>CM066312.1:32325326-42325326 GCA_033807775.1 Saussurea involucrata | reverse complement strand
GATTCAAACTCAGGTCCTGTCATACGAAATGAAACTGGAATTGGTTTCTCTCGCGCTGAAGTACTTGGTCCTGATCCTGATCTATCTGCCCTTGACATCTCTTTGCCACCATGTGAACTTTTCGTCCCTGGTAAAGTCATCAGTAATCCTTATGGAATATTCTTTCTTGACTACGACGGACGTAAATGCTTTCAACGGATCGCTGAGCTTCCAATCACTCCAATCGAACAGCTCAGAGATCTCATCTACTGGTGCGACTTCAGAAAAGACATTCAGGCACGACACCTAAAACCCTTGATTTTTGAAGCTGCTATGAAGCTAAAGAATAAAGGAGAAAAGGTTCCTGACTGGATGATTCCAACTGAAAAGACAACCCTTGATGAACTTCTCATTAAGGAAGAACCCTTTGAAGGCTGACAACAATCACCTCATTCTCTATTGTATCAGTCATCCTTCAGTACTTGTAATTTATTTCGCTTGTACTTGTAATCTTTCTTATTCATATTGTAACCTGATTCAAAGATTTAAAGAAAGATTTCAGCGAATGTACTTTACTCCATCAGTACTGAAAAGATCCCAGAAAACAGTAAAAGGGACAAATATTTTATGAGTTCTTTTTATCCTTATGTTTTCATTAAATAGCAATTTTCTTTGTTGCTATGTCATAATCAAATAGGGGGAGATTGTTGATCCAAACCCTCAGTGATTTGATAATGACCCTATCTTAAATACTTAGTGAAAATTGTAAGTAAACAATATGTATCAGAGTTTCACTATCGCTGATAAGTACTAAGATCTTACAGTACTGCTGATAGGAACTCTCGCTCTTTTAGATTAAACATTCAGCGAACACTGTTCACCATATCGCTGAGTCTGTTCAGTCCTTATGGTGATCGCTGATAAATTAGTTGTTTACTTATGATCCCTGAAGACAAGATTCACGTCAACAAAGGTTCTACGCTGAAGTCGAAGATCAAGCTCAAAGAACCAGCGACAAGTCTCCTAATGAACTGATGCGGATCAGCGAAGACTCAGATTTGTCCACTCAACGTGAAGTATCAAGTACAAGACTTTAGCTATCGCTGAACTTTATCATTCGCTGAATAGTAAATGATAATCGCTGAATCAACGAAAGCTGATCATGAAGTCCTCCGTACAAAGTACTTTTGTCTTAACCTCCCTTGCACGCCACCGTACGAAATGTCAGAAAAGAACCTCCGAAAATCTGAAATCGTACAACCACTCTGATACTACACTGTTCATTCATGCGGCTACTAAGGTTGTCAACAAAGGTCAATGACATGCAACCAATCCGCTGATGACACGTGTAAAGTGTATACTGAATTGCATTAAATGCATGCAGTATATAAAGAGATGAACTCACTTCATTTGAAGCAACTTGCTAACTCTGGACAAGTTCAAATCTCTCTTAAGATAGGATTTTATTAGTAATCTCCTCATCTTTCTTAGTGCAAGAAACCTTAGTGTTCCAACTTGTTTAGATTTAGGTTTATCCTTAATCTTGTTTCCGCAACAAGCTGTAAATTGTTAATGATTTATCAATAAACAATTTAGAAAAGTAAAATAGTGTGTTTGTATTCAACCCCCCCCCCCCCCCCCCCCTTCTACAAACTTGTATAGGCCTTTCGGGACCAACAAGGTTTTAGTAAATGGTCCGCTAAAAAAAGAATTTGATATCCAAAGGGGGTTAAGACAAGGTACCTGTTGTCTCCATTTTTTTTTATTTTGGTGATGGAATGGCTTAATGAGACTATGAATGTAGCGACTAAGAAATGCTTGTTTCGGGGAGTGCAGGTTGGTAATGGTCACTACCATCTTTCTCATCTTTGTTATGCAGACGACGCGATCTTCATGGTGTGTGGTCGCTTCAAATTTCTAGGAATATTATTCATATTGTTAAATGTTTTTTTCTATTCTCGAGACTTAAAATTAGTCTTCTCAAGAGTAGTATTTTTGGAGTTGGTGTCGACTACAATGAGTGGGCGTCTTACCCTGCTCAAATCAGTGTTAGGGAGTCTCCTGACATATTATATATCCTTGTTCTTTTTGCCATCTTCAGTTGTCAAACTGTTGGAATCCATTTAGAATCGATTCTTCGTAGGAGGTGAGATGGACGATAATAAGATGTCTTGGGTTAAATGGGATAAAAGTATGGCTAGTAAAAAAGATGGGAGTCTTGGTATAGGAAGCTTCTTTGCTTTTAACAGGGCCTTACTTTTTAAATGGGTGTGGAGATTTCGAGTTAATCAAGAGGCAGTGTGGGTTAAAGTGATTCAATCAATACATGGTGCAAATGGTTGGATTGGATCGGTTTTATCTTTTATGGGTTCGAATTCAACATGGTTGGCAATCCAGAACCGAGGGAGGGACAAAATTGGCATAATTTTCCTTCTTGAGAATAAAGTTGCAGTCGTTTGGAATTTCCCATTAGAAAGATTGGTGGGTTTGATCGTTGGATGGATTAGGTTTTTTTTCCGTTCCATTTATTAGAAAATACATTGATTCCAGACTGTTGGATGTGGACTCGATTTGTACTAGATGGAACCGATTAGTTTCTCTTAAGGTTAATGTTTTTGGTTGGCGCTTGGGTTTGAACAGGATAACCACTCGGGATAATAAATAGGAGAGGGATTGATGTTGGCTCTTTGTTTTGTCCGCTATGTGATGTGAGTTTGGAGTCATGTGATCATTTGTTTTTTCCGTGCTCTTTGGCGACAGAGATTTGGACACAAATTGGTAGATGGTGGCATTTGGATATCCCGACGTTTAGTTCCTATGCAACTTGGATTACATGGTTTTCTAATTTGGCGTTGAAGATTTAGGAAAGGATGTGCTTTGAGGCCGTTATTCTCACTATGCTTTGGTACATATGGTCATTCCGGAAATGTGACAATTTTTGGCGAGACCAAGCTGAAGAAGGCGGATATCTTTGACATGATTGTAACTCAGGCTTATTTTTGGGTTCTAATAGGAGTAGCAAGTTTAAAATTAATTGGGTGGGTTGGCTTAAAACCCTCTCCTGGCTATTTTTGTTTGTAATTGTTTGCTCTAGCATCTTGCTGGTTTTAAATAAAATGTCGTTGTTGTTAAAAAAATTCACGTGTTGTGCAAACAAATGATAAGAGTCAGAAATCAGCTAAGACAATAAGTCTATTGCTTCAATTCGTTAAGCCTGCTTAATCTCCCGTCGTGTACCCAATATTCTTTTAGATCATGTTTTCAATCATCAAGAAGTGACAAGATTGGAGGAAGAAGCAAAGAGGCTACATATGACGCATAAATTGATGGTATAATTCTGAATAGTATGGATAGTAAGGCTTGAAAGCCTCTAAAGAAGCAATCCAATGGAAGATCACGTTTTTCTTTCTTTTATGTTGTTCAATCTCGTCTTCTTGTATTTTTATCTATTCTTTTCTTTTATGTTGTACTTTTTGTTTGTTATGCGTAACTCAAAGTCAAAAACCACAAAAGTGGAAAAATAATGTAAGAAAATATTGGGTTATATGAATAGATTGTTTTTGTATTGTGAATAGACCATTTGTGCCTGAGTTCAATGCATGTAATACATGATACAAATGTAAGAACGACTAACTTTTCCATAAGTTTGCAAGAAATTTTCAATTGAAAAAATGATCTTTCAACTAAATGAAACAAAATCTTTATGCTTGAAAGGTGTTGATGTTCATATGTTTGTTTGTTTTACATTTTTGTACTCTTTATTTTCCGTATTTTAATTTCTGCATCGTTAGTAGTTTTAATTTAAATGCATGTAGTTTATATATATTTCTTTTATTTTTACTATTAGCTAAGCACCTCCATGGGTGTGGGTGTGAGCCTAACATGAGATTAATAGGCTACACTTGGGTGTGGTCGTTGTTACTAGCTCTCGAGTCTGGTCACTTAAGTCGGGACTTCACTCAACGCGGATAAGTCGGTCATTTTGAAGTATTAACATTAGATCTTAAACCTCGAGGGGGGCGGATCCGGAATACGACTTAAGTGATGCACATAGATTTGAGAGTCTTTGAAAACCACGTAGAGATACGGGTTTTGTATGATTTACTAAGGGTCGAACTTCGGTCGAGATTTTTTTCACAAAGAGATTTGGGTGTAAATCTCCATACTGATTGAACTTTGATTTCTGAGTCATACTTAGTTAAATCGTCAAGATTACGAGCTAATAAAAGGTGGCACTTTGTAGTCGCTTGTGAGCACAGTCTATAAATATCCACTTTTATAGATTTCTTGTGTTATGAAGTGAATGACCACATTGTTCCTACAAATATTTCAAGTAAAAGCTTACACCGATACCCATTCGTTAATTAAAAGTTACATTTCGTATTTTATATATCACCATCAAAAACGATAATTTTTCTCTCACGCGAAACTTGTGCATGCAAGAAGTATACAAAAGTCTCTAATTCTCAGTAGTTCAGTCCATGCAGATACGATACTCGGTATTTATACCATTATATTATTTGTAGCGATCTCATTGTTAGTTTATACTTGTACTTTCGGTGTGGAAATATTATACCTATATTTTGGAACACGATATTTAGCTACCATATGTATATATGTATGTGTGTGTTTATGTGCAATATGTGTGTTATCCTATCGAATCTCAGGGTTTAATATTTTCAATTATCGTATCTTTTAATTAATTATAAAAAACCAGGGTTTAGTATTTTCAATTATTGTATTTTTTGATTAATTATAAAAAAATTAGTTTTTTAAAGGATAAATATTATATGAAGGCATCTAAAAGATATAAATTGTATTTGATTATATGTTCTCAAAATATAGTATTAGACCAAAATTTTAGAAAGAATCTAAAATATGTTTTCTATTTTCCAGATATATATATAATATTTTTTTCAAAGAAAAAAAAGGAATAATCCCGCAAGTAGACAAGAAACAAAAATATTTGATCCCCCGATATGACGAAAATTAGGATTTGATCGTATTCTCAAGGGGGTAGGAAGAGGATTGGGGACAAGATGGTAGTTCGGGTCTCGATAGTACTTCTCGGCCGATTAGCATCTCTAAACATTGATAGCAAATTTTATGCTATTTTTGAAGCTAAAACATTTATTACACTTGTTAGTGAAGGTTGTTACATTTTTTTTCAACGAAGAAATTTCCACATCGATAGGTAAAACATCTTTGCTACTATTTTCCTTTCATAAATAGAGCCCATAACTACATGTATTCATCGAAAAATGTGGACGTGTAAAATTATTATCGTCTACTTTTTAGGTCGTGATGGTTTTATTCGTAAACCACACAAACCTACTCATCCACTTTCGAGTACTCATCCACTTTCGAGTGGGTGTTGGTTTTAAACCAAAACCACACCAACCATTAGTAAGGTTATGTGGCTTAGTAGATTTGGTCCAGAGAAATCCATCACAAGCAAATACACATCTTTTTAGACCGGTGTAGATATTCATGTATCTACTCTATATTAGTTCCGTTTACGTTAATTTATAGCTCTATTTTGATATTTTTTCCATTTAATATCTTTTGTTTTGGGTGTGCCATTTTCCTTTTCAATTCCTTGTTTATTTTAAGCTCATATTTATCTTATTCTTATGTGTGCATGTCGTTTATCCCCAACAAGATTGCGTCAGAATCAATTTTTTTATTTAGAGTCATTCTATCTATAATAATTTGAAAGAAAGAACAACTTTCTTTTGCATCTGGTTGCTTCTTTAGAGACTTTCTGAGCCTTATATTGCATTTTTTGGAATCAAAGCATGAACTTCTGAGTCAAATGTATCTTCGAAAATTTTCCTTATCCATCGTGTACCCAATAATTTTTTAGATCACGATTTCAATCGTCAAGAAGTGACAAGATTGGAGGAAGAAGCAAAGAGGCTACATATGACACATAAATTGATGGTATGATTCTGAAAAGTATGGATTGTAAGGCTCGGAAGCCTCTAAAGAAGCAATCCGACGGAAGATCACGATTTTCTTTCTTTTATGTTGATCAAAATCGTATTGATGTATTTCTTTCTAGTTTTTTTCTTTTTATATGATTCCTTTACTCTTCGTATGTATTGCGTCAAAACCCTCTAAAGTGGAAAAACATTATAAGAAAATATTACGTTCTATGAATAGATTGTTTTCGTATTGTTAATAGACATTTTTCCATTAGTTTGCAAGAAATCTCTTACTCAATGTGCAAAATGATCTTTCAACTCAACGCAACATAATCTTTATGCTTGGAAGGTTTGATGTTCATATTTTGTTATGTTTCAAATTAGATCTCGATTTCGATATTTGAACAATTAATTCAACAATTTAAAAATATATTGTGCAAGATAAATCTACTCGGATATATTGGTGTGATTCACCCAATTAAATAATCCAATATAACATCTCATTTAGAAGGATCAATCCATGTTTCGTCGTCAATCTATTTAAAAATTGTCAATAGAAGTTTTATCTATATTTTCTTCTTCTTACGACGTTCCATTAGGGATGATCTCATGGGATAATCTCAATACTCATGTGAATGAGACTGTGCACGTTGTGATCACGTTTATTCATACACTGGAAGTGCTTGTAGAAGGGGGGTTGAATACAAAAAAATAAAATTTTTACTTTTAATTTATATTTTGTTAAAACATAAAATTACAGGTTTGTTGTGGATGCTAGGAAGGTAAGACCTATGATCCTAAACAATTTGACTAGTAACAAATTAACCAACACCGAAAGAGAGAAGAAAGAGGGTTCCTTTTCAGATCTGAAGAGCTAAGATAGTCTTCAGATTGTGACGCCAAATTTACTAAGATGCTTTCACATATAAGTTATTTTAAATTGGTGGTTTGCAAAAAATGATAAGGGTGACCTTTTATAGCCACCTTTGCATTAAATGCAAACTTTCAACTTTAACATGTGTCTTCATCCGGTTTCTTGATCCATACATGCTTGTACTTTTCACTTCAGCCTTTGTAGTTGATGTGGACCCTTGTTAACCAATCTCATCCTTTCGTATGCAAAGGGGATAGTAAAGGAAGTATGACACTAATAAAATAGTGTTTTACAACTTACTTTGGCTGACATGCTTTTGCATGTTTCCATACTAGGATGAGAGTTTGGGAGAGCTGGTGATCCAAAGTTGCTAGACAAGTTTGCACTCTAAAATCGGACTTGCCATTAGTAGAATTTTTCAAAGTACTAGATGACTAAATCTTGTATTGATCTTTTTTTGGCTAGATGAAAAACCAATCCGGTTTGGTGACTATCCTGACATCTCTTCAACTAGTCTTTGATATGGTTTAAGGTCTTTTACACTTTGAATCAATACAGATAGTTACAAGACCTTTACAAGTAAAATATCTATCTTTATCTATTTGGAGTATAAACTATATTACGGTTTCGAACTATAGACATTTTTGAAGTAAGACTTCATCTGATACCAACGAGTTAGAATATTTCATGAGGATTTGGGAATAAGATAATGGAGAGAAACAGTTTTCTCTTTATCAGATTCCATAGGGAAAACCACAAAGATCAAATTTAAAGTTGCTCATTTAAGATATTCTTAGTCATAGATCCGATGAACCATATCCGAAGGCCTTGTTTGATCTTCTTTCTATCCTAAATGTTTGAATAATGGTTTGTTTGAGATATATTCGATGGATGTTATTCATCGGATATACTCTTTTTAAGGCATGAAACATCCTAAAAACCACAAAAAAATTAAACCTTTAATTTACAAGGTCCACAACAGTTTCTTCCAAAACTTTCATACATAAATGGAGGATTAGTGACAAGGTTTATATTTACAACTGAACTATTATAAACAACTGACTAATCTAATTCATAACTAATAACATCAGATTATACGGGTTGTCTATAATATCTCCAAAATAATCCTTGTTCTACTAAATTCTCCAACATAGATCCAAAAGCATAACTATGGAATTCTCGACACTCATCCCTGCTTATCCCTTCCTGAGCTAGTACCTGGTAAGAAAATTTAATTTGAAAAGATTAGGCTTACGCCTAGTGAGAATATCAAATTTTCAAATCAAAATCTTTATAAGCATTGAAAATCAAAACTGTAAACAAACCGTGTAAATTAACCTGTTCCCATCTTTCTTACCATACATATAGTATCTTTCGATAACGGGAATTGTACCCGATTCCATGAGTACGACAAACAGTAAGTAAGTCCTAGTCTCATATTGCAGAGCGTCACTACGAATTTCTTCGGTTCCTAGATTACAGCTCATATGTCCAAGAAATTACAATTAAACCATGCCTATTTCTTGGAATAGAAGTAGAAATAGCAATTATACCTTGCCCATTCCTAATCTCCCAAATGAAAGCGAAAATAGCAATTATACCTTGCCTATTTCTTATATTCCAATATTAAACGGAAATAACAAATATACCTTGCCTGTTTAACCGTTTCGCATCACGAGAAGAGGGAATAACAATTATACCTTGTCTATTCCTCATTCCTAAATACAAACGAGAATAGCAATTATACCTTGCCTATTCTACGTTATCAAATAATGCTAGTGCCTATGGTTCCATTATATTTCTAGCATACGTGCATATGAAACCCAAACACATGTCGAATTGTATCATACTCGAAATAGAGTTATAATGATATCTGTATTGTTAAAATGATTAACATACTTTTCATAATCGAAAAACACTTAGTCATAAAAACCTTATACAATAAGTTATCCGGGACAACCTATCCAGTAAACAATCCGGAATAGTGTCCTGGAATCAAATTCGGAACACTATCCGGAAACATCCGAAAACTCAAGGAATCCGGAAATGTCCGGAAAAGTACCTGGATTCCAAGTCCGGAACCATCCGAAATCCGGTAATTTTATCCGAACAACTATCCGGAATCCGGAACCTTCCAGTATCCGGTATCCGGAACAATCCGGAAAACTCATCTTCCGGATTTCGATTCTGTCCAGTTTATCACATACGATTTTTATTCCAAATTCTCAATAACTCTTTTGTAATACCATCAATGAGATTATTTCTACTCAACATATCAATTTTAACTTGTAAAATATACAAATAGTAGATGAACTCACCTGGTGAGAGTTCGAACACAAGCTGCAAATCAATTCAACCCAGCACTCCAAATTTGAATATGATTCTCAATGATTCAAAACCTAATTGGAAGCCAAACTTTACTCATACTATCAATCTTAATCAATTAAGATTGGAAAAGATCACCAAAATTCTTACCGATTGATTAGCTTTCTCTTTGCTTCAAGAACCGACTCCAAACCAAGGATTTTGAGATAATTGTCAAATATGACCGACTCTCTTTCTTTAAATATCAGATTCATAAATTTCAATTTTGACCCTCAACTATCCACAATCAATATTTTACCATTTAACCACAACTATGGCCAATTACAATCTTGATCCCTTAACTTCAAACTCGTAACTTCCAAACTTGAAAATATCGAGGTGTTACAAATCTCCCCAACTTGAAAATGATTTCGTCCCCGAAATCAAAGTTAGGTAAATAGATGAGGATATCTATTCTTCATATCCTCTTCAGCTTCCCACGTCACGTTAGCACCTCTTTGATGTTTCCACTGTACTTTTACCATAATCACTTCCTTATGTCGTAGCTTCTTAGTCGTTCTTTCTAAAATTGCTTCCAGTTCCTCCACGCAATAGTGGGTTGCGATTTGGGGTTGGAGTCGCAGTAGTTGGTTGCGACTTGGCCCAGTGCGTTGTGACTTGAGACGTAGATTTTAGGGATTAAGGATTCTTAGTTCTTAGAAAGTCATGTTCTGTAAATTAATATCAGTATATTTGTATATTGGGTATTACAGTAAACTGTGGTGGTGAAGACAGAAGTCCTTACGTTTTTAAAAGAATTAAAAAGAAGAGTGACTTCATATCAGGTGAGTTTATTCAACCCTCTTTAAAATTCAGCAATTAATATTGAAATAGATATGTAATAGGTATGTCTGCTCATGTTGATAAAGGACTCGTCTTAATCAGTAATGAGTCCGAGTAGATAATTAAAAGTTATGTTATGTTGATCCCCGTGCTAAAAGGCAAGAGGGGACAACTAAGAAGTCAAGGTGTTAGAATTTTGAGATTCTTTATAAATGTATATGTAAAATATATATTGAGATGTATTACATTGTGTGTTATGCATATACACTGATAAGAGTTATAATACTTATGTATTATGTTGTAATTGCTAAAAGTAGACATCCGGTCATCGGGGGCACCTGGGTACGGTCTAATGGGAACCGAATACTTGCCATTGACCAAAGGGATGTAATTTTTAGTAATTGAGTGTACCTTGAATCATCGGGGTCCCGGTTGTTTATCGCGATATAATAATCCCATTAGGACCATTGATTCTGAGGTGAGGAAAATATGAAATGTGGAATAGGCAGATTTTGATTTGTAATTCCTCTTTCAAAGGGAAGATCGGAGATTTCCATTGTTACAGGGAAGATCAGAGATTTCCCAATTATGAAAAGAGTAATAAGAAATAGGCAGGTTTTGACTTGTAATTTCTTAGATAAGAGTTTTGACTTTGAATCTAGGATGATTTATAGTAGACTCTTGGTAGTGTGGTTATGGCTAGACGAATTGGTCATAAGTATGGGAGTGGGGTAGATTCCCAGTATTGAAAGGAGTTATTGTACGGTAAGATGGGCGAGAACAGGTTTGTTGTATCTGTTGAGATTTTAACTGTTTAACTTTAATTTGATTTGAATATTCTCACTAGGCGAAAGCCTAATGTTTTAAAGTTGAATTTTCTTACCAGGTACAAGCTCCGGGAAATAAGAGGGAAGGTGTGATGAGGATTTTTGGAAAGACTCAACTTAGAGATAATGGAGGATCTAGCTATTTTGGATGCTTTTGGGACAAAGGATTAGATAACTTAATTAATCTAATTATGATGTATGATTAGATTAATAGGTTATTTGAATTAAGATATGTTGTATATAAAACCTTTACCTTTGATCCTCAGGTTATAGAAGTTTGAAGTCTTATGATCATAACTTGTGGCAATTTTTAAGTTTTAAATTGGCCCTGTTTTTAGGGTGTTACAATATGGTATCAGAGCTGTAGTTTAAGCGAACTAGGTATGAATTTGAGATACCTAGACTTAAGCTGTGATGAATTAAGTTATGATTCGTGAGTTATGGGTAGAAGTACTAAGATTGGGTAGTCTTAGAGTCGACAGAAATACGCGAGGTTACTGTAACAATGGTAATGAGAATTCTCATGTATGATATGTTCGCAATTTCAATTAGCTACTGTTATTATGAATATATTATTACACAAGCATACTTGTTTCTAAATTGTTACAGTGACTGATTAGCGGTAAAGTGCGTATTGTATGTCTAGTTGTATAAACCATTACTGATGAGTATTCTGTTGTGCTCATTCAGATCAATGGTGAATACACCTCCGAGGTCTCCAAATTCTTCTATGAATAGGAATTGGTTAGACGATGCGGGAGAAAGGCAAACTGGAGTAGGCGAAATTCAAGAGACGCCTCCAGATTTTCTTTCCTTAGGAGGAATGCGAAGTCGGGTACATCGAGGGGGTACCAGTACTGCCGATCAAACACCATCGGATTCAAGCATGGAAGGCCGCATAATGGATAACGTGACCAGACTGATGAACGCATCAATGGAAAGGCAAGCGGAAATGATGAATACCACTATGGGAAGACAGGCTGAGATGTTTATGAAAATGTTCAACGATCGAGGTACGGAACCAAGACGAACGGTAGTTGATACCAGTGTGATAAATCCAACTGGAAACCCAGGATCGGGGGCAGAAAGAAGGGTTGAAAGAAACTGCTCCTACAAAACCTTCCTGAGCTGTAGACCGCCGGAATTCAAGGGAGATGACAATCCAGTGGCTTGTATGAACTGGATAAGAGAAATTGAACAAGCCTTTCGGGCTTGTGAATGTAGTGATGAAAGGTCAAAAGTTCGATTTGGGTCACAAATGTTACGCGGTAACGCGTTGCAGTGGTGGAACGTGTTGTCATCTTCTGTGACGGAAGCAGTTCTGAATGTTGTGACTTGGGAACAGTTCAAAGCAAAGATTCTGGAAGAATATTGTAACGAGACCGAAATGGACCGAATCGAAGAAGAGTTCAGAAATCTCAAGAAAGGTAACATGACAGTGAGAAAGTATACTGAATCCTTTATGGAAAAGCTGAACCTCGTGGGGCATGTGGCTCCAGCTGAGAAAGACAAGATTAAATATTATCTGAAGGGTCTACCGGCAGATATGATGACGAGGGTCCGCAGTTCGAAATCTACTACTTTAAGAGAGACGATTGAAGAAGCAAAGGTAATAGAAGAAATGTACGTTAAAGACAAAGAGGAGAAAGCGCAACCGGGGGAAAAGAGAAAGTGGGAGGGTCGTTCAGAATCTTCTCAGAAATTATGGTTATTTGGAAAGAACATTCGTTATGATTCCCGTAAGGAACCAAGTTGGTGTTCTAAATGCAAAAGTAAACATTTTGGCCAATGCCGAGTGGATGGAAATCAGTGTTTCAAGTGCGGGAAGGCGGGGCATATAGCAACAAATTGTACAGTGCCAGGGTCAGTTTGTTTTGAATGTCAACAACCAGGTCATTTTCGGAGAGACTGTCCGAAGTTGAAGAAGGAAGGAGATCAGGGAAGAAAGTTGGTTATTCCCAAACCAACTGGACGTGCATTTCAAATGACTACTGATGAAGCGAAAGGATCAAAAGATGTGGTCTCGGATACATTTCTTATAAACTCCATTCCTGCACGTGTGTTATTTGATAGTGGCGCAAATTATTCTTTTGTATCCAAGTTGTTCCAGCGTAAGTTAGCTATGCCTGTCACTACTTTAGGAGAGGCTTTAGTAGTTGAGATAGCTAATGGAGTCCAGTCTTTGGTTAATGAAAGTCTGGTCGATTGTAAAATTTTGATAGAGGGAACCGAATTTCCGATTAACTTGTTGTTAATGGAAATTGGGGGTTTTGATATTATTGTGGGTATGGACTGGTTGAGCAATAACCAGGCGGAAATAATGTGTGCAAAGAAGCTGGTTCGAATTCCGATGACCGACATAGATGACGTATTCGTATTTGGAGAAAAGCAAAAAGGAGATGTTCCGTTGATTTCAGTGGCAAAGGCGCGTAAATGTTTATCGAAAGGGTGTTGGTCTTATTTAGCTTATGTTATAGATACGAAGTTAGAAAAGAAGCATATTCAAGATATCAACGTGGTGCGTGAGTTTCCGGATGTATTTCCGGATGATCTTCCACGTCTACCAGCTGAAAGACAAGTAGAGTTCCACATCGATCTTATTCCTGGAGCAGCACCGATAGCTCGTGCACCTTACCGCCTAGCGCCAGCTGAGATGACAGAAATGATGTCTCAATTGCAAGAGTTATTAGAAAAGGGTTTTGTTAGACCGAGTTCTTCGCCTTGGGGAGCTCCAGTGTTGTTTGTTAAGAAGAAAGATGGCACTATGAGAATGTGCATAGATTATCGAGAGCTGAACAAAGTGACGATAAAGAATAAGTATCCGCTTCCAAGGATAGATGATTTGTTTGATCAACTCCATGGAGTGGGATGCTTTTCTAAAATTGATCTAAGGTCGGGGTATCACCAAGTGCGGGTAAGAGAAGAAGACGTTCCAAAGACGGCGTTTAGAACGAGATACGGGCATTATGAATTTCTCGTGATGCCATTTGGGTTGACTAACGCTCCAGCTATATTCATGGATCTGATGAATAGAGTGTGTCGACCGTTTCTAGACAAGTTTGTTATCGTTTTTATTGATGACATACTTGTTTATTCGAAGAATGAGGAAGACCATGAACGCCATCTTCACGAAGTATTAGAAGTGTTACGCAAAGAGAAATTGTATGCCAAATTCTCTAAATGTGAATTTTGGTTGAAAGAGGTACAATTTATCGGGCATGTGATTTCATCGGAAGGGGTGAAAGTAGATCCAGCCAAGATAGAGGCAATGATGAATTGGGAGACTCCGAAAAGCGCGTCTGAAATAAGAAGTTTCTTGGGTCTCGCCGGTTATTACAGAAGGTTTATTAAAGACTTCTCAAAGATTGCTTCTACTTTATCGATGTTGACTCGTAAGAATGTGAAGTTTGTTTGGACCAAAAAGCAGGAGACAGCTTTCAGGACCTTAAGGCAGAAGTTGTGTGAAGCTCCTATTCTTGCATTTCCAGAAGGGACTGAAGATTTGGTAGTCTATAGTGACGCATCTAAGATGGGTTTAGGATGTGTATTGATGCAACGAGGCAAGGTGATTGCCTATGCTTCAAGACAGTTGAAAGAACATGAAAAGAATTATCCTACCCACGATTTGGAATTAGCAGCGGTTGTGTTTGCTTTAAAGCTGTGGCGTCATTACCTCTATGGAACGAAGTGTACACTCTTTACTGATCATAAAAGTCTGCAGCATGTTTTTGATCAGAAGGAGCTGAATATGAGGCAAAGGCGATGGCTTGAATTGTTGAAAGATTATGATTGTGAATTGCATTACCATCCATGTAAAGCAAATGTTGTAGCCGATGCCTTGAGCAGAAAAGAGTATAGTGGGTGTGTGAAAACGACAAACGCCAGAAATGATGTAATGTCAAGTTTGATTGAAAGAATAAAAGCCGCCCAAGTGGAAGCTCTGTTAGAAGACAACTTGAAAGAAGAAGTTATGAGCAAACAACATCTTCAGTTGACTGAAGATAGCCATGGAATTAAGTTGCTCCAAGGCCGTGTTTGGGTACCAAAGATAGGTGGAAACCGGGAGTTGATTCTCGAAGATGCGCATAGATCTAAGTATTCTATACATCCGGGAAGTACCAATATGTATAGAGATTTGAAGTTGCATTATTGGTGGCCGGCTATGAAAGTTGATGTGGCACGAAAAGTAGAGACATGCGGAACTTGTTCGTTAGTAAAAGCAGAACACCAAAGACCATACGGAAGCTTTCAATCTTTGGAAATTCCGGAATGGAAATGGGATAAGATTACCATGGATTTCGTGACAAAGTTACCAAAGACGCAAAAAGGTAACGATACCATTTGGGTAATCGTCGATCGACTGACGAAGAGTGCTCATTTCTTAGCTATGAAAGAAGCATCACCAATAGATAGATTGGCGAAACTATACATTGATGAAGTAGTGTCACGACACGGTATACCAGTGTCTATTGTGTCCGATCGTGACAGTCGGTTTACTTCCAGATTTTGGCAGTCGCTTCAAGAAGAATTGGGTACGAGGGTTAATTTGAGTACTGCTTATCACCCACATCATGTTTTCCAGCAATTGGATTATTTGATCCATCAAACTCCGGTGGCTTGCAGCTAAAAAACGTTTTATAAGAACAGACTTTCTCCATCATCCTATTCACATTCTGCACCGGATTAACGGGTGGAGTTACCATACCAGTACCCATCTCCGGTCTTTGTGACTCAACGTTTCGGTCATTAAAATTTTCATAAACACCTTAGTTTATAACCTTAATCATATCTGCACATTAACAGAAACATTCATGGTGTAAAAGCTGCAAAAACTGGGTTTAAGGATGAACATAGTGGACTGAGACTTGGATGAACTTCATGGATGTCGCAACCTTGAGCTACGACATTCATGCATGTCGCAATAGACCGTTGCGACTTGGAGTTGAAGTCGCAATAGGAGGTTGCGAGTTGGGGTTGAAGTCGCAACAGTTGATTGCGACTTGGCATTAGAGTCGCAACAGTTGATTGCGACTTGGTGTCGAAATCGCAATAGAAGGTTGCGACTTGGGTTGGAATCGCAATAGTGGGTTGCGATTTGGGGTTGGAGTCGCAGTAGTTGGTTACGACTTTGCCCAGTGCGTTGTGACTTGAGACGTAGATTTTAGGGATTAAGGATTCTTAGTTCTTAGAAAGTCATTTTCTGTAAATTAATATCAGTATATTTGTATATTGGGTATTACAGTAAACTGTGGTGGTGAAGACAGAAGTCCTTACCTTTTTAAAAGAATTAAAAAGAAGAGTGACTTCATATCAGGTGAGTTTATTCGACCCTCTTTAACATTCAGCAATTAATATTGAAATAGATATGTAATAGGTATGTCTGCACATGTTGATAAAGGACTCGTCTTAATCAGTAATGAGTCCGAGTAGATAATTAAAAGTTATGTTATGTTGATCCCCGTGCTAAAAGGCAAGAGGGGACAACTAAGAAGTCAAGGTGTTAGAATTTTGAGATTCTTTATAAATGTATATGTAAAATATATATTGAGATGTATTACATTGTGTGTTATGCATATACACTGATAAGAGTTATAATACTTATGTATTATGTTGTAATTGCTAAAAGTAGACATCCGGTCATCGGGGGCACCTGGGTACGGTCTAATGGGAACCGAATACTTGCCATTGACCAAAGGGATGTAATTTTTAGTAATTGAGTGTACCTTGAATCATCGGGGGTCCCGGTTGTTTATCGCGATATAATAATCCCATTAGGACCATTGATTCTGAGGTGAGGAAAATATGAAATGTGGAATAGGCAGATTTTGATTTGTAATTCCTATTTCAAATGGAAGATCGGAGATTTCCATTGTTACAGGGAAGATCAGAGATTTCCCAATTATGAAAAGAGTAATAAGAAATAGACAGGTTTTGACTTGTAATTTCTTAGATAAGAGTTTTGACTTTGAATCTGGGATGATTTATAGTAGACTCTTGGTAGTGTGGTTATGGCTAGACGAATTGGTCATAAGTATGGGAGTGGGGTAGATTCCCAGTATTGAAAGGAGTTATTGTACGGTAAGATGGGCGAGAACAGGTTTGTTGTATCTGTTGAGATTTTAATTGTTTAACTTTAATTTGATTTGAATATTCTCACTAGGCGAAATCCTAATGTTTTAAAGTTGAATTTTCTTACCAGGTACAAGCTCCGGGAAATAAGAGGGAAGGTGTGATGAGGATTTTTGGAAAGACTCAACTTAGAGATAATGGAGGATCTAGCTATTTTGGATGCTTTTGGGACAAAGGATTAGATAACTTAATTAATCTAATTATGATGTATGATTAGATTAATAGGTTATTTGAATTAAGATATGTTGTATATAAAACCTTTACCTTTGATCCTCAGGTTATAGAAGTTTGAAGTCTTATGATCATAACTTGTGGCAATTTTTAAGTTTTAATTTGGCCCTGTTTTTAGGGTGTTACATATCCCGTCGTAGTATTTCTACGCAATCTCACAAATCATATCTTAATTATCTCATCTTAAGTCTAGGTATCTCAGGATCATACCTTGTTCACTTAAACTGTAGCTCTGATACCAAACAGAAACATCCTAGTAACCACAATAAATTTAAACATTTAATTTACAAGGTCCACAACAGTTTCTTCCAAAACTTTCATAAATAAATGGAGGATTAGTGACAAGGTTTATATTTACAACTAATATATTATAAACAACCAACTAATCTAATTCATAACTAATAACATTAGATTATACGGGTTGTCTGTAATATCTCCAAAATAATCCTTGTTTTACTAAATTCTCCAACATAGCTCCAAAAGCATAACTCTGGGACTTCTCGACACTCATCCCTGCTTATCCCTTCCGAGCTAGTACCTGGTAAAATAATTAATTTGAAAAGATTAGGCTTACGCCTAGTGAGAACATCAAATTTTCAAATCAAAATCTTTATAAGCATTGAAAATCAAAAATGTAAACAAAGCGTATAAATTAACTTGTTCCCATCTTTCTTACCATACATATATTATCTTTCGATAACGGGAATCATAACCGATTCCATGAGTATGACAAACACTAAGTAAGTCATAGTCTCATGTTCCAGAGCGTTACTACGAATTCATTCGGATCCTAGATTACAACTCATGTCCAAGAAATTACAATTAAACCATGTATATTTCTTGGAATGGAAGTAGAAATAGAAATAATACCTTGCCTATTCCTAATCTCCCAAATGAAACCGGAAATAACAATTATACCTCGCCTATTTCTTATATCCCAATATTAAACAGAAATAGCAATTATACCTTGCCTATTTCACCGTTTCGCATCACGATAAGAGGGAATAATAATTATACCTTGTCTATTCCTCATTCCCAAATACAAACGAGAATATCAATTATAACTTGCGTATTCTACGTTATCAAATAGTGCTTGTGCCTACAGATCCATTACATTTCTAGCATACGTGCATATTAACCCCAAACACATGTCGAATTGTATCATACTCGAAATTGAGTTATAATGATATCCGTATTGTTAAAATGATTAACATACTCTGCATATTCGAAAAACACTTCATCATAAAAACCTTATACAGTAAGTTGTTTGGAACAACTTATCTGGTAAACAATTCGGAATAGTATCTAGGAATCAAATTTGGAACACTATCCGGAAACATCCGAAAACTCAAGGAATCCAAAAATGTCCGGGAAAGTATCCGGACTGCAAGTCCGGAACCATCCGGAATCCAGTAATTTTATCCGGACAACTATCTGGAATCCGGAACCTTCCGATATCTGGAACAATCCGGAAAACTCATCTTCCGGATTTCGATTTTGTCCAGTTTATCACGTACGATTTTTATTCCAAATTCTCAATAACTCTTTTGTAATACCATCAATGAGATTATTTCTACTCAACATATCAATTTTAACTTGGAATATGTATAAAGAGTATATGAACTCACCCAGTGAGAGTTCAAACACAAGCTGCAAATCAATTCAACCCAGCACTCCAAATTTGAATATGATTCTCAATGATTCAAAACCTAATTGGAAGCCGAACTTTACTCATACTATCAATCTTAATCAAATAAGATTGGAAAAGATCACCAAAATCCTTACCGATTGATTAACTTTCTCTTTGCTTCAAGAACCGACTCGAAACCAAGGATTTTGAGATAATTCTCAAATATGACCGACTATGTTTCTTTAAATATCATATTCACAAATTTCAATTTTGATCCTCAACTATCCACAATCAAGATTTTACCATTTAACCACAACTATGGCCAATTACAATCTTGATCCCTTAACTTCAAACTCGTAACTTCCAAAAATTAAAGTAGAATAACTATGAAAATATCGAGGTGTCACAAGGCAAATGATAGCAATAGGTTTCTAAGTGTTTTCTGTCAGATATGTTGTATTATTTACAAATACGATGGTTGAGACTCACAATCTACCCCAATTTTTCAATCACCGAGAAGTGACAAGATCAGGGGAAGAAGATAAGAAACAACATATGACACAAAAATTGGTGGTATACTTTTGAATAGTAAGGATTGTAAGGATTGAAAGCCTCTAAATGTTGCAATCGAAAAAAGATCATGTATTCCTTACTTCTAAATCAACCGGTGTCAATGTTTAGCATTTTTGTCTATTTTTCTTCTTATTGTGGTCCTTTCCATCTTGTTTGTACCATGTAAATCAACGTCAAAAACCACAAAAGTGGAAAAACCAAGCAAGAAAATGTTGTGTAATATCCCAATAGACCATTTTTTATCCTAATATGTACTACACGATAGAAATGCAACATGGACTAACAATATTTGAAAAAGTATATCTTATTTTTCACTCAATGATATGCAAAATGATCTTTCAACCTAAAGAAAACGAAATCTTCTTGGCTGAAAAAAGGTTTATGGTGGTTTCTTTTAAATTGAATCTCAATTTCGTTTTTGGATTGGTCCATAAAATGCATAAAATACACGGTGACGCGGTAAGTGTTATTTTGTGTTTTATATAAGTGATAAGTTTGTACCCATAATATAGTTACTTTCGATCTGTTAAATGCATCAAAAGGCTGCAAATATCCAAACCGGACCGAAGGGCAGAGGTGGATTGTTAGTGCCATATTTCTTATATTGTATCAAGTTGAGGGGCCTTTATTGTAATTGTAGTACTTAGGTATTAATAGCCTAAGTGTAGTTCATTTCTTAATATGTGCTTTAACTAAAACACGTGTATTCTCTCTACTTGTAACTATCACCTTTGAGATTGATGAATGAGAGATGACTAGTGATTCAATTGTGTGTGTTTGATTACTTGTCTCTAGGATCACAATTGGTATCAAAGCAAGCAATTGAAATCAGATCATACGTTTTTCACGATTTTTTTTACTATTTTTGAGGTTCGACATTTTTGGGAGAAATTGATCGATTTTGGATTGATTCTGAGGTTTAGATGGATTAGGATTGATCGATTTCATTCCTGGAGTGTTTCTGTGTAGTTTGTTTCCGCCAAATTACAGAATCTCGAACTAGAAAGGTCATAGTTGGATTTTTGTGAAAAACTCAAAAACTCACTGTTTTGGATCGAATTCTAGTTTCTGTTTGTTTCTTGATATAACTCCACGAATTAACCTGTTCATAAGACCCTCGCGAACCACCCTGCAAAGTTTTAGAACGTTTGGACAAGATTTGGGCAAACTTAGGATATTTGGATCTGTGTTCATCATTATCGCGTGAAACAAAGTTCATCTTTATCGCGCGTAGTAAAGTTCAAAGTTATCGCATGAAAGTTATACGATAAAAAGTTTCATCGCAAGAAAGAAATGATGATGCAACTACAAGTTCTTTCTGATAAGGGCTTCATCAGACCCAGTACTTCACCGTGGGGTGTACCGGTCCTGTTTGTGAAAAATAAAGACGGGTCGATGAGGATGTGTATTGATTATCGGGAACTGAATAAGCTTACGATAAGGAACAAGTATCCGCTTCCCAGAATTGATGACATCTTTGATCAATTAGTTGGATCTTATTATTTCTCCAAGATTGATCTAAGATCTGGTTATCACTAGCTGAAGGTTAAAGAAAAGGACGTTCTGAAAACCGCTTTGCGCATATGATATGGTCCCTACGAATTCTTAGTGATGCCTTTCGGACTGACGAACGCCCCAGCTACCTTTATAGATCGAATGAATCGGGTATGCAAACCATATCTCGATAAATTCGTTATTGTGTTTATCAATGATATTCTTTTCTATTCCCGATCTGAAGAAGAGCACGCACAACATCTTCGTTTGATTCTTGAATTGTTGAAAAAGGAACAATTATATGCCGAATTTTCCAAATGTGAGTTCTGGCTACGGGAAGTTCAGTTTCTTGGGCATGTAGTTTCGGAGAAAGGCATTCAAGTTGATCCAATGAAGGTGGAAGCAATTGAAAAGGGGGAACCGCCAAGAACGCCAACCGAAGTACGAAGTTTTTTGGGTTTAGCCGACTACTATCGAAAGTTTATACAAGATTTTTCTCGCATCGCTACAACCCTGACCAAACTGACAAGAAAGAATATACAGTTTGAATGGAAAGAAGAGCAAGATGAAGCATTCAGAATATTGAAAGAAAAACTTTGTAGCGCGTCAATTCTGTCACTACGTGAAGGTTCAAATGACTTTGTCGTTTATAGTGACGCCTCCAAACTAGGATTGGGATGTGTATTGATGCAGCGTGGGAAAGTTATTGCTTATGCTTCTCGACAACTAAAGGATCACGAATGAGAGTATCCTACCCACAACATGGAACTTGTTGTCGTGGTCTTTGCTCTAAAGATTTGGATACGTTATCTATACGGTTCTAAGTGTCAAATTTATACCGATCACGAGAGTCTCCAACATCTCTTCGATCTGCGAGAACTGAATATGAGGCAAAGAAGATGGTTAGAATTGGTAAATGATTACGATTGTGAAATCCTCTATCACTCTGGAAAGGCAAATGTGGTAGCTGATGCTCTGAGTCCAGAAGAGAAGAGCAGAACAATAAAAGCACTTGCACTACGAGCTGAACTTCTACCAAACATCTTCGAAGAATTGAAGAAATTCCAAATAGAAGCTTTTAAAGAAGAACACTTGAAACCAGAACGGTTGGTGGGTATATCAACTTCACATGTAAAAGATGACCATGGGTTATTGTGTTTGGAAAACAGAATATAGGTGCCTCGTCTGGGTAATTTACGTGATCGAGTACTACAAGAAGCTCACCAGTCTCGTTTTTCTATTCATCTGGGCACAAATAAGATATATAAAGATCTACGACAACTTTACTTGTGGCCGGGAATGAAGAAAGATATTGCTCATCAAGTGGAATGTTGCTCCACGTGTATGAAAGTAAAGATTGAACATCAAAAGCCTTTTGGGCAGTTACAATCTTTAGAAATACCTATGTGGAAGTGGGATCAAATTAATATAGAGTTCATCATGAAGCTACCAAGGACACCGAAAGGATTCGATGCTATTTGAGTGATCGTCGACAAATTATCAAAGTCTACTCACTTTCTACCGATATAAGAAAGTTATTTGTTAGAAAGACTAGCCAAATTGTACATCGAAGAAATAGTAACTCGACATGGAGTTCCGTTATCAATTATTTCTGATCGTGATAGTCGCTTCACTTCGAGGTTTTGGAAAACTTTTCAAAGGGAGATGGGAACGTAAATAAAGCTAAGTACTGCATATCATCCTCAAACTGACGATCAAAGTGAACGAACAAATTGAGACTTTGGAGGATACATTACGGGCCTATATTGTTGATTTTAGGGGATCGTGGGATAAACACTTGCCTTTGATTGAATTTGCCTACAATAATAGTTATCACTCGAGCATACAAGCGGCACCGTTTGAAGTTCTGTATGGTAGAAAATGCCGAACTCCTCTGTGTTGGAATGAAGTGGGAGAAAAACAACTAGCTGGGCCAGAAATAGTTCAGTTAACCACTAACAAAATTACTCAAATTTGTGAACGATTGAAAGTGGCACAGGATCGACAGAAAAGCTATGCTGACCGACGCCGAAAGCCATTAGAATTCCAAGTTAGGGATCGTGTAATGTTAAAAGTCTCACCTTGGAAAGGGGTCATTCTATTTGGGAATCAAGGTAAACTAAGCCCAAGATACATCGGGACCATTTGCAATTATAGAAAGAATCGGTGAAGTAGCTTACAGATTAGAACTTCCGCCAGAGTTAAGTGGTATCCATAATGCTTTTCATGTTTCAAATTTACGAAAATGTTTGGTTACGCCAGATCAGGCAGTTTCTCTACCAGATATATACAGAGTGATGATAAGTTGAATTTCGTAGAAGAACCTGAGGCCATTGTTGACCGTAAAGTTAAAGTCTTGCGGAACAAGAAGATCAATTTGGTAAAATTCCAGTGGCGATACCATTAAGGACAGGATGCTACTTGGGAACTAGAATTAGAAATGAGAACTAAGTACCCATACCTTTTCGCTTGACCGAATTCCGGGACGGAATTCTTTTAAAGGGGAGATGTTGTAATATCTAGGGTAAGTTCGTTAGTTAATTTTCGATTTCCGTTTTATTTATTTAAATTTTCGTTTATTAGTTTAGGATATTTTGTGTTGGTTTATATGTTTAGGGGTGTTTTGGTCATTTCGTTAAGTTAGAATCCTTTTGTGCAATTTGATATTAATATAAATAAGGTGTGTTGTTTTTTTCCTGAGTTATTTTTGGAGTCGGTTTAAGGTGGTGTGTGTGTGTGTATCAAGTTCAGAGAGAAGGAGAAAGAGGTTATCGATCGAATTAGGTTGTGGAAGAATTGTGTAATCAAATTTGAGGTAAGTGTCTTTTTAAATTTTGTTCATATCGAGTAGTAAAAGATTTCTGTCAGTTTAGATTTGTCAATTTCATGAATTTTTAGTAGTTTCGATTGAGTTCTAGGTTTCGATCAGTTGTCTGGATTCTTTGGGTTTCAAATTCAATTTCTCTCAGATTCCTCATGTTTTCCAGATCTTTATGTTATCCAGATAGAAGTTTTCCGGATGGGTTGTCCGAATTGATTTCGTGGAAAGTTTCCGGATTTGGGTTTCCCGGATAGTTCCAGATTTGGATTTCCGGATAAGGGGTTTTCGGATATAGTTTCCGGATTGGTTTCCGGATAATGTTTTTCCGGATAAGTTTTCCGGATATGATGTATTCAGATGGTGTACCGGATTCTCTAAGTTTTCCGAATAGGTTTCCGGTTGAGTTACCCGGATAAGTTCTTTCAGTTCTAAAAATTTCTTCGGGGCGCTGGCCACGAACCTTGTAAGGGCGTTGCCCCTTGACCCCACCCGCTAACCAGGTAGCGGGACCCTCGTGCTAAGTCGCTGAAGAGGGACTGTTGATCCTACTTTAGACTCAACAATGATGTTTAACCACAAATGTTCAAAAACTGAGTAAATGAGTATAGAAGTGCGGAAGCGTTTAAAGAACAATTTGGGTTAAGATTAATGGTAGATAACACACAAATAGATAGATGAAAGCAGTAAAATACAAGATTGGTGCTCAATGATTCATCTCTATTGATTCTTCAGGAATACACCAAGAACACCTCACAGTGTGTGATTCACAGATAATTTCTCTCTAAGTAGGTGGGTGTGTGTGTGTTGTGCTTAATTTTTTTTACAAATGGCCTGATTACAATTCTATTTATTCAAGGACAAAGGGGACAAATAGTATACAGACAAGATCGTGGGACGTTCTCCTGGTAATGGCAACTTAGTGCGCCCATGAATAGTACACTGTAAAAGTTGCTACCATGTGTAGAATGACACGTGGAAAGTAAGGGGGCACGCTTTGTACTATTTGATCTTCCAAATCATCATACACCAGAGGCACATGAGGTACACACTTGTCCTTGTCTTCAGAATACTTGATCTTCATCTTCTGTCTTTGACTCCACAGAGGCTCTATCATAAATGGCAGAGGCTCTGTGGCCTTGGTCTTTTGTCATCAGAAGATGGATCAATTCGAAGGCTCTGTGTTCTTCGTGTCTTGCAGAGGCTTCTGCCAGAGTTATTCCTTAGCCTATTTTTCAATACTTCTCTATAGTAGAAGTTGGAGCTAACAATCTCCCCTTAAGTATTGAAACTTGCGTGTATCTTAGGCTAATAAGAACAAGAGGTGAACGAGTCAGCCTCTGTAACAGAAGACTTTCATTTAGATTCATGCCAGAGGCATTTACAAGGGCTTCTTCCAAATCCTACTTCCTTCTTGAAAGTTCGATAGAAGAACGCGCATAGGTCTCTGAAGCAGATTTTTGTGTCTATTGCTTCTATCAGTCTGTCCGCATCCTCAAGGTTAGCAAACTCAGAACCTCTGTTGTTTGGTAGATCTTCCCTAAATTGGAGAAGTGACTCTGTTGCATATTTTTGGCAATCATACTCCATAAACAACTTCTTTCTTCCTTGAGGATCCACGAAGACATAACCAACTCTGGGGCTGCGAATGATGGTGTGTGGTAGAATGTCAGCAGAGGAAGCGCATCTGTCATCAGGAGGTGTCAGGGATATCTTTTTGACTCCAAGGTCCAAAGCCACTTGGAAGTCAATGACACTGTAGAGCAAAAGTCTTTCCCTCACAGCCTTTCTGATGGCGTCATAGGCTCTTTGATGCTCAAGTCTGTTCATATAATTTCTCTCTGCCCAGCTGTAGAGTTCTGAGATGTCAAATAGATGGAGGTTTCTTAGATATGCGTCTGAGAACTTCATTTGAGTGTTGTCCTCTCTCAACACACAATGGAGGTTGTAGTTGAAGTTTCTACATTTTGTGTGTGAAAGTTTACAGCTCAGAACTTGCTTGATTTTTGAGTTGGAGAATACATCCTTGACGCTCTTGGCCTTATCTTTGTAGAACTTCTCCTTCTCTTGTTCAATGATGTCCAGGCTTAAAGTAGGCTTGGGCAGAGGGTCATTGATTCCTCTGCTGTATAAGTAGTTGTACACTTGTTCAACCATGTCAATTTTTGGGGCAGAGGGAGGGGCATTGGTTTACTCAGAGCTTCTATGTCTCTGAGGACTTGAGCAACACAATCCTCTGTTGGTTTGGCTTTAGGGTAAAGGATAGGAATGGCTGACAGAGGAGCTACGAAAGCCCAATCCTCTTCCTCAAGTTTGGGCGTAATGAAGGCGTCAAAGGCACTTGTTGATCCAAACCCTCAGTGTTTTGATAATGACTCTGAGAAACACTTAGTGAAAATTGTAAGTAGACAATATGTATTAATGTTTTGTCATCAAAGAAAATATACTAAGTCTGTTTAGTATCGCTGATGAAAACATACGCTTTAAATTCATACTTCAGCGAACACTGTACATCAGTGAGCCCTGAGGCTGTTCTGTCTCACTGATGATAGATGATAATTTATGTTGTTTACTTATGATCCCAGAAGACAAGATTCACGTTAACTATGTTCTACGCTGAAGTCGAAGATCAAGCCAAAGAACTAGCAACTAAGTCTACTAGTGACCTGATGCGGATATCAGCGAAGCCAAGACTTGTCCACTCAACGTGAAGTTTCAAGTAGAAGACTTCAGCGAACGCTAAACTTTATAATTCGCTGATAAAGAATCATTCACCGAACGCAGATCTTGAAGCCTCCTCTACAAGCAACTTTTGTCTTATCCCTTGCACGCCTCTGTACGATTTTGCCATAACGGACATCCCTTTTGTCCAGAATCGTACAACCATTTCTGATTCTGCATTCTTCATCATGCGGCCACTAGGTTGTCTACTGAAGTCAAATCATGCAACCAACCAGAGGCTACGACATGTAAAGGTATACTGACTTGCATTAAATGCATGCAATATATAAAGGAAACCCTACTTCTTTTTGAAGACGCTCGGCCATTCCTCTCTCGCTAAACTTACTGTATGAAAGAATACTCTCCTTAGTGTTCTTATTTTTTTAATCTCTATTTCTATTGCAAGAAACTCTTAGTGTTCTCATAGTTTGTTTAAATTGGGATTATTCCTTAATCTTGCTCCGTAACAAACTGTAAATTGTTTGATACATATCAATAAACAATTTAGAAAGATAAAAATCGTGTGTTTGTATTCAACCCCCCTCCTTCTACAAACTTGTATAACCCCTTTGGGACCAACAAGTGGTATTAGAGCAGTTTGTTTAATCTAATAAACAAGATCTTGCTTATACTATTTCTTTTTCTCTTCCTCCATATTCTTCATCATGGCAAACTCCACAAATACAAACTATATCGATAATGGCTCTCTTGCAAAACCCCATAGATTTAGCAAAGATAATTTCAATCTTTGGAAAAATAGGATGATGCGCTTCTTGGAAGGTGTAGATCCCACTATAACTCACTATATCGAAAATGGACCATATGTCCCTTTCATGATAGACCCTGTTGTTCCAGCCACTGCTACTAGAGCTACAATCCCTGAATGAATCATCCCCGGGGAAGTCCCTCACTGGACTGATGAAGACAAGAAGAAAGTGGCTATCGATACTAAGGCTAGATCCATCATCTCAATGGATCTTCCTGATGAAGTCTACCACTCCATCATGAACCTGAAGAGTTCTAAAGCCATGCGGTACACTATATTTGTTCAATATGAAGGTACTACTGAAGTCCAGGATTCAAGAAAGATCAACCTGGTAAAGCAGTACGAAAGTTTCATTTGTGGTAAGAATGAAACTCTCTCTAAAATACATCAACGGTTTAACTGTCTAATTATTGATTTAAAAACTGTTGGTAAAGAATATTCTAAATTTGAGATCCTGACAAAGTTTCTAGAAAGTCTTCCTAAAAGTTGGGACATTTATTCTATGTGTCTTAAGCTCTCAAAGGATTTGAAATCAATGACCATCTCTACCTTATTTGGCACTATGCTCAATCATGAGTAGTCGTGTCAACTTAAGAATAATCTTGTAAAAGATTCCAAAACCACACATGTTGCTTTACTCTTTTCAGAGTTGGTGCCCACTCAACGTTCTACTGTCACTATCATTGAGTTGGAATCTAACTCTAATGACTCATCAGAAGCTGATCATTCAGAACTTAATGAATCTCTGTTACTTCTTACCAATACTTTCAGGAGATTCGCTAGAAAGAGTAATTTCATAAGAAATAAACCACTTTCCCTCACTGATAAGCCAAAATCTTCAACCCTTGTAGATAAGGCCACTACTACATGCTTTAACTGTGAAAAAGTAGGACATTTTGCTAATGAATGCAGGTCAAAGAAAGTCTACAAACCTTAATTCTCTTCTTTCAAGAAATCCTCTAACCCCAAGGCTAGAGATGACAAGTATCAAAAGTTGAGAGAAAAATATGCAAAGCTGAAAAGCTTTAAGAAGAAAGGTAAAGGCATGATCGCTGAAGATCATGATTGGGCTGCATCAGACGAAGAATCATCTGACTCTGATGATGATGATGAGGCCAATCTCTGCCTCATGGCTCAAATAGAAGAAGAGGAAGAAAAAGCTGAAATTCCCTCTACTTCTACCTCTACCTCTCAGGTATCAAATTCTCTTACTGACACTTCCACTTCAGCCTTTAATGATGTTGATAGACTATGGACCATCGATCTTTTGACTATTGATTTATATGATGCCATGAATGGCAAGACCAAAGCTGAAAAATAAAATATTGATCTCATTGAACAGCTTAAAAATTGTCATTTGCAAATTCAAAAGCTTTCTAAAATAGAAGAAAATTTGAAAGATCAAGTCTGAATAAATCAAATCATTAATATTGAGCGAGAAGAAGCTATCGCTGCATTAAAAGCTGAAAAGGCTACTGTTGAAAGATGGTGTAAATCCTCAACAACGATCATTGAGATAATAGGTGCTCAGATTCCCCTGAGTGACAAATGTGGTCTTGGTTACAAAGCTGACGCTAAAGAACTAACCACTGATCGTTCCATGCTTAAGTTTGGAATGTTCGTGTCTTCTATCCCTAACACCTCTTCGTCTCAGTGTTCTTCTTCCAAAACTCCCATCCCCGAGGACAGCTCTACCTTAATTTCTAAAGGTAAAGAAAATGTTTTTAATCGAAAACCTCAGAAGGGTACCAATGTACCTAAGCTGAAAGTCTCAAAACCTTCAGCAAGTCATCCCTCTACTTCTAAGAACAAGATCCCTGAATTCGTTCAGAGATCTACTCCTAGAATCAGAGTGAATGTAATTGGTAAGAAATCCGAAAAACTGATAATTCCTCCAAATTCCAATGCCAAAGGTATTCTTGGTGCTGGCCCTACTCATTTAAAAATTTTGGCTAATCATGCAAATGGTTCCAAAGCTACTTTTAGCTATAGGAAATGTTATCGCTGTGGACTTACCGATCATATTTCCAGTAAGGTGAAGATCACTTCCCCCAAGGCAAAGAAGACCAATCCTGGTGCAAATCAGGCTAAGGTTAAAACAACCAACGAGGTTAAGAAATTAACCAAAGTGAAGACTGTCACTGAAGTTGAATCTTCAAATGCTGCGAAGATTGCTGAACCTTCAACTTCCTCTACCACCACTGACAAATGTGGACCCATAGTAAAATGGGTGCCCGAATCAAACTAATCTGCCTTTGTTTGCAGGTCCTGAAGGGTATCTGGTATCTTGATAGAGGATGATCTAGACACATGACTGGAAAAACGAACATGCTTACTGAATACAAGGAAGAGAAAGGTCCCTCTCCGACCTTTGGTGGAAATGGAAAAGGCTATACCCGAGGGTTTGGTGTACTCTCTAATGGTACAACAACCTTCAGAAGAGTCGCATACGTCGAAGGGCTGAAGCATAATATTCTGAGCATCAGTCATCTATGCGACAAGGACTACAAAGTATGTTTCACTAAGGAATCCTACTTTGTCACTTAACAAAAGGAGAAAGTCGCTCTCAGTGGATACCGTTTGGAAAATGTTTATGTTTTAAACATGGACTCTACAACCACTGAGAACTCCTGTTTCTTCTCCAAAGCCTCATCTGATGTCAACTGGCTATGGCACAAGAAGCTCTCTCATCTCAACTTCAAGACACTGAATAATATTTCTTCAAAAGAGTTAGTCACTGGTCTTCCTCAAAACTCATATGCTAAGGAATCTCTATGTTCAGCTTGTGAAAAAGGGAAACAAACCAAAGCAAGCTTCAATTCAAAGCAAGTTTTGTCAGTGTCATCTCCTCATCATCTTCTTCACATGGATTTGTTTGGTCCTGTCAACAAACAATCCATAGCTGGAAAGAAATATACACTGGTCATTGTTGATGAATTCTCTCGCTACACCTGGGTTATGTTTCTCCGTTCTAAGAATGACACCCCTGAAGAACTCATCTCTTTTGTCAGGAAAATGGAAGTCCTGAATAATATAACCATTCGCTCTATAAGGAGTGATCATGGGACTGAATTCAAAAACAGTTCCCTTGAAAACTTCTTTGAAAGCAAGGGTATTTCTTACAACTTTTCTTCACTGAGAACACCGCAACAAAATGGATTCGCTGAAAGAAGAAATCGAACGATCTTCGAAGCTGCACGTTCAATGCTCAGTGATTGTCATCTACCTACTCAGTTCTGGGCAGAATCTATCAACACTGCTTGTTTTACTAAAAATAGGTCGCTGATTGTCAAAAGATTCAAGTAAACAACCTACGAACTTTTCCATGGGAGAAAACCTTCTATTAGCTTTCTTCACATCTTTGGATGTCAGTGTTTTATACTGAATAACAGAGATGCCCTTGGAAAGTTTGATCCCAAGACTGATGATGGAATATTCCTTGGATATTCTTCAATCTCTAAAGCCTTCTGAGTCTTCAATCGTAGAAGACAAACTGTAGAAGAAACAATCCATGTCACTTTTGACGAATCCCGTTCAGCGAATTCAAGACCTTCTACTGTTACTGAAGAACTAAATCAATGGATGTTTTTTCATATTGGGGACTCGGAAAGCATTCCCAATCTTCAGGTCAACATCCCTACCGTTGATGATGATCCTACCATCATTCCAAGCATGCAGTTAAGTGAAGCTGAATCGTCATGGGTTTCAGCTATTCCTCTCAACACTATGTCTGCTTTTGAACCATCTACCTCAGATATCCAATCTACTTCTCAACAATCAGTGAATGAAATGACATTTGAACCTCTTCCTCTTCTACCTGAAATACCTGAAGTTACTGAAGCTTCTTCTTCAGCTCCCCCAGAAGTTCAAATTTAGTCAGCGAATCATGCTCCGGCTCAGCGATGGACTATCAATCACCCCGTTGATCATATTCTTGGTGATCCAAACGCTGATGTGCAGACTCAACGAGGTTCTGGTAACATTTGTTTATTTGTTAACTTTATTTCTCTGATTGAACCAAAGAAAACAGATGATGCCCTCAGAGATTCAAACTGGGTCAGCGCTATGCAAGAAGAGCTGACAGAATTTGAAATAAATAAAGTTTGGAAACTCGTTCCAAGACCATCTGACAAGTCAGTGATAGGCACTAAATGGGTCTATCGAAACAAGATGGATGAACATGGAACTGTAACCCGCAACAAGGCTCGTCTTGTTGCTTTGGGATACAGACAAGAGGAAGGCATAGACTACGACGAAACATTTGCCCCAGTGGCAAGACTCGAAGCAATTCGTCTATTCTTAGCATACGCTGTTCACAAAGACTTCAAAGTATATCAAATGGATGTGAAATCAGCATTTTTAAACGGAAGGCTGAATGAAGAAGTCTACGTTGAACAACCTTCAAGACACTTTATGGCTTAAAGCAAGCTCCTCGTGCATGGTATGACACTTTCTCAACTTATCTCCATATTGAAAAATTTGAGCGTGGTAAAATCGATAGAATTCTATTTTTCAGGAAAGTAAAAGGTCATATCATTCATGTTCAAATATATGTCGATGGTGTTATATTTGGTTCTACTAACCCTGAATTATGTACTCGTTTCGCTGAAAGAATGAAAGCTGAATATAAAATGAGTATGATGGGTGAACTGGCATATTTCCTTGGTCTTCAAATCAAGCATAATGAAAAAGGTACTTTCATTCACCAAGGTAAGTATTTTAAAGAAATGCTGAAAAAGTTTGATTTAACTCAAAGCTTAGCTATGAAAACTCCAATGGCACCGCCGCTGACACTTAACAAAGATCATTCAGGGAAGCCTGTTAATGTCACAGCGTACCGTGGGATGATAGGCTCTCTTCTTTATCTTACAGATAGCCGTCCTGATATTATGTATGCAACTTGTTTATGTGCATGATATCAATCTGAACCTAAGGAATCTCATTTGATAGCTGTAAAGCGTATTTTTCGATACCTTAAGGGTACTCCTAACCTAGGTCTTTGGTATCCCAAAGACTCAGGGTTTGATCTAATCGCCTATTCAGATAGTGATTTTGCAGGATGCAATTGGATAGGAAAAGCACCACAGGAGGCTGTCAGCTCCTGGGTGGAAAGCTGGTGAGTTGGACAAGTAAAAAACAAAACTCAGTGTCCACCTCAACCGCTGAAGCTGAGTACGTAGTCGCGGGAAACTGTTGCGCTCACGTCTTATGGATGAGAAATCAACTATTGGACTATGACCTTCAGCTCTCCAAAATTCCAATCTATTGCGACAGCACTAGTCCCATCGCCATAGCAAACAATCCAGTGCTACACTCAAAGACCAAACACATCGATATCAGGTATCATTTTATCAGAGATCATGTGATGAATGGTGATATAGAACTTCATTTTATTCCAAACGACTTTCTGTTAGCTGATTTGTTCACAAAACCTCTTTATGAGACAAGATTCAACTTTCTCATCAGTGAGCTTGGAATGCTGAACCTACAAGAGTAAAATCTTCTGTGGTTAGCATTAGATCAGTGATAATTTGAACTTGTATTCCCCTATCAGTCATCTAATATCTGAACAAATTGATTCACTGATAACAAGGTACGTTCTATCTCTTAAACGCGGAAGCTCACTTCAGCATGAAGAATTTCAAAATAAAATATATCGCTGAAGATCTCTTCCATTCAGTGATTCTTCTGAAACTCTAAAAATCTCACTGATATTTCTAATCAATGCTTCTCTATGTTAACAACGTCCCTGAGCTTTTCAAAAACCCTCAGAGACATCTTAAAATGTGAAAGGACAGATATTACGTCATGTACAACGGATAACTCATGGCATGACCTTTCATCTGACACGTTCGCCCGTTTCGTTTCCTTGTCCAATAAGATTCAAGGGACGTGTCACGTGTCATCATGAGAAACTTTTCCCGCTCTTAGATTCTCTCTCTACTCTCACTATATAAACCCTTCCAGTTTATATTATTACTTTTTACGCGATTATACTCTCTTACAGCAATAGAAATCTCTTTGCATTCAGATTATTTTCTCAAGAACTTGTGATTCATCATCTTCTACTTCACCAAAACAGGTTCCATTTCTCTCCTTAATTTCTTAAAAACTTGTTTTTGATCTTCTTATTGTTTTTAAAAGATCAAACAAAAGAACTTTCTAACATATGAAATCATTTTATTCATGGTTTCATGAACTCAACTTGCTTGCAAGTTGTTCTTTATGTTTACAACTAAAAATCTTAAAGTTATGCATTTCATACGTTTTTCCAGAATCCCTTCCGTAAAAGGAAACTGGTCAAACAAGACTTTTCACCAGTTTTGTACTTCTTTTCAAAACTAGAAACCCTAGTTTACCATTTCGTTTTCTAAATGGAAACTAAAAACCCTACAAATCTTATTGTGGAATCTCTTTCAATTCTAAGAAATTTTCTTCATCTTCTTCATCCTTTTGTGTTCTGCACAGAAATGGCAACTGACACAAACAACACCAACGCAACATCTCCTGCATCTTCTAATTCTGACGTCATTGAACTCCCAAGGGCAGCAAACATGAAACACTCTATGGACCAGATCCAGTTCCAATCAAATAATCCCTACGCCCTACTCGAGTTCCCTAAAAAGAAAATGGTGACTCACCTAAACGACGCCATGAACTTTATCAGGTCTTGTCCTCTGGCGATAGCCCTGACCATCAAACCCCCTGCTCACAAAAACCTACTTGCTCAGTTATGGTATACCGCACACCGAACCGTTGCCACCTCAACCAAACACCCAAAACGTCAAACTGACGTAATTGCTTTTGAAACCGAACTCGGTGAGGCCCAAATCACCCTTGGGGCTATACGATCATCCCTGAATCTCCCAAGAAGCTCCAAGACTCATCGTTTCGTCACATTCCCTGACCCTAACACCGTTGCAAGAAAGGCGGAACTTAGCACCTTCTCGGACATGATGCGTTAAAACTGGAACCCTGATCATGAACGAAAGCCTGAGAAGAAGATAACTACTGTGTTTAAGAGAAAGATGCCCAGCGAGCTCAACTTCATCTTCACTCATATCATAAGTTGCATGTCTGCAAAGAAGGGGTCAACGGATTAGGCCTCAAAGACTCAAATTGCCATGGGATATGCCCTTCTCAAAGGTCTTCACGTGGACTGGGATAGCCTGATATTCGAAGACCTGCTGGAGCGAGTGGAAGTCGTAGATCTTCCAGCGGTGGTTTCATATCCCCGATTTCTCAATGCTCTCTTCTTGCACGGCCTGAAAGATAAGTATCCCACTGGTGGCGACCTGAAACTCTCTCTGGTTGGCCCGAAGGTGCTCGACTACAAGCCCATCCCTAACGAGGTAATTCTTTCTCAACACCTAACTCTTCTTCGCTCTCCTTCTTCTACTTCTGCAGCTACCTCAATGGCAGCGGTCGACCCAACCGCTGGTACCCAGGCTGAAACCACCACCTCTTCCAAAAAGAGGAAACACTCTTAATCCCCCCTTAGCATCCATAAGACCAAGAAGATTTCAAAGGAGTAACCCAAGTCTTCCCAGGCTGAAGAATCCACGTCAGTCCTATTACAGACGATGATGAAAAGTTTCGTGGTACACTTCGCCGCTGAACCATTCACTTCAATACCCATTTCAGTTCCTCAGTTCACTGAAACTGTCTTGGATACGAACCCCCAATCCTCAATGCCTCAAAGCGATGCGGAGGCTATTCCCAGCGAATACAACGCTGAATCTGCTACCCACACCCTCTTCACAACCTTTGCTCCTCCCTCTCATTCTTTGGTCTCTTCACAATTCATCTTACCTACTGCATCAACTTCAAATATCATCTATCTGGACGACAATTCTGCTGCTGAACTACAACGCCTGATACAACAAAATCAAGAACTTGAAGGCGCTTCCACCCATCGCTCCCTGGAAGACGACATGGAAAACTTGTCAGGATACTGTGACATCCACTCTTTTTCCAACCCGCCTCCAGGTACCCTAAACACTCATCTCTCTTGACCCTTAACTTCTGAACTTTCCTTTATTCATAAGTTCTTTTCTGTTACAGGTCCTAACTTGGGCACTATTATCAACTCCTTTACGGAGATCGCTAATAAGGTGGAAAGTCTCACCACTACCATCAGCAACAACTCCTCAGCGGTTACAAATGCTAAGGGAGACGCTGAAGAAACTGGCCGACACTGTGACCGACAAGGCTACAACCACTAATGTCTCAAAGCGTGAAGGCGGTTTATCTAGTGTAGTTGAGGCCATCACCAACAACTGTTCCACCACCAGCACCCTCAACACCATCAACACCGACCTCTCTAATAACTTCAAAGCGCTGTCTAGGGAAGTCACAACGCCGAAGACAGAGGTATCTAATCTTTAGGGAGAGGTGGTGTCTCTGAAGAATGTGATGAGAGATCTAGCTCACAAGGTTGGCTCCTACAATGATCTACTCAACCAACTTCTTGATCGGCTCAACCCTCCCACTGTTCCTTTGTCCAACGTTTCTTAGGACGACCGGGAAAAGTTGGAAAAGGCAGTGGAGCATATTCTGAAGACAACTCCTGCTATATCTGGCCTAGTAGATAGATAGCAGCAGTTGAAAATCGCTCAGCTTTCCCTTGCCCTGAAGACAAGGATACTAAACAGGTATTTACTGCTACTAATGTCGTTGCCTCCCCCATTCAACATGCGGAAGAGGGGGAGAAGGAAAAAAATGAAGGCCTTCCCCATGTTTTTGAGGGGGAGGAAAATGATGAAGAACCTCAGGGAGATAAGAACCATGAGGGAACCGAGAAAAGTCCCTCTCAATCTGAGGGGGAGCAACTCGAAGACCTCACTCACTCTCATGTTGCTGTTGTGGATCTATCTTCAGGGAGTGAGGAAGAGGATGTTCAAGCTGAAGAAGACGAAGAACCTGATCTAAAAGATGATGAACCATCATCATCCCCAAGTGATGATGATGATGACGATGATGACGATGGCTTCGTTTTCCAGCAAAAGAAACCAAGGATCCCTGCTCAGAAGGGAGTCGTAATAAAATAACAAGGGGAGGGGACCGAAAAGACATCTCCAGCGAAAGCGGCCAACTCTGAAAACAAAAAGGACTCCATGAGGACAACTTGGCTATTCTTCTCAAGAAGCCAGTTTGTCAGGTATGTTACATCCTATTCCCTTACACTGCATCCCTCCTCTATCCCTTCTCAATATCTATCATACTCACTCTCAAACCTCTAAACACTTAACTCATCATGTGTCTATCTCTTTTCCCTATGATCTAATCCATTGATCATTTTGTTTCAGCTAGTCTTCTCCCCTACTTGAGGGTCAAGCTGAAGTTTCTCTCGACAACCTCGCAATAATACCAGCCTCCAGAGATGATGATCAAGAAATAATCTCGGTTCTGAATTCGACCGATGACCTTTTTGAAGAAGAAGAAGAAGAAGAGCTGCTCTCGCACTGAAAACTACCTTCCTTGGTTCCTCAAAGACCAAGTGCAGATGTAAAAATAAAAAGAGCAGCGATAATTCAAAGACTGGAAGATCAGCGGATTGTCCCTCCTCACCTAAATCTCTTATCTACTCGGGAAATCGCTGAGTCTTTCAAACCTGAACAACTCCTTGCCGAACGAAAGAAGGCTGAAGAAAAAGATAAAGAATATGCCATTGAACTTGTTCAACGTTCGGTAAAGGATCCAAGCCTGAAGAAGTTTCCTATATCTGTTCAGCGAAAGCTCTGGAACGATGGCAAAAAGATCAGAGAAGAGAAAACCAAGGTCTCTGATTCCACTGTAGCTTGGTGCAAGGAGAAATGCCATTACCGACATAATGGATCCAGAATCAAAATGGTTAATATCAGGGGAAGGACGCTCAAAGACGTTCCTATCATCGACATTTAGATTATCAGAGAGAATGGTCACAAGGCAACCATCTTCACATCGTGGCTTGACCAGCTTGGTTACCCTGAATGGTTGGAGATGCGGATAGCCATTTAGCGGTCGCGATCAAGTTACAAATCCTTTATCGAGAAAGCTCTGAACAAGCAGATCGACTTGGTAACATCAGCCATTTGATATCCCTCCTCCTCCTCCTCCTCCTCCAGTTCAACATAGAAGGCATGCTGCAAAGAAAAAGAAGAAACCCTCAGCTTCAGGTCCTACTATCCGAAATGAAACCAGCATCAATTTCTCACGTGAAGCCGTCCTTGGTCCTGATCCTAATCTATTAGCGCTCAAAGTTTCCCTACCCCGTGGTGAAGACTTTATCCCTGGAAATGTTCTCAGCAAACCTTATGGCATTTTCTTCATTGACTGCACTAGACGCAAATGCTGTCAACGCATCTCTGAGCTATCCATTACCCATATCGAACAGCTCAGAGATCTCAACTACTAGTGTGGATTCAGACAAGACCTGCTCGGACATTTCATGAAGCACTTGATCTACAAAGAAGCCAATATAAGAAGAGAACAGGGAGTGAAAGTCCCTGATTGGATGGTTTATGAAACGGATACTCTTGACGAACTTCTCGTCAAGAATGAACCTGAATAGCTGATAGGAACTCCTTTTGTAATTCTTCTATCTTTATCAACTTGTAATTTTTTTTGTACTTGTAATTATTATTCGATGTACTTGTAATTTTTCCACATCTCCTTGTAATCTTTACGAAGTTAATGAAAAATTTCAGTGAATGTAGTTTACTCCATCAGTACTAGAAAAGATCCCTGAAAACAGTAAATGGGACACGCATTTTACGAGTTCTTTTTATCCTTATGTTTTCTTACTTAGCAATTTTCCTTTATTGCTATGTCATCATTAAATTGGGAGAGATTGTTGATTCAAACCCTCAGTGATTTGATAATGACTTTGAGAAACACTTAGTGAAAATTGTAAGTAGACAATATGTATTAAAGTTTTGTCATCAAAGAAAATATACTACATCTGTTTAGTATTGCTGATGAAAACATACGCTTTAAATTCATACTTCAGCGAACACTGTACATCAGTGATCACTGAGCCTGTCCAGTCTCACTGATGATCGCAGATAATTTATGTTGTTTACTTTTGATGCCTGAAGACAAGATTCACGTCAACTATGTTCTACGCAGAAGTCGAAGATCAAGCCAAAGAACCCGCAACTAAGTCTACTAGTGACCTGATGCGGATATCAGCAAAGCCAAGACTTGTCCACTCAACGTGAAGTTTCAAGTAGAAGACTTCAGCGAACGCTGAACTTTATCATTCACTGATAAAGAATCATTCAGCGAACGCTGATCATGAAGCCTCCTCTACAAGCAACTTTTGTCTTATCCCCTTGCACGCCTCCGTACGATTTTGTCAGAACGGACATCCGTTTTGTCCAGAATCGTACAAACAACATTTGATTCTGCATTGTTCATCATGCGGCCACTAGGTTGTCTACTGAAGTCAAATCATGCAACCAACCAGAGGCTGCAACGTGTAAAGGTATATTGACTTGCATTAAATGCATGCAGTATATAAAGGAAACCCTACTTCTTTTTAAAGAAGCTCGGTCATTCCTCTCTCGCTGAACTTACTGTGTGAAAGAATACCCTCCTTAGTGTTCTTATTTTCTTAATCTCTATTTCTAGTGCAGGAAACTCTTAGTGTTCCCATCGTTTGTTTAGATTAGGTTTATTCCTTGATCTTGCTCTGCAACAAACTGAAAATTGTTTGATACATATCTATAAACAATTTAGAAAGATAAAAATCATGTGCTTGTATTCAACCCCCCTTCTACAAACTTGTATGACCTCTTTGGGACCAACAACACTTTTCATTAGCTTCTCTGATGGTCGAGGCTTAAACTTCTTGGGTTTTGGATCCACTGTGGCGATAACTTTGCCCTTATCCATGGTCGTTGGATTGGTTGGGGGTACCTCGGTAGATTTTTGCTTCTGTTGAGCACTTGGAGGATTTTTTTGGTTTCAATGGGGGGTGCCTCTGCAGATTTGGTTTGTTCAGTGATACTCTGAGGTTTGACTTGGGTTTGGTATTTCAGTTCAGCTTCCGTTGGGGGTTTGGTTTGGGCTTCTGTTGTGAGTGGGTTGTTGGTTGCCTCTGTTGATTCTTGCAGATTTAGCTGTTGGAGGATTGTTTCTTATGTTGTGGCTGTCTTTACCCATGACTTGCGAGATTGTTGTTTCTGTTGTTGCCTCTATTGTAATTGGTTCATTATATCCTCTATTGTGTGTGGGTTTCTTCAGGTATTTTCTGCTTGGTTTGTGGGCAATTGATTTTGTTCTTGGGGTTGGTTTTGGTTGATCGTCAGTGGGTGTGGGTGAGGGTAGTTTTGGTTCTTCAGTGGTTGGTGATTTGGGTGTAGGAGATGGTAAGTTTTCAGCTTGTTTGTTTTCCATAGAGGTGGGTGTTGTCTCTGTGGTCTTCTTGGTTGGTGAGTTGGTTGTTTGGACTTGGGTAGGTATTTGTTGAAGAGGTTTGATTGCCAGAGGTGGTTGTAGAATGGCTCTGCCCCGTTTCTCCCCCTCATGATGATCTGAGGGACCATCTGAATCGCCATCAGGGTCATCATGTTTAGCACCACCCCTTTTACCTTCTACTGAGCATGACGTTGGGGGCTTCTTTGGCTGACTTGCGCCTGCTACAATCATTTTCGCGCAGAGGTCATCGCATATTTCCAGTAGATAGGCTACCTCTACCTCGAAGTTGAACCTTAGCTTGCCGACACTAGCTTGTAACACAGTCTTGGGGTTTGAAAGCCTGCATTTGCTCTGTAGTCGATTCCTGAACCTTTTCCAGAGCCTTTCTTAAGTCTTCGGAGGTTAAGGTTGGGGTTGCAGAGGTTAGGTTCGACATGGCTTTTACAATCTATCTGGCCTCTTACAGTTCTTTTATCAGTTTGGTGACAGAAGCTTCGGTAGCAGAGGATGATGTACTCTGTGCAGGAATACTGGTAAGAGATTTCAGCAAAGTGTTGTTATTCTTGACCTCTGTAGATAGGGATTCAACCTTGGAGGATAGGTCATTGATAGCCTTCAAAGTTTTATCTGCAACTGAGTTGACCAAGTTTTTCAACTCACTCAAGGTGTTGGTCACATATGTGACAAAGGTTTGGAACTCATCCTTTGCGACACGTGCCTGCTTTCAATCCTGTTTGGACGTTGAGATTGGCGGGACTTCCACCTAATCCTTGAGCAGATGTATTTATTGCCTCAGACTCTATAGGTGTTATGTCAAGGACACGATTCTGATCCACTCCAGAGATAGGGACAGAGGTATCCTTGATTGGACTCGGGGACTTTTCTAGAGTCCCTTCGTCAGTGTGCATTCTACGCTCCTCTGAAGAGCGGTTGGTTTCTATGTTTATGGGTGTGCCAGAGGAAACAAATTCCTCTGTTGGGATTTTGGATATGACTTGGGGCGAAGAGTCATGAATAAGAAGAGTGTCCTTTTGAGAAGACATCTTCTGTGGGGATTCCCGGTTTCTGCAGGCACAGAGGAAGAAAAAGGCTCCTCTGGCTGGTTTGTCTGGGTAGGGTTAGAGTTGTGCGACTCTGTTTCAATAGTCCCTTCTGCCACTAGACAACCGGGACTAGAAATGTGGGTTGCACTAGCAGGGAGGTTAGGATATGTGCCACATCTGCCTTCGGCATTATTTTCACTCACAACCTCTGTTGGATGTCCTAGAGATTCTAGGGTATCTAACCTAGACTCTACTTCTTCCCATGTTTCCTCTATAGCTACAAGTTCCTATGTATGATCTAGGTTGGGATCGTAGCTCAAAGTAGGCGAAGCAAGTAGTTCTGGTCTGACAGAGGCCTCCGGAGTCTCTGCGTTGATGCCCTCTGGAATTGCATCACCCATCTCTAAATCAGAATCCACATTAGCTATAGTGAACTCTGGGGCTCTGTATTCTAGCATGTACTCTGCGTTCCATCCAAAGGTGTCTAGGCTTAGGTCCATCTGAGTTCTCTCGAGGAAAGAGTCGAGAGATTCCAATTATGGTTCCTTTGTGGCTTCTGGTATGGTGGGTTGAGCTCCAGACTCTACAAATCTAAGCAGGGTGGGTGATTGTATATTGGGTTCGGCAAGGGTCGCATCCTCTGCTATGGTTTGCAGAGGGGACTTGTGCCTGTGGGTTTTCTTTTTCTTGGTCTTGGAGACTCCTTCCTCAGAGGATTTATGCTTGTGTTTTCTCTTCTTTTTCTTCTTCTTCTGAGGAGAGGGTGCAGATGAATCTACCATGGTTTGTTCAGGTGGGGGTTGTAGAGGATTCACAATGCTTGCAGAGGGGGTTTCCTTGGCTACTTTGGCTTTAGGGGGCTTCTTTCTTTTCTTCCCTTGCTGAGGTGTGTTTTCAAATTCTGTAGCTCGAATAACAGAGGTGACCTCGATAGCTTTTGGTGTAGACCTAGCTAACTTAACCTTCTCTACTTTCAACCTGTGCTTCTCCAGAGCGACTGCTCATTCTTCATCACTCATCCTTACCACTATTTCTGTTCCTATAGGGACACATAAGCATGGGGGGTCACAGGGTTCGGTTGGGGAGTCATGTGATTACGCACATACCTATGTTGAAAGGCACAGAGGCCAGAATCTTAGGGCTCCTCTACATACTGCTTAATCCCAAGCATACCTATGTTCATGTTCTGTTGAAGCCTATGTTTGGACACATAACCATTAATTGTCTTTGTTTCAGTGTCAAAGTAACAGCTCTGCTAGAACTGGTGAAGATATCTGGCAGGGATCTTGGACACATTCCTGGTTAGAAGGGGTCTTAGAGGGTGGTTCTCTAGTATGTTCAATAGAATAGCTTGTCCTTTCCCAAAGTTGTTTCTATTTGGGACCATGTAATGATTGTTTGGTTTCAGGGGTAAAGGGTTTTCAAAATAGTCGTTTTCTAGAAAGTTTTGCAGTTTTGTTGTGGGTTGATGGTGGGCTGAATCTCCACTGTTAGCTTGTTCTTGAAGGTTTCGTGGATTTGCAGGGTTTTGAGAATGCTCAGATGGAGTAGGGGAGTTAGCAGGTGAAGCTGTGAGTTCCAGATTCGTGCAACGTGTAGAAGAAATCAATATATATGAAAACAGGTTGTATGATTTCAACTGGTCATCCAATTCACTTTCAATATTGAGAGAGTTTACAATAGATTCAGGAAAGTGTTAATAGACAACTAGCTTAATTCTAAGCTAATCAAAACATTATATACTAATGGGCCAATGGTATTAAGCCCATGGCCCGTTACACTAATAAAGCTCAAGAATGATTTAATTAACATTTAGCCGTTGAACTTCTATTCAACCAAATATTGCCCTAACAATCTCCCCCTTTGATTTGAAGTTCGAGTTCGTGCCAGTTATCAACGTATCTCTTTCGAAGCTCAAAGTGTATCTCGAACATTCTGATGGCTCGGCGGTAGTCAATGCGTTCTTCAATCACTTCTAAAGCATTTCGTGTGGTTATCTCATTAGAGTTTGGAACATACAAAACCTTTTGATTTTCTGATTCATAAGTGATGATGTTTCGAAGAGCATCTTGAACTTTGAAGAGCGTGCCATCACAGAATCTGTCAACCTGGCTGAAGCGTAGGAACCTCTTTACTTTCTGTTCGTTGAGGTAGACTATCCCAAATTCAGGTTCTAGAAGCAGTGCGTTCTCGGGATACAATTTCAGTTCGGGCGCTTTCAGATTCGGTTTTAGCAGGTTTACCTTCTTAGCTCTGTTCTCGATTCCCATTTGAAAGTCTGTGAGATAGGACATCATGATTGAGTGAATCATGAATCGACGAACAGCATCGAGCGCCTTTGTCACTTGAAGCGGACGGATGGTTCTTGTTCGGAGGTCTTTCAGTATATCAAGTATGTCGAACGGTCTAAGGTTCTTAAAGTCAGCTTCAAAAATTTTCCATTCATTACCGTCTTCGCGTCGGACAGTGAAAACTGGATACATGACTCTAAGGATTCGAACGGTTTAGATGTTAAGCACTTCAGTGATCTTGTGCTTGGTTCATACTTGGCTAACTGGCAGATACCGCTTCATGGCATTTATGTACTGACCTTGGTATTCTTTGTCGAAGTGAGAAATCCCAAGGCAAAAACTCGGCTCGATAGGGCGTAACCTGTGAACATACAGCTTCTTTAGAGATTCCTCCAGGTGAGGAATAAAGATGATGATTTTCTCCCATCGGATTTGCTGCTGTTGAAGAGGAAGATGATCCGAAGTTGTCGGTTGTTGAGGAGATGTCGGATTTTCAGCAGTTGTCATTTCGGGTCTTGTAGAAGTCTCGGTGGCTTGAGCAGAGTGACCGGGTGTACCATATAGGTTTTGCAGCAGAAACTGGTCGTAGTCAACATTGTCGTCTTCATCAGTAGGAAAGATCAGGTTTACTTGGAGATTTATAGCACTGGCGGCTTTTTCGTACCATGCATTTTCGGTCTCCGGGTCGATCTGGGAAGTTGGATCTATCAGTTGTAGTTCGGGCCTATCTGATGTATCATACGTGACCAGTTCCTGTGTTGCTCCCTCAGGATTTTCAACCATTGGGTCTTCGTCGTCAGAGATGTCCATGTCTATTACCATCTCGACTAACCTCAACTGGGATTCAGGTTATTCTTCAGTTGTAGTTGCCGCAGTTGACGGTTCCTGTTGAACCACGGTTGTTGTTTCAGTGAGGATCGGGGCGGTCTCGGCTAATCGTAGTCTTTTATTCTCCCCCTCACGGTGATCAGGATCATCTTGATCATCTTGTCTTCGCTTCAGACCGCCTGCTTGACTCTTGCAGGTTTCTTCCATGGAGGCGACTCTCACCGACAGCGTTTTGAGCGCTTGTTGAACGTCCTTGAGAGTCGTGTCAAGATGATCCGACAGAAACTCTGCAGTCTACATATGATCTGTTCAACTCGCTAATCAACAAATGCAAGAAGTTCGGAATCCACATAACTTCTGAAGAAAACAATGTCATGTTCCTTAAAAGTCTAAATGGAGAATGGCTCCAGTTATCTATGTCTCTTCAAACAAATCAAGACTTAGATTCCTAGACTCTATCAGACCTCTATGGAACATTGGCAGCCCAAGAGCCCCAAGTAGCACAAACAAAACCCCAGATCAGTGCACCTCTTGCACTAGTTGGTAAGACTACAGAGGCTAAAGAGAAACCAAAGAAAGAGAAAATTACAGAGGAAAAGAAGGAGAAGAAGAAGAAAATTATGATAGCTGATAGTGAAGAAGAGAAGGAAGAAGAAGAAGAAACAACCCTGGCCTCGATAGCTAAATCATTAGCACTCTTGACTAGGGAATTCAACAGAGGATACCAGAAGAAGACTGGTAATGAACGCTACGAAAGAGAAGGGTCAACCGAAAGAAACGACAGAAGTGGTGACCGACAGAGGTCAAATGACAGAAATGACAGAGGTAATGACCGACAGAGGTCAGACGATAAAACTGGCAACACTCCACAGAATCAAGAGTGTTACAAATGTGGTAAGCTAGGCCATTATGCAAATGAATGCAGAACCGACAGAAGTGGTGACCGACAGAGGTCAGACGACAAGGCTGGAAACGCTCCACAGAACCAAGGCTGTTACAATTGTGGAAAGCCAGGTCACTTCGCCAACGAATGTAGGAGCAAATCAAATCGCCCTCAGAGGGATGTTGCTTTCTACAAAAAGAAAGCTTAATACTATGCTCAGAAATCCTTAATGGTAAATCAAGAAAACTGGCTATCAGATACATCCTCTGAAGGAGGAGAAACAAAGAACACCCTGTTCTGTGGCATGGCAGAAGTCAGCTCTGGCTCTGATAGTGAGGTATCCACTTCTAACTCTAACTCTAATACAGCAAAAGCTGATTTGCTTAAACTTAACATTGAATACACTGAACTTAAACAGACATGCGAAAGTGTTCAGAAAAAGCTCACCTTCTATGAGAGAGAAGCTAGACTTCTCACTCAAGAAAAAGCCAAAAATTTTCTAGAAAAGGAAGAAATTGAAACAAACTGGAACAAAAAATTAAATCCTTTAAAAGAAAAGATTTCTGAACTTAATTCTTCTTTAAAAACAAAATCGAAAGAACTTATGGACGTTGAGTGTGACAGAATGAACATCCTAGCTCTTAAACATTATTTTCAAAAGGAAAGAGAAGTCATCTGTCAAGATTTACTCAGAAGAGATCTTTTAATTAAAAAATTTCAAGATGCACAGAAGGTGTACGAGAAAATCAATACACAAATAGGGAGACGGGGAATTGGCTTTTGTGATATAGATCCATATACAGGAAACAAAAGAGACAAATCTCTGTCTTCTCTATTTCATATAGGAGATACAAGAAAACCTGGATTTCCAAATCTACTCTCTGTAAGTAAAAGGCAAAAAGTCTCTGGGGAACCTCACAAGAGGAAACCTCTGAAGATGACAAATGTTTGGTTTGAAAACACAGATTTGTCACCTTCAATCTCTGTCAAAAGAGAATCCAAACCTAAGAAGTATCTGAAAACTCAAGATCAGATAGGAATCTTCAAGTTTGGTGACCCCGAGACTCAAACTCAAGTTGCATTTGTCTGCATGATGAATTCTGAAAAGAAGTTATCAGCAGAGGCACCTGAGTTCAAGCCAAACCTTACAAAAGAAAATTTTGATATCTCTGAAGAAAACCTCTGAACACCTTCCAATGATCAAAATCTCTCTGAAGAAGACTTAACAGATACTTCTGTTGACTTAGAAGATAGTGCCACAGAAAAGGAAGAAAGTGAGTATGACATATGCTCTGAAAGTCCAACCTCTGTCGAAAGAGAACCAAGTGACTCAACCTCTGTTTATGAGGACGACTCATCCTCTGACGAATCTGAGACTGACTCCAAGTCAGAGATAGTACCTCGTGACACAGAGGATTTTAAACCATCCTCTGAAGTTCTTAACAAAACTATTTCTCCCAAGGAGAAAATCACAAAAGTTCCTATCTGTCCAGACTTTCTGAACATGTGTATACAAGCCAAAACCTCTATTGAGCTTGAGAATTTTAAACTAAAGAAGGAAATGTCCACTAAAACTCCAACAAGTTCAAACATTTTGAAGCCCTTAAAGCCTGTTAAAGAAAAATTAACATGGCAACAGAAGGGTAAATGGACCAAACATAATAAATGTTTTTCTTCTGTGACAGTGAAATCTGCAGAAGTTCACCACATAAGGGGTACACAGAAGGCCGCTCTCAACAAAGGATTTTGCAAACAACAATCTAGCCTACATAAACCTTCTTGTAATAGAAAGTCGAATGTTAGGATAAATTGTAATGCCTCTGTACCCTCATTTAATGTCTTTAATGAAAAGTTCAAGCAAATCTCTTCGCACATTCAATACTGTCATTGCTTTGATCTCATGTTTCAATTAAGCCAACACTTCTCAAGTCCAAAATGTTTCCTCTCTGTACCCAAAGAAAATGCTAAATTCAAGGGTAAGAAGAAACAAAATGGTTCTTCAACAGAAGTTAAAACAAAGACCAAGAATGCTAAGGAAAACTTGAAGACCCCTAACAAAACTGGACCCATTCGGATATGGGTACCTAAAACTCTCTGATTGTCTTGCAGAAGCAGTATGTGCCGATCTGGTATCTAGACTCCGGATGCTCGAGGCACATGACTGGCGACAGAGGTCTTCTATCCACATACAAAGAAAAACACGATGGTAGATCTGTGACCTTTGGAGACAACAAAAAGGGGTACATTAAAGGCTACGGTTTCATAAAGAAGGAAAATATAACCGTATGCAAAGTTGCATATGTGGATGGCCTTAAACACAATCTTCTAAGTGTAATCCAACTCTGCGATACGGGTTTCGATGTAATGTTCAAAAGAACCTTCTGCTCTATACAAGGTGAAGACACAGGAGTCGAACTTCTACGAGCCGAAAGAAGAGGTGATCTGTATCTCATGACCTTCTGTGCCAAGAACAAGGAAGAAAAGTTCTGCCTTGTTACATGCAAAAGCGAAGAAGCCTGGTTATGGCATAACAGGTTCTGTCACTTAAACTTTCATACTCTAGATAAACTTGCAAAACTTGATCTAGTCAAAGGTCTGACAGATGTTAAATTTAATAAAGATCATTTATGCTCTTCCTGCGAAATGGGAAAACTCAAAAGAGCTTCTCATAAAGGCAAAACTGATGTATCTTGCCCTAGGATTCTGTATATGCTTCATGTTGACCTCTGCGGTCCAATCGCTACACATTTCCTAGGTGGCAAGAAATATACACTTGTTTTAATCGATGAGTATTCAACATTTACATGGGTTGAATTTGTCAGAAAGAAATCAGATGTTCCTAACATTCTGATAAATTTAATGAAAAGAATCCAAGTTCTGTATGAGTGCAGGGTTCAAAAACTGGGAAGCGAGAATGGCCCAGAATTCAAAAACTCTGTCATTGAAGCCTATATAACAGAAGAAGGAATATCACAGAACTTCTCTGCTGCACGCACCCCACAACAGAATGGCGTGGTTGAACGTAAGAACCGCACGCTTGTGGAGGCTGCAAGAACTATGTTGACTGCATGTGGATTACCTGTGACATTTTGGGCAGAAGCAGTATCGACCGCTTTCTATACCCAAAATCGATCAACCATTGTAAAAAGGCACATCAAGACACCATATCATTTGATCAACAAAAGGAGACCAAACATCAAGTTCTTCCATGTATTTGGATTCAATGTTTTGTCTTAAACGACAGAGAAGAGGAAAGTTTGAAGTAAAAGCTGATGAAGGCAAGTTCATTGGATACTCTGCCGCATCCAAGGCCTATAGAGTCTATCTGCTGAAATCACGAACCATTGTAGAAAGTATCAACGTGTCTTTTGACGACTCTTTCCAAATTACTTCTGAACAAATCAGTTCAGAACTCGGGCTAAAAAGGGAATCCTCTGGCATCTCAAAAACAAGAGAAGAAGACTTAAATATTCTATTTCAAGAGATGTTCCATGATGACGTTGATCCCTCTGCTGGAACCGTCAGAGCCTCTGGAGGATCATCTTCTGTCAGCCAGATCGAGACATGTATATCTCTAACTGGTCCCTTAAATACTTCATCTTCTTCTGTTAATCATACAGATGCAAATGCCGAGGGGGAGCCAACAGAAGGTGATACAACAAAGGATACAACCACAGAAGCTACTGAAATACCAACTTCAGCAACTACAGAGGAACCAATACCAGAGGAACACGACGACTCAGTCTCTACTTCCTCAGAGGAACAAATACTAACACTCATTCCAATCATCCCACAAGCAGAAAAACCAAGCACAAATACAGAAGCACCATCTACAATAGAAGGTGCACCAGAACAACATAGCACAACCTCTGTAGATCAACTTGATGACTTCGATGACCATCTCCCAAGAACAACTAAATGGACGAACAGCAATCCTCCAAGCCTTATAATCGGCGATCCTTCTGAAAAGGTAAAAACAAGATCAGCCTCTGCTAACTTTTGTTTCTTTACAAATTTTATTAGTGTGATAGAGCCAAAAAGAATCTCTGAAGCCCTTGACGACCCAAACTGGGTAGATGCTATGCAAGAAGAGCTTCTACAATTTGAACGAAACAAAGTTTGGACTCCAGTTCCTCTGCCACGAGGAAAACAAGCTATAGGGACAAAATGGGTCTTCAAAAACAAGAAGGATGAGGATGGGGTGGTTATCAGAAACAAAGCAAGATTGGTGGCCAAAGGATATCGCCAAGAAGAAGGCATAGATTACGATGAAACCTTTGCCCCTGTCGCACGACTCGAAGCTATAAGAATTTTCTTAGCCTTCGCAGCCCATAGAGGTTTTAAAGTCTTTCAAATGGATGTAAAATCTGCTTTTCTAAATGGTGAAATCCAAGAAGAAGTATACGTCCAACAACCACCAGGATTTGAAAGCTCCAAGTACCCAAGATATGTGTATTACCTCGACAAAGCTCTGTATGGACTGAAACAAGCTCCAAGAGCTTGGTACGAAAGACTTTCAAATTTCCTTTTCAATAACGACTACGACAGAGGTATGATCGATACAACTTTGTTTTATAAAAGGAAAGGTGATGAAATTATGCTTGTACAGATATAGGTGGATGACACCCCTAAATCTAACCGCAAGTGTACGGTGTCGAAATCAAGTAATACGTATGGAAGTACGAGTATCGAATCCACAGGAACTAGGAACTGAGTATCACGATTACTATAAACTCTATTAACTGAACTATCGAAATTGGAGTGGTTGGTTTATAAACTAATTAATTGCAAACAAAAATAAATCACAAACGAGACAGAAACAACTTAAAGAACTTCAGAAAGAGAAAACAGTTGAGGGTTGGAAATCCTAAGGTTCTCACACATAAACATCTGCCTCAAAACAATTACCAGTAGTTCTCTTTAATGAATACCCAATCTTTAGATCACCGTTGTTCTTTATCAAGCAACAACGGGTTTTATTTTAAAAGCATGGTTCTTTCTCAAGCAACCACGGTTTTTATCTTGAAAACACAAGTTTTATCTCTCGATCTCAACCTATGTAATTCAAAACACGTTAAGCGCAAGATTTTAATGGGACTAAGGCTTACTTGGAATATCTCTATCTCCTTTCTCACCTTAGGCATGCAATTTCTAGTTCTAGTTAACAATTAATTCTCTCGAACTCAATTGAAAACAACAAAACAATTGTAAGGTAGCTAAACTCACAAAAGCATTAGAAACGAAGTCACATGCTTCATTAATTAAGGAAAACTGATCAAAGTCACAAGTCACATGTTCATATGCTATAAACCAAATTCATTCCAACCCCCAACATCTAGAAATTAGTTCATGTTGGTGGTGGATTCAGACACAAGGAAAAGGAAAGCAAAAGTGTACGTAAACATGAGAAATTGTGAACGTGGTGAATGTGATGATGAACTCCCTTCTCTCGTGCTTGTATCTACTTTGTGTGGTGAATGTCTCCACGATTGATCCTCTATCGTGGCTCCAAAAGACGTGAAAAGTCTATGAAAATCGCCCTCCAGCCGTCTGCCGTCATCCGTGTGTGAATGATGATTCAAAACCTAGCTGCAGAAAGTGTTTTATAAAATTGGGCGTCGGGGCCAGTACTGGCGCCAGTTGGCTGGCGCCAAAGCTGGCGCCAGCTTCTGTTTTGTTTCTTGGCGCGGATTGTGACGCCAGTTGGCTGGCGCCAAGACTGGCGCCAGGCTCTGTTTCTCATTTCCTCAATTTTTCTCGTTTTCAGCTCCGGAACTCGAATCTGCTGCTCTTTTGGATAATAATGCTCATACCTGTACTTTCTCACCAAAAACCCGTTAAATACTCGTATTTCACTTGAAGACATGCGAGAACCACCTAGTTTGAGATTAAAAATAATGTCAAAAATCGACATTATCAACAACCCCAAACCGAGCGTTGCTTGTCCTCAAGCAAAATTGCGATAGAATAGAATAAAAGCATGCATCAGTGAAATAATAATAACTGCACAACTCCCAATTGGTACCACGTAATGCACTGGTCATTTCCCATACCCATTAATGCCTATCTCACCCTCGCCTCATCCTTATTCTGTTTGATCTATGGCCTTCCATTGTGAGTTGAACTCGTGACAGCTCTGATTACATTAGGGTCGTACTAGGTCCAGACAAACTAGGGAAAACATTTCGCCTCGACCCTACCTCACGGGATATTCTCATTTCACTCGAACCTAGGTTATCGCACATGTTGTCATGTATAGGAATTTATGTACAAGAATACTCGAATATTGCATGACAACTCTATTGAAAGACGCACAGATGTCCAAAAATTGATCTAAAAAAGGAGTCAAGTAGCATGACAGGGAATATCAGTAAAGGTGGTCGTATACCCTAATCACATTTTCCAGAAGATCATCTAGGTCTTTACAAGGGTTGTAATGGGGTTAAGGTTATTGTTAAGAAACGAAGGTGTTAGCTTCAATCTTCCTAATCATAGAAGTATTTAGAAGTAGTGAAAAATAGGCCAAGTGAAGAAAGCCTCTTACAGAGGCTCTGCCGAACTTACCGAGAGATCAAGGTCAAGAAGCTACAAAAGCTAAAGGGGCGCCCTACAGAAGCTCTGTCATACGCGCAGAGAAGACCAAAGACTCGGAATCCGGTGAAGACTGCTCTTCTAAGGACCAAACCGCAGAACCTCTGTGGCACTTCACAGGGCCTCTGCGGTCTTCAACAAAGACAAAAGATATTTATAATATCTTGCTACTGTTACAGGACCTGTTCATCAACTTGCATGGTAGCATGCCCTGTCCAAATGCAACGTGTCAAACTCTGGTTGGATTCAATAGGGCTTAGTACATAATAGACGTCTGCTGCATTAAATGCAATACAGCACATCCAACTGTTCATGACATCCATCCAACTATTCATACCGTCCTTTGTGAATAGTAGCATATGCTTTATGGTCCCCTTAGAGTAGTATATAAGGAAGACTCGTGTTGAGTTCTTCCTATCCATCTATCCATCGATCGATCAATCGAACAATCGAAACAAGAATTCAAGAGAGAAAAACATCACAAGAACACATAGCTTTAAACACTTTGAGAGTCATATCTGTTTTAAAAGCTTTGCTTACTCACTTTTCTTGAATCTGTTCTTAATATATATATTCAGTAAACTTTGAGATATTATTTCCTGTTCACTGTTTATTTATATTATGTTCTAAATCTATCAATCATATCTGTTAGTTATTCAAATACGCTTCCGCATCAAACATAAATTCGAACTAATAGATCTGACAATCTTGTATAAGCAAAACGGGAACCAACAATTGGTATTAGAGCGAAGCTTGATTTTCAATATCAAGTGATCCTCGTTTTTACAAGATTAGTGATAGACATCATTTTTTTTACCTATTCCTCATCTCTAGGTTAAAACTCCATTAAAGTGTACTCTGGGAACTGTTCAAACCCAGAAAACTTTCCAGATCTTCAGACTCATACTCTTTAAATCATACTATCTTTTCAGAACCTTAAAAATGACAAATACAAATAACTTCTTTACTGCTGGTTCACTCACCAAGCCTCCTACTCTCCTACGAGAAGAGTATCCTCAATGGAAGATAAGAATGGTTCATTTCTTTGAGGGTACTGAAAAAAATCTAGTACAATATCTTTACAACCTTCCTCCTGTTCCCATGATAGCAGTACCACGAGTACCAGCTATTGCTGAATCTCTAGAAATCCCTGAACATCAAAAACCAAAACCAAAAGAAGAATGGTCAAATGAAGATAAGGCAGAAGATGAAGTTGCACAGAAAACAAAAAGAATCCTGATAATGGCTATCCCCAACGAGCTTTTTTAATCCTTAGATGCATGCGAAACTGCGCACGATCTTTGGAAAGAATTAGAAAGACAGTTGGAAGGGGGTGCTAAAACACAGAAGAACCGAAGGGCACAGTACATAAATGAATATCATGGATTCAGAGCCTCTGCAACAGAATCTCTGCAAACAACGTACGATAGGTTCAACTCTCTCATAAACAAATGTAGAAAGTCTGGCATTCACAGAACCTCGGAAGAAAATAACGTCATGTTTCTAAAGAGTCTGAACGATGAGTGGCTTCAACTGTCTATGTCTTTACAAACAAACCAAGATCTAGACTCATGGACACTCTCAGAGAGAGAAGTAAGGCTTCTCACTCAAGAAAAAGCCAAAATTTTTGAAGAAAAGGAAAGAGTAGAAAAATATTGGAGCAAAAATGTAGATCCTTTAAAAAGGCAAATTTCTGAATTAACCTCTGCTTTAAAATTCAAAACTAAAGAGCTTTCAGTTTCTAGGAGTGAAACAACTGACATAAGAGCTCTCAAAGAATACTTTCAAAAAGAGAGAGAGGTACTTTGGCAAGATCTACTCAGAAGAGATGTTTTACTTAAAAACTATAAAGATGCATAGAAGGTATATGAGAAAGTAAACTCACAAATAGGAAGACGAGGTATAGGGTACGATGATATTACTCTAGGTGTTGAAGGCAAAAGACTTAAACCTCTGTCTTCTCTGTTTGTGGTAGGAAAAACAAATAAACCAATTTTTCCAAACTTACTCTCTGTAAGTAAAAGGGTTAAAATCTCTGAAGAACCTCACTTGAGGAAACATACGAAGATGATCAATGTGTGGTTTGAAAACACAGATTCATCATCTTCAACCTCTGTCAATAGAGGAATTAAACCAAAGAAATATCTGAAAACACAAGATCAGATTGGTATCTTTAAGTTTGGTAAACCAGAGACTCAAACACAGGTCGATTTTGTCTGTATGATAGATGTCAAAAAGAAATTATCTGCAAAAGCTCCCGAGTTTAAACCCATCTTTTCAGAAGAAAATCTTAAAAGATCAATTGAAAAATAAATTTTGGAAGTTTTGAAATCAAATGTCTTAGAAAATCTCTGTACATCTTCTATAGATCAAATTCTCGCTGAAGAGATCTCATCTGAAACCTCTGCCATCTATGAAAGTTTTTCTACAGAGGAAGAAAACTCGTACGATACATGCTCAGAAAATCCAGCCTCTGTCGAAAGAAATGACTCAACCTCTGTATATGAGGACGATTCATCCTCTGACGACTCAGAGACTGATTCTAAATCAGGGATAATTCACTGTGACACAGAGGATGTTGAATTCTCCTCTGATGTTCTTAACAGAACAATTTCTCCAAAAGAGAAAATCACAGAGATACCTATCTGTCCAGATTTTCTAAAAATGTGTATACAAGTCAAAACCTCTACAGAGCTTGATAATTTGAAAAAGGCCTCTGAAAATCCTAAAAGCTCAAAATTTTCAAAACCTTTAAGGCCTGAAGCTAAAAATATCTTTCCTCTGTGACAGTGAAGACAGACGTTCACCGCAGAAGAGACTCACAGAAGGCAGGACCTAAACAAGATTTTTGCAAAAAACATTCTAGTATTCATAGATCTTCTTGTAATAGGAAATCTAATGTTAAGAACGAATGTAATGCCTCTGTGACTCAGTTCAATGAATTCAATAAAAAGTTCAAACAAATCACGTCTCATATTAAATACTGTCATTGTTTTGATCTTATGTTCAGATTGAAAAATCACTTCTCAAGTCCATATTGCTTACTCTCCACTAAAATTCAAACTCCAAAGTCAAAACCTAGAGAGATACAATCTGATCTTTCTACAAAAGATAAAATGTATTTCAAGAATGCTAAGGCAAACTTGAAAAATTCTAACAATATTAGACCCATATGGATATGGGTACCTAAGTCTCTGTGATTGTCTTACAGAAGCGGTATGTGCCAATTTGGTATCTTGACTCCGGATGCTCAAGGCACATGACTGGCGACAGAAGTTTACTATCCACGTACAAAGAAACACACGATGATGGATCTGTAACTTTTGGAGACAACAAGAAGGGACACATCAAAGGCTATGGAGTCATACAGAAGGAAAACGTCTCTGTATACAAAGTTGCATATGTGATTGGCCTTAAACACAACCTACTCAGTGTAAGTCAACTCTGTGATACAGGATTTGATGTCTTGTTCAAAAGGACTTTCTGCTCTCTGCAAAGTGAAGACACAGGAATGGAACTTCTGCGAGCCAAAAGAAAAGGCGATCTGTATCTAATGAACTTTTGTTCAACAACCAAGGACAAAGTTTGCCTTGTAGCTTGCGAAAGTAAAGAAGCCTGGTTATGGCATAACAGGTTCTGTCACTTGAACTTTCACACCTTGGATAAATTGGTCAAACTTGATCTAGTTAAAGGTTTACCTAATGTTAAATTCAATAAGGATCACTTGTGTTCTGCCTGTGAGATGGGAAAACTCAGAAGAGCTTCCCACAGAGGCAAAACAGATGTGTCGTGCACCAGGCCTCTGTACATGCTTCATGTCGACCTCTGCGGTCCTATTGCCATACAGAGCCTAGGTGGCAAGAAATATATACTTGTTTTAATTGATGAGTATTCGCGCTTCACATGGGTTGAATTTGTTCGAACGAAATCGGATGTTCCAATCATCTTGATTAATCTAATGAAAAGAATCCAAGTTCTTTATGAATGTAGAATACAGAAGTTAAGAAGTGACAATGGCACAAAATTTAAAAACTCTGTCATTGAAGCCTATCTTTCTACAGAAGGAATATCACAGAACTTCTATGCCGCACGCACTCCACAGCAGAATGGCGTGGTCGAAAGGGAGAATCGAACGCTCGTGGAGGCCGCAAGAACTATGCTATCAGCATACGGATTACCGATGAACATTTGGGCAGAAGCAATTTCTACCGCTTGTTACACACAGAATCGGTCAACCATTGTGAAAAGACACATCAATACTCCTTACGAACTGATCAACAAAAGGCGGCCAAACATCAAGTTTTTCCATGTGTTTGGATGTAAATGCTTTGTTTTAAACGACAGAGATTCAAGAGGAAAGTTTGAAGTAAAAGATGACGAAGGAAAATTCATTGGATACTCTGCCACTTCCAAAGCCTACAGAGTATACCTTACAAGATCTCGCAAAATCGTAGAAAGTATCAATGTTTCTTTTGATGATTCTTTCCAAATGACTTCTGAGCAAATCCGTTCAGAACTCGAACTTAAAAGAGAAACCTCTGGCATCTCGCAAACGAAAGAAGACTTGAATCTTCTATTTTTAGAGACGTTCCACGATGACATTGATCCTTCTGTTGGAACCATCAGAGTTTCTGAAGAACCACCCTCTGTTGGACAAAATCCTACAGGTATGACTCTAACTGGTCCAAATAATGCTTCATCTTCTTCTATAAATACTACAGATGCAAATGCCGAAGAAGAAAATGCAGAAGATGAAACATCAAGAAAAACGACCACAGAAGCTGCTGAAAAACAAACTCCACAATCCACAGAAGAACCAATTACAGAGGTAATTGAGGACCAAGACTATACGTCCTCAGAGGAACAAACTCCACCACCACTCATACCAATCATTCCACAAATGGTAGAATCTTCTACCAAGGTAAGAAGAATGACAGAGGCTATACAAGAAGAAGATCCACAAGAAGCTTCTGAAGAAAGGTTCGATGACATTGATGACCATCTTCCTCGCACCACTCAGTGGACAAAAAGCCATCCTCCAAGCCAAATAATCGGAGAACCTTCTGACTCAGTAAAAACCAGGTCTACCACTGCTAATTTTTGTTTCTTTACAAATTTTATTAGTGTAATAGAACCAAAGAAGATTTCTGAAGCACTAGATGACCCAAACTGGGTATACGCCATGCAAGAAGAACTTCTGCAGTTTGAGCATAATAGAGTATGGACTTTAGTACCTCTGCCACGAGGGAAACGGGCCATTGGGACTAAGTGGGTCTACAGAAATAAGAAGGATGTAGATGGAGTGGTCATCAGAAACAAAGCACTATTGGTGGCCAAGGGTTATAGACAAGAAGAAGGCATAGATTACGATGAGACTTTTGCTCCTGTCGCACGGCTCGAAGCAATAAGAATATTCTTAGCCTTCGCAGCCCACAGAGGTTTTAAAGTCTATCAGATGGACGTAAAATCAGCTTTTCTCAACGGTGAAATCCAAGAAGAGGTTTACGTAAACCAGCCACCAGGGTTTGAAAGCTCAAAGTTCCCAAGGCATGTATACTACCTTGAAAAGGCTCTGTACGGACTGAAACATGCTCCAAGAGCATGGTACGAACGACTTTCTACCTTTCTTCTAGTAAATGGCTACAACAGAGGTACAACAGATACTACCTTATTCTATAAACGTAAAAACAGTGAAATAATGCTTGTACAAATCTATGTGGACGACATAATTTTTGGGTCTTCTAACACAGAAGAGTGCAAAAGTTTTGAAAAACTCATGCAGAGTGAGTTTGAAATAAGTATGATGGGAGAGGGAATTTTTATAAATCAGAGGGAATTTTTATAAATCAGGCCAAATATGTCTCTGACATTCTTTTCAAGTATAGCCTCTCTGATACCTCTGCAATGAAAACTCCAATGGCCACTGGAAATAAGTTATCCTTAGATCCAGATGGCATCTCTGTAGAATGCACTCTCTACAGAGGCATGATTGGATCTCTGTTATACTTAACTGCAAGAAGACCTGACATTATGCATGCCACATGTCTTTGTGCACGTTATCAAGCTAATCCAAAGAAATCACACTATGATGCTGTGAAAAGAATCTTTAGATATCTAAAGGGGACCAAAAATCTCGGTCTCTGGTATCCACAGAACTCTGGTTTTAGTCTTAAAGCTTATACAGATTCAGACTATGGAGGATGCATGCTCGACAGAAAGAGTACCTCTGGGAGTTGTCAATTCCTAGGTGGTAAACTAGTCAGTTGGACCTCCAAAAAGCAAAATTGTGTCTCAACATCCACTTCAGAAGCTGAATACGTTGCTGCTGCTTGCTGTTGTTCTCAGGTTCTATGGATGAAGACTCAGCTAAAAGACTACGGCCACATCCTATTCAAAATACCTATCTTCTGTGATTCCAAGAGTGCCATTGATATCTCTGCCAATCCTGTGCAACACTCAAAAACCAAGCATATCGATATAAGGTACCATTTCTTGAAACATCATGTTGAATACGGTACAATCGAGATGCATTTCGTGCCCACAGAATACCAACTCGCGGACTTATTCACCAAAGCTTTAGACGAGAAAAGATTCAATTTCTTGGTGGGTAAGTTAGGAATGATCAATATGACGTAAAAATCCTCTGTAAGTATAGCTTTATCTTCTGTAAATATGTATATATTTCTAATTATTTTTGCTTTAATTAATTTATTTCTGTATGTAAGTTCTCAATCTTAAATAGTTCTTAAAATCACAGAGCTTCTGTAAGTCTACTCAGAACCTCTGACAACCCCTACAGAACCTCTGGAAAATATGACCTATGTTCTATGCAAAACTTATCATTCTTTGATCCAAGCATAGGTGAAGGGGGAGCAAAAGGAAAATTCCTGATCTACAGAGGTGATTAGATCAAGGGGGAGCAAAAAGGGATCCTGAAATGATCTACAGAGGTAAAACTTTCAAGGGGAATCCAAAGAAGAATGTCAATGAATCTATATCGACAGAAGTCAGACATCACTGCCGAGAAAAGAAGAACCAAAAGGTATGTCTCTCGCACAAAAGGTTTTTGAAAACAGTTTTCTAGGACACAAATTGTCAAATATGTCCTAAATATACTGTGGATAACATTTCAAAAATCAAAAGATCAAAAAGTTTCATAAAATTTGAGTTATGAGAAATTTAAGGTCATAGAGCTTCTGCTGAGCTCAACAGAAGCTCTGCCAGAAATATGCTCTGAGATCGCAACTGTAACCTCTATCGATCTTTTGGAATGTTATCTCGGAAACCAAACAGACTCACCATGACCTTCTCGAACAAAACTTTTTCCATAACAATTTTTTTCGGACACCAACTTTCAAATATGTCCGAAAAATATCTCTTAAAACAGATCAAAAATTGGATGATCAGAAAAGTTACTAGAATTTTCGTTATGAGATTTTTCCCTCACAGAGCTTCTGCTGGCCCTCCCAGAGCTTCTGCAAGTTCCTATAGAGCCACAAAACCTCTGCGAGTAAAAACTCTTGACTAAAAATCCTATTTGATCCTCTCCAATGCCTTTACAAAACGTTTTGGTTAAAAAGGAACCCCACAGAAGTCATGATAACAATGAGATATATGAGAAAGGGATACACATCAAAAATTTTCAAAATCACAGAACTTCTGTAAACTACAGAAGTTCTGTCAATCTGTTACTTGGGCATTTCTGTAATAATAACTATTACTTTTACTGAGAGTGAATTACATGTGGCTAAGAATAACCCCACGCGCCTAGCATTAATGGGCCGCGCATGACGTCCTGTCATCCTCTGACATGGCCTACGTGTCCAATTTTCATTGGGCGTACATGGAACGTTTTCTGTGGAAAGTTGAACCCGCCGTTCTAACTTGAGTTCGGATTCAAAATTTTAATCCATTACCATATATTTTACTCTTTCGAATTCTACCGTTTTACCCTCCTATAAAAACCAAGCTTACCCTCTCATAAACTTTTTACAAACTCTCATCCTTCTCCGGCGAAACCTGCAAATTTCTTATTCTCAGTACCAAATGGCTTCATCTTCTCAAGCTATCTCCCCTGCACACTCTCCGGCGACCTCACCAGAACATTCACCTGCTCATTCTGAAGATTCAAAAAACCCCAACCCTGCCCAAAGCATTGAACTAGAAGATTCCGGCGATTCAGCAGACTTTGCTCCAACCACACATCTTCAAAACTTCATAGCAAAGGATCATTTCGAAAAAGTACTACCAATCAAATCCAACAATTGCTATTTGGTCCCCTCACCCACTGCTTTCGGCGAAGCCCATGCCATTCTTCTAAACATAATGGAAAATCATATCCTCTTCCCTTTACTCTCAAGAACCCCAAAGAAAATTCCAGTAAGATATCTGAACCAGTTTTGGCAAAGTTGCCGATTTGATAAAGATGATTCTCTTATCAAAGGATACATTTCAAAACCCGACAAATCTGAGTATCTGGAAATCAAGTTCAATAGAACAATGTTCTCACCTGAATTCAACCTACCAACAAGGGGTCTTCTTGGATTAAAGAAGTACACAGAGCAACCAACAGACGATGAGATCTGTCGTTTCCTAGAAATGCTTGGGTACAACACACCACTGAGGAAGAGAAATGACTTCCGCAGAGGCAGATTACCACCTCTGTGGAACACCTTGTTCTCAATTCTTAACAGATGACTGACCGGGAAGATAGGCAGTATTACCAGAGCTCACATCAGATATTAACCATCATGTATGGGGTTTACTATGATCTCCCACTGGATTACGCGACCATAATGATGCAAGAGATCATTAACACCATCGACAGAAAGAACAACACAAGAAGGGTAAAAGAGAACGATCCTAAGTTTCTACCACCTCTGCAATTCCAAAGAATATTGGGAGTCTTGTTCGAACCTCTGTTGCTAATACAGAAATGGCCAATGGAAGGGCCAATTCCCAAACAGTTCCCAATGAGCAAAAATATTCCCACTGATCATGTAGATGGCTACACACACTGCAGACCTTTGTCAAAGAAACTTCTGAGGTATGCCAAGAATAAAACCCTTAAGAAAGAGTATATACGCGATCATAGAACTCCTAAACCGAGTCCTATTACACCCCCGCGTTTAGGTGTCCCCCTAGGAACAATGATTGCAGAACCTCTTTCCACTCAAGAAGAAAAAGATCACAAATTAGCAAAACACATGGCTATTCAACTTAGCTTCATAGCCAAACGTGCAGAGCTCATGGGAAAGAAGTCCTCTTCAAAATCTTCTGCTTCTACTCCAAAATCAAAAAGGAGGAAAACTGCAGAAGACACCTCTACAAGCGCTGCAGAAGATCAAACTTCACCTCCTCATGCCACAGAAATTGGCTCCTCTGCTCCTCCCTCTTCTCCAAAACAGAAGAAGAAAAGAAAATCAAAAACCACAGAGGAAGGGCACCAAAACCTAAGAGGAGGAAATCGAAAAAGAAGCATGGTAAACCACTTGAGAAATTGGTTACCATAGAAGAGGAAGCAATCGCAGAAGAAAGAACTACAGAAGAAGAAGATACAGAAGAAGAAATGACAGAAGAGGGATATCAATCGCCCCATCAATCCCCAGATCGATTTGCTCACCAAGGAAACATTAACGATTTCCTACAGAACCCCGACATTGCCAACACTTTAACTACAACAGGGTGGACGGCACAACCTCTCGACCACCATTCCCCAGAAGAACAATACTTCTCTATTTCCGGCATTGACACACATCTGCAAGAAGATGATCAAACACCCAGAGATCAATCAGCTGAGACACCTATTATTCTATAGAACCCCTTCATTCAGCAAGGATTGGACGTTCACAGAAGGAGTCCAAGCCAAGCTTCAGAAGAAATAGGACAAACATAAGCTCAGTGGAATAGAGATGAAGTAACAGAGACAAGAATGGAGGTCTCAGAGATAGATTCAGACGAAGAAGAAGCTGTCTGGATACGAAAAGGTCTCTTTCATCCACATGTCATGAAGTTATACGACTCTCATCAAATGTATGACTTCTTAGGCACAGAGCAAAGAACTTCAACAGTGGATAGGGTAGAAACATCTGGAGGAAAAGAAAATGTAAAAGAAAAAGATGCCGAAGATGAAGAAGGCACACATCCCTCACCCCCTCCCAGTGCAACCCACACATCTAACTCCGCAGGACTAGCTGCAGAAGGAGTTATTGAAATAGAGCAGCACAGCTCGATCCAAACCCAACCCATCCAGCCAGAAGTCACTCTTTCGACTTCTGCGCCCACAGAAACTGGGGAATCCATTCCTAGGGAGTCTCCTCAGAGAGACTCACCTACAGTTCGTGATCAATCGCCCCAGATCACAACAGAACACCCTACAGAGGAATTCGTTTCCTCTGCCACATGCACACAACTAGGGCCAACACTTCTTTCAGAGAGAAGTAGTGAGCACAAAGACGAAGAGACTCTAGACAAGTCTCCGAGTCAACAGAAGAACATTCCGACACCCACCTCTGGAGTAGGATTGGACACTGTTCTTCCCAGAACTTCTGTAGAGATTGAAACTCAGGTTTCTTCTCAAAGATCAGATGGAAATCCTTCCACCCCCAACGTACAAACAAGGGTGAACGAAGGTGTCCCAGGAGCAGGGACTCACTCTGGAGACGAATGTGTTCCTCCAGAGGTTACACCAGGGACACAAGTATCAAGGGATAAGTTCCAAACCCTTGTCACCTCTGTGAACCAACCCATGAAAGAGTTGCAAAGCTCTTTCACATCTTTTTCAGAGAAAACTCAACGACCATGCTGAATCTGAACACCAAAATGGACATTCTGTCCACAGAGGTGAAAACAGCCATCACAGAGATGAATCCTCTGCTCAAACAACTGCCACAACTTCAGCCACTTCTGCTGCTAAAGATTTTGGAATAGCTGCAACTTCTGCATTCAAGGAATCAGTAAAAAATTTCCTTGAACAAATGAACAAGCAATCCAACAAATCACAGAGCATCACACCTGCAGAACTACAGAAGGCTCTCAAAACGTTCAAGCAGAAGCAATGCGCAACACAATACTGATGCAGCCTAAAGACTACATGACCAGAGCACAGCTAACAGAGCTCGGCCAAATTGTCATAAACCAGGTCACTGAAGTCATTGTCTCCTTCACTACTGCAAATGCCAACTACGTCAAAGAGTTCAGAAAAAGTGTCGGCAGAATACGCTTCAACACAGAAGCAGAGCTTGCAACTCTTTTCGGCCTCTGTGATGATGTATGTGCGAAGTTGATGGCCGCAGGAGCAGAACTACCAAAGAAACCCAAAGCTTCCTGCAGAGCAGAGGGTCCTTCTGATAAAAGTCAGGATGATTCTGATGATGACCATCCTAGTCCATCAGATAATCCTGAGGGGGAGAATATAAGGGAGAAAGCTACGACCAGAGGAATACAAGCTCCGCCAATCGCAGCAGAACCAATCAGTCAAGCCCCTCCAGAACAAACCCAAGATCAACAACAAAATCAACAGACCACAGAGACAACACCCATCTCTGTGGAATCAACTCCTGAAGAAACCAATATTCCAGAAGCTGATCAGCATACCCGAGAGGCAACAACCACCCCTGTGGTAACCAACTTGGAAAAGAGTCCTTCAACAAAATCAACATAAAAACCCCAAACCATACCAAGAAGAAAGTCGATTGCCACCAAACCAAAAAGAGCAACGACCTCTGCGACCTCTGCTTCTTCTATTCTGAGAAAGATGCACAATACAATGTCTGATCGAATGTCGCAGAGAGAAGAAGAAAGGCACGGGTTCACATTAGCTTTCAAAATGGAAAGAAGATTCGATGTCCAATCTTCACCAACAGAAATAGAGCTCACAGAAGAAGTCACCAAAGAACCTCCAACAGAGCAACTCAAGCCAACAGAACAATCGCCACAAAAGTCCTCTAAAACACAAGTGTCAAAACCTACAGAGGCAACCATCAAGCCAACAGAAGCACCAACCTCCAAACCTACAGAAGAAACAGGTTCTGCACCTCCAAAAGCCAAAGACAAGGGCAAAGCAATACTGACAGAAGAGCCCAAGAAAAAGAAATCATTGCCCAAGCCTACAGAGAAATTGATGAAGAGCGCATTTGATGCCTTCCAAACTCGAAAGCCTGAAGAAGATGATTGGGCATATGGATTTAAGCCTCTGACAGACATTCCTCTAACTGGCAGAGCTGCAGAAATTGTTCAAAAGATGGAGAGTCTCAGAAGACAAGTACCACAACCTGGTCCAACACATGAAGAGATGGAAGAAGTGGTATACAAATACCTCTATAAACAAACCTTTCAGACCAATCATCCAACAGATCAGGTGACAGATTCAAGGATCAGAGAAGAATTTGAGAACATCTTCACAAGGACAAAGCCAAGAACCAAAGCAGATGTCTTCTCAATCCACAAGATCAAAAAGGTAATCTTCTGCAAGTTCTCCTTTACAAGAACCTATCCAAGGGTCAGGTACAATATTTACAAAGTCAGAAGAGAAGACAATTCAGAAACCACCTTCGCTGATGCTGACCTAAGAAATATCAATCCTTATGATCTACCTGACCTTCTGCAATGGACAAAGGACAACTACAACACAGAGGCAAACACCAGAGCCTATCAAGTATTAAGAAAAGCAATGAGGGAAAAGCTTCTGATCTTCAGTTTGATAGATTTTCAACTGGGAAAGGATCTTGGTCTCAAACATCTAAATTTACGACCACCAGAAGATCGTTGCCCACCCGACGTCGTGCCTAACTATATCATTACAGAACCAAGATTCGGGTTAGTATTTCAAAACCCACAAGGCGAAATCAAACTATTTGTGTGCATGGATTGTCAAAAGTACGCAACTAGTACTCTGAACAAGTTCAGAGCAAGCCTTGTAAAATACAAAGGTATAGAGAAAATGGATAGAGATGCTGCAGATACTTTCATCAGAGGGATTGATGCCACAATTCGCCTAAGAGAACTCTGCATCAGTTTCTACAAAGAGATCAGATGAATCGGAAGAGACAACAGAAGCTACAACGATTTCAAAGATGCCAAAATCTGATTCTCAAACCTCAAATCTCTGCAAACCAAGTCAAAAGTTTATCGTTCATTGTACTCAAATGTAAAATGCCTCTGGCATATTTCTGAATGAAAGAACTTTCGAGGTATTGTTTAACCTCTGTCTTATCTAACTTAGCCTAACTAAACTCAAGTTAAATTTTTTATTTTTCACTACTTAGGGGGAGATTGTTAGATTCAATCTTCCTAATCATAGAAGTATTTAGAAGTAGTGAAAAATAGGCCAAGTGAAGAAAGCCTCTTACAGAGGCTCTGCCGAACTTACCGAGAGATCAAGGTTAAGAAGCTACAGAAGCTAAAGAGGCGCCCTACAGAAGCTCTGTCATACGAGCAAAGAAGACCAAAGACTCGGAATCCGGTGAAGACTGCTCTTCTAAGGACCAAACCGCAGAACCTCTGTGGCACTTCACAGAGCCTCTGCGGTCTTCAACAAAGACAAAAGATATTTATAATATCTTGCTACTGTTACAGGACCTGTTCATCAACTTGCATGGTAGCATGCCTTGTCCAAATGCAACGTGTCAAACTCTGGTTGGATTCAATAGGGCTTAGTACATAATAGACGCCTGCTGCATTAAATGCAATACAGCACATCCAACTGTTCATGCCATCCATCCAACTATTCATACCGTCCTTTGTGAATAGTAGCATATGCTTTATGGTCCCCTTAGAGTAGTATATAAGGAAGACTCATGTTGAGTTCTTCCTATCCATCTATCCATCGATCGATCAATCGAACAATCGAAATAAGAATTCAAGAGAGAAAAACATCACAAGAACACATAGCTTTAAACACTTTGAGAGTCATATCTGTTTTAAAAGCTTTGCTTACTCACTGTTCTTGAATCTGTTCTTAATATATATATTCAGTAAATTTTGAGATATTATTTCATGTTCACTGTTTATTTATATTATGTTCTAAATATATCAATCATATCTGTTAGTTATTTAAATACGCTTCCGCATCAAACATAAATTCGAACTAATAGATCTGACAATCTTGTATAAGCAAAACGGGAACCAACAGAAGGGGAAAACGGTTCAAAGATCCTTGGTGTGTCAAACTTTAGCAATTTTGAACCTCCTAGCTTTATTTTCTATCATTTGGCCCTCTTTGTCGCTGCTGGAGTCGCTTTGACTCTCTTATTTTCTGCTATAGATAATATCTAAACTAACTGTTTTTTTAAGTTGGGACTTCATTGGTCCTCTTTATTTGATTGGGGCTGCATTGGCCCTCTTTTCTACTTATTTTCATGACTGGCCTGTATTCTTTTCTTTTCCGCTCTAACTATCGCAGTTCATTATCGCCTCTATTTGACACACTTTCGGATAAGGGTTGGCTAAGGCTTTTGGCTAGGGTTTCATGGTTGGTCTGAAATGAACAAGGTGAGTATTTTGGCTACAAAAACGGTTATGGATACTCACAAATGGGTAAAAAGATACGATAGATAAATACGGGTTAACACTGCTCACAATGCCGGGAATCATCTCTTAAGGTCCACATGATATGGTCTACTACACCCTTACCCAATATCCCGATGGTTGTCTTTGCTACTCAATGCAATAATATTGCGAGATCATTCTATATTCACGACAAGGAACTCAAAAAAGTGTATATGAATCAAGTGTATGAATCCCTCGAAATGAACAACGTCTTTACGGCCCAAAACTCGCTATTAGGGTGGTCTCCACTTATGTCCCTAGTCATGTCCTTCCCAGGTCATTCCCTAATGGTCACGTCACTATCACGAGATTCTCCCCATAATGGTCGGTCTCAATCACTCAAAACAAAAAATTTGGCTAATGTGATCTGAGCATGCAGAGGTGCGGGAAATCTACGTGCATAAACGTGGGCCCGATTGGGCAACCCCAAACCTTACCCACACATTGTCCCCAATGTGCGAGTGTCGACGTAGGCGATACTAAAACAAGTATCATTGTGCGGTTATTACAGGTAACAGACAGGCATACATGACATTAAAGCACAAGCATCAAAGAACAAACTCATTAAAAAAAAACTGGCCACCCCAAACCTAGGCCGTGGCTTAGGTTTGTCAATCAAGCCAACCCCAAACCTCTGTGAAACCGAGGTTTGCACTGGGGTAAAAGTGAGTGTGTAGATGTTAAAAAAAGTGAGGCACCCCAAACCTAAGTGAAACTTAGGTTTGTTGCATCTCGTTTGACTAATAATGAGACGAACATCATACACCACTCATTAATACAGAGGGTTAGAACATACCTGTTTACCCGGAGAGATTCTCTTGAAAGATTGGAACGCCCAGTTGGAAGACATCGGAGAAGACGGAGAAGGGGAATGCAAAAACAAACGAAAGAAAGCAAAAACGAAAGAAAGCAAAGAAAACGAAAAACTAAAAAAAAACAAAAAAAAACTCAGGGACCCCGCGACTTGGCATGCGGCTTATAAACCGCGGCACAAGTCGCGTAAGTCTCTGTTTCAGATTTTTTTGTAAATAAAATCACTCAAAAACTGAAAAATAATAAAATAAAGGAAAACACAAACCTCGGTGGGTTGCATCCCACCTAGCGCCATAGTTAAAGTTAAGGCACGACTGTGTGGCTCTCAACTTGGCTCGATATCCGCGGAATCGAATCGCCCACACCTGCGGTTCTTCGCGGATTCTTCCACATCTGGTTCTCCTTGACCAGCTCCGTCTCTACGCTTTCCACTCTCAAACATCTTGAATACCGCTCTCTCGTCACCAACCCTCAGGGTCATCTCTCCCTCCTCCATATCTATTAGCGCTCTGCTAGTGGCTAGAAAGGATCTTCCCACGAAGTCCACCGGGAAGTAGAACTTGTCGACCTTGATTAGCACATCCTCTACCACTCCATACGGGTAGACGATCGATCGATCCGCGAGTTTAAGCATCATATATGTCAGCTTCACCTCTCCCAATCCGAGTTTCCTGAAAACAGATAAAGGCATTAGATTAATACTGGCTCCTAAATCACATAATACCTTATCAAAACAAATATTCCCAATTTGAATAGGGATCGAAAAACTCCCTGGATCTTTAAGCTTTGGGGGAAGCTTGTTCTGGATGATTGCACTACACTCTTCAGTAAGTGTAATGGTAGACTGATGCTCAATCGCCCTCTTCTTTGATAAGATCTCCTTCATGAACTTGAGATATGTCGGCATTTGAGCAAGTGCCTCCGCGAATGGGATGTCGATGTGAAGCTTCTTGAAGATGTCGAGGAACTTCTTGAATTGTTCCTCATCCTTGTGTGCCTTCACTCGATTAGGGAATAGTAGTGGTGGTACAAACGGTTTGACTACCGGCTTTTTCTCTTCACTTTTCTTGTTCTCTTCAATCACAACCTCCTCATCAGCCTCCAACTCATCCATGTCTATAGCCTCAACCTCTTTCTCTTTAGGATCGGTTTCCTTTGATGGCGGTTCTCGTGTAGTCTCCTTGATCAGCTCCTTGCCACTTCTTAGATAGATGGCATTACATTCTTCCCGGTTTTTCTTTTCGGCCATACTTGGGAATGTTCCGGGAGGTCGGTTTTGTAGGGCTTCAGAAATTTTCCCCACTTGCCTTTCAAGGATCTTGATGGATGCGGTGTTCTATTCAGTAGTCGCCTTGACTGTGCTCACCGTGTTTGCTAACTCTCCAACTGTGCTGTCCAAATTGGTCATGAACTTCATCATCATGTCTTCTAACCCCGGTTTCTTCTCCATAGATGGTCCCTCATTGAAATTCCTTTGGTTGAAACCTGGAGGACGGTAAACATTTTTAGCATTGGAAGAATTAGAAAAAGTTAGAAGAATTACCTTGTGGTTGTTGACCGGGTTGACTCCATGAGAAGTTCGGGTGCTTCTTCCACCCCTTATTGTAGGTGTTTGAGAACGGGTTGTTCCTCGGCTGATTGTTGCGATTTTGTAAGAACTGAACCTGTTCAGGTTCTTGAGGACTTCCTCCCTTTAGATGGTTCGTGATGAAAGCTAGTTGAGCTTTTAGTTCTTTCAGCTCATCCGATTCTTGAATGCTTGCGACTCATGGTGAGGACACTTCTTTAGCATGTCCTTATACCTCTCCCAAGCTTCATACAGTGTTTCTTGATCCCATTGAGCGAAATGGGTGATTTCAGCCATGAGCTGGGAGGTTCTGCTTGATGGAAAGAATTTCTGGAGGAATGCGGCCTTCAGGTCGGCCCATGTGGTGATAAGATCCGGTGGTAGGCCTTCTATCCAAATTTCAGCTATACCCTTTAAGGAAAAGCTAAATAGCCTCAGTTTTATCGCATTCTCCTCCATCCCATTAATCTTGAAGGTGTTGCAGATCCGTTCAAATGCACGAAGATGTGCATGGGGGTCTTCAGTTGGTGCTCCCCCGAACTGATTTTGTTGCACCATTATGATGGTGCTCGGCTTGATCTCGAAGTAATTCGCCGCAGTGGTGGGTGCTTGGACTCCTATGCGTGCGGCTGCCACGTTTGGATCGGCAAACGACCGCATAGGACGTCTTTCGGGATGTGGTGGTGGATTGTTACGTGGTCTCTCGTAGGCAGGTCTCTCGTCACCCATCTTCAACTGCCTTTTGACCTTTGATTCTTTGAGTAAACGACGGGCGGTTCTTTCAATCTCCGGATCGAGTGGTTTGATGTTCTTCCCTCGGGTTTTCCTTGGCATAAGCCAATTAGCACCTGAAAAGAAGAATCAACAAAATTAGCTATCCAGAAATTGAAAGTGATGAAATAAAATAATAAAAGAAAAATGTTCAATGTAATAGCGCTTATAGATGGTAGTGCTATCAGTTGCAACTAGTTCCCCGACAACGGCGCCAAAAACTTGATAGGCGGGTATGACCCCCCTAAATCTAACCGCAAGTGTACGGTGTAGAAATCAAGTAATACGTACGGAAGTACGAGTATCGAATCCACAGGAACTAGGAACTGAGTATCACAATTACTATAAACTCTATTAACTGAACTATCGAAATTGGAGTGGTTGGTTTATAAACTAATTAATTGCACACAAAAATAAATCACAAACGAGACAGAAACAACTTAAAGAACTTCAGAAAGAGAAAACAGTCGAGGGTTGGAAATCCTAAGGTTCTCACACATAAACATCTGACTCAAAACAATTACCAGTAGTTCTCTTTAATGAATACCCAATCTTTAGATCACCGTTGTTCTTTCTAAAGCAACAACGAGTTTTATTTTAAAAGCATGGTTCTTTCTCAAGCAACCACGGTTTTTATCTTTAAAACACAAGTTTTATCTCTCGATCTCAACCTATGTAATTCAAAACAGATTAAGCGAAAGATTTTAATGGGACTAAGGCTTACTCGGAATATCTCTATCTCCTTTCCCACCTTAGGCATGCAATTTCTAGTTCTAGTTAACAATTAAATCTCTCGAACTCAATTGAAAACAACAAAACAACTGTAAGCTAGCTAAACTCACAAAAGCATTAGAAACGAAATCACATGCTTCATTAATTAAGGAAAACTGATCAAAGTCACAAGTCACATGTTCATATGCTATAAACCAAATTCATTCCAACCCCCAACATCTAGAAATTAGTTCATGTTGGTGGTGATTCAGACACAAGGAAAAGGAAAGCAAAAGTGTATGTAAACATGAGAAATTGTGAACGTGGTGAATGTGATGATGAACTCCCTTCTCTCGTGCTTGTATCTACTTTGCGTGGTGAATGTCTAGTCGATTGATCCTCTATCGTGGCTCCAAAAGACGTGAAAAGTCTTTGAAAATCGCCCTCCAGCCGTCTGCCGTCGTCCGTGTGTGAATGATGATTCAAAACCTAGCTGCAGAAAGTGTTTTATAAAACTGGGCGTCGGGGCCAGTACTTGCGCCAGTTGGCTGGCGCCAAGACTGGCGCCAGGCTCTGTTTCTCGTTTCCTCGATTTTTCTAGTTTTCAGCTCCGGAACTTGAATCTGCTGCTCTTTTGGATAATAATGCTCATACCTGTACTTTCTCACCAAAAACCCGTTAAATACTCGTATTTCACTTGAAGACATGCGGGAACCACCTAGTTTGAGATTAAAAATAATGTCGAAAATCGACATTACCAGTCTACAAATGCACAACAGTGCAAAAATTTCGAAAAACTCATGCAGAGTGAGTTTAAAATGAGTATGATGGGAGAATTAACTTTCTTCCTCGGACTCCAAGTAAAACAATCATCAGATGGAATTTTCATAAATCAAGCTAAATATGTCTCTGACATGCTTACAAAATTCAGTCTCTCTGATGCCTCTGTAATGAAGACCCCAATGGCCACTAGAAATAAGTTATACTCAGATCCAAATGATAAATCTGTAGAGTGCAAGCTCTACAGAGGAATGATTGGGTCTCTATTATACTTAACTGCAAGTAGACCTGACATAATGCATGCCACATGCCTCTGTGCAAGATATCAAGCTAACCCGAAGGAATCCCATTATATTGTTGTAAAGTGGATCTTCAGATACCTGAAAGGGACCAAAATCTTGGCCTCTGGTATCCGAAGAACTCTGGATTTGGTCTTAAAGCTTACACAGACTCAGATTATGGAGGATGCAAACTTGACAGAAAGAGTACCTCTGGGAGTTGTCAATTCCTAGGTGGGAAATTAGTTAGCTGGACTTCTAAGAAACAGAACTGTGTATCGACATCTATGGCAGAAGCTGAATACGTTGATGCTGCTAACTGTTGCTCCCAAGTTCTGTGGATGAAAACTCAGCTAAAAGATTATGGAAACTCTATCGATCAATTTGAATGTCCTCTGAAGAGTTCTCTTATACAAATACACGCATAAAGACAAAGAAAGGTTAGTTACAGAGCCCATTCCATCACAAAAACCTCTGTTGATTAACTTAGGCAACTATAAGAGATACTCGCACAAAACTTTTTTACAAACAATTTTCTAGGACACAAATTTCCAAATAGGTCCTAAAAACATTGTTAAAAACAATTAAAACTTTGGATGATCAAAAAGTTTCATAAATTGTTAGTTATGAGAAATTTCAACTCGTAGAACCTCTGCTGGCTCTGACAGAGCTTCAAAACCTCTGTGAATTCAATTTCTACACTAAAAATCTATCGATCCTCTCCAAAGCTTTTCAAACGTTTTTGGTAAAGGTGCAAGCAACGGAGGATATAACAAGAAAGTCAGAAACCATAGAGCTCCTATCACTACAGAGCTTCTGTCATTTTTTGATACTTAGGGAAATTCTGCAAAAGTAACGGTAAAATTCTGCGAGTAAAAATCTTTTGAAAGTTGAAAAGCTCACGCGCCAAGCATTAATGGGCCGCGCACGACGTCTTGTCGTACTCTGACACTGCTAACGTGTCGCATTTTCATTGGACGTCCATGGCACACGTTATTCTGGAAAGTTGAACCAGCCGTATACACTCAAGTGCGGACCCCAAATTTTATTCACTTCCAAATATTTACCTCTTCAGAATTCTAACCGTTATACTTCAGTATAAAACCCAAGTTCCAATCCTCTCAAAACTTTACGAACTTACAATTTCTTCTCCGGCGAACTTGTGCAAAAACCTGCAAATTCTTCATTATTCATCTTTTTCTTATCCAAGAAATGGCTTCCACCTCTCACGCTCAGAAAAACTCCCCTGCTCACTCTCCGGCGAACTCCCCTGAACACTCTGAAAACCCAGCAATAGCCAGAGACCTGGAAAAGGACAACTCCGACGACGAAGCAAACTTTGCTCCGACCACACACCTTCAAAATTTCTTAGAACATGAACATTTTGATAATGTTCTACCTTTAAAACCAAATAACCACTATCCGGTTCCATCTAAAACCGCTTTTGGGGAAGCACATGCTCTTCTTCTCCATATCTTGGAAAACCACATCCTCTACCCTCTCCTAACCAAACCGTCGACAAAATCCCTGCCAGATACCTAAATCAATTCTGGCAAAGTTTCAGATTTGATCCAGAGGATAGGCAGATAAAGGGCTACATTTCCAAGCCAGATAAATCCGACCACCTTGAACTCAAGTTCAACAGAACGATGTTCTCACTTGAGTTTAGCTTACCCACCAGAGGTCTTCTAGGGATAAAGGCCTATGCAGAGGAACCCACAGACGAAGAGCTCTGCAGGTTCATTGAAATGTTGGGGTACAACTTACCACTCAGAAAAATGAATGACTTCCGCAGAGGCAGATTACCACCTCTGTGGAATACACTTTTTTCCATTCTCAACAGGTGCCTAACCGGAAAAGTGGGTAGTCCAGATCAAACTTCACACCAGATCTTAGCCATAATGTACGGGATCTACTACGACCTACCTCTGGACTTCGCCACACTTATGATACAGGAAATAGTTAACACCATAGATAGAAAAATCATCTTCCAGTGGAAAAAGGGACAGAAGAAAGAAGCTCTGCCTCCTCTACAATTTCAACGAATACTAGGTGTTCTGTTAGAGCCTCTACTGTTACTTGAAAAATGGCCTATGGAGGGGCCAACAACCAAAATGTACGCCATTACCAAAAACACCCCAACAGAACATGAAGATGGATACCCCTTCTGCAGACCTCTGCCAACCAAGCTTCTAGGATATGCCACGGATGAAACCCTTAGTCAAAAATATATACGCGATCACAAGACTCCAAACCCAAGTCCTGTGACACCCCCGCGTTTAGGAGCCCCATTAGGAACAGAAGTAGTCAAAATGATGACAGATGAAGAATGGGCAGTAGCTTTTCAGAAGCATGAAAAAGTTCAGGCCAGATTTCGTGCACAAAGAGAAACCATAATCCCTTCTGCAAAGAAAAGCAAACCCTTTGCCTCTACTAAAAAGAAAACTCACAAGAGGAAAACCACAAAGGGCACCTCTACTTCTGCTGCTCAAACACAAAATTCTCCACCTCATGCAACAGAGGTTGGATCTTCTGCACCTCCCTCTCCTTCAAAGGAAAAGAAGAAAAGAAAATCCAAAACCTCAGAGGAGAGTGCACCGAAACCAAAGAGAAGGAAAAGCAAGAAAAAGTCAAAAAAGCCTATCTCTCCTATGCAAACTATAGCAGAGGATGATGTGATAGAACAAGAAGTTCACCAATCACCTCTGCAATCCCCCAATCCCCTCAACTATGCGCATCATGGAAATTTATCTGACTTCCTCCAAAACCCAGAATTCACCCATACTCTAAACACTGCTGGATGGACTGCAGAACCCCTCTCCCATGACACTATAGAAGAAACAGATTTCAGAATCTCTTCTGACATAGAAGAGGATGATCAAATGCCACAAAATGTTCAGGGTAAGACACCAGAGGTACTACAGAACCCTTTTCTTCAACCAGGATTTGATGTACAAAGGGCAAGCCCAGAGGAAGAGGTAGCTGCAGAAGACCATCACATGGACACCATGTTAGGAGGTCAAACAGAGGAGATGGTTGAATCTAGGGAGACTAGGGTAGAAGTCTCAGAAGTGGATTCTGATGAAGAAGAACCAGACCAAATAAGAAAAGGACTTTATCATCCACATGTCATGCGACTAATTGGGATAAATCTATGCTATGATGATCTAGGGAAAAGCCCAGAAGTCAGGGTAGAAACAGCAAGCTATAGGATAGCTACAGAGGTAGAGACCATAGATGGAGAACAAGTGGTTGGATGCTTCACAGAAGCAGAAGCTAAAACAAATGCCTGGAATAATAGAGGCACACAACCAAAACCAACTCCCAGTGCAACCCATATTTCTATTGCCGCCAGTCTAGTGCCAGAGGGCAATATTGAAAAAGAGCAGCACAACTCGACCCCAACCCAAACCATCCGGACAGAGGAAATTCTTTCATCCTCTGTACATTAGAAACCGGGGAAACCATTCCAGGGGAATCCTCTCTAAAGGATTTGCCCTTAGTAAGTGATCAATTGCCCCAGATCACATCAGACATCCCAGCAGAGGAATTTGTTTCCTCTGTTACACGCACACACCTAGGCCCAAACATCTCTTCAGAGGAGATTAGAATGCACACAGACGAAGGGATTCTAGACAAATCCCCAAGTCAACTCAAGGATAATCTTGTACCCACATCTGGAGTGGATCAAGACAATGTCCTTGACAGAACTTCTATAGAGACTGAAACTCCAAAAGTTTCTTCTCAAGGATTAGAAGGAAATCCTTCCGCCCCCAACATAAAAACAAGGGCGAAAGATGGTGTCTCAGGAACAGAGACTCACTATGGGGAAGAATGTGTTCCCCCAGAGGTTACAACTAGTTCACATGTATCAAGGGATGAGTTCCAAACCCTTGTCACCTCTGTGGACAATACATTGAAGGAGTTGCAAAGCTCTTTCAAATCTTTTGCAGAAACAACATCCAGGGCAATCCTTAATCTAAATGGACAACCTGTCCACAGAGGTGCAAAATGTCGTAACCCAGATGAAGTCAACTGCTAATTAGGGGTGCTCACGGGTTGGGTTGGCCGGGTTGAAGGCACTTTGACAACCCAACCCGATCATTGCAGTTTGAAAAATCTCAATCCAACCCAACCCAATCAAAAGTGCAACCCAACCCAACCCAACCGAAACCGTTCGGGTTGGGTTGGGTTGGGTTGGTTGGGATGGTCGGGTTGAAACTTTTATCGATCATTTCACTATTTTACTAAGTTGTCGTGTCTAAACAAATTACTACATGTTTCTAAATATTTAAATGTTCAACCGTTTTCTAAATCGTCTAATAAAAGATTTCTTATAAATATTTTGTTTATAAATCCGACATCAAGAATCAATAACAAGATTACTAAAGTAACAAGTGACCAACAATTGTTTATTTATAAATTTTCAATAGTAACATTGCTTCGATAGTAACAAAATGACGGCAACAAGAATCTAAAATTAGATTTAAATGTTTTTCACGGGTTGGCGGGTTGGGTCGGTTTGGCTTGGGGTTAACCCGTTATCAACCCAGTATATGCGGGTTGGTGAAAAATAGTATCGATTATACATCGGGTTGGCTCAGTTTGAGTTTTTTTGCCTCGGGTTGGGTTGGTTTGGCCGGGTTGGTCGGGTTGGTCGGAAATTTGAGCACCCCTAGTAGTAGACTGCTACCACCACTGCTACCTCTGCTTTTAAAGAATCAGTCAAACACTTTCTCCAAAAGCTGAAAAAGCAATCCTCTGCTACTAAGGGCCTTACACATGAAGACCTAAAGAAGGCCTTAGAAGAAGTTCAAGAGCAAACAATAAAAAACACTCAAGCCATGAAGCCTTCAGACTTCATGACCAGAGTTCAGCTCACAGAACATGGGCAAGGGATTCTGGATCAAATGACAGAGTTCATCAGAGCTTTTACTGCTGCCAACGCCAACTATGTCAACGATTTTCAGAAGAGCGTAGGAAAAATGCGCTTCAACACAGAAGCAGAGGTTCATATACTCCTCGGCCTCTATGATGATTTATGCGCTAAGATGATCGCTGCAGGTGCTGTACCGCCCAAGAAACCTAAAGCTTCGTGCAGAGCAGAGGGTACTAAAAATAAAGGCCAGGATGACTTTGATGATGACTCTGACGATTCATCAGATCATCCTGAGGGGGAGAATCAAGGGCAGAAATAAAGGGAAAAAGCTGCAAGTAGAGGTAAACAAGCTCCACCGGTATCCGCATAACCTATATCTCAAGCACCTCCAACTTAAACCCAAGGAGGAACACAACAACAGTCCACAGAGACAATAACCACCTCTGTGGAATTCCCCTCTGTATTCGGAGAAGATGTCCAAACCCAAGAAAACTTCCAAATTCTGACATCTTCTGAAGAATAACTACCTTCCCCAACACCTAAAACCAACCCAAGAATCAAAACCATTGCTCAAAAACAGAGAAAATATCTAAGCAAAACACCTGAAGCCTCTCCAACAGAACCCAAATCACCAATCAAGCCCTCAAAAACTCAAGTGTCAAAACCAACAGAGGCAACCCCCATAGAACCTCCTACAACCAAACCCTATGAAGCTCAAAAGCCAAAACCCACAGATGATACCCCATCTCTACAAGTAGACAAACCAACGACGAAAGACAAAGGCAAAGGGATTATGACAGAAGAACCGCAGAAGAAAAAGCCCAAGCATCAACCTTCGACAGAAAAACTGATGAAGAGCTCTTTCGATGCGTATATAACACCAAAGCCTGAAGAAAAAGACTGGGCTTTCGGCGCTACACCTCTGTCAAACATTCCTGTTCTGGATCCAAAGGCACCTCCTACAGAAGATCGAGTGGCAGAAGTCAAGAACAAATTAGATGCTCTACGCAAAACCTTGCCTCAACCACCACCACCACAAATGGAAGAGGTAGTATACAGGTACTTATACAGCAGAATGAGCATAGATCAAACGGCACCAACCATTCAAGATCCTGATTTCCGTGCTGACCTTGAAAACCTCTTCACCAGAACAAATCCCAAGCCAAAACACGAAGTCTTCTCATCCTCCAAAATCATCAAGGTCATCTACTGTAAGTTCTTTAAAACCAGAACCTGGCCTAAGGTCTCTTACAACATCTACAAGGTCAAAAGAGAGGACAAATCCGAGAACCAATTCTTTGATGCGGATCTTAGGAATCTAAATACTTATGACCTACCTGATCTTCTGGACTGGACGCAATAGAACTTCACAACTGATCCAGTTCACAGAGCCTACAGGGTGATCAGAAAGGCCATACGCGAGAAGCTTCTACTATACAGCATGGTTGATTTCCAACTAGCTAGAGACCTTGGAGTGAAGAACTTGGTTGTTCAACCTCCAGAAGACTACTGCCCTCCCTCTACTGTACCAAACTCAATCATCACATCACCAAGGGTCGGGTTAGTGTTTCAAGATCATGCGGGAAGATCAAGATTGTTCGTAGAGATGGACTGTCAGAAGTACGCAACAAGTACTTTGACAGAGTTCAGAGCGATCCTAGTAGAGCACAGAGGAACAGAGCTCATGGATCAAAGCCTGGCCGACAGACTGATAGAGATCATCGATGCAACAATCAACTTCAGAAGACGCTGCATCAGTTTCTATCACGAGCTTATAAAGGAAGGACTCGACCGCAGAAGTTATAACGACTTCAAAGATGCCAACGTCTGAGTCAATCAAACAAATCCTCTGTAATTTTTCTTTTCAAATACAATCATACGTAAATTCCTCTGGCATAATCAAATGTGAAAAGAAAAGTGTTCTTAGTATGTACTTAGCCTAAAAATCCATGTACTTTTCAAATTTTCATTTTTCACTACTTAGGGGGAGATTGTTAGCTCAAATCTTTCTGGTTATGAAAGTAGTGAAAAATAGGCTAAGTATAGAAACCTCCAATAGAGGCTCTGCCGAGACACCAAGAAGACCGAAGGCAAGAATCGACAGAAGACTGCTCACAGAGGACCGAGCCGCAGAACCTCTGTCACCCTTGACAGAGCCTCTGCGGTACACTGAAGACTTAGAAGAAATCAACAAATATCTTTCTACTGTTCTAGGATCCGTTCATCAACTTGTACGAGGAGTGCCCTGACAACCTCCACATGTCAAACTCTGATAGGGCTCAGTACCAAGTTGATATCAGCACATTTAATGCATGCAGTACCTGCTACTGTTCATACGATCCTGTCTACTATAGATCAGTCATTATTGTCTAAAGTATGTCCCCTTTGTAGTAGTATAAATAGAAGACTCATGTTGAGTTCTTCTATTAACAAGAATTAGATATTTAAGCTACGCACAAACACACACCCCAGCAGATTTCTTGTTATGTTCTTGGTGTTCTTGATAATATCAAATACAGTAACCTTTGAGATATTTATCTGTCATCTTCATTACTTATTTGATATTGTGTGTTCTTCTACCTTAGCATTTCTTTCAGTTCATTAAATACGCTTCCGCAATATAAACCTATCTGAACTAAACTGAAAGAATCATCATTCTTTAAGCGAAAAGGAACCAACACACAGTGTCAAATTATGAACGGGATAAAATCAACATTAATGCGTACCTTAGCATTTGAATGGCTCAATCAGCGTTTGATTGAGGATTGGCTTTAAAAGCAGGACATTGGGACTGCCAATGTTGGAAAATTGCAAAGGTATTGGAGTCAACCAGTGTCCGGATAAAAGGGTATCTGGACAAACAACACTTACCGGATAGATAGGGGTTACCGGGTAACATAGTGGTTACCGGGTAAATGGTGGTTACCGGACTAGGTAAGGCTTACCGGGTGAGGTAAGCCTACCGGGTGAACGAGGTTACCGAATGGGATGAACTTACCGGACACATTATGGTTATCGGACACCGAACTTACCGGATACAATGTATCCGGACGACATGGGTTACCGGGTATGAGAATAGTGTCTGGGTAACTCGAATGTTACCGGATTATATGATGGTTACAGGGTAACAAGCATGTTACCGGGTGGTCTAGGGATTCCGGATGAGGGACTGTGGTGCTCGAATCGATCCAAAACAAACTTCAAAATGGAATCTACATGGTGTATAGTGTTCTAAATGGACACAAACCCCTAACATGATTTAGGAGGCGCACAACGATCTATACAATACTCGACGTACGAATGGGGTTTTAGAAACACGATTAGGTTACTGTTTTGATCGATTCGTGAATGTGTGTCCCTGTTGATGATCGAAAAACATTCAATAGCAGTATAGGAGATATACCTGTGATTTTGATGTCTGGAATTGAAGAATTGAGCAAAAGATGATGGTGTCCGCGTGAGAGGAGTCGAGATAGGTTTTGAAGGGATTTTGAGAGTTTCCGGGTGAAGTGATGCAATGAGGTTTCCGGATGCTTATATAGTGTCACTTACCGGATAAGGTACCCCGTAAGTTACCCTGTCCGGTATGTGTACCCGGTAACCATAGTTAGGAAATTTTCCCTCTCCCCCTCGACTTAGGCACGAGTATAACTCTGCTCCCCCTCGGAACATGAATGTGAGTGGTTTAGGAGACGTCAAGTAAAAAAAAACTTGTACTCTTTTAAGAAAAATGTGTGACGCTCCCCCTCAAATGATTAGCAACTTAGGTTTTACTCCCCCTCAGAATGTGCACGAAGTGTGATGTGTAGTGCACACGGGAATGTCCACACACACAAAAAAACTTTTCTAACAGTTTAAATTTTTTTTGTGTGACACTCCCCCTCAACAATAGAATAACATACCCGATAGTTGGTCGTGCTCCCCCTGAACACATGAACACTTGTGAAAGCACAGATATAAGAAAATTAACTAGACGACAATATTAAATAAAAGAAACACACGTGGAAAGAAAGAAACAAACAAAATCTACCTAATAAATACAGAGACTCAACCTAACTGTGTAATTGATGGAAGTAGAATACAGATGCGAGAAAGTGTATGCTCAATCATTAGGAGTGGGAACAACGGATGATGAGTAGACAGTTTCTCGTAGATGTATGGAACTTGTAACAGGCACACAATCAGATCAAGTCTTCAGATTTAGCATACCTAACCTGGACACTAGATAGTTAAAGCGTTTTTCGTCTAGGGGTTTAGTAAACAGGTGTGCTAACTGATGTTCTGTATTTACAAAATAGAGTTCGACTGTACCTCTTTCAATGTGATCCTTGATAAAGTGATACCGAACGTCTATGTGCTTTGTCTTTGTATGCTGGATCGGATTGCTTGATATTGCAATTACGCTCTTCAAGTTGCAGTAGATTGGCACCTTGACGTATGTAAAGCCATAGTCCTTGAGTTGCGTGCGCATCCAAATCACTTGAGAACAGCAGCTCGCGGCAGCCACGTATTTCGCTTCGGCAGTCGACGTAGAGACGCACTGCTGCTTCTTGGATGCCCAACTCACCAAGCTATCGCCCAAGAACTGCACATGACCCGATGTCCTCTTCCGATCCATCATGTTGCCCGCGTGGTTCACCTCAGAATATGCAGATAGCTCAAAACCTGTCTCTTTCGGGTACCACAAGCCAAGATCAGCAGTACCACGTAAATAACGAAAAATATGTTTGACATCTATTAAGTGAGACTCTTTTGGTTTTGATTGAAACCGGGCGCATAGAAATGTGGAAAATATGATGTCCGGTCTACTTGCGGTTATGTACATCAAAGAACAATCATTCCTCGGTACGTTTTAGTGTCCACATCCTTTCCGTTAGGATCGGCGTGTAGCTTTGTACAGGGTGCCATGGGAGTTTTCATTGGTGAGGATTGTTCCATCTGGAATTTCTTAAGAATATCCCGGATGTACTTAGCCTAGTTTATGAATATCCCGGTCGACAGTTGTCTAACTTGAAGACCAAGGAAGAAATTCATCTCACATAACATACTCATTTTAAAAAATTGTCCCATTAACTTGGCAAAGTTCTCAGCATACTGAGGATTAGTAGAACCGAAAATTATATCATCAACATACACCTGAACTAATACAATGTGACCTTTTTCGTTTTTGATAAAAAGAGTTGAATCGATTTTACCACGTGTGAATTTTGATTTTATAAAAAATGTTGTTAATGTATCATACCAGGCTCGTGGAGCTTGCTTCAGTCCGTAGAGGGCCTTGTCTAGGATGTAGACATGATCAGGCTTCTTCTCGACCACGAACCCGTCCGGTTGCGACACGTACACTTCTTCCTTGAGTTCTCCGTTGAGAAATGCGGTCTTCACATCCATTTGGAAGACCGTGAAGTTCTTGTGCGCGGCGTATGCAAGGAACATACGTATGGCTTCGATCCTCGCAACCGGAGCGTATGTCTCGTTGTAGTCAATCCCTTCTTGTTGACGGTATCCCTTAGCCACGAGACGCGCCTTGTTTCGTACTATGATGCCGTCCTCGTCCTTCTTGTTCTTGAAGATCCACTTAGGGCCGATCACCGTCTTGTGAGATAGACGTGGAACAAGTCGCCATACCTTTAGAGCCTTGAATTGGTTTAGCTCTTCTTGCATGGCCATGACCCAGTCCAGATCTTTGAGTGCTTCGCGGACGGTTGTAGGCTCGATCTTACTTAAGAATCCAGAGAAGAGGCAGAAATTGGCCGATGCGCCTCGCGTTTGGACTGGAGTAGAGGGATCACCGATAATTTGGTGCAGGGGATGAGCTCTCGTTCATTTGGTGGTGTGTGGAAGCGGCTGCTGAGTGGAATATGAGGCGTTCGGATCCACGTAGTCACCAGATGGAAGGTCTTGTACCGCTTCAAGTGTAGCCGGTTGGTTTCTCGGAAGAGACGGTGGAGGATTCGTCGAAGGCTGAACAACTTCTGGTTCCGAGGAATTCAGAGGTTGATATCCGATTGTAGTAGAGGACGAATCTGGAGAAGCGGTCTCTGTGTTGTGTATTGGTTCCTCCGGGGGGATGACTGTATCAGATGATGTTGATGAAGATGGTTGAGGTGTCTCCACAGTGAGTGTTGGGCTGCTTGTAGAAGGCGGCGGACCAGAGAGATTCACCGAGACCTCGATTTCAGCAGCTTCAATCTGTGGTTGTGCTGAGACACAAGGGGTAGCTGTGTTAAATAAATCATCATAGAAGTATTGAAACAGTAAATCTAAATCAGAAAGATTAGCATTCGATGAAGATGCGTGATTCGGATTTACTACTGTTTGTGCAGATCCCGAACGTGAAAGTTCGGAAGCTAGCACACCAGCTAAACCGGGTTCTGAACTGATATGTTCAGAAGCCAAGTCCGTGGCTTCGTCGAATGTCACGTTTACACTCTCAGTAACGGATTTAGTCCGTTTGTTGTAAACGCGATACGCCTTAGCCTGCATAGAGTATCCTATGAAAACTCCTATGTCCGCCTTCGGGCTGAATTTGCCGAGATCATCTTTGTTGTTGAGAATGTAGCACGTGCATCCAAACACGTGGAAGTACTTGATGTTCGGAACGCGTTTGTTCATGATCTCGTACGACGTCTTGTTGAACCGCTTGTTGATAATGGAGCGATTTTGCGTATAACATGCAGTAGACACCGCCTTGGCCCACAGAAATAAAGGCAGATTGGATTGAGAAAGCATCGTACAAGCCGCTTCGACGAGGGTACGGTTGCGTCTTTCCACCACTCCATTTTTTTGAGGAGTGAATGCGGCCGAGAAGGTTTGCGAGATACCGACTGAAGTCAGGTATTCGTTCACCGTTTGATTTTGGAATTCCGTCCCGTTGTCGGTCCTGATAGTCTGAACTTGACTTTGAAGGTTCAGTTGGATGGTCTTCAAATGGTTGATTATCAGCTCCGGGGTTTCGTCCTTCGTACATAGAAACTTTACCCATGTGTACCGTGAGAAATCATCCACCATCACCAGAACGTACTTACGCTTGTTGATGCTCTGAACGCGCATCGGTCCACACAAATCCATATGGATAAGTTCGAGGGACCTTGACGTGCTCGGAGCGGACTTCGGCTTATGTGTAGCTCGCTTCATCTTTCCCATTTCACATGCCCCGTAGAGTCGAACTTTCATGAATTGTATATCGGGCATGCCTTTCACGTGTCCGCCCATCACCAGTTTGTTGACACTCTTGAAGTTCCAGTGCGAGAGATGTCGATGCCAAATCCACACTTGCTGAGAATTGGCCTTTGACATCAGGCAGACAGAGTTATCGGTCTTCAGGGATGCGAGGTCGATGGTTTAGAGGTTAGTCTTTCGCTTTCCAACCAGTAGCTCCGTTCCGTCGTCGGTAAGAATGCTACACCTTTTGGCTTTGAATCTGACCTCGAGATCTTTGTCGCAGAATTGGCCGATACTAAACAGGCTGTGTCCCAATCCCGCAACGTGTGAAACTTTCTTGATAGTGATCTTATTTTGAACAATGTCGCCGTAGCCTAAAATCAGCGCCTTGTCATCGTTCCCGAATCTCACGTCTCCGCCATATTTTTCCTTGTAGTTCGTGAGAAGCTCCCTCCATCCGGTCATGTGCTTGGAGCATCCAAAATCTAAGTACCACACATGACCGTTCTGACATGGCTTTGCCTTTTCTTCATCGGCGGGAAAGTGGTAGCCCATAAAAGCATCAGCACCATCAGACTGGTTTTCATCATCAGAACGACCCAACCAGTAGTCGTCTCCAACAAATAAAGCTTCTCCAGCTTCCTTCTATTCTGTCAATGCAAGCTTTGCCTTGTAATAGTGAGAATTCTTTACAACATGCTTCCGACAATCTTTCGCAAAATGACCCAGCTTCCCACAGTTATAACAAGTCACGGGTTCGTCTTTCTTCTTGCGGTCATCTTTCCCCGTCTTCTCTTTCTTGTCAGACTCATCGGGCTCATAAACTTTCTTCTTTCCTTCATATATGTCCTTATAATCATGGCGCTTGTTGGAGGAGGTGGAGTAGCGCGGATTATTAGACGTCGGCTTCTTGTAGAACTTCTGTTGTTGGAAGGATTTGGAGAGCAGGGCCATTGCTTTCTTAATGGCTGTTAACTCGGGATCAGAATCACTGCCTTCTTCTTCTTCCGGTTCTGACTCAGATTCGCTTTGCTTTTGGGCACGTTTGGAATGACGGCCAAAAGATTTGCCTCGTTTGGAATACATAAGTGCAAGTGGATCAGCAGGTGGTTTTGATGTAGACTTCTTCTCTCTTAGAATTTCATTCACTTCATCTTCGTCTTGAATAAGCATCTCATAGAGTTCGTGGATGCCAATGTTCTCCATCAAGTGGTTGTGCTTGACATGAGATGCAGATACCTTCCATTCGGGCAACAGGTTGTTGAGAAACTTGAGCGCGTTTTCCGTGTTGGAGCGAGTGATTTGGTTTTTGTTAAGCTCGTTGAGAAGTAGACAAAAGCGTTCATAAGTCTGGGTGAGGGATTCGCCGGTGCGCTGCTTAAACCCATCGAAATTGGTTATGGCGTTGTTGATCTTTAGTTGATTCCCGACATCGCTCCCGCGCATTACTTTGGCCACTTGATCCCATATACCCTTTGCTGTCTTTTTGTAGCTGTCGATGGCCGTGTAGATCGTGTTGGGTAGAGCTTGAACAAGGTACCTCTTAGCATGTTTTTCTCCCTCAATCATACCTCTTTCGTCGGCAGTCATATCGGTGAGTGTCTTTTTCTCGGTACGAGGATGATCACCTTCTACAGCCGCTGGTATAGTCTTCATGGGAGTAGGAATTGGCCCGTCTTCTAGAGCTCGCAAGATATACTCGAAGTTGTCCTTTGACTCAATGAAGATTATAAATCTGTCCCGCCACTGGCTGTACTCACCTTGGTAGAGGCAAGGTGGTTTGGAATCGGTGCCGATGGCAAGAGCATCGCGTGAAGACATCTTAAGTTGCACTGAAGTGATCGTCAGACGATTGGTTCGATTCAAAGTGATAAACTAACGCAAGGCACTAAGAGTGGTATCCTAACGCTGGTTCTAAGAGTGGATTATGCTAAATCAGGTAAGAAATCGACTAAGCAGAACTTACCGGATAAGAATCCGGAAGTGATGTCTGATCTGGAAGTGTCTGGATCAGATTGAAAATAAACAGGTAAATTTGCAAAGGTTACCGGATGGGCTTGAATTACCGGATAACTGAGGTTACCGGATGAGACAAGCTTACCGGATGAAATAGAAAATTGAACTTACCTGGTGGAGGAGCTTACCGGATGAGAATCTTACCGAATGAAAGATCTTACCGGGTGTAGAGGAAGTTATCGAACTTTGTTGTTTACCGGATGAAGCTACTAAATCAAAAAGGTTACCGATAACAAATTGAGGCAGATACCGGATGGGATAACTTACCGGATGAAATGGTAAGTTACCGGTTGATCTTACCGGGAACTTGTCCGGTAAGTGTGACAATTATCCGGTAAGAGATAAGTTACCCGGTAACTTGGAGTTACCCTGTAACAATTGAGAAATAAGGAACTTACCCGGTAACTAGCTGATGGACCCGGTAACGACGGTTGTGGTATCCGGTAACTGCGGCTGTGATTTCCAAGTTGATTGGAAATCGATTAGGGTTGCTCAAAATCGTTCCTGAAAGGTTAGGAACTCGATCAAACACAATAATAACACTACCCAAATCGATTTTGAAGCAAAATAACAAGTTTTTGATGGTAAAAATTGGATTTTTGCAAGAACACAACCAAAAACTTATGAACTTAATTTTGCTAAAAACACAATCAAACAGTCGAATTATGATGTGTAGATTTGCAGATTTGCATATAATGATGGTACTAATCGAGTATGATAAACGAAAACAATCAATTTGGAGTAAATCAAAATATGGGTTTCAAGCACCAACAACACAGTTGATTATTTTTGAATAGAAATCTTACCGGAAATCATGAAACACTTTGAACCGATTCGTCCGTTTGCTCTGATACCAATTGTGAGTTCCAGATTTGTGCAACGTATAGAAGAAATCAATAGATATGAAAACAGGTTGTATGACTTCAACTGGTCATCCAATTCACTTTCAGTATTGAGAGAGTTTACAATAGATTCAGGAAAGTGTTAATAGACAACTAGCTTAATTCTAAGCTAATCAAAACAATATTTACTAATGGGCCCATAGTATTAAGCCCATGGCCCGTTACACTAATAAGGCTCAAGAATTATTTAATTAACATTTAGCCCTTGAACTTCTATTCAACCAAATATTGCCCTAACAGAAGGATTTGAAGCCATTGTAGTTGTTCTTGACGAAAAATGTCGAAGAAAATCAGAAGAGTTGTAGGTTTTGCAACGTTGCCGGAGAAATCAGAGAGAAAGGGTTTGTAAAGTTGAAGAAGAAAGGTAAAAGAGGGTTTTTATAGTGGGTAAAGGAGGATATAATTTGGGTGGCAAAAAGTGAATTTCATAATATTTAGGGTCCGCACTCGAGTACACAGCTGTAGGCAACGTTTCAGTACTGTCGTCTAAAACTCATGTCCAATAGAAGCGTGCCACGTCAGAAGTAGCAGTGCACGATGGAATGTCGTGCGGCGCCCATTAATGCTGAGCGCGTGGCTGTTGCTACGCCCAAATGACAGTCACATTGAAAATAACCCGCACCTCAGAAGATTTCAAAACACATAAGTGTTGGAAATCACAGAAGCTCTGTGGTGGAGTGAGCTCTATGGTCTGAGGTCTTCTTCAACAAGCACCAGAATTGCCCCTTTTCTTTACCAAAAGATATTTGAAAAAGCAATTGGATAATCGAGAGAGCTTCCACTAGAAGATTCATGATCGCAGAGTTCCTTGTTGCACAGAGGCTCTATCAAACGTCACAGAGGCTCTACGACCAAGAATTTCTAATTGTGGAATATTCTCCAAAGAGTTTGATCACCCAAGGTTTTGACTAGTTGAAACGGATAATTTAGGACATATTTTGGAAGTTATGTTCGGAGAAAGTGCTTTGGAAAACTAGTTTGAGCGATGTGCTTACCCAATGTCTCTCAATTTACTCGGCATGATTACCATCTTCTGTTGATTGCTATGTTCAAAGAACTACTTTGGCTCCCCCTTGAATGACCAACCTCTGTAGATCATTACAAGGGCTCCTTCTGCTCCCCTATGATCTATGCTTGGATCAGATATTGATAAGTAGAGCATGTAACATAGATCTAATTCATCAAAGGTTCTGTGAGAATGGAACTTTGAAAGGTAAAGAATGTACATACCGAAAGATTGAAATATTTACATATATATATATAAGAGGGTTTGCACTCACTTACAGAGGGATTAACTCATGTTTAGCATACCTAACTTACCCACCAAGAATATGAATCTTTTCTCATCAAGTGCTTTGGTGAATAAATCTACAAGCTGATATTCTGTAGGCACAAATTACATCTCTATGGTGCCCTGTTCAAGATGATGCTTTAGAATGTGGTACCTGATATCTATGTGCTTTATCTTTGAGTGTTGTACGGGGTTGGCAGAGATCGCAACGGCACTTTTGGAGTCATAATGGATTGGTATCTTTTGGATACTTACACCATAGTCTTTTAGTTGAGTCCTCATCCACAGAACTTGTGAGCAACAGCTAGCAGCAACAACATATTCTGCTTTTGCTGTGGATATTGACACACAATTCTGCTTCTTTGAAGTCCAGCTTACCAATTTACCACCTAGGAATTGGCAACTCTCAGAGGTACTTTTTCTGTCTAGTTTGCATCCTCCGTAGTCTGAATCTGTATAAGCCATAAGATCAAAGACAGAGTTCTTTGGATACCAGAGACCAATGTTCTTGGTTCCTTTAAGGTATGTAAATATTCTCTTTACAACAAATTGGTGGGATTCTTTAGGGTTAGCTTGATACCTTGCACAAACACACGTGGCATACATGATGTCTGGACTACTAGGAGTTAAGTATATAAGAGACCCGATCATGCCTCTATAGAGCTTGCACTCAACAAATTTTCCCTCTGAATCTGAGTGTAACTTAGATCCAGTGGCTATGGGGGTCTTCATGACAGAGGCATCAGAGAGTTTGAATTTTGAAAGAATGTCAGAGACATCTTTTGACTGATTAATAAAGATTCCCTCTGATGATTTTTTGACTTGGAGTCCGAGGATGAAGTTTATGTCTCCCATCATACTCATTTCAAACTCTCTTTGCATGAGTTTTTCAAAATCTGTGCAATATTTTTCATTAGTAGAGCCAAAAATAATGTCGTCCACATATATTTGGACAAGTAGAATCTCATCACCTTTTCTCTTGTAGAACAAAGTTGTATCGGTGGTACCTCTTTTGAACTCATTAACAAGGAGGAAGGTTGAAAGGCGTTCATACCATGCTCTTGTGGCCTGCTTGAGTCCATACAGTGCCTTATCTAGATAGTAGACATGATTGGGGTATTTAGCACTTTAGAAACCTGGTGGTTGTTGCATATATAACTCTTATTGAATTTGTCCGTTGAGAAAGGCAGATTTGACGTCTATTTGGTTCACCTTAAAACCTCTGTGGGTTGCGAAGGCTAAGAAGATTCTTATTGCTTCTAGCCATGCGACATGGGCAAAGGTCTCCTCGTAGTCTATGCCTTCTGCTTGACAGTATCCCTAGCCACCAGTCTTGCCTTGTTTCTTATGACCACCCCATCCTCATCTTTATTGTTTCTGAAGACCCATTTTCTCCCTATGGCAGTTTTCCCTCTTGGCAGAGGAACTAGGGTCCACACTTTGTTTCTCTCAAACTGGAGAAGCTCCTCTTGCATTGCTTCCACCTAATTTGGATCTTCCAGGGCTTCAGAAACTTTCTTAGGTTCGATCAGGCTGATAAAATTTGTGAAGAAACAAAAGTTAGCAGTTGTTGATCGTGTCTTGACGTTGTCAGAAGGGCTGCCAATTATTTGGCTCAGAGGATGGTCCTTTGTCAATTTGACATCCTTGGGAGATGGTCATTTGTAGCATCGAGTTGAACTTCTGTCGTTACACATGATAGTGCAGGTGCAGCTTCTGTGGTTAATGGTACTTCTGCGCTTGTGCTTGGAGTTTCAACTTGAGGTATTTCAATAAGAGTAGGTATTGAATCCTCTGAAGATGTTGAGACACTATCCTCATTTTCCACTGGTGTTAATTCCTCTGTTGTCACATGAGTTGGAATTTCCAGTGCCTCTGTCGTGGAGCCATTGTTCACAGTATCCTCTGTTTGCGCCCCCTCATCATTTGTACCTGCACAATTAATGGAAAAGGGTGAAGAACTTGTGGGACCAGTAAGAGATATACCTTGATTTGTCTGGTCATCAGAGGATGATTCTCCAGAGGCTCTGGGAACTTCAGCAGAGGGATCAACATCATCATTGAACATATCTTCAAATAGCAGATTTAGCTTTGCTTCCCTCGATTTCGATACGCCATATGTTTCTTTATTCAACCCAAGTTCTGAACTGATTTGTTCAGAAGTCTTTTGGAATGAATCGTCAAAAGAAACATTAATGCTTTCCACAACTGAACGAGTTCGCAAAACATAGATTTTGTAGGCCTTGGAAGTGGCAGAATACCCAATGAATTTTCCTTCATATGCCTTACTATCGAACTTCCCACGGGCCTATCTGTCGTTGAGAACAAAGCACTTACACCCAAACACATGAAAGAACTTGATGTTTGGCTTTCACTAGTTTATCAATTGATATGGTGTCTTGATGTGTCTTTTCACCACTGTTGATCGATTCTCAATAAAGCATGCAGTTGAGACAGCTTATGCCCAGAAAGAGATGGGTAATCCAGATGTTGTGAGCATGGTTCTTGCAGCCTCTACAAGCGTGCGATTTTTGCATTCAACCATGCCATTTTATTGCGGAGTGCGTGCAACAGAGAAGTTTTGTGAGATTTCTTCCTCTGTTAGATAAGCTTTAATGGTGGAGTTTTTGAACTCTGCCCCGTTGTCGCTTCTCAGCTTCTGCACTCTACACTCATAGAGAACCTGGATTCTTTTCATTAGATTAATCAAGATGTTTGGAACATCTGACTTCTTTCAGACAAACTCTACCCATGTGTATCTTGAGTATTCATCGACCAACACAAGCATAGATTTCTTGCCACCTAGGCTCTGCATTGCAATAGGACTGCAGAGGTCTACATGAAGCATGTACAGAGCCCTAGTGCAAGACACATCAGATTTGCCTTTATGGGAAGCTCTTTTGAGTTTTCCCATTTCACAGGCTGAGCACAGATGATCTTTGTTAAATTTAACATTTGGCAGACCTTTTACCAGATCAAGCTTTACAAGTTTATGAAGGGTGTGGAAGTTTAGATGGCAGAACCTGTTGTGCTATAACCATGCTTCTTCATTTTTGCATGAGACAAGGCAGAGCTTGTCATCTTTGTTCTTGGCTTTGAAATTCATGAGGTACAGGTCACCTCTTCTTTCAGCCCGCAGAAGCTCTATCTCTGTGTCCTCCCCGAGTAGAGAGCAATAAGTTCTTTTGAACTTTACATCGAAACCTGTGTCGCAGAGTTGGCTTACACTTATTAGGTTGTGCTTGAGTCCATCTACATACGCAACTTTGCACACATTTATGATTCCTTCTTGATAACTCCGTAGCCTCGGATGTCTAGGTACCAGATAAGCACATACTGCTTCTGCAACATGATTAGAGAGATTTAGGTACCCATTTCCAAATGGATCCATTTTTGTTAGGGGGTTTTAAGTTTGCCTTAGCATCCTTAGCTTTGGTTTTAGATTCTTTTGAAGAACCGTTTTGTTTCTTCTTACCCTTGAATTTTGCATTCTTTGCTTTGGGTTTAGAGAGGAAACATTGAGGACCGGAGAAATGCTGATTTAATTGATACATGAGTTCAAAGCAATGACAGTAATCAATACGTGAAGAAATTCGCTTAAACTTTTCATTAAAAACATCGAACATGGGTATAGAGGCTTTATGTTTGCAATCTCTCCTTGCATCAGACTTTCTATTACAGAATGACCTATCTAGGCTATATTTATTATTTTGAAAAATCTCTCTTTAGAGTAGCCTTCTGTTGTACTGTCAGGATCGAATCTTAACAAGACTAATAATACTTAGAATTCAGAATTAAAGAATCTGCGGAATAGAACTTTAATTCACACAATCAAAGAACAATATATCAGAAAACACACAGCTGTTTGTATTCACTGATTCAACTCACAAGCTTACAACCAAACCTCAATCTTGATAAACAGGCTCAATCAAGACGACTTCTACTTCTCTAGAAATAGGGTTCTAAACCTTGAGGTTAATTCTCTCTAAAACGTATTCTAAAACTCTCGTATATTACGTATTGTCGTATTTCGTGGAATAGCTATCTATCAACATCTATTTATACTAAATAGTTACAAGATAACTATCAAAAATAAATTGATCTTTTGAATCTTCTTTAAGCATATCTTCATCTATTCCATCTTTATCTCCAAAATCTTCGCATACCAAACTTATCACATCAGCAGTATTAACTTCATTCAGCATGAGCAGTACTAATATTTTCTAGCAGCATTAATTGATTCCAGCAGCATTAACTCATTCCAGCAGTACTAACTCATTCCAGCAGTACTAACTCATTCCAGCAGTACTAACTTGACTCAGCAGTACTAACCTTGCTTCAGTAGTATTAATCTTGACAAGCAGTACTAACCTTGTTCCAGCAGCATTAATGAGTGAATCACTACTGAAACCCAAAGAATTAGTGAGTGAATCAATGTCAAATAGCCAATTAGGACCTGAACCAATAGGATTTGGTGTGTTCTCATTGCATTTGACATTGTCACTTTCTTCAATTATTCTAGAAGAGGTATTAAACACTCTGTAAGCCTTACTCTGAGATGAGTAACCAACAAGAAAGCCATCATCTGCTTTGCTATCAAACTTTCCTAAGTGAGATTTGGTATTGAGAATTGTACAAGGACACCCAAATGGTTTGAAAAATCCAATAAATGGTTTCTTTTTCAGAAAAAGCTCATAAGGTGTCTTGTTTTTAGGCTTTATTACCAAAACTCTGTTTTGAACATAACAAGCAGTATTAACTGCTTCTGCCCAAAAAGTAGTGGGTAATTTTGAATCAGCTAACAGTGATCTAGCAGCCTCAATCAGTGTCCTATTCCTTCTCTCAGCAACACCATTCTGTTGTGGAGTCCTAGGAGCACTGTATTGTCTCTCAATTCCTTTTTCCTCACAAAAGGTGTTTAGATCAAAGTTTTTAAATTCAGTCCCATTATCTGATCTAATGACTTTCACTTTTTGATTTGATTGGTTTTCAATTCTAAGAATAAAAGATTTGATCAGTCCACTTGTTTCATCTTTAGTTCTCAGAAAATATACCCAAGTAAATCTAGAGTAATCATCAACAATAACTAAATAGTATGACTTCTTGCCAATGCTCATGACATTTGTAGGGCCAAACAGATCCATATGCAACAACTGAAGAGGATTTGAGATAGTGTTTATCTCTTTGAACTTATGAGAAGTTTTGTGTTGTTTGCCTTTGAGACATGCAACACAATGATCATCACATGAATAGACTTTTGATGGTAAACCCCTAACAAGATTATTTTTAACAAGTTTATTCATTGTTTTAAAATTCATGTGACACATCCTTCTGTGCCAAAGTGAACATTCATCTATTGAAGCTTTTGAAACCAAACAATTTAGAGATGAATCAGATGAAACACTTTCTAAATCTAAACAATACACATTATCTTTTCTAGGAGTTCTCAATAGTATCATGTTTTCATCTACTATTTTGAATCCAGGAGTAAGAATAATGCATTCAGAATCAGTAAATAATATACTATGTTTCTTGTCACATACCTGTGATACACTTAACAGGTTGTATCTCAATTGCTCAACATAGTAAACATCCTCAAATGTCATCTTACCTTTTGACACATCACCTTTACCACTTATCTTACCTCCTGCAGGATTATTTCCAAAAGCAACATGTCCTCCATCAATTCTTTTGAAATTCTTGAGGCATGCCATGTTACCTGTCATGTGCCTGGAGCAACCACTATCAACATGCCAGATGCTCTTCCCCTTGAGCTGTTGGTTGCCCTGCACATCAGATAAATCAGTTAGTTTTTATTGGGAACCCAAGCCGAAGTGGTCTTGGGTCTCCCTTGCTCATCAAAGTACTTGCACTGTGTTTTGATGAGATTTTCAAAGTTAGGTACTGCAGAACTGGAGTACTTTGTCAATATGATTGGTATAGCAACACAAAAACTAGAAGCAGTATTAACCTTGGAAGAAGTACTAACAGTGTTAGCAACACTAACACTGCTAGCAGCAGTATTGTTCTTAGAAGAGGTACTAACAGAGTTAGCAACATTAACACTGCTAGCAGCAGTATTGTCTTTAAAAGAAGTACTAACAGTGTTAGCAGCATTAACACTGCTAGCAGCAGTATTCTCTTCAAAAGAAGTACTAACAGTGTTAGCAGCACTAACACTGCTAGCAGCAGTAATGGCAGTAGTATTGCTTCTAGCAGCACTATCCTTGTCAGCAGTACTATCTGAGGTAGCAGTACTAACATTAGTGCTTTTGGGGATCCACATATTGACACATTCCTTTTCAGTCTGTTTTCTCATGTGGCTTTTGGATTCAGCTTGTTTCTTAGCCACATTATTCCTTGCAGGCTTCCTATAACCAGAAGACTTTTGAAAACTTCTTTGAAAACTTTTCCTTTGGTTAATAGGATTGAAATAACAGTGTTTGGCAAGATGATTCAATCTGCCACAAATAAAACAAGGTTTTGGTCTGTTAATCCTTTGAAGATCAACTCCTTGCTTTTGTGCCCACTGGTTATTCCAATTTCTTTGATTTCCCCTCTTTTTATCATGTTTTTGGGGCTTATTCTCTTGATATTTCTTGCAAGAACAATGTTCACAAGTATTAGAGTTCACAACAGTGGTCTGTGTATAATGAACTCCCTTTCCCTTTCCAGTCCTTTTCATCTCATTGTTCTTAACACATGGACTTACACATTCCTCACCAGATCCTTCTTTTTCAGTCTTATCCTCAACAACTACTTTATCTAATGGATCTACTTCAGTGGCTCCTTCAGGTAAGTCCTTCCTATCCTTGGTTTCTAATAGGTCTGACTTAGGAGGGATGTAGTTGTTGTTGTAGGGTGGGGGTGTGGCATTGTACCCTAGGCCTGTTTTTATCTTACTATGGATTTGAGAGTTGATTATGTTGTCCATGACTTTAGAAGCTTTTGAAAACTTTTCAACATCAAGTTTAACTTTCTCAAGCTCTCCTTTTAGTTTCTCACACTCTTCCCTGGATTCTCTAAGATGGAACTCTAGACCATCCTTTTCCCATTTCCAGTAATTTGTATCATAGGAGTGTTGAAGTTCATTGGCTTGAAAAGCCCTAATCTGTTCTTCAAACTTCTCAACAATTACTACATAGTCTTTTCTGTCCTTTTCTAATCTCTTAAGGTCATCACACATTCCCTGATTGTGATCTCTATACCTTTTAACAGTGTCTATACAAGCTTGAGTACAGAGATTATATTTTACCTCAGTGGGAAGATCTGAAACTTCAGCCATAAGTGCTTGATTTTGGATGGCCTCTTCTGCTTGATCACTCCAATCAAATCCCATTCCTTATTGAGAGACAAGAGCTTGAATAGAGTTTCTGTTTTGATTGGAGCTTCCAGCCTGAGTTTGTTGATGGCTGTTGTGAGATGTTCCACCTCTGCATTCCCTGGCAAAGTGTCCCGTCTTGTGACACTTGTAGCATTCAACTTTGGACTTGTCAAATTCAACACCATCTTCTCTTCTTTGGGAAAAGTTGTTTCTCCCTGTCCTCTTTATGAATCTCTTCACCCTCATAGACAGCATAGCCATCTGCCACTTGATATCCATCTCTTCAAGATCATCAGCATTAATCTGTTCTAAGTCATCATTAATCAATGAGGAATTAACATGACTAGAAAAGAAGGCTTCTAGTACTGAATCATTGGTCTTTTCCTGATTGACTCCTCCAGCAGCACTAACCGATTCAGGGTTAGCAGTAGAATCAGGTGATGCTGAAAGGAGTGCAGCATTATGTATATATCCAGATGGCTTCTTTTTGGCTTCAACCTCTGCTTCAAAGACTCTGAGATCATTGTAAAGATCATCAAGCTCTTTATCTTCCAATTGGTCATTCTGTCTGAAGGACACAGTATACATTGTCCACTCTTCACCTAATGATCTTAAGAACTTTCTGTTAACATCACCAGCCTCCATCTTGACTCCTACTGTGGCCAATTCTCCATTCAGCTTATTAAATCTATCAAAAGTTTGAGTCATAGACTCATTCTTAGTAGAAGTAAAGTTTTCATACTGCTGCTTGAGAATTGCCTTCTGATTCCTCTTGGTGCTTTTGGTGCCAGAGAATCTCTTTTCCAATGCATTCCACAGAATCTGAGCATCAGTGCAGTGATGAAATTGATGCTGATATTCATTGGGGATAGCCAAAAGCAGAGTGCTTAAGGCCTTCATCTCTATTTGTCTGACTTTTCTCTCTGCATCAGTCTTTGGAGGAGGTCTTTTGCCTTCTGGTCCAATTCTTCCTTCAGCACATGGACCATTCTCTATGATATCCCAGATGGAATAATCAGTAAGCAGAATATACTGCTTGATTCTAATTTTCCACATGTCAAACTCATTGGGTCTGAGCATGGGAACCTTAGAAACAAGAGTACTGTTTGATTCAATAGAATTATCCATAACGATTGTAGAATTCTAAGAAACACAAGCTCTGATACCACTTGTCAGGATCGAATCTTAACAAGACTAATAATACTTAGAATTCAGAATTAAAGAATCTGCGGAATAGAACTTTAATTCACACAATCAAAGAACAATAAATCAGAAAACACACAGCTGTTTGTATTCACTGATTCAACTCACAAGCTTACAACCAAACCTCAATCTTGATGAACAGGCTCAATCAAGACGACTTCTACTTCTCTAGAAATAGGGTTCTAAACCTTGAGGTTAATTCTCTCTAAAACGTATTCTAAAACTCTCGTATATTGCGTATTGTCGTATTTCGTGGAATAGCTATCTATCAACATCTATTTATACTAAATAGTTACAAGATAACTATCAAAAATAAATTGATCTTCTGAATCTTCTTTAAGCATATCTTCATCTATTCCATCTTTATCTCCAAAATCTTCGCATACCAAACTTATCACATCAGCAGTATTAACTTCATTCAGCATGAGCAGTACTAATATTTTCCAGCAGCATTAATTGATTCCAGCAGCATTAACTCATTCCAGCAGTACTAACTCATTCCAGCAGTACTAACTCATTCCAACAGTACTAACTTGACTCAGCAGTACTAGCCTTGCTTCAGCAGTATTAATCTTGACAAGCAGTACTAACCTTGTTCCAGCAGCATTAATGCATCAGCAGTACTAACATTCTTCCAGCAGTATTAACTTTGTCTTGCAGTAGTAACTATGTTCTGGAAGTAGTAGCCTTTACTGGCAGTAGTAACTTTGTTCTGGAAGTAGTAAAGTTGTTCTGGCAGCACTATCCATACTTAGCAAATCTTCAGTTCCCAACATGTACCTATCTTCTAGGGTGAACATCTGCCGATTTCACTATCACAGAAGAAAAAAACTTGTTATTTTCAATCCATTTTCCCTTTTGTTGCCAGGTTAGTTTTTCTTGAGTTGGCTTTAAAGGTTTTGAAGCTTTTGGGTTTTGAGAGGACTTTTCCTTTTGTGCTTTAATTTTTTCAAGCTCAAGAGAAGTTTTTGCTTTCATGCACATATCTAAAAGATCTGAACAGATAGGAATGCTTGTGAATTTCTGTTTTGGTCGAATAATTCTGTTAAGAATGCCAGAGGGAAGCTTAAGTCCCTCTAATTCACAGGGAACTATCTCTAAGTCGTTAGAGTCAGTCTCAAATTCGACAGAGGATGAGTCATCCTCATATTCAGAGGTTGGATCACAGGAATCTCTGTTGTTTGAGGCAAGATTTTCAGAGCATGTGCCATACTCACTTTCTTCCTTGATTTTAAGAGAATCAATGAATTTTGAAGAACTAGAAGGAGCTTATGTTGACTCTAAAGAGCTTACAGAGTCTTCTTTACCCAGATCATGTTCGACAGAAGACTTGTCATGGTTTTCAACAGATTGTTCTTCATAGGATTTCAAAATATTTTTAGAGTCATTTTCAGCCTATTCTCTGTAGATGAAGGTGTGAACTCAGGTGCTTCTGCACATAACTCATTTTCAGGGTTTATCATGCATACAAAGGCGACTTGGGTTTGAGTCTCTGGATCCCCAAACTTGAAGAGACCTATCTGATCCTGAGTTTTCAGATATTTCTTTGGTTTGGATGCTCTTTTGACAGAGTCAGAAGATGGTAAATCTATGTTATGATACCACACATTTATCATCTTCAGAGGTTTCCTCTTGTGAGGTTCTCCATATGTGTTTTACCTGTTGTTCACATAGAGTAAGTTAGGAAAGCCTAGTTTAGAGTATCTCCAATGCAAAATAGAAAAGACAGGGACTTATCTCTTTTGGTTCCTGTATAAGGATCCATGTCACAGAAACCAATTCCCCTTCTTCCTATTTGAGTATTTACCTTCTCATATACCTTATGTGCGTCTTGATACCTTTTAATTAAGAGATCCATGTCAAGTAGATCCTGGTGAAGAACTTCTCTTTCTTTTTGGAAAACGTTGTTAAGAGCAAGTATGTTAAGCCTATCACTCTCATTATCCGAAAGTTCTTTGGTTATGACTTTTAAGGCTAAATCAAGATCATAAATCTTATTTTTCAAAGGATTTATTTCTTTGTACCATTCTGTTTCAAGATTTTCCTTTTCCAAAGCAATTTTTGCCTTTTCCTGAGTGAGATGTCTGGCTTCTCTCTCATAGAAGGCAAGTTTTTTCTTAACATTTGTACAAGTGTTTTCAAGTTCATTGTAATCTTCTGTTAGTTTAAGCAGATTTACTTCTATGTCATTTGAGGAAGAGTTAGAAGTGGATACCTCACTTTCGGAGTCGGAGCTGCTGACCTCTGCCATTCCACATAACAGTGCATCTTTCTTTTCTTCCTCATTAGAGCATTCATCAGACACCTAGTTCTCCTGTTCAACCATGAGTGATTTTTGAGCATAGTATTCTGCCTTCTTTTTGTAAAAGGCGGAGTCTCTTTGGGGTCTGTTAGGCTTGCTTCTGCAGTGAGCTACGTAAAGGCATGAATTGCCACAGTTAAAGCACCCTGAGTTTTGTGGTGCATTGCTAGCTCTATCATTTTGCCTCTGTTGGTGATCTCTACCTCCCTTCTGCTCATAACCTCTGTCATGCGTCCTCTGTTGGTCATGGGAATCCTCTATTCCTTGATTCCTCTGCTCATACCCTTGTGGTGGCCCATAGTTCTGATACTTGCCACCTCTGTCGTCTCTCCCATCTCTGTCATATCCAGACTTCTTTTTGAACCCTCTGTTCCCGAACTCGTTGGTCAGCAAAGCTAGAGATTAACCTATTGAGGCCATTGTTGCCTCATCCTCATCCACCTGTTCATCTTCATCACTATCAACCACCAGAACTTTCTTTTTCTTCTTCTCCTTCTCCTCCAAAGCCTTGTCCTTCTTTGGCTTTTATTGCACCTCTGTAGCTTTGTCTACAAGTGCCATAGGTCCACCCAACTGGCTTTTGTCTGGGCTATTTGGCTTTCTTGTGCAACCAAGGTGCCATAGAGGTTTGTTTATAAGGACATGGATAGTTGAAGCCACTAATCATTTAGGCTGTTGAGGAACATAACATTGTTTTCCTCAGAGGTTCTATAAATACCAAACTTTTTGCACTTGTTTATCAAGGGGTTGAATCTGTCGTAAGTGCTCTGTAGGTTCCCAGATTCACGTTGTATCATATTAATGGTAGTAAAATAGACAGCGGAAGCATATTAAATAAAGCTATTAAAATGAGTGATTGTGTAAATGATAAGTGAACTATGAGAATCAAATATTGAACAGTAAAATGATAACAAGATCAGATATAAAAGCTGCTCATATATTGATAATGAATCACACCAAGAACAAGTTATAGTGTGTTCGGAAATCTCATAAGACAACAATATCGTACGGAGGTAGTGCTCGGGATTGCTGCAGTGTGTGCTTAAACAATTGTGGAAAAACTACTCTTCCAAAAGCTTACAATTGTTGTTCCACTACCTCGCTATTTATAGACCTGATAAAGTGTAGACAGTGTACTATCGTACCCTTGAATGACACGTGGAAAGTGTGTCTCCAATCTTTAGGGCATACGTGGAAAGTATGGACACGTGTCTTACACTTAAGGTTTCCTACGAGACTTAGGCTGACAGAGGTCTTTTACTTCACAGAGCTCTGTCGCAAGAGCTCTGTTGGTCTTCTGTTGAATACTTGTTCTCTTGTAGGAATTCTTCGACAGAGCTCTGATGAGCTCTGTTGGATCCGACAGAGCTCTGTTGAGCTATGTTGGTCTTCTTGATGAACTTCTTCCAAGTCTTCTGTCTGATCTCTGTTGGTCTTCTGACTTGACCTATTTTCAATACTTTTACATAACATATATACTTGGGGCTAACAATCTCCCCCTAAGTATTGAAAATACAAATTTACATTTGACAGAGATTTAAACAAAAGAACAGAGAACTTTTACCTCTGTCGAAACCTTGCACTAATCTTTTAGAATGTTACAAAAAGATTAAAAGATCAGTACATTTAAGCAAAATTATCTCCCCTTAAGATTCTGTCAAATCTTCTGATGAGTTCTCGGAAGTTGATCATAAGATAGATCTGGGTGATGAAGTTTCTCTGTTGCTCTTCCGAACATTTTTCTCTTGGGAGATTTTGAATGATATCTCTGAGGTATTTCAGCGACTCTGTTGAGTACTTGTGGATTTCAGAAGCTCTGAGGGCCTTCTTGATTTTTTTCTGTCGGCAGATGAACACTGGAGGATCTCCAACTATGGTTCCGGTTCTGTAGTGCTCATAGCCTTGAAGCCTCTCATTTGGTGGAGCAGTCGCTAGTTCTTCTACTTCGAACTCTATGCCTAGCTGAAAGTCAATCTGAATTCTTAGATTTATGTGCTCTTGCATAGAGAAGCGTACCTCAGGAAGTGTTGTTCTTGCCTCTTTGTATCTGTCACTGAAGTTGTAACAGTAGGCATGGAGTTGAATCAGATCATAAGGGTTCAGAAGTACCAGGTCGTTTTCATTGAAGTGCTCAACCCTGTTGTCGTTTGATTCAACTATGAACTCGTGATAGCTCATTTGTATTCTGTTGTGCCAAAAGGTCTTCTGCTTGATGTCTACGATTCTGCGGATTCCAAAGTCTGAGTTTATATTTCTGTTCAATCTGGACTTGGTTTTAATGAATTTCCGTCTAACGTCAGAGATCGTATTTATCCTGCAGGGGCTTAAGTATGGATTGATGGGCACAACATTTGTGGGGATGGTGTCATGGTCACCATAAAGATAGGCAAAGATTTCTTCTAGTGGAGGTTTGCAAGAATGTTGAGTTGAGGATTCGGGGTTCTATTCTGTTGGCATGGGATTTGGGTCTTCATGAGTTTCTGCCATGAGTATGTCAATGTGGGCAGATTCTTGTGTTGGTTGGGTTTGGACTTGAGGTTGGGCTTGGTTCAATGGATCGGTTCTCTCTGGTTCTATTCTTGGTGAAGTAGGAGGGGTGTCCAGGATAATAACCTCAGGTGGTTGTTGAGAGGATTATGTAGGTTTGATGATTCTGTCTTTGAACATGTAATCAAAAACCACCATAGTCACCTCTGGTAAGTCTTCAGAAGTATTCCCTTGGTCTCCTACTTTAGTTGCCTCAGCCTCAGATACCTTTTCTTCTCCCTTAGCAGATCCCTCAGCCTCTGTTGCAGGTTCCTTTTCCTTCTCCTTTTCCTTCTCTTTCTCCTTATCCTTCTCTTTCTCCTTCTCTTTCTCCTTCTCCTCCTTCTCCCCCTTTTGTTGTTCTGAGGACTTACCCATCTGATTGTCTGACTGATCTTCTGTAGCATCCTCAAAGTCATCATCATCGTCAGAGGATTCAATTCGAGCTTTTGGTGAGGGCGGAACAACAAACTTTGGGTTAGCCTTATGCCTTTTGCTCGAAGGTTCTTCTGCAGGTGCTTCTTCAGCAGGTCTTTTTGATGTAGAGGTCTGTAAAATAATATTATTGAAGTCTAAGGCTGCTTTTCGCATCACCTCTTCTACCTCTGTTGCTGCACCTCTGATTTCTTCCACTTGAGATGCGAAGTTGACCTTGTGTGTATCGAGTGAGGCTTGCACATGTTGTTCTGTTGATTTGGCCTTCATCACGAATTTTGAGGAGATTGACATCATTTTGCTTAGAACTTTTCTGCTGAACTCACCCATCTGACCGACAGTCATTGGTAAGTCATTGGGTCTGGGGCCAGAGAGCTGGATAGGTGCGGCAGAAGAAGTCGTGGCTTCTGTGATGGCGGTCTTAACAGAGTTGTTGATCAGCGCTGTCAAGGTTCTGATGTTGGAGTCTGATAGAGAAGGGGTTGGCAGGGTTCTGTTCATCTGAGCCTTATGATTTTCTGCTAAGAGCGTCTTCGGAGAGGCTACTTCTGTCGTTAATGTCTGCACCTTTTCCTAGAGAGAAGCATTTTCCTTGCGGATCAGCTCCTCCTTTTGATCATTGATAAGTTTATACTCATTCAAGGAGTTGTTGATACTGTCACAGAAGCTTGTGAACTCTGCTCTTGTGACAGTGTCAACGGGGATATCCTTGGTACCAACACATGGTTCCAAGTTAACCTCGAGCTCAGAGGTGCCTGCTTCAAGAGTTATTTTTAGGTTGTCTCTTGCAGGACTTCCACCCGATCCTTGATGTTCCCTTTGAGGGGAAACAACTACAGGTGTTCTGGTCAGAGTTTCCTCTTCCAGCTCAGGTTCTGAAGAAGGAAATCTGGTGTGATGGGAACCATTTGGATCAAGCATTGTCTTCCCTTGTTCTACTATGGTCTCCCATTGTCCCTGAGTCGGACAGATGCTACGTGAGATTACAAAGATCTCTGGTCTAATTTGTGTAGTCTCTAAATGAGCCACATAGGCATCATCGTGTGGAGGTGACCTATCGATGTCGTGGGGCAAAGTGACATCATTACCGAATATGGATCCCCCAGTTTCGTGCATATCAGAGGCATGAAGAGTTGCCTCTGATGGTATAAGCTGGTTGGGGTTCGAGGTGTGCACCTCTGTTTCAATATCCCTCTGGTCTTGATCACCAGTGATATCATGTGTGGAAGCACTGGGATGTGGGCTAGGATTTCTCTCAGATGTGTCATCTTGGACATCTTCTATCCTCACATTTTCCATGGCACCTAAGGCTGTAGAACGCTCGGGTTCCTCTCTGTTATCTATTTGCTCACCAGTATCAGAGGAAAGAACTTCTACCTCTGGTGACTCCTGTACTCCCTCATGAACATCCTCTCTAGGAGATGCTCTGTCCTCTAATTTCACTCTAGAGGAAGACCCCACTTCGGGTACTCTTGCCTCTGTTCCGTTTCCTTCTTCCACTCCTATTTCCTCACTCGTACTCTCCTCAGATGGCTCAGAGCCTAAGTATGCTGGGGTTCTCACCTCAGGTTCTTGAGGTTGAGCAGCATGTCTATAGTTTTGGATAGAAATGTGGTCTGGGCTTATCAGAGCGAGCATTGTACCTGGAACGCGTCGTATGAGGGGATATTCTCCTGAAGTGGTGGGATTGAATCTGGTCATGACCCAGTTCCTGAACATGTTGCCTTGTTGAGTCAATTCCAGACTCTGAAATGCTCTTCTGATTACCAACCCGATAAACCTTGGAAACTTGACGTTCTTCAGGAATTTATGTTGCCCAACTTCTCCTCCTTTGGCAATGGCAGAGGTCTTGAGATTGACAGCAGTGAGAAGATCAGTGTAGAGAATGCTGGCATAATCAAGATTTCTTTGAAAGAACAATCCATACATTATCTGTAGGATTTCTATGCTGGCTTGATCTTGACTACCAGATTTTCCTGTGAGGGTTCGGTTCAGTGCAGAGAACATGAAATTCCACACTGGTGGTAGATTCTGTCTTTTGAATGCTCCGATTCGGGTGATATCTTTGTTGTAGCCTAGAAATCGTACAAACTCCAGAAGGACAGCAGTATTGCGTGGCTTCTCGAAAGCTTCTATGTTGAGTTGTCGCTTGCTCTTCATTCCAAGGATTCTCCGCATGGTAGTTGCTCTGATTCTGATCGTTCCAGAACCTCCATCTCGACCAGAATCCACATTGCCGATTATTCCGTTGAGCTCTTCTACGTGTTGGCATGTAGTCCACCATTGCTTGATGTAGAGCTCAGGAATGTTGTCGTCGAAGTCTGTTAGGGCTTTGAAGATTTCTGAGTTTCTGAAGAACTCCAGAAATATGTGGTATGTGGGTAGATAGAGAGCAGGGTTTGGATCTAATCGATGGTTGCTTTCAGCGAACTCGTATGGGAGAATAACAATTTGGTCGACGGGACCAATACGGCTTGAATCTGCTGAGTGTTGGGGGTTTGCCATTTTTGCAGGTTTGAGTTTTGAAGGTTTGAATGAAGAGGAAAGGTGAACAGGGTTTAAATAAAAGAGGGTTAAGGTTTTGGATATTTATAGTCCGAGCTTGTGGCTGAGTAATCGCCGCAGATACTGTAGGCACTCGAGTGTCAGAAGGTGGAGTGGCCTGAAATGTTTATCGTGGGGACAGCTAGTGGTTTAGCTTTCAATTGGAGATTGCCACGTGGATTTGTTCTGACCACTTTTGTGCAAGTAAACCATCGCGGTTAGAGATGTGTGGGTTACAAGTGGTTGACGTTTAGAAATGACCCGCACTCTGATGACGTGTTCTGATGACGTGGCATAATAGACTAACAGAGCTCTGATGGAGTTGTGTTAAGTTGCTTCTGTTGCGTGGCCTCCATTTCTTACTGTTACCTTTACCAGAACTTGTTCTGATGTGAGATGGTCAAAACTTTACATGATCAAATAGAGTTCTGATGAGAAGCAACAGAGGCTCTGATGAGATGTCAGAGTTCTGACTGGTTCTCCAAAAGATTTAGCTTTAAGCTCAAAAAGCAAAGTCAATTTGGTTCTGGAAATTTGATTATTGACTTGCTCCCCCTAAAACCATGCAATTTTCCTTTAAGAGCTCCCCCTCGACAGATGAGCCTTCCCTTCCTTTTTTTTGACAGAGCTCTGGTAGGAACATCAGAGCCTCTGTTGATTTTAAACAGAGTTAGGAGGACAAGTTCAGCATACCCAGTTTGCTGATTAGGAAGTTAAATCTCCTTTCATTAAGGGCTTTTGTAAACAAATCAGCAAGCTGGAGGTCTGTTGAAACAAAGTACATTTCAATAGTCCCTTTTTCAACATGATCCTTTATGAAGTGATACCTTATGTCGATGTGCTTGGTCTTTGAGTGCTGAACTGGATTCGCAGTTATGGCAATGGCACTCTTGGAGTCACATAGATTTGGAATCTTACCATACTCCAGACCATAATCTCTGAGTTGTGTCTTCATCCATATTACTTGGGAGCAACAACTAGCAGCAGCAACATATTCCGCTTCTGCTGTTGAGGTTGAAACACAGTTCTGTTTCTTGGATGTCCAACTCACCAACTTTTCTCCAAGCATTTGGCAGCTACCAGAGGTACTCTTTCTGTCGTTCTTGCATCCTCCATAGTCTGAGTCTGTGTATGCTACAAGCTCGAAACCAGAGTTAAGAGGATACCTGTTAGCTCCAAGTATCTGTAAAATGAAAGTATTGAAAATAAAACCAAGTCAGAAGACCTACAGAGATAAAGCAGAAGACTTAGAAGACCAACAAAGAAGACCAACAGAACTCAACAGAGTTCTGGTGGAACCAACGGAGCTCAACAGAGCTCTGGCAGAAGATCAACAGAAGAACTGTTCATACCCGAAGACCAACAGAGTTCTGTCATAACACGCTCTGTTGAAGTGAAGACCCCTGTTATGCCTAAGTCTCGTAGAAATCCGAAGTGTCAGATACGTGTCCACACCTTTCCACGTATGCCCTAAAGATTGGAGACACACTTTCCACGTGTCATTCCAGGGTACGATAGTACACTGTCTACACTTTATGAGGCTATATATAGCGAGGTAGTGGAACAAACAATTGTAAGCTTTTGGAAGAATAGTTTTCCACAATTGTAAAAGCACACTGTCATATCCTCATAGCACTATCCCGTACGATATTGTCTCTGTGATTTCATGATACACCATTGATCTTGTTCTTGGTGTTATCTTTATCAATATACGAGCAGCGTTTCTTATTTGATCTTGTTATCATATTCCTGTTCTATATTTGATATCACAGTTTACATATCGTCTCATACAATCACTCACTTTAATGGCTTTATATTTAAATGCTTCCGCTGTCTATTTAACTACCATTATCGTGATACGACGTGAATCTGGGAACCAACAATTGGTATCAGAGCTTGCTTGATTTGCTCAAATCAAGGCATCCAATCTACCAAGGTTGATTCACTGTTGTTGATTGTGTGTGTGTTTAAAAGCCTCATTATACTTTGTTTTACTTCTTAAAGTATTTTACATCTTCTCAGTTCATTTAATATCATACTAAGCTTTCCAGTCTAGATTAAAACATTTGTTCTATTATTTCATTGGTTACTGTTCCTCATACTTTAGCTTATTCTCATTATAGACCATTTGAAACTCTCATACTCTGTTTTCTTTTTTCAAAAAAATGGCAAACATCAACGCCATTTATACTGCTGGTTCTCTGACCTAGCCTCCTACTCTTCTGAGGGATGAATACCCTCAATGGAAGATTAGGATGGTCAACTTCCTTGATGGAATGGATAAGGACTTAATGCGATCTGTCACGAATGGACCATTCCAACCCATGGTTTATGTCCCACGTGTACCCGCAACAGAAACCACTGATGAGATTCCTGCTCACTTCGAACCCAAAACCACTGGGATTACCGAAGAAGAAAAGAGCAAAATGGAAAATGACCTTAAAGCAGTGAGACTTCTGATTATTGCCATTCCGAACGATATATTTCAAGAACTAGACTCATGTGTTACTGCCAAGGAAATCTGGGATCAACTTCTAAATCAACTTGAGGGTGGTATCAAAACCCAAAACAACAGAAGGACCCAGTGTATAAATGAATACAATGATTTCAAGGCACTTCCTGAGGAAACCTTACAACAGACCTACAACAGATTTAATATTCTGATTAACAAATGTAAAAAGTGTGGGGTTGTTAGGTCGAAGGAAGATAACAATGTTCTGTTTTTGAAAAGTTTAAATGATGAATGGTTGAATCTGTCCATGTCTTTACAAGCTAATCAGGACTTAGATGCATGGTCTCTTACTGATGTGTATGGCACTCTGGCCGCACAAGAGAAGGATGTTGTCAAGCAAAAAGGCAAATCCACCATTGCAGGTCCTATCGCTTTGATTTCAGAATCTAAGAACTCAGCAGAAGAGAAACTCAACAGAGATGGCCCTAGTAGAGATAAGAAAAGAGATAAAAAGAAAGGGAAGAAGAGCTTGGTTGCAGAAAGTGATGATGAAAGGAGTTCATCAGATGAGGATAGTGATATAAATGCCTTTGCTAAATCTCTTGCGTTAATAACTCAACAATTTACCCAGAGATTTGGCAACAGGACATTTGACAGAAGAAAAAGGTACGAAAGAGAAGAAAAAGGTGACAGAAGTTATACTGCACCTCAACAGAATCACCAGAACAGAAACCCGACAGAACAGAGACCTCAACCTCAACAGAAGTACAACGCTCCTGGTCCACAAAAGACTGATGCTGCACAACCCATCAACCAAAACGATGGTCGTTGTTTTAGATGTGGCAAACCTGGCCATTTCTCTGCTAACTGTAGAGGAAAACTTGTAAAAGATCAAGACTACTACAAGAACAAATACAAGTACAACTACAGAGAAAGGAGTTATGTCGCCGAGATGGAGAATTGGATCTCTGACTCATCCTCTGATGATGAACCAGAGCAAGCCAATGTTGCTGTAGAAGATGAAAGTATGACAGAGGTTGACTGGATGACTGGAGAACGAATAGAGAGAACAGAAGAAGAAGATATAGCTCATGCATTCGCTCTTACTGTAACAGAGCCAGACGACAGAGCGCTGGAGACCATTAAACCCAGTGCCAAGGTATGTTCCTCCGAATCCAAGTCTGACTCAGAACTGGAAATGCATGTTTCGCAATTAACTAAGGAATTTCAATTACTGAAACAAAAGCTTTCTGAGGAAAAAGAGCTAAGAAAGCTAGCTCGGGAGGATCTGTCCTTCTACAACAGAGAGAAAACTCTCTTGGAACAAGAAAAGGAAGATATCTTCAAGGAGAAATCTGAGCTAGAGATCTTACAGCAGAAAGAGAAAAGTACTTTTTCTAAAAAGGTTAAAGAGTACGAAAATCTGTTAAAACAGAAAACTGAAGAAATGAAGAAGTCTGAGAATGAAAGACTTAACTCTGTCGCTTTAAAAGATTTTTTTCAAAAAGAAAGGGAAATCTTACATCAGTCCCTACAGAGAAAAGAACTTCAAATCAAAAAGTATCAGGATGCACAGGATGTGCATGTTAAGATAAATTCTCAGATGGATACGCAAGGTCTTGGTTTCTCAGACCTTGCTCCCTGGAACGGAAAGAAGAAAACATCTCTGTTGACTACTTTCTGTGCTGGGAAAATCCAAGAGAATGTTATCTCTGGTAATGCTGTTTTCAAAAGAATTAAAACCTCGGACGTTTACAAGAGGACGAAAAGGCTTGACTTTAGGAATGTCAGCTATGACTCCTTGGATCATGACATGGTTCTTAAACCATCTTCAAAGTTTATTCTTGATCAAGGAAGAGCTAGAATCTTAATTCCTAACTCTGTCGAAAGTCTGGATCCAAAAGAGATTTTCAACTTTAATTCTTTCAAGGAACAGAAGCCTGTCACTTCTGAGGCTGAATCCTCTGTTGAAATACCACAGAGCAAGCTCAACCCTGAAGCACCAGTCTTCTCTCCTACTTCTGAAACGATAAGAACATCTTTTGAAGAAGATCTCATGAACGTTCTTAAAGAAAATGATGTTTCTGATGCTTTAAAACCCAAGTTGAGAAGGTTTAAAACTGCAAAACCTGATTCTACAAAGCCTGTTTCTGTGAGTAACACCTCCAACAGAGCCACCAGAGACTTTCTAGCCTCTGACAGTGACTCTGACCCTGAGGTAGATGAGCAAATTTTCTGTACTCAACCGAATGCTTTGCACAAACCTAAACAGATACCGACTGGATCCTTTGATTTAAAAGAAGACATATCATTTTTCAAGAAACAATCAAGATTTCTACCGGTAACTGAGTTTAATAACAAAGAATTCAGAATTCTTGCTTCTAACTCAACAGAAGTAAAAGGTAAGGTGAAGGCAAGTACTTTACTTAACAACACCTTTGTTCCAACTTTTAAATCAATCAGATTTACACCAGAACAGAAGGGAAAATGGATAGTAAATGACAGACATACTTCCAATTCTGGTAGAAATCAAGAGATCAATTTTGAGAAAAGAGAATCTGTCTCAAAGAATAGTTCAAACAGAATGCATGGTCCTAGAGCTTTTCAGAATCAAACTCCATCTAATAAACGATTCTTGAATAACAACTTGCATCAATCCTCATGTTCCATCAATTGCAATTGTGTTCATCTGTTAAGAAAACTGCAAAATCATATGAATGGACCTCACTGTGTTCTGAATCAGTCACAAAAGATGATAAATCCCAAGACTGATCAGACCACACAGAAGAAAATCTCTGGCACAACATCAATGAATGTAAAGCCTGTAGGAAAGACTGTTAACCCATCAAAGCCTAACAAGAAAGGACCCATCATGCAATGGGTACCTAAAAGAAACTAATCTGTCTTGCAGAAGCCTCATGTGCAGATCTGGTACCTAGATTCAGGATGTTCCAGGCACATGACAGGCAATAAGGAGCTGCTGACTTCATTCAAGAACAAAAAAGGAAGTGCAGTCACCTTTGGAGGAGACAATGGAGGACAAATTAGAGGTTATGGTACTCTGGTAAATGGTGGTGTTTCAGTTTCCGAAGTTGCTTATGTTGAAGGATTAAATCATAATCTTCTCAGTATAAGTCAACTCTGTGATCATGGGTTCGATGTCAATTTCAGGAAGAAGTTTTGTTCATTATTACTTTCTGAGTCTGGTCAAGAACTTTTAAGAGACGACAGAAAAGGCAATCTTTATAAAATGAATTTTAATCCAAACCAGGGAACTACAACAGAGAAACTCTGTTTAGTCTCTTTGAACAAAGAAGATGCCTGGCTCTGGCATAAAAGATTTGCTCACTTAAAATTTTCAAATCTTGACAAACTCGTGAAATTGAACTTGGTAAAAGGTCTTCCTTCGCTGAAATTTGACAAAGACCATCTATGCTCTGCTTGTGAGTTTGGAAAAATGAAAAGATCCTCACACAGAACCAAGAGTGATCACAATTTCTTAAGACCTTTGCATATGCTTCATGTGGATCTCTGTGGTCCAATCTCCGTGCAAAGTCTGTCTGGCAAGAAGTATATTCTTGTGCTTATTGATGAATATTCTAGGTATACTTGGATTGAGTTCATCAGAGCAAAATCTGATGTCCCAAAAATTCTGATAAGTTTATTGAGAAGGATACAGGTTCTGTTAGGACTAAAAGTGCAAAAGTTGAGAAGTGACAACGGGACAGAATTCAAAAATACTCGAATAGATTCTTATCTATCAGAAGAAGGAATTTCCCAAAACTTTTCAACTACCAGAACTCCACAACAGAATGGCGTAGTGGAGAGAAAGAACAGAACTCTGGTAGAGGCCGCCAGAACCATGTTGGCCGGTTCTGTCCTTCCCATCAACTTCTGGGCAGAAGCAGTCTCAACAACTTGTTTTGTTCAAAACAGAGCTGTAATAGTGAAAAGATTTAAAAAGACGCCTTATGAACTTATCAATAACAGAAGACCAAACGTGAAATATTTTCATGTTTTTGGGTGTAAATGTTATGTCTTGAACGACCGAGAACAGCTGGGTAAATTTGACAAGAAAGCGGACGAAGGAATCTTTATTGGTTATTCCCTGACCTCTAGAGCCTACAGAGACTACAACACCAGAACTCGCGTCATTCAAGAAAGCGTGAACGTGTCCTTTGATGAAAGTACATCAAGTACCTCTGATCGCAAATCAACAGAGGGGACACCAACAGAACAGAAGAAGCCTAGTTCTTCAAAATCAAGGGAAGAAGATATCAATCTCCTATTCAACGATTTCTTCGATGATGATGATGATTCCTCTGTCAACATCAACAGAGGAGATCAAGCTCAAAGTTCAACAGAACAAAATCTGACAGGTACAACTCTTACTGGTCCCTCCAATATTTCACCATCTACTTCTCTGTCTACATGTATAATTCAGAGAAACGAGGAACCACAACCAGAACCTACACAAGAGCCATCATCACCTCTGCTAACAAATATCGGCAGAAACTCCCTGTTTGAAAGTTCACCTTCGCAGAGCCCTGTTGGCAATCCACAGAGCAATGAGGACACTCTTCAGAGTTGTGTGCCACAGAACCCTGGCACCAACCCTCAGAGCTCTGTTGCTGAAGATCGTCTTTTCTCATCTGAAGCACAAACCCCTCCTGTTGTCCATGCTCCCATGACAAAATGGAATAAGGATCACCCCCAACATCTTATAATTGGTGCTGCTGAAGATGGTGTCAAGACAAGATCGGCTACAATCAACGAAGCTTTCTTTGTTAACCTTTTGAGCATGATTGAGCCGAAAAGAATTTCTGAAGCACTTGAAGACCCAAACTGGATCGAAGCTATGCAAGAAGAGCTTCTTGAATTCGAGAGAAATAAAGTTTGGTCCTTGGTTCCACTCCCAAAAGGCAAATCAGCCATTGGAACCAAGTGGGTGTTTAGAAACAAGAAGGATGAAGATGGGATTATCATCAGAAACAAAGCCCGTCTGGTTGCAAAAGGATACTGTCAAGAAGAAGGAATTGACTATGACGAGACTTTTGCTCCTGTGGCTAGGCTAGAAGCAATCAGAATCTTCTTAGCTTATGCTGCTCACAAGGGTTTCAAGGTCTACCAAATGGACGTCAAATCTGCCTTCCTAAATGGCAGACTACAAGAAGAAGTCTATGTCCAGCAACCACCTGGTTTTGAAAATTCGGAGTTTCCAGACCACGTTTACAAGCTAGACAAAGCTCTGTATGGGCTTAAGCAAGCTCCCAGAGCCTGGTATGAAACTCTGTCCAATTTTCTGTTGGTTAATCACTTCGAGAAAGGTACTGTCGATAAAACTCTATTCTTTAGGAGATACAAGAATGATATACTTCTGGTACAAATATATGTTGATGACATTATTTTTGGGTCAACACGGCAAGAGTACTGTGATAAGTTTGAGGATTTGATGAAAAGTGAATTCAAAATGAGCATGATGGGAGAACTTTCTTTCTTCCTTGGTTTACAAGTAAAACAAACCGACAAAGGGACTTTCATAAGTCAGTCCAAATATATCTCTGACATTTTGAAAAAGTACAATTTTAACAACTCAAATTCAATGAAAACTCCTATTGCCACTGGAGTTAAGCTTGACCCTGACCTTAATGGTGAACCAACAGATGTCAAGAACTACAGAGGTATGATAGGGTCACTTCTGTACTTAACTGCCAGTAGACCCGATATAATGTTTGCAACGTGTCTCTGTGCTAGATTTCAGGCTAATCCTAAAGTTTCGCATTCCTCTGCCGTCAAGCGCATATTTAAATATCTGAAATGGACTCAATTTTTGGGTCTCTGGTATCCTCTGAATTCTGGTTTCGAGCTTGTAGCATATACAGATTCAGACTATGGAGGATGCAAGAACGACAGAAAGAGTACGTCTGGTAGCTGTCAATTTCTTGGAGAGAAGTTAGTAAGTTGGACATCCAAGAAACAGAACTGCGTGTCCACCTCTACAGCAGAAGCAGAATACGTTGCTGCTGCTAGTTGTTGTTCTCAAGTTCTCTGGATGAAAACTCAACTCAAGGATTACGGCTTGGAGTATGACAGAATTCCAATTTTGTGTGACTCCAAAAGCGCAATAGCAATCACAGCTAATCCAGTTCAACACTCAAAGACCAAGCATATCGATATAAGGTATCACTTCATAAAAGATAATGTTGAAAAAGGGACTATTGAAATGTATTTCGTTTTAACAGACTTCCAACTTGCTGATCTTTTTACAAAAGCCCTTGATGAAAGGAGATTTAACTTCTAAATCAGCAAATTGGGTATGCTGAACATGTCCTAACACTATTTATCACTCAACAGAACTCTGATGTTCCTACCAGAGATCTGTCAAAATAGTTGGGTAGGATAGTTCAACAGAGCCTCTGTCATTCACCAGAGCTCTGTAAAACATACTTTTTCAACAAGCTTCCAGTGAATTCGTTTGTATATATCTCTGTAAATATTTCTTTTAGCAAGTTTTTTTAAGCTCATATTTCTTAGGGGAGCTTATAAAAGAAAATATGCATGGTTTTAGGGGGAGCAAGTCAAAAAAAAAATAAAAAATTCTGATTTCAAATTCATATGACTTGGCTCTCTTGATCTTGAAAGAAAAATCTTTTTGAAAGAGGGAAAACCTGTTCTGATGAAATTCTTTTGAGAAAGTCGAACTTAGCAGAACCCTGATATTCTCACCAGAGCCTCTGTTGTTTCTCATCAGATCTCTGTTGAAAATTATTGGTCAATTCTGTCCTTGTTCTTTGATTCTTCACATCAGATACATAATTTTAAAATGTTTTTGGGTAAAGGTGAAACATGATTGGTCACTGAGCAAAGTTGAAAAGATCATTTCAACAGAGAAAGAAAATAACTGAGCTCCACCAGAGCTCTGTTAGTTTCTCTGCCCCGTCATCAGAAACACGTCAGCAGAGATGCGGGTCATTCTTTGAAAATCACCCACTTGTCAACCACATATCTCTAACCGTGACGGTTTACTTGTCCTACGATTGTAAGAACAAAATCTTACGTGGCATCCTCTGATTGAAAGACAGACCACTAGGTGTTCCCACGATACACCGTTCAGGCCGTTCCACTTTCTGACACTCAAGTGCCTACAGTCCCTACGTTGTTTCCCCACCCACATGTTTCTCGTATAAATACCCAACTTCAACCCATTTCACTCTTACGCTTAACAACCATTTAAAACCCTTCATCTTTTCCCTCTCAGAAACCTATACCTTGTGGTTCTCAAGAAAAACCCTAACCTGCAACAATGGCTGAACCCCAAAACCAACCCCAGAACTCTGATGATTCCAGTAACAACGAACCCGTAGATAACATCGTTATTCTACCATACGAGTTGGCTGATAACAACTACCGTTTTGATCCCAATCCAGCACTCTATTTACCCCTTTACCACATCTATATTGAGTTTTTTCGAAACTCAGAAGTTTTTACAGCCCTAACAGCCTTTGACGATCATCTTCCTGCAATATATGTCCAACAATGGTGGACCACATGCCAATACATTGAAGACGGCGTCAGAAGCGGAATAGTCGGAAGTGTCAACTCTGGTAATGGAGGATCAGGAACAATAAGGATTCGTGAAAGAACTCTCAGAAGAACTTTTGGGATGAAAACCAAAAGACAGCTAGGTATTGATGCCTATGAGAAACCACCTTCTGTTGCTGTTCTTCTCGACTTCGTGAAGTTTTTGGGTTACAACAAAGAGTTAGAGAGAATAGGAGCCTTCAGAAGACAAAATCTACCACAAATGTGGAATTTCATGTTCTCAACCCTCAACAGAACCCTCACCTGCAAATCCGGCAGTCAAGACCAAGCGAGCACTGAAATCCTCGAAATCATGTATGGTCTGTTCTTCAACAGAAACTTCAACTATGCAGGGATCCTCTACAATGCACTTCTAGATGTTGTCAACACTAAAACCACTGCTCTAGCCAGAGGTGGAGAAGTTGGAAGACACAAATCCCTCAAAGCCATCAAGTTTCCTCGCTTTATCAGTTTGGTGATCAGAAGGGCATTCGACAGACTGGAACTGACACATCAGGGTCGTTCTACTCCTGTCTGGACCATGGCAAGATTCCAACCAACAACTTCAGGAGATTACCCTTTCATCAGAAGAATTCCAGGTACAATGCTTGCTCTGATCAATCCAACCCACATCTCTATCCAAAACTATAGAACTGCTGCTCAACCTCAAGAACCTGAGGTGAGAACCCCAGCATATTTAGGTTATGAGCCTTCTGTGGAGAGTGCGAGTGAGGAAATAGAAGAAGAAGAAAATTGACCAGAGGACAGAGTACCCGAAGTGGGGTCTTCCTCTAGTGTAATGGAGGAGGAAGTAGTGAACCGAGCATCCCCTAGGGAGACTGTTCAAGAGGGAGCAGAAGAGACTGCAGAAGTGGTGACAGAGAGATCGCACCCTTCTGGCAGTGTAGAAATTCATGAGATAGAGAGCTCACCAGAGAATTCTAAAACCCTAGAAACCGAGGGAAATGTGAGTATAGAACAAGATGTCCAAGTTGACACATCTGTGCGAGATCCTAACCAAACTCCCAGTGCTACCACATTACCTAATCCTGGTGATCAAGACCAAGGGATTATTGAAACAGAGGTGCACACCCCGAACCTTAACCAACCAGACCCATCAGAGGCAACTCTTCATGCCTCTGGTACGCACGAAGCCGGGGAAACTAGTCTTGCTAGTGATGTTCATTCGCCCCAGAACATCGACAGGTCACCTACACATAATGATGCCTCTGTGGCTCACGTAGTCGGAACACAACATAGACCCGAGATTTTTGTAATCTCACGTAGCATCTGTCCGACTCAGGGACAGTATGAGACCATAGTTGAACAAGGGAAACATTTGCTTGATCCAAATGCTTCTCATCATATCAGATTTCCTTCCTCAGAACCTGAGCTGGAGGAGGAACTTCTGATCAGAACACCTGTAGGTGATTCCCCTCAAAAGGAACATCAAGGATCGGGTGGAAGTCCTGCAAGAGCCAACATCAAAACAACTCTTGACGCAGGCGCCTCTGAACTCGAGGCAGAACTGGATCCATTAGTTGGTACCAGGGTTACCCCCGTTGACACTGTCACAAAAGCAGAGTTCACAAGCTTCTGTGATAGTATCAACAACTCCTGAATGAGTATAAACTTATCAATTCTCAAAAGGAGGAACTGATCCTCAAGGAAAATACTTCTCTCAGAGACGAACTGCAGAAACTGTCAGAGAAATATGCCGAACTTCATCAGAAATACATTGACACTGAAAGGATCAGAACATAAGCTGAACAGACAAGAGGAGAGGAAATTAGCAGACTGGCTACAGAGATAGCAGATCTAAGAACCGTCAGAGCAGAAGAGAACACAAAGGTATCGACAAAAGTAGCTGACCTGAAAAGACTTGTGATCGACAACCATACAGCTCAAATGAACAGAACTTTGCCAGTCCCAACAGTTATCCTATCAGAATCCAATATCAGAATCTTGACAGATCTCATTGATAACTCTGTTAAGAAATCCATAAAAGAAGCCACAACATCAGATGCTGATCCTCTTAACATCTCCAGCCCCAACCCAAACAGTTTGCCAATGACAGTCGGTCAAATGGGCGACTTCAGAAGGGACGTCGTAAAGAAAATGATGACAATCTCGTCCAAATTTGTCATGAAAGCCCAGGCAACAGAAGCACCTGTGAAGGAATCACTGGACTCCCACAAATTCAACTTTGTGAGCCAAGTCGAGGAAATCAGAGGTGCTGCAGCAGAAGTGGAAGACACCTTGAAGAAAGTAGTTCCTACTTTCACAGATGCAATCTTACAATCTGTCATACAGAAACGATCTGCTGAGAAAGCACCAGAGGGAGAGCCTTCTGGCAAAAGACGTAAGTTTGTTGACCAATTCTCACCCATTGTCTCCAGACTCTCTGATGAAGACTCCTCTGATGATGATGATGATTTCCACGATGTTGCATCAGATAGTAATTTGGGTGAGTCCTCGGGTCAACAAAAGGGGGAGAAGGAGAAAGAGAAAGAGAAAGAGAAAGAGACAGAGAAAGAGAAAGAAAAGGAGAAAGAAACAGAGACAGAGAAAGAAGAAGAGAGAGGCTGAAATGCCTACTGAAAGAGGCAAAGAGAAATTAACAGAAGAGGCCGGGACAGAAGATATGGGGATAACAGAAGAAGATATACCTACGGTGGAATTCGACTACATGTTCAAAGATCGAGTCATCAAACCGATAGAAGAGTCAACACAAGAACCACCAGAGATTATCTGCCTGGATACCCCTCCTACTTCACCAAGGACTGAACCAGAGAGATCAATCCCAATCTCTGCTGATGAACAAAGCCAAACAGAAGCTACTCAAGAATATGTTCATATCGATACTCTTATGGCTGAAACTCATGAAGACCCAAACCCAATGATACCAGAACAAAACCCAGAATCATCCACCCAACACACCGATAAACCTGCCTTGGAAACGGTATTTGCATTTCTTTATGCTGACAGAGATATCATTCCTGCAAATGCCGTACCCATAAATCCTTACCTTAACCCAATCAGAATAAACACCATTACTGAAGCAAGGCGGATGTTCATCCGAAACAAGTCCAATCTGAACAGAAACATCAACTCACACTTCAGTATCAAGAGAATCCTAGAGATCAAGCATAAGATGTTCCAGCACAACAGAATGACCTATCATGAGTACACTGTGGAATCAACAGAAGGAAAGAACGAATTCTTCAACGACAACGATCTTGTCCTTCTAAATCCGTACGATCTAACTGTGCTTCATGCCTACTGCTTGAACTTCTCTGACAGATATACTCCAGCAAGAACAGCCTTACCTGAAGTCAAACTAGCTATGCAAGAGCACATCAATCTCAGAAATCAGACAGATTTTCAGCTAGGCATAGAGTTTGAAATTGAGAAACTGGCAATTGCACCACCAAACGAAGATCTTGAGGGCTATCAACATTTTAGGACTGGAACTGTAGTTGAAGATCCTCCAGTCTTTATCTGCCGACAGAAAGGGACAAAGAAAGCCATCAGATCTGCTGAAGCTCATAAGTACATAAGTGAGTCGCTAGCATATCTCAAAAACATAGTTCAAAGTCTCCCGAGGAACAAGTGTCCGGAAGAACAGCAAAGGTCCTTCATCAACATAATTAATCTGATGCTTGACCTCCGTGAGCTAATCAGAAGATTCGACAGAATCCTTAGGGGAGATAATTACGCTTGATTGAACTTGTTCTTTCTATTGTAAAATCTTAAAAGAATAGTGCACAGGGTAACAGAGGGTAAAGTTCTCTGTTCTTTTGTTTTCAATCTCTTGTCATTTCCAATTTTTTATTTTCAATACTTAGGGGGAGATTGTTAGCTCCAAGTATCTGTAAAATGAAAGTATTGAAAATAAAACCAAGTCAGAAGACCTACAGAGATAAAGCAGAAGACTTAGAAGACCAACAAAGAAGACCAACAGAACTCAACAGAGTTCTGGTGGAACCAACGGAGCTCAACAGAGCTCTGGCAGAAGATCAACAGAAGAACTCTTCATACCCGAAGACCAACAGAGTTCTGTCATAACACGCTCTGTTGAAGTGAAGACCCCTGTTATGCCTAAGTCTCGTAGAAATCCGAAGTGTCAGATACGTGTCCACACCTTTCCACGTATGCCCTAAAGATTGGAGACACACTTTCCACGTGTCATTCCAGGGTACGATAGTACACTGTCTACACTTTATGAGGCTATATATATTGAGGTAGTGGAACAAACAATTGTAAGCTTTTGGAAGAATAGTTTTCCACAATTGTAAAAGCACACTGTCATATCCTCATAGCACTATCCCGTACGATATTGTCTCTGTGATTTCTTGATACACCATTGATCTTGTTCTTGGTGTTATCTTTATCAATATACGAGCAGCGTTTCTTATTTGATCTTGTTATCATATTCCTGTTCTATATTTGATATCACAGTTTACATATCGTCTCATACAATCACTCACTTTAATGGCTTTATATTTAAATGCTTCCGCTGTCTATTTAACTACCATTATCGTGATACGACGTGAATCTGGGAACCAACAATACCAGAGACCCAAAAATTGAGTCCCTTTCAGATATTTAAAGATACGTTTGACAGCTGTTAAATGAGTTTTGGTAGGATTTGCCTGAAATCTGGCACAGAGACAGGTTGCATACATTATATCAGGTCTACTGGCGGTTAAGTACAAAAGTGACCCTATCATGCCTCTGTAGTGCTTGACATCTGTTGGTTCACCATTAGGATCAGAGTCAAGTTTAACCCCAGTGGCAATAGGAGTTTTCATTGGTTTTGAATTATTGAGCTTATATTTTTTCAACATGTCAGAGATGTATTTGGACTGACTTATGAAAGTCCCTCTGTCAGATTGTTTGACTTGTAAACCCAGGAACAAAGAGAGTTCTCCCATCATGCTCATTTTGAATTCACTTTTCATTAAGGATTCAAACTTATCACAGTACTTTTGCCGTGTAGACCCAAAGATAATATCATCAACATATATTTGTACCAGAAGTATATCATTTTTATATCTCCTGAAGAATAGAGTTTTATCGACGGTACCTTTCTCGAAGTGATTGATCAACAGAAATTTGGACAGAGTTTCATACCAGGCTCTGGGAGCTTGCTTAAGACCGTAGAGCGCTTTGTCTAGTTTGTAAACGTGGTCTGGAAACTCTAAGCATTCAAAACCAGGAGGTTGCTGGACATAAACTTCTTCTTGCAGCTTGCCGTTTAGAAAGGCAGACTTGACGTCCATTTGATAGACCTTAAAACCTTTATGAGCAGCATAGGCTAGGAAGATTCTTATTGCTTCTAGCCTAGCCACAGGAGCAAAGGTTTCGTCATAGTCAATCCCTTCTTCCTGTCTATATCCCTTTGCAACCAGACGGGCTTTGTTTCTGATGATAATCCCATCTTCATCCTTCTTGTTTCTAAACACCCATTTGGTTCCAATGGCTGTTTTTCCTTTTGGGAGTGGAACCAAGGACCAGACTTTATATCTCTCAAATTCCAGAAGCTCTTCTTGCATAGCTTCGATCCAATTTGGGTCCTCTAGGGCTTCAGAAATCTTCTTTGGCTCAATCATGCTTAGAAAATTTACAAAGAAAGCTTCATTGATTGTGGCCGATCTTGTCTTTACACCATCTTCAGCATCACCAATTATAAGATGATGAGGATGATCCTTTGTCCATCGTGTCATGGGAGCATGGACAACGGGTGGCGTCTGTGCTTCTGATGGGAAAAGACGAACTTCAGCATCAGAGTTATGTAGGTTTGGACCACGGCTCTGTGGCACACAACTTTGGAGAGTGGCCTCATTGCTCTGAGAGTCATTAACAGGGCTCTGTGATGGTGAACTTTCAAACAAGGAATTTCTTCCGACGTTTGTCATCAGAGGTGACGAAGGCTCTTGTTCAGGTTCTCTTTCATTCTGGTGTGGTTCCTCATTTCTCTGAATTACTCCTGTAGACAGAGAAGTAGATGGTGAAGTATTAGAGGGTCCAGTGAGAGATGTGCCTGTCAGATTTTGATCTGTTGAGTTCTGAGCTTGATCTCCTCTGTTGACGTTATCATAGGAATCATCATCGAAGAAATCATTGAACATGAGATTGATGTCTTCTTACCTTGATCTAGAGGAACTTATCTTCTCTTGTTCTGTCTGTGTCCCCTCTGTTGATTTTCGATCAGAGGAGCTTGATATGCTTTCATCAAAGGACACATTTACACTCTCTTGAATGACCCGACATCTGGTGTTGTAGACTCTGTAGGCTTTAGAGGTTAAGGAATAACCAATAAAGATTCCTTCGTCTGCTTTCTTGTCAAACTTTCCCAGATGTTGTCTGTCATTCAGTATGAAGCACTTGCAACCGAAGACATGAAAGAATTTCACATTTGGTCTTCTGTTGTTAATGAGTTCATAAGGAGTCTTCTTGAATCTTTTTACAATTACAGCTCTGTTTTGGGTAAAACATGCTGTTGAGACTGCTTCTGTCCAGAAGTTCATTGGAAGGACAGAGCCAGCCAACATGGTTCTGGCGGCTTCTACCAGAGTTCTGTTCTTTCTTTCCACAACTCCATTCTGTTGTGGAGTTCTGGCAGCTGAGAAGTTTTGGGAGATGCCTTCCTCTGTTAGGTATGTATTGATTCTGTCATTCTTGAATTTTTTCCCATTATCACTTCTCAACTTTTGTACCTTTAGATCTAACAGAACCTGTATCCTTTTCAACAAACTTATCAGAATTTCCGGGACATCAGATTTTACTCTGATGAACTCAATCCAAGTATATCTAGAGTATCCATCAATTAAAACAAGGATATACTTCTTGCCCGACAGACTTTGCACAGAGATTGGACCGCAGAGATCCACATGAAGCATATGCAAAGGTCTGGGACAACTATGATCACTCTTTGTTCTGTGTGAAGATCTTTTCATCTTTCCAAGTTCACAAGCAGAACAGAGATGGTCTTTGTCAAATTTCAGAGAGGGAAGTCCTTTTACTAACTTCAGTTTCACGAGTTTGTCAAGATTTCAAAAGTTTAAATGAGCAAATCTTTTGTGCCAGAGCCAGGCATCTTCATTATTCAAAGACACTAAACAGAGTCTCTCTGTTGTAGTGTTTTGGTTTGGTTTGAAATTCATTTTGTAAAGATTGCCTTTTCTATCAGCTTTTAAGAGTTCTTGACCAGTCTCGGAAAGTAACAAGGAACAATACTTATTCCTAAAATTGACATCGAAACCGTGATCACAGAGTTGACTTATACTGAGAAGATTATGATTTAATCCTTCAACATAAGCAACTTCAGAGACTGAAACACCGCCATTTACTAATGTACCATAACCTTTAATTTGTCCGCCATTGTCTCCTCCGAAGGTTACTGCACTTCCCATCTTGTTTTTGAAAGAAGTTAACAGCTCCTTATTCCCCGTCATGTGCCTGGAGCATCCAGAATCCAAGTACCAGATCTGCACATGAGGTTTCTGCAAGACAGATTAGTTCGTTTTAGGTACCCATCTCATAATGGGTCCTTTCTTGTTAGGTTTTGGTGGTGCGTCAGAGGTTTTCCTTTGTGTGTTCGGAGTGGTCGTGGAGTTTTTCTTTTGAACAGAACGACTCAGAACACAGTGAGGACCATTCAGATGATTCTGTAATTTCAATAACAGTTGAATACAATTGCAGTTGATGGAGCATGACTGATGCACATTGTTTTTATTCAAAAACTGTTTGGATGAAGCTTGATTCTGAAAGATTTTAGGACCAGATGTCTTTGCATACAATTTGTCCTGACTTTGTTTCTTAAAATTGTTACTCTTAGGAATAGACTCTTTTGACATGAAATTCTTGGAAATGGACTCATTTGAACGAAAAGAATTTCTTCCTTGATTTACACCGGAATTCGGAACAGACTTAGCTATCCACTTTCCCTTCTGTTCTGGTGTGAATCTTACAGGTTTGAAAGCAAGAGGAACATTTGAGTTTACAAAGACACTTTTGTTTTTCTCTTTCTTCTCTACTTCTACTGCATTAGAAGCAAGAATCTTGAAATCTTTGTTGTTAAAGCTTGTTACTGATATAAATCTTGACTGTTTCTTAAAGAAAGAAACATCCTCTTTTAGATCCGGAGATCCTACCGGTAGTTGCTTTAACTTGTGTAAGATGTTCTTTTGACCACAGAAGATCTGTTCATCTACCTCGGAGTCAGAGTCACAATTAGAGGCTAGAAAGTCTCTAGTGGCTCTGTTGGAGGAATTTGATTCAATGGGTATTACAGGGATATTTGTGTTAACAGATCTGAACTTTCTCAACTTTGGCTTTAAAGAATCAGAGATAGCATTTTCTTCAATAACTTTCAACAAATCTTCTTCAAAAGATGTTCTTATAGATTCAGAGGTAGGAGAGAAAACTGGTGCTTCTGGATTAAGTTTGCTCTGTGGTATTTCAACAGAGGACTTTGTCTCAGAAGAAGCAGACTTCTGTCCTTTGAAAGAATTGAAGTTGAAAATCTCTTTAGTGCCCAAGTTCTTAACAGAGTTAGGAAGTATGATTCTAGCTCTTCCTTGATCAAGAATAAACTCTGAGGATGGTTTTAAAACCTTCTTTTGATCGGAGTCATAGCTGACGTTCCTATAGTTAAGATGTTTTGGTTTTGAGAAAGCATCTGAGATTTTGGTTCTTTTGAAAACGGCATTACCAGATATCACGTCCTCTTGGATTTTCCCAATACAGAAGGCGGAGGACAGAGATGTCTTCTTCCTTTCGTTGTAGGGAGCAAGGTCAGAGAAACCAAGACCTTGCGTATCCATCTGTGAATTTATCTTGATATGCACATCTTGTGCATCTTGGTACTTTTTGATTTGAATTTCTTTTCTCTGTAGGGATTGATGTAGAACTTCCCTTTCTCTTTGCAAATAATCAGTTAGAGCAACAGAGTTAAGTCTCTCTGTTTCAGACTGTTTCAACTTTTCAGACTTCTGTTTCAAATCATTTTCATAAACTTTGATCTTTTCAGAAAACAGACTTTCCTTCTTCTTTTGTAAGACTTCTAACTCAGATTTTTCTTTAAAGATTTCTTCCTTTTCTTGTTCCAAGAGTGTCTTTTCTCTCTTGTAAAAAGATAGGTCCTTCTGAGCTAGTTTTCTTAGCTCCTTTTCTTCAGAAAGTTTTTGTTTTAGAAGCTGAAATTCCTCATTCAACATGGAAACATGCATTTCTAATTCTGAGTCAGATTTAGATTCAGATGAGCATACCTTGGCACTGGGTCTGGTGGTCTCCAGCGCTCTGTCGTCAGATTCTGTCGTGGTAAGAGCAAATGCATGAGCCAGATCTTCTTCTTCCGTTGTTCCCTTCGTTATTTCTGGTTCTCCAGTCATCCAGTCAACAGCTGCTTCTAAACTTTCATCATCCACAGCAACTCCACAGAAGTTGGCTTGTTCTGGTTCATCATCAGAAGATGAGTCAGAGACCCAATTTTCCATTTCAGCAACATAACTTCTTTCTCTGTAATTGTACTTGTATTTGTTTTTGTAGTAGTCCTGGTCTTTTACCAGTTTGCCTCTACAATTAACAGAGAAGTGTCCATGTTTGCCGCATCTGAAGCAGCGTCCATCATTTTGATTGATGGGTTCGGCAGCATCGGCCTTCGGTTGTGCTGGTGGATTTTCTCTTCTTTGTGGAGGTTTCCCTATTTCTGTGGCAACTCTGTTGGAACTTTTCTCTGGTGTTGTATATCCTCTTTTGTCTTCCCTTCCTTCTCTCTCATATCTGCCTCTTCTGTCGAACTTATTGCCAAATCTCTTGTTAAATTGCTGAGTTATTAAAGCAAGAGATTGGGCAAAGGCTTGAATGTCATCATCCTCTGATGAGCTCTCATCTGTTTCACTTTCTGCAATCAAACTTTTCTTTCCTTTATTTTTAGCAGACTTTTCTTTCTTTTTTTCTTTGTTTGAACTCTCTCTGTTGGACCTTTCAGATGTGGTTTTCTTAGAATCAGAAACTAAGGCGATTGGACCAGCACTGATGGATTTGCCTTTTTGCTTGACAACCTCCTTTTCTTGTGCGGCCAAAGTGCCATACACATCCGTTAAAGACCATACGTCTAAGTCCTGATTAGCTTGTAAAGACATGGACAGATTTAACCATTCATCATTCAAACTTTTCAAAAACAGAACATTGTTATCTTCCTTCGACCTAACAACCCCACATTTTTTGCATTTATTGATTAACACATTAAATCTGTTGTAGGTTTGTTGTAAGGTTTCCTCAGGAAGTGCCTTGAAATCGTTGTATTCATTTATACATTGGGTCCTTCTGTTCTTTTGGGTCTTGATACCACCCTCAAGTTGATTAAGAAGTTGATCCCAGATTTCCTTAGCAGTAACACATGAATCTAGTTCTTGAAATATTTCGTTTGGAATGGCCATAATCTGTAGTCTAACTGCTTTAAGATCATTTTCCATTTTTAGATTTTCCTCATCAGTAAAACCCGTGGTTTTAACTTCATAATGAGCTGGAATCTCAGCAGTAGTTCCTGTTGCGGGTACACGGGGAACAAAAACCATGGGTTGGAATGGTCCATCCATGACAGATCGCATGAGGTCTTTATCCATACCATCGAAAAAATTAACCATCCTGATTTTCCATTGAGGATATTCATCTCTCAGAAGAGTAGGAGGTTTTGTTAAAGAGCCAGCAGTATAGATAGCATTTATACCGTTGTTAGCCATTTTGGAAGAAAAACAGAGTACAGTTTGTAAAGCGATTTTTGGCTAGAAACAGAGTTTCAAACAGTAACCAATGAAATAGTAACTTTTTGAGAAGATTTTAAGCTAAACTAGAAAGTTTTAAACACAGTTATATGAGCTCTGAAGGCTTGGTTAGACTAGAAAGCAGTAAAACAGAGTATATTATGAAGCTTTTAAAGTCGCACAGACACAATCAACAACAGTTAATCAACCTTGGTAGATTGGATCGTTTGGCTTAAGAAAACCAAAGAAGCTCTGATACCAATTGTAGGTTCCCAGATTCACGTTGTATCATATTAATGGTAGTAAAATAGACAGCGGAAGCATATTAAATAAAGCCATTAAAATGAGTGATTGTGTAAATGATAAGTGAACTATGAGAATCAAATATTGAACAGTAAAATGATAACAAGATCAGATATAAAAGCTGCTCATATATTGATAATGAATCACACCAAGAACAAGTTAAAGTGTGTTCGGAAATCACATAAGACAACAATATCGTACGGAGGTAGTGCTCGGGATTGCTGCAGTGTGTGCTTAAACAATTGTGGAAAAACTACTCTTCCAAAAGCTTACAATTGTTGTTCCACTACCTTGCTATTTATAGACCTGATAAAGTGTAGACAATGTACTATCGTAACCTTGAATGACACGTGGAAAGTGTGTCTCCAATCTTTAGGGCATACGTGGAAAGTATGGACACGTGTCTTACACTTAAGGTTTCCTACGAGACTTAGGCTGACAGAGGTCTTTTACTTCACAGAGCTCTGTCGCAAGAGCTCTGTTGGTCTTCTGTTGAATACTTGTTCTCTTGTAGGAATTCTTCGACAGAGCTCTGATGAGCTCTGTTGGATCCGACAGAGCTCTGTTGAGCTCTGTTGGTCTTCTTGATGAACTTCTTCCAAGTCTTCTGTCTGATCTCTGTTGGTCTTCTGACTTGAACTATTTTCAATACTTTTACATAACATATACTTGGGGCTAACATGCTCTGCAGAGATTCTGATGGCAGAGCTTTGAATGCATAGTACTCATTTATACACTTAGGTCTTCCGTTTTTATGGGTTTTAGCTCCTCCTTAAAGCTATTTTTCTAGCTCTCTCCACAGATCATGGGTAGTCTCACGGGCATCTAAGGATTGAAAAAGATCATTAGGTATGGTCATTATTAGAAGTCGTTTGGTTTTCTTGGCACACTCATATTTCTCCTAATCCTGTGGGGACCATTTATCGATGTCTATTGGCTTATCATACTCAGGAACCTCTAGGGTGATTCCAGTTGAAGGTACTCTTGGTACTATGACCATTGGGACATATCGTGGATTGTGAAGATATGTGATTAGTTCTTTGTCAAAACCTTCAAAGAAATGAATCATATGGATTTTCCACTGTGGATATTCATCTCTGAGAAGTGTTGGTGGTTTGGTTAGAGAACCAACAGTGATATAGTTCGCTGCATTTGCCATTTTTAAGGAGTTTCAAAAGGAACAGAAAACAGAGCGTGAAGCAAATGCTTTCAGTTTATGGGATTGATTTGAAGTATGAGTTCTAACTTTCAAAGAATTGAACTAAGCACTAAATGGAAGGATTTTAACTAGATAAGAGTGTTTATTAAGCTGTTTAGGTCGAACTAGTCGAAAACAACAGAAAAACAGGGGTTGTCTTGAAACTGAAGAATGAAGTTTAAAATCAATCCATAAATCTACCAAAATCGAGTCGAGATCATTGGAGAGTGGATCCTTTGATATTGAGAATCAAAGTTTTCTCTGATACCAATTGTTGATCCCACTTTAGACTCAACAATGATGTTTAACCACAAATGTTCAAAAACAGAGTAAATGAGTATAGAAGTCCCGAAGCGTTTAAAGAACAACTTGGGTTAAGATTAATGGTAGATAACACACAAATAGATAGATAAAAGCAGTAAATAACAATATTGATGCTCAAAGATTCATCTCTATTGGTTCTTCAGGAATACACCAAGAACACCTCATAGCGTGTGATACACAGATAATTTATCTCTAAGCAGGTGTGTGTGTGTGTGTGTTGTGCTTCGTTTTTTTACAAATGGCATGATTACAATTCTATTTATACAAGGACAAAGGGGACAAATAGTACATAAACAAGATCGTGGGACATTCTCCTGGTAATGGCAACTTAGTGCGCCTATGAATAGTACACTGTTAAAACTGCTCCCATTTGTAGAATGACACGTGAAAAGTAAGGGGTTACACTTTGTACTATTTGATCTTCCAAATCATCGTACACCATAGGCACGTGAGGTGCACGCTTGTCCTTATCTTCAGAATACTTGTTCTTCATCTTCTGTCTTCGACTCCATAGAGGCTCTGTCATAAATGGCAGAGGCTCTGTGGCCTTGGTCTCTTGTCATCAGATGATGGATCAATTCGAAGGCTCTGTGTTCTTGGTGTCTGGCAAAGGCTTCTGCCAGAGTTCTTCCTTAGCCTATTTTTCAATACTTCTCTATACTAGAAGTTAGAGCTAACAATCTCCCCCTAAGTATTGAAAAATTAAAAAATGGGCTTTCATTTAGATTCATGCCAGAGGCATTTACAAGGGCTTTTTGAACAAACATTAATGAGTACAAGACTAAAAAAAATAAGTACAAAAAGTATTTTCCAGAGCCTATATTCTAGCATCTGGGAAGTCATTTATTTTTCTTCCAAATCCTCTTTCCTTCTTGAGAGTTCGATAGAAGAACGCACATCGGTCTCTGAAGCGGATTGTTGTGTCTATTGCTTATATCAGTCTGTCCGCATCTTCAAGGTTAACAAATGTAGAACCTTTTATATTTAGTAGATCTGCCCTAAATTGGAGATGTGTCTCTATTGCATATTTCTGGTGATCATACTCCACAAACAGCTTCTTTTTTCCTTGAGGATCCACGAAGACATAACCAACTTTAGGGTTGCAAATTATGGTGTGTGGTAGGATGTCAGTAGAGGAAGGGCATCTGTCATCAAGAGGTGTCAGGGATATCTTATTGACTCCAAGGTCCAAGGCCACTTGGAAGTCAAAGGCACTGTAGAGCGTAAGTATTTGCCTCATAGCCTTTCTGATGGCGTCATAGGCTCTCTGATGCTCAAGTCTGTTCATATAATTGCTCTCTGCCCAGCTGTAGAGTTCTGAGAGGTCAAATAGATGGAGGTTTCTTAGATCTGCGTCTGAGAACTTCATTTAAGTCTTGTCCCCTCTCAACACACAATAGAGGTTGTAGTAGAAGTTTCTGCATTTTGTATGTGAGAGTTTGCAGCTCAGAACTTGCTTGATTTTCGAGTTGGAGAATACATCCTTGACGCTCTTGGCCTTGTCATTGTAGAACATATCCTTCTTTTGCTCAATGATGTCCAGGCTTAAAGTAGGCTTGGGCAGAGGGTCATTGATTCCTTTGATGTATAATTAGTTGTATATTTGTTCAACCATGTCAATTTTTGGGGCAGAGGGAGGGGGCATTGGTTTCCTCAGAGCTTCCATGTCTCTGAGGACTTTAGCAACATGATCCTCTGTTGGTTTGGCTTTAGGGTCAAGGGTAGGAATGGCTGACGGAGGAGCTCCGAAAGTCCAATCTTCTTCCTTATGTTTTGGCGAAATGAAGGCGTCAAAGGCACTCTTCATTAGCTTCTCTGATGGTTGAGGCTTATACATCTTGGGTTTTAGATCCTCTGTGGCGATGGCTTTGCCCTTATCCTTAGTTGTTGGATTGGTTGGGGGTACCTCTGTAGATTTTTGCTTCTGTTTAGTAGTTGGAGGACTTTGTTTTGGTTTCAGCAGGGGTGCCTCTGCAGATTTGGTTTGTTCAGTGATGCTCTGAGGTTTGACTTGGGTTTGGTTTTTCGGTTCATCTTCTGTTGGGGGTTTGGTTTGGGCTTCTGTTGTGAGTGGGTTGTTGGTTGCCTCTGTTGATTCTTGCAGATTTAGTTGTTCGAGGATTGTTTATGATGTTGTGGGTGTCTTTACCCATGTCTTGCGAGATTGTTGTTTCTGTTGTTGCCTCTATTGTAATTGGTTCATTATTTCCTTTGTTGTGGGTGTGGGTTTCTTCAGGTATTTTCTGCTTGGTTTGTGGGCAATTGATTTCGTTCTTGGGGTTGGTTTTGGTTGATCGTCAGTGGGTATGTGTGAGGGTAGTTCTGGTTCTTCAGTGGTTGGTGATCTGGGTGTAGGAGATGGTAGGTTTTCAGCTTGTATGTTTTCCACAGAGGTGGGTGTTGCCTCTGTGGTCTTCTTGGTTGGTGAGTTAGTTGTTTGGACTTAGGTAGGTATTTGTTGTAGAGGTTTTATTGCCAGAGGTTTTATGGGTAAGGTTATTATAGGCTTATTTAGGATTCTTAGCCTGTCATTGAGTTTTATGTGGTAAATAGTTATATGTATTTGTGTAATTCCAGAGTTTGGGAAGTCGGTGGAAAAGCAAGATTCTTGCAAGTTTTCAAGAAAAGGTGTTAGTTGCGTTATTGCTTTCAGGTGAGTTTTACTTTAATCATTTTCAAATTGGAATACATATATACTGGATAATTATGTGGTAGGTAGTGTGATGTTGTGCTTAAAATTGAAATATGATATATTGAGATGTATATTGTATTTATATGAACATTGCACTACACAATTGCACATTGGTCGGACTTAGGGCCGATGGAGTTTAGTTGTACGGAGGAACAACGGAGTTGGCTGTATTTTAGTGCAGCGGAGTAAATTGATTAGTTGGTTTAGTGCAACCAACTAATATGGCCATGTGAAAAAGTTGTACACAGTGCATACGAGTCATGTTTGGTGTTCATATATTTGTTGTATATCTGTGTTTTACAAAATGATTATTAAACTAACAGAGATTTTCTCACTTAGACCAATTGGTCTAACCCTCATTTTCTTTTCAAAATTATGTATTCCAAGGCGAGAAGTAAGTAAGAGCAGAGGAAAAGATAAATGATGATTTTCTTTTGGAAGTCGTTTGTTTATGGAGTTTCATGAAGTATTTTGTATCTATAGTCTCGTTAGTTGTGATGTAAATTATTAGCAAAAAGGGTTGTACTGATATATGTAATGTAAAGGTTTCGGGACCAAGAGACCTATGTGATATAATTTGTATTTTGTTATCTTATGATGAGATGTAAATTGTGTTATATGATGTATGTTTGGGATGGGTTCCACTTTGTGGACCCATGAGAACACAAAGTATCAATGCAAAACGGTATGTGTTAGTGGTTGTTGACGATTACTCGAGGTACACGTGGGTGAAGTTTCTACGTTCAAAAGATGAAACACCTGAGTTAATCATTTCCTTGGTGAAATTGCTTCAAGTGAACCTACAACAAGTTGTACAGACGATATGATCAGATAACGGGACGGAGTTTAAGAATAAGGTTCTTGATGACTTTTTGGAGTCGTTAGGAATTACTCATCAATTCTCCGCGGCAAGAACACCACAACAGAACGGGGTTGTTGAAAGACGAAACCGTACGTTAGTTGAAGGCAAGAACAATGTTATCGTATTCTGCTTTTCCTCTATTTTTGTGGACTGAAGCAGTGTCAACGACATGATACACACAAAATCGTTTAATAATCCACTGTCGGTTTGGTAAAACTCCATATGAGATAATAAATAAACGTAAACCAAATATTAAATATTTTCGGTCTTTTGGTTACAGGTGTTTTATTCTAAACGACAAGGAAAATCTGAACAAGTTTAGTCCAAAGGCGAACGAGGGCATTTTCATTGGATACCCATCTACCTCTAAGGCATACATAATCTACTTCGGGACTTCGAGAACGGTGATGGAAAGTATCAACGTCAAATTTGATGAGACAGAAGACTTGGCTTCTGTACAAAGTAGTACAGAACCCGCGATTACTGGAGTTTTAGCGTCTGGACACATAAGTCGTACATCTACTGAATCTGCAAAAGATCAAGCATCATCTTCAAAATCTCATTTAACTGATCTTGATCAACTTTTTGAAAAAATTTATGATGAGTATTTTGGAAGTTATAACTCATCTTCTGTTGTTTCTAACAGGAATCCAGTTGCTCAAAGCGCTGAACAAGCTACTATGTTTGGTCCTTTAGTGGAGCAAACTAGTAATGATGCTGATGCAACTGTTTCTGTATCCGTATCTGATTCTTTGCCAATTCTACAATACAATCAATTTACACAAACGGTACAACAACCAACAACTAATGATGCTTCTTCAACTGAGGTTGTTTCTCAAGTCAATTAGCAGAATAATTGCAACATACCTGAGGTATCATCTGAGCAAGTTCCTATGGCTGTACCTGTTGTTTCAAACAATCAAGAGTCAGTACCTCACCTCGAACCTACATTGACAAGTGAGCCAACCCCGGAAGAAGATTCGTCATTAGTTGAACCCAATCAAGATACAATTTCCCCACATCCGCATTCCAAAAAGTGGACAATAAGTCATCCTTTACATCAAGTAATAGGAGAAGTGTCTGATCCTGTGAAAACTAGATCAGCAACTGCAAATGAATGCTTGTTCGTAGTACTTCTAAGTAATGTTGAGCCGACCACAGTGCCACAAGCCTTAGAAGACCCGGACTGGGTGATTGCTATGCAGGAAGAATTAAAACAATTCGAAGCATTAAAGGTATGGCGATTAGTACCTAGACCTAAAGGAAAAAGTATCATTGGCACCAAGTGTGTTGTCAAGAATAAGAAGGATGAAGACGGCATCGTCGTGAGGAACAAAGCGAGGATCGTAGAAAAAGGTTATCGTCAGCAAGAGGGTATAGATTATGACGAGACGTATGCAAAATTCGGTTGCTCAGATCGAGGCAATTCGGATGTTCCTAGCTTTTGCGGCCTCCAAGAATTTCATCGTCTATCAAATGAACGTGAAGACTGCCTTCTTGAATAACATACTGAAGGAAGAAGTATATGTGTCTCAACCTGAAGGCTTTTTGGATAAAGGCAAACTGAATTACGTGTACATCCTGGACAAAGCTCTTTATGGTGTCAAACAAGCCCCTCGCGCATGGTTTGAGGTTTTATCCACCTTTCCACTCGAATCCGGCTTTGACAAAGGTAAAATCGGCACGACATTATTCTCTAAAAAAGAACAAGGTGATATCATTATTGTACAGATTTATGTTGATGACATAATTTTTTGTTCGACTAACCCTATGTTAGGTACTTGGTTTTCTAACCTCATGAGGACAAGGTTCCAAATGAGCATGATGGGGGAGATTGTAACGACCCATCCCAAACTAATAGGGTTATTTTATTAACCCTATTTTAGCAATACTTTATTATAATTTTGAGCTAATTCCCACTTTTATAGCATTATTTGCATTAACTTTTAGTCAATTACAATAAAAAAATAAAGATTGGGTACAATAGGTATTTAATCGCAAAAATACACCATAAATTCACAAAAATAATTTATTTTTATCTATGTTTTGTAGGTACGAAGATGCGGCCGCTTGAAGTCAATTTTCGGATCTTGAAGACTTACGGATCATAAAGCTTAAAGAAATGACGTCAATTTTTAGGCCAAGAGTTTTGCATCGTCTTTGAACTTGCGGTTTACTAACTATTTTTGGGCCTTGAGCTTTGTTTACCAAGACTCAATATGCGTTTGGGCCGATTTGGCATTTACAAACAATTCGTTTGGGCTCTTCTTTTGAATAGCTTTTGATGGGCCGAACTCTCGACAACTTTTGGGCTCGGTATTAGTTTCTCCATAGAAGCCGGCCTTTATCGTTTGGGCTGATCATCTTGGCAATCCTTGGGCCGAATTCTATAAACAAACATTGGGCCGAAAGTTTGTTAATTTCTCGTGGGCTTCGGCCATTTCATCCATGGGCCCCCATTCCTAATTACTTAGCCACCAAGTATTTCTTGTACTATAAATAGACGTGTTTAGCTAGTAGTTTGAGAGAGCTTGGACATTGTTGTTACTAGGTTACTCTCCTGTGAGCCTAAAAACTCACGGTTTTGTACTCCCAATCCATCAGTTTGTATCATTAATCCCAATCTAATCTTGTTGTTAAAATCCACTTAATACTTGTTTGTTATAACTTGTTAAACTCAATACTCTTAATCAACCCTTAACCTCGTCTTTATAACTTAACTTGCTTAAAAATTTTGTTGTTACTTAATCATTCATCAAACAACTTACGGTTCTCTTCCTTTCTCTTATTCTCGTCTCTCAAACAAAAATTGGTTCTCGTGTAATTTCGTTTACATTATAAACCGGAAGTCTGAATTAATCACTTCGGATCCCCAATCATTTTGGTTCACGGTTTGGTAAATGTTCTCATATAAAGTTCCACTTTGTCTCGTCTCAAACTCATTCTTTGATTAAGTTTTCATAATTAGTACGTTAACAAACATGCAAAGTAATCATCAAGAACTCTTTGTTTTAAAACCACATTTGAAACAAGATTTTCCTCCTAGATTAATAATCTTTTTTCCCTTAAACTTTAGTTTTAAAATTAATGGTTAATTTTCTCGTCAAGTTTGCAGTAGTTAATTTTACATGTTTTAAAAGTCACTCTATAATTGCCATGTTCACTTAAAATAAGTAATTTCTCTCAAACGATTTGTTACTTGCGCAACAAGTCACGGCGTTCAACTCAAGTAAGTTTCATTTAGTTAACGCATTGTCCATCTCCATTATTTGTCTTAAAACTCGTACATCTCTTATAATTGGAAACTGAACGATGATGGGCTAATTGCCTTAGGTCGGGGTATAAAGTGAAAATTGGGACCGAGAGCGATAAAAGGATAAAAAGGTGTATCGTACGGTATGATTGTCTGACGTTATTTAAATCAATGTTATATTTTATGGTGGATCACAATTGACCAACTGAGAACTGGTACGTTGTATCATAAAATATCCGACACTTGAGATAACGAAGGAATATTGTCTCGCCATTTTATCTAATTATTAGTTGAAACCCAATGAATCTTTATACCATCTGCTTTCCTCTTATAACTCTTACTTTTCATTAGCTGATACTCAAAAACTCCCAACAAATATTACCTTTGAATTCGCCATCTGAAACTAATAAATTGGACTTTATAAATTAGACTTTTAAAGAGAAACTTTTCCACGCTTCCATGTGGGATCGATAGTCGGTACTTTATACCATTATTATTTGTTATAAGGCGATAATAGACTGAGATGTATACTTGCGTCATGGTTTATATCTGAACGTTTTTCAGATACACGCAAATACCACAACACAAACATACACCATATAATACTCATTACATGCCAAACAGATACAACAAAAGATACATATTATATCACATATGGTCCGAAAGTCTTAAAACTGTACATTACATAATGCAATACAAACCTTTCGCTAACAATTTACATTATAATTCATAAAAACAAATGCTACTCCCTACGGTGTAATTGAATTGATTGGCCCAGAAAAAGGGACAACTTTTAAGGTAAACGGGCAGAGAGTAAAGCTATTAATTGAACCTTCGACTCTGATACAACAACCTGTAGAGGTTGTCCACTTTCTAGAGTAACAAAAATAAATAAATAATTCTTGGGCCTTCAACCCAAGAAAAATATATATTTATATATAATAAGTGATATCAAATAAAAAAACGAAAATAAAAATATACATATACATTATAATATAAAAACATAAAAACAAAAATAATAAAAGTTATAAAATAACTAAAATAAGTAATATAGTGATATATAAGTTTACAAAAAGATACTAATGTTGGGGGAATACACGATTTGGTGTTAAAAGTTGGAATCAAGAGATGAATAAAAAAATTCGGCCTTGGGCCAAATTTTTATAAAACGGAAGTGACTGAACCACTAATCGAAAATATATAGCGAACAACTGATTTTTTTAAATTAAACTGGTCTCCGATTAATATTGCTAATTTCAGTCAGGTCCACGTTCAAAATCAGATTAAATAATCAGTTGGGCCTGGTATGTGTTTTCTCGAAATTGGGCTGCCATATTATTTTCTAAAGGTGGGAAGGGGCCAAGAGTTACTCGACCCAAAGGCCGAGATTTCTAATATCTGAGAGGCCCGATTATTTTTGGTTCGGTTATAATACTGTTATTGTAACTAGATGGTATGCAACCCAATTACAAAACCTAAACTAACTTCTGATCAAGATTTCTGTTAATTTTCAAATCAAACAGTACAATTGCATAGCATTTAATGCTATGTACTTGAGCATGCAGTATTCTTAGCAAAACAAACACACATAAAACCTTTTCATCTCTCTGCTACCATCTCGATAGCCAGAAATCCACTGCCACCGCTGATCCTGATGTCAGCTCAATCACTCATCCTCTTCCTCTTCTATCTCACTCTTATAACTTCCTTTCAATTTCTCATCTTCCTCTCTATAAAACCACGCCTCTTCAGTTGCCATGGCTAAGATCCAAAAGCTTCACCATCACCCGAAAAACCCTCTTGTAAATCGGCGAGTTACCCGAAGCCAAACCCACCTCTCAATTTTGCAAAACGATCGACGCACACGATCAAAAATTCGCTGGAAACCACCATCGATGGACACTAGTGACGAAAAAACCCCAATTAAACTTTCGTCCATCACTCCGACGTCCCGACGATGGTTCCTCCCTTCAAGATCTAGCTGTGGCGGCCGAGCGTTTTGTTCGAGAATCTTCATCATCACATACACATCCACCTGTAACATCCCAGGCAACCGTACCAGATATTGTCCGCTCTGTCCACACACCTGGACTCACGGGTTTAAAACGCGTCTAATAGAGGAGGTATCAAGTCCCTTATAAGGCAACCTTTGTTCCCCTCCCCAACCAATGTGGGATCTTACAATCCACTCTCCTTGGCAGCCCAGCGTCCTCGCTGGCACACTAGTCCGGTTCCCGGCTCTGATACCATTTTGTAACATCCTCAGCCCACCGTACACGATATTGTCCGCTTTGCGCATACCCTCTGCATAACAGCATGCCGGTACCGCTCACGGTTTTTGTTCCTGCCCGCACAGGCATACGCGGGCCGCACCTAGACCGTACCCAGTGACAGGCAAAAGGCCTCATGCAAGGAAGGTATCCATCCACCCTTATAAGGAGGACTTCGTTCCCCCTCCTAGCCGATGTGAGATCTCACAATCGATACCATTCTGTAACATCCCCAGTCCACCGTACACGATATTGTCCGCTTTGCGGATACCCTCTGCATAACAGCATGCCGGCACCGCTCACGGTTTTGTTCCTGCCCGCACAGGCATACGCGGGACGCACCCAGACCGCACCCTGTGACAGGCAAAAGGCCTCATGCAAGGATGGTATCCATCCACCCTTATAAGGAGGACTTCGTTCCCCCTCCTAGCCAATGTGGGATCTCATAATCCACCCCCCTTGGGAGTCTAGCGTCCTCGCTGGCACACCAGTTTGGTTCCCGGCTCTGATACCATTTGTAACATCCCAGGCAACCGTACCAGATATTGTCCGCTCTGTCCACACACCTGGACTCACGGTTTTAAAACGCGTCTAATAGGGGAGGTATCAAGTCCCTTATAAGGCAACATTTTTTCCCCTCCCCAACCAATGTGGGATCTTACACCACCGAAGATCGGCGACAGTTTCTCATCTTCTATTGACATGGAACGAAGACCAAGAACACCGAATTTAAACTCCTCGTTACCCGATGTGACGAACTTCCTATCTGGTGGCTCGATGAGAAGCTTCGATCAAACTTACCTAGACACCAACAAATGTTTACTAAGGTATGGACCCCGACACATGCTTTATCGACCAACTATCCGACCTCCACCCGAATATCCACACCCTCGTTTTTTCTCCGACAACAGTGTGACCTCAACCCCCACGACCCTCATTTCCATGTTCTGTTGTATTGAACTCAAGAGGAGAACCAATCTCGAGACGACCCTCGACTTTTTGACCATATAACCCAGTACGACCATCTGTGGTTCCTGACTCACGATTTCCGCCCATCACACCAACAACAGTCCCTATTAATCACCAACGAACTCCTCCTCACCCTATTCATGAACCACCGATTGTATCTCCCACACCTATTAAACTTACTCCCATTTCTCCCCATACTACGCCTGAGCCTAACCCTCTACCATCAACACACAAATATTCACGAAGGGTAAAACCCACTGTTACGGGGAGCATACAACCAATCAAAAAACAAAAGGTCATTGTGGAGATCGAAGACGGGGAGCATATTGCATATGAGGATGAAGCTGTTGTCATGGAAATAGAAAAGGAATCAGAGAACTCTCAAAGAGTTCATGTTTTAGACAAAGGCAAACAAAAAGTCGGTATTTCCTCAACTTCTACTTTAAATCGTTTTGGTCTATTTTCCTGTCATGAGGCATTGATTAAATTCCCTGCTTTAGCTAAAAAAATTTGCCATGCACCGTGAGGTTTTCATGTTAATGCATTGTTGGCACACTCACATATCGGATATGTGATCACTAAATTAGGTTTGGAAATTTTGTGTGAACCACCGACTCAATTTAATATTGAATGGGTGAGGGATTTCTACACCGAATTATCTGTAACGGAGGGTGTAGAAATACAAGTTAGACAATCCCCGATTGATTTTTCGGGTACGGCCATAAATAACCTTTTGGGCATTGTACCACCTAACCGTTCAGAATTACAACGTTTGATCACAAACTTAACTGATGAGGATCTTGATGATATTTTAGACACAATTGCACACAAAGGATCCGAGTAGGAATTCACCGGAAACTCTCGTATAATACGCATGCACTATTTAAAACCTGAGGAAAATGTCTGCTTTTTCTTTCTTAGACACACATTGTATCCAACAACTCACGACACTAGTCTTTGCATGGTTAGGATTTTAATTTTGTATTGCGTCCTAAAGGGCCATAGATTTGATGTTGGGCGTCTCATCTACAGTAACATACGTGAAGGTGTTGACCGGTGCAACGCTAGGATGTCACATCCATCCGTAATCCATGCACTTATGAAAAATGCAAATTTTGCGGCTCTATCCACGAACACTTTTTCAAAAGAAAAATTTGTTATGGAAAAACAAAATGTGGATAGGTTGATGGGTAACAACATGTGCGTTCATTCGGATTCGGATAAATCTGAAAGTGATGGATTTCCTTTTTTGGAAGCAAGCATCCAGTCACTTGAGATTGAGCTTAGGACAACACTTAAGGAACATCAAGTGTTGATTGCAAAACAAATCCGACAGCAGGAGTGTGAGATGAGTGAAAAGAAAGATGAGACAGATGCAAGGTTGAAAAGAATAGATCGCATGATTGTGAGCTGGTTAAAGTAAGAGAAGGCACGCCATGATTTCATGAGAGGAATTTGGATGAAGGAACACCCTGAGATGATGAAGAATCTCCCGCCTTTTCCCATTCACCTTTTATGAACCAGTTGAACGTACTCCTATTCAGCATGAGTAGGGCAGGTTCAATTTCCCATCTCTATCCATTTAAATTTTCGCTCACTTTAAATAACTGCACTTTAATTATATTGACTTTGTATGGGAATTTGTGTTGTGAATTTGGCATGATTTTTGTTTTGACATCACATTGCTTTGATTTCACATTTTGGGAATTGTTGTGTTATCTAATTGTTTGATAGCCACAATAAAAGAATTTTTCTCTCACTTGCACATTTCATGTCACTAGAACTAGCCCCCAAATTTCTTTCTTCCAATTTTTGTTAGAATCACTTTGTCAGCAACCGCATACACCGTAACCAATTTTTCTACTTGCTCACCTTTTTGTCCAATGAGGACATTGAACCCTTAAAAATTTTGGGGAGGGGAAATGATGTGGTAACTCATGTATATTCGTAACCATATTTTTTGGAAGTACACATCCCTTTGCAAAAATGCACCGTACCCACCAAAAATCAACAAAATTCAAAAAGTTGCACAAATAAGGAATTAACATTGCACAAAGGAGCAAAGCTCCGCATTTGTTTTTCCATGCATCAAGAAAGTGTCAAAGACACCAAAGGGACCAATGTGTCCATTTTTTTCTCTCAATTCCTCAAAAAGAGAAAAGGCAGAAAATTGTTCCAAAATTGAAAAATTAGATAATTTGGTAAAACTCACCCTTTTTACCAAAACAAAAAGCCAAACACTTACCCCCGATACCGGTTGCGTTGTGATTTTAATTAGGCAAACATTTTGTGGTTGGCATATGGATTGACATTTTTTTTTGTCGCATAGTTGAGAGATGTCATTTTATGAGGGCTATCAATGCATATTTTGGGAACAACTTGAACCGAATTGTGATTAAATTGCATAATGATTGATTTGGAGAATCATAGACAAATAAATAGCTCAAAATTAACTTTTCCTAATTAAGTTGCTTGAGGGCAAACAACAGTTCGAATTCGTGGTTGTGATAGGGTTATTTTATTATCCCTATTTTAGCAATATTTTATTATAATTTTTAGCTAATTCCTACTTTTTATAGCATTATTTACATTAACTTTTAGTCAATTACAATAAAAAAATAAAGATTGGGTACAATAGGTATTTAATAACAAAAATACACCATAAAATCACAAAAATAATTTATTTTTATCTATGTTTTGTAGGTACGAAGATGCGCCCGCTTGAAGTCAATTTTTGGATCTTGAAGACTTACGGATCATAAAGCTTAAAGAAATGACTTCAATTTTTGTGCCAAGTGTTTTGCATCGTCTTTGAACTTGCGGTTTACTAACTATTTTTGGGCCTTGAGCTTTGTTTACCAAGACTCATTATGTGTTTGGGCCGATTTGGCATTTTCAAACAATTCAGTTGGGCTCGACTTTTGAATAGCTTTTGATGGGCCGAACTCTCGACAACTTTTGGTCTCGGTATTAGTTTCTCCATAGAAGTCGGCCTTTATCGTTTGGGCTGATCATCTTGGCAATCCTTGGGCCGAATTCTATAAACAAACATTGGGCCGAAAGTTTGTTACTTTCTCGTGGGCTTCGGCCATTTCATCCATGGGCTCCCATTCCTAATTACTAGCCACCAAGTATTTCTTGTAGTATAAATAGATGTGTTTACCTAGTAGTTTGAGAGAGTTTGGACATTGTTGTTACTAGGTTACTATAGTCACCATGGTTCCGTTTTGAAGACTTGAACCGAAGCACTCTCTCGTGATCCTAAAAACTAACGGTTTATACTTCCAATCCATCGGTTTGCATCATTAATCCCAATCTAATTTTAAACTTATTACTTGTTTGTTATAACTTGTTAAACTCACTACTCTTAATCAACCCTTAAACTCGTCTTTGATAACTTAACTTGCTTAAAAATTGTGTTATTACTTAATCTTTCATCTAACAACTTACGGTTCTCTTCCTTTCTCTTATTCTCGTCTCTCAAACAAAAATTGGTTCTCGTGTGATTTCGTTTACAATATAAACCGGAAATCTGAATTAATCACTTTGAATCCCCAATCATTTTGGTTCACGGTTTGGTAAATGTTCTCATATAAAGTTCCACTTTTTCTGGTCTCAAACTCATGCTTTGATTAAGTTTTCATAATTAGCACATTAACAAACACGCAAATTAATCATCAAGAACTCTTCGTTTTAAAACCACATTTGAAACAAGATTTTCCTCCTAGATTAATAATCTTCTTTCCCTTAAACTTTAGTTTTAAAATTAATGGTTAATTTTCTCGTCAACTTTGCAGTAATTAATTTTACATGTTTTAAAAGTCACTCTATAATTGCCATGTTCACTTAAAATTAGTAATTTCTCTCAAACGATTTGTTACTTGCGCAACAAGTCACGACGCTCAACTCAAGTAAGTTTCATTTAATTAACGCATTTTCCATCTTCATTATTTGTCTTAAAACTCGTATATCTCTTATAATTGGAAACTGAACGATGATGGGCTAATTGCCTTAGTTCGGGATATAAAGTGAAAATTGGGACCGAGATCGATAAAAGGATAAAAAGGTGCATCGTAGGAATGATTGTTTGACGTTATTTAAATAAATGTTATATTTTGTGGTGGATCACAATTGACCAACTGCCAACTACGTTGTATCATAAAATATCTGACACTTGAGATAACGAAGGAATACTGTCTCACCTTTTTATCTAATTATTAGTTGAAACCCAATGGATCTTTATACCTTTTGCATTCCTCTTATTACTGTTACTTTTCATTAGTTGATACTCGAAAACTCCCAACAAAAGATTACATTCGAATTCGCCATCTGAAACCTGTTTTTACAAATTGGACTTTTAAAGAGAAACTTTTCCACGCTTCCCTGGGGATCGATATTCGGTACTTTGTACCATTATTACTTGTTATAAGACGATAATAGACTGAGATGTATACTTGCTTCATGGTTTATTTCTGAATGTTTTTTCAGGTACACGCAAATACGACAACACAAACATACACCATATAATACTCATTACACGCCAAACAGATACAACAAAAGATACATATTATATCACATATGGTCCGAAAGTCTTAAAATTATACATTACATAATGTAGTACAAACTTCTCTAACAATTTACATTACAATTCATAAAAACTATCCATACAAAACGATCTTTAGAAATAGTCATAGATACGCAGACTTTGTAAGCATATTACACCTTATCCTTGCCCTTGCCGTTAAAAGTTCCTTGACATGAAATACATATTTTTGAAAACAAAATGAGGGTTAAACCAATTGGTCTAAGTGAGAAAATCCCTGGCAGTTTAGTAATCATTTTGTAAAACATAGATATACAACAAGTATTTGAATACCAAGCATGACTCATATGCACTGTGTACAACTCTTTCCCATGGCCATATTAGTTGGTTGCGCTAAACCAAGTGATCAATTTACTTCGATGCACTAAAATACAGACAACACCGTTGTCCCTCTGTACAACCAATACTCCACCGGCCCTAAGTCCGGTCAAAGTGCAATAGTGTAGTGTAATGCTTATATAAATACAACATACATTTCAATGTATCATATTTCAATCATAAGCACATCATCACACTACCTACCACATTCTCATTCAGTATATATGTATTCCAGTTTGAAAATGGTTAAACTAAAACTCACTTGATTGCTATCAAAATACTTCCAAGCTTTTCTCAAATAATCAGATGATTTGACCTCTCTGTTAGCCCCAAGTATCTCTTATGTAAAAGTATTGAAAATAGTACAAGTCAGAAGACCACCAAAGATTCAGTAGAAGACTTGGAAGAAGTTCAATCAGAAGACCAATAGAGCTCGACAGCGCTCTGGCGGAACCAACAGAGCTCATCAGAGCTCTGGCTGAAGACTTCTTCTATACAACAGAAGAACGGTTTACACCAGAAGACCAACAGAGCTCTGGTGACTGAAGACCTCTGTGAAACATAAGTCTCGTAGAAATCTCGAAGTGTTAGACACGTGTTCGTACTTTCCATGTAAGCCCTAAAAGGAAGAAGACACACTTTCCACGTGTCATTCCAGAGTTAGATAGTACACTGTCTAATGCTTTATCAGCCTATAAATAGAGAGGTAGTGGAACAACAATTGTAAGCTTTTGGAAGAATAGTTTTCCACAATTGTTAGAGCACACACTGCAGTATTCCATAGCACTACCTCCGTACGATCTTGTTCCCTGTGAGATTTCCAAATACACACACTTAGACGTATTCTTGGTGTTATTCATATTATCAATATACGAGCAGCTTATTATATTTGATCTTGTTATCATTTTACTGTTCTATATTTGATACTCACTATTACATTATCGTATTACACAATCACTCACATTTTAATGGCTTTATATAATGCTTACGCTGTCTATTTCTTACCATTTATGTGATACAACGTGAATCTGGGAACCTACAGTTGGTATCAGAGCGGATTGATTTTCTCAAATCAAACGATCCAATCTATCCAGGTTGATTCATAGTTGTTGATAGTGTATGTGTGTCTTAAAGCTTCATAGAATACTCTGTTTTTACTGTTCAAGTTTAAAACAAGTTTTTCAGAGTTCATTTAACTTTGTTTAAGGTTTTCTAGCAAGTTTAAAGATCTTCTCTACTCAAAGTTACTGTTCCATTGGTTATTGTTCATCAACTTTCAGTTTAAACTCTTTCAAAATCTATTGAAAAGTTCGTACTCTGTTTTTCTTCAAAATGGCTAATAACAACATTAATGCCATCTACACTTGCTGGTTCTCTGACCAAACCTCCTACTCTTCTGAGAGATGAATATCCTCAGTGGAAGATTAGGATGGTTAATTTCTTTGATGGAATGGATAGAAATTTAATGCGTTCTGTCACGGATGGACCATTCCAACCCATGGTTTTGGTTCCACGTGTACCCGCAACAAAAACTACTGCTGAGATTCCTGCTCACTTCAAAGCTAAAACCACCGGGTTTACTGAAGAAGAGAAGTTAAAAATGGAAAATGACCTTAAAGCAGTTAGACTTCTGATTATGGTTATTCCAAATGATATATTTCAAGAACTAGATTCATGTGTTACTGCTAAAGAAATCTGGGATCGGCTTCTTAATCAACTTGAGGGTGGTATCAAAACCCAAAAGAACAAAAGGACCCAATGTATTAATGAATACAATGATTTCAAGGCACTTCCTGAGGAAACCCTACAACAGACCTACAACAGATTTAATGTTTAGATAAACAAATGTAAGAAGTGTGGGGTTGTTAGGTCGATGGAAGATAACAATGTTCTGTTCCTGAAAAGTTTAAACGATGAATGGCTAAATCTGTCCATGTCTTTACAAGCTAACCAAGATTTGGATGCATTGACTCTTACTGATGTGTATGGCACTCTTGCTGCACAAGAGAATGATGTTGTCAAACAGAAAGGCAAATCCACCATTGCAAGTCCAATCGCTTTGGTTTCTAATTTAAAGAATCCCAAAGAAGGAAAATCCAACAGAGAAAGCTCCAGCAGAGATAAAAAGAAAGAGAAGGCTGAGAATAAGAAGGGTAAGAAGAGTCTGGTCGTTGAAAGTGATGATGATGAGAAAAGTACAACAGAGGATGATGATATCAATGCCTTCGCCCAATCTCTTGCGTTAATAACTCAAAAATTTAACAAGAGATTCGGCAACAAGGTATTTGATAGAAGAGGAACGTATGAGAAAGAAGAGAAAGATGAGAAAAGAGGTTACGCTGCACCTACTCACCAGAACAGAGCTCCACCAGAACAGAGACCCCAACAGAAGTATAATCCTCCAGCCCCTCAGAAAACCGATGCTTCCCAACCCATCAACCAGAATGATGGACGTTGTTTTAGATGTGGCAAACCCGGCCATTTCTCTGCTAATTGTAGAGGTAAACTGGTAAAAGACCAGGATTACTACAAGAACAAATACAAGTACAATTACAGAGAAAGAAGCTACGTTGCTGAGATAGAAAATTGGATCTCTGATTCGTCCTCTGATGACGAACCAGAGCAGGCCAATTTTTGCGGGGTTGCTGTGGACGATGAAAGTCTAGAAGAGGTAGCAGATTGGATGACTGGAGAAATGCCAGAGAGAACGACAGAGGAAGATTTGTCTCAAAATGCATATGCTCTTGCTGTAACAGAGCCAAACAACAGAGCGCTGGAGACCACCAGACCCAGTGCCAAGGTATGTACAACTTCTGAATCAAAGTCTGACTCTGAGTTAGAAATGCATGTTTCATTGTTAACAGATGAATTTCAACTTTTAAAACAAAAGCTTTCAGAGGAAAAGGAATTAAGAAAGCTAGCTCAGAAGGATCTGTCCTTCTACAAGAGAGAGAAAACTCTCTTGGAACAGGAAAATGAAGAAAACTTTAAAGAAAAATCTGAGCTAGAAGTCTTAACTAAACAAAAGGAAACCCCATTTTCTGAAAAAGTTAAAGAGTTTGAGGAAGTTTTGAAGCAAAAGAATGAAGAGGTTAAGAAGTCAGAAACAGAAAGACTTAACTCGGTTGCTTTAAAAGATTATTGTCAAAGAGAAAGGGAAGTTTTGCATCAATCCCTGCAAAGAAAAGAGATTCAAATCAAAAAGTACCAGGATGCACAAGATGTGCACATCAAGATAAACTCTCAAAAGGATACACAAGGTCTTGGTTTCAGTGACCTTGCTCCCTATAATGGAATGAAGAAGACAACTCTGTCCTCTGCCTTCTGTGTTGGGAAAATCCAGGAAGACGTGATCTCTGGTACTACAGTTTTCAAAAGAATCAAAATCTCTGATATTTCAAGAACCAGAAGGCTTAACTTCAGGAATGTCAGCTATGACTCCTTGGATCAAGAAAAGGTTACAAAACCATCTTCACAGTTTATTCTTGATCAAGGAAGAGCTAGAATCATACTTTCTAATTCTGTTAAAAGTCTGGATACAAAGAGATCTTTAATTTCAACTCTTATAAAGGACAGAAGTCTGTTACTTGTGTGGCTGAATCCTCTGATGTTAAAACACAGAGCGAGCTCAACCCTGAAGCCCTAGTCTTCTCTCCTACTTCTGAAACAATTAGAACATCTTTTGAGGAGGATTTGAAAAGAGTTCTGAAGGAAAATGTTGTTTCTGATGCATTGAAACCCAAGAAGATAAAGTTTAAGTCTGCTAAAGCTGATATCTCTGTGATACCCTATGAGTCTACCACCAGAGCCAGCAGAGACTTTCTAGCCTCTGACAGTGACTCTGATTCTGAGGTGGATGAGCAAATTTTTTGTGCTCAAGAGACTGTTTTACACAAAACAAAGCAAGTAACTGCTGAATCTGAACCTTTGAAAAAAGTATCTTTCTTTAAGAAACAATCCAGAATCATACCAGTTCCTAATTTTCAAAACAAGGGTATCAGAATTCTTTCTTCTGATAAGATAGAAGACAAGAGAAGATAGAAAGCTAAAAGTGTTTATGTGAATAACACTTCAGTTCCCTTTGTCTACAAACCAATCTGATTTACACCAGAGCAGAAGGGCAAATGGAAAGTCAATGACCAACCTATTCCTGCCTCTGTTGTAAATCAAAGAAGAAACTCTTTTTGGCCAAGTGAATTGGTTCCAAGGAAAAACAACAACTTCACAAAACCAAACCATGACAGAATGTATGGTCCTAAAGTTTTTCAATCCCAAGCCCCATTCAAACAACAGTTTTTGGATAAAAACAGCAATGTGCATCAATCATCTTCATGTTCTATCAATTGCAACTGCATTCAACTGTTGTTAAAACTGCAAAATCATATGAATGGTCCCCACTGTGATCTGAATCAGTCAGATCAAAGGAAAAATCCCAAGACAATTCAGAATACATAGAGAAAGTCCTCTGGCACACCATCACAGAATGGAAAGCCAGTAGGTAAGCCAAACACCTCTAAGCCTAACAAGAAAGGACCCATTATGCAATGGGTATCTAAAAATAACTAATCTGTCTTACAGAAGCCTCATGTGCAGATCTGGTACCTAGATTCAGGATGTTCCAGGCACATGACAGGCAATAAGGAGCTGCTGACTTCATTCAAGAACAAAATGGGAAGTGTAGTAACCTTTGGAGGAGATAGTGGTGGATAGATTAGAGGCTATGGTACTTTAAATAACGGTGGTGTTTCAGTTTCTAAAGTTTCTTATGTTGAAGGATTAAACCATAATCTTCTCAGTATAAGTCAACTTTGTGATCATGGGTTCAATGTCAATTTTAAGAAAAAGTACTGTTCTTTGTTGCTTTCCGAGTCTGGTCAAGAGCTTTTAAGAGCAGAAAGAAAAGGCAATCTGTACAAAATGAATTTTAATCCAAACCAAAACTCTACAACAGAAAAACTCTGTTTAGTGTCTTTGAAAAAGGAAGATGCATGGCTCTGGCATTAAAGATTTGCCCATCTAAATTTCCAAAATCTTGACAAACTCGTCAAGTTGAACTTAGTGAAAGGTATTCCTTCGCTTAAATTTGACAAAGACCATCTATGTTCTGCGTGTGAGCTGGGTAAGATGAAAAGATCTTCACACAGAACTAAGAGTGATCACTGTGGTCCAATCTCTGTGCTTCATGTGGATCTCTGTGGTCCAATCTCTGTGCAAAGTCTGTCGGGTAAGAAGTATCTTCTTGTGTTAATAGATGAATTTTCTAGATATACTTGGATTGAGTTCATCAGATTAAAATATGATGTCCTAGAAATTTTGATAAGTTTGTTGAAAAGGATACAGGTTCTGTTAGGTCTCAAAATCCAAAAGTTGAGAAGTGATAATGGGACAGAGTTTAAGAACGCCAGAATAGATGCCTACCTATCAGCGGAAGGAATCTCCCAAAATTTCTCAGCTGCCAGAACTCCACAACAGAATGGGGTAGTGGAAAGAAAGAACAAAACTCTGGTAGAAGCCACCAGAACCATGGTGGCAGGTTCTATCCTTCCAATCAACTTCTGGGCAGAGGCAGTCTCAACAGCCTGTTTTTCCCAAAACAAATATGTAATAGTGAAAAGATTTAAGAAGACTCCCTATGAACTCATCAACAATCGAAGGCCAAATGTGAAATATTTTCATGTTTTCGGCTGTAAGTGTTATATCTTGAATAATAGAGAACATCTGGGCAAGTTCGACAAAAAGGCTGACGAAGGAATCTTTATTGGTTATTCGTTAACCTCTAAAGCCTACAGAGTCAACAATACCAGAACCAGAGTCATTTAAGAAAGCATAAATGTGTCCTTTGATGAAAACACATCAAGTTCCTCTGATCGCCAATCACCAGAGGGGACACAGACGAAACAAAAGCCAAGTTCTTCAAAGTCAATGGAAGAAGATATCAACTTAATGTTCAATGATTTCTTCGATGATGATGATTCCTCTGTCAACATCACCAGAGGCAATCATGCTCAAAAATCAACAGAACAGAATCTGACAGGTACAACTCTTACAGGTCCCTCCAATTCTTCACCATCTACTTCTCTGTCTACAGGTGTCATTCAGAGAAACGAGGAACCACCACAAGATGTAAGAGAACCTGAGCAAGAGCCATCATCACCCCTGTTGACAAATGTTGGGAGAGATTCCCTGTTTGAAAGTTCACCTTCGCAGAGCCCTGTTGGGACATCACAGAGCAATGAGGCCACTCTCCAGAGTTGTGTGCCACAGAGCCCTGGTCCCAATCCACAGAGCTCTGATGCTGAAGTTCGCCTTTTCCCATCAGAAGCACAAACTCCACATGTCGTCCATACTCCCATGACAAGATGGACAAAGGATCACCCCCATCATCTAATCATTGGTGCTGCTGAAGATGGTGTGAAGACAAGATCGGCCACAATCAATGAAGCTTTCTTTGTCAATTTTCTAAGCATGATTTTGCCGAAGAAAATCTCTGAAGCCCTGGAAGACCCAAACTGGATTGAATTTATGCAAGAGGAGCTTCTGGAATTTGAATGAAATAAAGTTTGGTCATTGGTTCCACTTCCTAAAGACAAAGCTGCTATCGGAACCAAGTGGGTGTTCAGAAATAAAAAGGACGAAGATGGGATTATCATCAGAAACAAAGCTCGAGTGGTTCCAAAGGGATATTGCCAAGAAGAAGGTATCCATTATGATGAGACTTTTGCACCTGTGGCTAGGCTGGAAGCAATCAGAATTTTCTTAGCCTATGCTGCTCATAAAGGTTTCAAGGTCTACCAGATGGATGTGAAATCTGCCTTTCTAAATGGCAAACTCCAAGAAGAAGTTTATGTCCAGCAACCACCAGGTTTTGAAAGCCCAGAGTTTCCAGACCACGTTTACAAGTTAGACAAAGCTCTGTATGGCCTTAAGCAAGCTCCCAGAGCCTGGTATGAAACTCTGTCAATTTTTCTGTTGACTAATCACTTCGAGAAAGGTACTGTCGATACAACTCTATTCTTTAGAAGGTACAAGAATGATATTCTTCTAGTACAAATATATGTTGATGACATTATCTTTGGGTCTACAAGGCAGGAATACTGTGACAGGTTTGAGGATTTGATGAAAAGTGAATTCAAAATGAGCATGATGGGAGAACTTTCTTTCTTCCTTGGTTTGCAAATAAAACAATCCATCAGAGGGACTTTTATAAGTCAGTCGAAATACATCTATGATATTTTGAAAACTATAAGATGAATAATTCAAATCCAATGAAAACTCCTATTGCCACTGGAGTTAAACTTGACTCTGACCTTAATGGTGAATCTGTGGATGTCAAGAACTACAGAGGCATGATAGGGTCACTTATGTACTTAACTGCTAGCAGGCCTGATATAATGTTTGCAACCTGTCTCTGTGCCAGATTTCAAGCAAATCCTAAAGAATCCCATTTGTCTGCTGTCAAGCGCATATTTAAATATCTCAAAGGGACTCAATTTTTGGGTCTCTGGTATCCTCTTAATTCTGGTTTCGAGCTTATTGCATATACAGATTTAGATTATGGAGGATGCAGAAATGACAGAAAGAGTACTTCTGGTAGCTGCCAATTGCTTGGAGATAAATTGGTGAGTTGGACATCCAAGAAACAGAACTGCGTATAAACCTCTACAGCGGAAGTAGAATATGTGGCTGCTGCTAGTTGTTGTTCTCAAGTGATCTGGATGAAAACTCAACTCAAAGATTATGGCATGGAGTACAACAAGATCCCAATTCTGTTTGACTCCAAGAGTGCAATAGCAATTACAGCTAATCCAGTTCAGCACTCCAAGACAAAGCATATCGACATAAGGTACCATTTTATAAAGGATCATGTTGAAAAAGGGACAATTGAAATGTATTTTGTTTCAACTGACTTCCAACTTGCTGACTTGTTCACAAAAGCCCTTGATAAAAGGAGATTTAACTTCTTAATCAGCAAGATGGGTATGCTGAACATGTCTTCCTAACTCTGTTTAAAAATCAACAGAGCCTTTGATGTTCCTACCAGAGTTCTGTCAAAATGGTTAGGTAGGATAGTTCACCAGAGCCTCTGATGTTCTCACCAGAGCTCTGCCAGCAAACTTTTTCAATGTTTTCTTCTTATGAAATTTCTTGTTTGTGTATACTCTTTTTTTCTTTGTAAATATTGTTGCAAGAAAAGAAAAGCCAAAAAGAAATATGTCAATTAAGCTCACCACTTAAGGGGGAGCTTAAGAGGATAATAAGCATGGTTTTAGGGGGAGCAAGTCAAAATCAGTTTCCAAATCAAAACGACTTTGCTCTTTTGAACTCTAAAGATAAATTTATTTAGGAAGGGAAAACATGTTCTGTTGAAAACCTTTTGATAATGTCAAGAACTTATGAGAACTCTGACATTTCACCAGAGCCTCTGTTGATTCTCACCAGAACTCTGTGAAATTTCTGAGTCAATTCTGATCTCGTTCTTTGACCACTTTGACAACAGATACAGTATTGTTAAATGATTTTGGGTAAAGGTGAAACATTTTGGGTTACTTGAAAGAAATGGAAAAAGTCACTCAACAGAGGCAAAACTGTGTTGAGCTCCACCAGAGCTATGTCCGTTTTCTGCCACGTCATCAGAAGAGCTGTCATCAGAGATGCGGGTTATTTTTAAGCGTCAACCACATGTCACCCACCTATCTCTACCCGTGACGGTTTGCTAGCCCAAAAGTTGTCAGAACCAAATCAACGTGGCACTCTCTGATTGAGAAACAAACCGTTAGCTGTTCCTACGTTACACTGTTGAGGCCACTCCACTATCTGACACTCGAGTGCCTACAGTATCTACGACGGTCATCCGGCCACATGATTCTAGTATAAATATCCATACCCACAACCTATTTCATTTCTTACGTTTTCTGATCATTCAAAACCCTTCATCTTTCCCTCTCAAAGTTCAAAACCCTTGAGTTCTTCAAGAAACCCTAACCTGCAACAATGGCAGAACAACAACATTCTGCTGAATCAAGCCGTATAGGGCCTGTCGACGAAATCATAATCCAACCTTATGAGTTCGCAGACAATAATTACCGTTTCGACGCAAACCCAGGACTCTATTTACCCACTTACCACATCTTTGTAGAGTTTTTTAGAAACTCTGAAATTTTTAGATCCCTAACTGAGTTTGACGACAACCTTCCCGAGCTCTACGTCCAACAATGGTGGACTATGTGCCAATACATTCCAGAGCAAGAGGGGTTCGTTGGAAATGTTAATTCCGGTAGAGATGGAGGCGCAAGTACGATTCGCATTCGTGCCAGCACTTTCAGAAGGATTTTCAGGATGAAGACAAGAAGACAGCTTGGAATTGAAGCTTACGAGAGACCCTAAAAAGTAGTTGTTCTTCTTGACTTTGTGAAGTTTCTAGGCTACAACAAATCTCTGAACAAAATAGGTGAGTTCAGAAGAGGAAATTTACCAGCATTGTGGAACTTCATGTTTTCTACACTAAATAGAACCCTAACCTGCAAATCTGGTAGCCAAGACCAAACCAGCACAGAGATTCTGCAAATCATGTATGGGATGTTCTTCAACAGAAACTTCGACTATGCCACGATTCTCTACAATGATCTTCTTGCTGATGTTAACACGAAGACCTCAACCATAGCAAGAGGAGGAGTTGTCGGAGTTCACAAGTTCTTAAAGACCATCAAGTATCCTCGATTCATCAGTTTGGTAATAAGAAGAGCCTTCCAACGCTTGGAGTTAACTCAATAGGGAAATCCCACACGTATTTGGGTTATGTCCAGGTTCCTTCCTACAACATCAGGTGAATATCCTTTCATTAGAAGAGTTCCAAGAACAATGCTTGCTCTAATTGACCCTCAACATATTTCTATCCAAAACTATGACAGTGTTGCTCAACCTCAAGAACCTGAGGTGAGAACCCCAACATACTTAGGATCTGAGCCATCTTTGGAGAGTTTGTATGAGGAAATAGGAGAAGAAGTAAACCGACCAGAGGTAAGAGCACCCGAAGTGGGGTCTTCCTCCGCAAGAGTGTTGGAGGAGGAAGTACAGAACAGAGCATCCCCTATGGAGACTGTTCATGAGGGAGTAAGGAAAACTACAGAGGTGGAAGTAATTTCGTCCTCCTCTGGTAGTAGTGAGCAAGAGGAAGGTGAGGGAGAGCATCCCGAGTCTTCTAAAACCCTGGGAGCCGAGGGAAATGCGAGCTTAGTACAAGATGTTCAAGAGAACACACATGTGAGATTCCCAAGCCCAACACCCAGTGCTACCACACAACCTATTCCTGGTGATCAAGACAAGAGGAATATTGAAACAGAGGTGCACACCTCAAACCTTAACCAGCAAGAACCACCAGAGGCACCTCTTCACGTCTCTGGTATGCACGAAACCGGGGAATCCATCTTTGGTAATGATGTTCCTTTGCCCCAGAACATCGATAGGTCACATCTACACGATGATGCCTCTGTGGCTCACATAGATTTGACACAACGTAGCCCCGAGATCTTTCGTATCTCACGTAGGCTCTGTCCGACTCAGGGACAATGGAATGACTTAGTGGCACAAGGGAAAACTTTATTTGATCCAAGTTCTTCCCATCACATCAGATTTCCTTCTCCATAACCTGAGCTGGAAGAGGAAACTCTGGTCAGAACACCTGTAGATGTTTCCCCTGAAAAGTAGCATCAAGGATCGGGTGGAAGTCCTACAAGAGCCAACCTCAAAACAACTCTTGATGTAGGCGCCTCTGAACTCGAGGCAGAATTGGATACATGTGTTGGATCCAAGGTTACCCCTGCTGATATTGTCACCAGAGCAGAGTTCAAAAGCTGTTGTGACAATATTAGCAACTCTTTGAATGAGTATAAACTTATCGATGAATCCAAAGAGGAGCTGATCCGCAAGGATAATGCTTCTCTCAAAGAAGAGTTGCAACAGATTACAGCTAAATATGCAGAGGTAACTCAGAGGTATGCAGATGTTCAAAGGGTCAGAGCAGAGGAGACTACGAAGATGACAACAGAGCTAGCAGATCTGAAAAGAGTAATGGCAGAGAACCACACAGCTGCAATGAACATAACGCTGCCCATGCCTTCAATTCTTTTATCAGACTCCAATATCGTAACCTTGACAGAGTTAATCAACGACTCTATTAAGAATGCAATCAAAGAAGCCACGACCTCTTCTGCTACTCCTGTCAACATATCTGGACCAAGCCCCAATGATCAACCTATGACAGTTGGCCAGATGGGAGATTTCAGCAAAAATGTTCTCAACAAGATGATGTCCATATCATCTAAGTTCATCATGAAGGCACAAGCGACAGAGCGACATGTGCAGACATCTCTTGACACTCACAAAGTCAACTTTGAGAGTCAAGTTGATGAAATCCGAATTGCTGCAACAGAGGTCGAAGATGCACTGAAAAAGGCGGTCACTACTTTCACAGATACCATCAAAGAGACTGCCACGCTCAAAAGACCTACAGAAGGACCCCCAGAAGGAGAACCTTCCAGCAAGAAGGCAAAGTTTGTTGCTCCAGCCTCACCTATTGTCGCAAGACTCTCTGACGAGGCTTCTTCTGATAGTGATAATGATGATGACTTCCAAGACGATGCAGAAGGGCCTTCAGATACTAAGTCAGGTGAGTCCACAGAGCAACAAAAGGGGGAGAAAGCGAAGGAGAAAGAAAAGGAGAAAGAGAAAGAGCAGGAGAAAGAGGCGGGGAAAGAGAAAGAAAAGGAGAAAGGGAAAGAGAAAGAGGATGAAAGAGAAGCAGAGAAAGAGATAGAGGAGACAGAGGAGATTCCACCAGAAATGGCATTGGTAGAGTTTGACTATATGTTCAAAGATCTAACTTTCAGAATACCAGAACAGTCGGCTCAACCACCAGAGATTATTATCCTTGACACTCCTCCCCCATCTTCAAGGACTGAACTAGAGAGAACATACCCAATCTCTGTTGAAGAACAAATAAACCAAAACCAACCTCAAATCCAAACTCAAACCTTACAAGAGCCCGGATGCCATGTTGATATTCTTATGGCTGAAACTCATGAAGATCAGAACCCAACTCAAAACCCACCAGAATCATCAACCAGACACTCTGAGAACCCTTCCCTTGAAGAAATGCTTGCATATCTCTATGCAGACAGAGATATAATTCCCATCAGCGCCATACCTGCAAACCCATACTTCAACCCCATCAGAGTTGCCCAACTTACAGATGCAAGGCTAAAGTTTATCCAAACCAGATCCCATATGAACAAAGCCTTAAACTCGAACTTCACATTCGACAGAATTCTGAACGTGGAAGCAAAGACGTTTTCCAAAGACAAAATTCTATACCATGTCTACACTGTGGGAACAAGAGACAACAAGATAGAAAAGTTTAACGATAATGATCTTGTGCTTCTGAACCCTTATGATCTGGTATCCCTTCATGCCTATTGCCTAAACTTCATCGACAGATACAGAGGCACAGGAACTGCGATGAGGGAAATCGAATTCGCTATGCAAGAGCACGTCAATCTAAGAACACAGATCGACTTTCAGCTAGGCATAGAGTTCGATGTTGAGAGACTGGTGATTGCACCCCCAAATGAAAACCTTGAGGGTTATGGCCATTACAGAACTGGAACCGTAGTTGGAGATCCTCCAATCTTCATCTGCAGACAGAAGAAGATCAAGAAGGCCATCAGAGCTTCTGAAACCCACAAGTACTCGAGTGAGTCGCTGCAGTATCTCAAGAACATCATCAAGAATCTCCCAAGAGAAAAATGTCCAGAAGAGCAACTGAGGCTCTACATCAACCAGATAAATCTTATGCTGGACTTCCGAGAGCTGATCAAAAAATTCGACAGAATGCTAAGGGGAGATTACTATGGTTAAGTGTACTTATTATTTTGCATCGTATTGTAATATCTTAAAAGAATAGTGCAAAGTTTCACAGAGGTAAAAGTTCTCTGTCTTTTGTTTATATCTCTGTAAAATTCCATTTTTTTATTTTCAATAATTAGGGGGAGATTGTTAGCCCCAAGTATCTCTTATGTAAAAGTATTGAAAATAGTACAAGTCAGAAGACCACCAGAGATTCAGTAGAAGACTTGGAAGAAGTTCAATCAGAAGACCAACAGAGCTCTACAGAGCTCTACAGAGCTCTGGCGGAACCAACAGAGCTCATCAGAGCTCTGGCAGAAGACTTCTTCTATACAACAGAAGAACGGTTTACGCCAGAAGACCAACAGAGCTCTAGCGAAAGAGCTCTGGTGACTGAAGACCTCTGTGAAGCCTAAGTCTCGTAGAAATCTCTAAGTGTTAGACACGTGTTCGTACATTCCACGTAAGCCCTAAAAGGACGAAGACACACTTTCCACGTGTCATTCCAGGGTTAGATAGTACAATGTCTAATGCTTTATCAGCCTATAAATAGAGAGGTATTGGAACAACAATTGTAAGCTTTTGGAAGAATAGTTTTCCACAATTGTTAGAGCACACACTGCAGTATTCCATAGCACTACCTCTGTACGATCTTGTTCCCTGTGAGATTTCCGAATACACACACTTGAACGGGTTCTTGGTGTTATTCATATTATCAATATACGAGCAGCTTATTATATTTGATCTTGTTATCATTTTACTGTTCTATATTTGATACTCACTGTTACATTATCGTATTACACAATCACTCACATTTTAATGGCTTTATATAATGCTTCCGCTGTCTATTTCTTACCATTTATGTTATACAACGTGAATCTGGGAACCTACACTCTCACCAAAAGTCACAGAATTTGAAATAAATTGTATACAAATATCTATTCACCATTCAAACACATAAGACGCATTAGTAGGCTAAGAATTCTAAATAAGCCTATCATACCCTTACCCATAAATGTCCCTCTTCGGTGCCTTAGCACAGGGGTCCCGAGAAAAATTTCTAAAACTGAGAGAAGTCAGAAAGCTTTCGGATATATAATCCATGAACTTATTCGGATAACTCATCCGGAAAACCTTTATCCGGAACCCTTGTCCGGAACTCAAATCCGAAAACCCAATTCCAGAAAACCCTAATCTTATATATTCTGGAAACCGACTGAACTGATGGAAAGGAGGTGAACTCTTATATATATAATTACCAAAAATTGCAATCAAGGGCCTCAACTATACTAAATCTATCCCACACCCTTAAACTTACGAACCAACTCAAACTTACACTAAAATAATAAACATAAAAATAAAAAATAAATAAACAATTTACCCGGGTCATTACAGATATTAACTTCTTTCTTGGACTACAAGTTAAACAATTCTCAACTGGAATCTTTATCAATCAGTCGAAGTACGTATTCGACATTTTGAAGAAATTCAAGATGGAGAATTGTACGATGATTGGAACTCCGATGACACCAGGTTCTATGATTGGCCCAGATCCTGACGGTAAGGATGTCGATCTTCGGACATATAGAGGTATGATAGGTTCATTAATGTACTTAACCGCAACTCGACCAGATATTATGTTTTCCACGTTTCTGTGTACAAGGTTTCAGGCTAAACCAAAAGAGTCACACCTTTGAGTCGTCAAGCGCTCTTTCGATATTTGAAAGGCACACCCTATCTTGGTCTATGGTATCCCAAGGGAACGGGATATGAACTTACCACCTACTCTGATGCTGATCATGGAGGAAGCCTGTTGGACAGAAAGAGCACATCCGACCACATACAGTTTTTGGGAGACAAGCTCGTGAGTTAGGCGTCAAAGAAACAGAATTGTGTCTCAACATCGACTGCGGAGGCTGAATATGTAGCTGCGACGAGCTGTTGCTCACAAGTTTTGTGGATTAAGACCCAACTTATGGATTACAGCTTCAAATACGAGAAAATCCCAATCTACTGTGATAGTAAGAGCGCCATTGCATTTTCTGCTAATCCTGTCCAACACACCAAGACGAAACATATTGATATCAGGTACCATTTCATCAAAGATCATGTTGAGAAAGGTACAATTGAACTTTATTTTGTTACAACTGAATATCAACTTGTTGACTTGTTCACAAAAGCTTTGGATGAAAAACGTTTTCATTTTTTAGTATCCAAGCTTGGAATGTTGAACATGAAGATTTAAAGTTCTTTATATTGTTCATTTAATAGATATAAAATTTTGTACGTCAATCTAGATTTATTATCCAGATTGATGCACATAAATTTTTATCATATTAAACTTTCAATATATGTCCTTTAAATATTCATGATTCTGTTGTTTTACAAATCTTTGTTCAATTGTCTACATTTCTTGTCTATCTTTATTTCTTTTCAATAAGATTCCTGTTTCTGCTTGAGGTATGTTCATGTTTTCAGGGGGAGTTGTAGATTATAATCATAATTTTAGTGGGAGTATGTTTAAACAAATGTTGTGAGTGTAGATGATATCATGGATGGCAAGAAGAAATCAAGGTTAGTATTTCTAACTTGTTTATGAAAAATATCCTAGATGATGGAAAATATTTTTGAAAATCTTTGCATCATTCTAGGAGAGCTAAAAGTTTTTTTTTTTAAAATTTGTGAGCTTAACCAATTAAAAGTTGGACATCTTTTAATGTGGTAAAATTTTTGGATTTCTTTAAATTTTTTTGAAAAATGTCTAAGTGTTGGTGTTATCGCAGAAGTCTTGCACGATAAAAGTTTTCCTCGTGCGTGCCTTATGCGATAACAAGTGACACAAATTTTATCGCATATGTGTTGTGTAATAAAAGCTCGATAGCCATTTTTATCGTGCATGTGTTGTACGAGAAAACCATGTGAATAGTAGTTATCGCACGCTTCGTGTGCGATTAACTCTTTACCCATTTTTATCCGTGTGTTGCACGATAAAACATGGTTTATCGTACTTGTTCGTATTATAACGCTCACACGATGGCAGGTCAAACGTTGGTCCAATCCATTTGTGCCACGTGTCAAACAGTCTAGGGATCTATAAATAGAACAGTTTTTTCAATCCTGAAAATTTTTCGAACCCCAAAACCCTCTCTACTGCCTTAAAGTTTTTTTTTTGAGAATTTTTGCAAGATTCAAACTTACTATTGTTTACACTCCATTCAGACTTCAATCCAAGTTGGTGTTTTATCTTTCTTTCATCTATTTTTAATGTTTTACATGATCTGTTAGCATTTTAGGGTTTTTGTTCGCACTTTGTTTGGGTCTGTTCATATTCCATATTTAAAATCACTCAATGTGTTAGTGTTTCTGCAATAAAAATGATAAGATAGGTTCTTGCTAGTAAAATGAGTCTAGGGATTGAATTTCATAACCTTTCATTGCATATCTTAGAAATATGGGATGAACACTTAGTCTAGGTTCAAGTATTCATCATTTTCGCACGCCTCATGTATTCAAGTGTTCAACATTATCGCACAAATTGTTCAAACTTATCGCACGTGCCTTGTGCGATAAAGTTTTGTCGTTCATGTTCCATGCGATAACGATGCCATGCAAAAACTTATTTGATGGTGTGGGCGATAAAACCCAGACTTAGGGAAATTTTTGGAATTTTATCCAAAATCCCAGAAAGTGTACTTTGGCTAATTTTTCCTCACACAGGATATCAAATGGCATTTGTTGAGAGAAATGATGGCAATTCCTCTGACGAGAACAACCCGATGCCATCTGACATATCATCCCACCCATCTGTGAATGCACGTAATTTGGATGAAGAACTCTTACCCAAATCTCAACACTTAAAACTGCAAGACAACAACTATACACTTGACCTGAGTGTTAATCTGGAGCACAAGGTCATTCTTGAGGTGTCTACTCTCACCAAGACTATAATTGTACCAACCATTTACCTGCAAAATATTTGGAACACCATCCAGTTCCATCCTGTCAATGAGAGGAACCCATTCTTCACGGCCAAAGTAGACCACTTTGATGCAAAGATAACCCTCAAAACACTCTGCAACGCTTTGGACCTGCCAAGGCAACCTAATTTTGAAGACTTGATCTCAAAAACTGACCTCTGCAAAGACATCATGTCTTTTGGTTACCAAGATGCCACTTCAGGAACTCTAGCTCGCTCGTCACAATTCAAGACGAAATATTTTCCACCAGTGTGGTACACCTAATTCAGTATCATGAATAGGTGTAGGACTCCGAAGCATACTGGATTGGATAAGTGTAATATTGGGATGCTCAGACTATTTCATGCAGTGGCATTTAACCGAAAGATTGACTACGTTGTTCTGATATGGAATGAGCTTATTGAGTTGGTTGGGGACAAGTCTAAACCAACAAAGGCAAGAAACTTCGTACCGTTTCAACGCTTCTTAGAGATTCTGATCCATGGTATAATGGAATCTAACCAAGAGATTCCAAGAAGACAAGATACAATTCAAGGCCCACAGTAATGGATGCATTTTCTCAAGATGCCAGCCCCTATTGTCTTTGCCCACATTCATGTTATTCCTGAAGCAGTTTTGGCTTATGCTGACCAGCTGTCACCTTTTGTGGTAACTTATAGGTTAGAAAATGCACCTATGGTATAGCCAGGACCGGAGGGACCTACCCAGGCTACAAATCCATTAGGTGGTGAGGGTCAAAACATTGAGCAGGATCAAGAACAACACGTGTTGAGCTGAGAGAAAATATTAATGTGAGGGGATCTGGAGATGGGGGTGTTGCTGGTCATGCATCTGTATCATTATTATTTGATGAAGATCTCTTGCTGATGATGATACGTCTCTGTATTCTCGGGATGATGCAGATAAAGTTATCTTTGCGTCTTCTTCTAATGACGATGTTCCTGAAACTGGTGGTTATAATAATAACTCTGACGATGACTCTGACTCTGATTATGATCCAGATGTTTCAAAAATTCCACAACATGTTAGCCCGATACCTCATGTTGAAAGCTCCGATATTGATTCTACTTGGAATATTGAGAATGTTGTTTCTCCTGGATATATAAGGATGGTTGAGGGAGTAACAGTCGAAACAAAAATAAATGTGAGCCGAGAGATGGAAAGGAAAGAAAATGTTGAGTGTGTGATAGGATCTGAAAAAACATTAGTGATAGATCCTTCCCAAACCAGCTCTAGTCGGGTAACCACAACTACTACCGACGCACGTTTGTCGCCGTCAGGTATTAAACAAGACGTAGTGGACCCACCAACGCATTGCACAGCCCCTCTCAGCCACTCATCAACTTCTCAACAAGTTGATGTTTCAGTTTCTCCTGGGGATAAAGCACAAACACTACCCGCAACACATTTGGTGTTTGCTGGTATTTTAAAAAGATAGGCAGTTGCCCCTGCCATCGACTTCATTTCAGAGCACATTGAGTCTATCGCCTTTTGGATATACTACCTTTCCTAGGACACGTCCGTCGGTCAGTTTACCTATAGTGACACAGTCTATTGGTAGCTTTCGTGCACCAATCGGAACACCCCGAGTGTTGTCGCCATTTGTTGGTGCTTCAAGAGGACCGGGTGGAAGACCTGTCATCGTCAACACTATGCCAGCGCTCAGAACAGGCCATGCGGTTGCTTCAACAGTCATGACAACCGGTAACCTACGTGGCCCGGGTCCAACTGTTAGTCCCGTTCGTGCACAACAACTCTGAGCTATGTTGGGGCCGCCTCCTCATTATGTAACTCTTGATCTATTACATGCGACATTGGATTCATTGAACGTAAGGATTTTAAGTAAGTTGTTTGAAGAAGTGCAAATAGCAGTAAAAGGAAAATCTGTGTTGGAGACACCTGTCACTCAGCCTGAAACACCTGTTAGCCAACCACCCTCAAACACTCAGCCTATACCTCATATAGCCACATCTACCCCAGGTACATCATCACAACCTGAAAAACCCATTCCAACCCATGAACTAAAATCCCAACTTTTAGCCCGCTTGCTAGAACAAGGAGAGAATGTTGATTCTGAAGAGGTGGAGTTAGTTGGTTTACTGAGGAAAGAAACGGAGATCCAATCCCGAATGGCAACTATGTTCGACATCGAGGCTATTCAACAATCAATTCAACAACTTACTCCGGCAGTGAGTTCTGGTTTCAATGTAATTTCAGACAAAGTTACTGTACTGGAGCAATCGTGTAAGTCCCAAGCTCAGTCGTCCAAAAGAAAACATGATGATCAGGATGATCCTGATCACCATGAGGGGGAGAAGAGAGCTAGAGTTGAACTTGTTGGCGAGTCATAAAATGTGGAGCTTGGTGATACAAGTCAAAATGTGAGTAATGTTCCGGAAAGATAGGCTGATGAGACTGTCAACGGTGTTCTTGATGATGTCACACCTAGGGTTGAAAAGCCTCAAGGTGGTGAAAATAGAACTGAGGAGGAAAGAATGGCGGATGCTATGATTCAGGACATAGTATATATTGATTCGGAGGATGAGCCAGACATAACAGTTTCCAAGATTAAAGAGGAAATTGATGATGTTTTTTATTCTACTGGAAATGTACAAATTGTGGATTCTGAGTCTGATAATGATTATGATCAGGTGCTGCAACAACAAGATGATCCGGTAATTGGTATTCCTGAACTTAATACTCATGTTATTCCTGATGGCAAAATCAAAGATCCAGTATCAGAAGCTGAAGTTAGATTGTTCCAACAATGTGTTGATAGAGAACCTGATTTTGTGGGAAGATGGCACAAAGTAAGAATTCTAACTCCGTTTCAAGAGGATGTTAGAAGATATCTATTTGTTAAGAATGTTCAACGCATTGATCTGGTGAAGTTTTACTCTATTGAAAAGTTGTCGTCACTTCATCAGATTAAATTTCTCCATGTTATGAAGAACAGGGATCAGGATATTAAATGGTGCAAGCAGACAAAAGGATTGTAAAGATAGTGAAGATTGAATACAAGAAACTGCTAAAAGTGTGGTTTCCAGAGTTCACTGTGTACATAACAGATGGAAAGCAGTGGTTCTTCACTGAGGCTGATTTCAAAAGTTTAAACATTGAAGACCTTCATAGCCTATATGACATACTTACCCGAACCCCAAACAAGAAGAAAGAATGGTCTGAAGCCTTACAGTCTGGTAAGAGGTTCATGAAAAACATTGTCAAATTTTCCTATCTTACTGACTTCAAAATGGGGTTGGAAGCATGTCAAGTCAGAGTTAACATTCTGAAACCCAATCAAAAACTGCATGATATACAAGGTATTCCTGTTTACAGAATTCTTGAGAAACCAGAATTTGGTATTGTTTACTTCAATGGTAAGAAGAAGAAGAACTTATTACGGTTTGCCGAAGTGACAGGTACAGTGATCGGACATTCAAGTTAATTCAGATTTAGCTTTAGAGCAAACTCAGATTGGATGAAAAGGATCATCTAAAACTGGAGCCAAAGGAAAGGAAGCCGATTGATCGTGGTTTGGAAGCCATCAAGAAAAGGTAGGATTACCGGAATGCACTGAGACGTTTTGAGATCATATTCGGGATTAGAAAGAAGTACGTTGCACCAGATCAAGGCCAGTAGTTGCCTCAACTTTTGATACAAAGGGGGAGAATGTTAGTAACATATTTCTTATATTGTATAAAGGTGAGGGACCTTTATTGTAATTGTAGTACTTAGGTATAAATAGCCTAAGTGTAGTTCATTTCTTAATATGTGCTTTAACTCAAACACTTGTATTCTCTCTACTTGTAACTATCACCTTTGAGATTGGTGAATGAGAGATGACTAGTGATTCAATTATGTATTTTTGATTACTTGTCTCTGGGATCACATGGATGCACCTCGAGGCCCAACACTCATAACCCCATCGTATGGTATATATTGTAAATTATTGTAACATCCCGGTTCCCAAACACACATCAAATTACACTTTTTGCATAACAAAATCTCATAACCAAAATACATCATATTTCATTTACCGTCCCATAGTCTTTAACAACATAATGACTATTTTAGTACAAACTTTTTGCTAATAATTACATGATAATTACTTAAACAAAATAGATCATAACACTTCATGGATCTTCATTAAGCATATATCTTCAAAAGATATTCACAGATTTTCCTTTCCCTTGCCTTTATTTGCTCCACGACCTGGAATACATATTTTAAAACAAAAATTAGGGTTAGACCTAGCGGTCTAAGTGAGAAAATCCTTGTCACTTGAAAGTAAAACCATTTCACAAACACTATATACATAACACACATATAAATACCACATACGACTCATGCAACGTGTACTTTCCTTCCTCAATCTCTTGGCCATATTAGTTGGTTGCAAGCCAACTAATAAATTAACTCCGTCGTACGACAATTACAGCCAACACCGTCGTACGACAATTACAGCCAATATTCCGCCGGTCCTAAAACCCGGCCAACGTACTCTCACATAGTATAATGCTTATGTAATTACAATATCTATATATATCATATTACAACATAAACACATAAGCATATCATATATCACTTTCTCAATCCACGCATATATGTATTCCAGTTTAAAACGCTTTTAAGGTAAAACTCACCTGTTTTGCTTATCACCAAAATCCTTTCCAAGCCTTTTTAATAGATTCAGTCGTTCACTTCAAATTCACAGTATCTAAAACAATTCAAATACAACATCTCTTTACTAAATAGAACACATAAGACTTACTAAAGCTAAAGGCTCTTAGATAACTCTATCCTCAAATGTTACCCCTAAACCCGAACTTAAGTTGAGTCCACAGTATATTCAATCCTCATTCCTAAGAGTCAACCAAACACAGGCTACTGGATAAGAGTCAACCAAACACAGGCTACTGGATACTCAAAAGTGTCTGAATTCTCAAAGTTTGACTAAACAACTAAAGTATCCGGACAACAATACCTTTCCGGATAGCGCCCATATTCCGGACAACACTACCTTTCCGGACAACATACACAATACGGACGATATCCGGAAACCAAAGTAACCCGGATACCACCCGGTATCTTAATTTATCCGGAAACTTAGGGAAAAAGAGACTTACCCGGATAAAAGACTCGTCCGGACACCTTTAAAACATCATCCGGACACCACCAACAAAACTACCCGGACACCTTTGTTTTGTCCGGACACTACTGACGGTTTACCCCATTTTAACCTAGAAATCGGCTTAATCAACTTCAGACGTGATTTTGATGATTCTACCCCGCTAGAAACTATCTATTAACAATTATACACATAATTTGTAAAGGAACATACCTGTAATCACCTCCAAGCACACCAAAAGAAGCCTTAACCCTTCGTTTTTCTTCTTCCTCTCTTTCTCTCAAAACACACACATCACCTACTGATTTTTCTGCTGTAACTGAAATATCTGAAGCTGGAAGAGATAATATCTAACTATAGTTACCATTTAGACCTTTATCTAATCACAAATAACAAAACATCTTTAAACCTCTAAATTAACCAAACTTACCCTAAACCTTAAACTTTAAAGTTAACTAAATTAACTGAAAAGAGGATTTAACTAACGAACTTAACCGGGATATTATATCATCTCCCCCTTAAAAGAATTCCGTCCCGGAATTCGGTTAGGCAAAAATATACGGGTACTTAGTTCTCATTTCGGATTCTGATTCACAAGTAGCATCCTGACCTCTATGATGTCGCCACTGAACTTTCACTTGGCTGATTTCCTTATTTTGCAAAACCTTGACTTTATGGTCAACAATGGCTTCAGGTTTCTCTACATAATTTAGTTTTTCATCCACTTGTATATCTGGTAAAGAAACAGCCTGATCTGGCGTCACTAAACACTTTCGAAAATTCGATACATGAAACGCGTTGTGAATCCTGCTTAACTCTGGCGGAAGATCCAACCTGTATGCTACTTCACCGATCCTTTCTGTAATTGCAAACGGTCCAATGTACCTTGGACTAAGTTTACCCTGCTTCCCAAACTGAATAACTCCTTTCCAAGGTGAGACTTTTAACATTACAAAATCTCTAACTTGGAACCCTAACGGTTTCCGGCGTCGGTCGGCGTAGCTTTTCTGTCTGTCTTGAGCCACTTTCAATCTTTCCCGAATCTGAGTAATTTTATCTGCGGTTAACTGAACTATATTTGGCCCCGCTAGCTGTTTCTCTCCCACTTCGTTCCAACACAAAGGAGTTCGACATTTTCTACCAAACAAAACTTCAAACGGTGCTGCTTGAATGATGGAATGATAACTGTTATTGTAGGCAAATTCAATCAATGGTAAATGCTTATCCCACGATCCCCCAAAGTCAACAATGCAAGCCCGGAGCATATCTTCTAATATCTGAATCGTTCATTCACTCTGACCGTCAGTTTGAGGATGATATGATGTGCTTAACTTTATCTGCGTCCCCATTTCCTTTTGAAAACTTCTCCAGAATCTTGAAGTAAAACGACTATCACGATCAGAAATGATCGAGATTGGAACTCCATGTCGAGTTACTATTTCGTCAATGTACAATTTAGCTAATCGTTCCAATGAATCAGTTTCCTTTATCGGTAAAAAGTGTGCAGACTTCGTCAACCTGTCTACTATCACCCAAATAGAATGAAATCCCTTCGGAGTCCTTGGTAGCTTTGTGATGAAATCTGTAGTAATCTGATCCCATTTCCACATCGGTATTTCTAATCGTCGTAACTGACCAAACGGCTTTTGATGTTCAATCATTACCTTCTTACAAGTAGTACAACCTTCCACATGTTGAGCAATGCTTCTTTTTATTCTCGGCCACCAATAGAATTGTTTTAGGTCTTTGTACATCTTATTCGTACCTGGATGAATAGAGAATCGAGATTGATGAGCTTCTTGTAGCACACGATCACGTAAACCACCCAAACGAGGCACCTAAATTCTGTTCCCCAGACACAATAACCCACGATCATCTTTCACTAGCAATGCTGATAACCCTACTAACCGTTCTGATTTCAAATATTCTTGCTGATAGGCTTCTACTTGACACTTCTTCAGTTCGTCGAAAATGTTAGGTAGAAGCTCAGCTAGTAGTGCAATAGCTTTTATTGTTCCTGTTAGCTTCAATCTTCCTAATCATAGAAGTATTTAGAAGTAGTGAAAAATAGGCTAAGTGAAGAAAGCCTCTTACAGATGCTCTGCCGAACTTACCGAGAGATAAAGGTCAAGAAGCTACAGAAGCTAAAGAGGCGCCCTACAGAAGCTCTGTCATACGCGCAAAGAAGACCAAAGACTCGGAATCCGGTGAAGACTGCTCTTCTAAGGACCAAACCGCAGAACCTCTGTGGCACTTCACAGAGCCTCTGCGGTCTTCAACAAAGACTTAAAAGATATTTATAATATCTTGCTACTGTTACAGGACCTGTTCATCAACTTGCATGGTAGCATGGCCTGTCCAACTGCAACGTGTCAAACTCTGGTTGGATTCAATAGGGCTTAGTACATAATAGACGTATGCTGCATTAAATGCAATACAGTACATCCAACTGTTCATGCCATCCGTCCAACTATTCATACCGTCCTTTGTGAATAGTAGCATATGCTTTATGGTCCCCTTAGAGTAGTATATAAGGAAGACTCATGTTGAGTTCTTCCTATCCATCTATCCATCGATCGATCAATCGAACAATCGAAACAAGAATTCAAGAGAGAAAAACATCACAAGAACACATAGCTTTAAACACTTTGAGAGTCATATCTGTTTTAAAAGCTTTGCTTACTCACTGTTCTTGAATCTGTTCTTAATATATATTCTGTAAACTTTGAGATATTATTTCCTGTTCACTGTTTATTTATATTATGTTCTAAATCTATCAATCATATCTGTTAGTTATTCAAATACGCTTCCGCATCAAACATAAATTCGAACTAATAGATCTGACAATCTTGTATAAGCAAAACGGGAACCAACAATTGGTATCAGAGCAAAGATTGATTATCAATATCAAGTGATCCTCGTTTTTACAAGATTAGTGATAGAAATCATTTTTTTCCTATTCCTCATCTCTAGGTTAAAACTCCATTAAAGTGTACTCTGGGAACTGTTCAAACCCAGAAAACTTTCCAGATCTTCATACTCATACTCTTTAAATCAAACTATCTTTTCAGAACCTTAAAAATGACAAATACAAATAACTTCTTTACTGCTGGTTCACTCACCAAGCCTCCTACTCTCCTACGAGATGAGTATCCTCAATGGAAGATAAGAATGGTTCATTTCTTTGAGGGTACTGAAAAAAAATCTAGTACAATATCTTTACAACCTTCCTCCTGTTCCCATGATAGCAGTACCACGAGTACCAGCTACTGCTGAATCTCCAGAAATCCCTGAACATCAAAAACCAAAACCAAAAGAAGAATGGTCAAATGAAGATAAGGCAGAAGATGAAGTTGCACAGAAAACAAAAAGAATCCTGATAATGGCTATCCCCAACGAGCTTTTTCAATCCTTAGCTGCATGCGAAACTGCGCACGATCTTTGGAAACAATTAGAAAGACAGTTGGAAGGGGGTGCTAAAACACAGAAGAACCAAAGGGCACAGTACATAAATGAATATCATGCATTCAGAGCCTCTGCAACAGAATCTCTGCAAACAACGTACGATAGGTTCAACTCTCTCATAAACAAATGTAAAAAGTCTGGCATTCACAGAACCTCGGAAGAAAATAACGTCATGTTTCTAAAGAGTCTGAATGATGAGTGGCTTCAACTGTCTATGTCTTTACAAACAAACCAAGATCTAGACTCATGGACACTCTCTGATCTCTATGGAACACTAGCTGCACAAGAGCCTCAAATAGCACAGGCTAAAACAATAGCCATTGCACCATACGCATTGGTTAGTAAATCAACAGAGGCTACAGAGAGACCAAGAAATGAGAGAGCAACAGAGGAGAAGAAGAAGGAGAAGAAGAAGATAGTGATGGTTGATAGCGAAGAAGACGAGCTGATAGAGGAAGAAATAACTCTTGCGTCATTAGCTAAATCATTGGCTCTATTGACAAGAGAGTTCAGAGGTAACCAAAGAAATTTTGGAAATGACAGATATAGCAGAGACAACCAGAGAGATAGAAGAGATGATGAAAGAAGAGAAGAATCAAGTGACCGACAGAGGTCAGACTACAGAAGTGACCGACAGAGGTCGAGCGACAGAAACTACAGAGGAAATGACCGACAGAGGTCAGATGACAAGGTAGGCCACACACAAGAATGCTACAAATGTGGTAAGCCTGGTCATTATGCAAACGAATGACGAACAGAGAAAGGTGGAGACCAACAGAAGTCCGACGATCGAACTGGAAACACCTCCCAAGGTTGCTTCAACTGCGGCAAGCCAGGCCATTTCGCAAAAGATTGCAGAAGTAGACAAAATCGCCCACAGAAGGACTCAGCTTTTTACAAAAAGAAGGCTGAATATTATGCACAAAAATCCCTAATGGCGAACAAAGGGCATTCTGAAGCAAATAAGGAGGACTTCGAGTCAGACTCTACCTCTGATGAAGAATTCACCACCAATGCCCTGTTCTGTGGCATGGCAGAAGTCGACTCGGGCACTGACAATGAGGTATCCATTTCAAACTTTACCTCTTGTATTAAATATGTAGAAAATGATTCAGTTAGACTTAACATTGAACTGATTGAACTCAAAGAGATAAATGAAAGTATTCAGAAAAGACTCACCTTTAATGAGAGAGAAGTAAGGCTTCTCACTCAAGAAAAAGCCAAAATTTTTGAAGAAAAGGAAAGAGTAGAAAAATATTGGAGCAAAAATGTAGATCCTTTAAAAAGGCAAATTTCTGAATTAACCTCTGCTTTAAAAGTCAAAACTAAAGAGCTTTCAGTTTCTAGGAGTGAAACAACTGACATAAGAGCTCTCAAATAATACTTTCAAAAAGAGAGAGAAGTACTTTGGCAAGATCTACTCAGAAGAGAGGTTTTACTTAAAAACTATAAAGATGCACAGAAGGTGTATGAGAAAGTAAACTCACAAATAGGAAGACGAGGTATAGGGTACGATGATATTACTCTAGGTGTTGAAGGCAAAAGACTTAAACCTCTGTCTTCTCTGTTTGTGGTAGGAAAAACAAATAAACCAATTTTTCCAAACTTACTCTCTGTAAGTAAAAGGGTTAAAATCTCTGAAGAACCTCACTTGAGGAAACATACGAAGATGATCAATGTGTGGTTTGAAAACACAGATTTATCATCTTCAACCTCTGTCAATAGAGGAATCAAACCAAAGAAATATCTGAAAACACAAGATCAGATTGGTATCTTTAAGTTTGGTAAACCAGAGACTCAAACACAGGTCGCTTTTGTCTGTATGATAGATGTCAAAAAGAAATTATCTGCAAAAGATCCTGAGTTTAAACCCATCTTTTCAGAAGAAAATCTTAAAAGATCAATTAAAAAGAAATTTTGGAAGTTTTGAAATCAAATGTTTTAGAAAATCTCTGTATATCTTCTATAGATCAAATTCTCGCTGAAGAGATCTCATCTGAAACCTATGCCATCTATGAAAGTTTTTCTACAGAGGAAGAAAACTCGTACGATACATGCTCAGAAAATCCAGCCTCTGTCGAAAGAAATGACCCAACCTCTGTATATGAGGACGATTCATCCTCTGACGACTCAGAGACTGATTCTAAATCAGCGATAATTCACTGTGACACAGAGGATGTTAAATTCTCCTCTTAGGTTCTTAACAGAACAATTTCTCCAAAAGAGAAAATCACAGAGATACCTATCTGTCCAGATTCTCTAAAAATGTGTATACAAGTCAAAACATCTACCGAGCTTGATAATTTGAAAAGGGCCTCTGAAAATCCTAAAAGCTCAAAATTTTCAAAACCTTTAAGGCCTGAAGCTAACAAATATCTTTCCTCTGTGACAGTGAAGACAGACGTTCACCACAGAAGAGACTCACAGAAGGCAGGACCTAAACAAGATTTTTGCAAAAAACACTCTAGTATTCATAGATCTTCTTGTAATAGGAAATCTAATGTTAAGAACGAATGTAATGCCTCTGTGACTCAGTTCAATGAATTCAATGAAAAGTTCAAACAAATCACGTCTCATATTAAATACTGCCATTGTTTTGATCTTATGTTCAGATTGAAAAATCACTTCTCAAGTCCAGATTGCTTACTCTCCACTAAAATTCAAACTCAAAAGTCAAAACCTAGAGAGATACAATCTGATCTTTCTACAAAAGATAAAATGTATTTCAAGAATGCTAAGGCAAACTTGAAAAATTCTAACAATATTGGACCCATATGGATATGGGTACCTAAGTCTCTGTGATTGTCGTACAGAAGCGGTATGTGCCAATTTGGTATCTTGACTCCGGATGCTCAAGGCACATGACTGGCGACAGAAGTTTACTATACACGTACAAAGAAACACACGATGGTGGATCTGTAACTTTTGGAGACAACAAGAAGGGACACATCAAATGCTATGGAGTCATACAAAAGGAAAACGTCTCTGTATACAAAGTTGCATATGTGAATGGCCTTAAACACAACCTACTCAGTGTAAGTCAACTCTGTGATACAGGATTTGATGTCTTGTTCAAAAGGACTTTCTGCTCTCTGCAAAGTGAAGACACAGGAATGGAACTTCTGCGAGCCAAAAGAAAAGGTGATCTGTATCCAATGAACTTTTGTTCAACAACCAAGGACAAAGTTTGCCTTGTAGCTTGCGAAAGTAAAGAAGCCTGGTTATGGCATAACAGGTTCTGTCACTTGAACTTTCACACCTTGGATAAATTGGTCAAACTTGATCTAGTTAAAGGTTTGCCTAATGTTAAATTTAATAAGGATCACTTGTGTTCTGCCTGTGAGATGGGAAAACTCAGAAGAGCTTCCCACAGAGGCAAAACAGATGTGTCGTGCACTAGGCCTCTGTACATGCTTCATGTCGACCTCTGCGGTCCTATTGCCATACAGAGCCTAGGTGGCAAGAAATATATACTTGTCTTAATTGATGAGTATTCGCGCTTCACATGGGTTGAATTTGTTCGAAAGAAATCGGATGTTCCAATCATCTTGATTAATCTAATGAAAAGAATCCAAGTTCTTTATGAATGCAGAATACAGAAGTTAAGAAGTGACAATGGCACATAATTTAAAAACTCTGTCATTGAAGCCTATCTTTCTACAAAAGGAATATCACAGAACTTCGCTGCCGCACGCACTCCACAGCAGAATGGCGTAGTCGAAAGGAAGAATAGAACGCTCGTGGAGGCCGCAAGAACTATGCTATCAGCATACGGATTACCGATGAACTTTTGGGCAGAAGCAATTTCTACCGCTTGTTACACACAGAATCGGTTAACCATTGTGAAAAGACACATTAAGACTCCTTACGAACTGATCAACAAAAGGCGACCAAACATCAAGTTTTTCCATGTGTTTGGATGTAAATGATTTGTTTTAAACGACATAGATTCAAGAGGAAAATTTGAAGTAAAAGCTGACGAAGGAAAATTCATTGGATACTCTGCCACTTCCAAAGCCTACAGAGTATACCTTACAAGATCTCGCAAAATCATAGAAAGTATCAATGTTTCTTTTGATGATTCTTTCCAAATGACTTCTGAGCAAATCCGTTCAGAACTCGAACTTAAAAGAGAAACCTCTGGCACGAGGGAAACATGCCATTGGGACTAAGTGGGTCTACAGAAATAAGAAGGATGAAGATGGAGTGGTCATCAGAAACAAAGCACGATTGGTGGCCAAGGGTTATAGACAAGAAGAAGGCATAGATTACGATGAGACTTTTGCTCCTGTCGCACGGCTCGAAGCAATAAGAATATTCTTAGCCTTCGCAGCCCACAGAGGTTTTAAAGTCTATCAGATGGATGTAAAATCAGCTTTTCTCAACGGTGAAATCCAAGAAGAGGTTTACGTAAATCAGCCACCAGGGTTTGAAAGCTCAAAGTTCCCAAGGCATGTATACTACCTTGAAAAGGCTCTGTACGGGCTGAAACAGGCTCCAAGAGCATGGTACGAACGACTTTCTACCTTTCTTCTAGTCAATGGCTACGACAGAGGTACAACAGATACTACCTTATTCTATAAACGTAAAAACAGTGAAATAATGCTTGTACAAATCTATGTGGACGACATAATTTTTGGTTCTTCTAACACAGAAGAGTGCAAAAGTTTTGAAAAACTCATGCAGAGTGCGTTTGAAATGAGTATGATGGGAGAACTAACATTCTTCCTCGGACTCCAAGTCAAACAAACATCAGAGGGAATTTTTATAAATCAGGCCAAATATGTCTCTGACATTCTTTTCAAGTATAGCCTCTCTGATACCTCTGCAATGAAAACTCCAATGGCCACTGGAAATAAGTTATCCTTAGATCCAGATGGCATCTCTGTAGAATGCACTCTCTACAGAGGCATGATTGGATCTCTGTTATACTTAACTGCAAGCAGACCTGACATTATGCATGCCACATGTCTTTGTGCACGTTATCAAGCTAATCCAAAGAAATCACACTATGATGTTGTGAAAAGAATCTTTAGATATCTAAAGGGGACCAAAAATCTCGGTCTCTGGTATCCACAGAACTCTGGTTTTAGTCTTAAAGCTTATACAGATTCAGACTATGGAGGATGCATGCTCGACATAAAGAGTACCTCTGGGAGTTGTCAATTCCTAGGTGGTAAACTAGTCAGTTGGACCTCCAAAAAGCAAAATTGTGTCTCAACATCCACTGCAGAAGCTGAATACGTTGCTGCTGCTAGCTGTTGTTCTCAGGTTCTATGGATGAAGACTCAGCTAAAAGACTACGGCCACATCCTATTCAAAATACCCATCTTCTGTGATTCCAAGAGTGCCATTGCTAGCTCTGCCAATCCTGTGCAACACTCAAAAACCAAGCATATCGATATAAGGTACCATTTCTTGAAACATCATGTTGAATACGGTACAATCGAGATGCATTTCGTGCCCACAGAATACCAACTCGCGGACTTATTCACCAAAGCTTTAGACGAGAAAAGATTCAATTTCTTGGTGGGTAAGTTAGGAATGATCAATATGACGTAAAAATCATCTGTAAGTATAGCCTTATCTTCTATAAATATGTATATATTTCTAATTATTTTTGCTTTAATTAATTTATTTTTGTATGTAAGTTCTCAATCTTAAATAGTTCTTAAAATCACAGAGCTTCTGTAAGTCTACTCAGAACCTCTGACAACCCCTACAGAACCTCTGGAAAATATGACCTATGTTCTATGCAAAACTTATCATTCTTTGATCCAAGCATAGGTCAAGGGGAGCAAAAGGAAAATTCCTAATCTACAGAGGTGATTAGATCAAGGGGGAGCAAAAAGGGATCCTGAAATGATCTACAGAGGTAAAACTTTCAAGGGAAAGCCAAAGAAGAATGTCAATGAATCTATATCGACAGAAGTCAGACATCACTGCCGAGAAAAGAAGAACCAAAAGGTATGTCTCTCGCACAAAAGGTTTTTGAAAACAGTTTTCTAGGACGCAAATTGATGGTTACTTTTACTGAGAGTTAATTACATGTGGCTAAGAATAACCCCACGCGCCTAGCATTAATGGGCCGCGCACGACGTCCTGTCATCCTCTGACATGGCCTACGTGTCCCATTTTCATTGGGCGTACATGGAACGTTTTCTGTGGAAAGTTGAACCCGCCGTTCTAACTTGAGTTTGGATTCCAAATTTTAATCCATTACCATATATTCAACTCTTTCGAATTCTACCGTTTTACCCTCCTATAAAAAACAAGCTTACCCTCTCATAAACTTTTTACAAACTCTCATTCTTCTCCGGCGAAACCTGCAAATTTCTTATTCTCGGTACCAAATGGCTTCATCTTCTCAAGCTATCTCCCCTGCACACTCTCCGGCGACCTCACCAAAACATTCACCTGCTCATTCTGAACATTCAGAAAACCCCAACCCTGCCCAAAACATTGAACTAGAAGATTCCGGCGATTCAGCAGACTTTGTTCCAACCACACATCTTCAAAACTTCATAGCAAAGGATCATTTCGAAAAAGTACTACCAATCAAATCCAACAATTGCTATTTGGTCCCCTCACCCACTGCTTTCGGCGAAGCCCATGCCATTCTTCTAAACGTAATGGAAAATCATATCCTCTTCCCTTTACTCTCAAGAACCCCAAAGAAAATTCCAGTAAGATATCTGAACCAGTTTTGGCAAAGTTGCCGATTTGATAAAGATGATTCTCTTATCAAAGGATACATTTCAAAACCCGACAAATCTGAGCATCTGGAAATCAAGTTCAATAGAACAATGTTCTCACTTGAATTCAACCTACCAACAAGGGGTCTTATTGGATTAAAGAAGTACGCAGAGCAACCAACAGACGACGAGATCTGTCGTTTCTTAGAAATGCTTGGGTACAACACACAACTGAGGAAGAGAAATGACTTCCGCAGAGGCAGATTACCACCTCTGTGGAACACCTTGTTCTCAATTCTTAACAGATGCCTGACAGGGAAGATAGGCAGTATTGACCAGAGCTCACATCAGATATTAACCATCATGTATGGGGTTTACTATGATCTCCCACTGGATTACGCGACCATAATGATGCAAGAGATCATTAACACCATCGACAGAAAGAACAACACAAGAAGGGTCAAAGAGAACGATCCTAAGTTTCTACCACCTCTGCAATTCCAAAGAATACTGGGAGTCTTGTTCGAACCTCTGTTGCTAATACAGAAATGGCCAATGGAAGGGCCAATTCCCAAACAGTTCCAAATGAGCAAAAATATTCCCACTGATCATGTAGATGGCTACACACACTGTAGACCTTTGTCAAAGAAACTTCTGAGGTATGCCAAGAATAAAACCCTTAAGAAAGAGTATATACGCGATCATAGAACTCCTAAACCGAGTCCTATGACACCCCCGCGTTTAGGTGTCCCCCTAGGAACAATGATTGCAGAACCTCTTTCCACTCAAGAAGAAAAAGATCACAAATTAGCAAAACACATGGCTATTCAACTTAGCTTCATAGCCAAACATGCAGAGCTCATGGGAAAGAAGTCCTCTTCAAAATCTTCTGCTTCTACTCCAAAATCAAAAAGGAGGAAAACTGCAGAAGGCACCTCTACAAGCGCTGCAGAAGATCAACCTTCACCTCCTCATGCCACAGAAATTGGCTCCTCTGCTCCTCCCTCTTCTCCAAAACAGAAGAAGAAAAGAAAATCAAAAACCACAGAGGAAGGGGCACGAAAACCTAAGAGGAGGAAATCCAAAAAGAAGCATGGTAAACCACTTGAGAAATTGGTTACCATAGAAGAGGAAGCAATGGCAGAAGAAAGAACTGCGGAAGAAGAAGATACAGAAGAAGAAATGACAGAAGAGGGATATCAATCGCCCCATCAATCCCCTGATCGATTTTCTCACCAAGGAAACATTAACGATTTCCTACAGAACCCCGACATTGCCAACACTTTAAATACAGCAGGGTGGACGGCACAACCTCTCGACCACCATTCACCAGAAGAACAATACTTCTCTATTTCCGGCAATGACACACATCTGCAAGAAGATGATCAAACACCCAGAGATCAATCAGCTGAGACACCCATTATTCTACAGAACCCCTTCATTCAGCAAGGATTGGACGTTCACAGAAGGAGTCCAAGCCCAGCTTCAGAAGAAATAGGACAAACAGAAGCTCAGTGGAATAGAGATGAAGTAACAGAGACAAGAATGGAGGTCTCAGAGATAGATTCAGACGAAGAAGAAGCTGTCTGGATACGAAAAGGTCTCTATCATCCACATGTCATGAAGTTATATGGCTCTCATCAAATGTATGACTTCTTAGGCACAGAGCAAAGAACTTCAACAGTGGATATGGTAGAAACATCTGGAGGAAAAGAAAATGTAAAAGAAAGAGATGCCGAAGATGAAGAAGGCACACATCCCTCACCCCCTCCCAGTGCAACCCACACATCTAACTCCGCAGGTCTAGCTGCAGAAGGAGTTATTGAAATAGAGCAGCACAGCTCGATCCAAACCCAACCCATCCAGCCAGAAGTCACTCTTTCGACTTCTGCGCCCACAGAAACCGGGGAATCCATTCCTAGGGAGTCTCCTCAGAGAGACTCACCTATAGTTCGTGATCAATCGCCCCAGATCACAACAGAACACCCTACAGAGGAATTCGTTTCCTCTGCCACACGCACACAACTAGGGCCAACACTTCTTTCATAGAGAAGTAGTGAGCACAACGACGAAGAGACTCTAGACAAGTCTCCGAGTCAACAGAAGGATAATCTAGTACCCACCTCTGAAGTGGATCTAGACAATGTCGTTCACAGAACTTCTGTAGAGTCTGAAGCACTAGATGCTTCTGTTCGAAGATCAGATGGAAATCCTTCCACCCCCAACGTACAAACAAGGGTGAACGAAGGTGTCCCAGGAGCAGGGACTCACTCTGGAGACGAATGTGTTCCTCCAGAGGTTACACCAGGGACACAAGTATCAAGGGATGAGTTCCAAACCCTTGTCACCTCTGTGAACCAAACCATGAAAGAGTTGCAAAGCTCTTTCACATCTTTTGCAGAGAAAACATCAACGGCCATGCTGAATCTGAACACCAAAATGGACAATCTGTCCACAGAGGTGAAAACAACAATCACAGAGATGAAATCTTCTGCGCAAACAACTGCAACAACTACAGCCACTTCTGCGGCTAAAGATTTTGGAATAGCTGCAACTTCTGCATTCAAGGAATCAGTAAAACATTTCCTTGAACAAATGAACAAGCAATCTAACAAATCACAGAGCATCACACCTGCAGAACTACAGAAGGCTCTGCAAAACGTTCAAGCAGAAGCAATGCGCAACACAATACTGATGCAGCCTAAAGACTACATGACCAGAGCACAGCTAACAGAGCTCGGCCAAAATGTCATAAACCAGGTCACTGAAGTCATTGTCTCCTTCACTACTGCAAATGCCAACTACGTCAAAGAGTTCAGAAAAAGTGTCGGTAGAATGCGCTTCAACACAGAAGCAGAGCTTGCAACTCTTTTCGGCCTCTGTGATGATGTATGTGCGAAGTTGATGGCCGCAGGAGCAGAACTACCAAAGAAACCCAAAGCTTCCTGCAGAGTAGAAGGTACTTCTGATAAAAGTCAGGATGATTCTGATGATGACCATCCTGGTCCATCAGATAATCCTAAGGGGGAGAATATAAGGGATAAAGCTACGACCAGAGGAATACAAGCTCCACCAATCGCAGCAGAACCAATCAGTCAAGCCCCTCCAGAACAAACCCAAGATCAACAACAAAATCAACAGACCACAGAGACAACACCCATCTTTGTGGAATCAACTCCTGAAGAAACCAATATTCCAGAAGCTGATCAGCATACCACAGAGGCAACAACCACCCCTGTGGTAATCAACTTGGAAAAGAGTCCTTCAACAAAATCAACAGAAAAACCCCAAACCATACCAAGAAGAAAGTCGATTGCCACCAAACCAAAAAGAGCAACGACCTCTACGACCTCTGCTTTTTCTATTCTGAGAAAGATGCACAATACAATGTCTGATCGAATGTCGCAGAGAGAAGAAGAAAGGCACAGGTTCACATTAGCTTTCAAAATGGCAAGAAGATTCGATGTCCAATCTTCACCAACAGACATGGAGCTCACAGAAGAAGTCACCAAAGAACCTCCAACAGAGGTTACAGAGCAACTCAAGCCAACAGAACCATCGCCACAAAAGTCCTCTAAAACATAAGTGTCAAAACCTACAGAGGCAACCATCAAGCCAACAGAAGCACCAACCTCCAAACCTACAGAAGAAACAGGTTCTGCACCTCCAAAAGCCAAAGACAAGGGCAAAGCAATACTGACAGAAGAGCCCAAGAAAAAGAAATCATTGCCCAAGCCTACAGAGAAATTGATGAAGAGCGCCTTTGATGCCTTCCAAACTCCAAAGCCTGAAAAAGTTGATTGGGCATATGGATTAAAGCCTCTGACAGACATTCCTCTAACTGGCAGAGCTGCAGAAATTGTTCAAAGGATGGAGAGTCTCAGAAGACAAGTACCACAACCTGGTCTAACACATGAAGAAATGGAAGAAGTGGTATACAAATACCTCTATAAACAAACCTTTCAGACCAATCATCCAACAGATCATGTGACAGATTCAAGGATCAGAGAAGAATTTGAGAACATCTTCACAAGGACAAAGCCAAGAACCAAAGCAGATGTCTTCTCAATCCACAAGATCAAAAAGGTAATCTTCTGCAAGTTCTCCTTTACAAGAACCTATCCAAGGGTCAGGTTCAATCTTTACAAAGTCAGAAGAGAAGACAATTCAGAAACCACCTTTGTTGATGCTGACCTAAGAAATATCAATCCTTATGATCTACCTGACCTTCTGCAATGGACAAAGGACAACTACAACACAGAGGCAAACACCAGAGCCTATCAAGTATTAAGAAAAGCAATGAGGGAAAAGCTTCTGATCTTCAGTATGACAGATTTTCAACTGGGAAAGGATCTTGGTCTCAAACATCTAAATTTACGACCACCAGAAGATCGCTGCCCACCCGACGCCGTGCCCAACTCTATCATTACAGAACCAAGATTCAGGTTAGTATTTCAAAACCCACAAGGCTAAATCAAACTATTTGTGTGCATGGATTGTCAGAAGTACGCAACTAGTACTCTGAACAAGTTCAGAGCAAGCCTTGTAAAATACAGAGGTACAGAGAAAATAGATAGAGATGTTGCAGATACTTTCATCAGAGAGATTGATGCCACAATCCGCCTAAGAGAACTCTGCATCAGTTTCTACAAAGAGATCAGAAGAATCGGAAGAGACAACAGAAGCTACAACGATTTCAAAGATGCCAAAATCTGATTCTCAAACCTCAAATCTCTGCAAACCAAGTCAAAAGTTTATCTTTCATTGTACTCAAATGTAAAATGCCTCTGGCATATTTCTGAATGAAAGAACTTTCGAGGTATTGTTTAACCTCTGTCTTATCTAACTTAGCCTAACTAAACTCAAGTTAAATTTTATATTTTTCACTACTTAGGGGGAGATTGTTAGCTTCAATCTTCCTAATCATAGAAGTATTTAGAAGTAGTGAAAAATAGGCTAAGTGAAGAAAGCCTCTTACAGAGGCTCTGCCGAACTTACCGAGAGATCAAGGTCAAGAAGCTACAGAAGCTAAAGAGGTGCCCTACAGAAGCTCTGTCATACGCGCAAAGAAGACCAAAGACTCGGAATCCGGTGAAGATTGCTCTTCTAAGGACCAAACCGCATAACCTCTGTGGCACTTCACAGAGCCTCTGCGGTCTTCAACAAAGACTTAAAAGATATTTATAATATTTTGCTACTGTTACAGGACCTGTTCATCAACTTGCATGGTAGCATGGCCTATCCAACTGCAACGGGTCAAACTCTGGTTGGATTCAATAGGGCTTAGTACATAATAGACGTCTGCTGCATTAAATGCAATACAGCACATTCAACTGTTCATGCCATCCGTCCAACTATTCATACCGTCCTTTGTGAATAGTAGCATATGCTTTATGGTCCCCTTAGAGTAGTATATAAGGAAGACTCATGTTGAGTTCTTCCTATCCATCTATCCATCGATCGATCAATCGAACAATCGAAACAAGAATTCAAGAGAGAAAAACATCACAAGAACACATAGCTTTAGACACTTTGAGAGTCATATCTGTTTTAAAAGCTTTGCTTACTCACTGTTCTTGAATCTGTTCTTAATATATATATTCAGTAAACTTTGAGATATTATTTCCTGTTCACTGTTTATTTATATTATGTTCTAAATCTATCAATCATATCTGTTAGTTATTCAAATACGCTTCCGCATCAAACATAAATTCGAACTAATAGATCTGACAATCTTGTATAAGCAAAACGGGAACCAACAGTTCCACTTGTTTTTTGACGACTCGGCGCATCAGCTACCACGTTCGCCATTCCCGGATGATAAAGGATTTCACAGTCATAATCATTCACCAATTCTAGCTATCTTCTATGCCTCATATTTAAATCCTTCTGGTCAAAAAGATGTTGGAGACTCTTATGATCGGTATAAATTTGACATCTAGACCCATAAAGATAATGTCTCCAAATCTTCAACGTGAATACAACTGCTGTCAGTTCCATGTCGTGTGTAGGATACTGTCTTTCATGATCTTTTAACTGACGAGAAGCATAAGCAATAACCTTTCCACGCTGCATAAGTACACATCCCAATCCCAGTTTGGAAGCATCACTTCAAACAACAAAGTCTTCGGAACCTTTCGGTAGTGACAAAATCGGTGCGCTACAAAGTCTTTCTTTCAATACCCTGAATGCTTCATCCTGTTCTACTTTCCATTCAAACTTTATATTCTTTCGAGTCAGCTTAGTCAACGGCGTAGCGATACGAGAGAAGTCCTTTATAAACTTTCGATAGTAGCCGGCTAAACCCAGAAAACTACGTACTTCGGTTGGCGTTCTCGGCGGTTCCCACTTTTCAATTGCCTCTATTTTCGCTGGATCAACTCGAATACCCTTCTCGGAAACTACGTGCCCCAGAAATTGAACTTCTCGTAACCAGAATTCACATTTGGAAAATTTAGCATACAACTTCTCTTTCCTCAGCAACTCCAGGATCAAACGAAGATGTTGTGCGTGCTCCTCTTTGGACCGGGAATAGATAAGTATATCATCGATAAGTTTAATAACAAATTTATCGAGATACGGCTTACATACCCGATTCATTAAATCCATAAAAGCAGTTGGAGCGTTCGTTAGTCCAAATGGCATCACCAGGAATTCATAGTGACCGTACCTGGTGCGAAAAGCAGATTTCAAAACGTCTTCTTCTTTAACCTTCAGCTGATGATAACCAGATCTTAGATCAATCTTGGAGAAATAACAGGCTCCAACTAATTGATCAAAGAGGTCATCAATTCTAGGAAGCGGATATTTGTTCTTGATCGTGTGCTTATTCAGTTCCCGATAATCAATACACATTCTCATCGAACCATCCTTCTTTTTCACAAACAAGACCGGTGCACCCCACGGCGAAGAACTGGGTCTGATGAATCCTTTATCGGAAAGATCTTGTAGTTGCGTCAACATTTCTTTCATCTCTGGTGGCGCTAAACAATACGGTGCAAGAGCAATAGGAGCGGCTCCAGGAATCAGATCTATGCCAAACTCTACTTGTCTAACGGGCGGGAGACTAGTCAAGTCTTAGGGGAAAACTTCCGGAAATTTACACACAACCGGAATATCTTCCAACTTATTCTTTTCTAGCTTAGTATCTATCAAATAAGCTAAATAACTCTGGCAGCCTTTGCTAACACTCTTCCGAGCTTTCATCATAGAAATAAGGCAAGACTGGCTATTTTTACGATCACCATAAATCACTACTGGTCCCCTCCCAGGCAAGACAACGTTGATTAATTTCTTATCACAAACTATGTTAGCCTAATTCTCGGCTAACCAATCCATCTGCAATACTACATCAAGCTCTATCAAGGCTATAGGAAACAATTGAATAGGTACTCCACACCCCTCTATATTTATCACACAACTATCAAAAACCTCATTAACGGATACTTGACTATCATTTGCAGTTTCTACCATTAGAGCATGATCTAACACTTTAGGCTTTAAATGCATATAAGCAGCAAATGAAGGACACACAAACGATCGGTTTGCACCGGAGTCAAATTACACTTTAGCACGTATAGAGTTTATTAAAAATGTACCTGTAACCACATCCGGAGTTTCCTCCGCTTCTTGTGTTGTCATCTGAAATGCACGACCCTTTGCTCTTGGTTGTTCTGGCCTTTGTACTACCGGTCTAACACCCGCTGGTCTCACCGACGTACCACCTTGCTGTACACTTCCCCTCGGACAATCAGACTGAATGTGATCCGAAGAATTACAAAAGAAACAAAACCGCGTTACTCGACAGTCTTTAGCAACATGTCCGGTCTTCCCGCATCTATAACAAACCCGAGAATCAACTTGACAATTTCCTTGGTGGATACGATTGCATTTCAGACAAGGTCTTTCCGCTGGTCGGAAAGGTGGACGGTTATCAAATCGCTGAAACCTGGGCTTCTTCGAATCATACTGCGGTCCTTCCCACTTTCTTTTCCCCGCACCTTTATCACTAATACTTCTCCCTTTATCTTGTTGCACGGTTTCCGCGGCGTCTACTGCGGCGGAGAAAGTTTCTGGTCCTTTAGCAATGACCAAACTTCTTACTTTTGTATTCAATCCGAAGATAAACCTTTCAATCTTCATTGCCTCCGTGGCAACGTAGTATTCTGCGAAACGAGACTTTTCCAGAAAACGAGCGGTATAGTCCCGAACTGATAAGTTCCCTTGCTGCAAGTTCATAAACTCTCCTTCCAATTGTTTAACTGCTGCTTGGGGACAAAACTGTTTCCTGAAAACTATCACGAATTATTCCCAAGGGTAAGTAGAATATATATCAGATCCTCCCGAGGAAACATGAGCTTCCCACCAGTATAGGGCATCGCCTTTCAACATTGCAGTTCCATAGAATACTCTATCCTCTTCAGCGCATTTACTAGTCTTGAAGATAGCTTCTATTTCCTTCAGCCACTTCATAGCTTTCACTGGATCCCGATCTCCTGAGTAAGTTGGAGGCTTACAACTTAAGAACATTTTATAGTCACACTTCCTTAGTACTGGTGTGATTGTAGGTGTAATAAGCATCTCGTCTTCCTGACCAGGATCTGGTATATCAGCTTCATTATGACGAGTTCGATCAAACATGGCTTGTATACTGGCCGGCAGTCTTCCCATTTCCGCTGTTAAATCGTCCCTAGTAACAAATTCATTACCTCTCGGCGGAGCTCCACTCCCAGTTCTACCCCCAATTCTGCCTCCAATTCTGCCTCCACCTCTTTCTCCCCCTCTTCCCCTTCCTCCAGCTGTTGGGTTTGTTCTATTCGGATTTCCTCCTCCTTCCAGATTCGTTTGTCTAGTACCACTTGCCATTCTGTTGATTCAGACAAGGTTAATATACACATAAGCACATACCCCATATAACAAGGTATTCCAGTTCAAACATGTACCTGTAAGATCACCATTACACTGGCCAGGTGTAAAATGAAATTACCTTACATGATGTTCCTTCTACCTTTTTATATTTAACACCACAAGGTTCTACAATAATAGGGACATCCTACTTCACATGCAGTTTAAGTCTAGGTACAGATACTAATACCTAAATCCCTTAAACTAAGGCTCTGATACCATCTGTAACATCCCGGTTCCTAAACACACATCAAATTACACTTTTTGCATAACAAAATCTCATAACCAAAATACATCATATTTCATCTACGGTCCCATAGTCTTTAACAACATAATGACTATTTCAGTACAAACTTTTTGCTAATAATTACATGATCATTACTTAAACAAAATAGATCATAACACTTCATGGATCTTCATTAAGCATATATCTTCAAAAGAAATTCACAGATTTTCCTATCCCTTGCCTCTATTTGCTCCACGACCTGGAATACATATTTTAAAACAAAAATGAGGGTTAGACCTAGCGGTCTAAGTGAGAAAATCCCTGTCACTTGAAAGTAAAACCATTTCACAAACACTATATACGTAACACACATATAAATACCACATACGACTCATGCATCGTGTACTTTCCTTCCTCAATATCTTGGCCATATTAGTTGGTTGCAAGCCAACTAATAAATTAACTCCGTCGTACGAAAATTACAGCCAACACCGCCGTACGACAATTACAACCAATATTCCGCCGGTCCTAAAACCCGGCCAACGTACTCTCACATAGTACAATGCTTATGTAATTACAATATCTCAATATATCATATTACAACATAAACACATAAGCATATCATATATCACTTCCTCAATCCACGCATATATGTATTCCAGTTTAAAACGTTTTTAAGGTAAAACTCACCTGTTTTGCTTATCACCAAAATCCTTTCCAAGCCTTTTCAACAGATTCAGTCTTTCACTTCAAATTCACAGTATCTGAAACAATTCAAATACAATATCTCTTTACTAAATAGAACACATAAGACTTACTAAAGCTAAAGGCTCTTAGATAACTCTAATTATTTTTGCTTTAATTAATTTATTTCTGTATGTAAGTTCTCAATCTTAAATAATTCTTAAAATCACAGAGCTTCTGTAAGTCTACTCAGAACCTCTGACAACCCCTACAGAACCTCTGGAAAATATGACCTATGTTCTATGCAAAACTTATCATTCTTTGATCCAAGCATAGGTCAAGGGGGAGCAAAAGGAAAATTCCTAATCTACAGAGGTGATTAGATCAAGGGGGAGCAAAAAGGGATCCTGAAATGATCTACAGAGGTAAAACTTTCAAGGGAAAGCCAAAGAAGAGTGTCAATGAATCTATATCGACAGAAGTCAGACATCACTGCCGAGAAAAGAAGAACCAAAAGGTATGTCTCTCGCACAAAAGGTTTTTGAAAACAGTTTTCTAGGACACAAATTGTCAAATATGTCCTAAATATACTGTGGATAACATTTCAAAAATCAAAACATCAAAAAGTTTCATAAAATTTGAGTTATGAGAAATTTAAGGTCATAGAGCTTCTGCCGAGCTCAACAGAAGCTCTGCCAGAAATATGCTCTGAGATCGCAACTTTAACCTCTATCGATCTTTTGGAATGTTATCTCGGAAACCAAACAGACTCACCATGACCTTCTCGAACAAAACTTTTTCCATAACAATTTTTTCGGACACCAACTTTCAAATATGTCCGAAAAATATCTCTTAAAACAGATCAAAAATTGGATGATCAGAAAAGTTAATAGAATTTTCGTTATGAGATTTTTTCCCTCACAGAGCTTCTGCCGGCCCTCCCAGAGCTTCTGCAAGTTCCAACAGAGCCACAAAACCTCTGCGAGTAAAAACTCTTATCTAAAAATCCTATTTGATCCTCTCCAATGCCTTTACAAAACGTTTTTGGTTAAAAAGGAACCCCACAGAAGTCATGATAACAATGACATATATGAGAAAGGGATACACATCAAAGATTTTCAAAATCATAGAACTTCTGTAAACTACAAAAGTTCTGTCAATCTGTTACTTGGGCATTTCTGAAGTAATAACGGTTACTTTTACTGAGAGTTAATTACATGTGGCTAAGAATAACCCCACGCGCCTAGCATTAATGGGCCGCGCACGACGTCCTGTCATCCTCTGACATGGCCTACGTGTCCCATTTTCATTGGGCGTACATGGAACGTTTTCTGTGGAAAGTTGAACCCGCCGTTCTAACTTGAGTTTGGATTCCAAATTTTAATCCATTACCATATATTCTACTCTTTCGAATTCTACCGTTTTACCTTCCTATAAAAACCAATCTTACCCTCTCATAAACTTTTTACAAACTCTCATTCTTCTCCGGCGAAACCTGCAAATTTCTTATTCTCAGTACCAAATGGCTTCATCTTCTCAAGCTATCTCCTCTGCACACTCTCCGGCGACCTCACCAAAACATTCACCTGCTCATTCTGAACATTCAGAAAACCCCAACCCTGCCCAAAACATTGAACTAGAAGATTCCGGCGATTCAGCAGACTTTGCTCCAACCACACATCTTCAAAACTTCATAGCAAAGGATCATTTCGAAAAAGTACTACCAATCAAATCCAACAATTGCTATTTGGTCCCTTCACCCACTGCTTTCGGCGAAGCCCATGCCATTCTTCTAAACGTAATGGAAAATCATATCCTCTTCCCTTTACTCTCAAGAACCCCAAAGAAAATTCCAGTAAGATATCTGAACCAGTTTTGGCAAAGTTGCCGATTTGATAAAGATGAGTCTCTTATCAAAGGATACATTTCAAAACCCGACAAATCTGAGCATCTGGAAATCAAGTTCAATAGAACAATGTTCTCACTTGAATTCAACCTACCAACAAGGGGTCTTCTTGGATTAAAGAAGTACGCAGAGCAACCAACAGACGACGAGATCTGTCGTTTCTTAGAAATGCTTGGGTACAACACACAACTGAGGAAGAGAAATGACTTCTGCAGAGGCAGATTACCACCTCTGTGGAACACCTTGTTCTCAATTCTTAACAGATGCCTGACAGGGAAGATAGGCAGTATTGACCAGAGCTCACATCATATATTAACCATCATGTATGGGGTTTACTATGATCTCCCACTGGATTACGCGACCATAATGATGCAAGAGATCATTAACACCATCGACAGAAAGAACAACACAAGAAGGGTCAAAGAGAACGATCCTAAGTTTCTACCACCTCTGCAATTCCAAAGAATACTGGGAGTCTTGTTCGAACCTCTGTTGCTAATACAGAAATGGCCAATGGAAGGGCCAATTCCCAAACAGTTCCAAATGAGCAAAAATATTCCCACTGATCATGTAGATGGCTACACACACTGTAGACCTTTGTCAAAGAAACTTCTGAGGTATGCCAAGAATAAAACCCTTAAGAAAGAGTATATACGCGATCATAGAACTCCTAAACCGAGTCCTATGACACCCCCGCGTTTAGGTGTCCCCCTAGGAACAATGATTGCAGAACCTCTTTCCACTCAAGAAGAAAAAGATCACAAATTAGCAAAACACATGGCTATTCAACTTAGCTTCATAGCCAAACGTGCAGAGCTCATGGGAAAGAAGTCCTCTTCAAAATCTTCTGCTTCTACTCCAAAATCAAAAAGGAGGAAAACTGCAGAAGGCACCTCTACAAGCGCTGCAGAAGATCAACCTTCACCTCCTCATGCCACAGAAATTGGCTCCTCTGCTCCTCCCTCTTCTCCAAAACAGAAGAAGAAAAGAAAATCAAAAACCACAGAGGAAGGGGCACGAAAACCTAAGAGGAGGAAATCCAAAAAGAAGCATGGTAAACCACTTGAGAAATTGGTTACCATAGAAGAGGAAGCAATGGCAGAAGAAAGAACTGCAGAAGAAGAAGATACAGAAGAAGAAATGACAGAAGAGGGATATCAATCGCCCCATCAATCCCCAGATCGATTTGCTCACCAAGGAAACATTAACGATTTCCTACAGAACCCCGACATTGCCAACACTTTTAATACAGCAGGGTGGACGGCACAACCTCTCGACCACCATTCACCAGAAGAACAATACTTCTCTATTTCCGGCATTGACACACATCTGCAAGAAGATGATCAAACACCCAGAGATCAATCAGCTGAGCCACCCATTATTCTACAGAACCCCTTCATTCAGCAAGGATTGGACGTTCACAGAAGGAGTCCAAGCCCAGCTTCAGAAGAAATAGGACAAACAGAAGCTCAGTGGAATAGAGATGAAGTAACAGAGACAAGAATGGAGGTCTCAGAGATAGATTCAGACGAAGAAGAAGCTGTCTGGATACGAAAAGGTCTCTATCATCCACATGTCATGAAGTTATATGGCTCTCATCAAATGTATGACTTCTTAGGCACAGAGCAAAGAACTTCAACAGTGGATAGGGTAGAAACATCTGGAGGAAAAGAAAATGTAAAAGAAAGAGATGCCGAAGATGAAGAAGGCACACATCCCTCACCCCCTCCCAGTGCAACCCACACATCTAACTCCGCAGGTCTAGCTGCAGAAGGAGTTATTGAAATAGAGCAGCACAGCTCGATCCAAACCCAACCCATCCAGCCAGAAGTCACTCTTTCGACTTCTGCGCCCACAGAAACCGGGGAATCCATTCCTAGGGAGTCTCCTCAGAGAGACTCACCTATAGTTCGTGATCAATCGCCCCAGATCACAACAGAACACCCTACAGAGGAATTCGTTTCCTCTGCCACACACACACAACTAGGGCCAACACTTCTTTCATAGAGAAGTAGTGAGCACAACGACGAAGAGACTCTAGACAAGTCTCCGAGTCAACAGAAGGATAATCTAGTACCCACCTCTGAAGTGGATCTAGACAATGTCGTTCACAGAACTTCTGTAGAGTCTGAAGCACTAGATGCTTCTGTTCGAAGATCAGATGGAAATCCTTCCACCCCCAACGTACAAACAAGGGTGAACGAAGGTGTCCCAGGAGCAGGGACTCACTCTGGAGACGAATGTGTTCCTCCAGAGGTTACACCAGGGACACAAGTATCAAGGGATGAGTTCCAAACCCTTGTCACCTCTGTGAACCAAACCATGAAAGAGTTGCAAAGCTCTTTCACATCTTTTGCAGAGAAAACATCAACGGCCATGCTGAATCTGAACACCAAAATGGACAATCTGTCCACAGAGGTGAAAACAACAATCACAGAGATGAAATCTTCTGCGCAAACAACTGCAACAACTACAGCCACTTCTGCGGCTAAAGATTTTGGAATAGCTGCAACTTCTGCATTCAAGGAATCAGTAAAACATTTCCTTGAACAAATGAACAAGCAATCTAACAAATCACAGAGCATCACACCTGCAGAACTACAGAAGGCTCTGCAAAACGTTCAAGCAGAAGCAATGCGCAACACAATACTGATGCAGCCTAAAGACTACATGACCAGAGCACAGCTAACAGAGCTCGGCCAAAATGTCATAAACCAGGTCACTGAAGTCATTGTCTCCTTCACTACTGCAAATACCAACTACGTCAAAGAGTTCAGAAAAAGTGTCGGCAGAATGCGCTTCAACACAGAAGCAGAGCTTGCAACTCTTTTCGGCCTCTGTGATGATGTATGTGCGAAGTTGATGGCCGCAGGAGCAGAACTACCAAAGAAACCCAAAGCTTCCTGCAGAGTAGAAGGTACTTCTGATAAAAGTCAGGATGATTCTGATGATGACCATCCTGGTCCATCAGATAATCCTAAGGGGGAGAATATAAGGGAGAAAGCTACGACCAGAGGAATACAAGCTCCACCAATCGCAGCAGAACCAATCAGTCAAGCCCCTCCAGAACAAACCCAAGATCAACAACAAAATCAACAGACCACAGAGACAACACCCATCTCTGTGGAATCAACTCCTGAAGAAACCAATATTCCAGAAGCTGATCAGCATACCACAGAGGCAACAACCACCCCTGTGGTAATCAACTTGGAAAAGAGTCCTTCAACAAAATCAACAGAAAAACCCCAAACCATACCAAGAAGAAAGTCGATTGCCACCAAACCAAAAAGAGCAACGACCTCTACGACCTCTGCTTTTTCTATTCTGAGAAAGATGCACAATACAATGTCTGATCGAATGTCGCAGAGAGAAGAAGAAAGGCACAGGTTCACATTAGCTTTCAAAATGGCAAGAAGATTCGATGTCCAATCTTCACCAACAGACATAGAGCTCACAGAAGAAGTCACCAAAGAACCTCCAACAGAGGTTACAGAGCAACTCAAGCCAACAGAACCATCGCCACAAAAGTCCTCTAAAACATAAGTGTCAAAACCTACAGAGGCAACCATCAAGCCAACAGAAGCACCAACCTCCAAACCTACAGAAGAAACAGGTTCTGCACCTCCAAAAGCCAAAGACAAGGGCAAAGCAATACTGACAGAAGAGCCCAAGAAAAAGAAATCATTGCCCAAGCCTACAGAGAAATTGATGAAGAGCGCCTTTGATGCCTTCCAAACTCCAAAGCCTGAAAAAGTTGATTGGGCATATGGATTAAAGCCTCTGACAGACATTCCTCTAACTGGCAGAGCTGCAGAAATTGTTCAAAGGATGGAGAGTCTCAGAAGACAAGTACCACAACCTGGTCTAACACATGAAGAAATGGAAGAAGTGGTATACAAATACCTCTATAAACAAACCTTTCAGACCAATCATCCAACAGATCATGTGACAGATTCAAGGATCAGAGAAGAATTTGAGAACATCTTCACAAGGACAAAGCCAAGAACCAAAGCAGATGTCTTCTCAATCCACAAGATCAAAAAGGTAATCTTCTGCAAGTTCTCCTTTAAAAGAACCTATCCAAGGGTCAGGTTCAATCTTTACAAAGTCAGAATTGAAGACAATTCAGAAACCACCTTTGTTGATGCTGACCTAAGAAATATCAATCCTTATGATCTACCTGACCTTCTACAATGGACAAAGGACAACTACAACACAGAGGCAAACACCAGAGCCTATCAAGTATTAAGAAAAGCAATGAGGGAAAAGCTTCTGATCTTCAGTATGATAGATTTTCAACTGGGAAAGGATCTTGGTCTCAAACATCTAAATTTACGACCACCAGAAGATCGCTGCCCACCCGACGCCGTGCCCAACTCTATCATTACAGAACCAATATTCAGGTTAGTATTTCAAAACCCACAAGGCGAAATCAAACTATTTGTGTGCATGGATTGTCAGAAGTACGCAACTAGTACTCTGAACAAGTTCAGAGCAAGCCTTGTAAAATACAGAGGTACAGAGAAAATGGATAGAGATGCTGCAGATACTTTCATCCGAGAGATTGATGCCACAATCCGCCTAAGAGAACTCTGCATCAGTTTCTACAAAGAGATCAGAAGAATCGGAAGAGACAACAGAAGCTACAACGATTTCAAAGATGCCAAAATCTGATTCTCAAACCTCAAATCTCTGCAAACCAAGTCAAAAGTTTATCTTTCATTGTACTCAAATGTAAAATGCCTCAGGCATATTTCTGAATGAAAGAACTTTCGAGGTATTGTTTAACCTCTGTCTTATCTAACTTAGCCTAACTAAACTCAAGTTAAATTTTTTATTTTTCACTACTTAGGGGGAGATTGTTAGCTTCAATCTTCCTAATCATAGAAGTATTTAGAAGTAGTGAAAAATAGGCTAAGTGAAGAAAGCCTCTTACAGAGGCTCTGCCGAACTTACCGAGAGATCAAGGTCAAGAAGCTACAGAAGCTAAAGAGGTGCCTTACAGAAGCTCTGTCATACGCGCAAAGAAGACCAAAGACTCGGAATCCGGTGAAGATTGCTCTTCTAAGGACCAAACCGCATAACCTCTGTGGCACTTCACAGAGCCTCTGCGGTCTTCAACAAAGACTTAAAAGATATTTATAATATCTTGCTACTGTTACAGGACCTGTTCATCAACTTGCATGGTAGCATGGCCTATCCAACTGCAACGGGTCAAACTCTGGTTGGATTCAATAGGGCTTAGTACATAATAGACGTCTGCTGCATTAAATGCAATACAGCACATTCAACTGTTCATGCCATCCGTCCAACTATTCATACCGTCCTTTGTGAATAGTAGCATATGCTTTATGGTCCCCTTAGAGTAGTATATAAGGAAGACTCATGTTGAGTTCTTCCTATCCATCTATCCATCGATCGATCAATCGAACAATCGAAACAAGAATTCAAGAGAGAAAAACATCACAAGAACACATAGCTTTAGACACTTTGAGAGTCATATCTGTTTTAAAAGCTTTGCTTACTCACTGTTCTTGAATCTGTTCTTAATATATATATTCAGTAAACTTTGAGATATTATTTCCTGTTCACTGTTTATTTATATTATGTTCTAAATCTATCAATCATATCTGTTAGTTATTCAAATACGCTGCCGCATCAAACATAAATTCGAACTAATAGATCTGACAATCTTGTATAAGCAAAACGGGAACCAACAGTTCCACTTGTTTTTTGACGACTCAGCGCATCAGCTACCACGTTCGCCATTCCCGGATGATAAAGGATTTCACAGTCATAATCATTCACCAATTCTAGCTATCCTCTATGCCTCATATTTAAATCCTTCTGGTCAAAAAGATGTTGGAGACTCTTATGATCGGTATAAATTTGACATCTAGACCCGTAAAGATAATGTCTCCAAATCTTCAACGTGAATACAACTGCTGTCAGTTCCATGTCGTGTGTAGGATACTGTCTTTCATGATCTTTTAACTGACGAGAAGCATAAGCAATAACCTTTCCACGCTGCATAAGTACACATCCCAATCCCAGTTTGGAAGCATCACTTCAAACAACAAAGTCTTCGGAACCTTTCGGTAGTGACAAAATCGGTGCGCTACAAAGTCTTTCTTTCAATACCCTGAATGCTTCATCCTGTTCTACTTTCCATTCAAACTTTATATTCTTTCGAGTCAGCTTAGTCAACGGCGTAGCGATACGAGAGAAGTCCTTTATAAACTTTCGATAGTAGCCGGCTAAACCCAGAAAACTACGTACTTCGGTTGGCGTTCTCGGCGGTTCCCACTTTTCAATTGCCTCTATTTTCGCTGGATCAACTCGAATACCCTTCTCGGAAACTACGTGCCCCAGAAATTAAACTTCTCGTAACCAGAATTCACATTTGGAAAATTTAGCATACAACTTCTCTTTCCTCAGCAACTCCAGGATCAAACGAAGATGTTGTGCGTGCTCCTCTTTGGACCGGGAATAGATAAGTATATCATCGATAAGTTTAATAACAAATTTATCGAGATACGGCTTACATACCCGATTCATTAAATCCATAAAAGCAGTTGGAGCGTTCGTTAGTCCAAATGGCATCACCAGGAATTCATAGTGACCGTACCTGGTGCGAAAAGCAGATTTCAAAACGTCTTCTTCTTTAACCTTCAGCTGATGATAACCAGATCTTAGATCAATCTTGGAGAAATAACAGGCTCCAACTAATTGATCAAAGAGGTCATCAATTCTAGGAAGCGGATATTTGTTCTTGATCGTGTGCTTATTCAGTTCCCGATAATCAATACACATTCTCATCGAACCATCCTTCTTTTTCACAAACAAGACCGGTGCACCCCACGGCGAAGAACTGGGTCTGATGAATCCTTTATCGGAAAGATCTTGTAGTTGCGTCAACATTTCTTTCATCTCTGGTGGCGCTAAACAATACGGTGCAAGAGCAATAGGAGCGGCTCCAGGAATCAGATCTATGCCAAACTCTACTTGTCTAACGGGCGGGAGACTAGTCAAGTCTTCGGGGAAAACTTCCGGAAATTTACACACAACCGGAATATCTTCCAACTTATTCTTTTCTAGCTTAGTATCTATCAAATAAGCTAAATAACTCTGGCAGCCTTTGCTAACACTCTTCCGAGCTTTCATCATAGAAATAAGGCAAGACTGGCTATTTTTACGATCACCATAAATCACTACTGGTCCCCTCCCAGGCAAGACAACGTTGATTAATTTCTTATCACAAAGTATGTTAGCCTAATTCTCGGCTAACCAATCCATCCGCAATACTACATCAAGCTCTATCAAGGCTATAGGAAACAATTGAATAGGTACTCCACACCCCTCTATATTTATCACACAACTATCAAAAACCTCATTAACGGATACTTGACTATCATTTGCAGTTTCTACCATTAGAGCATGATCTAACACTTTAGGCTTTAAATGCATATAAGCAGCAAATGAAGGACACACAAACGATCGGTTTGCACCGGAGTCAAATTAAATTTTAGCACGTATAGAGTTTATTAAAAATGTACGTGTAACCACATCTGGAGTTTCCTCCGCTTCTTGTGTTGTCATCTGAAATGCACGACCCTTTGCTCTTGGTTGTTCTGGCCTTTGTACTACCGGTCTAACACCCGCTGGTCTCACCGACGTACCACCTTGCTGTACACTTCCCCTCGGACAATCAGACTGAATGTGATCCGGAGAATTACAAAAGAAACAAAACCGCGTTACTCGACAGTCTTTAGCAACATGTCCGGTCTTCCCGCATCTATAACAAACCCGAGAATCAACTTGACAATTTCCTTGGTGGATACGATTGCATTTCAGACAAGGTCTTTCCGCTGGTCGGAAAGGTGGACGGTTATCAAATCGCTGAAACCTGGGCTTCTTCGAATCATACTGCGGTCCTTCCCACTTTCTTTTCCCCGCACCTTTATCACTAATACTTCTCCCTTTATCTTGTTGCACGGTTTCCGCGGCGTCTACTGCGGCGGAGAAAGTTTCTGGTCCTTTAGCAATGACCAAACTTCTAACTTTTGTATTCAATCCGAAGATAAACCTTTCAATCTTCATTGCCTCCGTGGCAACGTAGTATTCTGCGAAACGAGACTTTTCCAGAAAACGAGCGGTATAGTCCCGAACTGATAAGTTCCCTTGCTGCAAGTTCATAAACTCTCCTTCCAATTGTTTAACTGCTTCTTGGGGACAAAACTGTTTCCTGAAAACTATCACGAATTATTCCCAAGGGTAAGTAGAATATATATCAGATCCTCCCGAGGAAACATGAGCTTCCCACCAGTATAGGGCATCGCCTTTCAACATTGCAGTTCCATAGAATACTCTATCCTCTTCAGCGCATTTACTAGTCTTGAAGATAGCTTCTATTTCCTTCAGCCACTTCATAGCTTTCACTGGATCCCGATCTCCTGAGTAAGTTGGAGGCTTACAACTTAAGAACATTTTATAGTCACACTTCCTTAGTACTGGTGTGATTGTAGGTGTAATAAGCATCTCGTCTTCTTGACCAGGATCTGGTATATCAGCTTCATTATGACGAGTTCGATCAAACATGGCTTGTATACTGGCCGGCAGTCTTCCCATTTCGGCTGTTAAATCGTCCCTAGTAACAAATTCATTACCTCTCGGCGGAGCTCCACTCCCAGTTCTACCCCCAATTCTGCCTCCAATTCTGCCTCCACCTCTTTCTCCCCCTCTTCCCCTTCCTCCAGCTGTTGGGTTTGTTCTATTCGGATTTCCTCCTCCTTCCAGATTCGTTTGTCTAGTACCACTTGCCATTCTGTTGATTCAGACAAGGTTAATATACACATAAGCACATACCCCATATAACAAGGTATTCCAGTTCAAACATGTACCTGTAAGATCACCATTACACTGGCCAGGTGTAAAATGAAATTACCTTACATGATGTTCCTTCTACCTTTTTATATTTAACACCACAAGGTTCTACAATAATAGGGACATCCTACTTCACATGCAGTTTAAGTCTAGGTACAGATACTAATACCTAAATCCCTTAAACTAAGGCTCTGATACCATCTGTAACATCCCGGTTCCTAAACACACATCAAATTACACTTTTTGCATAAAAAAATCTCATGACCAAAATACATCATATTTCATCTACGGTCCCATAGTCTTTAACAACATAATGACTATTTCAGTACAAACTTTTTGCTAATAATTACATGATCATTACTTAAACAAAATAGATCATAACACTTCATGGATCTTCATTAAGCATATATCTTCAAAAGAAATTCACAGATTTTCCTATCCCTTGCCTCTATTTGCTCCACGACCTGGAATACATATTTTAAAACAAAAATGAGGGTTAGACCTAGCGGTCTAAGTGAGAAAATCCCTGTCACTTGAAAGTAAAACCATTTCACAAACACTATATACGTAACACACATATAAATACCACATACGACTCATGCATCGTGTACTTTCCTTCCTCAATATCTTGGCCATATTAGTTGGTTGCAAGCCAACTAATAAATTAACTCCGCCGTACGAAAATTACAGCCAACACCGCCGTACGACAATTACAACCAATATTCCGCCGGTCCTAAAACCCGGCCAACGTACTCTCACATAGTACAATGCTTATGTAATTACAATATCTCAATATATCATATTACAACATAAACACATAAGCATATCATATATCACTTCCTCAATCCACGCATATATGTATTCCAGTTTAAAACGTTTTTAAGGTAAAACTCACCTGTTTTGCTTATCACCAAAATCCTTTCCAAGCCTTTTCAACAGATTCAGTCTTTCACTTCAAATTCACAGTATCTGAAACAATTCAAATACAATATCTCTTTACTAAATAGAACACATAAGACTTACTAAAGCTAAAGGCTCTTAGATAACTCTATCCTCAAATGTTACCCCTAAACCCGAACTTAAGTCGAGTCCACAGTATATTCAATCCTCATTCCTAAGAGTCAACAAAACACAGGCTACTGGATACTCAAAAGTGTCTGAATTCTCAAAGTTTGACTAAACAGCTAAAGTATCCGGACAACAATACCTTTCCGGATAGCACCCATATTCCGGACAACACAACCTTTCCGGACAACATACACAATCTGGATAACATCAATAATCCGGACGATATCCGGAAACCAAAGTAACCCGGATACCACCCGGTATCTTAATTTATCTGGAAACTTAGGGAAAAAGAGACTTACCCGGGTAAAAGACTCGTCCGGACACCTTTAGAACATCATCCGGACACCACCAACAAACCTACCCGGACACCTTCGTTTTGTCCGGACACTACTGACGGTTTACCCCATTTTAACCCAGAAATCGGCTGAATCAACTTCAGACGTGATTTTGATTATTCTACTCCGCTAGAAACTATCTATTAACAATTATACACATAATTTGTAAAGGAACATACCTGTAATCACCTCCAAGCACACCAAAAGAAGCCCTAACCCTTCCTTTTTCTTATTCGTCTCTTTCTCTCAAAACACACACATCACCTACTGATTTTTCTGCTGTAACTGAAATATCTGAAGCTGGAAGAGATAATATCTAACTATAGTTACCATTTAGACGTTTAGCTAATCACAAATAACAAAACACCTTTAAACCTCTAAATTAACCAAACTTACCCTAAACCTTAAACTTTAAAGTTAACTAAATTAGCTGAAAAGAGGATTTAACTAACGAACTTACCCGAGATATTACAATTATATACATATATATATATATATATATATATATATATATATATATATATAGAGAGAGAGAGAGAGAGACTTGGGATCATGTGAGACCAAGCTATTTTCGTGAGACCACATTTTTACACTTGAAACTTCATTGCAAAAATACTGTAAAGGTTCGGCTTTTTTTGGCCTTCACAATGTTTTTCTGCGATGTTTCAACTGTAAAAATGTGGTCTCACGTGTCTCACGAAAACATGTTGGTCTCAAATGGCTAAACCACACACACACACACACAGATATATATATATATATATATATATATATATATATATATATATATATATATATATATATATATATATATATATATATATATATATATATATATATATATATATATATATATATATATATGGGGCTTAATCAATTTGAGAACTCCAAAATTTGTCAGATCCGTGAGAACTCTTACGTAATGGTATTGTTTAACATGAATTTTGCCCATCAAAGGATAGCGTTTAATGTATTGAATAACATATATTTGTTTCACAGTGTGTTTTCTTCACATGTATTTCGTTCACAATGTGAAACATTTTTACTTGTAGTTGTTGCTTCACAAACAAGTTAAAAAGGTTCACATTGTGAAATAAATACAAGTAAACCAAACACATTTTGAAACAAATATATGTTAATCGATTTCTTTAAATGCTAGTTCTAGATGAAAAAAATCATATGAAATAGCACATGATGCACTCGTTCTAAAGGTTATCACAATTTCATGAGTTCTCAAAAAAAAAACTATGATGTATATATATATATATATAGGGTTAGGTTCATTTGTTAACCTCAATTTTTGTGCTAACTTTGTTAACTTCTGTTGATCCAAACCCTCAGTGATTTGATAATGACCCTCTCTTAAACACTTAGTGAAAATTGTAAGTAAACAATATGTATTAGAGTTTCACTATCGCTGATGTACTAATACTAATTCAGTACCGCTGATAGGAACTCTCGTTCTTTAGATTAAACATTCAGCGAACACTGTTCACCATAATGCTCTGAGCCTGTTCAGTCCTCGTGGTGATCGCTGATAAGTTAGTTGTTTACTTATGATCCCTGAAGACAAGTTTCACGTCAACATAGGTTCTAGCTGAAGTTGAAGATCAAGCTCAAGAACCAGCGACAAGTCTCCTAATGAACTGATGCGGATCAGCGAAGACTCAGATTTGTCCACTCAACGTGAAGTATCAAGTATAAGACTTCAGCTATCGCTGAACTTTGTCATTCACTGATATAGAATGATAAAGCTCTGATTCAACAAAAGCTGATCATGAAGTCCTCCGTACAAAGTACTTTTGTCTTAACCACCCTTGCACGACTCCGTACGATATGTCAGAAAAGAACCTCCTTATTGTCTGAAATCGTACAACCACTCTGATTCTACACTGTGCACCATGCGGGTACAAAGGTTGTCTACTAAAGTCAGAATCAAACAACCAATCAGCTGCTGCCACGTGTAAAGTATAAACAGCCATGCATTAAATGCATGCAGTATATAAGAAGAAGACCTCACTTTATTTTTAAGTACTCGTAAACTCTGGTCGAGTCATCCTTCTTATATCTTTGAGATAGGTTATTATTAGTAATTTCCTTCTCTTTCTTAGTGCAAGAAACTTAGTGTTCCAACTTGTTTAGATTAGGATTTATCCTTATCTTGTTCCACAACAAGCTGTAAATTGTTAATGATTTATCAATAAACAATTTAGAAAAGTAAAATCTGTGTGTTTGTATTCAACCCCCCCCCCCCCTTCTACAAACTTGTATAGCCCTTCGGGACCAACAACTTCAATCAACCAATAGGAAGCCATTTTACATGGTGGTTACAAATGTGTATTCAACCATTAAATAGGGGTATGGATGGAAATCCATGTATTGGAATTATGACATTTGTTTATTGAGGGAGTTACAAACATCAAATCTTCCTTGATTCTAGCTATATTATTAAATCTTAAATATTTTGTAAGTTTTTAGTATCAAATTAGTGTATGAATCCATATTGTTGCATCATGAACATAGATAACAATATTATGAATCACGGTGTTTTTAACGATGTTGAGTAGAGTGTTTATGTGTGTCATTTATGGGTTTATAGTTCATGTAAACAAATTTATCAGATCTTCATGTAATCTGGTCGTATGGGTTAATAGTTCATGTGTGTTCATGTGTGGATAAGTTGTTCATGTGAGTTCATTTGTTAAATGAATTCTAACCAAAAGGACTGTTGTATGTGTGTATATGATCATCGTGATTATGAACTTGAAGTTGAACATTTATGAACAATTTAATTATGAACATGTGTTGAACAAATTTATCAGATCCTCATCTAATCTGGTCGTATAAGTTTATAGCTCATGTGTATTCATGTGTGGGTTTATAATTCATATAAACAATTTTATCAGATTTTCATGTAATATGGTCGTATGGGTTAATAGTTCATGTGTGGATAAATTGAACATTTGAACATATGTTGTTCATCGTTAACGAATGTTAACCAATGTGTTAACATCAAATGAACTCATTAAATATTACACATGGCCCAATTTCCACAAATACCCCTAACACTGATGTTCCTTTCATTAAATATTACACATGGCCCAATTTATAATTAATGTGTTAATTACATTTGATCTCATCCGCCAGTTTTAACATCAATGGCTAAGATTTTGGTTAACAAAGTTAGCATGAAATATAGGGTTAACCAATGAAACCATTGATTTCATTGGATAAATTGATGAATTGATTCATGAAATTGTTTAATTTGATGAAATTGTTTCATATCATTATTTTCTTGATAAAATTGTATCATATAGTTGTGTTTTTTATGTAAAAATGAGAAAGTTTCATCAGATTGAAAAAAATACATGAATACATAAAAACACAAAATATGAAACAATTACATCAAGAATAGAATTAAATATGAAACAATTTCATCAAATTAAACAACTTCATGAACCAATTTCATTAACTTAACCAATGAAATTGACGGTTTGCATTGTTTGCAACATAAAAGTGGTTTACATTTGATCTCTCCTCTCTCTCTCTCTCTCTCTATATATATATATATATATATATATATATATATATATATATATATATATTAGGTTCTTTTGTTAACCCAATATTTGTTATTAACTTTATGAACCAGAGTCACCACCATTATTTTTATATATCGATGGTTGAAATCACTCATGTTATGAATGTAATTTATTGATCACGTATGGTAATTTATTGTAGGTGAACCTTATTGAACAGGGTTATTGAACAAAATCATATAGATTCCATTTGAAATATAACCAGCCGGAAATTACTCCTCTATGAATCGAAACCGACCTGGAAAGGTAAATGTTCTTATATGAAATATATATCAAAGATCATAAAATTACCATTCATACGTAACACATTAACCATTTCATATTTATATAACGGTATACACATCGTGTTCATGTTCAAAAATGAACTTTATCCCGTATAGTAAACTAAACACTTGTTTGAAATTAATATCGAATGAACATGTACGAACTGGGTTCTTGAAATCGTATGAACATGTATGATCATTTTTCGTACGCATGAATATACTTGTATGAACATGTATGAAGTGGGTTTGAACTAGACTAAACATGCGTGAACACTCCACATTGAATAGAACATTCCACCATATCATAATCTATGTCATCAACTAGAACAAAAGAAAAAGTCACCAAATAAACCTATCCAAAATACAAAACCACATTGAATTTAATGTTTGGTCAGTAACAACTATCATAGAAAAATATCAAAGGTTCGTTTTTGACCGGTAAGGCATCCATAACTAAAACGATATTAATGTATATAACAATAGGTAGCAATGTTCAACTACCATTAAGACGGTCAATATAATATTTCGTCACTACCATTAAAACAATCAATCTAATTAATGTTTCGTCGATAATAACGATCAGGAAACATGAACAAATAACATATCACAAAACTAGGTAAAACAGAAGTATTGTGTATGGCAAGCAGTGCCTGTTTTTGTTCACACAAAACCTTTTTACATAAATGAACTTCAGGCCTAACATTCATTAATATTCTTCATATACATTGCTATCAAATATACTTCGATCGAATTCAACCGTGCATATATGAATAGATATGAACACATGCTAAATAAATCTGTAATGTAAACAATCAATATGTGTGAGCACCAACTTGTTCATAGCCATTACATGAAACGTATACCAAATTGGTTTAATCATACATGAACAAGTTACAATTCACTTATGAACATCTAACTTGTTCATGCATGTTGGTTCCCGTTATGCTTATACAAGATTGTCAGATCTATTAGTTCGAATTTATGTTTGATGCGGAAGCGTATTTGATGAACTAACAGATATGTTTGATAGATTTAGAACACAATATAAAGAAACAGTAGTTTAAGAATAAGTGTTTATCTCAAAGTCTACTGAATATATATATATCAAGAACAGATTTAAGAAACAGTGAGTAAGCAAAGCTTTAAAACAGATATGACTCTCAAAGTGTATAAGCTATGTGTTCTTGTGATGTTTTTATCTCTTGATTTTCGATTAGGAAGAACTCAACATGAGTCTTCCTTATATACTACTCTAAGGGGACCATAAAGCATAAGCTACTATTCAGAACGGACGGTATGAACAGTTGGACGTGATGTATTGCATTTAATGCAGCAGACGTCTATTATGTACTAAGCCCTATTGAGTCCACTCAGAGTTTGACACGTGTTGAAGTTGGACAGGGCATGCTACCATGCAAGTTGATGAACAGATCCTGGAACAGTAGCAAGATATTATAAATATCTTCGTCTTTAAATATCTTCCAAGTCTTTAGAGAGGACCACATAGGCTCTGTAAAGTGTTACAGAGGTTCTGCGGTCTGGTCCTTTGTAGAGCAGTCTTCACCGGTTTCCGAGTCATTTATCTTCTTTGTGCGTATGACAGAGGTTCTGTAAGACACCTCTGTAGCTTCTGTAGCTTCTTGACCTTGATCTCTCGGTAAGTTCGGCAGAGCCTCTGTAAGAGACTTTCTTCTCTTAGCCTATTTTTCACTACTTCTAAATACTTCTATGATTAGGAAGATTGAAGCTAACAATGCCAAACACCATGCACACTACTAACATCTCTAAAAAAGTAAACCCATAAACTCATTGATTAAAACCAATAATCTTTAATTGTTTTTTTTATGAAAAAACTTGAAATTGAATTGCGAAGACAAAAATCTTCTCATATAAAAAAATTACACTTACAATTACAAGAGTTTTTAAAATTCATTACCAACATAATCCTTCTCCTTAGTTGATGAAAAATCGACGGCCTAACTTCACCTTCACCATCAGTTGATAAATCATCACGTTTACGACTTGAGTTTCGACATCTTCATCCATCATTGTCAATTTCAACGACTTATCAATGACAAGACGACCTTCGATATCACTCGAATCGCTAACACAATTGCATTATATTGATGTTGTCCATCCATCTTTAAAGCTCCATGAACATAATATGAACATTCCGATTCCCAATCATGGATGAGCCTCCCTGAACTTCCAATTGAGTACTTTAGTAGGAGGTGGATGAACAGATTCGAGAATCAATAAAAAGGTTCCGCTAACCAACTCATACCGTAGTAGAAGATTCGACTAGTGATTTGTTCTACAATGTGTGCTCCTTATTTCTGAAGGGCGAGTGATCTTTTATAAAGGACTTCTCCACAGAGGTTCAAATGAGAAGTGCTAAATGTATGAAAAGTAGAAATGATCCTAACCCTTTCTTTGGTCAACATTTGTGGCTTTGACCGTGAAGCACTAGAATAGAGGGGTAGTTGTGTAACTTTTACAAATAGACGGCAAACAAATTCATATGTGAACCCGTGTGATATGATTCACATATAAACTATACGTGAATCCGTTGACTAGCTCACGTGTGAATCAGTTAATTAGGTCATATGAGAAACATTTAATTAGTCTATATGTGAATCACAAGAGTCTATATGTAAATCAGTTAAAATAGAGTTCATATGTAAATTACACGGGTTCACATATGAACATATAGTCCATATGTGAATCACACATACACATATGAACTAATTTGCCGCCTATATGTAAAAGTTACTGTAGGGTTTAACTGTGATTTTGTAACCGTTTACGTAGCAGAAAATAATAAATTTTGGTTACAAGATATATAGAAAACTTTTCTAAACTTACAAATTAAAAGAATCCAACGATGCATTTAAATATAAACAAAACCACACCATACGTTGTTTAGAATCAATACCTTTTTTGTAGATCAGCCGGGACACGAATAGAGCACCAAGAAATCAAATCAGATTTCCTTTATCGATAGTCCACACACGAATACATTTCTCGTTCCCACCGGGTGCTAGCCCTTGAACCCTCGAACTATATGTTTTACAGAAAAGAAAATTGTTCTTTTTTGTATTTCTTTGAAAGACTAATTCTGTTTTCAATCAACAGAAAAATGGTTTAGCCTAACACCCTATTAATACCAAAATAATTATAGATAGACTATCATTCAAATAACGCTTAAATAAGGTTTACTAATTATCTGTAAATTCAAATTCAAATATGTAACTATATTTTAAACTTTAAATATAATTGTATACAATTACAATAACACCCTGTAATTAACATAATTACGTTTTCAACTTGTAATTAACATAATTACGCTTTCACCTTGTAATTATCATAATCACGTCTTCACCCTGTAATTATCATAATTATAGTCGAACACATATTTCATAATTATTCTTCAAAAATAATTATTTCCTTAATCAACTTGATTTAATTCGGGTTTCTAGAAATGGAAACAAACACATTCTTTGTGCGCGACCCAATAGGTTTACATACTCCTCATTAGTATCTCTGGGTGACACGTGTCGTGGGCCTATAATAACCTACTGTTACGAAACAGCCCCTCTATTTTTGAAATAGCCGCAATTTTTTTCTAGTCAAAGTCGCAATTTTCGACTAGTCAAATCCGATATGGATCAGATAAAAGGCTAGGATTACTTCTTTACTTCTCATATATTTAACACATCTCTTTTGAACTTATGGCTATATATGTGTATATATATATAGATAGATAGATAGATAGATAGATAGATAGATAGATAGATAGATAGATAGATAGATAGATATATAGATATATAGATATATAGGTTTGGGTTCCGGTGAGAAGTTGAACTTAACGTGAAAAACATCATAAATGGTTACCAGGATGAGAAATGGACGCACATTAGGATGAGATGCACCAGAGCAATTTCCTTCTAAGCCGCAATTCATGGCACGCCATTTGATTAAAAGTGATCAACGGTTCAGATCCACTTCTCACGTTTCTGATGTTAACCTCAACTTCTCACACGATCCTTTGCACACACATACACACACACACACACATATATATATATATATATAGGTGTGTAGGGTTTGGTTCCATGTGAAGTGTCAAATTTGGTGAGAAGTGGTTATCAACCGTTGAATGAGTAATGGACGAGCATTAGGATGAGATGCACTAAGGTAAGATGCACCGAGATGCACCGGATAAATTCCCTTTTAATTCACAATTCATGGGATGGTATGTGATTAAAAAGTGATCAACAGTTTAAAAGCACTTCTTATACTTCTCACTAAAAATAACACTTCTCACATTATCCTATGCCTATATGTGTGTATGTATGTGTTTTCGTATGTGTGTGATCCTATCATATGATCATTTTGTGATCTTATTTTATATATTTATAGGATAATTGCTATTCATGATCTAGTATTTTCCATCCTTTAATTAATTATATAAAAAAGTTAATTTTTAAAAGGATAAATTTTTTGTAAAGGCCTCTAAAAAATAAAACCATGGATATTTTTAATAAACTTCATTTGATTATATGTCTATAAATATAGTATTAGACCAAATATTTAAACAGAATCCAGAAATTCCCTATTTTTCCATTTCTACATATAATATTTTTTTATTTTTACAAATAAAGGAAAAAGATAAATAATCACGCGAGTAGAAGAGAAAAAAGTCTTTTAATTCTCCGATGGAAATAAAACGAGGATTTGATCATATTCAATAATGAGGTATTGGAGGATTGGGGCCAAGATGAGAGTTTGGGTATTGGTATTGGTGGAACTGCCCAGCCCAATTAGCATCCCAATTAGCATCTGCAAACTTTGATAGCAATTTCTATGCATTTTTGAAACTAATACATATATTACTCGTTGTTAGTGAATAGTTGGTATATTTTTTCAATGAAAAAATTCCCACATCGATAGCTAAATTATCTTCGCTACTTTTTTTCTTCCATAAATAGAGCCCATAACTACATGTATTTATCGAAAATTGTAGACGTGTAAAATGATTATCGTCTGCTTTTGAACTCGTGATGGTTTTATTCATAAACCACACAAACCTACTCATCCACTTTTGAATGGGTGTTGGTTTTAAACCAAAACCACATCAAACTTGATTAAGGTTATGTGGCTTAGTATTGCTTGTGTGTAGTTCAGGTAAATCCATCACGAGCTATACACATCTGTCGATATAGATGTAGATATTCATGTATCTACTCTATAGTTGTTCCATTTACGTTTATTTATATCTTTATTTCGGTATTATTTTCTTTTTCCTTTTAATATCTTTTGTTTTGGGTCTGCCTTTTTCTTTTCAATTCCATGTTTATTTTTAGCTTAGATTTTTCTTATTCTTATGCTTGCATATGGTTTGTCCCCAACAATATTGCATCGAAATCATTCTTTTCAAAATCTAGAGCCATTCTATCTATAATAATTTGAAAGAAAGAACAAGCTTTTGCATCTCGTTGCTTCTTTAGAGACTTTCTGAGCCTGATATTCCATCTTTTTCGAATCAAATCATGAACTTCTGAGTCAAATGTATCTTCGATAATTTTCCTATTCCATTGTGTACAAAATATTCTTTAATTTAGATCATGTTTTCAATCGTCAAGAAGTGAAAAGATTGGAGGAAGAAGCAAAGAGGCTACATATGACACAGAAATTGATGGTATGATTCTGAAAAGTATGGATTGTAAGGCTCGAAAGCCTCTAAAGAAGCAATCCGATGGAGGATCACGATTTTCTTTCTTTTATGTTGATCAAACTCGTATTCATGTAGTTGTATCTATTTTTTCTTTTTATTTCATTCCTTTACTCTTCGTATGTACTGTGTAAAAACCCTTTAAAGTGGAAAAACAATGTAAGAAAATATTGTTGTTTTATGAATAGATTATTTTCCTATTATTAATAGACCATTTTTGCCGAGTTTGATGCGTGTAATATATGATACAAATGTAACACCGCGTAACTTTTCCATTAGTTTGCATGAAATCTCTTACTAAATGTGCAAAATGATCTTTCAACTGAACGCAACAAAATCTTTATGCTTGGAAGGTTTGATGCTCATATTTTGTTTTGTTATAAATTAGATCTCAATTTCGATATTTGAACAATTTAAAAAAATATTCACCAAATTAAATAATCCAAGAATGAAACTCTCTCTGAAGTTCACCAACGTTTTAACTGTTTAATAATAGATCTGAAAACTGTTGGTAAGGAATATTCTAACTTTGAAGTGCTGACAAAGTTTTTAGAATGTTTACTTGAAAGCTGGGACAATTATTCTATGTGTCTCAAGCTGTCAAAGGATCTAAAATCAATGACCCTTTCTACCTTATATGGCACGATGCTGAATCATGAGCAATCGAGTCATCTTAAGAAGAATCTTGTAAAAGATTCTAAAAGCACCCCTGTTGCTTTAATCTCAGAGGAACCTTCCACTCAGCGAACCTCGGTCACTATCACTGCGTTGGAAAGTAACTCTGAAAGCTCATCAAATTCTGACTCTTCATATGATGATGAATCTTTGGCTCTCCTCACTAAAAAGTTCAGGAGATTCGCCAAAAAGAAAATGTTCAGAAAGAATAAACCTCTTTTTATTACTGACAAGCCAAGATCATCAGCTCCTGTTGATAAGGCTACTGCTACTTGTTTTAACTGCGAAAAGATAGGATATTTCGCTAACGAGTGCAGGTCTAAGAAAATTTCGAGAAACTCAGCGTTTCCCAAGAAATCCTTTATTCCCAGGAATAAAGATGACAAATACGCCAAGCTGAAAGAAAGTATGCGAAGCTGAAAAGCTTTAAGAAGAAAGGCAAAGGCCTGATGGCTAACTATGATTGGGCTGCCTCTAAGGAAGAAGAATCATCATCTGACTCTGAAGATGATGAAGCCAATCTCTGTCTTATGGCTGAGATTGAAGATGAGGAAGAAAGTTCAGACATTCCCTCTACTTCAACCTCTGCTATTCAGGTATAACCTTCCTTCTTTACAAATATTGCAAATATTGATGAAGCTGATAGTCTTCGTAAAATCGATCTCTTGACTAGAAGTTTATATGAAGCCATGAATGGCAAAACTGTAGTTGAAAACCAAAACCTTGATCTCGCTGAACAGCTTAAAAACTGTCACCTTCAAATAGAAAATCTTTGTAAAATTGAAGACGATTTTAAAGATCAAGTGCATTTAAATCAGCTAGTCATAATCGAGCGCGAAGAAGCTATCGCTGCATTAAGAGCTGAAAAGCTACTGTTGATGGATGGTATAATTCCTCAACAAAGATCACTGAGATAATTAAGTCTCAGATTCCCCTGAGTGATAAACGTGGTCTTGGTTACAAAGATGATACTCTAGAACCAACCACTGATCGTTCCATGCTCTTATTTGGAACTTTCGTATCCTCAGTCGTTGATACTTCATCCTCTCAGTGTTCCTCTTCCAGACCGCCTATCCCTGAGGAAATTTCTACCTCTTCAAAAGGTAAAGAGAAAATGGTTTATCCAAAACCTACCTCTGTCTTTAAAGATAAAGGTAAAGGAATTTCTTTTAACCAAAATCCTCAGAAGGGTACCTTAGTACCTAAGCTGAATGCTTCTAAGGCTTTAGTGATTCATCCCTCTGGATCAAGGAATCAGATCTCTGGATCTACTCAGCATGGATCTATTCAGCGATCTACTCCTAGAATCAGAGTGGATGTCCCTGGTAAGAAATCCGAAGAACTGAATGTTCCTCCCATTTCAAAAGCCAATAGCTTACTTGGTGCTGGTACTTTTATTTCAAAATCTAAAGCTCAGCATTCAAATGGTCCTAGAACTTTTAGTTATAGGAAATGTTATCACTGTGGACTTACTGATCATATTGCTAGTAAGTGCCCCACAGCCACCAAAGATGAAAAGATAGCTAAGGTGAAGATCATTGTCCCCAAGGCAAAGAAGACCACTGAGGTTAAGAAATTAACCAAAGTGAAGAATGACAAAGCTGAATCTTCAAATGCTGTAAAGATTGCTGAACATTCCATTCCTACTACCTCCACTGACAAAAATGTACACATGGTTAAGTGGGTACCCAAGAAAAACTAATCTTCCTTTGTAATGCAGGTTAAGAAGGGTATCTGGTATCTCGATAGCGGATGCTCTAGACACATGACTGGAAAGAAAAGCATGCTCGCTGAATACAAGGAAGAGAAGGGTCCCTCTGTGACTTTCGGTGGAAATGGAAAAGGACATACCCAAGGGTTTGGTGTACTCTCTAATGGTACAACAACTTTCAGAAGAGTCGCATATGTTGAAGGGCTGAAGCATAATCTTTTAAGCATCAGTCAGCTTTGCGAAAAGTTAACAAAGTAATCTTTACTAAGGAATCCTGCTTTGTCAGTGACAAAAAGGGGAAGATAGCTCTCAGCGGTTATCGTTTGGAAAATGTTTATGTAATAAACATGGACTCAACAACCACTGAGAACTCTTGTTTCTTCTCAAAAGCCTCATCTGATGTCAACTGGCTATGGCATAAGAGGCTCTCTCATCTGAAATTCAAGACACTGAACACTCTTTCTTCAAAAGAGTTAGTCACTGGTCTACCTCAGCACTCATACGCCAAAGAGTCTTTATGTTCAGCGTGTGAGAAAGGGAAGCAGACCAAAGCAAGCTTTAAGTCAAAGCAAATCTCCTCAGTGTCATCTCCTCTACAACTTCTCCATATGGATTTGTTTGGCCCTATTAACAAACATTCCATCGCTGGAAAGACATATACACTGGTCATAGTTGATGAATTCCCTCGTTATACATGGGTTATGTTTCTCCGTTCCAAGAGTGACACCCCTGAAGAACTCATCACCTTTGTTCGGAAGATGGAAACCCTGAACAACTTGACCGTTCGCTCGATAAGGAGTGATCATGGGACTGAATTCAAAAACAGTTCTCTTGATTCCTTCTTTGAGAGTAAGGTTATTTCTCACAACTTTTCATCAGTGAGAACACCGCAACAAAATGGAGTCGCTGAAAGAAGAAATAGAACAATTATTGAAGCTGCACGATCAATGCTTAGCGATTCTCAACTGCCTACTCAGTTTTGGGCAGAAGCTGTCAACACTGCTTGTTTTACGCAAAACAGATCGCTGATAGTCAAAAGATTCAATAAAACAGCCTATGAACTTTTTCATGGGAGAAAGCCCTCAATCAGCTTTCTTAACATCTTTGGATGTCAGTGTTTAATACTGAACAACAGAGATACCCTTGGAAAGTTTGATCCTAAGGCTGATGATGGAATCTTTCTTGGATATTCTTCAATCTCCAAAGCCTTCAGAGTCTTCAATCGAAGAAGACAAACTGTAGAAGAAACTATTCACGCCACGTTTGACGAATCCCGTTCTTCGAACTCTAAACCGTCCGCTGATACTGAAGAACTGAATCAATGGATGTTTTCTCATCTTGGTGATTCAGAAGATATTCCCACTCCTCATACTCATACAGTTGAAGATGATAGTCCTACTATCATTCCAAACATGCAGAATAGTGAAGCTGGAACATCATGGGTCTCAGTTGTTCCTTTAAACACTATACCTGCTTCTGAACCAAATGTCTCAGACATTCCATCTACTTCTCAGCAATCAGTGAATATAATGACAACTGCACCCATTCCCCTCTTAGCTGATACTCCAGAAGTTGCTGAAGCCTCATCTTCAGCTCCTCCAGTTCAGTTTGAGTCAGCGTCTCACGCTCCGGCTCAGCGATGGAATGTAAATCACCCAATTGATCAAATTCTAGGTGATCCAAACGCTGGTGTTCAGACTCGACGAAGTGCAGGTAATATTTGTTTATTTGTTAACTTTATTTCTCTGACTGAACCAAAGAAAGTAGATGATGCCCTCAAAGATCCAAACTGGGTCAGCGCCATGCAAGAAGAGCTGACTGAATTCGAAAGAAACAAAGTTTGGAAACTTGTTCGAAGACCAACTGACAAGACAGTGATAGGCACTAAATGGGTCTATCGAAACAAGTTGGACGAACATGGAACTGTAACCCGCAACAAGGCTCGTCTTGTTGCTCAGGGATACAAACAAGAGGAAGGCATAGATTACGACGAAACATTTTCTCCTGTAGCAAGACTAGAATCTATTCGTCTATTCTTAGCATACGCCGTACACAAAGACTTCAATGTATAACAGATGGATGTTAAGTCAGCGTTTCTAAATGGAAAGCTGAATGAATAAGTCTATGTGGAACAACCTCCAGGATTCTCAGATCCTAAGCGTCCAGGTTATGTTTATAAACTGGATAAGGCACTTTATGGCTTAAAGCAAGCGACACATGCATGGTATGACACTCTATCTACTTATCTCCATATTGAAATATTTGAGCGTGGTAAAATCGATAAGACTCTATTTTTCAGGAAAGTAAAAGGTCATATTATTCTTGTTCAAATATATGTTGATGACATTATATTTGGTTCTACTAACCCGAATCTTTGTACTCGTTTCGCTGATAGAATGAAAGATGAGTATAAAATGAGCATGATGGGTGAACTAACATATTTCCTTGGTCTTCGGATAAAGCAAAATGAAAAAGGAACTTTCATTAATCAGGGAAAGTATGTTAAAGATATGCTGAAGAAATTCGATTTAACTCAGAGTTCAGCTATGAAAACCCCTATGGCACCACCGCTGACACTAGATAAGGATACAAATGGTATTCCTGTTGATGTCACGTTATACCGTGGGATGATCGGCTCTCTTTTGTATCTTACAGCTAGCCGGCCCGATATAATGTACGCAACCTATTTGTGTGCACGATATCAAGCTGAACCTAAGATATCTCATATGACCGCTGTAAAGCGAATTTTTCAATATCTTAAGGGTACTGCGAATCTAGGTCTTTGGTATCCCAAAGACTCGGGGTTCGATCTAATCGCCTATTCAGATAGTGACTTTGCAGATTGCAAATTGGATAGGAAAAGCACCACAGGAGGCTGTCAGCTCCTGGGTGGAAAGCTGGTGAGTTGGACAAGTAAAAAGTAAAACTCAGTGTCCACCTCCACAGCTGAAGCTGAGTATGTAGCCGCTGGAAGCTGTTGTTCTCAGGTCTTGTGGATGAGAAATCAACTACTGGACTATGACATACAGCTCTCAAATATTCCAATCTATTGCGACAGCACAAGTGCCATCGCTATAGCCAATAATCCAGTGCTACACTCAAAGACAAAACACATCGAAATCAGGTGTCATTTTATCAGAGATCATGTGATGAATGGTGATATAGAGCTTCACTTTATCAGTTAGCCGATCTGTTCACCAAACCTCTTGATGAGACAAGATTCAACTTTCTCATCAGCGAGCTTGGAATGCTGAAGTTTGAAGAGTAAAATCTTTAGCGGTTCACATTTCATCAGCGATAGGATAAAATCAACTTGTATAACCTATTCTATCATCTTCTCTCTGAATAAACTTGATTCGCTGATATCAAGGTATGTTTTTCTCTCACTGACAATCGCATGTAAATGCAAGATTTCAAAACAAATTGCATCGCTGAATATCTCTTCCTTAATCAGCGATACTTTGAGATTTCTAAAACCAACACTGATATTTCTATTCAGTGCTTCATGTTTTCAAAAGTGTCCCTGAGTTTTGAAAACCTCAGAGACATCCTGGAATATGAAAGGACAGTTGTGACGTCATTACAACGGATAAGCCCCGACACGTTCTTTTTCTGACACATGTTTGCACGTTTCGTTTACCTTCCAATCAAATACAAACACGTGTCCGTGTCATGATGAAAATCTTTTCCCGCTCAAGATTTTCTCTCTCTAATCTCATTATATAAACACTTCATGGGTTTATATTTTTCCTTTACGCGAAAAACTTCTCCTCCAAGCAAGAAAGAATTACTGTTGCATTTGTGCTCTCAAGTTTTCAAGAACTTCTTCTTCTTCAAACGAACCAGGTTAATAATTCTGTTATTTACCTGTTTCTTAAACTTGTTAATGATCTTCTCATTGTTTTTACAAGATCAAACAAAAGAACTTTTTTTAAATAAAATCATTTCTTTCATGGTTTTATGAACACAACCTTTCATGGTTGTTCTTCAAGTTTAAACGCGGAATCTTAAACTTGTTCTTCATACGTACGTTTCCAGAATCCTAATCCTCAAAGGAAAAATGGAAAACAAGATTTTTATTGGGTTTGCAGTTCGTTTTTCAAAAACAAGAAAAACCCTAATCTTCATTAAGACATTTTTGTCTGAATGAAATGGACAAAATTCGAACCATCTTATTGGAAAATCTTTCCACATTAAGATTATTCTTATTTGTTAATCTTTGGTTGAACTGATAATACAGAAATGGCATCTACTGATATTTCCACTGCCAAGAACACCACCACTGAGAACACTGCTGCTGCTGCTGCTGCTGAGGAATTGGAAATAATCAAGGCTCCTCAGGTCAAGTTCACTCTTGAAGAACTTGATTGGACTAAGTCAAATAACCTCTATGCGCTTCTCGAGTTTCCTCCTCGAAAGCAAGACACACATCTGAATGATGCTGTGAATTTCCTGAAAAATTGTTGCCTCTCTACAGCCCTGACAATAACACCTCCTGCACATCAGCTACTGCTATCTCAGTTCTGGTACTCCGCCAGACACTCTCAGCTACCATCAACCAAAGACCACTCAAAGACAATTGACTGCATCCTCTGTGATACCGATTTTGGCACTATGAAGATCACCCCTGCCATTATCCGCAAAGCCCTGAGCCTTCCCTTCGCCTCAAAAGAAAAACCTTTTGTTCCCCTCCCTGACCACAAGAAACACTCAGATAGGGAAGCCATCACTGCATTCTTCGATGCAATGGGCTATGTATGGGAAACTGGAAGGGACAAGAAGCCTGAGAAGAAGCTGACCCTCATCAAGAAGTCAAAAATGCCCAGCGAGATGAACTTCATCTTCACTCATTTAATCAGCTGCATGACTGCAAAGACCGGCTCCTCTGATCAAGCCGCTCAACCTCAGCAAGCAATGGGATATGCATTGCTGAAAGGTCTACATATAGACTGGGCATCAATAATCTACGATGATCTGGTACTCAGAGTAGACTCCGCCGCTGACCGATCTCCATGGGTTCCGTATCCAAGATTCATCAGCGTCGTCTTCCAAACAGGCCTGAAGGACAACTACCCAAAAGACGGTGACCTGAAACTCTCTCAGGTTGGCCCTAAGGTACTCGACTTCAAACCAGTGGAAAATGAGGTACGTCTCTCTACACTTTTTACTCTTCTCAACCCTACTTCTTCGACTTCTGCAGCTCCTTCAGCGGACAAACCCATCGCTGATACCCAGGCTGCAACCTCCATTCCTTCTCATAAAAGGAAACACTCCTCTACCCAACTTAGTTCCAAAAGAACTAAGAAAACCAAGGAGCAACCCCAGCAATCTCTTGCTGAAGACTCCTCAGCTCATCTCGAAGAGCTGAAGGAACGTTCAGTGGTACGTTCTGCGACAGCTGAACAAGCCACCCATTCCATACCAGCTTCAGCGTCTCTAAACGCTGAGGTTTTAAACTTGGAATCTACCCAACCTCCTTCAGTCTTTCTACAGACTGAAGAAGCGATTCTCAGCGGATCCAACGCTGAACCCCGCACCCAACCAACATTCTCAACCTTCGCTCCTCTCTCTACTCCCTTGGACTCTAATCCAGTTGTCACCACCAACACTGGAGCATCTGTCATTCCTCCAGAAGCTAAAGCTGATATAGGACCTGTAGGAACGTCCATGCGTATACGCACTCTCGCTGACGACATGGAACATTTTTTAGGTCACAGAAGTGTTGATGACTTTGTCGACCCTCCTGCAGGTATACCACAACCCATATACACTGTAACTGAACCCCAAACTTCTAAGCTTTCCTCTGTTCACAAGTACTTATATGTTACAGGTCCTAATTTGGGAGACATCAACGCCTCTCTGAAGAACCTAGAGATGAAGATGACAGGTCTCACCATTACTCTCTCCGACAACTCTTCAGCTGTAACAAACGCTGGAGAGAATCTCACAAAGCTGACAACAGTGGTTGAAGAGAAAGCCTCCAAAGCTGACTTGGAGAAGGTTGATAAAACTCTCAGCAACTTTGCCAAAGTTCTCGCTGACATCTACACAGACTACCTCTCCATCAAAACATCAGTTCAAACCATGTCCAGCGAGGTCACAACGCTGAAGACATCGGTTGGAAAACTCGAAGGAGATATGTTTGCTGTAAAGACTGAAGTCAGTTCAGTGAAGACTGACACGAGTTCTGTGAAGACTGACGTCAATTCAATGAAGAATGACGTGAGTTCAATGAAGACAATGATGCAGCAAATCCTGAACAACATGACCGCCCATGCCCATGCACCGACGCATTTTACTACGGCGGATCGTGCTGAACTCTTGAAGATCACTCCTGGTATTACTGGCCAAGAAGATAGAGTAGCAGAGATTGAAGGTTACATGGGGATCCCTGGCCAAGAAGAGAGGGAACCAAAACCTACTGCTGAGTCATCGCATTCCTCCCCCACTCATCATGAGGAAGGGGGGGGAGAAGATATCTGAAGACCTTCCCCATGATGAATCTATCAAGGGGGAGAAGACTGAAGACCTTACCCTTACTGATGAGGGTGAGAAGACAAATGAAGACACAACCGCTGGACCTCGGGGAGATGAAAACCCTGAGGGAACCGAGAAGCTTACCTCTGTATCTGAGGGGGAGCAACTCGAAGAAGAAGCTGAAGAATCTGAATCTGAAGCTGAAGATGAAAAAGCCATCGACTTATCTGATGATGAACCATCCTCTTCTCCAAAGAATGATGATGATGACGATGATGATGATGATGATGACTCCTTTATCGTCAAGCCTGCTCAGAGAACTACAGTTCTTAAAGGGATCGTGATAAACGAACCTTCAGGGGAGCGGACCAAATCAAAGCCTTCAGCGTCTGAAGCTGACAAGGGCAAAGGAAAAGGTGTCGCTGAAGACAATGACAATCTGAAGATCTCGCTTCCAAAGCCAGTTTGTCAGGTACACTAAATCTTCCTTACACCCATCCCTCCTCTATCTTCTATACACATTATTCGCTCTCCTCTCCATAAAACCTCTATATACAACCACATTCTTTCTCTATCTCTATTCTACCCAAGTTCTTACTCGTACGATCGCTGTGTTTCAGCTAGTCCTCTCCCCTATTTTGAGGATATCGCTGAAGTTCCTACAACTGCGACTTCACCAACAATAATCCCAGTTCCCAAAGCTGAAGAAATAATCCCAGTCTTGGATTTGATCTCTGAGACTGATGAACCCGAAGAACAGATGCTCTCTCATACAAACAGACCTTCCTTAGTTCCTCAAAAACCAAGTGAAGAGGATCAAAGAAGAAGAGAGGAGATAATAAAGAAGTTCGAAGAGCAGTGAATCATTCTTAGCGTGATCAACTTCCTTCTATTCCTCCAAAGTTCAGAATTTCACAAAAGGAATACAAGGATCACCTCAGAGCTGAACGTCTAATCGCTGAAAGAAGGGAAGCTGAAGAAAAAGATAGAGAACTTGCCATCCATATCTCTCAACAATCGGTGAAAGACCCCAAGCTGAAAAGAATTCCAATCGAAGTTCAACGTCAGCTATGGGAAGACGCCAAGAAGATCGTTGAAGAAAAGAGGAATGTGTCTAAATCTACTTTAACCTTGTGCAAAGAAAAGGTACACTTCGGATATCGACCTGCCAGAATCAACAAGGTACTTATCACTAGAAGATCAACCCTCCAAGTTTCTATCGCTGAAATCGAGATATTCAGAGAGAACGGACAGTACGAAAAATTCTATGCTGAAGCGATCACGAAGTACGGTATCTATGAATGGTTGGAGATCAGATTAGCCATCCAGAAGTCTCAATCTAAGTACAAGGATCGACTTAGTATCTTCTTGTGTGGATATTCCTCCTCCCTCTCCTCTCGAAAATCAGAAAAGAAGGGCCTCTGCAAAGAAAAAGTCTAAATCTTCAGACTTAGGTCCTCGGATTCTAAACGAAACAGGTATTGGTTTTTCTCTAGCTGAAGTCCTTGGTCCAGAACCTGACCTTTCTGCACTTGACACGTCTCTTCCTCCTGATGAGACTTTCATCCCTGGGAAAGTCATAAGCAAACCCTTCGGGATATTCTTTATTGACTGGGACGGACGAAAGCATTTTCAACGTATCTCTGAACTTCCCATCACTCCCATCGAACAGCTGAAAGATCTCATCTGCTGGTGTGACTTCAAAAAACGACATTCAGGCACGGCATCTCAAACCCTTGATTTTTGAAGAAGCGCTGAACAAAAGGAATCAAGGAGTAAATGTCCCTGACTGGATGATCCCCACATCAAAGACCCTTGATGAACTTCTCATTAAGAAAGAACCTTTATAAACTGATAGGATCGCCTTATTCTTCTATTGTATCAGTTATTCTTTTGTACTTGTAATTTATTTCGCTTGTACTTGTAATCTTTCCACTTCCTTTTGTAATCTGATTCGAAGTTTAAAGAAAGATTTCAGCGAAAGTACTTTACTCCATCAGTACAGAAAAGATCCCAGAAAACAGTAAAAGGGACAAATATTTTATGAGTTCTTTTTATCCGTATGTTTTCATTAAATAGCAATTTTCTTTGTTACTATGTCATAATCAAATAGGGGGAGATTGTTGATCCAAACACTCAGTGATTTGATAATGACCCTCTCTTATATACTTAGTGAAAATTGTAAGTAAACAATATGTATCAGAGTTTCACTATCGCTGATAAGTACTAAGATCTTATAGTACCGCTGATAGGAACTCTCGCTCTTTAGATTAAACATTCAGCGAACACTGTTTACCATAATGTTCTGAGTCTGTTCAGTCCTTATGGTGATCGCTGATAAGTTAGTTATTTACTTATGATCTCCGAAGACAAGTTTCACGTCAACATAGGTTCTACGCTGAAGTCGAAGATTGATAACTCTATTTTTAGAGTTATTATTTCCTTGTTTTTCCTACTTTATTTTGTCAATTTTAGCCATTTCACTTCTAAAAACCCCCATTCTTGGTATGATTTACGAAAACGAGCAAAAGGAGTGAACCATGGTCTTTAATAAATTATTTGGTGGAAGTTTGGGTGTTTTTCGCATTTTTATCCTGCAGTGATCACTGTTCTGCCCACTCCGGCTGCCCACTATTCGAGCTGATCAAGAAAGACAAAAGAAACTATTAGTTGGGATCTAATTTTCTGGAAGAAGAAGGTTCATTGGCAGGGAAATGGCTGGAGGAAGTACAAAATGACATCTACATAGAAGATTGCAACAAGTACTCCTTTATGTACTTGGAAATTGACTTGGAGAAGGATCCATTGGGTAATTGATTTGCACAAGGGGCTGATTTCTGCCATTATACAGCAGTTTTTACCCATTGGAAGACTCATCTCTTTTGTGTAATATCCAAGTCTTTCCTCTAGTATATAAAGGAGCACTTGGGTTCATTTATTGGAATCAATCTAGCATTCTTACAATCATCTTGGGTTAAGAAGATAGCTTTAATTACTGCATTAACTTAGCTTTAATTTCTGTAATTTCCTTTCCTAGTTAATTGTAGTTCGTAAAGCACAGTGGACAGGGACGAATTCTCGTTCCCCACTGTGAGCACTATTCAATCCACTTTCAGTTTTATTATGTGCAAATCTTCATCTTTTGTTTTCTTTACTTCGGAAATGTTAGGCTAAGCATCCTTTGGGATGTAGGAAGGAGAAGTACCCGGATTTTATAGAAAATGCTTGACTAATCTTTATACTTAGAATATTTATTATTTTGGTCATTCACTCTCGATATTTACCCAAAGATGCGAACAAGCCGATCACTTGCAAGGATCTAAAAGTCTAGTTCTTAACTTAGAAATGAGTAGAACGCAGTGACACGAGCTTGAATGATGCTAGGGGATTCGAAAGAATTCTTATGACACTTACGAAAGTGAGGTCGGCATAGTGAGCTAATCTCTGCCCACTGGAGTAGTAGGCAAGCTAATTTGTGTATTAAAAACACTTAGAGTATTTGTCTCTACACATTCCATCGAGGCCTGAAAAGGTCCATTTAGAGATTACCATTGACAAAACAACAAGTACTAAGAGTATGGGATTTTTATCTAACGGTGTGAGTATTTTTGTAACCGGGCTTTTCTAGCGAAAATGTCTACCACGAATACGAGGATCACTCTAAGGACCGAGTATTTGAGATAAAATCTAGGGAAAATCCAACCTACATTCCTCCTTTTTAACATTTAGTAAATCGTTTCAAGTAGCTATTTTACCAAACCAAAACCAAGTATTATTTTCCTCTCTAGTTGAAACTTGTAAAAGGAGCTCATGAGAACCGTATTGTCTTGATTGTCCAGTCTCTGTGGCTTCGATTCTGGTATTTTACCAACTATTACTTGTTGTGACGATCATAGTGGACAGTGTACACTTGCACTTCCCACTGTGGACAGTTTGCAAACCACTGCGATTTAAACACACATTTCGCACGTAACAAGTTTTTGGCGCCATTGCCGGGGACTGGCGTGATTTTAAATCTCAAGACATTAGTTTTTGTTCGAGCCCGAGTAACTCGTTTTTCTAAGCTTTTCGTGTGCATGCCAAGGCAACAACACGAACCTTTGTTACCAATCGATCTTGAAATAGAGAAAACTTTTCAAAGAAGACGCAGAAACAGAAATCGACAACCCCCTGTGATCCCCACTGTGAACATGGCTGCAATACCGCCACCTGTAGTGGAGACCACAATCACGATTGCCGATAGCAAGGATCGAAAAATACGGGACTATGCTACTTCCGGAGTTGGTGATTTAAGCTCCGGAATTTTGAGACCCAATATTGTTGCAAATCATTTTGAACTCAAACCGGTGATGTTTCAAATGATCCAAGCCATGGGTCAATTTGGAGGATCACCATCTGAGGATCCGCACTCACACTTAAAATGGTTTTTAGAAATGACAGATTCCTTTCAGTTGCAAGGTGTTAGTGATGAGGCATTAAGACTAAGGCTTTTCCCTTTTTCATTAAGGGACAAGGCGAAGTCTTGGCTGAACGCACATGCACCTCACTCGATAACCACTTGGCAAGAGCTTGCCGATAATTTTTTGCAAAAATACTTTCCTCCAACAAGGAATGTAAGGTTTCGAAATGATATAATTTTGTTTAGGCAAGAGGAAGATGAGGCTGTTTCGGATGCATGGGAACGATTTAAAGATTTACTTCGAAAGTGCCCACATCATGTCATCCCACATTGCATCCAATTGGAGACCTTTTACAATGGTCTTTCCAATGCAGCCAAAATCATCTTAGATGCAACAGCCGGTGGAACATTTACGAGTATGACTTACAACGAAGGATATCAAATCTTAGAAAAAGTGTCCAACAACAATACCGAATGGTCAAATCCGAGAGCACCCATATCAAAGACCAACACCATCGATTCCGAGGCACTTAAAACCATGAATGCGCAATTGGTGGCCTTGACCAAAATCGTTTTAAATCAAAATAGAGGCCAAGTCAATTCAGCAACGCTTCTCCCTGAAAACTGCTCCCTCTGTGGAGAGGAGCATGTTTTTGATTTTTGCCCAGCAAATCCCGAATATGTTAATGTTATAGGAACCAATCCGAGGAACAACCCTTATTCGCATACTTATAATCCAGGTTGGAGAAATCATCCGAATTTCTCTTGGTCTGGTAATCAAGGACTCCAATCCCAAGGGCCGAGTCATATCCAGCAAAGACCATACAATCCCCCTGGATTTCAGCAACATCACAGTGGGCAGTCCCCACATCACAGTGGGCAGTCCCCACATCACAGTGGGCAGTCCTCACAACCATACCAACCACGATCTACTCAACCCGCTGAGACCCAACAGTCACTTGAATCAATTCTCAAGGGTTTTATGAATCAAACTCAAGCAGCCATTAGAAATATAAAGACTCAAGTAGGACAACTAGCCGTTGAAGTTAAGAATAGACCACCAGGAACGTTACCTAGTGATACCGAACAAGCTAAGGTGATAGGAAAAGGACCAGAACATGTCAAGTCCATAACTCTTAGGAGTGGAAAGGATCTGAAAGATATCGTTTTTGAGTCTGATGATTCGCCTCAAATACCCATTGTGGTTCCCACAGTGGGTACTCCTCAGGTCACTGTGGTCCCCACAGTGAGGACCGACATCCCTGACCTTCCCACTTTTGGACCTGTTCCAAAACCTACTGTTTCAAAGCCAATACCACAGCAAACTCAAATTGACCCACGAAGCATTCCCTTTCCTCAAAGAATGAAGCCTAAAAATGTCGATGTTCAGTTTAAAAAATTCTTAGACATTTTTAAGCAACTTCACATTAACATACCCTTGGTAGAGGCTCTCGAGCAAATGCCAAGCTATGTTAAATTTTTAAAGGATATTTTGAACAAAAAGAGAAAGTTGGGTGAATTTGAGATTAAGGCTTTGACCGAAGAATGTAGTGCCCTCCTTACTAGCAAGATTCCACCTAAGTTGAAAGACCCGGGTAGTTTCACCATTCCGTGCACAATAGGAGGACAAGAAGTAGGTCAAGCACTCTGTGATCTAGGAGCTAGTGTCAACTTGATGCCACTGTCCATTTTTAAAAAGTTAGGTATTGGAGAGGCTAGTCCCACAACCGTGACTTTACAACTAGCCGACCGGTCCATTGCCTACCCAAAAGGAAAAATAGAAGACGTCTTGGTCCAAGTGGATAAATTTATCTTCCCAGCCGATTTTCTAGTTCTAGATTATGAGGATGATAAAGAAATCCCAATCATCTTAGGGCGTCCGTTTCTTGCAACCGGACGTACCTTGATCGATGTGCACAAAGGAGAACTCACGATGAGAGTTAATGACCAAGAGGTGACATTCAATGTCTTCAAGGCTCTTAAGTATATGGAAACCGAAGACTGTTTTGCTTTGAGTTCGATTTATGGAACCCACAGTATTGACACACTGCCCACAGTGGGGAGAACAGTTCCCACAGTGAGGAGTGATAGTGAGCACTCTGAATCTGAGAGTGATGACACTTTTGAGGATGAGTGTAACGAGATCTTGGCAGCTTTTGAGCAGCTAGATTTCAAAGATAGACATGTCAAACTACCATCCAAAAATCCCCCTGACTTGAATTTGAAGCCATTGCCTTCCCACTTAAAATATGCCTACCTCAATGAGTAAGAAGAACTCTGTCATCACTCCTACATAAATGCAAAAACCAACAAGGAGAAGATCAAGTGGTGGCCTGACCAAAAAATCACTCATGGAGAGTTTGGGGAGGGACAAAAAGTGCTACTTTTTAATTCAAGGTTAAGGATGTTTCCGGAAAATTTAAAATCACGATGGAAAGAGCCTTACACTGTGGTCAAGGTAAGTCCTTTTGGAACTCTGGACTTAATGGCTCCTCAATCCGGACAAATCTTTAAAGTCAATGGGGAGAGAGTGAAGCATTTTCTGAGTGAGAGTGCTCACATTGTACCCCACTCTCCACCTCACTTTGGTTAGAGAAAGTCAACGCTGTTTGTAAATATTTTATTTCAGTTAGTTGTTGTCTTTTTATTAAATTTGGTATTTTTAATTCTGCATGGTAGTTTATTTCGATGTGTGTAGGAGAATTTTAGCACTTTTTGGAACAAAAAGGTTCGCAGTGGGCAGAGGCTGGTCACTGCGCTCCTCACTCTCGGTCTGACTTATGAAGAGACGGTTTGGGGGGGGGGGGGGGGGGGGGCAAGGCTGACACACATCATGCTTTTTCTTACACAAAGGTCACCTTTTCATGCCACTTGTCCTTTCCCCACCTATTCCCAAGGAAAGCTATCATTATCTCTCTCTCTCCTAAACCGTTCCCTCTCAAAAACAAAGAAAACCCTCCTTTTCAAAATCAAAGCCTTTCTCTCTCCTTAAACCACCTACACTATTCATCTTCTTCTTTCTCCTTCACGAACCAAAAACCATTCCAAAACTCTAGTAATGGAAAGAAGCAAGAGATTGAACACTCACCCAGAGGCGCCCACACGGCCGGCGATCCGCCGCCGCACCGCCGACGACCAACCACCGGAGTCCGTCACCGGAGATCTCAATAAAACCCCACCAATCTCCGGCGAACCTCCGGTCATCTCCAATGTTGCAGACGCGAGTTCCTCCAAACCAGAGAGTCCAAAAGTCGTATCTTCATCAAGGGTCTCAGACTCTGTTCAAAACCCTTTTGATGATACAGATTTGCAGGAGGATGAGGAAATGCTGAGATTACAAGAGGAATACAACAAAAGGGTCGCGAAAATCAAGATGAAGAGGGAAGAAGCCGAGAGAAAGCGCCGTGAAGAAGAGGAAAGAATCAAACGAGAGGAGGAAGAAAGATTAAAAAGAGAGGAGGAGGAGAGATTGAAGAAGGAAGAAGCCGCAAGATTGGCTAGAGAGGAGGAGGAGCGATTGAAAGAGGAAGAACGAAAGAAGGCTGAGGAAGCAAGGATTCTCGAGCAAGAAAATAAAAAAGCAGAAGACCAGCGTTTGGCTCGTGAGGAAGAAGAAAGAAAACGACTTGATGAAGAAAGGCAGAGCAAGATTAAGGAGCAGACTGAGACTGTGGAAATCCCCCATGACAAAAATGCTGATAGTGTGGAGGATGTCCACACCACTGCCCACAGTGAAGAAACCCCGACCAGAGCACTCCAGAGGAACAGGGGAGTGGTTACACGATCCGGTGCAACCAAGAAGGCATCATCTGCAAAACCGAAAAGAAAAGCGTCGAGGAAAGGTAAGGGTATCGAACCCTCTTTAAGTTCTTCTTCTAGTGACACTAATACGGGAAGTGAACAAAACCCTTCTGAAAATCCACATCTGTCCACTGTGGGGACTGCTCATGCCCCCAGTGGGATACCGAGGCAATTCACTTCCCCAGCTGCTAGAGCCCACTTTGAGTGTATTTGCACTCGAAAGTTGAATTTAGAGAGGGGTTTCGACCCCGACTTTGTAGAAGCCAATCCCGTTGTCAAAGATAAACTTGTAGCGCAAGATTGGGCAACCATTGCCACTGCCAATCGCCGCGCTAATGCCTCATTAGTCCAAGAATTTTATGCTGAGGACTCCCAAGCCAAAGAATCATTTGTTAAGATCAGAGGAAAGGTTGTGGACTATACTCCAGGCAATATAAACCGAGTGTTAGGTAGAGGAGCTCCGGAACCTTGTGCTTTCGGACAGTTCCTGGCAAAGATGACTCCGGCTGATGAGGAATTGATTTTAAAAGAAATAGCAGTTGAGGGAAGGCCATGGAATCAAGATGGCCAGAGAAGGTGTCTATATGCTGGCAGCCTCACCACTGAGGCTGCTGTGTGGTTCCAATTCCTAAGGGCCTCGGTGGCCCCAACATCGCATGACACGACTCTCTCCATGCGTAAGTGTGCCATGCTTTACTGCGTTCTCACTAAAAAGAAGATCAATCTGGGAATCGTAATGCATGGTGCCATCCATCAGGCCAGAACACGAACCAAGGTAATCCTACCCCTTCCTTGCCTTATTACACTATTGCTAATAGATGCCGGAGTGCCCACAGCTGAAGAAGACCAGTGGATCATTTCCACGAAAAACATCAGTATTCAGACAATTAAGAAGATGAGAAGAGAGATAGGAGGCCCGTCTGTCGAGCCTGCCCACGTACAGCCCAATGTACGAATAGCCGACGAGCACATAGTGGGCACTGAAGTGCCCACTGTGGAGAAGAAGGGTACCCCACTGCGACCAAAGACTGCGGGAGAAGCAAGCACCAGCACCGTCAGCCCAATGACCGCCATCCTTAACGCCATTTCAGCCCTCACATACAAAGTCGACCTCCTCGCGGCTGAGCAGAAACATGTAAACCGCGCGCTTGAAGCAGTCTGGATGTACAACCGCGATCGTGATGAGGTTGTAAACCAGATGTACATGGCAGCCGATCCTCTCCTTACTGCACAAATCCCAGAATTTCCAGAGGGGATCTGCCCCACTGTGGCAAGTGAGGATGAGTTTGAGGAAGACTTGGCCGACAGCTCACCAAAGGCTACCCCTACTCCGTGAATGGTTTGTTTTAAAACAATGGTTTCGCTCATTTGCTCACCAAAACAATTTTATTTTGTGTTTGTTTGATCTTTTTGTGCCTATGGCTAGGCTTTGACACTGTTTGCTATTTTTACATTTTAATATCGATGCATGAAAATCCTGCCGGTAGGTAGGTACTTTTGGGTACTAACGTATTGATTGTTTGAATGCTTTTGACCTCGTTTCCATTTCAAGGTACAACTTTCGGCTTCCAACTTAAAAAGGTCACTTTTGTAAGTACAAATCTCAACTTGTCCCGTGAAATGATTTAGGCCATTTTTCGCATCTAAACACAACCCTTTTTGTACCCACAACCACCTCCTTTGATCCATTTTTCTATGTCACAGTGGGGACACTGTGAGATTTTAAGTTTGAGGTGGGGATTTCCAAAGTGACTTCCACAGTGGGGACACTGTGAAGTCCAAGTTTGAGGTGGGTAAGCCATACCCCCTCCCAAAAAAATATATATATTTATAGAGAAAATACAAAAATACAAAAACAGAAGAAAATCGGAGTATCACTAAAAAAATTGATAGTGTGCCTTTTCCGGACCATCAAAGTGCTCACTCCCAGAAAAAGATGGTGTGCCCATTCTGGACCATCAGAAGAAAAAAATAGCCATACCCAAATAAAGCCTGAAAGTGTACGTACCTATCATTACAAAATACTAAACACCCACTTCTTGAAATAAAAATCTCAAAGCGAGATCCTCGGTCTATGTTTGGAAATTCTTGCCAAAAACCCTTGGGAAAAGATTCAAAGCCATAAACCCTTCAAACCCAAGAAAGCCCTATTGATCAAATGGTAAACAAGGGAAAGATTTCGTCAAGTACAAAAGTGAAGTTTGTAAGTTTTGGACCGAAGGAAGTATCGGAGGAAGGAGATCAAAAGCTCATTCAAGTCAAGAAGTATGTAAGTCCCTCAAAATTTCGAATGCATTGTTTTTCATTTTATTTCATTATTTTTATTACTTGGGGACAAGTAATGGTTTAAGTTTGAGGTTGTGATAACTCTATTTTTAGAGTTATTATTTCCTTGTTTTTCCTACTTTATTTTGTCAATTTTAGCCATTTCACTTCTAAAAACCCCCATTCTTGGTATGATTTACGAAAACGAGCAAAAGGAGTGAACCATGGTCTTTAATAAATTATTTGGTGGAAGTTTGGGTGTTTTCGCATTTTTATCCTGCAGTGATCACTGTTCTGCCCATTCCAGCTGCCCACTATTCGAGCTGATCAAGAAAGACAAAAGAAACTATTAGTTGGGATCTAATTTTCTGGAAGAAGAAGGTTCATTGGCAGGGAAATGGCCGGAGGAAGTACAAAATGACATCTACATAGAAGATTGCAACAAGTACTCCTTTATGTACTTGGAAATTGACTTGGAGAAGGATCCATTGGGTAATTGATTTGCACAAGGGGCTGATTTCTTCCATTACACAGCAGTTTTTACCCATTGGAAGACTCATCTCTTTTGTGTAATATCCAAGTCTTTCCTCTAGTATATAAAGGAGCACTAGGGTTCATTTATTGGAATCAATCTAGCATTCTTACAATCATCTTGGGTTAAGAAGATAGCTTTAATTACTGCATTAACTTAGCTTTAATTTCTGTAATTTCCTTTCCTAGTTAATTGTAGTTCGTAAAGTACAGTGGACAGGGACGAATTCTCGTTCCCCACTGTGAGCACTATTCAATCCACTTTCAGTTTTATTATGTGCAAATCTTCATCTTTTGTTTTCTTTACTTCGGAAATGTTAGGCTAAGCATCCTTTGGAATGTAGGAAGGAGAAGTACCTGGATTTTATAGAAAATGCTTGACTAATCTTTATACTTAGAATATTTATTATTTTGGTCATTCACTCTCGATATTTACCCAAAGATGCGAACAAGCCGATCACTTGCAAGGATCTAAAAGTCTAGTTCTTAACTTAGAAATGAGTAGAACGCAGTGACACGAGCTTGAATGATGCTAGGGGATTCGAAAGAATTCTTATGACACTTACGAAAGTGAGGTCGGCATAGTGAGCTAATCTCTGCCCACTGGAGTAGTAGGCAAGCTAATTTGTGTATTAAAAACACTTAGAGTATTTGTCTCTACACATTCCATCGAGGCCTGAAAAGGTCCATTTAGAGATTACCATTGACAAAACAACAAGTACTAAGAGTATGGGATTTTTATCCAACGGTGTGAGTATTTTTGTAACCGGGCTTTTCTAGCGAAAATGTCTACCACGAATACGAGGATCACTCTAAGGACCGAGTATTTGAGATAAAATCTAGGGAAAATCCAACCTACATTCCTCCTTTTTAACATTTAGTAAATCGTTTCAAGTAGCTATTTTACCAAACCAAAACCAAGTATTATTTTCCTCTCTAGTTGAAACTTGTAAAAGGAGCTCATGAGAACCGTATTGTCTTGATTGTCCAGTCTCTGTGGCTTCGATTCTGGTATTTTACCAACTATTACTTGCTGTGACGATCATAGTGGACAGTGTACACTTGCACTTCCCACTGTGGACAGTTTGCAAACCACTGCGATTTAAACACACATTTCGCACGTAACAAGTTTTTGGCGCCATTGCCGGGGACTGGCGTGATTTTAAATCTCAAGACATTAGTTTTTGTTCGAGCCCGAGTAACTCGTTTTTCTAAGCTTTTCGTGTGCATGCCAAGGCCACAACACGAACCTTTGTTACCAATCGATCTTGAAATAGAGAAAACTTTTCAAAGAAGACGCAAAAACAGAAATCGACAACCCCCTGTGATCCCCACTGTGAACATGGCTGCAATACCGCCACCTGTAGTGGAGACCACAATCACGATTGCCGATAGCAAGGATCGAAAAATACGGGACTATGCTACTTCCGGAGTTGGTGATTTAAGCTCCGGAATTTTGAGACCCAATATTGTTGCAAATCATTTTGAACTCAAACCGGTGATGTTTCAAATGATCCAAGCCAAGGGTCAATTTGGAGGATCACCATCTGAGGATCCGCACTCACACTTAAAATGGTTTTTAGAAATGACAGATTCCTTTCAGTTGCAAGGTGTTAGTGATGAGGCATTAAGACTAAGGCTTTTCCCTTTTTCATTAAGGGACAAGGCGAAGTCTTGGCTGAACGCACATGCACCGCACTCGATAACCACTTGGCAAGAGCTTGCCGATAATTTTTTGCAAAAATACTTTCCTCCAACAAGGAATGTAAGGTTTCGAAATGATATAATTTTGTTTAGGCAAGAGGAAGATGAGGCTGTTTCGGATGCATGGGAACGATTTAAAGATTTACTTCGAAAGTGCCCACATCATGGCATCCCACATTGCATCCAATTGGAGACCTTTTACAATGGTCTTTCCAATGCAGCCAAAATCATCTTAGATGCAACAGCCGGTGGAACATTTACGAGTATGACTTACAACGAAGGATATCAAATCTTAGAAAAAGTGTCCAACAACAATACCGAATGGTCAAATCCGAGAGCACCCATATCAAAGACCAACACCATCGATTCCGAGGCACTTAAAACCATGAATGCGCAATTGGTGGCCTTGACCAAAATCGTTTTAAATCAAAATAGAGGCCAAGTCAATTCAGCAACGCATCTCCCTGAAAACTGCTCCCTCTGTGGAGAGGAGCATGTTTTTGATTTTTGCCCAGCAAATCCCGAATCTGTTAATGTTATAGGAACCAATCCGAGGAACCAATCCGAGGAACAACCCTTATTCGCAGACTTATAATCCAGGTTGGAGAAATCATCCGAATTTCTCTTGGTCTGGTAATCAAGGACTCCAATCCCAAGGGCCGAGTCATATCCAGCAAAGACCATACAATCCCCCTGGATTTCAGCAACATCACAGTGGGCAGTCCCCACATCACAGTGGGCAGTCCCCACATCACAGTGGGCAATCCTCACAACCATACCAACCACGATCTACTCAACCCGCTGAATCAACGAAAAGCTGATCATGAAGTCCTCCTTACAAAGTACTTTTGTCTTAACCACCCTTGCACGACTCCGTACGATATGTCAGAAAAGAACCTCCTTATTGTCTGAAATCGTATAACCACTCTGATACTACACTGTTCAAACATGCGGCTACTAAGGTTGTCAACAAAGGTCAATGACATGCAACCAATCAGCTGCTGCCACGTGTAAAGTGTAAACTGCAATGCATTAAATGGATGCAGTATATAAGAAGAAGAACTCACTTCATTTTGAAGTAACTTGCTAACTCTGGACAAGTTCATCCTTCTTATCTTGAGATAGGTTATTATTAGTAATTTTCTTCTCTTTCTTAGTGCAAGAAACTTAGTGTTCCAACTTGTTTAGATTTAGGTTTATCCTTAATCTTGTTCCGCAACAAGCTGTAAATAGTTAATGATTTATCAATAAACAATTTATAAAAGTAAAATATGTGTGTTTGTATTAAACCCCCCCCCCCCCCCTCCCCCCTTCTACAAACTTGTATAGCCCTTCGGGACCAACACATGAATTAGAGGAGGATGTCCTAGGAGATGAAAGGTTTTGCAATTAAATGTAATTCATGAGTAGTTAATTAATATTCATCAATGAAAAAAGAAAAGAAAAAGAAAAAGGTTTTTATTTAAAAGAAATTCAAAGTTATGAGAAAAATGAAAAAAGAGACTACGCTAGGTTTTGCTTTTAGATATATATAGATATAGATGGACATAGAGAGATGTAAAAGAAAAGAGAAATACCATGAAATAGAGGAGGATGTCCTAGGAGATGAGAGGTTTTGCAATTAAATGTAACTCATGAGTAGTTAATTAATATTCATCAATAAAAAAAAAAAAAAAAGAAAAAAGGTTTTTATTTAAAAGAAATTCAAAATTATAAGAAAAAAGAAAAATAAGAATGAAGTATTCTCATTGTGCCACCTAAGCAACTATAGGTTTTGCTTTTATAGATATATAGATATAGATTGCTATTCATGATCTAGTATTTTCCATCCTTTAGTTAATTATATATAAAAGTTAATTTTTAATTGGATAAATATTATGTAAAGGCATCTAAAAAATAAAACCATGGAAATTTTTAATAAATTTCATTTGATTATATGTCTATAAATATAGTATTAGCCTAAAATTTTAAACAGAATCCAGAAATTCCATATTTTTCCATTTCTACATATAATATTTTTTTTTATTTTTACAAATATAGAAAAAAGAGAAATAATCACGCGAGTAGACGAGAAAAAGGTCTTTAATTCTCCGATGGAAATAAAATGAGGATTTGATCATATTCAATAATGAGGCTGGAGAGGAGGATTGGGGACAAGATGAGAGTTTGGGTATTGGTATTGGTAGAACTGCCTGACCCAGTTAGCATCTGCAAACTTTGATGGCAATTTCTATGCTGTTTTTGAAACTAATACATTTATTACTCGTTGTTAGTGAATAGTTGGTATATTTTTTCAATGAAAAAAATTCCCACATCGATAGCTAAATTATCTTTGCTACTTTTTTTCTTCCATAAATAGAGCCCATAACTACATGTATTTATCGAAAATTGTAGACGTGTAAAATGATTATCGTCTGCTTTTGAGCTCGTGATGGTTTTATTCGTAAACCACACAAACCTACTCTTCCACTTTTGAATGGGTGTTGGTTTTAAACCAAAACCACATCAAACTTGATTAAGGTTATGTGGCTTAGTATTGCTTGTGTGTAGTTCAGGTAAATCCATCACGAGCAATACACATCTGTTGATATAGATGTAGATATTCATGTATCTACTCTATAGTTGTTCCATTTACGTTTATTTATAACTTTATTTCGGTATTATTTTCTTTTTCCTTTTAATATCTTTTGTTTTGGGTCTGCCTTTTTCTTTTCAATTCCATGTTTATTTTAAGCTTAGATTTTTCTTATTCTTATGCTTGCATATGGTTTGTCCCCAACAATATTGCATCGAAATCATTCTTTTCAAAATCTACAGTCATTCTATCTATAATAATTTGAAAGAAAGAACAAGCTTTTGCATCTGGTTGCTTCTTTAGAGACTTTCTGAGCCTTATATTCCATCTTTTTGGAATCAAATCATGAACTTCTGAGTCAAATGTATCTTCGATAATTTTCCTATTCCATCGTGTACACAATATTCTTTAATTTAGATCATGTTTTCAATCGTCAAGAAGTGAAAAGATTGGAGGAAGAAGCAAAGAGGCTACATATGACACATAAATTGATGGTATGATTCTGAAAAGTATGGATTGTAAGGCTCGAAAGCCTCTAAAGAAGCAATCCGATGGAGGATCACGATTTTCTTTCTTTTATGTTGATCAAACTCGTATTCATGTAGTTGTATCTATTTTTTCTTTTTATTTCATTCCTTTACTCTTCGTATGTACTGTGTAAAAACCCTTTAAAGTGGAAAAACAATGTAAGAAAATATTGTTGTTTTATGAATAGATTATTTTCCTATTATTAATAGACCATTTTTGCCGAGTTTGATGCGTGTAATATATGATACAAATGTAACACAGCGTAACTTTTCCATTAGTTTGCAAGAAATCTCTTACTAAATGTGCAAAATGATCTTTCAACTGAACGCAACAAAATCTTTATGCTTGGAAGGTTTGATGTTCGTATTTTGTTTTGTTATAAATTAGATCTCAATTTCGATATTTGAACAATTAATTCAACAATTTAAAAAAATATCGTGCAAGATAAATCTACTCGGATATATGCGTGTGATTCACCAAATTAAATAATCCAATATAAAATCCCATTTAGACGGATCAATTCATGTTTCGTCATCAATCAATTTTAATATTGTCAATAGAAGTTTTATCCAAAAATCAATTCTTCATATGACGTTCCATTAGGGATGATCTAAAGAGTCCAGTGAATGAGAATGTTGACGTTGTGATGGCTTACAATGAGAGTGGTTGAACAAGAGGATTGAATACAAACACGGTATTTTTTACTTTTAATTTATATTTTATTAAAACTTAAATTTACAGATTTGTTGTGGAAGCTAGGAAGGTAAGACATTTGATCCTAAACAATCTCACTAGTGACAAATTAACTAACACTGAAAGAGTGAAGAAAGAAAATTCACTTTCAGGTCTGAAGAGTTAATATATTCTTCAGATTTTGACGTCGAATTTACTAAGATGCTTTCACATAGAAGTTCTTTTGAATGGGTGGTTTGCAAACAATGACCTTTTATAGCCTCCTTTGCAAAACACGTGTATTCATCTGAAAAGCTGATCCATGCATTCTTGTACTTTTCACTTCAACCACTATAGTCAATCTAGACACTTGTTAACCAATCCCATCCTTTTGTATGCAAAGGGAAATAGTATTTTAGCACTTACTTTGGATGACATGCTTTTACATTTTTTCATACTAGGATGAGAGTTTAGGAGAGTTGGTGAGCCAAAGTTGCTACATGTAACAACCGGGTTTTGTATAGCAAATATGAAAGTTTAGTGGCTAATGTTAAAAGAATGAAAGTTAAGTTAAGGGGCTCTTTTGCAAATTGTGAAAGATGTATAGTGGCTCAAATCCCTAGGGCAACCTCTAATTTTTGGTGAGTGTATTATCTTGCATTTGGGGTGACGGCTAGAAGAAGGAAAGAAAGGAAGAAGAAGCAAGGAGAAGGAGAATCAGAGAAGGCAATCTCCTCTAATTTCTTGCTGCTTGTTATTTAGTGTTTTCTCTCTATGTGGTCTAAGTAAGTTGGTGAGAAGTCTTTGATTTCATTGTGTTCTTCACCCAAATACTCTTAAAAGTGTTTTTGGGGTTTTTGGTTTTATAAACCGATTTAGAGGTTATAAGTGGGTTTAATTGAGTGTTTATGATTGGTGGATGAACCCTTATGATTGTCCAATCGAGCTTATAGCAGAAAATGGGTTTTTAATCACTTTTGGAAAATGGTTTTTCGTCCTGCCCGTAGTTTCCGGACGTTGCCCCGTCCGGACAGTAGTGTCCGGACAGTGGGGGGTTTTCGGGTATTGTTCATAGTGTCCGGGTGTAAGGGGTTTCTGGGTAAGTTCTAGGTCCGGATGAGACGTCCGGAAAGTGTGGTAACCGTACGAAGTGTTCGGACCATTATCCGGATATTTGTGTCCGGAAATGGCTAGTGTCTGGAAAGTCCAAGGTGTCCGGAAAGGTCATAGTGTCCGGAAAGTAGTGAGTATCCGGAAAGTGCAGTAGGATCGGATAGACTAATCTGATGCAATTCTAACATCCATAGGTGTCCGATTTGTTTAGCTTAAAGATATATCAAGGGTGTGTTCAACACTAACCTAAGGTGAGTTCCCTAAACCCTTTTATGACGTACTATGTTTTGTTGATATGGTTTCGTTTATGAGCATGAACTGTTTTATAAATGTCACGCATGCTTTTCATGAACTGCATGTTTTATTTAAAGAGGTTAATTCAGCAAATGAAATGATGTTGATAGTTTTCATGCATGTGATTTCGATACGTTATGTGTATGCTATGTGGAGTCGGTTTACAAAGCGGGATCAGGGTACCTTGGGATTCGATAATTCCTTGGGCATATGTGGTCAGCTTGTAGGTTGGAATTTGTTTCCTTCCTACTCGGATAGAAGGGGGGTCCACTTGGACTCCGGTGTAGCCGAGAGGGTGTCCGTTAGGCCCCGATCGAGGTAGCTTATGTGATCCTTGAACCCTGTGTTGAGCCTTAAATGATGATTATATGAAGAATGTGAACTGTTTTAAATAAAATGAATTTATACCGTGATATATGTTTTATGGAGGGAATTCACTAGACCTCATGGTCTAACCCTCGCTTTTCAAAACTAAAACCTTTTCAGGTAAGCAAATAGTAAGATGGTCAGGTAAGTGAGCAAGAGCATGATAGAGTACAGATGCAGCTAGAGACAGTGCAAGTGCCACTTGTAGAAGCTAGATTATTCTTAGTTGTGTATAGGTTGTTTCCGCCAACCTTAGATCGAGATTGATGTAATGAAATTTTGGGACCCAGTTTTGTAATGATTATGAGTTATTGCTATGTATGTCCTGTTGTGTTTTTGGGATCTTACAAATGTTAAGGGATTTAGGTGACCGGACGGGCCTAAACTTAAACTTTGGAGTAGAAATCACAACAGAGAATCAGGAAATGCGTTAGAAGGGCACTATTGTAGGTACAGGAAATGCGTTAGGAGGACACTATTATAGAGATAGGACTAATAGGGTACTGAGGACTGTCATGTAAGGTAAGTTTGAGATTTCACCTGGCCAGTGTAATTGCAAACTTACAGGTACGTGTATGTGCTTAAGCTGCCTTATTATTCCGAAGTGGTAGTCAGAAGCTAGTGTTTATGTCGTGTTCCAGTACTTTAGAATGTCAGCAAGATCCTTGAGGGGTAGACTGAGACCCCTTGTTGGGGATGTTTCTTGAGAAGTCACTTATGATGTGATGTATGTATACATCGTAGAGAATAAATGTTGTATAGAGTGTTATGAGTCATCTAGAGGTAGCTCTTCGTGGATTCGTAGAGGATGAATGTTTGAGTTTGAGTAAGACTCCTGTTTCGGGAGAGTCCCAGTTCTAGGAATCATGGGATAGATCAGTCGGGATGGTAAGGAAGGACTGTGTCGAAATCTTGAGAGTGTCAATGGAGCACTGACTTCTTAGTCGAGCTTTTCAATGTCAGGATCAATGAAATAGGATACCCATAGTGAATTGAAAACATGTAGAGGTAGAATGTGAGACATTTGATTTAAAATGAAAATAGTAAGAGAAGGTAAGTAAGTAAGATGTGGAACGCATGTACAGCAAGTTATTGCGTGACCGAGAGGGCAACCATTGGTCGAAGGTAAAGTGTCAAGGATAAGCGGCGTGAGTGAAGCGGTTGACCTTGTTTGAGTGAGTAGCCTTCAATTTCAAGTAGAGTCTCATGCATGACGTTCTTTTATGTAACATGAAATTTTCACGATTTAAGTTAAAGGTGTAAATATAAATTTTGATCGAAAATGAGCCAGAATGTGCACGCGTATGATTAAAGAAAAGGTGATTTCATTCACATTACACATTGAAATTTTGAGCTTAACGATTTGCAAAGTATTTCACAGTTTTAATGATAAGTTAAATTTTTACAAAAAGGTCAAGAAAACGTTTGCCAGCAAAACTTTTACAGTCTAATGAGTATTGATCTGTTGATATCATACAAAAGAGTGTGAGAACCGACTGGTTTACTTGGTGTCGGTAATTTCTTCCAGAATTACGTCGTATGAAAGGATTTTCATTCAATGTATTACTGTCGTAATAACTTCGTTCGGACTGAGTAAGATGGAGGTTCACGGAAAGATGCATGCAAACGATTCTCGAATCGTTGTGCAAGGCATTGAAGTTATAAGAGTGATGGATTCATGTGTACCCAAGTTGTTTCCAAATGTTGTTTATTTAAAATGATAAAATGTACGAAATTACTTATTTACTGCGTTGTCCTGCATGAAGGCTATGAACTCACTAGGTCATAGAGTATTACATTTTAAGCTAAGGAAGAACTCCGAGAGTGAAGAGGGGTTGGTCAAATCAGGGGAGGACGTTTGTAGTTTTGATATATGTGTTCAAGAATAGATTTGGACAGTGTAAGAGTCAGAAGTGGATTATAGTATCGGTTGTGTCCGGAGGAAGGACTAGAAGTCTTCGAGGTGTTGGTGTTAGCAGCTCGTTAAGAGTAGTGCGGTGAGAAAGAATGAAATGTCTATGGAGTGGGGATATGAGTTTCGAGGTGAGCTTGTAATATTGTTGTTACATGAGTAGGTTTCGAAAATAGGGAGACAGATCATGAAGTTGATTATGATATGTTGGAAGGATTAGGTTCCGTAAGGAACCCATGTTAAAGAATAAGTTAAGAAAGTAGTTACAGGTTGTCTGTTGTTGTAGAAGTCGACAGTCGTGTAAGGTGGCCGAGGCCGAAGACTTGAACCAGAAGGTTGAAAGTTGATAGAGCACCTTGTAGGGGTGTTAAGAGGATGAGAGGCTATCGTTTTGAATAAGCGTTCTATCCACAAGGCATGGAGGGTCCGTAGAAGGATAAGGTATGTAGCGCGAACAAAGCAAGTGTTTAAGATTTTATCATTCAGTAAGGGACTGTGTCCTACTTATGTAAGGGCTCAGATTGTAAAGAGCTAGCAAGAACGTTGGTGCTTGAGCTAATTGGGAACTCGTGAGTTGTAGTTCAACTAGAGTTGAAAAAGGACAAAGTAGCAAGATAGACTCGATTAGGGATACGGGATGATATGAAGGCATATTCGAATTGTGTGAATGATCATGAGAGATCTGGTCTGCAGTGTGATGTTATGGGCAAAGAGTGTACGGATGTGTAGTGACATTGTCAAGCTAAATGGGCCAGCTGGTGTCGTAGTGTTGTGATGTTAGAGAGAGAGGAAGCATCAAATAGAAGCCTTCTTGGGGGTTTCGGAGGAGGTGTATGATTTGTTAACCAGGTTGATGGGGCACGTAGGGTGTAAATTGACGTTGTGGTATGATTATGTTCGGGATAGAATGACGGAGTGGTGGTGGGTGGTTACCCAAATAAGGAACCAATTGTTTTGATGTGTGAATCGCTGAGTAAGTGTATTTTTGAATCAGTGGAAGTAAAGAAGATGGTAGATGAGTTAGTCGAAGATGGGTGATAATAGATGCTCAGTCCTTGCGGGACGTGAAGTTGTTTCTTGTGTGTGAAGGAATGATCCTATAAGGAAATAGTTGGAGATGTGGTTAGGTGGTAAGGAGAAAGTATTTTCAGCATGTAGAAAGGTCGGAAGAGAGGGGCAAATAGTGTATGGTGAGCGGTGCTCCATGCTAACGTGGGGAGGTGAATATCATGTGCCAGATTAAGTAGTCGGTTGAAAGTAGTAACCTGCCAGTAGAAAGTAGAGTAGTGTGTGTAGTTGTCGTCGGTAAGTGTGTGAACTTCTGGAAAGAGTATGAGAGAGAGGAATTGTGTATGCTTTATGTTCGGGAAAGAAGTGGAAAAAGGGAAGTTGAATGGGTTGAGTTGGTAATGCTGTGAGGAATGTTCAAACGAACTGGTCGTGCAACGATTAAGCTAGTGAGAATAGTATGGTGTGACCTTGGTTACCCCTCCCAGTTGGTGAGGATAACCGGAGTTATGTTTTATATGACTGAACGAACGTGGCAATCAGTGAGGAATGGTTGTGTTTCAGGATAAGTTTAATTCGAGTAGGTGTACACTTCAATGATGGGTTCGGAGGTTCCTACTCTTAGTTACGTATAAGTATGGAGTGGTGAAGTGGTGAGGACATGAGAGATGGTTGGCGAACTGTGGTCGAGGTGATCCGAGAAAGGGAAATGTTATCTACATAGACGATTGTTGTTTGGGAGAAGTAATCTAGAATTGCGTGTATTACGATGAAGGAACGCTGGGTTGTGAGTTGTCAGGACGTACAGGGTTGGCCTTGTGCCAAGCTGTCAAGTGAGTGATTGTTTCTTGGTAAAAGAATCTCGTGTTGTGGCGGGGGATTCAGCCAAGTTTCTCCTTAAAGGAAGTAAAGATGCATGAGAAGCCTTAGTTAATCTTCTGTTGTCAAGATCGATCGAGTAGGAACAGTAGCCTACGAGTTAGAGTACCGTAAGAACTGAAGGGAATGCAACCCATGTTCCATGTTTCAAATTTAATGAGGTGGTTGACTGAGTCAGAAGTGGCATAACCTTGGGGAAGGGTCAGTTTTGGGTGTGGGCAAGATACCCGCATCTTTTCCCATGAGGAATTTCGGGGACGGAATTCTTTTAAGGGGGGGTGTTGTAACAACCGGGTTTTGTATAGCAAATATGAAAGTTTAGTGGCTAATGTTACAAGAATGAAAGTTAAGTTAAGGGGCTCTTTTGCAAATTGTGAAAGATGTATAGTGGCTCAAATCCCTAGGGCAACCTCTAATTTTTGGTGAGTGTATTATCTTGCATTTGGGGGTGACGGCTAGAAGAAGGAAAGAAAGGAAGAAGAAGCAAGGAGAAGGAGAATCAGGGAAGGTAATCTCCTCTAATTTCTTGTTGCTTGTAATTTAGTGGTTTCTCTCTATGTGGTATAAGTAAGTTAGTGAGAAGTCTTTGATTTCATTGTGTTCTTCACCCAAATACTCTTAAAAGTGTTTTTGGGGTTTTTGGTTTTATAAATCGATTTAGAGGTTATAAGTGGGTTTAATTGAGTGTTTATGATTGGTGGATGAACCCTTATGATTATCCAATCGAGCTTACAGTAGAAAATGGGTTTTTAATCACTTTTGGAAAATGGTTTTTCGTCCTGCCTGTAGTTTCCGGATGTCGCCCCGTCCGGACAGTAGTGTCCGGACAGTGGGGGGTTTCCGGGTATTGTTCATAGTGTCCGGGTGTAAGGGGTTTCCGGGTAAGTTCTAGTTTCGGATGAGACGTCCGGAAAGTGTGGTAACCGTAGGAAGTGTTCGGACCATTATCCGGATATTTGTGTCCGGAAATGGCTAGTGTCCGGAAAGTCCAACGTGTCCGGAAAGTCCAAGGTGTCCGGAAAGGTCATAGTGTCCGGAAAGTAGTGAGTATCCGGAAAGTGCAGTAAGATCGGACAGACTAATCTGATGCAATTCTAACATCCATAGGTGTCCGATTTGTTTAGGTTGAAGATATATCAAGGGTGTGTTCAACACTAACCTATGGTGAGTTCCCTAAACCCTTTTATGACGTACTATGTTTTACCGATTATGGTTTCGTTTACGAGCATGAACTGTTTTATAAATGTCACGCATGCTTTCCATGAACTGCATGTTTTATTTAAAGAGGTTTATTCAGCAAATGAAATGATGTTGAAAGTTTTCATGCATGTGATTTCGATACGTTATGTGTATGCTATGTGGACTCGGTTTACACAGCGGGATCAGGGTACCTTGGGATTCGATAATTCCTTGGGCATATGTGGTCAGCTTGTAGGTTGGAATTTGTTTCCTTCCTACTCGGATAGAAGGGAGGTCCACTTGGACTTCTGTGTAGCCGAGAGGGTGTCCGTTAGGCCCCGACCGAGGTAGCTTATGCGATCCTTGAACCCTGTGTTGAACCTTGAATGATGATTATATGAACAATGTGAACTGTTTTAAATAAAATGAATTTATACCGTGATATATGTTTTATAGAGGGAATTCACTAGACCTCATGGTCTAACCCTCGCTTTTCAAAACAAAAACCTTTTTCAGGTAAGCAAATAGTAGGAGGCTCAGGTAAGTGAGCAAGAGTATGATAGAGTACAGATGAAGCTAGAGACAGTGCAAGTGCCACTTGTAGAAGCTAGATTATTCTCAGTTGTGTATAGGTTGTTTCCGCCAACCTTAGATCGAGATTGATGTAATGAAATTTTGGGACCCAGTTTTGTAATGATTATGAGTTATTGCTATGTATGTCCTGTTGTGTTTTTGGGATGTTACACTAGACAAGTTTGCATTCTAAAATCCGGCTTGCTAGTAGTAGTATTTGTCAAAATCCGAAGACCTTGTTTGATATTTTTTCTATCCTAAGTGTTCGGATAATGGTTTGTTTCAGATATATATGATGGATGTTATTAATTGAATATACTATTTTTAAGGAAAATGATAAAAATAGGTTTCTAAGTGTTTTCGGTCGGATGTCTATTTGTATTATTTACCAATCCGATGGTTGAGACTCAATATCTACCCCTATTTTCAATCACCAAGAAGTAACAAGATCGGGGGAAGAAGATAAGAAGCAACATATGACACAGAACTTGATGGTATGTGTATTAACCCCAAATTTCTAATGGTATTATTTTAGAAGCTCAAGGGTTGTTTTGTATAGAGAATGATTCTTAAATGATCAAAGTTGGAACTTGAGGGTGATTATTGATTAGTTATTCCTTTTTTAGGGACCATCTTGTAAAATACGAATATACTTCTTTTGTCTTCATTTATCTTCTGCCGCGTTCTTTCTTATTTTGTACCCCGCCTTGTTTCTCATTTGCCACCATTCATTCTCATTTTGCACCACCATTTTGTGTGTGTATTTGGAGAGGAAAATATGAAGAAATCGGTTGATGAAGCTTAGAAAGGAAAGATTAGAAGATTTCTTGCAATATTGGTTATTTGGATTTGATATTATGAATTTCGATTTGGGATTGTATAACCGTTACGGTTCGGGTTGAAACATTTGGATCCGAGGTGAGTTTTCTTCTAACCGTTTTACGAACTGAAATGCATTTATTTATAAATAGTTATCGTTTAATTGTAGTATCTTATTGATACGATTGGTTTACGATGGATAATCGGGGTAACTATAATTGTTATATGTGAGTTATAATTGTCACAAGTAATGTAATTATTGATTTGTGGGTTTAAGGGACTTACACAACAGAAACTCGTGTGCGTGTGAGACTGTAATGGTCCACGTAGAGGGGTTATATATCTATAACTTTTGGCCCACGAATATGTTTAGTGTACTGAGCCACTGTCGATTAATCGCCGTCTTATCGGAGTGTGTGTGTTTATGCTAGCGAATATGTTTTGTGTAGTGAGCCACCGTTGATATTGGCTTCGGTCTTATCAGGTGTGCGTTATTTTGAAAAGCGACTGTTGTGGTTAGTTGCCTTGGGAGGGATGTAGTGCTTGCAGGCCTACTTGATAATAAATTGATTTAAAGATTTATGTGAAATGATTTTTGCTAGACTGTTTAGTGACAAGGATTTACTCACTAGACCATATGGTCTAATCCTCATTTTATTTTCCAAAACTATGCATTTCAGGTGAATTTATATTGGGATTGCTAGCCTGGAAAAAAGGTCAATGGTGAAGGTTGTCTACAATTACCGGTTCATTAATATCGTCGAGTTAATTATGTTTTCGAGTAAAGGTCTTGGTGATTATAGATTGGTAAGAATCTAAATCTTTTGTTAGAACTTATTATTACGGTTAGAAATATTCTTACCGAGAGTTAGAAATATTCTTACCGATGTTGTATTTGAGGCGATTCTGAGAAGATTATTTTTAGTCGATTCTTTCTCAATCATATTTGGATGATTTCGTATTATTGTGGTTAAATTTGGAAATCGGGTTGTTACAGATGGTATCAGAGCTTTAGTTTAAGAGAACTAGGTTGCTGATAACCTAGACATAAGCTGAGGGAGTATATTTATATTATGTCAATAAAGTTATAAGAATTTCATGTTTGAGAGCTTTTCTTGGTATAGAAAAGTGGTTCGAATGAGTTGGGTGTTTACCTAGTACTTCTCTTAGATTGGAGAATTTAACGTGTAAAATGGCTTGATATTATTTGTGTTATGATTAGTGGGAAGAAAACAATGTTCATTAAATATTTTGATGGTCTTGTGATGAATTTTGTGGTGTGGTTTGTAGTAGAATTATTATGTGATTAGTTGGCGATTCTTTTCGGTTACATGAGGTGAGGTTAATGTTGATGAACTCCCTTTATGGAGTGTTTTAAGTGAAGGAGTTGTTTAAGACTTTATGTTTGGCATTTTTATGCTACGTCGAACAGTGTAAATCAATGAGGTGATAACGGGTATATCGTTATGATTAAGGATTTGATTTGTGTTGATATTATAGGATGGATGCCGGTAGAGGTATTGTTATGTTACCTTTGGGATGAATGAAATATTTAAGATTGTGTTTTGTCTAGACTTGAATTTTTTTTAATTCGCAATATGATTTTATTTTAATTTGATTTTTCTTTTGTATTGGTTGGTATGAATATATAAAGAGTGCCATGATTTTTGTGGTATAATATTGTGATGAGATGTGAGTTTTAGATGGGACCGAATATATGTTTGGTATGTGATATTGATAGGATTTTTTGGATTATAGTTTTATTCTGTATTGGAATGTCTCTTGAGATGTTCTCTATGGTAATTCCAGGTTGAAAAGTATGTTCGATTAAAGTGTCGAGAATTATAGACGATTAAAGATAGCTTTATTTTGTTTCGATTGGACAATGATGAAAATGTCAGATTCGGTTGGTTAGTAGTTCTTAGCATTAAATTTAAGATTTGATTTAATTACTGAGTGCAAAGGAATGGAAGTGGTTTAATTAACTCCGTTTGGAGATCGAGAAATGTGTTGTATTTTGAAGCATTAGTGTTATTTTGGTGTGCTAGATCATTGAATATTTTGATGGTGGATTTTGTTGGAACCGTTTGGTTAGATTTAATTTTGCAAGTGGATAAGCGAGATTTAATTTATAATTTTGGGTGTTACTAAGAATAGTGTGTTAGTTCATTAAGATATTTTCTGTGGGTGAACCTAAGTGAGTTATGCAATAATGGCTTTATCTTAAGATAGCGAAGTATGAGATTGCTATTTTAATGGGAGGAGTTTTAACTCGATTTTTGATTATCACTTACCCTCACATGTTTCTTGAATGAATTCCGGGACGGAATTCTGCTAAGGGGGAGAGATTGTAATAACCCCAAATTTCTAATGGTATTATTTTAGAAGCTCAAGGGTTGTTTTGTATAGAGAATGATTCTTAAATGATCAAAGTTGGAACTTGAGGGTGATTATTGATTAGTTATTCATTTTTAGGGCTATCTTGTAAAATGGGAATATACTTATTTTGTCTTCATTTATCTTCGGCCGCCTTCTTTCTCATTTTGCACACCGCCTTCTTTCTCATTTGCCAGCATTCTTTCTCACTTTGCACCACCATTTTGTGTGTGTATTTGGAGAGGAAAATATGAAGAAATCGGTTGATGAAGCTTAGAAAGAAAAGATTAGAAGATTTCTTGCAATATTGGTTATTTGGATTTGATATTAAGAATTTCGATTTGGGAGTGTCTAACCGTTACGGTTCGAGATGAAACATTTGGATCCGAGGTGAGTTCTTTTCTAACCGTTTACGAACTGAAATGCATTTATTTACAAATAGTTATCGTTTAATTGTTGTATCTTATTGATACGGTTGGTTTACGATGGATAATCGTGGTTACTATAATTGTTATATGTGATTTATAATTGTCGTATGTAATGTAATTATTTATTTGTGGGTTTAAGGGACTTATACAACAGAAGCTCGTGTGCGTGTGAGACTGTGATTAGGTGTGCGTTATTTTGAAAAGTGACTGTTGTGGTTAGTTGCCTTGGGAGGGATGTAGTGTTTGTAAGGCCTACTTGATAATAAATTGATTTAAAGAATTTATGTGAAATGATTTTTACCGGACTGTTTACTGACAGGGATTTACTCACTAGACCATATGGTCTAATCCTCATTTTATTTTCCAAAACTATGCATTTAAGGTGAATTTATATTGGGATTGCTAGCCTGAAAAAAGGTCAATGGTGAAGGTTGTCTACAATTACCGGTTCATTAATATTGTCGAGTTAATTATGTTTTCGACAAAAGGTCTTGGCGATTATAGATTGGTAAGAATCTAAATCTCCTGTTAGAACTTATTATGACGGTTATAAATATTCTTACCGATGTTGTATTTGAGGCGATTCTGAGAAGATTATTTTAGTCGATTCTTTCTCAATCATATTTGGATGATTTCGTATTATTGTGGTTAAATTTGGAAATCGGGTTGTTAGAGTATGATTCTGAAAAGTAAGGATTGTAAGGTTCGAAAGCCACCAAATGTTGCAATCAATTGAAAGATCATGTCTTCCTTACTTTTAAATCAATCGGTGTCAATGTTTTGTACCATGTAAATCAACGTCAAAAACCACAAAAGTGGAAAAAACAAGTAAGAAATGTCGTGTTAAACGAGTAGATTTTTCTCATACCGTCAATAGACCGTTTTTTATCCCTAATATGTACTTCATGATACAAATGTAACAAGGACTAACATTTCCATTAATTTTCAAATCTATATACTATACCCAACGATATGCAAACTGATCTTTCAACCTAAAGAAAGCAAATCATGCCTGAAAAAAGGTTTACGGTGTTTTGTTTTAAATTAGATCTCAATTTTATTTTTGGATTAGTCCATAAATGCCTAAAATACACCGGTGAGGGTGTGAACTCTTAGGGTGCGTTTGGTTTGTGGAAATGGATTGGATTTCACGTAAGGATTTGGATTTGGAGGGATTTGGATTCGGAGGGATTTGGAATCCCTTCATGTGTTTGGTTTGTAGGATTTGGAATGGATTTGAATTCCATTCCATTATAAATCTTGTTTGGTTTGTAGGATTTGGATTTGGATTTTTTTTTTGTAATTATTTGTTTGTTTTATAAAGAATTTGTTTTTATCGGTAAATTACATTTTTTTATCGATTTTCCAAAATTATATATTTAATGACCAAATATTCAAAACTACATATTTATATATTTAAACATCCACTTCATTGTTCTAAAACACATATCAAACACCAAACTAGTTCAACCAAAATACATATTAACCACCAAATTGTTCTTCCAAATTGTTCTAAACACATTAACCATCAAATTATTCTTCCAAATTGTTCTAAACACATTAACCACCAAATTATTCTTCTAAATTGTTTTAAACGACATTAACCAAGCATTTTCATTCTTCCAAAATCCACTTCACGAAAGCTTCCCTATCGGCTTCTTGCAAATACAATACAAAGATCCTCGTAAAAGGGAAAGGCTTTGTTCTTCCATTTCCCCGCCCCTTTATGAACCTAATTCATAATAAAATAACATTAATATATATATATATATATAATTATATATTACATAAAATTAAAAATCAGAAAATTTTAGCGTGTACCTGAAGATACAACTCCCAAACTTGATCTTTGGCAACCACGCAATGTTTTTCGCCATCATATATGAAGCCACTATTGTATGAACCACTGAACATGTCATGCATAATGGTCCAGTCTTTCTTCATTATTTTTAACTTCAATTCAATGTGTGGTTTCCCTAAAATACCGGAGCTCGGCAATGATTCTTTTAACGTTTGTTCGAGATATGCTAAAGAACCCGAATTAAAGCCATTATCAGCTTTAAATGCTCCCGTATTCACCATGGCAACTAAAGCCTCAACGAGTTTTGCTTCTTCATGATTCGTCCAAACTCGATAATTTCTGTTTTGACTCATCATATCTATAAACATAAAGGAATCATTTGAAGTACAACAATATATATGACTAAAAAATGATTTTTAGTGAAGTAGAATAGCAAGAAGACATTTAATTATCCACGTCCAAAACTCCATAATTTCTATTATAAACAAACATTTGAAGTACAAATTAAACTAATTCGGTCCATTTACTAAACTAATTCGGTCCATTTACTGTCCAATTACTCAAATTGTTATATATATATATATATATATATATAGGCTGGATATCAAATACAAACCAGTTAGTTTGTACAAACTCGTACAAACCATACCTACCTTCATGATTTTGTAAATTTGGCTTCATGAATATATATATATATATATATATATTCATGAAGCTAGGTATGGTTTGTACGAGTTTGTACAAACTAACTAGTTTGTACCCGATACCACCCCTATATATATATATATATATATATATATAGAGAGTCCTACTAAATTGTAACCGCTAAATGTGTGTAATCCGTGTAACCCGTCGATTTCATAGGTTTTTTTGATGAATTTTTTTTTATGGAATTGTTTATTTTGATTAAATTGTTTCATATCATTCATTTCTTGATGAATTTTTTTTATGAAATTTGTAGTTTCATAGGTTTTTTTCATTTTTATGAAACTTTTCATATATTTTCGTTTTCACCTATGAAACTACAAATTTCATAAAAAAATTCATCAAGAAATGAATGATTAGAACTACTTTCATCAAAATAAACAAATTCATCAAAAAAATTCATCAAAAAACCTATGAAATCGACCGGTTACACGGGTTACACACATTTAGCGGTTACAATTTATTATCTATATATATATATATATAAATGAAGTGGACACCAATAACATTTATAAATGGTTTATGCTTAAAAAATAAGAAAAGAACCTTATAAGCATACATGCACACATGTATCAACAAAACAAACATTTATATAATTAATTCCTCCACAAAGAAAAGATAATGTTTATTACATGGTAAGGGGGTTGTACTTTCTCATGGAAACATGATTGCATTTAGCCTTGCACTATTTTATTTCATGTAGGACAACTTGAAATAATTGGATGACATGAGTGATGGTAACCGATCAGGTCTGCTGCAGCTCTGTTTGTGCCTCACAAACAGCGACATCCTCCTAGTTTGGCTTAACCATTCAGCCCTTGTTACTAACCATTCAGCCCTTGTTACTGCTTGGATTAATGATGTATGGTTTTTCTCATCTGTTTCGGTACTGCTTGTTGTTTGGGTCTGCTATTAGGTAGTTATTGCTTAACCAACCAAAACCAACAGAACAACCATGTTCAAAATACCTGCAATAAAGACGCTCCACACGAAAGAAAACAAACAACCTAAACAGCGACTACGTTACGTTAGTTCGCCAGGAACAAACCAACGCAACCAAGACATGACCCAAAATGGACACAAGACAATAAAAACAAAGGAGATAAGTGTAATAACCGAGACCAAATTGAAATAATTTCAAGTCTTGTGGAAGAATTTGATGAAACTGAAAGTTGAGGGGCTATTTTGTTATTAAGGGATAGGGTATCATGACCAAATGAGTGGCACAAAACCCTAGGGAAATCACTTCTTGGTTGTTGGCGGCTATAGAGAAGAGAAGGCAGGGAGAAGGGATTTTAGAGATCAAGTGCAAGTTTGAAGGAAGAACCACAAATCATCAAATTGGAAGGAGAATTAGAGTGGAGTGTGTTTCTGCAAGTGAATCCAGCAGGTATTTCCTAAACTAAAATCTATTTGTTGTTGTTTTGATGATTATTGGGTTATTTGAGGGTTCTTTCTTATTAATGGTATTTGAGGCTCTAAAGGATGATTTAAACTCCTTTAAATCGTGTTTAGTTAGTAATGTTTTGTGGGAAATGGTTAGAGAACATTTATGTGGTTAATTATCGCATTATCGTTCTGTTTGAGGAGCGTGTAGTAGGATTTTTGGCCTTTGAACTCGTCCAACGTTTCGTCCGGTAAGCTTCAGGTGAAGAAGGTTACCGAAAGTGTGTTCGGTAAGCTTCTAGTGATGTAGGTTACCGGGTAAGTGTCCGGTAAGCATAAATTTTCTGGAAAGTAGAGTTGTCCGGAAAGTTGAGTTGTCCGGAAAGTAGAGTTGTCCGGAATGATTGAGTTGTCCGGGAAGTAGGGTTGTCCGGAAAGTTGGATGATCAGCTTATGTGTTTTATCCTTCATTCAGGAAAAGCGATTGGAAGTCTAGAACAGATTAGGAAAGAGAAGTAAGAGCACCAGGTGAGTTTTTTAACTAAAAATACGTGATCTTACGTGTTTTCAAAAGAAAGCGATTATGTGGAAATGCCCTGTTATTTTACATGATTTCTACCAAATTAAAGTTTAATATTTTACTGATCAGGATATGTTTATGAGTATGATTTATTTACAAGCTTTTATGAACGTTTTCCCATGAAAAGTATGCTCTACTGAAAAGATTGTTCAACAAGATAAATGAATTGTAAAGTGTTATACGGACTTCATGTTTTATGATTATGATGAGCTATGTGTATGTTAGGTGGAGTCGGTCTGCACAGTGGGATCTGTAGTCCTCAGGATCCGATGATCCCTTGGGCTGTTATGAGAAGCTTGTAGGAGGGAATTCATTTCCTTCCTACTCGGATATGTGATAAGCTTGTAGGAGGGAATTCATTTCCTTCCTACTCGGAATGTGATGAGCTTGTAGGAGGGAATTCGTTTCCTTCCCACTCGGGCGAGAGGGGAGTCTGCTGGGGCCCCGATCGCGGAATGTTTATGAGATCCATTACACTGTGCAGCACCATGAATGATGTTTATGTGAAGAATGTGAATTGTTTTATAAAATGGTTTTATAATGATGATGTACACCGATTATGGAGGGAACTCACTAGACCTCATGGTCTAACCCTCGCTTTTCAAAGCTAAAACCTTTTCAGGTAAGCGATTAATAGGAGGCTCAGATAAATGAGCAAGAGCAAGATAGAGCACAGAAGCAGCTAGAGACAGTGCAACTGCCTATGGTAGAACTTAGATTATTCTCAGTTGTGTATAGGTTGTTTCCGCCAACCTTAGTTTATGAATGATGTAACGAGATTTTCTAACGAGATTTTTGGAATGAGGACTGTCATGTATAGGTAAGTTTCCGCCAACCTTAGTTTATGAATGTTCTTTCCGCCAACCTTAGTTTATGAATGAGGACTATCATGTAAGGTAAGTTTGAGATTCCACCTGGCCAGTGTAATTGCAAACTTACAGGTACATGTATGTGCTTAACCTGCCTTTTTAACCTGCCTTATTATTCCGAAATGGTAGTCAGAAGCTAGTGTTTATGTCGTGTTCCAGTAATTTAGATGGTCAGCAAGATCCCTGAGATAGACCGAGCTTTCTTGCTTGGGAAGTATCATTCGAAGTAATTTATGATGTGATGTATGTATACATCATAGAGAAGAAATGTTGTATATAGGGCTATGAGTCATCTAGAGGTAGCCCTTCGTGGATTCGGAGAGGAAAAATGTTTGAGTTTGCGTAAGACTCCTGTTTCGGGAGAGTCCCAGTTCTAGAAGTCATAGGATAGATCAGTCGTGATGGTAAGAAAGGATGGTGTCGAAATCTTGAAAGTGTCAATGGAGCTCTAAATTATTAATCAAGCTTTTCAATGGCAGGGTGAATGAAATAAGATACATATAGTGAAATGAAAGCACGTAGAAGTGGAAAGTGAGATAGTCGATCGAAACGAAATAGTATGAAAGGGGTTGAGTAAGTGAGATGTGGAAAGCGTGTTCAGCAAGTTATTGCATGACCGAGAGGGCGACCATTGGTCGTAGGTGGAGTGTCAAGAATAAGTTGCGTAAGTAAAGTGGTTGACCTTGTTAGAATAAGTAGCCTTCAATTGCAAGTAGAGTCTCATGCATGGCGTTCTTTTATGTAACATGAAATTTTCACAATTTAAGTTAAATGTGTAAATATAAATTTTGATCAAAAATGAGTCAGAATGTGCACGCTTATGTTTAAAAAAAAGGTGATTTCATTCACATTGCACATTGAAATTTTGAGTTTAACGATTTGCAAATCATCCCACTCTTTTCATGATAAGTCAAATTTGTTGTAAAAGGTCAAAAAAAATGGTTACCGCAATTCATTTATAACCAAAATGCTTATTGACCTATTGATATCAAACAAATGAGTGTGAGAACCGACTGGCTTACTTTGTGTCGGTAATTCTTTCAGAATTGTGTCATATGAAAATATTTTCATTCGATATATTACTGTCGTAATAACATCGTTCAGATTGAGTAAGATTAAGGTTCACGGGAAGATGCATGCATGCGATTCTCGAATCGTTGTGCAGGGTATTGATGTTATAAGAGTGATGGGGTCATGTGTACCCAAGTTGTTTTCAAGTGTTTTTTATTTAAAATGATAAAATGTATGAAATGATTTATCTACTGCATTGTCATGCATGAAGGCTATGAACTCACTAGGTCGTAAGATATTACATGTTAAGCTAATGAAGAACTTCAAGAGTGGAAAGGTGTCGGACAAATCAGGAAAGAATGTTGTAGCTTTAGTATTTGTGTTCAAGAGGAAAGGTGAACAGTGGTAGAGTCAGAAGTGGATTACAGTGTCGATTGTATGAGGGTCTGTACCCTCGTTCGGCAACGGGAAGTATGGTTGTCAAGGGATGGTTGTGTCCGGAGGAAGGACTTGAAGCCTTCAAGGTGATGGTTTTAGCAACTCGTTATGAGTAGTGTGGTAAGGAAGAATGAAATGTCTATGGCGTGGGAATATGAGTTTCGAGGTGAGCTTGTAATGTTGATGTTACATGAGTAGGGTTCAAGAAAAGGGAGACAGATCATGAAGTTGATTATGATATGTTGGAAGGATTAGGTTCCGTAAGGAACCCATGTTAAAGAATAAGTTAAGAATGTAGTTACAGGTTGTTGTTGTTGTAGAAGCCGACAAATGTGTAAGATGGCCGAAGCTGAAGACTTGAACCAGAAGGTTGAAAGTTGATAGAACACCTTGTAGGGGTGTTAAGAGGATGAGAAGTTATTGTTTTGAATAAGCGTTTTATTTACAAAGTATGGAGGGTTCGTAGAATGATGAGGTATGTAGCACGAGTGAATCGAGTGTGTAGATTTTATCGTTCGGTGAGGGACTGTGTCCAGCTTATGTAAGGGCTCAGATCGTAAAGAGTTACCTAGAATGTTTGTGTTTGAGCTAATTGAGAACTCGTGAGTTATAGTTCAACAAGTTGGGGGAGGACTAAGTAGCGAGATAGACTCGATTATGTTTGCGGGAGGATATGAAGGCAAGTACGAATTGTGTGAATGATCATGAGAGATCTAGTCTGCAGCGTGATGTTTTGGGCAAAGAGTGTACGGATGTGTAGTGACAGTAATTGTCAAGCCTTATGTGCCAGATAGGGTCGTAGTGATGTGATGTTAAAGAGAGAGGAAGCATCAGATAGAAACCTTTTGGGGGTCTTAGATGAGGTGTATGATTTGTTAACCAGATTGTTGGAGCACGTAGGGTGTAAGTTGACGTTGTGGTATGATCATGTTCGGGATAGAATAACGGAGTGAGGCTGGGTGGTTACCCAAAGGAGAAACCAAGCGTTTGTGGTTGTAAGAGTCTCTAAGTAAGCATATTTTGGGATCATTGGAAGTTTAAAGAAGATGATGGGGGTGTTAGTCAAAATGTGGTGGAGTAGATGCAAAATCCTTAAGAAATGCGAGTTGTTGCTTATGTGTGAAAGAATGGTCTGAGAAAATAAAAGTTGGTGATTAAAGAATGTGTAGTGACGTCGAACTCTAGTGTCGTTTCAAGGAGACTTGGTTGAATGCCTTAAGTTAGGATATTGATGCAACTGTTTGGTGGTAAGTAATGAGAAAGTGTTATCAACATGTGGAAAGGTCGAGAGAGAGGGGAAAGTAATGTTTGGTGGGCAGTGCTCCACGCTAACGTGGGGAGGTGAAGATGGTATGTCGGATTAAGTGAGTAAATAGGAAGTAGTAAGCTTGACAGTAATGCCGAAAAGGTGTAGTGTTGTGTACGATTTTGTACAGGAAAGAAGTGGTTGAGACAACTGAATGAGTTAAGTTAGTGACTTTGTGAGAAATGTTTAAGCGAATTGGTCGTGTAGTGATTAAGTTAGTGAAAATAGTATGGTTAATCCTCCCAGTTGGGTGAGGATAACCAGAGTTATTTTTATACGACTAAACGAACGTGGCAATCAGCGAGGAATGGTTGTGTTTCAGGATAAGTTTAATTCGAGTAGGCACAATAGCCTACGAGTTAGAGTACCGTAAGAACTGAAGGGAATGCACCCAATGTTTCATTTTTCGTATTTAATGAGGTGGTTGACTGAGTCAGAAGTGGCATTACTTTGGGGAAGTGTCAGTTTTGGTGTGGGCAAGATACCTGCATCTTTTCCTAATAAGGAATTCTAGGGACAGAATTCTTTTAAGGGGGGAGTGTTGTAATAACCGAGACCAAATTGAAATAGTTTCAAGTCTTGTGGAAGAATTTGATGAAACTGAAAGTTGAGGGGCTATTTTGTTATTAAGGGATAGGGTATAATGACCAAATGAGTGGCAAAAAACCCTAGGGAAATCACTTCTTGGTTGTTGGCAGCTATAGAGAAGAGAAGGCAGGGAGAAGGGATTTTAGAGCTCAAGTGCAAGTTTGAAGGAAGAACCACAAATCATCAAATTGGAAGGAGAATTAGAGTGGAGTGTGTTTCTGCAAGTGAATCCCGCAGGTAATTCCTAAACTAAAATCTATTTGTTGTTGTATTGATGATTATTGGGTTATTTGAGGGTTCTTTCTTGTAAATGGTATTTGAGGATCTAAAGGAAGATTTAAACACCTTTAAATCGTGTTTAGTTAGTAAAGTTTTGTGGGAAATGGTTAGAGAACATTTATGTGGTTAATTATCGTATTATCGTTCTGTTTGAGGAGCGTGTAGTAAGATTTTCGGCCTCTGAACTCGTCCAGCGTTTCGTCCGGTAAGCTTCGGGTGAAGAAGGTTACCGGAAGTGTGTCCGGTAAGCTTCTAGTGATGTAGGTTACCGGGTAAGTGTCCGGTAAGCATAAGTGTCCGGTAAGCATAAATTGTCCGGAAAGTTGAGTGGTCCGGAAAGTTGAGTTGTCCGAAAAGTAGAGTTGTCCAGAAAGTTGAGTTGTCCGGGAAGTAGGGTTGTCCGGAAAGTTGGATGACCAGCTTATGTGTTTTATCCTTCATTCAGGAAAAGCGATTGGAAGTCTGGAACAGATTAGGAAAGAGAAGTAAGAGCACCAGGTGAGTTTTTCTAACTAAAAATACGTGATCTTACGTGTTTTCAAAAGAAAGCGATTATGTGGAAATGCCCTGTTATTTTACATGATTTCTACCAAATGAAAGTTTAATATTTTACTGATCAGGGTATGTTTATGAGTATGATTTATTTACAAGCTTTTATGAACGTTTTCCCATGAAAAGTTTGCTCTATTGAAAAGATTGTTCAACAAGATGAAATGAATTGTAAAGTATTATACGGATTTCATGTTTAATGATTATGATGAGCTATGTGCATGTTATGTGGAGTTGGTCTGCACAGTGAGATCTGTAGTCCTTGGGATCCGATGATCCCTTGGGCTGTTATGAGAAGCTTGTAGGAGGGAATTCATTTCCTTCCTACTCGGATATGTGATAATCTTGTAGGAGGGAATTCATTTCCTTCCTACTCGGAATGTGATGAGCTTGTAGGAGGGAATTCGTTTCCTTCCTACTCGGGCGAGAGGGGAGTCTGCTGGGGCCCCGATCGCGGAATGTTTATGAGATCCATTACACTGTGCATCACCATGAATGATGTTTATGTGAAGAATGTGAACTGTTTTATAAAATGATTTTATAATGATGATGTACACCGATTATGGAGGGAACTCACTATACCTCATGGTCTAACCCTCGCTTTTCAAAACTAAAACCTTTTCAGGTAAGCGATTAATAGGAGGCTCAGATAAATGAGCAAGAGTAAGATAGAGTACAGAAGCAGCTAGAGACAGTGCAAGTGCCTATGGTAGAAGTTAGATTATTCTCAGTTGTGTATAGGTTGTTTCCGCCAGCCTTAGTTTATGAATGATGTAACGAGATTTTAGGACCCAGATTTGTAATGTTTATGAGTTAATGCTATGTATGTCATGTTGTATTGTAGGGATGTTACAAATGGTATCTGATAACTCTATTTTTAGAGTTATTATTTCCATTTATTTTCCACTTTATTTTGTCAATTTTAGCCATTTCACTTCTAAAAACCCCCATTCTTGGTATGATTTACGAAAACGAGCAAAAGGAGTGAACCATGGTCTTTAATAAATTATTTGGGGAAGTTTTGGGTGTTTTCTCGATTTTTCATCCGCAGTGACGTATACAGTGCCCACTCCGGTTCCCCACTCTTCGAGCTGATCAAAAAGAAATCAAAAAGAAACTTTTAGTTGGGATCTAATTTTCTGGAGGAGGAAGGTTCATATGGCAGAGAAATGGCTGGAGAAGTACAAGGTAGTTCTCATTGAAGATAGCATCAAGTACACCTCTTTGTACTTGGAGATTGACTTGGAGAAGGGACCATTGGATAAAAGAATTGCACAAGGAGTTGAATTCTGCCACAACTCAGCAGTCTTTACCCATTGGAAGACCCACCTTTTTTGTGTAATACCCAACTCCTTCTCCTAGTATATAAAGGAGCACTTGGGTGCCATTAAATGCATGCTTGGTTATCATCCTTGAATACTTTTAGTCTCAAATTCTCTCAACTACCACATTAGCTTTAGTCTTTTATTTACTGCAGTAACTAGCTTTAATTTTCAGTAATTTACTTTCTTAGTTTAAATTGTAGTTCGTATTACACAGTGCAGGGACGACTTCTCGTTCCCCACTGTGAGCAGTTAATTCAAGTCACTTTCAGTTTTATTATGTGCAAATCTTCATCTTTTGTTTTCTTTACTTCGGAAATGTTAGGCTAAACATCCTTTGGGATGTAGGAAGGAGAAGTACCTGGATTTTATCAAAAATGCTTGAGTAATCTTTATACTTAGAATATTTGTTGTTTTGGTCTTTCATTCTCGATATTTACCCAAGGATGCGAACAAGCTGATCACTTGCAAGGATCTAAAGTCTAGTTCTTAACTTAGAAATAAGTAGAGCGCAGTGACACGAGCTTGAATGATGCTAGGGGATTCGAAAGAATTCTTTTGACACTTACGAAAGTGAGGTCGGCACAGTGAGCTAATCTCTGCCCACTGGAGTAGTAGGCAAGCTAATTTGTGTATTAAAAACACTTAGAGTATTTGTCTCTACACATTCCATCGAGGCCTGAAAAGGTCCATTTAGAGATTACCATTGACAAAACAACAAGTACTAAGAGTATGGGATTTTTATCTAACGGTGTGAGTATTTTGTAACCGGGCTTTTCTAGCGAAAATGTCCACCACGAATACGAGGATCACTCTAAGGACCGAGTATTTGAGATAAAATTTAGGGAAAATCCAACCTACATTCCTCCTTTTTAGCATTTAGTAAATCGTTTCAAGTAGCTATTTTACCAAACCAAACCAAAGTATTATTTTCCTCTCTAGTTGAAACTTGTAAAAGGAGCTCATGAGAACCGTATTGTCTTGATTGTCCAGTCTCTGTGGATTCGATTCTGGTATTTTACCAACTATTACTTGCTGTGACGATCATAGTGGACAGTGTACACTTGCACTTCCCACTGTGGACAGTTTGCAACCCACTGCGATTAAAACACACATTTCGCACGTATCAAGTTTTTGGCGCCGCTGCCGGGGACTGGCGTGATTTTAAATCTCAAGACATTAGTTTTTGTTCGAGCCCGAGTAACTAGTTTTTCTAAGCTGTTCGTATTGTATGCCACGGCGACAACTCGAACATTTGGTTCCAATAGATCTCGAAATAGAAAAAACGTTGCGAAAAACACGAAGAAGCAAGAAAACAAATCGACAACCTCCTGTGATCCCCACTGTGAACATGGCTGCAGTACCGCCACCTATAGTGGAGACCACAATCACGATTGCCGATAACAAAGATCGAAAAATACGGGACTATGCTACTTCCGGAGTTGGTGATTTAAGCTCCGGAATTTTGAGACCCAATATTGTTGCAACGCATTTTGAACTCAAACCGGTGATGTTTCAAATGATCCAAGCCATGGGTCAATTTGGAGGATCGCCATCTGAGGATCCGCACTCGCACTTAAAATCTTTTTTAGAAATGACCGATTCCTTTCAATTGCAAGGTGTTAGTGATGAGGCATTAAGACTAAGGCTTTTCCCTTTTTCATTAAGGGACAAAGCAAAATCTTGGCTGAACGCACATGCACCTCACTCGATAACCACTTGGCAAGAACTTGCCGATAGATTTTTGCAAAAATACTTTCCTCCAACAAGGAATGTTAGATTTCGAAATGATATAATTTTATTTAGGCAAGAGGAAGATGAGGCTGTTTCGGATGCATGGGAACGATTTAAAGATTTACTTCGAAAGTGCCCACATCATGGCATCCCACATTGCATCCAATTGGAGACCTTTTACAATGGTCTTTCCAATGCAGCCAAAATCATCTTAGATGCAACAGCCGGTGGAACATTTACGAGTATGACTTACAACGAAGGATATCAAATCTTAGAAAAAGTGTCCAACAACAATACCGAATGGTCAAATCCGAGAGCACCCATGTCTAAGACCAACACCATAGATTCCGAAGCACTCAAAACCATGAATGCACAATTAGTGGCCTTGACAAAAATCGTTTTAAATCAAAATCGAGGCCAAGTCAATTCTGCAACCCATCTCGCTGATAACTGCTCCCTTTGTGGAGAGGAGCATGTTTTCGACTATTGTCCAGCAAACCCCGAATCTGTTAATGTCATAGGGACCAACCAAAGGAACAACCCTTATTCGCAGACTTATAATCCAGGTTGGAGAAATCATCCGAATTTCTCTTGGTCCGGTAATCAAGGACTCCAACCCCAAGGACCGAGTCACATCCAGCAAAGACCATACAATCCCCCGGGATTTCAGCAACATCACAGTGGGCAATCCCCACATCACAGTGGGCAGTCCCCACAACCATACCAACCACGATCCAACCAACCAGCTGAGGCTCAACAATCGATCGAGTCGATTCTCAAAGGTTTTATGAATCAAACCCAAGCAGCCATTAGGAATATAGAGACCCAAGTAGGACAGCTAGCCGTTGAAGTTAAGAATAGACCACCAGGAACGTTACCGAGTGATACCGAGCAAGCTAGAGTGATAGGAAAAGGACCAGAACATGTCAAGTCCATAACTTTAAGGAGTGGAAAGGATCTGAAAAATATCATTTTTGAATCTGATGATTCGCCTCAAAAACCCACTGTGAGCACCACAGTGGGCACTCCTCAAGTCACTGTGATCCCCACAGTGGGGACCGACATCCCTGACCTTCCCACTTTTGGACCTGTCCCAAAGACTACTGTTCCAAAGCCAATACCACAGCAAACTCAGATTGACCCACGAAACATTCCATTTCCTCAAAGAATGAAGCCTAAAAATGTCGATGTTCAGTTTAAAAAATTCTTAGACATTTTTAAGCAACTTCACATTAACATACCCTTGGTAGAAGCTCTCGAGTAGATGCCAAGCTATGTTAAATTCTTAAAAGATATTTTGAACAAAAAGAGGAAGTTGGGTGAATTTGAAACTGTGGCTTTGACCGAAGAATGTAGTGCCCTCCTAACAAGCAAGATTCCACCTAAGTTGAAAGACCCGGGTAGTTTCACCATTCCATGCATTATAGGAGGACAAGAAGTAGGCCAAGCACTCTGTGATTTAGGAGCTAGTGTCAACTTGATGCCTTTGTCCATTTTTAACAAGTTAGGGATTGGAGAGGCTAGACCCACAACCGTGACATTACAACTAGCCGACCGATCCATTGCCTACCCCAAGGGATAAATAGAAGACGTTTTGGTCCAAGTGGATAAATTTATCTTCCCCGCCGATTTTCTTGTTTTAGATTATGAGGCCGATAAAGAAATCCCAATCATCTTAGGACGTCCGTTTCTTGCAACCGGACGTACTTTGATCGATGTGCACAAAGGAGAACTCACGATGCGAGTTAATGACCAAGAGGTAACTTTTAATGTTTTCAAATCTCTCAAATATATAGATACCGAAGATTGTTTTGCCTTAAGTTCGATTTATGAAACCCACAATTTTGGCAATTTGCCCACAGTGGGGAGTACAGTTCCCACAGTGGGGATTGACAGTGAGCACTCTGAATCAGAGAGTAATGACACTTTCAAGGATGAGTGTAATGAGATGGTTGCAGCTTTTGAACCTCTGGACTTCAAAGATAGAGATGTTCAATCCCCTTCAATAGAACAACCTCCCGAGTTAGAGCTTAAACCATTGCCTTCCCATTTAAAGTATGCTTATCTCGCTAAGGATAATAAACTTCCCGTCATTATCTCATCCAAACTTAGTGAGAAACAAGAACAACTTCTGATTGATTTGTTGATAAAGCATAAGGGAGCAATTGGTTGGACCATAGCGGACATTCGAGGGATTAGCCCCTCTTTATGTCAACATAAGATTAACTTGGAGAGTGACCACCCGGGGAAAGTCCAACCCCAAAGAAGGTTGAACCCCATCATGAAGGAGGTAGTTAAGAAAGAAGTCTTGAAATGGTTAGATGCCGGTATTATCTATCCCATTGCCAGTAGTAGTTGGGTGAGCCCCGTTCAATGTGTCCCTAAAAAGGGAGGAACAACAGTGGTCAGAAATGAAAAGAACGAACTCATTCCAACTAGGACTGTTACGGGATGGAGAATATGCATGGATTATAGGCAACTGAATCTAGCAACAAAGAAAGACCATTTCCCGTTACCTTTTATTGATCAAATGCTTGATAGATTAGCGGGAAAGGAATTTTATTGTTTTCTAGATGGATACTCCGGATATAACCAAATCCACATCGCACCCGAAGACCAAGAAAAGACCACCTTTACTTGTCCATATGGTACTTTTGCATTCCGGAGAATGCCTTTTGGTTTATGTAATGCTCCCGCTACTTTTCAACGCTGTATGATGGCCATTTTTACTGATATGATAGAAGATACCATAGAAGTTTTTATGGACGATTTTTCTGTGATCGGCACATCATTTGATAACTGTTTGAGGAATCTAGAAAAAAGTTTGGTGAGATGTGAGACCCACGACCTTATTCTAAATTGGGAAAAATGTCATTTCATGGTCGAAGAGGGCATCGTTTTGGGTCATCTTGTGTCGAAAAAGGGTTTGGAAGTTGATCAAGCAAAACTAGAAGTAATCTCCCAACTTCCCGAGCCCACAACGGTAAAAGGCATTCGCAGTTTTTTAGGTCACGCAGGTTTCTATAGGAGGTTCATAAAAGATTTTTCCAAAATAACTAAACCCCTATGTAACCTACTGCAACATGAAAGAGAGTTTGTTTTTACCAAAGAATGTAGAAACGCATTTGAAATAATAAAAAATGCCTTAGTTACTGCACCCATAGTGACCACTCCTGACTGGTCACTCCCATTTGAAGTCATGTGTGACGCCAGCGATTGGGCTATAGGTGCAGTACTAGGCCAACGAAAAGATAAGATTTTTCATCCAATATACTATGCAAGCAAGACTTTGATCGAGGCTCAAATCAACTACACTGTAACCGAAAAAGAACTACTTGCAGTAGTTTTTGCTTTTGATCGTTTCAGGTCTTACTTAATTGGAGCAAAGGTCATAGTACACACCGATCACGCAGCCATCAAATATTTGATCAACAAGGCTGACTCTAAACCGAGGTTGATCAGATGGGTGCTGTTGGTGCAGGAATTTGACCTCCAGATCGTCGACAAAAAAGGAACAAGCAATCAGGTTGCTGATCATCTGTCCAGGCTCGAGAAGACAGTGGGCACTGTTGACCCCACTCCTGACCCCACTCTGGTAAAAGAAACTTTTCCCGATGAACAATTATTATCTGCGCAACATCATAATGAAACTCCTTGGTATGCTGATATTGCAAACTTTTTAGCAAGTGGACTTAAGCCCCACGGGATGAGTGGACAACCATTCAAGAAATTTTTACACGACACACGACAATACGTTTGGGACGATCCCTTCTTGTACAAGATAGGGGCGGACCAAATATTAAGGCGTTGTGTCCATGGGAGTGAACAACATCAAATACTCCATGGTTGTCACACATCCCACTACGGTGGCCACTTCGGTGGAAACCGTACCGCAGCAAAAATTTTGCAAAGTGGATTCTTTTGGCCCACTGTTTTTAAAGACTCATTTGAATTCGTGAAAAATTGTGAGCAATGTCAACGTACGGGGAATATATCGCAAAGAAATGAAATGCCTCTTAACAACATTCTAGAGGTCGAACTTTTTGATGTATGGGGGATAGATTTTATGGGACCTTTTCCAAATTCCAACAATAACTTTTACATCTTGGTTGCGGTAGATTATGTTTCAAAATGGGTAGAAGCCATTGCTTGTCACTCCAATGATGCTAACACTGTGGTGAAGTTCTTACACAAAAATATATTAACTCGCTTCGGAACACCACGAGCATTAATTAGTGACGAAGGCACCCATTTTGTAAACAAAGTCATGGCCTCGGTTCTTGCTAAATATGATATTCATCATAGAGTGGCCACCGCATACCACCCACAAACCAATGGGTTGGCCGAGCTTTCAAATCGTGAGATCAAGGGAATTTTGGAAAAAGTTGTTAAGCCACACCGTAAAGATTGGTCAATCAAACTCGATGATGCTCTTTGGGCCTATCGAACAGCCTATAAAACTCCTCTGGGAATGTCTCCATTCAAATTAGTTTTTGGCAAAGCTTGCCATTTACCGATTGAATTAGAGCACAAGGCGTTCTGGGCCCTTAAAGAGCTTAACATGAGTGAGGATGCCGCGGGAATCAAAAGGAGTCTGCAAATACATGAGCTAGAGGAGTTGCGATATCACTCCTATGAGAATGCAAAGTTGTACAAGGAAAAGACCAAGATGTGGCACGATCGTCGAATCAACCATAGGGAGTTCATGGAAGGACAACAGGTACTATTGTTCAATTCCCGTCTCAAACTCTTTCCAGGTAAACTTAAATCAAGATGGACGGGACCATACACCGTTGTCAAGGTGAGTCCTTTCGGAACAGTGGAGTTGAAATCCCCACAATCGGGTCAAACCTTTAAAGTCAATGGGCAAAGGGTAAAGCATTTTTTGCATGAAAGTGCCCACATCCCTGCCCACTCTCCGCCTCGCTATGGTTAGAGAAATTCACAACCGTTTGTAAATATTTTATTTCACTTATTTGTTGTCTTTTTATTATTTTTGGTCTTTTTAATTCTGCATGGTAGTTTGTTTTAATGTGTGTAGAAGAACGTGCCACCTTTTGAAGAAAAATCAAGGAAAGTACTTTGCAGTGGGGAAGGATCAGGTCACTGCGCTCCCCACTCCCCACCTGACGAATGAAAGGACTATTTTTGGGGCCCAATGCTGACAAGCTTTCACCTTTTGCTGCCATCAAGTCTACTTTTAGGCCATGGTGTCATAGTTCATCATTTCCCAAGCAAAGCTATCATTGTCAATCCTCTCCCTCTCTCCTAAAACCGGCGGTTTCCCCCCATTTTTGACAAGAAAACATTTCCAAAAACCACCTTAACCTCCTTTGCTTCCAAAATTTACCCAACAAACTTTCTCTTCTTCATTTCTCTCTCTACGAAAAACCCACCAGCAAAACCCTTCCAAAACCCTAAAAATGGCAAGAACCAAGAGAATGAACACCAACCCCGATGCACTCACACGTGCGGCCGTCCGCCGCAGGACCGCCGAGGAACAACCACCGGAAGCCGTCACCCGTGACCTGAACGAACCACCACCGGACTCCGGCGAAAACCCGATCATCTCCGGTGCAGCCGACGAGGGTTCTTCAAAGCACGAAAGCCCAAAAGCTACTTCATCATCGCAAGTCTCAGACAACAGTATCACCCATTTCGAGACCGAGACACTTCTAGCCGAAGAAGAAGAGAGACGGTTAGCAGAGGAGTTCAAACAGAAAATGGAAGCCATTAGAAAAAGAAAGGAAGAGGTCGAGAGGAGGCGTCGAGAGGAAGAAGAAAGAATCAGAAAGGAAGAAGAGGAAAGAATCAAACGAGAGGAGGAAGAAAGATTAAAAAGAGAGGAGGAAGAGAGATTGAGGAGGGAAGAAGCCGCAAGATTGGCTAGAGAGGAGGAGGAGCGATTGAAAGAGGAAGAACGAAAGAAGGATGAAGAAGCAAGGATATTCGAGCAGAAAAAGAAACAAGCAGAGGAGGAGTGTTTGGCTCGTGAGGAAGAAGAAAGACAGAAGAAGATTAAGGAGCAGACTCAGACATTAGACATTCCCCAGAACAAAAATGCTGATAGTGTGGAGGATATCCACACCACTGCCCACAGTGAAGAAACCCCAACCAGAGCACTCCAGAGGAACAGGGGAATGGTTACACGATCTGGTGCATCCAAGAAGGCATCGTCTGCAAAACCGAAAAGAAAAGCGTCGAGGAAAGGTAAGGGTATCGAACCCTCTTTAAGTTCTTCTTCTAGTGATACTAATACGGGAAGTGAACAAAACCTTTCTGAAAATCCACATCTGTCCACTGTGGGGACTGCTCATGCCCCCAGTGGGATACCGAGGCAATTCACTTCCCCAGCTGCTAGAACCCACTTTGAGTGTATTTGCACTCGGAAGTTGAATTTAGAGAGGGGTTTCGACCCCGACTTTGTAGAAACAAATCCCTTTGTCAAAGATAAACTTGTAGCGCAAGATTGGGCAACCATTGCCACTGCCAATCGCCGCGCTAATGCATCATTAGTCCGAGAATTTTATGCTGAGGCCTCCCAAGCCAAAGAATCATTTGTTAAGATCAGAGGAAAGGTTGTGGACTTTACTCCAGGCAATATAAACCGAGTGTTAGGTAGAGGAGCTCCGGAACCTTGTGCTTTCGGACAGTTCCTGGCAAAGATGACTCCGGCTGATGAGGAATTGATTTTAAAAGAAATAGCAGTTGAGGGAAGGCCATGGAATCAGGATGGCCAAAGAAGGTGTCTATATGCTGGCAGCCTCACCACTGAGGCTGCTGTGTGGTTCCAATTCTTAAGGGCCTCGGTGGCCCCAACATCGCACGACACGACTCTCTCCATGCATAAGTGTGCCATGCTTTACTGCGTTCTCACTAAAAAGAAGATCAATCTGGGAATCATAATGCATGGTGCCATCCATCAGGCCAGAACACGAACCAAGGTAATCCTACCCCTTCCTTGCCTTATCACACTATTGCTAATAGATGCCGGAGTGCCCACAGCTGAAGAAGACCAGTGGATCATTTCCACGAAAAACATCAGTATTCAGACAATTAAGAAGATGAGAAGAGAGATAGGAGGCCCGTCTGTTGAGCCTGCCCAGGTACAGCCCAATGTGCGAATAGCCGACGAGCACATAGTGGGCACTGAAGTGCCCACTGTGGAGAAGAAGGGTACCCCACTCCATTCAACCGAGGCCGGATCATCAAGCAACCAAATGGGAGAGATTTTGGCAGCTTTAAAGAAGCTCACATACAGGATCGAGTTGCTGGAAAGTGAGCAGCGATATCAGAACCGGGCCACGCAGAAATTTTGGATGTATACAAGAGAACAAGATGAGGTGACGGGCCTGATGATGAAAGAGGCCAACCCAATGCTAGCTGCTCAGCTCCCAGAATTCCCGAAAGATATCTGCCCGGTTAATGACAGTGAGGATGAGTTCGATGATGATGATGCGGATCTGTCACCGCAAGCCACCCAAACCCCGTGAATGGTTTGTTTTAAAACAATGGTTTCGCTCTTTTGCTCACCAAAAACAATTTTATTTTGTTTGGTTGATCTTTTTGTGCCTATGGCTAGGCATTGACACTATTTGCTGTTTTAACTTTTTAAATATCGATGCATGAAAATCCTACCGGTAGGTAGGTACTTTTGGGTACTAACGTATTGATTGTTTGAATGCTTGTTTGACCTCGTTTCCATTTCAAGGTACAACTTTCGGCTTCCGACTTAAAAGGTCACTTTTGTAAGTACAAATCTCAACTTGTCCCGTGAAATGATTTAGGCCATTTTTCGCATCTAAACACGACCCTTTTGTACCCCAAACCACCACCTTTGTTCGTTATTTCTATGTCACAGTGGGGACACTGTGAGATTTTAAGTTTGAGGTGGGAACTTCCAGAGTGACCTCCAGTTTGCTCACAGTGAGGACACTGTGAAGTCCAAGTTTGAGGTGGGTAAGCCGTACCCCCCTCCCAAAAAAAAAAAAAAAAAAAAAAAGAGAAAACACAAAAATACAAAAACAGAAGAAAATCGGAGTAGCACTAACAAAATTGATGGTGTGCCTTTTCTGGACCATCAAAGTGCTCACTCCCAGAAAACGATGGTGTGCCTATTCTGGACCATCAGAATACCCACCCTCACAAAAAAAAAAAAATAGCCATACTCATTATACCCAAATAAAGCCTGAAAGTGTACGTTCTTATCATAGCAAAATACTAAACACCCACTTCTTGAAATAAAAATCTCAAAGCGAGATCTTCGGTCCATGTTTGGAAATTTTTGCCAAAACCCTTGGGAAAAGATTCAAAGCCATAAACCCTTCAAACCCAAGAAAGCCCTATTGATCAAAAGGTAAACAAGGGAAAGGTTTCGTCAAACACAAAAGTGAAATTTTCAAGTTTGGAACCGAAGGAAGTATCGAAGGAAGGAGATCAACGCCCATTCAAGTCAAGAAATATGTAAGTCCCTCAAAGACCTTTTATGCATTGTGTTTCATTTTATTTCTTTCTTTTTTATTACTTGGGGACAAGTAATGATTTAAGTTTGAGGTTGTGATAACTCTATTTTTAGAGTTATTATTTCCATTTATTTTCCACTTTATTTTGTCAATTTTAGCCATTTCACTTCTAAAAACCCCCATTCTTGGTATGATTTACGAAAACGAGCAAAAGGAGTGAACCATGGTCTTTAATAAATTATTTGGGGAAGTTTTGGGTGTTTTCTCGATTTTTCATCCGCAGTGACGTATACAGTGCCCACTCCGGTTCCCCACTCTTCGAGCTGATCAAAAAGAAATCAAAAAGAAACTTTTAGTTGGGATCTAATTTTCTGGAGGAGGAAGGTTCATATGGCAGAGAAATGGCTGGAGAAGTACAAGGTAGTTCTCATTGAAGATAGCATCAAGTACACCTCTTTGTACTTGGAGATTGACTTGGAGAAGGGACCATTGGATAAAAGAATTGCACAAGGAGCTGAATTCTGCCACAACTCAGCAGTCTTTACCCATTGGAAGACCCACCTCTTTTGTGTAATACCCAACTCCTTCTCCTAGTATATAAAGGAGCACTTGGGTGCCATTAAATGCATGCTTGGTTATCATCCTTGAATACTTTTAGTCTCAAATTCTCTCAACTACCACATTAGCTTTAGTCTTTTATTTACTGCAGTAACTAGCTTTAATTTTCAGTAATTTACTTTCTTAGTTTAAATTGTAGTTCGTATTACACAGTGCAGGGACGACTTCTCGTTCCCCACTGTGAGCAGTTAATTCAAGTCACTTTCAGTTTTATTATGTGCAAATCTTCATCTTTTGTTTTCTTTACTTCGGAAATGTTAGGCTAAACATCCTTTGGGATGTAGGAAGGAGAAGTACCTGGATTTTATCAAAAATGCTTGAGTAATCTTTATACTTAGAATATTTGTTGTTTTGGTCTTTCATTCTCGATATTTACCCAAGGATGCGAACAAGCTGATCACTTGCAAGGATCTAAAGTCTAGTTCTTAACTTAGAAATAAGTAGAGCGCAGTGACACGAGCTTGAATGATGCTAGGGGATTCGAAAGAATTCTTTTGACACTTACGAAAGTGAGGTCGGCACAGTGAGCTAATCTCTGCCCACTGGAGTAGTAGGCAAGCTAATTTGTGTATTAAAAACACTTAGAGTATTTGTCTCTACACATTCCATCGAGGCCTGAAAAGGTCCATTTAGAGATTACCATTGACAAAACAACAAGTACTAAGAGTATGGGATTTTTATCTAACGGTGTGAGTATTTTGTAACCGGGCTTTTCTAGCGAAAATGTCCACCACGAATACGAGGATCACTCTAAGGACCGAGTATTTGAGATAAAATTTAGGGAAAATCCAACCTACATTCCTCCTTTTTAGCATTTAGTAAATCGTTTCAAGTAGCTATTTTACCAAACCAAACCAAAGTATTATTTTCCTCTCTAGTTGAAACTTGTAAAAGTAGCTCATGAGAACCGTATTGTCTTGATTGTCCAGTCTCTGTGGATTCGATTCTGGTATTTTACCAACTATTACTTGCTGTGACGATCATAGTGGACAGTGTACACTTGCACTTCCCACTGTGGACAGTTTGCAACCCACTGCGATTAAAACACACATTTCGCACGTATCAGTATCAGAGCCATAGTTTAAGGGATTTAGGTGACCGGACGGGCCTAAACTTAAACATGGGAGTAGAAATCACAACTGAGAATCAGGAAATGCATTAGGAGGGCACTATTGTAGATACAGGAAATGTGTTAGGAGGACACTATTATAGATATAGGACAAATAAGGTACTGAGGACTGTCATGTAAGGTAAGTTTGAGATTCCACCTGGCCAGTGTAATTGCAAACTTACAAGTACATGTATGTGCTTAACCTGCCTTATTAACCTGCCTTATTATTCCGAAATGGTTGTCAGAAGCTAGTGTTTATGTCGTCTTCCAGTAATTTAGAAGGTCAGCAAGATCCTTGAGGGATAGACCGAGCTTTCTTGCTTGGGAAGTATCATGAGAAGTCATTTATGGTGTGATGTATGTATACATCATAGAGAAGAAATGTTGTATAGAGGGCTATGAGTCATTGACATGTGTGAATGGTACATGCGAAATAAACCACAGCGGGTTGTAATCTGTCCACAGTGGGCAGCGCAAGTGTACACTGTCCACTATGATCGTCACGGCAAGTAATAATCGGTAAAATACCGGAATCGTATCCACAGAGACTGGGCTATCAAGACAATACGGCTTTTGTGAGTTCCTTTCACGAGTTTCAATTAGAGAGGAAACAATATTTTGAGTTGGATTGGTGAAATAACTACTTTTAACGATTTTACTAAAGATTTAAAAGATGGAATGTAGGTTAGATTTTCCCTAGATTTTATAATAAATACTTGATCTCAAAAGATGATCCTTGTAATTGAAGTCGGTCTTTTCGCTAGAAAAGCCCGGTTACAAAATACTCACACCGTTAAGCAAAAATCCCATACTAGTCGTACTTGTTGTTTTGTCAATGGTAATCTCAGAATGGACCCTCTCGGGCCTCGATGGAATGTGTAGAGACAAATACTCTAAGTGTTTTAAATACACAAATTAGCTTGTCTACTACTCCAGTGGGGAGAGATTAGCTCACTGTGCTGACCTCACTCTCGTAAGTGTCATAAGAATTCTTTCGAACTCCCTAGCATTATCCAAGCTCGTGTCACTGCGTTCTACCCATTTCTGAGTTGAGAACTAGACTTTTAGATCCTTACAAGTGATCGGCTTGTTCGCATCCTTGGGGTATTATCGAGAATGAATAACCAAAACAACAAATATTCCAAGTATAAAGATTACTCAAGAATTTTCTCTAAAATCTAGGTACTTCTCTTACCTACATCCCAAGGGATGTTTAACCTAACATAACTGGAGAAATTAAAACGAAAGATGAAGATTTAAACATGATTGAAAATAAAAGTGACTTTGAATTACCGCTCACAGTGGGGAACGTAAGCTGCCCACTGTTCGAGAATTACAACTGAAAATTAAACTAAGAATTTAAAGTGCTAGAAATTTAAACTACAAAGCTACAGAAAATTAAATCTAACTATGAAAGCTTTAGAGGAAATTAAATGCTAAGGATTAAGGTGCTTGCTAAAATTAAAGATAGATGATCTCATTAAATGACCCAAGCCCTTCCTTTTATACACCAAGGAAAGAGCTTGGGTAATACCCAATGAGATCTTTTGACTTTGCATCAGCTGAGTTATGGGAGCACAAGGACCATTTGTGCCCCATGTTTCTTCTTTAACCAAGGGCTTGATGCTTCTATCCATGGGGTTCTTCAAAAAGTTGACTTTTAGGCTCTTAGGTATGAATATTAAATTCACTTTGCCATCTTCTTTAGGAGCAAGCCTAGAATAAAATAATCCCCATGCTTGTACTTGTTGCTGAACCTTCTAACTGCTCCCACCATGCTGTCTAACTCAGATTTCTTCTTTTTGTCTTTTCCAGCGGCAGCAGTGGGGAACCGGAGTGAGCACTGTTCACGTCACTGCAGATAAAACGTGAAAACTACTCAAAATCCACCAAATAATTTATTAAAGACCATGGTTCACTCCTTTTGCTTGTTTTCGTAAATCATACCAAGAATGGGGGTTTTTAGAAGTGAAATGGCTAAAATTGACAAATTAAAGTGAAAAATAAATGGAAATAATAACTCTAAAAATAGAGTTATCACAACCTCAAACTTAAACTATTACTTGTCCCCAAGTAATAAAAAGAAAGAAATAAAGTAGACAAAACGCACTAGAACTTTTTAGGGACTTACATACTTCTTGACTTGAATGGGCGTTGATCTCCTTCCTTCAATACTTCCTTCGGTTCAAACTTGAAAATTTCACTTTTGTGTTTGACGAAATCTTTTTCTTGTATTCCATTAATCAATAGGGCTTTCTTGGGTTTTATGGGTTTATGGCTTTGAATATTTTCCCAAGGGTTTTTGGCAAGTATTTTCAAACATGAACCGAAAATCTCGCTTGGAGATTTTTATTTCTAGAAGTGGCTGTTTTGGATTTTTCATTAGTATGTACGCACACTTTCAGGCTTTATTTTGGGTATGGCTATTTTTGTGAGAGTGGGTATTCTGATGGTCCAGAATAGGCACACCATCCTTTTTCTGGGAGTGAGCACTTTGATGGTCCAGAAAAGGCACACCATCAATTTTGTTAGTGACACTCCGTTTTTCTTCTGTTTTTGTATTTTTGTATTTTTTTTGGGAGGGGGTATGGCTTACCCACCTCAAACTTGGACTTCACAGTGTCCCCACTGTGGGCAAACTGGAAGTTCCCACCTCAAACTTAAAATCTCACAGTGTCCCCACTGTGACATTGAATTAACGAACAAAGGTGGTGGTTTGGGGTACAAAAAGGATCGTGTTTGGATGCGAAAAACGGCCTATATCATTTCATGGTATCAAGTTGAGATTCGTACTTACAAAAGGGACCTTTTTAAGTCGGAAGCCGAAAGTTGTACCTTGAAATGGAAGCGAGATCAAACAAGCATTCAAACAACAAATACGTTAGTACCCAAAAGTACCTACCCAGTGGTAGGATTTCATGCATTACAAACCAAAATAAGAATTCAGCAAAGTGTCAAAAGCCTAGCCAAAGGCATAAAATCAAACCAAACAGAAATTAAAATTGTTTTTGAGAGCAAAAGAGTGGAACCAAAGTTTTAACAAACCATTCAACGGGTCGGGGTGGCCTCTGGTGAACTAGCAGGAACGTCTTCATCAAATTCGTCCTCACTGTCATAAACTGGGCAGATATCCTTCGGAAATTCTGGTAGCTGAGCAGCTAGCATTGGGTTGGCCTCTTGCATCATCAGGCCCGTCACCTCATCCCGTTCTCTTGTATACATCCAAAATTTCTGCGTGGCCCGGTTCTGATATCGCTGCTCACTTTCTAGCAACTCGATCCTGTATGTGAGCTTCTTCAAAGCTGCCAAAATCTCTCCCATTTGGTTACTGGACGAACCTGCCTCAGTCTGACGCCTCGATGTATCCGCAGTCCGCACATCATGCTCCTCAGCGATGATCACAGTGGGGTTAACAGTCCCCACTGTGGGGATATCTTCTGCCTGCTCGGGTGGAGGAGTGGTGACGTGCCGTCCCATCTTTCGGATGGTACCCACATTGATATTACTCGTGGAATCTAACCACTGGTCCTCCACAGCCGACGGTACACCTGCGTCTATCATCAATGAAGTAATAAGGCAAGGGAGGGGTAAAATTACCTTCTTCCGGGTACGTGCTTGATCGATGGCTCCATGCATGACAGTGCCTATGTTGATCCTTTTTCCCGTGAGGATGCAGTACAACAGCGCACACTTGTGCATCGACAAAGTGGTGTCGTGCGAAGTTGGGGCTAATGAAGCACGGAGAAACTGGAACCAAACGGCAGCCTCGGTAGTGAGAGAACTAGCGTTTAGGCACCGTCGTTGACCGTCCTTATTCCATGGTTTCCCTACAGCGGCTATCTCTCTTAAAATGAGGTCCTCACTTGCTGGAGTCATCTTCTTCAAGAATTTCGCAAACTCACAAATACCCGCATTTCCTCTCCCCAATACTCGGTTAATTTCCCCTGGATTGTAACAAACTTTCCTACCTCGAACTACCACAATTGGGTCTTTACTTTGAGAGGCCTCGGCGTAAAATTCACGCACAAGTGAGGCATTGGCACGTCGATTAGCAGCAGAAATAATCGACCAATCATGCACCACAATTCTATCCTTGACAAATGAATTAGCTTCAACGAAATCGGGGTCAAAACCCCTCTCTAATTTTAACTTTTGCTTGGCGATGCAGTCAAAATGGGCAGCCACCTCCGGAGAGGTGAACTGCCTGGGCACCCCACTGGGGGCATACTCAGTACCTACGATGGATTGATGTGGGTTTTGGGTTTGAATTTGTTCATCCCCACCATCAGTTTCCATAGACGATGAACTTAAAGAGGTTGCAGGGTTTTTACCTTTTCGTGAATCTTGCTTAGCAGGCCTCTTTGTCGGTGTTTTTCGTGCCCTGGCTACCGTGGATCTGGTAACAACTCTTCTCTTTTTTTCGGCTTGGGGAATAAGGTTCTCCCCACTGTGGATATCTCCTGAAACAGCACTCTTCTCCCTATCAAACTTGAACTTCTCATACTGACTTTGATAATTTTCCTCCACCTCTCTCTGCAACTTCTCATTCTCAGCAAACAAGTCTGCCTCAGCCTTCTTCCTCTCTTCCTCGAAGATCCTCTCCTTTTCTGCCCTAACTCTTGCCTCCTCTAGTTTCTTTTCTTCCTCTTCTTTTCGGACCCTTTCTTCTTCTTCTCTACGCCTTCTCTCGGCATCCTCCTTCCTCTTTCTTATGGCTTCCTTTCGTTGAATGTACTCCTCCTCCAATCGTCGCTCTTCCTCTTCGGTTTGCAGAGCCTCGGTGTCAAAAAGACTGGTGCTCGTGGTTGAGACGCGTGGAGAAGAAATAGCCTTCGGGCTTCGTTGTTTGGAGGAGCCTTCGTCTGGTGCACCAGATGTCATCGGTGCACTGGAAGTCGCCGGATTTTCGCCGGAGACCGGCGGCGGTTCGTTGAGGTCACCAGTGATGGTTTCTGGTGGGTTTTCGGTGTTACGACGGCGGACCGCCGCCCGGTTGGGTGCCTGAGGGTTTGAAATCGGCCTCTTGCTTCTAGCCATTGGAGGGAATTTGCTTCTGGTTCGTGTAAGAGAAATGGGGAAGAAAAAGATGGTTTTTGAATATTTGAAGTTAAAGGTGGTTTTTGGGAAGTTAATGGTGGTTTTTAGGATTTTTGCAATGGGTTTAGGGTTGGACCGTCGGGTTTTAGGAGAGAGAGGGAGAGTACAATGATGGTTTTCTTGGAAAATGGAGAACTAATGGCATGTGGCAGCAAAAGTTGATTAGTTGGCAGAAAAGGTGAAAGCTTGTTATCCTTGGGCCCCACAAATTGTCCCATCAACCGTCAGATTCCAGAGTGGGGAACGCAGTGATCAGCTTCTGCCCACTGCGAACCACTTTATTGACTTTTGCTTTAAAGCTCGGGATTTTCGCCTACACACATACAAGTAAACTACCCTTGCAATATTAAAAAGAACAAAAAGAATAAAAACACAGCAAACAACAGAAATAAAATATTTACAATTGGACCTGATGTTTCTTAACCATAGTGAGGTGGAGAGTGGGCAGGTATGTGGGCACTCTCATGCAGAAAATGCTTTACCCTTTGCCCGTTGACTTTAAAGGTCTGATCAGACTGTGGAGACTTTAATTCCACTGTTCCAAAGGGACTTACCTTGACAATGGTGTATGGTCCAGTCCATCTTGACTTGAGCTTACCCGGAAAAAGTTTTAGACGAGAGTTGAACAATAATACCTGCTGTCCTTCAAAAAATTCCCGATGATTGATCCTTCGGTCATGCCACATCTTGGTCTTTTCCTTGTATAACTTTGCATTTTCATATGCGTGATAGCGCATTTCCTCAAGTTCATGCAATTGCAAGGTTCTTTTAATTCCCGCGGCATCTTCACTCATGTTGAGCTCTTTTAAAGCCCAAAAGGCTTTATGTTCCAATTCGATTGGTAAATGGCAAGCTTTGCCAAATACCAACTTAAATGGAGACATTCCCAAAGGGGTCTTATATGCCGTGCGATACGCCCAAAGAGCGTCATCAAGCTTGCTGGACCAATCCTTTCGATGGGGTTTCACCACCTTTTCCAAAATTCCCTTGATTTCTCGGTTTGAAAGCTCCGCCAAACCATTAGTTTGGGGGTGGTAGGCGGTTGCTACCCTATGATGAATATCATATTTAGCAAGGACCGCGGTCATGACTTTGTTAACAAAATGGGATCCTTCATCACTAATTATTGCTCGTGGTGTTCCAAAGCGAGTGAAAATATTTTTTTGCAAAAACTTCACCACAGTGTTAGCGTCATTAGTGTGACAAGCAGCAGCTTCTACCCATTTTGAAACATAATATACCGCTACTAAGATGTAGAAATTGTTGTTGGAATTTGGAAAGGGTCCCATGAAATCTATTCCCCACACATCAAAAATTTCCACCTCAAGGATATTGTTGAGGGGCATTTCATTTCGTTTTGATATATTCCCAGTGCGCTGACACTGCTCACAGTGACGAACAAACTCATGAGAGTCTTTGAACACAATGGGCCAAAAGAACCCACTCTGCAAAATTTTCGCAGCAGTGCGTGTTCCTCCGAAATGACCTCCATAGTGGGATGTGTGACAGCCTTGGAGTAAATGTTGTTGATCACTCCCATGAACACATCGCCTCAACACTTGGTCCGTTCCTATCTTATATAAGAAAGGATCGTCCCAAATGTATTGACGAGTATCATACAAGAATTTTTTAAAAGGCTGTCCACTCATTCCATGGGGTCGTAATCCACTTGCTAAAAAGTTAGCAATGTCAGCATACCAAGAAATATCATGATGTTGGGCGACTAACAATTGTTCATCAGGAAAATTTTCTTTTACCGGAGTGGGATCTACAGTGCCCACTGTGGGCTCAAGTCTGGAAAGATGATCAGCGATCTGGTTACTTGTTCCTTTTCTATCGATGATCTCAAGGTCGAATTCCTGCAGCAACAGCACCCATCTGATCAACCTCGGTTTAGAGTCAGCTTTGTTGATCAAATATTTGATGGCTGCGTGATCGGTGTGTACTATGACCTTTGCTCCAATTAAGTAAGACCTGAAACGATCAAAAGCAAAAACTACTGCAAGTAATTCTTTTTCGGTTACAGTGTAGTTGATTTGAGCCTCGATCAAAGTCTTGCTTGCATAGTATATTGGATGAAAAATCTTATCTTTTCGTTGGCCTAGTACTGCACCTATAGCCCAATCGCTGGCGTCACACATGACTTCAAATGGGAGTGACCAGTCAGGAGTGGTCACTATGGGTGCAGTAACTAAGGCATTTTTGATTATTTCAAATGCGTCTCTACATTCTTTGGTAAAAACAAACTCTCTTTCATGTTGCAGCAGGTTACATAGGGGTTTAGTTATTTTGGAAAAATCTTTTATGAACCTCCTATAGAAACCTGCGTGACCTAAAAAACTGCGAATGCCTTTTACCGTTGTGGGCTCGGGAAGTTGGGAGATTACTTCTAGTTTTGCTTTATCAACTTCCAAACCCTTTTTCGACACAAGATGACCCAAAACAATGCCCTCTTCGACCATGAAATGACATTTTTCCCAATTTAGAATAAGGTCGTGGGTTTCACATCTCACCAAACTTTTTTCTAGATTCCTCAAACAATTATCAAATGATGTGCCGATCACAGAAAAATCGTCCATAAAAACTTCTATGGTATCTTCTATCATATCAGTAAAAATGGCCATCATACAGCGTTGAAAAGTAGCGGGAGCATTACATAAACCAAAAGGCATTCTCCGGAATGCAAAAGTACCATATGGACAAGTAAAGGTGGTCTTTTCTTGGTCCTCGGGTGCGATGTGGATTTGGTTATATCCGGAGTATCCATCTAGAAAACAATAAAATTCCTTTCCCGCTAATCTATCAAGCATTTGATCAATAAAAGGTAACGGGAAATGGTCTTTCTTTGTTGCTAGATTCAGTTGCCTATAGTTGGTACGTGCGAAATGTGTGTTTTAATCGCAGTGGGTTGCAAACTGTCCACAGTGGGAAGTGCAAGTGTACACTGTCCACTATGATCGTCACAGCAAGTAATAGTTGGTAAAATACCAGAATCGAATCCACAGAGACTGGACAATCAAGACAATACGGTTCTCATGAGCTCCTTTTACAAGTTTCAACTAGAGAGGAAAATAATACTTTGGTTTGGTTTGGTAAAATAGCTACTTGAAACGATTTACTAAATGCTAAAAAGGAGGAATGTAGGTTGGATTTTCCCTAAAATTTATCTCAAATACTCGGTCCTTAGAGTGATCCTCGTATTCGTGGTGGACATTTTCGCTAGAAAAGCCCGGTTACAAAATACTCACACCGTTAGATAAAAATCCCATACTCTTAGTACTTGTTGTTTTGTCAATGGTAATCTCTAAATGGACCTTTTCAGGTCTCGATGGAATGTGTAGAGACAAATACTCTAAGTGTTTTTAATACACAAATTAGCTTGCCTACTACTCCAGTGGGCAGAGATTAGCTCACTGTGCCGACCTCACTTTCGTAAGTGTCAAAAGAATTCTTTCGAATCCCCTAGCATCATTCAAGCTCGTGTCACTGCGCTCTACTTATTTCTAAGTTAAGAACTAGACTTTAGATCCTTGCAAGTGATCAGCTTGTTCGCATCCTTGGGTAAATATCGAGAATGAAAGACCAAAACAACAAATATTCTAAGTATAAAGATTACTCAAGCATTTTTGATAAAATCCAGGTACTTCTCCTTCCTACATCCCAAAGGATGTTTAGCCTAACATTTCCGAAGTAAAGAAAACAAAAGATGAAGAATTGCACATAATAAAACTGAAAGTGATTTGCATTAACTGCTCACAGTGGGGAACGAGAAGTCGTCCCTGCACTGTGTATTTCGAACTACAACAGAAAATAAATTACTGAAATTAAATGCTAAGTTACTGCAGTAAATGAAAGCTTACAACTTAAGGAAATGCTAGATAAATTGCAAGATAGATGGATCTAATAAATGAGACCCAACACTCCTTTTTATACTAAGAAGAAGGTGTTGGTCTTTACACAAAAAGGGTTTTCCAAGGTGCAAGGACTGCAGGGAGATGCAGAAATCAGCTCAAAGGATAATACTTCAATCCTCCATGTATAGCCCTTTTTACCCAATGGTCCATTAGAAGTCAACTTTTGCAAGTACAAAGGTACAATCATGATGTGAAGCCTTGAGGAACACTTGTAACAGCCAAATCTCAGCTTCTATGTCATTGAACCTTCCTCCTCCAGAAAATTAGATCCCAACTAAAAGTTTCTTTTTGATTTCTTTTTGATCAGCTCGAAGAGTGGGGAACCGGAGTGGGCACTGTATACGTCACTGCGGATGAAAAATGGAGAAAACACCCAAAACTTCCCCAAATAATTTATTAAAGACCATGGTTCACTCCTTTTGCTCGTTTTCGTAAATCCTACCAAGAATGGGGGGTTTTAGAAGTGAAATGGCTAAAATTGACAAAATAAAGTGGAAAATAAATGGAAATAATAACTCTAAAAATAGAGTTATCACAACCTCAAACTTAAATCATTACTTGTCCCCAAGTAATAAAAAGAATGAAATAAAATGAAACACAATGCATAAAAGATCTTTGAGGGACTTACATATTTCTTGACTTGAATGGGCGTTGATCTCCTTCCTTCGATACTTCCTTCGGTTCCAAACTTGAAAATTTCACTTTTGTGTTTGACGAAACCTTTCCCTTGTTTACCTTTTGATCAATAGGGCTTTCTTGGGTTTGAAGGGTTTATGGCTTTGAATCTTTTCCCAAGGGTTTTGGCAAAAATTTCCAAACATGGACCGAAGATCTCGCTTTGAGATTTTTATTTCAAGAAGTGGGTGTTTAGTATTTTGCTATGATAAGTACGTACACTTTCAGGCTTTATTTGGGAATAAGGAGTATGGCTATTTTTTGTGAGGGTGGGTATTCTGATGGTCCAGAATAGGCACACCATCTTTTTCTGGGAGTGAGCACTTTGATGGTCCAGAAAAGGCACACCATCAATTTTGTTAGTGACACTCTGTTTTTCTTTTGTATTTTTGTATTTTCTCTTTTTTTTTTTTTTTTTTTTTTTTTTTTTGGTGTGGGGGGTACGGCTTACCCACCTCAAACTTGGACTTCACAGTGTCCTCACTGTGAGCAAACTGGGGGTCACTCTGGAAGTTCCCACCTCAAACTTAAAATCTCACAGTGTCTCCACTGTGACATTGAATTAATGAACAAAGGTGGTGGTTTGGGGTACAAAAAGGATCGTGTTTGGATGCGAAAAATGGCCTATATCATTTCATGGTATCAAGTTGAGATTCGTACTTACAAAAGGGACCTTTTTAAGTTGGAAGCCGAAAGTTGTACCTTGAAATGGAACGAGATCAAACAAGCATTCAAACAACAAATACGTTAGTACCCAAAAGTACCTACCGAGCGATAGGATTTCATGCATTACGAACCAAAATAAGAATTCAGCAAAGTGTCAAAAGCCTAGCCAAAGGCACAAAATATAAAACAAACCGAAATTTAAAATTGTTTTTGAGAGCAAAAGAGTGGAACCAAAGTTTTAACAAACCATTCAACGGGTCGGGGTGGCATCTGGTGAACTGGCGGCGTCATCCTCTTCAAACTCGTCATCACTGGCATTGGTTGGGCAAATATCCTCAGGAAAATCTGGGAGCTGAGCAGCTAGCATTGGGTTGGCCTCTTTCATCATCAGGCCCGTCACCTCATCCCGTTCTCTTGTATACATCCAAAATTTCTGTGTGGCCCGGTTCTGATATCGCTACTCACTTTCCAGCAACTCGATCCTGTATGTGAGCCTCTTCAAAGCTGCCAAAATCTCTCCCATTTGGTTGCTTGATGATCCGGCCTCGGTTGAATGGAGTGGTGTATGCAGCGTTCTCACAACATGCTCCTCAGCAATGGTCACAGTGGGGTGAACAGTCCCCACTGTGGGGATATCTTCTGTTTGTTCAGCTGGAGGAGTGGCGACGTACCTTCCCATCTTGCGGATGGTTTGTGCGCTAATGTTGCTCGTGGAGTCAAACCACTGATCCTCCACCGCCGAGGGTACACCTGCGTCTATCATTAGTAACGTAACGAGGCAAGGAAGGGGCAAGACTACCTTCTTTCTGTTTCGAGCTTGATCTATGGCCGCATGCATAACAATTCCGACGTTGATTTTTCGTCCAGTGAGGAGGCAGTACAACAAAGCACATTTATGCATAGACAATGTGGTATCGTGCGATGTTGGGGACACAGAGGCCCGGAGAAATTGGAACCAAACAGCGGCCTCGGTAGTGAGGGAGCTAGCATTTAGGCACCTTCTCTGGCCGTCTTTATTCCACGGCTTCCCCTCGACTGCTATTTCGCGCAAGACAAGATCCTCGTCCGTCGGGGTCATTTTCTTTAAAAACTGGGCAAACTCACACACAGCCGGGCTCCTTCTTCCTAATACCCGGTTAATCGCTCCTGGAGTATAGCTTACTTGCTTACCCCGAACTGCCACAGTGGGATCCTTTGCTTGAGAGGCCTCGGCGTAAAATTCACGCACTAACGAGGCATTCGCGCGTCGATTGGCTTCAGCCAAAATCGACCAGTCTTGCGCTACAATCCTATTCTTAACAAATGGGTTGGCCTCAACAAACTCAGGGTCGAAACCCCTCTCTAACTTCAGTTTCTGTGTAGCAATGCACTCATAGTGGGCAGCCACCTCCGGAGTGGTGAACTGCCTGGGCACCCCACTGGGGGCATGCGCAGTGCCCACTGTGGATTGATGTGGGTTTTTGGTTTGAACTTGGTCATCCCCAACATCAATCTCAACAGAAGATGAACTTAAAGAGGGCTGAAGACTTGTACCTTTCTTTGACGGTTGTTTTGCCGGCCTTTTTGTCGGTTGTTTCAGAGCTTTGGTCACCGCAGACCGGGTGACCACTCCTTTCCTTCTTGTGGCCCGCAGAATTAGGTTCTCCCCACTGTGGGCAGTCTTCCTCACTGTCTCTCTTTCAACACTATCCCCAAGCTTGCGGTATTGTTCCTGATAGTCATCATCAACCTTCCTCTGAAATTCCACTTCTTCAGCAAAAATTTCTGCCTCAGCCCTTTTCCTTTCTTTCTCAAAAATCCTTTCCTTCTCAGCCTTCAACCTTTCTTCTTCCATTCGCTTTTCCTCTTCTTCCTTTCTGATTCTTTCTTCTTCCTCTCGACGCCTCCTCTCGACCTCTTCCTTTCTTTTTCTAATGGCTTCCATTTTCTGTTTGAACTCCTCTGCTAACCGCCTCTCTTCTTCTTCGGCTAGAAGTGTCTCGGTCTCGAAATGGGTGATACTGTTGTCTGAGACTTGCGATGATGAAGTAGCTTTTGGGCTTTCGTGCTTTGAAGAACCCTCGTCGGCCGCACCGGAGATGATCGGGTTTTCGCCGGAGACCGGTGGCGGTTCGTTCAGGTCATTGGTGACGGCTTCCGGTGGTTGTTCCTCGGCGGTCCTGCGGCGGACGGCCGCACGTGTGAGTGCATCGGGGTTGGTGTTCATTCTCTTGGTTCTTGCCATTTTTAGGGTTCTGGAAGGGTTTTGCTGGTGGTTTTTTTAGTAGAGCGAGAAATGAAGAAGAAAAAGTTTGCTGGGTAAATTTTGGTAGCAAAAGAGGTTAAGGTGGTTTTTGGAAATGTTTTCTTGTCAAAAATGGGGGGAAACCGCCGGTTTTAGGAGAGAGGGAGAGGAAGGACAATGATAGCTTTGCTTGGGAAATGATGAACTATGACAACATGGCCTAAAAGTAGACTTGATGGCAGCAAAAGGTGAAAGCTTGTCAGCATTGGGCCCCAAAAATGGTCCTTTCATTCGTCAGATGGGGAGTGGGGAGTGCAGTGACCTGAGCCTTCCCCACTGCAAAGTACTTTCCTTGATTTTTCTTCAAAAAGTGGCACGTTCTTCTACACACATTAAAACAAACTACCATGCAGAATTAAAAAGACCAAAAATAATAAAAAGACAGCAAATAAGTGAAATAAAATATTTACAAACGGTTGTGACATTGCTTAACCAGAGCGTGGGATGGAATGTGGGCACTCTTGTTCAGAAAGTGCTTCACCCTTTGCCCATTGACTTTGAAGATTTTTCCGGATTGAGGAGCCATTAAGTCCAGAGTTCCAAAAGGGCTTACCTTGACCACAGTGTAAGGCTCTTTCCATCGTGATTTTAGATTTTCCGGATACATCCTTAACCTTGAATTAAAAAGTAGCACTTTTTGTCCCTCCCCAAACTCTCCATGAGTGATTTTTTGGTCAGGCCACCACTTGATCTTCTCCTTGTTGGTTTTTGCATTTATGTCGGAGTGATGACAAAGTTCTTCTAACTCATTGAGGTAGGCATATTTTAAGTGGGAAGGCAATGGCTTCAAATTCAAGTCAGGGGGATTTTTGGATGGTAGTTTGACATGTCTATCTTTGAAATCTAGCTGCTCAAAAGCTGCCAAGATCTCGTTACACTCATCCTCAAAAGTGTTATCACTCTCAGATTCGGAGTGCTCACTCTCACTCCTCACTGTAGGCACTGTGTCAAGACGGTGGGTTCCATTAATCGAACTTAAAGCAAAACAGTCTTCGGTTTCCATATACTTAAGGGCCTTGAAGACATTGAAAGTTACCTCTTGGTCATTAACCCGCATCGTGAGTTCTCCTTTGTGTACATCAATCAAAGTACGTCCGGTTGCAAGAAACGGACGCCCTAAGATGATTGGGATTTCTTTATCGGCCTCATAATCTAGAACTAGAAAATCGGCGGGGAAGATAAATTTATCCACTTGGACCAAAACATCTTCTATTTTTCCCTTGGGATAGGCAATGGACCGGTCGGCTAGTTGTAATGTCACGGTTGTGGGTCTAGCCTCTCCAATACCTAACTTGTTAAAAATGGACAACGGCATCAAGTTGACACTTGCTCCTAAATCACAAAGTGCTTGACCTACTTCTTGTCCTCCTATAATGCATGGAATGGTGAAACTACCCGGGTCTTTCAACTTCGGTGGAATCTTGCTAGTAAGGAGGGCACTACATTCTTCGGTCAAAGCTACAGTCTCAAACTCACCCAACTTTCTCTTTTTGTTCAAAATATCCTTTAAAAATTTAACATAGCTTGGCATTTGCTCGAGAGCTTCTACCAAGGGTATGTTAATATGAAGTTGTTTAAAAATGTCTAAGAATTTTTTAAATTGAACATCGACATTCTTAGGCTTCATTCTTTGAGGAAAAGGGATATTTCGTGGATCAATTTGAGTTTGCTGAGGTATTGGCTTTGGAAAAGTAGGCTTTGGAACAGATCCAAAAGTGGGAAGGTCAGGGATGTCGGTCCTCACTGTGGGGACCACAGTGACCTGAGGAGTGCCCACTGTGGGGACCACAGTGGGTATTTGAGGCAAATCATCGGACTCAAAAACGATATCTTTCAGATCCTTTCCACTCCTCAGTGTTATGGACTTGACATGTTCTGGTCCTTTTCCTATCACCCTAGCTTGCTCGGTATCACTAGGTAACGTTCCTGGTGGTCTATTCTTAACTTCAACGGCTAGCTGTCCTACTTGAGTCTCTATATTTCTAATGGCTGCTTGAGTTTGATTCATAAAACCTTTAAGAATCGACTCGATCGATTGTTGAGCCTCAGCTGGTTGGTTGGATCGTGGTTGGTATGGTTGTGGGGACTGCCCACTGTGATGTGGAGATTGCCCACTGTGATGTTGCTGAAATCCCGGGGGATTGTATGGTCTTTGCTGGATGTGACTCGGTCCTTGGGGTTGGAGTCCTTGATTACCGGACCAAGAGAAATTCGGATGATTTCTCCAACCTGGATTATAAGTCTGCGAATAAGGGTTGTTCCTTTGGTTGGTCCCTATGACATTAACAGATTCGGGGTTTGCTGGACAATAGTCGAAAACATGCTCCTCTCCACAAAGGGAGCAGTTATCAGCGAGATGGGTTGCGGAATTGACTTGGCCTCGATTTTGATTTAAAACGATTTTTGTCAAGGCCACTAATTGTGCATTCATGGTTTTGAGTGCTTCGGAATCTATGGTGTTGGTCTTAGACATGGGTGCTCTCGGATTTGACCATTCGGTATTGTTGTTGGACACTTTTTCTAAGATTTGATATCCTTCGTTGTAAGTCATACTCGTAAATGTTCCACCGGCTGTTGCATCTAAGATGATTTTGGCTGCATTGGAAAGACCATTGTAAAAGGTCTCCAATTGGATGCAATGTGGGATGCCATGATGTGGGCACTTTCGAAGTAAATCTTTAAATCGTTCCCATGCATCCGAAACAGCCTCATCTTCCTCTTGCCTAAATAAAATTATATCATTTCGAAATCTAACATTCCTTGTTGGAGGAAAGTATTTTTGCAAAAATCTATCGGCAAGTTCTTGCCAAGTGGTTATCGAGTGAGGTGCATGTGCGTTCAGCCAAGATTTTGCTTTGTCCCTTAATGAAAAAGGGAAAAGCCTTAGTCTTAATGCCTCATCACTAACACCTTGCAATTGAAAGGAATCGGTCATTTCTAAAAAAGATTTTAAGTGCGAGTGCGGATCCTCAGATGGCGATACTCCAAATTGACCCATGGCTTGGATCATTTGAAACATCACTGGTTTGAGTTCAAAATGCGTTGCAACAATATTGGGTCTCAAAATTCCGGAGCTTAAATCACCAACTCCGGAAGTAGCATAGTCCCGTATTTTTCGATCTTTGTTATCGGCAATCGTGATTGTGGTCTCCACTATAGGTGGCGGTACTGCAGCCATGTTCACAGTGGGGATCACAGGAGGTTGTCGATTTATTTTCTTTTTTCTTCGTGTTTTTCGCAACGTTTTTTCTATTTCGAGATCTATTGGAACCAAATGTTCGAGTTGTCGCCGTGGCATACAATACGAACAGCTTAGAAAAACTAGTTACTCGGGCTCGAACAAAAACTAATGTCTTGATATTTAAAATCACGCCAGTCCCCGGCAACGGCGCCAAAAACTTGGTACGTGCGAAATGTGTGTTTTAATCGCAGTGGGTTGCAAACTGTCCACAGTGGGAAGTGCAAGTGTACACTGTCCACTATGATCGTCACAGCAAGTAATAGTTGGTAAAATACCAGAATCGAATCCACAGAGACTGGACAATCAAGACAATACGGTTCTCATGAGCTCCTTTTACAAGTTTCAACTAGAGAGGAAAATAATACTTTGGTTTGGTTTGGTAAAATAGCTACTTGAAACGATTTACTAAATGCTAAAAAGGAGGAATGTAGGTTGGATTTTCCCTAAAATTTATCTCAAATACTCGGTCCTTAGAGTGATCCTCGTATTCGTGGTGGACATTTTCGCTAGAAAAGCCCGGTTACAAAATACTCACACCGTTAGATAAAAATCCCATACTCTTAGTACTTGTTGTTTTGTCAATGGTAATCTCTAAATGGACCTTTTCAGGCCTCGATGGAATGTGTAGAGACAAATACTCTAAGTGTTTTTAATACACAAATTAGCTTGCCTACTACTCCAGTGGGCAGAGATTAGCTCACTGTGCCGACCTCACTTTCGTAAGTGTCAAAAGAATTCTTTCGAATCCCCTAGCATCATTCAAGCTCGTGTCACTGCGCTCTACTTATTTCTAAGTTAAGAACTAGACTTTAGATCCTTGCAAGTGATCAGCTTGTTCGCATCCTTGGGTAAATATCGAGAATGAAAGACCAAAACAACAAATATTCTAAGTATAAAGATTACTCAAGCATTTTTGATAAAATCCAGGTACTTCTCCTTCCTACATCCCAAAGGATGTTTAGCCTAACATTTCCGAAGTAAAGAAAACAAAAGATGAAGAATTGCACATAATAAAACTGAAAGTGATTTGCATTAACTGCTCACAGTGGGGAACGAGAAGTCGTCCCTGCACTGTGTATTTCGAACTACAACAGAAAATAAATTACTGAAATTAAATGCTAAGTTACTGCAGTAAATGAAAGCTTACAACTTAAGGAAATGCTAGATAAATTGCAAGATAGATGGATCTAATAAATGAGACCCAACACTCCTTTTTATACTAAGAAGAATGTGTTGGTCTTTACACAAAAAGGGTTTTCCAAGGTGCAAGGACTGCAGGGAGATGCAGAAATCAGCTCAAAGGATAATACTTCAATCCTCCATGTATAGCCCTTTTTACCCAATGGTCCATTAGAAGTCAACTTTTGCAAGTACAAAGGTACAATCATGATGTGAAGCCTTGAGGAACACTTGTAACAGCCAAATCTCAGCTTCTCTGTCATTGAACCTTCCTCCTCCAGAAAATTAGATCCCAACTAAAAGTTTCTTTTTGATTTCTTTTTGATCAGCTCGAAGAGTGGGGAACCGGAGTGGGCACTGTATACGTCACTGCGGATGAAAAATCGAGAAAACACCCAAAACTTCCCCAAATAATTTATTAAAGACCATGGTTCACTCCTTTTGCTCGTTTTCGTAAATCCTACCAAGAATGGGGGGTTTTAGAAGTGAAATGGCTAAAATTGACAAAATAAAGTGGAAAATAAATGGAAATAATAACTCTAAAAATAGAGTTATCAATAGTCCATGCATATTCTCCATCCCGTAACAGTCCTAGTTGGAATGAGTTCGTTCTTTTCATTTGTGACCACTGTTGTTCCTCCCTTTTTAGGGACACATTGAACGGGGCTCACCCAACTACTACTGGCAATGGGATAGATAATACCAGCATCTAACCACTTCAAAATCTCTTTCTTAACTACTTCCTTCATGATGGGGTTCAACCTTCTTTGAGGTTGGACTTTTCCTGGGCGGTCACTCTCTAAGTTGATCTTATGTTGACATAAAGAGGAGCTAATTCCTCTAATGTCTGCTATGGTCCAACCAATTGCCTTCTTATGCTTCATCAACAATTCGATTAAAAGTTGTTCTTGATTTTCGCTAAGTTTGGACGAGATGATAACAGGAAGTTTGTTATTCTCGGCGAGATAAGCATATTTCAAATGAGGAGGCAATGGTTTAAGCTCTAACTCGGGAGGTTGTTCGATGGATGGTGGTTGGATCGTCCTATCCTTAAAGTCCAAAGGTTCAATAGATGCCACCATTTCGTTACACTCATCCTCAAAAGTATCTTCTGAGTCAGAGTGTTCACTCTCACTGCCCACTGTGGACAGTGAGTCGAAACAGTAGGATCCATGAATCGCACTCACAGCAAGGCAGTCCTCGGTGTCTATGTATTTAAGAGATTTGAAAACATTAAACTTTACTTCCTGGTCGTTGACTCTCATGGTGAGTTCTCCTTTGTGCACATCAATCAAAGTTCGTCCTGTCGCAAGGAAAGGACGTCCTAGAATGATTGGGATGTCTTTGTCGGCCTCATAGTCTAAAATCAGAAAGTCGGCAGGGAAGATGAATTTATCCACTTGGACCAAAACATCTTCAATCTTCCCTCTTGGATAGGCAATGGATCGATCGGCTAATTGTAAGGTCACGGTGGTGGGTCTAGCCTCTCCAATACCTAATCTCTTAAAAATTGACAAAGGCATCAAATTTATACTAGCGCCTAAATCACAAAGTGCTTGACCTACTTCTTGTCCTCCTATCGTGCATGGAATTGTGAAACTACCCGGGTCTTTCAACTTAGGTGGAATCTTGCTTGTGAGAAGGGCACTACATTCTTCGGTCAACGCCACAGTTTCAAACTCACCCAACTTTCGTTTTTTGTTCAAAATATCTTTTAAAAACTTAACATAGCTTGGCATTTGCTCAAGAGCTTCTACCAAGGGTATGTTAATGTGAAGCTGTTTGAAAATGTCTAAAAACTTTTTAAATTGAACATCAACATTTTTAGGCTTCATTCTTTCAGGAAAAGGTACACTTTTTGGGTCGATGTGAGTCTGAAGCGGAGTTAACCTTGGAATGGTAGGTTTAGGCAATGGCCCAAAAGTGGGGAGTTCAGGGACTTCCGTCCCCACTGTGGGGATCACAGTGACTTGAGGAGTGCCCATTGTGGGATGAGGTACAGCGGTGATTTGAGGCGATTCTTCATAATCGAAAACGATATCTTTCAGATCCTTTCCACTCCTAAGTGTTATGGCTTTGATTTGTTCTGGTCCCTTTCCTATTACCCTAGCATTTTCGGTATCACTAGGTAATGTCCCCGGTGGTCTATTCTTGACTTCGACGGCTAGTTGTCCTACTTGAGTTTCTATGTTCCTAATGGCCGCTTGAGTTTGGTTCATGAATCCTTTGAGCATTGATTCGAGTGATGGTTGAGCCTCAGCATTATGAGATGGTCGTGGTTGGAATTGTTGGGAGGATTGACCTTGGTGAAAGTTTTGTGGGTGCTGCCCACTGTGGTGTGAGGATTGCCCACTGTGATGTGATTGAAATCCAGGGGGGTTGTGTGGTCTTTGAGCATGACTCGCCCCGTGGGGTTGGAGTCCTTGGTTTCCAGACCACGAGAAATTTGGATGATTCCTCCAACCTGGATTATAGGTCTGTGAGTATGGGTTGTTGCGCGGGTTGGTTCCTATGACATTAATAGCCTCTGGATTTGCTGGACAAAAATCAAAAACATGCTCGTCCCCACAGTAAGAGCAGTTCTCAGTGAGATGTGCAGTACCCACTGTGGGATTAAGTTGTCCTCGATTTTGGTTCAACACTATTTTTGTTAAGGCCACTAACTGTGCATTCATTGTTTTAAGCGCCTCATTATCAATGTTGGTGGACTTTGGTGCAGGCGTTCTCGGGTTGGACCAGTCGGTGTTGTTATTGGACACTTTCTCTAAAATCTGATATCCTTCATTATAGGTTTTGCTTGTGAAAGTTCCTCCTGCTGTTGCATCTAAGATGATTTTGGCTGCGTTGGACAGACCATTGTAAAAGGTCTCCAACTGAATGCAATGTGGGATGCCATGGTGTGGGCATTTTCGGAGTAAATCTTTAAACCGCTCCCATGCATCCGAAACAGCCTCATCTTCGTCTTGTCTAAACAAAACAATATCATTTCTCAGCCTCATGTTTTTGGTTGGAGGAAAATACTTTTGTAAAAATTTATCCGCAAGCTCTTGCCACATGGTTATTGAATGAGGTGCATGCGCATTTAGCCATGACTTAGCCTTGTCCCTTAAAGTAAAAGGAAAAAGTCTTAGCCTTAAAGCTTCCTCACTCACACCTTGTAGCTGAAAAGAGTCGGTCATTTCCAAAAATGATTTTAAGTGCGAATGCGGATCCTCAGATGGTGATCCTCCAAACTGACCCATGGCTTGGATCATTTGAAACATCACTGGGTTGAGTTCAAAGTGTGGTGTTTGAAGGTTGGGTCTTAGAATCCCGGAGCTTAAATCACTAACTCCAGTAGTTGCATAATCCCTTATCCCTCGATCTTTGCTATCAGCAATCGTCACTGTGGTTTCCACTAATGGAGGTGGTGGTGGTTGACCGCCCACTCCTGCCATATTTGCGGTGGGGTTCACAGGGAGTTGTTGATTTTTCTTCTTGTTTTTACGTCTTTTTCGAAAAGTCCTTTCTATTTCAAGATCGATTGGTTCCAAAGGTCCGTGTTGTTGCCTTGGCATACAACACGATCGGTGCTAGAAAAACGAGTTACTCGGGCTCAAACAAAAACTAATGTCTTGAGATTTAAAAATCACGCCAGTCCCCGGCAACGGCGCCAAAAACTTGACATGTGTGAATGGTACATGCGAAATAAACCACAGCGGGTTGTAATCTGTCCACAGTGGGCAGCGCAAGTGTACACTGTCCACTATGATCGTCACGGCAAGTAATAATCGGTAAAATACCGGAATCGTATCCACAGAGACTGGGCTATCAAGACAATACGGCTTTTGTGAGTTCCTTTCACGAGTTTCAATTAGAGAGGAAACAATATTTTGAGTTGGATTGGTGAAATAACTACTTTTAACGATTTTACTAAAGATTTAAAAGATGGAATGTAGGTTAGATTTTCCCTAGATTTTATAATAAATACTTGATCTCAAAAGATGATCCTTGTAATTGAAGTCGGTCTTTTCGCTAGAAAAGCCCGGTTACAAAATACTCACACCGTTAAGCAAAAATCCCATACTAGTCGTACTTGTTGTTTTGTCAATGGTAATCTCAGAATGGACCCTCTCGGGCCTCGATGGAATGTGTAGAGACAAATACTCTAAGTGTTTTAAATACACAAATTAGCTTGTCTACTACTCCAGTGGGGAGAGATTAGCTCACTGTGCTGACCTCACTCTCGTAAGTGTCATAAGAATTCTTTCGAACTCCCTAGCATTATCCAAGCTCGTGTCACTGCGTTCTACCCATTTCTGAGTTGAGAACTAGACTTTTAGATCCTTACAAGTGATCGGCTTGTTCGCATCCTTGGGGTATTATCGAGAATGAATAACCAAAACAACAAATATTCCAAGTATAAAGATTACTCAAGAATTTTCTCTAAAATCTAGGTACTTCTCTTACCTACATCCCAAGGGATGTTTAACCTAACATAACTGGAGAAATTAAAACGAAAGATGAAGATTTAAACATGATTGAAAATAAAAGTGACTTTGAATTACCGCTCACAGTGGGGAACGTAAGCTGCCCACTGTTCGAGAATTACAACTGAAAATTAAACTAAGAATTTAAAGTGCTAGAAATTTAAACTACAAAGCTACAGAAAATTAAATCTAACTATGAAAGCTTTAGAGGAAATTAAATGCTAAGGATTAAGGTGCTTGCTAAAATTAAAGATAGATGATCTCATTAAATGACCCAAGCCCTTCCTTTTATACACCAAGGAAAGAGCTTGGGTAATACCCAATGAGATCTTTTGACTTTGCATCAGCTGAGTTATGGGAGCACAAGGACCATTTGTGCCCCATGTTTCTTCTTTAACCAAGGGCTTGATGCTTCTATCCATGGGGTTCTTCAAAAAGTTGACTTTTAGGCTCTTAGGTATGAATATTAAATTCACTTTGCCATCTTCTTTAGGAGCAAGCCTAGAATAAAATAATCCCCATGCTTGTACTTGTTGCTGAACCTTCTAACTGCTCCCACCATGCTGTCTAACTCAGATTTCTTCTTTTTGTCTTTTCCAGCGGCAGCAGTGGGGAACCGGAGTGAGCACTGTTCACGTCACTGCAGATAAAACGTGAAAACTACCCAAAATCCACCAAATAATTTATTAAAGACCATGGTTCACTCCTTTTGCTTATTTTCGTAAATCATACCAAGAATGGGGGTTTTTAGAAGTGAAATGGCTAAAATTGACAAATTAAAGTGAAAAATAAATGGAAATAATAACTCTAAAAATAGAGTTATCAGTCATCTAGAGGTAGCTCTTCGTGGATTCGGAGAGGAAAAATGTTTGAGTTTGCGTAAGACTCCTGTTTTGGGAGAGTCCCAGTTCTAGAAGGCATGGGATAGATCAGTCGAGATGGTAAGAAAGGATGGTGTCGAAATCTTGAAAGTGTCAATGGAGCTCTGAATTCTTAATCAAGCTTTTCAATGGCAGGGTGAATGAAATAAGAAACATATAGTGAAATGAAAGCACGTAGAAGTGGAAATTGAGATAGTCGATCGAAACGAAATAGTATGAAAGTGGTTGAGTAAGTGAGATGTGGAAAGCATGTTCAACAAGTTATTGCATGACCGAGAGGGCGACCATTGGTCGTGGGTGGAGTGTCAAGAATAAGTTGCATAAGTAAAGCGGTTGACCTTGTTAAAGTAAGCATCTTTCAATTGCAAGTAGAGTCTCATGCATGGCGTTCTTTTATGTAACATGAAATTTTCACGATTTAAGTTAAATGTGTAAATATAAATTTTGATCGAAAAATGAGTCAGAATGTGCACGCGTATGTTTAAAGAAAAGGTGATTTCATTCACATTACACATTGAGATTTTGAGCTTAACGATTTTTCAAAACATCCCACTCTTTTCATGATAAGTCAAATTTGTTGTAAAAGGTAAAAAAATGGTTACCGCAATTCATTTATAACCAAAATGCTTATTGACCTATTGATATCAAACAAATGAATGTGAGAACCGACTGGCTTACTTTGTGTCGGTAATTCTTTCAGAATTGTATCATATGAAAAGATTTTCATTCGATATATCACTGTCGTAATAACATCGTTCGGATTGAGTAAGATTAAGGTTCACGGGAAGATGCATGCAAGCGATTCTCGAATCGTTGTGCAGGACATTGAAGTTATAAGAGTGATGGGGTCATGTGTATCCAAGTTGTTTTCAAGTGTTGTTTATTTAAAATGATAAAATGTACAAAATGATTTATCTACTGCATTGTCATGCATGAAGGATATGAACTCACTAGGTCGTAAGATATTACATGTTAAGCTAAGGAAGAACTTCAAGAGTGGAAAGGTGTCGGACAAATCAGGAAAGAATGTTGTAGCTTTAGTATTTGTGTTCAAGAGGAAAGGTGAACAGTGGTAGGTCAGAAGTGGATTACAGTGTCGATTGTATGAGGGTTTGTACCCTCGTTCGGCAACGGGAAGTACGGTTGTCAAGGGACGGTTGTGTCCGGAGGAAGGACTTCAAGCCTTCAAGGTGATGGTTTTAGCAACTCGTTATGAGTAGTGTGGTAAGGAAGAATGAAATGTCTATGGCGTGGGAATATGAGTTTTGAGGTGAGCTTGTAATGTTGATGTTACATGAGTAGGGTTCGAGAAGAGGGAGACAGATCAGGAAGTTGATTATGATATGTTGGAAGGATTAGGTTCCGTAAGGAACCCATGTTAAAGAATAAGTTAAGAAAGTAGTTACAGGTTGTCTGTTGTTGTAGAAGCCGACAGATGTGTAAGGTGGCCGAAGCCGAAGACTTGAACCGGAAGGTTGAAAGTTGATAGAACACCTTGTAGGGGTGTTAAGAGGATGAGAAGTTATTGTTTTGAATAAGCGTTCTATTTACAAAGTATGGAGGGTTCGAAGAATGATGAGGTATGTAGCACGAGTGAATCGAGTGTGTAGATTTTATCGTTCGGTGAGGGACTGTGTCCTGCTTATGTAAGGGCTCGGATCGTAAAGAGTTAGCTAGAATGTTTGTGTTTGAGCTAATTGAGAACTCGTGAGTTATAGTTCAACAAGTTGGGGGAGGACTAAGTAGCGAGATAGACTCGATTATGTTTGCGGGAGGATATGAAGGCAAGTACGAATTGTGTGAATGATCATGAGAGATCTAGTCTGCAGCGTGATGTTTTGGGCAAAGAGTGTACGGATGTGTAGTGACAGTAATTGTCATGCTTTATGTGCCAGATAGGGTCGTAGTGATGTGATGTTAAAGAGAGAGGAAACACCATATAGAAACCTTTTTGGGGGTCTCAGATGAGGTGTATGATTTGTTAACCAGATTGTTGGAGCACGTAGGGTGTAAGTTGACGTTGTGGTATGATCATGTTCGGGATAGAATAACGGAGTGAGACTGGGTGGTTACCCAAAGGAGAAACCAAGCGTTTGTGGTTGTAAGAGTCGCTAAGTAAGTATATTTTGGGATCATTGGAAGTTTAAAGAAGATGATGGGGGTGTTAGTCAAAATGTGGTGGAGTAGATGCAAAATCCTTAAGAAATGCGAGTTGTTGCTTATGTAGTTATGTGTGAAAGAATTGTCTGAGAAAATAAAAGTTGGTGATTAAAGAATATGTAGTGACATCGAACTCTAGTGTCGTTTCAAGGCGACTTGGTTGAATGCCTTAAGTTAGGATATTGATGCATCTGTTTGGTGGTAAGTAATGAGAAAGTTTTATCAGCATGTGGAAAGGTATGGAGAGAGGGGCAAGTAATGTTTGGTGGGCAGTGCTCCACGCTAACGTGGGGAGGTGAAGATGGTATGTCGGATTAAGTGAGTGAATTGGAAGTAGTAAGCTTGACAGTAATGCCGAAAGGTGTAGTGTTGTGTATGATTTTATACAGGAAAGAAGTGGTTGAGATAACTGAATGAGTTAAGTTAGTGACTTTGTGAGAAATGTTTAAGCGAATTGGTCGTGTAGTGATTAAGCTAGTGAAAATAGTATGGTTACTCCTCCTAGTTGGGTGAGGATAACCGGAGTTATGTTTTATATGACTAAACGAACGTGACAATCAGTGAGGAATGGTTGTGTTTCAGGATAAGTTTAATTCGAGTAGGAACAGTAGCCTACGAGTTAGAGTACCGTAAGAACTGAAGGGAATGCACCCATTGTTTCATTTTTTGTATTTAATGAGGTGGTTGACTGAGTCAAAAGTGGCATTACCTTGGGGAAGTGTCAGTTTTGGTGTTGGCAAGATACCTGCATCTTTTCCTAATAAGGAATTCCGGGGACATAATTCTTTTAAGGGGGGAGTGTTGTAATAACCGAGACCAAATTTAAATAGTTTCAAGTCTTGTGGAAGAATTTGATGAAACTGAAAGTTGAGGGGCTATTTTGTTATTAAGGGATAGGGTATAATGACCAAATGAGTGGCACAAAACCCTAGGGAAATCACTTCTTGGTTGTTGGCAGCTATAGAGAAGAGAAGGCAGGGAGAAGGGATATTAGAGCTCAAGTGCAAGTTTGAAGGAAGAACCACAAATCATCAAATTGGAAGGAGAATTAGAGTGGGGTGTGTTTCTGCAAGTGAATCCAACAGGTAATTCCTAAACTAAAATCTATTTGTTGTTGTTTTGATGATTATTGGGTTATTTGAGGGTTCTTTCTTGTTAATGGAATTTGAGGCTCTAAAGGAAGATTTAAACACCTTTAAATCGTGTTTAGTTAGTAAAGTTTTGTGGGAAATGGTTAGAGAACATTTATGTGGTTAATTATCACATTATCGTTCTGTTTGAGGAGCGTGTAGTAGGATTTTCGTCCTCTGAACTCGTCCAGTGTTTCGTTCGATAAGCTTCGGGTGAAGAAGGTTACCGAAAGTGTGTCCGGTAGGCTTCTAGTGATGTAGGTTACCGGGTAAGTGTCCGGTAAGCATAAGTGTCCGGTAAGCATAAGTGTCCGGTAAGCATAAATTGTCCGGAAAGTAGAGTTGTCCGGAAAGTTGAGTGGTCCGAAAAGTTGAGTTGTCCGGAAAGTAGGGTTGTCTGGAAAGTTGAGTTGTCCGGAAAGATTGAGTTGTCCGGGAAGTAGGGTTGTCCGGAAAGTTGGATGATCAGCTTATGTGTTTTATCCTTCATTCAGGAAAAGCGATTGGAAGTCTGGAATAGATTAGGAAAGAGAAGTAAGAGCACCAGGTGAGTTTTTCTAACTAAAAATACGTGATCTTATGTGTTTTCAAAAGAAAGAGATTATGTGGAAATGCCCTGTTATTTTACATGATTTCTACCAAATGAAAGTTTAATATTTTACTGATCAGGGTATGTTTATGAGTATGATTTATTTACAAGCTTTTATGAACGTTTACCATGAAAAGTATGCTTTACTGAAAAGATTGTTCAACAAGACGAAATGAATTTTAACGTGTTATAAGGATTTCATGTTTTATGATTATGATGAGTTATGTGTATGTTATGTGGAATCGGTCTGCACAGTGGGATCTGTAGTCCTCGGGATCCGATGATCCCTTGGGCTGTTATGAGAAGCTTGTAGGAGGGAATTCATTTCCTTCCTACTCGGATATGTGATAAGCTTGTAGGAGGGAATTCATTTCCTTCCTACTCGGAATGTGATGAGCTTGTAGGAGGGAATTCGTTTCCTTCCTACTCGGGCGAGAGGGGAGTCTGCTGGGGCCCCGATCGCGGAATGTTTATGAGATCCATTACACTGTGCATCACCATGAATGATGTTTATGTGAAGAATGTGAACTGTTTTATAAAATGATTTTATAATGATGATGTACACCGATTTTGGAGGGAACTCACTATACCTCATGGTCTAACCCTCGCTTTTCAAAACTAAAACCTTTTCAGGTAAGCGATTAATAGGAGGCTCAGATAAATGAGCAAGAGCAAGATAGAGTACAGAAGCAGCTAGAGACAGTGCAAGTGCCTCTGGTAGAAGTTAGATTATTCTCAGTTGTGTATAGGTTGTTTCCGCCAACCTTAGTTTATGAATGATGTAACGAGATTTTGGGACCCAGATTTGTAATGTTTATGAGTTAATGCTATGTATGTCCTGTTGTATTGTAGGGATGTTACAATAAGCTACAGCAACGGTGCTGTATCCAAACAGTCGCTGCCAACAGCAGCAGCACGGCTAAACAGCCCTTGTCACACAGCCATTAGCCCCAAACAGCAGCTGCAGACCCAGCCTCACAGCCCCTGTCCCCATTAAGCACATACAGACCCATCCGCACAGCCCCTGTCCCCATTAAGACTGCTTGTTTATGTAAATGATTTACTTGTTTTGAGTTTTTATGTTAGTCTTTACCAAAAAACCAAAATTTACTCTTGAAATCAAGTAAAAAACTTAAAAAATCTATCAAAGGTGTGTGTGAATGATAAATTGGTCTAACAAGGTCTGGCCCTTGCGGTTTTAAAGCTTGTGTTCCGCCCCTGCCTAAAACCTTACACTACTCCATTAATTGTTTCGAGACCTACTTATGGGAATGTCAAATAAGTGAAGCAGATCAAGAATATGACCTGAAAAAACTTACATTAATCCATTATCTGTGCAACACCCACTAAAGGGAATTTCATACAAGTCAAGAAGATTAAGAATTCGACCTAAAAGCTTACATTGCTCCATTAATTGTTCAAAGCCCACTTAGGGGAATTTTATATGATTCAAGCAAATCAAAAATTTGACCTAAAACCTCACATTACTCCATTAAATGGAACAAAACCAACTTAAGGAATGTCTAAATAAATTTAGCAGATGAACACCTACACTCAACCTCTTATATTGCCAACTAACTGGAACTTAATTTGATTAAATTAAATCAATTTTGATATACTCGACTTATCGATCGGTAGGTGAGTGTGAGGGAAATTTGCAGGTAACATACTCATATTTGATTTTACTGGTCGGTACAAATCAAGTTTGATTATAAGCTTCGTTTCGCTCCCAATTTCTGAGCGTATCAAATATTACTTAGCAGCAATTAGCAATGGTGATATTTTGATTCACTATTAATCTATTTCTACATGTATAAATCTTCCGTTCTACGTCTGAAATTTGAATGGTATTAGCAAATTTAATAAATTCAGAAGTGAAACTAAATCAATTTCGACAAAAATCTCAACAAAGATCTGCTGATCGATCTGAAATTAAATTAGGGCAACGATCGAGTGCTTAAATTAAGCACAGCAGATACCGAAGTGAAATTGTTCAGGCCATTAAGCTGAAATTAAACTACCATGAAGAGATATATGGATCAAGAATGTAGTTAGATGAACAGAAGACGAACCCGATCAGCCGTTGTGGAGTCTGTAGCTCGGCGAAGATATGGAAATTGAAGCTCGGCAGAGATGGAGATTGGAAAGGAAGAAGCGATTAGGGCTTAGGAGCGACCGACCGAATATGAAATCCACAGGATTTGGATTTGAAATCCCGACTCTTCTAAAAGGATTTCCAAATCCATCAGCCAAGGGATTTTAAAAAAGTCAAGGGATTTTAAATTCAGTCAATACATTCCATTCTTTCAAACCAAACATAGGATTGGATTAGATTTTAAATCCAAATCATTTCAATTCCAATCCATTCCCGCAAACCAAACACACCCTTAATTGGTGTTTTATATCATTTGGTTTATTAAATGCATCAAAAGGCTACAAATCTCTAAACCAAGTTGGACAGAGGGACACACGCGGACAATCTCGAGGCCCAACACTTATACCCCAGTCACGTTGTATGATATTTAATTATTGTAAGTTATATAAATATATATGTATGTAGACTTGGGAACATGTGAGACCAAACTATTTTCATGAGACCATATTTTTACATTTGAAAATTACACAAAACACCGTGAAGGTTCATATTTTTTTTTTACCTTCACAATGTTCTACTGTGATGTTTTAAGTGTAAAAATATGGTCTCACGTATCTCACGAAAACAGGTCGGTCTTACGTGAACCCAACCTTATATATATATATATATATATATATATATATATATATATATATATATATATATATATATATATATATATATATATATATTGTTGGTTCCATTTTTGAGCAACAATAGAAGAAATATAAAATCCATATTTAAATGCAGAGATAAGATATACATGAAGAACAATCATAAAGAAACTTATCTCATATTTATTGATGATTAAATATGGAGAGGAGAAATGTTGAAGAACACCACACTAAACATGAAACGACTCTCATAAGAAACTAGTCTATGTGTGTTTTTGTGTGCTTTCCATATTTCTCACTACTTAAAAAGACATATGGACACCTCTTATATAGGGCCATATTTACACATTAGATATTTAAGATATCTAAAATCTAGACAATATCTAAAATATCTATATAAAATATCTAAGTAAATATTTATAAGAAAATATCTAAAACATTAAAATATCTTTATAAAACATTCATTTAATTAGGAGCTAATTAAAGTTAACAATCTCCCCCTAATGTTTTATAAAGAAAGCATCATCTTATAGTCTCCCCTTTGCTTTCTTTAGAACCTTTGATGTTCCGTTCTTCAAGTCTTCAAAGCATCATGTGCTCCCCCTCAAATGTAGGCTCATCCACCGAGCTTTAAACGTGAATAACAGAGGATGGAGTGACATTTAAAATGTGACAAATGTAGCTTGACAACATGAAGAACCGTTGAGAGAACACCGTTCTTGAAAGCGGAAAGAGCATGAGTGAAATGCGATGCTTTCGGTCCAGCACCTTGCAGCAGACTTTGAGGCTGAGTTTGGCATATCAGCACACATAATTTGAGAAAACTCAAAACATCAAAGTCGTGCATCTGTGAATAATCTTTCCAATGCCACTGGAATCGAGTAATTTGGACCACCGAGTCAAAAGTTATGCGCATTTTTCTGAAGCAGCGCAAAGCTGACAGCAAGTAAACAAAAATCGGGCTCGGAGGTTCGATCGCAGAGGTTCAGTCCACAGAGGCTCTGTCGGGTTTCACAGAGGCTCTGTGGTGAACAGTATCACAGAAGGTTGTTTGCTGCTCGGCAGAGGTTTGGTCGTTGCTTGGTTGAGGTTGGTCGCGTGCGGCAGAAGCTTGGTCGCGTGCGGCAGAAGCTTGGTCGTGTGCGGCAGAGGCTTGGCAGAAGTGTTTACACTTACTTTGACACTAATTTAGACCATTTTACCTTTGGAGTTTGCAAAAACTCAAAACCCAAACAACTTGAATTTGTTTGTTAGCTGTTCAGATCATCTTGAATCATCTCTTTTTGAGCTCGTACGACAAAGATATGGTTGTTTTACCACAGTCGCGCAGATCTGTCCATCAGCTTTCCATCAGCACACTGTTGTCTACTTCAATGATGCATATGACCTTTATAAATTTCTAATCTCTGAATTCTCAAAACACGAAATCTGTTCATCTGTGTCTTAGGAATCCAGGGCCCTTTGAATCGCATCAATCGGTGTTTTTATGAGTGAGATATGACCAGTTTAATACAGCAGCGCAAATCTGTCATTAAATCTGATTTGATGTAAAAGATAAGACGATCTTCATATAATTTTTAAAACCGTGAGTGCAAATAATTCGATCTCTAATTGATCAAGTCAGAAAACTAATTAGAAGAACTCAAAGTAAAAAAAAAACGTTTCAGATCAGACTTTGAACATGTAACAAAACATCAAATCTTTCTCAAACAACTTTCTCAAGACCCAAATGATTTTGTTTTATTTAAATGTTTATGAGCAGCGGAAGACAAACAAAATCTGGATCAAAGATAGTCCAATCTTGAAAATAAAGGTCAGATCAAACAAAGATCAACAACCTTACTACCAAGATGCCAAAAGAATTGCTATGGACTTAAGCACACACAAGGATGAGATCATAGATCAACCATCTACTTAGTGCTTATCAAATAAAACCAATGAATGAGAAAGAATCAAAACACACACATGAAGTATATCAGAAACTAAACCATCTCAAACTTCTATTGTTGCATAGATGATCGATTTTGAAGAAAAATTTCTTCAATCGGCTCTGATACCAATTGTTGATTCCATTTTTGAGCAACAATAGAAGAAATATAAAATCCATATTTAAATGCAGAGATAAGATATACATGAAGAACAATCATAAAGAAACTTATCTCATATTTATTGATGATTAAATATGGAGAGGAGAAATGTTGAAGAACACCACACTAAACATGAAACGACTCTCATAAGAAACTAGTCTATGTGTGTTTTTGTGTGCTTTCCATATTTCTCACTACTTAAAAAGACATATGGACACCTCTTATATAGGGCCATATTTACACATTAGATATTTAAGATATCTAAAATCTAGACAATATCTAAAATATCTATATAAAATATCTAAGTAAATATCTATAAGAAAATATCTAAAACATTAAAATATCTTTATAAAACATTCATTTAATTAGGATCTAATTAAAGCTAACATATATATATAGTGAGAGAGAGAGAGAGAGAAAGAGAGAGATGAAGGTTCAGGGGAAAACCTTAAATAAATAGAAAACTAAAAAACACGTTATCAACAGTTATATTAGATAAACTTATGGATGTGATTAGACGGGCGGTTACAAAAATATTAATTAAATTAAAAACCTCACCCCCCTATTTTTTATTCGAAAAATAAACAAATTTCGAATGAAATAAATTACACCAAATAACCGATCATATTTTTCTCGTTAATTTGACATCCATATTCATATACTTTTTTCTCCGTATTTTCGTTGTTTTCCGGTTTTCCAGTTATTTAGGGTTTTCCCTTGAACCTAACGCTATATATATATATATATATTTATATATATATATATATATATATATATATATATATATATATATATATATTGGAGCTTCATCATTTCGAGAACTCCAAAATTTATCAGATCTATGAGAAATTATTTGTTATTGTATTGTTTAAGATTACCATTTAATGAATTGAAGAACTATATTTGTTTCACAATGTGAAACATATTTTACGTGTAACTTTTGTTTTACAAACAAGTTAAAAAGGTTCATATTGTGAACCAAACACATTTTAAAATCAAATATATGTTAATCGATATTTTAAATGGTAGTCATAGATGAAAATAATAATATGAAATTAGCATATGATGCAAGGGTTCTCAAGGTTATCACAATTTCATGAGTTCTGAAAACAACCATGCTACTTAAATCACGTTTTCAATCATCAAGAAGTGATAGTATTAGAGGAAGAAGATAAGAAGCAACATATGACACAAAAACTGATGGTATGTGATAACTCTATTTTTAGAGTTATTATTTCCTTTTATTTTTAGTTTATTTTGTCAAATTTTAGCTATTTTACTTATTAAATCACTCATTCTTGGTCTTATTCCCAAAATTGAGTAAAAAGAGTGAACTACAGTTTTTATAAACCATTTTGTAGGTTTTTGCTGCACTTTCACGTATATTCTGCAGTGACTTCGGGAGTGCACACTCCGATTCCCACTGGCGTGCCAAGAAGAAGCATGGGAGCCCTGGAAGAATCGATGGCAGAGGCATGGGAGAAAAGCAAACAAGCATGTCCCCTAAAAGATGGCAATTACAATATTTTATTGAAACCAATGGTACTTAAAGTTTACTTTTTGGAAAATGTGAAGTAATTGTCTACAAACTACTGGAATAAATCCTTGCTCTTTGGAAGTAGATTTTATGTCTTCTACATTGGTTTTAGCCTCTAGATAACTCCCCATTTTTCTTTGGTCCATACATTTCCTCCAAGTATATAAAAAGGTATTGGGTTCATTTATTTCATCATCCATCTACCACACATTTAGTGCAAGTTAGTTTTAGTTTTAGCTCTAGAATTTACTGAAGTAATCTTAGATTTTCTGCAATTAATTTCTAGTATAATCTTTAGTTGGAAGTATTTTGTAGCAGTGCTATACTCGCAGTGCCACTGCTGATTTTAATCGAAGTCACTTTCAGTATGTTTATTCACAACTTCTCATCTTTTGCTTTCTTTCCTTCTTTAAATATGAGCTAAACATCCTTTGGGATGTAGGAAGGAAAAGTACCTAGAATTTATGAAAAATGCTTGAGTAGTCTTCATACTTTGAATATTTATTGTTTTGGTCATTCACTCTCGATTATTCCCCAATGATGCGAACAAGTCGATCACTTGTGAGGATCTAAAGTCTAGTTCTCAACTCAGAAATGAGTATAACGCAGTGACACGAGCTTGGATGATGCTAGGGAGTTCGAAAGAATTCTTATGACACTCACGAAAGTGAGGTCTGCACAGTGAGCTAATCTCAACCCACTGGAGTAGTAGGCAAGATAGTTTGTGTACTTAAAACACTTAGAGTATTTGTGTCTACGCATTCCATCGAGGCTTGAAAAGGTACATTTTGAGATTACCATTGACAAAACAGTAAGGACTAAAAGTATGGGATTTTTACTAGAAGGTGTGAGTATTTGTGTAACCGGACTTCTTTAACGAGAGTGCCCACTCTGCACAAGTGCAGTGAGCACTCTTATGGATCAAGTATTTAGTATAAAATCTAGGAAAAATATAACCTACAATCCTCATTTTAAATCTTTAGTACTCGTTAAAATAGAATTTCACCAAACAAACCAACTTATTGCTTCTTCTGTATTTGAAACATGTAAAAGGAAGCTCATGAGAACAATAATGTCTTGATTGCCCAATCCATGTGGATACGATTCTGGTATTTTACCAACTATTACTTGCTGTGACGATCATAGTGGCCAGTATACACTTGCGCTTCCCACTGTGGATAGTTTGCATCCCACTGCGATTAATCACATATTTCACACATACCAAGTTTTTGGCGCCGTTGCCTGGGACTGGCGTGATTTTAAATCTTAAGTCATTAGTTTTTATTCGAGCCCGAGTAACTCGTTTTTCTAAGCTTTTTGTGTTGCATGCCAAGGCAACAACACGGACCTTTGGTACCAATCGATCTTGAAATAGAAAAAACCTTTCGAAGAAGATGCAAAAACAAGAACACAAATCGACAACCCCCTGTGATCCCCACTGTAAACATGGCAGGAGCGGAAAGACCCATTAATCCACCATTAGTGGAGACCACAGTGACGATTGCCGATAGCAAAGATCGAAAAATACGGGACTATGCTACTCCCGGAGTTACTGACTTAAGCTCCGGGATTCTAAGGCTCAACATGATTGCACAACACTTTGAACTCAAACCGGTAATGTTTCAAATGATCCAAGCCATGGGTCAATTTGGAGGGTTACAATCTGAGGATCCACACTCGCACTTAAAATCTTTTTTGGAAATGATTGATTCCTTTCAACTGCAAGGCGTGACTGATGAAGCCTTAAGGCTGAGGCTTTTCCCTTTTACATTAAGGGATAAGGCAAAGGCTTGGATGAATTCACATGAGCCTAATTCAATAACCACTTGGCAAGAACTTGCTGACAAATTTCTACAAAAATACTTTCCTCGTACAAGAAATGTAAGGTTTCAAAATGATATTATTTTGTTTCAGCAAAGCGAAGATGAGGCTGTTTCGGATGCATGGAAACGTTTTAAAGAGTTACTTCGAAAGTGCCCACATCATGGCATCCCACATTGCATCCAATTGGAGACCTTTTACACTGGTCTTTCCAATGCAGCCAAAATTATCTTAGATGCAACAGCAGGTTGAGCTTTCAGAGGTAAAACTTACAATGAAGGGTATCAAATCTTAGAAAAAGTGTCCAACAACAACACCGAATGGTCGATTCCTAGGACGCCCATACCAAAGACCAATACCATTTACTCAAAAGCACTTAAAACCTTGAATGCACAATTAGTAACCTCAACTAAACTGGTTTTAAATCAAAATAGAGGACAGGTCAATTCCATAATGGCCACTCCAAAACTCACGGAAAACTGCTCCCATTGTGGAGAGGAACATGTCTTTAACTATTGTCCCCCAAATCCTGAGGCCATTAATGTTATAGGAACCAACCCGAGGAATAACCCATTTTCGCAGAGCTATAATCCGAGATAGAGAAATCACCCGAATTTCTCTTGGGTTGGTAATCCAGGACTCCAACCTCACGGGGCGAGTCATGTCCAGCAAAGACCACCAAACCCCCCTGGATTTCACCAACATCACAGTGGGCACCCCACACAAAACCTTCACCAAGGGCAGTCCTCACAACAATTTCAGCCACGTCAAAATCACCCAATTGGAGACACAACCATCACTCGAATCAATACTGGAAGGTTTCATGAATCAAACTCATGCAACCATAAGGAACATAGAGACTCAAGTAGGACAACTAGCTGTCGAAGTTAAGAATAGACCTCCAGGGACATTACCTAGTGACACCGAACACACTAGGGTAATAGGAAAAGAACAAGTCAAGTCCATAACGCTTAGGAGTGGAAAGGGTTTGAATGATGTCATCATTGACTCTGAAGACCCGCCTCAAAGACCCATTGCCCCTAAAACCGCAGTGCCCACTCCTAAAGTCACTGACAAACCCACAGTGAGCACCAATGTCCCTGGGCCTCCCACTCTAGTGACCACACAGAAACCCGATGTTCCAAAACAAGTAGCACGACAAATTCAAATTGACTCACGATATGTTCCATTTTCCGAAAGAATGATGAGTAAAAAAGTCGATGTTCAATTCAAAAAATTCTTTCACATTAACATAGTAGAGGCTCTTGAGCAAATGCCAAGGTATGTTAAATTTTTGAAATATATTTTGAACAAAAGGAGAAAGTTGGGTGAGTTTGAGACTGTGGCATTAACTAAGGAATGTAGTGCCCTCCTTACTAGCAAGATTCCACCTAAGTTGAAAGACCTGTGTAGTTTCACCATTCCATGCACAATAGGAGGACAAGAAGTCGGTCAAGCACTCTGTGATTTGGGAGCTAGTATAAACTTGATGCCATTGTCAATATTTAACAAGTTAGGTATTGGAGAGTCTAGACCCACAACCGTGACATTACAATTAGCCGACCGGTCCATAGCATACCCAAAGGGAAAAATAGAAGACGTTTTGGTCCAAGTGGATAAATTTATCTTTCCCGCCGATTTTCTAATCCTAGATTATGAGGCCGATAAAGATATCCCAATCATCTTAGGACGCCCGTTTCTTGCAACCGGACGTACTTTGATCGATGTGCACAAAGGGGAACTCACTATGAGAGTTCCTGACCAAGAGGTAAAATTTAATGTCTTTAAGTCCCTTAAGTTCATAGAAACCGAAGACTGCTTTGTTTTGAGTTTGATTAATGGTACCCCAAGTTTTGATGCTGTGAGCTCAGTGGGCAGTTAGAGTGAACACTCCGACTCTGAATATGATGACACTTTTGAGGATGAGTGTAACGAAATTGTGGCAGCCTTTGAACCTCTAGACTTGACGGACATAAATGTTCAACCCCTTCAATAGAACAGCCTCCCGAGTTAGACTTAAAACAATTGCCATCTCACTTGAAGTATGCTTATCTCGCTAAGGATAATAAACTTATCGTTATTATCTCATCCAAACTTAGTGAGAAACAAGAACAACTCTTGATTGATTTGTTAATGAAGCATAAGAGGGCAATTGGTTGGACCATAGCGGATATTAGAGGTATCAACCCTTCCCTATGTCAACATAAGATTAACTTGGAGAGTGACCACACCGAAAAAGTCCAACCCCACAGAAGGTTGAATCCTATCATGAAAGAGGTAGTTAAGAAAGAAGTTTTGAAATGGTTAGACGCTGGAATTATCTACCCAATAGCTAGTAGTAGTTGGGTGAGCCCCGTTCAATGTGTCCCTAAAAAGGGAGGAACAACCGTAGTGGAAAACGAAAAGAACGAGCTCATTCCCACTAGAACTGTTACTGGGTGGAGAATATGCATGGACTATAGACAACTCAACCTAGCCACCAAGAAAGACCATTTTCCCGTACCATTCATCGACCAAATGCTCGATAGGTTAGCTGGAAATGAGTTCTATTGTTTTTTAGATGGATACTCTGGATACAACCAAATTCATATCGCCTACGAGGACCAAGAAAATACTACCTTTACTTGTCCCTATGGTACCTTTGCATTCCAAAGGATGCCATTTGGATTGTGTAATGCCCCAACCACTTTCTAACGTTGTATGATGGCCATTTTCACCGACATGATTGAGGACACCATAGAAGTTTTTATGGACGACTTTTCTGTGATAGGGACATCATTTGACAACTGCCTGGGAAATTTGGAGAAAAGCCTAGTGAGATGTGAGACCCACGACCTTATTTTAAATTGGAAAAAATGTCATTTTATAGTCGAAGAGGGTATTGTCCTAGGTCATCTTGTCTCAAAGAGAGGGTTGGAGGTTGACAAAGCCAAACTTGAAGTGGTGGCACAACTTCCCAAACCCACAACCATAAAAGGAATTCAAAGTTTCTTGGGTCATGCCGGTTTCTATAGGCGGTTCATTAAAGATTTTTCAAAAATAACCAAACCCATATGTAACCTTGTGCAACATGAACAGAAATTCGAATTCACTCAAGAATGTCGAGATGCTTTTGAAACAATAAAAAAAGCTTTGGTTACTGCACCCATAGTGACCACTCCTGACTGACACTCCTATTCGAAGTTATGTGTGATGCTAGCGAGTGGGCTGTGGGGGCTGTTTTAGGACAGCGGAAAAACAAAATCTTTCACCCCATTTATTATGCAAGCAAAACACTAATCAAAGCTCAAATCATTTACACGATCACCAAAAAAGAATTAATTGCAGTGGTGTTTGCTTTTGATCGTTTCAGGTCTTACTTGGTAGGGACGAAGGTCATAGTGAACACTGATCATGCAGCAATAAAATTCTTGATCAACAAAGCTGATTCCAAGCCGCGTTTGATTTGGTGGGTATTATTGCTACAAGAATTTGACCTTGAAATCGTCGATAGAAAAGGAACAAGCAACCAAGTAGCTGACCATCTGTCCAGGATCGAGAAGGTAGTGACCACTGTGGAACCCACTCTGGTCCAAGAAAGTTTTTCCGATGAACAATTGTTGGCAGCTCAACATCACAACAATGATATTCCTTGGTACGCTGACATTGCAAACTTTTTGGCATGTGGACTAAAGACCCATGGGATGAGTGGACAACCAATTAAAAAATTCTTACACGATACTCGTCAATATGTTTGGGACGACCCTTTCTTATATAAGATAGGGATGGACCAAATATTGAGGCGGTGTGTCCACGGGAGTGCGCAACATCAAATACTCCAAGGTTGTCACACATCCCACTACGGTGGCCACTTTGGTGGAAACCACACTGCTGCAAAAATATTGCAGAGTGGATTCTTCTGGCCCACTGTGTTCAAAGACTCTTATAAATTTGTGAAAAAATGTGAGCAATGCCAGCGAACCGGGAATATATCGCCAAAGAACGAAATGCCTCTCAATAACATTCTAGAGGTAGAGCTTTTTGATGTTTGGGGGATCGATTTCATGGGTCCTTTCCCAAACTCAAACAACAATTTTTATATATTGGTTGCGGTGGACTACGTTTCAAAATGGGTGGAGGCAGTTGCATGTCAATCCAATGATGCAAACATCGTGGTGAAATGTTTGCATAAAAATATTTTCACTCGATTTGGAACACCACAGGCGTTAATTAGTGACGAAGGCACCCATTTTGTAAACAAAGTTGTTAGCTCCAACTTCTATTAGAAGAAGTATTGAAAAATAGGCTAAGTATAAAACATCGACAGAGCCTCTGCCAAGACACCGAAGTGAAGCTCGTCCATCAGAAGACTTCTCAGAGGACAAGACCACAGAGCCTCTGTCACCCTTGACAGAGCCTCTATGGTATGAAGACTTAGAAGAATGAAGATTGTTGAAGATCAAGACAAAGAAGATCGTGCCTCTCACGTGCCTCTGCAGTACGAAGATCCTAAAGATCATTCGTACAAGGCGTGCCATGTACATTCCACGTGTCAACCTCTGATGGGTTACAGCCTTTGCAGAAAACGATGCACTACATTAACGTTGTACCTGATGCAGTCCCACGATCATGTCTTGTACCTTAGTACTTATTGTCTATTACTTGTCCCCTGTAAAGTAGTATAAATAGAAGGCTCTTGTAGAGCATTTCTAGTAACTTTTGCATAATACGCACACACCTGTTTAAAGCATAATATTTTCACATACTTACGGTGTTCTTGGTGTTTTATGAATAATCAATAGAAAGTGAATCTTTGGGCTAAACTATTGTTTATTAATTGTTCACTTGTTTGTTTCTGTGTGTATCTTCTACCGAGCATCTCTTTAGTTCTTTAAAATGCTTCCGCATACTTATTTGTTCTAACTAATAGAGATTAATATCATTGTTGAGTTATTATTGGGATCAACAGTTAGTATCAGAGCCAACTTTGATTTTCTATATCAAAGGTCCACTCTCACAATGATCTCGACTCATTTTGGTAGAAATTTGGACTGATTTTGACCTGTTCGTTATTTGTTTCAAAACAGCCTTTGTTTTTCTGCTATTCTAAACCTGTTCGACTCTAGTAAACTGACAGGACCTGTTTCTTCGGTTAAATCTTTCCATCTAAGTGCACTGTTCAAAGTTTTAAAACTTTAAACTCTCTTCGAAGAATTTGTTCCATCATTATTTTGCTGAAATTGTTTCATATCATTCATTTCTTGATGAATTTTTTTATGAAATTTGTAGTTTCATAGGTTTTTTTTATTTTTATGAAACTTTTCATATATTTTCATTTTCACCTATGAAACTACAAATTTCATAAAAAAATTCATCAAGAAATGAATGATATGAACTACTTTCATCAAAATAAACAATTTCATAAAAAAATTATCAAAAAAACCTATGAAATCGACGGGTTACACGGGTTACACACATTTAGCGGTTACAATTTATTATCTATCTATCTATATATATATATATTTAAATGAAGTGGACACCAATAACATTTATAAATGGTTTATGCTTAAAAAATAACAAAAGAACCTTATAAGCATACATACACACATGTATCAACAAAACAAACATTTATATAATTAATTCCTCCACAAAGAAAAGATAATGTTTATTACATGGTAAGGGGGTTGTACTTTCTCATGGAAACATGATTGCATTTAGCCTTGCACTATTTTATTTCATGTAGGACAACTTGAAACAATTGTATGACATGAGTGATGGTAACCGATCAAGTCTGCTGCAGCTCTGTTTGTGCCTCACAAATAGCGACATCCTCCTAGTTTGGCTTAACCATTCAGCCCTTGTTACTAACCATTCAGCCCTTGCTACTGCTTGGATTAATGTTGTATGGTTTTTCTCATCTGTTTCGGTATTGCATGCTGTTTGGGTCTGCTATTAGGTAGTTATTGCTTAACCAACCAAAACCAACAGAACAACCATGTTCAAAATACCCGCAATAAAGACGCTCCACACGAAAGAAACCAAACAACCTAAACAGCGACTACGTTACGTTAGTTTTCAGGAACAAACCAACGCAACCAAGACATGACCCAAAATAGACACAAGACAATAAAAACAAAGGTGATAAGTGTAATAACCGAGACCAAATTGAAATAGTTTCAAGTCTTGTGGAAGAATTTGATGAAACTGAAAGTTGAGGGGCTATTTTGTTATTAAGGGATAGGGTATCATGACCAAATGAGTGGCACAAAACCCTAGGGAAATCACTTCTTGGTTGTTGGCGGCTATAGAGAAGAGAAGGCAGGGAGAAGGGATTTTAGAGCTCAAGTGCAAGTTTGAAGGAAGAACCACAAATCATCAAATTGGAAGGAGAATTAGAGTGGAGTGTGTTTCTGCAAGTGAATCCAGCAGGTAATTCCTAAACTAAAATCTATTTGTTGTTGTTTTGATGATTATTGGGTTATTTGAGGGTTCTTTCTTGTTAATGGTATTTGAGGCTCTAAAGGATGATTTAAACACCTTTAAATCGTGTTTAGTAAGTAAAGTTTTGTGGGAAATGGTTAGAGAACATTTATATGGTTAATTATCGCATTATCGTTCTGTTTGAGGAGCGTATAGTAGGATTTTCGGCCTCTGAACTCGTCCAGCGTTTCGTCCGTTAAGCTTCGGGTGAAGAAGGTTACCGGAAGTGTGTCCGGTAAGCTTCTAGTGATGTAGGTTACCGGGTAGGTGTCCTGTAAGCATAAGGGTCCGATAAGCATAAATTGTCTAGAAAGTAGAGTTGTCCGGAAAGTTGAGTGGTCCGGAAAGTAGAGTTGTCCGGAAAGATTGAGTTGTCCGGGAAGTAGGGTTGTCCGGAAAGTTGGATGATCAGCTTATGTGTTTTATCCTTCATTCAGGAAAAGCGATTGGAAGTCTGGAACAGATTAGGATAGAGAAGTAAGAGCACCAGGTGAGTTTTTCTAACTAAAAATACGTGTTTTCAAAAGAAAGCGATTATGTGGAAATGCTCTGTTATTTTACATGATTTCTACCAAATGAAAGTTTAATATTTTACTGATGAGGATATGTTTATGAGTATGATTTATTTACAAGCTTTTATGAACGTTTTCCCATGAAATGTATGCTCTACTGAAAAGATTGTTCAAAAAGAGGAAATGAATTGTAAAGTGTTATACGGAATTCATGTTTTATGATTATGATGAGCTATGTGTATGTTATGTGGAGTCGGTCTACACAGTGGGATCTGTAGTTCTCGGGATCCGATGATCCCTTGGGCTGTTATGAGAAGTTTGTAGGAGGGAATTCATTTCCTTCCTACTCGGATATGTGATAAGCTTGTAGGAGGGAATTCATTTCCTTCCTACTCTGAATGTGATGAGCTTGTAAAAGGGAATTCGTTTCCTTCCTACTCGGGCGAGAGGGGAGTCTGCTGGGGCCCCGATCGCGGAATGTTTATGAGATCCATTACATTGTGCAGCACCATGAATGATGTTTATGTGAAGAATGTGAACTGTTTTATAAAATGATTTTATAATGATGATGTACACCGATTATGGAGGGAACTCACTAGACCTCATGGTCTAACCCTCGCTTTTCAAAACTAAAACCTTTTCAAGTAAGCGATTAATAGGAGGCTCAGATAAATGAGCAAGATCAAGATAGAGTACAGAAGCAGCTAGAGACAGTGCAAGTGCCTATGGTAGAAGTTAGATTATTCTCAGTTGTGTATAGGTTGTTTCCGCCAACCTTAGTTTATGAATGATGTAACGAGATTTTAGGACTCAGATTTGTAATGATTATGAGTTAATGCTATGTATGTCCTGTTGTATTGTAGGGATGTTACAAATGGTATCAGAGCCATAGTTTAAGGGATTTAGGTGACCGGGCGGGCCTAAACTTAAACTTGGGAGTAGAAATCACAACTGAGAATCAGGAAATGCATTAGGAGGGCACTATTGTAGATACAGGAAATGCGTTAGGAGGACACTATTATAGAGATAGGACTAATAAGGTACTGAGGACTGTCATGTAAGGTAAGTTTGAGATTCCACCTGGCCAGTGTAATTGCAAACTTACAAGTACATGTATATGCTTAACCTGCCTTATTAACCTGCCTTATTATTCCAAAATGGTAGTCAGAAGCTAGTGTTTATGTCGTGTTCCAGTAATTTAGAAGGTCAGCAAGATCCCTGAGGGATAGACCGAGCTTTCTTGCTTGGGAAGTATCATGAGAAGTCATTTATGATGTGATGTATGTATACATCATAGAGAAGAAATGTTGTATATAGGGCTATGAGTCGTCTAGAGGTAGCTCTTCGTGGATTCGAAGAGGAAAAATGTTTGAGTTTGCGTAAGACTCCTGTTTTGGGAGAGTCCCAGTTCTAGAAGGCATGGGATAGATCAGTCGGGATGGTATGAAAGGATGGTGTCGAAATCTTGAAAGTGTCAATGGAGCTCTGAATTGTTAATCAAGCTTTTCAATGGCAGGGTGAATGAAATAAGATACATATAGTGAATGAAAGCACGTAGAAATGGAAAGTGAGATAGTCGATCGAAACGAAATAGTATGAAAGGGGTTGAGTAAGTGAGATGTGGAAAGCGTGTTCAGCAAGTTATTGCATGACCGAGAGGGCGACCATTGGTCGTAGGTGGAGTGTCAAGAATAAGTTGCGTAAGTAAAGCGGTTGACCTTGTTAGAGTAAGCAACCTTCAAATGCAAGTAGAATCTCATGCATGGCGTTCTTTTATGTAACATGAAATTTTCACGATTTAAGTTAAATGTGTAAATATAAATTTTGATCGAAAATGAGTCAGAATGTGCACGCGTATGTTTAAAGAAAAGGTGATTTCATTCACATTGCACTTTGAGATTTTGAGCTTAACAATTTGCAAAACATCCCACTGTTTTCATGATAAGTCAAATTTGTTGTAAAAGGTAAAAAAAATGGTTACCGCAATTCATTTATAACCAAAATGCTTATTGACCTATTGATATCAAACAAATGAGTGTGAGAACCGACTTGCTTACTTTGTGTCGGTAATTCTTTCAGAATTGTGACATCGTTCGGATTGAGTAAGATTAAGGTTCACGGGAAGATGCATGCAAGCGATTCTCGAATCGTTGTGCAGGGCATTGAAGTTATAAGAGTGATGGGGTCATGTGTATCCAAGTTGTTTTCAAGTGTTGTTTATTTAAAATGATAAAATGTACAAAATGATTTATCTACTGCATTGTCATGCATGAAGGCTATGAACTCACTAGGTCGTAAGATATTACATGTTAAGCTAAGGAAGAACTTCAAGAGTGGAAAGGTGTCGGACAAATAAGGAAAGAATGTTGTAGCTTTAGTATTTGTGTTCAAGAGGAAAGGTGAACAGTGGTAGAGTCAGAAGTGGATTACAGTGTCGATTGTATGAGGGTCTGTACCCTCGTTTGGCAATGGGAAGTGTTGGTCCCGAAAGGCTTAAACAAGTTTGTAGAAGGGGGGGGGGGGGGGGGGGTTGAATACAAACACACTATTTTACTTTTCTAAATTGTTTATTGATAAATCATTAACAATTTACAGCTTGTTGCGGAAACAAGATTAAGGATAAACCTAAATCTAAACAAGTTGGAACACTAAGGTTTTCTTGCACTAAGAAAGATAAGGAGATTACTAATAAAATCCTATCTTGAGAGATTTGAACTTGTCCAGAGTTAGCAAGTTACTTCAAATGAAGTGAGTTCATCTCTTTATATACTGCATGCATTTAATGCAATCCAGTATATACTTTACACGTGTCATCAGCGGATTGGTTGCATGTCATTGACCTTTGATGACAACCTTAGTAGCCGCATGAATGAACAGTGTAGTATCAGAGTGGTTGTACGATTTCAGATTTTCGGAGGTTCTTTTCTGACATTTCGTACGGTGGCGTGCAAGGGAGGTTAAGACAAAAGTACATTGTACGGAGGACTTCATGATCAGCTTTCGTTGATTCAGCGATTATCATTTACTATTCAGCAGATGATAAAGTTCAGCGATAGCTGAAGTCTTGTACTTGATACTTCACGTTGAGTGGACAAATCTGAGTCTTCGCTGATCCGCATCAGTTCATTAGGAGACTTGTCGCTGGTTCTTGAGCTTGATCTTCGACTTCAGCGTAGAACCTTTGTTGACGTGAATCTTGTCTTCAGGTATCATAAGTAAACAACTAACTTATCAGCGATCACCATAAGGACTGAACAGACTCAGCGATATGGTGAACAGTGTTCGCTGAATGTTTAATCTAAAAGTGCGAGAGTTCCTATTAGCAGTACTGTAAGATCTTAGTACTTATCAGCGATAGTGAAACTCTGATACATATTGTTTACTTACAATTTTCACTAAGTATTTAAGATAGGGTCATTATCAAATCACTGAGGGTTTGGATCAACAATCTCCCCCTATTTGATTATGACATAGCAACAGAGAAAATTGCTATTTAATGAAAACATAAGGATAAAAAGAACTCATAAAATATTTGTCCCTTTTACTGTTTTCTGGGATCTTTTCAGTACTGATGGAGTAAAGTACATTCGCTGAAATCTTTCTTTAAATCTTTGAATCAGGTTACAATAAGAATAAGAAAGATTACAAGTACAAGCGAAATAAATTACAAGTACTGAAGGATGACTGATACAATAGAGAAAATGGTGATTGTTGTCAGCCTTCAAAGGGTTCTTCCTTAATGAGAAGTTCATCAAGGGTTGTCTTTTCAGTTGGAATCATCCAGTCAGGAACCTTTTCTCCTTTATTCTTTAGCTTCAGAGCAGCTTCAAAAATCAAGGGTTTTAGGTGTCGTGCCTGAATGTCTTTTCTGAAGTCGCACCAGTAGATGAGATCTTTGAGATGTTCGATTGGAGTGATTGGAAGCTCAGCGATCCGTTGAAAGCATTTACGTCCGTCGTAGTCAAGAAAGAATATTCCATAAGGATTACTGATGACTTTACCAGGGACCAAAAGTTCACATGGTGGCAAAGAGACATCAAGGGCAGATAGATCAGGATCAGGACCAAGTACTTCAGCGCGAGAGAAACCAATTCCAGTTTCATTTCGTATGACAGGACCTGAGTTTGAATCTTGACGTTTCTTCCTTGGAGAGTCCTTTTTTTCTTTTCGGCTTTAGATCAGGAACAGGAGGAATATCCACACAAGAAGATATCAAATCGATCTGTCTGTTTATCAGCTTTTCGAAATGATCCTTGTACTTAGATTTTGATGGTTGGATAGCTAACCTCATCTCCAGCCATTCAGAGAGACCATACCTTTTTACAGTGTCAGCACGAAAGGTTTCAGATGAGTCATCTTCTCTGAACAGTTTGATGTCAACAATAGGTACTCCGATGGAGGTTCTTCCAGAGATGAATACCTTGTTGATCTTCGCTGGACGATATCTGAAGTGGATTTTCTCTTTACACCAGATCAGGGTGGTCTGAGAAACTTCAGCATTCTTTTCCACGATCTTCTGGGCTTGTTCCCAAAGCTTTCGTTGGATTTGAATGGGAATACGCTTCAGCTTGGGGTCTTTGACAGATTCTTGAGTGAGCTTGATGGCGTATTCTCTGTCTTTATCTTCAGCTTCCTTCCTTTCAGCGATGAGGCGTTCAGCTCTGAGATGATCCTGGTATTCAGCTTTTGAAATTCTGAACTTAGGAGGAACTGAAGGTAGTTGATCGCGCCTTAGGATGATTCGTTGATCCTCGAATCGCTTTATCATTTCTTCTTTCCTCTTTTGATCTTCTTCACTCAGCCTTTGAGGAACTGAGGAAGGTCTGTTTCTGTGCGCGAGAGGTTGTTCTTCTGGTTCATCAGTCTCAGAGATTAAATCTAAGACTGGGATTATGTCTTCAGCGGTAGCTGGAATTATTGGTGAAGTCGCAACAGAAGATCTTTCAGCGATATCCTCAAACAGGGGAGAGGACTAGCTGAAACGCAGCGATCTTACAAATAAGAACTGGGTAGAAGAACTTGGGTAGAAAAGATAGAAAAAAATGTGGATGTGTATGGTGTTTGTGGAATGGATAACTGATTGTTCAGAGATGATCAGGGAAGGAAAAATAAGTTTAGTGTACCTGACAAATCGGCTTTGCAAGTAGGATCGCCAGATTATCATCTTCAGCGATGCCTTTGTCTTTGCTTTTCTCAGCGCCAGAGGCTGAGTGCTTTGTCTTTGTCTTCTCCCCTGAAGGTTCTTTTATTGAAATACCTTTAAGAGCTTTGGTTCGAGGAGCAGGTTTGACAACAAAGAAATCATCGTCATCTTCATCATCATCATCATCGTTCCTTGGAGAGGAGGATGGTTCAGCTTCAGGGATGTCGAAGTCTTCGTCTTCTTCTACTTCAGATTCCTCAGCATCTTCTTCGAGTTGCTCCCCCTCAGATACAGAGGCGAGGTTCTCGGTTCCCTCAGGGTTTTCATCTCCCTTAGGTCCAGTAATCCGATCTTCATTACCCTCTCCCCTGATAGATTCATCATGGGAAAGGTCTTCAGCGCTCTTGTTTTGATCTTCAGCGCTCTTCTCCTGTTCAGCGCTCTTCTCCCCCTCTTTCTCATGATGGGCGGGGGAGGAATGGGTAGATTCAGCATTGGTGTTGTCTCTGTCTTCTGGGCCAGAGATTTTCACACAACCTTCAAGCTTAGCTATTCTGTCTTCTAGGCCAGAAGTAGCAGGCGTGATTTTCTTCAGCTCTTGGCGATCCTCTGCGGTGAATGAGTCCAAAACAGGTGCAGGGGCCGGAGCAGGAGCTGGATTATTTGCCTTGTTCACCAGCGTCTCGATCATTGTCTTGACAGAACCAAGGTCGGTCTTCACTGAGCCCAAGTCGGTCTTGACCACTGACATATCACCTTCGAGTGTACCAACCGATTTTTTCAGCGTTGTAACCTCGCTGGAAATGGTGGAAACTGATGATTTGAGGTTGGTGTAGTCAGTGTAGATGTCGGAGAGCACTTTGGCAAAGTCGGCGAGAGTTTTATCAAGGTCTTTGATGTCATCAGAGGAGGCCTTCTTTTCCACCACAGTAGTCAGCTTCGTCAGATTCTCTCCAGCGTTTGTTACAGCTGTAGAGTTATTTGATAGACCGGTGGTGAGATCCATAAGTTTCATCTCCATAGACTTCAGAGACTGGTTGATGTCTCCCAAAAAAGGACCTGTAACATATAAGTACTTGTGAACAAAGGAAAGCTCAGAAGTTTCAGGTTTAGTTACAGTGTTTAAGGTGGGATCTGTACCTGCAGGAGCGTTGACGAACTCATCAAAGTTTCGAGTCCCTCCATAGTGTTCCATATCTCCCTCAAAAGTTCCGTGAGGGATGGAGATCTCTGCAGGTCCTTTCTTCGTCATTCGCTGAGAAGCTTCAACGGCTTCTTGAATGATGGCATCTCCAGTTGACTGGAGGAGTGTCCAAAGAAGTAGAGGGAGGAGCGAAGGATAAGAATTGGGGTTGGGGTTCAAGTTCAGCGTTGGATTCGCTGAGAAGTACTTCATCAGTCTTTTGAGAGACTGACGAAGGTTGGGTAGATTCCAAAGTTCTAACCTCAGCGTTTAGGGACGCTGAAGTAGGTTTAGAAGGGATGGCTTGAATTGGTGTGGCAGAGCGTACCACGGAACTTTCCTTCAGCTCTTCAGAATGAGCTGAGGAGTCTTCAGCATGCAACTGCTGGGGTTGCTCCTTGGTTTTCTTGATCCTTTTGGAATCAAGAGGGGTAAGAGATTGTTTCCTTTTCTTAGAAGGAATGGATTTTGTGGCCGGGGTATCAGCGATGGGTATTGTCGCTGAAGGAGCCACAGAAAGCGGAGAATTTAGAAGAGTGAGAAGAGAAGAGAGACGTACCTCGTTGGCGACAGGCTTGAAGTCGAGAAATTTAGGGCCAATCTGAGAGAGTTTCAGATCACCCTCTTCAGGATAGCTGTCCTTCAGGCCATATTGAAAGATGGCGCTGATGAATCGCGGGTAAGGAACCCATGCTGGTCGGTCAGCGGCAGAATCAACACGTTGAATGAGGTCTTCATAGATGATGGAGGCCCAGTCAATGTTGAGACCTTTCAGCAGTGCGTAACCCATGGCCTGCTGAGGTTGAGCGGCTTGATCAGAAGATCCGGATTTCGCTGTCATGCAGCTGATCAGGTGAGCGAAGATGAAGTTCATCTCGCTGGGCATCTTGGATTTCTTTATCAGCGTCAGGTTCTTCTCAGGTAGCTTGTCTCTTCCAGTCTCCCAGATGTAACCCATCGCATCAAGGAAAGCAATGATTTCTTCCCTGTCAGCGTGCTTCTTGTGGTCAGGAAATGGAATGAAAGGATTTTCTGAGGTAGCGTTAGGTAATTTCAGAGCTTTGCGGATTATTGCGGGGGTTATCTTGATGGTGCCATACTCAGTATCGCTGAGTATGCAGTCGATGGTTTTAGATGGATCTTTGGCTGAGGGTAGGTTGGTGTGTCTGGCAGAGTACCAGAATTGGGATAATAGACGCTGACTGGCAGGAGGTGTGATTGTCAGTGCTGTGTATATGGGGCTATTCTTCAAAAAATTCACAGCGTCGTCTAGATGGGATACCTGCTTCCGAGGAGGAAACTCGAGAAGCGCTGAAAGGTTGTTTGCCTTTGTCCAGTCTAGTTGATCCAGCTCAAACTTAACCTGAGGAGCTTTGGTGATTTCCAGTTCCTCAGAATCAGTGGAGATGGACTCAGCGGTAACATTCATCTTTGAAGTTGCCATTTCACTGTATTATCAGTTCAACCAAAGATGTTAACAAATAAGAAATATCTTAATGTGGAAAGAGAATTTCCATTAAGATTTTTCGAATTTTGTCCATTTCATTCAGACAAAAAAGTCTTAATGAAGATTAGCGTTTTTCTTGTTTTTAAAAAAACGAATATAACACCTATAAGCCTTGTATTCCAGTTTTTTTTTTTTTAAAAAATGGATACGAAAGAAGAACAAGTTTAAGATTTTAGATTTAAAACTTGAAGAACAACCATGAAATGGTTGTGTTTATAAAACCATGAAAGAAAATGATTTTATTTTTGAGTTCTTTTGTTTGATCTTGTGTAAAACAATGATAAGATCGAAAACAAGTTATTTGCATTTGATAAAAGATAAGAACATATTGACCTTGAGTTTGATGAAGAAGATGATGAACAGTTCTTGAAGATCGAGAGCACAAAATGCAACAGTGTTCTTTTCTTGCGGAGAAAGATTGACTCGCATAAAAGACAAATATAAACTTTGAGAGAGTTTATATAGGAAGAGAGTAGAGAGAGAAAAACTTGAGCGGGAAAGTTTTTCATCATGACACGGACACGTGTTTGCATTTGATTGGATAGACAACGAAACGTGCAAACGTGTGTCAGAAAAAGAAACGTGCCTGGTGTTATCCGTTGCAATGACGTCACAACTGTCCTTTCACATTCTTTCGTTGTCTCTGAGGTTTTGAAAGAAAAACTCAGGGACTCTTTGGAAAATAGAAGCACTGAATAGAAATATCAGTGAGGGTTTTAAGAAATTTCAAAATATTATTCAGCGATGAAAGAATTTGAAATCTTGCATTTTCATGCGTTTTGTCAGAGAAAAACATACCTTGATATCAGTTTAACCCAATTTATTCAGAGAGAAGATGATGAAATGGATTGTACTAGTTTATTTTATCCAGAGCCTATACAAGAATGTATAAACGTATCGCTGATTAAATGTGAACCGCTGAAGATTTATCCTTCAAAGTTCAGCATTCCAAGCTCGCTGATGAGAAAGTTGAATCTTGTCTCATCAAGAGGTTTGGTAAACAAATCAGCTAACTGATAATCAGTTGGGATAAAATGAAGTTCTATATCACCATTCATCACATGATCTCTGATAAAATGATATCTGATTTCTATGTGTTTTGTCTTTGAGTGTAGCACTGGATTGTTTGCTATAGCGATGGCACTTGTGCTGTCGCAATAGATTGGAATTTTGGAGAGCTGAAGATCATAGTCTAGTAGTTGATTTCTCATCCACAAGACTTGAGAACAGCAGCTTCCAGCGGCTACATACTCAGCTTCAGCTGTGGAAGTGGACACCGAGTTTTGCTTCTTACTTGTCCAACTTACCAGCTTTCCACCCAGGAGCTGACATCCTCCTGTGGTGCTTTTCCTATCCATTTTGCAACCTGCAAAATCACTGTCTGAATAGGCGGTTAGATCGAATCCTGAATCTTTGGGATACCAAAGACCTAGATTCGCTGTACCCTTAAGATATCGAAAGATTCGCTTTACAGCTTTCATATGAGATATCTTAGGTTCAGCTTGATATCGTGCGCACAGACATGTTGCAAACATAATATCGGGTCGGCTAGCTGTAAGATACAGTAGTGAGCCGATCATCCCACGGTACATCGTGACATTGACAGGAACACCCTTTGTGTCCTTATCAAGTATCAGCGGTGGTGCCATAGGGGTTTTCATAGCTGAACTTTCAGTTAAGTCGAATTTTTTCAGCATATCTTTAACATACTTTCCCTGATTTATAAAAGTTCCTTTTTCAGTTTGCTTAATCTGAAGACCAAGGAAATATGTTAGTTCACCCATCATACTCATTTTATACTCATCTTTCATTCTATCAGCGAAACGAGTACAAAGCTCAGGGTTAGTAGAACCAAATATAATGTCATCAACATATATTTGAACTAAAATGATATGACCTTTTATTTTTCTAAAAAACAAAGTTTTGTCAATCTTACCTCTCTCAAATTTTTCAAGGTGGAGATACGTAGAAAGAGTGTCATACCATGCACGAGGAGCTTGCTTCAAGCCATAAAGTGCCTTATCCATCTTATAAACATAACCTGGACGCTTAGGATCTGAGAATCCTGGAGGTTGTTCCACATAAACTTCTTCATTCAGCTTTCCATTTAGAAACGTTGACTTAACATCCATTTGATGTACAGTGAAGTTTTTGTGTACAGCATATGCTAAGAAAAGACGAATAGATTCAAGTCTTGCTACAGGAGCAAAGGTTTCGTCATAATCTATACCTTCCTCTTGTCTGTATCCCTGAGCAACAAGACGAGCTTTGTTGCGAGTTACAGTACCATGTTCGTCCAACTTGTTTCGATAGACCCCCTTAGTGCCTATCTCTGTTTTGTCAGTTGGTCTCCGAACAAGTTTCCAAACTTTGTTTCTTTCGAATTCAGTCAGCTCTTCTTGCATAGCGCTGACCCAGTTTGGATCTCTGAGGGCATCATCTATTTTCTTTGGTTCAGTTAGAGAAATAAAGTTAACAAATAAACAAATATTACCTGCACTTCTACGAGTCTGAATACCAGCGTTGGGATCACCAAGAATTTGATCGATTGGGTGATTTACAGTCCATCGCTGAGCCGGAGCATGCGTCGCTGACTCAGTCTGAACTGGAGAAACTGAAGATGAGGCTTCAGCTACTTCTGGATAATCAGCTAAGAGAGGAATGCTTGCATTTGTCACTTCATTCACTGATTGTTGAGAAATAGATGGAATTTCTGAGACATTTGGATCAACTGCGGGTATAGTATTTATAGGAACAACTGAGACCCAAGATGTTTCAGCTTCACTATTCTGCATATTGGGAATGATAGTAGGACCATCATTTTCAGTTGTATGAGTATGAGTAGTGGGAACATCTTCTGAATCACCAAGATGAGAAAACATCCATTGATTCAGTTCTTCTGTATCAGCGTTCGGTTTAGAGTTCGCTGAACGGGATTCGTCAAACGTGACGTGAATAGTTTCTTCTACAGTTTGTCTTCTTCGGTTGAAGACTCTGAAGGCTTTGGAAACTGAGGAGTATCCAAGAAAGATTCCATCATCAGCCTTAGGATCAAACTTTCCAAGGGCATCTCTGTTGTTCAGTATGAAACACTGACAACCAAAGATGTGAAGAAAGCTGATTGAAGGCTTTCTCCCATGAAAAAGTTCATAGGCTGTCTTTTTGAATCTTTTGACTATCAGCGACCTGTTTTGCGTAAAACAAGCCGTGTTGACAGCTTCTGCCCAAAACTGAGTAGGCAGGTGAGAATCGCTGAGCATTGAACGTGCAGCTTCAATAATTGTTCTATTTCTTCTTTCAGCGACTCCGTTTTGTTGTGGTGTTCTCACTGACGAAAAGTTGTGAGAAATACCCTTGCTCTCAAGGAAGGAATCAAGAGAACTGTTTTTGAATTCAGTTCCATGATCACTCCTTATTGAGCGAACAGTCATATTGTTCAGAGTTTCCATCTTCCGAACAAAGGTGATGAGTTCTTCAGGGGTGTCACTCTTAGAACGGAGAAACATTACCCATGTATAACGAGAGAATTCATCAACTATGACCAGCGTATATTTCTTTCCAGCGATGGATTGTTTGTTAACGGGGCCAAACAAATCCATATGGAGTAGTTGAAGAGGAGATGACACTGAGGAAACTTGCTTGGACTTAAAGCTTGCCTTGGTCTGCTTCCCTTTTTCACACGCTGAACATAAGGATTCTTTGGCGTATGAATGTTGAGGTAGACCAGTGACTAACTCTTTGGATGAAAGAGTATTCAGTGTCTTGAAGTTGAGATGTGAGAGCCTCTTGTGCCATAGCCAGTTGACATCAGAAGATGCCTTTGAGAAGAAACAGGAGTTATCAGTGGTTGTTGAGTCCATGTTTATAACGTAAACATTTTCCAAACGATAACCGCTGAGAGCTATCTTCTCCTTTTTGTCAGAGACAAAGCAGGATTCCTTGGTGAAAATCACTTTGTTATCCATGTCGCAAAGCTGACTGATGCTCAGAAGATTATGCTTCAGCCCTTCAACATATGCGACTCTTCTGAAGGATGTTGTACCATTTGAAAGTACACCATACCCTCGGGTGTGTCCTTTTCCATTTCCACCGAAAGTCACAGAGGGACCCTTCTCTTCCTTGTATTCAGCGAGCAGGCTTTTCTTTCCAGTCATGTGTCTAGAGCATCCGCTATCGAGATACCAGATACCCTTCTTAACCTGCAATACAAAGGAAGATTAGTTTTGCTTGGGTACCCACTTCACCATGTATACGCGTTTGTCAGTGGAAGTGGTTGGAATGGGTTCAGCAGTCTTCGCAGCATTTGAAGATTCAGCTTTGTCTTTCTTCACTTTGGTCAATTTCTTGACCTCAGCGGTAGGAGTCACCTTGACCTGACTTGCAACTGGTTTGGTCTTCTTTGGTGCTATCTTCACCTTAGCTATCTTATCAGCTTTGGTGGCTGTGGGACACTTACTTGCAATATGATCGGTAAGTCCACAGTGATAACATTTCCTATAACTAAAATTATTTCTAGGACCACTTGTGTGCTGAGCTTTTAATTTGGAATTAGAAGTGCCAGCACCAAGTACACTATTGGTTTTTGAAATAGGACGAACATTCAGTTCTTCAGATTTCTTACCAAGGACATCTACTCTGAGTCTAGGAGTAGGTCGCTGAACTGATTCAGAGGTCTGATTTCTAGAACCAGATGAATGAATCACTAAGGCTTTGGAAGCATTCAGCTTAGGTACTAAAGTACCCTTTTGAGGATTTTGATAAATTACAATTCCTTTACCTTTATCTTTAGAGACAGAGGTAGGTTTTGAATAAACCATTTTCTCCTTACCTTTTGAGGAGGTAGGAGTTTCCTCAGGGATTGGTGTAATCGACGAGGAGTACTGAGATGAAGAAGTGTCAGCTACTGAGGATACGAACGTTCCAAATTTAAGCATTGAACGTTCAGTGGTTGGTATTGGAGTATCATATTTATAACCCAGACCACGTTTATCACTCAGAGGAATCTGAGCCTTAATTATCTCAGTGATCTTTGTTGAAGAATTACACCATCCTTCAACAGTAGCTTGTTCAGCTTTTAATGCAGCGATAGCTTCCGCTCGTTCAATTTTGACTAGCTGATTTAAATGGACTTGATCTTTAAAATCTTCTTCAAATTTAGAAAGCTTTTCTATTTGAAGGTGGCAATTTTTAAGCTTTTCAGCGAGATCAAGATTTTGGTTTTCAACCACAGCTTTGCCGTTCATGGCTTCGTATAAGCTTCTAGTCAGTAGTTCGATTTTACGGAGACTATCAGCTTCATCAATATTTACAATATTGGTAAAGAAGGAAGGTGATACCTGAATGGCAGATGTTGAAGTGGAGGGAATGTCTGAACTTTCTTCCTCTTCTTCAATCTTGGCCATGAGACATTGATTTGCTTCATCATCTTCAGAATCAGATGATGAGGCTTCTTCATCAGAAGCAGCCCAATCATAGTCAGCCATTAGGCTTTTTCCCTTCTTCTTAAAGCTTTTCAGCTTTGCATACTTCTCCTTCAGCTTTAAGTATTTGTCGTCTTTATTCCTTGGAACAAAGGATTTCTTTGAAAAGGCTGAAGGTCTCATGATTTTCTTTGACCTGCACTCGTTAGCGAAATGACCTGTCTTCTCGCAGTTAAAACAAGTAGCAGTAGCCTTATCAACAAAAGCTGATGACTTAGGCTTGTCAGCTATAGAAAGAGTTTTGTTCTTTCTAAACATTTTCTTCTTGGCGAATCTCCTGAACTTTTTAGTTAGGAGAGCCAAGGATTCATCATCTGAAGAATCAGAATCTGATGATCTTTCAGAGTTACTTTCTAACTCAGTGATAGTGACCACGGGTCGCTGAGTAGAAGGTTCCTCTGAGATTAAAGCAACAGGGGTGCTTTTGGAATCTTTTACAAGATTCTTCTTAAGATGGCTAGATTGCTCATGATTCAGCAATGTGCCATATAAGGTAGCCAGTGTCATTGATCTTAGATCTTTTGACAGCTTGAGACACATGGAATAATTGTCCCAGCTTTCAGGTAAACATTCTAAAAACTTTGTCAGAACTTCAAAGTTAGAATATTCCTTACCAACCGTTTTAAGATCTATAATTAAGCAATTAAAACGTTGATGTACTTCAGAGAGAGTTTCATTCTTACCAGAGATGAAACTTTCGTATTGTCTTACCAGGTTGATCTTTCTTGAATCCTGGACTTCAGACGTTCCTTCATACTGAACACATATTGTGTCCCACATGGCCTTTGAGGATTTCAGGTTCATGACGGAATGGTAGACTTCGCCAGGAAGGGCCATGGATAGTATGGATCTGGCTTTTGTATCTATAGCCACTTTCTTCTTGTCTTCATCGGTCCAATGATGGATTTCCTTTGGAATCAGCCTTTCTGGAATAGCAGCTCTAGTTGCAGTGGCTGGAACGGCAGGATCAATCGTTACAGGGATGTGTGGACCGTTTTCAAGATAGTAAGGTATAGTAGGGTCTACACCTTCTAAGAAGAGTGTCATCCTATTTTTCCATAAGTTGAAGTTGTCTCTGGAAAATCTAGGGGGTTTTGCAAGAGAACCATTGTCGATATAGTGAGTGTTAGTGTTTGAGTTGGCCATTTTCAGATAATAGCAAGGAAGAGAAATATCTTAGATTAGATCTTGTTTATGAGATTAAACAAATCTACTCTGATACCACTTGTTGGTCCCGAAAGGCTTAAACAAGTTTGTAGAAGGGGGGGGGGGGGGGGGTTGAATACAAACACACTATTTTACTTTTCTAAATTGTTTATTGATAAATCATTAACAATTTACAGCTTGTTGCGGAAACAAGATTAAGGATAAACCTAAATCTAAACAAGTTGGAACACTAAGGTTTTCTTGCACTAAGAAAGATAAGGAGATTACTAATAAAATCCTATCTTGAGAGATTTGAACTTGTCCAGAGTTAGCAAGTTACTTCAAATGAAGTGAGTTCATCTCTTTATATACTGCATGCATTTAATGCAATCCAGTATATACTTTACACGTGTCATCAGCGGATTGGTTGCATGTCATTGACCTTTGATGACAACCTTAGTAGCCGCATGAATGAACAGTGTAGTATCAGAGTGGTTGTACGATTTCAGATTTTCGGAGGTTCTTTTCTGACATTTCGTACGGTGGCGTGCAAGGGAGGTTAAGACAAAAGTACATTGTACGGAGGACTTCATGATCAGCTTTCGTTGATTCAGCGATTATCATTTACTATTCAGCAGATGATAAAGTTCAGCGATAGCTGAAGTCTTGTACTTGATACTTCACGTTGAGTGGACAAATCTGAGTCTTCGCTGATCCGCATCAGTTCATTAGGAGACTTGTCGCTGGTTCTTGAGCTTGATCTTCGACTTCAGCGTAGAACCTTTGTTGACGTGAATCTTGTCTTCAGGGATCATAAGTAAACAACTAACTTATCAGCGATCACCATAAGGACTGAACAGACTCAGCGATATGGTGAACAGTGTTCGCTGAATGTTTAATCTAAAAGTGTGAGAGTTCCTATCAGCAGTACTGTAAGATCTTAGTACTTATCAGCGATAGTGAAACTCTGATACATATTGTTTACTTACAATTTTCACTAAGTATTTAAGATAGGGTCATTATCAAATCACTGAGGGTTTGGATCAACAGGAAGTACCGTTGTCAAGGGACGGTTGTGTCCGGAGGAAGGACTTCAAGCCTTCAAGGTGATGGTTTTAGCAACTCGTTATGAGTAGTGTGGTAAGGAAGAATGAAATGTCTATGGCGTGGGAATATGAGTTTTGAGGTGAGCTTGTAATGTTGATGTTACATGAGTAGGGTTCGAGAAGAGGGAGACAGATCATGAAGTTGATTATGATATGTTGGAAGGATTAGGTTCCGTAAGGAACCCATGTTAAAGAATAAGTTAAGAAAGTAGTTACAGGTTGTCTGTTGTTGTAGAAGCCGACAGATGTGTAAGGTAGCCGAAGCCGAAGACTTGAACCAGAAGGTTGAATGTTGATAGAACACCTTGTAGGGGTGTTAAGAGGATGAGAAGTTATTGTTTTGAATAAGCGTTCTATTTACAAAGTATGGAGGGTTCGTAGAATGATGAGGTACGTAGCACGAGTGAAGCGAGTGTGTAGATTTTATCGTTCGGTGAGGGATTGTGTCCAGCTTATGTAAGGGCTCGGATCGTAAAGAGTTAGATAGAATGTTTATGTTTGAGCTAATTGAGAACTCGTGAGTTATAGTTCAACAAGTTGGGGGAGGACTAAGTAGCGAGATAGACTCGATTATGTTTGCGGGAGGATATGAAGGAAAGTACGAATTGTGTGAATGATCATGAGAGATCTGGTCTGCAGCGTGATGTTTTGGGCAAAGAGTGTACGGATGTGTAGTGACAGTAATTGTCAAGCTTTATGTTCCAGATAGGGTCGTAGTGATGTGATGTTAAAGAGAGAGGAAGCATCAGATAGAAACCTTTTGGGGGGTCTCAGATGAGGTGTATGATTTGTTAACCAGATTGTTGGAGCACGTAGGGTGTAAGTTGACGTTGTGGTATGATCATGTTCGGGATAGAATAACGGAGTGAGGGTGGGTGGTTACCCAAAGGAGAAACCAAGCGTTTGTGGTTGTAAGAGTCGCTAAGTAAGCATATTTTGGGATCATTGGAAGTTTAAAGAAGATGATGGGGGTGTTAGTCAAAATGTGGTGGAGTAGATGCAAAATCCTTAAGAAATGCGAGTTGTTGCTTATGTAGTTATGTGTGAAAGAATTGTCTGAGAAAATAAAAGTTGGTGATTAAAGAATGTGTAGTGACATCGAACTCTAGTGTCGTTTCAAGGCGACTTGGTTGAATGCCTTAAGTTAGGATATTGATGCAACTGTTTGGTGGTAAGTAATGAGAAAGTGTTATCAGCATGTGGAAAGGTCGGGAGAGAGGGGCAAGTAATGTTTGATGGGCAGTGCTCCACGCTAACGTGGGGATGTAAAGATGGTATGTTGGATTAAGTGAGTGAATTGGAAGTAGTAAGCTTGACAGTAATGCGGAAGGTGTAGTGTTGTGTATGATTTTGTACAGGAAAGAAGTGGTTGATATAACTGAATGAGTTAAGTTAGTGACTTTGTGAGAAATGTTTAAGCGAATTGATCGTGTAGTGATTAAGCTAGTGAAAATAGTATGGTTACTCCTCCCAGTTGGGTGAGGATAACCAGAGTTATGTTTTATACGACTGAACGAACGTGACAATCAGCAAGGAATGGTTGTGTTTCAGGATAAGTTTAATTTGAGTAGGAATAGTAGCCTACGAGTTAGAGTACCGTAAGAACTGAAGGGAATGCACCCAATGTTTCATTTTTCGTATTTAATGAGGTGGTTTACTGAGTCAGAAGTGGCATTACCTTGGGGAAGTGTCAGTTTTGGTGTTGGCAAGATACCTGCATCTTTTCCTAATAAGGAATTCCGGGGACATAATTCTTTTAAGGGGGGAGTGTTGTAATAACCGAGACCAAATTTAAATAGTTTCAAGTCTTGTGGAAGAATTTGATGAAACTGAAAGTTGAGGGGCTATTTTGTTATTAAGGGATAGTGTATAATGACCAAATGAGTGGCACAAAACCCTAGGGAAATCACTTCTTGGTTGTTGGCAGCTATAGAGAAGAGAAGGCAGGGAGAAGGGATTTTAGAGCTCAAGTGCAAGTTTGAAGGAAGAACCACAAATCATCAAATTGGAAGGAGAATTAGAGTGGGGTGTGTTTCTGCAAGTGAATCCAGCAGGTAATTCCTAAACTAAAATCTATTTGTTGTTGTTTTGATGATTATTGGGTTATTTGAGGGTTCTTTCTTGTTAATGGAATTTGAGGCTCAAAAGGAAGATTTAAACACCTTTAAATAGTGTTTAGGTAGTAAAGTTTTGTGGGAAATAGTTAGAGAACATTTAAGTGGTTAATTATCGCATTATCGTTCTGTTTGAGGAGCATGTAGTAGGATTTTCGGCCTCTGAACTCGTCCAGCGTTTCGTCCGGTAAGCTTCGGGTGAAGAAGGTTACCGGAAGTGTGTCTGGTAAGCTTCTAGTGATGTAGGTTACCGGGTAAGTGTCCGGTAAGCATAAGTGTCCGGTAAGCATAAATTGTCCGGAAAGTAGAGTTGTCCGGAAAGTTGAGTGGTCTGAAAAGTTGAGTTGTCCGGAAAGTAGAGTTGTCCGGAAAGTTGAGTTATCCGGAAAGATTTAGTTGTCCGGGAAGTAGGGTTGTCCGGAAAGTTGGATGATCAGCTTATGTGTTTTATCCTTCATTCAGGAAAAGCGATTGGAAGTCTGGAACAGATTGGGAAAGAGAAGTAAGAGCACCAGGTGAGTTTTTCTAACTAAAAATACGTGATCTTACGTGTTTTCAAAAGAAAGCGATTATGTGGAAATGCCTTGTTATTTTACATGATTTCTACCAAATGAAAGTTTAATATTTTACTGGTCAGGGTAAGTTTATGAGTATGATTTATTTACAAGCTTTTATGAACGTTTTCCCATGAAAAGTATGCTCTACTGAAAAGAGTGTTCAACAAGATGAAATGAATTGTAAAGTGTTATACGGATTTCATGTTTTATGATTATGATGAGTTATGTGTACGTTATGTGGAGTCGGTCTGCACAGTGGGATCTGTAGTCCTCGGGATCCGATGATCCCTTGGGCTGTTATGAGAAGCTTGTAGGAGGGAATTCATTTCCTTCCTACTCGGATATGTGATAAGCTTGTAGGAGGGAATTCATTTCCTTCCTACTCGGAATGTGATGAGCTTGTAGGAGGGAATTCGTTTCCTTCCTACTCGGGCGAGAGGGGAGTCTGTTGGGGCCTCGATCGCGGAATGTTTATGAGATCCATTACACTGTGCAGCACCATGAATGATGTTTTTGTGAAGAATGTGAACTGTTTTATAAAATGATTTTATAATGATGATGTATACCGATTATGGAGGGATCTCACTATACCTCATGGTCTAACCCTCGCTTTTCAAAACTAAAACCTTTTCAGGTAAGCGATTAATAGGAGGCTCAGATAAATGAGCAAGAGCAAGATAGAGTACAGAAGCAGCTAGAGACAGTGCAAGTGCCTCTGGTGGAAGTTAGATTATTCTCAGTTGTGTATAGGTTGTTTCCACCAACCTTAGTTTATGAATGATGTAACGATATTTTGGGACCCAGATTTGTAATGTTTATGAGTTAATGCTATGTATGTCCTGTTGTATTGTATGCATGTTACAATAAGCTGCAGCAGCGGTGCTGTATCCAAACAGTCGCTGCCAACAGCAGCAGCACGGCTAAACAGCCCTTGTCACACAACCATTAGCCCCAAACAGCAGCTGCAGACCCAGCCTCACAGCCCCTGTCCCTATTAAGCACATGCAGACCCATCCGCACAGCCCCAGTCCCCATTAAGACTGCTTGTTTACGTAAATGATTTACTTGTTTTGAGTTTTTATGTTAGTCTTTACCAAAAAACAAAAATTTACTCTTGAAATTAAGTAAAAAACTTAAAAAATCTATCAAAGGTATGTGTGAATGGTAAATTGGTCTAACAAGGTCTGGCCCTTGCGGTTTTAAAGCTTGTGTTCCGCCCCTGCCTAAAACCTTACACTACTCCATTAATTGTTTCGAGACCTACTTATGGGAATGTCAAATAAGTGAAGCAGATCAAGCATATGACCTGAAAAAACTTACATTAATCCATTAACTGTGCAACACCCACTAAAGGGAATTTCATACAAGTCATGCAGATTAAGAATTCGACCTAAAAGCTTACATTGCTCCATTAATTGTTCAAAGCCCACTTAGGGGAATTTTATATGATTCAAGCAAATCAAAAATTTGACCTAAAACCTCACATTACTCCATTAAATGGAACAAAACCCACTTAAGGAATGTCTAAATAAATGAAGCAGATGAACACCTACACTCAACCTCTTATATTGCCAACTAACTGGAACTTAATTTGATTAAATTAAACCAATTTTCATATACTCGACTTATCGATCGGTAGGTGAATGTGAGGGAAATTTGCAGGTAACATACTCATATTTGATTTTACCGATCGGTACAAATCAAGTTTGATTATAAGCTTCGGTTCGCTCCCAATTTGTGAGCGTATCAAATATTACTTAGCAGCAATTAGCAATGGTGATATTTTGATTCGCTATTAATCTATTTCTACATGTATAAATCTTCCGTTCTACGTCTGAAATTTGAATGGTATTAGCAATAAATTCAGAAGTGAAACTAAATCAATTTCGACAAAAATCTCAACAAAGATCTGCTGATCGATCTGAAATTAAATTAGGGCAACGATCGAGTGCTTAAATTAAGCAGAGCAGATACAGAAGTGAAATTGTTCAGTCCATTAAGCTGAAATTAAACTACCATTAAGAGATATATGGATCAAGGAAGTAGTTAGATGAGCAGAAGACGAACCCGATCAGCCGTTGTGGAGTCTGGAGCTCGGCGGAGATATGGAAATTGAAGCTCTGCAGAGATGGAGATTGGAAAGGAAGAAGCGATTAGGGCTTAGGAGCGACCGACCGAATATGAAATCCACAGGATTTGGATTTGAAATCCCGACTCTTCTAAAAAGATTTCCAAATCCATCAGCCAAGGGATTTTAAATTCAGTCAATACATTCCATTCTTTCAAACCAAACATAGGATTGGATTAGATTTGAAATCCAAATCATTTCAATTCCAATCCATTCCCGCAAACCAAACACACCCTTAATTTGTGTTTTATATCATTTGGTTTATTAAATGCATCAAAAGGCTACAAATCTCTAAACCAAGTTGGACAGAGGGACACACGCGGACAATCTCGAGGCCCAACACTTATACCCCAGTCACGTTGTATGATATTTAATTATTGTAAGTTATATAAATATATATGTATGTAGACTTGGGAACATGTGAGACCAAACTATTTTCATGAGACCATATTTTTACATTTGAAATTTTACACAAAACACCGTGAAGGTTCATATTTTTTTTTACCTTCACAATGTTCTACTGCGATGTTTTAAGTGTTAAAATGTGGTCTCACGTATCTCACGAAAACAGGTCGGTCTTACGTGAACCCAACCCTATATATAGAGAGAGAGAGAGAGAGATGGAGGTTCAGGGGAAAACCTTAAATAAATAGAAAACTAAAAAACACGTTATCAACAGTTATATTAGATAAACTTATGGATGTGATTAGACGGGCGGTTACAACAATATTAATTAAATTAAAAAACCTCACCCCCCTATTTTTTATTCGAAAAATAAACAAATTTCGAATGAAATAAATTACACCAAATAAACGATCATATTTTTCTCGTTAATTTGACATTCATATTCATATACTTTTTTCTACGTATTTTCATTGTTTTCCGGTTTTCCAGTTATTTAGGATTTTCCCTTGAACCTAACCCTATATATATATATATATATATATATATATATATATATATTGGAGCTTCATCATTTTGAGAACTCCAAAATTTATCAGATCTATGAGAAATTATTTGTTATTGTATTGTTTAAGATTACCATTTAATGAATTGAAGAACTATATTTGTTTCACAATGTGAAACATATTTTACGTGTAACTTTTGTTTCACAAACAAGTTAAAAAGGTTCATATTGTGAATCAAATACAAGTAAACCAAACACATTTTAAAATCAAATATATGTTAATCGATATTTTAAATGGTAGTCATAGATGAAAATAATAATATGAAATTAGCATATGATGCAAGGGTTCTCAAGGTTATCACAATTTCATGAGTTCTGAAAACAACTGTGCTACTTAAATCACGTTTTCAATCATCAAGAATTGATAGTATTAGAGGAAGAAGATAAGAAGCAACACATGACACAAAAACTGATGGTATGTGATAACTCTATTTTTAGAGTTATTATTTCCTTTTATTTTTAGTTTTTTTTGTCAAATTTTAGCTATTTTGCTTCTTAAATCACTCATTCTTGGTCTTATTCCCAAAATTGAGCAAAAAGAGTGAACTACAGTTTTTATAAACCATTTAGTAGGTTTTTGATGCACTTTCACGTATATTCTGTAGTGACTTCGGGAGTGCACACTCTGATTCCCACTGGCGTGCCAAGAAGAAGCATGGGAGCCCTGGAAGAATCGATGGCAGAGGCATGGGAGAAAAGCAAACAAGCATGTCCCCTAAAAGATGGCAATTACAATATTTTAATGAAACCAATGGTACTTAAAGTTTACTTTTTGGAAAATGTGAAGTAACCTTGGGGTAATTGTCTACAAACTACTGGAAGAAATCCTTGCTCTTTGGAAGTAGATTTTATGTCTTCTACATTGGTTTTAGCCTCTAGATAACTCCCCATTTTTCTTTGGTCCATACTTTTCCTCTAAGTATATAAAAAGGTATTGGGTTCATTTATTTCATCATCCATCTACCACACATTTAGTGCAAGTTAGTTTTAGTTTTAGCTCTAGAATTTACTGAAGTAATCTTAGATTTTCTGCAATTAATTTCTAGTGTAATCTTTAGTTGGAAGCATTTTGTAGCAGTGCTATACTCGCAGTGCCCACTGCAGATTTTAATCGAAGTCACTTTCAGTATGTTTATTCGCAACTTCTCATCTTTTGCTTTCTTTCCTTCTTTAAATATGAGCTAAACATCCTTTGGGATGTAGGAAGGAAAAATACCTAGATTTTATGAAAAATTCTTGAGTAGTCTTCATACTTTGAATATTTATTGTTTTGGTCATTCACTCTCTATTATTCCCCAATGATGCGAACAAGTCGATCACTTGTGAGGATCTAAAGTCTAGTTCTCAACTCAGAAATGAGTAGAACGCAGTGACACGAGCTTGGATGATGCTAGGGAGTTCGAAAGAATTCTTATGACACTCACGAAAGTGAGGTCTGCACAGTGAGCTAATCTCAACCCACTGGAGTAGTAGGCAAGATAGTTTGTGTACTTAAAACACTTAGAGTATTTGTGTCTACACATTCCATCGAGGCCTGAAAAGGTACAATTTGAGATTACCATTAACAAAACAGTAAGGACTAAAAGTATGGGATTTTTACTAGAAGGTGTGAGTATTTGTGTAACCGGGCTTCTTTAACGAGAGTGCCCACTCTGCATAAGTGCAGTGAGCACTCTTATGGATCAAGTATTTAGTATAAAATCTAGGGAAAATCTAACCTACATTTCTCATTTTAAATCTTAAGTACTCGTTAAAATAGAATTTCACCAAACAAACCAACTTATTGCTTCTTCTGTATTTGAAACATGTAAAAGGAAGCTCATGAGAACAATAATGTCTTGATTGCCCAATCCCTGTGGATACGATTCTGGTATTTTACCAACTATTACTTGCTGTGACGATCATAGTGGCCAATATACACTTGCGCTTCCTACTGTGGATAGTTTGCATCCCACTGCGATTAATCACATATTTCACACATACCAAGTTTTTGGCGCCGTTGCCTGAGACTGGCGTGATTTTAAATCTCAAGACATTAGTTTTTATTCTAGCCCGAGTAACTCGTTTTTCTAAGCTTTTTGTGTTGCATGCCAAGGCAACAACACGGACCTTTGGTACCAATCGATCTTGAAATAGAAAAAACCTTTCGAAGAAGATGCAAAAACAAGAACACAAATCGACAACCCCCTGTGATCCCCACTGTAAACATGGCAGGAGCGGAAAGACCCATTAATCCACCATTAGTGGAGACCACAGTGTCGATTGCCGATAGCAAAGATCGAAAAATACGGGACTATGCTACTCCCGGAGTTACTGACTTAAGCTCCGGGATTCTAAGGCTCAACATGATTGCACAACACTTTGAACTCAAACCGGTAATGTTTCAAATGATCTAAGCCATGGGTCAATTTGGAGGGTTACAATCTGAGGATCCACACTCGCACTTAAAATCTTTTTTGGAAATGATTGATTCCTTTCAACTGCAAGGCGTGACTGATGAAGCCTTAAGGCTGAAACCTTTCCCTTTTACATTAAGGGATAAGGCAAAGGCTTGGATGAATTCCCATGAGCCTAATTCAATAACCACTTGGCAAGAACTTGCTGACAAAATTCTACAAAAATACTTTCCTCGTACAAGGAATGTATGGTTTCAAAATGATATTATTTTGTTTCAGCAAGGCGAAGATGAGGCTGTTTCGGATGCATGGGAACGTTTTAAAGAGTTACTTCGAAAGTGCCCACATCATGGCATCCCACATTACATCCAATTGGAGACCTTTTACACTGGTCTTTCCAATGCAGCCAAAATCATCTTAGATGCAACAGCGGGTGGAGCTTTCACAGGTAAAACTTACAATGAAGGGTATCAAATCTTAGAAAAAGTGTCCAACAACAACACAGAATGGTCGATTCCTAGGACGCCCATACCAAAGACCAATACCATTTACTCAAAAGCACTTAAAACCATGAATGCCCAATTAGTAACCTTAACTAAACTGGTTTTAAATCAAAATAGAGGACAGGTCAATTCCATAGTGGCCACTCCAAAACTCACGGAAAACTTCTCCCTTTGTGGAGAGGAACATGTCTTTGACTATAGTCCCGCAAATCCTGAGGCCATTAATGTTATAAGAACCAACCCGAGGAACAACCCATTTTCGCAGAGCTATAATCCGAGATAGAGAAATCACCCGAATTTCTCTTGGGCTGGTAATCCAGGACTCCAACCCCACGGGGCGAGTCATGTCCAGCAAAGACCACCAAACCCCCCTGGATTTCACCAACATCACAGTGGGCACCGCCCACAAAACTTTCACCAAGGGCAGTCCTCACAACAATTTCAGCCACGTCAAAATCACCCAATTGGAGACAAACCATCACTCGAATCAATACTGAAAGGTTTCATGAATCAAACTCAAGCAGCCATAAGGAACATAGATACTCAAGTAGGACAACTAGTCGTCGAAGTTAAGAATAGACCGCCAGGGACATTACCTAGTGACACCGAACACACTAGGGTAATAGGAAAAGAACAAGTCAAGTCCATAACGCTTAGGAGTGGAAAGGGTTTGAATGATGTCATCATTGACTCTGAAGACCCGCCTCAAATACCCATTGCGCCTAAAACCGCAGTGCCCACTCCTAAAGTCACTGACAAACCCACAGTGACCACCAATGTCCCTGGGCCTCCCACTCTAGTGACCACACAGAAACCCACTGTTCCAAAGCAAGTAGCACGACAAATTCAAATTGACCCACGAAATGTTCCATTTCCCGAAAGAATGATTAGTAAAAAAGTCGATGTTCAATTCAAAAAATTCTTAGACATTTTTAAACAACTTCACATTAACATACCCTTGAGTGAGTTTGAGACTGTGGCATTAACTAAGGAATGTAGTGCCCTCCTTACTAGCAAAATTCCACCTAAGTTGAAAGACCCGTGTAGTTTCACCATTCCATGCACAATAGGAGGACAAGAAGTCGGTCAAGCACTCTGTGATTTGGGAGCTAGTATAAACTTGATGCCATTGTCAATATTTAACAAGTTAGGTATTGGAGAGTCTAGACCCACAACCGTGACATTACAATTAGCCGACCGGTCCATAGCATACCCAAAAGGAAAAATAGAAGACGTTTTGGTCCAAGTGGATAAATTTATCTTTCCCGCCGATTTTCTAATCCTAGATTATGAGGCCGATAAAGATATCCCAACCATCTTAGGACGTCCGTTTCTTGCAACCGGACGTACTTTGATCGATGTGCACAAAGGGGAACTCACTATGAGAGTTCCTGACCAAGAGGTAACATTTAATGTCTTTAAGTCCCTTAAGTTCATAGAAACCGAAGACTGCTTTGTTTTGAGTTTGATTAATGGTACCCCAAGTTTTGATGCTGTGAGCTCAGTGGGCAGTGAGAGTGAGCACTCCGACTCTGAAAATGATGACACTTTTGAGGATGAGTGTAACGAAATTGTGGCAGCCTTTGAACCTCTAGACTTTAAGGACATAAATGTTCAACCCCCTTCAATAGAACAGCCTCCCGAGTTAGACTTAAAACCATTGCCATCTCACTTGAAGTATGCTTATCTCGCTAAGGATAATAAACTTCCCGTTATTATCTCATCCAAACTTACTGAGAAACAAGAACAACTCCTGATTGATTTGTTAATGAAGCATAAGAGGGCAATTGGTTGGACCATAGCGGATATTAGAGGTATCAACTCTTCCCTATGTCAACATAAGATTATCTTGGAGAGTGACCACACTGGAAAAGTCCCACCCCACAGAAGGTTGAATCCCATCCTGAAAAAGGTAGTTAAGAAAGAAGTTTTGAAATGGTTAGACGCTGGAATTATCTACCCAATAGCTAGTAGTAGTTGGGTGAGCCCCGTTCAATGTGTCCCTAAAAAGGGAGTAACAACCGTAGTGGAAAACGAAAAGAACGAGCTCATTCCCACTAGAACTGTTACTGGGTGGAGAATATGCATGGACTATAGACAACTCAACCTAGCCACCAAGAAAGACCATTTTCCCGTACCATTCATCGACCAGATGCTCGATAGGTTAGCCGGAAATGAGTTCTATTGTTTTTTAGATGGATACTCTGGATACAACCAAATTCATATCGCCTACGAGGACCAAGAAAAGACTACCTTTACTTGTCCCTATGGTACCTTTGCATTCCAGAGGATGCCATTTGTATTGTGTAATGCCCCAACCACTTTCTAACGTTGTATGATGGCCATTTTCACCGACATGATTGAGGACACCATAGAAGTTTTTATGGACGACTTTTCTGTGATAGGGACATCATTTGACAACTGCCTGGGAAATTTGGAGAAAAGCCTAGTGAGATGTGAGACCCACGACCTTATTTTAAATTGGGAAAATGTCATTTTATAGTCGAATAGGGTATTGTCCTAGGTCATCTTGTCTAAAAGAGAGGGTTGGAGTTTGACAAAGCCAAACTTGAAGTGGTGGCACAACTTCCCAAACCCACAACCGTAAAAGGAATTCAAAGTTTCTTGGGTCATGCTGGTTTCTATAGGCGGTTCATTAAAGATTTTTCAAAAATAACAAAACCCCTATGTAACCTTTTGCAACATGAACAGAAATTCGAATTCACTCAAGAATGTCGAGATACTTTTGAAACAATTAAAAAAGCTTTAGTTACTGCACCCATAGTGACCACTCCTGACTGGACACTCCCATTCGAAGTTATGTGTGATGCCAGCGAGTGGGCTGTGGGGGCTGTTTTAGGACAGCGGAAAAACAAAATCGTTCACCCCATTTATTATGCAAGCAAAACACTAATCAAAGCTCAAATCAATTACACGGTCACCGAAAAAGAATTACTTGCAGTGGTGTTTGCTTTTGATCGTTTCAGGTCTTACTTGGTAGGGACGAAGGTCATAGTGAACACTGATCATGCAGCAATAAAATTCTTGATCAACAAAGCTGATTCCAAGCCGCGTTTGATTTGGTGGGTATTATTGCTACAAGAATTTGACCTTGAAATCGTCGATAGAAAAGGAACAAGCAACCAAGTAGCTGACCATCTGTCCAGGATCGAGAAGGTAGTGACCACTGTGGAACCCACTCCGGTCCAAGAAAGTTTTCCCGATGAACAATTGTTGGCAGCTCAACATCACAACAATGATATTCCTTGGTACGCTGACATTGCAAACTTTTTGGCATGTGGACTAAAGCCCCATGGGATGAGTGGACAACCAATTAAAAAATTCTTACACGATACTCGTCAATATGTTTGGGACGACCCTTTCTTATATAAGATAGGGACGGACCAAATATTGAGGCGGTGTGTCCATGGGAGTGAGCAACATCAAATACTCCAAGGTTGTCACACATCCCACTAAGGTGGCCACTTTGGTGGAAACTGCACTGCTGCAAAAATATTGCAGAGTGGATTCTTCTGGCCCACTGTGTTCAAAGACTCTTATGAATTTGTGAAAAAATGTGAGCAATGCCAGCGAACCGGGAATATATCGCCAAAGAACGAAATGCCTCTCAATAACATTCTAGAGGTAGAGCTTTTTGATGTTTGGGGGATCGATTTCATGGGTCCTTTCCCAAACTCAAACAACAATTTTTATATCTTGGTTGCGGTGGACTACGTTTCAAAATGGGTGGAGGCAGTTGCATGTCAATCCAATGATGCAAACATCGTGGTGAAATGTTTGCATAAAAATATTTTCATTCGATTTGGAACACCACAGGCGTTAATTAGTGACGAAGGCACCCATTTTGTAAACAAAGTTGTTAGCTCCAACTTCTGTTAGAAGAAGTATTGAAAAATAGGCGAAGTATAAAACATCGACAGAGCGTCTGCCAAGACACCGAAGTGAAGTTCGTCCATCAGAAGACTTCTCTGAGGACAAGACCACAGAGCCTCTGTCACCCTTGACAGAGCCTCTGTGGTATGAAGACTTAGAAGAATGAAGATTGTTGAAGATCAAGACAAAGAAGATCGTGCCTCTCACGTGCTTCTACAGTACGAAGATCCTGAAGATCATTCGTACAAGGCGTGCCCTACACATTCCACGTGTCAACCTCTGATGGGTTACAGACTTTGCAGAAAACGGTGCACTACATTAACGTTGTACCTGATGCAGTCCCACGATCATGTCTTGTACCTTAGTACTTATTGTCTATTACTTGTCCCTTGTAAAGTAGTATAAATAGAAGGCTCTTGTAGAGCATTTCTAGTAACTTTTGCATAATACGCACACACCTGTTTAAAGCATAATATTTTCACATACTTACGGTGTTCTTGGTGTTTTATGAAGAATCATTAGAAAGTGAATCTTTGGGCTAAACTCTTGTTTATTAATTGTTCACTTGTTTGTTTCTGTGTGTATCTTCTACCGAGCATCTCTTTAGTTCTTTAAAATGCTTCCGCATACTTATTTGTTCGAACTAATAGAGATTAATATCATTGTTGAGTTATTATTGGGATCAACAATTAGTATCAGAGCCAACTTTGATTTTCTATATCAAAGGATCCACTCTCACAATGATCTCGACTCATTTTGGTAGAAATTTGGACTGATTTTGTCCTGTTCGTTATTTGTTTCAAAACAGCCCCTGTTTTTCTGCTATTCTAAACATGTTCGACTCTAGTAAACTGACAGGACCTGTTTCTTCGGTTAAATCTTTCCATCTAAGTGCACTGTTCAAAGTTTTAAAACTTTAAACTCTCTTCGAAGAATTTGTTCCATCATTTGAAAACTCTCAGTTCACACTTTGTTTTTCTAGTATTTTAAAACTACTCAAAATGGCGAACACCAATAACTTCTTTACTGCTGGTTCTTTAACCAAACCCCCCACTCTACTCAGAGATGAGTACCCCCAATGGAAGATATGAATGATTCATTTCTTTGAGGGTACTGATAAAGATCTACTCACTTATATCCAAAATACACCTTATGTTTCTATGGTCACAGTACAATGGGTACCTTCCGTAGATGATACTCCAGAGGTTGCTGAATATGAGAAACCAAAGACGAAGGATAAATGGTCTCCAGCTGACTGGGAGAAATACGAAATTACTCAGAAGGCCAAGCGACTTCTGATAATGGCCATTCCAAATGACCTCTTTCAGTCCTTGGATGCATGTGAATCAGCCTACGATCTGTGGAAAGAACTTGAGAAGCAATTAGAAGGTGGTGCCAAGACTCAGAATAACCGCAGAGCCCAATGCATCAAGGAGTACTATGCTTTCATAGCTCTGCCGACAGAATCTCTGCAGTCAACCTACGACAGGTTCAACTCGCTGATTAACAAGTGCAAGAAGTTCGGAATTCACAGAACTTCTGAAGAGAACAACGTCATGTTCCTAAAGAGCCTAAACGAAGAATGGCTCCAGTTGTCTATGTCTCTGCAAACTAATCAGGACTTAGACACTTGTACTATGTCAGATGTTTATGGAACAGTGGCTGCCCAAGAACCTCAGATTGCACAAGCAAAAGCTCAAACCAGTGGGCCTCTTGCACTTGTTGGTAAGGCTACAGAAGCAAAGGAGAAGCCAAAGAAGGAGAAAGTTGTGGAGGAGAAGAAAGAGAAGAAGAAGAAGGTGTTGGTTGTTGATAGTGAAGAGGATGAGCTGGTGGAGGAAGAAGAGGCAACAATGGCCTCAATAGCTAAATGTTTAGCTCTGCTGACGAGAGAGTTTGGTAATAGAGGGTACCAGAATAAGTCAGGATATGAACGCAATGGGAGAGATGATCGAGGCGGGAAGTATGAGCCAAGGAATCAGGTAAGAGTAGATACGAATGACCAACAGAGGTCAAATGACAGGAATGACAAAGGTGACAGAGGTGGTTACCAACAGAGGTCTGGTGACAGAGCTGGGAATGCACCCCAGAACCAGGGATGTTTCAATTGTGGCAAGCCAGGCCACTATGCTGCTGACTGCAGGAGCAAAACAAATCGCCCACAGAGGGACTCTGCTTTCTATAAAAAGAAGGCAGAATACTACGCTCAGAAGTCGCTCATGGTGGAGCAAAAAACTGGCAGTCAGACGAATCCTCTGATGAAGGTGAAAAGAAGAACGCCCTGTTCAGCGGAATGGCAGAAGTATGCTCCTCGGACTCTGACAGTGAGGTATACACTTCTGACTCATACTCTAATGAAACTGAAGCAAATTTGCTTAAATTGACAGAAGATTACACTGAACTGAAAAAGACTTGTGATAATATTCAGAAAAAGCTTGCATTCTTTGAGAGAGAAGCCAGACTTCTCACTCAAGAAAAGGCAAAAATATCTTTGGAAAAGGAAGAGATTGAGACTAATTGGAACAAAGATTTAAATCCTTTAAAAGAAAAGATTTTAGAACTCAATTCTTCCCTTAAAGCTAAAACTAAGGAACTCTTGGACAATGAGAGTGATAGAATGAATATTCTTGCTCTTAAGAACTTCTTTCAAAGAGAAAGAGAAGTCCTTCATCAAGACCTACTCAGCAGAGACATGTTCATTAAGAAATACCAAGATGCACAGAAGGTGTACGAAAAGGTTAATACACAAATAGGAAGAAGGGGAATTGGCTTCTGTGATATAGACCCATACACTGGAACCAAAAGAGACAAGTCCATGTCTTCTCTATTTTGTATTGGAAGTACAAGAAAACCTGGATTTCCAAACTTACTCTCTGTAAGCAAAAAATAGAAAGTATATGGGGAACCTCACCAGAGGAAACCTCTGAAGATGATAAATGTGTGGTTTGAAAACACAGATCTATCACCTTCAGCCTCTGTCAAAAGAAACTCCAAACCCAAAAGATATCTGAAAACTCAAGATCAGATGGGAATCTTCAAGTTTGGTGACCCTAAGACTCAAACACAGGTTGCTTTTGTGTGCACTATAGATTCTGAAAAGAAACTATCTGCAGAGGCACTTGAGTTCATGCCTGCTTCTTCAGAAGAAAAACTAAAACACATTTCTAAAAATGAGTTAGTGGAAATTGGCAAAAACAATATTTATGAAAACCTCTGTGCACCCTCTGTCGAAGAAAACCTCTCTGAGGAAATCTTGATGACCACTTCTGTTGACTTGGAAGATATTCCCGAAAGAAAGGAAGAAAGCGAGTATGGTACATGCTCAGAAAATTCTGCCTCTGTCGAAAGAGATCTAAGTGACTCAATCTCTGTATATGAGGATGACTCATCCTCTGATGAATCAAAGACTGACTCAACGGAATCAAAGATAGTTGCTTGTGAATCAGAGGGATTTAAACTTACCTCTGGAATTCCTAACAGAACCATTCCTCCAAAGGAGAAACTCACAAGTATTCCCATCTGCCCGGATTTCTTGAACATGTGCATACAAGCCAAAACCTCTCTTGAGCTTGAAAAGATCAAACAACAAAAGGAAGTGTCCTCTCAGGGTTCAAAAACTCCAAAACCTCTAAGGCCATTTCAAGAAAAATTAACTTGGCAACAAAAGGGTAAATGGGTTAAAAATGACAAATCTTTTCCTTCTGTGACAGTGAAATCAACAGAGGTTCACCACCACAGAAGAGGGCTCAACAGAAGGATACTCCCAACAGAGAATTTTCAAAACATCAATCTAGTCTAGATAGGTCTTCTTGTAATAGGAAGTCTAATACTAGGAAAGATTGTAATAATAAAGCCTATGTACCCATATTCAGTGTTTTCAATGAAAAGTTTAAGCAAGTTTCTTCACATATCAATTATTGTCATTGCTTCGATCTTATGCATCTATTGAACCAACACTTCTCGAGCCCTCGCTGTTTCCTCTTTAGACCCAAAAAGAATGCAATATTCAAGTGTAAGAAGAAACCAGATGGTTCTTCGAAATAGGTTAAAACCAAATCTAAGGATGCTAAGGCAACCTTAAAGACACCTAACAAACCTGGACCCATTTGGAAATGGGTACCTAAAAATCTCTGAATGTGTTGCAGAAGAAGTATGTGCCGATCTGGTATCTAGACTCCGGGTCCTCGCGGCACATGACTGGTGACAGAGGTCTACAATCCTCTTATAAAGATAAACTCGATGGAGGATCGGTTGTAACGACCCGGTATCCCAAGACATACATAATATACATCAATTAACATGTTATACATAACGTCGTTACATTCATAACAAAAGATACACAATAATTCACATACGGTCCCATAGTCTCAAAACTATACAATACAAAACATAAGCCTTTCCTAATCTTCGTCAGCTATCAACCGCATCCTACACTTTATCCTTTCCTTTATACCTTCTTGAACCTGGAATACATATTTTTGAAAACAAAATGAGGGTTAGACCAAACGGTCTAGTGAGATAATCCCTGTCAGTTTAGTAATCCTTTTTGTAAAAACACACATATATCACAAATACTTATATACCAAACAAGACTCGTGCATCGTGTACCTCTCATCCTTCTCATGGCCAAATTAGTTGGTTGCAAGCCAACTAATCAATTACTCCACCGTACGACAATTACAGCCAACACCGTCGTACGACAATTACAGCCAAAACTCCACCGACTATTAGTTCGGCTAACGTATACTCGTGTAGTGCAATATACATATAAATACAATATATATCTCAATATTTCATATTGTCATTTATAAACACGTCCTCATGTTCCTACTACATATCCATCTCAAACGTAAACACATAATCACACCATCTATCACATATCCATCATATATATATATATATATATATATATATATTTATATATATGTATTCCAGTTTGAAAACGTTTTTAAAGTAAAACTCACCTGATCGCTTATCAATAACCCTTCCAAGCCTTTTCTCCAAGCTATCTGATCTTTTACCCAAAATTCTCAGAATCTGAAACAGATTAATACAAACTCTTCTTTACCAATCGGATACATAAGACTTACTAAGCTAAGGACTCTAGATAACTTAAATCCTCAAAAGTGACCAAACAGCTAAGGTTTCCGGACACCCCAAACTATCCGGACAACACAACTTTCCGGACAACACAACTTTCCGGACAACTCATACAATCCGGATAACACCCGGACACCAAAGCAATCCGGACATCATCCGGTATCTCATTTTAACCGGAAACTTGAGGAAAAGAGGAACTTACCGGATACTGAAATCGTCCGGACACCATCAGAACATCGTCCGGACACTAACAACAAAAGTATCCGGACACATTCATCCTATCCGGAAACCTCTGTCTGTTTACCCTTTTTCTACCCAGAAATCGACTGATTCAATACCAGAAGTGAATTCAACTATTCTAATCCGATAGAAACCTTCTAAATACAATTACACACATAAATTGTAAAGGAACATACCTTAATTTCACTTCCAAGTACACCAAATTGAAGCCCTAGCCAAGTAACTCTTCTTTCTTCTTCTTCTCTCAAACACACACACACACACACACTCACTTTGCCGATATTTTCTGTTGTGATAATATCTGAATTCTCAAAGGATAACATCTAACTTAAATTTACCACTTTATTCCTTAAGCTAATCACTAAAGACCAAAACACCCTTAACTTATAAATTAATCCAAACTTACCCTAAACATCAATTGTAAAGTTAACTAAATTTAACGAAAAGGGATTTTAACTAGCGAACTTACCCGGGGTATTACATCGGTGACCTTCGGAGATAATAAGAAGGGGTATATTAAAGGCTATGGAGTCATTAAGAAGGAAAATATAACCGTATGCAAAGTTGCATATGAGGATGGCCTTAAGCACAATCTTCTCAGTGTTAGCCAACTTTGCGATACGGGTTTCGATGTCATGTTCAAAAGAACATTCTACTCTCTGGAAGGAGAAGATACAGGAGTTGAACTTCTGCGAGCTGAACGAAAGGGTGATTTGTACCTCATGTACTTCAGTGTCAAGAACAAAAAGGACAAGCTTTGTCTTGTTGCCTGTAAAAATGAAGAAGCTTGGTTATGGCATAACAGGTTCTGCCATCTTAACTTTCACACTCTAGATAAGCTTGTTAAACTTGATCTAGTTAAAGGCCTCCCAAATGTCAAATTTAGTAAAGATCATTTGTGTTCTGCCTGCGAAATGGGTAAACTCAAAAGAGCTTCCCATAAAGGCAAGACTGATGTGTCTTGCCCTAGGCCTCTGTATATGCTACACGTTGACCTCTGCGGTCCAATCGCTACACAGAGCCTAGGTGGCAAAAAGTATTTGCTTGTGTTGGTTGATGAATACTCGAGATATACATGGGTGGAATTTGTCAGAAAGAAATCAGATGTTCCAAACATTCTGATATACCTAATGAAAAGAATCCAGGTTCTGTATGAGTGCAGGATTCAAAAGTTAAGAAACGACAATGACACAAAATTCAAAAACTTTGTCATTGAAGCTTACCTTACAGAAGAAGGCATATCTCAGAACTTCCCTGCTGCACGCACCCCACAATAGAACGGCGTGGTCGAACGCAAAAACCGTACGCTTGTGGAGGATGCAAGAATTATGCTGACAGCATCTGGATTGCCCACATCTTCCTGGGCAGAAGCTGTGTCAACCGCTTGTTACACCCAAAATCGATCAACAATAGTAAAGAGGCACATCAAAACACCGTACTACTTGATCAACCAAAGACGACCAAACATCAAGTTCTTCCATGTATTTGGATGCAAGTGCTTTGTCCTAAACGACAGAGAACCTAGAGGAAAGTTTGATGTAAAAGCAGACGAAGGGAAGTTCATTGGGTACTCTGCCACTTCAAAAGCATACAGAGTTTATCTTCTGCGGTCTAGAACAATTGTGGAAAGTATCAATGTCTCGTTTGATGACTCATTTCAGAAGACTTTTGAACAAATCAGTTCAGAACTCGGTCTGAAAAAGAAATCCTCTGGCATCTGCAATACAAGAGAAGCAGAACTAACTCTGCTATTTGAAGAGATGTTCCATGATGATATTGATCCCTCTACCAGAGCCGCCAGATCCTCTGGAGAAACATCTTCTACCAACCAGACTGATTCAGGTATATCTCTAACTGGTCCATTAAATACTTCATCCTCTTCTGTGAATCGTGCAGATGCAAGTGCTGAGGGGGAGCGAACAGAAGATGATACACGCAAGAATACTACAGAGGCACTGGAATTACCTACTCCAGCAACTACATAGGAAGCAATACCAGAGGAAAACGTGGATTCTGTCTCTATATCCTCAGAGGATTCAATTCCAACTATCGTTGAAATACCTCGACAAGCTGAAGAACCGTGTTCAAGCACATAAGTACCTTCGACTACAGAGGTTGCACCAGAACCAACAAGTGCAACCACAGAAGTTCAACTAAATGATGTTAATGACCATCTCCCAAAGATGACAAAGTGGACGAAGAGCCATCCTTAGAGCCAAATAATTGGCGATCCTTCTAAAAAAGTCAAGACAAGATCCGCCACTGCTAATATTGTTTTCTTTACAAACTTTATCAGTGTGATCGAACCCAAACGTGTTACTAAAGCCCTAGATGATACAAACTGGGTAGATGCAATGCAAGAAGAGCTTCTACAGTTTGAGAGAAACAAGGTATGGACCCTAGTTCCTCTGCCAAGAGGGAAACAAGCAATAGGGACAAAATGGGTCTTTAGAAACAAAAAGGATGAGGATGGGGTGGTCATAAGAAACAAGGCGAGATTGGTGGCCAAAGGATATTGCCAAGCAGAAGGAATTGATTACGATGAGACTTTTGCCCCTGTCGCACGGCTCGAAGCGATAAGAATCTTCTAATCCTTCACAGCCCACAAAGGTTTCAAAGTTTTTCAAATGGATGTAAAATCTACCTTTCTGAATGGTCAAATTCAAGAGGAAGTATACGTCTAGCAGCCACCAAGGTTCGAAAGTGCCAAGTACCCAAACCATGTTTACTTCCTTGATAAAGCTCTGTATGGACTGAAACAGGCTCCAAGAGCATGGTACGAACGCCTTTCAACCTTTCTTCTTGGTAATGATTTCGAAAGAGGTACAACTGATACTACTTTATTTTATAAAAGAAATGGTGAGAACATTCTGCTTGTACAGATATATGTGGACGACATTATTTTTGTCTTTACAAATGCACAACGATGCACAGATTTTGAGAAACTCATGCAGAGTGAGTTTGAAATGAGTATGATGGGAGAATTAAACTTCTTCCTATGACTCCAAGTCAAACAATCATCAGAGGGAATTTTTATAAATCAAGCAAAATATGTCTCTGACATTCTTTCAAAATTCAAGCTCTCTGATGCCTCTGTCATGAAGACCCCCATTTCAACTGGAAATAAGTTACACTCAGATCCAGGTGGAAAATCTGTAGAGTGCAAGCTCTACAGAGGCATGATTGGGTCTCTTTTATACTTAACAGCCAGTAGACCAAATATAATGAATGCCACATGCCTCTGTGCAAGATATCAAGCTAACCCAAAAAAATCTCACCTTCTTGCTGTAAAGAGGATCTTCAGATACCTAAAAGGAACCAAAAATCTTGGCCTCTGGTATCCGAAGAACTCTGGCTTTGATCTTATGGCCTACACAGATTCAGATTATGGAGGATGCAAGCTTGACCGAAAAAGTACCTCTGGGAGTTGCCAATTCCTGGGTGGTAAACTAGTCAGCTGGACTTCAAAGAAGCAGAATTGTGTGTCAACAAATACAGCAGAAGCCGAATACGTTGCTGCTGCTAGCTATTGCTCGTAGGTTCTGTGGATGCGAACTCAGCTAAAGGACTATGGCTTCGACATTCAGAAGATTCCCATCCTCTGTGATTCAAAAAGTGCCATTGCGATCTCTGCCAATCCTATACAACACTCCAAAACAAAGCATATTGATATCCGTTACCACTTTCTGAAGCATCATGTTGAACATGGCACAATTGAGATGTACTTTGTGTCAACGGAATTTCGGCTTGCGGACTTATTCACCAAGGCACTAGATGAGAAATTATTCCTTTTCTTGGTGGGTAAGTTGGGTATGCTAAACATGAGTTGATCCCTCGTCAGTGAGACTTGATTTTCTGTAAATATGTATATATTTGAATTCTTTAATATGTAAATTCTTCATCTTTGAGAGTTCTATACCCAACAGAGCTTCTGTGGAATTGGTCAGAACCTCTGCCAATTCCCACAGAACCTTTGGTGAGTTTGACCTATGTTTTATGCATTACTTATCTCATCTGATCAAAGCATAGGTCAAGGGGGAGCAGAAGGAGACCTTGAATTGATCGACAAAGGTTGATAATTCAAGGGGGAGCCAAAAATGGGTATTGGTCAACCAAATCCACAAAAGTCAGAGATTACGCCGAGGCAAGGAGAATCAAAGAGTGAGTATCTCGCACAAAACAACTTTCCAAAACAGTTTTCTAGGACACCAATTTCCAAACATGTCCTAAAAACACTGTATAAAACTGTCAAAACTTTGGATGATCAAAAAGTTTTAAGAGCTGTCTGTTATTAGAAATTTTCGATCATAGAGCCTCTGGTGAGATCAACAGAGCCTCTGTAAGCCAGAGCCTCTATAACCGCAAATTTTGCTCAGACACTCTATCGATCTTTTCCACTGTCTTTTCAAATATTTTTGGTAAAGGTGCAAGCTCAGAGGTAATGGAAGAATATTTCAGATCACAGAGGTCATTCCACCACAGAGCTTCTGTCAATTTGACACTTGTGCAAAGAAACGGGTTCTGTAACTGCGGGTTATTTTCTACAGTGACAGTCATTTGTGAATTGAGACGCCCACGCGCTCACCATTAATAGGCCGCACACGACGTCTAATCGTGCTCTGACACTTCTGATCTGGCACGCATCTATTGGCCTGTTAGTCAAACGACGTTTTAGAGGCGTGGCTCCAGCTGTAGAAACTCGAGTGTGGACCCTAAATTTCATTGAATTCACTTTTTACTGTGGAATTCTATCCGTTTCTACCCCTCACTATATAACCCCGTTTACCCCTCTCTCTTATTCCTTTACGAATCAACTCTCCTCCCTACTTCGGCGAACATTGCAAAACCCGCAACTCTGTTTTTCTACTCCTTTCTTTAAAGAAACCTTCTATGGCTTCCACCTCAAAATCTCCGGCGAACTCCCCATCTCAATCTGAGCACTCACAGAACCCATCCATGGCCAGAAACCTTGAGCAAGACAACTCAGGCGACTCAGTTGAATTTGCTCCGACGACCCATCTGCAAAACTTCTTAGACCATGATCAATATGAGAATGTCCTTCCCTACAAACCAAATAACCATTATTTGGTTCCCCCAAGAACTGCTTTTGGGGATGAACATGCCATATTGATAAACATCCTAGAAAACCACCCTCTGAACTCTCTTTTGATCAAGAACGTAACAAAAATCCCTGCCAGATACCTAAACTAGTTCTGGCAGAGCTGTTACTATGATGAAGAAAACCGACAGATCAACGGCTACATCTCCAAACCTGACAGATCAGAAAACATAGAACTCAAGTTCAACAGAACCATGCTCACATTGGAGTTTGGCCTACCCACCAGAGGTCTTCTTGGTATTAAAGACTATGCAGAGACCCCCTTGGACAGAGAACTTTGTGTCTTTGCAGAAACGCTAGGCTACAACACTTGCCTGGAAAAGAGGAACACCTTCAGAAGAAACCGCCTTCCACCTCTGTGGAACACTCTATTTTCAATCTTGAGTAGATGTCTCACGGGGAAGGTTGGTAGCCCAGACCAAACCTCTCACCAAATCCTTGCCATCATGTACGGGGTATATTATGACCCGCCCCTTGACTACGCAACCCTAATAATGCAAGAGATTGTGAACACAATTGACCACATGATCTCGACGCAGAAGGCCAAGGGTGAAAGAAGCCTCGAACTCCCTGCTCTTCAATTCCAGAGGACTCTAGGAGAAATTCTAGAGCCTCTGCTTCTGCTGGAAGACTGGCCAATGGAAGGTCCAATGGGAAAAACCTACCATCTAACAAAAATGACCCCCACCAGACACATAGATGGATATCGCTTCGGCCGACCTCTGCCATCCAAGCTGCTAACATATGTGACAGATGAGAACCTTAGGTTAGCATACATACGCGATCACAGAACTCCAGAACCGAGTCCTGTGACACCCCCGTGTTTAGGAGCCCCTGTAGGATCCCTACCGGTTGTTAGAATGGAAGATGAGGAATGGGCAGCAGCATTCGCAAAGCACGAGCTAAGACAACAAAAATTCCATCTTCTGAGAAGAACGATAGAAACCTCTGCATCAACGGGAAAATCCACACACACCCCTTCTAAAAATCAGAAGGCTACCAGAGCCATGAAACCAACCGAAGGAACCTCTACGAGTGTTAAACCTCCCCAACAATCCCAACAATCACCACCACAAGAAAATGTGTTTGGATTCTCTGCACCTCCCTCTCCTCCTAAAGAGAAGGAAAAGAAAAGGAAGACAAAATCTTATGAGGAGGGAGCCCCGAAACCGAAGAAGAAAAAGAAGACAAAGAAGCACAAAACTCCTCTGCAGAGCATCGCATAGGATGTTGCAGTAGAAGAAGAAGTCATACCTGAAATACCTCTGCAATCCCCCATTCCAATCCAATACGCAGAGGCCACAGACTTCTCTGCGTTTCTTGAACGCCCTGATATTGCCGAATCCTTAGACACTTCTGGGTGGACCGCAGAAGCCATCACAGAGTGGACCACTAACCCCAACATCATTATATCAGAAGTTGACTCTAATCAAGAGGAGCTTGACGGAACCCCTGAGGGTATTCAGGAAAATACCCCAGAAGTGTATATGAACCCTCTACTCTACCCCAGACATCCATGCTACGATACACTACGAAAGAGTCCAGAGGAAATAGCTGAAGCCAAAGGCACTAGGGCCGAAATAGAGTCTAGGATAGAATCTCCAATGGTTGGGTGCTTGACAGAGGAAGAAGCAAGAAAAGATGCCGAAGAAAGTAGAGGCACACAACCCCAACCCCCTCCCAGTGCAACCCATACTTCTTATTCCGCCAGTCTAGTGGCAGAAGGAGTCATTGAAAAAGAGCCGCATAGCTCGATCCCAACCCCTGCAAACCGGACAGAGGAACCTCTTTCCTCCTCCATGCCAGTAATATCCGGGGATGCCATTCCAAGGGAGTCCTCTCCAAAGGACTCACCTTTAGTTCGTGATCAATTTCCCCATATCACATCTAAAATCCCCGCAGAGGAATTCGTTTCCTCTGCCACACCCACACACATAGGACCAATCGGATCTTCAGAGGAGCCTATAGTGCACATGGACGAAGGGACTCTAGACAAGTCCCTAAGTCAACTTAAGAATACTCCTATACCCATCTCTGGAGTGGATCAGGACAATGTTCTTAATAAAACTTCTATAGAGTATGAGGCATCAAAAAGCTCTGCTCAAGGATCAGAAGGAAATCCTTCCGCTCTCAACCTCAATACAGGAGCGAAAGAAGGTGTCCAAGGAACACGGAAAAACTCTAGGGAAGAATGTGTTCCACCAGAGGTTACAACTGGTACGTATGTCGCAAGGGGTGAGTTCCAAACCCTTGTCACCTCTATGACCACATCGTTGAAGGAGTTGAAAAGCTCTTTTGACACTTTTGCAGAATCCACTACCAGGGCACTTACTGATCTGACCACCAAAGTGGACAACCTGTCCACAGAGATGAAAACTGCCTACGCCTCTGCCAACGCAACTTATGTCAAGGATTTTAAAGCTAGCGTGGGCAAGCTACGTTTCAACTCAAAGACAGAGGTCGCTTACCTACTTGGCATCTGCGATGATCTATGTGCCAAAATGTTAGCCACAGGTGCCTCTCAACCCAAGAAGCCAGAAACTACATGCCGGGCAGAGGGCACAAGAGAAAAGGGTCAGGATGACTCTGATGATGATTTTGATGGATCATCCGGTCATCATGAGGGGGAGAAGAAGAGAAAAGACAGAGCTGCCACCAGAGGTTTACCAGCTCCACCACCACTCAACGCCAAACCATTAACCCAGGTACCTTCAACCACTCAAGATCAACAACAAAACAAAACCACAGAGGAAACATCCACCTATGTTGAAACAACTCAACAACAGGAGAACCCACCTTCACCCAAGCTAAAGACAGCCTCAGAGCATGTCCAGATCCTTACCTCCTCTGAAGAAGACCAACCAACACCAACACTAAAACCGATTAAAGAAAACCCAACTACCATCCCCTACAACATAAGCTGAAAAGACAAAATCCCCATCTTCCACACCCAAAACAACAGAAGAGCCTAAGACCAAACCCAGAACCAAAACCTTAGCTCAAAAATGGAAATATCTGAGCAAAACAGCAGAACCATCCCCAACCAAACCCCAAATTCAAAACCACTTCACCAACTAAGTCCCCTGTCAAACCTAGAGAGGCAACCCCACCAAAAAGAACATAACAACCCCTATCATAGCCCTCAGAAGCTCAAAAGACAAAACCAACAGAGGCAACCCAATCCCAACAAGCAGAAGTACAAAAGCCTATGGCCAAGGACGAAGGAAAGTCCATCATGACAGAGGAACCGAAACCCAAGAAGCAAAAGCATCAACCAACTGAAAAGTTACTCAAGAGCTCTTTTGATGCTTTTGTCACACCCAAACCAGAAGAAGAGGATTGGGCTTTCGGACTCACTCCTCTGTCAACCAAGCCTGTAATAGATCCAAAGACGAAGCCATTAGAAGACAGAGTGGACCAATTAATCAGCAATCTTGATGCTCTGCGGAAACCCATGCCACCACCTCCTGGTCAACAAAGACAAATGGAAGAGGTGGTGTACAAATACATATACGGCAGAGCCGTCAACGATCCTCTGCCACCATCAATTCTGAAACCTGACATGGTTGACCAGATGCGCGAAGACTTCTACAGAAATAAAGCCAAACATGTCCGTGAAGTCTTCTCGATATCAAAGATCGACAAGGTCATCTCCTGCAAACTTTCCCACACCAGAGGCGTACAGGTCTACTACAACCTCTACCACGTAAAAAGGGTGGACAGATTGAGAACAAGTTCTCAGATGCAGATCTGAGAAAGCTGAGCCCTTATGACCTACCTGATTTTCTAAGCTGGGCCAGGCAGAACTACAACTACAGACTGGAAGTCCAAAGAGCTTACGAGGAAATCAAGAAGGCAATGCGAGAAAAATTTCTATTATATAGCCTGACTGACTTCCAAGTGGGACTCGACCTTGGAGTGAGAAGAATAAATCTCCCACCACCAGAAGACGAATGCCCCTCCTCTGCTGACATCAGACCGAACATGATTATCACAAGTCCAAAGGTTGGGTATGTCTTTAAATATCCTCAAGGAAAACTGAAGATGTTCCTAGCGGTTGATTGCCAGAAGTATGCCACAAGAACTCTGCTCGAGTTCAGAGCCAACCTCTCAGAACACAGAGGATCTGGGTTCATGGACATGACCTTCACCAACGGATTAATAGAGGCCATTGATACAGTCATCAACTTCAGAAACCTCTGCCATATCCATGTTCCGTGAACTCAGGGATAGAGTACTCACAAAGAAGATCAATGACTTCCCAAACGCCAGAGTATGACATCCACAACTATCCTCTGCTCACTTTTCATACTTTGCAATGTAATCAAATGTAAGTGCCTCTGGCATATCCATATATAAAAAGTAAATCTTCTACAGAGGTCAAATACCTCTTGTCGTGTTCTTAGCTTAGAAAAACATGCAAATTTCCAAAAAAAAATTCAATACTTAGGGGGAGATTGTTAGCTCCAACTTCTGTTAGAAGAAAGTATTGAAAAATAGGCTAAGTATAAAATATCGACAGAGCCTCTGCCAAGACACCGAAGTGAAGTTCGTCCATCAGAAGACTTCTCAAAGGACAAGACCACAGAGCCTATGTGACCCTTGACAGAGCCTCTGTGGTATGAAGACTTAGAAGAATGAAGATTGCTGAAGATCAAGACAAAGAAGATTGTGCCTCTCACATGCCTCTGCAGTACGAAGATCCTGAAGATCATTCGTACAAGGCGTGCCCTGCACATTCCACGTGTCAACCTCTGATGGGTTACAGCCTTTGTAGAAAACGGCGCACTACATTAACGTTGTACCTGATGCAGTCCCATGATCATGTCTTGTAACTTAGTACTTATTGTCTATTACTTGTCCCCTATAAAGTAGTATAAATAGAAGGCTATTGTAGATCATTTCTAGTAACTTTTGCATAATACGCACACACCTGTTTAGAGGAGAATATTTTCACATACTTACGGTGTTCTTGGTGTTTTATGAAGAATCAATAGAAAGTGAATCTTTGGGCTAAACTCTTGTTTATTAATTGTTCACTTGTTTGTTTCTGTGTGTATCTTCTACCGAGCATCTCTTTAGTTCTTTAAAACGCTTCCGCATACTTATTTGTTCGAACTAATAGAGATTAATATCATTGTTAAGTTATTATTGGGATCAACAAAAGTCATGAGCTCGGTCCTTGCTAAGTATGATATACATCATAGAATGGCCACCGCTTACCACCCGCAAACCAACGGTTTGGCCGAACTCTTAAATCAAAAAATCCAAGGCATTTAGAAAAAGTCGTTAAACCACACCGAAAAGATTGGTCAACCAAACTCGATGATGCTCTTTGGGCCTATCGTACGGCCTATAAAACTCCTTTGGGAATGTCTCCATTTAAATTGGTTTTTGGAAAAGCTTGTCATTTACCAATTGAATTGGAACACATGGCATTTTGGGCCCTTAAATAGCTTAACATGAGTGAGGATGCAGCGAGAACCAAAAGGTTTTTACAATTGCATGAGTTGGAAGAATTGCAATACCACTCCTATGAGAATGCAAAGTTGTACAAGGAAAAGACCAAAATGTGGCATGACCGAAGAATCCAGCATAGGGGGTTCACTGAGGGCCAACAAGTGCTATTGTTTAATTCACGGCTCAAATTATTTCCGGGTAAGCTTAAATCTCGATGGACAGGGCCATACACTATGGTCAAGGTAAGTCCCTTTGGAACCGTTGAATTAATGTTCCCACAATCTGGTCAAACTTTTAAAGTCAATGGGCAAAGAGTGAAGCACTTTCTGAGCGAGAGTTCCCACTCTCCATCTCACTCTGGTTGAGAAAATTCCAACTCTTGTGTAAATATTTTATTTCTGTTATTTGCTGTCTTTTTATTATTTTTTGTATTTTTAATCCCTTGTTGTAGTTTATTTTGGTTGTGTGTAGGATGAAATGCCAATTTTTTAGAAAAAAAGTCAAGGACTGCTTCGCAGTTACTTCAGCCACATCACTGGGACACCCCACTGCGTGTCTGACACATGGAAATGACGGTTGGGCGACCCAAGGAGCATAAAATGTCACATCTCTCTTACCACAAGTCACCTTTATGTCTTTTTTTATCCTATAATGGTGCCACCTTACCCTACTACTTTGATTTCCCAAGAAACTACTCATTACCCCCCCCCCCCCCTCAATAACCGTTCCCCCCATTTCATTTACCCAAAAACTAATCCCTTTCCACACTAAATTTCAAAACCCACCTTTTTACCCTCACAAATTCAAAATACACTCTCTATCTTCTGCTAATTTCTCTCTCAAAAAAGCAAACCACCACCACCATGGCAAGAAGCAACAGACCGGTTTCTAACCCAAATGAGCCTAGTTGTGCCACTCGTCGCCGTATCGCCACCATCGACCACCCGCCGGAGAATGTCACCGGTGACCTTAACCAACCACCGCCTTCCACCGACGAAAACACGATGGCGGTTGTCGTGCCTGACGCTGAGTCGTCAAAACAAGAAAGGTCAAGAGCCTCAGACACAAGTCTGAACGAGTTCGATATCGAGGACTAAAAGACTGAGGATGAAATGCTTTGTTTGCAAGAGGAGTTTGAACAAAGACTCCTTGCACTCTAAAAGAAAAAGGAAGAAGTGGAGAAAAGGCGACGGGAGGAGGAAGAGTGATTGAAGAGAGAGGAAGAGGAGAGACTTAAACGAGAGGAACAGGAAAGGCTGCGGAGGGAGGAAGAAGAACGCAAAAGGGCAGTGGAAGAAAGAATTCGAAAAGAAGAAGAAGAGAGGGTAAGAAGAGAGGAAGAGGCGAGATTATTTCAAGAAGACGAGGAATGCCGACGAAAGGAAGAGGAAGATTATATGAACCAATACTTGCAAATGGGAAACACCATCGATATGGATGCACTAAAAAATGCAAGCCACAATGAGGAAAACCCAACAAGGAGAGCAATGAAGAGAAAGGGCATGGTTACCAGGTCTACGGTGACCACTCCGGCGAAATCTGTTGCAGGGAGATCCAAGAAAGCCACTTCTGGAAAAGGTAAGGGTCCTATCCCCCCTACTAGTTCATTATCAGAGGAATCTGATGCTGATAATGAACAAATTTCAACCAAAAACCCTCACTAAGTCACAGTGGGCACGGAGCATGCCCCCAGTCACATCCCTAAGCAGTTTACAACCCCCGCTGTTGCTGCCCACTTTGACTGTATTTTCAATCAAAAGTTGAATATGGAGAGGGGATTTGATCCTGAATTTGTGGATGCAAACCCATTTGTCAAGGAAAAGATTTTACAGCAAGATTGGGCCACTTTGGCCACTGCAAATAGGAGGGCCAACTCTTCTTTAGTCAAAGAGTTCTATGTTGAGGCCTCCCAAACCAAAGGCACTTGTGTAACAGTCCCGGGCCGTAGGATGCACTATGGGGCATCTACCATCAATCGGGTCCTTGGCAAAAGGACCCCACTTTCGTGTACATTTGCTAGATTTTTGCAGAAAATGACCACAACCGATGAGGAGGCTATCTTGAAGGCCTTGGTGGTGGAAGGCAAGACTTGGATGATGGATGGAGGGAGGAAGTGCATTCCAGCCAACTTCCTCACTACGGAAGTTGTTGTGTGGTTTCAATTCCTACCTCGCTCCCTCTCACTCACTACGCATGACATAACCCTCTCCAAGGACAAGTGCGGTCTCCTCTACTGCATTCTCATGGGGAAGACCATCAATCTCAGAATTTTGATGCAATCAACAATTTATCAAGCCAGGACTCGAAAGAAGGTAATCATGCCCCTCCCATATTTAATTACCTCGTTACTAATAGATGCTGGAGTGCCTTCTGCTTCAGGTGATGTCTGGGTCACTTCCGCCAACAACATCATCGTGGTCACTATAAAGAAGATGGGTAGGGCGATCACCCTCCCCACTGATGAAAACGCTGATGATGATACCCCAGTGGACACTGCCGTCAACCCACTCTGCTGCCGCTCCAAGCCGAAGTACAAACCCCTTGGCTGCTATCTTGACTGAACTAAAAGCCATCAGTGACTGTCTCACCACTATGGACGAACGACAAAAGCACATGGACAGGGCCACAGAGTCCTTTTGGATGTACACTCAACAGCGGGACGCAATCATGAACAAGATATTGGAAGGTGCTAACCCAGAACTCGCTACACAACTCCTCGAATTCCCTGCTGGCATCCGTCCAACCGAAGAAAGTGATGACGATTCCAGTAATGATGTTGCTGATAACTCACCGAAGACAACTCTGACCCACTAATGGTTTGTTGGGACTATAGTGCCCACTCTTGCTGCTCACAAAAACAATTTTATTCTCATGTTATTTGCTGTTTTTCATGGTTGGCTATTTGACAATTCGCTACTTTGTTAACTTTTGGGTTTATGATGCATGGATCCCTACCATTGTGTAGGTGCTTTTGGGTCACTAACATTTTTCTTGTTTGAATGCTTTTTGATCCTTTTCCATTTCAAGGTGCACAAGTTTCGGTCTCCGAACTAAAAAACTCACTTTTGTAAGTTCTAGACCCTCAACTTGTCACGTTGAAATGATATAGGCCATTTTTGCATACACTTGCCTAGACTCGACCCTTTTGTAACCCAACCACCTCTTCGTTCTTACTTTCAAAGTCACAATGAGGACATTGTGCAATTTTAAGTTTGAGGTGGGGACTTCCAGTGTGACTTCTAGTCTTTAGCCACAATGAGGACATTGTGAAGTCCTAAGTTTGAGATGGGTAGACAGTACCCCCCTCCAAAAAAAACAAAAACAGAAAAAGCAGAGTGTCCACTCGAAGAAAATGATGGTGTGCCTGTTCTGGACCATCAAAGTGCCCACTCCTAGAAAATGATGGTGTGCCTATTCTGGACCATCAGAATACCCACTCTCACAAAAAAATACCCATATCCAAATAAAGCCTAAAGTGTACTTGTTTACCCTTGCAAAACCCAGAATTGTTCACTTCTTAAAACGAGAATATCTCGACAAATAAAAATCCCAAAGCGGGATTTTCGGTTCATGTTTGGTAATGTTTGCTACAAAGCCCTTGGTAAACACATTCAAAGCCACAAATCTTTCAAACCCAATCAAGTCCTATAGATCAAATGTGAACAAGGGAAAGATGTCGTCGAATGCACGAAAGTGAAAATTTAGTTTTGGGAGCGAAATAAGCATCCATGGAAGGAGATCAAGATTCATTCAAGGCGTGAAATCTGGTAAGTCCCTCAAAGCTTGAAGTTCATTTATTTTATTTTCTTTCTTTCTTTTTATTACTTGGGGACAAGTAATGATTTAAGTTTGAGGTTGTGATAACTCTATTTTTAGAGTTATTATTTCCTTTTATTTTTAGTTTCTTTTGCCAAATTTTAGCCATTTTGCTTCATTAAATCACCCATTCTTGGTCTTATTCCTAAAATTGAGCAAAAAGAGTGAACTACTGTTGATCCCGATATTACTCAACAATGATATTAATCTCTATTAGTTCAAACAAATAAGTGTGCGGAAGCGTTTTTAGACGAACTAAAGAGATATATTAGGTAGAAAATACACACAGAATCAAATACGTGAGAACAGTAAATAACATAAAAGATTAGCTCAATGATTCACTTTGTATTGATTTATCAAGAACACCAAGAACACCTATGAGTGTGAAAAAAAGATTATATGCTCTAATCTGGTGTGTGCGTATTGTGCAAAAGTTAATAGAAGAGCTCAACATGAGCCTTCTATTTATACTATTCTACAGGGGACAATTGGGAGACAAGAAGTACTAAAAGTACAATGACAACATCGTGGATCTGCAACAGGTACAACGTTAATGTAGTGTGTTGTTTTCTGTTAAGGCTGTAACCCATCAGAGATTGACACGTGGAGTTGGTAGGGCACGCCTTGTACGAATGATCTTCAGGATCTTCGTACAGCAGAGGCACGTGAGAGGCACGATCGTCTTTGTCTTGAACTTCAGATTATCTCCAGTCTTCATGCCACAGAGGCTCTGTCAAGGGTGACAGAGGCTCTGTGACCTTGTCCTCTGAGGACGACTTCTGTAGAGTCATCACTTGGTGTCTTGGCAGAGTCTCTGTTGATGTCTTTACACTTAGCCTATTTTTCAATACTTCTTCTGACAGAAGTTGGAGCTAACAATCTCCCCCTAAGTATTGAAAAATAAAATTTTGAAAAATGCATGGTTTTCTAAGCTAGGAACACGACAAGAGGTATTTGACCTCTATGGAAGCTTTACTTTTCATATACAGGTATGCCAGAGGCACTTACATTGGTTTATAGTACAGAGTATGAAAAGTAAGTAGAGGGAGGTTGTAGATGTCAGACTCTGGCGTTTGGGTAGTCGTTGATTTTCCTGTTGTCGACTCCTCCATCTTTGAGTTCACAATAGATTCTGATGCAAAGGTTTCTGATGTTGATGACGGAGTCGATGACCTCTATTAATCTGTCGGCAAGTGCTTGATCCATGAACTCTGTTCCTCTGTGCTCCAAGAGGTTGGCTCTGAACTCGACCAGAGTACTTGTTGCGTATTTTTGGCAATCAACCTCTAGGAACAACTTCAACTTTCCAGCAGGATCTCGATAGACGTAGCCGATCTTTGGAAATGTGGTGATGGAATTTGATCTGGCAGAGGAGGGGCAGTCGTCTTCTGATGGTGGGAGTTTTATTTGTTTTACTCCGAGGTCGAGTTCCACTTGGAAGTCAGTCAGACTGTATAGCAGAAGCCTTTCGCGCATGGCTTTCTTGATCACACCATATGCGCTATGAACTTCAAGTCTTGTGTTGTAGTTCTTTATTGCCCAGCTCAGAAGATCGGGCAAGTCATAGGGGCTCAGGTTCCTCAGATCAGCATTTGAGAATTTATTCTCGGTTCTGTCCATCCTTTTGACGAGATAGATGTTGTAGTAGATCTGAGAGCCTCTGGTGTGAGAAAGCTTGCAGCATACGACCTTGTCAATTTTAGAGCTTGAGAAGACTTATTTGACGGGTTTGGCTGATGTTCTGTTGAAGTCATCTTCGAGCTCCTTAAGGAAGTCAGGCTTCAGGATGGATGGTGGCAGAGGATCGTTGATGGCTCTGCTGTACAAGTACTTGTACACCACCTCTTCCATTTGTCGTAGAGGTGCAACAGGTGGAGGCATGGGCCTGCGTAGAGCGTCCATTCTGCTTATTACTTGGGCCACCCTGTCTTCTGAAGGTTTTGCCTTTGGATCTAGAACGGGTTTGGTTGACAGCGGGGGAATTCTAAATGCCCAGTCTTCTTCTGGTTTGGGAGTAACAAAAGCATCAAAAGAGCTTTTTAATAGCTTTTTAGTGGGTTGATGCTTCTGCTTTTTGGGTTTCGGTTCCTCTGTCATGATGGACTTTCCTTTGTCCTTGGCCTTAGGCTTTTGTGCATCTGTCTTTTGGGTTTGGGTTGCCTCTGTTTGATGACCTTTTAGAGTTACTTTCTAACTCAGTGATAGTGACCGAGGGTCGCTGAGTAGAAGGTTCCTCTGAGATTAAAGCAACAGGGGTGCTTTTGGAATCTTTTACAAGATTCTTCTTAAGATGGCTAGATTGCTCATGATTCAGCAATGTACCATATAAGGTAGCAAGGGTCATTGATCTAAGATCCTTTGACAGCTTGAGACACATGGAATAATTGTCCCAGCTTTCAGGTAAACATTCTAGAAACTTTGTCAGCACTTCAAAGTTAGAATATTCCTTACCAACAGTTTTCAGATCTATAATTAAGCAATTAAAACGTTGGTGATCTTCAGAGAGAGTTTCATTCTTACCAGAAATGAAGCTTTCGTATTGTCTTACCAGGTTGATCTTTCTTGAGTCCTGGACTTCAGACGTTCCTTCATACTGAACACATATTGTGTCCCACATGGCTTTTGATGATTTCAGGTTCATGACGGAATGGTAGACTTCGTCAGGAAGGGCCATGGATAGTATGGATCTGGCTTTTGTATCTATAGCCACTTTCTTCTTATCTTCGTCGGTCCACTTATGGATTTCTTTAGGAATCAGCCTTTCTGGAATAGCAGGTCTATTTGCAGTGGCTGGAACTAAAGGATCAATTGTTACAGGGATGTGTGGGCCGTTCTCAAGATAGTAAGGTATAGTAGGGTCTACACCTTCTAAGAAGAGTGTCATCCTATTTTTCCACAAGTTGAAGTTAACTCTGGAAAATCTAGGGGGTTTTGCAAGAGAACCATTGTCTATATAATGTGTGTTTGAGTTGGTGGCCATTTTCAGATAATAGCAAGGAAGAGAAATATCTTAGATTAGATCTTGTTTATGAGATTAAACAAATCTGCTCTGATACCACTTGTTGGTCCCGAAGGCCTATACAAGTTTGTAGAAGGGGGGGTTGAATACAAACACACAGATTTTACTTTTCTAAATTGTTTATTGATAAATCATTAACAATTTACAGCTTGTTGCGGAGACAAGATTAAGGATAAACCTAAATCTAAACAAGTTGGAACACTAAGGTTTCTTGCACTAAGAGAGATAAGGAAATTACTAATAATAACCTATCTGAGATAAGAGATTTGAACTTGTCCAGAGTTAGCAAGTTACTTCAAATGAAGTGAGTTCATCTCTTTATATACTGCATGCATTTAATGCAAGTCAGTATATACTTTACACGTGTCATCAGCTGGTTGGTTGCATGTCATTGACCTTAGTTGACAACCTTAGTAGCCGTATGGATGAATAGTGTAGTATCAGAGTGGTTGTACGATTTCAGATATTCGGAGTTTCTTTTCTGACAATTCGTATGGATTCATGCAAGGGTGGTTAAGACAAAAGTACTTTGTACGGAGGACTTCATGATCATCTTTCGTTGATTCAGCGCTTCATCATTTCTATTCAGCGAATGATAAAGTTCAGCGATAGCTGAAGTTTTGTACTTGATACTTCACGTTGAGTGGACAAATCTGAGTCTTCGCTGATCCGCATCGGTTCATTAGGAGACTTGTCGCTGGTTCTTGAGCTTGATCTTCGACTTCAGCGTAGAACCTTTGTTGACGTGAAACTTGTCTTCAGGGATCATAAGTAAACAACTAACTTATCAGCGATCATCATAATGACTGAACAGACTCAGCACATTAATGGTGAACAGTGTTCGCTGAATGTTTAATTTAAAAGAGCGAGAGTTCCTATCAGCGGTACTGGAAGATCTTAGTACTTATCAGCGATAGTGAAACTCTGATACATATTGTTTACTTACAATTTTCACTAAGTATTTAAGAGAGGGTCATTATCAAATCACTGAGGGTTTGGATCAACACAACGGAAGAAGGAAGAAGAACTTTATTCGACGCCTCAAAAATAGTGACGGTCTTTGGGTGTCGGAACCGGATGATGTTCGTTCCTTGGTGATGAATTATTTTCTCAATCTCTTTTCGGATAACAATGGATCGGCCTCCCTCGTCACCGACAAGGTGCGTAATTGTATCTCCACCGACGATAATAGACTCCTTGATGCTCCTTTTACTAAAAATGAATTCAAAGAGGCTCTTTTTCAAATGCATCCCGATAAAGCCCCGGGTCCCGATGGCTTTAACCCGAGTTTTTTCCAACACTTTTGGGACAAGATTGGTGATACCTTATTCTCATCGAGGGTCTCGTGGCTTCAAAACCGATCCTTCCCCAAAGGAATTAGCGATGCTATTATAATTCTCATTCCTAAATGTGATGACCCGACCACCATGAAAGACCTCCGCCCCATCGCTCTTTGCAATGTCGTTCTAAAAATCATCACAAAGGTCCTTGTCAACCGCCTCAAGAAAATTCTCCCCAAGGTAGTCTTGGAGAATCAATCGACTTTTATTAAAGGTAGACTCATTACGGACAACGTCCTCCTCGCTTTCGAACTCATCCATAGCATGAAACGCAACACCCAGAAAAAGCGGGGAGACGTCGCTCTCAAGATTGACATTAGTAAAGCCTACGATAGACTCGATTGGAATTATATTCGTCTCATCCTTTCTAAAATGGGTTTCTCACGACATTGGGTGGAGACGGTTATGTTATGCGTCACCTCGGTTAGATATTTCGTTCGGATTAATAACGAAATTACGGGTCCGATTTCGCCTAAGCGTGGGCTCCGTCAAGGCGACCCGCTTTCTCCATACATATTTATTTTATGCATGGAGGGCCTCTCCTCTCTTATGGCGGATGCGACTTCTAAAAATCTCATCCATGGGTGTCGGGTCTCATGGCATGCGCCGGCCATCTCGCACCTTCTTTTTGCGGATGACGCCTTTCTTTTTTGCCAAGCTAGTATTGATGAATGTACGACCCTTAAAGGAATTCTTGCTACTTTTGAATGCGCATCCGGGTTGGCGGTTAATTTTGGTTAGTCGGGTATTATGTGTAGTAACAATATCGACCCGACTTTCAAAAATAACATTTGTGATGTTCTTGGGGTGACAAACCCTCTCAATACCGGTAAATATTTGGGTCTCCTGTCCTTGATTGGGAGAAATAAAAGAGCGATTTTCCGACATATTAAAGACAAACTTTGGCATCGTCTCTCTAAATGGCGGCATAAACCGATTTCTAGTGCGGGACGTCTCACTCTCATCAAAGCGGCGGCCCAAGCCATTCCGGTATTTTTTATGAGTGTTTTTTTGCTCCCTAACACACTTTTACAGGAACTCCATCGGCTCCTTAACACCTTTTGGTGGAGCTCCAAGAGAGACGGAGTCCGGTCTATTAATTGGCTCACGTGGGAAAACTTATGTATTCCGCAAAACTTCGGGGGGCTTGGCTTTCGAGACTTCTCGGCTTTTAATTTAGCATTGTTGGGTAAACAAGGTTGGAGATTTCTCTCTAACCCGGATACTTTGGTGAGTAGAGTCTTCAAAGATAAATATTACCCAAAAGGGGACTTTTTCGAAGCAAAATTAGGTCATAAACCAAGCTTCATTTGGCGAAGTATTTGGAGCGCCCACTTGATGCTAAAGGCCGGCTTTAGATGGAAAGTTGGCACCGGTGACTCTATTTCCGTTTAGAATGATCCTTGGCTTCGGGACGACCATAACTTCCGGGTGGAAAGTTTACCGAGACAAACCTTCGCGTTTGCCACCTTTTTTCTGCGGGTGTTAATGGGTGGGACCTTGACCTTTTATCCCATGTTTTTTCAAATCGTGACCGTTCAGAGGTTCTAAAGCTCCCAAGTATTAGAAACGGGCCGGATAGAATGATTTGGCATTGGAGCTCTAACGGAGTTTACTCGGTTAAAAGCGGGTATCACTTCTTGATGAACTCATTGCAACCCGACTACGCCAACTCTAACTCTAATAATTGGGGTATTATTTGGAAAGCCAACGTTCCGCTTAAAGTGAGATGTTTCATTTGGAGATTGGGTAAGGATGTTCTCCCTCACCGTGATAATCTTCAAAAGCGTGGAATTAATACCTCATGTCTTTGCGCTCTTTTTGGAGTTAACCCGGAAAACAATTGGCATCTCTTCATTGATTGCCCCGTTTCTACCAAGGTTTGGAAAGAGGCTAATATTTGGGATCTCGTTAATTCAAAGGCGGATCATTCTGAGGTCTTCACTAATTTTTTATTTTCCTTGCTCGATGACGCCTCCCTTTCCGACCGTGACATTTTCTTGATGGTCCTTTGGAGCATTTGGAACATGCGGAATGACGCATGGCTAAATGTTGCGGTAAATTTGCCCTCCAACGTGTCACGACGTTCATCCATTGTCCTCTTGGAATGGCGTGCGGCCAACCTCTTTCGATCCCGACTTCGGTCACCCGCCTCGCCTGCTGATTGCAATGGATGGCATGCTCCACCGACGGGTTTCCTTAAATACAACATCGACGCCGCTATTTTCTGCGACTCCAACAGTCGGGCTCCGGGGCTATTCTACGAGACGAACATAGTTCTTTTTTTACGGCCCAGACGACACTCGTTGCTGGAACTCCTCCTGTTAAAGATTATGACGCTATGGCCCTTGTGACGGCAATCGAGTAGGTCATGGACCTTGGCCTTGCAGCGAGTATTGTTCGAATCTGACGCCAAGCTTGTGGTCGATGCTATTAACTACGATCATGATGAGCTTTCGGAATTCGGCGTTGTCATTGATAGATGTAGGTCCCTTCTCTCTCGAAATGACTCGTTCTCGGTCCATTTCATCATGAGACATTCTAATGGGGCTGCTCACATCCTTGCTAGGAATGCTAGGAACCTTCCCAATCAAACTACCTTATTTCATTTGCCTAGTTTTATGTATGAGCATGTAAACTTGTCGTGTAATCAATCTCATTATCGCAATGGTATCTTTATTTCAAAAAAAAGGATAAACATTATGTAAAGGCATGTAAAAAATAAAATTATGGAAACTTTTAATAAATTATATTTGATTATATTGTCTAAAAATATAGTATTAGACCAAAATTTTAAACAGACTCTAGAAGTTTTCTATTTTTCCATTTCTACATATAATAATTTTTATTTTTACACATAAAGGAAAAGAGAAATAATCACGCGAGTAGATGAGAAAAAAGTCTTTTAATTCTCCGATGGGAATAAAATGAGGATTTGATCATATTCAATAATGGGGCTAGAGAGGAGGATTCGGGACAAGATGGGAGTTTGGGTATTGGTAGTACTCCCTGGCCCCGTTAGCATCTGCAAACTTTGATAGCAATTTCTATGCTATTTTTTAAACTAATACATTTATTACTCGTTGTTAGTGAATAGTTGGTATATTTTTTCAATGAAAAAATTCCCATATCGATAGCTAAAACATCTTCACTACTTTTTTTTGTTCCATAAATAGAGCCCATGACTACATGTATTCATAAAAAATTGTAGACGTGTAAAATTATTATCGTCTACTTTTGAGCTCGTGATGGTTTTTTCGTAGACCACACAAACCTACTCATCCACTTTCGAATAGGTGTTGGTTTTAAACCAAAACCACATCAAACTTGATTAAGGTTATGTGGCTTAGTATTGCTTGTGTGTAGTTCAGATAAATCCATCACGAGCAATACACATCTGTTGATATAGATGTAGATATTCATTTATCTACTCTATAGTTGTTCCATTTACGTTTATTTATAACTTTCTTTCAGTATTATTTTCTTTTTCCTTTTAATATCTTTTGTTTTGGGTCTGCCTTTTTCTTTTCAATTCCATGTTTATTTTAAGCTTATATTTTTCATATTCTTATGCTTGCATATGGTTTGTCCCCAATAATATTGCATCGAAATCATTCTTTTCAAAATTTAGTGTCATTCTATCTATAATAATTTGAAAGAAAGAACAACTTGCTTTTGCATTTGGTTGCTTCTTTAGAGACTTTTTGAGCCTTATATTCCATCTTTTTGGAATCAAATCATGAACTTCTGAGTCAAATGTATATTCGATAGTTTTCTTATTCCATCGTGTACACAATAATCTTTAATTTAGATCATGTTTTCAATCATCAAGAAGTGAAAAGTTGGAGAAAGAAGCAAAGAGGCTACATATGACACACAAATTGATGGTATTATTCTGATAAGTATGGATTGTAAGGCTCGAAAGCCTCTAAAGAAGCAATCCGATGGAAGATCACGATTTTCTTTCTTTTATGTTGATCAAACTCGTATTCTTGTATTTGTATCTATTTTTTCTTTTTATTTCATTCCTTTACTCTTCGTATGTACTGTGTCAAAACCCTTTGAAGTGGAAAAATAATGTAAGAAAATATTGTTGTTGTATGAATAGATTGTTTTTGTATTATTAATAGACCATTTTTGCCGAGTTTGATGCATGTAATATATGATACAAGTATAACACCGGGTAACTTTTCCATTAGTTTGCAAGAAATCTTTTACTAAATGTGCAAAATGATCTTTCAACCAAACGCAACAAAATCTTTATGCTTGGAAGGTTTGATGTTCATATTTTGTTTTTTTATAAATTAGATCTCGATTTCGAGATTTAAACAATTATTTCAACAATTTAAAAAAATATTGTGCAAGATAAATCTACTCGGATATATTCGTGTGATTCACCAAATTAAATAATCCAATATAAAATCCCATTTAGACGGATCAATTCATGTTTCGTCATCAATCAATTTAAATATTGTCAATAGAAGTTTTATCTATATACTTTACTTCATACGACATTCCATTAGGGATCATCTCATGGGATGATCTCAAGAGTCCGGTGAAGGAGAATGTGAACGTTGTGATCACATTTGTTCATACGTATTTTATCGGTATTGTCTTTTTGTGCAAGTGTTGGTCTTCGAATATGATGACTTACAATGGAAGTGGTTGTAGAAGAGGGTTGAGTACAAACACGATATCTTTTTACTTTTAATTTATATCTTATTAAAACATAAAATTAGAGATTTGTTGCGGAAACTAGGAAGGTAACACATTTGATCCTAAACAATCTGACTAGTGACAAATTAACTAACACTGAAAGAGAAGAAAGAAGATTCACTTTCAGATCTCAAGAGTTAATATAGTCTTCAGATTTTGACGTCGAATTTACTAAGAAGCTTTCACATAGAAGTTCTTTTAAATGAGTGGTTTGCAAACAATGACATACTTTTTATAGCCTCTTTTGCAAAACATGTGTATTCATCGTATTTGCTTATACATGCATTCTTGTACTTTTCAATTCAGCCTTTGTAGCCGATTTGGACACTTGTTAACCAATCCCATCCTTTTATATGCAGAGGGAAATTGTGTTTTAGCACTTACTTTGGATGACATGCTTTTACATTTTTCCATACTAGGATGAAAGTTTAGGAGGGTTGGTGAGCCAAAGTTGCTTGACAAGTTTGCACTCTAAAATCTGGCTTGCTAGTAGTAGTATTTGTCAAACTGCTAGTTGACTAAATCTTGTATTGAATTTCTTTCAGCAAGATGACAAACCAATCCGCGTTGGTGACTATCTTGAGCCATCTTCAACTAGTCTTTGATATGGTTTAAGGCCTTTTACACTTCGAATCAATACAGATAGTTACAAGACTTTTACAAGTAAAAGTTCTATCTTTGTCTATTCCGAAATATAAACTCTACAACGGTTTCCAACTATAGACATTTTTTAAGTAAGGCTTCATCCGATACCAATATTTCATGAGGATTTATGAATCTGATAATTGAGAGAACAATTTTCTCTTTATCGGATTCCCAAGGGAATGCCACAGAGATAAAAACTAAAGTTTATTATTTAAGATATTCTTAGTCATAGATCTGATGAACCATATCTGAAGACCTTGTTTGATATCTTTTCAATCCTAAGTGTTCGGATAATGGTTTGATTCAGCTATATCTGATGGATGTTATTAATTGAATATACTCTTTTTAAGGCAAATGATAAAAATAGGTTTCTAAGTGTTTTCGGTCTGGATGTCTATTTGTATTATTTACCAATCCGATGGTTGAGACTCACAATCTACCCCTATTTTTCAATCACCAAGAAGTGACAAGATCAGGGGAAGAAGATAGGAAACAACATAGGACACAAAACTTGAATGGTATGTGTAATAACCCCAAATTTCTAATGGTATTATTTTAGAAACTCAAGGGTTGTTTTGTATAGAGAATGATTCTTAAATGATCAAAGTTGGAACTTTGGGGTGATTATTGATTAGTTATTCATTTTTAGGGGCTATCTTGTAAAATGGGAATATACTTCTTTTGTCTTCATTTATCTTCTGCCGCCTTCTTTTTCATTTTGCACCCCGCCTTCTTTCTCATTTGCCACCATTCTTTCTCATTTTGCACCACCATTTTGTGTGTATTTGGAGAGGAAAATATGAAGAAATCGGTTGATGAAGCTTAGAAAGAAAATATTAGAAGATTTCTTGCAATATTGGTTATTTGGATTTGATATTAAGAATTTCGATTTGGGATTGTCTAACCGTTACGGTTCGAGATGAAACATTTGGATCTGAGGTGAGTTCTTTTCTAACCGTTTACGAACTGAAATGCATTTATATATAAATAGTTATCGTTTAATTGTTGTATCTTATTGATACGGTTGGTTTACGATGGATAATCGTGGTTACTATAATTGTTATATGTGATTTATAATTGTCGTATGTAATGTAATTATTGATTTGTGGGTTTAAGGGACTTACACAACAGAAGCTCGTGTGCGTGTGAGGCTGTGATGGTCCACGCAGAGGGGTTATATATCTATAATTTTTGGCCTACGAATATGTTTCGTGTGTTGAGCCACTGCCGATATTAATCACTGTCTTATTGGAGTGTGCGTGCTTATGCTAGCGAATATGTTTCGTGTAGTGAGCCACCGTTGATATTGGCTTCGGTCTTATCAGGTGTGCGTTATTTTGAAAAGCGACTGTTGTGGTTAGTTGCGTTGGTAGGGATGTAGTGCTTGCAGGCCTACTTGATAATAAATTGATTTAAAGAATTTATGTGAAATGATTTTTACCAGACTGTTTACTGACAGAGATTAACTCACTAGACCATATGGTCTAATTCTCATTTTATTTTCCAAAACTATGCATTTGAGGTGAATTTATATTGGGATTGCTAGCCTGGAAAAAAAGGTCAATGATGAAGGTTGTCTACAATTACCGGTTCATTAATATTGTCGAGTTAATTATGTTTTTGACTAAAGGTCTTGGCGATTATAGATTGGTCAGAATCTAAATCTCTTGTTAGAACTTATTATTACGGTTAGAAATATTCTTACCGAGAGTTAGAAATATTGTTACCGATGTTGTATATGAGGAGATTTTGAGAAGATTATTTTAGTCGATTTTTTCTCAATCATATTTGGATGATTTCGTATTATTGTGGTTAAATTTGGAAATCGGATAGTAACAGCATTTTTCTGAAAAGTAAGGATTGTAAGGTTCGAAAGCTCCAAATGTTGTAATCAATTGAAAGATCATGTCTTCCTTACTTTTAAATCAATCGGTGTCAATGTTTTGTACCATGTAAATCAACGTCAAAAACCACAAAAGTGGAAAAAACAAGTAAGAAAATGTCGTGTTAAATGAGTAGATTTTTCTCATACCGTCAATAGACCGTTTTGTATCCCTAATATGTACTTCATGATACAAATGTAACAAGGACTAACATTTCCATTATTTTTCAAAGCTATATCCTATACCCAACGATATGCAAACTGATCTTTCAACCTAAAGAAAGCAAAATCATCATGCCTGAAAAAAGATTTATGGTGTTTTGTTTTAAATTAGATCTCAATTTTGTTTTTGGATTAGTCCATAAATGCCTAAAATAATACACAGGGTGTGAACTCTTAATTTGTGTTTTATATCATTTGGTTTATTAAATGCATCAAAAGGCTACAAATCTCTAAACCAAGTTGGACCGGGGGACACAGGCGGACAATCTCGAGGCCCAACACTTATACCCCAGTCACGTTGTATGATATTTAATTATCGTAAATTATATAAATATATATGTATGTAGACTTGGAAACATGTGAGACCAAACTGTTATATATATATATATATATATATATATAGAGAGAGAGAGAGAGAGAGAGAGGGAGGTTCACGGGAAAACCATAAATAAATGGAAAACTAAAAAACACTTTATCAACAGTCATATTAGATAAACTTGCCGATGTGATTAGACGGGCGGTTACAACAATATTAATTAAATTAAAAAACCTCAACCCCCCTATTTTTTATTCGAAAAATAAACAAATTTCGAATGAATTAAATTACACCAAATAAACGATCATATTTTTCTCGTTAATTTGACATCCATATTGATATACTTTTTTCTCCGTATTTTCGTGGTTTTCCGGTTTTCCAGTTATTTAGGGTTTTCCCTTGAACCTAACCATATATATATATATATATATATATATATATATATTACTACCTTATAATGCATTCATGAAAAAACTCTTAAAGACAAGTCTTGAAGCATATGGTACAATCAATTTAAGCATAATTTTTGAAAAACTATGAATTACAATTTCTAAAGCCAGAGGTACAAGTTGTAAATACCATTACCTTTTTACGGTTAATTTTCAGATTGCTTTTATAAAAGTTAACTTTTCAGATTACTTTTTCAGGTTTGTGTTTTGAATTTGTTTCCCACGCTCTCTCCCAAGAATACAGTCCCACTCCTATACCCTTCCTGCTCCCAAGAACGAATCGGCGCTCTCTCTAACCTTCCTCCTCTCTTCAACCATGAGCATCGACTCCTCTCTTCACATTCTCGATGGCCACCGATTGAAATCAAAGGTAACGCGCTTAAATCTCTTCTGATTTCTATTTCTATTGATACCAGTAACTCATTGCTCACTACCTTCCATAGTGAACATACGTACTTCTCATCGAATGAACAAATACAATGTTTGGGTTCAAGGTTGGTGAACTCATTAATTAGGTTAGGGTTCTAGGTTAGCTAAAAGTCATGGTTACCAATTTCGATTATGAAATACTTGTATTTCTTTCGATCTAAACAAATTTATATTTTCTAATTCCATTTATGTTTCAATTATATAGTCGGTTTTTGCTGCTGACTTTAATTCATTTGAACAATGGTTCGTTATTTTTATATTTTTGTGGTATATTTAGTAGTCTTATTGTGATTTGGGTTTTATGTTTGTGTTGCAACCTACATATCTAGGGTGAAAGTCAGATGTGAAAATGTGTTTGATAACTATGAACTTTCTTTAGAGATCCAAATACGATATTTGCATGCTAGATGTTTATGAAAATTCTGGAGTGAAAAAATGTTTGTTTTTGTTGTGAGTGAAGCGTAAATAGTTATGAGTTGCAGTGATGGTAGGGTCGTGGGGTAATGAATCTGAAAATCTATCCATCTAATGCATTGATCGAATTGATTCATATTGTTATGAATTCCCACTCGACAACAATCTCATGGTGGTGTAGGTACTGAGGAAATTGTTGGGAGTGCAATAATTAGACTTGCACAAGTTGCTCGTGCTTATGGATGCAAATTCCAAGTGGTTATCTAGATTCCAGATGAAGATGATGTTGAAATTGACATAGTAGGGCTAAGTTAAATTTCTAAACTAGAAACATGTTATATGTTACCAGTAAACGAACCAAATTGGAAGTGCTTTAATTTTAATCTATTGTTATTTATGTGTTGTTTCATTTTCCTTTATTTCCTTTTTTTCTCTGTTATCAAATGTAAGTGAATAAAAATCTTTATTTAATTGCTACACAGAGCCATTTCATGAAGTAAAGAGGGATAGTGACTGCAAGTAAGAGCTGAGAAGATCAAGCGGTGCTCATCTCCTCTTTCTTGCTTGCTACTACTTTGCATTGTACTCACATTTTCTGGTATGTTTTTTTTATCCTTGTGAGTTTTATTAGCTATATTTATTTTATTGTCGTGTTTCTGCTTTTTGTTGTATCCTTTGTTTCATGTTTCATTTCTCTTTTATTTTCCGTCGTGTTTCTCATTAGTTGAAGGTATCGAGCAACTATATATCAGATTTGCCATTTGGTTCTTCACTCTAGGTTTGTTCTTGGCTTGTTCCTGAGAATTTCTATGAAGGGCTATTGTAAGACAACTAACCACCAAGTCTTGGTTGTATTCTAAATAGATTTTCTAAGTAGCAACTCTAAAAAAATACTTTTAACCTTGAATGGATTCATGTTACAATTTCAGTAAGGGCAATATTTTAGTACTCAACCAGGGATATCAAATCTCATAAGTTGCAAATGCTACCTCAACTAAATTTAGAACTTGATGAAATAATTGCAATTTAGAACTTGAAGAAATTTATGTGACCGACCTTTTTCCGTTCTCCTTTTTGTTGCTTTCTTTTTATTATGCGAATGGACAACATTAAAGTAGTTTTGACTATTTATTCACCCCTCCCCCAAAGGTAGCCATTCAAAACAGAGTTATAGTAGAAGGTAAAATTGATGTTTTGTGATCATAGCAAGTCTTATGAACATTAGGAGTATTTTATTGTGAAGCTAGCTAATCATACTTTGTATTTTCTGTTGGAAGTTAATGACAAGAAACAGAGGATTAAGGGTTAAATTATGTAATTAGTTATAAGTTAGTCAGTTAGTGTCGGTTGTAAATAGCCAAACATTGTGTCGGTTCTGTTTAGAATGGTTGCATCGGTTAGAAGAATAGATGCATCTGTTGAATAGCACCGTTTGGTTTAGTATAAATAGGGATAGCATGAACACTTTGTAATTAGTTGAATGTTTTATCAAATACACATCTTTAGATTCAACCATATACCTGTGAAGAGAGTTTGATCCATCCCCAACAGTGGTATCAGAGCGAGAACGATTCGGGAATCAACAGAAAGCTAGGAACAAGAAGATTGAAAGAAAGGAGGAAGGATACCTGATTCGCCGGCCCTTTTTTATTACAACCGGAGAAACGATCGGAGAACTCCCAGAAGACAATCGATTGGAGAAGAACGAACAGAGGAGCGTATTTGTAAACCCACGTTCCTTTTTTGATCGATTGATTGAAGATAGATACGGGAGGAAGAAGAAGACGCACGCAGGTTTCACTTTTCCCCAAATTATTGACTTAAACCTAACAGGGAGAAAGGAAAGATATTTTAATATAAGGTTTTTTAATATTATATAATATAAGACTTTTAAGTTTATATTATTATTATTATTAAAATTTTTATATTAAGATATATTTTAATTAAAATTATAAGGATTTTTTTTGAAAAAATCTTATATTTTTTATTAAGGAAGGAAAAAGAAAAAGGGGCAAAAGAAGGAAGTTTTTTGTAAGATTATTCTTAGAAAGAAAAAAGTAAGGGGGAAGAAAGAAAGCAAGCAAGTAAAAACCGAACTCCTGTAGTTCACATAAAGCAAGAGGAAACCCCAGTGTTTCCAGGCAAGAGAAAACCCAGTGTTTTCAGGCAAGAGAAACCTTAGTGTTTCAGGCAAGAGAAAACCCAGTGTTTTCAGGCAAGAGAAACTTTAGTGTTTCAGGCAAGAGAAACCTTAGTGTTTCAGGCAAGAGAAACCCTTGTGTTTCAAAGAGAAACCTTTGAGTTTCAAAGCAAGTAAGAAACTGATCATACGATCATCAGCAAGAAAGGATCAATTATTTTGATCAAAGCAAGCAAGAGCCAGATTAGCAAGTGGGTCTGGAAATACAATATTGGTTAGCAAGTTGGTCAATATTGAGCAAGTTTAGCAAGAAAACCTGGTTAGCAAGTTGGCCAGTAGTAAGTAAGTGTTTTGATCTTTTGATTAAACACAAGAGCAAGAAAACCAGAAACCATCTCGGTTCTGATTTGTAAGAAGTAAGCAAGTTAAAAGCAAGCAAGCAAGCATGGTAGAAAAGGAAGGTGACAAACATGATAACGCATCAAACAGTGCATCAGTTCGAGAACAAGGAAATGTGTCACTACAATGTCCAAAATTGACTGAAACAAACTACACGACGTGGGCATTGTTGATGAAAACAATATTGAAGGCCCATGGTTTGTGGGAAACAATTGATGCTGAAAATGCAGTGGATGAGAAGAAAGCACATATATCAAAGGCAATGATCTTTCAAACATTGCCCGAAGATGTTCTAATGCAGGTAGCACAGTGCTCGACTACAAAGGAAGTTTGGGACTCAATCAAAGTTCTGTTCATTGGAGTAGACTTAGTTCAGAAAGCACGTTCGCAAACTTTGAGGAGTGAACTAGAGTCATTAAAGATGAAAGAAAGTGAAACTGTAAGTGGTTTTGCAAGCAAATTGAGCAATATAAGGGCAAAATTTAGTAATCTTGGAACTACGCTCGAAAGCAAGATAATTGTGAGGAAACTACTCAATTCGGTTTCAAAGAAGTTTTTACCGATCGTGGCAACTATTGAACAATATCAAGATTTAGACAAAATGTCGTTTGAAGAAGCCGTTGGAAGATTAACAGCCTTTGAAGAACGAATCAAAAGTCAAGACACGCCAGAGGCAAATGATCAAGACAAACTTCTAATGACAAGTGCAAGTAATCAAAGATATGGTAGGGGTCAAGGAAGAAACTTTAGCAAAGGAGAAAGAGGACGCGGAAGAGGTACAAGTCGAGGAGAACAAAGCAAGAAAGAACTAAGATGCTATGAATGTGGTGATTTCGGTCACTTTGCATACGAATGCACCAAATGGAAGGAGGAAGACAAAAGACATATAAAATGTTTCATGTGCAACAAACCTGGACACTTCAAACATGAATGTACGAAGAAGGAGGAGGTTAACTTAGCTCAATACGAAGATGATGAACCAATAGTTGGTGCACCATTGCTGTGAAGACACGTCAAGAAAGAAAGAAGATCGAAGAATGAGAAACTACTGTTTTTGTCATTAAGGGGGAATGTTGGAAGTTAATGACAAGAAACAGAGGATTAAGGGTTAAATTATGTAATTAGTTATAAGTTAGTCAGTTAGTGTCGGTTGTAAATAGCCAAACATTGTGTCGGTTCTGTTTAGAATGGTTGCATCGGTTAGAAGAATAGATGCATCTGTTGAATAGCACCGTTTGGTTTAGTATAAATAGGGATAGCATGAACACTTTGTAATTAGTTGAATGTTTTATCAAATACACATCTTTAGATTCAACCATATACCTGTGAAGAGAGTTTGATTCATCCCCAACATTTTCAACATAATCTCTGCTCTTAAATGAGTTGGTAATGAAATATGTATGTCATTGGTTGTTGTATAACATTTGCAGCTGTCGGAAACCTTTGTCAAGAGAAGTTACAGAATTTGCAGGCTGTTTGAAAAATCATATAAAATCACTCGTTGATCCGATGGAGGTGTGTAATATATCGTTGGAAAGGTATCTGAGTCAAGTTCAATTTTGTAGTTTAAGTTCAGACCTGATTTTAACTATATAAGGCTCAAAACAGTGAGTTTTTAGAACTGGTCCTGTGCAAAAACGGGATTTGTTCACTGTTTTTATAAAATTCTTATAAAATCGATACTTACTTCAAATAGGATGAATCCAAAACGATTAGAACCCTAAGACATGGAATCCATGTCATGGATGTACAATTTTTCTTTAGACATTAACACCTAAATGTGACTCTATGTATGATAAAAAGACTCAAAATTGAGTTGGTACAAAGCTGTCAGGTGCAGTGGATGATTAAGTTGCTATAATTGTTGGTACCTTGTGTTTTAAGAGCTTAGAGTGAATGTAATTCAATCCCAATCATGTCTAACCTTATTCAGGGCCAATCTTAAGATAAAAAAAGGGGTTTAGCAATGGGATGTGAGCTACGTACATATATGAAATGTCAAGGTAAACGACCCCAAAGAGTTTAACTCGTGTTTAACAAGTTTTGATTAAACAATTTATCCAACTTTCCGTTGGGCTTATTTAAAGATTCGTTGAAGAATCAGCCACATCACATGGTCTTTTGAAGTATAAATCACTTGTTTTAAGTATAAATCACCTTATACATGAACTTCATTAAGATTTACTGTGTGCTAAGTGATTCCTCTTGGGTATTAGCAGGAAAGTCCTGTGTAAGAATGTCCTGTGTATCAAAGGGGATGAATTACCTGCATTAGAATTACAAAATACATAGGATGCAAATCTTTTGCTGGATGAACATGAAGTAAGATACCCACTAGATCTTTCTATAGTAGTCTTGTTACTAATGAAGCTTTTAGCTTTTATCACTTTCTATCGTTGTCAAGTTTTCTTCTTTAGTTCTGATGTTGTACTATGGGGGCTACTAACCGGAAAGGTACAAACTTTTTCAGCAATTTGTCATTAGTTCATTACATGTATGGAAATTAACGTTGATGTGCTTTTTCTTCATCTTCATATTAATTTTGTTCTTCAAGCTTCTGTATCAATCGTTACTTTTGTTATTTGTTCTCTGTCCAATGTTATTAAAAGACAATAGTCTTAGAGATTTGGATTGATAATTATTATACATATTTGTGTTTTATATGATGATGAAAATTAGTTTGTTTTGCAAAAAGTTCAGTGGTTACGACCTTCTATTCCAAAGAACACACAACCAAAACTTGGTGAGCTTCTTGAGATATGTTGGCAACAAGATCCAAGTTCGAGACATTGCTTTATGGAAATCATAGATATTCTAATCTAAAGTAGATAGCTAAGGAGGTATGTGTGTAAGGGTTAATTATACAATTAATCATCATCATAATTAGTTAAGTATGTTTTTGGTGATTTTAGGTTGGAGAAGAAGCATCAGTAGTTGCAGATGATCAACGTAGGGACAATTGGACAAAGGATTTCTATTGGTGCTTAGACGGGGGAACCAATGAAAACAAACATTCTTCTACGTGTCTCTTGTAGATTATTATTACTACTATGCATTAATTCAAATATGGAATGTCTTTACCTGCAATTAATTATACAACAAAACAGGATGCCATAAACAAAGTCCGAACATGCAATCCTATTATAACAAGAGAACTACATATGCGAAATTTATGTTCTTACGGTACAAATATGTTTCGCTAAAACCATTTCACGTTTTTACAAGAAGCTAATACAAATGAGCACATCACGAGAACTAAACCACATTCTAGATATACGGATGTGCATTATTACAGACGATTGTATTTAATGTTTGGTTCGCCCACAAAAAAATTATTAGTTGGATTGCAAATAAGACACAAACTCATGAAATAAAATTGAGATGGATGGGGAAATATGATTGAAGGCTAAGGGTTGTTTACCAAATCCTTACTCGGGTAAGTGCTTACCAGTCAAATTTAAGACTATTACTTATTTACCGGGTAAGATTTTAGTCCGCCAAATTGGTTTTGTATGCAACAATTCATCTGGTAAATGCTAATCGTGGTAAGAGTGGTCGTCATCACTTAGTGGGGTAAGACTCTCGGTCCTTTCATTCGTTCTTATGGGTAATTTTTTTTATCCTTGCTATATCAATCTGGCAGGTAATGTGACTTGGTAAACGCTTACCCGGGTAAGTGTTTGGTAAACTGCCCCCAAGTTAGTGATTCAGATTTGTGAATCACCCGCGCTGCATCACGCGAGTAGACAAATAGTATATATATATATATATTGGGGCTTCATCATTTTGAGAACTCCAAAATTTTTCAGATCCCTAAGAAATTATTTGTTATGGTATTGTTTAAGGCTACCATTTAATCAATTTAAGAACTATATTTGTTTCACAATGTGAAACATATTTTACGTGTAACTTTTGTTACACAAACAAGTTAAAAAGGTTCACATTGTGAATCAAATACATGTAAACCAAACACATTTTAAAAACAAATATATGTTAATCGATATTTTAAATGGTAGTCTAAGACGAAAAAAATATTATGAAATTAGTATATGATGCACCGGTTCTCAAGGTTATCACAATTTCATGAGTTCTGAAAACAACTGTGCTAATTAAATCATGTGTTCAATCATCAAGAAGTGATAGTATGAGAGGAAGAAGATAAGAAGCAACATATGACACAAAAACTGATGGTATGATTCTGAAAAGTAAGGATTGTAAGGCTCGAAAGCCTCCAAATGTTGCAATGCAATGAAATAATATGTCTTCCTTACTTTAATTAAATCGTTCTCAACGTTTTGTATTTTTTTCTAACTTTACTTCTTATTGTGGTCCTTTCCTTCCCTTCTGGTTTCTATCATGTAAATGAACGTCAAAAACCATAAAAGTTGAAAAAACAAGTAAGAAAATGTCGTGTTATATGAATAGATTTTTCTCATTTTGTTAATAGATCATTTTTTTGCCATAATATGTACCACATGATACAAATGTAACAAGGAGAAACATTTTTTTAATATGCAAAAACATATCCTATTCTTCACCCAACGATAAGCAAAATGATCATTCAACCTAAAGAAGGCAAAATCTTCTTGCCTAAAAAAGGAATACGGTGTTTTGTTTTAAATTGGATCTCAATTTCGTTACTTCTACGATTATTTCAATGATCTTAACAATATGGTGTAAGATTAATCTACTCCAAATTCGATCCATTCAAGTGATCCAATAGAACAAAGAACATGTCGCAAACAATCTAATATATCATTCCAGGTAGATGGATCAATCCATTTTCCGTCATCATTGGAATTAAATATTAGACTAAGCTAAACCATCGATCTCTTTGTTACACATTGTTTTTGGATTGGTCCATAAAATGCATAAAATACACCGGTGAGGCGGTGAGTCTTATTTTGTGTTTTATATAATCGGTAAATTGGTACTCTTAATATAGTTATTTTTTGTCGAGCTTTTAAATGCATCACAAAGCAACAAATTTGCAAACCTAGTTGGACCGAGGGATAGATGCGGATGCTACTCGAGGCCCAGCACTCATACCCCCGTCATATTGTATAGTATATATTGTAAAGTGTATATTAACATATATATATATAGTGAGAGGTTCATTTGTTATCCCAAGATTTTGTATTAACTATGTTAACCATTTTCAACCAATAATAAATCACTTTCAAGTGTTGTTTCAAATGTATGTCCAAGAATTAAATAGGGGTATTAATGTTAACCTCAATTTCTCACAAGATCCTTTGCATATATATATATATAGAGAAAGAGAGAGAGAGAGAGAGAGGCTCCATAGAATGCAAACCATGTATTTGTTGCATTCCTTACAAACCAGTGTGCATATGTGAACAAAGTAGCGTGCATACATGAAGAATGTGCATACGCATACGTGCAAGAATATACATATAATGGACATACATTCATATGAGATAATGCATATATGCATCTCAGGTTATTCACACATTGTTCACATATGCACCTTGGTTATTAAGGGGGTGCAACAAATACATGGTTCCTATATATATATATATATATATATATATATATATATATATATATCAAAGTTGTGTTTTTATTGGATGAAGAACATATTTATACTACAAAGGGTTGAAGGTACACCAAAGAAGGTGGGAATGTGTAGGATAACACTAGACACTAATGTTGGTAGACAGCTATGGGATAAACCACTAAAATACTCAACTTAGCTTATTCTCCCTCACCAACATGACAGTTACAACAATAATTGACATAAACAGTAATAACCAATAATCGAAGATGACGTCAAGGCTTCTTCAATAATAGAGGATGACGTATAGGATAACGCCAATTATTCGTATAGGAAAACGCCAATTTTTCGTCCAACAACACTTCAGTATCCCGATCTTGAGCATCTTGCATAATGTCGTCTTCTTCACCCTTTCTTGAGTTGTTCCCTTGAATCATTAAAGGATGATATTTTGGAGTGTCTTCATTTTTAAAAATGGTTTTAAGCATTTCTTCTAACTCCTTCTTGGAAGTTCCTTTAGATTTTAACTCTATAAGAGTTTCCAGAATGTCATTTGGTTTTCCAGAATTCATTGAACTTGCTTCTGACATCTTTGGAGGCTCGAGACTAATAATCCCTTTAGTGGAGAATACTGATCCATCTTGAAAGAACTGATATTTATCCAACCATTTTATTGAAATTCTTCTTCCTAAATGAGGAATATTATTATAACTTTCTCCGAGATTAGCAGTGGATCTTGGCCCTAAAATATAATCTCATTTAAGAATCCAAGGGACTTGATATAGGACAACAAAATATAATCCAGGAAATTTACATGAAGGATTTTTAGTTTTAAATTCCTCATAAATCCTTCTAATCGTTTTTGGGAGGATGATTGAGTATAATCCCCAATTAGAAAACCATTTAACAAACCATGTGGGAAAATCTAGTTTAGATATAGGACTAAACTGAATAAACCAAGTGTGTTTTCTTTGCTTGTTATCATAGCAAAATACTAGATCCCAAGCTTTTATATAATCAAAATAATTGAACAAATTTTTTTTTGTATATTTTTCATCAATCGTAATTTCTCGAGCTTGAAATAAATCTCCATTCCACAAACTTGGTGTAATGATCCTAAGAATCTGAGCTTTAGAATAAGCCCAATCTTCTCCTGAACGAAACTGAGCAGTAATTTTTACTGATCCGGTATGATGGAGAATATTTTGATAGAATGTATAATCCTTTGGATACATAAAAGGATTTGTAAAATTTCTTGAATTGAAGGTCATAACTTCAGTAGCTGATAGATGAGCATACTTTTCTTCTATGGGTGATAACAAAGTGGTTGCAATAGGAACAAAAGGATACATATATTTGTGAGTTCCAGATTAGTGCAACGAACAGTAGAAATCAATATGTCGAATACAATCAGTATGATTTCAATATGTCATCCATATAACTTTCATTAATCAGAGAGAATTACACTGCAATTGAAAGTTATAATATGACAACTAGACTAATTTCTAAGGCTAACAAAGATATATAAACGATGGGCCCACATCATTCAAGACCATGGCCCATTACACAATAAAGGCTCAAAATGAATATTAACAAGTTAACCCTTGAAATTCTATTCAACCTGATTTTGACCCTAACAATCTCCCCCTTTGAATTGAAGTTCGAGCTCATGCCAGTTATCGACGTATCTCTTTCCGAGCGCAAAGTGGATCTCGAACATTCGGATGGCTCAGCAGTAGTCGATGCGATCTTCAATCACTTCTAAGGATTCTTGAGCTGTTATCTCGTTTGAATTGGGAACAAACGAATACTTTCGGTTTTCGGATTCATAAGTGATGATGTTTCGAAGAGCATCTCTGACTTTGAGGAGTGTGCCATCGCAGAATCTGTGACCTGACTGAAGCGAAGAAACCTCTTTTCTTTCTGATCATTGAGGTATACTATCCCAAATTCCGGTTTTAGAAGCAATGCGTTCTCGGGATACATCTTCAGCTCGGGCGCTTTCAGATTCGGTTTCAGCAGGTTTACCTTCTTTGCTCTGTTCTCGATTCCCATTTGAAAGTCTGTGAGGTAGGACATCATGATTGTGTGTATTAGGAATCGACGGACAGCTTCGAGCGCTTTGGTTACTTGAAGTGGTCAGATGGTTCTGGTTCTGAGGTCTTTCAGTATAGTGAGGAAGTCAAACGGCCTGAGGTTCTTAAAGTCAGCTTTGGAAAATCTCCATTCATTACCGTCTTCGCGTCGAACGGTGAATACTGGAAACATGACTCTAAGGATTCGGCCGGTTTGTATGTTGAGTACTTCAGAGATCTTGTGCTTCGTTCGGACTTGGCTAACTGGCAGACACCGCTTCATGGCATTTATGTACTGGCTTTTGTATTCCTTGTCGAAATGGGAAATCCCAAGGTAGAATGTTGGCTCGATGGGGCGTAACCTGTGAACATAAAGCTGCTTCTGTGATTCCTCCAGGTGAGGAATAAGGATCATGATCTTCTCCCATCTGATTTGTTGTTATGGAGGAGGAGGATGATCAGAAGCTATTGGTTGTTGACGAGATATCGGTGGAATAGTAGAAGTCTCGGGAGCCTGTGTAGTGTGGGCCGGTGTACCATACAGATTTTGAAGCAGAAACTGGTCATAATCAACGTTGTCGTCTTCATCAGTAGGAAAGATCAAATTTACCTGGATATTTATTGCACTGGCGGCTTTTTCGTGCCATGCATTTTTGGTCTTGGTGTCGATCTCGGAATCTAGATCAATCAGATCAAGTGCAGGCCTTTCTGATGCAGAATAAGTGACCAATTCCTGTGATTCTCCCTCGGGCTTTTCAACCGTTGGGTCTTCGTCGTCTGAGATATTTATGTCGATAACCATCTCAGCTAAGCTCAACTGGGCTTCAGGTTCGTCTTCGGTTGCAGTTGCCACAGTTGATGGTTCCGGTTGAACCACGGTTGATTCAGTGAGGATTGGTTCGGACTCAGACAATCTATGTCTCTTGTTCTCCCCCTCACGGTGATCAGGATCATCCTGGTCATCGTGCCGTCTCTTGATTCTGCCAGCTTGACCCTTGCAGGTGTCTTTGAGTGAGCCGACTCTTTCGGACAGCGTTTTGAGCGCTTGTTGACCGTCCTTGAGATTCGCGTCAAACTGGTCCAATCTGGTGGTTATGGATGACGAAGGAGCAGATACCTGGGAGCGTAGAACTGATACCAGGCCCGCTTTAGTAGAGGCATCGGTGTCGGTGTGCTAGAGCAGTTGAGCTAGAAGCATAGTCTTGAGCGTATCCACCGAATAAGATGGCTGAATGGGAGCTGGTGGATGTGTTGGAGCGGTTTCAGATTCGACTACCTTCTCTTTACCTTTGATCAGGCTCTTGAGTTTATCGAGCTCGGTGGTGAACTGCTGCCCCATTGCCTCGCGGACAGCCTTTAGGGCGCTGGCACTGTCTAGATATTCCCTTGACATTACGTCGGGTGACTTAACTCCGGGATCACTTAGATTACCCGTTGAGGCGTCTACCTTAGAGGTAGAGCCACCTACGTTCACGGATGGCAAAGGGGTGTCTGTGGTAGGATTTCCTTCCGATCCTTGCGCTCCGCTCAAAGGCGGAGTAACTACGGAAGTTCCGATCGGGTCACGAAGAGCACTGATTTATAGAATCTCGTCTTGTATCCTAGCCGAAGAATGTGTTATATCAAGTGGCTCTAGACTCGAACGTACATCCAAAGAAGTCAAGATCGGGGGAGGCTGGTCTCTTGTTTCAATACCAATACTCTCCGAGTGAAAGATCGGTAGACGTTCTGCTAAGTCCCCGTGCAAAAGTGAAACATCCGTCTTTTGAGAGACGGATGAGTGGCTATGGAGGTCATGCACTTGCGCCGCTAGGTCCACTGCGGCTTCTTCAATACCTTGTCCCAACGGATGAGATAAGGTAGCAGATGTGGCTACCTGGATGACGCTGGTTTGGGGTCGCTCTCGAGCCTCTCTAGTCCTAATGTTCATCCGCTCTTGGCTTTGTTTTGATCTCCATTCTCTCCGACTCACCTGTTCAAGATTTTCAACTGATTTTCCCTCCGCTCTCCTTGTATCTCCCGTGGTGTAGGTGAGTCAGATGGGGATTCTTCGATTAGTGGTGGATAACCTCCGATACGGGTAGGTATTAGCGAAAGACGGATAGCGCGTTCCGTATCGGAGTCAGTGGAGTCAGAGTCCATCACGTCTGTTTGGACGAACGGGGATAAGGGCTCAGTGGTGTCCGTTCCGGGGTCGCGATGAAGCATAGGTCTTTCGGTTTCAGTGACGACCGGGACCTCGTGTAGACTAGTCGATGGTCCAGCTTTATCAACTGTTCGGGTGGTGTGAGAGTGGGGTTGTTGGCTAGTTATGGCCTGGCTGGAATGGGTAGTACTGGCATGCGTATCCAATGCACCGCCGACGCCTGTTCTCCTCCCATGTACTCTCAACACATCCTGTCCGGGAGCCCCAGCTACCCAGACTCTACCTTCTCTCGTCCTTGGACCCTCACGTTGCTCAGGTCTATGTCCCTGAGGAGGTCCCTCCGGCTTTGGCTGAACCATGGGATTCCCTAACTCTCGCCTGTACTCTATCATACTCGGTGTATTGGAGTCCACGTATGCCAGTAAGTGTTCTGGGATGGGCATGGCTGGGGTAGTCAGTGGGTTACGAATCACTAAATATTGTAAGTTGAAAGGAGGACATACCGGGTGATTGATACGCCTTGGGCTGAGTGGATACGCCTCCATGTGTTGTCGGACGGCCAGGGAAAGGAAACGCGGAAATGGCAGAAACTTCTTTTCTTTAGATCCGTCGACTTGTCGAATTGCTTGCACGAGTTCCCGCCATATGATTGCGGCGAAGTCGATATGACGGTTGTAGCGCACGACGTGAAACAAGAGTAGGAAGTCAACGGTGCATTGGTCGATCCCCTTCCATCTGGAAGACAAGCATCTGTTCAAGATGGTGAACAGTGTGTACCAGACCGGTGCGATATACTTTCGGTTGAATGCGGAGGGGCGGTTGAGCTCGTGGTGATATCCAAGTGCACGGATGTCAGCGCAGAGTGTTGCGTCATCGACAACGGGGGCATATGCGGCATTGCCTCCGGCAATAGGTTCCGGAAGAGCCAGGAGTTGGCGGAGTGACTCCGGTCTGAGGGTGAAAGGATAATTGTCGATGCGTGCCGAAATGGTCTGAGTGTTGTTGGCAGTGACAACTCTGGCCGAGCGCCACACTTGGTAGACGTATAGAACTGGGACATCAGTGGTGGCGGTGAGAGCTCGGCGAAGCGGGTGACCGAGCATGATGTCAACGACCACTCGGTGGGTGGGTCGGAATTCAGCGGCGTCGAGATGGTGATTGTTCGGTGAGATCTCAATGCCATGGTCCTCGGGAACCAAAGCATTGTCGGCCGCGTCGTCAATAAATTCCTCTTGAGGAGGAATGTTCTGCTGTTGTTGCTCTTGTTGATCCGCCATTTAGTATACCTAAGATTTGGAGGAAAATGGAGCACGATTGAGCGAGATTCGAGAGATACCGAACGTTAGCAAGTTGAGAGGGTTTAGACAGGGTTTTGCCAAAGGTTTTCGGGTAAAGTGAAATGGTGGTGTCCGAGTTCCCGCGACGTATGAAACTTTCTTTATGGTGATCTTGTCTTGGACAATGTCGCCGTAGTCCAAAATCGGCGCCTTGTAATCGTTTCCGAATCTCACGTCTCCGCAATATTGTTCCTTGTAGTTCGTGAGCAGCTCCCTCCTTCCGGTCATGTGCTTGGAGCATCCAGAATCTAAGTACCACACATGACCGTCCTGCAAAAACAAGTTTAGCGGACTTTAGGTACCCATTTGAAAATGGGTCTTGGAGGGTTAGGTTTTACACCTGTCGGAGGAACCTGTTTTGAGGCAGGATTCCTCTTGGCTGTAGGTTTAACCCCAGTAGGAGGAACACGTTTTGAAATGGGATTCCTTTCTTGCTTGGGTGTAACCTCTGATTAGGAACCCCGTTTTGTATGTTATTTCTTTTTGTTTTTACGGGGTTTGCGTTTGGGTGCAAAGTTATAAACATGATAAGACCCAAACCAATCAGTTGAATTTCTAATGTCATCGAAGTCATTCCAACCACAACTAGAACAACACAGGCAATCATGCGATAACTGAATTAATTGCTGAATAGAATAAAGTTTAATCGGAAAATTAACATCTTGTTCAACAAAATCATTCTTATGGTTCAAATCGCAATCATGCATGTTCATTCTAGGATAGAAAACAAAATTAAATGACTTTGACGCCTCTTTCTCGATAGATTCCTTAGCTAGCCACTTTTGTGTGTCCTGTTTAGCTCGACCGGTTTTATCTGAAACAACATTGACGGCATGGTCAGTGGATTTTGAGGAAACATGATTTTTATCAGTCGATAGATCGGTCTTTTGCCTCGGCTGTGATTGTTTTTGAGAATGTGACTCAGTTTTAGAAACCTTAATCACAGCTGGGGTCTTTGGTTTGGACCATTCGCCCTTTTGAAAATTGACCGGTCGATTAACTATGGGTGAAAGAAAGTCAGTATGACTTGGAAGAGGTTTGTCGAAGGGGAACGATTCAAACTCTTCATCAGAATTACCCTCGGAATTCATAAATTCTAAAAAATCTATATCCGGAATTCCTGGACTTGGACTGGTCGAGGAAGGTGAGGAACACTTTGTGCCTGTGTGTTTTGGGGAATTGGGTGCGAAAGCTAGAAAAAAGTCAGAGTTTAAATTCCTCAAAACACACTTATCTTGAGACTCTTTACCGTCTTGTGAAGAGATTTTTCCAATGAAAGCTTTACACGAGGATGTATCAGATGAGTTGGAGGAAAGTTCGGGTAAAATCAGCTTTTCATTTTGGAGTAGGTCAATCTGCTCTTGGAGTTGACCATTTCTCGTATGCTCTTTCATCGCTTCTGTTGCCAAGGTAGACAGGTTTGATGTAAGCTTATTGATTTCAGACCGAAGGATTTCCTGTCCTTCATCCGACACAACTTCGGTTTTCTCGGATTTGAGTTTCTCAAGTTCTGTGATAAGCGCTTGCTTTTCCTTTTGAAAACATGACCTTTCCTTCTCGAGTGACTCCTCTAACTCGACTATTTTTGCTTCCAAGACAAGAGGGGGAACATAGAGTTTGAACTCATCCGTCTCATTTTTGGGTTCGGTTGCTTGGACCTCATCCTTTTTGGAGGAATCCTTGGGCGTCACAACCTTATTGCAGTCAAAATAGTTATTCGAGAGGTATTTCTTTGGATTTTCCTCATAATAGTAGTTTGTAGGCTCATAACAAAAAGGAAGTTGCATTTTGGTCGTGTGTTTGCGCTTATATTCCTCAGTTTCCTATTCTTTCTCAGGTTCAAGAGGTCCAGTCCATTTAATCCCATATTCTGGATACTTTTTGTCTATACCGAGATAGCCAAAGTCATAAAGTGTCGGTCTTTTGAATATACCATTTTTCAAGTATTGTGGGTTATCGTATCTGATTCCCCATTCCTTGTTAAAATATGTGAATTCCTTGGGTTTATTCATGTGAATGGTCTGGTTAGTTTGGCCTCTTTTGTGGAGTTTGGTTTCAATATCAGTTATTTTAGTGACAAACTCCTTGTTTTGAATTTGAATAGAGCAGAGCATTGATAAACAATTTCTGCTTTCTCATTCTCACACTGATCTAGCTGTGACTGTAGTTCAGATATTTTGGCCCTTAAGTCCTTAGGTGCTATTGAAATATTTTTGCATTTTTCTTTTAAATTAGCATTATCGGACTTGTGTTTCTTAATTATCCGCTTTTGAACATCGAGCTTTTCAGATATTGACTCAATTTCAAGAAGATGTTCATTAGCGGTGGCCTTATAGATAGGTTGTGTTCAGTTATAAAGATCTTGATAGATAGGTTCACATACCTGACACAGCTTTGTCTTTTCTTCTGGAGGAGAGTGGTAGCCCATGAAAGCGTCGGCATCCTCAGATTCGCTTTCATCGTCACAACGACCCAGCAGTGGTCATCTTCAACAAATAGAGCTTCGCCCGCTTCCTTTTGTTCTGACAGTGCGAGCTTTGCTTTGTAATAGTGTAAGTTCTTTACTACAGGCTTCCTACAATCCTTCGCAAAATGACCTAGCTTCCCGCAGTTGTAGCATGTAACAGGTTCGTCTTTCTTCTTTGTTTCAGGCTTGCGATCATCTTTCTCAGTCTTCTCCTTCTTATCAGGCTGTTTGTGCTCATCTGCCTTCTTCTTGCCTTTGTATTTATCCTGATAGTCATGGCGCTTGTTGGAGGAAGTGGAGTAGCGCTGGTTATTGGATGTGGGTTTCTTGTAGAACTTCTGTTGTTGGAAGGATCTGGAGAGTAGAGGCATTGCTTTCTTCACAGCTGTAAGTTCGGGATCAGAATCACTGTCCTCTTCTTCCTCAGATTCTGGCTCAGACTCGCTTAGCTCTTGGGCTCGTTTGGAACGACGACCGAAAGATGTGCCTCGTTTTGAAGATATAAGAGCTAGTGGAGCAGGTGACTTGGACGCATACTTCTTTTCGCTCAGAAATCACCATCACTTTATCTTCATCCTGAAGAAGCATCTCATAGAGTTCGTGTATGCCAACGTTCTCCATCAAGTGGTTGTGCTTGATGTGAGATGCGAATACTTTCCATTCAGGCAAGAGGTTGTTGAGGAACTTGAGCGCATTTTCCGTGTTTGATCGAGTGATTTGGTTTTTGTGAAGCTCGTTGAGAAGGAGACAAAAACGTTCATAGGTCTGGGAGAGGGATTCGCCGGTGCGCTGCTTAAACCCATCAAACTTGGTTATGCAGCTGTTGATTTTTAGTTGGTTCCCGACTTTGCTCTTGCGCATCATTTTCTCCACCGGATCCCACATGCCCTTTGTTGTCCTTTTGTAGCTGTCTATGGCTGTGTAGATCGTGTTAGGTAGAGCCTGAACAAGGTACATCTTGGCATGCTTTCTCCCTCAATCATGCCTCGTTCGTCCGCAGTCATATCTGAGTATGTTTTGTCCTCATAACGAACTTGACCACCTTCTTCAGTTGCTGGTATAGTCTTCACGGGTTTGGGTATCGGCCCATCACAGAGAGCTCTCCAGATGAACTCAAAGTTGTCCTTAGACTCAATGAAGATCAAGAATATGTCCCGCCACTGGCTGTATTCACCTTGGTAGAGGCAAGGCGGCATGGAATCGGTGCCGATAGCGAGAGCGTCACGTGAAGACATCTTATGGTTGCACTAATGTGATCGTCAGACGATGGTTCGATTCAAAGTAATATCCTAACGCAAGGCACTAAGAGTGATATCCTAACGCAGGTTCTAAGAGTGGTTTATGCTAAAACCGGTAAGTAAATGACTACACTGAACTTACCGGATAACTGGATGTCAACGGATGACAAGCTTACCGGATGAATCAACTAAAGCAAGAACTTACCGATAAAAAAAATAAAACAAATAACTAGCTTACCGGGTGGGAGTACTTACTGGATGAAAAGATCTGTCCGGGTGAACTGGCAGTTACCGGATGTGGTCACCAGATGCACTTACCGAAACTTATCTGGTATATTGGACTTACCGGGAGAGGTGTCCGGTATCTGGGACTTACTGGGAGTGAGCTGACCGATATCCGGGAATGATCCGGATAGATGTCCGGAAAGTAATGAAATAACTGGTAAGGTGTAAAGTTACCCGGTAACTTTGAGTTACCCGGTAACAAGAGATAAGTATGGAAACTTACCTGGTAACAATGTGATGGTGTTCGGTAACCACGGTTGTGGTTTCCAAGTTAAATGGAATTGGACTGGGGATGCTTAGAATCGTTCCTGAAAGGTTAGGAACTCGACAAAACACAATACTAACAATACCCGAATCGAATTTGAAGCCAAATAACATGTTTTTGATAGAAAATTTTGATTTTTGCAAGAACAGAGACCAAAAACTTATGAACTTGATTTTACTTAAACACTAATCAGATGATCGAATTAGACTACGAAAATTTGCAGAATCGTTTATAATGATGATGCTAACAGAATGCAATAAACGAAAACACACAATTTTCACCGAATCAAAATCTGAATAAAGTGATCAACAAGAACAGTCGACTGAACAGAAACTTACCAGAAACTATGAATCACCTTCAATCGAATCGTTCGTTTGCTCTGATACCAATTATGAGTTCCAAATTAGTGCAACGAACAGTAGAAATCAATATGTAAAATACAATCAGTATGATTTCAATATGTCATCCATATAACTTTCATTAATCAGAGAGAATTACAATGCAATTGAAAGTGAAAATATGACAACTAGCCTAATTTCTAAGGCTAACAAAGATATATAAACCATGGGCCCACATCATTCAAGCCCATGGCCCATTACACAATAAAGGCTCAAAATGAATATTAACAAGTTAACCCTTGAACTTCTATTCAACCTGATTTTGACCCTAACAATATTCCTTCGCTGAAGATGATTGTAGTGCTCTGTCATAAGCATCTTGCTCCAAACGAACATTTGTGGAAACTATTTTAAGTGTCTCTTCTTTTAAAACTTCTTCACTCTTGTTGATTGCAGACTCATAAGTCTGATTGGGCTTTTGTTGCCCTATTGGAGTATTACCCCGTGGTGTCGATACCTTTTCTTCTCTTTAGCCCTCTTCATTTATGAAAAAATTCACGAGTTAAAAAATCAGGCAATGAATTATCTGATCCTCTAATAAACCCAATATCAAAATCAAAGACAGATAAAATAGCCTGCCATCTCGCAAATATTTGTTTAGACGCTATATTTTTAACATCCTTTTGCAATATTTTTTTTTGCTGATTTACAATCAATTCTTAATAAGAATTTCTGATTAATCAAATCACTTTCAAATTTTTGTATGCATAATACAATAGATAATACTTCTTTTTTGACTGTAGAGTAATTAACTCTAGGACCTCTCCAAATTCCTGAAGTGTATCTAACTAGAGTTTCTTTATTATTTATCCTTTGTTTAAGGATACCTCCATAACCCATATCAGATGCATCTGTTTCAACAATCTTGAAAGCATATGGATGAGCTACTGCTAAACATGGAATTTCTTTAATTCTTGCTTTTATTCTTCTTACATCTTGAGTGTGCTCATCAGCCCATGGTGGAGGATTCTTTCTTAATCTTTCGAATAAAGGTTTAGCATCATAAGCCAAGTCTTTATAGAAATCAACTATATAATTTTAGCTGCCCAAATATCTCTGCAATTGGATTTTTTCTTTAATTTCATATGGAAATTTATCGGCAAATATAAATGCTCTATCAATAGGAAGGATAGTTCCTTCTTTAATCATATGCCCAAGAAATCTAATATTAGATTGAAATAATTTTATCTTTTTAGCTGAAACTACAAATCCAACTTTTAAAACAATCTTTATAAAGATTTCTAGATGCTTAAAATGTTGATCAATCGATTCTGAAAAAACCAAAACATCATCAATATAAACAATTATAAAGGACGAGTAATCATTAAAAACATCGTTGATAATTTTTTGAAACTCAGATAGGGCATTTTAAGCCCAAAAGGCATAACATTGCACTCATAATGACCAAATGGCACATTAAAAGCCGTTTTATACCTATCCTTCTCGGCAATTTGAATCTGCCAATATCCAGATTTTAAATCAAATTTTGACATAATTTTGGCAGAATAAAGTCGATTTAGAAGATCCCTCTTATTAGGGATAGGATATCTAATCCATCTTAATGCCTTATTTAAAGGCTTATAATTAATAACTAATCTAGGAACACCTCGTTCTAATTCAGCAGCATTTTTCTACATAAAAAGCAGAACAATGTGAATAACAAAGGTTCATATATGAACGTATAGTTCATATGTGAATCACACAGATTCATATATGAACTTGTCCCGTGTTTTTTGTAAAAGTTACGAAATTGCCCCTCTATTTTTGGAACAACCGCAACTTCAAAGTTGCAATATTTGACCAATTATAACCGATCTTGACCGAATAAATGGCCAAGATTACTTCTCTACTTCTCAAATATTTAGCACTTCTCATTTGAACCTAAGGCTATATATATATTACTATTACTACATATATATTGGTTTAGACAAAAGTCTTAATTACAAGTTTTTAAGCACAGAGTACCATTACTTTATGCATAAAATCAAAAAAACTCTTAAAGACAACATATGAAGCGCAATATACAAGTCTTAGATGCATATTTTGAATTCTTGAAAAAAAAAATCAATCTTTTGTCTTCACATGAGCCTGAAATAATGCCAGGTTACTATTCACCTTTTTCTCCTTTTTCTTTTAACTCTGTGTCACAGAGTCTGTGGGTGTCTGCCTACAATACCATTCACCTTCCTCTTTTAAGTTTTGTTTGAATCTTAAGTTAAAGAGAACTAGGTTAATCCACCGTTCAAATTGCAATCTGAAAATCAGCGGCCAGAGATGATAATCCGTGTCTAAAATATCTAACCAATCAAATTAATCCTCTACAACCTATAAACACATAACCCCTAGAACTGCAATTACAACATCAAAAACCTTTGCTTCGCCCCTTTCTTTGGCATTTCTCGATTCTCCATTTCCAATCGACTGTAGCAATCGCACCATTGGCAACAGCTAGAAAGAAGCCAGTGGGAAGAAATCTCCGGCAGAGATAGCACCGGCGAAGAAGAAGCCTAAGTCAGAGAAGAACCTCTCAAAGCCTAAATCGGTCAAGAAGCCCCCAGAAAAAAGAAGAAGCATAAGAAGTAAGGACGAGATCTGCAATTGTTAGGAAACTAATGTGTTGGATTAATGAAATATCATAGTTGATTGTCATACATTTGATCATTTGGTTTGCAATTTGAATCTTCCTTTGTGTATTTAGCACATTCTTACTAACCACATTCTTACTAACCACTTACTGGCTTTTATCCGGCAAGAAACTCTTATTTGGATAAAAGATACATTTTTACCAAATCAAAAAACCAGATCGAGACCTTGTGCTAACCGCATATCTGACTGGAATAAAAGATAGAAAGCATTCTTACCACAGTAAGCGATAGGCTTTCCGGTATATACCCCTCCCTTAAATTTGTGGGTTTCCTCTTCAAAACCTACCCTCAACCTTGAGAGTTACACTTTCATTCTTTCTGGTCGGTGGAGGTGTAAGCGATGAGAACTCATACGTTCGACGATTGTGTAATGTATTAAATTGAGAATGTCTTTTTCTAAAAAAAATGAACCGAGTGTAGCTTTGGAGAGATAAGGATAAAAAGTAATTGTTTATTGAAAGTTGAAATGAACAAGAAAAGTTATGAAAGTAATTTTGGCAGAGACTTCTTTCAAAACCAGACTGTAATACATTCCATGGTTAACCATGGGGTCCACTTAAATAGAAAATATGATAATTATACGTTTGTTCAAAACTTGAGTCATACTTGGTTAAAAGTTATGCCTGCAATCGTATAGAACGTAAATTAGAAATAAAATAGGATAAAAATTATGTTGATTATTATGTGCACGTGACTTTTATTAAAAAAAATATTTATGTGCACATGACTTTTTATATAAAAAAATTTATTATAAAAATACGAATGCAACGTAAAACTATTTTAAAATCATTTTCACTTATATTATTTTTTTTGTTAAAAAGTCATGTGCATGAAACTGGTAAAATTGATAGAACTTTGTCTCAATCATATTTTCTTTGCTATGCACATCTCTTGGATGCTTTGATGCTATTATTAAAATAATTGTTAAATTTTTTATATCTGAAACCTATTTGATAAAAGATAAATATTTTTAATATTTCAAATCCGTAAAATACTTTGAAATAATTTTTTTAGAGAGCTAGAATGATATATATAAGTTAGTAAATATTTTATAAATACAATTAATTTTGTAGTTTTTAAAATAAAACAAATGTCGCTGTTGAATATAAGTTTCTTTAAGAGCTTTTGAAAATTTACAAAAAAATATTGTTCATTTTAAAGGAAATTTGTTGAATTTAGTGATGCTATTAAAATCCAACAACTTTTCATCTCTAATGCAAGGTTCTTATAAGCAAAAAGTGATTAGCTTGTAGGAACTAGCATTGTGGAGAGTTCTTATAAGAATCCCATATTCTTTAGGTTCTTATTTAAGAACCTTGGTTCTTACCATGAAGTTTGTGTAAAATATCAGTCTTCATTCCTATTGGTACTTAAATTTAATATTTGATATTTATTTATAAATATAAAATAATTATTGATGTACACAAATACATGAGACCTACAATAATGAGGTTCTTATAAGAACTACCATTGTGGACTTTTACATAAATTTTTAATTTAATGAGTTGGAAATAAGATGTCATCAAAAAGTGCAAAAAGAAGGTTCTTATAAGATGCTCTAAAGGATTGTCTTTCACCAATTTTTTGAATTTTAACAAATAATAATTTTAATTATAAAACAAAATAAATTTACAAGTTATATCTTGGCATGGCCGGTAATGAAATATGGTATTTGGTGCTTCATCTGAGTCAACTCTCAACTCATAATTTCTTAAGAAGAAAGCTTAAGAAATTGGCAAGAAGTAGGATAGGAGGAGCATTAGTATTGTTCTAAATAACTCGTTATGGCGCGTTATGGCGTCAAGGCTTGGGGTCGCCGCCACGTTAACCCGTATGGCTCCACCTTAAGGCTTGGCTTGCATTGTAACGCGTTATGGCGCATTACGATGCGTTACAACGCGTTACGACACAACATTTTGTAAGGTGTGAGATTATTTTTAATATATAAACAAATTATAATTGTTTATGCAACCTAAGACTTAAATACACATTTTAAGGAAACTTGAAACTAAAAACCCAAAATTGGTAAATACTTACTTCCATTCTCGTACACGAAGAGTCGAACGTGAATTCTTGGAAAATTGAAGAATGTAATGAGTAGAGATTCAAGAAATTACTCCCGATTTTACACTCTTGATATAATTTTCCATAAGCTCTATAGATTTGGTATCAATTGTCTTTTTCTATTACTTTACATGAATTTGTTTTGTTCTACGTTATTATTCTATACACTAGAGCACATGTGTGTATCTATGTGTATACGTATATATATGCCGCCTTAAGGCACGCCTTGAAAAACGCCGTGGCCTCGCCGTAACTTGTTAGGCTTGAGGCTTGAGGCTTGACCTCACCGCCACGCCACACCTCACGTCATTTAGAACCTTGATTAGTAGTGAATCCGTGAGATGGACATCATTATTCTATAGTTGGCAGCTGTTGTCGAAAGGGATTCTCAACAATTCTTTTAAATAACAATTGCATGACCTACTATGGTTTTTTTTAAGATGAAAGGTCGATTAGATTGTTTATATGTTGGCAATATGGATTGTTATATTGCTACCTTTACTGTTATCAAAATAGGAGTAAATGGGTTTTGCTTTTAAATTGGTGGTTAACCTTGCTTATCGGGTAAGCCTCTTTATCCTTTAATGGGTTGTAATGTCTTAAAATTACCTCTAACAAAACCACCAAAGCTCCAAGATCGTTTACATTCATGACTTCCGCCGCATTGCTCGGGTACACAACTAGTATATATTTTTATATATATATATATAGGGGTGAAATCAAGTGCAAACCAAAAAAGGTTGAGAACCTTGGGAACCGATCTAAGCGGTAATTTGGTTTTGATCCTATGGTTTTAATTTAAAATTGTTTCACATCATGAAAAGGGCATAATTGTCATCTTGGTAACACATATTCACCAGATGAAACACACGGATATATTCACCGGATGAAACATACAGATTCACCAGATGAAACATAATGATTTTTCCAGATGAAACACATAGATTTGAAACACACGGATTCACCATATGAAACACATGGATTTCATCGTATGAAACACACAGATTCAACATATGGAACATAAACTAACTTTATTTCACCACATGAACTAAAGCACAATTTTCATAAAATATGTTATTTCACATAGTGAAATCCAAACACACTATTCATGTATATCTTAAATTCACCACATGAAATCATTTTATGCATAAAATCTGAAAATCTCTTAATTACAAGTGAGGAAGCACAACTTACAACTCCATTAAGCAAGATATTTAAATTGTACCACCAAAAAGGACGGTTCACTCACTTACCTTACCTTCTCACAGTATAGCCATACCAACTCTTTCACGTTTCACGCCTGGTTTAGGAAGCTTTCACACGCCAAAAACTGCCATACTTCTCCTACCATACCTTCAGTACTTCTTCTTCTTCTTCTTGCACGCCATGTTGCATATAAATTAAGAGCATGGGTTCATATATAAATCACTTCTCCATCTCCTAACCGGTTTTGATCGATTTTAAATTGAGGCTCTCTTCTCCTGTTTCGTTGCTATCCAGGAAGCCTACGAGAGTCGCTAATCAGGTAAATTAGATATGTTTTAGGGTTTCTAATCTCAATCTTTGATGCCTCAAATCGATACGTTAGGTTTGATCATCAAATACTATCATTTATGCAGTGGCTTTCTTTATTTAGAGTTTATTATTGTGGAAACACTGTTTCTTTTCAAATATTTGATATCCCAAATCGATACATTAGGTCTGATCATCAATTACTCTCATTTATGTCCCAATTTGAAAATGCAACTTGAATTGAATTAGAGAAAATTGAAGTAACTGTTGATCACAATACTAACCACATAGCCATCATGGGTCCACTGAAGTATATGTCGAAAGCTACTATAACATTCCCATTTGGATCCAACGGGTCATAGCAATCTGCAGTAAGATAATATAACCATAGCTGCTGATTAGTAAAACTAAAGAAGACAAATAAAGGTAGTTAATTAATTGCATCAATGCAAAAGGGAAGTAAATGGGAAAATTCCTGTGAAACTGCAAATTGCAAACAAGAGGACCAAGATCACAGAAAAACACCATTTGGGCTCCATTTTTTGAGTATCAGTAAGTTAAGATGGAAAAAAATTGCAATGGCAGGTGACAAAATATACACTCCTAAAGCATTGGCACATAAAGAAGCATGTTTTTAGCTCGACACAAAGAAATATGTTAACATCGTTCTGCTTTCAACCATCTTCTCATATTTTTTGATTTAGTATAATTGTATTATACTATGTATTCTTGACATGGTATGCTGCTATTTATGATTTTTTCGCTGTTGCCAAAATGGTATTTGTAGATGTTAGTCTTGATTTTTTTCCCTTCAGATGTGAGTTTTGATGGTATCCATTATCAGGATACATACTCTTAGCATCTTGGTTGTTGGTTCGTCTCCGGATTCCCACAGTAAGCTTTTTGATCTTTTTTGAAAAAATAACTTATGGTCATTTGTAAGACATATGTTCAACTACTATTTGACAACATCTGAAGGAGACCACAATTGCCACCCAAACCCAAAAGTAGTTGTTGAATCCTCATTCTCAAAACAGAAGCAAAAAGAATATCAAGAGTAATTCCAAATCTAATATGCCATCTAAGCTTATATAAACAGCAACCCATAAATCACTATGAGCATGAGCAATCACTGAGAAATTAGGAAAAACTAAATAATAGTACTCCCAAAAATCAGCATCAGACAAACAAAAAACCAAGTTGTTCACATCTAGCAGCCAAAAGGAACAACATAAGATCATCAGACTTGGACCAAATAAGATTATAGGGGAAGTATTTGACAGCCAAAAAGGTTCAAAGCAAAGACATATTCTGCTCTAACCCTCATCCACAACATCATAATTAGAAACTGATCAAATGTATATGAGATAATAGAAATAAGTAAGAATCATATAGTTGTAATTCATCATTTCATCTGAAGGAGTATTTGTGTTGAAAAATTTAACATCAATAATCATTGCTATACAAAAGTTGATGTAAACATTTGTGAGAAAAAGGTTGGCAACATAAAGTGCAAGATCCCTTGTGGTCTCAGATTTGTTAAGAGTAAGAAGCTGCACGCATCCAGGTGGGTCAAATTAAAACATTAAGACGTCATGTTATATGCATACCCAAAAAGTGAAGCATTATAGATCTTTTGTCAATGGAATCCTTATTAGGTTAAAGAAAGAACAATCAAACCCACAAGTTGTGAAAATTGGTCCAAAACTCTCTAAGAATGGCGTCAGCTTAAATATAGGAAATTATGTAAAACTTACATTATTGATGACTTTAAGACATGGCTAACTTATTGTTCTTTTGCAGAAATTAGTTCCGTTTCCCACAAAGATTGAAATTGATTGTTGTTTACCAAACGCTTGCCCGGGTAAACACTTGCGAGTGAAAATCAACACTATCACTTACTTAACGGCTAATATTTTGTTCCACCAAAATGGTATCGCATGCAACAGTTTTCCCGGTAAGCACTAACTGTGGTAAGAGTCATCGCCATCACTTACAGGGTGACTATCGGTCCTTGACTTAGCTCTTACCGGGTAAGATTCCTGGTTTTTGCCATATTATCCATCCGATAAGGTAACGTGACTTGATAAGGGCTTACCAGGGTAAGTGTTTGGTAAACGGCCCCTTAGATTTTTCCTCTTTTGCTACATGTAATCATTGTTCTTTTTTGCTTACTTAAGAATATGAAGATCTAAACCCATTTATCAATAGTGTGGAGGCATGGACATGCTTTATAGGACTTTCTATGTGTAGCATGTCTCCCCTACATTTGTGGCCTCAATTTATATTTTTATGTAACATGTAAATTATTGTGTGATTGGAATATTGTTGCTTTAATACCCTTACGTTTCTTAAAATGGTTATTCTTGTGCTTTGCTTTGGAATATGCTTAATTTACGATGACTCAACAAACAAGAACAATATATTTGTCAACAGCAGCATCAGAGTCAAAATGTTCACCAAAATAGAATGCAATTAGTTATGTCCAAACAGAGGAGAGTTGGTTACTGTATTCACAGGCATGAGCTCTTGCATTTAGAAGAAATCCCAGTCCTTACAAAGTGCATACATCTGGGGAAATCGTGAACTAAACATACATGGTTTTAAAATGTATTAAGTTGGTTTTATGTTGCTTAAAATGTTGTTGATGCCATTAGTAATATAGAATATTTTGTTGTGTATACGTAATGCATGTAATTTTTATTGGATTTTGCAATGTGTTTTGCTTTCTTTGTTCTGTATTTTATTTATTGAAACATAAAGAGTTTGACCTTCTAACAATGTTATTTCCCTAACTTCTTTGCCGAAATTCATTCTGCATCAACATTCTATGTTTTTATGATGGAAGCCTATCATTACTACTTCTATGCAAGTGATATCAAGTGATATGATATTCACCTCCAAATAGATTATTTGAAGAATAAAGGAACAGTATGAGCATTACCACCAATCCACCATAGCTAATTCCTAGATAGATTACCTAGCTTCCATTACATTTCCATCACCAACATAATTCTTGGAACCTTAATGAAATGAAAGGCAAAACATCAATGGTAGGTGTATAGCTACATTCTCTGCCCAAACATCCCCATCCACACTCGATATCTATCCAACATCATCCTCTTGTGGTAACACTCAACAAACTTAAGGATGTACAATGCTGAACGTAGGTTTTTTAACTACCAAATCCCATAGCCAACTTTTTGTGCCATTGTCTCGAGAAATATCATGCAACTTTTTCTTGCACTTACACGAATTTTACACACTGCTGCATTGCGCGGGTACACAACTAGTATATATATATATATATACATGTATTGTTTGTAAATATCTTAAGGTTTGAAATTAAAAGGTCTAATTGAATCAATTGGAATGAAAAGGAAGTAACTAAAGTTTTCTTGGTACGATGATTCAAGCAATCGATCTGTACAGTAGTGTATCGTTGCCAATTTTGACGCCGTTTGGGAGCACTTCTTGTCGTCTGATTACCATGACATCGTTATTGCTCTTCCGATCTGGTTCCGTCGCCACCATATTCACAGGCAACCAATCCATTGTTATCCCACCACCGTCATAACCTCCGTTGCAACCTCTTCTATTTCTTGATTAACTCCAATTTCATCATCTGACGAAAAACTCATAATCTCTCTCTCTCTCTCTTCGAATAAACAATGAGAAATGGAATCGAAAAAGAAAATGAAGTAATTGATCGGAGGAAGTATATAGAAGAAACAGAAGTAGGGTTTGAATGGATTTGATTCGTGTGTTAATTTGGGTTTTTTCAAGAACAAATAAGAAGAAGATGCAATAATGGGTGAGATCTGGATAATCACGTGAATGCCCCTTTCAATTTGTCATTTATTCAATAAATGGTTTCGGGTTTTAAAAAATCACAAAAATGCCATTGTCTTTAATGTCCGTAGATTAAAATCAATAAACGACTTAGATCGGTTTTCACGGTTCACATCCTTTTTTGGTTCTCATTTGATTACCGCCCTATATATATATAGGTTAAATCATGTGAGAACCAAAAAAAGATTGAGAACCTTGGGAACCAATCTAAGCCGTAATTTGGTTTTGATCAAATGGTTTTAGTTAAAAGCTGATTCACCACATGAAAAGGGCATAATCGTCATTTTAGTAACAAGATTCACTAGATGAAACATACAAATTCATTCATCACATAGATTCACCATATGAAGCTCACAATTTAACCATATGAAGCACACAGTTTCACCATATGAATCACGTAGAATCACCATATGAAGCACACAATTTCACCATATGAATCATATAGATTCACCATATGAAGCACATAGATTCACCATATGAAGCACACAGATTCACCATATGAAACATACAAATTCATTCATCACACAGATTCACCATATGAAGCACACAATTTCACCATATGAAGCACACAATTTCACCATATGAAGCACATAGACTCATCATATGAAGCACATAGATTCACCATATGAAACACATATTCACTAGATGAAACACACAAATTCACCAGATGATACACGTGTTAACCTTATTTCACCCAATGAAATAAAATACAATTTGTGTCTATAACATTGATTCATATCTGATAATAAGAAAACTCAATCAAAATCAAACCTAAGAACTCAAATCTGAAACAAAATTAAAATCCAACCTTATAGAGAATTGAATCAACCAAACTTTACCTTATAGAGAATCTGAAACAAAACTTTACTTTTCCATCGTGTACACAATATTCTTTAACTTGGATCACGTTTTCAATCGTCAAGAAGTGCAAAGATTGTACGAAGAAACAAAGAGGCTACATATGACACATAAATTGATTATCAATACCCCCTGCGCGGACCATTATAGTCTCACACTCACACAAGCTTCTGTTGTGAAAGTCCCGTTACCCTAGTCATGTTGTATTGTATTTAATATATGTTATATAAATATGTATATATAGACTTAGGATCATGTGTGTTGATCCAAACCCTCAGTGATTTGATAATGACTCTGAGAAACACTTAGTGAAAATTGTAAGTAGACAATATGTATTAATGTTTTGTCATCAAAGAAAATATACTAAGTCTGTTTAGTATCGCTGATGAAAACATGCGTTTTAAATTATGTATTCAGCAAACATTGTTCATCAGTGAGCCCTGAGTCTGTTCAGTCTCACTGATCATCGCTGATAGTTATGTTGTTTACTTAGGATCCCTGAAGACAAGATTCACGTCAACCATGTTCTACGCTGAAGTCGAAGATCAAGCCAAAGAACCAGCGACTAAGTCTACTAGTGACATAATGCGGATATCAGCGAAGCCAAGACTTGTCCACTCAACGTGAAGTTTCAAGTAGAAGACTTCAGCGAACGCTGAACTTTATCATTCACTGATAAAGAAATCATTCATCGGACGCTGATCATGAAGCCTCCTCTACAAGCAACTTTTGTCTTATCCACTTGCACGGTCCTGTACGATTTTGTCAGAACGGACATCCCTTTTGTCCAGAATCGTACAACTAACTCTGATTTTACACTGTTCATCATGCGGCCACTAGGTTGTCTACTGAAGTCAAACCATGCAACCAACCACAGGATGCCACGTGTAAAGGTGTACTGACTTGCATTAAATGCATGCAGTATATAAAGGAAACTCCTCTTCATTTCTTGAAGATCGACCATTCCTCTCTTCGTTGAACTACTGTGTGATAGAATACTCTCCTTAGTATTCTTATTTTCTTAATCTCTTATTTCTAGTGCAATAAATCTTAGTGATTCTCATAGCTTGTTTAGATTAGGTTTATTCCTTAATCTTGTTCCGCAACAAGTTGTAAATTTTTTGATACATATCAATAAACAATTTAGAAAAGTAAAAATCGTGTGTTTGTATTCAACCACCCTTCTACAAACTTGTATAACCCCTTTGGGACCAACAAGTGGTATCAGAGCAGTTTGTTTAATCTCATAAACAAGATATTGCTTATACTAATTTCTTTTCTCTTCCTTTCTATTTTTCTAAAATGGCTAACACCACAAACACAAACTATATCGATAATGGTTCTCTTGCTAAACCCCCTAGATTTTCCAGAGATAACTTCAATTTGTGGAAAAATAGGATGAGGCTCTTCTTGGAAGGTGTAGATCCTACTATGCCTTACTACATCGAGAATGGTCCATATATCCCTGTTATGATTGGCCCTGAAGTTCCAGGCACTGCTACTAGAGCTCCATTCCTGAAAGAATCATTCCCAGGGAACCTCATACATGGACTGATGAAGACAAGAAGAAGTTGGCCATCGACACTAAGTCCAGATCCATCCTTTCTATGGCTCTTCCTGACGAAGTCTACCATTTCGTCATGAACCTGAAATCCTCCAAAGCCATGTGGGACACAATCTGTGTTCAATATGAAGGTACATCTGAAGTCCATGACTCAAGAAAAATCAACCTGGTAAGACAGCACGAAAGCTTCATTTGTGGTAAGAATAAATCTCTCTCTGAAGTTCATCAGCGGTTTAACTATTTAATCATTGACTTAAAAACCATTGGTAAGGAATATTCTAACTTTGAGATCCTGACAAAGTTTCTAGAATGTCTTCCTGAAAGCTGGGATAGTTATTCAATGTGTCTCAAGCTCTCAAAGGATCTAAAATCTATGACCATATCTACCTTATATGGCACTATGCTCAATAATCAGCAATCGTGTCATCTTAAGAAGAATCTTGTAAAAGATTCTAAAAGCACACTTGTTGCTTTACTCTCTTCAGAGTTGGTGCCTACTCAGCGATCTGCTGTCACTATCACTGAGTTGGAATCTAACTCTGGTGACTCATCAGAAGCTGATCCTTCAGAAATAGATGAGTCGCTGGCCCTCCTGACTAATTCTTTCAGGAGATTCGCTAGAAAGAGTAACTTCAAAAGAAACAAACCTCTTGCACTCACTAATAAGCCAAAATCGTCAACCTCTGTTGATAAGGCTACTGCTACTTGCTATAACTGTGAAAAAATAGGTCACTTTGCTAGTGAGTGAAGATCTAAAAAAGTCTTCAAACCCTCATCTTCTTCAAAGAAATCCTTTAACCCCAGGGCTAAAGATGACAAATACAAGAAGCTGAAAGTAAAGTATGCAAAGCTGAAAAACTTTAAGAAGAAAGGCAATGGCATGATCGCTGAAGATCATGACTGGGCTCTTTCTGATGAAGAATCATCTGACTCTGAAGATGATGATGAGACCAATCTCTGCCTCATGGCCAAAATAGAAGAAGAGGAAGAACAAACTGAAATTCCCTCTACTTCTACATCCACCTCTCAGGTATCATCTTCTCTCACTGATACTCAAACTTCTGCTCTTAGTGATATCGAAAGACGTCGGACCATCGATCTTTTGACTATTGATTTATACGATGCCATGAATGCCAAGACCAAAGCTGAAAAACTAAACATTGATCTCGCTGAACAGCTTAAGAATTGTCACTTAGAAATTCAAAAGCTTTCTAAAATAGAAGAAAACTTAAAAGATCAGGTCTGTATAAATCAAATCATTCATATCGAACGAGAAGATGCAGTCGAGGCAGTAAAGGCTGAAAAGGCTACTGTTGAAGGATGGTATAAATCCTCAACAACGATCACTGAGATATTAAAAGCTCAGATTCCCCTGAGTGATAAAAGTGGTATTGGTTATAAAGTTGATACTCTAGAACCAACCACTGATCGTTCCATGCTTAAGTTTGGAATGTTCGTATCCACAATCCCTAACTCTTCTACATCTCAGTGTTCTTTTTCTAAAACTTCCACTCCTGAGGAAAAACCTACCTTTGTTTCTAAAGGTAAGGGTAAAGAAAAAGTTTTCAATCAAAAACCTCAGATGGGTACCTTTGTACCTAAGCTGAATGTCTCTAAACCTTCAGTGAATCATCCCTCTACTTCTAAGAACAAGATCCCTGGATTTATTCAGCGATCTACTCCTAGAATCAGAGTGGATGTAATTGGTAAGAAATCTGAAGAACTGATTGTTCCTCCTATTTCCAATGCCAAAGGTATACTTGGTGCTGGCCCTGCTCATTTAAAAATCTCGGCTAAGCATACAAATGGTCCTAAAGCTACTTTTAGCTTAATGAAATGTTATCACTGTGGACTTACCAATCATATTGCTAGTAAGTGCCCACAGCCACCAAAGCTGAAAAGTTAGGTAAGGTGAAGATCAATGCCCCCAAGGCAAAGAAAACCAATCCTGGTGCAAATCAGGTTAAGGTGAAACCAACCACTGAGGTTAAGAAATTAACCAAAGTGAAGACCAGTCCTGAAGCTGAATCTTCAAATGCTGCGAAGATTGTTGAACCTTCTACTTCCTCTACCACCACTGACAAATATGGACCCATGGTAAAATGGGTGCCCAAGTCAAACTAATCTTCCTTTGTGTGCAGGTCCTGAAGGGTATCTGGTATCTCGATAGCGGATGATCTAGACACATGACTGGAAAGAAAAACCTGCTCACTGAATATAAGAAAGAAAAGGGTCCCTTAGTGACCTTCGATGGAAATGGAAAAGGCTATACCCGAGAGTTTGGTGTACTCTCTAATGGTACAACAACCTTTAGAAGAGTCGCATATGCTGAAAGACTGAAGCACAATCTTCTAAGCATCAGTCAGCTGTGTGACAAGGATCACAAAGTGATTTTCACTAAGGAATCCTGCTTTATTACTGACAAAAAGGAGAAGATGGCTCTCAGCGGATATCATCTGGAAAATGTTTATGTTATAAACATAGACTCGACAACCACTGAGAACTCTTGTATCTTCTCAAAAGCCTCTTCTGTTAGGACCATAAATGTCCTACATATTAAAAAGATATATAAATAAATATATAGGGCGTAATTAGTTTTATTATAGAGGTTAATTTAATTGTAAAAGCCTTATTTGAGTTAAATGGGCTTATTTGCTTAAATGGGCTTAGGCCTTGTTTGTCTAAAGGCCTAAGTATATAAGGTTAGTTAACCTTAGAATTAGGTTAGCCTTTTGTTAAGCAATTGATTAGACGTTCGAGAAGCGATTCACACATTCATCGAGAGCTAAATTGTTTAGAGAGAGATAGTTAGGATTTTCATTCAAACCTTTGTAACTATCTTGATTATTGAATGTGAGAGGGATGACAAGTTGAAATCATTATCTGTTGATAAGGCTACTGCTACTTGCTATAACTGTGAAAAAATAGGTCACTTTGCTAGTGAGTGAAGATCTAAAAAAGTCTTCAAACCCTCATCTTCTTCCAAGAAATCCTTTAACCCCAGGGCTAAAGATGACAAATACAAGAAGCTGAAAGAAAAGTATGCAAAGCTGAAAAACTTTAAGAAGAAAGGCAAAGGCATGATCGCTGAAGATCATGACTGGGCTCTTTCTGATGAAGAATCATCTGACTCTGAAGATGATGATGAGACCAATCTCTGCCTCATGGCCAAAATAGAAGAAGAGGAAGAACAAACTGAAATTCCCTCTACTTCTACATCCACCTCTCAGGTATCATCTTCTCTCACTGATACTCAAACTTCTGCTCTTAGTGATATCGAAAGACGTCGGACCATCGATCTTTTGACTATTGATTTATACGATGCCATGAATGCCAATACCAAAGCTGAAAAACTAAACATTGATCTCGCTGAACGGCTTAAGAATTGTCACTTAGAAATTCAAAAGCTTTCTAAAATAGAAGAAAACTTAAAAGATCAGGTCTGTATAAATCAAATCATTCATATCGAACGAGAAGATGCAGTCGAGGCAGTAAAGGCTGAAAAGGCTACTGTTGAAGGATGGTATAAATCCTCAACAACGATCACTGAGATATTAAAAGCTCAGATTCCCCTGAGTGATAAAAGTGGTCTTGGTTATAAAGTTGATACTCTAGAACCAACCACTGATCGTTCCATGCTTAAGTGTGGAATGTTCGTATCCATAATCCCTAACTCTTCTACATCTCAGTGTTCTTTTTCTAAAACTTCCACTCCTGAGGAAAAACCTACCTTTGTTTCTAAAGGTAAGGGTAAAGAAAAGGTTTTCAATCAAAAACCTCAGATGGGTACCTTTGTACCTAAGCTGAATGTCTCTAAACCTTCAGTGAATCATCCCTCTACTTCTAAGAACAAGATCCCTGGATTTATTCAGCGATCTACTCCTAGAATCAGAGTGGATGTAATTGGTAAGAAATCTGAAGAACTGATTGTTCCTCCCATTTCCAATGCCAAAGGTATACTTGGTGCTGGCCCTGCTCATTTAAAAATCTCGGCTAAGCATACAAATGGTCCTAAAGCTACTTTTAGCTTTATGAAATGTTATCACTGTGGACTTACCAATCATATTGCTAGTAAGTGCCCACAGCCACCAAAGCTGAAAAGTTAGGTAAGGTGAAGATCAATGCCCCCAAGGCAAAGAAAACCAATCCTGGTGCAAATCAGGTTAAGGTGAAACCAACCACTGAGGTTAAGAAATTAACCAAAGTGAAGACCAGTCCTGAAGCTGAATCTTCAAATGCTGCGAAGATTGTTGAACCTTCCACTTCCTCTACCACCACTGACAAATGTGGACCCATGGTAAAATGGGTGCCCAAGTCAAACTAATCTTCCTTTGTGTGCAGGTCCTGAAGGGTATCTGGTATCTCGATAGCGGATGATCTAGACACATGACTGGAAAGAAAAACCTGCTCACTGAATATAAGAAAGAAAAGGGTCCCTTAGTGACCTTCGATGGAAATGGAAAAGGCTATACCCGAGAGTTTGGTGTACTCTCTAATGGTACAACAACCTTTAGAAGAGTCGCATATGCTGAAAGACTGAAGCACAATCTTCTAAGCATCAGTCAGCTGTGTGACAAGGATCACAAAGTGATTTTCACTAAGGAATCCTGCTTTATTACTGACAAAAAGGAGAAGATGGCTCTCAGCGGATATCATCTTGAAAATGTTTATGTTATAAACATAGACTCGACAACCACTGAGAACTCCTGTATCTTCTCAAAAGCCTATTCTGTTAGGACCATAAATGTCCTACATATTAAAAAGATATATAAATAAATATATAGAGCGTAATTAGTTTTATTATAGAGGTTAATTTAATTGTAAAAGCCTTATTTGAGTTAAATGGGCTTATTTGCTTAAATGGGCTTAGGCCTTGTTTGTCTAAAGGCCTAAGTATATAAGGTTAGTTAACCTTAGAATTAGGTTAGCCTTTTGTTAAGCAATTGATTAGACGTTCGAGAAGCGATTCACACATTCATCGAGAGCTAAATTGTTTAGAGAGAGATAGTTAGGATTTTCATTCAAACATTTGTAACTATCTTGATTATTGAATGTGAGAGGGATGACAAGTTGAAATCATTATCTGTTCTTGTTATTTCTCATTGAATCGTTGTTACCTGATCAATCTAGGACTAACAATTGGTATCAGAGCCGAATCGGTGATTTGAAGATACGAAAGAAATCGAACGAACACAAGAAAAATCAAAATTTTCGTAGTTGAATTTTATGGAAAATCACAGCCATCCGTTTCGCCTATTCCCGGAGATTGAACCGTCGGATCGTCGCGATATTTGGACAGTAGCTTGGGGACGTATTGTTTCACATTCTGACCGGTTGGATTGGTTGTCTGAGGTCCAGAAGTCTGCCAGATATTTATCGAAATACAACAGTTGTTCTTGATCAAATCGTTTTTCAATCGGGTTAGAAAAGCTTTTCGTTGATTATTTTAATTCGTTTGTTTGATCTCGATTGTTTACTCGGGCTCATCTACTGTTTTTCTGTGCTTACATCAATTCTCAAAGGATTTAATCTTGCAATTTAAAAATCAAATCTTGAGTTTTTGGTGTTCATAAAGTTTTGTGGTGGTTATTGAAAAATAGGGTATATTTTGCCTAGATATCGATTTTGGTGTGTTTGTTCTTGTGTTTTTGGTCAAAATCTAACCCTACAGGAGTGAAATCAAGCAACCCTATCGAAAACTTCTCAATCAGCCGCAGTGTCCGGGTAAGTTTCTTATTTTTCATCAAGTTACCGGATACACTTTTGGGTTACCGGATGAATTTCTTCTTCCCGGATGAAATTTGTGTCCGGTAACCTCACACACACCCGCACAGTCCGGATGAATCACCACTTTCCGATTGATTTGTTTTAAGTTACCGGAAGAAACCTACTTTTCGGATAATTTTTGTGTGAGCCGTTTTGTTTGACCAACTCTCCGGACGCAAATTTCCTCCTACATGAGTGTATGCTCTATTTAATTATCACCTACATGCATGCATGATTTATTCATTAATTCTCGCATACTCATACATACATACATACATACATATTTAGTTTGATCTTATTGTTTGTTTCTGTTTGTGTTTAATTTTTGCTTGGTTTGATTTTCACCCGGTAAGTTTCTTTTCACCCGGTAAGTTAATTTTTGCGAGAATCTCTTATCCGGTAAGTGCGTTCATCCGAAAAGTTCATCTCACCCGGTAAGGTCTCTCATCACCCGGTAAGCTCTCTTGTTTTTTAATTTTCTCCGGTAAAACAACTTTCGTCCGGTAAGCTTGTGATTGGCAACCATCGTTCATCCGGAAACCGCATCCGGTAAGCTTCTCCTACGCGACTCAAGTATCCGGTAAGTTTTCGATTTCCCGACAAGCTCAATCAACCACCCGGTAAGTATTTGGTTACATCTCATCCGGTAACCAACTTCGTCCGAAAACTCCATCTTTCCGGTAAATCTTTTTCACCCGGTAAGTCACAATTCACTTTACCCGGTAAGTTGAGTTTGGTAAGTTGTGTTTTTGGTAAGGTTTTTTTTTTGGTAAGATCTCGAAGTTTGATTTCGTTCGTTCCAACAATAATCAGACTTTAAATTTTTGAAACGAATTTATTTTATAAATTTGTTTTTCAAATTTAATTTTTTGATTTTCTTCCGCAATTTTGATTCTTCAAAATCAACATCAATTAACGATCATTTTTTTTCAGGTAACAATGTCGAAGTTTTGCTTCAATCATGAGTGTAAAGATCTGATGAGAATGCATGAAAGGAATTGGGAACGTGCAAATGAAACGTACAAAAAGCAATTCAAAGAACTGCAGGAACAGAAACTGCAAATATCTGAATATTCTGAGAAGCTTATTAAATCTGAAGAAAAGGCAACATTCTTAGAGTCTGCAAACACGGAGCTGAAAATGAAGCTTTCTGAATTGCCATCACCAGACGAGATAAAGGCACTTGAAAAGAAAGCACATCAAAGACCTTCTGAAAAGAATATCCAGCAATCAGATGATTTGTGCAACAAGTACATCAACGAACTAAAGGAGCTGAAATCTAAAATCTGGATTAGTTATGAGAAGCTGTCTGAAGAAGAAGAAAAAGGTAAACTCCTCAACTGTGAAAACATTGAGCTTAAACTCACACTAACTTCTCTTGAAAAGACTCTTGAAAAGGAAAAGGAAAGTTTTGAAAAAGAAAGACAATTGCTTAATCAAAAGCAATCTGGGCTTTCAACCAAATCTCTTGAAGAGAAGAAGAGACTTGAGCTTAGATGTCTAAAACTTTCAACACAAATCTCCGACTTTAAAAAAGTTTTGTTTTTTGAAAGAGAAAAGTTTGAAACTGGACGCAAATCTTTTTCTAAAAAGAATGGAGAACTTTCTTTAAAAATATCTGATTTGGAAAAAGAATTAGACGTTCTAATCAAAGATCTGAGAAAGGGAAAGTTGAAGGTTTTAGATCAAAATGTTTAAAAGATGATTTTTCAAGAGAGAGAAAGAGTTTACAGTCCGAGATTTCTAAACTTACACAGAGATTATCTGGATTAGCAACCGAGACTTTGAAGAAACAAATGGTTAAATCTGATTCAAAGAATTTTGTCAAATCAAATGATTTTTCAAAAGATCAGATTAGACCTTCCAATCTTTTCTATAATTCTCGTGTTGATAAGAAAGATAATCAAATTTTCAAGAAAGTAGACATGGTTTGGAGAGTTAAAGGATCCTCTCCTACTCCAAAGTCATTTGTCTATGTTAAGAGTAACAAGAACAACAAACCTTTTCATGTTAAACCTTTTGTGAAAACTGATCGTGTTTATTCTGTTAATAAACTGATCAACTTATATGCACAGAAGCTGTGTTGTTCTTATTGTGGAACAAATGACTTTGTAAGGAAAGACCATGCTCAGTATTGGCATGGTACTTATAGTATCCCCGGTCCTCACAGTCATAGGGCATTTAACCGTCAAGGATCCATCAATGGATGGATACCAAAATCCTACTAATCTGTTTTGCAGGAATGTCATGTGCGGTTTTAATTCCTATTATTCAAATCACATGACTAGCATTCAAAGGTTAGGCCAATTTTGAGGGGGAGTACTATCTTATGCAAGGTATGTGAACTCTAACTGAATTCAAAAACCATGGCAATTCATTCTGAATAACTTACTTGCGTTTGTTATTATCTAATTTTAACTTCCATGATTGCCATGATCAAAACTTGCTTGATTTAGTTATTTCCATATCTCAAATGTTTGTTGATTTTTCGATGGAAATACACTCGTTTTTGAATTCCACTTTGTGTTCATAGTTCATCAGTTCACATCAATGATTCAATTCTTATCTGATAAATTAATTGTGACTTGTTCCTCACAATTAAACTTTCTAATCATTGTCTCTTTCTTGCAAACACTGTGCTTACTGAGTCATTCTGTTTAGCGCTTGATTTTGTTTCTTGAAATTCTATATTTTAAATGTCATGACTTCTGAATAATTCAGTTCAGAACTCGTTTTTAAATGTCATGACTTCTGATCACCTCTGATCAGGACTCGTTCTTAAATGTTATGACTTCTGATCAACTCAGATCAGGACTCGTTCTTAAATGCGTTGACTTCTAAACACTTCAGTTTAGAACTCGTATTTCACTGTTTACTTAAATGCTTTACTCGATGCATGAAAGCAGTGTTAGGATTAACATCGTTTCTATGGTCTATCCTAAACCGGAAGGACCTACCCAAGAAACACATCCATTATAGACATCAGTGAGGGGTCTAGATGATAGATGAGTTTGGAGAGAAAAGAATATGGTGAGGCTGTGACAGGACTTAAAAGAAATATTGGTCCTTACCAAACCGAGTCAGTTATCCGGGTAACCACACAATCTATTCATTCTCGTTCTTTGGAGATGAATACTGAAACAAACATGGACCCAGTGTCGATAACTCGTGTCACCCCACCCAACCACTCAAGTATCTCCCAACAGAGACTTGTTTATATATTCACGGAGATTTAGCACATACTCTATCTATTCCTAACTTGGAGGTCTTAGATATTGAAAAAGGAAGACACCAGCTCCGGTCTCCAAACTTCGTATTCTATTCACTGTGTAAATTGATTTTAACTTGAGTCCCGAGTTAAATCAATATTTTGAGCCAATCAGATAGAATTATTTTCTTTCTCACATGCACGAGTCTTTGTGATTCCAATTGCATATCTTCGTGATATTGCCGGAACAGTTTGAGAAGTTAATTTTTAAAAATTTTCTTCAGTGATAACTGGAAGTCCTATCAGAGATACCCCTTTGCCAACTCTGAACATAGGCCACACAATTTTTTAATTGTTGTGATAACAGTTACTTATGTGTTTCTGTGTTAGTTGATTACCCTGGTTACTTACTGTTTTATCTGGATTTGTTTTTTTTTGCTACTCGTCACCATTGTCTTTGAACGTGCATGATGCTCCGGATGCTCCTACTCATCATGAGGGGGAGAAAGGGTACAGACTCAAAGACACGGATTATCAAGTTGAGGGGGAGTTAGCAAAAGCCGAGGGGGAGTAAAAAAGTCCCCATGCAAAAGCCAAGGGGGAGTAACGGTCAAGTTTCGAAATCTGAAAAGACTTCAAAGTGCTTACAAGTGATCAACTCTTCTCATCCGTATCAAGTGGTGTTCGCTTTAGATTATTTCCTCCTTCGAGCATACTGGTTCTACAAGTTCTTAAAGTTGAAGATTTGAAAATCAAGAGCTTTATTCAAGGGGGAGCCGAAAAAGACATGAAGATAAGCAACGCCGAAGTGTTTCAAAGATTCAAAAGGAAGAGAAGACCAAGACTTGAAGATTTCAAGACCGATTTTTATTTATATATCTTTAGGGGGAGATTGTTAGGACCATAAATGTCCTACATATTAGAAAGATATATAAATAAATATATAGAGCGTAATTAGTTTTATTATAGAGGTTAATTTAATTGTAAAAGCCTTATTTGAGTTAAATGGGCTTATTTGCTTAAATGGGCTTAGGCCTTGTTTGTCTAAAGGCCTAAGTATATAAGGTTAGTTAACCTTAGAATTAGGTTAGCCTTTTGTTAAGCAATTGATTAGACGTTCGAGAAGCGATTCACACATTCATCGAGAGCTAAATTGTTTAGAGAGAGATAGTTAGGATTTTCATTCAAACCTTTGTAACTATCTTGATTATTGAATGTGAGAGGGATGACAAGTTGAAATCATTATCTGTTCTTGTTATTTCTCATTGAATCATTGTTACCTGATCAATCTAGGACTAACATCTTCTGATGTCAACTAGCTGTGGCATAAGAGGCTCTCTGATCTAAACTTCAAGACACTGAATACTCTTTCTTCAAAAGAGTTGGTCACTGGCCTACCTCAACACTCATACGCTAAGGAATCTTTATGTTCAGCATGTGAGAAAGGGAAACAAACCAAATCAAGCTTCAAATCTAAGCAAGTTTCCTCAGTGTCATCTCCTCTTCAACTTCTCCATGTGGATTTGTTTGGTCCTGTTAACAAACAATCCCTCGCTGGAAAGAAATATACATTGGTCATAGTCAATGAATTCTCTCGCTATACCTGGGTTATGTTTCTCCGTTCTAAGAGTGACACCCGTGAAGAACTCATCACTTTTGTCAGAAAATGGAAGTCCTGAACAATATGACCGTTCGCTCTATAAGGAGTGATCATGGGACTGAATTCAAAAACAGTTCCCTTGATTCCTTCTTTGAAAGAAAGGGTATTTCTCACAGCTTTTCCTCAGTGAGAACACCGCAACAAATTGGATTCGTTGAAAGAAGAAATCGAACTATCATCGAAGCTGCACGTTCAATGCTCAGCGATTCTCATCTACCTACTCAGTTCTGGGCAGAAGCTGTCAACACTGCCTGATTCACTCTAAACAGGTCGCTGATTGTCAAGAGATTCAAGAAGACAGCCTATGAACGTTTCCATGGGAGAAAGCCTTCAATTAACTTTCTTCACATCTTTGGATGTCAGTGTTTCATACTGAACAACAGAGATGCCCTTGGAAAGTTTGATCCTAAGGCTGATGATGGAATTTTTCTTGGATACTCTTCTATCTCCAAAGCCTTCAGAGTATTCAATCGAAGAAGACAAACTGTAGAAGAAACAATCCACGCCACTTTTGACAAATCCCAATCAACGAACTCTAGACCTTCTGCTAATACTAAAAAACTGAATCAATGGATGTTTTCTCATCTTGGCGATTCAGAAGCTGCTCCTATTCCTCAAGTGAATACTCCTACCGGTGAAGATGATGATCCTATTATCATCCCAAGAATGCATACAAGTGAAGTTGAATCTTCATGGGTTTCAGTTGTTCCTCTTAACACAATGCCTGCTTCTGAACCATCTACCTCAGATATACCATCTACTTCTCAGCAATCAGTGAATGAAATGACATCTGAACCTCTACCTATTCTACCTGAAATACCTGAAGTTGTTGAAGCATCTTCTTCAGCTCCTCCAGAAGTTCAAATCGAGTCAGCTAATCATGCTTCGGCTCAGCGATGGACTATAAATCATCCCATCAATCAAATTCTTGGTGATCCAAATGCTGGTGTTCAGACTCGACGAAGTGCAGGTAATATTTGTTTATTTGTTAACTTTATTTCTCTGATTGAACCAAAGAAAACAGATAATGCCCTCAGATATCCAAACTGGGTCAGCGCTATACAAGAAGAGCTGGCAGAATTTGAAAGAAACCAAGTTTGGAAGCTCGTTCCACGACCATCTGACAAGTCAGTGATAGGCACTAAATGGGTCTATCGAAACAAGTTGGATGAACATGGAACTGTAACCCGCAACAAGGCTTGTCTTGTTGCTCAGGGATACAGACAAGAGGAATGTATAGATTATGATGAAACCTTTGCCCCAGTGGCAAGACTCGAAGCCATTCATCTATTCTTAGTTTACGCTCTACACAAAGACTTCAAGGTTTATCAGATGGATGTTAAATCAACATTCCTAAATGGAAGACTGAATGAATAAGTCTACGTGGAACAACCTCCAGGATTCACTGATCCTAAGTATCCAGGTTATGTTTATAAACTGGATAAGGCACTTTATGGCTTAAAGCAAGCTCCTCGTGCATGGTATGACACTCTCTCTTCTTATCTCCATATTGAAAAATTTGAGCGAGGTAAAATCGATAAAACTCTATTTTTCAGGAAAGTAAAAGGTCATATCATTCTTGTTCAAATATACGTCGATGATATTATATTTGGTTCTACTAACCTTGACTTATGTACTCATTTCGCTGATAGAATGAAAACTGAATATAAAATGAGTATGATGGATGAGCTAACATATTTCCTGGGTCTTCAAATCAAGCAGAGTGAAAAACGAACTTTCATTCACCAAGGAAAATATGTTAAAGATATGCTGAAAAAGATTGATTTAACTCAAAGCTCAGCTATGAAAACCCCAATGGCACCGCCGCTGACACTTAACAAAGATCCTTCAGGGAAACCTGTTAATGTCACAGCGTACCGTGAGATGATCGGCTCTCTTCTGTATCTTACAGCTAGCCGTCTTTATATTATGTATGCAACTTGTTTGTGTGCACGATATAAAGCTGAACCTAATGAATCTCATTTAATCGCTGTAAAGCGTATTTTTCGATACCTTAAAGGTACTCCTAACCTATGTCTTTGGTATCCCAAGGACTCAGTTTTTTTTCTAATCGCCTATTCAGATAGTGATTTTGCAGGTTGCAAATTGGATAGGAAAAGCACAATAGGAGGCTGTCAGCTCCTGGGTGGAAAGCTAGTGAGTTGGACAAGTAATAAGCAAAACTCAGTGTCCACCTCAACTGCTGAAGTTGAGTATGTAGCCGCTGGACGATGTTTTTCTCATGTCTTGTGGATGAGAAATCAACTACTGGACTATGACCTTCAGCTCTCTAAAATTCCAATCTATTGCGACAGCACTAGTGCCATCGCTATAGCCAACAATCCAGTGCTACACTCAAAAACCAAACACATTGAAATCAGGTATCATTTTATCAGAGATCATGTGATGAATGGCGATATAGAACTTCATTTTATCCCAACTTATTTTCAGTTAGCTGATCTGTTCACCAAACCTCTTGATGAGACAAGATTCAACTTTCTCATCAACGAGCTTGGAATGTTGAACTTAGAAGAGTAAAATCTTCAGTGGTTCACATTTGATCAGTGATAAAAATGAATTTGTATAACCCTATTAATCACCCACTCTCTGAACAAAATTGATTTGCTGATATCAAGGTATGTTCTCTCTTACTCGCTGACGTTCGCCTAAGAATGCAAGGTTTCATAACAAATTACATCGCTAAATATCTCTTCCTTTCAGTGATATTTTGAAATTCTAAAAACTCACTGATATTTCTAATCAGTGCTTCGTGTTTAAAAATGTCCCTGAGTTTTCAAAAACCTCAGAGACACTTTAAAATATGAAAGGACGTTTATGACGTCATCACAACGGATAAACCATGGCACGACTTTTCTCTGACATGTTCGCCCGTTTCGTTTTCTTGTCTAATCAAATTCAAGGGACGTGTCCGTGTCATCATGAAAAACTTTTCCCGCTCACAGTTTTTCTCTCTCTACTCTCACTATATAAACCCTTTGAGTTTATATTTTTACCTTTTACGCGAACTTCATCTCTCTCAAGCAAGAATCAACTGTTGCATTTGAACTTATTTCTCCAGAAACTGTTCATCTTCATCTTCTTCAAACATCAAAGGTTAATATTTCTCTTATTTTCCTTTACATAAACTTGTTTTTGATCTTATTCTTGTTTCTAAAAGATCAAAAAAAAGAACTTTCTCAAAATGAAATCATTTTCTTCGTGGTTTTATGAACACAATCTATTTACAGACTGTTCTTCAAGTTTAAAATAAAAATCTTAAACTTGACATTTTCATATGTTTTTCTAGAATCCTTTCCTTAAAAGAAACTGGAAAACAAGAACATTCACTATGTTTTGTATTTTTGTTCAAAACTAGAAAACCTTAATCTCCATTTCTTTCTCTAAATGGAAATTACTAAACCCTAAAAACCTCTTATTTTGGAATCTTATCCATTTTAAGAACTTCTCTTCATATTCTTCATGTTTATATTTTATGAACAGAAATGGCATCTACTGAAGCTCCCAACACTCAGTCTCCTACTACTACTTTTGAAAGAACTGAACTTGTCAAAGCCCCAAATGTCAACTTCGAAATGGAACAAGTAACATTCCAAGGAAACAACCCCTATGCTCTTTTCGCCCCAAGGAAAAACATCACTCACTTGGATGACGCTGTTAACTTCTTAAAGGGATGTCCTCTGTCAACAGCCCTGACCATCAAACCACCTGCTCACAAGAACCTCCTTGCTCAGTTCTGATATACTGCCAGAAGAGCTCAAGTTCCCTCCACCAAAGACCCTAAGAAGATGATCGACGTCATCCTCTTCGACACTGAACATGGTGAATCCAAGATTTATCCCGGGGCTATTAGGTCCGCCCTAAACCTCCCTGGATGCTCAAGGGAAAGACGTTTCGATCCTCTCCCTGATGTCAAGAAAGAGGCTGATAGAGTGGCACTTATTGCATTTTTTGATGCAATGCAGTATACTTGGAGCGCATGGAGAGATAAACTCCCTGAGAAGAAGCTCACACAAGTCCTCAAGTCCAAAATGCCAAGAGAGATGAACTTCATCTTCACTCATCTTATCAGCTACATGACCGCCAAAGTCGGGTCAGCTGACCAAGCATCTCAACCCCAACAGGCTATGGGGTATGCGCTGATGAAGGGCCTTCACATCGACTGGGCCAAGATCATCTTCGAAGACATGACGCTCAAAGTCGAAGAGAAGAAGCGACCACTGAATGTCCCTTATCCCCGCTTTCTCAATGCTCTTTTCAGATAAGGACTTGGGTCTTCATACCCGAAGGTGGGCGACCTGAAGTTATCACAGGTCGGCCCTAAGATCCTCGACTTCAAACCAGTGGAAAATGAGGTACGTCTCTCTACTCTCTTACCTCTTCTCAGACCTCCTCCCGCTTCTACTTCTGCGGCTACCACATCGGCAGCGGTAGTCCCAACCGCTGGTACCCTGGCCACACCATCCACTCCTTCTAGAAAAAGGAAACACTCTGACACCCAACTTGGGGCCCGTAAGCCCAAGAAGACCTCCAAGGAGCAACCCCCTAAGCCTACCCAGGCTGAAGACTCCACGTCTGTCTCTCTAAAGAAGACGATGGAAAGTTCCGCGGTACCCTCAACCACAACTGTTGAACCAACCCCTTCAATACCCACTTCAGCATCTCAAGTCGCTGAGGTTGTCTTGGAACAGAACCTCCCTCCTTCAGTACCTCTAAGTACTGCAGGAGTAACTCTCAACGGATCCAACGCTGAACCTGCTACCCAATCCCTCTTCTCAACTTTTGTTCCTCTCTCCACTTCTTTGGTCACTCCACCTCTATTTCCCCCCTTCTCCACAACAAATGTCATTCATCTGCATGACACATCGGCTTAAGCTCTACAACAGCTGATGGATCAGAATAAAGGACCTGCGGGCACCTCTACGCGTGCATCTCTGGAAGACGACTACGAACAATATTCAGGTTATCGAAACTTCGATGACTTCGTCAACCAACCCGCAGGTATACATAACATCCTAAACACTCCTCTCTCAAAACCCCCCAACTTCTGAGCTTTCCTTTGTTCATAAGTTTTTATCTTCTACAAGTCCTAATTTGGGCGACATCAACAACATGCTCAAGGATTTGTCTACGTAGGTGGAATCTCTCACCACAACTCTCTCCACCAACTCCTCAGTGGTTACAAACGTTGGGGAGGCTCTCAAGACACTCACCAACAAGGTGAAAGAAAAGGCTTCCAGTGCTGATTTAAACAAGCTGGAAGGTACTCTCTCTCAAGTTGCTCAGGCTCGCGCTGACAACTCCACCTCCATCAACACCATGAACACCACCAACGGCGCACTCTCCACCAACTTCACCGTACTGTGCAACAAAGTCACGTCGTTGAAGACAGTGGTGGGCAATCTTCAGGGAGAGGTTACGTCCTTGAAGACAGAGATGGGCACCCTAACCCAATCAGTGGGTAGTGCTACAAATCTCCTACATCAAAACCTGGATCGCCTGAACGCTCCAACATGTCATCCGTCACACTTTACTCAGGTCGATCGGGAGAATCGGAAAAGAATCAATCCTGCTATTTATGGCCTAGAAGACATAATAACAGCGATTGAAACCGCTGTTGGGATCACTGGCCTGGAAGAGAGTGACCCAAAAGCTGATGCTGCTAATGCTTCTATCTCCCACATCCATCATGTGGAAGAGGGGTAGAAGAGTCAAAAAGATCTTCTCCATGATTCTGAGGGGGAGAAAAGTGCTAAAAAAGAAAAACCTCTGGGAGTTTAAAACCCTGAGGGAACCGAGTTCCCCCCAACATAACGCTGATTCTGAGGGGGAGCAACTCGATGAAGAACTGGAAACTGAAGTTCTTGTCCCTTCCGAAGACGAAGCTGAGGAAGAAGAAGAAGAAGAAGACCTTGAACTTCACGATGACGAACCATCAGCATCACCTAAAGATGATGATGATGATGATCTCGACTTATCCTTCAAATCCAAAAGGACCCCTGCTCTCAAAGGGGTAGTTTTCAAAGAAACATCAGGGGAGGGGAACACCAAAAAGCCTGCAGTGACTGAAGTCGATCAAGGAAAAAATAAAGGCATCGCTGCAGAAGACAATCTGACTATCCTTCTCCAAAAGCCAGTTTATCAGGTAACTTATTTATTATTCCCTTACACTGCATCCCTCCTCTATCCCTTCTCAACCTCAGTTCTACTCTCCATAAAACCTCTATACACTTAGCCTCATTCTTTCTCTATCTCTTCTCCCAAATGATCTCATCTATACGATCGTTTTGTTTCAGCTAGTCCTCTCCCTTGCTTACGGGTCAAGCTGAAGCTACTCCTTCTACAACTCCAATAATCCCAGCCCTGAGCGCTGATGAAATAATCCTGGTCTTAGAGTTCGCTGAGACTGATGAACAAGAAGAAGAACTGCTCTCTCACAAAATTAGGCCTTCCTTGGTTCCTCAACAACTAAGTGAAGGAGAGATGAAAAGGAGAGAAGCTATGATCAAACAGCTTGAGGATCAGCGAATCATCCGTGCTCCTCGATTCAAAATAACAAAAAGAGAAGTCGCTGAACACCTCAAAGCTGAGAAAATCCGCGTCGATTAGAAGAAAGCTGAAGAAAAAGATAAATCTTATGCTATTGAGCTCGCCCAACGATCGGTGGAAGATCCTGCACTGAAGAAGACTCCCATCGCTGTTCAACGACAACTATGGAAGGACGCTACAAAGATCATCGAGAAGAAAACCAAGGTCTCTGACTCTACCTTAGAATGGTGCAAATAAAGACTTCACTTTCGATGTCATGGTTCCAGAATCAACAAGGTGAACATCAGGGGAAAGATGTCCATAGACGTTCCAGTCGTTGACATCGACATCTTCAGAGAAAGTGGTCTAAAGGAAACCATCTACCCTTCGTCGATTACCAGGAACGGTTTATCTGAATGGTTGGAGATGCGAATAGCTATTCAGCGGTCACGTTCAAACTTCAAAACCTTTGTCGAAAAAGCTCTAAACAGGAATATCGATTTGGTTACATCAGTTGTGGATATTCCTCCTCCTCCAGTTCAACAAAAGAGGTATGCTGCAAAGAAACAGAAAACACCTTCAGCTTCAGGTCCTACTAACAGAAACGAAACCGGAATTGGTTTTTCACGCGAAGAAGTTCTTGGTCCTGAACATGATATCTCAGCTCTCGATATCTCCCCGCCCCCTAGTGAACGCTTCATCCCTGGAAAAGTCTTAAGTGATCCTTATGGTATCTTCTTCAACGACTGCGATGGATGAGAATACTTCCAACGCGTCTCTAAGCTTTGCATTACCCCTATCGAACAACTCAGAGATCTCGTCTATTGGTGCGGTTTCAGAGATGGTTTCTCGGACACTTCTTGAAGCCCTTGATCTTTAGAGAAGCAAAGCGAAGAAGGGATCTTGGAGAAAAAGTCACTGACTGGATGATCCCTACCACAAAAACCCTTGATGAACTTCTCATTAAGGATGAACCTGATTAGCTGATAGGATTTCCTGTAATTCTTCTATCCTTTATCAGCTTGTAACTTTTATACTTGTAATTATTAGTTGTTGTACTTGTAATTTTTCCACTTCCCTTTGTAACTGATACGAAGTTTAATGAAAAATTACAGCGAATGTACTTTACTCCATCAGTACTTAAAAAGATCCCCGAAAACAGTAAATGGGACAAATATTTTATGAGTCCTTTTTATCCTTATGTTTTCTTACTTAGCAATTTTCTTTAATTGCTATGTCATAATCAAATAGGGGGAGATTGTTGATCCAAACCCTCAATGATTTGATAATGACTCTGAGAAACACTTAGTGAAAATTGTAAGTAGACAATATGTATTAGAGTTTCACTATCAAAGAAAAATACTAAGTATGTTTAGTATCGTTGATAGGAACTGTCGCTCTTTAATTTATAAATTAAGCGATACTGTTCATCAGTGATCCCTGAGTCTGTTCAGTCTCACTGATGATCGCTGATAAAATATGTTGTTTACTTATGATCACTGAAGACAAGTTTCACGTCAACCATGTTCTATGCTGAAGTCGAAGATCAAGCCAAAGAACCAGCGACAAGGCTACTAATGAACTGATGCGGATATCAGCGAAGCCAAGACCTGTCCACTCAACATGAAGTTTCAAGTAGAAGACTTCAGCGAACGCTGAACTTTATCATTCGCTGATAAAGAATCATTCAGCGAACGCTGATCATGAAGCTTCCTCTACAAGCAACTTTTGTCTTACCCCCTTGCACACCTCCGTACGATAATGTCAGAATGGACATCCCTTTTGTCCATAATTGTACAACCAACTCTGATTACACACTGTTCATCATACGGCTACTGGGTTGTCTACCAAGGTTAAACCATGCAACCAATCAGACACTGCCACGTGTAAAGTTGTACTGACATGCATTAAATGCATACAGTATATAAAGGAAACCCTACTTCAGAAATGAAGTGCTCGGCCATTTCCTTCTCCTTACTAAACTGTGTGTTAGAATATTATTCGTAGTATTCTTAATTTCTCTCTATCTTATTTCTTGTGCAAGAAATCTTAGTGATTCTCATAGCTTGTTTAGATTAGGTTTCTTCCTTAATCTTGTTCCACAACAAGTTGTAAATTGTTTGATACGTATCAATAAAAAATTTAGAATAGTAAAAATCGCGTGTTTGTATTCAACCCCCCTTCAACAAACTTGTATAACCCCTTTGGGACCAACAAACGCGAACAAGCTATCGCTGAATTGAAAGTTGAGAAAGCTACTGTTGAAGAATGGTGTAAATCCTCAGCAAAGATCACTGAGATAATCGATGCTTAGATCCCTGTCCCTGACATAAGTGGTCTTGGTTTTTGTGCTAATACACAAGAACCAAACAAAGATCGTTCCACGCTTAAGTTTGGAATATTCGTTTCTTCCATCCCTGACACCTCATCATCTCAGTGCTCTTCTTCTAATACTCCTATCTTTGAGGGAAAATCTCCTTTGAGTCTCAAACTCAAAGATAAAGGAAACACCATTTTACAAAATCCTCAGAAGGTTACCAAAGTGCCCAAGTTGAAGAAGGCAAAACCTTCAGCTAATCAACCTTCTGTTTAAAAGAGCTAAGATCCCTGAACATGTTCAGTGATCAACCCCCATAATAATAGTTGATGTAATAACTAAGAAATCTGAAGAACCTAAGGTTCCTCCGATATCTGATGCTAAAGGCATTCTTGGTACAGGCCCTGCTCATTTAAAACTGTCAAATACTTATGTCTATGGTCCTATAGCTACTTTCAGCTATAAGAAATGCTATCACTGCGGACTTACTGATCATATTGCTAGTAAGTGCCCCACAACCACCAAAGTTGAGAAATCAGATAAGATGAAGATGACTGCCTCCAAGGCAAAACAGATCACCCTAGGTGAAAAACAAGCCAATGTGAAGTATACCACTAAGGTTAATAAATTAACCAAAGTGAAGGTTGCCACTAACGTTGATTCATCAGATGGTGTGAAGACCATTGATCCTTCCACTTCCTCTTCCACTGACAATTGTAGACCCATAGTTAAGTGGGTACGAATTCAAAATTAATCTTCCTTATGATTGCAGGTCTTGAAGGGTATCTGGTATCTTGATAGTGGATGCTCTTGACATATGACTGGAGAAAAGAACCTGCTCTCTAAATACAAGGATGAGAAAGGTCCCTCAGTGACCTTTGGTGGAAATGGAAAAGGCTATGTCAGAGGGTTCGATGTTCTCACTAATGGTACAACTACCTCCAGAAGAGTCGCTTACGTAGAAGGACTGAAGCACAATCTTTTTAGCATCAGTCAACTATGTGATAAAGACTTTAAAGTATGCTTTACTAAGAAAGCATGTTCAGTCACTAATAAGAAATGAAACCTTGCTCTCAGTGGTTATCGTTTGGAAAATGTTTATGTCATATGCATGGACTCAACAACCACTAAGAACATTTGTTTTCTATCCAAAGCCTCATCAGATGTCAACTGGCTATGGCATAAGAAGCTCTCTCATCTCAACTTCAAAACACTGAACACTATCTCTTCAAAAGAACTAGCCTCTGGCTTGCCTCGGCACTCATACGCTAAGGAATATCTCTCCTCAGCGTGTGAAAAAGGAAAGAAAACTAAAGCTAGTTTCAAGTCTAAGCAAGTGTCATCAGTCACAAATGCTCTTCAACTCCTCCATATGGATTTATTTGGCCCTATCAACATACAATCAAACGCTGGAAAAAAATATACTCTCGTCATAGTAGATGAATTCTCTCACTATACCTGGGTAATGTTTCTCCGTTCTAAGAGTGACACTCCAGGTTAACTCATCTCATTTGTAAGGAAAATGGAAGTCCTGAACAATATGATGGTTCTCTCAATAAGGAGTGATCATGGGACTGAATTCAAAAACAGTTCTCTTAATAACTTCTTGGAGAGCAAAGGTATTTCTCACAACTTCTCAGCGGTGAAAACACCTCAGCAAAACGAAGTCGCTAAAAGAAGAAACAGAACGATCATCGAAGTTGCTCGATCTATGCTCAGCGATTCTCATCTTCCAACTCAATTCTGGGTAGAAGCTGTCAACACTACCTGTTTTACTCCAAATAGGTCGATGATAATTAAAAGATTCAAAAAAATGCCTATGAACTTTTCCATGGGAGAAAGTCATCTATCAGCTTTCTTCATATCTTTGGTTGTCAGTCCTTCATCATAAACAACAGAGATATTGTTGATCCAAACCCTCTCAGTGATTTGATGATGACCCTTAAAATTTCTTAGTGAAAATTATTAGTAAATATGTATATATTAGTGTTTCACCATCAGTGATAACATACTAAGTCTGTTCAGTATCACTGATGGTAACCACTATTCTTAATTATTCCTCAGTGATAAATGTACATCAGTGATAACTGAGTCTGTTCAGTTTCACTAATGATCACTGATTGTTTCATTTGTAATCAATGATGCTTGTAATCTATAAAGACAAGTTTCAGGACAAAGAGTTCATCGTTGACATCGAAGACAAAGATGATGAACAACTGACAAGTCTACTAATGATCTGATGCGAACATCAGTGAAACCGAGACAAGTCCACATACGCGACATTTCAAGAAGAAGACTTCAGCGATAGCTGACTTACATCAGGTCTTCACTGATGGAAGGTTAACTCAGCAATCGCTGATCATGAAGCCTACTCTCCAAGAAATGTTTGTCTTATCCTCTTATACAATTCCGTATGATTTGTCAGAAAGGACATACCTTTGTCCAGAATCGTACAAACCACTTTGCCACTACACTATTCACCATGCGGCCCAAAGCATGTTTGTAAAAGTCAGAAGCATGCACCCAATCAGATACTGACACATGTAAAGTCCTACAGACACGCATCAAACTTAAGGTGGTCATCCCTGAACCTCTTAGTGCCTCAGAAAATTATCCTTAATTTTCTATCTTCTTTTCTCTATCTTATTCTTAGAGCAAGAATACTTAGTGATTCTCAAAGTTTGTTTAGATTAGGTTTTACTTAATCTTATTCCGCAACAAACTGTAAATTGTTTGATTTATCAATAAACAATTTAGAAAACCATAAAACTTGTGCGTTTGTATTCAATCCCCCCCCTTTGACAAACTTATACTTGTATAACCCTATGGGACCAACAAGTGGTATCAGAGCAGATTGTTTAAGCTCCATAAAAAAGATCTTGCTTATACTAATCTCTTCCTTGCTATTCTTCAAATGGCACAAAACACAAACACAAATTACATTGATATTGGTTCTCTTGCAAAACCTTCTCGATTTAGTAGAGATAGCTTTAATCTCTGGAAAACTCTAATGATGCTACAAGTACGGAGTGCCATTCAGAAGTGAAAGTCGAAATTCAAGTCTCATGTTGAAAAATTCTTGAATGCACTAATCAACATGATTACATCTATGATAGACTTGCCTCCTCCTCCAGTGCTTCTTCAAAATCGTAGACCTGCTCCTGCCAAAAGAAAGCGTTCCTTCTCTTCCTCAGAGCCTGCTATCCGAAATGAAATAGGGATCGAATTTTCCAAAGAAGCAGTGCTCGGACCTCCTCCTGATCTCTTAGCTTTAAACCTATCAATGCCACCGGGTTGACCTTTCATCCCTGGTCAAGTGGTCAGTGATCCCTATGGTATTATTTTCTTGGACTGGAATAGTGTGCTCTGCTTACAAAGATTCTCAGAGTTTCCGGTATGCCCTGTCAACCAACTTTGAGATCTCATCCACTGGTGCAATAAATCAAGGCCAGGACTCTTCCTCAAAACTTATGTGCTGAATGAAGCTAATATTAGAAGGGAACAGGGTGAAGTTGTCCCTGATTGGATGATCCCAGAGACAGATGCCTTTGACGAAATGCTCTTCAAAGATGAACCTCTATAGCTGATAGATTCCTTTTGTATTCTCTTCCTGTATTTATCAGTAGTATCTTTTAGTACTTATAACTTTATTTCACTTGTACTTGTAATTTTCAATCTTCCCTTGTAAAAATATTTACGAAGTTAATGAAATTTTCAATGAAGTACTTTACTCCATCAGTACTAGAAAGGATCCCTGAAAACAATAAATGGGACACGCATCTATGAGTTGAATTTATCCTCATGTTTTTCAAACACTTCGCAATTTTCTTTTGTGGCTTTGTCATCATCATATTGGGGGAGATTGTTGATCCAAACCCCCTCAGTGATTTGATGATGACCCTTAGAATTTCTTAGTGAAAATTATATGTAATATTGTATGTATTAGTGTTTCTCCATCAAAGATAACATACTGAGTCTGTTCAATATCACTAATGGTAACCACTGTTCTTTATTATTCCTCAGTGATAAATGTACATCAGTGGTAACTGAGTCTGTTCAGTTTCACTGATGATCACTGATTGTTTCATTTGTAATCAATGTTGTTTGTAATCTCTGAAGACCAATTTCGCGACAAAGAGTTCATCGCTGACATCGAAGACAAAGCTGATGAGCAAGTGAAAAGTCTACTAATGACCTGATGTGGACATCAGTGAAACCAAGACAAGTCCACACATGCGACATTTCAAGAAGAAGACCTCAGCGATAGCTGACTTACATCAGGTCTTCACAGATGGAAGTTCAACTCAGCGATCGCTGATCATGAAGCCTAATCTCCAGGAAATGCTTGTCTTATCCTCTTCCACAACTCCGTATGATTTGTCATAAGTACATACCTTTGTCCAGAATCGTACAAACCACTCTGCCACTACACTGTTCACCATGCGACCCTAAAGCATGTTTGTAAAAGTCAGAAGCATGCGCCAATCAGATGCTGACACGTGTAAAGTCCTTCTAACATGCATTAAATGCATGTGGTATAAATAGTAGGAATGCACCTTCAGTTTGAAGGTGGACATCCTTGAACCTCTTAGTGCCTTAGAAAATTATCCTTAATTTTATATCTTCTTTTCTCTCTTATTTTTAGTGCAAGAATACTTTGTGATTCTCAAAGTTTGTTTAGATTAGGTTTTACTTAATCTTATTCCACAACAAACTGTAAATTGTTTGATTTATCAATAAATAATTTATAAAACCATAAAACTTGTGTGTTTGTATTCGACCCCCCCCCCTTCTACAAACGTATACTTGTATAGCCCTACGGGGCCAACAAATACACTTGGAAAGTTCGATCCCAAAGCTGACGATGGAATATTTCTAGGATACTTCTCAGTATCCAAAGCCTTCAGAGTCTTCAACAAGAGAAGACAAACTGTTGAAGAAACCAAGCATGGCACCTTTGATGAAACCCGTTCAGCAAATCCAAAATGTATTGCTAAGAAAAAAGAATTGAATCAGTGGATGTTTTCTCATTATGGGGAACCAGAAGCTGACTTCAACCCTGACCCTCAGGTCAATAACCCAATCGCTGATGATGATCCTATCATCATTCCTAGAATGCAAACAAGTGAAGTTGAACCGTCAAATTTTGAAAATTTTGAACCGTCAAATAAACACTTTGCCTCCTTCTGAACCGTCAAATTTTGAAAATCCATCCACTTCTATTCAGCAATTACTGCCTGGTATACCTGAAACTATTGCTGCTGAAGCCTCTTCTTCAGCACCTCTAGAAATCCATTCTGAACCAGAGATTCAAGATCCTGCTCGAAGATGGACAGTAAATCACCCAATCGAACAAATTCTAGTATTCGGACTCGACAAAGTTCAGGTAAAATTTGACTCTTTGTTAATTTTATTTCGCTGATTAAACCAAAAAGAATTGATGACGCCCTCAGAGATCCAAATTGGGTCAGTGCTATGCAAGAAGAGTTGACTGATATTGAAAGAACTAAAGTTTGGAATCTCGTCCCTAGACCATCTGACAAAATTGTAATTGGCACCAAGTGGGTGTATCAAAATAAGTTAGATGAATTTGGAACTGTTACCCGCAACAAAGCTAGACTAGTTGCTCAGGGATACATACAAGAGGAAGGCATACATTATGATGAAACTTTTGCCCCAATGGAAAGACTCGAAGCAATTCGACTTTTCTTAGCCTATGCAGTTCACAAAGACTTCAAGGTTCTCCAAATGGATGTCAAGTCAGCATTCCTTAATGGAAAGCTGAACGAAAAAGTTTTTGTTGAACAACCACCAAGATTCGTTGATCCTAAGCGTCCAGAATATGTATATAAGCTGGATAAGGCCCTCTATGGTTTAAAACAAGCACCTTGTGCATGGTATGACACTTTATCTTCCTTTCTTATTGCTGAAATTGTTGAACGTGGTAAAATTGATAACACTTTATTTTTCAGAAAGGTTAAAGGTCATATTATTCTACTAACCCATCTCTGTGTACTCAGTTCGCTGAAGGAATGAAGAATGAATATAATATGAGTATGATGGGTGAACTAACATACTTCCATGGACTTCAGATCAAGCAAAGTGATAAAGATATGCTGAAGAAATTCGATCTTACTCAAAGCTCAGATATGAAAACCCCTATGGCACCTTCGCTGACACTTAACAAGGATCCCTCTAAAAACCTGTTAATGTCAATGCCTATAAAGGAATGATTGGCTCTCTTCTATATCTTACAACGAGTCATCCTGATATCAAGTATTCTACTTGTCTTTGTGCATGATATCAACCTGAACCCAAAGAATCACATATGATCGTTGTGGAGCGAGTTTTCAGATATTTGAAAGGTATACCCAACCTAGGTCTTTGGTATCCCAAAGACTCAGAGTTCGATCTAACTGCCTATTCAAATAGTGATTTTGTAGTTTGCATACTAGATAGAAAGAGCACCACACGAGGCTGTCTGCTCCTGGGTGGAAAGTTGATGAGTTGGACTAGTAAAAAGCAAAAGTCAGTGTCTACCTCAATCGCTGAAGTTGAGTATGTAGTCGCTGGTAGTTGTTGTGCTCAGGTCTTATGGATGAGAAATCAGTTATTAGACTATGATCTTCATCTATCAAAGATTCCCAACTATTACGACAGCACTAGTGCCATCGCTATAGCAAACAACCCAGTGCTACTCTCAAAGACCAAACACGTCGAAATCAGATATCATTTTATCAGAGATCATGTGATGAATGGAGACATAGAACTTCATTTTATACCCACTGACTATCAGTTAGTTGATCTATTTACCAAATCTCTTGATGAGACAAGATTCAACTTTCTCATCAGCGATCTTGGAATGCTAAACCTTGAAGAATTACTCTTTAGAGGTAAAGCATTATGCCAGCAATAAGGTTATATCTCTGATAATCATCTTTTAAGCTCTGAGTATATGTTCTCTGATACTCAGGTATGTTCTCTATCCTAACTCACTGAAGTTTCCTTCAGTAAGGTGTCTTTCAAAATAAAACCTATCACTGACATCTTTCTATTAGTGATCACTTTGAGAAAGTTAAAATCATCACTGATATTTCTCATCAGTGATTTTTCGAAAATCAAAATCCATCCCTGATATTTCTTATTATCAGGGTTGTCTTAAGAAAAACGAAAAGACAACTTTTTGTGAGACGTCATTCTAGAGGATAACCCATGACACGCCTTTTTGTCTGACACGTTCGTCCGTTACACTTCTTAACCAATCCTCTTCGTGGGACGTGTCTGTGTCATGATGAGGGTTTTTCCCGCTCATCAACTTTCTCTCTCCTCTCTCACTCCTATATAAACAACCCTTGTTTATATTTTCTCTCTTTACGCGCATAAAACTCTCTAAAGCAAGAACCTCCATAGCATTTGAAGGAACTAAAAACTTAAGAACTCGATCCTCTACACTTTCAAGAATCCAGGTTCATATTCTTAAACTTATGCTATTTTTTTGGACAAAAACTTCCTTTTTGATCTTGAATCTCTGCTAACAAAGATCAAAACAATATTTTTCTTTCTTAAAAATCATCTTCTTTCATGATTTTCTTACAAAAACTCAAAAACATTTTTCGAAGTTTAAAACGATTCTTTAAACTCTGTCTTTCATCTTAAATGTGTATTCTAGATTCTTTCCTATAAAGGAAACTGGTAAAACATAAATTTGTACCATTTTCAGTATATTTTAAACTGAAAAACCCACTTTACAAGTTTCTTTCCTTAAATAGAAACTGGTGAAATCCCTAATTCTTATTTTTGGAAACTCTTTCCATACTAAGAAATTCTTCTTAATTTTCTCCTTTGTTCTAAATTTCTCATAAATGGCATCCCAAGCGACAACCTTTGTGAAATCGAAAAATGTCAAATTCGACCTGAATGATGTCCAATTCGTAGGCAACAACCATCTCGCCCTGTTGACCCTCACTGCCAATGGGATTCGTTCAGCCCTTCAACTGCTTGTTGCCCGCCCATTCACTAAGCCTCCAACCGACGATGAACTGATCCAATGCCTGGATCATATAGGGTACGAGTAGGACACAAAGCCCATGTCTCAAATCTTGGACAAGAAACTCACCAAAGTCATGAAGGCCAAAATGCCTTCAGAGCTCAACTTTCTCTTCACCCACATTATACAAGCCATGAGCGAGAAAACCGGCTCACACGATCAGGCCAACCGGTTTCAGCTTCAGATGGGATACAGCCTGATCACTGGGCGAAACATAGACTACGCCCGCATGATTTTCGACGATCTGATGGTGAAGGTCAGAAACCAGACTGGGAGCTGAAAGGTCTGTGGATCCCAGATTAGTGCAATCGATATGAAATCAATAAACAATAAGCAATGAACACGTTTGATTTCAATATGTTATCCCTCTATTTCATAAACCATTCAAAGAGTTTTTACTATGCGATTACAATGGTTTCAGGATGATTAACCTTTCTAAGCTCTTATCTGTCTAACCTAAAACTAGGCTAAAACTCTAACTATTTATACCAAGGGCTTAAGCTTCAAGCCCATGGCCCATTAAGCTAAACTACGCGCATTAAACATTATTAAGGCTTTTACAATTAATATAAAACTCTATATAGTTCTTTATATAACTTTCTAATATGTAGGACATTTATGGTTCTAAGAATCTCCCCCTAAAGTTATATAAAGAAAAATTGGTCTTGAAAACTTTATGTGTAATACCCCGGGTAAGTCCGTTAGATAAATTACCTATCCGTCAGATTTATTTAACTCTATAAAGGAAGTTTATGGCAAGTTTGGGTAAAATCATGGGTTAAAGGGTGTGTTAGCCATTAGTTAATAGTTGAGGGTTCAATTGGTAAGTTTAGTTAAGATATTATCAAACTAGGTATCAGATGTATCAGATTATCCTAAAATAGAAAGAGTGTGTGTGCGGGAGTTCTGGAGGCGAAAAGAAGCAAAAGAGGAAAAATACGGAGAAAGCATCGATTGATTTGGTTGAAGTTGATTTGAGGTAAGTACCTTTACATTTTGTGTGCTTGTAATCCTAAGTAAAAGATATCTATCGGTTTAGAAAGATCGATTTTATTGTTTGGTATTGTTGGTCCTGAAGGCCTATACAAGTTTGTAGAAGGGGGGGGGGGGGGGGGGGGGGTTGAATACAAACACACAGATTTTACTTTTCTAAATTGTTTATTGATAAATCATTAACAATTTACAGCTTGTTGCGGAGACAAGATTAAGGATAAACCTAAATCTAAACAAGTTGGAACACTAAGGTTTCTTGCACTAAGAGAGATAAGGAAATTACTAATAATAACCTATCTGAGATAAGAGATTTGAACTTGTCCAGAGTTAGCAAGTTACTTCAAATGAAGTGAGTTCATCTCTTTATATACTGCATGCATTTAATGCAAGTCAGTAAATACTTTACACGTGTCATCAGCTGGTTGGTTGCATGTCATTGACCTTGGTTGACAACCTTAGTAGCCGTATGGATGAATAGTGTAATATCAGAGTGGTTGTACGATTTCAGATATTCGGAGGTTATTTTCTGACAATTCGTACGGAGTCGTGCAAGGGTGGTTAGGACAAAAGTACTTTGTACGGAGGACTTCATGATCAGCTTTCGTTGATTCAGCGATTATCATTTTCTATTCAGCGAATGATAAAGTTCAGCGATAGCTGAAGTCTTGTACTGGATACTTCACATTGAGTGGACAAATCTGAGTCTTCGCTGATCCGCATCAGTTCATTAGGAGACTTGTCGCTGGTTCTTGAGCTTGATCTTCGACTTCAGCGTAGAACCTTTGTTGACGTGAAACTTGTCTTCAGGGATCATAAGTAAATAACTAACTTATCAGCGATCATCATAATGACTGAACAGACTCATCACATTAATGGTGAACAGTGTTCGCTGAATGTTTAATTTAAAAGAGCGAGAGTTCCTATCAGCGGTACTGTAAGATCTTAGTATTTATCAGTGATAGTGAAACTCTGATACATATTGTTTACTTACAATTTTCACTAAGTATATAAGAGAGGGTCATTATCAAATCACTGAGGGTTTGGATCAACAATCTCCCCCTATTTGATTATGACATAGCAACAAAGAAAATTGCTATTTAATGAAAACATAAGGATAAAAAGAACTCATAAGATATTTGTCCCTTTTACTGTTTTCTGGGATCTTTTCAGTACTGATGGAGTAAAGTACGTTCGCTGAAATCTTTCTTTAAGATATTGAATCAGGTTACAATGAAGAACAAAAAGATTATAAGTACAAGCGAAATAATTTACAAGTACAGAAGGATAACTGATACAATAGAGAAAAAGGAGATTATATCAGTTTTCAAAAGGTTCTTCCTTAATGAGAAGTTCATCAAGGGTCGTCTTTTCAGTGGGGATCATCCAGTTAGGAACATTTACTCCTTGATTCTTTAACTTCAGAGCAGCTTCAAAAATCAAGGACTTCAGGTGTCTAGCTTTGATGTCGCGTCTGACTTCGCACCAGTGTACGAGATCTCTGAGTTGTTCGATGGGAGCGATGTGGAGCTCAGAGACACGTTGAAAGTGAGGATTTCCATCATAGTCTAAGAAGAATATACCATATGGATCACTTACCACTGTGCCAGGGATGAAGGTTTCTCCAGGTGGTAGGGAGGTGTCAAGCATTGAAAGATCAGCATCAGGGCCAAGAACTTCAGCACGAGAGAAACCAATACCTGTTTCATTTCGAATGATTGGACCTGAATCAGAAACTTTCTTCTTCTTAGCAGAGGCATTCTTCGGTTGAGGAAGAGTAGGAGGAATATCCACAACAGATGAAAGCAAGTCGATCTGTTTGTTTAAGATCATCTCAACATGGCTTTTGAATTTTGAGCGTGATCCCTGAATGGCTAATTTCGTTTCTAACCATTCAGAGAGACCAAACTTTTCTAATGAAGCAGCATAGAAGGTTAGCTTGGTTTTGTCATCTCTGTAGACATCAACTTCAACAACAGGAACATCAACGTACATTTTTCCTCTGATGTTGGCTTTGATTATTTTGGATGGTCTTGATCGATAGGTCAGCATTTGTTTAGCCCATTCCAAAGTTGTATCAGAGACCTTTGTCTTTTCTCTAACGATTTCTTGAGCATCATCCCAGAGCTGACGTTGAACATCAATGGGAACTCTTTTTAGCTTGGGGTCTTTGATTGATCGTTGAGTAAGCTTGATGGCGTATTCTCTGTCTTTCTCTTCAGCTTCCTTCCTTTCAGCGATAAGGCGTTCAGCTCTAAGGTGTTCCTGGTATTCAGCTTTGGAGATTTTGAACTTTGGAGGAACTGAAGGAAGTTGATCACGCCTTAGGATGATTCGCTGATCCTCGAATCGCTTTATTATTTCCTCTTTTCTCTTTTGATCCTCTTTACTCAGCTTTTGAGGAGCTGAGGAAGGTCTGTTTCTGTGCAAGAGAGGTTGTTCTTCTGGTTCATCAGTCTCAGAGATCAAATCTAAGACTGGGATTATTTCATCAGCAGCAGCTGGCTTTATTTGTGAAGTCGCAGTAGTAGAACCTTCAGCGACATCCTCAAACAGGGGAGAGGACTAGCTGAAACACAACGATCTTACAAATAAGAACATGGGTAGAAGAACTTGGGTAGAAAGAGAAAGATAAATATGTTCAGGTGTAGGCTAGGGTAGTAGAACTTATAGAGGAGGGATGGAGTGAGAGATGTTTAGTGTACCTGACAAACCGGCTTTTCAAGAAAGATCGTCAGATTGTCATCTTCAGCGACGCTTTTGCCTTTGCCTTTCTCAGCGCCAGGGATGTCGACGGCTTCATCATCTTCTGCTTCGGATTCTTCAGCGTCTTCTTCGAGTTGCTCCCCCTCAGATACAGAGGCGAGCTTCTCGGTTCCCTCAGGGTTTTCATCTCCCTGAGGTCCAGCGATAAGATCTTCATTCTTCTCTCCCCTGATAGATTCATCATGGGAAAGGTCTTCAGCGCTCTTTTCAAGATCCTCAGCGCTCTTCTCATCGGTATGTTCAGCGCTCTTTTCCTCGGGATGTTCAGCGCTCTTCTCCCCCTCTTTTTCATGATGACTGGGGGAGGAATGGGTAGAATCTATAGCTGTGGGAGGCTCTCTGTCTTCTTGGCCAGAGATACCCACACAACTTTCAATCTTTGCTAATCTGACTTCTAGGCCAGTTATAGCAGGATTGATCTTTTCCAGCTCTTTGCGATCCGTCGCTGTGAAAGTTTCCATTGCAGGGGCAGGGGTCGGTTCAGGAGCAGGAGTTCTCGCCTTGTTGATCAACTCTTCAAGCATTGTTTTCATCGAACCAACGTCGGTCTTTACAGAGCCTAAGTCAGTCGTCAGAGTTTGAACATTTGTCTTCACAGCAGACATATCACCCTCTAGTGCTCCAACCGATGTCTTCAGCATTGTTACTTCGCCGGACATGGAGGAAACTGATTGTTTGAGTGAGGTGTAGTCTGTGTAGATATCAGCGAGCACCTTAGCAAAGTCGCTGAGAGTCTTATCAACTTGTTTCAAGTCATCTGTGGAAGCTTTCTTCTCCACCACCGTAGTCAGCTTTGTCAAATTCTCTCCAGCGTTTGTTACAGCTGTAGAGTTGTTGGAGAGTGTGGTGGTGAGACCGGTCAACTTTGTTTCCACGGACTTCAGAGACTCGTTGATGTCTCCCAAATTAGGACCTGTAACACATAAGTACTTGTGAACAAAGGAAAGCTCAGAAGTTTTAGGTTTAGTTACAGTATATATGGGTTGATTTGTACCTGCAGGAGGATTGACGAAATCGTCAAAGTTGCGGATTCCTGAAAAATGTTCCATATCTTCCTCAAAAGTGCGGTGAGGTATGGTGATCTCTACAGGTCCTGTCTTCATCATTCGTTGAGAAGCGTCAGCGGTGGCTTCTGGAATGATGGCATCTCCAGTGTTCTTTGGAGGAGTGTCCAAGTGAGTGAAGGGAGAAGCGAAGGATAAGAATGGGGTTCGGGTTCTGAGTTCAGCGTTGGAATCGCTGAGAATCACTTCATCAGTCTTTTGAGAGACCGAGGGAGGTTGGGTAGGTTCCAAGTTTCTAACCTCAGCGTTTGGAGACGCTGAAGTCTGGATTGGAGGGATGGCTTGCACGGGTGTGGCAGAGCGTACCACGAAACTTTCCTTCAGCTCTTCAGAATGAGCTGAGGAGTCTTCAGCATGGAATTGCTGGGGTTGCTCCTTGGTTTTCTTGATCCTTTTGGAATCAAGTTGGGTGTGAGAGTGTTTCCTTTTCTTAGAAGGAGAGGATTGTGTGGCCGGGGCATCAGCGATGAGTATTGTCACTGAAGGAGCCACAGAAGTCGTAGAATTGGGGTTAAGAAGAGAGAGAAGGGTAGAGAGACGTACCTCATTGTCGACAGGTTTGAAATCGAGCACCTTAGGGCCAACCTGAGAAAGTTTCAGGTCACCCTCTTGAGGATAGTTGTCCTTCAGGCCATATTGGAAGATGGCGCTGATGAAACGGGGGTAGTGAACCCATGCAGATTCTAGGTCATCATAAATGATAGATGCCCAGTCAATATGTAGACCTTTCAGCAGTGCGTATCCCATAGCCTGCTGAGGTTGAGCGGCTTGATAAGAGGAGCCGGTCTTCGCTGTCATGCAGCTGATCAGGTGTGCGAAGATGAAATTCATCTCGCTGGGCATTTTAGACTTCTTTATCAGCGTCAGCTTCTTCTCGGGCTTCTTGTCCCTTCCAGTTTCCCAGACATAGCCCATTGCATCAAAAAATGCAATAAGAGCTTCTTTGTCAGCGTGCCTTTTATGGTCAGGGAATGGAACAAACGGTTTTTCTTTGGTAGCATTGGGAAAGTTTAGAGCTTTTCGAATGATTGCGGGGGTTATCTTAATTATGCCATACTCAGTATCGCTGAGTATGCAATCAATGGTTTTGGATGGATCTTTGGCGGATGGTAGCTGAGAGTGTCTGGCAGAGTACCAGAACTGGGATAGTAGCAGCTGACTTGCGGGAGGTGTGATGGTCAGGGCTGTTGAAATGCAGCAGTTTTTCAGGAAATTCACAGCATCATCCAGATGTGTGACTTGCTTTCGAGGAGGAAACTCGAGAAGCGCAGAGAGGTTGTTGACCTTGGTCCAATGTAGCTGATCCAGCTTGAACTTAACCTGAGGGGCTTTGATGATATCCACTTCCTTAGAGTCAGCGGAGATGGACTCAGCGGTAACATTGATCTTTGAAGATGCCATTTCTCTGTATTATCAGTTCAACCAAAGATGTTAACAAATAAGAATTGTCTTGATATGGAAAGAAATTCCATTAAGATGGTTCGAATTTTGTCCATTTCATTCAGACAAAAATGTCTTATTGAAGATTAGGTTTTTTCATGATTTTGAAACGAAATGTAAAACCCATAAAGTCTTGTATTCCAGTTTAAAAAAAATGGATACGAATGAAGAACAAGTTTAAGATTTAGATTTAAAACTTGAAGAACAACCATGAAATGGTTGTGTTCATAAAACCATGAAAGAAATGATTTTATTTTTAAGTTCTTTTGTTTGATCTTGTTTAAAACAATGATAAGATCAGAAACAAGTTAAGCATTTGGTAAAAAATAAGAACATATTAACCTTGATGTTTGATGAAGAAGATGATGAACAGTTCTTTGAAGATTTGAGAGCACAAATGCAACAGTAATTCTTTTCTTGCGGAGGAAGATTTGATCGCGTAAAAGACACAATATAAACCAAGAGTTGTTTATATAGAGATTTTTAGAGAGAGAAAACCTTGAGCGGGAAAAGGTTTTCATCATGACACGGACACGTGTTTGCATTTGATTGGAAGTTTGAACGAAACGTGCAAACGTGTGTCAGAAAGAAATCGTGCCTGGTGTTATCCGTTGCAATGACGTCACAACTGTCCTTTCATATTCTTGGTTGTCTCTGAGGTTTTGAAAAACTCAGGGATACTTTTGAAAACATGAAGCACTGAATGAAGATATTCAGCGAAGGTTTTAAGAAATTTCAAAATATCGCTGTTAAGGAAGAGATATTCAGCGATGCATTTTGTTTTGAAATCTTTCATTTTCATGCGATTGTCAGAGAGAGAAAACATACCTTGATATCAGTTTAACCAAGTTTTATTCAGAGGGAAGATGATTGAATAGGTTATACGAGTTGATTTTATCCTATCGCTGATCAAATGTGAACCGCTGAAGATTTTATCCTTCAAAGTTCAGCATTCCAAGCTCGTTGATGAGAAAGTTGAATCTTGTATCATCAAGAGGTTTGGTAAATAGATCAGCTAACTGATAATCAGTTGGAATAAAATGAAGTTCTATATCACCATTCATCACATGATCTCTGATAAAATGATATCTGATTTCGATGTGTTTTGTCTTTGAGTGTAGCACTGGGTTGTTGGCTATAGCGATGGCACTAGTGCTGTCGCAATAGATTGGAATTTTGGAGAGCTGAAGATCATAGTCTAGTAGCTGATTTCTCATCCACAAGACTTGAGAACAACAGCTTCCAGCGGCTACATATTCAGCTTCAGCTGTGGAAGTGGACACTGAGTTTTGCTTCTTACTTGTCCAACTTACCAGCTTTCCACCCAGGGGCTGACATCCTCCTGTGGTGCTTTTCCTATCCATTTTGCAACCTGCAAAATCAATGTCTGAATAGGCGGTTAGATCGAATCCTGAGTCTTTGGGATACCAAAGGCCTAGATTCGCTGTACCCTTAAGATATCGAAAGATTCGCTTTACAGCTTTCATATGAGATATCTTAGGTTCAGCTTGATATCGTGCACACAAGCATGTTGCAAACATAATATCGGGTTGGCTAGCTGTAAGATACAATAGTGAGCCGATCATCCCACGGTACAGCGTGACATTGACAGGAACACCCTTTGTGTCCTTATCAAGTGTCAGCGGTGGTGCCATAGGGGTTTTCATAGCTGAACTTTCAGTTAAGTCGAATTTCTTCAGCATATCTTTAACATATTTTCCTTGATTAATGAAAGTTCCTTTTTCAGTTTGCTTAATCTGAAGACCAAGGAAATATGTTAGTTCACCCATCATGCTCATTTTATACTCATCTTTCATTCTATCAGCGAAACGAGTACAAAGCTTAGGGTTAGTAGAACCAAATATAATGTCATCAACATATATTTGAACTAAAATGATATGACCTTTCACTTTTCTAAAAAATAGAGTTTTGTCAATCTTACCTCTCTCAAAATGTTCAATGTGGAGATAAGTAGAGAGAGTATCATACCATGCACGAGGAGCTTGCTTTAAGCCATAAAGTGCCTTATCCAGTTTATAAACATAACCTGGACGCTTAGGATATGAGAATCCTGGAGGTTGTTCCACATAGACTTCTTCATTCAGCTTTCCATTTAGAAACGCTGACTTAACATCCATCTGATGTACAGTGAAGTTTTTGTGTACAGCATATGCTAAGAAAAGACGAATTGATTCAAGTCTTGCTACTGGAGCAAATGTTTCATCATAATCTATGCCTTCCTCTTGTCTGTATCCCTGAGCAACAGACGAGCTTTGTTGCGAGTCACAGTACCATGTTCGTCCAACTTGTTTCGATAGACCCATTTAGTGCCTATCACCGTTTTGTCAGTTGGTCTACGAACGAGTTTCCAAACTTTGTTTCTTTCGAATTCAGTCAGCTCTTCTTGCATAGCGCTGACCCAGTTTGGATCTCTGAGGGCATCATCTATTTTCTTTGGTTCAGTTAGAGAAATAAAGTTAACAAATAAACAAATATTACCTGCACTTCTACGAGTCTGAATACCAGCGTTTGGATCACCAAGAATTTGATCGATTGGGTGATTTACAGTCCATCGCTGAGCCGGAGCATACGTCGCTGACTCAGTCTGAACTGGAGAAACTGAAGATGAGGCTTCAGCTACTTCTGGATTATCAGCTAAGAGAGGAATGTTTGCATTTGTCACTTCATTCACTGATTGCTGAGAAATAGATGGAATTTCTGAGATATTTGGATCAACTGCAGGTATAGTGTTTATAGGAACAGCTGAGACCCAAGATGTTTCAGCTTCACTATTCTGCATATCTGGAATGATAGTAGGACCATCATTTTCTATGGTGTGAGCATGAGGAGTGGGAACTTCTTCTGAATCACCAAGATGAGAAAACATCCATTGATTCAGTTCTTCAGTATCAGCGGACGGTTTAGAGTTCGCTGAACGGGATTCGTCAAACGTGACGTGAATAGTTTCTTCTACAGTTTGTCTTCTACGGTTGAAGACTCTGAAGGCTTTGGAGACTGAGGAGTATCCAAGAAAGATTCCATCATCAGCCTTAGGATCAAACTTTCCAAGTGCATCTCTGTTGTTCAGTATGAAACACTGACATCCAAAGATGTGAAGAAAGCTGATTGAAGGCTTTCTCCCATGAAAGAGTTCATAGGCTGTCTTTTTGAATCTTTTAACTATCAGCGACCTGTTTTGCATAAAACAAGCAGTGTTGACAGCTTCTGCCCAAAACTGAGTAGGCAGGTGAGAATCGCTGAGCATTGATCGTGCAACTTCGATAATTGTTCTATTTCTTCTTTCAGCGACTCCATTTTGTTGCGGTGTTCTCACTGACGAAAAATTGTGAGAAATACCCTTACTCTCAAGAAAGGAATCAAGAGAACTGTTTTTGAATTCAGTTCCATGATCACTCCTTATTGAGCGAACAGTCATATTGTTCAGAGTTTCCATCTTCCGAACAAAGGTGATGAGTTCTTCAGGGGTGTCACTCTTAGAACGGAGAAACATTACCCATGTGTAACGAGAGAATTCATCAACTATGACCAGCGTATATTTCTTTCCAGCGATAGATTGTTTGTTAACAGGGCCAAACAAATCCATATGGAGTAGTTGTAGGGGAGATGACACTGAGGAGACTTGCTTTGATTTAAAACTTGGCTTGGTCTGCTTCCCTTTTTCACACGCTGAACATAAAGTCTCTTTGGCGTATGAATGCTGAGGTAGACCAGTGACTAACTCTTTAGAGGAAAGAGTAATCAGTGTCTTGAAATTTAGATGCGAGAGCCTCTTGTGCCATAGCCAGTTAACATCAGAAGATGCCTTTAAGAAGAAATAGGAGTTCTCAGTGGTTGTTGAGGCCATGTTTATTACATAAACATTTTCCAAACGATAACCGCTGAGAGCTATCTTCTCCTTTTTGTCAGTGACAAAGCAGGATTCCTTAGTGAAAATAACTTTGTTATCCATGTCGCAAAGCTGACTGATGCTCAGAAAATTATGCTTCAACCCTTTAACATATGCGACTCTTCTGAAGGAGGTTGTACCATTTGAAAGTACACCATACCCTCGGGTGTGTCCTTTTCCATTTCCACCGAAAGTCATAGAGGGACCCTTCTCTTCTTTGTATTCAGCGAGCATGTTTTTCTTTCCAGTCATGTGTCTAGAGCATCCGCTATCGAGATACCAGATACCCTTCTTAACCTGCATTTACAAAGGAAGATTAGTTTTGCTTGGGTACCCACTTAACCATGTATACACGTTTGTCAGTGGAGCTAGTTGGAATAGAAGGTTCAGCAGTCTTCGCAGCATTTGAAGATTCAGCTTTGTCTTTCTTCACTTTGGTTAATTTCTTAACTTCAGTGGTAGGAGTCACCTTGACCTGATTTGCATCAGGGTTGGTCTTCTTTGCCTTGGGGGCAATCTTCACCTTAGCTATCTTTTCAGCTTTGGTGGCTGTGGGGCACTTACTAGCAATATGATCGGTAAGTCCACAGGGATAACATTTCCTATAACTAAAAGTAGTTCTAGGACCACTTGTATGCTGAGCTTTTAATTTCGAATTAGAAGTGCCAGCACCAAGTAAACTATTGGCTTTAGAAATGGGACGAACATTCAGTTCTTCAGATTTCTTACCAAGGACATCCACTCTGAGTCTAGGAGTAGATCGCTGAATAGATCCAGAGATCAGCTTTCTAGATCCAGAGGGGTAGGTCACTAACACTTTAGAAGCATTCAGCTTTGGTACTAAGGTACCCTTCTGAGGATTTTGATAAATAACAATTCCTTTACCTTTGTCTTTAGAGACAGAGGTAGGTTTTGAATAAACCATTTTCTCCTTACCTTTTGAGGAGGTAGGAGTTTCCTCAGGTATTGGTGTAATGGACGAGGAGCACTGAGATGATGAAGTGTCAGCGACTGAGGATTCGAACGTTCCAAATTTAAGCATTGAACGTTCAGTGGTTGGTTTTGGAGTATCATATTTATAACCCAGACCACGTTTATCACTCAGAGGAATCTGAGCCTTAATTATCTCAGTGATCTTTGTTGAAGAATTACACCATCCTTCAACAGTAGCTTTTTCAGCCTCTAATGCAGCGATAGCTTCTGCTCGTTCGATTTTGACTAGCTGATTTAAATATACTTGATCCTTAAATTCTTCTTCAATTTTAGAAAGCTTTTCTATTTGAAGGTGGCAGTTTTTAAGCTTTTCAGCGAGATCAAGATTTTGGTTTTCAACCACAGTTTTGCCGTTCATGGCTTCGTATAAACTTCTAGTCAAGAGATCGATTTTACGGAGACTATCAGCTTCATCAATATTTGCAATATTGGTAAAGAAAGAAGGTGATACTTGAATGACAGATGTTGAAGTGGAGGGAATGTCTGAACTTTCTTCCTCTTCTTCAATCATGGCCATGAGACATTGATTTGCTTCATCATCTTCAGAGTCAGATGATGATGCTTCTTTATCAGAAGCAGCCCAATCATAGTCAGCCATCAGGCCTTTTCCTTTCTTCTTAAAGCTTTTCAGCTTTGCATACTTCTCCTTCAGCTTTGAGTATTTGTCATCTTTATTCCTTGGAACAAAGTTTTTCTTTGAGAAAGCTGAAGGTCTCATGATTTTCTTTGACCTGCACTCATTAGCGAAATGACCTGTCTTTTCGCAGTTGAAACAAGTAGCAGTAGCCTTATTAACAAAAGCTGATGATTTAGGCTTGTCAGTTATGGAAAGAGGTTTGTTCTTTCTAAACATTTTCTTCTTGGCGAATCTCCTGAACTTTTTAGTTAGGAGAGCCAAGGATTCATCATCATCTGAAGAATCAGAGTCTGATGACCTTTCAGAGTTACTTTCTAACTCAGTGATAGTGACCGAGGGTCGCTGAGTAGAAGGTTCCTCTGAGATTAAAGCAACAGGGGTGCTTTTGGAATCTTTTACAAGATTCTTCTTAAGATGGCTAGATTGCTCATGATTCAGCAATGTACCATATAAGGTAGCAAGGGTCATTGATCTAAGATCCTTTGACAGCTTGAGACACATGGAATAATTGTCCCAGCTTTCAGGTAAACATTCTAGAAACTTTGTCAGCACTTCAAAGTTAGAATATTCCTTACCAACAGTTTTCAGATCTATAATTAAGCAATTAAAACGTTGGTGAACTTCAGAGAGAGTTTCATTCTTACCAGAAATGAAGCTTTCGTATTGTCTTACCAGGTTGATCTTTCTTGAGTCCTGGACTTCAGACGTTCCTTCATACTGAACACATATTGTGTCCCACATGGCTTTTGATGATTTCAGGTTCATGACGGAATGGTAGACTTCGTCAGGAAGGGCCATGGATAGTATGGATCTGGATTTTGTATCTATAGCCACTTTCTTCTTATCTTCGTCGGTCCACTGATGGATTTCTTTAGGAATCAGCCTTTATGGAATAGCAGGTCTATTTGCAGTGGCTGGAACTAAAGGATCAATTGTTACAGGGATGTGTGGGCCGTTCTCAAGATAGTAAGGTATAGTAGGGTCTACACCTTCTAAGAAGAGTGTCATCCTACTTTTCCACAAGTTGAAGTTATCTCTGGAAAATCCAGGGGGTTTTGCAAGAGAACCATTGTCTATATAATGTGTGTTTGAGTTGGTGGCCATTTTCAGATAATAGCAAGGAAGAGAAATACCTTAGATTAGATCTTGTTTATGAGATTAAACAAATCTGCTCTGATACCACTTGTTGGTCCCGAAGGCCTATACAAGTTTGTAGAAGGGGGGGGGGGGGGTTTGAATACAAACACACAGATTTTACTTTTCTAAATTGTTTATTGATAAATCATTAACAATTTACAGCTTGTTGCGGAGACAAGATTAAGGATAAACCTAAATCTAAACAAGTTGGAACACTAAGGTTTCTTGCACTAAGAGAGATAAGGAAATTACTAATAATAACCTATCTGAGATAAGAGATTTGAACTTGTCCAGAGTTAGCAAGTTACTTCAATCGAAGTGAGTTCATCTCTTTATATACTGCATGCATTTAATGCAAGTCAGTATATACTTTACACGTGTCATCAGCTGGTTGGTTGCATGTCATTGTCCTTGGTTGACAACCTTAGTAGCCGTATGGATGAATAGAGTAGTATTAGAGTGGTTGTACGATTTCAGATATTCGGAGGTTCTTTTCTGACAATTCGTACGGAGTCGTGCAAGGGTGGTTAAGACAAAAGTACTTTGTACGGAGGACTTCATGATCAGCTTTCGTTGATTCAGCGATTATCATTTTCTATTCAGCGAATGATAAAGTTCAGCGATAGCTGAAGTCTTGTACTTGATACTTCACGTTGAGTGGACAAATCTGAGTCTTCGCTGATCCGCATCAGTTCATTAGGAGACTTGTCGCTGGTTCTTGAGCTTGATCTTCGACTTCAGCGTAGAACCTTTGTTGACGTGAAACTTGTCTTCAGGGATCATAAGTAAATAACTAACTTATCAGCGATCATCATAATGACTGAACAGACTCAGCACATTAATGGTGAACAGTGTTCGCTGAATGTTTAATTTAAAAGAGCGAGAGTTCCTATCAGCGGTACTGTAAGATCTTAGTATTTATCAGCGATAGTGAAACTCTGATACATATTGTTTACTTACAATTTTCACTAAGTATATAAGAGAGGGTCATTATCAAATCACTGAGGGTTTGGATCAACAGGTATTAGTTTTCAATCGAATCTGTGAAAATGGAACCGGCTGTGTTCTTGAGAGTCCCGGGGAAGTTTCAGTAGACTCCCGGTAGTGTGGAGTCCCGGTATGGTAGACTCCCAGTATTATCGACTCCCGGTAGTATCGACTTCCGATATAGTGAACTCCCGGTATTACTAACTTCCGGTATTGCCAACTCCCGGTACCAAAGAGTCCCGGTACTGTAAAGTCCCGGTACCAAGGAGTCCCGGTACTGAGAAGCCCCGGTACTCTGTGTAGTCCAGGTAGTTGTTAAGTTTAGTGATACAGTTGAGAACAGGAACTGGTAGGCTTTATATGTTTGGCTAGTAAAGAGGTGTATGTGCCTTAAATTGTTTCAGATTCTGTGGAGTCGTGGTAAGAGATAAGACCATTGTGAAAGGAGCTTGCGAGCGTGTGTAATAATCAAAACAGGTGAGTTTTACTTTAAAAGTATTTTAACTGGAATACATATACGTATGGTTTGGGAACGTGATAATTGGTGATTACATGTTTATATGTATGGTATATGTGAATTATAATATATTGAGGTATTATATTTACATGAGTATTATAATGTGTTATAATACGTTGGCCGGGCTTAGGACCGGTGTGTTTGGCTATAGAATCCGTATAGCGTTGTTTGGCTGTAGATGTTGTGCAGCGTTGTAAATTTATTAGTTGGCTTGCAACCAACTAATATGGCCAGGAGGAATAAGAATGAGAAGGGAAGGTATATGTTGTGTGAGTTCAAATTGATATATTTGATAGTGCTGTGTGATTTATATAAATAAAGGTTATATAAATGATTTCAATCTAACAGGGATTTTTCTCACTTAGACCCTTAGGTCTAACCCTCATTTTTGTTTTAAAAATATGTATTCCAAGTGGTGGATCGCGTAAGAGCAAGTAATTAGAGTAAGAGATGGATGGCTTTTGTGAAGAATTATATGACGAAGAACTTGTCATGTTTAGCAGTTGTAATTTAATAGCTAAATGTTATGTATGTAATCACTATAAAGTTTGTAGTAGGATGGTTTCTTTTGATTGTAAAAGACTACGGGACCGAACTTGAAATTTGATATCTCTTTTGTTATATCGATGTTATGTTACATTATGTGATTTGTTGTGTATATGGGAATTGGGTTGTTACAAATGGTATCAGAGCCTTAGTTTATGGGATTTAGGTATTTGTATCTGTACCTAGACTTAAACTTCATGTGAAGTAGGATGTCCCTATTATTGTAGAACCTTGGGATATTAAGTATAAAAGGTAGAAGGAACATCATGTAAGGTAATTTCATATTACACCTGGCCAGCGTAATTGTGATCTTATAGGTACATGTTTGAACTGGAATACCTTGTTATATGGGGTATGTGCTTATGTGTATATTAACCTTGTTTAAATCTACAGAATGGCAAGCGGTACACGGAATTCGAATCGAGGAGGAGGAAGAAATCCGAATAGTACGAATCCGCCGATAGGAACGAGGGACAGGGGAGGCAGAACTGGGGGCAGAGTCGGGGGTAGAACCGGGGGTAGAGATGGAGGTCGACCCGGAGGCAGAGTCCAGCCACAGGGTACAGAGTTTGTTACCAGGGATGATCTAATGGCAGAAATGGGAAGATTAAAGGCTAGCATACAAACAATGTTTGATCGAAACCGTCAAAATGAAACTGGAATATCGGATCCCGGACCGGAAGATGATATGCTAATCACACCAACTGTTGTACCAGTACAAAGGAGGTGCGACTACAAAATGTTTTTGAGCTGTAGACCTCCGACCTACTCAGGAGACAGGGATCCCGTGAAAGCAATGAGGTGGATGAAGGAAATAGAAGCTATTTTCAAGACAAGCAAGTGTGCAGATGAAGATAGGGTATTGTATGGGACAACAATGTTAAAAGGGGATGCTTTGTATTGGTGGGAGTCTTTTATTCATTCTAAAGGATCTGATGTTTATTCTACCCTCTCTTGGGAAGAATTTGTGATAGCCTACAGAAACGCATTTTGTCCCCAAGCAGCCGTCAAACAACTGGAAGGGGAATTTATGAACTTGCAACAAGGAAACTTATCCGTTCGAGACTACACCGCTAGCTTTCTGGAAAAGTCTCGGTTCACAGAATACTACGTTGCTACGGAGGCGATGAAGACGGAAAGGTTTATCTTTGGGCTGAACTTAGAAGTCAGAAGGCTAGTGACTGCAAAAGGACCCGATACCTTCTCAACTGCAGTTGATGCCGTGGAGAATGTTGAAAGAGATATTAGAAGGGATGCTGGCGATAAAAGTATCGGGAAGAGAAAGTGGGAAGGACCACAACACGATCCGAAGAAGTCCCGATTTCAGAGGTATGATAACCGTCCGCCGTTTCGACCAGCGGAAAGACCATGTCAGAAGTGCAACCGTGTCCACCGAGGAAATTGCCAAGGTGATTTACGAGCGTGTTATAAGTGTGGGAAGACCGGACACGTCATTAAAGATTGTAAGGTAACGCGGTTATGTTTCTTATGCAATTCTCCGGATCACCTTCAGTCGGACTGTCCGCGGGGGAGGACACAGCAAGGTGGGTCATCGGGCAGGCCAGCAATTGTTAAACCAATAATACCAAGACTAGAACCGCCAGTAACCAGGGGTCGTGCATTTCAAATGACTGAGAAAGAAGCGGAGGAAACTCCGGATGTGGTCACAGGTACATTTTTAATAAACTCTACACGTGCTAAGGTGCTATTTGATTCCGGTGCAAACCGATCGTTTGTGTCTCCTGCATTTGCTGCTTGCCTGTGTTTGAAACCTAAAATTCTAGAACATGCTCTATCAGTAGATACGACAAATGATAATCAAGTGTCAGTTAAAGAAGTATTTGATGAATGTGTGATAAATATAGAGGAGTGTAGAGTGCCGATACAATTGTTTCCTATAACCTTGATAGAGTTTGACGTCGTAGTGGGAATGGACTGGTTAGCCGAGAATCAGGCTAACATAGTGTGTGACAAGAAGTTAATAAATGTGGTATTACCTGAGAAGGGACCAGTAGTCATTTATGGTGATCGTAGGAATCATCAGTCTAGCCTTATATCTATGATAAAAGCCCGTAAATGTGTCAGTAAGGGTTGCCCGAGTTACTTAGCCTATGTGATAGATAGTAGGCCTGAAAAGATTAAGTTGGAAGATATTCCTATCGTTAGTGAATTTCCAGAAGTTTTTCCCGAAGACTTAGACCTGATTCCTGGAGCCACTCCTGTAGCCCGTGCACCTTATCGTCTGGAACCTCCAGAGATGAAAGAGATGATGGCACAACTACAAGATTTATCCGATAAAGGCTTCATCAGACCTAGTTTTCACCGCGGGGAGCACCAGTGTTATTTGTGAAAAAGAAGGATGGTTTGATGAGAATGTGTATCGACTACCGAGAACTGAATAAGCGTACGATAAAGAACAAGTATCCGTTACCCCGAATTGATGACCTCTTTGATCAGTTAGTTGGAGCTTGCTATTTCTCCAAGATTGATCTAAGATCCGGTTATCACCAGTTGAAAGTTAAAGAAGAAGACGTTCTAAAGACTGCTTTTCGAACAAGGTATGGACATCACGAATTCTTAGTGATGCCGTTCGGACTGACGAACGCTCCAGCTGCCTTTATGGATTTAATGAATCGGGTATGTAAGCCGTATCTTGATAAATTTGTTATTGTATTTATCGATGATATCCTTATCTATTCCTGATCCAAGGAAGAGCACGCGCAACATCTTCGTTTGATTCTGGAGCTACTGAAGAAGGAAAAGTTGTATGCAAAATTTTCCAAATGTGAATTCTGGCTACGGAAAGTTCAATTTCTGGGGCACGTGGTTTCTGAGAAAGGTATACAAGTTGATCCGATGAAAGTGGAAGCAGTTGAAAAGTGGGAACCGCCGAAGACAGCAACCGAAGTACGTAGTTTTCTGGGTTTAGCCGGCTACTATCGGAAATTTATAAAAGACTTCTCTCGTATCGCAACGCCATTGACTAAGCTAACCCGAAAGAACCTGAAGTTTGAATGGAAAGCTAAACAAGACGAGGCATTCCGGATATTGAAAGAGAAACTGTGCAGCGCACCGATTCTATCACTACCTGAAGGTTCGGAAGATTTTGTTGTTTATAGTGATGCGTCAAAACTGGGATTGGGATGTGTACTTATGCAGCGGGGAAAGGTTATTGCTTATGCTTCTCGTCAATTAAAGGATCATGAAAGACAGTATCCTACACACGACATGGAGCTTGCAACAGTTGTCTTCGCGTTGAAGATTTGGAGACATTATCTGTATGGTTCCAAATGTCAGATTTATACCGATCACAAGAGTCTCCAACACCTCTTTGATTAGAAGGAGCTGAATATGAGACAAAGGAGATGGCTAGAATTGCTGAACGATTACGACTGTGAAATCCTTTATCACCCGGGAAAGGCGAATGTGGTGGCGGATGCGCTGAGTCGTCAAGAAAGGAGTGGAACAATAAAAGTTATTTCGCTACGAACTGAACTCCTACCCAACATATTTGACGAATTGCAGAAGTGTCAAGTGGAAGCTTATCAGGATGAACATCTGAAATCAGAACGGTTAGCGGGGATATCAACATTGCTAGTAAAGGATGATCGTGGGTTATTGTGTCTGGGAAACAGAGTGTGGGTACCTAGTTTGGGTGTGTTACGTGATCGTGTTTTACAAGAAGCTCACCAATCCCGTTTCTCTATTCACCCAGGTACAAACAATATGTATAAAGACCTTAAACAATTCTATTGGTGGCCGGGGATAAAAAGAGAAATTTCTTTGTATGTGGAAAGATGTGATACTTGTAAGAAAGTAAAGATCGAACACCAAAAGCCATTTAGTCAGCTACAGCGGCTAGAAATACCTATGTGGAAGGGGGAGCAGATTACCACAGATTTCATCACGAAGCTACCAAGGACTCCGAAGGGATTTGATTCTATTTGGGTGATCGTCGATAGATTGACAAAGTCTGCACATTTTCTACCAATAAAGGAAACCGATTCGATGGAGCGATTAGCTAAGTTGTACATTGACGAAATAGTAACTCGACATGGAGTTCCAATCTCGATCATTTCTGATTGTGATAGTCGTTTTACTTCGAGATTTTGGAGAAGTTTTCAAAGGGAAATGGGGACACAGATAAAGTTAAGTACGGCGTATCATCCTCAAACAGACGGGCAGAGTGAACGAACGATTCAGACCTTAGAAGATATGCTCCGGGCTTGCATTGTTGATTTTGGGGGATCATGGGATAAACACTTACCGTTGATCGAGTTTGCATATAACAACAGTTATCATTCCAGCATACAAGCGGCACCGTTCGAAGTACTGTATGGTAGGAAATGCCGAACGCCTTTGTGTTGGAACGAAGTGGGAGAAAAACAGCTAGCGGGACCGAAAATAGTTCAGTTAACTGCCGATAAGGTTACTCATATTCGAGAAAGATTGAAAGTGGCTCAAGATAGACAGAAGAGCTACGCTGACCGATGTCGAAAGCCTTTGGAATTTCAAGTTGGGGATTTCGTAATGTTAAAAGTTTCGCCATGGAAGGGAGTCATCCGATTTGGGAGACAAGGTAAACTTAGCCCAAGGTATATCTGTTGATCCAAACCCTCAGTGATTTGATAATGACCCTCTCTTATATACTTAGTGAAAATTGTAAGTAAACAATATGTATCAGAGTTTCACTATCGCTGATAAGTACTAAGATCTTCCAGTACCGCTGATAGGAACTCTCGCTTTTTAGATTAAACATTCAACGAAACTGTTCATCATTAATGCTCTGAGTCTGTTCAGTCATTATGATGATCGCTGATAAGTTAGTTGTTTACTTATGATCCCTGAAGACAAGTTTCACGTCAACATAGGTTCTACGCTGAAGTCGAAGATCAAGCTCAAGAACCAGCGACAAGTCTCCTAATGAACTGATGCGGATCAGCGAAGACTCAGATTTGTCCACTCAACGTGAAGTATCAAGTACAAGACTTCAGCTATCGCTGAACTTTATCATTCGCTGAATAGAAAATGATAATCGTTGAATCAACGAAAAGCTGATCATGAAGTCCTCCGTACAAAGTACTTTTGTCTTAACCCCCCTTGCACGACTCCGTACGAAATGTCAGAAAAGAACCTCCGACTGTCTGAAATCGTACAACCACTCTGATGCTACACTGTTCATCCATGCGGCTACTAAGGTTGTCAACCAAGGTCAATGACATGCAACCAACCAGCTGATGACACGTGTAAAGTGTATACTGACTTGCATTAAATGCATGCAGTATATAAAGAGATGAACCCACTTCTTTTGAAGTAACTTGCTAACTCTGGACAAGTTCAATCTCTTATCTCAAGATAGGTTATTATTAGTAATTTCCTTATCTCTCTTAGTGCAAGAAACCTTAGTGTTCCAACTTGTTTAGATTTAGGTTTATCCTTAATCTTGTTTCCACAACAAGCTGTAAATTGTTAATGATTTATCAATAAACAATTTAGAAAAGTAAAATCTGTGTGTTTGTATTCAACCCCCCCCCCCCCTTCTACAAACTTATATAGGCCTTCGGGACCAACAAGTGGTATCAGAGCAGATTTGTTTAATCTCATAAACAAGATCTAATCTAAGATATTTCTCTTCCTTGCTATTATCTGAAAATGGCCACCAACACAAACACAAATTATATAGACAATGGTTCTCTTGCTAAACCCCCTAGATTTTCCAAAGATAACATCAACTTATGGAAAAATAGGATGACACTATTCTTAGAAGGTGTAGACCCTACTATGCCTTACTATCTCGAAAATGGTCCATTCATCCCTATAAGAATTGATCCTGCTGTTCCAGCCGCTGAGAATAGACCTGCTATTCCAGAAAGGCTGGTACCTAAGGAAATCTTTCAATGGACCGACGAAGATAAGAAGAAAGTAGCTATAGATACAAAATCCAGATCCATACTATCCATGGCTCTTCCTGACAAAGTCTACCATTCCGTCATGAATCTGAAAACATCAAAGGCCATGTGGGACACAATATGTGTTCAGTATGAAGGAACGTCTGAAGTCCAGGATTCAAGAAAGATCAACCTGGTAAGACAATACGAAAGCTTCATTTCTGGTAAGAATGAATCTCTCTCTGAAGTTCACCAACCTTTTAATTGTTTAATTATAGATCTGAAAACTGTTGGTAAGGAATATTCTAACTTTGAAGTACTGACAAAGTTTCTAGAATGTTTACCTGAAAGCTGGGAAAATTATGCTATGTGTCTCAAGCTATCAAAGGATCTAAAATCAATGACCCTTTCAACCTTATATGGCACGTTGCTGAATCATGAGCAATCGAGCCATCTTAAGAAGAATCTTGTAAAAGATTCTAAAAGCACCCCTGTTGCTTTAATCTCAGAGAAACCTTCTACTCAGCGACCCTCGGTCACTATAACTGAGTTAGAGAGTAATTCTGAAAGGTTATCAGATTCTGATTATTCAGATAATGATGAATCTTTGGCTCTCCTAACTAAGAAGTTCAGGAGATTTGCCAAAAAGAAATTGTTTAGAAAGAACAAACCTCTTTCCATAACTGACAAGCCTAGATCATCAGCCTTTGTTGATAAGGCTACTGCTACTTGTTTTAACTGCGAAAAGACAGGACATTTCGCTAACGAGTGCAGGTCTAAGAAAGTTTCTAGACCCTCAGCTTTTACAAAGAAACCCTTTGTTCCAAGGAATAAAGATGACAAATATTCAAAGCTGAAAGAAAAATATGCAAAGCTGAAAAGCTTTAAGAAGAAGAATAAAGGCCTGATGGCTGACTATGATTGGGCTGCTTCTGATGAAGAAGCATCATCATCTGACTCTGAAGATGATGAAGCAAATCTATGTCTTATGGCCGAGATTGAAGAAGAGGAAGAAAGTTCAGACATTCCCTCCACTTCAACATCTGCTATTCAGGTATCACCTTCTTTCTTTACCAATATTGCAAATATTGATGAAGCTGATAGTCTCCGTAAGATCGATCTCTTGACTAGAACTTTATACGAAGCCATGAACGGCAAAACTGTGGTTGAAAACCAAAACCTTGATCTCGCTGAAAAGCTTAAAAATTGCCACCTTCAAATAGAAAAGCTTTCTAAAATTGAAGAAGACTTTAAAGATCAAGTATATTTAAATCAGCTAGTCAAATTCGAACGAGCAGAAGCTATCGCTGCATTAAAGGCTGAAAAAGCTACTGTTGAAGGATGGTGTAATTCTTCAACAAAGATCACTGAGATAATAAAGTCTCAGATTCCCCTGAGTGGTAAACGTGGTTTGAGTTACAAATATGATACTCCAAAACCAACCACTGAGCGTTCAATGCTTAAATTTGGAACGTTCGTATCCTCAGTCGCTGATACTTCATCTTCTCAGTGCTCCTCGTCCGTTACACCAATCCCTGAGGAAACTCCTACCTCCTCAAAAGGCAAGGAGAAAATGGTTTATTCAAAACCTACCTCTGTCTCTAAAGACAAAGGTAAAGGAATTGTTATTCACCAGAATCCTCAGAAGGGTACCTTAGTACCAAAGCTGAATGCTTCTAAAGCTTCAGTGGCTCATCCCTCTGGATCAAGGAAGCAGATCTCTGGATCTATTCAGCGATCTACTCCTAGACTCAGATTGGATGTCCTTGGTAAGAAATCTGAAGAACTGAATGTTCGTCCCATTTCTAAAGCCAATAGTTTACTTGGTGCTGGCACTTCTAATTCGAAATTAAAAGCTCAGCATTCAAATGGTCCTAGAACTACTTTTAGTTATAGGAAATGTTATCACTGTGGACTTACCGATCATATTGCTAGTAAGTGCCCCACAGCCACCAAAGCTGAAAAGATAGCTAAGGTGAAGATTGCCCCCAAGGCAAAGAAGACCAACCCTGGTGCAAATCAGGTCAAGGTGAATCCTACCACTGATGTTAAGAAATTAACCAAAGTGAAGAAAGACAAAGTTGAATCTTCAAATGCTGCGAAGACTGCTGAATCTTCCATTCCAACTACTTCCACTGACAAATGTGTATACATGGTTAAGTGGGTACCCAAGAAAATCTAATCTTCCATTGTATTGCAGGTTAAGAAGGGTATCTGGTATCTCGATAGCGGATGCTCTAGACACATGACTGGAAAGAAAAGCCTGCTCGCTGAATACAAGGAAGAAAAGGGTCCCTCTGTGACTTTCGGTGGAAATGGAAAAGGACATACTCGAGGGTATGGTGTACTTTCAAATGGTACAACCTCCTTCAGAAGAGTCGCATATGTTGAAGGGCTGAAGCATAATCTTCTAAGCATCAGTCAGCTTTGCGACATGGATAACAAAGTAATCTTTACTAAGGAATCCTGCTTTGTCACTGACAAAAAGGAGAAGATAGCTCTCAGCGGTTATCGTTTGGAAAATGTTTATGTAATAAACATGGACTCAACAACCACTGAGAACTCCTGTTTCTTCTCAAAGGCCTCATCTGATGTCAACTGGCTATGGCATAAGAGGCTATCTCATCTAAATTTCAAGACACTGAACACTCTTTCATCAAAAGTGTTAGTCACTGGTCTACCTCAACATTCATACGCCAAAGAGTCTTTATGTTCAGCGTGTGAAAAAGGGAAGCAGACCAAAGCAAGCTTTAAGTCAAAGCAAGTTTCTTCAGTGTCATCTCATCTACAACTACTCCATATGGATTTGTTTGGCCCTGTTAACAAATAATCCATCGCTGGAAAGAAATATACGCTGGTCATAGTTGATGAATTCTCTCGCTTCACTTGGGTAATGTTTCTCCATTCTAAGAGTGACACCCCTGAAGAACTCATCACCTTTGTTCGGAAGATGGAAACCCTGAACAATCTGATCGTTCGCTCAATAAGGAGTGATCATGGAACTGAATTCAAAACAGTTCTCTTGATTCATTCCTTGAGAGTAAGGGTATTTCTCACAACTTTTCTTCAGTGAGAACACCGCAACAAAATGGAGTCGCTGAAAGAAGAAACAGAACAATTATTGAAGCTGCACGTTCAATGCTTAGCGATTCTCACCTGCCTACTCAGTTTTGGGCAGAAGCTGTCAACACTGCTTGTTTTACGCAAAACATGTCGCTGATAGTCAAAAGATTCAAAAAGACAGCCTATGAACTCCTTCATGGGAGAAAGCCTTCAATCAGCTTTCTTCACATCTTTGGATGTTAGTGTTTTATACTGAACAACAGAGATGCTCTTGGAAAGTTTGATCCTAAGGCTGATGATGGAATCTTTCTTGGATACTCCTCAGTTTCCAAAGCCTTCAGAGTCTTCAATCGTAGAAGACAAACTGTAGAAGAAACTATTCACGTCACGTTTGACGAATCCCGTTCAGCGAACTCTAAACCGTCCGCTGATACTGAAGAACTGAATCAATGGATGTTTTCTCATCTTGGTGATTCAGAAGATATTCCCACTACTCATGCTCATCCAATAGAAGATGATAGTCCTATCATTCCAAATATGCAGAACAGTGAAGCTGAAACTTCTCGGGTCTCAGCTGTTCCTATAAACACTATACCTAACGCTGAACCAAATGTCTCAGACATTCCATCTACTTCTCAGCAATCAGTGAATATAATGACAACTACATCCATTCCTCTCTTGGCTGATACTCCCGACGTCGCTGAAGCTTCATCTTCAGCTCCTCCAGTTCAAGTTGAGTCAGCGTCTCACGCTCCGGCTCAGCGATGGACTATAAATCACCCAATTGATCAAATTCTTGGTGATCCAAACGCTGGGATTCAGACTCGACGAAGTGCAGGTAATATTTGTTTATTTGTAAATTTTATTTCACTAACTGAACCAAAGAAAGTAGATGATTCCCTTAAAGATCCAAATTGGGTCAGCGCCATGCAAGAAGAGCTGACTGAATTCAAAAGAAACAAAGTTTGGAAACTTGTTCAGAGACCAACTGATAAAACTGTGATAGGCACTAAATGGGTCTATCGAAATAAGTTGGACGAACATGGTACTGTAACCCGCAACAAAGCTCGACTTGTTGCTCAGGGATACAGACAAGAGGAAGGTATAGATTATGACGAAACATTTGCTCCAGTAGCAAGACTTGAATCTATTCGTCTATTCTTAGCATATGCTGTACACAAAAACTTCAAAGTACATCAGATGGATGTTAAGTCAGCGTTTCTAAATGGAAAGCTGAATGAAGAAGTGTATGTGGAACAACCTCCAGGATTCTCAGATTCTAAGCGTCCAGGTTATGTTTATAAACTGGATAAGACACTTTATGGCTTGAAGCAAGCTCCTCGTGCATGGTATAACACTCTTTCTACTTATCTCCATATTGAAAAATTTGAGTGAGGTAAGATTGACAAAACTCTATTTTTTAGAAAAGTGAAAGGTCATATTATTCTAGTTCAAATATATGTTGATGACATTATATTTGGTTCTACTAACCCTGACCTTTGTACTCGTTTCGCTGATAGAATGAAAGATGAGTATAAAATGAGCATGATGGGTGAACTAACATATTTCCTTGGTCTTCAGATTAAGCAAACTGAAAAAGGAACTTTTATTAATCAGGGAAAGTATGTTAAAGATATGCTGAAGAAATTCGACTTAACTGAAAGTTCAGCTATGAAAACCCCTATGGCACCACCGCTGACACTTGATAAGGACACTAAGGGTGTTCCTGTCAATGTCACGCTGTACCGTGGGATGATCGGCTCTCTATTGTATCTTACAGCTAGCCGACCCGATATTATGTTTGCAACATGCTTGTGTGCACGATATCAAGCTGAACCTAAGATATCTCATATGAAAGCTGTAAAGCGAATTTTTCTATATCTTAAGGGTACAGCGAATCTAGGTCTTTGGTATCCCAAAGATTCAGGATTCGATCTAACCGCCTATTCAGATAGTGATTTTGCAGGTTGCAAATTGGATAGGAAAAGCACCACAGGAGGATGTCAGCTCCTGGGTGGAAAGCTGGTAAGTTGGCCAAGTAAAAAGCAAAATTCACTGTCCACTTCCACAGCTGAAGCTGAATATGTAGCTGCTGGAAGATGTTGTTCTCAAGTCTTGTGGATGAGAAATCAGCTACTAGACTATGATCTTCAGCTCTCCAAAATTCCAATCTATTGCGACAGCACAAGTGCCATCGCTATAGCAAACAATCCAGTACTACATTCAAAGACCAAACATATAGAAATCAGATATCATTTTATCAGAGATCATGTGATGAATGGTGATATAGAACTTCATTTTATCCCAACTGATTATCAGTTAGCTGATTTATTTACCAAACCTCTTGATGAGACAAGATTCAACTTTCTCATCAGCGAGCTTGGAATGCTGAACTTTGAAGGATAAAATCTTCAGCGGTTCACATTTGATCAGCGATAGGATAAAATCAACTCGTATAACCTATTCAATCATCTTCTCTCTGAATAAAACTTGGTTAAACTGATATCAAGGTATGTTTTCTCTCTCTGACAATCGCATGAAAATGAAAGATTTCAAAACAAAATGCATCGCTGAATATCTCTTCCTTAACAGCGATATTTTGAAATTTCTTAAAACCTTCGCTGAATATCTTCATTCAGTGCTTCATGTTTTCAAAAGTATCCCTGAGTTTTTCAAAACCTCAGAGACAACCAAGAATATGAAAGGACAGTTGTGACGTCATTGCAACGGATAAAACCCCGACACGTTTTCTCTTCATGACACACGTTTGCACGTCTCGTTCAAACTTCCAATCAAATGCAAACACGTGTCCGTGTCATGATGAAAATCTTTTCCCGCTCAAGATTTTCTCTTTCTAAAATCTCTATATAAACAAATTATTTGTTTATATTTTTCTTTTACACGATCATTCTTCAACCCCACTTGGTTCTAAAAGGATCAAGAAAACAAAGGAGCAACCCCAGCAATCTCATGCTGAAGACTCCTCTGCTCTTTCTGCAGAGCTGAAGGAACGTTTAGTGGTACGCTCTGCCACACCTGAACAAGCCATCCCTTTAATCCCAACTTCAGCGTCTCTAAACGCTGAGGTTACAAACTTGGAACCTACCCAACCTCCTTCAGTCTCTCAAAAGACTGATGAAGTGATTGTCAGCGAATCCAACGCTGAACTCAGAACCCAACCCCCATTCTTATCCTTCGCTCCTCCCTCCACTCATTTGGTCTCTACTCCAGATCTCACTGGAGTTGCCACCATCTCCTCGGACCTGCAGAACAATCCATGGGCACTTTTGAAGATGACATGGAACTTTACTCAGGAACCCGTGATTTCGATGAATTCACCAATCCTCCTGCAGGTAAACAACAACCCATAAACACTGTGACTAAACCCCAAACTTCTGAGCTTTCCTCTGTTCACAAGTTTTTATATGTCACAGGTCCTAATTTGGGAGATATCAACGCCTCTCTGAAGTCCGTGGAGACAAAGCTGACAGGTCTCACCACTACTCTCTCCAATAACTCTACAGCTGTAACAAACGCTGGAGAGAATCTGAACAAGCTAACAACGGTGGTGGAGAAGAAGGCTTCCACAGATGACATGAAGCAGGTTGATAAAACTCTCAGCGACTTCGCCAAGGTGCTCGCTGACATCTACACAGACTACACCTCTCTCAAAAACTCAGTTTCGTCCATGTCCAGCGAATTTACATCGCTGAAGACATCGGTTGGACATCTAGAGGGGGATATGTCTACTATGAAGACTGACTTAGGCTCTGTTAAGACCGATGTTGGTTCGATGAAACCGATGATCGAGCAGCTGCTACAAAAAGCGAATACTCCTGATCCTGCTCCTGCCCCCGTCCTTGCATCTGACAACTTCACAGCGGCGGATCGCACTGAGCTGAAGAAAATCAATCCTGCTATTTCTGGCCTTGAAGACAGATTAGCAAAGATTGAAGTTTGTGTATGTTAGCTTCAATCTTCCTAATCATAGAAAGACTTAGAAGTAGTGAAAAATAGGCTAAGTATAGAAAAGCCTCTCACAGAGGCTCTGCCACTTCTTCCAGAAGATCAAGTCCAGAAAGCCACAGAAGCTACAGAGGTAATCACGGAACCTCTGTAGTGCGCAAGAAGAAGATCAACTCGGAAACAAGTGGACTGCTCCACAGAAGATCAGACCATAGAACCTCTGTAATGCCTTACAGAGCCTCTGTGGTCTGCTATGAAGACTTGGAAGATATTACTGGATACGTTCATCAACTTGCATGGAAAAGTACTGTCAAAACACGTGTCAAGCTCTGAGTGGACTCAATAGGGCATGGTACAAAATAGACGTCTGCGCCATTTAATGCATTTACCAATAGTACATCTGCTCCATTAAATGCGCATGGCTCAAACAACTGTTCACACCATCCAGTTCACTATTCATGCCGTAAAAGGAACAGTGACCTACTTCATAGTCTTCTAAGAGTAGTATAAAAGGAAGTCTCATGTTGAGATCTTCCTAAGAAAAAATACACAAGGAATCACTAATACTCTCAAACGTTATTGTCAAATATCTGAGTGTTATATTCTCACACACACCAACAGTTCTTATTCTGTTCTTCGTGTTCTTATTATATATTGAATAACAGTAACTGTTCAAGAAATCCTTTTTATTCCTTACTGTTTTCTTTATATATGTGCGTTCTAACATCTATCAAACATATCTGTTAGTTTAAATACGCTTCCGCATTAAACTCTAAATTCAACTAATAGACTGTTAATCTTGATTAAGTGTATCTGGGTTCCAACAATTGGTATCAGAGCCTCTCTTGATTTTCAATATCAAGTGATCCACTTATCAAGATTCGTGATAGATATTATTGTGTCTGGAAACTGCTTAAACTCAGAAAATCTTCAAGTTCATAGAAGTAACTCTTTAGTCATACCTTCTTTCTAAAATCTTCAAAAATGACAAATACAAATAATTTCTTTACTACTGGTTCTCTCACTAAACCTCCTAGTCTCCTTCGAGATGAGTATCCTCAGTGGAAAATAAGAATGGTCCATTTTTTCGAGGGCACTGAAAAAAATCTAGTACAATATCTGTACAATCCTCATCCTATTCCCATGACAGTAGTACCTCGTATACCTGCTACTGCTGAATCTGTCGAAATCCCCGAACATCAAAAACCAAAGCCAAAAGGGGAGTGGTCAACCGAAGATAAAGCAGAAGATGAAGTTGCTCAGAAAACCAAGAGGACATTGATTATGGCAATACCCAACGAACTCTTTCAATCCTTGGATTCATGTGAAACAGCGCATGATCTGTGGAAAGAACTGGAAAGACAGTTGGAAGGAGGTGCTAAAAAACAAAAAAACCGAAGAGCACAGTACATCAATGAATATCATGCATTCAGAGCCTCTTCAACAGAATCTCTGCAAACAACATACGACAGATTCAACTCTCTAATCAACAAGTGCAGAAAATCAGGCATTGACAGAACTTCTGAAGAAAACAATGTCCTGTTTTTAAAAAGTCTAAATGAAGAATGGCTCCAGCTGTCTATGTCCCTACAGACAAATCAGGATCTAGACACATGGACTCTCTCTGATCTTTACGGAACATTAGCCGCACAAGAACCTCAGATAGCACAGGCTAAAACACTAACCATTGTACCATATGCATTGGTTAGTAAAACTAAAGAAGATGCACAGAGACCAAGAAATGAAAAAGCCACAGAGGAGAAGAAGAAGGAGAAGAAGAAGATGGTGATAATAGACAGTGAAGAAGAAGAGCAAGCAGAAAAAGAAATAACTCTTGCGTCACTAGCTAAATCTTTAGCTCTATTGACAAAAGAGTTCAGAGGAAACAGAAGAGGTTCCGGAAATGAAAGATATGATAGAGAAAACAGAAGAGATGACAGAAGAGAAGAAGAATCGAGTGGCCGACAGAGGTCAAGCGAAAGACATTACAGAGGAAATGACCGACAGAGGTCAGATGACTCGGTAAGCCACACGCAGCAAGAATGCTACAAATGCGGCAAACCTGGTCACTATGCAAATGAATGTAGATCAGAGAAAGGCGGAGACCTACAGAAGTCCGATGATCGAACAGGAAACACTCCTCAAGGATGTTTTAACTGCGGCAAACCAGGCCATTTTGCGAATGAATGCAGAAGCAGATCAAATCACCCACAGAGGGACTCTGCTTTCTACAAAAAGAAAGCCGAGTATTATGCTCAAAAATCCTTAATGGCAAAAGGACATTCTGAGGAGAACACAGAAGACTTCCAGTCAGACTCTACTTCTGACGATGAACATACCGCCAATGCCCTCTTCTGTGGCATGGCAGAAGTCGACTCCTTCACTGACTCTGAGGTATCTACTTCAAATTCCAACTCTTGTATTACCTCTGTAGATGATAATACACTTAGAATTAACATTGAATTAATTGAACTGAAGGAGATAAATCAAATTATTCAGAAAAGACTCACCTTCAATGAGAGAGAAGTACGGCTTCTCACTCAAGAAAAAGCAAAGATTTTTGAGGAAAAAGAGAGAATAGAAAAGAATCGGAACTAAACTCTAGATCCTTTAAAAAATCAAATTTCTGAATTAACCAATACTTTAAAAGATAAAACAAAAGAACTTTCAGTTTCAAGGAGCGAAACTACTGACATAAGAGCTCTTAAAGAATACTTTCAAAGAGAAAGAGAGGTATTATGGCAAGATTTACTCAGAAGAGAAGTTTTGATTAAAAACTATAAAGATGCACAGATAGTTTATGAAAAAGTAAACTCACAAATAGGAAGACGAGGTATAGGGTATGATGATATCACCCTAGGTGTTGAAGGCAAAAGAAACAAACCTCTGTCCTCTTTATTTGTGATTGGAAAAACGAACAAACCAGATTTTCCAAATCTAATCTCTGTAAGCAAAAGGGCGAAAATCTCTGTGGATCCTTACTTGAAGAAACATAAGAAGATGATTAACGTGTGGTTTGAAAACACAGACTCATCATCTTCAACCTCTGTCAATAGAGGTATCAAACCAAAGAAATATCTGAAAACACAAGATCAGATTGGTATCTTCAAGTTTGGTAAACCAGAGACCCAAACACAGGTTGCTTTTGTCTGTTTGATAAACGTTGAAAAGAAATTATCAGCAAAAGCTCCTGAGTTTAAACCCATTTTTTCAGAAGAAAACTTTAAAAATTTAATTGAAAAAGAAATTTTGGAAATATGGAAATCAAGCGTTTTAGAAAATTTCTGTACATCTTCTATAGATAAAACTCTCACTGAAGAAATCTTATTAGAAACCTCTGCAATCTATGAAAACTATTCTACAGAGGAAGAAAGCTCGTACGATACATGCTCAGAAAATCCAGCCTCTATTGAAAGAATTGACTCAACCTCTGTATACGAGGACGATTCATCCTCTGACAACTCAGAGACTGATTTCAAATCAGGGATAATTCACTGTGACACAGAGGATGTCAAATTCTCCTCTGAAGTTCCTCACAGAACTATTTCTCCAAAAGAGAAACTCACATAGATTCCAATCTGCCAAGATTTTCTAAAATTGAATCTACATATCAAAACCTCTGCTGAGCTTAAAATGTTACAGAAGACCTCTATTGATCCTATAAGTTCTAGATTTTCAAAACCCAAGGTTAATAAATCTTTTTCTTCTGTGACAGTGATGAAAGAAGTTCACCACAGAAGCAACCCACAGAAGGCAGGTCCTAAACAGAGCTTTTGCAAACAACATTCGAGTATTCATAGATCTTCTAGTAATAGGAAATCTAATGTAAAGAAAGAATGTAATGCCTCTGTGGCTGAGTTTAAAAAGTTCAATGAAAAGTTCAAGCAAATTACATCTCATATTCAATACTGTCATTGCTTTGATCTTATGTCTAAACTTAATAATCATTTTTCAAGTCAAGTCTGTTTACTCTCTACGACAATTCAAAAGTCAAATCCCACAAAGAAACAATCTGACTCTTCTGCGGAGAACAAAATGTATTTCAAGAATGCCAAGGCAAACTTGAAAAACTCTAACAATATTGGACCCATATGGATATGGGTACCTAAATCTCTGTGATTGTCCTGCAGAAGAAGTATGTGCCAATCTGGTATCTAGACTCCGGATGCTCAAGGCACATGACTGGTGACAGAAGTGCACTATCCACGTACAAAGAAACACAAGATGGTGGATCTGTGACTTTTGGAGACAACAAGAAAGGACACATAAAAGGCTATGGAGTCATAAGAAAAGAAGACGTTTCTGTATACAAAGTTGCATATGTGGATGGCCTTAAGCACAACCTACTCAGTGTAAGTCAACTTTGTGATACAGGATTCAATGTGTTGTTCAAAAGAACTTTCTGCTCTCTACAAAGTGAAGAAACAAGTATGGAACTTCTGCGAGCTGAAAGAATAGGTGATCTATATCTAATGAACTTCAACTCAAAGAACAAAGACAAAGTTTTCCTAGTTGCCTGCAAAAGTGAAGAAGCCTGGTTATGGCACAACAGGTTCTGTCACTTGAATTTTCACACATTGGAAAAACTGGTCAAACTTGATCTAGTTAAAGGTTTGCCAAATGTTAAATTCAATAAGGATCATTTATGTTCTGCCTGTGAGATGGGAAAACTCAAAAGAGCATCCCACAAAGGCAAAACAGATGTATCTTGCACTAGACCTCTGTACATGCTTCATGTCGACCTCTGCGGTCCCATTGCCATACAGAGCCTAGGTGGCAAGAAATACATACTTGTCCTAATTGATGAGTATTCGCGTTTCACATGAGTTGAATTCGTTAGAAAGAAATCAAATGTTCCAAATATATTGATAAATCTAATGAAAAGAATCCAAGTTCTTTATGATTGCAAAATACAGAAGTTAAGAAGTGACAATGGCACAGAATTTAAAAACTCTGTCATTGAAGCCTATCTTTCACAAGAAGGAATATCACAGAACTTCTCTGCAGCTCGCACTCCACAACAGAACGGTGTTGTCGAAAGAAAGAATCGAACACTTGTGGAAGCCGCAAGAACTATGATGTCAGCATGCGTATTATCAATGAACTTTTGGACAGAAGCAATTTCAACTGCGTGTTATACTCAAAATCGATCAACCATTGTGAAAAGACACCTCAAGACGCCTTACGAATTGCTTAACAAAAGGCGGCCAAATATCAAATTTTTTCATATATTCGGATGCAAATGCTTTGTCTTAAACGACAGAGATTCAAGAGGAAAGTTTGATGTAAAAGCAGATGAAGGCAAAATCATTGGATACTCTGCCACTTCCAAAGCTTACAGAACATTCCTTACAAAGTCTCACAAGATTGTAGAAAGCATCAATGTTTCTTTTGATGATTCATTCCAAATGACTTCTGAACAAATCAGTTCAGAACTCGGAATTAAAGGGAAATCCTCTGTCATCTCACAAGCAAAAGAAGACTTGGATCTTCTATTTTTAGAGATGCTCCACGAAAACATTGATCCTTCTGTTGGAACAATCAGGGTTTCTGAAGAACCATCCTCTGTCGGACAAAATCCTACAGGTTTGTCTCTAACTGGTCCTAATAATGCTTCATCTTCTTCTGTAAATACTACAGATGCAATTGCCGAAGCAGAAGAAAGTGCAGAAGATGAAACATCAAGGAAAACGACCACAGAAGCTGCACAAACAACAGAAGAACCAATTACAGAGGAAATCGAGGACCAAGACTATACGTCCTCAGAGGAACAAACTCCACCACCACTCATACCAATCATTCCACAAACGGTAGAATCAACTACCAAGGCACGAAGAACAATAGAGGCTACACAAGAAGAAACACAAGAAGTCTCTAAAGAAAGTCTGAATGACATTGATGATCATCTTCCACGCACAACTCAATGGACAAAAAGCCATCCTCCAAGCCAAATAATCGGAGAACCTTCTGACGCAGTAAAAACAAGGTCTGCCACTGCTAACTTTTGTTTCTTTACAAATTTTATTAGTGTGATAGAACCAAAGAAGATTTCTGAAGCCCTAGATGACCCAAACTGGGTAGACGCCATGCAAGAAGAACTTTTGCAATTTGAGCGTAACAGAGTATGGACTCTAGTACCTCTGCCAAGAGGAAAACAGGCCATTGGGACTAAATGGGTCTACAGAAACAAGAAGGATGAAGATGGAGTGGTCATCAGAAACAAAGCAATATTAGTAGCAAAGGGATATAGACAAGAAGAAGGCATAGACTACGATGAAACTTTTGCCCCTGTCGCACGGCTCGAAGCAATAAGAATATTCTTAGCCTTCGCAGCCCACAGAGGTTTTAAAGTCTATCAGATGGACGTAAAATCAGCTTTTCTCAACGGTGAAATTCAAGAAGAGGTCTACGTTAATCAGCCACCAGGATTTGAAAGCTCAAAGTTTCCAAGGCATGTATACTACCTTGAAAAAGCTCTATATGGACTGAAACAGGCTCCACGAGCATGATATGAACGACTTTCTACCTTTCTTCTAGTCAATGGTTACAACAGAGGTACAACAGATACTACCTTATTCTATAAACGCAAAAGTAGTGAGATAATGCTTGTATAAATATACGTAGATGACATAATTTTTGGGTCTACTAATTCAGAAGAGTGTAAAAGATTTGAAAAACTCATGCAGAGTGAGTTTGAAATGAGTATGATGGGAGAATTAACTTTCTTCCTCGGACTCCAAGTCAAACAATCATCAGAGGGAATTTTTATAAATCAAGCTAAATATGTCTCTGAAATTCTTTCCAAGTATAGCTTCTCTGATGCCTCTGCAATGAAAACTCCAATGGCCACTGGAAACAAGTTATTCTTAGATTCAGATGGCATCTCTGTAGAATGCACTCTCTACAGAGGCATGATTGGATCTCTGTTATACTTAATAGCAAGCAGACCTGACATTATGCATGCCACATGTCTCTGTGCACGCTATCAAGCTAATCCAAAGAAATCACATTATGATGCCGTAAAGAGAATCTTTAGATACCTAAAAGGGACCAAAAATCTTGGTCTCTGGTATCCACAGAACTCTGGTTTTGGTCTTAAAGCTTATATAGATTCAGACTATGGAGGATGCATGCTCGACAGAAAGAGTACCTCTGGGAGTTGTCAATTCCTAGGTGGTAAACTAGTCAGTTGGACCTCCAAGAAGCAGAATTGTGTTTCCACATCCACTGCAGAAGCTGAATACGTTGCTGCCGCTAGCTGTTGTTCTCAGGTTCTATGGATGAAGACTCAGCTAAAAGACTACGGCCACATCCTGTTCAAAATACCCATCTTCTGCGATTCCAAAAGTGCTATTGCTATCTCTGCCAACCCTGTGCAACACTCAAAAACCAAGCATATCGATATAAGGTATCACTTCTTGAAACATCATGTTGAATACGGTACAATCGAAATGCATTTTGTGCCTACAGAATATCAACTCGCTGACTTATTCACCAAAGCACTAGACGAGAAAAGATTCAACTTCTTGGTGGGTAAGATAGGAATGATTAACATGGTGTGAAAATCCTCTATAAGTATAGTTTTATCTTCTGTAAATAATAAGTAAATACATTGCTTAAATTATTGTCTTGAAAGATTCTACTTCTATATGTAAATTCTTAAAACCTTCAATTGTTCTTGAAACTACAGAACTTCTGTAAGGTCTGCTCAGAACCTCTGACAACCTTCACAGAACCTCTGATAGACTTGACCTATGTACTATGCAAAACTTATCATATTCTGATCCAAGCATAGATCAAGGGGGAGCAAAAGGGGCCCTCAAATGATCAACAGAGATAAATCTTTCAAAGGAAAGCCAAAGAAGAATGTCGATAATTTTCCATCGACAGAAGTAAGACAAAACTGCCGAGAACAGAAGAACCAAAAGGTATGTCTCTCGCACGAAAGGTTTTTAGAAAACAGTTTTCTAGGACAAGAATTGTCAAATATGTCCTAAATATACTGTGAATAACATTTCAAAAATCAAAAGTTCAAAAGGTTTAACAAAATTCGAAATAGTAGAAATTTAAGGTCATAGAGCTTCTGCTGAGCTCAACAGAGCTTCTGCAGGAAATATGCTCTGTGATCATAAATTAACCCTCTGTCGATCTTTTGGAATGTTATCTCGAACAAAACGTTTATCAAAATAGTTTTCTCGGACACAAACCTTCAAGAATGTGCGAAAAACATCTCTTAACACAGATCAAAAATTGGGTGATCAGAAAGTTAATAGAATTCAAGTTATAAGATTTTTTCTCTCATAGAGCTTCTGCTGGCTCTTGCAGAGCTTCTGCAAGTTCCATCAGAGCTACAAAACCTCTGTGAGTAAAATTTCTTGACAAAATCCTATTGATCTTCTCCAATATCTTTACAAACGTTTTCGTTTAAAGAAGAACCTTCAGCAATGATAACAATGAGATATATGAGAAAAGGGTTAAACTTCAAAATTTTCAACATCACAGAGCTTCTGTAAACTAACAAAGGCTCTGCTATTTTGTTAATTTGGGCATTTCTGTAACAATAACGGTTACTTTTACTGAGAGTGAAACTCATATGGCTAAGAACAACTCCACGCGCCTAGCATTAATGGGCCGCGCACGACGTCCTGTCATCTTCTGACATGGCCTACGTGTCCCATTTTCATTGGGCAAACATGGAACGTTTTTTTGGTAAGTTGAACCCGCCGCTCAAACTCGAGTGCGGATTCCAAACTTTAATCCATTGCCATATATTTTACCCTTTCGAAGTCTACCGTTTTACCATCCTATAAAAACAAAGCTTACCCTCTCATAAAACATTTTACAAACTCTCATCTTCTTCTCCGGCGATACCCTGCAAAACACTTGCAAATGGCTTCATCTTCTCGAGCTACATCCTCTGAACTCTCTCCGGCGAACTCAACGGAAAACTCCCCTGCTCATTCAGAACATTCTGAAAACCCCAGCCTTGCAAGAGATATTGAACAACAAGATTCCGGGGACTCCGCAGACTTTGCTCCGACGACACACTTGCAAAACTTCATAGCTAAGGATCATTTCGAAGCCACTCTTCCTATCAAATCCAACAACTGCTATTTGGTCCCCTCACCCACTACTTTCGGCGAAGCCCATGCCATACTTCTAAACATCATGGAAAACCATGTCCTCTTCCCTCTACTATCAAGAACCCCTAACAAAATTCCAGTCCGTTATTTGAACCAATTTTGGCAAAGCTGCCGATTTGATAAAGACGATTCTCCTATCAAAGGGTACATTTCAAGACCTGATAAATCTGAGCATCTTGAAATCAAGTTCAACAGAACAATGTTCTCACTTGAATTCAACCTACCAACAAGGGGTCTTCTGGGATTGAAAAGTTATGCAGAGCAACCAACAGACGAAGAGCTCTGTCGATTCGTGGAAATGCTTGGGTACAACACCCAACTACGGAAGAGAAATGACTTCCGCAGAGGTCGATTACCACTATGTGGAACACTTTGTTCTCTATTCTTAACAGATGCCTGACAGGAAAGATAGGGAGTATTGACCAGAGCTCACTTCAAATCTTGAGCATCATGTATGGGGTTTACTATGATCTTCCACTAGATTATGCGACCATAATGATGCAAGAGATCATAAACACCATCGACAGAAAGAACAACTCGAAAAGGGTCAAAGAGAACGATCCCAACTTTCTACCACCTCTGCAATTCCAAAGAATATTGGGAGTACTGTTCGAACCTCTGCTGCTAATCCAAAATTGGCCAATGGAAGGGCCAACTCCCAAACAGTTCCCGATGAACAAAAATACCCCCACTGATCATGCTGATGGCTACTCACACTGCAGACCTCTGTCAAAGAAACTTCTGCGCTACGCATCGAACATATCCCTTAAGAAAGAGTATATACGCGATCATAGAACTCCAAAACCGAGTCCTATGACACCCCCGCGTTTAGGTGTCCCCCTAGGAACAATGATAGCAAAACCTCTTTCCACTCAAGCAGAAAAGGATCAAAAGTTAGCAAAACACATGGCTATTCAACTCAGCTTCATAGCCAAGCGCGCAGAAATAATGGGAAAGAAATCTTCAGCAAAGATCTCTGCTTCTACTCCAAAAGCTAAGAAGAGAAAAACTGCAGAAGGCACATCAACTAGCACTGCAGAAGATAGACCTTCACCTCCCCATGCCACAGAGATTGGCTCCTCTGCTCCTCCCCTTTTCACAAAACAGAAAAAGAAAAGATCCAAATCAACAGAGGAAGGGGCACCAAAACCAAAAAGGAGGAAAACCAAAAAGAAGCATGGTAAATCACTTAAAAAATTGGTTACCATTGCAGAAGAGGCAATCATAGAGGGTGAAACTGCAGAAGAAGAAGATGCAGAAATAGGAATGACAGAAGAAGGATATCAATCACCCTATCAATCTCCAAATAGATTTGCTCACCAGGGAGACCTGAATGATTTCCTACAGAACCCCGAAATTGCAAACACCCTTAATACAGCAGGGTGGACGGCACAACCTCTCGACCACCACTCTCCAGAAGAACAAGATTTCTTCATTTCTGGCATTGACACACATCTACAAGAAGATGACACAACACCCAGAAATCAACCAGCCGAAACCCCTGTGATTTTACAAAACCCTTTCATTCAGGGATTGGACGTCCACAGAAGAAGTCCAAACCAAGCTTCAGAAGATACAGAACAAACCGAAGCTGAGTGGAATACAACTGAAGTTACAGAGGCAACGGTTGTAGAAGAAACCACAGAAACAGGGATAGAAATCTCAGAGATAGATTCAGATGAAGAAGAGGCTATCTGGATACGAAAAGGTCTCTATCATCCTCATGTCATGAGCTTATACGGATCTCATCACATGTATGACTCCTTGCGCACAGAGCAAGGAACTTCCACAGAACCAGAAGAAGAAACAAGAAAAGATGCCGAAGTTGAAGAAGGCACACAACCAAACCCAACTCCCAGTGCAACCCACATTTCTAACTCCGCAGGTCTAGCTGCAGAAGGAGTTATTGAAAAAGAGCAGCACAGCTCGATCCTAACCCAACCCATCCAGCCAGAGGTTACTCTTTCAACCTCTGTGCCCACAGAAACCGGGGAATCCATTCCTAGGGAGTCTCCTCAAAGAGACTCACCTAATGTTCGTGATCAATCGCCCTAGATCACACAAGAACACCCTACAGAGGAATTCGTTTCCTCTGTCACGCACACATTAAGGCCAAACCTTCTTTCAGAGAGAAGTAGTAAGCACAGAGACGAAGAGACTCTAGACAAGTCTCCTAGTCAATAGAAGGACATTCCAATACCCACCTCTGGAGTGGATTTGGACTTTGTTCTTCACAGAACTTCTGTAGAGAACGAAACTCAAGTTTCCTCTCGAGGATCAGAAGGAAATCCTTCCACCCCCATCGTACAAACAAGGGTGAACGAAGGTGTCCCAGGAACAGGGACTCACTCTGGAGACGAATGTGTTCCTCCAGAGGTTACACAAGGAACACAAGTATCAAGGGATGAGTTCCAAACCCTTGTCACCTCTGTGAACCAAACAATGAAAGAGTTGCAAAGCTCTTTCAAATCCTTGGCAGAGACAACATCTACAGCTCTCTTGAATCTGAACACCAAAATGGACGATTTGTCCACAGAGGTGAAAACCGCCATCTCAGAGATGAAGTCTTCTGCAACAACCACTGCCAAAGAAACAACCACTTCTGCCGCTCATCAATTCGAAACAACTGCAACTTCTGCGTTCAGGGACTCGGTCAAAGATTTCCTTGAAAAATTGAATACGCAATCCAACAGAGCAGAGGGCATTACTCCTGCAGACTTACAGAATGCGTTATCACAAGTTCAAGCAAAGGCAATACGAACCACGACAATGATGCAGCCAAAAGACTATATGACCAGAGCACAGCTAACAGAGCTAGGACAAAACGTCATAAACCAGGTCATAGAAGTCATTGTCTCCTTCACAACTGCAAATGCCAACTATGTGAAGGACTTCAAGAAAAGTGTCGGCAAAATGCGTTTCAAGACAGAAGCAGAGCTTGCGACATTTATTGGTCTCTGCGATGATATATGTGAAAAATTGAAGGCAGCAGGAGCTGAATTGCCAAAGAAGCCCAACACTTCTTGCAGAGCAGAGGGTACTTCGGATAAGAGTCAGGATGATTCTGATGATGACCAACCTGGTCCATCAGATAATCATGAGGGGGAGAATTTAAGGGACAAAGCTACGAGCAGAGGAATTCAATCTCCACCAATCGCAGCAGAACCAATCAGCCAAGCCCCTCAAGAACAAACCCAACAACAAACTCAAAGAACCACAGAGAATACACCCATCTCTGTGGATTCAACCTCTGAAGAACCCAACACTACAGAAGCAGATAAGCAAACCTCAGAGGAAACTACCACCCCTGAGGTAATTACTTTGAAAGAATCCGATCAAACAACCACAGAGAAAACACCCACCTCTGTGGAAACACCCCAAACCATACCCAGAAGAAAGTCGATTGCCACCAAACCAAAAAGAGCAACGACCTCTGCTTCTGACATTCTGAAAAGGATGCACACAACAATGAGTGATCGTATGGTGAAGAGAGAAGAAGAAAGGCACAGGTTCACTTTAGCTTTCAGAATGGCAAGAAGATTCAATGACAACACTTCATCAACAGAAACTGAGCTCACAGAAGAAGTCACCAAACAACCTCAAACAGAGGTTATAGAGCAAGTCAAGCCAACAGAACCATCGCCACAAAAGCCCTCTAAGTCACAATCGTCAAAATCCACAGAGGCAACCTCCATCAAACCTACAGAAGTGCAAACCTCAAATCCCACAGAAGCAACAGGTTCTGCCACGACAACAAAAGATAAAGGCAAAGGGATACTGACAGAAGAGCCTAAGAAGAAGAAAACATTGTCAAAGCCAACAGAGAAACTGATGAAGAGTGCGTTTGATGCCTTTCAAACCCCAAAACCCGAAGAAGTTGACTGGGCACATGGATTGAAGCCTCTGTCAGAAATTCCTTTAACTGGTAGAGCTGCAGAAGTTGTTCAACAGATGGAGAGTCTCAGAAGACAAATTCCACGACCTGGTCCAACACATGAAGAAATAGAAGAAGTGGTATACAAATACCTCTACAAACAATCCTTTAAGACAAACTATCCAACAGATCATGTGACAGATCCAAGGATCAGAGAATAATTTGAGAACATCTTCACGAGAACAAAGCCAAGAACCAAAGCAGATGTTTTCTCAATTCACAAGATCAAAAAGGTGATCTTCTGCCGATTCTCCTTCACAAGAACCTATCCAAGGGTCAGGTACAATCTTTACAAAGTCAAAAGAGAGAACAATTCAGAATCTACCTTCGCTGATGCTGACTTAAGAAACATCAATCCATACGATCTACCTGACCTTCTGCAATGGACAAAGGACAACTACAACACAGAGGCAAACACCAGAGCCTATCAAGTATTGAGAAAAGCGATGAGGGAAAAGCTTCTGCTCTACAGCATGATAGATTTCCAGCTGGGAAAGGATCTCGGTCTCAAACATCTGGATCTACGACCACCAGAGGATCGCTGCCCACCAGACGCCATACCAAACTCAATCATCACAGAACCACGGTTTGGGTTAGTATTTCAAAACCCTCAAGGCGAAACTAAACTATTTGTATGCATGGACTGTCAGAAGTACGCAACAAATACTCTGAACAAGTTCAGAGCAAGCCTTGAGAAATACAGAGGTTCAAATAAAATGGAAAAAGATGCTGCAGATACTATCATAAGAGAGATTGACGCAACAATTCGCCTAAGAGAACTCTGCATCAGATTCTACAAAGAGATCAGAAAAGTTGGAAGAGACAACAGAAGCTACAATGATTTCAAAGATGCCAAAATCTGATTCTCAGACCTCCAATCTCTGCATACAAAGTTAAAAGTTTATCTTTCATTGTACTCAAATGTAAAATGTCTCTGGCATATTTCTAAATGAAAGAAATTTCGAGGTATTGTTTAACCTCTGTCTTATCCAACTTAGCCTAACTAAACTCAAAGTCAAATTTTTTTTTTCACTACTTAGGGGGAGATTGTTAGCTTCAATCTTCCTAATCATAGAAATACTTAGAAGTAGTGAAAAATAGGCTAAGTATAGAAAAGCCTCTCACAGAGGCTCTGCCACTTCTTCCAGAAGATCAAGTCCAGAAAGCCACAGAAGCTACAGAGGTAATCACAGAACCTCTGTAGTGCGCAAGAAGAAGATCAACTCGGAAACAAGTGGACTGCTCCACAGAAGATCAGACCATAGAACCTCTGTAATGCCTTACAGAGCCTCTGTGGTCTGCTATGAAGACTTGGAAGATATTACTGGATACGTTCATCAACTTGCATGGAAAAGTACTGTCAAAACACGTGTCAAGCTCTGAGTGGACTCAATAGGGCATGGTACAAAATAGACGTCTGCGCCATTTAATGCATTTACCAATAGTACATCTGCTCCATTAAATGCGCATGGCTCAAACAACTGTTCACACCATCCAGTTCACTATTCATGCCGTAAAAGGAACAGTGACCTACTTCATAGTCTTCTAAGAGTAGTATAAAAGGAAGTCTCATGTTGAGATCTTCCTAAGAAAAAATATACAAGGAATCACTAATACTCTCAAACGTTATTGTCAAATATCTGAGTGTTATATTCTCACACACACCAACAGTTCTTAATCTGTTCTTCGTGTTCTTATTATATATTGAATAACAGTAACTGTTCAAGAAATCCTTTTTATTCCTTACTGTTTTCTTTATATATGTGCGTTCTAACATCTATCAAACATATCTGTTAGTTTAAATACGCTTCCGCATTAAACTCTAAATTCAACTAATAGACTGTTAATCTTGATTAAGTGTATCTGGGTTCCAACAGTGTAGGTCTCTCTGGCCAAGAAGACAGAGAACCTACCAACGCTGCTGAATCTACCAGTTCCTCCCCCAGTCATCATGAAAAAGAGGGGGAGAAGAGCGCTGAAGACCTCGCCAAGAGCGCTAAAGACCTTTCCCATGATGAATCTATCAGGGGAGAGAAGACGAATACTGAAGAAACCACTGCTGGACCTCAGGGAGATGAAAACCCTAAGGAAACCGAGAAGCTCGTCTCTATATATGAGGGGGAGCAACTCGAAGAAGAAGCTGAAAAAACTGAATCCGAAGCAAAAGATGATGAAGCCATCGACATCCCTGATGATGAACCATCTTCTTCTCCAAAGAATGATGATGATGATGACGAAGATGACGATGACTTCTTTATCGTCAAACCTGCTCCGAAGATCAAATGTCTTAAGGGAATCTCGATAAATGAACCTTCAGGGGAGCGGACAAAGACAAAGCCCTCAGCCTCTGGAGCTGAGAAAGGCAAAGGCAAAAGCGTCGCTGAAGATGGTAATCTGACGATCTTGCTTGAAAAGCCGTTTTGTCAGGTACACTAAACATCTCTCACTCCATCCCTCCTCTTTCATACACTATCAGTTCTACTACCCAAGCCTATACACTTGAACCAATTCTCTCTATCTGATTCTACCCAAGTTCTTACTGGTAAGATCGTTGTGTTTCAGCTAGTCCTCTCCCCTGTTTGAGGATATCGCTGAAGGCTCTACAACTGCGACTTCATCAATAATACCAGCTGCTGCTGAAGAAATAATGACAGTCTTAGATTTGATCTCTGAGACTGATGAACCAGAAGAACAGCTACTCTCGCACAATCACAGACCTTCCTTAGCTCCTCAAAAGCCAAGTGAAGAGGATCAGAAAAGAAGAGAGGAAATAATAAAGCGATTCGAGGATCAGCGAATCATTCTGAGGCATGATCAACTTCCTTCAGTTCCTCCAAAATTCAGAATTTCCAAAAAGGAATACAAGGAACACCTCAGAGCTGAACGTCTAATCGCTGAAAGAAAAGAAGCTGAAGAAAAAGACAGAGAATACGCCATCCAGCTTTCTAAACGATCAATAAAAGACCCCAAGCTGAAAAGAGTTCCCATTGATGTTCAACGTCAGCTCTGGGTAAACGCCAAAAAGATAACTGAAGAAAAGAGAACTGTGTCTCAGTCCACTTTAGCCTGGTGCAAAGAAAAGGTCAACTACAGAGACTCTCCTGCCAAAATCAACAAGGTATTCATCTCTGGAAGAACAACCCTTGTTTCAATCGCTGAAGTCGAGATATTCAGAGAAGATAAGAAGTACGAAAAATTCTATGCTGAAGCCATAACGAAGCACGGTCTCTCTGAATGGTTGGAGATCAGGTTAGCCATCCAGAAGTCCAAGTCGAAATACAAGGATCATGTTGAAAAGCTGATCAACAAACAAATCGACTTAGTCTACTCCTGTGTGGATATTCCTCCTCCTCATCTCAAAAGTCAGAAAAGAAAGGCCTCAGCGAAGAAGAAGAAATCTATATCTTCAATTGATGGCCCTGTCATTCGAAATGAAACAGGTATTGGTTTTTCACGTGCTGAAGTCCTTGGTCCTGATCCTGATCTTTCCATGCTTGACACATCTCTTCCTCCTGGTGAGACTTTCATCCCTGGCAAAGTCATAAGCGAACCCTACGGGATATTTTTTCATGACTACGATGGTGGAAAGCATTTTCAACGCATCTCTGAACTTCACATCACTCCCATCGAACAGCTGAGAGATCTCATCTACTGGTGTGACTTCAGGAATGACCCTCAGGCACGACATCTGAAACCCTTGATTTTTGAAGAAGCGCTGATCAAAAGAAAACAAGGTGTAACCGTTCCTGACTGGATGATTCCCACCACATCAATGACCCTTGATGAACTTCTCATTAAGGAATAACCTTTATAAGCTGATATGATCGCCTTTTCTCTATTGTATCAGTTATACTTCTGTACTTGTAATTTATTTCGCTCGTACTTGTAATCTTTCCATTTCTCTTTGTAACATGATTCAAAGTTTTAAAGAAAGATTTCAGCGAATGTACTTTACTCCATCAATACTGAAAAGATCCCAGAAAACAGTAAAAGGGAAAAATATTTTATGAGTTCTTTTTATCCTTTTGTTTTCATTAAATAGCAATTTTCTTTGTTGCTATGTCATAATCAAATAGGGGGAGATTGTTGATCCAAACCCTCAGTGATTTGATAATGACCCTCTCTTATATACTTAGTGAAAATTGTAAGTAAACAATATGTATCAGAGTTTCACTATCGCTGATAAGTACTAAGATCTTCCAGTACCGCTGATAGGAACTCTCGCTTTTTAGATTAAACATTCAGCGAAACTGTTCATCATTAATGCTATGAGTCTGTTCAGTCATTATGATGATCGCTGATAAGTTAGTTGATTACTTATGATCCCTGAAGACAAGTTTCACGTCAACATAGGTTCTATGCTGAAGTCGAAGATCAAGCTCTAGAACCAGCGACAAGTCTCCTAATGAACTGATGCGGATCAGCGAAGACTCAGATTCCTCCGTACAAAGTACTTTTGTCTTAACCCCCCTTTCACGACTCCGTACGAAATGTCAGAAAAGAACCTCCGACTGTCTGAAATCGTACAACCACTCTGATGCTACACTGTTCATCCATGCGGCTACTAAGGTTGTCAACCAAGGTCAATGACATGCAACCAACCAACTGATGACACGTGTAAAGTGTATACTGACTTGCATTAAATGCATGCAGTATATAGAGAGATGAACCCACTTCTTTTGACGTAACTTGCTAACTCTGGACAAGTTCAATCTCTTATCTCAAGATAGGTTATTATTAGTAATTTTCTTTATCTCTCTTAGTGCAAGAAACCTTAGTGTTCCACCTTGTTTAGATTTAGGTTTATCCTTAATCTTGTTTCCGCAACAAGCTGTAAATTGTTAATGATTTATCAATAAACAATTTAGAAAAGTAAAATCTGTGTGTTTGTATTCAACCCCCCCCCCCCTCTATAAACTTGTATAGGCCTTCGGGACCAACAATATCGAACCGTTTGCAATTACAGAAAGGATCGGTGAAGTAGCTTACCGATTAGATCTTCCACCGGAATTGAGCAGGATCCATAATGCATTTCACGTATCGAACTTCCGAAAGTGTTTGGTTACTCCAGAACAGTCAGTCTCCCTACCAGAAATACAAGTCGATGAAAGATTGAATTATATGGAAGAGCCGGAAGCTATAGTTGATCATAAAGTCAAAGTGCTGCGGAATAAGGAGATCAGGCAAGTGAAAGTTCAGTGGAGGCATCATAGAGGTCAGGATGCTATGTGGGAATCCGAATCGGAAATGAGAGCCAAATACCCTCATCTTTTTGCTTAACTGAATTCCGAGACAGGATTCTTTTAAGGGGGAGATGATGTAATACCCCGGGTAAGTCCGTTAGATAAATTACCTATCCGTCAGATTTATTTAACTCTATAAAGGAAGTTTAGGGCAAGTTTGGGTAAAATCATGGGTTAAAGGGTGTGTTGGCCATTAGTTAATAGTTGAGGGTTCAATTGGTAAGTTTAGTTAAGATATTATCAAACTAGGTATCAGATGTATCAGATTATCCTAAAATAGAAAGAGTGTGTGTGCGGGAGTTCTGGAGGCGAAAAGAAGCAAAAGAGGAAAAATACGGAGAAAGCATCGATTGATTTGGTTGAAGTTGATTTGAGGTAAGTACCTTTTCATTTTGTGCTTGTAATCCTAAGTAAAAGATATCTATTGGTTTAGAAAGATCGATTCTATTGTTTGGTATTAGTTTTCAATCGAATCTGTGAAAATGGAACCGACTGTGTTCTTGAGAGTCCCGGGGAAGTTCCAGTAGACTCCCGGTAGTGTCGACTTCCGGTATAGTGAACTCCTGGTATTACTAACTTCCGGTATTGCCAACTCCCGGTACCAAAGAGTCCCGGTACTGTGAAGTCCCGGTACCAAGGAGTCCCGGTAGTGAGAAGCCCCGGTACTCTGTGTAGTCCCGGTAGTTGTTAAGTTTAGTGATACAGTTAAGAACAGGAACTGGTAGGCTTTATATGTTTGGCTAGTAAAGAGGTGTATGTTCCTTAAATTGTTTCAGATTCTGTGGAGTCGTGGTAAGAGATAAGACCATTGTGAAAGGAGCTTGCGAGCGTGTGTAATAATCAAAACAGGTGAGTTTTACTTTAAAAGTATTTTAACTGGAATACATATACGTATGGTTTGGGAATGTGATAATTGGTGATTACGTGTTTATATGTATGGTATATGTGAATTATAATATATTGAGGTATTATATTTACATGAGTATTATAATGTGTTATAATACGTTGGCCGGGCTTAGGACCGGTGTGTTTGGCTATAGAATCCGTATAGCGTTGTTTGGCTGTAGATGTTGTGCAGCGTTGTAAATTTATTAGTTGGCTTGCAACCAACTGATATGGCCAGGAGGAATGAGAATGAGAAGGGAAGGTATATGTTGTGTGAGTTCAAATTGATATATTTGATAGTGCTGTGTGATTTATATAAATAAAGGTTATATAAATGATTTCAAACTAACAGGGATTTTTCTCACTTAGACCCTTAGGTCTAACCCTCATTTTTGTTTTAAAAATATGTATTCCAGGTGGTGGATCGCGTAAGAGCAAGTAATTAGAGTAAGAGATGGATGGCTTTTGTGAAGAATTATATGACGAAGAACTTGGCATGTTTAGCAGTTGTAATTTAATAACTAAATGTTATGTATGTAATCACTATAAAGTTTGTAGTAGGATGGTTTCTTTTGATTGTAAAATACTACGGGACCGAACTTGAAATTTGATATCTCTTTTGTTATATCGATGTTATGTTACATTATGTGATTTGTTGTGTATATGGGAATTGGGTTGTTACATTATGTCTTGATCTTCTCTTCCTCTTGAATCTTTGAAACACTTTGGTGTTGCTTGTCTTCATGTCTTTCCAGACTCCCCGTTGAATAAAGCTCTTATCTTCATATCTTCAACTTTATAACCAGATTCAATAAATATGTCTTTGAACTGCAAGTTGAATTTGCTTTCATCTTTAAGAACTTGTAGAACCAATATGCTCGAAGGAGGAAATAGTAATTTGGAGCGAACACCACTTGATAAGGAATTAGAAGAATTGATCACAAAAACAATTTTCGGACCTAATCAAATATCAGTTACTCCCCCTCAGCTTTTGCTAACTCTCCCTCAACTTGATATTCGGTGTCTTTGAATCTGTACCATTTCTCCCTCTCATGATGAGTAGGAGCATCTGAAGCATCATGTAACTTCAATGACACTACCGGTGAGTAGCAGAATATCATATAAAACCGTTAAGTAACCAATGTGTGGTAAATATCTAACACAGAAACACAATAGTAACTGTTATCACATCAATTAAAATAAATGTGTGGCCTATGTTCAGAGTTGGCATTGGGGTATCTCTGATAGGATTTCCAATTATCACTGAAGTAAAGTTTTAAAAATTACTTCTCAAACTGTTCCAGCAATATCACAAAAGATATGCAATGGGAATCACAAAGACTCGTGCATGTGTGAAAGAAATAAATTGTATCTATTTGGCTCAAATATTGATTTAACCTGGGACTTAAGTTAAAAATCAACTGACACAGTGATTAGAATATGAATTTCGGAGACCGGAGCTGATGTCATCCTTTTTCAATATCTAAGACGTCCGAGTGAGGAATGGATAGATTATGTGCTAAACCTCCGTGAATATATGAAACAAGCAGCTGTTGTAAGATGCTTGAGTGGCAAGGTAGGGTGACACGAGTTATCGACACTGGGTCCATGTTTGTTTCAATATTCATCTCCAAAGAACGAATAATGAATAGATTGTGTGGTTACCCGGATAATTGACTCGGCTTGGTAAGGACCAATAATTCTTTTAAGTCCTGTCACATCCTCACCATTTTTCTTTTCACTCCAAACTCATCTATCAATCTAGACCCCTCACTGATGTCTATAAGTGGATGTGTTCCTTGGGTAGGTCTGTTAGGGCAATATTTGGTTGAATAGAAGTTCAAGGGCTGAATTGTTATTTCTTATATTTGAGCCTTATTAGTGAACGGGTCGTGGGCTTGTTGCCACGGGCCCATTAGTATATAATGTTCATTAGCTTAGAAAATTAAGCTAGTTCTCATGTTAGCTTTCTTAATCATATTGTAAATACTCTGCTTATTGAAAGCAAATTGGATGACCAGTTGAAATTGCTAGCTCCAAATATTCATAATATTAGAAGTATTGAAAAATAGGCCAAGTATGAAAGAGTTCCACAGAAGCTCTACGGTGTTCCACAGAAGCTCTGCCGAAGCAAACAAGATCATTCAAGGAACACCAAGTCCCAAGAAGAATCTACAGAAGACTACTCACAAAGGACCAAAGAAGGATCTACAGAAGAATGCTCACCAAGGACCGAGCCGCAGAACCTCTGTCACCCTTGACAGAGCTTCTGCGGTTCAGACTGAAGACTTGGAAGATATTTATAATATCTTGCCAATGTTGCAGAAATATATTACCACTGTTACAGAAATATCTTGCTACTGTTCCAGGGTCCGTTCATCAACTTGTACAAGGCATGGTCCGACAACAAACATGTGTCAAACTCTGATAGGAATCCTTGCAAGTTGATATTAGCGCATTTAATGCATGCAGGTTTCCAACTGTTCATGCCATCCCTTCTTTCCTGTAGCAATAGTCCTTTTGTCTAGAATAGATCTTTTGTAGTAGTATAAAAGGAAGACTCATGTTGAGTTCTTCCTTACAACTAATCAGCCAATATCAGACAACAACTAACACACAAAAACACTAGCACTCAATTATCGTCAAATCTGCTCTTAGTGTTCTTCATCAAATACAGTAAACTTTGAGTTATTCATCTGTTCTTCATATACTGTTTATTTGGTATTTTGTGCTGTTTCTATTTAAACATATCTGTTAGTTCTTCAAATACGCTTCCGCAACACATCTTATTTGAACTAATAGATAAGATAATCTCTGTTAATCAAATACGGGAACCAACAATTGGTATCAGAGCAAAGCTTGTTTTTAAATATCAAGCGATCCTCGTTTAACAAGATTATTGGTAGAAACGTGGTCTGATTTTTAACCTGTTGTTCATTTCTTCAAACATATTCTATTGTTCAGCCATTTTCGATTTATTCGATATTTGGTAAAACTAGAGAAAGTGTTTCTTTAATTAAAACTCCATTAAAGTGCACTGTTGAGAGCTTCCAAACCCAGAAAATCTTTCCAGATAATTCTCTCGTACTTTTTCGTATCATATCTTCATTCTGAAACGTTCTACTCTTAAAATGTGAAGCACACAAAATTTCTTCACAGCTGGTTCATTAACCAAACCACCATCTCTTCTACGAAATGAGTATCCTCAGTGGAAAATAAGAATGATCCATTTCTTTGAGGGTACTGAGAAATAGCTCGTACAATACCTTTATAATTCTCCTCATGTCCCTATGTTAATAGTACCTCGTGTACCAGCTACAACTGACACACCTGAAATCCCTGAGCATAAAAAACCTAAAACCAGGGATGGTTGGTCAGATTAAGATAAGGAAAAAGATGAACTCGCGCAGAAAACAAAAAGAATTATGATAATGGCAGTCCCCAACGATCTCTTCCAGTCTTTAGATGCATGCGAATCCTCGTATGATCTTTGGAAGGAACTGGAGAAACAACTTGAAGGGGGAGCTAAAACTCAGAAAAATCGAAGGTCTCAATACATAAACGAATATTACGCTTTTAAAGCCCTGACTAATGAATCTCTGCAAACAACGTATGATAGGTTCAACTCTCTGATCAATAACTGCAAGAAGTTCGACATCCACAGAACTTCTGAAGAGAATAATGTCATGTTTCTCAAAAGTCTGAACGAAGAATGGCTCCAGTTATCCATGTCCCTACAAACCAATCAAGATTTAGATTCCTGCACTCTTTCAGACCTCTACGGAACATTAGCTGGTCAAGTGCCTCAAATCGCACAAGCAAAGACACCAACCACTGCACCTCTTGCTTTGGTTGGCAAATCTACAGAAGATACAGAGAGGTCGAGGAAAGAAAGGGCGACAAAAGAAAAGAAGAAGGAGAAAAAGAAAAAGGTGGTGGTAGTTGACAGCGAAGATGAAGAGGATTATGGAAGAAGGAGAAATAACTCTAGCATCAATAGCAACATCCTTAGCTCTATTGTCAAGAGAATTCAGAGGAAACCAAAAGAGTTGTGCTAATAACAGATATGGCAGAGATAATAGAGAAATAAGAGAAGATCGGAGTAAAAGGGATCAAGGAAGAAGAGAAGAATCAGCTGACCGACAGAGGTCAGACGACAGAAGTAACGATCAACAGAGGTCAAGTGATAGATTCAACAGAGGAAATGACCGACAGAGGTCAGATGACAAGGCAAACTACACACCACAAGAATGCTACAAGTGTGGTAAGCCTGGTCATTATGCAAATGAATGCAGATCGGAAAAAGGTGGTGACCGACAGAAGTCCGACGATCATGCTGGTAATACTTCCTAGAACCAAGGTTGCTACAACTGTGGGAAGCCAGACCACTTTGCCAATGAATGCAGAAGCAGGTCAAATCGCCCACAGAAGAACTCAGCTTTTTACAAAAAGAAAGCTGAGTATTATGCCCAAAAGTCTCTAATGGCGAACAAATTGGTGAACAAGGAAGATTGGGAGTCAGATACAACCTCTGATGAAGAATACACCAACAATGCCTTGTTCTGTGGCATGGCAGAAATCAGCTCCGACTCTGACACTGAGGTATCTACTTCAATCTCCACCTATAGTACTACAGAAGTTGATTTGCTTATAATTAAAACTGAAAATGTTGAACTGAAAAAGACTTGTGATGATATTCAGAAAAAGCTCACTTTTTATGAAAGAGAAGCTAGACTTCTCACTGAAGAAAAAGCAAAGATTTTCAATGAAAAGGAAGAATTAGAAGCACACTGGAACAAAAATCTATTTCCTTTAAAAGAGAAAATTTCTGAATTAAATACATCTTTAAAATCTAAAACAGAAGAACTTTCAGATTCTGAGAGCGACAGACTTAACATTTTAGCTCTTAAGGAATATTTTCAAAAGGAAAGAGAAGTTCTTTGGCAAGATCTACTTAGAAGAGATGTTTTAATTAAAAATTATCGTGATGCTCAAAAGGTGTATGAGAAAATAAATACTCAAATAGGAAGGCGAAAGTATTGGGTACAGTGATATTAGTCAAGGTACAGAAAACAAAAAGAATAAACCTCTGTCATCTCTATTTACTTTAGGAAAAGTGAACAAACCTAATTTTCCAAACTTAATCTCTGTAAGTAAGAGAGTAAAAGTCTCTGGGGAATATCACTTAAGGAAACCCATGAAGATGATAAATGTGTAGTTTGAAAACACAGACTTATCACCTTCAACCTTTGTCAAAAGAGGATCCAAACCAAAGAGATATCTGAAAACTCAAAATCAGATAGGAATCTTCAAGTTTGGTAAACCAGAGACTCAAACTCAAGTTGCTTTTGTCTGCACAATAGATTATGAAAAGAAATTATCTGCAGAAGCACTTGAGTTCAAACCAAACTTTTCAGAAGAAAAATAAGAAATATAATTGAAAAAGATATAATGGAAATTGGGAAAATAAATATGTTGAAAAATCTATATACACCTTCTGTAGATCAAAAACTCTATGAAGAGATATTGTCAGACACCTCTGTTGACTTAGAAAATAATCTTTCAGATAAAGAAAGCAAGTATGACACATGCTCGGAAAGTCCAACCTCTGTCGAAAGAAATATTGACGACTCAACCTCTGTATATGAGGACGATTCATCATCTGACGACTCATAGACTGACAAAATAGAAAAGATTCCTTGTGACACATAAGTTATTAAACAAACCTCTGAAGTTCTTAACAAAACTATTTCTCCTAAAGAGAAAATCACTGGAATTGCTATCTGTCCAGACTTTTTGGATATGTGCATACAAGCCAAAACCTCCATTGAACTTGAAAATTTCAAACAAAAGAAGCTGTCCACTCAAAATCCAAAAGATTCAAAGTTTTTAAAACCCTTAAAAATAAAAGAGAAACCAACATGGCAACAAAAGGGTAAATGGACAAAACCTAACAAATTTTTTCTTCTGTGGCAGTGAAAACAACTAAAGTTCACCACAGAAGGGACTCACAGAAGGCTGCTACAAACAAAGATTTTTGCCAACAATCTAATCTACATAAATCTTCTTGTAATAGGAAGCCATATGCTAGAATAGAATGTAATGCCTCTGTGGCCCAGTTCAAAGCTTTCAATGAAAATTTCAAGCAAATCACTTCTGATATTCCATACTGTCATTGCTTTGATCTAATGTTCAAGTTGAATAATCATTTCTGTAGCTCAAATTGTTTTCTCCCTGCACCTAAATAAAATATTAAAGAGAAACAAACTGATTCTTCGACAAAAGATAAAATGTTTTTCAAGAATGCTAAGGCAAACTTGAAAAATTCTGACGAAATTGAACTCATATGGAAATGGGTACATAAAACTCTATGATTGTCTTGCAGAAGCAGTATGTGCCAATATGGTATCTATACTCCGGATGCTCGAGGCACATAACTGGCAACATAAGTCTTCTATCTACGTACCAAGAAAAACTAGATGGTGGATCAGTAACGTTTGGAGATAACAAAAAGGGGCATATTAAAGGCTATTGAGTCATAAAGAAAGAGAATATCACCGTACACAAAGTTGCATATGTGGATGGCCTAAAACACAACCTACTCAGTGTAAGCCAACTTTGTGACACTGGATTCGATGTACTGTTCCATAGAACATTCTGCTCTCTACTAAGTGAAGACACCGGAATTGAACTTCTACGAGCCAAAAGAAAAGGTGATCTGTATCTAATGAACTTCAATGCCAAAAACAAGGACAACATTTGTCTTGTTGCAAGCAAAAGTGAAGAAGCCTGGCTATGGCACAACAGGTTCTGTCACTTAAACTTTCATACTCTAGATAAACTGGTAAAACTTGAACTAGTCAAAGGTTTACCAAATGTTAAATTTAATAAGGATCATTTATGCTCTGCCTGTGAAATGGGAAAACTCAAAAGAGCTTCCCACAGAGGCAAAACTGATGTGTCTTGTCCTAGGCCTCTGTACATGCTTCACGTTGACCTCTGCGGTCCAATCGCTATACAATGCCTAGGTGGCAAGAAATATATACTTGTCTTAATTGATGAGTATTCTCGATTTACATGGCTTGAATTTATCAGAAAGAAATCAGATGTTCCATGCATCCTGATTAATCTAATGAAAAGAATCCAATTTCTTTATGAGTGCAGAATTCTGAAGTTACGAAGTGACAATGGCACAGAATTCAAAAACTCTGTCATTGAAGCCTATCTCATAGAAGAAAGAATATCCCAGAACTTTTCTGCCGCTCGCACCGCACAACAGAATGGCGTGGTCAAACGAAAGAACCGCACGCTAGTGGAGGCTGCAAGAACCATGATTTCTGGATGTGGATTACCAATGACCTTTTAGGCAGAAGCAATTTCAACTGCTTGCTATACCCAAAATCGTTCAACAATCGTGAAAAGACACATCAAAACTCCTTATGAATTGATCAACAAACGGCGACCAAACATCAAGTTTCTCCATGTGTTTGGATGCAAATGCTTTGTCTTAAACGACAGAGACTCAAGAAGAAAGTTTGAAGAAAAGGCTGACCAAGGCAAGTTCATCGGGTACTCTGCCGCTTCCAAAGCCTACCGAGTCTACCTTCTGAAGTCATCCACGATAGTAGAAAGCATCAATGTGTCCTTTGATGACTCATTCCAAAAGACTTCTGAACAACTCAGTTCAGAACTCGGGCTAAACAAGGAATCCTCTGGCATCTCAAAAACAAATAAAGATTTAGATCTTCTATTTCAAGAGATATTCAACGACGATGTCGATTCCTCTGCTAGAACCAACAGAACCTCTGCAGAATCACCTTATGTAAACGAAGTAAGTATCTATCTGTCTGATCCATTTAATCCCTCATCCTCTTCTACAAATACTACAGGTACTGAAAATCTAACAGAAGATACGACGAAAAAAGATTCCACAACAGAGGTTATCCAAATACCAACAAATCCAACAGAGGAAGCAACACCAGAAGAAACACCATAGGGAAGTGAAGATGAAACCACAATACCTACAGAGAAGGAAATTCCAACTTTAATACCCATTCCTACAGAAGCTGAACCATCAACCACTTCAACTACAGAAGTTCAACTTGATGACTCAAGTGATCATCTTCCACGAACAACTCAATGGACAAAAAGCCATCCTCAAACACAAATCATCGGTAATCCCACTGATTAGATAAAAACAAGATCAGCTTCTGCAAATTTTTGTTTCTTTACCAATTTTATTAGTGTGATCGAAACGAAAAAGATTTCTGAGGCCCTAGACGACCCAAACTGGGTGGATGCTATGCAAGAAGAGCTTCTGCAATTTGTGCGAAACAAAGTCTGGACTCTAGTACCTCTGCCACGAGGGAAACATGCCATAGGGACTAAGTGGGTTTTCAGAAACAAAAAGGATGAAGATGGAGTGATCATTCGAAATAAAGCAAGACTGGTGGCCAAGGGATATCGCCAAGAAGAGGGCATCGATTACGATGAAACTTTTGCCCCTGTTGCATGGCTCGAAGCAATAAGAATTTTCTTAGCTTTCGCAGCCCATAGAGGTTTTAAAGTATATCAAATGAATGTAAAATCTGCCTTTCTCAATGGTGAAATTCAAGAAGAAGTATACGTCCAACAACCACCAGGATTTGAAAGCTCAATGTACCCAAGGTATGTCTGTTGGTTCCCGTTTTGCTTAAACAAGATTATCAGATCTATTAGTTCAGGTTTAATGTTTGATGCGGAAGCGTATTTAAAGAACTAACAGATAAGTTTGATAGATTTAGAACAGAATATAAATAAACAGTGAACAAACTATTATATCTCAAAGTTTACTGAATATATATTAAGAACAGGTTTATGAACCGTGAGTAAGAAAAATCTTTAAAACAGATATGACTCTTAAGGTGAATAAGCTTTTATGTTCTTAATGTTTTTCTGTGGGTTGTATTATGTAAGGAGGAACTCAACATGAGTCTTCCTTATATACTACTCTAAAGGGGACCATAAAGCATATGCTACTATTCAAGAGGTACGTATGAATAGTTGAGAGGATGTCGTGAACAGTTGCAAGGATGGTATGAAAAGTCAGACGTGTTGTATTGCATTTAATGCAGCAGACGTCTAATATGTACTAAGCCCTACTGAGTCCAATCAGAGTTTGACACGTCGACGTTGGACAGGGCATGATACCATGCAAGTTGATGTACGGGTCCTGTAACAGTAGCAAGATATTATAAATATCTTCAAGCCTCAGTGAGGACCACATAGGCTCTGTAATGAGTTACAGAGGTTCTGCGGTCTGGTCCTCTGTGGAGCAGTCTTCACCGGATTCCGAGTCTTTGGTCTTCTTTGCGCGTATGACAGAGCTTCTGTAGGAAGCCTCTGCTGCTTCTGTAGCTTCTTGACCTTGATTTCTCGGTAATGTCGGCAGAGCCTCTGTAAGAGGCTTTCTTCACTTAGCCTATTTTTCACTACTTCTAAATACTTCTATGATTAGGAAGATTGAAGCTAACAATCTCCCCCTAAGTAGTGAAAAATAAAAATTTGAACTTGAGTTAAGTTAGGCTAAGTTAGATAAGACAGAGGTTAAACAATACCTCGAAATTTCTTTCATTTAGAAATATGCCAGAGGCATTTTACATTTGAGTACAATGAAAGATAAACTTTAACTTTGTTTGCAGAGATTGGAGGTCTGAGAATCAGATTTTGGCATCTTTGAAATCGTTGTAGCTTCTGTTGTCTCTTCCGACTTTTCTGATCTCTTTGTAGAATCTGATGCAAAGTTCTCTTAGGCGGATTGTTGCGTCAATCTCTCTCATGATAGTATCTGCAGCATCTTTATCCATTTTCTTTGAACCTTTGTATTTCACAAGGCTTGCTCTGAGCTTGTTCAGAGTACTTGTTTCGTACTTCTGACAGTCCATGCATACAAATAGTTTAGTTTCGCCTTGAGGGTTTTGAAATACTAACCCAAACCGTGGTTCTGTGATGATTGAGTAAGGTACGGCGTCCGGTGGGCAACGATCCTCTGGTGGTCGTAAATCCAGATGCTTGAGACCAAGATCCTTTCCCAGCTGGAAATCTATCATGCTGTAGAGCAGAAGCTTTTCCCTCATCGCTTTTCTCACACTTGATAGGCTCTGGTGTTTGCCTCTGTGTTGTAGTTGTCCTTTGTCCATTGCAGAAGGTCAGGTAGATCATAAGGATTGATATTTCTTAAATCAGCATCAGCGAAGGTAGTTTCTGAATTGTCTTCTCTTCTGACTTTGTAAAGATTGTACCGGACCCTTGGATAGGTTCTTGTGAAGGAGAATTTGCAGAAGATTACCTTTTTGATCTTGTGGATTGAGAAGACATCTGCTTTGGTTCTTGGCTTTGTCCTTATGAAGATGTTCTCAAATTCTTCTCTGATCCTTGGATCTGTTACATGATCTGTTGGATAATTGGTCTGAAAGGATTGTTTATAGAGGTATTTGTATACCACTTCTTCCATTTCTTCATATGTTGGACCTGGTTGTGGTACTTATCTTCTGAGACTCTCCATCTGTTGAACAACTTCTGCGGCTCTACCAGTTAGAGGAATGTCTGACAGAGGCTTCAATCCATGTGCCCAGTCAACTTCTTCAGGCTTTGGGGTTTGAAAGGCATCAAACGCACTCTTCATTAGTTTCTCTGTTGGCTTTGGCAATGTTTTCTTCTTAGGCTCTTCTGTCAGTATTCCTTTGCCCTTATCTTTGGCTTTTGGCGGGGCAGAAACTGTTGCTTCTGTAAGTTTGGAGGTTGGCACTTCTGTTGGCTTGATGGGGGTTGCCTCTGTGGGTTTTGACATTTGTGATTTAGAGGACTTTTGTGGCGATGGTTCTGTTGGCTTGAGTTGCTCTGTAACCTCTGTTGGAGGTTGTTTGTTGACTTCTTCTGTGAGCTCAGTTTCTGTTGATGAAGTATTGACATCGAATCTTCTTGCCATTTTGAAAGCTAAAGTGAACCTGTGCCTTTCTTCTTCTCTCTGCGCCATACGATCACTCATTGTTGTGTGCATCTTTTTCAGAACGTCAGAAGCAGAGGTCGTTGCTCTTTTTGGTTTGGTGGCAATCGACTTTCTTCTCGGTATGGTTTGGGGTGTTTCCACAGAGGTGGGTGTTTTCTCTATGGTTTGTTCATCTGTTTGTTCCAAAATGATTACCTCAGGGGCGGTTGTTGCCTCTATGGTTTGCTTATCTGCTTCTGGATTTTTGGTTTCGTCAGGAGATGATTCCACAGAGATGGGTGTTGTCTCTGTGGTCTTTTGGGTTTGTTGTTGGGTTTGTTCTGGAGGGGCTTGGTTGATTGGTTCTGCTGCGATTGGTGGACTTTGTATTCCTCTGCTCGTAGCTTTCTCTCTTAGATTCTCCCCCTCAGGATTATCTGATGGACCAGGTTGGTCATTATCAGAATCATCCTGACTTTTACCCTCTGCTCTGCAAGAAGTGTTGGGCTTCTTTGGTAATTCAGCTCCTGCTGCCATCAACTTTTCACAGACATCATCGCAGAGGCCAATCAATGTCGCAAGCTCTGCTTCTGTTTTGAAACGCATTCTGCCGACACTCTTTCTGAAATCCTTGACATAGTTGGCATTTGCAGTTGTGAAGGAGACAATGACTTCTGTGACCTGGTTAATGACGTTCTGTCCGAGCTCTGTAAGTTGTGTTCTGGTCATATAGTCTTTTGGTTGCATCATTGTCGTGTTGCGTATTGCCTCAGCTTGGACTTGTGATAGGGCATTCTGTAAGTCTGCAGGAGTAATGCCCTCTGCTCTGTTGGATTGTGTATTCATTTGTTCAAGGAAATTTTTGACAGAGTCCCCGAAAGCAGAAGTTGCAGTTGTTCCGAATTCCTGAGCTGCAGAAGTGGTTGTTGCTTTGGCAGTAGTTTCGGCAGAAGACTTCATCTCTGAGATGGCGGTTTTTACCTCTATGGACAGATTGTCCATTTTGGTGTTCAGATTTAGTAAGGCCGTCGATGTTGTCTCTGCAAAAGATTTGAAAGAGCTTTGCAACTCTTTCATGGTTTGGTTCACAGAGGTGACAAGGGTTTGGAACTCATCCCTTGATACTTGTGTTCCTTGTGTAACCTCTGGAGGAACACATTCGTCTCCAGAGTGAGTCCCTGTTCCTGGGACACCTTCGTTCACCCTTGTTTGTACGATGGGGGTGGAAGGATTTCCTTCTGATCCACGAGAAGAAACCTGAGTTTCGATCTCTACAGAAGATCTGTGAAGAACAGTGTCCAAATCCACTCCAGAGGTGGTTATTGGAATGTCCTTCTGTTGACTGGGAGACTTGTCTAGAGTCTATTCGTCTCTGTGCTCACTACTTCTCTCAGAAAGAAGTTTTGGTCCTAATGTGTGCGTGGCAGAGGAAACGAATTCCTCTGTAGGGTGTTCTAGGGTGATCTGGGGCGACTGATCATGAACAATAGGTGAGTCTCTTTGAGGAGACTCCCTAGGAATGGATTCCCCGGTTTCTGTGGGCACAGAGGTTGAAAGAGTAACCTCTGGCTAGATGGGTTGGGTTAGGATCGAGCTGTGCTGCTCTTTTTCAATAACTCCTTCTGCAGCTAGACCTGCGGAGTTAGAAATGTGGGTTGCACTGGGAGTTGGTTTTGGTTGTGTGCCTCTATTTATCCAGGCATCTTTTCTTGCTTCTTCCTCTGTTAAGCATCCAATCACTACATCATTGTCTATCATTTCATCCTCTGTAGCTATCCTACGGCTTGGTGCTTCTTCCCTAGGTTTTGTTGAAGTTCCTTGCTCTGGTCGTAAGAAGTCATACATTTGATGAGATCCGAATAATCTCATGACATGTGGATGATAAAGACCTTTACGTATCCAGACAGCTTCTTCTTCATCTGAATCTGAATCTGTCTCTAAGATCTCTATTCCTGTCTCTGTTGTTGCTAATCCCTCTTTTTGTACAACTTCAGCCCCTTTTTCTTTTTCTTCTTCCATCATATTCTCAGAAAACTCTGTAATTTCACCTCTGTTCCACTCAGCTTCTGTTTGTTCTATTTCTTCTGAAGTTGGGTTTGGACTTCTTCTGTGGACGTCCAATCCTTGAATGAAAGGGTTTTGTAAAATGACAGGGGTGTTGGCTGGTTGATTTTTGGGTGTTGTGTCATCTTCTTGCAGATGTGTGTCAATGCCAGAAATGAAGAAATCTTGTTCTTCTGGAGAGTGGTGGTCGAGAGGTTGTGCCTTCCACCCTGCTGTATTTAGGGTGTTGGCAATGTCAGGGTTCTGTAAAAAGTCGTTCAGGTCTCCTTGGTGAGCAAATCTATCTGGAGATTGATAGGGTGATTGATACTTTTCTGTAGCCATTTCTTCTTCTGCAACTTCTTCTTCAGCAGTTTCCTCTTCTGCAATGGTAACCAACTTTGCAAGTGATTTACCATGCTTCTTTTTGGTTTTCCTCCTCTTAGGATTTGGTGCCCCTTCCTCTGTTGATTTCGATCTTCTTTTCTTCTTCATTTTTTGGGAAGAGGGAGGAGCAGAGGAGCCAATTTCGGTGGCATGAGGAGGTGAAGGTTGATCTTCTGCAGCGCTTGTTGAGGTGCCTTCTGCAGTTTTTCTCTTCTTAGCTTTTGGAGTAGATGCAGAGGTTCTTGATGAAGACTTCTTTCCCATAAGTTCTGCACGTTTGGCTATAAAGCTGAGTTGAATAGCCATGTGCTTTGCTAACTTCTGATCCTTTTCTTCTTGAGTGGAAAGAGGTTTTACTATCATTGTTCCTAGGGGGACACCTAAACGCGGGGGTGTCATAGGACTCGGTTTAGGAGTTCTATGATCGCGTATATACTCTTTCTTAAGGGATTTATTCGATGCGTAGTTCAGAAGCTTCTTTGACAGAGGTCTGCAGTGTGAGTAGCCATCAGTATGATCAGTGGGGTATTCTTGTTCATCGGGAACTGTTTGGGAGTTGGTCCTTCCATTGGCCAGTTTTGGATTAGCAGTAGAGGTTCGAACAGTACTCCCAATATTCTTTGGAATTGCAGAGGTGGTAGAAAGTTGGGATCGTTCTCTTTGACCCTTCTCGAGTTGTTCTTTCTGTCAATGGTGTTTATGATCTCTTGCATCATTATGGTCGCATAATCTAGTGGAAGATCATAGTAAACCCCATACATGATGCTCAAGATTTGATGTGAGCTCTGGTCAATACTCCCTATTTTCCCTGTTAGGCATCTGTTAAGAATAGAGAACAAAGTATTCCACAGAGGTGGTAATCTTCCTCTGCAAAAGTCATTTCTCTTCCGTAGTTGGGTGTTGTACCCAAGCATTTCTACGAAGCGACAGAGCTCTTCGTCTGTTGGTTGCTCTGCATAACTCTTCAATCCCAGAAGACCCCTTGTTGGTAGGTTGAATTCAAGTGAGAACATTGTTCTGTTGAACTTGATTTCAAGATGCTCAGATTTATCAGGTCTTGAAATGTACCCTTTGATAAGAGAATCGTCTTTATCAAATCGGCAGCTTTGCCAAAATTGGTTCAAATAACGGACTGGAATTTTGTTTGGGGTTCTTGAGAGTAGAGGGAAGAGGATGTGATTTTCCATTATGTTCAGAAGAATAGCATGGGCTTCGCCGAAAGCAGTGGGTGAGGGGACCAAATAGCAGTTGTTGGATTTGATAGGAAGTATGGTTTCGAAGTGATCTTTTGCTATGAAGTTTTGCAGGTGTGTCGTCGGAGCAAATTCTGCTGAGTCCCCGGAATCTTGTTGTTCAATAGCTCTTGCAAGGTTGGGGTTTTCTGAATGTTCATAATGGGCAGGGGAGTGTTCCGGTGAGTTTGCCGGAGAGAGTTCTTGGGAGAGAGCTTTAGAAGATGAAGCCATTTGGGTTTAAGAACAAGGTTTTTTTGCAAGCTTTTGCAGGGTTTCGCCGGAGAAGAAGATAAGAGTTTGTAAAAGGTTTTATGAGAGGGTAAGCTTGGTTTTTATAGGAGGGTAAAACGGTAGTATTCGAAAGAGTAAAATATATGGCAATGGATTAAAATTTGGAATCCGTACTCGAGTTTGAGCGGCGGGTTCAACTTTCCAAATAAAAACGTTCCATGTACGCCCAATGAAAATTGGACACGTAGGCCTTGTCAGAATATGACAGGACGTCGTGCGCGGCCCATTAATGCTAGGCGCGTGAGGTTGTTTTTAGCCACATGAGTTTCACTCTCAGTAAAAGTAACCGTTATTACTTCAGAAATGCCCAGATAACAAAATGGCAGAACTTGTGTTTTACAGAAGCTCTGTGATTTTGAAAATCTTGAGTTTTAACCTCTTCTCATATATCTCATTGTTGTCATGACTCTGAAGGTTCTTCTTTGAACGAAAACGTATGTATCTACATTGGAGAGGATCAATAGGATTTGTCAAGAAATTTTACTCACAGAGGTTTTGTGGCTCTGATGGAACTTACAGAAGCTCTATGAGAGCCAGCAGAAGCTCTATGAGAGAAAAAAATCTTATAACTTGAATTCTATTAACTTTCTGATCATCCAATTTTTGATCTGTGTTAAGAGATGTTTTTCGCACATTATTGAAAGTTGGTGTCCGAGAAAACTATTTTGATAAACGTTTTGTTCGAGAAGGTCATGGTGTGTGTTGTCGGTTTCCGAGATAACATTCCAAAAGATCGACAGAGGGTTAATTTGTGATCACAGAGCATATTTCCTGCAGAACCTCTGTTGAGCTCAGCAGAAGCTCTATGACCTTAAATTTCTCCTATTTCGAATTTTGTTAAACTTTTTGAACTTTTGATTTTTGAAATGTTATTCATAGTATATTTAGGACATATTTGACAATTCTTGTCCTAGAAAACTGTTTTCAAAAACCTTTTGTGCGAGAGACATACCTTTTGGTTCTTCTGTTCTCGGCAGTTTTGTCTTACTTCTGTCGATGGAGAAATATCGACATTCTTCTTTGGCTTTTCTTTGAAAGATTTACCTCTGTAGATCATTTCAGGGTCCCTTTTGCTCCCCCTTGATCTATTCACTTCTGTAGATCAAGAATTTTTCTTTTGCTTCCCCTTGATCTATTCACTTCTGTAGATCAAGAATTTTCCTTTTGCTCCCCCTTGATCTATGCATGGTTCAAAGAATGGTAAGTTTTGTATTGAGCATAGATCATGTTTACCAGAGGTTCTGTAAGGGTTATCAGAAGATCTGAGCGGACCCACAGAGGCTCTGTAACTAAGAATTTTTTTTTCTTAACACAACAAAAATACATACAAAAATAATATATATTTATACTTATTTACAGAAGATAAAGCTATACTTACAGAGGATTTTCACACCATGTTAATCATTCCTAACTTACCCACCAAGAAGTTGAATCTTTTCTCGTCTAATGCTTTGGTGAATAAGTCAGCGAGTTGATATTCTGTGGGCACGAAATGCATTTCGATTGTACCGTATTCAACATGATGTTTCAATAAATGATACCTTATATCGATATGCTTGGTTTTTGAGTGTTGCACAGGGTTGGCAGAGATAGCCATGGCACTTTTGGAATCACAGAAGATGGGTATTTTGAACAGGATGTGGCCGTAGTCTTTTAGCTGAGTCTTCATCCGTAGAACCTGAGAACAACAACTAGCGGCAGCAACGTATTCAGCTTCTGCAGCGGATGTGGAGACACAATTCTGCTTCTTGGAGGTCCAACTGACTAGTTTACCACCTAGGAATTGACAACTCCCAGAGGTACTCTTTCTGTCGAGCATGCATCCTCCATAGTCTGAATCTGTATAAGCTTTAAGACTAAAACTAGAGTTCTGTGGATACCAAAGACCAAGATTGTTGGTCCCCTTCAGGTATCTAAAGATTCTCTTTACAGCATCATAATGTGATTTCTTTGGATTAGCTTGATAACGTGCACAAAGACATGTGGCATGCATAATGTCAGGTCTGCTTGCTGTTAAGTATAACAGAGATCCAATCATGCCTCTGTAGAGAGTACATTCTACAGAAATACCATTTGGATCTAAGAATAACTTATTTCCAGTGGCCATTGGAGTCTTCATTGCAGAGGTATCAGAGAGATTATATTTTAAAAGTATGTCAGAGACATATTTGGCTTGATTTATAAAAATTCCCTCTGAAGATTGTTTGACTTGAAGTCCGAGGAAGAATGTTAATTCTCCCATCATACTCATTTCAAACTCACTCTGCATGAGTTTTTCAAAATTTTTGCACTCTTCTGAATTTGTAGACCCAAAAATTATGTCATCTACGTATATTTGTACAAGCATTATCTCACTATTTTTGCGTTTATAGAATAAGGTAGTATCTGTTGTACCTCTGTTGTAGCCATTGACTAGAAGGAAGGTAGAAAGTCGTTCGTACCATGCTCTTGGAGCCTATTTTAGTCCGTATAGAGCCTTTTCAAGGTAGTATACATGCCTTGGGAACTTTGAGCATTCAAAACATGGTGGCTGATTTACGTAAACCTCTTCTTGGATTTCACCGTTTAGAAAAGCTGATTTTACGTCCATCTGATAGACTTTAAAACCTCTGTGGACTGCGAAGGCTAAGAATATTCTTATTGCTTCGAGCCGTGCGACAGGGGCAAAAGTCTCATCGTAGTCTATGCCTTCTTCTTGTCTATATCCTTTTGCTACTAATCTTGCTTTGTTTCTGACGACCACTCCATCTTCATCCTTCTTGTTTCTGTGGACCCATTTAGTCCCAATGGCATGTTTCCCTCTTGGCAGAGGTACTAAAGTCTATACTCTGTTACGCTCAAATTGCAGAAGTTCTTCTTGCATGGCGTCTACCCAGTTTGGGTCATCTAGGGCTTCAGAAATCTTTTTTGGTTTTATCACACTAATAAAATTTGTAAAGAAACAAAAATTAGCAGTGACAGACCTTGTTTTTACTGAGTCAGAAGGTTCTCCAATTATTTGGCTTTTTGTCCACTGAGTTGTGCGTGGAAGATGATCATCAATGTCATCAAAACTTTCTTCAGAGGCTTCTTGTGTTTCTTCTTGTGTAGCCTCTGTTGTTCTTCGTGCCTTGGTAGTTGATTCTACCGTTTGTGGAATGATTGGTATGAGTGGTGGTGGAGTTTGTTCCTCTGAGGACGTATAGTCTTGGTCCTCGATCTCCTCTGTAATTGGTTCTTCTGTGGTTTGTGCACCTTCTTTGGTCGTTTTTCTTAATGTTTCATCTTCTGCACTTTCTTCTGCTTCGGCAATTGCATCTGTAGTATTTATAGAAGAAGATGAAGCATTATTTGGACCAGTTAGAGTCATACCTGTAGGATTTTGTCCGATAGAGGATGGTTCTTCAGAAACTCTGATGGTTCCGACAGAAGGATCAATGTCATTGTGGAACATCTCCAAAAATAGAAGATCCAAATCTTCTTTTGTTCTTGAGATGTCCGAGGATTTCCCTTTAATTCCGAGTTCTGAACTTATTTGCTCAGAAGTCACTTGGAATGAATCATCAAAAGAAACATTGATGCTTTCTACAATCTTGTGAGACTTTGTAAGGAATGTTCTGTAGCCTTTGGAAGTGGCAGAGTATCCAATGAATTTGCCTTCATCAGCTTTTACATCAAACTTTCCTCTAGAATCTCTGTCGTTTAAGACAAAGCATTTGCATCCGAATACATGGAAAAATTTGATGTTTGGCCGCCTTTTGTTAAGCACTTCGTAAGGCGTCTTGAGGTGTCTTTTCACAACGGTTGAACGATTCTGAGTATAACACGTAGTAGAAATTGCTTCTGCCCAAAAGTTCATTGATAATCCACATGCTGACAGCATAGTTCTTGCGGCTTCCACAAGTGTTCGATTCTTTCTTTCGACAACACCGTTTTGTTGTGGAGTGCGAGCTGCAGAGAAGTTCTGTGATATTCCTTCTGTTGAAAGATAGGCTTCAATGACAGAGTTTTTACATTCTGTGCCATTGTCACTTCTCAACTTCTGTATTCTGCAATCATAAAGAACTTGGATTCTTTTCATTAGATTTATCAATACATTTGGAACATCTGATTTCTTTCTAACAAATTCAACCCATGTGAAACGTGAATACTCATCAATTAGGACAAGTATGTATTTCTTGCCACATAGGCTCTGTATGGCAATGGGACCACAGAGGTCGACATGAAGCATGTACAGAGGCCTAGTGCAAGACACGTCAGTTTTGCCTTTGTGGGGAGCCCTTATGTGTTTTTCCATTTCACAGGCCGAACACAAATGATCCTTATTGAATTTAACATTTGGCAAACCTTTAACTAGATTGAGTTTTACTAGTTTATCCAAGGTGTGAAAGTTTAAGTGACAGAACCTGTTGTGCCATAACCACGCTTCTTCACTTTTGCAGGCTACTAGGCAAACTTTGTCCTTGGATTTTGAAGTAAAATTCATTAGGTATAGATCACCTCTTCTTTCAGCTCGCATAAGTTCCATTCCTGTGTTTTCACTCTGTAGAGAGCAGAAAGTTCTTTTGAATAACACATCGAATCCTGTATCACAGAGTTGACTTACGCTTAGTAGGTTGTGTTTGAGTCCATTCACATATGCAACTTTGTATACAGAGACATTTTCTTTCTGTATGACTCCATAGCCTTTGATGTGTCCCTTCATGTTGTCTCCAAAAGTTACAGATCCACCATCGTGTGTTTCTTTGTATGTGGATAGTAATCTTCTGTTGCCAGTCATGTGCCTTGAGCATCCGGAGTCAAGATACCAAATTGGCACATGTTGCTTCTGTAAGACAATCACAGAGATTTAGGTACCCATATCCACATAGGTCCAATATTGTTAGAATTTTTCAAGTTTGCCTTAGCATTCTTGAAATACATTTTATCTTTTGTAGAAGAATCAGATTGTTTCTCTTGTGGTTCTGACTTTCGAATTTCAGTGGTGAGAAAGCAATCTGGACTTGAGAAGTGTTTATTCAATCTAAACATAAGATCAAAACAATGACAGTATTGAATATGAGATGTGATTTGTTTGAACTTTTCATTGAATTCTTTGAACTGAGCCACAGAGACATTACACTCTTTCTTTACATTAGATTTCCTATTACAAGAAGATCTATGAATACTAGAATGTTGTTTGCAAAAGTCTTGTTTAGTTCCTGCCTTCTGTGACTCTCTTCTGTGGTGAACATCTTTCTTCACTGTCACAGAGGAAAAATATTTGTTAGCTTCAGGCCATTTTCCCTTTTGTTGCCAAGTGGGATTCTCTTTGATTTTCCTTAAAGGTTTTGAAAATTTTAAGCTTTTTGGATTTTCAGAGGCCTTTTTCAGATTTTCAAGCTCTGTAGAGGTTTTGACTTGTATACACATTTTGAGAAAATCTGGATGGATAGGTATCTCTGTGATTTTCTCTTTTGGCGAAATTGTTCTGTTAAGAACTTCAGAGGAGAATTTGACATCCTCTGTGTCATAGTGAATTATCCCTGATTTGAAATCAGTCTCTGAGTCGTCAGAGGATGAATCGTCCTCATATGCAGAGGTTGAGTCATTTCTTTCGACAGAGGCTGGATTTTCTGAGCATGTATCATACGAGCTTTCTTCCTCTGTAGAAAAACTTTCGTGGATGGCAGAGGTTTCTGATGAGATCTCTTCAGTGAGTTTTTGATCTATAGAAGATGTACAGAAATTTTCTAAAATATTTGATTTCAAAACTTCCAAAATTTCTTTTTCAATAGATTCTTCAAGTTTTTCTTCTGAAAAGATGGGTTTAAACTCAGGAGCTTCTGCTGACAATTTCTTTTCGACATTTATCATACAGACAAAAGCGACCGGTGTTTGAGTCTCTGGTTTACCAAACTTAAAGATACCAATCTGATCTTGTGTTTTCAGATATTTCTTTGGTTTGTTTTCTCTATTGACAGAGGTTGAAGATGATGAATCTGTGTTTTCAAACCACACATTGATCATCTTTGTATGTTTCCTCAAGTGAGGTTCTGCAGAGATTTTAACCCTTTTACTTACAGAGATTAAGTTTGGAAAGTTTGGTTTGTTAGTTTTTCCCAAAACAAATAGAGAGGACAGAGGTTTTAGTCGTTTATTTTCAACTCCTAAGGTAATATCACTGTACCCTATACCTCGTCTTGCTATTTGGGAGTTTACCTTTTCATACACCTTCTGTGCATCTTTATAGTTTTTAATTAAAACTACTCTTCTTAAAAGATTTTGCCAAAGTACCTCTCTTTCCTTTTGAAAGTATTCTTTGAGAGCTCTTATGTCTGTAGTTTCACTTCTTGAAACTGAAAGTTCTTTTGTTTTGATTTTTAAAGCATAGGTTAAATCAGAAATTTGCCTTTTTAAAGGATCTATATTTTTCGATTTTTCCTTTTTCTTCAAAGATTTTAGCTTTTTCTTGAGTGAGAAGCCTTACTTCTCTCTCATTAAAGGTTAGCTTTTTCTGAATGCTTTCAATTATATCTTTCAGTTCAATGTTAAGTTTAAATAAATCATCATCTACAGAAGTAGTACTTGAGGTAGAGTTTGAAATGGATACCTCATTGTCAGTGCCGGAGTCAACTTCTGCCATGCCACAGAACAGGGCATTTGTGGGAAATTCATCATCAGAGGTAGAGTCTGATTCGAAGTCTTATTTGTTTGCCTCAGAATGCCCTTTGTTCGCCATTAGAGATTTTTGTGCGTAATACTCGGCCTTCTTTTTGTGAAAAGCTGAGTCCTTCTGTGGGCGATTTGGTCTACTTCTGCATTCTTTTGCGAAATGACCTGGCTTGCCGCAGTTGAAACAACCTTGGGAGATGTTTCCAGTTCCGTCGTCAGACTTCTGTAGGTCTCCACCTTTCTCTGTTCGGCATTCGTTTGCGTAATGACCGGGTTTACCACATTTGTAGCATTCTTGTGTGTGGCCTACCTTGTCATCTGATCTTTGTTGATCATTTCCTCTGTAGCTTCTGTCGCTCGACCTCTGTATGTCTGACCTCTGTCGGTCATTTAATTCTTCTCTTCTTTCATCATCTCTTCTACCAGAAATCCTTTGGCTATTTCTAAACTCTCTTGTCAATAGAGCCATTGATTTAGCTAATGACGCAAGAGTTATCTCTTCCTCTATCAGCTCGTCTTCTTCGCTATCAACCATTACCATCTTCTTTTTCTCCTTCTTTTTCTCCTCTGTAGATCTCTCATTTCTTGGTCTGTCTGCAGCCTCTATAGATTTACTAACCAATGCGTATGGCACAATGGTTAGTGTTTTAGCTTGAGCTATTTGAGGCTCTTGTGCAGCAAGTGTTCCATAGAGATCAGAGAGTGTCCAGGAGTCTAGATCTTGATTTGTTTGTAAAGACATAGACAACTGAAGCCACTCATCGTTCAGGCTCTTTAGAAACATGACGTTATTTTCTTCCGTGGTTCTGTGAATACCAGACTTTTTGCATTTGTTTATGAGAGAGTTGAACGGTCGTATGTTGTTTGCAGAGATTCTGTTGTAGAGGCTTTGAAAGCATGATATTCATTTATGTATTGTGCCCTTCGGTTCTTCTGAGTTTTAGCACCCCCTTCCAACTGTCTTTCTAATTCTTTCCAGAGATCGTGCGTTGTTTCGCATGCATCTAAGGATTGAAAAAGTTCGTTGGGGATTGCCATGATCAATATTCTCTTTGTTTTCTGTGCAACTTCATCTTCTGCCTTATCTTCATTTGACCATTCTTCTCTTGGCTTAGGTTTTTGATGTTCAGGGATTTCAGCAGATTCAGCAGTAGCTGGTACACGTGGCATAGTTATCATCGGAACTGGAGGAGGATTGTAAAGATATTGTTTGAGAGTTTTTTCAGTACCCTCAAAGAAATGAACCATTCTTATCTTCCATTTAGGATACTCATCTCTAAGAAGAGTAGGAGGTTTGGTTAGTGAGCCAGCAGTGAAAAAGTTATTTGTATTTGTCATTTTGAGGTAAAGATAATCTGATGGAGGATTTCTAAGTATGAAGATCTAGAAGGTTTTCTGGGTACGACTAATATCTAGAAGTATGGTGATGAAGAGAGAAAATAATCTATCAAATAAAAGTTGTAAAACGAGGATCACTTGATATTGAAAATCAAGCTTTGCTCTGATACCAATTGTTGGTTCCCGTTTTGCTTAAACAAGATTATAAGATCTATTAGTTCAGGTTTAATGTTTGATGCGGAAGCGTATGTAAAGAACTAACAGATAAGTTTGATAGATTTAGAACAGAATATAAATAAACAGTGAACAAACTATTATATCTCAAAGTTTACTGAATATATATTAAGAACAGGTTTATGAACCGTGAGTAAGAAAAAGCTTTAAAACAGATATGACTCTTAAGGTGAATAAGCTTTTGTGTTCTTAATGTTTTTCTGTGTGTTGTATTATGTAAGGAAGAACTCAGCATGAGTCTTCCTTATATACTACTCTAAAGGGGACCATAAAGCATATGCTACTATTCAAGAGGTACGTATGAATAATTGAGAGGATGTCGTGAACAGTTGCAAGGATGGTATGAAAAGTCAGACGTGTTGTATTGCATTTAATGCAGCAGACGTCTAATATGTACTAAACCCTACTGAGTCCAATCAGAGTTTGACACGTCGACGTTGGACAGGGCATGCTACCATGCAAGTTGATGTACGGGTCCTGTAACAGTAGCAAGATATTATAAATATCTTCAAGTCTCAGTGAGGACCACAGAGGCTCTGTAGTGAGTTACAGAGGTTCTGCGGTCTGGTCCTCTGTGGAGCAGTCTTCACCGGATTCCGAGTCTTTGGTCTTCTTTGCGCGTATGACAGAGCTTCTGTAGGAAGCCTCTGCTGCTTCTGTAGCTTCTTGACCTTGATTTCTCGGTAATGTCGGCAGAGCCTCTGTAAGAGGCTTTCTTCACTTAGCCTATTTTTCACTAGTTCTAAATACTTGTATGATTAGGAAGATTGAAGCTAACAATGTCTATTACCTCGACAAAGCTATATATGGACTGAAACAGGCTCCAAGAGCATGGTACGAAAGACTTTCCACTTTTCTTCTCAATAACGACTACAAAAGAGGTACCACTGATATAACTCAATTCTTTAAAGGAAAAGGAAATGAGCTTATTCTTGTACAAATATATGTAGATGACATTATATTTGGGTCTACTAATACACAAAAATGCAAAGACTTTGAAAAAACTCATGCAGAGTGAGTTTGAAATGAGTATGATGGGAGAATTAACCTTTTTCCTCGGACTTCAAGTCAAACAAACATCAGAAGGAATTTTCATAAACCAATCAAAATATGTCTCTGGCATACTTGAAAAATATAGCCTCTCTGATGCCTCTGCCACTGGAAATAAACATTTTTTCAGATCCAAATGGCATCTCTGTCGAGTGCACGCTTTACAGAGGAATGATTGGGTCTTTATTATACTTAACGACCAGTAGACCTGACATAATGCATGCCACATGTCTCAGTGCAAGATATCAAGCTAATCCTAAAAAGTCACATTATATTGCTGTAAAGAGAATCTTTAGATACCTCAGAGGGACCAAAAATCTTGGCCTCTGGTATCCACAGAACTCTGGTTTTGGACTAAAGGCATACACAGATTCAGATTATAGAGGATGTAAAGTCGACAGAAAGAGTACCTCTGGGAGTTGTCAATTCCTAGGTGGGAAATTAGTAAGCTGGACTTCAAAGAAACAGAATTGTGTCTCAACATCTACGGCATAAGCTGAATACGTTGCTGCTGCTAGCTGTTGCTCTCAAGTTCTGTGGATGAAAACTCTGCTGAAAGACTTTGGTCACATCATCTGCAAAATCCCCATCTTCTGTGATTCCAAAAGTGCAATTGCCATCTCTGCAAATCCTGTACAGCATTCAAAGACAAAGCACATAGACATCAGGTATCACTTTCTGAAGTATCATGTTGAAAATCAAACCATCGAAATGCATTTTGTACCAACAAAATTTCAGCTTGCTGATTTATTCACCAAGGCACTTGATGAGAAAAGATTCCTTTATTTGGTGGGTAAATTAGGAATGATAAATATGACTTAATCTCTGTAAGTATCTTATCTTCAATTTAAAAATTGTTGTACAAATTACTTTGTAAATTATTAATTTTTTTTATTTTTATTTAGTAAATAAATTTCTTTTTTATGTAAATTCTAAAATCTGAATTCTGAAAGCAACAAGAGATTCTGTAAGTCTCCTTAGAACCTCTGACGATCCTTACAGAACCTCTGATACACGACCTATGTTATATACATTTACTTCTGATTATTTGAACCAAGCATAGGTCAAGGGGAAGCAGAGGAGAACAATCTTGATCTACAGAGGTTGATTAGATCAAGGGGAGCAAAAGGAGACCTTGCTTAATCTACAGAGATTTATAAGTCAAGGGGGAGCAGAGGAAGAGATGACAACAACATAAGAAAAGAACATTGCCGGACAAAGAAGAACAAAAAGGTTAGTATCTCGAACAAATTCTTTTTGAAAATAAATTTCTAGGACACAAATTTCTAAATATGTTCTAGAAACATTATTAAACACATTCCAAATAAAATTTGATCAAAAAGAATATTAAGTTTTCTATTATTAGAAATTTAAGGTCACAGAGCCTCTGCTGGGTCCAACAGAGGTTCTGCAGGCAGAAGCTCTGATCTTAAAATAATTCTTGGAAACTCTGTAAATCATCGCATACAAATGCACTGCAACAGAAGTCATCGGTTACAGAATTCTTCCCAAAAGAAAGAACTTCTATAGACAAACACATGTTTTAAAAGACTTTTTGCTGCACAAAACCTTTTTCAAAAACAAATTTCTAGGACACCAGCTTTCAAACAGGTCCTAAAAACATTGTTAAAAACAATCAAAAACTTGGATGATCAAAAATATTTATAAATTATTAAATATGAGAAATTTCTTGTCTCAGAGCCCTGCTGGCTCTGACAGAGGTCCAAAAACCTCTGTAAAGGAAATTCTATGCTAATAATTTATCGATCCTCTCCATGGACTTTTCAACATTGTTTTGTGAAAGTACAACCTACAGAGGCAAGAAAAACAAAGTTTTCAAATCACAGAGTCTCTGTCAGTTTTTACTTTGGGCATATCTGTAACAGTAACAGTAACTTTTCCGAGAGTGAGAATCATGTGGAGGTAAAGAGGCCCACGCGCCTGACATTTAATAAGGCCGCCCACGACGTCTCGTCATAACTGACATAGAGGACGTATCATCTTTTCATTGGACCTACATGCAACACGTCCCTATGGAAAGTTGAACCCGCCGTAACCACTCAAGTGCGGACCCCAAAATATTATTTACCTCAAAATATTAACCCTTTCAGATTCTACAGCTACATACTAAGTATAAAACCCGAGTTACCTCTCCTCACAAAAACTTTACTCACTTTCTTCTCCGGCGAACCTGCAACTATTCTCAAATCTTCACTTTACTTTGCAAAAATGGTTTCCAGTTTCCACGTTGCTCAAAACTCTCCGGCGAACTCTCCTCAACACTCCCCAGTGCATTCAGAGCACTCCCAAAACCCTAACATCGCCATAAATGCTGAAACAGAAAACTCCAGCGACTCTGCAAACTTTGCACCAACCACCAACCTTCAACATTTTCTGAACAAAGAACATTTTGAGGATGTTCTTCCTTTAAAGTCCAACAACTGCTACCTTGTGCCCTCACCAACAGCCTTCGGCGAAGCCCATGCTCTACTCCTAAACATTATGACAAATCATATCCTATACCCCCTCCTTTCCAAAACCCCAACCAAAATCCTTGCACGATATCTGAATCAATTTTGGCAAAGTTACCGATTTGATTCAGATGATTCTCTAATAAAGGGCCATATTTCAAAGCCAGACAAGTCTGAGTACCTAGAACTCATGTTCAACAGAACCATGTTCTCACTGAAGTTCAACCTGCCAACCAGAGGTCTTCTTGGAATAAAGAAATATGTTGAGGTTCCTACGGACGAGGAACTCTGTCGATTTGTAGAAATGTTAGGGTATAACACAACCCTAAAGAAACGAAATAATTTGCGCAGAGGCAGACTACCACCTCTGTGGAATACACTCTTCACCATCTTAAATCGTTGCGTCACACGGAAAACCGGTAGCCCTGACTAGAGCTCACACCATATCCTGACCATCATGTATGGGATCTATTACGATCTTCCACTCGATTATGCCACCATCATGATCCAGGAGATGATAAATACAATCGATAGAAAGATTGCAACCCAGAAAGCCAAACAACATACACCAGGATATCTGCCACCTCTGCAATACCAAAGGATAATGGGAGTTTTACTCGAGCCTCTGCTTCTTCTGCAGAAATGGCCAATGGAAGGGCCAACTGTAAAACTCTATCCCATGAACAAAAACGTTCCTACAGAGCATGAAGACAACTACCCCCACTGCAGACCTCTGTCAAAGAATCTTCTATCATATGCAATAGATGAAGATAGGAAATTAGACTATATACGCGTCCACAGGACTCCAGAACCAAGTCCTGTGACACCCCCGCGTCTAGGAGCCCCCTTAGGTGTAGATGTAGTAGAGAGGATGACAGAAGAAGAATGGGCTAGAGCTTTAGAGAAACATTATTCAGTACAAGATCGTTTCAAAGCCCAAAGAGAGAGCATTTACCCCTCTTCTCCCAAAAGAAAAACCTCTACAGCAACATCGAAAAAGAAGAGCAAGAAAAGGAAAACCACAGAGGAAACTACAACCTCTGCAGCTCAACACTCTTCTCCACCACAAGCTGCAGAAACAAGATCTTCTGCACCTCCCTCCCCTCCAAAACAAAAGAAAAGGAAATCCAAATCCATAGAAGAGGGAGCTCCTAAGCCAAAGAAGAGAAAGTAAAAGAAGAAGAAACCAAGATCACCTCTGCAGGTCATAACAGAGGAAGTCGAACAAGAAGAGGAAGATCAGACTATGCCTCTGCAACCTCCCTCCCCAATAATCTATGCAGATCAACAGGGAGATTTTAATGCCTTCCGCAACAATCCCGACATTGCTCACACCTTAGATCCATCAGGATGGGTCGCAGAACCATTGTATCAGTCTACAGAGGTTCTGCGCACAACAGAAGTCATTTCTGCAGCTCAAGGTACTAAACCTATGCACCCTCACATTCGACAACTCATAGGATCTCATTCTCTATATGATTCCTTAAGAGCAGAAGCAGAAGCAGAAGTGACTATAGAGGAAACTGAAGAAGAAGAGGTAAACATAGAAATTGCAAGAGAGGAAGAGGTTAGGGTAGAAACCACAGACGGTTCTACAGAAAAAGATGCCGCAGAAGAAGAAGGCACACATCCCCAACCCCCTCCTAGTGCAACCCACATTTCTGATACCGCCGGTCTAGCGGTAGAGGGTATCATTGAAAAAGAGCAGCACAGCTCGATCCTAACCCCACCCAGCCAGCCAGAGGTTACTCTTTCAACCTCTGTGCCTAATATAACCGGGGAAACCATTCCTGGGGAGTCCTCTCGAAAGGACTCACCCATAGTTCGTGATTTATTGCCCCAAATCACACCTGACATCCTAGCAGAGGAATTTGTTTCCTCTGCCACGCACACAACTATAGGGCCAAACCTCATTTCAGAGGGGAGTAGAGAGCACAATGACGAAGAGACTCTAGACAAGTCTCCAAGTCAACAGAAGGACATTCCAATACCCACCTCTGGAGTGGATTTGGACTCTGACCTTCATAGAACTTCTGTAGAGGTTGAAACTCAAGTTTCTCCTCGAGGATCAGCAGGAAATCCTTCCACCCTCAACGTACAAACAGGGGTGAATGAAGGTGTCCAAGGAACAAGGACAAACTCTGGAGACGAATGTGTTCCTCCAGAGGTTACCACGTGTTCACATGTATCAAGGGGTGAGTTCCAAACCCTTGTCACCTCTGTGAACCAAACATTGAAAGAGTTGAAAAGCTCTTTCAAATCTTTTGCAGAAACAACATCGATGGCCATCTCCAAACTGAATACCAAAATGGACAATCTGTCCACAGAGGTACAAAATGCCATAGCAGAGATGAAGTCCACTGCAACAAACACTGCCACCTCTGCCGCAACTGACCTTGAAAAAGCCGCAACATCTGCATTCAATGACTCTGTCAAGTCCTTCCTACAAAAATTCAAAGATCAATCTTCTACTTCTAAGGGCCTTACACCAGAAGACCTAAAGAAGGCTTTGGAAGAAGTTCAAGAGCAAACACTACAGAACACTCAAGCCATGAAGCCTTCTGACTACATGACAAGAGTGCAGCTCACAGAACTTGGGCAAGGAATCCTTGATCAAATGACAGAGTTCATCAGAGTCTTCACAGCTGCCAACGCGAACTACGTCAGAGAATTTCAAGCTAGCGTTGGCAAAATGCGCTTCAACACAGAAGCAGAAGTTGAAACTTTGCTAGGCTTCTGTGATGACTTGTGCGCGAAAATGATAGTTGCAGGGGGCTGTACCTCCAATGAAATCAGGTACAACTTGCAGGGCAGAGGGTTCGACAGAGAGAAATCAGGATGACTCTGATGATGACCATCATGGTCCATCAGATCACCCTGAGGGGGAGAAACAAGGGGAGAAACAAAGGGAAACAGCTGCAAGCAATCCTCCAATATCAGCAGTGCCAATTTCTTCTGCACCACCAACCCAAACCCAAACTCAGGAAACACAACAGAGACCCACAGAGGAAACACCAGCCTCTGTAGAAACCACCTCTGTCCTTGAAAAAGATGTCCCTGAAGTTCAAATCCTGACTTCTTCATCTTCAGAAGAACTTCCCCATTCTCCACCAAAATCACAACCCAAAACTCACCCAAGAAGAAAATCCATTGCCCACAAACCAAAAAGCTCAAAACGTTCTGCTACTTATGTTCTAAAGAGAATGGAGTTCATATATGCTTTCAGGGCTGCAAAACGTTTTGATATCCCTCCACAAACCACAACCGAGCTCACAGAAGAAACATCTAAAGAACCCAAATCCCCAATCAAACCAACAGAACCATCCCCACCAAAGTCCTCAGAAACTGAAGTGTCAAAAACTACAGAGGCAATCCCCATCATACCAACAGAGACCTCAACACCCAAACCAACAGAAGCAATCCCACAGAGTCCAAAGCAGACAACAGGATCCGAGCCTTCCCAAGCCAAAGATAAAGGAAAGGGTATCATGACAGAAGAACCAAAGAAGAAAAAGCAAATGCCTCAGACGACAGAGAAGTTGATGAATAGCTCATTCGATGCCTTTGTCACTCCTAAGCCTGAAGAAGACTGGGCATTCATTTCAGATCCTCTGTCAGAAATTCCGGTCCTTGATCCAAAAGCAAAGGTAACAGAGGGTAGGGTTGCAGAGATAAAACGGAAAATGGATGCTCTGCGAAGACCAATACCGCCACCAACTACACGACATGCAGAAATGGAAGAGGTGGTGTATAGGTATCTTTACAGACAACAATATCAGAACAATCCTCCGCCACACATTGAAGATCCTCAACTCAGAGCTGACCTTGACAACACCTTCACTAGAACAAAGCCAAAAGCAAGGGCATAAGTCTTCTCAGAGTCCAAAATTGAAAAGGTAATTTACTGCAAATTCTCTCAAACGATAACCATTCCAAAGATCAGGTACAACATCTACAAAGTCAAAAGGGAGAACAGGTCCGAAAATCAATTTTCAGATGCAGATATAAGGAACTTGAACCCATACGATCTGCCAGATCTTCTACTTTGGATGAAAGAAAACTTCGACAACGATGCTAACAGAAGGGCCTATCAAGTATTCAGGAAAGCGATGAGGGAAAAGCTTATGCTATATAGCATGATAGACTTTCAACTGGGAAGAGATCTTGGAGTCAGAAATCTAAGTCTGAGACCACTAGAGGATCACTGCCCACCTTCTGCAATACCCAACTCAATCATAACAACACCAAGGTACGGGTTAGTGTATAAGGATCCTGCTGGTCAAGTAAGACTTTTTGTGGAAATGGACTGTCAGAAGTATGCAACCAGTACTCTGAACAAGTTCAGATCAATCTTAGAAGAGAACAGAGGTACTGAGCTTATGGATCGAGAATCAGCAGAAAGAATGATCAGAGAAATAGATGCTACAATTGGCTTAAGAGAACTTTGCATCAAATTCTATCACGAGCTCAGAGAAGTACGATTCGACAACAGAAGTTTCAATGACTTCAAAGATGCAAATGTCTAAATCTCTTTTACATATCTCTGTAATAGTTAAAAAGAAATGAAATGAATCTTTTGCGGTATTGTTTAACCTCTGTCTACTTTACTAAGCCTAAATTATGCATAAAGTCAAATTTTCATTTTTCAATACTTAGGGGGAGATTGTTAGCTCCAAATATTCATAATATTAGAAGTATTGAAAAATAGGTCAAGTATGAAAGAGTTCCACAGAAGCTCTGCGGTGTTCCACAGAAGCTCTGCCGAAGCAAACAAGATCATTCAAGGAACACCAAGTCCCAAGAAGAATCTACAGAAGACTACTCACAAAGGACCAAAGAAGGATCTACAGAAGAATGCTCACCAAGGACCGAGCCGCAGAACCTCTGTCACCCTTGACAGAGCCTCTGCGGTTCAGACTGAAGACTTTGAAGATATTTATAATATCTTGCCACTGTTGCAGAAATATCTTACCACTGTTACAGAAATATCTTGCTACTGTTCCAGGGTCCGTTCATCAACTTATACAAGGCATGGTCCGACAACAAACACGTGTCAAACTCTGATAGGAATCCTTGCAAGTTGATATTAGCGCATTTAATGCATGCAGGTTTCCAACTGTTCATGCCATCTCTTCTTTCCTGTAGCAATTATCCTTTTGTCTATAATAGATCTTTTGTAGTAGTATAAAAGGAAGACTCATGTTGAGTTATTCCTTACAACTAATCAGCCAACATCAGACAACAACTAACACACAAAAACACTAGCACTCAATTATCGTCAAATCTGTTCTTAGTGTTCTTCATCAAATACGGTAAACTTTGAGATATTCATCTGTTCTTCATATACTGTTTAATTGGTATTTTGTGCTGTTTCTATTTAAACATATCTGTTAGTTCTTCAAATACGCTTCCGCAACACATCTTATTTGAAATAATAGATAAGATCATCTTTGTTAATCAAATACGGGAACCAACAGAAATTATACCGTATTGTTATTCATCTATTGATTTCTTATTGTTCGTTGCACAATTCTGGAACTCACAATTGGTATCATTCTTATTAGTGATTCTGCACTTTTTTGCACTCTAATTCGATTATCTTAGTGGTTTTTAAGCAAAATTAAGTTCATAAGTTTTGGTTGTGTTCTTGTGAAAAATCGAATTTTTACCATCAAAACTTGTTGTTTTTGCTTCAAAATCGATTTGGGTATTGTTATTTTTGTGTTTGGTCGAGTTCCTAATCTTTCAGGAACGATTTTGAGCAACCCTAATCGATTTCCAATCGAATTAGAAATCACAGTCGCAGTTACCGGATACCACAGCCGTGGTTACCGGGTCCATTAGTTGTTACCGGGTAAGTTCTCAAATCCCTTCTCTTGTTACAGGGTATTCAATAGTTACCGGATAATCTCAGTACTTACCGGACATAACTCCCGGTAAGTCCTAGATACCATTAAGCCCTCGCATTCGGTAAACTACCATCCGGTAAGTGATTTTCCTTCTGGTATACACGTTTCAATCCGGTAAGTCATCTCATCCGGTAAGGTTATTATTTGTGTTTCTTTGTTATCGGTAACCTTTGATTTCAGTGGCCACATCCGGTAACTACCTACACCCGGAAAGTTCGTTCATCCAGTAAGCTATTCCACCAGGTAAGTTTGTTTTCTCATTTCTATTTCATCCGGTAAGTTTGTTTCACCCGGTAACCTGTGTTATCCGGTAACTCAAGCCCATCCGGTAACCATATGCAAATTTACCTGTTTCTTCTCAATCTGATCCGGACACTTCCAGATCAGATAGCTTTCTTTCGGATTCCTATCCGGTAAGCTCTGTTTGATAATTTATTGTTGATCCAAACCCTCAGTGATTTAATAATGACCCTCTCTTATATACTTAGTGAAAATTGTAAGTAAACAATATGTATCAGAGTTTCACTATCGCTGATAAGTACTAAGATCTTACAGTACCGCTGATAGGAACACTTACTCTTTAGTTTAAACATTCAGCGAACACTGTTCACCATAATACTCTGAGTCTGTTCAGTACTTATGGTGATCGCTGATAAGTTAGTTGTTTACTTATGAACCCTGAAGACAAGTTTCACGTTAACATAGGTTCTACGCTGAAGTCGAAGATCAAGCTCAAGAATCAGCGACAAGTCTCCTAATGAACTGATGCGGATCAGCGAAGACTCAGATTTGTCCACTCAACGTGAAGTATCAAGTACAAGACTTTAGCTATCGCTGAATTCTATTATTCGCTGATAAAGAATGAAAGATCGCTGAATCAACGAAAAGCTGATCATAAAGTCCTCCGTACAAAGTACTTTGTCTTAACCACCCTTGCACGTCTCCGTACGATATGTCAGAAAAAGAACCTCCTTATTGTCTGAATTCGTACAACCACTCTAATACTACACTGTTCAACATGCGGCTACTAAGGTTGTCAACAAAGGTCAATGACATGCAACCAATCAGCTGCTGCCACGTGTAAAGTGTAAACTGCAATGCATTAAATGCATGCAGTATATAAGAAGAAGAACTCACTTCATTTTTGAAGTAACTTGCTAACTCTGGACAAGTTCATCCTTCTTATCTTGAGATAGGTTATTATTAGTAATTTCCTTCTCTTTCTTAATGCAAGAAACTTAGTGTTCCAACTTGTTTAGATTTAGGTTTTTCCTTAATCTTGTTTCCGCAACAAGCTGTAAATTGTTAATGATTTATCAATAAACAATTTAGAAAAGTAAAATCTGTGTGTTTGTATTCAACCCCCCCTTTACAAATTTTTATAGCCCTTCGGGACCAACACTTACTATCTTGAAAATGGCCTATATATCCCTGTTAGAATTGATCCTGCAGTACCAGTCGCTGAGAATAGACCTGTTATTCTAGAAAGGCTGATACCCAAGGAAGTTAAGAAGAAAGTGGCTATTGACAAAGATAAGAAGAAAGTGGACTGACAAAGATAAGAAGAAAGTGGCTATTGACACCAAAGCCAGATCCATACTCTCCATGGCTCTTCCTGACGAAGTCTACCATTCCGTCATGAACCTAAAAACCTCAAAAGCTATGTGGGACACAATCTGTGTTCAGTATGAAGGTACATCTGAAGTCCAGGACTCACGAAAGATCAACCTGGTAAGATAGTACGAAAGCTTCATTTGTGGTAAGAATGAATCTCTCTCTCTGAAGTACACCAACGTTTTAACTGTTTAATAATAGATCTAAAAATTGTTGGTAAGGAATATTCTAACTTTGAAGTACTGACAAAGTTCTTAGAATGTTTACCTGAAAGCTGGGACAATTATTCTATATGTCTCAAGCTGTCAAAGGATCTAAAATCAATGACCCTTTCTACCTTATATGGCACGATGCTGAATCATGAGCAATCGATTCATCATAAAAAGAATCTTGTAAAAGATTCCAAAAGCACCCCTGTTGCTTTAATCTCAGAGTCACCTTCCACTCAGCGATCAACTGTTACTATCACTGAGTTGGAGACTAACTCTGAAAGATCATCAGAATCTGAAGTTTCAGATGATGATGAAGCTCTGGCATTCCTGGCTAATAAGTTCAGGAGATTTGCTAGAAAGAGTAATTTCAAAAGGAATAAACCTCTTGCTATTACTGACAAGCCAAGATCATCAACTCATGTTGATAAGGCTACTGCTACTTGCTATAACTGTGAAAAGATAGGACATTTTGCTAGCGAGTGCAGGTCTAAGAAAGTCTCTAGGTCCTCAGCTTTTCCCAAGAAAAACTTTACTCCTCGGACTAGAGATGAAAAATACAAAAAGCTGAAAGAAAGGTATTCAAAGCTGAAAACCTTTAAGAAGAAAGGCAAAGGCCTGATGGCTGACTATGATTGGGCTGACTCTGATATGGAAGAAACATCTGACTCTGAATATGATGAAGCCAATCTCTATCTTATGGCCAAACTTGAAGATGAGGAAGAAAGTTCAGACATTCCCCCCACTTCAACCTCTGCTACTCAGGTATCACCTTCCTTCTTTACCAATATTGCAAATATTGATGAAGCTGATAGTCTTCAAAAGATCGATCTCTTGACTAGAAGTTTATATGAAGCCATGAATGGCAAAACTGTAGTTGAAAATCAAAACCTTGATCTTGCTGAACAACTTAAAACCGTCACCTTCAAATAGAAAATCTTTCTAAAATTGAAGAAGATTTTAAAGATCAAGTTCACCTAAATCAGCTAGTCAAAATCGAGCACGAAGAAGTTATCGCTGCATTAAAAGCTGAAAAAGCTACTGTTGATGGATGGTATAATTCCTCAACAAAGATCACTGAGATAATTAAGTCTCAGATTCCCCTGAGTGATAAACGTGGTCTTGGTTACAAAGCTGATACTCTAGAACCAACCACTGATCGTTCCATGCTCTTATTTGGAACTTTCGTATCCTCAGTCGCTGATAGTTCATCCTCTCAGTGTTCCTCTTCTAAACCGCCCATCCCTGAGGAAATCTCTACCTTAACTTCTAAAGGTAGAGAAAAAGTTATTTATCCAAAACCTACCTCAGTCTTTAAAAACAATGGTAAAGGAATTGCTTTTAACCAAAATCCTCATAAGGGTACCTCTGTACCAAAGTTGAACGCTTCTAAAGCTTCAGGGACTTATCCCTCTGATTCAAAGAATAAGATCTCTGGATTTATTCAACGTGGATCTATTCAGCGATCTACTCCTAGAATCAAAGTGGAAATCATTGGTAAGAAATCCAAAGAACTAAATGTTCCTCCCATTTCAAAAACCAATAGCTTACTTGGTGCTGGTCCTTCTAATTCAAAATCTAAAGCTCGGCATGCAAATGGTCCTAGAACTACTTTTGGTTATAGGAAATGTTATTGTTGGTTCGCGTTTTGCTTTAAACAAGATTATCAGATCTATTAGTTCAAGTTAATGTTTGATGCGGAAGCGTATTTGAAGAACTAACAGATAAGTTTGATAGATTTAGACCAAAATATAAATAAACAATGAACAGGAAATAATATTTCAAAGTTTACTGAATATATATTAAGAACAGGTGTAAGAACAATGAGTAAGAAAAGCTTCAAAATAGATATGACTCTTAAGGTGAATAAGCTTTATGTGTTCTTATGATGGTCGATTTATGTGTGTTTGATGATTGATAATTGATAAGTGATAAGGAAGAACTCAACATGAGTCTTCCTTATATACTACTCTAAAGGGGACCATAAAGCATATGCTACTATTCAGACGGTACTGATGAATAGTTGAACGGATGTCGTGAACAGTTGCAAGAGCGGCATGAACAGTAAGACGTGTTGTATTCCATTTAATGCAGCAGACGTCTATTATGTACTAAGTCCTATTGAGTCCAATCAGAGTTTGACACGTCGACGTTGGACAGGGCATGCTACCATGCAAGTTGATGAACGGGTCCTGTAACAGTAGAAAGATATTATAAATATCTTCAAGTCTTTCAGTGAGGACCACAGAGGCTCTGTAATGAGTTACAGAGGTTCTGTGGTCTGGTCCTCTGTGGAGCAGTCTTCCCCGGATTCCGAGTTATTGATCTTCTTTGAGCGTATGACAGAGCTTCTATAGCGCGCCTTTTTAGCTTCTGTAGATTCTTGATCTTGAGCCCTCGGTAAGTCCGGCAGAGCCTCTGTAAGAGGCTTTCTTCACTCAGCCTATTTTTCACTACTTCTAAATACTTCTATGATTAGGAGTATTGAAGCTAACAATCTCCCCCTAAGTAGTGAAAAATAAAAAATTTAACTTCGAGTTTAGTTAGGCTAAGTTAGATAAGACAGAGGTTAAACAATACCTCGACGGTTCTTTCATTTAGAAATATGCCAGAGGCATTTTACATTTGAGTACAATGAAAGATAAACTTTGACTTGGTTTGCAGGGATTGGAGGTCTGAGAATCAGATTTTGGCATATTTGAAGTCGTCGTAGCTTCTATTGTCTCTTCCGACTCTTCTGATCTCTTTGTAGAAATTGATGCAGAGTTCTCTTAGGCGGATTGTGGCATCAATCTCTCTGATGAAAGTATCTGCAGCATCTCTATCCATTTTCTCTGTACCTCTGTATTTTACAAGGCTTGTTCTGAACTTGTTCAGAGTACTAGTTGCGTACTTCTGACAGTCCATGCACACAAACAGTTTAACTTCGTCTTGTGGGTTTTGAAATACTAACCCAAACCGTGGTTCTGTGATGATTGAGTTAGGTACAGCGTCCGGTGGGCAGCGATCCTCTGGTGGTCGTAAATCCAGATGTTTGAGACCAAGATCCTTTCCCAGCTGGAAATCTATCATGCTGTAGAGCAGAAGCTTTTCCCTCATCGCTTTTCTCAACACTTAATAGGCTCTGGTGTTTGCCTCTGTATTGTAGTTGTCCTTTGTCCATTGCAGAAGATCAGGTAGATCATAAGGATTGATATTTCTTAGGTCAGCATCAGCGAAGGTGGTTTCTGAATTGTCTTCTCTTCTGACTTTGTAAAGATTGTACCTGACCCTTGGATAGGTTCTTGTAAAGGAGAATTTGCAGAAGATTACCTTTTTTATCTTGTGGATTGAGAAGACATCTGCTTTGGTTCTTGGCTTTGTCCTTGTGAAGATGTTCTCAAATTCTTCTCTGATCCTTGGATCTGTCACATGATCTGTAGGATGATTGGTCTGAAAGGATTGTTTATAGAGGTATTTGTATACCACTTCTTCCATTTCTTCATGTGTTGGACCAGGTTGCGGTACTTGTCTTCTGAGACTCTCCATCTTTTGAACAATTTCTGCAGCTCTACCAGTTAGAAGAATGTCTGACAGAGGCTTCAATCCATATGCCCAGTCAACTTCTTCAGGCTTTGGAGTTTGAAAGGTATCAAACGCGCTTTTCATTAATTTTTCTGTAGGCTTGGGCAATGACTTCTTTTTCTTGGTATGGTTGGGGGTTTTTCTGTTGAAGAACTTTCTTCCAAAATGATTACCACATGGGTGGTTGTTGCCTCTGTGGGTTGCTGATCAGCTTCTGGAATATTTGTTTCTTCAGGACTTGATTCCACAGAGATGGGTGTTGTCTCTGTGGTCTGTTGAGTTTGTTGTTGATCTTGGGTTTGTTCTGGAGGGGCTTGACTGATTGGTTCTGCTGCGATTGGTGGAGTTTGTATTCCTCTGCTCGTAGCTTTCTCCCTTGTATTCTCCCCCTCAGGATATCTGATGGACCAGGATGGTCATCATCAGAATCATCCTGACTCTTATCAGAACTACCCTCTGCTCTGCAAGAAGTTTGTTTTTCTTCGGTAATTCTGCTCCTGCTGCTATCAACTTTGCACAGACGTCATCACAGAGGCCAAGTAGAGTCGCAAGCTCTGCCTCTGTTTTAAAATGCATTCTACCAACACTTTTTCTGAAATCCTTGACAAAGTTGGCATTTGCTGTTGTGAAGGAGACAATGAATTCTGTGACCTGGTTTATGACGTTCTGTCCTAGCTCTGTTAGCTGTGCTCTGGTCATGTAGTCTTTTGGCTACATCATTGTCGTGTTGCGTATTGCCTCTACTTGTACTTGTTTTAGGGCATTCTGTAGATCTGCAGGAGTAATGCCCTTTGTTCTGTTGGATTGCGTATTCATTTGTTCAAGGATGTTTTTGACAGAGTCCTTGAACGCAGAAGTTGCATTTGTTCCGATTTCTTGAGCGGCAGAGGTGGCTGTAGCTTTGGCAGTAGTTTTGGCAGAAGACTTCATCGCTGAGATGACAGATTTCACCTCTGTGGACATATTGTCCATTTTGGTGTTTAGTTTCAGGATAGCCGTCGATGTTGTCTCTGCAAAAGATTTGAAAGAGCTTTGCAACTCTTTCATTGTTTGGTTCATAGAGGTGACAAGGGTTTGGAACTCATCCCTTGATACTTGTGTTCCTTGTGTAACCTCTGGAGGAACACATTCGTCTCCAGAGTGAGTCCCTGTTCCTGGGACACCTTCGTTCACCCTTGTTTGTACGATGGGGGTGGAAGGATTTCCTTTTGATCCTTGAGAAGAAACCTGAGTTTCGATCTCTACAGAAGTTCTGTGAAGAACAGTGTCCAAATCCACTCCAGAGGTGGGTATTGGAATGTCCTACTGTTGACTAGGAGACTTGCCTAGAGTCTCTTCGTCTCTGTGCTCACTACTTCTCTCTGAAAGAAGTGTTGGCCCTAGTTGTGTGTGTGTGGCAGAGGAAACGAATTCCTCTGTAGGGTGTTCTGTTGTGATCTGGGGCGATGGATCATGAACTGTAGGTGAGTCTCTCTGAGGAGACTCCCTAGGAATAGATTCCCCGGTTTCTGTGGGCGCAGAAGTCGAAAGAGTGACTTCTGGCTGGTTGGGTTGGGTTTGGATCGAGCTGTGCTGCTCTTTTTCAATAACTCCTTCTGCAGCTAGACCTGCGGAGTTAGATATGTGGGTTGCACTGGGAGTGGGTGAGGGATTTGTGCCTTCTTCAACTTCGGCATCTTTTTCTTTTCCCTTTTTTTTTCTCCCATTTTCTATATGATTTCCTTAACCTTTTCTCTATTCCACTCTGTTGCGTTCTTTTGATTCCGTTCTTTGATAGCTTCTTTTGACATGTCTATTTCCTCTATTTCTTCTTCTGTATCTGTGCTTGGACTCTTTCTGTGGACGTCCAATCCTTGTTGAATGAAGGGGTTCTGTAGGATAATAGGTGTGTTAGCTGGTTGATCTTTGGGTGTTGTGTTATCTTCTTGCAGATGTGTGTCAATGCCAGAAATGGAGAAATATAGTTCTTCTGGGGAGTGGTGGTCGAGAGGTTGTGCCGTCCACCCTGCTGTATTTTAGGTGTTGGCAATGTCAGGGTTCTGTAGGAAGTCGTTCAGATCTCCTTGGTGAGAAAATCTATCTGGAGATTGATAGGGTGATTGATATTCCTCTGTTGCCATTCCTTCTTCTGCGTCTTCTTCTGCAGTTCTTTCTTCTGCGATTTCTTCTTCTTCTGCAATGGTAACCAACTTTTCAAGTGATTTACTATGCTTCTTTTTGGTGTTCCTCCTCTTGGGTTTTGGTGCCCCTTCCTCTGTGATTTTCGATTTTCTTTTCTTCCTCTGTTTTGGGGAAGATGGAGGAACAGAGGAGTCAATTTCTGTGGCTTGAAGAGGTGATGGTTGATCTTTTGCAGCGCTTGTAGAGGTGCCTTCTGCAGTTTTTCTTTTCTTTGCTATTGGAGTAGATGCAGAGGTTTTTGAAGAGGACTTCTTTCCCATGAGTTCTGCACGTTTGGCTATGAAGCTTAGTTGTATAGCCATGTGTTTTTCCAATTTCTGATCTCTTTCTTCTTGAGTTGAAAGAGGTTCTGCAACTATTGTTCCTAGGGGGACACCTAAACGCGGGGGTGGCATAGGACTCGGTTTAGGAGTTCTATGTTCGCGTATATACTCTTTCTTAAGGGTTTTATTCGAGGCATACTTCAGAAGCTTCTTTGACAGAGGTCTGCAGTGTGAGTAACCATCTATATGATCAGTGGGGACATTTTTGCTCATTGGGATTTGTTTGGGAATTGGCCCTTCCATTGGCCATTTCTGTATCAGCAACAGAGGTTCAAACAATACTCCCAATATTCTTTGGAATTGCAGAGGTGGTAGAAAGTTGGGATCGTTCTCTTTGACCCGTTTGGTGTTGTTCTTTCTGTCGATGGTGTTGATGATCTCTTGCATCATTATCGTCGCGTAATCGAGTGGAAGATCATAGTACACCCCATACATGATGGTTAAAATCTGATGCGAGGTCTGGTCAATGCTGCCTATCTTCCCTGTCATGCATCTGTTAAGAATAGAGAACAAGGTGTTCCACAGAGGTGGTAATCTGCCTCTGCGGAAGTCATTTCTCTTCTGTAGTTGTGTGTTGTACCCAAGCATTTCTATGAAGCGACAGAACTCGTCGTCTGTTGGTTGCTCTGCATATTTCTTCAAACCAAGAAGACCCCTCGTGGGTAGGTTGAACTCAAGTGAGAACATTGTTCTGTTGAACTTGATTTCAAGATGTTCAGATTTGTCAGGTCTTGAAATGTACCCTTTGATAATAGAGTCGTCTTTATCAAATCGGCAGCTCTGCCAAAACTGGTTCAGATATCTGACTGGTATTTTCTTTGGGGTTCTTGAGAGTAGAGGGAAGAGGATGTGATTTTCCATTATGTCCAGAAGAATGGCGTGGGCTTCGCCGAAAGCAGTGGGTGAGGGGACCAAATAGCAGTTGTTGGATTTGATTGGTAGTACCTTTTCGAAGTGATCCTTAGCTATGAAGTTTTGCAGATGTGTTGTAGGAGCAAAGTCTGCTGAGTCGCCGAAATCTTCTAGTTCAATGTTCTGGGCAGGGTTGGGGTTTTCTGAATGTTCAGAATGAGCCGGTGAATGTTCTGGTGAGGTCGCCGAAGAGTGTGCATGGGAGATAGCTTGAGAAGATGAAGCCATTTGATACTGAGAATAAGAAACTTGCAGGTTTTTGCAGGGTTTCGCCGGAGAAGAATGAGAGTTTGTAAAAGGTTTATGAGAGGGTAAGCTTGGTTTTTATAGGAGGGTAAAACGGTAGAATTCGAAAGAGTAAAATATATGGCAATGGATTAAAATTTGGAATCCGTACTCGAGTTAGAACGGCGGGTTCAACTTTTCAAAGAAAACGTTTCATGTAAGCCCAATGAAAATGGGACACGTAGGCCATGTCAGAAGATGACAGGACGTCGTGCGCGGCCCATTAATGCTAGGCGCGTGAGGTTATTCTTAGCCATATGTAATTCATTCTCAGTAAAAGTAACCGTTATTACTACAGAACTTCTGTACCTTACAGAAGCTCTGTGATCTTGAAAATCTTTGTTGTTTATCCCTTTCATATATCTCATTGTTATCATGACTTCTGTGGGGTTTTTCTTTAACCAAAACATTTGTAAAGGCATTGGAGAGGATAAAATCGGATTTTTGTCAAGAAATTTGCTTCGCAGAGGTTTTGTGGCTCTGTTGGAACTTGCAGAAGTTCTGTGAGGGCCAGCAGAAGCTCTATGGGGGAAAAAATCTCATAACAAAAATTTTATTAAAATTTTTGATCATCTATCTTCTGATTTGGTTTAAGAGATGTTTTTCGGACATATTTGAAAGTTTTTGTCCGAGAAAACTGTTAAAAAAAACGGTTTGTTCGAGAAGGTCATGGTTTGTGTTTTCGGTTTCCAAGATAACATTCCAAAAGATCGACAGAGGGTTAATTTGCGATCACAGAGCATATTTCTTGCAGAACCTCTGTTGAGCTCAGTAGAAGCTCTATGACCTTAAATATCTCCTAATTCGAATTTTGTGAAACTTTTTGAGCTTTTGATTTTTGAAATGTTATTCACAGTATATTTAGGACATATTTGACAATTCTTGTCCTAGAAAACTGTTTTCCAAAAACCTTTTGTGCGAGAGACATACCTTTTGGTTATTCTTTTCTCGGCAGTGATGTCTGACTTCTGTCGATATGGAGTCATCGACATTTTTCTTTGGCTTTCCCTTGAAAGTTTTATCTCTTTAGATCATTTCAGGGTTCCCTTCTGCTCCCCCTTGATCTAATCACCTCTGTAGATCAAGTAATTTCCTTTTGCTCCCCCTTGACCTATGCTTGGATCAAAGAATGATAAGTTTTGCATAGAACATAGGTCATGTTTTCCAGAGGTTCTGTAGGGGTCGTCAGAGGTTCTGAGTTGACTTACAGAAGCTCTGTGATTTTAAGAACTATTTAAGATTGAGAACTTACAAACAGAAATAAATTAACTTAAAGCAAAAATAAAGGAAATTTGTACATATTTACAGAAGATAAAGCTATACTTACAGGGGATTGTCACACCATGTTTATCATTCCTAACTTACCCACCAAGAAATTGAATCTTTTCTCGTCTAGTGCTTTGGTGAATAAGTCAGCGAGTTGATATTCTGTTGGCACGAAATGCATTTCAATTGTACCGTATTCAACATGATGTTTCAAGAAATGGTACCTTATATTGATATGCTTGGTTTTCGAGTGTTGCACAGGATTGGCAGAGATAGCAATGGCACTTTTGGAATCACAGAAGATGGGTATTTTGAATAGGATGTGGCCGTAGTCTTTTAGTTGAGTTTTCATCCATAGAACCTGAGAACAACAGCTAGCGGCAGCAACGTATTAAGCTTCTGTAGTGGATGTTGAGACACAATTCTGCTTTTTGGAGGTCCAACTGACTAGTTTACCACCTAGGAATTGGCAACTCCCAGAGGTACTCTTTCTGTCGAGCATGCATCTTCCATAGTCTGAATCTGTATAAGATTTAAGACTAAAACCAGAGTTCTGTGGATACCAGAGACCGAGATTTTTGGTCCCCTTTAGGTATCTAAAGATTCTCTTCACCGCATCATAATGTGATTTATTAGGATTAGCTTGATAACGTGCACAAAGACATGTGGCATGCATGATGTCAGGTCTGCTTGCTGTTATGTATAACAGAGATCCAATCATGCCTCTATAGAGAGTGCATTCTACAGAGATGCCATCTGGATCTAAGGATAACTTATTTCCAGTGGCCATTGGAGTTTTCATTGCAGAGGTATCAGAGAGGCTATACTTGAAAAGAATGTCAGAGACATATTTGGCTTGATTTATAAAAATTCTCTCTGAAGTTTGTTTGACTTGAAGTCCGAGGAAGAATGTTAATTCTCCCATCATACTCATTTCAAACTCACTCTGCATGAGTTTTTCAAAACTTTTACACTCTTCTGAATTAGTAGACCCGAAAATTATGTCATCCACATAGATTTGTACAAGCATTATCTCACCCTTTTTATGTTTATAGAATAAGGTAGTATCTGTTGTACCTCTGTTGTAGCCATTGACTAGAAGGAAGGTAGAAAGTCGTTCGTACCATGCTATTGGAGCCTGTTTCAGTCCGTATAGAGCCTTTTCAAGGTAGTATACATGCCTTGGAAACTTTGAGCTTTCAAACCCTGGTGGCTGATTTACGTAAACCTCTTCTTGGATTTCACCGTTTAGAAAAGCTGATTTTACGTCCATCTGATAGACTTTAAAACCTCTGTGGGCTGCGAAGGCTAAGAATATTCTTATTGCTTCGAGTCGTGCGACAGGGGAAAAAGTCTCATCGTAGTCTATGCCTTCTTCTTGTCTATATCCCTTTGCTACTAATCTTGCTTTGTTTCTGATGACCACTCCATCTTCATCCTTCTTGTTTCTGTAGACCCATTTAGTCCCAATGGCCTGTTTCCCTCGTGGCAGAGGTACTAAAGTCCATACTTTGTTACGCTCAAACTGCAGAAGTTCTTCTTGCATGGCGTCTACCCAATTTGGGTCATCTAGGGCTTCAGAAATCTTCTTTGGTTCTATCACACTGATAAAGTTAGTAAAAAAAACAAAAATTAGCAGTGGCAGACCTGGTTTTTACTGAGTCAGAAGGTTCTCCGATTATTTGGCTTGGAGGATGGCTTTTTGTCCACTGAGTTGTGCGTGGAAGATGATCATCAATGTCCTCGAACCTTTCGTCAGCGGCTTCTTATGTTTCTTCTTGTGTAGCCTCTGTCGTTCTTCGTGCCTTGGTAGTTGATTCTACCGTTTGTGGAAATATTGGTATGAGTGGTGGTGGGGTTTGTTCCTCTGAGGACGTATAATCTTGGTCCTCGATTTCCTCTGTAATTGGTTCTTCTGTGGATTGTGGAGTTTGTTTTTCAGCAACTTCTGTGGTCGTTTTTCTTGATGTTTCATCTTCTGTATGTTCTTATTCGGCAATTGCATCTGTAGTATTTATAGAAGAATATGAAGCATTATTTGGACCTATAGAGTCATACCTGTAGGATTTTGTCCGACAGAGGATGGTTCTTCAGAAATTCTGATGGTTCCAACAGAAGGATCAATGTCATTGTTGAACATCTCTAAAAATAGAAGATCCAAATCTTCTTTTGTTTTTGAGATTTCAGAGGATTTCCCTTTAATTCCGAGTTCTGAACTGATTTGTTCAGAAGTCATTTGGAATGAATCATCAAAAGAAACATTAATGCTTTCTACAATCTTGCGAGACTTTGTAAGGAAGGTTCTGTAGGCTTTGGAAGTGCCAGAATATCCAATGAATTTGCCTTCATCAGCTTTTACTTCAAATTTTCCTCTCAAATCTCTGTCGTTTAAAACGAAGCATTTGCATCCGAATACATGGAAAAACTTGATGTTTGGCCGCCTTTTGTGAAGTAATTTGTAAGGCGTCTTGAGTTGTCTTTTCACAATGGTTGAATGATTCTGTGTATAACACGCAGTAGAAATTGCTTCTGCCCAAAAGTTCATTGATAATCCGCATGCAGATAGCATAGTTCTTGCGGCCTCCACAAGTGTTCGATTCTTTCTTTCGACTACACCGTTCTGTTGTGGAGTTCGAGCGGCAGAGAAGTTCTGTGATATTCCTTCTGTAGAAAGATAGGCTTCAATGACACAGTTTTTAAATTCTGTGCCATTATCACTTCTTAACTTCTGTATTCTGCAATCATAAAGAACTTGAATTCTTTTCATTAGATTTATCAGTATAATTGGAACATCTGATTTCTTTCTAATAAATTCAACCCATGTGAAACGTGAATACTCATCAATTAGGACAAGTATGTATTTCTTGCCACCTAGGCTCTGTATAGCAATGGGACCGCAGAGGTCGACATGAAGCATGTACAGAGGCCTGGTGCAAGATACGTTTGTTTTGCCTTTGTGGGAAGCCCTTCTGTGTTTTCCCATTTCACAGGCCGAACACAAGTGATCCTTATTGAATTTAACATTTGGCAAACCTTTAACTAGATCGAGTTTTACTAGTTTATCCAGGGGAAAAGTACACTAAAACCCAACGGACTTTCACATTAGGAATGATTAAGTCCTTGGACAATTTTTTGGAACAAAGAAACCATTGCACTTTTTAAAACATGTTAAATAAACCATTGGACTTTCATATTAGGAATGATTAAGTCCCTGGACAATTTTTTGTAACAAATAAACCATTGCACTTTTTATGAATAAACCAAACCAAACCAAAGTTACCAAAAGTTGCGCCAAATTTACCAAAGGTTGCACAAAAAATGCCAAAAATTGCACCAAATTTACCAAAAGTTGTGCTAAAATATTAAAAAGTAATGTCTAATCTATGTTAAGGTCGTGACAATGAACTATTCTTCATTTGGTGGAGATGCAACCACTTGACTTTCTTGTAACTCTTCTTGACGGTCTTCGTCATTTGAAATTAAATATGGTTGGATGTCGTCGGGCCATGCTGGTTGTGGCATTCTGTAAACTCAATCTCCTAATCCTAATTACTGAATACACCACCAAGGGAAGCAATGAAGCTTCTAAAATATTCCTAGCTGGTTGTACCTTGCTCAGTAAATGTTCCTGTCTCTTTTCGCTTCTTGAGGTTTTCAAATCTCTGCTGAACCTGTCCCACATAAATAAGTGAATCATTTAAAACAGCATACAATAATCTGGTGAGGTATAAACTTCAGTTTGATTTGGGTATAAACTTCAAAGTTTTACACGTTCCAATAATCTGGTGATTATTTATGTAAAAAACGTCTCTCCTTGAGTGACTATAGGCAGCCGGCGAGAAACCCTGGCTACAAGAGATAGAGCTACAAGAGATAGAGCTACAAGAAAAAGAAAACCATACTTGAGAAAAGCAGCCGGCAAGAAACCCTGGCGAGAGGCAGCCGGCGAAACACTGAAATCAGGCGAGAGGAATCCGGAGAGAGGCAGCCGGCGAGAAGAAGCCGGCGAAACACTGAAATCAGGCGAGAGGAAGTCGGCGAGAGGCAGTCGACGAGAAGAAGCCCGCGAGAAGAAGCCGGCGACAAGAAGCCGGCGAGAAACGATGCTGGTGGTCTCGGTGGGATGTGCAGGGGTTTAGAAACGATGTGGAATTGTGGATTAGGAAAGCTATTTAGGGTTTATTTTTTAAATAAAGTTTTAAGTACCTGCTATTCAAGTTGTAGGTTACCATTAGGAAGTAATTGATATGTTTTTATAAGTGTAAGGATATATTTAGTATTTTTTTAAAAGTGCAATGGTTTCTTTGTTCCAAAAAATTGTCCAAGGACTTAATCATTCATAATGTGAAAGTCCGCTGGGTTTTAGTGTACTTTTCCCTTTATCCAGGGTGTGAAAGTTTAAGTGACAGAACCTGTTGTGCCACAACCACGCTTCTTCACTTTTGCAGGCTACTAGGCAAACTTTGTCCTTGGATTTTGAAGTAAAATTCATTAGATATAGATCACCTCTTCTTTCAGCTCGCAGAAGTTCCATTCCTGTGTTTTCACTTTGTAGAGAGTAGAAAGTTCTTTTGAATAACACATCGAATCCTGTATCACAGAGTTGACTTACACTTAGTAGGTTGTGTTTGAGGCCATTCACATATGCAACTTTGTATACAGAGATATTTTCTTTCTGTATGACTCCATAGCCTTTGATGTGTCCCTTCTTATTTTCTCCAAAAGTTACAGATCCACCATCGTGTGTTTCTTTGTACGTGGATAGTAATCTTCTGTCGCCAGTCATGTGCCTTGAGCATCCGGAGTCAAGATACCAAATTGGCACATGTTGCTTCTGCAAGACAATCACAAAGACTTAGGTACCCATAACCATATGGGTCCAATATTGTTAGAATTTTTCAAGTTTGCCTTAGCATTCTTGGAATACATTTTATCCTTTGTAGAAAGATCAGATTGTTTCTCTCGAGGTTTTGACTTTGGAGTTTGAATTTTAGTGGAGAGTAAGCAATCTGGAATTGAGAAGTGTTTATTCAATTTGAACATAAGATCAAAACAATGACAGTATTGAATATGAGACGTGATTCGTTTGAACTTTTCATTGAATTCATTGAACTGAGCCACAGAGGCATTACACTCTTTCTTTACATTAGATTTCCTATTACAAGAAGATCTATGAATACTAGAATGTTGTTTGCAAAAGTCTTGTTTAGTTACTGCCTTCTGTGACTCTCTTCTATGGTGAACATCTTTCTTCACTGTCACAGAGGAAAAGTATTTGTTAGCTTCAGGCCATTTTCCCTTTTGTTGCCAAGTGGGATTCTCTTTAATTTTCCTTAAAGGTTTTGAAAATTTTGAACTTTTAGGATCTACAGAGGTCTTCTTTAACATATCAAGCTCAGCAGAGGTTTTGACTTTTAAATATATGTTCAGAAAATCTGGGCAGATAGGTATTTCTGTGATTTTCTCTTTTGGAGAAATAGTTCTGTTAAGAACTTCAGAGGAGATTTTAACATCCTCTGTGTCATAGTGAATTATCCCCGACTTAGAATCAGTCTCTGAGTCGTCAGAGGTTGAATTGTCCTCATATATAGAGGTTGAGTCATCTCTTTCGACAGAGGATGGATTTTCTGAGCATGTATCGTACGAGCTTTCTTCCTCTGTAGAATGACTTTCATAGAAGGCAGAGGTATCTGATGAGATCTTTTCAGCGAGAATTTGATTTATAGAAGATGTACTGAGATTTTCTAAAACATTTGATTTCAAAACTTCCAAAATTTCTTCTTCAATAGATTTTTTAAGTTTTTCTTCTGAAAACATGGGTTTAAACTCAGGAGCTTCTGCTGATAATTTATTTTCATCGTTCATTATGCAGACAAAAGTGACCTGTGTTTGAGTCTCTGGTTTACCAAACTTAAAGATACCAATCTGATCTTGTGTTTTCAGATATTTCTTTGGTTTGATTCCTCTATTGACAGAGGTTGAAGATGATGAATATGTGTTTTCAAACCATACATTTATCATCTTCGTATGTTTGCAGAGATTTTAACCCTTTTACTTACAGAAAGTAAGTTTGGAAAGTTTGATTTGTTAGTTTTTCCCAAAACAAATAGAGAAGACAGAGGTTTTAGTTGTTTATTTTCAACTCCTAAGGTAATATCACTGTACCCTATACCTCGTCTTGCTATTTGAGAGTTTACTTTTTCATACACCTTTTGTGCATCTTTATAGTTTTTAAGTAAAACTTCTCTTCTTAAAAGATCTTGCCAAAGTACCTCTCTTTCCTTTTGAAAGTATTCTTTGAGAGCTCTTATGTCTGTTGTTTCACTTCTTGAAACTGAAAGTTCTTTTGTTTTGATTTTTAAAGCATAGGTTAGATCAGAAATTTGTCTTTTTAAAGGATCTACGTTTTTGCTCCAATATTTTTCGATTTTTTCTTTTTCTTTAAATATTTTGGCCTTTTCTTGAGTGAGAAGCCTTACTTCTCTCTCATTAAAGGTCAGCCTTTTCTGAATGCTTTTATTTACTTCTTTCAGTTCATTGTTAAGTTCAAATAAATCATCATCTACAGTATTAATATTTGAGGTAGAGTTTGAAATGGATACCACAGTGTCAGTGCCGGAGTCAACTTCTGTCATGCCACAGAACAGGGCATTTGTGGGGAATTCATCGTCAGAGGTAGAGTCTGACTCGAAGTCCTCCTTGCTTGCCTCAGAATTCCCTTTGTTCGCCATTAGGGATTTTTGCGCATAATACTCAGCCTTCTTTTTGTAAAAAGTTGTGTCCTTCTGTGGGCGATTTTGTCTACTTCTGCATTCTTTAGCGAAATGACCTGGCTTGCCGCAGTTGAAACAACCTTGGGAGGTGTTTCCAGTTCGATCTTCGGACTTCTGTTGGTCTCCACCTTTCTCTGTCCTGCATTCGTTTGCGTAATGACCAGGCTTACCACATTTGTAGCATTCTTGTGTGTGGCCTACCTTGTCATCTGATCTCTGTCGGTCATTTCCTTTGTAGCTTCTTTCGCTTGACCTCTGTTGGTCATCATTTCTGTAGTCTGACCTCTGTCGGTCACTTGATTCTTCTCTTCTTCCTTCATCTCTTCTATCATCATCTCTTCTACCATCATCTCTTCTACCAGAATTCCTTTGGTTATTTCTAAATTCTCTTGTCAATAGAGCCATTGATTTAGCTAATGACGCAAGAGTTATTTCTTCATCTTTCAGCTCGTCTTCTTTGCTATCAATCATTACCATCTTCTTTTTCTCCTTCTTTTTCTCCTCTGTAGATCTCTCATTTCTTGGTCTGTCCGTAGCCTCTGTAGATTTACTAACCAATGCGTATGGTACAATGGTTAGTGTTTTAGCTTGAGCTATTTGAGGCTCTTGTGCGGCTAGTGTTCCATAGAGATCAGAGAGTGTCCAGGAGTCTAGATCTTGATTTGTTTGTAAAGACATAGACAACTGAAGCCACTCATCGTTCAGGCTCTTTAGAAACATGACGTTATTTTCTTCCGTGGTTCTGTGAATACCAGACTTTCTGCATTTGTTTATGAGAGAGTTGAACCGATCGTATGTTGTTTGTAGCGATTCTGTTGCAGAGGCTCTGAAGCATGATACTCGTTTATGTATTATGCCCTTCGGTTCTTCTGTGTTTTAGCACCCCCTTCCAGTTGTCTTTCTAATTCTTTCCAAAGATCGTGCGCTGTTTCGCATGCATCTAAAGATTGAAATATTTCGTTGGGGGTAGCCATGATTAATATTCTTTTCGTTTTCTGTGCAACTTCATCTTCTGCGTTATCTTCATCTGACCAGTCTACTTTCGGCTTAGGTTTCTTATGTTCAGGGATTTCAAGAGATTCGTCAGTAGCTAGTACACGTGGCATAGTTATCATAGGAACCGGAGGAAGATTATAAAGATATTGTTTGAGATTTTTTTCACTACCCTCAAAAAAATGAACCATTCTTATTTTCCATCGAGGATACTCATCTCTAAGAAGAGTAGGAGGTTTAGTTAATGAGCCAGCAGTAAAAAAGTTATTGGTATTTGTCATTTTGAGAAAAGGATAATCTAATGGAGGATTTATGAGTATGAAGATCTGAAAGTTGTTCTGGGTACAACTAATATCCAGAAATCTGGTGATGAAGAGAGAAAATAATCTATCAAAAGAAGTTGTAAAACGAGGATCACTTGATATTGAAAATCAAGCTTTGCTCTGATACCAATTGTTGGTTCCCGTTTTGCTTTAAACAAGATTATCATATCTATTAGTTCAAGTTAATGTTTGATGCGGAAGCGTATTTGAAGAACTAACAGATAAGTTTGATAGATTTAGACCAAAATATAAATAAACAATGAACAGGAAATAATATTTCAAAGTTTACTGAATATATATTAAGAACAGGTGTAAGAACAATGAGTAAGAAAAGCTTCAAAATAGATATGACTCTTAAGGTGAATAAGCTTTTTGTGTTCTTATGATGGTCGATTTATGTGTGTTTGATGATTGATAATTGATAAGTGATAAGGAAGAACTCAACATGAGTCTTCCTTATATACTACTCTAAAGGGGACCATAAAGCATATGCTACTATTCAGACGGTACTGATGAATAGTTGAACGGATGTCGTGAACAGTTGCAAGAGCGGCATGAACAGTAAGACGTGTTGTATTGCATTTAATGCAGCAGACGTCTATTATGTACTAAGCCCTATTGAGTCCAATCAGAGTTTGACACGTCGACGTTGGACAGGGCATGCTACCATGCAAGTTGATGAACGGGTCCTGTAACAGTAGCAAGATATTATAAATATCTTCAAGTCTTTCAGTGAGGACCACAGAGGCTCTGTAATGAGTTACAGAGGTTCTGTGGTCTGGTCCTCTGTGGAGCAGTCTTCCCCGGATTCCGAGTTATTGATCTTCTTTGAGCGTATGACAGAGTTTCTGTAGCGCGCCTTTTTAGCTTCTGTAGATTCTTGATCTTGAGCCCACGGTAAGTCCGGCAGAGCCTCTGTAAGAGGCTTTCTTCACTCAGCCTATTTTTCACTACTTCTAAATACTTCTATGATTAGGAGGATTGAAGCTAACAGTTATCACTGTGGACTTACAGATCATATTGCTAGTAAGTGCCCTACAGCCACCAAAGCTGAAAAGATAGCTAAGGTGAAGATCATTGACCCCAAGGCAAAGAAGACCACTGAGGTTAAGAAATTAACCAAAGTGAAGACTGACAAAGTTGAATCTTCAAATGCTGCGAAGACTGCTGAACCTTCCACCTCTTCTTCTACCCCCACTGACAAGTGTGTACACATGGTTAAGTGGATACCCAAGAAAAACTAATCTTCCTTTGTAATGCAGGTTAAGAAGGGTATCTGGTATCTCGATAGCGGATGCTCTAGACACATGACTGGAAAGAAAAGCCTGCTCGCTGAATACAAGGAAGAGAAGGGTCCCTCTGTAACTTTCGGTGGAAATGGAAAAGGACATACCCGCCGGTCTAGCAGCAGAGGGTATCATTGAAAAAGAGCAGCACAGCTCGATCCTAACCCCACCCAGCCAGCCAGAGGTTACTCTTTCAACCTCTGTGCCTAATATAACCGGGGAAACCATTCATGGGAGTCCTCTCGAAAGGACTCACCCATAGTTCGTGATTTATTGCCCCAAATCACACCTGACACTCTAGCAGAGGAATTTGTTTCCTCTGCCACGCACACAACTATAGGGCCAAACCTCATTTCAGAGGGGAGTAGAGAGCACAATGACGAAGAGACTCTAGACAAGTCTCCAAGTCAACAGAAGGACATTCCAATACCCACCTCTGGAGTGGATTTGGACTCTGACCTTCATAGAACTTCTGTAGATGTTGAAACTCAAGTTTCTCCTCGAGGATCAGAAGGAAATCCTTCCACCCTCAACGTACAAACAGGGGTGAACGAAGGTGTCCAAGGAACAAGGACAAACTCTGGAGACGAATGTGTTCCTCCAGAGGTTACCACTAGTTCACGTGTATCAAGGGGTGAGTTCCAAACCCTTGTCACCTCTGTGAACCAAATATTGAAAGAGTTGAAAAGCTCTTTCAAATCTTTTGCAGAAACAACATCGACGGCCATCTCCAAACTGAATACCAAAATGGACAATCTGTCCATAGAGGTACAAAATGCCATAGCAGAGATGAAGTCCACTGCAACAAACACTGCCACCTTTGCCGCAACTGACCTTGAAAAAGCCGCAACATCTGCATTCAATGACTCTGTCAAGTCCTTCCTACAAAAATTCAAAGTTCAATCTTCTACTTCTAAGGGCCTTACACCAGAAGACCTAAAGAAGGCTTTGGAAGAAGTTCAAGAGCAAACACTACAGAACACTCAAGCCATGAAGCCTTCTGACTACATGACAAGAGTGCAGCTCACAGAACATGGGCAAGGAATCCTTGATCAAATGACAGAGTTCATCAGAGCCTTTACAGCTGCCAACGCGAACTACGTCAGAGAATTTCAAGCTAGCGTCGGCAAAATGCGCTTCAACACAGAAGCAGAAGTTGAAACTTTGCTAGGCTTCTGTGATGACTTGTGCACGAAAATGATAGTTGCAGGGGGCTGTTGTAACATTCGGCAAAAATTGAAACTTCCAGGTTAGCATCTGTTAAGCCCTCACTAATGTTAATAGAGAGAATACACCCTAATAGGACTCATCCAGAAAATATTAAAGCGAAAAATCGCTAAAATTCCCGGTAGTTGCTTATAAGACCCGGTTTCGACCCAAGACTAACCGGAACACCTTGTGAAATGCCAAAATACCATAAATAACATATAACCTATATAAAATAGAGGGTTTTACTTTATATACAAATTTCCCTTTTTATAAGATTTAATAAACACAAGAAGGTATTTTAGAAGCTTGTTTTTGCAAATTAAAAGTCTAGTAAAAAAAAAAAAAAAGGGTTTTACAAGATTTGATCATGGGCTAAATTTAATAATAAAAAAAAATGTTGCAAAGGGGTTTGGGGGCCCATGTTTGGCCGGCCTCCCCCCTCCCTCTATTACCTCTCATTTGTTTTATTTTTACTTCATTTCAAACTTCACCAAGAAAAGACCATCCATCTTCCTTTCTCTCTCTCTCTTTGAGTTACTTGTTCTTCCCATCCTTCTTCATCACTTTAAACCCTCAAACTCCAGAAATTTCAGTCTAACTCAAGTATCCAAACCAAAAATTTGAAGAGCTTGAGGTATTTGCATCATCTCTCAAAGGTAAGAGCTTTAATCTAAACATCTTCTTCATTTTTTTAAGCATCTTTTGATAAAAAAATTTGTCACCTTTCTATACTTTCATTTCATCCAAATGGATGAACTCTTTTCTTGTTCTAGAAGTGAGATAAAACACCAAGGACATGAGAAATGTCCATAAAATGGTGAAAATCTATGAACTTCCATCATGAACATAAGAAAAATGAGAAAAATCATCCAAATGTGGGTTTTGTTCATTTATAAGAATCTGGAAATTTTGACTTTGCATGCACATTTTCCCTATAAGTTTAAAGTATTTTCTTTTTAAAAACATGTCATAAGATGTGGGGATTGAATCTTTAACAAAAGGATCCACATCCATGGATGTTAAAGTGCTCAAAAATGAGTTTTAGTGAGAGTCTTTAAGTTCCAGAATCTGGCAGTTGGGTTGCATGTACTTTGGACGACCATATCTTGGTCAATTCATGTCCAAATTCTTTGATTTTTCTTCTGGAGTAAAGTTTAATGAGTTGGGGTTCAAACGCCACTGGTCTCATACAAAAATATTGAGTTTTGAGCTTTCAACTCCTTAGAACAAATTTGATGTGCAGCAGATGGTCTGTCAGATTTTTGTGTCAGTTTATTTTGTATATAACTCTTTGAAAAATGCATAAAACTTTCTCATTTTTCTTCTGGAAGCTACTTTTATGAGTTAGGTTTCACATGCTAAAATTTCATAACAATATACGATGTTTTGGTCATTTATAGATTTTGTGCAAACCAAGTATGTCAAGCTGTCCAGAAATGGCAGATTGGTACATGCAACTTCTTTTGACCATAACTCACTCAAAACTCATCAAATATTTGTGAATCTTTTTCCATAAGACACCTTTATGTGTTAGGTTTCCAAACCATGCAAAATCTCTGAAACATACTATGTTTTGACCCTCCAAAAGCCGGTTATGGCAGAAGGGTGTAAACTGTTTTAGGTTCTGTGTTGCATTATTTTGTAAAAATTATTTGAACCCCTTAAACACCTTCAAAATTTATGAAATTTGGTCAAAACCTTCTTAACTCAGTGTAGTACCACATATAAAAAGATGGGCAAATTTGTCATTCCAGAAAGTGTATTTCAATAACCATTTTTGAGGAACAAAGTTTCTGCCAGATTATGTATTTTGGAAAAAGTGTGGGATTTTACTATTTTAACCTTATAGGTACCTATACATGATTAAAACATTGGGAAAATATTAAATTCATCATGTCAAATTAAAAACTAAAACAATGGCATTTCACAAGAGGTGGACTAAATTAGCTAAGTTCAACCTTGAGTAGCTATGAAGGACTTATAGAGCTTATTTGACTTTATAGGAGACCCGTAAGGCATTAAGCGATCAAGCTTGCGCAACTTCGCGTCTACACGTTAAGGTGAGTAATCACAGCCCCGTTTTTACTTGTTTAAATGTTTGGGGTGAAAAGCATGTTATGTTTTTAAAATGCTAAATGATTCATGATATTAAATTGTGGATATTTATGCTTTGAAGAATGAGTACTAATGAATGGACAATTGTACATAAGTGATAAAGATATGTTGAGTGATAATGAAAATGGTAAGTCCCCAGTAAATACACTACTTATTAACTCGTAACGAGCCGGTGATACTTGTGGATAGCGCTATTTGGTTTGACAAACCCACCTTAACTGACGAGTAGGGGTGCACTTTATCTGGTAATAATGTTCTTCTCACGTGGGTTAGTATACCACCTCTGAGGTAGTTCGCGGGGCGTAGATTGTCGGAGGCTTAGTAGTGGCTCAACCCTATTATATCTTAAAAAAATCACTCATTGTAAATTGTACTCATAAACCTTTTAACTTTGGAGCTTGTCATGAACGAACGTTTCATGAGAGTAACCATTGGAAGAAAAATTGTTGTGTATGGAAAAACCTGTGAACTCACCAACTCTTTGTAGTTGACCTTTTGTTTTAAACACGCTTTTCAGGGGCTAAGAAGGTAACTGACAAGGTTTAATTTAGCATGCATGTCGACATCAACCGAGACTCGTCTTTTGTCATATCTTGATAAAAACATTATTTTGGGTTACATGTAAACTTTGGGATTGTAAACCCTTAACTTTAAATTTTTGGGACTTTGTAATGTATACTTTGTGTAATCGTATGGTTGGTGTTGTTTATTTCCTAATGCTATGAAACTCTATCTGTTACATCTCGTGTTTCCGCTTTAGCGGGGTGTGACAGAAATTGGTATCAGAGCCATAGGTTATAGAGAATGCCGGTTTTCTTATGGAAACCACATCTATAACCCAACCATAACACAAACTATTTTCAAAAAGGCTTTCGAAAGGAGTGTCAAAAAAAAAAAAAAAAAAAAAAAAATCTGAAGTATATTGCTAATATAACCAAGTCGAATGTCACATTATTATACCTCAATTAAACAAAGCTTGATCACCTATGTTTAATTCGGGTAAATATAATGAGAGACTCGGGTTGGTCATAATGGAAGTATGCTTATAAATAAATCTTCTACCAAAACATGGTAAGCATGACTTTGTGTGTGTTGCATAAACCTTGCATATTTTTAGCACTTACAATAGTACACATAATAACAAAGTCTACTATTATCGCAGCTCACTATGTCGTCTGAATATGACCCGTCCGAGCACACTCCTTCGGAGCATACCCATTCCGAGCAATCGTACTCGGCAGACCTTTCCGGCTACGTTACTGGCCGACCGAGGGGCATTGCACCGGTTGTAGTTGAGAGAGACCCTTATGAAGACGACCAAGAAGAATCCAGTGCACCACTCACTAGGTCCCCTCCACGTATCCTACGAGGACCAAGAGTTAGGGCCACGGCAAGGAAGAGTGTCCCATTACCTAGACGTGTGAGTCTTACCCAACCACCAAGAGGCGAAGGAGAGTCCTCCCGATCGGGGGTGCAGCGAGGAAACCCCCAGGTGGTAACAGGAGTACCTGTGGCTCACCCTCCTGGCATGACTGCCCAGGAAAGCCATTGGGTTCTAATGATGTCTCACGACATACAACTCCATGGTGAGAGGTTGGACCAGCAGCACCAAACACTGAATGGAGTGATGGAAGTACTGAAATCACATAGTGAAGCCTCAGACCGAACTATGGAGGTCATTGACATCACAAGGAGGGAGGTGAGGGCCCTACGTAGGTACCTGGCTTGGGTGATAGGAGCCTTGGTTTTAGTGTTGGGACTGCTGTTGTGGGCACTGATGCATTAGAAGACCACTATTAGAAGCTTTTGGGGATTTATTTAAAACTTGAACTTATATTTTTGGGGCATGTAGCCATTAAATTCCAAACATTGAAATTTTTTGTTAATTGTTTCTGTTGGAATTTGAATATTTATGGTTTATGAATGAAATGCTTGGTTAATGTTTACGTATCTCAAGTACTTTTAGATGCATGATTGTGAAATTATGGTATGTTGTTATGACAATACGTGTAGATAACAAAGATAGTATGCATGAAGTAGTACCATAACTTAGATTAACATAACAAGTAGGAAGTGTAACCAAATAATAGTATTAGTAACCATGCGACTAAACCTTTAATTAAAACCATAACTGTAGGACTATGCCTCCAAGAAGAGAGAATCCTGAAGTCGCACGGCTCGTGGCGGAGCAAATTATGGCTGCACTTCCGAACATTGTCAGCCAAGTAGCAGCTGGGTTGAATGCTAATTCAAGCAATGCGGGAGCGACTGGAAATCGGGAATGCACATATAAGACCTTTAGGGGCTGCAACCCTAAAGAATTCCATGGAACTGAAGGAGCTGTGGGATTACTGACATGGATTGAGGGTATGGAATCCGTTCTTCATATCAGCAAGTGCACAGAAGGAAACAAAGTAGAATTTGCTGCTTGTTTGTTGCAAGGCCGAGCACTAACATGGTGGAACACACAAGTACAAACCCGTGGATGGGAAGCGGCTTACAACCTTACGTGGGAAGAGTTCAAGAAGCTACTCAAGGGAGAGTATTGCCCAAGAAGTGAAATCCAGAAGCTGGAGGCAGAACTGTGGAATCATGAAATGAAGGGAAACGATATAGACTCTTACACTGCCCGTTTCCATGAGTTGGCAAAGCTGGTGCCACATTTGGTGACGCCCGAGGAAAACAGAGTGGATAGGTATGTGTGGGGTTTATCTGAAGGAATCAGAGGAAATGTCACTTCAGCTGACCCAAAGACTCTCCAAGAAGCAGTAAATTTAGCAACAAGACTCACCAACAACGCGAATCGTTCAAGAACATCAGGGAATGACAAGGCCGCTGGGAAAAGAAAGATAGAAGAGCCTGCAAGAAGGCAGTTTGGGGGAAGAACAGACAAGGGTGATAGGGTGACAGGAAATTTTGGGGTTCAAGCACAGGTCGAAGAGAAGGAAAGAGGGCTATGCCCAAGATGCACCAAGTGCAATAATCGACACCTCGGAAGATGCATCATTTGCTCCAAGTGTAGCAAAGGAGGCCATGTCGCTAAAGATTGCAAGAGCGGAGGAAGGCGAACATGTCACGAGTGTGGGAGCCCTGATCACTATCGGAACGCATGTCCGAGACTGAACCGAAGGCCTAATACAAATCAAGCGCGACCATTTAATCAAGGGAATCAAGGAGGTCAGGCACGAGGCCGAGTGTTTGAAATTGGAGCAGATGAGGCAAGACGAAACCCAGATGTAGTCACAGGTACGTTTCTCTTGAATAATCATTATGCAACAGTACTATTTGATTCGGGAGCAGATAGGAGCTTTGTATCACTAGAATTTAGGCCGAAAATTGACTTGGAACCTCAAAAGTTGAAAGAAGCCTATATTATAGAATTTGCTAATGGACAAGAAGTTAGGGCCAAAGATGTAATTATGAACTGTACCTTAAAATTGGCGGAAAAAGATTTTAGCATAGATTTAATTCCAATCAGATTAGGAAGCTTCGATATAGTCGTAGGTATGGATTGGTTATCAAAGAATCGCGCTGAGATCGTTTGCTCCGAAAAGATCGTCCGAATACCCCAAACCGAAGGAAGAGTACTGGAAATACAGGGAGACAGCTCTGGGAGGAAATTCAAAATAGTGTCGGGTATGAAGATGCGAAAATATTTGCGAAAAGATTGTGTTGCGTTTCTGACACACGTGGTGGATAAGGAGATCAAAGAGAAGAATATTCAAGACTTTCCAATAGTACGAGATTTTCCTGAGGTATTCCCAGATGAATTACCTGGATTACCACCACCAAGACAAGTCGAATTTCATATCGACTTAATTCCAAGAGCGGCACCCGTAGCGAAGTCACCGTACCGGTTAGCACCTTCAGAAATGCAGGAGTTGTCAGGCCAACTCAAAGAGCTGCTCGATAAAGGATTCATACGACCCAGCTCTTCACCCTGGGGAGCTCCAGTTTTGTTCGTTAAAAAGAAAGATGGTTCTTTTCGAATGTGTATCGACTACAGAGAACTCAACAAGCGGACCATCAAGAACCGATATCCCCTTCCTCGAATCGATGATCTGTTCGACCAACTTCAAGGAGCTACGTACTTTTCAAAGATCGATCTTCGGTCTGGATATCATCAGATGAGAGTTCGTGAGGAGGACATTCCCAAGACAGCGTTTAGGACTCGATATGGACATTATGAGTTCCTAGTCATGCCTTTCGGACTGATAAACGCTCCAGCAGTCTTTATGGACCTAATGAACAGAGTATGTCGACCGTACTTGGACAAATTTGTAATTGTGTTCATAGATGATATATTAATTTATTCGCAAAGCAAGAAGGAACATGAGCAACATTTAAAGCAAATACTAGAACTGCTCAAAGATCAGAAGCTGTATGCTAAACTTTCCAAATGCGAATTTTGGATTCGTGAAGTACAATTTCTTGGTCATGTAGTTAATGAAGATGGAATTCATGTTGATCCGGCCAAGATAGAAGCCATAAAGAAGTGGGAAGCCCCGAAGACTCCGACTGAAATCCGTTCGTTTCTCGGTTTAGCTGGTTACTATCGGCGTTTCATTGCAAATTTCTCCAAAATTGCACAACCATTAACGGCATTAACCCAGAAAGACAAGAAGTTCGATTGGGGAGAGAAGCAGGAAGAAGCCTTTCGGACGCTTAAACATAAGCTTTGCAATGCACCGATCTTAGCTCTACCAGAGGGTGCAGACATTTTTGTTGTTTACTGCGATGCCTCACACCGAGGGTTGGGGTGTGTGCTAATGCAAAAAGACAAGGTTATTGCCTACGCATCAAGGCAACTTAAGGTTCATGAAAAGAATTATACCACCCATGATTTGGAGCTAGGAGCCGTAGTGTTCGCACTCAAGATTTGGAGACACTATCTCTACGGCACTAAATGTACCGTCTTTACCGATCACAAGAGCTTACAACACATTTTTGATCAGAAAATGCTGAATATGCGACAACGGAGATGGGTTGAACTGCTTAGCGACTACGATTGCGAGATAAAGTACCATCCGGGCAAAGCTAATGTTGTGGCTGACGCGTTAAGCCGAAAGGAAAGGGTGAAACCATCAAGGGCAAGAGCCATGGGAACGATGGTCCGGACGAGCCTTAAGGATCAAATCCTCGAAGCACAAGAAGAAGCATTAAAAGGGGAGAATTTGAAGGGCGAAGCTCTACATCATCTGGAAAAGGAATTGGATACACAACCAGACGGGGTGCGTTACTTCCGAAATAGAGTTTGGGTACCTAAGGTTGTCAATCTGCGATCAATAATCCTGGATGAAGCTCATAAATCAAGATATTCAATTCACCCCGGGGCCGATAAAATGTACAAGGATCTGAAGGAATACTATTGGTGGCCAGGAATGAAGAAAGATGTGGCTATATATGTAAGCAAGTGCCAAACTTGTGCCCTGGTTAAGGCTGAACATCAGAAACCATCAGGTCTTCTTCAGCAACCGGAGATTCCCGAATGGAAATGGGAACAGATAAGCATGGATTTCATAACCAAGTTACCCAGAACTGGGAAAGGACATGATTCAATCTGGGTTATAGTGGACCGACTGACGAAATCTGCACATTTTCTGCCTATTCGGGAAGATTTCAAGGTAGAAAAACTCGCTCGAATTTACATCAACGAGATCGTTATGCGGCATGGAGTACCTACTTCAATAATCTCGGACAGAGATAGCCGTTTTACGTCACGCCTTTGGCGGTCAGTCCAGAAAGCGTTGGGCACACGTTTGGACTTGAGCACTGCCTACCACCCGCAGACGGACGGTCAGACAGAAAGAACTATACAAACACTGGAAGACATGCTGCGAGCCTGTGTATTAGATTTTGGGGGAAATTGGGATACTCACTTACCGCTGGTTGAATTCTCTTACAACAATAGCTACCATACCAGCTTAAAGTGCGCACCATACGAAGCCTTATATGGACGCAAATGTAGATCCCCACTCAGCTGGTTGGAGGTTGGTGACAGGCAGCTGTTAAGACCCGACATAATACAGGAGACCACAGACAAGATCGTAACCATTCAGGAAAGACTGAAAGTTGCCAGAACTCGTCAGAAGAGTTATGCAGATAATCGCAGGAAGCCATTGGAATTTCAGGTGGGCGATAAGGTACTATTAAAGGTATCACCATGGAAAGGATTGGTACGATTTGGGAAGAAGGGCAAGTTGAGCCCAAGATATATCGGTCCGTTTGAGATACTGGAAAAGATTGGACCAGTTGCTTACAGACTCAAACTACCACAAGAGTTAAGCGCTATTCACGACACATTCCATGTGTCGAATCTGAAGAAATGTCTATCGGATGAATCATTGGTGCTACCATTGGAAGATATTCAAGTGAGCGAGCAGTTACGCATTATAGAAGAACCCGTGGAGATACTTGACCGAGATGTTAAGCGGTTAAGACGTAGCAAAATCCCGATTGTAAAAGTTCGATGGAGTGCAAGGCATGGACCAGAATACACTTGGGAGCGGGAGGATTTTATGAAAAGTAAATATCCTCAGCTGTTCGTCAAGGAACTAACTGGGAATGCCAGTCATTAAATTTCGGGACGAAATTTCTCTAACGGGGGGAAACTGTAACATTCGGCAAAAATTGAAACTTCCAGGTTAGCATCTGTTAAGCCCTCACTAATGTTAATAGAGAGAATACACCCTAATAGGACTCATCCAGAAAATATTAAAGCGAAAAATCGCTAAAATTCCCGGTAGTTGCTTATAAGACCCGGTTTCGACCCAAGACTAACCGGAACACCTTGTGAAATGCCAAAATACCATAAATAACATATAACCTATATAAAATAGAGGGTTTTACTTTATATACAAATTTCCCTTTTTATAAGATTTAATAAATACAAGAAGGTATTTTAGAAGCTTGTTTTTGCAAATTAAAAGTCTAGTAAAAAAAAAAAAAAGGGTTTTACAAGATTTGATCATGGGCTAAATTTAATAATAATAAAAAAATGTTGCAAAGGGGTTTGGGGGCCCATGTTTGGCCGGCCTCCCCCCTACCTCTATTACCTCTCATTTGTTTTATTTTTACTTCATTTCAAACTTCACCAAGAAAAGACCATCCATCTTCCTTTCTCTCTCTCTCTTTGAGTTACTTGTTCTTCCCATCCTTCTTCATCACTTTAAACCCTCAAACTCCAGAAATTTCAGTCTAACTCAAGTATCCAAACCAAAAATTTGAAGAGCTTGAGGTATTTGCATCATCTCTCAAAGGTAAGAGCTTTAATCTAAACATCTTCTTCATTTTTTTAAGCATCTTTTGATAAAAAAATTTGTCACCTTTCTATACTTTCATTTCATCCAAATGGATGAACTCTTTTCTTGTTCTAGAAGTGAGATAAAACACCAAGGACATGAGAAATGTCCATAAAATGGTGAAAATCTATGAACTTCCATCATGAACATAAGAAAAATGAGAAAAATCATCCAAATGTGGGTTTTGTTCATTTATAAGAATCTGGAAATTTTGACTTTGCATGCACATTTTCCCTATAAGTTTAAAGTATTTTCTTTTTAAAAACATGTCATAAGATGTGGGGATTGAATCTTTAACAAAAGGATCCACATCCATGGATGTTAAAGTGCTCAAAAATGAGTTTTAGTGAGAGTCTTTAAGTTCCAGAATCTGGCAGTTGGGTTGCATGTATTTTGGACGACCATATCTTGGTCAATTCATGTCCAAATTCTTTGATTTTTCTTCTGGAGTAAAGTTTAATGAGTTGGGGTTCAAACGCCACTGGTCTCATACAAAAATATTGAGTTTTGAGCTTTCAACTCCTTAGAACAAATTTGATGTGCAGCAGATGGTCTGTCAGATTTTTGTGTCAGTTTATTTTGTATATAACTCTTTGAAAAATGCATAAAACTTTCTCATTTTTCTTCTGGAAGCTACTTTTATGAGTTAGGTTTCACATGCTAAAATTTCATAACAATATACGATGTTTTGGTCATTTATAGATTTTGTGCAAACCAAGTATGTCAAGCTGTCCAGAAATGGCAGATTGGTACATGCAACTTCTTTTGACCATAACTCACTCAAAACTCATCAAATATTTGTGAATCTTTTTCCATAAGACACCTTTATGTGTTAGGTTTCCAAACCATGCAAAATCTCTGAAACATACTATGTTTTGACCCTCCAAAAGCCGGTTATGGCAGAAGGGTGTAAACTGTTTTAGGTTCTGTGTTGCATTATTTTGTAAAAATTATTTGAACCCCTTAAACACCTTCAAAATTTATGAAATTTGGTCAAAACCTTCTTAACTCAGTGTAGTACCACATATAAAAAGATGGGCAAATTTGTCATTCCAGAAAGTGTATTTCAATAACCATTTTTGAGGAACAAAGTTTCTGCCAGATTATGTATTTTGGAAAAAGTGTGGGATTTTACTATTTTAACCTTATAGGTACCTATACATGATTAAAACATTGGGAAAATATTAAATTCATCATGTCAAATTAAAAACTAAAACAATGGCATTTCACAAGAGGTGGACTAAATTAGCTAAGTTCAACCTTGAGTAGCTATGAAGGACTTATAGAGCTTATTTGACTTTATAGGAGACCCGTAAGGCATTAAGCGATCAAACTTGCGCAACTTCGCGTCTACACGTTAAGGTGAGTAATCACAGCCCCGTTTTTACTTGTTTAAATGTTTGGGGTGAAAAGCATGTTATGTTTTTAAAATGCTAAATGATTCATGATATTAAATTGTGGATATTTATGCTTTGAAGAATGAGTACTAATGAATGGACAATTGTACATAAGTGATAAAGATATGTTGAGTGATAATGAAAATGGTAAGTCCCCAGTAAATACACTACTTATTAACTCGTAACGAGCCGGTGATACTTGTGGATAGCGCTATTTGGTTTGACAAACCCACCTTAACTGACGAGTAGGGGTGCACTTTATCTGGTAATAATGTTCTTCTCACGTGGGTTAGTATACCACCTCTGAGGTAGTTCGCGGGGCGTAGATTGTCGGAGGCTTAGTAGTGGCTCAACCCTATTATATCTTAAAAAAATCACTCATTGTAAATTGTACTCATAAACCTTTTAACTTTGGAGCTTGTCATGAACGAACGTTTCATGAGAGTAACCATTGGAAGAAAAATTGTTGTGTATGGAAAAACCTGTGAACTCACCAACTCTTTGTAGTTGACCTTTTGTTTTAAACACGCTTTTCAGGGGCTAAGAAGGTAACTGACAAGGTTTAATTTAGCATGCATGTCGACATCAACCGAGACTCGTCTTTTGTCATATCTTGATAAAAACATTATTTTGGGTTACATGTAAACTTTGGGATTGTAAACCCTTAACTTTAAATTTTTGGGACTTTGTAATGTATACTTTGTGTAATCGTATGGTTGGTGTTGTTTATTTCCTAATGCTATGAAACTCTATCTGTTACATCTCGTGTTTCCGCTTTAGCGGGGTGTGACAGCTGTACCTCCAAAGAAATCAGGTACAACTTACAGGGCAGAGGGTTCGACAGAGAGAAATCAGGATGACTCTGATGATGACCATCATGGTCCATCAGATCACCCTGAGGGGGAGGAACAAAGGGAAACAGGTGCAAGCAATCCTCCAATATCAGCAGTGCCAATTTCCTCTGCACCACCAACCCAAACCCAAACTCAGGAAACACAACAGAGACCCACAGAGGAAACACCAGCCTCTGTAGAAACCACCTCTGTCCTTGAAAAAGATGTCCCTGAAGTTCAAATCCTGACTTCTTCATCCTCAGAAGAACTTCCCCATTCTCCACCAAAATCACAACCCAAAACTCACCCAAGAAGAAAATCCATTGCCCACAAACCAAAAAGCTCAAAACGTTCTGCTACTTATGTTCTAAAGAGAATGGAGTTCATATATGCTTTCAGGGCTGCAAAACGTTTTGATATCCCTCCACAAACCACAACCGAGCTCACAGAAGAAACATCTAAAAAACCCAAATCCCCAATCAAACCAACAGAACCATCCCCACCAAAGTCCTCAGAAACTGAAGTGTCAAAAACTACAGAGGCAATCCCCATCATACCAACAGAGACCTCAACACCCAAACCAACAGAAGCAATCCCACAGAGTCCAAAGCAGACAACAGGTTCCGAGCCTTCCCAAGCCAAAGATAAAGGAAAGGGTATCATGACAGAAGAACCAAAGAAGAAAAAGCAAATGCCTCAGACGACAGAGAAGTTGATGAAGAGATCATTCGATGCCTTTGTCACTCCTAAGCCTGAAGAAGACTGGGTATTCATTTCAGATCCTCTGTCAGAAATTCCGGTCCTTGATCCAAAAGCAAAGGTAACAGAGGGTAGGGTTGCAGAGATAAAACGGAAAATGGATGCTCTGCGAAGACCAATACCACCACCAACTACACGACATGCAGAAATGGAAGAGGTGGTGTATAGGTATCTTTACAGACAATAATATCAGAACAATCCTCCGCCACACATTGAAGATCCTCAACTCAGAGCTGACCTTGACAACACCTTCACCAGAACAAAGCCAAAAGCAAGGGCATACGTCTTCTCGGAGTCCAAAATTGAAAAGGTAATTTACTGCAAATTCTCTCAAACGATAACCATTCCAAAGATCAGGTACAACATCTACAAAGTCAAAAGGGAGAACAGGGCCGAAAATCAATTTTCAGATGCAGATATAAGGAACTTGAACCCCTACGATCTGCCAGATCTTCTACTTTGGACGAAAGAAAACTTCGACAACGATGCTAACAGAAGGGCCTATCAAGTATTCAGGAAAGCGATGAGGGAAAAGCTTCTGCTATATAGCATGATAGACTTTCAACTGGGAAGAGATCTTGGAGTCAGAAATCTATGTCTGAGACCACTAGAGGATCACTGCCCACCTTCTGCAATACCCAACTCAATCATAACAACACCAAGGTACGGGTTAGTGTATAAGGATCCTGCTGGTCAAGTAAGACTTTTGGTGGAAATGGACTGTCAGAAGTATGCAACCAGTACTCTAAACAAGTTCAGATCAATCTTAGAAGAGAACAGAGGTACTGAGCTTATGGATCGAGAATCAGCAGAAAGAATGATCAGAGAAATAGATGCTATAATTGGCTTAAGAGAACTCTGCATCAAATTCTATCACGAGCTCAGAGAAGTAGGATTCGACAACAGAAGTTTCAATGACTTCAAAGATGCAAATGTCTAAATCTCTTTTACATATCTCTGTAATAGTTAAAAAGTAATGAAATGAATCTTTTGCGGGATTGTTTAACCTCTGTCTACTTTACTTAGCCTAAATTATGCATAAAGTCAAATTTTCATTTTTCAATACTTAGGGGGAGATTGTTAGCTCCAAATATTCATAATATTAGAAGTATTGAAAAATAGGTCAAGTATGAAAGAGTTCCACAGAAGCTCTGCGGTGTTCCACAGAAGCTCTGCCGAAGCAAACAAGATCATTCAAGGAACACCAAGTCCCAAGAAGAATCTACAGAAGACTACTCACAAAGGACCAAAGAAGGATCTACAGAAGAATGCTCACCAAGGACCGAGCCGCAGAACCTCTGTCACCCTTGACAGAGCCTCTGCGGTTCAGACTGAAGACTTGGAAGATATTTATAATATCTTGCCACTGTTGCAAAAATATCTTACCACTGTTACAGAAATATCTTGCTACTGTTCTAGGGTCCGTTCATCAACTTGTACAAGGCATGGTCCGACAACAAACACGTGTCAAACTCTGATAAGAATCCTTGCAAGTTGATATTAGCGCATTTAATGCATGCAGGTTTCCAACTGTTCATGCCATCCCTTCTTTCCTGTAGCAATTGTCCTTTTGTCTATAATAGATCTTTTGTAGTAGTATAAAAGGAAGACTCATGTTGAGTTCTTCCTTACAACTAATCAGCCAACATCAGACAACAACTAACACACAAAAACACTAGCACTCAATTATTGTCAAATCTGTTCTTAGTGTGCTTCATCAAATACGGTAAACTTTGAGATATTCATCTGTTCTTCATATACTGTTTATTTGGTATTTTGTGCTGTTTCTATTTAAACATATCTGTTAGTTCTTCAAATACGCTTCCGCAACACATCTTATTTGAAATAATAGATAAGATAATCTTTGTTAATCAAATACGGGAACCAACAGAAATTATACCGTATTGTTATTCATCTATTGATTTCTTATTGTTCGTTGCACAATTCTGGAACTCACAATTGGTATCATTCTTATTAGTGATTCTGCATTTTTTGCACTCTAATTCGATTATCTTAGTGGTTTTTAAGAAAAATTAAGTTCATAAGTTTTGGTTGTGTTCTTGTGAAAAATCGAATTTTTACCATCAAAACTTGTTGTTTTTGCTTCAAAATCGATTTGGGTATTGTTATTTTTGTGTTTGGTCGAGTTCCTAATCTTTCAGGAACGATTTTGAGCAACCCTAATCGATTTCCAATCGAATTAGAAATCACAGTCGCAGTTACCGGATACCACAGCCGTGGTTACCGGGTCCATCAGTTGTTACCGGGTAAGTTCTCAAATCCCTTCTCTTGTAACCGGGTATTCAATAGTTACCGAATAATCTCAGTACTTACCGGACATAACTCCCGGTAAGTCCTAGATACCATTAAGCCCTTGCATTCGGTAAACTACCATCCGGTAAGTGATTTTCCTTCTGGTATACACGTTTCAATCCGGTAAGTCATCTCATCCGGTAAGGTTATTATTTGTGTTTCTTTGTTATCGGTAACCTTTGATTTCAGTGGCCACATCCGGTAACTACCTGCACCCGAAAAGTTCGTTCATCCAGTAAGCTATTCCACCAGGTAAGTTTGTTTTCTCATTTCTATTTCATCCGGTAAGTTTGTTTCACCCGGTAACCTCTGTTATCCGGTAACTCAAGCCCATCCGGTAACCATATGCAAATTTACCTGTTTCTTCTCAATCTAATCCGGACACTTCCAGATCAGATAGCTTTCTTCCGGATTCCTATCCGGTAAGCTCTGTTTGATAATCTATTGTTGATCCAAACCCTCAGTGATTTGATAATGACCCTCTCTTATATACTTAGTGAAAATCGTAAGTAAACAATATGTATCAGAGTTTCACTATCGCTGATAAGTACTAAGATCTTACAGTACCGCTGATAGGAACTCTCACTCTTTAGTTTAAACATTCAGCGAACACTGTTCACCATAATACTCTGAGTCTGTTCAGTACTTATGGTGATCGCTGATAAGTTAGTTGTTTACTTATGATCCCTGAAGACAAGTTTCACGTTAACATAGGTTCTACGCTGAAGTCGAAGATCAAGCTCAAGAATCAGCGACAAGTCTCCTAATGAACTGATGCGGATCAGCGAAGACTCAGATTTGTCCACTCAACGTGAAGTATCAAGTACAAGACTTTAGCTATCGCTGAATTCTATTATTCGCTGATAAAGAATGAAAGATCGCTGAATCAACGAAAAGCTGATCATAAAGTCCTCCGTACAAAGTACTTTGTCTTAACCACCCTTGCACGTCTCCGTACGATATGTCAGAAAAAGAACCTCCTTATTGTCTGAATTCGTACAACCACTCTGATACTACACTGTTCAACATGCGTCTACTAAGGTTGTCAACAAAGGTCAATGACATGCAACCAATCAGCTGCTGCCACGTGTAAACTGTAAACTGCAATGCATTAAATGCATGCAGTATATAAGAAGAAGAACTCACTTCATTTTTGAAGTAATTTGCTAACTCTGGACAAGTTCATCCTTCTTATCTTGAGATAGGTTATTATTAGTAATTTCCTTCTCTTTCTTAATGCAAGAAACTTAGTGTTCCAACTTGTTTAGATTTAGGTTTTTCCTTAATCTTGTTTCCGCAACAAGCTGTAAATTGTTAATGATTTATCAATAAACAATTTAGAAAAGTAAAATCTGTGTGTTTGTATTCACCCCCCCCCCCCCCCCTTCTACAAACTTGTATAGCCCTTCGGGACCAACACTTACTATCTTGAAAACGGCCCATATATCCCTGTTAGAATTGATCCTGCAGTACCAGCCGCTGAGAATAGACCTGCTATTCTAGAAAGGCTGATACCCAAGGAAGTTCATATGTGGACTGACAAAGATAAGAAGAAAGTGGCTATTGACACCAAAGCCAGATCCATACTCTCCATGGCTCTTCATGACGAAGTCTACCATTCCGTCATGAACCTAAAAACCTCAAAAGCTATGTGGGACACAATCTGTGTTCAGTATGAAGGTACATCTGAAGTCCAGGACTCACGAAAGATCAACCTGGTAAGATAGTACGAAATCTTCATTTGTGGTAAGAATGAATCTCTCTCTGAAGTACACCAACGTTTTAACTGTTTAATAATAGATCTAAAAACTGTTGGTAAGGAATATTCTAACTTTGAAGTACTGACAAAGTTCTTAGAATGTTTACCTGAAAGCTGGGACAGTTATTCTATGTGTCTCAAGTTGTCAAAGGATCTAAAATCAATGACCCTTTCTACCTTATATGGCATGATGCTGAATCATGAGCAATCGAGTCATCTTAAGAAGAATCTTGTAAAAGATTCCAAAAGCACCCTTGTTGCTTTAATCTCAGAGTCACCTTCCACTCAGCGATCAACTGTTACTATCACTGAGTTGGAGACTAACTCTGAAAGATCATCAGAATCTGAAGTTTCAGATGATGATGAAGCTCTGGCATTCCTAGCTAATAAGTTCAGGAGATTTGCTAGAAAGAGTAATTTCAAAAGGAATAAACCTCTTGCTATTACTGACAAGCCAAGATCATCAACTCCTGTTGATAAGGCTACTGCTACTTGCTATAACTGTGAAAAGATAGGACATTTTGCTAGCGAGTGCAGGTCTAAGAAAGTCTCTAGGTCCTCAGCTTTTCCCAAGAAAAAATTTACTCCTCGGACTAGAGATGAAAAATACAAAAAGCTGAAAGAAAGGTATTCAAAGCTGAAAACCTTTAAGAAGAAAGGCAAAGGCCTGATGGCTGACTATGATTGGGCTGGCTCTGATAAGGAAGAAACATCTGACTCTGAATATGATGAAGCCAATCTCTATCTTATGGCCAAACTTGAAGATGAGGAAGAAAGTTCAGACATTCCCTCCACTTCAACCTCTGCTACTCAGGTATCACCTTCCTTCTTTACCAATATTGCAAATATTGATGAAGCTGGTAGTCTTCAAAAGAACGATCTCTTGACTAGAAGTTTATATGAAGCCATGAATGGCAAAACTGTAGTTGAAAATCAAAACCTTGATCTTGCTGAACAACTTAAAAACCGTTACCTTCAAATAGAAAATCTTTCTAAAATTGAAGAAGATTTTAAAGATCAAGTTCACCTAAATCAACTAGTCAAAATCGAGCACGAAGAAGTTATCGCTGCATTAAAAGCTGAAAAAGCTACTGTTGATGGATGGTATAATTCCTCAACAAAGATCACTGAGATAATTAAGTCTCAGATTCCCCTGAGTGATAAACGTGGTCTTGGTTACAAAGCTGATACTCTAGAACCAACCACTGATCGTTCCATGCTCTTATTTGGAACTTTCGTATCCTCAGTCGCTGATAGTTCATCCTCTCAGTGTTCCTCTTCTAAACCGCCCATCCCTGAGGAAATCTCTACCTTAACTTCTAAAGGTAGAGAAAAAGTTATTTATCCAAAACCTACCTCAGTCTTTAAAAACAATGGTAAAGGAATTGCTTTTAACCAAAATCCTCATAAGGGTACCTCTGTACCAAAGTTGAACGCTTCTAAAGCTTCAGGGACTTATCCCTCTGATTCAAAGAATAAGATCTCTGGATTTATTCAACGTGGATCTATTCAGCGATCTACTCCTAGAATCAAAGTGGAAATCATTGGTAAGAAATCCAAAGAACTAAATGTTCCTCCCATTTCAAAAACCAATAGCTTACTTGGTGCTGGTCCTTCTAATTCAAAATCTAAAGCTCAGCATGCAAATGGTCCTAGAGCTACTTTTGGTTATAGGAAATGTTATCACTGTGGACTTACAGATCATATTGCTAGTAAGTGCCCTACATCCACCAAAGCTGAAAAGATAGCTAAGGTGAAGATCATTGACCCCAAGGCAAAGAAGACCACTGAGGTTAAGAAATTAACCAAAGTGAAGACTGACAAAGTTGAATCTTCAAATGCTGCGAAGACTGCTGAACCTTCCACCTCTTCTTCTACCCCCACTGACAAGTGTGTACACATGGTTAAGTGGGTACCCAATAAAATCTAATCTTCCTTTGTAATGCAGGTTAAGAAGGGTATCTGGTATCTCGATAGCGGATGCTCTAGACACATGACTGGAAAGAAAAGCCTGCTCGCTGAATACAAGGAAGAGAAGGGTCCCTCTGTAACTTTCGGTGGAAATGGAAAAGGACATACCCGAGGGTTTGGTGTACTCTCAAATGGTACAACAACCTTCAGAAGAGTCGCATATGTTGAAGGGCTGAAGCATAATCTTCTAAGCACCAGTCAGCTTTGCGACAAGGATAACAAAGTAATCTTTACTAAGGAATCCTGCTTTGTCGCTGACAAAAAGGAGAAGATAGCTCTCAACGGTTATCGTTTGGAAAATGTTTATGTAATAAACAAGGACTCAACAACCACTGAGAACTCCTGTTTCTTCTCAAAAGCCTCATCTGATGTCAACTGGCTATGGCATAAGAGGCTCTCTCATCTAAACTTCAAGACACTGAACACTCTTTCTTCAAAAGAGTTATTCACTGGTCTACCTCAGCACTCATACGCCAAAGAGTCCTTATGTTCAGCGTGTGAGAAAGACAATTTATAAATTTCAATCTTCCCTTGTAAAAATATTTACGAAGTTAATGAAATTTTCAATGAAGTACTTTACTCCATCAGTACTAGAAAGGATCCCTGAAAACATTAAATGGGACACGCATCTATGAGTTGAATTTATCCTCATGTTTTTCAAACACTTCGCAATTTTCTTTTGTGGCTTTGTCATCATCATATTGGGGGAGATTGTTGATTCAAACCCCCTCAGTGATTTGATGATGACCCTTAGAATTTCTTAGTGAAAATTATATGTAATATTGTATGTATTAGTGTTTCTCCATCAAAGATAACATACTGAGTCTGTTCAATATCACTAATGGTAACCACTGTTCTTTATTATTCCTCAGTGATAAATGTACATCAGTGGTAACTGAGTCTGTTCAGTTTCACTGATGATCACTGATTGTTTCATTTGTAATCAATGTTGTTTGTAATCTCTGAAGACCAATTTCGGGACAAAGAGTTCATCGCTGACATCGAAGACAAAGCTGATGAGCAAGTGACAAGTCTACTAATGATCTGATGTGGACATCAGTGAAACCAAGACAAGTCCACACATGCGACATTTCAAGAAGAAGACATCAGCGATAGCTGACTTACATCAGGTCTTCACAGATGGAAGTTCAACTCAGCAATCGCTGATCATGAAGCCTAATCTCCAAGAAATGCTTGTCTTATCCTCTTCCACAACTCCGTATGATTTGTCAGAAGTACATACCTTTGTCCAGAATCGTACAAACCACTCTGCCACTACACTGTTCACCATGCGACCCTAAAGGATGTTTGTAAAAGTCAGAAGCATGCGCCAATCAGATGCTGACACGTGTAAAGTCCTTCTAACATGCATTAAATGCATGTGGTATAAATAGGAGGAATGCACCTTCAGTTTGAAGGTGGTCATCCTTGAACCTCTTAGTGCCTTAGAAAATTATCCTTAATTTTATATCTTCTTTTCTCTCTTATTTTTAGTGCAAGGATACTTTGTGATTCTCAAAGTTTGTTTAGATTAGGTTTTACTTAATCTTATTCCACAACAAACTGTAAATTGTTTGATTTATCAATAAATAATTTAGAAAACCATAAAACTTGTGTGTTTGTATTCGACCCCCCCTTCTACAAACGTATACTTGTATAGCCCTATGGGTCCAACAAATACACTTGGAAAGTTCGATCCCAAAGCTGACGATGGAATATTTCTAGGATACTTTTCAGTATCCAAAGCCTTCAGAGTCTTCAACAAGAGAAGACAAACTGTTGAAGAAACCAAGCATGGCACCTTTGATGAAACCCATTCAGCAAATCTAAAATGTATTGCTAAGAAAAAAGAATTGAATCAGTGGATGTTTTCTCATTATGGGGAACCAGAAGCTGACTTCAACCCTGACCCTCAGGTCAATAACCCAATCGCTGATGATGATCCTATCATCATTCCTAGAATGCAAACAAGTGAAGTTGAACCGTCAAATTTTGAAAATTTTGAACCGTCATATAAACACTTTGCCTCCTTCTGAACCGTCAAATTTTGAAAATCCATCCACTTCTATTCAGCAATTACTGCCTAGTATACCTGAAACTATTGCTGCTGAAGCCTCTTCTTCAGCACCTCTAGAAATCCATTCTGAACCAGAGATTCAAGATCCTGCTCGAAGATGGACAGTAAATCACCCAATCGAACAAATTCTAGTATTCAGACTCGACAAAGTTCAGGAATCTCGTCCCTAGACCATCTGACAAAATTGTAAAATTTGACTCTTCAACAGTCCAAAGCCTTCAGAGTCTTCAACAGTAAAATTTGACTCTTTGTTAATTTTATTTCGCTGATTAAACCAAAAAGAATTGATGACGCCCTCAAAGATCCCCTAGACAATCCAAAGCCTTCAGAGTCTTCAACAGTAAAATTTGACTCTTTGTTAATTTTATTTCGCTGATTAAACCAAAAAGAATTGATGACGCCCTCAAAGATCCAAATTGGGTAAGTGCTATGCATGAAGAGTTGACTGAATTTGAAAGAACTAAAGTTTGGAATCTCGTCCCTAGACCATCTGACAAAATTGTAATTGGCACCAAGTGGGTGTATCAAAATAAGTTGGATGAATTTGGAACTGTTACCCGCAACAAAGCTAAACTAGTTGCTTAGGGATACAGACAAGAGGAAGGCATACGTTATGATGAAACTTTTGCCCCAATGGAAAGACTCGAAGCAATTCGACTTTTCATAGCTATGCAGTTCAGAAAAGACTTCAAGGTTCACCAAATAGATGTCAAGTCAGCATTCCTTAATGGAAAGCTGAACGAAAAGGTTTTTGTTGAACAACCACCAAGATTCGTTGATCCTAAGCGTCCAGAATATGTATATAAGCTGGATAAGGCCCTCTATGGTTTAAAACAAGCACCTTGTGCATGGTATGACACTTTATCTTCCTTTCTTATTGCTGAAAATGTTGAACGTGGTAAAATTGATAACACTTTATTTTTCAGAAAGGTTAAAGGTCATATTATTCTACTAACCCATCTCTGTGTACTCAGTTCGCTGAAGGAATGAAGAATGAATATAATATGAGTATGATGGGTGAACTAACATACTTCCATGGACTTCAGATCAAGCAAAGTGATAAAGATATGCTGTAGAAATTCGATCTTACTCAAAGCTCAGATATGAAAACCCCTATGGCACCTTCGCTGACACTTAACAAGGATCCCTCTAAAAACCTGTTAATGTCAATGCCTATAGAGGAATGATTGGCTCTCTTCTATATCTTACAACGAGTCATCCTGATATCAAGTATTCTACTTGTCTTTGTGCATGATATCAACCTGAACCCAAAGAATCACATATGATCGTTGTGGAGCGAGTTTTCAGATATTTAAAAGGTATACCCAACCTAGGTCTTTGGTATCCCAAAGACTCAGAGTTCGATCTAACTGCCTATTCAAATAGTGATTTTGCAGTTTGCAAACTAGATAGAAAGAGCACCACACGAGGCTGTCAGCTCCTGGGTGGAAAGTTGATGAGTTGGACTAGTAAAAAGCAAAAGTCAGTGTCTACCTCAATCGCTGAAGTTGAGTATGTAGTCGCTGGTAGTTGTTGTGCTCAGGTCTTATGGATGAGAAATCAGTTATTAGACTATGATCTTCATGTATCAAAGATTCCCAACTATTACGACAACACTAGTGCCATCGCTATAGCAAACAACCCAGTGCTACACTCAAAGACCAAACACGTCGAAATCATATATCATTTTATCAGAGATCATGTGATGAATGGAGACATAGAACTTCATTTTATACCCACTGACTATCAGTTAGTTGATCTATTTACCAAATCTCTTGATGAGACAAGATTCAACTTTCTCATCAGCGAGCTTGGAATGCTAAACCTTGAAGAATTACTCTTTAGAGGTAAAGCATTATGTCAGCAATAAGGTTATATATCTGATAATCATCTTTTAAGCTCTGAGTATATGTTCTCTGATACTCAGGTATGTTCTCTATCCTAACTCACTGAAGTTTCCTTCAGTAAGGTGTCTTTCAAAATAAAACCTATCACTGACATCTTTCTATTAGTGATCACTTTGAGAAAGTTAAAATCATCACTGATATTTCTCATCAGTGATTTTTCGAAAATCAAAATCCATCCCTGATATTTCTTATTATCAGGGTTGTCTTAAGAAAAACGAAAAGACAACTTTTTGTGAGACGTCATTCTAGAGGATAACCCATGACACGCCTTTTTGTCTGACACGTTCGTCCGTTACACTTCTTAACCAATCCTCTTCGTGGGACGTGTCTGTGTCATGATGAGGGTTTTTCCCGCTCATCAACTTTCTCTCTCCTCTCTCACTCCTATATAAACAACCCTTGTTTATATTTTCTCTCTTTACGCGCATAAAACTCTCTAAAGCAAGAACCTCCATAGCATTTGAAGGAACTAAAAACTTAAGAACTCGATCCTCTACACTTTCAAGAATCCAGGTTCATATTCTTAAACTTATGCTATTTTTTTGGACAAAAACATCCTTTTTGATCTTGAATCTCTGCTTACAAAGATCAAAACAATGTTTTTCTTTCTTAAAAATCATCTTCTTTCATGATTTTCTTACAAAAACTCAAAAACATTTTTCGAAGTTTAAAACGATTCTTTAAACTCTGTCTTTCATCTTAAATGTGTATTCCAGATTCTTTCCTATAAAGGAAACTGGTAAAACATAATTTTGTACCATTTTCAGTATATTTTAAACTGGAAAACCCACTTTACAAGTTTCTTTCCTTAAATAGAAACTGGTGAAATCCCTAATTCTTATTTTTGGAAACTCTTTCCATACTAAGAAATTCTTCTTAATTTTCTCCTTTGTTATAAAATTCTCATAAATGGCATCCCAAGCGACAACCTTTGTGAAATCGAAAAATGTCAAATTCGACCTGAATGATGTCTAATTCGTAGGCAACAACCATCTCGCCCAGTTGACCCTCCCTGAGAAGAAACCCAGTCTGCATCTGGCAGACGCTGTGACCATGCTAAGAAACTCCCATCTCTTCTACTCCCGGACCGTCACTCCTCCTTCTCACAAAAACCTCCTTCAGTAGTTTTGGTACATTGCTGAACGTGTCGAAGTCACTCTAGAAATGAAGAAGATCGTTATTGTGATCTCATTCCAAACTGAACTTGGAGTTGGTAGCATCACTGCCAATGGGATTCGTTCAGCCCTTCAACTGCATGTTGCCCGCCGATTCACTGAGCCTCCAACCGACGATGAACTGATCCAATGCCTGGATCATATAGGGTACGAGTAGGACACAAAGCCCATGTCTCAAATCCTGGACAAGAAACTCACCAAAGTCATGAAGGCCAAAATGCCTTCAGAGCTCAACTTTCTCTTCACCCACATTATACAAGCCATGAGCGAGAAAATCGGCTCACACGATCAGGCCAACCGGTTTCAGCTTCAGATGGGATACAGCCTGATCACTGGGCGAAACATAGACTACGCCCACATGATTTTCGACGATCTGATGGTGAAGGTCAGAAACCAGACTGGGAGCTGAAAGGTCTGTGGATCCCAGATTAGTGCAATCGATATGAAATCAATAAACAATAAGCAATGAACACGTTTGATTTCAATATGTCATCCCTCTATTTCATAAACCATTCAAAGAGTTTTTACTATGCGATTACAATGGTTTCAGGATGATTAACCTTTCTAAGCTCTCCTCTGTCTAACCTAAAACTAGGCTAAAACTCTAACTATTTATACCAAGGGCTTAAGCTTCAAGCCCATGGCCCATTAAGCTAAACTAAGCGCATTAAACATTATTAAGGCTTTTACAATTAATATAAAACTCTATATAGTTCTTTATATAACTTTCTAAGATGTAGGACATTTATGGTTCTAAGAATCTCCCCCTAAAGTTATATAAAGAAAAATTGGTCTTGAAAACTTTATGTGTAATACCCCGGGTAAGTCCGTTAGATAAATTACCTATCCGTCAGATTTATTTAACTCTATAAAGGAAGTTTATGGCAAGTTTGGGTAAAATCATGGGTTAAAGAGTGTGTTAGCCATTAGTTAATAGTTGAGGGTTCAATTGGTAAGTTTAGTTAAGATATTATCAAACTAGGTATCAGATGTATCAGATTATCCTAAAATAGAAAGAGTGTGTGTGCGGGAGTTCTGGAGGCGAAAAGAAGCAAAAGAGGAAAAATACGGAGAAAGCATCGATTGATTTGGTTGAAGTTGATTTGAGGTAAGTACCTTTACATTTTGTGCTTGTAATCCTAAGTAAAAGATATCTATCGGTTTAGAAAGATCGATTTTATTGTTTGGTATTAGTTTTCAATCGAATCTGTGAAAATGGAACCGACTGTGTTCTTGAGAGTCCCGGGGAAGTTTCGGTAGACTCCCGGTAGTATGGAGTCCCGGTATGGTAGACTCCCGGTATTGTCGACTCCCGGTAGTGTCGACTTCTGATATAGTGAACTCCCGGTATTACTAACTTCCGGTATTGCCAACTCCCGGTACGAAAGAGTCCCGGTACTGTGAAGTCCCGGTACCAAGGAGTCCCGGTACTGAGAAGCCCCAGTACTCTGTGTAGTCCAGGTAGTTGTTAAGTTTAGTGATACAGTTGAGAACAGGAACTGGTAGGCTTTATATGTTTGGCTAGTAAAGAGGTGTATGTGCCTTAAATTGTTTCTGATTCTGTGGAGTCGTGGTAAGAGATAAGACCATTGTGAAAGGAGCTTGCGAGCGTGTGTAATAATCAAAACAGGTGAGTTTTACTTTAAAAGTATTTTAACTGGAATACATATACGTATGGTTTGGGAACGTGATAATTGAGGTATTATATTTACAAGAGTATTATAATGTGTTAGAATACGTTGGCCGGGCTTAGGACCGGAGTGTGTGGCTATAGAATCCGCATAGCGTTGTTTGGCTGTAGATGTTGTGCAGCGTTGTAAACTTATTAGTTGGCTTGCAACCAACTAATATGGCCAGGAGGAATGAGAATGAAAAGGGAAGGTATATGTTGTGTGAGTTCAAATTGATATATTTGATAGTGCTGTGTGATTTATATAATTAAAGGTTATATAAATGATTTCAAACTAACAGGGATTTTTCTCACTTAGACCCTTAGGTCTAACCCTCATTTTTGTTTTAAAAATATGTATTCCAAGTGGTGGATCGCGTAAGAGCAAGTAATTAGAGTAAGAGATGGATGGCTTTGGTGAAGAATTATATGACGAAGAACTTGGCATGTTTAGCAGTTGTAATTTAATAACTAAATGTTATGTATGTAATCACTATAAAGTTTGTAGTAGGATGGTTTCTTTTGATTGTAAAAGACTACGGGACCGAACTTGAAATTTGATATCTCTTTTGTTATATCGATGTTATGTTACATTATGTGATTTGTTGTGTATATGGGAATTGGGTTGTTACAAATGGTATCAGAGCCTTAGTTTATGGGATTTAGGTATTTGTATCTGTACCTAGACTTAAACTTCATGTGAAGTAGGATGTCCCTATTATTGTAGAACTTTGGGATATTAAGTATAAAAGGTAGAAGGAACATCATGTAAGGTAATTTCATATTACACCTGGCCAGTGTAATTGTGATCTTACAGGTACATGTTTGAACTGGAATACCTTGTTATATGGGGTATGTGCTTATGTGTATATTAACCTTGTTTAAATCTACAGAATGGCAAGCGGTACACGGAATTCGAATCGAGGAGGAGGAAGAAATCCGAATAGTACGAATCTGCCGATAGGAACGGGGGACAGGGGAGGCAGAACTGGGGGCAGAGTCGGGGGTAGAGATGGAGGTCGAGCCGGAGGCAGAGTCCAGCCACAGGGTACAGAGTTTGTTACCAGGGATGATCTAATGGCAGAAATGGGAAGATTACAGGCTAACATACAAACAATGTTTGATCGAAACCGTCATAATGAAACTGGAATATCGGATCCCGGACCGGAAGATGAAATGCTAATCACACCAACTGTTGTACCAGTACAAAGGTGGTGCGACTACAAAATGTTTTTGAGCTGTAGACCTCCGACCTACTCAGGAGACAGGGATCTCGTGAAAGCAATGAGGTGGATGAAAGAAATAGAAGCTATTTTCAAGACAAGCAAGTGTGCAAATGAAGATAGGGTATTGTATGGGACAACAATGTTAAAAGGGGATGCTTTGTATTGGTGGGAGTCTTTTATTCATTCTAAAGGATCTGATGTTTATTCTACCCTCTCTTAGGAAGAATTTGTGATAGCCTACAGAAACGCATTTTGTCCCCAAGCAGCCGTCAAACAGCTGGAAGGGGAATTTATGAACTTGCAACAAGGAAACTTATCCGTTCGAGACTACACCGCTAGCTTTCTGGAAAAATCTCGGTTCACAGAATACTACGTTGCTACGGAGGCGATGAAGACGGAAAGCTTTATCTTTGGGCTGAAATTAGAAGTCAGAAGGCTAGTGACTGCAAAAGGACCCGATACCTTCTCAACTGCAGTTGATGCCGCGGAGAATGTTGAAAGAGATATTAGAAGGGATGCTGGCGATAAAATATCGGGAAGAGAAAGTGGGAAGGACCACAACACGATCCGAAGAAGTCCCGATTTCAGAGGTATGATAACCGTCCGCCGTTTCGACCAGCGGAAAGACCATGTCAGAAGTGCAACCGTGTCCACCGAAAAATTGCCAAGGTGATTTACGAGCATGTTATAAGTGTGGGAAGACCGGACACGTCATTAAAGATTGTAAGGTAACGCGGTTATGTTTCTTATGCTATTCTCCGGATCACCTTCAGTCGGACTGTCCGCGGGGGAGGACACAGCAAGGTGGGTCATCGGGCAGGCCATCAATTGTTAAACCAGTAATACCAAGACTAGAACCGCCAGTAATCAGGGGTCGCGCATTTCAAATGACTGAGAAAGAAGCGGAGGAAACTCCGGATGTGGTCACAAGTACATTTTTAATAAACTCTACACGTGCTAAGGTGCTATTTGATTCCGGTGCAAACCGATCGTTTGTGTCTCCTGCATTTGCTGCTTGCCTGTGTTTGAAACATAAAATGCTAGAACATGCTCTATCAGTAGATACGACAATGATAATCAAGTGTCAGTTAAAGTAGTATTTGATGACTGTGTGATAAATATAGAGGAGTGTAGAGTGCCGATACAATTGTTTCCTATAACTTTGATAGCGTTTGACGTCGTAGTGGGAATGGACTGGTTAGCCGAGAATCAGGCTAACATAGTGTGTGATAAGAAGTTAATGAATGTGGTATTACCTGAGAAGGGACCAGTAGTGATTTATGGTGATCGTAGGAATCATCAGTCTAGCCTTATATCTATGATAAAAGCCCGTAAATGTGTCAGTAAGGGTTGCCCGAGTTACTTAGCCTATGTGATAGATAGTAGGCCTGAAAAGATTAAGTTGGAAGATATTCCTATCGTTAGTGAATTTCCAGAAGTTTTTCCCGAAGACTTAAATAGTCTTCCGCCTGTTAGACAAGTAGAGTTCGGTATAGACCTGATTCCTGGAGCCACTCCTGTAGCCCGTGCACCTTATTGTCTGGAACCTCCAGAGATGAAAGAGATGATGGCACAACTACAAGATTTATCCGATAAAGGCTTCATCAGACCTAGTTCTTCACCGCGGGGAGCACCAGTGTTATTTGTGAAAAAGAAGGATGGTTCGATGAGAATGTGTATCGACTACCGAGAACTGAATAAGCGTACGATAAAGAACAAATATCTGTTACCCCGAATTGATGACCTATTTGATCGGTTAGTTAGAGCTTGCTATTTCTCCAAGATTGATCTAAGATCCAGTTATCACCAGTTGAAAGTTAAAGAAGAAGACGTTCTAAAGACTGCTTTTCGAACAAGGTATGGACATCACGAATTCTTAGTGATGCCGTTCGGACTGACGAACGCTCCAGCTGCCTTTATGGATTTAATGAATCGGGTATGTAAGCCGTATCTCGATAAATTTGTTATTGTATTTATCGATGATATCCTTATCTATTCCCGATCCAAGAAAGAGCACGCGCAACATCTTCGTTTGATTCTGGAGCTACTAAAGAAGGAAAAGTTGTATGCAAAATTTTCCAAATGTGAATTCTGGCTACGGAAAGTTCAATTTCCGGGGCACGTGGTTTCTGAGAAAGGTATACAAGTTGATCCGATGAAAGTGGAAGCAGTTGAAAAGTGGGAACCGCCGAAGACAGCAACCGAAGTACGTAGTTTTCTGGGTTTAGCCGGCTACTATCGGAAATTTATAAAAGACTTCTCTCGTATCGCAACGCCTTTGACTAAGCTAACCCGAAAGAACCTGAAGTTTGAATGGAAAGCTGAACAAGACGAGGCATTCCGGATATTGAAAGAGAAATTGTGCAGCGCACCGATTCTATCACTACCTGAAGGTTCGGAAGATTTTGTTGTTTATAGTGATGCTTCAAAACTGGGATTGGGATGTGTACTTATGCAGTGGGGAAAGGTTAATTCTTATGCTTCTCGTCAATTAAAGGATCATGAAAGACAGTATCCTACACACGACATGGAGCTTGCAGCAGTTGTCTTCGCGTTGAAGATTTGGAGACATTATCTGTATGGTTCCAAATGTCAGATTTATACCGATCACAAGAGTCTCCAACACCTCTTTGATCAGAAGGAACTGAATATGAGACAAAGGAGATGGCTAGAATTGCTGAACGATTACGACTGTGAAATCCTTTATCACCCGGAAAAGGCGAATGTGGTGGCGGATGCGCTGAGTCATCAAGAAAGGAGTGGAACAATAAAAGTTATTTCGCTACGAACTGAACTCCTACCCAACATATTTGACGAATTGCAGAAGTGTCAAGTGGAAGCTTATCAGGATGAACATCTGAAATCAGAACGGTTAGCGGGGATATCAACATTGCTAGTAAAGGATGATCGTGGGTTATTGTGTCTGGGAAACAGAGTGTGGGTACCTCGTTTGGGTGGGTTACGTGATCGTGTTTTACAAGAAGCTCACCAATCCCGTTTCTCTATTCACCCAGGTACAAACAATATGTATAAAGACCTTAAACAATTCTATTGGTGGCCGGGGATAAAAAGAGGTATTGCTTTGTATGTGGAAAGATGTGATACTTGTAAGAAAGTAAAGATCGAACACCAAAATCCAGTTGGTCAGCTACAGCGGCTAGAAATACCTATGTGGAAGGGGGAGCAGATTACCACAGATTTCATCACGAAGCTACCAAGGACTCCGAAGGGATTTGATTCTATTTGGGTGATCGTCGATAGATTGACAAAGTCTGCACATTTTCTACCGATAAAAGAAAACCGATTCGATGGAGCGATTAGCTAAGTTGTACATTGACGAAATAGTAACTCGACATGGAGTTCCAATCTCGATCATTTCTGATCGTGATAGTCGTTTTACTTCGAGATTTTGGAGAAGTTTTCAAAGGGAAATGGGGACACAGATAAAGTTAAGTACGACGTATCATCCTCAAACAGACGGGCAGAGTGAACGAACGATTCAGACCTTAGAAGATATGCTCCGGGCTTGCATTGTTGATTTTGGGGGATCATGGGATAAACACTTACCGTTGATCGAGTTTGCATATAACAACAGTTATCATTTCAGCATACAAGCGGCACCGTTCGAAGTACTATATGGTAGGAAATGCCGAAAGCCTTTTTGTTGGAACGAAGTGGGAGAAAAACAGCTAGCGGGACCGAAAATAGTTCAGTTAACTGCCGATAAGGTTACTTAGATTCGAGAAAGATTGAAAGTGGCTCAAGATAGACAGAAGAGCTACGCTGACCGATGTCGAAAGCCTTTGGAATTTCAAGTTGGGGATTTCGTAATGTTAAAAGTTTCCCCATGGAAGGGAGTCATCCGATTTGGGAGACAAGGTAAACTTAGCCCAAGGTATATCTGTTGATCCAAACCCTCAATGATTTGATAATGACCCTCTCTTATATACTTAGTGAAAATTGTAAGTAAACAATATATATCAGAGTTTCACTATCGTTGATAAGTACTAAGATCTTCCAGTACCGCTTATAGGAACTCTCGCTTTTTAGATTAAACATTCAACGAAACTATTCATCATTAATGCTCTGAGTCTGTTCAGTCATTATGATGATCGCTGATAAGTTAGTTGTTTACTTATGATCCCTGAAGACAAGTTTCACGTCAACATAGGTTCTACGCTGAAGTCGAAGATCAAGCTCAAGAACCAGCGACAAGTCTCCTAATGAACTGATGCGGATCAGCGAAAACTCAGATTTGTCCACTCAACGTGAAGTATCAAGTACAAGACTTCAGCTATCACTGAACTTTATCATTCGCTGAATAGAAAATGATAATCGCTGAATCAACGAAAAGCTGATCATGAAGTCCTCCGTACAAAGTACTTTTGTCTTAACCCCCCTTGCACGACTCCGTACGAAATGTCAGAAAAGAACCTCCGACTGTCTGAAATCGTACAACCACTATGATGCTACACTGTTCATCCATGCGGCTACTAAGGTTGTCAACCAAGGTCAATGACATGCAACCAACCAGCCGATGACACGTGTAAAGTGTATACCGACTTGCATTAAATGCATGCAGTATATAAAGAGATGAACCCACTTCTTTTGAAGTAACTTGCTAACTCTGGACAAGTTCAATCTCTTATCTCAAGATAGGTTATTATTAGTAATTTCCTTATCTCTCTTAGTGCAAGAAACCTTAGTGTTCCAACTTGTTTAGATTTAGGTTTATCCTTAATCTTGTTTCCGCAACAAGCTGTAAATTGTTAATGATTTATCAATAAACAATTTAGAAAAGTAAAATCTGTGTGTTTGTATTCAACCCCCACCCCCCCTTCTACAAACTTGTATAGGCCTTCGGGACCAACAAGTGGTATCAGAGCAGATTTGTTTAATCTCATAAACAAGATCTAATCTAAGATATTTCTCTTCCTTGCTATTATCTGAAAATGGCCACCAACACAAACACAAATTATATAGACAATGGTTCTCTTGCTAAACCCCCTAGATTTTCCAAAGATAACTTCAACTTATGGAAAAATAGGATGACACTATTCTTAGAAGGTGTAGACCCTACTATGCCTTACTATCTCGAAAATGGTCCATTCATCCCTATAAGAATTGATGTTGCTGTTCCAGCCGCTGAGAATAGACCTGCTATTCCAGAAAGGCTGGTACCTAAGGAAATCTTTCAATGGACTGACGAAGATAAGAAGAAAGTGGCTATAGATACAAAAGCCAGATCCATACTATCCATGGCTCTTCCTGACAAAGTCTACCATTCCGTCATGAATCTGAAAACATCAAAGGCCATGTGGGACACAATATGTGTTCAGTATGAAGGAACGTCTGAAGTCCAGGATTCAAGAAAGATCAACCTGGTAAGACAATACGAAAGCTTCATTTCTGGTAAGAATGAATCTCCCTCTGAAGTTCACCAACGTTTTAATTGTTTAATTATAGATCTGAAAACGGTTGGTAAGGAATATTCTAACTTTGAAGTACTGACAAAGTTTCTAGAATGTTTACCTGAAAGCTGGGACAATTATGCTATGTGTCTCAAGCTATCAAAGGATCTAAAATCACTGACCCTTTCAACCTTATATGGCACGTTGCTGAATCATGAGCAATCGAGCCATCTTAAGTAGAATCTTGTAAAAGATTCTAAAAGCACCCCTGTTGCTTTAATCTCAGAGGAACCTTCTACTCAGCGACCCTCGGTCACTATCACTGAGTTAGAGAGTAACTCTGAAAGGTCATCAGATTCTGATTATTCAGATAATGATGAATCTTTGGCTCTCCTAACTAAGAAGTTCAGGAGATTTGCCAAAAAGAAAATGTTTAGAAAGAACAAACCTCTTTCCATAACTGACAAGCCTAGATCATCAGCTTTTGTTGATAAGGCTACTGCTACTTGTTTTAACTGCGAAAAGACAGGACATTTCGCTAACGAGTGCAGGTCTAAGAAAGTTTCTAGACCCTCAGCTTTTACAAAGAAACCCTTTGTTCCAAGGAATAAAGATGACAAATATTCAAAGCTGAAAGAAAAATATGCAAAGCTGAAAAGCTTTAAGAAGAAGAATAAAGGCCTGATGGCTGACTATGATTGGGCTGATTCTGATGAAGAAGCATCATCATCTGACTCTGAAGATGATGAGGCAAATCTATGTCTTATGGCCAAAATTGAAGAAGAGGAAGAAAGTTCAGACATTCCCTCCACTTCAACATCTGCTATTCAGGTATCACCTTCTTTCTTTACCAATATTGCAAATATTGATGAAGCTGATAGTCTCCGTAAGATCGATCTCTTGACTAGAAGTTTATACGAAGCCATGAACGGCAAAACTGTGGTTGAAAACCAAAACCTTGATCTCGCTGAAAAGCTTAAAAATTGCCACCTTCAAATAGAAAATCTTTCTAAAATTGAAGAAGACTTTAAAGATCAAGTATATTTAAATCAGCTAGTCAAAATCGAACGAGCAGAAGCTATCGCTGCATTAAAGGCTGAAAAAGCTACTGTTGAATGATGGTGTAATTCTTCAACAAAGATCACTGAGATAATAAAGTCTCAGATTCCCCTGAGTGATAAACGTGGTTTGGGTTACAAATATGATACTCCAAAACCAACCACTGAGCGTTCAATGCTTAAATTTGGAACGTTCGTATCCTCAGTCGCTGATACTTCATCTTCTCAGTGCTCCTCGTCCGTTACACCAATCCCTGAGGAAACTCCTACCTCCTCAAAAGGCAAGGAGAAAATGGTTTATTCAAAACCTACCTCTGTCTCTAAAGACAAAGGTAAAGGAATTCTTATTCACCAGAATCCTCAGAAGGGTACCTTAGTACCAAAGCTGAATGCTTCTAAAGCTTCAGTGGCTCATCCCTCTGGATCAAGGAAGCAGATCTCTGGATCTATTCAGCGATCTACTCCTAGACTCAGATTGGATGTCCTTGGTAAGAAATCTGAAGAACTGAATGTTCATCCCATTTCTAAAGCCAATAGTTTACTTGGTGCTGGCACTTCTAATTCGAAATTAAAAGCTCAGCATTCAAATGGTCCTAGAACTACTTTTAGTTATAGGAAATGTTATCACTGTGGACTTACCGATCATATTGCTAGTAAGTGCCCCACAGCCACCAAAGCTGAAAAGATAGCTAAGGTGAAGATTGCCCCCAAGGCAAAGAAGACCAACCCTGGTGCAAATCAGGTCAAGGTGAATCCTACCACTGAAGTTAAGAAATTAACCAAAGTGAAGAAAGACAAAGCTGAATCTTCAAATGCTGCGAAGACTGTTGAATCTTCCATTCCAACTACTTCCACTGACAAATGTGTATACATGGTTAAGTGGGTACCCAAGAAAATCTAATCTTCCATTGTATTGCAGGTTAAGAAGGGTATCTGGTATCTCGATAGCGGATGCTCTAGACACATGACTGGAAAGAAAAGCCTGCTCGCTGAATACAAGGAAGAGAAGGGTCCCTCTGTGACTTTCGGTGGAAATGGAAAAGGACATGCCCGTGGGTATGGTGTACTTTCAAATGGTACAACCTCCTTCAGAAGAGTCGCATATGTTGAAGGGCTGAAGCATAATCTTCTAAGCATCAGTCAGCTTTGCGACATGGATAACAAAGTAATCTTTATTAAGGAATCCTGCTTTGTCACTGACAAAAAGGAGAAGATAGATCTCAGCGGTTATCGTTTGGAAAATGTTTATGTAATAAACATGGACTCAACAACCACTGAGAACTCCTGTTTCTTCTCAAAGGCCTCATCTGATGTCAACTGGCTATGGCATAAGAGGCTATATCATCTAAATTTCAAGACACTGAACACTCTTTCATCAAAAGAGTTAGTCACTGGTCTACCTCAGCATTCATACGCCAAAGAGTCTTTATGTTCAGCGTGTGAAAAAGGGAAGCAGACCAAAGCAAGCTTTAAGTCAAAGCAAGTTTCTTCAGTGTCATCTCCTCTACAACTACTCCATATGGATTTGTTTGGCCCTGTTAACAAACAATCCATCGCTGGAAAGAAATATACGCTGGTCATAGTTGATGAATTCTCTCGCTTCACTTGGGTAATGTTTCTCCGTTCTAAGAGTGACACCCCTGAAGAACTCATCACCTTTGTTCGGAAGATGGAAACCCTGAACAATCTGACCGTTCGCTCAATAAGGAGTGATCATGGAACTGAATTCAAAACAGTTCTCTTGATTCCTTCCTTGAGAGTAAGGGTATTTCTTACAACTTTTCTTCAGTGAGAACACCGCAACAAAACGGAGTCGCTGAAAGAAGAAACAGAACAATTATTGAAGCTGCACGTTCAATGCTCAGCGATTCTCTCCTGCCTACTCAGTTTTGGGCAGAAGCTGTCAACACTGCTTGTTTTACGCAAAACAGGTCGCTGATAGTCAAAAGATTCAAAAAGACAGCCTATGAACTCCTTCATGGGAGAAAGCCTTCAATCAGCTTTCTTCACATCTTTGGATGTCAGTGTTTTATACTGAACAACAGAGATGCTCTTGGAAAGTTTGATCCTAAGGCTGATGATGGAATCTTTCTTGGATACTCCTCAGTTTCCAAAGCCTTCAGAGTCTTCAATCGTAGAAGACAAACTGTAGAAGAAACTATTCACATCACGTTTGACGAATCCCGTTCAGCGAACTCTAAACCGTCCGCTGATACTGAAGAACTGAATCAATGGATGTTTTCTCATCTTGGTGATTCAGAAGATATTCCCACTACTCATGCTTATCCAATAGAAGATGATAGTCCTATCATTCCAAATATGCAGAACAGTGAAGCTGAAACTTCTTGGGTCTCAGTTGTTCCTATAAACACTATACCTAACGCTGAACCAAATGTCTCAGACATTCCGTCTACTTCTCAGCAATCAGTGAATATAATGACAACTACATCCATTCCTCTCTTGGCTGATACTCTCGACGTCGCTGAAGCTTCATCTTCAGCTCCTCCAGTTCAAGTTGAGTCAGCGTCTCACGCTCCGGCTCAGCGATGGACTATAAATCACCCAATTGATCAAATTCTTGGTGATCCAAACGCTGGGATTCAGACTCGACGAAGTGCAGGTAATATTTGTTTATTTGTAAATTTTATTTCACTAACTGAACCAAAGAAAGTAGATGATGCCCTCAAAGATCCAAACTGGGTCAGCGCCATGCAAGAAGAGCTGACTGAATTCAAAAGAAACAAAGTTTGGAAACTTGTTCAGAGACCAACTGATAAAACTGTGATAGGCACTAAATGGGTCTATCGAAATAAGTTGGACGAACATGGTACTGTAACCCGCAACAAAGCTCGACTTGTTGCTCAGGGATACAGACAAGAGGAAGGTATAGATTATGACGAAACATTTGCTCCAGTAGCAAGACTTGAATCTATTCGTCTATTCTTAGCATATGCTGTACACAAAAACTTCAAAGTACATCAGATGGATGTTAAGTCAGCGTTTCTAAATGGAAAGCTGAATGAAGAAGTGTATGTGGAACAACCTCCAGGATTCTCAGATTCTAAGAGTCCAGGTTATGTTTATAAACTGGATAAGACACTTTATGGCTTGAAGCAAGCTCATCGTGCATGGTATGACACTCTTTCTACTTATCTCCATATTGAAAAATTTGAGCGAGGTAAGATTGACAAAACTCTATTTTTTAGAAAAGTGAAAGGTCATATTATTCTAGTTCAAATATATGTTGATGACATTATATTTGGTTCTACTAACCCTGAGCTTTGTACTCGTTTCGCTGATAGAATGAAAGATGAGTATAAAATGAGCATGATGGGTGAACTAACATATTTCCTTGGTCTTCAGATTAAGCAAACTGAAAAAGGAACTTTTATTAATCAGGGAAAGTATGTTAAAGATATGCTGAAGAAATTCGACTTAACTGAAAGTTCAGCTATGAAAACCCCTATGGCACCACCGCTGACACTTGATAAGGACACTAACGGTGTTCCTGTCAATGTCACGCTGTACCGTGGGATGATCGGCTCTCTATTGTATCTTACAGCTAGCCGACCCGATATTATGTTTGCAACATGCTTGTGTGCACGATATCAAGCTGAACCTAAGATATCTCATATGAAAGCTGTAAAGCGAATTTTTCGATATCTTAAGGGTACAACGAATCTAGGTCTTTGGTATCCCAAAGATTCAGGATTCGATCTAACCGCCTATTCAGATTGTGATTTTGCAGGTTGCAAATTGGATAGGAAAAGCACCACAGGAGGATGTCAGCTCCTGGGTGGAAAGTTGGTAAGTTGGCCAAGTAAAAAGCAAAATTCAGTGTCCACTTCCACAGCTGAAGCTGAATATGTAGCTGCTGGAAGCTATTGTTCTCAAGTCTTGTGGATGAGAAATCAGCTACTAGACTATGATCTTCAGCTCTCCAAAATTCCAATCTATTGCGACAGCACAAGTGCCATCGCTATAGCAAACAATCCAGTACTACATTCAAAGACCAAACATATAGAAATCAGATATCATTTTATCAGAGATCATGTGATGAATGGTGATATAGAACTTCATTTTATCCCAACTGATTATCAGTTAGCTGGTTTATTTACCAAACCTCTTGATGAGACAAGATTCAACTATCTCATCAGCGAGCTTGGAATGCTGAACTTTGAGGGATAAAATCTTCAGCGGTTCACATTTGATCAGCGATAGGATAAAATCAACTCGTATAGCCTATTCAATCATCTTCTCTCTGAATAAAACTTGGTTAAACTGATATCAAGGTATGTTTTCTCTCTCTGACAATCGCATGAAAATGCAAGATTTCAAAACAAAATGCATCGCTGAATATCTCTTCCTTAACAACGATATTTTGAAATTTCTTAAAACCTTCGCTGAATATCTTCATTCAGTGCTTCATGTTTTCAAAAGTATCCCTGAGTTTTTCAAAACCTCAGAGACAACCAAGAATATGAAAGGACAGTTGTGACGTCATTGCAACGGTTACAACCCGACACGTTTTCTCTTCCTGACACACGTTTGCACGTCTCGTTCAAACTTCCAATCAAATGCAAACACGTGTCCGTGTCATGATGAAAATCTTTTCCCGCTCAAGATTTTCTCTTTCTAAAATCTCTATATAAACAAATTCTTGGTTTATATTTTTCTTTTACGCGATCATTCTTCAACCCCACTTGGTTCTAAAAGGATCAAGAAAACAAATGAGCAACCCCAGCAATCTCATGCTGAAGACTCCTCAGCTCTTTCTGCAGAGCTGAAGGAACGTTCAGTGGTACGCTCTGCCACACCTGAACAAGCCATCCTTTAATCCCAACTTCAGCGTCTCTAAACGCTGAGGTTACAAATTTGGAACCTACCTAACCTCCTTCAGTCTCTCAAAAGACTGATGAAGTGATTGTCAGCGAATCCAACGCTGAACTCAGAACCCAACCCCCATTCTTATCCTTCGCTCCTCCCTCCACTCATTTGGTCTCTACTCCAGATCTCACTGGAGCTGCCACCATCTCCTCGGAACCTAAAGCTGATTCTCCAGGAAAGATGAAGACAGGACCTGCAGAACAATCCATGGGCACTTTTGAAGATGACATGGAACTTTACTCAGGAACCCGTGATTTCGATGAATTCACCAATCCTCCTGCAGGTAAACAACAACCCATAAACACTGTGACTAAACCCCAAACTTCTGAGCTTTCCTCTGTTCACAAGTTTTTATATGTTACAGGTCCTAATTTGGGAGATATCAACGCCTCTCTGAAGTCCGTGGAGACAAAGCTGACAGGTCTCACCACTACTCCCTCCAATAACTCTACAACTGTAACAAACACTGGAGAGAATCTGAACAAGCTAACAACGGTGGTGGAGAAGAAGGCTTCCACAGATGACATGAAGCAGGTTGATAAAACTCTCAGCGACTTCGCCAAGGTGCTCGCTGACATCTACACAGACTACACCTCTCTCAATCCTGCTATTTCTGGCCTTGAAGACAGATTAGAAAAGATTGAAGTTTGTGTAGGTCTCTCTGGCCAAGAAGACAGAGAACCTACCAACGCTGCTGAATCTACCCGTTCCTCCCCCAGTCATCATGAAAAAGAGGGGGAGAAGAGCGCTTAAGTCCTCACCAAGAGCGTTGAAGACCTTTCCCATGATGAATCTATCAGGGGAGAGAAGACGAATACTGAAGAAACCACTGCTGGACCTCAGGGAGATGAAAACCCTGAGGAAATCGAGAAGCTCGCCTCTGTATCTGAGGGGGAGCAACTCGAAGAAGAAGCTGAGAAAACTGAATCCGAAGCAGAGGATGATGAAGCCATCGACATCCCTGATGATGAACCATCTTCTTCTCCAAAGAATGATGATGATGATGACGAAGATGACGATGACTTCTTTATCGTCAAACCTGCTCCGAAGATCAAATGTCTTAAGGGAATCTCGTTAAATGAACCTTCAGGGGAGTGGACAAAGACAAAGCCCTCAGCCTCTGGAGCTGAGAAAAGGCAAAGGCAAAAGCGTCGCTGAAGATGGTAATCTGACGATCTTGCTTGAAAAGCCGTTTTGTCAGGTACACTAAACATCTCTCACTCCATCCCTCCTCTTTCATACACTATCAGTTCTACTACCCAAGCCTATACACTTGAACCTATTCTCTCTATCTGATTCTACCCAAGTTCTTACTGGTAAGATCGTTGTGTTTCAGCTAGTCCTCTCCCTGTTTGAGGATATCGCTGAAGGCTCCACAACTGCGACTTCACCAATAATACCAGCTACTGCTGAAGAAATAATCCCAGTCTTAGATTTGATCTCTGAGACTGATGAACCAGAAGAACAACTACTCTCGCACAATCGCAGACCTTCCTTAGCTCCTCAAAAGCTAAGTGCAGAGGATCAGAAAAGAAGAGAGGAAATAATAAAGCGATTCGAGGATCAACGAATCATTCTCAGGCATGATCAACTTCCTTCAGTTCCTCTAAAATTCAGAATTTCCAAAAAGGAATACAAGGAACATCTCAGAGATGAACGTCTAATCGCTGAAAGAAAAGAAGCTGAAGAAAAAGACAGAGAATACGCCATCCAGCTTTCTAAACGATCAATAAAAGACCCCAAGCTGAAAAGAGTTCCCATTGATGTTCAACGTCAGCTCTGGGAAAAAGCCAAGAAGATAACTGAAGAAAAGAGAACTGTGTCTCAGTTCACTTTAGCCTGGTGCAAAGAAAAGGTCAACTACAGAGACTCTCCTGCCAAAATCAACAAGGTATTCATCTCTGGAAGAACAACCCTTGTTTCAATCGCTGAAGTCGAGATATTCAGAGAAGATAAGAAGTACGAAAAATTCTATGCTGAAGCCATAACGAAGTACGGTCTCTCTGAATGGTTGGAGATCAGGTTAGCCATCCAGAAGTCTAAGTCGAAATACAAGGATCATGTTGAAAAGCTGATCAACAAAGAAATCGACTTAGTCTACTCCTGTGTGGATATTCCTCCTCCTCTAGAAAGTCAGAAAAGAAAGGCCTCAGCGAAGAAGAAGAAATCTATATCTTCAATTGATGGCCCTGTCATTCGAAATGAAACAGGTATTGGTTTTTCACGTGCTGAAGTCCTTGGTCCTGATCCTGATCTTTCCATGCTTGACACATCTCTTCCTCCTGGTGAGACTTTCATCCCTGGAAAAGTCATAAGCGAACCCTACGGGATATTTTTTCATGACTACGATGGTGGAAAGCATTTTCAACGCATCTCTGAACTTCACATCACTCCCATCGAACAACTGAGAGATCTCATCTACTGGTGTGACTTCAGGAATGACCCTCAGGCACGACATCTGAAACCCTTGATTTTTGAAGAAGCGCTGATCAAAAGAAAAAAAGGTGTAACCGTTCCTGACTGGATGTTTCCCACCACATCAATGACCCTTGATGAACTTCTCATTAAGGAAGAACCTTTATAAGCTGATATGATCGCCTTTTCTCTATTGTATCAGTTATACTTCTGTACTTGTAATTTATTTCGCTCGTACTTGTAATCTTTCCATTTCTCTTTGTAACCTGATTCAAAGTTTTAAAGAAAGATTTCAGCGAATGTACTTTACTCCATCAGTACTGAAAAGATCCCAGAAAACAATAAAAGGGAAAAATATTTTATGAGTTCTTTTTATCCTTTTGTTTTCATTAAATAGCAATTTTCTTTGTTGCTATGTCATAATCAAATAGGGGGAGATTGTTGATCCAAACCCTCAGTGATTTGATAATGACCCTCTCTTATATACTTAGTGAAAATTGTAAGTAAACAATATGTATCAGAGTTTCACTATCGCTGATAAGTACTAAGATCTTCCAGTACCGCTGATAGGAACTCTCGATTTTTAGATTAAACATTCAGCGAAACTGTTCATCATTAATGCTCTGAGTCTGTTAAGTCATTATGATGATCGCTGATAAGTTAGTTGTTTACTTATGATCCCTGAAGACAAGATTCACGTCAACATAGGTTCTACGCTGAAGTCGAAGATCAAGCTCAAGAACCAGCGACAAGTCTCCTAATGAACTGATGCGGATCAGCGAAGACTCAGATTTGTCCACTAAACGTGAAGTATCAAGTACAAGACTTCAGCTATCGCTGAACTTTATCATTCGCTGAATAGAAAATGATAATCGCTGAATCAACGAAAAGCTAATCATGAAGTCCTCCGTTGTAACACCCCAAAATTTCAAGAAAATTTAAAAAAAAATTTAAACGCGCATATTTAATAATAAGTCTCCATTTATTAAACCCAAAATAATAATTCCAATCACGAGCGTTATTAAAACATAAGTCAACAGCGGAAATTAAATTGTTTATTCAATAACGGGAAAATGTTTAATAAGCAAATCCTTCGACCCATCCATCTTGCGCGTCAGTGTGTGCCAGTCATGCCTTCGTACCACTTGTACCTGCAGCCACTGTAAATTGGGAGGGGTAAGCACGAAGCTTAGTGAATTCAAACACAACAATTAACAATGGTTATCTCATATTACCCCTAAAGCAAAGAGGATCACACCACCACATACAAGTCTACGAACAAATCATAAACAAGTATAATAACCACCACATAAAAAAATCCCCGGGCGGATGTCGGGTCTACGGCCCCGCCGCACGTTTCCGCCTACTGCGGGAAACACCCGCTTTACGCCTACTGCGTGTGACATCCCCTTTTTTTTTTTTACGCCTACTGCGTAAACGCCCCTTTTACGCCTACTGCGTAAAACACCTCCGTCCCCGTCGGGACTCGGCCCCGCCGAATAATGTAGCACATAATGTTAACTAGACATCCCACTATCTAGCCCCCAACAATCCCGCATACAATTTTCACACACGTGCTACAGTAATAATAAACAACTATTAATTAATTGTAGTGAGAGAACTCACCTCGGGTGCGCGCCTAGCTAAAAATAGTAAGTAGCTCCACACAACGACGATCACTTTCCGGCACCTAAACGTACGATAAAATACGTCAATACGAGACCCGGACCCCACGACGCGACACACCCCAAAACTGTCACTAAAACTAACTTTTGGTCACACCGAACAGGTCTGTTCGGGACCTGATTTGACCACTAAAACTCCAGAAAAACTCAGATTTATTACACGGTTGAAAAGTGCCCTGAAATACCTTTCCGAGGATATATTACACGCCTCCTAACGATTTTTCTATAATTAATTATGAATTTATTAAGTTCGCCTACCGGAACTGTCCGTTTTCGGACCAGTTCGCACTAACAGCTCCGAACAGCCCGGTTCTGGGCCGATTCAGCCTTTCGGCGAAACACGAAAAACGTGCCTAACTCAATTTAGGAAAAATGGCCACTGACCTCAAGTTAAAACGACTTACGAGCCGAGAGTTATGGCTCTCGCAAGACAGACTCAGGTTGCAGCAAGTTTCACATGAAATGATAAAACGCTGAACTTGCGACCCCCAAAACTCCTAGCTCGAGGCCGAACCAGCTTTCCGCCAGAACGCGGAAAACGTGCCCGGTCTCGCACTCTAAACGTGGATACCAAAACCGGCCCAAACGGAGTTACGACGGAGAAATTATCGCCGTCGCAAAACAGGGGCTGGACCATAATTTCGCGTAAAAAAAAAACGATTTAAGAACGGTTCAAAGTTTAACGGTTTAACGATTAAGTTACGGTTTAAGGGTTCGATAGGAACAGAGGTCAGGTCACGCCACGCGCCACCCACTGCCATCTCCGGCAGTGGCGGTCGCCGGTGGCGACCGGCGGCGGCCAGCGGCGGCCGGCGGTGGTCTTTCTTTTATTTTTTTGATTACGATAGCACGCGACAAAAACCCAAACATTCTCCCCTTCTCTCTCGACCAGCCTCCGCACCCGTACCCACAATGGCAGCCACGGCCGTCCATCCACCACCGCCACAGCGGCGGCGAACGGCGGCGGCGACGGGAACAAAAGGAAAAAACGAAACGAAACGAAACGAAACGATTACCTTACGACGACGCTACACAAACACACACGATCCTTCTCTCCCTCGAAACTCCGGCGAACTGCAGGTCTCTCCCTCACTCTTCTTTTCCGGCGACTGCAAGTTCCGGCAGCCACAGGAGCTCCGGCGCTGCTCTTACACCGCAGGTCGCTCCCCCTCTCTCTACGTCTCTCTCTCTCTCGAACTCACTCTCTCTACGTCTCTCCCTCTTTGCCGCACCTCACAACCACCACGAAAGGAATAGGGTTTGGAAGACAATTGTTTTGGGTTTCTATTTGGCTTGGCTTCCACGAAAAGAAAAACGAACGGGAAAGGAAAATGGGAGTCCGGCCATGGGCCTAGCCCCATGCAAATTCTCCCAAGTTTCCTTTTAGTCCCCCTACTATTTTCCTTTCCCAAACTACCCTAGAAAGATATGGATTTAACATTTTGGTCCTTAACGACAACAAACCCCGAACCAAATCAATTAACGGTACACACTTTAAATTAATTAAATAAATAAAAGAAAAACGTACCGGGACACGGGCTTTACAACTCTCCCCCGCTTGGATTAGACTTCGTCCCCGAAGTCCACGCCTGCAAACAGCTCCGGGTAATTCTCCCGCATCTCGGCTTCTGGTTCCCACGTCCATTCCGAACCTTTCCGATGCTGCCACTGGACCTTCACCAATCCAATGACTTTGTTCCGTAGAGTCTTCGTCTTCCTCTCGACGATGGCTACCGGCTTCTCTACATAGTTGAGTCGCTCGTCAATCTGAATATCCTCAAGGGGAACTACTGCAGACTCATCCAACACACACTTTCGCAACTGGGAGACATGGAACGTGTTGTGGATCAGGCTCAACTCCTCAGGTAGCTCTAATCGGTAAGCTACTTTCCCCACACGCGCGATGACCTTGTATGGTCCGATATATCGGGGACCCAGCTTTCCCCGCTTGCGAAAACGGATTACCCCCTTCCAGGGTGACACTTTCAAAAGAACGTAATCCCCGACTTGGAACTCCAAGTCCGATCGTCTTTTATCGGCGTAACTCTTTTGGCGACTCTGAGCAGTGACTAACCGATCCCGCACCATTTGGATCATTTCCGTCGTCTTTAGCACCACATCGGTGCTCCCCAGCACTCTGTGACCAACCTCGCCCCAGCAAATGGGCGTCCGACACTTCCTGCCATACAACACTTCGTACGGCGCTCTACCGATGCTAGCGTGATAGCTGTTATTGTAGGAGAACTCAGCTAGTGGAAGATTCTGATCCCAACTACCACCAAAGTCAATCACACATGCTCGCAGCATGTCCTCAAGTGTCTGAATAGTACGCTCACTCTGTCCGTCCGTCTGAGGATGAAATGCTGTACTGAAATGCAACCGCGTACCCATCTCATTCTGAAACTTCTCCCAAAACCGGGAGGTGAAACGAGTATCCCGATCCGAGACAATTGAGACTGGCACCCCGTGCCGAGTTACAATTTCCCGAATAAAAACCTCCGCAAGCTTATCCGCCGAAAAGCTCTCTTTAATCGCCAAGAAGTGAGCGCTCTTCGTCAGACGATCCACGATCACCCAGATAGTATCATTCCCTCGCTGAGTCTTAGGAAGCTTAGTGATGAAATCCATCGTGATTTGCTCCCACTTCCACACCGGAATCTCCAACGGCTGCAATTTCCCATGCGGTCGTTGGTGTTCCGCTTTGACCTTCCGACAGGTCAAACATACTTCCACACATTTGGCTACATCCCGCTTCATGCCGGGCCACCAAAAGTCTTCACGCAGGTCTCTGTACATCTTGGTAGCTCCGGGATGAATCGAAAACTTGGACTTATGCGCCTCGTCCAACAGTGTCTGGCGATTCCTACCAGTGTACGGAACCCAAACTCTACCATAACGGGTTAACAGTCCCCGACTATCCCGTACTAACTTCGGAATTTCTCCCGAAACTCTCTCTCGTTTAGCATTTTCCTCTAACACGGCCACCTCTTGAGCGATACCGATCGACTCCAAGAGTGGTGCAACTACCGTTAATCGCTGACAAAAACCCTTCAAAGATCCCCCGACCGGATGTCGGCTAAGTGCATCCGCGACTACATTCGCCTTACCGGGGTGGTAAAGTATCTCGCAGTCGTAATCCTTGACCACATCAAGCCACCTCCGCTGACGCATATTAAGATTTTGCTGGTCCATCAGGTATTTAAGGCTCTTGTGATCGGTATAGATTGTGCACTTGACACCATAAAGATAGTGTCTCCATATTTTTAAAGCAAACACCACCGCTCCCAGCTCCAAATCATGAGTCGGGTAGTTCGCCTCATGAGGCTTCAACTGCCTCGACGCGTAAGCGATGACCTTGCCGCGTTGCATAAGCACGGCACCCAATCCTTGGTACGAAGCATCACAGTAAACCACCAAATCTTCCATGCCCTCAGGCAAGGTTAACACCGGAGTCTCGCACAACCGCCTGCGTAGCTCCTCGAAAGCCTTCTGTTGCTCCTCACCCCAACTGAAAGCTGCAGTTTTCTTTGTCAGTTTAGTCATAGGCAAGGCGATTTTGGAGAAATCTTGGATAAACCTCCGATAATACCCTGCTAAACCGAGAAAACTTCGCACCTCGGTAGGAGTTTTCGGCACCTCCCACCGCATAACTGCCGAAATCTTGGCCGGATCGACCATGATACCATTCTGATTCACGACATGTCCTAAGAATTGGACCTCTCGTAACCAGAATTCACACTTGGAGAACTTAGCATAAAGCTTCTCCCGTCTCAAAACTTCTAGCACTTCCCGCGAATGCACCTCGTGCTCTTCCCTCGTCTTGGAATATACAAGAATGTCGTCGATGAACACGATCACCGAACGATCCAACATCGGGCTACACACCCTGTTCATGAGGTCCATGAACGCTGCTGGTGCATTGGTGAGCCCGAAAGGCATCACCACGAACTCGTAATGGCCGTAACGCGTGCGAAAGGCCGTCTTCTCCGTATCTTCGCTACGCACCCGCATCTGATGGTACCCGGATCTCAAGTCAATCTTAGAGAACCACGAGGCTCCCTGCAACTGATCAAACAAATCATCAATCCTTGGCAAAGGATAACGATTCTTCACCGTAAGCTTATTCAGCTCCCGGTAGTCAATGCACATCCGCTGAGATCCATCTTTCTTTTTCACGAACAAGATCGGAGCTCCCCACGGTGAACAACTCGGTTTGATGAACTCCTTCTCCAGAAGCTCCTGCAGCTGCTCATAAAGCTCCTTCATTTCCGGTGGAGCCAAGCGATAAGGTGCCTTGGCCACCGGAGCAGCACCTGGAATCAGGTCGATTCGAAACTCCACCTGTCGCGCGGGAGGTATCACTGGCAACTCATCGGGGAATACATCGGCGAATTCCCTCACGACTGGCACAACCTCGACACTAATCTTCGTCTCATCGACACGCGTATCCACCACATACGCCAAGAACCCCTGCCCACTATGCTGAAGGTATCTCCGAGCCCTCGCCGCAGAACAAATAGCCGTAACCCGACTAGGCGAGTCTCCCTGAATCAACAGTTCTCCCCCGCTTGGGGTTCAAACCCGTACTTGTTTGCGACGGCAAACAATCTCTGCATCGAACGCGTCCATCCAATCCATGCCCACTATCACGCAAAGCTCTCGCATCGCTATAGGGATCAAATCGATAGGAAACCTCACACCCGAGATTTCCATCGTGCATCCCCGATACACGTCCGTAACCGTCAAGGTCCTATCATCGGCGTCCTCGACCAATAAAGGACATCCTAGACGTCCCACCACTCGACCCAACCTCTCGCTAAAAGTGCGAGACACGAATGAATGAGTAGCCCCGCTATCAAACATTACAACCGCAGGTACAGAATTGACTAGAAACGTACCTAATATATAAAGAATAACAATACATAAACACAGGGCATGAAAAGGAAAGACAAAAGAAAAGAGTGATGAAACATACCTGTCACCACCTTAGGCGTCGCCTGCGCCTCCTCCACCTTCAGCTGGTGGACTCTCCCTCGGGCCGCCTCCGTCCCGGGCTGACCCGTACGGCCGTCGGTGATGCGCAGCGGGGCATTCGCAGGAGCCCTCTGTGCACCACCCCCATCAGTTGCCCTAGCATTCGGGCAGTTGGCCTTCACATGGCCAGCCTGTTTACAGCCGAAACATAACATCAGTGGCGACCTGCAATCTCTACTGAGATGGCCAGGCTGCCCACACTTGTAACATGCATCAGATCTTCTACCACTCACATCCCGGGCCTTAGAACCGCTACTCTTCGTGTGCCCACGAGAATCAACAAACTTCGATTTCTTTGGCACTGCAGAGATAGGCGTCACTGCCTGTGCCGCCTTCCTCTTCTTCGCTTGGGTCTCCAACTCTAACTCTCTTCTCCGCGCTGCATCCATCATAGCCGACAGCGAAGGATGTTGCACTGCGCTCACAATTTCCCGGATCTCGGTCCGAAGCATGTCCTTGTACCTCGCCATCTTCATTTCTTCTGAGGCCGCATATTGGGGACAGAATAGCGCCATTTCGGTAAACTTCTTGTTCATCTCCTTTATGGTCTCCGTAGTCTGGTTCAGCTCCAAGAACTCCTTCGCTATTCTTTCCATCTCTATCGGCGGCACGTACTCAGCACGGAAACGAGCAACGAACTCGTCCCAAGTAAGAGTGGTACGCTCGGCCAGAGTCAATGCCGTGGCGCACCAGTCTTTCGCTCCCTCGCGAAGTAGATTCACTGCAAATCGAACCTTCAAGTTATCCGGACAGCCGCTTGTCAGAAAAGCGCACTCCATGTCGGATATCCAGCGCATGCTAACGATAGGGTTAGAGTCACCCTTGAATTCTGGTGGAGAGCAGGCAGAAAGATCCCGATACTGGAAGTCTCGGGCACGGGGCTGTCCCCCAACAGGCGGCGGCATCGCTGCAACCCGCTCCTCCACTAGAGTCACCAGTTGATCCTGAATCGCGGTGATAATCTCGGTAATTGCATCCCCAACAGCTCGTGCAACCTCAATTGCAATCATCTCTCGGATCTGCTCCTCAGTGATCCCGGCTTCAGCCCTCGGCTCAGCCTCACCGCGCCTCCTAGTGTTGACCATTCTATAAGAAGGAGAAATTCAAAGAGTTATTATCAGCTAATAACTCACACTATCAACACATACTCTCGACTCCTTGAATCCCTCGTGACTTTCCCGACCCGAGTACTGATCCTGTGCTTCCGGTAGTAGGAGCTCTACTACTACCTTCCACACCTATCATTACCCGTTTCGTGTCCCATCCCGAGGGTCCAAGTAGTTCTCGCCGCAACTCAACACATATGCCCGCACCGGCATATGCACTCACCCTTCCTAGCTCCCTAGGAATTATATTCCACCCACTACCCTTGCTACTATAAAAACCCTGCTAATCATAATGAGTGGCCGCGCAAATACCCAATCATATGCAGTGCAAGACAAATAGACATTCAAATACTAGATTCTATCCTAGAACGGTTGGACTCAAACAAGAGCTGCGCAATAGAACTAAATCGAATATTCTAAGGCTATTAGCCTCCTACCGCATACGATTTAAAGGGCACCTACTTAGAAATCTACTATAATTAGCAACAAAATCATAATAGCAAGTAATCCAACGTATCGTATAGTGTCAACCTCAGGCAATCTAGCATGCATACCCTATGATCTAGAAAGCGATAAAATGAGAAAACACTAAGCATTGTACCTTTCCCTTGGCTCCGGCTGACTGTACACACTGCGCCCTCGATCACCGTTCCTCGAACGGGTTTTCATCTTTTCATCTTTATTTCCAAAAGGTTTAAAAAAAAAAAAAAATTTTAAAAATATTTCCCAGCCGCAACTTGAGACCAAACACACCGAGGTGCGTTTGATTCACTCAAGCCGTGCTCTGATACCAAGTTGTAACACCCCAAAATTTCAAGAAAATTTAAAAAAAAATTTAAACGCGCATATTTAATAATAAGTCTCCATTTATTAAAACATAAGTCAACAGCGGAAATTAAATTGTTTATTCAATAACGGGAAAATGTTTAATAAGCAAATCCTTCGACCCATCCATCTTGCGCGTCAGTGTGTGCCAGTCATGCCTTCGTACCACTTGTACCTGCAGCCACTGTAAATTGGGAGGGGTAAGCACGAAGCTTAGTGAATTCAAACACAACAATTAACAATGGTTATCTCATATTACCCCTAAAGCAAAGAGGATCACACCACCACATACAAGTCTACGAACAAATCATAAACAAGTATAATAACCACCACATAAAAAAATCCCCGGGCGGATGTCGGGTCTACGGCCCCGCCGCACGTTTCCGCCTACTGCGGGAAACACCCGCTTTACGCCTACTGCGTGTGACATCCCTTTTTTTTTTTTACGCCTACTGCGTAAACGCCCCTTTTACGCCTACTGCGTAAAACACCTCCGTCCCCGTCGGGACTCGGCCCCGCCGAATAATGTAGCACATAATGTTAACTAGACATCCCACTATCTAGCCCCCAACAATCCCGCATACAATTTTCACACACGTGCTACAGTAATAATAAACAACTATTAATTAATTGTAGTGAGAGAACTCACCTCGGGTGCGCGCCTAGCTAAAAATAGTAAGTAGCTCCACACAACGACGATCACTTTCCGGCACCTAAACGTACGATAAAATACGTCAATACGAGACCCGGACCCCACGACGCGACACACCCCAAAACTGTCACTAAAACTAACTTTTGGTCACACCGAACAGGTCTGTTCGGGACCTGATTTGACCACTAAAACTCCAGAAAAACTCAGATTTATTACACGGTTGAAAGGTGCCCTGAAATACCTTTCCGAGGATATATTACACGCCTCCTAACGATTTTTCTATAATTAATTATGAATTTATTAAGTTCGCCTACCGGAACTGTCCGTTTTCGGACCAGTTCGCACTAACAGCTCCGAACAGCCCGGTTCTGGGCCGATTCAGCCTTTCGGCGAAACACGAAAAACGTGCCTAACTCAATTTAGGAAAAATGGCCACTGACCTCAAGTTAAAACGACTTACGAGCCGAGAGTTATGGCTCTCGCAAGACAGACTCAGGTTGCAGCAAGTTTCACATGAAATGATAAAACGCTGAACTTGCGACCCCCAAAACTCCTAGCTCGAGGCCGAACCAGCTTTCCGCCAGAACGCGGAAAACGTGCCCGGTCTCGTACTCTAAACGTGGATACCAAAACCGGCCCAAACGGAGTTACGACGGAGAAATTATCGCCGTCGCAAAACAGGGGCTGGACCATAATTTCGCATAAAAAAAAAAAACGATTTAAGAACGGTTCAAAGTTTAACGGTTTAACGATTAAGTTACGGTTTAAGGGTTCGATAGGAACAGAGGTTAGGTCACGCCACGCGCCACCCACTGCCATCTCCGGCAGTGGCGGTCGCCGGTGGCGACCGACGGCGGCCAGCGGCGGCCGGCGGTGGTCTTTCTTTTATTTTTTTGATTACGATAGCACGCGACAAAAACCCAAACATTCTCCCCTTCTCTCTCGACCAGCCTCCGCACCCGTACCCACAATGGCAGCCACGGCCGTCCATCCACCACCGCCACAGCGGCGGCGAACGGCGGCGGCGACGGGAACAAAAGGAAAAAACGAAACGAAACGAAACGAAACGATTACCTTACGACGACGCTACACAAACACACACGATCCTTCTCTCCCTCGAAACTCCGGCGAACTGCAGGTCTCTCCCTCACTCTTCTTTTCCGGCGACTGCAAGTTCCGGCAGCCACAGGAGCTCCGGCGCTGCTCTTACACCGCAGGTCGCTCCCCCTCTCTCTACGTCTCTCTCTCTCTCTCGAACTCACTCTCTCTACGTCTCTCCCTCTTTGCCGCACCTCACAACCACCACGAAAGGAATAGGGTTTGGAAGACAATTGTTTTGGGTTTCTATTCGGCTTGGCTTCCACGAAAAGAAAAACGAACGGGAAAGGAAAATGGGAGTCCGGCCATGGGCCTAGCCCCATGCAAATTCTCCCAAGTTTCCTTTTAGTCCCCCTACTATTTTCCTTTCCCAAACTACCCTAGAAAGATATGGATTTAACATTTTGGTCCTTAACGACAACAAACCCCGAACCAAATCAATTAACGGTACACACTTTAAATTAATTAAATAAATAAAAGAAAAACGTACCGGGACACGGGCTTTACAACTTGTGTAACACCTTAGGCATATCCCACATCGGCCGTGGACAGGAGAGATGCTGGGTATATTAGTAAACCTTGGCCTTACCAGACACAACGCGTTTTGGGGCCACAAGCATGCGGGTTCCTTGGGAACTCTGTGGTTAAGCGTGCTTGGGTGGGAGTAGTACCAGGATGGGTGACCCCCTGGGAAGTCCTTGTCAGGTCGCCAGGAACAAAGCCGTGAGCCAGTGGGGCAAAGCGGACAATATTGTGTCGTGGTAAGCGGGGTGTTACAAATGGTATCAGAGCCACTCCTGTGCCGTTCGGGATGGTGGGGCAAACCTCATCGAGGACGATGAGTCCCTAAGGGGGGGGGGTGTGTAACACCTTAGGCATATCCCACATCGGCCGTGGACAGGAGAGATGCTGGGTATATTAGTAAACCTTGGCCTTACCAGACACAACGCGTTTTGGGGCCACAAGCATGCGGGTTCCTTGGGAACTCTGTGGTTAAGCGTGCTTGGGTGGGAGTAGTACCAGGATGGGTGACCCCCTGGGAAGTCCTTGTCAGGTCGCCAGGAACAAAGCCGTGAGCCAGTGGGGCAAAGCGGACAATATTGTGTCGTGGTAAGCGGGGTGTTACATCCGTACAAAGTACTTTTGTCTTAACCCCCCTTGCACGACTCCGTACGAAATGTCAAAAAAGAACCTCCGACTGTCTGAAATCGTACAACCACTCTGATGCTGCACTGTTCATCCATGCGGCTACTAAGGTTGTCAACCAAGGTCAATGACATGCAACCAACCAGCTGATGACACGTGTAAAGTGTATACTGACTTGCATTAAATGCATGCAGTATATAAAGAGATGAACCCACTTCTTTTGAAGTAACTTGCTAACTCTGGACAAGTTCAATCCCTTATCTCAAGATAGGTTATTATTAGTAATTTTCTTTATCTCTCTTAGTGCAAGAAACCTTAGTGTTCCAACTTGTTTAGATTTAGGTTTATCCTTAATCTTGTTTCCGCAACAAGCTGTAAATTGTTAATGATTTATCAATAAACAATTTAGAAAAGTAAAATCTGTGTGTTTGTATTCAACCCCCCCCCCCCCTTCTACAAACTTGTACAGGCCTTCGGGACCAACAATATCGAACCGTTTGCAATTACATAAAGGATCGGTGAAGTTGCTTACCGATTAGATCTTCCACCGGAATTGAGCAGGATCCATAATGCATTTCACGTATCGAACTTTCGAAAGTGTTTGGTTACTCCAGAACAGTCAGTCTCCCTACCAGAAATACAAGTCGATGAAAGATTGAATTATATGGAAGAGCCGGAAGCTATAGTTGATCATAATGTCAAAGTGCTGCGGAATAAGGAGATCAGGCAAGTGAAAGTTCAGTGGAGGCATCATAGAGGTCAGGATGCTACGTGGGAATCCGAATCGGAAATGAGAGCCAAATACCCTCATCTTTTTGCTTAACTGAATTCCGGGACGGGATTCTTTTAAGGGGGAGATGATGTAATACCCCGGGTAAGTCCGTTAGATAAATTACCTATCCGTCAGATTTATTTAACTCTATAAAGGAAGTTTAGGGCAAGTTTGGGTAAAATCATGGGTTAAAGGGTGTGTTAGCCATTAGTTAATAGTTGAGGGTTCAATTGGTAAGTTTAGTTAAGATATTATCAAACTAGGTATCAGATGTATCAGATTATCATAAAATAGAAAGAGTGTGTGTGCGGGAGTTCTGGTGGCGAAAAGAAGCAAAAGAGGAAAAATACGGAGAAAGCATCGATTGATTTGGTTGAAGTTGATTTGAGGTAAGTACCTTTTCATTTTGTGCTTGTAATCCTAAGTAAAAGATATCTATCGGTTTAGAAAGATCGATTTTATTGTTTGGTATTAGTTTTCAATCGAATCTGTGAAAATGGAACCGACTGTGTTCTTGAGAGTCCCGGGGAAGTTCCGGTAGACTCCCGGTAGTGTGGAGTCCCGGTATGGTAGACTCCCGGTAGTGTCGACTTCCGGTATAGTGAACTCCTGGTATTACTAACTTCCGGTATTGCCAACTCCCGGTACCAAAGAGTCCCGGTACTGTGAAGTCCCGGTACCAAGGAGTCCCGGTAGTGAGAAGCCCCGGTACTCTGTGTAGTCCCGGTAGTTGTTAAGTTTAGTGATACAGTTGAGAACAGGAACTGGTAGGCTTTATATGTTTGGCTAGTAAAGAGGTGTATGTGCCTTAAATTGTTTCAGATTCTGTGGAGTCGTGGTAAGAGATAAGACCATTGTGAAAGGAGCTTGCGAGCGTGTGTAATAATCAAAACAGGTGAGTTTTACTTTAAAAGTATTTTAACTGGAATACATATACGTATGGTTTGGGAACTTGATAATTGGTGATTACGTGTTTATATGTATGGTATATGTGAATTATAATATATTGAGGTATTATATTTATATGAGTATTATAATGTGTTATAATACGTTGGCCGGGCTTAGGACCGGTGTGTTTGGCTATAGAATCCGTATAGCGTTGTTTGGCTGTAGATGTTGTGCAACGTTGTAAATTTATTAGTTGGCTTGCAACCAACTAATATGGCCAGGAGGAATGAGAATGAGAAGGGAAGGTATATGTTGTGTGAGTTCAAATTGATATATTTGATAGTGCTGTGTAATTTATATAAATAAAGGTTATATAAATGATTTCAAACTAACAGGGATTTTTCTCACTTAGACCCTTAGGTCTAACCCTCATTTTTGTTTAAAAAATATGTATTCCAGGTGGTGGATCGCGTAAGAGCAAGTAATTAGAGTAAGAGATGGATGGCTTTTGTGAAGAAATCATCGTTATCTTCATCATCATCATCATCATCATCCTTCCTTGGAGAGGAGGATGGTTCATCTTCAGGGATGTCGATGTCTTCATCTTCTTTTGCTTCGGATTCCTCAGCATCTTCTTCGAGTTGCTCCCCCTCAGATACAGAGGCGAGCTTCTCGGTTCCCTCAGGGTTTTCATCTCCCTAAGGTTTTTCAGAGATCAGATCTTCATTCCTCTCTCCCCTGATAGATTCATCATGGGAAAGGTCTTCAGCTCTCTTGTTCAGATCTTCAGCGCTTTTGTTTAGATCTGCAGCGCTCTTCTCACCGGAATGTTCAGCGCTCTTCTCCCCCTCTTTCTCATGATTGGGGGAGGAATGAGTAGACTCAGCATTGGTGTTATCTCTGTCTTCTGGGCCAGAGATTTTCACACAACCTTTAAGCTTTGCTATTCTGTCTTCTAGGCCAGAAATAGCAGGCGTGATTTTCCTCAGCTCTGTGCGATCCGCTGCCGTGAAAGATTCCAAAATAGGGGCAGGGGCAGGAGCTGGATTATTTGCCTTATTGACCAGCGTCTCGATCATCGTCTTCATAGAACCAACGTCGGTCTTTACAGAGCCCAAGTCGGTCTTGACCGCTGACATATCACCCTCGAGTTTTCCAACCGATGTCTTCAGCGTTGTTACTTCACTGGACATGGTCGAAACTGAGTTTTTGAGGCTGGTGTAGTCAGTGTAGATGTCAGAGAGCACCTTGGCAAAATCGCTGAGTGTCTTATCAAGGCCCTTAATGTCATATGTGGAAGCCTTCTTCTCCACCACCGTAGTCAGCTTCGTCAGATTCTCTCCAGCGTTTGTTACAGCTGTAGAGTTGTTGGAGAGTGTGGTGGTGAGATCAGTCAGCTTAGTTTCCACGGACTTTAGAGACTCGTTGATGTCTCCCAAATTAGGACCTGTAACACATAAGTACTTATGAACAAAGGAAAGCTCAGAAGTTTCAGGTTTAGTTACAGTGTATATGGGTTGATTTGTACCTGCAGGAGGATTGACGAAATCGTCAAAGTTGCGGATTCCTGAGTAATGTTCCATGTCTTCCTCAAAAGTTCGGTGAGGTATGGTGATCTCCGCAGGTCCTGTCTTCATCATTCGTTGAGAAGCGTCAGCGGTGGCTTCTGGAATGATGGCATCTCCAGTGTCAGCTGGAGGAGTGTCCAAAGAAGTGGAGGGAGGAGCGAAGGATAAGAATGGGGTTCGGGTTGCGAGTTCAGCGTTGGATTCGCTGAGAACTACTTCATCTGTCTTTTGAGAGACTAAAGAAGGTTGGTTAGGTTCCAAGTTTCTAACCTCAGCGTTTGGAGACGCTGAAGTCTGGATTGGAGGGATGGCTTGAACGGGTGTGGCAGAGCGTACCACGGAACTTTCCTTCAGCTCGTCAGAATGAGCTGAGGAGTCTTCAGCATGGAATTACTGGGGTTGCTCCTTGGTTTTCTTGATCCTTTTAGAATCAAGAGGGGTAGTAGAGAGTTTCCTTTTCTTAGAAGGAGAGGGTTTTGTGGCCTTGGTATCAGCGATGGGTATTGTCGCTGAAGGAGCCACAGAAAGCGGAGAATTTAGAAGAGTGAGAAGTGTAGAGAGACGTACCTCGTTGGCGACAGGTTTGAAATCGAGCACCTTAGGGCCAACCTGAGAAAGTTTCAGGTCACCCTCTTTAGGATAGCTGTCCTTCAGGCCATATTGGAAGATGGCGCTGATGAATCTTGGGTAAGGAACCCATGCTGGTCGGTCAGCGGCAGAATCCACGCGTTGTACTAGGTCATCATATATAATAGAGGCCCAGTCAATGTTTAGACCTTTCAGCAGTGCGTATCCCATAGCTTGCGTAGGTTGTGCGGCTTGATCAGAAGAGCCGGACTTCGCTGTCATGCAGCTGATCAGGTGAGCGAAGATGAAATTCATCTCTTTAGGCATTTTGGACTTCTTTATCAGCGTCAACTTCTTCTCGGGCTTCTTGTCCCTTCCAATGTCCCAGATGTAACCCATTGTGTCGAGAAAAGCAATGATGGCATCTCTGTCAGCTTGCTTCTTATGGTCAGGGAATGGAACAAAGGGTTTTTCTTTGGTGGCATTTGGAAAGTTCAGGGCTTTTCGTATGATAGCGGGGGTTATCTTAATTGTACCATACTCAGTATCGCTGAGTATGCAATCGATGGTTTTGGATGCATCTTTGGCGGAGGGTAGCTGAGTGTGTCTGGCAGAGTACCAGAACTGGGATAGTAGTAGCTGACTTGCGGGAGCTGTGATGGTCAGGGCTGTTGAAATGCAGCAGTGTTTCAGGAAATTCATAGCATCATCCAGATGTGTGACTTGCTTTCGAGGAGGAAACTCGAGAAGCGCAGAGAGGTTGTTGACCTTAGTCCAATCTAGTTGATCCAGCTTGAACTTAACCTGAGGGGCTTTGATGATGTCCACTTCCTTAGAGTCAGCAGAGATGGACTCAGCGGTGACATTTGTCTTTGAAGATGCCATTTCTCTGTATTATCAGTTCAACCAAAGATGTTAACAAATAAGAATTGTCTTAGTATGGAAAGAATTTCCATTAAGATTGTTCGAATTTTGTCCATTTCATTCAGACATAAATGTCTTAATGAAGATTAGGGTTTTTCATGATTTTGAAACGAAATGTAAAACCCATAAATTCTTGTATTCCAGTTTCAAAAAAAAAAATGGATACGAATGAAGAACAAGTTTAAGATTTAGATTTAAAACTTGAAGAACAACCATGAAATGGTTGTGTTCATAAAACCATGAAAGAAAATGATTTTATTTTTAAGTTCTTTTGTTTGATCTTGTTTAAAACAAAGACAAGATCAGAAACAAGTTATCTGCATTTGAAAAATAAGAACATATTAACCTTGAAGTTTTGATGAAGAAGATGATGAACAGTTCTTTGAAGATTTGAGAGCACAAATGCAACAGTAATTTCTTTCTTGCGGAGGAAGAATGTTCGCGTAAAAGACAAATATAAACCAAGAGTTGTTTATATAGGGAGTTTTAGAGAGAGAAAACCTTGAGCGGGAAAAGGTTTTCATCATGACACGGACACGTGTTTGCATTTGATTGGAAGTTTGAGCGAAACGTGCAAACGTGTGTCAGAAAGAAATCGTGCCTGGTGTTATCCGTTGCAATGACGTCACAACTGTCCTTTCACATTCTTTTAGGATGTCTCTGAGGTTTTGAAAAACTCAGGGACTCTTTTGAAAAACATGAAGCACTGAATAGAAGATATCAGTGAAGGTTTTAAGAATTTTCAAAATATCGCTGTTAAGGAAGAGATATTCAGAGATGCATTTGTTTTTGAAATCTTGCATTTTCATGCGTTTGTCTGAGAGAGAAAACATACCTGGATATCAGTTGATTTTATTCAGAGAGAAGATGATTGAATAGGTTATACGAGTTGATTTTATCCTTTCGCTGATTAATGTGAACCGCTGAAGATTTTACCCTTCAAAGTTCAGCATTCCAAGCTCGCTGATGAGAAAGTTGAATCTTGTCTCATCAAGAGGTTTGGTAAATAAATCAGCTAACTGATAATCAGTTGGGATAAAATGAAGTTCTATATCACCATTCATCACATGATCTCTGATAAAATGATATCTGATTTCTATGTGTTTTGTCTTTGAGTGTAGCACTGGATTGTTTGCTATAGCGATGGCACTTGTGCTGTCGCAATAGATTGGAATTTTGGAGAGCTGAAGATCATAGTCTAGTAGCTGATTTCTCATCCAAAAGACTTGAGAACAACAGCTTCCAGCGGCTACATATTCAGCTTCAGCTATGGAAGTGGACACTGAGTTTTGCTTCTTACTTATCCAACTTACCAGCTTTCCACCCAGGAGCTGACATCCTCCTGTGGTGCTTTTTCTATCCATTTTTCAACCTGCAAAATCACTGTCTGAATAGACGGTTAGATCGAATCCTGAGTCTTTGGGATACCAAAGGCCTAGATTCGCTGAACCCTTAAGATATCGAAAGATTCGCTTTACAGCTTTCATATGAGATATCTTAGGTTCAGCTTGATATCGTGCACACAAGCATGTTGCAAACATAATATCGGGTCGGCTATCTGTAAGATACAATAGTGAGCCGATCATCCCACGGTATAGCGTGACATTGACAGGAACACCTTTTGTGTCCTTATCAAGTTTCAGCGGAGGTGCCATAGGGGTTTTCAGTTAAGTCGAATTTCTTCAGCATATCTTTAACATATTTTCCCTGATTAATGAAAGTTCCTTTTTCAGTTTGCTTAATCTGAAGACCAAGGAAATATGTTAGTTCACCCATCATGCTCATTTTATACTCATCTTTCATTCTATCAGCGAAACGAGTACAAAGCTCAGGGTTAGTAGAACCAAATATAATGTCATCAACATATATTTGAACTAAAATGATATGACCTTTCACTTTTCTAAAAAATAGAGTTTTGTCAATCTTACCTCTCTCAAATTGTTCAATATGGAGGTAAGTAGAGAGAGTATCATACCATGCACGAGGAGCTTGCTTTAAGCCATAAAGTGCCTTGTCCAGTTTATAAACATAACTGGACGCTTAGGATCTGAGAATCCTGGAGGTTGTTCCACATACACTTCTTCATTCAGCTTTCCATTCAGAAACGCTGACTTACCATCCATCTGATGTACAGTGAAGTTTTTGTGTACAACATATGCTAAGAAAAGACGAATAGATTCGAGTCTTGCTACTGGAGCAAAAGTTTCGTCATAATCTATGCCTTCCTCTTGTCTGTATCCCTGAGCAAAAAGACGAGCTTTGTTGCGAGTTACAGTACCATGTTCGTCCAACTTGTTTCGATAGACCCATTTAGTGCCTATCACCGTTTTGTCAGTTGGTCTACGAACGAGTTTCCAAACTTTGTTTCTTTCGAATTCAGTCAGCTCTTCTTGCATAGCGCTGACCCAGTTTGGATCTCTGAGGGCATCATCTATTTTCTTTGGTTCAGTTAGAGAAATAAAGTTAACAAATAAACAAATATTACCTGCACTTCTACGAGTCTGAATACCAGCGTTGGGATCACCAAGAATTTGATCGATTGGGTGATTTACAGTCCATCGCTGAGCCGGAGCATACGTCGCTGATTCGGTCTGAACTGGAGAAACTGAAGATGAGGCTTCAGCTACTTCTAGATTATCAGCTAAGAGAGGAATGTTTGCATTTGTCACTTCATTCACTGACTGCTGAGAAATAGACGGAATTTCTGAGACATTTGGATCAACTGCAGGTATAGTGTTTATAGGCACAACTGAGACCCAAGATGTTTCAGCTTCACTATTCTGCATATCTGGAATGATAGGAGGACCATCATTTTCTACGGTGTGAGTATGAGGAGTGGGAACTTCTTCTGAATCACCAAGATGAGAAAACATCCATTGATTCAGTTCTTCGGTATCAGCGGACGGTTTAGAGTTCGCTGAACGGGATTCGTCAAACGTGACGTGAATAGTTTCTTCTACAGTTTATCTTCTACGGTTGAAGACTCTGAAGGCTTTGGAGACTGAGGAGTATCCAAGAAAGATTCCATCATCAGCCTTAGGATCAAACTTTCCAAGGGCATCTCTGTTGTTCAGAATGAAACACTGACATCCAAAGATGTGAAGAAAGCTGATTGAAGGCTTTTTCCCATGAAGGAGTTCATAGGTTGTCTTTTTGAATCTTTTAACTATCAGCGACCTGTTTTGCGTAAAGCAAGCAGTGTTGACAGCTTCTGCCCAAAACTGAGTAGGCAGGTGAGAATCGCTGAGCATTGAACGTGCAGCTTCAATAATTGTTCTATTTCTTCTTTCAGCGACTCCATTTTGTTGCGGTGTTCTCACTGACGAAAAGTTGTGAGAAATACCCTTACTCTCAAGGAAGGAATCAAGAGAACTGTTTTTGAATTCAGTTCCATGATCACTCCTTATTGAGCGAACAGTCATATTGTTCAGAGTTTCCATATTCCGAACAAAGGTGATGAGTTCTTCAGGGGTGTCACTCTTAGAACGGAGAAACATTACCCATGTGTAACGAGAGAATTCATCAACTATGACCAGCGTATATTTCTTTCCAGCGATGGATTGTTTGTTAACGGGGCCAAACAAATCCATATGGAGTAGTTGTAGAGGAGATGACACTGAGGAGACATGCTTTGACTTGAAGCTTGCCTTGGTCTGCTTCCCTTTTTCACACGCTGAACATAAAGACTCTTTGGCGTATGAATGCTGAGGTAGACCAGTGACTAACTCTTTGGAGGAAAGAGTATTCAGTGTCTGGAAATTTAGATGTGAGAGCCTTTTGTGCCATAGCCAGTTAACATCAGAAGATGCCTTTGAGAAGAAACAGGAGTTCTCAGTGGTTGTTGAGTCCATGTTTATTACATAAACATTTTCCAAACGATAACCGCTGAGAGCTATCTTCTCCTTTTTGTCAGAGACAAAGCAGGATTCCTTTGTGAAAATCACTTTGTTATCCATGTCGAAAGGCTGACTGATGCTCAGAAGATTATGCTTCAGCCCTTCAACATATGCGACTCTTCTGAAGGAGGTTGTACCATTTGAAAGTACACCATACCCTCGGGTGTGTCCTTTTCCATTTCCACCGAAAGTCACAGAGGGACCCTTCTCTTCCTTGTATTCAGCGAGCAGGTTTTTCTTTCCAGTCATGTGTCTAGAGCATCCGCTATCGAGATACCATATACCCTTCTTAACCTGCAATACAAAGGAATATTAGTTTTTCTTAGGTACCCACTTAACCATGTATACACGTTTGTCAGTGGAAGTAGTTGGAATGGAAGGTTCAGCGGTATTCGCGGCATTTGAAGATTCAGCTTTGTCTTTCTTCACTTTGGTTAATTTCTTAACCTAAGTGGTAGGAGTCACCTTGACCTGATTTGCATCGGTGTTGGTCCTCTTTGCCTTGGGGGCAATCTTCACCTTAGCTATTTTTTCAGCTTTGGTGGCTGTGGGGCACTTACTAGCAATATGATCGGTAAGTCCACAGTGATAACATTTCCTATAACTAAAAATAGTTCTAGGACCACTTGTATGTTGAGCTTTTAATTTTGAATTAGAAGTGCCAACACCAAGTAAGCTATTTGCTTTAGAAATGGGACGAACATTCAGTTCTTCTGATTTCTTACCAAGGACATCCACTCTGAGTCTAGGAGTAGATCGCTGAATAGATCCAGAGATCATCTTTCTAGATCCAGAGGGGTTGGTCACTGAGGCTTTAGAAGCATTCAGCTTTGGTACTAAGGTACCCTTCTGAGGATTTTGATAAATAACAATTCCTTTACCTTTGTCTTTAGAGACAGAGGTAGGTTTTGAATAAACCATTTTCTCCTTACCTTTTGAGGAGGTAGGAGTTTCCTCAGGGATTGGTGTAATGGACGAGGAGCACTGAGATGATGAAGTGTCAGCGACTGAGGATACGAACGTTCCAAATTTAAGCATTGAACGTTCTGTGGTTGGTTTTGGAGTATCATATTTATAACCCAGACCACGTTTATCACTCAGAGGAATCTGAGCCTTAATTATCTCAGTGATCTTTGTTGAAGAATTACACCATCCTTCAACAGTAGCTTGTTCAGCTTTTAATGCAGCGATAGCTTCTGCTCGTTCGATTTTGACTAGCTGATTTAAATAGACTTGATCTTTAAAATCATCTTCAATTTTAGAAAGCTTTTCTATTTGAAGGTGGCAGTTTTTAAGCTTTTCAGCGAGATCAAGATTTTGGTTTTCAACCACAGTTTTGCCGTTCATGGCTTCGTATAAACTTGTAGTCAAGAGATCGATCTTACGGAGACTATCAGCTTCATCAATATTTGCAATATTGGTAAAGAAAGAAGGTGATACCTGAATGGCAGATGTTGAAGTGGAGGGAATGTCTGAACTTTCTTCCTCTTCTTCAATCTTGGCCATGAGACATTGATTTGCTTCATCATCTTCAGAGTCGGATGATGATGCTTCTTCATCAGAAGCAGCCCAATCATAGTCAGCCATCAGGCCTTTTCCTTTCTTCTTAAAACTTTTCAGCTTTGCATACTTCTCCTTCAGCTTTGAGTATTTGTCATCTTTATTCCTTGGAACAAAGTTTTTCTTTGAGAAAGCTGAAGGTCTCATGACTTTCTTTGACCTGCACTCATTAGCGAAATGACCTGTCTTTTCGCAGTTGAAACAAGTAGCAGTAGCCTTATCAACAAAAGCTGATGATTTAGGCTTGTCAGTTATGGAAAGAGGTTTGTTCTTTCTAAACATTTTCTTCTTGGCGAATCTCCTGAACTTTTTAGTTAGTAGAGCGAAGGATTCATCATCATCTGAAGAATCAGAGTCTGATGACCTTTCAGAGTTACTTTCTAACTCAGTGATAGTGACCGAGGGTCGCTGAGTAGAAGGTTCTTCTGAGATTAAAGCAACAAGAGTGCTTTTGGAATCTTTTACAAGATTCTTCTTAAGATGGCTAGATTGCTCATGATTCAGCAATGTACCATATAAGGTTGAAAGGGTCATTGATTTAAGATCCTTTGACAGCTTGAGACACATGGAATAATTGTCCCAGCTTTCATGTAAACATTCTAGAAACTTTGTCAGCACTTCAAAGTTAGAATATTCCTTACCAACAGTTTTTAGATCTATAATTAAACAATTAAAACGTTGGTGAACTTCAGAGAGAGTTTCATTCTTACCAGAAATGAATCTTTCGTATTGTCTTACCAGGTTGATCTTTCTTGAGTCCTGGACTTCAGACGTTCCTTCATACTGAACACATATTGTGTCCCACATGGCTTTTGATGACTTCAGGTTCATGACGGAATGGTAGACTTCGTCAGGAAGGGCCATGGATAGTATGGATCTGGCTTTTGTATCTATAGCCACATTCTTCTTATCTTCATCGGTCCACATGTGTATTTCCTTCGGAATCAGCCTTTCTGGAATAGCAGCTCTAGTTGCAATGGCTGGAACTAAAGGATCAATTGTTACAGGGATGTGTGGTCCGTTTTAAAGATAGTAAGTCATAGTAGGGTCTACACCTTCTAAGAAGAGTGTCATCCTATTTTTCCACAAGTTGAAGTTGTCTCTGGAAAATCTAGGGGGTTTTGCAAGAGAACCATTGTCTATATAATGTGTGTTTGTGTTGGCCATTTTCAGATAATAGCAAGGAAGAGAAATATCTTAGATTAGATCTTGTTTATGAGATTAAACAAATCCGCTCTGATACCACTTGTTGGTCCCGAAGGCCTATACAAGTTTGTAGAAGGGGGGGGGGGGGGGGGGGGGGTTGAATACAAACACACAGATTTTACTTTTCTAAATTGTTTATTGATAAATCATTAACAATTTACAGCTTGTTGCGGAGACAAGATTAAGGATAAACCTAAATCTAAACAAGTTGGAACACTAAGGTTTCTTGCACTAAGAAAGATAAGGAAATTACTAATAATAACCTATCTTGAGATAAGAGATATGAACTTGTCCAGAGTTAGCAAGTTACTTCAAAATGAAGTGAGTTCATCTCTTTATATACTGCATGCATTTAATGCAAGTCAGTATATACTTTATACGTGTCATCAGCTGGTTGGTTGCATGTCATTGACCTTTGTTGACAACCTTAGTAGCCGTATGGATGAACAGTGTAGTATCAGAGTGGTTGTACGATTTCAGACAGTCGGAGGTTCTTTTCTGACATTTCGTACGGAGTCGTGCAAGGGTGGTTAAGACAAAAGTACTTTGTACGGAGGACTTCAGGATCAGCTTTCGTTGATTCAGCGATTATCATTTACTATTCAGCAGATGATAAAGTTCAGCGATAGCTGAAGTCTTGTACTTGATACTTCACGTTGAGTGGACAAATCTGAGTCTTCGCTGATCCGCATCAGTTCATTAGGAGACTTGTCGCTGGTTCTTGAGCTTGATCTTCGACTTCAGCGTAGAACCTTTGTTGACGTGAAACTTGTCTTCAGGGATCATAAGTAAACAACTAACTTATCAGCGATCATCATAATGACTGAACAGACTCAGAGCATTTATGGTGAACAGTTTCGCTGAATGTTTAACTTAAAGAGCGAGAGTTCCTATCAGCGGTACTGGAAGATCATAGTACTTATCAGCGATAGTGAAACTCTGATACATATTGTTTACTTACAATTTTCACTAAGTATTTAAGAGAGGGTCATTATCAAATCACTGAGGGTTTGGATCAACAAAAGATTTTTGCCAACAATCTAATATACATAAATCTTCTTGTAATAGGAAGCCATATGCTAGAATAGAATGTAATGCCTCTGTGGCCCAGTTCAAAGCTTTCAATGAAAATTTCAAGCAAATCACTTCTGATATTCCATACTGTCATTGCTTTGATCTAATGTTCAAGTTGAATAATCATTTCTGTAGCTCAAATTGTTTTCTCCCTGCACCTAAATCAAATATTAAAGAGAAACAAACTGATTCTTCGACAAAAGATAAAATGTTTTTCAAGAATGCTAAGGTAAACTTGAAAATTTCTGACGAAACTGGACCCATATGGAAATGGGTACATAAAACTCTATGATTGTCTTGCAGAAGCAGTATGTGCCAATATGGTATCTATACTCCGGATGCTCGAGGCACATAACTGGCAACAGAAGTCTTCTATCTACGTACCAAGAAAAACAAGATGGTGGATCAGTAACGTTTGGAGACAACAAAAAGGGGCATATTAAAGGCTATGGAGTCATAAAGAAAGAGAATATCACCGTACATAAAGTTGCATATGTGGATGGCCTAAAACACAACCTACTCAGTGTAAGCCAACTTTGTGACACAGGATTCGATGTACTGTTCAAAAGAACATTCTGCTCTCTACTAAGTGAAGACACCGGAATTGAACTTCTACGAGCCAAAAGAAAAGGTGATCTGTATCTAATGAACTTCAATGCCAAAAACAAGGACAACATTTGTCTTGTTGCAAGCAAAAGTGAAGAAGCCTGGCTATGGCACAACAGGTTCTGTCACTTAAACTTTCATACTCTAGATAAACTGGTAAAACTTGAACTAGTCAAAGGTTTACCAAATGTTAAATTTAATAAGGATCATTTATGCTCTGCCTGTGAAATGGGAAAACTCAAAAGAGCTTCCCACAGAGGCAAAACTGATGTGTCTTGTCCTAGGCCTCTGTACATGCTTCACGTTGACCTCTGCGGTCCAATCGCTATACAATGCTTAGGTGGCAAGAAATATATACTTGTCTTAATTGATGAGTATTCTCGATTTACATGGCTTGAATTTATCAGAAAGAAATCAGATGTTCCATGCATCCTGATTAATCTAATGAAAAGAATCCAAGTTCTTTATGAGTGCAGAATTCTGAAGTTACGAAGTGACAATGGCACAAAATTCAAAAACTCTGTCATTGAAGCCTATCTCACAGAAGAAGGAATATCCCAGAACTTCTCTGCCGCTCGCACCGCACAACAGAATGGCGTGGTCGAACGAAAGAACCGCACGCTAGTGGAGGCTGCAAGAACCATGCTTTCTGCATGTGGATTACCAATGACCTTTTGGGCAGAAGCAATTTCAACTGCTTGCTATACCCAAAATCGTTCAACAATCGTGAAAAGACACATCAAAACTCCTTATGAATTGATCAACAAACGGCGACCAAACATCAAGTTTCTCCATGTGTTTGGATGCAGATGCTTTGTCTTAAACGACAGAGACTCAAGAAGAATGTTTGAAGAAAAGGCTGACCAAGGCAAGTTCATCAGGTACTCTGCCGCTTCCAAAGCCTACAAAGTCTACCTTCTGAAGTCATGCACGATAGTAGAAAGCATCAATGTGTCCTTTGATGACTCATTCCAAAAGACTTTTGAACAACTCAGTTCAGAACTCGGGCTAAACAAGGAATCCTCTGGCATCTCAAAAACAAATAAAGATTTAGATCTTCTATTTCAAGAGATATTCAACGACGATGTCGATTCCTCTGCTAGAACCAACAGAACCTCTGCAGAATCACCTTCTGTAAACGAAGTAAGTATCTCTCTGTCTGATCCATTAAATCCCTCATCCTCTTCTACAAATACTACAGGTACTGAAAATCTAACAGAAGATACGACGACAAAAGATTCTACAACAGAGGTTATCCAAATACCAACAAATCCAACAGAGGAAGCAACACCAGAAGAAACACCAGAGGGAAGTGAAGATGAAACCACAATACCTACAGAGAAGGAAATCCCAACTTTAATACCCATTCCTACAGAAGCTGAACCATCAACCACTTCAACTACAGAAGTTCAACTTGATGACTCAAATGATCATCTTCCATGAACAACTCAATGGACAAAAAGCCATCCTCAAACACAAATCATCGGTAATCCCACTGATAAGGTAAAAACAAGATCAGCTTCTGCAAATTTTTGTTTCTTTACCAATTTTATTAGTGTGATCGAAACGAAAAAGATTTCTGAGGCCCTAGACGACCCAAAGTGGGTGGATGCTATGCAAGAAGAGCTTCTGCAATTTGTGCGAAACAAAGTCTGGACTCTAGTACCTCTGCCACGAGGGAAACAGGCCATAGGGACTAAGTGGGTTTTCAGAAACAAAAAGGATGAAGATGGAGTGATCATTCGAAATAAAGAAAAACTGGTGGCCAAGGGATATCGCCAAGAAGAGGGCATCGATTACGATGAAACTTTTGCCCCTGTTGCACGGCTCGAAGCAATAAGAATTTTCTTAGCTTTCGCAGCCCACAGAGGTTTTAAAGTATATCAAATGAATGTAAAATCTGCCTTTCTCAATGGTGAAATTCAAGAAGAAGTATACGTCCAACAACCACCAGGATTTGAAAGCTCAATGTACCCAAGGTATGTCTATTACCTCGACAAGGCTATATATGGACTGAAACAGGCTCCAAGAGCATGGTACGAAAGACTTTCCACTTTTCTTCTCAATAACGACTACAAAAGAGGTACCACTGATACAACTCTATTCTTTAAAGGAAAATGAAATGAGCTTATTCTTGTACAAATATATGTAGCTGACATTATATTTGGGTCTACTAATGCACAAAAATGTAAAGACTTTGAAAAACACATGCAGAGTGAGTTTGAAATGAGTATGATGGGAGAATTAACCTTTTTCCTCGGACTTCAAGTCAAACAAACATCAGAAGGAATTTTCATAAACCAATCAAAATATGTCTCTGGCATTCTTGAAAATATAGCCTCTCTGATGCCTCTGTCATGAAAACCCCAATGGCCACTGGAAATAAACATTTTTTCAGATCCAAATGGCATCTCTGTCGAGTGCACGCTTTACAGAGGAATGATTGGGTCTTTATTATACTTAACGGCCAGTAGACCTGACATAATGCATGCCACATGTCTCTGTGCAAGATATCAAGCTAATCCTAAAAAGTCACATTATATTGCTGTAAAGAGAATCTTTAGATACCTCAGAGGGACCAAAAGTCTTGGCCTCTGGTATCCACAGAACTCTGGTTTTGGACTAAAGGCATACACAGATTCAGATTATAGAGGATGTAAACTCGACAGAAAGAGTACCTCTGGGAGTTGTCAATTCCTAGGTGGGAAATTAGTAAGCTGGACTTCAAAGAAACAGAATTGTGTCTCAACATCTACGGCAGAAGCTGAATACGTTGCTGCTGCTAGCTGTTGCTCTCAAGTTCTGTGGATGAAAACTCAGCTGAAAGACTTTGGTCACATCATCTGCAAAATCCCCATCTTCTGTGATTCCAAAAGTACAATTGCCATCTCTGCAAATCCAGTACAGCATTCAAAGACAAAGCACATAGACATCAGGTATCACTTTCTGAAGTATCATGTTGAAAATCAAACCATCGAAATGCATTTTGTACCAACAGAATTTCAGCTTGCTGATTTATTCACCAAGGCACTTGATGAGAAAAGATTCCTTTATTTGGTGGGTAAATTAGGAATGATAAATATGACTTAATCTCTGTAAGTATCTTATCTTCAATTTTAAAATTGTTGTACAAATTACTTTGTAAATTATTAATTTTTTTTTATTTAGTAAATAAATTTTCTTTTTTATGTAGATTCTAAAATCTGAATTCTGAAAGCAACAAGAGATTCTGTAAGTCTCCTCAGAACCTTTGATACACGACCTATGTTATACCCATTTACTTCTGATTATTTGAACCAAGCATAGGTCAAGGGGGAGCAGAGGAGAACAATCTTGATCTACAGAGGTTGATTAGATCAAGGGGAGCAAAAGGAGACGTTGCTTAATCTACAGAGATTTATAAGTCAAGGGGGAGCAGAGGAAGAGATGACAACAACAGAAGAAAAGAACATTGCCGGACAAAGTAGAACAAAAAGGCTAGTATCTCGAACAAATTCTTTTTGAAAATAATTTTCTAGGACACAAATTTCTAAATATGTTCTAGAAACATTATTAAACACATTCCAAATAAAATTTGATCAAAAAGAATATTAAGTTTTCTATTATTAGAAATTTAAGGTCACAGAGCCTCTGTTGGGTCCAACAGAGGTTCTGCAGGCAGAAGCTCTGATCTTAAAATAATTCTTGGAAACTCTGTAAATCATCGCATACAAATGCACTGCAACAGAAGTCATCGGTTACAGAATTCTTCCCAAAAGAAAGAACTTCTGTAGACAAACACATGTTTTAAAAGACTTTTTGCTGCACAAAACCTTTTTCAAAAACAATTTTCTAGGACACCAGCTTTCAAACAGGTCCTAAAAACATTGTTAAAAACAGTCAAAAACTTGGATGATCAAAAATGTTTATAAATTATTAAATATGAGAAATTTCTTGTCTCAGAGCCCTGCTGGCTCTGACAGAGGTCCAAAAACCTCTGTAAAGGAAATTCTATGCTAATAATTTATCGATCCTCTCCATGGACTTTTCAACATTGTTTTGTGAAAGTACAACCTACAGAGGCAAGAAAAACAAAGTTTTCAAATCACATAGTCTCTGTCAGTTTTTACTTTGGGCATATCTGTAACAATAACAGTAACTTTTCCGAGAGTGAGAATCATGTGGAGGTAAAGAGGCCCACGCGCCTGACATTTAATAAGGCCGCCCACGACGTCTCGTCATAACTGACATAGAGGACGTGTCATATTTTCATTGGACCTACATGCAACACGTCCCTATGGAAAGTTGAACCCGCCGTAACCACTCAAGTGCGGACCCCAAAATATTATTTACCTCAAAATATTAACCCTTTCAGATTCTACAGCTACATACTCAGTATAAAATCCGAGTTACATCTCCTCACAAAAACTTTACTCACTTTCTTCTCCGGCGAACCTGCAACTATTCTCAAATCTTCACTTTACTTTGCAAAAATAGATTCCAGTTTCCACGTTGCTCAAAACTCTCCGGCGAACTCTCCTCAACACTCCCCAGTGCATTCAGAGCACTCCCAAAACCCTAACATCGCCATAAATGCTGAAACAGAAAATTCCGGCGACTCTGCAAACTTTGCACCAACCACCAACCTTCAACATTTTCTGAACAAAGAACATTTTGAGGATGTTCTTCCTTTAAAGTCCAACAACTGCTACCTTGTGCCCTCACCAACAGCCTTCGGCGAAGCCCATGCTCTACTCCTAAACATTATGACAAATCATATCCTATACCCCCTCCTTTCCAAAACCCCAACCAAAATCCCTGCACGATATCTGAATCAATTTTGGCAAAGTTGCCGATTTGATTCAGATGATTCTCTAATAAAGGGCTATATTTCAAAGCCAGACAAGTCTGAGTACCTAGAACTCATGTTCAACAGAACCATGTTCTCACTGAAGTTCAACCTGCCAACCAGAGGTCTTCTTGGAATAAAGAAATATGTTGAGGTTCCTACGGACGAGGAACTCTGTCGATTTGTAGAAATGTTAGGGTATAACACAACCCTAAGGAAACGAAATAATTTGCGCAGAGGCAGAATACCCTCTTCTCCATCTTAAATCGTTGTGTCACATGGAAAACCGGTAGACCTGACTAGAGCTCACACCAGATCCTGACCATCATGTATGGGATCTATTACGATCTTCCACTCGATTATGCCACCATCATGATGCAGGAGATGATAAATACAATCGACAGAAAGATTGCAACCCCGAAAGCCAAACAACATACACCCGGATATCTGCCACCTCTGCAATACCAAAGGATAACGGGAGTTTTACTCGAGCCTCTGCTTCTTCTGCAGAAATGGCCAATGGAAGGGCCAACTGTAAAACTCTATCCCATGAACAAAAACGTTCCTACAGAGCATGAAGACAACTACCCCCATTGTAGACCTCTGTCAAAGAATCTTCTATCATATGCAACAGATGAAGATAGGAAATTAGACTATATACGCGTCCACAGGACTCCAGAACCAAGTCCTGTGACACCCCCGCGTCTAGGAGCCCCCTTAGGTGTAGATGTAGTAGAGAGGATGACAGAAGAAGAATGGGCTAGAGCTTTAGAGAAACATTATTCAGTACAAGATCGTTTCAAAGCCCAAAGAGAGAGCATTTACCCCTCTTCTCCCAAAAGAAAAACCTCTACAGCAACATCGAAAAAGAAGAGCAAGAAAAGGAAAACCACAGAGGAAACTACAACCTCTGCAGCTCAACACTCTTCTCCACCACAAGCTGCAGAGACAAGATCTTCTGCACCTCCCTCCCCTCTAAAACAAAAGAAAAGGAAATCCAAATCCATAGAAGAGGGAGCTCCTAAGCCAAAGAAGAGAAAGTCAAAGAAGAAGAAACCAAGATCACCTATGCAGGTCATAACAGAGGAAGTCGAACAAGAAGAGGAAGATCAGACTATGCCTCTGCAACCTCCATCCCCAATAATCTATGCAGATCAACATGGAGATTTTAATGCCTTCCGCAACAATCCCGACATTGCTCACACCTTAGATCCATCAGGATGGGTCGCAGAACCATTGGATAAGTCTACAGAGGTTCTGCGCACAACATAAGTCATTTCTGCAGCTCAAGGTACTAAACCTATGCACCCTCACGTTCGACAACTCATAGGATCTCATTCTCTATATGATTCCTTAAGAGCAGAAGCAGAAGCAGAAGTGACTATATACGAAACTAAAGAAGAAGAGGTAAACATAGAAATTGCAAGAGAGGAAGAGGTTAGGGTAGAAACCACAGACGGTTCTACAGAAAAAGATGCCATAGAAGAAGAAGGCACACATCCCCAACCCCCTCCTAGTGCAACCCACATTTCTGATACCGCCGGTCTAGCGGCAGAGGGTATCATTGAAAAAGAGCAGCACAGCTCGATCCTAACCCCACCCAGCCAGCCAGAGGTTACTCTTTCAACCTCTGTGCCTAATATAACCGGGGAAACCATTCCTGGGGAGTCCTCTCAAAAGGACTCACCCATAGTTCGTGATTTATTGCCCCAAATCACACCTGACATCCTAGCAGAGGAATTTGTTTCCTCTGCCACGCACACAACTATAGGGCCAAACCTCATTTCAGAGGGGAGTAGAGAGCACAATGACGAAGAGACTCTAGACAAGTCTCCAAGTCAACAGAAGGACATTCCAATACCCACCTCTGGAGTGGATTTGGACTCTGACCTTCATAGAACTTCTGTAGAGGTTGAAACTCAAGTTTCTCCTCGAGGATCAGAAGGAAATCCTTCCACCCTCAACGTACAAACAGGGGTGAACGAAGGTATCCAAAAAACAAGGACAAACTCTAGAGATGAATGTGTTCCTCCAGAGGTTACCACGAGTTCACATGTATCAAGGGGTGAGTTCCAAACCCTTGTCACCTCTGTGAACCAAACATTGAAAGAGTTGAAACGCTCTTTCAAATCTTTTGCAGAAACAACATCGACGGCCATCTCCAAACTGAATACCAAAATGGACAATCTGTCCACAGAGGTACAAAATGCCATAGCAGAGATGAAGTCCACTGCAACAAACACTGCCACCTCTGCCGCAACTGACCTTGAAAAAGCCGCAACATCTGCATTCAATGACTCTGTCATGTCCTTCCTACAAAAATTCAAAGATCAATCTTCTACTTTTAAGGGCCTTACACCAGAAGACCTAAAGAAGGCTTTGGAAGAAGTTCAAGAGCAAACACTACAGAACACTCAAGCCATGAAGCCTTCTGACTACATGACAAGAGTGCAGCTCACAGAACTTGGGCAAGGAATCCTTGATCAAATGACAGAGTTCATCAGAGCCTTCACAGCTGCCAACGCGAACTACGTCAGAGAATTTCAAGCTAGCGTCGGCAAAATGCACTTCAACACAGAAGCATAAGTTGAAACTCTGCTAGGCTTCTGTGATGACTTGTGCGCGAAAATGATAGTTGCAGGGGGCTGTACCTCCAAAGAAATCAGGTACAACTTGCAGGGCAGAGGGTTCGACAGAGAGAAATCAGGATGACTCTGATGATGACCATCATGGTCCATCAGATCACCCTGAGGGGGAGAAACAAGGGGAGAAACAAAGGGAAACAGCTGCAAGCAATCCTCCAATATCAGCAGTGCCAATTTCCTCTGCACCACCAACCCAAACCTAAACTCAGGAAACACAACAGAGACCCACAAAGGAAACACCAGTCTCTGTAGAAACCACCTCTGTCCTTGAAAAAGATGTCCCTGAAGTTCAAATCCTGACTTCTTCATCCTCAGAAGAACTTCCCCATTCTCCACCAAAATCACAACCCAAAACTCACCCAAGAAGAAAATACATTGCCCACAAACCAAAAAGCTCAAAACGTTCTGCTACTTATGTTCTAAAGAGAATGGAGTTCATATATGCTTTTAGGGCTGCAAAACGTTTTGATATCCCTCCACAAACCACAACCGAGCTCACAGAAGAAACATCTAAAGAACCCAAATCCCCAATCAAACCAACAGAACCATCCCCACCAAAGTCCTCAGAAACTGAAGTGTCAAAAACTACAGAGGCAATCCCCATCATACCAACAGAGACCTCAACACCCAAACCAACAGAAGCAATCCCACAGAGTCTAAAGCAGACAACAGGTTCCGAGCCTTCCCAAGCCAAAGATAGAGGAAAGGGTATCATGACAGAAGAACCAAAGAAGAAAAAGCAAATGCCTCAGACGACAGAGAAGTTGATGAAGAGCTCATTCGATGCCTTTGTCACTCCTAAGCCTGAAGAAGACTGGGCATTCATTTTAGATCCTCTATCAGAAATTCCGGTCCTTGATCCAAAAGTAAAGGTAACAGAGGGTAGGGTTGCAGAGATAAAACGGAAAATGGATGCTCTGTGAAGACCAATACCACCACCAACTACACGACATGCAGAAATGGAAGAGGTGGTGTATAGGTATCTTTACAGACAACAATATCAGAACAATCTTCCGCCACACATTGAAGATCCTCAACTCAGAGCTGACATTGACAACACCTTCACCAGAACAAAGCCAAAAGCAAAGGCATAAGTCTTCTCAGAGTCCAAAATTGAAAAGGTAATTTACTGCAAATTCTCTCAAACGATAACCATTCCAAAGACCAGGTACAACAACTACAAAGTCAAAAGGGAGAACAGGTCCGAAAATCAATTTTCAGATGCAGATATAAGGAACTTGAACCCCTACGATCTGCCAGATCTTCTACTTTGGACGAAAGAAAACTTCGACAACGATGCTAACAGAAGGGCCTATCAAGTATTCAGGAAAGCGATGGGGGAAAAGCTTCTGCTATATAGCATGATAGACTTTCAACTGGGAAGAGATCTTGGAGTCAGAAATCTAAGTCTGAGACTACTAGAGGATCACTGCCCACCTTCTGCAATACCCAACTCAATCATAACAACACCAAGGTACGGGTTAGTGTATAAGGATCCTGCTGGTCAAGTAAGACTTTTTGTGGAAATGGACTGTCAGAAGTATGCAACCAGTACTCTGAACAAGTTCAGATCAATCTTAGAAGAGAACAGAGGTACTGAGCTTATGGATCGAGAATCAGCAGAAAGAATGATCAGAGAAATAGATGCTACAATTGGCATAAGAGAACTCTGCATCAAATTCTATCACGAGCTCAGAGAAGTAGGATTCGACAACAGAAGTTTCAATGACTTAAAAGATGCAAATGTCTAAATCTCTTTTACATATCTCTGTAATAGTTAAAAAGAAATGAAATGAATCTTTTGCGGTATTGTTTAACCTCTGTCTACTTTACTTAGCCTAAATTATGCATAAAGTCAAATTTTCATTTTTCAATACTTAGGGGGAGATTGTTAGCTCCAAATATTCATAATATTAGAAGTATTGAAAAATAGGTCAAGTATGAAAGAGTTCCACAGAAGCTCTGCGGTGTTCCACAGAAGCTCTGCCGAAGCAAACAAGATCATTCAAGGAACACCAAGTCCCAAGAAGAATCTACAGAAGACTACTCACAAAGGACCAAAGAAGGATCTACAGAAGAATGCTCACCAAGGACCGAGCCGCAGAACCTCTGTCACCCTTGACAGAGCCTCTGTGGTTCAGACTGGAGACTTGGAAGATATTTATAATATCTTGCCACTGTTGCAGAAATATCTTACCACTGTTACAGAAATATCTTGCTACTGTTCCAGGGTCCGTTCATTAACTTGTACAAGGCATGGTCCGACAACAAACACGTGTCAAACTCTGATAGGAATCCTTGCAAGTTGATATTAGCGCATTTAATGCATGCAGGTTTCCAACTGTTCATGCCATCCCTTCTTTCCTGTAGCAATTGTCCTTTTGTCTATAATAGATCTTTTGTAGTAGTATAAAAGGAAGACTCATGTTGAGTTCTTCCTTACAACTAATCAGCCAACATCAGACAACAACTAACACACAAAAACACTAGCACTCAATTATCGTCAAATATGTTCTTACTGTTCTTCATCAAATACGGTAAACTTTGAGATATTCATCTGTTCTTCATATACTGTTTATTTGGTATTTTGTGCTGTTTCTATTTAAACATATCTGTTAGTTCTTCAAATACGCTTCCGCAACACATCTTATTTGAAATAACAGATAAGATAATCTTTGTTAATCAAATACGGGAACCAACAGAAATTATACAGTATTGTTATTCATCTATTGATTTCTTATTGTTCGTTGCACAATTCTGGAACTCACAATTGGTATCATTCTTATTAGTGATTCTGCACTTTTTTTCACTCTAATTCGATTATCTTAGTGGTTTTTAAGCAAAATTAAGTTCATAAGTTTTGGTTGTGTTCTTGTGAAAAATCGAATTTTTACCATCAAAACTTGTTGTTTTTGCTTCAAAATCGATTTGGGTATTGTTATTTTTGTGTTTGGTCGAGTTCCTAATCTTTCAGGAACGATTTTGAGCAACCCTAATCGATTTCCAATCGAATTAGAAATCACAGTCGCAGTTACCGGATACCACAGCCGTGGTTACCGGGTCCATCAGTTGTTACCGGGTAAGTTCTCAAATCCCTTCTCTTGTTACCGGGTATTCAATAGTTACCGGATAATCTTAGTACTTACCGGACATAACTCCCGGTAAGTCCTAGATACCATGAAGCCCTCGCATTCGGTAAACTACCATCCGGTAAGTGATTTTCCTTCTGGTATACACGTTTCAATCTGGTAAGTCATCTCATCCGGTAAGGTTATTATTTGTGTTTCTTTGTTATCGGTAACCTTTGATTTCAGTGGCCACATCCGGTAACTACCTACACCCGGAAAGTTCGTTCATCCAGTAAGCTATTCCACCAGGTAAGTTTGTTTTCTCATTTCTATTTCATCCGGTAAGTTTGTTTCACCCGGTAACCTCTGTTATCCGGTAACTCAAGCCCATCCGGTAACCATATGCAAATTTACCTGTTTCTTCTCAATCTGATCCGGACACTTCCAGATCAGATAGCTTTCTTTTGGATTCCTATCCGGTAAGCTCTGTTTGATAATTTATTGTTGATCCAAACCCTCAGTGATTTGATAATGACCCTCTCTTATATACTTAGTGAAAATTGTAAGTAAACAATATGTATCAGAGTTTCACTATCGCTGATAAGTACTAAGATCTTACAGTACCGCTGATAGGAACTCTTACTCTTTAGTTTAAACATTCAGCGAACACTGTTCACCATAATACTCTGAGTCTGTTCAGTACTTATGGTGATCGCTGATAAGTTAGTTGTTTACTTATGATCCCTGAAGACAAGTTTCAAGTTAACATAGGTTCTACGCTGAAGTCGAAGATCAAGCTCAAGAATCAGCGACAAGTCTCCTAATGAACTGATGCGGATTAGCGAAGACTCAGATTTGTCCACTCAACGTGAAGTATCAAGTACAAGACTTTAGCTATCGCTGAATTCTATTATTCGCTGATAAAGAATGAAAGATCGCTGAATCAACGAAAAGCTGATCATAAAGTCCTTCGTACAAAGTACTTTGTCTTAACCACCCTTGCACATCTCCGTACGATATGTCAGAAAAAGAACCTCCTTATTGTCTGAATTCGTACAACCACTATGATACTACACTGTTCAACATGCGGCTACTAAGGTTGTCAACAAAGGTCAATGACATGCAACCAATCAGCTGCTGCCACGTGTAAAGTGTAAACTGCAATGCATTAAATGCATGCAGTATATAAGAAGAAGAACTCACTTCATTTTTGAAGTAACTTGATAACCCTAGACAAGTTCATCCTTCTTATCTTGAGATAGGTTATTATTAGTAATTTCCTTCTCTTTCTTAATGCAAGAAACTTAGTGTTCCAACTTGTTTAGATTTAGGTTTTTCCTTAATCTTGTATCCGCAACAAGCTGTAAATTGTTAACGATTTATCAATAAACAATTTAGAAAAGTAAAATCTGTATGTTTGTATTCAACCCCCCCCCCCCTTCTACAAACTTGTATAGCCCTTCGGGACCAACACTTACTATCTTGAAAACGGCCCATATATCCCTGTTAGAATTGATCCTGCAGTACCAGCCGCCGAGAATAGACCTGCTATTCTAGAAAGGCTGATACCCAAGGAAGTTCATATGTGAACTGACAAAGATAAGAAGAAAGTGGGTATTGACACCAAAGCCAGGTCCATACTCTCCGTGGCTCTTCCTGACGAAGTCTACCATTCCGTCATGAACCTAAAAACCTCAAAAGCTATGTGGGACACAATCTGTGTTCAGTATGAAGGTACATCTGAAGTCCAGGACTCACGAAAGATCAACCTGGTAAGATAGTACGAAAGCTTCATTTGTGGTAAGAATGAATCGCTCTCTGAAGTACACCAACGTTTTAACTGTTTAATAATAGATCTAAAAACTGTTGGTAAGGAATATTCTAACTTTGAAGTACTGACAAAGTTCTTAGAATGTTTACCTGAAAGTTGGGACAGTTATTCTATGTGTCTCAAGCTGTCAAAGGATCTAAAATCAATGACCCTTTCTACCTTATATGGCACGATGCTGAATCATGAGCAATCGAGTCATCTTGTAAAAGATTCCAAAAGCACCCCTGTTGCTTTAATCTCAGAGTCACCTTCCACTCAACGATCAACTGTTACTATCACTGAGTTGGAGACTAACTCTGAAAGATCATCAGAATCTGAAGTTTCAGATGATGATGAAGCTCTGGCATTCCTGGCTAATAAGTTTAGGAGATTTGCTCGAAAGAGTAATTTCAAAAGGAATAAACCTCTTGCTATTACTGACAAGCCAAGATCATCAACTCCTGTTGATAAGGCTACTGCTACTTGCTATAACTGTGAAAAGATAGGACATTTTGCTAGCGAGTGCAGGTCTAAGAAAGTCTCTAGGTCCTCAGCTTTTCCCAAGAAAAACTTTACTCCTCGGACTAGAGATGAAAAATACAAAAAGCTGAAAGAAATGTATTCAAAGCTGAAAACCTTTAAGAAGAAAGGCAAAGGCCTGATGGCTGACTATGATTGGGCTGACTCTGATAAGGAAGAAACATCTGACTCTGAATATGATGAAGCCAATCTCTATCTTATGGCCAAACTTGAAGATGAGGAAGAAAGTTCAGACATTCCCTCCACTTCAACCTCTGCTACTCAGGTATCACCTTCCTTCTTTACCAATATTGCAAATATTGATGAAGCTGATAGTCTTCAAAAGATCGATCTCTTGACTAAAAGTTTATATGAAGCCATGAATGGAAAAACTGTAGTTGAAAATCAAAACCTTGATCTTGCTGAACAACTTAAAAATCGTCACCTTCAAATAGAAAATCTTTCTAAAATTGAAGAAGATTTTAAAGATCAAGTTCACCTAAATCAGCTAGTCAAAATCGAGCACGAAGAAGTTATCGCTGCATTAAAAGCTGAAAAAGCTACTGTTGATGGATGGTATAATTCCTCAACAAAGATCACTGAGATAATTAAGTCTCAGATTCCCCTGAGTGATAAACGTGGTCTTGGTTACAAAGCTGATACTCTAGAACCAACCACTGATCGTTCCATGCTCTTATTTGTAACTTTCGTATCCTCAGTCGCTGATAGTTCATCCTCTCAGTGTTCCTCTTCTAAACCGCCCATCCCTGAGGAAATCTCTACCTTAACTTCTAAAGGTAAAGAAAAAGTTATTTATCCAAAACCTACCTCAGTCTTTAAAAACAATGGTAAAGGAATTGCTTTTAACCAAAATCCTCAGAAGGGTACCTCTGTACCAAAGTTGAACGCTTCTAAAACTTCAGTGACTTATCCCTCTGATTCAAAGAATAAGATCTCTGGATTTATTCAGCGTGGATCTATTCAGCGATCTACTCCTAGAATCAAAGTGGAAATCATTGGTAAGAAATCCAAAGAACTAAATGTTCCTCCCATTTCAAAAACCAATAGCTTACTTGGTGCTGGTCCTTCTAATTTAAAATCTAAAGCTCAGCATGCAAATGGTCCTAGAACTACTTTTGGTTATAGGAAATGTTATTGTTGGTTCCCGTTTTGCTTTAAACAAGATTATAAGATCTATTAGTTCAAGTTAATGTTTGATGCGGAAGCGTATTTGAAGAGCTAACAGATAAGTTTGATAGATTTAGACCAAAATATAAATAAACAATGAACAGGAAATAATATTTCAAAGTTTACTGAATATATATTAAGAACAGGTGTAAGAACAATGAGTAAGAAAAGCTTCAAAATAGATATGACTCTTAAGGTGAATAAGCTTTTTGTGTTCTTATGATGGTCGATTTATGTGTGTTTGATGATTGATAATTGATAAGTGATAAGGAAGAACTCAACATGAGTCTTCCTTATATACTACTCTAAAGGGACCATAAAGCATATGCTACTATTCAGACGGTACTGATGAATAGTTGAACGGATGTCATGAACAGTTGCAAGAGAGGCATGAACAGTAAGACGTGTTGTATTGGATTTAATGCAGCAGACGTCTATTATGTACTAAGCCCTATTGAGTCCAATCAGAGTTTGACACGTCGATGTTGGACAGGGCATGCTACCATGCAAGTTGATGAACGGGTCCTGTAACAGTAGCAAGATATTATAAATATCTTCAAGTCTTTCGGTGAGGACCACAGAGGCTCTGTAATGAGTTACAGAGGTTCTGTGGTCTGGTCCTCTGTGGAGCAGTCTTCCCCGGATTCCGAGTTATTGATCTTCTTTGAGCGTATGACAGAGCTTCTGTAGCGCGCCTTTTTAGCTTCTGTAGATTCTTGATCTTGAGCCCTCGGTAAGTCCGACAGAGCCTCTGTAAGAGGCTTTCTTCACTTAGCCTATTTTTCACTACTTCTAAATACTTCTATGATTAGGAGGATTGAAGCTAACAATCTCCCCCAAAGTAGTGAAAAATAAAAAATTTAACTTCGAGTTTAGTTAGGCTAAGTTAGATAAGACAGAGGTTAAACAATACCTCGAAGGTTCTTTCATTTAGAAATATGCCAGAGGCATTTTACATTTGAGTACAATGAAAGATAAACTTTGACTTGGTTTGCAGGGATTGGAGGTCTGAGAATCAGATTTTGGCATCTTTGAAGTAGTCGTAGCTTCTATTGTCTCTTCCGACTCTTCTGATCTCTTTGTAGAAATTGATGCAGAGTTCTCTTAGGCGGATTGTGGCATCAATCTCTCTGATGAAAGTATCTGCAGCATCTCTATCCATTTTCTCTGTACCTCTGTATTTTACAAGGCTTGTTCTGAACTTGTTCAGAGTACTAGTTGTGTACTTCTGACAGTCCATGCACACAAACAGTTTAACTTCGCCTTGTGGGTTTTGAAATACTAACCTAAACCGTGGTTCTGTGATGATTGAGTTAGGTACGGCGTCCGGTGGGCAGCGATTCTCTGGTGGTCGTAAATCCAGATGTTTGAGACCAAGATCCTTTCCCAGCTGGAAATCTATCATGCTGTAGAGCAGAAGCTTTTCCCTCATCGCTTTTCTCAACACTTGATAGGCTCTGGTGTTTGCCTCTGTGTTGTAGTTGTCCTTTGTCCATTGCAGAAGATCAGGTAGATCATAAGGATTGATATTTCTTAGGTCAGCATCAGCGAAGGTGGTTTCTGAATTGTCTTCTCTTATGACTTTGTAAAGATTGTACCTGACCCTTGGATAGGTTCTTGTAAAGGAGAATTTGCAGAAGATTACCTTTTTGATCTTGTGGATTGAGAAGACATCTGCTTTGGTTCTTGGCTTTGTCCTTGTGAAGATGTTCTCAAATTCTTCTCTGATCCTTGGATCTGTCACATGATCTGTAGGATGATTGGTCTGAAAGGATTGTTTATAGAGGTATCAAACGCGCTTTCCATTTCTTCATGTGTTGGACCAGGTTGTGGTACTTGTCTTCTGAGACTCTCCCTCTTTTGAACAACTTCTGCAGCTCTACCAGTTAGAAGAATGTCTGACAGAGGCTTCAATCCATATGCCCAGTCAACTTCTTCAGGCTTTGGAGTTTGAAAGGTATCAAACGCGTTTTTCATTAATTTTTCTGTAGGCTTGGGCAATGACTTCTTTTTCTTGGTATGGTTGGGGGTTTTTCTGTTGAAGAACTTTCTTCCAAAATGATTACCACAGGGGTGGTTGTTGCCTCTGTGGGTTACTGATCAACTTCTGGAATATTTGTTTCTTCAGGACTTGATTCCACAGAGATGGGTGTTGTGTCTGTGGTCTGTTGAGTTTGTTGTTGATCTTGGGTTTGTTCTGGAGGGGCTTGACTGATTGGTTCTGCTGCGATTGGTGGAGTTTGTATTCCTCTGCTCGTAGCTTTCTCCCTTGTATTCTCCCCCTCATGATTATCTGATGGACCAGGATGGTCATCATCAGAATCATCCTAACTCTTATCAGAACTACCCTCTGCTCTGCAAGAAGCTTTGTTTTTCTTCGGTAATTCTGCTCCTGCTGCTATCAACTTTGCACAGACGTCATCACATAGGCCAAGTAGAGTCGCAAGCTCTGCCTCTGTTTTAAAATGCATTCTGCCAACACTTTTTCTGAAATCCTTGACAAAGTTGGCATTTGTTGTTGTGAAGGAGACAATGAATTATGTGACCTGGTTTATGACGTTCTGTCCTAGCTCTGTTAGCTGTGCTCTGGTCATGTAGTCTTTTGGTTGCATCATTGTCGTGTTGCGCATTGCCTCTGCTTGTACTTGTTTTAGGGCATTCTGTAGATCTGCAGGACTAATGCCCTCTGTTCTGTTGGATTGTGTATTCATTTGTTCAAGGAAGTTTTTGACAGAGTCCTTGAACGCAGAAGTTGCATTTGTTCCGATTTCTTGAGCGGCAGAGGTGGCTGTAGCTTTGGCAGTAGTTTCGGCAGAAGACTTCATCGCTGAGATGGCAGATTTCACCTCTGTGGACAGATTGTGCATTTTGGTGTTTAGTTTCAGGATAGCCGTCGATGTTGTCTCTGCAAAAGATTTGAAAGAGCTTTGCAACTCTTTCATTGTTTGGTTCACAGAGGTGACAAGGGTTTGGAACTCATCCCTTGATACTTGTGTTCCTTGTGTAACCTCTGGAGGAACACATTCGTCTCCATAGTGAGTCCCTGTTCATGGGACACCTTCGTTCACCCTTGTTTGTACGATGGGGGTGGCAGGATTTCCTTCTGTTCCTTGAGAAGAAACCTGAGTTTCGATCTCTACAGAAGTTCTGTGAAGAACAGTGTCCAAATCCACTCCAGAGGTGGGTATTAGAATGTCCTTCTGTTGACTAGGAGACTTGTCTAGAGTCTCTTCGTCTCTGTGCTCACTACTTCTCTCTGAAAGAAGTGTTGGCCCTAGTTGTGTGTGTGTGGCAGAGGAAACGAATTCCTCTGTAGGGTCTTCTGTTGTGATCTGGGGCGATGGATCATGAACTGTAGGTGAGTCTCTCTGAGGAGACTCCCTAGGAATGGATTCCCCGGTTTCTGTAGGCGCAGAAGTCGAAAGAGTGACTTCTAGCTGGTTGGGTTGGGTTTGGATCGATCTGTGCTGCTCTTTTTCAATAACTCCTTCTGCAGCTAGACATGTGGAGTTAGATATGTGGGTTGCACTGGGAGTGGGTGAGGGATTTGTGCCTTCTTCAACTTCGGCATCTTTTTCTTTTCCCTTTTCTTTTTCTCCCATTTTCTCTATGATTTCCTTAACCTTTTCTCTATTCCACTATGTTGCGTTCTTTTGATTCCGTTCTTTGATAGCTTCTTATGACATGTCTATTTCCTCTATTTCTTCTTCTGTATCTGTGCTTGGACTCTTTCTGTGGACGTCCAATCCTTATTGAATGAAGGGGTTCTGTAGGATAATAGGTGTGTTAGCTGGTTGATCTTTGGGTGTTGTGTCATCTTCTTGCAGATGTGTGTCAATGCCAGAAATGGAGAAATATTGTTATTTTGGGGAGTGGTGGTCGAGAGGTTGTGCCGTCCACCCTGCTGTATTTAAGGTGTTGGCAATGTCAGGGTTCTGTAGGAAGTCGTTCAGATCTCCTTGGAGAGCAAATCTATCTGGAGATTGATAGGGTGATTGATATTCCTCTGTTGCCACTCCTTCTTTTGCGTCTTCTTCTGAAGTTCTTTCTTCTGCGATTTCTTCTTCTTCTGCAATGGTAACCAACTTTTCAAGTGATTTACCATGCTTCTTTTTGGTTTTCCTCCTCTTGGGTTTTGGTGCCCCTTCCTCTGTGATTTTCGATTTTCTTTTCTTCCTCTGTTTTGGGGAAGATTGAGGAACAGAGGAGTCAATTTCTGTGGCATGAGGAGGTGATGGTTGATCTTTTGCAGCGCTTGTAGAGGTGCCTTCTGCAGTTTTTCTTTTCTTTGCTGTTGGAGTAGATGCAGAGGTTTTTGAAGAGGACTTCTTTCCCATGAGTTCTGCACGTTTGGCTATGAAGCTTAGTTGTATAGCCATGTGTTTTTCCAATTTCTGATCTCTTTCTTCTTGAGTGGAAAGAGGTTCTGCAACTATTGTTCCTAGGGGGACACCTAAACGCAGGGGTGTCATAGTACTCGGTTTAGGAGTTCTATGTTCGCGTATATACTCTTTCTTAAGGGTTTTATTCGAGGCATACTTCAGAAGCTTCTTTGACAGAGGTCTACAGTGTGAGTAACCATCTATATGATCAGTGGGGACATTTTTGCTCATTGGGAACTGTTTGGGAATTGGCCCTTCCATTGGCCATTTCTGTATCAGCAACAGAGGTTCAAACAATACTCCCAATATTCTTTGGAATTGCAGAGGTGGTAGAAAGTTGGGATCGTTCTCTTTGACCCGTTTGGTGTTGTTCTTTCTGTCGATGGTGTTGATGATCTCTTGCATCATTATCGTCGCGTAATCGAGTGGAAGATCATAGTACACCCCATACATGATGGTTAAAATCTGATGCGAGGTCTGGTCAATGCTGCCTATATTCCCTGTCAGGCATCTGTTAAGAATAGAGAACAAGGTGTTCCACAGAGGTGGTAATTTGCCTCTGCGGAAGTCATTTCTCTTCCATAGTTGTGTATTGTACCCAAGCATTTCTACGAAGCGACAGAGCTCGTCGTCTGTTGGTTGCTTTGCATATTTCTTCAAACCAAGAAGACCCCTCGTGGGTAGGTTGAACTCAAGTGAGAACATTGTTCTGTTGAACTTGATTTCAAGATGTTCAGATTTGTCAGGTCTTGAAATGTACCCTTTGATAATAGAGTCGTCTTTATCAAATCGGCAGCTCTGCCAAAACTGGTTCAGATATCTGACTGGTATTTTCTTTAGGGTTCTTGAGAGTAGAGGGAAGAGGATGTGATTTTCCATTATGTTCAGAAGAATGGCGTGGGCTTCGCCGAAAGCAGTGGGTGAGGGGACCAAATAGCAGTTGTTGGATTTGATTGGTAGTACCTTTTTGAAGTGATCCTTAGCTATGAAGTTTTGCAGATGTGTTATAGGAGCAAAGTCTGCTGAGTCGCCGGAATCTTCTAGTTCAATGTTCTGGGCAGGGATGGGGTTTTCTGAATGTTCAGAATGAGCCGGTGAATGTTCTGGTGAGGTCGCTGGAGAGTGTACAGGGGAGATAGCTTGAGAAGATGAAGCCATTTGATACTGAGAATAAGAAACTTGCAGGTTTTTGCAGGGTTTCACCGGAGAAGAATGAGAGTTTGTAAAAGGTTTATGAGAGGGTAAGCTTGGTTTTTATAGGAGGGTAAAACGGTAGAATTCGAAAGAGTAAAATATATGGCAATGGATTAAAATTTGGAATCCGTACTCGAGTTAGAACGGCGGGTTCAACTTTCCAAAGAAAACGTTTCATGTAAGCCAAATGAAAATGGGACACGTAGGCCATGCCAGAAGATGACAGGACGTCGTGCGCGACCCATTAATGCTAGGCGCGTGGGGTTATTCTTAGCCATATGTAATTCATTCTCAGTAAAAGTAACTGTTATTACTACAGAACTTCTGTACCTTACAGAAGCTCTGTGATCATGAAAATCTTTGTTGTTTATCCCTTTCATATATCTCATTGTTATCATGACTTCTGTGGAGTTTTTCTTTAACCAAAACATTTGTAAAGGCATTGGAGAGGATAAAAATCGGGTTTTTGTCAAGAAATTTGTTTCGCAGAGGTTTTGTGGCTCTGTTGGAACTTGCAGAAGTTCTGTGAGGGCCAGCAGAAGCTCTATGAGGGAAAAAATCTCATAACAAAAATTTTATTAAAATTTTTGATCATCCAATTTTTGATTTGGTTTAAGAGATGTTTTTCGGACATATTTGAAAGTTTGTGTCCGAGAAAACTGTTAAAAAAAACGGTTTGTTCGAGAAGGTCATGGTTTGTGTTTTCGGTTTCCGAGATAACATTCCAAAAGATCGACAGAGGGTTAATTTGCGATCACAGAGCATATTTCTTGCAGAACCTCTGTTGAGCTCAACAGAAGCTCTATGACCTTAAATTTCTCCTAATTCGAATTTTGTGAAACTTTTTGAGATTTTGATTTTTGAAATGTTATTCACAGTATATTTAGGACATATTTGACAAATCTTGTCCTAGAAAACTGTTTTCCAAAAACCTTTTGTGCGAGAGACATACCTTTTGGTTCTTCTTTTCTCGGCAGTGATGTCTGACTTCTGTCGATATGGAGTCATCGACATTTTTCTTTGGCTTTCCCTTGAAAGTTTTATCTCTTTAGATCATTTCAGGGTTCCCTTCTGCTCCCCCTTGATCTAATCACCTCTGTAGATCAAGTAATTTCCTTTTGCTCCCCCTTGACCTATGCTTGGATCAAAGAATGATAAGTTTTGCATAGAACATAGGTCATGTTTTCCAGAGGTTCTGTAGGGGTCGTCAGAGGTTCTGAGTTGACTTACAGAAGCTCTGTGATTTTAAGAACTATTTAAGATTGAGAACTTACAAACATAAATAAATTAACTTAAAGCAAAAATAAAGGAAATTTGTACATATTTACAGCAGATAAAGCTATACTTACAGAGGATTGTCACACCATGTTTATCATTCCTAACTTACCCACCAAGAAATTGAATCTTTTCTCGTCTAGTGCTTTGGTGAATAAGTCAGCGAGTTGATATTCTGTTGGCACGAAATACATTTCAATTGTACCGTATTCAACATGATGTTTCAAGAAATGGTACCTTATATCGATATGCTTGGTTTTCGAGTGTTGCACAGGATTGGCAGAGATAGCAATGGCACTTTTGGAATCACAGAAGATGGGTATTTTGAATAGGATGTGGCCGTAGTCTTTTAGTTGAGTTTTCATCCATAGAACCTGAGAACAACAGCTAGCAGCAGCAACGTATTCAACTTCTGCAGTGGATGTTGAGACACAATTCTGGTTTTTGGAGGTCCAACTGACTAGTTTACCACCTAGGAATTGGCAACTCCCAGAGGTACTCTTTCTGTCGAGCATGCATCCTCCATAGTCTGAATCTGTATAAGCTTTAAGACTAAAACCAGAGTTCTGTGGATACCAGAGACCGAGATTTTTGGTCCCCTTTAGGTATCTAAAGATTCTCTTCACCGCATCATAATGTGATTTCTTAGGATTAGCTTGATAACGTGCACAAAGACATGTGGCATGCATGATGTCAGGTCTGCTTGCTGTTAAGTATAACAGAGATCCAATCATGCCTCTGTAGAGAGTGCATTCTACAAATATGCCATCTGGATCTAAGGATAACTTATTTCCAGTGGCCATTGGAGTTTTCATTGCAGAGGTATCAGAGAGGCTATACTTGAAAAGAATGTCAGAGACATATTTGGCTTGATTTATAAAAATTCCCTCTGAAGTTTGTTTGACTTGAAGTCCGAGGAAGAATGTTAATTCTCCCATCATACTAATTTCAAACTCACTCTGCATGAGTTTTTCAAAACTTTTACACTCTTCTGAATTAGTAGACTCGAAAATTATGTCATCCACATAGATTTGTACAAGCATTATCTCACCCTTTTTATGTTTATAGAATAAGGTAGTATCTGTTGTACCTCTGTTGTAGCCATTGACTAGAAGGAAGGTAGAAAGTCGTTCGTACCATGCTCTTGGAGCCTGTTTCAGTCCGTATAGAGCCTTTTCAAGGTAGTATACATGCCTTGGAAACTTTGAGCTTTCAAACCCTGGTGGCTGATTTACGTAAACCTCCTCTTGGATTTCACCGTTTAGAAAAGCTGATTTTACGTCCATCTGATAGACTTTAAAACCTCTGTGGGCTGCAAAGGCTAAGAATATTCTTATTGCTTCGAGTCGTGCGACAGGGGCAAAAGTCTCATTGTAGTCTATGCCTTCTTCTTGTCTATATCCCTTTGCTACTAATCTTGCTTTGTTTCTGATGACCACTCCATCTTCATCCTTCTTGTTTCTGTAGACCCATTTAGTCCCAATGGCCTGTTTCCCTCGTGGCAGAGGTATTAAAGTCCATACTTTGTTACACTCAAACTGCAGAAGTTCTTCTTGCATGGCGTCTACCCAATTTGGGTCATCTAGGGCTTCATAAATCTTATTTGGTTCTATCACACTGATAAAGTTAGTAAAAAAAAAACAAAAATTAGCAGTGGCAGACCTGGTTTTTACTGAGTCAGAAGGTTCTCCGATTATTTGGCTTGGAGGATGGCTTTTTGTCCACTGAGTTGTGCGTGGAAGATGATCATCAATGTCCTCGAACCTTTCGTCAGCGGCTTCTTGTGTTTCTTCTTGTGTAGCCTATGTCGTTCTTCGTGCCTTGGTAGTTGATTCTATCGTTTATGGAAATATTGGTATGAGTGGTGGTGGGGTTTGTTCCTCTGAGGACGTATAGTCTTGGTCCTCGATTTCCTCTGTAATTGGTTCTTCTGGGGATTGTGGAGTTTGTTTTTCAGCAACTTCTGTGGTCGTTTTTCTTGATGTTTCATCTTCTGTATGTTCTTCTTCGGCAATTGCATCTGTAGTATTTATAGAAGAAGATGAAGCATTATTTGGACCTGTTAGAGTCATACCTGTAGGATTTTGTCCGACAGAGGATGGTTCTTCAGAAATTCTGATGGTTCCAACAGAAGGATCAATGTCATTGTTGAACATCTCTAAAAATAGAAGATCCAAATCTTCTTTTGTTTTTGAGATTTCAGAGGATTTCCCTTTAATTCCGAGTTCTGAACTGATTTGTTCTGAAGTCATTTGGAATGAATCATCAAAAGAAACATTAATGCTTTCTACAATCTTGCGAGACTTTGTAAGGAAGGTTCTGTAGGCTTTGGAAGTGGCAGAATATCCAATGAATTTGCCTTCATCAGCTTTTACTTCAAATTTTCCTCTCGAATCTCTGTCGTTTAAAACAAAGCATTTGCATCCGAATACATGGAAAAACTTGATGTTTGGCCGCCTTTTGTGAAGTAATTCGTAAGGCGTCTTGAGTTGTCTTTTCACAATGGTTGAACGATTCTGTGTATAACACGCAGTAGAAATTGCTTCTGCCCAAAAGTTCATTAATAATCCGCATGCAGATAGCATAGTTCTTGCGGCCTCCACAAGTGTTCGATTCTTTCTTTCGACTACACCGTTCTGTTGTGGAGTTCGAGCGGCAGAGAAGTTATGTGATATTCCTTCTGTAGAAATATAGGCTTCAATGACACAGTTTTTAAATTCTGTGCCATTGTCACTTCTTAACTTCTGTATTCTGCAATCATAAAGAACTTGAATTCTTTTCATTAGATTTATCAGTATAACTGGAACATCTGATTTCTTTCTAATAAATTCAACCCATGTGAAACGTGAATACTCATCAATTAGGACAAGTATGTATTTCTTGCCACCTAGGCTCTGTATAGCAATGGGACCGCAGAGGTCGACATGAAGCATGTACAAAGGCCTAGTGCAAGATACGTCTGTTTTGCCTTTGTGGGAAGCCCTTCTGTGTTTTCCCATTTCACAGGCCGAACACAAGTGATCCTTATTGAATTTAACATTTGGCAAACCTTTAACTAGATCGAGTTTTACTAGTTTATCCAGGGTATGAAAGTTTAAGTGACAGAACCTGTTGTGCCACAACCACGCTTCTTCACTTTTGCAGGCTACTAGGCAAACTTTGTCCTTGGATTTTGAAGTAAAATTCATTAGATATAGATCAACTCTTCTTTTAGCTCGCAGAAGTTCCATTCCTGTGTTTTCACTTTGTAGAGAGCAGAAAGTTCTTTTGAATAACACATCGAATCCTGTATCACAGAGTTGACTTACACTTAGTAGGTTGTGTTTGAGGCCATTCACATATGCAACTTTGTATACAGAGATATTTTCTTTCTGTATGACTCCATAGCCTTTGATGTGTCCCTTCTTGTTGTCTCCAAAAGTTACAGATCCACCATCGTGTGTTTCTTTGTATGTGGATAGTAATCTTCTGTCGCCAGTCATGTGCCTTGAGCATCCGGAGTCAAGATACCAAATTGGCACATGTTGCTTCTGCAAGACAATCACAGAGACTTAGGTACCCATAACCATATGGGTCCAATATTGTTAGAATTTTTCAAGTTTGCCTTAGCATTCTTGAAATACATTTTATCTTTTGTAGAAAGATCAAATTGTTTCTCTCGAGGTTTTGACTTTGGAGTTTGAATTTAGTGGAGAGTAAGCAATCTGGACTTGATAAGTGTTTATTCAATTTGAACATAAGATCAAAACAATGAAAATATTGAATATGAGACGTGATTCGTTTGAACTTTTCATTGAATTCATTGAACTGAGCCACAGAGGCATTACACTCTTTCTTTACATTAGATTTCCCATTACAAGAAGATATATGAATACTAGAATGTTGTTTGCAAAAGTTTTGTTTAGTTCCTGCCTTCTGTGACTCTCTTCTGTGGTGAACATCTTTCTTCACTGTCACAGAGGAAAAGTATTTGTTAGCTTCAGGCCATTTTCCCTTTTGTTGCCAAGTGGGATTCTCTTTAATTTTCCTTAAAGGTATTGAAAATTTTGAACTTTTAGGATCTACAGAGGTCTTCTTTAACATATCAAGCTCAGCAGAGGTTTTGACTTTTAAATATATGTTCAGAAAATCTGGGCAGATAGGTATTTCTGTGATTTTCTCTTTTGGAGAAATAGTTCTGTTAAGAACTTCAGAGGAGATTTTAACATCCTCTGTGTCATAGTGAATTATCCCTGACTTAGAATCAGTCTCTGAGTCGTCAGAGGTTGAATCGTCCTCATATACAGAGGTTGAGTCATCTCTTTCGACAGAGGCTGGATTTCTGAGCATGTATCGTACGAGCTTTCTTCCTCTGTAGAATGACTTTCATAGAAGGCAGAGGTATCTGATGAGATCTTTCCAGCGAGAATTTGATTTATAGAAGATGTACTAAGATTTTCTAAAACATTTGATTTCAAAACTTCCAAAATTTCTTCTTCAATAGATTTTTTAAGTTTTTCTTCTGAAAAAATGGGTTTAAACTCAGGAGCTTCTGCTGATAATTTATTTTCATCGTTCATTATGCAGACAAAAGCGACCTGTGTTTGAGTCTCTGGTTTACCAAACTTAAAGATACCAATCTGATCTTGTGTTTTCAGATATTTCTTTGGTTTGATTCCTCTATTGACAGAGTTTGAAGATGATGAATCTGGGTTTTCAAACCATACATTTATCATCTTCGTATGTTTCCTCAAGTGAGGTTCTGCGGAGATTTTAACCCTTTTACTTACAGAAAAGTAAGTTTGGAAAGTTTGATTTGTTAGTTTTTCCCAAAACAAATAGAGAAGACAGAGGTTTTAGTTGTTTATTTTCAACTCCTAAGGTAATATCACTGTACCCTATACCTCGTCTTGCTATTTGAGAGTTTACTTTTTTCATACACCTTCTGTGCATCTTTATAGTTTTTAAGTAAAACTTCTCTTCTTAAAAGATCTTGCCAAAGTACCTCTCTTTCCTTTTGAAAGTATTCTTTGAGAGCTCTTATGTCTATTGTTTCACTTCTTGAAACTGAAAGTTCTTTTGTTTTGATTTTTAAAGCATAGGTTAGATCAGAAATTTGTCTTTTTAAAGGATCTACGTTTTTGCTCCAATATTTTTCGATTTTTTCTTTTTCTTCAAAGATTTTGGCCTTTTCTTGAGTGAGAGGCGTTACTTCTCTCTCATTAAAGGTCAGCCTTTTCTGAATGCTTTTAGTTACTTCTTTCAGTTCATTGTTAAGTTCAAATAAATCATCATCTACAGTATTAATATTTGAGGTAGATTTTGAAATGGATACCTCAGTGTCAGTGCCGGAGTCAACTTCTGCCATGCCACAGAACAGGGCATTTGTGGGGAATTCATCGTCAGAGGTAGAGTCTGACTCGAAGTCCTCCTTGCTTGCCTCAGAATGCCCTTTGTTCGCCATTAGGGATTTTTGCGCATAATACTCAGCCTTCTTTTTGTAAAAAGCTGAGTCCTTCTGTGGGCGATTTTGTCTACTTCTGCATTCTTTAGCGAAATGACCTGGCTTGCCGCAGTTGAAACAACCTTGGGAGGTGTTTCCAGTTCGATCTTCGGACTTCTGTTGGTCTCCACCTTTCTCTGTTCTGCATTCGTTTGCGTAATGACCAGGCTTACCACATTTGTAGCATTCTTGTGTGTGGCCTACCTTGTCATCTGATCTCTGTCGGTCATTTCCTCTGTAGCTTCTTTCGCTAGACCTCTGTTGGTCATCATTTCTGTAGTCTGACCTCTGTCGGTCACTTGATTCTTCTCTTCTCCTTCATCTCTTCTATCATCATCTCTTCTACCATCATCTCTTCTACCAGAATTCCTTTGGTTATTTCTAAATTCTCTTGTCAATAGAGCCATTGATTTAACTAATGACGCAAGAGTTATTTCTTCATCTTTCAGCTCGTCTTCTTCGCTATCAATCATTACCATCTTCTTTTTCTCCTTCTTTTTCTCCTCTGTAGATCTCTCATTTCTTGGTCTGTCCGTAGCCTCTATAGATTTACTAACCAATGCGTATGGTATAATGGTTAGTGTTTTAGCTTGAGCTATTTGAGGCTCTTGTGCGGCTAGTGTTCCATAGAGATCAGAGAGTGTCCAGGAGTCTAGATCTTGATTTGTTTGTAAAGACATAGACAACTGAAGCCACTCATCGTTCAGGCTCTTTAGAAACATGACGTTATTTTCTTCCGTGGTTCTGTGAATACCAGACTTTCTGCATTTGTTTATGAGAGAGTTGAACCGATCGTATGTTGTTTGCAGCGATTCTGTTGCAGAGGCTCTGAAAGCATGATACTCGTTTATGTATTGTGCCCTTCGGTTCTTCTGTGTTTTAGCACCCCCTTCCAATTGTCTTTCTAATTCTTTCCAAAGATCGTGCGCTGTTTCACATGCATCTAAAGATTGAAATATTTCGTTGGGGATAGCCATGATTAATATTGTTTTCGTTTTCTGTGCATCTTCATCTTCTGCCTTATCTTCATCTGACCAGTCTACTTTCGGCTTAGGTTTCTTATGTTAAGGGATTTCAAGAGATTCGTCAGTAGATGGTACACGTGGCATAGTTATCATAGGAACATGAGGAAGATTATAAAGATATTGTTTGAGATTTTTTTCAGTACCCTCAAAAAAATGAACCATTCTTATTTTCCATTGAGGATACTCATCTCTAAGAAGAGTAGGAGGTTTAGTTAATGAGCAAGCAGTAAAAAAGTTATTGGTATTTGTCATTTTGAGAAAAGGATAATCTGATGGAGGATTTATGAGTATGAAGATCTGAAAGTTTTTCTGGGTACAACTAATATCCAGAAATCTGGTGATGAAGAGAGAAAATAATCTATCAAAAGAAGTTGTAAAACGAGGATCACTTGATATTGAAAATCAAGCTTTGCTCTGATACCAATTGTTGGTTCCCGTTTTGCTTTAAACAAGATTATAAGATCTATTAGTTCAAGTTAATGTTTGATGCGGAAGCGTATTTGAAGAACTAACAGATAAGTTTGATAGATTTAGACCAAAATATAAATAAACAATGAACAGGAAATAATATTTCAAAGTTTACTGAATATATATTAAGAACATGTGTAAGAACAATGAGTAAGAAAAGCTTCAAAATAGATATGACTCTTAAGGTGAATAAGCTTTTTGTGTTCTTATGATGGTCGATTTATGTGTGTTTGATGATTGATAATTGATAAGTGATAAGGAAGAACTGTAATACCCCGGGTAAATCCGTTAGTTAAAAATCTAATTTCGTTAAGTTTATTTAAATTTAAAGTTACTATTTTGGGTAAGTTGAGATGATTTAGTAAGTTAAGGGTGCTTTGGTTATTATGGAATAGTTTAGGGTCTAAAATGGTAATTAGAGTGGATAATATCTGAATTGAGAGTACAAATGTATTCAATATAGCAAAACTCAGATTAAAGGTGTGTGTGTGTTGGGAGCAAAAAGAAGAAGAAAAGAGAAAGAAGGGTAAAGGACCAAATTGAAGTTATTGAAGCTGATTAAGACTCTGTGGATTAGGATTGATAGACTGAACCTTTTGGAGAAAAGCTTGGAAGTGTTTATGGATAAGCGATCGAGGTGAGTTTTACTTTAAACGTTTTCAACTGGGGAACATATATATGTGTTTATATATATATATATATATACGAAAAGGATATGTGTGATGATGTGGTATATCGTATATTGAGATACGATTGAGTATATGCTTTTAAATATAAAATAATGAGATGTTATATTTATGTAAGTATTATACTACACGAGAGCACGCCGAACTATGCCGGCTGAAGTGTGTGTCGTAGTTGTTGTACGGCGTTGTTGGTCGTAGATGTTGTACGGCGTTGCGTGTCGTAGTTGTTGTACGGCGTTGATTTATTAGTTGGCTTGCTACCAACTAATATGGCCATGGGAACGAGGATGAGGATGAGTGGAGCACGATGCACGAGTCTTGTTTGGTATTTAAATACGTGTGGTATGTTTATATTTTACGAAAGAAATTCCAAAAGTTTATCTAAACTATTTTGATACAAAGGATTTACATAAAAGGTTTTATAATGAGTTTGGAAAGGACCGGGATTAACTCACTAGACCCGTTTGGTCTAACCCTCATTTTGTTTTCAAAAATATGTTTTCCAGGTTAAGGATCGGCAGGAGAGGATGAAGTGTAGGAAGCTTTTGATGGATGTTGATTAGGAGGCTTTTATATATATTTTGTAATTTATGAGACCTAAGGGACCGTACTTGGTTTGTTATGTAACTTTTGTTGTAAATCAATGATATGTATGCATGTTTTGTAATATGATGTATGTTATGAGATTTGGGTCGTTACAAATGGTATCAGAGCCCTAGTTTAAGAGATTTAGGTATTTGGATTTATACCTAGACTTAAACTGCATGTGAAGTAGGATGTCCTTATTATTTTAGAACCTTGGGATGTTGAGTATAAAAAGGTAGAAGGAACATCATGTAAGGTATGTTCAAATTACACCTGGCCAGTGTAAGCGTGAACTTACAAGTACATGTTGAACCGAAATATCTTGTTATATTGGGTATGTGCTTACGTGTATATTAACCTTGTTGAAATCAACAGAGTGGCAAGTCGGACTCGATGTATGGATAACATGTATATTTCTATACATTATACGTGCTAAAGTGTATTATATGACTTCGGTGTAAAATGATTATTGGTACTTTCATGCTTTTGTTGCTTAGCGGTGCTAGAGATATAGGTAGAGGCGGAGCGTCTATTCAATTAGTTCCTATGGTTTTGATGCATTCTTGTGTGTGGCCTACCTTGTCATCTGATCTCTGTCGGTCATTTCCTCTGTAGCTTCTTTCGCTAGACCTCTGTTGGTCATCATTTCTGTAGTCTGACCTCTGTCGGTCACTTGATTCTTCTCTTCTCCTTCATCTCTTCTATCATCATCTCTTCTACCATCATCTCTTCTACCATAATTCCTTTGGTTATTTCTAAATTCTCTTGTCAATAGAGCCATTGATTTAACTAATGACGCAAGAGTTATTTCTTCATCTTTCAGCTCGTCTTCTTCGCTATCAATCATTACAAATAAGGCTTGAACTATTCAATAATGACCCACCCACCCTTAACTTATAAATTTACCTAAACTTACCCTAAAATCCAACTTTAAAGTTAACTTCATCTCCCTCTTAAAAGAATGCCGTCCCGGAATTCGATTAAGCGAAAAGGTATGAATACTTAGTTTTCACTATTACTTCGAACTCAATCAAAACCATAGAAACTAACTGAATAGACATCCCACACCCATCTATATCTTTAACACAGATAAACATCAAAAGAACAGAAATACAAATAACCATTTCGCACCGAAGTCAGATAACACCTTAGCACGTATAGAGTTTATTAGAAATGTACCTGTAACTTCATCCGAAAATTCCTCCTCTTGTTGTGTTGTCATTTGGAAGACACGACCTATTGCTTTCGGTATCTCAGACCCTTGTACCTCTCCAACCTAACACCCGTTGGTCTCACCGTCATACTACCCTGCTGTACTTTCCATCGTGGACAGTCTGACTGAATATGATCAGGGGAATTGCAAATGAAACAGAATCGAGTTACGTGATAGTCTTTAGCAATATGACCAGTCTTCCCACACTTGTAACATCTTCGGGAATCCACATAACAGTTTCCTTGAAGAACACAGTTGCATTTTGGACATAGTCTTTCAGTTGGTCTAAAAGGTGAATGACTATCAAACCTCGGGGATTCGTATTCCTCCAAATCGTACGTCATTTCTTCCAATTTTCTTATCACCAACATCTCTCCTATTATCCCGTTCCACATTTTCCGCGGCATCTACTGCGGCTGAGAAGGTATCGGGTCCTTTTGCAATCACTAGCATTCTAATTTCTGAATTTAACCCGAAAATAAACCTTTTCATCTTCAGAGCCCCCGTGGCAACCTAGTACTTCGCGAAGCGAGACTTCTCTAGAAAATGAGTAGTGTAATCCCTAACCGATAAACTTCTCTGATGTAGGTTCATGAATTCCTCTTCCAGTTGTATAACTGCTGATTGAGGACAAAACTGTTATTTAAAAGCTGTTGTGAATTCGTCCCAAGTAAAAATTGAGTACACATCAGATCCTCTAGAGGTAATAAGAGCCTCCCACCAAAATAGAGCATCTGCCTTCAACATCGCGGTTCCGTATAGCACTTTATCTTCTTCTGCACACTTGCTGGTCCTGAAGACAACTTCTATCTCTTTCTCCTGAATATGTCGGGGGTTTGTAATTTAAAAACATTTTATAGTCACACTTCCTTGGTACCGGTATGACAGTAGGTGTAATGGGCATCTCATCTTCCAGATTAGGATCTGGTATTCGATATTCTGTGTGACGAGTTCTATCGAACATAGCTTGTACATTGGCTTGAAGTCTTCCCATTTCCGCCGTCAAATCATTTCTCGTAACAAATTCAGTACCTTGTGGCTGAACTCTGCCCCCCGTTCTGCCCCCAGTTCTGCCTCCAATTCTGTCTCCACCACGCTCTCCCCCTCTTCCCCCCGTTCCGACTGTTGTATTCGTTCTATTAAGATTTCCTTCCCCTTCTCTATTCGTACGTCGAGTACCACTTGCCATTCTGTTAATTTAACAAGATTAAGATACACATAAGCACATACCCCATATAATAAGGTATTCCAGTTCAAACATGTACTTGTAAGTTCACAATTACACTGGGCAAATGTAATTTGAAATTACCTTACATGATGTTCCTTCTACCTTTTTATACTTAACATCCCAAGGTTCTAAAATTATTAGGGACATCCTACTTCACATGCAGTTTAAGTCTAGGTACGGATACTAATACCTAAATCCCTTAAACTAGGGCTCTGATACCATCTGTAACGACCCGATATCCCAAGACATACATAATATATATCAATTAACATGTTATACATAACGTCGTTATATTCATAACAAAAGATACATAATAATTCATATACGGTCCCATAGTCTCAAAACTATACAATACAAAACATAAGCCTTTCCTAATCTTCGTCAGCTATCAACCGCATCCTACACTTTATCCTTTCCTTTATACCTTCTTGAACCTGGAATACATATTTTTGAAAACAAAATGAGGGTTAGACCAAACGGTCTAGTGAGATAATCCCTGTCAGTTTAGTAATCATTTTTGTAAAAACACACACATATATCACAAATACTTATATACCAAACAAGACTCGTGCATCGTGTACCACTCATCCTTCACATGGCCAAATTAGTTGGTTGCAAGCCAACTAATCAATTACTCCACCGTACGACAATTACAGCCAACACCACCGTACGACAATTACAGCCAAAACTCCACCGACTATTAGTTCGGCTAACGTATACTCGTGTAGTGCAATATACATATAAATACAATATATATCTCAATATATTTATAAACACGTCATCACTTTTCAACCACATATCCATTTTAATATAAACACATAATCACACATCTATCACATACCCAATCCACACATATACGTATTCCAGTTTGAAAACGTTTTAAAGTAAAACTCACCTGATCGCTTATCAATAACCCTTCCAAGCCTTTTCTCCAAGCTATCTGATAAGGCTAGGTATCACCCCACCTAAATCTAACCGCAAGTGTACGGGTCGAAGTCAAGTAATAGTACTTTAGAAAGTACGAGTATCGAATCACGGGGAACTAGGAACTAAGTATCACAATTACTATAATCGCTATTAACTGAACTATCGAAAATTGAGAGATTGGTATTAAACTACTAACTGCAGAAAATAATCAAACACAAGACAGACAATGAACAGCTTTGGAATTCAGATAGAGAAAACAGTTGAGGGTTGGAAATCCTTAGGTTTTAACATATGAACATCAGACTTAAAACCGATACCAGTTAATTCCGTTGATGAATACCCAATCTTGATCTAACCATTGTTCTCTCTCGAGTTACAACGGTTATATTCGTAAATCACAGTTCTTTCTCAAGCTACCATGACTTTTATCTTGACAACACAAGTTAAATCTCTCGATCTCAACCTATGTAGTTCAAAACACTTTAAGCACAAGATTATAAGGAGACTAAGGTTTACTCAGTATATCTCTATCCTTTCTTACCTTAGGCGTGTGATTTCTAGTTCTATTTGATAATTAACTCTCTCGAACTTACTTAACAACAACAAATCAATCGTAAATTGGCCAAATTCACAATAGCATTAAGAGCAAAATCACATGCATTCATTAAATCGGAAAACTGATAAAAGTCACTCGTCATCCATCTATATGTTCAATCCTAATTCAATCCAACCCCCAACATCTAAAGATTAGTTCATGATGTTGGGGGATTCAAACACAAGAGAAAGAGAAACGAAAACGTATGTAAACATAACAACTGTGATCGTGGTGAATGTGAAAGATGTAGTGATGAACTCCCTTCTCCCGTGATTGAATCTACTTGCGTTGTGAACGTGTCCCCGATTGATCCTCCCTCGTCGCTCCAAAAGGTGTCACTCGGCTCTGATAATCGCCCGTGGAACTGCTCTAGCTGTCGTGTGAAAGTTGCGTCTCGAATGAATGACCTAAATCCCAAAATTAACAGCTTAAAATCGACAAACAGTGGGTTACGCGACCTACCACGCGACTTGCAAGACGCGTGGCAAGTCGCGCGTATGCTTTTTGCTGCGTGGGTCGATTTCTGGTTCGCGGATCGGGTCCTGGTTCGGTTGCGGGTCTTGGGCTTGACTTTTGGGCTTCCGTTAGGCTTCGTTTGGACTCGTTTTGGGCTCTTTTTAGCTTCTTTTCTTGAGGATTACCGCCTTTTAGATAACTTGTATAAATCATTAGATAAACCGTAAAATACACGCCTTTTTACTTGAATACAAGCCAATCTCATTGATTTGAGAACTGAAAATAAAGCCAAAAAGTGGCGTTATCAACAACCCCAAACCGAGCGTTGCTTGTACCCAAGCAAATTAGCGATAAAATAGAAATAAAGCACACATAAGTGAAATAATAATAACTGCACCATTCCCAATCGGTACCAAGTGGTGCATCGGTGATTTCCCATACCCGTGAATATCTATCTCACTCTCGCCTCATTCTTATTTCCTTTGATCTATGACCTTCCATTGGGAGTTGAACTCGTGACTGTTTCGATTACGTTCGGGTTAGACTAGGTCCAAACATACTAGGGAAAACATTTCGCCCCGACCCTACCTCACGGGATACTCTCTTTGCACTCGAACCTAGGTTATCGCTCGTGTTGTCATGTTTAAGGAGGTTATGTACAAGAATACTCAAATTATTACATGACAACTCTAAGGAAAGACGCACAATTGTCCAAAAATTTGATCTTAGAAGGAGTCAAGTAGCAAGACATGGAATATAGATGAGGGTGGTCGTATACCGTAATCACATCTTCCAAAAGATCATCCAGGTCTTTACAAGGGTTGTAATGGGGCTAGGGCTATGGCTAAGAAACGAAGGGTAAAATGGTTCAAAGATCCTTGGCGTGTCAATCATTGGCAGTTCCGAACTTCTCTACTTCAGCCTCTATCATTTGGCCCTCTTTGTCACTATTGGAGTCGCTTTGACTCTCTTATTCAGCTGCTATAAATACTATCTGACTAACTGTATTTTTTTTTCTTTTTTCAGTTGGGACTTCAGTGGTCCTCTTTATTTGTTTGGGGCATCATTGGCCCTCTTTTCTATCTTTTCTATTTCTCGGGTTACATTGACCCGTTTTATTCTCATGACTAGCCTGTTCTATTCTCTTCTGCTCTATCTTTCGTAATTCATCACTGCCTTTGATTTACACGCTTTCGGATAAGGGTTGGCTAAGGCTTATGGCTAAAGGTGTACTGGTGGGTTTAGAAACGAATAAGGTGCGTGTTTGGCTGCAAAAGGGCTATGGATAAACTCAAAAGGGTGAAAGGGAACGATAGCTAAAATGGTTAAAAACAAAACAAATAATGCCTGGAATCATATCTTAAGGTCCACATGATATGGTCTACTATACCCTTACCCAATATCCCGAGGTTCGTCTTTGCTACTCAATGCAATAATGTAGCGAGATCATTCTACATTCACGACAAGGAATTCGAAAAAGTGTATAAAAATTAGGTGTATGAATCCCTCGAAATGAAAAACGTCTTTTAGGCTCAAAACTCACTATCGGGCGGTCTCCACTAATGTCCCTAGTCATGTCCTTTCTCGGTCCTTCCCTAACGGTCACGTCACTATCACAAGATTCTTCCCACAATGGTTGGTCTCAATCATTCGAAACAAAAAATTTAGCTATTATGATCTAGACACAGAGAAATGCAGGAAATCTACGTGCATAACTTGGGCCCGATTGGGCAACCCCAAACCTTACCCACACATTGTCCCCAATGTGCAAGTAAAGTCGTAGGTGATGCGACTCGAATCATTGGGCAGTTATTATAGGTATAAAAAGGATGGGCAAGGCATTACATAGCAAGCAAAAGAAAACCCAGAATTTCTAAAATGGGCACCCCAAACCTAGGCCGTAGCCTAGGTTTGCCAATAAAAGTGAAAGTGCAGGATCTATTCTTACAATCAATATAGAAAGAAGTAATTGAGAATTTGTATGATCAAGCCCAATTGTATTCAATGATGCACATAATTACAGATCTAAGAGAGAGATCACCTCAAAGATTACAAGGAATGAATACAAGTAATATGGGAAAATCAATCAGTTAGCAACGTAGTGCTAACCACTCTATTTATACTGCAACAAACATCTTAAAGCTACAGTACAAATAAGAAAGACTAATAAGAACATAACACGTGTCCTAATTAGTTTACACATTACTAAATAACGAAACTCGTCATAAGTTCTGAACAGGTAGTTCAGAACTTCTGAACATTCTTCTGATCACGCTTCTCAGAACTTCTGACTTCTCTTTCTCAGATCTCTGACTCTTCTTCTCAGAACTTCTGACTCTTCTTCTCAGAACTTCTGAACCTTCTTATCAGATCTTCAACACTTGGTTTATTGACAAAACTTCAGATCTAACAATCTCCCCCTTTTTGTCAAATAAACTTAAACTTTGCATCATCTAATTCTTTCAGAGCAGGAACAATTTTCTGAAGTAGCACATTCCTCAGATTAAGCCTCTTATCAATCTTGTCAATAATTTCTTGAATAATCTCAACTTGCTGATTAATTACTTCTTGAATCATGTTTGCTTCCTTCACTTTCAGCATCTTTTTCTCCAAATTGTGCTTTATGATCCTTAAAGTTCCAGAACAATATTTTGCAGTTTCCTTTGCTCTGAAGAAGATCTTTCCACTTTTGTTCTTCAAAAATACTCCCAACTCTGGATATCTGTGAATACTTCCAGTCTTTAACACCTTTTTCTGCTCATGATCTGTATTGGGATTTGCCAGATAAACACATGACTTTTGCAAATACAGAGCTATTTGGAAATCTGTATAGCAATGCCACCTTAAGATATAGAACATGGCCTCAATCACCACACTTCTTGCCTTCCTTTCATTTCTGTCTTTACTTGACTCTTTAAAACATAGAAAGCTGTGTAATCTGTAGAAGTCAACCACTGACAGTTTCTCAAAATCTGCATCAGTGAAATAATAAACCTTGCCATCTTCTCTCAAAACTTCAAAGGATAAGTACTCCATCTTTCTGAATTTCTTAACCTTCAATTCTCTGATTCCAGTGATTAGAAAATCTGAGTAAACGGCTTGCTTTGTTTTGCCAAGACATCTTGATTTTTCAGCCAACCAGATCTGAGTCTCCTTAGACCTATCATAATACACATCCAAGAATTGTACCTCTTTTGGTTTGAAGAACTCAGGCAGATCAAATTCAAGAAAGTATCCATTCAGATCAATGAATATTTCATCTTCTTTGGGTTCAGACTGTTCAGCTTGATCAATATTAGTTATCTGCACATTCTGAGGTGTTGTGTCCTGAACTTCTTCAGCCTCATCTGACAAAATTTCATTCACTTCATACTCAGCTGGGAACACAAAATCATTATGTAGAATCTTTTTGGGATTCACCTCAGATAGCAACCATTCACTACTGTTTCTGATTTTTCTTCTAAAATCCAACCTCCTCTTCACACAGTTTATGCATCTCTTCTTTAAACTTTCTTTTTCAGCATCCATACTTACTTCCATTCTAATCAACAACCAATTCAGAGTTGCATCACTGTACTTCACCAACTCTTTTAATCTGAACAATTCAAGTCTTTCGTGAACCATATATGTGAACCCTTCTGTCTCCATTCCTTCATTCACAAAACCCTTCACATGCAGATCAACTTCTGTTTTCTTTGTGGGAGAACTCAGATTGCACTTTTCTTTTCTTTCTTCTATAGCCAACTGGAAGTCATACAAGTATGTATTTCTGACATAAATACCCAGAAGTCTTCTGCATTCAATTTCTATCAAGGCTTCTTCAGTGCTAGCAAAGAACTTGACTAGAAAGATCTGATCATCAAGAGTCAATCTGTGAAAATCAAATGTAGACATGGAAACCTTTGTATTTCTTTCTTTCAGTGTTTCCATTCTAACGAACATTAAACCATTGAATTCATCTTGTTGAAACATCAGAACTTTCTCGATTCTTTTCTGAATATGCAGTTTTGAGTCAGGAACTCTGAACATATTAGAAGCTTCTGAGTAGACCATCTGAGCTCTGTCATCCATAAAACCATCAATGTTACTTTCCAAAAGCTCATACTCTCCTTCTGTGTAGTAGAGATTATCATATATTTCCTCAGGAAAAATATCATCATGAAATTGTCTGGCTAAAGGTACATCACTTAACTCTAGAATGAAGTCACACAAAGGTTCTTCTAGTCTTTGCAATTTAATCTTTGGAATCTCGATTGGTTTTCTGAATACATATTCAGAAGGCATAAAGAAGTCTTTCACTTTCACATACTCTTCTTCTGTATTTAACTCATCACAAAAGTTAAACCTAAAATCATCTTTAAAATCCTGAGTGTAATCTACAGTTCTGTCTTCTTCTCCCATTAGATCAATGGGTCTTATCACTTTTATTCCTTTATGAATTTTCTGAACACTCAAAGCTCTGACTACTTCATTATGCATTCTTCTGATCAATTCTTCATTCAACCTCCTTTCTTCTGATTCAGACTCCATTGCCCTTTCACTGTTATAAACCACAATATCTGTACACCTGTTTACCACTGTACTTTCCACTATTTCTTCCATTCTCAAATCAGATTCCTCAATAGCTACAGTTTCATCTGAGTTTCCTTCCATCTCAGTATCCAAGTTCAATTCCTCTGTTTTATCTGATTCATTACTATCAATACTTCCCAACTCCATTTCTTCTGTATCTGAACTGTCAAGCCGTACTATCTGAATCATCTCCTTTAAATTTTCCTGTGTCTGATCTTCTGTACTTTTTGTATTGGCTAAGTGCATGTCTGCTATCTCAAAATCTTCTATGCCAATATCATCATCAGAACTTAACCTTTGTCTTTTCTCCCCCTTTTGATGATTATGAGGATCATTATCATCAAACTTCCTTTTCAAGTTCTGATTAAAAGCAACTTCAGGTTCAGCTTCTGCAATAGGAACAGGATCAAGAGGCTTTGAAGTAGAAGCCAAAGATACACTCAGTGCTTTCAATATAGATTCCTGCATACCCTGCATCTGTTTTAACATATCTTTTTGAAAACCAGACATTATATCCATGATCTCCTTTTTGTGAGAATCCAAGGATTTCTTTACATCATCTACCTTGGTTTCAACAGAAATTAACTTTTTCTCTAACACAACTTTCAAATCTGATACCTCATCATTCAGATCCTCCATCCTCTTCTCCAAATTTTCTACTTTTTCCCCCATCTCCTTGTTTTGTTTCTGAATCTTTTCAAATTCAGAAGTTTCTAACAGTGAACCTGAACCAACAGATGGTCCAGTTTTCATGTGCCCAGAGAGCTCATGGCCTGTAGATAACACACAGTCATCTTGTACAACAGATGCACGTTTGAATGAGGCTTTTGTAATGTTCACCTCACCAGGACTTCCATCCAATCCTCGACACCCAACATTAGGCATGTCTATGAATGTTGTTTCAGGAGTACGAAATTCCTGATCTGTGCAAGTGTCAAAAGGAATTTCAGGCTCAATATGAATAGGACTGTGATATTCAGACTCAATGTGTTTAAAAATAAGTTGGGATTTATCACCTCCCTCCAAATGAGTTTGGGATGGTTCCCCGGATTTGTGTGAAACAGTAGCATGTTGAAATGCTTCTGAGTGGGTATGGATGGGTTGTTCAAGATCCACCACTAGGTCCATGGTGTTTGTTTCAATATTGGACACCAAGAGATGTGAACCAATAGCATGTGTGGTTACCTGGTCAAGATTAGCTGGTTCAGAGGCATCTCTTTCTGTTTGAACCTCTGTTAACAATCTCTCATCCTCACCACTCTCATTCTGTTTTTCCTCACTGAGTCTAACCAAGCTCTCAGAATTTTCCCCCTCAAGTCTCTCAGAATGTTCACCCATCTGAACATCCTCCCCCTCTCTAATTCGACTAGACCCCTCACCTCTCTTCTCAGGTTGGTCCTCTTGGGTAGGGATTTGAGGTAATTCAATTCCCATAGAGGTGCAATAAGCTTTTAAAATCTCACTCTCCCTTGGAATATAGTTCCTAAGTGATTTTGGCAACAGTTTATGATTGGGATAATTTTCAAGTCTTGTTACTGAGGTCATCTTACCCAAATAAAATGTAGGACCATGCTCTTCATTTGTTCTTCTTGAGATTGTTCTGTTTTCCTGCATGGCATACCAAATAACAATTTGCCAGTACCTTATGTAGGGAATGTATGTCAGTGGAGCATCCTTTGTCTTCTTCTGAATTGCTTTCTGATTCTTCTCAAATGTATTCTTCATATCTTCCCAAAGTATTAAAGTATAGTCATAATGCCTATTCTTCACTAAACCTTGAAATATCTGAAGAATTTGTTTAGAACCTTGATCAGCAGAACTATTTTTCCCTGACAAACATTTATTTACCACATGAAAGAAGCAAGCCCAAATAGGTGGTAATTTGTTTCTTCTGAACAAAATGAGAGTCCTCAATCCTTCATTGTATCCCAACTTCATAAACTCTGCTATTAATTCCTCTGTTAGGGGTAAATCCTCAAAATCTGTTCTTCTTTGTACATCATCTTTCTCTGGTAGATTCAGCATCTCTCTTAGTGCAGAGATAGATAAGACAAATGTCACTCCTCCAATTTCAGACACAAACTTATTATCTTCTAACCTAAGATATTTCCACCATTGTTGTATGTACTGAACAGGCACATTTTTACTTCTTGTAAACCATTTTCTGTACGGATGATGTTTGAATAACTCCATGATAATTCTGTGTTCAGGCTTAAAACGACTTTCCTCAAACAATATAACACAGTTATTTTCAGATAATTTCAACCATTCACTCTCAGGAACAACTCTTTCCACTAGAATAGATCTATCTGACATAATAGAACCTGCAGCACTCTGATCATGTTCAATATTAACATTTACCTCATCCGCATTTCCTTCAGATTCATCCATTTGTTCATCTTCTTCATCATTTCTTATTGCCCCTTCCTCTGCAACTCTATTTTGTACTTCATCACTTTCCGAATCAGATGAATCCATTATCGATTTTGTAGAATGTAGAGAAATTGGACCACTTCTTCGTATTTCAGACATGATTTAAGAAGAAAACAGATTCAAAGAACTCTGGATTTGATTCGTATCTCACGTTTCGCTCTGGAATTTGAAAGAACTTTGAAATAGGGATTTTAAGACCTATTTAAAATCCGCGAAGTTGAAAGGTTTAACGGAAAAGCGAAATCAATGTTATAACGGAGTCAACACACGTGAAATACCACAAAGGATTTAAATGAAATACGTGGCATTGTCAAACAAATATGAAGCTGACACGTGTTAGTGGATAGAATTTTGACTCAAGTCAAAGATCTGAATAACACGCGCAGATGTTCTGATTCCATGACTCAGAAGAATTTTGCCTTGTAACCAAAATGTCTTTTAAAATCAACTTCTGACCAATATAAAACATTTTGATTATTCAGAAGAGGTTTGAACAGATAAGAAATGAAAACAAATCTTTTAAGCATCACAAAATGATTTCCAAAAGAATTTTGATGCTCCCCCTTGACTTGAGCATGCATTTGAGTATTAATGATACATAAAGATGAGATAACAAGATAATCGAAGAAGCATAATCCATACAGTTGAAGTTATTTGTATTTCTCAAAAATAAATTTTTGAAAGTTAGATTGCTGAAGTATTGACTCAGAATTTCTGACCTTAAGATTCAGAAGTTCTGATCTCAAGACTCAGAAGTTCTGAACTCAAGACTCAGAAGTTCTGAACTCAAGATTCAGAATTTCCGAACTCAAGACTCAGAAGTTCTGAACTCAAGACTCAGAAGTTCTGAACTCAAGATTCAGAATTTCCGAACTCTAGACTCAGAAGTTCTGAACTCAAGACTCAGAAGTTCTGAACTCAAGACTCAGAAGTTCTGAATACACTACTCAGACAACTTGACTTAGAAAAATTTAGCATTTTTAAGAAAAAAATATTTTCAACTAGGCAGATTAAGCATTCCTATTTTACATATGAGAAAAGAAAACCTTTTGTGATCAAGAGGCTTTGTGAACAAGTCAGCCAATTGATACTTTGTATGCACAAATTGCATCTCTATAGTTCCTTTTTCCACATAGTCCTTTATAAAATGATACCTCACGTCTATATGCTTAGTCTTCGAATGTTGAACAGGGTTCTGAGTAATAGCAATTGCACTTTCTGAGTCACAATAGATGGGAATCTTATTAAGCTGATATCCATAGTCCATGAGTTGTGTTCTCATCCACAATGTTTGAGAGCATGAAGCAGCAGCAGCAACATACTCTGCTTCAGCAGTTGAAGTGGATACACAATTCTGTTTCTTTGATGCCCAACTCACTATTTTATCTCCCAAAAAGTGACAAGCACCAGATGTACTCTTTCTGTCCAACCTACTTCCTGCATGATCAGCATCAGTGAAAGCAGTCAATTTGAAGTCAGTTTCTTTTGGATACCATAAACCTAGATCAGGTGTTCCTTTGAGATATCTTAAAATCCTTTTGACAGCCAACATATGTGATTCTTTCGGGTTAGATTGAAATCTAGCACAGAAACAGGTAGAAAACATGATATCTGGTCTACTTGCAGTCAAATAAAGTAATGATCCAATCATGCCTCTATAAAGTTTGATATCTGCTGAAACACCTTTGAGATCAGCATCTAACTTTATGTTAGTTGCCATAGGTGTTCTCATAGAAGCACAATCAGACATTTTGAACTTTTTCAGAATATCTCTGACATATTTTCCTTGATTTATGAAAATACCTTTTGGTAGTTGTTTGACTTGAAGACCAAGGAAAAAATTCAGTTCACCCATCATGCTCATTTCAAATTCAGATGACATGACTTTTGAAAAATTATCACATAATTCTGGACTGGTAGAACCAAATATTATGTCATCAACATAAATCTGAATCAGAATCAAATCATTACCCTGTTTCTTTAAAAACAAAGTTGTGTCAATCTTACCTTTCTTGAATCCTGAACCTAACAGGTGTTTAGTAAGAGTGTCATACCAGGCTCGTGGTGCTTGTTTTAGACCATATAAAGCTTTGTCTAAAATATAAACATGATCAGGGAATTCTGGATCAACAAAACCTTCAGGTTGATGGACATACACCTCTTCATTAAGTTTGCCATTTAGAAAGGCTGATTTGACATCCATTTGATACACCTTGAAGTTTTTATGTGCAGCATAGGCTAAAAATATTCTGATTGCCTCTATTCTTGCCACTGGTGCAAATGTCTCATCATAATCAATTCCCTCTTGTTGACAGTATCCCTTAGCAACCAATCTTGCCTTGTTTCTGATGACAACACCTGATTCATCCTTTTTGTTTCTGAACACCCATTTAGTTCCAATTATAGATTTACCTTCAGGCTTTGGAATGAGTCTCCAAACTTTATTTCTTTCAAATTGAAGCAATTCCTCTTGCATTGCTGAAATCCAGTCTGGATCCTCTAGGGCTTCATTAGCTTTCTTTGGTTCAATTACACTTAAGAAACCAGCAAACATTACTTCATTTGCTGTAGCTGATCTTGTCTTTACTCCTGCTGATGGATCACCTATTACTTGATGAATAGGGTGATTTTTAGTCCATTTGTTAGCACTAGGGAGTACATCAATCTCTGAATAATTGTTGTTTGCATCATTCTCATCAATGATTGCTTGTAATTCTGAACTGTCACCTTGTTCTGACGTATGAGTAGGAGTTGCATCCAAGTTTGAGTTCTGATTAATGAAGTCAGAGTTCTGATTGACTTGTTCAGAGTTCTGAGTACAAGAATCAGAATTCTGATTACAAGGTTCAGAGTTTTCACCACTTGTATTTATTAGATTTGGGCACTCCTCTGATGGACCTTTGTCAGAAATTACAGTTGATTGAACTATTTCTGGAGTCTTATTTTTCATCTCTTTGACCATCTTTGGGTTTTCATATTCTGCATAAGAATCAGAAATTAGTTCACTAAAAGCATCCTTAAACAGTAAATTGAGTTCTGAACAAATAGGATTAGAATTTGTATCAGAAGTCATTTTTGTCTTGTTCAGCATGAGTTCTGAACTGTCTTGTTCAGAAGTCCGCATTCTGGCTTCATCAAAAGTTACATTTATGCTCTCCATCATCCTCTTGGTTCTTCTATTGTAGATTCTGAATGCTTTGGAAGTTAAAGAATAACCCACAAAGTATCCTTCATCTGCCTTTTTATCGAATTTGGCAAGATTTTCTCTGTCTCTGAGAACGTAGCATCTGCAACCAAAAATATGAAAGAATTTGATTAATGGTTTTCTTTTATTTATCAGTTCATAAGCAGTCTTATTTAATCTCTTATTGATTAAAGTTCTATTTTGTGTAAAACAAGCAGTTGCAATTGCTTCAGCCCATAGGAAAGTAGGAAGATTTGCATAAGCCAACATTGTTCTCGCAACCTCAACTAGAGTTCTATTCTTCCTTTCAACAACACCATTTTGTTGAGGAGTTCTGACAGCAGAAAAATTGTGAGAAATCCCAGAACTTTCTAGAAAATTCTGAAGAGTCTCATTTCTGAACTCCGTTCCATTATCACTTCTGATTTTCTGAACTTGAAGTTGTAAGAGAACTTGAATCCTTTTGATAAAATTTATCAATGTAGTAGCAGCTTCTGACTTAGCTCTTAGGAACTCAACCCACGTGTATCTGGATAATTCATCAACAATCACAAGCATATATTTCTTTCCTCCCATCGACTGAACTGAAATTGGACCACAAAGATCAGTATGAATCATTTCTAATGGTGCTTTGCAAGATGAGTCCATTTTTAATTTGTGAGAACTCTTTTTCATCTTGCCCATTTCACAAGCTGAGCATAATGATTCTTTTTCAAATTTAAGCTTTGGTAAGCCTTTAACCAAATGTTTTGCAACAAGATTATTAAGATCTTTGAAATTCAGATGAGAACATCTTCTGTGCCAAAGCCAGCATTCATTTGCAGTTGATTTTGATAAAAGACAAACTGTATTTAATGTTTTCAATTTTGAAAAATTAACTACAAATAAGTCCATATGTCTTTTGGCCCAGAAGACTTTGACATCATTTTCAGTTAGAATCATGCAACCTGTTATTTGAAACTTAATTTGACAAAGACTGTCTAAAAACTGACTTATGCTGAAAAGATTGTGTTGTAATCCTTCAACATAGAAAACCTTTTGGATAGTTAGATCCCCTTTAGTTAAATCCCCATAACCTTTGACTTGACCTTTGCTATTGTTTCCAAAGTTTACTGCTCCTCCAGCCTTTTCTGTGAAGTTTGATAGAAAAGACTTCTGACCTGTCATGTGTCTTGAAGCTCCTGAATCTAAAAACCACACATGACAGCCCTGCAAAAAGATCAGTTAGGTTTAGGTACCCATTTTGGAATGGGTCCATCTTTGTTAGCTTTGTCATTGGATTTAACATCAGTACCTTTTACTCTCCACTCAAAATCTTTCTTCAAACACCACTTTCCTTGAACTTTTATGAAGTCAGAACATTTTCTGCTTACAAGTTTGTTCAAATTCTTTTTGAGAGTTGTAACTTTTGGTTTTGCTATGTTTTCAACTTTCTTTTCTTTTATCTTTTCTTTCTTCTGAGTCTGAGGAACAAAAATTTTCTTCTTTTCTGTATTTTGAGAAACAGAAACTTTCTGAATATCTTTTCTTATGTATGAAACAGAAGTTATTTTGACTTGACATTTGTGAGAATATTGGAATGAATCATTTTTACATCTAACACAAACAAGATTTTTCTTTGCAAGTGACAATAAATCTGAAACATAGATCATTTCATTTTTATTTATACTGTTCAGAGTACAATTGCCCTTATTACAAGAATTTCTAGCGTTTAGTTCAGAAGTAGATTTCATTCTAAGCTTCTCAAGTTCCCTTTTCAGATCGTTCAACTTTGCAAGATCATCTTTCCTTTTGCTTTCTTCTTTTTCTGAAAAATTCAAGTTCTTTTTGTTAGAAGAATTAGATGATTCACCTTTTTCATATGTACTTGATTCATTAAAGAATTTATCATTTTCTCTTGAAGCATTAATTTTAAAAAGATCATACCCAGTCTTCAGTTTTTCAAGCTCTGTTATTTTCTGAATAAAAATATTCTTTTCTTTCAAAGCTTCTTCAAGTTTAATATCCACCTCACAGAAATCATTTTCAAGTTCATCATAAGTTTTCCTTAAATCCTCAAGTTCTTGACTCACAAGATTAAATCTCTTTTCAAGTTGCAAAAATTCATCTGATTTTGTTTCAGAAAATCCAGTTGAATCAGACTTCTGACTACCTGAGTCAGAGTTCTGATTTACAGACTCAGATGTCTGATCTTTAGACTCAGAATTCTGACTACAAAGTTCAGAATCCTGACTAGAAGTTTCAGACTTCTGATTGACTGTTTCAGAATTTTTACTTGTATCAAATATGCTCTCAATGTCATGATATGAAAAACTTGGTTGTTTATTTTTGTAGCTGACATTTAAGGAATCATACTTGAATTTAGTATCATTGTATCTTGGCTTTTCATCTGTTGGTTTAGAAACTTCTTTCTTAACCTTTTCTTCTGAACCAACTGACTTTTCTGTTTTAGACTCAGAAATTGTCTCATCTGACTTTTTAGAGTTTGGTCTTTGCAAATTGTCAGAACTTGTTATAGAACTAGCAGGTCTTATGAAAACTTCAACAATTTCTGGGATTTTTGGCTTAGAAACTTGAAGTATTGGAGCTCTTTTTAAAATGACATTTTCTTCCAATCCCAATCCCTTCTTTGGATTGTAAAATCTTGTATCTTTAACATTGCTTAATAAAAGATTTAATGTTTGCTGAGTTTGACCTCTTTTCAAATTCAAATCTTCCAATTCTTTGATTTTGGAGTATAAATTCTTTCTTTCTTCAAATAACATATCAAATTTTATTTGTAAATCACCTTTTTCATCCTTTATTTTTGAAAACTCAACTTTTAGTTCAGAAAGCCTTTTCATCAATTCAGAATTTTCATCTTTAACTTTCTGTTTCTCAGCCTCAGATTCTTCATATTGTTCGTTTATTACTTCTTTTTCAATTCTGAATTTGTTAACCAAAGTTCTTTCTCCTTTTATCTGTTTTCTTAGGTTAGCAAATTCAGTTTTCATTTCACCAATCTGTGTCATTAACTCTAATTCAAGTGAAGAATGTACCTCAGCAGATGACTCAGAATCAGCATCTTCAAAATCAGAATCATCCTCATTCCTCATTTTTGCCATATAGCTTCGCATCTGTGGAAAGTTGATATGATCATCTTCATCAGAAGTGTAGTACAGCCAATTCTCCTGTTCAGCCAATAGCGCACTCTCGTCATCTCTCTTCTTTGCAAGCTGAGCCTTCTTCGTGTAGTATTCATAATCTTTCACAACTTTAACTCTGCAATCCTTGGCATAATGGCCAGATTTTCCACACTTGAAACACAGATTCTTTTCTTTTCTCTCTTCCTTCTCTTCCTTGTTTTCTTCACTTCTCTCTATTCTCTTTTCAATCTTATTTTCTTCTCTGTCATCTTTCTTCTTATAATCTGAACTTCCAGCTCTCTTATAATTTCCTTGAAATCTGCCCTTCCCATACCTTTTGTTGAAAGTATTTGTCAGCAAAGCTAGCTTTTCAGCCATTATCTTGATATCTTCATCATCTTCTGATCCTTCTTCTTTGTCAGATTCCTCCAGACTCGGTATTTCTGATAGATATGCAGTCTTTTTGGGTGCTTTGATTGCTTTGGACTTTGATAAGAACGCTAACTGATCAGCAACATTTTTCTTTTCTTCCACAACTAACTTGACAGAGTCTTCATGTTGATTAAGAACACAGAACAAATCATTTAAGTCTTCTTCACACATATCCTTGTTCATTTGCAGACTTATGGCAAATGATGACCATTCTGAATTTAGACTGTTCAGAAATTTGTAATTTATTTCTGATTTTGTTTTCTTCAGTCCATTTCTTCTCAAGTCATTTAGAATAGTGCAAAATTTACTGTATGTCTGTGTCAAACTTTCTGACTCTTTTGCTTTGAACCTTTCATAAGCATTTATGCTTTGATTTAACTTTGCCTGAATAGATCTCACAGTTCCTAACATTTGCCTTTCCAATTCATCCCACATTTCTTTAGCTGATGATCCACTGTCAATCCTGTTAAGAACCTCATTCGGGACAGCCAAAGTCATCAAAGTAATTGCTCTTTTGTCAATAGCATGCCTATTTTTCTGTTCAGCAGTGTATTGGGAATAATTCTTCTTTACTCTGGTCGCTGGAATTTCTGGAGTTGTCTCTGTAGCAGGGGTTGCGGCGACATCGATATATACTTCGATTGGACCTTCTCGTATAGAAATCATAAGATTTTCATCGATGTTGTCAAGGAATTGGATCATACGAGTTTTCCATTGCTGATACTCTTCTGGTATAAGAACAGGCGGTTTGGTTTCGGATCCCATGGCTAGATATTCTTTAGAAGACATGATTGTAAGAAAATTCAACAGAAAGACAAATTCGATTTTCTTGATCGAAAAGTAGCAGGTAATTCAAGAATTGCTAAGAATTCAAGAACTAGCCCTAGCAGCGGAATCGAATTTTGAATGAATCAAGAAATCTTCAAGAAATTGATCAATCGATCTTCGCAATCACAATCTTGAACGAATTTGTTTGTTGATTAGCTCTGATACCAATTGAAAGTGCAGAATCTATTCTTACAATCAATATAGAAAGAAGTAATTGAGAATTTGTATGATCAAGCCCAATTGTATTCAATGATGCACAGAATTACAGATCTAAGAGAGAGATCACCTCAAAGATTACAAGGAATGAATACAAGTAATATGGGAAAATCAATCAGTTAGCAACGTAGTGCTAACCACTCTATTTATACTGCAACAAACATCTTAAAGCTACAGTACAAATAAGAAAGACTAATAAGAACATAACACGTGTCCTAATTAGTTTACACATTACTAAATAACGAAACTCGTCATAAGTTCTGAACAGGTAGTTCAGAACTTCTGAACATTCTTCTGATCACGCTTCTCAGAACTTCTGACTTCTCTTTCTCAGATCTCTGACTCTTCTTCTCAGAACTTCTGACTCTTCTTCTCAGAACTTCTGAACCTTCTTATCAGATCTTCAACACTTGGTTTATTGACAAAACTTCAGATCTAACAAAAAGCCAACCCCAAACCTCGGTAAAACCGAGGTTTGCACAGGGTCTAAAGAATTGAGTGTGTAGATGTGAAAGAAGAGGCACCCCAAACCTAAGTGAAACTTAGGTTTGTTGCATCTCGTTTAACTAACACGAACAAACATCTTACACCACTCGTTATTATGCAAAGTTTAGAGCGTACCTGTTTTGCCCGGATGAAGGAGGATTCTTGAAAGGTTGAGCATCAATCGGAGGAGATAGGGAGAACATGCAGAAAAAGGAAATCAAAGCACAAGACAAAATGCAGGAAGATGAAACACACAAAGCAAGAAAGGAAACAAAAATTGCACGAAAAACGAACATGGGACACCCGCGGTTTGCTGCGCGGCTTGCAGGCCGCGCCACATCCCGCGTAACCCACTGTTTCACAAACAGTCAGAGGAGTCCCGCGACTTGACACGCGGTATGTAAACTGTGGCATAAGCCGCGTATGTCCCTGTTCCAGCTATTTTTGATTTTTCGATTTTTATGGTTTTTTCGGAAATAAAAACACACTCAAAATAAAAATAAAATTTATTAAAGACACCAAACCTTGGTGGGTTGCCTCCCACCCAGCGCCGTATTTAAAGTCGTGGCACGACTATGTGGTTTCAGCTCGGTTCGGTATCCGCAGACTCGAATCGCCCACACTTGCGATTTCCCGCGGTTTCTCCCCCCTTTGGTCTTCCTTTACTAGCTCCGGGTCTTTCTTCGCTTCGACCTCTTCCATCATCGAACATCTTAAACATAACCTTTTCGCCGCCTACCCGAAAGGTTATCTCACCTTCTTCCATGTCGATCAAAGCTCGGCTCGTGGCCAAAAATGATCGTCCCAATATAAACGGGACCTCTTCGTCTTCGTCTATATCTATGACTACGAAGTCGACTGGAAAGTAAAACTTACCGACCTTGATCAACACGCCCTCGATCACTCCATATGGGTATCTGATTGATCGATCGGCGAGCTTTAACGTCATGTATGTCGGGCTTACCTCACCCAGGCCGAGTTTCCTGAAAATAGAAAGAGGCATCAGGTTAATACTTGCCCCTAAATCACATAAAACTTTATGAAAAGTAAACTCCCCAATATGAATAGGGATCGAAAAACTCCCTGGATCTTTAAGCTTCGGGGGAAGCTTATTTTGGAAAATCGCGTTGCACTCTTCATTGAGTGAAACAGTGGCCTGGTGATCAAGTGCCCATTTCTTTGACATGATCTCTTTCATGAAATTCATGTAGGAGGGCATTTGTGCCAACACATCTTCAAAAGGGATGTTAATAGTTAACTTTTTAAAAACATCAATAAATTTCGAAAACTTAACATCATCCTTATTATTTCTCAGTCTGTTCGGATATGGCACGCTCGGTACTGCCGGCTTGGTCGGTGGTGACACCTCTTTCTCCTTCGGTTTCCCTTCTTCAATCACTACCTCTTCTTCAGTCTCTAGCTCAGTCATGTCTATGATCTCGACCTCTTTCTCCTTTGGATCGGTCTCTCTTGTCGGCTCCCCATTCAGCTCCTTGCCATTTCTTAGGTAAATGGCATTGCACTCCTCTCTCGGTTTCCTTTCAGCCATGCTTGGGAATGCTCCGAGAGGTCGGTTTTGTAGGGCTTCGGTAGCCGCCTTGACAGCGCTCACTGTGCTTGCTAATTCCCCAACTGTGCCGGCTAATCCCGCGACTGTGCTGTCCATTTTAGACATGAACTTCATCATCATGTCTTCGAGTCCCGGCTTCTTCTCTACCGATGGTCCCTCGTTCCTTTGGTTAAAACCTGGAGGACGGTAGGCATTGTTAGTACTAGGAGAATTAAAAGAGTTAGAAGGATTACCTGGTTGTTGACCGGGTTGACTCCACGACAAGATCGGATGCTTCTTCCACCCCTCGTTATAAGTGTTTGAGAAAGGATCGTTTCTCGGTTGATAGTTCCGGTTTTGCATATATTGGACTTGTTCGGGTGCTTCCGAGCTACCTTTATTCAGATGATTTGTGATGAAGGCTAGTTGAGCTTTCAGTTCATTCAGCTCATTACTTTCTTGCACACTGGCTACTCGTCTCACGGCTGATCTCGGGGTGGAAAAACTATGCTCCGCCAAATTCTCTATCAGTTTGCACGCTTCTTCATAGGACTTATCCATTAGTGCCCCACCCGCCGCGGCTGTGATGTCATTTTTGAATTGTGGGTGGAGGCCACTAAAGAAGGTTTGGATAATAACCCAGTCTTGTAACCCATGGTGCGGACATTTCTTGATCATGTCCTTGAAACGCTCCCAAGCTTCATATAGGGTTTCCTGATCCCATTGTGCGAAATGGGTGATCTCTGCCATCAGTTGGGCGGTTCTGCTCGGAGGGAAGAATTTCTGAAGGAAAGCGGCCTTCAGTTGCTCCCAAGTGGTTACCGAGTCAGGTGGAATACTCTCGGTCCACGTTTCGGCTCGACCTTTGAGGGAGAATACAATCAACCTCAGCTTGATGGCATCCTCGCTCATGCCATTGATCTTAAAAGTGTTGCAAATCCTCTCGAATGCACGGAGATGTGCATGAGGGTCTTCCGCCGGTGTTCCTCCATACTGGTTTTGTTGCACCATCACGATGGTACTCGGTTTAAGCTCGAAGTAATTCGCCCCAGTGGCGGGCGCTTGAATGCCTATGCGTGCCGCTGCCACATTCGGGTCGGCAAACGACCGCACAGGGCGTCTTTCCGGAGGTGGTGGTGGGTCATTTCGAGGAGGTCTCTCGTCGTCGGACATCTCGAACCTTAGATTTCTTTTAGCTTTAGCTTCCTTACGCAGCCGACGAGCGGTTCTTTCGATCTCCGGATCAAATTGTTCGATTTCCTTCCCTCGGGCCGTCCTTGGCATAAACCAATTAGTACCTGAAAGAAAGTAAGCGAGATTAGTGACCCAGAAACTGAAAGTGATGGAATAAAACAACGAAAATAAAAAAAATGTCCAATCTAATAGCTCTTATAGCTGGTAGTGCTATTAGTTGCAACTAGTTCCCTGGCAACGGCGCCAAAAACTTGATAAGGCTAGGTATCACCCCACCTAAATCTAACCGCAAGTGTACGGGTCGAAGTCAAGTAATAGTACTTTAGAAAGTACGAGTATCGAATCACGGGGAACTAGGAACTAAGTATCACAATTACTATAATCGCTATTAACTGAACTATCGAAAATTGAGAGATTGGTATTAAACTACTAACTGCAGAAAATAATCAAACACAAGACAGACAATGAACAGCTTTGGAATTCAGATAGAGAAAACAGTTGAGGGTTGGAAATCCTTAGGTTTTCACATATGAACATCAGACTTAATTCCGTTGATGAATACCCAATCTTGATCTAACCATTGTTCTCTCTCGAGTTACAACGGTTATATTCGTAAAGCACGGTTCTTTCTCTAGCTACCATGACTTTTATCTTGACAACACAAGTTAAATCTCTCGATCTCAACCTATGTAGTTCAAAACACTTTAAGCACAAGATTATAAGGAGACTAAGGTTTACTCAGTATATCTCTATCCTTTCTTACCTTAGGCGTGTGATTTCTAGTTCTATTTGAAAATTAACTCTCTCGAACTTACTTAACAACAACAAATCAATAGTAAATTGGCCAAATTCACAATAGCATTAAGAGCAAAATCACATGCATTCATTAAATCGGAAAACTGATAAAAGTCACTCGTCATCCATCTATATGTTCAATCCTAATTCAATCCAACCCCCAACATCTAAAGATTAGTTCATGATGTTGGGGGATTCAAACACAAGAGAAAGAGAAACGAAAACGTATATAAACATAATAACTGTGATCGTGGTGAATGTGAAAGATGTAGTGATGAACTCCATTCTCCCGTGATTGAATCTACTTGCGTCGTGAACGTGTCCTCGATTGATCATCCCTCGTCGCTCCAAAAGGTGTCACTCGGCTCTGATAATCGCCCCTGGAACTGCTCTGGCCGTCGTGTGAAAGTTGCGTCTCGAACGAATGACCTAAATCCCGAAATTAACAGCTTAAAATCGACAAACAGTGGGTTATGCGACCTACCACGCGACTTGCAAGTCGCGTGGTAAGTCGCGCGTATGCTTTTTGCTGCGTGGGTCGATTTCTGGTTCGCGGATCGGGTCCTGGTTCGGTTGCGGGTCTTGGGCATGACTTTTGGGCTTCCGTTAGGCTTCGTTTGGACTCGTTTTGGGCCCTTTTTAGCTTCTTTTCTCGAGGATTACCGCCTTTTAGATAACCTGTATAAATCACTAGATAAACCGTAAAATACACGCCTTTTTACTTGAATACAAGCCAATCTCATTGGTTTGAGAACTGAAAATAACGCCAAAAAGTGGCGTTATCACTATCCGATCTTTTACCCAAAATTCTCAGAATCTGAAACTGATTAAATACAAATATCCCCTTACTAAAAGAACACATAAGACCTACTAGTAGACTAAGGACTCTAGATAACTTAAATCCTCAAAAGTGACCAAACAGCTAAAACTATCCGGACAGCCCAAACAATCCAGTCAGAACAACTTCCCGGACATCATAAGCAATCCGGACACATAACTTTCCGGATAATATCAATAATCCGGACGCCATCCGGAAACCGAAGTAACCCGGATACCACCCGGTAACATAAATCATCCGGAAACTATAGAAAAAGAGCACTTACCGGGTAATCGAATCGTCCGGACACCATCGAAAGATATTACCGGACACTACCAACAAAAGTACCGGACACCACCAACGAAACTACCCGGACACATTCATTGTGTCCGGAAACCTCTGACTGTTTACCCCAAATTAACCCAGAAATCGACTGAAATTACTACTATACATGAAATAAGTGATTCTACTCCGATAAGAAGTATCTACTAATAATTACAAACATAAAATACAAAGCAACATACCTCAATTCCACTTCCAAGTACTCAAATTTGAATCCATAGCTTTATTTCTTCTTTTGCTTCTTTTCTTCCCAAAACACACACACACACTCACTGATATTTCTGGATTATGACATATCTGCAAATCTTAAGGGTATTTATATTTTAGACTAATTTACAAATAAGGCTTGAACTATTCAATAATGACCCACACACCCTTAACTTATAAATTTACCTAAACTTACCCTAAAATCCAACTTTAAAGTTAACTTTATTTTCACGGAAAGGATTTTAACTAACGAACTTACCCGGGGTATTACACCAAGTCCGAACGAAGCACAAGATCTCCAAAGTGCTTAATGTCCAAACAGGTAGAATTCTTAAAGTTATGTTTCCCGTTTTCATTGTTCGGCGAAAAGACGGAAATGAATGGCGATTTTCCGAAGCTGACTTCAAGAACCTCCGACCGCTTGACTTCTATGCTATACTGAAAGACCTCTGAACCAGAACCATCCAACCGATTCATGTAACCAAAGCGCTCGAAGCTATTCGTCGATTCCTAGTCCGTACAATTATGATGTCCTATCTTACAGACTTCCAAATGGCAATCGAGAACAGAGCTAAGAAGGTAAACCTGTTGAAACCAAATCTAAAAGCACCCGAACTGAAGATGTATCCCGAGAACGCACTGCTTCTGGAACCAGAATTTGGGATAGTCTACATCAATGATCAGAATGTAAAGAGATTTCTTTGCTTCAGTCAGGTCGACGGATTCTGCGAGGGCACACTCTTCAAAGTTCAAGATGCTCTTCGCAACATCATCACTCACGAGTCCGAAAACAAAAGGTATTCATATGTTCCCAAACCTTGGTGGGTTGCCTCCCACCCAGCGCCGTATTTAAAGTCGTGGCACGACTATGTGGTTTCAGCTCGGTTCGGTATCCGCAGACTCGAATCGCCCACACTTGCGATTTCCCGCGGTTTCTCCCCCCTTTGGTCTTCCTTTACTAGCTCCGGGTCTTTCTTCGCTTCGACCTCTTCCATCATCGAACATCTTAAACATAACCTTTTCGCCGCCTACCCGAAAGGTTATCTCACCTTCTTCCATGTCGATCAAAGCTCGGCTCGTGGCCAAAAATGATCGTCCCAATATAAACGGGACCTCTTCGTCTTCGTCTATATCTATGACTACGAAGTCGACTGGAAAGTAAAACTTACCGACCTTGATCAACACGCCCTCGATCACTCCATATGGGTATCTGATTGATCGATCGGCGAGCTTTAACGTCATGTATGTCGGGCTTACCTCACCCAGGCCGAGTTTCCTGAAAATAGAAAGAGGCATCAGGTTAATACTTGCCCCTAAATCACATAAAACTTTATGAAAAGTAAACTCCCCAATATGAATAGGGATCGAAAAACTCCCTGGATCTTTAAGCTTCGGGGGAAGCTTATTTTGGAAAATCGCGTTGCACTCTTCATTGAGTGAAACAGTGGCCTGGTGATCAAGTGCCCATTTCTTTGACATGATCTCTTTCATGAAATTCATGTAGGAGGGCATTTGTGCCAACACATCTTCAAAAGGGATGTTAATAGTTAACTTTTTAAAAACATCAATAAATTTCGAAAACTTAACATCATCCTTATTATTTCTCAGTCTGTTCGGATATGGCACGCTCGGTACTGCCGGCTTGGTCGGTGGTGACACCTCTTTCTCCTTCGGTTTCCCTTCTTCAATCACTACCTCTTCTTCAGTCTCTAGCTCAGTCATGTCTATGATCTCGACCTCTTTCTCCTTTGGATCGGTCTCTCTTGTCGGCTCCCCATTCAGCTCCTTGCCATTTCTTAGGTAAATGGCATTGCACTCCTCTCTCGGTTTCCTTTCAGCCATGCTTGGGAATGCTCCGAGAGGTCGGTTTTGTAGGGCTTCGGTAGCCGCCTTGACAGCGCTCACTGTGCTTGCTAATTCCCCAACTGTGCCGGCTAATCCCGCGACTGTGCTGTCCATTTTAGACATGAACTTCATCATCATGTCTTCGAGTCCCGGCTTCTTCTCTACCGATGGTCCCTCGTTCCTTTGGTTAAAACCTGGAGGACGGTAGGCATTGTTAGTACTAGGAGAATTAAAAGAGTTAGAAGGATTACCTGGTTGTTGACCGGGTTGACTCCACGACAAGATCGGATGCTTCTTCCACCCCTCGTTATAAGTGTTTGAGAAAGGATCGTTTCTCGGTTGATAGTTCCGGTTTTGCATATATTGGACTTGTTCGGGTGCTTCCGAGCTACCTTTATTCAGATGATTTGTGATGAAGGCTAGTTGAGCTTTCAGTTCATTCAGCTCATTACTTTCTTGCACACTGGCTACTCGTCTCACGGCTGATCTCGGGGTGGAAAAACTATGCTCCGCCAAATTCTCTATCAGTTTGCACGCTTCTTCATAGGACTTATCCATTAGTGCCCCACCCGCCGCGGCTGTGATGTCATTTTTGAATTGTGGGTGGAGGCCACTAAAGAAGGTTTGGATAATAACCCAGTCTTGTAACCCATGGTGCGGACATTTCTTGATCATGTCCTTGAAACGCTCCCAAGCTTCATATAGGGTTTCCTGATCCCATTGTGCGAAATGGGTGATCTCTGCCATCAGTTGGGCGGTTCTGCTCGGAGGGAAGAATTTCTGAAGGAAAGCGGCCTTCAGTTGCTCCCAAGTGGTTACCGAGTCAGGTGGAATACTCTCGGTCCACGTTTCGGCTCGACCTTTGAGGGAGAATACAATCAACCTCAGCTTGATGGCATCCTCGCTCATGCCATTGATCTTAAAAGTGTTGCAAATCCTCTCGAATGCACGGAGATGTGCATGAGGGTCTTCCGCCGGTGTTCCTCCATACTGGTTTTGTTGCACCATCACGATGGTACTCGGTTTAAGCTCGAAGTAATTCGCCCCAGTGGCGGGCGCTTGAATGCCTATGCGTGCCGCTGCCACATTCGGGTCGGCAAACGACCGCACAGGGCGTCTTTCCGGAGGTGGTGGTGGGTCATTTCGAGGAGGTCTCTCGTCGTCGGACATCTCGAACCTTAGATTTCTTTTAGCTTTAGCTTCCTTACGCAGCCGACGAGCGGTTCTTTCGATCTCCGGATCAAATTGTTCGATTTCCTTCCCTCGGGCCGTCCTTGGCATAAACCAATTAGTACCTGAAAGAAAGTAAGCGAGATTAGTGACCCAGAAACTGAAAGTGATGGAATAAAACAACGAAAATAAAAAAAATGTCCAATCTAATAGCTCTTATAGCTGGTAGTGCTATTAGTTGCAACTAGTTCCCTGGCAACGGCGCCAAAAACTTGATAAGGCTAGGTATCACCCCACCTAAATCTAACCGCAAGTGTACGGGTCGAAGTCAAGTAATAGTACTTTAGAAAGTACGAGTATCGAATCACGGGGAACTAGGAACTAAGTATCACAATTACTATAATCGCTATTAACTGAACTATCGAAAATTGAGAGATTGGTATTAAACTACTAACTGCAGAAAATAATCAAACACAAGACAGACAATGAACAGCTTTGGAATTCAGATAGAGAAAACAGTTGAGGGTTGGAAATCCTTAGGTTTTCACATATGAACATCAGACTTAATTCCGTTGATGAATACCCAATCTTGATCTAACCATTGTTCTCTCTCGAGTTACAACGGTTATATTCGTAAAGCACGGTTCTTTCTCTAGCTACCATGACTTTTATCTTGACAACACAAGTTAAATCTCTCGATCTCAACCTATGTAGTTCAAAACACTTTAAGCACAAGATTATAAGGAGACTAAGGTTTACTCAGTATATCTCTATCCTTTCTTACCTTAGGCGTGTGATTTCTAGTTCTATTTGAAAATTAACTCTCTCGAACTTACTTAACAACAACAAATCAATAGTAAATTGGCCAAATTCACAATAGCATTAAGAGCAAAATCACATGCATTCATTAAATCGGAAAACTGATAAAAGTCACTCGTCATCCATCTATATGTTCAATCCTAATTCAATCCAACCCCCAACATCTAAAGATTAGTTCATGATGTTGGGGGATTCAAACACAAGAGAAAGAGAAACGAAAACGTATATAAACATAATAACTGTGATCGTGGTGAATGTGAAAGATGTAGTGATGAACTCCATTCTCCCGTGATTGAATCTACTTGCGTCGTGAACGTGTCCTCGATTGATCATCCCTCGTCGCTCCAAAAGGTGTCACTCGGCTCTGATAATCGCCCCTGGAACTGCTCTGGCCGTCGTGTGAAAGTTGCGTCTCGAACGAATGACCTAAATCCCGAAATTAACAGCTTAAAATCGACAAACAGTGGGTTATGCGACCTACCACGCGACTTGCAAGTCGCGTGGTAAGTCGCGCGTATGCTTTTTGCTGCGTGGGTCGATTTCTGGTTCGCGGATCGGGTCCTGGTTCGGTTGCGGGTCTTGGGCATGACTTTTGGGCTTCCGTTAGGCTTCGTTTGGACTCGTTTTGGGCCCTTTTTAGCTTCTTTTCTCGAGGATTACCGCCTTTTAGATAACCTGTATAAATCACTAGATAAACCGTAAAATACACGCCTTTTTACTTGAATACAAGCCAATCTCATTGGTTTGAGAACTGAAAATAACGCCAAAAAGTGGCGTTATCACTATCCGATCTTTTACCCAAAATTCTCAGAATCTGAAACTGATTAAATACAAATATCCCCTTACTAAAAGAACACATAAGACCTACTAGTAGACTAAGGACTCTAGATAACTTAAATCCTCAAAAGTGACCAAACAGCTAAAACTATCCGGACAGCCCAAACAATCCAGTCAGAACAACTTCCCGGACATCATAAGCAATCCGGACACATAACTTTCCGGATAATATCAATAATCCGGACGCCATCCGGAAACCGAAGTAACCCGGATACCACCCGGTAACATAAATCATCCGGAAACTATAGAAAAAGAGCACTTACCGGGTAATCGAATCGTCCGGACACCATCGAAAGATATTACCGGACACTACCAACAAAAGTACCGGACACCACCAACGAAACTACCCGGACACATTCATTGTGTCCGGAAACCTCTGACTGTTTACCCCAAATTAACCCAGAAATCGACTGAAATTACTACTATACATGAAATAAGTGATTCTACTCCGATAAGAAGTATCTACTAATAATTACAAACATAAAATACAAAGCAACATACCTCAATTCCACTTCCAAGTACTCAAATTTGAATCCATAGCTTTATTTCTTCTTTTGCTTCTTTTCTTCCCAAAACACACACACACACTCACTGATATTTCTGGATTATGACATATCTGCAAATCTTAAGGGTATTTATATTTTAGACTAATTTACAAATAAGGCTTGAACTATTCAATAATGACCCACACACCCTTAACTTATAAATTTACCTAAACTTACCCTAAAATCCAACTTTAAAGTTAACTTTATTTTCACGGAAAGGATTTTAACTAACGAACTTACCCGGGGTATTACACCAAGTCCGAACGAAGCACAAGATCTCCAAAGTGCTTAATGTCCAAACAGGTAGAATTCTTAAAGTTATGTTTCCCGTTTTCATTGTTCGGCGAAAAGACGGAAATGAATGGCGATTTTCCGAAGCTGACTTCAAGAACCTCCGACCGCTTGACTTCTATGCTATACTGAAAGACCTCTGAACCAGAACCATCCAACCGATTCATGTAACCAAAGCGCTCGAAGCTATTCGTCGATTCCTAGTCCGTACAATTATGATGTCCTATCTTACAGACTTCCAAATGGCAATCGAGAACAGAGCTAAGAAGGTAAACCTGTTGAAACCAAATCTAAAAGCACCCGAACTGAAGATGTATCCCGAGAACGCACTGCTTCTGGAACCAGAATTTGGGATAGTCTACATCAATGATCAGAATGTAAAGAGATTTCTTTGCTTCAGTCAGGTCGACGGATTCTGCGAGGGCACACTCTTCAAAGTTCAAGATGCTCTTCGCAACATCATCACTCACGAGTCCGAAAACAAAAGGTATTCATATGTTCCCAATCCGAATGAAACAACTGCTCGGGAAGCATTAGAAGTGATTGAAGACTGCATCGACTACCGTCGAGCCATCTGAATGTTCCAGATACACTTTGCGCTCTGAAAAAGATACGTTGATAACTGGCGCGAACTAGAACTTCAATTTAAAGGGGGAGATTGTTTGGGCAATATTTGGTTGAATAGAAGTTCAAGGGCTGAATTGTTATTTCTTATATTTGAGCCTTATTAGTGAACGGGCCATGGGCTTGTTGCCACGGGCCCATTAGTATATAATGTTCATTAGCTTAGAAAATTAAGCTAGTTGTCATGTTAGCTTTCTTAATCATATTGTAAACACTCTGCATATTGAAAGCAAATTGGATGACTAGTTGAAATCATACCGTATTGTTATTCATCTATTGATTTCTTATTGTTCGTTGCACAATTCTGGAACTCACAAGGTCCTTCTTGTTCTGGATAGACCATAGAAACGATATAAGCCCTAACACTCCTTTAATGAACCAAATAAACATTGAAGTACACATTTAAATACGAGTTCTAAACTGAAATCTTTAGAAGTCAAAGCATTTAAGAACGAGTCCTGATCTGAGATGATCAGAAGTCATAAAAATCATTTGAAATATAGAATTTCAAGAAACAAGATCAAGCGCTAAACAGAGTGACTCATTAAGCACATTATGTTCAAAAATGAAAGAATGATCAGAGATGTTAATTTTGAAGAACAAGTCACAATTAATATCTCAGACAAAAATTGAATCATTAATATGAAATGACGAACGACGAAAACATCATGGAAATTCAAGCGAGTGTATTTCCACTGAAACAAATCAACAAGTATATGAGACATGGAAATAACTAAATCAAGAAAATATAACACGTGGCAATTCTGCAAGTTAGAAGCGAAGAAAAACAAACACGAGTAAGTTTTTCAGAATAAATTACTGCGGTCTTTGAATTCTAAAAAAACATTTATCTGACAAATACCTGATGCTCCACCTCAAATGTGGAATAACATTTGAGTGTTCGCCGTATGATGTGAATAATAAGAATTAAAACGCACATGACATTCCTGCAAAATAGATTAGAAAGAGTTTGATATCCATCCTTTGATGGATCCTTGACGGTTAGATGCCCTATTATAGTGAGGACCGGGGATACTATAAGTACCATACCAATAAGATGAATATTTACGGTCAACAAAATCATTCAAACCACATGCAGAACAACAAATACAATCATGAGAAAGTTGAAGCAACTGTTGAATTGAATAAAGTCTTAAAGGAAATATCACATTTTGTTCACCAAAAGTATGAGAATTAAAGGCATCATGATTTTGATTGTATGTCTGTGAGTCCCAGTTTGATCAGGTAACAATGAATCAATAAGAAATAACACGAACAATTGATGATTTCAACTTGTCATCCCTCTCGTATTCATGATTCAAGACAGTTACAAAGGTTTGAATGAAAAACTCAACTATCTCTCTCTAAACGATTAAGCTCACGATCACTCTCTATCAATTGCTCTAACCTAATTCTAAAGGTTAACTAACCTTATATACTTAGGCCTTTAGATAAACAAGGCCTAAGCCCATTAAGCAATTAAGGCCATTTAATGCAATTAAGGCTTTTACAATAATTAATTAATCTAATTAAGCTCTATATAATTATTTATATATATCTTTCTAATAGGTAGGACATTTATGGTCCTAACAATCTCCCCCTAAAGATATATAAATAAAAATCGATCTTGAAACCTTCAGGTCTTGATCTTCTCTTCCTTTTTGGATCAATGAAACACTTCGGCGTTGCTTGTCTTCATGTCTTTTACCGCTCCCCCTTGAATAAAGCTCTTAGTCTTCAAATCTTCAACTTTAAGAACTTGTTGAACCAGTATGCTTGATAGAGGAAATAATTTGAAGCGAACACCACTTGATAAGGAATGAGAAGAATTTGTCACTTGTATGCACTTTGAACTCTTTGGCTCTCGGAATAGATTAAATAACAAAACTGTTACTCCCCCTCAGCTTTAGCTAACTCCCCCTCAACTTGATATTCGGTGCCTTTGAATCTGTACCCTTTCTCCCCATCATGATGAGTAGGAGCATCCGGAGCATCATGCACGTTCAAAGACAATAGAAATGAGTAGCAAAAATTCCAGATAAAGCATTAAGTAACCAGGGTAATCAACTAACACAGAAACACATTAGTAACTGTTATCACAACAATTTAAAATTTTGTGTGGCCTATGTTCAGAGTTGGCAATGGGGTATCTCTGATAGGACTTTCAGTTATCACTGAAGTAATATTTTAAAAATTTACTTCTCAAACTGTTCCGGAAATATCACGAAGATATGCAAATGGAATCACAAAGACTCGTGCATGTGTGAAAGAAAATAAATTATATCTGTTTTGGCTAAAAAATTGATTTAACTCGTGACGCACGTTAAAAATCAATTGACACAGTGAGTAGAATATGAAGGTCGAAGACCGGAGCTGGTGTCTTCCTTTTCAATATCTAAGACCTCCGAGTGAGGAATAGATAGATTATGTGCTAATTCTCCATGAATATATGAAACAAGCATCTGTTGTGAGATACTTGAGTGGCTACGTGGGGTGACACGATTTATCGACACTGGGTCCATGTCTGTTTCAATATTCATCTCCAAAGAACGAGAATGAATAGATTATGTGGTTACCCGGATAACTGACTCGGTTTGGTAAGGACCAATTAATTCTTTTAAGTCCTGTCACATCCTCACCATATTCTTTTCTCTCCAAACTCATCTTTCTATCTAGACCCCTCACTGTAGTCTATAAGGGATGTGTTTCTTGGGTAGGTCCTTTCGGTTCTGGATAGACCATAGAAACGATAAATTCCTAACACTCCTTTTTCATGCATCGAGTAATGCAGTTAAGTAAACAGTGAAATACGAGTTCTAAACTGAAGTGTTTAGAAGTCATCGCATTTAAGAACGAGTCCTGGTCTGAGTTGATCAGAAGTCATTAAAAATGAAGTCCGAGTTCTGATCTGGGGTAATCAGAAGTCGTCAAAATGAAATAACGGAATTCCAAGAAACAGAATCAAGCGCTAAACAGATTGACTCAGGAAGCACAGTATTTGCAATAATGAGATAATGATCAGAAAGTTTAATTGTGAAGAACAAGTCACAATTAATATATCATATAAGAATGAAGTCATTTGCAAGAAATAGCGAACTTGGAAAAACAACTGGGAATTCAAACGAGTGTATTTCCATCAAAAACTCAACAAACATTTGAGACATGGAAATAACTAAGTCAAGAAAAAATGACACGTGGCAATCTTGGAATTTAAAATATGAGAATAACAACCACAAGTAAGTTATACAGAAAGAATTACCACGGTCTTTGAATTCAGTTGAAGTTCACTTACCTTTCAGAGAATAGTACTCCCCTCAAAATTAGCATAACCTTTGAATGCAGTTATGTGAAAAGAATCTTCGAATTTAAGTGAACATGACATTCCTGCAAAACAGATTAGACAGATTTTGGTATCCATCTTTTGATGGATCCTTGTTGGTTAGATGCCCTATGAGGACCTGGGATACTATAAGTACCATACCAATGCTTAGCATGCTTTTTATGCACAAACTCACTTGTTCCACGATAAGAACAACATAGCTTTTGTGTAGAAAAGCTGATCAGCTTATTAACAGAATAAACACGATCAGTTTTCACAAATGGTTTAGGGTGAAAAGATTTGTTGTTCTTGTCACTCTTAACATCGACGAATGATTTTGGAGCAGGATTGGATCCGTTAACTCTCCAAACCATGTTGACTTTCTTGAAAGATTAATTATCTTTATTATCAACACGAGAATTATAGAAAAGATTGGAAGGTCGAATCTGATCTTTTGAAAAATCATTTGATTTGACAAAATTATTTGAAGAACGATTTGTAGAAAATGAACTTGAAGAATAAGAAGGTTGAACACCTTTGAACTTGCTTTCTTCAAGTTTCTTGACCTTAACGGATAAATCATTTCGTTCTTTGAGAATTAAGTCAAATTTCTTTTGTAAATCAGATTTAACCATTTGTTCTTTCAAGCTCTCGGTTGCTAATCCAGATAATCTTTGTGTATGTTTAGAAATCTCAGTCCGAAAGATCTTCCTCTCTTTTTCAAAATCATCTTTCAAGCATTTAGCCCTAAAACCTTCAACTTTCCCTTTCTCAGACTCTTTGATTAGAGCGTCTAATTCGTTTCCCAAATCAGTTATTTTCGAGGAAAGTTCTCCATTCTTTTGAGAAAAAGATTTGCGTTCTATTTCAAACTTCTCTTTTTCTGAAATTAAAACTTTTTCAAAGTCGGAGATCTGTTTTGAAAGTTTTAAGCACATAAGCTCAAGTCTCTTCTTCTTTTCAAGAGATTTGGTTGAAAGCCTAGATTGCTTTTGTGTAAGCAATTGTCTTTCCTTTTCAAAGCTTTCTTTCTCCTTTTCAAAAACCTTTTCAAGAGTATTTAGTTTACTTTTGAGCTCAAGGTTTTCAGAGTTCAAGAGTTTACCTTTCTCTTCTTCTTCAGGCAGCTTTTCAGAACTAATCCAGATTTGAGATTTTAGTTCCTTCAGTTCTTTGATGTACTTGCTGATCAATTCATCTGCTTGCTTGATGTGCTTTTCATATCGTCTTTATTGTTCTTTCTCTTCAGGTGCTTTCATGTCGTTTTGTGATGACAATTCAACAATCTTTCTTTTCAGCTCAGTACTCTCATATTCCAATATCGTTGCCTTTTTCTTCAGACTTGGCAAGCTTCTCAGAATATTCGGAAATTTGCAGTTTCTGTTTTTCGTTTAACTTGCTGCAGAATTCCACTTGATATTCTTTTCATAAAGTTTTTCACTTGCACTACAATTCGGATTGAAACAATACCTTGACATTGTTACCTGAAAATTTTATCGTTAATCGGTGTTGTTTTGAAGAATAAAACTTGCGGAAGAAAAATCTAAAATTAAATCAGAAAAACAAATTTATAAAATAAACTCGTTTTAAAAATTTAAAATCTGATTATTATCGAATTCGAACGAATGAAGTCACTCTTCGAGAGTGAAATCTGCAAGATAAACAAATCAAGTTAGATCGAACATGTCAATCTAAAATCACACAAAAATGATAAGCGTCGCGAAAAAGATCAAATTGTCGCAAATAATCTCAAGCGTCACAGAAAAAATTGCAAATCAATCGTTTAAGAAAAATCACAACTTTCGTTAAAACTTTTAATCACAAGACGTGCGGTAACTCGGGTACCGACGAAAAATTACCAACCAAAACTTATTAAAACCCAACTTACCGGACACAACTTACCGGATGAATGAAAAAATCCGCACAAAATTGCACTTACCGGATGAGGTTTCCTAATGGGGAGCTTACCGGAAAAATAAGGATACCGGATACTGTCCGGATGAAATAACCCTTATCGGAAAAATAATGATACCGGATGAAGCACTTTCCGCACAAACAAAAAAAACTTACCTAATGGAATTAGGTTCTTGCAAAAAATAGCACTTACCGGGTGATGGACGACTTACCAGGTGAGATGTGCTTTCCGAATGAATATGGTTACCAATCAAAAACTTACCGGGTGAGACGAAAACGAAACTTATCGGATGATACGATGCTTTTCGGATAAACTTTTTTCGATCAAAGTCAAACCAAGCAAGAGAAATTAAAACAAACAAAAAGTTCAACTATATATATATATATATATATATATATATATATATATAATTATGTGCGTATGAAATAAGTGAGTGTGCAAGGCGTGTGTGTGTGTGTGTGTGCAAGGCGTCAACTATGAAACAAATGAGTCAACAAGTACGGCTCAAACACAAATCATCCGGAAAATTGGTTTTGTCCGGAAAGATATATTTGACCGGAAAGTTGAGATTGACCGGAATCCTTTGTCCGGTGACTTTTATTGTCCGGTGACTTTTTGTCCGGAAAGAATTAATTGTCCGGATAGTGATAAAAGTTAGAAAAACTTACCCGGAAATATTGGAGACGTCCGGACACTGCGGTTGGATGAGAAAAATCGAATCAGGATTCGATAGGGTTGCGGGATTCCACTCCTGTAGGGTCAGATTTTGACTAAAAACACAAATACAAACACACCCAAATCGATTTCTAAGCAAAATATATCCTATTTTTCACAAACCATCACAAAAACATAAGAACGCCAAAACTCAAGAATAGGTTTTAGATTGAAAAATTAAAGCCTTTGAGAATTGATGAAAAAAACGCAGATAACAGCAGATATAAACGAGTAAACAATCGAGATACCAATTATTAGTTCCGGATCCGTGCAACAATAATGAAATCAAACAGATATGCAATGGTGTATACGATTTCAACTTGTCATCTCTATTAAGCTTTCAATATTGAGAGAATTACAATGAAGAGTAATGAAAGCAAATGAGACAACTAGCCTATTTTTCTAAGGCTAATCAACATTATATATGGCGGGCCCGTGGTTAACAAGCCCACGGACCGTTCACTACAAGGCTCAAAATAAACTATTACAAATTAAACCCTTGAACTTTAAATCAACAATAAATGACCCTAACAGCTATGGCCAACTGGTCTTCTACAGACTGGGAGAAGTATGAACTTGCTCAGAAGGCAAAGCGACTTCTTATAATGGCCATACCAAATGACCTCTTCCAATCTATAGACGCATGTGAATCTGCTTACGATCTATGGAAGGAACTAGAGAAATAACTGGATGGAGAAGCCAAGACTCAGAAGAATCGCAGAGCCCAATTCATCAACGAGTACTATGCTTTCAAAGCTCTGCCGACAGAATCTCTGCAATCAACATACGACAGGTTCAACTCGATTATTAACATGTGTAAGAAGTTCGGGATTCATAGAACTTCTGAAGAGAACAACGTCATGTTCCTAAAGAGCCTAAACGAAGAATGACTCCAGTTATCTATGTCACTACAAACTAATCAGGACTTAGACACCTGGACTCTGTCAGATCTTTATGGAAAACTGGCTGCCCAAGAACCACAAATTGCTCAGGCAAAAGCCCAAACCGGTGGGCCTCTTGCACTTGTTGGTAAGGCTACAGAAGCAAAGGAGAATCCAAAGAAGGAGAAGTCTGTGGAGGAGAAGAAAGAGAAGAAGAAGAAGAAGAAGAAGATACTGGTTGTGGACAGTGATGAAGAGGAACTAGTGGAAGAAGAAGATGAAACAATGGCCTCAATCGCTAAATCTTTAGCTCTTTTGACAAGAGAGTTTGGCAACAGAGGATACCAAAAGAAGACTAGATATGAACGTGATGGGAGAGATGATCGAGGAGAGAAGTATGAATCAAGGAACTAGGGAAGAGAAGGTTCGAATGACCAACAGAGGTCAAATGACAGAAGTGACAGAGGTGGTGACCAACAGAGATCAGGTGATGGAGCTGGAAATGCTCCACAGAACCAGGGATGCTTCAACTGTGGCAAGCCAGGCTACTATGCTGCAAACTGTAGGAGCAAACCAAATCGCCCTTAGAGGGACTCTGCTTTCTATAAAAAGAAAGCAGAATACTACGCTCGGAAGTCGCTCATGGTGGAGCAAGAGAACTGGTAGTCAGACGAATCCTCTGACGAAGGTGAGAAGAAGAACGCCCTGTTCTGCGGAATGGCAAAAGTCATCTCCTCAGATTCTGACAGTGAGGTATCCACTTCTGACCCTTACTCTAATGAAACTGAAGCTAACTTGCTTAAATTGACAGAAGATTACTGTGAACTAAAAAAGACTTGCGATAATATTCAGAAAAAGCTTGCATTCTTTGAGAGAGAAGCCAGACTTCTCACTCAAGAAAAGGCAAAAACATCTTTAGAAAAAGGAAGAGATTGAGACTAATTGGCGTAAACATCTAAATCCTTTAAAAGAAAAGATTTCAGAACTAAATTCTGCTCATAAAGCTAAAACTAAGGAACTTTTAGACAATGAGAGTGATAGAATGAATATTCTTGCTCTTAAGAACATCTTTCAAAAGGAAAGAGAAGTCCTTCATCAAGACCTACTCAGCAGAGACCTTTTAATTAAGAAATATCAAGATGCACAGATGGTGTACGAGAAAATAAGTACACAAATAGAAAGAAGGGGAACTGGCTTCTGTGATATAGATCCATATACTGGAACCAAAAGAGACAAGTCCCCGTCTTCTCTATTTTGTATTGGAAGTACAAGAAAACTAGTTTTCCTAATTTACTCTCTGTAAGCAAAAGGCATAACCTCTCGGGGGAACCTCACAAGAGGAAACCTCTGAAGATGATAAATGTGTGGTATCAAAACGCAGATTTGTCACCCTCAGCCTCTGTCAAAAGAGACTCCAAACCTAAGAGATATCTGAAAACTCAAGATCAGATAGGAATCTTCAAGTTTGGTGACCCTGAGACTCAGACCCAGGTTGCTTTTGTCTGCACTATGGATTCTGAAACAAAACCATCGGCAGAGGCACCTGAGTTTATGCCTTCTTCTTCAGAAGAAAAACTGAAGCACATTTCTGAAAATGAGTTAATGGAAATTGGCAAAAACAATTTTTATGAAAACCTCTGTACATCCTCTGTTGAACAAAATCCCTCTAAGGAAATCTTGATGAATGCTTCTGTTGACTTGAAAGATATTCCCGAAAGAAAGGAAGAAAGCATGTATGTCACATGCTCAGAAAATCCTGCCTCTGTCGACAGAGATCTCAGTGACTCAACCTCTGTATATGAGGACGATTCATCCTCTAACGAATCTGAGACTGACTCAATTGAGTCGAAGATAGTTCCTTGTGAGTCAAAGGGATTTAAACTTCCCTCTTGATTTCTTAACAGAACCATTCCTCCTAAAGAGAAAATTACAAGTGTTCATATCTGTCCGGATTTCTTGGACATGTGTATACAAGCCAAAACCTCTCTTGAGCTTGAGAAAATCAAACATGAAAAGGAAAAGTCCTTTCTGTGTTCAAAATCACCAAAACCTTTCAGGCCATTTCAAGAAAAACTAACTTGGCAACAAAAGGGAAAATGGGTGGAAAATAACAAGTCTTTTGCTTATGTGACAGTGAAATCGACAGAAGTTCACCACAGAGGACTAGCACAACAGAAGGCTACTCCCAAGAGAGAATTTTCAAAAATGCAATCTAGACTAGATAGGTCTTCTTGTAATAGGAAGTCTAATGCTAGGAAAGAATGTAACCATAAAGCCTCTGTGCCAATGTTCAGTAATTTTAATGAAAGGTTTAAGGAAATTTCTTCGCATATCAATTATTGTCATTGCTTCGAACTCATGCATCAACTGAACCAACATTTCTCTACTCTGCACTGTTTCCTCTCTAAACCCAAAAAGAATGCAAAATTCAAGGGTAAGAAGAAACAAAATGGTTCTTCATCGGAAGTTAAAACCAAACCCAAGGATACTAAGACAACCTTGAAGCCCCCTAACAGAACTGGACCCATTTGGAAATGGGTACCTAAAACTCTCTGATTCTGTTACAGAAGCAGTATGTGCCGATCTGGTATCTAGACTCCGGGTGCTCACGGCACATGACTGGCGACAGAGGTCTACTATCCTCTTACAAAGATAAACTCGATGGAGGATCTGTAACCTTTGGTGACAACAAGAACGGGTATATAAAAGGCTATGGAGTCATTAAGAAGGAAAATATAACTGTATGCAACGTTGCATATGTGGATGCCCTTAAGCACAATCTTCTCAATGTTAGCCAACTTTGCGATACGGGTTTCGATGTCATGTTCAAAAGAACCTTCTTCTCTCTGCAAGAAGAAGATACATGAGTTGAACTTCTGCGAGACGAACGAAAGGGTGATCTGTACCTCATGAACTTCAGTGTCAAGAACAAAAAGGACAAGCTCTGTCTTGTTTCCTGTAAGATCGATGAAGCTTGGTTATGGCATAACAGGTTCTGCCACCTTAACTTTCATACTGTAGATAAGCTTGTTAAACTTGATCTAGTTAAAGGTCTGCCAAATGTCAAATTTAGTAAAGATCATTTGTGTTATGCCTGTGAAATGGGTAAACTCAAAAGAGCTTCCTATAAAGGCAAGACTGATGTGTCTTTCCCTAGGCCTCTGTACATGCTTCATGTTGACCTCTGTGGTCCAATCGCTACACGGAGCCTAGGAGGCAAAAAGTATGTACTAGTGTTGGTTGATGAGTTCTCGAGATATACGTGGTGGAATTTGTAAGAAAGAAATCAGATGTCCCAAACATTCTGATTAATCTAATGAAAAGAATCCAGGTTCTATATGAGTGCAGGATTTAAAAGTTAAGAAGCGACAATGGCACAGAATTCAAAAACTCTATCATTGAAGCTTACCTTACAGAAGAAGGCATATCTCATAACTTCCCTGCTGCACGCACCCCACAACAGAACAACGTGGTCGAACGCAAAAACCGCATGCTTGTGGAGGCTGCAAGAACAATGCTGACAGCATCTGGATTGCCCACATCTTTCTGGGCAGAAGTTGTGTCAACCGCTTGTTACACCCAGAATTGATGAACAATAGTAAAGAGAGACATCAAAACACCGTACCATTTGATCAACCTAAGGCGACCAAATATCAAGTTCTTCCATGTATTTGGATGCAAGTGCTTTGTACTAAACGACATAGAAGCTAGGAAAGTTTGATGTGAAAGCAGACGAAGGCGTGTTCATTGGGTACTCTGCCACCTCAAAGGCCTACAGAGTTTATCTTTTGTGTACCCGATCTATTGTGGAGAGTATCAATGTCTCTTTTGACGATTCCTTTCAAAAGACTTCTAAACAAATCAGTTCAGAACTCGGTCTGAAAAAGGAATCCCGTGGCATCTCAAAGACAAGAGAAGCAGAACTGAATCTGCTATTTGAAGAGATGTTCCATGATGATATTGATCCCTCTGCTGGAGCCACCAGAGCCTCTGGAGAACCATTTTCTGTTGAGCAGACTGATTAAGGTATATCTCTTACTGGTCCATTAAATACTTCATCCTCTTCCATAAATCGTGCAGATACAAGTGTTGAGGGGTGTAACAACCCGAATTTCTAATAAGTATATAAAGTTTAGTGGCTAAAGTCTAAGAACTTAAAGTTAAGTTAAGGTGCCTTTGTGCAATTGGTGAGAGATATAAATGGTTGTCAAAACACTAGAAGGAGGGGGCATTTCGTTGAAGTTGGCGGCTGGAGAGAATTAGAGGGGGAAGAGAAAAGGGATTTTGGAGTTCAAGTGCTATGGAAGAAGAAGATCACTAATCATCTATAATTGGAAGGAGGAGTGGAGTTGGAATTCGATTTATACAAGTGATTCTACCAGGTAATTTCAAAATCTAATCCCGTTTTGATTGTTATGTTGATTGTTGGGTTATTTGAGAGATCTTACTTGGCAAAGTTAAATGAGGCTCTAAAGGAAGATTTAAACACCCATAAATCGTGTTTGAGTAGCAAAGAATTATAAGAAATGGATATAGAATGTTTATGTAGTTATTTATCGCATTATCGTACAGATTAAGGGGATTTGAGTAGGATTTTGCCTCTGAAAAACGTCCCAGCACCGTACCCGGTAAGTTCCTGTGATGAAGGTTACTGGAAGAGAACCCGGAGTGTACTGGTAAGGTGTGTGATCCGGTAAGTTGAGTTCCGGTAAGTTGTGTGATCCGGTAAGTTGAGTTCCGGTAAGTTGTGTGATCCGGTAAGTTGAGTTCCGGTAAGTTGAGTTCCTGTAAGTGTAAGTTACTCGGTAAGTATAACTACCCAGTAGGTGTAACTACCCGGTAAGTGTAGGTTACCCGGTAAGTGTAGATTGCCGGGTAAGTATAGATTATCCGGTAAGTTGAATCCGGATGGTGTCTGGATTATTGGTTTAGGCATCTGAGTAGTTTATATCTCATCCAATTCTCAGGTAAATCGACTGGAGGTCAAGAACAGAGTAGGAAATGAACGTAAGCGCAGCAGGTGAGTTTTACTAACTAAAATACGTGATTTTACGTGTTTTTCCAAAGAAAGTGAATATGTGGAAATGCCATGTTATTTTACATGATTTTTACGAGATTGAAAGTTTAATATTTTACTGATCATGGTGTGTTTTCGAGCAGGATTTATTTACAAGCTTTTACATTTGTTTTCCATGAAAAGTATGTTCTAATGAAAAGATTATTCAGCAAGATGAAATGACTTATAAAGTGTTACACGGATTTCATGTTTCATGATCATCATGAGCTATGTGTATGTTATGTGGAGTCGGTCTGCACAGTGGGATCTGAGTACCTCGGGATCCGATGATCCCTTGGGCTGTTGTGTGAAGCTTGTAGGAGGGAATTCATTTCCTTCCTATTCGGATATGTGATTAGCTTGTAGAAGGGAATTCGTTTCCTTCCTACTCGGAAAGAGGGGAGTCTGCTTGGGCCCCGGTAAGAGGCGAGAGGGGAGTCTGCTTGGGCCCCACTCGCGGTTAGCTATGTGATCCTTTAACGCTGTGCAGTACCATGTTTGATGCTTATTTGGAAAATGTTAAGATTTTATAAAATGATTTTATAATGTTCATGTACGCTGTTTATGGAGGGAACTCACTAGACCTCATGGTCTAACCCTCACTTTTCAAAACTAAAACCTTTTCAGGTAAGCAAGTAGTAAGAGGCTCAAGTAAGTGAGCAAGAGCAAGATAGAGTACAGATGCAGCTAGAGACAGTGCAAGGGCCACCCATAGAAGCTAGAATATTCTCAGTTGTGTATAGGTTGTTTCTGCCAACCTTAGTTTGAGATTGTTGTAAAGGAAATTTTGGGACCCAATTTTGTAAATGTTATGATTTGATGCTATTTATGTCCTGTTGTATTTTTGGGATGTTACAAGGGGGAGAGAGCAGAAGATGATGCAAGCAAGGATACTACTACAGAGGCACTGGAAATACCAACTCCAGCTACAAGAGAGGAAGCAATACCAGAGGAAAACGAGGATTCTGTCTCAATATCCTCAGAGGAATCAATTCCAACTCTTATGGAAATACCTCGACAAGCTGAAGAACCATGATCCAGCACATAAGTACCATCTACTACAGAGGTTGCATAAGAACCAACAAGTGCAACCATAGAAGTTCAACTAGATGATGCTAATGACCATCTCCCAAAGATGACAAAGTGGACGAAGAGTCATCCTCAGAGCCAAATAATTGGCGATCCTTCTGAAAAAGTCAAGACAAGATCAACCACTGCTAATTTTTGTTTCTTTACAAACTTTATCAGTGTGATCGAACCCAAACGTGTTTCTGAAGCCCTAGATGACCCAAACATGGTAGATGCAATGCAAGAAGAGCTTCTATAGTTTGAGAGAAATAAAGTATGGACCTTAGTTCCACTGCCAAGAGGGAAACAAGCTATAGGGACAAAATGGGTCTTTAGAAACAAGAAGGATGAGGATGGGGTGGTTATTCGAAACAAGGCGAGATTGGTGGCCAAGGGATACTGCCAAGTAGAAGGAATAGACTATGATGAGACTTTTGCCCCTGTCATACGGCTCGAAGCGATAAGAATCTTCTTAGCCTTCGCAGCCCACAGAGGTTTCAAAGTTTTTCAAATGGATGTAAAATCTGCCTTCCTGAATGGTCAGATTCAAGAAGAAGTATACGTCCAACACCACCAGGGTTCGAAAGTGCCAAGTACCCAAACCACGTCTATTACCTTGACAAAGCTCTGTATGGACTGAAACAGGCTCAGAGCATGGTACGAACGCCTTTCAACCTTTCTACTTGGTAATGATTTCGAAAGAGGTACAACCGACACCACTTTGTTTTATAAGAGAAAAGGTGAGGAGATTCTACTTGTACAGATTTACATGGACGATATTATTTTTGGCTCTACCAATGCACAACAATGCACAGATTTTGAGAAACTCATGCAGAGCAAGTTTGAAATAAGTATGATGGGAGAATTAAACTTCTTCCTAGGACTCCAAGTCAAACAACCATCAGAGGGAATTTTTATAAATCAAGCAAAATATGTTTCTGACATTCTTTCTAAATTCAATCTCTCTGATGCCTCTGTCATGAAGACCCCCATGTCCACTGGAAATAAGTTACACTCAGATCCAAGAGGAAAATTTGTAGAGTGCAAGCTCTACAGAGGCATGATTGGGTTTCTTTTATACTTAACAGCCAGTAGAACAGATATAATGTATGCCACATGCCTCTGTGCAAGATATCAAGCTAACCCTAAAGAATCCCACCTTCTTGCTGTAAAAAGGATATTTAGATACCTAAAGGGAACCAAGAATCTTGGCCTCTGGTATCCAAAGAACTCTGGCTTTGATCTTATGGCCTACACAGATTCAGATTATGGAAGATGCAAGCTTGACCGAAAAAGTACCTCTGGGAGTTGCCAATTCCTGGGTGGTAAACTAGTCAGCTGGACTTCAAAGAAGCAGAATTGTGTGTCGACATCTACAGCAGAAACCGAATACGTTGCTGCTGCTAGCTGTTGCTCCCAGGTTCTGTGGATGCGAACTCAACTAAAGGACTATGGTTTTGACATTCAGAAGATTCCAATCTTCTGTGATTCAAAGAGTGCCATTGCGATCTCTGCCAATCCTGTACATCACTCTAAAACAAAGCATATTGATATCCGACACCACTTTCTGAAGCATCATGTTGAACAAGGCACAATCGAGATGTACTTTGTGTCCACGGAATTTCAACTTGCAGACTTATTCACCAAGGCACTCGATGAGAAAAGATTTATTTTCTTGGTAGGTAAGTTAGGTATGCTAAACATGAGTTGATCCCTCTATAAGTGAGACTTAATCTTCTTGTACATATGTATATACTCAAATCCTTCTGTATGTAAATTCTTAATCATCAAAAGTTATGTACCTGACAGAGCTTCTGTGGGATTGTTCAGAACCTCTGACGATTCCCATAGAACCTCTGGTAAGTTTGACCTATGTTTTATGCTTTACTTATCACATATGATCCAAGCATAGGTCAAGGGGGAGCAGAAGGAGACCTTGAATGACTTATAGAGGATAATCATTCAAGGGGGAGCCTAAGAGGAGTAATGGTCAACCAAATCACCAGAAGTCAGGAACTATCCCAAGAAAGGAGAATCAATGAGTGAGTATCTCGCACAAAACCACTTTCCAAAACAGTTCTCTAGGACACCAATTTCCAAGTATGTCTTAAAAACACAGTTTAAACCTGTCAAAACTTTGGATGATTTAAAAGTTTTATGAGTCGTCCGTTATTAGAAATTTTCGGTCATAGAGCCTCTGCTAAGCTCAACAGAGCCTCTATAAGCCAGAGCCTCTGTGATCGCAAATTTTTCTCTGACACTCTATCGATCCTCTCCACTGTCTTTTCAAATGTTTGTGGTAAAGGTGCAAGCACAGAGGTAATGGAAGAAGGGTTCATATCACAGAGCTCATTCCACCACAGAGCTTCTGTCGATTTGACACTTATGCATAGAAATAGGTTCTATAAGAGCGGGTTATTTTCTGCAGTGACAGTCATTTGTGAATAGATACTCCCACGCGCTCAACATTAATGGTCGTCGCACGACGTCTAATCGTGCTTTGACACTTCTGACGTGGCACGCCTCTATTGGCCGTGTCAGTCACACGACGTTTTAGAGGCGTGGGTACAGCTGTTAAAACTCAAGTGCGGACCCCAAATTTCATTAAATTCACTTTTTACTGTGGAATTCTATCTGTTTCTACCCTCGACTATATAACCCCGTTTACCCCCTCTTCTTCCTTTACGAAATTACTCTCCTCATTACTCCGGCGAACCTAGCGAAACCAGCAACTTCTTCATTTTCTACTCCATTTCTGAAAGAAATCTTCCTTGGCTTCCACCTCCAACTCTCCGGCGAACTCCCCAGCTCAATCTGAGCACTCACAATACTAGTCCATGGCCAGAAACCTTGAGCAAGAACATTCAGGCGACTCAGTGGACTTTGCTCCGACGACCCACCTACAAAACTTCTTGGACCATGACCAGTTCGAGAATGTCCTTCCTGTTAAACCAAATAACCATTACTTGGTTCCCTCAAGAACCGCTTTTGGGGACGAACATGCCGCTTTATTGAATATTCTGGAAAACCACCCCCTAAACTCACTACTGACCAAAAATGTCACAAGGATCCCTGCCAGATGCCTGAACCAGTTCTGGCAGAGCTGCTATTACGATGAAGAAAATAGACAAATCAATGGCTACATATCCAAACCTGACAGATTAGAAAACATTGAGCTATGGTTTAATAGAACCATGCTCACACTAGAGTTTGGCCTACCCACCAGAGGTCTTTTGGGCATCAAAGATTATGCAGAGACCCCTTCGGACAGAGAGCTCTGTGATTTTGCAGAGATGCTAGGGTACAACACTTGCCTGGAAAAGAGGAACGCATTCAAAAGGAACCGCTTTCCACCTTTGTGGAACACTCTATTTTCCATCTTGAACAGATGCCTCACAGGGAAAGTGGGAAGCCCTGACCAAACCTCTCACCAGATTAAGGCAATCATGTACGGGGTGTACTATGATTTGTCTCTGGACAACGCCACACTAATGATTCAGAAGATCGTGAATACCATTGACCACATAATCTCCACGCAGAAGGCAAATGGGCCAAAGAGCAAAGAACTCCATGCTCTACAATTCCAGAGGACTTTAGGAGTAATTCTAGAACCTCTGCTTCTACTGGAAGACTGGCCAATGGAAGGGCCAGTGGTAAAAACCTACCCTCTGGCAAAAATGACCCCCACTAGGCACATAGACGGATACCGTTTCTGCCAACCCCTGCCATCCAAGCTTCTAACGTATGCGACGGATGAAGACCTTACGTTAGCATACATACGCGATCACAGAACTCCAGAACCGAGTCCTGTGACACCCCCGCATTTAGGATCCCCTGTAGGATCTATGGTAGTAGATAGAATGGGTGACGAAGAGTGGGCAAAAGCATTCACAAAGCATGATCATAGACTAGAAAAGTTCCGACTTCTGAGAAACATAATTGGTACTTCTGCATCGAAGGGCAAATCCTCAGAAACCCCCTCTAAAACTCAGAAGGCTACCAGAGCCAAGAAACCAACAGAGGGAACCTCTACGAGTGTTGAACCTCCCCAACAATCCCAACAATCACCACCACAAGAAACATTGGTTGGATCCTCTGCACCCCCTCCTCCTAAGGAAAAGAAGAAGAAAAGAAAGACTAAACGTTCTGAGGAGGGAGCCCCAAAACTAAAGAGGAAGAAGACAAAGAAGCCCAAAACTCCTCTATAGAGCATTGTAGAGGAAGTTCTAGCATAAGAAGAAGTCCCTGAAGAACCTCTGCAATCCCCCACTCCAATCCAATATGCAGAGGCCACTGACTTCTCTGCCTTCCTCGAACGCCCCGACATTGTTGAATCCTTAGACACTTCTGGGTGGACCGCAGAAGCCCTCCCAGAATGGACAACTAATAACTCAAATGTCATTATCTCAGAAGCTAATTTTGATATGGAGGAAGGTGACAGAACCCTTGAGGGAATTCAAGCAAATACCCCAGAAGGACTCTTGAACCCAGAACTACTTAACTTACAGTCCTTCCATCCCTGCTACGACTCATTACAACAAAGTACAGAGGATATGGTAGAAGCCGAAGGCACTCGGCTAGGGATAGAGTCTAGGATAGAATCTCCTAGGTTAGGGTGCATGACAGAGGAGGAAGCTCAAAAAGATGCCGAAGAGAGTAGAGGCACACAACCACAACCCCCTCCCAGTGCAACCCACATCTCTAGCTCTTCCAGTCTAGTGGCAGAAGGAGCTATTGAAAAATAGCGGCACAGCTCGATCCCAACCCCTGCAAACCGGACAGAGGAACCTCTTTCCTCCTCTGTGCCATTGACATCCGGGGAAACTATTCAGAGGGAGTCGTCTCCAGAGGAGTCTCCTATTGTTCGTGATCAATTGCCCCAGATCACATCTGCCATCCCCGTAGAGGAATTCATTTCTTCTGCCATACGCACACACATAGGACCAAATGGCTCTTCAGAGGATTCTAGAGAGCAAATTGGCGAAGGGACTTTAGGCAATTCCCCCAAACTCGGAGATACTGTTGTCCCCACCTCTGAAGTGGATCAGCATCAGGTCTCTGCCAGAACCTCTATAGAGTCTGAGGCCCAGAAATCCTCTACTCAAGGATTAGAGGGAAGTCCTTCCATCCTCAACATTACAACAGGGACGAAAGAAGGCGTCCAAGGAACAAGGACAAACTCTGGGAAAGAATGTGTTCCCCCATAGGTTACACCTGGTTCATATGTCGCAAGGGGTGAGTTCCAAACCCTTGTCACCTCTATGACCAACTCGTTGAAAGAGTTGAAAAGCTCTTTTGACTCTCTTGCAGATTCCAAAACAAAAGCTTTGAACGAACTGACCACCAAAGTTGACAATCTGTCAACATATGTGAAGAATGCAAGCAAGCTGATGACCAACGCTGCAACAACCTCTGCCAGTACAAAAGCTTCTGAACCTGAAAAAGCTTCATCTTCTGCTCTTGAGACCTCTGTCAAAGACCTTATCGAGCAACTAAAGAAAGAAAGATCCCATGCTTCTACGGGCCTTACACCAGAACATCTAAAGAAGGCCCTAGAGCAAGTCCAGGAATACACTACCACAGAAACTCAGGCCATGAAGCCCTCTGACTACATGACCAGAGCACAGATTATAGAACTTGGCCAGGGGATACTCAACGAGATGACAGAGTTCATCATAGCCTTCACCACCGCCAATGCAAACTACGTGAAAGACTTCCAGGCAAGCGTGGGAAAACTCAGGTTCAACTCTGAAGCATAGGTTGCCTATGTACTCGGAATATGTGACGACCTCTGCGCTAAAATGATAGCAGTAGGGGCCAATCAGCCAAAGAAGACATCCTCCACATGTCTAGCAGAGGGGACTTCAGACAGAAGACAGGATGATTCTAATGATGATTCAGAGGGACCATCAGATCATCCTGAGGTGGAGAGAAGAGATAGAGCTGCTAACAGAGATCTACCAGCTCCACCACCATTATGCGCAGAACCACTATCCCAAGTACCATCATCTGAAACCCAAGGAACCCAACAGAAGACTATAGAGGAAACACCCACCTCTGTGGAAACAACCCATATAACAGTAGAAGATTTACCATCACCAACTCCTAAACCAATAGAAGAGATCCAAATCCTAACATCAACCTCAGAAGACAACCTCCCTTCCCCAACACCTAAACCAACTGAAGAAAAACTACCATCACCTACACCAAAAACAGAAAAATAACCCACACCCAAAACAACAGAAGAGCCCAAATCCAAATCCAGAACAAAAACATTAGCTCAAAAACAAAGGAAACATCTGAGCAAAACCACATCACCAACCAAGTCCCCTGTCAAACCAACAGAGGCACCTCCAACAAAGACCTCAGAAGCTTCACCGCTAAAACCAATATAGGCAACCCAAACCCAACAAGCAGAAGAACAATCGCCGAAGGCCAAGGACAAGGGAAAGTCAATCCTTATAGAGGAACCAAAACCCAAGAAGCAGAAGCATAAACCTACTTAAAAGCTCTTAAAAAGCTCCTTTGATGCTTTTGTCACACCTAAGCCAAAAGAAAAAGACTGGGCTTTCGGACTTCCACCTCTGTCAACCAAGCCTGTAATAGACCCTAAGGCTAAGCCAACAGAAGATCGAGTGGCCCAACTGATTAGAATATTGAGGCTCTGCAGAAACCCATGCCACCACCCCTGTTCAACAAAGACAAATGGAAGAGATGGTGTATAAATACTTATACAGCAGAGCCATCAACGATCCTCTGCCACCATATATTTTGAAACCCGATATGCTCAATCAGCTGCGAGAAGACTTCTACAGAGATAAAGCCAAACCTGTCCGTGAAGTCTTCTCAAACTCAAAAATAGACAAAGTCATCTACTGCAAGCTTTCCCACACCAGAGGCGTACAAGTCTACTACAACCTCTACCACTTCAAAAGGGTGGCAGATCTGAAAACAAGTTCTCAGATGCAAATCTGAGAAACCTAAGCCCCTATGACCTACCTGACCTTATGAACTGGGCAAAGCAAAATTATGCACGCAAACTTGAAGTCCAAAGAGATTATGATGAAATCAAGAAGGCTATGTGCGAAAGACTTCTGTTATATAGCCTGACAGACTTCCAAGTGGGACTCGACCTTGGAGTACAAAGAATAAATCTCCTACCACCAGAAGACCAATGCCCCTCCTCTGCAGACATCAGACCAAACTCCATCGTCACAAGTCCAAAGGTGGGGTATATCTTCAGAGATCCTCAAGGAAAACTGAAGTTGTTCCTAGCGGTTGATTGCCAGAAGTATGCCACGAAGACTCTGCTCGAGTTCAGAACCAACCTCTTGGAACACAGGGTATCTGAGTTCATGGACATGACCTTCGCCAACAGATTGATAGAGGCCATTGATACTATCATGAAATTCAGAAACCTCGGCATCAGAATGTATCGTGAACTCAAAGATGGAGGACTCACAAAGAAAATCAACGACTTCCCAAACGCCAGAGTCTGACATCTACAACTATCTCACTTCTGTTTATCTTTCATACTCTACAATGTAAATGAATGTAAGTGCCTCTGGCATAAGCTTATATGAACAGTAAAATCTTTTACAGAGGCTAAATGTTCACATCTTGTTGTGGTCTTAGCTTAGAAAACCATGCAAATTTCCAATTTTTTATTTTTCAATACTTAGGGGGAGATTGTTAGCTCCAACTTCTGATTCGAAGAAGAATTGAAAAATAGGCTAAGTATAAGAGCATCAATAGAGCCTCTGCCAAGACACCAAGAGAAGATCATTTATCAGAAGACTCTTTCAGAGGACAAGGCCACAGAGCCTCTGTCAACCACGATAGAGCCTCTGTCGATTGAAGACTTGAAGCCTGAAGACTTATGAATATAAAGACAAAGACGATCATGCCTCTGCTGTATGAAGATCCTAAAGATCATTCGTACAAGGCGTGCCCTGCACATTTCACGTGTCAACCTCTAATGGGTTACAGCCTTTGTAGATTGCGGTGCACTACATTAACGTTGTACCTGGTGTCTGACCCACGGTCATGTCTTTGTACCTTATTACTTCTTATCTATTGCTTGTCCCCGATAAAGTAGTATAAATAGAAGGCTCTTGTAGAGCTTTTCTGTAAACTTTGCACAAAAACACACACACTAGATTAGAGCACATCATTCTGTATCACACACTTACGGTGTTCTTGGTGTTCTTGATTAATCAATACAAAGTGAATCATTGAGCTAAACTCTTATGTTATTATTGTTTCACGTATTTGATTCTGTGTGATTTCTACCTAGAATATCTCTTTAGTTCTTTTAAAATGCTTCCGCATACATATTTGTTCGATCTATAGAGATTAATATAATTGTTGAGTCAATATTGGGATCAACAGATGAAGTTGACCCAGGTGTATCGCGAGAAGTCGCCCACCATCACCAATACATACTTCTTGTGGCTTATGCTTTGGACGCGCATAGGGCCGCAGAGATCCATATGAATCAGCTCCAAAGGTCTAGATGTGCTAGGAACTGCCTTCGGTTTCTGAGGCACCTTCTTCATTTTACCCATCTCGAATGCGGAGCAGAGATGTTCTTTTACGAACCGTATTTCGGGCATACCCTTGATGAGTCCACCGAGCACCAGCTTGTTATGTGCTTGAAGTTCATGTGAAATTCGTCGATGCCACACCAAGTTCTGCTGAGTAGTTGGCTTGGAAAGGAGGCAAACGGCTTTGTCGGTCTTCATGGAGGCAAGATTGATTGTGTATAGATTCGTTCTTTGAGTTCCAGCAAGGATCTCTGTTCCGTCTTTGTTACGAATGCTATACCGCTTCGCCTTGAAGTTGACTTCAAGATTCTTGTCGCAGAACTGGCCGATGCTGAAGAGGTTGTGACCAAGCCTTCGACGTAGGACACCCGTTTGATAGTGTGCTTGTTCTGAAATAGGTCGCCATAGCCCATGATCGGGGCTACGTTGTCATTCCTAAATTGTATGTCACCGCAGTACTTCTCCTTGAAGTTGTGAGCATCTCCCGTTTACCATTCATGTGTTTGGAGCATCCAAAATCTAGAAACCACACATAACCGGGCTGTAAAATAGAAATTAGCGGTTATTAGGTACCCATTTATAAATGGATCCTAATACGTTAGGTGCAACTCCTTTTCTCGTGGCCCGTTTAGATTTGAGTCCTTTTTGGGATTTAGAAGAACGTGAATTAAATACATGATAAGTACCAAACCAATCAAATGCATGTTTATGTTCGACAAATCATTCATTCCACACATTGAACAACACACACAATCACGAGAAATCTTAATCAATTGCTGAACGGAAATAAGTTTAAACAAAAATTGAAAACCATGTTCAACAGAGTTATTTAAAGCAAAACCATGATTGTTATTGTTTTTCCTAATGTGCGGAAATGAATTAAATGACTTGTTCTTCTCTTGGCATAACTTAGGCTTCTTCTCTACCCACTCTTTCCGAACTGCTCTCCCCCGACCCGTTCTATCTGAAATTGTTAGGTCTAGAGTTTTGTCAAAAACACAAGTGTTGAGTTCTGAGTAAGAAAACTAAAGAAGACTCAGAAGACTCAGAAGTTCTGAGTAGAAGACTCAGAAGTTCTGAGTGAGAAATCTCAAAAAGATTCTAAGTGTTGGATTCTGACTAGAAGATTCAGAGTTCTGAGTAGGAGACTCAGAACTTCTGACTATGAAGACAAATGTTCTGAAGCGCTTATTCAGAAGTATGTTCAGAATTTATATCTTGGGATATTCTCTGTTATATTCAGTTACTAATTAGGACACGTGTTATTGTTCTATTAGTCTGTTTCTCATATGTACTGTAGCTTTAGCTTTTCTCTACAGTATATATAGTGTTAGCAACAGTTTGCTAACAAATCTTTTGATATAATCTTTGGTGAATCCATTTAGAGAAAAAGTCATTGTAACATCTTTCAATTCACAGTTTGTTAATAAATCATATGACCAGTTGCTGTGAATACGATCTTGAATGTTCATATTTGTTTGTAAGAGTGTATCCTGAAACTTTCAATTGGTATCAGAGCCAATCAACAAATAAATTCGTCCAAGAGTGTGTTTGATCGCGTTCTTGAAGTTTCTTGATCAATTCGACAATTGATTCCGCTGCTGCTAACAATTCTTGAATTCCTAACAATTCTTGAATTCGTTTCTATCATTGATTCAAGAAATTTGAATTTGTCTTTCTGTTGAATCGATATCTTACAATCAAGTCATCCAAAGATTTTCTCTCTATGCTGATTAATTCTCGAAATTAAACAGAGATCACATGTATGTTTTCGAAATTCTTGATTGGTTTCTTGATCAAGGTGATTATATCTGCTGCATGTTGATTAGTATTCAAATTTTTTGTTGAAAAGAAGATTTCATTAATTCATGTACTCTAACTGTTTGATAAAATGCATGTGACAGATTTGATTAGTTCTTGCATATTCTAGATCTGTGTTGATTCTCAGTTTTGATCAAAATTCATAGTTGATATTTGAATTTTTCATTTCATCATGCCTGAGATTGTTGAAGTTTTTGTGAGACCTGCAAGTTCTATAACCAGTTCAGACAATTTAAAAAAATTAAGTCCTGTAAAAGCAAAAGAAACAATTTCTGAAACAAAAACTGAGATTGCTCATTTTAAGCAAGATTGATAATCTTCAAGCAAAACAAGATGAAAATACAAAAGTTATAAAGATTTTGCAAAAAGAGAAATCTGATTTTCTAAAGGATTTTGAAAAGGTTCAAGAAAACATAAAGTTGTTAGAAAAAGGTAATGTTGATTTGAAAGAGAAAGGCAATTTTATAAGAAAGATGTTGACAGAGTCTGAAAATAGAATCAAATCATGTGAAATGAAAAATTGTCAACTCTTGAAACAGATCTATGATTTTGAACAAGTTCTTATACTTGAAAGAGTGAAATTTGAGAAAGAGAGAAGAGACTTTCAAACTGAGAGGAAAGGTTTTGAAACAAAGTCTGTTGAATTATCTTTGAAAATTTCTGATTTGGAGAAAATTCTTGCAAAAGAAAGAAAAGAGTTTGAATGCAAGAAAAATGTTTTTCAAAAAGAAAAGAATGGTTTTGAGAAAAAGAAAACAGGAATGTTAAATGAGTTTTCTGTAAAAATAAATGAGTTGGAGAAAGAGTTAGAAGATGGAAGGAAAGAGACTGAAAAGAAGAAGGTAAATGGCTTTAAAGAAAAATGCTTAAAAGATGAGTTTGAGAAGGAAAAGAAAGTTTTTCATTTGGAGATAAGGAGGCTTATTAAGAAATTATCTGATTTATCAACTAAAATCATGATAGAGAGGAAGTCCAAATCTGATTTGCAGTCAAGGTTTGATTTGTATGTTAAAAAGTTTAAAGAATTTGAAACGAAAGTTGTTGACAAATCAAATCATAGTTGAAGCAAGTTGTTGTCAGAGGAGCTTGAGTAATATGGTTGTCTTTTAGAACTCTTACCAGTTTTAGCACGTTTCTTGGACCGACGTTTAAATTTAGATTTAGAAATGGTCTCAGAAATGTTTTTGGAGTTTGAACACTCTCCTTTTTCAAAATTAACCAGTGTGGGCATTTTCTCTAAAAATTGAGTGTGACTAACAAGCTTGGGAGAAAAATCAATCTTTGAAACATCATCATCATGACAAGTAGAGGAATTCATAAACTCAGAAAACCGTTGTGTAGAGTCAAGTGGGATTTCACCATCAGAGTCGAACGATGAGTCATCCGCAAATAGATTATCAAAGACTGGAAAAAGATTCATTTGAACAGAATCGGGTTGAATGGCCTTTCCTTTATCGTTGTAGCTCAAATTCTTATCATTTATGTCATTAGACACTCCTAGAAAGTCTTTACACGAGGAACTATCCGAACAGATAGGTGACGAGTCAACCGAGATGGTTTCAGGAGTGGCAGGCTTCACTGGAGTATCCTCTGGACTCTCCTTAGCCAATCTTCCTTTTAAAGCTTCTGCCGACAAGGCGGACAGTTGAGAAGTTAACTTTTCATTCTCGGTTTTATAACTCGCTCTTTCTGATTCGGATAATGACTCGGTTTTGTTCTGTTTGAGCTTATCTATAGTTGATAAAAGTATAACTCTTTCGGTGTAAAAAATAACCACATCCCTCACAATTTATCTTCGAGTTGAAAAATGATGTTTTCCAAAATCATAGGAGGAACATAACGTTTGAACTCTAATTTATCGTTAGATTCTACATCTGGTGTTGCCGTAATGGGAGCCGGAGTTTCCACAGTTTTAGCAAGAGAACATATGTCGAAGTAATCATTTGAGAGGTAAGGGGTTTTGCTTTTTTAAATAAGACGCATTTAGAGTTTCGTACACGAAAGGAACTTGTACATTTATATTCTTCCTAGGCGGCTCATCTTCCAATTTGTTATCAACCTTTTCAGGATTTTCCCTTACTTTTGGTTGAGGAATTCCTGTTTTTCTTTTAAGATCTTCCTTTTCTTCATCCTCCGGGGACGACTTAGTCCACTTGATCTTATACTCAGGATATTGCTTATCTAGGCCCATGAAATTGAATTCATAAAGGGTGGGAACCTTTGATAAGATTTTCTTGAGGTAACACGGATTATCATATCCGAGTCCCCATTGTGAGTTGTAATACTTGAATTCCTTTGGTTTATTCAAGTAGATGGTTTGTTCCGATTGACCAAGTTTATAACTTTTGGATTCAAGATCCTTAAGCTTAGTGGTCAACAACTCATTTTATTTTCGAACGTTCTCTGGAATAACAACACTCTTAGGATACTCCTCCTGAAACTTTTCTAACTTTTGTGAGAATTCAGATAGTTGGGTCTCTAGGCATTCAACTCTTTTTGAAATGCCTGAGCATTCGGATTGATAGTTGTCTATCACACACTTGTCTTCAGCCTTTTCATAACTAGCTTATCTATGGTGTCATATTTAACTTTAGCGTCTGCTTCTAGCTTAGATATTTTGGCATCTTTAGTTTTAACCTTCAGTTTAAAAGAATCTAAGGTACACAGCATTACGTACTATAGGTTTCCGACACCAGTGCTTTACCTGCTTCTTTCTGCCTTGACAACAACATTTTGTGCTTGTAGTACTCAGCATTACGTACTACAGGTTTCTTATAGTCTTTGGCGAAGTGACCTCGCTTTCCACAGTTGTAACACTTCACCGGTTCATCATCAGCTCGTGCGTCAGACTTTCCTTCAGATTTCTTTCTTTCATCGTTCTTCTTCCTTCCTTCATCAGACTTGCGCTTCCCTTCATACTTACTTCTGTAATCCCAACGCTTTGTATTGGTGGAGTAACGCTGGTTGTTGTTGGGTTGTTTCTTGAAAAACTTCTTCCTAGCATATTCCCGGGATAGTAAAGCAATGGCTTTCTTGATGCCATCAACTTCTGGATCGGAATCACTTTCAGGTTCTTTGACATCACGCTCAGACTCACTATGTGCTTCCTCTCTATACGAACTTCGTTGGACTTGTTTGTCCTTTTTGTGAACCATGAGAGCAAGAGGGTCTTCTTTTGTCCTTTCACCAGACTTCTGATCTCCCATCAGATCACATACATCATCTTCGTCTTGTAGCAACATCTCGTAGAGTTCGTGCAGCGGAACATTCTCTAAGGAACGATTGTGATGAACATGAAGGTCAAATCCCTTCCATTCAGATTGAAGGTTGTTTAAGAACTTTATGTTACACTCGAGGTTCATCTTAAAGATGTTGTTTTTGTGAAGATCATTGATGAGCGTGCAGAAACGTTCGTAAGTCTCAGTTAGTGATTCCCCTCGTTTGGCCTTGAACACTTCATATCGAGTGAGGCAGTTGGTTATCTTCAGCTGGTTTCCCTCGCGACTTCCTTGCATAATTTTGGCCAGTTGGTCCCACATTCCTTTGGCAGTGTCTTTGTGGCTGTCGATGCTACAGTAGATGTTGTTTGTAAGACTGTAGACGAGATAAGTCTTCACCAGTTTATCTCCATCTACTTTCCTCTTTTCTTCGATAGTCAGCTTGTCATAAGGTTTGACCACCTGATGAGCTGGAGCTCCTCCTTCTTGCGTTGGAACGTCCATCATGGGTGAAGCAATAGGTCAATGGGTCAGTGATTGGATAATATCTTCATAGAGAGGCTTGGTCTCGGTGAAACACATAAAGCGGCCTCTCCAGACATTGTACTCCCCTCGGTACAGGATCGGAGGTTTGAGTTCAGAATCAATGGTTAACGCGTCTTGAGTGTTCATTTTTGGGCACTTGTGTTTGATCGTAAGACGAATAGGGTGATTCAAAGGTAAACGAAGTGATCTAACGCACAATCTAACGTAAACTCTAACGAAAGATCCTAAGGGAGTGAGAAACTAACGCAATCCTAAGAATAAATAGGAAACCAAACACATAAAGAAAGGAAACAGATTCAAAATGATGCAAAGAAGAACTTACTTGAGTTTGCAGAACTGAGTTCCGGACTGGAGATTCGGAGTGGGAAAATCCGGAACCGAAATCAAACGTTTCCGGATTGTACGTAATCCGGAGTCAAAAGTCGGAGTCAAAAGTCGGGACCGGATCCGGGTTGTGTACCGTAACCGATATGTTGCGGAGCTGAAGCAAATCCGAAACCGGGTTTGAATCCCGGTGAGATCCGGAACCGGGTAAAATCCGGTGTCCTCTGGAACTGGAATTGAGATCCGGTATTATGGGATCCGGTGTTAATCGGAACCGGATTTAGATCCAGTATATATTGGATCTGGTACGAGAATAGGAACGAGAACTCAAAATTTGAGTCCGGTATTAAAACGATTTGCTAGGAAAAAATACGTACTTGGAGTCTCAAAATCCCAACTTTTTGGCTGAAAACCTTTGGGGAACTTCTGCAAACACTTAAACAATTCTACCAACAACTAAATAGCTCACAAACAACTAACCAAATCGATTATTGAAGCACTTTTAAGTAAAATTTGAGATTTTTCAAGAAAACAGAGTGTAACAACCCAGAAAATAGAAATCTAAAAAATTTATCAACATAGACTTGATTAAACACGAGGACACTTTGATATGACTCTAGAAACACAATAAAGAGACTTTCTTAAGCATTAATTTCAAGTTTTAACACATAAATCAAAACAAAAGAATATCCTTTAAGAAAGAAAAGTCGACAAAGTTGAATGACCAGAATTGAGAGAATTTACCTTTAAATCAATTATCTTTCTGCTCTGATACCAATTGTGGATCCCATATTAACAAGGGCATAACGTAGAATCAACACAGCACAACATGAATGTCATAAATCTCACTTGTATTGATGAACAGAAATCGATAATAGGCAATAGCCGTACACAAGGTAATTAGAGAATACTGATTAGGTCATTAACCCTAATCTGAAAGCTTAGCAAACTATTTATATCCTAAAAAGGATATTTACAAGATATGGCAAAACTAGTCCCTACACTTCGATTCAACTAACATGAGATCTAACAAGGCTTTTACTAACAAATAAACAAAACTATTCTTTTCTTTATATCACTTTCTATTTTATAGGACATTTAGTCCTAACAATCTCCCCCTAAAGTTATATAAAGAAAAAATACGGTCTTGAGCTTCTCTCCCTCTTGAATCTTTGAAACACTTTAGTGTTGCTTGCCTTCATGTCTTTCACGCCCTCCCTTGAAATATGCTCTTAGTCTTCATAGAATCACGAGTTGAACCACGAGTTAAGTTGGCTTTGAAAAACTTCAGAACTTGTTGAACCAATATGCTCGAACGAGGAATCAACTTGTTGCGAAAACTTCTTGAAAAGGGATGAGAAGAACCAATGCACTTGTAATATTTTCTGCACAGATCATAATAGTTACTCCCCCTTAACTTTTGCTTCTTCCCCCTCAACTTGATATTCTGGGTCTTTGAACTTTTATAATGTTTCTCACCCTCATGATGATGTATTGTGTCTTTGAATCTGTATCGTTTCTCCCCCTCATGATGATTATTTGTGTCTTTGAATCTGTATCAGTTCTCCCCCTCATGATGATTAGGAGCATCATGAGCATCATGTAAGTTCAAAGACAACACTGATGAGTAGCAGAAGACCATATAATATGTTAAGAAACTTAAATGGGGTAATCAACTAACACAGAAACACAAAAGTAACTGTTATCACAACAATTAAGAAAATTATGTGGCCTATGTTCAGAGTTGGCATCGGGGTATCTCTGATAGGACTTCTAGTTATCACTGAAGTAAATTTTTTAAAAATTACTTCTCAAACTGTTCCTGCAATATCACAAAGATATGCAATTGGAATCACAAAGACTCGTGCATGTGTGAAAGAATTAAGTTACATATGTTTGGCTCAAATATTGATTCAACCTGGGACTCGAGTTAAAAATCAATAGACACAGTGAGTAGAAAATGAAGTCCAGAGACCGGAGCTAATGTCTTCCTTTTTCAATATCTAATACATCCGAGTGATATATAGATAGATTATGTGCTAAACGTCCATGCATTTATGAAGCAAGCATCTTTTGTGAGATACTTGAGTGGCTGGGTGGGGTGACACGAGTTATCGACACTGGGTGCATGTCTATTTCAATATTCATCTCTAAAGAACGAGAATGAATAGATTGTATGGTTACCAGGATAACTGACTCGGTTTGGTAAGGAGCAATTTATTCTTTTAAGTCCCTGTCATATCCTCACCATTTTTTCTTTTCACTCCAAACTCATCTATCAATCTATACCCCTCATTGATGTCTATAATGGATGTGTTTCTTGGGTAGGTTCTTCCGGATCTGGATAGACCATAGAAACAAAATAAATCCTATCACTCCTTTCACACTTTTTTTTTTCATTCACCAAATAAAACAATTTAGTAAACATTGAAGTACAAATTTAAAAACGAGTTCTAAACTGAAATGTTTAGAAGTCAAACTTTTAAAAATGAGTCCTAATCTGAGATGATCATAAGTCATTAAAATGAAGTCCGAGTTCTGATTTGAGGTAATAAGAAGTCATAAAAGTGAAGTCCGAGTTCTGATCTGAGGTAATCAGAAGTCATAAAAGTGAAATTTGAGTTCTGATATGAGGTAATCAAAAGTCATATAAGTGAAGTCCGAGTTCTGATCTAAGGTAAATAGAAGTCATAAAAGTGATGTCCGAGTTCTGATCTGAGGTAATCAGAAGTCATAAAAATAAAGTAGAAGTTATGATCTGAGGTAATCAGAAGTCATAAAATAAAGATGAATACCAAAGAACAAATTCAAGCGTGAACTAGAATGACCCCGTAAGCTCAGTATTTGTAATAAATGAAACAATTGATCAGAAAGTTTAATTGTGAAGAACAAGTCACAATTAATGTGTTAGATAGGATTTGAATAATTAACATGAAATGACGAACTTTGAAACACAAGAGAAATTCAAGCGAGTGTATTTCCATAGAAAAAACAACAAACATATGAGACATGGAAATAACTTAATCAAGAAAATATAACACGTGGCAATTCTGGACTTTAGAATCGAAGTAGAACAAACACAAGTAACTTTTTCAGAATAAATTACCACGGTTCTTTGTATTCACTAAAAAATCATGTACGTTCCATAAAAAACCCGGTACTCCCCCTCAAAAATGGCAAAACCTTGAATTGTTAGTCATGTGATATGAATAATTTGAATTAGATCACACATGACATTCCTGCAAAAACAGATCAGAAAGATTTTGGTATCCATGCTTTGATGGATCCTTGATGGTTAGATGAATTGGCTTTAAAATGGGGATTGGGGATACTATAGGTACCATACCAGTTATTCACATACCTTGGATGTACAAAGTCACTCTTTCCACAATAAGTGCAACAGATCTTTGCTCGGCTTAAACTCATCAACTTAGCTATAGGGTAAACATGAGCAGGTGAACCAGTCTTAGAAGTAAAAGACTTTGTATCAACTACATGAGAATTATGAGACTTGTTTCTATTGGTTCCTATTTTACTTAACAATGATTTAAGCATCTATTAGTTCAAACAAATAAGGGTGCGGAAGCGTTTTAGCGAACTAAAAAGATATTGCTTGGTAGAAAGACACACAATATCAAATACACAAATTATAAATAACATAGATATTTAACTCAATGATTCACTGTGTATTGATTATAAAGAACACCAAGAACACCAAAAGTATTACAATAATTTTTCTCTAAGAGGTGTGTGTGTCGTGCAAAGCTTAATAGAAGAGCTCAACACGAGCCTTCTATTTATACTATTCACCAGGGGACAAGTTCTAGACAATAAGGACAAGAGTACAAAGACACGATCGTGGACTGCAGCAGGTACAACGTTAATGTAGTGCGCCGCAAATCTGCAAAGGCTGTAACCCATCGGAGGTTGACACGTGGAATGTGCAGGGCACGCCTTGTACAAATGATCTTCAGGATCTTCATACAACAGAGAACGTGAGAAGCACGATCGTCTTTGGCTTGATCTTCATTCTTCAGATTCTTCTAAGTCTTCAATGCCACAGAGGCTCTGTCAGGTGTGACAGAAGCTCTGTGGCCTTGTCCTCTGTGAAAGCCATCAGTTGAGTCCACTTGGATCTTCTATCGGTGTCTTGGCAGAGGCTCTGTCGATGTCTATACTTAGCCTGTTTTTCAATACTTCTTTAAACACAGAATTGGAGCTAACAATCCCCCTCTAAGTATTGAAAAATAAAAAATTGAAAAAGTGCATGATTTTCTAGGCTAAGTACACGATAAAAGGTAATTGACCTCTGTTGAAAGTTACTCTTCATTCAAGATTATGACAGAGGCACTTACACTTAATTACATAATGAAAGAGTAAATGCAGAGAAAGGTAAAGGAAGTCAGATTTTGGCTTTTGGGAAGTTGTCGATTTTGTGACCTCCGATTCCTCCACCTCTGAGCTAACGGTATATGTTGATGCAGAGGTTTCTAAAGTTGATGACGGAGTCAATAACCTCTATCAGTCTGTCTGCGAGAGCTTGATCCATGAACTCAGTTCCTCTGTGCTCCAAGAGGTTGGCTCTGAACTCTACCAGAGTACTTGTCGCGTATTTTTGGCAATCAACCTCTAGGAACAATTTTGACTTTCCAGCTGGATCTTGATAGACATACCCAATTCTTGGAAAGGTGATGATGGAGTTTGGTCTGGCAGAGGAGGGACAGTCATCATCTGGTGGTGGGACAGTTAAACCTCTTACTCCAAGGTCTAGTCCTAGTTGGAAGTCAGTCAAGCTATACATCAGAAGTCTTTCTCGCATGGCCACTCTGATTTCTCTGTAAGCACTTTGTACTTCGAGTCTGTGGCCGTAGTTCCGGCTTTCCCAACTCAGAAGATCAGGTATATCATAGAGGTTTAGATTTTTCAAATCTGCATCTGAGAATGTAGTTTCTGATCTGTCTACCCTCTTGACTCTTAGGAGGTTGTAGTGAACCTCTCATCCGTGGGTATGGGACAATTTACAGTAGATGACCTTGTCGATCTTGGAGTTGGAGAAGACTTCTTTGACTGATTTGGTTTTCTTTCTGAATAATTGATTTCGTAGCTCTTTTTGAAGGTGAGGGTGTAGTTTGGATGGTGGCAGAGGATCATTGACTGCTCTGCTATATAGGTACTTGTGCACCACCTCTTCCATTTTTCTTTGCTGAACATGAGGTGGTGGCATTGGTTTCCGCAGAGCATCCAAGTCGCTTTTTAGTTTGGCCACTCGATCCTCTGTGGGTTTTGTCAGTGGGTCAAGTATAGGCTTGTTTAACAGAGTGTCGAAACCAAAATCCCATTCTTCTTCTTCAGGCTTCGGGGTTACAAAGGCGTCGAAGGCGCTTTTCATCAATTTCTCTGTAGGTTGATGCTTTGGCTTCTTCTTCTTTGGTTCCTCTGTTGCTATCCCCTTTCCCTTGTCTTTGCCTTTAGGCTGTTCTGCTTGATGAGATTTGGTTGCCTCTATAGGTTTTAACTTCAAAGTTTCTGAGGGCTTGGATGTGGGAGCTTCTGTTGGTTTTGTGGGGGTTGCCTCTGTTGGTTTTGGCACTTGTGCTTCTGAGGGCTTGGTTTGAGGTTTGATTGGTGAGGCTTCTGTAGACTTGCTCAAATATTTTCTTTTGTGAGCTAAAGTCTTGGTTCTGATTTTGGATTCTTCTGTGGTTTTGGGTTCTGTTGGTTTGGGTTGTGGAGATAGAGATTTTGGCGTTGCGGCTTCTGGTGTAGGGGATGGTAGCTTGGGTTCTTCTGGTGTTTTTGGTGTTGGGGAAGGTAGTTTGTCTTCTGTTGGCTTAGGTGTTGGTTGGTCTTCTTCGAAGGATGAGAGGATTTGTAGTTGTTCAGTTTGTTTGGGGGTTGGAGATGGTAGGTCTTCGATGGTTACATGGGTTATTTCCACAGAGGTGGGTATTTCCTCTGTGGTCTTCTGTTGGGTTCCTCCTTAGGTCTCAGTTGGGGGTGTTTGGTTTAGGGGTTCTGTTGATATTGGTGGTGCAGGTAAACCTATGTTTGCAGCTTCTTCCCTTCTTTTATCCCCCTCAGGATGACCTTATGATCAATCAGAACCATCATCAAAGTCATCATGACCCTTATCTTTCATACCCTCTGCTCTGCACGTTTCTTCTGGCTTTTTGGGTGGTGTGGCACCTACGGCTATCATTTTAGCGCACAAGTCATCGCAGATGCCTAGAAGGTTATGGACCTCTGCCTTTGTGTTGAAGCGCATTCTCCCCACGCTTGCTCGGAAATCTTTAACATAGGTTGCGTTGGCAGCAGTGAAGGCTTTAATGAACTCTGTGACCTGGTCGAGTACCCCTTGTCCAAGTTCTGTGATTTGTGCTCTAGTCATGTAGTCGGAAGGCTTCATGGCCAGAGTTTCCCTTGTAGTTTGTTCCTGGACATGCTGTAGGGCCTTCTTTAAATCTTCAGGAGTAAGGCCCGCAAAGGTTGGGGATTGCTCTTTCTTCATCTTTTCATGTAGGTCTTTTACAGAGCTTTGGAAGGCAGAGGTTGTGGCCTTCTCGAATTCAGTGGCAGTGGTGGTAGCAGAGGTTGTTGTAGTTGCTTTCATTTGAGCGCATGCATGTTTCACCTCTGTGGAGAGGTTATCCACTTTGGTGGTCAGTTCAGAAATGGCCTTTGTTGTGGATGCTACAAGAGAGTCAATAGAGCTTTGCAACTCTAACAACAAGGTGGTTACAGAGGTGACAAGGGTTTGGAACTCATCCCTTGCAACATCTGATCCAGGTGTAACCTCTGGGGGAACACATTCGTCCCTAGAGTGAGTATGTGTTCCGTGGACACCTTCTTTTGCCCCTGTTTGTACGTTGAGGGCGGAAGGATTTCCTTCTGATCCTTGAGCAGAGGTTTTTGAGGCTTCATGCTCTACAGAAGTTCAGGTAAGAACATTGTCCTGATCCACTCCAGAGATGGGTACAGGAGTATCCTTAGGTTGACTTGGGAACTTGTCTAGAGTCCCTTCGTCTTTGTGCACTCTAGGCTCCTCTGAAGAGCCGGTTGGACTTACGTGTGTGCGTGTGGCAGAGGAAACAAATTCCTCTGCAGGGATGTCAGATGTGATTCGGGGCGAGGGATCACAAACTAAACGCGAGTCCTTTGGAGAGGACTCCCTTGGAATGGTTTCTTCGGTTTCTAATGGCACAGAGGTAGAAAGAATTTCCTCTGCCCTGTCAGTTTGGGGTGGGTCGAGCTGTGCTGCTCTTTTTCAATAACACTCTCTGCCACTAGACTGGCAGTGTTAGAAATGTGGGTTTGTTGATCCAAACCCTCAGTGATTTGATAATGACCCTCTCTTATATACTTAGTGAAAATTGTAAGTAAACAATATGTATCAGAGTTTCACTATCGCTGATAAGTACTAAGATCTTATAGTACCGCTGATAGGAACTCTCGCTATTTAAATTAAACATTCAACGAACACTGTTTACCATTAATGCTCTGAGTCTGTTCAGTCATTATGATGATCGCTGATAAGTTAGTTGCTTACCTATGATCCCTGAAGACAAGTTACACGTCAACAAAGGTTCTACGTTGAATTCGAAGATCAAGCTCAAGATCCAGCGACAAGTCTCCTAATGAACTGATGCGGATCAGCGAAGACTCAGATTTGTCCACTCAACGTGAAGTATCAAGTACAAGACTTCAGCTATCGCTGAACTTTATCATTCGCTGAATAGAAAATGATAATCGCTGAATCAACGAAAAGCTGATCATGAAGTCCTCCGTACAAAGTACTTTTGTCTTAACCTCCCTTGCACGACTCCGTACGAAATGTCAGAAAAGAACCTCCGACTGTCTGAGATCGTACAACCACTCTGATACTACACTGTTCATCCATGCGGCTACTAAGGTTGTCACCCAAGGTCAATGACATGCAACCAACCAGCTGATGACACGTGTAAAGTGTATACTGACTTGCATTAAATGCATGCAATATATAAAGAGATGAACCCACTTCTTTTGAAGTAACTTGCTAACTCTGGACAAGTTCAATCTCTTATCTCAAGATAGGTTATTATTAGAAATTTCCTTATCTCTCTTAGTGCAAGAAACCTTAGTGTTCCAACTTGTTTAGATTTAGGTTTATCCTTAATCTTGTTTCTGCAACAAGCTGTAAATTGTTAATGATTTATCAATAAACAATTTAGAAAAGTAAAATCTGTGTGTTTGTATTCAACCCACCCCCCCCCTTCTACAAACTTGTATAGGCCTTCGGGACCAACAAGTGGTATCAGAGCGGATTTGTTTAAATCTCATAAACAAGATCTACTCTAAGATATTTCTCTTCCTTGCTATTATCTGAAAATGGCCACCAACACAAACACAAATTATATAGACAATACTTCTCTTGCTAAACCCCCTAGATTTTCCAAAGATAACTTCAACTTATGGAAAAATAGGATGACACTTTTCTTAGAAGGTGTAGACCCTACTATGCCTTACTATCTCGAGAATGGTCCATTCATCCCTGTAAGAATTGATGCTGCTGTTCCAGCTGCTGAGAATAGACCTGCTATTCCAGAAAGGCTGGTACCTAAGGAAATCTTTCAATGGACTGACGAAGATAAGAAGAAAGTGGCTATAGATACAAAAGCCAGATCCATACTATCCATGGCTCTTCCTGACGAAGTCTACCATTCCGTCATGAATCTGAAAACATCAAAAGCCATGTGGGACACAATATGTGTTTAGTATGAAGGAACGTCTGAAGTCCAGGACTCAAGAAAGATCTACCTGGTAAGACAATACGAAAGTTTCATTTCTGGTAAGAATGAATCTCTCTCTGAAGTTCACCAACGTTTTAATTGTTTAAATATAGATCTAAAAACTGTTGGTAAGGAATATTCTAACTTTGAAGTACTGACAAAGTTTCTAGAATGTTTACCTGAAAGCTGGGACAATTATGCTATGTGTCTCAAGCTGTCAAAGGATCTAAAATCAATGACCCTTTCAACCTTATATGGCACGTTGCTGAATCATGAGCAATCGAGCCATCTTAAGAAGAATCTTGTAAAAGATTCCAAAAGCACCCCTGTTGCTTTAATCTCGGAGGAACCTTCTACTCCGCGACCCTCGGTCACTATCACTGAGTTAGAGAGTAACTTTGAAAGGTCATCAGATTCTGATTATTCAGATAATGATGAATCTTTGGCTCTCCTAACTAAGAAGTACAGGAGATTTGCCAAAAAGAAAATGTTTAGAAAGAACAAACCTCTTTCCATAACTGACAAGCCTAGATCATCAGCTTTTGTTGATATGGCTACTGCTACTTGTTTTAACTGCGAAAAGACAGGACATTTCGCTAACGAGTGCAGGTCTAAGAAAGTTTCTAGACCCTCAGCTTTTACAAAGAAACCCTTTGTTCCAAGGAATAAAGATGACAAATATTCAAAGCTGAAAGAAAAATATGCTAAGCTGAAAAGCTTTAAGAAGAAGAATAAAGGCCTGATGGCTGACTATGATTGGGTTGCTTCTAATGAAGAAGCATCATCATCTGACTCTGAAGATGATGAAGCAAATCTATGTCTCATGGCCAAGATTGAAGAAGAGGAAGAAAGCTCAGACATTCCCTCCACTTCAACATCTGCTATTCAGGTATCACCTTCTTTCTTTACCAATATTGCAAATATTGATGAAGCTGATAGTCTCCGTAAGATCGATCTCTTGACTAGAAGTTTATACGAAGCCATGAACGGCAAAACTGTGGTTGAAAACCAAAATCTTGATCTCGCTGAAAAGCTTAAAAACTGCCACCTTCAAATAGAAAAGCTTTCTAAAATTGAAGAAGATTTTAAAGATCAAGTATATTTAAATCAGCTAGTCAAAATCGAACGAGCAGAAGCTATCGCTGCATTAAAAGCTGAAAAAGCTACTGTTGAAGGATGGTGTTATTCTTCAACAAAGATCACTGAGATAATAAAGTCTCAGATTCCCCTGAGTGATAAACGTGGTTTGGGTTACAAATATGATACTCCAAAACCAACCACTGAGCGTTCAATGCTTAAATTTGGAACGTTCGTATCCTCAGTCGCTGATACTTCATCTTCTCAGTGCTCCTCATCCATTACACCAATCCCTGAGGAAACTCCTACCTCCTCAAAAGGAAAGGAGAAAATGGTTTATTCAAAACCTACCTCTGTCTCTAAAGACAAAGGTAAAGGAATTGTTATTTACCAGAATCCTCAGAAGGGTACCTTAGTACCAAAGCTGAATGCTTCTAAAGCTTCAGTGGCTCATCCCTCTGGATCAAGGAAGCAGATCTCTGGATCTATTCAGCGATCTACTCCTAGACTCAGATTGGATGTCCTTGGTAAGAAATCTGAAGAACTGAATGTTCGTCCCATTTCTAAAGCCAATAGTTTACTTGGTGCTGGCACTTCTAATTCGAAATTAAAAGCTCAGCATTCAAATGGTCCTAGAACTACTTTTAGTTATAGGAAATGTTATCATTGTGGACTTACCGATCATATTGCTAGTAAGTGTCCCACAGCCACCAAAGCTGATAAGATAGCTAAGGTGAAGATTGCCCCCAAGGCAAAGAAGACCAACCCTGGTGCAAATCAGGTCAAGGTGAATTCTACCACTGAAGTTAAGAAATTAACCAAAGTGAAGAAAGACAAAGCTGAATCTTCAAATCCTGCGAAGACTGCTGAATCTTCTATTCCAACTACTTCCACTAACAAATGTGTATACATGGTAAAGTGGGTACCCAAGAAAAACTAATCTTCTTTTATATTGCAGGTTAAGAAGGGTATCTGGTATCTTGATAGCGGATGCTCTAGACACATGACTGGAAAGAAAAGCCTGCTCGCTGAATACAAGGAAGAGAAGGGTCCCTCTGTGACATTCGGTGGAAATGGAAAAGGACATACCCGAGGGTATGGTGTACTTTCAAATGGTACAACCTCCTTCAGAAGAGTCGCATATGTTGAAGGGCTGAAGCATAATCTTCTAAGCATCAGTCAACTTTGCGACATGGATAACAAAGTAATCTTTACTAAAGAATCCTGCTTTGTCGCTGACAAAAAGGAGAAGATAGCTCTCAGCGGTTATCGTTTGGAAAATGTTTATGTAATAAACATGGACTCAACAACCACTGGGAACTCCTGTTTCTTCTCAAATGCCTCAACTGATGTCAACTGGCTATGGCATAAGAGGCTATCTCATCTAAATTTCAAGACACTGAACACTCTTTCTTCAAAAGAGTTAGTCACTGGTCTACCTCAGCATTCATACGCCAAAGAGTCTTTATGTTCAGTGTGTGAAAAAGGGAAGCAGACCAAAGCAAGCTTTAAATCAAAGAAAGTTTCTTCAGTGTCATCTCCTCTACAACTACCCCATATGGATTTGTTTGGCACTGTTAACAAACAATCCATCGCTGGAAAGAAATATACGCTGGTCATAATTGATGAATTCTCTCGCTTCACTTGGGTAATGTTTCTCCGTTCTAAGAGTGACACCCCTGAAGAACTCATCACATTTGTTCGGAACATGGAAACCCTGAACAATCTGACCGTTCGCTCAATAAGGAGTGATCATGGGACTGAATTCAAAAACGGTTCTCTTGATTCCTTCCTTGAGAGTAAGGGTATTTCTCACAACTTCTCTTCAGTGAGAACACCACAATAAAATGGAGTCGCTAAAAGAAGAAATAGAACAATTATTGAAGCTGTACGTTCAATGCTCAGCGATTCTCACCTGCCTACTCAGTTTTGGGCAGAAGCTGTCAACACTGCTTGTTTTACGCAAAACAGGTCGCTGATAGTTAAAAGATTCAAAAAGACAGCGTATGAACTCTTTCATGGGAGAAAGCCTTCAATCATCTTTCTTCACATCTTTGGATGTCAGTGTTTCATACTGAACAACAGAGATGCTCTTGGAAAGTTTGATCCTAAGGCTGATGATGGAATCTTTCTTGGATACTCCTCAGTTTCCAAAGCCTTCAGAGTCTTCAATCGTAGAAGAAAAACTGTAGAAGAAACTATTCACGTCACGTTTGACGAATCCCGTTCAGCGAACTCTAAACGTCCGCTGATACTGAAGAACTGAATCAATGGATGTTTTCTCATCTTGGTGATTCAGAAGATATTCCCACTCCTCATGCTCATCCAGTAGAAGATGATAGTCCTCCTATCATTCCAAACATACAGAACAGTGAAGCTGAAACATCATGGGTCTCAGCTGTTCCAATAAACACTATACCTACCGCTGAACCAAATGCCTCAGACATTCCATCTATCTCTAAGCAATCAGTAAATGAAATGACAAATGCAAGTATTCCTCTCTTAACTGAAACTCCAGAAGTAGCTGAAGCCTCATCTTCAGCTCCTCCAGTTCAAGATGAGTCAGCGACTTATGCTCCGGCTCAGCGATGGACTGTAAATCACCCAATTGATCAAATTCTTGGTGATCCAAACGCTGGTGTTCAGACTCGTCGAAGTGTAGGTAATATTTGTTTATTTGTTAACTTTATTTCTCTAACTGAACCAAAGAAAGTAGATGATGCCCTCAAAGATCCAAACTGGGTCAGCGCCATGCAAGAAGAGCTGACTGAATTCGAAAGAAACAAAGTTTGGAAACTTGTTCGGAGACCAACTGATAAAACGGTAATAGGCACTAAATGGGTCTATCGAAACAAGTTGGACGAACATGGTACTGTAACCCGCAACAAAGCTCGTCTTGTTGCTCAGGGATACAGACAAGAGGAAGGTATAGATTATGACGAAACATTTGCTCCAGTAGCAAGACTTGAATCTATTCGTCTATTCTTAGCATATGTTGTACACAAAAACTTCAAAGTACATCAGATGGATGTTAAGTCAGCGTTTCTGAATGGAAAGCTGAATGAAGAAGTGTATGTGGAACAACCTCCAGGATTCTCAGATTCTAAGCGTCCAGGCTATGTTTATAAACTGGATAAGGCACTTTATGGCTTAAAGCAAGCTCCTCGTGCATGGTATGACACTCTTTCTACTTATCTCCATATTAAAAAATTTGAGCGAGGTAAGATTGACATAACTCTATTTTTTAGAAAAGTGAAAGGTCATATCATTCTAGTTCAAATATATGTTGATGACATTATATTTGGTTCTACTAACCCTGAGCTTTGTACTCGTTTCGCTGATAGAATGAAAGATGAGTACAAAATGAGCATGATGGGTGAACTAACATATTTCCTTGGTCTTTAGATTAAGCAAACTGAAAAACGAACTTTCATCAATCAGGGAAAGTATGTTAAAGATATGCTGAAGAAATTTGATTTAACTCATAGTTCAGCTATGAAAACCCCTATGGCACCACCGCTGACACTTGACAAGGATTCAAAGGGAATACCTGTTAATGTCACGCTGTACCGTGGGATGATCGGCTCTCTCTTGTATCTTACAGCTAGCCGACCCGATATAATGTATGCAACATGTTTGTGTGCACGATATCAAGTTGAACCTATGTTATCTCATATGAAAGCTGTAAAGCGAATCTTTCGATATCTTAAGGGTACCGCGAACCTAGGTCTTTGGTATCCCAAAGATTCAGGATTCGATCTAACCGCCTATTCAGATAGTGATTTTGCAGGTTGCAAAATGGATAGGAAAAGCACCACAGGAGGATGTCAGCTCCTGGGTGGAAAGCTGGTAAGTTGGACAAGTAAAAAGCAAAATTCAGTGTCCACTTCCACAGCTGAAGCTGAATATGTAGCTACTGGAAGCTGTTGTTCTCAAGTCTTGTGGATGAGAAATCAGCTACTAGACTATGATCTTCAGCTCTCCAAAATTCCAATCTATTGCGACAGCACAAGTGCCATCGCTATAGCAAACAATCCAGTACTACATTCAAAGACCAAACATATAGAAATCAGATATCATTTTATCAGAGATCATGTGATGAATGGTGATATAGAACTTCATTTTATCCCAACTGATTATCAGTTAGCTGATTTATTTACCAAACCTCTTGATGAGACAAGATTCAACTTTCTCATCAGCGAGTTTGGAATGCTGAACTTTGAAGGGTAAAATCCTAAACGGTTCACATTGATCAGCGATAGGATAAAATCAACTCATATAACCTATTCAATCATCTTCTCTCTGAATAAAACATGGTTAAAGCTGATATCAAGGTACGTTTTCTCTCTCTGACAATCGCATGAAAATGCAAGATTTCAAAACAAAATGCATCGCTGAATATCTCTTATTTAACGGCGATATTTTGAAATTTCATAAAACCATCGCTGAATATTTTCATTCAGTGCTTCATGTTTTCAAAAGTATCCCTGAGTTTTTCAAAACCTCAGAGACAACCAAGAATATGAAAGGACAGTTGTGACGTCATTGCAACGGATAAACCCCGACACGTTTTCTCTTCCTGACACACGTTTGCACGTCTCGTTCAAACTTCCAAACAAATGCAAACACGTGTCCGTGTCATGATGAAAATCTTTTCCCGCTCAAGATTTTCTCTCTCTAATCTATCTATATAAACAAACTCCTAGTTTATATTTTTCTTTTACGCGATCAATCTTCCTCCTCAAGAAAGAATTCACTGTTGCATTTGCGCTTTAAAAAATTTCAAGAACTGTTCATCATCTTCTTCATCAAGCATCAAGGTTAATATGTTCTTATTTATTACCAAATGCGTATAACTTGTTTCTGGTCTTTTCTTTGTTTTAACAAGATCAAACAAAAGAACTTCTTAAATGAAATCATTTTCTTTCATGGTTTTATGAACACAACCATTTCATGGTTGTTCTTCAAGTTTAAATGCGAAAATCTTAAACTTGTTCTTCATTCGTTTGCAGAATCCAATTCTTCATAGAAAACTGGATAACAAGAATAAATGGGTTTATTCTTAAAATCAAGAAAAACCCTAATCTTCATTAAGACATTTGTGTCTGAATGAAATGAATAAAATTTGAACCATCTTAATGGAAAATCTTTCGACATTAAGATAATTCTTATTTGTTAACATCTTTGGTTGAACTGATAATATAAAGAAATGGCTTCGTCTGACATTCCTACTACCGCTGAGAACATCTCCGCTGATTCTGAGGAAGTGGACATCCTCAAGGCTCCTCAAGTCAAGTTTACCCTTGACAGCAAGTCACACATCTAGATGATGCTGTGAAATTCCTAAAGAATTGCTGCATCTCCACAGCCCTGACCATAACACCTCCTACCCATCAGCTCTTGCTCTCACAATTCTGGTACTCAGCCAGACACTCTCCACTACCTTCAGCCAAAGACCCCTCCAAAACAATCGATTGCATCCTCTGCGACATCGAATATGGCACCATGAAGATCACCCCTACCATTATTCACAAAGCTCTCAGCCTTCCCATCACTACCAAGGAAAAACCTTTTGTTCCCCTCCCTGACCCCAAGAAAAACTCAGACAGGGAAGCCATCATTGCATTTTTCGATGCAATGGGCTATGTATGGGAAATCGCCAGAGACATGAAGGCCGAGAAGAAGCTGACGATTATCAAGAAATCGAAAATGCCCAGCAAGATGAATTTCATCTTCGCTCATCTAATCAGCTGCATGACTGCAAAGAGCGGCTCCTCTGACCAAGCTGCTAAACCTCAGCAAGCAATGGGGCATGCACTGCTGAAAGGTCTCAACATAGACTGGGCATCGATTATCTATGATGACCTAGTTCTAAGAGTGGACACCGTCGCTGACAGACCTCCATGGTTCCTTACCCCGGATTCATCAGCGCCATCTTCTAATATGGCCTGAAGGAGAGCTACCCAACTGAAGGTGACCTGAAACTCTCTCAGGTCGGCCCAAAGATACTCGACTTCAAACCAATGGTGAATGAGGTACGTCTTTCTACACTCTTGTCTCTTCTCAACCCTTCTTCTTCTCATTCTGTGGCTCCTTTAGCGACAATACCCATCGTTGATACCCTGGCCACAAAATCCTCTCCTTCTAAGAAAAGGAAACATTCTTCTACCCCACTTGGTTCTAAAAGGATCAAGAAAACAAAGGAGCAACCCCAGCAATCTCATGCTGAAGACTCCTCAGCTCTTTCTGCAGAGCTGAAGGAACGTTCAGTGGTACGCTCTGCCACACCTGAACAAGCCATCCCTTCAATCCCAACTTCAACGTCTCTAAACGCCGAGGTTACAAACTTGGAACCTACCCAACCTCCTTCAGTCTCTCAAAAGACTGATGAAGTGATTGTCAGCGAATCCAACGATGAACTCAGAACCCAACCCCCATTCTTATCCTTCGCTCCTCCCTCTACTCATTTGGTCTCTACTCCAGATCTCGCTGGAGCTGCCATCATTTCTACGGAACCTAAAGCTGATTCTCCAAGAATGATGAAGACAGGACCTACAGGACAATCCATGGGCACTTTTAAAGATGACATGGAACTTTACTCAGGAACCCGTGATTTTGATGAATTCACCAATCCTCCTGCAGGTACACACCAACCCATAAACACTGTGTTGAATCCAAATCCGTGCAACGATTATGTTTGTGAATAAGCAAATAAGAACAGTTGATATGATTCACAAAAGCTGCCCACTTAGCTATTGAATTAGAGAGAATTACAGTGTAAATCAGAAAAGCTAAATGAGACAACTAGCTAATTTTCTAAGCTAATTGCACTTTATATATGCTGGGCCCGTGGTAACAAGCCCACGGCCCGTTCATTATGGACTAAGTTTAATCTATTACAAAATAAACCCTTGAACTTAAAATCAACATAAATTCTACCCTAACAATCTCCCCCTTTGATTTGAAGTTCGAGTTCGCGCTCAATCTCTTGCCAGTTGAATACGTATCGTTTGCGCAACGCGAAGTGAACCTCGAAGAATCTGATGGCGCGGCGGTAGTCGAGACGTTCTTCAACCATATCCAAAGCAGTCTGAGCAGTTCTTTCATTCAGATTGGGTACATAGGATACCTTTGGATTTTCGGATTCGTGCTTGATGATCTTCCGAAGAGCGTCTTGAACTTTGAGCAGTGTGCCGTCGCAAAATCGGTCTACCTGACTGAACCTCATAAACTTCTTTTCTTTCTGAGCGTTGAGGAAGACGATCCCAAATTCCGATTGAAGCAACATTGCATTCTCGGGATACATCGACATTTCAGGAGCTTTCAGATTCGGTTTGAGCAGATTTACCTTCTTCGCTCGGTTCTCGATTGCCATTTGAAAGTCCGTAAGATAAGAGATCATAATAGAATGGACGAGGAATCGACGAACCGCTTCGAGCGCCTTTGTTACAGCAAGCGGTCGGATGGTTCTGGTGTGAAGGTCTCTCGGAATAACCAGGAGGTCGAACGGATGGATATGCTTAAAGTCAGCTTCAGAAAAAATCCATTCTTTTCCGTCTTCACGTCGAACAGTGAACACGGGAAAGACGATCTTCATAATTCAGTTTGACTGAATCTTTAGCACCTCTGGAATTTTATGTTTGGTTCGAATCTGGTCTCTCGGGAGACACCGCTTCATGGCTTCTACGTATCGGAGTTGGCGTGCTGGATCAGGACTGTATATGCCAAGACAGAAGGTCGGCTCGATCGGGCGAATTCGGTGAACAAACAGCTTCTTCAGAGATTCCTCCAGATGAGGAATGAGGACCTTGATCTTCTCCCATCGGTTTTGTTGCTGAGGAGGGGGAGGAAGATCAGGAGCTGTCGTTTGCTAAGGAGATGTCGGGATTTCTGCATTTGAGCTTTCGGGTTGATCTGAAGTCGTAGCGGGTTGAGTCGAGTGAACGGGAGGCGTACCATAGAAATTCTGAAGAAGAAACTGGTCGTAATCAACGTTGTCGTCTTCATCAGTGGGAAACACCAAGTTTACCTCGAAGTTTACGGCTCTGGCAGCTTTTTCGTACCATGCGTCTTCGGTTTCCGGGTTGGTTTCACATGCTGGATCAATCATGGTGAGCATTGGCATGTCTGATGGTTCTTGTGTGACCAATTCCTGTGTTTTACCCTCAGGATTTTCAACCGTTGGGGCTTCGTCATTTGAAATGTCCATGTCGATGACCATCTGTGCTAATGGTAACTTGGCTTCGGGTGTTGCTGTTGAAGTTGCCGCAGTTGGGGGTTCATGTTGAACCACTGTTGTAGTTTCGGCAGTCACGATCTGGACGGTCTCGGTTTGGCGTAGACGCTTCTCCCCCTAACGGTGATCAGGATCATCCTGGTCATCGTGCTTGCGTTTGAGACCGCTGGCTTGACTCTTACAAGTGTCTTCTAGTGAGCGGACCCTCTCAGACAGCGTGGCAAGCGCTTTGTTGTAGTCGCTGAGGGACAAGTCAATGGCGTCAAGGCGTGACATGATGGACAAAGATGGAGCAGTGACCTGTGATCGGAGAACGGAGATCAGGTCTGCTTCGATATATGCGGTGGAGTCGGATTCCTGGAGCAGTTATGCTAAGAGCATCGTGTTCAGGGTGTCCACCGAATAAGTAGGTTGTGGTGGAGTCGGTGGAGGCACAGAGGCGGTTTCAGTGTCGACGAGGTGGCCCTTTCCTTTGATAGCACGCATCGCTTTGGCAAGTTCAGCGGCTACATGTTCCTGCATTTGTTGCTCCATACCCTGTCGGACAGCCTCAAGGGTGCTGTCCAGAGACCCTTTTGACACAAAGTCGGGTAAATTAACGTCGGGCTCACTTAGAGTACCCGTTGAGGCATCTACCTTAAAGGCAGAGCCACCTACGTTCACAGCTGGCGTGATATTGACTGTGGTAGGATTTCCGTCCAATCCTCGTGTTTCGTCAGTCGGAGACACTATAGACGTTTCGGTCGGGTCACTAAGAGCCTCGACTTGGTGTTGTACCTCTTCAAGTGTCCTAGCCAAAGATTGATCTATTTCAAGTGGCTCTAGACTCGATGGTGCACGAAATGAAGGCGAGACCGGGGGCTGCTGGTCTCTTATTTCAACACCAACACTCTCCGAATGAGAGGCCGGTGGAAGTTGTGCTTGTTCCCCGTGTGATATTGAAACATCCGTCTGTCGAGAGATGGATGAGTGGATGAGGGGGTCGTGCAATTGCTACGCTGGGTCCACGGAGGCTTCTTCAATACCCCGTCCCAACAAATGAGACGGGATAGCCGACTTGGCTACCCGGATTTCACTCGGCTGGGGTCGCTCATGAGCCTCTTTATCTTTACGGCTCATTCTTTCCTGGTTCAACTTTGAACGCAGTTCTCTCCGTCTCGCATGATCTTACTCCTCTAGGTTTTCTCCCTCAGATGTCCTAGTGATAGGTCCAGTTCCAGTATGTGGAGGTGATTCAAGTGGGATGCCAACGGTAAAATCAGGGTTGGGTCCGATACCGTGAGGTATTTGTCTCAGGCGTATGTTTCGGTCGGTATCAGAGTCCGTGGAGTCAGATTCCACGTCTTCAACATCATGAGATGGTGACGGGGGTTCGGTGATGTAAGGCTCGGTCGAGTGAAGTAGAATTGGTCTGGAGGATTGCCCGGCTTGGGCTAAGATGGAACCGGGTCGCGATTCCACTGCACCACCTACTCTCGGTCCCCTTCCTCTCACAACTAACGTTCCCCGCCCGACAGCACCTGCTTGTCGGGCCCTTCCTCCTCTCGTCCTAGGACCCTCACGTCCCTCAGGCCTATTTCCCTGGGCAGGTACCTCCGGCTCTGGCTGGACCATGGGAATTCCTAACTCTCCCCTATAAGCGACTACCCCTGGTGCAGCGGGATCGACGATGGCTAGTAGGGCGGCAAGAATGGGCGAGGCGACCGCATCGGATGGGTTGCGGATCACAATGAATTGGAGGTGTCGGATGGGGCATACCGGATGTGTAATACGTCTCGGAATGGCTGGATTCGCATCCATGTGCTGACGAATGGCAAGCGATAGGAAACGCGGGTATGGGAGGAACTTCTTCTGTTTGGTTCCGCCGATGTGTCGAATGGTTGTCACAATTTCACCCCAGATTATCATGGCGAAGTCGACGTGGCGGTGGTAGCACACGGCATGAACAAGTCGCAGAAAGTCGCCGGTACATTGATCAATACCTTTCCATCGGGCGGATAGGCAGTGGTTGAGTATGCTGAAGAGCGTGTACCAAATTGGCGCCAAGAACTTGCGATTGAAGACTGATGGTCTTTGAAGGTCGGAGTTGTAACCAAGGGCACGCATTTGTGCGCAAAGTGTGGCATCGTTAATGGCAGGATCATACCGTTCATGGTTGTTGGTAGTGGCTTCCGGTAGAGACAGTAGTCTGCGAAAGTAGTCGGGCGTCAGAGTAAATGGGTGGTTGTCAATCTGCGCCGTGATGGTCTGTGTATTGCCAATCGTACGGACTTGTGCCGTCAGCCAGACTTGTAAAACGTAGATCAAAGGAACGTCGGCGGTGCGAGTGAGTGCCTCGCGTATGGGATGGTGCATCAGAATGTCTAGAATGACCTGATGTTGCGGGTTAGGTCTGAACAGCGCCGGGTCCAAGTAATGATTGTTGGCCTCCAACTCGATGCCATGGTCAGGATCAACCAAGGCAGCATCTGCTACTTCGTCGATGATTTCCTCCTCCTGAGGAATTTGGTCTTCCGGATTTTGTTGTTCCGCCATGTATAAATCCGTCAAAATGGCACACAGTTAGGAACATAACCAGAAGAACAAGTGTCGGGGCGTACCTTTGCGTTGAATGGCTCAATCTGAGATAGATCGATGACTGCTAGGGAGAAAACAGGTACAGAATGGACGCAACAGCAGGGGAATCCGGATGAATAGACATGTTGTCCGGATAACTCCAAAGAGTCCGGATAACAGGGGTGTCCGGATGGGCATATGCATGTGTCCGGATAACAGGGTTGTCCGGATGAGCAGATGAATGTGTCCGGACCCGCAAGACTACCCGGTAGTTGAACTTACCGGAAACCATAAGGTTTTCGGACAACTAGGTTTCCGGGAGTTGAGTATATCCGGATGAAAGTCATAGACGTGAATGTGTCCGGCTAAAACGTCATAGGATTGAATGTGTCCGGACACGATGAATGTGTCCAGACGAACCTATTGAGCGACTAATCTAGCATACTATGATTTAATGCTAGTGTGAGTGCACCTAGTCGTGACAAATATCAATCTAGACTACAAGCAGAGCATATCCTATCAAGATTACGACTAAATAACCACAAAGCTAGTGAACCCGAACCTGGGTTTCGGATCCAAAACTTTGGACCAAATCGGGGTCTGTGTGGTATGTAATGTGAAAAAAAACAGATTTGAGATGATCGAGAAGGAAGTGCGAACAACATACCTGAAGTTGTGAGTGAAAAAATTGCAAATCGTGAGTCCGTGAGTTGTCCGAGCGAGAGAGAGAGGGAGAGGGTTTTAGGGTTTTAGGTGAAAAATGTCCGAATGGGAAATAGGAGCGGCCCGGGTACCTTATATAACCCGGGTGTGGTCCGGGTTTATGACCGACCCGGATACAAGAGAATCCGGATACCAGAAGAATCCGGATAACATGAGAATCCGGATAACAGGAGAATCCGGATGACATGAGAATCCGGATGAGTCCTTATTCGTGAATTTTCAGAAAAACAGAACCTTTTAAGAGATCTTTCTCTCGCTCCCCCTCAAACTGAGCATGGGAATGCCATTGCTCCCCCTCGAATCGTGCGGTAGGGTACAGTGGAGGGGTCTGATATACTGAAACTGTTGGCTTTTAAGAGAATAACTGTGTCGCTCCCCCTTAAGTGATGACAATAACTTAGACATAGGAGTGCCCACACACAAAGAAAAACTTTTGACGTGTAAAGAAAAAATGTGTGTGACGCTCCCCCTCAACGAATGAGGAAACTTACCTAATGTCGTTGTGTGCTCCCCCTGAACACAATGGCAAAATGATGAAAGCACAGAGATAATGAAATAAACAAAACAAACGATGGTATGAAGAAAAGGAAACACACGAAGAAAGAGTTAAACAGACAAACAGACGAAATCTACCTAAACAATACAGAGACTAAATCAAACTTAGTAACCGAGACAAGTAGAATACCAGTGCGAGGAAGTGTATGCCCAACCATCAAGAGTGTTAACTCCGAATGATGAGTAGACAGTTACTCGTAGAGGTATGGAACTTGTAAAGGCACTCGGTTGGATTAAGTCTTCAGGTTTAGCATACCGAGCTTGAACACAAGAGTTTTAAAGTGTTTTTCGTCCAAAGCTTTGGTAAAGAGGTCTGCTAACTGATGTTCTGTATTGATGAAGTAGAGCTCGACGGTACCTCTTTCGACGTGATCTTTAATGAAATGATACCGAACGTCGATGTGCTTCGTCTTTGTGTGCTGGACCGGGTTACTTGAAATTGCAATGGCGCTCTTGGAGTCACAGTATATTGGTACTTTGACATACGTGAACCCGTAGTCCTTGAGTTGTGTCCTCATCCAGATGACTTGAGAGCAACAGCTCGCGGCGGCCACGTACTCAGCTTCGGCAGTGGACGTAGACACGCATCGTTGTTTCTTCGATGCCCAACTTACCAGGCTATCTCCCAAGAATTGAATGCGTCCCGAAGTGCTCTTGCGGTCCAACATGCATCCCGCGTGATCCGCATCCGAGTAAGCGGAAAGTCCAAAACCTGTCTCTTTCGGCTACCAGAGGCCAAGATCAGCAGTACCACGTAAATAACGAAAAATACGTTTAACAGCATTGTAATGAGACTCTTTAGGGTTGGACTGATAACGGGCGCAAAGAAATGTTGAGAACATTATGTCTGGTCTACTGGCAGTAAGGTACATTAAAGAACCGATCATTCCCCGATACAATTTGGCATTGACAGCCTTTCCGTTAGGATCGGTGTCTAGCTTTGTATTGGTTGCCATGGGAGTTTTCATTGGTGAGGACTGGTCCAATTGGAATTTCCGAAGAATGTCCCTAATGTATTTGGACTGGTTTATGAAGATTCCGTTCGACAGTTGTTTAACTTGAAGACCAAGGAAAAAGTTCATCTCACACAGCAGACTCATTTTAAAAACCTTTCCCATGAGTTTGGCAAAGTTCTTTGCATATAAAGGATTAGTAGAACCAAAAATGATGTCATTGACATATACTTGAACTAAGATGATGTGACCCTTTTCGTTCTTGATAAATAGAGTAGAATCAATAGTACCTCGTGTGAAGTCGGATTCTAACAAGAACTTTGACAGGGTGTTGTACCATGCTCGCGGATCCTACTTTAAACCGTATAGTGCTTTGTCCAAGATGTAGACATGATCAGGCTTCGAGTCATCCACAAATCCGTCGGGTTGCGACACGTAAACTTCTTCTTGGAGATCACCGTAGAGAAAAGCTGTCTTCACATCCATCTGGAAGACTGTGAAGTTCTTGTGTGTTACATAAACGAGAAACATACGGATTGCTTCGATGCGAGCGACCGGAGCATAGGTCTCATCATAGTCTATCCCCTCTTGTTGCCGGTATCCTTTGGCCACGCGACGTGCCTTGTTGCGAACCACAATGCCGTCTTCGTCCTTCTTATTCTTAAAAATCCATTTGGTGCCTATCACAGTTTTGTGTGTAGGACGTGGAACAAGTCGCCATACCTTTAGAGCTTCGAATTGATTCAGCTCCTCTTGCATGGCTATGATCCAATCTGGATCGTCCAGCGCTTCGCGGACGTTCGTCGGCTCGATCTTGCTTAAGAATCCAGAAAATAGGCAGAAGTTGGCGGAAGCGCCTCGTGTACGTACAGGAGTGGAAGGATCACCGATGATTTGATGCAGGGGATGTGCCTTTGTCCATTTGGTGGTGTGTGGAAGCGGCTGTTGGGTAGAGTGAGATGCGTCCGGATGCACATATGCACCAGATGGAAGGTCTTGAACTTGTTCAAGTGTAGCAGTCGTGTTTCTTGGAGGAAGTGGGGGAGGATTCGTCGATGGTTGAACAACCTCTGGTTCTGAGGAATTCATAGGTTGAACATCGTATGTGGCAGAAGACGAATCATTAGGAGCGATCTCTGAGTGTATAGGTTTCTCCGAGGGGGTTACATTACCAGGTGTACTCGTATCAGATGAGGATGGTTGAGCTGTCTTCACAGATGCTGATGGCGTACTCGTGGACAGTGACGGACCAATTAAGTCGTCTGAATCCGTATTGCGAGCAGCTTCAATTCGCGGGTGTGCTGAGACAGGTGTGGAAGAGTGAGCAGTGTCATCATAAAAGAATTCAAATAGTAAATCTAAATCAGAAAGATTATCATTCGATGAAGATGCATGATTCGGATATACTAATGCTTGTGCAGATCCCGAACTTGGAGGTCCGGAAGCTAACACGCCAGTTAAACCGGGTTCTGAACTGAGTTGTTCAGAAGCCAAATCTGCGGCTTCGTCGAATGTCACGTTTATTCTTTCAACAACGGTTTTGGTCCATTTGTTGTAAACGCGATACGCCTTAGCCTGCATGGAGTATCCAATAAAGACTCCTTCGTCCGCCTTGGGGCTGAATTTCCCGAGATCATCCTTGTCGTTTAGTACATAGCAAGTGCATCCAAATGCATGGAAGTAGCCGACGGTTGGAACGTGATTATTCATGATCTCATAAGGTGTCTTGTTGAACCGCTTGAGAAGGATAGAGCGGTTTTGCATGTAGCAAGCTGTAGATACCGCCTCAGCCCATAGATATAGCGGTAGATTTGCCTGGGATAGCATTGTTCGAGCAGCTTCAACCAGGGTACGGTTCCGTCTTTCCACCACTCCATTTTGTTGAGGAGTGCGTGCTGCAGAGAAAGTGTGTGTGATTCCCACGGATCGCAGATAGTCATCCACCTTCTGATTCTTGAACTCCGTCCTGTTGTCAGTTCTGATGGACTGAACGTGTTGAAGCTTGTTCTGTTGGACAGTCTTCAGGTGATCAATGATGAGCTCCGGAGTTTCGTCCTTCGAGCGTAAGAACATCACCCAAGTGTAGCGTGAGTAGTCGTCCACCATCACGAGCACGTATTTGTGTTTGTTGATGCTTGGAACACGCATTGGACCACACAAATCCATATGATTGAGTTCGAGGGTCCGGGTCGTGCTCGAAGTTGTCTTAGGCAGATGTGATGCACGAGTCATCTTTCCCTTTTCGCAGGCTCCACAGAGACGGTCCTTTACAAACGGAAGTTGGGGCACGCCTCTGACACGTTTGCCTAGCACCAGTTGATTGATACTTCTGAAGTTGAGGTGCGAAAGACGTCTATGCCAGAGCCAAACTTGGTCAGAATCGGCTTTAGACAAGAGGCAGACAGGTTTGTCGGTTTTGATTGCCGCGAGGTCGATGGTGTATAGATTGGTCTTTCGAGTCCCAACCAGTAGCTCTTCTCCGTTGTTGTTGAGGATTCGACACCGTGTGGCTTTAAAGCTGACCTCGAGATCCTTATCGCAGAATTGATCGATGCTGAAGAGGTTGTGTCCTAATCCTGCGACGTGGGATACCTTCTTGATTGTTATCTTGTCTTGTACGATGTCGCCATAGCCCACGATCGGCGACTTCTCGTTATTTCCAAATCTCACGTCTCCGCAGTATTCTTCCTTGTAATTCGTGAGAAGCTCCCTTCGTTCGGTCATGTGCTTGGAGCATCCAGAGTCTAAGTACCACACATGACCGTTCTGCAAAACAAGATTAGTGACGTTTAGGTACCCAAATTTGTTTGGGTCCTTGGGGGTTAGGGTTGGCACTGCCTGGGGAAATTTGCTTTGACACAGCCTTCCCTTTAGGTGCAGATTTTACACCGTTGGAGGGAACTGGTTTTGGCACTTGTTCCCTCTTGGGTGCAGAATGTACACCTTTTGGAGGAACAGATTTTGGGGCAGATTTCCACCTGGGTGCCGGTTTAACTTCAGTAGGAGCAGCCCGTGTAGGAATGGGTCGGGTCTCCCGCTGTGGTTTAACCGTGTGATTGAATCCCCGTTGGAAATGATGTGGTTGCCTTTTATTTTGGGGATTGCGCTTATGGAATAGGTTGTCGACAAAGTAAGGCGCATACCAAGCATTGTTATGAATGTCATCAAAATCATTCCAACCACAATTAGAACAACATAAACAATCATGCGATAACTGAATCAATTGATGAAGAGAGTTAACTTTAACAGGAAAAGAAACATCAAAATGGTTCCAATTATTCCAAGCATTATTGTCTTTGTCTATTCTAGAAATGAAAACAGGTGGGGAAGACTTTGACGCATCCTTCTTGACAGAATCCCTCTTTAGCCACTTTGGTTTTTCTTTATTAGCTCGACCATGTTTATCTGAAACAGCAGGGACAGAATGATCAGTGACTTTTGAGGAACCAGGAGTCTTAGTGGTCGGTCGTTCGGTCTTTTGCTTCGATTGTGACTGTTTTTTAGAATTGGAAACATTTTGAAGAATCTTGGTCACAACTGGAGTCTTAGGTTGAGAACAGTCGCCCTTTAGAAAATTGACCGGACGATTAACCACTGGAGACAAAAAATCAGGTTGACTTGGAGAAATAGTAGTGTTGGCAGTCAATGGTCCAGTAGCTTGCCTTGGATGTGATTGCCTTTTGGGAACAGGTTTCGAGGTTGGTTTTGACTAGGAAATCTTGATCACAGCTGAGGACTTTGTTTTAGAACAGCTTTCTTTTAAAGAACTAACCGGGGAATTGACCACGGGAGAAAAATCTGTGTGACTTGGAAGAGGTTTGTCGAATAGAAACGAATCAAACTCTTCATCACAGTTACCTTCGGAGTTCATGTATGCTGAGAAATCTATCATGTGAGTATCAGGAACGAAAGCAGGTGAGGAAGGCGAGGAACACTTTGTGTTTGTGTGTTTAGGAGAACTTGGTGCGGAAGCTTTTGAAAAATCAGAGTATAAATTCCACTTAACACAGTCGTCTTGAGAAACGTTACTTTCTTGAGAAGAGATATTTCCAATGAAAGCTTTACACGATGATGTGTCAGATAAGTTGGAAGAGAGATCACGGGAATTCTGTTTTTGAGCTTGGAGAAGGTCAATCTGTTTTTGGAGTTGAACACTTCTCTGGTGCTCTTTCATCATTTCTCTTGTCATTTCAGACAATTTGGATGAGAGCGTATTGATTTCCCACTGAAATTTTTCCTTTTCCTCACTTGACATATCATCGGTTTTCTCAGATTTGAGTTTCTCAAGATCCTTAATTAACTCATTCTTCTCAATTTGAAAAACCAACTTTTTTTTTTCAAGTGACTCCTCCAACTCGACTATCTTTGCTTCCAAGATGAGAGGTGGAACATAGAGTTTAAACTCATCCGTCTCGGTCTTGGTTACTGGTGCTACATCCTCATCCTTCTTGGAGGAATCCTTGGGTGTTGCTACCTTGTAGGGGTCGAAGTAGTCATTTGAAAGGTACTTTTTGTTCTTTTGATATGAATAGTTTAAAGGTTCATAGCATGTAAAGCCCGTGTCCCGGTATGGTTTTAAAATTTCTAATGTATTTATTTTATCGTCGTTTTTAGCGAGCCATGTTAACGAAAGTAGTCAAAGGGGACCTCGAATGTTATGTATGGCAAACCTCACTCCCTTTTTACAATGTTATGGAAACTTAGGGACCAAAAGTGCCAAAGTGTTTGAGCTTAGGGGTCAAATGTGGTCAAGAGAATTGTTGGAGTGTGGAACGGCCAAGGGAAGGGGGACCGACCCCCCCCCCCCCTCTTCCCCTTCTCGTCGGTTTCCTACAGCCTCGACAAAACAGCCCCCTTTGGTTTGTTTGTAGTTTTTCCTTGTTGTTTCAATCGGCCAGAGTTGAGAGAGAGAGAGAAATACCGCGAGATAGGGAGAACCGATCATAGGGAGAGAGAGTGGGTCGCCGGAGGTTTGTTTTCCAGTCGCCGGAGATCGCCACCAACACCACCAGTCGCCGGAAGAGTCGAGGGAGGAGGAGCAATCGTCGAACGGTAAGTCGCTCCCTTGTTCCGTTTAGTTTTTCTCTTTGTTCGTTTTTCCGGCGAGGCAACCGCCGCCGCCCGCCGCCACTACGGTGGCCGTGGGTGGACGGAGGTGGCTGTGGGCTTGCGGGTATGCGTGTGTGTGTGCTGGTAGGGGTCGCATGTGGCAGCCGTGAGGGGGAGCGAGAGGGTGAGGGTGGTACGGAGAGATGAGGGGTGTGTGTGGGTGTGGGTGTCGCCGGAACGCCGCCGCCGCCGCCGCCGCCGCCGTGCCCCACTGCCGGAGGTGGCAGTGGGTGGTGCCCGTGGCGTAACCCTAAAACCACCCTGACCGTAACCTTAAACCTTAAGCCGTTAATCCTAATCTCGAACCGTTTTATCATTTCATGTGAATCATTGTAATCTGCCACTGTTTTGCGTGGCTCATAACTTTCTGCTCGTAACTCCGATTGAGCCGAAATTGGTACCCACGATTCCAGTACGGGGTCGACCACGTTTTCCGTGTTTTAGCGGAAAACTGGTTCAGCCTCTAGCTAGGTGAAAAAGTGGTCGCAAGATTGGTATTTTGTCATTTTATGTGAATGTCGATTTTCTGCCTCTGTTTTGTCGTGGCCGTAACTTTTTACTCGTAGCTCGGATTGTTATGAAATTGGTGGCCGAAGTTCCCTAATCGAGTCAGGAAAGTTTTTCGTGTTTTGCCGAAAGTCCGTTTAGGCCTGTAGCTGGGCCGTACGGGGCTGTTTATACAGCTGGTCCGAAAAAACTTCCAGCTTTCTGTCCCTGTTTTGTTTTACGCATAACTGTTGCTTGGAATGTCGGTTTGGGATGGGACCGGTGCCAAAAGTTTCGTTTCGGAGTCTATTAAGTTTCCTCTGTTTTGTGGAAAGACCAATTCGGACCATAGCTAGGGCGAAGTTGCCATGCTGTACTGAAAGGTCCGGGTGTTCGCTGTTCTGCGAAACATTTTTGTAAAATCTATAGTAAATTATAGAAAAGTCGTTAGGACGCGTGCGATACGTCCCTGAAATCGTAAGACTGAGAACTTCGTATTTATGAATTTTAATTTCTGTATTTATCAGTTTTAAGGGGGTAAAACAGGTCCCGAACAGACCCGTAACTTTTAAGAAAAAGCTGGAATATTTAGTCGTTTGAAAGCTAGTAAACGTGTTATGGGTCGGGACTTTCCGTTGACTTTTTATACGTATTTAGGTGGGAGAAAGTGAAGAAGATTGCCGTGTTGGTGTTGCGTTTCGTGAGCACGTTGCTTAGCCTTGAGGTGAGTTCTCTCACCGCGTAGTTAGGAATTTCATGTATGTCGTTATTTTGTGTTACGTGTGATTACGTGTGATTATGTGCTTACATGAAGTATTTGGGATGTATTTATTGGTTGCATATTGTTGGATTGTTATGTGGAATATTTATGCATGTGTACACCTCGGTGGGACTGAGGGGCTCGGTGGGACCGAGGGCTTGGTGGGACTAAGCTAGTACAACAATTTTTACTCGGTGGGACCGAGGGCTCGGTGGGACTGAGCTTGTATTAATTACTCGGTGGGACCGAGGGCTCGGTGGGACTGAGCTTGTATTAATGTATTTTGTGTACTCGGTGGGACCGAGGTTCGTGCTTATATAATAATCATTATGTGGTTTGATATTCGTGATGATGGTGATGTTGCCTACTTGCGAGTAGGGGCGATATGCGTGGGGTTGCTACCTACGTGCGTGATTGAATTCACTAAGCGTTTAGCTTACCCTTTCCCAATGTGTTGTTATTTCAGGTGCGGGCGGCAGTCGGGCGTGACAGTACACACATGGAGCGCGGAGTGTCAAATATTATTAAACTTTCACTTTCGAACCCTTGAATTTAGTTATGAAATTTTCCGCTGCATAAACTTTGTTGATGGTTTGAAGTAACGACGTTAATTTTATTTAAGACGTGAATATTTAAATCATGGTTGTTTTATAATGAATTGTATGTTTTAAAATTTTTAAATTTCCTTGTAATTTTTGGGACGTTACAACTTGGTATCAGAGCACGGCTTGAGTGAATCAAACACATCTCGGTGTGTTTGGTCTCAAGTTGCGGCTAAGAGATCTTTAAATTCTTTTATTAAAATCTTTGTTTTAAATGAAAAGAGAAAACCCGTTTGGGAACGGTGATCGTGGGCGCAGTGTGTACAGTCAGCCGACGCCAGCTGGGAAGGTAAGGAACTTAGTGTACCTATTGCTTTCAGGTTTAGTGTATGCATGCTAGATTGCTTATGTGAACTGTATGGTACCGTATGCTGGTTTATCGCTTATAGGAACTCATGCTAGCTTTGATAGGTTGTTAAGCGAATGCACTCTAGGTTGTATGCAGTAGGAACTGAATAGCCTTAGAATATTAGATTTAGTTCTATTGCGCAGCTCTTGTTTGAGTCCAACCGTTCTAGGATAGAGTCTCTTATTCGAACGTCTATTTGGTTTTACACTGTATACGACCGTGCATTCACGAGGCGACTCGTCAGGGTTAGTGGGGTTTCCGTGTTAGCAAAGGATAGTGGGTGATATGACCTTTCTAGGGAGTTAGGAAAGGTGTTTGTACGGGCTAGATTGACTATATGTGTCTATTTGTGGTAATCGACTACTTGAATGTCTCGGGACAGGACTCGAAACGAGTAAGGATAGGTGTGAAGGGTAGTAGTAGAGCTCCTACTATCTGAAGCACAGGATCCATGCTTGAGTCGGGGAGAGTCACGAGGGAGCCAAGGAGTGGAGTATGAGCGTGGTAGGGTGAGTTATGTGTGCTTTTAGATCTCTGAATTTTCTCTTTCTAGAATGGTCAATACAAGAAGGAACAACGCGGCAGCGTCGCGAGCCGGGTCGGGGATTACTGAGGAGCGTATTAGGGAACTGATTGCTACCGAGGTTTCCCGCGCGATCGGGGAGGCGATCCCCGAGATCATCACTGCTATTCGAGAGGAAGTGGTGATCCTACTGGAGGAGCGTATTGCAGCTATTCCACTGCCTGCGGAGGGTCATCCCCGTAACCGAGAGTTCCAGTACCGGGATCTCTCCGCCTGTTCCCCGCCAGAGTTTAAGGGAGATCTGGATCCGATTACCAGTATGCGATGGGTATCTGACATGGAGTTCGCATTTTTGACCAGTGGCTGCCCGGACAACCTAAAGGTCCGTTTTGCAGTGAATCTACTCCGTGACGGCGCGAAGGATTGGTGCGCCACGGCATTGACGCCTGCTGAGCGCACTACTTTGACTTGGGACGAGTTTGTCACTCGTTTCCGTGCGGAGTATGTACCGCCAGTAGAGATGGAGCGAATCGCTAAAGAATTCCTAGAGCTCACCCAGACAACAGAGACGGTAAAAGAGATGAACAGGAAATTTACCGAGATGGCATTATTCTGTCCTCAGTATGCCGCCTCGGAAGAGATGAAGATGTCAAGGTATAAAGATATGCTACGCACGGAGATCCGAGAATTTGTTAGCACGGCACAGTACACTTCGTTATCCGCCATGATGGACGCCGCTCGAAGGAGGGAGCTCGAGCTGGAGACCCAAGCTAAGAAGCGGAAGGCGGCACAGCCAGTGACGCCCATCTCGGCAGCACCGAAGCGTTCGAGGTTTACAGATTCGCGCACGGGTTCTGGGAGTGGCGGGTTTAAGCCCCGAGATACCGGAGTTAGGAGAGTTGAGGGATGTTTTAAGTGTGGCCAACCCGGTCACCTCAGCCGGGATTGTAAGGTTCCGTTAGTGGTTTGCTTCAACTGTAATCAGACGGGCCATGTAAGGGCCAACTGTCCTAGAGCAGGGGTAGCTATTGGGGGTGGAGCACAGAGGGCGCCTGGGAATGCCCCATTACGCATCACTGATGGTCGAGCTGGTCAGCCGGGAGCGGGAGCGGCTCGAGGAAGAGTTCATCAGTTGACGGTGGATGAGGCGCAAGCGACGCCTAAAGTGGTTACAGGTATATCCCTTTTGCTTCTTTCTTCTTGTCTTTCCGTTCCATGTCATGTATTTATTTGTGGTTTAGTTATACGTTAGGAACGTTCCTAGTTAACTCGGTGCCTGCGGTTGTGATGTTTGATAGCGGGGCTACTCACTCTTTTGTGTCTCGCACTTTTAGCGAGGGTTTGGGTCGAGTTGTAGGACGATTGAGTCATCCTCTTGTTGTCGAGGTGGCTGATGTTAGAACCTTGACGGTCACGGACGTGTTTCGCGGGTGTACCCTAGAGATCTCAGGAGTGCGGTTTCCCATAGACCTGGTCCCGATTGTTATGCGGGAACTTTGTGTGATTGTGGGCATGGACTGGATGGATACGTTTGACGCGGAGATTGTTTGTCGTCACAAACAAGTGCGAGTTCGAACCCCAAGCGGGGGAGAACTGTTAGTTCAGGGAAATTCGTCTAGGCAGACTACGGCCATAGGTTTGGCTGCGAGAGCTCAGAGGTACCTCCAGCATAGTGGGCAGGGATACTTGGCTTATGTGGTGGACACGCGAGTTGGGGAAGCGAAAGAGGCTGAATAAGCTTACGGTAAAGGATCGTTATCCTTTGCCAAGGATTGACGATCTTCTCGACCAGTTGCAGGAACTTCTTGAAGAGGAGTTCATAAGTCCAAGTTCTCGATTCACCCGGGAGCTACAAAGATGTACAGAGAATTGTGTGGAGGTTACTGGTGGCTCGGCATGAAGCGGGATGTTGCTAGATGTGTGGAGGTATGTATGACCTGTCGGAAGGTCAAGGCGGAACATCAACGACCACATGGGAAATTGCAACCGTTGGAGGTCTCGGTTTGGAAATGGGAAGAGATTACCATGGACTTCATAACGAAACTCCCGAGGACTCCCTGTGGGAACGATGCCATTTGGGTGATCGTTGACCGTCTGACCAAGAGTGCACACTTCTTGGCCATCAGGGAGAGCTTCTCGGCGAAGAAACTTGCGGAGGTGTTTGTGCGTGAGATCGTGGCCAGGCACGGGGTGCCAGTTTCGATTGTCTCCGATAGGGATACTCGTTTTACCTCTCGGTTTTGGGAGAAGTTCCAGTCGGAGATGGGTACACGATTGCACTTTAGCACGGCCTTTCATCCATAGACGGACGGACAGAGCGAGCGAACCATTCAGACCCTCGAGGATATGCTTCGAGCTTGCGTCATTGATTTTGGAGGTAGTTGGGATCAGTACTTACCCTTGGAGGAATATTCCTACAACAACAGCTACCACTCTAGTATTGGCATGCCGCCATACGAGTGGTTGTACGGTAGGAAATGTAGGACGCCCGTTTGCTGGGGTGAGGTTGGGCATCGGGTGTTAGGGAGTACTGACGTCGTGCTGAAGACGACCGAGACAATTCAGATGGTTCGGAATCGTTTGGTTACTGCACAGAGTCGGCAGAAGAACCTCGCGGAACAAGGTTGTTGGTTTGGTGGAGGTTCAATGGAGACACCGAAAGGGTTCCGAGTGGACTTGGGAACCTGAAGCGGAGATGCGAGAGAACTATCCGGAGTTGTTTGCAGGTGTAGACTTCGGGGACGAAGTCTAATTCAAGCGGGGGAGAGTTGTAAAGCCCGTGTCCCGGTATGGTTTTAAAATTTCTAATGTATTTATTTTATCGTCGTTTTTAGCGAGCCTTGTTAACGAAAGTAGTCAAAGGGGACCTCCAATGTTATGTATGGCAAACCTCACTCCCTTTTTACAATGTTATGGAAACTTAGGGACCAAAAGTGCCAAAGTGTTTGAGCTTAGGGGTCAAATGTGGTCAAGAGAATTGTTGGAGTGTGGAACGGCCAAGGGAAGGGGGACCGACCCCCCCCCCCCCCCCTCTTCCCCTTCTCGTCGGTTTCCTACAGCCTCGACAAAACAGCCCCCTTTGGTTTGTTTGTGGTTTTTCCTTGTTGTTTCAATCGGCCGGAGTTGAGAGAGAGAGAGAAATACCGCGAGATAGGGAGAACCGATCATAGGGAGAGAGAGTGGGTCGCCGGAGGTTTGTTTTCCAGTCGCCGGAGATCGCCACCAACACCACCAGTCGCCGGAAGAGTCGAGGGAGGAGGAGCAATCGTCGAACGGTAAGTCGCTCCCTTGTTCCGTTTAGTTTTTCTCTTTGTTCGTTTTTCCGGCGAGGCAACCGCCGCCGCCCGCCGCCACTACGGTGGCCGTGGGTGGACGGAGGTGGCTGTGGGCTTGCGGGTATGCGTGTGTGTGTGCTGGTAGGGGTCGCATGTGGCAGCCGTGAGGGGGAGCGAGAGGGTGAGGGTGGTACGGAGAGATGAGGGGTGTGTGTGGGTGTGGGTGTCGCCGGAACGCCGCCGCCGCCGCCGCCGCCGTGCCCCACTGCCGGAGGTGGCAGTGGGTGGTGCCCGTGGCGTAACCCTAAAACCACCCTGACCGTAACCTTAAACCTTAAGCCGTTAATCCTAATCTCGAACCGTTTTATCATTTCATATGAATCATTGTAATCTGCCACTGTTTTGCGTGGCTCATAACTTTCTGCTCGTAACTCCGATTGAGCCGAAATTGGTACCCACGATTTCAGTACGGGGTCGACCACGTTTTCCGTGTTTTAGCGGAAAACTGGTTCAGCCTCTAGCTAGGTGAAAAAGTGGTCGCAAGATTGGTATTTTGTCATTTTATGTGAATGTCGATTTTCTGCCTCTGTTTTGTCGTGGCCGTAACTTTTTACTCGTAGCTCGGATTGTTATGAAATTGGTGGCCGAAGTTCCCTAATCGAGTCAGGAAAGTTTTTCGTGTTTTGCCGAAAGTCCGTTTAGGCCTGTAGCTGGGCCGTACGGGGCTGTTTATACAGCTGGTCCGAAAAAACTTCCAGCTTTCTGTCCCTGTTTTGTTTTACGCATAACTGTTGCTTGGAATGTCGGTTTGGGATGGGACCGGTGGCAAAAGTTTCGTTTCGGAGTCTATTAAGTTTCCTCTGTTTTGTGGAAAGACCAATTCGGACCATAGCTAGGGCGAAGTTGCCATGCTGTACTGAAAGGTCCGGGTGTTCGCTGTTCTGCGAAACATTTTTGTAAAATCTATAGTAAATTATAGAAAAGTCGTTAGGACGCGTGCGATACGTCCCTGAAATCGTAAGACTGAGAACTTCGTATTTATGAATTTTAATTTCTGTATTTATCAGTTTTAAGGGGGTAAAACAGGTCCCGAACAGACCCGTAACTTTTAAGAAAAAGCTGGAATATTTAGTCGTTTGAAAGCTAGTAAACGTGTTATGGGTCGGGACTTTCCGTTGACTTTTTATACGTATTTAGGTGGGAGAAAGTGAAGAAGATTGCCGTGTTGGTGTTGCGTTTCGTGAGCACGTTGCTTAGCCTTGAGGTGAGTTCTCTCACCGCGTAGTTAGGAATTTCATGTATGTCGTTATTTTGTGTTACGTGTGATTACGTGTGATTATGTGCTTACATGAAGTATTTGGGATGTATTTATTGGTTGCATATTGTTGGATTGTTATGTGGAATATTTATGCATGTGTACACCTCGGTGGGACTGAGGGGCTCGGTGGGACCGAGGGCTTGGTGGGACTAAGCTAGTACAACAATTTATACTCGGTGGGACCGAGGGCTCGGTGGGACTGAGCTTGTATTAATTACTCGGTGGGACCGAGGGCTCGGTGGGACTGAGCTTGTATTAATGTATTTTGTGTACTCGGTGGGACCGAGGTTCGTGCTTATATAATAATCATTATGTGGTTTGATATTCGTGATGATGGTGATGTTGCCTACTTGCGAGTAGGGGCGATATGCGTGGGGTTGCTACCTACGTGCGTGATTGAATTCACTAAGCGTTTAGCTTACCCTTTCCCAATGTGTTGTTATTTCAGGTGCGGGCGGCAGTCGGGCGTGACAGTACACACATGGAGCGCGGAGTGTCAAATATTATTAAACTTTCACTTTCGAACCCTTGAATTTAGTTATGAAATTTTCCGCTGCATAAACTTTGTTGATGGTTTGAAGTAACGACGTTAATTTTATTTAAGACGTGAATATTTAAATCATGGTTGTTTTATAATGAATTGTATGTTTTAAAATTTTTAAATTTCCTTGTAATTTTTGGGACGTTACATAGCAAAATGTAAGTTGAATTCCTCGTTTGTGTGTGCGCTTGTATTCCTCGGTTTCCTCCTCCTTTTCTGGTTCAAGAGGACCAGTCCATTTAATTGCATATTCCGGATACTTTTTATCTAACCCAAAACAAGTAAAATCATACAAGGTGGGTGTATGCCATCTTCCTTTTTTCAAATAATGTGGGTTATCATATCCGATTCCCCATTCTTTGTTAAAATACGTGAACTCTTTGGGTTTATTCAAAAAAATGGTTTGATCAGTTTGACCCCGTTTGTGGAGTTTGGTTTCTAGATCTAGAATTTTAGCCACGTACTCCTTGTGTTGAATTTGAAGAGAAGAGCATTGATAAGTAATGTCTTCTTTCTCATTCAAGCACTGATCAAACTGACGTTGAAGATCAGATTATCTAGCCCTTAAGTCTTTAGGTGCTAATGAAAGATTTTTGCATTTGTCTTTTAAATCAGAATTTTCAGACTTATACTTCTCAGTTAATTTCATTTGAACATTGAGCTTTTCAGTTATTGAGGTAAGTTCAAGCTTTTGTTCTGCATTTGTGGCATTGAGGGAGTTTGCCTTTTCAGTGATGGTTTGCAATTGAAGTACGAAGGTTTGTAGGCAAGATTCACATACTTGATTTGCTTTTGCCTTGTCTTCATCTGTAGACGATAGATATCACATGAAAGCATCAGCACCTTCATACTCTTCCTCATCATCAGATCTGCCTAGCCAGTACTCATTTTCAGCGAACATTACCTCTCTAACCTCCTTCTGTCTGGCCAGTGCAAGTTTGGCCTCATAATAATGAGAGTTCTTCACAGTGGACTGACGACAGTCGTTAGCGAAGTGACCGAGTTTCCTGCAGTTGTAGCATTTCACAGGTTCATCTCTCTTCTTGCGGTCACTTTTCTCTGTCTTTTCCTTCTTCTCAGATCTCTCTTGCTCTTCTACCTTCTTCTTTCCTTCATACCGATCCTTATAGTCGTGACGCTTATTGGAGGCGGTGGAGAAGTGTTGACTATTGGAGGACGGCTTCTTGTAGAACTTTTGTTGTTGAAAGGATTTAGTCAGAAGGGCAATAGCTTTCATTAATTCTGATGCTTCATCATCATCATCGTCGTCTTTCTCGTCCTCAGGTTCTGACTCGGAAGAGCTATGCTTTGGACCGCGTCTCGAGTGATTGCTTGAAGATTTCCCTAGATTGGAGGTCATTAGGGCAATCGGATCAGCAGATGGTTTCGGCTCATTCTTCTTCTCTCCCAGAAGCTCATTCACTTCATCTTCATCTTGGAGAAGTGTTTCATACAGTTCATTGATGCTTATGTTCTCTATCAAGTTGTTGTGCTTGACATGAGAAGCATACACTTTCCATTCGGGTAGCAAGTTGTTGAGGAATTTTAGTGCATTCTCGGTATTGGAACGAACAATTTTATTCTTGTTCAGTTCATTGAGAAGTAGACAAAACCGTTCATAGGTCTGGGTAAGAGATTCCGTTGCGCTGCTTGAACCCATCGAACTTGGTTATCGCACTATTTATCTTTAGCTGATTTCCTACAACGCTCCCTCGCATCATTTTGGCTACTTGGTACCACGTGCCCTTAGCCGTGTCTTTGTAACTGTCTATTGCAGTGTAGATAGAATTAGGAAGGGCTTGTATTAGATATCTCTTTGCATGCTTTTCTCCTTCGGTCATGCCTCTTTCATATCCTGTCATCTCAGCAAGAGTCTTCTTCTCACGTCGAGCGTCTGCAGTTGCAGTTGCAGCTATTACCTTCATCGGTGGGTCAATCGGGCCATTGTCCAGGGCTCCCTTGATGTACTCATAATTGTCCTTGGACTCTATGAAGATCATAAACCTGTCTCGCCATTGGCTGTACTCGTTCGGGTAGAGACATGGTGGCTTGGTGTCGGTGCCAATTGCGAGAGCATCACGAGAAGTAGACATCTTCAGTTGCAACGGAGTGATCGTCGGACGTGTAGATTGATTCAAAGAGAAAAACTAACGCAAGGCACTACGAGTGGAGTCCTAACGCAGGTTCTATATCCGTGATTTGTACTAAAATGGTCTTACTGGATAGGAATCCAAATAAGGTTGTGATCAGGAAGTGTCCAGATTGGATCAGATAGTAATCAATTCAAAAATGCAAAAGTGTCCGGAAAGAAATAGAGAGTCCGGACAGATTGAGTTTTCCGGATAACAGAGATTACCGGATATCAAAAGTGTCCGGATGAATTAAGCCAAATCTAACCGGATGTCGTGAGTTTCCGGATGACAATGCTTACCGGATGACTCAGGATTCCGGATAACAAGGATGTCCGGATAACAAGGATTCCGGATAAAGATTATGACCGGAAACTTTGAGTTTCGGGAAACAAGATTTACCCGGATAAACTGAGTTTGAAATACTTACCCGGAAAAGAGACTTACCCGGAAAGGAGACGTACCCGGAAAGGAGACTTACCCGGAAAGGAGACTTACCCGGAAAGAAGACTTACCCGGAAAGGATGAGGAGTCCGGATGAGTTTTAACACAAACGTCCGGACAAGTTTGATTTATCCGGAAACCACGGGTGAGTTACCCGGACTCTGCGGCTGTCTTCTCCAAATCGATTGATTTTCGATTAGGGTTTCTCCAAAGTGTTCCTGAATGATTAGTAGCAATGCCTAACATAAAAATAGCACTAATCCCATCGATTTTAGGGCAAAGAGAACACCTTTTGATTGCAAAAATTCGATTTTTGATTAAGAACACTACAAAAAAGTTTTGAACTTGATTTGCAAAATTAACCAATCAAACGAACGAATTGAGTTGTGAAAATTTGTAGAATTACTTATAAGTATGATGCTAACACAACCCAACAAACGAATTTGAACAATTTAAGCAGAATCACAGATTTGAAGAATCAAGAAAAAGTCAGACGTGAAATAGTCAAACTAACCAGAAATCAACGATTGAGACTTTGAATCGAATCCGTCCGTCTGCTCTGATACCAATTGTTAGACCCAGATTTAACAGGTAACAATATAATAATGGATATGAACACGAACAATTGATGATTTCAATTTGTCATCCCTCTCGTATTCATTCAAGGATCGTTCAAAGAATATTACAATGAAAGTAAAGGAACGATTAACCTAATTTTAGGTTAAGGAAAGCCTTAAATACCTAGGCTTTACACAAACAAGGCTTAAGCCCATTATGCCTAAACTAAGCCCAATTAATGTAATAAAAGGCTTTTACAAGAATAATAAATCTAATTAATCTCTCTATAATTATTTATATATCTTTCAAATATGTAGGACATTTATTGTCCTAACAAAGGAAGCTGAAGAAAAAGACAGAGAATACGCCATCCAGCTTTCTAAACGATCAATAAAAGACCCCAAGCTGAAAAGAGTTCCCATTGATGTTCAACGTCAGCTATGGGATGATGCTCAAGAGATCGTTAGAGAAAAGACTAAGGTCTCTGATACGACTTTGGAATGGGCTAAACAAATGCTGACCTATCGATCTAGACCATCCAAAATCGTCAAGGCAAACATCAGAGGAAGACTGTACGCTGAAGTTCCTGTTGTTGAGGTGGATGTCTACAGAGATGAGGAAACCAAGCAAACCTTCTATGCTGCTACCTTAGAAAAGTTTGGTCTCTCTGAATGGTTAGAAACAAAATTAGCCATTCAGGGATCGCGCTCAAAGTTCAAAAGCCATTTCGAGAAGATCTTAAACAAACAGATCGACCTACTTTCATCTGCTGTGGATATTCCTCCTACTCTTCCTCAACCAAGAAAAGTCTCTGATAAGAAAAAGAAAGCCTCTGGTTCAGGTCCTCATATTCGGAATGAAACGGGCATTGGTTTCTCTCGTGCTGAAATTGTTGGCCCTGATGCCGATCTCTCAATGCTTGACACCTCCCTACCACCTGGAGAAACATTCATTCCTGGCACAGTTGTAAGTGATCCCTATGGTATATTCTTTTTAGACTACTATGGAAATCATAACTTTCAACGTATCTCTGAGCTCGACATCGCTCCCATCGAACAACTCAGAGATCTCGTATACTGGTGTGAAGTCAGACGTGACATCAAAGCTAGACACCTGAAGCCCTTGATTTTTAAAGCAGCTCTGAAGAAAAAGAATCAAGGAGTAGATGTCCCTGACTGGATGATCCCCACATCAAAGACCCTTGATGAACTTCTCATGAAGGAAGAACCCTTTACAAGCTGATATGATCGCCTTTTTCTCTATTGTATCAGTTATTCTTTTGTAGCTGTAATTTATTTCGCTCGTAACCTGATTCAAAGTTTTAAAGAAAGATTTCAGCGAATGTACTTTACTCCATCAGTACTGAAAAGATCCCAGAAAACAGTAAAAGGGACAAATATTTTATGAGTTCTTTTTATCCTTGTGTTTTCATTAAATAGCAATTTTCTTTGTTGCTATGTCATAATCAAATAGGGGGAGATTGTTGATCCAAACCCTCAGTGATTTGATAATGACCCTCTCTTATATACTTAGTGAAAATTGTAAGTAAACAATATGTATCAGAGTTTCACTATCGCTGATAAGTACTAAGATCTTACAGTACCGCTGATAGGAACTCTCGCTCTTTAAATTAAACATTCAGCGAACACTGTTCACCATTAATGCTCAGAGTCTGTTCAGTCATTATGATGATCGCTGATAAGTTAGTTGTTTACTTATGATCCCTGAAGACAAGTTTCACGTCAACAAAGGTTCTACGCTGAAGTCGAAGATCAAGCTCAAGAACCAGCGACAAGTCTCCTAATGAACTGATGCGGATCAGCGAAGACTCAAATTTGTCCACTCAACGTGAAGTATCAAGTACAAGACTTCAGCTATCGCTGAACTTTATCATTCGCTGAATAGAAAATGATAATCGCTGAATCAACGAAAAGCTGATCATGAAGTCCTCCGTACAAAGTACTTTTGTCTTAACCTCCCTTGAACGACTCCGTATGAAATGTCAGAAAAGAACCTCCGACTGTCTGAGATCGTACAACCACTCTAATACTACAATGTTCATCCATGCAGCTACTAAGGTTGTCAACCAAGGTCAATGACATGCAACCAACCAACTGATGACACGTGTAAAGTGTATACTGACTTGCATTAAATGCATGCAGTATATAAAGAGATGAACCCACTTCTTTTGAAGTAACTTGCTAACTCTGGACAAGTTCAATCTCTTATCTCAAGATAGGTTATTATTAGTAATTTCCTTATCTCTCTTAGTGCAAGAAACCTTAGTGTTCCAACTTGTTTAGATTTAGGTTTATCCTTAATCTTGTTTCCGCAACAAGCTGTAAATTGTTAATGATTTATCAATAAACAATTTAGAAAAGTAAAATCTATGTGTTTGCATTCAACCCCCCCCCCCCCTTCTACAAACTTGTATAGGCCTTCGGGACCAACAGGGTTGCACTAGTAGTTGGTTGGGGTTATGTGCCTCTTCCAACTTCGGCATCTTTTTGGGCTTCAGCCTCTGTCATACACCCTAACCTAACGATTTCTCTGCTAGTTTCTATCTCATCAAAATCAACCATTTCCTCTGTGGCTATCACTTCCTCTGGACTCTTTCATAATACATCGTATCCGGGATGGAGGAAGGGGTTTAGTAAGACTTCTGGTGTCTTTCCCTGAATATCCGCAGAAGTTTGGTCATCTTCCTCCAAGTCAGAATCAATTTCAGAGATTCTGAAGTCTGGTGCTTCTGTTGATTGATTTGAAAGGGCTTCTGCGTTCCAGCCAGAGGTGTCTAGAGAGTCTGCAATATCAGGTCGTTGGATAATAGCAGAGAAGTCACCTTGATCTGCATAGTTGATAGGAGTTGGGGATTACAGAGGTTGTTCACGGGTTTCTTCGATCATTTCAGTTTCCCCTGCGATAGTCTGCAGAGGAGTATGAGGCTTCTTGGTTTTCTTCTTCTTTTTCTTTCTTTTGGGTTTGGGGGCACCCTCCTCAGAAGACTTATGTTTTCTTTTCTTCTTTTTGTCTTTAGGAGGAGGGGGAGGTGCAGAGGATTCAACCACGGTTTCGTGTGGTGGTGATTGTTGGGTTTGAGCAGCGATGGCAGAGGTCCCCTCCGTAGTTTTCTTTGCCTTTGTGGCCCTCTTTGGTTTAGAGGTAGTGGCAGAGGTTTTGCTCTTTGAAGCAGGAGTGGTTATCGTGCTTCTCATAAGATGGAAGTTTTCTTGTACTTTCTCATGCTTAGCAAAGGCCTCTGCCCATTCTTCATCACTCATTCTATCGACTATCTTAGTTGCTATAGGGACTCTTAAACGCGGGGGTGTCACAGGACTAGGTTCTTGAGTCATGTGATCGCGTATATATGCTACCTTAAGGTTCTCATCACTAGCATATCCTAGAAGTGTAGTTGGGAGAGGTCGGCAGAATTTGTATCCTTCCAAGTGCTTTGTTGGGGAGTTCCTTTCCATAGGGTACATTTTAACAGTTGTTCCCACCATTGGCCATTTTTCTAATAGAAGCAGAGGCTCTAGAAGGACACCTAGGATTCTCTAGTATTGTAGTGGGGGTAGATCTGTGTTTGTGGGTCCTTTTGCCCTCTGTGAGGATATTCTGTGGTCGATGGTGTTAACCATTTCTTGCATCATTAAAGTGGCATAGTCCAGTGGCAAATCAAAGTACACCCCGTACATGATTGCCATGATTTGGAGAGAGGTTTGATCTGGACTACCCACTTTCCCAGTTAAGCACCTGTTTAGGATAGAGAAGAGGGTGTTCCATAGAGGTGGAAACTTGTTTCTTCTGAAATCGTTACTCTTCTACAATGTTGTGTTGTACCCCAACATCTCTGCGAATCTGCATAGCTCTGTATCAGAAGGATCCTCTGCATACTTCTTTATACCTAGGAGTCCTCTGGTAGGTAGACCAAACTCAAGAGAGAACATAGTTCTGTTGAACTTGAGTTCAAGGAATTCGGATTGGTCAGGTTTAGAGATGTACCCCTTGATTTGTCTATCGTCTTGGTCATAACGGCAACTCTGCCAGAATTGGTTGAGGTATCTGGCAGGGATTCTTTTGACGGTTTTGGTTAGTAGATGGAACAAGTAATGGTTTTCCAGAATGTTGAGAAGGATGGCACGAGCTTCCCCAAATGCAGTTCTAGAGGGAACGAGGAAGTGATTATTTGGTTTCAGGGGAAGAACACGTTCAAAGTGTTCATGTGCTAAGAAATTTTGAAGGTGGGTTGTCGGAGAAAAGTCTACTGAATCACCTGAGTTGTCTTGTTCTAAGTTTATGGCCATTGTAGGGTTCCGTGAGTGCTCAGACTAGGCTGGGGAGTTCGCCGGAGAGTTGGAGGTTGAAGCCATTTCTTTAATCTTGGAGAATGTGAGTATAAAGTAGAAGTTGCAGGTTTGCAATGTTCGCCGGAGAAGAAGATATCAGTAAATTCGTAACAGGAATGAGAAATGAAGTGAACGGGGTTATATAGTGCGGTAGAAAACGGATAGAATTCCACTGTTAAAAGTGAATTCAATTTACATTTGGGTCTGCACTCGAGTTTTACAGCTGGTGAGACGTTTCAGAAGATCGTGTGGCATGAACGGCCAATGAAAGTTTGCCATGTCAGAAGTGTCAGAACATGATTAAACGTCGTGCGCGACCCATTAATGCTTGGCGCGTGGGCGTTTCTACTTGCAGATGTCTGTCACTCGCAGAAGTAACCCGTATGTTACAGAATTTCCATAAAGAGTCAAGTGTCAGAATCAACAAAGGCTCTGTAGTGGAATGAGCTCTGTGATTTGAAACCTACTTTTCACCTCCTCTTATGCTTGCACCTTTACCAAAACGTTTGAAAATCAATTGGAAATGATCGACAAAACTTTTAGTGCGAAATTTGCATTCACAGAGGCTTTGAGGCTCTGTTGGAGCCAGTAGAGGCTCTATGAGTGGAAATTTCTAATAACTAAAAATTCATGAAATCTTTTGATCATCCCAAATGTTGATTGTTTTAAACACTGTTTTTAGGACATATTTTGATGTTTGTATCCTGGAAAACTGTTTTGGAAAAAGGTTTTGTGCGAGACATTCTTCATTTGGTTCTCCTTTGCTCGGTAAACTACCTGTCTTCTGTGGATATTGGTGACCATGACTCCTCTTTGGCTCCCCCTTGAATAAACAACTTATGTGGATTAATTCAAGGTCTCCTTCTGCTCCCCCTTGACCTATGCTTGGTTCAAAAAAAGATAAGTAATGCAGAGAACATAGGTCAAACTCACCAGAGGCTCTGTGGAGATTGTCAGAGATTCTGAGAATTCCCACAGAGGCTCTGTTGGGCACAGATCCTTTGGTGACTAAGAATTTACATGCAGAAGAATTTAAATATATACATATATACAAGAAGATCAAGCCGAACTTACAGAGGGTTTCAACTCATGTTTATCATACCCAACTTACTTACCAAGAAAAGGAATCTTTTCTCATCAACTGCCTTGGAAAATAAGTCTGCAAGATGGAATTCGGTGGACACAAAGTACATCTCGATTGTGCCACGTTCAACATGATGCTTCAGAAAGTGATAACGGATATCGATATGCTTTGTTTTTTAGTGCTGTACATGGTTGGCAGAGATAGCAATGGCACTTTTTGAATCACGGAGGATGGGTATGTTGTATATGTTGTGACCGTAGTCCTTTAGCTGTGTCTTCATCCACAGAACTTGGGAGCAACAGCTAGCAGCAGCAACATATTCAGCTTCTGTCGTAGATGTCGATACACAGTTCTGCTTCTTTGAGGTCCAGCTGACTAGTTTACCACCCAGGAATTGACAACTCCCAGAGGTACTTTTTCGATCAAGGTTGCATCCTCCAAAATCTGAATCTGTGTATGCCTTAAAATCAAAGCCAGAGTTCTTCGGATACCAGAGGCCAAGATTTTTGGTCCCTTTTAGATATCTGAAGATCCTCTTTACAGCAAGAAGGTGGGATTCCTTTGGGTTAGCTTGATATCTTGCACAGAGGCATGTGGCATACATTATATCAGGTCTACTTGTTGTTAAGTATAAAAGGGACCCAATCATGCCTCTATAGAGTTTGCACTCTACAGATTTACCATCTGGATCTGAGTATAACTTATTTCCAGTAGCCATGGGGGTCATCATTACAGACGCATCAGAGAGCTTGAATTTTGAAAGAATGTCGGAGACATATTTAGCTTGATTTATGAAAATTCCATCTGATGATTTTCTTACTTGGAGTCCTAGGAAGAAGGTTAATTCTCCCGTCATACTCATTTCAAACTTGCTCTGCATGAGTTTTTCAAAATCTTTGCACTGTTGTGCATTTGTAGAACCAAAAATAATGTCATCTACATAAATCTGTACAAGCATCTCATCACCTTTTCTTTTGTAAAACAAGGTGGTATCGGTTGTACCTCTATCGAAATCATTATCGAGAAGAAAGGTTGAGAGTTGTTCGTACCATGCTCTTGGAGCCTGTTTCAGCCCATACAGAGCTTTGTCGAGATAATATACATAGTTTGGGTACTTGGCACTTTCAAACCCTGGTGGCTGCTGGACGTATACTTCTTCTTGAATTTCACCATTTAGAAAGGCATATTTTACCTGAAACCTCTGTGTGCTGCGAAGGCTAAGAATATTCTTATTGCTTCGAGCCGTGTGACAGGGGCAAAAGTTTCATCGTAATGAATGCCTTCTTCTTGGCGATATCCCTTAGCCACCAATCTTGCTTTATTTCTAATGACCACCCCATCCTCATCCTTTTTGTTTCTAAAGACCTATTTAGTCCCTATTGCTTGTTTCCCTTTCGGCAGAGGGACTAGGGTCCAGACTTTGTTTCTCTCAAACTGTAGAAGCTCTTCTTGCATAGCATCTACCCAGTTTGGATCATCTAGGGCTTCAGAGACACATTTTGGCTCGATCATACTGATAAAATTTGTAAAGAAACAAAAATTAGCAGTGGCTGATCTTGTCTTGACTTTCTCAGAAGGATCGCTAATGATTTGGCTCAGAGGATGACTCACCGTCCACTTTGTCGTTCTGGGGAGATGGTCATTAACATCATCTAGTTGAACCTCTATGGTTGCATATTGTGGTTCTGGTGCAACCTCTATAATGGAAGGCACTTCTGTGCTTGAACTTGGTTCTTCAGCTTGAGTAGGTATTAGGATTAGAGTTGGAATAGATTCCTCTGATGCGATAGAGACTGAATCCACATTTTCCTCTGGTACTGCTTCCTCTGTGGTAGATGGAGTTGGTATGTCCAGTGCCTCTGTGGTAGAATCTTTGGTTGTTTCATCTTCTGTTGGCTCCCCCTCAACACGTGCATCTGCATGATTCACAGAAGAGGATGAAGTATTTAATGGACCAGTTAGAGATATAGCTGACTCAGTATGGTTGGAAGAAGATGTTTCTCCAGAGGCTCTGGCAGCTCCAGCAGAGGGATCAATATCATCATGGAACATCTCTTCAAATAGCAGATTTAGGTCTGCTTCTCTTGTCTTTGAGATGCCAGAGGATTCCTTTTTCAGACCGAGTTCTGAACTGATTTGTTCAGAAGTCTTTTGAATGGAATCGTCAAAAGAGACATTTATGCTTTCCACTATGGATTGAAACCGTAGAAGATATACTCTGTAAGCCTTTGAAGTGGCAGAGTATCCTATGAACTTTTCTTTATTAGCTTTCACATTGAACTTCCCTCTAGTTTCTCTGCCGTTTAAGACGAAGCACTTGCATCCAAAGACATGAAAGAACTTGATGTATGGTCGCCTCTGATTGATCAATTGATAAGGAGTCTTGATGTGTCTTTTGACTATGGATGATCGATTTTGGGTATAGCATGCTGTTGATATGGCTTCTGCCCAGAAAGAAATCGGCAATCCAGATGCTGTTAGCATAGTCCTGGAAGCCTCCACAAGCGTTCGGTTCTTTCATTCAACAACGCCGTTTTGTTGTGGAGTTCGAGCTGCAGAGAAGTTCTGGGAGATGCCCTCTTCTGTGAGGTAGGCTTCAATGACAGAGTTTTTGAATTCTGTACCATTATCGCTTCTCAACTTCTGAATTTTGCATTCGTACAGAACCTGGATCCTCTTCATTAAATTTATCAGAATATTAGGAACATCTGATTTCTTTCTGACAAATTCTACCCATGTGTATCTTGAGTATTCATCGATCACCACTAGTATGTATAGACTCCTAGGCTCTGTGTAGCGATTGGACCGCAGAGGTCAACGTGAAGCATATATACAGAGGCCTAGGATAAGACACATCAGTCTTGCCTTTGTGGGAAGCTCTCTTGAGCTTACCCATTTCACGTGTTGAGCACAAATGATCTTTACTGAATTTAACATTCGACAGACCTTTAACAAGATCAAGTTTCACAAGCTTGTCTAGAGTATGAAAGTTCAAATGGTAGAACCTGTTGTGCCATAACCAGGCTTCTTCGTTTTTGCAAGCAACAAAGCAGAGCTTGTCTTCTTTGTTCTTGACACTAAAGTTCATAAGATATAGATCTCCTCTTCGTTCAGCCCGCAGAAGTTCGACTCCAGTGTCTTCTCCTTTAGGCCATCCACATATGCAACTTTGCATACTGATATGTTTTTCTTTTTGATGACTCCGTAGCCTTTAATATATCCCTTCTTGTTGTCGCCAAAGATTACAGATCCTCCATCGAGTTTGTCTTTGTAAGAGGATAGTAGACCTCTATCGCCAGTCATGTGCCGCGAGTACACGGAGTCAAGATACCAGATCGGCACATACTACTTCTATAAAACAATCAGAGATTTTTAGGTACCCATATCCAAATGAGTCCCTTTTTGTCATAGGTCTTCAAGGTTGCCTTAGCATCCTCGTGTTTGATTTTAACTTCTGTTGAAGAACCATTTTGTTTCTTCTTTCCCTTGAATTTTGCATTCTTTTTGGGCAAAGAGAGGAAACATTGTGGGCTTGAGAAGTGTTGATTCAATTGATACATGAGATCAAAGCAATAACAGTAATTAATATGCGCAGAGATTTGCTTGAACTTTTCATTGAAAACACTAAATAGGGGTACAAAGGCTTTATTTTTACAATCTACCCTAACATCTGACTTCCTATTACAAGAAGACCTATATAGACTAGATTGTTGTTTTGAAAATCCTCTGGGGAGAGTAGCCTTCTGTGGACCCCTTCCTCTGTGGTGAACTTCTGCAGGTTTCACTGTCACAGAAGAAAAAGATTTGTTATTTTCAACCCACTTACCCTTCTGTTGCCAAGTTAGTTTTTCATTAAAAGGCCTTAAGGGTTTTGTAGTCTTTGAACTTGTTGGATTTTGAGAAGACATTTCCTTTTGTTGTTTGAATTTCACAAGCTCAAGAGAGGTTTTGGCTTGTATACACATGTCCAAAAAGTATGGACAGATAGGAACACTTGTGATTTTCTCCTTGGGAGGAATAGTTCTGTTAAGAACTCCAGAGGGTAGCTTAAAATCATTTGAATCATAAGGTACTATCTCTGACTTAGAGTCAGTCTCAGATTTGCCAGATGATGAATCGTCCTCATATATACAAAGGTTGAGTCACTTAGTTCTCTTTCGACAGAGGCTGGACTTTCAGAGCATGTGCCATACTCGCTTTCTTCCTTTTTTATGGGACTATCTTCCAGGTCAACAGAAGTATCTATTAAGATTTCATCAGAGTCTATCATGCAGACAAAAGCAACCTGTGTTTGAGTCTCGGGGTCACCAAACTTGAAGATTCCTATCTGATCTTGAGTTTTCAGATATTTTTTAGGTTTGGATCCCTTTTTGACAGACATTGAAGGTGACAAATCTGTGTTTTAATACGACACATTTATCTTCTTCAGAGGTTTCCTCTCGTGAGGTTCCCTAGAGACTTTTTGCCTTTTACTTACAAAGAGTAGGTTTGGAAATCTAGATTTTCTTGTACTTTTAGTTCCAGTGTATGGATCTATATCACCGAAGCCAATTCCCCGTCTCCCTATTTGTGTATTAATTTTCTCGTACACCTTCTGTGCATCTTGATATTTCTTAATTAAAAGATCTCTTCTGAGTAGATCTTGACAGATGACTTCTCTATCCTTTTGAAAATAGTGTTTAAGAGCTAGGATATTCATTATGTCGCTCTCAACATCCATAAGTTCTTTAGATTTAGCTTTTAAGGCAGAGTTGAGTTCAGGAATCTTTTCTTTCAAAGGATTTAGGTGTTTCTTCCAATTTGTTTCAATCTCTTCCTTTTCTTGAAATATTTTTGCCTTTTCTTGAGTGAGAAGTCTAGTTTCTCTCTCAAAGAATGCAAGCTTCTTTTAAACATTCTCACAAGTCCTTTTAAGTTCAGTGTATTCAACAGTTAGTTTGAGTAAATTTTCTTCTCTTTCATTTGAGATAGAGTCAGAAGTGGAAACCTCACTATCAGATCTGAGGAGCTGACTTATGCCATTCCGCAGAACAAGGCGTTCTTCTTGTCGCCTTCATCAGAGGATTCATCTGACAACCAGTTCTCTTGCTCCACCATGAGCGACTTCTAAGCATAATATTCTGCCTTCTTTTTGTAGAAAGCAGAATCCCTCTGAGGGCGGTTAGGTTTGCTCCTGCAATCAGCAGCATAGTGGCCTGGCTTGCCACAATTGAAACATCCCTGGTTCTGGGAAGCGTTGCCAGCTTTGTCGTCTGACCTCTGTCGGTCACCACCTTTGTCACTCTTGTCATTTGACCTATGTTGGTCATTCGATCCCTCTCTTCCCTGATTCCTTGAATCACCACGATCATCTCTCCCATTGCATTCATAACCCGACTTCTTCTGGTATCCTCTGCTGAATTCCCTTGTCAAAAGTGCTAAAGATTTAGCTATTGAGGCCATTGTTGCCTCCTCTTCTTCTACCAACTCCTCCTCAGAACTGTCAGCACTTGTCACTTTCTTCTTCTTAACCTTCTTCTCCTCTACAGCTTTCTCCTTCTTAGGATTCTCTTTTGCCTCTGTAGTCTTCCCAACAAGTGCCAGAGGCCCAGCAGTTTGAGTTTTTGCCTATGCGATTTGGGGTTCTTGGGCTGCCAAAGTTCATAAAGATCTGATAAGCTCCAGGTGTCTACGTCCTGATTAGTTTGTAAAGACATTGACAGCTGGAGCCATTCTTCATTGAGGCTCTTTAGGAACATGACATTGTTTTCATCAGAAGTTCTGTGGATCCCAAACTTTCTGCACTTGTTTATCAGAGAATTAAACCTGTCATATGTTGACTGCAGAGACTCTGTTGGCAGAGCTTTGAATGCGTAGTATTCGTTGATGCATTGGGCTCTGCGGTTCTTCTGAGTCTTAGCACCTCCCTCCAACTGTTTCTCCAGTTCCTTCCATATATCGTATGCAGGTTCACACGCATCTAGGGATTGGAAGAGATCATTGGGGATGGCCATTATCAGAAGTCTTTTGGTCTTCTGAGCAACTTCATATTTTGCCCAATCTGGCTCGGACCACTTATCCTTGGTCTTTGGATTCTCGTGCTCAGGAATCTCTGGTGTGTCATATGTGGCAGGTACTCGAGGTACTGTGATCATTGGTACGAAAGGAGGATTATTGATATAGTAGACGAGTTCTTTGTCAGTACCCTCGAAGAAGTGAATCATTCGTATATTCCACTGAGGGTACTCATCTCTGAGTAGAGTGGGTGGTTTGGTTAGAGAACCAGCGGTGAATAAGTTATTAGTGTTTTCCATTTTGAAAGAGGTTTGAAAAATACCAGAAAATAGAGTATGAACAGCAAACTTTCAGATGATGGAGTTTTAACCGAAAAAACAGGTTCTGTAAGTTTACCAAAGTCGAACTAGTCGAGAGTCTGTTTTAAATAAGCTAAGAACAGGTTAAAATCAAGCCAAGTTTCTACCAAAAATCATTGTAAGAGAGGATCTCTTGATATAGAAAACCAGGGATGGCTCTGATACCAATTGTTGGTTCCTATTTTACTTAACAATGATTTAAGTATCTATTAGTTCAAACAAATAAGGGTGCGGAAGCGTTTTAGCGAACTAAAAAGATATTGCTTGGTAGAAAGACACACAATATCAAATACACAAAGTATAAATAACATAGATATTTAACTCAATGATTCACTGTGTATTGATTATAAAGAACACCAACAACACCGAAAGTATTACAAGAATTCTGCTCTAAGAGGTGTGTGTGTCGTGCAAAGCTTAATAGAAGATCTCAACACGAGCCTTCTATTTATACTATTCACCAGGGGACAAGTTCTAGACAATAACGACAAGAGTACAAAGACACGATCGTGGACTGCAGCAGGTACAACGTTAATGTAGTGTGCCGCAAATCTGCAAAGGTTGTAACCCATCAGAGGTTGACACGTGGAATGTGCAGGGCACGCCTTGTACGAATGATCTTCAGGATCTTCGTACAGCAGAGAACGTGAGAAGCACGATCGTCTTTGTCTTGATCTTCATTCTTCAGATTCTTCTAAGTCTTCAATACCACAGAGGCTCTGTCAGGTGTGACAGAAGCTCTGTGGCCTTGTCCTCTGTGAAAGTCGTCAGTTGAGTCCACTTGGATCTTCTATCGGTGTCTTGGCAGAGGCTCTGTCGATGTCTATACTTAGCCTGTTTTTCAATACTTCTTTAAACACATAATTGGAGCTAACAGTTTCTATCACAGTATTCTGTAGTTGATTTCTTTCTCCATACCATTTTTACTTGTCTGAAAACATGGTTATCTGAAGAATCATTAAGCGTACTGTCAGAAGAACTAGAATAATAAAACTGTCTTTTGTGAGAATTATCGGTTTTTGAGCGTTTCTTTGACCGTCTTTTGGATTTAGATTTTGAATATTTTGGTTTAGAAACGGTTTTGGAACACTCTCCTTTCTCAAAATTTACCAGTAAAAGCATTTTGTCAAAAAATTAAACATGGCTCACAAGCTTTGGTGCAAAATCGATTTTAGTGATGTCACCATCAGGACAGACCGTTGAATTCTTAAACGCCGAGAACCGTTATTCAGAGTCAGATGGATAATCATCGTCAGTGTCGGATGAGAAAAAATTAAAATTTTGGAAGGAATCGGTCGCGAAAGGGTTGTCAAACTCAGAGAAAAGATTCCTTTGTATCGATTCGGTTTGAGTCGCCTTACCTTTATTATGAAAACTCAAATCCTTTTCATCGATGTGAAGAGACTCCTATAAAGGCTTTGCACGAGGAACTGTTGATCCAAACCCTCAGTGATTTGATAATGACCCTCTCTTAACACTTAGTGAAAATTGTAAGTAAATGATATGTATTAGAGTTTCACTATCGCTGATAACTACTAAGACTGTTTCAGTACCGCTGATAGTAACTTTCGCTCTTTAAAGTTAAATAGTCAACGAACTCTGTTCATCGAGTAGCTCTGAGCCTGTTCAATCTATGAGATGATCTCTGATAAGTTAGTTGTTTACTTATGATCCCTGAAGACAAGTTTCACGTCAACATATGTTCTACGCTGAAGTCGAAGATCAAGCTCAAGAACCAGCGACAAGTCTACTAATGAACTGATGCGGATATCAGCGAAGCCAAGATTTGTCCACTCAACGTGAAGTATCAAGTAGAAGACTTCATCAATCGCCGAACTTTATCATTCGCTGATAAAGAACTGTTTCAACGAAAGCTGATCATGAAGTCTCCTTACAAAGTACTATTGTCTTACCTCCCTTGCACGTCTCCGTACGAACTGTCAGAACGGACATCCTTTTTGTCTATGATCGTACAACAACTCTAATTCTACACTGTGCACCATGCGGCTACTAAGGTTGTCTACAAAGGTCAATGACATGCAACCACTCAGCTGCTGCCACGTGTAAAGCAATATTGTCATACATTAAATGCATGCAGTATATAAGAAGAACCCTACTTCAGAAATGAAGTGCGCTCAGCCTTCTTCGTATTCTTCTTTCTATCTGTGTGTTAGGTTATTATTCGTAATTTCCTTCTCTCCTTTTAGTGCAAGAATCTTGTTCCGCAACAAGTTGTAAATTGTCTTGATTTATCAATAAACAAATTTAGAAAGGTCAAAATCGTGTTTTTGTATTCAACCCCTCCCCCCTTCTACCATTCCGTCATGAACATGAAAACCTCAAAAGCTATGTGGGACACAATCTGTGTTCAGTATGAAGGAACTTCTGATGTGCAGGACTCTCGAAAGATCAACCTGGTAAGACAGTACGAAAGCTTCATTTGTGGTAAGAATGAATCTCTCTCTGAAGTACACCAATGTTTTAACTACTTAATAATAGATCCGAAAACTGTTGGTAAAGAATATTCTAACTTTAAAGTACTGGCAAAGTTCTTAAAATGTTTACCTAAAAGCTGGGACAGTTATTCAATGTGTCTCAAGCTGTCAAAAGATCTTAGATCCATGACACTTTCTACCTTATATGGCACGATGCTAAATCATGAGCAATCGAGTCATCTTAAGAAGAATCTTGTAAAAGATTTCAAAAGCACCCCTGTTGCTTTACTCTCAGAGTTACCTTCCACTCAGCGATCTACGATCACTGTCACTGAGTTGGAAACTAACTCTGAACGTTCATCAGATGCTGACGCTTCAGATGATGATGAAACTCTGGCATTCCTGGCTAATAAGTTCAAGAGATTTGCTGGAAAGAGTAATTTCAAGAAGAATAAACCTCTTGCTATTACTGACAAGACAAGATCATCAACCCCTGTTGATAAGGCTATTGCTACTTGCTATAACTGTGAAAAGATAGGACATTTTGCGAGCGAGTGCAGGTCATAGAAAGTCTCTAGACCCTCAGCTTTTCCCAAGAAAAACTTTACACCCAGGACTAGAGATGAAAAATACAAAAAGCTGAAAGAAAGGTATTCAAAGCTGAAAACCTTTAAGAAGAAAGGCAAAGGCCTTATGGCTGACTATGATTGGGCTGCCTCTGATGAAGAAGAATCATCTGACTCTGAAGATGATGATGAAGCCAATCTATTGTTGATCCAAACCCTCAGTGATTTGATAATGACCCTCTCTTAAACACTTAGTGAAAATTGTAAGTAAACAATATGTATTAGAGTTTCACTATCGCTGATAAGTACTAAAACTTTACAGTACCGTTGATAGGAACTCTCGCTCTTTGAATTAGACCTTCAGCAAACACTGTTCATCATCTTCTAGCTCTGAGCCTGTTCAGTCTATGAGATGATCGCTGATAAGTTAGTTGTTTACTTATGATCCCTGAAGACAAGTTTCACGTCAACCAAAGTTCTACATTGAAGTCGATAATCAAGCTCAAGAACCAGCGACAAGTCTACTCATGAACTGATGCGGATATCAGCGAAGCAAGACTTGTCCATTCAACGTGAAGTATCAAGTAGAAGACTTCAGCAATCGCTGAACTTTATGATTCGCTGATAAAGATCTGACTCAACGAAAGCTGATCATGAAGTCTCCCTGCATATTACTATTGTCTTACCTCCCTTGCACATCTCCGTACGAACTGTCAGAATGGACATCCCTTTTGTCTGTAATTGTACAACAACTTTGATTCTACACTGTGCACCATGCGGCTACTAAGGTTGTCTACAAAGGTCAATGACATGCAACCACTCAGCTGCTGCCACGTGTAAATCCATACTGCAATGCATTAAATGCATGCAGTATATAAGAAGAACCCTATTTCAGTTTTGAAGTGCACTGGCCATTTTCTTCTATCTATCTGTGTGTTAGAATATTATACTTAATATTCTTATCTCCTTTCTATCTATTTCTAGTGCAAGAAACTTAGTGTTCTTAACTTGTTTAGATTAGGTTAATCCTTTTCTTGTTCCGCAACAAGTTGTAAATTGTATTTGATTTATCAATAAACAATTTAGAAAAGTAAAATCGTGTGTTTGTATTCATCCCCCCCCCTTCTACAAACTTGTATAACCCTTCGGGACCAACAAGTGGTATGAGAGCTGATTTGTTTAATCTCATAAACAAGATCTGATCTATACTGAGATTTCACTTCCTTGCTATTTCCTAAAATGACTACCAACACAAACACAAACTATATTGACGACGGTTCTCTTGCAAAACCCCCTAGATTTTCCAGAGATAACTTTAATCTATGGAAAAATAGGATGATACTCTTCTTATAAGGTGTAGACCCAACTATACCTTATTATGTCGAAAATGGTCCATACATTCCTGTCAGAATAGATGCTGAAGTTCCAGCCGCTGAGAATAGACCTGTTATTCCAGAAAGGCTGATTCCCAAGGAAATGCATATGTGGACTGATGAAGACAAGAAGAAAGTAGGTCTTGACACCAAAACCAGATACATACTTTCCATGGCTCTTCCTGACGAAGTCTACCATTCCGTCATGAACCTGAAAACCTCAAAAGCTATGTGGGACACAATCTGTGTTCAGTATGAAGGTATTTCTGAAGTCCAGGACTCTCGAAAGATCAACCAGGTAAGACAGTACGAAAGCTTCATTTGTGGTAAGAATGAAACTCTCTCTGAAGTACACCAACGTTTTAACTATTTAATAATAGATCTAAAAACTGTTGGTAAGGAATATTCTAACTTTGAAGTGCTGACAAATTTCTTATAATGTTTACCTGAAAGCTGGGACAGTTATTCAATGTGTCTCAAGTTGTCAAAAGATCTTAGATCTATGACTCTTTCTACCTTATATAGCACGATGCTGAATCATGAGCAATCGAGTCATCTTAAGAAGAATCTTGTAAAAGATTCCAAAAGCACCCATGTTGCTTTAATCTCAGGGTCACCTTCCACTCAGCGATCGACTATCACTATCACTGAGTTGGAAACTAACTCTGAAAGATCATCAGACTCTGACGTTTCAGATAATGATGAAACTCTGGCATTCATGGCTAATAAGTTCAGGAGATTTGCTAGAAAGAGTAATATCAAGAAGAACAAACCTCTTGCTATTACTGACAAGCCAAGATCATCAACCCCTGTTGATAAGGATACTGCTACTTGCTATAACTATGAAAAGATAGGTCATTTTGCTAGTGAGTGCAGGTCAAAGAAAATCTCTAGATCCTCAGCTTTTCCCAATAAAAACTTTATTCCCAGGAATAGAGATGAAAAATATAAAAAGCTGAAAGAAAGGTATGCAAAGCTGAAAACCTTTAAGAAGAAAGGCAAAGGCCTTATGGCTGACTATGATTGGGCTGCATCTGACAAAGAAGAATCATCTGACTCTGAAGATGATGAAGTAAATCTATGTCTCATGGCCAAACTTGAAGATGAGGAAGACAACTCTGACATTCCCTCTACTTCAACCTCTGCTACTAAGGTATCACCTTCCTTCTTTACCAATATTGCAAATATTGATGAAGCTGATAGTCTTCGAAAGATCGATCTCTTGACTAGAAGTTTATATGAAGCCATGAATGGCAAAACTGTTATTGAAAATAAAAACCTTGATCTCGCTGAACAGCTTAAAAAATGTCACCTTCAAATAGAAAAGCTTTCTAAAATTGAAAAAGATTTTAAAGATCAAGTGCATTTAAATCAACTAGTCAAAATCGAACGTGAAGAAGCTATCTCTGCATTAAAAGCTGAAAACGCTACTGTTGATGGATGGTATAACTCCTCAACAAAGATCACTGAGATAATCATGTCTCAGATTCCTCTGAGTGACAAACGTGGTCTTGGTTACAAAGCTGAATGCTTCTAAAGCTTCAGTGACTTATCCCTCTAGTTCAAAGAATAAGATCCCTGGATTTATTCAGCGTGGATCTATTCAGCGATCTACTCCTAGAATCAAAGTGGAAATTCTTGGTAAGAAATCCGAAGAACTGAATGTTCCTCCTATTTCAAAAACCAAAAGCTTACTTGGTGCTGGTCCTTCAAATTTAAAATCAAAAGCTCAGCATTCAAATGGTCTTAGAACTACTTTTAGTTATAGGAAATGTTATCACTGTGGACTTACTGATCATATTGCTAGTAAGTGCCCCACAGCCACTGAGGTTAAGATAGCTAAGGTGAAGATCATTGCCCCCAAGGCAAAGAAGCCCACTGAGGTTAAGAAATTAACCAAAGTGAAGACTGACAAAACTGAATCTTCAAATGCTGCAAAGACTGCTGAACCTTCCACTTCCTCTTCTACCCCTTCTGACAAGTGTGTACACTTGGTTAAGTGGGTACCCAAGCCAAACTAATCTTCCTTTGTGATGCAGGTTAAGATGGGTATCTGGTATCTCGATAGCGGATGCTCAAGACACGTGACTGGAAAGAAAAGCCTGCTCTCTGAATACAAGGAAGAGAAGGGTCCCTCTGTAACTTTCGGTGGAAACGGAAAAGGACATACCCGAGGGTTTGGTGTACTCTCTAATGGTACAACAACCTTCAGAAGAGTCGCATATGTTGAAGGGCTGAAGCATAATCTTCTAAGCATCAGGAAGCTTTGCGACATGGATAACAAAGTAATCTTTACTAAGGAATCCTGCTTTGTCGCTGACAAAAAGGAGAAGATAGCTCTCAGCGGTTATCGTTTGGAAAATGTTTATGTAATAAATATGGACTCAACAACCACTGAGAACTCATGTTTCTTCTCTAAAGCCTCTTCTGATGTCAACTGGTTATGGCATAAAAGGCTCTCTCATCTCAACTTCAAGACACTGAATACTCTCTCTTCAAAAGAGTTAGTCACTGGTCTACCTCAGCACTCATACACCAAAAAGTCCTTATGTTTAGCGTGTGACAAAGGCAAGCAGACCAAAGCAAGCTTTAAGTCAAAGCAAGTTTCCTCAGTCTCATCTCCTCTACAACTTCTCCACATGGATTTGTTTGTCTCTGTTCACAAACAATCCATCGCTGGAAAGAAATATACGCTGGTCATAGTTGATGAATTTTCTCGATATACATGGGTAATGTGTTAGGTCTAGAGTTTTGTCAAAAACACAAGTGTTGAGTTCTGAGTAAGAAGACTAAAGAAGACTCAGAAGACTCAGAAGTTCTGAGTTGAAGACTCAGAAGTTCTGAGTGAGAAATCTCAAAAAGATTCTAAGTGTTGGATTCTGACTAGAAGGTTCAGAGTTCTGAGTAGGAGACTCAGAACTTCTGACTATGAAGACAAATGTTCTGAAGCGCTTATTCAGAAGTATGTTCAGAATTCATATCTTGGGATATTCTCTGTTATATTCAGTTACTAATTAGGACACGTGTAATTGTTCTATTAGTCTGTTTCTCATATGTACTGTAGCTTTAGCTTTTCTCTACAGTATATATAGTGTTAGCAATAGTTTGCTAACGAATATTTGATATAATCTTTGGTGAATCCATTTAGAGAAAAATTCATTGTAATATCTTGTAATTCACAGATTGTTAATAAATCATATGACCAGTTGCTGTGAATACGATCTTAATTGTTCATATTTGATTGTAAGAGTGTATCCTGGACATTCAATTGGTATCAGAGCCAATCAACAAACAAATTCGTCCAAGAGTGTGTTTGATCGCGTTCTTGAAGTTTCTTGATCAATTCGACAATTGATTCCGTTCCTGCTAACAATTCTTGAATTCCTAACAATTCTTGAATTTGTTTCTATCATTGATTCAAGAAATTTGAATTTGTCTTTCTGTTGAATCGATATCTTACAATCAAGTCATCCAAAGATTTTCTCTCTATGCTGATTAATTCTCAAAACTAAACAGAGATCACAGGTATGTTTTCGAAATTCATGATTGGTTTCTGGATCAAAGTGATTATATCTGCTGCATGTTGATTAGTATTCAAATTTTTTGTTGAAAAGAAGATTTCATTAATTCATGTACTCTAACTGTTTGATGAAATGCATGTGACAGATTTGATTACTTGTTGCATGTTCTAGATTTGTGTTGATTCTCATTTTTTATCATAATTCATAGTTGATATTCGAATTTGTCATTTCATCATGCCTGAGATTATTGAAGTTTTTGTGAGACCTGCAATTTCTATAACCAGTTCAGACAATTTACAAAAATTAAGTCCTGTAAAAGCAAAAGAAACAATTTCTGAACCAAAAACTGAGATTGTTCATTTTGAAAGCAAGATTGCTAATCTTCAAGCAAAACAAGACGAATATGCAAAAGTTATAAAGATTTTGCAAAAAGAGAAATCTGATTTTCTAAAGGATTTTGAAAAGGTTCAAGAAAACATAAAGTTGTTAGAAAAAGAGAATGTTGATTTGAAAGAGAAAGGCAATTTTAGAAGAAAGATGTTGACAGAGTCTGAAAATAGAATCAAATCATGTGAAATGAAAAATTGTCAACTCTTGAAACAGATCTATGATTTTGAACAAGTTCTTATACTTGAAAGAGTGAAATTTGAGAAAGAGAGAAGAGACTTTCAAACTGAGAGGAAAGGTTTTGAAACAAAGTTTGTTGAATTATCTTTGAAAATTTCTGATTTGGAGAAAATTCTTGCAAAAGAAATAAAAGAGTTTGAATGCAAGAAAAATGTTTTTCAAAAAGAAAAGATTGGTTTTGAGAAAAAGAAAACAGGAATGTTAAATGAGTTTTCTGTAAAAATCAATGAGTTGGAGAAAGAGTTAGAAGATGGAAGGAAAGAGACTGAAAAGAAGAAGGTAAATGGCTTTAAAGAAAAATGCTTAAAAGATGAGTTTGAGAAGGAAAATAAAGTTTTTCATTTGGAGATAAGGAGGCTTATTAAGAAATTATCTGATTTATCAACTAAAATCATGATAGAGAGGAAGTCCAAATCTGATTTGCAGTCAAGGTTTGATTTGTATGTTAAAAAGTTTAGGGAATTTGAAACGAAAGTTGTTGACAAATCAAATCATAGTTCAAAAGATCAGATTCGTTCTTCTAATCTGTTTTATGATTCTGCTATTGATAAATCTTATAATTGTTCTTTTAAAAAGATAAAAATGGAATGGAGAGTTAAAGGAACAACTTCCAAGAAAGAAGTGCCAAAATCAAAAGTTCCTAATTCAAATGTCAAGAAGAACAATACATTTCAAAGAAAATCTTTTGTTAAACCTGATGTGATTTATTCTGTAAATCAATTAGTCAGAGTTGCACAAAAGAAACTTTGTTGTTCATATTGTGGGACTAATGATTTTGTGAACAAGAATTTTATTCAGCACTGGTATGGTTCTTATAGAATATCTGCATATGCTACTGCACCTAACAAACCTGGACCCAAGTTCATATGGGTACCAAAGTCAACTTAATCTGTTTTGCTGGTTATTCATGTGTAGAGCTGAATGATAATACTGACACATGACTTAAAACCGATGCTGTGCTTAAATTGAGAATCTTGACTTTTGGATAATTCAGTCCAAAACTCGATCTGAATGTAATTATGGATTTCTGATTCATATAGATCAATTTGTTGATCTTGAAGATTTTTTTGAAAAAATTCTGTTTGCTATGAGGTTATCGAACTCATAGATGTGAGTGTTTTTCGTAGAAAACATTTCCATAGAATGTGTTCAGAATCACATTTTAAGCAACCCTGCAAATTTTGGTTGAAAAATTCTGATTTTTGAGCAAGTTATGGTGATTTCAAGTTTAGAATGTTCAAAAATCACAAAATCCAAACATTTTTCTAAGGCATTTTCTCTGGATAGTTTTATCAGAATTCTGACTCTGTTACTCAGAAGTTCTGACTCTATTACTCAGAAGTTCTGACTCTACTACTCAGAATTCTGACTCAACTAATCAGAATTCTGACTCTGATACTTAGAATTTTGAGCAAGTTACTCAGAATTCTGACTCTTCTAATCAGAATTCTGACTCTACTACTCAGAATTTTTTTTGATAACTAATGAGGAATCATCGTAGATGATTACCAAAATCTCTTGATTTTGCAGGATTATCTTGATTTCAGAGGAAGTATTGACTCAAAATTTGATCTGATTGTTTCAAGATAATGTTCAAAACCCGTGATTCAACGTTTTAGGTTTTTGAACATATCAGTTCAAAACCCGTACTTAAATGACAATGGCTTCTGAATAATTCAGTTCAGGACCCGTACTTCAGAGACTAAGACTTCTAAACAAATCAGTTTAGAACTCATACTTCTCAGGTGATATCCTTAACTGTCATATTTTTCTGTTTCAAGGAACAAGTGGTGAAAGGTAACATTGTATTATATTTTATTTCTATTGCTTTGAATGTTTGAATCTTAACAATTTAATTCAATGATATGATTTTTTTTAATTTTCATTCAATGAATAAATGTGTGTCAAAAAGTGATTTTACAAGTATTTTGTATTATCTGAGCTATATTTGTTTCAACTTTCACTTCTGAATTAAATCGAAAGGTAAGCAAAACATGAATGAAATTATGCCGAATGCTCAATGTTATGAAATCTATACTTATATAGAATATAATGTTCAAAAAGCCTAAATGTCAGAATGTTGGATGGAAACAAAAATATGGGGGAAGTACTACGTTTTAGTACCAAGTGATTGAGATGAAATATAAATATATATAAAATCATTTAGTTTGAAAGTTTGTACCTGTGGCCTTTCTGGTTTGGGAGAGTAAGTCCTAAGGGGTGCTCGACACCTAGTCCCTAAGATCAACTGGTCTGGGATCGGCTGACCCAAATCCTGCCATAGAACCAGATAGAAAGCCATGTTCTACTGGTACAAATGGGTTTAAGATATATCGATGTGGCCTTTCTGGTTTGGGAAATTAAGTTCCATGGGGTGCTTGTCACCTAGCACCTAAGACCAACTGGTCTGGGATATGCTGACCCAAATCCTGCAATAGAACCAGATAGAAAGTCATGTTTAACGATGTATCTTATTCTTACTAAACTTTTTGATTAAAAGATGCCAATGTGCACAAAATTAAAAGATGTCAATGAGCACAAAATTAAAAGATGCCAATGAGCACACATCTCTTGAAACTTTGGGAAAATACAAAGTCGCAATAAACTTTTAAATTTGTGAAAATCCTGATTTTGGACAAATAGTGTGAGTAGAGCAAAGTATTCGTATATATTTTTAGAATTGCATATACTTGAAGCTAATCATATTTCGCATGCTAAGCACACCAAATAGATTTAATAAATAGATTGAAACTGAACATTTTTAACTTGATATGCAATGATGACTTGTATTTGAATCCAAACACATGCATTTGATTTCATTTGATTGAAAAATCTGATAAATTTCATTAAGTTGGATTTCTTTTGTAAAATTTTCAAATTATCAAATGTTAGTAGTTATCAAGTGTAGTTCAGTGAATCTTATTTTTCTTGTATAAATGTTTTCATTAAAGCACTATATTTGAAATGAATAATTTTAATGAAATATATGCATACTTTCAGGGGGAGAAAACAAATTGCTCCATAATTCTTATTTTGAGGGGGAGCAAGGTTATTCATTAAGGAGGAGAAAAAACATAGACTTCATTCGAAGAAAAAGCATCGCTAAAGTTTTGAAAATCAAGGGGGAGAAAAGCTAAAGATTTTGAAGATGATTTTGCTTTCCAAAACTTTAGGGGAAGAAAAGCTAAAGATTTTGAAGATTGATATGGTTTTTGTACAGAAATAACAAAAGAGAGAAATGTTATTTTAAGAAGGAGAAGAGGAAAAGAAAACTGATCGGTTGTTTCTTATAAAGAAATCTTATGAAAGCTGAAATGAAGATGAGAATTGTCATTTCAAGGGGGAGCAAAGAAAAAGCAAATATATAACAAAAATCAATTTGGAAATACTTGCTGCTGCTGATTAAAGACTGACCAGAAGTTGTTAACTCAGATTATTCAGAATTCTGAGCAAAAGTTGTCAAAGCATTCAGAAGAGCTCCTTCTGAAGATTGTTCATGCTCTAAGAATTTGATGATGAATAGTACAAATGTGTTTGACAAAAAGGGGGAGATTGTTAGGTCTAGAGTTTTGTCAAAAACACAAGTGTTGAGTTCTGAGTAAGAAGACTAAAGAAGACTCAGAAGTTCTGAGTTGAAGACTCAGAAGTTCTGAGTGAGAAATCTCAAAAAGATTCTAAGTGTTGGATTCTGACTAGAAGGTTCAGAGTTCTGAGTAGGAGACTCAGAACTTCTGACTATGAAGACAAATGTTCTGAAGCGCTTATTCAGAAGTATGTTCAGAATTCATATCTTGGGATATTCTCTGTTATATTCAGTTACTAATTAGGACACGTGTAATTGTTCTATTAGTCTGTTTCTCATATGTACTGTAGCTTTAGCTTTTCTCTACAGTATATATAGTGTTAGCAACAGTTTGCTAACGAATCTTTGATATAATCTTTGGTGAATCCATTTAGAGAAAAATTCATTGTAATATCTTGTAATTCACAGATTGTTAATAAATCATATGACCAGTTGCTGTGAATACGATCTTAATTGTTCATATTTGATTGTAAGAGTGTATCCTGGACTTTCATAATGTTTCTCCGTTCTAAGAGTGACACCCCTGAAGAACTCATCACTTTTGTCAGGAAGATGGAAGCACTGAACAACATGACCGTTCGCTCAATAAGGAGTGATCATGGAACTGAATTCAAAAATAGTTCTCTTGATTCTTTCTTTGAGAGTAAGGGTATTTCTCACAACTTTTCTTCAGTGAGAACACCGCAACAAAATGGAGTCGCTGAAAGAAGAAATAGAACAACCATTGAAGCTGCACGTTCAATGCTCAGCGATTCTCACCTGCCTACTCAGTTTTGGGCAGAAGCTGTCAACACTGCTTGTTTTACGCAAAACAGGTCGCTGATAGTCAAAAGATTCAATAAGACAGCCTATGAACTTTTTCATGGGAAAAAGCCTTCAATTAGCTTTCTTCACATCTTTGGATGTTAGTGTTTCATACTGAACAACAGACATGCCTTTGGAAAGTTTGATCCTAAGGCTGATGATGGAATCTTTCTTGGATATTCTTCTATCTCCAAAGCCTTCAGAGTCTTCAATCGAAGATGGCAAACTGTTGAAGAAACTATTCACGTCACCTTTGACGAATCCCGTTCAGCAAACTCTAAACCTTCTGCTGATACTGAAGAACTGAATCAATGGATGTTTTCACATCTTGGTGATTCAGAACACATTCCCACTCCTCATACTCATAATGTTGAAGATGATGGTCCTACTATCATCCCAAACATGCAGAATAGTGAAGTTGAAACTTCATGGGTCTCAGCTATTCCTTTAAACACTATACCTGCTTCTGAACCAAATGTCTCAGACATTCCATCTACTTCTCAACAGTCAGTGAATATAATGACATCTGCACATACTCCTCTCTTGGCTGAAATTCCAGAAATCGCTGAAGCCTCATCTTCAGCCCCTCCAGTTCAGGTTGAGTCAGCGTCTCACGCTCCGGCTCAACGATGGACTGTAAATCACCCCATCGATCAAATTCTTGGTGATCCAAACGTTGGTGTTCAGACTCGACGAAGTGCAGGTAATATTTGTTTATTTGTTAACTTTATTTCTCTGATTGAACCAAAGAAAATAGATGATGCCCTCAAAGATCCAAACTGGGTTAGCGCTATGCAAGAAGAGCTGACAGAATTTGAAAGAAACAAAGTTTGGAATCTTGTTCGAAGACCAACTTACAAAACAGTGATAGGCACTAAATGGGTCTATCGAAATAAGTTGGACGAACATGAAACTGTAACCCGCAACAAGGCTCGACTTGTTGCTCAGGGATACAGACAAGAGGAAGGTATAGACTACGACGAAACATTTGCTCCTGTAGCAAGACTAGAATCTATTCGTCTATTCTTAGCATATGATGTACACAAAGACTTCAAAGTATATCAGATGGATGTTAAGTCAGCGTTCCTAAATGGAAAGCTGAATGAAGAAGTCTATGTAGAACAACCTCCAGGATTCTATGAACCTAAGCGTCCAGGTTATGTTTATAAACTGGATAAGGCACTTTATGGCTTAAAGAAAGCTCCTCGTGCATGGTATGACACTCTATCATCTTATCTCCTGATTGAAAAATTTGAACGTGGTCAGATTGACAAAACTCTATTTTTCAGGAAAATAAAAGGTCATATCATTCTTGTTCAAATATATGTCGATGATATTATATTTGGTTCTACTAACCCTGACCTTTGTACTCGCTTCTCTGAAAGGATGAAATCAGAGTATAAAATGAGCATGATGGGTGAGCTAACATATTTCCTTGGTCTTCAGATAAAACAAAATGAAAAGGGAACTTTCATTAATCAGGGAAAGTATGTTAAAGATATGCTGAAGAAATTCGATTTAACTCAGAGTTCAGCTATCAAAACCCCTATGGCACCACCGCTGACACAAAACAAGGAGTCAAATGGAATACCTGTTGATGTCACGCTATACCGTGGGATGATCGGCTCTCTCTTGTATCTTACAGCTAGCCGACCTGATATTATGTATGCTACTTGTTTGTGTGCACGATATCAAGCTGAACCTAAGGAATCTCATATGATCGCTGTAAAGCGAATCTTTCGTTACCTTAAGGGTACTTCCAACCTAGGTCTTTGGTATCCCAAAGACTCGGGATTTTATTTAATCGCCTATTCAGATAGTGATTTTGCAGGTTGCAATTTGGTTTGAAAAAGCACCACAGGAGGCTGTCAGCTCCTGGGTGGAAAGCTGGTGAGTTGGACAAGTAAAAAGCAAAATTCAGTGTCCACCTCAACTGCTGAAGCTGAGTATGTAGCCGCTGGAAGCTGTTGTTCTCAGGTCTCGTGGATGAGAAATCAACTACTGGACTATGACCTTCAGCTCTCAAAAATTCCATTCTATTGCGACAGCACAAGTGCCATCGCTATAGCCAACAATCCAGTGCTACACTCAAAGACAAAACACATCGAAATCAGGTATCATTTTATCAGAGATCATGTGATAAATGGTGATATAGAACTTCACTTTATCCCAACTGATTTTCAGTTAGCTGATCTTTTTACCAAACCTCTTGATGAGACAAGATTCAACTTTCTCATCAGCGAGCTTGGAATGCTGAACTTTGAAGAATAAAATCTTCAGCGGTTCACATTTGATCAGCGATAGGATAAAATCAACTTGTATAACCCACTCTATCATTCTCTCTCTGAACAAAAATTAACTCGCTGATATCAAGGTATGTTTTCTCTCTTACTCGCTGACGTTCGCCTAGAACTCAAAGATTTCAAAACATCTTGCATCGCTGAATATCTCTTCCTTAACTGCGATACTTTGAAATTTCTTAAACCAACACTGATATTTCTATTCAGTGCTTCATATTTTCAAAAGTGTCCCTGAGCTTTCAAAACCTCAGAGACATTGTTAGCTTTATTAGCCCCTAATTTATATAAATGTTTTATAAAGAATAGTGTCAAGTACTTATTTGTATTTGTTGAGTGTCAAGGGCTAAAATTGTAAACAACCAATTGTTGTATTGGTTATAAAGTCATGTTTTAGAGTTATTTTAGGGTAAGCCTCCAAAAAGCCTCCTAGCCTCCTTCTTGAAAGAGTCAGACGTTAAGAGATAGAAAAGAGAGCTTCAAAGAGTGAGTTGTTCTTCATTTCCTATATTGTAAACTCTTCTCTTTATCGATCAATACAAAGATTATTGCTATTATTATTATTGTTACTTGTTATATCTGGGTTCCTACAATTGGTATCAGAGCCAAACAGATTTGAATTTGTGCTTCAATCCATTGTTTTTTATCAATTTCCGGAGTTTTATTTTGCTGCACTCTGTTTTGCTTCGGAAAACCACTTTCTGTTTGTTTTTGGACAAAACACCAAGCATTAAAGTTTCTTAGAATAGTGTCACGAACCTGTGTACCAAATTTCAGCTCAATCCGATCATTATTGAAAAATTTGACTCAAGAACATTTGAATCTTCATCCTTAACTTTTATTTGCTGCACAAGTTTTTGCTTCGAAAAACCATTTTCTGTCGGTTTTTGGACAAAACTCGAAGAATTAAAGTTGGCCAGAATATTCTCGTGCACCAACCTACCAAATTTCAGCTCAATCCGATAAGATTTGAAAATTTGACTCAAGTGCACAAATTCTACTTCTCACAAAGTATCTGTTAACGATCATTTTTTTCAAGTAACAATATGTCAAGACTAAAATTTAGTGCTGATGCTGATTTTCATTATTATTCTAAATTCAGTACTAATTTTCGCAAAATTATTCCTAATCTTGAGAAAGAGTTGGAAGATAGGAACAAGAGCATTATTATTGATTCTGATAAAATTACCAAGCTAGAAGAGGCAGGTAAACTCTTAACCAATGAGAATATTGAACTGAAAAGGAAACTATTTGAGTCTGAAAAGTTTTGTGAAAAGAAGAAAGAGAAGTTTGACGAAGATAAGACTGTTTTTGAAAAAGAGAACAAACGACTTGAACTTAAATGTTTAAGTTTTTCTAAACTGATTTCTGATTTTGAAAAACTTGTGATTTGTGAAAGAGAGAAGATTGAAAAGGAGAAAACTACTTTTGAAACAAAATCTATGGAATTTTCTTGTAAAATTTCAAAATTACAGAAAACTCTTGAAAAGGAGAGGAAAGAGCATGATTTTGAAAGAAAAGAGTCTGAAAAGTTGAAGGTTGAAGGATTTCAAACAAAGTGTTTGAAAGATGATTTTGAGAAAGAAGGAAAGGTTTTTAAAGCTGAAATGTCCAAATTGACAAAAAGACTTTCTCTTTTGTCAACTAAGATCATGTTGGAGAAGAGGTATAAATCTGATCTTCAAAAGATGTTTGATATGAATTTAAAAGAAAGGAAGTTTTAGCTAAAAGGATTAAGGATTTTGACTTAGCAAACTCTTGTGCTGATCAATCAGTTAATCAAGTTTTTAGAAGAGTAAAAATGGTTTGGATAGTCAAAGGCTCTTCACTAGTTCAAAATGTTCGAAAGCCATATGTTTCTGTTGAACATAACAAGATCAGCAAAGCACTTCATGAAAATCCTAACAAAATAGGACCCATTTGGAAATGGGTACCAAAAATTGTTTGATCTGTCTTGCAGGTACATGGACTCCTTAATACATCTGTTAAAGACTCAGGCTTCAAAGTTCAATATGGACTCTTAAACACTCAGTTTAAGACTCATCCGTCAAAGGCAATTGATTTCGGTGCACAACAATCAAGTAAAATGACAGCATGCTGGTAGATTTGCGATGCTGTAGTAAATTGATCATAACTCACTGATTAAGACTCCGATTGATGCGATTCAAAAGGCCCTGGATTCCTAAGACATAGATGAACAATTTTCGTGTTTTGAGAATTCATAGAATCGAAATTTATAAGGGTCATATGCATCGTTGAAGTAGACAACAGTGTGCTGATGGAAAGCTGATGGACAGATCTGCGCGACTGTGGTAAATCAACCATATCTTTGTCGTACGAGCTCGAAAAGAGGTGATTCAAGATGATCTGAACAGCTAACAAACAAATTTAAGTTGTTTGTGTTTTGAGTTTTTGCAAACTCCAGAGGTAAAATGGTCTAAATTAGTGTCAAAGTAAGTGTAACACTTCTGTTAAGCTTCTGCAGCACGCGACCAAGCTTCTGCCGCACGCGACCAAGCCTCTGCCGCACGCGACCAAGCCTCTGTCGGCCACGACCAAACCTCTGCCGAGCAGAGAAAACCTCTGCCGAGCAGCGACCAACCTCTGCCGAGCAGCGACCAACCTCTGCCGAGCCGCGACGAAACCTCTGCCGAGCCTTTGTCAAGCGTTTGTCAAGCCGCGATAATTCTTTGTCGACCACTCAGACCAACTTCTAGCGACAACATAAGCTTTGGCTAAGATTTTTGCAACCACGCTCTGTGGTACTGTTCACCACAGAGCCTCTGTGAAACCCGACAGAGAATCTGTGGACTGAACCTCTGCGACCGAACCTCAGAGCCCGTAGCCCAACGTCTTAGTACTTGCTGTCAGCTTTGCGCACCTATCGTATTTTCAATAGAACTCCCTACTCGAAGCTCCAAATTTGATGAGTCCAGTTACGTTGAACTCGTAAGACAAGGAGGAAACTTTTTCATGTTTTGAGTTTGGTCTGAATCGGTGTTCTTCTTGGTCAGAATCTCTGCTAAAGTCAGTATACATCTGCTGGACAGAAAGTTGTGTTTCACAAAAATCATCATCAGAGCTCTGTCGGCACTACGAGCAACCTCTGCCGCACAACCTCTGCCGACCAACCTCTGTGGTACTGTTCACCACAGAATCTCTGTGAAATCCGACAGAGCCTATGTGGACTGAACGTCTGCGACTTAACCTCAGCCCGATTTATGTTTACTTGCTATCAGCTTTGCGCTGCTTCAGAAATATGCGCATAACCTTTGACTCGGTGCTCCAAATTACTCGATTCCAGTTGCATTGGAAAGATAATTCACAGACGCACGACTTTGATGCTTTGAGTTTTCTCAAATTATATGTGCTGATATGCCAAAATCAGCTTCAAAGTCTGCTGTAAGGTGCTGGACCGAAAGCATTGCAAATTAATTCATGCTCCTTCCGCTTTCAAGAACGGTGTTCTCATTGCTTCTACGTAATTCAGTGTAGGACCAGTACTTCAGATATGTTCAAATCAGAGTTTTTGGCCGGTAATTTCTAAACTCTGATCCCCCGCACCTTGTATTTTTTTCAAGTGTAATTATTTGTGTTGTTGGATATTCCTAACAAATGTGGAATCATCAAAGATGATTACCAACACTTTCTGATTCTTATAGGATATCTGATTTCAAATTGAGATTAAATGAAATTTACTGCTCAATTTGAGGGGGAGAAAACAAATCAGATCTGACCATGTTCGTGTAAAGGTAAAATTTCTAAACCTTTAAACTCATCATTTTTAGAGAAAGGCCATCTTTAGAATGATAAAACCTCTTTCAAATGGTCAAACCACTTCTACATGCTAAAATGCTTTATCTGCTATAGAAATTTGGATTTTAAATGCTTTTCTGAGACTACATGTAGTCAGTGTGTGGAACAATCCAACCTCTAGGACAACAATTTCATGGGATCCATGTGTGAGCTTTATAGAACTTCTATGGATCACTTAAACCTGTGTTTCCTACCCAAGAAGTAAACCTTAAGTGGTTGAGAGGTGAAGGGTCTACATCAAAGAGTGGGGGAGATAACTCATCTGAGTTTTTCTCATCGTGCTTAAGAGGTAAAATTTAAAAAGAGAGTTTGGTTAGATGTGAGCTACATGATAAAAAGAAAGAGGGTGTGAGAACAGAGTCAAAAGAAATATACAACTCTGCACTATCTTTTTCTGAGCCGGGCAAGCCACATTACTGATTTATCACGACTCTTTGGTGATTATCATTGAAACAGGCAATTAGCCCATGCCAACTCTTGAATTAACCCCACCAGCTACTCACTTCCTTCTCCACAAGGAACTGTTTCACTTTTCCACGGGGAAGCAGGACATATGCTATCTGATCTTTCTTTGGAAGGTTAGATATTGAAAAGAAGGAAAGTTGCCCCACCTTCACACTTCACTCATGCACATTGAGTCTGTGGAAACCTGTTATGTCCAAACAGTTTACACACTTTTGAGCTTAATAGATAATATTCTATTTTCTTCCACACAATATCACGAATCTTTGTGATTCCACATGCTTATCTATGTGATATTGCCAAGAACAGTTTGAGAAGTTTATTTTTTAATTTACTTCAATGATAACTGGAAGTCCTGTCAGAGCTTCATCATTGCCAACTCTGAGCATAGGCAACACAATTTTTTTAATTGTTGTGATAATAGTTGCTATTGTGCTTCTATGTTAGATGATTACCCCTGGTTACTTATTCTTTAATGCAGATTCTCATGAGCCGAATACGCTTGCTACTCAACCATCTTATTAGTTTATCTACCAACGACTATTACTCAAACTGGTTATACAAGCTTCCGCACTTTAAATCGTTCTCTGATTGTTTGAGTTTAATCTATGGGAGATAACTGGGATCTGAAAAGCAAAGCAGCATTCAAGGGGGAGTATGCAGCGATCAAGGGGGAGTTAAAGAAGAAATTGAAGCAACTGACATTGTGGAAGATCAGAAAAGAAGACTCTCACAAGACTTGAAGATTGACACACCAACGCCTCTAAAGAAAGCAAGGGGGGGACTACAAGATGATGCTTTCTTTATAAAACATTAGGGGAGATTGTTAGCTTTATTAGCCCCTAATTTATATAAATGTTTTATAAAGAATAGTGTCGAGGACTTATTTGTATTTGTTGAGTGTCAAGGGCTAAAATTGTAAACACCCAATTGTTGTATTGGTTATAAAGTCATGTTTTAGAGTTATTTTAGAGTAAGCCTCCAAAAAGCCTCCTAGCCTCCTTCTTGAAAGAGTCAGACGTTAAGAGATAGAAAAGAGAGCTTCAAAGAGTGAGTTGTTCTTCATTTCCTATATTGTAAACTCTTCTCTTTATCGATCAATACAAAGATTATTGCTATTATTATTGTTACTTGTTATATCTGGGTTCCTACAGACATCCTAAAATATGAAAGGACAGTTGTGACATCATCGCAACGGATAAGCCCTGGCACGTTCTTTTTCTGACACACGTTTGCACGTTTCGTTTACCTTCCAATCAAATACAAACACGTGTCCGTGTCATGATGAAAATCTTTTCCCGCTCAAGATTTTCTCCATCTCTACTCTCTCTATATAAACCATTTTGGGTTTATATTTTTCACTTTACGCGAAAAACTTCTCCTCCAAGCAAGAAAAAGATTTACTGTTGCATTTTGAGCTCTCAAAATTTCCAGAAACTGTTCATCTTCTTCTTTGACGAACCAGGTTAATACTCTTATTATTTACCTACATTACTTGTTTATGATCTTATTCTTTGCTTTTAACAGATCAAACAAAAGAACCTTTCTAAAATGAAATCATTTCTTTCATGATTTTATGAATACAACCTTCATGGTTGTTCTTCAAGTTAATATCAAAACTCGTAAACATGTTCTTTATATGTTTTTCAGAATTCCTTCTTCAAATGAAAACTGGAAAATACATAATCTCTACGTTTTGTAACTCTTTCTCAAAACAAGAAAAACCCTAATCTTTCTCAAAGGGATTTTTGTCTGAATGAAATGGACAAAATTCGAAAACATCTTATTGGAAAATCTTTCCACATTAAGACTATATTCTTTATCTATGTTCATGTTTAAATATGTTAAACAGAAATGGCATCTTCTACTGATATTCCTACTGTTGAGAACACTCCTGCTGCTGTGCACTTGAAATCACCAAGGCTCCTCAAGTCAAGTTCAAACTTGAGGATGTCTCTTTTACAAAATCAAACAACCTCCATGCGCTGTTCGATTTTCCTCCGAAAAAGCAAGTCAAGCATCTAGACGATGTTGTGAAATTTCTGAAAACCTGTTGCCTCTCTACAGCCTTGACCATAACACCCCCTGCTCATCAGTTACTATTATCTCAATTCTGGTATACCGCCAGACACACTCAGCTACCATCATCCAAAGACCCTACCAAACTACTTGATATCATCCTATGTGACACTGATTTTGGCACCATCAAAATCAACCCTGCTATCATTCGAAAAGCACTGAATCTCCCTGTTGCCACCAAAGATAAACAATTTGTTCCTTTTCCCGACCCCAAGAGACATGCTGATAGAGAAACACTCATTGCATTCTTTGATGCAATGAAGTACATTTGGGATCAAGGGAGATATGAAAATGCCGAGAAGAAACCGACTGCAATCAAGAAGTCAAAGATGCCCAGCGAGATGAACTTCATCTTCACACACCTGATAAGTTGCATGACAGCGAAGAGTGGCTCCTCTGATCAAGCTGCTCAACCTCAGCAAGCCATGGGTTATGCATTGCTGAAGGGTCTCCATGTTGACTGGGCCTCGATAATCTACGACGATCTTGCGCTCAGAGTAGATTTTGCTGATAGACCATCATGGGTTCCATACCCAAGATTCCTCAGCGCCATCTTCCAAATCGGCCTTAAGGATAACTACCCAAAAGTAGGAGACTTGAAACTCTCTCAGGTTGGCCCTAAGGTGCTCGACTTCAAGCCCCTACCAAACGAGGTACGTCTCTCTACTCTCTTATCTATTATCAATCCTCCTTCTTCTACTTATGCGGCTCATTCAGTGGAAATCCCCACCGCTGATACCCCAGCTGCAACCTCCACTCCTTCTAGAAAAAGGAAACACTCATCTTCCCAACTTGGCTCCGAAAGGACCAAGAAAACCAAGGAGTAACCCCCAAAGCATTCCCATGCTAAAGACTCCTCAGCTCATCTTGAAGAGCTGATGGATAGTTCCGCGGTACGCTCTGCCACAGCTGAACAAACCACCCCTTCCATCCCAACTTTAGCGTCTCTAAACGTTGGAGTTATAAACTTGGAACAAAACCCACCTCCTTCAGTCCCCTTTGAGACTGAAGTGATTTTCAGCGAATCCAATGTTGAATTTCGTACCCATCTAACCGTCTCATCCTCCATTCCTCTCACCTCTTCTTTGGCCACTCAATCTATTCCCCTATTCCCCTCAACAACCGTCATCCTTAGCGACACTAATGTTGAACATCTTCAGAGGATGATAGGACACACCACAGGACCTGCAGGTACTTCCAGTCGTCTAGGAAATATTGAATACGACTACGAAACATTTTTAGGACATCGAGGTTTCGACAACTTCGCCATCCCCCCTGCAGGTATACACAAAATCCCACACACTTCTCTCTCTCAACCCCAAACTTCTGAGCTTTCCTCTGTTCATAAGTTGATAACTTTTTCATGTCCTAATTTGGGGGATATCAACACCTCCCTGACGGCCCTGGAAACAAAGATGGAGTCTTTCAACAACACTCTCACTGCCAACTCTTCAGCGGTTAAAAACGCTGGAGAGAACTTGAAGACATTGACCACTGAGGTCGAAAAGAAAGCCTCCAAAGCTGATCTGGAGAAGGTGGATGGTAGCATTGCTAAATTTTCTACCACCCTCGCTGAAAACTCAACCGCCACAACCACTCTCTCAACAAACTTCACCTCTCTGTCCAATGAAGTCACATCATTGAAGACAGGGGTTGGTTCTCTTAAGGGTGAAGTTTCCACTATCAAGACTGAGGTCTCTGCGGTCAAAGAGATTGCTCAGAAAGTGCTCGATCGCCTGAACACCCCAACTTCTTATTTCACTCAGGCCGATCGAGATGATCTCAAGCAGATCAGTCCTGCTCTTACTAGCCTAGAAGACAGAGTAGCAGCGATTGAGAACTGCATAAGAATTACTGGCCAAGAAGACAGTAATCCTATGGCTGCTGCAGCCGCTGAAATGTCCGTTACCTCCCCCAACCATGATGTGGAAGAGGGGAGAAGCCTAAAGAAGACCTTCCCCATAATGATGAGGGGGAGAAGAAAAATAAAGAAGACCTTCCCCATGCTGAGGGGGAGGGTATTGAGATTGAAGCTGATGCTACTTCTTCAAAACCTCAGGAAGTTGAAAACCCTGAGGGAACCGAGAAACCTCCCTCTGTATCTGAGGGGGAGCAACTCGAAGTGCAGAACATTGAAGCTGATGCTGATGTAACCTCACCCTACGCTGAAGAGGTTGAATCTGATGAAGACGAAGCTGAAGACGATGAAGCTGTCGACATCTCTGATGATGAACCATCTTCTTCTCCAAAGAATGATGATGATGACGATGATGATGATGACTCCTTTATCATCAAGCTTGTTCAGAAGACTACAGCTCTCAAAGGTATTTCGATAAACGAACCATCAGGGGAGAAGACAAGACCTGCAGCGTCTAAAGCTGACAAAGGCAAAAACAAAGGCCTTGCAGAAGACAACAATCTGATGATCTTGCTTCAAAATCCAGTTTGTCAGGTACACTACCTCTTATTCCCTTACACTGCATCCTTCTTCTATCCCTTCACAATCTCAATCCTTCTATCCATAAAACCTCTATACACTTGAACACCCCATTATTTCTCTATCTCTTTCTTCCCCAACTCTTCTTACTTAAACGATCATTGTGTTTCAGCTAGTCCTCTCCCCTGCTTGAGGATCCAGCTGAAGTCTCTACAGCTGCACCATTAATAATCCTAGCTCCCAGCGTTGTAGAAATAATCCCAGTCTTGGATTTAACCACTGAGACTGATGAACCCGAAGAACAACTGCTCTCTCTCCAAAACAGACCTTCCTTTGCTCCTCAAAAGCTGAGGGAAGAGGATCAAGAAAAGAGAGATGCAATGATCAAACAGCTTGAAGATCAACGAATCATTCTTTCTCGTGACAAAATCCCTGCTCCCACAAAGTTCAGGATCTCAAGGAAAGAATACAAGTATCATCTAAGAGCTGAAAGATTACTCGCCGAAAAGAAGAAAGCTGAAGAAAAAGATAAGGCCATCGCCATCCAGCTTGTCCAACAATCGGTGAAAGACCCGCGTTGAAAAGAACTCCCATTGATGTCCAACGTCAACTATGGGATGATGCCCAGAGGATCGTTGAAGAAAATACTAAAGTATCTTATATGACTTTGGAATGGTGTAAAGAAATGCTGAATTATCGATCTCGACCATCCAAAATCATCAAAGTAAACATTAGAGGAAAACTGTTCGTAGACGTTCCTGTTGTTGAAGTTGATGTATTCAGAGAAGACAAAACCAAGCAAACCTTCTATGCTGTTACTTTAGAGAAGTTTGGTTTCTCTGAATGGTTGGAAGTGAAATTAGCCATTCAGGGATCGCGCTCAAAGTTCAAGAGCCATGTCGAGAAGATTTTAAATACTCAGATCGACTTGGTTTCTTCTGCTGTGGATATTCCTCCTTCCACTCTTCTTCCTCCTCAACAAAGAAGAGTCTCTATAAAGGAAAAGAAAGTCTCAGACTCAGGTCCTCCTATACGGAATGAAACAGGTATTGGTTTCTCTCGTGCTGAAGTTCTTGGCCCTGATAATGATCTCTCAACGCTTGACACCTCCCTACCACCTGGTGAAACTTTCATCCCTGGCAAAGTCGTAAGTGATCCCTATGGTATATTCTTTCTAGACTACCAAGGAAATCATCACTTTCAACGCATATCTGACCTTCCAATCACCCCCATCGAACAGCTCAAAGATCTCATATACTGGTGTGAAGTCAGACGCGACATTAAGGCACGTCACCTCAAGCCCCTGATCTTTGAAGAAGCAAAGAACAAAAAGGATCAAGGTGTCACTGTCCCTGACTGGATGATTCCCACATCAAAGACCCTCGATGAACTTCTCATCAAGGAAGAACCTTTTGACAGATAGGATTGCCTTGTAACTCTTTCTATCCTTATCTGTCTACATCTTTTGTACTTGTAATTTTATTTGCTGTACTTGTAATTTTTCTACTTCCCTCTGTAATCTTTACGAAGTTTAAAGAAAAATATCAGCGAATGTACTTTACTCCATCAGTACTGAAAAGATCCCAGAAAACAGTAAAAGGGACAAATATTTTATGAGTTCTTTTTATCCTTATGTTTTCATTAAATATAAATTTTCTCTGTTGCTATGTCATAATCAAATAGGGGGAGATTGTTGATCCAAACCCTCAGTGATTTGATAATGACCCTCTCTTAAACACTTAGTGAAAATTGTAAGTAAACAATATGTATTAGAGTTTCACTATCGCTGATAAGTACTAAGACTTTACAGTACCGCTGATAGGAACTCTCGCTCTTTGAATTAGACATTCAGCGAACACTGTTAATCATCTTCTAGCTCTGAGCCTGTTCAGTCTATGAGATGATCGCTGATAAGTTAATTGTTTACTTATGATCCCTGAATACAAGTTTCACGTCAACCAAAGTTCTACGCTTAAGTCGAAGATCAAGCTCAAGAACCAGCGACAAGCCTACTTATGAACTGATGCGGATATCAGCGAAGCAAGACCTGTCCATTCAACGTGAAGTATCAAGTAGAAGACTTCAGCAATCGCTGAACTTTATCATTCGCTGATAAGATCTGACTCAACGAAAGCTGATCATGAAGTCTCCCTGCATATTACTATTGTCTTACCTCCCTTGCACATCTCCGTACGAACTGTCAGAACGGACATCCCTTTTGTCTCTAATCGTACAACTCTGATTCTACACTGTGAACCATGCGGCTACTAAGGTTGTCTACAAAGGTCAATGACATGCAACCACTCAGTTGCTGCCACGTGTAATGCCATACTGCAATGCATTAAATGCATGCAGTATATAAGAAGAACCCTACTTCAGTTTTGAAGTGCACTGGCCATCTTCTTCTATCTATCTGTGTGTTAGAATATTATACTTAATATTCTTATCTCCTTTTTATCTATTTCTAGTGCAAGAAACTTAGTGTTCTTAACTTGTTTAGATTAGGTTAATCCTTATCTTGTTCCGCAAAAACGTTGTAAATTGTATTTGATTTATCAATAAACAATTTAGAAAAGTAAAATCGTGTGTTTGTATTCATCCCCCCCCCCCCCTTCTACAAACTTGTATAACCCTTCGGGACCAACATCTATGTCTCATGGCCAAACTTGAAGATGAGGAAGAAAATTCTGACATTCCCTCTACTTCAACCTCTACTACTAAGGTATCACCTTTCTTCTTTACCAGTATTTTAAATATTGATGAAGCTGATAGTCTTCGAAAGATCGATCTCTTGGCTAGAAGTTTATATGAAGCCATGAATGGCAAAACTGTTGTTGAAAATCAAAACCTTGATCTCGCTGAACATCTTAAAAACTGTCACCATCAAATAGAAAATCTTTCTAAAATTGAAGAAGATTTTAAAGATCAAGTTCACTTAAATCAACTAGTCAAAATCGAGCGCGAAGAAGCTATCGCTGCATTAAAAGCTGAAAAAGCTACTGTTGATGGATGGTATAACTCCTCAACAAAGATCACTGAGATAATAAAGTCTCAGATTCCCCTGAGTGATAAACGTGGTCTTCGTTACAAAGCTGATACTCTAGAACCAGCCACTGACCGTTCCAAGCTTAAGTTTGGAATGTTCGTATCCTCTATCCCTGACACTTTCTCGTCTCAGTGTTCCTCTTCTAAACCGCCTATCCCTAAGGAAATATCTACCTTAACTTCTAAAGGTAAAGAAAAAGTTGTTTATCCAAAACCTAGCTTTTAATCAAAATCCTCAGAAGGGTACCTTTGTACCAAAGCTGAATGCTTCTAAAGCTTCAGTGACTTATCCCTCTGGTTCAAAGAATAAGATCCCTCGATTTATTCAGCGTGGATCTATTCAGCGATCCACTCCTAGAATCAAAGTGGATACTATTGGTAAGACATCCGAAGAACTGAATGTTCCTCCAGTTTTAAATACCAAAAGTTTACTTGGTACTGGTCCTTCTAATTCAAAATCAAAAGCTCAACATACAAATGGTCCTAGAACTACTTTTAGTTATAGGAAATGTTATCATTATGGACTTACCAATCATATTGCTAGTAAGTGCCCCACAGCCACCCAAGCTGAAAAGATAGCTAAGGTGAAGGCCATTGCCCCCAAGGCAATGAAGACCACTGAGGTTAAGAAATTAACCAAAGTGAAGACTGACAAAGCTGAATCTTCAAATGCTGCGAAGACTGCTGAACCTTCCACTTCCTCTTCTATCCCCCCTGACAAGTGTGTACACATGGTTAAGTGGGTACCCAAGACAAACTAATCTTCCTTTGTAATGCAGGTTAAGAAGGGTATCTGGTATCTCGATAGCGGATGCTCTAGACACATGACTGGTAAGAAGAACCTGCTCACTGAGTACAAAAAAGAGAAGGGTCCCTCTGTAACTTTCGGTGGAAATGGAAAAGGACATACCCAAGGGTTTGGTGTACTCTCTAACGGTACAACAACCTTCAAAAGAGTCGCATATGTTGAAGGGCTGAAGCATAATCTTCTAAGCATCAGTCAGCTTTGAGACATGGATAACAATGTAATCTTTACTAAGGAATCCTGCTTTGTCACTGACAAAAAGGAGAAGATAGCTCTCAGCGGTTATCGTTTGGAAAATGTTTATGTAATAAACATGTACATAAACATGGACTCAACAACCACTGAGAACTCCTGTTTCTTCTCTAAATGTTTGGAAAATGTTTATTTGATATTGTGTGTTTTTCTACCTTAAATTATCTTTCAGTTCTTAAATACGCTTCCGCACCATATCTAAATCTGAACTAACTGAAAGTTAAGATCATTGTTGAGAAAACAGGAACCAACAATTGGTATCAGAGCGAACCTTGATTTTTAATATCAAGGGATCCACTCTAAAACTATGATATTTGGTAGAAACTTGGATTTTTAACCTATTCTTCATATAATTCAAACAGTTTCTGTTTTTCTGCCATTTTCGATTCATTCAAACTTTGGTAAACTTATAGAATCTGTTATTCTGGTTAAAAACACCATTTTAGTGCTCAGCTTAAAACTTTTAAGCTTAAAAACTTCATACGAAGCATCCACTTCATACTCTGAAAATCTGTTGTAAAAACCCTTTTTTCTGGATAATTTATCTCTCTAAAAATGACAAATACAAACAACTTCCTCTCTGCTGGTTCCTTAACCAAACCTCCCACTCTTCTTAGAGAAGAATACCTTCAATGGAAGATTCGAATGATTCACTTCTTTGAGGGTACTGACAAAGAATTGGTCTATTATATACGTAAACCTCCTTTCATTCCCATGATAACTGTACCTCGTGTTCCTAGCACAGACGACACACCTGAAATCCCAGAACACACAAAACCAAAGACCCAGGAAAATTGGTCTGATTCTGATTGGGCTAAATACGAAGTTGCTCAGAAAACTAAGAGAATTCTGATCATGGCCATCCCAAATGACCTTTTCCAGTCCATGGATGCATGTGAATCTGCATATGATCTATGGAAAGAACTGGAAAAACAACTAGAAGGAGGAGTCAAAACCTAGAAGAACCGTAGAGCTCAATACATAAATGAATACTATGCCTTTAAAGCTCTGCCAACCGAATCTCTGCAAACTACGTATGATAGGTTCAACTCTCTAATAAACAAGTGCAAAAAGTTCGGCATCCACAGAACATCTGAAGAAAACAACGTTATGTTTCTAAAATCTCTGAATGAAGAATGGCTTCAGTTATCTATGTCTCTGCAAACAAATCAAGACTTAGATTCTTGGACCCAATCAGACCTCTATGGAACATTGGCAGCACAAGAGCCTCAGGTAGCACAAACAAAAGCCCAGATCATTGCACCTCTTGCATTGGTTGGTAAGACTACAGAGGCTAAAGAGAAACCAAAGAAAGAAAAAGCAATAGAGGAAAGAAAGAAGGAGAAGAAGAAAAACATGATGGTGGAAAGTGAAGAAGAAGAGGAAGTAGCAGAAGAAGAAACGACCCTGGCCTCGATAGCTAAATCTTTAGCTCTCTTGACTAGGGAATTCAGCAGAGGATACCAGAAGAAATCTGGTAATGAACGATATGAAAAAGAGAATCAAGAAAGGGAAGGGTCAAACGACAGAAGTGGTGACCGACAGAGGTCCAGTGACAGAAATGACAGAGGAAATGACCGACAGAGGTCGGAAGAGAAAGCTGGCAACACTCCACAAATTCAAGAGTGTTACAAATGTGGTAAGCCAGGCCACTACGCAAATGAATGCCGAACAGAAAGAAGTGGTGACCGACAGAGGTCAGACGACAGAGCTGGAAACTCCACACAGAACTAAGGATGCTACAACTGTGGAAAGCCAAGTCACTTCGCCAACGAATGCAGGAGCAGGTCAAATCGCCCTCAGAGGGATGCAGCTTTCTACAAAAAGAAGGGTGAATACTATGCTCAGATGTCACTAATGGTGAACAAAGAAATCTGGGAGTCAGATACATCCTCTGACGAAGGCGAAACAAAGAATGTCCTATTCTATGGCATGGCAGAAGTCAGCTCCGACTCCGACAGTGAGGTATCCACTTCCATATCTAACTCGAATACTGCAGAAGATGACTTGATTAAACTTAACATTGAATACACTGAAATGAAAAAGACTTGTGAAGATATTCAGAAAAGCTCACCTTCTATGAGAGAAGAGCTAGACTTCTTACTCAAGAAAAAGCTAAAATCTTTAAAGAAAAAGAAGAAATTGAAATGGACTGGAACAAAAAGTTAAATCCTTTAAAAGAAAAGATTTCTGAACTTAATTCTTCCTTGAAAACAAAATCTAAAGAACTAATGGACGTTGAGTGCGACAGAATGAACATCCTAGCTCTTAAAAATTATTTTCAAAAGGAAAGAGAAGTCCTCTGTCAAGATTTACTCAGAAGAGATCTTCAAATTAAAAAATTTCAAGATGCTCAGAAGGTGTACGAAAAAATAAACACACAAATAGGGAGACGGGGAATTGGCTTCTGTGATATAGATCCTTATACCGGAACCAAAAGAAACAAGCCTCTGTCCTCTCTATTTCACATAGGAGATACAAGAAAACCTAGATTTCCAAATCTTCTCTCTATAAGTAAAAGGCAAAAAGTCCCTAGGGAACCTCACAAGAGAAAACCTCTGAAGATGACAAATGTGTGGTTTGAAAACACAGATTTGTCACCTTCAATCTCTGTCAAAAGAGAATCCAAACCTAAGAGGTATCTGAAAACTCAAGATCAGATAGGAATCTTCAAGTTTGGTAAACCCGAGACTCAAACTCAAGTTGCATTTGTCTGCATGATGAATTCTGAAAAGAAATTATCAGAAGAGGCACCTGAGTTCAAGCCAAAAATTACAAAAAAAAAAACTTGTTATCTCTGAAGAAAACCTCTGTACATCTTCCAGCGATCAAGATCTGTCTGAAAAAGAATAATTAACAGATACTTCTGTTAACTTAGAAGATAGTTCCTTAGAAAAGGAAGAAAGTGAGTATGGCACATGTTCTGAAAGTCCAGCCTCTATCGAAAGAGAACTAAGTGACTCAACCTCTGTATATGAGGACGATTCATCCTCTGATGAATCAGAGACTGACTCTAAGTCAGAGATAGGACCTAGTGACACAAAGGTTATTAAACAAACCTCTGAAGTTCTTAACAGAACTATTCCTCCCAAGGAGAAAATCATTGGAATTCCAATTTGTCTAGACTTTTTGAATATGTGCATACAAGCCAAAACCTCTCTTGAGCTTGAAAATTTCAAACAACAGAAGTTAATGTCCACTCAAATTCCAACAAGTTCAAAGATTTTAAAACCCTTAAAACCTGTTAAAGAAAAACTAACATGGCAACAGAAGGGTAAATGGACTAAAATTAACAAATCTTTTTCTTCTGTGACAGTGAAATCTACAGAAGGGGAACACAGAAGGCCGCACGCAACAAAGAATTTTGCAAACAACGATCTAACCTACATAAACCTTCTTGTAATAGAAAGTCTAATGTTAGGATAAATTATAATGCCTCTGTGCCCCCATTTAATGTATTCAATGAAAAGTTCAAGCAAATCTCTTCGCACATTCAATACTGTCATTGCTTTGATCTTATGTTTAAATTAAACCAACACTTCAAAAGTCCACACTGACATCTTACTGTACCCAAAGAAAATGATAAATCCAAGGGTAAGAAGAAACAAAATGTTTCTTCAACAGAAGCTAAAACAAAGACCAAGAATGCTAAGGCAAACTTGAAGACCCCTGACAAAACTGGACCCATGTGGATATGGGTACCTAAAACTCTCTAATTGTCTTCCAGAAGCAGTATGTGCCAATCTGGTATCTAGACTCCGGATGCTCAAGGCACATGACTGGCGACAGAGGTCTTCTATCCACATACAAAGAAAAGAGCGATGGTGGATCTGTGACCTTTGGAGACAATAAAAAGGGGTACATCAAAGGCTACGGAGTCATAAAGAAGGAAAATATAACCGTATGCAAAGTTGCATATGTTGATGGCCTTAAACACAATCTTCTCAGTGTTAGTCAACTCTGCGATACGGGATTCGACGTAATGTTCAAAAGAACCTTTTGCTATCTACAGAGCGAGGACACAGGACTTGAACTTCTACGAGGCGAAAGAAGAGGAGATCTATATCTCATGAACTTCAATGCAAAGAACAAGAAAGACAAAATCTGCCTTGTTGCATGCAAAAGCGAAGAAGCCTGGTTATGGTACAACATGTTCTGCCATTTAAACTTTCACACTCTTGATAAACTTGTAAAACTTGATCTAGTCAAAGGTCTACCAAACGTTAAATTTAATAAAGATCATTTATGCTCTGCCTATGAAATGGGAAAACTCAAAAGAGCTTCCCATAAAGGCAAAACTGATGTATCTTGCCCAAGACCTCTGTACATGCTACATGTTGACCTCTGCGGACCAATATCTACATGGAGTCTAGGTGGCAAGAAATATCTGATTGTTTTGATCGATGAATTCTCAAGATTTACATGAGTTGAAATTGTCAGAAAGAAATCAGATGTTCCAAACATACTGATAAATTTAATGAAAAGAATCCAAGTTCTGTATGAGTGCAGGATTCAGAAACTGAGAAGCGATAATGGCACAAAACTCAAAAACTCTGTCATTGAAACCTATCTTACAGAAGAAGGAATTTCACAGAACTTCTCTGCAGCACGCACCCCACAACAGAATGGCGTGGTCGAACGAAAGAATCGCACGCTTGTGAAAGCCGCCAGAACTATGCTAACTGCATATGGATTACCAATGACATTTTGGGCAGAAGCAGTGTCAACCGCATGCTATACCAAAAATCGATCAACCATCGTAAAGAGACACCTCAAAACACCATATCATTTGATCAACAAAAGACGACCAAACATCAAGTTCTTCCATGTATTTGGATGCAAGTGCTTCGTCTTAAATGATAGAGAAGCAAGAGGAAAGTTTGAAGTAAAGGCAGATGAAGGCAAGTTCATAGGATACTCTGCAACTTCCAAGGCCTACAAAGTTTATCTTCTGCGGTCTCGAACGATTGTAGAAAGCATAAATGTTTCTTTTGACGACACCTTCCAAAAGACTTCTGAACAAATCAGTTCAGAACTCGGTCTAAAAGGGGAATCCTCTGGCATCTCAAAAAAACAAGAGAAGAAGACTTAAATCTTCTATTTCAAGAGATGTTCCATGATGATATTGATCCCTCTGCTGGAGCCGTCAGAGCCTCTGGAGAATCACCTTCTGCCAGCCAGAACGAAATAGGTATCTCTCTAACAGGTCCCTTAAACAATTCATCTTCCTCTATAAATCTTACAGATGCAAATGCCGAGGGGGAGCCAACATAAGATGATACAACAAGGAAAACAACCACATAAGCTACTGAAGAACCAACTCCAGAAACCATAGAGGAACCAATAACAGAGGAACAAGAAGACTCAGACTATACTTCCTCAGAGGAACAAACACCACCACTCATTCCAATCATTCCACAATCTGTAGTATCAAGCACGAAAGCAAAATCTACGACAGAGGCTACACTAGAACAACAATTAGAAACCTCTGAAGAGCAACTTGATGAAATCGATGACCATCTCCCAAGAAAAACAAAGTGTACAAAGAGCCATCCTCCAAGTCTTATAATCGGCGAACCTTCTGAAAAAGTAAAAACAAGATCTTCTACTGCTAACTTTTGTTTCTTTACAAACTTTATTAGTGTGATCGTGCCAAAAAGGATCTCTGAAGCCCTTGACGACCCAAATTGGGTAGATGCTATGCAAGAAGAGCTTCTACAGTTTGAGCGAAACAAAGTCTGGACTTTAGTTCCTCTGCCACGAGGAAAACAAGCCATAGGAACTAAATGGGTCTTCAGAAATAAGAAGGATGAAGAAGGAGTGGTCATAAGAAACAAAGCAAGATTGGTGGCCAAGGGATATCGCCAAGAAGAAGGTATAGATTACGATGAAACTTTTGCCCCTGTCGCACGACTCGAAGCCATAAGAATCTTCTTAGCCTTCGCTGCCCACAGAGGTTTTAAAGTATTCCAAATGGGCGTAAAATTTGCTTTTCTAAACGGCGAAATCCAAGAAGAAGTATACGTCCAACAGCCACCATGGTTTGAAAGCTCTAAATACCCAAAATACGTGTACTACCTCGACAAAGCTCTGTATGGACTGAAACAGGCTCCAAGAGCATGGTACGAAAGACTTTCTACCTTTCTTCTCGATAATGGTTACGACAGAGGTACGACGGATACAACTTTGTTTTATAAACGAAAAAGTGATGAAATTATGCTTGTACAAATATATGTGGATGATATAATCTTTGGGTCTACAAATACAGAAGAGTGCAAAAAGTTTGAAAAACTCATGCAGAATGAGTTTGAAATGAGTATGATGGGAGAATTAACTTTCTTCCTCGGACTCCAAGTAAAACAATCATCAGAGGGAATTTTCATAAATCAAGCTAAATATGTCTCTGACATACTTTCGAAATACATTATCTCTGATGCCTCTGTAATGGGAACTCCAATGGCCACAGGAAATAAGTTAGACTCAGATTCAAATGGCATACCTATAGAGTGCACGCTCTATAGAGGAATGATTGGGTCTCTGTTATACTTAACTGCAAGTAGACCTGACATAATGCATGCCACATGTCTCTGTGCAAGATATCAAGCTAACCCGAAGGAATCCCATTATAATGTTGTAAAGAGAATCTTCAGATACCTCAAAGGGACCAAAAATCTTGGCCTCTGGTATCCGAAGAACTCTGGTTTTGGTCTTAAAGCTTATACAGATTCAAATTATGGAGGATGCAAGCTCGACAGAAAGAGTACCTCTGGGAGTTGTCAATTCCTAGGTGGTAAACTAGTCAGCTGGACCTCTAAGAAGCAGAACTGCGTATCCACATCTACAGCAGAAGCCGAATACGTTGCTGCTGCTAGTTGTTGCTCCTAGGTTCTGTGGATGAAAACTTAGCTTATGGACTATGGTCACATCATATTCAAGATTCCCATCTTCTGTGACTCAAAGAGCGCCATAGCAATCTCTGCCAATCTAGTACAGCACTCAAAAACAAAGCACATCGATATCCGTTACCACTTTCTGAAACGTCATGTTGAATATGGGACAATCAAAATGCACTTCGTGTCTACAGAATACCAGCTAGCAGACTTATTCACCAAGGCACTAGATGAGAAAAGATTTATTTTCTTGGTGGGTAAGTTGGGAATGATAAACATGAGTTAAAACCTCTGTAAGTATAACTTAAATCTTCTGTAAATATATATATATATATATATATATACATGTTTCTGTTGTTTTATTTATTTTATTTTAGTTCTGTATGAAAATTCTCAATCACCAAGTGTTCAATACTCAACAGAGCTTCTGCAAGATTGCTTAGAACACCTGATAATCTTTACAGAACATCTGAAAAACTTGATCTATGCCGTAAGCATTACTTATCAAATTTTGACCCAAGCATAGATCAAGGGGGAGCAGAAGGAGACCTTGAAATGATCTACAGAAGTTGATCATTCAAGGGGGAGCCAAAGAAGAAATGTGATCGACATTATCCACAGAAGACAAGTATTATGCCGAGACAGAAAAAGCCAAAAGATAAGTATCTCGAAACAAATCCTTTTTTAGAACAATTTTCTAGGACAAAAATTTCTAAATATGTCTTAGAAACATTGTTTAAATTATACCAAACAAGTTTTGATCAAAAAGGTTAACGAGACTTATGTTATGAGATTTTGAGTGTAATAGAGCTTCTGCTGAGCTCAACAGAGCCTCTGTATGCATAATCCTCTATAAAACTACAAATCTCATACAAAAACTCTTCCGATCAAACACAAATGTTCTCTGTAAGGATTTACTTGAACAAAATATTACAGAAGAAGGTCTTTTGGGACGAAGAGCTCATTCCATCAAAAAGTCTCTGTCAACCAATCTAGACACTAAAAAAGGAGCATCAAGCACAAAAACTATTCCAGAACAGTTTTCTAGGACAAAAATTTTCAAATATGTCCTAAAAACAGTTTATAAAACAGTAAAAACTTTGGATGATCAAAAAGTTTAATAGATTTTTACTTATGAGAAATTTCCTCTCATAGAGCTTCTGCTGGCTCTGACAGAGCTTCATAACCTCTGTGAAGAAATTTCTACTCTATAAATCTATCGATCCTCTCCAATGCTTTTCAAACGTTTTTGGTAAAGATTCATACAACAGAGGATACAAAGAGAGTTTTCAAACTACAGAGCTCCATCCCTACAGAGCTTCTGTCATTTTCAAACTTGGGTAATTTCTTCAACAGTAACGGCTCTTTTACTGCGATTGAAAATTATGTGGAGGAAAAGAAACCCACGCGCCAAGCATTAATGGGCCGCGCACGACGTCAAGTCATGCTCTGACACTGCTGACATGTCACATTTTCATTGGACGTACACGGCACACGTTCTCCTGGAAAGTTGAACCCGCCGTTCATACTCAAGTACGGATTCCAAATTTTATTCACTTCCATATATTTACCTCTTCAGAATTCTAACCGTTTCCATTCACTATAAAACCCAAGTTACCACTCCTCATAAAACCTTTACGAACTCTCATCTTCTTCTCCGACGAACCTTGCAAAACCTGCAACCTACCTATTTTTCATTCTTTTCTTCAAGATAAACAACAATGGCATCATCCTCCAACATTTTTTAAGACTCCCCTGTTCAAGAAAACTCACCTGCTCAATCTGAGCATTCCCAAAATACAAATATAGCCGCGGACCTGGAAAAAGACAACTCCGGTGATGAAGCTAATTTCCCTCCAACAACACACGAGAAAAACTTCATCGCAAATAAACACTTTAAAAGTGTTCTTCCTCTCAAACCCAACAACTATTATCTTGTTCCTTCAAAAACCACTTTTGGGGAATCTCATGCCATTCTCCTTCACATTTTGGAGAAGCATTACCTCTTCCATCTGTTGACAAAAACCGTCAGTAAAATACCAGCAGGATATCTAAACCAATTTTGGCAAAGCAGCAGATATGACCAAGAGGACCGACAGATCAAGGGCTATTTTCCAAACCTGATAGAACCGAACACATGGAACTCAAGTTCAATAGAACAATGTTCTCACTTGAGTTTAGTCTTCCAACCAGAGGTCTGCTAGGTATAAAGAATTACGCTGAAGCACCTACAGATGAATAGCTCTGTAGATTTGTTGAAATGATAGGGTACAACATAACCCTAAGAAAAAGGAACGACTTCAGAAGAGGACGATTACCCCCTCTGTGGAATACCCTCTTCTCAATTCTGAACAGATGCCTCACTGGCAAAATCGGTAGTCCAGATCAAACCTCCCATCAGATTCTATCCATAATGTACGGTGTATATTATGATCTGCCTCTGGACTACTCGACCTTAATGATGCAAGAGATGATCAACACAATTGACAGAAAGATCTCCACACAGAAAGCCAAAGAACGCTCAAACCCATCTCTACCTCTTCTGCAATATCAACAAATCCTTGGAGTACTTTTGGAACCCCTACTCCTTCTAGAAAACTGGTCGTTAGAAGGTCCAACTGCCAAAATATACGCCATGACGAAAAATGTTCCAACTGAGCACGTCGATGGATATCCTTTCTGCAGACCTCTGCCATCAAGACTTCTGGAATATGCTACAGATGAAACCCTAAGGTTAGCTTATATACGCGATCACATGACTCCAGAACCGAGCCCTGTGACACCCCCGCGTTTAGGTATGCCTTTAGAAACTAGGGTAGTTGAAAGAATGACAGATGAAGAATGGGCTAAGGCTTTCCAGAAGCATGCAGAAGTTCAAACCAAGTTCGTTGCTCAGAGGAAATCCATCTACTCTGCCTCTACTCCTAAAAAGAAAACAAAGAGGAAAACAACAGAGGGTACTTCAACTTCTGCAATCGACCCTCAACAATCTCCACCTCATGCAACAGAGGTTGGATCTTCTGCTCCCCCCTTCCCCCAAAGGAAAAGAAGAAGAGAAAAACCAAATCCTTAGAGGAAGGGACACCTAAACCCAATAGGAGAAAGGGCAAGAAGAAAACTAGGAAACCTCTGTCTCCTATTGTAGAGGAAACAGTGGCAGAAGAAGTCACGGAAGAACAAACTCAAGAATCACCTCTGCAATCCCCCAATCCCCTCAACTATGCACATCACGGGGATTTTTCTGACTTCCTCCAACGACCTAAATTTGCCAACACTCTTGACACTGCTGGATGGACTGCAGAAGCTCTGTCACATGAAACCCATGAATCCACAGAAGAAACAGACTTCCGTATCTCTTCAGGCTTGGAGGAGGATGACCAAACCCCACAAAATAATCAATCCAAAACTCCTGAAGTCCTACAGAACCCCTTCACCCAACCCGGATTTGATGCACAAAGGGCAAGTCCAAAGGAACAAATAGCTGCAGAAGACCATAACATGGACACCATGTTAGAAAATCCAACAGAGGAGGTGATTGAAACGAGGGAGTCAAGGATAGAGGTCTCAGAGATAGATTCAGATGAAGAAGAAGCTGACCAAATACGAAAAGGTCTCTATCATCCACATGTCATGCAATTATACGGCTCTCATCCAATGTACGACTTCTTAGTTACTGGGGCAGGAGCTACAACAGAAGTTAGGGAAGAAGCACCAAGCCATAGGGTAACGACAGAGACTGAAACTATAGATGGTGAAGTAGTGCTTGGATGCCTAACAGAGGGAGAAACAAGAAAAGATGCCTGGATTAATAGAGGCACACAACCAAAACGAACTCCCAGTGCAACCCACACTTCTATTGCCGCCAGTCTAGTGGCAGAGGGCAATATTGAAAAAGAGCAGCACGGCTCGACCCTAACCCAAACCATCCGGACAGAGGAAATTCTTTCATCCTCTGTACCAATAATAACCGGGGAAACCATTACAGGGGAATCCTCTTTAAAGGATTCATCCTTAGTGCGTGATCTATTGCCCCAGATCACACCCGACATCCTTGCAGAGGAATTTGTTTCCTCTGCCACACGCACACAACTAGGTCCAAACATCTCTTCAGAGGAGATTAGAGTGCACAAAGACGGAGAGACTCTAGACAAGTCTCCGAGTCAACAGAAGGATAATCTAGTACCCACCTCTGTAGTGGATCTAGACAATGTCATTCACATAACTTCTGTAGAGTCTGAAGCACTAGATGCTTCTGCTCGAGGATCAGAAGAAAATCCTTCCACCCCCAACATCAAAACAAGGGCGAAAGAAGGTGTCTCAGGAAAAGAGACTCACTCTGGGGACGAATGTGTTCCCCCAGAGGTTACAACGAGTTCACATGTATCAAGGGATGAGTTCGAAACCCTTGTCACCTCTGTAAACCAAACAATGAAAGAGTTGCAAAGCTCTTTCAAATCTTTTGCAGATACTACATCCAGGGCAATCCTTGATCTGAACACCAAAATGGACACCTTGTCCACAGAGGTGCAAAATGCCATAACCCAGATGAAGTCCTCTGCAACACACACTGCTACTACCACTGCCACCTCTGCAGCAGCTTAATTCGGAAAAAAGCCACCACCACTGCCTTCAAAGACTCTGTCAAGCACTTTCTTCTGAAAATAAAAGAGCAATCCTCAAAATCTAAGGCTCTTACACCCGAAGACCTGAAGAAAGCCTTAGACGAAGTTCAAGAACAAACAACCAAAAATACTCAAGCCATGAAGCCTTCTGACTACATGACCAGAGCTCAAGTGACAGAACTCGGCCAAGGAATACTTGATCAGATGACCGAATTCATCAAAGCTTTCACCGTTGCCAACGCATACTATGTCAAAGAGTTTCAAGCTAGTATCGGCAAAATGCGCTTCAATGCAGAGGCAGAGGTTAAAACACTGATCGGCCTCTGTGATGACTTGTGCGCAAAGATGATTCCTGCAGGGGCTGTTCCACTAAAGAAACCAGATACCACATGCAGGGCAGATGGTACGACAGATAAACATCAGGATGACTCTGATGATGACCATCATGGTCCATCAGATCATCCTGAGGGGGAGAATCAAGGGGAGAAACAAAGGGAAGAAGCTGTGAGGAGAGGTCTACCAGCTCCACCAATAGTTGCAGAACCCATCAACCAAGCACCCCCAACAAAGAACACAACCGTCCACAGAGGCAACACCCACCTTTGTGGAAATAATCTCTGAAGAAGCCCCTGCTAAAACCCAAATACCAGAAACAACCCATGTTCAAAAACAGAAGACCACAGAGGCAACACCCACCTCTGTGGAATCTCCTTCTGTATTTAGAAAAGATGTCAAAATCCAAGAAGAAGTCTACCTTCTGACATCCTCCGAAGATGAACTACCTTCCCCAACACCCAAAACCAACCCAAAAATAAAAACCATTGCTCACAAAAGAAAATATTTGAGCAAAACACTTGAAACCTCCCCAACAGAACCCAAACCCAAATCACCGATCAAGCCCTCTGAAACTCAAGTGTCAGAACTAACAGAGGCAATCCCCAAACCAACAGAAACATCAACAACAAAGCCCTCTGAGACTCAAGCGTCAAATCCTACAGAGGAAACCCCATCTCAACAAGCAGAACAGCCGACGACAAAAGACAAGGGAAAAGGGATCATAACAGAAGAACCGCAGAAGAAAAAGCCCAAGCATCAACCTTCAACAGAAAAACTGATGAAGAGCTCTTTCGATGCGTATAAGACACCAAAGCCTGAATAAGAAGACTGGGCTTTCGGCACTAAACCTCTGTCAAATATTCCTGTTCTGGATCCAAAGACAAAACCTTCAGAAGATCGAGTGGCAGAAGTCAAGAATCAATTAGATACTCTGCGAAGAACCTTACCTCAACCACCACCACCACAAATGGAAGAAGTGGTATACAGGTACTTATACAACAGAATGGGCATAATGGATCAATCAGAACCAACCATTTCAGACCCTGACTTCCGTGCTGACCTCGAAAACCTCTTCACCAGAACAAAACCCAAGCCTAAACACTAAGTCTTCTCAACATCCAAGATCATCAAAGTCCTATATTGTAAGTTCTCTAGAACCAGATCCTGGCCTAAACTCTCTTACAACATCTACAAGGTCAAAAGAGAGGACAGATCAGAGAATCAATTTGCAGATGCAGATCTTAGGAATCTCAATCCTTATGATCTACCTGGTCTTCTGCAATGGACGAAAGAGAACTTCACAACCGACGAAGTTCGCAGAGCCTACAGGGTGATAAGAAAGGCCATACGCGAAAAGCTTCTGCTATACAGCATGGTAGATTTCCAATTGGCTCGAGATCTTAGAGTAAAGAGCTTAACCGTTCAACCACCAGAAGACTACTGCCCTCCCTCTGCTACACCAAACTCAATCATCACAAATCTAAGGGTCGGGTTAGTATTTCTAGATCCTTCTGATAAATCAAAGTTGTTCGTAGAGATGGACTGTCAGAAGTACGCAACATGTACTTTGACAGAGTTTAGAACGATCCTAGTGGAGCATAGAGGATCAAAGCTCATGAATCAAAGTCTTGCCGACAAACTGATAGAGGTTATCGATGCAACAATCAACTTCTGAAATCTATGCATCAGCTTCTATCACGAGCTCAAATAAGAAGGACTCGACCGCAGAAGTTTCAATGACTTCAAGAATGCCAACATCTGAGTCAGTCAAACAGATCCTCTGTAATATTTTCTTTTCAATACAATCAGATGTAAATGTCTCTGGCAAAATAAAATATGAAAAGAAAATATTCTTGTACTTAGAAAATACTTGCACTTTCAAAATTTTAATTTTCACTACTTAGGGGGAGATTGTTAGCTCCAATCTCTGTTTGTAAAAGTAGTGAAAATAGTCTAAGTACAGAAGTAACCCACAGAGGCTCTGCCGAGTAGCCGAGTAACCAAGAAGACAGAAGTCTTCGACAGAGGCTCTGCCAGGTTAATCAAGAAGACCGGAGTAAAAGAAGCAACAGAAGGCACTTCTAAACGGACAAGACCACAGAGCCTCTGTCATACTTGACAGAGCTTCTGTGGCAAAAAGAAGATCTACGCAAAATATCTTAACAAGGACGGACATGCTTCTTACAATACCTGCCATTCGAAGGTTCTAAAGATCAATCGTACAAAGGCGTGACCTGACAACTCCACGTGTCAAACTCTGATAGGTTTCCGCCAAAAGCTGAATACGGAGCATTTAATGAACGTTGTATCTACAACAGTTCCAGAATAGTGTTTTGTACCTTCCAGCTACTGTTCCAGAACAGTGTCTTTGTACCTTCAGTCCTGATTGTCCCCTTTAGAAGTAGTACAAATAGAAGGTTCATGTGAACTCTTCTATTAAGCTTAATACCACAAAAATACACCTATATTATTAAGCTTTTAACAACACACACACCATTAAACTGCAGATTTCTTGTTAATCCATTAAAGTTCTTGGTGTTTCTTTATATATCAAATACAGTAATCTTGGATATATTCATCTGTTCTTACATACTGTTTATTTGATATTGTGTGTTCTTCTACCTTAAATTATCTTCCAGTTCTTAAATACGCTTCCGCACCATATCTAAATCTGAACTAACTGAAAGTTAAGATCATTGTTGAGAAAACAGGAACCAACAGTAAGGTGTTTTGTTTTTCAAATAAGTGGCATTAAGGTTTTCATAAACAAAGGGAACCTGAACATTAATATTTTTCCGAGGTGGCTCATTTTTCCAAATTAGTGTCAACATTTTCAGGCTTTTCCCCTACTTGTGGTAGAGGAATTTCTGTTCGTCGTTTGTGGTCTTCCTTTTCCTCATCTTCGTGTGAAGGATTAGTCCACTTGATCTTATACTTAGGGTATTTCTTATCTAGTCCCAAAAAGTTGAACTCATAAAGGGTGGGAACACGAGATAATATTTTATTTAGGTAACAAGGATAGTCATATCCTTGTCCCCAAAGAGCGTTGTAGTATTTGAATTCTTTCAGTTTGTTCAAATGAATGGTTTTGTCTGATTGACCTCATTTATAAATTTTGGATTCGAGGTCCTTAAGCTTGATTATCAAGTCAGTATTTTCTTTTTGAACATTTGACCGAAAACTGACAATCTTAGTGTACTCCTCTTGAGACTTGTTTAACTTTTCTGTTAATTCAGATAATTGGGTCTCTAGGGTTTCGGCTCTTTTTGAAATGACTGAGCATTCAAATTGATAGTTTTCTATAACACACTTATGTTCAGCCTTTTCAATCGCTAGCTTGCCTCTAGTGTCGTATTTGATTTTGGCATCGGCTTCTAGGTGAGTGATTTGGGCTTCTAAATGATAAACTTTCTCTTTGAGCTCAAACTAAGTTGGGTAAGACAATGTTACTAAAAAAAATGACCGTGAGACAAAAGATATGATCCAAAACAGACAGTGTATCACAAAATACACAAATGTCCCCCTTCGGCGACTTATCCGGGAATTAGGATCCGGGTGAGGAACCCGAGTTTGTGAAAGTCCGGGAATGGGCAGAGTAGAGTTCGGGTAACAATTCCGAGACTAAAGGTCCGAGATAGGGGAACCCGGGAGTTGAGAACCGGGATCAGGTGAGATCCGGTGTTGGACCCAGAAGATGGAATCGGGAAAGGAAAAGTCTGGAACCCGGTATTAAACCCGGGAAGGTGGATCACCAGAACCCGGAACCGGATTGAGATCCGGATAGCGCCGGGACCCGGAGCCTAACTGGGAACTGGTATGTAGTCCGGATTCGGAACCCGGGTCGTTACGGGACCCGAGGTGCGAACCCAGTAAAAGAAACCAGGATTGAGATCGGGACTCAAGGAGAGCGGAACCGAGAATTTGAAGGACCCGGTACAATGCAAATCGGGAAACTTCAGTTCCCGGATTCAAACAGGTTGGGAAAATATAAAGTCAGGAAAACGTACCTTGAAACTTCGATTGCGATGAACACGGATCTGGGTTTGGTTTTTTTTCTTCGCAGATTTTGATTCCTCAAGATTGTTAGCACAACCAAAACACGAAAAACACCAAACACCAATTGATTTTGCCCCTAATGTCAACCTATTCCTTGAAAATTTTGAAAATTTATGAAACAGGGGCTCAAAAACAGTGTATCGAATTTCAACCAATTGATGACCAAGAACTTCAAATTCGACCCAGAAAATTTGCAGAAATCAGTTTAAGATAATATAGAATGGATTAGAACAAACCGATTTCAATACGATTGCACAAATCAAAAACCCAAAAAAAAAAGTTGAACTCAGCGCCGTTTTTCAAATGTCGATGAACACAAATGAAAAATTGATACCTTTTGGATCAATAGCTTTGTCCCTTGGCTCAGATACCACTTGTAGATCCCAGTTTGATCCAGTAACAATGTTATGAAAGAAATAATCTTTATTGAACGATTATAGAGAGTTACAAGATTGGATTGATGAATAGAACTCTCTCTCTAAACTTAATTAGGCGCACTCAATAATGATCAATCCTCTTTGAAAGGCTAACCTAATTCCCTCTAAACCACACATTAAATATCAAGGCTTTAAGCCTAAGGCCCATGGCCCAATAACACACTAAAGCCCATATTATCAATTATGAGGCTTTTACAAACAAATAAACAAAACTATTATTTTCTTTATATCACTCTCTATTTTATAGGACATTTAGTCCTAACAATTGCTGATGGTGAAACACGAATACATACATATACTAATTGTAATTTTCTCTAAGTTATTCTAAGCGTCATCATCAAGTCACTGAGAGAGTTTGGAACAACAATATCCCCCTATTTGAGGATGACAAAGCAACATAACAAAATTGCTAAGTATAACAATACAAGGATAAATGAGGACTCATAGATGCGTGTCCCATTTACTGTTTTCAGGGATCTTTTCTAGTACTTATAGAGTAAAGTACTTTCACTGAAACTTTCATTAAATTTCGTAATAAGATTACAAGGGAAATTGAAAGATACAAGTACAAGTGAAAAAATTACAAGTACTAAAAGATTACTGATAAATTACAAAAGATTACAAGAGAGGAATATATCAGCTATAGAGGTTCGTCCTTGAAGAGCATTTTGTCAAATGAGTCGGTTTAGGGATCATCCAGTCAAGTACCTTCTCTCCTTGTTGCCTTCTGAGTTTTGCTTCGCTGAGGACATGGGTTTTAAGGAAGAGGTCTGGTCTTGATTGATTGCACCAATGGACTAGATCTTTGAGTTGTCTGGGCAGATAGAGATCTCTGAGAATCGTTGAAAGCGTAATATACCATCCAAGTCAGGGAAGATGGTACCATAAGGGTCACTTATCACTTGGCCAGGTTTGAAAGGTCCACCTAGTGGCAGTGATAAGTCTAAAGCTAAAAGATCAAGTGGCGGTCCGACCACTTCTTCCCTTGAAAATTCAATACCAGTTTCGTTCAATGGGCAGGCTCACCAGAGGTCGAATATCGCTTTCTCTTAGCTGGTGCAGGTCACTGATTCTGAAGAAGAGCTGGAGGAGGAGGCAAATCTATTCTTGATGAAACTTTGTTGATGTGCACGTTCAAGAACCTCTCCACGTGGGATTTAAACTTGGACTTGGACTTTTGGATAGCATTCTTGATTTCTAGCCATTCATCAAAGCCGAAGAGCTCCAACTTTGACATGCAAATTCTTTGCGAATAACCGTTCTCTCTGATGATTGTTATTTCCACCATCACTGACTTCTTTGTTGTTTACCCCCTTAGGTTCATAGTAATGATTCGACTTGGGTGGTATCTGTGATCGACTTTTTTTCTACACCATTCCAACATGGAATCACTGACGTCTCTTTCTTTGCGGGCTTCCTTCTCAACATTTTTCAGCAGTTGCTCCTAAACTCTGATCGGGTGTCTTTTTAACAACTTACCAGAGACTGAGCTCTGCACTACCTTAAGGGCAAATTGAGCATCCTTTTGGCATGCAGTGAGTAGTTCCTCAGCTCTGATAGATTCCTTGAGTTCTTCCGGAGCTAGCATTTCAAAAACTTCTTGAGAAAGGATTTTGATGCGCTGATCCTCTAGTTGTTGAATCATTGCTGATCTTCTTTTTTGTTCTTCATCCTCAGACCTTTGAATTGGTCATGAGGGTCGGTTGGGGTGACTTGGCAATGTTTTGTCTCCCTCTTCTTGTTCATCAGTCTCTATCACCAAGACTGTGATTATTGGAAGGTCTTCAACGGTGGTTGCTTGGATTATTTGTTACTGAACTTCGTCAGCTCGTCCTTTAAGCAGGGGAGAGGACTAGCTGATGAAAAATGAAAGAAAGTTAGGTTGGGAAGAAAAAGATAGGGAGAATGGCAAAGTGTATAGGACGGGTTTTAGATGAGGGTGATTAGAAGTAGGGAATGAAATTGTGGAGAGGCATACATGAGAAGGTTGCTCCCCCTAAGACGTGAAGCAGATCTTCAAGTTACCAATGGCAGCGATTCCCTTCTGCTTGCCATGTGAAGTCTTCTCCGTGGGGGTCTTCTTAGTCCCCCCCTGCTTCAGTTATGGAGATCCCTTTAAGGGTAGGAGCGCTGGTGGCAGCAGGGGTGAACCAAAGAGCTGATTCATCGTCATCATCATCGTCATCACCAACGTCCTCATCCTTGGAGTCATCAATGATCTCTAGTTCTTCTTCCTCCTCCTCTTCCACTTCTTCCTCATCAGAGGGAATATTAAAGGTTACAGTGTTTGTGGAAGAGGCGATCCCTGAGGGCAACGTGTGAAGCCCCAGACGGATTAGCCATGGGTATAGCTGCCGAAGAAGAAGAACAAGAAGGAGATAGGAGGCGTTGTTTTAGGGTAGCAAGACTTACCTCATTATCAGCTCGCTCCACGTAGAGGATACGTACCCCGAGTTTTGGAAGCTGATAGTCACCCTCGGTCGGGTAGATCTCCTTCAAGAAAAACTACAGGAGAGCAAAGACGAATCTGACATAAGGAACTTGTTAGGACCATAAATGTCCTGCATATTAGAAAGTTATATAAAAAACTATATAGAGTTTTATATTAATTGTAAAAGCCTTAATAATGTTTAATGGGTATAGTTTAGCTTAATGTGCCATGGGCTTGAAGCTTAAGCCCTTGGTAAAAATAGTTAGAGTTTTAGCCTAGTTTTAGGTTAGACAGAGGAGAGCTTAGAAAGGTTAATAATCCTGAAACCATTGTAATCGCATAGTAAAAACTCTCTGAATGGTTTATGAAATAGAGGGATGACGTATTGAAATCAAATGTGTTCATTGCTTATTGTTTATTGATTTCATATCGATTTCACTAATCTGGGATCCACAATTGGTATCAGAGCAGACAGACATCGATTCAAGGTATCCTGGTAAGTTTTTATCGACTGCCAATTTGTCTAGAAATTCTCATTATTGTGATTTTGATTAAATTGTTTGATTCCAATCATCAAAATCGATTTATTATAGTCTTGTTAGCGTTTCAGCAAATTCTTAGAGTTTAATTTGATTGTTCGAGTGAGATTTTAAGCAAAACAGTGTTCATAATTTTTTGGTATCTCTTCTTTAAAGTTTCAAGACTTATGCATCAAAATCAAGATTTTTCCTTAGAAATCGATTTGGGTTAGTGTGGTTTTGTGTTTTGGTTATTTTCTAACTTTTCAGGAACGAAATCGAGCTACCCTAGTCAAGTGCAGATCCGAATTGCACACACAGTCGTCGTGTCTGGAAGTCTGCATCTGATACGGTAAGTTTCTATTCTTCACGTCTATCCGAACGCTGATTTGTCCGGACGCCCTATCCGGATTACTCTAAGTATCCAGACGAAATACACCTGGTAAGTTCTCGATTCCTATCCGGGTTACCCCAATATCCGGACGTCACCTATCCGGTAAGTTTCACTTCCCGGACGCAAGCTTCTCGGATTATCCTCTTGTATCCGGACGTACCCATATTCGGTAACTTTTTCCCGGTAAGTTTTTATTTACCGGATCCGGTAAGTTTCCTCGTACCAGATACCTTATTTACCGGATAAACTATTTGGGTCGCTAACTATCCGGGCACCATCTGCATCCCGATAAGTTTTCAACTATCCGAATCTCACCTATCCGGTAAGTATCTTTTGCCCGGACACTTACATTTTCCAGATTCCCTATTCGGAAACCACCTGGATTACATATCCGGGACCCCCGTGCTAAGTCGTAGGAGGGGAACATTTGAGTATTCTTGTTGGTTCCCGTTTTGCTTATACAAGATTGTCAGATCTATTAGTTCGAATTTATGTTTGATGCGGAAGCGTATTTGAATAACTAATAGATATGATTGATAGATTTAGAACACAATATAAATAAACAGTGAACAGGAAATAATATCTACAAAGTTTACTGAATATATGTATTAAGAACAAATTCAAGAACAGTGAGTAAGCAAAGCTTTAAAACAGATATGACTCTCAAGGTGTTTAAGCTGTGTGTTCTTGTGATGTTCTTCTCTCAAAGTGTTCGATTGATCGATCGATGGATTGATAGATTAATAGGAAGAACTCAACATGAGTCTTCCTTAAATACTACTCTAAGGGGACCATAAAGCATATGCTACTATTCACAAAGGACGGTATGAATAGTTGGACATATGGCATGAACAGTTGGACGTGCTATATTGCATTTAATGCAGCAGACGTCTATTATGTACTAAGCCCTATTGAATCCAACCAGAGTTTGACACGTTGCAGTTGGACAGGGCATGCTACCATGCAAGTTGATGAACAGGTCCTGTAACAGTAGAAAGATATTATAAATATCTTTTAAGTCTTTGTTGAAGACCGCAGAGGCTCTGTGAAGTGCCACAGAGGTTCTGCGGTTTGGTCCTTAGAAGAGCAGTCTTCACCGGATTCCGAGTCTTTGGTCTTCTTTGCGCGTATGACAGAGCTTCTGTAAGGCGCCTCTTTAGCTTCTGTAGCTTCTTGACCTTGATCTCTCGGTAAGTTCGGCAGAGCCTCTGTAAGAGGCTTTCTTCACTTAGCCTATTTTTCACTACTTCTAAATACTTCTAAGATTAGGAAGATTGAAGCTAACAATCTCCCCCTAAGTAGTGAAAAATAAAAAATTTAACTTGAGTTTAGTTAGGCTAAGTTAGATAAGACAGAGGTTAAACAATACCTCGAAAGTTCTTTCATTCAGAAATATGCCAGAGGCATTTTACATTTGAGTACAATGAAAGATGAACTTTTGACTTGGTTTGCAGAGATTTGAGGTTTGAGAATCAGATTTTGGCATCTTTGAAATCGTTGAAGCTTCTGTTGTCTCTTCCGATTCTTCCGATCTCTTTGTAGAAATTGATGCAAAGTTCTCTTAGGCGGATTGTGGCATCAATCTCTCTGATGAAAGTATCTGCAACATCTCTATCCATTTTCTCTGTACCTCTGTATTTTACAAGGCTTGCTCTGAACTTGTTCAGAGTACTAGTTGCGTACTTCTGACAATCCATGCACACAAATAGTTTGATTTCGCCTTGTGGGTTTTGAAATACTAACCCGAATCTTGGTTCTATAATGATATAGTTGGGCACGGCGTCGGGTGGGCAGCGATCTTCTGGTGGTCGTAAATTTAGATGTTTGAGACCAAGATTCTTTCCCAGTTGAAAATCTATCATACTGAAGATCAGAAGCTTTTCCCTCATTGCTTTTCTTAACACTTGATAGGATCTGGTGTTTGCCTCTGTGTTATAGTTGTCCTTTGTCCATTGCAGAAGGTCAGGTAGATCATAAGGATTGATATTTCTTAGGTCAGCATCAGCGAAGGTGGTTTCTGAATTGTCTTCTCTTCTGACTTTGTAAAGATTGTACCTGACCCTTGGATAGGTTCTTGTAAAGGAGAACTTGCAGAAGATTACCTTTTTGATCTTGTGGATTGAGAAGACATCTGCTTTGGTTCTTGGCTTTGTCCTTGTGAAGATGTTCTCAAATTCTTCTCTGATCCTTGAATCTGTCACATGATCTGTTGGATGATTGGTCTGAAAGGTTTGTTTATAGAGGTATTTGTATACCACTTCTTCCATCTCTTCATGTGTTGGACCAGGTTGTGGTACTTGTCTTCTGAGACTCTCCATCTGTTGAACAACTTCTGCAGCTCTGCCAGTAAGTGGAATGTCTGACAGGGGCTTTAATCCATATGCCCAATCAACTTCTTCAGGCTTTGGAGTTTGGAAGGCATCAAAGGCGCTCTTCATCAATTTCTCTGTAGGCTTGGGCAATGATTTCTTTTTCTTGGGCTCTTCTATCAGTATTGCTTTGCCCTTGTCTTTGGCTTTTGGAGGTGCAGAACCTGTTTCTTCTGTAGGTTTGGAGGTTGGTGCTTCTGTTGGCTTGATGGTTGCCTCTGTAGGTTTTGACACTTGTGTTTTAGAGGACTTTTGTGGCAATGGTTCTGTTGGCTTGAGTTGCTCTGTAACCTCTGTTGGAGGTTCTTTGGTGACTTCTTATGTGAGCTCTATTTCTGTTGGTGAAGATTGGACATCGAATCTTCTTGCCATTTTGAAAGCTAATGTGAACCTATGCCTTTCTTCTTCTCTCTGCGACATTCGATCAGTCATTGTATTGTGCATCTTTCTCAGAATATCAGAAGCAGAGGTCGCAGAGGTCGTTGCTCTTATTGGTTTGGTGGCAATCGACTTTCTTCTTGGTATGGTTTGGGGTTTTTCTGTTGATTTTGTTGAAGGACTCTTTTCCAAGTTGATTACCACAGGGGTGGTTGTTGCCTCTGTGGTATCCTGATCAGCTTCTGGAATATTGGTTTCTTCAGGACTTGATTCCACATAGATGGGTGTTGTCTCTGTGGTCTGTTGATTTTGTTGTTGATCTTGGGTTTGTTCTAGAGGGGCTTGACTGATTGGTTCTGCTGCGATTGGTGGAGTTTGTATTCCTCTGGTCGTAGCTTTTTCCCTTATATTCTCCCCCTCAGGGTTATTTGATAGACCAGGATGGTCATCATCAGAATCATCCTGACTTTTATCAGAAGTACCCTCTGCTCTGCAGGAAGCTTTGGGTTTCTTTGGTAGTTCTGCTCCTGCGGCCATCAACTTCGCACATACGTCGTCACAGAGGACGAAAAGAGTTGCAAGCTCTGCTTCTGTATTGAAGCGCATTCTGCCGACACTTTTTCTGAACTCTTTGACGTAGTTGGCATTTGCAGCAGTGAAGAAGACAATGACTTCTGTGACCTGGTTTATGACATTCTGGCCGAGCTCTGTTAGTTGTGCTCTGGTCATGTAGTCTTTAGGCTGCATCAGTATTGTGTTGCGCATTGCTTCTGCTTGAACATTTTGCAGAGCCTTCTGTAGATCAGCGGGTGTGATGCTCTGTGATTTGTTGGATTGCTTGTTCATTTGTTCAAGGAAATGTTTTACTGATTCCTTGAATTCAGAAGTTGCGGTAATTCCAAAATCTTTAGCAGCAGAAGTGGCTGTAGTTGTTGCAGTTGTTTGCGCAGAAGATTTCATCTCTGTGATGGCTGTTTTCACCAATGTGGACAGATTGTCCATTTTGGTGTTCAGATTCAGCATGGCCGTTGATGTTTTCTCTGCAAAAGATGTGAAAGAGCTTTGCAACTCTTTCATGGTTTGGTTCACAGAGGTGCCAAGGGTTTGGAACTCATCCCTTGATACCTGTGTCCCTGGTGTAACCTCTGGAGGAACACATTCGTCTCCAGAGTGAGTCCCTGCTCCTGGGACACCTTCGTTCACCCTTGTTTGTACGTTGGGGGTGGAAGGATTTCCATCTGATCTTCGAGCAGAAGCATCTAGTGCTTCAGACTCTACAAAAGTTCTGTGAACGATATTGTCTAGATCCACTTCAGAGGTGGGTACTAGATTATCCTTCTGTTGAATCGGAGACTTGTCTAGAGTCTCTTCGTCGTTGTGCTCACTACTTCTCTCTGAAAGAAGGGTTGGCCCTATTTCGTGCGTGGCAGAGGTAACAAATTCCTCTGTAGGGTGTTCTAGTGTGATCTGGGGCGATTGATCATGAACTATAGGTGAGTCTCTTTGAGGAGACTCCCTAGGAATGGATTCCCCGGTTTTTGTGGGTGCAGAAGTCGAAAGAGTGACTTCTGGCTGGTTGGGTTGGGTTTGGATCGAGCTGTGCTGCTCTATTTCAATAACTCCTTCTGCAGCTAGACCTGCGGAGTTAGATGTGTGGTTTTGGTTGTGTGCCTCTATTAATCCAGGCATCTTTTCTTGTTTCCTCTGTTGTTAAGCATCCAAGCACTACATCATTGTCTATCTTTTCAGCTTCTGTAGATATTTGATGGCTTGGAGCTTCTTCTCTATCTTCTGTTGAAGTTCCTTGCTCTGTGCCTAAGAAGTCATACATTTGATGAGAGTCGTATAACCTCATGACGTGTGGATGATAGAGACCTTTCCGTATCCAGACAGCTTCTTCTTCGTCTGAATCTACCTCTGAGACCTCCATTCTTGTCTCTGTTAATTCATCTCTATTCCACTGAACTTCTGTTTGTCCTATTTCTTCTGAAGCTGGGCTTGGACTCCTTCTGTGAACGTCCAATCCTTGCTGAATGAAGGGGTTCTGTAGAATAATAGGTGTCTCAGCTGATTGATCTCTGGGTGTTTGATCATCTTCTTGTAGATGTGTGTCAATGCCAGATATAGAGAAGTATTGTTCTTCTGAGGAATGGTGGTCGAGAGGTTGTGCCGTCCACCCTGCTGTATTTAAAGTGTTGGCAATTTCGGGGTTCTGTAGGAAATCGTTAATGTTTCCTTGGTGAGCAAAACGATCTGGGGATTGATGGGGCGATTGATATCCCTCTTCTGTCATTTCTTCTTCTGCAGTTCTTTCTTCTGCGATTGCTTCCTCTTCTATGGTAACCAATTTTTCAAGTGGTTTACCATGCTTGTTTTTGGATTTCCTCCACTTTGGTTTTGGTGCCCCTTCCTCTGTGGTTTTTGATTTTCTTTTCTTCTTCTGTTTTGGAGAAGAGGGAGGAGCAGAGGAGCCAATTTCTGTGGCATGAGGAGGTGAAGGTTGATCTTCTGCAGCGCTTGTAGAGGTGCCTTCTGCAGTTTTCCTCCTTTTTGATTTTGAAGAGGACTTCTTTCCAATGAGCTCTGCACGTTTGGCTATGAAGCTAAGTTGAATAGCCATATGTTTTGCTAATTTGTTATCTTTTTCTTCTTGAGTGGAAAGAGGTTATGCAATCATTGTTCCTAGGGGGACACCTAAATGCGGTGGTGTCATAGGACTCGGTTTAGGAGTTCTATGATCGCGTATATACTCTTTCTTAAGGGTTTTATTCGAGGCATACTTCAGAAGTTTCCTTGACAAAGGTCTGCAGTGTGTGTAGCCATCTACATGATCAGTGGGAATATTTTTGCTCATTGGAAACTGTTTGGGAGTTGGCCCTTCCATTGGCCATTTCTGTATTAGCAACAGAGGTTCGAACAAGACTCCCAGTATTCTTTGGAATTCCAGAGGTGGTAGAAACTTAGGATCGTTCTTTTTGACCCTTCTTGTGTTGTTCTTTCTGTCGATGGTGTTAATGATCTCTTGCATCATTATGGTCGCGTAATCCAGTGGGAGATCATAGTAAACCCCATACATGATGGTTAATATCTGATGTGAGCTTTGGTCAATACTGCCTATCTTCCCTGTCAGGCATCTGTTAAGAATTGAGAACAAGTTGTTCCACAGAGGTGGTAATCTGCCTCTGCGGAAGTCATTTCTCTTCCTTAGTGGTGCGTTGTACCCAAACATTTCTAGGAAACGACAGATCTCGTCGTCTTATGGTTGCTCTGCGTACTTCTTTAATCCAAGAAGACCCCTTGTTGGTAGGTTGAATTCAAGTGAGAGCATTGTTCTATTGAACTTGATTTCCAGATGCTCAGATTTGTCGGGTTTTGAAATGTATCCTTTGATAAGAGAATCATCTTTATCAAATCGGCAACTTTGCCAAAACTGGTTCATATATCTTACTGGAATTTTCTTTGGGGTTCTTGAGAGTAAAGGGAAGAGGATATGATTTTCCATTATGTTTAGAAGAATGGCATGGGCTTCGCCGAAAGCAGTGGGTGAGGGGACTAAATAGCAATTGTTGGATTTGATTGGTAGTACTTTTTCGAAATGATCCTTTGCTATGAAGTTTTGAAGATGTGTGGTTGGAGCAAAGTCTGCTAAATCGCTGGAATCTTCTAGTTCAATGTTTTGGGCAGGGTTGGGGTTTTCTGAATGTTCAGAATGAGCAGGTGAATGTTCTGGTGAGGTCGCCGGAGAGTGTGCAGGGGAGATAGCTTGAGAAGATGAAGCCATTTGGTACTGAGAATAAGAAATTTGCAGGTTTCGCCGGAGAAGAATGAGAGTTTGTAAAAAGTTTATCAGAGGATGACAGGACGTCGTGCGCGGCCCATTAATGCTAGGCGCGTGGGGTTATTCTTAGCCACATGTAGTTCACTCTCAGTAAAAGTAACCGTTATTACTACAAAAATGCCCAAGTAACAGATTGACAGAACTTCTGTAGTTTACAGAGGTTCTGTGATTTTGAAAATCTTTGATGTGTATCCCTTTCTCATATATCTCATTGTTATCATGACTTCTGTGGGGTTCCTTTTTAACCAAAAATGTTTTGTAAAGGCATTGGAGAGGATCAAATAGGATTTTTAGTTAAGAGTTTTTACTCGCAGAGGTTTTGTGGCTCTGTTGGAACTTGCAGAAGCTCTGGGAGGGCCAGCAGAAGCTCTGTGAGGGAAAAATCTCATAACGAAAATTCAATTAACTTTTCTGATCATCCAATTTTTGATCTGTGTTAAGAGATGTTTTTCGGACATATTTGAAAGTTGGTGTCGAAAAAAATTGTTATGGAAAAAGTTTTGTTCGAGAAGGTCATGGTGAGTCTGTTTGGTTTCCGAGATAACATTCCAAAAGTTGCGATCTCAGAGCATATTTCTGGCAGAGCTTCTGTTGAGCTAAGCAGAAGCTCTATGATCTTTTGAAACTTTTTGATCTTTTGATTTTTGAAATGTTATCCACAGTATATTTAGGACATATTTGACAATTTGTGTCCTAGAAAACTGTTTTCAAAAACCTTTTGTGTGAGAGACATACCTTTTGGTTCTTCTTTTCTCGGCAGTGATGTATGACTTCTGTCGATATAGATTCATTGACATTCTTCTTTGGCTTTCCCTTGAAAGTTTTACCTCTGTAGATCATTTCAAGATCCCTTTTTGCTCCCCCTAGATCTAATCACCTCTGTAGATCAGGAATTTTCCTTTTGCTCCCCCTTGACCTACGCTTGGATCAAAGAATGATAAGTTTTGCATAGAACATAGGTCATATTTTCCAGAGGTTCTGTAGGTGTTGTCAGAGGTTCTGAGTAGACTTACAGAAGCTCTGTGATTTTAAGAACTATTTAAGATTGAGAATTTACATACAGAAATAAATTAATTAAAGCAAAAATAATTAGAAATATATACATATTTACAGAATATAAAGTTATACTTACAGAGGATTTTTACGTCATATTGATCATTCCTAACTTACCCACCAAGAAATTGAATCTTTTCTCGTCTAAAGCTTTGGTGAATAAGTCCGCGAGTTGGTATTCTGTGGGCACGAAATGCATTTCGATTGTACCGTATTCAACATGATGTTTCAAGAAATGGTACCTTATATCGATATGCTTGGTTTTTGAGTGTTGCACAGGATTGGCAGAGATAGCAATGGCACTCTTGGAATCACAGAAGATTGGTATTTTGAATAGGATGTGGCCGTAGTCTTTTAGCTGAGTCTTCATCCATAGAACCTGAGAACAACAGCTAGCAGCAGCAACGTATTCAGCTTCTGCAGTGGATGTTGAGACACAATTTTGCTCTTTGGAGGTCCAACTAACTAGTTTACCACCTAGGAATTGACAACTCCCAGAGGTACTCTTTCTGTCGAGCATGCACCCTCCATAGTCTGAATCTGTATAAGCTTTAAGACTAAAACCCGAGTTCTGTGGATACCAGAGACCGAGATTTTTGGTCCCCTTTAGATATCTAAAGATTCTTTTCACAGCATCATAGTGTGATTTCTTTGGATTAGCTTGATAACGTGCATAAAGACATGTGGCATGCATAATGTCAGATCTGCTTGCAGTTAAGTATAACAGAGATCCAATCATGCCTCTGTAGAGAGTGCATTCTATAGAGATGCCATCTGGATCTAAGGATAACTTATTTCCAGTGGCCATTGGAGTTTTCATTGCAGAGGTATCAGAGAGGCTATACTTGAAAAGAATGTTAGAGACATATTTGGCCTGATTTATAAAAATTCCCTCTGATGTTTGTTTGACTTGGAGTCCGAGGAAGAATGTTAGTTCTCCCATCATACTTATTTCAAACTCACTCTGCATGAGTTTTTCAAAACTTTTGCACTCTTCTGTGTTAGAAGACCCAAAAATTATGTCGTCCACATAGATTTGTACAAGCATTATTTCACTGTTTTTACGTTTATAGAATAAGGTAGTATCTGTTGTACCTCTGTTGTAGCCATTTACTAGAAGAAAGGTAGAAAGTCGTTCGTACCATGCTCTTGGAGCCTGTTTCAGTCCGTACAGAGCCTTTTCAAGGTAGTATACATGCCTTGGGAACTTTGAGCTTTCAAACCCTGGTGGCTGATTTACGTAAACCTCTTCTTGGATTTCACCGTTGAGAAAAGCTGATTTTACGTCCATCTGATAGACTTTAAAACCTCTGTGGGCTGTGAAGGCTAAGAATATTCTTATTGCTTCGAGCCGTGCGACAGGAGCAAAAGTCTCATCGTAATCTATGCCTTCTTCTTGTCTATAACCTTTGGCCACCAATCGTGCTTTGTTTTTGATGACCACTCCATCTTCATCCTTCTTATTTCTGTAGACCCACTTAGTCCCAATGACCTGTTTCCCTCGTGGCAGAGGTACTAAAGTCCATACTCTGTTACGCTCAAACTGCAGAAGTTCTTCTTGCATGGCGTCTACCCAGTTTGGGTCATCTAGTGCTTCAGAAATCTTCTTTGGTTCTATCACACTAATAAAATTTGTAAAGAAACAAAAATTAGCAGTGGCAGACCTGGTTTTTACTGAGTCAGAAGGTTCTCCGATTATTTGGCTTGGAGGATGGCTTTTTGTCCACTGAGTGGTGCGAGGAAGATGGTCATCAATGTCATCGAACCATTCTTCAGAAGCTTCTTGTGGATCTTCTTCTTGTATAGCCTCTGTCGTTTTTCTTACCTTGGTAGAAGATTCTACCATTTGTGGAATGATTGGTATGAGTGGTGGTGGAGTTTGTTCCTCTGAGGACGTATAGTCTTGGTCCTCAATTACCTCTGTAATTGGTTCTTCTGTGGATTGTGGAGTTTGTTTTTCAGCAGCTTCTGTGGTCGTTTTTCTTGATGTTTCAGCTTCTGCCTTTTCTTCTACGGCATTTGCATCTGTAGTATTTATAGAAGAAGATGAAGCATTATTTGGACCAGTTAGAGTCATACCTGTGGGATTTTGTCCAACAGAAGATGGTTCTTCAGAAACTCTGATGGTTCCAACAGAAGGATCAATGTCATCGTGGATCATCTCTAAAAATAGAAGATTCAAGTTTTCTTTCGTTTGCGAGATGCCAGAGGTTTCTCTTTTAAGTTCGAGTTCTGAACGGATTTGCTCAGAAGTCCTTTGGAATGAATCATCAAAAGAAACATTGATACTTTCAATGATTTTGCGAGATCTTGTAAGGTATACTCTGTAGGCTTTGGAAGTGGCAGAGTATCCAGTGAATTTTCCTTCGTCAGCTTTTACCTCAAACTTTCCTCTTGAATCTCTGTCGTTTAAAACAAAGCATTTACATCCAAATACATGGAAAAACTTGATGTTTGGCCGCCTTTTGTTGATCAGTTCGTAAGGAGTCTTGATGTGTCTTTTCACAATGGTTGACCGATTCTATGTGTAACAAGCGGTAGAAATTGCTTTTGCCCAAAAGTTCATCGGTAATCCGTATGCTGATAGCATAGTTCTTGCGGCCTCCACGAGCGTTCGATTCTTCCTTTCGACTACGCCATTCTGCTGTGGAGTGCGTGCGGCAGAGAAGTTCTGTGATATTCCTTTTGTAGAAAGATAGGCTTCAATGACAGAGTTTTTAAATTATGTGCCATTGTCACTTCTTAACTTCTGTATTCTGCATTCATAAAGAACTTGGATTCTTTTCATTAGATTAATCAAGATGATTGGAACATCCGATTTCTTTCGAATAAATTCAACCCATGTGAAGCGCGAATACTCATCAATTAAGACAAGTATATATTTCTTGCCACCTAGGCTCTGTATGGCAATGGGACCGCAGAGGTCGACATGAAGCATGTACAGAGGCCTAATGCAAGACACATCTGTTTTGCCTCTGTAGGAAGCTCTTCTGAGTTTTCCCATTTCACAGGCAGAACATAAGTGATCCTTATTAAATTTAACATTAGGCAAACCTTTAACTAGATCAAGTTTGACCAGTTTATCCAATGTGTGAAAGTTTAAGTGACAGAACCTGTTATGCCATAACCAGGCTTCTGTACTTTTGCAAGCTACAAGGCAAACTTTGTCCTTGGTTGTTGAACAAAATTTCATCAGATACATATCACCTTTTCTTTCGGCTCGCAGAAGTTCCATTCTTGTGTCTTCACTTTGCAGAGAGCAGAAAGTCCTTTTGAACAAGACATCAAATCATGTATCACAGAGTCGACTTACACTGAGTAGGTTGTGTTTAAGGCCATTCACATATGCAACTTTGTATACAGAGACGTTTTCCTTCTGTATGACTCCATAGCCTTTGATGTGTCCCTTCTTGTTGTCTCCAAAAGTTACAGATCCACCATCGTGTGTTTCTTTGTATGTGGATAGTAAACTTCTGTCGCCAGTCATGTGCCTTGAGCATCCGGAGTCAAGATACCAAATTGGCACATACCGCTTCTGTAAGACAATCACAGAGACTTAGGTACCCATATCCATATGGGTCCAATATTGTTAGAATTTTTCAAGTTTGCCTTAGCATTCTTGAAATACATTTTATCTTTTGTAGAAAGATCAGATTGTATCTCTCTAGGTTTTGACTTTGGAGTTTGAATTTTAGTGGAGAGTAAGCAATCTGGACTTGAGAAGTGATTTTTTAATCTGAACATAAGATCAAAACAATGACAGTATTTAATATGAGACGTGATTTGTTTGAACTTTTCATTGAATTCATTGAACTGAGTCACAGAGGCATTACATTCGTTCTTAACATTAGATTTCCTATTACTTGAAGATCTATGAATACTAGAATGTTTTTTGCAAAAATCTTGTTTAGTTCCTGCCTTCTGTGAGTCTCTTCTGTGGTGAACGTCTGTCTTCACTGTCACAGAGGAAAGATATTTGTTAGCTTTAGGCCTTAGAGGTTTTGAAAATTTTGAGCTTTTAGGATTTTCAGAGGCCTTTTTCAAATTATCAAGCTCTGTAGAGGTTTTGACTTGTATACACATTTTTAGAAAATCTGGACAGATAGGTATCTCTGTGATTTTCTCTTTTGGAGAAATTGTTCTGTTAAGAACCTCAGAGGAGAATTTAACATCCTCTGTGTCACAGTGAATTATCCCTGATTTAGAATCATTCTCTGAGTCGTCAGAGGATGAATCGTCCTCATATACAGAGGTTGAGTCATTTCTTTCGACAGAGGCTGGATTTTCTGAGCATGTATCGTACGAGTTTTCTTCCTCTGTAGAAAAACTTTCATAGATGGCAGAGGTTTCAGATGAGATCTCTTCAGCGAGAATTTGATCTATAGAAGATGTACACGGATTTTCTAAAGCATTTGATTTCAAAACTTCCAAAATTTCCTTTTCAATTGATCTTTTAAGATTTTCTTCTGAAAAGATGGGTTTAAACTCAGGAGCTTTTGCAGATAATTTCTTTTTGACATCTATCATACAGACAAAAGCGACCTGTGTTTGAGTCTCTGGTTTACCAAACTTAAAGATACCAATCTGATCTTGTGTTTTCAGATATTTCTTTGGTTTGGTTCCTCTATTGACAGAGGTTGAAGATGATGAATCTGTGTTTTCAAACCACACATTGATCATCTTCGTATGTTTCCTCAAGTGAGGTTCTTCAGAGATTTTAACCCTTTTACTTACAGAGAGTAAGTTTGGAAAAATTGGTTTATTTGTTTTTCCTATCACAAACAGAGAAGACAGAGGTTTAAGTCTTTTGCCTTCAACACCTAGAGTAATATCATCGTACCCTATACCTCGTCTTCCTAATTGTGAGTTTACTTTCTCATACACCTTCTGTGCATCTTTATAGTTTTTAAGTAAAACCACTCTTCTGAGTAGATCTTGCCAAAGTACCTCTCTCTCTTTTTGAAAGTATTCTTTGAGAGCTCTAATGTCAGTTGTTTCACTCCTAGAAACTGAAAGCTCTTTAGTTTTGACTTTTAAAGCGGAGGTTAATTCAGAAATTTGCCTTTTTAAAGGATCTACATTTTTGCTCCAATATTTTTCTACCCTTTCCTTTTCTTCAAAAATTTTGGCTTTTTCTTGAGTGAGAAGCCTTACTTCTCTCTCATTAAAGGTGAGTCTTTTCTGAATACTTTCATTTATCTCTTTTAGTTCAATCAGTTCAATGTTAAGTCTAACTGAATCATTTTCTACATATTTAATACAAGAGGTAGAGTTTGAAATGGATACCTCATTGTCAGTGCCCGGGTCGACTTCTGCCATGCCACAGAATAGGGCATTGGTGGTGAATTCATCATCAGAGGTAGAGTCTGACTCGAAGTCCTCCTTATTTGCTTCAGAATGCCCTTTGTTCGCCATTAGGGATTTTTGTGCATAGTATTCAGCCTTCTTTTTGTAAAAAGTTGAGTCCTTTTGTGGGCGACTTTGTCTACTTCTGCAATCTTTTGCGAAATGGCCTGGCTTGCTGCAGTTGAAGCAACCTTGGGAGGTGTTTCCAGTTCGATCGTCGGACTTCTGTTGATCTCCACCTTTCTCTGTTCGACATTTGTTTGCATAATGACCAGGCTTACCACATTTGTAGCATTCTTGTATGTGGCCTACCTTGTCATCTGACCTCTGTCGGTCATTTCCTCTGTAGTTTCTGTCGCTCGACCTCTGTCGGTCACTTCTGTAGTCTGACCTCTGTCGGTCACTTGATTCTTCTCTTCTTTCATCATCTCTTCTATCTCTCTGGTTGTCTCTGTTATATCTGTCATTTCCAAAATTTCTTTGGTTACCTCTGCACTCTCTTGTCAATAGAGCCAATGATTTAGCTAATGACGCAAGAGTTATTTCTTCCTCTATCAGCTCGTCTTCTTCGCTATCAACCATCACTATCTTCTTCTTCTCCTTCTTCTTCTCCTATGTTGCTCTCTCATTTCTCGGTCTTTCTGTAGCCTCTGTTGATTTACTAACCAATGCGTATGGTGCAATGGCTATTGTTTTAGCCTGTGCTATTTGAGGCTCTTGTGCAGCTAGTGTTCCATAGAGATCATAGAGTGTCCATGAGTCTAGATCTTGGTTTGTTTGTAAAGACATAGACAGTTGAAGCCACTCATCATTCAGACTCTTTAGAAACATGACGTTATTTTCTTCCGAGGTTCTGTGAATGCCAGACTTTCTACATTTGTTTATGAGAGAGTTGAACCTATCGTACGTTGTTTGCAGAGATTCTGTTGCAGAGGCTCTGAATGCATGATATTCATTTATGTACTGTGCCCTTCGGTTCTTCTGTGTTTTAGCACCCCCTTCCAACTGTCTTTCTAATTCTTTCCAAAGATCGTGCGCAGTTTCGCATGCATCTAAGGATTGAAAAAGCTCGTTGGGGATAGCCATTATCAGGATTCTTTTTGTTTTCTGTGCAACTTCATCTTCTGCCTTATCTTCATTTGACCATTCTTCTTTTGGCTTTGGTTTTTGATGTTCAGGGATTTCAGGAGATTCAGCAGTAGCTGGTACTCGTGGTACTGCTCTCATGGGAACAGGAGGAAGGTTGTAAAGATATTGTACTAGATTTTTTTCAGTACCCTCAAAAAAATGAACCATTCTTATCTTCCATTGAGGATACTCATCTCGTAAGAGAGTAGGAGGCTTGGTGAGTGAACCAGCAGTAAAGAAGTTATTTGTATTTGTCATTGTTAAGGTTTTGAAAAGATAGTATGAGTCTGAAGATCTGGAAAGTTTTCTGGGTTTGAACATTTCTCAGAGTACACTTTAATGGAGTTTTAACCTAGAGATGAGGAATAGGAAAAAATGATTTCTATCACTAATCTTGTAAAAACGAGGATCACTTGATATTGAAAATCAAGCTTCGCTCTGATACCAATTGTTGGTTCCCGTTTTGCTTATACAAGATTGTCAGATCTATTAGTTCGAATTTATGTTTGATGCGGAAGCGTATTTGAATAACTAATAGATATGATTGATAGATTTAGAACACAATATAAATAAACAGTGAACAGGAAATAATATCTCAAAGTTTACTGAATATATGTATTAAGAACAAATTCAAAAACAATGTGTAAGCAAAGCTTTAAAACAGATATGACTCTCAAGGTGTTTAAGCTATGTGTTCTTGTGATGTTTTTCTCTCAAAGTGTTCGATTGATCGATCGATGGATTGATAGATTAATAGGAAGAACTCAACACGAGTCTTCCTTAATCACTACTCTAAGGGGACCATAAAGCATATGCTACTATTCACAAAGGACGGTATGAATAGTTGGACGGATGGCATGAACAGTTGGACGTGTTGTATTGCATTTAATGCAGCAGACGTCTATTATGTACTAAGCCCTATTGAATCCAACCAGAGTTTGACACGTTGCAGTTGGACAGGGCATGCTACCATGCAAGTTGATGAACAGGTCATGTAACAGTAGCAAGATATTATAAATATCTTTTAAGTCTTTGTTGAAGACCGCAGAGGCTCTGTGAAGTGCCACAGAGGTTCTGCGGTTTGGTCCTTAGAAGAGCAGTCTTCACCGGATTCCGAGTCTTTGGTCTTCTTTGCGCGTATGACAGAGCTTCTGAAGGGCGCCTCTTTAGCTTCTGTAGCTTCTTGACCTTGATCTCTCGGTAAGTTCGGCAGAGCCTCTATAAGAGGCTTTCTTCACTTAGCCTATTTTTCACTACTTCTAAATACTTCTATTATTAGGAAGATTGAAGCTAACAATTCTTGGTATTATCTGATTTTTCCTTGGATCAATATTTTCAACTGTCTGACGATCATCTAAGTGCAATAAAGATGTCTTGCCCATCTCAATCTGCAACAGCTTGTCAGGTATGTCTACCAACTCACGATGCTTTAGTCGATCAAATTCAATTGCTTGTTCAAAAGGTAGAGTCCTATAAGTTTACCAATAATGAACAGTTGCTTGAAATATCCACTTTAAAAGAAAAGTTAGATGTTCAAACAAAGATCACAGAAAAGCTTAAGTTTGACAACACCTACTTAAAGGAATAGTGTGCAAATCTTTCGATAGCACCAAGAGATCTTCGAGCTAAGATATCTGAAATAACTGCAAAGCTTGATCATTGCGAGGATGAGAAAGCAGAGATTATCTATCAATGCTCCTCTCTTCAAATTCAACACAAAGAATATGTTTCTAAAATAACAGATCTCGAACTCAAACTTCATAAACGAGGTCAAACTGATCAAACGATCCATATGAACAAACCTAAGGAATTCACTTATTTCCAATAAAGAATGGGGAATTGGGTATGACAACCCTCGGTATTTGAAAAAGACTATCTTTAAGGCCTACTCTATACGAGTTTAACCTTTTTGGCTTTGATAGAAAATACCCCGAATATAAAATCAGATGGGCTGGACCTATCGAGGAAAAGGAAGAGGAGACTGAGGAATACAAACGCAAGCATACCACTAAAATGCAATTACCCTTTGCGTATGAAGTTCTTAACAATTCTTATACGAAAAATAAATCTAAATACCTATCTAATGATTACTTTGACGGCTACAAAGTTGCACATCCCAAGGATTCCTCCAAAAAGGATGAGGTCCCTGCAACTGAAACCAAAACAGAGACGAACGAGTTTAAACGCTATGTTCCACCTCCTGTTTTGGAAATGAAAATAATCAAGTTAGAGGAATCATTTGAAGAGGAAGGGATCAAGTTTCAAAAAGATAAAACAAGAGCTTTTAACTGAACTTGAGAAACTCAAATCCACCAAAACCAAATCTGTATCTATTGAGGAAAAGGAACTCCTTCAGGTAGAAATCAATCATTTCACATCCAAACTGGCTGCCTTGGCAACATAATTGATGCACGAGCAAGTGAGTAAAGGTCAACTCCAAGAGAAGTTTGACCAACTTCAAAAAGAAAAGGTGAATCTACCCGAACCTTCCTCAGACTCCTCAGATACATCTTCGTGTAAAGCTTTTATTGGCAAAACCACCTCAAGAAAAGGAAAAGAGTCTCAAGAAAATTGTGTTCCAAAGAATCTTAACTCTGAATTTCAAAAAGCTTCCGCAAAAGATTCTTCCAAAAACAGAATCAAATTGTTCCTCACCTCCCTCAACGACTACTGTTCCATCTGTGCCTGATATTAATTTTTCAGCTTTTATGAATTCCGTTGTAAGTTCAGATGAGGAGTTTCCTAAGTTTGAATTCGACAAACCTCTTCCAAATCACACCGACTTTCATTCAAAAGCAGTAAATCGACCGGTCAGATTTCCAAAAGGCGAATGTTCTACAAAAGTCAAAACCCGATCTAAGAACGAAGTTTCCAAAACCGATTCAAATTCTCAAAAGCGTTCACAAACGCGACAAAAAACCGGTCGACCAAATGATAGATATCCTTCCTACTCAAACTCTACTGATCATAACTTTAATGATATTTCATATAATAATGGTCGGAGAAAAAGGTTCAAACAAGTTTGGGTAGTAAAAAAGTCAAATGAAAGCACAACGAATACAAATTCATTTAGGTCAGTTTCGTATGCTAGGACATTGTTAGGACCATAAATGTCCTACATATTAGAAAGATATATATAAATAATTATATAGAGCTTAATTAGATTAATTAATTATTGTAAAAGCCTTAATTGCATTAAATGGGCTTAATTGCTTAATGGGCTTAGGCCTTGTTTATCTAAAGGCCTAAGTATATAAGGTTAGTTAACCTTTAGAATTAGGTTAGAGCAATTGATAGAGAGTCATCGTGAGCTTAATCGTTTAGAGAGAGATAGTTGAGTTTTTCATTCAAACCTTTGTAACTATCTTGAATCATGAATACGAGAGGGATGACAAGTTGAAATCATCAATTGTTCGTGTTATTTCTTATTGATTCATTGCTACCTGATCAAACTGGGACTCACGGGTAGCCACATCTACTATCCCGTCTCATTTGTTGGGACGGGGTATTGAAGAAGCCTCCGTAGACCCAGCGGAGCAATTGCACAACCCCCTCATCCACTCATCCGTCTCTCAAAAGACGGATGTTTCAGTCTCACACGGGGATCAAGCACAACTTCCACTGGTCTCTCACTCGGAGAGCACTGGTGTTGAAATAAGCGACCAGCAGCCCCCGGTCGTGACTTCTATTAATGCACAATTGAGTCTAGAGCCACTTGATATTATACATTCTTCGGCTAGGAACAACAAATCGAGACTCTTCGTGACTCGATCGGAACGTCTGTAGTGTCTCCGTCTGGCGGAACACGAGGATCGGACGGAAATCCTACCACAGCTACCACTATGCCAACTGTGAACGTAGGTGGCTCTGCCTCTATGGTAGATGCCTCAACGGGTAATCTAAGTGATCCCGGAGTTATCTTACCCGACTTCGTGTCACCAGGGTCCCTGGACAGCACCCTTAAGGGTGTCCACGAGGCAATGGAGCAGCACGTTGCCGCCCAGATCGACACCGTTAAGCGCCTAATCAAAGGTAAAGATAAGATCGTCGACGCTGAAACCGCACCTACACCTCCACCGGCTCCTACTCAGCCTACCTACTCGGTGGACACCCTCAAGACGATGCTTCTAGCCCGGCTGCTCCAACAATTTGAAACCGACGCCTCAACCGAAGCAGACCTGATATCCGTTCTAAAATCCCAGGTCACTGCTCCTTCATCATCCATTACCACTCGTTTAGACGCCATTGACTCGACTCTCAAGGACTACAATCAAGCGCTCACAACGCTGTCCGAGAGAGTCCGCTCACTCGAATACATCTGCAAGAGTCAAGGAAGCAGTCTGAAACGCAAACACGATGACCAGGATGATCCTGATCACCGTGAGGGGGAGAAACGAGTAAGACCTACCGAGACCGCCCATATCCTCACCGAAACTACAACTGTGGTTCATCTAGAACTAGCAACTGCGGCAACAACAACCGACGCCGAAACTAAAGCCGAGTTGCCATTAGCCAAGATGGTAATCGACATGGAAATATCAGATGATGAAGACCCGACGGTTGAAAAGCCCGAGAGTTCAACACAGGAACTGGTTGACTTTGACTCATCAGACAAACCGTTATTGGATATGATAGATCCAGACTGTGAAACCAACCTGGAGACCGAAGATGCATGGTATGAAAAAGTCGCCAGTGCCGTAAATCTCCAGGTAAACTTGGTTTTCCCCACTGATGAAGATGACAACATCGACTATGATCAGTTCCGACTACAGAATTTTTATGGTACTTCTCCCGTTCACTCTGCTCAACCCACCGAAACTTCAACAAGACCCGAGACCTCAACTGCCAATATTCAGACATCTCCTCAGCAACCGACAGCTTCTGATCTCCCACTTCCTCAACAGCGACAAATCCGTTGGGAGAAGATCCCAGTATTTATTCCTCACCTGGAGGAATCCCTGAAGAAGCTGTTTGTTCACAAGCTACGCCCGATCGAGCCGACCTTTTGCCTTGGTATTTACAACTACAACCCCGAATACCAATGCCGGTACATCTGCGCAATGAAGCGGTGTCTTCCAGTCAGTCAAGTCAGAACAAAGCATAAGATCACCGAGGTACTCAACATCCAGTCAAGCCGTATGATGAAAATCGTGTATCCAGTGTTCACTGTCAGACGCGAAGACGGTAATGAATGGATATTTTCTGAATCCGACTTCCAGCACGTTCGACCATTCGACTTCCTGGGTATTCTGAAAGACCTTCATTCAAGAACCATCCGACCGCTACCTGTCACAAAGGCACTCGAAGTTGTTCGTCGATTCCTGGTCCGTACAATTATGATGTCTTATCTAACGGATTTTCAAATGGCAATCGAGAACAGAGCGAAGAAGGTAAATCTAATAAAGCCGAATCTGCTAGCTCTTGAGTTGAATATGTATCCCGAGAACGCCATGCTTCTAGAACCTGAATTTGGGATTGTCTACATCAACGAACAGAAAGAGAAAAGATTTCTACGGTTCAGTCAGGAAGATAGATTCTGCAATGGCACGCTCTTCAAAGTACAAGATGCTCTTCGAAAGATCATTCAACACGGTCTAAAAATCAAAGGGTTTCGTATCTTCCCAATCCGAATGAAACAAATGCTCGGAATGCCTTGGAGATGGTTAAAGAACGCATCGACTACCGCCGTGCTATCAGATGGTTCGAGATTCACTTCGCACTTTGCAAAAGATATGTCTATAACTGGCGAGAGCTAGAGCGCGAACTCGAACTTTGTAAGTTCAGGATCTTATCTTACAATCAATATAGAAAGCAGTAATTGAGAATTTGTATGATCAAGCCCAATTGTATTCAATGATGAACATAATTACAGATCTAAGAGAGAGAGAATCTCAAAGATTACAAAGAATGAATACAAAGTTATACGGGAAAAATCAAATCAGTTAGCAACGTAGAGCTAACTACTATTTATACTGCAACGGACATCTTAAAGCTACAGTACAAATAAGAAAGACTAATAAGAACATAACACGTGTCCTAATTAGTTTATAAAATACTATGTAAAGTATCTCGTCATAAGTTCTGAACAGGTAGTTCAGAACTTCTGAACATTCTTCTGATAACGCTTCTCAGAACTTCTGACTTCTTAACTCAGACATCTGACTTCTCTTCCCAGACTTCTAATTTCTCTTATCAATACTTCTGAGCTTTCACAGTCAGACCTCTGACTTCTCTACTCAGAACATCTGAATCTTCTTATCAGATCTTCAACACTTGGTTTATTGACAAAACTTCAGATCTAACAAACTTCAAATCAAAGGGGTAGATTGTTAGGGTCATTTATTGTTGATTTAAAGTTCAAGGGTTTAATTTGTAATAGTTTATTTTGAGCCTTGTAGTGAACGGGCCGAGGGCTTGTTAACCACGGGCCCGCCATATATAATGTTGATTAGCCTTAGAAAAATAGGCTAGTTGTCTCATTTGCTTTCATTACTCTTCATTGTAATTCTCTCAATATTGAAAGCTTAATAGAGATGACCAGTTGAAAGCATATACACCATTGCATATCTGTTTGATTTCATTATTGTTGCACAGATCTAGAACTATCAATAGCCTTTCGTTTTTCATACTCAGCAACCTCTGGAGTATCATCTGTGGCAGGTACTCGTGGTACTGTAACCATGGGAGCATAAGGTGGATTGCGGACATAAGTGAAGAGATCTTTGTCAGTACCCTTAAAGAAATGAATCATTTGTATTTTCCATTGGGGATACTCATCTCGGAGCAGAGTAGGTGGCTTGGTTAAAGAACCAGCGGTAAAGAAGTTGTTGGTGTTCGCCATTTTGAGCAGTTTGAAAAATACCAGAAAAACAGAGTATGAACAGAGAGTTTTCAAAGATGGGACAGACTCTTCGAAATAAGTTTAGAGCTATAAGACCTTGAACAATTCACTTAAATGGAAAGATTTAACCGAAGAAACAGATCCTGTCAGTTTACTAGAGTCGAACAAGTCGAGAATAGCAGAAAAACAGGGGCTGTTTTGAAATAAATGAAGAACATGTCAAAATCAGTCCAAAATTCTACCAAAAAGAGTCGAGATCATTGTTAGAGTGGATCCTTTGATATAGAAAATCAAAGTTAGCTCTGATACCAATTGTTGATCCCAATATTGACTCAACAATGATATTAATCTCTATAGTTCGAACAAATATGTATGCGGAAGCGTTTTAAAAGAACTAAAGAGGTATTCTAGGTAGAAAAACACACAGAATCAAATATGTGAAACAGTAATAACACAAGAGTTTAGCTCAATGATTCACTGTGTATTGATTAATCAAGAACACCAAGAACACCACGAGTGTGTGATACAGAATGATATGCTGTAATCTGGTGTGTGTGTTTTTGTGCAAAGTTTACAGAAAAGCTCTACAAGAGCCTTCTATTTATACTACTTTACAGGGGACAAGAAATAGACAAGAAGTACTAAGGTACAAAGACATGATCGTGGGTCAGCCACCAGGTATAACGTTAATGTAGTGCGCCGCAATCTGTAAAGGTTGTAACCCATTAGAGGTTGACACGTGGAATCTGCAGCGCACGCCTTGTACGAATGATCTTCAGGATCTTCGTACAGCAGAGGCAAGATCGTCTTTTTCTTTATCTTCATAAGTCTTCAGGCTTCAAGTCTTCAATCCACAGAGGCTCTGTCGTGGTTGACAGAGGCTCTGTGGCCTTGTCCTCTAAAAGAGTCTTCTGATGAATGATCTTATCTTGGTATCTTGGCAGAGGCTCTGTCGATGCTCATATACTTAGCCTGTTTTTCAATACTTCTTTGAATCAGAAGTTGGAGCTAACATCCTCCGTTCAAAGGACGAGACTCCTGGGGTAATAGTCAACCATCTGAAGGGTGTCCAGAACAATCTGCAGCTAACCGTTATATCGATTCGAATGGACAACGACACTGAGTTCAAGAACCGTGTCATGGGTGAATATCTCACATTGGTTGGGATTTCCTACACTTTCTCTGCTGCCAGGACTCATCAACAAAATGGCATGGTGGAATGTCGTAACCGCACCTTGGTGAAAGCAACATGAACCATGCTAACTCAGTACAACCTTCCCATGTTTCTTTGGGCTGATGCTATTGCCACAGCATGCTATACACAGAACAGATCCATCGTCAACAAATGTTTTGAGAAGACGCCATACAAGCTCATCAACAAATGCACCCCCAACATCAGCTACTTTCATGCGTTCGGGTGCAAGTGTTTCGTGTTGAACGACAAAGATGATCTTGGCAAGCTCAAGCCAAAGGCAGACGAAGGAATCTTCATCGGCTATTCTACCTCTTCGAAAGCATACCGAGTCTACAATAAGAGGACAAAGAGTATTATTGAAAGCATTAATGTGACCTTCTACGAATTGGTCGATTTGGCTTCTGAACAAGCCAGTTCAGAACCCGTGCTTACTGGAGTGTTGGCTTTCGATCACTCTAGATCGGAACCCAAGCATACTATAGTAGATCCTTCGTCGTCCAATACGTCGAAGTCACATCATTCTGAGTTAGATCTAGTATTTGAACATTTCTACAATGATTTCAATATGTACCCTGTATCTACTAATGTTTCTATGAATGCAGATGGAGTTGTAGTGGTGTCGTCACACATCTCTAGTCCTCTACCAACCCCAACACTACATCATCGGAGGACTTACCCTCGTCACCCGTGATAGAGACGACGCCATCTTCAAGCACAGATACGGTGACCGCAACTGCATCCCCAGTGGTTCAACCCACTCCGTCTTCCCCCGGATTAAGCAACAACACTGACACAACCGTCGAATCTTCGTCAACTGCTGTTCTTCCACAACCAGCGGTCGCCGTCCGATTACATCCGACTCCATCTTTAGAAGCAGTTCAAGACTTACCCTTAGGCTCCTACGTTGATCCCAACAATTCTCAACCACTCTTAAACCTGCTACCCCACACACGGAAGTGGACACGAGTGCATCCACCTGAGAAAATCAACGATGGAAACCAAAGATGCCGCCCTCGCACTATTGAGCAACACTCACAAATGGGCAGCAACAGGCAATGAGTGCCTCTTCTCCATCTTCCTCAGTAACGTGGAACCTGCAACAGTTAGAGATGCCTTGAACAACTTGAACTGGGTGATCGCCATGCAGGAAGAGTTGAACGAGTTTGAAAACCTCAAAGTATGGCGTCTGGTCCCTCGTCCGAAGAACAAGATTGTGATAGGAACGAAATAGATTATCAAGAACAAGAAGGACGAGAACGGGATCGTTGTTCAGAACAAGGCTCACTTGGTAGCGAAAGGGTATCGACAACAGGAAGGGATCGACTACGAAGAAACGTTCGCACCAGTTGCCTAATCTAAGCTATTTGGATGTTCCTTGCGTTCGCTCACAAAAATTTCACCGTCTTTCAAATGGACGTGAAAAGGGCATTTCTCAATGGCAAACTCAAGGAGGAAGTGTACGTCTCTCAGCCAGATGGGTTCGTCGGTCAAGCTCAACCCAACCATGTGTATCTCCTCGACAAAGCCCTGTACGGACTCAAGCAAGCACCGAGAGCCTGGTATGACGCATTATCTACTTTTCTCACAAATGTCGGCTTCTCAAAAGGTAAAATAGACACCACCTTTTTCATCAAAAGGGAAGGTGAGGACATCATTTTAATTCAAATCTATGTCGATGACATTATTTTCGGCTCTACGAACCCACGATACTGTCACAACTTTTCATTCCTCATGAAAGCCCATTTTAAAATGAGTATGATGGGTCAGATGAATTTTTTCCTCGGTCTACAAGTTAAACAACTGTCGACCGGGATATTCATCAATCAATCTAAGTACATCGCGAATATTCTTCGGAAATTCAAGATGGAAAAGTGTACACCCATAAAGACTCCAATGTCACCGGGTACGAAGTTACACGCCGATCTTGTTGGAAAGGACGTTAATACTACTACCTATAGAGGAATGATAGGTTTGTTGATGTATTTAACGGCAAGTAGGGTGGACATAATGTTATCTACCTTTTTGTGTGCTCGATTTCAGTCTAAATTGAAGGAGTCACACCTTATAGCAGTTAAGCGTATTATTCATTATTTAAAAGGTACTGTTGATCTTGGCCTTTGGTACCCTAAGGACACAGGTTTCGAACTCACAGCATTCTCAGATGTTGACCATGCGGGAAGTTTGCTCGATCGGAAAAGCACCACAGGTCACGTCCAGTTCCTTGGCGACAAATTGGTTAGTTGGGCCTCTAAGAAGCAAACGTGTGTCTCCACCTCCACGGCGGAAGCGGAGTACGTGGCCGTGCCTAGTTGTTGTTCCCAAGTCATCTGGATGCATACACAAGTAAAGGATTACGGGTTTCACTACTTGAACATCCCGATCTATTGTGATTCCAAGAGTCCCACAGCTATCACGAGCAATCCGGTCCAACATACAAAAACAAAGCATATTGACGTGCGCTATCACTTTATCAAAGACCATGTGGAATTAGGTACAGTGGAACTCTACTTCGTAAGTACAGAAAATCAATTAGCAGACTTGTTTTCCAAAGCTTTGGACAAACAACGGTTCAATGAACTTGTGTCCAAGCTGGCTATCTTAATTTGAAAGTTTGAGTCAACGTTGTACTTGTCACACCTTTTCTTCACTACGGGATAATTGTCTCTTGCACAGTTACACTTGTCTCGCAGTGTAGTTTCGGTGTTTCCAGCACATCGGTGTCTTGTACTCTGTATTTACTTTATAGTGTTTCGTTTTATTTTTCATTTTTCTGCATGATTTCTTTAATTTCTTTCGTTTAGTCTTTGTTTCCGATTATTTTCCCGAGTCACTAACCTACTGTTCTACAAGGATTATCACCAAAGATCAAGTCACCAAGGTAAGTTCTCCATTCCTATTTGTCAAAGTTGAGGGGGAGAGTTGTCATTTTGAAAAGTGGAGGGGGAGAACTGTCATTTTGAAAAGTTTAGGGGGAGAAAGTATAATTTCTAAACCTGAGGGTTCAAATTGTAAATCTTTAAAACTCAGGGTTAATTTTAGCGTTTTCCAAACTTCAGGGTAAATTCTATCATTTTATAAAAGTTGAGTTAAGTTGGAACCGGGAGAGGTAAGGAACCGGTACCGGGTTCACTCCCGGTATTGATCGATATAAATATCGGATTTTGTCTAAGGTTCTTCACATTTTCAAATTTCTCGCGTCAAACCTCTCCGAAACCAACTTCATATCTCCAACTAGTGATTTTTGCCCCAAATCAGTCTCCGTTCTTCATCAAATCAACAGGTATGTGTTCTAATCTCTAATCATTCGATTTACATGCTTGAGATCGACCCTAACTGTCACGATAATCGATCGATTTGATCGATTTTGGTTCGATCGGCGCCACCTAGGGTACCGACCCTTTGGCTCGTGAAATCACTTGCTTCAATCGTGTTATTTGCTTAATTTTGTATCATAATCAGCAGTTAGAATCGCTTTCGATCAATGGTTTGGCATCCCGATGGGTATATTTTGGTTATTATGTTCGATCGAACTCCCGATGTGGAGTCCCAGATTGGGTTCCGGGGTTGCGAAGTCCCAGTCTCAATCGAGTTCCGGGCTCCGCATCTCCCGGATCCGGTTCTGGTTCCTTGTTGAATCCCGGTGTGTTGTGTCCCGGTTTGTTAAGTTTTGGTTCCGGAATAGCCCAGCTCTGGATAAGATTCCGGGTCCCGGTCCCTAGATCGGTTCTGGAATCCATTCCGGGTCCCGGTCCCAAGTTCCGGTTCCGGTTTGCATTCCGGTTCCGGATCATGTTCATATCGGGAGCACTGTTACATTAATAATTAATTAATCTATTTGGTATGTTGTTTTCCACTTGATATTTTACTCTCACTCCAGGCTCGTTAAGACTCGGACAGTGACCTGTTTCGGACCATCATCGACTCTCGGTTTTTCTCAAATCCAAGAATACGAGCCCCGAAACATGCGCTTGGTTTGGATTTGCTATGGAAACTCAACACCATGCATGTCTTTAGCAGATAATCTCATGGCTTAACCGAACCAACCCCAAGGCGATGCCCTACTCCTACCCATTGGTCCAAACTTACCGATCCAAACGAAAAATTTCCATCTGGACACGGCAAACATCATTTGCCAATGTCCAGTCATTGTGGAAATCTTGAAACGCCACCCGATCAACCATGCACAGACGGCCACCACCAGCGTTCCAACTGTTTACGTGCATCAAATCTGGAGGTCCCTCACCTCAGTCGCATCGCTGACACTCCGGTGGTCATTACTCGAGACCTTTTCCGCCAGATTCTTGATCTTCCGGAAGCGACTTCAGTTCCAGGCCGAGAAGAGTTTGATGCTGCCATACCCGATGTTGTCCTATGCCAGGAATTGCTCACCCTCGGCTAGGGTACCGAGCTTAACCACCTGTTGCGCTTCTCCAGAATTCATCTCCAACCCATATGGTACACTCTGTTCACTATCCTGAACAGGTGTTTATCATCCATCATCAAAGGCATTTGATCAGACGACCGTCAACCTGCTCATACTTTTCCATGGAGTGGCTTACAACCGCCACATCGATTATGCTGCAATTCTATGGACCGAACTGCTCGAGAAGGTTCAGAAGAAGGAACGTAACAAACGCCTCACGTTCCTACCGTTCCCAAGGTTCCTATAGCTCATCGTTGCCCATTTCATGGCTGCAGACCCCACGATTCCTCGACGCGCCAATCACGAGGTACTCATCTCAACCCAAATGACAAGGATTCAGAACAAATAGCTGATACCTGACCTAGTCCCAATGTTGTTACCCAACGACTTGCTAGTCATTGTGGAAATCTTGAAACGCCACCCGATCAACCATGCACAGACGGCCACCACCAGCGTTCCAACTATTTACGTGCATCAAATCTAGAGGTCCCTCACCTCAGTCGCATCGCTGACACTCCGGTGGTCATTACTCGAGACCTTTTCCGCCGGATTCTTGATCTTCCGGAAGCGACTTCAGTTCCAGGCCGAGAAGAGTTTGATGCTTCCATACCCGATGTTGTCCTATGCCAGGAATTGCTCACCCTCGGCTAGGGTACCGAGCTTAACCACCTGTCGCGCTTCTCCAGAATTCATCTCCAACCCATATGGTACACTCTGTTCACTATCCTGAACAGGTGTTTATCATCCATCATCAAAAGCATTTGATCAGACGACCGTCAACCTGCTCATACTTTTCCATGGAGTGGCTTACAACCGCCACATCGATTATGCTGCAATTCTATGGACCGAACTGCTCGAGAAGGTTCAGAAGAAGGAACGTAACAAACGCCTCACGTTCCTACCGTTCCCAAGGTTCCTATAGCTCATCGTTGCCCATTTCATGGCTGCAGACCCCACGATTCCTCGACGCGCCAATCACGAGGTACTCATCTCAACCCAAATGACAAGGATTCAGAACAAATCGCTGACCAATCGGCACTGAGTGTGATAGCTTATATGCGTGAGCATAATCTAGTCGCCCCGATGGTCCAGCCAGATCTGGCAGGACCTGCCCAAGGAGCGCGCCCAGAGAGATGTTAGGGTCCCCAAACTAGAGGTGGCAGGGTCCGGAGAGCAGGGGCTCCCGGACAGGGCGTGATGAGAGAAAATATAGTGAGGGGACACGACGTGGGCAATGCTGAAAGGTCTATACGCGAAGCTAGCTCGTCCTATCACCAACCCACTCCATCTCCTTCACTACAACAAGACGACCTGAATTACATGAGGTGGAGGTGGTCGATATCATGCGTGAACAGGAACAGGTACAAGTAGAAGAGGCAGCCTCCTCTTCCAGATCCGAGTCAGGCTCTGGCTCATAGTCGGGTTCCGAATCTGGTTCTGAATCAGGTTCGGAGTCCAGTTCTGAATCGGGGTCCTCAGAATCTGGATGAGACGATGAATCCACTGAATCGGACGACAACGACGATGATCAGTTCCCCATGGAACCCATTCCCCGAACCATAGCCAAATCTGGAGAGATAAGGAGAGCGGAGGGAGTTGTAGTTGAAAAAGAAGTTACAAATGAGCAAGTGCGTGAACGGAGAAGTAAGAAAAAGAATGAGAGCGTTCGAGCTGTTAGTGCATAAAATGTATTCAAGATTTAATATGTAATTGTATTATTTGTAAGAGTCAAATGCAATAGTCAAAAGTCAAAGATAGGGTGTTGATTGTCAAAGTCAACTCATTTAAGTGAGATGGTCAAGGGTATAAATACATACCTTGTAATACTAATTGTAAGTAAGTCATTCATACATACATAGAAAGAGAGGAGTGAGCAATATAGAGGGATGACATCTAGAGAGAGAAGTTAGAGAGAGAAAGTAGATCTCAACTCCAATCTTGTATTCTTTCTCTAATTCTATGAAGATCAATGAGTTCTTGATTGTTACTTGATTAGATCTGGGATCACAAGTGATATCAGAGCTAGATTAGTCCAGATTATGCACGAATTGAAGAAATTTTTGTCAATTTTTGAAGAAATTGATGAGTTCTTGAGTTTTTGAGATTTTTCTTGAAAAATCTTCAAATATTGGAATTTGTTTGTGTTTGATTGATCAAATTCACAAAATGGATTTCATTTTGTTGTTTGAAATAGTTTTAAATCAAAGTTTTTGATTTTTAAACAACAAAATTGAGTTTGATTTTTTTTAAATCATCAGTGTTCATCGTGGTTTGCATATAAGTGATGATTGATTTTTTTTAGTGAGATTCGACGCTTTTTGATTGCACAGATCTGATTTACTAATAATTTCTATTTTAGAAATGTTTTCAGGATCATAGAACAACAACAAGATCAGTGGGCTGGAAATCTGAAAAGTCGACAGTTTGTTTTCATCGTGATGTTCTTCACAAAAGTTTGTGATTGATCTCATTTGTTTATGTGTTTTTTATCGATTCGCTGCTACAGATTGATTCGTTGCTTGTTTACGATCATCTTACAAGTTTCAGAATCGCAAAATACGCAGAAATTATTAGGTTTCACATGTTCAAAAAGTTCACCGGAGATCTCGCCGGTTTCTGGAAATCTCGCCGGAGTTCATAACTCTCGGACGTTCATAACTGTCACACACATATTGTCCGACTTGTTCTCCATAACTGTCGTACAACTCTCGTACAAGGCTATCTTCATAACTCTCGTACAACTGTCGCACGCCATTGATTTTTCTAGTCGGATGATTTTGATTGTCGGACAACCCTTTGTCTGATTAGACTTCTTAAGTCGCACACTTTTCTAGTCGGATAGAACTAACTCTCGGACAAAGCTTAAGTTTCTCATCGCCTGAAATTTACTCTCGTCGGAAATAAACTTAACGCCGGAAAAAAAACGTCACGTTGCTGGTTCATTGATTTGTTAATGCATGATAGAAGTTCTGTGGTTGGAATTGTTTGTTTAACGTTCTAATATTACAAAGAAACTGAAAGAATCAAATTTGAACGTGAAATTCGAACCTGAATCGTGCAAATCGTCATTTTGCAAAGATGATGAACAGTAACCCTAAGTAGTTTTAGGAGTTAACAATTTTGGTCCCTGTAGTTTAAGTTTTGCAGTTTTACAATTTTGGTCCTTCTGTTAGTTTTCAGTTAGTATCGTTAAGTCATTTTAGTTAGTTTTAGAATTGACAGTTCTAGCCCCTATAGTTAATCTTTTAGAGTTTGACAGTTTTAGCCCTTGTAGTTATAGTTTGAGTCTTTTACACTTTTAGCCCCTTTAGTTTGTAGTTTAGGCTTATTACAGTTTTGGTCCTTTTACTTAGTGTTTTAGATTTTGACATTTTTAGTCCCTAGACTTCTAAGTGTTTTAGAGTTTTTCATTTTTAGTCCTTTGAGTCTTAAATTTTAGATTTTTGTCATTTTTAGTCCTTATCTTTTATAAGTCTTAGTATTTTACACTTTTAGTCCTTATTTTTCGTTTTAGTGTCGTATGTTGTCATTTTTAGTATTTTTTTCATTTCTTGTTCTTTTTGTCAATTTTTACCTGCTTTTTCTCATAACTGATATATTTTTCTTAATTTTTGCAGGTTTGCCGATTTAAAGTCCAGTATTCCGCATTAATTTTTGAACAACAAATTTTATAATTTGTTATTCAAAATTTTAATTTTGAAAATTTTTCTGACTTTAATCGATTTTTCTCTGATTATCGTGTGTGCATAATTCTACTTCTCACGAAGTATCTGACAACGATCAATTTTTAATCTTTTCAGGTAACAATGGATGATTATGAATATATGGGTTGGAATGAGTCACTTAAGGACAGAGACAATAGAATAAAGATCCAATATCTTGAACAAAAAGAATTCAATTATAGGATAACAATTGAGAATTCAAAGTTATAATTCATTCGTTGAAGAGAACAAAGATTTGAACAAGAGATTGAGTGTGTTGGAGAACTCAATGAATGATCAAGATCTTAAAAGCAAGGATGCTGAGATCAGTAATCTAAAGAAGAAGAATTTAGAGTCTGCCAAAGAACTTTCTGTTTTGGAAACAAAAATGACAAAGGAAAGAAGAGTGTCAGAGAATTTATTGAAAGTTGAAATCAATACATTACAAAAGAATAATCAAGATCTCCAGCAACAACTTGAAGACTTGAAGACTCGACCTGATTTGAAGCAATGTGAATGTGATTTGAAGCAATGTCAAAAGCTTTAAATGATTTTAAAGAAGAGATGATAATGAAAAGACATGTCTTTGAAAAAGAAAGAAATACTTTTGAAACCGAAAGAAAAAAATTTCAACAAAAGTTTTCTGATTTTTCAAAGAAATGTGTTAAGGAAAAGAATGTTCTGGAATTAAAATGTATCAAACTTTCAAAACAAATTTCTGATTTTGAGAAAGTTTTGATTCTTGAGCGTGAAAAGTTTGAGAACGAGAAAGCTATTTTTGAAACTGAACGCGTATCTTTTAAAACGGAGAATAGTGAGCTGTCAAAGAAAATATATGAGTTGGAAATAGTGTTGGAAAATGAGAGAAAAGATTTTGTTAAACTGAGAGATATTTTTGAAAATGAAAAGAAGTGTTTTCAAAAGAAAAACATGGAAATTTTCAAAGAAATATCTAAGAACAGTTTTGATGAAGAAAGAGACATCTTTAATCCTGAAATTACAAAGCTTACAAGGAAGTTATTTGCTTTAGCAACGGAGGTTATGCAAGAGCAGAAGATCAAGTCTGATCTACAAAAGGCATTTGACTTGATTGTTCAAGAAAGGAATGTTCTATCCGATAAAGTTCAGCAATTAGAAGCAATTAAGATCAGAGTTAAATCATCTGAACAATTTAGTGTCGATACTAATGTTCAATCGCCGTATGATGGTTCAACTAATTCTGAATGTTCTATCAAGACTGCTTCTAATTCAATTCCTGAACACATTTCTTCGACAAAGTCTGTCAAATCAAGAGATCAGATGCGACCTTCTAATCTTTTCTACAACCGTGATGCTACCTGTTCAGATACACCTATCTACAAGCTTGTAAAGATGGAATGGAAGGTAAAGGGTTCTACACCTATGAACGATGCAACGAAATCATCTGTTCCTCCACCTACGGTGAACAAAAAGAAGCACAATGCTCATAAAGGTAAGTCTTTTGCTAAACCTAATCCTGTTCATTCTGCAAATCATTTGATTAGGTTGGCACAAAAGCAACTTTGTTGTTCTTCTTATGGAACTCATGATTTCATTAAGCAAGAAAATGTTCATTTTTGGTATGGTACTTACAACATTTCTTCAAATAAGAATGCACATAACAAACCAGGACCCAAGTCCCGTTGGGTACCAAAATCTACTTAATCTGTTTTGCAGGTTCATCATGTGTTGTGCGGAATTCCAGAACTATACCGAACACGTGACTGGAAAATAGAAGAGAATTGTGCAATTTGAAGAAGAGTACCGATGCTGAAATATATGCATGATTTTAGGGGGAGAAATTCTAATCTTTGGTTTATGTTCTTGATATATTTGTGCTTATTGACATATTATTTTTATGCTTCTTTGTAGGGGGAGCATATGCGAAAATGGTTTCTAAACACACCAGTTTTGGACCCGTACTTCAAAGAAACAATGGCTTCTAAACATATCAGTTTAGGACCTGTACTTCAACGAGTTTGACTTCTAAACACATCAGATTAGAACTTGTACTTCATTGTTTTATACTTTGATTGTTTCACATACTAATCTTGTTTCATTAAGATCTTTTGCAAATTTTGAGGGAGAGCTTATCTGACCTTTAATCAGGCTATCATGATTTGAGGGGGAGCTTAAACGTTTGACTGTAAGTATCTTTTGAACTTAATCTGAGATTGTTTGAAAGAAGAACGACTTTCAAGCATGAAAAACGTGTTTTTAAATGTTCAAACCACTTCTCTATTCTCAAACAGATTTTATGAATTTGGAAGTGTGATTTTAAATGTTTTTTTATATATATATATAGATCTTGGATTGTCGTTACATCATTTCTGACCGTGTGTTTCCAAAGATTAATACTTGCGTATGATCTTTTCTATACTTTCAAGAATTCATACAAATCGGTTCAGCTTCATATTGACTTTGTTATTACCATGTGTCAAATCGAAACCTTTTTCGATGGTAATACTCCCGTTTCAATTCAAAGTTTGTTGAGCATCATATTCAGTTCAGCGTAAGACTTAAGCGTTTCATTCAAAGATTGTTGTAGAATCCAGATCCGTGCAACAAATATGAAATCGTAATGATAAGCAATAAAAACAATGATTTCAACTGGTCATCCCTTTCATTAATCTTTCAGAGAGAATATTACAATAAGAGTTGAAAGCTAAAAGAGATGATTAGCTTGTTTTTCCAAGCTAATCAACATTAAATACAATGGGCCCATGGTTAACAAGCCCACGACCCGTTCACTAATAAGCTCTATTTTAATCAAATACAGTTTAACCCTTGAACTTTAAATCAACATTAAAACCTGCTCTAACAATCTCCCCTTTTGATTTGAAGTTCGAGTTGGCGCTCTATATCTCTCCAGTTGAAGACATATCTTTTGCGAAGCGCGAAGTGTACCTCGAACAATCTGATGGCGCGGCGATAGTCGATGCGATCTTCAATCATTTCCAAGGCATTCCTAGCGGTTACCTCATTCGGATTCGGAACATACGAATACCTTGGATTTTCAGACTCATGCCGAATAATCCTTCGAAGAGCATCTCTGACCTTTCGGAGCGTGCCGTCGCAGAATCTTTCCACCTGACTGAAGCGCATAAATTTCTTCTCTTTTTGCTCGTTGAGGTAAACAATCCCGAATTCTGGTTCCAGAAGCATAGCGTTCTCGGGATACATGTTTAACTCATGTGCTTTCAGATTTGGCTTGATCAGATTTACCTTTTTCGCCTTGTTCTCGATAGCCATTTGGAAGTCCGTTAGATAAGACATCATTATGGTGTGGACCAGGTATCGACGAACAGCTTCGAGTGCCTTTGTAATCTCTAGCGGTCGGATGGTTCTTGAACGTAAGTCTTTCAGAATAACCAGAAAGTCGAGTGGCCGGAGGTTCTTGAAATCAGCTTCTGAAAATTTCCATTCGTTCCCATTTTCACGTCGAACAATGAAAACTGGGTAGACGATCCTCATAATACGTCTTGAATAGATGTTGATTATCTCTGTGATTCGAAGTTTGGTTCTGACCTGGTTAACTGGAAGACACCGCTGCATTGTGCTGATATATCGGCGTTGGAATTCTGAGTCAAGGTTGTAGATACCCAGACAGAAGGTCAGCTCGATCGGGCGAAGCTTGTGGACGAACAGCTTTTTCAAAGATTCCTCCAGATGAGGGATTAGTACCATGATCTTCTCCCAACGGATTTGTTGCTGTTGAGGAGGAGGAGGAAGATCAGAAGCTGTCGTGGGAGGAGTAGTTGTCGGTAGATCGGAAATAGTAGACTCGGGTCTTGTTGATGGTGTTCCGGCGGGTTGAGCATAGTGAACGGGGGATGCTCCATATAAATTTTGGAGCAAGAACTGATCGTAGTCAATATTGTCGTCCTCATCAGTGGGGAAGACCAAATTTACCTGGAGATTTACGGCACTGGCGGCTTTTTCATACCATGCATCTTCGGTCTCCGGGTTGGCTTCGCAATCTGGATCTATCATTTCCAGAATCGGTATATCTGACGAGTCAAACTCGACCAGTTCCTGTGTTGAACCCTCAGGCTTTTCAACCGTCGGGTCTTTTTCATCTGAAATCTCCATATCTATGACCATATCTGCTAGTGGCAACTCGGCTTCGGGTGCTTCTGATGTCATTGCCGTAATTGGGGGTTCCTGTTGAACCACTGTTGTAGTTTTGGCAGTCATGATCTGGGCGGTCTCGGTTTGGCGTGGACGCTTCTCCCCCTCACGGTGATCAGGATCATCCTGGTCATCGTGCTTGCGTTTGAGACCGCCGGCTTGACTCTTACAACTGTCTTCTAGTGAGCGGACCCTCTCAGACAGCGTGGCGAGCACTTTATTGTAGTCATTGAGGGTCGAGTCAATGGCGTCAAGGCGTGATGTGATTGATGAAGATGGAGCAGTGACCTGGGATCGGAGAACTGAGATCAGGTCTACTTCGGTAGATGCGGTTGTATCGGATTCCTGGAGCAGTCGTGCTAATAGCATCGTCTTTAAGGTATCCACCGAATAGATAGGTTGAGCAAAGGTCGGTGGATGTGGTGATGCGGGTTCGTCTTCAACGATCTGTGCTTTGCCTTTGATGGCTTTGGCGATCTCATCGGTGACATGCTGTTCCAGTGCCTCGCGGACAGCCTTGAGGGTGCTGTCCAGGGACCCTTGCGACACAAAGTCGGGGTGAATAACTCTGGGACCACTTAGGTTACCCGTTGAGGCGTCTACCACAGGGGTAGAGCCACCTACGTTCACGGTTGGCGTGATGTTAGCCGTGGTAGGATTTCCCGCCGATCCTTGTGTTTCACCAAGAGGTGAAGACACTACGGTGGTTCCGGTCGAGTCACGAAGATTCTCGACTTGGTGTTGCTCAGCTTCGAGTGTTCTAGCCGAAGAAGGTTAAATATCAAAGGGCGCTAGACTCGATGGTGCACGAAATGAAGGCGAGACCGGGGGCTACTGGTCTCTTATTTCAACACCAACACTCTCAGAATGAGAGGCCGGTGGAAGTTGTGCTTGTTTCCCGTGTAATATTGAAACATCCGTCTGTCGTGAGACGGATGAGTGGATGAGGGGGTCATGCAATTGCTCCGCTGGGTCCACGGAGTCTTCTTCAATACCCCGTCCCAACTGATGAGACGGTGTAGTAGATGTGGCTACCCGGATGTCACTCGGTTGGGATCGCTCAGGAGCCTCGTTATCTTTATGGCTCAATCTTTCCTGGTTCAACTTTGAACGCAATTCTCTTCGACTCGCATGTCCTAACTCCTCTACTTGTTCTCCCTCAGATGTCCTAATAGGTTCGGTTCCAGTATGTGGAGGTGAGTCAAGTGGGATTCCAACGGTAAAATAAGGGTTGGGTCCGATACCGAGATGTATTTGTCTCAGGCGTACGTTTCAGTCGGTATCAGAGTCTGTGGAGTCAGATTCCACGTCTTCAACATGTGTACTGGAAGACGGGGGTTCGGTGATGTATGGCTCGGTTGAGTGATGTAGTCTCGGTCTAGAGGATGGACCGGCTTGGGCTGAGCTGGAACCGGGATGCGATTCCACTGCACCACCTACTCTCGTTCCCCTTCCTCTCACAACTAACTTTCCCCACCTGACAGCCCCTGCTTGTCGGGCCCTTCCACCTCTTACTCTCGGACCCTCACGTCTCTCGGGTCTAACTCCCTGGGCAGGCCCCTCCGGCGCTGGCTGGACCATGGGATTACCTAACTCTCCCCTATATGCAACTACCCCTGGTGTAGTGGGATCGGCGATGGCCAGTAGGGCTTCAGGGATGGGCATGGCTACCGCATCTGAGGCGTTGCGGATAACCATGAACTGGAGGTGTCTGATGGGGCATACTGGATGTGCAGTACGTCTTGGAATGGCTGGATTTGTTTCCATGTGTTGATGAACTGCGAGCGATAAGAAACGCGGGTATGGGAGGAACTTCTTCTGTTTGGTTCCGCCAATGTGTCGAATGGTGGTCACAAGTTCACGCAAGATGATCATGGCAAAGTCGACGTGGCGGCTGTAGCACATGGCGTGAACAAGTCGCAGGAAGTCGCCGGTTCATTGATCAATACCTTTCCATCGGGCGGATAGGCAGCGGTTGAGTATGGTGAAGAGCGTGTAGCAAATTGGTGCCAGGAACTTGCGATTGAAGACTGATGGTCGTTGAAGATCGGAGTTGTAACCAAGGGCACGCATTTGTGCGCATAGTGTGACATCGTTAACGACAGGATCGTACCGTTCATGGTAGTTGGCAGTGGCTTCCGGTAGAGAAAGTAGTCGGCGAAAGTAATTGGGCGTCAGAGTAAATGGGTGGTTGTCTATCTGCGCCGTGATAGTCTGTGTGTTGCCAATCGTACGGACTTGGGCCATCAGCCAGACTTGTAGAACGTAGATTAAAGGAACGTCAGCGGTGCGAGTGAGTGCCTCACGGATGGGATGGCGTATCAGAATGTCCAGAATGATCACGTGTTGTGGGTTGGGTCTGAACAGCGTCGGGTCCAAGTAATGATTGTTCGCTTCCAGTTCGATGCCATGGTCAGAGTCAACCAAGGCAGCATCTGCAACTTCGTCGATAATTTCCTCCTCCTGAGGAATATGGTCTTCCGGGTTTTGTTGATCCGCCATGTATATATCTGTCAAAACAGCACACAGTTAGGAACTGAGATGTATGAACAAGTGTCGGCGCGTACCTTTGCTGTGATTGGCTCAATCTGAGACAGATCGAGGACTGGTAGTGACAGAACAGGTACTGAAATGGGTACAACAGAGGTATCCGGATAAAGTTGGGAATGCCAAAGTGTCTAGATGCCTGGGAATCCAGATACAGGAATTTACAAAACTGTCCGGACAACATAAGTTTCCGGATGTACCACAGTGTCCGGACAGAAGGTGACCGAACAACAGGATTTATCCAGATATGAGGAAGGTGCCCGGGTAAGATAAGGATACCGAACGAATATGCTTTCCGGGTGATCAAAGTTTTCCGGGTAAAAGGGATTCCGGACAACAGACTTACCGGAAATCCTAAGGTTTCCGGACAACTAAGTTTCCGGGTGTTGGATATGTCCGGATGGATCATCATTGGTTAAAACGTGTCCGGATAAGCTATCATGGATATGAATGTGTCCGAACATGATGAATGTGTCCGGACGAAATAAGAAATCATCCACAGGGCCAAATCGGTTCGCAAACAGCTAGATAATGATTTAATGATGTGTGAGGGACCTATGTAAACAATTGTGACCAACTTACGAATCGTATAGACACTAAAACGACCCGTGGTCTTAGAAACCCAAAAGTATGTTGTGGTGTGCGTGAAACCATCGAATCGATGGAGGATTCGTGGGAAAAAACATTCAAGTGTACTCGATAAATGATTAATAGGAAGAGTCGAGCATTTTACCTGATTTGGGGATTGGATGCGATGGTGAATCGTTGATGGGAAGGTAGTCCGAGCGAGAGAGAACGATATAGGGTTTTAGGGGGTTTTTGCGTCTTATCCAGGTAATGAAAGAAACGGTGAGTCCGGGTGGCTTATATATCCGGGTGGTGTCCGGGTTCTTAGCCGACCCGGATGCATACCCGGTCCGGATTCTGTCCGGAAAACATGGGGTGTCCAGATACTTTCCGGATACCTCAAAAATGGCCTGTGTCTAGGGATTTTATGATAATTGTTACTGTAATAGGACATTCACTCGCTCCCCCTCAAACTGAGCATTGGGATGACTTTGCTCCCCCTCGGATAATGCAATAGAGTGCAGTGGAGGCACTTGTGCACCACCTCTTCCATATAGGTACTTGTGCACCACCTCTTCCATTTTTCTTTGTTGAACATGAGGTGGTGGCATTGGTTTTCGCAGAGCATCCAATTCGCTTTTTAGTTTGGCCACTCGATCCTTTGTGGGTTTTGTCAGTGGGTCAAGTATAGGCTTGTTTGACAGAGTGTCGAAACCAAAAGCCCAGTCTTCTTCTTCAGGCTTCGGGGTTACAAAGGCGTCGAAGGCGCTTTTCATCAATTTCTCTGTAGGTTGATGCTTTGGCTTCTTCTTCTTTGGTTCCTCTGTTGCTATCCCCTTTCCCTTGTCTTTGCCTTTAGGCTGTTCTGCTTGATGAGATTTGGTTGCCTCTGTAGGTTTTAACTTCAAAGTTTCTGAGGGCTTGGATGTGGGAGCTTCTGTTGGTTTTGTGGGGGTTGCCTCTGTTGGTTTTGGCACTTGTGCTTCTGAGGGCTTGGTTTTAGGTTTGATTGGTGAGGCTTCTGTAGACTTGCTCAAATATTTTCTTTTGTGAGCTAAAGTCTTGGTTCTGATTTTGGATTCTTCTGTGGTTTTGGGTTCTGTTGGTTTGGGTTGTGGAGATTGTGATTTTGGCGTTGCGGCTTTTGGTGTAGGGGATGGTAGCTTGGGTTCTTCTGGTGTTTTTGGTGTTGGGGAAGGTAGTTTGTCTTCTGTTGGCTTAGGTGTTGGTTGGTCTTCTTCGAAGGATGAGAGGATTTGTAGTTGTTCAGTTTGTTTGGGGGTTGGAGATGGTAGGTCTTCGATGGTTACATGGGTTATTTCCACAGAGGTGGGTTTTCCTCTGTGGTCTTTTGTTGGGTTCCTCCTTGGGTCTCAGTTGGGGGTGTTTGGTTTAGGGGTTCTACTGATATTGGTGGTGCAGGTAAACCTCTGTTTGCAGCTTCTTCCCTTCTTTTCTCCCCCTCAGGATGACCTTATGATCAATCAGAACCATCATCAGAGTCATCCTGACCCTTATCTTTCATACCCTCTGCTCTGCACGTTGCTTCTGCCTTTTTGGGTGGTGTGGCACCTGCGGCTATCATTTTAGCGCACAAGTCATCGCAGATGCCTAGAAGGTTATGGACCTCTGCCTCTGTGTTGAAGAGCATTTTCCCCACGCTTGCTCGGAAATCTTTAACATAGTTGGCGTTGGCAGCAGTGAAGGCTTTAATGAACTCTGTGACCTGGTCGAGTACCCCTTGTCCAAGTTATGTGATTTGTGCTCTAGTCATGTAGTTGGAAGGCTTCATGGCCAGAATTTCCCTTGTAGTTTGTTCCTGGACATGCTCTAGGGCCTTCTTTAAATCTTCAAGAGTAAGGCCCGCAGAGGTTGGGGATTGCTCTTTCTTCATCTTTTCAAGTAGGTCTTTTACAGAGCTTTGGAAGGCAGAGGTTGTGGCCTTCTCGAATTCAGCGGCAGTGGTGGTAGCAGAGGTTGTTGCAGTTGCTTTCATTTGAGCGCATGCCTGTTTCACCTCTGTGGAGAGGTTATCCACTTTGGTGGTCAGTTCAGAAATGGCCTTTGTTGTGGATGCCACAAGAGAGTCAAGAGAGCTTTGCAACTCTAACAACAAGGTGGTCACACAGGTGACAAGGGTTTGGAACTCATCCCTTGCAACATGTGATCCAGGTGTAACCTCTGGGGGAACACATTCGTCCCTAGAGTTAGTCTGTGTTCCGTGGACACCTTCTTTCGCCCCTGTTTGTACGTTGAGGGCGGAAGGATTTCCTTCTGATCCTTGAGCAGAGGTTTTTGAGGCCTCATGCTCTACAGAAGTTCAGGTAAGAACATTGTACTGATCCATTCAAGAGATGGGTACAGGAGTATCCTTAGGTTGACTTGGGAACTTGCCTAGAGTCCCTTCGTCTTTGTGCACTCTAGGCTCCTCTGAAGAGCCGGTTGGACTTACGTGTGTGCGTGTGGCAGAGGAAACAAATTCCTCTGCAGGGATGTCAGATGTGATCTGGGGCGAGGGATCACAAACTAAAGGCGAGTCCTTTGGAGAGGACTCCCTTGGAATGGTTTCTTCGGTTTCTAATGGCACAGAGGTAGAAAGAATTTCCTCTGCCCTGTCAGTTTGGGGTGGGTCGAGTTGTGCTGCTCTTTTTCAATAACACTCTCTGCTACTAGACTGGCAGTGTTAGAAATGTGGGTTGCACTAGTAGTTGGTTGGGGTTGTGTGCCTCTTCCAACTTCGGCATCTTTTTGGGCTTCAGCCTCTGTCATACACCCTAACCTAACGGTTTCTCTGCTAGTTTCTATATCATCAAAATCAACCATTTCCTCTGTGGCTATCACTTCCTCTGGACTCTTTCATAATACATCGTATCCGGGATGGAGGAAGTGGTTTAGTAAGACTTCTGGTGTCTTTCCCTGAATATCCACAGAAGTTCGGTCATCTTCCTCCAAGTCAGAATCAATTTCAGAGATTCTGAAGTCTGGTGCTTCTGTTGATTGATTTGAAAGGGATTCTGCGTTCCAGCCAGAGGTGTCTAGAGAGTCTGCAATATCATGTCGTTGGAGAAAAGCAGAGAAGTCACCTTGATCTGCATAGTTGATAGGAGTTGGGGATTACAGAGGTTGTTCACGGGTTTCTTCGATCATTTCAGTTTCCTCTACGATAGTCTGCAGAGGAGTATGAGGCTTCTTGGTTTTCTTCTTCCTTTTCTTTCTTTTGGGTTTGGGGGCACCCTCCTCAGAAGACTTATGTTTTCTTTTCTTCTTTTTGTCTTTAGGAGGAGGGGGAGGTGCAGAGGATTCAACCACGATTTCGTGTGGTGGTGATTGTTGGGTTTGAGCAGCGATGGCAGAGGTCCCCTCCGTAGTTTTCTTTGCCTTTGTGGCCCTCTTTCGTTTAGAGGTAGTGGCAGAGGTTTTGCTCTTTAAAGCAGGAGTGGTTATCGTGCTTCTCAGAAGATGGAAGATTTCTTGTACTTTCTCATGCTTAGCTAAGGCCTCTGCCCATTCTTCATCACTCATTCTATCGACTATCTTAGTTGCTATAGGGACTCCTAAACGCGGGGGTGTCACGGGACTAGGTTCTGGAGTCCTGTGATCGCGTATATATGCTACCTTAAGGTTCTCATCACTAGCATATCCCAGAAGTGTAGTTGGGAGAGGTCGGCAGAATTTGTATCCTTCCAAGTGCTCTGTTGGGGAGTTCCTTGCCATAGGGTACATTTTAACAGTTGTTCCCACCATTGGCCATTTTTCTAATAGAAGCAGAGGCTCTAGAAAGACACCTAGGATTCTCTAGTATTGTAGTGGGGGTAGATCTGTGCTTGTGGGTCCTTTTGCCCTCTGTGAGGATATTCTATGCTCGATGGTGTTAACCATTTCTTGCATCATTAAAGTGGCATAGTCCAGTGGCAAATCAAAGTACACCCCGTACATGATTGCCATGATTTGGAGAGAGGTTTGATCTGGACTACCCACTTTCCCAGTTAAGCACCTGTTTAGGATAGAGAAGAGGGTGTTCCATAGAGGTGGAAACCTGTTTCTTCTGAAATCGTTCCTCTTCTTCAATGTTGTGTTGTATTCCAACATCTCTGCGAATCTGCAGAGCTCTGTATCAGAAGGATCCTCTGCATACTTCTTTATACCTAGGAGTCCTCTGGTAAGTATACCAAACTAAAGAGAGAACATAGTTCTGTTGAACATGAGTTCAAGGAATTCGGATTGGTCAGGTTTAGAGATGTACCCCTTGATTTGTCTATCGTCTTGGTCATAACGGCAACTCTGCCAGAATTGGTTGAGGTATCTGGCAGGGATTATTTTGACGGTTTTGGTTAGTAGAGGGAACAAGTAATGGGTTTCCAGAATGTTGAGAAGGATGGCACGAGCTTCCCCAAATGCGGTTCTAGAGGGAACGAGGAAGTGATTATTTGGTTTCAGGGGAAGAACACGTTCAAAGTGTTCATGTGCTAAGAAATTTTGAAGGTGGGTTGTCGGAGAAAAGTCTACTGAATCACCTGAGTTGTCTTGTTCTAAGTTTCCGGCCATTGTAGGGTTTCGTGAGTGCTCAGACTGGGCTGGGGAGTTCGCCGGAGAGTTGGAGGTTGAAGCCATTTCTTTAATCTTGGAGAATGTGAGTATAAAGTAGAAGTTGCAGGTTTGCAATGTTCGCCGGAGAAGAAGATATCAGTAAATTCGTAACAGGAATGAAAAATGAAGTGAACGGGGTTATATAGTGCGGTAGAAAACGGATAGAATTCCACTGTTAAAAGTGAATTCAATTTACATTTGGGGTCTGCACTCGAGTTTTACAGCTGGTGAGACGTTTCAGAAGATCGTGTGGCATGCACGTCCAATGAAAATTTGCCATGTCAGAAGTGTCAGAACACGATTAAACATCGTGCACGACCCATTAATGCTTGGCGCGTGGGCGTTTCTGTTAGAGCATTATTGTATTCAAGATTTACTGTAAAGTCAATGTACTGTATGAGTCTATACAGTATTGTGAATGCCTTTATACCTTGTATGTCATGGGTATAAATAGGCTTGTCTAGTTCATTTGTTAGAAAGCTTTTGTAATCTTTTAGAAACCTTTTGTAATCCTTTGAGATCAATACATGGATGACATATTTGCTCTCTAGATTCTCTCTACACTTGTTCATTACTTTGTGCTAGATTTGGGATTTATCAATTGGTATCAGAGCTAAACAGAAGATTCAAGCAGATCGAAGACCAAATTGAAGAATTTTTACACTGTTCTTCAAGAATTCGGACCAAGTGGCTTTTACTGTTCATCTGAAGTCTTATCATTCAGACATGAAGTTTTTCCAGATTTTGAGTTTTTGAATCAATTCTTTGCATCATTGCATTCGGATTTGCTTCCTGAACACTTTTAATTCTTGGATTAACATCAAAATCTGCACAGAATTGACAGATCTAATCGATTCTTGAATTTTTTTTCGAAAACTTCAAGATCACTGTTTTGATCTTAATCTGTTCAAATTGATCGAATTGTGAATTGCAATCAACAGAAAAAGTGTGCGGATTTCAATTACGAACAATTTGATATAAGATTCATCACAATTGATCAAGAATTGAAGAAGTTATGGCAGATTAAGTGATTTTGAAGTTCGAAGTGCAGAATTCGGATCATTCATACTCAATTCGGATCATTCATAGAGAATTCGGATTGTTCTTGGAATCACAAGTATAGAATTCGACTCAAGAAGCATTCGAATTCATAGAATTCGAACCCTGCTACATTCGAATTGAGGTGAATTCGAACTCTGTTAAGTTCGAATTGAGGTGAATTTGAACCCTGTTAGATTCGAATTGAGTGAATTCGAACCAAGTTAAGTCCGAATTGGGTGAATTCGAACCCAGTTAAGTTCGAATTGAGTGAATTCGAACCCAGTTACATCCGAATTCATTGAATTAGAACCCTTATTCATCCGAATTCATTGAATTCGAATCCTTCTTCATCCTAATTCATTGAATTCGAACCCTTATTCATCCGAATTCATTGAATTCGAATCCTTCTTCATCCGAATTCATTGAATTCGAACCCTTATTCATCCGAATTCATTGAATTCGAATCCTTCTTCATCCGAATTCATTGAATTCGAACCCTTATTCATCCGAATTCATTGAATTCGAATCCTTCTTCATCCGAATTCATTGAATTCGAACCCTTATTCATCCGAATTCATTGAATTCGAATCCTTATACATCCGAATTCATTGAATTCGATCCCTTATACATTCGAATTCATTGATTTAAAAAAAAAAAAATTTATCCCGAAATTTTTCCTCTAGTGTATTTCATACACTGTAAGAGCTTTTCAAGAAAAATTTTTATATAATTTTTTTATGTATTTTCATACACTGTCTGCTTGATCTTCTGAACGATCAATTTCTAGCAATATTCAAAATGGTTTTACAACAAGTTATTGTTAAAAGCAGTGGTGAAGATTTGAAGCAAACTCTGAAAAAGGAGATTCCTCCAATTGCAAAAGTTTTTGTTAAACCAAATGTAAAGTTGCAACAAGTCATTATAACAGAAACATCTGTTAATTCACATGTATCTGTTAAACCAAATAATGAAGTGTTGCAACAAGTCATAATAACAAAAACACCTCCAAAGCCACTTGAAAAAGCTAAGGCAAATAATGGAATTTTGCAACAAGTTATTTTATCAGAAACATCTCCTATATCAGAAACTCCTGTTAAAGATAATGCTTCAAATTCTTCAACTCCTATTTTAAATAAAGCATTGGAAGAAGAAAATGTTGATCTGAAAAGACAAATTTTAGACATTTCTTCTTCAAATGCTAAACTTACTAAAAGAATAACTGATCTTGAAGTTTATATTGCAGATCTTGAAGCAAAGAAAGACAACTCAAGTCTGCACGATCAAATCGAGAATCTTCAAGAGAAAGTAACAACTCTTCAAAAAGAAAATGCCGATTTGAAGAGTAGAGAAGAAAAGAGAGTGAAGTGGAACTTAAAGTTACATGCTCAATTAAAAGAAGTTAAAGATATAGGGAAAATTTTGGACAGTGAAAATGCCGATCTAAAGAGAAAACTGTCTAATTTTTCTTTTGAAGAAAAGAAAGAGACTGAGCTGAAATGTATAAAACTTTCAAAACAAGTTTCAGACTTTGAGAAAGTTTTATTTTTAGAAAAAGACAAGCTCGAAAAAGAAAGAGCTAAATTTGAAACTGAACGAAATTTTTTTGAGATTAAAAGTTCTGAACTTTCCATGAAAATCTCTGAATTAGAAAATCTTTTGGAAAAGGAAAGAAAAGATTTCACGGAAAAGAAAAATATCTTTGAAAAGGAAAGTAAAACCCTTAAAAAGAAAAATATGGAAATTTTCAAAGAGATTACTGATAAAAGAAGGTTTTTGGAAAAAGATTTTGAATCGGAACGTGTATATTTTGAAGATGTGATTCTTAATCTTACCAAAAGATTATCTGGTTTATCAGCTGATATTATGAAGGATCAGTTGATCAAATCTGATCTCCAAAAGAAATTTGATCTAATTTCTAAAGAGAAAAATGTTTTAATAAACAAAGTCAAAGAACTTGAAGACGTCATTTTTAAATTTGATGTCTCAAAGCAGACCGGTCATAATTCTATCTTTCAGACTCCATTTGTTGATTCAAATGATTCTGAATGCTCTTTTAAAACTGCTTCAAGTTCAAGTTTTAAAAACATTTCTTCTAAACAATTTAATAGATCAACAAATTTCTCAAAAGGTCGGATTCGTTCAACAAATCTCTTCTATAATCCTCTGTATGATAAATCAGATAACGAAACAAAAGTGCCTAAAGTTAATACTTCCAAACCTGAAGAAATTCCAGTCTTCAAGAGGGTGAAGATGGAATGGAGAGTAAAAGGCACAACAGTTCCAAAGAAAGAAGTGCCAAAATCATCTGTATCCACATCAAATGCAAAGAAGAACAATACGCCAAAAGGTAAATCTTATGCTAAACCTAATCCTATTCATTGTGTAAATCATCTGATTAGGTTGGCACATAAGAAAATCTGTTGTTCTTACTGTGGATCAAATGACTTTGTGCATAAAGATTATACTTCTTATTGGTATGGTTCTTACAGTATTCCTTGTAAGAAATCTACACCTAACCCACTAGGACCCAAGTGCCATTGGGTACCAAAATCTGCTTAAACTGTTTTGTAGGTATATCATGTGTTGTGCTGAATGTTACATATATACCACACACATGACTGAAAACAGAAGAGAAGCGGCGTAATTTTTTGAAGAATATTTGTACTATTAAGGGGGAGATAAATATTTTTGGCTTTTGAACATATCAGTTCAAAACCCGTGCTTCAACGGCCATGGCTTCTGAACAATTCAGTTCAGGACCCGTACTTCAAAGACTAAGACTTCTAAACAAATCAGTTTAGAACTCATACTTCTCAGGTGATATCCTTAACTGTTACATCTTTCTGTTTCAAGGAACGTGGTAAAAGGTAACATTGGATTATATTTTGTTTCTACCACTTTGAAAATTTGAATCTTTACAAATTTAATTCAATGAGATAAAATTTTCAATTTTCATTCAATGAATTAAATGTGTGCTAAAAGATGATTTTACAAGTGTTTTTGTTTTATCTGAGTTATATTTGTTTCATCTTTCACCTCTGAAATAAATCGAAAGGTCAGCAAAACATGAATGAAATTATGCTGAATGCTCAAAGTTATGTGAATCTGGATATATATAGAATATAATGCTCAAAAAGCCTATATGTCAGAATGATGGATGGAAATGAAAATATGGGCAAAGCACTATGTTTTAGAACCAAGTGATTGAGATAAAAAAGTTGCACTATCATTTAGTTTGAAAGTTTGTGCCTGTGGCCTTTCTGGTTTGGGAGAGTAAGTCCTAAGGGGTGCTCGACACCTAGTCCCTAAGATCAACTGGTCTGGGATCGGCTGACCCAAATCCTGCAATAGAACCAGATAGAAAGCCATGTTCTACTGGTACAAATGGGTTTAAGATATATCGATGTGGCCTTTCTGGTTTGGGAAATTAAGTTCTAAGGGGTGCTCGACACCTAGCACCTAAGGCCAACTGGTCTGGCATCTGCTAACCCAAATCCTTCTATAGAACCAGATAGAAAGTCATGTTTAACGGTGTATCTTATTCTTACTAAACTTTTTGATCAAAAGATGCCAATGCGCACAAAATCAAAAGATGCCAATGTGCACAAATCAAAAGATGCCAATGAGCACAAAAGAAAAGATGCCAATGAGCACACATCTCTTGAAACTTGGGGAAAATACAAAGTCGCGATAAACCCGTAAATTTATGAAATTCTGATTTTGGACAAATAGTGTGAGTAGAGCAAAGTATTCTTATATGTTTTAGAATTGCATACGCTTGATGCTAATCATATTCCGCATGCTAGCACACCAAATAGAATTAATAAAGGGGTTGAAACTGAACGTTTGTAACTTGATATGCAATGATGTCTTGTTTTTGAATCCAAACACATGCATTTGATTTCATTTGATTGAAATATTGTTAAATTTCATTAAGTTGAATTTCTTTTGTAAAGCATTCAAATGATCAATGTTTGTAGTTATAAAATGAAATTCAATGAATTTTATTTTCCTTGTATAAATGTTTTCTCTAAAGCACTGTATTTGAAATGAATACGTTATTGAAATATATGCATACTTTCAGGGGGAGAAAATAAATTGCTCCAGAATTCTTATTTTGAGGGGGAGCAAGGTTATTCTGTAAGGAGGAGATTGTTAGCAATACTCAAAGACACGACTGAAATTGAAAATGGTTTTCGTTGATTATGATGCTCACCATCATCGAAAAAGGGGGAGAAAAGTTTAATTTCAATTTCATGTCAAAGATCTTTCAAATCAAAGATATTTCAAGTCAAAGATTCGTGAACAAAGACTGAAGATTGGGGAGAAGGATCATGTGAAGTCCAAATGTTGCTGAATTTGGTTATCTTAGTTCTGAGTGGTTATCGGAATGCGCTTACACCTAAAAGTTCAACAATGTGGATGGTTTCACATCTTTCTGATCCAAACTCTAATCGTTTCTGATTTATCTTGTTCCGAATTGATGGTTCTATATAAAGATATGAAATCCATGTTCAAGACTTGAAGACAATCTGTTGAAGATTGTATTGAAGAAGGTTGATTTTTCAAAGAAAAAGACAATGACTTTTCATGTTTGTCTGAAGATTCTTCAAAGCTGAGTTCTTAAAGAATGTCAAAGCATATAGTTCACCGTGAACTAGTGGAGATAAAGCTATTTGAAGATGGTTTGATAGAGTGTCTGTTTGAGAAGATTGACTTTACAAAGAGCTGAAGACTGTTGTCAAATTTTTTAAATCTTGAATCCAAAGGGGGAGATTGTTAGAGCATTATTGTATTCAAGATTTACTGTAAAGTCAATGTACTGTATGAGTCTATACAGTATTGTGAATGCCTTTATACCTTGTATGTCATGGGTATACATAGGCTTGTATAGTTCATTTGTTAGAAAGCTTTTGTAATCTTTTAGAAACCTTTTGTAATCCTTTGAGATCAATACATGGATGACATATTTGCTCTCTAGATTCTCTCTCACTACATTCATATCTTATTGCTAGAGATTTGGGATTTATCAGTTTCTACTTGCAGATGTCTGTCACTCGCAGAAGTAACCCGTATGTTACATAATTTCCATAAAGAGTCAAGTGTCAGAATCAACAGAGGCTCTGTAGTGGAATGAGCTCTGTGATTTGAAACCTACTTTTCACCTCCTCCTATGCTTGCACCTTTACCAAAACATTTGAAAATCAATTGGAAATGATCGACAGAACTTTTAGTGCGAAATTTGCATTCACAGAGGCTTTGAGGCTCTGTTGGAGCCAGCATAGGCTCTATGAGTGGAAATTTCTAATAACTAAAAATTCATGAAATTTTTTGATCATCCCAAATGTTGATTGTTTTAAACACTGTTTTTAGGACATATTTGGAAGTTTGTATCCTGGAAAACTGTTTTGGAAAAAGGTTTTGTGCGAGACATTCTTCATTTGGTTCTCCTTTGCTCGGCAAACTACCTGTCTTCTGTGGATATTGGTGACCATGACTCCTCTTTGGCTCCCCCTTGAATTAACAACTTCTGTGGATTAATTCAAGGTCTCCTTCTGCTCCCCCTTGACCTATGCTTGGATCAAAAAAGATAAGTAATGCAGAGAACATAGGTCAAACTCACCAGAGGCTCTGTGGAGATTGTCAAAGATTCTGAGAATTCCCACAGAGGATCTGTTGGGCACAGAACCTTTGGTGACTAAGAATTTACATGCAGAAGAATTTAAATATATACATATATACAAGAAGATCAAGCCTTACTTACAGAGGGTTTCAACTCATGTTTATCATACCCAACTTACTTACCAAGAAAAGGAATCTTTTATCATCAACTGCCTTGGAAAATAAGTCTGCAAGATGGAATTCGGTGGACACAAAGTACATCTCGATTGTGCCACGTTCAACATGATGCTTCAGAAAGTGATAACGGATATCGACATGCTTTGTTTTTTAGTGCTGTACATGGTTGGCAAAGATAGCAATGGCACTTTTTGAATCACGGAGGATGGTTATGTTGTATATGTTGTGACCGTAGTCCTTTAGTTGTGTCTTCATCCACAGAACTTGGGAGCAACAGCTAGCAGCAGCAACATATTCAGCTTCTGTCGTAGATGTCGATACACAGTTCTGCTTCTTTGAGGTCCAGCTGACTAGTTTACCACCCAGGAATTGACAACTCCCAGAGGTACTTTTTCGATCAAGGTTGCATCCTCCATAATCTGAATCTGTGTATGCCTTAAGATCAAAGCCAGAGTTCTTCGGATACCAGAGGCCAAGATTTTTGGTCCCTTTTAGATATGTGAAGATCCTCTTTACAGCAAGAAGGTGGGATTCCTTTGGGTTAGCTTGATATCTTGCACAAAGGCATGTGGCATACATTATATCAGGTCTACTTGCTGTTAAGTATAAAAGGGACCCAATCATGCCTCTATAGAGTTTGCACTCTACAGATTTACAATCTGGATCTGAGTATAACTTATTTCCAGTAGCCATGGGGGTCTTCATTACAGAGGCATCAGAGAGCTTGAATTTTGAAAGAATGTCGGAGACATATTTAGCTTGATTTATGAAAATTCCCTCTGATGATTGTTTTACTTGGAATCCTAGGAAGAAGGTTAATTCTCCCATCATACTCATTTCAAACTTGCTCTGCATGAGTTTTTCAAAATCTTTGCACTGTTGTGCATTTGTAGAACCAAAAATAATGTCATCTACATAAATCTGTACAAGCAGAATCTCATCACCTTTTCTTTTGTAAAACAAGGTGGTATCGGTTGTACCTCTATCGAAATCATTATCGAGAAGAAAGGTTGAGAGTCGTTCGTACCATGCTCTTGGAGCCTGTTTCAGCCCATACAGAGCTTTGTCGAGATAATATACGTAGTTTGGGTACTTGGCACTTTCAAACCCTGGTGGCTGCTGGATGTATACTTCTTCTTGAATTTCACCATTTAGAAAGGCATATTTTACAAGAAACCTCTGTGTGCTGCGAAGGCTAAGAAGATTCTTATTGCTTCGAGCCGTGTGACAGGGGCAAAAGTTTCATCGTAATCAATGCCTTCTTCTTGGCGATATCCCTTAGCCACCAATCTCGCTTTATTTCTAATGACCACCCCATCCTCATCCTTTTTGTTTCTGAAGACCTATTTAGTCCCTATTGCTTGTTTCCCTTTCGGCAGAGGGACTAGGGTCCAGAATTTGTTTCTCTCAACTGTAGAAGCTCTTCTTGCATAGCATCTACCCAGTTTGGATCATCTAGGGCTTCAGAGACACATTTTGGCTCGATCACACTGATAAAATTTGTAAAGAAACAAAAATTAGCAGTGGCTGATCTTGTCTGGACTTTCTCAGAAGGATCGCAAATGATTTAGCTCAGAGGATGGCTCATCGTCCACTTTGTCGTTCTGGGGAGATGGTCATTAGCATCATCTAGTTGAACCTCTGTGGTTGCATACTGTGGTTCTGGTGCAACCTCTATAGTGGAAGATACTTCTGTGCTTGAACTTTGTTCTTCAGCTTGAGTAGGTATTGGGATTAGAGTTGGAATAGATTCCTCTGATGCGATAGAGACTGAATCCACATTTTCCTCTGGTACTGCTTCCTCTGTGGTAGATGGAGTTGGTATGTCCAGTGCCTCTGTGGTAGAATCTTTGGTTGTTTCATCTTCTGTTGGCTCCCCCTCAACACGTGCATCTGCATGATTCACAGAAGAGGATGAAATATTTATTGGACCAGTTAGAGATATAGCTGACTCAGTATGGTTGGCAGAAGATGTTTCTCCAGAGGCTCTGGCAGCTCCAGCAGAGGGATCAATATCATCATGGAACATCTCTTCAAATAGCAGAATTAGGTCTGCTTCTCTTGTCTTTGAGATGCCAGAGGATTCCTTTTTCAGACCGAGTTCTGAACTGATTTGTTCAGAAGTCTTTTGAATGGAATCGTCAAAAGAGACATTTATGCTTTCCACTATGGATTGAAACCGTAGAAGATATACTCTGTAAGCCTTTGAAGTGGCAGAGTATCCTATGAACTTTCCTTCATTAGCTTTCACATCGAACTTCCCTCTAGTTTCTCTGTCGTTTAAGTCGAAGCACTTGCATCCAAAGACATGAAAGAACTTGATGTTTGGTCGCCTCTGATTGATCAATTGATAAGGAGTCTTGATGTGTCTTTTGACTATGGATGATCGATTTTGGGTATAGCATGCTGTTGATATGGCTTCTGCCCAGAAAGAAATCGGCAATCCAGATGCTGTTAGCATAGTCCTGGCAGCCTCCACAAGCGTTCGGTTCTTTCATTCAACAACGCCGTTTTGTTGTGGAGTTCGAGCTGCAGAGAAGTTCTGGGAGATGCCCTCTTCTGTGAGGTAGGCTTCAATGATAGAGTTTTTGAATTCTGTGCCATTATCGCTTCTCAACTTCTGAATTTTGCATTCGTACAGAACCTGGATCCTCTTCATTAAATTTATCAGAATATTAGGAACATCTGATTTCTTTCTGAAAAATTCTACCCATGTGTATCTTGAGTATTCATCGATCACCACTAGTATGTATTTCTTGCCTCCTAGGCTCTGTGTAGCGATTGGACTGCAGAGGTCAACGTGAAGCATATATACAGAGGCCTAGGATAAGACACATCAGTCTTGCCTTTGTGGGAAGCTCTCTTGAGCTTACCCATTTCACGTGTTGAGCACAATTGATCTTTACTGAATTTAACATTCGACAGACCTTTAACAAGATCAAGTTTCACAAGCTTGTCTAGAGTATGAAAGTTCAAATGGAAGAGCCTGTTGTGCCATAACCAGGCTTCTTCGTTTTTGCAAGCAACAAAGCAGAGCTTTTCTTCTTTGTTCTTGACACTAAAGTTCATAAGATATAGATCTCCTCTTCGTTCAGCCCGCAGAAGTTCGACTCTAGTGTCTTCTCCTTTAGGCCATCCACATATGCAACTTTGCATACTGATATGTTTTTCTTTTTGATGACTCCGTAGCCTTTAATATATCCCTTCTTGTCATCGCCAAAGGTTACAGATCCTCCATCGAGTTTGTCTTTGTAGGAGGATAGTAGACCTCTGTCGCCAGTCATGTGCCGCGAGCACACGGAGTCAAGATACCAGATCGGCACATACTGCTTCTGTAAAACAATCAGAGATTTTTAGGTACCCATATCCAAATCGGTCCCTTTTTGTCAGAGGTCTTCAAGGTTGCCTTAGCATCCTTGTGTTTGATTTTAACTTCTGTTGAAGAACCATTTTGTTTCTTCTTTCCCTTGAAATTTGCATTCTTTTTGGGCAAAGAGAGGAAACATTGTGGGCTTGAGAAGTGTTGATTCAATTGATACATGAGATCAAAGCAATAACAGTAATTAATATGCGCAGAGATTTGCTTGAACTTTTCATTGAAAACACTAAATAGGGGTACAGAGGCTTTATTTTTACAATCTACCCTAACATCTGACTTCCTATTACAAGAAGACCTATATAGACTAGATTGTTGTTTTGAAAATCCTCTGGGGAGAGTAGCCTTCTGTGGACCCCTTCCTCTGTGGTGAACTTCTGCAGGTTTCACTGTCACAGAAGAAAAAGATTTGTTATTTTCAACCCACTTACCCTTCTATTGCCAAGTTAGTTTTTCATTACAAGGCCTTAAGGGTTTTGTAGTCTTTGAACTTGTTGGATTTTGAGAAGACATTTCCTTTTGTTGTTTGAATTTCTCAAGCTCAAGAGAGGTTTTGGCTTGTATACACATGTCCAAAAAGTCTGGACAGATAGGAACACTTGTGATTTTCTCCTTGGGAGGAATAGTTCTGTTACGAACTCCAGAGGGTAGCTTAAAATCATCTGAGTCACAAGGTACTATCTCTGACTTAGAATCAGTCTCAGATTTGCTAGAGGATGAATCGTCCTCATATACAGAGGTTGAGTCACTTAGCTCTCTTTCGACAAAGGCTGGACTTTCAGAGCATGTGCCATACTCGCTTTCTTCCTTTTTTATGGGACTATCTTCCAGGTCAACATAAGTATCTATTAAGATTTCATCAGAGAGATTTTGATCGACAAAGGGTGTACAGAAGTTTTCATAAAAGTTATTTTTCCCGATTTCCATTAACTCTTTTGCAGAGACATTTCTTTTCAGAGTATATCATGCAGACAAAAGCAACCTGTGTTTGAGTCTCGGGGTCACCAAACTTGAAGATTCCTATCTGATCTTGAGTTTTTCAGATATTTTTTAGGCTTGGATCCCTTTTTTACAGACATTGAAGGTGACAAATCTGTGTTTTAATACCACACATTTATCATCTTCAGAGGTTTCCTCTCGTGAGGTTCCCTAGAGACTTTTTGCCTTTTACTTACAGAGAGTAGGTTTGGAAATCTAGATTTTCTTGTACTTTTGGTTCCAGTGTATGGATCTATATCACAGAAGCCAATTCCCCGTCTCCCTATTTGTGTATTAATTTTCTCGTACACCTTCTGTGCATCTTGATATTTCTTAATTAAAAGATCTCTTCTGAGTAGATCTTGACAGAGGACTTCTCTATACTTTTGAAAATAGTGTTTAAGAGCTAGGATATTCATTATGTCGCTCTCAACATCCATAACTTCTTTAGATTTAGCTTTTAAGGCAGAGTTGAGTTCAGAAATATTTTCTTTCAAAGGATTTAGGTGTTTCTTCCAATTTATTTCAATCTCTTCCTTTTCTTGAAATATTTTTGCCTTTTCTTGAGTGAGAAGTCTGGTTTCTCTCTCAAAGAATGCAAGTTTCTTTTAAACATTCTCACAAGTCCTTTTAAGTTCAGTGTATTCAACAGTTAGTTTGAGTAAATTTTCTTCGCTTTCATTTGAGATAGAGTCAGAAGTGGATACCTCACTATCAGATTCTGAGGAGCTGACTTATGCCATTCTGCAGAACAAGGTGTTCTTCTTGTCGCCTTCATCAGAGGATTCATCTGACAACCAGTTCTCTTGCTCCACCATGAGCGACTTCTGAGCATAATATTCTGCCTTCTTTTTGTAGAAAGCAGAATCCCTCTGAGGGCGGTTAGGTTTGCTCCTGCAATCAGCAACATAGTGGCCTGGCTTGCCACAATTGAAACATCCTTGGTTCTGGGAAGCGTTGCCAGCTTTGTCGTCTGACCTCTGTCGGTCACCACCTTTGTCACTCTTGTCATTTGACCTATGTTGGTCATTCGATCCCTCTCTTCCCTGATTCCTTGAATCACCACGATCATATCTCCCATTGCGTTCATAACCCGACTTCTTCTGGTATCCTCTGCTGAATTCCCTTGTCAAAAGTGCTAAAGATTTAGCTATTGAGGCCATTGTTGCCTCCTCTTCTTCTACCAACTCCTCCTCAGAACTGTCAGCACTTGTCACTTTATTCTTCTTAACCTTCTTCTCCTCCACAACTTTCTCCTTCTTATGCTTCTCTTTTGCCTCTGTAGTCTTCCCAACAAGTGCCAGAGGCCCAGCAGTTTGAGTTTTTGCCTGGGTGATTTGGGGTTCTTGGGCTGCCAAAGTTCATAAAGATCTGATAAGCTCCAGGTGTCTACATCCTGATTAGTTTGTAAAGACATTGACAGCTGGAGCCATTCTTCATTGGGGCTCTTTAGGAACATGACATTGTTTTCTTCAAAAGTTCTGTGGATCCCAAACTTTCTGCACTTGTTTATCAGAGAATTAAACCTGTCATATGTTGACTGCAGAGACTCTGTTGGCAGAGCTTTGAATGCGTAGTATTCGTTGATGCATTGGGCTCTGCGGTTCTTCTGAGTCTTAGCCCCTCCCTCCAACTGTTTCTCCAGTTCCTTCCATATATCGTATGCAGGTTCACACGCATCTAGGGATTGGAAGAGATCATTGGGGATGGCCATTATCAGAAGTCTTTTGGTCTTCTGAGCAACTTCATATTTTGCCCAATCTGGCTCGGACCACTTATCCTTGGTCTTTAGGTTCTCGTGCTCAGGAATCTCTGGTGTGTCATCTGTGACAGGTACTCGAGGTACTGTGGTTATTGCTACGAAAGGAGGATTGTTAATATAGTAGACGAGTTCTTTGTCAGTACCCTCGAAGAAGTGAATCATTCGTATCTTCCACTGAGGGTACTCATCTCTGAGTAGAGTGGGTGGTTTGGTTAGAGAACCAGCGGTGAAGAAGTTATTAGTGTTTGCCATTTTGAAAGAGGTTTGAAAAATACCAGAAAACAGAGTATGAACAGCAAACTTTCAGATGATGGGTCAGATTTGTAGGAAAGAGCTTATAAGCTTAAAAACTTCGAGTAATGCACTAAAATGGAGTTTTAACCAAAAAAACAGGTTCTGTAAGTTTACCAAAGTCGAACTAGTCGAGAGTCTGTTTTAAATAAGCTAAGAACAGATTAAAATCAAGCCAAGTTTCTACCAAAAATCATTGTAAGAGAGGATCTCTTGATATAGAAAATCAGGGATGGCTCTGATACCAATTGTTGGTTCCTATTTTACTTAACAATGATTTAAGTATCTATTAGTTCAAACAAATAAGGGTGCGGAAGCGTTTTAGCGAACGAAAAAGATATTGCTTGGTAGAAAGACACACAATATCAAATACACAAAGTATAAATAACATAGATATTTAACTCAATGATTCACTGTGTATTGATTATAAAGAACACCAAGAACACCGAAAGTATTACAAGAATTCTGCTCTAAGAGGTGTGTGTGTCGTGCAAAGCTTAATAAGAGATCTCAACATGAGCCTTCTATTTATACTATTCACCAGGGGACAAGTTCTAGACAATAACGACAAGAGTACAAAGACACGATCGTGGACTATAGCAGGTACAACGTTAATGTAGTGCGCCGCAAATCTGCAAAGGTTGTAACCCATCAGAGGTTGACACGTGGAATGTGCAGGGCACGCCTTGTACGAATGATCTTCAGGATCTTCGTACAGCAGAGAACGTGAGAAGCACGATCGTCTTTGTCTTGATCTTCATTCTTCAGATTCTTCTAAGTCTTCAATACCAAAGAGGCTCTGTCAGGTGTGACAGAAGCTCTGTGGCCTTGTCCTCTGTGAAAGTCATCAGTTGAGTCCACTTGGATCTTCTATCGGTGTCTTGGCAGAGGCTCTGTCGATGTCTATACTTAGCATGTTTTTCAATACTTCTTTAAACACATAATTGGAGCTAACAGTTTCTATCACAGTATTCTATAGTTGATTTCTTTCTCCATACCATTTTTACTTTGCTGAAAACATGGTTATCTGAAGAATCATTAAGCGTACTGTCAGAAGAACTAGAATAATAAGATTGTCTTTTGTGAGAATTATCGGTTTTTGAGCGTTTCTTTGACCGTCTTTTGGATTTAGATTTTGAATATTTTGGTTTAGAAATGGTTTTGGAACACTCTCCTTTCTCAAATTTTACCAGTAAAGGCATTTTGTCAAAAAATTAAACATGGCTTTTGGTGCAAAATCGATTTTAGCGATGTCACAATCAGGACAGACCGTGGAATTCATAAACGCCGAGAACCGTTATTCAGAGTCAGATGGATAATCATCGTCAGTGTTGGATGAGAAAAAATTAAAATTTTGGAAGGAATCAGTCGCGAAAGGGTTGTCAAACTCAGAGAAAAGATTCCTTTGTATCGATTCGGTTTGAGTCGCCTTACCTTTATTATGAAAACTCAAATCCTTTTCATCGATGTCAAGAGACTCCTATAAAGGCTTTGCACGAGGAACTGTTGATCCAAACCCTCAGTGATTTGATAATGACCCTCTCTTAACACTTAGTGAAAATTGTAAGTAAATGATATGTATTACAGTTTCACTATCGCTGGTAACTACTAAGACTGTTTCAGTACCGCTGATAGTAACTTTCGCTCTTTAAAGTTAAATAGTCAACGAACTCTGTTCATCGAGTAGCTCTGAGCCTGTTCAGTCTATGAGATGATCGCTGATAAGTTAGTTGTTTACTTATGATCCCTGAAGACAAGTTTCACGTCAACATATGTTCTACGCTGAAGTCGAAGATCAAGCTCAAGAACCAGCGACAAGTCTACTAATGAACTGATGCGGATATCAGCGAAGCCAAGATTTGTCCACTAAACGTGAAGTATCAAGTAGAAGACTTCAGCAATCGCCGAACTTTATCATTCGCTGATAAAGAACTGTTTCAACGAAAGCTGATCATGAAGTCTACTTACAAAGTACTATTGTCTTACCTCCCTTGCACGTCTCCGTACGAACTGTCAGAACGGACATCCTTTTTGTCTATGATCGTACAACAACTCTGATTCTACAATGTGCACCATGCGGCTACTAAGGTTGTCTACAAAGGTCAATGACATGCAACCACTCAGCTGCTGCCACGTGTAAAGCAATCCTGCCATATATTAAATGCATACAGTATATAAGAAGAACCTTACTTCAGAAATGAAGTGCGCTCAGCCTTCTTCTTATTCTTCTTTCTATCTGTGTGTTAGGTTATTATTCGTAATTTCCTTCTCTCCGTTTAGTGCAAGAAACTTAGTGTTCTTAACTTGTTTAGATTAGGTTAATCCTTAATCTTGTTCCGCAACAAGTTGTAAATTGTCTTGATTTATCAATAAACAAATTTAGAAATGTAAAAATCGTGTGTTTGTATTCAACCCCTCCCCCCTTCTACAAACTTGTATAACCCTTCGGGACCAACAAGTGGTATCAGAGCAGATTTGTTTAATCTCATAAACAATATCTGATCTATACTAAGATTTATCTTCCTTGCTATTTCTGAAAATGGCCACAAACACAAACACTAACTATATTGACAACGGTTCTCTTGCAAAACCCCCTAGATTCTCCAGCGATAATTTTAATCTATGGAAAAATAGGATGATTCTCTTCTTAGAAGGTGTAGACCCTACTATGCCTTACTATCTTGAAAACGGCCCATATATTCCTATAAGAATTGATCCTGCAGTTCCAGCCGCTGAAAATAGACCTGCTAATCCAGAAAGGCTGATTCCCAAGGAAATTCATATGTGGACTGATGAAGATAAGAAGAAAGTAGCTATCGACACCAAAGCCAGATCCATACGCTTCATGGCTCTTCCAGACGAAGTCTACCATTCCGTCATGAACCTGAAAACCTCAAAAGCTATGTGGGACACAATCTGTGTTCAGTATGAAGGTCCTTCTGAAGTGCAGGACTCTCGAAAGATCAACCTGGTAAGACAGTACGAAAGCTTCATTTGTGGTAAGAATGAATCTCTCTCTGAAGTACACCAACGTTTTAACTACTTAATAACAGATCTGAAAAATGTTGGTAAGGAATATTCTAACTTTAAAGTACTGACAAAGTTCTTAGAATGTTTACCTAAAAGCTGGGACAGTTATTCAATGTGTCTCAAGCTGTCAAAAGATCTTAGATCCATGACACTTTCTACCTTATATGGCACGATGCTGAATCATGAGCAATCGAGTCATCTTAAGAAGAATCTTGTAAAAGATTCCAAAAGCACCCCTGTTGCTTTACTCTCAGAGTTACCTTCCACTCAGCGATCTACGATCACTGTCACTGAGTTGGAAACTAACTCTGAACGTTCATCAGATTCTGACGCTTCAGATGATGATGAAACTCTGGCATTCCTGGCTAATAAGTTCAGGAGATTTGCTAGAAAGAGTAATTTCAAGAAGAATAAACCTCTTGCTATTACTGACAAGCCAAGATCATCAACCCCTATTGATAAGGCTATTGCTACTTGTTATAACTGTGAAAAGATAGGACATTTTGCGAGCGAGTGCAGGTCAAAGAAAGTCTCTAGACCCTCAGCTTTTCCCAAGAAAAACTTTACACCCAAGACTAGAGATGAAAAATACAAAAAGCTGAAAGAAAGGTATTCAAAGCTGAAAACCTTTAAGAAGAAAGGCAAAGGCCTTATGGCTGACTATGATTGGGCTGCCTCTGACGAAGAAGAATCATCTGACTCTGAAGATGATGATGAAGCCAATCTATTGTTGATCCAAACCCTCAGTGATTTGATAATGACCCTCTCTTAAACACTTAGTGAAAATTGTAAGTAAATAATATGTATTAGAGTTTCACTATCGCTGATAAGTACTAAAACTTTACAGTACCGCTGATAGGAACTCTCGCTCTTTGAATTAGACCTTCAGCGAACACTGTTCATCATCTTCTAGCTCTGAGCCTGTTCAGTCTATGAGATGATCGCTGATAAGTTAGTTGTTTACTTATGATCCCTGAAGACAAGTTTCACGTCAACCAAAGTTCTACGCTGAAGTCGAAGATCAAGCTCAAGAACCAGCGACAAGTCTACTCATGAACTGATGCGGATATCAGCGAAGCAAGACCTGTCCATTCAACGTGAAGTATCAAGTAGAAGACTTCAGCAATCGCTGAACTTTATGATTCGCTGATAAAGATCTGACTCGACGAAAGCTGATCATGAAGTCTCCCTGCATATTACTATTGTCTTACCTCCCTTGAACGTCTCCGTACGAACTGTCAGAATGGACATCCCTTTTGTCTGTAATCGTACAACAACTCTGATTCTACACTGTGCACCTTGCGGCTACTAAGGTTGTCTACAAAGGTCAATGACATGCAACCACTCAGCTGCTGCCACGTGTAAAGCCATACTGCAATGCATTAAATGCATGCAGTATATAAGAAGAACCCTACTTCAATTTTGAAGTGCACTGGCCATCTTCTTCTATCTATCTGTGTGTTAGAATATTATACTTAATATTCTTATCTCCTTTCTATCTATTTCTAGTGCAAGAAACTTAGTGTTCTTAACTTGTTTAGATTAGGTTAATCCTTATCTTGTTCCGCAACAAGTTGTAAATTGTATTTGATTTATCAATAAACAATTAAGAAAAGTAAAATCGTGTGTTTGTATTTATCCCCCCCCCCCCCTTTCTACAAACTTGTATAACCCTTAGGGACCAACAAGTGGTATCAGAGCAGATTTGTTTAATCTCATAAACAAGATCTGATCTATACTAAGATTTCACTTCCTTGCTATTTCCTAAAATTGCTACCAACACAAACACAAACTATATTGACAACGGTTCTCTTGCAAAACCCCCTAGATTTTCCAGAGATAACTTTAATCTATGGAAAAATAGGATGATACTCTTCTTATAAGGTGTAGACCCAACTATACCTTGTTATGTCGAAAATGGTCCATACATTCCTATCAGAATAGATGCTGAAGTTCCAGCCGCTGAGAATAGACCTGCTATTCCAGAAAGACTGATTCCTAAGGAAATGTATATGTGGACTGATGAAGACAAGAAGAAAGTAGGTCTTGACACCAAAGCCAGATCCATACTTTCCATGGCTCTTCCTGAGGAAGTCTACCATTCCGTCATGAACCTGAAAACCTCAAAAGCTATGTGGGACACAATCTGTGTTCAGTATGAAGGTACATCTGAAGTCCAGGACTCTCGAAAGATCAACCAGGTAAGACAGTACGAAAGCTTCATTTATGGTAAGAATGAAACTCTCTCTGAAGTACACCAACGTTTTAACTATTTAATAATAGATCTAAAAACTGTTGGTAAGGAATATTCTAACTTTGAAGTGCTGACAAAGTTCTTAAAATGTTTACCTGAAAGCTGGGACAGTTATTCAAAGTGTCTCAAGTTGTCAAAAGATCTTGGATCTATGACTCTTTCTACCTTATATAGCACGATGCTGAATCATGAGCAATCGAGTCATCTTAAGAAGAATCTTGTAAAAGATTCCAAAAGCACCCCTGTTGCTTTAATCTCAGGGTCACCTTCCACTCAACGATCGACTATCACTATCACTGAGTTGGAAACTAACTCTGAAAGATCATCAGACTCTGACGTTTCAGATAATGATGAAACTCTGGCATTCCTGGCTAATAAGTTCAGGAGATTTGCTAGAAAGAATAATTTCAAGAAGAACAAACCTCTTGCTATTACTGACAAGCCAAGATCATCAACCCCTGTTGATAAGGCTACTGCTACTTGCTATAACTGTGAAAAGATTGGTCATTTTGCTAGTGAGTGCAGGTCAAAGAAAATCTCTAGATCCTCAGCTTTTCCCAAGAAAAACTTTATTCCCAGGAATAGAGATGAAAATATAAAAAGCTGAAAGAAAGGTATGCAAAGCTGAAAACCTTTAAAAAGAAAGGCAAAGACCTTATGGCTGACTATGATTGGGCTGCATCTGACAAAGAAGAATCATCTGACTCTGAAGATGATGAAGCAAATCTATGTCTCATGGCCAAACTTGAAGATGAGGAAGACAACTCTGACATTCCCTCTACTTCAACCTCTGCTACTAAGGTATCACCTTCCTTCTTTACCAATATTGCAAATATTGATGAAGCTGATAGTCTTCGAAAGATCGATCTCTTGACTAGAAGTTTACATGAAGCCATGAATGGCAAAACTGTTATTGAAAATCAAAACCTTGATCTCACTGAACAGCTTAAAAACTGTCACCTTCAAATAGAAAAGCTTTCTAAAATTGAAAAAGATTTTAAAGATCAAGTGCATTTAAATCAACTAGTCAAAATCGAACGCGAAGAAGCTATCTCTGCATTAAAAGCTGAAAAGCTACTGTTGATGGATGGTATAACTCCTCAACAAAGATCACTGAGATAATGAAGTCTCAGATCCCTCTGAGTGACAAACGTGGTCTTGGTTACAAAGCTGAATGCTTCTAAAGCTTCAGTGACTTATCCCTCTGGTTCAAAGAATAAGATCCCTGGATTTATTCAGTGTGGATCTATTCAGCGATCTACTCCTAGAATCAAAGTGGAAATTCTTGGTAAGAAATCCGAAGAACTGAATGTTCCTCCTATTTCAAAAACCAAAAGCTTACTTGGTGCTGGTCCTTCGAATTTAAAATCAAAAGCTCAGCATTCAAATGGTCTTAGAACTACTTTTAGTTATAGGAAATGTTATCACCGTGGACTTACTGATCATATTGCTAGTAAGTGCCCCACAGCCACCAAAGCTGAAAAGATAGCTAAGGTGAAGATCATTGCCCCCAAGGCAAAGAAGCCCACTGAGGTTAAGAAATTAACCAAAGTGAAGACTGACAAAGCTGAATCTTCAAATGCTGCGAAGACTGCTGAACCTTCCACCTCCTCTTCTACCCCTTCTGACAAGTGTGTACACATGGTTAAGTGGGTACCCAAGACAAACTAATCTTCCTTTGTGATGCAGGTTAAGATGGGTATCTGATATCTCGATAGCGGATGCTCAAGACACATGATTGGAAAGAAAAGTCTGCTCTCTGAATACAAGGAAGAGAAGGGTCCCTCTGTAACTTTCGGTGGAAACGGAAAAGGACATACCTGAGGGTTTGGTGTACTCTCTAATGGTACAACAACCTTCAGAAGAGTCGCATATGTTGAAGGGCTGAAGCATAATCTTCTAAGCATCAGGCAGCTTTGTGACATGGATAACAAAGTAATCTTTACTAAGAAATCCTGCTTTTTCGCTGACAAAAAGGAGAAGATAGCTCTCGGCGGTTATCGTTTGGAAAATGTTTATGTAATAAACATGGACTCAACAACCACTGAGAACTCCTGTTTCTTCTCTAAAGCCTCTTCTGATGTCAACTGGTTATGGCATAAAAGGCTCTCTCATCTCAACTTCAAGACACTGAATACTCTCTCTTCAAAAGAGTTAGTGACTGGTCTACCTCAGCACTCATACACCAAAGAGTCCTTATGTTTAGTGTGTGAGAAAGGCAAGCAGACCAAAGCAAGCTTTAAGTCAAAGCAAGTTTCCTCAGTCTCATCTCCTCTACAACTTCTCCATATGGATTTGTTTGTCCCTGTTCACAAACAATCCATCGCTGGAAAGAAATATACGCTGGTCATAGTTGATGAATTTTCTCGATATACATGGGTAATGTTTCTCCGTTCTAAGAGTGACACCCCTGAAGAACTCATCACTTTTGTCAGGAAGATGGAAGTACTGAACAACATGACCGTTCGCTCAATAAGGAGTGATCATGGAACTGAATTCAAAAATAGTTCTCTTGATTCCTTCTTTGAGAGTAAGGGTATTTCTCACAACTTTTCTTCAGTGAGAACACCGCAGCAAAATGGAGTCGCTGAAAGAAGAAATAGAACAACCATTGAAGCTGCACGTTCAATGCTCAACGATTCTCACCTGCCTACTCAGTTTTGGGCAGAAGCTGTCAACACTGCTTGTTTTACGCAAAACAGGTCGCTGATAGTCAAAAGATTCAATAAGACAGCCTATGAACTTTTTCATGGGAAAAAGCCTTCAATTAGCTTTCTTCACATCTTTGGATGTCAGTGTTTCATACTGAACAACAGACATGCCTTTGGAAAGTTTGATCCTAAGGCTGATGATGGAATCTTTCTTGGATATTCTTCTATCTCCAAAGCCTTCAGAGTCTTCAATCGAAGATGACAAACTGTTGAAGAAACTATTCACGTCACCTTTGACGAATCCCGTTCAGCAAACTCTAAACCTTCTGCTGATACTGAAGAACTGAATCAATGGATGTTTTCACAACTTGGTGATTCAGAAGACATTCCCAGGATACTCATAATGTAGAATAGTGAAGCTGAAACTTCATGGGTCTCAGCTATTCCTTTAAACACTATACCTGCTTCTGAACCAAATGTCTCAGACATTCCATCTACTTCTCAACAGTCAGTGAATATAATGACATCTGCACCTACTCCTCTCTTGGCTGATATTCCAGAAATCGCTGAAGCCTCTCTTCAGCCCCTCCAGTTCAGGTTGAGTCAGCGTCTCACGCTCCAGCTCAGCGATGGACTGTAAATCACCCCATCGATCAAATTCTTGGTGATCCAAACGTTGGTGTTCAGACTCGACGAAGTGCAGGTAATATTTGTTTATTTGTTAACTTTATTTCTCTGATTGAACCAAAGAAAATAGATGATGCCCTCAAAGATCCAAACTGGGTCAGCGCTATGCAAGAAGAGCTGACAGAATTTGAAAGAAAAAAAGTTTGGAATCTTGTTCGAAGACCAACTGACAAAACAGTGATAGGCACTAAATGGGTCTATCGAAATAAGTTGGACGAACATGAAACTGTAACCCGCAACAAGGCTCGACTTGTTGCTCAGGGATACAGACAAGAGGAAGGTATAGACTACGACGAAACATTTGCTCCTGTAGCAAGACTAGAATCTATTCGTCTATTCTTAGCATATGATGTACACAAAGACTTCAAAGTATATCAGATGGATGTTAAGTCAGTGTTCCTAAATGGAAAGCTGAATGAAGAAGTCTATGTAGAACAACCTCCAGGATTCTCTGATCCTAAGCGTCCAGGTTATGTTTATAAACTGGATAAGGCACTTTATGGCTTAAAGAAAGCTCCTCGTGCATTGTATGACACTCTATCATCTTATCGCCTGATTGAAAATTTTGAACGTGGTCAGATTGACAAAACTCTATTTTTCAGGAAAATAAAAGGTCATATCATTCTTGTTCAAATATATGTCGATGATATTATATTTGGTTCTACTAACCCTGACCTTTGTACTCGCTTCTCTGAAAGGATGAAATCAGAGTATAAAATGAGCATGATGGGTGAGCTAACATATTTCCTTGGTCTTCAGATAAAACAAAATGAAAAGGGAACTTTCATTAATCAGGGAAAGTATGTTAAAGATATGCTGAAGAAATTCGATTTAACTCAGAGTTCAGCTATCAAAACCCCTATGGCACCACCTGTAACGTCCCAAAAATTTCAAGCAAATTTAAAATTTTAAAATAAACATTTCATTGATAACAACTCATTAAATGATCCCAACGTTTCGTTTACAAACACATAATTAATATCTTTATAAAATAAAACCAGCGGAATAAATGTTTAATTATTAAAATCATAAAGCAACCAGCTCTTCCCGCACGCCAGTGTGTACTCGTCACGCCTTGGAGCCGCCCGTACCTGAAACCACAGTTTATTGGGAAAGGGTAAGCACGAAGCTTAGTGAATTCCAACACATGCGCAGATAGGAATTATATACACATCACCCCTATCCGCACATAAGCAACAACTCCACAGATACATAAAACGAGTAAACATCTACAAGTAATTATGTATCCAATACCTCGGTCCCATCGGACCCTCGGTCCCACCGAATTGTAATGTATCCAACGCCTCAGTACCATCGAGGCCTCGGTCCCACCGAATTGTAATGTATCCAACACCTCAGTACCATCGAGGCCTCGGTCCCACCGAATTGTAATGTATCCAACACCTCAGTACCATCGAGGCCTCGGTCCCACCGAGTTGTCGTGTAACCAACACCTCAGTACCATCGAGGCCTCTGTCTCACCGAATTGTAATGTAACCAACACCTCAGTACCATCGAGGCCTCGGTCCCACCAAATTGTAATGTAACACATTTATACCAAGCATTCAAACCAATCAAATATTACACACCACAAACAACTAGTTCACACCACAAAGACAATAGTACATACAAACTATTATGACATGCATACAACCCCTAACTACACAGTGAGAGAACTCACCTCGAATGCGCGCCCAGCTTAATAACACGAATCAAGCTTCACAATTACGGTCACTTTCCAGCACCTAAACGCATGTTAAAACGTGTCAATACGAGACCCGGACCCTATGACACGACACACGCTTAACCCGTCACTAAAACTAATTTCCGTTCTCACAAAACAGGTCTGTTCGGGACCCGTTTCGACCCCTTTAAACCCAGAAAAAATCCCAATATTATTTCATGACCAGAATGTCCTCTGAGTTAGTGTTCCAAGGACATATTATACGCCTCCTAACGATTTTTCTACAATTTATTATGAATTAAATACGAACGGTTACCAAAACTGCCAGTTTTCGGTCCAACCTGCATAAACAGTCCAGAACAGCCTAGCTACGGGTTTAATCAGACTTTCGGAAAAACACGAAAAACCTTCCCAACTCGATTGGGGAACTATGGCCACCAAAATCACCTCATAACGAGTTACGAGTAAAAATATATGGTCTACGCAAAACAGTGGCAGATTCCAGAATTTTGCACATAAAATGACGAATCACCGAACTTGCGACCACTTTTTTCGCCCAGTTAGAGACCGAACCAGTTTTCCGCTAAAACACGGAAAACGTGCTCGATCCCACACTTGAACCGTGGGCGCCAATTTTGGTTCAAACGGAGCTACGACTGAAAGGTTATGCCTACGCGAAAACTGGACAGTACCCTTAAAATTTCCATAAAGACGCGATTTATCAAAACGGGTTGAACTTTTCGGCTTAATTGAATAAGTCACGGGTTAAGGGCTCGATAGAGACTAAGGTCTGGTCACACCACGCGCCACCCACTGCCATCTCCGGCAGTGGAGGTCGCCGGTGGCGACCGGCGGCGGCCAGCGGTGGCCGGCGGTGGTTTTTCGATTACGATCGCACGAGACACAACCCGACCATTTTCCCTCTCTCTCTCGACCAGTCTCATGCACACGCATCCACAACGGCAGCCACGGCCGTCCATCCACCACTGCCACAGCGGCGGCGAACGGCGGCGGCGACGGGAACAAAAAGGAAAGAAACGAAACAGGAGGTGATTACCTTACGACGACGCCACGTAACCGCACTCGCTCCTCCCTCCCTCGAAACTCCGGCGAACAGCAGGAGGTGGTGACGGCGACTTCCGGCGGTCTCTCTCTCTTTCCGGCGACTGCAGGTCTCTCTCTCTTTTCCGGCGACTGCAGGTCTCTCTCTCTAACTCTCTCTCGGTTTCTTCTCTATCTCTCTCTCTCGTTCCCTTCTCACAATCGCACAACACAAAACCACGGCAGTAGGGTTAAGGAAGTCGTTGGGTTTTGCTTGGCTTTCACGAAAACAAGAGACGAGAAATGGGAAACCGGCCATGGGCCGAGACCCATGCAAAGTATTTCCAACATTACACTCTAGCCCCCTCAACTTTACTTGACTCACAATCTACATTAGAAAAATACGAATTCTAACATCTTTGGTCCTTTTTGACACCAAACACTAACCACAAACAATTAAAGGTACACACTTTAATTAATTAAATAAATAAACAAAAACGTACCGGGACACGGGCTTTACACCACCGCTGACACTAAACAAGGAGTCAAATGGAATACCTGTTGATGTCACGCTGTACCGTGGGATGATCGGCTCTCTCTTGTATCTTACAGCTAGCCGACCTGATATTATGTATGCTACTTGTTTGTGTGCACGATATCAAGCTGAACCTAAGGAATCTCATATGATCGCTGTAAAGCGAATCTTTCGTTACCTTAAGGGTACTTCCAACCTAGGTCTTTGGTATCCCAAAGACTCAGGATTTTATTTAATCGCCTATTCAGATAGAGATTTTGCAGGATCCAAATTGGATAGGAAAAGCACCATAGGAGGCTGTCAGCTCCTGGGTGGAAAGCTGGTGAGTTGGACAAGTAAAAAGCAAAATTCAGTGTCCACCTCAACTGCTGAAGCTGAGTATGTAGCCGCTGGAAGCTGTTGTTCTCAGGTCTCGTGGATGAGAAATCAACTACTGGACTATGACCTTCAGCTCTCAAAAATTCCATTCTATTGCGACAACACAAGTGCCATCGCTATAGCCAACAATCCAGTGCTACACTCAAAGACAAAACACATCGAAATCAGGTATCATTTTATCAGAGATCATGTAATAAATGGTGATATAGAACTTCACTTTATCCCAACTGATTTTCAGTTAGCTGATCTTTTTACCAAACCTCTTGATGAGACAAGATTCAACTTTCTCATCAGCGAGCTTGGAATGCTGAACTTTGAAGAATAAAATCTTCAACGCTTCACATTTGATCAGCGATAGGATAAAATCAAGTTGTATAACGCACTCTATCATTCTCTCTCTGAACAAAAATTAACTCGCTGATATCAAGGTATGTTTTCTCTCTTACTCGCTGACGTTCGCCTAGAACTCAAAGATTTCAAAACATCTTGCATCGCTGAATATCTCTTCCTTAACTGCGATACATTGAAATTTCTTAAACCAATACTGATATTTCTATTCAGTGCTTCATATTTTCAAAAGTGTCCCTGAGCTTTCAAAACCTCAGAGACATCCTAAAATATGAAAGGACAGTTGTGACATCATCGCAACGGATAAGCCCTGGCACGTTCTTTTTCTGACACACGTTTGCACGTTTCGTTTACCTTCCAATCAAATGCAAACACGTGTCCGTGTCATGATGAAAATCTTTTCCCGCTCAAGATTTTCTCTCTCTCTACTCTCTCTATATAAACCATTTTGGGTTTATATTTTTCTCTTTACGCGAAAAACTTCTCCTCCAAGCAAGAAAAAGATTTACTGTTGCATTTTGAGCTCTCAAAATTTCCAGAAACTGTTCATCTTCTTCTTTGACGAACCAGGTTAATACTCTTATTATTTACCTACATTACTTGTTTATGATCTTATTCTTTGCTTTTAACAGATCAAACAAAAGAACTTTTCTAAAATGAAATCATTTCTTTCATGATTTTATGAATACAACCTTCATGGTTGTTCTTCAAGTTAATATCAAAACTCGTAAACTTGTTCTTTATATGTTTTCCAGAATTCCTTCTTCAAATGAAAACTGGAAAACACATAATCTCTACGTTTTGTAACTCTTTCTCAAAACAAGAAAAACCCTAATCTTTCTCAAAGGGATTTTTGTCTGAATGAAATGGACAAAATTCGAAAACATCTTATTGGAAAATCTTTCCACATTAAGACTATATTCTTTATCTATGTTCATGTTTAAATATGTTAAACAGAAATGGCATCTTCTACTGATATTCCTACTGCTGAGAACACTCCTGCTGCTGTGCACTTGAAACCACCAAGGCTCCTCAGGTCAAGTTCAAACTTGAGGATGTCTCTTTTACAAAATCAAACAACCTCCATGCGATGTTCGATTTTCCTCCGAAAAAGCAAGTCAAGCATCTAGACGATGCTGTGAATTTTCTGAAAACCTGTTGCCTCTCTACAGCCTTGACCATAACACCCCCTGCTCATCAGTTACTATTATCTCAATTCTGGTATACCGCCAGACACACTCAGCTACCATCATCCAAATACCCTACCAAACTACTTGATATCATCCTCTGTGACACTGATTTTGGCACCATCAAAATCAACCCTGCTATCATTCGAAAAGCACTGAATCTCACTGTTGCCACCAAAGATAAACAATTTGTTCCTTTTCCCGACCCCAAGAGACATGCTGATAGAGAAACACTCATTGCATTCTTTGATGCAATGAAGTACATTTGGGATCAAGGGAGATATGAAAAAGCCGAGAAGAAACTGACTGCAATCAAGAAGTCAAAGATGCCCAGCGAGATGAACTTCATCTTCGCACACCTGATAAGCTGCATGACAGCGAAGAGTGGCTCCTCTGATCAAGCTGCTCAACCTCAGCAAGCCATGGGCTATGCATTGCTGAAGGGTCTCCATGTTGACTGGGCCTCGATAATCTACGACGATCTTGCGCTCAGAGTAGATTTTGCTGATAGGCCATCATGGATTCCATACCCAAGATTCCTCAGCGCCATCTTCCAAACCGGCCTTAAGGATAACTACCCAAAAGTAGGAGACTTGAAACTCTCTCAGGTTGGCCCTAAGGTGCTCGACTTCAAGCCCCTACCAAACGAGGTACGTCTCTCTACTCTCTTATCTATTATCAATCCTCCTTCTTCTACTTATGCGGCTCATTCAGTGGAAATCCCCACCGCTGATACCCCAGCTGCAACCTCCACTCCTTCTAGAAAAAGAAAACACTCATCTTCCCAACTTGGCTCCGAAAGGACCAAGAAAACCAAAGAGTAACCCCCAAAGCATTCCCATGCTAAAGACTCCTCAGCTCATCTTGAAGAGCTGATGGATAGTTCCGCGGTACGCTCTGCCACAGCTGAACAAACCACCCCTTCCATCCCAACTTTAGCGTCTCTAAATGTTGGAGTTATAAACTTGGAACAAAACCCACCTCCTTCAGTCCCCTTTGAGACTGAAGTGATTTTCAGCGGATCCAACGCTGAACTCTGTACCCATCCAACCGTCTCATCCTCCATTCCTCTCACCTCTTCTTTGGCCACTCAATCTATTCCCCTATTCCCCTCAACAACCGTCATCCTCAGCGACACTACTGTTGAACATCTTCTGAGGATGATAGGACACACCACAAGACCTGCAGGTACTTCCAGTCGTCTAGGAAATATTGAAGACGACTACGAAACATTTTTAGGACATCTAGGTTTTGACAACTTCACCATCCCCCCTGCAGGTATACACAAAATCCCACACACTTCTCTCTCTCAACCCCAAACTTCTGAGCTTTCCTTTGTTCATAAGTTGATAACTTTTTCATGTCCTGATTTGGGGGATATCAACACCTCCCTGATGGCCCTAGAAACAAAGATGGAGTCTTTCAACAACACTCTCACTGCCAACTCTTCAGCGGTTACAAACGCTGGAGAGAACTTGAAGACATTGACCACTGAGGTCGAAAAGAAAGCCTCCAAAGCTGATCTGGAGAAGGTGGATGGTAGCATTGCTAAATTTGCTACCACCCTCGTTAAAAACTCAACCGCCATAACCACTCTCTCAACAAACTTCACCTCTCTGTCCAATGAAGTCACATCATTGAAGACAGGGGTTGGTTCTCTTAAGGGTGAAGTTTCCACTATCAAGACTGAGGTCTCTGCGGTCAAAGAGATTGTTCAGAAAGTGCTCAATCGCCTGAACACCCCAACTTCTTATTTCACTCAGGCCGATCGAGATGATCTTAAGAAGATCAGTCCTGCTCTTACTAGCCTAGAAGACAGAGTAGCAGCGATTGGGAACTGCATAAGAATTACTGGCCAAGAAGACAGTAATCCTATGGATGCTGCTGCCGCTAAAATGTCCGTTACCTCCCCCAACCATGATGTGGAAGAGGGGGAGAAGCCTAAAGAAGACCTTCCCCATAATGATGAGGGGGAGAAGAAAAATAAAAAAGACCTTCCCCATGCTGAGGGGGAGGGTATTGAGATTGAAGTTGATGCTACTTCTTCAAAACCTCAGGAAGTTAAAAACCCTGAGGGAACCGAGAAACCTCCCTCTATATCTGAGGGGGAGCAACTCGAAGAGCAGAACATTGAAGCTGATGCTGATGTAACCTCACCCTACGCTGAAGAGGTTGAATCTGATGAAGACGAAGTTGAAGACGATGAAGCTGTCAACATCTATGATGATGAACCATCTTCTTCTCCAAAGAATGATGATGATGACGATGATGATGACTCCTTTATCGTCAAGCCTGTTCAGAAGACTACAGCTCTCAAAGGTATTTCGATAAACGAACCATCAGGGGAGAAGACAAGACCTGCAGCGTCTAAAGCTGACAAAGGCAAAAACAAAGGCCTTGCAGCAGACAACAATCTGATGATCTTGCTTCAAAAGCCAGTTTGTCAGGTACACTACCTCTTATTCCCTTACATTGCATCCCTCCTATATCCCTTCACAATCTCAATCCTTCTATCCATAAAACCTCTATACAATTGAACACCCCATTCTTTCTCTATCACTTTCTTCCCGAACTCTTCTTACCTAAACGATCGCTATGTTTCAGCTACTCCTCTCCCCTGCTTGAGGATCCAGCTGAAGTCTCTACAGCTGCACCAACAATAATCCTAGCTCCCAACGCTGTAGAAATAATCCCGGTCTTGGATTTAACCACTGAGACTGATGAACCTGAAGAACAACTGCTCTCTCTCCAAAACAGACCTTCCTTTGCTCCTCAAAAGCTGAGGGAAGAGGATCAAGAAAAGAGAGATGCAATAATCAAACAGCTTGAAGATCAGCGAATCATTATTTCTCGTGACAAAATCCCTGCTCCCACAAAGTTCAGGATCTCAAGGAAAGAATACAAGGGTCATCTAAGAGCTGAAAGATTACTCGCCGAAAAGAAGAAATCTGAAGAAAAAGATAAGGCTCTCGCCATCCAACTTGTCCAACAATCGGTGAAAGACCCGCGTTGAAAAGAACTCCCATTGATGTCCAACGTCAGCTATAGGATGATGCCCAAAGGATCGTTGAAGAAAAGACTAAAGTATCTTATACGACTTTGGAATGGTGTAAAGAAATGCTGAATTATCGATATCGACCATCCAAAATCATCAAAGTAAACATCAGAGGAAGACTGTTCGTAGACGTTCCTGTTGTTGAAGTTGATGTATTCAGAGAAGACAAAACCAAGCAAACCTTCTATGCTGCTACTTTAGAGAAGTTTTGTTTCTTTGAATGGTTGGAAGTGAAATTAGCCATTCAGGGATCGCGAACAAAGTTCAAGAGCCATGTCGAGAAGATTTTAAATACTCAGATCGACTTGGTTTCTTCTGCTGTGGATATTCCTCCTTCCACTCTTCTTCCTCCTCAACAAAGAAGAGTCACTATAAAGGAAAAGAAAGTCTCAGACTCAGGTCCTCCTATACGGAATGAAACAGGTATTGGTTTCTCTCGTGCTGAAGTTCTTGGCTCTGATGCTGATCTCTCAGCGCTTGACACCTCCCTACCACCTGGTGAAACTTTCATCCCTGGCAAAGTCGTAAGTGATCCCTATGGTATATTCTTTCTAGACTACCAAGGAAATCATCACTTTCAACGCATCTCTGAGCTTCCAATCACCCCCATCGAACAGCTCAAAGATCTCATATACTGGTGTGAAGTCAGACGCGACATTAAGGCACATCACCTCAAGCCCCTGATCTTTGATGAAGCAAAGAACAAAAATGATCAAGGTGTCACTGTCCCTGACTGGATGATTCCCACATCAAAGACCCTCGATGAACTTCTCATCAAGGAAGAACCTTTTGACGGATAGGATCGCCTTGTAACTCTTTCTATCCTTATCTGTCTACATCTTTGGTACTTGTAATTTTATTTGCTGTACTTGTAATTTTTCTACATCCCTCTGTAATCTTTACGAAGTTTAAAGAAAAATTTCTGCGAATGTACTTTACTCCATCAGTACTGAAAAGATCACAGAAAACAGTAAAAGGGACAAATATTTTATGAGTTCTTTTTATCCTTATGTTTTCGTTAAATAGCAATTTTCTCTGTTGCTATGTCATTATCAAATAGGGGGAGATTGTTGATCCAAACCCTCAGTGATTTGATAATGACCCTCTCTTAAACACTTAGTGAAAATTGTAAGTAAACAATATGTATTAGAGTTTCACTATCGCTGATAAGTACTAAGACTTTACAGTACCGCTGATAGGAACTCTCGCTCTTTGAATTAGACATTCAGCGAACACTGTTCATCATCTTCTAGCTCTGAGCCTGTTCAGTCTATGAGATGATCGCTGACAAGTTAGTTGTTTACTTATGATCCCTGAAGACAAGTTTCACGTCAACCAAAGTTCTACGCTTAAGTCGAAGATCAAGCTCAAGAACCAGCGACAAGCCTACTCATGAACTGATGCGGATATCAGCGAAGCAAGACCTGTCCATTCAACGTGAAGTATCAAGTAGAAGACTTCATCAATCGCTGAACTTTATCAATCACTGATAAGATCTGATTCAACGAAAGCTGATCATGAAGTCTCCCTGCATATTACTATTGTCTTACCTCCCTTGAACGTCTCCGTACGAACTGTCAGAACGGACATCCCTTTTGTCTCTAATCGTACAACAACTCTGATTCTACACTGTGCACCATGCGGCTACTAAGGTTGTCTACAAAGGTCAATGACATGCAACCACTCTGCTGCTGCCACATGTAATGCCATACTGCAATGCATTAAATGCATGAAGTATATAAGAAGAACCCTACTTCAGTTTTGAAGTGCACTGGTCATCTTCTTCTATCTATCTGTGTGTTAGAATATTATACTTAATATTCTTATCTCCTTTCTATCTATTTCTAGTGCAAGAAACTTAGTGTTCTTAACTTGTTTAGATTAGGTTAATCCTTATCTTGTTCCGCAAAAAAGTTGTAAATTGTATTTGATTTATCAATAAACAATTTAGAAAAGTAAAATCGTGTGTTTGTATTCATCCCCCCCCCCCCCCCCCCTTCTACAAACTTGTATAACCCTTCGGGACCAACATCTATGTCTCATGGCCAAACTTGAAGATGAGGAAGAAAATTCTGGCATTCCCTCTACTTCAACCTCTACTACTAAGGTATCACCTTTCTTCTTTACCAGTATTTTAAATATTGATGAAGCTGATAGTCTTCGAAAGATCGATCTCTTGACTAGAAGTTTATATGAAGCCATGAATGGCAAAACTATTGTTGAAAATCAAAACCTTGATCTCGCTGAACAGCTTAAATCAACTAGTCACTTAAATCAACTAGTCAAAATCGAGCGCGAAGAAGCTATCGCTGCATTAAAAGCTGAAAAAGATACTGTTGATGGATGGTATAACTCCTCAACAAAGATCACTGAGATAATAAAGTCTCAGATTCCCCTGAGTGATAAACGTGGTCTTCGTTACAAAGCTGATACTCTAGAACCAGCCACTGACCGTTCCATGCTTAAGTTTGGAATGTTCGTATCCTCTATCCCTGACACTTTCTCGTCTCAGTGTTCCTCTTCTAAACCGCCTATCCCTGAGGAAATCTCTACCTTAACTTCTATAGGTAAAGAAAAAGTTGTTTATCCAAAACCTACCTCAGTCTTTAAAAATAAAGGTAAAGGAATTGATTTTAATCAAAATCCTCAGAAGGGTACCTTTGTACCAAAGCTGAATGCTTCTAAAGCTTCAGTGACTTATCCCTCTGGTTCAAAGAATAAGATCCCTGGATTTATTCAGCGTGGATCTATTCAGCGATCCACTCCTAGAATCAAAGTGGATACTATTGGTAAGACATCCGAAGAACTGAATGTTCCTCCTGTTTTAAATACCAAAAGTTTACTTGGTACTGGTCCTTCTAATTCAAAATCAAAAGCTCAGCATACAAATGGTCCTAGAACTACTTTTAGTTATAGGAAATGTTATCATTATGGACTTACCAATCATATTGCTAGTAAGTGCCCCACAGCCACCCAAGATGAAAAGATAGCTAAGGTGAAGACCATTGCCCCAAAGGCAAAGAAGACCACTGGTGTTAAGAAATTAACCAAAGTGAAGACTGACAAAGCTGAATCTTCAAATGCTGCGAAGACTGCTGAACCTTCCACTTCCTCTTCTATCCCCCCTGACAAGTGTGTACACATGGTTATGTGGGTACCCAAGACAATCTAATCTTCCTTTGTAATGCAGGTTAAGAAGGGTATCTGGTATCTCGATAGCGGATGCTCTAGACACATGACTGGTAAGAAGAACCTGCTCACTGAGTACAAAGAAGAGAAGGGTCCCTCTGTAACTTTCGGTGGAAATGAAAAAGGACATACCTACGGGTTTGGTGTACTCTCTAACGGTACAACAACCTTCAGAAGAGTCGCATATGTTGAAGGGCTGAAGCAGAATCTTCTAAGCATCAGTCAGCTTTGAGACATGGATAACAATGTAATCTTTACTAAGGAATCCTGCTTTGTCACTGACAAAACGGAGAAGATAGCTCTCAGCGGTTATCGTTTGGAAAATGTTTATGTAATAAATATGGACTCAACAACCACTGAGAACTCCTGTTTCTTCTCTAAATGTTTGGAAAACGTTTATTTGATATTGTGTGTTTTTCTACCTTAAATTATCTTTCAGTTCTTAAATACGCTTCCGCACCATATCTAAATCTGAACTAACTGAAAGTTAAGATCATTGTTGAGAAAACAGGAACCAACAATTGGTATCAGAGCGAACCTTGATTTTTAATATCAAGGGATCCACTCTAAAACTATGATATTTGGTAGAAACTTGGATTTTTAACCTATTCTTCATATAATTCAAACAGTTTCTGTTTTTCTGCCATTTTCGATTCATTCAAACTTTGGTAAACTTATAGAATCTGTTATTCTGGTTAAAAACACCATTTTAGTGCTCAGCTTAAAACTTTTAAGCTTAAAAACTTCATACGAAGCATCCACTTCATACTCTGAAAATCTGTTGTTAAAACCCTTTTTCTGGATAATTTATCTCTCTAAAAATGACAAATACAAACAACTTCCTCTCTGCTGGTTCCTTAACCAAACCTCCCACTCTTCTTAGAGAAGAATGCCTTCAATGGAAGATTCGAATGATTCACTTCTTTGAGGGCACTGACAAAGAATTGGTCTATTATATACGTAACCCTCCTTTCATTCCCATGAAAACTGTACCTCGTGTTCCTAGCACAGACGACACACCTGAAATCCCAGAACACACAAAACCAAAGACCCAGGAAAATTGGTCTGATTCTGATTGGGCTAAATACGAAGTTGCTCAGAAAACTAAGAGAATTCTGATCATGGCCATCCCAAATGACCTTTTCCAGTCCATGGATGCATGTGAATCTGCATATGATCTATGGAAAGAACTGTAAAAACAACTAGAAGGAGGAGTCAAAACCCAGAAGAACCGTAGAGCTCAATACAGAAATGAATACTATGCCTTTAAAGCTCTGCCAACCGAATCTCTGCAAACTACGTATGATAGTTTCAACTCTCTAATAAACAAGTGCAAAAAGTTCGGCATCCACAGAACCTCTAAAGAAAACAACGTTATGTTCCTAAAATCTCTGAATGAAGAATGGCTTCAGTTATCTATGTCTCTGCAAACAAATCAAGACTTAGATTCCTGGACCCTATCAGACCTCTATGGAACATTGGCAGCACAAGAGCCTCAGGTAGCACAAACAAAAGCCCAGATCATTGCACCTCTTGCATTGGTTGGTAGGACTACAGAGGCTAAAGAGAAACCAAAGAAAGAAAAAGCAACAGAGGAAAGAAAGAAGGAGAAGAAGAAAAACATGATGGTGGAAAGTGAAGAAGAAGAGGAAGTAGCAGAAGAAGAAACGACCCTGACCTCGATAGCTAAATCTTTAGCTTTCTTGACTAGGGAATTCAGTAGAGGATACCAGAAGAAATCTGGTAATGAACGTAATGAAAAAGAGAATCAAGAAAGAGAAGGGTCAAACGACAGAAGTGGTGACCGACAGAGGTCCAGTGACATAAATGACAGAGGAAATGACCGACAGAGGTCGGAAGACAAAGCTGGCAACACTCCACAAATTCAAGAGTGTTACAAATGTGGTAAGCCAGGCCACTACGCAAATGAATGTCAAACAGAAAGAAGTGGTGACCGACAAAGGTCAGACGACAGAGCTGGAAACTCCACACAGAATCAAGGATGCTACAACTGTGGAAAGCCAGGTCACTTCGCCAACGAATGCAGGAGCAGGTCAAATCGCCCTCAGAGGGATGCAGCTTTCTACAAAAAGAAGGCTAAATACTAGGCTCAGAAGTCACCAATGGTGAACAAAGAAATCTGGGAGTCAGATACATCCTCTAACGAAGGCAAAACAAAGAATGCTCTATTTTGTGGCATGGCAGAAGTCAGCTCCGACTCCGACAATGAGGTATCCACTTCCACATCTAACTCGAATACTGCAGAAGATGACTTGATTAAACTTAACATTGAATACATTGAAATGAAAAAGACTTGTGAAGATATTCAGAAAAGCTCACCTTCTATGAGAGAGAAGCTAGACTTCTTACTCAAGAAAAACCGAAAATCTTTAAAGAAAAAGAAGAAATTGAAATGGACTGGAACAAAAAGTTAAATCCTTTAAAAGAAAAGATTTCTGAACTTAATTCTTCCTTGAAAACAAAATCTAAAGAACTAATAGACGTTGAGTGCGACAGAATGAACATCCTAGCTCTTAAAAATTATTTTCAAAAGGAAAGAGAAGTCCTCTGTCAAGATTTACTCAGAAGAGATCTTCAAATTAAAAAATTTCAAGATGCTCAGAAGGTGTACGAAAAAATAAACACACAAATAGGGAGACGGGGAATTGGCTTCTGTGATATAGATCCTTATACCGGAACCAAAAGAAACAAGCCTCTGTCCTCTCTATTTCACATAGGAGATACAAGAAAACCTGGATTTCCAAATCTTCTCTCTATAAGTAAAAGGCAAAAAGTCTCTAGGGAACCTCACAAGAGGAAACCTCTGAAGATGACAAATGTGTGGTTTGAAAACACAGATTTGTCACCCTCAATCTCTGTCAAAAGAGAATCCAAACCTAAGAGGTATCTGAAAACTCAAGATCAGATAGGAATCCTCAAGTTTGGTAAACCCGAGACTCAAACTCAAGTTGCATTTGTCTGCATGATGAATTCTGAAAAGAAATTATCAGCAGAGGCACCTGAGTTCAAGCCAAAAATTACAGAAGAAAAACTTGTTATCTCTGAAGAAAACCTTTGTACATCTTCCATCGATCAAGATCTCTCTGAAGAAAAATTAACAGATACTTCTGTTAACTTAGAAGATAGTTCCTTAGAAAAGGAAGAAAGTGAGTATGGCACATGTTCTGAAAGTCCAGCCTCTATCGAAAGAGAACTAAGTGACTCAACCTCTGTATATGAGGACGATTCATCCTCTGACGAATCAGAGACTGACTCTAAGTCAGAGATAGGACCTAGTGACACAAAGGTTATTAAACAAACCTCTGAAGTTCTTAATAGAACTATTCCTCCCAAGGAGAAAATCACTGGAATTCCTATCTGTCTAGACTTTTTGAATATGTGCATACAAGCCAAAACCTCTCTTGAGCTTGAAAATTTCAAACAACAGAAGTTAATGTCCACTCAAATTCCAACAAGTTCAAAGATTTTAAAACCCTTAAAACCTGTTAAAGAAAAACTAACATGGCAACAGAAGGGTATATGGACTAAAATTAACAAATCTTTTTCTTCTGTGACAGTGAAATCTACAGAAGTTCACCACAGAAGGGGAACATAGAAGGCCGCACGCAACAAAGAATTTTGCAAACAATGATCTAACCTACATAAACCTTCTTGTAATAGAAAGTCTAATATTAGGATAAATTATAATGCCTCTGTGCCCCCATTTAATGTATTCAATGAAAAGTTCAAGCAAATCTCTTCGCACATTCAATACTGTCATTGCTTTGATCTTATGTTTAAATTAAACCAACACTTCAAAAGTCCACACTGTCATCTTACTGTACCCAAAGAAAATGATAAATCTAAGGGTAAGAAGAAACAAAATGTTTCTTCAACAGAAGCTAAAACAAAGACCAAGAATGCTAAGGCAAACTTGAAGACCCCTGACAAAACTGGACCCATGTGGATATGGGTACCTAAAACTCTCTAATTGTCTTGCAGAAGCAGTATGTGCCAATCTGCGATCTAGACTCCGGATGCTCAAGGCACATGACTGGCGACAGAGGTCTTCTATCCACATACAAAGAAAAGAACAATGGTGGATCTGTGACCTTTGGAGACAATAAAAAGGGGTACATCAAAGGCTACGAAGTCATAAAGAAGGAAAATATAACCGTATGCAAAGTTGCATAAGTTGAGGGCCTTAAACACAATCTTCTCAGTGTTAGTCAACTCTGCGATACGGGATTCGACGTAATGTTCAAAAGAACCTTTTGCTATCTACAGAGCGAGGACACAGGACTTGAACTTCTGCGAGCCGAAAGAAGAGGAGATCTATATCTCATGAACTTCAATGCAAAGAACAAGAAAGACAAAATCTGCCTTGTTGCATGCAAAAGCGAAGAAGCCTGGTTATGGTACAACAGATTCTGCCATTTAAACTTTCATACTCTTGATAAACTTGTAAAACTTGATGTAGTCAAAGGTCTACCAAACGTTAAATTTAATAAAGATCATTTATGCTCTGCCTGTGAAATGGGAAAACTCAAAAGAGCTTCCCATAAAGGCAAAACTGATGTATCTTGCCCAAGACCTCTGTACATGCTACATGTTGACCTCTGCGGACCAATATCTACACAGAGTCTAGGTGGCAAGAAATATCTGATTGTTTTGATCGATGAATTCTCAAGATTTACATGGGTTGAATTTGTTAGAAAGAAATCAGATGTTCCAAACATACTGATAAATTTAATGAAAAGAATCCAAGTTCTGTATGAGTGCAGGATTCAGAAACTGAGAAGCGACAATGGCACAAAATTCAAAAACTCTGTCATTGAAACCTATCTTACAGAAGAAGGAATTTCACAGAACTTCTCTGCAGCACGCACCCCACAATAGAATGGCGTGGTCGAACGAAAGAATCGCACGCTTGTGGAAGCCGCCAGAACTATGCTAACTGCATGTGGATTACCAATGACATTTTGGGCAGAAGCAGTATCAACCGCATGCTATACCAAAAATCGATCAACCATCGTAAAGAGACACCTCAAAACACCATATCATTTGATCAACAAAAGACGACCAAACATCAAGTTCTTCCATGTATTTGGATGCAAGTGCTTCGTCTTAAATGATAGAGAAGCAAGAGGAAAGTTTGAAGTAAAGGCAGATGAAGGCAAGTTCATATGATACTCTGCAACTTCCAAGGCCTATAAAGTTTATCTTCTGCGGTCTCGAACGATTGTAGAAAGCATAAATGTTTCTTTTGACGACACCTTCCAAAAGACTTCTGAACAAATCAGTTCAGAACTCGGTCTAAAAGGGGAATCCTCTGGCATCTCAACAAAACAAGAGAAGAAGACTTAAATCATCTATTTCAAGAGATGTTCCATGATGATATTGATCCCTCTGCTGGAGCCGTCAGAGCCTCTGGAGAATCACCTTCTGCCAGCCAGAACGAAATAGGTATCTCTCTAACAGGTCCCTTAAACAATTCATCTTCCTCTGTAAATCTTACAGATGCAAATGCCGAGGGGGAGCCAACAGAAGATGATACAACAAGGAAAACAACCACAGAAGCTACTGAAGAACCAACTCCAGAAACCATAGAGGAACCAATAACAGAGGAACAAGAAGACTCAGACTATACTTCCTCAGAGGAACAAACACCACCACTCATTCCAATCATTCCACAATCTGTAGGATCAAGCACGAAAGCAAAATCTACGACAGAGGCTACACCAGAACAACAATTAGAAACCTCTGAAGAGCAACTTGATGAAATCGATGACCATCTCCCAAGAAAAACAAAGTGGACAAAGAGCCATCCTCCAAGTCTTATAATCGGCGAACCTTCTGAAAAAGTAAAAAACAAGATCTTCCACATCTAACTTTTGTTTCTTTACAAACTTTATTAGTGTGATCGAGCCAAAAAGGATATCTAAAGCCCTTGACGACCCAAACTGGGTAGATGCTATGCAAGAAGAGCTTCTACAGTTTGAGCGAAACAAAGTCTGGACTTTAGTTCCTCTGCCACGAGGAAAACAAGCCATAGGAACTAAATGGGTCTTCAGAAATAAGAAGGACGAAGAAGGAGTGGTCATAAGAAACAAAGCAAGATTGGTGGCCAAGGGATATCGCCAAGAGGAAGGTATAGATTACGATGAAACTTTTGCCCCTGTCGCACGGCTCGAAGCCATAAGAATCTTCTTAGCCTTCGCTGCCCACAGAGGTTTTAAAGTATTCCAAATGGACGTAAAATCTGCTTTTCTAAACGGCGAAATCCAAGAAGAAGTATACGTCCAACAGCCACCAGGGTTTGAAAGCTCTAAATACCCAAAATACGTGTACTACCTCGACAAAGCTCTGTATGGACTGAAACAGGCTCCAAGAGCATGGTACGAAAGACTTTCTACCTTTCTTCTCGATAATGGTTACGACAGAGGTACGACGGATACAACTTTGTTTTATAAACGAAAAAGTGATGAAATTATGCTTGTACAAATATATGTGGATGACATAATCTTTGGGTCTACAAATACAGAAGAGTGCAAAAAGTTTGAAAAACTCATGCAGAATGAGTTTGAAATGAGTATGATGGGAGAATTAACTTTCTTCCTCGGACTCCAAGTAAAACAATCATCAGAGGGAATTTTCATAAATCAAGCTAAATATGTCTCTGACATACTTTCGAAATACATTCTCTCTGATGCCTCTGTAATGAGAACTCCAATGGCTGCAGGAAATAAGTTAGACTCAGATTCAAATGGCATACCTATAGAGTGCACGCTCTACAGAGGAATGATTGGGTCTCTGTTATACTTAACTGCAAGTTAACCTGACATAATGCATGCCACATGTCTCTGTGCAAGATATCAAGCTAACCCGAAGGAATCCCATTATAATGCTGTAAAGAGAATCTTCAGATACCTCAAAGGGACCAAAAATCTTGGCCTCTGGTATCCGAAGAACTCTGGTTTTGGTCTTAAAGCTTATACAGATTCAAATTATGGAGGATGCAAGCTCGACAGAAAGAGTACCTCTGGGAGTTGTCAATTCCTAGGTGGTAAACTAGTCAGCTGGACCTCTAAGAAGCAGAACTGCGTATCCACATCTACAGCAGAAGCCGAATACGTTGCTACTGCTAGTTGTTGCTCCCAGGTTCTGTGGATGAAAACTCAGCTTATGGACTATGGTCACATCATATTCAAGATTCCCATCTTCTGTGACTCAAAGAGCGCCATAGCAATCTCGGGCAATCCAGTACAGCACTCAAAAACAAAGCACATCGATATCCGTTACCACTTTCTGAAACATCATGTTGAATATGGGACAATCGAAATGCACTTCGTGTCTACAGAATACCAGCTAGAAGACTTATTCACCAAGGCACTAGATGAGAAAAGATTTCTTTTCTTGGTGGGTAAGTTGGGAATGATAAACATGAGTTAAAACCTCTGTAAGTATAACTTAAATCTTCTGTAAATATATATATATACATGTTTCTGTTGTTTTATTTATTTTATTTTAGTTCTGTATGAAAATTCTCAATCACCAAGTGTTCAATACTCAACAGAGCTTCTGTAAGATTGCTTAGAACATCTGATACTCTTTACAGAACCTCTGAAAAACTTGATCTATGCCGTAAGCATTACTTATCAAATTTTGACCCAAGCATAGATCAAGGGGGAGCAGAAGGAGACCTTGAAATGATCTACAGAAGTTGATCATTCAAGGGGGAGCCAAAGAAGAAATGCGATCGACATTATCCACAGAAGACAAGTATTATGCCGAGACAGAAAAAGCCAAAAGATAAGTATCTCGAAACAAATCCTTTTTTAGAACACTTTTCTAGGACAAAAATTTCTAAATATGTCTTAGAAACATTGTTTAAATTATACCAAACAAGTTTTGATCAAAAAGGTTAACGAGACTTCTGTTATGAGATTTCGAGTGTAATAGAGCTTCTGCTGAGCTCAACAGAGCCTCTGTATGCAGAATCCTCTATAAAACTACAAATGTCATACAAAAACTCTTCCGATCAAACACAAATGTTCTCTGTAAGGATTTACTTGAACAAAATATTACAGAAGAAGGTCTTTTGGGACGAAGAGCTCATTCCATCAAAAAGTCTCTGTCAACCAATCTAAACACTCAAAAAGGAGCATCAAGCACAAAAACTATTCCAGAACTGTTTTCTAGGACAAAAATTTTCAAATATGTCCTAAAAACAGTTTATAAAACAGTAAAAACTTTGGATGATCAAAAAGTTTAATAGATTTTTAGTTATGAGAAATTCCCTCTCATAGAGCTTCTGCTGGCTCTAACAGAGCTTCATAACCTCTGTGAAAGAAATTTCTACTCTATAAATCTATCGATCCTCTCCAATGCTTTTCAAACGTTTTTGGTAAAGATTCATACAACAGAGGATACAAAGAGAGTTTTCAAACTACAGAGCTCCATCCCTACAGAGCTTCTGTCATTTTCAAACTTGGGTAATTTCTTCAACAGTAACGGCTCTTTTATTGCGATTGAAAATTATGTGGAGGAAAAGAAACCCACGCGCCAAGCATTAATGGGCCGCGCACGACGTCAAGTCATGCTCTGACACTGCTGACGTGTCACATTTTCATTGGACGTACACGGCACACGTTCTCCTGGAAAGTTGAACCCGCCGTTCATACTCAAGTACGGATTCCAAATTTTATTCACTTCCATATATTTACCTCTTCAGAATTCTAACCGTTTCCATTCACTATAAAACCCAAGTTACCACTCCTCATAAAACCTTTACGAACTCTCATCTTCTTCTCCGACGAACCTTGCAAAACCTGCAACCTACCTATTTTTCATTCTTTTCTTCAAGATAAACAACAATGGCATCATCCTCCAACATTTTTGAAGACTCCCCTGTTCATGAAAACTCACCTGCTCAATCTGAGCATTCCCAAAATACAAATATAGCCGCAGACCTGGAAAAAGACAACTCCGGTGATGAAGCTAATTTCCCTCCAACAACACACGAGAAAAACTTCATCGCAAATAAACACTTTGAAGGTGTTCTTCCTCTCAAACCCAACAACTATTATCTTGTTCCTTCAAAAACCACTTTTGGGGAATCTCATGCCATTCTCCTTCACATTTTGGAGAAGCATTACCTCTTCCATCTGTTGACAAAAACCGTCAGTAAAATACCAGCAAGATATCTAAACCAATTTTGGCAAAGCAGCAGATATGACTAAGCGGACCGACAGATCAAGGGCTATATTTCCAAACCTGATAGAACCGAACACATGGAACTCAAGTTCAATAGAACAATGTTCTCACTTGAGTTTAGTCTTCCAACCAGAGGTCTGCTAGGTATAAAGAATTACGCTGAAGCACCTACAGATGAAGAGCTCTGTAGATTTGTTGAAATGATAGGGTACAACACAACCCTAAGAAAAAGGAACGACTTCAGAAGAGGACGATTACCCCCTTTGTGGAATACCCTCTTCTCAATTCTGAACAAATGCCTCACTGGCAAAATTGGTAGTCCAGATCAAACCTCCCATCAGATTCTATCCATAATGTACGGTGTATATTATGATCTGCCTCTGGACTACTCGACCTTAATGATGCAAGAGATGATCAACACAATTGACAGAAAGATCTCCACACAAAAATCCAAAGAACGCTCAAACCCATCTCTACCTCCTCTGCAATATCAACGAATCCTTGGAGTACTTCTGGAACCCCTACTCCTTCTAGAAAACTAGTCGTTAGAAGGTCCAACTGCCAAAATATACGCCATGACGAAAAATGTTCCAACTGAGCACGTCGATGGATATCCTTTCTGCAGACCTCTGCCATCAAGACTTCTGGAATATGCTACAGATGAAACCCTAAGGTTAGCTTATATACGCGATCACATAACTCCAGAACCGAGCCCTGTGACACCCCCGCGTTTAGGTATGCCTTTAGAAACTAGGGTAGTTGAAAGAATGACAAATGAAGAATGGGTTAAGGCTTTCCAGAAGCATGCAGAAGTTCAAACCAAGTTCCTTGCTCAGAGGAAACCCATCTACTCTGCCTCTACTCCTAAAAAGAAAACAAAGAGGAAAACAACAGAGGGTACTTCAACGAAACCCATCTACTCTGCCTCTGGATCTTCTGCTCCCCCCCCCCTTCCCCCAAAGGAAAAGAAGAAGAGAAAAACCAAATCCTTAAAGGAAGGGACACCTAAACCCAAGAGGAGAAAGAGCAAGAAGAAAACTAGGAAACCTATGTCTCCTATTATAGAGGAAACAGTGGCAGAAGAAATCACGGAAGAACAAACTCAAGAATCACCTCTGCAATCCCCCAATCCCCTCCACAATGCACATCACGGAGATTTCTCTGACTCCCTCCAACGACCTAAATTTGCCAACACTCTTGACACTGCTGGATGGACTGCAGAAGCTCTGTCACATGAAACCCATGAATCCACAGAAGAAACAGACTTCCGAATCTCTTCAGGGTTGGAGGATGATGACCAAACCCCACAAAATAATCAATCCAAAACTCCAGAAGTCCTACAGAACCCCTTCACCCAACCCGGATTTGATGCACAAAGGGCAAGTCCAAAGGAACAAATAGCTGCAGAAGACCATAACATGGACACCATGTTAGAAAATCCAACAGAGGAGGTGATTGAAACGAGGGAGTCAAGGATAGAGGTCTTAGAGATAGATTCAGATGAAGAAGAAGCTGGCCAAATACGAAAAGGTCTCTATCATCCACATGTCATGCAATTATACGGCTCTCATCCAATGTACGACTTCTTAGTTACTGGGGCAGGAGCTACAACAGAAGTTAGGGAAGAAGCACCAAGCCATAGGGTAGCGACAGAGACTGAAACTATAGATGGTGAAGTAGTGCTTGGATGCCTAACAGAGGGAGAAACAAGAAAAGATGCCTGGATTAATAGAGGCACACAACCTGTTAGGACACTGAAGTTGTCCTTTATAATAGAAAGTTTTGTAAAGCAATAGCTGTGTTAAAGGGCTTATGCTTAATTGTTGTAGCAAGTGATGAAGACTATAAATAGGTCTTTACTTGTAGTTTGTAAGATGTGAATTCATTAATACAAGATGTAGATCTCTAATCACTTTGTGTTCTCTCTAGGTTAGATTTCCTTTTCAATAAAGTTCTTCATCATCTTGTGTTCTCTCTAGGTTAGATTTCCTTTTCAATACTTGGATTGTATGAAGATCATGGACCTAACACAACCAAAACGAACTCCCAGTGCAACCCACACTTCTATTGCCGCCAGTCTAGTGGCAGAGGGCAATATTGAAAAAGAGCAGCACGGCTCGACCCCAGCCCAAACCATCCGGACAGAGGAAATTCTTTCATCCTCTATACCAATAATAATCGGGGAAACCATTCCAGGGGAATCCTCTCTAAAGGATTCATCCTTAGTGCGTGATTTATTGCCCCAGATCACACCCGACATCCTTGCAGAGGAATTTGTTTCCTCTGCCACACGCACACAACTAGGTCCAAACATCTCTTCAGAGGAGATTAGAGTGCACAAAGACGGAGAGACACTAGACAAGTCTCCGAGTCAACAGAAGGATAATCTAGTACACACCTCTGCAGTGGATCTAGACAATGTCATTCACAGAACTTCTGTAGAGTCTGAAGCACTAGATGCTTCTGCTCGAGGATCAGAAGGAAATCCTTCTGCCCCCAACATCCAAACAAGGGCGAAAGAAGGTGTCTCAGGAACAGAGACTCACTCTGGGGACGAATGTGTTCCCCCAGAGGTTACAACGAGTTCACATGTATCAAGGGATGAGTTCCAAACCCTTGTCACCTCTGTAAACCAAACAATGAAAGAGTTGCAAAGCTCTTTCAAATCTTTTGCAGATACTACATCCAGGGCAATCCTTGATCTGAACACCAAAATGGACACCTTGTCCACAGAGGTGCAAAACGCCATAACCCAGATGAAGTCCTCTGCAACACACACTGCTACTACCACTGCCACCTCTGCAGCAGCTTAATTCGGAAAAGCCGCCACCACTGCCTTCAAAGACTCTGTCAAGCACTTTCTTCTGCAACTAAAAGAGCAATCCTCAAAATCTAAGGCTCTTACACCCGAAGACCTGAAGAAAGCCTTAGACGAAGTTCAAGAACAAACAACCAAAAATACTCAGGCCATGAAGCTTTCTGACTACATGACCAGAGCTCAAGTGACAGAACTCGGCCATGAAGCTTTCTGACTACATGACCAAAGCCTGAAGAAGAAGACTGGGCTTTCGGCACTAAACCTCTGTCAAATATTCCTATTCTGGATCCAAAGACAAAACCTTCAGAAGATCGAGTGGCAGAAGTCAAGAATCAATTAGATACTCTGCGAAGAACCTTACCTCAACCACCACCACCACAAATGGAAGAAGTGGTATACAGGTACTTATACAGCAGAATGGGCATAATGGATCAATCAGAACCAACCATTCAAGACCCTGACTTCCGTGTTGACCTCGTAAACCTCTTCACCAGAACAAAACCCAAGCCTAAACACTAAGTCTTCTCAACATCCAAGATCATCAAAGTCCTATATTGTAAGTTCTCTAGAATCAGAACCTGGCCTAAACTCTCTTACAATATCTACAAGGTCAAAAGAGAGGACAGATCAGAGAATCAATTTGCAGATGCAGATCTTAGGAATCTCAATCCTTATGATCTACCTGATCTTCTGCAATGGACGAAAGAGAACTTCACAACCGACGAAGTTCGCAGAGCCTACAGGGTGATAAGAAAGGCCATACGCGAAAAGCTTCTGCTATAAAACATGGTAGATTTCCAATTGGCTCGAGATCTTAGAGTAAAGAGCTTAACCGTTCAACCACCAGAAGACTACTGCCCTCCCTCTGCTACACCAAACTCAATCATCACAAATCCAAGGGTCGGGTTAGTATTTCTAGATCCTTCTGGTAAATCAAAGTTGTTCGTAGAGATGGAATGTCAGAAGTACGCAACAAGTACTTTGACAGAGTTTAGAACGATCCTAGTGGAGCACAGAGGATCAAAGCTCATGAATCAAAGCTCATGAATCAAAGTCTTGCCGACAGACTGATAGAGGTTATCGATGCAACAATCAACTTCTGAAATCTATGCATCAGCTTCTATCACGAGCTCAAACAAGAAGGACTCGACCGCAGAAGTTTCAATGACTTCAAGAATGCCAACATCTGAGTCAGTCAAACAGATCCTCTGTAATATTTTCTTTTCAATACAATCAGATGTAAATGCCTCTGGCAAAATCAAATATGAAAAGAAAATATTCTTGTACTTAGAAAATACTTGCACTTTCAAATTTCTAATTTTAACTACTTAGGGGGAGATTGTTAGCTGCAATCTCTGTTTGTAAAAGTAGTGAAAATAGTCTAAGTACAGAAGTAACCCACAGAGGCTCTGCCGAGTAGCCGAGTAACCAAGAAGACAGAAGTCTTTGACAGAGGCTCTGCCAGGTTAATCAAGAAGACCGGAGTAAAAGAAGCAACAGAAGGCACTTCTAAACGGACAAGACCACAGAGCCTCTGTCATACTTGACAGAGCTTCTGTGGCAAAAAGAAGATCTACGCAAAATATCTTAACAAGGACGGACATGCTTCTTACAATACCTACCATTAGAAGGTTCTAAAGATCAATCGTACAAAAGCGTGACCTGACAACTCCACGTGTCAAACTCTGATAGGTTTCCGCCTAAAGCTGAATATGTAGCATTTAATGAACGTTGTATCTACAACAGTTCCAGAATAGTGTTTTGTACCTTCCAGCTACTGTTCCAGAACAGTGTCTTTGTACCTTCAGTCCTTATTGTCCCCTTTAGAAGTAGTATAAATAGAGGGTTCATGTGAACTCTTCTATTAAACTTAATACCACAAGAATACACATATATCATTAAGCTTTTAACAACACACACACCATTAAACTGCAGATTTCTTGTTAATCCTTTAAAGTTCTTGGTGTTTCTTTATATATCAAATACAGTAATCTTGGATATATTCATCTGTTCTTACATACTGTTTATTTGATATTGTGTGTTCTTCTACCTTAAATTATCTTTCAGTTCTTAAATACGCTTCCGCACCATATCTAAATCTGAACTAACTGAAAGTTAAGATCATTGTTGAGAAAACAGGAACCAAGAGTAAGGTGTTTTGTTTTTCAAATAAGTGGCATTAAGGTTTTCATAAACAAAGGGAACCTGAACATTAATATTTTTCCGAGGTGGCTCATTTTTCCAAATTAGTGTCAACATTTTCAGGCTTTTCCCCTACTTTTGGTAGAGGAATTTATGTTCGTCGTTTGTGGTCTTCCTTTTCCTCATCTTCGTGTGACGGCTTAGTCCACTTGATCTTATACTCAGGGTATTTCTTATCTAGTCCCAAAAAGTTGAACTCGTAAAGGGTGGGAACACGAGATAATATTTTATTTAGGTAACAAGGATAGTCATATCCTTGTCCCCAAAGAGCGTTGTAGTATTTGAATTCTTTCAGTTTGTTCAAATGAATGGTTTTGTCTGATTGACCTCATTTATAAAGTTTGGATTCGAGGTCCTTAAGGTTGATTATCAAGTCAGTATTTTCTTTTTGAACATTTGACCGAAAACTGACAATCTTAGTGTACTCCTCTTGAGACTTGTTTAACTTTTCTGTTAATTCAGATAATTGGGTCTCTAGGGTTTCGGCTCTTTTTGAAATGACTAAGCATTCAAATTGATAGTTTTCTATAACACACTTATATTCAGCCTTTTCAATCGCTAGCTTGCCTCTAGTGTCGTATTTGATTTTGGCATCGGCTTTTAGGTGAGTGATTTGGGCTTCTAAATGAGAAACTTTCTCTTTGAGCTCAAACTAAGTTGGGTAAGACATTGTTACTCAAAAAAATGACCGTGAGACAAAAGATATGATCCAAAACAGACAGTGTATCACAAAATACACAAATGTCCCCCTTCGGCGACTTATCCGGGAATTAGGATCCGGGTAAGGAACCCGAGTTTGTGAAAGTCCGGGAATGGGCAGAGTAGAGTTCGGGTAACAATTCCGAGACTAAAGGTCCGGGACAGGGGAACCCGGGAGTTGAGAACCGGGATCAGGTGAGATCCGGTGTTGGACCCAGGAGATGGAATCGGGAAAGGAAAAGTCTGGAACCCGGTATTAAACCCGGGAAGGTGGATCACCAGAACCCGGAACCGGATTGAGATCCGGATAGCGCCGGGACCCGGAGCCTAACTGGGAACTGGTATGTAGTCCGGATTCGGAACCCGGGTCGTTACGGGACCCGAGGTGCGAACCCGGTAAAAGAAACCGGGATTGAGATCGGGACTCAAGGAGAGCGAAACCGAGAATTTGAAGGACCCGGTACAATGCAAATCGGGAAACTTCAGTTCCCGGATTCAAACAGGTTAGGAAAATATAAAGTCAATAAAACGTACCTTGAAACTTCGATTGCGATGAACACGGATCTGGGTTTGGTTTTTTTCTTCGCAGATTTTGATTCCTCAAGATTGTTAGCACAACCAAAACACGAAAAACACCAAACACCAATCGATTTTGCCCCTAATATCAACCTATTCCTTGAAAATTTTGAAAATTTATGAAACAGGGGCTCAAAAACATTGTATCGAATTTCAACCAATTGATGACCAAAAACTTCAAATTCGACCCAGAAAATTTGCAGAAATCAGTTTAAGATAATATAGAATGGATTAGAACAAACCGATTTCAATACGATTGCACAAATCAAAAACCCAAAAAAAAAGTTGAACACAGCGCCGTTTTTCAAATGTCGATGAACACAAATGAAAAATTGATACCTTTTGGATCAATAGCTTTGTCCCTTGGCTTTGATACCACTTGTAGATCCCAGTTTGATCCAGTAACAATGTTATGAAAGAAATAATCTTTATTGAACGATTATAGAGTGTTACAAGATTGGATTGATGAACAGAACTCTCTCTCTAAACTTAATTAGGCGCACTCAATAATGATTAATCCTCTTTGAAAGGCTAACCTAATTCCCTCTAAACCACACATTAAATATCAAGGCTTTAAGCCTAAGGCCCATGGCCCAATAACACACTAAAGCCCATATTATCAATTATGAGGCTTTTACAAACAAATAAACAAAACTATTCTTTTCTTTATATCACTCTCTATTTTATAGGACATTTAGTCCTAACAATTGCTGATGGTGAAACACTAATACATACATATACTAATTGTAATTTTCACTAAGTTATTCTAAGCGTCATCATCAAGTCACTGAGAGAGTTTGGAACAACAATATCCCCCTATTTGAGGATGACAAAGCAACAAAACAAAATTGCTAAGTATAACAATACAAGGATAAATGAGGAATCATAGATGCGTGTCCCATTTACTATTTTCAGGGATCTTTTCTAGTACTTATGGAGTAAAGTACTTTCACTGAAACTTTCATTAAATTTCGTAATAAGATTACAAGGGAAATTGAAAGATACAAGTACAAGTGAAAAAATTACAACTACTAAAAGATTACTGATAAATTACAAAAGATTACAAGAGAGGAATCTATCAGCTATAGAGGTTCGTCCTTGAAGAGCATTTCGTCAAATGAGTCGGTTTTAGGGATCATCCAGTCAAGTACCTTCTCTCCTTGTTGCCTTCTGAGTTTCGCTTCGCTGAGGACATGGGTTTTAAGGAAGAGGTCTGGTCTTGATTGATTGCACCAATGGACTAGATCTTTGAGTTGTCTGGGCAGATAGAGATCTCTGAGAATCGTTGAAAGCGTAATATACCATCCCAGTCAGGGAAGATGGTACCATAAGGGTCACTTATCACATGGCCAGGTTTGAAAGGTCCACCTAGTGGCAGTGATAAGTCTAAAGCTAAAAGATCAAGTGGCGGTCCGACCACTTCTTCCCTTGAAAATTCAATACCAGTTTCGTTCTATGGGCAGGCTCACCAGAGGTCAAATCTCGCTTTCTCTTAGCTGGTGCAGGTCACTGATTCTGAAGAAGAGCTGGAGGAGGAGGCAAATCTATCCTTTTGGCATGCAGTGAGTAGTTCCTCAGCTCTGATAGATTCCTTGAGTTCTTCCAGAGTTAGCATTTCAAAAACTTCTTGAGAAAGGATTTTGATGCGCTGATCCTCTAGTTGTTAAATCATTGCTGATCTTCTTTTTTGTTCTTCATCCTCAGACCTTTGAATTGGTCGTTAGGGTCGGTTGGGGTGACTCAGCAATGTTTTGTCTTCCTCTTCTTGTTCATCAGTCTCTATCACCAAGACTGTGATTATTGGAAGGTCTTCAACGGTGGTTGCTTGGATTATTTGTTACTGAACTTCGTCAGCTCGTCCTTTAAGCAGGGGAGAGGACTAGCTGATGAAAAATGAAAGAAAGTTAGGTTGGGAAGAAAAAGATAGGGAGAATGGCAAAGTGTATAGGACGGGTTTTAGATGAGGGTGATTAGAAGTAGGGAATGAAATTGTGGAGAGGCATACATGAGAAGGTTGCTCACCCTAAGACGTGAAGCAGATCTTCAAGTTACCAATGGCAGTGATTCCCTTCTGCTTGCCATGTGAAGTCTTCTTCGTGGGGGTCTTCGTAGTCCACAGGGGCAGCGATTCCCCCTGCTTCAGTTATGGAGATCCCTTTAAGGGTAGGAGCGCTGGTGGCAGCAGGGGTGAACCAAAGAGCTGATTCATCGTCATCGTCATCGTCATCACCAACGTCCTCATCCTTGGAGTCATCAATGATCTCTAGTTCTTCTTCCTCCTCCTCTTCCACTTCTTCCTCATCAGAGGGAATATTAAAGGTTACAGTGTTTGTGGAAGAGGCGATCCCTGAGGTTGTTGTGGGCGGGGGTTCTCCTTTGAAACTCTCTTGGTCTTTTTAGATTGACCAAGAGGGTCTGTAGAGTGTTTCCTCTTTGCTGAGGAGGTGGTTGTGGCAACGTGTGAAGCCCCAGACGGATTAGCCATGGGCATAGCTGCTAAAGAAGAAGAACAAGAAAGAGATAGGAGGCGTTGTTTTAGGGTAGCAAGACTTACCTCATTATCAGCTCGCTCCACATAGAGGATACGTACCCCGAGTTTTGGAAGCTGATAGTCACCCTCGGTCGGGTAGATCTCCTTCAAGAAAAACTGCAGGAGAGCAGAGACGAATCTGACATAAGGAACTTGTTAGGACCATAAATGTCCTACATATTAGAAAGTTATATAAAGAACTATATAGAGTTTTATATTAATTGTAAAAGCCTTAATAATGTTTAATGGGTATAGTTTAGCTTAATGGGCCATGGGCTTGAAGCTTAAGCCCTTGGTAAAAATAGTTAGAGTTTTATCCTAGTTTTAGGTTAGACAAAGGAGAGCTTAGAAAGGTTAATCATCTTGAAACCATTGTAATCGCATAGTAAAAACTCTCTGAATGGTTTATGAAATAGAGGGATGACGTATTGAAATCAAATGTGTTCATTGCTTATTGTTTATTGATTTCATATCGATTTCACTAATCTGGGATCCACAATTGGTATCAGAGCAGACAGACATCGATTCAAGGTATCCTGGTAAGTTTTTATCGACTGCCAATTTGTCCAGAAATTCTCATTATTGTGATTTTGATAAAATTGTTTGATTCCAATCATCAAAATCGATTTATTATAGTCTTGTTAGCGTTTCTGCAAATTCTTAGAGTTTAATTTGATTGTTCGAGTGAGATTTTAAGCAAAACAGTGTTCATAATTTTTTGGTATCTCTTCTTGAAAGTTTCAAGACTTATGCATCAAAATCAAGATTTTTCTTTAGAAATCGATTTGGGTTAGTGTGGTTTTGTGTTTTGGTTGTTTTCTAACTTTTCAGGAACGAAATCGAGCAACCCTAGTCAAGTGCAGATCTGAACTGCACACACAGTCGTCGTGTCTGGAAGTCTGCATCTGATCCGGTAAGTTTCTATTCTTCACGTCTATCCGAACGCTGATTTGTCCGGACGCCCTATCTGGATTACTCTAAGTATCCGGACGAAATACACCCGGTAAGTTCTCGATTCCTATCCGGGCTACCCCAGTATCCGGACGTCACCTATCCGGTAAGTTTCACTTCCCGGACGCAAGCTTCTCGGATTATCCTCTTGTATCCGGACGTACCCATATTCGGTAACTTTTTCCCGGTAAGTTTTTATTTACCGGATCCGGTAAGTTTCCTCGTACCAGATACCTTATTTCCCGGATAAACTATCTGGGTCGCTAACTATCCGGACACCATCTGCATCCCGATAAGTTTTCAACTATTTGAATCTCACCTATCCGGTAAGTCTCTTTTGCCCGGACACTTACATTTTCCAGATTCCCTATCCGGAAACCACCCGGATTACATATCCGGGACCCCCGTGCTAAGTCGTAGGAGGGGGACATTTGAGTATTCTTGGTATTATCTGATTTTTCCTTGGATCAATATTTTCAACTGTCTGACGATCATCTAAGTGCAATAAAGATGTCTTGCCCATCTCAATCTGCAACAGCTTGTCAGGTATGTCTACCAACTCACGATGCTTTAGTCAATCAAATTCAATTGCTTGTTCAAAAGGTAGAGTTCTATAAGTTTACCAATAATGAACAGTTGCTTGAAATATCCACTTTAAAAGAAAAGTTAGATGTTCAAACAAAGATCACAGAAAAGCTTAAGTTTGACAACACCTACTTAAAGGAATAGTGTGCAAATCTTTCGATAACACCAATAGATCTTCGAGCTAAGATATCTGAAATAACTGCAAAGCTTGATCAGTGCGAGGATGAGAAAGCAGAGATTATCTATCAATGCTCTTCTCTTCAAATTCAACACAAAGAATATGTTTCTAAAATAACTGATCTCAAACTCAAACTTCATAAACGAGGTCAAACTGATCAAACGATCCATATGAACTAACCTAAGGAATTCACTTATTTCAATAAAGAATGGGGAATTGGGTATGACAACCCTCGGTATTTGAAAAAGAATCTATCTTTAAGGCCTACTCTATACGAGTTTAACCTTTTTGGCTTTGATAGAAAATACCTCGAATATAAAATCAGATGGACTGGACCTATCGAGGAAAAGGAAGAGGAAACTGAGGAATACAAACGCAAGCATACCACTAAAATGCAATTACCCTTTGCGTATGAAGTTCTTAACAATTCTTATACGAAAAATAAATCTAAGTACCTATCTAATGATTACTTTGACGGCTACAAAGTTGCACATCCCAAGGATTCCTCCAAAAAGGATGAAGTCCCTGCAACTGAAACCAAAACAGAGACGAACGAGTTTAAACGCTATGTTCCACCTCCTGTTTTGGAAATGAAAATAGTCAAATTAGAGGAATCATTTGAAGAGGAAGGGATCAAGTTTCAAAAAGAAAAAACAAGAGCTTTTAACTGAACTTGAGAAACTCAAATCCACCAAAACCAAATCTGTATCTATTGAGGAAAAGGAACTCCTTCAGGTAGAAATCAATCATTTCACATCCAAACTGGCTTCCTTGGCAACATAATTGATGCACGAGCAAGTGAGTAAAGGTCAACTCCAAGAGAAGTTTGACCAACTTCAAAAAGAAAAGGTGAATCTACCTGAACCTTCCTCAGACTCCTCAGATACATCTTCGTGTAAAGCTTTTATTGGCAAAACCACCTCAAGAAAAGGAAAAGAGTCTCAAGAAAATTGTGTTCCAAAGAATCTTAACTCTGAATTTCAAAAAGCTTCCACAAAAGATTCTTCCAATAACAGAATCAAATTGTTCCTCACCTCCCTCAACCACTACTGTTCCATCTGTGCCTGATATTAATTTTTCAGCTTTTATGAATTCCGTTGTAAGTTCAGATGAGGAGTTTCCTAAGTTTGAATTCGACAAACCTCTTCCAAATCACACCGACTTTCATTCAAAAGCAAAGCAGTAAATCGACCGGTCAGATTTCCAAAAGGCGAATGTTCTACAAAACTCAAAACCCGATCTAAGAACGAAGTTTCCAAAACCGATTCAAATTCTCAAAAGCGTTCACAAACGCGACAACAAACCGGTCGACCAAATGATAGATATCCTTCCTACTCAAACTCTACTGATCATAATTTTAATGATATTTCATATAATAATGGTCCGAGAAAAAGGTTCAAACAAGTTTGGGTAGTAAAAAAGTCAAATGAAAGCACAACGAATACAAATTCATTTAAGTCAGTTTCGCATGCTAGGACATTGTTAGGACCATAAATGTCCTACATATTAGAAAGATATATATAAATAATTATATAGAGCTTAATTAGATTAATTAATTATTGTAAAAGCCTTAATTGCATTTGAAAGTGCAGGATCTATTCTTACAATCAATATAGAAAGAAGTAATTGAGAAATTGTATGATCAAGCCCAATTGTATTCAATGATGCACAGAATTACAGATCTAAGAGAGAGATCACCTCAAAGATTACAAGGAATGAATACAAGTAATATGGGAAAATCAATCAGTTAGCAACGTAGTGCTAACCACTCTATTTATACTGCAACAAACATCTTAAAGCTACAGTACAAATAAGAAAGACTAATAAGAACATAACACGTGTCCTAATTAGTTTACACATTACTAAATAACGAAACTCGTCATAAGTTCTGAACAGGTAGTTCAGAACTTCTGAACATTCTTCTGATCACGCTTCTCAGAACTTCTGACTTCTCTTTCTCAGATCTCTGACTCTTCTTCTCAGAACTTCTGACTCTTCTTCTCAGAACTTCTGAACCTTCTTATCAGATCTTCAACACTTGGTTTATTGACAAAACTTCAGATCTAACAATCTCCCCCTTTTTGTCAAATAAACTTAAACTTTGCATCATCTAATTCTTTCAGAGCAGGAACAATTTTCTGAAGTAGCACATTCCTCAGATTAAGCCTCTTATCAATCTTGTCAATAATTTCTTGAATAATCTCAACTTGCTGATTAATTACTTCTTGAATCATGTTTGCTTCCTTCACTTTCAGCATCTTTTTCTCCAAATTGTGCTTTATGATCCTTAAAGTTCCAGAACAATATTTTGCAGTTTCCTTTGCTCTGAAGAAGATCTTTCCACTTTTGTTCTTCAAAAATACTCCCAACTCTGGATATCTGTGAACACTTCCAGTCTTTAACACCTTTTTCTGCTCATGATCTGTATTGGGATTTGCCAGATAAACACATGACTTTTGCAAATACAGAGCTATTTGGAAATCTGTATAGCAATGCCACCTTAAGATATAGAACATGGCCTCAATCACCACACTTCTTGCCTTCCTTTCATTTCTGTCTTTACTTGACTCTTTAAAACATAGAAAGCTGTGTAATCTGTAGAAGTCAACCACTGACAGTTTCTCAAAATCTGCATCAGTGAAATAATAAACCTTGCCATCTTCTCTCAAAACTTCAAAGGATAAGTACTCCATCTTTCTGAATTTCTTAACCTTCAATTCTCTGATTCCAGTGATTAGAAAATCTGAGTAAACGGCTTGCTTTGTTTTGCCAAGACATCTTGATTTTTCAGCCAACCAGATCTGAGTCTCCTTAGACCTATCATAATACACATCCAAGAATTGTACCTCTTTTGGTTTGAAGAACTCAGGCAGATCAAATTCAAGAAAGTATCCATTCAGATCAATGAATATTTCATCTTCTTTGGGTTCAGACTGTTCAGCTTGATCAATATTAGTTATCTGCACATTCTGAGGTGTTGTGTCCTGAACTTCTTCAGCCTCATCTGACAAAATTTCATTCACTTCATACTCAGCTGGGAACACAAAATCATTATGTAGAATCTTTTTGGGATTCACCTCAGATAGCAACCATTCACTACTGTTTCTGATTTTTCTTCTAAAATCCAACCTCCTCTTCACACAGTTTATGCATCTCTTCTTTAAACTCTCTTTTTCAGCATCCATACTTACTTCCATTCTAATCAACAACCAATTCAGAGTTGCATCACTGTACTTCACCAACTCTTTTAATCTGAACAATTCAAGTCTTTCGTGAACCATATATGTGAACCCTTCTGTCTCCATTCCTTCATTCACAAAACCCTTCACATGCAGATCAACTTCTGTTTTCTTTGTGGGAGAACTCAGATTGCACTTTTCTTTTCTTTCTTCTATAGCCAACTGGAAGTCATACAAGTATGTATTTCTGACATAAATACCCAGAAGTCTTCTGCATTCAATTTCTATCAAGGCTTCTTCAGTGCTAGCAAAGAACTTGACTAGAAAGATCTGATCATCAAGAGTCAATCTGTGAAAATCAAATGTAGACATGGAAACCTTTGTATTTCTTTCTTTCAGTGTTTCCATTCTAACGAACATTAAACCATTGAATTCATCTTGTTGAAACATCAGAACTTTCTCGATTCTTTTCTGAATATGCAGTTTTGAGTCAGGAACTCTGAACATATTAGAAGCTTCTGAGTAGACCATCTGAGCTCTGTCATCCAGAAAACCATCAATGTTACTTTCCAAAAGCTCATACTCTCCTTCTGTGTAGTAGAGATTATCATATATTTCCTCAGGAAAAATATCATCATGAAATTGTCTGGCTAAAGGTACATCACTTAACTCTAGAATGAAGTCACACACAGGTTCTTCTAGTCTTTGCAATTTAATCTTTGGAATCTCGATTGGTTTTCTGAATACATATTCAGAAGGCATAAAGAAGTCTTTCACTTTCACATACTCTTCTTCTGTATTTAACTCATCACAAAAGTTAAACCTAAAATCATCTTTAAAATCCTGAGTGTAATCCACAGTTCTGTCTTCTTCTCCCATTAGATCAATGGGTCTTATCACTTTTATTCCTTTATGAATTTTCTGAACACTCAAAGCTCTGACTACTTCATTATGCATTCTTCTGATCAATTCTTCATTCAACCTCCTTTCTTCTGATTCAGACTCCATTGCCCTTTCACTGTTATAAACCACAATATCTGTACACCTGTTTACCACTGTACTTTCCACTATTTCTTCTATTCTCAAATCAGATTCCTCAATAGCTACAGTTTCATCTGAGTTTCCTTCCATCTCAGTATCCAAGTTCAATTCCTCTGTTTTATCTGATTCATTACTATCAATACTTCCCAACTCCATTTCTTCTGTATCTGAACTGTCAAGCTGTACTATCTGAATCATCTCCTTTAAATTTTCCTGTGTCTGATCTTCTGTACTTTTTGTATTGGCTAAGTGCATGTCTGCTATCTCAAAATCTTCTATGCCAATATCATCATCAGAACTTAACCTTTGTCTTTTCTCCCCCTTTTGATGATTATGAGGATCATTATCATCAAACTTCCTTTTCAAGTTCTGATTAAAAGCAACTTCAGGTTCAGCTTCTGCAATAGGAACAGGATCAAGAGGCTTTGAAGTAGAAGCCAAAGATACACTCAGTGCTTTCAATATAGATTCCTGCATACCCTGCATCTGTTTTAACATATCTTTTTGAAAACCAGACATTATATCCATGATCTCCTTTTTGTGAGAATCCAAGGATTTCTTTACATCATCTACCTTGGTTTCAACAGAAATTAACTTTTTCTCCAACACAACTTTCAAATCTGATACCTCATCATTCAGATCCTCCATCCTCTTCTCCAAATTTTCTACTTTTTCCCCCATCTCCTTGTTTTGTTTCTGAATCTTTTCAAATTCAGAAGTTTCTAACAGTGAACCTGAACCAACAGATGGTCCAGTTTTCATGTGCCCAGAGAGCTCATGGCCTGTAGATAACACACAGTCATCTTGTACAACAGATGCACGTTTGAATGAGGCTTTTGTAATGTTCACCTCACCAGGACTTCCATCCAATCCTCGACACCCAACATTAGGCATGTCTATGAATGTTGTTTCAGGAGTACGAAATTCCTGATCTGTGCAAGTGTCAAAAGGAATTTCAGGCTCAATATGAATAGGACTGTGATATTCAGACTCAATGTGTTGAAAAATAAGTTGGGATTTATCACCTCCCTCCAAATGAGTTTGGGATGGTTCCCCGGATTTGTGTGAAACAGTAGCATGTTGAAATGCTTCTGAGTGGGTATGGATGGGTTGTTCAAGATCCACCACTAGGTCCATGGTGTTTGTTTCAATATTGGACACCAAGAGATGTGAACCAATAGCATGTGTGGTTACCTGGTCAAGATTAGCTGGTTCAGAGGCATCTCTTTCTGTTTGAACCTCTGTTAACAATCTCTCATCCTCACCACTCTCATTCTGTTTTTCCTCACTGAGTCTAACCAAGCTCTCAGAATTTTCCCCCTCAAGTCTCTCAGAATGTTCACCCATCTGAACATCCTCCCCCTCTCTAATTCGACTAGACCCCTCACCTCTCTTCTCAGGTTGGTCCTCTTGGGTAGGGATTTGAGGTAATTCAATTCCCATAGAGGTGCAATAAGCTTTTAAAATCTCACTCTCCCTTGGAATATAGTTCCTAAGTGATTTTGGCAACAGTTTATGATTGGGATAATTTTCAAGTCTTGTTACTGAGGTCATCTTACCCAAATAAAATGTAGGACCATGCTCTTCATTTGTTCTTCTTGAGATTGTTCTGTTTTCCTGCATGGCATACCAAATAACAATTTGCCAGTACCTTATGTAGGGAATGTATGTCAGTGGAGCATCCTTTGTCTTCTTCTGAATTGCTTTCTGATTCTTCTCAAATGTATTCTTCATATCTTCCCAAAGTATTAAAGTATAGTCATAATGCCTATTCTTCACTAAACCTTGAAATATCTGAAGAATTTGTTTAGAACCTTGATCAGCAGAACTATTTTTCCCTGACAAACATTTATTTACCACATGAAAGAAGCAAGCCCAAATAGGTGGTAATTTGTTTCTTCTGAACAAACTGAGAGTCCTCAATCCTTCATTGTATCCCAACTTCATAAACTCTGCTATTAATTCCTCTATTAGGGGTAAATCCTCAAAATCTGTTCTTCTTTGTACATCATCTTTCTCTGGTAGATTCAGCATCTCTCTTAGTGCAGAGATAGATAAGACAAATGTCACTCCTCCAATTTCAGACACAAACTTATTATCTTCTAACCTAAGATATTTCCACCATTGTTGTATGTACTGAACAGGCACATTTTTACTTCTTGTAAACCATTTTCTGTACGGATGATGTTTGAATAACTCCATGATAATTCTGTGTTCAGGCTTAAAACGACTTTCCTCAAACAATATAACACAGTTATTTTCAGATAATTTCAACCATTCACTCTCAGGAACAACTCTTTCCACTAGAATAGATCTATCTGACATAATAGAACCTGCAGCACTCTGATCATGTTCAATATTAACATTTACCTCATCCGCATTTCCTTCAGATTCATCCATTTGTTCATCTTCTTCATCATTTCTTATTGCCCCTTCCTCTGCAACTCTATTTTGTACTTCATCATTTTCCGAATCAGATGAATCCATTATCGATTTTGTAGAATGTAGAGAAATTGGACCACTTCTTCGTATTTCAGACATGATTTAAGAAGAAAACAGATTCAAAGAACTCTGGATTTGATTCGTATCTCACGTTTCGCTCTGGAATTTGAAAGAACTTTGAAATAGGGATTTTAAGACCTATTTAAAATCCGCGAAGTTGAAAGGTTTAACGGAAAAGCGAAATCAATGTTATAACGGAGTCAACACACGTGAAATACCACAAAGGATTTAAATGAAATACGTGGCATTGTCAAACAAATATGAAGCTGACACGTGTTAGTGGATAGAATTTTGACTCAAGTCAAAGATCTGAATAACACGCGCAGATGATCTGATTCCATGACTCAGAAGAATTTTGCCTTGTAACCAAAATGTCTTTTAAAATCAACTTCTGACCAATATAAAACATTTTGATTATTCAGAAGAGGTTTGAACAGATAAGAAATGAAAACAAATCTTTTAAGCATCACAAAATGATTTCCAAAAGAATTTTGATGCTCCCCCTTGACTTGAGCATGCATTTGAGTATTAATGATACATAAAGATGAGATAACAAGATAATCGAAGAAGCATAATCCATACAGTTGAAGTTATTTGTATTTCTCAAAAATAAATTTTTGAAAGTTAGATTGCTGAAGTATTGACTCAGAATTTCTGACCTTAAGATTCAGAGGTTCTGATCTCAAGACTCAGAAGTTCTGAACTCAAGACTCAGAAGTTCTGAACTCCAGATTCAGAATTTCCGAACTCAAGACTCAGAAGTTCTGAACTCAAGACTCAGAAGTTCTGAATACACTACTCAGACAACTTCACTTAGAAAAATTTAGCATTTTTAAGAAAAAAATATTTTCAACTAGGCAGATTAAGCATTCCTATTTTACATATGAGAAAAGAAAACCTTTTGTGATCAAGAGGCTTTGTGAACAAGTCAGCCAATTGATACTTTGTATGCACAAAGTGCATCTCTATAGTTCCTTTTTCCACATAGTCCTTTATAAAATGATATCTCACATCTATATGCTTAGTCTTCGAATGTTGAACAGGGTTCTGAGTAATAGCAATTGCACTTTCTGAGTCACAATAGATGGGAATCTTGTTAAGCTGATATCCATAGTCCATGAGTTGTGTTCTCATCCACAATGTTTGAGAGCATGAAGCAGCAGCAGCAACATACTCTGCTTCAGCAGTTGAAGTGGATACACAGTTCTGCTTCTTTGATGCCCAACTCACTATTTTATCTCCCAAAAAGTGACAAGCACCAGATGTACTCTTTCTGTCCAACCTACTTCCTGCATGATCAGCATCAGTGAAAGCAGTCAATTTGAAGTCAGTTTCTTTTGGATACCATAAACCTAGATCAGGTGTTCCTTTGAGATATCTTAAAATCCTTTTGACAGCCAACATATGTGATTCTTTCGGGTTAGATTGAAATCTAGCACAGAAACAGGTAGAAAACATGATATCTGGTCTACTTGCAGTCAAATAAAGTAATGATCCAATCATGCCTCTATAAAGTTTGATATCTGCTGAAACACCTTTGAGATCAGCATCTAACTTTATGTTAGTTGCCATAGGTGTTCTCATAGAAGCACAATCAGACATTTTGAACTTTTTCAGAATATCTCTGACATATTTTCCTTGATTTATGAAAATACCTTTTGGTAGTTGTTTGACTTGAAGACCAAGGAAAAAATTCAGTTCACCCATCATGCTCATTTCAAATTCAGATGACATGACTTTTGAAAAATTATCACATAATTCTGGACTGGTAGAACCAAATATTATGTCATCAACATAAATCTGAATCAGAATCAAATCATTACCCTGTTTCTTTAAAAACAAAGTTGTGTCAATCTTACCTTTCTTGAATCCTGAACCTAACAGGTGTTTAGTAAGAGTGTCATACCAGGCTCGTGGTGCTTGTTTTAGACCATATAAAGCTTTGTCTAAAATATAAACATGATCAGGGAATTCTGGATCAACAAAACCTTCAGGTTGATGGATATACACCTCTTCATTAAGTTTGCCATTTAAAAAGGCTGATTTGACATCCATTTGATACACCTTGAAGTTTTTATGTGCAGCATAGGCTAAAAATATTTTGATTGCCTCTATTCTTGCCACTGGTGCAAATGTCTCATCATAATCAATTCCCTCTTGTTGACAGTATCCCTTAGCAACCAATCTTGCCTTGTTTCTGATGACAACACCTGATTCATCCTTTTTGTTTCTGAACACCCATTTAGTTCCAATTATAGATTTACCTTCAGGCTTTGGAATGAGTCTCCAAACTTTATTTCTTTCAAATTGAAGCAATTCCTCTTGCATTGCTGAAATCCAGTCTGGATCCTCTAGGGCTTCATTAGCTTTCTTTGGTTCAATTACACTTAAGAAACCAGCAAACATTACTTCATTTGCTGTAGCTGATCTTGTCTTTACTCCTGCTGATGGATCACCTATTACTTGATGAATAGGGTGATTTTTAGTCCATTTGTTAGCACTAGGGAGTACATCAATCTCTGAATAATTGTTGTTTGCATCATTCTCATCAATGATTGCTTGTAATTCTGAACTGTCACCTTGTTCTGACGTATGAGTAGGAGTTGCATCCAAGTTTGAGTTCTGATTAATGAAGTCAGAGTTCTGATTGACTTGTTCAGAGTTCTGAGTACAAGAATCAGAATTCTGATTACAAGGTTCAGAGTTTTCACCACTTGTATTTATTAGATTTGGGCACTCCTCTGATGGACCTTTGTCAGAAATTACAGTTGATTGAACTATTTCTGGAGTCTTATTTTTCATCTCTTTGACCATCTTTGGGTTTTCATATTCTGCATAAGAATCAGAAATTAGTTCACTAAAAGCATCCTTAAACAGTAAATTGAGTTCTGAACAAATAGGATTAGAATTTGTATCAGAAGTCATTTTTGTCTTGTTCAGCATGAGTTCTGAACTGTCTTGTTCAGAAGTCCGCATTCTGGCTTCATCAAAAGTTACATTTATGCTCTCCATCATCCTCTTGGTTCTTCTATTGTAGATTCTGAATGCTTTGGAAGTTAAAGAATAACCCACAAAGTATCCTTCATCTGCCTTTTTATCGAATTTGGCAAGATTTTCTCTGTCTCTGAGAACGTAGCATCTGCAACCAAAAATATGAAAGAATTTGATTAATGGTTTTCTTTTATTTATCAGTTCATAAGCAGTCTTATTTAATCTCTTATTGATTAAAGTTCTATTTTGTGTAAAACAAGCAGTTGCAATTGCTTCAGCCCATAGGAAAGTAGGAAGATTTGCATAAGCCAACATTGTATCTGGATAATTCATAAGCCAACATTGTATCTGGATAATTCATAAGCCAACATTGTATCTGCATAAGCCAACATTGTATCTGGATAATTCAATGTAGTAGCAGCTTCTGACTTAGCTCTTAGGAACTCAACCCACGTGTATCTGGATAATTCATCAACAATCACAAGCATATATTTCTTTCCTCCCATCGACTGAACTGAAATTGGACCACACAGATCAGTATGAATCATTTCTAATGGTGCTTTGCAAGATGAGTCCATTTTTAATTTGTGAGAACTCTTTTTCATCTTGCCCATTTCACAAGCTGAGCATAATGATTCTTTTTCAAATTTAAGCTTTGGTAAGCCTTTAACCAAATGTTTTGCAACAAGATTATTAAGATCTTTGAAATTCAGATGAGAACATCTTCTGTGCCAAAGCCAGCATTCATTTGCAGTTGATTTTGATAAAAGACAAACTGTATTTAATGTTTTCAATTTTGAAAAATTAACTACAAATAAGTCCATATGTCTTTTGGCCCAGAAGACTTTGACATCATTTTCAGTTAGAATCATGCAACCTGTTATTTGAAACTTAATTTGACAAAGACTGTCTAAAAACTGACTTATGCTGAAAAGATTGTGTTGTAATCCTTCAACATAGAAAACCTTTTGGATAGTTAGATCCCCTTTAGTTAAATCCCCATAACCTTTGACTTGACCTTTGCTATTGTTTCCAAAGTTTACTGCTCCTCCAGCCTTTTCTGTGAAGTTTGATAGAAAAGACTTCTGACCTGTCATGTGTCTTGAAGCTCCTGAATCTAAAAACCACACATGACAGTCCTGCAAAAAGATCAGTTAGGTTTAGGTACCCATTTTGGAATGGGTCCATCTTTGTTAGCTTTGTCATTGGATTTAACATCAGTACCTTTTACTCTCCACTCAAAATCTTTCTTCAAACACCACTTTCCTTGAACTTTTATGAAGTCAGAACATTTTCTGCTTACAAGTTTGTTCAAATTCTTTTTGAGAGTTGTAACTTTTGGTTTTGCTATGTTTTCAACTTTCTTTTCTTTTATCTTTTCTTTCTTCTGAGTCTGAGGAACAAAAATTTTCTTCTTTTCTGTATTTTGAGAAACAGAAACTTTCTGAATATCTTTTCTTATGTATGAAACAGAAGTTATTTTGACTTGACATTTGTGAGAATATTGGAATGAATCATTTTTACATCTAACACAAACAAGATTTTTCTTTGCAAGTGACAATAAATCTGAAACATAGATCATTTCATTTTTATTTATACTGTTCAGAGTACAATTGCCCTTATTACAAGAATTTCTAGCGTTTAGTTCAGAAGTAGATTTCATTCTAAGCTTCTCAAGTTCCCTTTTCAGATCGTTCAACTTTGCAAGATCATCTTTCCTTTTGCTTTCTTCTTTTTCTGAAAAATTCAAGTTCTTTTTGTTAGAAGAATTAGATGATTCACCTTTTTCATATGTACTTGATTCATTAAAGAATTTATCATTTTCTCTTGAAGCATTAATTTTAAAAAGATCATACTCAGTCTTCAGTTTTTCAAGCTCTGTTATTTTCTGAATAAAAATATTCTTTTCTTTCAAAGCTTCTTCAAGTTTAATATCCACCTCACAGAAATCATTTTCAAGTTCATCATAAGTTTTCCTTAAATCCTCAAGTTCTTGACTCACAAGATTAAATCTCTTTTCAAGTTGCAAAAATTCATCTGATTTTGTTTCAGAAAATCCAGTTGAATCAGACTTCTGACTACCTGAGTCAGAGTTCTGATTTACAGACTCAGATGTCTGATCTTTAGACTCAGAATTCTGACTACAAAGTTCAGAATCCTGACTAGAAGTTTCAGACTTCTGATTGACTGTTTCAGAATTTTTACTTGTATCAAATATGCTCTCAATGTCATGATATGAAAAACTTGGTTGTTTATTTTTGTAGCTGACATTTAAGGAATCATACTTGAATTTAGTATCATTGTATCTTGGCTTTTCATCTGTTGGTTTAGAAACTTCTTTCTTAACCTTTTCTTCTGAACCAACTGACTTTTCTGTTTTAGACTCAGAAATTGTCTCATCTGACTTTTTAGAGTTTGGTCTTTGCAAATTGTCAGAACTTGTTATAGAACTAGCAGGTCTTATGAAAACTTCAACAATTTCTGGGATTTTTGGCTTAGAAACTTGAAGTATTGGAGCTCTTTTTAAAATGACATTTTCTTCCAATCCCAATCCCTTCTTTGGATTGTAAAATCTTGTATCTTTAACATTGCTTAATAAAAGATTTAATGTTTGCTGAGTTTGACCTCTTTTCAAATTCAAATCTTCCAATTCTTTGATTTTGGAGTATAAATTCTTTCTTTCTTCAAATAACATATCAAATTTTATTTGTAAATCACCTTTTTCATCCTTTATTTTTGAAAACTCAACTTTTAGTTCAGAAAGCCTTTTCATCAATTCAGAATTTTCATCTTTAACTTTCTGTTTCTCAGCCTCAGATTCTTCATATTGTTCGTTTATTACTTCTTTTTCAATTCTGAATTTGTTAACCAAAGTTCTTTCTCCTTTTATCTGTTTTCTTAGGTTAGCAAATTCAGTTTTCATTTCACCAATCTGTGTCATTAACTCTAATTCAAGTGAAGAATGTACCTCAGCAGATGACTCAGAATCAGCATCTTCAAAATCAGAATCATCCTCATTCCTCATTTTTGCCATATAGCTTCGCATCTGTGGAAAGTTGATATGATCATCTTCATCAGAAGTGTAGTACAGCCAATTCTCCTGTTCAGCCAATAGCGCACTCTCGTCATCTCTCTTCTTTGCAAGCTGAGCCTTCTTCGTGTAGTATTCATAATCTTTCACAACTTTAACTCTGCAATCCTTGGCATAATGGCCAGATTTTCCACACTTGAAACACAGATTCTTTTCTTTTCTCTCTTCCTTCTCTTCCTTGTTTTCTTCACTTCTCTCTATTCTCTTTTCAATCTTATTTTCTTCTCTGTCATCTTTCTTCTTATAATCTGAACTTCCAGCTCTCTTATAATTTCCTTGAAATCTGCCCTTCCCATACCTTTTGTTGAAAGTATTTGTCAGCAAAGCTAGCTTTTCAGCCATTATCTTGATATCTTCATCATCTTCTGATCCTTCTTCTTTGTCAGATTCCTCCAGACTCGGTATTTCTGATAGATATGCAGTCTTTTTGGTTGCTTTGATTGCTTTGGACTTTGATAAGAACGCTAACTGATCAGCAACATTTTTCTTTTCTTCCACAACTAACTTGACAGAGTCTTCATGTTGATTAAGAACACAGAACAAATCATTTAAGTCTTCTTCACACATATCCTTGTTCATTTGCAGACTTATGGCAAATGATGACCATTCTGAATTTAGACTGTTCAGAAATTTGTAATTTATTTCTGATTTTGTTTTCTTCAGTCCATTTCTTCTCAAGTCATTTAGAATAGTGCAAAATTTACTGTATGTCTGTGTCAAACTTTCTGACTCTTTTGCTTTGAACCTTTCATAAGCATTTATGCTTTGATTTAACTTTGCCTGAATAGATCTCACAGTTCCTAACATTTGCCTTTCCAATTCGTCCCACATTTCTTTAGCTGATGATCCACTGTCAATCCTGTTAAGAACCTCATTCGGGACAGCCAAAGTCATCAAAGTAATTGCTCTTTTGTCAATAGCATGCCTATTTTTCTGTTCAGCAGTGTATTGGGAATAATTCTTCTTTACTCTGGTCGCTGGAATTTCTGGAGTTGTCTCTGTAGCAGGGGTTGCGGCGACATCGATATATACTTCGATTGGACCTTCTCGTATAGAAATCATAAGATTTTCATCGATGTTGTCAAGGAATTGGATCATACGAGTTTTCCATTGCTGATACTCTTCTGGTATAAGAACAGGCGGTTTGGTTTCGGATCCCATGGCTAGATATTCTTTAGAAGACATGATTGTAAGAAAATTCAACAGAAAGACAAATTCGATTTTCTTGATCGAAAAGTAGCAGGTAATTCAAGAATTGCTAAGAATTCAAGAATTAGCCCTAGCAGCGGAATCGAATTTTGAATGAATCAAGAAATCTTCAAGAAATTGATCAATCGATCTTCGCAATCACAATCTTGAACGAATTTGTTTGTTGATTGGCTCTGATACCAATTGAAAGTGCAGGATCTATTCTTACAATCAATATAGAAAGAAGTAATTGAGAAATTGTATGATCAAGCCCAATTGTATTCAATGATGCACAGAATTACAGATCTAAGAGAGAGATCACCTCAAAGATTACAAGGAATGAATACAAGTAATATGGGAAAATCAATCAGTTAGCAACGTAGTGCTAACCACTCTATTTATACTGCAACAAACATCTTAAAGCTACAGTACAAATAAGAAAGACTAATAAGAACATAACACGTGTCCTAATTAGTTTACACATTACTAAATAACGAAACTCGTCATAAGTTCTGAACAGGTAGTTCAGAACTTCTGAACATTCTTCTGATCACGCTTCTCAGAACTTCTGACTTCTCTTTCTCAGATCTCTGACTCTTCTTCTCAGAACTTCTGACTCTTCTTCTCAGAACTTCTGAACCTTCTTATCAGATCTTCAACACTTGGTTTATTGACAAAACTTCAGATCTAACAGCATTAAATGGGCTTAATTTCTTAATGGGCTTAGGCCTTGTTTATCTAAAGGCCTAAGTATATAAGGTTAGTTAACCTTTAGAATTAGGTTAGAGCAATTGATAGAGAGTCATCGTGAGCTTAATCGTTTAGAGAGAGATAGTTGAGTTTTTCATTCAAACCTTTGTAACTATCTTGAATCATGAATACGAGAGGGATGACAAGTTGAAATCATCAATTGTTCGTGTTATTTCTTATTGATTCATTGTTACCTGATCAAACTGGGACTCACGGGTAGCCACATCTACTATCCCGTCTCATTTGTTGGGACGGGGTATTGAAGAAGCCTCCGTGGACCCAGCGGAGCAATTGCACAACCCCCTCATCCACTCATCCGTCTCTCAAAAGACGAATGTTTCAGTCTCACACGGGGATCAAGCACAACTTCCACTGGTCTCTCACTCGGAGAGCACTGGTGTTGAAATAAGCGACCAGCAGCCCCCGGTCGCGACTTCTTTTAATGCACAGTTGAGTCTAAAGCCACTTGATATTATACATTCTTCGGCTAGGAACAATAAATCGAGACTCTTCGTGACTCGATCGGAACGTCTGTAGTGTCTCCGTCTGGCGGAACACGAGGATCGGACGGAAATCCTACCACAGCTACCACTATGCCAACTGTGAACGTAGGTGGCTCTGCCTCTATGGTAGATGCCTCAACGGGTAATCTAAGTGATCCCGGAGTTATCTTACCCGACTTTGTATCACCAGGGTCCCTGGACAGCACCCTTAAGGCTATCCGCGAGGCAATGGAGCAGCACGTTGCCGCCCAGATCGACGCCGTTAAGCGCCTAATCAAAGGTAAAGATAAGATCGTCGACGCTGAAACCGCACCTACACCTCCACCGGCTCCTACTCAGCCTACCTACTCGGTGGACACCCTCAAGACGATGCTTCTAGCCCAGCTGCTCCAACAATATGAAACCGACGCCTCAACCGAAGCAGACCTGATATCCGTTCTGAAATCCCAGGTCACTGCTCCTTCATCATCCATTACCACTCATTTAGACGCCATTGACTCGAGTCTCAAGGACTACAATCAAGCGCTCACAACGCTGTCCGAGAGAGTCCGCTCACTCGAAGACACCTGCAAGAGTCAAGCAAGCGGTCTGAAACGCAAACACGATGACCAGGATGATCCTGATCACCGTGAGGGGGAGAAACGACTAAGACCTACCGAGACCGCCCCTATCCTTACCGAAACTACAACTGTGGTTCATCTAGAACCAGCAACTGCGGCAACAACAACCGACGCCGAACCTGAAGCTGAGTTGCCATTAGCCGAGATGGTAATCGACATGGAAATATCAGATGATGAAGACCCGACGGTTGAAAAGCCCGAGAGTTCAACACAGGAACTGGTTGACTTTGACTCATCAGACAAACCGTTATTGGATATGATAGATCCAGACTATGAAACCAACATGGAGACCGAAGATGCATGGTATGAAAAAGCCGCCAGTGCCGCAAATCTCCAGGTAAACTTGGTTTTCCCCACTGATGAAGATGACAACATCGACTATGATCAGTTCCTGCTACAAAATTTTTATGGTACTTCTCCCGTTCACTCTGCTCAACCCACCGAAACTTCAACAAGACCCGAGACCTCAACTGCCAATATTCGGACATCTCCTCAGCAACCGACAGCTTCTGATCTCCCACTTCCTCAACAGCGACAAATCCGTTGGGAGAAGATCCCAGTATTTATTCCTCACCTGGAGGAATCCCTGAAGAAGATGTTTGTTCACAAGCTACGCCCGATCGAGCCGACCTTTTGCCTTGGTATTTAAAACTACAACCCCGAATACCAACGCCGGTACATCTGCGCAATGAAGCGGTGTCTTCCAGTCAGTCAAGTCAGAACAAAGCATAAGATCACCGAGGTACTCAACATCCAGTCAAGCCGTATGATGAAAATCGTGTATCCAGTGTTCACTGTCAGACGCGAAGACGGTAATGAATGGATATTTTCTGAAGCCGACTTTCAGCACCTCCGACCATTCGACTTCCTGGGTATTCTGAAAGACCTTCGTTCAATAACCATCCGACCGCTACCTGTCACAAAGGCACTCGAAGTTGTTCATCGATTCCTGGTCCGTACAATTATGATGTCTCATCTAACGGATTTTCAAATGGCAATCGAGAAAAGAGCGAAGAAGGTAAATCTGATAAACCCGAATCTGCTAGCTCATGAGTTGAATATGTATCCCGAGAACACCATGCTTCTAGAACCTGAATTTAGGATTGTCTACATCAACGAACAGAAAGAGAAAAGATTTCTACGGTTCAGTCAGGAAGATAGATTCTGCGATGGCACGCTCTTCAAAGTACAAGATGCTCTTCGAAAGATCATTCAACACGGTCTAAAAATCAAAGGCTTTCGTATCTTCCCAATCCGAATGAAACAAATGCTCGGAATGCCTTGGAGATGGTTAAAGAACGCATCGACTACCGCCGTGCTATCAGATGGTTCGAGATTCACTTCGCACTTTGCAAAAGATATGTCTACAACTGGCGAGAGCTAGAGCGCGAACTCGAACTTCAAATCAAAGGGGGAGATTGTTAGGGTCATTTATTGTTGATTTAAAGTTCAAGGGTTTAATTTGTAATAGTTTATTTTGAGCCTTGTAGTGAACGGGCCGCGGGCTTGTTAACCACGGGCCCGCCATAAATAATGTTGATTAGCCTTAGAAAAATAGGCTAGTTGTCTCATTTGCTTTCATTATTCTTCATTGTAATTCTCTCAATATTGAAAGCTTAATAGAGATGACCAGTTGAAATCGTATACACCATTGCATATCTGTTTGATTTCATTATTGTTGCACAGAACTATCAATAGCCTTTCGTTTTTCATACTCAGCAACCTCTGGAGTATCATCTGTGGCAGGTATTCGTGGTACTGTAACCATAGGAACATAAGGTGGATTGCAGACATAAGTGAAGAGATCTTTGTCAGTACCCTCAAAGAAATGAATCATTCGTATTTTCCATTGGGGATACTCATCTCGGAGCAGAGTAGGTGGCTTGGTTAAAGAACCAGCGGTAAAGAAGTTGTTGGTGTTGGCCATTTTGAGCAGTTTGAAAAATACCAGAAAAACAGAGTATGAACAGAGAGTTTTCAAAGATGGGACAGACTCTTCGAAATAAGTTTAGAGCTATAAGACCTTGAACAATTCACTTAAATGGAAAGATTTAACCGAAGAAACAGATCCTGTTAGTTTACTAGAGTCGAACAAGTCGAGAATAGCAGAAAAACAGGGGCTGTTTTGAAATAAATGAAGAACATGTCAAAATCAGTCCAAAATTCTACCAAAAAGAGTCGAGATCATTGTTAGAGTGGATCCTTTGATATAGAAAATCAAAGTTAGCTCTGATACCAATTGTTGATCCCAATATTGACTCAACAATGATATTAATCTCTATAGTTCGAACAAATATGTATGCGGAAGCGTTTTAAAAGAACTAAAGAGGTATTCTAGGTAGAAAAACACACAGAATCAAATATGTGAAACAGTAATAACACAAGAGTTTAGCTCAATGATTCACTTTGTATTGATTAATCAAGAACACCAAGAACACCACGAGTGTATGATACAGAATGATATGCTGTAATCTGGTGTGTGTGTTTTTGTGCAAAGTTTACAGAAAAGCTCTACAAGAGCCTTCTGTTTATACTACTTTACAGGGGACAAGAAATAGACAAGAAGTACTAAGGTACAATGACATGATCGTAGGTCAGACACCAGGTACAACGTTAATGTAGTGCGCCGCAATCTATAAAGGTTGTAACCCATTAGAGGTTGACACGTGGAATCTGCAGGGCATTCCTTGTACGAATGATCTTCAGGATCTTCGTACAGCAGAGGCAAGATCGTCTTTGTCTTTATCTTCATAAGTCTTCAGGCTTCAAGTCTTCAATCCACAGAGGCTCTGTCGTGGTTGACAGAGGCTCTGTGGCCTTGTCCTCTGAAAGAGTCTTCTGATGAATGATCTTATCTTGGTGTCTTGGCAGAGGCTCTGTCGATGCTCATATACTTAGCCTGTTTTTCAATACTTCTTTGAATCAGAAGTTGGAGCTAACATCCTCCGTTCAAAGGACGAGACTCCTGGGGTAATAGTCAACCATCTGAAGGGTGTCTAGAACAATCTGCAGCTAACTGTTATATCGATTTGAATGGACAACGGCACTGAGTTCAAGAACCGTGTCATGAGTGAATATCTCACATCGGTTGGGATTTCCTACACTTTCTCTGCTGCCAGGACTCCTCAACAAAATGGCATGGTGGAACGTCGTAACCGCACCTTGGTGGAAGCAACATGAACCATGCTAACTCAGTACAACCTTCCTATGTTTCTTTGGGCTGATGTTATTGCCACGGCATGCTATACACAGAACAGATCCATCGTCAACAAATGTTTTGAGAAGACGCCATACAAGCTCATCAACAAATGCACCCCCAACATCAGCTACTTTCATGCGTTCGGGTGCAAGTGTTTCGTGTTGAACGACAAAGATGATCTTGGCAAGCTCAAACCAAAGGCAGACGAAGAAATCTTCATCGGCTATTCTACCTCTTTGAAAGCATACCGAGTCTACAATAAGAGGACAAAGAGTATTATTGAAAGCATTAATGTGACCTTCGACGAATTGGTCGATTTGGCTTCTGAACAAGCCAGTTCAGAACCCGTGCTTACTGGAGTGTTGGCTTTCGATCACTCTAGATCGGAACCCAAGCACACTATAGTAGATCCTTCGTCGTCCAATACGTCGAAGTCACATCATTCTGAGTTAGATCTACTATTTGAACATTTCTACAATGATTTCAATATTTCCATTGTATCTACTAATGTTTCTATGAATGCAGATGGAGTTGTAGTGGTGTCGTCACACATCTCTAGTCCTCTACCAACCCCAACACTACATCATCGGAGGACTCACCCTCGTCACCCGTGATAGAGACGACGCCATCTTCAAGCACAGATACGGTGACCGTAACTGCATCCCCAGTGGTTCAACCCACTCCGTCTTCCCCTGGATTAAGCAACAGCACTGACACAACCGTCGAATCTTCGTCAACTGCTGTTCTTCCACAACCAGCGGTCGCCGTTCGATTACATCCGACTCCATCTTTAGAAGCAGTTCAAGACTTACCCTTAGGCTCCTACGTTGATCCCGACAATTCTCAACCACTCTTAAACCTGCTACCCCACACACGGAAGTGGACTCGAGTGCATCCACCAGAGAAAATCAACGATGGAAACCAAAGATGCCGCCCTCGCACTATTGAGCAACACTCACAAATGGGCAGCAACAGGCAATGAGTACCTCTTCTCCATCTTCCTCAGCAACGTGGAACCTGCAACAGTTAGAGATGCCTTAAACGACTTGAACTGGGTGATCTCCATGCAGGAAGAGTTGAACGAGTTTGAAAACCTCAAAGTATGGCGTCTGGTCCCTCGTCCGAAGAACAAGACTGTGATAGGAACGAAATAGATTGTCAAGAACAAGAAGGACTAGAACGGGATCGTTGTTCAGAACAAGGCTCACTTGGTAGCGAAAGGGTATCAACAATAGGAAGGGATCGACTACGAAGAGACGTTCGCACCAGTTGCCCGAATTTAAGCTATTTGGATGTTCCTTGCGTTCGTTCACAAAAATTTCACCGTCTTTCAAATGGACGTGAAAAGGGCGTTTCTCAATGGAAAACTCAAGGAGGAAGTGTACGTCTCTCAGCCAGATGGGTTCGTCAGTCAAGCTCACCCCAACCATGTGTATCTCCTCGACAAAGCCCTGTACGGACTCAAGCAAGCACCGAGAGCCTGGTGTGACGCATTATCTACGTTTCTCACAAATGTCGGCTTCTCAAAAGGTAAAATAGACACCACCCTTTTCATCAAAAAGGAAGGTGAGGACATCATTTTAATTCAAATCTATGTCGATGACATTATTTTCGGCTCTACGAACCCACAATACTGTCACAACTTTTCATTCCTCATGAAAGCCCATTTTAAAATGAGTATGATGGGTCAGATGAATTTTTTCCTCGGTCTACAAGTTAAACAACTGTCGACCGGGATATTCATCAATCAATCTAAGTACATTGCGAATATTCTTCGGAAATTCAAGATGGAAGAGTGTACACCCATAAAGACTACAATGTCACCGGGTACGAAGTTACATGCCAATCTTGATGGAAAGGACGTTAATACTACTACCTATAGAGGAATGATAGGTTCGTTGATGTATTTAACGACAAGTAGGGTGGACATAATGTCATCTACCTTTTTGTGTGCTCGGTTTCAGTCTAAATTGAAGGAGTCACACCTTATAGCAGTTAAGCGTATTATTCGTTATTTAAAATGTACTGTTGATCTTGGCCTTTGGTACCCTAAGGACACAGGTTTCGAACTCACAGCATTCTCAGATGCTGACCATGCGGGACGTTTGCTCGATCGGAAAAGCACCACAGGTCACGTCCAGTTCCTTGGCGACAAATTGGTTAGTTGGGCCTCTAAGAAGCAAACGTGTGTCTCCACCTCCACGTCGGAAGCGGAGTACGTGGTTGTGCCTAGTTGTTGTTCCCAAGTCATCTGGATGCATACACAACTAAAGGATTACGGGTTTCACTACTTGAACATCCCGATCTATTGTGATTCCAAGAGTCCCATAGCTATCACGACCGGTCCAACATACAAAAACAAAGCATATTGACGTGCGCTATCACTTTATCAAAGACCATGTGGAATGAGGTATAGTGGAACTCTACTTCGTAAGTACAGAAAATCAATTAGCAGACTTGTTTACCAAAGCTTTGGACAAACAACGGTTCAATGAACTTGTGTCCAAGCTGGCTATCTTAATTTGAAAGTTTGAGTCAACGTTGTACTTGTCACACCTTTTCTTCACTACGGGATAATTGTCTCTTGCACAGTTACACTTGTCTCGCAGTGTAGTTTCGGTGTTTCCAGCACATCGGTGTCTTGTACTCTGTATTTACTTTATAGTGTTTCGTTTTATTTTTCATTTTTCTGCATGATTTCTTTAATTTCTTTCGTTTAGTCTTTGTTTCCGATTATTTTCCCGAGTCACTAACCTACGGTTCTACAAGGATTATCACCAAAGATCAAGTCACCAAGGTAAGTTCTCCATTCCTATTTGTCAAAGTTGAGGGGGAGAGTTGTCATTTTGAAAAGTTTAGGGGGAGAAAGTATAATTTCTAAACCTGAGGGTCCAAATTGTAAATCTTTAAAACTCAGGGTTAATTTTAGCGTTTTCCAAACTTCAGGGTAAATTCTGTCATTTTATAAAAGTTGAGTTAAGTTGGAACCGGGAGAGGTAAGGAACCGGTACCGGGTTCACTCCCGGTATTGATCGATATAAATATCGGATTTTGTCTAAGGTTCCTCACATTTTCAAATTTCTCGCGTCAAACCTCTCCTAAACCAACTTCATATCTCCAACTAGTGATTTTTGCACCAAATCAGTCTCCGTTCTTCATCAAATCAACAGGTATGTGTTCTAATCTCTAATCATTCGATTTACAAGCTTGAAATCGACCCTAACTGTCACGATAATCGATCGATTTGATCGATTTTGGTTCGATCGGCGCCACCTAGGGTACCGACCCTTCGGCTCGTGAAATCACTTGCTTCAATCGTGTTATTTGCTTAATTTTGTATCATAATCAGCAGTTAGAATCGCTTTCGATCAATGATTTGGCATCCCGATGGGTATATTTTGGTTATTATGTTCGATCGAACTCCTGATGTGGAGTCCCAGATTGGGTTCCGGGGTTGCGAAGTCCCGGTCTCAATCGAGTTCCGGGCTCCGCATCTCCCGGATCCGGTTCTGGTTCCTTGTTGAATCCCGGTGTGTTGTGTCTCGGTTTGTTAAGTTTTGGTTCCGGAATAGCCCAGCTCCGGATAACATTCCGGGTCCCGGTCCCTAGATCGGTTCCGGAATCCATTCTGGGTCCCGGTCCCATGTTCCGGTTTCGGTTTGCATTTCGGTTCCGGATCATGTTCATATCGGGAGCACTGTTACATTAATAATTAATTAATCTGTTTGGTATGTTGTTTTCCACTTGATATTTTACTCTCACTCCAGGCTCGTTAAGACTCGGGCAGTGACCTGTTACGGACCGTCATCGACTCTCGGTTTTTCTCAAATCCGAGAATACGAGCCCCGAAACATGCGCTTGGTTTGGATTTGCTATGGAAACTCAACACCATTCATGTCTTTAGCAGATAATCTCATGGCTTAACCGAACCAACCCCAAGGCGATGCCCCGCTCCTACCCATTGGTCCAAACTTACCGATCCAAACGAAAAATTTCCATCTGGACACGGCAAACATCATTTGCCAATGTCCAGTCATTGTGGAAATCTTGACACGCCACCCGATCAACCATGCACAGACGGCCACCACCAGCGTTCCAACTGTTTACGTGCATCAAATCTGGAGGTCCCTCACCTCAGTCGCATCGCTGACACTCCGGTGGTCATTACTCGAGACCTTTTCTACCGGATTCTTGATCTTTCGGAAGCGACTTCAGTTCCAGGCCGAGAAGAGTTTGATGCTGCCATACCCGATGTTGTCCTATGCCAGGAATTGCTCACCCTCAGCTATGCTACCGAGCTTAACCACCCATCGCGCTTCTCCAAAATTCATCTCCAACCCATATGGTACACTCTATTCACTATCCTGAACAGGTGTTTATCATCCATCATCAAAGGCATTGATCAGACGACCGTCAACCTGCTCATACTTTTCCATGGAGTGGCTTACAACCGCCACATCGATTATGCTGCAATTCTATGGACCGAACTGCTCGATAAGGTTCAGAAGAAGGAACGTAACAAACGCCTCACGTTCCTACTTTCCCAAGGTTCCTATAGCTCATCGTTGCCCATTTCATGGCTGCAGACCCCACGATTCCTCGACGTGCCAATCACGAGGTACTCATCTATACCCAAATGACAAGGATTCAGAACAAATAGCTGATACCTGACCTAGTCCCAATGTTGTTACCCGAAGACTTGCTAGCTGTCGCTGACCAATCGGCACTGAGTGTGATAGCTTATATGCGTGAGCATAATCTAGTCGCCCCGATGGTCCAGCCAGATCCGGCAGGACCTGCCCAAGGAGTGCGCCCCGAGAGACGTTAGGGTCCCCAAACTAGAGGTGGCAGGGTCCGGAGAGCAGGGGCTCCCGGACAGGGCGTGATGAGAGAAAATATAGTGAGGGGACACGGCGTGGGCAATGCTGAAAGGTATATACGCGAAGCTAGCTCGTCCTATCACCAACCCACTCCATCTCCTTCACTACAACAAGACGACCTGAATTACATGAGGTGGAGGTGGTCGATATCATGCGTGAACAGGAACAGGTACAAGTAGAAGAGGCAGCCTCCTCTTCCAGATCCGAGTCAGGCTCTGGCTCAAAGTCGGGTTCCGAATCTGGTTCTGAATCAGGTTCGGAGTCCAGTTCTGAATCAGGGTCCTCGGAATCTGGATGAGACGATGAATCCACTGAATCGGACGACAACGACGATGATCAGTTCCCCATGGAACCCATTCCCCGGACCATAGCCAAATCAGGAGAGATAAGGAGAGCGGAGGGAGTTGTAGTTGAAAAAGAAGTTACAAATGAGCAAGTGCGTGAACGGAGAAGTAAGAAAAAGAATGAGAGCGTTCGAGCTGTTAGTGCATAAAATGTATTCAAGATTTAATATGTAATTGTATTATTTGTAAGAGTCAAATGCAATAGTCAAAAGTCAAAGATAGGGTGTTGATTGTCAAAGTCAACTCATTTAAGTGAGATGGTCAAGGGTATAAATACATACCTTGTAATACTAATTGTAAGTAAGTCGTTCATACGTACATAGAAAGAGAGGAGTGAGCAATATAGAGGGATGACATCTAGAGAGAGAAGTTAGAGAGAGAAAGTAGATCTCAACTCCAATCTTGTATTCTTTCTCTAATTCTATGAAGATCAATGAGTTCTTGATTGTTACTTGATTAGATCTGGGATCACAAGTGATATCAGAGCTAGATTAGTCCAGATTATGCACGAATTGAAGAAATTTTTGTCAATTTTTGAAGAAATTGATGAGTTCTTGAGTTTTTGAGATTTTTTTTGAAAAATCTTCAAATATTGGAATTTGTTTGTGTTTGATTGATCAAATTCACAAAATGGATTTCATTTTGTTGTTTGAAATAGTTTTAAATCAAAGTTTTTGATTTTTAAACAACAAAATTGAGTTTGATTTTTTTTTAAATCAACAGTGTTCATCGTGGTTTGCATATAATTGATGATTGATTTTTTTAGTGAGATTCGATGCTTTTTGATTGCACAGATCTGATTTACTAATAATTTCTGTTTTAGAAATGTTTTCAGGATCATAGAACAACAACAAGATCAGTGGGCTGGAAATCTGAAAAGTCGAAAGTTTGTTTTCATCGTGATGTTCTTCACAAAAGTTTGTGATTGATCTCATTTGTTTATGTGTTTTTGATCGATTCGCTGCTACAGATTGATTCGTTGCTTGTTTACGATCATCTTACAAGTTTCAGAATCGCAAAATACGCAGAAATTATCAGGTTTCACATGTTCAAAAAGTTCACCGGAGATCTCGCCGGTTTCTGGAAATCTCGCAGGAGTTCATAACTCTCGGACGTTCATAACTGTCGCACACATATTGTCCGACTTGTTCTCCATAACTGTCGTACAACTCTCGTACAACTGTCGCACGCCATTGATTTTTCTAGTCGGACGATTCAATGTTGTCGGATGATTTTGATTGTCGGACAACCCTTTGTCTGATTAGACTTCTTAAGTCGCACACTTTTCTAGTCGAATAGAACTAACTCTCGGACAAAGCTTAAGTTTCTCATCGCCTGAAATTTACTCTCGTCGGAAATAAACTTAACGTCGGAGAAAAACGTCACGTTGCTGGTTCATTGATTTGTTAATGCATGATAGAAGTTCTGTGGTTGGAATTGTTTGTTTAACGTTCTAATATTACAAAGAAACTGAAAGAATCAAATTTGGACGTGAAATTCGAACCTGAATCGTGCAGATCGTCATTTTGCAAAGATGATGAACAGTAACCCTAAGTAGTTTTAGGAGTTAACAATTTTGGTCCATGTAGTTTAAGTTTTGCAGTTTTACAATTTTGGTCCTTCTGTTAGTTTTCAGTTAGTATCGTTAAGTCATTTTAGTTAGTTTTAGAATTGACAGTTCCAGCCCTTGTAGTTAATCTTTTAGCGTTTGACAGTTTTAGCCCTTGTAGTTATAGTTTGAGTCTTTTACACTTTTAGCCCCTTTAGTTTGTAGTTTAGGCTTATTACAGTTTTGGTCCTTTTACTTAGTGTTTTAGATTTTGACATTTTTAGTCCCTAGACTTCTAAGTGTTTTAGAGTTTTTCATTTTTAGTCCTTTGAGTCTTAAATTTTAGATTTTTGTCATTTTTAGTCCTTATCTTTTATAAGTCTTAGTATTTTACACATTTAGTCCTTATTTTTCGTTTTAGTGTCGTATGTTGTCATTTTTAGTATTTTTTCATTTCTTGTTCTTTTTGTCAATTTTTACCTGCTTTTGCTCATAACTGATATATTTTTCTTAATTTTTGCAGGTTTGCCGATTTAAAGTCCAGTATTCCGCATTAATTTTTCGGAATTAATTTTTGAACAACAAATTTTATAATTTGTTATTCAAAATTTTAATTTTGAAAATTTTTCTGACTTTAATCGATTTTTCTCTGATTATCGTGTGTGCATAATTCTACTTCTCACGAAGTATCTGACAACGATCAATTTTTAATCTTTTCAGGTAACAATGGATGATTATGAATATATGGGTTGGAATGAGTCACTTAAGGACAGAGACAATAGAATAAAGATCCAATATCTTGAACAAAAAGAATTCAATTATAGGATAACAATTGAGAATTCAAAGTTATAATTCATTCGTTGAAGAGAACAAAGATTTGAATAAGAGATTGAGTGTGTTGGAGAACTCAATGAATGATCAAGATCTTAAAAGCAAGGATGCTGAGATCAGTAATCTAAAGAAGAAGAATTTAGAGTCTACCAAAGAACTTTCTGTTTTGGAAACAAAAATGACAAAGGAAAGAAGAGTGTCAAAGAATTTATTGAAAGTTGAAATCAATACATTACAGAAGAATAATAATCAAGATCTCCAGCAACAACTTGAAGACTTGAAGACTCAACCTGATTTGAAGCAATGTGAATGTGATTCCAAATCAAACCTAATAATCTCTTTAGAAAAGAAGAATGCTGATTTGTCAAAAGCTTTAAATAATTTTAAAGAAGAGATGATAATGAAAAGACATGTCTTTGGAAAAGAAAGAAATACTTTTGAAACCGAAAGAAAAAAAATTCAACAAAAGTTTTCTGATTTTTCAAAGAAATGTGTTAAGGAAAAGAATGTTCTGGAATTAAAATGTATCAAACTTTCAAAAGAAATTTCTGATTTTGAGAAAGTTTTGATTCTTGAGAGTGAAAAGTTTGAGAACGAGAAAGCTATTTTTGAAACTGAACGCATATCTTTTAAAACGGAGAATAGTGAGCTGTCAAAGAAAATATCTGAGTTGGAAATAGTGTTGGAAAATGAGGGAAAAGATTTTGATAAACTGAGAGTTATTTTTGAAAATGAAAAGAAGTGTTTTCAAAAGAAAAACATGGAAATTTTCAAAGAAATATCTAAGAACAGTTTTGATGAAGAAAGAAACATCTTTAAGCCTGAAATTACAAAGCTTACAAGGAAGTTATTTGCTTTAGCAACGGAGGTTATGCAAGAGAAGAAGATCAAGTATGATCTACAAAAGGCATTTGACCTGACTGTTCAAGAAAGGAATGTTCTATCCGATAAAGTTCAGCAATTAGAAGCAATTAAGATCAGAGTTAAATCATCTGAACAATTTAGTGTCGATACTAATGTTCAATCGCCGTATGATGGTTCAACTAATTCTGAATGTTCTATCAAGACTGCTTCTAATTCAATTCCTGAACACATTCCTTCGACAAAGTCTGTCAAATCAAGAGATCAGATGCGACCTTCTAATCTTTTCTACAACCGTGATGCTACATGTTCAGATACACCTATCTACAAGCTTGTAAAGATGGAATGGAAGGTAAAGGGTTCTACACCTATGAACGATGCAACGAAATCATCTGTTCCTCCACCTACGGTGAACAAAAAGAAGCACAATGCTCATAAAGGTAAGTCTTTTGCTAAACCTAATCCTGTTCATTCTGCAAATCATTTGATTAGGTTGGCACAAAAGCAACTTTGTTGTTTTTCTTGTGGAACTCATGATTTCATTAAGCAAGAAAATGTTCATTTTTGGTATGGTACTTACAACATTTCTTCAAATAAGAATGCACATAACAAACCAGGACCCAAGTCCCATTGGGTACCAAAATCTACTTAATCTGTTTTGCAGGTTCATCATGTGTTGTGCGGAATTCCAGAACTATACCGAACACGTGGCTGGAAAATAGAAGAGAATTGTGCAATTTGAAGAAGAGTACCGATGCTGAAATATATGCATGATTTTAGGGGGAGAAATTCTAATCTTTGGTTTATGTTCTTGATATATTTGTGCTTATTGACATATTATTTTTATGCTTCTTTGTAGGGGGAGCATATGCGAAAATGGTTTCTAAACACACCAGTTTTGGACCTGTACTTCAAAGAAACAATGGCTTCTAAACATATCAGTTTAGGACCCGTACTTCAACGAGTTTGACTTCTAAACACATCAGATTAGAACTCGTACTTCATTGTTTTATACTTTGATTGTTTCACATACTAATCTTGTTTCATTAAGATCTTTTGCAGATTTTGAGGGAGAGCTTATCTAACCTTTAATCAGTCTATCATGATTTGAGGGGGAGCTTAAACGTTTGACTGTAAGTATCTTCTGAACTTAATCTGAGATTGTTTGAAAGAAGAACGACTTTCAAGCATGAAAAACGTGTTTTTAAATGTTCAAACCACTTCTCTATTCTCAAACAGATTTTATGAATTTGGAAGTGTGATTTTAAATGTTTTTCCTATATATATATACATATATAGATCTTGGATTGTCGTTACATCATTTCTGACCGTGTGTTTCCAAAGATTAATACTTGCGTATGATCTTTTCTATACTTTCAAGTATTCTTACACATCGGTTCAGCTTCATATTGACTTTGTTATTACCATGTGTCAAATCGAAACCTTTTTCGATGGTAATACTTCCGTTTCAATTCAAAGTTTGTTGAGCATCATATTCATTTCAGCGTAAGACTTAAGCGTTTCATTCAAAGATTATTGTAGAATCCAGATCCGTGCAACAAATATGAAATCGTAATGATAAGCAATAAAAACAATGATTTCAACTGGTCATCCCTTTCATTAATCTTTCAGAGAGAATATTACAATAAGAGTTGAAAGCTAAAAGAGATGATTAGGTTGTTTTTTCAAGCTAATCAACATTAAATACAATGGGCCCGTGGTTAACAAGCCCACGGCCCGTTCACTAATAAGCTCTATTTTAATCAATTACAGTTTAACCCTTGAACTTTAAATCAACATTAAAACCTGCTCTAACAATCTCCCCCTTTGATTTGAAGTTTGAGTTGGCGCTCTATATCTCTCCAGTTGAAGACATATCTTTTGTGAAGCGCGAAGTGTACCTCGAACAATCTGATTGCGCGGCGATAGTCGATGCGATCTTCAATCATTTCCAAGGCATTTCTAGCGGTTACTTCATTCGAATTCGAAACATACGAATACCTTGGATTTTCAGACTCATGCCGAATAATCTTTCGAAGAGCATCTCTGACCTTTCAGAGCGTGCCGTCGCAGAATCTTTCCACCTGACTAAAGCGCATAAATTTCTTCTCTTTTTGCTCGTTGAGGTAAATAATCCCGAATTCTGGTTCCAGAAGCATAGCGTTCTCGGGATACATGTTTAACTCAGGTGCTTTCAGATTTGGCTTGATCAGATTTACCTTTTTCGCCTTGTTCTCGATAGCCATTTGGAAGTCCGTTAGATAAGACATCATTATGGTGCGGACCAGGTATCGACGAACAGCTTCGAGTGCCTTTGTAATCTCTAGCGGTCGGATGGTTCTTGAACGTAAGTCTTTTAGAATAACCAGAAAGTCGAGTGGTCGGAGGTTCTTGAAATCAGCTTCTGAAATTTTCCATTCGTTCCCATCTTCACGTCGAACAATGAAAACTGGGTTGACGATCCTCATAATACGTCTTGAATAGATGCTGATTACCTCTATGATTCGAAGTTTGGTTCTGACCTGGTTAACTGGAAGACACCGCTGCATTGTGCTGATATATCGGCATTGGAATTCTGAGTCAAGGTTGTAGATACCCAGACAGAAGGTCGGCTCGATCGGGCGAAGCTTGTAGACGAACAGCTTTTTCAAAGATTCCTCCAGATGAGGGATTAGTACCATGATCTTCTCCCAACGGATTTGTTGCTGTTGAGGAAGAGGAGGAAGATCAGAAGCTGTCGTGGGAGGAGTAGTTGTCGTTAGATCGGAAGTAGTAGACTCGGGTCTTGTTGATGGTGTTTCGGCGGGTTGAACATAGTGAACGGGGGATGCTCCATATAAATTTTGGAGCAAGAACTGATCGTAGTCAATATTGTCGTCCTCATCAGTGGGGAAGACCAAATTTACCTGGAGATTTACGGCACTGGCGGCTTTTTCATACCATGCATCTTCGGTCTCCGGGTTGGCTTCGCAATCTGGATCTATCATTTCCAGAATCGGTATATCTGACGAGTCAAACTCGACCAGTTCCTGTGTTGAACCCTCGGGCTTTTCAACCGTCGGGTCTTCTTCATCTGAAATCTCCATATCTATGACCATATCTACTAGTGGCAACTCAGCTTCGGGTGCTTCTGATGTCATTGCCGCAGTTGGGGGTTTCTCTTGAACCACTGTTGTAGTTTCGGCAGTCATGATCTGGGCGGTCTCAGTTTGGCATGGACGCTTCTCCCCCTCACGGTGATCAGGATCATCCTGGTCATCGTGCTTGCGTTTGAGACCGCCGGCTTGACTCTTACAAGTGTCTTCTAGTGAGCGGACCCTCTCAGACAGCGTGGCGAGCGCTTTGTTGTAGTCGTTGAGGGTCGAGTCAATGGCGTCAGGGCGTGATGTGATTGATGAAGATGGAGCAGTGACCTGGGATCGGAGAACTGAGATCAGGTCTGCTTCGGTAGATGCGGTTATGTCGGATTCCTGGAGCAGTCGTGCTAATAGCATCGTCTTTAAGGTATCCACCGAATAGATAGGTTGAGCAAAGGTCAGTGGATGTGGTGATGCGGGTTCGTCTTCAACGATCTGTGCTTTCCCTTTGATGGCTTTGGCGATCTCATCGGTGACATGCTGTTCCAGTGCCTCGCGGACAGCCTTGAGGGTGCTGTCCAGGGACCCTTGCGACACAAAGTCGGGGTGAATAACTCCGGGACCACTTAGGTTACCCGTTGAGGCGTCTACCACACGGGTAGAGCCACCTACGTTCACAGTTGGCGTGATGTTAGCCGTGGTAGGATTTCCCGCCGATCCTTGTGTTTCACCAAAAGGTGAGGACACTACGGTGGTTCCGGTCGAGTCACGAAGATTCTCGACTGGGTGTTGCTCAGCTTCGAGTATCCTAGCCGAAGAAGGTTCAATATCAAAGGGCGCTAGACTCGATGGTGCACGAAATGAAGGCGAGACCGGGGGCTACTGGTCTCTTATTTCAACACCAACACTCTCCGAATGAGAGGCCGGTGGAAGTTGTGCTTGTTCCCCGTGTAATATTGAAACATCCGTCTGTCGTGAGACGGATGAGTGGATGAGGGGGTCGTGCAATTGCTCCGCTGGGTCCATGGAGTCTTCTTCAATACCCCGTCCCAACAGATGAGACGGTGTAGTATTTGTGGCTACCCGGATGTCACTCGGTTGGGGTCGCTCAGGAGCCTCGTTATCTTTACGGCTCAATCTTTCCTGGTTCAACTTTGAACGCAGTTCTCTCCGGCTCGCATGTCCTAACTCCTCTACTTGTTCTCCCTCAGATGTCCTAATAGGTTCGGTTCCAGTATGTGGAGGTGAGTCAAGTGGGATTCCAATGGTAAAATCAGGGTTGGGTCCGATACCGAGAGGTATTTGTCTCAGGCGTACGTTTCGGTCGGTATCGGAGTCCATGGAGTCAGATTCCACATCTTCAACATGTGTACTGGGAGAGGGGGGTTCGGTGATGTATGGCTCGGTTGAGTGATGTAGTCTCGGTCTAGAGGATGGACCGGCTTGGGCTGAGCTAGAACCGGGATGTGATTCCACTGCACCACCTACTCTCGTTCCCCTTCCTCTCACAACTAACGTTCCCCACCCGACAGCCCCTGCTTGTCGGGCCCTTCCACCTCTTACTCTCGGACCCTCACGTCTCTCGGGTATAACTCCCTGGGCAGGTCCCTCCGGCGCTGGCTGGACCATGGGATTACCTAACTCTCCCCTATATGCAACTACCCCTGGTGCAGTGGGATCGGCGATGGCCAGTAGGGCTTCAGGGATGGGCATGGCTACCGCATCTGAGGCGTTGCGGATAACCATGAACTGGAGGTGTCTGATGGGGCATACCGGATGTGAAGTACGTCTTGGAATGGCTGGATTTGCATCCATGTGTTGACGAACTGCGAGCGATAAGAAACGCGAGTATGGGAGGAACTTCTTCTGTTTGGTTCTGCCAATGTGTCGAATGGTGGTCACAAGTTCATGCCAGATGATCATGGCAAAGTCGACGTGGCGGCTGTAGCACACGGCGTGAACAAGTCGCAGGAAGTCGCCGGTTCATTGATCAATACCTTTCCATCGGGTGGATAGGCAGCGGTTGAGTATGGTGAAGAGTGTGTACCAAATTGGCGCCAGGAACTTGCGATTGAAGACTGATGGTCGTTGAAGATCGGAGTTGTAACCAAGGGCATGCATTTGTGAGCATAGTGTGACATCGTTAACGGCAGGATCGTACCGTTCATGGTAGTTGACAGTGGATTCCGGTAGAGAAAGTAGTCGGCGAAAGGAATCGGGCGTCAGCGTAAATGGGTGGTTGTCTATCTGCGCCGTGATAGTCTGTGTGTTGCCCATCGTACGGACTTGGGCCGTCAGCCAGACTTGTAGAACGTAGATTAAAGGAACGTCAGCGGTGCGAGTGAGTGCCTCACGGATGGGATGGCGCATCAGAATGTCCAGCATGATCACGTGTTGTGGGTTGGGTCTGAACAGTGTCGGGTCCAAGTAATGATTGTTCGCTTCCAGTTCGATGCCATGGTCAGAGTCAACCAAGGCAGCATCTGCAACTTCGTCGATAATTTCCTCCTCCTGAGGAATATTGTCTTCCGGGTTTTGTTGATCCGCCATGTATATATATGTCAAAACAGCACACAGTTAGGAACTGAGACAGATGAACAAGTGTCGGCACGTACCTTTGCTGTGATTGGCTCAATCTGAGACAGATCGAGGACTGGTAGTGACAGAACAGGTACTGAAATGGGTACAACAGAGGTATCCGGATAAAGTTGGGAATGCCAAAGTGTCCAGATGCCTGGGAATCCGGATACAGGAATTTGCAAAACTGTCCGGACAACGTAAGTTTCCGGATGTACCACAGTGTCCGGACAGAAGGTGACCGGACAACAGGATTTATCCGGATATGAGGAAGGTGCCCGGGTAAGATAAGGATACCGAACAAATATGCTTTCCGGGTGATCAAAGTTTTCCGGGTAAAAGGGATTCCGGACAACAGACTTCCCGGTAGTTGAACTTACCGGAAACCCTAAGGTTTCCGGACAACTAGGTTTCCGGGTGTTGGATATGTCCGGATGGATCATCATTGGTTAAAACGTGTCCGGATAAGCTATCATGGATATGAATGTGTCCGGACGAAATAAGAAATCATCCACAGGGCCAAATCGGTTCGCAAACAGCTAGATAATGATTTAATGATGTGTGAGGGACCTCTGTAAACAATCGTGACCAACTTACGAATCGTATAGACACTAAAACGACCCGTGGTCTTTGAAACCCGAAAGGATGTTGTGGTGTGCGTGAAACCATCGAATCGATGGAGGATTCGTGGGAAAAAACATTCAAGTGTACTCGATAAATGATTAATAGGAAGAGTCGAGCATTTTACCTGATTCGGGGATTGAATGCGATGGTGAATCGTTGATGGGAAGGTAGTCCGAGCGAGAGAGAACGAGATAGGGTTTTAGGGGGTTTTTGCGTCTTATCCGGGTAATGAAAGAAACGGTGAGTCCGGGTGGCTTATATATCCGGGTGGTGTCCGGGTTCTTAGCCGACCTGGATGCATACCCGGTCCGGATTCTGTCCGGAAAACATGGGGTGTCCGGATACTTTCCGGATACCTCAAAAATGGCCTATGTCTAGGGATTTTATGATAATTGTAACTGTAATAGGACATTCACTCGCTCCCCCTCAAACTGAGCATTGGGATAACTTTGCTCCCCCTCGGATAATGCAATAGAGTGCAGTGGAGGGGTCCGGCACACAAAAAACTGTAAGCTTTTAAGAGACTAATTGTGTCGCTCCCCCTCAAGTGATGACCATAACTTAGACATATGAGAGCCCACACACACAAAAAAAAACTTTTGACGTGTAAAGAAAAAACTGTGGGTGACGCTCCCCCTCAACGAATGAGTAAACTTTCCTGATGTCGCAGTGTGCTCCCCCTGAACACAATAACAAATGATGAAAGCACAGAGATAATGAAGTAAACAAACCAAACGATGGTATGAAGTGAAAGAAACACACGAAGAAAGAGTTAAACAAAATAAAACAGACGAAGTCTACCTAATAAATACAGAGACTAAATCTAACTAAGTAACCGAGACAAGTAGAATACCAGTGCAAAGAAGTGTATGCCCAACCATCAAGAGTGTTAACTCCGGATGATGAGTAGACAGTTACTTTTAGAGGTATGGAACTTGTAAAGGGTACACATGCGAATTAAGTCTTCAGATTTAGCATGCCTAGCCTGAACACAAGATTTTTAAAACGTTTTTCGTCCAAGGCTTTGGTAAATAGGTCAGCTAACTGATACTCAGTATTTACGAAGTAGAGTTCGACGGTACCTCTTTCGACGTGATCCTTAATGAAGTGATACCGAACGTCGATGTGCTTCGTCTTGGTGTGCTGGACCGGGTTGCTCAAGATAGCAATGGCACTCTTCGAGTCACAGTATATTGGGACTTTGACATACGTAAAGCCGTAGTCCTTGAGTTGCGTCCAGATCCAGATGACTTGGGAACAGTAGCTGGCGGTGGCCACATACTCCGCCTCAGCAGTCGACGTTGATACACACTGCTGCTTCTTCGATACCCAGCTTACCAGGCTATCTCCCAAGAACTGAATGTGTCCCGACGTGCTCTTTCGGTCCAGCATGTATCCCGCGTGATCCGCGTCAGAATAAGCTGATAATCCAAAACCTGTCTCTTTCGGGTACCATAAGCCAAGATCAGCAGTACCACGTAAATAACGAAAAATTCGTTTAACAGCAGTTAAATGAGACTTGTTGGTTCCCGTTTTGATTAGACAAGATTAACAGATCTATTAGTTTGAGTTTATGTTTGATGGATTTAAAACACACAATATAAAGAAACAGTATTATAAGAACAAAATGATATCTTGAAGATTACTGTCGTTCGATATATAATAAGAACACCAAGAACAGATTAAGAACTGTTTGGTGTGTGTGAGAGAGTGTAATGCTTAACAGGTTTGAGGATATAAAGCATAATCATGAAACTCATATTCTTCGTTAAGTCCTTAAGATTGTTAAGGAAGATCTCAACAAGAGACTTCCTTTTATACAACTCTAGGGGACCATAAAGCATGAGCTACTGTTGATCGGATGGCATGAATAGTTGTACGTGTTGTATTGCATTTAATGCCGCAGACGTCTATATTGTACTATGTTAGCTCCAATATTCTGAAATATTAGAAGTATTGAAAAATGGCAAGTACAGAAGAACTTCCACAGAAGCTCTGTTGAGTGCAACAGAAGCTCTGCCGGGCATCTCAGAAGAATCAAAGGAAGTTTGATCAAGAGTGATCAAAGACCGAGGAAACCACAGAAGGACGCTTTCAGAAGACCGAGACCGCGGAACCTCTGTTACCAATAACAGAGCCTCTGCGGACAACATCAGAAGTCAAGGAACCAAGAAGACTTCCCACAGAGGACCGAGCCACATAATCTCTGCCACCCTTGACAGAAGCTCTGCAGAAGTAAACAACCAAAGACTCGGAATCCGGTGAAGACTACTCTACAGAGGAACCAGACCGCAGAACCTCTGTAACACATTACAGAGCCTCTGTGGTCCTCTAAAGACTAGGAAGATATTTATAAATATCTTGCTACTGTTCCAAGACCTGTTCATCAACTTGCATGGAAAAGTACTGTCAAAACACGTGTCATGCTCTGAGTGGACTCAATAGGGCATGGTACAAAATAGACGTCTGCGCCATTTAATGCATTTACCAAAAGTACATTTGCTCCATTAAATGCGCATGGCTCAAACAACTGCTCACACCATCCAGTTTACTATTCATGCCGTAAAAGGAACAGTGACCTACTTCATAGTCTTCTAAGAGTAGTATAAAAGGAAGACTCGTGTTGAGTTCTTCCTAAGAAGATATAGAACAACACACAAAAACAGAAAAACAAGAACACTTCAATCGAACATCAAGAACACATAGCTTATGCACATTTAGAGTCATATCTGTTTAAAGCTTTGCATACTCACTGTTCTTAAATCTGTTCTTGATATATATATATTCAGTAAACTTTGAGATATTATTTCCTGTTCACTGTTTATTTATATTGTGTTCTAAATCTATCAAACATATATGTTAGTTCTTCAAATACGCTTCCGCATCAAACATAAACTCGAACTAATAGATCTGATAATCTTGTTTAAAGCAAAACGGGAACCAACAATTGGTATCAGAGCAAAACTTGGTTTTCAATATCAAGTGATCCTCGTTTAGACAAGATTTTTTGATAGAAACTGTCTGTTCTTAACCTATTCTTCATTCCTTCAAACAGATTCTGTTTTACTGCCATTCTCGATTTATTCGATCTGGTAACATCCTAGAAACTGTTTCTTTCGTTAAAAACTTCATTCAATATGTCAAGACTAAAATTTAGTGCTGATGCTGATTTTCATTATTATTTCAAACTCAGCACAAATTTTAAGAAAATAATTCCTACTCTTGAGAAAGAATTAGAGGAAAGAAACAAGAGTATTCTTATTGACTCAGACAACATTGCCAAGCTTGAAGAATCAGGTAAACTCCTAAACTGTGAAAATCTTGAACTGAAAAGGAAACTATCTGAGTCAGAAGAGCTTGGTAAAAAGGAGAAAGAGAAGTTTGAGGAAGTTAAAACTGTTTTTAAAGAAGAGAAGAAAAGCCTTGAGCTTAAATGTCTAAACTTTTCTAAACTGATTTCCAACTTTGAAAAACTAATAATCAGTGAAAATGAAAAGTTTGGAAAAGAGAAAACTCTTCTTGAGACAAAGAATATGGAACTTTCTTTCAAAATCTCAAAATTACAGAAATCTCTTGAAAAAGAGAGGAAAGAGCAGGATTTTGAAAGAAAAGAGTCTGAAAGGGTGAAGAGAGAAGGATTTCAAACAAAGTGTTTGAAAGACAAGTTTGAGAAGGATAGAAAGGTCTTTAAAGCTGAAATGTCAAACTTAACAAAGAGACTATCCGATTTGTCAAACAAGATTATGTTGGAGAAGAGGTATAAATCAGATCTTCTAAGAAAATTTGATTTAAACCTTAAAGAAAAAGATGTTTTAGCTAAAAGGCTTAAGAACCTTGTCTTAGCAAACTCTTGTGCTAAAAATTCAAATAATCTTGTTTACAAAAAGATGAAAATGGTTTGGAAAGTCAAAAACTCTATTCCTGACAAAAATGCTCCAAAGCCATTTGTTTCTACAAAGCCTTCATCTTTTCATTCATATAAATGCTTTGATCTTCTGCATCAATTAAGAAACCTTTTCTCTAAATCTTTCTGTGTACAAAATGGGTCATTTCAAAAGAAAAATCCAAAGACCCAAAATGAGAAAGGTCATAGAAAGAAAGTTGGCAAACCAACAGAGTTTGGCAAACCAGAGGACCTAAAGACAGCTCCAAATCCTAACAAAAAAGGACCCATTTGGATATGGGTACCAAAAGGTATTTGATCTGTCTTGCAGGTACAAGGACTTCTGATCATTACAGATCAGGACTCGCTCTTCAGAGGAGATCAGGACTCCTAAACACATCAGTTTAGGACTCACACTTTAGTGAAAAAGACTCTTAAACAAATCAGTTTAAGACTCGAGCTTCATCAGAAAAATGACTTCTGACCATTACAGATCAGGACTCACTCTTCAGCAAACAATGAACTCCTTAATACTTCTATTAAGGACTCAGGCTTCAAAATACACTATGACTCTTAAACACTTTGTTTAAGACTCATCCTTCAAAGATTCTATACTTCACAGAGCCTCTGTGGAATTGCTCAGAACCTATGACAATCTCCACAGAACCTCTGATGAGGTTGACCTATGTACTGTGCATTATTTATCTCTATTGATTCAAGCATAGGTCAAGGGGGAGCAGAAGGAGACCTCAAATTAATCTACAGAGGTTGATCATTCAAGGGGGAGCCAAAGGAGGATTATGATCAACAAGAGTTTCTGTCGTCCAAACTAGACACTCTAAAAGGTATGTGTCGCACAAAAACTTTTTCCAAAAACAATTTTCCAGGACAAAAATTTCTAAATATGTCCTAAAAACAATGTTTAAAACCATAAAAACTTTGGATGATCAAAAAGTTTTATAAATTATTAGTTATTAGAAATTTCCTATCACAGAGCCTCTGCTGGCTCTGGCAGAGGTCCAAAAACCTCTGTAGGATAATTTCTCTCTACTAAAGATTTAACGATCCTCTCCAATGTTTTTCAAACGTTTTTTGGTAAAAGTACAAGCTTCAAGAGATAAAAAGGCAGGTTTCAAACCACAGAGATCAATCCTACAGAGGTTGTTAGATCAAGGAGGAGCGGAAAAGGAGACCTTGCTGAATCTACAGAGATTCATAAGTCAAGGGGGAGCAAAGAATGCGACAGAAGAGATCACATTCGCCGATCAAAAGGAAATAGGTTGGTATCTTGCCACAGAAGTCATAAGCCACAGAGTTCTTTCAAACAAAGAACCTCTGTAGATCACTCAAGTCGTTCAAATAACTTCTGCTGCACAAAATCTTTGAGATTTACAATTTTCTAGGACACCAACTTTCAAATAAGTCCTAAATACATTGTTAAAACTGATCAAAAACTTGGATGATTAAAAATGTTTATAAATTATTAGTTATTAGAAATTTCCTGTCACAGAGCCTCTGCTGGCTCTGGCAGAGGTCCAAAAACCTCTGTAGGATAATTTCTCTCTACTAAAAATTTATTGATCCTCTCCGTGTTTTTCAAACGATTTTCATTAAAGATACAATCTACAGAGAAAAACGTTTTTCAAAATCACAGAGCTTCTGTAAAGATTTCCACTTGGGAATTTCTGTATCTGTAACGGTAACTTTTCTGTGGTGAAAATTTAAAACCCACGTGTTTTTCATTTAATGTGGCCGCCCACGACGTCTCGTCGTCACTGACATTGATGACGTGTCAAGTTTTCATTGACGTACATATCACGTCGTCCTAGAAACTTGCACCACGCCGAATGAACTCAAGTGTGGACCTCAAATTTTATTAACTTTCTCACATTTTCACCGTTCCGAATTCTATCCGTTACCACAGTATAAAACCCAAGTTAAAATCACTTTCAAAACTTTACTATTCTCTCATCTTCTCCGGCGAACTTGCTTATTTCTTTCTGAAAACCTAGAACTTTCAAAACCTACAAATGGCTTCCAGTTCCAAATCTGCTCACGTTTCACCAACGAACTCTCCGACATCCTCTCCAGTGCATTCTGAGCACTCCCACAACCCACACATCGCCACCGATGCCGACAGACACGACTCCGGCGACGAGGCATCCTTCGTACCCACTACCCACCTGCAACAATTTTTCTCAAATGACCATTTCGAGCAAACCCTTCCCATTAAATCGAACAACTGTTATCTTGTTCCTTCTCCTACGACATTTGGCAAAGAACATGCCATCCTGCTAAACATCCTAGAGAACCACTTTCTTTACCCTCTTCTGAGCAAAACCGTTGAACAAATACCAGTACGTTACCTACATCAGTTTTGGCAATCTTGCCGTTATGACGCTGACACCGATTTGATCAGAGGCTACATTTCTAAACCTGACCAAAGTAAGAGCCTTGAACTGATGTTCAATCGCACCATGTTCTCATTAGAATTTGGCCTTCCAACAAGAGGACTCATGGGAATCAAAAAGTATGCACCCCAACCAACAAATGAAGAACTTGTCGACTTTCTGCACATGTTAGGGTACAACCAACAGTTGAAAAAGAGGAACGATTTCCGCAGAGCAAGACTACCTCCTCTGTGGAATACCTTATTCTCCATCCTAAATCGTTGCCTCATGGGAAAAATCGGGAGCATCGATCAAAGCTCACCTCAAATTCTCTCAATCATGTATGGTGTATACTATGATCTACCCCTAGATTATGCCACCATAATGATGCAAGAGATCATCAACACCATCGATCGCAAAATCGCCTCCCAGAAAGCCAAAATGTCTGATCACAACTGGTTACCCCCTCTGCAGTTCCAGCGAATCCTCAGTGTACTTTTCGAACCCCTACTCCTTATCCAAAAATGGCCAATGGACGGTCCCAAACCTAAGCAATTTCCTATGTCCAAGAACACCCCTACAGAACATGAGGATGGCTACCCACACATCAGGCCACTATCAAAGGTAATGTTAGGTTATGCTAGTGATGAAGAACTAGTTAGTGAGTACACACGCGTTTACAGAACTCTTGAACCCAGTTCAGTAACACCCCCGCGTATAGGAATGCCCATAGGAGGTAATTTAGTAGAGAGACTTACAGAAGAAGAATGGAAGATAAAGTTGGCTAAACACAAGGCCAACCAGAAGAACTTCGGAGATATAAGGAAAGACCTCTATTCTTCAAAGAGGAAGTCTTCTGAGGGATCTAAAGAGAAGAAGAAGAAAAAGGGAAAGAAAACCAAGACCCCTACAGAGGATCAACTTGCCTCTGTTTCTGCTATCCAACAAACTCCTGCAGAACCATCTTCTCCACCCACTGAACATCCCACAGAACCCTCATCTCCACCACAAATCCAAGGTCCCTCTGTCCCTCCCTCTTCCAAAAGAAAAAGAAAGTCAAAATCTACAGAGGAGGGAGCACCAAAACCAAAGAAGAGGAAATCAAAGAAGAAGAAACCATCTTCTCCTCTGCAAACAATAACAGAAGGAATCGAACCACCTCTGCAAACTCAAATCTTCACAGAGGTTCTTGATTCACTTCTGCCAAGACAAGAGACTGCAGAAGAAGAGGTGCAAATAGGTTTAGAGGATAGGGTAGAAACGTCTGGAGGAAAAGAAAATGAGAAAGGAAAAGATGCCGAAGTTGCAGAAGGCACACATCCCTCAACCCCTCCCAGTGCAACCCACACATCTGACACCGCAGGTCTAGCTGCAGAAGGTGTCATTGAAAAAGAGCAGCACAGCTCGAACCTCACCCAACCCATCCAGCCAGAGGTTACTCTTTCAACCTCTGTGCCCACAGAAGCCGGGGAATCCATTCCTAGGGAGTCTCCTCAGAGAGACTCATCTATAGTTCGTGATCAATCGCCCAAGATCACACTAGAACACCCTACAGAGGAATTCGTTTCCTCTGACACGCACAATATAGGGCCAAAACTTCTTTCAGAGAGAAGTAGAGAGCACCATGACGAAGAGACTCTAGACAAGTCTCCAAGTCAACAGAAGAATATTCCGATACCCACCTCTGGAGTGGATTTGGACAATATTCTTCACAGAACTTCTGTAGAGACTGAAACTCAGGTTTCTTCTCGAGGATCAGATGGAAATCCTTCCACCCCCAACGTACAAACAAGGGTGAACGAAGGTGTCCCAGGAACAGGGACTCACTCTAGAGAAGGAGTTGTTCCTCCAGAGGTTACCCAAGAGGAACATGTTACGAAGGATGAGTTCCAAGCCTTTGTAACCTTTGTAACTCAAACATTGAATGAGTTGCAAAGCTCATTCACGTCTTTTACAGAGTCAACTTCAGGCACGCTTACAGGATTAAATACCAAAGTGGATACCTTATCCACAGAGGTTAAAGCAGCCCTTGCAGAAATGAAGTCAACTACAGAAACTTCTGATGCTGTTGCCATCGCCTCTGCCACTAACATTGCCAAAACAACCGCTGCAGAGTTCGAGAAAAGTGCGACCAAAGCCTTCAAAACTCCGATCGCAATCTACTTTGAAACTATGAAGAAAAATGCAGCAAGGCAAGCAGCTCAAGACACCTGCAGAACAGAAGTTACTGCTAAAAGAAGGCAGGATGATCCTGATGATGGAGCATCTGGTCATCCTGAGGGGGAGAAAACAAAGGAAACTACAGAGGCTGCTTCTGCAAAAACTACAGAGAAATCAGCAGAACCCTCTACAACAGAAACCCAGAAGGGAAAACAACAGAGGCAAAACACCTCTATCTCACCAGAGGATGCACCAACCACAGAACCTAAGGTAATCAATCTTGCATCCTCATCCTCATAACAAACTCCACCCTCACCCAAAGAACCAACACCAACCTCACAACCAATCTCGCACAAAACTAGAGTCAAAACCATAGCTCGAAAACCCCAAAGACCAAAACGCTCTGCAGAGTTCATTCTTCGCAGAATGGAATTTGTATCTGCTTTTCAATCAGCAAAGCGTTTTGATATTCCACCGCCAAGACCCGAAGACTCCTCACCAACAGAGACCTCACAACCCGAAGTATCAAAACCTTCAGAGGCAACAACCAAAACATCAGAGCATACAACCCCAAAACCCACAGAACCTCCAATTGTCAAATCAACAGAGGTTCCACCCACACAAATCCAAAACCCAATATCTGAAACCTCAAAGCCAAAAGATAAAGGCAAGGGAATAATGACAGAAGAAGAGCCAAAGAAGAAGATGCCAGTTGCTACAGAGAAATTGATGAAATGTGCATTTAGTGCCTTCGTCACTCCTAAACCCGAAGAGGAAGACTGGGCATTCAACTTGAATCCTCTGTCAGAAAACCCATCCCTGAATCCCACAGCTAAGGTAACAGAAGGTAGAGTAGCAGACATCACCCGAAAGATGGATGAGCTAAGGAGACCAATTCCAAGATCTACTTCAACCATTGAACAAATGGAAGAACAAGTCTACAGTTATCTCTACAGAGAGCACTTCCAGAGCGATCTGCCAGCCCATGTCCGAGATCAGAAGCTAAGAGAGGAATTCGATGCAATCTTCACCTCTACAAAGTCAAAACCAGTCAATCAAGTTTACTCCATTCACAAAATAAAGAAGGTAATCTATTGCAAATACTCCAAAATGAGAACCTATCCTCATACGGTGTATACCATCTGGAAAGTCAAAAGGTCTGACAGATCAGAAAATCAATTCTCTGATGCTGATATCCGAAACCTCAATCCCTATGACTTACCTGACCTTCTGCAATGGACGAAAGACAACTTCAATGACGACTGCCACAAAAGGTCTTATCGAGTTCTCAGAAAGGCGATGCGTGAAAAGCTCCAAATCTACAGCATGCTCGACATTCAATTAGCCATCGATCTAGGCGTGAGTACTCTAAGTATCAGACCACCAGAGGATTTCTGCCCACCCAATGCCATACCCAATTCAATCATCAAAACTCCAAGGTACGGGTTAGTATTCAAGAATCCTGCTGATCAACTTAAACTGTTTGTGACAATGGACTGTCAGAAGTACACAACTCGTACTCTGAACATGTTCAGAAAGATACTAGAGGAGAATAAAGCAACAGAGCTTATGAACGAAGAATCTGCTCTGATGATGATCAAAGAGATTGATGCTACACTCAGCTTACGAAATCTCTGTCACAAATTCTATGAAGAACTCAAGGAAGTAGGAAAAGACAACAGAAAGTTCGACGACTTCCCAAATGCAAAAATCTGAGTCTCTTCAAAGAATCTCTGTCAACGTTTATTTCTGTGTACTCAAATGTAAATGCCTCTGGCATACATTTCAAATGAAAGAAATAATCTTCTGAGGTATTGTTTAACCTCTTCTTTACTTAGGTTAAAATGCATAAATTCAACCTTTTATTTTTCAATACTTAGGGGGAGATTGTTAGCTCCAATATTCTGAAATATTAGAAGTATTGAAAAATGGCCAAGTACAGAAGAACTTCCACAGAAGCTCTGCTGAGTGCAACAGAAGCTCTGCCGGGCATCTCAGAAGAATCAAAGGAAGTTTGATCAAGAGTGATCAAAGACCGAGGAAACCACAGAAGGACGCTTTCAGAAGACCGAGACCGCAGAACCTCTGTTACCAATAACAGAGCCTCTGCGGACAACATCAGAAGTCAAGGAACCAAGAAGACTTCCCACAGAGGACCGAGCCACAGAATCTCTGCCACCCTTGACAGAAGCTCTGCAGAAGTAAACAACCAAAGACTCGGAATCCGGTGAAGACTACTCTACAGAGGAACCAGACCGCAGAACCTCTGTAACACATTACAGAGCCTCTGTGGTCCTCTAAAGACTAGGAAGATATTTATAAATATCTTGCTACTGTTCCAAGACCTGTTCATCAACTTGCATGGAAAAGTACTGTCAAAACACGTGTCAAGCTCTGAGTGGACTCAATAGGGCATGGTACAAAATAGACGTCTGCGCCATTTAATGCATTTACCAAAAGTACATCTGCTCCATTAAATGCGCATGGCTCAAACAACTGCTCACACCATCCAGTTTACTATTCATGCCGTAAAAGGAACAGTGACCTACTTCATAGTCTTCTAAGAGTAGTATTAAAGGAAGACTCATGTTGAGTTCTTCCTAAGAAGATATAGAACAACACACAAAAACAGAAAAACAAGAACACTTCAATCGAACATCAAGAACACATAACTTATGCACATTTAGAGTCATATCTGTTTAAAGCTTTGCATACTCACTGTTCTTAAATCTGTTCTTGATATATATATATTCAGTAAACTTTGAGATATTATTTCCTGTTCACTGTTTATTTATATTGTGTTCTAAATCTATCAAACATATCTGTTAGTTCTTCAAATACGCTTCCGCATCAAACAAAAACTCGAACTAATAGATCTGATAATCTTGTTTAAAGCAAAACAGGAACCAACATACTAAGTCCTATTGAGTCCATTCAGAGCTTGACGCGTGTTGAGGTTTGACAGGGCACGCTACCATGCAAGTTGATTAACGAATCCTGTAATAGTAGCAAGATATAAAATATCTTCAAAGTCTTTATCGTAAACCGCAGAGGCTCTGTAAAGGGTTACAGAGGTTCTGAGGTCTGGTCTTCTGTAGAGCAGTCTTCACCGGGTTCTGAGTCTTTAGTCTTCTTTGTGCGTAAGACAGAGGTTCTGTAGGACACCTCTGTAGCTTCTTGACCTTGATCTTTCGGAAGTGGCGGAGCCTCTGTAAGAGGCTTTCTTCACTTAGCCTATTTTTCACTACTTCTAAATACTTCTATGATTAGGAAGATTTGACAATTTTTTAGGACGTATTTGACAATTTTTGTCCCAGAAAACTGTTTTCAAAAACCTTTTGTACGAGACATACCTTTTGGTTCTTCTTTTCTCGGCAGTGATGTCTGACTTCTGACGATATAGATTCATGGACACTGTTCTTTGGCTCCCCCTTGAAAGATTAACCTCTGTAGATCATTTCAAGGTTTCTTTTGCTCCCCCTCGATCTAACCATCTCTGTAGATCAAGTAATTTCCTTCTGCTCCCCCTTGACCTATGCTTGGATCAAAATAGGATAAGTTTTGCATAGTACATAGATCATGTTTACCAGAGGTTCTGTAGGGGTCGTCAGAGGTTCTGAGCAGACCCACAGAAGCTCGGTGATTTCAAGAACTATTTAAGATTGAGAATTTACATACAGAAAGAAATCAATCAAAGCAATAAATAAAGCAATATATTTATACACGTATTTACAGAAGATAAGCTATACTTACAGAGGATTTTCACGTCATATTGATCATTCCTAACTTACCCACCAAGAAATTGAATCTTTTCTCGTCTAAAGCTTTGGTGAATAAGTCCGCGAGTTGGTATTCTGTGGGCACGAAATGCATCTCGATTGTACCGTATTCAACATGATGTTTCAAGAAGTGGTACCTTATATCGATATGCTTGGTTTTTGAATGTTGCACAGGATTGGCAGAGATGGCAATGGCACTTTTGGAATCACAGAAGATGGGTATCTTGAGTAGGATGTGGCCGTAGTCTTTTAGCTGAGTCTTCATCCACAGAACCTGAGAACAACAGCTAGCAGCAGCAACGTATTCAGCTTCTGCTGTAGATGTTGACACGCAATTCTGCTTCTTGGAGGTCCAACTGACTAGCTTACCACCTAGGAATTGACAACTCCCAGAGGTACTCTTTCTGTCGAGCATGCATCCTCCAAAGTCTGAATCTGTATAAGCTTTAAGACAAAAGCCAGAGTTCTATGGATACCAGAGACCAAGATTTTTGGTCCCCTGTAGGTATATAAAGATTCTCTTAACAGCATCATAATGTGATTTCTTAGGATTAGCTTGATAACGTGCACAAAGACATGTGGCATGCATAATGTCAGGTATGCTAGCAGTTAAGTATAACAGAGATCCAATTATGCCTCTGTAGAGAGTGCATTCTACAGAGATGCCATATGGATCTAAGAAAAACTTATTTCCAGTGGCCATTGGAGTTTTCATGGCAGAGGTATCAGAGAGGCTATACTTGGAAAAAATGTCAGAGACATATTTTGCCTGATTTATAAAAATTCCCTCTGATGATTGTTTGACTTGGAGTCCGAGGAAGAATGTTAATTCTCCCATCATACTTATTTCAAACTCACTTTGCATGAGTTTTTCAAAACTTTTGCACTCTTCTGTATTAGTAGACCCAAAAATTATGTCGTCCACATAGATTTGTACAAGCATTATTTCACTGTTTTTACGTTTATAGAATAAGGTAGTATCTGTTGTACCTCTGTCGTAGCCATTGACTAGAAGAAAAGTAGAAAGTCGTTCGTACCATGCCCTTGGAGCCTGTTTCAGTCCGTACAGAGCCTTTTCAAGGTAGTACACATGCCTTGGGAACTTTGAGCTTTCAAACCCTGGTGGCTGATTTACGTAAACCTCTTCTTGGATTTCACCGTTGAGAAAAGCTGATTTCACGTCCATCTGATAGACTTTGAAACCTCTGTGGGCTGCGAAGGCTAAGAATATTCTTATTGCTTCGAGTCGTGCGACAGGGGCAAAAGTCTCATCGTAGTCTATGCATTCTTCTTGTCTATATCCCTTGGCCACTAATCGTGCTTTGTTTCTGATGACCACTCCATCTTCATCCTTCTTATTTCTGTAGACCCATTTAGTCCCAATGGCCTGTTTCCCCCGTAGCAGAGGTACTAGAGTCCAGACTTTGTTGCGCTCAAACTGCAGAAGCTCATCTTGCATGGCGTCTACCCAGTTTGGGTCGTCAAGGGCTTCAGAAATCTTCTTTGGCTCTATCACACTAATAAAGTTCGTAAAGAAACAAAAATTAGCAGTGGCAGGCCTTGTTTTTACCGTGTCAGAGGGTTCACCAATTATTTGGCTTGGAGGGTGGCTTTTTGTCTACTGAGTTGTGCGTGGATGATGGTCACCAATGTCATCGAATTGTTCTTTAGAGGCTTCTTGTTGTTGTTCTTCTTCTTCTTCTGGTGTAGCCTCTATCGTAGTGCGTGCCTTTGTAGTTGATCCTACAGTTTGTGGAATGATTGGTATGAGTGGTGGTGGAGTTTGTTCCTCTGAAGGCGTATAGACTTGGTCCTCTATATCCTCTGTTATTGGTTCCTCTGTGGATTGTGGAGTTTGTTCTTCAGCAGCTTCTATGGTCGTTTTCCTTTGTGTTTCATCTTCTGTAGACTCTTCCTCAGCATTTGCATCTGTAGCATTTACAGAAGAAGATGAAGCATTATTTAGACCAGTTAGAGTCATACCTGTAGGATTTTGATCGACAGAAGATTGTTCTGCAGAAGCTCTGATTGTTCCAACAGAGGGATCAATGTCGTCGTGGAACATCTCTAGAAATAGAAGATTTAAGTCTTCTTTTGTTTGTGAGATGCCAGAGGATTCCCCTTTAAGTCTGAGTTCTGAACTGATTTGCTCAGAAGTCTATTGGAATGAATCATTAAAAGAAATATTGATGCTTTCTACGATCTTGCGAGACTTTGTAAGGTATACTCTGTAGGCTTTGGAAGTGGCAGAGTATCCAATGAATTTTCCTTCGTCAGCTTTTACCTCAAACTTTCCTCTGGAATCTATGTCGTTTAAAACAAAGCATTTACATCCAAACACATGGAAAAACTTGATGTTTGGCCGCCTTTCGTTGATCAGTTCGTAAGGAGTCTTGATGTGCCTATTCACAATGGTTGAACGATTATGTGTATAACTAGCGGTAGAAATCGCTTCTGCCCAAAAGTTCATCGGTAATCCGCATGCTGATAGCATAGTTCTTGTGGCCTCCTCGAGCGTTCAATTCTTTCTTTCGACTATGCCGTTTTGCTGTGGAGTGCGTGCAGCAGAGAAGTTCTGTGATATTCCTTCTGTAGAAAGATAGGCTTCAATGACAGAGTTTTTAAATTATGTGCCATTGTCACTTCTTAACTTCTGTATTCTACATTCTGCATTCATAAAGAACTTGGATTCTTTTCATTAGATTAATCAAGATGATTGGAACATCTGATTTTTTTCGGACAAATTCAACCCATGTGAATCGCGAATACTCATCAATTAAGACAAGTATGTATTTCTTGCCACCTAGGCTCTGTATGGCAATGGGACCGCAGAAGTCGACATGAAGCATGTACAGAGGCCTAGTGCAAGACACATCTGTTTTGCCTCTGTGGGAAGCTCTTCTGAGTTTTCCCATTTCACAGGCAGAACACAAATGATCCTTATTAAATTTAACATTAGGCAAACCTTTAACTAGATCAAGTTTGACCAGTTTATCCAAGGTGTGAAAGTTCAAGTGACAGAACCTGTTATGCCATAACCAGGCTTCCTCACTTTTGCAGGCTACACGGCAAACTTTGTCCTTGTTCTTGGAACTGAAATTCATCAGATATAGATCACCTCTTCTTTCGGCTCGCAGAAGTTCCATTCCTGTGTCTTCACTTTTCAGAGAGCAGAAAGTTCTTTTGAATAACACATCGAATCCTGTATCACAAAGTTGGCTTACACTGAGTAGGTTGTGTTTAAGGCCATCCACATATGCAACTTTGTATACATAAACGTTTTCCTTCTTTATGACTCCATAGCCTTTGATGTGTCCCTTTTTGTCGTCTCCAAAAGTTACAGATCCACCATCGAGTGTTTCTTTGAACGTGGATAGTAAACTTCTGTCGCCAGTCATGTGCCTTGAGCATCCAGAGTCTAGATACCAGATTGGCACATACCGCTTCTACAAGACAATCACAGAGACTTAGGTACCCATATCCACATGGGTCCAATATTGTTATAATTTTTCAAGTTTGCCTTAGCATTCTTGAAATACATTTTATCTTTTGTAGAAGAATCAGATTGTTTCTTTGTAGGTTTTGACTTTTGAATTTGAGTAGAGAGTAAACAATATTGACTGGAGAAGTGATTATTTAGTTTGAACATAAGATCAAAGCAATGACAATATTGAATATGAGACGTGATTTGCTTGAACTTTTCATTGAATTCATTGAACTGAGCCACAGAGGCAGTACATTCTTTCTTAACACTAGATTTCCTATTACAAGAAGATCTATGAATACTAGAATGTTGTTTGCAAAAGCTTTGTTTAGTTCCTGCCTTCTGTGAGTCTCTTCTGTGGTGAACATCTTTCTTCACTGTCACAGAGGAAACAGATTTGTTAACTTTAGGCCATTTTCCCTTTTGTTGCCAAGTGGGATTTTCGTTAATTTGCCTTAAAGGTTTTGAAAATTTTGAACTTTTAGGATCTACAGAGGTCTTCTTTTTAAGATTTAACATATCAAGCTCAGCAGAGGTTTTGACTTGTAAATACCAGTTTAGAAAATTTGGGCAGATAGGTGTCTCTGTGATTTTCTCTTTAAGAGAAATAGTTATGTTAAGAACTTCAGAGGAGAATTTAACTTCCTCTGTGTCATAGTGAACTATCCCTGATGTAACATCTGTCTCTGAGTCGTCAGAAGATAAATCGTCCTCATATACAGAGGTTGAGTCATCTCTTTCGACAGAGGTTGGATTTTCCGAACATGTATCGTACGAGCTTTCTTCCTCTGTAGAATAACTTTCATAGACGGCAGAGGTTTCTAATAAGATTTCTTCAGCGAGAATTTTATCTACAGAAGATGTACAGAAGTTTTCTAAAACGTTTGTTTTCCATACTTCCAAAATTTCCTTTTCAATTGTTTCTTTAAGTTTTTCTTCTGAAAAGGTGGGTTTAAATTCATGAGCTTCTGCCGATAATTTATTTTCAACATTTATCATACAGACAAAAGCAACCTGCGTTTGAGTCTCTGGTTTACCAAACTTAAAGATACCAATTTGATCTTGTGTTTTCAGATATTTCTTTGGTTTGATTCCTCTATTGATAGAGGTTGAAGATGAAGAATCTGTGTTTTCAAACCACACATTGATCATCTTCGTATGTTTCCACAAGTGAGGTTCCACAGAGATTTTAGCCCTTTTACTTACAGAGAGTAAGTTTGGAAAATCTGGTTTGTTCGTTTTTCCTAACACAAACAGAGAAGACAGAGGTTTAATTCTTTTGCCTTCAACACCTAGGGTAATATCATCGTACCCTATACCCCGTCTTCCTATTTATGAGTTTACTTTCTCATACACCTTATGTGCATCTTTATAGTTTTTAAGTAACACATCTCTTCTGAGTAGATCTTGCCAAAGTATGTCTCTCTCTCTTTGAAAGTATTCTTTGAGAGCTCTTATGTCTGTTGTTTCACTTCTAGAAACTGAAAGTTCTTTTGTTTTGACTTTTAGAGCAGAGGTTAATTCAGAAATTTGCCTTTTTAAATGATCTAGATTTTTGTTCCAATTCTTTTCTACTCTTTCCTTTTCTTCAAAAATTTTGGCTTTTTCTTGAGTGAGAAGCCTTACTTCTCTCTCATTAAAGGTGAGTCTTTTCTGAATGCTTTCATTTATCTCTTTTAGTTCAATCAGTTCAATGTTAAGTTTATGTAAATTATCATCTACAGAATTAGTACAAGAGGTAGAGTTTGGAGTGGATACCTCAGTGTCAGTGCCGGAGTCGACTTCTGCCATGCCACAGAATAGGGCATTGGTGGTGTATTCATCGTCAGATGTAGAGTCTGACTCGAAGTCCTCTTTGTTCGCCTCAGAATTCCCTTTGTTCGCCATTAGGGATTTTTGCGCATAATACTCAGCCTTCTTTTTGTAAAAAGCTGATTCTTTCTGTGGGCGATTTGGTCTACTTCTGCATTCATTTGCGAAATGGCCTGGCTTCCCGCAGTTGAAACAACCTTGGGAAGTGTTTCCAGGACGATCGTCGGACTTCTGTCGGTCTCCACCTTTCTCCGTTCGGCATTCGTTTGCGTAATGACCAGGCTTGCCACACTTGTAGCATTCTTGTTGTGTGTGGCTTACCTTGTCATCTGACCTCTGTCGGTCATTACCTCTGTAGTTTCTGTCGCTTGACCTCTGTCGGTCATTTCTATTATCTGACCTCTGTCGGTCACTCGATTCTTCTCTTCTTCCATCATCTCGTCTATCACCTCGGTTGTCTCTGCCATATCGATCAATTCCTGAACCCCTCTGGTTTCCTCTGAACTCTCTTGTCAACAGAGCTAAGGATTTAGCTAATGACGCAAGAGTTATCTCTTCTTCTACCAGCTCGTCTTCTTCGCTATCAACTATCACTATCTTCTTCTCCTTCTTCTTCTCCTCTGTTGCTCTCTCATTTCTCGGTCTCTCTGCAGCCTCTGTAGATTTACTAACCAATAGGTATGGTGCAATGGTTAGTGTTTTAGCCTGTGCTATTTGAGGCTCCTGTGCGGCTAGTGTTCCATAGAGATCAGAGAGTGTCCAGGAGTCCAGATCTTGGTTTGTTTGTAAAGACATAGACAACTGGAGCCACTCATCATTCAGGCTCTTTAGAAACATGACGTTATTTCTTCCGAGGTTCTGTGAATGCCAGACTTTCTACATTTGTTTATGAGAGAGTTGAACCTGTCGTACGTCGTTTACAGAGATTCTGTTGCAGAGGCTCTGAAGGCATGATATTCATTTATGTATTGTTCCTTTCGGTTCTTCTGCGTTTTAGCACCTCCTTCCAACTGTCTTTCTAATTCTTTCCAAAGATCATGCGCTGTTTCGCATGCATCTAAGGATTGAAAAAGTTCGTTGGGGATAGCCATGATCAATATTCTTTTTGTTTTCTGTGCAACTTCATCTTCTGTCCTATCTTCATCTGACCATTCTCCTTTTGGCTTAGGTCTTTGATGTTCAGGGATTTCAAGAGATTCAACAGTAGCTGGTACTCGTGGTACTATTATAATGGGAACTTGAGGAGGGTTGTAAAGATATTGTACGAGAGTTTTTTCAGTACCCTCAAAGAAATGGATCATTCTTATCTTCCATTGAGGATACTCATCTCGAAGGAGAGTAGGAGGCTTGGTTAGTGAACCAGCAGTGAAAAGGTTATTTGTATTTGTCATTGTAAGAGTTTCGAAGGTTCTGAAAAGATAATATGACGAAAGAGTATGAGTTTGATGATCTGGAAGGTTTACTGGGTTTTAACAGTTCCCAGAGTGCACTTTAATGGAGTTTTAACCTGAAAAAAAAATAGTTTCTTTTAAGAATACCACTTTCGAATAAATCGAAAAATGATAGGAAAACAGAAACTTTTCAACGAAATGAAGAACAGGTTAAAACAGAATGATGTCTATCACAAATCTTGTAACAAAGAGGATCACTTGATATTAAAAATCAAGGATAGCTCTGATACCAATTGTTGGTTCCCGTTTTGATTAGACAAGATTAACAGATCTATTAGTTTGAGTTTATGTTTGATGGATTTAAAACACACAATATAAAGAAACAGTATTATAAGAACAAAATGATATCTTGAAGATTATTGTCGTTCGATATATAATAAGAACACCAAGAACAAATTAAGAACTATTTGGTGTGTGTGAGAGAGTGTAATGCTTAACAGGTTTGACGATATAAAGTATAAGCATGAAACTCAGATTCTTCGTTAAGTCCTTAAGATTGTTAAGGAAGATCTCAACAAGAGACTTCCTTTTATACAACTCTAGGGGACCATAAAGCATGAGCTACTGTTGATCGGGCGGCATGAATAGTTGTACGTGCTGTATTGCATTTAATGCCGCAAACGTCTATATTGTACTAAGTCCTATTGAGTCCATTCAGAGCTTGACGCGTGTTGAGGTTTGACAGGGCACGCTACCATGCAAGTTGATTAACGGATCCAGTAATAGTAGCAAGATATAAAATATCTTCTAAGTCTTTATCGTAAACCGCAGAGGCTCTGTAAAGGGTTACAGAGGTTCTGAGGTCTGGTCTTCTGTAGAGCAGTCTTCACCGGGTTCTGAGTCTTTGGTCTTCTTTGTGCGTAAGACAGAGGTTCTGTAGGACACCTCTGTAGCTTCTTGACCTTGATCTTTCGGAAGTGGCGGAGCCTCTGTAAGAGGCTTTCTTCACTTAGCCTATTTTTCACTACTTCTAAATACTTCTATGATTAGGAAGATTGAAGCTAACAAGACTGTTTGGGATCTGATTGATAACGGGCACACAAGAAGGTCGAGAACATGATATCCGGTCTACTGGCAGTTAGGTACATTAAAGAACCGATCATTCCTTGATACAACTTACGATTCACATCCGTTCCGTGAGGATCGGCGTGAAGCTTTGTATTGGTTGCCATGGGCGTTTTCATGGGTGAGGACTGGTCCAATTGGAATTTCCGAAGAATATCCCGAATGTATTTGGAATTGTTTATAAAAATTCCTGTCGACAGTTGTTTAACTTGAAGACCAAGGAAAAAGTTCATCTCACAAAGCATACTCATTTTAAAAAAAATTCCCATAAGAGTGGCAAAGTTCTTTGCATATAAAGGACTAGTAGAATCGAAAATGATGTCATCGACATATAACTGGACTAGAATTATGTGGCCCTTTTTGTTCTTGATAAACAGTGTAGAATCGATTGTACCTCGAGTGAACTCGGCTTCTAACAAGAACTTTGATAGTTTGTTGTACCATGCTCGCGGTGCTTGCTTCAAGCTATATAGTGCCTTGTCTAAGATGTAGACATGATAAGGCTTCGAGTCATCCACAAATCCGTCGGGTTGCGACACGTAAACTTCTTCTTGGAGGTCGCCGTAAAGAAAGGCTGTCTTCACATCCATTTGGAAGACTGTGAAGTTCTTGTGCGCGGCATAAGCTAGAAACATACAGATTGCTTCGATTCGAGCTACCGGAGCCTAGGTCTCATCATAGTCGATCCCCTCTTGTTGTCGGTACCCTTTGGCCACAAGACGTGCCTTGTTGCGAACAACGATACCATCTTCGTCCTTTTTATTCTTGAAGATCCATTTGGTCCCGATTACCGTCTTGTGCTTAGGACGTGGAACCAGTCGCCATACCTTTAGAGCCTCGAATTGATTTAGCTTTTCTTGCATGGCGATGATCCAGTCTGGATCTTCGAGCGCTTCGTGGACGCTCGTCGGCTCAATCGTGCTCAAGAAGCCGGAGAATAGGCAGAAGTTGGCGGAAGCGACTCGTGTACGAACAGGAGTCGAGGGATCACCGATGATCTGATGTAGGGGATGGGCCTTCACCTATTTGGTGGAGTGCGAAAGCGGCTGCTGAGTAGAGTGAGATGTGTCCGGATCCACGTATGAACCTGATGGAAGGTCTTGAACTTGTTCAAGAGTAGCAGTCGTGTTTCTTGGAGGAAGTGGGGGAGAATTCGTCGATGATTGAACAACTTCTGGTTCCGAGGACTTCAGAGGTTGAGCATCGGTTGTAGCAGATTACGAATCAGTAGGAGCGATCTCCGAGAGTATGGGTTCCTCCGGGGGGGTTACAATACCAGGTGAAGTCGTATCAGATGATGACGGTTGAGCTGTCTCTATAGATGTTGGCGGCGTACTCGTAGACGGGGGCGGACCAGATAAAGCGGCTGAATCCGTATTGCGAGTAGCCTCAAGTCGCGGTTGCGCTGAGACAGATGTGGAAGAATTAATAGTGTCATCATGAAAATATTGAAACAGTAAATCTAAATCAGAAGAGTCAGCATTTGATGAAGATGCATGATTCAGATTTACTGTGGCTTGTGCAGATCCCGAACTTGAAGGTCCAGAAGCTAGCACTCCAGTTAAACCGGGTTCTGAACTGAGTTGTTCAGAAGCCAAATCTGCGGCTTCGTCGAATGTCACGTTTATGCTTTCAACAACGGATTTGGTCCGTTTGTTGTAAACGCGATACGCCTTAGCCTGCATGGAGTATCCGATGAAAACTCCTTCGTCTGCCTTGGGGCTGAATTTCCCGAGATCATCCTTGTCGTTTAGCACATAGCAAGTGCATCCAAATGCATGGAAGTAGCCGACGGTTGGAACATGATTATTCATGATCTCGTACGGTGTCTTGTTGAACCGCTTGAGAAGGATAGAGCGGTTTTGCGTGTAGCATGCCGTAGACACCGCCTCAGCCCAGAGATATAGTGGTAGATTTGCTTGGGATAGCATTGTTCGAGCAGCTTCAACGAGGGTACAGTTCCGTCTTTCCACCACTCCGTTTTGGTGTGGAGTGCGTGTTGCAGAGTCCGGAGTTTCGTCCTTCGAGCGTAAGAACCTCACCCAAGTGTAGCGCGAGTAGTCGTCCACCATCACGAGCACGTATTTGCATTTATTGATGCTCGGAACTCGCATTGGACCACACAAATCCATATGAATGAGTTTGAGAGTCCGGGTCGTCCTCGGAGTTGCCTTCGGCGGATGTGATGCGCGCGTCATCTTTCCCTTTTCGCATGCTCCACAGAGACGATCCTTCACGAACGGAAGTTGGGGCACGCCTCTGACGTGTTTGCCTAGCACCAGTTGATTTATACTTCTGAAGTTGAGGTGCGAAAGACGTCTATGCCAGAGCCAAACTTGGTCGGAGTCGGCTTTTGACAAGAGACATACTGGTTTGTCTGTCTTGAGAGCGGCGAGGTCAATGGTGTAGAGATTGGTCTTGCGAGTTCCAACCAGAAGTTCTTCGCCGTCGTTGTTGAGGATTCTACACCTTGTGGCTTTAAAGTTGGCCTCAAGATCCTTGTCACAGAATTGACCGATGCTGAATAGATTGTGTCCTAATCCTGCGACGTGGGATGCCTTCTTGATTGTTATCTTGTCTTGTACGATGTCGTCGTAGCCCACGATCGGCGACTTCTCGTTATTCCCAAATCTCACGTCTCCGCAGTATTCTTCCTTGTAATTCGTGAGGAGCTCCCTTCTTCCGGTCATGTGCTTGGAGCATCCAGAATCTAAGTACCACACATGACCGTTCTGTAAAACAAGATTAGTGACGTTTAGGTACCCAAATTTGTTTGGGTCCTGGGGGGTTAGATTTGGCACTGCCTGGGGAAATATGCTTTGACTCAGCTTTCCCTTTAGGTATAGATTTTACACCGTTGGAGGGAACTGGTTTTGGCACTTGTTGCCTCTTGGGTGCAGAATTTACACCTTTTGGAGGAACAGATTTTGGGGCAGATTTCCACCTGGGTGCCGGTTTAACCTCAGTAGGAGCAGTCCATGTAGGAATGGGTCGGGTCCCCCGATGTGGTTTAACCGTTTGATTGAAACCCCTTTTGTAATGAAGTTGTTGCTTGTTATTATGGGGTTTGCGCTTATGAAATAGGTTACCAACAAAGTAAGGCGCATACCAATCATTATTGTGAATATCATCAAAATCATTCCAACCACAATTAGAACAACATAAACAATCATGCGATAACTGAATCAATTGATTAAGTGATTTAACTTGAACAGGAAAAGAAACATCAAAATGGTTCCAATGATTCCAAGCATAATTGTCTTTGTCTATTTTAGAATTGAAAACAGGTGGGGATGACTTTGACGCATCCTTCTCGACAGATTCCCTCTTTAGCCACTTTGGTGTTTCTTTATTAGCGCGACCATTTTTATCTGAAACAGCAGGGATAGTATGATCAGTGACTTTTGAGGAAACAGGAGTCTTAGTGGTCGGTCGTTCGGTCTCTTGTTTCGGTTGTAACTGTTTTTGAGAGTTGGAAACATTTTTAAGAGTCTTGATCACAGCCGGAGTCTTGGGTTAAGAACAGTCGCCTTTTAGAAAATTGACCGGACGATTAACCACTGGAGACAAAAAATCAGGCTGGCTTGGAGAAATAGTAGTGTTGGCAGTCAATGGTCCGGTAGCTTGCCTTGGTTGTGATTGCCTTTTGGAAACAGGTTTCGAGGTTGGTTTTGACTGGGAAATCTTGATCACAGCTGAGGCCTTTGTTTGAGAACAGCTTTCTTTTAAAGAATTAACCGGATGATTGACCACGGGGGAATAAAAAATCAGTGTGACTTGGAAGAGGTTTGTCGAAGGGAAACGAATCAAACTCTTCATCACATGTACCTTCGGAGTTCATGTACTCTGAAAAATCTATCTTGGGAAGTACTGGACTAGGATCAGGTGAGGAAGGCGAGGAATACTTTGTGTTTGTGTGCTTAGGGGAACTTGGTGCGGAAGCGTTTGAAAAATCAGAGTTTAAATTCCTTTGAGCACATTTGCCTTGAGAAACGTTACTTTCTTGAGAAGAGATATTTCCAATGAAGGCTTTACACGAGGATGTGTCAGATGAGTTAGAGGAAAGTTCAGGTGAAAATTGCTTCGCAGTTTGGAGCAAGTCAAGCTGCACTCGAAGTTGACTATTTACCATATGCTCTTTCATCGTTTCTCTTGTCATTTCAGACAGTTTTGAGGAGAGCGTATTGATTTCCCACTGAAATTTTTCCTTTTCCTCACTTGACACACCGTCAGTTTTCTTAGATTTGAGTTTCTCAATCTCAGAGATGAGCACTTTCTTTTCGTTTTGAAAGGTGGACCTTTCTTTCTCAATCGACTCCTCCAACTCGACAATTTTTGCTTCCAAGATGAGAGGAGGAACATAGAGTTTAAACTCATCCGTCTCAGTCTTGGTTGCAGGTGCTACATCCTCATCCTTCTTGGAGGAATCCTTGGGTGTAGCTACCTTGTAGGGGTCGAAGTAGTCATTGGAAAGATACTTTTTGTCCTTTTGATATGAGTAGTTTAAAGGTTCATAACAAAATGGAAGTTGAATTCCTCGTTTGTGTGTGCGTTTATGTTCCTCGGTTTCCTCCTCCTTTTCTGGTTCAAGAGGACCAGTCCATTGAATTGCGTACTCTGGATACTTTTTATCTAATCCATAGCAAGCAAAATCATACAGAGTAGGGACTTGATATCTTCCCTTTTTCAGATAATGTGGGTTGTCATATCCGATTCCCCCTTCTTTGTTAAAGTACGTGAACTCTTTGGGTTTGTTCAAAAAAATGGTTTGATCAGTTTGACCCCTTTTGTGGAGTTTGGTTTCAAGATCTAAAATTTTAGATACATACTCCTTGTGTTGAATTTGAAGAGAAGAACATTGATAAGTAATGTCTTCTTTCTCATTCAAGCACTGATCAAACTGACGTTGGAGATCAGATAATCTGGCCCTTAAGTCTTTAGGTGCTAATGAAAGAATTTTGCATCTGTCTTTTAAATCAGCATTTTCTGACTTATACTTCTTAGTTAATTTCATTTGAACATTAAGCTTTTCAGTTATTGAAATAATTTCAAGCTTTTGTTCCTCATTTGTGGCCTTGAGGGAGTTTGCCTTTTCTGTGATGGTTTGCAGTTGAAGTATGAAGTTTTGTGAGCAAGAGTCACATACCTGATTTGCTGTTGCCTTGTCTTCATCCGTAGATGATTGATATCCCATGAAAGCATCAGCACCTTCATAATCTTCCTCATCATCAGATCTGCCTAGCCAGTACTCATTTTCAGCGAACATTACCTCCCCAGCCTCCTTTTGTCTGGCCAGTGCAAGCTTAGCCTCATAATAGTGAGAGTTCTTCACTGTAGGTTGACGGCAATCTTTAGCGAAGTGACCGAGTTTCCCGCAGTTGTAGCATTTCACAGGTTCATTTCGCTTCTTCTGGTCACCTTTCTCTGTCTTCTCCTTCTTCTCAGATCTATCTTGCTCTTCTACCTTCTTCTTTCCTTCATACCGGTCCTTATAGTTGTGACGCTTATTGGAGGAGGTGGAGTAGCATTGACTATTGGAAGAAGGCTTCTTGTAAAACTTTTGTTGTTGAAAGGATTTAGTCATAAGGGAAATAGCTTTCATTAAGTCTGATGCTTCATCATCATCATCATCACCGTCTTTCTCGTCTTCAGGTTCTGACTCGGAGGAGCTGTGTTGTGGACCGCGTCTGGATTGACTGCTTGAAGATTTCCCTTGTTTGGAAGTGATGAGGGCAATTAGATCAGCAGATGGTTTTGGCTCATTCTTCTTTTCTCCCAGAAGCTCATTCACTTCATCTTCGTCTTGGAGAAGTGTCTCATACAGTTTATTGATGCTGATGTTCTCTATCAAGTTGTTGTGCTTGACATGAGAAGCATACACTTTCCATTCAGGTAGCAAGTTGTTGAGGAACTTTAGTGCATTCTCAGTATTGGAACGAACAATTTTATTCTTGTTCAGTTCATTGAGGAGTAGACAAAAACGTTCATAGGTCTGGGTAAGGGATTCACCATTGCGCTGCTTGAACCCATCGAACTTGGTTAACGCACTGTTTATCTTCAGCTGATTTCCTACAATGCTCCCTCGCATCATTTTGGCTACTTGGTCCCACATGCCTTTAGCCGTGTCTTTGTTACTGTCTATGGCAGTGTAGATAGAATTCGGAAGGGCTTGTATCAGATATCTCCTTGCATGCTTTTCACCTTCAGTCATGCCTCTTTCAAATTCTGTCATCTCAGCAAGAGTCTTCTTCTCACGTCGAGTTACTGTAGTTGCAGTTGCAGCTATTTCCTTCATCGGTTCGTCAATCGGGCCATTATCCAAGGCTCTCTTGATGTACTCATAGTTGTCCTTGGACTCTATGAAGATCATAAACCTATCTCGCCATTGGCAGTACTCGTTCGGGTAGAGACATGGTGGCTTGGTGTATGTGCCAATTGCGAGAGCATCACGAGAAGTAGACATCTTCGGTTGCAATGGAGTGATCGTCAGACGTGTAGATTGATTCAAAGGGTAAACCTAACGCAAGGCACTAAAAGTGAAATCCTAACACAGGGTCTACGAGTGATTTGACTAACCTGATCTTACTGGATAGGAATCCAAATAAGTGATCTGATCTGGAATTGTTCGGATCAGATTTGATGCAAATGGATCAATAACCAAAAACAGAAGTATCCGGATAGGATGAGGATACCGGATAATAAAATTGTCCGGATGACTGTAAGAGTCCGGATATCAGAAAGAATCCGGACAGAGTAAGTTTTCCGGATAACGAAGGTTACCGGACGACTAAGGTGTCCGAATAGATTAAAGCAATGTAAGACTTACCGGATGACTCAAGGTTTCCGGATGAAGTGTCCGGATACAGTGATTACCGGATACAGAGATGTCCGGGAAAAATTGAAGTCCGGAAACTTTAGGTTTCCGGAAACAAGTTTACCCGGAAAAGTTTAAGGAATATTGGACTTACCCGGATTGCAGTACTTACCCGGAAGATTTGAGATGTCCGGATGGCTGGAAGAACCCGGATGAAATTAACACAATTATCCAGGAACCTTGATTCTATCCGGAAAACGCAGCTGAGTTGTCCGGATAAATCGGCTGTTTGCTCAATTCGATTGGAATTTCGATTAGGGTTGCCCAAAATCCATCCTGGAAGATTAGTAACAATGCCAAACACAAAATAACACTAATCCAATCGATTTCAATGCAAAAAGAACACGTTTTGATGGTAAAAAATCGATTTTTGTTGAAGAACACTACCAAAAACTTTGAACTTAATTTGCAAAATTAACCAACCAAACGAACGAATTAGGATGTGAAAATTTGCAGAAACACTTATAATAAAGATTCTAACACAACCCAATAAACAGAAACTATCAATTTCGACTGAATCAAATTTTCAAGAATTCAAGAATGGTCAGACGGGTGAAAGTCAAACTAACCAGAAATCGATGAATGAAGCTTTGAATTGAATCCGTCTGTCTGCTCTGATACCAATTGTAGAATCCAGATCCGTGCAACAAATATGAAATCGTAATGGTAAGCAATAAAAACAATGATTTCAACTGGTCATCCCTTTCATTAATCTTTCAGAGAGAATATTACAATAAGAGTTGAAAGCTAAAAGAGATGATTAGCTTGTTTTTCCAAGCTAATCAATATTAAATACAATGGACCCGTGGTTAATAAGCCCACGGTCCGTTCACTAATAAGCTCTATTTTAATCAAATACAGTTTAACCCTTGAACTTTAAAGCAACATTAAAACCTGCTCTAACAATTGTTTATATTTGTTCATATAAACAAAATATCCAATTCTTTGATACCCTAAACCTTACATGATTATCATTCATGTTATTTGATCTGATTGATACATTGTCAGATTCTCAAACAAGTCTTTCGAATTCATTTCATTCTTTCAATATTCTTGTTGTGAGAAATCTTCAAAGATCAAATGCTCAAATCTTCATGATATTATTGAGGAGCATACATTCTGATGGCAATGGAAATCAAATGCCGATATTCTTAATTGTTCAAAATAAACTGTTGAACAACGCAACATTTTAGGACAAATTTTCATGGGAATCAGTGTGAGATTTTACAGAACTTCTATGGATCCACGTTAACCAGTGTTTCCTACCCAAGAAGTTATCCTTGAGTGATTGAGGGGTGAGGGGTCGAAAGCAAAGAGTGGGGAGATTACTCATACGGTTTAGTATCTCATTGTGCTGAGGTAAAATGTAAATGAGAGTTTGGTTAGAAGTGAGCGGATTAAAAACAGAAAGAGGGTGAGAGAACAGAGTTAAAAGAATAAGAGAACTCTGCACCAGCCACTTTCTGAGTCGGGCAGCCACATTACTGATTGGTTCACATTCTTTGGTGACCATCATTGAAACAGGCAACTAGCCCATGACAACTCTTGTATTAACCCCACCAGCTACTCGTTTCTTTCTTAACAAAGAAATGTTTCATTTTCTTGGGGACGCAGCATATCATCTATCTGATCTTCACTCAGAAGGTCTAGATATTGAAACAGAAGGAAGTTTGCCCCACCTTCGCTCTTCATTCATTCACATTGAGTCCGTGGAAAACTTGTTGCTGTCTCAACAGTTTACACAATTTGAGCCTATTAATTTTCAAGCATAAGTTGCTTCAATCATTTCTACACTTGCACGTACACACAAGGAATGTGTTTTCTTGTCATAACGTTCATAGAAATTTCCTTTGTGGTTTTTCGATGATTGAATGGAATCCCTGGAGGAGTGAACATCAAAAAGCTCCTTTCCAAAGTGCAATCATTGTACTAAGTGGCTCCGTGCAACTTACAGGCATTTTAACTGATTCATCCGTTGTTTCAGGGTTACCACTTTAATATTGTCTGAATTTGAAAAGATTCGGATAAATATTTTTGGAATTGACGGTTATTCAGATCGAAAGGAGGAGATTGTTATTGGTATATTCAAAGACTGCTGAAATTGATGTTGAAGTTTTAATGATCATGATGCTCACAATCATCAAAAAGGGGGAGATGATTTGAAAGTTTCAATTTCAGAATAAAGAGAAGTTTTTTTGTTAAAGTCAAGAAGCTCAAGATAAAAAGTCAAGATGTTTCGAGAAGATTCGAAAAGGTTCAATGTTCAAAGTTTGTTATTGTTGAAGAAGTGAATATACACAGTTCAAAATTTTCAAAGCTACAAAGATTCGAAACTCAATCAAGAATGTTTACAAAGCTCAAAACCCAGTTAAAGCTCAAAGCATGTTCATAATCATAGACTGGAGATATTTCTCAAAGATACAAAGATTCGTGATACAATGTTTCAAAGACTCGTGTTACAAAGACCAGTGATACGAAGATTCAAAAAGATGAAGATTTTGTTTGAAGACTTTGACCAACACCACAAAGATTTGAAGTTTGTGTTTCAAGACCTTGATGACTATATGACTTTGAAGATCCAGTTGAAGACTAAAACAGTCAAATTGGATTTCTGAACACAATGCTTACTTGAAGATTATTCAGAGCTATTTATTAAAGGTTGATCTTTCTTCAAAGCGAAGAGGGAGATTGTTCAAAGTGCTTAAAGTGTTGAAGATCTGAAGATTAGAAAGAGCTGAAGACTATCGTCGTCAATTTTTTAAACGTTGAATCCATATGGGGAGATTGTTAGTACATAAAATGTATTCAAGATTTAATATGTAATTGTATTATTTGTAAGAGTCAAATGCAATAGTCAAAAGTCAAAGATATGGTGTTGATTGTCAAAGTCAACTCATTTAAGTGAGATGGTCAAGGGTATAAATACATACCTTGTAATACTAATTCTAAGTAAGTCATTCATACGTACATAGAAAGAGAGGAGTGAGCAATATAGAGGGATGACATCTAGAGAGAGAAAGTAGATCTCAACTCCAATCTTATATTCTTTCTCTAATTCTATGAAGATCAATGAGTTCTTGATTGTTACTTGATTAGATCTGGGATCACACGAGCGATGGAGCAATCTACTCAAGTTGCTCCCAACCAGCCTCCATTTAGCCAGGCAGCCACATCTACTACCTCGTCTCATTTGTTGGGACAGGGTATTTGTAATAACCAGGTATATTATTTAATAATTTAACTTGTAGTATTTTAGTTAATTTAGATTTGAGAAATTTTATAAGTATTTATTTTTAGTATTTTATGGAGTTAGGAGTTAAGGGGTAAGTTTATATTTTATAATGGAAGTTTAGGGGTATGTTATGCCAAATAGGATGAGTTTGGGGTTTGATTGGTCTTTTTACCAAACTTCACTCCACCACCGCCTCTTTTGTGTTAGGCTGGTAGGAGGTGTCTCATTGAGACACAAGTAACAAAAATATCCTAAAGCTAGTGTGTATGTGTGTTACGTGAAGAGAGAGAGAGAGAGGAGAGAAAAGAGAGAAATCGAAGAAAGGTCAAGAAGGAGAAGAAATCAGAGAATCTGCAGCTGGGTTTAGGAATTTATCCAAGAGAAACCAAGGTAATAATCCATACAAGTCTTTACTTTTATGTATAATAGGTTTTTACATGAGTTTTGAAGTGGGTTTTGATGATTTAGAGATGTTTTGGAAAATCTGAGCTTATGGTTAGGTTATGTTAATAGTCTTAAACATATCTGCATAGTTACATCAAAATGCATAGCTTAAAAGTTTAGATTTCTGGGTTAAGTATGAACCAGTGGACTGAGACATTCATTGAAGTCGCAATAGTGGGTTGCGACATGGTTGAATTTATGATCTTCATGAATGTCGCAACCTTGAGTTGCGACTTGCTCATGAAGTCGCAATAGTGGGTTGCGATTTGGTACTATGTCGCAACAGTTGGTTGCGACTTGGGAGGGTTGTCGCAACAGTTGGTTGCGACATGGAGGAGAAGTCGCAGTAGTTGGTTGCGACTTGGTACTGTGTCGCAGTAGTTGGTTGCGACTTAGTGTAGTGTATTGCGACATGGGGTATTTCAGTAGTTGATTGCGACTTGAGTCGAGGATTACAGGATTTTAGAGATGTTAGTCTTTAAAAGAAATATTTGTATTTATGGGGTACAGATTCCGTGAAACGGGACTGAAGAATTTGGAGTGCTTGATAATAGTGTGGGAAGATCTTGGAAATTAAACGAATCAAGTGAGTTTTTATTAAAATGTTTTCAAATGGAATACATATATGTGAATGAGTGTAATATTGTGCATATGGTGTTTATATGAGTATTACATTGCATGGGTGCTAGTTGGTCGGGCTTAGGACCGGTGAAAGTTGGCTGTACAGAGGGACAGTGGTGTTGGATGTATTTAGTACAGCGGTGTATATCAATTAATTGGCTTGCTACCAATTAATATGGCCAAGAGAGAGAGAAAGAGAAAGAGATGGAATGATACATGATGCATGAATCATATTTGGTATTTTTATTATGTGTATTATGTGTATAGAATGTTTGTAAAAGATGATTTTTAACTAACGAGGATTTTCTCACTAGACCTCAAGGTCTAACCCTCATTTTTGTTTTAAAATATGTATTCCAGGTCAAGGAGAAAATAAAGGACAGTGATAGGATATATCATGTTTAGCTTTTTGGAAGATGCATGATTATGAAGATTCTAGTTGTGTTTTGTATCTATTATGTATTTTATTATAAGTGAAAAAGTTTGTACTGAAAGACTTATGTGGTTAAGATAAGGGACCATAAATGAAATATGATGTATTGTTTTGAAGGTGAAATATATGTTATTTGTATGTTGGGAAATCGGGTTGTTACAGATGGTATTACAGCCCTAGTTTAAGGGATTTAGGTATTAGTATCTGTACCTAGACTTAAACTGCATGTGAAGTAGGATGTCCCTGTTATTGTAGAACCTTGGGATGTTAAATATAAAAAGGTAGAAGGAACATCATGTGAGGTAATTTCATATTACACCTGGCCAGTGTAATTGTGATCTTACAGGTACATGTTTGGACTGGATTACCTTGTTATATGGGGTATGTGTTTATGTGTATAATTAACCTTGTCTGAATCAACAGAATGGCAAGTGGTACGAGACGAACAAATCGGGAAGGGGAAGGAAATCCGAATAGAACCAATCCAACAGTCGGAGGAAGGGGAAGAGGGGGAGAAAGAGGCAGAGGCAGAAGTGGGGGCAAAGTTCAGGGACGTGGTACGGAGTTTGTTACGAGAGACGACCTAGCAGCCGAAATGGGAAGATTACAAGCAAATATACAATCTATGTTCAACCAGACTCATAATACTGAAACAGGAAGACCAGATCAACTTATCTGGGATTGGCTGACCCAAATCCTGCTATAGAACCAGGTAGAAAGCCATGTTCTACTGGTACAGATGGGATTAAGGTATATCGATGTAGCCTTTCTGGTTCGGGAGAGTAAGTTCCAAGGGGTGCTTGTCACCTAGCCCCTAAGACCAACTGGTTTGGGAACGGCTGACCCAAATCCTGCTATAGGACCAGTTAGAAAGTTACGTTTACGGTGTTTCTTAGTCTTAATAAACTGTTTGATTATAAAAGATGCCACTGAGCACATAATAAAAGTTGCCAATGTGCACAATATGAAAAGATGCCTAAGAGCACACATCTCTTGAAACTTGGGGAAAATACAAAGTTGCAATAAACCTGTAAATTTGTGAAAATTCTGTTTTTGGACAAATAGTGTGAGTAAGAGCAAAGTATTCTTATAGGTTTTAGAGGTACATTTGCTTGTTGCTGATCATATTTCGCATGCTAGTCCACCAAATAGATTTTATAAAGGAGTTGAAATTGAACTTTTGTAACTCGATATGCGATGATGTCTTGTTTTTGAATCCAAACGCATGCATTTGATTTCACTTGATGGAAATATCTGTTACATTTCATTAAGTTGAATTTCTTTTGTTTGGTGTTCAAATGATTAAATGTTAGTAGTAATAAAATGTTGTTCAATGAATTCTATTTTCTTTATATAAGTTTGTTAAAATGTGCGCTTATATGCTTTTTATGCAAATTTTCAGGGGGAGAAAATCAACTTGCTCTACAATTCTTATTTTTAGGGGGAGCAAGATCTTTCGCTTATGGGGAGATTGTTCGTGTCTTTCAAGGGGAAGAAATGTTTTTGAAGAGGGAGATTGTCCGTGACTGAAATTGAAAAGATTTTCGATGCTCGTGATGCTCACTTTCATCGAAAAAGGGGGAGAATGTCTACATCAATTTCATGTCAAAGAAAGTTTAAAATCAAAGATTCGTTTTAATGTCAACGGGGAGATTTGTAGAAAGAAGACGTCGTTTCAAGAAATGATAGGGGGAGTTTTATTCTTCAAGAGTTTTAAGAAATCGATTGATCATTTCAGTGATCTCTTTCTTTTGAACTCGCGCGTTTATGAAGATCGACACTGAAGGATGAAATTCTCAAGTCAATGGAAATGGGGAGAATTCTTCAAGAGTTTGAGGAAAATCGATTGATCATTATGTGATCTCTTTTTCTTGAACTTGTGCTTCTTGTATTTAAAAAGCTTTGTGTGAAGATTCATATTCTCCTGCTCAAAGAAAGAAGTTCGTTATTTGCCGTTTGAAGATTGGATGACGTTTTGACTTTGACAAGCTTTGGTGAAGACCGAAGATTCAAGAAAGCTAAAGCTTGTTGATCGCATTTGTTTAAACCTTGAATCCAAGGGGGAGATTGTTAGTGCAATATGTCTTCAAGGTTTAAATATAGAAAGGTCAAAGTCAAAGTCAATGTATTGAGTTGCATTGTGTTGTTTACACCTTGTATTGTGTTTAGTATAAATAGGTTTTGTTGTGTGTTAGTTTAGAAGACTTTAGGAAACACTCTCATTATTCATAACTCATATCTTAGAGAGAGAAAGTGCTAAACTCATATCTTGTATACAATGTGTTCTTAATCAATGGATGACGAATTCATATCTTCTCTATCTTGATTAGATCTTGGTTTTACACCTACGCATGAAGAAGAGATGCCTATTACTCCTACCGTTGGACCCGTGATGAAAAAGTGTGATTACAAAGTGTTTCTTAGTTGTAAGCCTCCGACCTATTCAGGAGACTGGGATCCAGTGAAAGCGATGCGATGGTTGAAGGAAATAGAATCCATCTTCAAGACTAGTAAGTGCGCGGAAGAGGATAGGGTACTTTATGGAACCGCAATGTTAAAGGGTGACGCTTTGTATTGGTGGGAAGCACATATATCGTCGGGAGGTTCGGATATATATTCTACCTTTTCGTGGGAGGAATTTGTCATAGCTTTCCGGAAGCAGTTTTGTCCTCATGCAGCTATTAAACAACTAGAAGGGGAGTTTATGAATTTGCAGCAAGGAAACTTATCTGTTCGGGACTACACTGCTCGTTTCCTAGAAAAATCTCGTTTTGCGGAGTATTACGTTGCCACAGAGGCAATGAAAGTGGAGAGGTTTATCTTCGGGTTGAATTCAGATGTCAGAAGGCTAGTAGCTGCAAAGGGACCCGATACTTTCTCAGCTGCAGTAGATGCCGCGGAATATGTGGAGCGAGATAATAGTAGGGATGTTGGTGATAAAAGTATGGGAAAGAGAAAATGGGAAGGACCACCACACGATCCGAAAAAGTCAAGGTTTCAGCGATTTGATAGCCGTCCACCTATTCGACTAGTTGAAAGGCACTGCCCAAAGTGCCACCGTTTTCATCAAGGAAGCTGTCAAGTGGATCCCAGAAACTGTTATAAGTGCGGAAAGGTCGGTCACATTGCTAAAGACTGTCGAGTCGTTAGATTTTGTTACTCGTGCAATTCTCCTGATCATCGTCAGTCTGATTGTCCACTGGGGAGAATACAATCAGGGGGTACGTCAGTAAGACCGACGGGTGTCAGACCAGTAGTACCGAGGCTAGAACCAGCAAGAACCAGGGGTCGTTCATTTCAGATGACAGCAAAGGAAGCTGAGGAAAATCCGGACGTGGTTACAGGTACATTCCTAATAAATTCTACATGTGCTAAGGTGTTATTTGATTCCGGTGCAAACCGATCGTTTGTGTCTCTTTCATTTGCTGCTTATATGCATTAAAAGCCTAAAGTGTTAGATCATGCTTTAATGGTAGATACTGCAAATGATAATCAAGTGTCGGTTAAAGAAGTATTTGATAGCTGTATGATAGATATAGAAGGGTGCGGAGTACCGATTCAGTTATTTCCAATAGCCCTAGTCGAGTTTGATGTAGTAGTGGGAATGGATTGGTTAGCCGAAAATCAAGCTAACATAATTTGTGATAAGAAGTTAATAAATGTTGTGTTACCTGAGAAGGGGCCAGTAGTGATTTATGGTGATCGTAGAAATCATCAGTCTAGTCTTATATCTATGATAAAAGGCCGTAAGTGTGTGAATAAGGGTTGTCAGAGTTATTTAGCTTATGTGATAGATATAAAGCCAGAAAAGAACAAGTTGGAATATATTTCGATTGTTAGTGAATTTCCAGAAGTTTTCCCCGAAGACTTGAATAGTCTTCCGCCCACTAGACAAGTAGAGTTTGGTATAGATCTGATTCCTGGAGCTGCTCCTGTTGCCCGTGCACCATATCGTTTGGCACCTCCAGAGATGAAAGAGATGATGACTCAACTGCAGGATCTTTCAGATAAAGGCTTCATCAGACCGAGTTCTTCGCCGTGGGGAGCACCAGTTTTGTTTGTGAAAAAGAAGGATGGTTCGATGAGAATGTGTATCGATTACCGGGAATTGAATAAGCGTACGATCAAGAACAAGTATCCGCTACCTAGAATTGATGACCTCTTCGATCAGTTAGTTGGAGCTTGTTATTTCTCCAAGATTGATCTAAGATCCGGTTATCACCAGTTGAAGGTTAAAGAAGAAGACGTTCTGAAAACTGCTTTTCGCACAAGGTATGGTCATTACGAATTCTTAGTGATGCCGTTTGTCTTGACGAATGCTCCAGCTGCCTTTATGGATTTAATGAATCGGGTATGTAAGCAGTATCTTGATAAATTTGTGATTGTATTTATCGATGATATACCTATCTATTCCCGATCCAAGGAAGAGCACGCTCAACATCTTCGTTTGGTTCTAGAACTATTGAAGCAAGAAAAGTTGTATGCTAAATTTTCAAAATGTGAATTCTGGCTACGGGAAGTTCAGTTTCTGGGGCATGTAGTTTCCGAGAAAGGTATTCAAGTTGATCCAATGAAAGTAGAAGCGATTGAAAAGTGGGAACAGCCGAGAACGCCAACCGAAGTACGTAGTTTTCTGGGTTTAGCTGGCTACTATCGAAAGTTTATAAAAGACTTCTCTCGTATCGTGACGCCTTTGACTAAGCTGATTCGGAAGAATCTAAAGTTTGAATGGAAAGCAGAAAAGGATGAAGCATTCCGAATATTGAAAGAGAAACTTTGCAGCGCGCCGATTTTGTCATTACCTGAAGGTTCCGAAGACTTTGTTGTTTACAGTGATGCTTCCAAACTGGGATTGGGGTGTGTACTAATGCAGCGTGGAAAAGTTATAGCTTATGCTTCTCGTCTGTTGAAATATCATGAAAGACAGTATCCTACGCATGACATGGAGCTTGCAGCAGTTGTATTCGCGTTGAAGATTTGGAGACATTATCTTTATGGTTCCAAATGTCAAATTTATACTGATCATAAAAGTCTCCAACATCTTTTCGATCAGAAGGAATTAAATATGAGGCAAAGAAGATGGCTAGAACTGGTGAATGATTACGACTGTGAAATTCTTTATCATCCGGGAAAGGCGAATGTAGTAGCCGATGCATTGAGTCGTCAAGAAAGAAGTGGAACAATAAAAGCTATATCACTACGAGCCGAACTCCTACCTAATATCTTTGATGAAAATTGCTGAAGTGTCAAATAGAAGCCTATCAGGAAGAACAGTTGAAATCAGAACGGTTAGTGGGGTTATCAGCATTGCTAGTAAAGGATGATCGTGGGTTGTTGTGTTTGGGAAACAGAATTTGGGTGCCTCGTTTGGGTGGTTTACGTGACCGGGTACTTCAAGAAGCTCATCAGTCTCGATTTTCTATTCATCCAGGTACAAATAAAATGTACAAAGATCTGAAACAATTTTATTGGTGGCCGGGAATAAAAAGGAGTATTGCTAAGCATGTGGAAGATTGTACTACTTGCAAGAAGGTAAAGATTGAACATCAAAAGTCGTTTGGTAAGTTACATTGATTGGAAATACCCATGTGGAAATGGGATCAGATTACTACAGATTTCATTACAAAGCTACCAAGGACTTCGAAGGGATTTGATTCAATTTGGGTGATTGTAGATAGATTAACGAAGTCTGCTCACTTCTTACCGTTAAAGGAAACTGATTCGATGGAACGCTTAGCCAAATTATACATTGACGAAATAGTAACTCGACATGGAGTTCCAATCTCGATTATTTCAGATCGGGATAGTCGTTTTACTTCAAGATTCTGGAGAAGTTTTCAAAAGGAGATGGGGACGCAGATAAAGTTAAGTACAACTTACCATCCTCAAACTGACGGTCAGAGTGAACGAACGATTCAGACATTAGAAGATATGCTCCGGGCTTGCATTGTTGACTTTGGGGGATCGTGGGATAAGCATTTACCGTTGATCGAATTTGCCTACAACAACAGTTATCATTCCAGCATTCAAGCGGCACCGTTTGAAGTTTTGTATGGTAGAAAATGTCGAACGCCTCTGTGTTGGAATGAAGTGGGAGAGAAACAGTTAGCAGGACCAGATATAGTATAGTTAACAGCGGATAAGGTTACTCGGATTCGGGAAAGATTGAAAGTGGCTCAAGATAGACAGAAAAGCTATGCCGACCGACGCCGGAAACCGTTAGAGTTCCAAGTTGGAGATTTTGTAATGTTAAAAGTCTCACCTTGGAAAGGAGTCATTCGATTTGGAAAGCAAGGTAAACTTAGTCCGAGATATATTGGACCATTTGCAATTACTGAAAGAATTGGGGAAGTAGCTTATCGACTAGATTTACCTCCAGAGTTAAGCAGGATTCACAACGCTTTTCATGTGTCGAATTTTCGAAAGTGTTTGGTTACACCAGATCAAGCAGTGTCTCTACCAGATATACAGGTTGATAATAAGCTGAAAAATGTGGAGGAACCTGAAGCTATTGTTGACCGAAAAGTCAAAGTTCTACGGAATAAGGAGATAAGACAAGTGAAAGTTCAGTGGTGACATCATAGGGGTCAGGATGCTACGTGGGAATCAGAGTCAGAAATGAGAGCCAAATACCATCATTTGTTCACTTAACTGAATTCCGGGACGTAATTCTTTTAAGGGGGAGATGTTGTAATAACCAGGTATACTATTTAATAATTTAACTTGTAGTATTTTAGTTAATTTAGATTTGAGAAATTTTATAAGTATTTATTTTTAGTATTTTATGGAGTTAGGAGTTAAGGGGTAAGTTTATATTTTATAATGGAAGTTTAGGGGTATGTTATGCCAAATAGGATGAGTTTGGGGTTTGATTGGTCTTTTTACCAAACTTCACTCCACCACCGCCTCTTTTGTGTTAGGCTGGTAGGAGGTGTCTCATTGAGACACAAGTAACAAAAATATCCTAAAGCTAGTGTGTATGTGTGTTACGTGAAGAGATAGAGAGAGAGGAGAGAAAAGAGAGAAATTGAAGAAAGGTCAAGAAGGAGAAGAAATCAGAGAATCTGCAGCTGGGTTTAGGAATTTATCCAAGAGAAACCAAGGTAATAATCCATACAAATCTTTACTTTTATGTATAATAGGTTTTTACATGAGTTTTAAAGTGGGTTTTGATGATTTAGAGATGTTTTGGAAAATCTGAGCTTATGGTTAGGTTATGTTAATAGTCTTAAACATATCTGCATAGTTACAGCAACATGCATAGCTTAAAAGTTTAGATTTATGGGTTAAGTATGAACCAGTGGACTGAGACATTCATTGAAGTCGCAACAGTGGGTTGAGACATGGTTGAATTTATGATCTTCATGAATGTCGCAACCTTGAGTTGCGACTTGCTCATGAAGTCGCAATAGTAGGTTGTGATTTGGTACTATGTCGCAACAGTTGGTTGCGACTTGGGAGGGTTGTCACAACAGTTGGTTGCGACATGGAGGAGAAGTCGCAGTAGTTGGTTGCGACTTGGTACTGTGTTGCAGTAGTTGGTTGCGACTTAGTGTAGTGTATTGCGACATGGGGTATTATAGTAGTTGATTGCGACTTGAGTCGAGGATTACAGGATTTTAGAGATGTTAGTCTTTAAAAGAAATATTTGTATTTATGTGGTACAGATTCCGTGAAACGGGACTGAAGAATTTGGAGTGCTTGATAATAGCGTGGGAAGATCTTGGAAATTAAACGAATCAAGTGAGATTTTATTAAAATGTTTTCAAATGGAATACATATATGTGAATGAGTGTAATATTGTGCATATGGTGTTTATATGAGTATTACATTGCATGGGTGCTAGTTGGCCGGGCTTAGGACCGGTGAAAGTTGGCTGTACAGAGGGACAGTGGTGTTGGCTGTATTTAGTACAGCGGTGTATATCAATTAATTGGCTTGCTACCAATTAATATGGCCAAGAGAAAGAGAAAGAGAAAGAGAAAGAGATGGAATGATACATGATGCATGAATCATATTTGGTATTTTTATTATGTGTATTATGTGTATAGAATGTTTGTAAAAGATGATTTTTAACTAACGAGGATTTTCTCACTAGACCTCAAGGTCTAACCCTCATTTTTGTTTTAAAATATGTATTCTAGGTCAAGGAGCAAATAAAGGACAGTGATAGGATATATCATGTTTAGCTTTTTGGAAGATGCATGATTATGAAGATTCTAGTTGTGTTTTGTATCTATTATGTATTTTATTATAAGTGAAAAAGTTTGTACTGAAAGACTTATGTGGTTAAGATAAGCGACCATAAATGAAATATGATGTATTATTTTGAAGGTGAAATATATGTTATTTGTATGTTGGGAAACCGGGTTGTTACAGATGGTATCAGAGCCCTAGTTTAAGGGATTTAGGTATTAGTATCTGTACCTAGACTTAAACTGCATGTGAAGTAGGATGTCCCTGTTATTGTAGAACCTTGGGATGTTAAATATAAAAAGGTAGAAGGAACATCATGTGAGGTAATTTCATATTATACCTGGCTAGTGTAATTGTGATCTTACAGGTACATGTTTGGACTGGATTACCTTGTTATATGGGGTATGTGTTTATGTGTATAATTAACCATGTTTGAATCAACATAATGGCAAGTGGTACGAGACGAACAAATCGGGAAGGGGAAGGAAATCCGAATAGAACCAATCCAACAGTCGGAGGAAGGTGAAGAGGGGGAGAAAGAGGCAGAGGCAGAAGTGGGGGCAGAGTTCAGGGACGTGGTACGGAGTTTGTTACGAGAGACGACCTAGCAGCCGAAATGGGAAGATTACAGGCAAATATACAGGCAATGTTCAACCAGACTCGTAATACTGAAACAGGAAGACCAGATCCTACGCATGAAGATGAGATGCCTGTTACTCCTACCGTTGGACTCGTGATGAAAAAGTGTGATTACAAAATGTTTCTTAGTTGTAAGCCTCCGACCTATTCAGGAGACCGGGATCCAGTGAAAGCGATGCGATGGTTGAAGGAAATAGAATCCATCTTCAAGACTAGTAAGTGCGGAGAAGAGGATAGGGTACTGTATGGAACCGCAATGTTGAAGGGTGACGCTTTGTATTGGTGGGAAGCACATATATCGTCGGGAGGTTCGGATATATATTTTACCTTTTCGTGGGAGGAATTTGTCATAGCTTTCCGGAAGCAGTTATGTCCTCATACAGCTGTTAAACAACTAGAAGGGGAGTTTATGAATTTGCAGCAAGGAAACTTATCTGTTCGGGACTACACTGCTCATTTCCTAGAAAAAACTCGTTTTGCGGAGTATTACGTTTCCACGGAGGCAATGAAAGTGGAGAGATTTATCTTCGGGTTGAATTCAGATGTCAGAAGGCTAGTAGTTGCAAAGGGACCCGATACTTTCTCAGCTGCAGTAGATGCCGCGGAATATGTGGAGCGAGATAATAGGAGGGATGTTGGTGATAAAAGTATGGGAAAGAGAAAATGGGAAGGACCACCACACGATCCGAAAAAGTCGGTTTCAGCGATTTGATAGCCGTCCACCTTTTCGACCAGTTGAAAGGCCCTGCCTAAAGTGCCACCGTTTTCATCAAGGAAGCTGTCAAATGGATCCCAGAAACTGTTATAAGTGCGGAAAGGTCGGTCACATTGCTAAAGACTGTCGAGTCGTTAGATTTTGTTACTCGTGCAATTCTCCTGATCATCTTCAGTCTGATTGTCCACTGGGGAGAATACAATCAGGGGGTACGTCAGTAAGACCGACGGGTGTCAGACCAGTAGTACCGAGGCTAGAACCAGCAAGAACCAGGGGTCGTTCATTTCAGATGACAGCAAAGGAAGCTGAGGAAAATCCGGACGTGGTTACAGGTACATTCCTAATAAATTCTACACGTGCTAAGGTGTTATTTGATTTCGGTGCAAACCGATCGTTTGTGTCTCCTTCATTTGTTGCTTATATGCATTTAAAGCCTAAAGTGTTAGATCATGCTTTAATGGTAGATACTACAAATGATAATCAAGTATCCGTTAAAAAGTATTTGATAGCTGTACGATAGATATAGAAGGGTGCGGAGTACCGATTCAGTTATTTCCAATGGCCCTGGTCGAGTTTGATGTAGTAGTGGGAATGGATTGGTTAGCCGAAAATCAAGCTAACATAATTTGTGATAAGAAGTTAATAAATGTTGTGTTACCTGAGAAGGGGCCAGTAGTGATTTATGGTGATCGTAGAAATCATCAGTCTATTCTTATTTCTATGATAAAAGCCCGTAAGGGTGTGAATAAGGGTTGTCAGAGTTATTTGGGCTTATGTGATAGATATTAAGCCAGAAAAGAACAAGTTGGAAGATATTCCGATTGTTAGTGAATTTCCAGAAGTTTTCCCCGAAGACTTGAATAGTCTTCCTCCCACTAGACAAGTAGAGTTTGGTATAGATCTGATTCCTGGAGCCGCTCCTGTTGCCCGTGCACCATATCGTTTGGCACTTCCAGAGATGAAAGAGATGATGACTCAACTGCTGGATCTTTCAGATAAAGGCTTCATCAGACCGAGTTCTTCGCCGTGGGGAGCACCAGTTTTGTTTGTGAAAAAGAAGGATGGTTCGATGAGAATGTGTATCGATTACCGGGAATTGAATAAGCGTACGATCAAGAACAAGTATCCGCTACCTAGAATTGATGACCTCTTCGATCAGTTAGTTGGAGCTTGTTATTTCTCCAAGATTGATCTAAGATCCGGTTATCACCAGTTGAAGGTTAAAGAAGAAGACGTTCTGAAAACTGCTTTTCGCACAAGGTATGGTCATTATGAATTCTTAGTGATGCCGTTTGTCTTGACGAATGCTCCAGCTGCCTTTATAGATTTAATGAATCGGGTATGTAAGCAGTATCTTGATAAATTCGTGATTGTATTTATCGATGATATACTTATCTATTCCCGATCCAAGGAAGAGCACGCTCAACATCTTCGTTTGGTTCTAGAACTATTGAAGCAAGAAAAGTTGTATGCTAAATTTTCAAAATGTGAATTCTGGCTACGGGAAGTTCAGTTTCTGGGGCATGTAGTTTCCGAGAAAGGTATTCAAGTTGATCCAATGAAAGTAGAAGCGATTGAAAAGTGGGAACCGCCGAGAACGCCAACCGAAGTACGTAGTTTTCTGGGTTTAGCTGGCTACTATCGAAAGTTTATAAAAGACTTCTCTCGTATCGCGATGCCTTTGACTAAGCTGACTCGGAAGAATCTAAAGTTTGAATGGAAAGCAGAACAGGATGAAGCATTCCGAATATTGAAAGAGAAACTTTGCAGCGCGTCGATTTTGTCATTACCTGAAGGTTCCGAAGACTTTGTTGTTTACAGTGATGCTTCCAAACTGGGATTGGGGTGTGTACTAATGCAGCATGGAAAAGTTATAGCTTATGCTTCTCGTCAGTTGAAAGATCATGAAAGACAGTATCCTACGCATGACATGGAGCTTGCAGCAGTTGTATTCGCGTTGAAGATTTGGAGACATTATCTTTATGGTTCCAAATGTCAAATTTATACTGATCATAAAAGTCTCCAACATCTTTTCGATCAGAAGGAATTAAATATGAGGCAAAGAAGATGGCTAGAACTGGTGAATGATTACGACTGTGAAATTCTTTATCATCCGGGAAAGGCGAATGTAGTAGCCGATGCATTGAGTCGTCAAGAAAGAAGTGGAACAATAAAAGATATATCACTACGAGCTGAACTCCTACCTAATATCTTTGATGAATTGCTGAAGTGTCAAATAGAAGCCTATCAGGAAGAACAGTTGAAATCAGAACGGTTAGTGGGGTTATCAGCATTGCTAGTAAAGGATGATCGTGGGTTGTTGTGTTTGGGAAATAGAATTTGGGTGCCTCGTTTGGGTGGTTTACGTGACCGGGTACTTCAAGAAGCTCATCAGTCTCGATTTTCTATTCATCCAGGTACAAATAAAATGTACAAAGATCTGAAACAATTTTATTGGTGGCCGGGAATAAAAAGGAGTATTGCTAAGCATGTGGAAGATTGTACTACTTGCAAGAAGGTAAAGATTGAACATCAAAAGCCGTTTGGTCAGTTAAAACGATTGGAAATACCGATGTGGAAATGGGATCAGATTACTACAGATTTCATTACAAAGCTACCAGCCGTTTGGTCAGTTAAAACGATTGGAAATACCGATGTGGAAATGGGATCAGATTACTACAGATTTCATTACAAAGCTACCAAGGACTTCGAAGGGATTTGATTCAATTTGGGTGATTGTAGATAGATTAACGAAGTCTGCTCACTTCTTACCGATAAAGGAAACTGATTCGATGGAACGCTTAGCCAAATTATACATTGACGAAATAGTAACTCGACATGGAGTTCCAATCTCGATTATTTCAGATCGGGATAGTCGTTTTACTTCAAGATTCTGGAGAAGTTTTCAAAAGGAGATGGGGACGCAGATAAAGTTAAGTACAGCTTACCATCCTCAAACTAACGGTCAGAGTGAACGAACGATTCAGACATTAGAAGATATGCTCCGAGCTTGCATTGTTGACTTTGGGGGATCGTGGGATAAGCATTTATCGTTGATCGAATTTGCCTACAACAACAGTTATCATTCCAGCATTCAAGCGGCACCGTTTGAAGTTTTGTATGGTAGAAAATGTCGAACGCCTCTGTGATGGAATGAAGTGGGAGAGAAACAGTTAGCAGGACCAGATATAGTACAGTTAACAGCGGATTAGGTTACTTAGATTCGGGAAAGATTGAAAGTGGCTCAAGATAGACAGAAAAGCTATGCCTACCGACGTCGGAAACCGTTAGAGTTCCAAGTTGGAGATTTTGTAATGTTAAAAGTCTCACCTTGGAAAGGAGTCATTCGATTTGGAAAGCAAGGTAAACTTAGTCCGAGATATATTGGACCATTTGCAATTACTGAAAGAATTGGGGAAGTAGCTTATCGACTAGATTTACCTCCAGAGTTAAGCAGGATTCACAACGCTTTTCATGTGTCGAATTTTCGAAAGTGTTTGGTTACACCAGATCAAGCAGTGTCTCTACCAGATATACAGGTTGATGAAAAGCTGAATTATGTGGAGGAACCTGAAGCTATTGTTGACCGAAAAGTCAAAGTTCTACGGAATAAGGAGATAAGACAAGTGAAAGTTCAGTGGCGACATCATAGGGGTCAGGATGCTACGTGGGAATCAGAGTCAGAAATGAGAGCCAAATACCCTCATTTGTTCACTTAACTGAATTCCGGGACGGAATTCTTTTAAGGGGAGATGTTGTAATAACCAGGTATACTATTTAATAATTTAACTTGTAGTATTTTAGTTAATTTAGATTTGAGAAATTTTATAAGTATTTATTTTTATTATTTTATGGAGTTAGGAGTTAAGGGGTAAGTTTATATTTTATAATGGAAGTTTAGGGGTATGTTATGCCAAATAGGATGAGTTTGGGGTTTGATTGGTCTTTTTACCAAACTTCACTCCACCACCGCCTCTTTTGTGTTAGGCTAGTAGGAGGTGTCTCATTGAGACACAAGTAACAAAAATATCCTAAAGCTAGTGTGTATGTGTGTTACGTGAAGAGATAGAGAGAGGAGAGAAAAGAGAGAAATCGAAGAAAGGTCAAGAAGGAGAAGAAATCAGAGAATCTGCAGCTGGGTTTAGGAATTTATCCAAGAGAAACCAAGGTAATAATCCATACAAATCTTTACTTTTATGTATAATAGGTTTTTACATGAGTTTTAAAGTGGGTTTTGATGATTTAGAGATGTTTTGGAAAATCTGAGCTTATGATTAGGTTATGTTAATAGTCTTAAACATATCTGCATAGTTACAGCAACATGCATAGCTTAAAAGTTTAGATTTCTGTGTTAAGTATGAACCAGTGGACTGAGACATTCATTGAAGTCGCAACAGTGGGTTGAGACATGGTTGAATTTATGATCTTCATGAATGTCGCAACCTTGAGTTGCGACTTGCTCATGAAGTCGCAATAGTGGGTTGCGATTTGGTACTATGTCGCAACAGTTGGTTGCGACTTGGGAGGGTTGTCGCAACAGTTTGTTGCGACATGGAGGAGAAGTCGCAGTAGTTGGTTGCGACTTGGTACTGTGTCGTAGTAGTTGGTTGCGACTTAGTGTAGTGTATTGCGACATGGGGTATTTCAGTAGTTGATTGCGACTTGAGTCGAGGATTACAGAATTTTAGAGATGTTAGTCTTTAAAAGAAATATTTGTATTTATGTGGTACAGATTCCGTGAAACAGGACTGAAGAATTTGGAGTGCTTGATAATAGCGTGGGAAGATCTTGGAAATTAAACGAATCAAGTGAGTTTTTATTAAAATGTTTTCAAATGGAATACATATATGTGAATGAGTGTAATATTGTGCATATGGTGTTTATATGAGTAATACATTGCATGGGTGCTAGTTGGTCGGGCTTAGGACCGGTGAAAGTTGGTTGTACAGAGGGACAGTGGTGTTGGCTGTATTTAGTACAGCGGTGTATATCAATTAATTGGCTTGCTACCAATTAATATGGCCAAGAGAAAGAGAAAGAGAAAGAGAAAGAGATGGAATGATACATGATGCATGAATCATATTTGGTATTTTTATTATGTGTATTATGTGTATAGAATGTTTGTAAAAGATGATTTTTAACTAACGAGGATTTTCTCACTAGACCTCAAGGTCTAACCCTCATTTTTTTTTTAAAATATGTATTCCAGGTCAAGGAGCAAATAAAGGACAGTGATAGGATATATCATGTTTAGCTTTTTGGAAGATGCATGATTATGAAGATTCTAGTTGTGTTTTGTATCTATTATGTATTTTATTATAAGTGAAAAAGTTTGTACTGAAAGACTTATGTGGTTAAGATAAGGGACCATAAATGAAATATGATGTATTGTTTTGAAGGTGAAATATATGTTATTTGTATGTTAGGAAACCGGGTTGTTACAGTATTGAACAAGACGTCATGGGCCTAGCGACGCAATTGCACACCCCAACTCAGTCTCCTCTCATATGGAAACTATTTCAACTTCTCATGGGGACGTAGCACATATACCACCGGTCTCTCACTTGGAGACTTTCGGTGTTGAAACAAGAGAACACCAGCCCCGGTTCTCGACTTCTTTGGGCGCACAATCAAGTCTAGAGCCACTTGATGAGTTATTTTCCTTGGCTAGGACACAAAACATTACATCAGCTACTGTCGAGATTCTTCGTGACTCGACCGGAACACCCCGAGTAAGTCTACCTTCTGGTGGCTTGCAAGGACAGGGTGGAAGACCTGCCACGGCTATCATCAAGCCAACCATGATCGCAGGCGGTACTGCGGTGCAATCCACCGTAGTTACTACAACTGGTAAGCTAAGTGCTCCAGGTTTTAGTATCCCAGAGTTTGTCTCCAAGGAAACTCCGGACGGCGCCTTAAAGGTTGTCCAAACCGAGATTTTGAGATAGCTATCAGAGGATATGGATTTCATCAAGAGGTAGCATCAAGGGAAAGGAAGTAGCTTCATCAGATCCCCCTATGCAACCACAGATCACACTTCCTCACCCAACCTCGAACCTGCAGAACATGGGCATCGAGGCACTCAAAGTCGTGCTCCTCGATAAACTCCTGTCACAATCTAACACCGACGCATCCTCTGAAGCAGATCTAGTTAGCATACTCCGCTCACAAGCCCAAACACAACCCCCAGTCACTCAAACGGATGCCTAAGCCCAAATAACCACAAAGCTTGATACACTTACTACCACCTTAACTGACGTCCAATGCACCCTCGAAACCTTATCTGAGAGGGTTGCCAGCTTAGAGAACACGTGTAAGGGTCAAGCACAAGGATCGAAATGAAGACATGATGATCAGGAGGATCCTGACCAACATGAGGGGCAGAAAAGACAGAAACTGACCGAGCTGTCAACCTCAGCGACAGTATAACCATCCGATACTCCATCTTCAACTGAACCAAACCAACAGCCCGACGACACAGATATGGTTCAGGACATGGAGCTATCCACACCGGTTAGAGATTCAGTGCCAGAGTCAGCAGACCCAACGGTTGAAAAGCCCGAGGGAGAACTAGAAGATATCTTAATGTTGACTGTTCCGGAAAGGCCAGCCCTGGAATTTATTGATGAGGACTCCAATGGCAATCCGGAATTGGAAAGAGAATGGAGAGAGAAAGCAGTTTCAGCCATCCAATCTGAGACGGATGCTCTTTGGAATTTATCAAATGAAGATGAGTTCATGAACGACGACGACTATCATCAGTTCCTTCTTCAAAGTGAACATGTATCAATCTCTCAACACGACTTACACGATACTGCAGGTACATATGAACTTCCAACACCTGACTCGGAAATGACACAACCCCAACCTGTTCAACCATCTCGTTGGGAGAGAGTCCGAATCTTGGTCCCATACTTAGAGGAATCGTAGAAAAAGATCTTTGCTCACTGGATTGTACCTCTTGGCCCGGTTATGTACCATGGGGTCTCACATCTAAAAGTTCCGATTCGCTTACAGTACTTGGAAGTTATGAAAAGAAGCAGAATGGTCCACGAAGTCCGAACCTGTCACAGAATTACAGAAATCGTGGAGATCGTGTCCGATAGAGTTTTGAAGGTATGGTTCCTAATTTTCACGGTTAAAAGGGATGACGGAAAGGAATGGGTATTCTCGAAAGCCGACTTCAGACATCTGAATATGAACGACTTCCCAGTTCTACTTATAGAGTTGAAGACCCGCATTGTCCGACCATTGCCATACACCAAAGCCCTCGAAACTTTAAAGAGATTCATGAAATGCACAATTACCCTCGCATACATCAACGATTTTCAGTTGGGTTTAGAAAGCAATCAAAAGAAAGTGAATATTCTGAAGCCTAATCTGACTCTTCCTGATGCTGAAGATGTATAGGTACATACTCTCCTGCCCAAACCAGAAACAGGGATCGTGTATCTGAATGAAAAAGAGGAGAAACGGTTCATGAGGATCAGCGAGGTGCATAAATTCAGTGAGGGAACTTTGATAAAAGTTCAGAACATGATGAAGAAGATCGTTGAAGAAGAAAGAGACTCATCAGAGAACTACGCGAATATCAGAAAATATCTTGCCAAAGAGCTCCTCAAGGCGATTGAAGAAAGGCTGGAATTCGGAAAATCCATCCGGCACATTGAAATCCTTTTTGCAATCAGGAAGCGGTATGTTCCTAACTAGCGTGAGATCGAACATCAATTCAAAGGGGGAGATTGTTAGGTCTCATGTTAGTTGAATTGAAGTGTAGGGACTAGTTTTGCCATATCTTGTAAATATCCTTTTTAGGAGATAAATAGTTTGTTAAGTTTTCAAATTAGGGTTAATGACCTAATCAGTATTCTCTAATTACCTTGTGTACGGCTACTGCCTATTATCGATTTATGTTCATCAATACAAGTGAGATTTATGACATTCATGTTGTTTTGTGTTGATTCTACATTTTGCACTTGTTAATCTGGGATCCACAAGCCTTATAGTTGATAATATGGGCTTTAGTGTGTTATTGGGCCATGGGCCTTAGGCTTAAAGCCTTGATATTTAATGTGTGGTTTAGAGGGAATTAGGTTAGCCGTTCAAAGAGGATTGATCTTATAGAATGCGTCTAATTGAGTTTAGAGAGAGTTCTGTTCATCAATACAATCTTGTAACTCTCTACAATCGTTCCATAAAGATTATTGCTTTCATAACATTGTTACTGGATCAAACTGGGATCTACAGCAATTACATGTGTTAATGTTATATCAGCGATAACCTGAGTCTGTTCATTATCACTGATGATCGCTGATGATTTCAAATGTAACAGTAATGATTGTAATCCCTAAAGACAAGTTTTGCGCCAAAGAGTTCATCGCTGACATCGAAGACAAAGCTGATGAATAAGTGACAAGTCTACTAATTATCTGATGCGGACATCAGTGAAACCAAGACAAGTCCACACATGCGACATATCAAGAAGAAGACTTCATCGATAGCTGACTTACATCATCTCTTCTCTAATGGAAGACCAACTCAGCGATCGCTGATCATGAAGCTTCTACTTCAAGATATGTTTGTCTTATCTTCTTGCACACATCGTATGGTAGGTCAGAAGACACATGCTTTTATCCAAGATCATACAACCACTCTGCCACTACACTGTTCACCATGCGGCCCAAAGCATGTCTTGCTAAAATTCAGAAGCATGCGCCCAATCAAATGCTGACACGTGTAAAGTCTTCATGCCATGCATTTAATGCAATGGGTATAAATAGGAGGAATGTCCCTTCAGTTTGAAGGTGGTCTTCCATGAAGTACTTAGTGCATAGAAAAACTCTCTGATTTTCTATATCTTCTTTTCTCTCTATTCTTGTGCAAGAACACTTAGTGATTCTCAAGTTTGTTTAGATTAGGTTTTACTTAATTTTATTCCGCAACAAACTGTAAATTGTATTTTGATTTATGAATAAACAAATTAGAAAACCAAAATTTGTGTTTGTATTCAACCCCCTTCTACAAACTATTGTACTTGTATAACCCCTTCGGGACCAACAAACATATCCTATTCTTCACCCAACGATACGCAAAATGATCTTTCAACTTAAAGAAGGCAAAATCTTCTTGCCCCTAAAATAGGTTTATGGTGTTTTGTTTTAAACTGGATCTCAATTTCGTTATCTCTACGATTAATTCAATGATTTAACAATATGGTGTAAGATTAATCTACTCAAATTCGATCCATTCATGTGATCCAACAGAACAAAGAACATGTCGCAAACACTCCAATATATCATTCCAGATAGATGGATCAATCCATTTTCCATCATTGTTGTAATTAAATACTAGACTAAACTAAACCATCGATCTCTTTGTTACACATTGTTTTTGGATTGGTCCATAAAATGCATAAAATACACCGGTGAGGCGGTGAGTCTTATAATGTGTTTTATATAATTGATAAATTCGTACTCTTAATATAGTTATTTTTGGTCTAGCTTTTAAATGCATCAGAAAGCAACAAATCTCCAAACCCAGTTGGACCGAGGGACAGTGGCGGATGCTCCTCGAGGCCCAACACTCATACCCCCACTCATACCCCCGTCATATTGTATAGTATATATTGTGTATATAAATAGATATATAGAGAGAGGTTCATTTGTTACCCCAAGATTTTGTATTAACTATGTTAACCATTATCAACCAATAGGAAATCAAGTGTGGTTTCAAATGTATGTCCAAGAATTAAATAGGGGTATTAATGGAATTTTATGTATTTTTTTGTAACATTTATTTATTAGGGAGTTACACTTCTCATAGTTTCCTTGATCTAATCATAGTCTTAATTAATAAAAAGTTTATAAGAATTAGTATCAAATAAGTGATTATCAAAATCTTGTTGCATCATGAACATACACAATAACATTATGAATGATAGTTTTTGTAACGATGATAAGGAGAGAGTCGACATAGAGGACAATGTTGATGGAGGAGCCGATGTGTATGATTGTTCGGCATTATAACTACATCGATGGATGTACTTGATGGATCACGGCTCAATCCCAATAAAGAATGATAACTACATCGATGGATATACCAACGATGATCATCTACGAAACCAAGCATTTGTCATGAACATATATGAAATAGTATTAGTGGTTTGAGATGAAGACATATGAACAATAATAAAAGGGGGTTAAACTTTATTGGGGTTGTATGTGTTCATCAGTCCCACATACTGACAATGCATAGTAGTTATGATAAATTGTTTCATGACTATTCAATATACTAACCATGTGTCCGTTTACATAAATGGCTTCATCAGTTAAGTGTACCAACCATGAACAACAATGAAACCAGCCATGTGTCATGAACAAATATGAAATAGAATTAGTGGTGGGAGATGAAGACATATGAACAACTATAAAATGGGTTAAAAGTTCATGAGGTTGTATGGGTTCATCAGTTCACAAACCGACTATATTTGGTGCATTGGTGGTGTGAGAAATTTTTCATAAGTGTTCAATGTACCAACCATGTGTTCTTTTACTTGAATGTAAATGAACATCTATGAAAGCAAAAAAAAATAAGACATGCAACCCATTAAATGGGGAGTATGTTAAGGAGGGTTAAAAAGGGTAAAAGAAATTGATTTTCCTCAAATGCCCCTAAACACCCTCGTTCATTACATTTGTTACTCAAACATCCAATTTTATAATTAATTTTTTTGGAGTGGTTCATCTCAACCGTCCGTGTTAAGATCAACGGCTGATTATTGGGTTAACAAGGTTAGTACAATAATTTGAGTTAACAAAATAACCCAACCCTATATATATATATATATATATATATATATATATATATATATATATATATATATATATATATATATATATATATATATATATATATAAGGGTGGGTTCAAATGAAAACTCATTTTTCATTGTGTACATGAGGACCAATATTAGTCATTGATCAAATTTTAGAAAACTAATCAATGGTTAAAACTTAATGAAATCATTTGAGAAGTGATTAGGGACAAATCTGGAAATTTGAATCAGCGCCTACCATCTTTGACTTTTTATTTTCTTTTTTAATTAAAATTTTTTACCCCTTTTAAAGTTTAAAAAAATTATCTTAAAAATTACAAATATTTTAATCAAACAAATTACATCAAAAAACGAGAATTTCGTGCTCTTCGATATGACATCCATCTCGATATAGTTTTTTTGTTGTTTTAACCGTTTTTATGTGAAATGCCATATATATGTGTTATATTCATTTTGAATATGTATGCATGTTTCCTGGTGTCCATATTCAGTATGAATAACAAAGGAAAACGTTCATCTTACTATTCATGACGAATAATACAGTATTTAAAATGAAAAATACAACATTAAGGATTAATAATACACGAATTTATGATTCATGTATTATTCATCATGAATCGTGTATTATTCACCTTGAATGTTGTATTATTCATCCTGAATGATACATTATTCAAGATGAATAATACATGAATGACCCGTGAAGGTGTGGATATATGACGCACTCTCTTTTGTTCTCCGATTCACAACCGAAACTTGGTTTTATTCATTATGAATATGTATGCACATCTCTAGGTGTCCACATTCAGTATGAATAACAAAGGTGAACGTTCATTCACTATTCATGATGAATAATACAGTATTCGGGATGAATTATACAACATCCAGGATGAATAATACACGAATTCATGAATCGTGTATTATTCACCCTGAATGATGTATTATTCATACTGAATGATACATTATTCATGATGAATAATACATGAGTGACCCGTGAAGGTATGGAGACGTGGCGCACTCTCTTTTGTTCATCGGTTCACAACCGAAACTCGATAGGTTTTCGATTCATCTCGATGGGTGTTGGGTTACGGTAATGAAGAACACGATGCCTTACGACGTTGAAGAAAGTGGTGTAGAAGGTGATGTCGAGTTACGGACTTACGGTGTCGAGATGTTGTACACACTTGAACGTACATAAATATTCATAATGAATATCACACATATATGGCATTTCACGTAAAAACGGTTAAAACAAAAAAACTATATCGACATGGATGTCATATCGAAGAGCACGGAATTCTCGTTTTTTTGATGTAATTTGTTTGATTAAAATATTAGTAATTTTTAAGATAATTTATTTTAAACTTTAAGAGGGGTAAAACTTTTTAATTAAAAAAATATAAAAAGTCAAAGATGGAAGGCGTTAGTTTAAAATAGGAAAATTAATTAAACTACCCCCACTTCACATTTTCCTTACAAAACTACCCCTTCTCTCTCCCATGTTGCAAAATTGCCCCCCAAATCCCGCGAATTGGGTCGCGATCGCGGACTCGGCCTAAATGGCTCGCCATCTTGGTCCGCGACGGGCCGCAATTTTGCCCTAATTTCACTTTTTTCAACTTTTGCCCCTTATGTTTGCTAAATTACACAGTAGGTCCCGTATGTTTGCTAAATTACAACTTAGTTCACTAAACTTTGCTAAACTACACATCATATCCCTTATGTTTGCTAAATTACACGGGACGATAAAGTAGATAAAATCATGTAATATATAAAAACAAGAGCACTTGCCATGCAAGATTTAGTCGTTAAAATCAAGGGAAATCAATGTTTAGGTCAATGCTATCATATCTTAGACTTCCATGTGGTTCTAGCTCCGATGGGCCCTGCGTGCTACTTCTTTGGCTAACTAAACGTCTACTCCTTGGCACGCTTGAAGGGGCGGGAGTTGGACACTCTCCACGAGTATGTCCTACTGCTTGGCACCTACTACAATTTCTCTGTATTGGATCTTCACCACGAGATTGTAGAAACCAGGATTGATCTTACAACCAATTAAGCAATCAAGAACACAATTAAACAGTAATTGAATAGAGAATTAGAACCAAAAGCTTGTATTCATTGAAGAACAGAGAACATATCTAGAGAGAGAATATCTCAACGATTACAATGTGAATACAAAAGCTATTCAAAAGTTATGCGAAAAGTTAGTTAGCTTACAGTTGCTAACTCCTATATATACTGTAAAGAAAAGCTAAAGCTACAGTACATATACATGACAATCCAATAGAACTATTACACGTGTTCTAATTAGTAACAGAATATAACTGAAGATATCTAAGACATAAGTTCTGAACAACATGTTCAGAACTTCTGAACATTCTTCTGATTAAGCACTTCAGAACATACACTTCAGCACTTGACATTTTCATCTTCATCTTCAGAACTTCTGAGTCTCCTACCCAGAACTCTGAGCTTTCTGTTCAGAACTGATACTTAGCAATCTTTGTAATACTTTCCAATCAGAACTTCTGAGCCTTCTTTCTCAGAAGTCTGAGTCTTTAGTTCAGACTTCAACAAGTGGTTCAGAATTCTGACTCTACTACTCAGAATCCAGACTTGAATGTCACACCTCAAAGGGATAGTTCAGAATTACATGTTGTTACAGATGAGAATGATACAAACAACAATCTATCAGATATTGATGTGCTTCCAAGTTCAAACAAATGGACAAAAGACCATCCTATTCATCAAGTGATAGGAGATCCATCAGTGGGAGTGCAGACTAGATCAGCAACAGCAAATGAAGCAATGTTTGCAGGATTTCTAAGTATAATTGAACCTAAGAAAGCCACTGAAGCCCTAGAGGATCCAGACTGGATTTTAGCAATGCAAGATGAATTGCTATAGTTTGAAAGAAACAAAGTCTGGAGACTCATTCCAAGGCCTGAAGGAAAATCAATAATTGGAACAAAATGGGTGTTCAGAAACAAGAAAGACGAGTCAGGTATTGTAGTCAGAAATAAGGCTAGATTGGTTGCAAAGGGATATTCACAACAAGAAGGAATTGATTATGATGAGACATTTGCACCAGTTGCTAGAATTGAAGCAATCAGAATATTCTTGGCATATGTTGCACATAAGAACTTCAAAGTATACCAAATGGATGTCAAATCAGCATTTTAAATGGTATACTGAATGAAGAAGTTTAGGTCTATCAACCTGAAGGGTTTGTTGATCCTGAGTTTCCAGATCATGTGTATGTTTTAGATAAAGCATTGTATGGTCTGAAACAAGCACCAAGAGGCTGGTATGACACTCTAACTCAATACTTATTAGAAAATGGCTTCAAGAAAGGTAAAATTGATACTACCTTATTTTTAAAGAAAGAAGGTGATGATTTAATTTTGATTCAGATATATGTAGATGATATAATATTTGGTTCTACAAATGCAGAATTATGTGATGAATTCTCAGATATCATGAAATCTAAATTTGAAATGAGCATGATGGGAGAATTGAACTTTTTCCTTAGTCTTCAAGTAAAACAATTACCAAATGGGATTTTTATAAATCAAGGAAAATATGTAAAAGATATTCTGAAAAAGTTTAAGATGTCTGATTGTGCTGCTATGAGAACACCAATGGCTACAAATGTCAAGTTAGATGTTGATCTCTCTGGAGTTTCAGTAGATAACAAGGTTTATAGGGGCATGATTGGTTCTTTACTTTATCTGACTGCAAGTAGACCAGATATCATGTTTGCTACATGTTTTTGTGCTAGATTTCAATCAAATCCAAAAGATTCTCATTTGCTGGTTGTTAAAAGGATCTTAAGATATCTCAAAGGTTCACCTGATTTGGGCCTTTGGTATCCAAAAGAGACTGATTTCAAGTTAACTGCCTTTACTGATGCTGATGATGCAGGAAGCAGATTGGACAGGAAAAGTACATCTGGTGCTTGTCACTTTTTGGGAGATAAGATAGTGAGTTGGGCTTCAAAGAAGCAAAATTGTGTGTCCACATCAACTGCTGAGGCAGAATATGTAGCTACTGATGCTTGCTGTTCTCAAACTCTGTGGATGAAAACATAACTCATGGATTATGGTTATCAACTCAACAAGATTCCCATTTATTGTGATTCAGAAAGTGCAATTGCTATCACTCAGAATCCTGTTCAACGTTCAAAGACCAAACATATTGATGTAAGGTATCATTTTATTAAGGATTATGTGGAAAAGGGAACTATAGAAATGCACTTTGTGCACATAAAGTATCAATTAGCTGACATGTTCACAAAGCCTCTTGATCACAAAAGGTTCACTTTTCTCATATGTAAGATATGAATGCTTAATCTAACTAATTGATTATATTTGTTATTTTCAGAAATAAAATTTTTCTAAGTAAGATTTTCTGAGTAGTGTACTCAGAATTCTGACTCTCTTACTCAGATGTTCTGAGTCTTGAGTTCAGAACTTCTGAGTCAATACTTCAGAAATCTGACTTCATAAGTTTTTTTTCTGACTAGGTAACTCAGAGCTTCTGACTTTACCTTTCAGAACTTATTTGTGGAAATTTACAAGTATTTCAATTTGTTGTTAAGTTCTTTCTGTTTTATTCTTTTCATATTCCTTTATGTCTAATATGTGTTTGAGTATATGCTTAAGTCAAGGGGGAGCATTCATATCTTTCAGAAATCATTCTGAGTTGTTTTCAAAGGTTTGTATTCCTTTCTTATCTCAAATCATTATAAGAAGGACAAGCTTTTAATGATAAATTGTTGTATACTTGTTCAAACAACTTCTGAATACTTTAATAAGGTTTTCAAGGTCAGAAGTTAGATTTTAAATGATTTTCAGAAATCACAAATCATCTCAAGAGGGACAGACTTTTGATGATAAAAATAATTTTATATCTGTTCAAACTACTTCTAGGTGATTAAATGATTTATATTATCAGAAGTTGAGATTTAAATGAATTTCGGTTTCAAGGGAATTTCTTCTGAATTGTGTACTCAGAACTTCTGAGTATGCATTCTCAGAACTCTGAACGTGTTATTCAGAACTTTAACTTGTGTTGATTTCTATCAAATAACACGTGTCAGTATCTTATTCATTTGATGATACCACGTTTCATTTAACATCTTTTGTGGTATTTCACAGTGTTAGAAACCGTTATAACTCTGACATAAAGCAGTTTTTCATCGTTTAAATCCTTTCAGCTTCGCGGATTTTAAATAGACCTTAGAATCCCTATTTCAAATTCATTCGAATTTCAAGAGTGAAAAGTGAGATACGCAAAATTCCTGAGTTCATTGATTTTGTTTTCTTTCATACTTCTTGAGTGATAATCATGTCTGATGCACGTAGAAGTGTTACTAGATCTTTGCACTCTGCAAAGACCTTAATGTCGTCTTCGGATGAGGATGATGAAGTACGAATGCCTGATAATATAGTCGCAGAAGAAGGGGCTATAGGAGGAAACGTTTTAGGAAGAAATGTTGGAGGAAATGCAGAGGATGAACAAATGGTTGAATCTGAGGGAAATGCAGAGGAGGGAAATGCAAATATCGAACATCAACAAAGTGTTGTGAGGTCTGTATTTTCTTCTAGACCTATTTCTTTGGAGAGGATTGTACCAGAAGATGAATATTTGAGTTTGTTAGAAAATAAATGTGTTTTAGTGCTTGATGAAACAAATTTCAAGGAAGAACATAGGATTATAATAGAATTGTTGAAATATCATCCATTCAAAAAGTGGTTTACTCTGAAAAAGACTGTTCCAATTCAGTGTATTCAACAGTGGTGGAAGAATTTGGAGTTGCAAGGAAATAAGTTTGTATCTAATGTAGGGGGGTGTCTTTAACTTTGACTGTTAGTTTCTTAAGAATAATGTTGAGGTTGCCAGAGAAAGATGATTTGGAAGGGAGATCAGATTTTGAGGATTCACCTTTGACAGAGGAGATGTTAGCTGAATTTAGAAGATTGGGATATAATGATGATCTGAGGAATCTTAGTTCTTTCAGAAGAAATAAACTACCACCGATATGGGCATGTTTCTTCACAATTGTTAATAAATGTTTATCTGGGAAGCATAGTTCTCCAGATCAAGGATCAAGACAAATCATGCAGATTTTTCATGGGTTAGTGAAGAACAGACATTATGACTATGCTTTTATCTTATGGGAAGATATGAAGAATACCTTTGAAAGAAATCAGAAGGCACTGAGGGGAGAAACAAGAGATAATCCTTTGACATATATACCTTATCAGAGGTACTGGCAGATGGTGATTTGGTATGCAATGAGGCAAGATTCTAATATTCCAAGGAGAGCAACTGAGGAGCATGGGCGTTTTCTACATGGGTAAATTAACATTTGTTCTTAAACTTGTGAATTTTCCTAATCACAAACCTTTGACAAGAGCACTTAGGTCTTACATACCAAGGGAGAGTGAGATTTTAAAAGATTATTGCACCTCAATGGGACTTTAACAACCTCAGGTCCCTACCTATGAGGACAACCCCGAGAGGAGACGTGAGGGGTCAAATGCAGTAAGAGAGGGGGAGGATGTTCAGGTCAGAGAACATTCTGAGAGAATTGAGAGGCAAAATTCTGAGAACTTGGTTAGAAGTGAGCCTGAAAACAGACAGAGAGAGGTGAGGATGAGAGAATGTCACCAGAATTAGAAAACAGAGATAATTCGGAACCAGCTGATCTAAACTGGGCATCCACATCTGCTATTTGTTCACAAATCTTGGTGAACAATATTGAAGAAAATACCATTCAGCCTATGGTAGAATTTGAAATACCCAATCCCATCCACTCAGAAGCATCTCCACATGCTATTGTTTCAATTCAAACAGGGGAACCATTGCTTACTCATTTGGAGTTTGGCAATCAATCCCAACCTTTTATTCATCACACTGAGTCAGGATTTCATAGTAACATCCTATTTGGGCCTGAAATTTCTTTTCACATAAGCACATCACAGGAAATTCATTTTCCTGTTTCAACTTCCATAGACTTACCTAATACTGGTGGTCAAGGATTGGATGGAAACCCTGGGGAGGTGAACATTTTAAAAGCTTCCTTACAAAGTGCATCTGTTGCACTAGGTGAGTATGTGACACCTACAGGCCATGTGTTCCATGAACATATGAAAACTGGTTCATCTGTTGATCCAGGATTACCGTTAGCACCCTTTGAATTTGAAAAGTTTCAGAAACAAAATCATGACTTGGGAGAAAAGGTTCAGAAATTGGAAAACACAGTAACTTCTTTGAAAGATGAAGTAAAAGATCTTAGAACCATGTTGGATGAAAAGGCTAAGTCTGTTGAGCAGAAAGTGGATACTATTAAAGCATTTGTGGAATCTCATCAAAAGGAGATCACAGATAAATTTTCAAAGTTTCAAGAAGATATAATCAAAAGTATGGATGCCATGAAGTCTTCTTTGCTTCAAACATTCATTTCACAGCTTGTTGTAGTATCAAAGCCTCTACAAATCATGCCTTTGTCTGTAGCAGTGCCAGAATCTGAAACAACTCAGTCTTTGAAGAGGAAGTTTGATGATAATGAGCCTCATCATCATCAAAAGGGTGAGAAAAAGCAGAAGCAAAGTACTGAGTTAATAGTGGTTTCAACTACAAGTTCTGAAAATCTAAGTTCTGAGGATGATATGGAATCAGAAGATGTGGTACTTGAAAAGTCTTCTAATATGGATGCTGATAATGTTCTGAAAGTCACTTGTTCTGAAGAAGAGATGGTTACTTGTTCTGAAATGGTTATGGCAGATACTTCTATGGTGGATACTTCTAAGGTGATTATGACAGAAAGTTCTGAAATGAATAGAGTGGTTACATGCTCAGATATTATTCCTTATACTGGAGGTGATCTTATCTCTGAGATTGAAGAAAGGAGGATGAATGATACTCTGATAAGGAGAATGCACAGTGTGTTGATAAATGCTCTTAATGTTCAGAATATTCACAAAAGTATCAGAATGGTAAGACCAATTGATATGATGGGAGAAGAAGACTACTCAGTTGGATATTCAGTTAGGTTTCAAAATGAGTTTTTATTTCATTTTCTGGATGAGTTGACAGTTCTTGATGGAGAGTATGATAGAGTTGAGAATTACTTTATGCCTCTGGAATATGTATACAGAAGACCAATTGTCATTCCAAGGATTGAATTGCCAATACTGGAGGAACCCCTATGTGATTTCATTATTAAACAGAGTGATACTCCACTTGCCAGGAATTACTTTCATGACATCTTTCCAGAAGAACATTATGAGCATCTTTATTGCAAAGAAGATGAGTATGTTGATATTGAGAACTTCATTGATCGATTTATGGATGAGAAAATACAGATGGTATATGTTGAAGCTTCAAACAGACTGAGAAAACCAGATGAAAGGTTACTTGTTCAGAAAAGGATTGAGAAGGTGTTAGAATTTCAAACAGAAGAGTTTGATTGTCTGAAGTATGTAAGTATGGAAGTACTTAAGGAAGGAAACTTGAAAGTGAATCTAACTAGCTTTGACTTTCACAGATTATTTCTAGATGATCAGATTTTTCTTGTGAAGTTCTTTGCAAGTACTGAAGAAACATGAGTGGAAATTAAATGCAGAAGGATTTTGGGCATCTATGTCAGGAATATGCATGTGTATGATTTTCAGCTTGCCATTGAATCAGGAAAAGATAAGTGCAATCTGAGTTGTCCAATCAGAAAGCCAAAACATGAAAGTTATGTTCGTGGGTTTATAAATGTTGGAATGGAAAATGAAGGTTTCTTTTGCTTAGCTTCTGGTAAACCAATGTTTTTCAAACTGAATGATCTTGTGAAGTACAGTGATGCTACACTGCAATGGTTGTTGGAAGAGATGGAGGTAATTGCTGAAGGTTAGAAAGCAATATTGAGGGATAAGTGTACAAGGCATATTAAAGAAAGATTGGATCTGAGAACAAGAGTCAAAGAATGCAGTGATTGTATGCTATCAGAAGAAAATCCAAAGAAACTTCTACACATTGATTTTGTATTTCCTTCAGAATACCAAGTCAATGGTGTTTATTCTGATGAGGTTGAAGAAGTTATTCCAGAAGAATTGTCAACACAAGAAGATGTTCAGATGCAAGATGCTGAACAAGCAGAACAATCTGAAGCCAATGAAGAAGAAGTGCCAGTTGATTTGAATGGTTTATTTCTGGAATATGATTTGCCAAATTCTTTCAACCAAGAGATGTGAATTTTCAGAGTGTTTATCATGACAAATCAGAGTTTTCTCAAAGATTTTGGGCTGAGTTGATAAGTCGTGTGGGAAAGAAGAAGCAGTCTGTATACTCTGAGTTCTTGATCACTGGAATCAGAGAAATTTGTGTCAAGAAATTTAAGAAGCATGAATATTATGGATTTGAGGTTCTGAAGGAAGATGGAAAAGTGTACTACTTTACTAAAGCTGATTTTTACAAGATTTCAGTATTTGATTTCTATCGATTGTATAGTCTTTTGGGAGATAAAGATACTAGCAAGTATAAGAAGGAAAGAGGAGCATTGGCAGTTATAAGAGAAGCAATGTTCTATATTCTAAGATGGTATGCTTATACTGATTTTCAAGTTGCTTTGCATGTACATAGACCATGTGTCTATCTTTCCAAACCAAATAATGATCATGAGCAACTAAGTATTTTGAAGACTGGATACATTTGTACACTACCAGAATTGGGTATCATACTGAAGAACAAAAGAAGTGAAAAGATATTCTTCAGAGTTAGTGAAGTTGCTAAGTACTGCTCTGGAACTCTCAGATTTATCAAGAACAGTTTGAAGAAAACGATACAAAGAGGAACTCAGATTAAAGAGACACAAGAGATCATGGAAAAGATTGATAGAAGATTAGCTTTGAGAAATGTGATTCTTCTGAAGATCGTGTCTGCTTTAAAGGAATTTAATGTTGATCAATACAGTCTTGTTTGACAAAAGGCGGAGATTGTTAGAACTGAAGTTTGTCAAAAAGCCTAAGTGTTGAAGTTTGACAAACTTCAGTTCTAACAGAGATGGACGTCGATCGTTCTTTCTTGGTCTCCTGGCTCTGTTCTTAGTTATTAACGGTGGATAGCATGGCAGAAGGGGGTCGTGTGGAGACACCCATGATTCAGGGGGTCCAGCTGGATTTATTACCTCCTGATATGTGTCCCGGTAAGTTTAAGACGTGTAGAAATTTACAGCCAAATCGCTGCAATCTCTACGACCCATATGCCTTGCAGCAGCGATGGCATGACCGCACGGTAACCCAGAGTATTGCCATTCAAGACATGAACAAACATGGTCGGTCATATCGACAGTCGCGTCAAAACGGTTATCCCAGACCTGGTACTTCCCATACCCAATTTCGCTTACCCTACATGTCGCAGCCATTCCCACCTTTTGAGATTATCTCCTCCGCCTTTGGTGTGAGTCTATTATGCATTTAACCTCCTTTTCGGCGTCGAAGTTGGTACCACTCTTGTTGAAAGGTCTGAAAGTACTCCATAAGTTGTTCAATCGGTAATCTACGAGCAAAACGGGAGAATGCATTCACTAACTCTGCACAATTGGAGGTCAAAGTGGCATAACGTTGTGCAGGAAAATGGGCCCTCGAGCACCTCTCTGGTCCAGCATCGCCATAACTTGTGCTACACGATTGCAACTAACTCGTAGTGCATTCATGTATCGGTCAAACTCCTGAACCGTATACGCTTGGCATGCCTTCCAGTAGGTGGTGTGGTGTGTTGTAATACGTTTGTCCTTGCTTTTGGCATTCATCTCCAAATGTCGACAACATAGGGCGTGAGAGGTGTTTGGGTACGTGGCAAAGATTGCGGCGATAACCACCTTAATTAATAATTCTAATTAATAGCTCTATTTAATATGAGTTGTTGGATCAATGGAGATGGTGTGACCGAGATTAGTCCTCACGTGCACAATGAAAATTGAGTTTTCATTTGAACTTTCCTCTCTCTCTATATATATATATATATATATATATATATTGGGGCTTAATCATTTTTGAGAACTCCAAAATTTGTGAGATCCGTGAGAACTTTTACGTTAGGGTATTGTTACACATGACTTTTTTTCCCATTTAAGGCTAGCATTTAAAGTACTGAGGAACATATATTTGTTTCACAATGTGTTTGCTTCACATGTATTCGGTTCACAATGTGAAACCTTTTTGCGTGAAACTTTTGTTTCTCAAACAGGCTAAAAAGGTTCACATTGTGAAACAAATACACATACGCATATATATATATATATATATATATATATATACATGTTAATCGATATTTTAAATGCTAGTCATAGATGAAAAAATCATATGAAATAGCACATGATGCACTAGTTTCTCAATGTTATCACATAAGTTCTCAAAAGAAAAAACTTATATATATATATATATATATATATATATATATGTATATAGATATATGGATATATATATATAGAGAGAGAGAGAGAGGTTCAAGGGAAAACCTCAAATAACTGAAAAACTAAAGAACACCCTTACATACATAGGATTTGATAATCTAATGGTTATTATTAGAATGGCAATTTTGTAATTAAAAAGAAGCTGAAGGTAAATTACATAACAAGTTATTTGAGGTTGGGGGTAAAATTGGCAAACTACAACACCATTAGGTTTTCTATGCACCAACATCATTTCCACCGCCTCCACATGCTACTCCCTCATTGACTACCAACTCCCAAACACCACCACCGTCTCCTCCCTCCAATCCCTCTTCCAAATCAAAAACCTTTGCAACCTTCTCGCCGCCAACAACCTCCCCACAACCACCCCTCACACCCGCTCGTTCCCATCCTCCTCCATCCTCAAAATCCCCTTCCCTTGCTTAGTGATGTTTGGTACCAACGAACGCAACGCGTAGAGCTTCTCATGCATCCCGCTTTTCCTCTTCCGCTGGGAAATCAAAGTTCTCGACCAATCCGCCTTCGTTCCGCCACCGCCACCACTCCTTCCCGGCTTATCACGATTACTGGTGGTTGCCGTCTCCGATGAAAGATCATCTCCATAAACATCAGAACCTTTTAAATCCCGATCCCCTTCCTTATCCCAGATCAGATTCACACTCGGATCCATCGCATCATACCCGCCAAATTCAGCACCGGCGATGATCGATTCGTTGAGACCATACAATGGCGGCGGCGGCTGCAGATCCGTGCAGCAATTGGTAAAGTGATTGCATTGGTAATCAAAACATAAATTTTGAATTGGATCGTCTGTCTCGCTTTGAATTGTGGAATTGAAATTTTCGATTTCGAATTGTGGAATTGAATTGGTAGCTATAATCTTTCCCTTGAATCGATTTCAAATCTCATTTTTATTTGAGTTCGATTGCTCATAGTTATGTACGATTTTTCTGTTTTAGTCCAGATCTGTGCATATATATGCATTTTTGCATAACTACAATTCGATTTTGATGAACTGACTGTTTAGATCTGAAATTGTGTGGTTGATTTTATGTTCATCAACGTGCTTAGAAACTTTTTGATTCAGTCTTCTCCACCTTCTTCTTTCTCCTTGGAAACAACCATCTACAAATGCTATGCACAAGTGCATATATATGCATTATATGCATTTGTGCATATATATGCATTATATGCATTTGTGCATATATATGCATTTGTGCTTATCGACTTGTTTTTTATCGTTTTTCTTTCACATACTTGTTTGTTTTTCAGTTTGGATCAGATTGCAAGTTTTAGAATTGAAAACCACTATGTATCTGTGATTTTTTGAAGTTTGGCAGTCGACAGCAAGCATCGCCGGAAAACCGTGAACTCGCAGGAATCTGCAAGTTTTCGCCGAAAAACTCATGGAGGTGGATTTGTGACTGGGAGTAGTGATTCGTTGGGGTGTATTTGTTTTATTTTGGTTGTACGGTATAGTGGTCAAATTACTTTTCTACCCTTTTCATTAATTTTAATTATTTTAATTATTGATTATTAATATCCTTTGGATTGTGTTGAATAAATGTTTGTAAGGGTGTTCTTTAGTTTTCTAATTATTTGAGGTTTTCCCCTAAACCAGACATATATATATAAAGAGAGAGAGGGGCGGTTCAAATGAGAAATGTTAAGTGTGTGAAAAATAAAGAAATGATCCTAGCCCTTCATCTAGTCAACATTTGCGGCTTTGACTGTGAAGTACTGGATAATTCCTCGCGTGGTCTATAGAAGATAGAGGGGTAGTTTCGTAAAATATGTGAGATGAGTCATATGTGAACCTGTGTGAATAGTTTCATAAAATACGTGGGACGAGTTCATATGTGAACCTGCCTCTATCTTCTATAGACCACGCGAGGAATTATTCAGCCCGAGCCTTGTTTGTCGTCAGAACCGTTGAAGAGGGTGGAGGAGATAAAAAGAGGAGACGCACGTCTAAACGAAATAGAGGTTAGGTTACCCCTTTTTCATTTATAAGGTTTTTAGATATAAGAGGCTCTAAAATTTTGAAAAAAAAAACAAACAATTTTAATTGGAGAATGTCTGACTGATTCAGACAAATGTGGGCATCAAGTGCTGAAAACCAAAAAAACAAACAAGGCCTAAGTCATCGAAGGTACTTTGGGGATGAACTCGTGTGAAGTCGGGCACTAGAACCATTACCTTGTATGGTGTGTGAGTAGGCACTAAGGTCGGGGGTTATGCGAAGATGAACTGGTGTGGGATCGGCTCTGAGAGCTTGGGTATTATTGGTCCCGAAGGGTTATACAAGTTTGTAGAAGGAGGGGGTTGAATACAAACACATGTTTTTTATCTTTCTAAATTGTTTATTGATATAATCAAACAATTTACAGTTTGTTGCGAAATAAGATCAAGTTAAAAACCTAATCTAAACAAACTATGAGAACACACAGATTTCTTACACTTGAAATAGAGAGAAAAGAAATAAGAAAACTAAGGAGAGTTTTCTAAGCACTAAGTAGTTCAGTGAGGAAGAAATCTGAGCACTTCAAATGTGAAGTAGGGTTTCCTTTATATATTGCATGCATTTAATGCACGTCAGTATACCTTTACACGTGGCAGCCTCTGATTGGTTGCATGATTTGACTTCAGCAAACATCCTAGTGGCCGCATGATGAACAGTGTAGTTGCAGAGTTGGTTGTACGATTCTGGACAAAAGGGATGTCCGTTCTGACAAAATCGTACGGAGGCGTGCAAGGAGATAAGACAAAAGTTGCTTGTAGAACAGGCTTCATGATCAGCGTTCGCTAAATGAATCTTTATCAGCGAATGATAAAGTTCAGCGTTCGCTGAAGTCTTCTACTTGAAACTTCGCGTGGAATGGACAAGTCTTGTCTTCGCTGATATATGCACCAGGTCACTAGTAGACTTAGTCACTTGTTCTTCAACTTGGTCTTCGATTTCAGCTTCAAACTTGGTTGACGCGAATCTTGTCTTCAGGGATCATAAGTAAACAATTACATGATGAACATTCAGCGATCATCAGTGAGGCTAAACAGACTCAGGGCTCACTGATATACAGTGTTCGCTGAAGTATAATTTAAAACTTGTTTTTCATCATCGATACTAAACATGCTTAGCAGTATATTTTTTTTGATGGCAAAACATTAATACATATTGTCTACTTATAATTTTCACTAAGTGTTTCTCAGGGTCATTATCAAATCATTGAGGGTTTGGATCAACAATCTCCCCCCTATTTGATGATGACATAGCAATAAAGGAAAATTTCTATGTTAAAAACATAAGGATAAAAAGGACTCATAAAATACTTGTCCCATTTACTGTTTTTCTGGATCTTTTGTTAGTACTTAAGGAGTAAAGTACTTTCATTGAAATTTTTCATTAACTTCATATAAGATTACAAGGGAAGTGGAAAAATTACGAGTACAATGAAAAATAATTACAAGTACAAAAAGATACAAACTGATAAGATAGAAGAATACAGAAGATGATCTTATTGTTGATCCCGATTTTACTCAACAATGATATTAATCTCTCAAGTTCTAAACAGATTTATATATGCGGAAGCGTTTTGACAGAACAAGAGAAGATTACTCGGTAGAAATAACACATAATCAAATACATGATATAATAATAACACAAAGGATTAACTCAATAATTCATTGTATATTGATTAACCAAGAACACCAAGAACACCGAAAGTACGATATGAATTTTGCTCTAAAGGTGTGTGTGTCGTGCAAAGTTAATAGAAGAGCTCAACATGAGCCTTCTATTTATACTGAACTACAGGGGACAATTGGGAGACAAGAAGTACTAAGGGTACAAAGACAACATCGTGATCTGCTATAGGTACAACGTTAATGTAGTGCGTCGCAATCTGCAAAGGCTGTAACCTATCAGAGGTTGACACGTGGAATGTGCAGGGCACTCCTTGTACGAATGATCTTCAGGATCTTCGTACAGCAGAGAACGTGAGAAGAACGATCGTCTTTGATTTGATCATCAAATAATCTTCTAAGTCTTCAATCTTCATACCATAGAGGCTTTGTGGCCTTGTCCTCTGAGAACGTATTCAGATGGATCTTCACTTCGGTGTCTTAGCAGAGGCCTCTGTCGATGACTTTATACTTGGCCTATTTTTCAATACTTCTTTAACTACAGAAGTTGGAGCTAACAATCTCCCGCTAGGTATTGAAAAATAAAAAATTGAAACATGCATGGCTTTCTAGGCTAAGTACACGACAGAAGGTATTTGACCTCTGTTGAAAGTTTACTCTTCATATATGGTTATGCCAGAGACACTTACATTCGATTACAGTATGTGATATGAAAAGTAAGCAGAGGAAGGTTGAGGAATTCAGACTCTTGCATTTGGGAAATTGTTGAATTTCCAGTTGTCGATTCCTCCACTTTTGAGTTCATGATAGAATTTGATGCAGAGGTTTCTGAAGTTGATTACGGAGTCGATAACATCTATCAATATGTCGGCTAGTGCTTGATTCATGAACTCTGTTCCTCTGTGCTCTATGAGATTGGCTCTGAACTCTATCAGAGAGCTTGTTGCATACTTCTGGCAATCAATCTCTAGGAATAACCTTGACTTTCCAGCAGCATCTTGATAGACATACCCAATCTTTGGAAATGTAACGATGGATTTTGGTCTGGCAAAGGAGTGGCAGTCATCTTCTGGTGGTGGGAGTCTTATTTGTTTTACTCCGAGGTCGAGTCCTACATGGAAGTCACTCAGATTGTATAGTAGAAGCCTTTCGCGCATGGCTTTCTTGATCACCCTATATGCCCTTTGAACTTCAAGTCTGGTGTTGTAGTTCTTTCTTTCCAAGCTCAGAAGATCGGGCAGGTCATAGGGGCTTAGGTTCCTCAGATCAGCATCTGAGAATTGGTTCTCGATTCTGTCCATCCTTTTGACTTTGTAGATGTTGTAGTGGATCTGAGTGCCGCTTGTGCTAGAAAGCTTGCAGTATATAACTTTGTTGATTTTAGAGGTTGAGTAGACTTGGTTGGCAGGTTTTGCTGATGTTCTGTTAAATACATCTTCGAGCTCCTTAAGTAATTCAGGGTTCAGAATGGATGGTGGCAGAGGATCGTTGATAGCTCTACTGTACAAGTACTTATACACCACCTCTTCTATTTGTTGTGGAGGTACAACAGGTGGAGGCATGGGCCTGGGGAGAGCATCCATTTTGCTTTCTATTTGGGCCACTCGATCCTCTGATGGCTTAGCCTTGGGGTCTATTGTGAGATTGGTTGACAGAGGGGTGAGTCCGTAAGCCCAGTCTTCTTCTTCGGGCTTAGGTGTAACAAAAGCATCAAAAGCGTTTTTCTTCAGTTTCTCTACGGGTTGATGCTTTGGCTTTTTCTTTTTCTTTTTCGGTTCCTCTGTCAATATCTCTTTTCCCTTGTCTTTGGCCTTAGGCTTATGTGCTTCTGTTATTTGGGTTTGGGTTGCCTCTGTTTGTTTTAGCTGTTGAGGCTCTGAGGTCTTTGGTGGGATTGCTTCTGTTGGTTTGAGCTTTGGAGTTTCAGAAGGCTTGGATGGGGGTGCTTCTGTAGGTTTGTCAGAGGGTTTGGTTGGTAATATGGTTTTGCTCAGATATTTCCTTGGTTTTTGAGCTACTGTTTTGGTTCTGGATTTGGTTTTGGGTTGTTCTGTTGTTTTGGGTGTGGGAATTAGAGATTTTGTCTTTACAGCTTCTGGTATAGGGGATGGTAACTTGGGTTCTTCTGGTGTTTTTGGTGTTTGTGTAGGGGGTTTGTCTTCTGTTGGTTTTGGTGATTGGGATGGTTGATCTTCTTCAGAGGATGTAAGGATTTGAAATTGTTTTGTTGGTTTGTGGGTTGGAGATGGCAAGTCTTCTACGGTTATATGTATTGTTTCCACAGAGGTGGGTGTTGCCTCTGTGGTTTGCGTATGTTGTTGAGCTTCAGGGGTTGAAGGTATTTGGGTTTGGGTTTGGATTTCATCAGATACAAGTGTTGTTTCCACAGAGGTGGGTGTTTCCTCTGTGGTCTTCTTTTGTTGTTGGGTTTCAGAGGTTTGGGGGACTTGGCTTATTGGTTCTGCGTTGAGTGGTGGAGCTGGTAGACCTCTGGAGCCAGCTCTGTCTTGTCTCTTCTTCTCCCCCTCAGGATGACCTGATGATCCATTAGAATCATCATCAGAGTCATCCTGACCCTTTGCACTTGTGCCCTCTGCTCTGCAAGTTGTTTCTGGCTTCTTTGGTTGAGAGGCACTTGCGGCTATCATTTTGGCACATAGATCATCGCAGATGCCAAGAAGGTAAGCGACCTGTGCTTCTGTGTTGAAGCGCAACTTGCCCACGCCGGATCGAAAATCCTTGACATAGTTCATGTTGGCAGCTGTGAAGGCTCTGATGAATTCGGTCATTTCATTTAGAACCCCTTGACCCAATTCTGTGAGTTAGGCTCTGGTGATATAGTCCAGGGGCTTCAGAGCTTTGGTTTGATCGAGAGTATGCTCTTGGACTTTATCCAGAGCCTTCTGAAGATCTTCGGTGGTTATGACGGGAGCAGAGGTTTGTGGGAGGGTCTTTTGTGCCTTTCTGGCCTTCATTAGCTGCTTAGAGAGGTTGGCAATGGAGGTTTCCAGAGCAGAAGTAGAGGCCGGTTCAGCTTTAGCAGAGGTTGTTGCAGCAGGGGTGACTTTGGCCATGGCATTTTTCACCTATGTGGACAGGTGGTCCACTTTGGTGGTCAGATCTGTGATTGCCTTTGTAGAAGAATCTGCAAAAGTATCAAAGGAGCTTTTCAACCCCTCTAATGAATTGGTCATAGAGGTGACAAGGGTTTGGAACTCACCCCTTGAGACGTAAGGACCAGGTGTAACCTTTGGGTGAACAGATCTATCACCAGAGTGAGTCTCTGTTCCTGAGACGCCTTCTTTCGCTCCTGTTTGTACGTTGAGAGCGGAAGGACTTCCCTTCGATCCTAGATAAGAGGATTTTTGAGCTTCAGGCTCTACGAAGGTTCTATTAAGCACATTGTCCTAATCCACTCCAGAGGTGGGTACAGGAGTATCCTTAAGTTGACTTGGGGACTTGTCTAGAGTCCCTTCGTCGTTGTGCTTTCTAAGCTCCTCTGAAGAGCTGTTGGGACCTATAAGTGTGTGCGTGTCAGAGGAAACGAAATCCTCTGTTAGGATGTCTGAGGTTATCTGGGGCAACTGATCACGAACTGAAGGTGATTCCTGTGGAGAGGACTCCCTTGGAATGGTTTCCCCGGTTATCAGTGGCACAGAGGTGGAAAAAGGTACCTTTGTCCGGTTTGCTTGGGTTTGGATCGAGCTGTGCGGCTCTTTTTCAATGACACCTTCTGCCACTAGACTGGCGGTGTCAGAGATGTGGGTTGCACTGGGAGGGGGTTGTGGTTGTGTGCCTCTTCCAACTTCGGCATCTTTTTGGGCTTCAGCCTCTGTCATACATCCAAGTATTGGGGATTCTATCCTAAGTTCTAAGGATTCGTAGCACGAATGAGTGCCAAGTAGGATCTGTACGTGTGGATGAATAATACTTGCTGTTTGTGCTTGGATAGCATCAGAGGTTCTGTCAACCTCCATATCAGAAACCACCTCTGAGATGATGACTGATGGTTTTGTGGTTGTATCTTTTGAAGCTTCCTCTTCAGTCATGCATCCAATAATGGGGGATTCTAGCCTAGATTGGACTTCAACCCAAGTATCTTCGGTTTCTATCATCCCCTCTGTATTTTGTAGTTCTGGGTCATAGCTCGGAGGAGAGGAAAACTTGTCACCCTGTTCCTCTAGGTCAGAATCAACCTCTGTTACAGTGAAATCCACTTGGGATGTGTCGGTGTTGAATACTGGGATATCTTCTGCAGGGTTAACCTCTGGTATAGTGGAGTCCACTTGGGATTGGTCGGTGTTGAACTCTGGGAAATCTTCTGCATTCCACCTAGATGTGTCCGGAGATTCGGCAATGTCAGGCCTTTGGATGAAAGCAGAGAAGTCAGTCCCCTCTGCATAATTGATTGGAGTGGGGGATTGCAGAGGTTGTTTATGGACTTCCTCTAAATTTCCGGGCTCCTCTACGATGGTCTGCAGAGGAGTTGTGGGTTTCTTGGTTTTCTTTCTCTTTGGCTTTGGAGCACCCTCCTCTGATGACTTTGTCTTGCGTTTCTGTTTCCCTTTTGAAGGAGGGGGTGCAGAGGATGCAACAACCGTTTCTGGTGGAGGTTGGGGAATCTGTGTAGCACTCGAAGAGGTTCCTTCTGTAGGTTTCTTTGCTCTGGGAGCCTTTTGTGCCTTGGAGGGGGTGGCTGTCTTTGTCAAGGATACAGAGGAGATCATCTTTTTCCTCTATAGTCTTATCTTGGCTAGTTTTTACTCGTGTTTGACCACAAATTCTGCGTGCTCTTCGGGGCTCATTCTCTCTACCACTATGGTTCCTAGGGGGACTCCTAAATGCGGGGGTGTCATAGGACTTGGTTCTGGTGTCCTGTGAACGCGTATATAATCTAACCTAAGTTGTTCATCAGAGGCATAGGTCAAAAGTTTGGTTGTCAGAGGTCTGCAGATCGCATACCCCTCTGCGTGTTTGTTGGCGACCATTCTTCCCATTGGGTAAGTCTTGACTATTGGCCCTTCCATTGGCCATTTGTTGAGGAGTAGCAGAGGTTCCAGAATGACTCCGATAGTCCTCTGGAACTGTAAGGCTGGAAGGTCTTTGACGTTTGGGCCCTTGGCCTTCTGTGTGGATATGCGTCGATCGATGGTGTTTACGAGCTCTTGCATCATCAGAGCCGCAAAATCAATGGGTAAGTCATAATAAACCCCGAACATTATGGCGAGAATTTTGTGTGAGGTTTGATCGGGGCTTCCAACTTTGCCTGTGAGGCATCTGTTGAGGATCGAGAATAAGGTATTCCACAGAGGTGGAAAGCGGTTTCGTCTGAAGTCGTTCCTTTTGTTCAGGTGGGTATTGTAACCCAACATCTCTACAAAATCGCAGAGCTCTCTATCAGAGGGGATTTCTGCATACTCCTTAATCCCTAAAAGCCCTCTTGTGGGCAGATTGAACTCCAGAGATAGCATGGTTCTGTTAAACCTAAGCTCTATGTTCTCGGATTTATCAGGTTTAGAGATGTAACCTCTGATTTCCCTTGTTTCTGAATCATAATAACAGCTCTGCCAGAACTGGTTCAGGTATCTGGCAGGGATGCAAGTAATGTTCTTCATGAGCAGCGTGTTCAGAGGGTGGTTCTCCAGGATGTTCAATAGAATGGTGTGTTCTTCACCAAATCTTGTTCTTGATGGCACGAGGTAATGATTGTTTGGTTTTAGGGGTAGGGAGTTCTCGAAATGATCATTCTCGTAGAAGAACTGTAGGTGAGTGGTCGGAGTGAAATCAACGGATTCGCCTTGTTCTTGTTCTGAATTTGTGGACCTGGTTTGGTGTTGTGAGTGCTCAGAATGAGCAGGGGTGACGCTAGTGAGTTTCGGGTGGAAGCCATTACTGAAAACGTGAAGAAATGGAGTAGAAAGGAGAAAGTTGCAGGTGTTTCACTGTTCGCCGGAGTTAATCTTGAGAGGAAATCGTAAAAGATGAAGAAGAAGATGAAACGGGGTTATATAGTTGAGGTTTGGAACGGATAGAATTCTACAGTAAAAAGTGAATTAAATGATATTTGGGGTTCGCACTCAAGTTCTTACAGTTGTTACCACTCTCTGAACCGTCATTTGACTGACACATCCAAAATAGGTGTGACACGTCAGAGGTGGCAGAGCACGATTAGACGTCGTGCGCGGCCCATTATTGCTGAGCGCGTGGGCGTATCTATTCACAAATGATTGTCACTGTAGAAAAATAACCCGCCCCTACAGAATCCCATTTCTGTGCACAAGTGTCAAATCAACAGAGGCTCTGTGATGGAATGAGCTCTGTGATTTGAATTCTTCTTCCATAACTTCTAAGCTTGCACCTTTATCCAAAACATTTAAAAAGACAGTGGAAATGATCGATAGAATTTTTGTGCAAAAATCTGCATTCACAGAGGCTCTGACTTACAGAGACTCTGTTGAGCCCAGCAGAGGCTCTATGAGTGAAAATTTCTAATAACTGAAAATTCATAAAACTTTTTGATCATCCAAAGTTTTAATTGTTTTAAACAATGTTTTTAGGGCATATTTGGAAATTTGTGTCCTAGAAAACTGTTTTGGAAAGATGTTTTGTGCGAGATACTTACCTTTTGATTCCCCTTTGCTCGGCATAGTACCTGACTTCTGTGGATTTGGTTGATCACATCTCTTCTTTGGCTCCCCCTTGAATTAACCACTTTTGTTGATTAATTCAAGATCTCCTTCTGCTCCCCCTTGACCTATGCTTGGATCAAATGAGATAAGTAATGCACAGAACATAGGTCAAACACACCAGAGGTTCTGTGGAGATTGTCAGAGGCTCTGAGCAATCCCACAGAAGCTCTGTTGGGTGCAGAACTTTTGATGATAAGGAATTTACATACATAAGAGTTTATATATACATATTCACAAGAGGATCAAGTCTTACTTACAGAGGGTTCAACTCATGTTTATCATACCCAACTTACTCACCAAGAAAATGAATCTTTTCTCATCTAGTTCCTTGGTGAATAAGTCTGCAAGCTGGTATTCAGTAGACACAAAGTACATCTCGATTGTACCTTGTTCAACATGATGCTTCAGAAAGTGGTAACGGATATCGATATGCTTTGTTTCTTAGTGCTGTACAGGATTGGCAGAGATTGCAATGGCACTTTTTGAATCACAGAGGATGGGTATCTTGTATATGTGGTAACCGTAGTCCTTTAGTTGAGTCTTCATCCACAGAACCTGGGAGCAACAGCTAGCAGCAGCAACATATTCAGCTTCTGCTGTAGATGTCGACACACAATTCTGCTTCTTTGAAATCCAGCTGACTAGTTTACCACCCAGGAATTGACAACTCCCAGAGGTACTTTTTCGGTCAAGCTTGCATCCTCCATAATCTGAATCTATGTATGCCTTAAGATCAAAGCCAGAGTTCTTCGGATACCAGAGCCCAAGATTTTTGGTTCCTTTAAGGTATCTGAAGATTCTCTTTACAGCAAGAAGGTGGGATTCCTTTGGGTTAGCTTTATATCTTGCACAGAGGCATGTAGCGTACATTATATCAGGTCTACTTGCTGTTAAGTATAAAAGGGACCCAATCATGCCTCTGTATAGCTTGCACTCTACAGATTTGCCATTTGGATCTGAGTATAACTTATTTCCAGTGGACATGGGGGTCTTCATTACAGAGGTATCAGAGAGCCTAAATTTTAAACGAATGTCAGAGACATATTTAGCTTGATTTATGAAAATTTCCTCTGATGCTTGTTTTACTTGGAGTCCTAGGAAGAAGTTTAATTCTCCCATCATACTCATTTCAAACTCACTCTGCATGAGTTTTTCAAAATCTTTGCACTGTTGTGCATTTGTAGAACCAAAAATAATGTCATCCACATAGATCTGTACAAGCAGAATCTCATCACCTTTTCTTTTATAAAACAAAGTAGTATCGGTTGTACCTCTGTCGAAATCATTATCGAGAAGAAAGGTTGAAAGTCATTCGTACCATGCTCATGGAGCCTGTTTCAGTCCATACAGAGCTTTGTCGAGATAATAAACGTAGTTTGGGTACTTGGCACTTTCAAACCCTGGTGGCTGCTAGACGTATACTTCTTCTTGGATTTGGCCATTCAGAAAGGCAGATTTTACATCCATTTGAAAAACTTTGAAACCTCTGTGGGTTGCGAAGGCTAAGAAGATTCTTATTACTTCGAGTCGTGCGACAGGGGCAAAAGTCTCATCGTAATCAATGCCTTCTGCTTGGCAATATCCCTTGGCCACCAATCTCGCTTTATTTCTAATTACTACCACATCCTCATCCTTTTTGTTTCTGAAGACCCATTTAGTCCCTAATGCTTGTTTCCCTCGTGGCAGGGGAACTAGGGTCCATACCTTGTTTCTCTCAAACTGTAGAAGCTCTTCTTGCATTGCATCTACCCAGTTTGGATCATCTAGGGCTTCAGAGACACGTTTTGGCTCGATCACACTGATAAAATTTGTAAAGAAACAAAAGTTAGCAGTTGCTGATCTTGTCTTGACTTTTTCAGAAGGATCGCCAATAATTAGGTTCTGAGGATGGCTCTTCGTCCACTTCGTCGTTCTTGGAAGATGGTCATTAGCATCATCTAGTTGAACCTCTGTGGTTGCACACAGTGGTTCTGGTGCAACCTCTGTAGTGGAAGGTACTTCTGCGCTTGAACTTGGTTCTTCAGCTTGTGGGAGTATTGGGATAAGAGTTGGAATTTATTCCTCTGAGGAAGTAAAGACTGAATCCTCATTTTCCTCTGGTATTGGTTCCTCTGTTGTAGTTGGATTTGGTATGTCCAGTGCCTCTGTGGTAGAATCTTTGCTTGTATCATCATCTGTTGGCTCCCCCTCAGCACTTGCATCTGCACGATTTACAGAGGAGGATGAAGTATTTAATGGACCAGTTAGAGATATACCTGACTCAGTCTGGTTTGCAGAAGATGTTTCTCCAAAGGCTCTGATGGCTCCAGCAGAGGGATCAATATCGTCATGGAACATCTCTTCAAATAGCAGATTTAGGTCTGCTTCTCTTGTGGAGGAGATGCCAGAGGATTCCTTTTTCAGACCGAGTTCTGAACTGATTTGTTCAGAAGTCTTTTGAAAGGAATCGTCAAAAGATACATTGATGCTTTCCACAATGGTTCTGGACCGCAGAAGGTAAACTCTGTAGGCCTTTGAGGTGGCAGAGTACCCAATGAACTTGCCTTCGTCTGCTTTCACATCAACCTTTCCTCTAGCTTCTCTATCATTCAGGACAAAACACTTGCATCCAAATACATGGAAGAACTTGATGTTTGGTCGCCTTTTATTGATCAAGTGATACGGTGTTTTGATGTGCCTCTTTATTATGGTTGATCGATTTTGGGTGTAGCATGCGGTTGATACAGCTTCTGCCCAGAAAGATGTTGGTAATCCAGATGCTGTCAGCATAGTTCTTGTAGCCTCCACAAGCGTGCGGTTCTTTCGTTCAACCACGCCGTTCTGTTGTGGGGTGCGTGCAGCAGAGAAGTTCTGGGATATGCCTTCTTCTGTGAGGTAAGCTTCAATGACAGAGTTTTTGAATTATGTGCCATTGTCGCTTCTCAACTTTTGAATCTTGAACTCATACAGAACTTAGATTCTTTTCATTAGGTTTATCAGAATGTTAGGAACATCTTATTTCTTTCTGACAAATTCCACGCATGTATATCTTGAGTATTCATCAATCAACACAAGTATGTACTTCTTACCACCAAGGCTCTGTGTAGCGATTGGACCGCAGAGGTCAACATGCAGCATGTACAGAGGCCTTGGGCAAGACACATCAGTCTTGCCTTTATGGGAAGCTCTTTTGAGTTTACGCATTTCACAGGCAGAGCACAAATGATCTTTACTGAATTTTACATTTGGCAAAGCTTTAACAAGATCAAGTTTAACAAGATTATCTAAAGTATGAAAGTTTAAGTGGCAGAACCTGTTATGCCATAACCAGGCTTCTTCGATCTTACAAGCAACAAGACAGAGCTTGTCCTTCTTGTTCTTGGCACTAAAGTTCATGAGGTACAAATCTCCCTTGCGTTCGGCTCGCAGAAGTTCGACTCCTGTATCTTCACGTTGTAGAGAGCAGAAGATTCTTTTGAACATGACGTCAAAACCTGTATCACAAAGTTGGCTAACACTGAGTAGGTTGTGTTTAAGGCCATCCACATATGCAACTTTGCAAACGGTTATGTTTTCTTTCTTGATGACTCCGTAGCCTTTTATATACCCCTTCTTGTTGTAGCCAAAGGTCACAGATCCTCCATCGAGTTTATCTTTGTAGGAGGATAGTAGACCTCTGTCGCCAGTCATGTGCCTCGAGCACCCAGAGTCAAGATACCAGATCGGCACATACTGCTTCTATTACACAATTAGATAATTTTAGGTACCCATATCCAAATGGGTCCAGCTCTGTTAGGGGTCTTCAAGGTTGCCTTAGCATCCTTGGGTTTGGTTTTAGCTTCTGATGAAGAACCATTTTGTTTCTTCTTACCCTTGAATTTTGCAATCTTTTTGGGTCTAGAGAGGAAACAGTGTGGACTAGAGAAGTATTTATTCAATTGATGTATAAGTTTAAAACAATGACAATAATGAATATACGAAGAAATTTGCTTGAACTTCTCATTAAAAACACTGAAACAGGGTACAGAGGGCTTTATTATTACAATCTATCCTAACATCTTACTTCCTATTACAAGAAGAATTATGTAGACTAGATTGTTGTTGTGAGAATTCTCTGTGGAGAGCAGCCTTCTATGGACCCCTTCCTCTGTGGTGAACTTCTGTAGGTTTCACTGTCACAGAAGAAAAAGATTTATTATTTTCAACCCATTTACCCTTCTGTTGCCAAGTTAATTTTTATTTAAAAGGCCTTAAGGGTTTTGAAGTTTTTGAACTTGTTGGATTATGAGAAGACATTTCCTTTTGTTGTTTGATTTTCTCAAGCTCAAGAGAGGTTTTGGCTTGTATACACATGTGTAAAAAGTCTGGACAGATAGGAATCCTTGTGGTTTTCTCCTTTGGAGGAATGGTTCTGTTAAGAATTCCAGAGGGAAGTTTAATTTCCTCTGCACCACAAGGAACTATCTCTGACTCTATTGAGTCAGTCTCAGATTCGTCAGAGGATGAATCGTCCTCATATACAGAGGTTGAGTCACTAAGATCTCTGTCGACAGAGGCTGGACTTTCAGAGCATGTGCCATACTTACTTTCTTCCTTTTCTTTGGGACTATCTTCCAAATCAGCAGAAGTATTTATCAAGATTTCCTCATAGAGATTTTGATCAACAGAGGATGTACAGAGGTTTTCATAAAAATTGTTTTTGCCAATTTCCATTAACTCATTTTCAGAAATATTTTTTAGTTTTTCTTCTGAAGAAGCGGGCAAGAATTCAGGTGCCTCTGCAGATAGTTTTGTCTCAGAGTCTATAGTGCAGACAAAAGCAACCTGTGTTTGAGTCTCGGGGTCACCAAACTTGAAGATTCCTATCTGATCTTGAGTTTTCAGATATCTCTTAGGTTTGGATTCTCTTTTGTCTTTAGAGGTTTCCTCTGGTGAGGTTCCCCAAAGACTTTTCGCCTTTTGCTGATAGAGAGTAAGTTTGGAAAACCAGGTTTTCTTGTACTTCCAATATGAAATAGAGAAGACAGGGACTTGTTTCTTTTGGTTCCAGTATATGGATCTATATCACAGAAGCCAATTCCCCTTCTTCCTATTTATGTATTGACCTTTTCGTATACCTTCTGTGCATCTTGATATTTTTTAATTAAAAGGTCTCTTCTGAGTAGGTCTTGATGAAGGACTTCTCTTTCCTTTTGAAAATAGTGTTTAAGAGCAAGAATATTCATTCTGTCGCTCTCAACATCCATAAGTTCTTTAGATTTAGCTTTTAAGGCAGATTTGAGTTCTGAAATCTTTTCTTTTAAAGAATTTAGATGTTTATTCCAGTTAGTTTCAATCTCTTCCTTTTCTTGAAATATTTTTGCCTTTTCTTGAGTGAGAAGTCTGGCTTCTCTCTCAAAGAATGCAAGCTTCTTCTTGATATTTTCACAAGTCCTTTTAAGTTCAGTGTGTTCAATAGTTAGTTTAAGCAAATCATCTTTTGTTTCATTAGAGGAAGAGTCAGAAGTGGATACCTCACTGTCAGAGTCGGAGGAGCTAACCTCTGCCATCCCACAGAACAAGGCGTTCTTCTTTTCACCTTCGTCAGAGGATTTATCTGACTGCCAGTTTTCCTGCTCCACCATGAGCGACTTCTAAACATAATACTCTGCCTTCTTTTTGTAGAAAGCAGAGTCCCTCTGAGGGCGGTTTGGTTTGCTCTTGCAGTCTGCAGCATAGTGGCCTGGCTTGCCACAGTTGAAACAACCCTGATTCTGGGGTGCATTCCCAGCTCTGTCACCTGACCTCTGTTGGTCACCACCTCTGTCATTCTTGTCATTTGACCATTTGTTGGTCATTACCATCTTCTCTTCCCTGATTCCTTGGCTCATACTTCCATCCACGGTCATCTCTCCCATTGCGTTCATATCCAGACTTCTTCTGGTAACCTCTGTTGAATTCTCGGGTCAAAAGAGCTAAAGATTTAGCTATTGAGGCCATGGTTGCCTCCTCTTCTTCTACCAATTCCTCTTCTTCACTATCAACGACCAACACCTTCTTCTTCTTCTCTTTCTTCTCCTCCACGGACTTCTCCTTCTTCGGTTTCTCCTTAGCTTCTGTCGCCTTACCAACAAGTGCAAGAGGCACACTAGTTTGAGCTTTTGCATGTGCAATCTGAGGTTCTTGGGCTGCCAATGTTCCATAAAGATCTTACAGAGTCCAGGTGTCTAAGTCCTGATTAGTTTGCAGAGACATAGATAGCTGGAGCCATTCTTCATTTAGGCTCTTTAGGAACATGACGTTGTTCTCCTCAGAGGTTCTGTGGATTCCAAACTTCTTACACTTGTTGATGAGAGAGTTTAACCTGTCATAGGTTGACTGCAGAGATTCGGTCGGCAGAGCTTTGAATGCGTAGTATTCGTTGATGCATTGAGCTCTGCGGTTCTTCTGAGTCTTGGCCCCTCCCTCCAATTGTTTCTCCAGTTCCTTCCATAGATCGTATGCAAATTCACACGCATCTAGGGATTGGAAGAGGTCATTGGGTATGGCCATTATCAGAAGTCGCTTTGTCTTCTGAGCAATCTCGTATTTCTCCCGGGTAGACCATTTATCCTTTGTTTTTTGGTTTTTCGTGCTCAGGAATCTCTGGAGTGTCATCTGTGGCAGGTACACGGGGTATTGTGACCATGGGAACGAAAGGAGGATTGTGGATATAGTAGACGAGTTCTTTGTCAGTATCCTCAAAGAAGTGAATCATTCGTATCTACCATTGAGGGTACTCGTCTCTTAGCAGAGTGGGTGGCTTGGTTAAAGAACCAGCGGTGAAGAAGTTGTTTGTGTTCGCCATTTTGAAAGTAGTTTGAAAAGTACCAGAAAGCAGAGTATGAACAGCAAACTTTCAGATGATGGAGTGGATACTTCGAAAAGAGTTTATAAGCTTAAAACCTTGAACAATGCACTAAAATGGAGAGTTTTAACCGAAGAAACAAGTTCTGTAAGTTTACCAAAGTCGAACAGGTCGAGAATGGCAGAAAAACAGAGGCTGTTTGAAGTAAACGAAGAACAGGTTAAAATCAATCCAAGTTTCTACCAAAAATCATTGTCAGAGAGGATCTCTTGATATAGAAAATCAAGGATGGCATTGATACCAATTGTTGATCCCGATTTTACTCAACAATGATATTAATCTCTCAAGTTCTAAACAGATTTATATGTGCGGAAGCGTTTTGACAGAACAAGAGAAGATTACTCGGTAGAAATAACACACAATCAAATACGTGATATAATAATAACACAAAGGATTAACTCAATAATTCATTGTATATTGATTAACCAAGAACACCAAGAACACCGAAAGTATGATATGAATTCTGCTCTAAAGGTGTGTGTGTCGTGCAAAGTTAATAGAAGAGCTCAACATGAGCCTTCTATTTATACTGAACTACAGGGGACAATTGGGAGACAAGAAGTACTAAGGGTACAAAGACAACACCGTGATCTGCTATAGGTACAACGTTAATGTAGTGTGCCGCAATCTACAAAGGTTGTAACCCATCAGAGGTTGACACGTGGAATGTGCAGGGCACGCCTTGTACGAATGATCTTCAGGATCTTCGTACAGCAGAGAACGTGAGAAGCACGATCGTCTTTGATTTGATCTTCAAATAATCTTCTAAGTTCTCAGTCTTCATACCACAGAGGCTCTGTCAAGTGTGACAGAGGCTCCGTGGCCTTGTCCTTTGAGAACGTATTCAGATGGATCTTCACTTCGGTGTCTTGGCAGAGGCCTCTGTCGATGACTTTATACTTGGCCTATTTTTCAATACTTCTTTAACTACAGAAGTTGGAGCTAACACTTGTCACCTACTCTGGTTCTTTCTTGATGAGAAGTTCATCAGGAGTATCGGTCTCTGGAATCATCCAATCAGGGACTATTACTCCCTGATCCCTTCTAGCTTTTGCTTCGCGATAGATTAAGGGCTTCAGGAATGATCTGAGGAGGTCACCTCTGTAGTCGCACCAATAAAGTAGATCTCTGAGTTGTTCGATGGGAGTTTTGTATAACTCAGAGATACGCTGAAAGCATCTACAACCAGTGAAATCATAGAAAAATATGTCGTTGGGATCACTGAGAACTTTACCAGGGATGAAGTCTTAAGCTGGAGGTAAGGAGATGTCGAGATTTGATAGATCTGGATTTGGACCAAGAACTGCTTCACGAGAGAATTCAATCCCTGTCTTGTTTCTTATTGTCGGGCCTGAAGAGGAAGGAGTCTTCTTCTTTGGAGCAGCTCGTTTCTTCTGAATTGGTGGAGGAGGTGGAATATCAACGCTAAGGTTACCATGTCGATCAACTTGTTTATGGCTTTTTCAACATGGGACTTAAAAGTTGAGCGGGATCGCTGAATTGCGATTCTCATTTCCAATCATTCAGAGAAATTGAGTTTATCCAGGTCTGACATGTAGCAGGTTCTTCTGTAGCCGTTTTCTCTGACTATTTGGACATCAACAATCGATACCTTGTTGACTACTTTTCCGCTTATGTTCACATTGCTTATTCTTGATGCATGGCTTCTATAGTGGCACTTTTTCTTACACCAGGCCAATGTGGAGTCACTGGCCTTGGTTTTCTCTTGACTTTTCTTCTACGCATCTCTCATCAGCTTTTGCTGAACTTCCAGAGGAAACTTCTTTAGTTGTGGATCCTTCACTGAACGTTGGGCTAGTTCAAGAGCATAGTTTTTATCACTAAGCTCAGCCTTCTGTTTCTCAGCGAGGATTTCTTCAGCTTTCAAGGCTTCAGCAATTTCTCTTGAGGTTAAGCAACGTAGATGAGGAGGAACCAGGCGCTGATTGTCAAGTTTTTGTATCATCGCTGCTTTCCTTCGTTGTTCATCTTCACTTGGCCTTTGAGGAGGCAAGGAAGGTCTTCTTGGATGTGAGAGAAGTTCTTCTTCTTCAGCTTGAGCTTCAGTCTCTTCCAGAGCAGAGACTGGGATTATTTGTCTTTCAGCATTGAGCACTGGGATTATTTGTTGTTGAGGAGCTTTAGTGATAGCCTCAAGCAGGGGAGAGGACTAGCTGAAACAAAATGATCAATGGAGTTAGATCATTTGAGGAAAAAAGATAGAGAAAGGAGAGTTAAGTGTTTAGAGGTTTAAGAATGAGAAGGGTTGAGATTGAGAAGGTGTAGAGGAGGGATGCAGTATAGGGAAAAAGGATGTAGTGTACCTGACAAGTTGGTTTTTTTAACAAGATTGTCAAGTTGTCGGTGGCGAGACCTTTTTGTTTTTCTTTGGAGGCCTTCTTTGTAGGAGACTTCGCCTTGGTCTCCTCCCCTGGTTCGTTTATAGAAACCCCTTTAAGATCAGGGGCTTTGATCGTTGTAGGCTGAAAGAAGAACCCGTCATCATCATCATCATTATCATCTTTTGGAGATGATGATGGTTCTTCGTCTTCAATATCTACGTTTTCGTCTTCTTCAGCTTCTTCCTCTTCCTCTTCCTCTTCCTCTTCCTCTTCCTCTTCCTCTTCCTCATCCTCAGAAGAGGCGTGAGGAGGGACTTCGCCTCGCTCCCCTTCAGCTGGAGAGGGACTTTCAGTGGTTCCCTCAGGATGATCAGATTCCTAAGGGTCTTCATTCTTTTCCTCCCCCTCAACATTCTGGGGAAGGCCTTTGTCAGTATTCTCCCCCTCTTCCGCTGAATGGGTGGGGGAGGCAATGGTAGTAGCAGCAACATCAGTTTCAGGGATCCTGTCTTCTTGGCCAGGGTTCCCTATTTGTTGTTCCACCATTGCCATTCTGTCTTCGAGGCCAGAAATAGCAGGTGTACTTTCCAGAATGAATTTCACTGCCATCTCCATCTTATCCCAGTCATCCTGGGAGAAGTGAGATGTAGGAACAGTGGGAGCGTTCAACCTTTCTAGGATCATGGTGAGCAGGTCATTATTGCCAGCGACCTTTTTAGAGAGGCTGCTTACCTCACCTTGTAGACCGGAGTAGTTGGTCTTCAGAGAGATCACCTCACTGGAGAGATGAGAAAGTTGAATCTTGTCTCATCAAGAGGTTTGGTAAAAAGATCAGCTAACTGAAAGTCAGTATGGATAAAGTGAAGGTCTATGTCACCATTCATCACATGATCTCGATGTGTTTGGTCTTTGAGTGTAGCACTGGATTGTTTGTTATACCGATAACACTAGTGTTGTCGCAATAGATTGGAATTTTGGAGAGCTGAAGATCATAGTCCAATCGTTGATTTCTCATCCATAAGACTTGAGCACAACAGCTTCCAGCGGCTACATACTCAGCTTCAGCTGTAGAGGTGGACACTGAACTTTGCTTCTTGCTTTTCCAACTCACTAGCTTTCCACCCATAAGCTGACAGCCTCCTGTGGTGTTTTTCCTATCCAGCTTGCAACCTGCAAAATCACTATCTGAATAGGCAGTTAGATCGAACTCTGAGTCTTTAGGATACCAAAGACCTAGGTTGGGAGTACCCTTCAGATATATCTGAAAATTCTCTTTACAGCGATCAGATGAGATTCTTTGTTCAGATTGATATCGTGCACACAAACAAGTAGCATACATAATATCAGGACGGCTAGCTGTAAGATAAAGGAGAGAGTCGATCATCCCACGGTACGCAGTGACATTAACAGTTTTCCCTGAAGGATCTTTGTTAAGTGTCAGCGGCGGTGCCATAGGGGTTTTCATAGTTGAGCTTTGAGTCAGATCAAACTTCTTCAGCATATCTTTGACATACTTACCTTGGTGGATAAATGTACCCTTATCATTCTGCTTGATTTGGAGTCCAAGGAAGTAGTTCAGCTCACCCATCATACTCATTTTATATTCATATTTCATTCTTTCAGCGAAACGAGTACATAGAGATGGGTTAGTAGAACCAAATATAATTTCATCAACATATATTTGAACAAGAATGATATGACCTTTTATATTCCTGAAAAATAGAGTGTTATCAATTTTTCCACGCTCAAGTTTTTCGATGAAAAGAAAAGACGATAGAGTGTCATACCATGCACGTGGAGCTTGTTTCAGTCCATAGAGTGCCTTATCCAGCTTATAGACATAACCTGGATGCTTAAGATCGGTGAATCCTGGAGGTTGTTCAACATAGACTTCTTCATTCAGCCTTCTATTTAGGAATGTTGATTTCACGTTCATTTGATATACTTTGAAGTCTCTATGAACAGCGTAAGCTAGAAATAGACGAATAGCTTCGAGTCTTGCCACTGGGGCAAAGGTTTCGTCATAATCTATACCTTCCTCTTGTCTGTATCCCTAAGCAACTAAGCAAGCTTTGTTGCGAGTTACAGTTCCATTTTCATCTAACTTATTTCGATACACCCACTTGGTTCCTATCACTGATTTGTCAGATGGTCTTGGAACGAGATTCCAAACCTTGTTTCTTTCGAATTCAGTCAGCTCTTCTTGCATAGCGCTGACCCAGTTTGGATCTCTGAGGGCATCATCAACTTTCTTTGGTTCAATTAGTGAAATAAAATTTACATGAAGACAAATGCTACCTGCACTGCGTCGAGTCTGAACACCTGCATTTGGATCACCAAGAATTTGATCAATAGGGTGATTTATGGTCCATCGCTGAGCAGGAACATGAGCTGTTGACTCAGAATGAAACTCTGGAATCACTGAAGAGGAAACTTCAGCGACGTCAGGTAGTAGAGGCACGATTGGCAGCATAGATAGAATTTTATTCACTGACTGCTGAGAGGTTGATGGAATATCAGATGATGGTTCAGAAACAGGCATAGTGTTCATGGGAACAGCTGAAACCCAAGATGATTCAGCTTCACTTTTCTGCACGCTAGGAATGATGATAGGACCATCATCAATGGTTGGTGTGTTGACCTGAGGGTCAGGGTTAGGAACAGTTTCTGAATCTCCAAAATGAGAAAACGTCCACTGATTGAGTTCTTCGTTATCAACAGATGGTCTTGAGTTTGCTAAACAGGATTCGTCAAAGGTGACGTGAATAGTTTCTTCAACAGTTTGTCTTCTCTTGTTGAAGACTCTAAAGGCTTTGGATATAGAAGAATATCCAAGAATATTATGTCGTCAACTTTGGGGATCGAATTTTCCAAGAGCATCTCTGTTGTTTAAGATAAAGCACTGACAACCAAAGATGTGAAGAAAAGTGATAGATGTTTTTCATCCATGGAAAAGTTCATATGCAGTCTTGTTGAATCTTTTGACAATCAGCGATCTATTCTGTGTAAAACAAGCAGTGTTGACAGCTTCAGCCCAGAACTGAGTAGGTAGATGAGAATTACTGAGCATTGAACGAGCAGCTTCTGTGATCGTTCGGTTTCTTCTTTCAGCAACTCCATTTTGTTGAGGTGTTCTCACTGAGGAAAAGTTGTGTGAAATACCCTTACTTTCAAAGAAGCTATCAAGGGAACTGTTTTTGAATTCAGTTCCATGATCACTCCTTATTGAGCGAACAGTGAGATTATTCAGGACTTCCATTTTCCCGACAAAGGATATCAGTTCTTCTGAGGTGTCGCTCTTAGCACAGAGAAACATTACCCAGGCGTAGCGAGAGAATTCGTCCACAATAACCAGCATGTATTTGTTTCCAGCGATGGATTGAACGTTGACAGGGCCAAACAGATCCATGTGGAGAAGTTGAAGAGGAGATGACACTGAGGAAACTTGCTTTGACTTGAAGCTAGCTTTGGTTTGTTTTTCTTTTTCACACGTTGAACAAAGAGATTCCTTACCGTATGAGTGTTGAGGAAGACCAGTGACTAACTCTTTTGAAGAAAGAGTATTCAGTGTCTTGAAGTTGAGATGAGAGAGCCTTTTATGCCATAGCCAGTTGACATTAGAAGAGGCTTTGGAGAAAAAGCAAGCATTTTTAGTGGTTATTGAGTCCATGTTTATTACATAAACATTTTCCAAATGATATCCACTGAGAGCAACTTTCTCCTTCTTGTCGGTGACGAAACATGCTTCCTTAGTGAAGCAAATTTTAAAGTCCTTGTCACATAGTTGTCACATAGCTTGTTCACGCTCGATACAGATAACTTGATTTACATAGACCTGATCTTTCAAATTATTTTCAATGTCCGAAAGCTCTTGAATTTTTAAATGACATTATTTGAGTTGTTCAGCTAAATCTTGATTTAGTTGTTCAGCTTTGGTCTTGCCGTTCATGGCATCATATAAATCAATAGTTAATATATCGATAGCACAAAGTCTATCAGCTTCAGGGAAGGTAGAAGTAACAGTAGAAGAATTTGATACCTGAGAGGTAGAAGTAGAGGTAGAGGGAATTTCAGCTTTTTCTTCCTCTTCTTGTATTTGGGCCATGAGGCAGAGATTAGCCTCATCTTCATCAGAGTCGGATGATTCTTCATCAGATTCAGCCCAGTCATGATCTTCAGCGATTAGACCTTTACCTTTCTTTTTATAGCCTTTCAGCTTTTCATATTTTCTTTCAGCTTTTGGTATCTGTCATCTCTAGCCTTGGGGTTAGAGGATTTCTTGAAGGAGGAAGATGAAGGTTTGAAGACTTTCTTTGACATGTATTCACTAGCAAAGTGTCCTACTTTTTCACAGTTAAAGCAGGTAGCAGTAGCCTTATCAACAGGAGTAGATTTAGGCTTGTCAGTGATAGTGAGAGGTTTACTTCTTCTGAAGTTACTCTTTCTAGCAAACCTCCTGAAGAAATTTGTGAGGACTGCCAGAGATTCATCAAGTTCTGAAGGATCAGCGTCTGATGAATCATCAGAGTTAGATTCAATTTCAGTGATCGTGACAGTTGATCGCTGAGTCGGTATCAACTCTGAGGAGAGTAAAGCAACAGGTGTGCTTTTGGAATCTTTTACAAGATTCTTCTTAAGTTGACACGACTACTCATGATTGAGCATAGTGCCAAATAAGGTAGAAAGGGTCATGAATTTTATATCCTTAGATAGCTTAAGACACATGGTATAATTGTCCCAGCTTTCAGGAAGACATTCTAGGAATTTTGTCAGCATCTCAAAATTAGAATATTCCTTACCAACAGTTTTTAAGTCTATGATTAAACAGTTAAAACGTTGATGTACTTCAGAAATAGTTTCAGTCTTACCATAGATGAAACTTTCGTACTGTCTACCAGGTTGATTTTTCTTGAATCTTGGACTTCACTAGTACCTTCATATTGAACACATATGGTGTCCCACATGGCTTTTGAACTCTTCAAGTTCATGACAGAGTGGTAGACTTCATCAGGAAGAGCCATAGAGATTAGGGGTGAGCAAAACCCGACCGACCCGAAGAACCCGACCGACCCAAAACCCGAACTAACCCAAAAACACCAAACCCGACAACCCGACACCCGAATTACCCGAACCCGAAATTATTTCTTGGTTTCCACGGATCGGGTTGGGTTGCCAAAATCCAAACCCGAACCCGTCCGAAACCCGAAGTTGTTAAAAATAGTTTTTTTTTAATTTTATAAATACAAAATACAAATTGACATTTTTTTAATTTTATAAATACACACACACTCCACATGCACCACACACACAAACACACCTCATGCACACACACATGTAGCAAAAAAAATCACACACACACATATACTACACAGTAACAAAAAAATAATCCGTGAAATATGGAATTCGAATGCTGTTGACTTTGACATTTCAGATGCTGCTGACTTTTAACTTTCTTTGTATCAATTTCACGATGAGTAATCTGTAGAATTTCAACAACTCACAAACAAAATCAAAAGCAAAAAACATTCAAGAAATGCATAACCCGAACTCACCCGACCCGAAAACCCGAGACCCGAACTCACCCGAAACCCAAGCCCCAAACTCTACTTAGGACGGGTTTCGGGTTCCACAATTTCCACCCGATACCCGATCGGGTTTGGGGTTTTGGGGCCCGACCCAACCGTTGCACACCCCTAATAGAGATGATAGATCTAGCCTTTGTATCAATGGCCACCTTCTTCTTATCTTCTTCAATCCACTGAGAAACTTCTCTTATGAGAGTTCTCTTAGGGATGGCAGGGTGGTAGCAGTGGCAGCAACAGGACCATGGACCACATGGGGAACATAAGGTCCATTTTCCACATAGTATGGTATAGTAGGATCTACACCTTCTAAGAAGAGCATCATTCGATTTTTCCAGAGGTTGAAGTTATCTTTACTAAATCGAGGAGGTTTGGCAAGAGAGCCATTATCTATGTAATTTGTATTCTGATGATTTGCCATTTTAGAAGATTAGCAAGGAAGAGAAAAAGAGAGAGTATAAGCAAGATCTTGTTTATGATATTAAACAGTCTACTCTGATACCACTTGTTAGTCCCGAAGGGTTATACAAGTTTGTAGAAGGAGGGGTTGAATACAAACACATATTTTATCTTTCTAAATTGTTTATTGATATAATCAAACAATTTACAGTTTGTTGCGGAATAAGATCAAGTTAAAAACCTAATCTAAACAAACTATGAGAACACACAGATTTCTTGCACTAGAAATAGAGAGAAAAGAAATAAGAAAACTAAGGAGAGTTTTCTAAGCACTAAGTAGTTCAGCGAGGAAGAAAGCCGAGCACTTCAAATGTGAAGTAGGGTTCCTTTATATATTGCATGCATTTAATGCACGTCAGTATACCTTTACACGTGGAAACCTCTGATTGGTTGCATGATTTGACTTTAGCAAACATCCTAGTGGCCGCATGATGAACAGTGTAGTTGCAGAGTTGGTTGTACGATTCTGGACAAAAGGGATGTCCGTTCTGACAAAATCGTACGGAGGCGTGCAAGGAGATAAGACAAAAGTTGCTTGTAGAACAGGCTTCATGATCAGCGTTCGCTGAATGAATCTTTATCAGCGAATGATAAAGTTCAGCGTTCGCTGAAGTCTTCTACTTGAAACTTCGCGTGGAATCGACAAGTCTTGTCTTCGCTGATATCCGCATCAGGTCACTAGTAGACTTAGTCGCTTGTTCTTCAGCTTGGTCTTCGATTTCAGCTTCGAACTTGGTTGACGCGAATCTTATCTTCAGGGATCATAAGTAAACAGTTACATGATGAACATTCAGCGATCATCAGTGAGGCTGAACAGACTCAGGGCTCACTGATGTACAGTGTTCGTTGAAGTATAATTTAAAACTTGTTTTTTATCATCGATACTAAACAGACTTAGTATATTTTCTTTGATGGCAAAACATTAATACAAGTTGTCTACTTACAATTTTCACTAAGTGTTTTTCAGGGTCATTATCAAATCATTGAGGGTTTGGATCAACACGTATTAAGGTAGAAACTTGAGAGGAGTTAGACATTGGGACCGAGACCGTGGGGTACTACTTTATAATGTCGATGCATGGCTTAATTTTTGTTTCTCCATTATTGGGAAACAGGTATCCCCCATCACCAGAAGGTGATGTTTTGCACCCGCGATTTCGGGGTTTTCAGTTCTGATCAGTCTCTCTATCGTTTAGAAAATAGGATAGAGGTTTAGTAAGAAGTTAAGTACTTCTAGTGTTGGAAAAGTTGGGATTCGGATCGGTATCAAAAAAACAAGAAACAACGATAAAAGAGCGTGAAATAGAGGTTGGGGCAACCTAGCGCGCGACCCAAGGTTCGCCGCCCAAGTCACGTGGCTCACTAATGTTAGGAAAGGAGTTCGAGCGATTTGCCACATGACTTAGATCACGGGCAAGGCCGCGTAAAGGCCTGTTTTTGCATAAAACTGTGATTATTGGGGTTTTTTCATTTAGTCATGACTCTCTCGTTTTTCATCTGATTGAGGCGATTTTAGAGGTTATGGTTTCGGTTTTTGAAGCTCTTCAAGGGGAGAACAATGAGAATTATAGTTTCCTTGATAATTTGGGGTTCCTAGAAATTGAAAGGTAAGCTTCTAATCCACCATTTCTTGAACCAAGGTTTCGTAAATTTGCATCGTCAACCTCTCCCTTATTTTGGGGTGTGTTACTAGAGTTTGGGAGTTTAATTGAGTGTTCTTGAAAGCTTTTCACCATAGATCCAAAAGTCTAGCTTGGGGAACTCAAGTCTTGACTAATGGAAACTAGAGGTGAGTTCAAGTTGCTTTGTGAAAACTTTGTTGTAACGATCCCCGTCCTGTGTGATTTAGGACAGGTTCAGTCACACATATATATATACACATAAATTCAAAACAACCTCATGTGTAGAAGGAGGTTGGAAAACATATAGAACATGTTAAGTACTATGTACATTACACATGCAAATCCAAAAGCTTAACATAACTACAAGTTCATAACTGAAAGAGAAATCATCACTAGGCGGGATTATCCCAAACAGTCGCTTGTGTCGCTCTCATCACTTTGACCCAATCTCGAGTGTACATCATATACCTTTCATGCACAGAAAAGCACATGGTTGAGCGACATGCTTAGTGAACGAATCATAAAATAAAAGCAATAGTAATCCAAAGAAAAAATCAATAAAGCAAGGAAAATAAATTAAACATTGAAATCAAGTCAGTTGAAATATATATATTCCATTAATCGATGATCTGGAAAAATAACTCGAAAACAACCACAAATCCAAAACAACGGAAGTCAACATCAAAGTCTCAAAAGCTCACAACAAAGTCTCAAATCACATAAATTCTCATATCCGTGCAACAAGGACACATTGTCCCATGGTCAGCCAAATCATTCGGACGGTTGGGAAATAGGGGTACAGGCACACACTACCTAAGTCCCACCGTGGATTTAACCACAGCCTTAAGTCCTACGGTTGGGAACTAGTTCTAAGATCGATCCATACGTCCTCGGGTAGCTTGTTCCGTAAAGGTCGCGTGTAAAGTATTGTTCATTGAAGACATCATAGTCTTTGTAGCCACTATGGTAACATCCCCCAAGTCCGGTGTTCGGAAACAAAGTCAAAGTCACAAAGTCTAATTCCTTAGATCAAAGCATAATCCAAAGGGGTTTATATTTTATCAACATATTTCAGTTTCAGAAAGTCACATAAAAGTTCATAAAATTAACAATTGGATTAAGACACATAAAACTCGTATCCCATAGAAGTTCGGTTCCAAAAAGATAAAGATTATCCGGCTAAATCCCTGATAGGAATCACAAACAGGTCGAAAAGCATGTTTAGTAATCATAGCACAACAATTATAACAAATTGATCAAGAATTGAAAAACAATGTTCTGGATAACTGATACAGCTATCCACTTTAGTGGATATTTTGATTCATGTTGAATCTCGTGGATGGAATGACCATACCAATAGGTCATTCCCGTATCAAAGAAGATTGACTCCGTAGCTGAGTTGATTCCCTTTCTAAATCCAATATGAATTCTTTGAATTTTTTGTAATGAAATTCGCAATACTAAGCTCGCATGAGCCACAAGAGTCCTAAAGTTTCCTAAGAACCTTATAATGTGTTAATAATATCCTTATGGCACTTTTTAGATAATAAACATAATTATTATGCCCTTTTAGAACACTAGATTTCTGGAAATTCTAATAGTGAGTTAACATCTTTCTTGTGTCTCAAGTTTTTGATTTTTTTATCTACTTAAAAGCCAATCCATATGTTCTCATCTAAATGAAAGTTGGATCATCAATTTTATACGAAATTTATAAAAACTCATTGTTTTGAGCCATTTAAAGTCAGAATTTGATCATGGTGTGAACTGCAAAGTTGTAAAAGACACTTTAACCTTTCTAGTTGTGTATCTTACACCTCATTTGGATCAGCCATTCATTTTATATGAATTTGTGAACTCACTGGATAGAAACTGTTGATACATGCAATTTCTATTTAAGCATTTCATGAAACACATGGGAAACACATCTACAAATTAGAGCTCAAAACCATATCAATGGTTCCAAACACCAATCCTTGAACATTTTTTAACCAATTTAACATAGGTTAACCACTACTTGAACATAAAACTTCACGGAAATCCTATTTTCAAGATTAAAGATGCAAATCAAAACCTAATTTCAATATATGAAATATTTTAGTTAAACTAAGTGAATCCATCCCATTTTAACCACCTAAGTGGCTTAAGAAAGAAAATACACATACTTGGTATGGGTTCTATCATAAAAACCGAAAATTGAAGCTATCAAAAGATTACCTTAGTGCTCTTGACTCCAATTCTTCAATATTATGCTTAATCTTCTTCAAATCTTCAAGCAGAATGATGATTTCTCCATCTCTCTCTCAGGGTCGTCCCTAGAGAAGGGCGGATCAGGCGTACGCCTGGGCCCCAAAGGAAATAGAGGCCCAAAAATTTAAAGTATGTATTATATAGTAGTAGTTAAAAAATTGTAAATAAACAAGAGAAAAAAATTAGTATATAATAGGACAAAAAAGAATTTAACATTATATTAAGGGCCCAAAGTATTAATTATTTACATTAGACAATACATTTTGTAAAAAGTTAAGTTGTCTTTCATTTGCTCATTATTTCTCAAAGTTTTTTTTATCTAGTACGAATATCTAAAAAACTATTTTTGCCTAGAAACCTTGCTATATACTCCATTACTCATCTTCCACATACTCTTTTGATTATTCCATCTGCATAAATTTTATTTTTGTGTTTGAATATAGTAGATTTCTTGTTATTAACCAAGAAAACTCCTACCTATTGAAAACAATTACTAACTATAAAAGACAACCCAACTTATATCAATATTCTGGCTTTTAAAGCTATATTCTTCTTTTTCATACATTATTGACTTCTTATTACCTAATAATTGAGTGCTTGAATCTTAATAGTCTCTTGTCTCTAACTATAACACCAACATGGACTTTTGATTCTAAGATTAATGGTTCTAAAAAAATTTGTTTGAACTCTAAAAGTTTAAAACGGTGATGTGATGAAAACCATTAACACCAGGTAACATATAGAAACTCAATTAATTTATGTTGATTTACTTAAAGTGTTACTCCGAATAGTCAACATAGTGATTTCAAATGATTTCAATCTATATATTAAAGGCATATCATAAGATGATATATTGATATGGTAGATAATATTAGTTTAGAAATAATTATTGATTGATCTTGCGCTAGAAATACCGGGAAAACGGTTTTATATAAATTAGTATTTCTTAAATTCAATGTTATTTTTGATAATATTGAAAAAAATTGTATTTATCGATAGCCCATTTTACATCTCGCCCAGGACCTAAAAAGGGTCAGGAACGGACCTTCTCTCTCTAGAGGTCTCTTCCTCTCTATGTACGTGATTTAGAAATGAAGAACAAATAAAACATTTGTTCTTTTATTTTCAGAATATACAAAGTTTGAACCATTGTTAAATTTGATCCCCTCAAACTTCTAAAATTTCCAAAGTTTACTATAGCCATAAATTTTCTTACATTTCAAGTTTAATGTTAAGTTTTAATTGACTAGGTTTGCCCCCTCCAACAAGGTCATTCTTAATTCTAGATTCCAAGGTACAAGGCAACGATGCATAATGTATAACTTAATCCGAACGACGAATTTTTGCTTGATGTTTATTAGATGTGTTGTTTATTTGATGAGATATGCATTTTTGGTACATTTGATTTTATAAATCTTATAAAATGCTCTTATTTGGGACTTTTGTAAATTTTGATAAATAAATCTTAAAGAGTGTCGTTTGATGGTTTATTTTATAAATAAAGGTTATTCGACGATAATGCACTTTAGTGTATTTGATTTGATAAATTATTTAGAAAATGCAAATTTTGTGTTATGAGGTATTTTGGAAGTATAAACCAAATGGATTGCATTTGGGAATGATTTACCCCAATATCGTCAAGGTTTTGGCCTCATCACATTTTGAGTATGAGGTTGCCTATTTATTTAGGAAAAACAATTTATTGACTTATGTCGGCCTTTATTTGGGTAATCAAATAAGTGGTGATGTTTACTTATATGACTGTCTTGTTTGAGTTTTGAGGACATTTGTCTGGTTTAAATTGCTCATTCTTGAGCTTGGGTATGCATTGCATTTATTGCATATTTATTTGATAATTATATGCTTTAAGTGCGTTAGTCATTTAATTGGGTCGTGTAATTTAGATTGTAATTTAATGGAACCATAGGTATAAGAGTCCGTTTGTTGATTTAAAGATGGGGTCATTGTCAATATTGTGTAGCTTGGCGGAGTGATGGACCTGGAGTGGTTGAGTTTGGCGTCTATATGAGCGATAGACCTGGAGTGGTTGAGCTTGGTTTTGTCGGTATTGCAGAGAGGAACCTGTGTGTGTGGGTTGGACTTTGGGCCCGTTTGAGCTTGGTTTTGTCGGTATTGCTGTTGCAATGAGGAACCTATGTGGGTTGGACTCCGGGTCCGTAGTCGGTATTGTGCAGAGGAGCTAAGTATGGGTGTTGTGGGTATTGTAGAGGTGGTCTCTTGTTGAGTCAGACTCTGGGACCCTAGGTATTATGGTGATGAACTCATGAGGAGTCGCACACCATGACCCTTGTTTTTTAGGCTTTGGCCAGGTAGAATTTACATTAAGTGATCAGGATTATTTTGGGGATGCACTTGTGCGAAGTCGCTCCTAGGACCATTGGCTTGTAGGTTTATCTTTATGGTGTGTAAGTAGGCACTAGGGTCGAGATATTGCGAAGATGAACTCGTATGGGTCAGGCTCTGGGACCTTAGGTATTACGGTTATGATCTTGTGAGGAGCCGAGCACCGATACCATGATCTTAGGGTGCTACTTAATAACGTTGATGAAATGATTACTTTGTGTTTCGTCGTGATCAACGAAAACGGGTCTCATTCGTCACCAAAAGGTGTTGTTTTGGATATTGTGTTTTCAATATGGAGTACTTTCCATGATTTGTGGTTTTGGTATATTGGAACTCATCCATGTTGACGTGTTGGATAATAGAGTTTTATCCATGTTTTCAGTAATTGAATATTAATTCTCATTTGCATTTTGTGTCTGTATTAGGTTTTGGTTATATGTTAAATGGGTGTTTTGAAAGATGCATGAACGTGAAACCAATGATGTTTTTTTTTACCAGGTTGTTAAAAGTTTACCGTACGAGCATGACAAGTGGGTTATGTGAGGAAAGAAGTTTATCGCAATAGCATGGCAAAGTGGGTCGTGTTGGGTTGAACATAACTACTGTGTAGTCTTTGGGCAATCAAATCTACAGGATCACTTTAAGATAATTCGACTTGTTGCTACTAAAAACATGAAATTTCTAACAAAAACTGCAAGACATTCATCCATACTAAACTTCAGCAAGATCATCATGTTGTTTGCTTAATTCGTTCATTAAGATCGTGAAGATGATTAAATTAGATTTTCCACCATTTACGGGTTGTACCTCCACCAAATTAGCAACAAGATGCTAGTCGAGTTCGATGGCAGTCGCTTCACTCGCCACAATCTGCCATCAGAAAATGCTTTCAGGTAAAACCATCATAAACAAATTATTTTGGAAATTAACATCTCTAAAGACAATTGTACAAAATAGAGTAAACCACAGTATATCCCCCCACTCATAGCTTGGTCTCAAGGGGTTTCCACGAAGACCAAAAATAAAGTTTATCCACCAATCATGTAAAGACACGTCATCACTTAAAATGATGAATTAAATAAAATAATACCTGTGATATGCTCTCTTTAAAGCTAGTGCTAGTTGTTGCTTGCAAACCTCTTTCTGCAAGCTCATAATATAATGTTAAGCCTTCAGGGCCATTACTTTTATCCTTCTGCAAATATCTACAATTAAATCAAAATTACAAATAAGAATACAATAATATATTAATAAGAGTAAATTATGTTTTTAGTCCCTGTGGTTTGTTGAAAAATTTCTATTTTCGTCCTTATGGTTTTGAAATTATGATTTTCATCCCTATAGTTTATTATTCATTACCTTTTGTGTCCTTATGATTTATATTTTATTGTCTTTTTCATCCCTACAGTTTACAATTCATTTCTATATTAGTCCTTCATACTTAGAAGTAGTGTTTTGAACTCAAGGACGAAAATAGAAATGAACTGCAAAACATAAGAATGAAAACCGAATTGAAACCATAGAGACAAAATCGGCAACTTTTAACAAACTATAGGGACGAAAAACATAATTTACTATAATAATTAATACCTTTGGTGAACAAGTGTTTCGACTGCCTGCTTGGTGTTCCCAAAAACGCTATGTCTTTCATCCTCCTGAGACAAACCCAATCGTCCTAAATGTTGCCAAAGGCTTTCTACAATTCATAACCAACACAAAATAATAATAATATCAGTGTAATCTGGAATTTCCAATGTGAGTGATTTTTTAGAAACATAAATAAATCATGGTCTATTTGAAACATACCTTCAGTGATTTTGCCTCCACCAAGATAAACGATACCGATAACAACAAATGTGAAACCAGTCAAATGCGATTTTTTACTATCTTCAACGTGTTTTCTGTAGACTTCAGGATCTAGCTGACTTGCTATAATGTATGATTTTGGATCTGCAGAACCTGAGAAACGGAGACTAATTCATTGTTTTCGGATAGAATTTAAACAGTCTCTTTTTATAGAAAATACTTTAATTGCAGTTTCCTTTATTAAAAAATAGTTGTGATTCAATTTAGTCAACAGGATTTAGTTTACAAGGGTACCTTTGACATTTGGTGGCAACAACTACATTTGCCATCTAAACTGAGAGATAAATGGCTACCCTTTATCACAAGAAAACAATACTAGTAAAAGAAAATCACAATTCTTGTGAAGCCTATGAGAAAAACAATAGCCCTCCCCCTTCAGATAACAAGACCAAGAATTCAGAGCAAGAAGTTAATAGACTAAAAAAATGCTCAAATTAGGACAAACACATTATGCTATTTTACCAACAATATGACTAAGGTTATGGACCACCTCTGGCTCTTTCTCCTAACAATAATCCAAATCCAACATAAGACTAAAGGCAAAAGGCATCAAAATGTAACGAAGAATTGAACGTTTGTTACATAATTGAGAAAGAAATTCATCGTTACACTAAATAAAAAGTAAAACCTAAGACAAACGTCGTTGCATTTTTCCCAAAGACTAATAGCACATATTTGTGTAAAATAAATAATTAACATGTTTAGGGTACATTTGGTACGCAGATGGGACGGCCGGGACGAGAGTGAGGTAAGCCGGTGCAAATATTGTGCAAGGTTTTAGGGTTTTAATTTGACATGGGCAGTTTAGTAATTTACCAGTCTTGTCCCATCTCCCTAAAATGCATCGATGTCCCACTCAGTTCTGTCATGTCCCAGTCTAAAAGTCGCACCAAAAGTGGGACAATAGGCTGTTGTTCTGTTCGTTTTCCATTAAGACCCGTATGGATAAAGTTATATGTATTGAGAAAGTTGTCTATATGATAACTTATAAGTTGTTATTCGGTTATTGTGCTGAATAAACGGTCTGAATGTCAGAAATGACCTTTTTACCCCTCAGTCTATATTTTTTATTGGTCCCAATTACCAAACATACCCTTAGAGAACAATCGACAAGTGAATTGCATCATATGAGCCCGCCCTTGAAGTTGATCTACTCATAAGCAACCATTTAAGTTTACAGAAATACTATTATCAGCCATAGTTGCTCACTCTGTGAAGAACGGGGCTGATTCGTTGATGAAGGGCGAGAACGCTGGAGCTCCTTCATATCATACCCAAAAATGCTCGAGAGCTTTGTAGTGGCCTTGTTAAGAACAACAGCCGGAAGGGATCGATGGTGATAGTTTTTTGTGATTAGTTGAGTCAGCTCATCCCTCTTAATTGGGCATCCAGAGTTCTGATGTGTCTTAAAAAGAACATAGCGTATCACTTCTGCAACAAGCTTATCACCTTCCTGGACTCGAAACATTTACAATACTCAGAATATATAAAAGACTACAAGCCCTCTTAATTTAAAAGGGAATGAAAATGTAGGCATGGATTCAGAAAATGTTATAGGGAACGGATTGACCTCTTCAGAAATGCCAAATTGAGAGAAATTTACTTCCGATGTTTCCATCCTGAAGCAAAAGCATGGCGCATAACGTTGTTAGAATTGAAAACTCTGACATAATTCATTGTTATTAAACGAAGAACCGTACAAATGAGAGCAAAGTTTTACAGCTAACAATGGCTGCTCTACCCATAATTAGCTAATTCCCCACAAGACAAAGGATCATGTGAGAAGAAGGGTTAAGGTGAGAAGGTAAGAAGGGATATGGACCCTTGATCACTTTTAATCTCAAACCCACCCATGAATTGCGTTTGATACAGGGATTGATCTGCTGCAACTCATCTCGGTGCACCTCATCCTAATGTGCATCCAAGGGTGGAGATCCCTTCTTACCCTTCTCACCGTAACTTTCATTCTCACGGGAACCCAACCCTTGCCCACAAAGCATGTGCTCTAGGGTTCATCCTGGAAGTGCAAGACCTTCCATTGGAGCAAGAATTAACTTCTGCTCGTTCAACTTGGTGGGTGCACGAGTAGAATAATTTTAGTTTTTGTGTGGAAACTACAATCTTTGGACTCTGTTATGAGGTTTTAGCGGCTAAGTTGATTTCCCTATTAGTCTTAGACGAATCCACGATAAATTTTCTGTTTGTTAAGTACTTATCAATGGCTGTAAAAACAAGAATAACAAAACGCCCAAATTCAAACAATAAAAAAACCTACAAGAAGAAGACGATAAATCAAGTTCAAACAATGAAACAATTACCACTGTAAAAATGCGCATTATTTGGTTGTACTGGATGTTTGGAGTCTGGACAGTAAACAAGCTTCACCAATTTTCAAAGTTGAAACAAAAACAATTACCCAAGAGCAACACCAAACCCCTCTAAAGCCCAAACCTCCATTTCTCCTACCCGTTAGTTTCACCCAAGTTCAAACAATTACTATTTACCTAAGCAGAAGTTCAAACAAATTTGAAGTTAACTAATTTTGAAACCCTATTTTATGCATTGAATAATTTTTAAGAAGCTGATCGCAGGAAAACCAGGCGGAGTGATATTTTCATTCACACTCCAAATGAAAACCCTAATCATAGCTTCAAGATCATTTGAAACATTTACCGATTGATTCTTATTCAAAGATTGTTGCGAACTAACATGGCAAATAAATTAAATTGTTGAAAGAAGAAAAACTTACTGAGATGTGATTTGAGGAGTTGATCGCCGTACAAAACTAGAGTTGCAACCAAAGTGAAGACGGTCAATAACTAGATATCTTGATCAAAAGGAATGGATATGAAGTTCCGTTGATAAATGAATGAAAGGCGCGATTTCTTAGGGTTCTTAAAATACAAACTTGAGTAAATTACTGTTTTGGTCCCTGTGGTTTGTCAAAAAATACGAAACTAATCCTTTAACTTTAAAAATTACCTTTTTGGTATATGTGGTATGCATTCCGTTATGAAATTGGTCCCTCGAGCTGACGGCCGTCTATTTCCTCCATTAAGCTCGATGGTAAAATGGTCTTTTTATATATTTTTATTTCTTTTAACATTTTTTAATCAATTATAGCTTTTTTCTTTTATTTTTTAATTTCTTTTCTTCTATCTTCATCTTCTCCAAGAACATGAAGAACACCATGATCAAGAACACATAGCACCAAGAACAATTCAGATTTAAATACCTAATTCAAACCATATTGAAATCCTAAAGATCTTAATCAAACCCATATATAATAACCTAATAAAAATCAAGAACCATAACTAAAAATATCATCACAACCTCGATAATTTTTCGGTAACAGTAGGTTACAACCTCCGATATACCTCTAGATCAGAAAATAAAACCAATCTCGGATGAATCGAAAGCAGTACCAAAAGCATAAGTTGTTTTAAATAAGCAACCCAAACAGCACCTTATATATATATATATGGATTAAATCATGTGAGAACCAAAAAAAGATTGAGAACCAAGAGAACTGATCTAAGCCTTAATTTGGCTTTGATCTTATGGTTTTAATTAAAAGTTGTTTCACCACATGAAAATGGCATAATTGTCATTTTGGTAACGAAGATTCACCATATGAAACACATACTATTTCACCTAATGAAATAAAAAGAAAAATTTCATAAACATGATATTTCATATATATGTTATTTCACGACATGAAACCAAATACTATATGTCATTTCACCACATGAAACCAAACTTTATATGATATTTCACCACATGAAACCAAAAATTATATGATATTTCACCACATGAAACCAAACTGTGAGTTCCAGATTAGTGCATACAATCAAGAGATCAGAGAATAATAACAATCAGTATGATCTCAACTTGTCATCCATATATCTTTGATTAACCTTCAGAGAATTCTTTATAGATGATCAAGAGTAAAAAAAAACGATTCTCCTAAAACAATAGGATTAACACACTAAAGCCCATTTAACACATTTAGGCTTTTACAAAACAATTAATTAAACAAATTAAACTTTATATAATTCTTTATATAACTTTCTAATGTGGAGGACATTTATGGTCCTAACAATCTCCTCCTAAAGTTATATAAAGAAAAAAACGGTCTTGAAATCTTCAAGTCTTGATCTTCTCTCCCTCTTAAATCTTTAAAGACTCTTTGGAGTTGCTTGTCTTCATGGCTTTCAACGCTCCCCCTTGAATAATGCTCTTATCTTCGTATCTTCAACTTTATCACCAGATTCAACAAATCTGACTTTAAACCGCGAGTTAACTTTGCTTTCAGCTTCAGCTTTAAGAACTTGTAGAACCAAAATGCTTGAAGGAGAAAATAATAATTTGTAGCGAACACCACTTGATACCGATGAGAAGAATTGATCAAATACTTCAATGTGGGAATCCCATGTCTTTTCAACCTTGGATTTGCAATTTTTCACATTCAATCAAAGCACAGTTACTCCCCCTCGGCCTTTGCTAACTCCCCTCAACTTAATAATCAGTGTCTTTGAATCTGTACCCTTTCTTCCCCTCATGATGAGTAGGAGCATCCGAAGCATCATGCAATTTCAAAAACAATACTGGTGAGTAGCAAATTTCCAGATCAAACGTTTAAGTAACCAAGAAGGGGTAATCAACTAACACAGAAACACATTAGTAACTGTTATCACAACAATTAAAATAATTGTGTGGCCTATGTTCAGAGTTGGCAATGGGGTGTCTCTGATAGGATTTCCAGTTATCACTGAAGTAAAATATTAAAAATTACTCCTCAAACTGTTCCGGCAATATCACGAAGATATGCAATTGGAATCACAAAGACTCGTGCATGTGTGAAAGAATTCAATGTTATCTGTTTGGCTCAAAATATTGATTTAACTTGGGACTCAAGTTAAAAATCAATTGACACAGTGATTAGAATATGAAGTTCGGAGACCAGAGTTGATGTCTTCCTTTTTCAATATCTAATACATCCGAGTGAGGAATAGATAGATTATGTGCTAATTCTCCGTGAATATATGAAACAAGCATATGTTGTGAGATAGTTGAGTGGCTGGGTGGGGTGACACGAGTTATCGACACTGGGTCCATGTCTGTTTCAATATTCATCTCCAAAGAACGAGAATGAATAGATTGTGTGGTTACCCGGATAACTGACTCGGTTTGGTAAGGACCAATATATTCTTTTAAGTCTTGCCACAGCCTCACTATTTTCTTTTCACTTCGAACTCATCTATCAATCTTGACCCCTCACTGTTGTCTATAAGGGATATGTTTCTTGGGTAGGTCCTTCCGGTTCTGGATAGACCATACAAACTGTTAGCTCCAATTCTATGAATAGAAGTATTGAAAAATAGGCTAAGTATAAACACATCGACAAAGCCTTTGCCAAGACACCGAAAGAAGATCCAAGCGAAGACTCGACTGAAGACATTCACAGAAGACAAGGCCACAGAGCCTCTGCCAAACTTGACAGAACCTCTGTGGTATGAAGACTGAAGACTTAGAAGAATACTTAAGATCAAGACAAAGACGATCGTGCTTCTCACGTTCTCTGTTGTACGAAGATCCCGAAGATCATTCGTACAAGGCGTGCCCTGCACATTCCACGTGTCAACCTCTGATGGGTTACAGCCTTTGCAGAAAACGGCACACTACATTAATGTTGTACCTATAGCAGTCCCACGATCGTGTCTTGTACCCTTTAGTCCTTATTGTCTAGAACTTGTCTCCTGATGAATAGTATAAATAGAAGGCTTATGTTGAGCTCTTCTATTAAGCTTTGCACAACACACACACCCTTTAGAGCAGAATTCTATTTAACCTTTGGTGTTCTTGGTGTTCCTATTTTGATCAATACAAAGTGAATCTTTGAGATAATCCAGTGTTTATTTAAACTTTGTTTACTTGATCTCGTGTGTTATTCTACCTAAAATTATCTTTTAGTTCGTTTAAAACGCTTCCGCACTACTATTTGTTTGAACTAATAGATATATAAATCATTGTTGAGTAAAATAGGAACCAACAATTGGTATCAGAGCCATCCTTGATATTCTATATCAAGAGATCCTCTCTTACAATGATTTCTGGTAGAAACTTGGTTTGTCTTTAATCTGTTCTTCATATTTTTCAAACAGACTCTGTTTTTCTGCCATTCTCGACCAGTTCGACTTTGGTAAACTTACAGAACCTGTTTTCTCGGTTAAACTCTCTATTTTAGTGCATTGCTCAAGGTTTTTACACTCGCAAACTCTTTTCTAAAAATCTGACCCATCATCAAAAACTTTTAGTTCATACTCTGTTTTCTGGTATTTTCCCAAACCATTTAAAATGGCGAACACCAACAACTACTTTTCTGTCGGTTCTTTAACAAAACCACCCACTTTGCTCAGAGATGAGTACCCTCAGTGGAAGATACGAATGATCCACTTCTTTGAGGGCTCTGACAAAGAAGTTCTGAAATATGTTTACAATCCTCCCCTCGTTCCTATGATCACAGTACCACGTGTACCTGCGACAGACGACACTCCAGAAATTCCTGAGCACGAGAAACCTAAGACAAAAGATAAATGGTCTACACCTGACTGGGAGCAATACGAACTTGCTCAGAAGGCCAAGAGACTTCTGATAATGGCCATCCCCAATGACCTCTTCCAATCCCTAGATGCATGTGAATCTGCATACGATCTATGGAAGGAATTGGAGAAACAATTGGAAGGAGGGGCTAAGACTCAGAAAAATTGCAGAGCCCAATATATCAATGAATATTACTCTTTCAAAGCTCTGCTAACAGAGTCTCTACAGGCAACTTATGACAGGTTTAACTCTTTGATAAACAAGTGCAAGAAGTTTGGGATCCATAGAACCTCTGAAGAGAACAATGTCATGTTCCTAAAGAGCCTCAACGAAGAATGGCCCCAGCTGTCTATGTCCCTTCAAACTAATCAGGACTTAGACACATGGAGTTTATCAGATCTTTATGGAACCTTGGCAGCCCAGGAACCTCAAATCGCCAAGGCAAAATCTCAAACTGCTGGGCCTCTGGCACTTGTTGGCAAGACTACAGAGGCAAAAGAAAAGCCTAAGAAGGAGAAAGCTGTGGAGGAGAAGAAGAAGAAAGTGGTGATGGTTGATAGTTCTGAGGAGGAATTGGTAGAAGAGGAGGAGGCAACGATGACCTCGATAGCTAAATCTTTAGCTCTGTTGACGAAAGAATTTGGAAGAGGAGGATACAGGAAGAAAGGTTATGAACGTGATGGAAGGGATGATAGAGGAGAGAAGTACCAGTCGAGAAACCAGGGAAGAGAAGGTTCTAACGACCAACAGAGGTTGAATGACCGGAATGATAGAGGTGGTGACCGACAGAAGGCCGACGACAGAGCTGGCAACGCTTCCCAGAACCAGGGATGTTTCAATTGTGGCAAGCCAGGCCACTATGCTGCTGACTGCAGGAGCAAAACTAACCGCCCTTAGAGGGATTCTGCTTTCTACAAAAAGAAGGCAGAATATTACGCTCAGAAGTCGCTCATGGTGGAGCAAGAGAACTGGTTGTCAGATGAATCATCTGACGAAGGAGAAAAGAAGAACGCCCTGTTCTGTGGCATGGGGGAGGTCAGTTCCTCCGACTCTGATAGTGAGGTATCCACTTCTGACTCTTACTCTAATCAAGCAGAAGCTGATTTGCTTAAACTGACCATTGAATACACGGAACTTAAAAAGACCTGCAAGAATGTTCAGAAGAAGCTCACCTTCTTTGAGAGAGAAGCTAGACTTCTTATTCAAGAAAAAGCTAAAAAAAATCAAAAAAAGGAAGAAATTGAAACAAATTGGAACAAACACCTAAATCCTTTGAAAGAAAAGATTTATGAACTCAACTATGCCTTAAAAGCAAAATCTAAAGAACTTATGGATGTTGAGAGCGACAGAATGAACATCCGAGCTCTTAAACACTATTTTCAAAAGGAAAGAGATGTCCTCTGTCAAGATCTACTCATAAGAGATCTTTTAATTAAGAAATATCAAGATGCACAGAAGGTGTACGAAAAAATTAATACACAAATAGGGAGACGGGGAATTGGCTTCTGTTATATAGATCCATACACTGGAACCAAAAGAGACAAATCTTTGTCCTCTCTATTTCATATTGGAAGTACAAGAAAACCTGGATTTCCAAACCTACTCTCTGTAACTAAAAGGCGAAAAGTCTCTAGGGAACCTCACGAGAGGAAACCTCTGAAGATGATAAATGTGTGGTATCAAAACACAGATTTGTCACCTTCACTCTCTGTCAAAAGAGAATCCAAACCTAAAAATATCTGAAAACTCAAGATCAGATAGGAATCTTCAAGTTTGGTGACCCGGAGACTCAAACACAGGTTGCTTTTGTCTGCATGATAGACTCTGAAAAGAAACTATCGGCAGAGGCACCTGAGTTCAAGCCTACCTCTTCAGAAGAAAAACTTAAAAATATCTTAACAAAAGAGTTGATGGAAATTGGGAAAAATAACTTTTATGAAAACTTATGTACATCTTCTGTCGATAAAAATCTCTCTGATGAAATCTTAATAGATACTTCTGTTAACTTGAAAGATAGTCCCATAGAAAAGGAAGAAAGCGAGTATGGCACATGCTCTGAAAGTCCAGCCTCTGTCGAAAGAGAACTAAGTGACTCAACCTCTGTATATGAGGACGATTCATCCTCTGACGAATCTGAGACTGACTCTAAGTCAGAGATAGTACCTTGTGACTCAGAGGATTTTAAGCTACCCTCTGGAGTTCTTAACAGAACTATTCCTCCCAAGGAGAAAATCACAAGTGTTCCTATCTGTCCAGACTTTTTGGACATGTGTAAACAAGCCAAAACCTCTCTAGAGCTTGAGAAATTCAAAAAACAAAAGGAAATGTCTTCTCAAAATCCAACGAGTTCAAAGACTACAAAACACTTAAGGCCTTTTAAAGAAAAACTAACTTGGCAACAAAAGGGTAAGTGGGTTGAAAATAACAAATCTTTTGCTTTTGTGACAGTGAAACCTGAAGAAGTTCACCACAGAAGAAGGGGGCCCCACAGAAGGCTACTTTCCATAAAGATTTTCCAAACAAACAATCTAGTCTACATAGGTCTTCTTGTAATAGGAAGTCAGATGCTAGAATAGACTTTCATAAAGCCTCTGTACCCTGTTTCAATGTTTTTAATGAAAAGTTCAACCAAATCTCTTCGCATATTAATTACTGTCATTGCTTCGATCTCATTATCAATTGAATCAACACTTCTCAAGCCCACATTGTTTCCTCACTTTGCTCAAAAAGAATGCAAAATTCAAGGGAAAGAAGAAACAAAATGGTTCTTCAACAGAAATTAAAACCAAACACAAGGATGCTAAGGCAACCTTGAAGACCTCTGACAAAAAGGGACCCATTTGGATATGGGTACCTAAAAATCTCTGATTGTTTTACAGAAGCAGTATGTGCCGATCTGGTATCTTGACTCCGGGTGCTCGCGGCACATGACTGGCGACAGAGATCTATTATCCTCTTACAAAGACAAACTCGATGGAGGATCTGTAACCTTTGGCGACAACAAGAAGGGATACATTAAAGGCTACGGAGTCATAAAAAAAGAACATATCAGTATGCAAAGTTGCATATGTGGATGGCCTAAAGAACAATCTTTTAAGTGTTAGCCAACTCTGCGATACTGGTTTCGACGTTATGTTCAAAAGAACTTTCTGCTCTCTGCAAGGAGAAGATACTGGAGTCGAACTTCTGCGGGCTGAACGAAGAGGAGATCTATATCTTATGAACTTTAGTGTCAAGAACAAAGAAGACAAGCTCTGCTTTGTTGCTTGTAAAAACGAAGAAGCCTGGTTATGGCACAACAGGTTCTGCCATCTGAACTTTCATACTCTAGACAAGCTTGTGAAACTTGATCTTGTTAAAGGTCTGCCGAATGTTAAATTCAGTAAAGATCATCTGTGCTCAGCATGTGAAATGGGCAAGCTTAAGAGGGCTTCCCACAAAGGAAAGACTAATGTGTCTTGTCCTAGGCCTCTGTACATGCTTCATGTCGACCTCTGCGGTCCAATCGCTACGCAGAGCCTAGGAGGCAAGAAATACATACTTGTGGTGATCGATGAATACTCAAGATACACATGGGTAGAATTTGTCAGAAAGAAATCAGATGTTCCTAACATTCTGATAAACCTAATGAAAAGGATCCAGGTTCTGTACGAGTGCAAAATCCAGAAGTTGAGAAGCGACAATGGCACAGAATTCAAAAACTCTATCATTGAAGCCTACCTCATAGAAGAAGGCATCTCGCAGAACTTCTCTGCAGCACGCACTTCACAACAAAATGGCGTTGTTGAACGAAAGAACCGAACGCTTGTGGAGGCTGCCAGAACTATGCTAACAGCGTCTGGATTGCCGATTTCTTTCTGGGCAGAAGCTATATCAACAGCATGCTATAACCAAAATCGATCATCCAAAGTCAAAAGGCACATCAAGACTCCTTATCAATTGATCAATCAGAGGCGACCCAACATCAAGTTCTTTCATGTGTTTGGATGCAAGTGCTTCATCTTAAATGACAGAGAGGCTAGAGGGAAGTTAGATGTGAAAGCAGATGAAGGAAAGTTCATAGGATACTCTGCCACTTCAAAGGCTTACAGAGTATATCTTCTGCGGTCTCGATCCATTGTGGAAAGTATAAATGTCTCTTTTGACGATTCTTTTCAAAAGACTTCTGAACAAGTCAGTTCAGAACTCGGTCTGAAAAAGGAATCCTCTGGCATCTCAAAGACAAGAGAAGCAGACCTAAATCTGCTATTTGAAGAGATGTTCCATGATGATATTGATCCCTCTGCTGGAGCTGCCAGAGCCTCTGGAGAAACGTCTTCTGCTAACCAGACCGAGTCAGGTATATCTCTAACTGGTCCATTAAATACTTCATCCTCTTCTGTGAATCATGCAAATGCACGTGTTGAGGGGGAGCCAACAGAAGATGAAACAACCAAAGATTCTACCACAGAGGCACTGGACATACCAACTCCAGCTACAATAGAGGAAGCAGTACCAGAGGAAAATGAGGATTCAGACTCCATCGCATCAGAGGAATCAATTCCAACTCTTATCCCAATACTTCCACAAGCTGAAGAACCAAGCTCTAGCACAGAAGTACCATCCACAACTGAGGTAGCACCAGAACCACAGTGTGCAACCACAGAAGTTCAACTTGATGATGCTAATGACCATCTTCCAAGAACAACACAATGGACGAAGAGCCATCCTCCGAGCCTTATAATCGGCGATCCTTCTGAGAAAGTCAAGACAAGATCAACCACTGCTAAATTTTGCTTCTTTACAAATTTTATCAGTGTGATCGAGCCAAAACGTATTTCTGAAGCCCTAAATGATCCAAACTGGGTAGATGCTATGCAAGATGAGCTTCTACAGTTTGAGAGAAACAAGGTATGGACCCTAGTTCCTCTGCCAAAAGGGAAACTAGCAATAGGGACTAAATGGGTCTCTAGAAACAAGAAGGATAAGGACGGGGTGGTCATTAGAAATACAGCGAGATTAGTGGCCAAGGGATATCGCCAAGAATAAGACATTGATTACGATGAAACTTTTGCCCATGTCGCACGGCTCGAAGCAATAAGAATTTTCTTAGCCTTCGCAGCCCACAGAGGTTTCAAAGTCTTTCAAATGGATTTAAAATCTGCCTTTCTAAATGGTGAATTTCAAGTAGAAGTCTATGTTCAACAGTCGCCAGGGTTTGAAAGTGCCAAGTACCCAAAGTACGTCTATTATCTTGACAAAGCTTTGTATGGACTGAAACAGGCTCTAAGAGCATGGTACGAACGTCTTTCAACCTTTCTTCTCGATAATGATTTCGACAGAGGTATGACATATACTACTTTGTTTTACAAAAGAAAAGGTGATGAGATTCTGCTTCTACATATCTATGTGGACGACATTATTTTTTGTTCTACAAATGCACAACAGTGCAAAGATTTTGAAAAACTCATGCAGAGCAAGTTTGAAATGAGTATGATGGGAGAATTAACCTTCTTCTTAGGAATCCAAGTAAAACAATCATCAGACGAAATTTTTATAAATCAAGCTAAATATGTCTCTGACATACTTTCAAAATTCAGTCTCTCTAATGCCTCTGTAATGAAGACCCCAATGGCCACTGGAAATAAGTTATACTCAGATCCAAATGGCAAATCTGTAGAGTGCAAGCTCTACATAGGCATGATTGGGTCTCTTTTATACTTAACAGCAAGTAGACCTGATATAATGTATGCCACATGCCTCTGTGAAAGATATCAAGCTAACCCAAAGGAATCCCACCTTATTGCTGTAAAGAGGATCTTCAGATACCTTAAGGGAACCAAAAATCTGGGGCTCTGGTATCCGAAGAACTCTGGCTTTGATCTTAAGGCATACACATATTCAGATTATGGAGGATGCAAGCTAGACCGAAAAAGCACCTCTGGGAGTTGTCAATTCCTTGGTGGTAAACTAGTCAGCTGGACGTCAAAGAAGCAGAATTGTGTGTCGACATCCACTGCAGAAGCTGAATATGTCGCTGCAGCTAGCTGTTGCTCCCAAGTTCTATGGATGAAAACTCATCTAAAGGACTACGGTTACACCATATACAAGATACCCTTCCTCTATGTTGGGTCATTGACCAGCATCTTCCTAAATCGAAACGTGGCGCTGGCTGCTACGCTATAAGGAAATAAGTTGCGCCTTCTCCACCAGCAATTGCTTTTGGCGTAGTGGTAAGCGCTTGGATCCTAACATGTGGTATCAGAGCAGGTCACGGGTTCGAATCCCATGGAGTGCATATAAATGCCAAAGGCATGCTGCGCAGCCATTGACTTCTAGCGAAGTTCTTGTTAGTGCTGGCAGATACTGGGGGGGGGGATTGTTGGGTCATTGACCAACATCTTCCTAAATCGAAACGTGGCGCTGGCTGCTACACTATAAGGAAATAAGTTACGCCTTCTCCACCAGCAATTGCTTTTGGCGTAGTGGTAAGCGCTTGGATCCTAACATGTGGTATCAGAGCAAGTAATCAAGGTTTATTCTGCAGAGATTTCTCAAATTCATCCATCAAATTTGTAATTTTCAGAGAAAAATTGATCGAGTTTCTTGTTTTTCAAGAAAATCTCTTTTTCTTGAATTCTTACAAGTTTGTGATCGCTGGATTCGATTTTGGAAGAAGAACATCTTTGTTTCAAGGATCATGGACTAATTTTGCGATTTTGGTGTTCGATTTGAAGATTTTCAAGATTTGAGTTCGATACGAGTTCTTCAGATCTGTTCATTCGATTTAGGCAATTTTTTGGGTTTTTCTGTGAATCTGCTATAATTGATTGTGTTAGAAACTGTTTTTCGATCAAATTTGAAGAATATGGAAGTGTAATTCTGCTTTTTGAAAGATTTGGATCGTTTTTTAGTTAGTTTGCGCCAGATTCAAACTTTGCGCCAGTTCATCTTTGGTTGTTAAGATTTCTGCCAAGTCCACTTTGCGCCATCAACAGGTTGCGAGAACTCCACTTTGCGCGATTAACGGGTTGCGAGAACCTTACTTTGCGCCATTGCCTCTTTACGCAAACTCCACTTTGCGCCAACCTCCACTTTGCGCCACTCGCCTCTAGCGCAAACCATACTTTGCGCCATGGTCGTCTAGCGCAAACCTCTACTTTGCGCCATTCCCTTCTAGCGCAAACCAGCCTTAGCGTTCTGGTTACTGTTCACTGTTACTGTTCATTATTCACTGTTTGTTACTGTTCATCATGACTCTTCAAGCAAGTTTGTATAGGAATGATATTCAGATGTCTCTTGGAACAGATACCAGACCACCGGTATTAATCAATGAAAATGAATTTTCACAATGGCAAGACAGGTTCATTGATTTTATCGAGAGACAACCAAATGGGGATAACATGATGTTAGCTTTCACGGAAGGTCCTTTTGTGCAACCTTACAAAGTAATTCCCGCAACAGCAACTGTGCCTGCTTCAAGAGAATTAAAAAGGGTCGAAGAATACACTGCTGAAGAAGCAATGAGAGATGGCGTACTGATGTTTTTCTCTCCATACGATCTCTATTTCTCTCTCTAGAATACTTGATTTGATCCTGTTAAAGATTAACACTCTATGATTCAAAAAGTGCCATAGCCATCTCTACCAATCCAGTACAGCACTAAAAAACAAAGCATATCGATATCCGTTACCACTTTCTGAAGCATCATGTTGAACGTGGTACAATCGAGATGTACTTTGTGTCCACTGAATACCAGCTTGCAGACTTATTCACCAAGACACTAGATGAGAAAAGATTCCTTTTCTTGGTGGGTAAGTTGGGTATGATAAATATGAGTTAATCTCTGTAAAGTGAGACTTGATCTTCTTGTATATATGTACATATCTATACTCTTCTGCATGTAAATTCTTTATCACCAAAAGTTATGTACCCAACAGAGCTTCTGTGGGATTGCTCAGAGCCTCTGACGATCTCCACAGAACCTCTGGTGAGTTTGACCTATGTTCTATGCATTACTTATCTTATTTCATCCAAGCATAGGTCAAGGAGGAGCAGAAGGAGACCTTGAATTAATCAACAGAAGTTGTTAATTCAAGGGGGAGCCAAAGAGGAGTCGTGGTCAACAATATCCACAGAAGTCAGGTAGTTTGCCAAGCAAAGGAGAACCAAAGGAAGAATGTCTCGCACAAAACCTTTTTCCAAAACAGTTTTCCAGGACACAAACTTCCAAATATGTCCTAAAACAGTGTTTAAAACAATCAACATTTTGGATGATCAAAAGATTTCATGAATTTTTAGTTATTAGAAATTTCCACTCATAGAGCCTCTGCTGGCTCCAACAGAGCCTCAAATCCTCTGTGAATGCAAATTTCGCACTAAAAGGTTCTATCGATCATTTCCAATTGATTTTTAAACGTTTTAGTAAAGGTGCAAGCATCGGAGGAGGTGAAGTGTAGGTTTCAGATCACAGAGCTCATTCCACTACAGAGCCTCTGTTGATTCTGACACTTGACTCTTTATGGAAATTATGTAACATATGGGTTACTTCTGCGAGTGACAGACATCTGCAAGTAGAAACGCCCACGCGCCATGCATTAATGGGCCGCGCAAGACGTCTAATCGTGCTCTGACACTTCTGACGTGGCAAATTTTCATTGGACGTGCATGCCACACGATCCTCTGAAACGTCTCACCAGCTGTAAAACTCGAGTGCGGACCCCAAATGTAAATCGAACTCACTTTTAACAGTGGAATTCTATCCATTTTCTACCACACTATATAACCCCATTTACCCTTCCTTCTACATTTTACGAACTCTCTCTCCATTCTTCTCCGGCGAACCTTGCAAAACCTGCAACTTCTCCATTTCTACTCCATTCTTCAAAGAAATCATCAATAGCTTCCACCTCAAACACTCCGGTGATCTCCCCAGCCCATTCAGAGCACTCACATAACCCTAATATGGTCGGAAACTTAGAACAAGACAACTCAGGTGAATCAGTGGCTTTCACTCCGACAACCCACCTCCAAAACTTCCTTGAACATGAACACTTTGAACGTGTTCTTCCCTTAAAACCCAATAACCATTATCTTGTTCCCTCCAGAACAGCCTTCGGTGAAGAACATGCCATTCTTCTGAATGTTCTAGAAAACCACTATTTGTTCCCTCTATTAACCAAGAATGTGAAGAAGATCCCTGCCAGATATCTAAATTAGTTCTGGCAGAGCTGTTTTATGATTCAGAGACTAGGCAAATCAAGGGATACATATCCAAACCTGACCAATCAGAATACCTAGAAATTAAGTTCAACAGAACTATGTTCTCCCTTGAATTTGGCCTACCAACCAGGGGACTTCTAGGGATAAAGATGTAAAGCCCGTATCCCGGTATGTAATTTTAATTAGTCTTAATTATTTTTCTTTTAAGTTCGAGTATTGTGGTTTCCGTAAGCGGGGTTAGTCGAGTTGGGTCAAATCGTTAAGTATCGGAATTTTTTTTTGGCTAGGTGCGAGAGGAATGTAAGTTGAGGGGCTAATTGTACCAAAGGGCCAAAAACCCTCATTGGGTTTCGGCCCATGAAGTTGCATGTCGTGACCCATAATTGTTTTTAGTTGATATTGTGGGTGCCGTGAGGTGGAATCAAAGGAAAGATAGCAAAGCAAACCCTACGGCCCCCTGCGTTTCTCCTTCTCGTTTTCTTCCTTCGCAATCCACACTCCAACCCTAACTTTGTCCTCTTCGTGTGTGTTGCTGCTGCCGTGAAACCACCACCACCACACCAGCGCCGCTGCTGGTGTTGGCCGGAGAGAGAGAGAGCAGCGCGAGAGAGAGAGGTAGAGAGAGAGAGATAGAGAGCAGCGCGAGAGAGGGTGGTAGAGAGAGGTCGCCGGAGCCGCTGCCTTTCGCCGCTGCTGTCGCCGGAGACCACCGCCGCCACTGCTGTTCGTCGGAGGTTTCGAGAGTGAGAGGAGCAGGTGCGGGTGTGCGGTGTTGCAGCGAGGTAAGTCGTTCTTTCGTTTCGATTCCTCTTTCTTTTCTTTTTCCGGCAAAACGACCACCGCGACATCGCCGCCGCCGCCGCCGGCGACCACCGCTGCCGGAGGTGGCAGTGGGTGGTGCTGGTATCTGTCCAATTAGTGGAACCTTAATCCTAATCGAGAAATCTAAACCGATCGCGTAACTCGACTCGTTAAACCTCAAACCGTTTTATAAAATCGTCAATTTATGTGAAAAACGTCCTTCTGCCACTGTTTTGCGTCAACCATAACTTTTCTGTCGTAACTCCGATTGAGCCGAAACTGGCGCCCACGGTTGAAGCTCGGGGTCGGGCATGTTTTCCGAGTTTTAGCGGAAAACTGGTTCGGCCTCTAGCTAGGTGGAAAAGTGGTCGTAAGTTCAGTGAATCGTCATTTTATGTAAAAGAAACTACAGTTCGGTCACTGTTTTGCGTAAGCTGTAACTTTTTCCTCGTAACTCGGATTGGGGTGATTTCGGTGCCAAAAGTTCCCTTTTTGAGTCTATAAACTTTTCTGTGTTTTGGGCAAAATCCAGTTCGGAACGTAACTTAGGCCAGATCGTCGTTTTATACTGATAAGTGCTGTTTTTCGCTGTTCTGCGGGCTGATCTTATAAAATCCGTAATTAATTGTAGAAAAATCGTTAGGAGGCGTATAATATGTCTTTGGAACCCTAAATCAGAGTACTTTCTGGTCATAAAATAATATTGGGAATTTTCTGGGTTTAGAGGGGTCGAAACAGGCCCCGAACTGACCTGTTTGGCGAGAACGGAAAATAGTTTTAGTGACGGTTTAAGCGTGTGTCGTGTCATAGGGTCCGGGTATCGTATTGACACGTTTTAACATGCGTTTAGGTGCTGGGAAGTGACCGTACTTGTGAAGCTTGAATTGTGTTATTAAGCTGGGCGCGCATTCGAGGTGAGTTCTCTCACTGTGTAGTTAGGGGTTGTATGCATGTCATAATAGTTTGTATGTACTACTGTCTTTGTGGTGTGAACTAGTTGTTTGTGGTGTGTAATATTTGATTGGTTTGAATGCTTGGTATAAATGTGTTACATTACAATTCGGTGGGACCGAGGCCTCGATGGTACTGAGGTGTTGGTTACATTACAATTCGGTGGGACCGAGGCCTCGATGGTACTGAGGTGTTGGTTACATTACAATTTGGTGGGACCAAGGCCTCGATGGTACTGAGGTGTTGGATACATTACAATTCGGTGGGACCGAGGCCTCGATGGTACTGAGGTGTTGGTTACATAATTACTTGTAGACGTTTACTCGTTTTATGTAACTGTGATGTTGTTGCTTATGTGCGGATAGGGGTGATGTGTATATAATTCCTATCTGCGCATGTGTTGGAATTCACTAAGCTTCGTGCTTACCCTTTCCCAATAAACTGTGGTTTCAGGTCCGAGCGGCTTCAAGGCGTGACAAGTACACACTGGCGCGCGAGGAGAGCTGGTTGTTTTATGGTTTTATTAATTAAACGTTTATTCCGCTGTATTTTTATTATAAAGTTAATAATTATGAGTTTGCAAACGAAACGTTGGGATTCATTTAATGAGTTGTTATAAATGAGTTGTTTATTTAAAAATTTAAATTTGCTTGTAGTTTTTTTGGGACGTTACAACTTGGTATCAGAGCACAGCTTGAGTGAATCAAACGCACCTCGGTGTGTTTGGTCTCAAGTTGCGGCTGGGGAATTTTCAAATTCTTTATTAAATCTTTTTGGAAATAAAAGAGAAAGTAAAAACCCGTTCGAGGAACGGTGATCGAGGGCGCAGTGTGTACAGTCAGCCGGAGCTGAAGGGAAAGGTACAATGCTTAGTGTTTTATTGTTTTCTAGATCATAGAGTATGCATGCTAGATTGCCTGTTGTGGACACTATGCTGTATGTTGAACTACTTGCTATTAGGAATTTATGCTAATTATGATAGGTTACTAAGTGGATGCCCTCTAGATTGTATGCAGTAAGAGATTTATAGCCTTAGAATATTCGATTTAGTTCTATTGCGCAGCTCTTGTTTGAGTCCAACCGTTCTAGGATAGAGTCTTGTATTCGACTGTCTATTTATTTCGCACTGCATATAATCGGGTATTCGCGAGGTCACCCGTTATAATTAGTAGGGGTTCGGTAGTAGCAAGGGTAGTGGGATAAGAGGAAGTTCTTAGAGAGCTGGGAAGGGTGTTTATGTATGAGTACATGTGCTAGATTGCTTTCTAGAACATAGGAGTATGTATGCTAAATTGCTTGGTGCTTGTTACACTGTATTGCATGTCTGCTGCTTGCTATTAGGGACTTGGCAGTAGCAAGGGTAGTGGTTTGGATGGAATTCCTAGGGAGCTAGGAAGAGTATGTACATATGCCGGTGCGGGCATATGTGTAAAGTTTCGGCGAGAAACTACTTGGACCCCTTGGGATGGAACTCGGAACGGGCGATGATAGGTGTGGATGGTAGTAGTAGAGCTCCTACTACCGGAAGCACAGGATCAATGCTCGAGTCGGGGAAGTCACGAGGAATCCAAGGAGTTGGGCGTGAGTGTTGTTAGTGTGCGTTGTTATGTGCTAATAACGCGTTGTATTATCTACCCTGAATAGCCGTCACGAGGAGAGACAAATATAGTAGATCCACTGGTACATGTGTATACTTGACTTGCTTTGATGGGATGATCGTTGGGGTAGTGTCGAAGGCTCTAATCTGGCAGTCGTTGGAATAGAAAGACGATTATAGTATTAGTCACTTGGAGTGACGATAAGGATGATATTTGTTGTAAGCAGATCATTTCGAACCAAGATGGAAGATTGTGCTAGAGTCATAGGCTTATAGAGCCGACTTTGATTTGAGGAAAAATCGTAGGGATTATTTGACGTAATTTTTCCATCTTGCCCCAAGAGGCTTAAATGTCCGGAGGACGATAGTGGATTAGAAAGGTAGAGAGGAGCATGAGTCGAGACGTTGAAGGTCGACTGAGTCATGCACAGAGTTTATTTTGAAAGTAGGATTGCATTAACTAATCCTTGTGTTTCCAGTCCTTATATGGATTGTGTTTTGAAACTTTGGGAAATGTTTAGCACACACACAAGATTTCGAATTATAGTTTTGAAAATACTTGAAACCGTTTATCACGGGAGTTGAAAACTTTGTAAAAGATTGCTTCATTTGATTATTTTCCAACGGTTCTTTTGGGTACGATAATATCCGTGTTTTGTGGTGGTTAAGATGTTGGGTAAGAGACTACGGCTTGAGACTCCAACATTGGAACTCCTCCACATGTGTTAGAGTTGAGACGGAAAGTTACATTCCACGATGTCTGTTTAAAGGCTATTTTAGTGATTTGTCTAAAATGAGTTTGGAATTCTAGTGTAGCTTAACTTTTCGTTCGAGAGTTTGTGTTACTAAGTGTTCATTTTGCAAATAGTTCAGTGTGTGGATTGATTCATGCGTGACATAAGTGATGCATGGAGGAATTTTGGTAACATTTCATAAGGAGTTGTTTAGTGCGCTTTTTAGTCAGCTAAAGGTTTTATTGACATTTTCATGAATATGCGATTTATCGACTTAGGGGTATGCATACTGGGGTAACCTTTGTTCTCGACATTTTGATAAACGAGTCGTGCATGAAAATGTTTTAGTTCCTTTTTGTCGAAATGAAAGACCATTCGATCCAAGGAGTGTTTTAATGTTGTGAACATCATGCATACGATTACAATGTGTTATATTTTGGAAATATAAATGCGTAGATTTTTGACATCCGGTTAATTTAGAATTACCGATCATTTCTTTTTGGAAATTAAAAACTTTTGCTTTGGAGGAAACGAGTATTTTGAGCAATTTCGATAAATACATTTTTTTTAAACTATAATGTTTTGACGTTATGTGTCCCAAGTACGAAACTTGAGGAAGTGTTACAAGCTTGCATGCCTGCCCCCAGTTTGAGATTTTATGAGGTTTTAGTCGATATTTCCAATTAATAGAAGCGGACTGGTTTCTGTCTTCAAGTTTGAAACTCGCACGAGACAGTTGTGTTTTAACAAAAATATATTTGTAAACCGTGTCATCGTTTTGTGTGATTAGCTGACGCGCGAAAATTTGTGGAGAACCCTGTGCCACGTCATTTTATGATTAAAAAGAAGAATTTTTGAATCAAATGTCGTGAAACTTATTTTGAATTATGTGCACACCTTTGTCTCACCCTGTTTAAGGTCAAGCGGTTATTTTAAGTGCATGTCATGAGTCAATCCATACTGGAATCGAGGCGGTTCATTTTAAAGAAATTATTCATTACGCTTTGCTTTGTGTGAGTAAACCGAACTGCAATGGGACAATTTTCAACATGATTTTCCTATATGGGACGAGCATGTCCAGTTTTGCGTAACTATCGATCAGGTAATAGTAGTTTTATTACATACGATCTTTTTGAGATGAAAATCCTGATGTTGAAAATATTTTGTAAATGATTTTGTAAACCATTTGGGGAAATGTGCTTTTAAGTGTCATGTGTAATTTCGAGAAATTTTTAGGGTGTGAGTCATTTTGGAAAACTCTTTTGGTTAACCCGTGTTGAGTCTGGGACTAAGGTTGATTTCAGAGTATTGCTTGCTTAAACTTTGTTTAAACGCATTTTCCGGCCTATAGGTCTAGCAAGCGTGGAGCATTTTGCTCGGTTTTGACTTGGAGTTAGTCATGGGCTAATTGCCCGGTTGTAATGACTCAAGGTGGAGTCTTGTTGATGAATTGTTTTGTCGCACCGTTTAGCATTCATTGCACGTCGAGTATTTACACGTTTGGGTGAAGGAGACAATCCGGGATAGGCACTTGTGGGAAGGCTGTTTTGCTTTGGATCCATAGGCACGTTAGTCAGTCGCTGGTAGTGGTCGGTTGGGTATCTCGGGGTGAGACCCCGGTGTTCAGGTGTTATAGCCTAGGCTTTCTAATAGGTTATAGGAGGGTATAGTTGTGGGCACTTACCTGAGAGGTAATTCTGATGTGAGGGGCCCTGAGGCGTTACCTGAGAGGTAGGCGTCGAGGCGTATCCTCGGTTCAGATAAATTAGCTTTGTAGAGCGAGTGTGGGGGATACGTCGACGGTGAGAGGTTGGGTATTCCACGCGTGTTGGTAATGTAGGTCGGGTAGTATCGGTTAAGGGAATGACCTACGTGTGTGTCAGTTGACTTGATTGTAGGGGATATCTATTTGTGTTAGTGTCTGGGATAATACCACGCTTATGTGATTTATTGTAATCGGTTGGACCGATGTTCGGCGGGTGGCCGATGTTTGTTATTGTAATCGGTTGGACCGATGTTCGGCGGGTGGCCGATGTTTGTTATTGTAATCGGTTGGACCGATGTTCGGCGGGTGGCCGATGTTTGTTATTGTAATCGGTTGGACCGATGTTCGGCGAGGGGTCGATGTTTTGTTAATATAATTTATTGAAAATCTTTGGAGTCTATTAGAAGTCGTGGAAGTTAATCGACGGTTAATGGTAGGAATGATCGGATCCGAGTATCCAGTTGGGTATATTGGTAGGCAACTTTAGAATGGTTAGAGCTGGAGATTTGACTCGGGATGTATGGAATATCTAAGGTTGGGGGACAACCGAAGTCGCTTGGCTGGGGATGATTCCAATTTTTGGGGTGTTCTGCCGATCATGATCCTAGTGTCCTAGAAGGAGTACGCTAGTTAGAAAAGTATTCGAGAAGTTTTAGAAGGGATTTCAAGTGGACTTAGGAACCTGAGGTTGAGATGAGGGAGAACTATCCGGAGCTATTCGTAGGCAGAGACTTCGAGGACGAAGTCTAATCCAAGTGGGGGAGAGTTGTAAAGCCCGTATCCCGGTATGTAATTTTAATTAGTCTTAATTATTTTTCTTTTAAGTTCGAGTATTGTGGTTTCCGTAAGCGGGGTTAGTCGAGTTGGGTCAAATCGTTAAGTATCGGAATTTTTTTTTGGCTAGGTGCGAGAGGAATGTAAGTTGAGGGGCTAATTGTACCAAAGGGCCAAAAACCCTCATTGGGTTTCGGCCCATGAAGTTGCATGTCGTGACCCATAATTGTTTTTAGTTGATATTGTGGGTGCCGTGAGGTGGAATCAAAGGAAAGATAGCGAAGCAAACCCTACGGCCCCCTGCGTTTCTCCTTCTCGTTTTCTTCCTTCGCAATCCACACTCCAACCCTAACTTTGTCCTCTTCGTGTGTGTTGCTGCTGCCGTGAAACCACCACCACCACACCAGCGCCGCTGCTGGTGTTGGCCGGAGAGAGAGAGAGCAGCGCGAGAGAGAGAGGTAGAGAGAGAGAGATAGAGAGCAGCGCGAGAGAGGGTGGTAGAGAGAGGTCGCCGGAGCCGCTGCCTTTCGCCGCTGCTGTCGCCGGAGACCACCGCCGCCACTGCTGTTCGTCGGAGGTTTCGAGAGTGAGAGGAGCAGGTGCGGGTGTGCGGTGTTGCAGCGAGGTAAGTCGTTCTTTCGTTTCGATTCCTCTTTCTTTTCTTTTTCCGGCAAAACGACCACCGCGACATCGCCGCCGCCGCCGCCGGCGACCACCGCTGCCGGAGGTGGCAGTGGGTGGTGCTGGTATCTGTCCAATTAGTGGAACCTTAATCCTAATCGAGAAATCTAAACCGATCGCGTAACTCGACTCGTTAAACCTCAAACCGTTTTATAAAATCGTCAATTTATGTGAAAAACGTCCTTCTGCCACTGTTTTGCGTCAACCATAACTTTTCTGTCGTAACTTCGATTGAGCCGAAACTGGCGCCCACGGTTGAAGCTCGGGGTCGGGCATGTTTTCCGAGTTTTAGCGGAAAACTGGTTCGGCCTCTAGCTAGGTGGAAAAGTGGTCGTAAGTTCAGTGAATCGTCATTTTATGTAAAAGAAACTGCAGTTCGGTCACTGTTTTGCGTAAGCTGTAACTTTTTCCTCGTAACTCGGATTGGGGTGATTTCGGTGCCAAAAGTTCCCTTTTTGAGTCTATAAACTTTTCTGTGTTTTGTGCAAAATCCAGTTCGGAACGTAACTTAGGCCAGATCGTCGTTTTATACTGATAAGTGCTGTTTTTCGCTGTTCTGCGGGCTGATCTTTTAAAATCCGTAATTAATTGTAGAAAAATCGTTAGGAGGCGTATAATATGTCTTTGGAACCCTAAATCAGAGTACTTTCTGGTCATAAAATAATATTGGGAATTTTCTGGGTTTAGAGGGGTCGAAACAGGCCCCGAACTGACCTGTTTGGCGAGAACGGAAAATAGTTTTAGTGACGGTTTAAGCGTGTGTCGTGTCATAGGGTCCGGGTATCGTATTGACACGTTTTAACATGCGTTTAGGTGCTGGGAAGTGACCGTACTTGTGAAGCTTGAATTGTGTTATTAAGCTGGGCGCGCATTCGAGGTGAGTTCTCTCACTGTGTAGTTAGGGGTTGTATGCATGTCATAATAGTTTGTATGTACTACTGTCTTTGTGGTGTGAACTAGTTGTTTGTGGTGTGTAATATTTGATTGGTTTGAATGCTTGGTATAAATGTGTTACATTACAATTCGGTGGGACCGAGGCCTCGATGGTACTGAGGTGTTGGTTACATTACAATTCGGTGGGACCGAGGCCTCGATGGTACTGAGGTGTTGGTTACATTACAATTCGGTGGGACCGAGGCCTCGATGGTACTGAGGTGTTGGATACATTACAATTCGGTGGGACCGAGGCCTCGATGGTACTGAGGTGTTGGTTACATAATTACTTGTAGACGTTTACTCGTTTTATGTAACTGTGATGTTGTTGCTTATGTGCGGATAGGGGTGATGTGTATATAATTCCTATCTGCGCATGTGTTGGAATTCACTAAGCTTCGTGCTTACCCTTTCCCAATAAACTGTGGTTTCAGGTCCGAGCGGCTTCAAGGCGTGACAAGTACACACTGGCGCGCGAGGAGAGCTGGTTGTTTTATGGTTTTATTAATTAAACGTTTATTCCGCTGTATTTTTATTATAAAGTTAATAATTATGAGTTTGCAAACGAAACGTTGGGATTCATTTAATGAGTTGTTATAAATGAGTTGTTTATTTAAAAATTTAAATTTGCTTGTAATTTTTTGGGACGTTACAAAAGAAGTACGCAGAGGAGCCATCTGATTCATACCTCTGCAGATTCGCAGAAATGTTGGGCTACAACACCCAATTAAAGAAGAGGAATGATTTAAGGAGGAACATATTTCCTCCTCTGTGGAATACACTATTATCCATCCTTAACATATGCCTAACTGGCAAAGTTGGAAGTCCTGACCAAACATCTCATCAAATCATGGCTATAATGTTTGGGGTATACTATGACTTGCCCTTGGATTACGGTACTCTTATGCTGCAGGAGATTGTAAACACCATAGACCACAGAATCTCCACTCAGAGGGCAAAAGGACCCACAACCAAAGATCTACCCCCTATGCAATATCAGAGGATTATTGGGGTACTTCTAGAACCTCTGCTACTCATGGAAAAATGGCCAATGGAGGGACCAACTGCGAAAACCTACCCTATGGCGAGGAACACCCCAACAGAGCACCTGGAGGGATACAACTTCTGCAGACCTCTGCCAACCACACTTCTGGGATATGCTAGTGATGAAAACCTTAAGTTAGCTTATATACGCGATCACAGGACTCCAGAACCTAGTCCTATGACACCCCCGCGTTTAGGAGTCCCAATAGGATCTAAGATAGTCGATAGGATGAGTGATTTAGAATGGGCAGAGGCCTTTGCTAAGCATGAGAAAGTGCAAGAAAACTTTCATCTTCAGAGAAGCCAGCTAGAAACCTCTGCTTCCCAGAGCAAACCCTCTACCACCACTCCCAAAAAGAAGAAAGCCCACAAGGAAAAGAAAACTACAGCGGGAACCTCTGCCATCGCTGCTCAAACCCAACAATCACCACCACACGAAACCGTGGTTGAATCCTCTGCACCTCCCCCTCCTCCTAAAGACAAAAAGAAGAAAAGAAAACATAAGTCTTCTGAGGAGGGTGCCCCCAAACCCAAAAGAAAGAAGGGCAAGAAAAAGACCAAGAAACCCCACTCACCTCTGCAGACTATCGCAGAGGAAGCCGAAATGGAAGAAGCTCTTGGTACAGAAGATCAGGGTGAACAACCTCTGCAATCCCCAATTCCTATCCACTATGCAGATCAGGGTGACTACTCTGCCTTCCTCCAACGCTCTGATATAGCTGACTCTTTAGACACTTCTGGCTGGAACGCAGAAGCCATCTCCAATCAATCAACAGAAGAACCAGACTTCAGAATCTCTGAAATTGATTCTGACTTGGATGAAGATGACCAAACCCCTAAGGATATTCAGGTTGCGACACCAGAAGTTCTACAGAACCCCTTCCTCCATCTCGGATATGATGTCGTTAGAAAAAGTCCAGAGGAAGCGGTAGCCACATAGGATATGATGGATTCTGATACAGAGGAAGGTGACCAAATAAAAGAAGGACCTCTGCACCCAGATCTACGACACTTGCATTCTTTCCATCCCATGTACGCCTCACTCTTACAAGATACAATAAGAGCCGAAGGCACTAGGGTAGAAGTAGCAACAGAGGTAGATGTTGCGGGTCCTGAGGGTGAAATAGTGTTAGGGTGTTTGACAGAGGCTGAAGCCCAAAAAGATGTCGTAGATGGAAGAGGCACACAACCCCAACCAACTCCCAGTGCAACCCACATTTCTATTACCGCCAGTCTAGTGGCAGAAGGTAATATTGAACAAGAGCAGCACGGCTCGACCCCACCCCAAACTGACCAGGCAGAGGAAATTCTTTCTACCTCTGTGCCATTAGAAACCGGGGAAACTATTCCAAGGGAGTCCTCTCCAAAGGACTTACCTTTAGTTCGTGATCCCTCGCCCCGGATCACATCTGACATCCTTGCAGAGGAATCTGTTTCCTCTGCCACACGCACACACATAAGTCCAATCAGCTCTTCAGAGGAGCTTAGAGTGCACATAGACGAAGGGACTCTAGACAAGTCCCCAAGTCAACTTGAGAGTACTCCTGTACCCGTCTCTGGAGCGGATCAGGACAATGTTCTCAACAGAACCTCTATAGAGTCTGAAGCTCAAAAGGCTTCTGCTCAAGGATTAGAGGGAAATCCTTCCGCCTTCAACGTACAAACATGGGCGAAAGAAGATGTCCAAGGAACACGGACTCACTCGGGGGACGAATGTGTTCCCCCAGAGGTTACACCTGGATCACATATCGGAAGGGATAAGTTCCAAACCCTTGTCACCTCTGTGACCACCTCGTTGGGAGAGTTGAAAATCTCTCTTGACTCTCTTGCAGCATCCACAACAAAGGCCATTTCTGAACTGACCACCAAAGTGGATAATCTCTCCACAGAGGTGAAACAGGCCTGCGCTCAAATGAAAGCAACTGCAATAACCTCTGCTACTACTACTGTCACCGAATTCGAGAAGGCCACAACCTCTGCCTTGAAAAGATGAAGAAAGCGCAATCCCCAACCTCTACGGGCCTTACTCCTGAAGATTTAAAGAAGGCCCTGGAGCATGTCCAGGAACAAACTACAAGGGAAACTATGGCCATGAAGCCCTCCGACTACATGACCAGAGCACAGATCACAGAAATTGGACAAAGGGTACTCGACCAGGTCACAGAGTTCATCTGTGATGACTTGTGTGCTAAGATGATAGCCGTAGGTGTCTCACAACCCAAAAAGCCTAAGGCATCTTGCAGAGCAGAGGGTACGACAGATAAGGGTCAGGATGACTCTGATGGTGATTCTGATGGATCATCAGGTTATCCTAAGGGGGAGAAAACAAGGGAGAAAGCTGCAAACAGAGGTCTACCTACACCACCGATATCCGTAGAACCCCTAAACCAAGTACCTGAAAACCAAGGAGAAACCCAACAGAAGACCACAGAGGCAATACCCACCTCTGTGGAAACAACCCATGTAACCATCCAATTCTATGAATAGAAGTATTGAAAAATAGGCTAAGTATAAACACATCGACAGAGCCTCTGCCAAGACACCGAAAGAAGATCCAAGCGAAGACTCGACTTAAGACATTCACAGAAGACAAGGCCACAGAGCCTCTGCCAAACTTGACAGAGCCTCTGTGGTATGAAGACTGAAGACTTAGAAGAATACTTAAGATCAAGACAAAGACGATCGTGCTTCTCACGTTCTCTGCTGTACGAAGATCCCGAAGATCATTCGTACAAGGCGTGCCCTGCACATTCCACGTGTCAACCTCTGATGGGTTACAGCCTTTGCAGAAAACGGCGCACTACATTAACGTTGTACCTATAGCAGTCCCACGATCGTGTCTTGTACCCTTTAGTCCTTATTGTCTAGAACTTGTCTCCTGGTGAATAGTATAAATAGAAGGCTCATGTTGAACTCTTCTATTAAGCTTTGCACAACACACACACCCTTTAGAGCAGAATTCTATTTAACCTTCGGTGTTCTTGGTGTTCCTATTTTGATCAATACAAAGTGAATCTTTGAGATAATCCAGTGTTTATTTAAACTTTGTTTACTTGATCTCGTGTGTTATTCTACCTAAAATTATCTTTTAGTTCGTTTAAAACGCTTCCGCACTACTATTTGTTTGAACTAATAGATATATAAATCATTGTTGAGTAAAATAGGAACCAATAGAAACGATGTAATTCCTAACACTCCTTGCATGCAACGAATAAAACAGTTGAGTAAACAGTGAAGTACGAGTTCTAAACTGAAATGTTTAGAAGTCAAAGCATTTAAGAACGAGTTCTGATTTGAGATGATCAGAAGTCATTGTTAAGATAACAGAATTTCAATGAACAATATCAAACGCTAAACAGAATGACTCAGTAAGCACAGTATATTCAAAAATGAAATAATGGTCAGATAGTTTAATTGTGAAGAACACGTCACGATTAATATATCAGACATGAAGTGAATCATTAGCAAGAAATAGCGAACTTGGAAAACAACTGGGAATTCAAACGAGTGTATTTCCATCGAAAAATCAACAAAATATATGAGACATGGAAATAACTAAATCAAAAAAGTTTTAGACGTGGCAATCATGGAAGTTAAGACTGGAGAATAACAAAAACAAGTAAGTTATTTAGAATGAATTGCCACAGTCTTTGAATTCCTTTAAACACTCATGTATGTGTCAAATACCTGATGCTCCCCCTAAAAAATAGCATAACCTTTAAATGTAGCCATGTGGAAAGAATCTTCTGAACTATACGCACATGACATTCCTGCAAAACATATTAGAGAGATTTTGGTATCCATCCTTTGATGGATCCTTGATGGTTAAATGCCTTATGGGGACCAGGGATGTTGTAAGTACCATACCAATGAGATGCATATTTCCGGTCAACAAAATCATTTGAACCACATGTAGAACAACAAATACAATCATGAGAAAGTTGAAGCAACTGTTGAATTGAATAAAGTCTTAAAGGAAACTTCACACTTTGTTCAACAGAATTTCGAGAATTAAAAGCATCATGATTGTGATTGTATGTCATAGCATGCAAAACTGGCTTAAGTGACTTTGTACTCGTTTTGCTTTCATTAAACCTTTTCACTACCCAAACTTGTTTGAACCTCTTTCTCCAACCATTATTATCTGAAATATCTTTAAAGTTATGATCAGTAGAGTTTGAGTAGGCAGGATGTCTATCATTTGATCGACCGGTCTTTTGTCGCCGCTGTGAATGGTTTTGTGAAAGAGAATCAGTTTTAGAAACTTTGTTCACAGCCGGGGTCTTGGGTTTTGAATAACTTTTACCTTTAAGAAAATTGACAGGGTGATTTACCACTTTAGAGAGAAAGTCGGTGTGATTCGGAAGAGGTTTGTCAAACGGAAATGATTCAAACTCTTCATCTGAACTGCCATCGGAATTCATGAATTTAGAAAAATCAATATCCGGAATCGATGGACTAGGATTGGTTGAGGGAGGTGAGGAACACTTTGTGTCTGTGTTATTAGGAGAATCTGGTGCGGAAGTTAAGAAAAAATCAGAGTTTAGATTCTTTATAACACACTCATCTTGAGACTCTTTACCGTGTCGAGAAGAAGTTTTTCCAATGAAAGCTTTGCACGAAGATGTATCGGAAGAGATTGAGGAAGTTTCGGTTGAAATCTGCTTTTCGTGTTGGAGTAGGTCAAGCTTCTCTTGGATTTGACCATTTCTCACGTGCTCTTTCATCACTTCTGTTGCCAAAGCAGACAGTTTTGATGTGAGCTGATTGATTTTGTCCCGAATGATTTCCTGTCCTTCATCCGACACAGATTCGGTTTTGACGGATTGAGTTTCTCAAGTTTTGTTATAAGCGCTTGCCTTTCCTTTTGAAAACTGGTTCTTTCCGTCTCGAGTGTCTCCTCTAACTCGACTATTTTTTATTCCAAAACGAGAGAAGGAACATAGAGTTTAAACTCGTCCATCTCAGTTTTGGGTTCAGGTGCTTGGTCCTCATCCTTTTTGGAGGAATCTTTGGGCTTCACAACCTTATAGCCGTCAAAGTAGTCATTCGAGATGTATTTCTTTGGGTTTTTCTTGTACGAGTAGTTCATAGGCTCATACACAAAAGGTAGGTTCATTTTAGTGGTGTGTGCGCACTTGTATTCCTCAGTTTCCTCTTCTTTTTCCTCTTCAAGAGGACCAGACCATTTGATTTTATACTCGGGATACTTTTTATCCAGACCGAGAAAACCAAAGTGGTAAAGGGTAGGTCTCATGGTCAAAACCCTTTTCAAGTACTGTGGGTTATCGTCTCCGATTCCCCATTCCTTGTTAAAGTATGTGAATTCCTTCGGTTTGTTCATGTGAATGGTCTGATCAGTTTGACCTCTTTTGTGAAGTTTGGTTTCAAGATCAGTTATTTTAGAAACAAACTCCTTGTGTTGGATTTAGAGAGATGAGCATTGATAGACAATCTCTGCTTTCTCATTCTCACACTGATCAAGCTTTAAGGCCAGTTCAGATATTTTGGCCCTTAAGTCCTTAGGTGCTATTGAAAGATTTGTACATTTTTCTTTTAAATTAGCATTATCGGACTTGTACTTTTCAGTTATGCGCTTTTGAACATCTAGCTTTTCTTTTAACGAGTTAATTTCAAGCAGTTGTTCATTAGTGGTAGCCTTATAAGAATCTATTCGTTCAACAAGTGGTTGCATCTGTTCGATTAAGCTTTGATAAATAGGTTCACATACCTGACACATATTCGCCTTTTCTGATGGAGGAGAATGGTAGCCCATGAAAGCATCAGCATCTTCAGAATCGCATTCAATATCGGAACGAGCCAGCCAGTGGTCATCTTCGACAAATAGGGCTTCTCCTTCCGCTTTCTATTCTGCCAGCAGAAGTTTGGCTTTGTAGTAGTTCACGTTTTTCACGACGGGCTTTCTACAATCCTTGGCAAAATGACCCAATTTCCCGCAGTTGTAGCAGGTGACAGGTTCGTCCTTCTTCTTAGGCTCGGGCTTACGATCTTCCTTCTCATTCTTCTCCTTGTGGTCAGTTTTCTTGTGCTCATCTTCCTTCTTCTTTCCTTCATATTTGTCCTGATAATCATGGCGCTTGTTGGAAGAAGTGGAATAGCGCTGATTATTGGATGAAGGTTTCTTGAAAAACTTCTTTTGCTGGAAAGATCTGGAGAGTAAGGCCATCGCTTTCTTTACGACAGTCAATTCAGGATCAGAATCGCTTTCTTCCTCTTCATCAGATTCTGGTTCGGATTCACTCGGCTCTTGGGCTCGTTTGGATCGACGGCTGGAAGATTTATCTCGTTTTGAAGAAACAAGAGCGAGTGGATCAACATTTGACTTTGAAGTGGACTTTTGGTTGCTCAGTATCTCCATGACTTCATCTTCCTCCTGTAGAAGCATCTCGTAGAGTTCATGGATTGCAACGTTCTCCATCAGGTGGTTGTGTTTGATGTGGGAAGCGAACACTTTCCATTCAGGTAGGAGGTTGTTCAGAAACTTGAGCGCGTTCTTCGTGTTTGATCGATTGATCTTATTCTTGTGAAGCTCATTCAGTAGGAGGCAAAATCGTTCATAGGCCTGGGAGAGTGATTCGCCGGTGCGCTGCTTAAAGCCATCAAACTTGGTTATGCAGCTGTTGATCTTCAGTTGGTTGCCGACTTTGCTCCCACTCATCATCTTTTCTACCTGATCCCACATGCCCTTTGATGTGTGCTTGTAGCTGTCTATGGCTGTGGATCTAATTTGGTAGAGCATGAACCAGATATCTCTTGGCATGCTTTTCGCCATCAAACATGCCCTTTTCCTCTTTGGTCATCTCCAAGTACTTCTTGAGCTCAGTTCGAGCTTCACCACCTCCTTCTTGAGTTGGAATGATATTCATGGGTTGATCTTGTGGGCCATCAGATAGAGTACTCCAGATGTACTCGTAGTTGTCCTTCGATTCGATGAATATGAGGAATCTGTCCCGCCATTGGCTATATTCTCCCTGGTAGAGGGTCGATGGCTTGGAATCGGTGCCGATAGCAAGAGCGTCGCGAGACATCTTTGGTATTTGCACTAATGTAATCGTCAGACGTTTGTTCAATTCCAAGTGGAGTCCTAACGCAAGGCACTATGAGTGAAAGTCCTAATGCAGGTTCTAAGAGTGATGTAGAGTAAAACTGGTAAGAAACTAGCTAAACAGAACTTACCGGATAGGAATCCAGATAAAAATAGTGTCTGATCAGGAAGTGTCCGGATCAGATGTGTGTGATTTGTTCAAATAGCAGAAGTATCCGGATAACACTAGGTTACCGAATATAATAAGTTTACCGGATAGAAAGTAGTTACCGGGTAAGGCAATAGAAACAGAACTTACTGAATGAAATTAGAGAACTTACTGGGTACTGAAGATATCGGATGATGTCCGGGAAGTATAACTTACCGGATGAGAAGTGACCAAATAATAAGGAAGTTACCGGGAACAGATGAATCCGGATAGATGTCCGGAATGATCAGGGTACCCGGAAACTTTGAGTTACCGGGTGAGATTTGTCTGGAGACTACCAGTATCCGAAAGTTTACCGGATACTTTGAGTTACCCGGAAAGTGGCAGAAAAAGTGAACTTACCCGGAAAGGTTTGCGAAGTTCCGGAAAGAGCTATTGTTATCCGGAAAGGACGGTTGTGTTTAAACAATTCGACTGGGATGCGATTAGGGTTGCCCAAAGTAGTTCCTGAAAGATTAGAAACCTAACAAAACACAAAACTAACAATACCCTAATCGATTTTGAAGCAAACTATCAAGATTTTTATGAAAATTTTGGATTTTTAATATGAACAGAGACCAAAAACAAAGAACTTGATTTTGCCAGAAACACAATCAAACAGTCGAATTAGGATTATAAAAATTGCAGAAACGCTAATGAGATCAATGCTAATCGAATGCAATACGCGAAATCAAGCAATTTTATCAGAATCAAAATATGAGATTTTAAGAACCAATACCACGGTCGACTAAAACTCAATAAAAACTTACCAGAAACCTTATGAACACTTTGAATCGAATCGTCCGTATGCTCTGATACCAATTGTGAGTTCCAGATTAGTGCATACAATCAAGAGATCAAAAAATAATAACAATCAGTATGATCTCAACTTGTCATCCATATATCTTTGATTAACCTTCAGAGAATTCTTTACAGATGATCAAGAGTAAAATAAAACGATTCTCCTAAAACAATAGGATTAACACACTAAAGCCCATTTAACACATTTAGGCTTTTACAAAACAATTAATTAAACAAATTAAACTCTATATAATTCTTTATATAATTTTCTAATGTGTAGGACATTTATGGTCCTAACACAAACACTATGTGTTATTTCACTCCATGAAACCAAACATAATTTTCTGCTATCGGTTATTAAACCCCATGAAACCAGAAACAAAAAAAACCCTAAGTTAGTTAATTGTTCCAACAACGAAACACCACGTCTCCGTCGTAGCCCCTCCCACCATTATTCATCTCTGACTACCCGTCTCAAGGAATCCTGCACCACTTTCCAAATTCAACCACCGTTTTAATCCATTAAATAAACCAAAAAACCCCAAATACTAATTTCTACTCACGAGTTGCAGTTGACGTTGGGATTGATCGGAATATTAATTTGTTATCAGCCTTCGAAATCTACCATCACGATCTGAAGAAATTCACAGAGACCACACTTCTATGAAACAAAACCCAGATAATGCAAATTAAAGATCACATCAAAATTGAAAAGGGGGAAACGATACACTGGGAAGAAAATTTCAACTTCGTCGTCGAAATTGAGAGAGCGATCAGTAACCATGTATTCAAGATTGTGAGAAATATGGTTAATTAGGTTGTAAAAAGGGGGAAATGTTGATAATTTTAGGGTTTTTTTATCGGGTTGAGGATTATGATCAAGTTTCTTGAGTTAATCGGCACTAAGTTTGCTTGCGGTTAAGGAGAATTGAAAGGGGGAGAGAAGGATGACAACAGAGTTTTGAGGAGTTTTTCTGGATTTTGATCGAATCAGTTGTGGGTTTTGAATATAAATAAACCATTTATATTAAAAGTCAGAGAAGTCAAAGAATGTGGGCTATGATTAAAAAGTCTAATATGTCTTTTTTTTTAATTTAGATTTAAGATTAGACATAAGTTTCATTGATATTACAAAAATGTCACAACGTTTAATAACCTTTGATTAAAACTCTTTAATGATTGAGATTAATCCCCATGGTTCTTAACCTTTTTAAGGTTCTCATTTGATTACCTCATATATATATATATATATATATATAGAGAGAGAGAGAGATAGAGATAGAGATAGAGAGAAAGAGAATAAGCAACCCAACAACACCTTATATATATATATAGGGTTGGGTTCACGTGAGACCAACCTGTTTTCGTGAGACCGTGAGACCACAAAATTAACACTAAACCTTCACAGTGATTCATTGTGAATGTAAGTGTTGGGTTTTGATACGATCCGTAACCGTTAAAACGCAACGGAAAATAAATAAAACGGTTACAAAATTATAGAAAACTTTTCTATCACAAAACCCAATCGGATCCAATGAAGCATTTAATTAAATTAATAACACATCATAGGGTGTTTAGAATTGTACCTTTTGAGATGTTGTGGTTGAACGATCGGAGCACTAAGAAACCAACGCATGTTTCCTCTAGCGGTATCCACACACGAACACGTGAATTCCACCGAGTGCTAGCCCAAAAGAACCCCTTAATTTAAATATGTGTATGTGTATTATTCTGATTCAGAGAATCGAATTGGTCGTTAGAAAACAAATGACCTGACATCCTATTTATATTGACAGTAAATAGGATTTATATCTATCTGTAATTATTTGAATTCAAATCATTTGAATTCGAATTATTATCTAGATAATTATCTCAACAATTATACTAAAATAATAATTATAATTATCTAAAAGATAATTATTCATATTTACAGATAGAACCCCGTAATTATCATAATTACATTTTACACATATTATTTAGTTATTCTCTCAAGAATAACTATTTAACTGTCAAAATGACTTTAACGGGTTTCTTTCTAATGGAAGCAAACGTGTTCTTTGTGTGCGACCCTTTAGGTTTACATACTCATTGGTAGCATTTCTGTGTGACACGTGTCGTGGGCATATAGTAACCTACAATCTCCCACTTGCACACGATACACAGTAACACAGACGGTGGTAAGCGTCTAGCAACACGTCACCGCCCCCAAGGCTATGTAAATGTGCTTTTTCTTCGAGCAATTTTGATTGATTCAATCAATCACATAGTAGAATCATTCATTATCCTTTTGCCTCACGATATTTGTTTTGAACTTAAGGCATAGATCTATCTCATCCTTTATAGTTCAAAAGATTATGTTTCTCGATTCCAACATATTTGATTATACAAGTGCCATTAGTCCAACTAATCCACTTGTTCATGCATGTAAATCAAACTATGTCATCGAGGGGCCCATAAATATCTCTCTCATCTTGAGAGGAGCAAATCTCATGTTGCATATACACGACTAACTACACCATTCGTGATATACCCAACATAGCCCTTATGGCTACCCGGTTAAAGGTAACGTTAGACTACATCAAAGCATAACACTCGTTGTGCATTAGGTCCCAATGCACATCTCAGGTCTGAGGATAAAAGAGTGCTTTACTATCTCAGGACTCACCTTATGACGCCGATCTATGAGGTGATCCTGACCATGGTTCTTGTCCAACGCTTTGTGCACCGACAAACGCATGTGACTCTGGTTGAGTGCACTTCCAACTTGGACTATGACCAGACTTCACAATGATCTTGATTTATTACCAGTCCCCTGGTAATAATCAAGCAAGGACGGTTCTAAACAATATGAACATCATATTTGTTTACGGATACTTAAACATGCTAATAAAGAACACAGTAATGTTTAATGTATATACTCATACCCAGTATGCCATATCACATTGTAAAACATAACTGTTTAATGTTCCAAAATTTAAAGTTTACTAAAATTCTTAATTAGAAAGATTTAAACCTATGGAACTACCATGAAAATCATGATTGTTCTAACAAATAGGATTTATAAGTAAATGTGCATTTAAGCTCTCACAGCTTATATTACCTCTATTGTTTATATATCTCTTACTACAACTTTTAGTCATCATGGTTAGTTTGGAACCTAGCATCTGTGTATCCCGAGACACACGAATCTCTTTCCTAACCATTGTGCGGTAAGAACATATCTTTAGTTCTTCTCAGATGCTTCAGATTGTTCTTTACTGCTATAAAGTGAGCATCACTTGAGTCTGAATAAAATCTACTCATCATGCTTAAGGCATACGAGATGTCCGGTCTCTTAGTACATAAACATGGTGTACATGTTTGAAGCAATGGCCGAATCATGGGAACACCCTTTGTTCGGTTCATGTACTATTGACAGATCTCCTTTTCTTATAACCCCTTCATCTTGAAGTGTTTTAAGATTTTGTCAATGTATGTACTTTTGGCTTAATCTAATTACGCACTTTGATCTATAACAATAGATCTTTACACCAAGGAATTGTTTCTTAGATCCTTTATCATGAAATACTTCCTCAGTCAGGTTTTTACATCTTCAAGCACTAGGATGTCATTTCTGATGATCTAGGATACTATTATGCTCCCACTTACCTTCTTGTATATATACAAGATTTTAATTACGAGATGATTGTCTAAATCCATAACTAGACTTTTACAACTTGCAATTTTGGGTTTGATGTTTTAAAGCCTTGTATATGTCCTCGCTCAAAACTCCCTTTTGAGGAATGTGGCTTTAACATCAACCTTCATGGCATCTTGCCATTCATAAATAATCCGGTCTTCGGATTGTTTTGCATCTCGTTCATTATTTTCAACAACTTGTTGAAGCTCAACATCTTGTTGCTTGTCAGTGTCAACCATTGTATCATCTTTGTGGTTCTTGAATTTCTTCAAGACCTACTGTGTCTCCCCACTTTGATTCATGTCAGAAAATCATTTTCTAAGAACTCATTATGGTGCGCAACAAAACTTTTGTTCTCGCCTGGATGATATCCGATTAGATATTTTATAAAGATGTACATCTCAGACCTTTTACTTAAGCTTCCCAGAAGCTTATGCTTATCTCAAGCATTATTACCCCATATTCTCATATATGGCAACTTTAGGATCCTCCCAATTCATATTTTGAGAATAGGTTTTATCGGTTTTTGTTGGTTGATGCATAATTTAGTATTGGGTAGTTGTTTCTAGGAAACATCCTCAAAAACTCTTTTAGGAAGATTCGTGAGACTCGTCTTAGAGTGAATCATGTTCAACATGATTCTATTTCTCCTTCTGACACACCATTAAGATGTGGTGTTCCGGAAGTTATTTGGGATACTATCCCGTTCTCTAGGATGATCTCTTGGCTTAGATATTCATAACTTCAATCTGACTGAAGCATCCTTATCATTGCCAACTATATTCACTACTTCTTTTGAAACTCTTTGAAATATCAAAGCTTTCACAGTTCCTCTCTTTTGGTAAACATACCCATATCTACTAGGCTTAGTAGAATGTTACGAAGTAGTGTAAGTTCAGGATCTTATCTTACAATCAATGTAGAAAGCAGTAATTGAGAATTTGTATGATCAAGCCCAATTGTATTCAATGATGAACAGAATTACAGATCTAAGAGAGAGAGAATCTCAAAGATTACAAAGAATGAATACAAAGTTATACGGGAAAAAATCAATCAGTTAGCAACGTAGAGCTAACTACTATTTATACTGCAACGGACATCTTAAAGCTACAGTACAAATAAGAAAGACTAATAAGAACATAACACGTGTCCTAATTAGTTTATAAAATACTAAGTAAAGTATCTCGTCATAAGTTCTGAACAGGTAGTTCAGAACTTCTGAACATTCTTCTGATAACGCTTCTCAGATCTTCTGACTCCTTAACTCAGACATCTGACTTCTCTTCCCAGACTTCTGATTCCTCTTATCAATACTTCTGAGCTTTCACAGTCAGACCTCTGACTTCTCTACTCAGAACATCTGAGTCTTCTTATCAGATCTTCAACACTTGGTTTATTGACAAAACTTCAGATCTAACAAGTAGTGATGACCGTGTCTTGTGACTGAACTTTAAAGCTCACATACATCAGTATGGATAACTCCTATTAGTTCTTCTGACCCCTAAGGGTAAATATCAGTTTGTCATCTTGACCAACAATATACACATTTATCACGCGAATGATCACATGATTCCAACCCTCCGTCCGTCTGGAGTTTGGTTATGTGTTTAAGTGTCACAAATAGGTCTGAGTTAAGCCCCGCTTAATTCATTATTTTGATTTATAATTAAAATTATCAATCTAATAAAACATTTATTGAGATAAAAAGAAAATTTATTTCTTGAAAACATAAATATAAATTCGGTTTGTTGTAATTCGAGAGAATGAAACTAAAACCCTAGTTAATACTAGGTACAAAAACACTTGCTAAGTGTTAATTTTAGGCCATCTTGGAAAGTTCATATCATATGTCTCTTCGAGCAGCTAACTTAGCTCTATCTGGTCTGGTTTCATCTTCTCTTCACTTCTTATTTCCTGAAAAGTAGTACTGAGATGAGTATCATACTCAATCATGTAACACTTAGTCAGAAGTGAATAAATCAAATGGTAAACATACCTGAAGTTCGGGCTTTATAGGCCTTCTGCTTCTTAATCTCTGCCAATCGGGTTGGACAAGTTTTTATTCGGTGCCCTTCATGATAACAATTGTACCATACTGCAACCTCAGGAATATTTCCTTTGCCCTTATCCATGCTGGAACTTCCAACATATATTTTACCCTTGGTTATCTCCTCTTTTTTCTTGACTATCCCACTTTCAGGTTTGGTCATCAAAGCCTGTTTTGGTTTGATTGAACCCAACTTGGATTTCAAGTTCCTCTTAGTAATTTTAAGTAAAATGTGAAGCTCCGTGAGGGTTTTATTCAAACATTTCTTATTATAGTCCTCAACGAACTGCTTGTATGATTTAGATAAAGAGCTGAGAACCATATCGATTTCCAACCCTTGACCCAGTGGGGATCCAAGATGGTTCAATTTGTCAAAGTATCCTTTCATTTTAAAAATGTGGGTATTGACTGAAGAACCCTCAGTCATTTTACAGGCACACAATGCCTTGACTGTATCAAATCTCTCCCGTTTTAATCGTAACCGAAACATAGACTTCAACGAAGATATCATATCCCAAGCAGTCATGTTTTCATGATCCCGTAATAATTCAGGAGTCATGGTGGCTAACATTAAGCAACCAACACTGAGAGAGTCATTTTGATACTTATCATAAGCATCCCTGACTTCAGTTGAAGCATTTTTGGCAGGAGCATTTGGAGGGGGATTTTCAAGAACGGATAACTTCTTTTCATACCTAAGAGCTGCCCTTAGGAGTCGAAACCATTCGACAAAGTTCGTTCCGTCCAGTTTTTCGTTATCAAATATTGACCGTATTGTGTATTCGGATGAATCATTTAAGTTTGAGTTGGAGGCAGTAATAGACATCTACAAAACAAGTTTAATTTTAGTAACTTTAATATCTCAAATAAATGAATCAACCTTTCAAAATCATTTGATTTGAGCTAAGATCCATATTTCACCTACTTCCATAAATGGTCAATTCACTGTCTATGGAATTAGGCTATTTAGGTAGGCATCATCCAATTATGTTCAACATAACTCTTAGATGTCGTGGGATTCTATTCAATATATCATTTATCGAATTTGGCACGTTTAACCCCACTTCAACGCCTTGAAAATACTCATAGATGGTTAGGCACTTTCTATGATATTTCCATGTAAACTAACCATACTAAGGTATCATGATCCCACCTAAAATCTCAAAATAGGGTTTATTGGGATCAGTCGTCCAAAATACGACTATTTAAGTGAATGGCTAGGCGACTTTCCACTTAAATATCGTTATCTTAGCACCTTGTCTTACACTACAATCATCCGATATGATTGGCTAGACACTTATCACACCGAAATCCTGTAAGCTCGACAAGTACCTTAAATGGGTGGCGTTTAGTTTACATTTTGAAAAGATTTAATTTTAGAAAAAATTCTAAATCTTTTAAAACGTTTTGATTTTAAAACCTCGTTCTTAAAACCTTATTTTAAAAGTTCATCCAATTAAATCGGTTGATTTTGATAAACATATCAATTTTAAAATATCATATTTTATTTACCGATTTAAAATTTATTTTGCGTTTGATTTTATTTTTAAAAAAACGCTTGCAACTATTATAAAAATAATAAAGCAATAAATAAATAAAATGCAAACACAAAATAAACAACCACAACAGATAATATACGATTTTGCCCCTAATGTGGTGTTGTGAGCCAACACAACAACCACGGTCTTTCTAAGGACGTCTTCAAGCTCCCACTGGCCTCGCCATCTTGGTGAACTCTGGGGACTCTGTCTCGATATCTTGAAACTCCGTCTTCGGATTATTTAAACTTAAAATAGAAAATACAACAGTATCCTATCTATTTTACAATTGAACCTATCTAGAAAATTTAAAATTAAAAATTAAATCTCATGCAATTAATACATTTTAATTTTCCAAACAAAATAAATCAACCACGGGTCTTTCGGGGCAAACCATATATTATTATCTTAAACATAAAATAAAAGCAATTTAGCCAATATTTAATTAACATAATTAAAATAGCCAATTAACGTGAACAAATATTATATGGCAAATTAAAATTTAAAATCGACCCTTTTAAACGTGGGTTACTAACCCGTGTATTAATTTTAAACATAAAATTAACGTTATTGGCTAATTGTATAAACATATATAAAAGCCAATTTAAATCGGAAAAATCTGAAAATTGTTTTTTTCATAACGAGAATTTTAAAACGATCTTCTCTTTTGATTCTCTTTTGAAAAAAACTTAAAACTTGTCAAAACCAGGCCAACAAAACGTGACCCACGAGCCAAAACTTTTGACCCAAACAATCAGGCCCAAAAACACCTGAATAAGATCACAAAAGTAAATGAGAAATTTTGGGCCTTTGGCTTGAGCTCGGTCTGATCGCTTAGGGCACAAGCCCATCCCATTTCATATATCGGAAGAGAGCTTCAATAAAGCATCCATATCAATCAAATTCCTTCCTTGCCTTCGGATTTTTTGATTAGTGGGAAGGCGCAGTGATTGAATAGTGACCCTACCATAATATCTATGGAATGACTCGATCCATGAAGCCTTTCTTTCCCATTCTCGGGGTCTTTCTCTCTAGGTACGGTTCGCCAACACCCGAACTACCGTCTTGGTTATGTGACCCGCTATCAGGAAAATAATTGCAATAGCTAAATGATGGTGTGCAGTATCGGTTAGCCATAGACCTCCTGGGTCTAATCCTCCACGAAAAGTAAGAAAGTCCGCATATTTTGACCAATTCAAGGTCAAAAATGGGGTTGCTCCCTCGCATAGGCCACAAGCACGGTTAGAGCTTTGTCGTGTACACCCAAAACAACAGCGGATAAAAAAAATTAGCAGCATGAAACGATAGCTCTAAACAAGATGCCAACGGTGAGCACCAAGGCACACAAGCAAGTGGTCAGAGGCTTAATTTAAAACACTTTGTTAAGAACCCAATTCGAGGTGGGTGACCTCCAAAGAAAATATAGAAAAAACAAGAAGAGATTGGGGCAATTTTCTGATGATTATTAACGAAAACCAAATACAATTATTTATGCATGTTACTTCTAACCGTGATCTCCATGTTCCCTGTTTTGTAGGCTAACTTCTACCACTACTTTGACTGAATCAAGAAAAACAAAAATAAAGTAATTCAAATGAAACTAAAACCGAATTGGATCAATCTCGAAACCGAATCGGTAGTTGTGTTGCTCGTTTGGGCCGTTGGGCAGGGCCTGATGTTCGTTGGGCCAGGTCTGGTGATGGGTTGATCGTAACAGTACCGCCCTCCTGGAGACTGGACTTGTCCGCAAGGCCAATGTCGGTGGCAACTAAAGGAGTTGGAAACAGGGCAGGATGTGTAGCTTTCAGGTGTTGCACATCTTCCCAAGTGGCGTTAGCTGCATCACTTCCTTCCCATTTGACTAAAGCTTGCGGAATGGCATTATTGTCGCGTTGGATTGTGCGATGTTTAAGGATGGCCTCCGGTTTGAGGAGAGGCAAATCGTTGTAAGTGTTAGGCGGCAACGTCTGTATCTGGGCAGTAGGATCACCAACACATAGGCGGAGAAGGGAAACATGAAAGATAGGGTGGATACGGGATTCAGCCGGTAAGTCTAACCGGTAAGCGACTTTACCGATACGTTCGCTGATGCGAAAGGGCCCAAAGAAATGTCGAGAAAGCTTGTGCGAATGACGTTGAGCGACTGACGATTGGCGGTATGTACGGAGACGCACATAAACCCAATCATTTACCTCAAATGATTTGTCGCTTCGATGGCGATTTGCTTGATCTGACATCCTTTGTCGAGTACGAAGGACGGTCCCCTTGAGCTGAGAGAGGATGCGATCATGAGAGTCCAATAGCGACTCGATGGAGTCATGAGGGGTGTTGCCTAAGGTGAATGAAGGTAGAGTTGGAGCATTCCGGCAATAAAGAGCTCGAAACGGAGACATGCCGATCGCGCTGTGGAAACTAGTGTTGTACCAATATTCAGCGAGGTACAAAAACCGAGGCCACGATCGTGGTTCATCGCTAGCAAAGCACCGTAAGTAAGATTCTAGGCAACGATTTACGACCTCCGTTTTCCCATCCGTCTGAGGGTGATAGGCACTCGAATGTAGGAGGGTGGTACCAACTTGCTTAAAGAGCTCGGTCCAGAAGCGGCTAAGAAATATAGGGTCGCGATCAGAGATGATCGATTTAGGCATGCCATAGAGGCGGTAAATATGAGTCATGAAAATCGTTGCCAAGGACGTCGCGCTATAGGCCGGCGAAAGAGCAATAAAGTGAGAAAATTTGGAAAGGCGATCCACGATTACCCAAATGGCCGATTTGTCATGAAAAGGAGGTAGATTAGTGATGAAATCCATCGAGATATCTTCCCAAACTTTAGCGGGAATAGGTAAAGGCTGCAAGATTCCATACGGCTTATGAGTAGGGTACTTGATTTGTTGACAAACATGGCAAGAACGGGTGAACGCGAGAACACCTTTGCGCATACCAGGCCAATAGAAGGACCCGGCTAACCGGCGTAATGTAGCGAGGCTGCCCGAGTGGCCCCTGTCGGTGTGGAGTGGCATTCGGTGAGCAAGGGGCATGGGAGAGGGCTGGAACGAACAAACGACCCTTGTAATAGAGCAACCCGGAGCTGAATTTGTAATCTGGGAAATCCGTAGGACGCTCGGCAAGGTTTGTGACCCACTGTTTACCGTCGGGATGCACTTCAAAATAATCGCGTAAAGCGGCTAACCAAGGAAAGGTAGGGGTAGACAGAGCCATCATCTGATCACTGGGAACACGACTTAATGCGTCAGCAACCCGATTTTCTTTGCCTGGTTTGTAGAAGATTTCATAATCGTACCCGATAAGCTTTGAAGCCCATTTTTGTTGATCAAGTGTCTGGATGACTTGTGTCAAGAGATGGCGCAAACTTCGTTGGTCTGTGTAGATACGAAATCGGCGACCCAGTAAGTATTGGCACCATTTCTTTACCGCCTCAGTGATGGCATAAAGTTCGCGGAGGTAGGCGGAGGAAGAGTGCATGTGCGGCCCCATTTGTTTGCTAAAAAACGCGATTGGGTGGTCGTCTTGGGATAGGACTGCACCCACGCCTGTGCCCGAAGCGTCAGTTGTGACGTCAAAAGGCTTAGAGAAGTCCGGAAAAACAAGTATCAGAAGTTCTGTCATTACCTTTTTTAGCTGGGCAAATGCGACTGTCGATGCGTCTGACCAAATAAAGTTCGACTTTTGAAGGAGGGTGGTCAAAGGGGCTGCTATGGTGGCATATTGGCGGACAAAACGACGATAATACCCGGTCAAGCCAAGAAAACCGCGTAGAGCGGTGACAGTTCTTGGTTGCGGCCAGTCGAGGATTGACTTAATTTTGTCGGGATCAACGGCGACACCGGCGGATGAGATAACATGGCCTAGGTAATGAACAGATTCAACCATAAAAACACATTTAGAAAGTTTAGCATAATACCGGTGTAACGATAAAGTGGCGAAAACCGAAGCTAGGTGAACATAATGAGCCTCGCGGGACGGACTATACACCAAAATGTCATCGAAAAAAACGAGAACATATCGCCGAAGAGAATCTCGAAAGAGGTCATTCATGTCGGATTGAAAAGTCGACGGGGCATTCGAGAGACCGAATGGCATGACGAGAAATTCATAGTGGCCATCGACGGTGCGAAAGGCAGTTTTGTGGGTGTCTTCTGGGGCAACACGAATCTGATGATAACCGGCACGAAGATCGATTTTGGAGAAAAATCGAGCACCATGCAACTCATCCAAAAGTCCGTCCACTGTCGGTATTGGAAAACGATCGCGAATAGTAAGTGCGTTAAGTGCCCGATAGTCAACACAAAAACGCCATGTGCCATCTTTCTTGCGGACTAAGAGAACCGGGGATGAGTAGGGGCTCGTGCTTGGCTTAATGAAACTGTCACGTAACATTTCGGAAATGAGATCCGACATGATGGACTTTTGGTAATGTGGGTAGCGATAAGGTCGTACGTTAACGGGTTCGGCCAGAGGTTTAAGGGGAATATGATGGTCGTGAGAACGCGCTGGTGAAAGTGATGTCGGTAAAGAGAAGAGGGAGGCGTGGCGATGGAGAAGTTGAGCGAGGGTGGGGTCGGCTATGTCAGCGGGAACAGTGTTGGGTGTTGATGGTTCTTCACAAATTAGGGTAAAGAGGGATGCTACAGCGTCTTTTTGGAGCAAGTGAGCAATATTACCTGGCGTGGCGGGACCGGCAAGGGGTTCACCCCGGAGAACGACCTGTTCATTGTTGTGAGTGAAACTCAATTGTGGAATACCAAAATCAGCAAGCACAGGGCCGAGGGAGCTAAGCCATGCCATGCCAAGGACAACGTCGGCACCCTCGATGGGGAGGACGAAAAGGGATAGGTGAAACGTGGCGTTAGCGAGACGGACTGGAATGTCGGAGCATCGACCCTCACAATGGAGGAAATTCCCATTCCCGACCATGACCGGGAAGGTGGAGGTCTGCTCAATCGGAAGGCGGAGGTGGTGGGCAATGCGTGGTTGTATGATGTTGTGAGTGGAGCCAGAATCGAGTAAGACGGAGACGGGTTGACCAGCGATGCGCCCAGTAATACGTATTGATTTAGGGGAGGAGATACCAAGGAGTGCAGCCGGAGACGGGGCGAGATAATGTTTTTCTGGCGAAGGATCGACAATGGGAAGTGGTGGTGGTAGGGAACTGTCGTCAGGGTGATCAGGATGTGGTTCGGGCACAACTGCATCGTCATCGAAGCCTAACATTAAGAACTGGGTTGGGTTGCATTTATGACCAGGGTGATATTTCTCAGGGGAACGAAAGCATAATCCGGCGTCTCGACGGGAACGGATTTCATCGGGTGAGAGACGATGAACAGGAAGTAGGGTAGGTGCTTGGGATGTTTGGGGTAGCACAGAAATAGTCAGGGTTGGGGAAGTATGGTGTGTTGTGGTAGGCAGGGAAGAGGAGGGACGAGGCTGCGTGTTTGTGGTAGTGTTCGTATGGTAAGAGGAAGATCGGTAAGTGGTGGCACGGGCTCGTGTGTCGGAAAGTTTCTCCTCGATAAGTTTAGCAAGCCCGATGGCTTGGGGAATGGTATGGGGATGGTGAATAGCGAGTTCTTGTTGGATGTCACGACGGAGGCCAGAAATAAAGCAATTGAGAAGAGCCTCGGGGGAAAGGCCACCCACACAATTGCTGATGCGTTCAAACTCAGCCTGATATGCGGTGACGGTGGTGGTTTGGCGGAGTTTGAAGAGAGTTGCCTGATGATTTTCATACGAAGAGGGGCCAAACCGAAGCTCGACTGCGCGTTGGAAGGCATCCCAAGTCGTCAAGAGTCGATTTTTGTGTAGGTATTTATACCAACTTAGAGCCTTTCCCTTAAGGTAAAAAGAGGCAATAGGAAGGAGACGATTAGGAGAAATGGTGTAGAATTGGAAGTATTGATCGGCTTGGAAAAGCCAGTCAAGCGGGTCGGTTCCGTCGAAGGAGGGAAGATGAATTTTTGGAGGTTGGATAGAGAGGTGATGGTTTTCGGTAGGGGTGGACGATGAGGCAACGAACGGAGATGACGGTGGGCTCTTGGGTTCGGGGCGGAGGACAGTAGCAGCGATGTGTTTTTGTGTGGTCCCTTGGTCGGAAAGTTGCTTCGAGATCGATTGGAGTTCACTATGGGCTGCAGTCTGGCTGGTAAGAAGTTTAGCGAGCGAGTCGGCCATGGAGGCCATCGACTCTTCAAGAGACGGTGGGTCACGTTTAGGCGGCATGAGACTCAATGAAAGCACCAATGTTAAGAACCCAATTCGAGGTGGGTGACCTCCAAAGAAAATAAAGAAAAAAACAAGAAGAGATTGGGGCAATTTTCTGATGATTATTAACGAAAACCAAATACAATTATTTATGCAGGTTACTTCTAGCCATGATCTCCATGTTCCCTGTTTTGTAGGCTAACTTCTACCACTACTTTGACTGAATCAAGAAAAACAAAAAAAGTAATTCAAATGAAACTAAAACCGAATTGGATCAATCTCGAAACCGAATCGGTAGTTGTGTTGCTCGTTTGGGCCGTTGGGCAGGGCCTGATGTTCGTTGGGCCAGGTCTGGTGATGGGCTGATCATAACACACTGCCACCATCCGTAAACCATCGTAGCTTGGGCAAGCCACCGACTGCTTGGAACCATGGTCCAGCAGTGGCGTTCCAGTGTTGATTTTAGAAGAAAAAAACCCGCTGGTCTTAAGGATAAGCAAGATGCGGCATCAGTCGAAGAAAACGGTTGGCACAAGTCGCACCGACATTGGCACCGACGACTAGCCAGATGAAACACCCGACGGCAAAACACACAAAAACAAAGACGAAAACTTATCAAGGTTAACAAACCCTTTGTATCTCTCAATGAAAGACAAGAGGCGGCAACAACCGCACATGGTCGTGGAATGGTGGCAAGGATAGCGACAACAGCCGCAAGGAACCGATAGCGATAGCCGGCGAAAAAGAATTCACCGGTAGCAGCCCCACGTCGAGGAACATGGCTGCGATTTCTAGTATTGGCCGACAGTCGCACCAAAAACAGAAAAAAATGGGTAGCGGCTTTCATAAGTTTAGAGAGAGAGGGAAGGAAATGTAGAGAGTTAGGTAGGGATGGTGATTTGACCCGACCCGGCGGGGAACCCGGTCCACCCGACCCAGTCGGGGTCGGGTAATACCCGGTTTTGCGGGGCCGGGGCCGGGGACGGGTGTAGGAGAGTGAAACCGGGTCCGGGGCCGGGGACGGGGACGGGTGTAGGAGAGTGAAACCGGGGCCGGGGCCGGGTGAACTACTCCCCGACCCGCCCGGTACCCGGTATTATTATATATGCATTAAATATATATTTTTTATAGGTATTTATTTATAATATTAGATTATTAGATATCATATTCATATACCTTTCCCTTTCCCACAAATTAATTATGTCAAGCTGCACCAAGTTTTTTTTTTCATTTCCATTTCTGTTGACCGGGTGTTGACCGGGTATGTGACCGGGGCCGGGTAGCTCATCCCCGTACCCACCGGGGACCGGGGCCGGGTGTAGGGGAGTGAAACCGGGGTCGGGGCCGGGTGAGGGGATACCCGTCCCAAACCCGCCTCGTTACCATCCCTAGAGTTAGGGTTTCAAAACCCTTGGCATTATGACTTTTCTAGTTTTCTTTTCCTTTTCCCCTTTTTTTATTATTATTAAAAAAAACACACACACACACACCAGCGCATGAGATATAATATGGTGGGTCATATATAATTCATTGTTTTGCCATATAAAACATTGTTCACTTTTAGTTAAACGCAATCAAAGCGGCTCTGATACCACTGTTGGGTTTTGATACAATCTGTAACCGTTAAAACGCAGCGGAAAATAAATAAAACGGTTACAAAATTATAGAAAACTTTTCTATCACAAAACCCAATCGGATCCAATGAAGCATTTAATTAAATTAATAACACACCATAAGGTGTTTAGAATTGTATCTTTTGAGATGTTGTGGTTGAACGATCAGAACACTAAGAAACCAATGCATGTTTCCTCTAGCGGTATACATACACGAACACGCGAATTCCACCGAGTGCTAGCCCAAAAGAACCCCTTAATTTAAATATGTGTATGTGTATTATTCTGATTCAGAGAATCGAATTGGTCGTTATAAAACAAATGACCTGACATCCTATTTATACTGACAGTAAATATGATTTATGTTTATCTGTAATTATTTGAATTCAAATCATTTGAATTCAAATCATTTGAATTCGAATCCTTTGAATTCGAATTATTATCTCAACAATTATACTAAAATAATAATTATAACTATCTAAAAGATAATTATTCATATTTACAGATTGAACTCTGTAATTAACATAATTACATTTTACACATATTATTTAGTTATTCTTTCAAAAATAACTATTTAACTGTCAAAGATGACTTTAACGGGTTTCTTTCTAATGGAAGCAAACGTGTTCTTTGTGAGCGGCCCTTTAGGTTTACATACTCATTGGTAGCATTTCTGTTTGACACGTGTCGTGGGCATATAGTAACCTACAGTAAGAAAAACAACGAACATTCACAGCAAAAACACTGTGAAAGTTTACCGTCACAGTACCTTCACAATCTTTTGCTGTGAAGGTTTAGTGTTAATTTTTTGGTCTCACGGTCTCACGGAAATAGTCTGGTCTCACATGATCTCAAGTCTATATATATATAGAGAGAGAGAGAGAAAGAGAATAATCCCACAACCTTTCTTCATCTTCAACAACAATTTTCTAAAAACCCATGTAAAATTGTTAGTTTCCTTCCATAATCGCAATTACCTAAAATCCAGAAACCCCATGTTGCTTGTTTGCTTTGTCAAAAAGTTCAAGAAAATTCGATCTTTAATGGTGATGAAGATCATCAAGTCAAAGATGATGTTCAAGTCTCGTAAATGATATTTTGATTTAGGGTTTTGATTTAAATGATGTTTTGGGGATTGGATTTGGATTGTTAAATATTATTGGTGTTATTTGAATTGGATTTAAAGTTTGATTATCGTGGTTTCTTCATGGTGTTCTTCATAATCTTCTTGAAGAAGATGAAGATTCAAGAAAAAAAGAAAAAATAAAAGAAAAATGAAAAAATTGAGGGATCAAAACTGTAATTTACTCTATAGTTAATTAAAAAATGTTAAAATAAATGAGAAGGGGTAAAAATACCAGCTCGAGGGAGCAATTTCATAACGAAATGCATACCACAGATACTAAAAAGGTTTGAATTTAAAGGACTAGTTTCGTATTTTTTGACAAACCACAGGGACCAAAACAGTAATTTACTCTACAAACTTTTATACTTTTGAAAACCAATATTACAATTTTTTCTTTAATATTAAAAAAAATGTTCCCAACTACCACACATTGTTTATTTTAGAAACTTTAACGTGTATACATTTCGATTTGTTTTAAAATATGTGTTTATTTTTAAAAATAAGTGTCTTGTACCTTTAATTTAAAGATTGATAAAAAAAAGTATTATCGATTATAAAATTGTTATTTAGTTAACTAAAAGGTGTAATTAAAATTGACTAAAAGTCGTTTTTTTCAAACATTAGTTATAAAAAATGCAATAAAATATATTTTTATATTTCAATTATTTTAAATTCAAATATCAAATTTGTTTTTTATTAATGTAATAAAAGTTAATTGATCCATTAAAAATCGACGAAGGGAGGGGGAGAGGTAGCAGGCGATCACAGTTTGGAAATCTAAAGCAGGAGGGAGACGACTCGTTTTATGATTTTGATTTGTTAATGCTTAAATTTTTTATAATAATGATGATTTTGCAAAATAATATCCATCTAATATTTTTTTTAAATAGTTATTATCAAGTCATATCAAATATCAGACCTTAAATAAACATAAATTGTTATACGAACCTCTAAATAACGATTTTGAAAGTCGGTTCCCCAAAATAGGAATTAGGTGAAAGTTGGTTTCATTTAATAATATCGAATATTACCGGTTACCTGCTGTTAACCAGCCCCTTAAATAAACAAAAAGTTTGATACAAACCCCTAAATGGCGATTTTAAAAATTGATTCTCTAAAATAAGAATTTGATGAAAATTGGTTCCATTGATGCAATTTTCCCCTTTGAAAACCAATATTACTAATTTTTCTTTAATATTAAAAAAAATGTTCCCAACTACAACACATTGTTTATTATTTTAGAAACTTTAATTTGCATATATTTCTATTTGTTTTAAAATAAGTATTTATTTTTAAAAATAGTGTCTTGTACATTTAATTATGAGGTTAATAAAAAAATCTTTCTATTATTAATTATAAATTTGCCAATTAGTTAATTAAAAGTATAATGCTTGTATATTCTTAACACTATGTGGATTTTCATTGTGTATGTTTATTTTGGGACCAAGGGGTTACTTATTTCTGTCTTGAAATAAATGTATTGGGCTCTGGTAAACAGTCTAGCTTCAAAAAAGTTGAAAATAACCAATTGGGCTTTTAATAACATGTTTGATTGGTTTTTTTTATTAAGTGGATAAAGTTGTATGTATTAATGAATGTCTTAATAGATTGGAAAGATTTTTATTTGGGATTTTATTTGGGAGAGTGACATGACATGGAATGAGTGTGTTTTTAACTGGGGCAAGTTTATAACGCAAAATTTGGCTTCTATGTAAAACTCCCTTATAGAAGCTTACTAAATAATGCACTTCTATATTATTAAGTCACTATCAGACAGTGATTTATAGTTGACCAAATAAGTTGTGAGTCTCGTTAACCTACTAACAAACAAGGCCTTATCCTCCTCAAAGTTTAACTATCTTGAAAAAAGACCCGATTCATTCTCGCAAGGGGTGTATATATTATTTTTTTTGAAAGGCAGCATAATATATTAAAAACAGTGAAAAATACACAGCAGGGTCAGGAAAAGCGAGATGCAGCCACAAAAAGACCACCCCAAACATTGGTGTAACATTTAAGATTCATACAAGATGGATCTAGCTAGGACAAAAAAATACATTTTTTTGTTCTTTGAGGTAGCGTTTGTTACGCATGCATGATTGGACGGGACTGAACAGGACAGAACTGGATAGTACTAGACAAGAGGTTAGAACGCGAATGGACTGGACAAGACTGGACCGGACAAGACAAATGCCTGCCCTGTGTTTGGTACGACTAGGACTTGATAAGACAGGACCGGACCGGACCGGACAAGTTTCACTAAAAGTTGTTTGATGATTTTATATATCATATAATAGTTATAAATGACATAAATAAAGTATATCTTTAAATGATTTAATTAAAAAGCATTTTTTTATTTCTTTTTCGCAATTTTCATACATATAAATACATACAAAAACAATAGTGTAAAATTTGAATGAAAAATCTGAAATAATTGATGGTAGTACAAAAAAATCTGATTCATACAAAGAAAATATAATATTTTATTCAATTGGAAAGATCTTTATGAATCGGCGAAGGCATAGTTGCAGTGGCATGTAAAGATAAAGGCGATGGGTGGCTGGTAAACGCCGGTAGTTGTGAAAGACGTGAAAGATGGTGGATAGTTGTGGTGTAGGAGGTAGTTGTGGTTGATGTCGCGGAGGTATAGGGGGTCGACGATGGTAGTGGTAGCGGTGGTGGCGGTGGACAATGGTAAAAAATGTAATAGAGGAAGAGGCGGAGGTGGCCGACCATGGTTGGTAGTGAGCGTTGGTGGTGACAGCAGCAATGAGTGGCGGTGATCGGTGACCCTTAAGGCTAATACCATATTAGAATTATATATCAAAAGACGATGGATCGGTAATTTATCAGTTTATGTCTCACTTTTGTCCCATGTTGTTCCACCTATTTTGGTGGAACAAGAAAATATCATTTTTTGTCCTTTGTCTAGTCCTTGTCCCATGGCACGCACGCCAGACATGGGACAGTGAATATGCCAAACATGGGACAGTGACTTTTGTCTCGTCTTGTCTTATCCTGTTCCATGTTCCATGTACCATGTACCAAACACAGCTTGACAAAACAAAAATCAAGAAGATGAGACAAAATTGATAAGTCAATGAATTATCCATGTTAAATTAAAACCCTAAAACCTTGAACAAAGTTTTCACACATCTACCTCATTCTATATCGAATCGTTTTTAGTCCCCCTTCAACATACTAAACATATGCACAACATAGTGAACAAACTAATAATGAAGAATATTGGAATAATGATACAATAAAAGCTATCCTTCTCAATTGTGGAAAAAGCCCTACTTTTTATGTCAATCTGAGTAAAATCTACCCTTTTAACATACTTGTTACCAAAACTTATATATTGGAGTATTATTCTATATGATGATTTATTCGCTTATACAAAACCACTGACCAAGTTTCGGTCTCAAACAAATAACAACCACTTGATATTGCTCGGTACAAATATCTCCCCCAAGAAAGAAACCAAAAACATGATCAAATTATTCCGCAGCCTTGGGTTTATGGGCGTTGATCAATTGCGTTTGCACATCAGCAGAAACAGGAGAGTGTTCTTTGTATTCCATCGTGAATTCTCCCTTTCCCTGCAGCAGCATTATTACAACCGTCAAAACTTTAGGAATTCAAAATTTTAAGCTTCATTTGCTCATCATTTTGTATCTCTTTCCTTTCTATCAGACTTAAAAACCATTTCACGAACCGGGCATTGCAATGGAAACAGCTTCTGATTTGGATACAAATGTTGTAAGGTAATAGGCAAGTAATATGGTATAAAAACAAAGTAACTACAAGCTCTATAATTTATCTATGGAGGTGGATTGCTTTCAAGAAGAAGACCCGATTCATGGTGGTTATTAAAAAAGTTTCATAGTTTAGTTTGTCACCATTTCATTTATAGTTCTGTTGAAAAGTTCTTTTTTTGGTCACTATACTGCTATACTTTTTGGACATAGACTAAATATTAGAATATTACCAATGTAAACCTAAAAAGACTAACCGGATTTCCAGTCGCAACTATTTCATAAAGATAAAAAATGTTAAATTGTCGAAATATTTGACTTGTTAGCCATTGTTCACTGTTTACTGTTGAATTTTGTCAAGGCTGATTTAGATTTTACTGTGATTAGATCTGCCACTTCTTTGTTAGTGATTTAGTCATTCTTGATTTTATTTTTACTACGTAGATAATTAAGCTGCCATTTAACAAGTTCTTTAAAAATAAAATGATAGCTTAATGACTTGTTGGTTTTATTTTTACTGCTTAGATAATTAGGCTGCCATGTTATAACTTTGAATAGTGTATTTTAACGTTCTTTTTAATATAAAGTGAGCTCTCTAAATTTCCAAAATCTCCCTTCAATCTCAGAGGACTAGCTTTGTTGGGAGTTCTAAACAAATATCTGAAACCTCATCACTCATCAGTGGAGACCTGATTCTATTCCTTGGAAGCTTCTAATGAGTGAAACAAGCTCAAGTTTTTCTCTACGAAGTAAGACCCGTTTGGTTTAAAGGAATTATTTTTGAGGGATTTGGAAATGGAAGAATTTGGAATCTTTGGTGCGTAGGCTTTGGAACGGAATCGAATTCCATTTTTGTTTATAATTTACTACAACAAATTATAAATAATAATAATAATAATTAAATTATCTTTTATTATTGATTATTATAAAACAAATGTTTTTAACATATTTTAGAACATTATCCAAAAAATCCTACGAAATCCCATGAAATACCACCTACCCCATGCGATTTCTAAATCCAATGTTCATGGGATTTCATTGAAATCCTGATATTCGCAGACTTTCCTTTAAACCAGATGTGGAATTGGAATGAAATCCAATTCCGAATCCCGCAGATCAAACGGGCCCTAACATTACTACTAATGGTTAGATTAAACAAACCAAAAGGTGAAGAAAAAAAAGGCATTGTATCAACGCACCAAGTAATCTCTATATGTCAAGTATATGATAATCAGAAAAACCTCAAAAAAAACGATATTGTAACGATATGTTTCAACTGCAGAATATATATTAATATTTAATGATAACATTTCAACTCACCTGTGTCATGGAACGAAGAGCTGTCGAGTATCCAAACATATTATTCAATGGGACCTGAAAGCCACAAAACCAAACGTCCGCCAACTTAAATTATAACTAGCAATAGCAAAAACATCTGGAAATAGCAAAAATGTAGTTTGATAAGGTTTAATTTGTTTTACAATTTGATATTTTTTATAAAATTGTAAGATGGGGTAAGGTTTACTTACAAGGGCGGTAAGTACAGAATCATCTCCATCCTGGTCGTTTCCAACGATTATACCTTTTCTCCTGTTATATAATATAATATGTATGGTTAAAGATACTTATGCTTTATATCGCAAAATACCAAAAAGAAAAAAGGAAAGCTGGTTTTACCTGTTCAAGTCCCCAGAAACATTGCCCTGAAATTCTGTTGGCACTTTCAATTCTACCAACATCACAGGTTCCAATATCACAGGCTTGCATTTTGTATAACACTGTGTCATCAAGTCAGAAAATTAATCTCTTTATATATAATCATTAATTTTATCAGTATATAGTATTTATATTTAAGCAAGAAAGTATGACAATGTCATAACAAGGTATTTTGGTCATATTATTATTTCATTCTAACCCCTAATCCTGCTAAGTGCTAACCAAACAGTATCCACTAGCAATCACACTTTTTAATCACTTTTCTTGAGTTATTGACTTTTCAAACCAATGTAGCGGCTTTATGAGAAGAAAGAAATACCTGTCTAAAAGCATAAATTGAAGCTAATCTGAAAGCAAGTTCACTAGAATCCACAGCATGAGATGCCCCATCTGTCATAACCACGCGAATATTTTCAACTGGGTATCCAATCAAAGAACCCCTGCATATGCAAACAGCTTCAGTCTTTAAATAATAAATACAGTTAGCAAGACAGAACAATAATATTTTCTTCTACTTCTACTAAAATATAACACTAATGCTAATGAACACTTGAAAAAAACAAAAAGCTACATATAAAGAACGTTAACTTATCAACTTGTCAATATTCAACCTAGATAACCATAAAAAAATTAAGTTCAATACTTACGAATTGGCAGCTTCCCTGAATCCCTTCTCAATGTGTGGGATAAAATTGGAGGGTATAGCTTGTCCTATTATCATGTTCTCAAATTCAAACTTCGTTTCTGATCCGGCTGGAAGTGGTTCCATATACCTGTCGATTAAAAACAATTGCAAGCACCAGTCATTCAAGAAATGTAACATTGAATTTGAATCCATCAAATGTTGAAGAGATATCAGAAACTGGATCGATTCCATTAATTTTAAGTTAATTATATGTGCTGTTAGGTCTTACTTACCCACACACCCTTCCGTATTGACCTTGGCCTCCACTTTGCTTCTTATGTAAATAATCGAATTCTGCGCGTTGTGTAATAGTCTCTCTGAAGTTCACACGAGGTTTTCCAACAGTTGCATCAACCTTGCAATGGGTACATAGATGAATAATAAACATAGTGCTACTTACTTATTTCAAATAATAAGTAGAGTGTTGTTTTCAACTATAACTGAAAAAGGTACCTTATACTCCCTCTTAATGCGCTCCACATAAATATCCAAATGCAACTCTCCCATTCCAGATATGATTGTCTGTGCAAGAAAGCATCCACATGAGTCACGATACAATACAACAATTAGTTTCAAGAAACATAAAAAATAAAGCATAAATTACATTTTTAGTCCCTGTGGTTTGTTGAAAATATCTATTTTCGTCCTTGCGGTTTTGAAATTACGAATTTCATCCCTATAGTTCGTAATTCATTATCTTTTTCGTCCTTATGATTTATTTATTTTGCTTTTTTCATCCTTATGGTTTACAATTCATTTCTATTTTAGTCCTTCATACTTAAAAGTAGTGTTTTGGCCTCAGAGACGAAAATAGAAATGAATTGCAAACTATAGGAATCAAAACCGAAAATTCAAAACCACAGGGACTAAATCCACAATTTTTAACAAACCACAGGGACAGAAAATGTAATTTACTCAAAAGTAAATGTTATATGATGATGAAATACCTGACCACTCTCAGGGTCCAATCCAACACGGAATGTAGGATCCTCTCGTTGAAACCGATTCAAAGCTTTTGAGAACTGAAATGGTAAATATTTATATACATTATCAGTAACTAATAATATAACCTAATCACTAAGCAGGACCTTTGTTGAAGGGAATGCATACTTGCTTTCCGGAATCTTTTGAAACCGGGGAAACGGCTAAGGACACCACAGGCTCTGGAACATTCATAGAAGTCATGGTGTATTTGACTGATCCATCTGTAAAAGTATCTCCTGATGTAACACATAGAAACATTTACAGTCAGAGTACACTCAGAAAAAAAAGCAAAAACAGATATGGCAAAGATAAAGAGAGAACTCGCTAACATCAACTACATGATTTAGATTCTCTGTCACTGTCTCTATTTATTAGTGGTTCATATAATAATTAGAATTATATATGTAGGGTTGGGTTCCGTTGAGAATGAAGGTTATGGTAAGAAGGGTAAGAAGGGATATGTACCCTTGGATGCACATTAGGATGAGGTGCACCAAGATAAGATGCACCGAGATGCACCGGATCAATCCCCGTATCAAATGCAATTCATCGGTGGGTTTGAGATTAAAAGTGATCAAGGATCCAGATCCCTTCTTACCTTTTCACCTTAACTCTTCTTCTCACACGATCCTTCGTCTATATATGTATAATGTGTGTGTGTATTTTGGCAGTCAAGAGTCCATCTAATAGTTAATGAAATTGCATATTCATATATATGTTTGCAGCTAAATACATGCTCCCAACGATTTAAATGAAATAACTAAAACCTAAATTTATACCATCGGTTTTTTTATATGGGACTACAGGTTGAACCAAAACAAAATATTTTTTGTCTCAAATGACTAAAGTCAAACAAACTAAAATTTCAGCTTCAAAAGTGACATCACTTTATAACATTGTTGAGCAACTTCAGAACTCAAAAGTCGTGAACTTCAGAAATCTCAACCTAAACCTAAAAAAGCTCAACACTTGCCAAAAAAAAGAGCCCGAACAATTTGAGCCCAACACTAATAGCCCAAAAAGGTTAAAAATCAAGCACAAGAAAAATCATGGATTTCACACCGCCATTGCAACTGAAAATTGCAGTGAAAATGCGGCAAATAGCGCCACTATTAGCGGCACCGCTATTCTCCCGAGGACCGCAAACCGCTATACGACCGCTATAGCGGCACAATTAACAGCATACACCTCAACCAACAAAAAGAACAGAAGTCAAGAAAAAATATGAGGCATACCGGATGCACAATCTAAACCGAATACTGCTACAATTTGGCCCGCATGAGCTTCTTGAATATCCTGTACGATTATTTCCAGAAAAAGTAAGAAAATAGAATCAAACACGGTCATAATTATGTAATGAAAAACATCAAGTTTTAATGATCTAAAGTTGAGGGGGCAATACCTCCATAGAATCTGAATGCATCCGGCCTAGTTTAGACACCTGTCAAATATGATCCAAGTCAACTAACTAAGACCAAATACAATAGCAAATGTAATTCTTAAAATGTAAAACTCACTTTGATTTTCTTTCCGGTGTTAATGTTTGTAATGAATTCACCTTTCCTGAGCACGCCATCATATATTCTTCATTGAAATGAAGCAATGTCAATCATTTCAGCAGAGATGGATAAATAAATTACATTTGTAGGCTTGAAACAAGCGATTACCTTAAATATGTCAACTGACCAAATGGTCGTTCTTCAAGTTTAAAAGCCAATGCAACCATGGGTCCAGCTGGAGTTCCAGACAACTTAACCTGTCAATGTCAACAGTCCAAGTGATGCAGAAATTTAGTTCCATAAAGGATCGTTGAAATATAAACACAAGAATGTGAAGTGGTTCATCTATATTACTGGATACCTTCTCTTCCTTCTTGGACTGATCAAGGGCAAAATTGTCAACTTCAAGTGGACACGGCAAATAACTAAACACACCATCCAGAAGTGGTTGTACTCCCTATAGAGAAACAAAAAAATAGATACCAATATGTCAAATAGTTGAGCATGATTTAGTGTGTATAATAATGCACACTAAATTTTTTCGAGGGTATCAACGTACGTTTTAACGATGTAATTTGTGAAAAACAAATATGTATTTTTAATTTATTTTAGCTAATGATTAATTAATTAATATGATAAAAGAGTATAAAACGAAAAATAAAAAAGGAAAGGAAGTAAATGAAAAACTCTAAAGTCTTTGAAGGATCAAAACGGTAACTTATCACTAACCACTATCCTCAAATTGCGCAACCATTTAATATAAAACCCCCTAAAAGTTTTAATGTTTATGGTTTCATCCCAAAATATCTTATAGTTTCACATTCAAAGCCCTAAAAGAATTACACTTTAACCCCTAAACTTTTGTGGTTTCACAAACAACCACACTCCAATACCTACATCCGCCCCTGGTCCAAAAGCCCATGGCCATGAACTTTTCTTCGTTTAGAACTTTAGATGATCCACCAAAATAGTTTTTAGGCATACAAAACTAGAAATTTAATAGCTGAACCTAAAAGTGCCTCATTAGCACATTTCAGTTGGTGGTTAGTGGGGCAGAAGTCTACAAAGAAATAACATTCATTTGATAGTAAAAATCTAATAGCAAAAGATAAAAAAGTAAATCCTTTTTCCAAAGTGAAATCACCAAATCAATTACAATATGCTGCAAGTCACTTGTACCTTATTAAATAAAATTATATTTCCCACTTTATTTAGCCATTTCAGTGTTGAAAAAGGATTGACCCTAAAAAAAACATGTCACTCTGTTAAGAACCAAAAGTATCAGATAAAAATCAACACAGATTAAGAGGGAAAAATTGGGGTTGGCTGTATGATTGATTGCAAAATAAAAGGAATACTAGCTTTCGAGAGGCTAGCTCTCTCCACAAAATGAACAGGTAATTTTCTGGATACTCCCTCCATTCAACACCTTTCTTATTTATAGCTAGTTCCCCAATGACTTATTCTAGGCAATACCCAAAATGCCCCTGGAACAAACTCCCACTCCCTCCAGAAAGTTGTAACAGATTACTGTGGTCCCCCTCTCTTTCTACTATACGTGAACCGAATGGGTGGGTGCTTAACATTACTCCGCCCCCAAAGAATCACCTTGTCCTCAATGTGAAAGTCGGGAAAAACCTGTCGCATTGTTTCCAAATCTTCCCACGAGGACTCATATTCGGCCAAACCTTTCCATTTGAGCAATACTTCCACCTGCTTGGCATGTGGTCGATCAATGGTGCGAACTCCTAACAACGTCTCCGGTTCCACCTCCAATTCCAGTTCCTCACTGAGTTGCGGGGGAAATAGTGGTGCTGCCGGCGCGGGTCCAACAGCCTTCTTGAGCTGCGAGACATGGAACACGGGATGAATTCGAGCCGTCTCCGGAAATTGTAACTTATATGCCACGGCCCCGATGCGTTGGACGATCTGAAAAGGACCATAAAAACGGGCTGCCAGCTTTTGGAAGGGTCGAGTCGCCATAGACTTTTGGCGGTACGGTCGTAATTTCAAATAAACCCAGTCTCCTACCTCAAATGTAACCGACCTTCGAGACTTATCAACCATCATCTTCATGTTTTGTTGAGCCTGTAATAGATACCCGCGTAGTTCATCCAAAATAGCATCTCGTTCCAGCAGCTGGTCCTCCAACGAAGACACTCCAGTGTTACCTGGTTGGGACGAGGGGGATCCCGTCCATACAGTGCTTTGAAAGGGGTGCACTTAGTAGCGGTGTGATATGACGTGTTATGCCAGTATTCTGCCCAAGCCAGCCAATTCACCCATTTACGTGGATTTCCTTGAATGAAGCACCGAAGGTACGTCTCCACAACCTTATTAACGATCTCCGACTGCCCATCCGTTTGGGGGTGGTACGCGGTGATGCGTAAGAGCGTGGTCCCTTGTAGTCGAAACAGTTTTCGCCAAAAATTACTCATGAAGACCTTATCTCGATCAGAGACGATCGTTAATGGGAAACCGTGGAGCCGAACAATTTCTTTAACGAACAAAGAAGCTACAGAGCTTGCAGTAAAGGGATGTTTCAGGGGTAAAAAATGAGCGAACTTGGTGAGACGGTCTACCACCACCAACACAGTATCGAACCCATTAGAACGAGGCAATCCCTCAATGAAATCCATCGTTAACTCTTCCCACACTTGCGAGGGTATGGGCAGAGGTTGCAGCAGCCCCGCAGGTTGAGTTGTCATCGCTTTTTGTTGTTGGCACACCACACACGCTTGGACATACCGCTGCACCGCGCGTCGCATTCCCACCCAAAACCATTCCGAAGCCAAGCGCTGATATGTTTTGAATTCCCCCGAATGACCCCCAACGACCGAATCATGATATTCTTGGAACAATTTGGGAATAAGTGAAGAATTCTGGGAAATAACCATTCGACCTTTGTATAACAACCGGTCTTGCTCGATTGTATACCCCACATGAGACTTTCCTTCCTCGATGTCCTTAGTAACACGCTGAATAAACGGGTCCGCTGCCGTTTCTTTACGCAATTCCATCATATCAACCGACCATGAAGAAGTAATTGCCCCTAACTCCTTCTCGGCAGCAAATTCTCTAGACAACGCGTCCGCCACACGATTCGAACATCCGGGCTTGTATTGGATTTCAAAATCAAATCCTAACAGCTTGCTCACCCACTTCTGATAGTCTGAAGATATCACCCGTTGTTCCAACAAATACTTAAGGCTCTTTTGGTCTGTTCGAATTACAAAGTGTCGCCCCAACAAATAATGTCGCCACCTCATCACCGCGAGCACTATAGCCATCAACTCTTTTTCGTATACTGATTTCAGACGATTTTTCATACCCAAAACTTGGCTGAAATAGGCAATTGGGTGCTGATTTTGTAACCGCACTGCTCCAACGCCAAAACCCGACGCATCTGTCTCTACAATAAACGGCTGGGCAAAATCTGGCATTGCTAAAATCGGGGCCTGAGTTAAGGCTGTCTTCAGTGCTTGAAAAGCCTTTGTAGCTGTTTCCGACCACCCAAAATTGTCTTTCTTTAATTGGTCGGTGAGTGGTGTGGCTACACGAGCATACCCGGCTATAAATCTCCGGTAGTACCCTGTCAGCCCCAAAAAACCACGCAGCTCTCTTAAATTGGTAGGCGTTGGCCAATCAACCATTGCCTTAATCTTCTCCGGGTCCACGGCGACTCCAGCCGATGATATCACATGTCCTAAGTACGCCACCTCCGTTTTTCCCAACTCGCACTTGCTCGGATTGGCATAGAACTTATGACGCTCCAGCTGTTCCATCACTGTTGTTAAATGTTCAACATGTTGTTGCTCACTTCGGCTGTACACTAAAATGTCATCGAAGAAGACAAGTACAAATTTACGGAGAAAATGACGGAAAATGTCATTCATTACGAACTGAAATGTGGTTGGAGCATTAGTCAAACCAAACGGCATGACTAAAAACTCGTAGTGGCCTTCATGGGTTCGAAACGCGGTCTTGGCTACATCTTCTTCCCTGACCCGAATCTGGTGGTATCCCGATTTTAAATCGAGTTTCGAGAATACCCGAGATCCGTGAAGTTCATCCAACAGCTCATCGATCACCGGAATCGGGTATTTATCGGGTACCGTAACTTTGTTTAAGGCTCGGTAGTCGACACAAAACCTCCACGAGCCATCTTTCTTTTTGACTAGTAACACCGGGCTGGAAAGCGGTCCTTGAGATGACCGTATGATCCCTGCCCGTAGCATGTCTCGAACCAGCCGTTCTATTTCCGTCTTCTGGAAATGAGGGTACTTGTAGGGCCTTACCGACACCGGTTCCGCCCATTTTTTAAGGATGATCGCATGCTCCCGATCTCTCCGCGGTGGAAGCTCATTTGACCACTCGAAAATGCCTTGGTGGGCCTGGATAACTTCACGTAAAAAATCGGGTGACTGTGGCAAACTGGTTGGGGTTATGGCTTTCTCCACCTGATTCAATTGCAACAAGTAACCTCCTCTTTCTTTTCCAATCGTCCTGATCATATTCTTCAGCGTAACTTGTGACCGATCCAGGGACGGATCCCCTTTCAACGATACGTTCGAGCCGTTGAGTTGGAATTTCATCAGTTGTGTCTTCCAATTAGTGGTAATCGGTCCCAAATTTTCTAGCCATTGAACCCCATGGATCACGTCAGAATTTCCAAGAGTCAACGATGGAAAATCTTCAAACACTTCGAGTCCTTGAATGAGCAACCGTACTCCTCGACATTCTCCTTGTCCTTTCACAGCCTCCCCTGTGCCTAACGATACCCCTGATCAATCATGATGATTACTTCTGTCCCACACAACAACCCCTTCATTTTCATCGTTTTTGGGTTTGTGATTCCCATCACTGAGTTAAGGCAGATCTCTGTGGGAGGTAGCTCACCAGCGTCCTCCGGCTCAAGTAATTCCTCCCCCTCCTCTTCTTCAGTGGTTAACAACACACTTAACTCTTTACGATGACAACGATGGCCTAAATTCCACTTCTCGTCACATCGGAAACAAAGGCCCTTCTCCCTTTTATTTTGTAATTCTTTGTGTGACAGTCTCCTTATATCCCCCACGGTTCTTCCTCCTACAGTCGTTTTAGTTGATTCAGGGATTCTCGTCGTAGCTTGACCGCCAACCATTGTTGGTGATTGCCCTGGGGATATCGCCGGCCCTGCTTGGAATGAGAATACCTTCGAATTGGTATTTCCCGATCCAAGAGATGTGGAGAACGATCGACCATCGTATCTCTTCCCGGTTCCAGATCGAAGTTTATCTTCTAATTTTACTGCCAGATCCATGGCTTGGTCCAAGTTACGAGGCCCAAGGACCCTAACTTCAGCCCGTATCTCTGCCTTAAGCCCATTAATGAAATGGCCCAAAGCTATTTCATCTGGAATGTTGGTAAGTGGGGCGGCTAACCCAATAAACCGACGTTGATATTCAGCTACAGTACTTACCTGAGTTAGGGCTAACCACTGTTCGTGCAGTGATCCACTACTGGATGGCCTGAACTGCCTGAGAAGCATCGATTTCATCTCCTCCCAACGAGTAATCGGACGCCGCCGGTATTCCCACTGATACCAGAGAAGTGTGTCTCCTTCCAACGCCACCACCGCCGCCTCCAATTTCTCCATCTCATTCAGACGATAAAACGTAAAATAACGTTCTGCTCGAATGATCCACCCGTCTGGATTATTCCCATCGAACAAGGGCATGTCCAGCTTCCGAAATCGCCAATTTGTTCCTCCGCCTGGATTATTAATTCCTCCAGACCCCTCTCCTTGTTTTATTGGACTCCCGTTTGGTGAAAATCCTCCTGTGGAGAACTTTGACTCGGTGATCGTTGCTCGAACCTCCTCCCTAATTAAGGAATGAAGCTGCTGGTTTTCTGCCGCCATCTCGGTAAATCGCTGAGTGACCAACGCCATCTGCTCCGTAAACTGGCGTTGCAATGTTTGCTGAAGATCCATCATCGACGCACGTACTGCCGCCACATCTTCCTCCACCGATTCCACTCTCTGATTCACCGGATCAGCTCTGGGTGGAGCCATGGTCACTCAGGATGTGTGCTCTGATACCAATTTGTTAAGAACCAAAAGTATCAGATAAAAATCAACACAGATTAAGAGGGAAAAATTGGGGTTGGTTGTATGATTGATTGCAAAATAAAAGGAATACTAGCTTTCGAGAGGCTAGCTCTCTCCACAAAATGAACAGGTAATTTTCTGGATACTCCCTCCATTCAACACCTTTCTTATTTATAGCTAGTTCCCCAATGACTTATTCTAGGCAATACCCAAAATGCCCCTAGAACAAACTCCCACTCCCTCCAGAAAGTTGTAACAGATTACTGTGGCCCCCCTCTCTTTCTACTATACGTGAACCGAATGGGTGGGTGCTTAACACACTTATGGAAGGGGTGGAAAGATCAACAAACCACCGCTGGCTATATAATCACATCCTCAGAAAATTAACGGTTTGAAATGATGAAAGGAATCCAGCGATCCTGGTACGATTTCACATAATTTGTGACTTTACTCAATTCCTGAAGTAAATAAAAGTGACATAAAAAGATAACGAGATTGATGGATTTTAACCAAGTTGAGCATGTTTTTACAATACGACTTAAAGACAATCTTGTTTGGTTCAAAGATCTAGATTGCAATAAACCTCTCAGCAGTCGTGTAGAGTTGTAATATAGACTTCCCAGTTCGCTGATGAACATTCATCATTTCAACTAAGAAATCAGAGTTAGATTTAGGGTTTGATTGCAACAACCAAAATGATTCAAAAGGGTTTTCTGGCTTTCGAGAGGTCAGTCTCTCTCCACAGACTCGCGTCTAAAGTTTACAAAACAGAATCGATACCATCTCACAATCCCCGCCCTCCTATTTATACTAACCGGTTCACCACCCTACTTGTACCCCAGCAGTAAACACTTGTACCCTAGCCTACTACAGTTGACTTATTGACTATAATACCCGGGGTGTAACAATACCCGCCCCCAAACTTTCACCTTGTCCTCAAAGTGGAAAAAAATGAAAATGCCGACTCAAAAGCGTTCCATCAACTACTGTTGGAGGTCTTGGTGGTAGCGGTTGATTGAGCATCGACTTAATTCCGTCAAATGGATTATAGAGGGTCCTTTCCACAGAGAAGGATCGTACAACATTTTCTTTATGGCCACAACAAAAAGCTTAACCACAACGAGCTGGTTGTTGATCAAAGTACCGGTTTTGTCGTGACAAATCAATGTTGTACACCCAAGTATCTTAATAGTAGGTAATTTCATGACAATAGCATTCTTCTCTACCCTCTTCGGAACAATCTTACGGATGCCGGAAAACAAGTCATTCGTAAACACAACAAATATTCTTTTTGGGTAGTAGCAGCTTGAACATACTCCGACAATAGGAAGAATTTAATGTTCACTTGGTAGCCTAGAACATAGATTAGCTTGGTCATTACATAGCCAAAATCATTTAATTTCTTCAATGGTGTGTCTTCTTCATCGATCTGGTTCACAGTAAGAACCTTCCCTCTCAGATTTGAGCATGAAAAACAAATTTTCGTGGGCAATACGGGTTTTGCGGAGAAGTCATCATCATTAAATGATTTGGGACGACCCAGGGCTGGTGGTTTAAGATTTATCACAAACGGGATTTCACATGCTTTGGTGTTGGCCATTGAGGAATCTTGAACATGCTCCACTTCTTCTACAATTGATAGATGCCATGTTGATGGACCTTTAATATAACCAATAATACCCATTCCTTTCAGTATGGTATTGCCAAACAAAACTGGCATGGCACACTGTAGAGAAGGTGTTGGCAGAAATTGCATCTGCATAAAGGACACTAGGAAAGCCAATTGATCGGGGCTTGTACCTCTTAAGGATTTCATATGACTAAAAAATTAAACATGCTAGCACCCCACTGAACAATATTAGGACTAGACGGTCTAACAACACTCTCCACCCCGATTTGTTTCATGCTTGCTGGGTTCCACATCTGCTTTTGTGCACCTTCAGGGATGGCACTAACGAGGAGGCACACTACATCAGCAACCACTATACTCGTTGCCCTAGTTCCTATTGCACCAATCTCACATCCCCTTATGTCCCATCTATAGGTGGTGTCTGGAGGCAGTCCCATTGGCAAAAGGTACACCACTTCCCCTGTTTCTCCCTTTCCTTCCTGCTCCCACATAGCCATAAACCCAAACTTCACCAACTTTCCTTCTCCTTCTTGTTTCATGGTTCTTGTCACTTTCAAGTATACTAAAGTTTTTCCATCAACAATCAATTGTGATTTCTCCTAAACAGCCCACATCTTGTCTTACCAATTTGATAATAGTTTGGACCGTGTGTACTCGGGCCATTCAAAGCGTTTGATCCCTATCCATCGCCAATTTTGAATGTTCCATGCATCTTCGATCAATTGATGACAAGGCAGTGAGAAGCGAGATAGGAAACGAAACTTACAGCGAATTTGGTATATTGCATACCCTAGCCCAACGACACCCTCATGGGCCACCTGTGGGCTGGATCGGGCATGATTACCATTTACCCCCTCGATTGGAATTTTCACAGATTCCCTAGGAAAGGAATTCCTAGACGAGATAGGATCATCCACACACAACAGGCGTATTCGGATATGGAACTGGATCTTGACTTGAACGCAACCAGGTCCTCTCCTGATCTTGTCTATTGGCTGGTGCAATTGTTGTCGATTATTCGTTGTTGATGTTGAACAAATCACCAGTTGAGTCCTCTCGTGTACGTTCTCTGTGTAATTCCTTATCATCCTCGTCTGCATCTCTATAAATCTCATCTTCTTCATTATCTTCTATCTTCTCTTTCTTCATGATCTGCAAATCGTCTTTTAGCGAACTCATCGTTGATTTCATTGAACTTAGGGTTTCCAACATTTTTTTAGTTGTTGACAACATACTCCTCAAGATCTCCTGCTCTGATACCATTTGATGAACATTCATCATTCAACTAAGAAATCAGAGTTAGATTTAGGGTTTGATTGCAACAACCGAATGATTCAAAAGGGTTTTCTGGCTTTCGAGAGGCCAGTCTCTCCACAGACTCGCGTCTAAAGTTTACAAAACAGAATCGATACCATCTCACAATCCCTGCCCTCCTATTTATACTAACCGGTTCACCACCCTACTTGTACCCCAACAGTAAACACTTGTACCCTAGCCTACTACAGTTGACTTATTGACTATAATACCCGGGGTGTAACATTCGCTTAGCTAACTCAGATTTGGTGACTATTTTAACAACTTGAACCATTGTAGGTCAAAAAGTTAACCGCAGACTGGACACAGGATTGTTTAAAGAATAAAAAGTACTCACATAATCCAAAAGCAAAGTACAAAACAAATGTTACTTACCTTGTTCTTAAATGCACTGCCCATAAATACTGGTATAAATTTCCGTGTTATAGTTGTGCGACGAATAGCTGCCTGTTCAAACCCACCAGACAACAGAACAGCATTATAAGCACAGAAGTCTTAAAAATTTAAATAATGACCAAATACTATGCTTATACCAAAAACAAAACTACTAATGAAGTTCTAGGGAACTTTGTCAATGCAAGATCTTGTATTTCTCAAAAAACGCAAATAAAAAAATATTTTCATCTCATGAAGCCGGACTGGTGTCCTTCCTATATATATATATATATCTATATATATATAGAGAGAGAGAGAGGGAGGTTCAGGGGAAAACCTTAAAAAAATGGAAAACTGAGGAACACCCTGGTAGCGCTTCATCTGCACAATATGCACTTGTGCATACAAGTAAATTTAGTTGTTTTTTGGTTTTTATGCATGTGTGCATGTTACATATTACTTGTAAGCACAAGTGCATACCGTCCAGATGAAGGGCTACTAGGGTGTTCCTCAGTTTTCCGTTTTTTAGGCTTTCCCCTTAACGTGACCCTATATATATACATATATATATATATATATATATATATATATATATATATATATATCCAAGTATCCAGCAGCTTACCTCAAGATCAGCAGATGATATAGGTTCGTCACTCAAGAATGATTCAGCTAGTTGATCATCGACATCAGAGACAGCTTCAATTAATTCACGCCGCTTTTCTGCAGCCATTGCTTGCATATCAGCTGGAATTTCTTCGGTTACAACATTTTCACTGCCAAAAAGCAGAAAAATAGCATCTTTATTATTTCCATTTAGAAAGTAGTAGATTTTTTGTCATATGATGCATATACTTGTCACTACTAGAGCTTAAAATACAAACCCGCTAGAGCCACGAAAATAATATGCCTTTAATTGCACAAGATCCACAAGACCCTGAAAATCCTCTTCCAACCCAATCGGAATTTGCACTGCCGCACTGTGATGTCGAAGCTTTTTCCTTGCCTAAATGGAAGAAGAAATGTACATTACAATATAACCAATATGCAAATATCATCAAATAATGCGTTTTATGTCAAGAAACCATGCTTAGAACAACTATTAGCCAATTTAACATGATAGAAAATGCGGTCAAATGATAGCTTATGTTACAAATGATACCTGATTGAGAACCTTCCATGGATCTGCTCCCATACGATCAAGTTTATTAATAAAAGCAATCCTTGGAACCTCGTATCTTCTCATTTGCCTATCAACAGTAATCGACTGACTTTGCACACCACCAACACTACACAGAACAAGAATCGCACCATCTAGAACTCGTAAAGCTCTCTCAACTTCAATTGTAAAGTCCACGTGACCTGGAGTATCAATTATATTTATCTGCAACAACAAAATAATTTTTTTGCTAATTAAACCAAACCCAAGTTATCCAAGCAGAATAAACTTAAGTCACCAACATGGAGGATACGAGTCACTTAACTCGCTATAAATACACCTTATGAAAACTAATTTCATAATTAAATTTTTCAAAAAGAAAATAATCAGGGATTAACCAAAGTTCATCAATCAACTGTCTTAACTTAAAAGCAATGTTTACAATCTTTTTTTGGATTAATTGTATGAATGAAACAATAAAACTAATCATTTAGAAAGGTAACTGTAACAAAATTTTATTTCTCATGCTGCTCACCATATTTCAACAGATGGAATGCATTCACCGATAGATCTCTCCGTCCAGTGTCTTCACCTTTTTTGTGTTCCACTATTACCCTTCTCCCTCATATGTTATCAACTTATCATTATATATCTATATGAACCACTAATGCTTCTGCTTAATGCTTATGCATTCCTGTTTAGGTGATTAAGGGCTGATTGTTTTACCTCTTAATGGTTCCATTAAGAGGTAAACCTCTGATTTGGCCAGAGGCATGCATTAAAGCATCTGAATTGTTCCTTCACTTGGACTTCAATTTGTAAGTTTCAATTCATCATCGTTCAAAAAGCTTCCGTTGTCTAGATTAGGTTTTAAGAAGCTGCTTTGTGTCTTTGTGACTAACATTTCTTTAGATCAAGGTTCTCTCTTTTTTGTTTTCTTTTATTTCCTCTGTATTGTTTTCAATTTTTGCACCATTTCCTCCTCCAGCTGCCAATTTCCTCTTTTAATGGTAGCAAAGATTAGTTTTTTTCTTGGAATACCAAGTAAATTTATATAACATCCAATTATTTGAGACTTGAGAGTAACTTAGCAATGCAACACCATTGGTGTTCTTTTTATCAGATCTTTAGTTCAAGGATCGTCTACTACCTGTTCGATGAAATGCTTAACATAAATTTGCATGTAGAAATGTATTATTCTGTTATTCTTCAATCTTGAAGGTTATTTTATTATGTTGTAACTTGTAACATGGAACTTATGAGTTAATCTTTAATGTTTTTTTAATGTGATCATTTACGAAGCCTATAATTATCCGTTTGTCTATTCTACTGGTGTATGATGTATACTGAGAAAACCTTCCTCAATTTCAATGCGTTTGCTCTCCTAGATGGAAACAAGGTGACACTGTCCTTGGGGACCAATTATAACCGCATTCGAATGTATTGTCTATTATAGTTGGTGGATCTATACTATATACATTTTGAAACATATATATATGATTTGTACTTGTGAGATTAATGAAGTCTGTATAACCAGAAGCAAGATTGAAATATGCTTAGTGTGAGACATTACTAATACAGCCGTAGAGGATATTGGGTTAAATTATAGTTGATAACGTTCATGAATCTATGTGTGTTCGATGACATATGTATGATGTTCATAAACTGCGTGATAATTTATGTTTTTGTAATATATATTTGCCAAATAATAACTTGAACGCTTGTCAAACAATCATATTTTCATTTGACGCTAAAAATTGTACACAAATTAAAATGGTAAATATTTTGTCATACTGACTATTTAGAACACTCAGGCAGCGTTTGTATGCGTACATGATTGGACTAGACAGGATAACAGGATTGGAGACCGGATAAGACAAGTTGTCTGTCTGGTGTTTGGTACGACTAGGACCGAATTGGAGAAACTAGACAAGTTGCTCCTAAAAGTTGTTTGATGATTTTATATATAAATGTTATAAATGACACAAATCAAGTAAATATTTAAATAATTTAATTTATAAAATCAAAATTTTCATATACATAAGTACATACATACATATATGATAGTACCAAAGTTGAAAAAAGAATTTGATATAATTGATGGTACATCAAAAAAGTCAGGTTGGTACAAAAGAAAAAACTATGTTTTATTCGGTTTGGAAGATCCTTGTGAATTGGCAGCGGCGCGGTGAATGTTGTTGCAACGACAATGGTGGTGAAGGTGGAGGCGGTGGTGGTGAAGGTAGAGGCGGTGGTGGCTGGTGAATGATAATGATTGTGGAGGACGTCACGTGAAGATGGTGGATAGTGGTGGCGGTGGCGGCCAGCAGTGGAAAAGGTGGTGGAGGCTGTAGTGCCGATGTGGTAGAGGTAGAGGTGGTGGTGGGCAGTGATAGTGGTAGCCGACGGTGGTTATGGCAAAAGTGGAGGTGGCAGACGATGGTGGCGCAATGGGCAGTGGTGGTCAGTGGTTGACGGGGGTTGTGGAGGTGGTGGAGGAGATTGTTGAAGTGATGAAGGAGGTGAAGGTGGCCAACGGTAGTAGACCTATGCTGTTAAAATCGGATATCAGTGCGATATCGGTCAAGGACCGATATTCGATATCTCGGATATATCGGTGATATATCGAAATATCGGTTTATATAATATTTTTTAGAATTATATATATATATATATATATATATGTTGGAAAATTTAGTAAAAAATATATGTTTTTACTAACTTTGGACACATTTAAATACATATATATGTATTATATATAATTAACTCTTAGTGGGTTTGTGTTCTCCTATATGAGAGCTTCGAAACGATGCATAACGTGTCCAAAACGAAGTATGTGTGAATGAGATATCGATACTCAAAGTTGAGTACTTGGATGAAATTAGCAAAAACCAAGTGGGTGTGGGAATGTATCCCACATAGGAAGAAAGAGTAAAACCTTAATGGTTTATAACCATGAAAGCGTGAGGGGTTTACAAGCTCCTCTGAATGGTTTTACTCCAACACCTACCCGCACGCAGGGGAGGGTGCCGATTGAGGATTTCGTAAGCTAAAATCGCGGAACTTGTGTGTGGGCGCGACCTGCGGACACGAATGCAACTCCGAAATCTCGAGCTCGCGCAACTTGGTTTTGCTAATTTTCGTTTTGACCCAGTTTCAATTTTTGGAAGGGTTCGTGGAACTGTGGTTACCAATTACAAGCCCAAAAAAACACCCTTTAAAAATCGCGATTTTGGGCGATTTTTTGACCTAAAAAGCGGCCGATATATCGGTCAATATCGCCGATATATCGCTGGCCGATTTTTTGCACCAATTTTTTGAGTTCGACCGATTTCCGATATCTCGTCGATATATCGCGATTTTAACAGCATAGTAGTAGACAATGGCCGTTGGTAGTGGTGGCGGCAACGATGTTCATTAGTGACCATTAAAACAAATACCATATTAGAGTTCTATCAAATGAAGGTAGATTAGTAATTTTTTAGTGCCTGTCCCATGTTGTTCCACCTATTTTGGTGGAACAAAATTTCTTTTATTGTCCCACCTAATCCTAGTCCTTGTCCCTGTCTCATGAAGTAGGTGGAACAGTAAGTTTTGTCCTGTTTTGTCAAGTACCGTCCCATGTACCAAAAGCAGCTTTACCAAACAATCATTTTTTTATTGTACACTAAATCACGTAGATAGAGCCTCTTAATTCTTAATTATTCTGACCACCTAATCATTCACCGTCTACCAACTGTGAACAAGTGACACAGTTTGCAACATTTTAAACATATGAAAGATATATAGAGACATGATCATAGGGCAGTAATTCATACTTACTACATAAATAAAAGAATATGCTTTGAATTTAAAACCAAATCACTATCAATCAAAAGTCAAAACAAGGAAATGAGATAACCTGATAATCTTTCCAAGTGCAGTAAGTAGCTGCAGACTGAATCGTAATCCCTTTCTCTCTCTCCAATTCCATTGAATCCATCTTAGCACCAACTCCATCTTTCCCTCTAACCTCATGAATCTCATGAATCCTCCCCGTGTAAAACAAAACCCTCTCCGTAAGCGTCGTTTTTCCTGAATCAATATGAGCCGATATTCCGATGTTTCTCACCTTATTCATCGACTCTTTCCACCATGGCTCCTGATCATCCTTCGTTCTCACGGCTGGTGCAGCCGAGTAGTGACGGTGGAGATGGAGGAGGGCGGTGATTGGTGACGGTGGTGCCGGTGATCGTGGTGAAGGATACGGCGTCGTTTTGAGGGATGAACGTAAGGTATAGAGTAGGCGCGTGGTGGAGGACCGAGATCCAGCCATGATGTTTGGGGGTTTAGATGGCGCAGTGATAAACCCTAACTGAATATTGTAAAGAGGAAGAAGATGAAAGATGAATGCGGCGGGGCTAGTTTGTAAATATAAATAGTTTCGTTTACATCCTTCAAGTTTGGGTAAATTTTAATAAGGTCCTTGTTTTTGTGGGTAATTTTGTGGCGTGGTTTGAAAATGATGTTTTAAAACATGTGGAGAAATCATATTTTATAATTACCAGAAAAAATAAATCTAAAAAAATCCAATTGACTTGTTGAGTGATTAGGGGGTGTTTGGGATAGTTTTGGAACAATATATACTAAACTAGTATTTGGTATCGTGCGATGCGCGGTGACGAAATTTATGTTAGGAAATGTGTAACCAATTTAAGATGAAACGTAATTTGATAATAAAATGTAATATAAGACGATGAATGTATTAGAGTATTTTTTATGAAAATAAAGCACCATGCCCGGTGACGAAGTTATGTTAGGAAATACGTAACCAAATTAAGGGGGTGTTTGGGAGTGCTTTTTTAGTCCAAAAGTGTTTTTGGCTAAAAGTGCTTATTGACTTATTGCTTTTGGAAAAGGAGTTTTTAAAAAAGTGTTTGAATTAGCTTTTGTGGTAGAAAAAGTCAATAAGTCAATAAGTTATTTTTTAAAAAGTGTTTGGCTTAGCTTATACATGTAAAATGACCAAAAAGGACATCTCTATTTTTAGACAAAAAAATATTTTTTTTAACAAATAAGTTATTTTTAGACAAAAAATATTTTTTTTACAAATATATAATATAATAAAATTTATTATATAAAAAAATATAATAAAAAAGAAGGTTATTTTTGTAATTTTGAACTCAATAAGTTGTTTTCAAATCCAAAAGTCAAGAATTCCTGACTTTTGGAAAATCACGTTTGCAAGGGTTTTGAAAAGGAGTTTCAAAAGCACTTTTGAATTTGCCAAACACCCTTTTTAACTTATTGGCTTCTTGAGAAGCCAATAAGTCAATAAGCACTTTTAAAACACACTCCCAAACACCCTCTAAGATGAAACGCCATTTGTTAACTGACAAATAATAAAACGCAATCTCTTGTGACCTGATGTGGTTCAAACAACTAACATTCTCTAGTCAAATAGCTATTGTGTTATTCCTTTTTCTCAATAAGAGATCTACTTTTGAACACGGATTATTTCTTATTTACAATTTAATTTATATTGTTTTGATTAACAAAGAGATTTTCATATATTTTTTTTGTATTGTTACAATAATAATTCTGAAAAGATCCAACATAAGTAAAAAGTCCTTAAGGAAAATGTTCATGAAGAACTTTAGGTACATGTTAATATGAAGACAATGGAGATAATGAAATACAGTCAAAGTTCGTAACAATTGAGTTTAACCTGGAAAAGAAGCAACACAAAATAATTACGATATATGTTTGTTTTAAATGGAATTTTCATGAAATCCACAACAATACTGAAAAATGTTTGACTATTAATGTTTGAAAATCGAAAGAAAAAAAAAGTTATTCAAACAAATATTGTTTTAGCGTTAATTAGTTGTGAATTTTTGAGCAACCAATAGATAACCCACTAAGATTGCAACAAAATGCTTTTAAAAAACATATCATGAACATAAAAAGTAAAACCCAATAAAGAAAAAGAAGTTGATAGATGGATAAAGCAAGAACTCTAGAGAAAATACCAAGAGAAGATGAATATGTTGTAGATTAACCATATACATACAAAATGTATGCAAAATTACCCAAAAAAACTCCACTAACTGTTACATGTAAATTTTTTGTGTATGACAATGGTCTTCATAGCCACACTTGCAAGAGTTTATATGTTAATCTATTTCTTTTGAAGAAAGTGGGCAGTAGACAATTATTTTCTCGTCTGTCACTCATGATTTCCTTGCTAGAAAAACAACACAAAGTTTTCCATAATACACATTTACCTACTACATTTTCAATCAAATATAAATGATAAAGAAATAAAAATAGAAATTAAAAATTAAAAACAATAATAAAAAAATTTAAATTTATAAATTTTCAACGATTCCTCGTTCAAATTGTTGTCATCAGACACACTTTCAAGATAAGTAGAGACGGAGAGAAAACAAAGCAAATATGGTATACACCTTCAAAAAGTAAGCCTGAAATGAGATGAATTGAGAAGATTTATAAGAGATGAGCGAAGTTGGACAGTTGGATGTTAAACATAGTCTTGCAATTAAATTACCAAGAGAACAACCAAATTATAATGAAATATATTGTTTTAAAATGATTTCAAAAAGTAATGAAAAGTATACCTTACAATTGTTTCATGTCCAATTTCACAAAAGAAAAACTCATGTTCCAAGCAATCCTAAAATGACAACACAATTCTTGTTCCCTTTATATATTGATTGTAACAATTATTCATTTGTATATATTAATGATTCATAATTGGAAAAAATGAAATGTTTTTTATATTCATAAGTGGCTTTAATTGTTGAAAATAATCAATATATAATGTAATATTTTATGTAAAATAAAAGAATTCCTTATATATATATATATATATATTAACAATCGTAGTAACATTCTTGCTTTACAAAAAAATAAAGAAATTTAATAGAAATTTTAAAATATAAGCATTGTTAGTTTGCAAAAAGATTATAAAATTAATCAGTTTAATAGAAATGTTGATTTATAAGCATTGTTAGCTTGTAAAAACATATATAATAAATTCAATAAAGATAAATTCATTTAATAAAAGTATATTGCTTTATAAGCATTGTTAGCTTACTAATAAAATTGTATCTTATTAATTAAATAAAAAATAATTTGTTTATAAATTTAAACAAAAATATTTGATTGTTAGCTTATAAAGAAATATAAAAAATTATATAAAATAAAATTCATTTAATAAATGCATATTGATTTATAAACATGTTAGCTTACTAAAAAATTTGTATCATATTAATTAAATAAAAATAATAATAATTTTATACATTTAAATAAAAAATTTGATTTATAATTAAAAAAGAAAATGAAAAGTTTAAGCATTTAATGTGTTGTAATCAATTAAAAATAAATCAAAATTATAACAAAAAAGATAAAAGGCCATGGAGGCCTCTTCTTAACTCACTCTCCTACATTTTCCTTTATATATATATATATTGATTGATTGTGTAATACCCCGAGTAAGTTCGTTAGTTAAAGTCGCGTTCCGTTAAATTTATTTAACTCTATAATTGATATTTAGGATGAGTATAGATGAATTTATAAGTTTAGGGGTGTTTGGATTAATTAATAAGTTAAAAGGGTAATTTGGTCATTATTGTTTAGCTCAAATACTAAATGGGTAAAATGGGTTAGATATTATCCCTTTAGACTTCTGGATATTTTGATAACAACAGAAATCAGTAGGTGTTTGTGTGTGTTGAGAGCAAAAGGGGAAAAGAAGGTTTTGTGGCTAAGGGATTCAATTTGGTGTACTTGGAAGTAATATAAAGGTATGTTCCTTTACATTTTATGTTCATAATTGCTGTTAGGTAGTTTCCATCGGTGTACAATAGTCGAATTCATGTCTGGTATCGAAACAGCCGATTTCTGGGTGAAAATGGGGTAAACCGACAGAGGTGTCCGGATAGAATGAAGGTATCCTGGTAGTTTCTTTAGTAGTGTCCGGATGATGTTATAGTGGTGTCCGGACGATGTGTTTATCTGGGTAAGTTCTCTTTTCCTTGATTGTCCGGATGAAATATGATACCGGATAGCGTTCGGATTACTCAGGTTTCCGGATGATGTCCGGATTAATTATGCTGTCCGGAAAAGGCATGCTGTCCGGATAAATGGTGTTGTCCGGAAAACTCTGTTTATGTCCGGATACTTGAGCTGTTGATCAATTCTGAGATTTCTAAACGTTGTTAGGGGTCTGATAACAATGTATATTATAGAACTATGATTAGTTGATGATTAAGGACTAGAAAATATTATAGACTCGACTTAAGTTCGGGTTTGGGGGAGATGTTTGAGCAATTAAACTACTTTAAGTTCCTAAGATTTTTGTGTGTGCTTTTGGTAAAGTGGTATATGTATTTGACTTGTACAGATACTGTGAATTTGTCTCGAAGTATGAATTCTGGTTGCGGGAAGTTCAGTTTCTGGGGCATGTCGTTTCAGAGAAAGGCATTCAAGTAGATCCGATGAAAGTGGAAGCGATTGAAAGATGGGAACCGCCAAAAACGCCAACCAAAGTACGTAGTTTTCTGGGTCTAGCTGGCTACTATCGGAAATTTATCAAAGACTTCTCTCGAATCGCGACGCCATTGACTAAGCTGACTCGGAAGAATCTAAAGTTTGAATGGAGAGCAGAACAGGATGAAGCATTCAGAATATTGAAAGAGAAACTCTGTAGCGCGCCAATATTAGCATTGCCAGAAGGTTCTGATGATTTTGTTGTCTACAGCGATGCTTCCAAACTAGGATTAGGATGTGTACTTATGCAACGTGGAAAGGTGATTGCTTATGCTTCTCGTCAACTGAAGGACCATGAAAGACAGTATCCTACACATGATATGGAGCTTGCAGCAGTTGTCTTCGCGTTGAAAATTTGGAGACATTACTTTTACGGTTCTAAGTGTCAAATATTTACCGATCATAAGAGTATCCAACATCTTTTCGATCAGAAGGAATTGAATATGAGGCAAAGAAGATGGCTAGAACTGGTGAACGGTTACGACTGTGAAATCCGTTATCATCCGGGAAAGGCGAACGTGGTAGCAGATGCACTGAGTCATCAGGAAAGGAGTGGAACAATAAGAGCTATTTCACTATGGGCTGAACTGCTATCGAACATCTTTGACGATTTGCAAACGTGTCAAATAGAAGCGTTTCAAGAAGAACATCTGAAGTCAGAACGATTAGTAAGGGTATCAGCATTGCTAGAAAAAGATGATCGTGGGTTATTATGTTTGGGAAGCAGAATTTGGGTGCCTCGTATGGGTGGGTTACGTGATCGGGTACTACAAGAAGCTCATCAGTCTCTTTTTTCTATTCATCCAGGTACGAACAAGATGTATAAGGATCTGAAACAATTTTACTGGTGGCCGGGGATAAAAAGAAGCATTGCTCAGTATGTGGAAAAGTGTGATACTTGTAAGAAAGTGAAGATTGAACATCAAAGGCCGTTTGGTCAGTTACAACGTCTGGAGATACCAATGTGGAAATGGGATCAGATCACTACTGATTTCATTACCAAACTACCTAGAACTCCGAAAGGATTTGATACTATTTGGGTGATTGTTGATAGATTAACGAAGTCTGCTCACTTCTTGCCGATAAAAGAAACTGATTCGATGGAGCGCTTAGCCAAATTGTACATTGACGAAATAGTAACGCGACATGGAGTACCAATCTCGATTATTTCTGATCGAGATAGTCGTTTTACTTCTAGATTCTGGAGAAACTTTCAAAAAGAAATGGGAACACAGATAAAGTTAAGCACAACATATCATCCTCAAACGGACGGTCAGAGTGAAAGAACAATCCAGACTTTAGAAGATATGCTCCGGGCTTGTATTATTGACTTTGGGGGATCATGGGATAAATATCTACCGCTGATCGAATTTGCTTACAACAACAGTTATCATTCCAGCATACAAGCGGCACCGTTTGAAGTTCTGTATGGTAGAAAATGTCGAACACCGTTATGTTGGAACGAAGTGGGGGAGAAACAGTTAGCGGGGCCAGATATAGTACAGTTAACATCAGATAAGATTACTCAGATTCGGGACAGATTGAAAATGGCTCAAGACAGACAGAAAAGCTATGCTGGTCGACGTCGGAAACCGTTAGAGTTTCAAGTTGGAGATTTTGTAATGTTGAAAGTCTCACCTTGGAAAGGAGTCATTGGATTTGGAAAGCAAGGTAAACTTAGCCCAAGGTATATTGGACCGTTTGCAATAACGGAAAGGATCGGTGAAGTGGCCTACAGATTGGATCTTCCGTCAGAGTTAAGCAGGATTCACAACGCGTTTCATGTATCGAATCTTCAAAAGTGTTTGGTTGCACCAGATCAGGCCGTCTCTCTACCAGATATACAAGTGGATGAAAAGTTGAATTATGTGGAAGAATCGGAAGCCATTTTAGACAGCAAAAGTTAAAATCTTACGTAGTGGGAAGGAGATCAGTCAAGTGAAAGTTCACTGGAGACATCATAGGGGTCAGGATGCTACTTGGGAATCGGAATCAGAATCAAAAATGAGAACTGAGAGCCCGTACCTTTTTGCCTAATCGAATTCCGGGACGGAATTCTTTTAAGGGGGAGATGATGTAATACCCCGAGTAAGTTCGTTAGTTAAAGTCGCGTTCCGTTAAATTTATTTAACTCTATAATTGATATTTAGGGTGAGTATAGGTGAATTTATAAGTTTAGGGGTGTTTGGATTAATTAATAAGTTAAAAAGGTAATTTGGTCATTATTGTTTAGCTCAAGGACTAAATGGGTAAAATGGGTTGTAACAGCCCGAAAACACTATAGGACATACATAGCATTAGAATCAAACTCTTTTCAATAAAACTGGGTCCCAACATTTCGTTACATCATTCATAAGCTAAGGTTGGCGGAAACAACCTATACACAACTGAGAATATTCTAACTCCTATGGATGGCACTTGCACTGTCTCTAGTTGCGCCTGTACTCTATCTTGCTCTTGCTCACTTACTTGAGCCTCCTACTACTTGCTTACCTGAAAATGGTTTAGTTTTGAAAAACGAGGGTTAGACCAAAAGGTCTAGTGAATTCCCTCCGTAAAACAACATGTATGAATCACCATAAATCATTTTAGAATAATTCATGAACTATCACACATATGGTACTGCACTGTAGGAAATCACATAAACATCCGCGATCGGGGCCCAAGCAGACTCCCCTTTCGCCCTCTCGTATCGGGGCCCAAGCAGACTCCCCGATATCCGCCTAGGAGGGAAACAAATTCCAACCTACCGTCTCGTCATACGCACCCAAGGGATCATCGGATCCCGAGGCTCTCTGATTCCACAGTGCAGACCAACATCACATAACATACGTATACATTTCATAGGCATGAAAATATAACCTTTAAAAGTTCTTCTATCTCATTTCATCATATCAAGCTTTCATTCGACATAAAAGTATGTGCGTAAGAAACATGCATATCAGTTGTAAACATTTCATGCGCTTCGAGAACCATAATCAGTAAAGAAAACGTTTAATATTTTAAGCCGTAAAAAGGGTTTAGGGAACTCACCTTAATTGACGAGCAATGCACTTCCTAAACACCTTCAAGCTACACCCACCGAACACCTAAGGCAATAGATCCACATCAGAAAAATATCTCAGCCTTACTGTCCGGATACCCCTTCCCGGACACAGCGCTTATCCGGACACTACACATATCCGGACACACCTCTTATCCGGACACCACACTTATCCGGACACACCTCTTATCCGGACACTACGCTTATCCGGATACACCACTTATCCGGACAAAACTACCCGGACACCTTCACGAGGCACTTACCCGGACACATGCAACATATCTGGACACCACCGAACACTGGTGTCCGGAAAACTCAGTTGTTCGAACTTAATAGGTCTAAAACTGATTTAAACTCCGATTTATGCCATTAGTTTGATTAGACAACTATAAGGGTTCATCCACAATCCCCAATCGCTCAGTTAATCCATCTATAACCCCTTAAATCGGTTCATTAAGACAAAACCCATAAAACCCATTTTTTAGGAATGTGGTTGAAAACTCAATAAATCCCTGATCTCAAACATAGAAATCCAAACTAATGAAGAAGGAAATACTACATCACACAGAATACGAATTTGGGAAGGATTACCTGAATGATTTCTCCTCTCCTTTGTTTTCTTCTTCTTCTTCTTCTTTCCTTGTTTCACGCCACCAACACCCACATAAGATAATTTCACTGATTTGTGCAAATGGGGGCTGCCCTAGATGTTTGTGCATTTATATACCTTCCTTAAATTACAGAAATGGCCCCTTAACTTAACTTTCGTTTCTTACATTTTGACCACCAAACTCCAAGACTCACTAGGATTTTGGGTTGTTACATGGGTTAGATATTATCCATTTAGACTTCTGGATATTTTGATAACAACAGAAATCAGTAGGTGTTTGTGTGTGTTGAGAGCAAAAGGGGAAAAGAAGGTTTTGTGGCTAAGGGATTCAATTTGGTATACTTGGAAGTAATATAAAGGTATGTTCCTTTACATTTTATGTTCATAATTGCTATTAGGTAGTTTCCATCGGTGTACAATAGTCGAATTCATGTCTGGTATCGAAACAACCGATTTCTGGGTGAAAATGGGGTAAACCGACAGAGGTGTCCGGATAGAATGAAGGTATCCGGGTAGTTTCTTTAGTAGTGTCCGGATGATGTTATAGTGGTGTCCAGACGATGTGTTTATCCGGGTAAGTTCTCTTTTCCTTGATTGTCCGGATGAAATATGATACCGGATAGCGTCCGGATTACTCAGGTTTCTGGATGATGTCTGGATTAATTATGCTGTCCGGAAAAGGCATGCTGTCCGGATAAATGGTGTTGTCCGGAAAACTCTGTTTATGTCCGGATACTTGAGATGTTGATCAATTCTGAGATTTCTAAACGTTGTTAGGGGTCTGATAACAATGTATATTATAGAACTATGATTAGTTGATGATTAAGGACTAGAAAATATTATAGACTCGACTTAAGTTCGGGTTTGGGGAGATGTTTGAGGAATTAAACTACTTTAAGTTCCTAAGATTTTTGTGTGTGCTTTTGGTAAAGTGGTATATGTATTTGACTTGTACAGATACTGTGATAATCTTTATCAAATAGTGATTATAATTTTAAAGAATATAAGCATTGGAAATAAAACAATTTAAAAGTTTTGATTTATCATCATTGTTAACTTACTAAGAAAAATAAAAAATAAAAAATATACAAATATACAATATTAAATAAGTTTTGGTTTATAAGTATTGTTAGTTTACACAAAAAAATGTAAATAAGCAAAAATAAACTTTTGATTTATAAACATTGTTGGCTTAATAAAAAAATAAGTATTGATTTATAATGATTGTTATCTATCTTAATAAAATAAATTCATATGATATTTCACTCATTTAACCTTACAAATTAAAATAAATAAATAAATAAACTCATTAATAATAATAAAATAATCATCGTTATCAAATAGTGATTATAATTTTAAAAAATATGTGAACGTTGAATTTATTAAATTTTGGGTTGATTAAATAAATAAATACTTTAATTTAAAATCAATAATAAAATATAGAAAATGAAAAGGTGAAGACATTCTATTTAAAAAAAATCAAAAAATCACAAAATTTTAAAGCCTCAATGGTGGCCTCTCCTTAACTCACTCTCTCACATTCTTCTTTATATATATATATTGATTGTTTATTAACTTATGCGGTGTTAAATCGGATTTTTATAAAAAATGATTCGATTAGTTTATAGTGGTATCAAAACGAAATAAATTAATAAGTTGTGATTTAGTGGGTGTTTAGGATTCATAAGTTGTTTCATATAAGTTAATAAGTTAGAACTGAATGACTTATTAAAAGTTGCTTATCAGTGGTGACAAAACGGTATAGGCAGTTTTTTTCTCTCATCCAAACACTAAAAAGTTGCTTATCGTTGATAAAACGAAATAGGTTAATAAGCCCTTTAAATTCGTAAGTTTTTTTTATTCGAACAGTTGGATTTTCTATAACATATAAAAATGACTTAAATTTTCATATATAGGTAAAAATACTTTTATAATAAATTAAATATGATTTTACCTTACCCTCCACACTTCATCTTCTTCTCCAAAACTCACTCTCTCCCATGGATGTTCATCATAGTAGTTAAACATTTTATGAAAGTAAAAAATCAAAATCTACTACTTCATCTTCTTCCCCAAAACCTACTACCCCCCATCACACTTTCATTGCCGACAGTAAAGAGGAAGAAACATGCTTCTGCGTTGATACAATCACAAAATGCAACTTTCGGTTATCGACTCAAATCGTCAAGAAAAAAACATCAACTATTTTTTTCCTTTTCTTTATCATTGAAATGTTTTATCAACTTAAAAACAGCAATATCATTTAAACATGTTACAGCCTTACAAGTTTTTTAGGTTATAATGACCTATTTGACCAATGACCGGTTTAAAGAAGTCTAAAAATTTAGTTAAAAGAACTAGGTTTCAGTACCGCGCGTTGCGCGGTAGTGATAAAATTCTTCAAAAAATATTGAAGTTAAATGGGTCGATGATCATATATATATTTCAAAATAATAAGAATCAATATTACACTTGATATGAAGTTGTTCATAATTCTTAGTTGTTTCTTTTGATATATATAATTAAATAATAGCTAAGAATTTCTACATCATCAAACTTTGAAATTGACTCAAAATGATAAAAAAAAATTGAGTAAGACTATTGATTATAATAATGAGGTGTATAATTAGTATTGTTTGTCATAACTCGTAATATATCGATTTATCCCTAACATATAATCCCATAAAATTATTATATTCACCATGCAACCATAATATTGGCATTGCTACCTAGTTTTGTTTAATTGTGAGGGCATTTTGGTAAATTTCTTACATTTGATATAATGTACTCGTTGCAACTTCGGCTAAAAGTTCTCCATGAAGTCCCCGTTCCCAAATTACGGTTAGACGAAAGGGTAACAAAAGTCATCAGTATTGTGACTACTTCGAGTACATGCGAGCCTGATTGAATTGTTAATTTTTCCATGTTCGAGTTTTTTTGATTTGCTTGAGACTGTTTCTTCAAAGTTTAGTTTCTTAGTAGAAAATCTTGAAAAAATAGGTTTTAGCATATTATATCAATTCTAATTTCATTTTTATACATACTTGGATTTCAATTTAAATTAAAACAAATGCAATTGAAATAATTATATATTGATGATTGTAATAAGTTGTTGATCTTTCTAATTTTATATATTTGCTTATCCAAATTTAATTTATATATATATATATATATATATATATATATATATATATATATATATATATATATATATATATATATGTGTGTTTCTATCGTTTTTGTACATATTAATATATTGATAATAATAAGTTTTAGTTTTGATTATAATTTTAACTATATATATTGATTCATAATAATTTTTTATTTTATGTATTGATTTTATTAGTCATATTAAATGTAATAAGTATTGATTTAATTAGTGAAATTAAATGTAATAAGCATATTATTTATCAATGAGAGAGTTAGTAATAAGTATTTGATTATATATTAAATTTATTTAATGATATTAAATGTAATAAGTATATTTCATTTATTAAAGAAGGGGTTAATAATAAGTATTTAATTATATATAGATTCTAATTTTATTCATATATATTGTTTTTTAAATAATATATATAAAGAGTGTTATATAAAATAATATAACTGACAATGATCATAAGTTATTATATTGATGTGAATAATACTCATCTTCAATTATTTATAAATGTTTGATTTGCTTAAGACTGTTTCTTCAAAGTTTAGTTTCTTAGTAAAAAATCTTGAAAAAAGAGGGTTTAGTCGTATTATATCAATTCTAATTTCATTTTTATACATACTTGGATTTCAATTTAAATTAAAACAAATGCAATTGAAATAACTATATATTGATGATTGTAATAAGTTGTTCTTTCTAATTTTATATATTTGGTTATTCTAATTTAATTTGTATATATATGTTTCTATCATTTTTGTACATATTACTATATTGATAATAATAAGTTTTAGTTTTGATTATAATTTTAACTATATATATTGATTCATAATAATTTTTTATTTTATGTATTGATCTTAGTAGTCATATTAAATGTAATAAGTATTGATTTAATTAGTGAAATTAAATGTAATAAGTGTATTAGTTAGTAATAAGTATTTGATTATATATTAAATTTATTTAATGATATTAAATGTAATAAGTATATTTCATTTATTAAAGAAGGGGTTAATAATAAGTATTTAATTATATATTGATTCTAATTTTATTTAATATATATTGTTTTTTTAAATAATATATATAAAGAGTGTTATATAAAATAATATAACTGACAATGATCATAAGTTATTAGACTGATGTGAATAATAGTCAGCTTCAATTATTTATATTAATTATAAACATTTTATTATTAAAAATACACATATTATTATATTCAATTATCATCTAAATAGAAGTATACATATTGATCGTAATTTCATTTATATATTGAGTTCTTAAATATGTTGATTATATATATATATATTCCTTGAATGTTATGTGGAAAAAATAGAATAATGTGAAATAAGTTAAATAAACAAATTAGGTGTAAACAAAGAAAATGAATAGATTAATTAATTAAACATTTTGCTAATAACTACATCAAAAAATGCAAAATTTGAGGAGAATGTTTTTTGGGATTGAGATGCCTAGAAAATGTCATCTCATGTGGTTTTCTTATAAAATTACAAATTGGAATATAAGAAAGTATGTAGACATAAAAAATGAGAAGAAAAATCCACAACAAAAACCAAGATAACAATTGTTAATAAATTGAATGAAAAAACAAAAACTTACAAAACATTAAGAAAATGCAAAATTTGAGGGAAAAAAATAGAAGAAATTTGGGATTGAGATGCTTAGAAAATACCATCTCATGTGGTTTTTCTTATAAAATACAAATTGAAAATTAAGAAACTATGTAGACATAAAAGAATGAGAAGAAAAATCCACAACAAAAACCAAGATAACAATTGTTAATAAATTGAATGAAAAACCAAAAACTTACAAAACATTAAGAAAATGCAAAATTTGAGGGGGAAAAAGAAGAAATTTGGGATTGAGATGCTTAGAAAATGTCATCTCGTGTGTTTTTTCTTATAAAATTACAAATTGAAAATTAAGAAACTATGTAGACATAAAAGAATGAGAAGAAAAATCCACAACAAAACCAAGGTAACAATTGTAAATAAATCGAATGAAAAACCAAAAACTTATTTAACAAAAATATGTAAAACTCACAAAACATAAAAAAATATATGCAATTTTTTTATTGAAAAAAACAATGATATTGATTGGGAATACACACACATATACATATATCAACATTATATAACTCACATAATATTGACGGAAAGTAATTCTACAAACAACAAACAACAAACAAACATACAAACCTAAGACAACATAATAAAATATATAAAACCAACAACCTAACACTGTGACGTGGCACCCTCCTAAATCAAGGATTCCTCTAAATCTTTTTCTCAATTTTTGTATTTTATTAAATCTTTTATATCGAAAAGACACTTATACCCTTATAGAACTCTTTAAATCTATTTTAAAATCGGGTATTTCAGTAATTTAACATCTTCCTTCCTCCCCTGTCTCATTCTATTCGGCTTCCTTTCTCACCTTCTGTCCGTTTTCAACTGTGGCCCTAATCACTCCAATGAATACCATCTCCATCTACATCGAGTTCCCACGCTTCATCTCCACCAGGTTACAGCCTTCATTCTATTCTCCATCTTCCAAGCTTCTGTAAACCCTAAAGGCATAAAAGATTTCTCCCCTATGTACATCGAGTTCTACAAAGCTCTCAAGTTCTTCAATGCACAAAAATCTTTTATTACGGTTTCTTTTGTGCTCGATCATGTAACAAGATTTCTCCTTCTCTTCTTTTTTTAATTTATTTGTTCTTGCTGCTTATAAATATGTTGGTGTTCCTTAATCTGTTCATTTACCTATATTCTATTTGAATTCATATTAACCTATAATGGAAGTTTTCGAATTTAGGTTTTCAGATGTATAATCACTCGCAGTCAATGCAATGGTGGTCTGCAAGTGTCGAAAGGTATGCCTTTTCACGTCCTTTGTATCACATCAGAATGTATACGTTTAATGTATTTTGTTAGGTTTGCTTTTGTGAAATTCTAAAACCTTTTTCCTCTATGTGAAAGAAACGTAAAAGTTTCGTCGTAAACTTGTGTTGTATTGATCACAAACTATGGAGTTAGTGTAGATGTTAGGGTTCGGTAGGTGATATATGTGAAAGTGTCTGTGGTTTGTGGAGAAGGCGGTGACAATAATTCCCAATCAGGAAAACTACACCTTGGATCACAAAAATGTTCAACAGGTACGAGTTCCAAGTAAAGTTCACAATGTATTCGCTTAATTTAGAAATTAGTAAAGGAAACTAAAGATTTCACCCTTTTGTCATGAAAAATTTGATTAAGGTCCCAATGTAAACGTTGTTGTAGAAGTTTCTGCTTGCTCTTCTAATAAAATGCTAGAGCTAACTGTTAGTTTTTTTCTTTAAACATGGATTTGCTATCTATTCTAGATTTACAATACTGATTACTTAAATTGTAGAATAATGTTAAGTCAAGTATTGTTATTATGTTGCTTTCGATTATGGGATTATTTTAGTTGTATCTAGAGCTCCTCCAAGTTGCAACTGTACAGACTGAAAGACCATTATACTAAATCACCGAACCACTTAAAGCAAATCTTTGGGTTCTCTGCTACACTTTGTTTACAGGTGGTGTATATTTGTTGCAGTATATACATGTGCCACGCCATATCTTTAGGGTTTTCCTTTAATATATATATGGATTGTTTTCTAAAAGTCCCTGTTTTCAATCATGAAAATTTGCTTCTCTATTAGAACATGATCTGTATTTGCAGAGAGTTCCAACGAGCTCATAAATCAAGCGTAAAAACCACAATCGAGAGATTCATGCTCTGAATTATGACTCAAACTGCAGACTCTAAGAATACATTCAAATGATTACATCTGATAGTTTCTCTTTTCGATTCTTGCTCCCTTCACCAACTTGCTGAGAGGCACAACATTGATGGCATGAGAAGGTTTTTGGTTGTTGTAGAAAAGGAGATGTGTTTGGAGTGTGGTAGGCAATGATGGTTTTAGGGGTAGAAGAAGAGAAGTCGTCGGAGTGTGGAGGCGAGTTGGAGGCAACGTAAATGGAGAATATGGATAGTCAGAGAAGGGACATTACTAAAACATATTTCTCTAGGTACGATTTCTTTTTACCTTCTCTCTTAAATTTGTGGTTCTATGGTTGTATATTTATCGTCATTGTATTTCTACATAGATTTTGGTGGGTTATCTCTTAGATGTTAAAGAGTTAACCACTAATTAATGGTATACCATTGTTTGAATACAAATTACCACTCTTTTCTCTTTTGAAATCTAAACATTTAGTAGTATAACATTTTTCAATATTTATTGAATTATATTATGCTCTCTTACTCTTAAGTTTGAGACAAATTTTCCAGCCAATGCCAAAAGCAATGTTGTTTTCCATAATCCAGAGATTGGTGGGTGTAATAACAAATCCATTCTGCATAAACCATATATATTATACATCCTATCATTTTCTCTACATTTTGTTATGTCTTGAGCATGTGTTTTTACCAAAATTGTAGTTTACTCAAAAATCTTTTATATATATAAAACCAACAACCTAACACTGTGACGTGGCACCCTCCTAAATCAAGGATTCCTCTAAAACATTTTCTCAATTTTTGTATTTTATTAAATCTTTTATATCTAAAAGACACTTATACCCTTATAGAACTCTTTAAATCTATTTTAAAACCGGGTATTTCAGTAATTTAACATCTTCCTTCCTCCCCTGTCTCATTCTATTCGGCTTCCTTTCTCACCTTCTGTCCGTTTTCAACTGTGGCCCTAATCACTCCAATGAATACCATCTCCATCTACATCGAGTTCCCACGCTTCATCTCCACCAGGTTACAGCCTTCATTCTATTCTCCATCTTCCAAGCTTCTGTAAACCCTAAAGGCATAAAAGATTTCTCCCCTATGTACATCGAGTTCTACAAAGCTCTCAAGTTCTTCAATGCACAGAAATATTTTATTACGGTTTCTTTTGTGCTCGATCATGTAACAAGATTTCTCCTTCTCTTCTTTTTTTTAATTTATTTGTTCTTGCTGCTTATAAATATGTTGGTGTTCCTTAATCTGTTCATTTACCTATATTCTATTTGAATTCATATTAAGTAAATTAATATTGGGAATGGATGTTGGACAAAACGCAACCAATTTTGGAGCCGTTCAAGAGTCATCTTTACTCTCTAGAATTTGTGAGGTTCTGCTCCTCGCATTGCATTGATTCTCAATGTGTTGACTTTCTACCTTTGTGCAATAATCTGGAGTTGATTGTACTGATAGTGTTGTAGATTGATCAGACTATATAACATTGGTTTTCTTCTTTGTGTGAGATATGTTGGTTTGGTTTATTTTACCGTACTTGCTGCTGTTGTTAATAAAAATCTTATGAATGTCATGTTTTGGTCCTAATTAAACATTATAATCAACCACGGGGTTTATCAAAACACTTACCAGCAACATTCACCACTCTCACTTTCCTTATCAGGTAACCAAATGAGTATTATCGGAAATGCATATTGTTTTTATTTTTACTAAATAGAAATAATTGATTAACGTGTTCTTTATCTGTTAACTTCCTATCTACAATCTTTACACCAATCCTTTTATCATATAAGTGATTTAAGAACAACATCATTGTTATATAGTTCTTATTTTTTTTCATGATTTAAAACTTTGAATAGTTATTTCGTCTTCAAAAACAATATTGTAAAGGATCAAAGTCAAACCACAAATAACATTAACTTTTGCTTATGATTTTTATAGGGGCAGAATTAATCAGAAATTAGATAATATTGTTATAATTTCTAATTATCTTCTAGCAAGAATGTGTCAATTAGAACTCTAGAAAACACCCACTCTGGAAACGGGAACCGCTACGCTGACAAGTTCTCTCCAGCATCAGTTGACAGCAAAAATTCAACCTCATCAACAGAATCGATTCATGTTTACAATTTGTTATTATATATGTATAGAGTTTCATCTTTTAATTCCATAAAACTTTTTGATAACCAGCTGATAAACATGTATAGATACAAGATAAACGTTGAATCTACTAATATGACAAAATACTCCATAAAACTGGCAAACTGAAGACTCTTACTGTCTAAAAAGCATACAAAGTCATCAAAAAAATTGAAAGAGACATTAAAATAGAATTGAAAATTGATTATAACTGAAGGTTCAAGTTCTCAACTTCGTAATCGAAATGTAGTGTGTTGTATTATTTAAGTACACTTCTAGGGTTTATAGGAAATTGTAGGGTTTAGGGAATTGTAGGATCCATAGCTAGAAAGACTGCAGGAAAAAAGGGGAACATAGTCACTAGGAAATCAGAACATGCAAAGTGGATTTGAGAAAATTAATGCTCCATTAATTGGTTTTAAGACACACCTTTCATATATTTAACTTACCATGCTATAAATGTTGAATTAGTGTATCGTTTTTTTAGTTAATAAGTTGTGGTTAGTGAAATATTGCAATACTCATTGAATATGCTTAATTGTCTAACCTCTCCCATGTCTTAATTGCTTTTAAGACACACCTTTCCATACATCTAACCTACAATGCATTAAATGTATAAACAATATTGTTTTTTGTATATATAGTTGGTGTTAAACATTTGTGTGTAGTAAAATCAGTTGCACACATTCTTCAATTTTGATAATGGAGTTTGTTGGCCTAAAGGATTTGAGCATTGATAATGAATCTTGGGCCGTTAAAGTTAGAGTTTGTAGGTTGTGGGAATCACTAAACTCAAAGAAGAATGGAGAGTTGATTAGCTTGGATATGGTGCTTATTGACGAAAAGGTATTTTCCTTCTTTTCACATGTTTTATATCCTTCAATATTATGTTTGCATATTGGTAATTAATGTGTTTGTTCCATCATGTAGCAATCTTTAATGACTGCAATAGTAAGGAAAAATTTGGTGGCTAGGTTTGATAATTTGCTCAAAGAAGGTGGCGTTTACATACTTCAAAATTTCAAAGTTGTTACAAATTCTGGAGACTTTAGAGTGACTGATTCCAAGTTCAAAATTTTGTTCACTCTTATAACAAATTTGAAGAAGGTTGATGATTATCCTGCTATTCCGATGCACGGTTTTCAGTTTGTTGGTCAAAAAATAATTGACCAACGTGTTAATGACAACACCCTTATGACCGGTACTATTTTTTAAAACATCTAAACTTTATTTGTGTACCATGTATATATAGTGTGCGTAAATAATTCATGAATACAATTGTGGTGCATATATTGTTGGTTGTCTTACTGTTGTTCGTGACGTTGAGAACGTAAGCGGTGGGTTTCGAAAGCGAGACTTGGAATTCGTATCGGATTCGTAAGTTATTGTAATTAGGAAATTTGTACATTTAATATCTATAAAATGAACATAAATTTGAGCATGACGTGTTTTTTACATATTGGGTTTTACACAGCTCAATAACATGCAAGGTTACATTATGGGGAGAGATTGGTGAAAGTTTTCCACATGAAGATATTGGTAAAAACGGAAGCGCTCCTGTCATCATCATAATTACTTCTACTCAAGTTAAAAAATTCCAAGGTATATGCTTTTCAGATCCTCCCATTTTCTTTTAATTATTTTCCCCCAATTTCATCTTCTCCCATTTCCCCTCTTTCTTCCTGTTAATTAACAACATTCATTGGTATTTGGTTTGGTTTTTTTATCCCTTTTTATTATAATTTTTGTTCGTTTTTTCTACTTGGTAAATATTTATTCCAATTTTCACTTGCACACTACTGAAAATCTAATTGATTTTTCTAAAACTGTTTAAGGTGTAATTACTTTTGCAACATCAAGGGCAAGCAAGGTCTATCTTAATTTGAAGAATGAGTATGTGTCTTCTTTGGCCGAGAGGTTTGCTCACATATGTCCTCGACTCACATTGTTAGAGCCATCGTTTGCGACAAAAAAATCTTTAGACGATGAAATGTTTGAGAACAGAATGGACATTCAACAATTGTTGATGGCTGACTGGGTCACCGAGACAAAGGTAATTTATAGAACACATTCATTCAATTGTCTTGCAATTGTTTGATGTATTTTCAACCGGCTAATAAGGATTTAATACTGTTTAAAAATTGCAGGGATATCCTATCACTGTATTGGGCGTTATTGATACGATTGAAACCCAACATGGATGGTTTTATTTAGGGTGTAAAGCATGTTGTCGGAAAGTCACACCTGTTGATGGTACGTACACATGCCGTCCTCCTTGCAATACCGAATCGAAGAATGCTTTGACACTGTAAGTGTTTAACAAATTCAGTTTTATTGCATTCTTACCATCATTTAGTTTTTTAAATAGATGTTCATTTCTCCAATTTATTCCTAGGTACAAAATACATATGCGTGTGAAGGACGACACCGGTACCATGACCTGTGTTGTTCTACAAAAAAATGCAGAGCGTTTGGTTGATTCCTCTGCCCTAAAGCTGTTCAACAAATCTGACCCGAATAACAGTGAATTTCCCAGTGAAATCACTGCTCTTTGCGGGCAGAAATTTGTATTCAGATTATCTTTGACCGAGTATAACATCAATCATGGGAGTGACACTTTTACTGTCAACAAGGTTTTTGAACCAGACTATACATTGGAGAAGAAATACAAAGATACTATTGGAGCTAAGGTTAGTCTGCTCTCTTTTACTTTAGGTGTGTTAAATTTGCAACTGTTAGTTTTTTTCTTCCACCCCATTTTCCCTCTTTTTTGTTCTCTACTCCCATCCTTTTTGCCTTTTTTTTCTTCCCTGTTGCTTGGTATGCTAAACCTTTGCTATTACATTGTATGGTTTGTCTAACATCTCCATCACCTTACCTAACAAATCCAAAAATTAAGAAGGCTGAATTGTTTTATTTTGTTAAATATATTGATCTAACAGATTGTGATCTATGGTCATGTGTAACAGGATGATGAGTTGAACTCGGTTAACAACATGGAGGATGGCAATGGAACCCAACAGTCTGAGTCTGTCATCGTTGGCCCGACACCTAAGAGAAAGAGGAAGTTCGTTGTTGAAGAAGACGGTGAAGAAGAAGACGCCAATGGTTCCGCATAACTAAGATATCGATTGATTTAGATATTAAGTTTGCTTTTTAGTGTCTTTTATTAGTTATTAAGTTTAAGAACTTTTTAGTGTCTGTTCTTAGTTTTATTTTGGTCATTTTGTTCTCATTTGGCTTTTAGAGTTGTTTAAAATGGAATTATATTCCATTGCATAAACCTTTACTGCATTAATGCTAAATATGAAATTTATGATTTCATTATTATTTTTAATTTTCATGGAATTTGTAAACAAATGCAACTTGATTCCATTTAATAGTTTTGTATGTGATTATTTCACATGCTTTCTTGGTAGTTTTCATACGTTTCTTAGGCTACAATCATGTATAACCTTCTTCAAGTTAAAGATCTTGAGACGATCTCATATGCACTCTCTTCAAGCAACGGTGCAACCACCCGTGGATCGGTCTCAATTACTTTGTATCGGTGTAGATCCCTGAGTGGTGATTTGTCCCCCTTTACGTTGTGGCATTGAAATAGTATAGACCTCCGGGAGCTTCATTGACCTTGACGGCTTTAAGGTATGTCTTAACTTTGTTCCAATTAATAAAATTTAAATTTGAAGAAAAGTATTTGTTGTTGTTTTTTCACTTGCACTTAGTGATATAATCTAAATTTAGTTTTCATCTATCTAGAAAGTCCATTGTTGTATACGAAATATGTGGTTTGTCTAATTTCTATCTTCTACTCATGATACTAATTGCCTTTTTGATTGGGTTTAGATATTAGTCATTGTACACTTTCAACATCTCTGGTCAATTATTGTTATCAATACACTTGCTTTTTTCATCAACATTTCTACGTTCATATAAGGTATATATATTACAAATTGTAGACAAGTGGTCATTTATTTTATAAACTTATATTTATCATTTACAGAAGAAATAATAAATTATTTTATCATATTATTTTCCAGGATAACCAAGTTTCGGGGGCTTTTAAGTTTGGGAGGTGGAACATCACAACAACTCGGGACTCAAGAGGAGACGCTTGAGGTAATGTTTCTTATATGTGCGATATCTAAGTGGTATAATGTGTGTTTAGCAACAAATTTCATCTAATTTGTTTTCTTTCTTACCTTATCATAATGATGTGCCAACCTTTCTATTGGCAATTACAAATTACAAATTACAAATTTCAAATTCAAATTTTATATTTTTTTACAATATAATTTAAAAAATGTTGTTAAATCCCATTAATGCCAATCATAAATGTTATTATGATAATTAATTCACTTTTAAGTTGCAATAACTATGATTATTGTTAGTAATTGTATTTATTTCCATTAATGTTAATCATAAATGTACTTATGGTTTTAGGAGTTACATTAAACTTGATGGTGTTATAGTTTTAGGAGTTACATTGAATAATTTGTTTTACAAAGATTGATGTGCATTTGTTTTATAAGGATTGATGCTCATTTGTTTTATAAGGATTGATGCTCAAGAAATAGGTACGCACCACGAAATGTTATGATGTCGATGAAAAATAGTAGAATTATAACAAATTCATAATCTCACACAAATTTTTATACATGGAAGATATCTACATTTAAGATTCTTGATCCACTGGTTTTTACTTAATAGTGGCTAAATTTTGTTGAAAATTGTATGTGCAAAAAAATTCCAAACTCTAATCTCACACTAGATTGTGCAAAATTGATACAGAATTTGTTGCATCACTATTCTAGGGTACTTAACTATGTTTTTTCTTTACAATATTTTAGGTTGATAATGTTTTATTCTGCTTGGTAGATCTTCTATTCTTTTTTATTTTTCCTTTCCAAGGCATAATTGGAACCTACTCACTTATCTAATTTATGGAAGAAAGCTTCTAAGCTGGTAATTCACTACTAATTAAATATCATATTTGGTTTGGAATTAAGATAGAGGTCTACAAGCCATGGGCGGGGGTAAATGGATGTGTGGTATCACAAACCCAAACAGAGCACAATCAAGTGAAAGTAGTTGTGACAAAATGAAAGTGTCTTATGTGACTGAGTGTGGTGAGAAGAGTAAACGGTGGTGAATGAAATTGAAATCCATTCGCAGGTCATGTATCTAAATACTACATTTTGATGTTAGGACTATAATTTCTTAAAACTCTTGATGTTTAAAAATTTATGATAATTTTAGGTGCTAGAACTATAATTTTCTTAAAACCTGTTTATATTTAAATATTCATGACAACTTTCTGTGACGTGTAATTTTTATACAGTTTGTTATTTCTTATTTTTCATTTCTATAATCCAAATAGACTTATAAACTATATATTTTATTGTACATTTTTTATAACTTTTCTACAATTAATGGAAGTGTATGCATGTTTCCTTCTTCTTTATGCCCTTCGGAGTCAAGGGAAGTGCACAATCACACAAATTTCTTCTCTCTTTCTTATTTAGATTTTCTCTCAGCCTAGCATCACTCTTACTCTACATCTTATTATTATTAAGATGTCAAATGATAAGAGGAAACCTTTTTATGGTAAACAATGATTTAAGAAATATAAAAAACATTATATTTACAAAACAATATATTTATGTATACAATTATATAATTTTATTCGGTTTGCGTCATTAATTGCTCATTTCATGCAGGCCTTTTATTTTATATCATCCGACTATATGTGTTTTGCATATTGAAATTTAAGAGGTTAAATGGAAGTAGAAGACGCATACAGAACTCAACATGATATACGTAGGCGGCTATCACGCTCTGCACGGAGTAGGAGGCGAGCAATCATCAATCTCAAACGGAGGGCAATGTTTCCACCCACCCGTGCGAACAATAATGCTTTGCAACATTTAAGGAAACAAATTTCCAAACATGCTAGACTGCGAAGAAAGATAGCAATCATAAGTTCCAATTCTAGACTTTTGGTTCCCCAGAAGTTGGAATTAATTATTCGATGTCTCAACACATTCGCTGCATCCATACCAAATATTTGCAACGGTACGCTAATTAACTGTTATTATACAACTTATATAATATATTTCCATTGTCCTATGATATAAAATAGTACGTCACATTATTTATGTATTTAGTTTTAAACATTCTAAACCTCCCAATAAAAACAAAATTTACTACATCATCGAATAATATTTATTTGCACGGCATTTTATAGATCCCCTTGTGGTGCAACGTAATGGAATCGTCAACGATGAACTACCCATCAACATACCAATTATGCCACCGATTGTAGAACAAGGTAAACAAGTTTCAACCACACTACGATCCACCATTATACTAACAATTGTATATTTCCTATAATTGTAATTGTATCTCATGTTTTCTTATTATTGTTATCAACAGTGCAAGCAATTGTCCCCTCTGTTAACTCTTCTAACTTTCGCGCTCTTACCAACAACAACAATAATGACAGTGAAGGTAATCCAATACTTAATTGCACTATCAAATTTAACATGACTTTTTACCCTGTTAAGAAGTCTAATTACTTTTTTTTCACAGTATCTCGCGATATTCCATGGAGGTTCGGACCACCAACTCACACATGTATATACTGTGGTGCCATATTATGGTATGAAGAGCGAACAAGAAAAGACCGGAAATTATCAAACCCAAAATTTAAATTTTGTTGTTCGGAAGGACGTGTCCAACTACCGTTAATGAAACAACCTCCTCATCTTCTATCATATCTTCTTTGACATGAATCAGGACAAAAGGGGGTGATTTTTCGCAAAGATATAAGAACGTTCAATGCAATGTTTGCGTTCACATCAATGGGTGGCCGAGTTGACACAAGTCTAAATCGTGGAAAAGGTCCCTATATTTACAGAATCTGTGGGCAAAATTATCATCGAATAGGGTCTCTGTTGCCTAATCTTGGTAAACAACCCCAATTTGCACAATTGTATATTTATGACACCCAAAATGAGACGTCCAACAGGATCAATGCAATGCGAAGGGAATGTACCGCCCTTGATGTTCAATTAACAAACGAGTTGTCTGAAATGTTAGAAGAACATAACATTTTGGTACAGTCGTTTCGAATGGCAAGAGATAGATATGAAGCTGAACCCAATTCCACATTCCGTTTGCGCCTCATCACTGATCGGACCTCAGGCGGTCGTCAATACAATATGCCAAATGCTGATGAAGTGGCTGGATTAATAGTAGGAGACTTGAGCGATTCTAACTTTGAGCGTGATATCATTGTCGAGCACCGTACAAATGGGCTACAACGAATCACAGATATGCATCCAAGTTTCATGGCTATGTCATATCCATTGATACACCCTTTTGGATAAGATGGTTTTCGACAAAATATACCATTGCGAAAGATGGACGACGATTCTTCCAAAAAACAACTATTAACAATGAGACAGTATTTCTGTTTTAGATTGCAACAAAGGTTGTGTGAAGGGCACACTCTACTTCGATATGGAAGATTGTTGCAACAATACATTGTTGATGGCTACACTGCTGTTGAGGAAGGACGATTTCGGTGGATTCGAAATAATCAAAAGAAATTAAGAGCAGACATTTATTCGGGCTTAGTGGACGCTGTAAGTCGTGGTGATTCAGATGGTTCCAGAATAGGGAAGTCAATTATCTTGCCATCTTCACATACCGGTGGACCTCGCTACAAAATTCAAAATTACCAGGATGCAATGGCTATTTGTAAGTGGGCTGGATATCCGGATTTCTTTCTAACATTTACATGCAACCCTAAGTGGCCAGAAATTAATGAAATGCTTAGCAACCTTCATCAGCAAGATGATCCCAACAGAGTTGACATCATTTGTAGAGTGTTTGAAATTAAGTTAAGAGAATTGATGATGCATTTGAAGAAAAAAAACCCTTCGGGAAAATTATTGCCAGTAAGTCCAATTACATTTAATCAATACATATTCTAACTTTCTTTTCCAAACTTTCATATGTATTCTAATTCATATAATTGTTTCTTATACTTTTAACTTTCCCACTTGATTTGTAGGTCTTTATACAATTGAGTTCCAAAAACGTGGCCTCCCTCATGCTCACATATTGCTATTTTTGGAATCTCAAGCAAAAAATCCTTCTTCGGAACAAATTGACAAATTTATAACCGCAGAAATTCCCAATGCAAATACTGATCCGGACGCATTCTCTGCTGTTAGCAGGTTCATGATCCATGGCCCTTGCGGTGATCTCTATCCCAACTCTCCATGTATGATAAAAGGCAAGTGTTCTAAACATTTTCCAAAGTCTTTTCATACTCATACAACCATTGATACAGATGGTTTTCCTGTATACAAAAGAAGAGACACCGGTGATTATGTTGAGAAGAAAAAACATTTGTTGGATAATCGGTTCGTTGTCCCTTATAATCGAATTTTGGTAGTCAAATTTGATGCTCATATCAACGTTGAATTATGCAACCATTCAAGAGCCACCAAATATCTTTTCAAGTATATTCATAAAGGGTTCGATAGGGCGACCGCAACAGTTGATTCGACGGATATAGCTCAAGGGATCGATGAAATTAAAACGTATCTTGATTGTAGATACATTTCTGCATCTGAAGCATGTTGGCGCATATTCCAGTTTGACATTCATTCCAGACATCCAGCAGTTGAGCGGTTGCCTTTCCACTTACCAGGTGAACATACTGTTACTTTTGAAGAAAACACTGATCTTGAAGCGGTGGTTAATAAACCAGGGGTAGAAAAGACTAAGTTCACGGAATGGTTGGAATCAAACAAGAAATATAAAGATGCACACCAACTTTCTTACTCAGAGTTTCCAAGTAAATGGGTTTGGAATTCACAAAGTAAGGCATGGACTAGACGAAACAAAGGCAAGACTATTGGGAGAATCTACTTTACACATCCATCCACGGGAGAACGGTTTTACATCCGTATGCTTTTAAACTTTGTCAAAGGATGCACTTCATTCAGTCACATACGGACAGTTAATGGCGTAACATATCCTACTTTTAAAGGTGCATGTTATGCTTTGGGCTTGCTAGATGACGACAAAGAGTGGATTGACTGCTTGGAGGAAGCTGCATCTTGGGCGAGTGGTCATGAATTAAGAAATTTGTTTGTTACAATTCTCACGCAATGTCAAGTTTCAAATGCAATCCATATTTGGAAAACACATTATGCAACACTATCCGAAGATATAGCTGTGAGGCAACGTAGAAAATTCAAATCACAAAACATGCAGCTCACTGATGGTCAAATTGAGGCGTACACATTGTTTGAAATTGAATTGATAATGCAAAAAATGGGTAAAAGTTTGAGAGACATAGATGGAATGCCACTCCCTGACTCAACGTTACTAAGAGAAGTACGCAACCGATTAGTCAATGAAGAGCTCGACTATAATTGCGATGATCTCAAACTCATTCACGACAATGCATTGGCTTCACTTAATCAATGTCAAAGGGTAGCATATGATGCTATTATCTCTTCTGTCTACAATGATGAAGGTCGGTTAATATTCATCCATGGTCATGGAGGCACCGGGAAAACATTCCTATGGAACACTGTTGTGTCGAAGCTGCGATCTGAAGGGAAAATAGTTTTACCCGTGGCCACATCTGGTATAGCTGCTTTGCTCCTCCCAAATGGAAGAACTGCTCACTCAAGGTTTCATATTCCTTTGGACATCTTGCCAGAATCTACATGTGATATTAAACATGGCACTTCTACTGCAGAACTACTCCAAAGAACTGAATTGATAATTTGGGATGAGACAAATTTTCCAGCCAATGCCAAAAGCAATGTTGTTTTCCATAATCCAGAGATTGGTGGGTGTAATAACAAATCCATTCTGCATAAACCATATATATTATACATCCTATCATTTTCTCTACATTTGTTATGTCTTGAGCATGTGTTTTTACCAAAATTGTAGTTTACTCAAAAATCTTTTATATATATAAAACCAACAACCTAACACTGTGACGTGGCACCCTCCTAAATCAAGGATTCCTCTAAAACATTTTCTCAATTTTTGTATTTTATTAAATCTTTTATATCTAAAAGACACTTATACCCTTATAGAACTCTTTAAATCTATTTTAAAACCGGGTATTTCAGTAATTTAACATCTTCCTTCCTCCCCTGTCTCATTCTATTCGGCTTCCTTTCTCACCTTCTGTCCGTTTTCAACTGTGGCCCTAATCACTCCAATGAATACCATCTCCATCTACATCGAGTTCCCACGCTTCATCTCCACCAGGTTACAGCCTTCATTCTATTCTCCATCTTCCAAGCTTCTGTAAACCCTAAAGGCATAAAAGATTTCTCCCCTATGTACATCGAGTTCTACAAAGCTCTCAAGTTCTTCAATGCACAGAAATATTTTATTACGGTTTCTTTTGTGCTCGATCATGTAACAAGATTTCTCCTTCTCTTTTTTTTTTTAATTTATTTGTTCTTGCTGCTTATAAATATGTTGGTGTTCCTTAATCTGTTCATTTACCTATATTCTATTTGAATTCATATTAAGTAAATTAATATTGGGAATGGATGTTGGACAAAACGCAACCAATTTTGGAGCCGTTCAAGAGTCATCTTTACTCTCTAGAATTTGTGAGGTTCTGCTCCTCGCATTGCATTGATTCTCACTGTGTTGACTTTCTACCTTTGTGCAATAATCTGGAGTTGATTGTACTGATAGTGTTGTAGATTGATTAGACTATATAACATTGGTTTTCTTCTTTGTGTGAGATATGTTGGTTTGGTTTATTTTACCGTACTTGCTGCTGTTGTTAATAAAAATCTTATGAATGTCATGTTTTGGTCCTAATTAAACATGATAATCAACCACGGGGTTTATCAAAACACTTACCAGCAACATTCACCACTCTCACTTTCCTTATCAGGTAACCAAATGAGTATTATCGGAAATGCATATTGTTTTTATTTTTACTAAATAGAAATAATTGATTAACGTGTTCTTTATCTGTTAACTTCCTATCTACAATCTTTACACCAATCCTTTTATCATATAAGTGATTTAAGAACAACATCATTGTTATATAGTTCTTATTTTTTGTCATGATTTAAAACTTTGAATAGTTATTTCGTCTTCAAAAACAATATTGTAAAGGATCAAAGTCAAACCACAAATAACATTAACTTTTGCTTATGATTTTTATAGGGGCAGAATTAATCAGAAATTAGATAATATTGTTATAATTTCTAATTATCTTCTAGCAAGAATGTGTCAATTAGAACTCTAGAAAACACCCACTCTGGAAACGGGAACCGCTACGCTGACAAGTTCTCTCCAGCATCAGTTGACAGCAAAAACTCAACCTCATCAACAGAATCGATTCATGTTTACAATTTGTTATTATATATGTATAGAGTTTCATCTTTTAATTCCATAAAACTTTTTGATAACCAGCTGATAAACATGTATAGATACAAGATAAACGTTGAATCTACTAATATGACAAAATACTCCATAAAACTGGCAAACTGAAGACTCTTACTGTCTAAAAAGCATACAAAGTCATCAAAAAAATTGAAAGAGACATTAAAATAGAATTGAAAATTGATTATAACTGAAGGTTCAAGTTCTCAACTTCGTAATCGAAATGTAGTGTGTTGTATTATTTAAGTACACTTCTAGGGTTTATAGGAAATTGTAGGGTTTAGGGAATTGTAGGATCCATAGCTGGAAAGACTGCAGGAAAAAAGGGGAACATAGTCGCTAGGAAATCAGAACATGCAAAGTGGATTTGAGAAAATTAATGCTCCATTAATTGGTTTTAAGACACACCTTTCATATATTTAACTTACCATGCTATAAATGTTGAATTAGTGTATCGTTTTTTTAGTTAATAAGTTGTGGTTAGTGAAATATTGCAATACTCATTTAATATGCTTAATTGTCTAACCTCTCCCATGTCTTAATTGCTTTTAAGACACACCTTTCCATACATCTAACCTACAATGCATTAAATGTATAAACAATATTGTTTTTTGTATATATAGTTGGTGTTAAACATTTGTGTGTAGTAAAATCAGTTGCACACATTCTTCAATTTTGATAATGGAGTTTGTTGGCCTAAAGGATTTGAGCATTGATAATGAATCTTGGGCCGTTAAAGTTAGAGTTTGTAGGTTGTGGGAATCACTAAACTCAAAGAAGAATGGAGAGTTGATTAGCTTGGATATGGTGCTTATTGACGAAAAGGTATTTTCCTTCTTTTCACATGTTTTATATCCTTCAATATTATGTTTGCATATTGGTAATTAATGTGTTTGTTCCATCATGTAGCAATCTTTAATGACTGCAATAGTAAGGAAAAATTTGGTGGCTAGGTTTGATAATTTGCTCAAAGAAGGTGGCGTTTACATACTTCAAAATTTCAAAGTTGTTACAAATTCTGGAGACTTTAGAGTGACTGATTCCAAGTTCAAAATTTTGTTCACTCTTATAACAAATTTGAAGAAGGTTGATGATTATCCTGCTATTCCGATGCACGGTTTTCAGTTTGTTGGTCAAAAAATAATTGACCAACGTGTTAATGACAACACCCTTCTGACCGGTACTATTTTTTAAAACATCTAAACTTTATTTGTGTACCATGTATATATAGTGTGCGTAAATAATTCATGAATACAATTGTGGTGCATATATTGTTGGTTGTCTTACTGTTGTTCGTGACGTTGAGAACGTAAGCGGTGGGTTTCGAAAGCGAGACTTGGAATTCGTATCGGATTCGTAAGTTATTGTAATTAGGAAATTTGTACATTTAATATCTATAAAATGAACATAAATTTGAGCATGACGTGTTTTTTACATATTGGGTTTTACACAGCTCAATAACATGCAAGGTTACATTATGGGGAGAGATTGGTGAAAGTTTTCCACATGAAGATATTGGTAAAAACGGAAGCGCTCCTGTCATCATCATAATTACTTCTACTCAAGTTAAAAAATTCCAAGGTATATGCTTTTCAGATCCTCCCATTTTCTTTTAATTATTTTCCCCCAATTTCATCTTCTCCCATTTCCCCTCTTTGTTAATTAACAACATTCATTGGTATTTGGTTTGGTTTTTTTATCCCTTTTTATTATAATTTTTGTTCGTTTTTTCTACTTGGTAAATATTTATTCCAATTTTCACTTGCACACTACTGAAAATCTAATTGATTTTTCTAAAACTGTTTAAGGTGTAATTACTTTTGCAACATCAAGGGTAAGCAAGGTCTATCTTAATTTGAAGAATGAGTATGTGTCTTCTTTGGCCGAGAGGTTTGCTCACATATGTCCTCGACTCACATTGTTAGAGCCATCGTTTGCGACAAAAAAATCTTTAGACGATGAAATGTTTGAGAACAGAATGGACATTCAACAATTGTTGATGGCTGACTGGGTCACCGAGACAAAGGTAATTTATAGAACACATTCATTCAATTGTCTTGCAATTGTTTGATGTATTTTCAACCGGCTAATAAGGATTTAATACTGTTTAAAAAATGCAGGGATATCCTATCACTGTATTGGGCGTTATTGATACGATTGAAACCCAACATGGATGGTTTTATTTAGGGTGTAAAGCATGTTGTCGTTAAGTCACACCTGTTGATGGTACGTACACATGCCGTCCTCCTTGCAATACCGAATCGAAGAATGCTTTGACACTGTAAGTGTTTAAGAAATTCAGTTTTATTGCATTCTTACCATCATTTAGTTTTTTAAATAGATGTTCATTTCTCCAATTTATTCCTAGGTACAAAATACATATGCGTGTGAAGGACGACACCGGTACCATGACCTGTGTTGTTCTACAAAAAAATGCAGAGCGTTTGGTTGATTCCTCTGCCCTAAAGCTGTTCAACAAATCTGACCCGAATAACAGTGAATTTCCCAGTGAAATCACTGCTCTTTGCGGGCAGAAATTTGTATTCAGATTATCTTTGACCGAGTATAACATCAATCATGGGAGTGACACTTTTACTGTCAACAAGGTTTTTGAACCAGACTATACATTGGAGAAGAAATACAAAGATACTATTGGAGCTAAGGTTAGTCTGCTCTCTTTTACTTTAGGTGTGTTAAATTTGCAACTGTTAGTTTTTTTTCTTCCACCCCATTTTCCCTCTTTTTTGTTCTCTACTCCCATCCTTTTTGCCTTTTTTTTCTTCCCTGTTGCTTGGTATGCTAAACCTTTGCTATTACATTGTATGGTTTGTCTAACATCTCCATCACCTTACCTAACAAATCCAAAAATTAAGAAGGCTGAATTGTTTTATTTTGTTAATATATTGATCTAACAGATTGTGATCTATGGTCATGTGTAACAGGATGATGAGTTGAACTCGGTTAACAACATGGAGGATGGCAATGGAACCCAACAGTCTGAGTCTGTCATCGTTGGCCCGACACCTAAGAGAAAGAGGAAGTTCGTTGTTGAAGAAGACGGTGAAGAAGAAGACGCCAATGGTTCCGCATAACTAAGATATCGATTGATTTAGATATTAAGTTTGCTTTTTAGTGTCTTTTATTAGTTATTAAGTTTAAGAACTTTTTAGTGTCTGTTCTTAGTTTTATTTTGGTCATTTTGTTCTCATTTGGCTTTTAGAGTTGTTTAAAATGGAATTATATTCCATTGCATAAACCTTTACTGCATTAATGCTAAATATGTAATTTATGATTTCATTATTATTTTTAATTTTCATGGAATTTGTAAACAAATGCAACTTGATTCCATTTAATAGTTTTGTATGTGATTATTTCACATGCTTTCTTGGTAGTTTTCATACGTTTCTTAGGCTACAATCATGTATAACCTTCTTCAAGTTAAAGATCTTGAGACGATCTCATATGCACTCTCTTCAAGCAACGGTGCAACCACCCGTGGATCGGTCTCAATTACTTTGTATCGGTGTAGATCCCTGAGTGGTGATTTGTCCCCCTTTACGTTGTGGCATTGAAATAGTATAGACCTCCGGGAGCTTCATTGACCTTGACGGCTTTAAGGTATGTCTTAACTTTGTTCCAATTAATAAAATTTAAATTTGAAGAAAAGTATTTGTTGTTGTTTTTTCACTTGCACTTAGTGATATAATCTAAATTTAGTTTTCATCTATCTGGAAAGTCCATTGTTGTATACGAAATATGTGGTTTGTCTAATTTCTATCTTCTACTCATGATACTAATTGCCTTTTTGATTGGGTTTAGATATTAGTCATTGTACACTTTCAACATCTCTGGTCAATTATTGTTATCAATACACTTGCTTTTTTCATCAACATTTCTACGTTCATATAAGGTATATATATTACAAATTGTAGACAAGTGGTCATTTATTTTATAAACTTATATTTATCATTTACAGAAGAAATAATAAATTATTTTATCATATTATTTTCCAGGATAACCAAGTTTCGGGGGCTTTTAAGTTTGGGAGGTGGAACATCACAACAACTCGGGACTCAAGAGGAGACGCTTGAGGTAATGTTTCTTATATGTGCGATATCTAAGTGGTATAATGTGTGTTTAGCAACAAATTTCATCTAATTTGTTTTCTTTCTTACCTTATCATAATGATGTGCCAACCTTTCTATTGGCAATTACAAATTACAAATTACAAATTACAAATTCAAATTTTATATTTTTTTACAATATAATTTAAAAAATGTTGTTAAATCCCATTAATGCCAATCATATATGTTATTATGATAATTAATTCACTTTTAAGTTGCAATAACTATGATTATTGTTAGTAATTGTATTTATTTCCATTAATGTTAATCATAAATGTACTTATGGTTTTAGGAGTTACATTAAACTTGATGGTGTTATAGTTTTAGGAGTTACATTGAATAATTTGTTTTACAAAGATTGATGTGCATTTGTTTTATAAGGATTGATGCTCATTTGTTTTATAAGGATTGATGCTCAAGAAATAGGTACGCACCACGAAATGTTATGATGTCGATGAAAAATAGTAGAATTATAACAAATTCATAATCTCACACAAATTTTTATACATGGAAGATATCGTTCCTTTTTCCGGTATACGAAATAGGTGACTTCGCTAAGTCGATTCTTAGAAAATCTCTAATTAAACCATTTGTCCTTACATTTAAGATTCTTGATCCACTGGTTTTTACTTAATAGTGGCTAAATTTTGTTGAAAATTGTACGTGCAAAAAAATTCCAAACTCTAATCTCACACTAGATTGTGCAAAATTGATACATAATTTGTTGCATCACTATTCTAGGGTACTTAACTATGTTTTTTCTTTACAATATTTTAGGTTGATAATGTTTTATTCTGCTTGGTAGATCTTCTATTCTTTTTTATTTTTCCTTTCCAAGGCATAATTGGAACCTACTCACTTATCTAATTTATGGAAGAAAGCTTCTAAGCTGGTAATTCACTACTAATTAAATATCATATTTGGTTTGGAATTAAGATAGAGGTCTACAAGCCATGGGCGGGGGTAAATGGATGTGTGGTATCACAAACCCAAACAGAGCACAATCAAGTGAAAGTAGTTGTGACAAAATGAAAGTGTCTTATGTGACTGAGTGTGGTGAGAAGAGTAAACGGTGGTGAATGAAATTGAAATCCATTCGCAGGTCATGTATCTAAATACTACATTTTGATGTTAGGACTATAATTTCTTAAAACTCTTGATGTTTAAAAATTTATGATAATTTTAGGTGCTAGAACTATAATTTTCTTAAAACCTGTTTATATTTAAATATTCATGACAACTTTCCGTGACGTGTAATTTTTATACAGTTTGTTATTTCTTATTTTTCATTTCTATAATCCAAATAGACTTATAAACTATATATTTTATTGTACATTTTTTATAACTTTTCTACAATTAATGGAAGTGTATGCATGTTTCCTTCTTCTTTATGCCCTTCGGAGTCAAGGGAAGTGCACAATCACACAAATTTCTTCTCTCTTTCTTATTTAGATTTTCTCTCAGCCTAGCATCACTCTTACTCTACATCTTATTATTATTAAGATGTCAAATGATAAGAGGAAACCTTTTTATGGTAAACAATGATTTAAGAAATATAAAAAACATTATATTTACAAAACAATATATTTATGTATACAATTATATAATTTTATTTGGTTTGCGTCATTAATTGCTCATTTCATGCTGGCCTTTTATTTTATATCATCCGACTATATGTGTTTTGCATATTGAAATTTAAGAGCTTAAATGGAAGTAGAAGACGCATACAGAACTCAACATGATATACGTAGGCGGCTATCACGCTCTGCACGGAGTAGGAGGCGAGCAATCATCAATCTCAAACGGAGGGCAATGTTGCCACCCACCCGTGCGAACAATAATGCTTTGCAACATTTAAGGAAACAAATTTCCAAAATATATAAAACCAACAACCTAACACTGTGACGTGGCACCCTCCTAAATCAAGGATTCCTCTAAATCTTTTTCTCAATTTTTGTATTTTATTAAATCTTTTATATCTAAAAGACACTTATACCCTTATAGAACTCTTTAATTTATATATATATATGTTTCTATCATTTTTGTACATATTACTATATTGATAATAATAAGTTTTAGTTTTGATTATAATTTTAACTATATATATTGATTCATAATAACTTTTTATTTTATGTATTGATCTTAGTAGTCATATTAAATGTAATAAGTATTGATTTAATTAGTGAAATTAAATGTAATAAGTGTATTATTTATCAATGAGAGAGTTAGTAATAAGTATTTGATTATATATTAAATTTATTTAATGATATTAAATGTAATAAGTATATTTCATTTATTAAAGAAGGGGTTAATAATAAGTATTTAATTATATATTGATTCTAATTTTATTCATATATATTGTTTTTTAAATAATATATATAAAGAGTGTTATATAAAATAATATAACTGACAATGATCATAAGTTATTAGACTGATGTGAATAATAGTCAGCTTCAATTATTTATATTAATTATAAACATTTTATTATTAAAAATACACATATTATTATATTCAATTATCATCTAAATAGAAGTATACATATTGATCGTAATTTCATTTATATATTGAGTTCTTAAATATGTTGATTATATATATATTCCTTGAATGTTATGTGGAAAAAATAGAATAATGTGAAATAAGTTAAATAAACAAATTAGGTGTAAACAAAGAAAATGAATAGATTAATTAATTAAACATTTTGCTAATAACTACATAAAAAAATGCAAAATTTGAGGAGAATTTTTTTTTGGGATTGAGATGCCTAGAAAATGTCATCTCATGTGGTTTTCTTATAAAATTACAAATTGGAATATAAGAAAGTATGTAGACATAAAAAAATGAAAAGAAAAATCCACAACAAAAACCAAGATAACAATTGTTAATAAATTGAATGAAAAAACAAAAACTTACAAAACATTAAGAAAATGCAAAATTTGAGGGAAAAAAATAGAAGAAATTTGGGATTGAGATGCTTAGAAAATACCATCTCATGTGGTTTTTCTTATAAAATACAAATTGAAAATTAAGAAACTATGTAGACATAAAAGAATGGGAAGAAAAATCCACAACAAAAACCTAGATAACAATTGTTAATAAATTTAATGAAAAACCAAAAACTTACAAAACATTAAGAAAATGCAAAATTTGAGGGGGAAAAAGAAGAAATTTGGGATTGAGATGCTTAGAAAATGTCATCTCGTGTGTTTTTTCTTATAAAATTACAAATTGAAAATTAAGAAACTATGTAGACATAAAAGAATGAGAAGAAAAATCCACAACAAAAACCAAGGTAACAATTGTAAATAAATCGAATGAAAAACCAAAAACTTATTTAACAAAAATATGTAAAACTCACAAAACATAAAAAAATATATGCAATTTTTTTATTGAAAAAAACAATGATATTGATTGGGAATACACACACATATACATATATCAACATTATATAACTCACATAATATTGACGGAAAGTAATTCTACAAAGAACAAACAACAAACAAACATACAAACCTAAGACAACATAATATATAACATAAAAGTTGTTAATTCCATGTTATGGAGCATTAGGTTGTAGTTTATATATAATTTTGTTGTAGGTTTCTCTAATTAATAAATGGAAAGATGAAAAGACTAAAATTAATGTCTCTAAGAAGTTAGATAGTTTGGAAATTAAAGCTAATTAAAGTGGAAGAGAAATTACCAAAGAAACCTTTATATAATGAAATACACAATCTTCATTTAGGGGTAGAATGGTCATTTATGAGAAGTTTTTTATTTAAAAAAATCAAAACTATGAGAAAATAAAAAAATGTGAAAGAAGACTTCTATGATGTCACATAAGCAACTACACATTTTGCTTTTATATAGATATATAGATATAGATTATCCAATGACTTAATCACTTAAAATTGGAAAGTCTATGGTTTTTCTAGACCTTTCTCTTTAAATTGCTAATTAGTAAATATTTTATTGAAACACTAAATTTATATTTTATTTCTTTTAAGTTTTCATTATTGACAAAGAAGTCGACCAAATTTAATGAGTTGATTTAAAAATGGTGTAGATCTAAGTGACTAAGGGGTTGTTCGGTAGCAGCTTAACGGGCTTAATAGCTTATTCTATAAGCTATATAAACATGTTCGGTTGGGGCTTATTGAAAAACAATTGGGTTAATTAGCTCAGCCCATTTATCTCACTTGTCTAGGGTCACCCGTTCAAAAGACACCGCCTACCCTTCATTTTTGAAAGACGCTTTCTCTAAATCAATCTTCTTGCTGCTCTTTGCATCCTTCAAGTAATTTTCCCATCGAACTACATGACCACAACTCCATCTTATCCTGCGAATAAGATATTGATGCGATGAATGAGATCGATCCATCTTCTATTCTTCCTACCTGAAAAAAGTCCACTTCGTCTCCATGAATGAGATCTGGAAAAAGAAAACCATTTTTAACAGTGGGTCTTTGAGAATTGCCTTCCCTAAAACTGTAATAACCCTAGTTAAGGCATGATATGGTTTTATGTGAATGGGTAATTTTAGGGATATGGTAGTATTGGTATTTTATTATTTTATGTGAGTTTCTAGTTTAACGAATAAATTTATGTTGTCATTTGAGGTCAAGGTATAAATTTAAGGGTAGATTGTGTTATTTGTGCAATTATGGTATTTAGTCTAGGGGTTTAAGTGTTAATTTCCTTAGTTGAGGGTTGGATTGGTCTTTGTGGCTATTGTTACCATGAGTCATCATTCTTATATGAAGACACCTCCTCCTTTTTAAGTTATTCCACCTGATTTGCTGCACCTTCAAGTGTGTGATTTGAGTGTTGAGGTCGTATAAGAGAGGGAGAAAGAAAGAAGAGAGAAAGAGAAGGAAGAAAAGAGGAAGAAGAACAAAGGAGATTAGGGATTGAGTTTCCTTCCAAAATAGTTGGTTCATCAAGGTATGGTTATTTCTCTATTCATCATCTTTTTACATTTTGTTGGTTGTATTCTTAGTAGTAGGGTTTCTAGTTCTTAAAGCTCTCTTCCATGGGAGATGTTGTTAAGAGTTATGGGTTATTCTTGTGTTGATTCAAGGTGTTGGTTATAGTTGAAATATTGATCAAAGCTTACATCTTTCCATAGTTTGAGTTTAGCAAAGTATTACATCTTCTATCATGGATGATGATGTTGAACTCACTTCATGGATATTCTTGATCATGTATCTTAATGGTTATTAAATGAATTAGATGTTAGTTTTATGGTTGGAAAAGGTTTTGTATTAGTCTAGCTAAGTTTAGAACCTCATTTGCATGCTAAATTTCCATAGAAATGAGCCAAAATGACTTGGAATCGAGTTGGGTTTGAGTTGGGGTGTTAAGGGGCTGAACATGGGTTGTTGTAGGGGAAGAGGGCATGTCGCGGGCTAAGCCGCGCAAGTCACTTGTAATAACCCAAAATAAGTAGTGTAATTTAAATGAAAGTTAGGGGTTATAAGTGTACATTGTGAAAACATATGAGGTTAAAAGTGGGAAATGGAAAATTAATTCCTCTCTTATGGGTGCGCCGTTTTGTGAAAGGAATTAGAAATCATTTAGGGTTGTGTGTGTAAGCTGCACATAGAGAAAGGGAAAGCAAAGAAAAAGAAGTTTATGGTCCTGTGTGTGTGCTGCTACACATCGAGAGAAGAGAGAAGAGAGAAGAAAGAATTAATTGAGAGGCGTGTGTGTGCTGCTACACATCGATAGAAAGAGAGAAGAAAGAATTAATTGAGAGCTATGTGTGTATGTGTTTCACCTGCTGGATGTCAAGAGAAAAGATAGAAAAGGAAGAAATGAAAAGAAGAGCTATGTGTGTGTGTGTTTCACCTGCTGGATATTGAGGGAAAAGAGAAGAGAAAGAATTGAGTGAGAGCTATGTGTGTGTGTGTTTCACCTGCTGGATATTGAGGGAAAAGAGAAGAGAAAGAATTAAGTGAGAGCTGTGTGTGTATGTGTTTCCTGCTACCCAACGAGAAAGGAGAGAAGAAAGACATAAAATCAATTATCTCCCTAGGTTTTCAATCTTTTGGAAAACCTTCTTGTGCTTGGCGAATGTTGAGTAGAAGGACAGATAAAAGAAGAAAGCAGTTGGGCATCAGGCTCGTTTTGGTAAGAAAGATTTCAATTAATATTAGCTTTTGCTTATTAATTAGATAGATTAAATTTCTAGATGTTCATCATGATTTTTGTGCTGGGTTTTGGAATAAGAACACCCTGGAGGATTTTTAATCTATTAATTGGGTTTTTCTAAGCAAGCAAAAGAGTAAGCAATTAAGGTTTTGACTGGTAAAGAGTGATGAGAAACAAGTGGTAAAGATATGTGTGTCAAAACCCCATTTATTGCCTAGTTTAGTAGAAATCGAACTGAGGAAGGAGAACCTGCAGGTGGCGCAAACCTGCAGGGGCGCAAACCCTGCTGCGCAATCCATACCGTGATCTGGACCCGATTTGGTGTTGGACCGAGTATTTGGTTGGGCCGAATTGTTTGCTGGGCCGAGAAGTGCTTTAAGCCCATTTGGACTTCACATTATTTTTGGGATTAGGGATTTAAAGTCTAAACCATATTAAGGGCCTAGTTGTTTTCGATAATTTTAATTATCTAGGTAAGGATGGATTAAGAGGAGAACTTAGGATCAGAAATTGAGTTAAACCTAATTATTTTGTAAATTAATTATTAGGTTTACGGTTGGAACGAGACAGGAGGTTAAGAAGAGATTTGTGATGCACGTTTATTTACATAATAGGTGTTTCACCTAGAGATCAGAAGTTTAAGAAGGGAGCATTGGAGCGAGCAAGCCAGGTGAGTTTTTCTAACTAAAATACAGGATTGCACGTGTTTTTCCAAGGAAAGTGGTTACGTGGAAATACCCTGTTGTTTGACATGATTTGTACGTAAATGAATGTTTAGTATTTCACTGATCAGGGTATGTTTATGAACACGAATTATTCACAAGCTTTTACGTACATTTTTCCCATATAAAATATGTTCTACTGAAAAGATTATTTAGCAATGAAACGAATTGTAAAGTGTGTTATAAATCACATGTTTTATGACTATGACGGTTTATGTGAATGCTATGTGGAGTCGGTTACACAGTGGGATCAGGGTACCAAGGGATTTCTAACCCCTTAGGCATATGGAGGTGAGCTTGTAGGTTGGAATTCGTTTCCTCCTACATGAAGGAACGAGGAGTCCACTTGGATTTCGGCGTAGACGAGAGGGTGTCCGTTAGGCCCCGATCGGAGTAGCTTATGCGATCCTGAACCCTGTGTTTAACCTTGGATGATGTTTACGAGAAAGATGTGAAAATATGTTTTCTATGAAATGATTTTATAATGTTGATGTACACTGTTTATGGAGGGAACTCACTAGACCTCATGGTCTAACCCTCGCTTTTCAAAACTAAAACCTTTTCAGATAAGCAAATGGTAGAGGACTCTGGTAAGTGAGCAAGAGCAAGATAGGGAACAGATGCCGCTAGAGACAGTGTTCGCGCCACTTGTAGCAGTTAGATTATTCTCAGTTGTGTATAGGTTGTTTCCGCCAACCTTAGTTTGTGATAAATGTAAAGGAAATTTTGGGACCTAGTTTGTAATATTTATGACTTATTGCTATGTTTGTCTTGTGGATTTTTGGGTTGTTACAAATGGTATCAGAGCCATAGTTTAAGGGATTTAGGTGACCGGACGGTCCTAAACTTAAACTTTGGAGTAGAAATCACAACTGAGAATCAGGAAATGCGCTAGAAGGGCACTATTGTAGATACAGGAAATACGTTAGGAGGACACTATTATAGAGGTAGGACTATTAGGGTACTGAGGACTGTCATGTAAGGTAAGTTTGAGATTTCACCTGGCCAGTGTAATTGCGAACTTACAGGTACATGTATGTGCTTAACCTACCTTATTATTCCGAAGTGGTAGTCAAAATCTAGTGTACATGTCGAGTTCCAGTATTTTAGAAGGTCAGTATGATCCATGCGGGATAGACTAAGGCCCCTTGTTTGGGGAGGTTTCATGAGAAGTCACTTATGTTGTGAGGTGTGTACACTTAGTAGAAAAGAAACGTTGGATAGAGTGTTATGAGTCGTCTAGAGGTAGCTCTTCGTAGATTCGGAGATGATGAATGTTGAGTTTGAGTAAGACTCCAGTCGGGAGAGTCTCAGTCCTTGTGTTGGTCCCGAAGGCCTATACAAGTTTGTAGAAGGGGGGGGGGGGGGTTGAATACAAACACACAGATTTTACTTTTCTAAATTGTTTATTGATAAATCATTAACAATTTACAGCTTGTTGCGGAAACAAGATTAAGGATAAACCTAAATCTAAACAAGTTGGAACACTAAGGTTTCTTGCACTAAGAGAGATAAGGAAATTACTAATAATAACCTATCTGAGATAAGAGATTTGAACTTGTCCAGAGTTAGCAAGTTACTTCAAATGAAGTGAATTCATCTCTTTATATACTGCATGCATTTAATGCAAGTCAGTATATACTTTACACGTGTCATCAGCTGGTTGGTTGCATGTCATTGACCTTGGTTGACAACCTTAGTAGCCGTATGGATGAATAGTGTAGTATCAGAGTGGTTGTACGATTTCAGATTTTTGGAGGTTCTTTTCTGACATTTCGTACGGAGTCGTGCAAGGGTGGTTAAGACAAAAGTACTTTGTACGGAGGACTTCATGATCAGCTTTCGTTGATTCAGCGATTATCATTTTCTATTCAGCGAATGATAAAGTTCAGCGATAGCTGAAGTCTTGTACTTGATACTTCACGTTGAGTGGACAAATCTGAGTCTTCGCTGATCCGCATCAGTTCATTAGGAGACTTGTCGCTGGTTCTTGAGCTTGATCTTCGACTTCAGCGTAGAACCTTTGTTGACGTGAAACTTGTCTTCAGGGATCATAAGTAAACAACTAACTTATCAGCGATCATCATAATGACTGAACAGACTCAGAGCATTAATGATGAACAGTGTTCGCTGAATGTTTAATTTAAAGAGCGAGAGTTCCTATCAGCGGTACTGTAAGATCTTAGTACTTATCAGCGATAGTGAAACTCTGATACATATTGTTTACTTACAATTTTCACTAAGTATATAAGAGAGGGTCATTATCAAATCACTGAGGGTTTGGATCAACAATCTCCCCCTATTTGATTATGACATAGCAACAAAGAAAATTGCTATTTAATGAAAACATAAGGATAAAAAGAACTCATAAAATATTTGTCCCTTTTACTGTTTTCTGGGATCTTTTCAGTACTGATGGAGTAAAGTACATTCGCTGAAATCTTTCTTTAAAATATTGAATCAGGTTATAACGAAGAACAGAAAGATTACAAGTACAAGCGAAATAATTTACAAGTACAGAAGGATAACTGATACAATAGAGAAAAAGGAGATTATATCAGTTTTCAAAGGGTTCTTCCTTAATGAGAAGTTCATCAAGGGTCTTTTCAGTGGGGATCATCCAGTCAGGAACCGTTACGCCTTGTTTTCTTTTGTTCAGCGCTTCTTCAAAGATCAAGGGTTTTAGGTGTCGTGCCTGAATGTCTTTTCTGAAGTCACACCAGTAGATGAGATCTCTGAGCTGTTCAATTGGAGTGATTTGAAGCTCAGCGATCCGTTGAAAACATTTACGTCCGTCGTAGTCGAGAAAGAATATTCCATAAGGATTACTGATGACTTTACCAGGGATGAAAAGTTCACATGGTGGCAAAGAAATGTCAAGGGCAGATAGATCAGGGTCAGGACCAAGCACTTCAGCGCGAGAGAAACCAATTCCAGTTTCATTTCGTATGACAGGACCTGAGTTTGAATCTTGACGTTTCTTCTTTGGAGATGCCCTTTTTCTTTTCAGCTTAAGATCAGGAAGAGGAGGAATGTCCACACAAGAAGATATCAAGTCGATCTGTCTGTTTATCAGCTTTTCGAAATGATCCTTGTACTTAGATTGTGACGAATGGATAGCTAACCTCATCTCCAGCCATTCAGAGAGACCATACCTTTTTACACTGTCAGCGCGAAAGGCTTTAGATTGGCCATCTTCTCTGAAAAGTTTGATGTCAACAATAGGTACTCCGATAGAGGTTCTTCCAGAGATGAATACCTTGTTGATCTTCGCTGGACGATATCTGAAGTGAATTTTCTCTTTACACCAGATCAGGGTGGTCTGAGAAACTTCAGTTTTCTTTTCCACGATCTTCTGGGCTTCTTCCCAAAGCTTTCGTTGGATTTGAATGGGAACACGTTTCAGCTTGGGGTCTTTGACAGATTCTTGAGTAAGCTTGATGGCGTATTCTCTGTCTTTCTCTTCAGCCTCCTTTCTTTCAGCGATTAGGCGTTCAGCTCTGAGGTGTTCCTTGTATTCAGCTTTTGAGATTCTGAACTTTGGAGGAACTGAAGGAAGTTGATCATGCCTCAGAATGATTCACCGATCCTCGAATCGCTTTATTATTTCCTCTCTTCTCTTTTGATCCTCTTCACTCAGCTTTTGAGGAGCTGAGGAAGGTTTGTTTCTGTGCGAGAGAGGTTGTTCTTCTGGTTCATCAGTCTCAGAGATCAAATCTAAGACTGGGATTATTTCATCAGCAGCAGCTGGCTTTATTTGTGAAGTCGCAGTAGTAGAACCTTCAGCGACATCCTCAAACAGGGGAGAGGACTAGCTGAAACACAGCGATCTTACAAATAAGAACATGGGTAGAAGAACTTGGGTAGAAAGAGAAAGAGAAATATGTTCAGGTGCAGGCTAGGGTAGTAGAACTTATAGAGGAGGGATGGAGTGAGATATGATTAGTGTACCTGACAAATCGGCTTTTCAAGCAAGATCGTCAGATTGTCATCTTCAGCGACGCTTTTGCCTTTGCCTTTCTCAGCTCCAGAGGCTGAGGGCTTTGTCTTTGTCCGCTCCCCTGTTGGTTCATTTATTGAAATTCCCTTAAGAGCTTTGATCCTTGGGGCAGGTTTGACGATAAAGAAATCATCGTCATCTTCGTCATCATCATCATCATTCTTCTTTGGAGAAGAAGATGGTTCATCATCAGGGATGTCGACGGCTTCATCATCTTCTGCTTCGGATTCTTCAGCGTCTTCTTCGAGTTGCTCCCCCTCAGATACAAAGGCGAGCTTCTCGGTTCCCTCAGGGTTTTCATCTCCCTGAGGTCCAGCGATAAGATCTTCATTCTTCTCTCCCCTGATAGATTCATCATGGGAAAGGTCTTCAGCGCTCTTTTCCAGATCCTCAACGCTCTTCTCATCGGTATGTTCAGCGCTCTTCTCCCCCTCTTTCTCATGATGACTGGGGGAGGAATGGGTAGACTCTTCAGCTGTGGGAGGCTCTCTGTCTTCTTGGCCAGAGATACCCACACAACTTTCAATCTTTGCTAATCTGACTTCTAGGCCAGTTATAGCAGGATTGATCTTTTCCATCTCTTTGCGATCCGTCGCTGTGAAAGTTTCCAATGCAGGGGCAGGGGTCGGTTCAGGAGATGGAGTATTTGCCTTGTTGAGTAGCTGCTGGATCATCGTTTTCATCTCACCAACGTCGGTCTTTACAGAGCCTAAGTCAGTCTTTACAACTGACATATCACCCTCTAAGGCTCCAACCGATGTCTTCAGCGTTGTGACTTCGCCAGACATGGAGGAAACGGAGTTTTTGAGTGAGGTGTAGTCAGTGTAGATGTCAGCGAGCACTTTGGAGAAATCGCTGAGAGTCTTATCAACAATCTTGATGTCGTCTGTGGAAGCTTTCTTTTCCACCACCGTTGTCAGCTTTGTCAAATTCTCTCCAGCGTTTGTTACAGCTGAAGAGTTGTTGGAAAGAGTAGTGGTGAGATATGTCAGCTTGGTTTCCACGGACTTCAGAGAGGCATTGATGTCTCCCAAATTAGGACCTGTAACAGATAAGTACTTGTGAACAAAGGAAAGCTCAGAAGTTTCAGGTTTAGTTACAGTGTATAGGATTTTATTTGTACCTGCAGGAGGATTGATGAACTCGTCAAAGTTGCAAGTTCCTAAAAAATGTTCCATATCCTCTTCGAAAGTACGGTGAGGTATGGTGATCTCTGCATGTCCTTTCTTCATTATTCTTTGAGAAGCTTCAGCTGTGGGTTCTGGAATGATGGCATCTCCAGTGATCTTTGGAGGAGTGTCCAAGTGAGTGGAGGAAGAAGCGAAGGATAAGAATGGGGTTCGGGTTCTGAGTTCAGCGTTGGAATCGCTGAGAATCACTTCATCAGTCTTTTGAGAGACTAGGGGAGGTTGGGTAGGTTCCAAGTTTCTAACCTCAGCGTTTGGAGACGCTGAAGTCTGGATTGGAGGGATGGCTTGCACGGGTGTGGCAGAGCGTACCACAGAACTTTCCTTCAGCTCTTCAGAATGAGCCGAGGAGTCTTCAGCATGGGATTGCTGGGGCTGCTCCTTGGTTTTCTTGATCCCTTTGGAACCAAGTTGGGTTGAAGAGTGTTTCCTTTTCTTAGAAGGAGAGGATTGTGTGGCCGTGGTATCAGCGATGGGTATTGTCGCTGAAGGAGCCACAGAAGTCGAAGAATTAGGGTTAAGAAGAGAGAGAAGGGTAGAGAGACGTACCTCATTGTCGACAGGTTTGAAATCGAGCACCTTAGGGCCAACCTGAGAAAGTTTCAGGTCACCCTCTTGAGGATAGCTGTCCTTCAGGCCATATTGGAAGATGGCGCTGATGAAACGGGGGTAGGGAACCCATGCAGGTCTGTCAGCAGCAGAATCTACTCTTTGTACTAGGTCATCATAAATGATAGATGCCCAGTCAATATGTAGACCTTTCAGCAGTGCGTATCCCATAGCCTGCTGAGGCTGAGCGGCTTGATCAGAGGAGCCGGTCTTCGCTGTCATGCATCTGATCAGGTGTGCGAAGATGAAATTCATCTCGCTGGGCATTTTGGACTTCTTTATCAGCGTCAGCTTCTTCTCGGGCTTCTTGTCCCTTCCAGTTTCCCAGATGTAACCCATTGCGTCGAGGAAAGCAATGATTTCTTCTCTGTCAGCATGCTTCTTATGGTCAGGGAATGGAACAAACGGTTTTTCTTTGGTAGCATTGGGAAAGTTCAGGGCTTTTCGAATGATTGCGGGGGTTATCTTTATTGTGCCATACTCAGTATCGCTGAGTATGCAATCAATAGTTTTGGAGGGATCTTTGGCGGATGGTAGCTGAGAGTGTCTGGCAGAGTACCAGAACTGGGATAGTAGCAGCTGACTTGCAGGAGGTGTGATGGTCAGGGCTGTTGAAATGCAGCAATTTTTTAGGAAATTCACAGCATCATCCAGATGTGTGACTTGCTTTCGAGGAGGAAACTCGAGAAGCGCAGAGAGGTTGTTGACCTTGGTCCAATCTAGTTGATCCAGCTTGAACTTAACCTAAGGGGCTTTGATGATTTCCACTTCCTCAGAGTCAGCGGAGATGTTCTCAGCGGTAACATTGATCTTTGAAGTTGCCATTTCTCTGTATTATCAGTTCAACCAAAGATGTTAACAAATAAGAATTGTCTTGATATGGAAAGAATTTCCATTAAGATGGTTCGAATTTTGTCCATTTCATTCAGACATAAATGTCTTAATGAAGATTAGGGTTTTTCATGATTTGAAACGAAATGTAAAACCCATAAAGTCTTGTATTCCAGTTTCAAAAAAAATCTGGATACGAATGAAGAACAAGTTTAAGATTAAGATTTAAAACTTGAAGAACAACCATGAAATGGTTGTGTTCATAAAACCATGAAAGAAATGATTTTATTTTTAAGAAGTTCTTTTGTTTGATCTTGTTTAAAACAATGATAAGATCAGAAACAAGTTAAGCATTTGGTAATAAATAAGAACATATTAACCTTGATGTTTGATGAAGAAGATGATGAACAGTTCTTTGAAGATTTGAGAGCACAAATGCAACAGTAATTCTTTTCTTGCGGAGGAAGATTTGATCGCGTAAAAGATAAAATTTAAACCAAGAGTTGTTTATATAGAGATTTTAGAGAGAGAAAACCTTGAGCGGGAAAAGGTTTTCATCATGACACGAACACGTGTTTGCATTTGATTGGAAGTTTGAACGAAACGTGCAAACGTGTGTCAGAAAGAAATCGTGCCTGGTGTTATCCGTTGCAATGACGTCACAACTGTCCTTTCATATTCTTGGTTGTCTCTGAGGTTTTGAAAAACTCAGGGACTCTTTGAAAACATGAAGCACTGAATAGAAATATCAGTGAAGGTTTTAAGAAATTTCAAAAAGTCGCTGTTAAGGAAGAGATATTCAGCGATGCAATTTATTTTGAAATCTTGCATTTACATGCGATATGTCAGAGAGAGAAAACATACATTGATATCAACGAATCAAGTTTATTCAGAGAGAAGATGATGAAATGGATTATATAAGTTGATTTTATTCTATCGCTGATCAATGTGAACTGCTGAAGGTTTTATCCTTCAAAGTTCAGCATTCCAAGCTCGCTGATGAGAAAGTTGAATCTTGTCTCATCAAGAGGTTTGGTAAATAGATCAGCTAACTGATAATCAGTTGGAATAAAATGAAGTTCTATATCACCATTCATCACATGATCTCTGATAAAATGATATCTGATTTCTATGTGTTTTGTCTTTGAGTGTAGCACTGGATTGTTTGCTATAGCGATGGCACTTGTGCTGTCGCAATAGATTGGAATTTTGGAGAGCTGAAGATCATAGTCTAGTAGCCGATTCTCATCCACAAGACTTGAGAACAACAACTTCCAGCGGCTACATACTCAGCTTCAGCTGTGGAAGTGGACACTGAGTTTTGCTTCTTACTTGTCCAACTTACCAGCTTTCCACCCAGGAGCTGACATCCTCCTGTGGTGCTTTTCCTATCCATTTTGCAACCTGCAAAATCACTGTCTGAATAGGCGGTTAGATCGAATCCTGAGTCTTTGGGATACCAAAGGCCTAGATTCGCTGTACCCTTAAGATATCGAAATATTCGCTTTACAACTTTCATATGAGATATCATAGGTTCAGCTTGATATCGTGTACACAGACATGTTGCAAACATAATATCGGGTCGGCTAGCTGTAAGATACAATAGTGAGCCGATCATCCCACGGTACAGCATGACAATGACAGGAACACCCTTTGTGTCCTTATCAAGTGTCAGCGGTGGTGCCATAGGGGTTTTCATAGCTGAACTTTCAGTTAAGTCGAATTTCTTCAGCATATCTTTAACATATTTTCCTTGATTAATGAAAGTTCCTTTTTCAGTTTGCTTAATCTGAAGACCAAGGAAATATGTTAGTTCACCCATCATGCTCATTTTATACTCATCTTTCATTCTATCAGCGAAACGAGTACAAAGCTCAGGGTTAGTAGAACCAAATATAATGTCATCAACATATATTTGAACTAGAATGATATGACCTTTCACTTTTCTAAAATATAGAGTTTTGTCAATCTTACCTCGCTCAAATTTTTCAATATGGAGATAAGTGGAAAGAGTGTCATACCATGCACGTGGAGCTTGCTTTAAGCCATAAAGTGCCTTGTCCAGTTTATAAACATAACCTGGACGCTTAGGATCTGAGAATCCTGGAGGTTGTTCCACATAAACTTCTTCATTCAGCTTTCCATTCAGAAACGCTGACTTAACATCCATCTGATGTACAGTGAAGTTTTTGTGTACAACATATGCTAAGAAAATACGAATAGATTCAAGTCTTGCTACTGGAGCAAATGTTTCGTCATAATCTATGCCTTCCTCTTGTCTGTATCACTGAGCAACAAGACGAGCTTTGTTGCGAGTTACAGTACCATGTTCGTCCAACTTGTTTCGATAGACCCATTTAGTGCCTATCACAGTTTTGTCAGTTGGTCTTCGAACAAGTTTCCAAACTTTGTTTCTTTCAAATTCAGTCAGCTCTTCTTGCATAGCGCTGACCCAGTTTGGATCTCTGAGGGCATCATCTATTTTCTTTGGTTCAATTAGAGAAATAAAGTTAACAAATAAACAAATATTACCTGCACTTCTACGAGTCTGAATACCAGCATTTGGATCACCAAGAATTTGATCGATTGGGTGATTTACAGTCCATCGCTGAGCCGGAGCATACGTCGCTGACTCAGTCTGAACTGGAGAAACTGAAGATGAGGCTTCAGCTACTTCTGGATTATCAGCTAAGAGAGGAATGTTTGCATTTGTCACTTCATTCACTGATTGCTGAGAAATAGATGGAATTTCTGAGACATTTGGATCAACTGCAGGTATAGTGTTTATAGGAACAGCTGAGACCCAAGATGTTTCAGCTTCACTATTCTGCATATCTGGAATGATAGTAGGACCATCATTTTCTACGGTGTGAGCATGAGGAGTGGGAATATCTTCTGAATCACCAAGATGAGAAAACATCCATTGATTCAGTTCTTCTGTATCAGCGTTCGGTTTAGAGTTCGCTGAACGGGATTCGTCAAACGTGACGTGAATAGTTTCTTCTACAGTTTGTCTTCTTCGATTGAAGACTCTGAAGGCTTTGGAAACTGAGGAGTATCCAAGAAAGATTCCATCATCAGCCTTAGGATCAAACTTTCCAAGGGCATCTCTGTTGTTCAGTATGAAACACTGACATCCAAAGATGTGAAGAAAGCTGATTGAAGGCTTTCTCCCATGAAAGAGTTCATAGGCTGTCTTTTTGAATCTTTTAACTATCAGCGACCTGTTTTGCGTAAAACAAGCAGTGTTGACAGCTTCTGCCCAAAACTGAGTAGGCAGGTGAGAATCGCTGAGCATTGAACGTGCAACTTCAATAATTGTTCTATTTCTTCTTTCAGCGACTCCATTTTGTTGCGGTGTTCTCACTGACGAAAAGTTGTGAGAAATACCCTTACTCTCAAAGAAGGAATCAAGAGAACTGTTTTTGAATTCAGTCCCATGATCACTCCTTATTGAGCGAACGATCATATTGTTCAAAGTTTCCATCTTCCGAACAAAGGTGATGAGTTCTTCAGGGGTGTCACTCTTAGAACGGAGAAACATTACCCAAGTGAAGCGAGAGAATTCATCAACTATGACCAGCGTATATTTCTTTCCAGCGATGGATTGTTTGTTAACAGGGCCAAACAAATCCATATGGAGTAGTTGTAGAGGAGATGACACTGAGGAGACTTGCTTTGACTTGAAGCTTGCCTTGGTCCGCTTCCCTTTTTCACACGCTGAACATAAAGACTCTTTGGCGTATGAATGCTGAGGTAGACCAGTGACTAACTCTTTGGAGGAAAGAGTATTCAGTGTCTTGAAATTTAGATGCGAGAGCCTCTTGTGCCATAGCCAGTTGACATCAGAAGATGCCTTTGAGAAGAAACAGGAATTCTCAGTGGTTGTTGAGTCCATGTTTATTACATAAACATTTTCCAAACGATAACCGCTGAGAGCTATCTTCTCCTTTTTGTCAGAGACAAAGCAGGATTCCTTAGTAAAAATTACTTTGTTATCCATGTCGCAAAGCTGACTGATGCTTAGAAGATTATGCTTCAGCCCTTCAACATATGCGACTCTTCTGAAGGAGGTTGTACCATTTGAAAGTACACCATACCCTCGGGTATGTCCTTTTCCATTTCCACCGAAAGTCACAGAGGGACCTTTCTCTTCCTTGTATTCAGCGAGCAGACTTTTCTTACCAGTCATGTGTCTAGAGCATCCGCTATCGAGATACCAGATACCCTTCTTAACCTGCAATACAAAGGAAGATTAGTTTTTCTTAGGTACCCACTTAACCATGTATACACGTTTGTCAGTGGAAGTAGTTGGAATGGAAGGTTCAGCAGTCTTCGCAGCATTTGAAGATTCAACTTTGTCTTTCTTCACTTTGGTTAATTTCTTAACCTCAGTGGTAGAATTCACCTTGACCTGATTTGCACCAGGGTTGGTCTTCTTTGCCTTGGGGGCAATCTTCACCTTAGCTATCTTTTCAGCTTTGGTGGCTGTGGGGCACTTACTAGCAATATGATCGGTAAGTCCACAGTGATAACATTTCCTATAACTAAAAGTAGTTCTAGGACCACTTGTATGCTGAGCTTTTAATTTCGAATTAGAAGTGCCAGCACCAAGTAAACTATTGGCTTTAGAAATGGAACGAACATTCAGTTCTTCAGATTTCTTACCAAGGACATCCACTCTGAGTTTAGGAGTAGATCTCTGAATAGATCCAGAGATCAGCTTCCTTGATCCAGAGGGATGGGTCACTGAAGCTTTAGAAGCATTCAGCTTTGGTACTAAAGTACCCTTCTGAGGATTTTGATAAATAACAATTCCTTTACCTTTGTCTTTAGAGACAGTGGTAGATTTTGAATAAACCATTTTCTCCTTGCCTTTTGAGGAGGTAGGAGTTTCCTCAGGGATTGGTGTAAAGGACGATGAGCATTGAGAAGATGAAGTGTCAGCGACTGATGATACGATCGTTCCAAATTTAAGCATTGAACGTTCAGTGGTTGGTTTTGGAGTATCATATTTATAACCCAGACCACGTTTATCACTCAGAGGAATCTGAGCCTTAATTATCTCAGTGATCTTTGTTGAAGAATTACACCATCCTTCAACAGTAGCTTTTTCAGCCTCTAATGCAACGATAGCTTCTGCTCGTTCGATTTTGACTAGCTGATTTAAATATACTTGATCTTTAAAATCTTCTTCAATTTTAGAAAGCTTTTCTATTTGAAGATGACAGTTTTTAAGCTTTTCAGCGAGATCAAGGTTTTGGTTTTCAACCACAGTTTTGCCGTTCATGGCTTCGTATAAACTTCTAGTCAAGAGATCGATCTTACGGAGACTATCAGCTTCATCAATATTTGCAATATTGGTAAAGAAAGAAGGTGATACCTGAATAGCAGAGGTTGAAGTGGAGGGAATGTCTGAGCTTTCTTCCTCTTCTTCAATCTTGGCCATGAGACATTGATTTGCTTCATCATCTTCAGAATCAGATGATGATGCTTCTTCATCAGAAGCAACCCAATCATAGTCAGCCATCAGGCCTTTGCCTTTCTTCTTAAAGCTTTTCAGCTTCGCATATTTGTCTTTCAGCTTTGAGTATTTGTCATCTTTATTCCTTGGAACAAAGGATTTCTTTGTAAAAGCTGAGGGTCTATAAACTTTCTTAGACCTGCACTCGTTAGCAAAATGTCCTATCTTTTCGCAGTTAAAACAAGTAGCAGTAGCCTTATCAACAAAAACTGATGATTTAGGCTTGTCAGCTATGGAAAGAGGTTTGTTCTTTCTAAACATTTTCTTCTTGGCAAATCTCCTGAACTTTTTGGTTAGGAGAGCCAAGGATTCATCATCTGAAAAATCAGAATCTGATGAACTTTCAGAGTTACTCTGTAACTCAGTGATAGTGACCGAGGGTCGCTGAGTAGAAAGTTCCTCTGAGATTAAAGCAACAGGGGTGCTTTTGGAATCTTTTATAAGATTCTTCTTAATATGGCTTGATTGCTCATGATTCAGCAACGTGCAATATAAGGTAGCAAGGGTCATTGATCTTAGATCCTTTGACAGCTTGAGACACATGGAATAATTGTCCCAGCTTTCAGGTAAACATTCTAGAAACTTTGTCAGCACTTCAAAGTTAGAATATTCCTTACCAACAGTTTTCAGATCTATAATTAAACAATTAAAACGTTGGTGAACTTCAGAGAGAGTTTCATTCTTACCAGAAATGAAGCTTTCGTATTGTCTTACCAGGTTGATCTTTCTTGTGTCCTGGACTTCAGACGTTCCTTCATACTGAACACATATTGTGTCCCACATGGCTTTTGATGTTTTCAGATTCATGACGGAATGGTAGACTTCGTCAGGAAGAGCCATGGATAGTATGGATCTGGATTTTGTATCTATAGCCACTTTCTTCTTATCTTCATCAGTCCATTGATGGATTTCTTTAGGTACCAGCCTTTCTGGAATAACAGGTCTATTCTCAGTGCCTGGAACTGCAACATCAAATCTTACAGGGATGAATGGACCATTCTCAATATAGTAAGGCATAGTAGGGTCTACACCTTCTAAGAAGAGTGTCATCCTATTTTTCCATAAGTTGAAGTTATCTCTGGAAAATCTAGGGGTTTTTGCAAGAGAACCATTGTCTATATAATTTGTGTTTGTATTGGTGGCCATTTTCAGATAATAGCAAGGAAGAGAAATATCTTAGATTAGATCTTGTTTATGAGATTAAACAAATCTGCTCTGATACCACTTGTTGGTCCCGAAGGCCTATACAAGTTTGTAGAAGGGGGGGGGGGGGGGGGGGGGTTGAATACAAACACACAAATTTTACTTTTCTAAATTGTTTATTGATAAATCATTAACAATTTACAGCTTGTTGCGGAAACAAGATTAAGGATAAACCTAAATCTAAACAAGTTGGGACACTAAGGTTTCTTGCACTAAGAGAGATAAGGAAATTACTAATAATAACCTATCTGAGATAAGAGATTTGAACTTGTCCAGAGTTAGCAAGTTACTTCAAATGAAGTGAGTTCATCTCTTTATATACTGCATGCATTTAATGCAAGTCAGTATATACTTTACACGTGTCATCAGCTGGTTGGTTGCATGTCATTGACCTTGGTTGACAACCTTAGTAGCCGTATGGATGAATAGTGTAGTATCAGAGTGGTTGTACGATTTCAGATTTTCGGAGGTTCTTTTCTGACATTTCGTACGGAGTCGTGCAAGGGTGGTTAAGACAAAAGTACTTTGTACAGAGGACTTCATGATCAGCTTTCGTTGATTCAGCGAATGATAAAGTTCAGCGATAGCTGAAGTCTTGTACTTGATACTTCACGTTGAGTGGACAAATATGAGTCTTCGCTGATCCGCATCAGTTCATTAGGAGACTTGTCGCTGGTTCTTGAGCTTGATCTTCGACTTCAGCGTAGAACCTTTGTTGACGTGAAACTTGTCTTCAGGGATCATAAGTAAACAACTAACTTATCAGCGATCATCATAATGACTGAACAGACTCAGAGCATTAATGATGAACAGTGTTCGCTGAATGTTTAATTTAAAGAGCGAGAGTTCCTATCAGCGGTACTGTAAGATCTTAGTACTTATCAGCGATAGTGAAACTCTGATACATATTGTTTACTTACAATTTTCACTAAGTATATAAGAGAGGGTCATTATCAAATCACTGAGGGTTTGGATCAACACCTTGAAACCATGGGATAGATCAGTCAGAATGGTAAGGAAGGATAGTGTCAGAACCTTCAAAGTATCAATAGAGCTATGACTTTTGTAGTCAAGCTTTTCTATGGTAGGATAAATAAAATAAGATGCTTATAGTGAAATGAAACCATGTCGAAGTGGAGAGTGAGATAGTTGATTTAAAACAAAATAGTATGAAAGGGTTAAGTAAGTGAGAGGTGGAAAGCGTGTCCAGTAAGTTGTTGCATGACCGAGAGGGCGACCGTTAGTCGTAGGTAAGGAGTCAAGGGTAAGTTGCGTGAGTAAAGCGGTCGACCTTGTTAGAGTGAGTAGCCTTCAATTGCAAGTAGAGTCTCATGCATGGTGTCCTTTTATGTAACAAGAAATTTTCATGATTTAAGTCAAATGGATAAATATAAATTTTGATCGAAAATGAGTCAGAATGTGCACGTGTAAATAAAAGGTGATTTCATTCACATTACACATTGAAACCTTGAGCTTAACGGTTTGCAAAATATCCCACTCTTTTAATGATAAGTCAAATTGTTGTAAAAGGTCCAGAAAATGGTTACCTACAATTCTTTTATAACCAAAATGCTTTTTGCTCCATCGATATCATACAAATGAGTGTGAGAACCGACCGGTTTACTTGGTGTCGGCATATTATTTCAGAATTGTGTCATATGAAAAGATTTTCATGCAGTTAATTACTGTCGTAATAACATCGTTCGGAATTGAGTAAAATTAAGGATCACGGAAGGATGCATGCAAACGATTCTTGAGTCGTTGTGCATGGCGTTGAAGTAACAAGAGTAACGGAGTCATGAGTACCCAAGTGTTTTCTCAAATGTTGTTTATTTAAAATGATGAAATGCGCAGAAAGATGTATTTATTGTATTTTCATGCATGAAGGCTATGAACTCACCAGGTCGTAGGATGTTGTATTTTAAAGCTTAGAAAGAACTCAGAGAGTGGAGAGTTGTTGGCCAAATCAGGAGAGAACGTTGTAGTATCGGGATATGTGTTCCGTCAGTAGTGGATTATAGTGTCGGTTGTACGAGGGTTTGCACCCTTGTTCGGTAACTGGAAGTACGGATGTCAAGGGACGGTTGTGTCCGGAGAGAGGGCTTGAAGTCTTCAAGGTGAAGGTTTTAGCGACTCGTTAAGAGTAGTGTGGTGAGGAACAATGAAATGTCTATGGCGTAGGAATATGCGTTTCGAGGTGAGCTTGTAATGTTGAGGTCACATGTGTAGGTTTCGAAAAGAGGGAGACAGATCATGAAGTTGATTGAGATATGCTGAAAGTATTAGGTTCCGTAAGGAACCCTTGTTAAAGAATAAGTTACGAAAGTAGTACAGGTTATCAGTTGATGTAGAAGTCGGCAGTTGTGTAAGATGGCTGAGGCCGAAGACTTGAACCAGAAGGTTGAAAGTTGATAGAACACCTTGTAGGGGTGCTAAGGGGTTGAGAAGTTAATGTTTTGATTAAGCGTTCTAATTACGAAGTATGGAGGGCTGTAGAAGGATGAGTTATGTAACACGAGCAAGGCAAGTGTGTAGATTCTATCGTCCAGTGAGGGACTGTGTCCAACTTATGAAAGGGTTCGGATCGTAAAGAGCGAGCAAGAACGATTACATTTGAGCTAATTGGGAACTAGGGAGTTATAGCTCAGCTTGAGTGGGGAAGGGAAAAATAGCGAGGTAGACTCGATTGTGTATGCGAGAAAATGTGAAGATGAGTATGAATTGTGTGAGAATGGCCATGAGAGATTTTGTTTGCAGTGTGATGCGATGAGTGAGGAATGTACAGATTTGTAATGGCATTAACTGCCAAGTTAAATGTACCAGCTAGTGTCGTAGTGATGTGATGTTAGAGAGAAAGAAAGCATCAGATAGAAGCCTTTTGGGGGTTTCATATGAGATGTACGATTTGTTAACCAGATTTTTGGAACACATAGGTGTAAGTTGACTCTTTGGTGTAATTATGATCGGGATAGAAGGACGGAGTAGTGGTGGGAGATTTCCCAAAGGAGAAACCAAGTGTTTTTGGTTGGAAGAGTCGCTAAGTAGGTATATGTTGGGATCATTGGAAGTTTAAAGAGGATGAAGAGTGGGTTAGTCAAATTGTGTTATAGTAAATGATAAATCTCTAAAGAGCATGAATCGTTTCTTATGTGTGAGGGAGTGATCCTAGAAGGAAACCTTTGGAAATTTGGTTATGTTTGAAGAATGACATGATGAGGATTATGGGTCGGAGTGGTAATATGATCATTAATTGATTTGAAACGTCATGATAGCTGTATAAGCCTTTGATTGGTTGATTAAGATATTATGGATTTGTTAAGTAAGGGCATTTATTTGTTATTGCAGGATGTGTTACAATCCTACCGAGATCCTTACTAAGTATTGGTAAGAGAGAATCGATATGTTAAAGTGAGAAGTTGTTGATAGTATGATGGAGTAAGTAATTCTCAAATTATTTTGAAAATTGTGAATTGTTGGGTTACTCAGTGGGAGTTGTTAGTTAAGAAATCAGTTTTGATGGATTTTGTGAATACCAGCATAACGAGATGTTGATGCTAAGTTATTATATATGATAATTTATAGTGGATAGAAAGAAAAGAATTGCATCTCAATTTGAGTTTATCTTTTGAAATAGGTTGATAATTACAATTGTAATGAGTGGGTCGAGTTAAAGTTGCTTGTGATAGAGAGAGGGAATTGTACTGTTTGGTGCGGTAAGGATCAGCGGTTATTTTGCATTAGCCAGGAAGGGCAGTTGAGCTCGGAAACTGTTAATGTGGTCGTAAATGGGGTAAGAATAATTAGGGAGTGGTAAGTATTGAGATACTTACAACCTGTGGTCACGTTATGAATTATAAGATGGACTACGAGAGTTCGTGGGAAAGTGTTTTGAGATTAACACACTGATCGTTAAGGAATTATTTAAGGTAAATCTAAGTAAGAAAGTCGGGATGACTTTATATGTATATATCTGGTTTATGGTCGTAGGGGTTAATCGAAAGAATTATAGAACCCGAGTTTCGTGGTGTCCCTGAAGTAACAGATCCGACTGGAAGATGAAAAATAAGATGATTGCACGTTATGGTTATAATCAGAGACTGTGAGTTGACTCAGAGTTGCGCAACAAAGGCGTGAAGGTATGTTGTTATTGTTTTGCTATTAGAAATATTTATTCCGAGAGTTGTAAGGTAAGTTTTAATAATCAATTACACCGGGCGTAATCAGAGTGAATTCCAGGACGAAATTCTGTTAAGGAGGGGAGATTGTAATAACCCAAAATAAGTAGTGTAATTTAAATGAAAGTTAGGGGTTATAAGTGTACATTGTGAAAACATATGAGGTTAAAAGTGGGAAATGGAAAATTAATTCCTCTCTTATGGGTGCGCCGTTTTGTGAAAGGAATTAGAAATCATTTAGGGTTGTGTGTGTAAGCTGCACATAGAGAAAGGGAAAGCAAAGAAAAAGAAGTTTATGGTCCTGTGTGTGTGCTGCTACACATCGAGAGAAGAGAGAAGAGAGAAGAAAGAATTAATTGAGAGGCGTGTGTGTGCTGCTACACATCGAGAGAAAGAGAGAAGAAAGAATTAATTGAGAGCTATGTGTGTATGTGTTTCACCTGCTGGATGTCAAGAGAAAAGAGAAAAGGAAGAAATGAAAAGAAGAGCTATGTGTGTGTGTGTTTCACTTGCTGGATATTGAGGGAAAAGAGAAGAGAAAGAATTAAGTGAGAGCTATGTGTATGTGTGTTTCACCTGCTGGATATTGAGGGAAAAGAGAAGAGAAAGAATTAAGTGAGAGCTGTGTGTGTATGTGTTTCCTGCTACCCAACGAGAAAGGAGAGAAGAAAGACATAAAATAAATTATCTCCCTAGGTTTTCAATCTTTTGGAAAACCTTCTTGTGCTTGGCGAATGTTGAGTAGAAGGACAGATAAAAGAAGAAAGCAGTTGGGCATCAGGCTCGTTTTGGTAAGAAAGCTTTCAATTAATATTAACTTTTGCTTATTAATTAGATAGATTAAATTTCTAGATGTTCATCATGATTTTTGTGCTGGGTTTTGGAATAAGAACACCCTGGAGGATTTTTAATCTATTAATTCGGTTTTTCTAAGCAAGCAAAAGAGTAAGCAATTAAGGTTTTGACTGGTAAAGAGTGATGAGAAACAAGTGGTAAAGATATGTGTGTCAAAACCCCATTTATTGCCTAGTTTAGTAGAAATCGAACTGAGGAAGGAGAACCTGCAGGTGGCGCAAACCTGCAGGGGGCGCAAACCCTGCTGCGCAATCCATACCGTGATCTGGACCCGATTTGGTGTTGGACCGAGTATTTGGTTGGGCCGAATTGTTTGCTGGGCCGAGAAGTGCTTTAAGCCCATTTGGACTTCACATTATTTTTGGGATTAGGGATTTAAAGTCTAAACCATATTAAGGGCCTAGTTGTTTTCGATAATTTTAATTATCTAGGTAAGGATGGATTAAGAGGAGAACTTAGGATCAGAAATTGAGTTAAACCTAATTATTTTGTAAATTAATTATTAGGTTTACGGTCGGAACGAGACAGGAGGTTAAGAAGAGATTTGTGACGCACGTTTATTTACATAATAGGTGTTTCACCTAGAGATCAGAAGTTTAAGAAGGGAGCATTGGAGCGAGCAAGCCAGGTGAGTTTTTCTAACTAAAATACAGGATTGCACGTGTTTTTCCAAGGAAAGTGGTTACGTGGAAATACCCTGTTGTTTGACATGATTTGTACGTAAATGAATGTTTAGTATTTCACTGATCAGGGTATGTTTATGAACACGAATTATTCACAAGCTTTTACGTACATTTTTCCCATATAAAATATGTTCTACTGAAAAGATTATTTAGCAATGAAACGAATTGTAAAGTGTGTTATAAATCACATGTTTTATGACTATGACGGTTTATGTGAATGCTATGTGGAGTCGGTTACACAGTGGGATCAGGGTACCAAGGGATTTCTAACCCCTTGGGCATATGGAGGTGAGCTTGTAGGTTGGAATTCGTTTCCTCCTACATGAAGGAACGAGGAGTCCACTTGGATTTCGGCGTAGACGAGAGGGTGTCCGTTAGGCCCCGATCGGAGTAGCTTATGCGATCCTGAACCCTGTGTTTAACCTTGGATGATGTTTACGAGAAAGATGTGAAAATATGTTTTCTATGAAATGATTTTATAATGTTGATGTACACTGTTTATGGAGGGAACTCACTAGACCTCATGGTCTAACCCTCGCTTTTCAAAACTAAAACCTTTTCAGATAAGCAAATGGTAGAGGACTCTGGTAAGTGAGCAAGAGCAAGATAGGGAACAGATGCCGCTAGAGATAGTGTTCGCGCCACTTGTAGCAGTTAGATTATTCTCAGTTGTGTATAGGTTGTTTCCGCCAACCTTAGTTTGTGATAAATGTAAAGGAAATTTTGGGACCCAGTTTGTAATATTTATGACTTATTGCTATGTTTGTCTTGTGGATTTTTGGGTTGTTACATCACTGTTTCAGCATTTTCTGATTTTTGTTTGTTGCGTACTCGTGTCGTTTCAAGGCGTAATATATGGGTATGGGTACTTGTTTTGAGTGTAAAATAATATTTAAACACTTTGAACATGTTTTTATGTGCCAATTACAAAGCCAAAGTCTTGTGATTGACGTCGGTTGTTCGGTTTCTAGCCTGGTTGCGATTCAGGGGCGTCCGACGGGTCGTTTAGGGTCCTTAATCGTCGTAGGGAGTCTTATATGTTTATAATTGAGTAAATCACATCTATGTGTGTATATTACATACTTGTTTACTTGTCAGTGAATTGTGGCTTGGGTGGTGTTCGGTTGTGGCGTGTGTGGCTTCAAACTCTTAATAAGGTGAATTTTTTTTAACTATTTTCAAACTGGAATACATATAATATGAATTGAATAAAAGTGTTTCGTGATATGAAATAAATGAGAATGGATATGTATGTGGTTGGCACTAGTATACGGGGGTTGAGCCTAAAGAGGCCAATCGGTGATACTACCGGTTGTTCTAGAACATTACATTTCGCGTTGTGCTTAAGAATCGCCAGCTTCACTTGCACTTTGGATGTACTTGAAGGTCAGTGGGGTTGGTTGTACTTTAAGGTACATTGAAAGGGCCTGAGTGCCAATGTATAAAGAAGAGTGCCAACGATTTTTGAATAAAGTGTAGAAATGTTTGACATGGATGTTTTGACATGAATGGCTTGATGAATGATTTATTAAATTATTATGTTTTTAAATGATCATACCAATGTATGACAAATGCAGAGATTTTCTCACATAGACCAATTGGTCTAACCCTCATTTTGTTTTCAAATATGTATTCCAGGTCAGGTTTGGATACTTGATAAAGAAAAGGAAAAAGGCATGATGTGTATGCGTGGGATTGCTTTACGTGAAAGCTGAAGAGTATATGTGTTAGTTGATATCAGATATGTGTAACTGTTATGTATATATGCGAATATGTATTTATGTTAAGTAGAAGGAAAAAGTTAGTGGTGGTATTTATAGTATTTTAGTGAAAACTTAATATGCGGACCTATGTGATGGTTTGTAGTAATTTCATGTAAAGGTGTTATACGTAAGGGTGGGGTGTTACAGATGGTATCAGAGCCTTAGTTTAAGGGATTTAGGTATTTAAGATCAATACCTAGACTTAAACTGTATGATTTTATGCTAACATAGGTTGTCCTTGTTATGCCTAGAACCTTGGGATATTAAATATGATTGGGGTAGAAAGAACGACATGTAAGGTAAATTCAAATTACATTTGCCCAATGTAATTCTGAGCTTACAAGTGCATGTTTGAACTGGAATACCTTGTTATATTGGGTATGTGTTAAATGAATATCTCTATATGTTTGTTGATTTGACAGGATGGCTAGCAATTCTCGTCGGATTGAGAGAGATGAACCGCATAATCAAGGTGGGACAAATGCTAGAATGGATAATATTAACGAAATGAGTCGAATACAAAGAAAAGAACGAGAACATGCAGCTTAAGAAAGTTTAAGTAGTGCCAGAACTAGAGGCAGAGAACAAGCTAGACATCGGGGCCGAACACAGGATTCTGAATATGTCACACGAGCAGATCTAGCCACGAAATTGATTAAACTTCAAGCAAACTTACAGTCCTTATTTGGAAGGCGTCCAACAAATGAAGTTGAAAGACCAACTGAACCTGAACCTATTACCGAAGCTGAGGTAATTACTCCAACTGTACTTGCCCCTAAAGATGTGACTATAAGATGTTTTTAGCTTGTAAACCCCCAACATATTTCGGAGAATGTGACCCAGTTAAGGCAATGCGGTGGTTAAAAGAAGTTGAATCAATTTTCAAAACTAGTAAATGTGCAGATGAAGATAAAGTACTATTTGGTTCGGCTGTTTTAAATCAGATGCTTTATACTGGTGGGAAGTTTTAGCGTCTTCCAAAGGATCAAATGTTTATGAAATTATGACTTGGGATGATTTTTCAAAGTCATTCCAAGAGCAGTTTTGTTCACAGACTGCAGTAAGACAATTGGAAGAAGAGTTTTTGAATTTAGAGCAAGGTAATATGAGTGTTCGGGATTATACTGCAAAGTTTTTAGAGAAATCTCGCTTTGCTGACTATCATGTAACCCCGGAGAATCGTAAAGTAGAAAGATATATTTTTGGGTTAGAATCGTCCATTAGAAGTACGTGATTGCTATGTGTCCAAAGACCTTTACATACGCAGTAGACGCAGCGAAAACCACTGAAAGGGATCAAAGTCGAGAACTGAGTGAAAAGAAAAGAGATAAAAGAAAGTGGGAGGAATTATCTTATGAATCGGAAGAATCAAAGTATAATCAGATTGATGATCGTCACACTTCGGAAGACGATGAAAGGTTATGTCAAAAGTGTAATCACGCACATTGGGGTGAATGTAATACAGAACTACGATGTTGTTACAGATGTAGGAAACCGGGACATATTGCCAGGGATTGTCGAATTACCAAGTTTTGCTATTAGTGTCATTTTCCAAATCATCTAGAAAATGAATGTCCTCAAAGGAACGCTAGACGAATAAACTCAACCAGAAACAATCAAGATAATAAAGATACATCTGATGTGGCAACAGATATATTTCTATAAACTCTTTATGTACTAAGTTGCTATTTGATTTAGATATTAAGTGGTTAGTTGTTCGACTCGTAGAATTCGGGGACATAATTTCTTTAAGGGGGAGAGATTGTAATAACCCTAGTTAAGGCATGATATGGTTTTATGTGAATTGGTAATTTTAGGGATAGGGGTAGTATTGGTATTTTATCATTTTATGCGAGTTTCTAGTTTAACGGATAAATTTATGTTGTCATTTGAGGTCAAGGTATAAATTTAAGGGTAGATTGTGTTATTTGTGCAATTATGGTATTTAGTCTAGGGGTTTAAGTGTTAATTTCCTTAGTTGAGGGTTGGATTGGTCTTTGTGGCTATTGTTACCATGAGTCATCATTCTTATATGAAGACACCTCCTCTTTTTTAAGTTATTCCACCTGATTTGCTGCACCTTCAAGTGTGTGATTTGTGTGTTGAGGTCGTATAAGAGAGGGAGAAAGAAAGAAGAGATAAAGAGAAGGAAGAAAAACAAAGGAGATTAGGGATTGAGTTTCCTTCCAAAATAGTTGGTTCATCAAGGTATGGTTATTTCTCTATTCATTCAGCTTTTTCCATTTGTTGGTTGTATTCTTAGTAGTAGGGTTTCTAGTTCTTAAAGCTCTCTTCCATGGGAGATGTTGTTAAGAGTTATGGGTTATTCTTGTGTTGATTCAAGGTGTTGGTTATAGTTGAAATATTGATCAAAGCTTACATCTTTCCATAGTTTGAGTTTAGCAAAGTATTACATCTTCTATCATGGATGATGATGTTGAACTCACTTCATGGATATTCTTGATCATGTATCTTAATGGTTATTAAATGAATTAGATGTTAGTTTTATGGTTGCAAAAGGTTTTGTATTAGTCTAGCTAAGTTTAGAACCTCATTTGCATGCTAAATTTCCATAAAAATGAGCCAAAATGACTTGGAATCGAGTTGGGTTTGAGCTGGGGTGTTAAGGGGCTGAACTGGGGCTGTTGTAGGGGAAGAGGGCATGCCAGAGACTTGCACGACTTCTTGGGCGACCTCAAGTCGCGGGCTAAGCCGCGCAAGTCACCGTTTCAGCATTTTCCGATTTTTGTTCGTTGCGTACTCGTGTCGTTTCAAGGCGTAATATAGGGGTATGGGCACTCGTTTTGAGTGTAAAATAGCATTTGAACACTTTGAACATGTTTTTATGTGCCAATTACAAAGCCAAAGTCTTGTGATTGACGTCGGTTGTTCGGTTTCTAGCCGGTTGCGATTCGGGGGCGTCCGACGGGTCGTTGAGGGTCCTTAATCGTCGTAAGAAGTCTTATATGTTTATAATTGAGTAAATCACATCTATGTGTGTATATTACATATTTGTTTACTCGTCGGTGAAGTGTGGCTTGGGTGGTGTTCGGTTGTGGCGTGTGTGGCTTCAACTCTTAATAAGGTGAGTTTTTCTTTAACTATTTTCAAACTGGAATACATATAATATGAATTGAATAAAAGTGTTTCATGATATGAAATGAATGAGAATGGATATGTATGTGGTTGGCACTAGTATACGGGGGTTGAGCCTAAAGAGGCCAATCGGTGACACTAGCGGTTGTTCTAGAACATTACACTTCGCGATGTGCTTAAGAATCGCCAGCTTCACTTGCACTTTGGTTGTACTTAAAGGTCAGTGGGGTTGGTTGTACTTTAAGGTACATCGAAAGGTCATGAGTGCCAATGTATAAAGAAGAGTGCTAACGGTTTTTGAATAAAGTGAAGAAAGGTTTGACATGGATGTTTTGACATGAATGGCTTGATGAATGATTTATTGAATTATTATGTTTTTAAATGATCATACCAATGTATGACAAATGCAAAGATTTTCTCACTTAGACCAATTGGCCTAACCCTCATTTTGTTTTCAAATATGTATTCCAGGTCAGGTTTGGATACTTGATAAATAAAAGAAAAAAGGCATGACGTGTATGTGTGGGATTGCTTTACCTGAAAGCTGAAGAGTTATGCGCATATGTATTTATGTTAAGTAGAAGGAAAAAGTTAGTGGTGGTATCTATAGTATTTTAGTGAAGACATAATATGCATACCTATGTGATGGTTTGTAGTAATTTCATGTGAAGGTGTTATATGTAAGGGTGGGGTGTTACAAAAACACCCTCTTAGATCGACCCTCTTCATCTCTAAAATCGATTTGCTCCTCCCTAAAATCGATCTGCTCTTTCTCTAAAATCGATTTGGTCATATGTGATCGATCCAACTAATAATGGGTTTGATGCTCCTGTTGTTAGTAACTTCATTCATGGTGTCTTATGCTTGATGTTTTGTTTTGTTTTGGTTTGTAATTTCATTTGTTTTAGTAATTTCATTCACGAGTTTCATTTTTCTAAAATTAATGGGGAAAAGGAGGAACAAAAAGATCGATTTCTCGCTAGTAATTGGTTCGGTGTTGCTTGTTATTAGTAATTTAATTCATGGTGTGAGTTGCTTGATGTTTTTTGTATTCTGGTTAGTTTATTTAATCCATTTTAGCAATTTAATTCATAGGTTTGGTGTTGCTACTCTCTAAATATTAAAACTAATAGGGAAAAGGACAACAAAAAGATGACCAATGCTGAAAGGTAAAATGTGTAACACCCTCAAATCTGAAAATAACGACTAATTTTAAATTTTCGATATTACATAAAATAAGGAATAACCCTTTCTAAATGTCAACAGCTGATTACCTAATAATGGAAATCTAAGATTTAACATTAACAATAAATAATCCAGACCTTATATATAGTTTAAAGTAAGGACGGGTGTTACTAAACTCCAACAACGGTCGCTATCTCCAAATGCGGAAGACATCCAGTTTTACGAACTACTTCTTGTGCCTATCACTAGTACTTGTTTCTTCACAGCGTCACTAAAACATTCCCAATGAGAACCTGATGCACATGCCGGCAAATAAAAAGGGTTAGGCTTAACGCCTAGTGAATTCAAGAGTTTTCATCATTTATATAAGACGGCAAACTGAAACTGTTGGGTCACCAAAGATTTGAAATCGACTCACCGATGTTTTCCCTAAAATCCTACTTAGAATATTTTAGCATGGTTCTTTGAATGACTTGTACAAGATAGCAATTGTTCGGTGAAGTCGAAGATCAACCGAAACCAAGCTTGAAGAGATTCTCTTTGCGGAATTAAGAAGACTCTTCTCAAGATTCATACAAGTCAATGTCCACCGAATTGTGTCTTCACACATCGGTGGACATGCTCACCACCGATGGTGTCTTCACACGTCGGTGGCCAGGCTCACCACCGATGGTGTCTTCACACATCGGTGGACAGGCTCACCACCGATGGTGTCTTCACACGTCGGTGGACATGCTCACCACCGATGGTGTCTTCACACGTCGGTGGACAGGCTCACCACCGATGGTGTCTTAACACATCGGCCAAATCCATCCCACCGATAAGGATGTTCATCTCGGTAGGATCTCTGTGTAAATGGATTTTCTTGCAGATGATTTCGAAGACCTATGTCAGTGATATCGGTGGAATACCTTCGGTATGATTGCATTGGAATACACATCAAGAAGATCATTTATTATGGGACAATATCCTTTGCCAGGTAAAAGTGACTATTTGTCGTTTTATCCACTTTTAGCTAAAGTCCCTTTCTGCATGGGTTCTATTCCTTGTACCAAGGAAAAGGTGATGTTGACATATCAACTTTTCAGAAGTCCACTGGTACGAAGCAAGTCTCCTAAAGACATGTGTACCAAACATTTAATGCTTAGTACTCTTATCCTCACTATAAAAGGAAGTAGAAGACTCCATGCAAACTACGCTTTTTGGAAATCTCTCTCAGTGCATGAAATCTCCATATTGCTTAAAAACTTTATAGCTTTGTTCTAAGTGTTCTTAGTTGTTTTGTTAGTATACTTTGTGTAAGATTGTTAGAATAGTTTATCTGTTCTTTTCCGCAACAGTCTTAAGTTTTCTATGTGTAATTCTTGTTGAAAGATTTTCAATAATAGAATTAAAATTGTGAAAATTTTGAGTATTGTATTCAACCCCCCCTTCTACAATACTTGTTATAGCCATCTGGGACTAACAAGTGGTATCAGAGCAGAAAGTTTAACTCATAAACTTGATCTGCGATGGCTGCCTCTTCATCTTCAACTGTTGAAAATGCTTTTTAAAACAACTTTTCTGAAAATGGTTCCATTACCAAACCTCCTAAGTTTAACCCTAACAACTTTTCTCTTTGGAAAAGCCGTATGATGCTATTCATGGAAAGAATGGATACTAGATATCCAACCATTCTCAAAGAGGGACCTATTATCCCTAGAGTCTGGGTTCGCTATGAAACGCAGAGGCCCGGTAAGGAAACCACTGATAAGAAGGACTCTAGTGATTCTGATGAATCCGAGCCTTCCGACAAAGAGAAAGCAAAAGGTACTGGACGTTATATTCTAAAAAATCCAAAGAAATTTACTGATGAAGAAAAACGTCTTGTTACTCTTGATTCAAAGCTTAGAGCAATCATTGCTCTCTCACTACCTGATGAAGTCTATCATTCTCTAGTTAACTTTGAAACTGCTAAAGAGATGTGGACCACACTATGTGTTCTGTACGAAGGTACAGAGGAAGTGAAGAAATGCAAAAAGATTTCTCTCATAAGAAAGTATGAACTTTTCACTCATGAAAAAGGTGAATCTCTTCCTAGCTACTATAATCGTTTTAACTCTCTTCTGAATGATCTGAAGTTACTAGGCAGAGTCTATGATAAAGAGGAAGTTTTAAACAAGTTCATGGATTGTCTTCCTGAGTTTTGGGAGAACATGTGCACTTGTATCAAAACTTCCAAGGACCTTGAGTACATGCCTCTAACTGTTTTATATTGAACTATCTTCAACTTTGAACAAACCAAGTTACAAAGGAAATCTTTCATCAAAGAGATAAAGGGCACTTCTATTGCCCTTGTCAGTGAAAATTCCAAGAAATCTCAAAGTGTTCCACGCATCACCTATCCTTCATCAGATTCTGACAATGAAACCCAAAGCAACTCTTCTCACCAATCGGAGGCATATCTAAGTGATGCCGATGATGAAGGTGAAGAAATCTAGGTTAAGCAGTTGTCTGATGAAATTGCCATGTTGGCTGGTTTCAAAAACAGATATCGTTTTTCAAATAAATCCAAATCCTTCAGAAAACCCTTCTCTTCTACAAAAGCTTCCTCAACTGATAAGACAAATGAGGAATGTTTTAACTGTGGAAAGAAAGGACACTTTGCAGCTGAGTGCAGAAGTAAGCGTGTGATGAAATCTAGAAACTCATCTTCTGACAAGCTTTCTTCCAAGTATGAAAAACCCAAAAATAACACTTTTAAATCAAACCTTACCAAGAAAGATACTCACTCCTCAACCAAAGATCATCAAGAAAGGGCTGAGAAGTACAAAGCCAAATACAAGAAAGAAAAAGAAAGAAATTAGGGTCTCCTTAGAAAAGGAAAAGGACTCATGGCCGAAATTCATGATTGGGAAGAAGAGACCTCTGACAGTGACAACAACTCTCCCAACAAGTGTTTCATGGCCATCTCAGATGATATGGAAGATTCTGAAAAAGCTACCTCTCCAATGGCTTTGGTGTCAACTGGGTGCTCGACATCATACTCTCAGGTACATCCTTTTAATGATATGACTGATAGTGAAAAGATTGATGCATATGAATCTTTAACTAAAGACTTTTATTCTGTCAAGGATGGTAAGAAAAGAAAATCTATTCAAGTTAAAGAACTCACTTCTAAACTTGAAATTTGTATGTCTAAACTTGAGAAGTTTGAGGAAATGAAAGCTGAGCTTGAGGATCTAAAAACCATAAATCATGTGATCTCAAAAGAGAAAAACAAACTTTTTAAGAAATTAAAAAGAGAACAAGAGACTGTTCAGAAATGGACGAGTTCTTCAAAGAATCTGGAACAAATCTTTAAAGATCAAATTTCTGTTAACAACAAATTTGGTTTAGGATATGGAAACACCATCTCTGACGTTTCTTTTCAAACTCTAGAGCCTACCTCTAGTGTATGGGATGATGCATCAGACTCAAGTTCTTGTGACTCTATTTCCTTAAACTCTTTAGATCTAGGTGAAGCTTTAAAGTTTGGAATATTCATAAAAGCTAAAGAATCTTCGTCTGTTCAAAAATGGAAAAAGAGGACTCCAATGATTTTTCAAAACCCATCCATGATCTTTTAAAAGATTTAGCGATTGATGAATATGTTCCTCCTTCTGATCTTTCAAAATCAAAGTCTGATAAAAGAGTTAAATCTAACCCCACAAATGTGAATTCTCCACCTATGTGTAACTCTTCAAAAGGTAAGTCAATCTCCGATATGAACTCTCCTAATAACTTTCTTCCTTGATCTGTGAGACTCACAAACTCAAAAGAGAAATCGGTGGAGTCTGGGAAGGATCATGTCAAAAATTCTTCAAGAAATATTTCCAAATTCGCTTCCACCTCAAGCAATGGAACTTTAAGCTTTCCTTCTCAATCCTCTTCCTTTGGTCCTAAAAACTCTCAAGTTAATATCATGAGAAAAGGAAAAGAAGAAGTGCAAAAACACAAAAAGATTTTTGTCTACAGAAAATGTTATAACTGTGGTGACACGTTTCATCTTGCAAAGGATTGTCCAAAGGAAAGAATTGAAAGAAACAAACCTAAGGACTCTTCATCTTCTAACCCCAAAGGACCCACCACCAAATGGGTACCTAAGAACTAATCTGAGTATGCATGCAGGTTTTTGAGCACCATCAAATATGGTATCTGGATAGTAGGTGCTCACGCCACATGACGGGAAACAAATCTCTTCTCATCAACTATGTGTCTGGAAAAGGTCCATCTGTAACTTTTGGTGACAACTCTAAAGGTTACACCAAAGGATATGGAACTCTCACTAATGGATCTATCACCTTCAATAAAGTGGCATTTGTTGAAGGCCTCATGCATAATCTTCTCAGCATTAGCCAACTGTGTGATCTTGGATATAAAGTTATTTTTGAACTTTGTATCTGTACTGTTGTGGACAAGAACTTCAACGTAGTGTTATTTGGAAAAAGGATGGAAAATGTCCATATCATTGATATGGGACTAAGTAACAATTCATCCAATGTCTGCTTTGTGTCAGATGACACAGCCAAAAGGAACTGGCTGTGGCATAAACGTCTATCTCATCTGAACTTCAAAACACTCCATAAAATCTCAAACAAAGAACTGGTGACTGGCATGCCAAAGTTGAACTTTGTTAAAGAAAAGCTGTGTGATGCATGTGAAAAAGGGAAGCTCACCAAAACATCCTTCAAAACCAAGCAATGCTCTTCCATCACTCTACCTCTCCAAATGTTGCACATAGATCTATGTGGACCAGTCAGCACTCCTAGTCTTGGTGGCAAAAGGTACATTCTTGTTATTGTTGATGAATTCACTAGATATATTTGGGTGTCTTTTCTCAGGTATAAAAGTGATGCAACTGAAGACATCATCAACTTTGTCAAGAAAAATGAAGTTCTAAATGAGCAACTTGTACGATCGGTGAGAAGTGACAATGGCACTGAATTCAGAAACAGTGCTCTCGAAGACTTTTTCAATGAGAAAGGAATTTCTCAAAATTTCTCTGCCGTTAGAACTCCTCAGCAAAATGGAGTAGTGGAAAGAAAGAACAGAACTCTATGTGAGGCTGCTAGATCAATGCTAAGTGAATCAAATCTTCCCACCTATTTTTGGGCTGAAGCTATTAATACGGCTTGCTTTACCCAAAATAGGTCGATGATATCCAAGAGACATGACAAGACCCCTTATGAAGTTTTTCATGGCAGAAAACCAAATATAGGCTTTCTTCATGTCTTTGGCTGTGTGTGTTTTATTCTAAATGATCGTGACAATCTTGGGAAGTTTGATCCCAAAGCTGATGAAGGAATCTTTGTTGGATACTCTCTATCCTCCAAAGCATATCGTGTATATAATCTCAGGAGAAAATGCATTGATGAGTCCATTCATGTCAAATTTGATGATCTAAGATCATCATCTCTTTCAAATGATGATGATGAATTACACAGATGGATTTCCTCATGCATAGGTGATGCTCCCATAGTCAACTCCACCGATGCATCCTCCATTCCTTTGAACCCATCAAATCCATCTACCTCAAATAATCAATTTGGGTCACCTTCCTTAGTGCCAAACATCCTTTCCACCGAAATTGACCATCTTCCCACCGACATGATTCCTCCCACCGACATACACCTTTCCACCGATCCCATGCCTTCCACCGAATCTTTGCCTTCCACCGAAAACTCATCTGTCCACTGAATCTCTGATCCCACTCCAATATCATGTTCTACACAAAATCTTCCACCACCTTTACCTCCTGCCACAAAATGGACCACAGATCACCCAATAGACCAAATCATTGGTGATCAACAAGCTGGTGTTCAAACTCGCAAAGGAGTTGGGAATATTTGTCTCTATGTGAATTTTCTATCTCTTATTGAACCCAAAAAGATCGATGAAGCTCTATCAGATCCTTGTTGGATCACTGCCATGCAAGAAGAGCTTTCTCAATTTGAAAGAAACAAAGTTTGGAGATTGGTTCCAGACCTCCAAATAAGACAATCATTGGAACCAAATGGATTTTCAGAAACAAGATGGATGAAGAAGGCACAATTATCAGAAACAAGGCCATACTGGTTGCTCAAGGATACCGACAGGAAGAAGGCATTGACTATGATGAAACTTTTGCCCCTGTTGCAAGACTTGAAGCCATAAGAATCTTTCTGGCTCATGCTGCCCATCGAAATTTCAGGGTCTTTCAGATGGATGTCAAAAGTGCTTTCCTCAATGGGGAACTTGCAGAGGAAGTCTATGTGAGACAACCATCTGGTTTTGAAGACCCAGCTCATCCAGACCATGTGTACCGATTAGACAAGGCTCTCTATGGTCTCAAGCAAGCTCCACGTGCTTGGTATGACACTCTTGCCAACTTTCTTTTAAAGCATGGATATTCCAGAGGTAAAATTGACAACACTCTCTTCATCAAGGAAACCTCAGGTAATCTTATTCTTGTCCAAATCTATGTTGATGACATCATCTTTGGTGCCACTGATGAATCACTATGTGATGAGTTTGCTTCTCTCATGATGAGTGAATATGAGGTGAGAATGATGGGAGAACTTACATTCTTTTTAGGCCTTCAGGTCAAGCAATCTTCAGAAGGGATTTTTATCAACCAAAGTAAATACATTCGTGACCTTCTAAAGAAATTCAATTTTTTAGATAGCTCTCCTATGAAAACTCCCATGGCACCACCTTTGAAACTACATGCAGATCTAAAAGGTGAATATGTGGATGTTACCAATTATCGAGGAATGATTGGTTCTCTTCTGTATTTAACTGCTAGCAGACCGAATATTATGTTTGCTACTTGTCTATGTGCCCGTTATCAAGCCAATCCAAAACAATCACATTTAAAGGCTGTAAAACGGATTTTTCGGTATCTCAAGGGTACCTTGCACCTGGGTCTTTGGTATCCCAAAGACTCGGGTTTTGAACTAATTGGGTATTTAGATTCAGATTATGCAGGTTCCCAGATTGATAGAAAGAGTACTACAGGTAGCTGCCAACTTCTTGGTGGAAAATTAGTCAGTTGGTCCAGTAAGAAACAGAATTCAGTCTCAACATCAACAGCTGAGGCTGAATATGTTGCTGCTGGAAGTTGCTGTGCCCAGATCCTGTGGATGAAAAATCAACTAAGGGACTACAATCAAATCTACTCAAAGATTCCCATTCTGTGTGACAATTCTAGTGCAATAGCTATTGCAAACAATCCCGTTCTCCATTCCAGATCAAAGCACATAGATATCAGATATCATTTCATCAGGGACCACATCTCCAAAGGTGACATTGAGCTGCACTTCATTCCTACAGATCTTCAGCTTGCCGATTTGTTCACCAAGCCCTTAGATAAAGCCAGGTTCAATTTTCTGATTAGTGAACTTGGTATGTTGTATTTAATTTTTTTTCTAGTTCACCGATTCTCAATGTATCGGTGGCCGAATGTACCAATCGGTGGCTATGTGCTACACCGATTCTCGAGATCACACCGACAATCACAAAATCAATTCGGTAGTAACACCTTCGGTGGTTTTTGTAACTCAAGAATGGAATTTACCTTTCGGTGGTAATGATTTCGGTGGTGGTTATCTTTCTCTACACCGAAATCAACCCTCTAGGTCTATCCTCATCGGTGGAATTTCTCTTCACCGAGATTCTCTTCGATCTTCCCACCGATATAACCGATCTCCGTTGCAAATTTTTTCTCATCGGTACGATCTCCACCACCAAAACCCACACCGATTGTGTGAAATCTTATCGTACACTTCTCTCAGTCACATCAACCCTAACCCTATGTGTCAGTCACGACCCTTCCCATTCCATATAACGGCCCTTTATCACAACTTCCAATGCTCTCATCATTACTATTTTTGATTATTTTAATTTTTTTAAACCTTTCTTTCTCATCCACATAGCCATTCCCTCTTCTTTTTCAAATCCCTAAACCCCATTTCCTCCACCTATATATACGACCACCCATCTTCCTCATTCATCTTCTTCTCTCATCCTTTGCATAAAACCTGCACCTCCTCTTGTTTCTTCTTCTTTCATTCCCCATGGCATCCTCCAAGAATGCGACTCCTACATACTTTGCGGACCTCAAGTTCAACGCATGCAATCACATTACTCGTTTCGAACCCGAGCCATCTCATCCCGAGTTCTCTACGGTAACTAAGTTTCTCACTCGATCCCCTCTTCTTCATGCTTTTACCTGTAATCCGAAGATGAGCAAGCTGCTCATTGGTAACTTCTGGTTAACCTGTGTGTACGACCCTTCGAACGACGCTATTCACGCCTCCATTCTCACTGAAGACGAAGGTGATCACGGCCTTACCTTTGGGGTCGATGATGTTCGTCTAGCCCTCAGGATAGATGCCTTTCCCGCCTATGATGACATGCATGTGGAAAACATACATGAAGAAGTTATTCAGACGACTGGCTATGTGATCGACGATTCCTCCAAAGGCTCCAAAGGTTCTGGCACTCTTCTCCGTGGTAAAATGGGAGGTGTATGGAACTTCTTCTTTGCACATGTTATTCACTACCTCTCTCGCAAAACCAGTGGACACAATCAATCTCCATCCTATATCACGAAACTTGCTCATGCCCTAATTTTTCAAAGGCATGTCGACTTTGCACAGTACTTCTTCACCGAACTCGTTGAGGTGATTAAGCACCCCAAGAAGTGTTACATCGCCTACCCGCGATTCATCTCAATGATTATTCAGCACAAGCTTGGAAACGCATTGGAAGCAGACCGCCTATCCTCTTCTCCCCGATTTACTTATGATTGGTCTTCTCCGGTCGTCGGCATCAAAACCTTAAACGTTGGACCTCTCGCCTTCGATCGCCCTTTGAGACAAGGTATGGTTACTTTCTCTCACTCTCCCGATCTACATTGGGGTGATGCGGAAATTCCCGGGTTTCAGCACCCGGACATTTCCGAGGTCGCTCCGACTGTAGTGGCCCCTTCTCTCCGTCCCAGAGTGTAACATCCCAAATTTTCAATAATGTTATCTTAATAAGAATTGGGATTTATTTGTATTTTAGTTTTAACCTTGAATTATATGGAAATTTTATAATTTAATGGGGTTAAAATACAAGGGTTTAAGTTTGGTGCTACTTTTGGAAGTATTGGAACTAGAGGGTGTGTTTGGTCACTTATGGAAAGTAGGTAAGGATAAAATAGCTGAATGAGATATTATCTCATTCTTTTGGTTTTGGGTCGGCAGAGAAAAAGGAGAGAAAGAGAGAAAGCAAAGAGAAAAGAGAAAGAAGAGAAGAAAAGCAAGGGTTTGTCTTCATTTTGGTAAGTAATTGACTATGATTTATGATAAAAATCTGTTGTAGTTATGTGTGTGTAAACGAATTTGATTGTGGAATAGGTATTTGGAATCATAAACAACAAATTTGAAGAATCAGATTGTGCAAAATGGGTATAACTTCCTTAAAAGGTGAGTTCATTTGTTGTTTGCTTAAATCAGTGTTTTCATGTTAAATTAAACCTTGAAATAGCTGTATAAATTGGTTATGAACTGTATGGGATGGTTTAGAATGAGCTTAATAGAACAGAAACGAACCTGGATCGATTTTTGGGCTACAGGTCGAAGGTTTCCGGATAAAACCATGTATCCGGAAACCGTGGTGATGAAGGTCTCCGGACGCAATAAGTATCCGGTAAGTATTAAGTTTATTATAAGTATCCGAATAGATTTAGTTACCGGATGGTATCCGGATGGCTTTAGTGTCCGGATGACGTCCGAGTTTGAATAGTATCCGGTAAAGTATTGTTATCCGGAAAGTCCATTTATCCGGATAGTTTAGAAGTATCCGGAAACCCCTGTTGTCCGGACACTTTTGTGAATTTGAGAATGTTAGGTTCTGATGTTTGGAAGCAGATTCTAGATGTTTTATCTGGTTAAGTTTTTTAACCAGATAGCGAATAGCGGAACCCCCGTGCTAAGTCGCCGAAGGGGGGGGGGGGGGGGGGGGGGGCATTTGAGGGTGAAGATACGATAGGTTATCTAGTATTCTTAGATTTGAGAATATGATATAAGCTGTAATATGTTGTTATGCATATACGTTAGTAAAGTGTAATGGATCCATAGGCACTAGTGTTTGGATAGGCGTGTGGTAATAATCGTTATTCCAGTGATGTGTGTAGTACTAATGGTTATGTGCACGTGGAATAGATGAAGTTAGTCATTATTCTGATGTGTGTAGTACTAATGGTTATGTATACGTAGAATAGATGAAGATTAATCATTATTCTGATGTGTGTGAGAAATCATGGAATAAACGTAATTCCTGATTTCTAAGGAAAAGAAGAGATTGGCATGTGTATATTGTAATCACTATTTCCTTCTCTAAGAAATAGGCATGTGTATATTGTTATTTCTTAGATGTGTACAGAAATGGGCATGTGTATATTGCGGTTTCTGGAATAGATGTGTACGGAACTGGGCATGTGTATATTGCGATTTCCGGAATAGAAACATTACTCTAGAATCAGTACAGATTCGTAGGGTAGCTCTGAGACATGATATGATGATGGAATGTGTGTCAGGCATATTCATGGAATTGGGTAAAATCGTGATAACGGAATAGAGTTACGCGTACGGTAAGGAAAGGAGTAAGCAGGTTTGTTGTAACTTGTTTACATTGATTTTGCAAATGTTATTTTGGAAACGAATGTTCTCACTAGGCGTTGGCCTAATCGTTTCATATGATGTTTTCTTACCAGGTACCAGCTCGGGAAAGTAAAGGGTTGTGGGACGAGCGTTTTTGGAATAGTAGAGGTGTTAATTAACAAGAAGAGATTTTGATGGATTGCTTAGATAACTTAGTTAATCTGATTATAGTGTAACATCCCCCTTACCACGACACAATATTGTTCGCTTTGCCCTACTGGCTCACGGCTTTGTTCTTGGCGACCTGGCAAGGACTTCGCAAGGACTTCCCAGGAGGTCACCCATCCTGGTACTACTCCCACCCAAGCACGCTTAACCACAGAGTTCCCAAGGAACCCGCATGCTTGTGGCCCCAAAACGCGTTGTGTCTGGTAAGGCCAAGGTTTACTAATATACCCAGCATCTCTCCTATCCACGACCGATGTGGGATATGCCTAAGGTGTTACACACACCCCCCCTCAGGGACTCATCGTCCTCGATGAGGTTTGCCCCACATCTCGAACGGCACAGGAGTGGCTCTGATACCATTTGTAACATCCCCCTTACCACGACACAATATTGTTCGCTTTGCCCCACTGGCTCACGGCTTTGTTCTTGGCGACCTGGCAAGGACTTCGCAAGGACTTCCCAGGGGGTCACCCATCCTGGTACTACTCCCACCCAAACACGCTTAACCACAGAGTTCCCAAGGAACCCGCATGCTTGTGGCCCCAAAACGCGTTGTGTCTGGTAAGGCCAAGGTTTACTAATATACCCAGCATCTCTCCTATCCACGACCGATGTGGGATATGCCTAAGGTGTTACACAAGTTGTAAAGCCCGTGTCCCGGTGCGTTTATTAATTAATTTTAATAATTTAAAATGTTTACCTTTAATTGTTTTTGGTTAGGAGTGAGAGGCTTGCAAGTTGAAGGGCCATTTGTGACAAAGGCCAAAAACCCATATTGGGTTTCGGCCCATGCAGTTTATTGTAGAAATCCATTTTTTTGTTGAAAGATGTGGGTGCCGTGAAGTAGAAACAAGAGATGAGAAATTCCAAAACCCTAAGCATTCTTTTCTTTTCTTTTTGGTTGTGTCGCACGCAAGGGGGGAAGGAGAATCAGCTTCTTTTTTTTTCTTTTTCCTGCCACCGTGAACCACCAGCAACACCACCAACGCCGTCGTGATTGTTGCCGGCGAGAGAGAGAGAGAGACAACAGCAAGAGAGGGAGTAGCGAGAGTGATAGGGAGCAGCCGGTGATCGGGATTTCCGTACGTTAACTGCTGAGTTCCGTCGTAGGGTAAGTTCCCTTTCGTTTGCTTCTTTTCGTCGCCACCAGAACCGCCATCGCCGCCGCAGCCTTGGCTGCCGGCGGTGTGGCCGTCGTCATGCGCCACCGCGAGTGGCGGCAGTTTGCGCGTAGTATGCTGGAGGTCGGGATAGGGTAAGGATTTCGTTTCATATGTTATCGCCGAATTCGTAAACCTTAATCGTCGCCGCCGGTCGCCACCGGCGACCACCACTGCCGGAGATGGCAGTGGGTGGCGCGTGGCCGTGACCAGACCATAGTCACTGTAGAGCCCTTAACCCGTGACTTAATCGTTTAAGCCGAATCGTACAAACCGTTTTTATAAATCGTGATTTTATGAAAATTCTAAGTGTGCTGTCCAGTTTTCGTGTGATCATAACTTTTCCGTCGTAACTCCGTTTGAGCCGAAACTGGCGCCCATGGTTCAAGTTCAGGGTCGGGCACGTTTTCCGTGTTTTAGCGGAAAACTGGTTCGGTCTCTAGCTGGGCGAAAAAGTGGTCGCAAGTTCGGTGTTTCGTCATTTTATATGCAAAATTCTAGAATCTGCCACTGTTTTGCGTAGACCATAACTTTCTGCTCGTAACTCGGTTTGGGGTGAAATAGGTGTCAAAAGTTCCCTTTTTGAGTCTAGAAACTTTTCTGTGTTTTGTGCAAAACCCAGTTCGGGACGTAGCATGGGTCGAATTGTCGTTTTATACTGAAAGGTGCTGAATCTCGCTGTGCTGGAAACTGTTTTTGTAAAATCCGTATTAAATTGTAGAAAAATCGTTAGGAGGCGTATAATATGTCCTTGGAACCCTAACTCAGAGGACTTTCTGGTCACGAAATAATATTGGGAATTTTCTGGGTTTAAAGGGGTCGAAACAGGTCCCGAACAGACCTGTTTTGGGTGAACGGAATTTAGTTTTAGTGACGGTTTAAGCGTGTGTCGTGTCATAGGGTCCGGGTCTCGTATTGACACGTTTTAACATGCATTTAGGTGCTGGGAAGTGACCGTAATTGTGAAGCTTGAATTGTGTTATTAAGCTGGGCGCGCATTCGAGGTGAGTTCTCTCACTGTGTAGTTAGGGGTTGTATGCATGTCATAATAGTTTGTATGTACTACTGTCTTTGTGGTGTGAACTAGTTGTTTGTGGTGTGTAATATTTGATTGGTTTGAATGCTTGGTATAAATGTGTTACATTACAATTTGGTGGGACCGAGGCCTCGATGGTACTGAGGTGTTGGTTACATTACAATTCGGTGGGACCGAGGCCTCGATGGTACTGAGGTGTTGGTTACATTACAATTCGGTGGGACCGAGGCCTCGATGGTACTGAGGTGTTGGTTACATTACAATTCGGTGGGACCGAGGCCTCGATGGTACTGAGGTGTTGGTTACATTACAATTCGGTGGGACCGAGGCCTCGATGGTACTGAGGTGTTGGATACATTACAATTCGGTGGGACCGAGGCCTCGATGATACTGAGGTGTTGGATACATTACAATTCGGTGGGACCGAGGCCTCGATGGTACTGAGGTGTTGGATACATAATTACTTGTAGGCGTTTACTCGTTTTATGTAACTGTGATGTTGTTGCTTATGTGCGGATAGGGGTGATGTGTATATAATTCCTATCTGCGCATGTGTTGGAATTCACTAAGCTTCGTGCTTACCCTTTCCCAATAAACTGTGGTTTCAGGTCCGAGCGGCTTCAAGGCGTGACGAGTACACACTGGCGCGCGAGGAGAGCTGGTCGCTTTATGATTTTGATAATTAAACGTTTATTCCGCTGGTTTTATTTTATAAAGATATTAATTATGTGTTTGCAAACGAAACGTTGGGATCATTTAATGAGTTGTTATCAATGAATTGTTAATTTAAAATTTTAAATTTGCTTGTAATTTTCGGGATGTTACAACTTGGTATCAGAGCACAACTTGAGTGAATCAAACGCACCTCGGTGTGTTTGGTCTCAAAGTTGCGGCTGGGAAATTTTCAAATTCTTTATTAAATCTTTTTGGAAAATAAAAGAAAGGAAAACCCGTTTGAGAAACGGTGATCGATGGCGCAGTGTGTACAGTCAGCCAGAGCCAAGGGAAAAGGTACAGTACTTAGTGTTTTATTGCTTTCTAGATCATAGAGTATGCATGCTAGATTTCCTGTTGTGGACACTATGATGTATGTTGAACTACTTGCTATTAGGAATTTATGCGAATTATGATAGGTTACTAAGTGATTGCCCTCTAGGTTGTATGCAGTAAGAGATTTATAGCCTTAGAATATTCGATTTAGTTCTATTGCGCAGCTCTTGTTTGAGTCCAACCGTCGTAGGATAGAGTCTTGTATTCGACTGTCTATTTATTTCGCACTGCATATAATCGGGTATTCGCGAGGTCACTCGTCATAATTAGTAGGAATTCGGTAGTAGCAAGGGTAGTGGGATAAGAGGAAATTCCTAGGGAGCTAGGAAGGGTGGATGTATATATATGCTGGTGCGGGCATATGGTTAATTATATATTTAATTGTTGTTGTATGATCGGGGTGACCGATGGTTTATTATGTATACAATTGTGGCTGTCTGATCGGGGAGACCGATGGTCTTATATATACAGTAGTTGTATGAGTTTGCCTGTTTAGGATATGTTCTTGAACTGGCATGTGTGGATTAATTATGTTATGTGTATAGTTTCGGCGAGAAACCACTTGGACCCTCGGGATGGGACTAGGAACGAGCGATGATAGGCGTGGAAGGTAGTAGTAGAGCTCCTACTACCGGAAGCACATGATCAATGCTCGAGTCGGGGAAGTCACGAGGAATCCAAGGAGTTGAGCGTGAGTGTTGTTAGTATGAGTTATTATGTGCTAATAACGCGTTGTATTATCTACCCTGAATAGCCGTCACGAGGGGAGACAATTATAGTAGATCCACTGGTACATGTGTGTACTTGGCTTGCTTTGATGGGATGGTCGTTGGGGTAGTGTCGAAGGTTCTAAACTAGTAGTCGTTGGAATAGAAAGACGATTATAGTATTAGTCACTTGGAGTGACGATAAGGATGATATTTGTTGTAAGCAGATCATTTCGGGCCAAGATGGGAGATTGTGCTAGAGCCATAGGCTTATAGAGCCGACTTGGATTTGAGGAAAAATCGTAGGGATTATTTGACGTAATTTCCCAACTTGCCCTAAGAGGTTAAATGTTCGGAGGACGATAGTGGATTGGAGAGGTTTGGAGGAGTATGAGTCGAGACGTGGAATGCCGACTGAGTCATGCACGAAGTTTATTTTGAAAATAAAATTGCATTAACTACTTCTGGTGTTTCAAATCCTTTTAGAGATGGTGTTTTGGAATTTTGGGAAATGTTTAGTACACACACAAGATTTCGAATTATGGTTTTGAAAGTGCATGAAACCTTTTTATCACGAGAGTTGCAAACTTTGTTAAAATTGTATCATTGATTATTTCCAACGGTTCTTTCGGGTATGATGATATCCGTGTTTTGTGGTGTTTAAAATGTTGGGCAAGTGACTACGGTTTGCGACTTTAACATTGGAATTCCTCCACATATGTTAGAGTTGAGACGGGAAGTTACATCCCGCGATGTCTGTATAAGACTATTTGGGTGATTTGGTTAAAATAAGTTGGTTAAACAATGTTGTTTTATGGTTTTACCGTGGGAAGAGATTTTTGGGATTTTGGCGTCTCATTCATGCTTTTGCTTTGGAAATTTGACTTTGGGGGCACAATGTATGGTGCTATTTTATTGACTTAGAGTCATTGAGTTCATTAGGGTCCATGAAGTTTTGTTTTACGGCATGTTGAGTCGTGTGGGTTTAATTTTGCGAGGTGCATATCTTATTTGTTTATGTGACCATTTGGGGAAATTTTGGAAATCAATTTAAAGAACCCCACCTTTTGAGATTTGGTGTGAGTTAATTGGAGCTTTTGTGTCATTGCAAGAAAATTTTAAGGAAGTGTTACAAGCTTGCATGCCTGCCCCCAGTTTGAGATTTTATGAGGTTTTAGTCGATATTTCCAATTAATAGAAGCGGACTGGTTTCTGTCTTCAAGTTTGAAACTTACACGAGACAGTTGTGTTTTAACAAAATATAGTTGTAAACCGTGTCATCGTTTTGTGTGATTAGCTGACGCGCGAAAATTTGTGGAGAACCCTGTGCCACGTCATTTTATGATTTAAAAAGAAGAATTTTTGAATCAAATGTCGTGAAACTTAATTTAAATTATGTACACACCTTTGTCGCACCCTGTTTAAGGTCAAACGGTTACTTTAAGTGCACGTCATGAGTCAATCCATACTGGAATCGAGGCGGTTCATTTTAAAGAAATTATTTATTACGCTTTGCTTTTGTGTGAGTAAACTGAACTACAATGGAGCGATTTTCAACATGATTTTCCTATGTGGGACGAGTGTGTCCAGTTTTGCGTAACTACCGACCTGGTAACAGTAGTTTTATTGCTTACGTTCTTTTTGAAATGAAAAATCTTGACGTTGAGAATATTTTGTAAATGATTTTGTAAACCATTTGGGAAGTGCGTTTATAAGTGATATGGGTCATTTTGAGAATTTTAAGGGTGTGAGTCCTTTTGTTTAGCTCGTGTCGAGTTTGGGACTAATGCTATTTAAGAGTATCGCTTGCTTAAACTTTAATTAAATGTGTTTTTGACCGACTTATGGGTCTAGCAAGCGTGGAGCATTTTGCTCGGTTTTGATTTGGAGTTTGTCATGGGCTAATTGCCCGGTTTTAATGACTCGAGGTGGAGTCTTGTTGATGAATTGTTTTGTCGCACCGTTTGGCATTCATTGCACGTCGAGTATTTACATGTTTGGGTGAGTGAGTCAATCCGGAATAGGCATGTTGTTGGTAGGCTGTTTGCTTTGGATCCTTAGGCACGTTAGTCAGTCGTTGGTAATGGTCGGTTGGGTATCTCGGGGTGGGACCCCGATATTCATGTGTTTTAACCTAGACTTTCCAGTAGGTACTAGGAGGATATAGTCGTGGGCACTTACCTGGGAGGTAGATCCGGTGTGACTTGGCTTCGTAGAGCAAGTGTGGATGATACATCGACGGTGGAAGGTAGATATTCCACGCGCGTTAGTACTGTAGGCCGAATAGTATCGGTTAAGGGATTGATGCCCTTTGTTAATAAGAGAATAAATGCACATCAACCATTTTGAGGTAGGTGGTATATTTAGGTGTCGACTTTTGGGCTTGAGGCCAAACACCTTTAGTATAATCGGAGAGTTGTAGCCGATTTTAAGATAATCATGGTGGTGGTAGTAGTAACCCTGAAATGATCACTTGTGATGGATGGTTATGGTAGAATGACCTACGTGTGTGTTAGTTGATTTGGTTGTGGGGGATATCTATTTGAGTTAGTGTCTAGGATAATACCACGCTTATGTGATTCATTGTAATCGGTTGGACCGATGTTCGGCGGGTGGCCGATGTTTGTTATTGTAATCGGTGGGACCGATGTTCGGCGGGGGGGCCGATGTTTGTTATTGTAATCGGTTGGACCGAGGTTCGGCAAGGGGTCGATGTTTTGTTAAATATAAGTTATTGAAAATCTTTGGAGCCTATTAGAATTCGTAGAAGTTAATCGTCAATTAATGGTAGGAATGATCGGATTCGAGTATCCTGTAGGGTATATTGGTGAGCATCTTTAGAATGGTTAGAGCTTGAAAAATTTAATCGGGAGGTATGAATCATCTAAGGTTGGGAGACAACCGAAGTCGTTAACTAGGAATGATTCCGATTGTTGGAGCGTTCTTCCAATCGCGTTTTCAGTGTTCTTGAAGGAGTGTTGTTAGTAAGGTAGTATTCGGGAGATTCTTAGACGGTGTGAGAAATTAGGTTCTAGTTAGTGAAAGTCCAGTGGCAACTCAGAAAGGGTTCTAAGTGGACTTGGGAACCTGAGGCTGAGATGAGGGAGAGCTATCCAGAGCTATTCACGGGCATAGACTTCGAGGACGAAGTCTAATTCAAGCGGGGGAGAGTTGTAAAGCCCGTGTCCCGGTGCGTTTATTAATTAATTTTAATAATTTAAAATGTTTACCTTTAATTGTTTTTGGTTAGGAGTGAGAGGCTTGCAAGTTGAAGGGCCATTTGTGACAAAGGCCAAAAACCCATATTGGGTTTCGGCCCATGCAGTTTATTGTAGAAATCCATTTTTTTTGTTGAAAGATGTGGGTGCCGTGAAGTAGAAACAAGAGATGAGAAATTCCAAAACCCTAAGCATTCTTTTCTTTTCTTTTTGGTTGTGCCGCACGCAAGGGGGGAAGGAGAATCAGTTTTTTTTTTTCTTTTTCCTGCCACCGTGAACCACCAGCAACACCACCAGCGCCGTCGTGATTGTTGCCGGCGAGAGAGAGAGAGAGACAGCAGCAAGAGAGGGAGTAGCGAGAGTGATAGGGAGCAGCCGGTGATCGGGATTTCCGTACGTTAACTGCTGAGTTCCGTCGTAGGGTAAGTTCCCTTTCGTTTGCTTCTTTTCGTCGCCACCGGAACCGCCATCGCCGCCGCAGCCTTGGCTGCCGGCGGTGTGGCCGTCGTCATGCGCCACCGCGAGTGGCGGCAGTTTGCGCGTAGTATGCTGGAGGTCGGGATAGGGTAAGGATTTCGTTTCATATGTTATCGCCGAATTCGTAAACCTTAATCGTCGCCGCCGGTCGCCACCGGCGACCACCACTGCCGGAGATGGCAGTGGGTGGCGCGTGGCCGTGACCAGACCATAGTCACTGTAGAGCCCTTAACCCGTGACTTAATCGTTTAAGCCGAATCGTACAAACCGTTTTTATAAATCGTGATTTTATGAAAATTCTAAGTGTGCTGTCCAGTTTTCGTGTGATCATAACTTTTCCGTCGTAACTCCGTTTGAGCCGAAACTGGCGCCCATGGTTCAAGTTCAGGGTCGGGCACGTTTTCCGTGTTTTAGCGGAAAACTGGTTCGGTCTCTAGCTGGGCGAAAAAGTGGTCGCAAGTTCGGTGTTTCGTCATTATATGTGCAAAATTCTAGAATCTGCCACTGTTTTGCGTAGACCATAACTTTCTGCTCGTAACTCGGTTTGGGGTGAAATCGGTGTCAAAAGTTCCCTTTTTGAGTCTAGAAACTTTTCCTGTGTTTTGTACAAAACCCAGTTCGGGACGTAGCATGGGTCGAATTGTCGTTTTATACTGAAAGGTGCTGAATCTCGCTGTGCTGGAAACTGTTTTTGTAAAATCCGTATTAAATTGTAGAAAAATCGTTAGGAGGCGTATAATATGTCCTTGGAACCCTAACTCAGAGGACTTTCTGGTCACGAAATAATATTGGGAATTTTCTGGGTTTAAAGGGGTCGAAACAGGTCCCGAACAGACCTGTTTTGGGTGAACGGAATTTAGTTTTAGTGACGGTTTAAGCGTGTGTCGTGTCATAGGGTCCGGGTCTCGTATTGACACGTTTTAACATGCATTTAGGTGCTGGGAAGTGACCGTAATTGTGAAGCTTGAATTGTGTTATTAAGCTGGGCGCGCATTCGAGGCGAGTTCTCTCACTGTGTAGTTAGGGGTTGTATGCATGTCATAATAGTTTGTATGTACTACTGTCTTTATGGTGTGAACTAGTTGTTTGTGGTGTGTAATATTTGATTGGTTTGAATGCTTGGTATAAATGTGTTACATTACAATTCGGTGGGACCGAGGCCTCGATGGTACTGAGGTGTTGGTTACATTACAATTCGGTGGGACCGAGGCCTCGATGGTACTGAGGTGTTGGTTACATTACAATTCGGTGGGACCGAGGCCTCGATGGTACTGAGGTGTTGGTTACATTACAATTCGGTGGGACCGAGGCCTCGATGGTACTGAGGTGTTGGTTACATTACAATTCGGTGGGACCGAGGCCTCGATGGTACTGAGGTGTTGGTTACATTACAATTCGGTGGGACCGAGGCCTCGATGGTACTGAGGTGTTGGTTACATTACAATTCGGTGGGACCGAGGCCTCGATGGTACTGAGGTGTTGGTTACATTACAATTCGGTGGGACCGAGGCCTCGATGGTACTGAGGTGTTGGTTACATTACAATTCGGTGGGACCGAGGCCTCGATGGTACTGAGGTGTTGGTTACATTACAATTCGGTGGGACCGAGGCCTCGATGGTACTGAGGTGTTGGTTACATTACAATTCGGTGGGACCGAGGCCTCGATGGTACTGAGGTGTTGGATACATTACAATTCGGTGGGACCGAGGCCTCGATGATACTGAGGTGTTGGATACATTACAATTCGGTGGGACCGAGGCCTCGATGGTACTGAGGTGTTGGATACATAATTACTTGTAGGCGTTTACTCGTTTTATGTAACTGTGATGTTGTTGCTTATGTGCGGATAGGGGTGATGTGTATATAATTCCTATCTGCGCATGTGTTGGAATTCACTAAGCTTCGTGCTTACCCTTTCCCAATAAACGGTGGTTTCAGGTCCGAGCGGCTTCAAGGCGTGACGAGTACACACTGACGCGCGAGGAGAGCTGGTCGCTTTATGATTTTGATAATTAAACGTTTATTCCGCTGGTTTTATTTTATAAAGATATTAATTATGTGTTTGCAAACGAAACGTTGGGATCATTTAATGAGTTGTTATCAATGAATTGTTAATTTAAAATTTAAAATTTGCTTGTAATTTTCGGGATGTTACATATAGTGATATGATTAGATTAATAGGTTATTTGAAGGATCCTGTATTGTAAATATACTCTTGATGGTTAATTTCCTTGCTATATTTATATAAGTTGAAGTTTCTTGTATCATAACGTGTTATAATTTGAGGTTTAAATTAGCCCTGATTTTAGGGTGTTACAATATGGTATCAGAGCAATAGTTTAAGCGAACTAAGTATGCTGAGGAGATACTTAGACTTAAGCTGTGATAAATTAAGTTATGATTCGTGAGAAATGGGTAGAAACAATAAGACGGGATAGTCTTAAGAGTTGACGGAAATACGTGAAATTAGTACTGTAACGATGGTAACAAGGACTCTCCTGTATGATATATTCACAATTTCAATTAGCTACTGTTATTTATGAATATATTGTTACATAAGCATGCTTGTTTCTAAATTGTTACAGTGACTAATGATCGGTAAAGTACGTTTTGCATGTCTATACTCGTATAACCATTTTTATGGTTATCTCTTTGTGTTATAGTAGAACGATGGTGGATACGCCACCAAGGTCCTTCAATTGTTTAGAGATTAGATCAGTAAATGATTGGGGGTTGGAAAGACAACCTGGAACTGGCGGAACTCATGAAAGTCCGCCAAGGCAAACTTTAATAGTATGAAATGGTTGAGTAAGTGGGCCATGGAATGCATGTATAGTAAGTGTTACAAAGCCGAGAGGGCGACCACTGATCGGAAGTAGAGTGTTATTGATAAGTCGCGTGAGTAAAACGATTGACCTTGTTTGAGTGAGTAGCCTTCATTTGCGAATAGAGTTTTATGTATGGTGTCCTAGTGTGTGTTACATGTGTTTTTATGATTCCAAAACAAATGCATAGACAACAATTTTAGTCGAGGTTGAGTCAGCATGTGCAAGTATGTATTTAAAGAAAAAGGCAATTCCATTTACGGCGCACATTGAAATTTTGAGTTTAGCAATTTGCAAAATACTTCGTATTTTACATGAAAAGTTGAATGAAAGCAAAAAGGTCAAGAAAGCGTTGGCCAGCAAAATTTGTTATAACCAACAAGAGTATTAACTTGATGATATCATATAAACGAATGTGAGAACCGACTAGCTTACTTCGTGTCGGTAATTTTCTTTCAAACTTTTGTCGCATGAAAAGATTTTCATTTTTATTATTGTCGTAACAATATCGTTTGGTTGAGAAAGATTAAGTATTACGGAAAGTTGTATGCAAACGATTCTCGAGATCGTTGTGCAGTACATTGGAGTTATGAGAATGTTGGGGTCATTTGTAACCAAGATGTTCCTTGTGTTGTTCTTTAAAATGAGAAAATGTGCGAAATGATTCATTTATCAAGTTGTCATGCATGAAGGCTATGAACTCACTAGGTCATGGAGTATTACACTATAAGTTAAGAAAGAACTCCGAGAGTGAAGAGGTGTTGATAAATCATGTGAGAATGTTCGTAGTTTTGGAATTTGTGTTCAAGATGAGAGGTGATCAGTGGGAGAGTCGAAAGTGGACTTTAGTGTCAGATGTATGAGGGTCTGTACCCATTGTTCGATGACTAGAAAAACAGTTGCCAAGGGACGATTGTGTCCGGAGGAAGGACTAGAAGTCGTCAAGGTGATGGAATAGTGTGGTGAGACAGAAAGGAAACATCCTTGACGTCAAATAAGAAATTATGGTGATCTTGTGATATTAACGTTGCACGAATAAATTGGAGATGAAGACGATGGGATGTGAATTAGATTATGATATGTTGGAAGGATTAGGTTCAGTTAGGGACCTTTGTTAAAGAATAGGTTAAGGAAGTATCGTCAGGTTGACTATTGACTTTGAAGTCGGCAGTTGTGTAAGGTGCATGAGGCCTTTTGCCTGTCACTGGGTGCGGTCTGGGTGCGTCCCGAGTATGCCTGTGCGGGCAGGAACAAAACCATGAGCGGTACCGGCATGCTGTTATGCAGAGGGTATGCGCAAAGCGGACATTATCGTGTACGGTAGACTGGGGATGTTACAGAATGGTCTATATTTTGTGAAACACCCATTTTGGGGGAATTTGAGTGATTGGCGAATAAATCGCGAATGAAAGAAATTTTGATTAATTTATTGCATAAGAGAAAGCTATGTGGTCAAAATACGTTTTTAGAGTTATTGTGGTTGTACAATAATTATGATGTGATATGTGCTTAATTGCATTTTATTTAAATGAGTATCGTTTTAAGTATTGGTCTTATGTGTGAGGACCGTTTGATGATCTTGTATTCTTAGTACCTTTGGGACTAAGGAACCTTGGTGAGTGATATACATTGTTGAGTATAAAAGAGTTGCATATACGTGTACATATAGATACATATATGAATTGACTTCATTGGGAAGGTAGCAATGAAGGGGTTGTGAGATTATCACGCCTCGGAGCGTGTGTTGCATGATGTGAGTTAGATGTATTTAATTGCATGAGTAGAGGTTGATAAATAATCATTAGATCCTTTGAGCAGATGGCTCGGTTTTGGACTCGGTTGAGTATTGAGAGCATTCGCCTGGTTTAAATAAGCTCGACGTAGGCTTGGGGTTGGAATTATATGAATTGTATTATAATTGAAGTTTACATGATATGAATACATTGGTTATTTCTGAGATCATGTATGAATATTAAGCCTGGAATTAGAAGATTAAAAGTTAAAGGACCACCGTGTAGGGGTGTTAGGATAGTGAAGGGCTGTTGTTTTAGATAAGCGTTTTCTTACGGTGTGGATGGTTTATAAAGGATGAAGTATTAGACATGAACGAAGCGAGTGTATAGACTATGCCGATCTGTGAGGGATTGTGCCCTGTCTATGTATTGGTTCAGAATCACGAAGAGCTAGCAGGAAACAAGTAAGTTGAAATTAATTAGAAACCGCGAGTTGTGGTTCAACTAAAGTTGGGGAGGATTATAATAGTGAAATAGACTCAATTAATCATGCGGGAGAACATGAATGTACGTTTGAATTGTGTACAAATGACCATGAGAGACCTGGTCTGCTGTGAGATGTTATGGGTGGAGAATGTACGAACGAGTAGTGGCATCAAGTGCCAAGATAAGTGTGTCAACTAGTATGTAATGTGAAGTTAGAAAGAGGAAGCATCTGATGGAAGTCTTTTCGGGGATTTCAGATAAAGAGTACGATTTTGTCAAATAAAATTGTTGGAGTGTGTGGTTTGTAAGATGGTGTAGTGATAGAGCTAATATCGGAATAGAATGACAGAAAAGTAGTGCGTGTTTATCCAAAGCGATGTTGGTTGTGTGAGTCGTTAGATAAGTTTATGTTTTTGAATCATTGGAAGTTAACGAAGATGATGGATATGTTAGTCAAAATGTGATGTAAAAGATGCAAATTCCTTAAGGAAGATGAGTTGCTTCTTATGTGTGAAAGAATTGTCCGAGGAAGTATTAGTTGCAGATTAAAGAATGTGTAGTAAATTGGGACGGTATGTCGTTTCAAGATAACTTAGTTGATTGCCTTAAGTTAGAATTTTGGTACAACTGTTTGGTTATGTATAGTAATGAGAAAATGTTATCAGTATGTGGAAAAGTTGGGAGAAAGAGACAAGTAATGTTTGGAGGGTAGTACTCCATGCTAACGTGGGAAGAAATGATAAAAAGATCGGACCTAAGAATGTAGTTATACTACAGGTTCATTGGAATTATCACCCTTGATATATAACACTTTAGCATTTGGTTGTAATATGGTCGCATAGTGCGATAGTGGTGTGAGGAATGGTAACACTTTATACTGAAGAAACGTGTGAGTCATGGATGTAAAAAAGGTTTGTCGTATTTATCGAAGTAGTCAAAAGTGGTGAGTATGCTCAATTTAAGGTGAGTGTAGATTTTCAAGCAGTAGATGGTAATGTTCTTTTGAGACCCAGAGATCGAGTTATGGTTAATGACGGTATGGTAGCCCAAGAAATAGTCGGGTAAAGATTTGATGATGAACAGTTACTCTAAGGAGGATTGCAAATCCAAGTTGAGGAGCGGATACTAAAGTAAGAGTGTATGAGAAGAATTGTTGTGTAGAAGAACCAGAAGCAATTTTGGAAAGATCGGTTAGAAAGCTATGTAGTGGTAAGGAAGTAGCTATGTTGAAAGTACAAAGGAAACACCATCGAGGTGCTAATGTGACTTTAGAGTCGGAAGTGAGTATGAGGGATAGGTATCCTCATTTGTTTACCTGATCTTGATTTCGGGGACGAAATCATTTTCAAGTTGGGGAGTATTGTAACATCCCAAATTTTCAATAATGTTATCTTAATAAGAATTGGGATTTATTTGTATTTTAGTTTTAACCATGAATTATATGGAATTTTTATAATTTAATGGGGTTAAAATACAAGGGTTTAAGTTTGGTGCTACTTTTGGAAGTATTGGAACTAGAGGGTGTGTTTGGTCACTTATGGAAAGTAGGTAAGGATAAAATAGCTGAATGAGATATTATCTCATTCTTTTGGTTTTGGGTCGGCAGAGAAAAAGGAGAGAAAGAGAGAAAGCAAAGAGAAAAGAGAAAGAAGAGAAGAAAAGCAAGGGTTTGTCTTCATTTTGGTAAGTAATTGACTATGATTTATGATAAAAATCTGTTGTTGTTATGTGTGTGTAAACGAATTTGATTGTGGAATAGGTATTTGGAATCATAAACAATAGATTTGAAGAATCAGATTGTGCAAAATGGGTATAACTTCCTTAAAAGGTGAGTTCATTTGTTGTTTGCTTAAATCAGTGTTTTCATGTTAAATTAAACCTTGAAATAGCTGTATAAATTGGTTATGAACTGTATGGGATGGTTTAGAATGAGCTTAATAGAACAGAAACGAACCTGGATCGATTTTTGGGCTGCAGGTCGAAGGTTTCCGGATAAAACCATGTATCCGGAAACCGTGGTGATGAAGGTCTCCGGACGCAATAAGTATCCGGTAAGTATTAAGTTTATTATAAGTATCCGAATAGATTTAGTTACCGGATGGTATCCGGATGGCTTTAGTGTCCGGATGACGTCCGGGTTTGAATAGTATCCGGTAAAGTATTGTTATCCGGAAAGTCCATTTATTTGGATAGTTTAGAAGTATCCGGAAACCCCTGTTGTCCGGACACTTTTGTGAATTTGAGAATGTTAGGTTCTGATGTTTGGAAGCAGATTCTAGATGTTTTATCTGGTTAAGTGTCTAAACCAGATAGCGGATAGCGGAACCCCCGTGCTAAGTCGCCGAAGGGGGGGGGGGGGGGGGGGGGGCATTTGAGGGTGAAGATACGATAGGTTATCTAGTATTCTTAGATTTGAGAATATGATATAAGCTGTAATATGTTGTTATGCATATACGTTAGTGTTACGTATAAAAGCGATATGTGTATTTCGCAGTGGGTTGCAAACTGTCCACAGTGGGAAGCGCAAGTGTACACTGTCCACTATGATCGTCACAGCAAGTAATAGTCGGTAAAATACCGGAATCGAATCCACAGGGACTGGACAATCAAGACAATATGGTTCTTATGAACTCCTTTTACAAGTTTCGATTAGAGAAGAAAATAATATCTTGAGTTGGATTGGTGAAATAACTACTTTTAACGATTTTACTAAAGATTTAAAAGATGAAATGTAGGTTAGATTTTCCCTAGATTTTATAGTAAATACTTGATCTCAAAAAGTGATCCTAGTAATTGAAGTCGGTCTTTTCGCTAGAAAAGCCCGGTTACAAAATACTCACACCGTTAAGTAAAAATCCCATACTAGTTGTACTTGTTGTTTTGTCAATGGTAATCTCAGAATGGACCCTCTCGGGCCTCGATGGAATGTGTAGAGACAAATACTCTAAGTGTTTTAAATACACAAATTAGCTTGTCTACTACTCCTGTGGGGGGAGATTAGCTCACTGTGCTGACCTCACTCTCGTAAGTGTCATAAGAATTCTTTCGAACTCCCTAGCATTATCCAAGCTCGTCTCACTACGTTCTACCCATTTCTGAGTTGAGAACTAGACTTTTAGATCCTTACAAGTGATCGGCTTGTTCGCATCCTTGGGGTATAATCGAGAATGAATAACCAAAACAACAAATATTCTAAGTATAAAGATTACTCAAGCATTTTCTCTAAAATCTAGGTACTTCTCTTGCCTACATCCCCAAGGATGTTTAGCCTAACATATCTGAAGTAAATAAAACACAAGATGAAGATTTAGACATGATTGAAAAAGTGACTTTGAATTACTGCTCACAGTGGGGAACGTAAGTTGCCCACTGTTCGAGAACTACAACTGAAAGTTAAACTAGAACTTTAAAAACACCAGAAATTAAAGTTACACTACTGCAGAAAAGTAAAACTAACAATTGTTCTAAACTTGAGAGAATTTAAGTCTACAAACTAAGATGCTTGCTAAAATTAAAGATTGACAATTGATTCTTTTTTTGATGACCTAAGCCCTTCCTTTTATACACCAAAGAAAGAGCTTGGGTAATACCCAATGAGGTCTTTTGACTTTGCATCAACTGAATTATGGGAGCACAAGGACCATTTGTGCCCCATGTTTCTTCTTTAACCAAGGGCTTGATGCTTCTAACCATGGGACTCTTCAAAAAGTTGACTTCTAGGCTCTTAGGTATGAATATTAAATTCACTTTGCCATCTTCTTTAAGAGCAAGCCTAGAATAAAATAATCCCCATGCTTGTACTTGTTACTGAACCTTCTAACTGCCCCCACCATGCTGTCTAACTCAGATTTCTTCTTTTTGTCTTTTCCAGCGGCAGCAGTGGGGAACCGGAGTGAGCACTGTTCACGTCACTGCAGATAAAACGTGAAAACTACCCAAAATCCACCAAATAATTTATTAAACACAAAGGTTTACTCCATTTGCTCATTTTCGACATTTATACTAAGAATGGGGGTTTTTGAGAGGCGGAATGGCTAAATTTGACAAAATAAAATCCGAAATTCAAAGAAATAATAACTCTATAAATAGAGTTATCACAACCTCAAACTTAAACCATTACTTGTCCCCAAGTAATAAAATATATATACAAAACAATGCATTTGAAATTTTAGGGACTTACCGACTCTTTACTTTGAATGGACGTTGATCTCCTCCTTTAGATACTTCTTTCGGTTCCAAAATTGAAGTTTCACTTTTGTATTTGACGAAATCTTTCCCTTGTTCACAATTGAAAAATAGGGCTTTTCTTGGGTTCGAAAGGTTTTCGGCTTTGAAGATTTTTCCAAGGGTTTTTGCACGGATTTCCAAACATGGACCGAAGATCTCGCTTGGAGATTTTTATTTCAAGAAGTGGGTGTTTTGGATTTTTCATGGGTATGTACGCACACTTTCAGGCTTTATTTTGGGTATGGCTATTTTTGTGAGAGTGGGCATTCTGATGGTCCAGAAAAGGCACACCATATTTTTCTGGGAGTGGGCACTTTGATGGTCCAGAAAAGGCACACCATCAACTTTGTTAGTGCAACTCCGTTTTTTCTTCTGTTTTTGTATTTTTGTATTTTTCTCTTTTTTTTTGGGAGGTGGGTGAGGCTTTACCCACCTCAAACTTATGACCTCGCAGTGTCCTTACTGTGGACAGACTAGAAGTCACATCTGGAAGTCCCCACCTCAAACTTAAAACTGCACAGTGTCCCCACTGTGACTTGGAAGGATTCAACGAGGGGTGTTGGGGAAACACCAAAAAAAGTTGTGATTGGATGCAAAAAGGACCTATTTCACATTGTGGGATAAGTTGAGATTTGTACTTACAAAAGGGACCTTTGAATTGTCGGAAACCGAGAGTTGTACCCTAAAAAGAAAAAAATCATGCAAGCATTCAAACCAAATAATCAAGTTAGTAACCAAAATTACCTACCTACGGTAGGATTTTCATGCATCATTAACGGATAGTTTAAAGCAGCAAATGTGTCAAAAGCCTAGCCATAGGCATCATACAGAAAATTAAATTGTTTTTGGGGAGCAAACTGGTAAAACCAATGTTTTAACAAACCATTCAGTGGCTCGGGGTGGTACTTGGTGAACTGTCGGCATCATTCTCCGCAAAGTCAACCTCACTAGCATACGTTGCGCAAATATCCTCGGGAAAGCTCGGGAGTTGGGCTGCCAACACCGGGTTGGTTTCATTCACAAACTGCCCCATGACCTCATCCCTTTCCCGCGTGTACATCCAAAAAGAATTCGTGGCCCTTCCTTGGTATCTTTGCTCGGCTTCCATCAAGTCTAAGCGGTAATTGATCTTACGTAAAGCTGCCAAGATTTCGGTCATTTGATTGCTGGAAGGTCCTGCATCGGTAGTGTGCACCGGTGTATGAGGCGTTTTTGCAACGTGCTCCTCAGCTATGAACACAGTGGGGTTAACAGTCCCCACTGTGGGGATATCTTCTTCCTGCTCGGGTGGAGGGGTGGTGATGTGCCGTCCCATCTTTTGGATGGTTCCCACATTGATAGTACTCGTGGAATCTAACCACTGGTCCTCCACAGCCGACGGTACACCTGCGTCTATCATCAACGAAGTAATAAGGCAAGGGAGGGGCAAAATTACCTTCTTCCGAGTACGCGCTTGATCGATGGCCGCATGCATGACAGTGCCCACGTTGATCCTCTTTCCCGTGAGGATGCAGTACAACATCGCACACTTATGCATCGACAAAGTGGTGTCGTGCGAAGTTGGGGATAATGAAGCACGGAGAAACTGGAACCAAACGGCAGCCTCGGTAGTGAGGGAACCAGCATTTAGGCACCGTCGTTGACCGTCCTTATTCCATGGTTTCCCTTCAACTGCTATCTCTCTTAAAATGAGGTCCTCACTTGCGGGAGTCATCTTTTTCAAGAACTGCGCAAACTCACAAATACCCGAATTTCCTCTCCCCAATACTCGGTTAATTTCCCCTGGATTGTAACAAACTTTCCTACCTCGAACTACCACAAATGGGTCTTTACTTTGAGAGGCCTCGGCGTAAAATTCACGCACTAGTGAGGCATTGGCACGTCGATTAGCAGCAGAAATAATCGACCAATCATGCACCACAATTCTATCCTTGACAAATGAATTAGCTTCAACGAAATCGGGGTCAAAACCCCTCTCTAATTTCAACTTTTGCTTCGCAATGCAGTCAAAGTGGGCAGCCACCTCCGGGGAGGTGAACTGCCTGGGCACCCCACTGGGGGCATGCTCAGTACCCACGATTAATTGATGTGGGTTTTGGGTTTGAATTTGTTCATCCCCATCATCAATTTCCATAGACGATGAACTTAGAGAGGTTGTAGGGTTTTTACCTTTTCGTGAATCTTGCTTAGCAGGCCTCTTTGTCGGTGTTTTTCGTGCCCTGGCCACCGTGGATCTGGTAACCACTCTCCTCTTCTTTTCGGCCTGGGGAATAGGGTTCTCCCCACTGTGGACATCTTCCGAAACAGCACTCTTCTCCTTATCAAACTTAAAACCAACATACTGACTCTGATAATTTTCCTCCACTATTCTCTGCAACTCCTCGTTCTTAGCAAACAATTCTGCTTCAGCCTTCTTCCTCTCCTCCTCGAAGATCCTCTCCTTTTCTGCCTTAATCCTTGCCTCCTCTAGTTTCTTTTCCTCCTCTTCTTTACGGACTCTTTCCTCCTCTTCTCTACGCCTTCTCTCGGCGTCCTCCTTCCTCTCTCTTATCACTTCCTTTCGTTGAATGTATTCCTCCTCCAATCGTCGTTCTTCCTCTTCGGCTTGCAGAGCCTCGGTATCAAAAAGGCTGGTACTCGTGGTTGAGACGCGTGGAGAGGAAATAGCCTTCGGACTTTCCTTTTTGGAGGAACCTTCGTCTGGTGCACCAGATGTCATCGGTGCACTAGAAGTCACCGGATGCTCGCCGGAGACCGGCGGCAGTTCGTTAAGGTCACCGGTGATGGTTTCCGGTGGGGTGTTTTCGGTGTTTTGACGGCGGATCGCCGCTCGAGTAGGTGCTTGAGGGTTCGAAATCGGCCTCTTACTTCTAGCCATTGGAGGGGTTTTGGTTCTGGTTCGTGAGAGAGAAATGGAGAAGAAAAAGATGGTTTTTGAATATTTGGAAACAAAAGTGGTTTTTGGGGAGTTAATGATGGTTTTTAGGATTTTTGAAAGGGTTTTAGGGTTGAACCGTCGGTTTTCAGGAGAGAGAGGGAAAAAGGACAATGATGATTTTCTTGGAAAATGGAGAACTAGGGTTATGTGGCAGCAAAAGTTGAGTAGTTGGCAGAAAAAGTGAAGTCTTGTCAGCATTGGGCCCCACAAATGGTCCCATCATCCGTCAGATTCCAGAGTGGGGAGCGCAGTGACTTGCGCCTTCCCCACTGCGACGCGTTTTGTTGATTTTTTCTTTTGAAAATTTGGAGCTGTGCTTACACACATGAAATCAGACTACCATGCAATATTAAAAAGAACAAAAATAAAAACACAGCAAATAACAGAAATAAAATATTTACAAGTGGACCCCATGTTTCTTAATCACAGTGCGGTGGGGAGTGGGCAGGGATGTGGGCACTCTCATGCAGAAAATGCTTTACTCTTTGCCCGTTGACTTTAAAGGTCTGACCAGACTGTGGAGACTTTAATTCCACTGTTCCAAAGGGACTCACCTTCATAATGGTGTATGGTCCCGTCCATCTGGATTTGAGTTTACCTGGGAAGAGCTTGAGACGGGAGTTGAATAGTAGTACCTTTTGTCCTTCCAAAAATTCCCTATGGTTGATCCTACGATCGTGCCACATCTTGGTCTTCTCTTTATACAACTTGGCGTTCTCATAGGAGTGATAACGCAACTCCTCTAACTCATGCATTTGTAAACTTCTTTTGATACCCGCAACATCCTCACTCATGTTAAGCTCTTTAAGGGCCCAAAACGCCTTTTGCTCCAATTCAATCGGTAAGTGGCAAGCTTTGCCAAAAACTAATTTAAATGGAGACATTCCCAAAGGAGTTTTATAGGCCGTTCGGTAGGCCCAAAGAGCATCATCAAGTTTGGTTGACCAATCTTTTCGGTGCGGTTTAACAACTTTTTCCAAAATCCCTTTTATTTCACGATTTGAAAGCTCGGCCAAACCATTGGTTTGCGGATGGTATGCGGTGGCCACTCTATGATGAATATCATATTTAGCAAGAACAGCGGCCATGATTTTATTTACAAAATGGGTACCCTCGTCACTAATCAATGCCCGTGGTGTTCCAAAACGAGTGAAAATATTTTTATGCAAAAATTTCACCACGGTGTTGGCATCATTTGAGTGGCAAGCAATGGCTTCTACCCATTTTGAAACGTAATCTACCGCTACCAAAATATACAAGTTGTTGTTGGAATTTGGAAAAGGTCCCATGAAATCGATTCCCCAAACATCAAAAAGTTCGACCTCGAGAATGTTGTTAAGAGGCATTTCATTTCTTTGCGAAATGTTCCCTGTACGTTGACACTGCTCACAATTTTTCACAAATTCATATGAGTCTTTAAAAACAGTGGGCCAAAAGAATCCACTTTGCAAAATTTTTGCAGCGGTACGGTTTCCACCAAAGTGACCACCGTAGTGGGATGTGTGACAACCATGGAGGATTTGATGTTGCTCACTCCCATGGACACAACGCCTCAATATTTGGTCCGCCCCTATCTTATACAAGAATGGATCGTCCCAAACATATTGTCGTGTGTCGTGTAAAAATTTCTTAAATGGTTGTCCAATCATCCCATCGGGCTTAAGTCCACTAGCTAAAAAGTTTGCAATATCAGCATACCAAGGAACATTATTCTCATGATGCTGAGCGGATAACAATTGTTCATCAGGAAAAGTTTCTTTTACCGGAGTGGGATCAGGAGTGGGATGAACAGTTCCCACTGTCTTCTCAATTCTTGACAGGTGGTCAGCGATCTGGTTACTTGTTCCTTTTCTGTCTACGATTTCCAGATCGAACTCCTGTAGCAATAATACCCATCTAATCAACCGTGGCTTGGAATCGGCCTTGTTGATCAAATATTTAATTGCCGCGTGATCTGTGTGTACTATCACCTTCGTCCCTATCAAGTATGACCTGAAACGATCAAAAGCAAACACCACTGCAAGTAATTCTTTTTCCGTAACAGTGTAATTAATCTGAGCTTCAATCAGTGTTTTACTTGCATAATAAATGGGGTGAAAGACTTTGTTCTTTTTCTGTCCGAGAACAGCCCCCACAGCCCACTCGCTGGCATCACACATTACTTCGAATGGGAGTGACCAATCAGGAGTGGTCACTATGGGTGCTGTGACTAATGCTTCCTTGATTTTTTCAAAAGCCTCTCGGCATGCTTGGGAAAAAATGAAATCTTTTTCGTGTTGTAATAGGTTGCATAGGGGTTTTGTAATTTTCGAAAAATCTTTGATGAACCTCCTATAAAAACCCGCATGACCCAAAAAACTTCGAATGCCTTTTACCGTGGTGGGTTCGGGAAGTTGTGCTACTACTTCAAGCTTGGCTTTATCAACTTCCAACCCTCTTCTTGAGACAAGATGTCCTAACACAATACCCTCTTCGACCATAAAATGACATTTTTCCCAATTTAAAACTAGGTCGTGGGTTTCACATCTCACTAGGCTTTTCTCTAAATTTCCCAAACAATTTTCGAATGATGTCCCCATCACAGAAAAATCGTCCATAAAAACTTCTATGGTGTCTTCTATCATGTCGGTGAAAATGGCCATCATACAACGTTGAAAAGTGGCGGGGGCATTACATAATCCAAATGGCATTCTCCGGAATGCAAAAGTGCCGTAGGGACAAGTAAAGGTGGTCTTTTCTTGGTCCTCGGGTGCAATGTGGATTTGGTTGTATCCGGAGTATCCATCTAGAAAACAATAAAATTCTTTTCCCGCCAACCTATCAAGCATTTGGTCTATGAATGGTAAGGGAAAATGGTCTTTCTTAGTGGCTAAGTTGAGTTGTCTATAGTCCATGCATATCCTCCATCCCGTGACAGTCCTAGTGGGAATGAGCTCGTTCTTTTCGTTCTTCACTACGGTTGTCCCTCCCTTTTTAGGGACACATTGGACGGGGCTCACCCAACTACTACTAGCAATGGGATAGATAATGCCGGCATCTAACCACTTCAAGACTTCTTTCTTAACTACTTCTTTCATGATGGGGTTCAACCTTCTTTGAGGTTGGACTTTCCCCGGGCTTTCACTCTCCAAATTGATCTTATGTTGACATAAAGAGGGGCTTATTCCTCTAATGTCCGCTATCGTCCAACCAATTGCCTTTTTATGCTTCATTAACAAATCGATCAGAAGTTGTTCTTGTTTCTCGCTAAGTTTGGAAGATATAATAACGGGAAGTTTGTTATCCTTAGCGAGATAAGCATACTTTAAGTGGGAAGGCAATGGTTTAAGCTCTAACTCGGGGGGCTGTTCTATTGAAGGGGGTTGAACATTTCTATCCATAAAGTCGAGAGGTTCAAAGGCTGCTACTAAGGCGTTACACTCATCCTCAAAAGTGTCTTCACTCCCAGATTCAGAGTGTTCACTCTCACTCCCCACTGTGGGCATTGTTTCAAAACTGTGGGTTTCATTAATCAAACTCAAAGCGAAACAGTCCTCGGTATCTATATACTTAAGAGACTTAAAGACATTGAAGGTTACTTCTTGGTCATTGACTCTCATTGTGAGTTCCCCTTTGTGCACATCAATCAAAGTACGTCCGGTTGCAAGAAACGGACGCCCTAAGATGATTGGGATTTCTTTATCAGCCTCATAATCTAGAACTAGAAAATCGGCAGGGAAGATAAACTTATCCACTTGGACCAGAACGTCTTCTATTTTCCCTTTGGGGTAGGCAATGGACCGGTCGGCTAGTTGTAATGTCACGGTTGTGGGTCTAGCCTCTCCAATACCTAACTTGTAAAAAATGGACAAAGGCATCAAGTTGACACTAGCTCCTAGATCACAGAGTGCTTGACCTACTTCTTGTCCTCCTATTGTGCATGGAATGGTGAAACTACCCGGGTCTTTCAACTTAGGTGGAATCTTGCTAGTAAGGAGGGCACTACATTCTTCGGTCAAAGCCACAGTCTCAAATTCACCCAACTTCCTCTTTTTGTTCAAAATATCCTTTAAAAATTTAACATAGCTTGGCATTTGCTCGAGAGCCTCTACCAAGGGTATGTTAATATGAAGTTGTTTAAAAATGTCTAAAAACTTTTTAAATTGAACATCGACATTTTTAGGCTTTATTCTATGAGGAAATGGTATGCTTCGTGGGTCAATTTGAGCTTGCTGTGGTATTGGCCTTGGAATAGTCGGCTTTGGGTCAGGTCCAAGAGTGAGAAGATCAGGGATGTCGGTCCCCACTGTGGGGATCACAGTGACTTGAGGAGTGCCCACTGTGGTGCTCACAGTGGGTTTTTGAGGCGAATCATCAGATTCGAAGACGATACCTTGCAGATCCTTTCCACTCCTCAGTGTGATGGACTTGACATGTTCAGGTCCTTTTCCTATCACTCTAGCGTGTTCGGTATCACTAGGTAACGTTCCTGGTGGTCTGTTCTTAACTTCAACGGCTAACTGTCCTACTTGGGTCTCTATATTCCTAATGGCTGCTTGAGTTTGATTCATAAAACCTTTGAGAATTGACTCGATTGATTGTTGTGCCTCAGTGGGTTGAGTAGGGCGTGATTGGTATTGTGAGGATTGGCCTTGGTGAAAATTTGGTGGGTTCTGCCCACTGTGATGTGAGTTCTGCCCACTGTGATGTTGCTGAAATCCAGGTGGGTTGTGTGGTCTTGATTGGCCATGACTCGCCCCGTGGGGTTGGAGTCCTTGATTTCCCGACCAAGAGAAATTTGGATGATTTCTCCAACCTGGGTTATAGGTTTGTGAGTACGGGTTGTTTCTTGGGTTGGTCCCTATAACACTTACGGACTCGGGATTTGCTGGACAGAAGTCAAAAACGTGCTCTTCTCCACAGAGTGAGCAGTTTTCAGGGAGATGTGTTGCGGAATTGACTTGGCCTCTATTTTGGTTCAAAACGATTTTGGTCAAGGCCACTAACTGCGCATTCATGGTTTTAAGTGCCTCGGAGTCGATGGTGTTGGTCTTTGGCATGGGTGCTCTCGGATTGGACCACTCGGTATTGTTGTTGGACACTTTTTCTAAGATCTGATACCCTTCGTTGTAAGTCTTACTTGTGAATGTTCCACCGGCTGTTGCATCTAAGATGATTTTGGCTGCATTGGAAAGACCATTGTAAAAGGTCTCCAATTGGATGCAACATGGGATGCCATGGTGTGGGCATTTGCGAAGTAAATCTTTAAATCATTCCCACGCATCCGAAACAGCCTCATCTTCTTCTTGTCTAAACAAAATAATATCATTTCGCAATCTTACATTTTTCGTGGGAGGAAAATATTTTTGCAAAAATTTATCGGCAAGTTCATCCCAAGTGGTTATCGAATGAGGTGCATGTGAGTTCAACCATGACTTTGCCTTATCCCTTAGTGAAAAAGGAAAAAGTCTTAGTCTTAATGCTTCATCACTCACCCCTTGCAACTGAAAGGAATCGGTCATTTCTAAAAAAGATTTTAAGTGCGAGTGTGGATCCTCAGATGGTGATCCCCCAAATTGACCCATGGCTTGGATCATTTGGAACATCACCGGTTTGAGTTCAAAGTGGTTTGTTTAAAGATTGGGCCTTCTAATCCCGGAGCTTAAATCACTGACTCCGGAAGTAGCATAGTCTCGTATTTTTCGATCTCTGCTATCGGCAATCGTCACTGTGGTCTCCACTATAGGTGGCGGTACTGCAGCCATGTTCACAGTGGGGATCACAGGGGGTTGTCGATTTTTGTTTCTGCGTCTTTTCCGAAAAGTTTTCTCTATTTCAAGATCGATTGGTAACAAAGGTCCGTGTTGTTGCCTTGGCATACAACACGAACGGTGCTAGAAAAACGAGTTACTCGGGCTCGAACAAAAACTAATGTCTTGAGATTTAAAAATCACGCCAGTGCCCGACAACGGCGCCAAAAACTTGTTGCGTATAAAAGCGATATGTGTATTTCGCAGTGGGTTGCAAACTGTCCACAGTGGGAAGCGCACGTGTACACTGTCCACTATGATCGTCACAGCAAGTAATAGTCGGTAAAATACCGGAATCGAATCCACAGGGACTGGACAATCAAGACAATATGGTTCTTATGAACTCCTTTTACAAGTTTCGATTAGAGAAGAAAATAATATCTTGAGTTGGATTGGTGAAATAACTACTTTTAACGATTTTACTAAAGATTTAAAAGATGAAATGTAGGTTAGATTTTCCCTAGATTTTATAGTAAATACTTGATCTCAAAAAGTGATCCTAGTAATTGAAGTCGGTCTTTTCGCTAGAAAAGCCCGGTTACAAAATACTCACACCGTTAAGTAAAAATCCCATACTAGTTGTACTTGTTGTTTTGTCAATGGTAATCTCAGAATGGACCCTCTCGGGCCTCGATGGAATGTGTAGAGACAAATACTCTAAGTGTTTTAAATACACAAATTAGCTTGTCTACTACTCCTGTGGGGGGAGATTAGCTCACTGTGCTGACCTCACTCTCGTAAGTGTCATAAGAATTCTTTCGAACTCCCTAGCATTATCCAAGCTCGTCTCACTACGTTCTACCCATTTCTGAGTTGAGAACTAAACTTTTAGATCCTTATAAGTGATCGGCTTGTTCGCATCCTTGGGGTATAATCGAGAATGAATAACCAAAACAACAAATATTCTAAGTATAAAGATTACTCAAGCATTTTCTCTAAAATCTAGGTACTTCTCTTGCCTACATCCCCAAGGATGTTTAGCCTAACATATCTGAAGTAAATAAAACACAATATGAAGATTTAGACATGATTGAAAAAGTGACTTTGAATTACTGCTCACAGTGGGGAACGTAAGTTGCCCACTGTTCGAGAACTACAACTGAAAGTTAAACTAGAACTTTAAAAACACCAGAAATTAAAGTTACACTACTGCAGAAAAGTAAAACTAACAATTGTTCTAAACTTGAGAGAATTTAAGTCTACAAACTAAGATGCTTGCTAAAATTAAAGATTGACAATTGATTCTTTTTTTGATGACCCAAGCCCTTCCTTTTATACACCAAGGAAAGAGCTTGGGTAATACCCAATGAGGTCTTTTGACTTTGCATCAACTGAATTATGGGAGCACAAGGACCATTTGTGCCCCATGTTTCTTCTTTAACCAAGGGCTTGATGCTTCTAACCATGGGACTCTTCAAAAAGTTGACTTCTAGGCTCTTAGGTATGAATATTAAATTTACTTTGCCATCTTCTTTAGGAGCAAGCCTAGAATAAAATAATCCCCATGCTTGTACTTGTTACTGAACCTTCTAACTGCCCCCACCATGCTGTCTAACTCAGATTTCTTCTTTTTGTCTTTTCCAGCGGCAGCAGTGGGGAACCGGAGTGAGCACTGTTCACGTCACTGCAGATAAAACGTGAAAACTACCCAAAATCCACCAAATAATTTATTAAACACAAAGGTTTACTCCATTTGCTCATTTTCGACATTTATACTAAGAATGGGGGTTTTTGAGAGGCGAAATGGCTAAATTTGACAAAATAAAATCCGAAATTCAAAGAAATAATAACTCTATAAATAGAGTTATCAGTTAGTAAAGTGTGATGGATCCATAGGCACTAGTGTTTGGTAATCACATGGAATAGGCGTGTGGTAATAATCGTTATTCCAGTGATGTGTGTAGTACTAATGGTTATGTGCACGTGGAATAGATGAAGTTAGTCATTATTCTGATGTGTGTAGTACTAATGGTTATGTATACGTAGAATAGATGAAGATTAATCATTATTCTGATGTGTGTGAGAAATCATGGAATAAACGTAATTCCTGATTTCTAAGGAAAAGAAGAGATTGGCATGTGTATATTGTAATCACTATTTCCTTCTCTAAGAAATAGGCATGTGTATATTGTTATTTCTTAGATGTGTACAGAAATGGGCATGTGTATATTGCGGTTTCTGGAATAGATGTGTACGGAACTGGGCATGTGTATATTGCGATTTCCGGAATAGAAACATTACTCTAGAATCAGTACAGATTCGTAGGGTAGCTCTGAGACATGATATGATGATGGAATGTGTGTCAGGCATATTCATGGAATTGGGTAAAATCGTGATAACGGAATAGAGTTACACGTACGGTAAGGAAAGGAGTAAGCATGTTTGTTGTAACTTGTTTACATTGATTTTGCAAATGTTATTTTGGAAACGAATGTTCTCACTAGGCGTTGGCCTAATCGTTTCATATGATGTTTTCTTACCAGGTACCAGCTCGGGAAAGTAAAGGGTTGTGGGACGAGCGTTTTTGGAATAGCAGAGGTGTTAATTAACAAGAAGAGATTTTGATGGATTGCTTAGATAACTTAGTTAATCTGATTATAGTGATATGATTAGATTAATAGGTTATTTGAAGGATCCTGTATTGTAAATATACTCTTGATGGTTAATTTCCTTGCTATATTTATATAAGTTGAAGTTTCTTGTATCATAACGTGTTATAATTTGAGGTTTAAATTAGCCCTGATTTTAGGGTGTTACACAGAGTAAAGTCGGTGGGCGCGAAAAAGAAAAATCTTACAGCCCCCGACACCTCCGCCACCGATTTCAGGACCATGGCACCGACAAAACCATCGGTGACTTCCCCGGTTCGAAAACCTTCTAAGCGGAGGCACTCATCTCCCCCCCCCCCCCCCCCCCCCCCGAGGTCTTATCTAAAAAGGTCTCGGGCACCCTTGATCGAACCTTCCCATCCACGGGACTTTCTTTAACCTACTACCGACTCCTCTGCAGTCTCTCAAAAGACTACAGTTGTAGACATGGAGATCCCATCTTTTGCCTCTCCACTCATCTCTTCGGGTTGTAGAGATGACTTCGGGGACTCTCCCCTCGAAGGCGTAGATTTGACACTACACGGCCTTTCACCCGATTAGTTTATGATCGATGACGAAGCACAACCGATCAGGGTTCCCCCCCACCGAATCCCCCCCCCAAATGACTTCTTTGATTTTCTTTTGGGTGACACTGGTTCTCCCCGAACCATCCCGTCCACCGAAGAGATGTCCACCGAGCCTCCCTCACCGAAGCAACCCCCGCCCCAAAGATCTCCCTCACCGCCGAAGCAACCCCCACCCCGAAGATCCCCCTCACCGTCAAAGCAACCACCGAGAACTCTCTATCCCGATGTATTATCGGATTACCTACCCAATCTCACTCCCACAGAAGATCAACTCCGTCTCCAATTCCGTCTCTCGGAATTCGGTGGTAATGCCTCTACAACTTCTTGGTTTCCTTCTGACTATCTTAACGATGTTCAGGAATGTGCTCGCCAATGTCGGCTCGTCGGCACTCAGTTTGAATCCTTCAAACACTCGACTCTTTGCATGCTTGCACATGCCAACTCCAGAATCTCGGTGATTGAGTCTCAGTTGCCACGGATTATGTCAGATGCTCTTGCCGACGCTCTTCGGCCTGTCTCTAATATGATTGCTTCATTGTCTTCCAAGGTGGAATCCTTTACAAAGTCTCATGGGGATCTTGCTCTATCCTTTGGTGCTTTCAGGGCATCCTCTCTAGTCAAGGATACTGAACTTCAGAGGCTTCTTCAAGAGAACCGGTCTCATCAAAGTCTTCATTCCAGCATCACCGAATCCCTCAACACTCTTCACACCAAAACTGACAACATACAGGAGAAAGCCCAATAGGAAATGGACTTGGGTGATTTCACTATGATCTCCGATGAAACCACTCAAAGCTTGGCTCTTCTTCACACCAAGTTTGATAGTTGTTTTCAACAGTTGGGTTTTAAGATTCCGGCTGCTGCTGAGGGGGAGAAGTCTGTTGGTCAACCAAAATTGCCCTCCATCAAGAGATCTATCAGCAACATACCTCCACCTTCCACCGATAAATCATCACAAGCCACCAAAGCTCAAGCTATGCCTTCACCGAAAACATCACTGTCTCCACCGAAACATACAGGTACCACCGATCTTCTCTCCACACCACCGAAATCACCATCGGTGGAAATAATACATGCAGTAGTTGAGGGGGAGAAAATCCAAGCATCTTCTGAGGGGGAGCAAAAATACAAAACCCCCAAAGACAAAGGAAAGAAAACAATCATAGCTGAACGGTTGGCCGAAGAAGAAAAGAAAAGCAAAGAGTTAGCAAAATATGGGACTCGACCTGCCGATGCTCAATCCTTAAAGCTAAAGCCTCCTTCTCAACAATCTCTGGAATCAAACCTCGGTCTGACTCCTCAAGAGATTGAGGAAGCCAGACGCGCTCAAAAGGCCTTAGATGATTCTAAGGCTCTCTCTGTGAAAGTTGCCAAGGAAGAGGCTATTAAAGCCAAGTCTGCCGACCCCATTTTCACCCAAAAATCGGTGCTGAGTGCCATCGAAGAAGAAAGGAACGAAGAAATTTCATGGTACAAAAAGACCATGCACCACCGACTTAATAGATCCCCGATCTCAAACGTCAAAATTGCCACCTCCAGAACCAACCCGAAAGATATCAGGCTAATCATTGATAGAGAAGATGGCTCGATGAAAAGTGTGAGAGATATTCACCTCGAACATTTCGGTCTCCCCGAATGGTATGAAATCTCTCAACACCTGCTCAGAAGTGTAAACCCAAAGAAGGACATCTTTGTCAAATGCATTGATGGATTGATGGAAAAGATGAAAGAGATCAAAAGAAAACACAACATAGTCCTATCCTCCGATGAAAGGGTAAAACTTCAATCGATGAAAGAGGAAATCCGTCTTCCCAAAGTCAAGAATCCTACCGACAAAGTGTTCAAGGAAATGGCAACCGAAGGGAAAACTCCAAATGTGAGCAACTTGAATCTGTCCATTCCTACATCTGTGCCTTATCCTACTACGACTTTGAGTCTCTCACCGATTCCTGGGCTGTTCTTTAATGATGGTTTCGGTCGTCGGGCTTTCTTCAGGTTTGCACAAATCCCCATCGCCAATACTTTGTTCCTTGAAGACATCTCCAATCTATTTCCTTACATCCCCGAAGCTCAACCATTCTACCGAAATGTGCTGGATGAGATCAAGCGCCGACAAACTTCCAAGAAATAGATTTTCATCTTTCTATGTGGTACTTGTAAAAGTTTGTTTCTCTTTTTATCACTTGTACGAGAAAAACTTATCCAAATACAAGTACTTTTCTATTTGAATTTTCTTTTATGCACATAACCTTACTTTTATTTACTTGTAAATAGTGTAAATAGTATACATACTCTTACAAAAGAAAAATAGATCAAAAAGAACAAAAAGAATATTTTAGCATGGTTCTTTGAATGACTTGTACAAGATAGCAATTGTTCGGTGAAGTCGAAGATCAACCGAAACCAAGCTTGAAGAGATTCTCTTTGCGGAATTAAGAAGACTCTTCTCAAGATTCATACAAGTCAATGTCCACCGAATTGTGTCTTCACACATCGGTGGACATGCTCACCACCGATGGTGTCTTCACACGTCGGTGGACAGGCTCACCACTCACCACCGATGGTGTCTTCACACGTCGGTGGACAGGCTCACCACCGATGGTGTCTTCACACGTCGGTGGACAGGCTCACCACCGATGGTGTCTTAACACATCGGCCAAATCCATCCCACCGATAAGGATGTTCATCTCGGTGGGATCTCTGTGTAAATGGATTTTCTTGCAGATGATTTCGAAGACCTATGTCAGTGATATCGGTGGAATACCTTCGGTATGATTGCATTGGAATACACATCAAGAAGATCATTTATTATGGGACAATATCCTTTGCCAGGTAAAAGTGACTATTTGTCGTTTTATCCACTTTTAGCTAAAGTCCCTTTCTGCATGGGTTCTATTCCTTGTACCAAGGAAAAGGTGATGTTGACATATCAACTTTCCAGAAGTCCACTGGTTCGAAGCAAGTCTCCTGAAGACATGTGTACCAAGCATTTAATGCTTAGTACTCTTATCCTCACTATAAAAGGAAGTAGAAGACTCCATGCAAACTACGCTTTTTGGAAATCTCTCTCATTGCATGAAATCTCCATATTGCTTAAAAACTTTATAGCTTTGTTCTAAGTGTTCTTAGTTGTTTTGTTAGTATACTTTGTGTAAGATTGTTAGAATAGTTTATCTGTTCTTTTCCGCAACAGTCTTAAGTTTTCTATGTGTAATTCTTGTTGAAAGATTTTCAATAATAGAATTAAAATTGTGAAAATTTTGAGTATTGTATTCAACCCCCCCCCCCCCCTTCTACAATACTTGTTATAGCCATCTGGGACTAACAGAAACAATGTTATTTAAATCCCAATTTATAAAATGACAAGTATAAATATGAATGCAACATTTTCCTCAAACGCACCATTTTCGTGATGAAAACTCAAATATAAAACGTTAATTCGAATATGAATTCGAAACTCAATACTCACCCAAAACGTGAATAATATAATTAATACACTTACTAAAATTCAAGTAAAACTTTATTATCCAAGATACCAAAATATAAGTAAGACTCAATACACAAAATCATAACTTATGGAGAATGCTCCATACTCAAAACGTCACCGAAAATATGGATAAAACTCAATACCCAAAACAACACCTTTCGGTGACGGGGGAGACCCGATTTCCATGGTTAGTGGCGGAACACAAAAGTACGCCACCAATCCACGTTATAGAGCTCATCCTGAGGATCAATGGCCCCAATGGGATCAATAATTTCGCGATTCATAAACGGGGCCCCCGATGATCCAAGGTACACTCATTCACTAGAAATTACACCATGTGGCCAATGGCTAGTATCCGGCTCCCATAAGACCGTACCAAGTTGCCCCCGATGACCCAATGCCTATTTCTAGCTATAACATGGGAACAACCATCCCATTTAAAACAATAAAGACTGACTCCTATGCCTATGGATCCATTGCATTACAGTCTATATTTACATGACCCAAAATGAATGACAACACACTCAAAGCATGTAACATTTCAGATAAATATGTCATAACTGCATATAACTTCGAAAGCCCGACGCATATCAAAATTAAACCGGACAAATGTTTCCCCAAGACTTATTAAAATCAAAGTCGAGTCAATAACTCAACAACACCATTGACTATTATATAGAAGTCACCATAAGCAATAAAATGTATTTAACAAACGTTTATGCAATTACAATGCTCCAAAATATGATTTATGAGTTGTGATAAATAGTTTTCCAAATGAAACTATACCCTTTATAATTCCAAAGTATTATATAACTCAAAAATATACATGTTGCACAAGTCTTATAAAACCAAATACACTAAAAGTGCTTTTACGTCACATGACCTCCATTTTTACAATAAACCATTAAAAGACATATTAATATAATTTCTTTATCAGAATGTTCAAAGACCCCAAATGAATGGCATTTTACAATATTTATAAATCAAATGTATCCACACCGTAAATTTCATCAAATAAGCAACACATTTGATAAACACAAAGTAAACACTTTAAAACTTCAAAATGGACGTTTTTGGCATGTACAAAGTTTTCGCAAAGTAACTTGAACTCACCTCGCTAGGTTACGTTAAACCTAGTTTTTATCCAACTTGCGCAAACTTCTCGCTACCTAGATAAACCATGTGTAATCACCAAATCAATAAAATAATTCTAAATAAAATATTTAGACAACCTTTTGAACTTTCCAACTCATTAAGAATCACCCCTAATGGATTTAAAACCAATTTTATACGAATATTTGAAGATGATTTACTTAATCCCGTCATGAAACGGTGCTGTCCTATAAAATCCGATTTTTGACCTATTTACGTTACAAATAAGCTCTTCCTCAAAACATACAGTTTGTTAAGGACATTTCAACGGTTCCAAGGACATATTACACACCTCAAACCGATCTACGAGCGATGTATTATGATTTTTATAAGATCTGGACAACGCCTAAAATCAATCGTATCAACTTCAAATCATTTAAATCCATACTACCCATAGATGAATTCATCAAAACTCATATAAAAACTATAAATTCGAAACCCTTAAATTCTATATGAACAAAGTAAATTGATCAATGTAATTCCTCTACAAAATACCAAACAACCCACAATTTACTATAATAGAGTTTACTTCCAACAAAGGGTTTAATTAGTATCCAAACCATAATATTCAAAGAACTCTAATTCTTTTGTTTTAACAAGAGAAACCTTAGATTAAAGGATTATGGAGTTTATACCTTTCAACAACAAAAACTTAATGATCTTCGATCTTCCCTTGATACGTTAATCTTGCATCTCCATCAAAATACTAAACTTGGATCTTCAATCATCTTTATCAACTAACCATATAAAACTTATGTGTATATGTGTGTGTATAATATATATATTTCTAAAAAAAGGAGGAATCAGCAGCCGTAGCTGCTGTTCCTTTCCTCCATGCCAAATTGCCAAGGGTTTTATTATCTTTTGCCTTATATGAGAGAAATAAGGATCTGGGCAAGATGGGCCTGATCATTAATTTCGGCCTAAGCTGTAATTTGGGAGAAAAAAATAGATAGAAGGGAGGTAGAGGGGATTTGAACACGAGACCAGAAGCCTGTAGCAGGCGCCTAAACCAGCCTGCCATGACTTCTTTATCTGACTTGATACTTCCATTAAATTATTTATTCCATTTTCGGCAAAACTAGTTTTACTCCCAACTTCGGCATTGATTCCGGTTCTTATGCGGCTTAAATTTACTAAAACTCAAAACACAAATATTGTGGTTATGAATGCTAAATTTTCATACTAACTTGAATCAATTAAAATGGGGGCTAAGACGAGTGCAATATTATTCAACTTTTGCTATATGTATGTATATAGATATACCGCTCCAAAGTGTACCAAACCAAAAATTCGGGTGTTACAAAATGGTCATTTCAACACAACAACCGAACAACAAGTTATCTAATATCATATAGACGACTTTATCGATATAAACAACTTTATCCATACACGTCTTAATGGAAAATGAACCGAACATCCCCTAAGGGTATAATTTTTTAAGTTGGTTAAAATGCATTATAATAAAATAAAATTTGTTATGATTTCTTATTTAAATTAACAAAAGGAATTCTTAGTCAAAGTAATAAAGTTTCACAATTTTCAACTAAATAATAAAGTTTCAAAAAAAATTACCTATTTTGATTAGTAACCAACTGATTTTATAGCATATAATGACGTGTATTTTGAATTTATCGTCCACCTTTTCGTAACCATTTCGTATCATAGGTCTTTTGTAAACTGGATGTCCAAAGTTATTAAATGTCACAAGACTAATATACTACAAAATGTAAAATTTAAAACTTTGTTACATATTGAGAGGAAAAATCATTACACTAATAAAAGATGTATCACACTCTTGTTGCGCTTTTACATATTTTGCTTTTTAAATATTCGATTAATTACAATACAATAAATAATAATGTATTGTCACTTTATTTTCAATTTGATTACTATATTTTAAATCTTTTATTAAAATTATTTATAAAACATTTTATGCAACACTTCTGCGAGAAATGAAGGTCATCCACTCATCCTACACACTAATTTGTTGTTTTCTTTTAACTCTTATTAGCCTCTTATGTTAAGAGGTAGGATCATTTAGATCTTTTGTTTTTTGTAAATTTTCAGAACCATATATGTCTTATCGTCTTCTTATCTAGCAAGAGGTAAACCAACTTTTTATTTGTTTCTTATTGTTTTCAATGAATTAACCTTGATAAATCATTTTTCTCGTTCGATTCAATATGATTATAATAACCCAATTTACTATAATTAGGTGACTTTCAAATTTAAATTTGTATAATTAAAATATATTATTATCTATTAAAAGTATTCGTTTAAATGAATGCTAATTTTATAATTTAAATGTAAATTTTGTAATGATGATGCATAAACATGTGAAATTGTATAAATTTATATACACAAATTCAATTCTATAATATTCTAATGGGTCAAATACATAATTTAAACAAATTCAGACATTTATCGGTTTACAAAAAACAAACAGTCTCATTGATTCATATTTCAGACTTTAACACCACCTCTTATCAATCAGAAGTTAAATAAGAATTCACACTTCAACATCCCTTAAAAAACAAACGCCACCTAAATAGATTATACAAAACACTTAAACACCTCCATAACAAATATTAGTGAATTAACTACATCATGAAGCAAAATTTCTATCTCTATATTATTAGCTTGACATGCCATATCCCCTTGAAAAGAACATTGATACCAAAAATATACACACGTAAAATGTGGCACAATAATGGTGCAAGTATACACCAAATATTGTATTCGCTTTTCAAGTAATATAATTGTAAGGACCAAATGCCGTATCTACGGGGATTGGACTAACAAGAATCAAAGACTTTTAAGAACTTCTGGTGCAAAGTTTAGAGTTTTAATAAGTTGTCTAGTTTTAAGCAAGATAATGAACTTTAAATTGAAAATCTAGATTTAAAGAAAAGGATATCTGTTTTTGAAAAATAGTTTCCTTTTTTAGAAAAAGAGAAAGAAGTTTTTGAAAAAGAAATGAATGCTTTTGCAAAGGAAAGACAATTGTTTATACAAAAGCAATATGATTTTTCAAAGAAATCTCTTGAAGAGAAGAAGAGTCTTGAGCTTAAATGTTGAAAACTTTCAAAGTAGATCTCTGACTTTGAGAAAGTTCTGATCTTAGAAAGAGAGAAGTTTGAAATTACCCAAATCTTTTACTAAAAGGAATGGAGAACTTTTTTTGAAAATAACTGATTTGGATAAAGAATTGGATATAGAAAGCGAAGAGTCTGAGAAGAAGAAGGTTGAAGGTTTTAAAGCAAAAAGTTTGAAAGATGATTTTGCAAAAGAAAGAAAGATTTTTCAGGTTGAGATTTCTAAGCTCACAAAGAAATTATGTGTTTTGTCAACTGAGATAATGATAGAGAAGGGGCTCAAATCTGATCTCCAAAAAATCTTGATCTAATGTTTGAGAAGAAAAATGTTGTGTTTAACAAAGACAAGGAACTTAAAGATGTTAGCTCCAACTTCTATGTAAAGAAGTATTGAAAAATAGGCTAAGTGTAAAATAATCGACAAAGCCTCTGCCAAGACACCGAGCCAAGACACCGAGTGAAGATCCAACATAAGATGTTCTCAAAAGACAAGGCCACAGAGCCTCTGTCACTCTTGACAGAGCCTCTGTGGTATGAAGACTGAAGACTTGGAAGATAATATGAAGATCAAAACAAAGACGATCGTGCCTCTAACGATTTTTGCTGTACGAAGATCCTGAAGATCATTCGTACAAGGCGTGCCATGCCAACTCCACGTGGCAACCTCTGATGGGTTACAGCCTTTGCAGATAGCGGCACACTACATTAACGTTGTACCTGTAGCAGTCCCACGATCGTGTCTTTGTACCCTTAGTACTTCTTGTCTAAAGCTTGTCCCTTGATGAACAGTATAAATAGAAGGCTCATGTCGAGCTCTTCAATTAACTTTGCACGACACACACACCTCTAGAGAGCAGAATTCATATTATATCTTCGGTGTTCTTGGTGTTCTTATTTTAATCAATACAAAGTGAATCTTTGAGTTAATCTTGTGTTTATTTATACTTTGTGTATTTTATTCCGTGTGTTTTTCTACCTAAGAATATCTCATTAGTTCGTTAAAACGCTTCCGCACTCTTACTTGTTTGAACAAATAGATATATATATATTATTGTTGAGTAATTTCGGGATCAACAATTGGTATAAGAGCCATCCTTGATTTTATATATCAAGAGATCCTCTCTGACAATGATTTTTGGTAGAAACTTGGATTGATTTTAACCCGTTCTTCGTTTATTTCAAACAACCTCTGTTTTTCTGCCATTCTCGACCAGTTCGACTTTGGTAAACTTACAGAACCTGTTTCTTTGGTTAAAACTCTCCATTTTAGTGCATTGTTCAAGGTTTTAAGCTTATAAACTCATTTAGAAAAACCCATTCCATCATCTGAAAGTTTGCTGTTCATACTCTGTTTTCTGGTATTTTCAAACTACTTTCAAAATGGCAAACACGAACAACTTCTTCACTGTTGGTTCTTTAACCAAGCCACCCACTCTACTCAGAGATGAGTACCCTCAATGGAAGATACGAATGATTCACTTCTTCGAGGGTACTGACAAGAACTCGTCTACTATATCCACAATCCTCCTTTCGTTCCCATGGTCTCAGTACCACGTATACATGCCACAGATGATACTCCTAAAGTTGCTGAGTACGAGAAACCAAAGATAAAGGACAAATGGTCCGCTACAGACTGGGAGAAGTACGAGATTGCTTAGAAGACCAAGCGACTTCTGATAATGGCCATACCCAATGACCTCTTCCAATCCCTAGATGCGTGTGAATCTACATACGATCTATGGAAGGAACTGGAGAAACAATTGGAGGGAGGGGCCAAGACTCAGAAGAATCACAGAGCCCAACGCATCAACAAATACTATGCATTCAAAGCTCTGCCGACAGAATCTCTGCAGTCAAAATACGACAGGTTCAACTCACTTATCAACAAGTGTAAGAAGTTCGGGATTCACAGAACTTCTGAAGAGAACAATGTCATGTTCCTAAAAAGCCTTAATGAAGAATGGCTCCAGCTGTCTATGTCTCTGCAAACTAATCAGGACTTAGACACTTGGACTCTGTCAGATCTTTACGGAACACTGGCTGCTCAAGAACCTCAGATTTCACAAGCAAAAGCACAAACCAATGTGCCTCTTGCACTTGTTGGTAAGGCCTCAGAAGCTAAGGAGAAACCAAAGAAGGAAAAGTCTGTGGAGGAAAAGAAAGAGAAGAAGAAGAAGGTGTTGGTCGTTGATAGTGAAGAAGAGGAATTGGTAGAAGAAGAAGAGGCAATAATGGCCTCAATAGCTAAATCTTTAGCTCTTTTGACCTGAGAATTCAGCAGAGGATACCAGAAGAAGTCTGGATATGAACGCAGTAGGAGAGATGATCGAGGCGGGAAGTATGAGCCAAGGAATCAGGGCAGAGAAGATGGTAATGACCAACAGAGGTCAAATGACAGAGGCGACAGAGGTGGTGACCAACAGAGGTCAGGCGACAGAGCTGGGAATGCACCCCAGAATCAGGGATGTTTCAACTGTGGCAAACCAGGCCACTATGCTGCAGACTGCAGGATCAAACCAAACCGCCCTCAGAGGGACTCTGCTTTCTACAAAAAGAAAGCATAATACTATGCTCAGAAGTCGCTCATGGTGGAGCAAGAAAACTGGCAGTCAGATGAATCCTCTGACGATGGTGAAAAGAAGAACGCCCTGTTCTGCGGGATGGCAGAGGTCAGCTCCTCCGATTCTGACAGTGAGGTATCCACTTCTGACTCTTCCTCTAATGAAACAGAAGCTGATTTACTTAAACTGACTATTGAATACACTGAACTTAAAAAGACATGCGATAACATCCAAAAGAAGCTTGCATTCTTTAAGAGAGAAGCCCGACTTCTCACTCAAGAAAAGGCAAAAATATTTCAAGAAAAGGAAGAGATTGAAACTAACTAGAATAAACATCTAAATCCTTTAAAAGAAAAGATTTCAGAACTCAACTCTGCCTTGAAAACTAAATCTAAAGAACTTAGGGATGTTGAGAGCGACATAATGAATATTCTTGCTCTTAAACACTATTTTCAAAAGGAAAGGGAAGTCCTTCATCAAAACCTACTCAGAAGAGACCTTTTAATTAAAAAATATCAAGATGCACATATTGTATATGAAAAAGTGAATACACAAATAGGGAGACGAGGAATTGGCTTCTGTGATATAGATCCATACACTGGAACCAAAAGAGTCAAGTCTCTGTCCTCTCTATTTTATATTGGAAGTACAAGAAAACCCGATTTTCCTAACTTACTCTCTGTAAGCAAAAGGCAGAAAACCTCTGGGGAACCGCACAAGAGGAAACCTCTGAAGATGATAAATGTGTGGTATCAAAACACAGATTTGTCACCCTCAGCCTTTGTCAAAAGAGCCTCCAAGCCCAAAAGATATCTGAAAACTCAAGATCAGATAGGAATCTTCAAGTTTGGTGACCCAGAGACACAGACCCAGGTTGCTTTTGTCTGCACAATAGACTCTGAAAAGACTCTATCGGCAGAGGCACCTGAGTTCATGCCTGCATCTTCAGAAGAAAAACTAAAACACATTTCTGAAAATGAATTGATAGAAATTGGCAAAAACAACTTTTATGAAAACCACTGTACATCCTCTGTTGATCAAAATCTCTCTGAGGAAATCTTGATAAACACTTCTGCTGATTTGGAAGAAAGTCCCAAAGAAAAGGAAGAAAGTGAGTATGGCACATGCTCTGAAAGTCCAGCCTCTGTCGACAGAGATCCTAGTGACTCAACCTCTGTATATGAGGACGATTCATCCTCTGACGAATCTGAGACTGACTCAATAAAGTCAGAGATAGTTCCTTGTGGTACAGAGGAAATTAAACTTCCCCTGAAATTCTTAACAGAACAATTCCTCCTAAGGAGAAAACCACAAGGATTCCTATCTGTCAAGACTTTTTGGACATGTGTATACAAGCTAAAACCTCTCTTGAGCTTGAGAAAATCAAACAAAATGAAATGTCTTCTCAGAATCCAACAAGTTCAAAAACCTCAAAACCCATAAGGCCTCTTAAAGAAAAATTAACTTGGCAACAAAAGGGTAAGTGGGTTGAAAATAACAAATCTTTTTCTTCTGTGACAGTGAAACCTGCAGAAGTTCACCACAGAAGAAGGGGTCAACATAAGGCTACTCCCAATAGAGAATTTTCAAAACAACAATCTAGTCTACATAGGTCTTCGTGTAATAGGAAGTCAAATGCTAGGGTATATTGTTATAATAAAGCCTATGTACCCCTGTTCAGTGTTTTTAATGAAAAGTTCAAGCAAATTTCTTCACATATTCATTATTGTCATTGTTTTGAACTTATGCATCAATTGAATAAACACTTCTCTAGCCCACACAGTTTCTTCTCTAGACCCAAAAAGAATGCAAAATTCAAGGGTAAGAAGAAACAAATTGGTTCTTCATCAGAAGCTAAAACCAAACCCAAGGATGCTAAGGCAACCTTGAAGACCCCTAACAGAGCTGGACCCATTTGGATATGGGTACCTAAAACTCTCTAGTTGTGTAACAGAAGCAGTATGTGCTGATCTAGTATCTTGACTCCGGGTGCTCGCGGCACATGATTGGTGACAGAGGTCTACTATCCTCCTACAAAGATAAACTCGATGGAGGATCTGTGACCTTTGGCGACAACAAGAAGGGGTATATAAAAGGCTATTGAGTCATCAAGAAGGAAAACATAACCGTTTGCAAAGTTGCGTATGTGGATGGCCTTAAACACAACCTACTCAGTGTTAGCCAACTTTGTGATACGGGGTTTGACGTCATGTTCAAAAGAACCTTCTGCTCTCTACAAGGCGAAGATACATGAGTCGAACTTCTGCGAGCTGAACGCAAGGGAGATTTGTACCTCATGAACTTTAGTGCCAAGAACAAGATGGACAAGCTCTGTCTTGTTGCTTGTAAGATCGAAGAAGCCTGGTTATGGCATAACAGGTTCTTCCACTTAAACTTTCATACTTTAGATAAGCTTGTTAACTTGATCTTGTTAAAGGTTTGCCAAATATAAAATTCAGTAAAGATCATTTGTGCTCTGCCTGCAAAATGGGTAAACTCAAAAGAGCTTCCCATAAAGGCAAGACTGATGTGTCTTGCCCAAGACCTCTGTACATGTTGCATGTTGACCTCTGCGGTCCAATTGCTACACAGAGCCTTGGTGGCAAGAAGTACATACTTGTGTTGATTGATGAATACTCGAGATATACATGGGTGGATTTTTTCAGAAAGAAATCAGATGTTCCTAACATTCTGATAAACCTAATGAAAAGAATCCAAGTTCTGTATGAGTGCAGGATTCAAAAGTTGAGAAGCGACAATGGCACAAAATTCAAAAACTCTGTCATTGAAGCTTACCTCACAGAAGAAGGCATATCTCAGAACTTCTCTGCAGCACGCACCCCACAACAGAATGGCGTGGTTGAACGAAAGAACCGCACGCTTGTGGAGGCTGCAAGAACTATGCTGACAGCATCTGGATTGCCTATTTCTTTCTGGGCAGAAGCAGTATCAACCGCTTGCTATACCCAAAATCGATCAACGATAGTAAAAAGGCACATCAAGACACCTTATCACTTGATCAACAAAAGGCGACCAAACATCAAGTTCTTCCATGTATTTGGATGCAAGTGTTTTGTACTGAATGATAGAGAAGCTAGAGGAAAGTTCGATGTGAAAGCAGACAAAGGCAAGTTCATTGGGTACTCTGTCACCTCAAAGGCCTACAGAGTCTATGCGCTCTAGAACCATTGTGGAAAGCATCAATTTCTCTTTTGACGATTCCTTTCAAAAGGCTTCTGAACAAATCAGTTCAGAACTCGGCCTGAAAAAGGAATCATCTGGAATCCCCCCACAAGAGAAGCAGAACTAAATCTGTTATTTGAAGAGATGTTCCATGATGATATTGATCCCTCTGCTGGAGCCATCAGAGCCTCTGGGGAAACGTCTTCTGCCAACCAGACTGAGTCAGGTATATCTCTAATTGGTCTATTAAATACTTCATCCTCTTCTGTAAATCGTGCAGATGCAAGTGCCGAGGGGGAGCGAACAGAAGATGATACAACCAAAGATTCTACTACAGAGGCACTGGACATACCAACTCTAGCATCTACTGAGGAAGCAATACTAGAGGAAAATGAGGATTCAGTCTCAACTTCCTCAGAGGAACAAAGTCCAACTCTTATCCTAATACCCCCACAAGCTGCAACACCAAGTTTAAGCACATAAGTACCTTCCACTACAGAGGTTGCACAAGAACCAACAAATGCAAACATAGAGGTTCAACTAGATGATGTTAATGACCATCCTCCAAGAACGACAAAGTGGACGAAGAGCCATCCTCAGAACCTCATTATTGGCGATCCTTCTGAAAAAGTCAAGACAAGATCAGCCACTGCTAACTTTTGTTTGTTTACAAAATTTATCAGTGTGATCGAGCCAAAACGTGTCTCTGAAGCCCTAGATGATCCAAACTAGGTAGATGCAATGCAAGAAGAGCTTCTACAGTTTGAGAGAAACAAGGAATGGACCCTAGTTCCTCTTCTACGAGGGAAACAAGCAATAGGGACTAAATGGGTCTTCAGAAACAAGAAGGACGAGGATGGGGTGGTCATTAGAAATAAAGCGAGATTGGTGGCCAAGGGATATTGCCAAGCAGAAGGCATTGATTACGATGAAACTTTTGCCCATGTCGCACGGCTTGAAGCAATAAGAATCTTCTTAGCCTTCGCAGCCCACAGAGGTTTCAAAGTTTTTCAAATGGATGTAAAATCTGCCTTTCTGAATGGTCAAATCCAAGAAGAAGTATACGTCCAGCAGCCACCAGGGTTTGAAAGTGCCAAGTACCCAAACTATGTTTATTATCTTGACAAAGCTCTGTATGGTCTGAAACAGGCTCCAAGAGCATGGTACGAACGACTTTCAACCTTTCTTCTCGATAATGATTTCGACAGAGGTACAACCGATACTACTTTTTTTTATAAAAGAAAAGGTGATGAGATTCTGCTTGTACAGATCTATGTGGACGACATTATTTTTGGTTCTACAAATGCACAACAATGCACAGATTTTGAAAAACTCATGCAGAGTGAGTTTGAAATGAGTATGATGGGAGAATTAAACTTCTTCCTAGGACTCCAAGTCAAACAATCATCAGACAGAATTTTCATAAATCAAGTTAAATATGTCTCCGATATTCTTTCAAAATTCAGGCTCTCTGATGCCTCTGTAATGAAGACCCCCATGTCCACTGAAAATAAGTTATACTCAGATCCAAATGGCAAATCTGTAGAGTGCAAGCTCTACAGAGGCATGATTGGGACCCTTTTATAATTAACAACAAGTAGACCTAATATAATGTACGCTACATGCCTCTGTGCAAGATATAAAGCTAACCCAAAGGAATCCCACCTTCTTGCTGTAAAGAGGATTTTCAGATACCTTAAGGGAACCAAAAATCATGGGCTCTGGTATCCGAAGAACTCTGGCTTTGATCTTAAGGCCTACACAGATTCAGATTATAGAGGATGCAAGCTTGACCGAAAAAGTACCTCTGGAAGTTGTCAATTCTTGGGTGGTAAACTAGTCAGCTGGACTTCAAAGAAGCAGAATTGCGTGTCGACATCTACAGCAGAAGCTAAATATGTTGCTGCTGCTAGCTGTTGCTCCCAGGTTCTGTGGATGAAAACTTAGCTAAAGGCCTACGGTTACAACATATACAAGATACCCATCCTCTGTGATTCAAAAAGTGCCATTGCTATCTCTGCCAACCCTGTACAACACTAAAAAACAAAGCATATCGACATCCGTTACCACTTTCGGAAGCATCATGTTGAACAAGGCACAATCGAGATGTACTTTGTGTCCACTAAATACCAGCTTGCAGACTTATTCACCAAGGCACTGGATGAGAAAAGATTCCTTTTCTTGGTGAGTAAGTTGGGTATGATAATCATGAGTTGAACCCTCTGTAAGTAAGACTTGATCCACTTGTGAATATGTATATACTTTAAACTCTTTCGTATGTAAATTCCTTTTCATCAAAAGTTCTGCACCCAACAGAGCTTCTATGGGATTGCTCAGAGCCTCTGACGATCTCCACAGAACCTCTGATGAGTTTGACCTATGTTCTGTGCATTACTTATCTCATTTGATCCAAGCATAGGTCAATGGGGAGCAGAAGGAGACCTTGAATTAGTCTACATAAGTGGCTAATTCAAGGGAGAGTCAAAGAAGAGACGTGATCGACCAAATTCACAGAAGTCAGGTATTATGCCGAGCAAAGAAAATCAAAAGGAAAATGTCTCGCACAAAACCTTTTTCCTCACAGAATTGTTGGGTCCTGTCGCTTATGAATTGGGATCCGTTATCACAGACGATTTCGGATGGAATCCCAAATCTGCATATGATGTTAGTCTGGATAAAAGAGATGACTTCTTTATCCCTAACTTGGGAAAAAGCAGCCGCCTCAACCCATTTGGAAAAATAATCGGTGAGCACAAGGAGGAATACCTTTTGTCCCGGAGCTGGGGGTAGCTTGCCGACAGTATCCATTCCCCACCTCATGAAGGGCCATGGGATAAGTGTCGAGTGCAAGATAGAAGCATCAAGCTGGCAACCTCGACTCCCAGATACCCCCAAGCTAACGGACTTGCTGAATCAAGTAATAAGACCATTATTGCTTCGATCAAAAAAAGGCTAAAAGCTGCATAGGGAAAGTGGGTCGAAGAACTCCCATCAGTCATGTGGGCAAATTGCACGACACCACGCACGTTCACAGGACAAACCCCTTTCTCTCTCGTCTACGGTTGCGAAGCAGTCTTGCCGGTCGAGGTCCAATTCCCAACTTCAAGGCATACTTCAGTCGATCACAACTTGGTCGATTTAGGATACGACCTCGACGCCCTCGAAGAACTTAGAGAATCAGCCTTGATTAGGATGGCGTCACAAAAGCAAGCGGTCGAGCGACATTTCAACAAAAATGTCAAAATCAAAGTCTTTCTAGAAGGCGACTACGTCCTCCTTCGAGTATTCAAAACACTCAAGAGCTCAACGCAGGCAAACTTTCCATTAAATGGGAAGGTCCTTATCGTATATCTGAAGTCGTGGGTAAAGGGGCCTATCGGCTCCAGACCCTCGACAACTAAGAAATCCCACGCAGCTGGAATGCAACGCATCTAAAGAGGTATTTCTTTTAAACCTTTTTTCATACGATTTTTTATTTCACCTCGACGGTAACTAACTTAAGCATCGGAGGGTCGTTGGTTATCCAACGACCAACCTCTGACAATATTTTATCGCAGGGTCGCACGACAAAAGTTTATTGTGTGACTTTCCCAAAATCGCATAACATAAGTCTAATACACAACTCGATATGTGATTTAAAGTCATCGCACGATTCGATTCCAAAATCAGCTAACAATCTAAGTGTCTAGACTTAGAAAAGCCTCATGTTCTGAATGAATGCTGTAAACACATTTTTATATGACTAATGTTATGGTTGTTATCTTTCAATAAAAAGCCTTAGTCGCACGAATCTACGATTACATTCGATCTACAAGTGCGTTTATACAATTGAAATTACTTTCGACAATGTCTTGTTGTAAACAGATCTCACGAAACTTCCTTGCATACTTAAACATAATTACATCAGACAACTTGATCACCAACGATCAGATATGAAAAATTCGTAAAACGGGAATTTATCCTAAGGCTAGATTGTCGGCCACGTCTTTATCCGAAGTCTAAAAATTCGTAAAACGGGAATTTATCCGAAGTCTCGACCTTGGAATCCTCGACGACCCCGAAGTACATTAAGGAACTTGTGCAAAGATCAAACAAGTATGAGAAAACATAATTGGGAACTGTCTCCCAATATCTGATGTCACGAACACGTCGTGAAGGTAAGTCCGCAATGTCTTGAGAATGCGACTCTTAAGATTAATGTTAAGGTTGGAGGGAGGAATATGACACTCTCAACGATCGACTTCCGGTCCAACGTCTTCTCTGTCCTCGCATACCGAACGAGGAGAGATCGAAGCATCTGTAAAAACAAAATAAATATGTTAGCAAGCGTCCGATGAAAACTGAGAAAAACATTGAAAACATGAGTTTTGAAAGAAAAACTTACAACGAACGCCTGTATGGCTATACGTGATCCCGTTTTTACGACAGGGATCCCTCGAAAAACGCTCCTCAAAAGATAGGGGCTGATATTTCCCCAAATGCGGAAAAGACTCCATCCCGTCAAGGATATGGACAGTTAAGAGGTCCAACGGCAACATAAAGTTGACCGTCGTGACTTTCTTCTCACCCTCTCCCATCTTTGCACCCTTGCCCATGTCGGCTGACGAAGGGGTCGACATGGTTGCAGAGGACATTGTCGCCAGATGCGCAGATTTCACGGACATCGCGTCAATCACGATCAATGCCTTCACCTTTTCAGGCATAGTGACTCTCAATAAGTCATCAACCTTTGAAAGCATCCCTTTCAGAGTCGTCGTCCCCGTCTTCAGTAAAACCCCGACGCAACGATCAGGGTCCCTTTGCATCTTTCCTTTGCGGATACGCTCAGGTCGTGCCATTCTCCTAGAAGAGATGGTTGGCACCTTTGTCAACGATCTTCCTGAGAACATACAAAAGAAGAGCATCACACAATAAACTTAAAAGCGATGGACTCAAAGCATAAATGCCTCATTCAAGAATGAATGAAAAGGTGAGAAACTATGCCTTATATAGGTGCTCAAAAGCTTTGAAATATTAAGCTAGTCAGAAATCCTAGCGATTTCAGAGAAGATCGGAGGAAGGGCAGTAAGGAATCAGAAAAAGAATCTCACCCTAAAACTTTCCAAAGCCATAAAAGGAAATGATCCATCAGAATCTCTATTTAAACGATCGATCATGTCAGGTCGAGTCCTTGGATGATCAACACGCGTCCTCATCTTTTCGAATGACCACACAGATCTTCGACACCTGTCAAAGACAGCTGGTAAGCACGATCGTGCGTCAGTATGACGTCGCGATCCCGTTTCCTTTTCGACTTCTCGTTCAGTTAAAATCGGATCGATCCAGTTCCAAGACAACCAAGGTAACTTTCGACACGTGTCATAATTCTATGCGTCCGACTGACAAAATTTAAAATTCGAATTTGCCATCCTACATTCAAATTTTAGGGGCAAACTGTTTGGGCAAAAATTCACCAGTTTTGACTACGACCAAGGTAAGGAAACACTTATTCCCTTTTCCATAACGAAGGTAAAATCATAGTACTTTAAACTCTTGATTAAAGATAAAATCGAAAGTCTTTTTACCTCACGATACTCGACGTCGACGTCGCCTAGCTCACACGACCGTCGCATAGAACCATGCGACCTCGACCAACTAACACATGACATAAACTGTTATGTTTGTTCAGTGTTTAATGTAGGAGTCAACATCATTAATGGACAAACGGCTATAACTGATGAAGGTCATTAAACAGCACTAAAGACGACGTCCGTTACGACAGTTATCGAAGTATTTAATGAGCCAATTAAAGCGTCTGAAGACTATAAATATCAAGGATAATCATCATTTCAAGGAGACAAAAAAAGAACATAGAGACACAACATCGAACAACAGACACAAGAACTCGAAACGAAGAAATCACTCGTAGAAGATCGCTCTCGACGCACGACATCAGTGCACGACACACAGTTTTAACACACGACGCACATTGTTTTTACATTCAAAACACTTGTTACTTTACATTTCGAAGTCTTTCTTTCATTTGTATTGTAATCTCTGTACGATCGACACCAGAAACACAAGGACATCGCCCCTGTTTGGCGACCATAGTGCAGCGACGACTTCCACAGTCGTCCGCGGGTTTTTTCCTCGTTGAGGTTTTTCCTGCGTCACCAAAATCTCTGTCTCATTTACATTTCTGTGTTTGTCGCACGCTTTTGTTGAACGATTCCTTTCTTTAGTTGTTAAAGTCCACATCGAACTTAAGTTGTATTTTGGTGCGATTTTTGGCATTAACAGGTATCTCTGATAGGACATCCAGTTATCACTGAAGTAAATTTTTTAAAAAATACTTCTCAAACTGTTCCGGAAATATCACGAAGACATGCAATTGGAATCATGTTGGGAACTGAAGATATGCTAAGTATGGTTAGTACTGCTAAGTCTACATTACTACTGCCAGTTCTTCGTTACTACTGCTGGGCAAGATTACTACTGCTAGATGAAGTTAGTACTGCTAGACCAAGTTACTACTGCTAGACGAAGTTAGTGCTGCTAGACCAAATTACTACTGCTAGACATGGTTAGTACTGCTGAGCTGAGTTACTACTGCTTGAAGACTGTGAAGGTTAATACTGCTGAAGGTCGTTAATGCTGCTGAGCCAAATCATCATTAATGCTGCTGAGCCAAATCATTGTTAATACTGCTGACTTGATAAGTTTGGTATGCGATGCTTTTGGAGACAAATAAGGAATTGATCAAGATATGTTTAACGAAGATTCAGAAGATCAATTTACTTTGATAGTTATCTTGTAATTACTTTTGTATAAATAGTATTGATAGATAGCTATTAGATATAAAGAGATAGACGAAAAATATACGAGTGAAATAGAATTTGATATTCATTCAAGAGTGAATTAACCTCAAGATCATAGATCCTATTTCTAGAGAAGTAGAAATCGTCTTGTTGAGCCTGTTCAACAAGATTGAGGTTTGGTGTAAAACTTGTGAGTAATTCAGTTTGATATATACAGTGTATTGAATTTCTATTGATTGTTCATTAATTGATTTAGAGTTCTATTCCGCAAGATTCTCTAAATTCTGTTTCTAAGAAGTTTAATTCTTGTTAAGAATCGATCCTGTCAAGTGGTATCAGAGCATTGGTATCTTAGAAGCTATGGACAATTCAATGGATTCTCACAGTACTCTTGTTTCAAAGATTCCCATGCTCAAACCCAATAAATTTGACATGTGGAAACTGAGAATCAAGCAGTACATTCTTCTTACTAATTATGCAATATGGGACATCATCGAAAATGGCCCATGTAATGAAGGAAAGATTGGAGAAGATGGTGCAGGCTTTGACCAGTCCAAGGTTGAGTGTTATGGAGGATCACATCAACAGGCTCCAAATGGAAACCAAAACAGAAGCTCCTCTCAAGCCCATGTTTCTCAACAAGGAATGGGATTTGATTGGAGTGATCAAGCTGAGGAAGCCTGTCAGAATCAAGCTCTTATGGCTGAAGTATCTGATATTCCCACTGAGGTACAATCTAAACTCTGTTCTCAAGCTTGCATTGATGCTGTTAAAAGATATAGGGATCACAATCAGGGTATGTGTGATGACCTTAAGAGGCTAGAGAAAGATGTGAAAGATTATGTTAGGATTGTAGAAAGGTTTGAGGAACAGATTAGAGCTTTTCAAGCTAATGAACTTCAACACCACTATGATACTAACTATTGGAAGTGGGAGAAGAATGAGTATGAGATTAAGCTGAAAGTGTCTGGGGAGGAGAATGAGAAATTAAAAGAAGAGCTTGAGAAGGTTAAACTTGATGTTGAAAAGTTTACCTGTGCTTCTAAAACCATGGATACCATCATTAAGGCTCAAATCCATGACAAGATGAAAGTAGGGATAGTGTACAATGCCACACCTCCACCCTACAATAACAACTACATACCTCCTAAGTCTGATTTGTTAGAGACCAAGGATAGGAAGGATCCTGAATTAAAGATTAATATAGATCCTTGTGAAAAAGAAGTAGTGGTTGAGGATGAGACTGACAAAGTAGACTCTGATGAGGAATCTGAGAGTCCATGTGATAAGGACACTGAGATCAAAAGGACTGAAAAGGAAAAGGGAGTCCATTACAAACAGACCACAGTTGTGGCTCCCAATACCTGTAAACATTGTTCTTGTAAGAAATCTCAAGAGCTCAAGCCCCAAAAACACGATAATCAGAGGGGAAATCAAAGGAACTGGAATAACCAGTGGGCTATGAGACAAGGAGTTGATCTGAACAGAATCAACAGGCCAAAACCTTGTTTCATCTGTGGTAAGCTAAATCACTTAGCCAAACACTGTTATTTCAATCCAGTTAACCAAAGGTTTAATGCTCAAAGATATTTTCAAAAACCTGGTGGTTACAGAAAGAGTGGGGGAAATAAAAAGTCTGTGAGGAAAGTTGTGGCAAAGAAACAAGTTAAAACCAACAGCCACATGAAAAAGGCAGAAACAGAAAGTGTTAGAGTATGGATGCCCAAAGGTACTAATGATAATACTGCCAACTCAGTTAGTACTGCTAACAATGTTAGTACTGCAGGAAGCAATAATGTTGCTAGCAGTGTTAGTACTGCTAACACAGTTAGTACTTCTTCAACAATTAATACTGCTTCTAGTGTTAGTACTGCTAAGTTAGTTAATACTGCTGAGAAGGCTAGTACTTCTGGAAGCAATGTTAGTGCTGCTAACAAAGTTAGTACTCCTGCATCAGTTAGTACTGCTTCTAGACCTATCATCAAAACAAAGTACTCAAGCACTGATGTTCCTCACTTTGACAAGCTCATCAAAACAGAATGTAAGTATTTTGATGATCAAGGGAGACCCAAGACCACTATGGCTTGGGTCCCTAACAAAAACTAATTGATTTATCAGATGTGCAGGGCAATCAACAGCTTATGGGGAGAAGCATTTGGCATGTTGACAGTGGTTGCTCTAGGCACATGACAGGTAACATGGCCTGCCTTCAATATTTCAAATGAATTGATGGAGGACATGCTACTTTTGAAAAATAATCCTGGAGAAGGTAAGAGAAGTGGTAAAAGTGATGTGTAAGTTGACATTTGAGGATTTGTCAAGTGATGCACAGTGCAGAGTTACTACTGCCTGTGTTCTAGTAGTTAATACTGCTTTTGCAGTTAATACTGCTCGGTAGTTAATACTGCTAGTGCACAGTTAATACTGCTCAGAAGTTAATACTGCTTGTGTAGTTAATACTGCTTTGCAGTTAATACTGCTCAGAAGTTAATACTGCTTGTGTAGTTAATACTGCTCAGAAGTTAATACTGCTTGTGTAGTTAATACTGCTCAGAAGTTAATACTGCTTGTGTAGTTAATACTGCTCAGAAGTTAATACTGCTTGTGTAGTTAATACTGCTTTGCAGTTAATACTGCTCAGTAGTTAATACTGCTAGTGCACAGTTAATACTACTCCGCAGTTAATACTGCTAGTGCAGTTAATACTGCTAGGTAGTTAATACTGCTAGGTAGTTAATACTGCTTGGTAGTTAATACTGCTCGGTAGTTAATACTGCTAGGTAGTTAATACTGCTTGGTAGTTAATACTGCTGTGTAGTTAATACTGCCTTGCAGTTAATACTGCTAGGTAGTTAATACTGCTTATGTCGTTAATACTGCTTTTGATAATCTAGGGCATATAAATACCCCTGTTTGCCCGCCAATGTTCATAACGACTCTTCGCATTTACTTCTTCTCTCTCGTTCTAACCTAGTCTCCCCAGAATCTTTGTGTTTTTCTTTCAAGAATCCTCAGGAATCATGGAGTTTGTGGATGAGCACAATGAAATAGCCATGCTTCAGAAGCCGAAACAAGCTGCGGGATTCCACGATATAGTCGATTTTCTCAAATCCTCGCACATCTCCTATGCCCTAACGGTGAGCCCAACAATCTATATCGAACATCAGACACAATTTTGGGAGAATGCCACTGTTAGTGTCGAAGAAGGGCAGAAAACCATTCGAACAAGGGTTTGTGATAAACCCTTGAAAGTCACTGAAGAGGTTATTCGCATCTCTCTTCAGTTGAATGATGCTTCAGGTATATCTTCTATTCCTAATGAAGAACTCTTTTCTACTTTACAAAGAATGGGGTATGAAGGTCCCATTGGTGTTTTTAAATTCTACAAATCAAAATTTTTCAACCAATGGAGATTTCTTGTTCATACCCTGATGCACTGTATTTCCAAGAAAACTACTGGATGGAGTGAGTTCAGCAGTCCCATTGCATATGCCTTGGTCTGCTTATCCACTGCCAGAAAGTACAATTTTTCAGCAATGATCTTTAATGATCTTGTATCAAACTTGGAATCCAAAAAGAGCTTTTTCATGTATCCAAGGTTTGTGCAAGAAGTTCTTAACAAGGAATTGATGGACTTACCTCAGTTTACTGAGGTATATGTACCCAAATCCCCTAAAGGGAAGGTTTTTTCAAATATGAAAAGACTTCCTAGGGACTCGGAAGGAGTTGACACACCATTGTTCTCTACAATGATGGTTGTGTCCCACCCCTCTGAAGGTATGGCATCAGGATCAAGGCCCTCATTAGATCAACCCACTGATGACCAATCCCAACCTTCCATCTCAAAAGACATCCCTCAGTCCATTCTTGAACAACCCACTCCCACAATCACCAAAAGGTTTCAAAGAAGAAAGGTGCACAAGGTTCCTTCCCTTGATGTACCTACTCAGAGCCCTAAGCCTTTAAGCCCTCAGTTGGAGCATTCTCCAATTGAGAATATCAACAGGGAAACCACAGGGGTGTCTCCCAACCCCAAGAAGGTGGTCTCTAAGGAGAAGGATGACCATATGGGTGCTAAGGCTGCCACTACTTCTGCTAGCACAGAGAAGGACAGTGGTAACATAAATAAGACCTTCCCCATGGCAACTCTAAATGAAAAATCATTAGGAGGACCCAGGTGCCAAGAAACCAAGGGGGCAGGTAGTGCTTCTGCTAGGCAGAAGGCTTCTGCTAAAACTTCCAGTGATCCTTTAAAGAAGGTAAACACTTCTAAACAAGGTGAGGATAGATATAACTATGAGGAATTGATGGAAACCATAGGGAATATCAACTTGGATGTTATGGCACAAAAGAAGGAGATTGAGCAACTGAAGACTGTGGTCACCTACCAACAGTCTCAAATTGAGAAGCTCAAAAAGATGGTCACCAAGTTGTTGCACAAAAAGAAAAAGGCACGATTTGTGCTGAGAAGAAGAACTTCAACTGATGATGCTCCCAAAAAGGGGGAGTCAGAGTCAGAAGCAGAACTGAAAATGAAGGGTCCACAAATTGAGGGGGAGACAGTTCACATGGAGAATGAGATGGAAATGGATTATGCACAGTTTAAGGGGGAGTCCAGTGCACAGAATAAGGGGGAGACAGAAAAGGGGGAAGAGTGTGTTAAAGCAGCAGAAACCACATCAGCAGAAACCACAGCAGCAGAAACTGTTAATGCTGCTGAGTTTGAACAAGCAGCAGAAACAGTTAATGCTGCTGAAGGCCAAACAGACAAAGCAGCAGAAACTGAGCAGGAAGCAGTAACTACAACTCAAGCTGAAATAGATGAAGAAATATACTGGATTGTGAAGAACAGTGTTGAAGCAGCATCATTACATGTTCTAAGAGAAGCAGTAACAGCCATAGCAGCAGAAATGGTTATTGCTGCTGAAAAACTTAAAGCAGCTGAACCAACTCCTGAAGCTGTTAAAACTCTTAAAAGAACCAAGATGATGTCAAAGAAAAGACCAAGAACCCAGCCCATAACTTCAAAGAAGAAAAATGAAAAGAAGCCAAGGGTGGAGTCATCTGCAGAAGAGGCCCAGGAGGAAACAGTGAAAGAAAAATCTGATCCAAAAGTTGCTGAAGAAGAAGTGGCAACTCCATCAGGGCAATCAAGCAATGTGCAATCACAAACGGATGCCCAATGTGATTTGTACATTACTAGTGTTGACTCTAACCCAATTCCACTTCAGGCTGAACCAATATCATCTAAGGCTCCTGAAATCATCTTTTGGGACACTTTGAAAGATGGTAGAAAGGAGTTCATTAGGATAAAAAGAGCAGATGGAAAATTTGAAGTCTTTTCAACTTGGGGAAAAATTGTCAGAACTTGCTCAAGATCAGACTTAGAAGAGATGTTCAAAGTTGGGATGAAGATATATGAAAACATGCTGACTGAGCAAGGGATGTCAATCTCTAAAATGGTACTTGAATTCTTGTGCCAAATGTTCAAACCTGAAGCAGTTCAGCATAGGTTAAACACACAGTTTCAAGCCATTACCAACTGGATGCTCTATGAAAACTGTGGAGTATATGTCATCTCCCTTGACTCTGCAACTCAAGAATACTATCTGGTGGATGAAATATACAATCACAGCATGAAGAGGCTGCAAGGAATGTTACATACTAAGCTGACCTGCAACAAGGATTCAGCAATGGGTAGATTCTTGGTAAAAAGGATTCTCAATCAGAGTCTAGGTCTAAGTCCTAATCTGTGTGTACATGATGACTAAGTTTTGGAAGCATCATCTGAAGAACTTGACTTCTTTTCCTAAAAGTCAAGTTAGGGGGAGATTGTTGGGAACTGAAGATATGCTAAGTATGGTTAGTACTGCTAAGTCTACATTACTACTGCCAGTTCTTCGTTACTACTGCTGGGCAAGATTACTACTGCTAGATGAAGTTAGTACTGCTAGACCAAGTTACTACTGCTAGACGAAGTTAGTGCTGCTAGACCAAATTACTACTGCTAGACATGGTTAGTACTGCTGAGCTGAGTTACTACTGCTTGAAGACTGTGAAGGTTAATACTGCTGAAGGTCGTTAATGCTGCTGAGCCAAATCATCATTAATGCTGCTGAGCCAAATCATTGTTAATACTGCTGACTTGATAAGTTTGGTATGCGATGCTTTTGGAGACAAATAAGGAATTGATCAAGATATGTTTAACGAAGATTCAGAAGATCAATTTACTTTGATAGTTATCTTGTAATTACTTTTGTATAAATAGTATTGATAGATAGCTATTAGATATAGAGAGATAGACGAAAAATATACGAGTGAAATAGAATTTGATATTCATTCAAGAGTGAATTAACCTCAAGATCATAGATCCTATTTCTAGAGAAGTAGAAATCGTCTTGTTGAGCCTGTTCAACAAGATTGAGGTTTGGTGTAAAACTTGTGAGTAATTCAGTTTGATATATACAGTGTATTGAATTTCTATTGATTGTTCATTAATTGATTTAGAGTTCTATTCCGCAAGATTCTCTAAATTCTGTTTCTAAGAAGTTTAATTCTTGTTAAGAATCGATCCTGTCAAATCACAAAAGACTCGTGCATGTGTGAAATAATTATTTCATATCGATTTGGCTCAAAAAATTTGATTTAACCTAGGACGCAAGTTAAAAATCATTTGACACAATGATTAGAATATGAAGTTCGAAGACCGGAGCCGATGTCTTCCTTTTTTTTCAATATCTAAGACTTCCGAGTGAGGAGTAGATAGATTATGTGCTAATTCTCCATGCATATATGAAACAAGCATCTGTTGTGAGATACTTGAGTGCTAGGTGGGGTAACACGAGTTATCGACACTGGGTCTATGTCTATTTCAATATTCATCTCCAAAGAGCGAGAATGAATAGATTGTGTGGTTACCCGGATAACTGAATCGGTTTGGTAAGGACCAATAATTCTTTTAAGTCCTGTCACACCCTCACCATATTCTTTTCACTCCAAACTCATCTATGCATCTAGACACCTCGCTGATATCTATGAACTGGATGTGTTTCTTGGGTTGGTCTTTCCGGTTCTGGATAGACCATAGAAACGATGTAATTCCTAACACTCCTTTCATGCATCGAGTAGAACAGATTTAGTAAAGAGTGAATCACGAGTTCTAAACTGAAGTGTTTATAAGTCAATACATTTAAGAACGAGTCTTGATCTGAGATGATCATAAGTCATTAAGAATTATTTAAAATATAGAATTTCAAGAAACAAGATCAAGCGCTAAACAGAGTGACTCATTGAGCACATTATGGTCAAAAATGAATGAATGAGCTGAAAGTTTAATTGTGAAAAACAAGTCACAATTAATATGTCAGATAAGAATTGAATCATTAAGAAATGACGAATTTTGAAAAACAAATAGGAATTCAAACGAGTGTATTTCCATCGAAATAATTCAACAAATGTATGAGACATGGAAATGACTAAGTCAAAAAAAATATAACACGTGGAAATTCAAGAGTGTAAGATCAGTGAAAAACAAACACAAGTAAGTTTTCCAGAATAAATTACCACGGTCTATGAATTCACTACACAATGCATGTATGTGACAAACACCTGATGCTCCCCTTCAAATGTGGCATAGCCTTCGAATGCAGTCGTGTGAAAATAATATTCTGGATTGTATCACACACGACATTCCTGCAAAATAGATTAGAAGGATTTTGGTGTCCATCCTTTGATGGATCCTTGACGGTTAGATGCCTTAACGTTGAAATGAGGACCGGGGATACTATATGTACCATACCAACTATTTGCGTACCTTGGATTCACAAAATCGTTCTTCCCACAATTAGTACAACAGTTCTTTGCTCGGCTCAGACTGATTAGTTTCGCTGTAGAATAAACATGAGTAGGTGAATCAGTCTTGGAAATAAATGACTTTGTATCAACTACAGGAGATTTATAAGACGTGTTTCCATCACTGTCTCCTGTATTTGACTTCTTTCTCCAAACCATTTTGACTTTTCGAAACACTTGATTATCTTTATTATCAATACGAGAATTATAGAAATAATTGGAAGGTCGAATCTGATCTTTTGTAAACTCATTTGATTTGACAAAACTCTTTGCAGAACTATTTGTAGATATTGAACTTGAAGCAAAAGAAGGCTGAATACCTTTGAACTTGCTTTCTTCAAGTTTCTTGACTTTAACGGATAAAACATTTCGTTCTTCAAGAATTAAATAAAATTTCTTTTGTAGATCAGATTTTACTTTTTGTTCTTCCAAAAACTCGGTTGCTAACCTAGATAATTTATGTGTAAGCTTAGGGATTTCTGTTTCAAAAATGGTCCTTTCACATTCAAAATCATTTTCAATAGTATTGCGTTTATCAGATATTTCTTTGAAAAATGCAACGTTTTTCTTTTCAAGCTCTTTCTTTTCATTTTCAAAGGATTTTCTTTGATTCTCAAACTTTTCTCGCTCAAGCACTAAGACTTGTTCAAAATCAGATATTTGTTCTGACAGTTTAGCATTTTTAAGCTCAAACATCTTTCTTTCCTCGGAAATCTTCTTTGAAAGATCAAGAATCTTTCTTTCAAATCCTTTCCGCTCATTTAAAAAATCACTCCTTTCCTTTTCAAAAACGAAAAGCTTTTGCTTTAGATCAACATTTTCACTTTCGATAGCTTTTCTTTTCTCTTCAAGTTCATCTAGATCTTGTTTAAGAGAAACTTTAGCGTGTCTCGATCCTTCAATAAGTTTGTCGTTTTTCTTTGCAGAAGCTATACGCTTGTCACTAGACTCTTCAGCTAGCTTTCTAAGTGACTCACTAACTCCGTTGAGTTTTTGATCAGAATCGGACATTGTTACCTGAAAAAAAAATATGATCGTTTAATCGGTGTTACTTTGAAGAATCAAAAAATGTGGAAGCAAATCAAAATTTAAATTTGAAAACAAATCTAAAAATAAATTCGTTTCCAAAAATCAAATTCTGATTATCGAATTCGGACGAAAAAAAACAAACTTCGAGAATGAACCGTTAAAACTCTCAATCACGAGACGTGTGGTAACTCGGGTACCGATCAAATCCGTGCGAAACAAAATCGAGACGACTTCGTGCGAAATATAGATGCGAAGGGATTGAACCAAGCGATGTACGATCGAACCGATGGTTTAGCACGATATATATATATATATATATTGCTCAAAACGAATATCGGTGAAATGAGTTTACCGATCACAACTTACCAATCAAACCATGCGATAGATCGAGAGAAAGACTTATGCAATAGATATTTATTTAAACTAAACACGAAACAAAACAAAAAAAAAGAAATCGGCCAAACCTAAAATAAAACAAGACAAAACAAATCAAACGTGATATGTATGTATGTTATGCGAAGAAGAACAAAACCAACAGCTTATATATTGATGTATGAACCAGAGTTAATGACTACGTGCATGTATGGAGATATGAGTGTATGTATGCATGCAATCGTGAATAGGTAACAAATCATCAACTTGTTAAAATAGGTCAAAGATGAAAAAGTTGCAGTCAAATGTGGATGGCCATTCATGATGTATATATGCATGAAAATGATGAATTAATTATATTAAGCATGAAACATATGAATTGATTAATTATATTAAGCATGAAACATATGAATTGATTAATTATATTAAGCATGAAACATATGAATTGATGTGTTGTATGTATGTACGTATGTAGTGCTGAGAGGTGGTCAACCAATTAAAAACAAAGCCAACAAAGTGGGTCGTTGGTCTCATCCGGAAAAGGGGATACCGGGAAGCAAACATCCGGGAAAAAAAATCATCTCATCCCGAAAGAAATTTACCGGAAAGAGTTTCATCCGGAAAGAAATTGGTTATCCGGAAAATATATTTCATCCGGAAAACAACAGTTGCCCGGAAAAATTGTATCCGGAAAATTGAGTTATACGGAAAAAAATTTACCCGGATAAAATTGATATTCAGGAACTTTTATCCGGGAAAGATTTTATGCGGAAAAACATACCTAGAAAGATTAGGGCTTATGAAATAAACTTGTATGCGGCTATTTTTCTTCCCTTCGACGCCTGCATTTCTCAAAAACTCACCAAAAACATCATCAAACATGCAGAAAATCAATTAAAATCTCAGATTTGTCAAAAAATTTGATGAACACGAAGAACGCTTCGAAAATAAAAAATTCCAAAACTTTCAAAATTGAAACGAAACAGATAAAGATCGATCACAAATTGATTAAAAGCAAAGATTCTGGGAGATAATAATATCAAATCAATAAATTAAAATAAAAAACCACTTTGCAAACCCGATTGATGATCGATTCACCAAAAAAGAACTGCACTATGTAGAAAAAAAAGGTGCCTTCTAGACCGTTCAGAATGTAGAGCAAGATGTCGTGAAGCTACTGTCCAAAATTCGCGACGATCCGACGGTTCAAACTCCGTAAATAGACAAAACGGCACGGCTGCGTTTTCCATAAAATTGCATACGAATTTTTCTTTGTTTTTTTTGACTTTCGATTGACTTCTTTTATATCTTCAAATCACCGATTCGGCTATGATACCACGTGTAGATCCCAGTTTGATCAGGTAACAACGAATAAACGAAACGATTAATCTTATTGAATGATTCAAGAGAGTTATAAGTATTGGATTGAATAACTCAACTCTCCCTCTCTCTCTAAACTATTAAGCACATAAAACTAGAATGATTAATCTAACCTAATTTCTAACACAAATCAACTATTTATACTAAGGGCTTAATCCCTAAAGCCCATGGCCCAAAGGTTAATCTAAGCCCATTTATCAATAAGGCTTTTTTACAATTAATAATTAAACTCTATACAATTCTTTATATAACTTTCTAATATGTAGGACATTTATGGTCATAACAAGTACAAATCAAGCCCTTAGAGGCAAAATAAACGTTTGGCTAAATATGCGAGCCATCACATTTACATAAACCAAAATACATCGTTGCCCAAAATCTTTGTCTATTGATTCTCAATTGGCCTTCGGCCCAAAATCAAAAGGTTTACAATTCCCAAAATGTTCGTAAGGTCGAGATTGACAAAAATCCACAACTCACACGTTCACATTTTCAAAGCGTAACATATCATAAACTTTGCATAATCTCAACAAACACTAAAAGTGTATTTTGACCAAACAACCTCCACTTAGGCAATAAATTAACCAAACACTTTCATTCGTGATTTATTTATCAATTACCCAAAAATCCCAAATGTGGGTGTTTTACAAGATTTGTAAAACTCAACACTTCAAATAATCAAAACCCACTAAATAACTCAACAATTGATACTTTTATGTAAAGCTCATAAACACTTTAAAATAAACATTTTGGCATGTACAACGTTTTCATAAATCAACTTGAACTCAACTTGATAGACTTAGGATAAATCTAGATTTTACCCCAATAAAATCTCCATGAAGAAACTTGAATCCACAAGCAATTCCTCCAAACGCACTTAGGTTTTGATGAAAACCTAGAAAACCCTAATTTTCTTGAAGATGGAGGTGATGATGATGAACTCTTGATCTTTGTTTCCACACCACCACCAAATACCCTTGGATTTTCCTAAAACTAACATTTTATCCTAAAAAATCTTTAAAAAACTAGACCGTAGCAATTTGAATCGCCAAAAACGGAGTATAAATGAGAGAGATACGATCAAATGAAGAAAGGGGCTCAAAATCGGATTTTATGCACTGCGTCCGCCCGCGAGAGTGACATGCGAAAGGGACAGTGTCACTTTAGCATGTCCCTTTCTCCCAAAATGTACCGAGGGCCAAATTTCGTCTGTGAAAGTGGCAGGCTAAAGTGCCAGTGTCACTCTCGCATGGCAATTTCGCCCAGAAGGTATCGAACGTTGTTTTGACCGTAACTTCTTCGTTTTAGCTCCATTTTCGCTCCGGAAAGGCCCGCTGAATTTGTATTTGAATTCTCCATCCAACAAGACTATAAAATCTAGGATTCAATCCAAAATCCTATTTCTTCTATTTCTCTTGAAAGATCGATCTCTACATTGACTTGAAATTATACTTACCCGAAAATTACGGGTGTTACAGGCGACGTAACATTTAGAAACGTAGGAAGTAATGGCATCCCTAACCACTAGGTAATTATTGTTTTTGGGCAATGATATGGCACCCCTCAAGTGTCAAAATCAGCTCAATTTATGCATTCAAAATTGAAACAGTTGACATTGATGTTGACATATGTGAGGAGGAAGTCACTCCATAGGGTGTATTTAGCAATGCATAGGGGGTGCAATTTACCCACCCCTTGTTATTTTTTTGTTTCTTTGATTTGTTGTCTTTTTTCTTTTGTCTTTTTCTATTCATATGAATTATAAATAATTCATATTTATTTATCCACATACAGTTTTGACTAAATGGATAATATTTTAATCTCATTAAGTTGATCATGTTTTGTAATAAAAAATAACTAAATTTATTATTCACATGAAGTTTAGGTTTAAAATTTTGGATTGCTTCGGTTTCGATTTGTCGGTTTTCAGGTTGATGTCGGTCGGGTTCGAGTATTATTATAATGCAAAAAAGATACATATATAATTGATTTTGATATTGAATTCAATCGATTGCGAGATTGATGAAATTGCTAGTAACTTCAAAAATTAAAAAACATTTTAACCCACTAGAATTTACGATCTCAAAATATAATTAGATAAATAAATATATTAATTTTATATAACATCTAAAATATATATGTATATTATTTCGGAATTTCGGACGGGCCGGTGGCGAAAGATAAAAGCCAACCCGAACCCAAATATCCCCCAAAAATCGGGTTTCAAATTTTCGGATTTCAGAATATTCGGATTTTGCAAAAACACGGTATTTTTGGTCCGGGTTCGGTTTCGAATTTCGGACTAATAGGGTTTCGCACACCCCTAATTACCAACCTTCTGCAACATAAATTATTATCTATTCACAATTTCACCATAGTATATGTAATAAAAGAAAACAATTTATAATTCAAGAATTAATGAATAACCGTCAACAATTATTATTATTATTATTATGGAAAATTAATTAAAATACCACAAGTTTGACTTTGCTTTACCAAAATACCATAAATCTTGTTCAGTTTATTAAAATGCCACAATTTTCCGCGGTGGGCCCCGCGATCGCGGGCCCCAGCCCACGTGTCCCACAACTTTGGCCAATTAGCCCGCAGAGGTCCCTCAAGAATGCCCGCGGAACAGGTTTGGCCCCTGCCCGCGGAGGTTGTCCGCGATCGCGAAATACCCCGTCACGCGTCGGTATGGGGTTAACCCTAAAAATTTTTAATGCACCCAAACCCTAATTTTGTTCAATTCGCCGCAAGTATATAAGAGAGAGTGGGGGGGGGGGGGGGGGGACCAAACGGCCACCACTTCTGTCAACTTAAAAAAATAACCTTCCTCTTCCAAACTCTCTCAATTTTAACGTGTGGAATACGCGCTCAAGTTTTTTGAAGATGGCTCGTGTTACTTATTTTGTAAGTTTTTCTTAAGTTTTTTGTTCTTTTTTTGTATGTTGTTATTTTAAGTTAAGATATATGATATGTATGTTGTTAGAGTGTTTATAACTTGTTATATATTTGAATATGATATTTGATCTATGGTCAAATTTTAAAATATATGATATGTATGTTTTTATGTTTGAATGTGATATTTGTATGTTATAATGTGATATTTGTATGTTGTTAGGCCATCCGTATCCCATGCGGGCTCGGGCTCGGGCTCGAGTAGGGCGGGCTCGAGCGGGTAGTGGTAGGGGGGGGGGGGGTTCTTCTGCGGGTATGGGAGGCGGGTTCCAAAACCCGATAAACCCGAGACTTATTTGTTTGTTTTTTAATTTTTTTTTAAAAATTGAAAATAAATAAACTCCAACGGCTATATTTATATTTATTTTAATTTTAATTTTTTTTTTCAATTTAATCACACTATATATATAATCTTAAAACCCATTTTATTTTTCACACAAAACAACTCTCTCATTCTCTCATTCTCTATATTTTAAACAATATGGATTCACCACAACCCGGTTCACCGACCGCATCATCATCATCCGTAGACACCGACGAGTTGTTGCATCTACAAAGGGAAATTTTTCGACAGACTGCACAATTAATTTATGGTAGCACCGCCTCATCGTCAAGAAGAGAGAGGGCCGCGAACATAGAAAGAGGTCGAGTAGCTGCAAACGAGCGGCTTATGCGGGACTACTTTGGCAACAACCCGGTTTATACACCGGATATGTTTAGGCGGCGGTTCAGGATGAGCAGGCAACTATTCGAACGAATAGTTGAAAAATTAGAAGGAGAGTATCCGTATTTTACAATTCGGTTGGACGACAGACGCAAACAAGGTTTTTCTCCGATACAAAAGTGTACTTGCGCTATTCGGCAATTGGCGTATGGAGTAGCTGCTGACGGACTTGACGAGTACATCCGTATGGGAGAGAAAACGTCACGAGATTGTCTGTACAAATTATGCACAGGTATTATTGAACTGTATGGTCAAAAATATTTACGCAAGCCTACTTTTATTGATATTCAGAAGTTGTACGCCGCGCATGAAGCTAAACACGGATTTCCCGGCATGCTCGGAAGCATAGACTGTACTCACTGGGCGTGGGCAAATTGTCCGGTAGCATGGCGAGGTCAATTCATGAGAGGTGATCATGAGCACCCGACAATCATGCTAGAAGCAGTGGCCTCTCAAGATCTATGGATCTGGCACACATACTTTGGTGTTGCCGGTTCCAACAACGACATCAATGTTCTCAATCAGTCGCCCATCTTGAACGATGTATATGATGGAAAAGCACCCGACTGCCTTTTTGAGGTGAATGGAGCCACCTACGAGCACGGATATTATCTAGCGGATGAGATATATCCGGAATGGGCTACTTTCGTAAAATCATTTACGTGCCCACAGGACCCTAAACGACAAAAGTTCAAGTCCGCGCAAGAAGCGGTACGTAAAGATGTTGAACGAGCTTTTGGCGTGCTTAAACAACGTTGGCATATACTTCATAACCCGACACGCGGATGGGAACCGGCAAGATTGGCAAACATTATGTACGCTTGTGTCATATTACACAATATGATACTCGACGACGAAGACCATGCTATTTGTGGTGGCGATGAAAACGACCTTTTCACGGATGATATCGAAACCCAAATCAGTGAGGAACAACGCGCGGCAAATGTTCGAGAAGTCAAAAACCGGGGCACTCATAATAACCTTCGGTCGGATTTGGTCGAACATATTTGGCGTATCCAAGTTCCCAACAATGACGACGAGTAGATTTTTAAATTTATTTTGTAATTTTTATTTTTAATGAATGATATGAATTTTTATTTTTATTATTTATCTTATTTTTATTTATTAAAAAATATATAAATATTTTTATTTATTTAAATAATTAAATGTATAAATAAAAGAATTAAAAAAAATGAGGTGGCAAGAGGGCTTGAGGGTAGCGCTACGCCACTTTAGGGCTTGAGGGTTTGAGGAGAGGGTTAGGAGAAAAGCTGATGTGGCGTTGATATGGCGCTTGAGGGCTTGAGGGCTGTGATACGGATGGCCTTATAGATGTTAGAGTATTTTTATAAAAAAAATGTTAAGATGGTGTTTTTTATAGAAAATTGTTAAGAATGTGTTTTTTATAAAAAAAAAATGTTAAGATGGTGTTTTTTTAAAAAAATATTTCTTAAGAGTGTTTTTATAAAAAAATGTTAAGATGGTGTTTTTTATAAAAATATTTCTTAAGAATGTGTTTTTTATAAAAAAATGTTAAGATGGTGTTTTTAAAAAAAATATTTCTTAAGAGTGTTTTTATAAAAAAAATGTTAAGATGGTGTTTTTTATAAAAATATTTCTTAAGAATGTTTTTATAAAAAAATGTTAAGATGATGTTTTTAAAAAAAATATTTCTCAAGAGTGTGTTTTTTTTATAAAAACAAAATGTTAATATGATGTTTTTTATAAAAATATTTCTTAAGAGTGTTTTTATAAAAAAAAAATGTTAAGATTGTGTTTTTTATAAAAAATATTTCTTAAGAGTGTGTTTTTATATAAAAAATGTTAAGATGATGTTTTTTATAAAAATATTTCTTAAGAGTGTGTTTTTATAAAAAAAATGTTAAGATGGTGTTTTTTATAAAAATATTTCTTAAGAGTGTTTTTATAAAAAAAATTGTTAAGATGGTGTTTTTTATAAAAATATTTCTTAAGAGTGTGTTTTTATAAAAAAATGTTAAGAATGTGTTTTTTATAAAAAATATTTCTTAAGAGTGTTTTTATAAAAAAATGTTAAGATTGTGTTTTTTATAAAAAATTGTTAAGAATGTGTTTTTTATAAAAATAAGATGTTAAAGTGTTTTTTATAAAAATAAATGTTAGAGTTTGTTTTATAAAAATAATTCTTAAGAGTGTGTTTTTTTATAAAAAAAGATGTTAAAGTGTTTGTTATAAAAATAAATGTTAAAGTGTTTTTTATAAAAATAAATGTTAAAGTGTTTATAAAAAAATGTTATGAATGACAATTTAGGTCCCTAAACTTTTAAGAATGACAACTTAGGTCCCTAAACTTTTAAGAATGACAATTTAGGTCCCTAAACTTTTAAAAATGACAACTTAGGTCCCTAAACTTTAGTGAATGACAACTTAGGTCCCTAAACTTTGGTGAATGACAACTTAGGTCCCCTAACTTTGAAGAATGACAACTTAGGTCCCCTAACTTTGAAGAATAACATTATTATATGTTGAAATAAAATAAACCGCAACATACTATATATAACGCTATTATATGTTGAAATAAAATAAACCGCAACATCTATATATAACATTATTATATGTTGAAATAAAATAAACCGCAACATACTATATATAACACTATTATATGTTGAAATAAAATAAACCGCAACATCTATATATAACATTATTATATGTTGAAATAAAATAAACCGCAACATCTATATATAACACTATTATATGTTGAAATAAAATAAACCGCACCATCTATATATAACATTATTATATGTTGAAATAAAATAAACCGCAACATACTATATATAACACTATTATATGTTGAAATAAAATAAACCGCAACATCTATATATAACATTATTATATGTTGAAATAAAATAAACCGCAACATACTATATATAACACTATTATATGTTGAAATAAAATAAACCGCAACTTCTATATATAACATTATTATATGTTGAAATAAAATAAACCGCAACATACTATATATAACACTATTATATATTGAAATAAAATAAACAACAACATCTATATATAACACTATTATATGTTGAAATAAAATAAACCGCAACATATCTATTTGGATTTTGTCAAACGGGTGTAAATAGCCCTAAGGTATGTGGGGATTTAAGCAATCCTTGTGATTCCCGTGCTACTTGGAAGTCCAATGGATTGAGTGGTTTCTTTTCTAAAACTAAAACAAACGAATAATTATCAACACAATAAACCAAACAAGCAAAAACATCTATATATAACACTAACTATAACATCCGTGAATGACTATGTAGAGGGATTTATTTCACATTGACTTGTCGTTAAAGTGCAAAGTTGGCTACCTGGTGGAGTTAAGAGACCGCTTCAGCGGATTAGGTGATCGCGCAGCTACCCTTGAGGACATCTTTACAGGGACACCTTTCGGGCCATGGATGGACGTGTCTTACTCTGGTGGCGACCCTACGCTAGTCCACATGTTTCTACAGCTCGAGGTTGAGGTCGCCAATGGTGAGCCGGAGGAGATGCATTTTGATTTCTTCGGCCTTGAATTGCAGTTTGGGCGTCGTGAGTTCTGTCTAATTACAGGACTACGTTTTGGAGAGGCTCCCCCCTTCCTCCCTTAGCAGACTGCTCCTTCGTTCGTAGGGTTTGGGGCGTGCATGCATCTCGTTTGAAGCTGAAGGTAGTCCGGGACATGATGAAAGAGGGCCTTAGTGCCCTAAGCGACGTCGATGCTGTCCGTGTATGCTTGGTGGTGATCGTGGATATGGGCTTCATGGGCCGTGAGTATAGCCAGACTGCTTCCGATACGGTTATTAGGGCCGTCGAGGACTTGGATGTGTTTAACAGGTACCCGTGGGGTAGCCATATCTGGACACATAGCTACACTATTTTGCACCGAGCTATTGCCAGACGCGCCGATCGACGTTCCAAGATGAATCTTTGTGGTTTTACATACACCTTCAAGATTAGATACGTAGTATAACATAAATAATAATACATACAAACTGTTTGGCTTTCCTTTTTACGTACTTGCTCTTCTTGTGTAATTCCAGATATGGATCTCGGAGATGTTTCCCGCAGCCGTCCAATATTTCGTCAAGCGCGACGACAGATTACTTAGGGGAACCCGTTGGGACAAGGGCCCTATTTCCCTAAATAGGGCGATTTGGACTGAGTTCTTCAGTCAATCTAGAAGTGTAAGTTCTTTTACTATGTTTACAATGTTGCATACGTTAGTCCCGCTTATAAATTTTTTTATGTTTTATCATATATTTATCCGCCGCTTGCGCCTTTCGATCACCTTGAGCCTACTGCCGCCGAGAGGGACACACATTGGTACAGCAACAGCGTGGCCTTTATTGACAGTGAGGCGGCAAGGGTTCGACGTCCCTCTCCTTCCACATCTGACGAAGATGAGGAAGACGACGCGAGGCCCCCTTCCGATCGATATCAGTCACCCCCTTCCTCCTCCCATCGAGTTCCGACTTCCACCGAGCCACCTCGTGGCACTTTAGACCAGCTGTGGGACCACGTTTTCGGGCAAGTACACACGCGTCTTGATGATCTGGAGGCATTCAACAGACAGTTTCGCGCTGTAAATGTTAGTGTGTAACTTAATTTGTCGGCCACGATCTTTTAGTTTGTATACTAATATTACGTTCTAAATTTGTTTTAGCTGTCGAGTACGACGCCGATCCCCGCGCCGTTCGGACATGGGGCACATGAGACGTTTGGCACCACATCCTATCCGTAATTCCCTGAGAGTGTAAGTCACACTGAGTAACCATTATAATTATATGTTAGTTCCTAATTTTGTAACTCTTGTAATGATCAATGTCACGCAGGCCGGGATGTCGGGGGCATACATATCCCAAATGCCGTCGTTTAGCACCACATCCTATTCTACTATCTCGGAGAGTGTAAGTGACACTGAGTAACCATTATAGTTATATGTTAGTTCATAAGTTTGTAACTCTTGTAATGATCAATGTCACGCAGGCCGGGATGTCGGGGGCATACACATCCCAAATGTCGCCGTTTAGCAGCACATCCTATTCTACTATCCCGGAGAGCGTAAGTGACACTGAGTAACCATTATACTTATATGTTAGTTCCTAATTTTGTAACTCTTATAATGATCAATGTCACGCATGCCGGGATGTCGGGGGCATACACATCCCAAATCCCGCCGATCGGCACCAATCTCTTCACGGACATCTTTGGCGGTTCAGCCGCAGAGTATTACAGGCCGAGAATGCCGGCGTCATCGTACGTCACACCGCCACCTTCCATGCATACTGTAAGTTATTTTGGTAGTTTTGGTTTAATTGTGAACATTTCCTAAATTCTACTTAAAACATCTAATAACTTAATTTTCAGACGATGGGGTCTCCTATTATCGAGGAGCACTTCTCGGAGCCGGAAGATGACCCGATGGATGTTGTAGATCCACAGGGGACACCGCTCCCTGAAAAGCGGGAGCCGAAACGTTCAACATTTTTTCGGAACCTGTGGACACGACAAAAATCTACGACAGGACCGCCCCGTGAAAACCAAGCAAAGCAAGCGGGAAAGCAAGCATGGGGGAACAAGGGAGGAAAGAAGGAGGGAAAGAGAAAGGGAAAGGTGGCTTCACCGGAGCATCTACCGACATCCGATATATTGAGGATGTGCAAGACTGGTCACCTCCCCCCATGATATTCGTCCCTTACTTGAGCCTGGAAATCACCCCCCGCTTTTTCCAAGTATTGCTGGCGGATGACCCTTTGGAGTCTGAGTTACAGGATGTGGTTAGTATGAAGTTTAACTATAGTCATATAATCAAATATATTTATATTACATGTCTAACCATCTATTTTTTATGTATAGCACATGGATTGTTGGGTCTCGCTGCTCCAAAAATCTCGTGGAACAGACACGAGGTGGACCATGATGTACAGTATTTTCTTTCCCTACCTGGTGCTCCCCCATCAAGGTCCCGCCTCCGTGGCCAACTCATGCAATGGCGTGGAAGGGGTTTCTTGGTCTCTCCTCGACGTGGTATGTAAATCGTTTTACTCTTATTTTATTTAAGTCGTTTTGTTGCTAACTAAGTTGTCTAATATTGTAATATTTCAGGTGTACATCCCTATATGCATTCATCCCAAACATTGACTGCTCGGAGTGTTTGAGCTTGACTCTATGACCATGACCATATATGACAGTGACAGTGCCAATCTCTTCAGAGAACAATTGAATGACCAGATGGCAAGGTTTAAAGCTGTGCTATTTGAATTCTTTGGCTGGGTCAAGGACATGAGGCGTCGCGACGTTTTAGAGAACTCTCGCCATAAGTTCGCCAAGAATATACCCCAGCAGGCCGGGATGAATGCGGATTGCGGTGTCTGGGTATGCCGTATTGTCAGCATGTTGATAAATAACGATGTGGTATTTGTACACCCTGACCACACCGAGGCCGAGGCCAAGGCATTTCGCATACATATGACGGAGTCCATTTATGCGCATTGTCAAATAAAGCAACGTTAGGTTGTTTATGTAACATTAAATAATTGTTATTTTTAGTATTAACTTATTTTGTTAAAGTATTGTGATTGACTTAGTGTTTACTTCATTTGGTTTTTGCTAATTTCATCCAATTACTCAACTTTGAGTATCGATATCTCTTTCACACATACTTCATTTTGGACGCATTATATATCGTTTCGAAGCTCTCATATAGGAGAACATAAACCTACTAAGAGTTAGTTATATATAACACACACACACACACACACACACACACACATATATATATATATATATATATATATATATATATATATATTTAAATGTGTCTAAAGTTTAGTAAAACCCATATTTTTACTAAAATTTTCCAACACCTAGTAAGTAGGTTTATGAAACTTGCGATAATCCTAATACAGAGATTATTGGATGAACAGGCATTTATTTCTTGATTCACATGTGCATTAATCCTTAGACTACTTAAAGACTAATTTTCATGCTACTGAGTGAACTTAATGAACCGGCGAAGGGGTTTTTGTTAAATGAAAGTCTTATTCTAGAAGCCGAGTTTTCTTTGGTTGGAATGCTTAAAAATTTCATCTGAAATTTGGTGTCTTCCTTCTGATGCAAAAATTGGTATTATGTAATGTAGAACAATATCTATATTATAGAAACTTGCATTTGACAGTACCATATAAATCTGATCTACCATCTCATTAATTAGCTATGTTTGACTACTTAAAGACTAATTTTCAGCCTAATGAAAGACCTTTATTCAAGAGCAGACGAATATTACAGTTATTTTTTCAGTCGAATCTTACAGGCTCTTTTGGAGACGAATATTGCAGTTACTTTTTCAGTCGAATCTTACAGGCAACTTTTCAGACGAAATCTTTGACCATATCCACATCCCTGATGAAGAACATACATTTTCACGGCTATAAGTAGATGGCATGATGAAGTAGTAATTCACAACTTGCTATCTATCTTTTATACATTCTCTCCTCACCGTTTACAAACATTCTCTCGCTTTTCTTAACACTATGGCTGGAGATTCAAGATCAAGGGGGAACAGGTCGGCGAATGTGGCTGGAACTTCACGTTCGGCAGCCTACCAACCACTGAACGATGGAGCTCGTCGGAGTACCTGGAAGGTACCAGAAACAAACGAGGAGTGGAGAAACTGTGGGCGAACTGCAGCCGATTATCCATTCACGGCTGAGGAGGAAGCCGACTGGGAGATGGCATGCGACAATTACCACTTCAATAATCGCATGAGAACCCCACCAATGTATCATTGTACCCAGCCGACGGGTATTCCACAAAGTCAACGAATTACTCCGTTAGTGCAAAAAGCCATTGATGAGGCGAACGCCGATATCGAAAAGGTAAAGGGTATGTGGAACCATAACAGGGGAATTCAGCAGGGGAAAATGGAGTATCTAGTGGAGAAGAAACGAGAACTGGCCATGACTAGGGCTCACGTTCGGCAGCTACAACGAGAGATTAAGGAAGCTGAAGAGGAACTAGAAGAACTCGAATCGGACTACATGGGAATGGAGGACGTGATCAAGGAAAAGGTTAACTTGATCACTGGACTCCAGGACGCCTTCCAGTAATAGATTTCTTTGTTTACCTGCACTGTATCCGTTTCGGTTGGGAAGATGATTTGCAATAATTTCTAGATGATCTTCTTAATTAATTTCCTTGTTAAATAACTTAAAATGAGGAAAACATTTTCTTAAATTAATTTATATATTAAAAACATTAAAATAGAAAGGAAACAATACATTAAAAATCACATAAAATGATAACCTAAAACTATAGGGACCATTAATGTTTTTTTAAATTTTCCACAAACTTCAGGGCCAAAAGTGTAATTTCGGCATACCGCGGGACCACCGCGGGGTACCCTCGCGGGACAGGGGCCAAAGTTGTACCGCGGGCATTCTTGAGGGACCTCCGTGGGCTATTTGGCCAAAGTTGTGGGACACGTGGCCGGGGTATCCCACGATCGCGGGGCCCACCGCGGAAAATTGTGGCATTTTGGTAAACTGAACGAGATTTATGGTATTTTGGTAAAGTAAAGTCAAACTTGTGGTATTTTAATTAATTTCCCTATTATTATTGTTATTACTACTACTACTATTATTATTATTATTATAGTATTCGGGGTAAAAAATTAATGTCAATTCAAGAACAGAATCTGTTATTAACCTAAATCAACATATTTATTATTAACCCCCCACAATAATAGAATGTGTACTCATTTGATAAAAGAATCTCATAATGATCTAACATAAAATAATATCAAGAACCTTAAGAATGTGTAGAAACCCGTGAATAAAATCGAGACATTTTTAGCAGCATCGTGAGTTTCATCTATCCATCTGCAACCATGCACACAATATAGTTATAAGAGTCAACAAATTAATAAGTCGATTTTTCTCAAGAATGAATGATGAGATCAAAATACCTAGCTAGAAAAGATTTTTATGATGAACTTCTTGTTATTCTGAAGACCCTTTTCAACAACAGAAGCCATCTTCGTTATGTCTTCAAAGGTGTGATTTTCTTTAAGCGCTAGTTTGATGATCCTTTGGATGTCGCATCTTAAGTCGCCGATATACAAAGAAATCGTCCTTTTTCTTCCTCTGAAAGATTACTTTCTAAGTCAACAGAGGTGTCTGACAAGATATCTTCAGAGAGTTTTTGATCTACATAAGGTGTATATGAATTTTTCAATATATCTATTTTCCCAATTTCCATAATTTCCCTTTCAATTATATTTCTTAGTTTTTCTTCTGAAAGGTTTGGTTTAAACTCAATTGCTTCTGCAGATAATTTCTTTTCAGAATCTATTGTGCAGACAAAGGCAACTTGAGTTTGAGTCTCTGGTTTACCAAACTTAAAGATTCCTATCTGATCTTGAGTTTTCAGATATCTCTTTGGTTTGGATCCTCTTTTGACAGAGGTTGAAGGTGATAAGTCTGTGTTTTCAAACCACACATTTATCATCTTCATGGGTTTCCTTAAGTGAGGTTCCCCAGAGACTTTTACTCTCTTACTTACAGAGATTAAGTTTGGAAAATTTGGTTTGTTGACTTTTCCTACTGTAAATAGAGATGACAGAGGTTTATTTTTCTTGTTTTCTGTACCTTGATTAATATCACTGTACCCAATACCTCGCCTTCCTATTTGAGTATTTGTTTTCTCATACACCTTTTGAGCATCACGATAATTTTTAATTAAAACATCTCTTCTAAGTAGATCTTGCCAAAGGACTTCTCTTTCCTTTTGAAAATATTCTTTAAGAGCTAAAATGTTAAGTCTGTCGCTCTCAGAATCTGAAAGTTCTTTTGTTTTGGATTTTAACGATGTATTTAATTCAGAAATTTTCTCTTTTAAAGGAAAAAGATTCTTGTTCCAGTGTGCTTCTAAGTCTTCCTTTTCTTTGAAAATCTTTGCTTTTTCTTCAATGAGAAGTATAGCTTCTCTTTCATAAAAAGTGAGTTTTTTTAATATCATCACAAGTCTTTTTCAGTTTAACATTTTCAGTTTTAAATATAAGCAAATCAACTTCTGTAGTACTAGAGATGGAGTTTGAAGTAGATACCTCAGTGTCAGAGTCGGAGCTGATGTCTGCCATGCCACAGAACAAGGCATTTTTGGTGAATTCTTCATCAGAGGTTGTAACTGACTCCCAATCTTCCTTGTTCACCACTTTGTTCGCCATGAGTGATTTTTGAGCATAATACTCGGCTTTCTTTTTGTAAAAAGCTGAGTCCTTCTGTGGGCGATTTGATCTGCTTCTACATTCATTGGCAAAGTGGCCTGGCTTCCCACAGTTGTAGCAACCTTGGTTCTGGGAGTTATTACCCGCACGATCGTCAGTCTTCTGTCGGTCACCACCTTTTTCCGATCTACATTCATTTGCATAATGACCAGGCTTGCCACACTTGTAGCATTCTTGTGGTGTGTGGCTTGTCTTGTCATCTGACCTCTGTCGGTCATTTCCTTTGTTGTATCTTTCACTCGACCTCTGTTGGTCGTTACTTCTGTCGTCTGACCTCTGTCGGTCAGTTGATTCTTCTCTTTTTCCTTGATCCCTTCTATTCCAATCTTCTCTTCTCTCTCTGCCATATCTATCATTTCCAGAATTCTTTTGGTTTCCTCTGAATTCTCTTGTCAGTAGAGCTAAGGATGTAGCTATTGATGCTAGAGTAATTTCCCCTTCTTCCACAATCTCTTCATCTTCGCTGTCAACCACTACCATCTTTTTCTTTTTCTCCTTCTTCTTTTCCTCTATAGTTCTTTCTTTCCTCGGCCTCTCTGTATCTTCTGTAGTTTTGCCAACTGATAACTCTATTTTTAGAGTTATTATTTTCATTTATTTTCCACTTTATTTTGTCAATTTTAGCCATTTCACTTCTAAAAACCCCCATTCTTGGTATGATTTACGAAAACGAGCAAAAGGAGTGAACCATGGTCTTTAATAAATTATTTGGGGAAGTTTTGGGTGTTTTCTCGATTTTTCATCCGCAGTGACGTATACAGTGCCCACTCCGGTTCCCCACTCTTCGAGCTGATCAAAAAGAAATCAAAAAGAAACTTTTAGTTGGGATCTAATTTTCTGGAGGAGGAAGGTTCATATGGCAGAGAAATGGCTGGAGAAGTACAAGGTAGTTCTCATTGAAGATAGCATCAAGTACACCTCTTTGTACTTGGAGATTGACTTGGAGAAGGGACCATTGGATAAAAGAATTGCACAAGGAGCTGAATTCTGCCACAACTCAGCAGTCTTTACCCATTGGAAGACCCACCTCTTTTGTGTAATACCCAACTCCTTCTCCTAGTATATAAAGGAGCACTTGGGTGCCATTAAATGCATGCTTAGTTTTCATCCTTGAATACTTTTAGTCTCAAATTCTCTCAACTACCACATTAGCTTTAGTCTTTTATTTACTGCAGTAACTAGCTTTAATTTTCAGTAATTTACTTTCTTAGTTTAAATTGTAGTTCGTATTACACAGTGCAGGGACGACTTCTCGTTCCCCACTGTGAGCAGTTAACTCAAGTCACTTTCAGTTTTATTATGTGCAAATCTTCATCTTTTGTTTTCTTTACTTCGGAAATGTTAGGCTAAAATATCCTTTGGGATGTAGGAAGGAGAAGTACCTGGATTTTATCAAAAATGCTTGAGTAATCTTTATACTTAGAATATTTGTTGTTTTGGTCTTTCATTCTCGATATTTACCCAAGGATGCGAACAAGCTGATCACTTGCAAGGATCTAAAGTCTAGTTCTTAACTTAGAAATAAGTAGAGCGCAGTGACACGAGCTTGAATGATGCTAGGGGATTCGAAAGAATTCTTTTGACACTTACGAAAGTGAGGTCGGCACAGTGAGCTAATCTCTGCCCACTGGAGTAGTAGGCAAGCTAATTTGTGTATTAAAAACACTTAGAGTATTTGTCTCTACACATTCCATCGAGGCCTGAAAAGGTCCATTTAGAGATTACCATTGACAAAACAACAAGTACTAAGAGTATGGGATTTTTATCTAACGGTGTGAGTATTTTGTAACCGGGCTTTTCTAGCGAAAATGTCCACCACGAATACGAGGATCACTCTAAGGACCGAGTATTTGAGATAAAATTTAGGGAAAATCCAACCTACATTCCTCCTTTTTAGCATTTAGTAAATCGTTTCAAGTAGCTATTTTACCAAACCAAACCAAAGTATTATTTTCCTCTCTAGTTGAAACTTGTAAAAGGAGCTCATGAGAACCGTATTGTCTTGATTGTCCAGTCTCTGTGGATTCGATTCTGGTATTTTACCAACTATTACTTGCTGTGACGATCATAGTGGACAATGTACACTTGCACTTCCCACTGTGGACAGTTTGCAACCCACTGCGATTAAAACACACATTTCGCACGTAACAAGTTTTTGGCGCCGCTGCCGGGGACTGGCGTGATTTTAAATCTCAAGACATTAGTTTTTGTTCGAGCCCGAGTCACTAGTTTTTCTAAGCTGTTCGTATTGTATGCCACGGCGACAACTCGAACATTTGGTTCCAATAGATCTCGAAATAGAAAAAACGTTGCGAAAAACACGAAGAAGCAAGAAAACAAATCGACAACCTCCTGTGATCCCCACTGTGAACATGGCTGCAGTACCGCCACCTATAGTGGAGACCACAATCACGATTGCCGAAAACAAAGATCGAAAAATACGGGACTATGCTACTTCCGGAGTTGGTGATTTAAGCTCCGGAATTTTGAGACCCAATATTGTTGCAACGCATTTTGAACTCAAACCGGTGATGTTTCAAATGATCCAAGCCATGGGTCAATTTGGAGGATCGCCATCTGAGGATCCGCACTCGCACTTAAAATCTTTTTTAGAAATGACCGATTCCTTTCAATTGCAAGGTGTTAGTGATGAGGCATTAAGACTAAGGCTTTTCCCTTTTTCATTAAGGGACAAAGCAAAATCTTGGCTGAACGCACATGCACCTCACTCGATAACCACTTGGCAAGAACTTGCCGATAGATTTTTGCAAAAATACTTTCCTCCAACAAGGAATGTTAGATTTCGAAATGATATAATTTTATTTAGACAAGAGGAAGATGAGGCTGTTTCGGATGCATGGGAACGATTTAAAGATTTACTTCGAAAGTGCCCACATCATGGCATCCCACATTGCATCCAATTGGAGACCTTTTACAATGGTCTTTCCAATGTAGCCAAAATCATCTTAGATGCAACAGCCGGTGGAACATTTACGAGTATGACTTACAACGAAGGATATCAAATCTTAGAAAAAGTGTCCAACAACAATACCGAATGGTCAAATCCGAGAGCACCCATGTCTAAGACCAACACCATAGATTCCGAAGCACTCAAAACCATGAATGCACAATTAGTGGCCTTGACAAAAATCGTTTTAAATCAAAATCGAGGCCAAGTCAATTCCGCAACCCATCTCGCTGATAACTGCTCCCTTTGTGGAGAGGAGCATGTTTTCGACTATTGTCCAGCAAACCCCGAATCTGTTAATGTCATAGGGACCAACCAAAGGAACAACCCTTATTCGCAGACTTATAATCCAGGTTGGAGAAATCATCCGAATTTCTCTTGGTCCGGTAATCAAGGACTCCAACCCCAAGGACCGAGTCACATCCAGCAAAGACCATACAATCCCCCGGGATTTCAGCAACATCACAGTGGGCAATCCCCACATCACAGTGGGCAATCCCCACATCACAGTGGGCAGTCCCCACAACCATACCAACCACGATCCAACCAACCAGCTGAGGCTCAACAATCGATCGAGTCGATTCTCAAAGGTTTTATGAATCAAACCCAAGCAGCCATTAGGAATATAGAGACCCAAGTAGGACAGCTAGCCGTTGAAGTTAAGAATAGACCACCAGGAACGTTACCGAGTGATACCGAGCAAGCTAGAGTGATAGGAAAAGGACCAGAACATGTCAAGTCCATAACTTTAAGGAGTGGAAAGGATCTGAAAAATATCATTTTTGAATCTGATGATTCGCCTCAAAAACCCACTGTGAGCACCTCAGTGGGCACTCCTCAAGTCACTGTGATCCCCACAGTGGGGACCGACATCCCTGACCTTCCCACTTTTGGACCTGTCCCAAAGACTACTGTTCCAAAGCCAATACCACAGCAAACTCAGATTGACCCACGAAACATTCCATTTCCTCAAAGAATGAAGCCTAAAAATGTCGATGTTCAGTTTAAAAAATTCTTAGACATTTTTAAGCAACTTCACATTAACATACCCTTGGTAGAAGCTCTCGAGCAGATGCCAAGCTATGTTAAATTCTTAAAAGATATTTTGAACAAAAAGAGGAAGTTGGGTGAATTTGAAACTGTGGCTTTGACCGAAGAATGTAGTGCCCTCCTAACAAGCAAGATTCCACCTAAGTTGAAAGACCCGGGTAGTTTCACCATTCCATGCATTATAGGAGGACAAGAAGTAGGCCAAGCACTCTGTGATTTAGGAGCTAGTGTCAACTTGATGCCTTTGTCCATTTTTAACAAGTTAGGGATTGGAGAGGCTAGACCCACAACCGTGACATTACAACTAGCCGACCGATCCATTGCCTACCCCAAGGGAAAAATAGAAGACGTTTTGGTCCAAGTGGATAAATTTATCTTCCCCGCCGATTTTCTTGTTTTAGATTATGAGGCCGATAAAGAAATCCCAATCATCTTAGGACGTCCGTTTCTTGCAACCGGACGTACTTTGATCGATGTGCACAAAGGAGAACTCACGATGCGAGTTAATGACCAAGAGGTAACTTTTAATGTTTTCAAATCTCTCAAATATATAGACACCGAAGATTGTTTTGCCTTAAGTTCGATTTATGAAACCCACAATTTTGGCAATTTTCCCACAGTGGGGAGTACAGTTCCCACAGTGGGGATTGACAGTGAGCACTCTGAATCAGAGAGTAATGACACTTTTAAGGATGAGTGTAATAAGATGGTTGCAGCTTTTGAACCTCTGGACTTCAAGGATAGAGATGTTCAATCCCCTTCAATAGAACAACCTCCCGAGTTAGAGCTTAAACCATTGCCTTCCCATTTAAAGTATGCTTATCTCGCTAAGGATAATAAACTTCCCGTCATTATCTCTTCCAAACTTAGTGAGAAACAAGAACAACTTCTGATTGATTTGTTGATAAAGCATAAGGGAGCAATTGGTTGGACCATAGCGGACATTCGAGGGATTAGCCCCTCTTTATGTCAACATAAGATTAACTTGGAGAATGACCACCCGGGGAAAGTCCAACCCCAAAGAAGGTTGAACCCCATCATGAAGGAGGTAGTTAAGAAAGAAGTCTTGAAATGGTTAGATGCCGGTATTATCTATCCCATTGCCAGTAGTAGTTGGGTGAGCCCCGTTCAATGTGTCCCTAAAAAGGGAGGAACAACAGTGGTCAGAAATGAAAAGAACGAACTCATTCCAACTAGGACTGTTACGGGATGGAGAATATGCATGGATTATAGGCAACTGAATCTAGCAACAAAGAAAGACCATTTCCCGTTACCTTTTATTGATCAAATGCTTGATAGATTAGCGGGAAAGGAATTTTATTGTTTTCTAGATGGATACTCCGGATATAACCAAATCCACATCGCACCCGAAGACCAAGAAAAGACCACCTTTACTTGTCCATATGGTACTTTTGCATTCCGGAGAATGCCTTTTGGTTTATGTAATGCTCCCGCTACTTTTCAACGCTGTATGATGGCCATTTTTACTGATATGATAGAAGATACCATAGAAGTTTTTATGGACGATTTTTCTGTGATCGGCACATCATTTGATAACTGTTTGAGGAATCTAGAAAAAAGTTTGGTGAGATGTGAAACCCACGACCTTATTCTAAATTGGGAAAAATGTCATTTCATGGTCGAAGAGGGCATCGTTTTGGGTCATCTTGTGTCGAAAAAGGGTTTGGAAGTTGATGAAGCAAAACTAGAAGTAATCTCCCAACTTCCCGAGCCCACAACGGTAAAAGGCATTCGCAGTTTTTTAGGTCACGCAGGTTTCTATAGGAGGTTCATAAAAGATTTTTCCAAAATAACTAAACCCCTATGTAACCTGCTGCAACATGAAAGAGAGTTTGTTTTTACCAAAGAATGTAGAAACGCATTTGAAATAATCAAAAATGCCTTAGTTACTGCACCCATAGTGACCACTCCTGACTGGTCACTCCCATTTGAAGTCATGTGTGACGCCAGCGATTGGGCTATAGGTGCAGTACTAGGCCAACGAAAAGATAAGATTTTTCATCCAATATACTATGCAAGCAAGACTTTGATCGAGGCTCAAATCAACTACACTGTAACCGAAAAAGAACTACTTGCAGTAGTTTTTGCTTTTGATCGTTTCAGGTCTTACTTAATTGGAGCAAAGGTCATAGTACACACCGATCACGCAGCCATCAAATATTTGATCAACAAGGCTGACTCTAAACCGAGGTTGATCAGATGGGTGCTGTTGCTGCAGGAATTTGACCTCCAGATCGTCGACAGAAAAGGAACAAGCAATCAGGTTGCTGATCATCTGTCCAGGCTCGAGAAGACAGTGGGCACTGTTGACCCCACTCCTGACCCCACTCCGGTAAAAGAAACTTTTCCCGATGAACAATTATTATCTGCGCAACATCATAATGAAACTCCTTGGTATGCTGATATTGCAAACTTTTTAGCAAGTGGATTTAAGCCCCACGGGATGAGTGGACAACCATTCAAGAAATTTTTACACGACACACGACAATACGTTTGGGACGATCCCTTCTTGTACAAGATAGGGGCGGACCAAATATTAAGGCGTTGTGTCCATGGGAGTGAACAACATCAAATACTCCATGGTTGTCACACATCCCACTACGGTGGCCACTTCGGTGGAAACCGTACCGCAGCAAAAATTTTGCAAAGTGGATTCTTTTGGCCCACTGTTTTTAAAGACTCATTTGAATTCGTGAAAAATTGTGAGCAATGTCAACGTACGGGGAATATATCGCAAAGAAATGAAATGCCTCTTAACAACATTCTAGAGGTCGAACTTTTTGATGTATGGGGGATAGATTTTATGGGACCTTTTCCAAATTCCAACAATAACTTTTACATCTTGGTTGCGGTAGATTATGTTTCAAAATGGGTAGAAGCCATTGCTTGTCACTCCAATGATGCTAACACTGTGGTGAAGTTCTTACACAAAAATATATTCACTCGCTTCGGAACACCACGAGCTTTAATTAGTGACGAAGGCACCCATTTTGTAAACAAAGTCATGGCCTCGGTTCTTGCTAAATATGATATTCATCATAGAGTGGCCACCGCATACCACCCACAAACCAATGGGTTGGCCGAGCTTTCAAATCGTGAGATCAAGGGAATTTTGGAAAAAGTTGTTAAGCCACACCGTAAAGATTGGTCAATCAAACTCGATGATGCTCTTTGGGCCTATCGAACAGCCTATAAAACTCCTCTGGGAATGTCTCCATTCAAATTAGTTTTTGGCAAAGCTTGCCATTTACCGATTGAATTAGAGCACAAGGCGTTCTGGGCCCTTAAAGAGCTTAACATGAGTGAGGATGCCGCGGGAATCAAAAGGAGTCTGCAAATACATGAGCTAGAGGAGTTGCGATATCACTCCTATGAGAATGCAAAGTTGTACAAGGAAAAGACCAAGATGTGGCACGATCGTCGAATCAACCATAGGGAGTTCATGGAAGGACAACAGGTACTATTGTTCAATTCTCGTCTCAAACTCTTTCCAGGTAAACTTAAATCAAGATGGACGGGACCATACACCATTGTCAAGGTGAGTCCTTTCGGAACAGTGGAGTTGAAATCCCCACAATCGGGTCAAACCTTTAAAGTCAATGGGCAAAGGGTAAAGCATTTTTTGCATGAAAGTGCCCACATCCCTGCCCACTCTCCGCCTCGCTATGGTTAAGCAATGTCACAACCGTTTGTAAATATTTTATTTCAGTTATTTGCTGTCTTTTTATTATTTTTGGTCTTTTTAATTCTGCATGGTAGTTTGTTTTAATGTGTGTAGGAGAAATTGCCGCTTTTTGGAGGAAAAATCAAGAAAAAGCTTCGCAGTGGGGAGATGCATGTCCCTGCGTTCCTCACTCTCGGTCTGGCATAGGAAAAGACGGTTTGGGAGGGACCCACGGCTGACGCACATCATGCTTTTTCTTACAAACATCAGCTTTTCCTGCCACTTGTCAAAAGCCCACCTATTCCCAAGATAAACCATCATTATCTTTTTCTCTCTCTACTAACCGTCCCCAATCAACTCAAAAACCATCACCCTCAAATCAGATTTTTACTTTAACTTCCCTAAACACACCAAGTTTCTTCATCTTCTCCATTTCTCTCTCAAAGAAAACCCACAAACCTAAAACCCTTCCTAAAACCCTAAAAATGGCAAGAACCAAGAGAATGAACACCAACCCCGATGCACTCACACGTGCGGCCGTCCGCCGCAGGACCGCCGAGGAACAACCACCGGAAGCCGTCACCAATGACCTGAACGAACCGCCACCGGTCTCCGGCGAAAACCCGATCATCTCCGGTGCAGCCGACGAGGGTTCTTCAAAGCACGAAAGCCCAAAAGCTACTTCATCATCGCAAGTCTCAGACAACAGTATCACCCATTTCGAGACCGAGACACTTCTAGCCGAAGAAGAAGAGAGACGGTTAGCAGAGGAGTTCAAACAGAAAATGGAAGCCATTAGAAAAAGAAAGGAAGAGGTCGAGAGGAGGCGTCGAGAGGAAGAAGAAAGAATCAGAAAGGAAGAAGAAGAAAGAATCAGAAAGGAAGAAGAAGAAAGAATCAAAAGAGAGGAGGAAGAGAGATTGAGGAGGGAAGAAGCCGCAAGATTGGCTAGAGAGGAGGAGGAGCGATTGAAAGAGGAAGAACGAAAGAAGGATGAAGAAGCAAGGATATTCGAGCAGAAAAAGAAACAAGCAGAGGAGGAGTGTTTGGCTCGTGAGGAAGAAGAAAGACAGAAGAAGATTAAGGAGCAGGCTCAGACATTAGACATTCCCCAGAACAAAAATGCTGATAGTGTGGAGGATGTCCACACCACTGCCCACAGTGAAGAAACCCCAACCAGAGCACTCCAGAGGAACAGGGGAATGGTTACACGATCTGGTGCATCCAAGAAGGCATTGTTTGCAAAACCGAAAAGAAAAGCGTCGAGGAAAGGTAAGGGTATCGAACCCTCTTTAAGTTCTTCTTCTAGTGATACTAATACGGGAAGTGAACAAAACCTTTCTGAAAATCCACATCTGTCCACTGTGGGGACTGCTCATGCCCCCAGTGGGATACCGAGGCAATTCACTTCCCCAGCTGCTAGAACCCACTTTGAGTATATTTGCACTCGGAAGTTGAATTTAGAGAGGGGTTTCGACCCCGACTTTGTAGAAGCAAATCCCTTTGTCAAAGATAAACTTGTAGCGCAAGATTGGGCAACCATTGCCACTGCCAATCGCCGCGCTAATGCATCATTAGTCCGAGAATTTTATGCTGAGGCCTCCCAAGCCAAAGAATCATTTGTTAAGATCAGAGGAAAGGTTGTGGACTTTACTCCAGGCAATATAAACCGAGTGTTAGGTAGAGGAGCTCCGGAACCTTGTGCTTTCGGACAGTTCCTGGCAAAGATGACTCCGGCTGATGAGGAATTGATTTTAAAAGAAATAGCAGTTGAGGGAAGGCCATGGAATCAGGATGGCCAAAGAAGGTGTCTATATGCTGGCAGCCTCACCACTGAGGCTGCTATATGGTTCCAATTCCTAAGGGCCTCGGTGGCCCCAACATCGCACGACACAACTCTCTCCATGCATAAGTGTGCCATGCTTTACCGCGTTCTCACTAAAAAGAAGATCAATCTGGGAATCATAATGCATGGTGCCATCCATCAGGCCAGAACACGAACCAAGGTAATCCTACCCCTTCCTTGCCTTATTACACTATTGCTAATAGATGCCGGAGTGCCCACAGCTGAAGAAGACCAGTGGATCATTTCCACGAAAAACATCAGTATTCAGACAATTAAGAAGATGAGAAGAGAGATAGGAGGCCCGTCTGTTGAGCCTGCCCAGGTACAGCCCAATGTGCGAATAGCCGACGAGCACATAGTGGGCACTGAAGTGCCCACTGTGGGGAAGAAGGGTACCCCACTCCATTCAACCGAGGCCGGATCATCAAGCAACCAAATGGGAGAGATTTTGGCAGCTTTAAAGAAGCTCACATACAGGATCGAGTTGCTGGAAAGTGAGCAGCGATACCAGAACCGGGCCACGCAGAAATTTTGGATGTATACAAGAGAACGAGATGAGGTGACGGGCCTGATGATGAAAGAGGCCAACCCAATGCTAGCTGCTCAGCTACCAGAATTCCCGAAAGATATCTGCCCGGTTAATGACAGTGAGGATGAGTTCGATGATGATGATGCGGATCTGTCACCGCAAGCCACCCAAACCCCGTGAATGGTTTGTTTTTAAAACAATGGTTTCGCTCTTTTGCTCACCAAAAACAATTTTATTTTGTTTGGTTGATCTTTTTGTGCCTATGGCTAGGCATTGACACTATTTGCTGTTTTAACTTTTTAAATATCGATGCATGAAAATCCTACCGGTAGGTAGGTACTTTTGGGTACTAACATATTGATTGTTTGAATGCTTGTTTGACCTCGTTTCCATTTCAAGGTACAACTTTCGGCTTCCGACTTAAAAGGTCACTTTTGTAAGTACAAATCTCAACTTGTCCCGTGAAATGATATAGGCCATTTTTCGCATCCAAACACGATCCTTTTTATACCCCCAAACCACCACCTTTGTTCATTAATTCAATGTCACAGTGGGGACACTGTGAGATTTTAAGTTTGAGGTGGGAACTTCCAGAGTGACCTCCAGTTTGCTCACAGTGAGGACACTGTGAAGTCCAAGTTTGAGGTGGGTAAGCCGTACCCCCCTTCAAAAAAAAAAAAAAAAAAAAAAAGAGAAAACACAAAAATACAAAAACAGAAGAAAATAGGAGTAGCACTAACAAAATTGATGGTGTGCCTTTTCTGGACCATCAAAGTGCTCACTCCCAGAAAACGATGGTGTGCCTATTCTGGACCATCAGAATACCCACCCTCACAAAAAAATAGCCATACTCATTATACCCAAATAAAGCCTGAAAGTGTACGTTCTTATCATAGCAAAATACTAAACACCCACTTCTTGAAATAAAAATCTCAAAGCGAGATCTTCGGTCCATGTTTGGAAATTTTTGCCAAAACCCTTGGGAAAAGATTCAAAGCCATAAACCCTTCAAACCCAAGAAAGCCCTATTGATCAAAAGGTAAACAAGGGAAAGGTTTCGTCAAACACAAAAGTGAAATTTTCAAAGTTTGGAACCGAAGGAAGTATCGAAGGAAGGAGATCAACGCCCATTCAAGTCAAGAAATATGTAAGTCCATCAAAGACCTTTTATGCATTGTGTTTCATTTTATTTCTTTCTTTTTATTACTTGGGACAAGTAATGATTTAAGTTTGAGGTTGTGATAACTCTATTTTTAGAGTTATTATTTTCATTTATTTTCCACTTTATTTTGTCAATTTTAGCCATTTCACTTCTAAAAACCCCCATTCTTGGTATGATTTACGAAAACGAGCAAAAGGAGTGAACCATGGTCTTTAATAAATTATTTGGGGAAGTTTTGGGTGTTTTCTCGATTTTTCATCCGCAGTGACGTATACAGTGCCCACTCCGGTTCCCCACTCTTCGAGCTGATCAAAAAGAAATCAAAAAGAAACTTTTAGTTGGGATCTAATTTTCTGGAGGAGGAAGGTTCATATGGCAGAGAAATGGCTGGAGAAGTACAAGGTAGTTCTCATTGAAGATAGCATCAAGTACACCTCTTTGTACTTGGAGATTGACTTGGAGAAGGGACCATTGGATAAAAGAATTGCACAAGGAGCTGAATTCTGCCACAACTCAGCAGTCTTTACCCATTGGAAGACCCACCTCTTTTGTGTAATACCCAACTCCTTCTCCTAGTATATAAAGGAGCACTTGGGTGCCATTAAATGCATGCTTAGTTTTCATCCTTGAATACTTTTAGTCTCAAATTCTCTCAACTACCACATTAGCTTTAGTCTTTTATTTACTGCAGTAACTAGCTTTAATTTTCAGTAATTTACTTTCTTAGTTTAAATTGTAGTTCGTATTACACAGTGCAGGGACGACTTCTCGTTCCCCACTGTGAGCAGTTAACTCAAGTCACTTTCAGTTTTATTATGTGCAAATCTTCATCTTTTGTTTTCTTTACTTCGGAAATGTTAGGCTAAAATATCCTTTGGGATGTAGGAAGGAGAAGTACCTGGATTTTATCAAAAATGCTTGAGTAATCTTTATACTTAGAATATTTGTTGTTTTGGTCTTTCATTCTCGATATTTACCCAAGGATGCGAACAAGCTGATCACTTGCAAGGATCTAAAGTCTAGTTCTTAACTTAGAAATAAGTAGAGCGCAGTGACACGAGCTTGAATGATGCTAGGGGATTCGAAAGAATTCTTTTGACACTTACGAAAGTGAGGTCGGCACAGTGAGCTAATCTCTGCCCACTGGAGTAGTAGGCAAGCTAATTTGTGTATTAAAAACACTTAGAGTATTTGTCTCTACACATTCCATCGAGGCCTGAAAAGGTCCATTTAGAGATTACCATTGACAAAACAACAAGTACTAAGAGTATGGGATTTTTATCTAACGGTGTGAGTATTTTGTAACCGGGCTTTTCTAGCGAAAATGTCCACCACGAATACGAGGATCACTCTAAGGACCGAGTATTTGAGATAAAATTTAGGGAAAATCCAACCTACATTCCTCCTTTTTAGCATTTAGTAAATCGTTTCAAGTAGCTATTTTACCAAACCAAACCAAAGTATTATTTTCCTCTCTAGTTGAAACTTGTAAAAGGAGCTCATGAGAACCGTATTGTCTTGATTGTCCAGTCTCTGTGGATTCGATTCTGGTATTTTACCAACTATTACTTGCTGTGACGATCATAGTGGACAGTGTACACTTGCACTTCCCACTGTGGACAGTTTGCAACCCACTGCGATTAAAACACACATTTCGCACGTAACACCAACCAAAGCAAGAGGTGCTGTGGTTAGTGTCTTTGTCTGTGCGATTTGAGGCTCTTGACCAGCTAATGTTCCGTAGAGGTCTGAAAGAGTCCAGGAATCTAAATCTTGATTGGTTTGTAAAGACATAGATAGCTGAAGCCATTCTTCGTTCAGACTTTTGAGAAACATGACATTATTCTCTTCAGAAGTTCTGTGGATGCCGAACTTTTTGCAGTTATTGATCAAAGAGTTGAACCTGTCGTATGTTATCTGCAAAGATTCATTTGTCAGGGCTTTAAAAGCGTAATACTCGTTTATGTATTGAGCCCTTCGGTTTTTCTGAGTTTTAGCTCCCTCTTCAAGTTGTTTTTCCAGTTCTTTCCAAAGATCATACGAGGATTCGCATGCATCTAAAGACTGGAAGAGTTCGTTGGGGATTGCCATAATCAGAATTCTTTTTATTTTCTGCGCGAGTTCATCTTTTATTTTGTCTTGATCTGACCAACCATCCATGGTTTTAGGTTTTTGATGCTCAGGGATTTCAGGAGTGTCAGTTGTCGCTGGTACACGAGGTACTATTAACATAGGAACATGAGGAGGATTATAAAGGTATTGCACGAGCTCTTTATCAGTACCCTCAAAGAAGTGGATCATTCTTATTTTCCACTGAGGATACTCATTTCTTAGAAGAGAAGGTGGTTTGGTTAATGAACCAGCTGTGAAGAAGTTTTGTGTGCTTGTCATTTTAAGAGTGAAAAGATTCAGAATGAAGATATGACACGAAAAGTACGAGAGAATAAACTGGAAGTATTTTCTGGGTTTGGAAGTTCTTAACAATGCACTTTTATGGAGTTTTAACTAAAGAAACAATTTCTCTTGATTTACCAGATATCGAGTAAATCGATAATGGCTGAAAAGTAGAATCTGTTTGACGAAATGAGTAGCAGGTTAAAATCAGACCATGTTTCTATCAATAATCTTGTTAAACGATGATCGCTTGATTTTGAAAATCAAGCTTTGCTCTGATACCAATTGTTGGTTCCCGTATTAGATTAACAAAGATTATCTTATCTATTTGTTCAAATAAGATGTGTTGCGGAAGCGTATTTGAAGAACTAACAGATAAGTTTGTATAGAAACAATACAGAATATCAAATAAACAGGATATGAAGAACAGATGAATATCTCAAAGTTTTCCTGTATTTGATGAAGAACACTAATAATAGATTTGACGTTAATTGAGTGTGTGTTTTTCTTGTATATCAACTGGTAAGGAAGAACTCAACATGAGTCTTCCTTTTATACTACTACAAAAGAACTATTCTAGACAAAAGGACTAATGCTACAGGAAAGAAGGGATGGCATGAACAGTTGGAAATCTGCATGCATTAAATGCACAAATATCAACTTGCAAGGATTCCTATCAGAGTTTGACACGTGTTTGTTGTCAGACCATGTCTTGTACAAGTTGATGAACGGACCCTGGAACAGTAGCAAGATATTTCTGCAACAGTGGTAAGATATTTCTTCAACAGTGGCACGATATTATAAATATCTTCCAAGTCTTCAGTCTGAACCGCAGAGGCTCTGTCAAGGGTGACAGAGGTTCTGCGGCTCTGTCCTTGGTGAGCATTCTTCTATAGATCCTTCTTTGGTCCTTTGTGAGTAGTCTTCTGTAGATTCTTTTTGGGACTTGGTGTTCCTTGAATGATCGTTTGCTTTGGCAGAGCTTCTGTGGAACACCGCAGAGCTTCTGTGGAACTCTTTCATACTTAGCCTATTTTTCAATACTTCTAATATTATGAAAATTTGGAGCAAACAAGCATTCATGGTGTAAACGGTCAGTAACGATCAGCTCATCAATGACATTCAAGCCCGTCAGCAGTTACAAAGTGCGCCATAAAGGCACCATTAATGGCCAGCGGAAGCTATAAAAGAACCTGTGCTGCAACCGAAAAAGGCATCTGGTTTTACCTGCTCCAATCTGTTCCGAAGAATACACCAAGCTATTTTCACTCTGCTCCATCTATTTCCTAAGCATTTCTTCACCAGAAGCGCAGTAATTCACAAGGCATTCGAACGAATATCGCTAAAAGCATCTTCGCACGACAACAGTTCAAACCGCACGACGACAACTTATTTCACTCGATTAACACACGACACACGTCATTTACACACGACTAAGTCTATTTTACATTTACCTGTAATCTGTTGTACATAAAACACCTGTTACAAAAGGACTTTCGCCCCTGTTTGGCGAATATAGTGCACCGTCGACTCTCACAACTCGATTGCGGTTTTTTCCCTCGTTTTGGGGTTTTCCGCGTCACCAAATCTATCGTCTTATTTACTTTTTCCCGCGATTGTGTTGCTTGGCCTTGAGATACGTTTCTTTAGTTGTTAAAAGTCCACACCGACCTTAAGTTGTGCTTTTGTGCGATTTTTGGCATTAACAGTTTGACGCCATCCGTGGGACCCCATATAGAGAAAATCTCAAGCCAACGCATATATTGCTCTAACGATATTGCAAAGTTTTTGTTGTTTTCAGGTAAATGGCAAATTATCAAGATCCTATGATTCAAATGCAGTCAGAATTGAATGCGGCTCGGAGTCGGATCTAAGCCGTGCATGAACATAATCAAAAAGCGGCCGCGGAGATTGCTTCTCTAAGGAATCCAGCAATGGGCAAATTCCTCTGGTCCTTAGAATGGGGCAATGTGTAACTCCTTCGGGCCTAAGAATGGTCCCCGACCTATGGGTGTACCTATCATCATGCCCCAATTTCAGGCAGGTCCAGGACCATTCGTCAACAATCCGGGTCTAGGACCATTCGCCAATAATTCTGGTTCAGGGCCATTCACTAACAACCCAGGTCCAGGGCCATTTGTCAACAACCCTCATCAAAGACAATATCCCCCTCAGTACTTGAGACCTCCACCTCTCCATAATGGAACCACGCCATACTTTGTCCCTCTCAACGGGACGCTAATGGTTCTTCTTATGGAAACGGTACGGTGACAGCTACGAATTCAGGCGTCAACCCTCAAGTGGGTGTAAATTCTGATCCTAATGACCCCGTCGCCCAGCGACTCAGGTTATTGGAGGACCAGAATGGAAAGATGCTATCGCTACTCTCCAAGCTGCCAGGCGCCGCCGTCCCTGTCGACGTCGAACCCCGCACAGGGTTGCAAGCGTCGCCTTTCGTTGACACGATAGCAACTGTCGACGTCCCAAAGAAATATAACATTCCTGCTTTTACTCCGAAATATTCAGGAATAACTGACCCGACAGAGCATATTGCACAATACAAGCAATTGATATGGACAGTCTCAATTCCACAGCAATACCAGGAGGTGTGCATGTGCAAAAGCTTCGGGGCGACTCCTACATGTCCTGCTCTCCAGTGGTTGATCAACCTCAAGCCCAAGTCCATTAGCAACTTCGTAGAATTGGTCAACCATTTCTCGCAGCAGTTTGCCAGTAGTCGTAAGATGGAGAAGCAGACCAGCGACCTGTACTATGTCGTACAAAAGGCCGGAGAGTCCTTCCGCAGTTATTTCAATCGCTTTAACGCTTAAATGATTAGCATTCGAAATTGTGACGTCAAGACTGCCATCGAAGCCTATAAGCGCGGTCTCGACGACAACACTACCGGATTGTACGTCGATCTTACGAAATATCCGCCTGAGAATTTCGAAGACGTACGAGCTAGGACTCTAGCTTACATGAGAGTCGAAGACGACCTAGTATTCCGCCGTAAGCACTCCGCTGATAAGAAGGCGCTTGTGATCTAGAAACCGGATTTTAAATCTAAGCAGAGCGTCAAGTCAGAGCCATCGCGCCAGATATCGAACGTCCGGTTCGATAAGAAGAAAGGCAATCCTACGCCTCGATTTTCCCAATATCCTAAGATTTCTTCTTATGGGTTTAAGGGAACGATGAAAGAGCTAGCCGATGCTCTCAGAAACGTTCAGTCATCTGTCCGAAGGCCGAAGAAAAGCGACAGAGACGATGACAAGAAGGACAAAACCAAATGGTGCGATTTCCATAGCGACCATGGTCACACGACGGATAACTGCCTTGCTTTGCAGAAGGAGTTAGCCTGGATCATCCCCAAGAGTCAAATGCAAGGCTTGATCAATAAGGAATCTACGCCAGTCGACAACATAAGACCAGAATCCCCTGTCCATGAAAAAGTCGTCAATTGTGTAACGGATGGATCAGACGTCTGTGGTCTGACTTACTTGGCAGCCAAGCGGCACGCAGTCAATCGTCGGGAGAATATCCCATTCCCAGGTCGTCCCGACCAAAGCAAGAACTGGAGCTGGAGGCGATGCCAATAACGTTCGATCAAGACGACCTCCAGGAGAGTTGGCAAAAACATCACGATGGCTTGATCATCCAGCTCACTATCGGCCACTGCTCGACCAAGAGAGTATTGGTCGATGGGGGCAGTTCGGCCAACATCATTTTCCTAAACCCTGTCAAAGCTATGGGAATCGACAAATCAGAGATCACCCGTCGGTCGACGACTCTGATAGGCTTCAATGGCGATTCTACTACCACTCTAGGAGAGATCATCCTCCCGGTGTATGCTAAAGGGGTCAACAGGAAAACAAGATTTAACGTTATTGACTGTTCATCAGCATACAACGTTATTGTTGGTCGACCCTGGATCCACGACATGAAAACTGTCCCTTCGACCTATCATCAGACAATCAAGTTCCCAACACCATGGGGAGTGCAAGAGATCAAAAGCGAGCAAAAGACCGCCCGTGATTGCTACAAAGCAACATTGAAACCTCAAAGGTGAAACCAACATTGTGGTGACTGTACATGATCTAATCTGATCTATCCTGACACCAGAAAAGGCAAATCCAGGGTATCGTCTTACAGTCACCACAAAGGGGAAGAATACTGTACCCCGTATGACTTTACAGTTTCTCAGCGACCAATCGTGGGCATAGATATAGCTCACGACTCGGGGGCAATCAGCCCCCACGATGAAACGATAACATCACCGGGTATGTAACGCCCATCAATGGCACTCAGGTACGATATCTTCTGAAGTTTTATTTACGTCCTTAAACTCCACAACCCTTCGTAAGGTAAGGGATGGACATCCTGCCCCTAGGGCACAATTATTTTTCCGATAAACCTTTTCGAATTATTCCTCTGATCGGGTAGAAGCAGACGCCTACTCCCAGGTTCAGAACTGAAAGGTCATCTCTTCTACCCAGACTAACATTCTATGTAGATTCGGAATTCCTTTCGATATCACGCACGACAATGATCCTTAAATGGTCGTACGTCCGAAGATCGCATTATTGAATCTACGACTGCAACCCCACGTAGTTGGATTATAGTACCTTTTATTTCCTTTCTTTTTTCTCGATTTACTTCGACGAGCGATTACTGACTTAAGCATCGGAGGGTCGTTGGTCAAACCAACGACTATCCCTATATCTTATATTGCAGGTTAACAGAATCGCAAAAACATCAAGTCTTACGATCCATATCGTGAGAAGACAAAGTCGTGACATATAATTCATGACTCATACGATGAGATCCGAATCTTGCAATTCAGTACATGGATCTTACGATCATAGTCACGAATACGAAGTCTTATGACTTACAAACCGTAATTTGGGACGTATGTTCGGCTCAGTCGCCCGATTACTTCCAAAGTCATTCTCCCAAACAGAGTCTACACGACTTAAAAGCATAAATCTTATGACAATCAAGACACAGGTTTTACGGTTTGATCTTATGAAAAACCTAAGTCTCTGAGACTTAAATAAAAGTCTTACGTTCTTCATCGTGAGGAACAAAATCCTTGAGACTTGCAGAACAGTAATCTTATGATTCATCATACGAGTCTTACGATCATCACAGGTGTCCTTCAAACTAAGTGTTGGATACACAGATCTTATGACTTAAATACTTAGAATATTTCTTCGGCCTTATGCGCCCGACTACTTCGCAACAATAAACGTCGAAGTCTTACATTTTTTATACGACTCATACATTCGTTCAGTTTTGTTATCTTTCGTGTTATTTTGTTCGATTGCAACAAAGTAAAGTATACGAAAAAGCATAACAAAAGTACCACTTATATTTGTACAATCAAAATATACAAGGAAAAGGGCACGACCAACCATGGTCACCCCATTACAAACTAACTCAAGGCAGAGGAGAGTCCTCAGCGACCTACTCATCGCCAGTTACGTCGACCGCTGCATCTGTCGGGTCCTCCTGTTCGAGCTTGTCCTCTTGGTCGAGTTCATCCTCGCCCCCGACTTGCTCTAAGAAGGTTTTGACCTCCTCTTCGGCTCCGGCCATAGGGTTTAACCCCCGCAAATGGCGACGCACGCCTCAAAAGATTGAAGACGCTCCTCTAAGGACGTGATCTTCTCCTCCTTCGCCTCAACGAGCGACTTAAGGTCCTTGACCTATTTTTCGCTCTCGACCAAAGAGCCCTTAGTCGCTCGTAACTCTGCCTCAGTCGTAGCGGACTTCTCAAGGGTCTCCTTCATAAGACGCTGAAGGTCTTCCTTCGCGATCAATGACGCCGCGTAAAAGTCATCGACTTCGGCAAGTTTCGTTGAATAACGCTCGACCATTTCCCTCGCCAGGTTCTCCTGATCCCTCGCCATACGGGCTTCCTCCTGTGCCTTATGCATTTTCCCTATAGCAACAGGAGTAACCCTACGGATTTTATCCATCTTGGCATACAGGCAAAGGGAAGTTTGGAACGCCTGCAACACACGAAAATAAGAACGTTAGAAAAAGCATAAAATAGCAAAATGCTTAAGATAGACGGATCGTACGTACCTTGAAGGTCAAACCCATGACGTGCGATCCCATGTCATCGACCGTGACGCCCTCCAACCGTTCCTTGAAGGACGGACGGAGAAATTTCTCCAGATCGGGGAAGATCTTTGTTAATGCCAAAAATCATCCAGAAGGATAACTTAAGGTTGATTGTGGAGCTTAACAACTAAAGAATGGGAATCTTTCGACAAACCGTACGACAAAGACAAAAAAACGTAAATAAGACAAAGATTTTGGTGACGCAGGAAAAACCTCACGAGGAAAAAACCCGCAGACGACTTTGGGGGTCATCGCTGCACTATGGTCACCAAACAGGGGCGATGTCCTTACGTTTCGGGTGTCGGGAGTACAATGATTACAATACAAATGAAAGAAAGACTTTAAATGTAAAGTAACAAGTGTTTCGTGCGTGTAAAATAGGTGAGTCGTGTGTATAGACTATGCGTCGTGCGTGTATGTCGTGCGTCGTGAGCGATCTTTTGAGAGAGAATTCTTTGCTTCGAGTGTTCTTCAGAGTTCAGTTGATTCCAGGTGTAAGATGATCTGAGATGATACGCGCAATGATGATTGTCTTTGTATTTATAGTCTTCGAGTGCTTTAAATGATCCCATAAAATCCTCTGATAACTGTTTGGGCAAAATTTCACCAGTCACGACCACGACCAAGGTAAGGAAAACGCTTCTTCTCTTTTCCGTAACGAAGGTAAAATCATAGTGCTTTATCTCCTAATTAAAGATAAAATCGAAAGTCTTTTGCCTCACGACACTCGACCTCGACGTCGTACGTTTCACACGACCGTCGCATAGAACCATGCGACCTCGACCAACTAACGCATGACATAAATTGTTACGTTTGTTCAGTGTTTAATGCAGGAGTCAACATCATTGATGGACAACGACTATAACCGACGAAATCAGTTATGAGCATCTAAATCCCACATTGAAGACGACGACCGTTACAACAATCATCAAAGATCTTAATGATTCAATTAAAAGCATCCGAAGACTATAAATCCCAAGTTCAATCCTCAGTTTCAGGACATCGAATAACACAGGGAGAGAGATAGAGCAAGAGCATCGAACAACAGGCACAAATACTCAAACTCTGAAGAACACTCATTCGAAGCAAATGAATCACCCATAGTAGATCACTCTCGACGCACGACAGCCACACTCGACACATTGTTTTCACACACGACATACACTTGTTTTACATTCAAAACACTTGTACTTTACATTTCGAAGTTTTTCCTTCACTTGTATTGTAATCTCTGTACGATCGACACCCGAAACCAAAGGACATCGCCCCTGATTGGCGACCATAGTGCTGCGACGACTTCCACTGTCGTCCACAGGTTTTTTCCTCGTTGAGGTTTTTCCTGCGTCATCAAATTCTCTGTCTCATTTACGTTTTTGTCTTTGTCGCACGTCTTTGTCGAACGATTCCTTTCTTTAGTTGTTAAAGTCCACATCAACCTTAAGTTGTCCCTTTGGTGCGATTTTTGGCATTAACAGTTTGGCGCCATCCGTGGGACGTCATCTAGAGAAAATCTTCGATGAACGTGCATCTTACTAACAGTTTCTTGGAGTTTCCTCTGTTTTCGATTTTCAGGAAAATGGCAGAACAGACTGTTGTCCCGAAACATGAAGAGCTCGAAAATGCACAAGATGCTCCTGAAGCAGTCAACGATTATCGCCTGGAAGAAGTCATCCTAGATCAAAGCAAGCCTGAGCAAAAAGTCCTTATCGAATCATCCCTCAGTCCCTGTCTCAAGGAAAAGTTAATATCTTTTTTGCAGGGATATGCTGACTGTTTTGCCTGGTCGCATGAAGATATGGTTGGCATAGATCCTGATGTCATCTCCCACAAGCTCAGCGTCGACCCGCCATTCAAACCTATCAAGCAAAAGCAAAGGAAATTTGCTCCTGAAAGGAATAAGGTGATCAATGACGAAGTCCACAACCTTCTCAAGACAGGGAAAATTCGAGAAGTAAAGTACCCCAATTGGCTTGCTAACGTCATGGTGGTAGCGAAGAAAAATGGCAAATAGAGAGTCTGTATCGACTTCACAGGCCTCAATAAAGCTTGTCCAAAAGATCCTTTCCCACTACCTCACATCGATGCCATGGTTGACGCGACAGCGGGGCATGACCTACTGACATTCATGGATGCCTATTCCGGATATAATCAAATCCTAATGCACGCCGAGGACCAAGAAAAAACCGTATTTATGACGGACCGAGGTATTTACTGTTATAAGGTTATGCCTTTTGGACTAAAAAATGCAGGTTCTACCTACCAGCGCCTGGTGAACAAGATGTTCAAGGATCGTCTTGGCAACACAATGGAGGTATACATCGACGATATGTTGGTCAAGTCAAAACAAGCAGTCGAGCACTTGAGGCAATCCTTCGACATCCTTAGAGAATATAGCATGAAGCTCAATCCGACGAAATGTTCCTTTGGTGTCAGCGCTGGAAAGTTCCTGGGCTATATGGTCACTCGTCGAGGGATCAAGGCTAATCTAGACCAAATCAAAGCGATTATCGAAATTAAATCTCCTAGAAATTTCAAGGAGGTCCAGAAGCTCACTGGTTGAGTAGCAGCGCTGAACAGGTTTATCTCTCGATCCTCGGATAAATGCCATCTATTCTACAATGTCCTCAGGAAGAACAAGGGCTTTGATTGGACCGAGGATCACGAGCAAGCATTGTAGAAACTCAAGGAGTATATGGCATCACCTCCTTTGTTGACAAAACCTCACGATCATGAGATGCTACAACTATATTTAGCTGTTAGTCCTAACGTAGTAAGTGTCGTCCTGATACGCGAAGATGAGAAACAACAACTACCAATCTACTATGTGAGTAAATCTCGTTTGGACGCAGAGACCAGGTATTCCTCTATGGAAAAATTGCTTTTGTCGCTAGTCACAGCTGCTAAAAAATTGAGACACTATTTTGAGTCACATCCTATTACTGTCATGACTAACTTTCCTCTTAAGTCTGTTTTAAGAAAACCTGAGTTGACAGGTCGTTTAGCAAAATGGAGCATATATCTCAGCAGTTACGACATTGATTTCAAACCTAGGACTGCGATCAACTCGCAAGCCTTGGCAGACTTCGTCGCCGATTTCAGTCCAGAGCTGGAGAAAGAAGCAGAGCTCGAGGTATCGGCTGTGGCGACTCACGACGACGTGCCTTGGATCTTATATGTCGATGGGTCATCCAACATCAGAGGCTCAGGGCTAGGCGTCGTCTTAAAGTCGCCACATAGGGGCAAGATGGTGTACTCAGTTCGATGCGATTTCAAGACCACCAACAACGAAGCTGAGTACGAAGCCCTGATCATAGGAATGAATATGGCCTATGACTCGGGGGGCAACCGCATTACACGTCAAAAGCGATTCTCTCCTAGTGGCAAACCAGATCAATGGAGAATTCGCGGCCAAAGATTCCAAAATGACAGCATACTTGAAGGTAGCAAAAGAAAAGTCCAAAAAATTCAAATCTTTTTCTATCGAACATATTCCAAGGGACCAGAACAATCAGGCCGACGCTTTAGCGAACCTTGGGTCTGCTTTAGTCGAACCAATATCCGACGTTATTCCCATGATCCATCGGGCGACATCGTCTATCGAAAACATCGATGTCTTCCAGATTGAGGACGAAGAGGATGATTGGTCGTGCGACATCCGAAATTTCCTCATGCACGATCAACTCCCAGAAGACAGGATGGAAGCCCGGAAGATCAGATTCAAAGCATCCAAATACGTCATGATTGGGGATAAGCTCTATAGACGATCATCAACAGGTTTGAACTTAAGATGCGTCATTAGCAAGAGTCAGGTCCAGAAAATCCTTCAAGAGATGCACGATGGTGAATGTGGCAATCATTCTGGTGCTCGCAGTTTGGCTAATCGTATCTCTCGACAAGGGTATTTTTGGCCAACCTTGCGACAAGACGCCATCAAGTATGTCTAGAACTGTGGTCCTTGTCAACGACACTCAGGTATGTCGCATAAACCCTCTGAACCTCTGCACTCGACGCTTATCCCATGGCCCTTCATGAGATGGGGAATGGTCATCGTCGGTAAACTTCCCCCAGCCCCGGGACAAAAGGTATTTCTCCTTGTACTTACAGACTATTTTTCCAAATGGATTGAGGCGGCTGCTTTTTCCCAGATAAGGGATAAAGAAGTAATCTCTTTCATCCAGACTAACTTCATATGCAGATTTGGGATTCCATCCGAAATCGTCTGTGACAACGGATCCCAATTCATAAGCGACATGACTCAACAATTCTGCGAAGACAGAAGCATCAAGCTGATAACCTCGACTCCCAGATACCCCCAAGCTAACGGACTTGCTGAATCAAGTAATAAGACCATTATTGCTTCGATCAAGAAAAGGCTAAAGGCTGCAAAAGGAAAGTGGGTCGAAGAGCTCCCTTCGGTCCTGTGGGCAAATCGCACGACACCTCGCACGTCCACAGGACAAACTCCTTTTTCTTTAGTCTATGGCTGTGAAGCAGTGGTACCGGTCGAGGCCCAACTCCCAACTTCAAGGCATACTTCAGTCGATCGCAACTTGGTCGATTTAGGATACGACCTCGACGCCCTTGAAGAGCTTAGAGAGTCAGCCTTGATTAGGATGGCGTCGCAAAAGCAAACGGTCGAGCGACATTTTAACAAGAACGTAAAAATCAAAATCTTTCAAAAAGGCGACTACGTCCTCCGTCGAGTATTCCAAAACACTCAAGAACTCAATGCAGGTAAAGTTTCTATTAAGTGGAAAGGTCCTTATCATATATCTGAAGTCGTGGGTAAAGGGGCTTATCGACTCCAGACCCTCGACAACCAATAAATCCCATGCAGCTGGAACGCAACGCACCTAAAGAGGTATTTCTTTTAAACCCTTTTTCATACGATTTTTTATTTCACCTCGACGGTAACTAACTTAAGCATCGGAGGGTCGTTGGTTATCCAACGACCAACCTCTGACAATATTCTATCGCAGGATCGCACGACATGAGTTAATCATATGGCTTTCCCAAAATCGCATAACATAAGTCTAATACACGACTCGATACGTGATTTAAAGTCATCGCACGATTCGATTATACAATCGGCTCACGATCTAAGTGTCTCGACTTAGAAACGCCTCATGTTCTGAATGAATGCTCTAAACGCATGTATACTTGATTTTTACACGACTAATGTTATGGTCGTTATCTTTCAATAGAAAGCCTTAGTCGCACGTATCGACAGTTGTATTCGATTTACAAGTGTATTTCTACAATTGAAATTACTTTAGACAATTACTTGCAGTGAACAATGAAAAATATCACGAAACTTCATTCATACTTAAACATAATTACATTAGACAACTCGATCACTAACGATCAGGTATGAAAATTTGTAAAACAGAAATTTGTCCTAAGGCTAGATTTTCGGCCGCATCTTTGCCCGAAGTCTCGACCTTAGAATCCTCGTCGGCCCTGAAGCGCATTAAAAGAACTTATGCAACGATCAAACGAGTATGAAAGACGTCCTACGTATAGGAAGTCCAACGGATATATAAAGTTGACCGACGTGACTTTTCTCTCACCCTCTCCCGTCTTTACACCCTTGCCCTTGTCGGCTGACGAAAGGGTTGACGTGGCTATAGAGGACATCATCGCCAGATGCGCAAGATCCACGAATGTCGCGTCTGTCGCAATCAATGCCTTCTCCGCCTCATACATAATAAATCTCGATGGATCATCAACCTTCGGAGACTTGGGAAAGATGGAAAAACTATACATTATATAGTCGCTCAAAAGTTTTCAGCAAGTTAGAAATCCTAGCAATTTTGGGAAATATTGAGCAAAAGAATAGCAAGAAATCTCGCTTTAAAAAACTTTCCGAAAAGCCATAACAAATGATCCATTCTGATCTTTATTTATGCAAGAAATCGCGTCAGATCGAATCCTTTGATGATCAACACGCGTCCTCGTCTTTTCGTTAGCCACGCGGATCGCTGACACCTGGCCATGACAGCTGCTAAGCACCATCGTGCGTCGGCATGACGTCACGACTTTATCCTCTCTTCGACTTCCCTCTCTAGTTTGAATTGAACCGACTCAGTTCTAAAACAACCAAGGTAACTTTCGATACGTGTCATAATCTTATGTGTCCGAATGACAAAATTTAAAATTTGAATTTGCCACCTACTTTCAAATTTTGGGGGCAAATTGTTTGGGCAAAATTTCACCAGTCACGACCACGACCAAGGTAAGGAAAACGCTTCTTCTCTTTTCCGTAACGAAGGTAAAATCATAGTGCTTTATCTCCTAATTAAAGATAAAATCGAAAGTCTTTTGCCTCACGACACTCGACCTCGACGTCGTACGTTTCACACGACCGTCGCATAGAACCATGCGACCTCGACCAACTAACGCATGCCATAAACTGTTACGTTTGTTCAGTGTTTAATGCAGGAGTCAACATCATTGATGGACAACGGCTATAACCGACGAAATCAGTTATGAGCATCTAAATCCCACTTTGAAGACGACGATCGTTACAACAATCATCAAAGATCTTAATGATTCAATTAAAAGCATCTGAAGACTATAAATCCTAAGTTCAATCCCCAGTTTCAGGACATCGAATAACACAGGGAGAGAGATAGAGCAAGAGCATCGAACAACAGGCATAAATACTCAAACTCTGAAGAACACTCATTCGAAGCAAAGGAATCACCCATAGAAGATCGCTCTCGACGCACGACAGCCACACTCGACACATTGTTTTCACACACGACATACACTTGTTTTACATTCAAAACACTTGTACTTTACATTTCGAAGTTTTTCCTTTACTTGTATAGTAATCTCTGTACGATCGACACCCGAAACCAAAGGACATCGCCCCTGATTGGCGACCATAGTGCAGCGACGACTTCCACTGTCGTCCGCAGGTTTTTTCCTCGTTGAGGTTTTTCCTGCGTCATCAAAATCTCTGTCTCATTTACGTTTTTGTCTTTGTTCTCACGTCTTTGTCTAACGATTCATTTCTTTAGTTGTTAAAGTCCACATCGACCTTAAGTTGTCCCTTTGGTGCGATTTTTGGCATTAACAATAACTGACGTAACGGTCGCTAGGTTTAATGCTCTTAACTGTCTCTGTCGGTTATGTTCGTTGGTCATTAATGTCATTGAATCCTGCATTTAAACACTGAAAACGTAACAATAATATCGCATGTTAGTCGGTCGAGGTCGTGAGGTTCCATACGACGGTCGTGTGTCATGAGTAACTTTCGATTTCAACTTTTGTCAGATGATAAAGTGTTTATGTTTTAACCTTATTATTGATAAATGTTTTCCTTTGTTTTGGTCGTGGTCGAGACTGGTGAAATTTTACCTAAACAGTTTGCCCCCAAAATTTAAAAATAGAGTGGCAAATTCGAATTTTAAATTTTGTCAGTCGGACGTCCAGGGTTATGACACGTGTCGAAAGTTACCTTAGTTGCCTTGGAACTGGATCGGTTCAATTCCAATTAAAGAGGGAGTCGAAAAGGGGATAAGATCGTGACATCATGATGACGTACGATCGTGCCCAACAGCTGTCATCGCCAGGTGTCGACGATCCGTGTGTGCATACGAAAAAGGTAAGGGCACGTGTCGATCATCGAGGGACTCGACCTGCCACGATCATTTACATAAACAGAGATCCACGATGGATCTTTTCCATTTTACGTTTTTAGAGAGAGATTTCTTCTAGATTCTTGTTGTTCTTCGCTAGATCCTTTCTAAACCTGCAAGAAATCTTCGACCTGTTTAGGATTTTTGAGGTTTTAGAGCGACTATATAAGGTACGACTCTTCAGTCTTTTGTATGCATCGTAAGTCCATTGCTAGGAAGCCTAGAAAAAACTGGGATATTTAGGGTTTTTCAGACCTACAAATTTGGCTAACGGGATTAGCGATGTCGACAGAACCTAGGAGTACCATTCGGGATCAAGAAGCTCTTGATGACCTTAGAAACTTAGAAAAAATTCTTGCGGGGATTACAGTGAGCAAGGCCGGTCAGATTCGATCGGAGATGTGTCCTGCGGGGTACGTCGTGATATACGAGTACCCCTTCAAAATAGCCTTCGAATGGCCTTATTCACCTTTGGCAAAATCATTTATGTGCGAGTTCGACCTCTCGTTGGGGCAACTGATGCCCCAGTTCTGGAGGGTCACCCAGGTTGTTGAGTGACTTACCAACAATTGGGAGTCGCCAATGAACGTGAGGGACCTCTTGACGTCTTATCAAGTCAAGATGGGCACGTATTGTCGCTATAGTTTATTCTCAAAGCACAAGGGCGATCGTACCTTGGTTCTGAAAACTGTGGTCAACGACCGCAAATGGAAGACCAGATATGCATTCGTGCGAGTAGCAACACTGGACCCCAACAGCGATTGGATCAGATTCGGCTGGAACATGGCAGGTGAGTTTTAGCTTTGGTCGAGCATTTTTGTTATGGGTATTGCTTTGTTTTTTCAACTAATCTTCTTTTTTCGTGTTCTCAGATGTTAAGTTTGACGACGTGAAGCCCAACGACAATTCTAAGACTAAAATCGAGAAGTTATTGGAGATCAGTCCTGACGACCGGTCGTTCGTCACGCGATATTTGGTAGACGAGGACGACGACTTGGTCTATTTGAGCGAAAACCAACAGGCGAGACGAGAGGAAGGAGAGGAAGAGGAAGAAGAGGAGGAAGAGGAGACTGAGGAAGAAGAGAAGAAAGAGGAGTCGAGAGAAGAGGCATAGGTAGAGATGACTGGTAAGTGTACCTTACTTTGTTTCGACATATTTCTTCCCTTGTTTCGGTTGCTTAACTGTTCCACCTTTTTCGCTTCACAGGAGAACCCCATCCGAAAGCGTCGTCTGCGATGGCCAAGAGGGCGGCTCAGGCCGAAATGGCTCGCAAGGCGAGAGAAAAAGGACAGGGCCCTCGGCAATTGAGTCGGGGGTCCTAAAGAAGAAAGAGGCTCCGACAACTGGGTCGGGAGTCCTAAAGAGGACAAGGATGTCCGTTTCGAGGAAACCGTCTTTGAAGACGGGTGGCTCGTCAAGAGTCGTCATGCCTGAGAAGGCGAAGGCGTCGATCGCATCTGCAGAGAAGACAAAGACGTCTTATGACGCGATCGATGCGACACCCGTCTACCCTGCGCATCCGGCGAAATCGACGATGTCCCCAATTGCCATGTCGGCCCCCTCGTCGGTCGACAAGGGCAAGGGTGCGAAGACGGGATAGGGTGAGAAAGAATTCACGACGGTCAACTTTACGTTTTTGTCAGATTTCTTGGTTGACAATGTCTTGGACGGGACGAAATTGTTTCCACATCTGGGGAAATATCAGCTCCCATCTTTCGAGGAGCGTTTTCGAGGGGTCTCCGTTGAGGAGGCGGGATCGCATGTTGTCGGACTGGCGTTCATGGTAAGTCTTTCTTTCAAGACTTGTTTACTTTGTCGAATATTTATTAACAATGCTTTTCATGTTTTTCAGACGTTCCAGTCTTCCCTTGCTCTGCACGCCGAAACGACAAGGATAGAAGGCCTAGTGTCTTCTGCTCTTAAGAGAGAGGGCGCGGCGTTGGAGAGGGAGAGGTCTTCTCTGGAACGTGCCGAGGGTATGTCGGTACGACTCGATGACGCTCTAAATGAGCTAGAAGCTGTCGGACATGCAAAGGACGAGGTGAACTCTCGTCTGAAGCAATCCCTGTCTTTGATCGCCGACCAAATGGAGGAGCTGGACAGGACAAAGGAGTCCTTGGTTATGAAGGCAAAAGAAGCTGGGGACTCTAAGTCCAAGGTGGAGGGTCTGGAGAAGGAGGTGAAGGAGCTCAAGGACGAGGATGCATCTACCTTTGCCTTGGCTCGATTGACCGCACATGCTGCTATAATGAGGCAACACCCGTCGGGGAAGAATCCCCTTGCGTCCGCGACAGACGAGCCGGCCTTCTACTTGGCCAATGTCGGGTCTGAGAGGGATCTTCACTCCGATGATGAGAAGGAGGTTGAGAAGGAAGAGGTGGACGAGGGCTTCCAGGGTGAAGCCTCGGGCAAGGACGCGGCTGTCGATCCTCCTTTGCCTTAGAAAAATTTTCATTTTGAGTTTTGTTTTTGAGCACTCAACCGTTGGTGGTCGAGTTACTTAGATGTAATTTATCATTTCATGAATGAAATTTTACCTCTCTGCTGAACTCATGTATTATTTCGATTAACACATGTCGCGGACAGGTATCAATTGCAAAATTCACTAAGTATAAGACGAACAAAAAATTGTGCGACTTAGGCACCCATTGTAATACAACGACTAGGACATAAGTCATAAGACTTTTATACTTTCAGATCGTGTTGGCAAACATAAGCACATACGACCAAAGCATTCATTCAGAATACGAAACTCTTATAAGTTAAGAAACTTAGATCATAGAGTCGTTAGACCTTGTGATCGTACAATTAGATCGTACGAAGAACTTGAATCACGTGTCCCTGTGATAGAATAATCAAGTCATAGACCTGATCACTTATGTCGTGCGACTTTGCAAGATTAAAGTCGTGTAGTAGACTTAGCAATCTTATGGCATGCGATATGCGATAAAACAATGTCAGAGGTTGGTCGTTGGCTAGCCAACGACCCTCCGATGCTTAAGTCAGTAATCGTCAGGGTAAAAAATCGTATGAAAGATAGAAAAGGACTTAGAAGACATACCTTTCCGGATGTGTTCATTACAGCTACGTGAGATACCTCGATTGTCGAGGGTTCGGAGTCGATAGACATCTTTACCCACGAATTCTAAGATACGACAAGGACCTGTCAATATCTTCTAGTCAGGTTTGTCATGGTCCGGGACGACTTCCTCTACCTATAACCGCTAAACGGCCTACTTCTGCGGCTTCAGGGTGGTCTTATAGCAATCACGGGCGACTTTCGGCTCACTTTTGATCTCCTTGACCCCCCACGGTGTAGGGAATTTCATGGTCTGGTGGTATGTCGAGGGAACGGCTTTCATTTCATGGATCCACAGTCGGCCTAAGATAATGTTATAGGCCGACGAGCAATCAATGACGTTGAATTTGGTCTGCTTGTTGATTCCTCCAGCATAGACAGGCAAGGTGATCTCTCCAAAGGTACTCGTCGCTTCTCCATTGAAACCTACCAAGGTTGTCGAACGTCGGGTGATTTCCGATCGATCGATTCCCATGTCCTTGATGGCGTCAAGGAAGATGACGTTCGCTGAACTGCCTCCATCGACCAAGACTCGTCAAGGAAGGACCCGTCATGATGCTTCTGATACGAGTCACCGAGGTCGTCTTGGTCGAACATGATTTTCATGGATTCTAATTCCATATCTCCTTTGGGTCTCGATGAGCGCGGGATAGGTCGATCGTCAGGTGCTTGGCTGGCATGACGTTTGGCTGCGAAATACGTCAGACTGCACACGTCGGAACCACCAGTGATGCAGTTGATGACTTATGCATGTTCGGGGGTTGGCGGTCGAGCATCGTTAGTTTGAGCAACGACGTCGTCGATGATGTCCTTGAGATTGCCTTTTAGGACGTGATATGCTAGTTCTTTTTTGAAAGCTATACAATCGTCCGTCGAATGGCCATGGTCGACGTGGAAGTCGCACCACTTCGATTTGTCTTTCTTATCGTCATCTTGGTCGGACTTCTTTGGCCATCGGATGGTCGCCTGGACGGTCTTCAGAGCCTCGACCAAGTCCTTAGTAGTCACTTTGAATCCGTAGGAGGATATCTTAGGGTACTGAGGAAATTTGGTCGCAGTCTTGAACTCCGCTTTCGTCTTAAATCGGACGTTCGAGATTTGTCATGCAGATTCTGGCTTGGATACTGCCTTTGTTTTGAACTCTGGATTCTTTACACCTAACGACCTTTTGTCATCGGTGTGCTTACGACGAAAGGCAACGTCGTCTTTCACCCTCATATTTGCTAGGGTTCTGGCACGGACATCTTCGAAATTCTCCGGGGGATACTTGGTTAGATCGGTGTATAAACATGAACTGTCGTGTAGACCACGTTTATAGGCTTCGATCGCGGTCTTGACGTCACATTTGTGGACACTGATCATCTCTACATTAAACCTATTGAAGTAGCTTCGAATAGATTCACCGGCATTCTAAACGACATAATACAAGTCGTTGGTCTGCTTCTCCATCTTGCGACTACTGGCGAATTGCTGGGAGAACTGGTTGACTAACTCAGCGAACGACCCGATGGATTTGGGTTTGAGGTTAATCAACCATTGGAGGGCAGGACCTGTGAGGGTCGCCCCGAAACTCTTGTACATGCAAACTTCTTGGTACATGTGTGGGATCGAGACCGTCCACATTAACTGCTTACACTGCGCGACGTGCTATGTCGGATCGGTCACCCCTGAATACTTGAGCGTGGAAGAGGGGATGTTATATTTCTTCGGGACGTCGACAACCGTGATCTTGTCGATTAAGGGCGACGCCTGAAATCATGAACGAGGCTCGACATCGACACGTACGGCTGCCCCCGGCATCTTAGCGAGCAAAGATAGGACACACTCGTTTTGGTCTTCTAGCATTTTCAACCGCTGAGCGACGGGGTCATTAGGATCAGGATCTACTCCTGCTTGAGGATTAACTCCCGGGCTGGTTCCATTGTCGTACGACGAGCCATTGGCGTCCCCATTGAAAGGGACGAAGTACGACTGGGACCCATTGTTCATGGGTGGTGGTCTCAGATGCTGAGGAGGAATTAGCCCGAATTGGGGATTTGGGATGAACGATCCCGGTTGCTGATTCTGCATGAACGGGCATGGCTGCTGATTCTAACCGAACGTCCATGGCTGTTGATTCTGACCGAACGGCCCTGGACCGGGATTCTGAACGAATGGACCCGATCCCAGATTCTGGATGAATGGAGCGGACCCTGGATTCTGACCGAACGATCCTGGACCGGGGTTCTGGACGAATGGTCTAGGACCGTTCTGCGGTCCGAACGATCCATTCGGATTTTGATTTCTCAGCCGCGCGATTTCATCAGCCGCCCTTCGACTTTGATCAACAAGGACGTTGATTTGATTTCGCGCAACTTCCAACTCTTGATACATCTGGGCGATGAGCTGCTTTTGATTTCCATGGGCTGCCAATTTCCTGAAACAGAAAAAAGAGGAAACTCCAAGAAACCGTTAGTAAGACGCACGTTTGTCGAAGATTTTCTCTAGATGAGGCCCCACGGTGGGCGCCAAACTGTTAATGCCCAAAATCGTCCAGTAGTCCATGAAGACAGCTGGTGCGTTGGTTAGCCCGAAAGGCATAACCAGGAATTCGTAATGGCCGTATCGAGTCCTAAACGCCGTCTTGGGAACATCCTCTTCACGGACCCTCATTTGATGATATCCAGATCGAAGATCAATTTTTGAAAAGTAGGTAGCACCTTGGAGTTGGTCGAACAGGTCATCGATTCGGGGAAGAGGGTATCGGTTCTTGATAGTTAGCTTATTGAGTTCTCTATAATCGATGCACATCCGCAAGGATCCATCTTTCTTTTTAACGAAAAGAACTGGTGCACCCCATGGCGAAGAGCTAGGTCTTATAAGTCCTTTGTCGAGCAGCTCCTGGAGTTGTCCTGACAATTCCTGCATTTACGATGGGGCCAAACGGTACGGTGATTTAGCCACAGGTGCAGCTCCAGGAACTAAGTCGATGTGGAATTCGACTTGTCTTGACGGGGGTAATCCTGGTAGCTCATCCGGAAACACCTCAGGAAAATCCCAAACCACAGGAAAATCCTGAATGCGTTTCTCCTTCATTTCCTTAACTATAACGTGAGCCAAAAACGCGATGCATTCCTTTTTCAAGTACTTCCACATCTTCATACACGTCACTAGCTTAAGGTTCTTTCTGGACTTCTCTCCATGTACGACGAGTGTTTTACCCTCTGGTAGCGGAATTCGGATGATCTTTTCGGAACAACATATGTCTACCCGGTTTTTGGATAGCCAATCCATGCCCACGACTATGTCAAAGCTTCCTAGCTCAATTGGAATAAGGTCTATACTAAAGCTCCTATTAGCTAAGTTTAAAGTGCAGTCCGTAATTACATCTCTGACCTTAACTTCCTGCCCATTAGCAAATTCAATAACGTAGATTGTGGAGCTTAACAACTAAAGAATGGGAATCTTTCGACAAACCGTACGACAAAGACAGAAAAACGTAAATAAGATAAAGATTTTGGTGACGCGGGAAAAACCTCAACGAGGAAAAAACCCACGGACGACTTTGGCGGTCGTCGCTGCACTATGGTCGCCAAACAGGGGCGATGTCCTTACATTTCGGGTGTCGGGAGTACAATGATTACAATACAAATGAAAGAAAGACTTTAAATGTAAAGTAACAAGTGTTTCATGTGTGTAAAATAGGTGAGTCGTGTGTATAGACTATGCGTTGTGCGTGTATGTCGTGCGTCGTGAGCGATCTTTTGAGAGAGAATTATTTGCTTCGAGTGTTCTTCAGAGTTCAGTTGATTCTAGGGGTGAGATGATCTGAGATGATACGTGGAATGATGATTGTCTTTGTATTTATAGTCTTCGAGTGCTTTAAATGATCCCATAAAATCCTCTGATAACTGTCGTAACGGTCGCTAGGTTTAATGCTCTTAACTGTCTCTGTCGGTTATGTCCGTTGGTCATTAATGTCATTGATTCCTGCATTTAAACACTGAAAACGTAACAATAATATTGCATGTTAGTCGGTCGAGGTCATGAGGTTCCATACGACGGTCGTGTATCGTGAGTAACTTTCTATTTCAACTTTTGTCAGATGATAAAGTGTTTATGTTTTAACCTTATTATGGAAAAGTGTAATAAATGTTTTCCTTTGTTTTGGTCGTGGTCGAGACTGGTGAAATTTTACCCAAACAATCTTGTCGCTATCCATTTCCTCCCCAGCCATGAAGTTTGATGGCAGTGTAAAATTCACCGTCACAACGTTACTGGACTCTTCCGTCCTCTTGCTTTTTCCCTTGTCGACCGACGAGGGAGAAAGGCTGACCTCTTCTAGAAAAGGAGGGGCCACACTCACCGGAGTCGCATCGATGACTCGTGGTGGTGTCTTCGTCTCCTCAGCGGTGGCGGCCCCAGACGAGGCACCACCCTTCGACGACGGTTCCCTCCGGAGAACTTGTTAGGACAAATATGTCTTCAAGATTTAATCTTGATTTATAGAGTCAAAGTCAATGTTTTTAGTCATGTGTAGAAAGTCAAAGCTAGCTTATTTCCTTAATAAGTGTTAGGGTATATAAGGCTTTGTTTAGACTTTCTTTGTAAGCTTTTGGTCATAACTCATATCTTGTAAACACAGAGAGCCGACTAATAAGATCTACTTTCTCTCTCTACACTCTCTCTCTAGAATTTCTCTCTAATCTTGATTGATATTGGATTTACAGAACCGTCTTGGACTTTTTCACCCCCGACGACGGGGGTGGGGGAGCTTTTCGCTTCACCTCCTTGGCCTTACGAGCCAACGAGAGCTGAGCCTTCTTTTTCTGCACGACAGGGGTGGGCTCCACGCCCGAACCACCTACAAAATAGCAGAGACACGATAAGAGAGAAGTCGTTTAATCAAAACACATGACACGATTAAGAAGACCATACGAAGAATTACCTGTTGTCTCTTCTTTCATCTCTTCTTCTTCTTCTTTTACGGAGATCTCTGTCCCTGTCAGCTCAACGACCCCGTCATCCGAACCCTCGTCTCTGAGACTATGCTGGATGGAGAAGGATCTGTCGTCCGGATTATACATCTGGAATTTCTCGATCTTCGCCAGCGTCTCCTTGGAAGCGCCAACCTCAGGGAAAGCAATAGCTGAAAAAGAAAGCACCCGATTAGCTAATACGCACGATTCAAATTTTAAACAACAGTACACGGCGAATGAAAGACTTACTATTGGTGTTCCACCCGGCGGTGACCCATGTCGTGTCCTCCTGCAGGAGCTCAAGCGACTGCATCTTTCCAAAAACATATCGAGCCTTCCAGCCATGGTCGTTTACTTGGGTGTTCAACACCAAGACCTGGGCTTTCTTAAATTTGGAAGATAAGCTATACCGATGGTAGTTGTCCACCTTGGCTACATGGGACGCCAAGAAGTCCTCCACAGCGAACGAATTCGTCCATTCGTTGGTAATCCTATCGATCAATCGGACTATTCGCCAGAACTGAGGCATCATCTAGGCGGGCGAAAGGTGATACTTTCCCAAAAACTCCCTAACTAATGGGGAAAATGGCCACTTAAAACCTGCCTTGAATGGATATTCGTACAGGATGAAGTGTCCATTCGGATAATCCGCCGGTCGGAACTGACCCGACGAATATATGTGGACGACGTCAGGAATACCGGACAAAGTCCTAAAGGCCTCCAAACTCTCTTGATTATCGATGGTACTCGTTGGTTCTATCGACATTTTCTTCTAAAAACTTGAAGAACACTGAATTTCTCTGTTGAAATTTATAAGACACTCGAAATCGCACGTAACAATGGTAAGGGGATCACTCTGAAATCTTTTCTAAAAACACGAGTGAGCGTAAAGAGGAAACGATTCCCAGAATCGTGTAATTTATGGTAAAGATCATGTCAGGTTGACCCGTTCGATGGTCAACACCTGTCAAACGCCTTTTCGCATGCATCATGCCGATGGGCGCCACCTGTCCTCTAAACGTCTTTTCACTCCTGGCACGCCGTCATGACGTCATGACTACCTCATTTCCTCCAATCCAGAGCGAACCAAGACGGTTGGAATTCGACCAGACCCTCTCCCCGTGCGACACGTGTTGAAATACCTTCGTCGGATTTAAAATTCGAATTTCACGCCTAAAATTCAAATTTTAGGGGCAAACTGTTTGGGTAAAAACCCACACCTCACGACCGATGCTAGAAAACCCATATAACATTTCTATAAGACCACCCTTGCATTAGGATACGATCTTACGAGTTGCTCACGGACGTATGCTCGGTCGTACGTAATTATGCTGGTCGTACGTTCCTTACGACGACGTATGAGACTTAAGACGGTCGTACGCTTTATACTAACCGTTAACAGTCAAACATCCGTTTCTTTTGTTCATTAATGCAAGTTTTACAACATTCATGGTGTAAACGACCAGTAACGATCAGCTCATCAATGACATTCAAAGCCCGGCATCGGTTACAAAGTGCGCCATAAAGGCACCATTAATGGCCAGCGGAAGCTATAAAAGAACCTGTGCTGCAACCGAAAAAGGCATCTGGTTTTACCTGCTCCAATCTGTTCTGAAGAATACACCAAGCTATTTCACTCTGCTCCATCTATTTCCTAAGCAATTCTTCACCAGAAACACAGTAATTCACAAGGCATTCGAACGAATATCGCTAAAAGCATCTTCGCACGACAGCAGTTTGAACCGCACGACGACTGCTTTTTTCGCACGATTAACACACGATACACGTCATTTACACACGACTAAGTCTATTTTACATTTATCTGTAATCTGTTGTACACAAAACACATGTTACAAGTCGACCGCGGTTTTTCCCTCGTTTTGGGGTTTTCCGCGTCACCAAATCTCTTGTCTTATTTATTTTTTCCCACGATTGTGTTGCTTGGCCTTGAGATACGTTTCTTTAGTTGTTAAAAGTCCACATCGACCTTAAGTTGTGCTTTAGTGCGAATTTTGGCATTAACATATAACAACTAATTGGGTTGATGAAAATTGGAAATTGCAAAAGAGAATAATAAAATTTGGGGCTTTAACGCCCATTTGATGGAGTATCTCTTGCTGATGAGATTGCATCGTGTTTAGGTCAATGGAAAATTGATTGTAAGGTTTTTGGTTTCACTGTAGACAATGCATCGTATAATGATTCTATGATTAGTTGTCTTAAAAATTATCTCGAAAGAAAGAAATGTTTGGTTTTTGGTGGTGAATTGCATTCATATTTAAAGTTATTCTATGATGTAACTAACACATTTTCTGCCTCTAAGAATCCGACTGCGAATGTGTATTTTGATGGTGTATGGAGGATGCATAAAAAGTTAATAGAAGTTGCAGAGGGTCTGTGAGTCCATGATCTTCAACACTTCAAGTAATTGTAACAAGATAAGGAAGGAGAGAACAATTTATTATTAGAATGTAAACCTAATCTAGAGAGAGAACACAAAAGTGTTTGAGATCTACATTGTGATTTATGAACTTGTTATTACAACAATACATGAAATAACCTATTTATAGCCCTTCCCCCTTGTTACAACAAGTAAGCCCAAGCCCATTTACATGTCTAAGCCCATTAGGCCCAAATCCATTACTTTACAAAACTTTCTAATTATTTAGGACAACTTAAATGTCCTAACATTCTCCCCTAAAGTTTTGGAAAGTAAAATCACATAAAAGTCTTTAACTCCTCTCCCCCTTGATTTTCTTGAAAAACTTTAGCGGTGCATTCTTCAAATGTAGGCTCGGCTTCCCCTTGAAAGTTGCTCTTATTCATCATATTTTCAACTTTGAAAATCGGATCCAATGTACTCCATAACCCCGACTAAATGCACTAAAATCATCTTCAAAGTGTATGCATTTAGTGTAAAACAGAGAATCCTTCGTTGGACCACGAGTTGATTAAGAATTCGGCTTAAGAGCTTGGTCCAAATTTGCTCGATGAAGGAATGATAAAAACACGCGCTACTCGGTAGGGATTTCGAGGAATCGAACACAAATCGATGTCGTGGAGATGGATGTGTGACAAACGAGATGTAGGAGTGATGCCACACGAGTTCCGTTTGCAAAAATCTTTCTTTTTAACAGTACTAACGGCAAAAGGACCAAAAATGTTAAGAATTTAACGGTCCACTAACGAAACAGTTAAATAACTATTCATCATCACCAATAATGCAAATCATGCGATCTGTTGGATTCTTCTTCACTTTTCTTCCATTTTTTTACGATCAAACAGCCCTAACAGTATTTTCTCTGCCTCCAATAATCATCAAAAATATGTTGTCGTGGAAATCCGTGATCAAACAGTGTAAAACACGATTTGTAGTTGAAACTTTAATCTCACCGCTGGAGAAACGTTTTTCCGGCGAGCACTTTTAACCGGAGACCAAACAACACCAAAATAGTTTCTTAGCCTTCATAGATCATCAAGCAAGATCTTCAAAAAAAATGACCATGCAGCGTGAAACGCATGGGATTAAACAAACAGCAATCACGCCGGCGAACACGGTTTTCCGGTGAGGGAACTCCGACGAGATTCATGATTTCGGTGACTTCTTCATACAACTCAACCTTGTTAGTTTCTTGCTGATTTTCGATGCTAAAAGCTGAAAGCTGATCGAATTCACAAACATATGATAACAAACCACATCTGAGCACACGATTTTCCGGGAACAACTGATTTTTCCGATGAGAATTTCAGGTTTCCGATCAGTCGACATCCAGATCTGAGATCTAACTCTATTTTCGATGAAATTCAAATCTAAAAAAAAGCAAACAGATCTAAAATTAAAATGCAAGGCTAACAAATCTGTGGACAAGATTTCGACCAGAACACACTAATTAATCAAGATCGAACATTAGCTCTTTGAACATCTTCGATAATCTTTCTGTCAACATTTTCAGATTTCAAACTAACTAATTTTGATGAATTTTTCAGATCTGAATGTTTCAATTTCTTCATAATCAATAAAGAAATAGATCTGTGTTTCTCTAATCAAATCATGCACCAAAAGAACTTTCGAATCTTCAAATCTTCACCAAGAACACCTAAAAACTCTCGAAAAATTCGAAAATCGTCAAAACTTGTCGAAATTCGATTCTAAAAATTGGAGATGATCTGGAATCGAATAACGAGCAAATCTTCAAGAGCATAAGAGATTTGAACAAACTTACATGTAGATCGGGCTAATTTACTTGAAATGTCGAGATCCGATGATCGTATCGAGAAAAAATTCAACGATTTGGCTCTGATACCAATTGTGAGTCCATGATCTTCAACACTTCAAATAATTGTAACAAGATAAGGAAGGAGAGAACAATTTATTATTAGAATGTAAACCTAATCTAGAGAGAGAACACACAAAGTGTTTGAGATCTACATTGTGATTTATGAACTTGTTATTACAACAATACATGAAATAACCTATTTATAGCCCTTCCCCCTTGTTACAACAAGTAAGCCCAAGCCCATTTACATGTCTAAGCCCATTAGGCCTAAATCCATTTCTTTACAAAACTTTCTAATTATTTAGGACAACTTAAATGTCCTAACATTCTCCCCCTAAAGTTTTAGAAAGTAAAATCACATAAAAGTCTTTAACTCCTCTCCCCCTTGATTTTCTTGAAAAACTTTAGCGGTGCATTCTTCAAATGTAGGCTCGGCTCCCCCTTGAAAGTTGCTCTTATTCATCATATTTTCAACTTTGAAAAATCGGATCCAATGTACTCCATAACCCCGACTAAATGCACTAAAATCATCTTCAAAGTGTATGCATTTAGTGTAAAACAGAGAATCCAGCGTTGGACCACGAGTTGAGTAAGAATTCGGCTTAAGAGCTTGGTCCAAATTTTGCTCGAAGAAGGAACGATAAAAACACGCGCTACTCGGTAGGGATTTCGAGGAATCGAACACAAATCGATGTCGTGGAGATGGATGTGTGACAAACGAGATGTAGGAGTGATGCCACACGAGTTCCGTTAGCAAAAATCTTTCTTTTTAACAGTACTAACGGCAAAAGGACCAAAAATGTTAAGAATTTAACGGTCCACTAACGGAACAGTTAAATCAATATTCATCATCACCAATAATGCAAATCATGCGATCTGTTGGATTCGTCTTCACTTTTCTTCCATTTTTTTTTACGATCAAACAGCCGTAACAGTATTTTCTCTGCCTCCAATAATCATCAAAAATATGTTGTCGTGGAAATCCGTGATCAAACAGTGTAAAACACGATTTGTAGTTGAAACTTTAATCTCACCGCCGGAGAAACGTTTTTCCGGCGAGCACTTTTAACCGAAGACCAAACAACACCAAAATAGTTTCTTAGCCTTCATAGATCATCAGGCGAGATTCATGATTTCGGTGACTTCTTCATACATCTCAACCTTGTTAGTTTCTTGCTGATTTTCGATGCTAAAAGCTGAAAGCTGATCGAATTCACAAACATATGATAACAAACCACATCTGAGCACACGATTTTCCGGGAACAACTGATTTTTCCAATGAGAATTTCAGGTTTCCGATCTGTCGACATCCAGATCTGAGATCTAACTATATTTTCGATGAAATTCAAATCTAAAAAAAAGCAAACAGATCTAAAATGCAAGGCTAACAAATCTGTGGACAAGATTTCGATCAGAACACACTAATTAATCAAGATCGAACATCAGCTCTTTGAACATCTACGATAATCTTTCTGTCAACATTTTCAGATTTCAAACTAACTAATTTTGATGAATTTTTCAGATCTGAATGTTTCAATTTCTTCATAATCAATAAAGAAATAGATCTGTGTTTCTCTAATCAAATCATGCACCAAAAGAACTTTCGAATCTTCAAATCTTCACCAAGAACACCTAAAAACTCTCGAAAAATTCGAAAATCGTCAAAACTTGTCGAAATTCGATTCTAAAAATTGGAGATGATCTGGAATCAAATAACGAGCAAATCATCAAGAGCATAAGAGATTTGAACAAACTTACATGTAGATCGGACTAATTTACTTGAAATGTCGAGATCCGATGATCGTATCGAGAAAAAATTCATCGATTTGGCTCTGATACCAATTGTGAGTCCATGATCTTCAACACTTCGAGTAATTGTAACAAGATAAGGAAGGAGAGAACAATTTGTTATTAGAATGTAAACCTAATCTAGAGAGAGAACACACAAAGTGTTTGAGATCTACATTGTGATTTATGAACTTGTTATTACAACAATACATGAAATAACCTATTTATAGCCCTTCCCCCTTGTTACAGCAAGTAAGCCCAAGCCCATTTACATGTCTAAGCCCATTAGGCCCAAATCCATTTCTTTACAAAACTTTCTAATTATTTAGGACAACTTAAATGTCCTAACATTCTCCCCATAAAGTTTTGGAAAGTAAAATCACATAAAAGTCTTTAACTCCTCTCCCCCTTGATTTTCTTGAAAAACTTTAGCGGTGCATTCTTCAAATGTAGGCTCGGCTCCCCCATGAAAGTTGCTCTTATTCATCATATTTTCAATTTTGAAAAATCGGATCCAATGTACTCCATAACCCCGACTAAATGCACTAAAATCATCTTCAAAGTGTATATATTTAGTGTAAACCATAGAATCCGGCGTTGGACCACGAGTTGAGTAAGAATTCGGCTTAAGAGCTTGGTCCAAATTTGCTTGAAGAAGGAACGATAAAAACACGCGCTACTCGGTAGGGATTTCGAGGAATCGAACACAAATCGATGTCGTGGAGATGGATGTGTGACAAACGAGATGTAGGAGTGATGCCATACGAGTTCCGTTAGCAAAAATCTTTCTTTTTAACAGTACTAACGGCAAAAGGACCAAAAATGTTAAGAATTTAACGGTCCACTAACGGAACAGTTAAATCACTATTCATCATCACCTTCAACAAAAAAAAACTATGGCCATGTAGCGTGAAACGCATGAAATTAAACAAACAGCAATTACGCCGGCGAACACGGTTTTCCGGTGAGGAAACTCCGGCGAGATTCATGATTTCGGTGACTTATTCATACAACTCAACCTTGTTAGTTTCTTGCTGATTTTCGATGCTAAAAGCTGAAAACTGATCGAATTCACAAACATATGATAACAAACCACATCTGAGCACACGATTTTCCGGGAACAACTGATTTTTCCGATGAGAATTTCAGGTTTACGATCTGTCGACATCCAGATCTGAGATCTAACTATATTTTCGATGAAATTCAAATCTAAAAAAATGCAAACAGATCTAAAATGCAAGGCTAACAAATCTGTGGACAAGATTTCGATCAGAACACACTAATTAATCAAGATCGAACATCAACTCTTTGAACATCTTCGATAATCTTTCTGTCAACATTTTCAGATTTCAAACTAACTAATTTTGATGAATTTTTTAGATCTGAATGTTTCAATTTCTTCATAATCAATAAAGAAATAGATCTGTGTTTCTCTAATCAAATCATGCACCAAAAGAACTTTCGAACTTTCGAATCTTCACCAAGAACACCAAAAAACTCTCGAAAAATTTGAAAATCGTCAAAACTTGTCGAAATTCGATTCTAAAAATTGGAGATGATCTGGAATCGAATAACGAGCAAATCTTCAAGAGCATAAGAGATTTGAACAAACTTACATGTAGATCGGGCTAATTTACTTGAAATGTCGAGATCCGATGATCGTATCGAGAAAAAATTCATCGATTTGGCTCTGATACCAATTGTGAGTCCATGATCTTCAACACTTCAAGTAATTGTAACAAGATAAGGAAGGAGAGAACAATTTATTATTAGAATGTAAACCTAATCTAGAGAGAGAACACAAAAGTGTTTGAGATCTACATTGTGATTTATGAACTTGTTATTACAACAATACATGAAATAACCTATTTATAGCCCTTCCCCCTTGTTACAACAAGTAAGCTCAAGCCCATTTACATGTCTAAGCCCATTAGGCCCAAATCCATTACTTTACAAAACATTCTATTTATTTAGGACAACTTAAATGTCCTAACATTCTACCCCTAATGTTTTGGAAAGTAGAATCACATAAAAGTCTTTAACTCCTCTCCCGCTTGATTTTCTTGAAAAACTTTAGCGGTGCATTCTTCAAATGTAGGCTCGGCTCCCCCTTGAAAGTTGCTCTTATTCATCATATTTTCAACTTTGAAAAATCGGATCCAATGTACTCCATAACCCCGCCTAAATGCACTAAAATCATCTTCAATGTGTTTGCATTTAGTGTAAAACAGAGAATCCGTCGTTGGACCACGAGTTGAGTAAGAATTCGGCTTAAGAGCTTGGTCCAAATTTGCTCGAAGAAGGAACGATAAAAACACGCGCTACTCGGTAGGGATTTCGAGGAATCGAACACAAATCGATGTCATGGAGATGGATGTGTGACAAACGAGATGTAGGAGTGATGCCACACGAGTTTCGTTAGCAAAAATTTTGCTTTTTAACAGTACTAACGGCAAAAGGACCAAAAATGTTAAGAATTTAACGGTCCACTAACGGAACAGTTAAATCACTATTCATCATCACCAATAATGCAAATCATGCGATCTGTTGGATTCTTCTTCACTTTTCTTCCATTTTTTTACGATCAAACAGCCCTAACAGTATTTTCTCTGCCTCCAATAATCATCAAAAATATGTTGTCGTGGAAATCCGTGATCAAACAGTGTAAAACACGATTTGTAGTTGAAACTTTAATCTCACCGCCGGAGAAACGTTTTTCCGTTGAGCTCTTTTAACCGGAGACCAAACAACACCAAAATAGTTTCTTAGCCTTCATAGATCATCAAGCAAGATCTTCAACAAAAAAAAAACTATGGCCATTTAGCGTGAAACACATGAGATTAAACAAACAACAATCACGCCGGCGAACACGGTTTTCCGGTGAGGGAACTCCAGCGAGATTCATGATTTCGGTGACTTATTCATACAACTCAACCTTGTTAGTTTCTTGCTGATTTTCGATGCTAAAAGCTGAAAACTGATCGAATTCACAAACATATGATAACAAACCACATCTGAGCACACGATTTTCTGGGAACAACTGATTTTTCCGATGAGAATTCCAGGTTTACGATCTGTCGACATCCAGATCTGAGATCTAACTATATTTTCGATGAAATTCAAATCTAAAAAATACAAACAGATCTAAAATGCAAGGCTAACAAATCGGTGGACAAGATTTCGTTCAGAACACACTAATTAATCAAGATCGAACATCAACTCTTTGAACATCTTCGATAATATTTCTGTCAACATTTTCAGATTTCAAACTAACTAATTTTGATGAATTTTTTAGATCTGAATGTTTCAATTTCTTCATAATCAATAAAGAAATAGATCTGTGTTTCTCTAATCAAATCATGCACCAAAAGAACTTTCGAACTTTCGAATCTTCACCAAGAACACCAAAAAACTCTCGAAAAATTTGAAAATCGTCAAAACTTGTCGAAATTTGATTCTAAAAATTGGAGATGATCTGGAATCGAATAACGAGCAAATCTTCAAAAGCATAAGAGATTTGAACAAACTTACATGTAGATCGGGCTAATTTACTTGAAATGTCGAGATCCGATGATCGTATCGAGAAAAAATTCATCGATTTGGCTCTGATACCAATTGTGAGTCCATGATCTTCAACACTTCAAGTAATTGTAACAAGATAAGGAAGGAGAGAACAATTTATTATTAGAATGTAAACCTAATCTAGAGAGAGAACACAAAAGTGTTTGAGATCTACATTGTGATTTATGAACTTGTTATTACAACAATACATGAAATAACCTATTTATAGCCCTTCCCCCTTGTTACAACAAGTAAGCCCAAGCCCATTTACATGTCTAAGCCCATTAGGCCCAAATCCATTACTTTACAAAACATTCTATTTATTTAGGATAACTTAAATGTCCTAACATTCTACCCCTAATGTTTTGGAAAGTAGAATCACATAAAAGTCTTTAACTCCTCTCCCGCTTGATTTTCTTGAAAAACTTTAGCGGTGCATTCTTCAAATGTAGGCTCGGCTCCCCCTTGAAAGTTGCTCTTATTCATCATATTTTCAACTTTGAAAAATCGGATCCAATGTACTCCATAACCCCGCCTAAATGCACTAAAATCATCTTCAATGTGTATGCATTTAGTGTAAAACAGAGAATCCGTCGTTGGACCACGAGTTGAGTAAGAATTCGGCTTAAGAGCTTGGTCCAAATTTGCTCGAAGAAGGAACGATAAAAACACGCGCTACTCGGTAGGGATTTTGAGGAATCGAACACAAATCGATGTCGTGGAGATGGATGTGTGACAAACGAGATGTAGGAGTGATGCCACACGAGTTTCGTTAGCAAAAATTTTGCTTTTTAACAGTACTAACGGCAAAAGGACCAAAAATGTTAAGAATTTAACGGTCCACTAACGGAACAGTTAAATCACTATTCATCATCACCAATAATGCAAATCATGGGATCTGTTGGATTCTTCTTCACTTTTCTTCTATTTTTTTTACGATCAAACAGCCCTAACAGTATTTTCTCTGCCTCCAATAATCATCAAAAATATGTTGTCGTGGAAATCCGTGATCAAACAGTGTAAAACACGATTTGTAGTTGAAACTTTAATCTCACCGCCGGAGAAACGTTTTTCCGGCGAGCTCTTTTAACCGGAGACCAAACAACACCAAAATAGTTTCTTAGCCTTCATAGATCATCAAGCAAGATCTTCAACAAAAAAAAAACTATGGCCATGTAGCGTGAAACGCATGAAATTAAACAAACAGCAATCACGCCGGCGAACACGGTTTTCCGGTGAGGAAACTCCGGCGAGATTCATGATTTCGGTGACTTATTCATACAACTCAACCTTGTTAGTTTCTTGCTGATTTTCGATGCTAAAAGCTGAAAACTGATCGAATTCACAAACATATGATAACAAACCACATCCGAGCACACGATTTTCCGGGAACAACTGATTTTTCCGATGAGAATTTCAGGTTTACGATCTGTCGACATCCAGATCTGAGATCTAACTATATTTTCGATGAAATTCAAATCTAAAAAAATGCAAACAGATCTAAAATGCAAGGCTAACAAATCTGTGGACAAGATTTCGATCAGAACACACTAATTAATCAAGATCGAACATCAACTCTTTGAACATCTTCGATAATCTTTCTGTCACCATTTTCAGATTTCAAACTAACTAATTTTGATGAATTTTTCAGATCTGAATGTTTCAATTTCTTCATAATCAATAAAGAAATAGATCTGTGTTTCTCTAATCAAATCATGCACCAAAAGAACTTTCGAATCTTCAAATCTTCACCAAGAACACCTAAAAACTCTCGAAAAATTCAAAAATCGTCAAAACTTGTCGAAATTCGGTTCTAAAAATTGGAGATGATCTGGAATCGAATAACGAGCAAATCTTCAAGAGCATAAGAGATTTGAACAAACTTACATGTAGATCGGGCTAATTTACTTGAAATGTCGAGATCCGATGATCGTATCGATTAAAAATTCATCGATTTGGCTCTGATACCAATTGTGAGTCCATGATCTTCAACACTTCAAGTAATTGTAACAAGATAAGGAAGGAGAGAACAATTTATTATTAGAATGTAAACCTAATCTAGAGAGAGAACACAAAAGTGTTTGAGATCTACATTGTGATTTATGAACTTGTTATTACAACAATACATGAAATAACCTATTTATAGCCCTTCCCCCTTGTTACAACAAGTAAGCCCAAGCCCATTTACATGTCTAAGCCCATTAGGCCCAAATCCATTACTTTACTTGAAAAACTTTAGCGGTGCATTCTTCAAATGTAGGCTCGTCTCCCCCTTGAAAGTTCTTATTCATCATATTTTCAACTTTGAAAAATCGGATCCAATATACTCCATAACCCTCGACTAAATGCACTAAAATCATCTTCAAAGTGTATGCATTTAGTGTAAAACAGAGAATCCGTCGCTGGACCACGAGTTGAGTAAGAATTCGGCTTAAGAGCTTGGTCCAAATTTGCTCGAAGAAGGAACGATAAAAACACGCGTTACTCGGTAGGGATTTCGAGGAATCGAACACAAATCGATGTCGTGGAGATGGATGCGTGACAAACGAGATGTAGGAGTGATGCCACACGAGTTCCGTTAGCAAAAATCTTGCTTTTTAACAGTACTAACGGCAAAATGACCAAAAATGTTAAGAATTTAACGGTCCACTAACGGAACAGTTAAATCACTATTCATCATCACCAATAATGCAAATCATGCGATCTGTTGGATTCTTCTTCACTTTTCTTCCATTTTTTTACGATCAAACAACCCTAACAGTATTTTCTCTGCCTCCAATAATCATCAAAAATATATTGTCGTGGAAATCCGTGACCAAACAGTGTAAAACACGATTTGTAGTTGAAACTTTAATCTCACCGCCGGAGAAACGTTTTTCCGTTGAGCTCTTTTAACCGGAGACCAAACAACACCAAAATAGTTTCTTAGCCTTCATAGATCATCAAGCAAGATCTTCAAAAAAAAAACTATGGCCATGTAGCGTGAAACGCATGAGATTAAACAAACAGCAATCACGCCGGCGAACACGGTTTTTCGGTGAGGGAACTCCGGCGAGATTCATGATTTCGGTGACTTCTTCATACAACTCAACCTTGTTAGTTTCTTGCTGATTTTCGATGCTAAAAGCTGAAAACTGATCGAATTCACAAACATATGATAACAAACCACATCGGAGCACACGATTTTCCGGGAACAACTGAGTTTTCCGATGAGAATTTCAGGTTTCCGATCTGTCGACATCCAGATCTGAGATCTAACTATATTTTCGATGAAATTCAAATCTAAAAAATGCAAACAGATCTAAAATGCAAGGCTAACAAATCTGTAGACAAGATTTCGATCAGAACACACTAATTAATCAAGATCGAACATCAGCTCTTTGAACATCTTCGATAATCATTCTATCAACATTTTCAGATTTCAAACTAACTAATTTTGATGAATTTTTCAGATCTGAATATTTCAATTTCTTCACAATAAACAAATAAATAGATCTGTGTTTCTCTAATCAAATCATGCACCAAAAGAACTTTCGAATCTTCAAATAATCACCAAGAACACCGAAAAACTCTCAAAAAATTCGAAAATCGTCAAAACTTGTCGAAATTCGATTCTAAAAATTGGAGATGATCTGGAATCGAATAACGAGAAAATCTTCCAGAGCATAAGAGATTTGAACAAACTTACATGTAGATCGGGCTAATTTACTTGAAATGTCAAGATCCGATGATCGTATCGAGAAAAAATTCATCGATTTGGCTCTGATACCAATTGTGAGTCCATGATCTTCAACACTTCAAGTAATTGTAACAAGATAAGGAAGGAGAGAACAATTTATTATTAGAATGTAAACCTAATCTAGAGAGAGAACACAAAAGTGTTTGAGATCTACATTGTGATTTATGAACTTGTTATTACAACAATACATGAAATAACCTATTTATAGCCCTTCCCCCTTGTTACAATAAGTAAGCCCAAGCCCATTTACATGTCTAAGCCCATTAGGCCCAAATCCAATATTTTACAAAACTTTCTAATTATTTATGACAACTTAAAGGTCCTAACATTCTCCCCCTAAAGTTTTGGAAAGTAAAATCACATAAAAGTTTTTAACTCCTCTCCCCCTTGATTTTCTTGAAAAACTTTAGCGGGGCATTCTTCAAATGTAGGCTCGGCTCCCCCTTGAAAGTTGCTCTTATTCATCATATTTTCAACTTTGAAAAATCGGATCCAATGTACTCAATAACCCCGACTAAATGCACTAAAATCATCTTCAAAGTGTATGCATTTAGTGTAAAACAGAGAATCCGTCGTTGGACCACGAGTTGAGTAAGAATTCGGCTTAAGAGCTTGGTCCAAATTTGCTCGAAGAAGGAACGATAAAAACTCGCGTTACTCGGTAGGGATTTCGAGGAATCGAACACAAATCGATGTCGTGGAGATGGATGTGTGACAAACGAGATGTAGGAGTGATGCCACACGAGTTCCGTTAGCAAAAATCTTTCTTTTTAACAGTACTAACGGCAAAAGGACCAAAAATGTTAAGAATTTAACGGTCCACTAACGGAACAATTAAATCACTATTCATCATCACCAATAATGCAAATCATGCGATATGTTGGATTCTTCTTCACTTTTCTTCCTTTTTTTACGATCAAACAGCCCTAATAGTATTTTCTCTGCCTCCAATAATCATCAAAAATATGTTGTCGTGGAAATCCGTGATCACAGTGTAAAACACGATTTGTAGTTGAAACTTTAATCTCACCGCCGGAGAAACGTTTTTCCGGCGAGCTCTTTTAACCGGAGACCAAACAACACCAAAATAGTTTCTTAGCCTTCATAGATCATCAAGCAAGATCTTCAACAAAAAAAACTATGGCCATGCAGCGTGAAACGCATGAGATTAAACAAACAGCAATCACGCCGGCGAACACGGATTTCCGGTGAGGGAACTCCGGCGAGATTCATGATTTTGGTGACTTCTTCATACAACTTAACCTTGTTAGTTTCTTGCTGATTTTCGATGCTAAAAGCTGAAAACTGATCGAATTCACAAACATATGATAACAAACCACATCTGAGCACACGATTTTCCGGGAACAACTAATTTTTCCGATGAGAATTTCAGGTTTTCGATCTATCGACATCCAGATCTGAGATCTAACTATATTTTCGATGAAATTCAAATCTAAAAAATGCAAACAGATCTAAAATGCAAGGCTAACAAATCTGTGGACAAGATTTCGATCAGAACACACTAATTAATCATGATCGAACATCAGCTCTTTGAACATCTTCGATAATATTTCTGTCAACATTTTCAGATTTCAAACTAACTAATTTTGATGAATTTTTCAGATATGAATGTTTCAATTTCTTCATAATCAATAAAGAAATAGATCTGTGTTTCTCTAATCAAATCATGCACCAAAAGAACTTTCGAATCTTCAAATCTTCACCAAGAACACCGAAAAACTCTCGAAAAATTTGAAAATCGTCAAAACTTGTCGAAATTCGATTCTAAAAATTGGAGATAATCTGGAATCGAATAACGAGCAAATCTTCAAGAGCATAAGAGATTTGAACAAACTTACATGTAGATCGGGCTAATTTACTTGAAATGTCGAGATCCGATGATCGTATCGAGAAAAAATTCATCGATTTGGCTCTGATACCAATTGTGAGTCCATGATCTTCAACACTTCAAGTAATTGTAACAAGATAAGGAAGGAGAGAATAATTTATTATTATAATGTAAACCTAATCTAGAGAGAGAACACAAAAGTGTTTGAGATCTACATTGTGATTTATGAACTTGTTATTACAACAATACATGAAATAACCTATTTATAGCCTTTCCCCATTGTTACAACAAGTAAGTCCAAGCCCATTTACATGTCTAAGCCCATTAGGCCCAAATCCATTACTTTACAAAACTTTCTAATTATTTAGGACAACTTAAATGTCCTAACATTCTCCCCCTAAAGTTTTGGAAAGTAAAATCACATAAAAGTCTTTAACTCCTCTCCCCCTTGATTTTATTGAAAAACTTTAGCGGTGCATTCTTCAAATGTAGGCTCGACTCCCCCTTGAAAGTTGCTCTTATTCATCATATTTTTGAAAAATCGGATCCAATGTACTCCATAACCCCGACTAAATGCACTAAAATCATCTTCAAAGTGTATGCATTTAGTGTAAAACAGAGAATCCGTCGTTGGACCACGAGTTGAGTAAGAATTCGGCTTAAGAGCTTGGTCCAAATTAGCTCGAAGAAGGAACGATAAAAACACGCGCTACTCGGTAGGGATTTCGAGGAATCGAACACAAATCGATGTCGTGGAGATGGATGTGTGACAAACGAGATGTAGGAGTGATGCCACACGAGTTTCGTTAGCAAAATTTTTGCTTTTTAACAGTACTAACGGCAAAAGGACCAAAAATGTTAAGAATTTAACGGTCCACTAACGGAACAGTTAAATCACTATTCATCATCACCAATAATGCAAATCATGGGATCTGTTGGATTCTTCTTCACTTTTCTTCCATTTTTTTTACGATCAAACAACCCTAACAGTATTTTCTCTGCCTCCAATAATCATCAAAAATATGTTGTCGTGGAAATCCGTGATCAAACAGTGTAAAACACGATTTGTAGTTGAAACTTTAATCTCACCGCCGGAGAAACGTTTTTCCGTTGAGCTCTTTTAACCGGAGACCAAACAACACCAAAATAGTTTCTTAGCCTTCATAGATCATCAAGCAAGATCTTTAATAAAAAAAACTATGGCCATGCAGCGTGAAACACATGAGATTAAACAAACAGCAATCACGCCGGCGAACATGGTTTTCCGGTGAGGGAACTCCGACGAGATTCATGATTTTGGTGACTTCTTCATACAACTCAACCTTGTTAGTTTCTTGCTGATTTTCGATGCTAAAAGCTGAAAACTGATCGAATTCACAAACATATGATAACAAACCACATCTAAGCACACGATTTTCCGGGAACAACTGATTTTTACGATGAGAATTTCAGGTTTCCGATCTGTCGACATCCAGATCTGAGATCTAACTATATTTTCGATGAAATTCAAATATGAAAAAATGCAAACAGATCTAAAATGCAAGGCTAACAGATCTGTGGACAAGATTTCGATCAGAACACACTAATTAATCAAGATCGAACATCAGCTCTTTGAACCTCTTCGATAATCTTTCTGTCAACATTTTCAAATTTCAAACTAACTAATTTTGATGAATTTTTCAGATCTGAATGTTTCAATTTCTTCATAAACAATAAAGAAATAGATCTGTGTTTCTCTAATCAAATCATGCACCAAAAGAACTTTCGAATCTTCAAATCTTCACCAAGAACACCGAAAAACTCTCGAAAAATTCGACAATCGTCAAAACTTGTCGAAATTCGATTCTAAAAATTGGAGATGATCTGGAATCGAATAACGAGTAAATCTTCAAGAGCATAAGAGATTTGAACAAACTTACATGTAAATCGGGCTAATTTACTTGAAATGTCGAGATCCGATGATTGTATCGAGAAAAAATCCATCGATTTGGCTCTGATACCAATTGTGAGTCCATGATCTTCAACACTTCAAGTAATTGTAACAAGATAAGGAAGGAGAAAACAATTTATTATTAGAATGTAAACCTAATCTAGAGAGAGAACACAAAAGTGTTTGAGATCTACATTGTGATTTATGAACTTGTTATTACAACAATACATGAAATAACCTATTTATAGCCCTTCCCCCTTGTTACAACAAGTAAGCCCAAGCCCATTTACATGTCTAAGCCCATTAGGCCCAAATCCATTACTTTACAAAACTTTCTAATTATTTAGGACAACTTAAATGTCCTAATAGGGTCCTTCTTGTAATTTGTCATCCATGTCCAAGGATATGCATAATTTTTTTGATAAATATTGGTATGATTATAACATTCTTCTTTCTTGTGCTGCTGTTTTAGATCCTCGTTTTAAATTAGAAAGAGTTGAATATTGTTATGAGAAATTGTATGGGGAAACTTATGCAAAGGAGATGGTTTCACGCATTAAGTTTACTTTGTTTGACTTGTTTGATGAATATAAGGAGGTTGCATGTGGTCCAACTTCTCCTACTCTTGCTACTAATTTGGGGATGACCATTGTTTCTCATGATGTTGACGTGGAGCAAATGGATGAAATTTTAGAATATAAGACGTTCTTGAGTAAAAAGAGAAAAGTGGACAATGCCAAGAATGAATTGGAGCTCTACTTAGAGGAGACGAATTATGATGTTATGGGAAAATGTGATGTATTAGATTATTGGTGTAGAAGTTCGGTACGTTATCCAAACCTTGCATGTATGGCTCGTGACATCTTTACCATTCCCATCTCCACGGTCCCTTCAGAATATGCTTTTAGTATCGGAAAGAAATTGATAAATCCACAGAGAGCTTCTCTTGGAGAGAAGACAATCGAGATGTTTGCATGTTATGAAGATTGGTTGCGAGCAAAAGGCCTCACATTAGGTAAATTACATTTTCAAATTTAATTATTGTATGTTGAGTTTATAACTTTACGACACTTTTCTAATATTTGTATTTGTTTTCTTTTGTTGAAGGTTCAACAAGTCTTTTTAACTATGGTGATTTGGTTGTTGGAGAAGAAGATGAGGATGAAAATGAAGTTGATGGGGGAATTTTTCACACTTGAATAGAAATTGCAAAGTAAGTTTTATACATGCTTATTGCTTAAGTACGCTCTTTTTCATATAATTTGTAATTTTTCTACTATAACTATTGATTATATTTTTTCTTTTACTTTTTAGGTGATTACTATTTGACTAAGAAAGAACTATGGAGGTTCTTTATCAACTTTTGGGATGTTTGAAAATGGCAATAGCATGGAGCCTTGGTTTTTGTTTGAAAATGGCAGTAGCATGGAGCTTAACTTTTGGTTTTTGTTTCTTTCTCCACTTGTTGAGACTTGGGATGCATGTATCATTTTAGTTGCTTACAATTTTAATTGCAATGTTCTTTTTCTTTATTTCTTGCTTTCACATTTGTTAATTAATTACAAGTTTATAATTGTATAAGAGTTATATTTTTAGAAAAATAAAAAAACATTTTAGGCCCGTTAGCCCGTGGGCAAGCCCGGTCCGTTTATAGGGCGGACAATGGCAAGTTATCAAGCCCTCAAAAAAGGGCTTGGGTTTATCATATTAGGCCCGTTAGACAAAAAATATAGGTTAGGCCCGGCCCAGACCCGCAAATGATCACCTCTAATCAACGATCTAGAATTATTTAATGATTTTGAACAAAACAATTGTTTCAACCACACGTCTCTTGGATGGTTCATACATGAACATGGGTAAAATGGTAAAAAATATGTGAAACATTAAAATAGGAAACAATTTTATGTCATATTTGACGGGTTCATGGATGCCATATTTAAGATTGTTCATTTGTTTCCTATTTTAATGTTTCCTAATTTAATCCATTTTTTTCTTCCAAAATAGTTTTGTTTTTAGTTTTTATTAACATTTTGTGAGTCGTGTGCACATATGAATATGGTGCAAATATGAACATGTTGTGTGTCTTGTGCACAAGTAAAGGTTGTGCATACATGAAGATTAATGTGAACATTGTGCAAATATGAAGAATGTGCACAACTGAACATATGTGCAAAATGTGCATACATGAACACTTGTTGAAACAATTTGCACAAATGACGATTATGCATAAGCGAACATTTTGTGTACATTCATGAACATATAAGTGAAAACATTGAACAATATAATAGCTATGTGCATAAGTGAACAATGTGTAAACATTTTGTGTGCCTTGTGCACAACTGAATGTTGTGCATATTATGAAAATTGTTTGGTTCTCCATCGAACAAAATGTATAATGGGATAAAACTAGTTTGAAAATAAATAAATAAAAAAACCAACTATAACAAAATTTGGAAGATGATAGCAAAATTTTGAAAAAGAAAAAGGAAGAAAATATCAATAACAATTCAAATTCAAAACTACCATGCTTATTTAATTCTACCATGATTATCTATTAGATATTCATAGAACCACCACATATTTTGAAAAAACAAAATCAACAATACCGTCAAATAAAGTAACCACCATGTAATTAAACCAAAATGAATAGAGAGATTTGATTGGTCAGTTTTGGTTAACAAAGTTAACGTTATTAAGTTGGTTAACAAAAGATGAGGACCCTATATATATATATATATATATATATATATATATATATATATATATATATATATATATATATATATATATATATAGGGGCTTAATCAAATGAGAACTAAATACTTTCTGGTAACTGTGAGATCCAACGTGTGCCACTCATTTTAGATAATTAACTTTATTCTTTAGTTAAAATAAAGGGTAATATAGTAATTTGGGTATTTGACAACTAATTTACCCATTATATTAGGAAATATGAAATCATTCCTTTGATTCCATCGTAATAACTAACTGGATGTTAGCAAAAATTAACTCTTATCTTATTCAAAATTTAAACTAAATCTCAAACAAATCATGCCACTGTAATGCCTTAAACTCCTCTCGACTCTCTCTCTCTCTCTCTAACTTTCAATCAATCATTATCGTCGCCCTAAAACTCCGAAGAACACCTGCCATGGCTTCCTGATAGCTGGTAGGTTCATCAAGATCTACCTGAGACTCATCACCATCAGAAATGAGTAAACCATATCTTTCAGGTGCCCGACGTACTCTATCAGACCTGCGAACAGGTGGTGGCTGAATGTCAGGTTCTCTATCATATCAAGGTTGTACAACCTCTTGATGGTAACTAGTGCCAACATTGGATTCCATGTTGGTTGATTCTTGAACTTCTTCAGGATCAATTCGGCTCCCACTGGCCTCTTTGGACATCAGCTCCCTTTATAGGAAGTCTGCCCTTCTTGCAACAAAAACTTTGTTTTCAGAAGGTTTGTAAAACAAATATCCAAAAGATTCAGTAGGATATCCAACAAAATAACACTTCTCTGATCTGGGCTCTAACTTGTCTTGAGATTCACGACGAACGTAAGCCTCGCAACTCCAGATTTTTAAATATGCTAGGGAAGGAACTCTACCACTCCATATTTCAGATGGTGTTTTGGAAACCTTCTTGGTTGGAACGAGGTTAAGGATTTTTGCTGCAGTCTCTAGGGCATAACCCCAGAAACTGATTGGAAACGTAGTGCAACTCATCATGCAACGAACCATATCTAACAATGTTCGGTTTCTCCTCTCGGACACACCAGTGTGTTGGGGTGTCCCGGGTGGAGTTAATTGTAAGATAATCCCATAATTTCTTAGAAGATCTCTGAATTCTAGACTAAGATACTCACGACCTCTATCAGATCTGAGGATCTGAATCCTTTTGTTTAATTGATTCTCCACTTCGTTCTGGAATGTCTTGAACACCTCAAAAGTTTCAGACATACGTTTAATCAAATAAACGTGTCCATATCTACTAAAATCAAATAAAAGTATCTTTCGTCATGTCTTGTAGCTATTCTGAACGGTCCACACACATCAGTGTGTATAAGGTCCAACAGATATTTGCCCTGTTCACAGCTTCCTGTGAAAGGTGCTTTTGTCATCTTCCATAGTAAACAAGATTCGCATTCATCATACGATGTATGATCAAATGATTACAAAATCCCATCCGCTTGGAGTTTGGCGATGCATTTCTTGTTAATATGGCCAAGATGACAGTGCCACAAATACGTCTTATCCAAACCATTTTTGGATGAAGTCGAATCAACATTAAGGATTAAACTATTATTGTTTCTTAAGTTGATGTTGGTTTCATAAATCCCATTACAAGGACTAGCTTTAAAATAAAGTAACTCATTTTTAAACATAAGAATTGATCCATCATCAAATACAAAATTAAAACCATCATCATACAATGCTTTAAAAGAGATAATGTTTCTGGCCATTTCGGCCGAGTAGCAAACGTTTAACAAAACCACAGACATACCGGATTCAAAAGTAAGCTCATAATTCCCAATCCTATCCACTGGAGCAACATGCTTGTTCCCCATGATTAGGTCGAGCTCTCTGCGTCTTAGCTTTCTACTTCGTTGTAGTCCCTGTACATCAGTACAAATGTGAGTACCACATCCTGTGTCCAATACCTAGGAATTAGAAGCAGAAGTGTTGTGGAGTTCAATCATATACATACTTGAAGGTTCGGCCATACCCTTGGCCTTGAGCTCTTTCAGCTCCTTCAGGTATTTCGGACAGCTACGCCTCCAGTGTCCTTTCTTCCCGCAGTGGAAACATGTTGCATCCTCACGATTTTTTGCATGAGGAATCGCAGAGTTAGCCTTACCCTTACCCTTGCCTTTGGGCTTGAAGTTGGATTGACCAACTTTCTCCTTCCCCTTGCCTTTGGGGGGGTTTGGCTTCTTCTTCTTGACTCCTCCTTCCCTGATGGCCAACACGGGAGCAGCAGGTTTAGCTTTTCACTGACACTGCTTCTCGGGGGTCATTTTGTATCCCACCAGAGATCTGACTGTGTCAAACCGTTCTTGCCTAGCATGCTGTTGGAACATGTCCCTCAATTGGTTTAGCATGTCATACGCCCCAAGGCTCTCCATACCCTTTTGGAGTTCAGGTGCCATGGTCGCTAACATGAGGCAAGCGACCTTGTTTGATTCGGTCAGAAGTTTTTCGTACTCTTCCCGAATCGCCAAGATGCTCTGGTTGGTGGTTCCTCAGGGAGGGGTTCCTCAATGGCTCTCTGCTTGTCCTTCTCGAGGAGCCCTTTCAGACAAAAGTTTGAAATCGATGAATTCGTGTTGTTGTTTGACATCTATCAAAGTAGAAAAATATATTTTAGTGCTCTGAATTAAATAATCATTGTTATAATAATTACCCAAACGTTTAAATAAATAATTATACTTAACAAGGCTAAGATCTATATTTCACTTCTTAGCTACGACGGGTATGTCGCGGATCGTAACTAGAAGTTATTTAGGTAGGTAACCATTTTACCAATTTCATTCTCTATGAAATTCTTAGATCCTTGTGTAATACCCCGCTTTAAAAACGTATACTTTAACATCTCCAAAATATACCGTATTAAAGATGTCAACCAAAATTAGTTGAAGGGTTTAAACTGCCAACTTGTCAATATCTTTAATAAAAAATTATTAATTAAATAAATAAATGATAATAATATACATATATAGCAAGATTTTATGTATATTGAGTAAACTACATGTGATCGTCACTATACACCGCCAACACTTCTCTCTCTCTTTAAGCTTTCTCATATTCTCATATTCTCTCTAAAAATTCTTTCAATTCGTTGAAGGAATCGAAGATACAATTACATATTCGTAATCCTCTCGTCAAATCCTTCGTAGAGGTATAATTTTCTCCCAATGTTGTTAAGTTTTTATGTTTGTTCTTGAGATTGATTTCTATGCCGGTTTAGGGTTAGATTATGAAGTGGTATTGCAAGATTATGATGATATACTTGTTTAGAAATGTTTTGCTTGGTCAAAAATGAAGTAGGATTAAAAAGGGTAAAGTTTATAATCAAAATGGTGAGTTTTGTGGTTATGTGGTTAGTTGCTCACCAAGTGTTCGGGTAAATGCTTAAAAGAATAAAGTTTCATGATTAAGCTTAAGAGATTAATCATTAAGGTCCATGTTGACGTTTAGTATGTTAATTTATATTTGGAACATGTTTAATTGACTAAAAGTTGAAGTTTGGTTAGTAAAAAGTGAATGACGAAAAGTTGGAAAATCGGACGTTACGGTATGTGCAGGTCCGTACTTTGACAGCGCATAACTCACAAACCGTAAGTCCGATTGAGCTCAAATTTTACAGGTGAAAGGTACTCAATGTGTTCTACAATTCTTATGAAGGGCCTTAAACCCAGTTTTGACTCTAAATAGCTCAAAATATCGTGTTTTCTGGACTGATCGTAGCATACTCGGATCAGTTTCTGTGTTTTTATAAATTCCGTATAAAATCAACCGATGATTCAAATGAGGTGATTCCAATTCGAGTAGAACCTTAGGAGGTCAGAGAATAATTTTCATTTAGATCTTATAATCTGGTTTGGTCTCTAAGTATGAGAAAAACGATCTAAAAGAAGGGGTTTAGGAGCTGTTACGTACAGTTCTGCATTGTGTTGGGTTTTGTTTTCGAAATGCGTATCGGGTTGTTCGTTTTGAAATTTAAGTCGCTTAGATATCATTAGAGCCAAAATTCAGTATTAGAATGATTATGATGAGAGTTTTATGTTGTTCAAGTGATAACAATTTATAGTTTAAAATAGGTACTCGAGCTCGTACAACTCCGTCGTGAACCTCGTTTGATCGTGCTTTACATCCCAATTTCGTTTAAGATTCTGTGGATTTTGGGTGAAAGACTGAATCTTTTGGAAAAGGCTTGGAAGTGTTTCTGGATAAGCAATCAAGGTGAGTTTTACTTCGAAAATATTTTTAACTGGAATACATATATGTGTGGAATGGATATATGATTAAGGTGTGAATATTATGTGTTTATAATATAGTAAGATATTATATTCCTATGTGCATTACACTACACAAGTGCACATTTGTCGGGTTCCGGTGTGCAGACCGATGGGTAGTCGGGTTCCGATGTGCGGACCGGTGAGTAGTCGGGTTCCGGTGTGCGGACCGGTGAGTAGCCGGGTTCCGGTGTGCGGACCGGTAACGTTGATTATTTATTAGTTGGCTTGCTACCAACTAATATGGCCAGTTGTGGAGGAATAAGGTGGAATGAGATGTATGAGTCTTGAATTGTATTAATATAACGTGTAGTATATGGATGTATATGAAAAGTTTTATATAAATGGTTTTGATACAAAGGTTTACTAAACTGACAAGGATTTTCTCACTAGACCATTAGGTCTAACCCTCATTTCTGTTTTAAAAATATGTATTCCAGGTGGTGGATCGGGTAAGAGCAAGTAAATAGGACACTTGATGGATCGCTTTTGTGAAGATTATGGTTATGAAGTTATGGATGCATTTTGTACTTATGACTTTGTTGTTAGTCATTATGTAACTTAATTTGCAAAAAAAAAAAGAGTTTGTATTGCTTTACTTATTATGTTTAGTAAGACTATGGGACCGAATATGAAATATATGATGTACTTTTGATGAAATTCTGTTATGAAATGTATGTTATTTGTATATATGGAAACCGGGTTGTTACAGATGGTACCAGAGCCCTAGTTTAAGGGATTTAGGTATTTGGATTTATACCTAGACTTAAACTTCATGTGAAGTAGGATGTCCGCATTATTTTAGAACCTTGGGATGGTATGTATAAAAAGGTAGAAGGAACATCATGTAAGGTAATTTCAAATAACATTTGGCCAGTGTAATTGTGAACTTACAAGTACATGTTTGAACCGGAATACCTTGTTATATGGGGTATGTGATTATGTGTATATTAACCTTGTTTGAATCAACAGAGTGACAAGTCGGACTTGACGTATGGATAGAGACGAAGACAGGTATATTTCTATAAACTATACACGTGCTAAAGTGTTATTTGACTTCGGTGTAAACCAATCATTTGTGTCTTCATCCTTTTGTTGCTTATCTGCATTAGAAAAGTATTTGATAATTATGTTAGAGATAAAAATGGGTGTGCTAAATTACTGTTGTTCTGATTTTGCTAATGTGTGTAGTGTGATGGCTTGAGTGTAAAGAATAATAGTAGTGTGTGGAACGTGATGGTTATGTGTGGAGAGTAATGGTAGTATGTGAAGTTTAGACATTGTCATGAAGGCGACGATTTAGTGTGTTGTGTAGATTATACAAAGTGCGATTGTTGACGCTATTTAGAAGAGTATTGTTTAAATGTGTGGGGTGGTGTGGATAAGATAGTGGCAATTTATAATTAGCAAGTGTGCGAGGTGTGGTTGTTTCGAACATTGAGTGTGATTTCGAATTAACTTGGTTAAATTTCTGGTATAAGGTGTGGTGAAATTGTCGGTTAAATGTGGAAATCAATTGTTATCTATGTTTCGTGGTCGGTGTAAATAATGCAAGAAAGTGTTGTCTGCATTAGCTTATGAGAACTAGGTTGTTAATAGCCTAGACTTAAGCTGAGGGGTATTATTTGATGATTATTGTGGTGTGTTTATTAGTTGGTTGAGAAGTTGGTATTGTATGCCCATATAGATGTGTAAGTCTTTGATTGGTCATCGACTTTTGCGTTTATGTTAAGTTATAACATTAGATTGTTATTACTAAAAGTATTATGATCTGAATTTTTCCAATGGAATGTTTTGATTGGGAATTCAGACTGAAAAGAAAAATGATTAAGGGACTAGGATTTATATCTAAAATAATATGTTTATGCTTGAGTGAGAAGTGAAGGTTCTACGATATTGTGATATTTATTGATCTTCTTAAGTGAAGGATTCCTGTTCTCTGTTCTCATTAATAGTGATGCATTTATTGACAAGATTATTTTGTTTGACTTGGACATTGATGAAAATGTCAGATTCGGTTTTTGGTATTAAGTTCAGGATTTTGAATTAAGTAGTGAGTGTATAGAAATGGAAATGGTTTGATTAAAACCATTTGAGAATTGAGAAATGTCTGACATTTAGTGTTATTTGTGATGAACGGAAATGACACAACCGTTGAATATTTTGATGATGGATTTTGATTGAACCATTGGGTTAGAATCCATATTGTAAGTAGAGATGTGGATTTGGTGTTAGGTTTGTTTAAGAAATGAAAAGTGATCATGGGTATGTGATGTTAAGGTGAAGAAGTGAAAGTGATATATTGGAATAAGTGGTTTAGATTTAATAAGAAAGTGATGGATGATATAGAAATTGTAGAACTATATTTAAAATGGTCTTATGTTGGGTATATTTATTCCTTAAGAGTATAAAAGAAAAGTATAATTACCAGTTAAGATGTTTTACAATTTTTGTGGGTGTTTGATCTAAAGCTTGTGAATGTTAGCAAAACATATATGGAAAGTGTATGTTTTTAAGTTTCCAAGACAACTTTAAGTAGTAGATTTTATGAATAATGAAATTTTGGATTTATATTATTAGTGTTATGATTAGCAGGAAGAAAGCAATGTTCAATAAAAATTTTGATGGTCGTGTGACGAACTTTGTGATATAAATTGTAGTAGAATTATTATATGAATAGTTGACGATTTTTTTTACGGTTAAGTAAAGTGAGGTTAATGTTGAAGAACTTTCTTTATGGAGTTGTTTAAGTTAAAGAGTTGTTTTAGACCCTATGCTTGACTTGGACTGTTAAGTCTCATGTGTAAATCAATGAGATGATGACGGGTTTGTCGTTGCGTTTAAGAATTTGATTTAGTGATAATATTATAGTTGAAAATTTGGTTATGTTAGAGAATGACATGATGATGATTATAGATCGGAGTGAAAATATGATCACTAGTTGATTTGGAATGTCATGATAAATGTTTAAGCCTTTGATAGGTTGATTAAAATTTTATAGATTTGATAAGTAACGACATTTATTGTTATTATAAGACGTGTTACGATTCTACTGAGATGTTGATGCTAAGTTATTATGTATGGTAATTCATGGTTAATAGAAAGAAATGAACTACATCTCAATTGGAGTTTATCTTGTGACATAAATTGATATTTGTGATTAAAATGCGTTGGTCAAGTTAAAGTAACTAGAGATAAAGAAAAGGAAATTGTATTGTTTTGTGCGGTAAGGATCGGTAGTTATAATGCAATAGCCGAGAAGAGCAGTTGAGTTCGAAGACTGTTGTTGTGGTCATGAATCGGTTAAGGATAATTAGGTAGTGGTAAGCGTTGAGATGTCTACAACCTTTGTTCGCATATTATGATTTATAAAATGGATTACAAGAATTATTGGGAAAGTGTTTCTGAGATTAAAACACTGATCATTAAGGAATTGTTTGAGGTAAATCTAAGTAAGAAAGCCAGGATGACTTAATATATATATAGTTATCTGATTTTATGGTCGTTATGGTTAATTAAAAGAATTTTGGAATCCAAGAACCCTGAATTAATAGACTTGAGTGGAAGATAAAATTTAAGATGATTGGGTTTTCCTGTTTTAAACAGAGATTATGGGTTAATCAGAGTTGAGTAGCGAAAGCGTGATAACCTGTTATTAATTGTGTTTGGATTTGAAAGATGGTTCAAAGTGGTAACAAAAGTTATATTATGAGAACAAAAAGTGGTTGGTAGTTTAATTTGGAATGATTGATTTACATTTGCAATTGTTAGCAAGTTTCATATTGAAGGTGTATGTTAGAATTTCGGAAAGGTATAGTGAAAGTGTAAAATGTAGCATTGTGCATAATTTCAAGATATCGATACTAGATTATGTCTGAAGTTGATGATTATTAGTAAAATTTTCCTTATATCGAAATGAATTGTGATATAGATATTTTATGCTGAATTAGGCACGAGGAGATTTTTCTTGGTGTTGAAAGAAGCACAAAGTGAAATAAAGACATATTGATATTAATTTTGTTAAAAAGATATTTTTTGATGGTTGTTATATAGATGGGTATGGAGTGCTTATTAAGTTAGTTTCGATAGTCTCGATTGGAGTACAATGTAGTAGTGAGCATAAAGCAACCGTACCCTTTTTGCTTAACCGAATTCCGGGACGGAATTCTTTTAAGGGGGAGATGTTGTAATACCCCGCTTTAAAAACGTATACTTTAACATCTCCAAAATATACCGTATTAAAAATGTCAACCAAAATTAGTTGAAGGGTTTAAACTGCCAACTTGTCAATATCTATAATAAAAAAAATTATTAATTAAATAAATAAATGATAATAATATACATATATAGCAAGATTTTATGTATATTTAGTAAACTACATGTGATCGTCCCTGTACACCGCCAACACTTCTCTCTCTCTTTAAGCTTTCTCATATTCTCATCTTCTCTCTAAAAATTCTTTCAATTCGTTGAAGGAATCGAAGATACAATTACATATTCGTAATCCTCTCGTCAAATCCTTCGTAGAGGTATAATTTTCTCCCAATGTTGTTAAGTTTTTATGTTTGTTCTTGAGATTGATTTCTATGTCGGTTTAGGGTTAGATTATGAAGTGGTATTGCAAGATTATGATGATATACTTGTTTAGAAATGTTTTGTTTGGTCAAAAATGAAGTAGGATTAAAAAGGGTAAAGTTTATAATCAAAATGGTGAGTTTTGTGGTTATGTGGTTAGTTGCTCACCAAGTGTTCGGGTAAATGCTTAAAAGAATAAAGTTTCATGATTAAGCTTAAGAGATTAATCATTAAGCTCCATGTTGACGTTTAGTATGTTAATTTATATTTGGAACATGTTTAATTGACTAAAAGTTGAAGTTTGGTTAGTAAAAAGTGAATGACGAAAAGTTGGAAAATCGGACGTTACGGTATGTGCAGGTCCGTACTTTGACAGCGCATAACTCACAAACCGTAAGTCCGATTGAGCTCAAATTTTACAGGTGAAAGGTACTCAATGTATTCTACAATTCTTATGAAGGGCCTTAAACCCAGTTTTGATGATAAATAGCTCAAAATATCGTGTTTTCTGGACTGATCGTAGCATACTCGGATCAGTTTCTGTGTTTTTATAAATTCCGTATAAAATCAACCGATGATTCAAATGAGGTGATTTCAATTCGAGTAGAACCGTAGGAGGTCATAGAATAATTTTAATTTAGAACTTATAATCTGGTTTGGTCTCTAAGTATGAGAAAAACGATCGAAAAGAAGGGGTTTAGGAGCTGTTACGTACAGTTCTGCATTGTGTTGGGTTTAGTTTTCGAAATGCGTATCGGGTTGTTCGTTTTGAAATTTAAGTCGCTTAGATATCATTAGAGCCAAAATTCAGTATTAGAATGATTATGATGAGAGTTTTATGTTGTTCAAGTGATAACAATTTATAGTTTAAAATAGGTACTCGAGCTCGTACAACTCCGTCGTGAACCTCGTTTGATCGTGCTTTACATCCCAATTTCGTTTAAGATTCTGTGGATTTTGGGTGAAAGACTGAATCTTTTGGAAAAGGCTTGGAAGTGTTTCTGGATAAGCGATCAAGGTGAGTTTTACATCGAAAATATTTTTAACTGGAATACATATATGTGTGGAATGGATATATGATTAAGGTGTGAATATTATGTGTTTATAATATAGTAAGATATTATATTCTTATGTGCATTACACTACACAAGTGCACATTAGTCGGGTTCCGGTGTGCGGACCGATGGGTAGTCGGGTTCCGGTGTGCGGACCGGTGAGTAGTCGGGTTCCGGTGTGCGGACCGATGGGTAGCCGGGTTCCGGTGTGCGGACCGGTGAGTAGCCGGGTTCCGGTGTGCCGATGGGTAGCCGGGTTCCGGTGTGCGGACCGGTAACGTTGATTATTTATTAGTTGGCTTGCTACCAACTAATATGGCCAGTTGTGGAGGAATAAGGTGGAATGAGATGTACGAGTCTTGAATGGTATTTATATAACGTGTAGTATATGGATGTATATGAAAAGTTTTATATAAATGGTTTTGATACAAAGGTTTACTAAACTGACAGTGATTTTCTCACTAGACTATTAGGTCTAACCCTCATTTCTGTGTTAAAATATGTATTCCAGGTGGTGGATCGGGTAAGAGCATGTAAATAGGACACTTGATGGATAGCTTTTGTGAAGATTATGGTTATGAAGTTATGGATGCATTTTGTACTTATGACTTTGTTGTTAGTCATTATGTAACTTAATTTGCAAAAAAAAAGAGTTTGTACTGATTTACTTATTATGTTTAGTAAGACTATGGGACCGAATATGAAATATATGATGTACTTTTGATGAAATTGTGTTATGAAATGTATGTTATTTGTATATATGGAAACCGGGTTGTTACACCTTGCGGGATTCGTTGACATCCATTATGTCATTTGGCATGTTTAATCCCTTCAACGCTAATCCTTTCTCGTGACGGGTATGTCGCGGATCACAAGTCCAGATTGTAAACCGTCCATTATAAAACATGTGACATCCGGCCCAAGACTCTCGGGTTTCGCGAATTTGACATCATCATCCCTAATGTCTAATCGACGTGTTGGCTTTAGCACTTCCCACGCCGAAAAGACGGTTAGTTCAAATGTGTGTTTTAGTCATGGGTAGCATTTGATTTACTTTTAAAAAACGGGTTTTTGTTTTTCTAGTTAAAACTTTTAACTTTCTTTTAGCAAATTTTTTGTTTTATACCATTTTAAAACAATTTTTATATTTTTGCTAAAATTCATTTGCTTGTTAGTTAGTTAACTCATTAACCAAACTTTGTGATTCTTTAATTATCTTAAAATTAATTTTTTCTAGCATGCAAGGCCTAGACAAATTTATAAAAATAATAAATCAACCTCAACAAGCAAAAACGGTAACAATGCCTCAAATCCTATGCATTTTTCCGATGAGCCAACACACGGAAAAACATGGTCAATCTAGGGACACAACCAAAGAGACGAGAATCGGCTCCCACTAAAACCACCATCACCAACGATGCGCGGATGGGCCACCTTCAGCTTCAGCGACAGTTTTTCAGCATCAGCGACAGTTTTCAGGCATCAGCGATGGTTCTGTCAGCATCAGCGACAGCCATCAGCTTTCAATTCTCAGCTTTCAGCGACAGTTTCCAGCCTTCAGCGACAACTTTTCATCACTTGCCTCCTTTAGTTGCATCGTCTTCGATTTACAATTTTGGGAAATAATTTCTTACTTTATTCTATGCTATTTTACAAATACTTTTACATAACATAAATGAAACGATATGCAAGTCGCGCAAATTTTTACAAACCAATAACTAATCGAATATTACGCCAATGGCGTGTAGCTCAGTTGGTTAAGGGACGAGGAGATGTTTGCCACAATAAGCCGTTGGTCACGAGTTCGAATCCTGCAGGAGACGGGCTCGGGACCCCCTCGCAATCGCCTTGCCGCTGAGTGAGCCAGGTATGCCCCTCACATTGGGAATTGGCAGCCTGTGTGGGCCGATTTGCGTGTCCGGGAAATACACGTTTGCCACAATAATTAATCGAATATTTACCAAACATCACAATCATATGGGTCAAGAGAGGCACTTGTTACCGGATCCATACAAACACAAATATGAACCAAAACAAGGAGTGCCAAAATCCTTGTAAGCCATATTTTGATAAAGATTGATTTAAACATACACTTTTGGCACTTAAACAAAATCAATCTTTGTTTGCATGTTTCTATGTCATCAATTTTTTTTTGACAACATAAGCACACAAATACACTTTTATGTTTTGTAAGTATGGTTTTCATGTCAAAACCATCCAAACAACAACATGCAAGTGAATCAAAATATTTTGGGAAAACAAACCCCAAAATTCCATACAAAATGAAAAAGCAACTTTTTCTTTTATTTTAACAAATACTAGTTTTATAAAACAAGGTTTTCAAGACTTTAATTTATTTATCCCTCTTTCATTTATTTTATATCAAAACAAAATAAAATCTCTTTGTATTTTTCGGATCCATCACAAAAATTCTGAAATTTTGATCTTTATAAATATTGGACCATGACAACAAAAAAACTTTCGTTTTTCCAACATGCATGTCAAAATCGAAGGTCCAAGACGGAGAAAAAACTTAAAACTTGAAAAACCGTAGAAATCCTTTTGCATGTTCTTTACACATCTTTTCCCGGAAAATGTGTACAAAACATTCAACAACGATTTCTTAAAGAAAAAGATGACAAAGTGCTATAACCTTGTACAAGTGGCTCTGATACCACTGTTGGAAGAAGAGGTTTTACCAAACATAAACATGCAACGGAAGCTTATAACAACAAAAAATTCTTCTTCTACAAAAGAGGATCTATTGTACAAGAGTTACTAGCAACTAAAAGGAGGAAGATAAAATCATACCCTTGATGACTTTGGAGGATTCAAAAGGAGAATCTCTCTATCTAGTTCACACCCAAAGCTCCATGTTCTTTTGCAAGATTAATCCTTCTTCTCCAAAGCCTTTATGAAAGAAGAACTAATTTTTCTCTAGCATTTAACACACACACACACACACTTGTGTGTGTTTTTTTTGGCCTAAAGGTTTAGGGAGAGAGAGAGAGAGAGAGGAAATGGGTTCTCCTCTTGGGGAAATTAAAGAGGTGGAGTGTTGTCTTAAAGATCAATTAATGACATGTTGCTTTTGTGTCTAACAAGCAACCTAATATTTACATAATTGATCCCTCAAAATTTCCTCTATTTTCTAGTTTAACCATCACTTATGATGTTTAACAAACTTTCCCCTTAACCATATAATTCTTGCAATTTTAGTTTGGACTTTGTGTGCGACCGAATAGGATAATGCCAATAATTAATTATTTTGTGTCAATGGGCATATCTCCAATAGTATTATTCCTCGGAAGGTTACGATAAGTTTCGAGATTTTCGATCGATTTTCGAAACTTTTCGGTTACGAGTTTGAAGAGTTCTTTTAGGTTAGAAAGCATTTAGAAGGTTGAAAGAAGCTTCTTGGAGCCTAAACAAACGTATCGTTCGAAGAAACAGAAGCATACGAGAAGTTTTCAGAAAATTTACGGTTTTTCGGTATTGTTCGGTTGCAAATATCGAGAGATTCGGAGCGAGTTTCGACATCTAATCAGTTAAGGGAGCTTAAGGGAACATATACGAAGAGTTTCGGTCAAAAAGTTCGGTTCCATAACGATTTTTGTAGATTGGGTCGTGAGGTTGATGATGATGAATAGTAACTTAAAGGAATTCCGTTAGTTTCGTTAAGTTTGTGACAAATTTCGTCCTTTTTCCGTTAAATCAGTCATAGTCAGTTAGCATTGTTCCGTTCATTTGTTAGTTTTGTTACTTTTTTAGTCCTTTTTCAGTTAAGGGTCTGCTAGTTAGGTTAGTTAACTGTTCGTTAGTTTTTCCATTAGTTTTATTACATTTTAGATCCTTTAGTTAGTATTTTCGTTAAATCTGTTAGAGAAGTTTAGTTTCTGTCAATTTTTGTCCCTGGACTAATAGTTTCAGGGTGTGTCAAATTTGGTCCCTTGAGTTTAGGTTTTAGATTTTTACATTTTTAGTCCTTTTAGTTTTAATTTTCAATTTTTGTCATTTTTAGTCCTTATTTTTGTCTAGTCTTTTGTATTTTTCACTTTTAGTCATTTTGTCTAGTTTTTAGTCCGTGTTTTTTGTTTAATTTTCATTTTACGTATTTTTGTAATTGTACCTGCATTCATTCACAACTGATATATTTTCTCATATTTTTTGCAGGTTCACCGATTAAAGTTCAATATTTCCGCGCTGATTTTTCAGAATTAATTTTGGAAGACGAATTTATAATTTTGTTGGGATTAAATATGATTGAATGGAAGTTCAAGGGATTAAAGTGTAAATGCTTAATTTGGGCTTAATTGTTGTAATGGGCCACGAGCCTGATTAGATTTGTAAAGCCCGTATCCCGGTATGTATTTTCTTATTATTAATCTTTTTTTAAGCTATTATTTAACGTGGTTACCGTTAGCGGGGTTAAACAATTTTAGACCTATAGTTAAATATGTCAAAACTTTGGTTAGATTGCGAGAAGGAATTAATTGAGGGACCAAAATTGTTTAAGGGCCAAAATTTTGGTGTTTAGGCCCATGCAAACCCAAAACCGAACCCATGTGGTTTTTGTGTGTGTTTTGTGTCGTGAATAGCAAGGGAGGAAAAGAGAGAAGGAAGTGAAACCCTACGCCCCCCCCCCTTCCCTTGTGGTGTTCGGCCGGAAAAGAGAGAGAGCCGAGAGTGAGAGAGGGCGAAGAGGGAGAGAGAGAGTCGAGAGTGAGAGAGGCGCGAAGAGAGAGAGGGTTCGCCGGAGAAAGAGAGACGCCGGAAAGAGGAGAGAGCAGCCGACGTTCGCTGCCGGAATCGAGGAGAAGGAGGAGTCGCATTGAGGTAGATTCGTCTTTCTTTTCGTTGTGTCGTTGTTTGCCTAAAAACTGCCGTAAAACCGCCACCACCACGGCTGCCGGCGGTGGGGCCGCCGCTGCACGCCGCTGTGGTGGCGGCAGTGGGGTGGGTGCAGGGTGTGCTGGTGTGCGGGTGTGTGCGGGGGTGTGGTTGCGGGTGAGTCGGGATGGGCGATGTTGGGAGGTTCCGCCGGAAGGCGTTACCGTGACCACCGTCGCCGCCGCCAACCACCACCACCGCCGGAGGCGGCAGTAGGTGGTACACGGCTGTCGACCAGCCTAGCATGACCTTTCCAGTAAGCTTTTAGACTTTCCGGGTCTGTTTGGATTAAGCCATGACTCGATGAGTTAATTAGCTATAGTTGTCATTTCATGTGAATTACATAATTTCTGCTACTGTTTTGTGAAGGCCATAACCTTTTCTAGGAACATCGTATTGGGGTGAAATCAGTGCCAAAATCTCCCATTCTGAGTCTAGTAAGTTTCATATGTTTTACGGAAGAATCAGTTCGGACCATAGCTAGTGTCAAATTGTCGTTTTGTACTGACAGGTCCTGTTTTTCGCTGTTCCTGCGAGTCGATTTTGTAAAATTCATATAGGATGCTAGGAACATCGTTAGAACGCGTGCGATATGTCCCTGGAACCCTAAGACATGGGACTTTGTGTTTATGGAATAATATTTCTGGATTTATCAGTTTATAAGGGGTTAAACAGGTCCCGAACAGACCTGCGTTTTTAGAGTAAAAGCTGGAATATGTAACTTATAATTTAGTAGTCGTGGTTTTGGGTTGGGGCTTCACTTTGACTTTTGTTGACACGTAATTAGGTGGGAAAAGGTGAGTGAAGTTGGCCGGCTTGTGTTGCGGTTGCGGATACTTGCGTTGCTTTAAGGTGAGTTCTCTCACTGCGTAGACTAGGAGTTACTTATATGTCGTGTTAGTTCTGCGTGTTATTGTATGCTTACGTGAACTAGTTGTGGTGTGATAGCTAGTTGTAAATTATATAATATGTGATTGGCATGTGTTTGTGTACACCTCGGGGAGACCGAGGAATTGTGTAAAAGTGTTGTGTGAACTCGGGGATACCGAGGAATTGTGTAAAAGTGTTGTGTGAACTCGGGGAGACCAAGGGCTCGGGGAGACCGAAAAATTGTGTAAAAGTGTTGTGTGATCTCGGGGAGACCGAGGGCTCGGTGGGACCGAGGTATGTGATTACATGTTTAAACCTTGATTTGTTTCTATACTTGTAATTGCGGTGTTGTTTGCCTACTTGTGAGTAGGGGCGATATATGTGTGATTGCTACCTGCGTACGTGGTAGAATTCACTAAGCTTCATGCTTACCCCTTCCCAATATCTTATGTTTTCAGGTGCGAGTAGCAGTCCGGCATGACGGTACACACGGGCGCAAGGCGAAGGCTGTTTAAGTTTAACTTTTTTAAATTGTGGTTTGATTTTATAACTTACCCGCTGCATGAATTTTTATTCGACGATTTAAATTAACGACGTCTGGTTTTAATTGTAATGAGATTTGTTAATTTATGGCTTGACTATAATGAAATGCATTATTTTAAAATTTTAAATTCCTTGTAATTTTTGGGACGTTACAACTTGGTATCAGAGCACAGCTTGAGTGAATCAAATACATCTCGGTGTGTTTGGTCTCAAGTTGTGGCTATGAAGTTTTAAATTCTTTTACTAAAATCTTTTGGAATAAGGGAAAGAGGAAAACCCGTTTGGGAAACGGTGATCGAGGGCGCAGTGTGTACAGTCAGCCGACGCCAATTGGGAAGGTACAATACTTAGTGTATTTATCGCTTTCTAGATCATAGGGTATGCATGCTGGATTGCCTATGTGGTTTACACTGTACTGTATGATGATTGCTTGCTAGTGGGAATTCATGCTAGTTATAATAGGTTGTTAAGCGAAGGCCCTATAGGTTGTATGCAGTAAGAATCACATAGCCTTAGAATATTTGATTTAGTTCTATTGCGCAACTCTTGTTTGAGTCCAACCGTTCTAGGATAGAATCTTGTATTCGAATGTCTATTTGATTCACGCTGCATGCGACTGGGTATTCGCGAGGCAACTCGTTATGGCTAATAGGGATTCCGTCGTAGCAAGGGTAGTGGGATGAGATGACATTCCTAGTGAGCTGGGAAGAGTGTTTATATATGAGTATGTATGCTAGATTGCTTTCTAGAACATAGGAGTATGTATGCTAGATTGCTTGGTGCTTATTACACTGTATTGCATGTTTGTTGCTTGCTAATAGTAGTTTATGCTAGCCATGATAGGGTGTTAAGTGAATGCACTATAGGTTGTATGCGGTAGGAACCGAATAGCCTTAGAATGTCGGATTTAGTTCTATTGCACAGCTCTTGTTTGAGTCCAACCGTTGTAGGATAGAATCTTATATTCGAATGTCTATCTGGTTACACACTGTGTGCGACTGTGCATTCGCGAGGCGACTCGTCATGACTAGTGGGGATTTCGTCATAGCAAGGGTAGTGGAATTGGGTGGGATTCCTTGGGAGCTAGGAATAGTGTGTACATATGCCGGTGCGGGCATATGTGTATAGTTTTTCGGCAAGGAACTACTTGGACACATCAGATGGAACTCGGAATGAGTGATGATAGGTGTGGAAGGTAGTAGAAGAGCTCCTACTATCGGAAACACAGGATCAGTGCTCGAGTCAGGGAAAGTCACGAGGAATCCAAGGAGTTGAGCGTGAGCGTTGTTAGTGTGCGTTATTATGTGCTAATAACTCGTTGTAATATCTACCCAGAATAGCCATCACAAGGAGGAACGACTATAGTAAACCTACTAGTACAGGTGTGTACTTGTTTTGCTTTGATGGGATGATCGTTGGGGTAGTGACGAAGGTTATAAATTAGTAGTCGTTGGAATAAAAGGACGATTCTAGTATTAATCACTTGCAGTGATGATAAGGATGATGTTTGTTTCGGGTCAAGATGGATGATTGTGCTAGAATCATAGGCTTATAGAGCCGACTTTGATTTGAGGAAGAAAAAAAATCGTAGGGATTATTTGACGTATTTTCCCAACTTGCCTAAGAGGTTTAAATGTCCGGATTACGTTTGTGGATCGGAGAGTTTTGGAGGGGTATGAGTCGAGACGTCGGATGCTGATTGAGTCATGCACAAAGTTTATTTTGAAAATAAATTGCATTAACTAATTCTTGTGTTTCCAATCCTTTTGTGGATTGTGTTTTAGAATTTTGAGAAATGTTTAGCACACACACAAGATTTCGAATTATGGATTTGAAAGTGCATGAAACCGTTTTATCACGGGAGTTGCAAACTTTGTTAGAATTTGTCTCATTTCGTTATTTTCCAACGGTTCTTTCGGGTAAGATTATGTCCGTGTTTTGTGGTGTTTAAAAAGTTGGGCAAGTGACTACGGCTTGTGACTTTAACATTGGAACTCCTCCTCATATGTTAGAGTTGAGACGGAAAGTTACATTCCACGATGTCTGTATAAAACTATTTGAGTGATTTGGTTAAATTAAGTTTTGTTTTACGGCATGTTTTATTTGTGTATGTGACCTTTTGGGGAAATCTTGGAAATCAATTTAAAGAACCCCACCTTATGAGATTTTATGAGGTTTTAGTCGATATTTGCAAATGATGGAAACAGATTGGTTTCTATCTTTAAGTTTGAAACTTGCACGAGACCGTTGTGTTTTATCAAAAATATATTTGTAAATCGTTTCATCGTGTTGTATGACTAGCCGACGCGCGTACAAATTTGTTGGTGAACCCTGTGCCACGACATTTTATGTTTAAAAAGAGAAATTTTAGGATCAAATGTCGTGGAACTGATTTTGAAACTATGTGCACACTTTTGTCGCACCCGGTGTAAGGCCGAGCGGTTACTTTAAGTACATGTCATGAGTCAATCCCTACTAGAACCGTGACGGTTCATTTTTAAAGAAATTATTTGTTTCGCTTTGCGTTTTGTGAGTAAACTGAGCTGCAATGGAATGATTTTCAACATGATTTTCATATGTGGGACGAGCGTGTCCATTTTTGCGTAACTACCGACCTGGTAATAGTAGTTTTATTGCATACGATCTTTTTGAGATGAAAAATCTTGACGTTGAAAATATTTTGTAAAGGATTTTGTAAACCATTTGGGAAATGCGCTTTTAAGTGTTATGTGTCATTTTGAGAATTTTAAGGGTGTGAGTCCTTTTGGAAAACTCTTTTGTTTAACCCGTATTGAGTTTGGGACTAATGTTGATTTTAGAGTATTGCTTGCTTAAACTTTATTTAAACGCGTTTTGACCGACGTATGGGTCTAGCAAGCGTGGAGCATTTTGCTCGGTCTTGACTTTGAGATAGCCACGGGCCAATTGCACGGTTTAAATGGCTCGATGGGGAGTCTTGTTGATGGGTTGTTTTGTTGCACAGTTTTGCACTTATTAAACGTTGAGCATTTACATGTTGGGTGAGTGAGTCATTCCGGGATAGGCATGTTGTTGGTAGACTGTTTTTCATTGGATCCTTGGTCACGTCAGTCAGTCGTTGGTAATGGTCGGTTGGGTATCTCGGGGTGGGACTCCGGTATTCATGTGTTATGACCTTGACTTTCCAGTAGGCACTGGGAGGATATAGTCTTGGGCACTTACCTGGGAGGTAGTTCCGATATGCCGGGCCTTGAGACGTACCTGGGAGGTAGACGTTAAGGTGTATCTTGATACGGTGTAACTAGGCTTCTTCGAGCGAGTGTGGAGGATAAGTAGACGGTGGAAGGTTGGGTATTCCACGCGTATTGGTACTGTAGGCCGAATAGTATCAGTTAAGAGAATGAAGCCCTTTGTAATTAAGAGCATAAATGCGCAGTAACCTTTTTGAGGTAAATAGTATATTAAGGTGTCGACTTTGGGCTTGAAGCCAAACACCTTTAGTGTAATTGGAGAATCGTAGCCGATTTTAAGGTAATTATGGTGATGGTAGTAGTAACCCTGAGATGCTTAATTGTGATGAATGGTTATGGTGGAATGACCTTCGTGGGTGATTATAAGTTTACTGGTTTGATGATCCGTGTGAAATAAATTTTGGGAGTCTATTAGAACTCGTGGAAGTTAATCGGCAGTAATGGTAGGAATGATCGGATTCGAGTATCCTGTAGGGTATATTGGTGAGCACCTTTAGAATGGTTAGAGCTTGAAAGTTTAATCGGGATGTATGGAACATATAAGGTTGGGAGGCAACCGAAGTCGTTTGACTAGGGATGAATCCAGTTGTTGGAGTGTTCTTCCGATCATAATTTCAGTGTCCTTGAAGGAGTTTTGTCAGTAAGAAAAGTATTCGAGAATTTCTAGACGGGGTGAGAAATTTAGATTCTAGTTGAGGAAAGTCCAGTGGCAGCACCGAAGGGGTTCGAGTGGACTTGGGAACCCGAAGCTGAGATGCGGAAGAACTTTTCGGAGTTATTCGCCGGTCTAGACTTCGAGGACGAAGTCTAATCCAAGTGGGGGAGAGTTGTAAATCCCGTATCCCGATATGTATTTTCTTATTATTAATCTTTTTTTAAGCTATTATTTAACGTGGTTACCGTTAGCGGGGTTAAACGATTTAAGACCTATATAGTTAAATATGTCAAAACTTTGGTTAGATTGCGAGAAGGAATTAATTGAGGGACCAAAATTGTTTAAGGGCCAAAATTTTGGTGTTTAGGCCCATGCAAACCCAAAACCGAACACATGTGGTTTTTGTGTGTGTTTTGTGTCGTGAATAGCAAGGGAGGAAAAGAAAGAAGGAAGTGAAACCCTACGCCCCCCTTCCCTTGTGGTGTTCGGCCGGAAAAGAGAGAGAGCCGAGAGTGAGAGAGGGCGAAGAGGGAGAGAGAGAGTCGAGAGTGAGAGAGGCGCGAAGAGAGAGAGGGTTCGCCGGAGAAAGAGAGACGCCGGAAAGAGGAGAGAGCAGCCGACGTTCGCTGCCGGAATCGAGGAGAAGGAGGAGTCGCATTAAGGTAGATTCGTCTTTCTTTTCGTTGTGTCGTTGTTTGCCTAAAAACTCCGTAAAACCGCCACCACCACCGCCGCAGCCACGGCTGCCGGAGGTGGGGCCGCCGCTGCACGCCGCCGTGGTGGCGGCAGTGGGGTGGGTGCAGGGTGTGCTGGTGTGCGGGTGTGTGCGGGGGTGTGGTTGCGGGTGAGTCGGGATGGGCGATGTTGGGAGGTTCCGCCGGAAGGTGTTACCGTGACCACCGTCGCCGCCGCAAACCACCACCACCGCCGGAGGCGGCAATAGGTGGTACACGGCTGTCGACCAGCCTAGCATGACCTTTCCAGTAAGCTTTTAGACTTTCCGGGTCTGTTTGGATTAAGCCATGACTTGATGAGTTAATTAGCTATAGTTGTCATTTCATGTGAATTACATAGTTTCTGCTACTGTTTTGTGAAAGCCATAACCTTTTCTAGGAACATCGTATTGGGGTGAAATCTGGGAAAAGGTGAGTGAAGTTGGCCGGCTTGTGTTGCGGTTGCGGATACTTGCGTTGCTTTAAGGTGAGTTCTCTCACTGCGTAGACTAGGAGTTACTTATATGTCGTGTTAGTTCTGCGTGTTATTGTATGCTTACGTGAACTAGTTGTGGTGTGATAGCTAGTTGTAAATTATACAATATGTGATTGGCATGTGTTTGTGTACACCTCGGGGAGACCGAGGGCTCGGGGAGACCGAGGAATTGTGTAAAAGTGTTGTGTGAACTCGGGGAGACCGAGGGCTCGGGGAGACCGAGGAATTGTGTAAAAGTGTTGTGTGAACTCGGGGAGACCGACGGCTCGGGGAGACCGAGAAATTGTGTAAAAGTGTTGTGTGAACTCGGGGAGACCGAGGGCTCGGTGGGACCGAGGTATGTGATTACATGTTTAAACCTTGATTTGTTTCTATACTTGTAATTGCGGTGTTGTTTGCCTACTTGTGAGTAGAGGCGATATATGTGTGATTGCTACCTGCGTAGGTGGTAGAATTCACTAAGCTTCGTGCTTACCCCTTCCCAATATCTTATGTTTTCAGGTGCGAGTAGCAGTCGGGCATGACGGTACACACGGGCGCAAGGCGAAGGCTGTTTAAGTTTAACTTTTTTAAATGGTGATTTAATTTTATAACTTACCCGCTGCATGAATTTTTATTCGACGGTTTAAATTAACGACGTCTGGTTTTAATTGTAATGAGATTTGTTAATTTATGGCTTGACTATAATGAAATGCAATATTTTAAAATTTTAAATTCCTTGTAATTTTTGGGACGTTACAAGATTAGGCCTAGATATAAATAGATTACTTAGCCTTAGAAAATAGGTTAATCGTTCATTAAGTCATCATTATTATTTTCTGAAAAGTATTGTAAACTCTCTGAAAGGTTTATCAATTTTATATGGATGACAGTTGGAGATCATACTGATTGTTCTATTTACTGTTGATTTCCTGTTGTATGCACTAATTTGGGATCCACAATTGGTATCAGAGCATACGGGCGATTCGATTCAAAGCATTCAAAAGGTTTCTGGTAAGTGTTCTTGAATTTTTAGTCGACTGTGTTCTTAAATCTCATAGTATCATTCTTTGATTCTGATAAAATTGCAAGTTTCTGCTTATACCATTCGATTTGTACTGTTATTGTTAGCGATTCTGCAAGTTTCTACAGTCTAATTCGATCGTTTGAATTGTTTCTTGAGCAAAATCTCATCTACAAGTTTTGCCTCTGTTATTGTCAAAATTCAATTTTTTTTACCAAAAACTTGTTAGTTTGGTCTAAATCGATTTGGGTTTGTCGACTTTGTGTTTGTGGTATTGTTTCCAATCTTTCAGGAACATTTTTGTGCAACCCTAATCGCATTCTGTCCGATTTTACCTCGCAGCCGCAGTGTCCGGACTTTGCTCTACAATCCGGTAAGTTTCCAATTTTTCGCTACTTTCCGGATACAACCTACCCGGGTTGTTTAAACTTCACGGTACTAGTCTATCCGAATCATTTATCCGGTTATTTGGTTGTCCGGATACTCAAAAGTTCCCGGTAAAGATTCCGGTTATTTCAAAGTTGCGGAAAGAACCAGTTCCCGGTAATTTAATCCGGATTCATTCGTGTCCGGACATTCCAGTTCCCGGATAGACCTTCATCCGGTAAGTTACACTTCTCGGACATCCATCCGGTAAGTTACACTTCCCGGACATCCATCCGTTATCTCCTTGTTTCCGGTAAGTTTACTTTTGTTTTATCTGGTAAGCTAGTGTTATCCGGTAACTTCAGTTTATCCGGTTACTTTTGCTATCTGAACACTTCACACACATATCTGATCCGGACACTTCCTGATCAGACACTTTTCATCCGGATTCCTATCCGGTAAGTTATGTTTAGCTTAATTTCTTACCAGTTCACCTTAAGTCACTCTTAGAACCTGCGTTAGGACTTTCACTCGTAGTGCCTTGCGTTAGGATTTCACTTTGAATCGAACCCACCGTCTGACGATCACCTTAGTGCACATTACAACGATGTCTCGCGACGCTCTTGTAATCGGCACCGATGCCAAGCCACCGACCCTATATCAGGGAGAATATAGCCAATGGCGAGATAGATTCCTCATCTTCATCGAAGCTAAAGACAACTTCGAATATATCTGGCAAGCTCTCTCTAAAGGCCCACAAGAAACTCTTATGGTGACCATACCAGAGCAAGCAACAGGTGAGGCAGTTATACCTAAGCCGAAGAAATACATGGATATGACCAAAGAGGAAAAGAACAGATTCGACGGTGAAAAGCATGCCAAGAGATATCTAGTCCAGGCTCTACCAAACCAGATCTACACGGCCATAGACAGCTACAAACATACTTCAAAGGGCATGTGGGATCAAGTAGAGAAAATGATGAGCGGGTGCAAATTTGGAAACCAACTGAAGATCAACATCTGCATCACCAAGTTTGATGGCTTCAAGCAGCGCAACGGCGAATCAATCACACAAGCCTATGAACGATTCTGCCTCCTTCTGAACGAGCTCCACAAGAACCAGATTACTCGATCGAATACTGAGAATGCTCTCAAGTTTCTGAACAACCTCCTGCCAGAATGGAAAATGTTCGCTTCTTGTTAAGTCTAAAATATGTCTTCAAGATATAATGATAAAGTCAAAGTCAAAGTCAATGTTTTATGTGTTTGTGAAAGTCAAACTTAGCTTAATGTCTTGTATAGATCTTAGGTATAAATAGCTTTGTTTAGAATAATCATGTAACAATTCCATAACACACTTAGAGCATAATTCACATCTTGTAAAATGGAGCTTATTGAATATCAAGATCTACTTTCTCTCTCTACTCTCTCTCTCTAGATCTTGTGTGAATTCTTGGTTGATTGATCATTTTGGGACACACAATTGGTATCAGAGCAAGTTATTGAAGATCTACTGAAGAATTTACACAATTTCATCTATCAAATTTGTGAATTTGAAGAAAAATTGATCGATTTTCTTGATTTTCTCAAGAAAGTCTATTTTTCTTGATTTTCTACAAATTTGTGTGAATTTGATCTTGTTCTTGGGCTCGTTGAATTCGTTTTTGATAGAGGAACAAATCTTATTCAAGGATCGAGAGCTAATTTCAAAGATTTGCGGTTCAATTTGAAGATTTTTCAGATTTTGTTCGGTTCGTTCGTAACAATCTGATCGGTTTTTTAGATTTCGATTCAGCGTTTTTCAGCGAAATTGGTTCACATCATCGTGTTAGAAACTGATTTTCTAATATCTCTGCAAGTTTGGTAGTTTAATTCGAAGATTTGATCATCAATTTGAGGATTTTGAGTTTTCTGTTCGGTTCGTTCGTATCGTCTGATCATTCATTTAGATTTTGATTCAGTGTTTTTCAGCGAAATTGATTCACATCATCGTGTTAGAAACTTGTTTTCTAACATATCTGCAAATTTTGGTTGGTTAATTCGAAGATTTGATGGAGATTTGAAAGGATTTTGAGATTGATCATGTTTTGCACCAGATTCATGAATTGCGCCAGTTCATATGAGTATTGCGCCACCCACTGTTGCTGAATTGCTGAATTGCGCCACCCATTGAAGCCACTTTGCGCCACCTACATGCTTGCTTCGATATCGTCAATTAATTAGTTTCACCTACTTACTTGCTTGCTTAATTAGTTTCACCTACTTGCTTGCTTGTTTAATTAGTTTATACTACTTGCTTGCTTGTTTAATTAGTTTAAGCTACTTGCTTGCTTGCTTCTTACAGAATTACCATCTGATTTGATTTTGCTCCATACTTTGCGCTAGCATCAGTGAAGAGTTTTAGAGTTCGAATTTTTCTAAGTATAATTTGCGCCACCTTCTTTGGCGCATTTCCCACTTTGCGCCACCGTCTTTGGCGCATTTCGAGATTTGCGCTAACCTCCTTAGCGCGTTTCCGACTTAGAAAATTTTTCGAGTTTTACTAATTGTTAATTGTTTGAATTTTTCAGATTAAATTTTCAAGCATGAATCTAACTCCGGTGTTGGTTAAAGACTCCGCTTTTGAACAATGGACTGTTGCGTTCATCGACTTTATTTCAAGTAGAGAAAATGGTGAAAATTTGATAAAATCTTTCTCCGAAGGTCCAATGAGCAGAAATAAAATGGAGAATGATTTTACAGAAGAAGAGATTAAAAGAATGAAAACCGACAAGGAATCTTCATCCAACTTGATATTCGCAATTCACAAACTTCCGCAACATATCTACAACCGTGTTGAATGTTTCAAAAATAACCCAATGCAGATGTGGAACGAGTTATCAAAACAAATGCTTGGATCTGAAGTTGCTTTTAAGAGAAAGGAAGAAGAAAAGAAAGCTGAAAAAGAGGATGTGGAACAGAAATCTTCAGATGCTGAAAATGAAGAACTCAAGAAAAAGGTTATAGAGCTTACAAAGAGATTGTATGACACAGAAAAGTTACTAAAGGAGGAAAGAGAAAACCACAGAAAAGAAAGAGTTTCTATTTCTCAGAAAGCTTCTGAACTTGAACAGGCGTTAAAGACGGAGAAGAAAGAAAATGAAGAAACGAAGGCTCTTGAACTCAAATGCAGAAAACTTTCTAAACAAAACTCAGATTTTGAGAAAGTTTTATTTCTTGAAAAAGAAAAACTGGAAAAGGAAAGGGTTGAATTTGAAGATAAAAGGAAAGAGTTTGAAGCGAAGAATGGGAAATTGTTAGAGAAAATATCTGAGCTTCAAAAAGAATTAGATGAAGAAAGACAAGAGTTGGAAAAGAGAAAGAAAGCTGACTTTCAGGCCAGGAGCGTTAAAGATGAATTTTCTGTTGAAAGGAAGATTTTTCAGCAAGAAATACGAAAGCTAACAAAGAATTTGGCAGTGTTATCAACTGATATTATGATAGAGAAGAGGGTTAAGTCTGACATTCAGAAAAAGCTTGATTTGGTGACCAAGGAACGGAATGACTTATCTTACAAAGTCAAGTCACTTAACAAATCCAAAAACAATTCAGAATGTCCGATTCGTCCTTCTAATCTATTTTATGATCATTTAGTGGATAATTCTTCCAAATTTCAATTTGCTGATCTTCCTACATATAAGAAAGTTAACATGCAATGGAGAGTTAAATGTACGTTTCCTGAAAAAGATGTACCAACATCATCCGTGCCCAACAAGAACAGTAACCTGAAAGGTAAATCTTTTGCTAAACCTGGTTCATTATATTCCGCAAATCAGTTAATCAGGTTAGCACAAAAGAATTTTTGTTGTTCTTATTGTGGAACTAATGATTTTATTAAAAATAATGATGCTCAATATTGGTACGGTACTTATCATTTTTCTTCTTATAGAGCTCCGCTTAACAAGCCAGGACCCAAGACACGTTGGGTACCAAAATCTACTTAATCTGTTTTTGTAGATTTAGAAGCAAAGAGTTGAACTCTCGGAAGAAGATTACTTGTGCCATTAAGGGGGAGTAAAGAGAATTGGTTTCTAAACACATCAGTTTAGAACCCGGATTTCACAGTTAATGGCTTCTGAACAATTCAGTTCAGGACTCGTACTCCAAAGACTAAGACTTTTAAACAAATCAGTTTAGAACTCATACTTATCAGGTGATATCCTTAACTGCCACATCTTTCAATTCAAGAAACAAGTGGTGAAAGGTAACACTGCATTATGTTTCATTTCTACTACTTTGAAAATTTGAATCTCAACAAATTTAATTCAATGAGATGAAATTTTTCAATTTTCATTCAATGAATTAAATGTGTGCTAAAAGATGATTTTACAAGTATTGTTGTATTATCTGCGTTATATTTGCTTCAACTTTCGCTTCTGAAATAAATCGAAAGGTCAGCAAAACATGAATGAAATTTTGATATATGCGCAAAATTGTGTAAATCTAGACTTATATAGAATACGATGCTCACAAAGCCTATTTGTCAGAATGAAGAATGGAAATGAAAATACGAGGGAAGCACAAAGTTTTATAACCATGTGATTGAGATGCAATAAAAAAAACAAAAAAAAAACCAAAATCATTAGGTTTGAATGTTTGTGCCTGTGGCCTATCTGGTTTGGGAGATTAAGTCCCAAGGGGTACTCGATACCTAGCCCCTAAGATCAACTGGTATGGGATTGGCTGACCCAAATCCTGCTATAGAACCAGATAAAAAGCCATGTCCTACTGGTACAGATGGGATTAGGATATATCGATGTAGCCTTTCTGGTTTGGGAGATTAAGTTCCAAGGGGTGCTCGTCACCTAGCCCCTAAGGCCAACTGGTCTGGGATTGGCTGACCCAAATCTGCTATAGAACCAGATAGAAAGTTACGTTTACGGTGTATCTTAGTCTTAATAAACCTTTTGATAAAAAGATGCCAATGTGCACAAAATAAAAGATGCCAATGAGCACACATCTCTTATATCTTGGGGAAACAACAATGTCGCGATAAACTTATAAATTTGTGGAAATTCTGATTTCTGTCATATAGTGTGAGTAAGAGCAAAGTATTCTTATAGGTTTCAGAAGTACATTTGATTGTTGCAAATCATATTTCGCATGCTAGCACACCAAATAGATTTAACAAAGGGGTTGAAACTGAACATTTTTAACTTGATATGCAATGATGACTTGTACTTGAATCCAAACACATGCATTTGATTTCATTTGATTGAAAAATCTGTTAAATTTCATTAAGTTGGATTTCTTTTGTAAAGTTTTCAAATGATCAAATGGTAGTAGTTATAAAATGTAGTTCAATGAATTTTATTTTTTTTGAATAAAAATTTCAACTACTGTGCCTAAATGAAATATATGCATATTTTCAGGGGGAGAAATAAAATTGCTCCAGAATTCTTAGTTTGAGGGGGAGCAAGATTGTTCATTAAGGAGGAGATTGTTAATGATTCTCAAAGACGCGACTGAAATTGAAGAAGGTTTTCGATGATCATGATGCTCACTTTCATCGAAAAAGTGGGGGAAATGTTTAATTCAATTTGATGTCAAAGAGCTTTCAAGGCAAAGATTCAATTTCATGACAGGGGGAGAAATGTTTAAAGAAGATTTCGTCTCAATATAGTAAAAGGGGGAGAGTTCTTCTTCAAGAGTTTAAGAGAAATCGATTGATCATCTTTTTCAAGAAGATCTATTTTTCTTAAACTTGTGCTATATGGTGAATATCCTTACTGAAGATTGAAGTTCTCAAGTCAAAGAAAGAAAAGGGGGAGAATTCTTCAAGAGTTTAGGAAAAATCGATTGATCATCTTGGTTTCTCAAGAAGATCTCTTTTTCTTAGATCTGCGCTACATTATACCAAAGTGCCTTGTGTGAAGAAACAAATTCTCCAATTCGAAGAAAGAAAATCTCCGCCAGATCCCCGTCTGAAGATTTTGTGACAAGTTGACTTTGACAAGCCTAAGACCGCTGTTCTCAAAATGATTAAATCTTGAATCCAAGGGGGAGATTGTTAAGTCTAAAATATGTCTTCAAGATTTAATGATAAAGTCAAAGTCAAAGTCAATGTTTTATGTGTTTATGAAAGTCAAACTTAGCTTAATGTCTTGTATAGATATTAGGTATAAATAGATTTGTTTAGACTAATCATGTAACAATTCCATAACACACTTAGAGCATAATTCACATCTTGTAAAATGGAGCTTATTGAATATCAAGATCTACTTTCTCTCTCTACTCTCTCTCTCTCTAGATCTTGTGTGAATTCTTGGTTGATTGATCATTTTGAGACACACACTTCTCACATCAAACACAACAACCTGATGGAGAACGTTCCAATCCATGAACTCTACGAGATGCTCCTGCAGGACGAGGATGAAGTCATGGAGATACTGGGCAACCAAAAATTCGCTTCCAAGTCTCAAGCCGATCCACTCGCGCTTGTATCGTGCAAAAGCGGCAAGTCTTCCAGCCGTCACTCCAAGTGAATCAAGGAGTCTAGTGAGTCTGAACCAGAGTCTGAAGAAGAAACAGAAGAAAGCGACTCTGACCCTGAGCTGACTCAGATAAAGAAAGCGATGGCCCTCATCACCAAGTCGTTTCAGAGGAACAAGTACTACAAGAAACCTTCATCCAATAATCAGCGCTACTCCACTACCTCCAACAAGTGCCATGATTATAAGGACAAATATGAAGGAAAGAAGAAGAATGATGAGCACAAGTCACCTGACCACAAGGAGAAGAACGAGAAGAATGATCGCAAGTCCGAGTCAAAGAAGAAGGACGAACCTGTCACATGTGACAACTGCGGAAAATTGGGTCATTTTGCCAAGGACTGTCGAAAGCCAGTAGAGAAAAACGTGCACTACTACAAGGCGAAACTTCTGCTGGCAGAACAGAAAGCTACAGGATAGGTACTGCTAGTCGAAGACGACCACTGGCTCAATCAATCCGACACTAACATCGATTCTGAAGATGTTGATGCGTTCATGGGCAATCATTCTCCTCCAACAAAAAAGGCAAATCTTTGTCAGGTATGTAACCCTATTCATCAAAGCTTAATCGACCAAATGCAACCTCTTGTTCAACGAATAGAATCCTATAAGGCCACCACTAATGAACAACTGCTTGAAATTAACTCGTTAAAAGAAAAGCTAGATTCAAAAGCGTATCACTGAAAAATACATGTCCGATAATGCTAATCTAAAAGAAAAATGTACAAATCTTTCAATAGCACCTAAGGACTTAAGGGCCAAGTTATCTGAATTGAATCAAAAGCGTGACCAGTGTGAGAATGAGAAAGCAGAGACTATTTATCACTGCTCCTCTCTCCAAATCCAACACAAAGAGTTTGTTTAAAAAATAACTGATCTTGAAACCAAACTTCACAAAAGAGGTCAAACTGATCATACAATTCACATGAACAAACCCAAGGAATTCACGTACTTTAACAAGGAATGGGGAATTGGGTACGATAACCCTCAATACTTGAAAAAGATTTTATCAATGAGACCTACTCTTTATCACTTTAGTTTTCTTGGTCTCGAAAAGGAGTATCCTCAATACAAAATCAAGTGGACTGGTCCTCTTCAAAAGGAAAAGGAAGAGGAAACTGAGGAATACAAACGTGCACACACTACGAAAATGCAATTACCTTTTGCGTATGAACGACTTAACTATTCCTACAAAAAGAACAAGTCCAAGTATCTTTCGAATGACTACTTTGATGGCTATAAGGTTGCTGAGCCCAAGGATTCCTCCAAAAAGGATGAGGTCCCAGCACCTGAACCCAAAACTGAGACGGACGAGTTTAAACTCTATGTTCCACCTCTCATTTTGGAATCCAAAATAGTCGAGTTAGAGGAGACACTCGAAAAGGAAATGACTGATTTTCAAAAGGAAAAGAAAGCGTTATTACATGAACTTGAGAAACTCAAATCCTCCAAAACCGAATCTGTGTCGGATGAGGGAAAGGAAATCCTTCGGAATGAAATCGATCGTCTCACATCAAAACTGTCTGCTTTAGCAACAGAAGTGATGCAAGAGCAAGTGAGCACGTTTCAACATCAGGAGAAACTTACTCAGCTCCAAAACGAAAAGATGATTTCACCCGAACCTTCCTCGGACTCGTCCGATACATCTTCGTGTAAAGCTTTCATTGGAAACACTTCTTCACGAAAAGGTAAAGAGTCTCAAGCTGATTGTGTTAAAAAGGATCTAAACTCTGATTTTTTAAAAGATTCCGCACCAGATTCTTCTAAAAACACAGACACAAAGTGTTCCTCGCCTCCCTCAACCAATCCTAGTCCATTGATTCCCGATATTGATTTTTCTGCATTCATGAATTCCGATGGTAGTTCAGACGAAGAGTCTCCTAAGTTTGAGTTTGACAAACCTCTTCCGAATCACACCGACTTTCTTTCTAAAGCGGTAAATCGACCGGTCAAATTTTTTAAAGGCAAGAGTTCTACAAAACTCAAGACCCCGGCTGTGAGCAAAGTTTCTAAAACTAATTCTCTTTCACAAAACCATTCACAACCGCGACAAAGGACCGGGCGATCAAATGATAAAAATCTTGTCTACTCAAACGCTGCTGACCATACCGTTAATGATTTTTCAGATAAAACTGGTCGGGCTAAACAAGGCAAACAAAAGTGGGTAGCCAAGGGATTTGTCGAGAATAAGTCGGAATCGAAGTCATTTAATTATGTTGTTAATTCTAGGAAGAACATTAATGATTGTGGCTTGAATCATTCGGATAATTTTGTTGAACAAAGTGTTAATTTTCCAATTAGACTTTATTCAATTCAGCATTTGATTCAATTATCCCATGATTGTTTGTGTTGTTCTAACTGTGGATTGAATGACTTTGACGATAATAGATATGCATCTGATTGGTTTGGTTCTTATCATGTTAATAATTCTAAACCTAAACGCAAATCCCGTAAGACCAAAAGGAAACCCATTTCAACACGGGTTCCTCAGTTAGGTGTTAAACCTAACCCTCCAAGACCCATTTTCAAATGGGTACCTAAGAATCCTTAATCTTGTTTTTGCAGGACGGTTATGTGTGGTAGTTAGACTCAGGATGCTCCAAGCACATGACCGGAAGGAGGGAGCTACTCACGAACTTCACGGAGAAATATTGCGGAGACGTGGGGTTTGGGAATGATGACAAGGCGCCGATTATGGGCTACGGCGACATTGTCCAAGATAAGATCACGATCAAGAAAGTGTCGTACGTCGCGGGATTGGGACACAATCTGTTCAGCATCGGCCAGTTCAGCGATAAAGATCTCGAGGTCAACTTCAAAGATAAACGTTGTAGCGTCCGTACTGAAGACGGAAATGAGCTACTTGTTGGAACTCGGAAGACCAACCTCTGCACCATCGACCTCTCTGCCCTGAAGACCGATGACTCAGTCTGCCTAATGTCGAAGGCCAACTCTCAACAAGCGTGGATATGGCATCGACGACTCTCGCACCTCAACTTCAAGAATATCAACAAGCTGGTACTAGGCGGACACGTGAAAGGCATGCCCGAGCTCAAATTCGAGAAAGACAAACTCTGCGAGGCATGCGAGATGGGAAAGATGAAGCGAGTGACTCACAAGCCGAAGGCCGCTCCGAGCACGTCCCGGTCCCTCGAACTCATCCATATGGATTTGTGTGGACCGATGCGTGTTTAGAGTATCAACAAGAAGAAGTACGTCCTGGTGATGGTCGATGACTTCTCACGCTACACATGGGTGAAGTTCATGCACTCCAAAGGCGAAACACCAGAACTCATCATCACCCATCTAAAGACCATTCAACTGAACCTCCGACAGCAAGTTCAGACAATCAGGAAGGCTAACGGTACGGAGTTCAAGAATCAAACAATGATGGGATACTTGACATCCATCGGTATCTCACAGAACTTTTCTGCCGCAAGGACTCCTCAGCAAAACGGAGTGGTAGAACGGCAGAACCGTACCCTAGTCGAGGTTGCTCGCACGATGTTGTCACAATCAAAGTTGCCACTCTTTCTATCGGTTGAAGCGGTTGCAACTGCCTGTTACACGCAAAACCGATCCATCATCAACAAGCGGTTCAACAAAACACCGTACGAGATCATCAACAACCGTATCCTGAACATCAAGTACTTCCATGCTTTCGGGTGCACGTGCTACGTCTTGAACGACAAGGATGATCTCGGGAAGTTCAGTCCAAAGGCAGACGAAGGAGTATTCATCGGATACTCGATGCAGGCTAAGGCTTATCGCCTTTACAATAAACGTACTAAATCCATTGTCGAAAGTGTAAACGTGACCTTTTACGAAGCCGCAAATTTGACTTCTGAACAAAACAATTCAGAACCCGCTTTAACTGGCGTGTTAGCTTCCGAACTTTCACGTTCGGGATCTACACAAACACAAGTAAAGGTCATATAATCTTGGTTAAAATGTATGTTGACGCCATAATTTTCGGCTCTACTAACCCTCAGTATTGTAAGAACTTTTCAAAGCTAATGGGACAGTATTTCCAAATGTGTATGTTGTGTGAGATGAATTTCTTTCTCGGTCTTCAAGTTAAGTAACTGTCGACCGGGATATTCATAAACCAGGCTAAGTACATCCGTGACATTCTTCGGAAGTACCAGATGGAACAGTCCTCACCAATGAAAACTCCAATGGCACTCGGTACTCAGTTACATGCCGATCCTAACGAAAAAGATGTGGATACCAAAACCTACCGTGGGATGATTGGTTCCTTAATGTACTTGACGACCAATAGACATGATATTATGTTTTCGAAATTTTTATGAGCCCGTTTTCAATCAACACCAAAAGAGTCTCATTTAGTTGCGGTTAAACGAATTTTTCGTTACTTAAGAGGTACTGTTGATCTTGGCTTGTGGTACCCAAAAGAGACAGGTTTTGAGCTCACAGCGTATTCGGATGCGGATCACGCGGGCAACATGTTGGATCGAAGAGCATATCAGGGCATGTGCAGTTCCTGGGCGATAGTTTGGTAAGCTGGGCATCCAAGAAGCAGCAGTGCGTCTCTACCTCGACTGCTGAGGTGGAATACGTGGCTGCCGCGAGCTGCTGTTCGCAAGTCATTTGGATGCGCACTCAACTCAAAGACTACGGCTTCACTTACTCTCAAGTGCCTATCTACTGCGACTCGAAAAACGCAATTGCAATATCCATCAATCTTTTCCAACACACGAAGACGAAGCACATAGACGTTCGGTACCACTTTATTAAGGATCACATCAAAAGAGGTACAATCGAACTATATTTTGTTAATACGGAACATCAGTTAGCAAACCTTGTTGATCCAAACCCTCAGTGATTTGATAATGACCATCTCTTAACACTTAGTGAAAATTGTAAGTAAATGATATGTATTAGAGTGTCACTATCGCTGATAAGTACTAAGACTGTTTCAGTACCGCTGATAGTAACTCCCGCTCTTTAAAGTTAAATAGTCAGCGAACTCTGTTCATCGAGTAGCTCTGAGCCTGTTCAGTTTATGAGATGATCGCTGATAAGTTAGTTGTTTACTTATGATCCCTGAAGACAAGTTTCACGTCAACATATGTTCTACGCTGAAGTCGAAGATCAAGCTCAAGAACCAGCGGCAAGTCTACTAATGAACTGATGCTGATATCAGCGAAGCCAAGATTTGTCCACTCAACGTGAAGTATCAAGTAGAAGACTTCAGCAATCGCTGAACTTTATCATTCGCTGATAAAGAACTGTTTCAACGAAAGCTGATCATGAAGACTCCTTACGAAGTACTATTGTCTTACCTCCCTTGTACGTCTCCGTACGAACTGTCAGAACGGACATCCTTTTTGTCTGTGATCGTACAACAACTCTGATTCTACACTGTGCACCATGCGGCTACTAAGGTTGTCTACAAAGGTCAATGACATGCAACGACTCAGCTGTTGCCACGTGTAAAGCAATACTGCCATGCATTAAATGCATGCAGTATATAAGAAGAACCCTACTTCAGAAATGAAGTGTGCTCGGACCATCTTCTTCTTTCTATCTGTGTGTTAGGTTATTATTCGTAATTTCCTTATCTCCTTCTAGTGCAAGAAACTTAGTGTTCTTAACTTGTTTAGATTATGTTAATCCTTAATCTTGTTCCGCAACAAGTTGTAAATTGTCTTGATTTATCGATAAACAATTTAGAAAAGTAAAAATCGTGTGTTTGTATTCAACCCCCCGCTTCTACAAACTTGTATAACCCTTCGGGACCAACAAGTGGTATCAGAGCAGATTTGTTTAATCTCATAAACAAGATCTGATCTATACTAAGATTTCTCTTCCTTGCTATTTCTAAAAATGGCCACCAACACTAACTATATTGACAATGGTTCTCTTGCAAAACCCCCTAGATTCTCCAGAGATAATTTTAATCTACGGAAAAATAGGATGATTCTCTTCTTAGAAGGTGTAGACCCTACTATGCCTTACTATCTTGAAAACGGCCCATATATTCCTATAAGAATTGATCCTGCAGTTCCAGCCGCTGAGAATAGACCTGCTATTCTAGAAAGGCCGATTCCCAAGGAAATTCATATGTGGACTGATGAAGATAAGAAGAAAGTGGCTATCGACACCAAAGCCAGATCCATACTCTCCACGGCTCTTCCTGACGAAGTCTACCATTCCGTCATGAACCTAAAAACCTCAAAAGCTATGTGGGATACAATCTGTGTTCAGTATGAAGGTACTTCTGAAGTCCAGGACTCTCGAAAGATCAACCTGGTAAGACAGTACGAAAGCTTCATTTGTGGTAAGAATGAATCTCTCTCTGAAGTACACCAACGTTTTAACTGCTTAATAATAGATCTGAAAACTGTTGGTAAGGAATATTCTAACTTTGAAGTACTGGCAAAGTTCTTAGAATGTTTACCTGAAAGCTGGGACAGTTATTCAATGTGTCTCAAGCTGTCAAAAGATCTTAGATCTATGACTCTTTCTACCTTATATGGCACGATGCTGAATCATGAGCAATCGAGTCATCTTAAGAAGAATCTTGTAAAAGATTCCAAAACCACCCCCGTTGCTTTACTCTCAGAGTTACCTTCCACTCAGTGATCTACGATCACTGTCACTGAGTTGGAAACTAACTCTGAACGTTCATTAGATTCTGACGCTTCAGATGATGATGAAACTCTGGCATTCCTGGCTAATAAGTTCAGGAGATTTGCTAGAAAGAGTAATTTCAAGAAGAACAAACCTCTTGCTATTACTGACAAGCCAAGATCATCAACCCCTGTTGATAAGGTTACTTCTACTTGCTATAACTGTGAAAAGATAGGACATTTTGCTAGCGAGTGCAGGTCAAAGAAAGTCTCTAGACCCTCAGCTTTTCCCAAGAAAAACTTTACTCCAGGACTAGAGATGAAAAATACAAAAAGCTGAAAGAAAGGTATTCAAAGCTGAAAACCTTTAAGGAGAAAGGCAAAGGCCTTATGGCTGACTATGATTGGGCTGCCTCTGACGAAGAAGAATCATCTGACTTTGAAGATGATGATGAAGCCAATCTATGTCTCATGGCCAAACTTGAAGATGAGGAAGAAACTTCTGACATTCCCTCTACTCCAACCTCTGCTACTAAGGTATCACCTTCCTTCTTTACCAATATTTTAAATATTGATGAAGCTGATAGTCTTCGAAAGATCGATCTCTTGACTAGAAGTTTATATGAAGCCATGAATGGCAAAACTGTTGTTGAAAATCAAAACCTTGATCTCGCTGAACAGCATAAAAACTGTCACCTTCAAATAGAAATTTTTTCTAAAATTGAAGAAGATTTTAAAGATCAAGTTCACTTAAATCAGCTAGTCAAAATCGAGCGCGAAGAAGCTATAGTTTCATTAAAAGCTGAAAAACATATTGTTGATGGATGGTATAACTCCTCAACAAAGATCACTGAGATAATTAAGTCTCAGATTCCCCTGAGTGATAAACGTGGTCTTGGTTACAAAGCTGACACTCTAGAACCAACCACTGACCGTTCCATGCTTAAGTTTGGAATGTTCGTATCCTATATCCCTGACACTTTCTCATCTCAGTGTTCCTCTTCTAAACCACCTATCCCTGAGGAAATCTCTACCTTAACTTCTAAAGGTAAAGAGAAAATTGTTTATCCAAAACCTACCTCAGTCTTTAAAAATAAAGGTAGAGGAATTGCTTTTAACCAAAATCCTCAGAAGGGTACCTTTGTACCAAAGCTGAACGCTTCTAAAGCTTCAGTGACTTATCCCTCTGGTTCAAAGAATAAGATCCCTGGATTTATTTAGCGTGGATCTATTCAGCGATCTACTCCTAGAATTAAAGTGGATACTATTGGTAAGAAATCCGAAGAACTGAATGTTCCTCCTGTTTCAAATACCAAATGTTTACTTGGTACTGGTCCTTCTAATTCAAAATCAAGAGCTCAGCATGCAAATGGTCCTAGAACTACTTTTAGTTATAGGAAATGTTATCATTGTGGACTTACCAATCATATTGCTAGTAAGTGCCCCACAGCCACCCAAGCTGAAAAGATAGCTAAGGTGAAGATCATTGCCTCCAAGGCAAAGAAGACCAATGAGGTTAAGAAATTAACCAAAGTAAAGACTGACAAAGTTGAATCTTCAAATGCTGCGAAGACTGCTGAACCTTTCACTTCCTCTTCTACCCCCACTAACAAGTGTGTACACATGGTTAAGTGGGTACCCAAAACAAACTAATCCTCCTTTGTAATGCAAGTTAAGAAGGGTATCTGGTATCTCGATAGCGGATGCTCTAGACACATGACTGGTGAGAAGAACCTGCTCACTGAGTACAAAGAAGAGAAGGGTCCCTCTGTAACTTTCGGTGGAAATAGAAAAGGACATACCCGAGGGTTTGGTGTACTCTCTAATGGTACAACAACCTTCAGAAGAGTCGCATATGTTGAAGGGCTGAAGCATAACTTTCTAAGCATCAGTCAGCTTTGCGACATGGATAACAAAGTAATCTTTACTAAGGAATCCTGCTTTGTCGCTGATAAAAAGGAGATGATAGCTCTCAGCGGTTATCGTTTGGAAAATGTTTATGTAATAAACATGGACTCAACAACCACTGAGAACTCCTGTTTCTTCTCAAAAGCCTCATCTGATGTCAACTGGTTATGGCATAAGAGGCTCTCTCATCTAAACTTCAAGACAATGAACACACTTTCTTCTAAAGAGTTAGTCACTGGTCTACCTCAACACTCATACACCAAAGAGTCCTTATGTTCAGCGTGTGAGAAAGGGAAGCAGACCAAAGCAAGCTTTAAGTCTAAGCAAGTTTCCTCAGTGTCATCTCCTCTACAACTTCTCCATATGGATTTGTTTGGCCCTGTTAACAAACAATCCATCGCTGGAAAGAAATATACGCTGGTGTAACGACCCCGATTTCCCAAACATGTTTCAATTAACATATATTGCATAACATCGTTACATTTATAAAAGAAAATACATAATAAATCACGTACAATCCGAAAGTCTCAAAATTTACAAAATACATAATTCTTCCTAATCATCATCAGTCATCAAATGCGTCCTTTCCTTTGCCGCTATAAATTTCTCAACCTGGAATACATATTTTTGAAAACAAAATGAGGGTTAGACCAAACGGTCTAGTGAGATAATCCCTGTCAATTTAGTAATCCTTTTAAAACGAATTTATATAAACCCTTGTATTAAAACCGTTTATATAAAACTTTTCATATAACACACATATACCACATGTATTTAAATACTAATCAAGTCTCGTGCATCGTGTACATCTCATTCCACCTTATTCCTCCACAAATGGCCATATTAGTTGGTTATGATCCAACTAATCACATATCATCTCCGCTGTACAATTGCAGCCGTCGCCACTTTACTCATGTACAGCTAGCAACGTCACCGGTCCGCACACCAGAACCCGGCAACATACCGGTCCGCCCACCGGAACCCGACAACACACCGGCCCGCACTCCGGAACCCGACTAATATGCACTCGTGTAGTCTAATGCACATATAAATAAAATACATATCTCAATATATTATATTTTCATTTATAAACCTTTCATCACATTCCAACCATAGATATATATATAAATACATATATATCTCTTATTGTAAACACATAATCACACCATATATCATATTCTCAATCCATACATATCCATCTCATATATATATAGATATATATATGTATCCCAGTTGAAAATGTTTTTAAAGTAAAACTCACCTTGATCTTAGCACATTGATACACGCTCCGGGACACACTTTAGCCCAACCCGAACACCTGAATTGGCGCCATAAGAATGATGTTAAACCATCTAATTATGTCCCAATTCCATTCCTAATAAGCCCCAAAAACAACCCTTAGGTGATACCACAAACATAACCTCAAACCGTACGCGAAACGAAACCCGAAAACGCGAAACAGTGCCCGGCGCAACTTCCCGCGCTAGAAAACTCGCGCCAAAAGGGGCGCGGGACACTGGACCAGGGAACGACGCTACTTTCCGCGCTAGTTAACTAGCACCAAACTAGCACGGAGAACCTGCACTTCCAATTCAGCCGAAAATGGTCCTTTCTCAAACCCAATTCATCCCAAAACGATTTTAAGCTTCCAAAATGAAATAATGGATGTTCTAAACCTTTCCCCACAAATACCCAACCACAAAACACCATTTAATCTAACAAAATCCATCTAAAACCCATCCAATGATTCATGATTTCAAAACCCAAAAGCTCAAAACTCAAACCATAGAAAAATGGAGATTGCCAAGCAAAGAGGATGGAGTTTCTTACTGATTTGATCAATACTCACTTCAAAACTCATAGCAAAATAAGAAACATAGAACAAGAGGATTTGTATGGATTATTACCTTAGTTCTTCTTGATGTGAAACCTAAACTTCAGCTACAAATAATACGATTCCTTCTTCTCCTTGACCTTGCTCTCTTTAAATTCTCTATCTCTCTCTTGCCGTGAACACCAACCACACACACAAACTTTGTGATATTTGCTAGATATTTCAATGCCTGATAATGAAACACCTTTCTCCTTTAATATCTAAATGAAGGACACCACCTTCTAAAATGAAATGAAAGAGGCGGTTGGTGATGGACACCTCATCCATCAATTAACCAACTAACCCCTCTAGTATCATCAAATGGCAACTTACACCCTTTAACTTATAAATTAAAATTAAAGTCTACCCCTTGACTTATAACTCCATAAAACACTTCCCAAATTTATCTTAAAACCAAAATACTAAAATTATATACACCAATAATATACCCGGTTATTACAACATCTCCCCCTTAAAAGAATTCCGCCCCGGAATTCGGTTAGACGAAAATGTATGAATACTTAGTTTTTACTATTACATCAAACTTAATCAAAATCATATATTCCGCTATCTTAAAATAAGATCCTCCTTCCATTTTCTTTTCCACTTAAAGTCAAAAGTAATAACCCTTTGATGAACAAGTATGCTATTCTCCACACAAAAATTCTACCCCTTTTAAAACAACGATAACCACCAACTTATTAATACTAACCACACTTTACACACATCATCCGCAATTTACTTAATTAATCCATCCCACAAAGTCGATCCAAATCTTAAAATAACCATAATCAAAATTTTCTGCCGTATCACCCAATAATCAAATCCACCGAATGTTCAAAATAACTCGATAGATCACTTATATCATAAAAAGAAATAACTTATACTCACCACATATCGTCACTAATCCATCATTTAACCTTACAAAAATTCATTACTACCACACCTCGCACACTCACTAATTATAAACTGCCACCATCTTATCCACATCACCCCACACCTTTAAACAATACTCTTTTAGATAGTGTCAATATGACAATAAGTATAATCTACACAACACACTAAACCGTCGCTTTCATGACCAGGTCAAAACTTCGCACACTACCGTTACTCTCCACACATAATCCTCACGTTCCACACACTACTATCATTCTTTACACTCAGGCCATCACACTTCACACATTAACAAAATCAGAACAACAGTAATTAAGCAAACCCATCACACTTCCTAACAGAACCCACTTCGTCCAAATCTTCATAACCAACTTATACCCCACCGCTCTCACTACTACATCGATCTTACACTCATCTATATCGCCAACACAATTATCAAGTTCTTTTCTAATGAAAATAAGCAACAAAAGAACGAAAACACAATTAATTCGGTTTGCACCGAAGTCAAATAGCACTTTAGCACGTGTAGAGTTTATATAAATATACCTGTCTTCGTTTCTTATCCATACGTCGAGTCCGACTTGCCACTCTGTCGATTCAACAAGGTTAATATACACATAAGCACATACCCAATATAACAAGGTATTCCAGTTCAAACATGTACTTGTAAGTTCACAATTACACTAGCCAAATGTAATTTGAAACTACCTTACATGATGTTCCTTCTACCTTTTTATACTTAAAATCCCAAGGTTCTAAAATAATAGGGACATCCTACTTCACATGCAGTTTAAGTCTAGGTACAGATACCAATACCTAAATCTCTTAAACTAGGGCTCTGATACCATCTGTAACGACCCCGATTTCCCAAACATGTTTCAATTAACATATATTGCATAACATCGTTACATTTATAAAAGAAAATACATAATAAATCACGTACGGTCCGAAAGTCTCAAAATTTACAAAATACATAATTCTTCATAATCATCATCAGTCATCAAATGCGTCCTTTCCTTTGCCGCTATACATTTCTCAACCTGGAATACATATTTTTGAAAACAAAATGAGGGTTAGACCAAACGGTCTAGTGAGATAATCCCTGTCAATTTAGTAATCCTTTTAAAACCAATTTATATAAACCCTTGTATTAAAACCGTTTATATAAAACTTTTCATATAACACACATATACCACATGTATTTAAATACCAATCAAGTCTCGTGCATCGTGTACATCTCATTCCACCTTATTCCTCCACAAATGGCCATATTAGTTGGTTATGATCCAACTAATCACATATCATCTCCGCTGTACAATTGCAGCCGTCGCCACTGTACTCATGTACAGCTAGCAACGTCACCGGTCCGCACACCGGAACCCGGCAACCTACCGGTCCGCCCACCGGAACCCGGCTAATGTGCACTCGTGTAGTGTAATGCACACATAAATAAAATACATATCTCAATATATTATATTTTCATTTATAAACCTTTCATCACATTCCAACCATAGATATATATATATATATATAAATACATATATATCTCTTATTGTAAACACATAATCACACCATACATCATATTCTCAATCCATACATATCCATCTCATATATATATATATAGATATATATATGTATCCCAGTTGCAAATGTTTTTAAAGTAAAACTCACCTTGATCTTAGCACATTGATACATGCTCCGGGACACACTTTAGCCCAACCTGAAAACCTGAATTGGCGCCATAAGAACGATGTTAAACCATCTAATTATGTCCCAATTCCATTCCTAATAAGCCACAAAAACAACCCTTAGGTGATACCACAAACATAACCTCAAACCGTACGTGAAACGAAACCCGAAAACGCGAAACAGTGTCCGGTGCCACTTCCCGCGCTAGAAAACTCGCGCCAAAAGGGGCGCGGGACACTGGACCAGAGAACGACGCTACTTCCCGCGCTAGTTAACTAGCACCAAACTAGCACGGAGAACCTGCACTTCCAATTCAGCCGAAAGTGGTCCTTTCTCAAACCCAATTCATCCCAAAATGATTTTAAGCTTCCAAAATGAAATAATGGATGTTCTAAACCTTTCCCCACAAATACCCAACCACAAAACACCATTTAATCTAACAAAATCCATCTAAAACCCATCCAATGATTCATGATTTCAAAACCCAAAAGCTCAAAACTCAAACCATAGAAAAATGGAGATTGCCAAGTAAAGAGGATGGAGTTTCTTACTGATTTGATCAATACTCACTTCAAAACTCATAGCAAACTAAGAAACATAGAACAAGAGGATTTGTATGGATTATTACCTTAGTTCTTCTTGATGTGAAACCTAAACTTCAGCTGCAAATAATATGATTCCTTCTTCTCCTTGATCTTGCTCTCTCTAAATTCTCTATCTCTCTCTCTTGCCGTGAACACCAACCACACACACAAACTTTGTGATATTTGCTAGATATTTCAATGCCTGATAATGAAACACCTTTCTCCTTTAATATCTAAATGAAGGACACCTCCTTCTAAAATGAAATGAAAGTGGCGGTTTGTGATGGACACCTCATCCATCAATTAACCAACTAACCCCTCTAGTATCATCAAATGGCAACTTACAGCCTTTAACTTATAAATTAAAATTAAAGTCTACCCCTTGACTTATAACTCCATAAAACACTTCCCAAATTTATCTTAAAACCAAAATACTAAAATTATATACACCAATAATATACCCGGTTATTACAGCTGGTCATAGTTGATGAATTCTCTCGCTATACATGGGTAATGTTTCTCCGTTCTAAGAGTGACACCCCTGAAGAACTCATCACCTTTTTCAGGAAAATGGAAGTCCTGATCAACTTCACCGTTCGCTCAATAAGGAGTGATCATGGGACTGAATTTAAAAACACTTCTCTTGATTCCTTCTTTGAGAGTAAGGGTATTTCTCACAACTTTTCTTCAGTGAGAACACCGCAACAAAACGGAGTTGCTGAAAAAAGAAATAGAACTATTATTGAAGTTGCACGTTCAATGCTCAACGATTCTGACCTGCCTACTCAGTTTTGGGCAGAAGCTGTCAACACTGCTTGTTTTACGCAAAACAGGTCGCTGATAGTCAAAAGATTTAATAAAACAGCCTATGAACTTTTTCATGGGAGAAAGCCTTCAATTAGCTTTCTTCACATCTTTGGATGTCAGTGTTTCATACTGAACAACAGAGATGCCCTTGGAATGTTTGATCCTAAGGCTGATGATGGAATTTTTCTTGGATACTCCTTAGTCTCAAAAGCCTTCAGAGTCTTCAATCGAAGAAGACAAACTGTTGAAGAAACTATTCATGTCACCTTTGACGAATCCCGTTCAGCGAATTCTCGACCTTCTGCTGATACTGAAGAACTGAATCAATGGATGTTTTCTCATCTTGGTGATTCAGAAGATATTCCCACTCCTCATACTCATACCGTTGAAGATGATGGTCCTACTATCATCCCAAACATACAGACTAGTGAATCTGAAACATCATGGGTCTCAGCTGTTCCTTTAAACACTATGCCTGCTTCTGAACCAAATGTCTCAGACATTCCATCTACTTCTCAGCAATCAGTGAACGTGATGACATCTGCACCTACTCCTCTCTTGGCTGATATTCCAGAAGTTGCTGAAGCTTCGTCTTCAGCTCCTCCAGTTCAATATGAGTCAGCGATTCATGCTCCGGCTCAGCGATGGACTGTCAATCACCCAATTGATCAAATTCTCGGTGATCCAAACGCTGGTGTTCAGACTCGACGAAATGCAGGTAATATTTGTTTATTTGTTAACTTTATTTCTCTGATTGAACCAAAGAAAATAGATGATGCCCTTAAAGATCCAAACTGGGTCAGCGCCATGCAAGAAGAGCTGACTGAATTCGAAAGAAACAAAGTTTGGAATCTTGTTCGAAGACCAACTGACAAGACAGTGATAGGCACTAAATGGGTCTATCGAAACAAGTTGGACGAACATGGAACTGTAACCCGCAACAAGGCTCGACTTGTTGCTCAGGGATACAGACAAGAGGAAGGTATAGACTACGACGAAACATTTGCTCCAGTAGCAAGACTAGAATCTATTCGTCTATTCTTAGCATATGCTGTACACAAAGACTTCAAAGTATATCAAATGGATGTAAGTCAGCATTTCTCAATGGAAAGCTGAATGAAGAAGTCTATGTGGAACAACCTCCAGGATTCTCAGATCCTAAGCGTCCAGGTTATGTTTATAAATTGGATAAGGCACTTTATGGCTTAAAGCAAGCTCCACGTGCATGGTATGACACTCTATCCTCTTATCTCCTAATTGAAAATTTTGAGCGAGGTAAAATCGATAAAACTCTATTTTTCAAAATAGTGAAAGGTCATATCATTCTTGTTCAGATATATGTTGATGACATTATATTTGGTTCTACTAACCCTGACCTTTGTACTCGTTTCGCTGATAGAATGAAAGAAGAGTATAAAATGGGTATGATGGGTGAGCTAACATATTTTCTTGGTCTTCAGATAAAGCAAAATGAAAAGGGAACTTTCATAAATCAGGGAAAGTATGTTAAAGATATGCTGAAGAAATTCGAATTAACTCAGAGTTCAACTATGAAAACCCCTATGGCACCACCGCTGACACTAAACAAGGATTCAAATGGAATACCTGTTAATGTCACGTTGTACCGTGGGATGATCGGCTCTCTCTTGTATCTTACAGCTAGCCGACCTGACATTATGTACGCAACCTGTTTGTGTGCACGATATCAAGCTGAACCTAAGGAATCTCATATGATCGTTGTGAAGCGAATCTTTCGTTACCGTAAGGGTAATATGAACCTAGGTCTTTGGTATCCCAAAGATTCAGGGTTTGATCTAATCGCCTATTCAGATAGTGATTTTGCAGGTTGCAAATTGGATAGGAAAAGCACCACAGGAGGCTGTCAGCTCCTGGGTGGAAAGCTGGTGAGTTGGACAAGTAAAAAAGCAAAACTCAGTGTCCACCTCAACTGCTGAAGTTGAGTATGTAGCCGCTGGAAGGTGTTGTTCTCAGGTCTTGTGGATGAGAAATCAACTACTAGACTATGACCTTCAGCTCTCGAAAATTCCAATCTATTGCGACAGCACAAGTGCCATCGCTATAGCCAACAATCCAGTATTACACTTAAAAACCAAACATATCGAAATCAGGTATCATTTTATCAGAGATCATGTGATGAATGGTGATATAGAACTTCATTTTATCCCAACTGACTATCAGTTAGCTGATCTGTTCACCAAACCTCTTGATGAGACAAGATTCAACTTTCTCATCAGCGAGCTTGGAATGCTGAACTTTGAAGAGTAAAATCTTCAGTAGTTCACATTTGATCAGCGATCGGATAAAACCAACTTATATAACCCATCCTATCATCATCTCTCTGAACAAAGCTGATTCGCTGATATCAAGGTATGTTCTGTCTTTACTCGTTGACATTCGCATGAAAATGCAAGACTTCAAAACAAATCACATCGCTGAATATCTCTTCCTTAACAGCGATACTTTAAAATTTCTAAAACTAACACTGATATTTCTATTCAGTGCTTCATGTTTTTCAAAACAGTCCCTGAGCTTTCAAAACCTCAGAGACATCCTAAAATATGAAAGGACGTTTGTGACATCATCACAACGGATAAACCCTGGCACGTTCTTTTTCTGACACACGTTTGCACGTTTCGTTTACCATCCAATCAAATGCAAACACGTGTCCGTCTCATGATGAAAAACTTTCCCGCTCTAGTTTTTCTCTTTCTCTAATCTCACTATATAAACTATTTCGAGTTTATATTTTTCCTTTACGCGAACTTCTTCTCCAAGAAAGAAAAGATTTACTGTTGCTTATTGAACTCGAGTTTTTCCAGAAAACTGTTCATCTTCTTCTTCGACAACCAGGTTAATATTCTCATTATTTACCTGTTTTAACTTGTTTCTGATCTTATCCTTGTTTTCAAAAGATCAAACAAAAGAACTTTTTAAATGAAATCATTTCTTTCATGGTTTTATGAACACAACCTTTTCATGGTTGTTCTTCAAGTTTAAAACTCAAAATCTTAAACTTGTTCTTCATTCGTTTTTTACAGAATCCTTATCTAAAGGAAAATGGAAAACAAGACTTTTACTGGGTTTGCATTTCTTTTTCAAAACAAGAAAGCCCTAATCTTCATTAAGACATTTCTGTCTGAATGAAATGGACAAATTCGAAAACATCTTATTGGAAAATTCTTTTCACATTAAGACTATTTTTTTTTCTATGATTCATGGTTTATATATGATAAACAGAAATGGCATCTTCTACTGCTGCTCCTACCGCTGAGAAATCTCCTGCTACGGAGAAACTGAATCTACCAAAGGCTCCTCAGGTCAAGTTCACGCTTGAGAAAGTAGACTTCTCAAAATCCAACAATCTCTATGCGCTTTTCGATTTTCCTCCGAAGAAGCAAGTCACACATCTGAATGAAGCTGTGAATTTTCTACAAACCTGCTGCCTATTTAAAGCTTTAACCTTCGTACCCCTGCCCATAAATTCCTTCTATCTCAGTTCTGGTATACTGCTAGACACACTCAGGTTCCTTCATCCAAGGAGCCTAAGAAACTTCTTGATGTCATTCTCTGTGACACCAAATTTGGCACTACCAAAATCAACCCTGCCATTATCAGGCGAGCACTCAGCCTACCCACTGCCACCAAAGAAAAACCCTTCGTTCCTCTGCCTAACCACAAAAACCATGCTGATAGGGAAGCCATCACTGCATTCTTTGATGCAATGGGTTACGCATGGGACACAATGAGGGACAAGGAGATTGAGAAGAAACTGGCCCTCATTAAGAAGTCCAAAATGCCAAGCTAGATGAACTTCATCTTCGCACACTTATTAAGCTGCATGACAGCGAAGAGTGGCTCCTCTGATCAAGCTGTTCAACCTCAGCAAGCAATGGGCTATGCATTGATGAAAGGTCTACATGTTGACTGGGCCTCGATCATCTATGATGATCTTGCGTTCAGAGTAGATATGGCCGATAGATCTTCATGGGTTCCTTATCCCAGATTCATCAGCGCCATCTTTCAACAAGGACATGGGGACAAATACCCAAAAGAGGGTGATCTGAGACTCTCTCAGGTTGGCCCTAAGGTGCTCGACTTCAAGCCGCTGGCAAACGAGGTACGTCTTACTACTCTTTTATCTATTCTTAATCCTCCTTCTTCTACTTATGTGGCTCATTCAGTGGAAATCCCCACTGCTGATACCCAAGCTGCACCCTCCAGTCCTACTCAAAAAAGGAAACAATCTACTTCCCAACTTGGTTCGAAAAGAATCAAGAAAACCAAGGAGCACCCCCCTCCCTAACATTCACATGCTGAAGACTCCACAGCTCATCTTGAAGAGCTGATGGATAGTTCAGTGGTACGCTCTGCCACAGCTGATCAAGCCACCCCTTCCATCCCAGCTTCAGCGTCTCTAAACGCTGAAGTTATAAACTTGGATCTGAACCAACCTCCTTCAGCCGCTCTAGAGACTGAAGTGATTTTCAGCGAATCCAACGCTGAACCCCGCACCCAACCCACTTTCTCAACCATTATTCCTCCCACCTCTCCTTTGGTCACTCAATCTCTTCCCCTATTCTCCTCAACAAACATCTTCCTCAGCGACACTACTACTGAACATCTTCAGAGGATGATAGAACAAAACACAGGACCTGCAGGTACTTCCAGTCGTCAAGGAACTATTGAAGACGACTATGAAACTTTCTCAGGGTTACGAGGCTTCGACAACTTCACCAACCCGCCTGCAGGTATACACATTATCCCAAACACTTCTTTCTATCAACCCCAAACTTCTGAGCTTTCCTCTGTTCATAAGTTAATAACTGTTTCAGGTCCTAATTTGGGGGATATCAACACCTCCCTGAAGGCCCTGGAAACAAAGATGGAATCATACAAAACCATTCTCTCCACTAACTCTTCAGCGGTTACAAACGCTGGAGAGTACCTCAAGAAGCTGACCGAGGTTGTTGACACGAAAGCCTCCAAAGCTGATATGGAGAAGGTGGATGGCAGCATTGCAACTTTTGCTACCACCATCGCTGAAACTTCCTCAAACATCAACAATCTCAACCTCACCAACACCACCCTCGCAACAAACTTCAACACTCTGTCTAATGAAGTCACATCATTGAAGATAGAGGTTGGTACTCTTAAGGGTGAGGTTACGACGGTCAAAGATCTACTTCAGCAGATACTCAATCGCCTGGATGCTCCAAAGTCTCACTTTACTCAGGCCGATAGAGAAGATCTTCGGAAACTCGCCCCTGCTATATCTGGCCTCGACGACAGATTAGCAGCGGTTGAACTTTGTATGGGACTCACTGGCCAAGAAGACAGTGATCCTCATACTACTGATTCTGCTGGTGTTGCTGATATTCCTCTTGCCTCCCCTCCTCATAATGTGGAAGAGGGGGAGAAGAGAGCTGAAAACCTTCCCCATAATGATGAGGGGGAGAAGAAAAATGAAATTGCTGCTTCTACTTCAAAACCTCAGGGAGTTGAAAACCCTGAGGGAACCGAGAAACCTCCCTTTGTATCTGAGGGGGAGCAACTCGAAGAGCAACACAAAGAAGTCGTTACTGATGAGGTCGAGTCTGAAGAAGAAGAAGAAGCTGAAGAAGAAGAACCCATCGATATTGATGATGAAGAACCATCATCATCCCCTAAACCTGATGATGATGACGATGATGATGATGACTTCTTCTTCGTTGAGCCCAAGAAGGTCCCTGAGAAAGAGATTTCGATAAACGAACCATCAAGGGAGAAGACAAAACCTGGAGCATCTGAAGCTGATCAAGGCAAAAACAAAGGCCTCGCTGCAGAAGGCAATCTGGCTATCCTTCAGATTAAGCCAGCTTGTCAGGTACAATATCTTCTATTCCCTTATACTGCATCCCTCCTCTATCCCTTCTCAATATCAATCCTCCTCTCCATAAAACCTCTATACACTTAACCCTATTCTTTTCTCTTTCTTCCTAACTTTTCCTACTGAAACGATCGCAGTGTTTCAGCTAGTCCTCTCCCCTATTTGAGGATCCTGCTGAAGCTCCTACAACTACACCAATAATCCCAGTCTTGGATTTAACCACTGAGACTGATGAACCTAAAGAACAGCTGCTCTCTCACAAAAACAGACCTTCCTTGGCTCCTCAAAAGCTAAGTGAAGAGGATCAAGAAAAGAGAGATGCAATGATCAAACAACTTGAAGATCAGCGAATCATTCTTCCTCGTGACAAAATCCCTGTTCCCACAAAGTTCAGGATATCAAGGAAAGAATACGAGGATCATTTAAGAGCTGAAAGATTACTCGCCGAAAAGAAGGAAGCTGAAGAAAAAGATAAGGCTCTCGCCATCCAGCTTGTCCAACAATCGGTGAAAGACCCCGCGCTGAAAAGAACTCCCATTGATGTCCAACGTCAGCTATGGGATGATGCCCAAAGGATCGGTGAGGAAAAGACTAAGGTATCTTATTCGACTTTGGAATGGTGTAAAGAAATGCTGAACTATCGATCTCGACCATCCAAAATCATCAAGGTAAATATCAGAGGAAAAACGTTTGTAGACGTTCCTGTTGTTGAAGTTGACGTATTCAGAGAAGGCAAAACCAAGCAAACCTTCTACGCTACTTCATTAGAGAAGTTTGGTTTCTCTGAATGGTTTGAAGTGAAATTAGCCATTCAGCGATCTCGCTCAAAGTTCAAGAGCCATGTCGAGAAAATTTTAAATTCTCAGATCGACTTGGTTTCTTCTGCTGTGGATATTCTTCCTTCCAATCTTCTTCCACCTCAATAAAGAAGGGCCTCTGCAAAGAAAAAGAAAACCTCAGACTCAGGTCCTCCTATACGGAATGAAACAGGTATAGGTTTCTCATGTGAAGAAGTACATGGTCGTGACCCTGACCTCTTAGTACTTGACACCTCCCTGCCTCCTGGTGAAACTTTCATCCCTGGAAAAGTCTTAAGTGAACCCTATGGCATCTTCTTTCTAGACTGCTGTGGACGACAACACTTTCAACGCATATCTGAGCTTCAAATCACTCCCATCAAACAGCTCAGAGACCTCATATACTGCTGTGAAGTCAGACGCGACATTCAGAAACGTCACCTCAAGCCCCTGATCTTTGAAGTAGCAAAGAACAAAAAGGATCAAGGTGTAACGGTCCCTGACTGGATGATTCCCACATCAAAGACCCTCGATGAACTTCTCATCAAGGAAGAACCTTTTGATGGATAGGATCGCATTGTAATTCTTTCTATCTTTATCTGTCTACATCTTTTGTACTTGTAATTTTATTTGTTGTACTTGTGATTTTTCCACTTCCCTCTGTAACCTTTACGAAGTTTAAAGAAAAATTTCAGCGAATGTACTTTACTCCATCAGTACTGAAAAGATCCCAGAAAACAGTAAAAGGGACAAATATTTTATGAGTTCTTTTTATCCTCATGTTTTCATTAATTAGCAATTTTCTCTGTTGCTATGTCATAATCAAATAGGGGGAGATTGTTGGTCCAAACCCTCAGTGATATGATAATGACCCTCTCTTAACACTTAGTGAAAAATGTAAGTAAATGATATGTATTAGAGTTTCACTATCGCTGATAAGTACTAAGACTGTTTCAGTACCGCTGATAGTAACTCTCCCTCTTTAAAGTTAAATAGTCAGCGAACTCTGTTCATCGAGTAGCTCTGAGCATGTTCAGTCTATGAGATGACCGCTGATAAGTTAGTTGTTTACTTATGATCCATGAAGACAAGTTTCACGTCAACATATGTTCTACGCTGAAGTCGAAGATCGAGCTCAAGAACCAGCGACAAGTCTACTAATGAACTGATGCGGATATCAGCGAAGCCAAGATTTGTCCACTCAACGTGAAGTATCAAGTAGAAGACTTTAGCAATCGCTGAACTTTATCATTCGCTGATAAAGAACTGTTTCAACGAAAGCTGATCATGAAGTCTCCTTACGAAGTACTATTGTCTTACCTCCCTTGCACGTCTCCGTACGAACTGTCAGAACGGACATCCTTTTTGTCTATGATCGTACAACAACTCTGATTCTACACTGTGCACCATGCGGCTACTAAGGTTGTCTACAAAGGTCAATGACATGCAACCACTCAGCTGCTGCCACGTGTAAAGCAATACTGCCATGCATTAAATGCATGTAGTATATAAGAAGAACCCTACTTCAAAAATGAAGTGTGCTCAGACCATCTTCTTCTTTCTATCTGTGTGTTAGGTTATTATTTGTAATTTCCTTATCTCCTTCTAGTGCAAGAAACTTAGTGTTCTTAACTTGTTTAGATTAGGTTAATCCTTAATCTTGTTCCGCAACAAGTTGTAAATTGTCTTGATTTATCAATAAACAATTTAGAAAAGTAAAAATTGTGTGTTTGTATTCAACCCCCCCCCCCCCCCCCCTTCTACAAACTTGTATAACCCTTCGGGACCAACAAACCTATTTACAAAACCTGTTAGCTTAAATTAGCCCCTAATTTAAAAGAATGTTTTATAAAGATATTGTAATAGGGCTTTATAATTAGGTTATGGGCTTTTAGCTAGTTATATGGGCTTAGCCCTATTTATCTTGTAAATGGACCCTTTATAAAGGATTTTAGGGTTCCATTTTTCATAAGGTCATTTTGAAGTAATACACAAAAAACACACACAGACTATTCTCATGAGAGTCGATCAAATGTAAAAGTGTGGGGTTCTGTACAATTTCCCATCCATATTGAATCAAGCAAAGCATATGAGATGAGTTCTTGAATATTATGTTCTTAATCTTCATCTTATCTCTATTTTCTATGGATTTCTTCTATTGTTTGCTGAAAATGGGATCAACAATTGGCATCAGTGCCGATTGAAGAAACTTTTCTTCAAAATCGGTCATCTATGGCATCAATAGAAGTTATTAGATGATTTATTTGTTGTTTTGGTGCTTAGATTGATTCAATCACATGAGCCTAAACACAAATATAATTCTAATGGTTTTTTTCTGTTTTTGTGCTTATTGGAAACCCATTTCTTCATTTAAATAAGATTTGGATGATTTTTCCTAGAAAACTTTGTAGTTTCTTCACAAAATCTGATTCTGCACACCACATGTTTGATAAAATGCCTAAGTGAAGATTTGACTCTATTTGGTTCAAATCTGATCTGATATACTTAATGTGTGTGTTTTGATTCTTTCTCATTCATTGGTATTATTTGATAAGCACTAAGTAGATCGTTGATCTATGATCTCATCATTGTGTGTGCTTAAGTCCATAGCATTTTTTTGGCATCTTGGTAGTAAGGTTGTTGATCTTTGATCTGACCTTTATTTAAATCCAAGATTGGACTCTCTTTTACTCAGATTTTGTTTGTCTTCCGCTGCTCATAAATTTAAATGAAAAACAAAATCATTTGGGTCTTGAGAAAGTTGTTTGAGAAAGATTTGGTGTTGTGCTACATGTTCAAAGGCAGATCTGAAAGATTTAAGATCTCTGAGTGCTTCTAATCAGTTTTATGAGATGATCAATTAGAGATCTGAGTATTTGCACTCATCGTCTTAAAAGATTTATGGAGATCGTCTTATTTTTACATCAAATCGGTTTTGATGAGCATTTGATATAACTGGAGGAAAAGACAGCATGTTGAAAATTTTGCGATACTGCAGTAAATTGATTATATCTCACTCATAAAAGCACCAATCGATGCGATTCAAAAAGCCCTGGATTGAGAACATATTGATGAACAAATTTCATGCTTTTAGCTTTCACAGATTCAAACTTTAGAAGTATCATACGCATCGTTGAATTGGACAACAGTGTGCTGATGGAAAGCTGATGGACAGATCTGCGCGACTGTGGTAAATCAACCATATCTTATTCGTATGAACTCCAAACGAGGTGATTCAAGATGATATGAATAGATAACAAACCGATGAAATGTTTTTATGTTTTGAGTTTTTGCAAACTCCAGAGCTATAATGGTCTAAATCAGTGTCAAAGTTGGTGTAACATTTTTGTTAAGCTATTGTTTAAGCTGTTGTTTGGCTGCTGTTTGGTGTTACTAGCTGTCCAAATATGGTGCTAAACAAAAGGATGTTTATGTTTCTTATTGCTGTCCAGATTTATTGATCTAACTGATGGCAGAAGTTGTTGTCCAACAGAAGCTCGCGCAACAGCAAAGAACATGAGATAGGTGCAGAAGTTCGATCATTCAGATGTTGTGCAGAGGCAATTCACAGAGCCTCTGAGCTAATTCACAGAGCCTATGTGATCTCTCAGAAGCTGTCCAAAAATGTAGAATTCATTAAGAGCTTCTGGGCACACAGCTATCCAGTTCATTTCGAAATAAAATGCTGCAGGTTTATTCGAAAGAAGCAAAAAATGGATATCAAGATCTAACGTTTGCGCAGAAGTTGATCATCCAGAGCTTGAGCTAAAGTTTATCAGAGCTTCTGTGCACGGACAGAAGTTCAGAAGCTGGTATAGAAGCTCTGTTGATCAGAGATCTCATACAGAAAGGACTGTCCAGATGCAGATATGTGTAGAAGATTCTCTTTTTGCTGAGCCTAAACAGAAGATCCAACAAAGCTTCTGTACAATCAAAGATCAATCAACTTTATGTCCTTATTTGTTCAGAAACATGCAGAAGATCAAATTGACAGCAGATCATAGAGATTAAGCCTCTGCTATTGTTAAGCTGTTATGGCTGTCCAGATTAAGCCATTGTCCAAATGTAGTTCGTGTGCTCACAAAACCTCTGTTAGTGCAAAGAGGTTAGTCCAGAAGTCCTAGATGGTGAAAAAGACCTCTGCAAGGCTGTCTAGAAGACGTGCCAAAGTTGTCCAAGAACTTCTATTTTGTGCTAAGATGCTCTGCAGAAACGATACATCAAAGTTTTTAACAGAGCTTAACTACATAGCTTGATCAGAGGCTGATGCTCAGAGTCTCTGAAGGTCTGACCAGAAGCTCTGTGGCAGATTACAGAAGTTGTCTGGGTGAGCAAAAACACAGAGGGTGCAAACACTTTGCGACCAAGAAGCCATGTATATGCAGGAACATCAGGTTCGAAGAGCATAACGGAAAATTGACAGAGGCAGATCACATAGCCTTTGTGAGGATGAACAGAGCCTCTGTACTGATGTGCAGAGCCTCTGTGCGCAATAAGCCAGAAGCCTGAAGCCCAAAAAATTTTAGATTTTCTGAACGCTTTGCGTTGTTTCAGAAACACGAGCACAACATTTTACTCGGTGCTCCAAATTACACGGATCCAGTTGCATTAGAAACATAATTCACAGGCGCACGACTTTGATGCTCTGAGTTTTCTCAAATTATGTGAGCTTATATGCCAAAATCAGCTTCAAAGTCTGCTGTAAGGTGCTGGACCGAAAGCATTGCATTTCATTCATGCTCTTTCCGTTTTCAAGAACGGTGTTCTCTCGACGGTTATTCACGGTTTAATGCTACTATTGTGACATATTTATTGTCACTCACTCCTCTGTTATTCACATTTAAAGCTCGGTGCTGAATGCTTACTCAACGGGATCTTAAGCGTCAAATTTTCTGTTTTGACGACCGTTCTGCGCAGCTGAGGGAAAACTTACACAACTCACTAGTTTTTCATCCAAAATGGATTAATTATAGCTCGTTGGAAAGCTAAGAGGCTGGAGTTCAATGTGTATGTTCTATGCTTTCTCTCAAAAAGGCTCCTTGATGGTTTAAAACAGCGGTGAAGTTGAGTCATGAAAGTTGGACAAAATGGGGTTATTTGTCTCGATCTTTCAAGAAGATGAGCCTACATTTGAGGGGGAGCTCGTGATGATTTGAAGACTCGAAGAACGAAACGCCAAAGTTTCTAAAGAAAGCAAGGGGGAGACTATAAGATGATGCTTTCTTTATAAAACATTAGGGGGAGATTGTTAGCTTAAATTAGCCCCTAATTTAAAAGAATGCTTTATAAAGAAATTGTAATAGGGCTTTATAATTAGCTTATGGGCTTTTAGCTATTTATATGGGCTTAGCCCTTTTTATCTTGTAAATGGACCCTTTATAAAGGATTTTAGGGTTCCATTTTTCATAAGGTCATTTGGAAGTAACACACAAAAAACACTCACATACTATTCTCATGAGAGTCGATCAAATGTAAAAGTGTGGTGTTCTTTACAATTTCCCATCCATATTGAATCAATCAAAGCATATGAGATGAGTTCTTAAATATTATGTTCTTAATCTTCATCTTATCTCTATTTTATATGGATTTCTTCTATTGTTTGCTGAAAATGGGACCAACAATTAGTATAAGTGCCGATTGAAGAAACTGTTCTTCAAAATCGGTCATCTATGGCAACAATAGAAGTTCTTAGATGATTTATTTGTTGTTTTCGTGCTTAGATTTATTCAATCACATGAGCCTAAACACAAATATCATTCTAATGGTCTATTTTCTAGTTTTTGTGCTTATTAGAAACCCATTTCTTCATTTAAATAAGATTTGGATGATTTTTCATAGAAAACTTTGTTGTTTATTCACAAAATCTGATTCTGCACACCACATGTTTGATAAAATGCCTAAGTGAAGATTTGACTCTATTTGGTTCAAATCTGATCTGATATACTTCATTTGTGTGTTTTGATTCTTTCTCATTCATTGGTCTTATTTGATAAGGACTAAGTAGATGGTTGATCTATGATCTCATCCTTGTGTGTCCAAGCCAGGCCACTATGCAGCTGACTGCAGGACCAAACCCAATCACCCACATAGAGACTCTGCTTTCTATAAAAAGAAGGCAGAGTACTACGCTCAAAAGTCTCTCATGGTTGAGCAAGAAAACTGGTTGTGCGATGAATCTTCTGACAAAGGAGATAAAAAGAATGCCCTGTTCTGTGGCATGGCCGAAGTCAGCTCGTCAGACTCTGATAGTAAGGTATCCACTTCTGACTCTCCCTCTAATGAAATTGAAGCTGATTTGCTTAAACTGACAGAAGAATACACTGAACTTAAAAAGACTTGTGCTAATATTCAGAAAAAGCTTGCATTCTTTGAGAGAGAAGCCAAACTTCTCACTCAAGAAAAGGCAAAAATATCTTTAGAAATGGAATAGCTTGAAACTAATTGGCATAAAACTCTAAATCCTTTAAAAGAAAAGATTTCAGACCTCAACTCTGCCTTAAAAGCTAAAACAAAGGAACTTTTGGATAACGAGAGTGATAGTCTTAATACACAAATAGGAAGACGGGGAATTGGCTTATGTGATATAGATCCCTATACAGGAACCAAAAGAGACAAGTCCATGTCTTCTCTGTTTTGTATTGGAACTACATGAAAACCAGGATTTCCAAATCTACTCTCTGTAAGCAAAAGGCAGAAAATCTCCGGGGAACCTCACAAGAGGAAACCTCTTAAGATGATAAATGTGTGGTATCAAAACCCATATTTGTCACCCTCACCCTATGTCAAAAGAGACTCTAAACCAAAGAAATATCTGCAAACTCAGGATCAGATAGGAATCTTCAAGTTTGGTGACCCTGAGACTCAGACCCAGGTTGCCTTTGTATGCACAATAGACTTTGAAAAGAAACTATCGGCAGAGGCACCTGAGTTTATGCCTGCTTCTTCAGAAGAAAAACCGCAACATGTTTTTGAAAACGAGTTAATGGAAATTGGTAAAAACAACTTTTATGAAAACCTTGGTACACCCTCTATCAAACAAAATCTCTCTGAGGAAATCTTGATGAACACTTCTGTCGCTTTAGAAGATATTCCAAAAGGAAAGGAAGAAAACGAGTATGGCACATGCTCAGAAAAGTCCTGCCTCTATCGACAGAGATCTCCGTGACTCAACCTCTATATACGAGGATGATTTATTCTCTGACGAATCAGAGACTGACTCAAATGAGTCGGAGATAGTTCCTTGTGTATCAGAGGGATTTAAACTTCCCTGTGGAATTCTTAACAGAACCATTCCTCCCATGGAGAAAATCACAAGTGTTCCTATCTGTCCGGACTTTTTCGACATGTGTATACAAGCAAAAACCTCTCTTGAGCTTGAGAAAATCAAACAAGAAAGAGAAAAGTCCTCTCAATGTTCAAAAGCTCCAAAACCTTTTAGGCCATTTGAAGAAAAATTAACATGGCAACAAAAGGGAAAATGGGTGGAAAATAACAAGTCTTTTGCTTCTGTGACAGTGAAATCGACAGAAGTTCACCACAGAGGATTGTCACAACAAAAGGCTACTCCCAACAGAGAATTTTCAAAAAATCAATCTAGCCTAGATAGGTCTTCTTGAAATAGGAAGTCTAATACTAGGAAAGACTGTAATCATAAAGCCTCTGTGCCAATGTTCAGTAATTTTAATGGAAAATTTAAGAAAATTTCCTCGCATATCAATTATTGTCATTGCTTCGATCTTATGTATCAACTGAACCAACACTTCTCAAGCCCTCACTGTTTCCTCTCTAGACCTAAAAAGAATGCAAAATTCAAGGGTAAGAAGAAACAAGATGGTTCTTTGAATGAGGTTAAAACCAAACCTAAGGATGCTAAGGCAACCTTAAAGACCCCTAACAAAACTGGACCCATTTGGAAATGGGTACCTAAAAATCTCTGATTATGTTTCAGAAGCAGTATGTGCCGATATGGTACCTAGACTCCGGGTGCTCAAGGAACATGACTAGCGACAGAGGTCTACTATCCTCATATAAAGACAAACTTGGAGGATGATCAGTTACCTTTGGAGATAACAAGAAGGGGTACATAAAAGGCTATGGAGTCATTAAGAAAGAAAATATAACCGTATGCAAAGTTGCATATGTGGATGGCCTTAAGCACAGTCTTCTCAGTATAAGCCAACTTTGCGATACGGGTTTTGATGTCATGTTCAAAAGAACTTTCTGCTCTATGCAAGGGGAAGATACAGGCGTAGAACTTCTGCATGCTGAAAGAAAAGGTGATATGTACCTTATGAACTTCAGTGTCAAGAACAAAAACGACAAGCTCTGCCTTGTCGCTTGCAAGAACGAAGAAGCTTGGTTATGGCATAACATGTTCTGCTATCTAAACTTCCATACTCTAGATAAACTTGTGAAACTTGATCTAGTTAAAGGTTTGCCCAATGTCAAATTTAACAAAGATCATTTGTGTTCTACCTGCGAAATGGGAAAACTCAAGAGAGCTTCCCATAATAGAAAGACTGATGTGTCTTGCCCTAGGCCTCTGTACATGCTTCATGTTGACCTCTGCGGTCCCATTGCTACATAGAGCCTAGGCGGCAAGAAATACATGCTAGTGTTGATTGATGAATATTCAAGATATACGTTGGTGGAATTTATCCTTACAGAATCCAGGTTCTTTATGAGTGCAGGATTCAGGTTCTTTATGAGTGCAGGATTCAGAAGCTAAGAAGCGACAATGGCACATAATTCAAAAACACTGTCATTGAAGCTTACCTTACAGAAGAAGGCATCTCGTAGAACTTCTCTGCTGCACGCACCCCACAACAGAATGACGTGGTCTAACGCCAAAATCGCACGCTTGTGGAGGCTGCAAGAACAATGCTCACAACATCTGGATTGCCCACATCTTTCTGGGCAGAAGCTGTTTCAACTGCTTGTTTCACCCAGAATCGATCAACAATAGTGAAGAGACACATCAAAAGTCCATACCATTTGATCAACTAGAGGAGACCAAATATCAAGTTCTTTAATGTTTTCGGGTGTAAATGCTTTGTCCTCAACGACAGAGAAGCTAGAGGGAAGTTTGATGTGAAGGCAGACGAAGGCAAGTTCATCAGGTACTCTGCCACTTCTAAGGCCTATAGAGTCTATGTTCTGAGGACCCGATCAATTGTGGAGAGTATCAATGTCTCTTTTGACGATTCTTTTCAGAAGACTTCTGAACAATTCCGTTCAGAACTTGGGATAAACAAGGAATCCTCTAGCATTTTTGGAGAAACATCCTCTGCCGACCAGACTGATTCGGGTATATCTCTAACTGGTCCCTCAAATACTTCACCCTCTTCCATTAATAATGCATATGCAAGTGTCGAGGGGGAGCAAGCAGAGGATAACGTGAGCAAGAATACCACTACAGAGGCACTGGAATTACCAACTCCAGTAACAACAGAGGAAGCAATACCAGAGGAGAATGAGGATTCTGTCTCAATATCCTCAGAAGAATCAATACCAACTCTCATTGAGATACCTCGACAAGCTGAGACACCATGTTCTAACACAGAAGTACCATCTACAACAGGGGTTGCACCAGAACCATCGTGTGCAACCACAGAAGTTCAACTCAATGAGGCAAATGACCATCTCCAAAGGATGACAAAGTGGACAAAAAGCCATCCTCAGAGCAAAATCATCAGCAGTCCTTCCGATAAAGTGAAGACGAGATCAACCACTGCTAATTTTTGTTTCTTTACAAATTTTATCAGTATGATCGAGCCAAAAAGAGTTTCTGAAGCCCTAAATGATCCAAACTGGGTAGAAGCTACGCAAGAAGAGCTTCTCCAGTTTGAAAGAAACAAAGTATGGACCTTAGTTCCTTTGCCAAGAGGGAAACAAGCTATAGGGACAAAATGGGTCTTTAGAAACAAGAAGGACGAGGATGGGGTTGTCATAAAAAACAAGGCGAGATTGGTGGCCAAGGGATACTGCCAAGCAGAAGGAATAGACTATGATGAGACTTTTGCCCCTGTTGCACGGCTTGAAGCGATAAGGATCTTCTTAGCCTTCGCAACCCACAAAGGTTTTAAGGGTTTTCAAATGGATGTCAAATCCGCCTTTCTGAATTGACAGATCCAAGAGCAAGTATATGTCCAACAGCCACCGGGGTTCGAAAGCGCTAAGTACCCAAACCATGTCTACTACCTTGATAAGGCTCTGTATGGACTAAAGCAAGCTCCAAGAGCATGGTACGAGCGCCTTTCAACCTTTCTCCTTGGTAATGATTTCGAAAGAGGTACTACCGACACTACTTTGTTTTATAGGAGAAAAGGTGAAGAGATTTTGCTTGTGCAGATATATGTGGACGATATTATATTTGGCTCTACCAATGCACAATATTGCACTGATTTCGAAAAACTCATGTAGAGCGAGTTTGAAATGAGTATGATGGGAGAATTAAACTTCTTCCTAGGACTCTAAGTCAAACAATCATAAGAGGGATTTTCATAAATCACTCTAAATATGTCTCTGAAATACTTTCTAAATTCAAGCTCTCTGATGCCTTTGTCATGAAAACCCCCATGGCTACTGGATCTAAGTTACACTCAGATCTAGAGGGAAAGTCTGTAGAGTGCAAGCTCTACAGAGGCATGATTGAGTCTCTTTTGTACTTAACCGCCAGTAGACCAGATATAATGTATGCCACATGCCTCTGTGCAAGATATCAAGATAACCCTAAAGAATCCCACCTACTTGCTGTAAAGAGGATCTTTAGATACCTAAAGGGAACCAAGAATCTTGGCCTCTGGTATCCAAAGAACTCTGGCTTTGATCTCATGGCTTATACAGATTCAGACTACGGAGGATGTAAGCTTGACCGAAAGAGTACATTTGGGAGTTGCCAATTCATGGGTGGTAAGTTAGTCATCTGGACTTCAAAGAAGCAGAATTGTGTGTCAACATCTACAGCAGAAGCCGAATATGTTGCTGCTACTAGCTGTTGCTCCCAAGTTCTGTGGATGCGAACTCAGCTAAAGGACTATGGTCTTGACATTCAGAAGATCCCCATCCTCTGTGACTTAAAGAGTGTCATTGCGATCTCTGCCAATCCCGTACAGCACTCTAAGATGAAGCACATTGATATTCGGTACACTTCCTGAAGCATCATGTTGAACAAGGCACAATCGAGATGTACTTTGTGTCCACGGAATTTCAGCTTGCAGACTTATTCACCAAGGCACTTGATGAGAAAATATTCCTTTTCTTGGTGGGTAAGTTAGGTATGCTAAACATGAGTTGATCCCTCTGTAAGTGAGACTTAATCTTCTTGTACATATGTAAATATTTCAATCATCATGTATGTAAATTCTTTATCATTAAAAGTTCTATACCCGACAGAGCTTCTGTGGAATTGGTCAGAGCCTCTGTCAATTCCCACAGAATCTCTGGTGAGTTTGACCTATATTTTATGCTTTACTTATCACATCTGATCCAAGCATAGGTCAAGGGGGAGCAGAAGGAGACCTTGAATTGATCTACAGAGGTTAATCATTCAAGGGGGAGCTAAAGAGGAGTATTGGTCAAACAAATCAACAGAAGTCAGGGAGATTGCCGAACAAAGGAGAATCTAAGAGTGAGTACCTCGCACAAAACCATTTTCCAAAACAGTTTTCTTGGACACCAATTTCCAAATATGTCCTAAAAACACAGTCTAAAACATTCAAAACTTTGGATGATCAAAAAGTTTTATGAGCTTTCCGTAATTAGAAATTTTCGGTCATAGAGCCTCTGATGAGCTCAACAGAGCCTCTGTCAGCCATAGCCTCTGTAATTGCAAATTTTGTACGGAAACTCTATCGATCACTTCCACTGTCTTTTCAAATGTTTTTGGTAAAGGTGCAAGCACAGAGATAATAGAAGAAGATTTCAGATCACAGAGCTCATCCACCACAGAGTTCTGTCAATTTGATACTTGGGCACAGAAAAGGGTTCTGTAGGTGCGGGTTATTTACCACAGTAACAGTCATCTGTGTATAGAGACGCCCACGCGCCTAGCATTAAATGGGCGCCGCACGACGTCTCATCGTGCTCTGACACTCCTGACGTGGCACGCCTCTATTGGTCGTGTCAGTCAAACGACGGTATTGAAGCGTTGATAACAGCTGTATAAACTCGAGTGCAGACCCCAAATTACATTGAATTCACTTTTACTGTGCAAATCCTATCCGTTTCTACCCCGCACTATAAAACCCCGTTTACCCCCTTCTTCTTCCTTTAACGATTATCTCTCTCTCTATCTAAAACTCTTCGGCGAACTGGGCAAGAACCTGCAACTCTTCATTTCCTACTCCTATCTTCAAAGAAAACATCCATGGCAACCACCAACTCTCCGGCGAACTCCCCTGCTCGAGTTGTGCACTCACAGCATCCCTCTCCAGGCAGAAACCCTGAGCAAGAAAATAGTGGGAACTCGGTCGACTTTGCTCCGACCACCCACCTTCAATACTTTCTGGATAATGACCAGTTTGAAAACTCCCCCTCTCAAACCCAATAATCATTTCCTAGTCCCCTCTAAAATCGCTTTTGGGGACGAACACGTAGTGCTGTTAAACATCCTTGAAAATCATCCCTTAAACGCACTGTTGACCAAGAACGTTACACATATTCCTGCCAGATACCTGAACCAGTTCTGGCAGAGCTGCTATTACAACCCCGAGAACCGACAAATCACCGGGTATGTGTCCAGACCCGACAACTCTGAGAACCTGGAGTTAAGATTCAACAGAACTATGTTGTCCATGGAATTTGATCTACCCATTAGAGGTCTGTTATGGATATAGGACTACGCAGGGACCCCATCGGACAGAGAGCTCTGCGATTTTGCAGAGATGCTGGGCTACAACACCCATCATACAAAATGCAATGATTTCAAGAGGAACTGCTTCCCTCCTCTGTGGAATACCCTATTCTTCATCCTTAACAGGTGTCTGACTGGAAAGGTGGGTAGCCTTGACCAGAGCTCTCACCAGATATTGGCAATCATGTACGGGGTGTACTATGATTTGCCTCTGGACTATGCCTCCCTCATGATGCAGGAACACGTTAACACCATTGACCACCGGATATCCACACAGAAGGCAAAGGGCCCGAAAAACAAAGAACTTCCTGCTCTGCAATTCCAGAGGACCCTAGGAGTAATCTTAGAACCTCTACTCGTTTTGGAAGAATGGCAAATAGAAGGGCCCATTGTAAAAACCTACCCCCTGACCAAAATGACTCCTACAAGGCACGCAGACGGGTACCAGTTCTGCAGGCCTCTGCCATCAAAATTGCTGACATATGTTACAGATGAAGACCTTAGGTTAGCTTACATACGCGATCACAGAACTCCAAAACCGAGTCTTGTGACACCCCCGCGTCTAGGAGTCCCTGTAGGATTAGTAGTAGTCGAGAGAATGAGTGCAGAGGAGTGGGCAACAGCCTTAAAGAAGCATAGGCTTAAACAGGAGAATGTTAGGCTACAGATAAGTAAGGGTAAAACTTCTGCAACTTCAAGCAAAACCGCAGCAACCCCCTCCAAATCACAGAAGGCTTCTAAAGCCAAGAAAGCCACAGAAGGTACCTCTGCATCCGTAGAACAAACCCAACAACCACCAAAAGAAACAACTGTGGTTGGATCCTCTGCACCCCCTCCTCCAAAAGAAAAGAAGAAGAAAAGAAAATTCAAATCTTCTGAGGAGGGAGCCCCAAAATCCAAAAGAAAGAGGGCCAAGAAACCCAAAACCCCTCTGCATACCATCGCATAGGAAGTAGAAACAGCAGCCACAATCCAAGACCAACCTCTGCGATCCCCCACGCCTATTCGATACGCCGAGACCACTGACTTCTCTGCATTCCTTGAGCGCCAGGATATCGCCACCACCTTGGATACTTCTGGTTAGGTACCAGAAGACCTCACAGATTGGAGAACTACAAACCCCAACGTAATTGTCTTCGAAGTTGACTCTGATCTGGAGGAACATGACCGAACCCCTGAGGGTAATCAAGCAAAAAACCCAGAAGGCAGAATGAACTCTGACCTGTTTGCCTCTCCTCCCAGCTATGACTCGGAACTTGATCTCACAGAGGAGATGGTGGAAACAGATGACACCGGGGTGGAAATAGAATCTAAGTTAGAATCTCCTGTGTTAGGGTGCATGACAGAGGAAGAAAGTCAAAAAGATGCCGCAGAAGGAAGAGGCACACAACCATTACCCCCTCCCAGTGCAACCCACACATCTAGCTCTGCCAGTCTAGTGGCAGAAAGAGCTATTGAAAAAGAGCAGCACGGCTCGATCCTATCCCCATCTAACCGGACAGAGGAACCTTTTTCCTCCTCTGTGCCACTCATTATTCGTGATCAGTCGCCCCAGATCACACCAGAAGTCCTAGCAGTGGAATTTGTTTCCTCTGCCACACGCACACAATTAGGACCCCAAGGCTCTTCAGAGGAGCCTAGAGAGCACATAGACAAAGGGACTCTAGATAATTCCCGAGTTAACTCAAGGATACTTCTGTCCCCACCTCTGGAGTGGATCAGAACAAGGTCCTTGACAGAACCTTTGTAGAGTCTGAGGCCTTAAAAACCTCTGCTCGAGAATCAGAGGGAAGTCCTTCCGTTCTTTACATAAAAACCAGAACGAAAGAAGGAGTCCAATGAACAAGGACTCACTCTGGGGAAGAATGTGTTCCCCCAGAGGTTAAACCAGAGTCATATGTCGCAAGGGATGAGTTCCAAACCCTTGTCACCTCTATGACCACATCGTTCAAAGAGTTGAAAAGCTCTTTCGACGCTCTTGCAGAATCCACAAACAGGGCACTGACCGATCTATCCACCAAAGTTGAGAACCTGTCAACAGAGGTGAAAAATGCCAGCGCTTCAATGAAAAATGCTACAACGACCTCTGCTCCTGAAACAGCTTCAATCTCTGCCCTTGAAGCTTTTGTCATAAACCTCTCCACGGAATTAAAGATGGCATGAAAAGTGGCCACAAATCTGTCTACTCAAACCCCTGCATCTACGGGCCTTACACCAGAAGATCTCAAGAAGGCTCTAGAACAAGTCCAAGAACAGACCACATGAGAAACTCAAGCCATGAAGCCTTCTGACTACATGACCATAGCACAAATAACTGATATTGGCCAGGGTATACTGAACGAAATGACCGAGTTTATCAAGGCCTTCACAACCGCAAATCCCAACTACGTCAAAGACTTCCAGGCCAGCATGGGAAAGCCTCGATTCAAATCTGAAGCAAAAATTGCTTATCTGCTTGGAGTTTACGATGACCTCTGTGCTAAAATGATAGCTGCAGGGACCACTCAGCCAAAGAAACCAGACACATCATGTCGCGCAGAAGGTACTTCGGACAGAGGACAGGATGACTCTGATGGTGAATCAGATGGGGCCATCAAGTCATCCTGAGGGGGAGAAGTAGAAGATAGAAAGGAACCTCAGAGGTCTGCCAGCACCACCACTTGCAGTCAAACCAATAACCCAAGTACCATCAGCCTCTGAAACCTAAAACCAAAAGAAGACCACAGAGGAAATACCCACCTCTGTGGAAACAACACAACAGGAAAACCTACCATCACCTAAACCGAAGACAGCCTCAGAGCAGATCCAAATACTCTCTTCAACTTCTGAAGATGATCTACCCTCCCCAACACTAAAACCAATAGAGAAAATCAAACCACCACCCCCACACCGATAACAGAAGACAAATCCAAATCCACACCCAAAGAAGACAAACCAAAACCAACACCCAGAACCAAAACCATAGCTCAAAAACAATGAAGATATCTGAGCAAAACAGAGGAGCCCTCACCAACCAAACCCACAGAAGAACCAACAACCAAATCCTCTGTCAAACCAACAGAGGCAACCCCACCAAAAACAACAGAAGAAGCACCATCAACAAAGCCCTCAGAAGCTCAACCGTCAAAACCAACAGAGGCATCCCAATCCAAGCCAACAGAAGAAACACAACCGAAGGCCAAGGACAAAGGAAAGTCCATTCTTCTAGAGGAACATAAGCCCAAGAAGCAGAAACCTCAAGCCGTAGAGAAATTGCTAAAAATCTCTTTCGATGCATTTGTAACTCCAAAACCAGAAGAGGAAGATTGGGCCTACAGAATTCCTCCTCTGTCAGCCAACCCTATACTAGATCCCAAGGCGAAGCCAACAGAAGACCAAGTGGCCAAAGTTATCAGCAACTTGGAGGCTCTACGCAAACCTATGCCTCCACCCTCTGTACCTCAACGACAAATGGAAGAGGTGGTGTATAAGTACCTCTACAACAGAGCCATCAATGATCCTCTGCCACCTCCTATTCTGAAACGTGATATGCTTCAACAGATAAGGTAAGACTTCTACAGAGATAATGCCAAACCCGTCAAAGAAGTCTTCTCAAACTCAAAGATTACACAAGTCATCTACTGCAAGCTCTCACATACCAAAAGGCGTTCAATTCCACTACAACCTCAACCACGTCAAAAGGGCGGACAGATCTGAGAACAAATTCTCATATGCAGATCTAAGAAACCTCAGCCCTTATGACCTACCTGATCATCTGAGCTGGGCAAGGAAAAACTATGGTCACAGGCTTGAAGTCCAGAGGGCATACGATGAGATCAAAACGGCCATGCAAGAAACGCTTCTGATCTACATCATGACAAACTTCCAAGTGGGACCAGATCTTGGAGTAAAGAATATAAGACTCCCACCTCCAAAAGACCACTGCCCCTCATCTGCTGACATCAGACCGAACTCCATCATCAGCAACCTACAGGTTGGGTATGTCTTTCGTGATCCGGCTGGAAAATTAAAGTTGTTCTTAGAGGTTGATTGCTAGAAGTATGCTACTAAGACTCTGCTCAAGTTTAGGGCCAACCTTTTGGAACACAGAGGATCAGAGTTCATGGATCTAACCTTCGCCAACAGATTGATTGAGGCCATTGATGTGGTCATTAACTTCAGAAACCTCTGCATCAACATGTTCTGTGAACTCAGAGATGGAGGGCTCACCAAGTCAATAAATGACTTTCCAAACGCAAGAGTCTGACATCTACCACTATCTTACTTATTCTTACTTTTCATTTTCTGCACTTCAATGTAATCCAATGTAAATGCCTCTGGCATCTCAGTGAATGAATAGTAAATTTATTACAGAGGTCAAATGTTCACCTCTTTTTCTTCTTAGCCTAGAAACCTTGCAACTTTCAAATTTTTATTTTTCAATACTTAGGGGGAGATTGTTAGCTCCAACTTCTATGTCTAAGAAGTATTGAAAAATAGGCTAAGTATAGATCAACGACAGAGCCTCTGCCGAGGCACCAAGAGCAACCTTCACTTGATCGTTCACCAGAAGACTTTCAGAGGACAAGGCCACAGAGCCTCTATCACCCTTGACAGAGCCTCTGTGGTATGAAGACTTGGAAGATTGAAGACATGTGAAGATAAAGAAAAAAGACAATCGTGCCTATCACGTGCCTCTGTTGTACGAAGATTCTGAAGATCATTCGTACAAGGCGTGCCCTGCACTTTCCACGTGTCATCCTCTGATGCGTTACAGCCTTTACAGTAGGTGGCGCACTACATTAACGCTGTACCTATTTCAGTCCCACGATCCTGTCTTTGTACCTTAGTACTCCATGTCTACAACTTGTCACCTGTAAAGTAGTATAAATAGGAGGTCTCTACCAGACCTGTATTTGTAACTTTTGCACTACTTACACACACCGGATTAGAGCTTATCTTGCTGTATTACACACACTTACTGTGTTCTTGGTGTTTTTGAAAGAATTAAAATAGAGATGGATTGTTGAGCTAAATTCTTGTTATTTGCAGTTTCTCTTTTATATTCTTGTGTGTAATCTACCATCTTCGTCAACTGCTTATATTACGCTTCCGCATTTACTTCGTTTTACTCTGTTTTTAATTATTTATCGTTGATATATCATTGTTAAGTCTTATATTGGGATCGACATTACCCGAAGCTACTACCGGCGGCCATGCTGCTTATGACCCTGCTGTAGACGACAACACTCTCTGCAACGACATTTGTGTTCTCGGATCCAACCATGTACTGAACCGCCCCTCAGCCTTCAATCGGAAATACTTGGCACCAATCTGGTACACCCTGTTCACGACTCTGAACATGTGTCTATCCTCCAGATGGAAGGGGATCGACCAGTGCACAACCGACTTCCTACGTCTCTTTCACGCCGTCTGCTACAACCGTCACATCGAATTCACATTGATCATCTGGCGCGAACTAGTTCAAACTAACCGAGCGATCGGCGGAACGAAGGAGAAGAAATTCCTTCCATACCCAAGGTTCCTGTCTTTGGCCATCTGTCAGCATATGGACGCGAATCCGAACATACCGCGACACATGAACCACCCGGTATGTCCTCCTTTTAACTTACACTACCTTATGATTAGTAACCCGTCCAATGCCCAAGCCATGCCTATACTTGAAGCCCTACTAGCACACGCAGACCCCAATGCACCGAGTGTGATAGAATATAGAAGAGCGTTAGTTGTAGGTGCTCCTGTGGTCCAGCCAGAGCCGGAGGGACCTCCCTAAGGAGTTAGACCCGAGCGACGTGAGGGTCCAAGGACACGTCGAAGTAGAGTCCGGGTAGCTGGGGCTCCCGGACGGGGTGCGTTGAGAGTACACTCAGGGAGGGGAACAGAAGCGGGCGGTGCATTTGATACACGTGCCGGTACAAGCCAATCCAGCCAACAACCCCGCCAACACACCGTTCGACCACATACCCCTTCACATACCCGTACCACAACTGACGTCGGACCGTCAACATCCCTACACGAGGTCCGGGTCTTCACTGCCGCCCCAAGACTCGAACAGGACCCCGACACTGACACAACTGAACCGATAGCACCGTTCACCCAAGCCGATGTTGTCGACTCCGACACAACTGAATCCGATACGGAACGAGCCATCCGCATTTCATTAATACCACCCCGTATCGGACAACAACCGCCCTTGACTGAAGAATCTCCATCCAACTCACCCACACCCTCCGAAACCCCTACATCCCAGCCTATTACGGGAGACATAAGGATAAAGGAGGGAGCATTAGTTGAAAATTTGGATCATGCGAGTCGGAGAGAATGGAGGTCAAAATAAAATCACGAGATATCAAGCCTAAGAACTTGAGAGGCTATTGAGCGAATCCAAACCAGTGTCGCCCAGGTAGCCACATCTGCTATCTCGTCTCATTTGTTGGAACGAGGTATTGAAGAAGCCGTCGTGGACCTAATGACGCAATTGCACAACCCCCTAGCCACTCAACCAGCTCTCAACAGTTGGTTGTTTCATTTTCACACGGGGATATAGCACAAAGTCTACCGTTCTCTCACTCGGAGAGCCTCAGTATTGAAACAAGAGAACAACCTCCCCCGTTCTCGACTTCTTTCTGTGCACCAATGAGTCTAGAGCCATTTTATATTATTACATCTTCTTCGACTAGGACACAGATCGAAACTGCTAACATCGGTGCTCTTAGTGACCTGATCGGAACATCCGTAGTATGTGTGCCCCTGAGCGGAATACGAGGATCGGATGGAAACCTTACCATAGCCAACATCATGCCAACTATGAACATAGGTGGTACTTCTGTTGAATCAACAGTCGTAACCTCAACGGGTAATCTAAGTGATCCCGGCGGTGATGATTTACCCGACATTTTGTCAAGGAAGTACCTGGACGGTGCCTTAAAGGTTTTTCGCGAGACGTTAGAAAAGGAGTTCAGAACAGAGCTCGATAAGGTCAAAAGCCTTATTAAAGGGAAGGAAAAAGTGGTCGAAACCGAAACTAGACCGACACCTCTACCGGCACCTACTCAGCATGAATGATCTGAAGACCATGCTCCTCACCCAACTGCTCTAACACGACAACACTGACTCCTCGACTGAAGCAGATGTCCTCACAGTACTCAAATCGCAAACATTTGCTAACCCTTCATCCGTAACCAACCGATTGGACCAGCTTGACACGACTCTGAAGGACGTTCAAACCGCCCTTACTACCTTGTCCGACAGAGTCGCCTCTCTCGAGAACACCTGCAAGAGTCAAGCTGGCAGACTCAAATGCCGACACGATGACCAGGATGATCCTGATCACCATGAGGGACAGAACAAACGACAACGACTATCAGAGTCTGAACCAATCGCCTCCGAAACTACTCCAACTGTTTAACCGGAACCATCAGCTGTGGCATAATCCGAAGACCAACCTGAAGCCCAGCTAAGTCTAGCCGAGATGGTCATCGACATGGATATCTCAGACGATGAAGACCCAATGGTTGAAAAGCCCGAGGGAGAATCTCAGGCATTGATCGTATATTCTGCACCGGAAAGGCTCGCACTTGATCTAATAGATCCTGATTTCGTGATCGACCAGAGACCGAAAACGCATGGTATCAAAAAGCCGCCAGTGCGATAAACTTCGAGGTAAACCTGATCTTTCCTACCAATGCTGACGATGACATAGACTACGATAAGTTCCTGCTACAAAACCTTCAGAGTTCCCCAATCCATGCTAATCAGATTCCCGAGACTTCTACAACTACTCATCCAAAATCTCCTCAGCAACAAACAGCTTCTGATCAACCTCAACATCCACCACAGCCTGTCTGATGGGAGAAAATCATCGTCCTCATCTCCTTCCAAGAGGATTCCCTGAAAAGGTTGTTCGTACACAAGCTGCGTGTGCTCGACCCAGCTTTTTGCCTCGGATTTGCGAAGTTCGATGAAGCTTACAGGAAAAAAATACTTAGAGGTAATGAAAAGGTGTCTACCAGTCAGTCAAGTCAGAACAAAGCACAAGATCACCGAAGTTGTGAATATCCAATATGGCCGAATCTTGAAGATCTGGTATCCAGTTTTTACGGTTAAACGTGAAGATGGAAATGAATGGAAGTTCTCTGAAGCCGACTTCAAGAACCTCAGACTGAACGAATTTCATGCCTTACTCAAAGCCCTCCGAACCAGAACGATCCGACCGCTCCACATCACCAAAGCGCTCGAAGCTGTAAAGCGTTTTCTGAAACACAAGGTGATGATGTCTTATATTACGGACTTTTAGATGGGAGTTGAGCACCGAGCAAAGAAGATCAACGTGTTGAAACCCGATCAGAATGCTCCAGAGCTGAAAATGTATCTTGTCAACTCGCTGCTGCTACAACCAGAATTCAGAATCGTCTACCTCATCGAACAAAACGAGAAGAAGTTTCTCAGATTCAGTCAAGTTGAAAGATTCTGCGATGGAACTCTTCTAAAGGTCAGAGATGCGTTTAGAGACATAATCTCCAAAGAAAAAGAACTCCGGATTTCGTTTGCTGCAAATCAAAACGAAATAAATGCCCGAGAAGCCTTGGAACTTGTTGAAGACCGCATGGAGTTTCGTAAAGCAATCCGAAGCTTCGAGATTCTGTTGGCACTCCGAAAGAGATACGTAGAGAACTGGCGCGAGATTGAACTTCGATTCAAACGGGGAGATTGTTGGGATTAAATATGACTGAATGGAAGTTCAAGGGATTAAAGTGTAAATGCTTAATTTGGGCTTAATTGTTGTAATGGGCCATGGGCCTGATTAGATTAGGTCTAGATATAAATAGATTACTTAGCCTTAGTAAATAGGTTAATCGTTCATTAAGTCATCATTATAATTTTCTGAAAAGTATTGTAAACTCTCTGAAAGGTTTATCAATATTATATTGATGACAGTTGGAAATCATACTGATTGTTCTATTTACTGTTGATTTCCTGTTGTATGCACTAATCTGGGATCCACAAATTTGTTTTTCAGATTTTAATTTTTGAAATTTTTTCTGACTTTTATCGTGTGTTTGTGATTTTATAATTTCGAGTGTGCACATAATTCAACTTCTAAGCGAAGTTTCTCTTGACGATCACTCTATTAGGTAGTATATTTGGTTTTATTTCTAGATTCTAAATCTAATTCTTGTGTTTAATATTTTTTTTCAGGTTTCCAACAATGTCTACATCTGATGATCAGTACATTTATCATCAATATTTGGTGATAGAAGATTTACGAAGAGAAATTGCTGATCTTCAAGTCACACAAATGAAAGATACAAAAGGAGAAGACACAACTCTTCAGTTTGATATGATTAGACTTCAAGAGAAAGCTATATCTTTGGAAAATGAAAACCTTAAACTCATAAAAAGAATTACTGATATTGAAAGTGGAATTGCAGGTATTGAACCATAAAAGACAAAGAAAATTCAAATCTTCGGGATCAAATCAAGACGCTTCAAGACAAAGCAAAATCTTTGAAAGATGAGAATGCCAATCTGAAGGATTAGAATCTTGTTATTGAAAAAATAAATTCTTGTGAAACGATAAATATTAAACTTTCAAGACAAGTTTCTGATTTTGAGAAAATTTTGATCCCTGAAAGAGATAATTTTGAAAAAGAAAGAATAGTTTTTGAAACCGAAATAAAATCTTTTGAAGTAAAAAGTAATGAGCTTTCCTCGAAAATATTTGATTTGGAAAAAGAACTTGATATGGAAAGAAAAGAGTTTGAAAAGATGAAAGTTGAAAACTTTCAAGCAAAAACTGTGAAGTATATTTTTTCAGATGAAAGAAAGATTTTCCAAAATGAAATAAAGAAGCTGACGATGAAGTTATATGGTTTATCAACAGATATTATGAAGGAGCAAAAGGTAAAATTTGATCTTCAATAGAGATATGATCTAATTTTTGAAGAGAGAAATGTTTTAATCAACAAAGTTAAAGAACTTGAAGACATTGTTTTTAAGGTTGAGGTTTCAAAACAAGTTAGTCCTGATACGATTGTTCAGACTCCACTTGTAGACTCAACTAATTCTAAATGTTCATTTAAGACGGCTTCAGGTTTAATCAAAAAGACATTTTTTCAAAAGAATTTGACAGATCAAATGGTTTCTCAAAGGATCAGATTCATCCTTCCAATCTTTTTTATAATCCTTTGTTTGATAATTCAGATAATAATTTGTCTATGCCTAAAGTTAATACTTCTTCAAAGCCTAAAGATAATAAAATTTTCAAGAAGGTAAAGATGGTTTGGAGGGTTAAAGGCACAACCCCCGAGAAAGATTACCCAAAGTCAACGGTTCCTACTCCAAATGCCAAGAAGAACAATGCATATCAAGGTAAATCTTTTGTCAAACCTGATTTTGTTTATTCTGTAAATCAATTAATCAGGTTAGCCCAAAAGAAAATTTGTTGTTCTTACTGTGGAACTAATGATTTGGTTCATAAAGATTATGCTCAATACTGGTATGGTACATACAGAAATTCTTCAAATATAACTACACCTAACAAACCAGGACCCAAGTTCCGTTGCGTACCAAAATCTAATTAATTTGTTTTGCAGGTTCATCATGTGTAGTGTTGATTGTTAGATGTATACCACACACATGACTGGAAAACAGAAGAGAAGAGAAGTTGTGCAGAATTTTGAAGAAGAGTACATGTGCTTTTAAGGGGGAGTACAAGATATTTAGACTTCTGAGTAAATCATCTCAGGACTCGTACTTCAAAGTTTTTGACTTCTAATCATTTCAGATCAGGACTCGTTCTTCAACGACTATGATTTCTGAATTTATCTTCAATCCTGGTAATTCAGAGCTCGTTTTAACGATTAAGGATACTTTGATCCAAGTCTTGTTATTTTGCAGATTTTGTTCAAAATAAAGATCTTTTGCACATGTTAAGGGGAGCTTATTGGATTTTAAATCATCTTATCATGATTTGAGGGGGAGCTCAAACATTTCTGACTGTAAGTATCTTCTGATCTTCATCTCAGATTGTTTGAAAGAAGAACGACTTTCAAACATGAAAAATATTTTGCTAAATGTTCAAACCACTTATCTATTCTCAATCAAATTTTATGAATTTAGAATTGTGATTTTAAATGTTTTTCATGGAGATCTCGGGTTATTATAACATCATTTCTAACCGTGTGTTTCCAAAGATTAATACTTGTGTATTATCTTTTCTATATACTTTCAAGTATTCATAAGTATTTATACACATCGGTTCAGCTTCATATTGACTTTGTTATTACCATGTCTCAAAATGAAGCAATTTTTTCGATGGTAATACTCCTGTTTGTATTTCAAATTTTGTATAGCATCATACATTCTTTCAGCGTAAAACTTAAACGTTTCATTCAAAGATTGTTTATATTTGTTCATATAAACAAAATTTTGAATTCTTTGATACCCTAATCCTTCATGATTATATTTCCTAATATTTGATTTGATTGATACATTGTCAGTTTCTCAAACAAGTCTTTTGAATTCATTTCATTCTTTCAATATTCTTGTTTTGAGAAATCTTCAAAGTTTAAATGCTCATATATTTTATGATATTATTGAGGAGCATACATTCTGATGACAATGTTATTCAAATGCTGAGATTATTATTTGTTCAAGCTAAACTGTTGAACAATACAAATTTTTAGGACAATATTTCATGGGATCAGTGTGTGAGATACATTATACTTCTATGGATTCACGCTAACCAGTGATTCCTACCCAAGAGGTTATCCTTGAGTGATTGAGGGGTGAGGGGTCTACATCAAAGAGTGTGGGAGGAAGTTCATCCGGTTGAACAACCTCATTGTGCTGAGCGGTAAAATGTAAATGAGAGCTTGGTTAGAAGTGAGCAGATTAAAAACAGAAAGAGGGTGTGAGAACAGAGTTAAAAGAATACGAGAACTCTACACCAACCACTTTCTGAGCTGGGCAGCCACATTAATGATTGGTTCACATTCTTTGGTGACCATCATTGAAACAGACAATTAGCCCATGCCAACTCTTGCTTTAACCCCACCAGCTACTCATTTCTTTCTCAACAAAGAAATGTTTCAATTTTTCTTGGGGACGCAACATATAATCTATCTAATCTTCATTTGGAAGATTTGGATAATGAAAAAGAAGGAAGTTTGCCCCACCTTCGCACTTCAATCATGCACATTGTGTCTGTGGTAAACTTGTTGTTGTCTCAACAGTTTACACACTTTGAGCCTAATAATAAAGCATAAGTTGCTTCAATCATTTCTATACAAGCACGTACACACAAGGAATATGTTTTCTTGTCATAACGTTCATAGAAGATTCTTTGTGTTTTTCGACGATTGAATGGAAGCCATGGGGGAGTGAACATCAAAAAGCTCCTTTACAAAGTACAGTCGTTGTACTAAGTGGCTCCATGCTACTTACAGGCATTTTAACTGATTCATCTGTTGTTTCAGGGTTACCACATTCATTGTATCTGAATTTGAAAAGATTCGGATAAATATATTTTGGAATTGATGGCTATATCATATCAAAAGGAGGAGAGTGTTAGTAGTGATCAAATATCGTGCTAAAATTAAAAAAGGGTTTTGCTGATCATGATGCTCACAATCATCAAAAAGGGGGAGAAATAATATACTTAAGAAAAGTGGAGATATATCAATGAAAGATAAAGGGGGATAAATAGCATAAAGTTTGTCAAAGTCAACAAGATGTTTCGAGATGATTCGAGAGAGTTCGTTGTTCAAAGTTCAAAGAGATGAAGATACAAAGTTCAAGAGTTTAAAGTTGCAAAGATTTCAAAGCTGCAAATATATGAAATTCTTGTTCAAGACTTGATGACAAAGAGTTGAAGATTACAATTCAAGAAGATTGACTTTACAAATAGAAAGACAAAGACTTTTCATGTTTAACTAAAGATTCTTCAAAGCTGAATGTTTGTAGACTGTCAAAGTATCTAGTTCTGCGTGAACTTGTGAAGATACAACTGTTTGAAGATTGTCAGAGCTTCAAAGTTTAAAGCGGTCAAAGTTAAAGTTTTGAAGATCAAGAGTTGAGTACTGCTGCCATATTTTTTTTAAATCTTGAATCCAAAGGGGGAGAATGTTAGAGCATTTAATTGTATTCAAGATTTATGTAAAAGTCAATGTATTGTAGTAGTCAGTGTAAGTCAAAGTCAAGTAAAAGTCAAACTAGATTAGATTTAATGTGTTGTAATTAGAGGTATAAATAGGTTTTGCTTAGTTGTTAAGCAAAGGTTAGGAAGCTTAATTGTAATACTCTAGAGAGAGAAGTGAGAGCATTCTAGAGAGAGAAAGTGCATCAATCATATGTAATTCTCTATTATGTTCAAGATCAATAGATGACGTATTGATTACCTAATAGATCTGGTGTTTAACAATAACATTATGGCATTTACAACACAAGTTAATAAAGGAGATACAAATTCAACAACCCTACTAATCTAAACTAAGACAACTTAGATTATTGACGGGTGTTGTTATCCTTCTTTACCAAAAATGCTATCACTTCATCTCTTTACACTTCTCTCAACCCCAGGAAGCCCCACCGCTAGAATGACCTCCTAAACATGTCATTTCAGGAATAAGTGTAGGCTAAAGCCTAGTGAGAACAAACAATTGATAAGTGAAATAATAAAGCAGAATTATAAAAATGTGAATCTCCACACGTTACCAAACAATAATTCTTCCCATATAATTTCATTCGTGACGTCAACCCAAACCGGATCTTTAGTCAATATTGGACATCAACCAAAATCGGATCTTTAGTCCATTGAGGCATCATCCCAAACCGGATCTTTAGCCTACTGAGACATCAATCCAAACCGAATCTTTAGTCAATTGAGACATCAATCGAAACTGGATCTTTAGTCTATTGACATCAACCCAAACCAGATCTTTAGTCAATCGAGACATCAATCCAAACCGGATATTTAGTCCAGTGAGACATCAATCCAAACCGGATCTTTAGTGTATTTAACCCACAAGAGGAAATTCAACACCATTATAATAATAGAGCAACTTCCAATAATTAGGCTTAGCCACAAAATACCACATAAATACAAATTTACCAAAACTCACCAAATATAATTTTTAAAATGTTACTTCGGAACCATCAATTATCATTTCCTTGCCAAAATCACCATGTATTTTAAAACCCTAGATTTTGACCTTGATTTCTCAAACTCATAACTAGGAAAGAAATGTAAACACTCACAAGAACCATAAATATACTCTCAAATAACATGTATTCACCTTTACAAGCATTTCCAACAACATCAAAACCCAAAACTCTCAAAAAATGGGTTTTTATGTTATCATCCAAAAATCCAAGAAATACCAAACAAAAAGAAAGTTTATATAATAAAACTTAAAGATTAAGCATGTAAAAGTGTAAGAGTATGGATGAACTCACAAAGTAGGTTTTGTAAGAAAACCTAGAAATCCTAGTAGGCTTGAGGGAGATGGTGAAGATGAAGAGTCCTTGCCTCCTAGCTTGATGAAGAAATCACTTGAATGCTCCAAAGATTTGGGTATTTAATGTACCAAATCTTGCAAGTAATGGAGAAGGGCTTTGAGAGGGTTTTTGGAGTGAAAATCGCCCCAAAAATGGAGAGAAAACGAGTGAGTCTTGATTTGGTAAAGTGAGAGAGAGAGAGAAGAGGGACACTTGGAAGAAAAAACAAAAATTCCGTTAGACGCCATGCGGACGTCCGGCTCAGACCATACGGACGTCTGCCCTCAAACTTTCATCAGGTCTCAAAAATTTTGTTCCTTCTGCGGAACCACGCGGATGTCCGGCAACTTGCGGACGTCCAACCATAACCAATGCCGACGCCTTCTATGCCTAAAAATCAACTTTTTCCGAAAAGTAATTGCATAAGGCGAGGGTGCAACATCGAAAAGTTATAGCCAAATAAATACTGAATTCCATCATAAATAAAGAACCCATAGCGTACGGAATACCTCTTAGTATCAAAAGTCTATGTCTTTAGAGTTAATGAACATAAAGATAAAACAAATTCTATTATCATGCCATCGAAATTTGGAGTGTTACAATCCTCCCCAACTTGGAAATGATTTCGTCCTAGAAATCCTATCTACGCAAACAAGTGGGGGTATCGTCGCTTCATGTCCTCCTCCGCTTCCCAAGTCATGTTGGCACCCCGTATGGTGTTTCCATTGCACCTTGACCATTGTGACCTCCTTGTGTCAGAGCTTCTTGAACTTCTGCTCTAAAATTGCCTCGGGCTCTTCGATGCAATGATTGTTCTCCTCCACTCTTATTTCCAAGAGTGGGATGACGGTTTCCTCTTCCGCCAAACACTTGCGTAGATAGCAAACATGGAACGTGTTATGTATTCCGTTCATTTCTGGTGCAAGTTCCAATTAGTAAGCTTGAAGTCTAATCCGCTTAGTTATCGTAAGCGGTCCAACCAAAAAGGAGACTCAACTTCTCTCCCTTTCCAAAACGAATCAAACCCTTCTAAGGAGATATTTTCAACATCACTCGGTCTCCAACTTGGAACTCTAACGGTTATCTTTTCTTATCGGCATATCTCTTTTGTCGGTCTTGCGCCGCTTTCAAGCGTTCCCTTATAGCTTTGACCTTATCGACTGTCTCTTGCACGATATCCGGTCCGGAAAACTGTTTTTCTCCTGCCTCTAGCCAACACACAGGAGTTCTACACTTCCGTCCATACAATGTTTCAAATGGTGCTGCCTTCAAACTAGAATGGTAGTTGTTGTTGTAAGCAAACTCCACCAAAAGTAGGTGGGTATCCCAATAGCCACCGAAATCGATCACACAATCTCAACATATCTTCCAACGTTTGGATCGTTCTTTCACTTTTTCCGTCCGTTTGAGGATGGTATTCGGTGCTCAAATTCACCCTTATACCCAATTCTTCGTGCAAACATTCCTAAAACCTCGAAGTAAACCGTCTATCGCAATCCAATACTATAGATAAAGGCACACCATGCCTAGAGACTACCTCATCAATGTATAGGTTTGCCAATTTGTCCATTGGTAATGTTTCCCACATTTCTAGGAAATGAGCGCTCTTAGTTAAACGATCGACTATCACCCATATAGTATCATGACCCCGCAAGGTTTTTGGCAATTTGGTCACAAAATCCATCATGCTTTTATCCCACTTCCATTCGAGTATTTCTAAGGATTGCAAACTGCCATACGGTCGTTGATTTTCGGCCTTTACTTGTGAGCAAGTCATACACCGCTCCACAAAGTGCGCCACATCCAACTTCATAACTGACCACCAATAATGCAGCTTCAAGTCTCTATACATCTTGGTGCTTCCCGGCTGGATGGAGTACTTGGACTTGTGATCATCTTCCAAAAGTAGTTTCCGATTGCCTCCAAATTTAGGCACCTACACACGCCCATTAAACAACTTTACCCCGTGGCTATCCTCCATTAATAGTAGCCTTTGCTTTGTCATCACCTCTTCCTTGAGGTATCCTCCAACAAGACTTCAGTTTATGCCGTTCTAATCCGCTCTATGAGGCTTGACACCAACTCGATTTTTGAGAGATAGGCTCGGAGACTCCCACTATAATCTTTTCGGCTTAAGGCGTCGGCAACCACATTTGCTTTACCCGGATGATAGAGCAATTCACAATTGTAGTCCTTGAGTAGTTCCAACCACGTCCTTTGCCTCATATCTAAGTCCTTTTGATCGAAGACATATTTCAAACTCTTATGGTCCGTGTACAACATACATTTCGTGCCGCAGAGGTAATGTCGCCACAACTTCAATGCGAACACCACCGCTGTTAACTCCAAGTCATGCGTAGGGTAATTCTTTTCGTGCACTTTGAGTTGTCATGACGCGTAAGCAATTCCTTTTCCCCTTTGCATCAATACACAACCCAAGCCTATCTTTGATGCATCGCTATAGACCACGACGTGTTCCGATCCTTCGGGCAAGGATAAATATAGAGCTTCACATAACTTCTTTTGTAGTGTTCGGAACGCCTTATCTTGCGCTTCAGTCCAAACGAACTTTACATTCTTCTGAGTCAAATTCGTCAATGAAGAAGAAATCTTGGAAAAGTCTTGAATAAACCTCCGGTAGTAACCCGCTAAACCCAAGAAACATCAAATCTCTGATGGACTCTTAGAAGGTTCCCAATTCATTATTTTCTCAATCTTGGAAGGATTCACTTTCACTCTGTCTCGAGTGACCACGTGCCTCAAGAATTGGACCTCTTCCAACCAAAATTCACAATTGGAGAATTTTGCATACAACTTCTTCCCCCTAAGAACCTCTAATACTTCCTGAAGATGTTGCTCATGATCTGATTCGTCCTTAGAGTACACCAAAATATCATCTATGAACACAATAACTGACTTGTCAAGGAACGGTCGGCACACTTGGGTCACCAAATCCTTGAACACTGCCGGCGCGTTAGTCAAACCAAAAGGCATTACCAAAAATTTGTATTGTTCATAACGCGTCCTAAATGCCATCTTTGGAACGTCGTCCTCCTTCACATTGACTTGATGATAGCCCGGACGTAGATCCGTCTTTAAAGAAGCATCTTGCTCCTTGAAGTTGGTCAAACAAATCATCACGGTTACCTTGTTCAACTCCCGGTAGTCAATGCACATTCTCATCATGTCGTCCTTCTTCTTTACGAACAAGATCGGCACACCCCATAGTGACGAGCTCGACCTTACGAATCCCTTTTCTAAAAGCTCTTGAAGTTGCGCCATCATCTCTTGCATTTCGGATAGAGCTAAATGGTAGTGAGCTCTAGCGATCGGAGCCGCTCCCGGAACCAACTCTATTTTGATTTTACACTCCCGAAGCCTTACGGTTAACTCTCTTCACTTATACACTAAGAGATAGAGCCAAAGCCTGGCTAAATTCTCAGCCACCTCAATCAATTGACACTTGGATATGTTTAGCTGAAAAATGTTTAAAAAATATTTTCCTCCAACAAGAAATGTAAAATTCAGACATGATATCATGAACTTCTGACAAGAGGAAGACGAAGTAGTTTCAGATGCATGGGAGAGATTCAAAGATCTTATTAGAAAATGTTATCATCATGGAATCCCCCACTGCATCCAATTAGAAATATTTTAAAATGGTCTTTCTAATGCTGCTAAAATAATCCTTGATGCTACCGCCAATGGCCCTTTTACAAGCAAAACTTACAACGAAGGGTATGACATTCTAGAAAAATGCTAACAATAATACGTAATGGTCAAACCCCCGTGCCATTGTTCATAAAATAGCATCGGGAATTCATGATATGGATGCCATCTCTGCCTTAAATGCACAAATTGTTGCTTTAACTAATTTAGTTAAAATCAATTTGAACATTGGGGGAGAAAAAAGTCAAGCACACTCTGTGAATCGTTCTTCGATTGAACTTGTGTTTTCAATGGAGAAAATCATCCTTTTGAAAATTGTCCAGGTAATCTAGCTTCGGTAAACTATGTGGGAAACTATCCTAGAAATAGTCCGTTTTCCCAAACATACAACCCGAACCGGCGGAATCACCCAAATTTCTCTTAGGCAGGAAATCAAGGACTTCAATCCCCTGGGGCAAGTCAAGGCCAAAACAGACCACAAAATCCCGCGGGATTTCATCAAGGTCAACTTCCAAATTTTCAACAAGGCCAAACTTCACAATCACACTCATCTAGACCACAACATGCAGTGGAATGTAATGGTTCAATCGAATCATTACTTAAAGGTTTTATAAACCAAACCAATGCAACGTTGCGGGATTTCGAAACCCAACTAGGGGAATTTGCAACAGAACTCAAAAATAGACCCCAAGGGACTTTGCCTAGCGAAACCGACAAACCCAAAGAAATTCACAAAGAACATGTCAAGGCCGTACTTGTGGTGGAGATTGAAAATTTAAACAATTTAAAAGAAGTGGAAAAATCATCTCCCGCACCAATTTTGCAAAAAGAAGCACACACTTTTGACAGAGAGATTGTTCCTAGAATTTCCCCTTCCCTTGAAGAAGCAGAAAGTCCAGAAATTTCTCCCAAAACAGTAGGACCGATGATTCCATGCACTGTCAAAAATCCATCACAACCTACCCACAGTGGGCAGACTATGACCATACCTGCTGCAAGCAAACCAACTCCAGATCTGTGAGATTTTCCTTTTCCAGAGAGATTAAAACCCAAAAATAATAATGTTCAATTCAAAAAGTTTTTGGATATTTTCAAACACCTTCCCATTAACATCCTTTTGGTGGTAGCTCTCGAGCAAATGCCAAGTTATGTTATGTTTTTGAAAGACATTTTGAACAAGAAAAGAAGGCTAGAAGAATTTGAAACTGTGTCTTTAACCAAAGAATGTAGTGCACTTCTTACATGCAAAATCCCTCTGAAACAAAAGGACCCGGGTAGTTTACCATCCCGTGATCAACTGGGAGAAAAGAAGTAAGACATGCTCTATGTGATTTGGGAGCAAGGATAAATCTCATGCCTTTGTCAGTTTAAAAAAAATTAGGAATCGGTGAAGTTCGACCCACCACGGTCACTTTACAACTTGCAGACAGATCTTTGGCATATCCAAAAGGTAAAATTGAGGACATCTTGGTTAGAGTTGAGAAATTCATATTTCCGGCCGATTTTCTAGTATTGGACTATGCGGCGGATAGGGATGTTCCGATCATTTTAGGAATACCATTTTTGGCGACAGGTAGAACCTTAATAGATGTGTAGAAGGGTGAGTTAACGATAAGAGTAAATGACCAACAAGTAACTTTCAATGTGTTTAAAACCCTTAAGTACAATAGAGAAGTTGAGGAATGTTCTTCTATATGCATTTTAGATAAAGACATTGAGCTAAGTTTGATTGATTGCATGGAGGAAGAGGAATTGGAAGAAGGCTTGGTAAAGGTTATAGAGGCTTTTAAACACTTAGATTTTAAGGATAAACCAACCCAACTTCCCTCTATAATTAATGCACCAGACTTAGAGTTAAAACCACCTCCCAATCACCTCAAATACGTTTATCTCATGGAAGAAGAAAAAATGCATGTAATCATTTCTACAAAGCTAAGTCATGATCAAGAAAAAAGGTTGATAGAATTGTTGAAAAACCACAAAAAGGCCATAGGTTGGACAATAACTGACATCAAGGGAATTAGCTCATCACTTTGCCAACATAAGATAATTTTGGAAGATAACAGTATTGGTAAAGTGCAACCACAATGGAGACTTAACCTAATTTCAAGTAGTGGTTGGGTGAGTCCAATGTGTCCCAAATAAAGGTGGTACCACGGTAGTCACCAATGAGAAAAATGAACTTATCCCAACTAGAACCATCACCGGGTGGAGAATTTGTATGGATTATAGACAACTAAATCTGGCCACCAAAAAAGATCATTTTCCTTTGCCCTTTATTGACCAAATGCTAGATAGGTTGGTCGTAAGGAATTTTATTGCTTTTTGGATGGGTATTCGGGGTATAACCAGATTCACATAGCACCCGAAGATCAAGAGAAGACAACCTTCACTTGTCCCTTCGGTACTTTTACCTTTCGGCGAATGCCATTTGGTTTATGCAATGCCCCCGCACCATTCCAGCGTTGTATGATGTCCATTTTCTCGGATATGATTGAAGACACAATGGAAGATTTTATGGACGACTTTTCGGTCACATACACTTCTTTTGAAAATTGTCTTGTTAATCTGAAAAAGATCTTAGAACGATGTGAAACTCACGATTTAATTTTGAATTGGGAAAAATGCCATTTTATGGTACAAGATAGAATCGTTTTGGGTCACATGGTTTCCAAAAAGGGTTTGGAGGTAGATAAAGCTAAATTAGAAGTAATAATACATTTACCCGAACCTACCGCGGTCAAAGGAATTAGAAGTTTTTTTGGACATGTTGGTTTCTATAGGAGGTTTATAAAAGATTTTTCAAAAATTCCCAAACCTCTTTGTAACCTGTTGCATGTCGATCAAACTTTTGATTTCACTTCTGAATGCAAAACAACTATTGAAACTATCAAAGTCGCTCTTGTGATGTCACTTATTGTAATTTCCCCAGATTGGACCATACCTTTTGAGGTTATGTGTGATGTAAGTGACTGGGCTGTAGGTGTCGTATTGGGACAAAAGATAAACAAAATTTTTCACCCCATCTACTACGCAAGCAAGACTCTTATTGAGGCTCAAATTAATTACACCACAACCGAAAAAGAGCTGCTTGCGGTAGTATTTGCATTTGACCGTTTTTGTTCATACTTGATTGGCAGTAAAGTTATCATTCACACGTATCGTGTCGCTATCCAATGTCTCTTTAACAAAACAGACGCTAAGCCACGGCTTATCCGTTGAGTCCTTCTTTTGCAAGAATTTGACTTAGAGATAATTGATAGAAAGGGAACTGACAATCAAGTTGCGAATCACCTTTCCCGAATTGAAGGAAACGTGTCAAGTGGTGGAAATCGAGATATCAAAGAAAACTTTCCCGACGAACACATTTTTGTAATTCAGCACCATTGTAAAGCAAAACTCCAATGGTATTCAGATATTGCCAATTTTCTTGCAAGTGGAATTAAACCACAACATCTTAAAAGTCAACAATTCAAGAAGTTTCTCCACCATTGCAAGCAATATATGTGGGATGATCCTTTTTTATATAAAATGGGTGTCGATCCAGTTTTGCGAAAATGTGTTCCAAACTTTGAGATGAAGGGAATTCTACAAAATTGTCACGCATCGCCTTATGGTGGCTATTTTGGTGGTCAACGAACTGCGGCAAAAATTCTGCAATGTGGATTGTTCTGGCCTATATTGTTCAAATATTCTTTTGAGTTCGTAAGGAAGTGTGACCAATGCCAAAGAATGGGAAATTTGTCCCAACGAAATGAAATGCCACTGAACAATATTTTAGAAGTTGAACTTTTTGATGTTTGGGGCATAGATTTCATGGGACCATTTCCTAAGTCTTTCAGCAACCAACATATCCTTGTAGCAGTTGATTATGTCTCGAAGTGGGTAGAAGCTAAGGCATGTCCCCGAAATGATGCTAAAACGGTGATCTAATTTTTACACAAAAATATTTTTGTTCGATTTGGAACACCCCGAGCCTTGATAAGCGATGAAGGGGCATATATTGTAAACATAATGATGAGCATCACTCTTAGCAAATACAACATCTAACATTGAGTGGCTACGGCATACCATCCACAAACTAACGGTTTGGCCGAACTTTCTAATCTAGAAATAAAAAATATTTTGGAAAAAAGTTGTCAAGCCAAATAGAAAGGACTAGTCTCAAGTTGGATGATGCATTATGGGCTTACCGAACAACTTATAAAACCAACTTATAAAAGTATTTTTTTGTTTTAAACCCAAAAATACTAAATAGGTTTTCTTCTCAATACCACTTTCAAAATTACTTCTTTTCAAGAAAACCACTTTCAAACCAAAAAAAACCCTTTCATTTGCCCCACCCATGGCTCGCAAAAAGCAAAAAACCCCAAACCCCCATCCCTTCCCTTCTCGATGGAGCCGGCGACTTCAGCACACCACCATCGCCGCCAGCGACATTGTCGAACAGCCAAACACCACCGCCGCCTCCACAGGGTCGTCGGCCTTCGCCGGAACATCAACCGCCGCCGCCTCCTCTGCGGCTAGCGCCGATGATTCATCTTCTCAAGGGGGTTTCCTATGTAGTTTTCTCGACTCTCATAAGGTAATAACTCGAATTACTCCTTTAACCCACTCTTCTCCTTCTTTATCTAAAGAGACCCTAAAACCACTTCTTAAAACCACCCAACCACTTCCTGAAACCACCCAAAAACCACTTGAAACCACCACCATTACCATCCATTTACCTAAACCTACAATCTCTACACCACTTTTAAATTATCACAACCCTAAATCCCATCCCAAATACATCAAACCCTTCTCCTAACCCTCTAACCAAAAATAAACCAAACCTAACCAGAGTTTGATCTTAACAAAAAGGGATGTTTGGAAGAAGAAGATTTTGGAGACAAAACAACCTTTGAGTTTGAAGGAAATACAACCCAAGGGAACCAAGATTACTTCCCTTACACCCCTCACCATATCCCTACGACCATACAGGAAGAAACCATCGAAGTACCAACCATCCAAAAATATGCCTACAGTGGGCAGGAGGAAAAAGCTTGTTAGTGCATAAAAATGTATTCAAGATTTTATATGTAATTGTACTATTTGTAAGAGTCAAATGCAATAGTCAAAGTCAAAGATAGAGGTGTTGAGAGTAAAAGTCAACACACTTAGTGTGGTAGTCAAAGTATATAAATAGTGAGCTTGTAATAGAAGTCTTAGAGGTTGTCATTGTGGAGCAATACGTGTGATTCAATATAGAGAGAGGGATGAATTCATAGAGAGAGAGTTTAGAGAGAGAAATGGGATCTCATTCCAATCTTGTATTCCTTCTCATTTCTAATGAAGATCTCTTGAGTTTATCATTGTTACTTGATTGAATCTGGGATCACAAGTGGTATCAGAGCCAAGCAAATCGAATTTGTGAAGAAATCTGAAGATTTTTGGGCATTTTTTTAGACTTTCGGACTTCAATCGATTTTGAGATTTGAGTGTGTTTTGGTTCGAGCTTTGAGCACAGAGCTGTTCGAATTGATTATCTGAATCAATTCGTGCAAGGATTCAGATTCAGAACACATAAATCGAAGGATTTGGCAGTTTTTTGTGTTTTTCGAAAAAGTTCACTGCTCAGATCGAAAGATGGACTTATGTTAGTTTCTTGGTGTTATTTGCTGAACAAAAAGTGTTCAGATTGACCTCGCAAACTACCCTATGAAGTTTCAAATCAATTGGTGTTGATTTGAGCATTTTTTGTTCACTTAGAAATTTTTCATATTCAAACTCATAACTGTCGTACGCTTAAGTGTTCTAGATATTCATAATTGTCGTACGATACATAGCATCATAACTGTCGCACGACTCTTGACCGACTACATTTATAGTCGTGCAAGTCTTGTACGAGAGTTACTGTACACGGGTCTTAGTCGTTGTTGATCCAAACCCTAAGTGATTTGATAATGACCCTCTCTTAAATACTTAGTGAAAATTTTAAGTAAACAATATGTATCAGAGTTTCACTATCGTTGATAAGTACTAAGACCTTATAGTACCGCTGATAGGAACTCTCGTTATTTAGATTAAACATTCAGCGAACACTGTTCATCATAATGCTCTGAGCCTGTTCGGTACTTATGATGATCGCTGATAAGTTAGTTGTTTACTTATGATCCCTAAAGACAAGTTTCACGTCAAAATAGGTTCTACGCTGAAGTCGAAGATCAAGCTCAAGAACCAGCGACAAGTCTCCTAATGAACTGATGTGGATCAGCGAAGACTCAGATTTGTCCACTCAACGTGAAGTATCAAGTACAAGACTTTAGCTATCGCTGAACTTTATCATTCGCTGATAAACAATGATGAAGCGCTGAATCAACGAAAAGCTGATCATGAAGTCCTCCGTACAAAGTACTTTTGTCTTAACCACCTTTGCACGACTCCGTACGATATGTCAGAAAAGAACCTCCTTATTGTCTGAAATCGTACAACCACTCTGATACTACACTGTTCATTCATGCGGCTACTAAGGTTGTCTACTCAAGTCAGATCCTACAACCAATCAGCTGCTGCCACGTGAAAAGTGTAAACTGCCATGCATTAAATGCATGCAGTATATAAGACGACGACCTCACTTCATTTTGAAGTAACTTGTTAACTCTGGTCAAGTTGTCTTTCTTGAGATAGGTTATTATTAGTAATTTCCTTCTCTTTCTTAGGGCAAGAAACTTAGTGTTCCAACTTGTTTAGATTTAGGTTTATCCTTAATCTTGTTCCGCAACAAGCTGTAAATTGTTAATGATTTATCAATAAACAATTGATAAAAGTAAAATCTGTGTGTTTGTATTCAACCCACCCCCCTCCAGGACTCTCGAAAGATCAACCTGGTAAGACAGTATGAAAGCTTCATTTGTGGTAAGAATGAAACTCTCTCTGAAGTACACCAACGTTTTAACTGTTTAATAATAGATCTGAAAACAGTTGGTAAGGAATATTCTAACTTTGAAGTGCTGACAAAGTTCTTAGAATGTTTACCTGAAAACTGGGACAGTTGTTCTATGTGTCTCAAGCTGTCAAAGGATCTAAAATCAATGACCCTTTCTACCTTATATGGCACGATGCTGAATCATGAGCAATCGATATCAGCTCTACTCTCCACAAAAAGCCTATACACTTGAACCCATTTCTTTTCTCCGATCTACCCAAGTTCTTATTCATAAGATCGCTGTGTTTCAGCTAGTCCTCTCCCCTGCTTGAGGATTCTGAAGTACAACCAGCTGCTGCTGAAGAAATAATCCTCGTCTTGGATTTGATCTCTGAGACTGATGAACCTGAAGAACAGCTGCTCTCTCACAAAAACAGACCTTCCTTGGCTCCTCAAAAGCTGAGTGAAGAGGATCAGAAAAAGAGAGATGCAATGATCAAGAGATTCGAAGATCAGCGAATCATCCTGAAGCGTGATCAACTTCCTTCTATTCCACCAAAGTTCAGACTTTCACAAAAGGAATACCAGGATCACCTCAGAGCTGAAAGGTTAATCGCTGAAAGAAGGGAAGCTGAAGAAAAAGACAGAGAACTCGCCATCCAGCTTACTCAACAATCAGTGAAAGACCCCAAGCTGAAACGAACTCCAATCGAAGTTCAACGTCAGTTATGGGAAGACGCCAAGAAGATCGTTGAAGAAAAGAGAACTGTGTCTCAATCTACTTTAATCTGGTGCAAAGAAAAGGTACACTTCAGATATCGACCTGCCAAAATCAACAAGGTACTCATCACTGGAAGATCAACCCTCAAAGTTTCAATCGCTGAAATCGAGATATTCAGAGAGAACGGACAGTACGAAAAATTCTATGCTGAAGCCATAACGAAGTACGGTCTCTCTGAATGGTTGGATATCATATTAGCCATCCAGAAGTCTCAATCTAAGTACAAGGATCATTTCGAAAAGCTGATAAATCAACATATCGACTTAGTATCTTCTTGTGTGGATATTCCTCCTCCCCCTCCTCTCGTAAATCAGAAAAGAAGGGCCTCTGCAAAGAAAAAGTCTAAACCTTTTCTTGCTGAAGTCCTTGGTCCAGAACCTGACCTTTCTGCACTTGACACATCTCTTCCTCTTGGTGAGACTTTCATCCCTGGGAAAGTCATAAGCAAACCCTATGGGATATTCTTTATTGACTATGATGGACGAAAACGTTTTCAACGTATCTCTGAGCTTCCCATCACTCCCATCGAATAGCTGAAAGATCTCATCTACTGGTGTGATTTCAAAAACGACATTCAGGCACGGCATCTTAAACTCTTGGTTTTTGAAGAAGCTCTGAACAAAAGTGGAATCAAGGAGTAAAAGTCCCTGACTGGATGATTCCCTCATCAAAGACCCTTGATGAACTTCTCATTAAGAAAGAACCTCTATAAGCTGATAGGATCGCCTCATTCTTCTATTGTATCAGTTATTCTTTTGTACTTGTAATTTATTTCGCTTGTACTTGTAATCTTTCCACTTCCCTTTGTAATCTGATACGAAGTTTTAAAGAAAGATTTCAGCGAAAGTACTTTACTCCATCAGTACAAAAAAGATCCCAGAAAACAGTAAAAGGGACAAATATTTTATGAGTTCTTTTTATCCTTATGTTTTCATTAAATAGCAATTTTCTCTGTTGCTATGTCATAATCAAATAGGGGGAGATTGTTGATCTAAACCCTCAGTGATTTGATAATGACCCTCTCTTAAATACTTAGTGAAAATTGTAAGTAAACAATATGTATCAGAGTTTCACTATCGCTGATAAGTACTAAGACCTTACAGTACCGCTGATAGGAACTCTCGTTCTTTAGATTAAACATTCAGCGAACACTGTTCATCATAATGCTCTGAGCCTGTTCAATACTTATGGTGATCGCTGATAAGTTAGTTGTTTACTTATGATCCCTGAAGACAAGTTTCACGTCAACATAGGTTCTACACTAAAGAAGACCTTCCCCATAATGTTGAGGGGAGAAGAAAAATAAAGAAGACCTTTCCTATGCTGAAGGGGAGGGTATTGAGACTGAAGTTGATGATACTTCTTCAAAACCTCAGGGAGTTGAAAACCCTGAGGGAACCGAGAAGCTCGCCTCTGTATTTGAGGGGGAGCAACTCGAAGAGCAGAACTTTGAAGCTGCTGCTGATGTAACCTCACCCTACGCTGACGAGGTTGAATCTGATGAAGACGAAGCTGAAGACGATGAAACTGTCAACATCTCTGATGATGAACCATCTTCTTCTCCAAAGAATGATGATGATGACGATGATGATGATGACTCCTTTATCGTCAAGCCTGCTCAGAAGACTACAGCTCTCAAAGGGATTTCGATAAATGAACCTTCAGGGGAGCAGACCAAGACAAAGCCTGCAGCGTCTGAAGCTGACAAAGGCAAAAACAAAAGTCGTGTTGCAGAAGACAATCTGATGATCTTGCTTCAAAAGCCAGTTTGTCAGGTACACTACCTCCTATTCCCTTACACTGCATCCCTCTTCTATCCCTTCTCAATCTCAATCCTTCAATCCATAAAACCTCTATACACTTAACCACATTCTTTTCTCTATCTCTTTCTTCCCCAACTCTACTTACTTAAGCGATCGCTGTGTTTCAGCTAGTACTCTCCCCTGTTTGAGGATCCCGCTGAAGCTCCTGCGACTACACCGGGAATAATCCCAGCTCCAATTCTGAGGAAATAATCCCAGTCTTGGATTTAACCACTGAGACTGATGAACCTGAAGAACAGCAGCTCTCTCACAAAAACAGACCTTCCTTGGCTCCTCAAAATATGAGTGAAGAGGATCAAGAAAAGAGAGATGCAATGATCAAGAGATTAGAAGATCAGCGAATCATCCTGAAGCGTGATCAACTTCCTTCTAATCCTCCAAAGTTCAGACTTTCACAAAAGGAATACCAGGATCACCTCAGAGCAGAAAGGTTAATCGCTGAAAGAAGGGAAGCTGAAGAAAAAGACAGAAAACTCGCCATCCAGCTTGTCCAACAATCAATGAAAGACCCCAAGCTGAAAAGAACTCCCATTGATGTCCAACGTCAGCTATGGGATGATGCCCAAAGGATCGTTGAAGAAAAGACGAAAGTATTCGATACGACTTTGAAATGGTGTAAAGAAATGCTGAATTATCGATCTCGACCATCCAAAATCATCAAAGTAAACATCAGAGGAAGATTGCTCGTTGACGTTCCTATTGTTGAAGTTGATGTATTCAGAGAAGACAAAACCAAGCAAACCTTCTATGCTGCTACTTTATAGAAGTTTGGTTTCTCTGAATGGTTGGAAGTGAAATTAGCCATTCAGGGATCGCGCTCAAAGTTCAAGAGCCATGTCGATAAAATTTTAAATAATAAGATCGACTTGGTTTCTTTTGCTGTGGATATTCCTCCTTCCACTCTTCTTCCTCCTCAACAAAGAAGAGTCTCTACAAAGGAAAAGAAAGTCTCAGACTCAGGTCCTCCTATATGGAATGAAACAGGTATTGGTTTCTCTCGTGTTGAAGTTCTTGGCCCTGATGTTGATCTCTCAGCGCTTGACACCTCCCTACCACCTGGAGAAACTTTCATTCCTGGCACAGTTGTAAGTGATCCCTATGGTATATTCTTTCTAGACTACTATGGAAATCATCACTTTCAACTCATCTCTGAGCTTCCAATCACTCCCATCGAACAACTCAGAGATCTCATATACTGGTGTGAAGTCAGACGCGACATTAAAGCTAGACACCTGAAGCCCTTGATTTTTGAAGAACCTCTGAACAAAAAGAATCAAGGAGTAGATGTCCCTGACTGGATGATTCCCACATCAAAGACCCTCGATGAACTTCTCATCAAGGAAGAACCTTTTGACGGATAGGATCACCTTGTAATTCTTTCTATCCTTATCTGTCTACATCTTCTGTACTTGTAATTTTATTTGCTGTACTTGTAATTTTTCTACATCCCTCTGTAATCTTTACGAGGTTTAAAGAAAAATTTCAGCGAATGTACTTTACTCCATAAGTACTGAAAAGATCCCAGAAAACAGTAAAAGGGACAAATATTTTATGAGTTCTTTTTATCCTTATGTTTTCATTAAATAGCAACTTTCTCTGTTGCTATGTCATAATCAAATAGGGGGAGATTGTTCATCCAAACCCTCAGTGATTTGATAATGACCCTCTCTTAAACACTTAGTGAAAATTGTAAGTAAACAATATGTATCAGAGTTTCACTATCGCTGATAAGTACTAAGACTTTACAGTACCGCTGATAGGAACTCTCACTCTTTAGATTAAACATTCAGCAAACATTGTTCACCGTAATGCTCTGAGCATGTTCAGTTCTTATGGTGATCGCTGATAAGTTAGTTGTTTACTTATGATCCCCGAAGACAAATTTCACGTTAATATAGGTTCTACGCTAAAGTCGAAGATCAAGCTCAAGAACCAGCGACAAAGTCTCCTAATGAACTGATGCGGATCAGCGAAGACTCAGATTTGTCCACTCAACGTGAAGTATCAAGTACAAGACTTCAGCTATCGCTGAACTTTGTCATTCGCTGATATAGAATGATAAAGCAATGAATCAACGTAAGCTGATCATGAAGTCTTCCGTACAAAGTACTTTTGTCTTAACCACCTTTGCACGTCTCCGTACGAAATGTCAGAAAAGAACCTCCTTATTGTCTGAAATCGTACAACCACTCTGATACTACACTGTTCATCCATGCGGCTACTAAGGTTGTCTACTCAAATCAGATCCTACAACCAATCAGTTGTTGTCACGTGTAAAGTGAAAACTGCCATGCATTAAATGCATGCAGTATATAAGAAGAAGACCTCACTTCATTTTGAAGTAACTTGCTAACTCTGGTCAAGTTGTCTTTCTTGAGATAGGTTATTATTAGTAATTTTCTTCTCTTTCTTAGTGCAAGAAAACTTAGTGTTCCAACTTCTTTATATTAGGATTTATTCCTTATCTTGTTCCGCAACAAGTTGTAAATTGTCTTGATTTATCAATAAACAATTTAGAAAAGTAAAAACGTGTGTTTGTATTCAACCCCCCCCCCCCCCCTTCTACAAACTTGTATAGCCCTTCGGGACTAACAACAATGATTATGGTTTCTAGACATCTTAGTTTAGAACCCGTTCTACAATGATTATGGCTTCTAAACATCTCAGTTTAGAACCCGCTCTTCAACGATTGTGGTTTCTAAACACATTAGTTTAGAACCCGGACTTCAATGATATTTGACTTCTGAATACACAGTTCAGAACTCATTTTTCAAAGATAATTGGCTTCTGAATAATTCAGTTCAGAACCCGTACATTCAATGATTTTGACTTCTGATCATTTCAGATCAGGACTCGGTCTTCAAAGACTATGTCTTCTGAATTTACTTCAATCCTGGTAATTCAGAACTCGTTTTAATAGTTAAGGATATTTTGATCCAAGTCTTGTTATTTTGCAGATTTTGTTCAAGATAAAGATCATTTGCACATATTAAGGGGGAGTTTATATGTTTTTAAATCAATGTATCATGATTTGAGGGGGAGCTCAAACATTTCTGATTGTAAGTATCTTCTGATCTTAATCTCCGATTGTTTGAAAGAAGTACGACTTTCAAGCATGAAAAACATTTTTCCTTAAATGTTCAAACCACTTCTCTGTTCTCAAACATGTTTTATGAATTTAGAAGTGTGATTTTAAATGTTTTTCATGGAGATCTCAGATTACCGTAACATCATTTCTGATCGTGTGTTTCTAAAGATTAATACTTGTGTATTATCTTTTCTATACTTTCAAGTATTCATACACACCGGTACAGCTTCATATTGACTTTGTTATTACCATGTCTCATATTGAAACAATTTTTCGATGGTAATACTCACGTTTGTATTTCAATTTTGTTGAGCATCATACATTCTTTCAGCGTAAAACTTCGACGTTTCATTCAAAGATTGTTTATATTTGTTCATATAAACAAACTTCATTTCTTTGATACCCTATCCTTTTATGATTATTATTCATGATATTTGATCTGATTGATACATTGTCAGATTCTCAAACAAGTCTTTCAAATTCATTTCATTCATTCATTATCCTTGTTTTGAGAAATCTTCATGTTCAAATGCTCAAATATTTCATGATATTATTGAGGATCCTACATTTTGATGACAATGTCATTCAAATGTTCAGATTTATTTGTTCAAACTAAACTGTTGAACACCGCAAATCATTTAGGACAAAATTTCATAGGATCAGTGTGTGAGCATAAAGAACTTCTATGGATTCACGTTAACCAGTGTTTCCTACCCAAAAAGTTATCCTTGAGTGATTGAGGGGTGAGGGGTCTACATCAATAAGTGGGGGGGATAACTATCCGGTTGAGTAATCTCATTGTGCTGAGGTAAAATGTAAATGAGAGTCTGGGTAGAAGTGAGCGGATTAAAAACAGAAAGAGGGTGTGAGAATAGAGTTAAACGAATAAGAGAACTCTGCACCAACCATGTTCTGAGCCGGGAAGCCACATTACTGATTGGTTCACATTCTTTGGTAACCCTCATTGAAACAGGCAGTTAGCCCATGCCAACTGTTGCTTTAACCCCACCAGCTACTCATTTTTTTCTCAACAAAGAAATGTTTCAATTTTTCCAAAGTTTTGGATATTGAAAAAGAAGGAAGTTTGCCCCACCTTCACACTTCGATCATGCACATTGAGTCTGTGGAAAACTTGTTGCTGTCTCAACAGTTTACACAATTTGAGCCTTATAATTAATAATAAGTTGCTTCAATCATTTCTACACAAGCATGTACACACAAGGAATATGTTTTCTTGTCATAACGTTCATAGAATATTCTTAGTGTTTTTCGATGATTGAATAGAAGCCCTGGAGGAGTGAACATCAAAAAGCTCCTTTCCAAAGTACATCCATTATACTAAGTGGGTACATGCTACTTACAGGCATTTGAACTTATTCATTTGTTGTTTCAGGGTTACCACATTCTTTTTATCTGAATTTGAAAAGATTCGGATAAAATTCTTTTGGAATTGACGGATTATCAGATCAAAAGGAGGAGAATGTTGCTTAGGGTATTCAAAGACCATGCTGAATTTGATATGAGTTTTGATGACCATGATGCTCACAATCATCAAAAAGGGGGAGAAATAATACCTAGAAGAAAAGGGAGATTTATCAATGAAAGATTAAGGGGGAGAAATGTCATAAATTGTGTCAAAGTCAAGAAAATTCTCTGAGGTGATTCGAGAAAGTTCGTTGTTCAAAAACAATTTAAGGTAAGAGTGATGAAAATACAGAAGTTCAATCCTATTTTAAAGTTTTCGGAAAGTTTTCGCTTTAAAGCTCAAGATGAACAGTATCCATCAAAGTTTTCTCATGATGAAGAATAAACTTGAAAGTTTTTGCATGGCTAAGGATACGAAATGTTTTGTTTTTGCATGCATAGGGATACGAAAAGTATAGTTCTCGTATGCTAAGGATGCGAAAGGTAAGGTTTTCGCATGCAGTTAGTTGCGAAAAGAGTGGTTCTCGCATTGTGAAGGATACAAACTGTTTGGTTTTCGCATGATGTTGAATGCAAGAAGTTGAGTGTTCGCATGTAATTGGGTACGAAAAGTTTCTTCACTTATTCAGTTAGTTGCGAAAAGTTTTTCAGATGTGTAGTTGGATGCGAAAAGTTTAAAGCTTCAAAGATTGTAAAGAAGCAAAGATCTGAATTTCGTGTACAATACTTGATAATAATTTGATGAAGTGTTTGTTTAAGAAGATTGACTTTACAAAGGATAAATTGAAGATTATTCTATGTTTGAAGATGGTCAGAGCTTCAATGATTAAAGCGGTCAGAGTTAAAGCTTTGAAGATCAAGAGCTGAAGACTGCTGCTATATTTTTGTTAAATCTTGAATACAAAGGGGGAGAATGTTAGGACATTATTGTATTCAAGATTTACTATAAAGTCAATGTATTGTGTTAGTCAATGTCTTAGAAAGTTAACATTGTTTAGCCTTTATGCCTTGTAAGCCTTAGGTATAAATAGGCTTGTCTAGGCTTTGTTAGTTAGTAGTTGTTCTTGTCATATGAATGTAAGTAATTTTGTCATTTGTAAACTTTGGAATATCAATGAATGATAGATGAATTTCTCTCTCTAGATTGTGTTTCATTGTAGATTCTTTCACTAGATTGGGAACTTACACTTTTGGTAACTTAAACGGGTGATCTTTTGAATATGCATGGTGTTGACTATCCAATTGTTTCCTCTAGTTTTTCTTTGTTTTACATGTGCAATATTTCGTTGTTGATAAGGTTGGTCAATGAACTAAGACGACGTAGGCCATCTTTTACCGTTAACGGCCGAAACACTTTCTCCCTAGTCGCCAAACCCAAAGTCGTACTTTCTCTTATTTACGATCAATGAGGACATTGTCCTATTTTAAGTTTGGGGGGAAGCCATACGAGGCTTGATACTCTATTTGTGATCAAAAATCTTTACGATCATAAAAAAAATATATATGTATATATAAAAAAAATAAAAATAAAAAAATATATATATATAAGTCTTCGAAAAATTGGAAGACACTCTTCGAAAAATTGGAAGACATTTTGAAAACCAATATCCATCAAAAAGTACGCAACGAGTGATGGGTTACAACAACAAGAACCACGCAAATCGGATCCTTTCGAGACATATCAAAAATCCTTTTTATAGAACAATTCAAGTTTGGGGGAAGATTCATAAATTTTTCAGAATTTAGCCACATTTTACGAACCCTCATGAAAGTACTATTGATTAGTTCATAACAAACCACGTCAACAAGGAAAGAAGGCACCCTATTCGAGCTAGAGGAATTGTCAACACTATTCGGGTAAAATTTTCATTTCGTTCGTTCTCTCCCTCCATCGTAACATTCTTTTTAACTTTTTTCACTTGACGACAAGTAACACCTTAAGTTGGGGGAATGATAACTCTAATTTTTGTAGAGTTATTTGTTACGAATTTTCTAGTTTTTACTTCTTTTTATAACCGCTTTTGCTTCTAATCTTTTCACTTGGTCCATAATATTTGCAAGTGTGATAATAAAATAAAAAGATGTAATCTTATGCAAAACTATGATTTTGAGACATGCTGGGGGCATGCAGTGCCCACTGTGGGCACACTGGAAAGCCACCGCCCAAGGAGAAGCAAGTGACACAAGTGGGTTGTGAGATGGATTGTGGACCACACATTCTCTGAAAAATGTGAGCCACACACAAGTATTACAATGATGATTTTGTTGGTTCTATATGCTCAAGAATGATTATAAAATAATATTACCAGTAATATATGATCCTATAGGGTCACACCGAACAACAAGTAGACACCGAATTAATATTTATAAGAATTTGATTCTTGATAAATATTATTAATTCTTGATAAATATTATTAATTATATTATTGAATATAATTTATAATATTAGATGCAAATGAAATATTCTTATTTATTAAAATAAGATGAGTTCATATTTAACTAGAAGTTAAAAGGAGGGACTATATAGAATAAGTTTAAATAGTTAAAATAATGATTTTAACTAAATTTAAACTAGAGGGGTCCTAAGTTCAAATATGCATGGAAGCCTCTAATTTCATTGGACCATTTTGTGGTCCAATAGGAATGCTTACATGGATTGTGCTTTTGGACAAAAGGAAGAGACTTACTTGAAAAACGGGGTATCACATTGGAAAAATACATGAAATAAGTTTTTTCTCTCTCTCTCCCTCCTCTCTCTTGCTCTCGGCCGAAAATACACACCTAGTGTGTGTGTTTTTTTCCTTTTCTTCAAAACTCTATTGTAGAGTGGTGAGGAAGTTCTTTTTGCATCTTGTTTCAAGAAGGGTACTAGCATACATTGGTGTTCTTGCTTGTGGTGGATACCACTAGAGGAGCTCTCTTTTGGGTTCTACATTCATCACCAACATCCAACCTCCCATGAGGAACCAAAGGACTACAAAGGTTGTAATATTCTAAAACTCTCTATCTTTTATTTAATCTTTCATGTTCATGAAAATGGATCCTTGGTGGGTGTTAAAATGTTTTTTAATGTTGTTCAAAGTTTTTAAGCTTCCGTTGCAAATATTATGATTTTTAAAATCTTATTTTGATCAAAACACAACAGATTTTAGGGGCTATAAATAAGAAGATGAAGAAGCTGTACAAATCGTTCATGAATCCTCTCCTATCTTTAGAATAATTAGTTTTTCATTTTCTCAAGTTATTTACTTTCTAACAAACACTTCAAGTCTTAGGCTTGAAGTGTAGCACTTTAAATTCTGTATTTTAATTCCGTACTTACTCTTCGTATTTCATTTCTCGTATTTAACTTTATGAAAGTAGTTACTTCGTATTTCTTTTCTTTTATTATGCATGTTACTTTCAGTATGAGCTAATCACCTTTTGGGTGTGGGTGTAAATCAAACTTGAGACTAGTAGGAGACACTTGGGTGTTGCCATCGTTGCTAGCTCTTAAGTTTGGTCACTTAAGTCGGGACTTAAACTCAATGCAAATAAGCTGATCACATTGAAGTGTTAATATTAGATCTTAGACCTCGAGAGGGGCGGATCCGAAATACGATATAAGTGATGCACAAAGATTTGAGAAAGTCTTTTATAACCACGTAGAGATACGGGTTTTGCATGATTTACTGAGGTTCGAACTTCGGTCGAGATTTATATCACAAAGAGATTTGGGTGTCAATCTCCATACTGATTGAACTTTGATTTTTGAGTCATACTTAGTTAAATCGGCAAGATTAAGAGTTAGCAATAATGGTGACTTTATGGGTATTTTGTAGCACCAGTCTATAAATATCCACTTTCGAGAGATCGGGCGTTTTATAGACATTCGTACTACAAAGTGAGTAACCAAGTTGTCACTGCAACCATCTCAAGGAAAATTTACACCCATACCCCTTCTTTAATTAAAAATACATTTCATATTTTAAAATACTTCACCAATGTAACACCTTGAAATTTCCATAATTATCGTACATTTTGGGAGAACGTTTAAAATAATGGGAAAGTGTTATTTTAAACGAAATGTCGAAAGGGTTGAAAGTGTAATTGACTAAAGTTTTTGGGCTAATTTGTGAAATTGGGTAACTTGGGTTTAGTTTCATCAATTGGCCAAAGTGTTGGGCTAAATTGGTAAATTGTGAAAAATCAGATATTTATATATGGGAGTCGACTACAATTAGGATTATCTTAATTGTGTTTTCTGAAGTCGGTTTCTGCATCCATTGGTAAGCAATCACATAATCTCCTTCAAATCAGTTGTTTTGGATTGACATTTATAGTCAAATTAACTTCTGATTAGGTTACTCAATCTTTGGAGAATCAAGTTTGAAGTTGGTGTTTTGGGTTGAATCGAATTGCAGAAGACTTTGGGTCGAAGCTTTGTTCTAGGTGAGTTCATCTCTCGTTTTCCAACTAATTGGAATTGATATTGGATGATTTATATGATTTTGAACTGTTTAAGTTGTAACAACCCGATTCCCAAACATACAACAAATAACATATATTTCATAACATCGTTACATAACCAAAAGATTCATAGTATAACAAGTAAGGTCCCTTAGTCTTTACATCCAGAATAAGGTATTCCATTACAAACTTTTTACTAATTACATACATGATATCTAGTTATGAAATTAGAACAGCAAAACACGTCTTAGTCTTCATAACATCCTTCTTCCAAAAGCTAAACACATAGTACTCTTCTCATTTGCTCTTACCCGATCCACGACCTGGAATACATATTTTTAAAACAAAATGAGGGTTAGACCTATTGGTCTAAGTGATAAAATCCCTGTCATTTTTAAAACCATTTGCACAAGTACCATATATATATCACAAAAGATAAATACCAATCATAACTCACGCATCGTGTACTTTTCCTATCTCATTCCCATGGCCATATTAGTTGGTTGCAAGCCAACTAATATATTAACTCCACTGTACGACAATTACAGCCAACACCATTGTACGAATATTACAGCTAACACCACCGGTCCTAAGCCTAACCAACACACTCTCATATAGTGTAATACTCATGTAAATATAATATACATCTCCACATATTATATTTCAAACATAAGCACCTAATCACATATATGTATTCCAGTTTGAAAATATTTTGAAGTAAAACTCACCTGTTAGTCTATCAAAACGTTCTCCAAGCTTTTCTCAAAACGACTCTGCTTTCACTTCAAATTCACAGAATCTGAAACAAATAGGTACACGTATCTTTTTACCAAATAGAACACATAAGACTTACTAAAGCTAAAGGCTCTAGATAACTCTATCCTCAAATGTTACCCCTAAACCCGAACTTAAGTCGAGTCCACAGTATATTCAATTCTCATTCATTCCCTATCTAAGAGTTAACAAAACACAGGCTACTGGATACTCAAAAGTATCTGAATTCTAAAAAATTACCAAACAGCCCAAAGTTTCCAGAAACCACAAAAGTATCCGGACAACAGGACTTTCCGGACAATACAACCAATCCGGACAACCCCAACTTTTCGGACAGCAAGTCCAATCCGGACGTCATCCAGAAACCACAGTAATCCGGACTCCATCCGGTATCTAAATTCGTCCGGAAACTTAATGAAAAGAGGAATTTACCGGATGCAAGATTCGTCCGGACACCTGCATGAAGAAACTACCGGACACTATCAACAAAACTACCCGGACACATTCATCATGTGTCTGGAAACCTCTGTCGGTTTTGTCCTTTTTACCCAGAAACCGACTGAATCAACCCCATATATGAAATCACTGATTCTACACCGATAAAAACTATGTACTAGCAATTTCAAACATAAATTGTAAAGGAAACATACCTCAAAACTCTTCCAAGTATACCAATTTGAATCCCTAGCCACCAAACCTTTCTTTCTTCTTATTTTGCTCTCAAAACACACACACACACTGAATGTTTTCTGCTGAGTTATGATAATATCTGAATGTCTAAGGTGATAATATCAACCCATAAATACCAAGTGGACCTTGAACTATTCACTAATGACTTAAACACCCCTAAACTTATAATTTCACCTAAACTTACCCAAAACATCAATTATAGAGTTAAATAATTTAACGGAATTAGAATTTCACTAACGAACTTACCCGGGGTATTACATCATCTCCCCCTTAAAAGAATTCCGTCCCGAAATTCGATTAGGCAAAAAGGTACGGGTACTTAGTTCTCATTTCGGATTCTAATTCCCAAGTAGCATCCTGACCCCTATGGTGTCTCCACTGTACTTTTACTTGCTTGATTACTTTGTTCCGCAAAACTTTAACTTTGTGGTCAACTATGGCTTCAGGTTCCTCTACATAATTCAGATTTTCATCAACTTGTATATCCGGTAGAGATACGGCTTGATCCGGTGTAACCATACACTTTCGAAAATTCGATACATGAAAGGTGTTGTGTATACGGCTTAATTCAGGCGGGAGATCTAACCGGTAAGCTACTTCCCCGATTCTTTCTGTAATTGCAAACAGTCCAATGTACCTTGAACTAAGTTTACCCTGCTTCCCAAACCGAATGACTCCTTTCCAAGGTGAGACTTTTAACATTACAAAATCCCCAACTTGAAACTCTAACGGTTTATGGCGTCGGTCTGCGTAGCTTTTCTGCCTGTCTTGAGCCACTTTCAAACGTTCCCGAATCTGAGTAATCTTATCCACGGTTAACTGAACTATATCTGGCCCCGCTAACTGCTTCTCTCCCACTTCGTTCCAACACAGAGGCGTTCTGCATTTTCTACCATACAGAACTTCAAACGGTGCCGCTTGTATGCCGGAATGATAAATGTTGTTGTAGGCGAATTCGATCAACGGTAAGTGCTTATCCCACGATCCCCTAAAATCAACAATGCAGGTCCGTAACATATCTTCTAATATCTGAATTGTCCGTTCACTCTGACCATCGGTTTGAGGATGATACGTTGTACTTAACTTTATCTGTGTACCCATTTTTTTTGAAAACTCCTCCAGAACCTTGAATTAAAACGACCATCACGATAAGAAATAATCGAAATTGGAACTCCATGTCGAGTGTAATAACCGGGTACGTTGTTAGTTTATTTAAAATTTTATTATTTTAATTTTAAGGTAAGTTTGGGATTAGATTTATGGAGTTATAAGTTAAGGGGTAAGTTTTAATTTTAATTTAGAGATTGGAGGGTTAAAGTTGTCATTTGATGAAAGTAGGAGGTTTGTTTGGTTGATGTGATTAAACTTAATCACACCACCGCCTTATGTATAGACATAGGTGGCATTGAGATATTATCTCATCTTATTAGTTTTGTATGAGCATGTGTGAGTGAAGAAAAAGAAAAGAAACTAAAAGTGTGTGTGTGGGTTTTTGTATACGACAAAGAGGGAGAGAGAGAGAGAGAGGTTAACGAGAGAAATGAGAAGAGGAAGAAGAAAGGTGGATGTTAGCAAGGGATTAAGTACATCAAGTGATTGGAAGCAAATGTATGTTTCTAGTTAAATTACTCTCTTTATGTTCATAAGTTTGTTAATATGAGTTTAAAAGTAGGTTTTGATGAAATATGATGTTTTTGGGAAATTAAGTTTATAGGTAGTTGTTAATTATGGTCTTAAACATATCTGCAAGTTTATAGAAACATGCATGGCTTAAAACTAGAGATTTCTGGGTTTTTACGTTTTTCAGTTAGTTGAGACATGTATGAACTCAGTTAGTTGAGACATGTATGAACACAGTTGGTTGCGACTTGGGGCCATGTCTCAACAGTTGGTTGCGACTTTGTGCCATGTCTCAACAATTGGTTGCGACTTGGGGCCATGTCTCAACAGTTGGTTGCGACTTGGGGCCATGTCTCAACAGTTGGTTGCGACTTGGTGCCATGTCTCAACAGTTGGTTGCGACTTGGTGCCATGTCTCAACAGTTGGTTGCGACTTGGTGCAATGTCTCAACAGTTGGTTGCGACATGAGGGAGTTATCGCAATAGTTGGTTGCGACAAGGATTATCATCTTATGTGTTTGATTAGTAAAGGAATATATGTATTTGAATTGTTTCAGATTCTGTGAAAGATCGAATTGATTGAGAAAAGCTTGGAAGTGATTTTAGATAAACAGTCAAGGTGAGTTTTACTTTAAAATGTTTTCAAATTAGGATACATATATATATGTTTATATATATATGAGATGGATATATGGTAGGAATGTGATGACGTGTTTATAAATGAAAATATCATATATTGAGATATGATGGGAATATGATAGATGGTGACTTTATGTGTTTATGTTTGAAATATAATATATTGAGATGTATATTGTATTTACATGAGCATTACACTACACGAGTACACGTTGGCTGGGTTCCGAGTTTCGGACCGGCGGAGTATTGGCTGTAATATTCGTACGGCGGTGTTGGCTGTAATTGTCGTACGGCGGAGTAATTGATTAGTTGGCTTGCTAACAACTAATTTGGCCATGTGAAGGATGTGAAGGATGAGAGGTACACGATGCACGAGTCTGGTTTGGTATTTAGTTATGTGTGATATATGTGTGTTTATATAAAGGATTTTATATAAATTGGTAGGATAAGAGGTACACGATGCACGAGTCTTGTTTGGTATTTAGTTATGTGTGATATATGTGTGTTTATATAAAAGATTTATATAAATTGGTAGGATGAGAGGTACACGATGCACGAGTCTTGTTTGGTATTTAGTTATGTGTGATATATGTGTGTTTATATAAAGGATTTTATATAAATTGGTTTTATAACGATTTTGAAATGGCAGGGATTATCTCACTAGACCGGTTGGTCTAACCCTCATTTTGTTTTCAAAAATATGTATTCCAGGTCGAGGATCTTTTATTAGCGATGTGAAGGATAAATTGTAGGACGCGGTTGATAGCTGACGGAGATTAGGAAATACTTCTGTTTTGTATTGTAGTGTTTTGAGACTATGGGACCGTACGTGACTTATTATGTATTTTCTTTTATGAATGTAACGATGTTATGCAATATATGTTATTTGAAGCATGTTTGGGAAACCGGGTCGTTATAGATGGTATCAGAGCCCTAGTTTAAGGGATTTAGGTATTTGGATTTATACCTAGACTTAAACTGCATGTGAAGTAGGATGTCCCTATTATTTTAGAACCTTGGGATGTTAAGTATAAAAAGGTAGAAGGAACATCATGTAAGGTAATTTCGAATTACAACTGGCCAGTGTAATTGTGAACTTACAAGTACATGTTTGAACTGGAATACCTTATTATATGGGGAATATGCTTACGTGTATATTAACCCTGTGAAAATCAACAGAATGGCAAGTCGGACTCAATGTATGGATAGAGACGAAGACAAGTATATTTCTATAAACTCTACACGTGCTAAAGTTCTATTTGACTTCGGTACAAACCGATCAATTGTGTCTCCAGCCTTTTGTTGCATATCTGCATTAGAAAAGTATTTGATAATTATGTTAGAAATATAGATGGGTGTGCTTAATTACTGTTATTCTGATTTTGTTAGTGTGTGGAGTTTGATGGCTTGAGTGTAAAGAATAATAGTAGTGTGTGGAACGTGGTGATTATGTGTGGAGAGTAACGGTAGTGTGTGAAGTCTTGACCTGGTCATGAAGGCGAGGGTTTAGTGTGTTGTGTAGATTATACTTATTGTGATTGTAACGCTATCTAGAAGGGTATTGTTTAAATGTGTGGGGTGATGTGGATAAGATGGTGGCAGTTTATAATTAGTGGGCGTGCGAGGTGTAGTTGTAATGAATTTTTGTAAGGTTAAGTGGTGAATTAGTGATGATATGGGGTGAGTGGAAACCTCTGCTCGGGATTTTGTTTATAAGTTGTTCAGATGTGACAAAAGTATGTGTGGAGAGGCATGGATGTCTAGGTGGTGCGTAGTATTGTTATTCGAGAATAAGAGAAAGGAGTGGCAGTAGATGGTTAGCTAAGGAGTGGAGTATTACCTGTTGAGAAATGAAAAGTGTGTGGTTTTTTTGAGCATTGAATGTGATTTCGGATTAACTCGGTTAAGTTCCTGGTATGAGGTGTGGTGAAATTATTGGTTAAGTACGGTAATCGTTGAAATTGGGTGTGTGTGATTGGTTTGGAAGTGAAAGAAAGCTAGCTCATGGGTGAGCACCTCCTAGTGAGCTGTCCTTGGGGAAACATGTTTTATGTTGAGAAGAGAGTGAAAGAAAGTAGTCGAATGTAATGCTCAAGGTGAAGGATCATTGGATAGGACGTAGTAGTAGTGCGAGAGTGATGTTGTGGAAAGTGTGGGAATCAATTGTTATCTATGGTACGTGATCGGTGTAATTAATGCAAGAAAGTGTTGTCTGTCTTAGACGTATTCTGGGTTAGAGAAGTGACGGTAGAGATGTGTATAGTCTATGGAGAAAAGTTTAACTACGGGTTAAGGTGATACTCCAAGTTGATTCTGTGATTTATAGGAGAGTAGAGTGTCGTTATTCGTGGAGTGTTGGATTGTTGGGACGTTAACGTCGGTGGAATGCGTTCTTTTAAGAATGGTAAAATTCTGTGCGAAACCATTAGGTTGGGGCATGATTTAAAAATATGGAGTCTAGATGTGTGAATGATATTGGTATGTTTGATTTGAGATGTTATACCTTGTTTGTATCACGCGGGGTTTTCTTTTGAAGTAAAAGTTGTTATAGTCGGGAGAGTACTAAATTGTTTGTATGCGCTTTAGTAACGAAGGGTTACGCATAGTGGGAGTTCATTCGACCTTTTCCGTGTCGATTCTGCGGAAGGGCTTAGCCAAAGCAAGTATGGTTGTATCGTTAGAAAACACCGGAATGGATCAAAGGTGGAATGATGTGGGGGAATCGTTGGCGATAGTAGGTCGCAAGGTTAGAAAACTAGGTTACTGATAACCTAGACTTAAGCTGAGAGAAGATATTTATATTATGTTAATAATGTTGTAAGAAATTGATGCTTGAGAGTTTTCTTGGTATAGAAAAATGGTTCAAATGAGTTGGGTGTTTACCTAATACTTCTCCTGGATTGGAGGATTTAAGTTGTAAAATGGATTTATATTATTAATATTATGATTAGCGGGAAGAAAGCGATGAACTTTGTGGTGTATTTTGTAGTAGATTTATTATATGATTAGTTGGTGATTTTTACAGTTAAGTAAAGTGAGGGTAATGTTGATGAACTTTCTTTATGGAGTTGTTTAAGTTAAAGAGTGGTTTTAAACTTTATTTTAATTTGATGATGATATATTGATTGATGCGAAGAAGACGTAATTTGTTGAACACGTCTGAAAGTTGTCATAATGATTTTATGGTATCATTATTAGGGTATGATATTTTGGTGTGATATTTGTACAATTAAGAAATTGGCATCATAAGCTAAGGTAGATATATAAGTCTTTGACTTCTCATCGAGTTTTGCAGTCATGTTAAGTGAAGACATTGGATTGTTATTGCAAATTATGTTATTTGATGGGAAGTCAAGATGGAAAAGTGAGATCGATTAAAGTATCGGGATTTAGAGACAATAATATGTTCATGTTTGAATGAGATCATTTTACTCCGATTGGACATCGGGTAAAGTACGTTAATTCATAGTATTTATTAATTGTTTTAACTAATTTGAATCGAATTGTTAGAAGTATTGTGATTTGGTTAACTATGTTTGGAGATCGAGAAGTGTATTGTATCTTGAAGCATTTAGTGATATTTTTATTGTAACTTTTAGTGAAAACGTTTGAGTAGACTTGGTTTTGCATGTGTAAATATGATTTTGATGAATGATTTAGTGTCAAGTGCAATTAAGTATTGATGTGTGATTATCATGGTTATGCCATGTTAGCATGAGAATCGGGAATGGTAGAATGAGGTATACGGGTTTGATAAAATTAAGAAACTTATCCGTGATATAAAATGATTTTGTTGAGTATATTTTATTCCATGAAAGAGTATAAGAAATAGGTTGTAATTGCTAAGCAAATTTTATATGGAAAGTGCATGATTATGTTTTCGAGTTAGTATTGTAAAAGTGTAGAATACGACGTTTGTCGTGAAAGGCTGATGGAGTTAAAAGTAGTATTAGCATGGTAAATGTTCCGAGTAAGCATAAAATGTTGCGTCATTTGGATTAGTTTCATGTGAGTATAAGTTATTTCTTTTTGTGATATAAGTGAACTATCGAGTTATTTTGAACCTTTGTGGGATGGATTAATGGAGTAAATTGCGGATGATGTGTGTAAAGTTCAAATAAAGTGGTTAGTATTAATAAGTTGGTGGTTATCGTTGTTTTAAAGGGGAGAAATTTTTGTGTGGAATTAAAAATTCTTGATGTTTTGGTAATATTGAGAATAATGTGTTGTATGAATTTTTAAGCGATTTATGGTAATTGATTACCTCGTTTATTGCTTGAACGAATTCCGGGACGGAATTCTTTTAAGGGGGAGATGTTGTAATAACCGGGTACGTTGTTAGTTTATTTTAATTTTTATTATTTTAATTTTAAGGTAAGTTTGGGATTAGATTTATGGAGTTATAAGTTAAGGGGTAAGTTTTAATTTTAATTTAGAGATTGGAGGGTTAAAGTTGTCATTTGATGAAAGTAGGAGGTTTGTTTGGTTGATGTGATTAAACTTAATCACACGACCGCCTTATGTATAGACATAGGTGGCAATGAGATGTTATCTCATCTTATTAGTTTTGTATGAGCATGTGTGAGTGAAGAAAAAGAAAAGAAACTAAAAGTGTGTGTGTGGGTTTTTGTATACGACAAAGAGGGAGAGAGAGAGAGAGAGGTTAACGAGAGAAAAGAGAAGAGGAAGAAGAAAGGTGGTTGTTAGCAAGGGATTAAGTACATCAAGTGATTGGAAGCAAATGTATGTTTCTAGTTAAATTACACTCTTTATGTTCATAAGTTTGTTAATATGAGTTTAAAAGTGGGTTTTGATGAAATATGATGTTTTTGGGAAATTAAGTTTATGGGTAGTTGTTAATTATGGTCTTAAACATATCTGCAAGTTTATAGAAACATGCATGGCTTAAAACTAGAGATTTCTGGGTTTTTACGTTTTTCAGTTTGTTGAGACATGTATGAACTCAGTTAGTTGAGACATGTATGAACTCAGTTAGTTGAGACATGTATGAACACAGTTGGTTGCCACTTGGGGCCATGTCTCAACAGTTGGTTGCGACTTGGGGCCATGTCTCAACAGTTGGTTGCGACTTGGGGCCATGTCTCAACAGTTGGTTGCGACTTGGTGCCATGTCTCAACAGTTGGTTGCGACTTGGTGCTATGTCTCAACTGTTGGTTGCGACATGAGGGAGTTATCGCAATAGTTGGTTGCGACAAGGATTATCATTTTAGTGGGTTGCGATAACTGTCGAGGATTTTGGATATTTAAGAATTATTGGAGAGTCTTATGTGTTTGTATAGTAAAGGAATATATGTATTTGAATTGTTTCAGATACTGTGAAAGATCGAATTGATTGAGAAAAGCTTGGAAGTGTTTTTGGGTAAAAAATCAAGGTGAGTTTTACTTTAAAATGTTTTCAAACTTGGATACATATATATATGTTTATATATATACTAGCAGTGTGCCCGTGCAATGCACCGGGTGAGCAACGTGTGAAATTTGTATCATAAATGAAAAATGAAAAGCCCTCGAGCATATAACTCAGTTAGTAAAGAGGTTGAACGACTTTTCTCAAATACACACAAGTTCAAGTTTAAATCATACGAGAGATGGACTTAAATCCCCTCCGCTAGTCTCAATTGCTAAGTCAGATCTGAAATGCAAGCAACATGTGGTTGCATAAGTCTTGAAAGGAGTTGAAACAATTTCAATTTTAATAGTGCCAAGATGAGTTTAACTTCCACTTCCAAATCCCAAACATAAAACATTGCCATAAAATAGAAGTATTCGCAACACAATTTAAGGCTAATGAGATAAAAGGTACTTAAAACTTAAAAATATGTACATTCATAAAACCATTGAACTAAAATAAAAAATTACATATCCACTTCTAGCTTGATTATTCAATAATTCAATGATATAAATTATTTGAAGAGACAGCTTAGAAGTGCTAAATGTAAGAAAAAGGTGCATATACATATAAACAAACTACTTGTTGACTGCACAATGTGACGGGATGCAAGAATTTATAATAGTGTAAGAAGTTATGTCCCATATATTTAAATACTTGTCATATATTGCTTTTATAATCTCATCATGTTGTAATTTTACCGTGCATAGATAAATATGTTTGAAGAATTTGAGGAACATGACTACCGGTTCCTATTTCAATGACCATTGACCAATAAAACTTTATTAATTAATTTCTAGTTAAAGCAATTAACTCTACCACACACTTGCTCCTTTCTCATGATACAAACCACAAAATAATAATCCAACTGAATCTATTTGGAGACAATTTTAATGTATCAGTTGATGATAATAAATTAAAACAATAGAGTCAAACTATAAACTCGATAATTATCGTCATAAACGACAACGGTTCCATATAATAAATCCTAACAAAAGAATGACTTTGGATTGGAATTAATGCATTTTGAAGAAAAACAAAGATGATGAAATGTTGGATCGAACCTCGATAGAGAAAGAAATTCAGATAAATTATCATTTGGTTGATACCCAAAAACCATAAAACATAAAGAAATGGATACTAAATTGCTTATCAAATACGATTATGATTAAACAAACACGATTATGATCAAACACAAAAGTTGTGGGAGTGAAGCACGAAACCATAGAACAGATTACCCGAGAAGAATGTAAAATTAGCGCGTTAATCTCGCATCTTTTCAATGTGGTCTCCTTCTCCTCCAGCCACCTACCAGGAAAATTCTTGCATACGATACCGTTTTGGTGAACTGAAATCTAACCCGGTAACTGCTTAACCGGGTAAGCACTTGGCAAACGGTCCATTAGCTTACCATATGCATTAAAAAGAGAACTTTTAAGAATTGATAAGCATACTTGAAGTCCACTTGATATCAAACAACTATTGCACGGGTGAAAATTACTTGCAATACTAACTTCATGTGTCATTTGAAGGACGAAATACTCCTATTAAGAAGACCCCGATTGAACTTTAATTTGTATACTAAAGCCTACTCGAATAATTAAAAATTGAAATATATGAATTTATGAATAAGAAAATCAAACAACAAAAAGAACATCATACCCTTTCATAAAAGCATCCCTATTAGTGTTATTTAACCAAAAACAACAATCATAAACAACAACAACATGCCTTGGGTGACCACTTTTGTATACTAAAGTCCCATTCATATTAGATAAAATGAACATAAAGCTACAAGTAAAGTTGTGGAACATCGGTGGTATACACAATCACATCTCTAGTGAAACTTGCAGGCTGCAGCTCATGACAAGCATATTTTGACTGAGTGCTTCAATTCCATCTTCAAAAAGGCACCAAATATGAACAGGCTAAAGAACTCTCCTAAAAAGTGCATAGATCACTCGCATCACATATCTACACTTGAATTAATCCACAAACTATTTAAAATATGACATTTATCCATTAATTTGAGTTTGGCCATCCAAAATCTATTATGTAGCCATCATCCAAATGGTCTAGTAAATGAGAAAATACATCCACATTCCAACTGTTGTTTGGATGGTCAGTAGATAGAAATGGACTCACATAAAAACATGTCGAAGATAAAATACATATGGATTTTAATTTAATAGACAAACTACTAAATGGATTTTGATGGACGAAAAAAAAGCTTACATGCTTAATAACTCTTTAGGAATCATAATAAATAAGAACCGAACATATCACTGATTTCGAGAATCAAATTTGCAAAAAATACTTCTTTCTAACCAACATAAATACATGTACACTCTCAAATTTCCAAAATGGTTACACGTTGATTGCAAAAGTGTACCAACAACATTCTACCAATGAAACTTAGAAACCCACAAAATCTAAAAGTTATGCAACAAAATACATCAAAAAGGGCAAAATAAGCAACAGACTTTGAGGATGAAATTGCAGGCACAGAGAGATTACGAATCGTGGTCTTCATCTTCTTCCTTAAACCTTGAGAATATGTTAAGTAAAGATGAAAATCATTCATAACGAAACTTACAAAAAGGAACGAAATCTCTAAACGCAAACAACACCTTTGAAGCCCAAAATCACCACCCAAACTGTCGTGAATTGGATTTGGAAAGAATATAAAGGGTTTAATGCAAATGTATACCTCAATTGAAATTAAGCATGTTCACTTGTAATTTAGAGATTCAAGATTTCATGCATTAAAAAGCAATACATGATGCATTATGGGTTGTTTTTAAGACTTTCTTAAATATATAGATACGAGCACTGTATAATTGAATAACCAAACAACAGCCTACTAAGCAAAGATAAAAAATTGACCGGTACCTTATGCAATAAAAATAGGAGAAACTTTGGGAGTAGATTTATTTCAAGTTAGGGTGAAGGATGGCACAAGGTAGAGGACGGGCGGAAACCACCGACAAGAAGCGGTGAAAACAATAACTTTACCAATGTAAAGATGTTTCTTGCATCAAAATGCAATTAATAAGGTTATGCTAGGCAAAAAATTAGTCATGCCGACCTATTCAATCCTCTCAACCTAATTATAGATTCTGATTGTATTCTCTTATACAATCAGAACCTATAATTAGGTTGAGAATACAATTTATCTGTATTCTCTTACATCTTTTGTAAGAGAATTAGGTTCTGATTGTATAAGAACCTAATTAGGTTGAGAATACAAGTACAATTCTCTTACATTTTTTGTACAAAAAGTTTATATATATATAGACAAGTACATTTTTGTGCTTCAGTTTATCTGTATTCCTCTTTGTAACCCTTTAAAAGTTGTGTGCAGACATAATTGATGTACTTATCTATATATATATATATAAACTTTTAAAGGGTTACAAAGAAGAATACAGATAAACTGAAGCACTTTCAAGTGGTATAAACACAAATGCACACAACTTTAGAACTCTAAAAATAGTGAATCTTTCAAATAAAATAAGCATGTGGAATATGCATATCAGATGGTACAACAAGAAAATTAAAACAAACTTGATTACTTTATTATCTTTTTATGACCATATTATATGAACACATACATCAGAATGAGACAGAAATAAACCAGTCATATTAGCAATCAAAAATCTCATATGGAACCGATAATGAATCAGAGTGAGCAAACCTTTTTCTTAACGGCGGAGGATGGAACTGGAGCACCACCAGACAACGGTAGCACTTGAAGGTTCTTTAGCACGTTCTCCGCCGCTTCCCTTCATATGGAACCGATATCGAACTGGTTGATTGTCAGACTTGAGCAAATACATAACATTAAATCGTAAATACACCCAAATAAAACCAGCCTAGTAACACATGATAATTATACCCATTACTAATCGATCACGGAAAGCCATCTAAATCCCCAAAAGACATCTAATCGGAGTCAAAAAGGACATCCAAACAACAATCCTATCCCACACACCCTCATATTCGATCCCGAAAAGCAACAACAAAGAAAATGCAAATTTGGGCCAAAAAACCCAAAATCGGACAGAGCCATACCACAATGACGATATAAACGGCGTTGCCTTCGATTTCCATCAGTGGTCGTCCAGATTATGAAGAGAGGAGGATCGCAAGACGTTCTTGGAGCGGGAATGGACGACTGGTGCTCTCTCTCTCACACATACATGTCTATATACAACGTAAAGCATGGGTTTGAGGTAGAAAGCATGGGTCAGGTAGAAGGTAAGAGGGTATGGTGTGAGGACATACAAGTATGGGCTTTGATAGAAGGTATGGTTTGAGGACAAAGAGTCAGAGAGTATGGCAGTATGGGCTGCACCCTGCATCCTCACATTGGCCTGATTTAAAAAACTTGCATCAAAATGTTGTACAATGTGCTTTATGAATTGTAATTAAGAGATTTTTGAATTTTGTGCATAAAATAGTTGTACATAATGCATAAAAGGTTGTCTTTAAGACATTTGATCAACATGCATATATAAGTAGTATAGATATGAGATGGATTGTAGAATCCAGATCCGTGCAACGATTATGTTTGTGAATAAGCAAATAAGAACAGTTGATATGATTCACAAAGGCTGCCCACTTAGCTATTGAATTAGAGAGAATTACAGTGTAAAGCAGAAAAGCTAAATGAGACAACTAGCTAATTTTCTAAGCTAATTGCACTTTATATACGTTGGGCCCGTGGTAACAAGCCCACGGCCCATTCACTATGGACTAAGTTTAAACAATTACAATTCAAACCCTTGAACTTAAAATCAACATAAATTCTACCCTAACAATCTCCCCCTTTGATTTGAAGTTCGAGTTTGCGCTCTATCTCTTGCCAGTTGAATACGTATCATTTGCGCAATGCGAAGTGAACCTCGAAGAATCTGATGGCGCGGCGGTAGTCGAGACGTTCTTCAACCATATCCAAAGCAGTCTGAGCAGTTCTTTCATTCAGATTGGATAAATAGGATACCTTTGGATTTTCGGATTCGTGCTTGATGATCTTCCGAAGAGCGTCTTGAACTTTGAGCAGTGTGCCGTCGCAAAATCGATCTACCTGACTGAACCTCATAAACTTCTTTTATTTCTGAGCGTTGAGGAAGACGATCCCAAATTCCGGTTGAAGCAGCATTGCATTCTCGGGATACATCGATAGTTCAGGAGCTTTCAGATTCGGTTTGAGCAGATTTACCTTCTTCGCTCGGTTCTCGATTTCCATTTGAAAATCCGTAAGATAAGAGATCATAATAGAACGGACGAGGAATCGACGAACCGCTTCGAGCGCCTTTGTTACAGCAAGCGGTCGGATGGTTTTGGTGCGAAGGTCTCTAAGAATAACCAGGAGGTCGAACGGATGGAGATGCTTAAAGTCAGCTTCAGAAAAAATCCACTCTTTTCCGTCTTCACGTCGAACAGTGAATACGGGAAAGACGATCTTCATAATTCGGTTTGACTGAATCTTTAGCACCTCTGAAATTTTATGTTTGGTTCGAACCTGGTCTCTCGGGAGACACCGTTTCATGGCTTTTACGTATCGGAGTTGGCGTGCTGGATCAGAACTCTAGATGCCAAGACAGAAGGTCGGCTCAATCGGGCGAATTCTGTGTACAAACAGCTTCTTCAGAGATTCCTCCAGATGAGGAATGAGGACCTTGATCTTCTCCTAACGGTTTTGTTGCTGAGGAGGGGGAGGAAGATCAGGAGCTGTCGTTTGCTGAGGAGATGTCGGGATTTCTGCATTTGAGCTTTCGGGTTGATCTGAAGTCGTAGCGGGTTGAGTCGAGTGAACGGTAGGCGTACCATAGAAATTCTAAAGCAGAAACTGGTCGTAATCAACGTTGTCGTCTTCATCAGTGGGAAACACCAAGTTTACCTCGAAGTTTACGGCTCTGGCAGCTTTTTCGTACCATGCGTCTTTGGTTTCCGGGTTGGTTTCACATGCTGGATCAATCATGGTGAGCATTGGCATGTCTGATGGTTCTTGTGCGACCAATTCCTGTGTTGTACCCTTGGGCTTTTCAACCGTTGGGGCTTCGTCATCTGAAATATCCATGTCGATGACCATCTGTGCTAAAGGCAACTCGGCTTCAGGTGTTTCTATTGAAGTTGCCGCAGTTGGGGGTTCCTGTTGAACCACTGGTGTTGTTGGTTCCCGTTTTGCTTATACAAGATTGTCAGATCTATTAGTTCGAATTTATGTTTGATGCGGAAGCGTATTTGAATAACTAATAGATATGATTGATAGATTTAGAACACAATATAAATAAACAGTGAACAGGAAATAATATCTCAAAGTTTACTGAATATATGTATTAAGAACAAATTCAAGAACAGTGAGTAAGCAAATCTTTAAAACAGATATGACTCTCAAGGTGTTTAAGCTGTGTGTTCTTGTGATGTTTTTCTCTCAAAGTGTTCGATTGATCGATCGATGGATTGATAGATTAATAGGAAGAACTCAACATGAGTCTTCCTTATATACTACTCTAAGGGGACCATAAAGCATATGCTACTATTCACAAAGGACGGTATGAATAGTTGGACGGATGGCATGAACAGTTGGACGTGCTATATTGCATTTAATGCAGCAGACGTCTATTATGTACTAAGCCCTATTGAATCCAACCAGAGTTTGACACGTTGCAGTTGGACAGGGCATGCTACCATGCAAGTTGATGAACAGGTCCTGTAACAGTAGCAAGATATTATAGATATCTTTTAAGTCTTTGTTGAAGACCGCAGAGGCTCTGTGAAGTGCCACAGAGGTTCTGCGGTTTGGTCCTTAGAAGAGCAGTCTTCACCAGATTCCGAGTCTTTGGTCTTCTTTGTGCGTATGACAGAGCTTCTGTATGGCGCCTCTTTAGCTTCTGTAGCTTCTTGACCTTGATCTCTCGGTAAGTTCGGCAGAGCCTCTGTAAGAGGCTTTCTTCACTTAGCCTATTTTTCACTACATCTAAATACTTTTATGATTAGGAAGATTGAAGCTAACAATCTCCCCCTAAGTAGTGAAAAATAAAAAATTTAACTTGAGTTTAGTTAGGCTAAGTTAGATAAGACAGAGGTTAAACAATACCTCGAAAGTTCTTTCATTCAGAAATATGCCAGAGGCATTTTACATTTGAGTACAATGAAAGATAAACTTTTGACTTGGTTTGCAGAGATTTGAGGTTTGAGAATCAGATTTTGGCATCTTTGAAATTGTTGAAGCTTCTGTTGTCTCTTCCGATTCTTCTGATCTCTTTGTAGAAACTGATGCAAAGTTCTCTTAGGCGGATTGTGGCATCAATCTCTCTGATGAAAGTATCTGCAACATCTCTATCCATTTTCTCTGTACCTCTGTATTTTACAAGGCTTGCTCTGAACTTGTTCAGAGTACTAGTTGCGTACTTCTGACAATCCATGCACACAAATAGTTTGATTTCGCCTTGTGGGTTTTGAAATACTAACCCGAATCTTGGTTCTATAATGATAGAGTTGGGCACGGCGTCGGGTGGGCAACGATCTTCTGGTGGTCGTAAATTTAGATGTTTGAGACCAAGATCCTTTCCTAGTTGAAAATCTATCATACTGAAGATCAGAAGCTTTTCCCTCATTGCTTTTCTTAACACTTGATAGGCTCTGGTGTCTGCCTCTGTGTTGTAGTTGTCCTTTGTCCGTTGCAGAAAGTCAGGTAGATCATAAGGATTGATATTTCTTAGGTCAGCATCATCGAAGGTGGTTTCTGAATTGTCTTCTCTTCTGACTTTGTAAAGATTGTACCTGACCCTTGGATAGGTTCTTGTAAAGGAGAACTTGCAGAAGATTACCTTTTTGATCTTGTGGATTGAGAAAACATCTGCTTTGGTTCTTGGCTTTGTCCTTGTGAAGATGTTCTCAAATTCTTCTCTGATCCTTGAATCTGTCACATGATCTGTTGGATGATTGGTCTGAAAGGTTTGTTTATAGAGGTATTTGTATACCACTTCTTCCATCTCTTCATGTGTTGGACCAGGTTGTGGTACTTGTCTTCTGAGACTCTCCATCTTTTGAACAACTTCTGCAGCTCTACCAGTAAGTGGAATGTCTGACAGGGGCTTTAATCCATATGCCCAATCAACTTCTTCAGGCTTTGGAGTTTGGAAGGCATCAAAGGCGCTCTTCATCAATTTCTCTGTAGGCTTGGACAATGATTTCTTTTTCTTGGGCTCTTCTGTCAGTATTTCTTTGCCCTTGTCTTTGGCTTTTGGAGGTGCAGAACCTGTTTCTTCTGTAGGTTTGGAGGTTGGTGCTTATGTTGGCTTGATGGTTGCCTCTGTAGGTTTTCACACTTGTGTTTTAGAGGACTTTTGTGGCGATGGTTCTGTTGGCTTGAGTTGCTCTGTAACCTCTATTGGAGGTTCTTTGGTGACTTCTTCTGTGAGCTCTATTTCTGTTGGTGAAGATTGGACATCGAATCTTCTTGCCATTTTGAAAGCTAATGTGAACCTGTGCCTTTCTTCTTCTCTCTGCGACATTCGATCAGTCATTGTATTGTGCATCTTTCTCAGAATATTAGAAGCAGAGGTCGCAGAGGTCGTTGCTCTTATTGGTTTGGTGGCAATCGACTTTCTTCTTGGTATGGTTTGGGGTTTTTCTGTTGATTTTGTTGAAAGACTCTTTTCCAAGTTGATTACCACAGGGGTGGTTGTTGCCTCTGTGGTATGCTGATCAGCTTCTGGAATATTGGTTTCTTCAGGACTTGATTCCACAGAGATGGGTGTTGTCTCTGTGGTCTGTTGATTTTGTTGTTGATCTTGGGTTTGTTCTGGAGGGGCTTGACTGATTGGTTCTGCTACGATTGGCGGAGTTTGTATTCCTCTGGTCGTAGCTTTTTCCCTTATATTCTCCCCCTCAGGATTATCTGATGGACCAGGTTGGTCATCATCAGAATCATCCTGACTTTTATCAGAAGTACCCTCTGCTCTGTAGGAAGCTTTGGGTTTCTTTGGTAGTGCTGCTCCTGCGGCCATCAACTTCGCACATACATCGTCACAGAGGCCGAAAAGAGTTGCAAGCTCTGCTTCTGTATTGAAGCGCATTCTGCCGACACTTTTTCTGAACTCTTTGACATAGTTGGCATTTGCAGAAGTGAAGGAGACAATGACTTCTGTGACCTGGTTTATGACATTCTGGCCGAGCTCTGTTAGCTGTGCTCTGGTCATGTAGTCTTTAGGCTGCATCAGTATTGTGTTGCGCATTGCTTCTGCTTGAACGTTTTGCAGAGCCTTCTGTAGATCTGCGGGTGTGATGCTCTGTGATTTGTTGGATTGCTTGTTCATTTGTTCAAGGAAATGTTTTACTGATTCCTTGAATGCAGAAGTTGCGGTAATTCCAAAATCTTTAGCAGCAGAAGTGGCTGTAGTTGTTGCAGTTGTTTGCGCAAAATATTTCATCTCTGTGATGGTTGTTTTCACCTCTGTGGACAGATTGTCCATTTTGGTGTTCAGATTCAGCATGTCCGTTGATGTTTTCTCTGCAAAAGATGTGAAAGAGCTTTGCAACTCTTTCATGGTTTGGTTCACAGAGGTGACAAGGGTTTGGAACTCATCCCTTGATACTTGTGTCCCTGGTGTAACCTCTGGAGGAACACATTCGTCTCCAGAGTGAATCCCTGCTCCTGGGACACCTTCGTTCACCCTTGTTTGTACGTTGGGGGTGGAAGGATTTCCATCTGATCTTCGAGCAGAAGCATCTAGTGCTTCAGACTCTACAGAAGTTCTGTGAACGACATTGTCTAGATCCACTTCAGAGGTGGGTACTAGATTATCCTTCTGTTGACTCGGAGACTTGTCTAGAGTCTCTTCGTCGTTGTGCTCACTACTTCTCTCTGAAAGAAGGGTTGGCCCTATTTCGTGCGTGGCAGAGGAAACGAATTCCTCTGTAGGGTGTTCTAGTGTGATCTGGGGCGATTGATCACGAACTATAGGTGAGTCTCTTTGAGGAGACTCCCTAGGAATGGATTCCCCGATTTTTGTGGGCGCAGAAGTCGAAAGAGTGACTTCTGGCTGGTTGGGTTGGGTTTGGATCGAGCTGTGCTGCTCTATTTCAATAACTCCTTCTGCAGCTAGACCTGCGGAGTTAGATGTGTGGGTTGCACTGGGAGTTGGTTTTGGTTGTGTGCCTCTATTAATCCAGGCATCTTTTCTTGTTTCCTCTGCTGTTAAGCATCCAAGCACTACATCATTGTCTATCTTTTCAGCTTCTGTAGATATCCGATGGCTTGGAGCTTCTTCTCTATCTTCTGTTGAAGTTCCTTGCTCTGTGCCTAAGAAGTCATACATTTGATGAGAGCCGTATAGCCTCATGACGTGTGGATGATAGAGACCTTTCCGTATCCAGACAGCTTCTTCTTCGTCTGAATCTACCTATGAGACCACCATTCTTGTCTCTGTTAATTCATCTCTATTCCACTGAGCTTCTGTTTGTCCTATTTCTTCTGAAGTTGGGCTTGGACTCCTTCTGTGAACGTCCAATCCTTGCTGAATGAAGGGGTTCTGTAGAATAATAGGTGTCTCGGCTGATTGATCTCTGGGTGTTTGATCATCTTCTTGCAGATGTGTGTCAATGCCAGATATAGAGAAGTATTGTTCTTCTGAGTAATGGTGGTCGAGAGGTTGTGCCGTCCACCCTGCTGTATTTAAAGTGTTGACAATTTCGGGGTTCTGTAGGAAATCGTTAATGTTTCCTTGGTGAGCAAAACGATCTGGGGATTGATGGGGCGATTGATATCCCTCTTCTGTCATTTCTTCTTCTGCATCTTCTTCTTCGGCAGTTCTTTCTTCTGCGATTGCTTCCTCTTCTATGGTAACCAAATTTTCAAGTGGTTTACCATGCTTCTTTTTGGATTTCCTCCTCTTTGGTTTTGGTGCCCCTTCCTCTGTGGTTTTTGATTTTCTTTTCTTCTTCTGTTTTGGAGAAGAGGGAGGAGCAGAGGAGCCAATTTCTGTGGCATGAGGAGGTGAAGGTTGATCTTCTGCAGCGCTTGTAGAGGTGCCTTCTGCAGTTTTCCTCCTTTTTGATTTTGAAGAGGACTTCTTTCCCATGAGCTCTGCACGTTTGGCTATGAAGCTAAGTTGAATAGCCATGTGTTTTGCAAATTTGTTATCTTTTTCTTCTTGAGTGGAAAGAGGTTCTGCAATCATTGTTCCTAGGGGGACACCTAAACGTGGGGGTGTCATAGGACTCGGTTTAGGAGTTCTATGGTCGCGTATATACTCTTTCTTAAGGATTTTATTCTTGGCATACCTCAGAAGTTTCCTTGACAAAGGTCTGCAGTGTGTGTAGCCATCTACATGATCAGTGGGAATATTTTTGCTCATTGGAAACTGTTTGCGAGTTGGCCCTTCCATTGGCCATTTCTGTATTAGCAACAGAGGTTCGAACAAGACTCCCAGTATTCTTTGGAATTGCAGAGGTGGTAGAAACTTAGGATCGTTCTCTTTGACCCTTCTTGTGTTGTTCTTTCTGTCGATGGTGTTAATGATCTCTTGCATCATTATGGTCGCGTAATCCAGTGGGAGATCATAGTAAACCCCATACATGATGGTTAATATCTGATCTGAGCTCTGGTCAATACTGCCTATCTTCCCTGTCAGGCATCTGTTAAGAATTGAGAACAAGGTGTTCCACAGAGGTGGTAATCTGCCTCTACGGAAGTCATTTCTCTTCCTTAGTGGTGTGTTACACCCAAGCATTTCTAGGAAACGACAGATCTCGTCGTCTGTTGGTTGCTCTGCGTACTTCTTTAATCCAAGAAGACCCCTTGTTGGTAGGTTGAATTCAAGTGAGAACATTGTTCTATTGAACTTGATTTCCAGATGCTCAGATTTGTCGGGTTTTGAAATGTATCCTTTGATAAGAGAATCATCTTTATCAAATCGGTAACTTTGCCAAAACTGGTTCAGATATCTTACTGGAATTTTCTTTGGGGTTCTTGAGAGTAAAGGGAAGAGGATATGATTTTCCATTATGTTTAGAAGAATGGCATGGGCTTCGCCGAAAGCAGTGGGTGAGGGGACTAAATAGCAATTGTTGGATTTGATTGGTAGTACTTTTTCGAAATGATCCTTTGCTATGAAGTTTTGAAGATGTGTGGTTGTAGCAAAATCTGCTGAATCGCCGAAATCTTCTAGTTCAATGTTTTGGGCAGGGTTGGGGTTTTCTGAATGTTCAGAATGAGCAGGTGAATGTTCTGGTGAGGTCGCCGGAGAGTGTGCAGGGGAGATAGCTTGAGAAGATGAAGCCATTTGCCGGAGAAGAATGAGAGTTTGTAAAAAGTTTATGAGAGGGTAAGCTTGGTTTTTATAGGAGGGTAAAACGGTAGAATTCGAAAGAGTAAAATATATGGCAATGGATTAAAATTTGGAATCCGAACTCAAGTTAGAACGGCGGGTTCAACTTTCCACAGAAAACGTTCCATTACGCCCAATGAAAATGGGACACGTAGGCCATGTCAGAGGATGACAGGACGTCGTGCGCGACCCATTAATGCTAGGCGCGTGGGGTTATTCTTAGCCACATGTAGTTCACTCTCAGTAAAAGTAACCGTTATTACTACAGAAATGCCCAAGTAACAGATTGACAGAACTTCTGTAGTTTACAGAGGTTCTGTGATTTTGAAAATCTTTGATGTGTATCCCTTTCTCATATATCTCATTGTTATCATGACTTCTGTGGGGTTCCTTTTTAACCAAAAACGTTTTGTAAAGGCATTGGAGAGGATCAAATAGGATTTTTAGTTAAGAGTTTTTACTCGCAGAGGTTTTGTGGCTCTGTTGGAACTTGCAGAAGCTCTGGGAGGGCCAGCAGAAGCTCTGTGAGGGAAAAAATATCATAACGAAAATTCTATTAACTTTTCTGATCATCCAATTTTTGATCTGTGTTAAGAGATGTTTTTCGGACATATTTGAAAGTTGGTGTCCGAAAAAAATTGTTATGGAAAAAGTTTTGTTTGAGAAGGTCATGGTGAGTCTGTTTGGTTTAACATTCCAAAATATCGATAGAGGTTAAAGTTGCGATCTTAGAGCATATTTCTGGCAGAGCTTCTGTTGAGCTCAGCAGAAGCTCTATGACCTTAAATTTCTCATAACTCAATTTTTATGAAACTTTTTGATCTTTTGATTTTTGAAATGTTATCCACAGTATATTTAGGACATATTTGACAATTTGTGTCCTAGAAAACTGTTTTCAAAAACCTTTTGTGCGAGAGACATACCTTTTGGTTCTTCTTTTCTCGGCAGTGATGTACGACTTCTGTCGATATAGATTCATTGACATTCTTCTTTGGCTTTCCCTTGAAAGTTTTACCTCTGTAGATCATTTCAGGATCCCTTTTTGCTCCCCTTGATCTAATCACCTCTGTAGATCAGGAATTTTCCTTTTGCTCCCCCTTGACCTATGCTTGGATCAAAGAATGATAAGTTTTGCATAGAACATAGGTCATATTTTCCAGAGGTTCTGTAGGTGTTGTCAGAGGTTCTGAGTAGACTTACAGAAGCGCTGGGATTTTAAGAACTATTTAAGATTGAGAATTTACATACAGAAATAAATTAATTAAAGCAAAAATAATTAGAAATATATACATATTTACAGAATATAAAGCTATACTTACAGAGGATTTTTACGTCATATTGATCATTCCTAACTTACCCACCAAGAAATTGAATCTTTTCTCGTCTAAAGCTTTGGTGAATAAGTCTGCGAGTTGGTATTCTGTGGGCACGAAATGCATTTCGATTGTACCGTATTCAACATGATGTTTCAAGAAATGGTACCTTATATCGATATGCTTGGTTTTTGAGTGTTGCACAGGATTGGCAGAGATAGCAATGGCACTCTTGGAATCACAGAAGATAGGTATTTTGAATAGGATGTGGTCGTAGTCTTTTAGCTGAGTCTTCTTCCATAGAACCTGAGAACAACAGCTAGCAGCAGCAACGTATTCTGCTTCTGCAGTGGATGTTGAGACACAGTTTTGCTTTTTGGAGGTCCAACTGACTAGTTTACCACCTAGGAATTGACAACTCCCAGAGGTACTCTTTCTGTCGAGCATGCACCCTCCATAGTCTGAATCTGTATAAGCTTTAAGACTAAAACCAGAGTTCTGTGGATATCAGAGACCGAGATTTTTGGTCCCCTTTAGATATCTAAAGATTCTTTTCACAACATCATAGTCTGATTTCTTTGGATTAGCTTGATAACGTGCACGAAGACATGTGGCATGCATAATGTCAGGTCTGCTTGCAGTTAAGTATAACAGAGATCCAATCATGCCTCTGTAGAGAGTGCATTCTACGGAGATGCCATCTGGATCTAAGGATAACTTATTTCCAGTGGCCATTGGAGTTTTCATTGCAGAGGTATCAGAGAGGCTATACTTGAAAAGAATGTCAGAGACATATTTGGCCTGATTTATAAAAATTCCCTCTGATGTTTGTTTGACTTGGAGTCCGAGGAAGAATGTTAGTTCTCCCATCATACTCATTTCAAACTCACTCTGCATGAGTTTTTCAAAACTTTTGCACTCTTCTGTGTTAGAAGACCCGAAAATTATGTCGTCCACATAGATTTGTACAAGCATTATTTCACGGTTTTTACGTTTATAGAATAAGGTAGTATCTGTTGTACCTCTGTTGTAGCCATTTACTAGAAGAAAGGTAGAAAGTCGTTCGTACCATGCTCTTGGAGCCTGTTTCAGTCCGTACAGAGCCTTTTCAAGGTAGTATACATACCTTGGGAACTTTAAGCTTTCAAACCCTGGTTGCTGATTTACGTAAACCTCTTCTTGGATTTCACCGTTGAGAAAAGCTGATTTTACGTCCATCTTATAGACTTTAAAACCTCTGTGGGCTGCGAAGGCTAAGAATATTCTTATTGCTTCGAGCCGTGCGACAGGAGCAAAAGTCTCATCGTAATCTATGCCTTCTTCTTGTCTATAACCTTTGGCCACCAATCGTGCTTTGTTTCTGATGACCACTCCATCTTCATCCTTCTTATTTTTGTAGACCCACTTAGTCCCAATGGCCTATTTCCCTCGTGGCAGAGGTACTAAAGTCCATACTCTGTTACGCTCAAACTGCAGAAGTTCTTCTTGCATGGCGTCTACCCAGTTTGGGTCATCTAGTGCTTCAGAAATCTTCTTTGGTTCTATCACACTAATAAAATTTGTAAAGAAACAAAAATTAGCAGTGGCAGACCTGGTTTTTACTGAGTCAGAAGGTTCTGTTGATCCAAACCCTCAGTGATTTGATAATGACTCTATCTTAAATACTTAGTGAAAATTGTAAGTAAACAATATGTATCAGAGTTTCACTATCGCTGATAAGTACTAAGATCTTACAGTACTGCTGATAGGAACTCTCGCTCTTTTAGATTAAACATTCAGCGAACACTGTTCACCATATCGCTGAGTCTGTTCAGTCCTTATGGTGATCGCTGATAAATTAGTTGTTTACTTATGATTCCTGAAGACAAGATTCACGTCAACAAAGGTTCTACGCTGAAGTCGAAGATCAAGCTCAAAGAACCAGCGACAAGTCTCCTAATGAACTGATGCGGATCAGCGAAGACTCAGATTTGTCCACTCAACGTGAAGTATCAAGTACAAGACTTTAGCTATCGCTGAACTTTATCATTCGCTGAATAGTAAATGATAATCGCTGAATCAACGAAAGCTGATCATGAAGTCCTCCGTACAAAGTACTTTTGTCTTAACCTCCCTTGCACGCCACCGTACGAAATGTCAGAAAAGAACCTCCGAAAATCTGAAATCGTACAACCACTCTAATACTACACTATTCATTCATGCGGCTACTAAGGTTGTCAACAAAGGTCAATGACATGCAACCAATCCGCTGATGACACGTGTAAAGTGTATACTGAATTGCATTAAATGCATGCAGTATATAAAGAGATGAACTCACTTCATTTGAAGTAACTTGCTAACTCTGGACAAGTTCAAATCTCTCTTAAGATAGGATTTTATTAGTAATCTCCTCATCTTTCTTAGTGCAAGAAACCTTAGTGTTCCAACTTGTTTAGATTTAGGTTTATCCTTAATCTTGTTTCCGCAACAAGCTGTAAATTGTTAATGATTTATCAATAAACAATTTAGAAAAGTAAAATAGTGTGTTTGTATTCAACCCCCCCCCCCCTTCTACAAACTTGTATAGGCCTTTCGGGACCAACAAGTGGTATCAGAGCAGATTTGTTTAATCTCATAAACAAGATCTAATCTAAGATATTTCTCTTCCTAGCTATTATCTGAAAATGGCCAACACAAACACAAACACTCACTATATAGACAATGGTTCTCTTGCAAAACCCCCTAGATTTTCCAGAGATAACTTCAACTTATGGAAAAATAGGATGACACTCTTCTTAGAAGGTGTAGACCCTACTATACCTTACTATCTTGAAAACGGCCCACACATCCCTGTAACAATTGATCCTGCAGTTCCAGCCACTGCAACTAGAGCTGCTATTCCAGAAAGACTGATTCCAAAGGAAATCCATCATTGGACCGATGAAGACAAGAAGAAAGTGGCTATAGATACAAAAGCCAGATCCATACTATCCATGGCCCTTCCTGACGAAGTCTACCATTCCGTCATGAACCTGAAATCCTCAAAAGCCATGTGGGACACAATATGTGTTCAGTATGAAGGAACGTCTGAAGTCCAGGATTCAAGAAAGATCAACCTGGTAAGACAATACGAAAGCTTCATCTCTGGTAAGAATGAAACTCTCTCTGAAGTACATCAACGTTTTAATTGCTTAATTATAGATCTAAAAACGGTCGGTAAGGAATATTCTAACTTTGAAGTGCTGACAAAGTTTTTAGAATGTTTACCTGAAAGCTGGGACAATTATTCCATGTGTCTCAAGCTGTCAAAAGATCTAAGATCAATGACACTTGCTACCTTATATGGCACATTGCTGAATCATGAGCAATCTAGCCATCTTAAGAAGAATCTTGTAAAAGATTCCAAAAGCACCCCTGTTGCTTTAATCTCAGAGGAACCTTCTACTCAGCGACCCGTGGTCACTATCACTGAGTTAGAAAGTAACTCTGAAAGGTCATCAGATTCTAATTCTTCAGATGATGATGAATCCTTGGCTCTCCTAACTAAAAAGTTCAAGAGATTCGCCAAGAAGAAAATGTTTAGAAAGAACAAAACTCTTTCTATAGCTGACAAGCCTAAGTCATCAGCTTTTGTTGATAAGGCTACTGCTACTTGTTTCAACTGCGAAAAGACAGGTCATTTCGCTAACGAGTGCAGGTCAAAGAAAATCATGAGACCTTCAGCTTTTACAAAGAAATCCTTTGTTCCAAGGAATAAAGACGACAAATACTCAAAGCTGAAGGAGAAGTATGCAAAGCTGAAAAGCTTTAAGAAGAAAGGAAAAGGCCTGATGGCTGACTATGATTGGGCTGCTTCTGATGAAGAAGCCTCATCATCTGATTCTGAAGATGATGAAGCAAATCAATGTCTCATGGCCAAGATTGAAGAAGAGGAAGAAAGTTCAGACATTCCCTCCACTTCAACATCTGCCATTCAGGTATCACCATCCTTCTTTACCAATATTGTAAATATTGATGAAGCTGATAGTCTCCGTAAAATCGAACTGCTGACTAGAAGTTTATACGAAGCCATGAACGGCAAAGCTGTGGTTGAAAACCAAAATCTTGATCTCGCTGAAAAGATTAAAAACTGCCACCTTCAAATAGAAAAGCTTTCTAAATTTGAAGAAGATTTTAAAGATCAAGTCCATTTAAATCAGCTAGTCAAAATCGAACGAGCGGAAGCTATCGCTGCATTAAAAGCTGAACAAGCTACTGTTGAAGGATGGTGTAATTCTTCAACAAAGATCACTGAGATAATTAAGGCTCAGATTCCTCTGAGTGATAAACGTGGTCTGGGTTATAAATATGATACTCCAATACCAACCACTGAACGTTCAATGCTTAAATTTGGAACGTTCGTATCCTCAATAGCTGACACTTCTTCATCTCAGTACTCCTCGTCGGTTACACCAATCCATGAGGAAACTCCTACCTCAAAAGGTAAGGAGAAAATGGTTTATTCAAAACCTACCTCTGTCTCTAAAGACAAAGGTAAAGGAATTGTTATTTATCAAAATCCTCAGAAGGGTACATTAGTACCTAAGCTGAATACCTCTAAAGCCTTAGTGATTCATTCATCTGGTTCTAGAAATCAGACCTCTGGATCAGTTCAGCGACCTACTCCTAGACTCAGAGTAGATGTCCTTGGTAAGAAATCTGAAGAACTGAATGTTCGTCCTATTTCAAAAACCAATAGTGTACTTGGTGTTGGCACTTCTAATTCCAAATTAAAAGCTCAGCACTCAAGTGGTCCTAGAACTAATTTTAGTTATAGGAAATGTTATCACTGTGGACTTACCGATCATATTGCAAGTAAGTGTCCCACAGCCACCAAAGCTGATAAGATAGATAAGGTGAAGATAGCACCCAAGAAGACCAAACCAGTTGCAATTCAGGTCAAGGTGACTCCTACCTCTGAGGTCAAGAAATTGACCAAAGTGAAGAAAGACAAAGCTGAATCTTCAAATGCTGTGAAGACTGCTGAACCCATTCCAACCTCTTCCACTAACAAACGCGTATACATGGCGAAGTGGGTACCCAAGCAAAACTAATCTTCCTTTGTATTGCAGGTTAAGAAGGGTATCTGGTATCTCGATAGCGGATGCTCTAGACACATGACTGGAAAGAAAAGCCTGCTCGCTGAATACAAGGAAGAGAAGGGTCCCTCTGTGACTTTCGGTGGAAATGGAAAAGGACACACCCGAGGGTATGGTGTACTTTCAAATGGTACAACATCCTTCAGAAGAGTCGCATATGTTGAAAGGTTGAAGCATAATCTTCTGAGCATCAGTCAGCTTTGCGACATGGATAACAAAGTGATTTTCACTAAGGAATCCTGCTTTGTCTCTGACAAAAATGAGAAGATAGCTCCCAGCGGTTATCGTTTGGAAAATGTGTACGTTATAAACATGGACTCAACAACCACTGAAAACTCCTGTTTCTTCTCAAAGGCATCTTCTGATGTCAACTGGCTATGGCACAAGAGGCTCTCACATCTCAACTCCAAGACACTGAATACTCTTTCATCCAAAGAGTTAGTCACTGGTCTACCTCAACATTCATACGCCAAAGAATCCTTATGTTCAGCGTGTGAAAAAGGGAAGCAGACCAAGGCAAGCTTTAAGTCAAAGCAAGTTTCCTCAGTGTCATCTCCTCTTCAACTACTCCATATGGATTTGTTTGGCCCCGTTAACAAACAATCCATCGCTGGAAAGAAATATACGCTGGTCATAGTTGATGAATTCTATCGTTACACATGGGTAATGTTTCTCCGTTCTAAGAGTGACACCCCTGAAGAACTCATCACCTTTGTTCGGAAGATGGAAACTCTGAACAATATGACTGTTCGCTCAATAAGGAGTGATCATGGAACTGAATTCAAAAACAGTTCTCTTGATTTCTTCCTTGAGAGCAAGGGTATTTCTCACAACTTTTCGTCAATGAGAACACCACAACAAAACGGAGTCGCTGAAAGAAAAATAGAACAATTATTGAAGCTGCACGTTCAATGCTCAGCGATTCTCACCTGCCTACTCAGTTTTGGGCAGAAGCTGTCAACACGGCTTGTTTTACGCAAAACAGGTCGCTGATAGTCAAAAGATTCAAAAAGACAGCCTATGAACTTTTTCATTGGAGAAAAGCCTTCAATCAGCTTTCTTCACATCTTTGGTTGTCAGTGTTACATACTGAACAACAGAGATGCCCTTGGAAAATTTGATCCTAAAGCTGATGATGGAATCTTTCTTGGATACTCCTCAGTTTCCAAAGCCTTCAGAGTCTTCAACCGAAGAAGACAAACTGTAGAAGAAACTATTCACATCACGTTTGACGAATCCCGTTCAACGAACTCTAAACCGAACGCTGATACAGAAGAACTGAATCAATGGGTGTTTTCTCATCTTGGTGATTCAGAAGATGTTCCCACTACTCATGCTCATACAACTGAAAATGATGGTCCTACTATCATTCCCAATATGCAGAATAGTGAAGCTGAAACATCTTGGGTCTCAGCTGTTCCTATAAACACTATACCCGCAGTTGATCCAAATGTCTCAGAAATTCCATCTATTTCTCAGCAATCAGTTAATGAAGTGACAAATGCAAGCATTCCTCTCTTAGCTGATAATCCAGAAGTAGCTGAAGCCTCATCTTCAGTTTCTCCAGTTCAGACTGAGTCAGCGACGCATGCTCCGGCTCAGCGATGGACTGTAAATCACCCAATCGATCAAATTCTTGGTGATCCCAACGCTGGTATTCAGACTCGTAGAAGTGCAGGTAATATTTGTTTATTTGTTAACTTTATTTCTCTAACTGAACCAAAGAAAATAGATGATGCCCTCAGAGATCCAAACTGGGTCAGCGCTATGCAAGAAGAGCTGACTGAATTCGAAAGAAACAAAGTTTGGAAACTTGTTCGGAGACCAACTGACAAAACAGTGATAGGCACTAAGTGGGTCTATCGAAACAAGTTGGACGAACATGGTACTGTAACTCGCAACAAAGCTCGTCTTGTTGCTCAGGGATACAGACAAGAGGAAGGCATAGATTATGACGAAACCTTTGCTCCAGTAGCAAGACTTGAATCTATTCGTCTTTTCTTAGCATATGCTGTACACAAAAACTTCATTGTACATCAAATGGATGTTAAGTCAGCGTTTCTAAATGGAAAGCTGAATGAAGAAGTTTATGTGGAACAACCTCCAGGATTCTCAGATCCTAAGCGTCCAGGTTATGTTTATAAGCTGGATAAGGCACTTTATGGCTTGAAGCAAGCTCCTCGTGCATGGTATGACACTCTTTCTACTTATCTCCACCTTGAAAATTTTGAGAGAGGTAAGATTGACAAAACTTTGTTTTTTAGAAAAATAAAAGGTCATATCATTTTAGTTCAAATATATGTTGATGACATTATATTTGGTTCTACTAACCCTGAGCTTTGTACTCGTTTCGCTGATAGAATGAAAGATGAGTATAAAATGAGTATGATGGGTGAACTAACATATTTCCTTGGTCTTCAGATTAAGCAAACTGAAAAAGGAACTTTTATAAATCAGGGAAAGTATGTTAAAGATATGCTGAAGAAATTCGACTTAACTGAAAGTTCAGCTATGAAAACCCCTATGGCACCACCGCTGATACTTGATAAGGACACAAAGGGTGTTCCTGTCAATGTCACGCTGTACCGTGGGATGATCGTCTCACTACTGTATCTTACAGCTAGCCGACCCGATATTATGTTTGCAACATGTCTGTGCGCACGATATCAAGCTGAACCTAAGATATCCCATATGAAAGCTGTAAAGCGAATCTTTCGATATCTTAAGGGTACAGCGAATCTAGGTCTTTGGTATCCCAAAGATTCAGGATTCGATCTAACCGCCTATTCAGACAGTGATTTTGCAGGTTGCAAAATGGATAGGAAAAGCACCACAGGAGGATGTCAGCTCCTGGGTGGAAAGCTGGTAAGTTGGACAAGTAAGAAGCAAAACTCAGTGTCCACTTCCACAGCTGAAGCTGAGTATGTAGCCGCTGGAAGTTGCTGTTCTCAAGTCTTGTGGATGAGAAATCAACTACTAGACTATGATCTTCAGCTCTCCAAAATTCCAATCTATTGCGACAGCACAAGTGCCATCGCTATAGCAAACAATCCAGTGCTACACTCAAAGACAAAACACATAGAAATCAGATATCATTTTATCAGAGATCATGTGATGAATGGTGATATAGAACTTCATTTTATCCCAACTGATTATCAGTTAGCTGATTTGTTTACCAAACCTCTTGATGAGACAAGATTCAACTTTCTCATCAGCGAGCTTGGAATGCTGAACTTTGAAGGATAAATCTTCAGCGGTTCACATTTAATCAGCGATACGTTTATACATTATTGTATAGGCTCTCGGATAAAATAAACTTGTACAATCCATTTCATCATCTTCTCTCTGAATAAATTTGGTTAAACTGATATCAAGGTGTGTTTTCTCTCTCTGACAAAACGCATGAAAATGCAAGATTTCAAATTCTTACATCGCTGAATATCTCTTCCTTAACAGCGATATTTTGAAATTTCTTAAAACCCTCACTGATATTTCTATTCAGTGCTTCATATTTTCCAAAGAGTCCCTGAGTTTTTCTTTCAAAACCTCAGAGACAACGAAAGAATGTGAAAGGACAGTTGTGACGTCATTGCAACGGATAACACCAGGCACGCTCTTTTTCTGACACACATTTGCACGTTTCGTTGTCTATCCAATCAAATGCAAACACGTGTCCGTGTCATGATGAAAAACTTTCCCGCTCAAGTCTTTCTCTCTCTACTCTCTTCCTATATAAACACTCTCAAAGTTTATATTTGTCTTTTACGCGAATCAATCTTTCTCCGCAAGAAAAGAACACTGTTGCATTTTGTGCTCTCAATCTTCAAGAACTGTTCATCATCTTCTTCATCAAACTCAAGGTTAATATGTTCTTATCTATTATCAAATGCGAATAACTTGTTTTCGATCTTATCATTGTTTTTACACAAGATCAAACAAAAGAACTCAAAAATAAAATCATTTTCTTTCATGGTTTTATAATCACAACCATTTCATGGTTGTTCTTCAAGTTTTAAATCTAAAATCTTAAACTTGTTCTTCTTTCGTATCCATTTTTTTAAAGAAACTGGAATACAAGGCTTATGGGTGTTATATTCGTTTTTTTTTAAAACAAGAAAAACCCTAATCTTCATTAAGACTTTTTTGTCTGAATGAAATGGACAAAATTCGAAAAATCTTAATGGAAATTTTCTTTCCACATTAAGATAATTCTTATTTGTTAACATCTTTGGTTGAACTGATAATACAGTGAAATGGCAACTTCAAAGCTGAATGTTACCGCTGAGTCCATCTCCGCTGATTCTGAGGAACTGGAAATCACCAAAGCTCCTCAGGTTAAGTTTGAGCTGGATCAACTAGACTGGACAAAGGCAAACAACCTCTCAGCGCTTCTCGAGTTTCCTCCTCGGAAGCAGGTATCCCATCTAGACGACGCTGTAAATCTTTTGAAGAATAGCCCCATCTACACAGCACTGACAATCACACCTCCTGCCAGTCAGCGTCTATTATCCCAATTCTGGTACTCTGCCAGACACACCGACCTACCCTCCGCCAAAGATCCATCTAAAACCATCGACTGCATACTCAGCGATACTGAGTATGGCACCATCAAGATAACCCCCGCAATAATCCGCAAAGCTCTGAAATTCCCTAACGCTACCTCAGAAAATCCTTTCATTCCATTACTTGACCACAAGAAGCACGCTGACAGGGAAGAAATCATTGCTTTCCTTGATGCGATGGGTTACATCTGGGAGACTGGAAGAGACAAGCTACCAAAGAAGAAGCTGACGCTGATAAAGAAATCCAAGATGCCCAGCGAGATGAACTTCATCTTCGCTCACCTGATCAGCTGCATGACAGCGAAATCCGGATCTTCTGATCAAGCCGCTCAACCTCAGCAGGCCATGGGTTACGCACTGCTGAAAGGTCTCAACATTGACTGGGCCTCCATCATCTATGAAGACCTCATTCAACGTGTTGATTCTGCCGCTGACCGACCAGCATGGGTTCCTTACCCACGATTCATCAGCGCCGTCTTTCAATATGGCCTGAAGGACAGCTATCCTGAAGAGGGTGATCTGAAACTCTCTCAGATTGGCCCTAAAGTTCTCGACTTCAAGCCTGTCGCCAACGAGTTACGTCTCTCTACCCTTCTCACTCTACTTAATTCTCCGCTTTCTGTGGCTCCTTCAGCGATAATACCCCTCGCTGATTCCCAGGCCACAAAATCCATTCCTTCTAAGAAAAGGAAACAATCTCTTACCCCTCTTGATTCCAAAAGGATCAAGAAAACCAAGGAGCAACCCCAACAATTCCATGCTGAAGACTCCTCAGCTCATTCTGAAGAGCTGAAGGAAAGTTCTGTGGTACGCTCTGCCACACCAATTCAAGCCATTCCTTCTAAACCTACTCCAGCGTCCTTAAACGCTGAGGTTAGAACTTTGGAATCTACCCAACCTTCTTCAGTCTCTCAAAAGACTGATGAAGTACTTCTCAGCGAATCCAACGCTGAACTTGAAACCCAACCCCAATTCTTATCCTTCGATCCTGCCTCTAATTCTTTGGACACTCCTCCAACTAAAACTGGAGATGCCATAATTCAAGAAGCCGTTGAAGCTTCTCAGCGAATGACGAAGAAAAGACCTGCAGAGATCTACATCCCTCACGGAACTTTTGAGGGAGATATGGAACACTATGGAGGGACTCGAAACTTTGATGAGTTCGTCAACGCTCCTGCAGGTACAGATCCCACCTTAAACACTGTAACTAAACCTGAAACTTCTGAGCTTTCCTTTGTTCACAAGTACTTATATGTTACAGGTCCTTATTTGGGAGACATCAACCAGTCTCTGAAGTCCATGGAGATGAAACTTACAGATCTCACCACCGGTCTATCAAATAACTCTACAGCTGTAACAAACGCTGGAGAGAATCTGACGAAGCTGACTGCTGTGGTGGAAAAGAAGGCCTCCTCTAATGACATCAAAGACCTTGATAAAACTCTCGCCGACTTTGCCAAAGTGCTCTCCGACATCTACCCTGACTACACCAACCTCAAATCGTCAGTTTCCACCGTTTCCAGCGAGGTTACAACGCTGAAGAAATCGGTTGGTACACTCGAAGGTGATATGTCAGTGGTCAAGACCGACTTGGGCTCAGTGAAGACCGACCTTGGTTCTGTCAAGACAATGATCGAGACGCTGGTGAACAAGGCAAACAATCCAGCTCCTGCTCCGGCCCCTGCACCTATTTTGGACTCATTCACCGCAGAGGATCGCCAAGAGCTGAAGAAAATCACGCCTGCTATTTCTGGCCTAGAAGACAGAATAGCTAAGCTTGAAGGTTGTGTGAAAATCTCTGGCCCAGAAGACAGAGACAACACCAATGCTGAGTCTACCCATTCCTCCCCCGCCCATCATGAGAAAGAGGGGGAGAAGAGCGCTGAACAAGAGAAGAGCGCTGAAGATCAAAATAAGAGCGCTGAAGACCTTTCCCATGATGAATCTATCAGGGGAGAGGGTAATGAAGATCTGATTACTGGACCTCAGGGAGATGAAAACCCTGAGGGAACCGAGAACCTCGCCTCTATATCTGAGGGGGAGCAACTCGAAGAAGATGCTGAGGAATCCGAAGCAGAAGAAGACGAAGACATCGACATCCCTGAAGCTGAACCATCCTCCTCTCCAAGGAACGATGATGATGATGATGATGAAGATGACGAATTCTTTGTCGTCAAACATGCTCCTCGAAAAGCTCTTAAAGGGATCGTGATAACCGAATCCACAGGGGAGAAGACAAAAACAAAGACAAAGCACTCAGCCTCTGGCGCTGAGAAAAGCAAAGACAAAGGCATCGCTGAAGATGATAATCTGGCGATCTTGCTTGCAAAGCCGATTTGTCAGGTACACTAAACTTATTTTTCCTTCCCTGATCATCTCTGTACAATCAGTTATCCATTCCACAAACACCATACACATCCACATTTTTTTTTCTATCTTTTCTACCCAAGTTCTTCTACCCAGTTCTTATTTGTAAGATCGCTGCGTTTCAGCTAGTCCTCTCCCCTGTTTGAGGATATCGCTGAAGGCTCTACTATTGCGACTTCACCAATAATTCCAGCTACCGCTGAAGACATAATCCCAGTCTTAGATTTAATCTCTGAGACTGATGAACCAGAAGAACAACCTCTCTCGCACAGAAACAGACCTTCCTCAGTTCCTCAAAGGCTGAGTGAAGAAGATCAAAAGAGGAGAGAAGAAATGATAAAGCGATTCGAGGATCAGCGAATCATTCTAAGGCGCGATCAACTGCCTTCAGTTCCTCCTAAGTTCAGAATTTCAAAAGCTGAATACCAGGAACATCTCAGAGCTGAACGCCTCATCGCTGAAAGGAAGGAAGCTGAAGATAAAGACAGAGAATACGCCATCAAGCTCACTCAAGAATCTGTCAAAGACCCCAAGCTGAAGCGTATTCCCATTCAAATCCAACGAAAGCTTTGGGAACAAGCCCAGAAGATCGTGGAAAAGAAAGCTGAAGTTTCTCAGACCACCCTGATCTGGTGTAAAGAGAAAATCCACTTCAGATATCGTCCAGCGAAGATCAACAAGGTATTCATCTCTGGAAGAACCTCCATCGGAGTACCTATTGTTGACATCAAACTGTTCAGAGAAGATGGCTCATCTGAAACCTTTCGCGCTGACACTGTAAAAAGGTATGGTCTCTCTGAATGGCTGGAGATGAGGTTAGCTATCCAACCATCACAATCTAAGTACAAGGATCATTTCGAAAAGCTGATAAACAGACAGATCGATTTGATATCTTCTTGTGTGGATATTCCTCCTGTTCCTATCTAAAGCCGAAAAGAAAAAGGGGCTCACCAAAGAAGAAACGTCAAGATTCAAACTCTGGTCCTGTCATACGAAATGAAACTGGAATTGGTTTCTCTCGCGCTGAAGTACTTGGTCCTGATCCTGATCTATCTGCCCTTGACATCTCTTTGCCACCATGTGAACTTTTCGTCCCTGGTAAAGTCATCAGTAATCCTTATGGAATATTCTTTCTTGACTACGACGGACGTAAATGCTTTCAACGGATCGCTGAGCTTCCAATCACTCCAATCGAACAGCTCAGAGATCTCATCTACTGGTGCGACTTCAGAAAAGACATTCAGGCACGACACCTAAAACCCTTGATTTTTGAAGCTGCTCTAAAGCTAAAGAATAAAGGAGAAAAGGTTCCTGACTGGATGATTCCAACTGAAAAGACAACCCTTGATGAACTTCTCATTAAGGAAGAACCCTTTGAAGGCTGACAACAATCACCTCATTCTCTATTGTATCAATCATCCTTCAGTACATGTAATTTATTTCGCTTGTACTTGTAATCTTTCTTATTCAAATTGTAACCTGATTCAAAGATTTAAAGAAAGATTTCAGCGAATGTACTTTACTCCATCAGTACTGAAAATATCCCAGAAAACAGTAAAATGGACAAATATTTTATGAGTTCTTTTTATCCTTATGTTTTCATTAAATAGCAATTTTCTTTGTTGCTATGTCATAATCAAATAGGGGGAGATTGTTGATCCAAACCCTCAGTGATTTGATAATGACTCTATCTTAAATACTTAGTGAAAATTGTAAGTAAACAATATGTATCAGAGTTTCACTATCGCTGATAAGTACTAAGATCTTACAGCACTGCTGATAGGAACTCTCGCTCTTTTAGATTAAACATTCAGCGAACACTGTTCACCATATCGCTGAGTCTGTTCAGTCCTTATGGTGATCGCTGATAAATTAGTTGTTTACTTATGATTCCTGAAGACAAGATTCACGTCAACAAAGGTTCTACGCTGAAGTCGAAGATCAAGCTCAAAGAACCAGCGACAAGTCTCCTAATGAACTGATGCGGATCAGCGAAGACTCAGATTTGTCCACTCAACGTGAAGTATCAAGTACAAGACTTTAGCTATCGCTGAACTTTATCATTCGCTGAATAGTAAATGATAATCGTTGAATCAACGAAAGCTGATCATGAAGTCCTCCGTACAAAGTACTTTTGTCTTAACCTCCCTTGCACGCCACCGTACGAAATGTCAGAAGAGAACCTCCGAAAATCTGAAATCGTACAACCACTCTAATACTACACTATTCATTCATGCGGCTACTAAGGTTGTCAACAAAGGTCAATGACATGCAACCAATCCGTTGATGACACGTGTAAAGTGTATACTGAATTGCATTAAATGCATGCAGTATATAAAGAGATGAACTCACTTCATTTGAAGTAACTTGCTAACTCTGGACAAGTTCAAATCTCTCTTAAGATAGGATTTTATTAGTAATCTCCTCATCTTTCTTAGTGCAAGAAACCTTAGTGTTCCAACTTGTTTAGATTTAGGTTTATCCTTAATCTTGTTTCCGCAACAAGCTGTAAATTGTTAATGATTTATCAATAAACAATTTAGAAAAGTAAAATAGTCTGTTTGTATTCAACCCCCCCCCCCCTTCTACAAACTTGTATAGGCCTTTCGGGACCAACAGGTTCTCCGATTATTTGGCTTGGAGGATGGCTTTTTGTCCACTGAGTGGTGCGAGGAAGATGGTCATCAATGTCATCGAACCTTTCTTCAGAAGCTTCTTGTGGATCTTCTTCTTGTATAGCCTCTGTCGTTCTTCTTACCTTGGTAGAAGATTCTACCATTTGTGGAATGATTGGTATGAGTGGTGGTGGAGTTTGTTCCTCTGAGGACGTATAGTCTTGGTCCTCAATTACCTCTGTAATTGGTTCTTCTGTGGATTGTGGAGTTTGTTTTTCAGCAGCTTCTGTGGTCGTTTTTCTTGATGTTTCATCTTCTGCATTTTCTTCTACGGCATTTGCATCTGTAGTATTTATAGAAGAAGATGAAGCATTATTTGGACCAGTTAGAGTCATACCTGTGGGATTTTGTCCAACAGAAGATGGTTCTTCAGAAACTCTGATGGTTCCAACAGAAGGATCAATGTCATCGTGGATCATCTCTAAAAATAGAAGATTCAAGTTTTCTTTTGTTTGCAAGATGCCAGAGGTTTCTCTTTTAAGTTCTAGTTCTGAACGGATTTGCTCAGAAGTCATTTGGAAAAAATCATCAAAAGAAACATTGATACTTTCTACGATTTTGCGAGATCTTGTAAGGTATACTCTGTAGGCTTTGGAAGTGGCAGAGTATCCAATGAATTTTCCTTCGTCAGCTTTTACTTCAAACTTTCCTCTTGAATCTTTGTCGTTTAAAACAAAGCATTTACATCCAAACATATGGAAAAACTTGATGTTTGGCCGCTTTTTGTTGATCAGTTCGTAAGGAGTCTTGATGTGTCTTTTCACAATGGTTGACCGATTATGTGTGTAACAAGCAGTAGAAATTGCTTCTGCCCAAAAGTTCATTGGTAATACGTATGCTGATAGCATAGTTCTTGCGGCTTCCACGAGCGTTCGATTCTTCCTTTCGACTACACCATTCTGCTGTGGAGTGCGTGCGGCAGAGAAGTTCTGTGATATTCCTTCTGTAGAAAGATAGGCTTCAATGAAATAGTTTTTAAATTCTGTGCCATTGTCACTTCTTAACTTCTGTATTCTGCATTCATAAAGAACTTGGATTCTTTTCATTAGATTAATCAAGATGATTGGAACATCCGATTTCTTTCGAATAAATTCAACCCATGTGAAGCGCGAATACTCATCAATTAAGACAAGTATATATTTCTTGCCACCTAGGCTCTGTATGGCAATGGGACCGCAGAGGTCGACATGAAGCATGTACAGAGGCCTAGTGCAAGACACATCTGTTTTGCCTCTGTGGGAAGCTCTTCTGAGTTTTCCCATTTCACAGGCAGAACATAAGTGATCCTTATTAAATTTAACATTAGGCAAACCTTTAACTAGATCAAGTTTGACCAGTTTATCCAACGTGTGAAAGTTTAAGTGACAGAACCTGTTATGCCATAACCAGGCTTCTTTACTTTCGCAAGATACAAGGCAAACTTTGTCCTTGGTTGTTGAACAAAAGTTCATCAGATACAGATCACCTTTTCTTTCGGCTCGCAGAAGTTCCATTCCTGTGTCTTCACTTTGCAGAGAGCAGAAAATCCTTTTGAACAAGACATAAAATCCTGTATCACAGAGTTGACTTACACTGAGTAGGTTGTGTTTAAGGCCATTCACATATGCAACTTTGTATACAGAGACGTTTTCCTTCTGTATGACTCCATAGCCTTTGATGTGTCCCTTCTTGTTGTCTCCAAAAGTTACAGATCCACCATCGTGTGTTTCTTTGTATGTGGATAGTAAACTTCTGTCGCCAGTCATGTGCCTTGAGCATCCGGAGTCAAGATACCAAATTGGCACATACCGCTTCTGTAAGACAATCATAGAGACTTAGGTACCCATATCCATATGGGTCCAATATTGTTAGAATTTTTCAAGTTTGCCTTAGCATTCTTGAAATACATTTTATCTTTTGTAGAAAGATCAGATTGTATCTCTCTAGGTTTTGACTTTGGAGTTTGAATTTTAGTGGAGAGTAAGCAATCTGGACTTGAGAAGTGATTTTTTAATCTGAACATAAGATCAAAACAATGACAGTATTTAATATGAGACGTGATTTGTTTGAACTTTTCATTGAATTCATTGAACTGAGTCACAGAGGCATTACATTCGTTCTTAACATTAGATTTCCTATTACAAGAAGATCTATGAATACCAAAAATCTTGTTTAGTTCCCGCCTTCTGTGAGTCTCTTCTGTGGTGAACGTCTATCTTCACTGTCACAGAGGAAAGATATTTGTTAGCTTTAGGCCTTAGAGGTTTTGAAAATTTTGAGCTTTTAGGATTTTCAGAGGCCTTTTCAAATTATCAAGCTCTGTAGAGGTTTTGACTTGTATACACATTTTTAGAAAATCTGGACAGATAGGTATCTCTGTGATTTTCTCTTTTGGAGAAATTGTTCTGTTAAGAACCTCAGAGGAGAATTTAACATCCTCTGTGTCACAGTGAATTATCCCTGATTTAGAATCAGTCTTTGAGTCGTCATAGGATGAATCGTCCTCATATACAGAGGTTGAGTCATTTCTTTCGACAGAGACTGGATTTTCTAAGCATGTATCGTACGAGTTTTCTTCCTCTGTAGAAAAACATTCATAGATGGCAGAGGTTTCAGATGAGATCTCTTCAGCGAGAATTTGATCTATAGAAGATGTACAGAGATTTTCTAAAGCATTTGATTTCAAAACTTCCAAAATTTCCTTTTCAATTGATCTTTTAAGATTTTCTTCTAAAAAGATGGGTTTAAACTCGGGAGCTTTTGCAGATAATTTCTTTTTGACATCTATCATACAGACAAAAGCGACCTGTGTTTGAGTCTCTGGTTTACCAAACTTAAAGATACCAATCTGATCTTGTTTTTTCAGATATTTCTTTGGTTTGATTCCTCTATTGACAGAGGTTGAAGATGATGAATCTGTGTTTTCAAACCACACATTGATCATCTTCGTATGTTTCCTCAAGTGAGGTTCTTCAGAGATTTTAACCCTTTTACTTACAGAGAGTAAGTTTGGAAAAATTGGTTTATTTGTTTTTCCTATCACAAACAGAGAAGACAGAGGTTTAAGTCTTTTGCCTTCAACACCTAGAGTAATATCATCGTACCCTATACCTCGTCTTCCTATTTGTGAGTTTACTTTCTCATACACATTCTGTGCATCTTTATAGTTTTTAAGTAAAACCTCTCTTCTGAGTAGATCTTGCCAAAGTACCTCTCTCTCTTTTTGAAAGTATTCTTTGAGAGCTCTTATATCAGTTGTTTCACTCCTAGAAACTGAAAGCTCTTTAGTTTTGACTTTTAAAGCAGAGGTTAATTCAGAAATTTGCCTTTTTAAAGGATCTACATTTTTGCTCCAATATTTTTCTACTATTTCCTTTTCTTCAAAAAGTTTGGCCTTTTCTTGAGTGAGAAGCCTTACTTCTCTCTCATTAAAGGTGAGTCTTTTCTGAATACTTTCATTTATCTCTTTGAGTTCAATCAGTTCAATGTTAAGTCTAACTGAATCATTTTCAACATATTTAATACAAGAGGTAGAGTTTGAAATGGATACCTCATTGTCAGTTCCCGAGTCGACTTCTGCCATGCCACAAAATAGGGCATTGGTGGTGAATTCATCATCAGAGGTAGAGTCTGACTCGAAGTCCTCCTTATTTGCTTCAGAATGCCCTTTGTTCGCCATTAGGAATTTTTGTGCATAGTATTCAGCCTTCTTTTTGTAAAAAGCTGAGTCCTTCTGTGTGCGACTTTGTCTACTTCTGCAATCTTTTGCGAAATGTCCTGGCTTGCCGCAGTTGAAGCAACCTTGGGAGGTGTTTTCAGTTCGATCGTCGGACTTCTGTTGATCTCCACCTTTCTATGTTCGGCATTCGTTTGCATAATGATCAGGCTTACCACATTTGTAGCATTCTTGTGTGTGGCCTACCTTGTCATCTGACCTCTGTCGGTCATTTCCTCTATAGTTTCTGTCGCTCGACCTCTGTCGGTCACTTCTGTAGTCTGACCTCTGTCGGTCACTTGATTCTTCTCTTCTTTCATCATCTCTTCTATCTCTCTGGTTGTCTCTGTTATATCTGTCATTTCCAAAATTTCTTTGGTTACCTCTGAACTCTCTTGTCAATAGAGCCAATGATTTAGCTAATGACGCAAGAGTTATTTCTTCCTCTATCAGCTCGTCCTCTTCGCTATCAACCATCACTATCTTCTTCTTCTCCTTCTTCTTCTCCTCTGTTGCTGTCTCATTTCTCGGTCTTTCTGTAGCCTCTGTTGATTTACTAACCAATGCGTATGGTGCAATGGCTATTGTTTTAGCCTGTGCTATTTGAGGCTCTTGTGCAGCTAGTGTTCCATAGAGATCAGAGAGTGTCCATGAGTCTAGATCTTGGTTTGTTTGTAAAGACATAGACAGTTGAAGCCACTCATCATTCAGACTCTTTAGAAACATGACGTTATTTTCTTCCGAGGTTCTGTGAATGCCAGACTTTCTACATTTGTTTATGAGAGAGTTGAACCTATCGTACGTTGTTTGCAGAGATTCTGTTGCAGAGGCTCTGAATGCATGATATGCATTTATGTATTGTGCCCTTCGGTTCTTCTGTGTTGTAGCACCCCCTTCCAACTTTCTTTCTAATTCTTTCCAAAGATCGTGCGCAGTTTCGCATGCATCTAAGGATTGAAAAAGCTCGTTGGGGATAGCCATTATCAGGATTCTTTTTCTTTTCTGTGCAACTTCATCTTCTGCCTTATCTTCATTTGACCATTCTTCTTTTGGCTTTGGTTTTTTATGTTCAGGGATTTCTGGAGATTCATCAGTAGCTGGTACTCGTGGTACTGCTATCATGGGAACAGGAGGAAGGTTGTAAAGATATTGTACAAGATTTTTTTCAGTACCCTCAAAAAAATGAACCATTCTTATTTTCCATTGAGGATACTCATCTCGTAGGAGAGTAGGAGGCTTGGTGAGTGAACCAGCAGTAAAGAAGTTATTTGTATTTGTCATTGTTAAGGTTCTGAAAAGATAGTATGATTAAAAAGTATGAGTCTGAAGATCTCGAAAGTTTTCTGGGTTTGAACAGTTCTCAGAGTACACTTTAATGGAGTTTTAACCTTGAGATGAGGAATAGGAAAAAATGATTTCTATCACTAATCTTGTAAAAACGAGGATCACTTGATATTGAAAATCAAGCTTCGCTCTGATACCAATTGTTGGTTCCCGTTTTGCTTATACAAGATTGTCAGATCTATTAGTTCGAATTTATGTTTGATGCGGAAGCGTATTTGAATAACTAATAGATATGATTGATAGATTTAGAACACAATATAAATAAACAGTGAACATGAAATAATATCTTAAAGTTTACTGAATATATGTATTAAGAACAAATTCAAGAACAGTGAGTAAGCAAAGCTTTAAAACAGATATGACTCTCAAGGTGTTTAAGCTGTGTGTTCTTGTGATGTTTTTCTCTCAAAGTGTTCGATTGATCGATCGATGGATTGATAGATTAATAGGAAGAACTCAACATAAGTCTTCCTTATATACTACTCTAAGGGGACCATAAAGCATATGCTACTATTCACAAAGGACGGTATGAATGGTTGGACGGATGACATGAACAGTTGGACGTGCTGTATTGCATTTAATGCAGCATACGTCTATTATGTACTAAGCCCTATTGAATCCAACCAGAGTTTGACACGTTGCAGTTGGACAGGGCATGCTACCATGCAAGTTGATGTACAGGTCCTGTAACAGTAGCAAGATATTATAAATATCTTTTAAGTCTTTGTTGAAGACCGCAGAGGCTCTGTGAAGTGCCACAGAGGTTCTGCGGTTTGGTCCTTAGAAGAGCAGTCTTCACCGGATTCCGAGTCTTTGGTCTTCTTTGTGCGTATGACAGAGCTTCTGTAGGGCGCCTCTTTAACTTCTGTAGCTTCTTCACCTTGATCTCTCGGTAAGTTCGGCAGAGCCTTTGTAAGAGGCTTTCTTCACTTAGCCTATTTTTCACTACTTCTAAATACTTCTATGATTAGGAAGATTGAAGCTAACAGGTGTAGTTTCGGCGGTCATGATCTGGACGGTCTCGGTTTGTCGTAGTTGCTTCTCCCCCTCACGGTGATCAGGATCATCCTGGTCAGCGTGCTTGCGTTTGAGACCGCCGGCTTGACTCTTACAAGTGTCTTCTAGTGAGAGGACCCTCTAAGACAGCGTGGCAAGAGCTTTGTTGTAGTCGTTGAGGGTCGAGTCAATGGCGTCAAGGCGTGAGGTGATGGACGAAGATGGAGCAGTGACCTAGGATCGAAGAACTGAGATCAGGTCTGCTTCGGTAGATGCGGTTGTGTCGGATTCCTGGAGCAGTTGGGCTAAGAGCATCGTCTTTAAGGTATCCACCGAATAAATAGATTAAGCAAATGTCGGTGGATGTGGTGGTGCGGTTTCGGCTTCAACGAATTTTGCTTTACCTTTGATGGCTTTGGCGATCTCGTCGGTGACATGCTGTTCTAGTGCCTCACGGACAGCCTTGAGGGTGTTGTCCAGGGACCCTTGCGACACAAAGTCGGGGTGAGTAACTTCGGGTTCACTTAGATTACCTGTTAAGACATCTACCGCAGAGGTAGAGCCACCTACGTTCACAGCTGGCGTGATATTAACTGTGGTAGGATTTCCGTCTAATCCTCGTGTTCCGGAAGTCGAAGACACTATAGACGTTCCGGTCGGGTCACTAAGAGTCGCGACTTGGTGTTGTTCCGCATCAAGTGTCCTAGGCGAAGAGTGTTCAGTAACAATAGGCTCTAGACTCGATGGTGCACGCAAAGAAGTCGAGACCGGGGGCTGCTGGTCTCTTATTTCAACACCAACACTCTCCGAATGAGAGGCCGGTTGTTCCCCGTGTAATATTGAAACATCCGTCTGTCATGAGACGGATGAGTGGATGAGGGGGTCGTGCAATTGCTCCGCTGGGTCTACGGAGTCTTCTTCAATACCCTGTCCCAACTCATGAGACAGGATAGCAGATGTGGCTACCCGGATATGACATGGCTGGTTTCGCTCAGGAGCCTCGTTATCTTTACGGCTCGATCTTTCCTGGTTCAACTTTGAACGCATTTCTCTCCGTCTCGCATGATATAACTCCTCTACGTTTTCTCCCTCAGATGTCCTAGTGATAGGTCTGGTTCCAGTATGTGGATGTGATTCAAGTGGGATGCCAACGGTAAAATCAGGGTTGGGTCCGATACCGTGAGGTATTTGTCTCAGGCGTATGTTTCGGTCGGTATCGGAGTCCGTGGAGTCAGATTCCACGTCTTCAACATCATGATATGGTGACGGGGGTTCGGTGATATAAGGCTCGGTCGAGTGATGTAGAATTGGTCTGGAGGATTGACCGGCTTGGGCCGAGCTGGAACCGGGTCGCGATTCCACTGCACCACCTACTCTCAGTCCCCTTCCTCTCACAACTAACGTTCCCCGCCCGACAGCACCCGCTTGTCGGGACCTTCCTCCTCTCGTCCTAGGACCCTCACGTCCCTCAGGCTTATTTCCCTGGGCAGGTCCCTCCGGCTCTGGTTGGACCATAGGAATTCCTAACTCTCCCCTATAAGCAACTACCCCTGGTGCAGCGGGATCGGCGATGGCTAGTAGGGCGGCAGGAATGGGCGAGGCGACCGCATCGGATGGGTTGCGGATCACCATGAATTGGAGGTGTCTGATGGGGCATACCGGATGTGTAATACGTCTTGGAATGGCTGGATTCGCATTCATGTGCTGACGAACTGCAAGCGATAGGAAACGCGGGTATGGGAGGAACTTCTTCTGTTTGGTTCCGCCGATGTGTCGAATAGTGGTCACAAGTTCACGCCAGATTATCATGGCGAAGTCGACGTGGCGGTGGTAGCACACGGCGTGAACAAGTCGCAGGAAGTCGTCGGTACAATGATCAATACCTTTCCATCGGGCGGATAGGCAGCGGTTGAGTATGGTGAAGAGCGTGTACCAAATTGGCGCCAGGAACTTGCGATTGAAGACTGAGGGCCGTTGAAGGTCTGAGTTGTAACCAAGAGCACGCATTTGGGCGCATAGTGTGGCATCGTTAACGGCAGGATCGTACCGTTCATGGTTGTTGGCAGTGGCTTCCGGTAGAGACAGTAGTCTGCGAAAGGAGTCGGTCGTCAGAGTAAATGGATGGTTGTCAATCTGCACCGTGATGGTCTGTGTATTGCCAATCGTACGGACTTGTGCCGTCAGCCAGACTTGTAGAACGTAGATCAAAAGAACGTCGACGGTGCGAGTGAGTGCCTCACTGATGGGATGGTGCATTAGAATGTCTAGAATGACCTGATGTTGCGGGTTAGGTCTGAACAGCGCCGGGTCCAAGTAATGATTGTTGGCCTCCAACTCGATGCCATGGTCAGGATAAACCAAAGCAGCATCTGCTACTTCGTCGATGATTTCCTCCTCCTGAGGAATTTGGTGTTCCGGATTTTGTTGTTCCGCCATGTATAAATCTGTCAAAATGGCACACAATTAGGAACTTAACCAGAAGAACAAGTGTCGATGCGTACCTTTGCGTTGAATGGCTCAATCTGAGACAGATTGAGGACTGCTAGGGAGAAAACAGGTACAGAATGGACACAACAGCAGAGGAATCCGTATAAAAAAGACAGGGTGTCCGGACAACTCAAAGAGTCCGGATAACAGGGTTGTCCGGATAAGCATATGCAAGTGTTCGGATACAAAAGGATTATCCGGGCAAAGGTTCCCTGATACGCGAGTTTACCGGATAAGATGGGAGTCCGGACATCACACTATCCGGTAGTTGAACTTACCGGAAACCCTAAGGTTTCCGGACAACTAGGTTTCCGGGAGTTTGATGTTGTCCGGATGGATATGCATGACATTTGAAGGTGCCCGGTTAAAACCGCATTGAGTTGAACGTGTCCGGACACGATGAATGTGTCCGGACGAAGACGGATTTGTTCACAAAGATCACCAGGGGATCTCAAGCTAGTGTGAAGTGCACATATATGTGACAAGTATCAGTCTAGACTACACAGAGAGCATTTCCTATCAAGATTACTACTAAAAACCACAAATTTTGTGTACCCGAAACTGGGTTTCGGGTTTAAGATAAATCGACCAAATCAGGGTCTGTATGGAATGCAATGTGGACAAAACTCGATTAAGAATGTTCGTTAGAGAGTTTCGAGTAACATACCTGATTTCGGAGAGGAAAACGAGTGAGAATCGAGCGATTTAGGATAGTCCGAGCGGGAGAGATGGAAGCGAAGGTTTAGGGTTTAGGTCAAAATGTCCGGATGGGGAAAGAACAGGGGCCCGGGTGACTTATATAACCCGGGTATTGACCGGGTTCATGTCCGACCCGGATACTGTCCGGATAACAAGAGAATCCGGATACTGTCCGGATAACTCTGGTGAGTCCTTTTTCGTGAATTTTCAGAAAACTGAACTTTTTATGACTCCTTTCTCTCGCTCCCCCTCAAACTGAGCATGGGAATGCCATTGCTCCCCCTCGAATCGTGTAGTAGGGTGTTGTGGAGAGTTTCGACACACAAAAACTTTTAGGCATTGAAAGAAGAACACCGTGTCACTCCCCCTCAACTGATGAACATTCAGTTGGATGCTCCCACTCAGAATGTGCGCGTAGTGTGAAATGCACACGGGAGTATCCACACACAAAAAAAATCTTTTTAACATATTTAAGAAAAAATGTGTGTGACGCTCCCCCTCAACAGTAGAGTAACATACCTGATAGCTGATTATGCTCCCCCTGAACATAATGGTAAATGATGAAAGCATAGAGATAATGAAGTAATCAAAACAAACGATGGTATGAAGTAAAAGAAACACACGAAGAAAGAGTTAACCAGAGAAACAGACTAAATCTACCTAAACAATACAGAGACTAAATCTAACTAAGTAACCGAGACAGGTAGAATACTAGTGCGAGGAAGTGTATGCTCAATCATCAAGAGTGTTAACTCCGGATGATGAGTGGACAGTTACTCGTAGAGGTATGGAACTTGTAAAGGTACACAGTCGGATTAAGTCTTCAGATTTAGCATACCGAGCTTGAACACAAGAGTTTTAAAGCGGTTTTCGTCCAAGGCTTTGGTAAAGAGGTCTGCTAGCTGATGTTCTGTATTGACGAAGTAGAGCTCGACTGTACCTCTTTCGACGTGATCCTTAATGAAATGATACCAAACGTCGATGTGCTTCGTCTTGGTATGTTGGACCGGATTGCTGGATATGGCAATTGCGCTCTTTGAGTCACAGTAGATTGGGACTTTGACATAGGTGAATCCGTAGTCTTTGAGTTGTGTCCGCATCCAGATTACTTGGAAACAGCAGCTTGCGGCGTCCACATACTCCGCTTCGGCAGTTGACGTTGACACGTATTGTTGTTTCTTTGATGCCCAGCTTACCAGGCTATCTCCCAAGAACTGAATGTGCCCCGAGGTGATCTTGCGGTCCAACATGCATCCCGTGTGATCCGCATCCGAGTAAGCGGAAAGTCCAAAACCTGTCTCTTTCGGGTACCAAAGGCAAAGATCAGCAGTACCACGTAAATATCGAAAAATACGTTTAACAGCATTGTAATGAGACTCTTTAGGGTTGGACTGATAACGGGCGCAGAGAATTGTCGAGAACATGATGTCTGGTCTACTGCAGTTAGGTACATTAAAGAACCGATCATTCCCCGATACAATTTGGCGTTGACAGTCTTTCCGTTAGGATCGGTGTCAAGCTTTGTATTGGTAGCCATGGGAGTTTTCATTGGTGAGGACTGGTCCAATTGGAATTTCCGAAGAATATCCCTAATGTATTTGGACTGGTTAATGAAGATTCCGGTCGACAGTTGTTTAACTTGAAGACCAAGGAAAAAATTCATCTCACACAGCATACTCATTTAAAAAAAATTCCCATGAGTTTGGCAAAGTTCTTTGCATATAATGGATTATTAGAACCAAAAATGATGTCATCGACATATACCTGGACTAGAATGATGTGATCCTTTTCGTTCTTTATAAATAGAGTAGAATCAATAGTACCTCGTGTAAATTTGGATTCTAACAGGAACTTTGATAGGGTGTTATACCATGCTCGCGGGGCCTGCTTTAGACCGTATAGTGCCTTGTCCAAGATGTAGACATGATCAGGTTTTGAGTCATCCACAAATCCGTCTGGTTGCGACACGTAACTTCTTCTTGGAGGTCACCGTAAAGAAAAGTTGTCTTCACATCCATCTGGAAGACTGTGAAGTTCTTGTGCGCTGCATAAGCGAGAAACATACGGATTGCTTCAATGCGAGCGACTGGAGCATAGGTCTCATCATAGTCGATCCCCTCTTGTTGTCGGTGTCCTTTGGCCACGAGACGCGCCTTGTTGCGAACAACGATGCCGTATTCGTCCTTCTTATTCTTAAAAATCCATTTGGTGCCGATTACCGTCTTGTGCGTAGGACGTGGAACCAGTCGCCATACCTTTAGAGCTTTGAATTGATTCAGCTCCTCTTGCATGGCTATGATCCAGTCTGGATCTTCGAGTGCTTCACGAACGTTCGTCGGCTCGATCTTGCTTAAGAATCCAGAAAATAGGCAGAAGTTGGCAGAAGCGCCTCGTGTACGTACATGAGTGGAAGGATCACCGATGATCTGATGCAGGGGATGTGCCTTTGTCCATTTGGTGGTGTGCGGAAGCGGCTGTTGGGTAGAGTGAGATGCGTCCGGATCCACATATGCACCAGATGGAAGGTCTTGAACTTGACATTCGACGAAGCCGCAGATTTGGCTTCTAACTTATCAGCGATCATCATAATGACTGAACAGACTCAGAGCATTTATGGTGAACAGTTTCGCTGAATGTTTAATTTAAAGAGCGAGAGTTCCTATCAGCGGTACTATAAGATCTTAGTACTTATCAGCGATAGTGAAACTCTGATACATATTGTTTACTTACAATTTTCACTAAGTATATAAGAGAGGGTCATTATCAAATCACTGAGGGTTTGGATCAACAATCTCCCCCTATTTGATTATGACATAGCAACAAAGAAAATTGCTATTTAATGAAAACATAAGGATAAAAAGAACTCATAAAATATTTGTCCCTTTTACTGTTTTCTGGGATCTTTTCAGTACTGATGGAGTAAAGTACATTCGCTGAAATCTTTCTTTAAATCTTTGAATCAGGTTACAAAGAGAAATGGAAAGATTACAAGTACGAGCGAAATAAATTACAAGTACAGAAGAATAACTGATACAATAGAGAAAAGGGCGATCATATCAGCTTATAAAGGTTCTTCCTTGATGAGAAGTTCATCAAGGGTCTTTGATGTGGGGATCATCCAGTCAGGGACATCTTCTCCTTGATTCTTTTTCTTCAGAGCTGCTTCAAAAATCAAGGGCTTCAGGTGTCTAGCTTTGATGTTGCGTCTGACTTCACACCAGTATACGAGATCTCTGAGTTGTTCGATGGGAGCGATGTCTAGCTCAGAGATACGTTGAAAGTGATGATTTCCATTGTAGTCTAAAAAGAATATACCATAGGGATCACTTACAACTGTGCCAGGAATGAATGTTTCTCTAGGTGGTAGAGAGGTGTCAAGCATTGAGAGATCGACATCAGGGCCAACAATTTCAGCACGAGAGAAACCAATGCCCGTTTCATTCCGAATATGAGGACCTGAACCAGAGGCTTTCTTTTTCTTATTAGGGACTTTTCTTGGTTGAGGAAGAGTAGGAGGAATATCCACAACAGATGAAAGCAGGTCGATCTGTTTGTTTAAGATCTTCTCGACATGGCTTTTGAACTTTGAGCGCGATCCCTGAATGGCTAATTTTGTTTCTAACCATTCAGAGGGACCAAACTTTTCTAAGGTAGTAGCATAGAAAGTTTGCTTGGTTTCGTCATCTCTGTAGACGTCCACTTCAACAACAGGAACTTCAGCGTACAGTCTTCCTCTGATGTTTGCCTTGACGATTTTGGATGGTCTAGATCGATAGGTCAGCATTTGTTTAGCCCATTCCAAAGTCGTATCAGAGACCTTAGTCTTTTCTCTAACGATCTCTTGAGCATCATCCCATAGCTGACGTTGAACATCAATGGGAACTCTTTTCAGCTTGGGGTCTTTTATTGATCGTTGAGTAAGTTTGATGGCGTATTCTCTGTCCTTTTCTTCAGCTTCCTTTCTTTCAGCGAGTAGGCGTTCAGCTCTGACGTGTTCCTGGTATTCATCTTTGGAAATTCTGAACTTTGGAGGAACTTAAGGAAGTTGATCACGCCTTAGAATGATTCGCTGATCCTCGAACCGCTTTATTATCTCCTCTCTTCTTTTCTGATCCTCTTCACTTAGCTTTTGAGGAGCTAAGGAAGGTCTGCCTCTGTGCGAGAGTAGTTGTTCTTCTAGTTCATCAGTCTCAGAGATTATATCTAAGACTGGGATTATTTCTTCAGCAGCAGCTGGTATTTTTGGTGAAGTCGCAGTTGTGGAGCCTTCAGCGATATCCTCAAACAGGGGAGAGGACTAGCTGAAACACAGCGATCTTACAAGTAAGAACTTGGGTAGAATCAGATAGAGAGAATTGGTTCAAGTGTATAGGCTTGGGTAAAGGAACTGATAGTGTATGATAGAGGAGGGATGGAGTGAGAGATGATTAGTGTACCTGACAAACCGGCTTTTCAAGCAAGATCATTAGATTGTCATCTTCAGCGACGCTTTTGCCTTTGCCTTTCTCAGCTCCAGAGGCTGAGGGCTTTGTCTTTGTCCGCTCCCCTGAAGGTTCATTTATCGAGATTCCCTTAAGAGCTTTGATCTTTGGAGCAGGTTTGACGATAAAGAAGTCATCGTCATCTTCGTCATCATCATCATCATTCTTTGGAGAAGAAGATGGTTCATCATCAGGGATGTCGACGGCTTCATCATCTTCTGCTTCGGATTCAGTTTTCTCAGCTTCTTCTTCGAGTTGCTCCCCCTCGGATACAGAGGCGAGCTTCTCAGTTTCCTCAGGGTTTTCATCTCCCTGGGGTCCCGCGGTGGTTTCTTCAGTATTCGTCTTCTCTCCCCTGATAGATTCATCATGGGAAAGGTCAGCGCTCTTGGCGAGATCTTCAGCGCTCTTCTCCCCCTCTTTTTCATGATGACTGGGGGAGGAATGGCTAGATTCAGCAGCGTTGGAAGGTTCTCTGTCTTCTTGGCCAGAGAGACCTATACAAACTTCAATCTTTGCTAATCTGTCTTCAAGGCCAGAAATAGCAGGATTGATCTTCCCGAGCTCAATGTGATCCGCCGCTGTAGAATGTTCAGATTCAGGGACAGGGGCAGGAGCAGGAGCAGGAGAAGGAGTATTCGCCTTGTGCAGCAGCTGTTCGATCATAGTCTTCATCGAACCAACATCAGTCTTTACAGAGCTTAAGTCAGTCGTCAGAGTGTTGACATTTTTCTTCACATCAGACATATCTCCCTCTAGTGTTCCAACCGATGTCTTCAGCGTTGTTACCTTGCTGGACATGGATGAAACTGAATTTTTGAGAGAGGTGTAGTCTGTGTAGATATCAGCGAGCACCTTGGCGAAGTCGCTGAGCGTTTTATCAACTTGCTTCAAGTCATCTGTGGAAGCCTTCTTCTCCCCCACCGTTGTCAGTTTGTTCAGATTCTCTCCAGCGTTTGTTACAGCTGTAGAGTTATTGGAGAGAGTAGTGGTGAGACCTGTCAGCTTTGTCTCCACGGACTTCAGAGAGGCGTTGATATCTCCCAAATTAGGACCTGTAACATATAAAAACTTGTGAACAGAGGAAAGCTCAGAAGTTTGGGGTTTAGTCACAGTGTTTATGGGTGGTTGTTTACCTGCAGGAGGATTGGTGAATTCATCGAAATCACGGGTTCCTGAGTAAAGTTCCATGTCATCTTCAAAAGTGCCCATGGATTTTTCTGTAGGTCCTGTCTTCATCATTCTTGGAGAATCAGCTTTATGTTCCGAGGAAATGATGGCAGCTCCAGTTATATCTGGAGTAGACACCAAATGAGTGGAGGGAGGAGCGAAGGATAAGAGTGGGGGTTGGGTTATGAGTTCAGCGTTGGATTCGCTGAGAATCACTTCATCAATCTTTTGAGAGACTGAAGGAGGTTGGGCCGGTTCCAAGTTTGTAACCTCAGCGTTTAGAGACGCTGAAGTTTGGATAAAAGGGATGGCTTGTTCAGATGTGGCAGAGCGTACCACTGAACGTTCCTTCAGCTCTGCAGAAAGAGCTGAGGAGTCTTCAGCGTGAGATTGGTGGGGTTGCTCCTTTATTTTCTTGATCCTTTTAGAATCAAGTGGGGTAGATGAATGTTTCCTTTTCTTAGAAGGAGAGGATTTTGTGGCCAGGGTATCAGTGATGGGTATTGTCGCTGAAGGAGCCACAGAAGTAGAAGAAGAAGGGTTGAGAAGAGTTAAGAGGGTAGAAAGACGTGCCTCATTTTCAACAGGTTTGAAGTCGAGTACCTTAGGGCCAATCTGAGAGAGTTTTAGATCGCCCTCTTGCGGGTAGCTGTCCTTCAGGCCATATTGAAAGATAGCGCTGATGAATCGGGGGTAGGGAACCCAAGCAGGCCTGTCAGCGGCAGAGTCTACTCTTTGCAGCAACTCATCATAGATGAGAGATGCCTAGTCAATGTGTAGACCTTTCAGCAGAGCGTATCCCATAGCTTGCTGAGGTTGAGCGGCTTGATCAGAAGAGCCGGTCTTGGCAGTCATGCAGCTGATAAGGTGAGCGAAGATGAAGTTCATCTCGCTGGGCATTTTCGATTTCTTCAGCAGTGTTAGCTTCTTCTCAGGCTTCTTGTCTCTGCCCATTTCCCATACATAGCCTATTGCATAAAAAAAATGCAATAAGAGCTTCTTTGTCAGCGATCTTCTTATGGTCAGGGAAAGGAACAAAAGGTTTTTCCTTTGTAGCGATGGGAAAGTTCAGAGCTTTGCGAATGATGGCGGGTGTGATCTTTATCGTGCCATATTCAGTATCGCAGAGGATACAATCAACTGTTTTGGAGGGATCTTTGGCGGATGGTAGCTGAGAGTGTCTGGCAGAGTACCAGAACTGAGATAGTAGCAGCTGACTTGCAGGGGGTGAAATGGTCAGGGCTGTTGAAATGCAGCAATTCTTCAGGAAATTCACAGCATCTGTCATATGTGTGACTTGCTTTCGAAGAGGAAACTCGAGAAGCGCAGAAAGGTTGTTTATCTTAGTCCAGTCTAGTTGATCAAGATTGAACTTGACTTGTGGAGCCTTGAGGATTTCCACTTCCTCAGAGTCAGCGGAGATGTTCTCAGCTGTAGCAGGAATGCCAGACGAGGCCATTTCTCTGTAATAACAGTTCAACCAAAGATGTTAACAAATAAGAATAATCTTAATGTGGAAAGAATTTCCAATAAGATGTTTCGAATTTTATCCATTTCATTCAGACACAAATGTCTTAATGAAGATTAGGGTTTTTCATGTTTTTGAAACGAAATGTAAAACCCATTTTCCTGTTTTCCAGTTTTCTATGAAGAAATAGATTCTGGAAACGAATGAAGAACATGTTTAAGATTTTGCATTTAAACTTGAAGAACAACCATGAAATGGTTGTGTTCATAAAACCATGAAAGAAAATGATTTCATTTTACGAAGTTCTTTTGTTTGATCTTGTTAAAACAATGAGAAGACCGGAAACAAGTTATACGCATTTGGTAATAAATAAGAACATATTAACCTTGATGTTTGATGAAGAAGATGATGAACAGTTCTTGAAGTTTTTGAAATCACAAATGCAACAGTGAATTCTTTCTTGCGGAGGAAGATTGATCGCGTAAAAGAAAAATATAAACAACGAATTTGTTTATATAGAGATTTTAGAAAGAGAAAATCTTGAGCGGGAAAAGATTTTCATCGTGACACGGACACGTGTTTGCATTTGATTGGAAGTTTGAACGAGACGTGCAAACGTGTGTCAGGAAGAGAAAACGTGCCGGGGTTTTATCCGTTGCAATGACGTCACAACTGTCCTTTCATATTCTTGGTTGTCTCTGAGGTTTTGAAAAACTCAGAGATACTTTTGAAAACATGAAGCACTGAATGAAAATATTCAGTGAAGGTTTTAAGAAATTTCAAAATATCGCTGTCAAGGAACAGATATTCAGCTATGCATTTTGTTTTGAAATCTTGCATTTTCATGCGATTGTCAGAGAGAGAACATACCTTGATATCAGTGAATCAAGTTTATTCAGAGAGAAGATGATAGAATGGGTTATACAAGTTGATTTTATCATTTCGCTGGTCAATGTGAATCGCTGAAGATTTTATCCTTCAAAGTTCAGCATTTCAAGCTCGCTGATGAGAAAGTTGAATCTTGTCTCATCAAGAGGTTTGGTAAATAAGTCAGCTAACTGATAATCAGTTGGGATAAAATGAAGTTCTATATCACCATTCATCACATGATCTCTGATAAAATGATATCTGATTTCTATATGTTTGGTCTTTGAATGTAGTACTGGATTGTTTGCTATAGCGATGGCACTTGTGCTGTCGCAATAGATTGGAATTTTGGAGAGCTGAAGATCATAGTCTAGTAACTGATTTCTCATCCACAAGACTTGAGAACAACAGCTTCCAGCAGCTACATATTCAGCTTCAGCTGTGGAAGTGGACACTGAATTTTGCTTTTTACTTGTCCAACTTACCAGCTTTCCACCCAGGAGTAGACATCCTCCTGTGGTGCTTTTCCTATCCATTTTGCAACCTGCGAAATCACTATCTGAATAGGCGGTTAGATCGAATCCTGAATCTTTGGGATACCAAAGACCTAAATTCGCTGTACCCTTAAGATATCGAAAGATTCGCTTTACAGCTTTCATATGAGATATCTTAGGTTCAGCTTGATATCGTGCACACAAGCATGTTGCAAACATAATATCGGGTCGGCTAGCTGTTAGATACAATAGAGAGCCGATCATCCCACGGTACAACGTGACATTGACAGGAACACCCTTAGTGTCCTTATCAACTGTCAGCGGTGGTGCCATAGGGGTTTTCATAGCTGAACTTTCAGTTAAGTCGAATTTCTTCAGCATATCTTTAACATATTTTCCCTGATTTATGAAAGTTCCTTTCTCAGTTTGCTTAATCTGAAGACCAAGGAAATATGTTAGTTCACCCATCATGCTCATTTTATACTCATCTTTCATTCTATCAGCGAAACGAGTACAAAGCTCAGGGTTAGTAGAACCAAATATAATGTCATCAACATATATTTGAACTAAAATGATATGACCTTTCACTTTTCTAAAAAATAGAGTTTTGTCAATCTTACCTCGCTTAAATTTTTCAATATGGAGATAAGTAGAAAGAGTGGCATACCATGCACGAGGAGCTTGCTTCAAACCATAAAGTGCCTTATCCAGTTTATAAACATAACCTGGACGCTTAGAATCTGAGAATCCTGGAGGTTGTTCCACATACATTTCTTCATTCAGCTTTCCATTCAGAAACGCTGACTTAACATCCATCTGATGTACTTTGAAGTTTTTGTGTACAGCATATGCTAAGAATAGACGAATAGATTCAAGTCTTGCTACTGGAGCAAATGTTTCGTCATAATCTATACCTTCCTCTTGTCTGTATCCCTGAGCAACAAGTCGAGCTTTGTTGCGGGTTACAGTACCATGTTCGTCCAACTTATTTCGATAGACCCATTTAGTGCCTATTACTGTTTTATCAGTTGGTCTCTGAACAAGTTTCCAAACTTTGTTTCTTTCGAATTCGGTCAGCTCTTCTTGCATGGAGCTGACCCAGTTTGGATCTTTGAGGGCATCATCTACTTTCTTTGGTTCAGTTAGTGAAATAAAATTTACAAATAAACAAATATTACCTGCACTTCGTCGAGTCTGAATCCCAGCGTTTGGATCACCAAGAATTTGATCAATTGGGTGATTTATAGTCCATCGCTGAGCCGGAGTGTGAGACGCTGACTCAACTTGAACTGGAGGAGCTGAAGATGAAGCTTCGACGACGTCGGGAGTATCAGCCAAGAGAGGAATGGATGCAGTTGTCATTATATTCACTGATTGCTGAGAAGTAGATGGAATGTCTGAGACATTTTGTTCAGCGTTAGGTATAGTGTTTATAGGAACAGCTGAGACCCAAGAAGTTTCAGCTTCACTGTTCTGCATGTTTGGAATGATAGTGGGACTATCATCATCTACTGGATGAGCATGAGAAGTGGGAATATCTTCTGAATCACCAAGATGAGAAAACATCCATTGATTCAGTTCTTCAGTATCAGCGGACGGTTTAGAGTTCGCTGAACGGGATTCGTCAAACGTGACGTGAATAGTTTCTTCTACAGTTTGTCATCTACGATTGAAGACTCTGAAGGCTTTGGAAACTGAGGAGTATCCAAGAAATATTCCATCATCAGCCTTAGGATCAAACTTTCCATGGGCATCTCTGTTGTTCAGTATAAAACACTGACATCCAAAGATGTGAAGAAAGCTGATTGAAGGCTTTCTCCCATGAAAAAGTTCATAGGCTGTCTTTTTGAATCTTTTGACTATCAGCGACCTGTTTTGCGTAAAACAGGCAGTGTTGACGGCTTCTGCCCAAAACTGAGTAGGCAGGTGAGAATCGCTGAGCATTGAACGTGCAGCTTCAATAATTGTTCTATTTCTTCTTTCAGCGACTCCATTTTGTTGCGGTGTTCTCACTGAAGAAAAGTTGTGAGAAATACCCTTACTCTCAAGGAAGGAATCAAGAGAACTGTTTTTGAATTCAGTCCCATGATCACTCCTTATTGAGCGAACGGTCAGATTGTTCAGGGTTTCCATCTTCCAAACAAAATTGATGAGTTCTTCAGGGATGTCACTCTTAGAACGGAGAAACATTACCCAAGTGAAGTGAGAGAATTCATCAACTATGACCAGCGTATATTTCTTTCCAGCGATGGATTGTTTGTTAACAGGGCCAAACAAATCCATATGGAGTAGTTGTAGAGGAGATGACACTGAAGAAACTTGCTTTGACTTAAAGCTTGCTTTGGTCTGTTTCCCTTTTTCACACGCTGAACATAACGACTCTTTGGCGTATGAATGCTGAGGTAGACCAGTGACTAACTCTTTTGAAGAAAGAGTGTTCAGTGTCTTGAAATTTAGATGAGATAGCCTCTTATGCCATAGCCAGTTGACATCAGATGAGGCTTTTGAGAAGAAACAGGAGTTCTCAGTGGTTGTTGAGTCCGTGTTTATTACATAAACATTTTCCAAACGATAACCGCTGAGAGCTATCTTCTCCTTTTTGTCAGAGACAAAGCAGGATTCCTTAGTAAAGATTACTTTGTTATCCATGTCGCAAAGCTGACTGATGCTTAGAAGATTATGCTTCAGCCCTTCAACATATGCGACTCTTCTGAAGGAGGTTGTACCATTTGAAAGTACACCATATACCCTTCATAACCTGCAATACAAAGGAAGATTAGTTTTTCTTGGGTACCCACTTAACCATGTATACACGTTTGTCAGTGGAAGTAGTTGAAATGGAAGGTTTAGCAGTCTTCGCAGCATTTGAAGATTCAGCTTTGTCTTTCTTCACTTTGGTTAATTTCTTAACCTCAGTGGTAGAATTCACCTTGACCTGATTTGCACCAGGGTTGGTCTTCTTTGCCTTGGGGGCAATCTTCACCTTAGCTATCTTTTCAGCTTTGGTGGCTGTGGGGCACTTACTAGCAATATGATCGGTAAGTCCACAGTGATAACATTTCCTATAACTAAAAGTAGTTCTAGGACCATTTGAATGCTGAGCTTTTAATTTCAAATTAGAAGTGCCAGCACCAAGTAAACTATTGGCTTTAGAAATGGGACGAACATTCAGTTCTTCAAATTTCTTACCAAGGACATCCACTCTGAGTCTAGGAGTAGATCGCTGAATAGATCCAGAGATCTGCTTCCTTGATCCAGAGGGATGAGCCACTGAAGCTTTAGAAGCATTCAGCTTTGGTACTAAGGCACCCTTCTGAGGATTCTGGTAAATAACAATTCCTTTACCTTTGTCTTTAAAGACAGAGGTAGGTTTTGAATAAACCATTTTCTCCTTGCCTTTTGAGGAGGTAGGAGTTTCCTCAGGGATTGGTGTAACGGACGAGGAGCACTGAGAAGATGAAGTATCAGCGACTGAGGATACGAACGTTCCAAATTTAAGCATTGAACGCTCAGTGGTTGGTTTTGGAGTTTCATATTTGTAACCCAAACCACGTTTATCACTCAGGGGAATCTGAGACTTTATTATCTCAGTGATTTTTGTTGAAGAATTACACCATCCTTCAACAGTAGCTTTTTCAGCCTTTAATGCAGCGATAGTTTCTGCTCGTTCGATTTTGACTAGCTGATTTAAATATACTTGATCTTTAAAATCTTCTTCAATTTTAGAAAGCTTTTCTATTTGAAGGTGGCAGTTTTAAGCTTTTCAGCGAGATCAAGATTTTGGTTTTCAACCACAGTTTTTCCGTTCATGGCTTCGTATAAACTTCTAGTCAAGAGATCGATCTTACGGAGACTATCAGCTTCATCAATATTTGCAATATTGGTAAAGAAAGAATGTGATACCTGAATAGCAGATGTTGAAGTGGAGGGAATGTCTGAACTTTCTTCCTCTTCTTCAATCTTAGCCATAAGACATAGATTTGCTTCATCATCTTCAGAGTCAGATGATGATGCTTCTTCATCGGAAGCAGCCCACTCATAGTCAGCCATCAGGCCTTTATTATTCTTCTTAAAGCTTTTCAGCTTTGCATATTTTTCTTTCAGCTTTGAATATTTGTCATCTTTATTTCTTGGAGCAAAGGGTTTCTTTGTAAAAGCTGAGGGTCTAGAAACTTTCTTTGACCTGCACTCGTTAGCGAAATGTCCTGTCTTTTCGCAGTTAAAACAAGTAGCTGTAGCCTTATCAACAAACGCTGATGATCTAGGCTGGTCAGTTATGGAAACAAGTTTGTTCTTTCTAAACATTTTCTTTTTGGAAAATCTCCTGAACTTCTTAGTTAGGAGAGCCAAAGATTCATCATTATCTGAATAATCAGAATCTGATGACCTTTCAGAGTTACTTTCTAACTCAGTGATATTGACCGAGGGTCGCTGAGTAGAAGGTTCCTCTGAGATTAAAGCAACAGGGGTACTTTTGGAATCTTTTACAAGATTCTTCTTAAGATGGCTTGATTGCTCATGATTCAGCAACGTGCCATATAAGGTAGCAAGGGTCATTGATTTTAGATCCTTTGACAGCTTGAGACACATAGCATAATTGTCCCAGCTTTCAGGTAAACATTCTAGAAACTTTGTCAGCACTTCAAAGTTAGAATATTCCTTACCAACAGTTTTCAGATCTATAATTAAACAATTAAAACGTTGGTGAACTTCAGAGAGATATTCATTCTTACCAGAAATGAAGCTTTCGTATTATCTTACCAGGTTGATCTTTCTTGAATCCTGGACTTCAGACGTTCCTTCATACTGAACACATATTGTGTCCCACATGGCCTTTGATGTTTTCAGGTTCATGACGGAATGGTAGACTTCGTCAGGAAGAGCCATGGATAGTATGGATCTGGCTTTTGTATCTATAGCCACTTTCTTCTTATCTTCGTCAGTCCATTGAAAGATTTCCTTAGGTACCAACCTTTCTGGAATAGCAGGTCTATTCTCAGCGGTTGGAACAGCAGCATCAATTCTTACAGGGATGAATGGACCATTTTCTAGATAGTAAGGCATAGTAGGGTCTACACCTTCTAAGAAGAGTGTCATCCTATTTTTCCATAAGTTGAAGTTATCTTTGGAAAATCTAGGGGTTTTAGCAAGAGAACCATTGTCTATATAATTTGTGTTTGTGTTGGTGTCCATTTCAGATAATAGCAAGGAAGAGAAATATCTTAGATTAGATCTTGTTTATGAGATTAAACAAATCCGCTCTGATACCACATGTTGGTCCCGAAGGCCTATACAAGTTTGTAGAAGGGGGGGGGGGGGGGGGTTGAATACAAACACACAGATTTTACTTTTCTAAATTGTTTATTGATAAATCATTAACAATTTACAGCTTGTTGCGGAAACAAGATTAAGGATAAACCTAAATCTAAACAAGTTGGAACACTAAGGTTTCTTGCACTAAGAGAGATAAGGAAATTACTAATAATAACCTATCTTGAGATAAGAGATTGAACTTGTCCAGAGTTAGCAAGTTACTTCAAATGAAGTGGGTTCATCTCTTTATATACTGCATGCATTTAATGCAAGTTAGTATATACTTTACACGTGTCATTAGCTGGTTGGTTGCATGTCATTGACCTTTGTTGACAACCTTAGTAGCCGCATGGATGAACAGTGTAGTATCAGAGTGGTTGTACGATTTCAGACAGTCGGAGGTTCTTTTCTGACATTTCGTACGGAGTCGTGCAAGGGTGGTTAAGACAAAAGTACTTTGTACGGAGGACTTCATGATCAGCTTTCGTTGATTCAGCGATCTATCATTTCATATCAGCGAATGATAGAGTTCAGCGATAGCTGAAGTCTTGTACTTGATACTTCACGTTGAGTGGACAAATCTGAGTCTTCGCTGATCCACATCAGTTCATTAGGAGACTTGTCGCTGGTTCTTGAGCTTGATCTTCGACTTCAGCGTAGAACCTTTGTTGACGTGAAACTTGTCTTCAGGGATCATAAGTAAACAACTAACTTATCAGCGATCATCATAATGACTGAACAGACTCAGAGCATTTATGGTGAACAGTTTCGCTGAATGTTTAATTTAAAGAGCGAGAGTTCCTATCAGCGGTACTGTAAGATCTTAGTACTTATCAGCGATAGTGAAACTCTGATACATGTTGTTTACTTACAATTTTCACTAAGTATATAAGAGAGGGTCATTATCAAATCACTGAGGGTAGCTAACGGTTGGAACGTGATTATTCATGATCTCGTACGGTGTCTTGTTGAACCGCTTGAGAAGGATAGAGCGGTTTTGCGTGTAGCAAGTCGTAGATACCGCCTCAGCCCATAGATATAGCGGTAGATTTGCCTGGGATAGCATTGTTCGTGCACCTTCAACTAGGGTACGGTTTCGTCTTTCCACCACTCCGTTTTGTTGAGGAGTGCGTGCTGCAGAGAAAGTGTGTGTGATGCCCACTGATCGCAGATAGTCATCCACCTTCTGATTCTTGAACTCCGTCCCGTTATCAGTTCTGATGGACTGAACGTGTTGAAGCTTGTTCTGCTGGACAGTCTTCAGGTGATCAATGATGAGCTCCGGAGTTTCGTCCTTCGAGCGTAAGAACATCACCCAAGTGTAGCGTGAGTAGTCGTCCACCATCACGAGCATGTATTTGCGTTTGTTGATGCTCGGAACACGCATTGGACCACACAAATCCATATGAATGAGTTCGAGGGTCCGGGTCGTGCTCGGAGTTGCCTTCGGCGGATGTGATGCACGCGTCATCTTTCCCTTTTCGCATGCTCCGCAGAGACGGTCTTTCACGAACGGAAGTTGTGGCACGCCTCTGACATGTTTGCCTAGCACCAGTTGATTGATACTTCTGAAGTTGAGGTGCGAAAGACGTCTATGCCAGAGCCAAACTTGGTCAGAATCTGCTTTGGACAAGAGGCAGACAGGTCTGTCGGTTTTGATTGCGGCGAGGTCGATGGTGTAGAGATTGGTCTTTCAAGTCCCAACCAGTTGCTCGTTTCCGTTGTTGTTGAGGATTCGACACCGTGTGACTTTAAAGCTGACCTCGAGATCCTTGTCGCAGAATTGACCGATGCTGAAGAGGTTGTGTCCTAATCCTGCAACGTGAGATACCTTCTTGATTGTTATCTTGTCTTGTACGATGTCGCCGTAGCCCACGATCGGCGACTTCTCGTTATTTCCAAATCTCACGTCTCCGCAGTATTCTTCCTTGTAATTCGTGAGAAGCTCCCTTCTTCCGGTCATGTGCGTGGAGCATCCAAAGTCTATGTACCACACATGACCGTTCTGCAAAACAAGATTAGGGACGTTTAGGTACCCAAATTTGTTTGGGTCTATGGGGGTTAGAGTTGGCACTGCCTGGGGAAATTTGCTTTGACACAGCCTTCCCTTTAGGTGCAGATTTCACACCGTTGGAGGGAACTGGTTTTGGCACTTGTTCCCTCTTGGGTGCAGAATGTACACCTTTTGGAGGAACAGATTGTTGGGCAGATTTCCACCTGGGTGCCGGTTTAACCTCAGTAGGATCAGCCCGTGTAGGAATGGGTCGGGTCTCCCGCTGTGGATTAACCGTTTGATTGAAACCCCGTTTTAAATGATGTTGTTGCCTTTTATTTTGGGGTTTGCGCTTATGGAATAGGTTTTCGACAAAGTAAGGCGCATACCAAGCATTATTATGAATGTCATCAAAATCATTCCAACCACAATTAGAACAACATAAACAATCATGCGATAACTGAATCAATTGATGAAGAGAGTTAATTTTAACAGGAAAAGAAACATCAAAATGGTTCCAATTATTCCAAGCATTATTGTCTTTGTCTATTCTAGAAATGAAAACAGGTGGGGAAGACTTTGACGCATCCTTCCTGACAGAATCCCTCGTTAGCCACTTTGGTGTTTCTTTATTAGCTCGACCATGTTTATCTGAAACAGCAGGGACAGAATGATCAGTGACATTTGAGGAAACAGGTGTCTTGGTGGTTGATTGTTTGGTCTTTTGCTTCGGCTGTGATTGTTTTTGAACATTTGAAGCATTTTTAAGAATCTTGTTCACAGCCGGAGTCTTTGATTGTGAACAGTCGCCCTTTAGAAAGTTGACCGGACGATTAACCACTGGAGACAAAAAATCAGGTTGACTTGGAGGACAAGTAGGGCTGGCAGTTAATGGTCCAGCTGTTTGCCTTGGCTGTGATTGCCCTTTGGAAATGGGTTTCGATTTTGGTTTAGACTGAGAAATCTTGATCACAGCTGAGGCCTTTGTTTGAGAACTGCTATCCTTTAAAGAAGTTACCGGATCATCAGTCACAGGGGATAGAAAATCAGTGTGACTCGGAAGAGGTTTGTCAAAGGGGAACGACTCAAACTCTTCTTCACAGTTACCTTCGGAGTTCATGTTCTCTGAAAAATCTATCTCGGGAATTACTGGACTTGGATCAGGTGAGGAAGGCGAGGAACTCTTTGTGCTTGTGTGCTTTGGGGAATTTGGTGCGGAAGCTAAGAAAAACTCAGAGTTCAAATTCCTTAAAACACTCTCGTCTTGAGAATCTTGACCGTCTTGTAAAGTAGAGATCTTGCCTATAAATGCTTTACACGAAGACGTATCAGATGAACTTGAGGAAAGTTCGGGTGAAATCTGCTTTTCAGTTTGGAGTTGGTCAATCTGCTCTTGAAGCTGACCATTACTCACTTTCTCTTGCATCACTTCTGTTGCCAAAGCAGACATTTGTGATGTGAGTCGATTGATTTCAGACCGAAGAATCTCCTGTCCTTCATCAGACACAACTTCGGTTTTGACCAGTTGTTGATTCTCAAGTTTTTCAAGTAAAGCTTGCGTTTCCATTTGAAAATTGGACCTTTCTTTTTCTAATGACTCCTCCAACTCGACTATCTTTGCTTCCAAGATGAGAGGGGGAACATAGAGTTTAAACTCATCCGTCTCAGACTTGGTTGCGGTTGCTTGGTCCTCATCCTTCTTAGAGGAATCCTTGGGCGTAGCAACCTTGTAAGGGTCGAAGTAGTCATTGGAGACGTACTTTTTGTCCTTTTTATAAGAATAATTTAAAGGCTCATAACAAAATGGAAGTTGTATTCCTCGCTTGTGTTTGCGTTTATATTCCTCGGTTTCCTCTTCCTTCTCAGGTTCAAGAGGACCAGTCCATTGGATTGCATATTCCGGATATTTTTTGTCTAACCCAAAACAAGCAAAATCATACAAGGTGGGTGTATGCCATCTTCCTTTTTTCAAATAATGTGGGTTATCATATCCGATTCCCCATTCTTTGTTAAAGTACGTGAACTCTTTGGGTTTGTTCAAAAAATGGTTTGATCAGTTTGACCCCGTTTGTGGAGTTTGGTTTCTAGATCTAGAATTTTAGCCACGTACTCCTTGTGTTGAATTTGAAGAGAAGAGCATTGATAAGTAATGTCTTCTTTCTCATTCAAGCACTGATCAAACTGACGTTGAAGATCAAATAATCTGGCCCTTAAGTCTTTAGGTGCTAATGAAAGATTGTTGCATTCGTCTTTTAGATTAGCATTTTCAGACTTATATTTCTCAGTTAATTTCATTTGAACATTAAGCTTTTCAGTTATTGAACTAATTTCAAGCTTTTGTTCTGCATTCGTGGCCGTGAGGGAGTTTGCCTTTTTCAGTGATGGTTTGCAATTGAAGTATGAAGTTTTGTAGGCAAGAGTCACATACCTGATTTGTTTTTGTCTTGTCTTCATCAGTAGACGATTGATATCCCATGAAAGCACCAGCACCTTCATAATCGTCCTCATCATCAGATCTCCCTAGCCAGTACTCATTTTCAGCGAACATTACCTCTCCAGCCTCTTTCTGTCTGGCCAGTGCAAGTTTGGCCTCATAATAGTGAGAGTTCTTCACTGTGGGTTGACGGCAGTCTTTAGCGAAGTGACCGAGTTTCCCGCAGTTGTAGCATTTCACAGGTTCATCTCTCTTCTTGCGGTCACTTTTCTCTGTCTTCTCCTTCTTCTCAAATCTATCTTGCTCTTCTACCTTCTTCTTTCCTTCATACCGATCCTTATAGTCGTGACGCTTATTGGAGGCGGTGGAGAAGCGTTGACTATTGGAGGACGGCTTCTTGTAGAACTTTTGTTGTTGAAAGGATTTAGTTAGAAGGGAAATAGCTTTCATTAATTCTGGGTAAGGGATTCACCGTTACGCTGCTTGAACCCATCGAACTTGGTTATCGCACTATTTATCTTCAGCTGATTTCCTACAACACTCCCTCGCATCATTTTGGCTACTTGGTCCCACATGCCCTTAGCCGTGTCTTTGTAACTGTCTATGGCAGTGTAGATAGTGTTAGCTTCAATCTTCCTAATCAAAGAAGTATTTAGAAGTAGTGAAAAATAGGCTAAGTGAAGAAAGCCTCTTACAGAGGCTCTGCCGGACTTACCGAGAGATCAAGATCAAGAATCTACAGAAGCTAAAGAGACGCGCTACAGAAGCTCTGTCATACGCGCAAAGAAGATCAATAACTCGGAATCCGGGGAAGACTGCTCCACAGAGGACCAGACCGCAGAACCTCTGTAACTCATTACAGAGCCTCTGTGGTCCTCACAATCAGACTTGAAGATATTTACAATATCTTGCTACTGTTACAGGACCTGTTCATCAACTTGCATGGTAGCATGCCCTGTCCAACGTCGACGTGTCAAACTCTGATTGGATTCAATAGGGCTTAGTACATAATAGATATCTGCTGCATTAAATACAATACAGCACGTCTGACTATTCATGCCACACTTGCAACTGTTCACGACATTCGTTCAACTATTCATCAGTACCGTCTAAATAGTAGCATATGCTTTATGGTCCCTTTAGAGTAGTATATAAGGAAGACTCATGTTGAGTTCTTCCTTATCATATATAAATCAAACATCACAAGAACACAAAAGCTTATTCACCTTAAAAGTCATATCTGTTTTGAAGCTTTTCTTACTCACAGTTCTTAAACCTATTCTTATTTTATATATTCAGTAAACTTTAAGATATAATATTCTGTTCATTGTTTATTTATATTTTGGTCTAAATCTATGAAACTTATCTGTTAGTTCTTCAAATACGCTTCCGCATCAAACAGTAACTTGAACTAATAGATCTGATAATCTTGTTTAAAGCAAAACGGGAACCCACAATTGGTATTAGAGCAAAGCTTGATTTTCAATATCAAGTGATCCTCGTTTTACATCTTTTATCTGATAGATTATTTTCTCTCTTCATCACCATATTTCTGGATATTAGTTGTACCCATAAAAACTTTCAGATCTTCATACTCATAAATCCTCCATCAGATTATCCTTTTCTCAAAATGACAAATACCAATAACTTTTTTACTGCTGGCTCATTAACTAAACCTCCTACTCTTCTTAGAGATGAGTATCCTCGATGGAAAATAAGAATGGTTCATTTTTTTGAGGGTACTGAAAAAAATCTCAAACAATATCTTTATAATCTTCCTCCGGTTCCTATGATAACTATGCCACGTGTACCAGCTACTGATGAATCTCTTGAAATCCCTGAACATAAAAAACCTAAGCCAAAAGTAGACTGGTCAGATGAAGATAAGGCAGAAGATGAAGCTGCACAGAAAACGAAAAGAATATTAATCATGGCTATCCCCAACGAAATATTTCAATCTTTAGATGCATGCGAAACAGCGCACGATCTTTGGAAAGAATTAGAAAGACAACTGGAAGGGGGTGCTAAAACACAGAAGAACCGAATAGCACAATACATAAACGAGTATCATGCCTTCAGAGCCTCTGCAACAGAATCTCTGCAAACAACATACGATCGGTTCAACTCTCTCATAAACAAATGCAGAAAGTCTGGTATTCACAGAACCACGGAAGAAAATAACGTCATGTTTCTGAAGAGCCTGAACGATGAGTGGCTTCAGTTGTCTATGTCTTTACAAACAAATCAAGATCTAGACTCCTGGACACTCTCTGATCTCTATGGAACACTAGCCGCATAAGAGCCTCAAATAGCTCAAGCTAAAACACTAACCATTGTACCATACGCATTGGTTAGTAAATCAACAGAGGCTACGGACAGACCAAGAAATGAGAGATCTACAGAGGAGAAAAAGAAGGAGAAAAAGAAGATGGTAATGATTGATAGCGAAGAAGACGAGCTGATAAAGGAAGAAATAACTCTTGCATCATTAGCTAAATCAATGGCTCTATTGACAAGAGAGTTTAGAAATAACCAAAGGAATTCTGGTAGAAGAGATGATGGAAGAAGAGAAGAATCAAGTAACCAACAGAGGTCAGACTATAGAAATGATGACCAACAGAGGTTGAGCGACAGAAGCTACAGAGGAAATGACCGACAGAGATCAGATGACAAGGTAGGCCACACACAAGAATGCTACAAATGTGGTAAGCCTGGTCATTACGCAAACGAATGTCGAACAGAGAAAGGTGGAGACCAACAGAAGTCCGAAGATCGAACTGGAAACACCTCCCAAGGTTGTTTCAACTGCGGCAAGCCAGGTCATTTCGCAAAAGAATGCAGAAGTAGACAAAATCGCCCACAGAAGGACTCAGCTTTTTACAAAAAGAAGGCTGAATATTATGCGCAAAAATCCCTAATGGCGAACAGAGGGCATTCTGAGGCAAACAAGGAGGACTTCGAGTCAGACTCTACCTCTGACGATGAATTCCCCACCAATGCCCTGTTCTGTGGCATGGCAGAAGTTGACTCCGGCACTGACACTGAGGTATCCATTTCAATCTCTACCTCAAGTATTAATACTGTAGATGATGATTTATTTAAACTTAACATTAAACTGAAAGAAGTAAATAAAAGCATTCAGAAAAGGCTAACCTTTAATGAGAGAGAAGTGAGGCTTCTCACACAAGAAAAAGCCAAAATCTTTGAAGAAAAAGAAAAAATCGAAAAATATTGGAGCAAAAATGTAGATCCTTTAAAAAGGCAAATTTCTGATCTAACCTATGCTTTAAAAATCAAAACAAAAGAACTTTCAGTTTCAAGAAGTGAAACAACAGACATAAGAGCTCTCAAATAATACTTTCAAAAAGAAAGAGAGGTACTTTGGCAAGATCTTTTAAGAAGAGAAGTTTTACTTAAAAACTATAAAGATGCACAGAAGGTGTATGAAAAGGTAAACTCTCAAATAGCAAGACGAGGTATAGGGTACAGTGATATTACCTTAGGAGTTGAAAATAAACAACTAAAACCTCTGTCTTGTCTATTTGTTTTGGGAAAAACTAACAAACCAAACTTTCCAAACTTACTTTCTGTAAGTAAAAGGGTTAAAATCTCTGCAGAACCTCACTTGAGGAAACATACAAAGATGATCAATGTATGGTTTGAAAACACAGATTCATCATCTTCAACCTCTGTCAATAGAGGAATCAAACCAAAGAAATATCTGAAAACACAAGATCAGATTGGTATCTTTAAGTTTGGTAAACCAGAGACTCAAACACAGGTCGCTTTTGTCTGCATGATAAACGATGAAAAGAAATTATCAGCAGAAGCTCCTGAGTTTAAACCCATCTTTTCAGAAGAAAAACTTGAAAAATCTATTGAAAAAGAAATTTTGGAAGTTTTGAAATCAAATGTTTTAGAAAATCTCAGTACATCTTCTATAGATCAAATTCTCGCTGAAAAGATCTCATCAGATACCTCTGCCATCTATGAAAGTCATTCTACAGAGGAAGAAAGCTCGTACGATACTTGCTCAGAAAATCCAGCCTCTGTCGAAAGAGATGACTCAACCTCTGTATATGAGGACGATTCAACCTCTGACGACTCAGAGACTGATTCTAAATCAGGGATAGTTCACTATGACACAAAGGATGTTAAAATCTCCTCTGAAGTTCTTAACAGAACTATTTCTCCAAAAGAGAAAATCACAGAGATACCTATCTGCCCAGATTTTCTGAACATGTATTTAAAAGTCAAAACCTCTGCTGAACTTGATATATTAAAGAAGACCTCTGTAGATCCTAAAAGTTCAAAATTTTCAAAACCTTTAAGGAAAATTAAAGAGAATCCCACTTGGCAACAAAAGGGAAAATGGCCTGAAGCTAACAAATACTTTTCCTCTGTGACAGTGAAGAAAGATGTTCACCACAGAAGAGAGTCACAGAAGGCAGGAACTAAACAAGACTTTTGCAAACAACATTCTAGTATTCATAGATCTTCTTGTAATAGGAAATCTAATGTAAAGAAAGTGTGTAATGTCTCTGTGGCTCAGTTCAAAGAATTCAATGAAAAGTTCAAACAAATCACATCTCATATTCAATACTGTCATTGTTTTGATCTTATGTTCAAATTGAATAAACACTTCTCAAGTCCAGATTGCTTACTCTCCACTAAAACTCCAAAGTCAAAACCTAGAGAGAAACAATCTGATCTCTCTACAAAGGATAAAATGTATTTCAAACTTGAAAAATTCTAACAATATTGGACCCATATGGATATGGGTACCTAAGTCTCTATGATTGTCTTACAGAAGCAACATGTGCCAATTTGGTATCTTGACTCCGGATGCTCAAGGCACATGACTGGCGACAGAAGATTACTATCCACATACAAAGAAACACACGATGGTGGATCTGTAACTTTTGGAGACAACAAGAAGGGACACATCAAAGGCTATGGAGTCATACAGAAAGAAAATGTCTCTGTATACAAAGTTGCATATGTGAATGGCCTCAAACACAACCTACTAAGTGTAAGTTAACTCTGTGATACAGGATTCGATGTGTTATTCAAAAGAACTTTCTGCTCTCTACAAAGTGAAAACACAGGAATGGAACTTCTGCGAGCTGAAAGAAGAGGTGATCTATATCTAATGAACTTTACTTCAAAATCCAAGGACAAAGTTTGCCTAGTAGCCTGCAAAAGTGAAGAAGCTTGGTTATGGCACAACAGGTTCTGTCACTTAAACTTTCACACCTTGGATAAACTAGTAAAACTCGATCTAGTTAAAGGTCTGCCAAATGTTAAATTCAATAAGGATAACTTGTGTTCGGCCTGTGAAATGGGAAAACACAGAAGGGCTTCCCACAAAGGCAAAACAGACGTGTCTTGCACTAGGCCTCTGTACATGCTTCATGTCGACCTCTGCGGTCCCATTGCTATACAGAGCCTAGGTGGCAAGAAATACATACTTGTCCTAATTGATGAGTATTCACGTTTCACATGGGTTGAATTTATTAGAAAGAAATCAGATGTTCCAATTATATTGATAAATCTAATGAAAAGAATCCAAGTTCTTTATGACTGCAGAATACAGAAGTTAAGAAGTGACAATGGCACAGAATTTAAAAAATGTGTCATTGAAGCCTATCTTTCTACAGAAGGAATATCACAGAACTTCTCTGCCGCTCGCACTCCACAACAGAACGGTGTAGTCGAAAGAAAGAATCGAACACTTGTGGAGGCCGCAAGAACTATGCTATCAGCATGCGGATTATGAATGAACTTTTGGGCAGAAGCAATTTCTACTGCGTGTTATACACAGAATCGTTCAACCATTGTGAAAAGACACCTCAAGACGACTTACGAATTGCTTCACAAAAGGCGGCCAAACATCAAGTTTTTCCATGTATTCGGATGCAAATGCTTTGTTTTAAACAACAGAGATTCAAGAGGAAAGTTTGAAGTAAAAGCTGATGAAGGCAAATTCATTGGATACTCTGCCACTTCCAAAGCCTACAGAACCTTCCTTACAAAGTCTCGCAAGATTGTAGAAAGCAATAATGTTTCTTTTGATGAATCATTCCAAATGACTTATGAGCAAATCAGTTCAGAAGTCGGAATTAAAGGGAAATCCTCTGACATCTCAAGAACAAAAGAAGATTTGGATCTTCTATTTTTAGAGATGTTCCAAAATAACATTGATCCTTCTGTTTGAACCATCAGAGTTTCTGAAGAACCATCCTCTGTCGGAAAAAATCCTACAGGTATGACTCTAACTGGTCCAAATAATGCTTCATCTTCTTCTATAAATACTACAGAAGCAAATGCCGAAGAAGAAAATGTAGAAGATGAAACATCAAGAAAAACGACCACAGAAGCTGCTGAAAAACAAACTCCACAATCCACAGAAGAACCAATTACAGAGGAAATCGAGGACCAAGACTATACGTCCTCAGAGGAACAAACTCCACCACCACTCATACCAATCATTCCACAAACGGTAGAATCAACTACCAAGGCACAAAGAGCGACAGAGGCTACACAAGGAGAAACACAAGAAGCCTCTAAAGAAAGGTTCGATGACATTGATGATCATATTCCACGCACAACTCAGTGGACAAAAAGCCATCCTCCAAGCCAAATAATCGAAGAACCTTCTGACTCAGTAAAAACCAGGTCTGTCACTGCTAATTCTTGTTTCTTTACTAACTTTATCAGTGTGATAGAACCAAAGAAGATTTCTGAAGCCCTAGATGACCCAAAATGGGTAGACGCCATGCAAGAAGAACTTCTGCAGTTTGAGCGTAACAAAGTATGGACTTTAGTACCTCTGCCACAAGGGAAACAGGCCATTGGGACTAAGTGGGTCTACAGAAACAAGAAGGATGAAGATGGAGTGGTCATCAGAAACAAAGCACGGTTGGTAGCCAAGGGTTATAGACAAGAAGAAGGCATAGACTACGATGAGACTTTTCCCCTGTCGCACGGCTCGTAGCAATAAGAATATTCTTAGCCTTCGCAGCCCACAAAGGCTTTAAAGTCTATCAGATGGACGTAAAATCAACTTTTCTCAACGGTGAAATCCAAGAAGAGGTTTACGTAAATCAGCCACCAGGGTTTGAAAGCTCAAAGTTTCCAAGGCATGTATACTACCTTGAAAAGGCTCTATACGGACTGAAACAGGCTCCAAGAGCATGGTACGAACGACTTTCTACCTTTCTTCTAGTCAATGGCTACAACAGAGGTACAACAGATACTACCTTATTCTATAAACATAAAAAAGGTGAGATAATGCTAGTACAAATCTATGTGGATGACATAATTTTCGGGTCTACTAATTCAGAAGAGTGTAAAAGTTTTGAAAAACTCATGCAGAGTGAGTTTGAAATGAGTATGATGGGAGAATTAACATTCTTCCTCGGACTTCAAGTCAAACAAACTTCTGAGGGAATTTTTATAAATCAAGCCAAATATGTCTCTGACATTCTGTCAAAATATAACCTCTCTGATACCTCTGCAATGAAAACTCCAATGGCCACTGGAAATAAGTTATTCTTAGATCCAAATGGTATCTCTGTAGAATGCACTCTCTACAGAGGCATGATTGGATCTCTGTTATACTTAACAGCGAGCAGACCTGACATCATGCATGCCACATGTCTTTGTGCACGTTATCAAGCTAATCCTAAGAAATCACATTATGATGTTGTGAAGAGAATCTTTAGATACCTAAAGGGGACCAAAAATCTCGGTCTCTGGTATCCACAGAACTCTAGTTTCAGTCTTAAAGCTTATACAGATTCAGACTATGGAGGATGCATACTCGACAGAAAGAGTACCTCTGGGAGTTGTCAATTCCTAGGTGGTAAACTAGTCAGTTGGACCTCCAAAAAGCAGAATTGTGTCTCAACATCCACTGCAGAAGCTGAATACGTTGCTGCTGCTAGCTGTTGTTCTCAGGTTCTATGGATGAAAACTTAGCTAAAAGACTACGGCCACATCCTATTCAAAATACCCATCTTCTGTGATTCCAAAAGTGCCATTGCTATCTCTGCCAATCCTGTGCAATACTCAAAAACCAAGCATATCGATATAAGGTACCATTTCTTGAAACATCATGTTGAATACGGTACAATTGAAATGCATTTCGTACCAACAGAATATCAACTCGCCGACTTATTCACCAAAGCACTAGACGAGAAAAGATTCAACTTCTTGGTGGGTAAGTTAGGAATGATAAACATGGTTTGACAATCCTCTGTAAGTATAGCTTTATATTCTGTAAATATGTACAAATTTCCTTTATTTTTGCTTTAAATTAATTTACTTTTGTATGTAAGTTCTCAATCTTAAATAGTTCTTAAAATCACAGAGCTTCTGTAAGTCAACTCAGAACCCCTGACGACCCCTACAGAACCTCTGGAAAACATGACCTATGTTCTATGCAAAACTTATCATTCTTTGATCCAAGCATAGGTCAAGGGGGAGAAAAAGGAAATTACTTGATCTACAGAGGTGATTAGATAAAGGGGGAGCAAAAGGGGACCCTGAAATGATCTAAAGAGATAAAACTTTCAAGGGAAAGCCAAAGAAGAATGTTGATGACTCCATATCGACAGAAGTCAGACATCACTGCCGAGAAAAGAAGAACCAAAAGGTATGTCTCTCGCACAAAAGGTATTATAAAACCGTTTTCTAGGACAAGAATTGTCAAATATGTCCTAAATATAATGTGAATAACATTTCAAAAATCAAAAGCTCAAAAAGTTACACAAAATTCGAATTAGGAGAAATTTAAGGTCATAGAGCTTCTGTTGAGCTCAACAGAGGTTCTAGAAGAAATATGCTCTGTAATCGCAAATTAACTCTGTCGATCTTTTGGAATGTTATCTCGGAAACCGAAAACACAAACCATGACCTTCTCGAACAAACCATTCTTTCATAACAGTTTTCTCGGACACAAACTTTCAAATATGTCCGAAAAACATCTCTTAAACCAAATCAAAAATTGGATGATCATAAAATTTAATAAAATTTTTGTTATGAGATTTTTTCCCTCATAGAGCTTCTGCTGGCCCTCACAGAACTTCTGCAAGTTCCAACAGAGCCACAAAACCTCTGCGACCAAATTTCTTGACTAAAAATCCAATTTGATCCTCTCCAATATCTTTACAAACGTTTTGGTTAAAGAAGAACCCCACAGAAGTCATGATAACAATGAGATATATGAAAAAGGGATAAACATCAAAGATTTTCAAGATCACAGAGCCTCTGTAAACTACAGAAGCTCTGTCAATCTGTTACTTGGGCATCTCTGTAGTAATAACGGTTACTTTTACTGAGAGTGAATTACATGTGGCTAAGAATAACCCCACGCGCCTAGCATTAATGGGGCGCGCACGACGTCCTGTCATCCTCGGACATGGCCTACGTGTCCTATTTTCATTGGGCGTTCATGAAACGTTTTTTGTGGAAAGTTGAACCCGTCGTTCTAACTTGAGTACGGATTCCAAATTTTAATCCATTGCCATATATTTTACTCTTTCGAATTCTACCGTTTTACCCTCATATAAAAACCAAGCTTACCCTCTCATAAACCTTTTACAAACTCTCATTCTTCTCCGGCGACACCCTGCAAAAACCTGCAAGTTTCTTATTCTCAGTACCAAATGGCTTCATCTTCTCAAGCTATCTCCCCTGCACAATCTCCGGCGACCTCTGTTGGTCCCGAAAGGCTTAAACAAGTTTGTAGAAGGGGGGGGGGGGGGGGGTTGAATACAAACACACTATTTTACTTTTCTAAATTGTTTATTGATAAATCATTAACAATTTACAGCTTGTTGCGGAAACAAGATTAAGGATAAACCTAAATCTAAACAAGTTGGAACACTAAGGTTTTCTTGCACTAAGAAAGATAAGGAGATTACTAATAAAATCCTATCTTGAGAGATTTGAACTTGTCCAGAGTTAGCAAGTTACTTCAAATGAAGTGAGTTCATCTCTTTATATACTGCATGCATTTAATGCAATTCAGTATACACTTTACACGTGTCATCAGCGGATTGGTTGCATGTCATTGACCTTTGTTGACAACCTTAGTAGCCGCATGAATGAACAGTGTAGTATCAGAGTGGTTGTACGATTTCAGATTTTCGGAGGTTCTTTTCTGACATTTCGTACGGTGGCGTGCAAGGGAGGTTAAGACAAAAGTACTTTGTACGGAGGACTTCATGATCAGCTTTCGTTGATTCAGCGATTATCATTTACTATTCAGCAGATGATAAAGTTCAGCGATAGCTGAAGTCTTGTACTTGATACTTCACGTTGAGTGGACAAATCTGAGTCTTCGCTGATCCGCATCAGTTCATTAGGAGACTTGTCGCTGGTTCTTGAGCTTGATCTTCGACTTCAGCGTAGAACCTTTGTTGACGTGAATCTTGTCTTCAGGGATCATAAGTAAACAACTAACTTATCAGCGATCACCATAAGGACTGAACAGACTCAGCGATATGGTGAACAGTGTTCGCTGAATGTTTAATCTAAAAGTGCGAGAGTTCCTATCAGCAGTACTGTAAGATCTTAGTACTTATCAGCGATAGTGAAACTCTGATACATATTGTTTACTTACAATTTTCACTAAGTATTTAAGATAGGGTCATTATCAAATCACTGAGGGTTTGGATCAACAATCTCCCCCTATTTGATTATGACATAGCAACAGAGAAAATTGCTATTTAATGAAAACATAAGGATAAAAAGAACTCATAAAATATTTGTCCCTTTTACTGTTTTCTGGGATCTTTTCAGTACTGATGGAGTAAATTACATTCGCTGAAATCTTTCTTTAAATCTTTGAATCAGGTTACAATATGAATAAGAAAGATTACAAGTACAAGCGAAATAAATTACAAGTACTGAAGGATGACTGATACAATAGAGAAAAATGGTGATTGTTGTCAGCCTTCAAAGGGTTCTTCCTTAATGAGAAGTTCATCAAGGGTTGTCTTTTCAGTTGGAATCATCCAGTCAGGAACCTTTTCTCCTTTATTCTTTAGCTTCAGAGCAGCTTCAAAAATCAAGGGTTTTAGGTGTCGTGCCTGAATGTCTTTTCTGAAGTCGCACCAGTAGATGAGATCTTTGATCTGTTCGATTGGAGTGATTGGAAACTCAGCGATCCGTTGAAAGCATTTACGTCCGTCGTAGTCAAGAAAGAATATTCCATAAGGATTACTGATGACTTTACCAGGGACGAAAAGTTCACATGGTGGCAAAGAGATGTCAAGGGCAGATAGATCAGGATCAGGACCAAGTACTTCAGCGCGAGAGAAACCAATTCCAGTTTCATTTCGTATGACAGGACCCGAGTTTGAATCTTGACGTTTCTTCCTTGGAGAGCCCTTTTTTCTTTTCGGATTTAGATCAGGAACAGGAGGAATATCCACACAAGAAGATATCAAATCGATCTGTCTGTTTATCAGCTTTTCGAAATGATCCTTGTACTTAGATTTTGATGGTTGGATAGCTAACCTCATCTCCAGCCATTCAGAGAGACCATACCTTTTTACAGTGTCAGCACGAAAGGTTTCAGATGAGTCATCTTCTCTGAACATTTTGATGTCAACAATAGGTACTCCGATGGAGGTTCTTCCAGAGATGAATACCTTGTTGATCTTCGCTGGACGATATCTGAAGTGGATTTTCTCTTTACACCAGATCAGGGTGGTCTGAGAAACTTCAGCTTTCTTTTCCACGATCTTCTGGGCTTGTTCCCAAAGCTTTCGTTGGATTTGAATGGGGTCTTTGACAGATTCTTGAGTGAGCTTGATGGCGTATTCTCTGTCTTTATCTTCAGCTTCCTTCCTTTCAGCGATGAGGCGTTCAGCTCTGAGATGATCCTGGTATTCAGCTTTTGAAATTCTGAACTTAGGAGGAACTGAAGGTAGTTGATCGCGCCTTAGGATGATTCGGTGATCCTCGAATCGCTTTATCATTTCTTCTCTCCTCTTTTGAGGAACTGAGGAGGGTCTGTTTCTGTGCGAGAGAGGTTGTTCTTCTGATTCATCAGTCTCAGAGATTAAATCTAAGACTGGGATTATGTCTTCAGCGGTAGCTGGAATTATTGGTGAAGTCGCAATAGAAGCTCTTTCAGCGATATCCTCAAACAAGGGAGAGGACTAGCTGAAACGCAGCGATCTTACAAATAAGAACTGGGTAGAAGAACTTGGGTAGAAAAGATAGAAAAAAAATGTGGATGTGTATGGTGTTTGTGGAAGGATAACTGATTTTTCAGAGATGATCAGGGAAGGAAAAATAAGTTTAGTGTACCTGACAAATCGGCTTTGCAAGTAGGATCGCCAGATTATCATCTTCAGCGATGCCTTTGTCTTTGCTTTTCTCAGCGCCAGAGGCTGAGTGCTTTGTCTTTGTCTTCTCCCCTGAAGGTTCTTTTATTGAAATACCTTTAAGAGCTTTGGTTCGAGGAGCAGGTTTGACAACAAAGAAATCATCGTCATCTTCATCATCATCATCATCGTTCCATGGAGAGGAGGATGGTTCAGCTTCAGGGATGTCGAAGTCTTCGTCTTCTTCTGCTTCGGATTCCTCAACATCTTCTTCGAGTTGCTCCCCCTCAGATACAGAGGCGAGGTTCTCGGTTCCCTCAGGGTTTTCATCTCCCTGAGGTCCAGTAATCCGATCTTCATTACCCTCTCCCCTGATAGATTCATCATGGGAAAGGTCTTCAGCGCTCTTATTTTGATCTTCAGCGCTCTTCTCCTGTTCAGCGCTCTTCTCCCCCTCTTTCTCATGATGGGCGGGGGAGGAATGGGTAGATTCAGCATTGGTGTTGTCTCTGTCTTCTGGGCCAGAGACTTTCACACAACCTTCAAGCTTAGCTATTCTGTCTTCTAGGCCAGAAATAGCAGGCGTGATTTTCTTCAGCTCTTGGCGATCCTCTGCGGTGAATGAGTCCAAAACAGGTGCAGGGGCCGGAGCAGGAGCTGGATTATTTGCCTTGTTCACCAGCGTCTCGATCATTGTCTTGACAGAACTAAGATCGGTCTTCACTGAGCCCAAGTCGGTCTTGACCACTGACATATCACCTTCGAGTGTACCAACCGATTTCTTCAGCGTTGTAACCTCGCTGGAAATGGTGGAAACTGATGATTTGAGGTTGGTGTAGTCAGTGTAGATGTCGGAGAGCACTTTGGCAAAGTCGGCAAGAGTTTTATCAAGGTCTTTGATGTCATCAGAGGAGGCCTTCTTTTCCACCACAGTAGTCAGCTTCGTCAGATTCTCTCCAGCGTTTGTTACAGCTGCAGGAGCGTTGACGAACTCATCAAAGTTTCGAGTCCCTCCATAGTGTTCCATATCTCCCTCAAAAGTTCCGTGAGGGATGGAGATCTCTGCAGGTCCTTTCTTCGTCATTCGCTGAGAAGCTTCAACGGCTTCTTGAATGATGGCATCTCCAGTTTTGACTGGAGGAGTGTCCAAAGAAGTAGAGGGAGGAGCGAAGGATAAGAATTGGGGTTGGGTTTCAAGTTCAGCGTTGGATTCGCTGAGAAGTACTTCATCAGTCTTTTGAGAGACTGACGAAGGTTGGGTAGAGTCCAAAGTTCTAACCTCGGCGTTTAAGGACGCTGAAGTAGGTTTAGAAGGAATGGCTTGAATTGGTGTGGCAGAGCGTACCACGGAACTTTCCTTCAGCTCTTCAGAATGAGCTGAGGAGTCTTCAGCATGCAATTGCTGGGGTTGCTCCTTGGTTTTCTTGATCCTTTTGGAATCAAGAGGGGTAAGAGATTGTTTCCTTTTCTTAGAAGGAATGGATTTTGTGGCCGGGGTATCAGCGATGGGTATTGTCGCTGAAGGAGCCACAGAAAGCGGAGAATTTAGAAAAGTGAGAAGAGTAGAGAGACGTACCTCGTTGGCGACAGGCTTGAAGTCGAGAACTTTAGGGCCAATCTGAGAGAGTTTCAGATCACCCTCTTCAGGATAGCTGTCCTTCAGGCCATATTGAAAGATGGCGCTGATGAATCGCGGGTAAGGAACCCATGCTGGTCGGTCAGCGGCAGAATCAACACGTTAAATGAGGTCTTCATAGATGATGGAGGCCCAGTCAATGTTGAGACCTTTCAGCAGTGCGTAACCCATGGCCTGCTGAGGTTGAGCGGCTTGATCAGAAGATCCGGATTTCGCTGTCATGCAGCTGATCAGGTGAGCGAAGATGAAGTTCATCTCGCTGGGCATCTTGGATTTCTTTATCAGCGTCAGCTTCTTCTCAGGTAGCTTGTCTCTTCCAGTCTCCCAGATGTAACCCATCGCATCAAGGAAAGCAATGATTTCTTCCCTGTCAGCGTGCTTCTTGTGGTCAGGAAATGGAATGAAAGGATTTTCTGAGGTAGCGTTAGGGAATTTCAGAGCTTTGCGGATTATTGCGGGGGTTATCTTGATGGTGCCATACTCAGTATCGCTGAGTATGCAGTCGATGGTTTTAGATGGATCTTTGGCTGAGGGTAGGTTGGTGTGTCTGGCAGAGTACCAGAATTGGGATAATAGACGCTGACTGGCAGGAGGTGTGATTGTCAGTGCTGTGTATATGGGGCTATTCTTCAAAAAATTTACAGCGTCGTCTAGATGGGATACCTGCTTCCGAGGAGGAAACTCGAGAAGCGCTGAAAGGTTGTTTGCCTTTGTCCAGTCTAGTTGATCCAGGTCAAACTTAACCTGAGGAGCTTTGGTGATTTCCAGTTCCTCAGAATCAGCGGAGATGGACTCAGCGGTAACATTCAGCTTTGAAGTTGCCATTTCACTGTATTATCAGTTCAACCAAAGATGTTAACAAATAAGAAATATCTTAATGTGGAAAGAAAATTTCCATTAAGATTTTTCGAATTTTGTCCATTTCATTCAGACAAAAAAGTCTTAATGAAGATTAGGGTTTTTCTTGTTTTAAAAAAAAAACGAATATAACACCTATAAGCCTTGTATTCCAGTTTAAAAAAATGGATACGAAAGAAGAACAAGTTTAAGATTTTAGATTTAAAACTTGAAGAACAACCATGAAATGGTTGTGTTTATAAAACCATGAAAGAAAATGATTTTATTTTTGAGTTCTTTTGTTTGATCTTGTGTAAAACAATGATAAGATCGAAAACAAGTTATTTGCATTTGATAATAGATAAGAACATATTAACCTTGAGTTTGATGAAGAAGATGATGAACAGTTCTTGAAGATTGAGAGCACAAAATGCAACAGTGTTCTTTTCTTGCGGAGAAAGATTGACTCGCATAAAAGACAAATATAAACTTTGAGAGTGTTTATATAGGAAGAGAGTAGAGAGAGAAAAACTTGAGCGGGAAAGTTTTTCATCATGACACGGACACGTGTTTGCATTTGATTGGATAGACAACGAAACGTGCAAACGTGTGTCAGAAAAAGAGCGTGCCTGGTGTTATCCGTTGCAATGACGTCACAACTGTCCTTTCACATTCTTTCGTTGTCTCTGAGGTTTTGAAAGAAAAACTCAGGGACTCTTTGGAAAATATGAAGCACTGAATAGAAATATCAGTGAGGGTTTTAAGAAATTTCAAAATATTATTCAGCGATGAAAGAATTTGAAATCTTGCATTTTCATGCGTTTTGTCAGAGAAAACATACCTTGATATCAGTTTAACCCAATTTATTCAGAGAGAAGATGATAAAATGGATTGTACAAGTTTATTTTATCCAGAGCCTATACAAGAATGTATAAACGTATCGCTGATTAAATGTGAACCGCTGAAGATTTATCCTTCAAAGTGCAGCATTCCAAGCTCGCTGATGAGAAAGTTGAATCTTGTCTCATCAAGAGGTTTGGTAAACAAATCAGCTAACTAATAATCAGTTGGGATAAAATGAAGTTCTATATCACCATTCATCACATGATCTCTGATAAAATGATATCTGATTTCTATGTGTTTTGTCTTTGAGTGTAACACTGGATTGTTTGTTATAGCGATGGCACTTGTGCTGTCGCAATAGATTGGAATTTTGGAGAGCTGAAGATCATAGTCTAGTAGTTGATTTCTCATCCACAAGACTTGAGAACAGCAGCTTCCAGCGGCTACATACTCAGCTTCAGCTGTGGAAGTGGACACCGAGTTTTGCTTCTTACTTGTCCAACTTACCAGCTTTCCACCCAGGAGCTGACATCCTCCTGTGGTGCTTTTCCTATCCATTTTGCAACCTGCAAAATCACTGTCTGAATAGGCGGTTAGATCGAATCTTGAATCTTTGGGATACCAAAGACCTAGATTCGCTGTACCCTTAAGATATCGAAAGATTCGCTTTACAGCTTTCATATGAGATATCTTAGGTTCAACTTGATATCGTGCGCACAGACATGTTGCAAACATAATATCGGGTCGGATAGCTGTAAGATACAGTAGTGAGCCGATCATCCCACGGTACAGCGTGACATTGACAGGAACACCCTTTGTGTCCTTATCAAGTATCAGCGGTGGTGCCATAGGGGTTTTCATAGCTGAACTTTCAGTTAAGTCGAATTTTTTCAGCATATCTTTAACATACTTTCCCTGATTTATAAAAGTTCCTTTTTCAGTTTGCTTAATCTGAAGACCAAGGAAATATGTTAGTTCACCCATCATACTCATTTTATACTCATCTTTCATTCTATCAGCGAAACGAGTACAAAGCTCAGGGTTAGTAGAACCAAATATAATGTCATCAACATATATTTGAACTAAAATGATATGACCTTTTATTTTTCTAAAAAACAAAGTTTTGTCAATCTTACCTCTCTCAAATTTTTCAAGGTGGAGATAAGTAGAAAGAGTGTCATACCATGCACGAGGAGCTTGCTTCAAGCCATAAAGTGCCTTATCCAGCTTATAAACATAACCTGGACGCTTAGGATCTGAGAATCCTGGAGGTTGTTCCACATAAACTTCTTCATTCAGCTTTCCATTTAGAAACGCTGACTTAACATCCATTTGATGTACAGTGAAGTTTTTGTGTACAGCATATGCTAAGAAAAGACGAATAGATTCAAGTCTTGCTACAGGAGCAAAGGTTTCGTCATAATCTACACCTTCCTCTTGTCTGTATCCCTGAGCAACAAGACGAGCTTTGTTGCGAGTTACAGTATCATGTTCGTCCAACTTGTTTCGATAGACCCACTTAGTGCCTATCACTGTTTTGTCAGTTGGTCTCCGAACAAGTTTCCAAACTTTGTTTCTTTCGAATTCAGTCAGCTCTTCTTGCATAGCGCTGACCCAGTTTGGATCACTGAGGGCATCATCTATTTTCTTTGGTTCAGTTAGAGAAATAAAGTTAACAAATAAACAAATATTACCTGCACTTCTACGAGTCTGAATACCAGCGTTGGGATCACCAAGAATTTGATCGATTGGGTGATTTACAGTCCATCGCTGAGCCGGAGCATGCGTCGCTGACTCAGTCTGAACTGGAGAAACTGAAGATGAGGCTTCAACTACTTCTGGATAATCAGCTAAGAGAGGAATGCTTGCATTTGTCACTTCATTCACTGATTGCTGAGAAATAGATGGAATTTCTGAGACATTTCGATCAACTGCGGGTATAGTATTTATAGGAACAGCTGAGACCCAAGATGTTTCAGCTTCACTATTCTGCATATTGGGAATGATAGTAGGACCATCATTTTCAGTTGTATGAGTATGAGTAGTGGGAACATCTTCTGAATCACAAAGATGAGAAAACATCCATTGATTCAGTTCTTCTGTATCAGCGTTCGGTTTAGAGTTCGCTGAACGGGATTCGTCAAATGTGACGTGAATAGTTTCTTCTACAGTTTGTCTTCTTCGGTTGAAGACTCTGAAGGCTTTGGAAACTGAGGAGTATCCAAGAAAGATTCCATCATCAGCCTTAGGATCAAACTTTCCAAGGGCATCTCTGTTGTTCAGTATGAAACACTGACAACCAAAGATGTGAAGAAAGCTGATTGAAGGCTTTCTCCCATGAAAAAGTTCATAGGCTGTCTTTTTGAATCTTTTGACTATCAGCGACCTGTTTTGCGTAAAACAAGCCGTGTTGACAGCTTCTGCCCAAAACTGAGTAGGCAGGTGAGAATCGCTGAGCATTGAACGTGCAGCTTCAATAATTGTTCTATTTCTTCTTTCAGCGACTCCGTTTTGTTGTGGTGTTCTCACTGACGAAAAGTTGTGAGAAATACCCTTGCTCTCAAGGAAGGAATCAAGAGAACTGTTTTTGAATTCAGTTCCATGATCACTCCTTATTGAGCGAACAGTCATATTGTTCAGAGTTTCCATCTTCCGAACAAAGGTGATGAGTTCTTCAGGGGTGTCACTCTTAGAACGGAGAAACATTACCCATGTATAACGAGAGAATTCATCAACTATGACCAGCGTATATTTCTTTCCAGCGATGGATTGTTTGTTAACGGGGCCAAACAAATCCATATGGAGTAGTTGAAGAGGAGATGACACTGAGGAAACTTGCTTGGACTTAAAGCTTGCCTTGGTCTGCTTCCCTTTTTCACACGCTGAACATAAGGATTCTTTGGCGTATGAATGTTGAGGTAGACCAGTGACTAACTCTTTGGATGAAAGAGTATTCAGTGTCTTGAAGTTGAGATGTGAAAGCCTCTTGTGCCATAGCCAGTTGACATCAGAAGATGCCTTTGAGAAGAAACAGGAGGTCTCAGTGGTTGTTGAGTCCATGTTTATAACGTAAACATTTTCCAAACGATAACCGCTGAGAGATATCTTCTCCTTTTTGTCAGAGACAAAGCAGGATTCCTTGGTGAAAATCACTTTGTTATCCATGTCGCAAAGCTGACTGATGCTCAGAAGATTATGCTTCAGCCCTTCAACATATGCGACTCTTCTGAAGGATGTTGTACCATTTGAAAGTACACCATACCCTCGGGTGTATCCTTTTCCATTTCCACCGAAAGTCACAGAGGGACCCTTCTCTTCCTTGTATTCAGCGAGCAGGCTTTTCTTTCCAGTCATGTGTCTAGAGCATCCGCTATCGAGATACCAGATACCCTTCTTAACCTGCAATACAAAGGAAGATTAGTTTTGCTTGGGTACCCACTTCACCATGTATACGCGTTTGTCAGTGGAAGTGGTTGGAATGGGTTCAGCAGTCTTCGCAGCATTTGAAGATTCAGCTTTGTCTTTCTTCACTTTGGTCAATTTTTTGACCTCAGCGGTAGGAGTCACCTTGACCTGACTTGCAACTGGTTTGGTCTTCTTTGGTGCTATCTTCACCTTAGCTATCTTATCAGCTTTGGTGGCTGTGGGACACTTACTTGCAATATGATCGGTAAGTCCACAGTGATAACATTTCCTATAACTAAAATTAGTTCTAGGACCACTTGTGTGCTGAGCTTTTAATTTTGAATTAGAAGTGCCAGCACCAAGTACACTATTGGTTTTTGAAATAGGACGAACATTCAGTTCTTCAGATTTCTTACCAAGGATATCTACTCTGAGTCTAGGAGTAGGTCGCTGAACTGATCCAGAGGTCTGATTTCTAGAACCAGATGAATGAATCACTAAGGCTTTGGAAGCATTCAGCTTAGGTACTAAAGTACCCTTCTGAGGATTTTGATAAATTACAATTCCTTTACCTTTATCTTTAGAGACAGAGGTAGGTTTTGAATAAACTATTTTCTCCTTACCTTTTGAGGAGGTATGAGTTTCCTCAGGGATTGGTGTAATCGACGAGGAGTACTGAGATGAAGAAGTGTCAGCTACTGAGGATACTAACGTTCCAAATTTAAGCATTGAACGTTCAGTGGTTGGTATTGGAGTATCATATTTATAACCCAGACCACGTTTATCACTCAGAGGAATCTGAGCCTTAATTATCTCAGTGATCTTTGTTGAAGAATTACACCATCCTTCAACAGTAGCTTGTTCAGCTTTTAATGCAGCGATAGCTTCCGCTCGTTCAATTTTGACTAGCTGATTTAAATGGACTTGATCTTTAAAATCTTCTTCAAATTTAGAAAGCTTTTCTATTTGAAGGTGGCAATTTTTAAGCTTTTCAGCGAGATTAAGATTTTGGTTTTCAACCACAGCTTTGCCGTTCATGGCTTCGTATAAACTTCTAGTCAGTAGTTCGATTTTACGGAGACTATCAGCTTCATCAATATTTACAATATTGGTAAAGAAGGAGGGTGATACCTGAATGGCAGATGTTGAAGTGGAGGGAATGTTTGAACTTTCTTCCTCTTCTTCAATCTTGGCCATGAGACATTGATTTGCTTCATCATCTTCAGAATCAGATGATGAGGCTTCTTCATCAGAAGCAGCCCAATCATAGTCAGCCATTAGGCCTTTTCCCTTCTTCTTAAAGCTTTTCAGCTTTGCATACTTCTCCTTCAGCTTTAAGTATTTGTCGTCTTTATTCCTTGGAACAAAGGATTTCTTTGTAAAGGCTGAAGGTCTCATGATTTTCTTTGACCTGCACTCGTTAGCGAAATGACCTGTCTTTTCGCAGTTAAAACAAGTAGCAGTAGCCTTATCAACAAAAGCTGATGACTTAGGCTTGTCAGCTATAGAAAGAGTTTTGTTCTTTCTAAACATTTTCTTCTTGGCGAATCTCCTGAACTTTTTAGTTAGGAGAGCCAAGGATTCATCATCTGAAGAATCAGAATCTGATGATCTTTCAGAGTTACTTTCTAACTCAGTGATAGTGACCACGGGTCGCTGAGTAGAAGGTTCCTCTGAGATTAAAGCAACAGGGGTGCTTTTGGAATCTTTTACAAGATTCTTCTTAAGATGGCTAGATTGCTCATGATTCAGCAATGTGCCATATAAGGTAGCAAGTGTCATTGATCTTAGATCTTTTGACAGCTTGAGACACATGGAATAATTGTCCCAGCTTTCAGGTAAACATTCTAAAAACTTTGTCAGAACTTCAAAGTTAGAATATTCCTTACCAACCGTTTTAAGATCTATAATTAAGCAATTAAAACGTTGATGTACTTCAGAGAGAGTTTCATTCTTACCAGAGATGAAACTTTCGTATTGTCTTACCAGGTTGATCTTTCTTGAATCCTGGACTTCAGACGTTCCTTCATACTGAACACATATTGTGTCCCACATGGCTTTTGAGGATTTCAGGTTCATGACGGAATGGTAGACTTCGTCAGGAAGGGCCATGGATAGTATGGATCTGGCTTTTGTATCTATAGCCACTTTCTTCTTGTCTTCATCGGTCCAATGATGGATTTCCTTTGGAATCAGCCTTTCTGGAATAGCAGCTCTAGTTGCAGTGGCTGGAACGGCAGGATCAATCGTTACAGGGATGTGTGGACCGTTTTCAAGATAGTAAGGTATAGTAGGGTCTACACCTTCTAAGAAGAGTGTCATCCTATTTTTCCATAAGTTGAAGTTGTCTCTGGAAAATCTAGGGGGTTTTGCAAGAGAACCATTGTCGATATAGTGAGTGTTTGTGTTTGAGTTGGCCATTTTCAGATAATAGCAAGGAAGAGAAATATCTTAGATTAGATCTTGTTTATGAGATTAAACAAATCTGCTCTGATACCACTTGTTGGTCCCGAAAGGCTTAAACAAGTTTGTAGAAGGGGGGGGGGGGGGGGGGTTGAATACAAACACACTATTTTACTTTTCTAAATTGTTTATTGATAAATCATTAACAATTTACAGCTTGTTGCGGAAACAAGATTAAGGATAAACCTAAATCTAAACAAGTTGGAACACTAAGGTTTTCTTGCACTAAGAAAGATAAGGAGATTACTAATAAAATCCTATCTTGAGAGATTTGAACTTGTCCAGAGTTAGCAAGTTACTTCAAATGAAGTGAGTTCATCTCTTTATATACTGCATGCATTTAATGCAATTCAGTATACACTTTACACGTGTCATCAGCGGATTGGTTGCATGTCATTGACCTTTGTTGACAACCTTAGTAGCCGCATGAATGAACAGTGTAGTATCAGAGTGGTTGTACGATTTCAGATTTTCGGAGGTTCTTTTCTGACATTTCGTACGGTGGTGTGCAAGGGAGGTTAAGACAAAAGTACTTTGTACGGAGGACTTCATGATCAGCTTTCGTTGATTCAGCGATTATCATTTACTATTCAGCAGATGATAAAGTTCAGCGATAGCTGAAGTCTTGTACTTGATACTTCACGTTGAGTGGACAAATCTGAGTCTTCGCTGATCCGCATCAGTTCATTAGGAGACTTGTCGCTGGTTCTTGAGCTTGATCTTCGACTTCAGCGTAGAACCTTTGTTGACGTGAATCTTGTCTTCAGGGATCATAAGTAAACAACTAACTTATCAACGATCACCATAAGGACTGAACAGACTCAGCGATATGGTGAACAGTGTTCGCTGAATGTTTAATCTAAAAGTGCGAGAGTTCCTATCAGCAGTACTGTAAGATCTTAGTACTTATCAGCGATAGTGAAACTCTGATACATATTGTTTACTTACAATTTTCACTAAGTATTTAAGATAGGGTCATTATCAAATCACTGAGGGTTTGGATCAACAACCTCACCAGAACATTCACCGTCTCATTCTGAACATTCAGAAAACCCCAACCCTGCCCAAAACATTGAACTAGAAGATTCCGGCGACTCAGCAGACTTTGCTCCGACAACACATCTGCAAAAATTCATAGCAAGGGATCACTTCGAAAAGGTACTACCAATCAAATCCAACAACTGCTATTTGGTCCCCTCACCTACTGCTTTCGGCGTAGCCCATGCCATTCTTCTGAACATAATGGAAAATCACATCATCTTCCCTCTACTCTCAAGAACCCCAAACAAAATACCAGTCAGATATCTGAACCAGTTTTGGCAAAGCTTCCGATTTGATAAAGACCATTCTATTATCAAAGGGTACATTTCAAGACCCGACAAATCTGAACATCTTGAAATCAAGTTCAACAGAACAATGTTCTCACTTGAGTTCAACCTACCCACAAGGGGTCTTCTTGGTTTGAAGAAATATGCAGAGCAACCAACAGACGACGAGCTCTGTCGCTTCGTAGAAATGCTTGGGTACAACACACAACTACGGAAGAGAAATGACTTCCGCAGAGGAAGATTACCACCTCTGTGGAACACTTTGTTCTCTATTCTTAACAGATGCCTGACAAGGAAGATAGGCAGTATTGACCAGAGCTCACATCAGATATTAACCATCATGTATGGGGTCTACTATGATCTACCATTGGATTACGCGACCATAATGATGCAAGAGATCATCAACACCATCGACAGAAAGAACAACACCAGAAGGGTCAAAGAAAATGATCCTAAGTTTCTACCACCTCTGCAATTCCAACGAATACTGGGAGTCTTGTTCGAACCTCTATTGCTGATACAGAAATGGCCAATGGAAGGGCCAATTCCCAAACAGTTCCCAATGAGCAAAAATACCCCCACTGATCATGTAGATGGTTACTCACACTGCAGACCTCTGTCAAAGAAACTTCTGAAGTATTCCTCAAATAAAACCCTTAGGAACAATGATTGCAGAACCTCTTTCCACTCGAGAGGAAAAAGATAACAAATTAGCAAAACACATGGCTATTCAACTTAGCTTCATAGCCAAACGTGCAGAGCTCATGGGAAAGAAGTCCTCTTCAAAAACCTCTGCATCTACTCCAAAAGCAAAGAAGAGAAAAACTGCAGAAGGCACCTCTACAAGCGCTGCAAAAGATCAACATTCACCTCCTCATGCCACAGAAATTGGCTCCTCTGTTCCTCCATCTTCCCCAAAACAGAGGAAGAAAAGAAAATCGAAAATCACAGAGGAAGGGGCACCAAAACCCAAGAGGAGGAAAACCAAAAAGAAGCATGGTAAATCACTTGAAAAGTTGGTTACCATTGCAGAAGAAGAAGAAATCGCAGAAGAAAGAACTGCAGAAGAAGATGTAGAAGAAGGGATGGCAACAGAAGAATATCAATCACCCTATCAGTCTCCAGATAGATTTGCTCACCAAGGAGACCTGAACGACTTCCTACAGAACCCTGACATTGCCAACACCCTAAATACATCAAGGTGGACGGCACAACCTCTCGACCACCACTCCCCAGAAGAACAATATTTCTCCATTTCTGGCATTGACAAACATCTACAAGAAGATGACACAACACCCAAAGATCAACCAGCTAACACACCTATTATCCTACAGAACCCCTTCATTCAACAAGGATTGGACGTCCACAGAAAGAGTCCAAGCACAGATATACAGAAGAAGAAATAGAGGAAATAGACATGTCAGAAGAAGCTATCAAAGAACGGAATCAAAAGAACGCAACAGAGTGGAATACAGAAAAGGTTAAGGAAATCATAGAGAAAATGGGAGAAAAAGAAAAGGGAAAAGAAAAAGATGCCGAAGTTGAAGAAGGCACAAATCCCTCACCCCCTCCCAGTGCAACCCACATATCTAACTCCGCAGGTCTAGCTGCAGAAGGAGTTATTGAAATAGAGCAGCACAGCTCGATCCAAACCCAACCCAACCATCCAGAAGTCACTCTTTCGACTTCTGCGCCCACAGAAACTGGGGAATCCATTCCTAGGGAGTCTCCTCAGAGAGACTCACCTATAGTTCGTGATCCATCGCCCCAGATCACAACAGAACATCCAACAGAGGAATTCGTTTCCTCTGCCACACACACACAACTAGGGCCAACACTTCTTTCAGAGAGAAGTAGTGAGCACAACGACGAAGAGACTCTAGACAAGTCTCCGAGTCAACAGAAGGATAATCTAGTACCCACCTCTGAAGTGGATCTAGACAATGTCATTCACAGAACTTTTGTAGAGTCTGAAGCACTAGATGCTTCTGCTCAAGGATCAGATGGAAATCCTTCCACCCCCATCGTACAAACAAGGGTGAACGAATGTGTCCCAGGAACAGGGACTCACTCTGGAGACGAATGTGTTCCTCCAGAGGTTACACAAGGAACACAAGTATCAATGGATGAGTTCCAAACCCTTGTCACCTCTGTGAACCAAACAATGAAAGAGTTGCAAAGCTCTTTCAAATCTTATGCAGAGACAACATCGACGGCTATCCTGAAACTAAACATCAAAATGGACAATCTGTCCACAAAGGTGAAATCTGCCATCTCAGCGATGAAGTCTTCTGCCGAAACTACTGCCAAAGCAACAGGCACTTCTGCCGCTCAAGAATTCGGAACAACTACAACTTCTGCGTTCAAGGACTCTGTCAAAAACTTCCTTGAACAAATGAATACGCAATCCAACAGAGCAGAGGGCATTACTCCTGCAGATCTACAGAATGCCCTAAAACAAGTACAAGCAGAGGCAATGCGCAACACGACAATGATGCAGCCAAAAGACTACATGACCAGAGCACAGCTAACAGAGCTAGGACAGAACGTCATAAACCAGGTCACAGAATTCATTGTCTCCTTCACAACAGCAAATGCCAACTTTGTCAAGGATTTCAGAAGAAGTGTTGGCAGAATGCGTTTTAAAACAGAGGCAGAGCTTGCGACTCTACTTGGCCTCTGTGATGACGTCTGTGAAAAGTTGATAGCAGCAGGAGCAGAATTACCGAAGAAAACCAAAGCTTCTTGCAGAGCAGAGGGTAGCTCTGATAAGAGTCAGGATGATTCTGATGATGACCATCCTGGTCCATCAGATAATCCTGAGGGTGAGAATACAAGGGAGAAAGCTACGAGCAGAGGAATACAAACTCCACCAATCGCAGCAGAACCAATCAGTCAAGCTCCTCCAGAACAAACCCAAGATCAACAACAAACTCAACAGCCCACAGAGACAACACCCATCTCTGTGGAATCAAGTCCTGAAGAAACAAATACTCCAGAAGCTGATCAGCAACCCACAGAGGCAACAACCACTCCTGTGGTAATCATTTTGGAAGAAAGTCCTTCAACAAAATCAACAGAAAAACCCCCAACCATACCGAGAAGAAAGTCAATTGCCACCAAACCAAAAAGAGCAACGACCTCTGCTTCTGATATTCTGAAAAAGATTCACAATATAATGACTGATCGAATGTCACAGAGAGAAGAAGAAAGGCACAGGTTCACACTAGCTTTCAAAATGGCAAGAAGATTCGACATACCTCAATCCACAGAAACCGAGCTTACAGAAGAAGTCACCAAAGAACCTCCTACAGAGGTTACAGAGCAAAGAAAGCCAACAGAACCAACGCCACAAAAGTCCTCTAAAAAACAAGTGTCAAAACCTACAGAGGCAACCCCCATCAATGCAACAGAAGCACCAACCTACAAACCTACAGAAGAAACAGGTTTTGCACCTCCAAAAGCCAAAGATAAGGGCAAAGCAATACTGATAGAAGAGCCCAAGAAAAAGAAATCATTGCCCAAGCCTACAGAGAAATTGATGAAGAGCGCCTTTGATGCCTTCCAAACTCCAAAGCCTGAAGAAGAGGATTGGGCATATGGATTGAAGCCTCTGTCAGACATTCTTCTAACTGGTAGAACTGCAGAAGTTGTTCAAAAGATGGAGAGTCTCAGAAGACAAATACCACAACCTAGTCAACACATGAAGAGATGGAAGAAGTGGTATACACATACCTCTATAAACAATCCTTTCAGACCAATCATCCTACAGATCATGTGACAGATCCAAGGATCAGAGAAGAATTTGAGAACATCTTCACAAGGACAAAGCCAAGAACCAAAGCAGATGTCTTCTCAATCCACAAGATCAAAAAGGTAATCTTCTGCAGGTTCTCCTTTACAAGAACCTATCCAAGGGTCAGGTACAATCTTTACAAAGTCAGAAGAGAGAACAATTCAGAAACCACCTTCGTTGACGCTGACCTAAGAAATATCAATCCTTATGATCTACCTGACCTTCTGCAATGGACAAAAGACAACTACAACACAGAGCCAAACACCAGAGCCTATCAAGTGTTGAGAAAAGCGATGAGGGAAAAGCTTCTGCTCTACAGCATGATAGATTTCCAGCTGGGAAAGGATCTTAGTCTCAAACATCTGGATTTACGACCACCAGAGGATCGCTGCCCACCGGACGCCGTACCTAACTCAATCATCACAGAACCACGGTTTGGGTTAGTATTTCAAAACCCACAAGGCGAAGTTAAACTGTTTGTGTGCATGGACTGTCAGAAGTACGCAACTAGTACTCTGAACAAGTTCAGAACAAGCCTTGTAAAATACAGAGGTACAGAGAAAATTGATAGAGATGCTGCAGATACCTTCATCAGAGAGATTGATGCCACAATCCGCCTAAGAGAACTTTGCATCAGTTTCTACAAAGAGATCAGAAGAGTCGGAAGAGACAACAGAAGCTACAACGATTTCAAAGATGCCAAAATCTGATTATCAGACCTCTAATCTCTGCAAACCAAGTCAAAGTTTATCTTTCATTGTACTCAAATGTAAAATGCCTCTGGCATGTTTCTAAATGAAAGAACTTTCGAGGTATTGTTTAACCTCTGTCTTATCTAACATAGCCTAACTAAACTCAAGTTCAATTTTTTATTTTTCACTACTTAGGGGGAGATTGTTAGCTTCAATCTTCCTAATCAAAGAGGTATTTAGAAGTAGTGAAAAATAGGCTAAGTGAAGAAAGCCTCTTACAGAGGCTCTGCCGGACTTACCGAGAGATCAAGATCAAGAATCTACAGAAGCTAAAGAGGCGCGCTACAGAAGCTCTGTCATACGCGTAACGAAGATCAATAACTCGGAATCCGGGGAAGACTGCTCCACAGAGGACCAGACCGCAGAACCTCTGTAACTCATTACAGAGCCTCTGTGGTCCTCACAATCAGACTTGAAGATATTTACAATATCTTGCTACTGTTACAGGACCTGTTCATCAACTTGCATGGTAGCATGCCCTGTCCAACGTCGACGTGTCAAACTCTGATTGGATTCAATAGGGCTTAGTACATAATAGACGTCTGCTGCATTAAATGAAATACAGCACGCCTGACTGTTCATGCCACACTTGCAACTGTTCACGACATCCATTCAACTATTCATCAGTACCGTCTGAATAGTAGCATATGCTTTATGGTCCCCTTTAGAGTAGTATATAAGGAAGACTCATGTTGAGTTCTTCCTTGTCATATATAAATCAAACATCACAAGAACACAAAAGCTTATTCACCTTAAAAGTCATATCTGTTTTGAAGCTTTTCTTACTCACAGTTCTTAAACCTGTTCTTATTTTATATATTCAGTAAACTTTAAGATATAATATTATGTTCACTGTTTATTTATATTTTGGTCTAAATCTATCAAACTTATTTGTTAGTTCTTCAAATACGCTTCCACATCAAACAGTAACTTGAACTAATAGATCTGATAATCTTGTTTAAAGCAAAACGGGAACCCACAGATAGAATTAGGAAGGGCTTGTATAAGATATCTCTTTGCATGTTTTTCTCCTTCAGTCATGCCTCTTTCAAATTCTGTCATCTCAGCAAGAGTCTTCGCCTCACTTCGAGCTTCTGCAGTTGCAGTTGCAGGTATGTCCTTCATTGGCTTGTCAATTGGTCCATGTTCCAGGGCTCTCTTGATATACTCATAGTTGTCCTTGGACTCTATGAAGATCATGAACCTGTCTCGCCATTGGCTGTACTCGTTCGGGTAGAGACATGGTGGTTTGGTGTCCGTGCCAATTGCGAGAGCATCACGAGAAGTAGACATCTTCGGTTGGAACGGAGTGATCGTCAGACGCGTAGATTGATTCAAAGTGTAAAACCTAACGCAAGGCACTAATAGTGGAGTCCTAACGCAGGTTCTATGAGTGGTCAGACACTAACTTAGCTTACTGGAAAGAAATCCAACTAAGTGATCTGATCTGGAAGTGTCCGGACCAGAATTATGAAAAACAGTTCAAAATTGCAGAGTTGTCCGGATAGGTAAGAGAGTCCGGATAACTTGAGTTGTCCGGATAACCAAGGTTATCGGATGGACTAAAGATACCGGATAGAATCAACAGGATAAACAAAGTTTACCGGATGCAATAGAGTCCGGAAAGTATGAGATTTCCGGGTACTTTGAAGTTTCCGGAAACTGTGATGTGTCCGGATACTACGAAGGTTCCAGGTAAAACGAAGATTTCCGGATAAAATGAATTCCGGATACTTTGAATTATCCGGACCAAAATTACCCGGAAAGTTGAGATTAAAGAGAACTTACCCGGATGACTGACTTACCCGGATGATTGACTTGTCCGGAAGAATCGAACTAGTCCGGATGGAACCACAAATGTCCGGACACCTTGATCTGCCCGAAAAACGCGGCAGGGCTATCCGGACACTGCGGCTGTTTTGCTAAAATCGATCGAAAACTCAACTAGGGTTACTCTAGTGTGTTCCTGAAAGGTTAGAAACAATACCAAGCACAAAAACAACACTAATCCAATCGACTTTAGAGCAAAAACAACACCTTTTGATGTCAAAAATCCGATTTTTAAATAAGAACACAACTAAAAGTTTCTGAACTTATTATGCGAAATTGACCAATCAAACGAACGAATTTGGATGTGAAAATGTGCAGAAACACTTATAATGATAATGCTAACACAACCCAATAAGCAAAAACAATCAATTTACGCAGAATCACAGAATCAAAAATTCAAGAAAAGTCAGACGTGAAAAAGTCAAACTAGCCAGAAATCTAAGAATGATACTTTGAATCGAATCCGTCTGTCAGCTCTGATACCAAATGTAGAATACAGATCCGTGCAACGACTATGTTTGTGAATAAGCAAATAAGAACAGTTGATATGATTCACAAAGGCTGCCCACTTAGCTATTGAATTAGAGAGAATTACAGTGTATAGCAGAAAAGCTAAATGAGACAACTAGCTAATTTTCTAAGCTAATTGCACTTTATATACGCTGGGCCCGTGGTAACAAGCCCACGGCCCGTTCACTATGGACTAAGTTTAAACAATTACAATTCAAACCCTTGAACTTAAAATCAACATAAATTCTACCCTAACATGGATATATGGTAGGAATGTGATGACGTGTTTATAAATGAAAATATCATATATTGAGATATGATGGGAATATGATAGATGGTGTGTTTATGTATTTATGTTTGAAATATAATATATTGAGATGTATATTGTATTTACATGAGCATTACACTACACGAGTACACATTGGTTGGGTTCCGAGTTTCGGACCGGCGGAGTATTGGCTGTAATATTCGTACGGCGGTGTTGGCTGTAATTGTCGTACGGCGGAATAATTGATTAGTTGGCTTGCTAACAACTAATTTGGCCATGTGAAGGATGTGAAGGATGAGAGGTACACAATGGACGAGTCTTGTTTGGTATTTAGTTATGATGAGAGGTACACGATGCACGAGTCTTGTTTGGTATTTAGTTATGTGTGATATATGTATGTTTATATAAAGGATTTTATATAAATTGGTAGGATGAGAGGTACACGATGCACGAGTCTTGTTTGGTATTTAGTTATGTGTGATATATGTGTGTTTATATAAAGGATTTTATATAAATTGGTTTTATAACGATTTTGAAAAGGCAGGGATTATCTCGCTAGACCGTTTGGTCTAACCCTCATTTTGTTTTAAAAAACATGTATTCCAGGTCGAGGATATTTTATTAGAGATGTGAAGGATAAAGTGTAGGACGCGGTTGATAGCTGACGGAGAATAGGAAATACTTCTGTTTTGTATTGTAGTGTTTTGAGACTATGGGACCGTACGTGACTTATTATGTATTTTCTTTTATGAATGTAACGATGTTATGCAATATATGTTATTTGAAGCATGTTTGGGAAACCGGGTCGTTATATCGAGTTACTATTTTGTCGATGTACAACTTGGCTAGTCGTTCCAACGAATCCGTTTCTTTTATCGGTAAGAAGTGGGCAGACTTCGTCAATCTATCAACGATCACCCAAATGGAACCAAATCCCTTCGGAGTCCTTGGTAGCTTTATGATGAAATATGTAGTAATCTGATCCCATTTCCACATAGGTATTTCTAACCGTTGTAACTGACCAAACGGCTTTTGATGTTCAATTTTTACCTTCTTACAAGTAGTACAACCTTCCACATGCTGAGCAATACTCCTTTTTATTCCCGGCCACCAATAAAATTGTTTTAAATCTTTATACATCTTATTCGTACCTGGATGAATAGAGAAACGAGATTGATGAGCTTCTTCCAATACCCGATCACGTAAACCACCCAAACGAGGCACCCAGATTCTATTTCCCAAACATAACAATGCATGATCATCTTTTACAAGCAATGCTGGTACACCCACTAACCGTTCGGGTTTCAAATGTTCTTCTTGAAAAGCTTCTATTTGACACTTCTGCAATTCGTCAAAGATGTTAGGTAGGGGTTCAGCTCGTAGTGAAATAGCTTTTATTGTTCCACTCCTTTCTTGACGACTTAGTGCATCAGCTACCACATTCGCCTTTCTCGGAAGATAAAGAATTTCCCAGTCGTAATCATTCACCAATTCTAGCCATCTTCTTTGCCTCATATTTAGTTCCTTCTGATCGAAAAGATGTTGGAGACTCTTATGATCAGTATAAATTTGACATTTAGAGCCGTAAAGAATATGTCTCCAACTCTTCAACGCGAAAACAACTGCTGCAAATTCCATGTCGTGTGTAGGATACTGTCTTTAATGATCTTTTAACTGACGAGAAGCATAAGCAATAACCTTTGCACGCTGCATTAGTACACAACCCAATCCCAGTTTGAAAGCATCATTGTAAACAACAAAATCATCAGAACCTTCAGGTAATGCTAGTATAGGTGCGCTACATAGTTTCTCTTTCAATATTCGGAATGCTTCATCCTATTCTGCTTTCCATTCGAACTTTAGATTCTTTCGGGTCAGCTTAGTGAGAGGCGTAGCGATACGAGAAAAGTCTTTTATAAACTTTCGATAGTAACCGGCTAAACCCAGAAAACTTCGTACTTCGGTTGGTGTTCTAGGCGGTTCCCACTTTTCAATCGCTTCCACTTTCATCGGATCAACTTGAATGCCTTTCTCAGAAACTACATGCCCCAGAAACTGAACTTCTCGTAGCCAGAATTCACATTTAGAAAATTTTGCATACAACTGTTCCTTCTTCAACAATTCCCGAATTAAACGAAGATGTTGTGCGTGCTCTTCTTTGGATCGGGAATAGATTAGTATATCATCGATAAATACAATAACAAATCTATCGAGATACGGCTTACATACCCGATTCATTAAATCCATAAAACCAGCTGGAGTGTTCGTCAGTCCAAACGACATCACTAAGAATTCATAGTGACCGTACCTTGTGCGAAATGCAGTTTTCAGAACGTCTTCTTCTTTAACCTTCAGCTGATGATAACCAGATCTTAGATCAATCTTGGAGAAATAACAAGCTCCAACCAATTGATCAAAGAGGTCATCAATTCTAGGAAGCGGATACTTGTTCTTGATCGTGTGCTTATTCAGTTCCCGGTAGTCGATACACATTCTCATCGAACCATCCTTCTTTTTCACAAACAAAACTGGTGCACCCCACGGTGAAGAACTGGGTCTGATGAAGCCTTTATCGGATAGGTCTTGCAGTTGTGTCATCATTTCTTTCATCTCTGGAGGTGCCAGACGATACGGTGCACGGGCTACAGGAGCGGCTCCAGGAATCAGATCTATACCAAACTCTACTTGTCTAACGGGCGGAAGACTATTCAAGTCTTCGGGAAAACTTCTGGGAATTCACTAACAATAGGAGTATCTTCCAACTTATTCTTTTATGGCTTAATATCTATCACATAAGCTAAGTAACTCGGGCAACCTTTATTAACACACTTACGGGCTTTTATCATAGATATAAGGCAAGACTGATGATTTCTACGATCACCATAAATCACTACCGGTCCCTTCTCAGGTAATACAACATTTATTAACTTCTTATCACAAACTATGTTAGCTTGATTCTTGGCTAACCAATCCATTCCCACGACTACATCAAACTCGATCAAAGCTATAGGAAATAGTTGAATAGGTACTCCACACCCCTCTATATTTATCATACAACTATCAAAAACTTCTTTAACCGATACTTGATTATCATTTGCAGTATCTACCATTAAAGCATGAACTAACACTTTAGGCTTTAAATGCAGATAAGCAGCAAATGCAGGAGATACGAACGATCGGTTTGCACCGGAGTCAAATAAAACTTTAGCACGTGTAGAGTTTATGAAAAATGTACCTGTAACCACATCCGGAGTTTCATCCGCTTCTTTTGCTGTCATCTGAAATGCACGACCTCTTGTTCTTGGCGGCTCTAGTCTTGGTACTACCGGTCTAACAACCGTTGGTTTCCCTGACGTACCCCCTTGTTGTATTCTTCCCCTCGGACAATCAGATTGTATGTGATCCGGAGAATTACATGAGAAACAAAACCGCGTTACTCGACATTCTTTAGCAACATGTCCAGTCTTCCCACACCTATCACAAACCCGAGGATCAACTTGACAGTTTCCTTGGTGGATACGATTGCATTTCTGACAAGGTCTTTCCGCTGGTCGGAAAGGTGGACGGTTATCGTATCTCTGAAACCTGGACTTCTTTGGATCGTACGGTGGTCCTTCCCACTTTCGTTTTCCCATACCTTTATCACTAATATTCCTCCCTTTATCCCGTTCCACGGTTTCCGCTGCGTCTACAGCGACAGAGAAGGTTTCTGGTCCTTTAGCAATCACAAAACTTCTGACTACTGCATTCAACCCAAATATAAACCTTTCAATCTTCATTGCTTCCGTGGCAACGTAGTATTCCGCGAAACGAACTTTTTCCAGAAAATGAGCGGTGTAGTCCTGAACTGACAAATTCCCTTGCTACAAGTTCATAAACTCCCCTTCCAATTGTTTAACTGCGGCTTGAGGACAAAACTGTTTCCTGAAAGCTATAACAAATTTTTCCCAAGAGAAAGTAGAATATATGTCAGACCCTCCCGAAGAAATATGAGCTTCCCACCAGTATAAAGCATCGCCTTTTAACATTGCGGTTCCATAAAGTACTCTATCCTCTTCAGCGCATTTACTAGTCTCGAAGATAGCTTCTATTTCCTTCAGCCACTTCATAGCTTTCATTGGATCCCGATCTCCTGAGTACGTAGGAGGCTTGCAACTGAGAAACATTTTATAATCACACTTTTTCATTACTGGTACGACAGTAGGTGTGATAGGCATCTCATCTTCCAGGTTAGGATCTGGTCTTTCCGTTTCAGTATCACGAGTCTGTTTAAACATGGCTTGAATATTTGCTTGTAACCTTGCCATTCAGCTGTTAGATCATCCCTTGTTACAAATTCAGTAGCTCGCGACTGAACTCTTCCGCCTGTTCTGCCTCTACCTCTTTCTCCCCCTATTCCTCTTACCCCAGCTATTGGATTTGTTCTATCATGATCTCCTCTTCCCCCTCGATTCGTTTGTCTAGTACCACTTGCCATTCTGTTGATTCAAACAAGGTTAATATACACATAAGCACATACCCCATATAACAAGGTATTCCAGTTCAAACATGTACCTGTAAGATCACAATTACACTGGCCAGGTGTAATATGAAATTACCTTACATGATGTTCCTTCTACCTTTTATACTTAATCATCCCAAGGTTCTAAAATAATAGGGACATCCTACTTCACATGCAGTTTAAGTCTAGGTACAGATACGAATACCTAAATCCCTTAAACTAGGGCTCTGATACCATCTGTAAAAACCCGATTCCCAAACATACAACAAATAAAATATATTTCATAACATCGTTACATAACCAAAAGATTCATAGTATAACAAGTAAGGTCCCTTAGTCTTTACATTCAAAATAAGGTATTCCATTACAAACTTTTTGCTAATTACATACATGATATCTAGTTATGAAACTAGAACAACAAAACACGTCTTAGTCTTCATAACATCCTTCTACCAAAAGCTAAACACATAGTACCCTTCTCATTTTCTCTTACCCGATCCACGACCTGGAATACATATTTTTAAAACAAAGTGAGGGTTAGACCTATTGGTCTAAGTGAGAAAATCTCTGTCATTTTTAAAACCATTTGCACAAATATCATATATATATATATCACAAAAGATAAATACCAATCATAACTCACGCATCGTGTACTTTTCCTATCTCATTCCCATAGCCACATTAGTTGGTTGCAAGCCAACTAATAAATTAATTCCACTGTACGAAAATTACAGCCAACACCGTTGATCGAATATTACAGCCAACACCACCGGTCCTAAGCCCGGCCAACACACTCTCATATAGTGTAATTGTTAGCTTTAATTAGCTCCTAATTAAATGAATGTTTTATAAAGATATTTTAATGTTTTAGATATTTTCTAATAGATATTTACTTAGATATTTTATATAGATATTTTAGATATTGTCTAGACATTAGATATCTTAAATATCTAATGTGTTCATGGCCCTATATAAGAGGTGTCCATAGTCTTATTTTAAGCAGCGAGAAATATGGAAAGCACACAAAAACACACATAGACTAGTTTCTTATGAGAGTCGTTTCATGTTTAGTGTGGTGTTCTTCAACATTTCTCCTCTCCATATTTAATCTTCAATGAATATGAGATAAGTTTCTTTATGATTGTTCTTCATGTATATCTTATCTCTATATTTAAATATGGACTTTATATTTCTTCTATTGTTGCTCAAAAATGGGATCAACAATTGGTATCAGAGCCGATTGAAGAAACTTTTCTTCAAAATCGATCATCTATGCAACAATGGAAGTTTTAGATGGTTTAGTTTCTGATATACTTCATGTGTGTGTTTTGATTCTTTCTCATTCATTGGTTTTATTTGATAAGCACTAAGTAGATGGTTGATCTTTGATCTCATCCTTGTGTGTGCTTAAGTCCATAGCAATTCTTTTTGCATCTTGGTAGTAAGGTTGTTGATCTTTCTTTGGTCAAGATTTTGTTTGTCTTCCGCTGCTCATAAACATTTATATATGGATAACAAAATCATTTGGGTCATGAGAAAGTTGTTTGAGAAAGATTTGATGTTTTGTTACATGTTTAAAGTCTGATCTGAAACGTTTTTTTAAACTTTGAGTTCTTCTAATTAGTTTTCTGACTTGATCAATTAGAGATTGAATTATTTGCACTCTCGGTTTTAAAAATTATATGAAGATCGTCTTATCTTTTACATCAAATCAGATTTAATGACAGATTTGCGCTGCTGTATTAAACTGATCATATCTCACTCATAAAAACACCGATTGCTGCGATTCAAAAGGCCCTGGATTCCTAAGACACAGATGAACAGATTTCGTGTTTTGAGAATTCAGAGATTCGAAATTTATAAGGGTCATATGCATCGTTGAAGTAGACAACAGTGTGCTGATGGAAAGCTGATGGACAGATCTGCGCGTCTGTGGTAAAACAGCCATATCTTTGTCGTACGAGCTCGAAAAGAGGTGATTCAAGATGATCTGAATAGATAACAAACCAATGAAAGTTGTTTGTGTTTTGAGTTTTTGCAAACTCCAGAGGTAAAATGGTCTAAATCAGTGTCAAAGTAAGTGTAACACTTCTGTTAAGCTTCTGCCGAAACGCGACCAAACCTCTGCCGCACTCGACCAACCTCTGCCGCACGAGACTAACCTCTGCCGCACGAGACCAACCTCTACCGCATGAGACAAACCTCTGCCGCACGCGACCAACCTCTGCCGCACGCGACCAACCTCTGCCGCACGAGACCAAACTCTGCCGCACGCGACCAAACCTCTGCTGCACGAGACCAACCTCTGCCGCACGCGACCAACCTCTGCCGCACGCGACCTCTGCTGACCAACCTCTGTGGTACTGTTCACCACAGAGCCTCTGTGAAACCCGATAGAGCCTCTGTGGACTGAACCTCTGCGACCGAACCTCAGAGCCCGATTTTTGTTTACTTGCTGTCAGCTTTGCACTGTTTCAGAAAAACGCTCATAACTTCCTACTCGGTGCTCCGATTCGTATGAGTCCAGTTGCGTTGAATTCCTAAGACACAGGTGAAACTTTTTCATGTTTTGACTTTGGTCTGAATCAGTGTGCTTAACGGTCAGAATCTGTGTCAAAGTCAATGGACTCTTGCTGCACCGAAAGCATCGCATTTCACTCATGCTCTTTCCGCTTTCAAGAACGGTGTTCTCTCAATGGTTCTTCATGGTGTCAAGCTACATTTGTCACATTTTAAATGTTACTCCATCCTCTGTTATTCACGTTTAAAGCTTGGTGGATGAGCCTACATTTGAGGGGGAGCACATGATGCTTTGAAGACTTGATGAACGGAACATCAAAGGTTCTAAAGAAAGCAAAGGGGAGACTATAAGATGATGCTTTCTTTATAAAACATTAGGGGGAGATTGTTAGCTTTAATTAGCTCATAATTAAATGAATGTTTTATAAAGATATTTTAATGTTTTAGATATTTTCTAATAGATATTTACTTAGATATTTTATATAGATATTTTAGATATTGTCTAGACATTAGATATCTTAAATATCTAATGTGTTCATGGCCCTATATAAGAGGTGTCCATAGTCTTATTTTAAGCAGCGAGAAATATGGAAAGCACACAAAAACACACATAGACTAGTTTCTTATGAGAGTCGTTTCATGTTTAGTGTGGTGTTCTTCAACATTTCTCCTCTCCATATTTAATCTTCAATGAATATGAGATAAGTTTCTTTATGATTGTTCTTCATGTATATCTTATCTCTATATTTAAATATGGACTTTATATTTCTTCTATTGTTGCTCAAAAATGGGATCTACAGTAATACTCATGTAAATATAATATACATCTCCACATATTATATTTCAAACATAAGCACATAATCACATATTCAATACACACATATATGTATTCCAGTTTGAAAATATTTTGAAGTAAAACTCACCCGTTAGTCTATCAAAACGTTCTCCAAGCTTTTCTCAAAACGACTATGCTTTCACTTCAAATTCACAGAATCTGAAACAAATAGGTACAAGTATCTTTTTACCAAATAGAACACATAAGACTTACTAAAGCTAAAGGCTCTATATAACTCTATCCTCAAATGTTACCCCCAAACCCGAGCTTAAGTCGAGTCCACAGTATATTCAATTCTCATTCATTCCGTATCTAAGAGTTAACAAAACACAGGCTACTGGATACTCAAAATTATCTGAATTCTGAATTCAAAAATGACCAAACAGCCCAAAGTTTCCGGAAACCACAAAAGTATCCGGACAACAGGACTTTCCGGACAACACAACCAATCCGGACAACCCCAACTTTCCGGACAGCATGTCCAATCCGGACATCATCCGGAAACCATAGTAATCCGGACTCCATCCGGTATCTAAATTCGTCCCGAAACTTAATGAAAAGAGGAACTTACCGGATGCAAGATTCGTCCGGACACCTGCATGAAGAAACTACCGGACACTATCAACAAAACTACCCGGACACATTCATCATGTGTCCGGAAACCTCTGTCGGTTTTGTCCTTTTTACCCAGAAACCGACTGAATCAACCCCAGATATGAAATCACTGATTCTACACCGATAAAAACTATCTACTAGCAATTTCAAACATAAATTGTAAAGGAAACATACCTTAAAACTATTCCAAGTATACCAATTTGAATCCCTAGCCACCAAACCTTTCTTTCTTCTTCCTTTGCTCTCAAAACACACACACACACCCTGAATGTTTGCTGCTGAGTTATGATAATATCTGAATGTCTAAGGTGATAATATCAACCCATAAATACCAAGTGGACCTTTAACTATTCACTAATGACTTAAACACCCCTAAACTTATATTTTCACCTAAACTTACCCAAAACATCAATTATAGAGTTAAATAATTTAACGGAATTAGAATTTCACTAACGAACTTACCCGGGGTATTACATAAGTGTTTTAGAAATACTGGAGTAATATGTATGTGACTGGGTTTTGAATTACAGTAGGTTTGAGGTGTTAATCGGTATGCAGGTCGAAGATACCGGGTAAGTTTGTAGTATCCGGTAATCTCCTGTTCGATAGTGTCCGATACATGTTTATTATCCGGTAGTATCCAGTAAAATTATATTTACTCGGATAGTTAACTTTTTCGGATGTTTACCGGATTGGTTCCGTATACCGAAGGATTCCGGATTCCGGATAGTTGTCCGGATGTACCGGATACCGGATGTGATTTCCGGATGGTTCCGGATTTGAATTCCGGATTAGTTTATCGGATAGGTTGTTCCGGGTAACTTACTATACGAGATTTTCATGATTAAGTTTTCTACGAATATGAAAAGTATCTTAATTATTTTGACAGTACGAATATCATTATTACTCAACTTCGAGTACGGTATAATTCGATGTGTGTTTTGGTTTGATATGTACGTAAGCTAGTAAGTGTAATAGATCTATAGACACTAGCTTTACTTGATAACGTAGAATAGGCAAGGTATAATTGCTATTCTCGTTTATATTTGGAATGAGGAATAGACAAGGTATAATTGTTATTCCCTTTTTGTATCGTGATGTGAAACGATGGGATAGGCAAGGTATAATTGCTATTCATATTGAGACGTGGGATAGGCAAGGTATAATTGTTATTCGTATTGAAACGTGGAATAGGAAAGGTATAATTGCTATTCATATTGAGACGTGGAATAGGCAAGGTATAATTGCTATTCATATTGAAACGTGGAATAGGCAAGTTATAATTGCTATTCGTATTGAAACGTGGAATAGGCAAGGTATAATTGTTATCCGTATTGAAACGTGGAATAGGCAAGGTATAATTGCTATTCGTATTGAGACGCGGAAACGTGAAATAGACAAAGTATAATTGTTATTTCCGCTTTCTATTGGTAGATTAGGAATGGGCAAGATATAATTGCTATTTCTATTTCCACTCCAAGAAATAGGCATGGTTTAATCGTAATTTCCTGGACATGAGCTGTAATCTAGAATCCGTGGTGATTCGTAGTGGCGCTCAGGAACATTAGTCTATGACTTACTTAGTGGTTTTCATACTCATGGAATTGGGTATGACTTCCCGTCATCGAAAGATGCTATGTGTACGGTAAGAAAGTTGGGATCAGGTTAATTTATACGCTTTGTTTACAGTTTTGGTTTTCAAAGATTATAAAGATTTTTGATTTGAAAATTGGATGTTCTCACTAGGCGTAAGCCTAATCTTTTCAAATTAAATTTTCTTACCAGGTACTAGCTCGGGAAGGGATACCAAGGGATGAGAGAAGAGGGATACTGGAGTTATGTTTTTGGAAGCGTGATGGAGAAGTTAGTGTGGACGCAGATATTTTGGAGATACTGTAGACAACCTTATAATCTGATTTTGATGATTTTGGATTAGATTACTGGTTGTTCACAATAGATCTTTTGTAAGTATGAAACTTGTCACTAACTCTCCAGTTATAAATGAAAGTTTTGAAAGATTATGATAAACTCTGATAAATTTTATGGTTTAAATTTATTGCGATTTTTAGGGTGTTTCAGTTTCGTATCAGAGAAGAGAGGTTATGAACAGAGGACTGCACCTTACCAGAATCACAGACCTGTGCCAGAACAGAGACCAGCTTGACATCAACAGAGGTACATTCAGCCAGCACCACAGAAACCAACAGATGATGCTCAACCTATCAACCAAAATGATGGAAGATGTTTCAGATATGGCAAACCAGGCCATCTCTCTGCCAACTGCAAAAGTAGACTGGTAAAAGACCATGACTACTATAAAAACGTACAAGTACAACATCAAGGAAAGAAGTTATGTAGCAGATATGGAGAACTGGATCTCTAACTCATCATCTGATGAACCAGAGCATGCCAACTTCTGTGGGATGGCTATAGCAGAGAAGATGACAGAGACAAGCTCTGCAGATGGATCACTGGAGATCTCTAAACCCAGTGCAAAGGTATGTTCCACCTCTGACTCTAAGTCTGATTCTGAACTTGAAATGAATGTATCTAAACTTGCTGAAGAACATCAAGCCTTAAAACAAAAGCTTTATGAGAAAAAGAACTAAGAAAGCTAGCTTAGAAATATTTATCCTTGTATAAGAGAGAGAAAGATCTCTTGGAAATGGAGAAGGAAGAGATTTCAAAAGAAAAATATGAGCTAGAAACCTTACAGAAACAAAACGAACTATCTTTTTCTCACAAATGTAAAGAGTATGAGGAAGTTTTAAGACTGAAAGGTGAAGAGGTTAATAGATCAGAGTATGAAAGGCTAAACTCTGTGGATTTAAAGAATTACTTTCAAAAAGAAAGAGAAGTTTTACACCAATCTTTACAGAGAAAAGAACTTTTGATAAAGAAGTACCAGGATGCACAAGATGTGCACATTAAAATCAACTCTAAATTGGACACTCGGGGTCTTGGTTTCAGTGACCTTGATCCTTTCACTGGAAGGAAGAAGATATCTCTGTCCTCAACCTTCTGTGTTGGGAAAGTCCAGATGCCTGATTGTACATCCTCTGCTACAAATGTTTTTAAAAGAACAAAAACTTCAGAAGGATCAAGGGCTAAAAGGCTGAATTTCAGAAATGTATGCTATGACACCTCTGATCATGAAAAGGTTACAGAACCATCTCTCAAGTTAATTCATGATCAAGGAAAATCTGAAATCATCATTTCTAAATCTGCTAAAAGCCTTGATCCAAAAGAGATCTTTAAGTTTTACTCTTTCAGAGCTCAGAAGTATGTTACTTCTGTGAGTGGTTCCTCTGAAGTCAAAACTCAGAGTGAACTTAATCCAGAAGCACCAGTCTTCTCTCCCACCTCTGAGGATGTTAGAACAACATTTGAAGAGGATCTACAAAGATTTCTTGAGGAAAACTCTATTTCTGATGCCTTGAAACCAAAGTTTAGAAGATTCTAAACTTGCACCATCAGAGATCCAAACTTCTCTGACTCCAACAGAGCAAGCTTCTGTCACAATCCCTCAGAGACTCTCATCTCTGACAGAGTCAACAGAGACTTTCTAGACTCTGATTCTGACTCAGAGGTTGATAAGCAAATTTTATGTGCTCCAGAGAAGGGTTTGCACAAAACAAAGCAGACACTTGTAGGATCTGGGATATAAAATAATGTCATTTCTATTCCAAAGAACTAACCCATAGTTCCAATTTGTGCTGATTTTGAGGGTATGGGTGTTAGAACTTTATCTTCTGAGGAATTAGAAAAGAAGAAGAAAGAAAAAGCCATGAGTACCTCAACAACTCATTCCTCTGTGCCTTATGTTTACAAAGCAATCAGATTCACTCCAGAGCAAAAAAGGAAAGTGAGTAAATGAGACTTCTAATTCTCAATCTGCAGTGAATCACAGAGGAAACAAATATTTTTGGGCCAAGGAATCACATTATTAGAGGAATGCCAATTTCAAGAAAACACCTCTAGATAGGAAGTTTGTTAAAACCTCTGACTCTAGACATTTTAGTTTCCAAAAGGCATTGAATCCTGAGATGATGAATCAAAACAGCAATTTGTCACAATCATTTCCATGTTCTGTCAATTGCAACTGTTTTAAGCTCTTGTTGAAACTTCAGAATCATCTCAATGGTCCTCATTGCATTGTGAACTGGTCACGAGAAAGAACAAACTCTAAGACCAGAACTTAGAAAGTGCAATGAAAAGTCTCTGGCAAACCATCCCAGAATGGAAAGCCAAATGATAAATCAATCAAACCCAAGCCTAACAAGAAAGGACCCATTATGCAATGGGTACCTAAGAAAATCTAATCTGTCTTGCAGAAACAGCATGTGCAAATTTGGTACTTGGACTCTGGATGTTTAAGGCACATGACTGGAAATAAAGAGTTGCTGACGTCATTCAAAGATAAAATGGGAGGTGTAGTAACCTTTGGTGGAGATGGGCAAGGACAGATCAGAGGCTATGGGGTATTAACAAATGGAGGAGTATCAGTTTCTAAAGTTACTTATGTAGAAGGGTTAAATCATAATTTGCTTAGCATAAGTCAACTTTGTGATCATGGTTTTGATGTCAATTTTAAGAAGAAATATTGTTCTCTATTAGTTTCAGAGTCTGGTCAAGAATTGCTCAGAGCTGACAGAAAAGGCAATCTTTATAAAATGAATTTCAATCCAAATCAAAAATCTAACACATAAAGACTATGTTTAGTTTCTCTAAACAAAGAAGATGCCTGGCTCTGGCACAAAAGATTTGCACATTTGAATTTCTCAAATATTGATAAGCTTGTGAAACTTAACTTAGTTAAAGGTCTACCATCTCTTAAATTTGACAGAGACCATCTTTGTTCTGCATGTGAATTGGGTAAGCTAAGAAGAGCTTCACACAGAACAAAGAGTGATCACAATTGCCCAAGACCATTGCACATGCTACATGTGGATCTCTGTGGTCCCATTTCTGTGCAAAGTCTTTCTGGAAAAAAATATATCCTGGTTCTAATTGATGAATATTCTAGATATACTTGGGTTGAGTTCATCAGAGCAAAATCTGATGTCCCAGAGATATTGATAAATTTGTTGAAAAGGATTCAGGTGTTGCTGAGTTTAAATGTACAGAAGTTGAGAACTGATAATGGGACAAAATTCAAGAATGCAAAGCTTGAATCATACCTCATAGAAGAAGGCATTTCTCAGAACTTCTCTGCTGCCAGAACTCCTCAATAGAATGGTGTTGTTGAGAGGAGGAACGAAACTCTAGTAGAAGCTTCCAGAACAATGCTAGCAGGGTCTGATCTCCCAACCAACTTCTGGGCAGAAGCAGTTTCAACAGTCTGTTTCACCCAAAACAGGGCTATCATAGTGAAAAGATTTAAAAATACTGCTTTTGAACTGATCAACCACATAAGGCCAAATGTGAAGTACTTTCATGTTTATGGATGCAAATCCTTTATCCTGAATGACAAAGATCAACTTAGAAAGTTTGACAAAAAGGCTGATGAAGGAAAATTCGTTGGATATTCTCTGACTTCAAAAGCCTACAGAGTCTATAACCTCAGAACCAAGGTCATTCTGGAAAGCATCAATGTATCCTTTGATGACAGAACATCAAGCAATTCTGAAAGCAAATCACCAGAGAGGGTACACATCACAGAGGAGTCTAGTTCCTTAAAATCAAGAGAAGATGTTGGTCCCAAAGGGTTATACAAGTATAAGTTTGTAGAAGGGGGGTTGAATAAGATTTTTATCTTTCTAAATTGTTTAATTGAATAAATCAAACAATTTACAGATTTTTGAGGAATAAGACTAAGTACAAGACCTAATTTAAACAAACTATGGGAATCACACAGATTTCTTACACTAAGAAATAGAAAGAGGACTTTTAAGGCACAAAGTAGTTCAGGGATAGGAGCACTTTAAAATGAAGACCATTCCTCGTATTTATACTACATGCATTTAACGCGTGTCAGGAGGACTTTAAACGTGTCATCACTTGATTGGTTACATGATTCTGACGTTTGCAAACATGCTTTTGGCCGCATGGTGAACAGTGTAGTTGGCAGTGTGGTTTGTCCGATTCTGGACAAAGGCATGTCCTTCTGACAAATCGTATAAAAGTCTGTAAGGGGATAAGACAAACGTTTCTTGTAGTGCAGGCTTCATGATCAGCGATCGCTGAGTTGATCTTCTTCAGTGAGGCCTGCAAGAAGGTCAACTCTCGCTGAAGTCTTCTACTTGAAACATTGCGTGTTGTAGACTTATATTGGTTTCATTGATATCCACATCAGATCATTAGTAGACTTGTCACATGTTCATCAACTTTGTCTTCGATTCAGCATTGAACTCTTTTGACGCGAAACTTGTCTTCAAGGATTACAAATATACATTTACAAATAATCAATCAGTGATCATTAGCTAAACTGAACAGGCTTAGTTTATCGCTGATGTGCATGTATCACTGAGGAACAAATAAAGAGTAGTGGTTCTCCATCAACGATTCTAAACAGGCTCGGTTTTCTTATCGCTGATGGTGAAACACTTATACATAATGTTTACTTATAATTTTCACTAAGTGATTCTAAGGGTTATCATCAAATCACTCAAGGGTTTCGATCAACAGAAGAGAATATCAATCTGATATTCAATGACTTCATTGATGATGAAGATTCCTCTGAACTCATCAACAGAGGCAATCTAGTTCAAGGTTCTCAAGGACAACAACAATCAGGTACTGTAATAACCGAGTATATTGATGGTTTATTTAATTTTGGTTTTAAGATAAATATGAGATTTGTATTATGGAGTTATAAGTTTAAGGGTAGACTTTAAATTTTAATTTGGAAGTTCAAGGGGGTGGTTTGCCATTTAGTAGAAGTTTGGGGTTTGTTTGGTAATTGTGTTTAATATCTAGATATTTTAGATATATATGTATTAGGTGTGTGTTTGTGGGTGAATTAGAGAGAGAGATGGAGAGAGATACGTATGGAAGAGAAAGAAGAGAGGAAGAAGAAGAAAGGAAGATGTACTTGAAGGTTTATCTTATAGGTATGCATTCTACTCCATATTTCATATCATCTTGTTGTTGATAGTTTAAAGTTCCTCTCATTTAGTGATGTTTAGCTAGAAGTACCAATGAGTATTCTAGAATTGGATTATGATTCTTGTTATCTTCTCTAAGAATTCTTCACCATTTTAATGTTAGAATTTGATTTTTAGCAAGTTTGGGTGTTAATGGAATCTTGAGTTTTTGGGTTTAAAATTGGTGAATCAATAGATAAATTAGATTGAGGGTATTTGTGTATAGAGTTGCTACATGGATTCCTTCATGTTTTTGATGTTAAAAACCTCATTTTTGATGCTAAAACTTCCATAGAATGAACCTAATCATGTGGGGGTTGAGTTGGGGTGTTAAAGGGCATGAACAAGGGCTGTTTTGTGCCCAACAGACGTCGGCGCGTGTCCGGCGCATCTGGGGGCGCGCCAGGCGCGCACAGCACTGGTCCATCTTTTTTTATATTTGATTCTTGCGTATCGGTGTCGTTTCGGGGCGTAATATAGGGGTATGGGTACTCGTTTTGAGTGTAAGATAGCATTTGAACACTTTGAACATGTTAGTTTGAGCATATGACAACTCCAAGTATTGGTTTTAATGTCGGTTGTTCGGTTCCTAACTCGGTTGCGATTCGGGGGTGTTCGGTGAGTTGTTAAGGTTATCAATTGTCGTAGTGAGTCTTGTATACATATAAGTATGTGGATTTCATCAATATGTATATATTACAGGCTAGGTTGCCCCTCGTCAGTGTGGCTTGGGTGGTGTTCGGTTGTGGCGTTAATTGTCGGTTTTGCTCATTTGTATCGTTGCTCGTGTGTGGCTTCAAACTATCAACAAGGTGAGTTTTACTTTAAAACGTTTTCAACTGGGATACATATATATGTGATATATATATGAGTTGGATATGTATGGATTAAGAATATGATACGTGGTGTGATTATATGTTTACGTTAAGATATATATATATATATATATATATATATATATATATATATATATATATATATATATATATATATCTATATATATTATAAAGGAGAATCATTTCCTGCTGACGTGGCGCTCTCTCCTTTCAGAATAGCTGCTTCCCTTTTTTCTCATTTTTCTGATTTTCTCGATTTTTCCTTCTTACCGGTTAGGGTTCAACTCCACCCTTTTGTATCCCCTCTTCCCCATCAATTGTATTCCAACCCTCTGGCTTCTCAGCCTGTTCATTCAAATTCAAATAAGGTAATAACTCCTTCGACTATCTGGAATTGTGAAATTTAGGTGTTTATTTCAGCAATATTTTGTCAAGTGATGCCAAAGATGACGCACAAAACAATTGATTTGCGACGGTCGATATCTACTATGTCTTTTCTCTCTGACAGAATTGAGCAAACAGGTAGTGTGCATTCTAATAGTCTATTGAATCATCTGCTGTATCTTATAATCCCTCCTCTTGAAATAAAGTTGCAGATTGATTTTTTATGCCAAACACAGTGATTTTCATAAACAAAACCTACTCCCTTAGTGGCACAAAGGAGATACATTTGAACCTTTTAGCTCATATCTAACACAGTGATTTCTATGAGGCTGTTGTTCTTAATTTTTGATGAATAGTGGTATTTTTTAATGCTAATTGATTCTGACATACAAATACTATTCAGTTCGTATAAATTCTTTATTGAAGTTTAAAATCATTGTCAACTTAAGTCTGAGTGTACCAATCTTGATATCCAAATCAAGATGTGTCATTTTCTGAAGTTCAGAAGTACCATATTTGACATCCGAAATCAAAATGTAGTCTTTCTCTGGAAGGTATTAAGTTTTTCAGTCTAAAGGTTTATGCATTTGCTTGCTTGTCCTTCTTAACGATGTTATGCATATAAGATCGGTTCAGTTTAATTCACATGGGAAAAATCTATCATTTTAGAAGGTCCACATTTGTTGTTCATCACAGAAAATGAAATTGTTCAAATGTTCCGTTTGTCGGGTCCAGAGAAGATACCAAGATCTTACCCACCAATCAAAGAACATCAAGAAAGAGCGGACCTGCAAGGATTTTGGACGAGAGATTTATTAGGATTTTGAAGATATTTAAGTGGGGGCCTGATGTAGAAAAGGCTCTAGAAGTACTAAAGTTAAGAGTCGATCATCGATTGGTTCGTGAGGTTTTGAATATAGATATAGCCATCAATGTCAAGATGCAATTTTTCAAGTGGGCTGGGAAGAGAAGGCATTTTGAACATGACTCCACTACTTACATGACTTTAATTTGTTGTTTGGCTGACTCTGAAATGTTCGGTGATATGTGGAAGATATCATATATGCGGGTGTCTAGATAACATATATTTTATATGGATTCATTTGGTTCTTTTGATTCTTGCTGGAATCGGATAATGAAAAATTATCATGTCCGGTTCCTTCGGGGGATGGATCTATAAGAATTCACCTATCCTAATAACAAAAAAACACCTGACTTGAATGATCCTGTATTACGAGCTAAATTGGCTAAAGGTATGGGTCATAATTATTACGGGGAGCCCGCTCCCATTCAGATGACGTGGCATCTCCAGAGAAGAGAATCTCATTTGTTTTCTCCGTCTAAGCCTTTTTATCTAATTTCTCAATCAGATTTTAACTACAAAGCACAAACCCTTCAATTCCATATATATAACGTCTTCGTCGTTCTAATTTCTTCTGTCTCTTGCACATTTTCCTACTCCATCTGCTATCTGACATGGGGAGCGATTGACAGTTATCTCTGGTTGCATCACAACCGGCATGTCTGGTATGGTTTTTCTCCACTGATTCACCTGAAGTTTTTATTTTTTCCCACTCATCATTAGATCATGGCAGGTCGCTGGTTTTTCTGTTGGTGGTCGAGTATAATGAATGGTGTAAATAGTTGTGGATGGTCTTGAGAGACCTATCAATGATAAAGAATAATGTTACAAGTTATAAGCTCGATCGGGTGTGTTTGTTAATACCAAATTATTGTAAAAATTATTTCTTTTATTTCAAATTTTATATATGTTTCTATCATCTTCTATGTATTTCCTAATGGGTGTTGCAACTTAAATAATTGGTTACATAAAGAAAGAGTGATCTGTTTTGATGGTGTGGTTTGGAGTGCAGTAGTAACGTTTATTCTTGGTTTCGATTTTAAATCATGTGCACTTGAAGTATGTGATCTATAGAGTCGTTTGTATCAATTAAATATCATATATCTACCTATAATCAACGTTTCAGGCGTAGGTGTCGATATAGGGAACATGTTTTGTTGTTAACTCATCCATTATACCATTTCCAGGTAGCTCTGACTCATGGATCGCAGAATGTACAAATGAAAAAGGCTGATGATAGGGCTATCTCTATTTTGAGGTACAAAATCTCTCCAGTAAAGAGGAAAATTATAGCTGTTATTTATGATGGCCACAATTATTTTTGCTATATGACCCAGGTTTTTGCTTCACTGACTCATGGATCGCAGAATGTACAAATGAAAAAGGCTGATGATAGGGCTATCTCTGTTTTGAGGTACAAAATATATGTTTTGGTTAATTGAGCCATAATTGAATAGCTTTGTCGTTACTTGGTTGAGTCTTTTCCATAATAAGGGTAACTAATAAGATAAGTTTGATTTTGTGGTTGTTGTGGCTCAAGTTTAATAAGAAATTGATTTTTCATGTTGAAGAATGAAATAAGAGTTACATAACTTTATGCTGCCATGATTTATAAACTAATTACGTTTGGCATATGAAAATGACTTGGTCAAAATAAATGTATATATTTAGTTGATCTATTTTTTTATTAGCCATGTGTCATGTAGACTTGGGACGTCTTCAACTAATATGACAGCTATGTGGGTTCATCCTCTGTTTGTCTATCTATTTGGCGCCTATGTTGTGTTGATTTTGTGTAGTCTTAATATAACATTAGGATTGAAACCCAAAGCAAAATGAAGCAAAGTTTTGGAAGAACTAAAGCTTAAATGTCACCCATGGCTTTGAGAGGCGAAGTTAAGTTGGAAATAGCCTGGACGTCCTATTTTGAGGTTTATATGTAGATTGTTATCCTGAGATATTTTAAAACCCACAGTGTCAAAAAGATATGAAGTAAGATCACCTAGAGTAAAATTGAAACATAAATAAAAAACAGAAAAATGGATTCATGAATTGATTTTTTTTTGTACTTGCAGCTTTAGACAAAAATTATATGTAAGAAAATCTGAAAATGTTCATCAAAACTTAGGTTGCAAACATCAGCCAATAAGAAACCGGTAGTCCTAAGGGGAGCTCTTATCAAGTCATATTATCTTATCGAAAGAATATGTAAAGAAGGACCTAAAATATTTCCCGGTTAGATCGATACAAGGACCAAAAGTCTTATCCGGTAAGTGAGAGAGCGACTCTTACCACAGTTAGAACTTACCGGGTAAATAGTTGCATACAATTCCGTTTTGGTGGGTAAAATCATACCTGGTAGATAAATGATAGTGTTAAATTTTACCGGTGTAAGAACTTACCGGGTGAGTGTTTGGTAAACGACCCCTAAGAAATTGAGTTATATGTTCTTTATTTTATCACTCCCTACCACATGAGAGATACGATCTGTTTATTGGTTTTAGGCTCACCCAATCTCATGCAATTAGGCCGTGCGTACCGCCATCGGGTACCACGGCCGGGTTCACCATCGGGTAGGGCGGCGAGGTGGTACGGAGGATGCGGGTTCCGATCGGGTTGGGGTGTGCGGATAGGGTTGGGTTCGGGAACCCGGGGTAACCCGCCGTAAATGTATTTTTTTTAATGTTTTTTAGGGTAAGGAGGGTAGGAAAGAGGAAAACTGATGTGGCATTCGAGTTCAGTGGGTTCGTGGGTTGGCGGTACTCCACTTTAGGGTAAGGAGGGTAAGAAAGAGAAAACCTGATGTGGCGCTGAGGTGGCATCAGGGTTCAGTGGGTTCGTGGGTTGGCGGTACTCATGGTCTTAGAAAGAATTTGTCCTTCACCATTAAAACGATGTTGTTTAAACTGGTAAAAATTATGACATTGAGTTATCTTATACTAAATGGGATGCCCATCTTGGAGCTGTTTTCCTTTAAATTGCATTTAGTTTCATTATTATTGCAAATGTATTTTGATCGTGTTCATTTAAAATTTTAAGTTGCGTTTAGTATCAAATTCTCTCTCAAGTGTGACCGGACAATGAGATTGCTTATGGTAAATAAGCGTGGGATGAATTTTTTTAGTATAGGGATTAGTTTTGTGTACTACTAATTTGATTCTCTTAATTACATGGACATGGAACTCCTATGATTCTAAGTTTGGGACCTGTATGAAAACTGAATATACTTTGGTGTGACTAATTATGCATTATATGTACCAACAAAAATACGATAATGCCCGAAGTGAAGTGTGATCGATGATTTGGATGATGTGGTTGGGGCCAATAGCATAGGACTCCTACTCAACCGAGTATATGCAAGAGAAAGTACATTATCAAAGACGATACCAACAATTGATCACATGTTTGATAATAGATTGCAAATGTCAAATAATTTCAACGTGCTATTTAATATGTTAATTAAGCTACGTCTCTTATTTTAGATGCGTGGACGCTTAATAAACCAAAATTGTCAACACGATTAGTTATAAACGCTTTTTTACAAGCTATTGCTACAACAGCAGGTCGTGTGAACACCTTCATGCATGTTACGTGATGCAATGGAACGGTCGACTCTTATTTGATATTACCAAAATTATTTGTGTTACTACGCGAAGCACAGCTTTGGATAGTTAATTACTTTGTCTGTATTTTTTTGATAATTTTATTCATTTAGTAATGACAATTATAGTAGGTACGAAACTTAAATAAAAATATTTTGATCTTCAAGATATTATTTCTTTTATGGAATTTTTGTTTTTTTACCAATTATCGTATGTATCTCAAAACTATTAACATCAATAAAAAAAAAATTAAAGCACAAATTTGATCGTCGCGTAACGCGCGAAGCCAAATACTAGTATATATATATGGTTGGAATGTGATGAAAGGTTTATAAATGAAAATATCATATATTGAGATATGATTTGGAATGTGATAAATAGTGTAATTGTGTGTTTATGTTGAAATATAATATAATGAGATTATATTTATGTAAGTATTACACTACATGAGAGCACGCCGAACTATGTCGGTGAGTAGTCGGGTTCCGGTGTACGGACCGATGAGTAGTCGGGTTCCGGTGTGCGGACCGATGAGTAGTCGGGTTCCGGTGTGCGGACCGGTGAGTAGCCGGGTTCCGATGTGCGGACCGGTGAGTAACTAATTTGGCCATGGAATGAGGATGAGTGGAGCACGATGCACGAGTCTTGATGTGGTATTTAAATACGTGTGGCATGTTTATATTCACGAAAGGATTACCAAAGGTTTATGTAAACTATTTTGATACAAAGGATTTACATAAAAGGTTTTATAACGATTTTGGAAAGGACTGGAATTAACTCACTAGACCCGTTTGGTCTAACCCTCATTTTTGCTTTCAAAAATATGTTTTCCAGGTTAAGGATCGGCGAAGGAAAGGAATAAGAGTAGGAAGCTTTTGATGGACGTTTTATGTATGTGTTAGTTTCGAGACCGAAGGGACCGTACGTGATTTATTATGTATTTTTATTATGAATGTATCAAAGTTATGCAATATATGTTATTTGTTGTATGTTATGGGAAAGCGGGTCGTTACAGATGGTATCAGAGCCTTAGTTTAAGGGATTTAGGTATTTGGATTTATACCTAGACTTAAACTGCATGTGAAGTAGGATGTTCATAATATTTTAGAACCTTGGAATGATAAATATAAAAGGTAGAAAGAACATCATGTAAGGTAATTTCAAATTACGCTTGGCCAGTGTAATCATGATCTTACAGGTACATGTTTGAACTGGAACACCTTATTATATTGGGTATGTGTTTACATGAATATCTATATATGATTATGAATTGATAGGATGGCTAGTTCATCATCGGGGAAGAAAATCCTAGAATGAGTAATATTAATGAAATGATCTCAAATGCTTGAGGTATGAGTCATATCCAAAGAAGGAGTTATAATGGAATTAACATGATTATGGGATTGTCATTATGGTTAGTAATGATTTGTCGGTTATGTGAGGTGATGTAAATGACGATGATTTTCCTTTGTGGAACAAACTTAAGTGAATTATATATCATTAAGTACTGCTTGTAATGATCTTGGGTGTTTAAATAGTTGATTATAGTAATATTGGATTGTAGTGGAACCGTTTGTTTAAACTTAGTATAGTAAGTATATTGTGGTGTGGGAATTTGATTTTGTTAAAACTTTCGATTAGGTAATGATGAGTGATCCTTGGTAATTCGGTATATATTGGAATAAGTAGTTATGATGAAAGAAGAGATTGTGGGGTGATTGATTTAAAGTTTTCGTTTGTTAACAAATTTTATATTAAGGATGTATGAATTATTTTTGATAAGGCTTAGTAAGAGTGTAGGTTTGGAAGCATTTGGTGTGAAAAGAGGTTGGTTCTAATTTAGTAAGAATGTAACAAATATTTTGGATGATATCGAACTTAGTATGCTTATTCATTATGATATTGCTTGGGATAAATTTAAGTGAGCAATCAAGGATAATAGAAACTAGAAGGTGGAGAGTATTTTTGGGAATGATTAGTAAGGAAAAGCTATTAGTGATCAAGGTGATAACCCGTTATTATATGTGTTTGAATTTGAATGATTGTTCAAGGTGGTAAAAAAAAATTATTGTATAAGAACGAAGGTGGTTGGTAGTTTAATTTGGAATGGATGATCTAACACTTGCAATTGTTAGCAATTTTCAAATTGAAGGTGCATGTTAGAATTTTGGAAAAAATTTGTGAAAGTGTAGAGTGTGGCGTTGTGTATAATTCAGTAGTTCAAACGCTAGTTTATGCCCCCAAATGTTAAAGTTTATGAATAAAATTTCAAATGTGTTAGATAATTTGTGATATATGAAAATATATATGTATAAATATATAACTTTGTGCTGAAAGAGGCACGGTGAAATATTGTACGTGAAAAGAGGCACGATGACATATTTTGTGCTGAAAGAGGCACGAGGTAAATTAAAGATGTACTGATTTTGTTATAAAGATGTTTTTATGGATGTTATATTTTGGGGATGGGTGTATAGTGTGGATCCAATTTGTTTATTATCGTTTTAAAAGAATATGTTAACGATATTTGAAAAATGAAAAGTGTGTGGTTGTTTCGAGCAATGAATGTGATTTCGGATTAACTCGGTTAAATTCCTGATATGAGGAGTGGTGAAATTATTGGTTAAGTATAGTAATTGTGGGAATTGGGTGTGTACGATTGGTTTGGAGGTGAAAGAAAGCTAGCTCATAGGATCGGTCTAAAGTAAGCACCTCCTAGTGAGTTATCCTTGGGGAAACGTGTTCTATGTTGAGAAGAGAGTAGAAGAAAATAGTCGAATGTAATGATCGGGGTGAAGGATCATTGGATAGAACGTGGTATTAATACGAGAGTGATGTGGTGGCGAGTATGGAAAGTCAATTGTAATCTAAGGTTTGGGGTCGGTGTAATTAATGCAGGAAAGTGTTGTCTGTATTAGATATATTTTGGATTAGAAAAGTGACGGTAGAGTTGGGAATGACCTATGGAGAAGAGTTCAACTACGGGTTAAGGGGATACTCCAAGTTGTTTTTGTAATCTATTGGGGAGTGGAATGTCGTTATTTTTGGAGTGTTGGATTGATGGGACAGTGATCGAAGGCACAGTGTGTACAGTCAGCCGATGCCAAGGGAAAAGGTAGAGTACTTAGTGTAATTTATTACTTTCTAGAACATAGGAGTATGTATGCTAGATTGTCTGGTGATTATTACACTTTGCTGCATGACTATTGCTTGCTAGTAGGAATTTATGCTAGTCCTGATAGGTTGTTAAGTGAATGCTTTATAAGTGGTATACAGTAGGAACTAAATAACCTTAGAATGTTTGATTTAGTTCTATTGCGCAGCTCTTGTTTGAGTCTAACCGTCGTGGGATAGAATCTTTCGTTCGAATGTCTATCTGATTTCACACTGTATGCGTCTGTGCATTCGCGAGGCGACTCGTCATGACTAGTGGAGATTCCGTCACAGCAAGGGTAGTAGGATGAGGTGAACCTGGAGTCTAGATGTGTGAATGATATTGGCATGATTAATCTTAGATAATATACCTTGTTTGTATCACTCGGGTTTTCTTCTCAGAGTAAGAGTTGTAGTAGTTAGAAGGGTACTAAATTATTGGTATGCGCCTTGGTATTGAAGGGTTACGCATAGTGAGAGTTCTTTCGGCCTTTCCCGTGTCGATTTTGTGGAAGGGTTTAGCCGAAGCAAGTAAGGTTGTACCATTAGAAAACACCGGATTGGATTGGCGGATTTAAGTTGTAAAAGGGATTTATATTATTAAGTGTTATGATTAGTGGGAAGAAAGCTTTGATCAATAAATATTTTGATGGTCGTGTGATGAACTTTCTTTATGGAGTTGTTTAAGTTAAAGAGTGGTTTTAGACTTTATCTTAATTGTTGATATATTGATTGATGCAATGAAGACGTAATTTGTTGATTGCGGCTAAAAGTTGTCATAAGGATTTTATGGTATTATTACCTGGGTATGATAGTGGTGTAGTATTTGTACAATTGAGAAATTGGCATTGTAAGTTAAGGTAGATGTGTAAGTCTTTGATTTCTCATCGAGTTTTGCAATTATGTTAAGACATTGTATTGTTATTGGAAACTATGTTTTAATATGAGTTCTATTTGGAAGAGTATAAGAAATAGGTTGTAATTGCTAAGCAAGTTTTATCTGGAAAGAGTATAATTAGGTTGTCAAGATAGTTTTGTAAAGTATAGAACAAGACGTTTGTCGTGAAATGCTGATGGAGTTAAAAGTAGTATTAGTGTAGTAAATGTTTCGAGTAAGCATTTAATGTTGTGTTATTCAGATGAGTTTCATTTGAGTATAAGTTATTTACTTTGGTGATATAAGTGAACTAACGGGTTATTTTGAATCTTCGTGGGATTTGTTTATTGGGTGATTCGGCAAAGAATTTCGAGTGTGGCTATGTTAAGATAAAGTGGTTAGTATTAATAAGTTGGCGGTTATCGCAGTTTTAAAGGGGCGGAATTTTTGTATGGAATTAAAAATTATTGATGTTTTGGTAATATTGAGAATAGTGTGTTGTTTAAGTTGGAAAGCGATTTATGGTAATTGATTACCCCCATTTATTGCCTAACCGAATTCCGGGACGAAATTCTTTTAAGGGGGAGATGTTGTAATAACCGGGTATATTGATGGTTTATTTAATTTTGGTTTTAAGATAAATATGAGATTTGTATTATGGAGTTATAAGTTTAAGGGTAGACTTTAAATTTTAATTTGGAAGTTCAAGGGGGTGTTTTGCCATTTAGTAGAAGTTTGGGGTTTGTTTGGTAATTGTGTTTAATATCTAGATATTTTAGATATATATGTATTAGGTGTGTGTTTGTGGGTGAATTAGAGAGAGAGATGGAGAGAGATACGTATGGAAGAGAAAGAAGAGAGGAAGAAGAAGAAAGGAAGATGTACTTGAAGGTTTATCTTATAGGTATGCATTCTACTCCATATTTCATATCATCTTGTTGTTGATAGTTTAAAGTTCCTCTCATTTAGTGATGTTTAGCTAGAAGTACCAATGAGTATTCTAGAATTGGATTATGATTCTTGTTATCTTCTCTAAGAATTCTTCACCATTTTAATGTTAGAATTTGATTTTTAGCAAGTTTGGGTGTTAATGGAATCTTGAGTTTTTGGGTTTAAAATTGGTGAATCAATAGATAAATTAGATTGAGGGTATTTGTGTATAGAGTTGCTACATGGATTCCTTCATGTTTTTGATGTTAAAAACCTCATTTTTGATGCTAAAACTTCCATAGAATGAACCTATTCAAGTGGGGCTTGAGTTGGGGTTTAAAGGGCATGAACAAGGGCTGTTTTGTGCCCAACAGACGTCGGCGCGTGTCCGGCGCGTCTGGGGGCGCGCCAGCAGGCGCGCACAGCACTGTTCCAGCTTTTTTTATATTTGTTTCTTGCGTATCGGTGTCGTTTCTGGGCGTAATATAGGGGTATGGGTACTCGTTTTGAGTGTAAGATAGCATTTGAACACTTTGAACATGTTAGTTTGGGCATATGACAACTCCAAGTATTGGTTTTAATGTCGGTTGTTCGGTTCCTAACTCGGTTGCGATTCGGGGGTGTCCGGTGAGTTGTTAAGGTTATCAATTGTCGTAGTGAGTCTTGTATACATATAAGTATGTGGATTTCATCAATATGTATATATTACAGGCTAGGTTGCCCCTCGTCAGTGTGGCTTGGGTGGTGTTCGGTTGTGGCGTTAATTGTCGGTTTTGCTCATTTGTATCGTTGCTCGTGTGTGGCTTCAAACTATCAACAAGGTGAGTTTTACTTTAAAACGTTTTCAACTGGGATACATATATATGTGATATATATATGAGTTGGATATGTATGGATTGAGAATATGATACGTGGTGTGATTATATATATATATATGGTTGGAATGTGATGAAAGGTTTATAAATGAAAATTATATTATATTGAAATATAATATAATGAGATTATATTTATGTAAGTATTACACTACACAAGAGCACGCCGAACTATGTCGGTGAGTAGTCGGGTTCCGGTGTACGGACCGATGAGTAGTCGGGTTCCGGTGTGCGGACCGATGAGTAGTCGGGTTCCGGTGTGCGGACTGGTGAGTAGCCGGGTTCCGATGTGCGGACCGGTGAGTAGCCGGGTTCCGGTGTGCGGACCGGTGAGTAACTAATTTGGCCATGGAATGAGGATGAGTGGAGCACGATGCACGAGTCTTGATGTGGTATTTAAATGCGTGTGGCATGTTTATATTCACGAAAGGATTACCAAAGGTTTATGTAAACTATTTTGATACATAGGATTTACATAAAAGGTTTTATAACGATTTTGGAAAGGACTGGAATTAACTCACTAGACCCGTTTGGTCTAACCCTCATTTTTGCTTTCAAAAATATGTTTTCCAGGTTAAGGATCGGCGAAGGAAAGGAATAAGAGTAGGAAGCTTTTGATGGACGTTTTATGTATGTTGTAGTTTCGAGACCGAAGGGACCGTACGTGATTTATTATGTATTTTTATTATGAATGTATCAAAGTTATGCAATATATGTTATTTGTTGTATGTTATGGGAAAGCGGGTCGTTACAGATACATCTCTGTCTGGTCCTTCAAATACTTTACCATATACTTCCTTGACTATAGGTCCAATTCAAGGAGAAAGTTCAAGAAAACAGTCCGAGGAAGAAGAACCTGAACCTGAACATTATCACCCCTGACGACAAATATTGGAAGAAATTCCATTTACACAAGTTCACCTTCACAGAGCCCTGTTGGTACCTTATAGAGCGATGAAGCCACTCTTCAGAGCAATGTGCCTCAGAGCCCTGGTACGAATCCTCAGAGCTCTGAAGCTGTCACACATCCATTTCCTTCAGAAGCACATACACCACCTCATGTCCATGCTCCCATGACAAGATGGAAAAAGGATCACCCCATCATCATATCATTGGTGCTCCTGAAGATGGTGTAAAGACAAGATCAACCACAATCAAGGAGGCTTTCTTTGTGAACTTTTTGAGCATGATAGAGCCAAAGAAGGTCTCTGAAGCCCTTGATGATCCAAACTGGATAGAATCAATGCAAGAAGAGCTTCTGGAATTTGAAAGAAATAAAGTTTGGACCTTGGTTCCTCTGCCCAAAGACAAATCTGCCATTCGAACCAAGTGGGTATTCAGAAATAAGAAAGACGAGGATGGGATCATCATCAGAAACAAGGCCAAATTGGTTGCAAAAGGATACTGCCAAGAAGAAGGCATTGATTATGATGAAACCTTTGCTCCAGTTTCTAGGCTAGAAGCCATCAGAATCTTTCTAGCCTATGCAGCCCACAAAGGATTCAAAGTTTATCAAATGGATGTCAAATCTTCCTTTCAAAATGGCAAACTGCATGAAAAAGTCTATGTCCAGCAACCTCTGGCTTTAAAAGCTCAGAGTTTCCAGACCATGTGTATCTACTTGACAAAGCTCTGTATGGCCTTAAACAAGCCCCAGAGCCTGGTATGAAACTCTGTCTACTTTTCTGTTAATAAATCACTTTAAGAAAGGTACTGTGGACACTACCTTATTCATTAGGAGATATAAAAATGGTCTTCTTCTGGTACAAATATATGTTGATGACATTATCTTTGCATCTACAAACCAAAAGTATTGTGATAGGTTTTATGAGTTGATGAAAAGTGAATTTAAAATGAGTATGATGGGAGAACTTTCATTCTTCATTGGTTTACAAATTAAACAAACCATCAGAGGCACCTTTATAAGCCAATCTAAATATGTCTCTGATATTTTGAGAAAATATAAGCTCAACAACTCAAATCTTATGAAAACACCTATTGCTACTGGAGTTAAACTTGACCATGATCCAAATGATCAATCTGTGGATGTCAAGACCTACAGAGGCATGATAGGCTCACTTTTGTACTTAACATCAAGCAGACCTGATATAATGTTTGCAGCCTGTCTCTGTGCCATATTTCAAGCAAATCATAAGGAATCTCATTTGTCTGCTGTCAAAAGACGTTTTAAATATCTCAAAGGGACTCAATTTTTGGGTCTCTGGTATCCTCTTAACTCTGGCTTTGAGATTGTAGCATACACAGATTCAGACTATGGATGATGCATGAATGACAGAAAGAGTACTTCTGGAAGTTGTCAATTTCTTGGAGACAAATTACTGAGTTAGACATCCAAGAAGCAGAACTGTGTGTCAACCTCTACAGCAGAAGCAGAATATGCTGTTGCTGCTAGTTGTTGTTCACAAGTAATATGGATGAAGACTCGGCTCAGAGATTATGGTCTTGAGTACACCAGAGTTCCAATCATTTGTGACTCCAAGAGTGTCATAGCAATCACAGCAAATCCAACATAAGGTACCACTTTATCAAAGATCATGTTGAAAAAGGAATAATTGAAATGTACTTTGTTTCAACTAACTTTCAACTTACTGATTTGTTTACAAAAGCCCTTGATGAAAGGAGATTTAATTTCTTGATCAGCAAGATGGGTATGCTCAATATGTCTTCCTAATCTCTAGACCAAACATCAGAGCCTCTAACATCCATCTCAAAGTCTCTGATGAGAGTAATTAGGTAGGACATTTTGTCAAAACCTTTGTTTCATCTGTTGTTCTTTTTCTGTAAACATTCTTTAAATCGTGCACATTTCAAGGGGGAGCTTAGAAGTTTAATCTGAGAAATAAGCTCATTATTTAAGAAGGAGCTTAAAAGCTTAACTTTTGAAAACTAGCTCATGCACATTTCAAGGGGGAGCAAGTCCAAAGAATCAATTCTTTCAAAACTCACTACAAGAAATATCGGTTATCGAGACCACTTTTGTCGTCGCTACATGTCAAAATGTCGTCGCTGGTATCTAGAAGTTGGTTGCTGAAAAAAGAAATAGCAACCACAAGGGATGGCAATAGCGATGACGGTTTATTGCGACGATTTGCAGTTTTATTGCGACGTAAGCTAGTCGGTACAAGTGATTTTAATTAAATTACCTAATTAAGTTATAGAGACCGTATGTCGTTACTATTACCGTCCAAAAATTATATCAACCCGCCACTTTTTCCCACCAAACTTTTTATCAAAATTTTCATTTATAGCAACGACCTTGTCGTCGCAAAAAGTTGAAAGATTATCTCGGATTTTTCCCATCTTCTAGCCACGACAAGTCGTCGCTATAGCTATTTATAGCAACAACTCAAAAGTCGTCGCTATAGGCGTCGTCGCTATAGCCATCATTTCTTGTAGTGACTATGACTTAGCAAAGGATACTCAAGAATAAACCATCTTTGAGAAGGGAAAACCTATTCTGATGAAAACAACTTTGAATACATCTATGAGATTTTCTCTCAGAATTGAGTCTCTGAAACTTCATCAGAGCCTCTAACATCAACATCAGAGCCTCTGTGTTACTTTCTAAGGTCAAATCTCTGTTTCAAAAGGATTCACTAACTATTTCCACATCAGAATTAGGATTTTAGTGATTTTTGGGTAAAGGTGAAACATGTTGAAAAGTGTTACTTGTGATAACATCAGAAGGAAAAGTCATCAGAGTGTTACTATCAGAAGAAGGGCTCAATAGAGCTCTGTCGTTTTTAAATGCCTTGTGCATTTTTTGAAACAACATGGACTTTGAGTGCGGGTTATTTCTGAGCCTCAACCACCTGTCACTTGCTAAACCCTAACCGTGATGGTTCCATCTCAGACATTAAGCCGTGGTATCTTACGATTGGCCAACTGACATTAAGCCGTAACCACGTCTCTCCTGAGACGACATTCCACTATCTGACACTCGAGTACATTCCAATCGTTATCCCTGAGAATCAATCGAGTATAAAACCCATTTCAAACTTCATTTCATTCTTTACGCTTTCAAAATCATCTGAGTTCATCCTTTTACCACTTTTCTTGCTTTCCAACCTTTGTGTTCATCCAACCTGCAACCTGCAAACAATGGCCGCACAAAACTCCGCAGAGTCGAGCAGAGTAGCCCCTATCGATCAAATCGACATCCTACCCTTTCCTTTCAACAGTAACAACTTTCGAGTCAATCTTGACCCTACTAGATATGAACGTTTATACCACATCATCTTGGAATTTTTCCATCGTTTTGAACTCTTCAGCGCCCTAACAACGGTAGACACCACCATGCCACAGGTATACGTTTAACAATGGTGGTCTACCTGTCAGTATATCGAAGAACAAGGAGAAATAGCCGGGAAGGTCGATGTTGGGGCTCGTAGTGAAGCAGGGATCGTGTGAATTGGGCCGAGGACGCTACAGACACTGCTCAATCTTCAAACCCCTGAACAACTTCAAATCGAAGCCTATGAAATTCCATCTGAATAACCCACCCTTGTCGAATTCGTCAAGTTTTTGGGTTACAACGAAACCATCAACAAAATGCGTACCTTCAAAAGTAAGCACCTACCCCCAACCTGGAACTTTATGTTCCCAGTCTTGAACAGAACCCTAACCTCAAAATTTTGTAGCTTAGATCAGTCTAGCCCTGCTATACTTAAAATCAGGTATGGCTTGTACTTTGGAACGAAGTTTGACTATGGCAACATCTTATACGAAGAACTTTAAACTATTGTGGACAACAAGAACAAGGCTCTGGCATGAGGCAAACAAGTTGGAGATGACAAAGCACTCAAATCCATCTTGTTCCCAAGGTTTATCAGCCGGGCCATCAGAGCAGCCTTTGAAAAGCTGCAACTACTACAAGAAGGGGCACCTACACCATCATGGACCATGGCATCTTTCAAGCCAACCAAATCAGGTTTGTACCCTAACACTTGCAGAGTCCCCAGGACAATGCTTTCTATGATTCACCCGAATCATGTCTCTATCACCTTATATAGACATGTTGCTCAACCTCAAGAGCCTGAGGTGAGATCCCTGTTGACCCCACTTTAGACTCAACAGTGATGCTTAAACCACAAACGTTCAAAACAAAGTATAATTGGAATTAAGTGCGGAAGCATTTTAAAGAACAATATGGGTTAGACTGTATTGGTAGAAAACACATGATGAGAATAATGAAGAAAACAGTAAGTACATAACTGTATATGCTCAATGATTCATCTTCCATTAACTCAAAAGATTTACACAAAGAACACTTCAAAGTGTGTGTGGCTCACAGATAATTTCTCTCTATGTAGGTGTGTGTGTGTGTTGTGCTTCGTTCCCAGAAAACTCTGGTAACACTCTCTATTTATAGTAAAGACAAAAGGGACAATATGTACCTTAGACATGATCGTGGGACGCATTCTGGTACATATCAAGGTTGTGGGCTGTTTGATAGTACTCTGTAAAAGTTGCAGCCTCTTAGAAGATAACACATGGAAAGTAGAGGAACGTACCTTGTACAGTTTGATCTTCAGAATATTCGTACAACAGAGGCACGTGAGCAGCACACTTGTCTTTGTCTTCAAGAGCCTTGATCTTCATCTTTAGTCTTCAGTTTCAAGATTAACAGAGGCTCTGTCAAGATTAACAGAGGCTCTGTGGTCTTGGTTTATCTTGGACTTGTTCCTCTGATGCTTGATCGTCAGAGGCTCTGAGGTGTATCTGGCAGAGGCTTCTGCCAGATTTGTCCTTAGCTATTTTTCAATACTCCTAACATTTATACTTGGATCTAACAATCTCCCCCTAAGTATTGAAAAATGAAATATGGAAATATGCATAGAGCTTAAGCTAAGAGTACAAGAGGTGAATGAATCAACCACTGTAAGAGAGAATCTTCATTTTGCATATATGCCAGAGGCATTTACAGAGGTTCTTGAAACAGAAATTACAAGAATTGAAATATTTAATCTAAGTTCCAAATATAAATGACAAAGATTATATCTTAGCTTTAGTGAAATCGTTGAGTTGAGTGTAGAAGAATATGCACAATTCTCTGAAGTTAACGGTTGCATCAATGGCCTCGATGAGTCGATCCGCGGTCTCTAGGTTTACGAATTCATAGCTTCTACTGTTGAGTAGATCATGTTTGAATTATAGCAGAGTCTCTGTGGCATACTTCTGAAAATCGTATTCAACGAAGAGCTTATTCTGATCATGTGGATCGAGATGCATATATCCAACTCTAGGATGATGGATGATAGAGTGGGGTCTGATGTCAGAGGATGAGGGGCAATGATCATCTGGGCGTGTTAGGGAAATCTTCTTTACCCCGAGGTCTAGAGCTAATTGGAAGTCGAGTAAGCTATAGTACAGTAGCCTTTCCCTCATAAAGGTTCTGACAGCATCATAGGCCCTTTGATGTTCGGTTCTCCCAGAGACGTAGTTACTCTCTGCCCATGTGTATAGCTCTGCCAGATCATAAGAGTGGAGATTTCTAAGATCAACATTTGTGAATTTTATTCTGGAGCCATCTTCTCTTAGCACGTATTAGATTTTATACCAGAAGTTTCGACATGCTATGTAGGAGAGTTTAACTCCAGTGATCTCTTTGATCTTAGATTTTAGAATACATGGTCAACCTTCTGTGCCTTTTCCCTGTAGAATTTGTCCTTGATCTCTGAGAATATATCCGTTCTTAGGGTAGTCTTTGGCAGAGGATTGTTGAGGCCTCTGTTGTAAAGGTAATTGTATACTACCTCTTCCATGTCTCTCTTGGGTACAAAGGGAGGAGGCATGGGTTTCCTCAGAGCGTCCATCTCTCTGAGGACCTGGGCAACTCTATCTTCAGAAGGTTTGGCTTTTAGGTCAAAGGGAGGAATGGATGACAGAGGAGGTCAAAATGGCCAATCCTCTTCCTCTGGTTTTGCAGTGATGAAAGAGTCAAAAGCACTCTTCAAAAAATTTTCCGTTGGTTGAGGTTTAGGTTTCTTTGGTTTCGGATCATCTGTGGCAATGTATTTGCCCTTGTCTTTGGTTGAACGATTCGGTTTGGGCATCTCTGTTGAGCTCTTGGATTTGGTTTGAGGTGGGGGTTTAATGGTTGCTTCTGTTGTTGGTTTGGTTGGGGGTACCTCTGTTGATTGTTGCTTTTGTTAAACACTTTGAGGATTTTGTTTTGGTTTTGGTGGGGGTACCTCTGTAGATTTATCATTTTGAGGAGTGCTCTGAAGTTGGGTTTGGGTTTGTACTTTGCGTTGAACTTATGTTGGGGGTTGTTGAGGTGGTTTTGGGTTAGGCTTTGTTGATGTCTTCAAGTATGTTCTTGGTTTCTGGGCTAAAGTTTTGACCCTAGGAGTTTCGGGTCGTTGTTCAGGGGGTGTGGATGAGGGTAGGTTGGTTTCTGGTAGAGGTGATCGTGGTGTTGGAGATGGTGTTGTAGATGTTCAGATTGTTTAGTTTCCACAGAGGTGGGTGTTGCCTCTGTGGTCTTCTTGGGTGAGTGACTTGGTGAGTTGATTGGTACTTCCTGAAGAGGTTTAATTGCCAGGGGTTGGCCTGTAGAAGTTCTACTCTTTTTATTCTTGTTCTCCCCATTATGATGACTTGAGGGTCCATTAGAGTCACCGTCAGAGTCATCATACTCCCTCTGATCTCTCTTACCCTCTGCCTGACAAGAAGTTGGAGGCTTCTTGGGTTGAGTTGCCCTTGCTGCGATCATTTTTGCGCACAGATCATCAAATATACCAAGCAGATAGGCCACTTCTGCTTCCGAATTGAACCGCAACTTACCTACGCTAGCCTGAAATTCTTTAACATAGGAGGCGTTGGCAGTCGTGAAAGCCTTGATAAATTCTGTGATGTCGTTCAGAACACTCTGCCCAAGCTCTGTGAGTTGAGCTCTGGTGATGTAATCCTGTAGCTTCAGAGTTTGCATCTGCTATGTGGTGGACTCTTGCACTTTTCCCAGAGCCTTGCATAGATCATTTGAGGTTAAGGCTGGAGTGGCAGAGGAGTGTTGCTTTGACAAAGCTTCAGCATTTGCTCTGGCTTCCCTCAACTCCTTGGTCATTTGATCGATAGAAGCTTGAGTTACAGAAGGCTTGTCGCTCTGTGTTGAGGCATTCTTTAAAGAATTTAGCAGAGTGGTGTTGCCTTTGACTTCTGTCGATAGATTGGCAACTTTGGAAGATAGTTCATCAGGGGCCTTCTTGGAAGTTTCTGCAAGAGAACTCACTAAGCATTGCAACTCAGTGAGCTGATTGGTCATAGAGGTGACGAAGGTTTGGAACTCATCCTTCGCTACATGTGATCCAGGGGTAACCGATGTGGGAACACCTACTTCCACAGAGTGAGCCTCTGTTCCTGAGGCGCCTGCTTTAGACCCTGCATTGAGGATGAGGTCGGCATGACTTCCATCCAATCCTCGAGAAGAGGCATTAGAAGCCTCAAGCTCTATGGACGTTCTGTCGAGGGTCTTTGTTACACCCCGCTAAAGCAGAAACACGAGATGTAACAGTTTAGGGATTCACAACATAAGGTACAAGATAACACCAACCAAAGTAGTTTAATTAAGTACAAAAGTTTACAATATGTCTTACAACAACAATTTTCAAATGGAAATAACATTGATAAACACATGCAGGATGCTGCTACACGTGGTGCCTTTCTAGATGCCAACCTTACTGACGTACACCTGAAAAGCATGTCGATAAAAGGTCAACTACTGAAATAGTTGGTGAGATCACAGGTTTTTCGAATGCAATAAGAATTTTTGATGCAAAAGTTTTTTGAATCCGCACAGTGGATAGATAATCCGGTTGTCAATTTGCCCAAGGTATATTAGTATGCAAAATGTTAAAGCAATGAACCCACTACCCAAACCTAACGACTGGACGCCCCAAGGTGCATGTTTAATCGCTAACACGTGTATATGAAAACAGTAATTATGCACTCACGCAATGTAAGCGGGGAGTCAACCAAATAGCGCTATTCATAATTACCAACGGCTCAATAGTTGAGTTAAATGGGTAATGTGAGAGAAAACGGGGACTTAAGGCACGATAGTAAAATCAGAATCAACTAACATAAGCATACATACCATAGTGCATAAGTATTCAGAGCAAGATTTAGCAGTTTCAAGTAAACACTACAATCGGTGCGTAAAAAGAATTAGTAGCATGCTTTTTCCCCAAAATATACGAAAATGGTAAAAAGGGGCTATGAAAACTCACGGTGATATGTGATGACGGATTCAAGATGTCCACTGAATGCAAACCAAAGTCCGGTCCTACTTCAATCCTACGAGACGTAAAGATGCTAGTAAGATTTAAGCCTAGATCTTATGGTTTTGGGTAAAGAGCAATTATCTAAAATATCATAAAATGCCTTAAGTATATATTTGATTTTTGTTTGAGGTTTCATTTGTGTAATTCTTTATAATTTATTATGTTTAATATTAATATTTATTCAAATGTTATGTTTAACTTGTTCATTTTAGCACAAATCTCACATTTACAAAATAAAATGGTAAAAGGGTTTTAAAATTTTGATTTTTAAAACTAAGTTTTTAAATTTTGCTTTATGTCCAAAATTTTGTTGCTACTTTATGGTCATTTTTAAATGTCTGCTACAATTCTTTTAGTCAGAGGCTTTTTACCCAAGTTAACATATTGTGTTAGGAAACTTTTGACATAAAAATCATAACTTTTGAAGATAGTTAGGTCCTTCAAATCACCCTTGTATTAGCAACTATCACAGAAAGTATAGCTGTTTGCACACTTGTTTTATAACGCCTGTTTGGAGGTCGTAATCTTAGGTGATGTTTGTTTTTTAAGAGGTCTGAAATCTGAAATCTTATTTTACTTCTATTTTATAAGAGGTGGTGTTGAAGTCTGAAATCTGAATCATAAAACTGTTTGTTTTTATAACATTTGAAGTCTGAATCAAAATCCATACAAAATCTTTGAAATCACTATTTTGAAGAAATTAGCTGAAAATACTTGAATTTTTAATCTTTGGATTTATATTTTAGAAAATTACAAACAAATTACTAGCAATGTCTAAAAACTAGGAGCTACCATAAACCCTGTTTAGCTCTAGAAACTAGGAGCTACTACTGAAACCAACTTGAGTACTTACTTTACCTTTCTTCGATGCTTTCCACCTCTCCAACAACTCCATCCTCACTCACCCTCTTTCACACACAACTCTTCTCTCTCTCTCTCTACCCATCTCTCTCTCTCTCTCTCTCTCTCTCTCTCTCAATACTCCATTACTCATCTGAAATAGAAACAAAGAGCATCTGAAATAGCATACGATTTTTGAATTTTTGAAACAACCAAAAGTCGCTCAGAACTTCTTAGAGGTTTGCTGCCATCACCGACAGGATTAGATCCTGTTTCCGGAGCATTTACGTTTTCCTCATTGCGAAATCTCAGAATCTCCAACAAAATTCTGAGTAAAACAGAGCAACAAATTGAGAAAAAAAACTTGATTTCTCGAATCAAATCTGGGTAATGGAGAGAATGTCGAGGGTTGCCGGAAGAGAACGGAGACAACGGCAGCGATGGGTGGCTGGAGTTGCAGCTCAATTATCAGAGGTTGAAGACTGGCGATAGAGGCATGAAGCAAGGAGGCGGCGATATTCAAATTAGGGCACAAATGGATTATGAGAGAAGAGCTTTTAAGAGAATAATGTGTCTCTTGTGAATTAAGAGATTTTAAGACCAATTCAGCTCCTTTTTTGAAAAAAAAACAAACACTCTTAAAAGGAAATGATCTGACCGAATCAGATAAAAGAGGAATTAAGACCTTTTAAAAAAAAAATCAAACAGACCCTTAGTGTTTTTAAGCGAGACCACTTGGGTTTGAAAACTAACACACAGATCTAAGTTCCAGAAGAAATTTCACCTCCTTTGGTTAAGAATTGAGAGAGTTATGGTCTTTCAAAATCAGGTGTTGCAATCTGCCAGATTGCTGTCCGAAAATGAACTCAAGAACACATGTTCAAACTCTTGTTTCTTCCAATGATTTTAGTTTCTTTTGCTTAGATTATAATTTATCTTCTTCATACCAAGAATATTCTAATGAGAAACTTGTTTTTTAACCATCAAAAGTTGCATGCACTCAAGCTATGCAAAGTTAACTTGCAAAAACCTTAGAAATGACCATTATAAGTTCTTATTGAGAAATCCTTTGAAATCCAAGCTTTGAGTTCGATTTTTGACACATAAAATATGAAGTTTAATCACATGCATGGAGTTTAAAGTATGTATTTGATGAGTAAAGAAGGTTTTTATACAACATTTTTAGAATCTAAAAAGGTAGAAGTTTGAATAAAACACTTGGATGCTAGTTTGAACTTTCAAAAGTTCTTTCTTTGATCTTAACTTTGGTTTGATCATTGATTTATCACCCGTTAAGAACATGCAACATGTGTTGGGAAAAAAATCTATAAACATTAAGAATCAAGAAGTCGTTTTCTAGCAAAACAAGCTTGAAAAATCAAAATAGAAGAAAAACTCAAGAAAATGTAAGAAAACAAAACAAAAGATGTGTAGTCTTTCATCTACACGATAATTTACCTATATGAACACCTTCAAATGCCTTGAATTCTTGTTTTAATGGGCTGAAATGTTGATGGTATTTGAGAGAAAAATGAGAGAAATTTAGAGAGAGAAACTTAGAAAGAAGTTAGAGAAAGAAGTGAAAGTGGTTTGTTTGTGAAATGAGAGAAGAGAAGAGAGTGTGAGGGGTTAAAGGGGTGGGGTGGGGTGTGGTGTGGCCGGCCATAGGGAGGAGAGAGAGTGGTGAGGAGATGAAAGGTTGTACTGGGTTTGGTGTAAGATATATGATTGTTTTTCTTGAAATTTTAAAGAGGTGGGTTTTATTTTACAATTTTGAATTGTTTATATTAATAATACTTGTTTTTAGCTAGTATTTTTTTTAACATTGTACACATATATGTCACGGATACTTGTGCTTCATATAATCCTCACGTTCCCATGTGTTCCAATGAACTTTTATGATCGGAATTTTACTTCGCTTAAGTTGCTTAACTTCTCTGTCGAGAACTTCAATTGGTTCTTCTACGATGTACAACTTATCATTGATCTGAACATCTTCTAGGGGTACAATTAAGGAGTCATCAGTTAGACATTTCTTGAGATTCGACACATGGAATGTATCATGAATAGCACTTAGCTCCTGAGGTAACTTTAGTTTGTATGCCACTAGACCAATCGTTTCAGTGATCTCGAATGGTCCAATATACCTAAGGCTCAATTTACCTCTCTTCCCAAATCGTACTAATCCTTTCCAGGCTGACACCTTTAAAAGCACTTTATCACCAACTTGAAACTCTAAAGGCTTTCTACGGTTATCCGCATAAATTTTCTGACGATCCCTGGCTGCTTTATGTCTATCTCGGATGATTGAGATCTTGTCAGTAGTCTCCTGCACAATATCGGGTCTAGTTAATTGTCTATCTCTAATTTCGAACCAACAAAGTGGTGAACGACACTTACGCCCATACAAGGCTTCATATGGTGCGCACTGAATACTAGTGTGATAGTTGTTGTTGTAGGAAAACTCGACCAAAGGTAAGCGAGTATCCCAACTCCCTCCAAAATCTATCACACATGCTCGAAGCATATCTTGTAAAGCCCATATCCCGGTATGTCTTAATTATCAATTTAAATTTTTTTCTCTTGACGTTTTATTTATTTAACGGGATTAGGCGGCAAGGACCATAAATGATTTAGTTTGTGATATTTGACTCATTTGATAGATCTTAACATTTGTGGGTAGAAAATGAAATTACCTTATAAACCTAGGGGCTAAAAGTGATTTATTGGTTTAAGGCTTGCATGGGATCGGCCTTAATGACCGACCCCCCCTCTCCTCTTTCGTTCCACACCAAAAACAAACCACAAAACCCTAATTCCCTTTTCTTCTCCCCCCCCCCTCCCCATTCTCCTTGCTGCTGCTGCTAACACACCCAAAAACCACCGCCGGCGCCGCTGTAATTGTTTGCCGGCGAGAGAGAGTGAGCCAAAGAGAGAGAGAGAGTGCCGATGAAAGGACGTGGGAGGAGTCGGAGTTCCCTGTGTTGCTGCTGCGTCGCCATCGTCGAGAGGTAAGACCCCTTCTCTTTTTATTTCCTTCTTTCGTCGTCACCGAAGCACCACAAAACCATCGCCGCCGCCGCAGCCATGGCTGCTGGCGGTGTGCGTCGCCTCCATGCGCCACCAGTCCGGTGGCTGTGACGGGCGGGGTTGTTCCAGTTAGTACGTGGGTGGGTGTGTGCATGTGGCTCGTGAATCGTTTGTGAGATCGTCCCTTTCATCGTCGTTTTTTTTAGAACCGAACCACCGTCAAACCGCCACCGGCGCCGCAGCTGTGGCTGCCGCCGCCGCCAACCACCACTGCCGGAGATGGCAGTGGGTGGTGCAGGGTTTTGTCCAGACCTGAGATGCCTAAAACCCTGGTTGCAAACTCTAATTCGTAATCTTATCGCGTAAACCGTTTTTATAAAGTTATCATTTTATGTGGTGATATCGGTTCTGCCCCTGCTTTGTTTCGTTCATAACGTTTCCATCGTAACTCGGTTTAGGCGAAATCGGTGCCCACGGTTCACATTCTGTGTCGGGAATACTTTCCGTGTTTTAGCGAAAACCTGGTTAAGCCTCTAGCTAGGTGAAAAATGGTCGTTTTTGCAGCAGGTCCGAAACATTCAGCTTTGAGTTTCAGTTTTAGAAAATTCGTATAAAATCATAGGAACCTTGTTTGAACGCGTATAATATGTCCCTGGAAATCTAAGACCCAGACCCTTCTGTTTGTGGAATTTAATATCTGGATTAGTGGGTCTAGAGGGGGCTAAAAAGGTCCCGAACAGACCTGCAGATTAGACCGAAAAGCTGAAATGTCACTCTTTTAGTCTTATGATTATTTTTAGGGTTGGGGCCTCGTGTTGACACTTTGTAGCACTTCTTTAGGTGGAGAGAATTGAGTTGGTGTTGGTGGGCTCGTTTTGCTGTTGTGGATATTTGCGTTGCTTATCGAGGTGAGTTCTCTCACTACGAAGGATAGGGATCTTATGTGCCTTACTGTAGCTCGTGTGTGCTAGCTATTTTTGTTGTGTGTGGTACTGGGCTGTGTAGTGTCTAGAATCGACCTTGGGTGTCGTATAAAACTCGGGGAGACCGAGAGCTCGGGGAGACCGAAAAATATGTACACGGGTGTCGTACAACTCGAGGAGACCGAGGAATACGTATACGGGTGTCGTACAACTCGGGGAGACCGAGGAATACGTACACGGTATTGTATGAGATCGGGGAGACCGATGGTCATATATATAGTATTGTATGAGATCGGGGAGACCGATGGTTATATATATAGTATTCTATCAGATCGGGGAGACCGATGGTTATATATATAGTATTGTATGAGATCGGGGAGACCGATGGTTATATATATAGTATTGTATGAGATCGGGGAGACCGATGGTTATATATATAGTATTGTATGAGATCGGGGAGACCAATGGTTATATATATAGATACAGTTGTTGTTGCATGAGTTTGCCTGTTTAGGATATGTTCTTAAGCTGGCATGTGTGGATTGATGGTATTTATCTGTAGATAAGGGTAGTGCTCATATGATTGCTACCCTATGTTAGTGTTTGAATTCACTAAGCTTCGTGCTTACTCTTTCCCTATAAATTACTGTTTCAGGTTCGAGTGGCAGTAAGGCGTGACGGTACACACTGGTGCGTTGAGACTTTCAGCAATTTCATTATGATACATTATGTTTTATGATTTACATTTTCCGCTGTGTTAATTGGTTGGTTATTTAACTTAACGAGTTTTGGGAAAACGTTTGATTGGATTTAAATACTTATGGTTTGTTTAAAATAAAATAGTATTTTTAAAAGTTCAAATTTATTGTAATTTTTGGGACGTTACAAGTTGGTATCAGAGTCGGGAACCGAACCGGTGTGCCAACGAGGACGTTGGGCTCCCAAGGGGGTGGATTGTAATATTCCACATTGGTTGGGGAGGGGAACAAAGGTTGCCTTATAATAAAAACTTGATACCTCTCCTATCAGACGCGTTTTAAAACCGTGAGTCTAGGTGTGTGGACAAAGCGGACAATATCTGGTACGGTAGGCCTGGGATGTTACAGTTGGTATTAGAGCACAGCTTGAGTGAATCAAACACATCTCGGTGTGTTTGATCTAAAGTTTGCGGCTATAAAATTTCCTTTAAAGTTTTTGGAAAATAAAAGAAAGGAAAATGTGTTTGAGAAACGGGGATCGAGGGCGCAGTGTGTACAGTCAGCCGGAGCCAAGGGAAAAGGTACAGTACTTAGTGTATTTATTGCTTTCTAGATCATATGAGTATGCATGCTAGATTGCTTGTGCTATTTACACTGTATTGTATGTTGATTGCTTGCTAGTAGGAATTGATGCTAGTCATGGTAGGTTGTTAATTGAATGCCCTATAGGTTGTATGCAGTAAGAAACGCATAGCCTTAGAATATTTGATTTAGTTCTATTGCGCAGCTTTTGTTTGAGTCCAACCGTTCTAGGATAGAATCTTGTATTCCAATGTCTATTTGTTTCGCGCTGCATGTGACGGGGTATTCGCGAGGCAACTCGTCATGGTCAGTAGGGATTTCGTTGTAGCAAGGGTAGTGTTTTGGGGTGGAATTCCTAGGGAGCTAGAAAGAGTGTGTACATATGCTGGTGTGGGCATATGGGTATAGTTATCGGCGAGAAACTACTTGGGCACTTCGGGATGGGACTCGGAACGAGCGATGATAGGTGTGGATGGTAGTAGTAGAGCTCCTACTACCGGATGCACAAGATCAATGCTCGAGTCGGGGAAAGTCACGAGGAATCCAAGGAGTTGAGCGTGAGCGTTGTTAGTGTGAGTTATTATGTACTAATAACTCGTTGTAGTTTCTTCCCAGAAATGGTAATTACTAGTTGAAACAACACTGCCGAGCCAGAGACTGGTGTCGGGATCACTGCGGAGCAGATCCGGGAGATGATTGCTGCCGTGGTGGCACATGCGATCGGGGAGGCGATCCCCGAGATTATCACTGCCATCCGCGATGAGGTGGTAGTTCTGATGGAGGAGCGCATTGCGGCGATTCCACCACCGGCGGGTGGACAGCCGCGTACTCGAGAGTTTCAGTATCGGGATCTCTCTGCTTGTTCTCCGCCTGAGTTCAAGGGAGACCCGAACCCGATCATCAGAATGCGGTGGATATCAGACATGGAATGCGGGTTACTGACCAGTGGCTGCCCAGAGAATTTGAAGGTTCGTTTCGCGGTGAACCTGCTACGTGATGGAGCAAAGGATTGGTGCACTACTGCGTTGACGTTTGTTGAGCGTACTACCTTGACCTGGGAGGAGTTCGTCACACGATTTCATGCGGAGTACGTGCCTCCAGTGGAGATGGAGCGGATTGCCAAGGAGTTCCTAGAACTCACTCACATGACGGAGACTGTGAAAGAGATGAACCGGAAGTTCACAGAGATGGCGCTGTTCTGTCCTCAGTATGCTGCTTCGGAAGACATGAAAATGTCTCGGTACAAGGACATGTTACGTACCGAGATTAGGGAGTTCGTGAGCATTGCGCCGTATGCTTCACTTACTGCAATGATGGAGGCTGCCCGGAGACGGGAACTGGAGTTAGAAACGCAAGCGAAGAAGAGGAAGGCGGCACAGGCTGTGACGCCAATATCGGCAGTACCAAAGAAGTCGAAGTTCGCGGACTCGTGCTCGAGTCAAAGGAGCGGTGGGTTTAAGCCCAGAGATGCTGGTGGGAAAAGAGATGATAAATGCTTCAAGTGTGGGCAAGCCGGTCATTTCAGTCAAGATTGTAGAGTACCGTTGATGGTCTACTTTAACTGCAAGCACACGGGCCACGTGAAGGCCAATTGTCCGAACGCGAGGGTAGCTGATGGGAGTGGGGCACAGAGGGCTCCTATGAATGCCCCATTGCGTATCAGTGACGGTCGAGTGGGTCATCCGGGGACTGAGGCGGCCCGAGGTAGAGTTCACCAGCTGAAGGTGGACGAGGCACAGGCTACGCCTAAGGTGGTGACAGGTACAATTCATCACTTATCCCTCTTAGTTTGTTTAACTATTGTACGTATTTATATGTTGTTTAATCTGTATGTTAGGTACATTCCTAGTTAACTCGGTGCCTGCGGTAGGGGTGTTTGATAGCGGGGCTACTCATTCGTTCGTGTCTCGCACTTTTAGTGATAGTTTGGGCCGAGTCGTAGGAGGGTTAGGTTGTCCTCTGGTAGTCGAGGTTGCTGATGATAGGACCTTGACGGTTACGGTTGTGTATCGGGGATGCACTTTGGAAATCTCGGGTGTGAGGTTTCCCATCGACTTGATTCCGATTGCGATGTGTGAACTGTGTGTAATTGTGGGCATGGATTGGATGGATGCGTATGATGCGGAGATTGTTTGTCGTCACAAGCAAGTGCGAGTTCGAACCCCAAGCGGGGGAGAACTATTAGTTCAGGGAGACTCGCCCAGGCGGACCTCAGCGATATGTTCGGCTGCGAGGGCTCGGAGGTACTTGCAGCACAGTGGTCAGGGATTTTTGGCGTATGTGATCGACACGCGCGTCGACGAAGAGAAGAAGACTGTGGAAGATGTGCCAGTTGTACGAGAGTTTGCTGACGTATTTCCCGAGGAGTTACCGGGGATACCTCCCGAGCGACAGGTGGAGTTCCACATTGACTTGGTTCCGGGTGCTGCTCTGGTGGCTAAAGCACCTTATCGCCTGGCTCCACCAGAAATGAAGGAGTTGTATACTCAGTTGCAGGAACTTCTCGAAAAGGAGTTCATCAAGCCGAGTTGTTCACCGTGGGGGGCCCCGATTCTGTTTGTGAAAAAGAAGGACGGGTCCCAACGGATGCGTATAGACTACCGTGAGTTGAATAAGCTTACGGTGAAGAACCGTTATCCTCTGCCAAGGATCGATGACTTATTCGACCAACTTCAGGAAGCCTCGTGGTTCTCTAAGATTGATTTGAGATCGGGGTATCATCAAATGTGGGTGAGGAGTGAGGATACGGAGAAGACGGCCTTTCGTACACGTTATGGCCATTACGAGTTTGTGGTGATGCCTTTCGGGCTCACCAATGCACCAGCAGCGTTCATGGACCTTATAAACAGGGTGTGTAGCCCGCTGCTGGATCGGTCGGTGATTGCGTTCATTGACGATATTCTCGTATATTCGAAGACGAAGGAAGAGCACGAGATACATTTACGAGAAGTTTTGGATGTTTTGAGGCGTGAGAAGTTTTATGCTAAGTTCTCCAAGTGTGAGTTCTGGTTACGAGAGGTCCAATTCCGAGGACATGTCGTGAATCAGAATGGTATTATGGTCGATCCGGCCAAGATTTCAGCAGTGATGCGGTGGGAAGTGCCGAAAACTCCCACCGAGGTATGAAGTTTTCTAGGGTTAGCAGGGTACTATCGGAGATTTATCCAAGATTTCTCCAAGATTGCGTTGCCTACGACCCGATTGACGAAGAAATCTGCTGCTTTTAGCTGGGGAGAAGAGCAACAGAGGGCTTTTGAGGAGCTACGAAGACGTTTATACGAGGCTCCGGTGTTGACTTTGCCCGAAGGTATTGAGGATTTGGTGGTATATTGTGACGCTTCTCACCAGGGATTGGGTGCCGTGCTTATGCAGCGCGGTAAGGTTATAGCCTACGCTTCGAGGCAGTTGAAACCTCATGAGGCAAATTACCCGACTCATGACCTAGAGTTGGGAGCAGTGGTGTTTGCTCTCAAGATTTGGAGGCATTACTTGTATGGTGTCAAGTGTATGGTTTACACTGACCATAAGAGCCTCAAATATTTGATGGATCAGCAGAATCTCAATATGCGTCAGAGAAGGTGGCTCGATGTGGTCAAAGACTATGATTGTGAGATACTTTACCACCCGGGTAAAGCGAATGTTGTTGCAGACGCACTTAGTCGACATCCGGGTGGTGAGCCACTTCGGGGTTTGTGTCGGCGGTTGACAGTGGTTGCACCTCTCCTTGAGTCAATAGGTAAAGCTCAAGAAGTGGCGATTTGTGACGGGAATGCCAAACATGATAGGGTTTCGGGTGAAAGTCCGAATTTTGCCCGGGACGGTCGAGGTCTACTGACGCGATATGGTCGAGTTTGGGTTCCCTTCACTGGTGGGAACCAGCAGATTTGATGGACGAGGCGCATAAGTCCAAGTTTTCTATACATCCTGGAGCTACGAAGATGTACCATGACCTGCGGGAGGATTATTGGTGGCCCTGCATGAAGCGGGATGTCGCCAAGTATGTAGAAGAATGCTTGACTTGTCGGAAAGTCAAGGCAGAGCACCAAAGACCGGTATGGAAATGGGAGCAGATCACGATGGATTTCATCACTAAACTTCCCAGGACTCCGCGAGGGAATGATGCTATATGGGTAATTGTTGAACGTCTGACTAAGAGCGCTGACTTTTTGGCCATCAGGGAAAGCTCCTCGGCGGAGAAGCTCGCGGAGTTTTCATCAGGGAGATTGTGACCAGGCACGGGGTGCCAGTTTCAATTGTCTCTGATCGGGATACTCGTTTTACCTCCCGATTTTGGGAGAAGTTTCAGGGTGAAATGGGTACACGATTGCATTTTAGCACGGCTTTTCATCCTCAGACCGATGAGCAGAGTGAGCGTACTATTCAGACACTCGAGGATATGCTTCGGGCATGTGTTATTGATTTTGGGGGTAGTTGGGACCAGTATCTTCCTTTAGCTGAGTTCTCCTACAACAACAGCTATCCTTCCAGTATCGGCAGACCACCGTACGAGGTGTTATATGGTAGGAAGTGCAGGACGCCCATTTGCTGGGGCGAGGTTGGTCATCGAGTATTGGGGAGCACCAATGTTGTGTTGAAGACGACTGAGATGATTCAGATGGTCCGGGATCGATTAGTTACTGCACAAAGCCGGCAGAAGAGCTACGCCGACAAGAGACGATCGGATTTGGAATTTCAGGTCGGGGATTATGTTCTTCTGAAGGTGTCACCCTGGAAAGGGTGATCCGGTTTCGCAAGGGGGAAAGTTAGGGCCCCGTTACATTGGACCTTACAAGGTCATTGCTCGAGTGGGCAAGGTAGCTTATCGCTTAGAGTTACCGGACGAGCTGAGCTTGATTCACAACACCTTCCACGTTTCTCAATTGCGGAAGTGTGTAGTGGATGAGTCTGCAGTGATTCCTCTTGAGGACATTCAGATTGATGAAAGGCTTAGTTACGTGGAGAAGCCGATTGCCATTATCGAGAGGAAGACGAAGATCTTGAGTAACAAGACAATTGGCTTGGTGAAAGTCCAGTGGCAGCACCGAAAGGGTTCCGAGTGGACTTGGGAGCCCGAGGGTGAGATGCGGGAGAACTATCCGGAGCTATTTGCGGACGTAGACTTCGAGGACGAAGTCTAATTCAAGCGGGGGAGAGTTGTAAAGCCCGTGTTCCGGTATGTATTTTATTTAATTATTTTATATGTTTCTCTAAATGAATTTATTAACGGGATTAGGCGGCTAGGACCAAAAATGAACTAATTTGGTTATAATCGATTAAGTTGTAAAATCCTAATTTAATTGGAAAAAAATGAAATTACTTCAAAACCTAGGGACTAAAAGTAAATTTTTTGGCATGGGGCTTGCATGGGGATCGGCCCATAGAACCGACCCCCTTCCCATTTATCTCGTTCTTGTGTTCCAATCAACAAAACCATCGCAAACCCTAGCCTCATCCTCCTTTCTTGTTGCCATCGCCGAACACCCCCAAAAACCACCATCATCGATGCCGCTAACGGCTGCCGGCGAGAGGGAGAAGCAGCGAGAGAGCGAGAGAGGGAGAAGGAGCCGACGAGTTATCGTGTTGCTGCTCCATTTTTTTATCAAGAGGTAAGGTTTTCCCTTTTCTTCTCGTTTTCTTTTCGTCGCCGTTAATCCACCAAGAAACCACCGCCGCTACCGCAGCCATGGCTGCCGACGGCGTGCTGCCGCCGTGCACCACCAGGTCGGTGGCTGTGGTGGTGGGGTCGCTGTGGTTAGTGCGGGTGTAGGGGTGGGTGGGTCGAGATGGGTTGGTTGACCTGTTTTCCTTGCCTCGCCGGAGTTTTCTTTTAAACCACCACCACCGCCGGTGGTGGCTGCCGCCGCCGCCGACCACCTGTTGGTCCCGAAGGCCTATACAAGTTTGTAGAAGGGGGGGTTGAATACAAACACCCAGATTTTACTTTTCTAAATTGTTTATTGATAAATCATTAACAATTTACAGCTTGTTGCGGAAACAAGATTAAGGATAAACCTTAATCTAAACAAGTTGGAACACTAAGGTTTCTTGCACTAAGAGAGATAAGGAAATTACTAATAATAACCTATCTTGAGATAAGAGATTGAACTTGTCCAGAGTTAGCAAGTTACTTCAAATGAAGTGGGTTCATCTCTTTATATACTGCATGCATTTAATGCAAGTCAGTATACACTTTACACGTGTCATCAGCTGGTTGGTTGCATGTCATTGACCTTTGTTGACAACCTTAGTAGCCGCATGGATGAACAGTGTAGTATCGGAGTGGTTGTACGATTTCAGACAGTCGGAGGTTCTTTTCTGACATTTCGTACGGAGTCGTGCAAGGGAGGTTAAGACAAAAGTACTTTGTACGGAGGACTTCATGATCAGCTTTCGTTGATTCAGCGATCTATCATTTCATATCAGCGAATGATAGAGTTCAGCGATAGCTGAAGTCTTGTACTTGATACTTCACGTTGAGTGGACAAATCTGAGTCTTCGCTGATCCGCATCAGTTCATTAGGAGACTTGTCGCTGGTTCTTGAGCTTGATCTTCGACTTCAGCGTAGAACCTTTGTTGACGTGAAACTTGTCTTCAGGGATCATAAGTAAACAACTAACTTATCAGCGATCATCATAATGACTGAACAGACTCAGAGCATTTATGGTGAACAGTTTCGCTGAATGTTTAACTTAAAGAGCGAGAGTTCCTATCAGCGGTACTGGAAGATCTTAGTACTTATCAGCGATAGTGAAACTCTGATACATATTGTTTACTTACAATTTTCACTAAGTATATAAGAGAGGGTCATTATCAAATCACTGAGGGTTTGGATCAACAATCTCCCCCTATTTGATTATGACATAGCAACAAAGAAAATTGCTATTTAATGAAAACATAGAGATAAAAAGAACTCATAAAATATTTGTCCCTTTTACTGTTTTCTGGGATCTTTTCACTACTGAAGGAGTAAAGTACATTCGCTGAAATTTTTCTTTAAAACTTTGAATCAGGTTACAAAGAGAAATGGAATGATTACAAGTACGAGCGAAATACATTACAAGTACAGAAGAATAACTGATACAATAAAGAAAAAGGTGATCATATCAGCTTATAAAGGTTCTTCCTTGATGAGAAGTTCATCAAGGGTCTTTGATGTGGGGATCATCCAGTCAGGGACATCTTCTCCTTGATTCTTTTTCTTCAGAGCTGCTTCAAAAATCAAGGGCTTCAGGTGTCTAGCTTTGATGTTGCATCTGACTTCACACCAGTATACGAGATCTCTGAGTTGTTCGATGGGAGCGATGTCTAGCTCAGAGATACGTTGAAAGTGATGATTTCCATAGTAGTCTAAAAAGAATATACCATAGGGATCACTTACAACTGTGCCAGGAATGAATGTTTCTCCAGGTGGTAGAGAGGTGTCAAGCATTGAGAGATCGGCATCAGGGCCAACAATTTCAGCACGAGAGAAACCAATGCCCGTTTCATTCCGAATATGAGGACCTGAAATAGAGGCTTTCTTTTTCTTATCAGGGACTTTTCTTGGTTGAGGAAGAGTAGGAGGAATATCCACAGCTGATGAAAGCAGGTCGATCTGTTTGTTTAAGATCTTCTCGACATGGCTTTTGAACTTTGAGCGCGATCCCTGAATGGTTAATTTTGTTTCTAACCATTCAGAGAGACCAAACTTTTCTAAGGTAGTAGCATAGAAAATTTGCTTGGTTTCGTCATCTCTGTAGACGTCCACTTCAACAACAGGAACTTCAGCATACAGTCTTCCTCTGATGTTTGGCTTGACGATTTTGGATGGTCTAGATCGATAGGCCAGCATTTGTTTAGCCCATTCCAAAGTCGTATCAGAGACCTTAGTCTTTTCTCTAACGATCTCTTGAGCATCATCCCATAGCTGACGTTGAACATCAATGGGAACTCTTTTCAGCTTGGGGTCTTTTATTGATCGTTGAGTAAGTTTGATGGCGTATTCTCTGTCTTTTTCTTCAGCTTCCTTTCTTTCAGCGAGTAGGCGTTCAGCTCTGAGGTGTTCCTGGTATTCAGCTTTGGAAATTCTGAACTTTGGAGGAACTGAAGGAAGTTGATCACGCCTCAGAATGATTCGTTGATCCTCGAATCGCTTTATTATCTCCTCTCTTCTTTTCTGATCCTCTTCACTTAGCTTTTGAGGAGATAAGGAAGGTCTGCCTCTGTGCGAGAGTAGCTGTTCTTCTGGTTCATCAGTCTCAGAGATTAAATCTAAGACTGGGATTATTTCTTCAGCAGCAGCTGGTATTTTTGGTGAAGTCGCAGTTGTGGAGCCTTCAGCGATATCCTCAAACAGGGGAGAGGACTAGCTGAAACACAGCGATCTTACAAGTAAGAACTTGGGTAGAATCAGATAGAGAGAATTGGTTCAAGTGTATAGGCTTGGGTAAAGGAACTGATAGTGTATGATAGAGGAGGGATGGAGTGAGAGATGATTAGTGTACCTGACAAACCGGCTTTTCAAGCAAGATCATCAGATTGTCATCTTCAGCGACGCTTTTGCCTTTGCCTTTCTCAGCTCCAGAGGCTGAGGGCTTTGTCTTTGTCCGCTCCCCTGAAGGTTCATTTATCGAGATTCCCTTAAGAGCTTTGATCTTTTGAGCAGGTTTGACGATAAATAAGTCATCGTCATCTTCGTCATCATCATCATCATTCTTTGGAGAAGAAGATGGTTAATCATCAGGAATGTCGACGGCTTCATCATCTTCTGCTTCGGATTCAGTTTTCTCAGCTTCTTCTTCGAGTTGCTCCCCCTCAGATACAGAGGCGAGCTTCTAGGTTTCCTCGGGGTTTTCATCTCCCTGAGGTCCAGCGGTGGTTTCTTCAGTATTCGTCTTCTCTCCCCTGATAGATTCATCATGGGAAAGGTCAGCGCTCTTGGCGAGATCTTCAGCGCTCTTCTCCCCCTCTTTTTCATGATGACTGGGGGAGGAATGGCTAGATTCAGCGTTGGTAGGTTCTCTATCTTCTTGGCCAGAGAGACCTACACAAACTTCAATCTTTGCCAATCTGTCTTCAAGGCTAGAAATAGCAGGATTGATCTTCCCGAGCTCAATGCGATCCGCCGCTGTAAAATGTTCAGATTCAGGGACATGGGCAGGAGCAGGAGCAGGAGTATTCGCCTTGTGCAGCAGCTGTTCGATCATAGTCTTCATCAAACCAACGTCAGTCTTTACAGAGCTTAAGTCAGTCGTCAGAGTGTTGACATTTGTCTTCACAGCAGACATATCTCCCTCTAGTGTTCCAACCGATGTCTTCAACGTTGTTACCTCGCTGGACATGGATGAAACTGAATTTTTGAGAGAGGTGTAGTCTATGTAGATATCAGCGAGCACCTTGGCGAAGTCGCTGAGAGTCTTATCAAGTTTCTTCATGTCATCTGTGGAAGCCTTCTTCTCCACCACCGTTGTCAGTTTGTTCAGATTCTCTCCAGCGTTTGTTACAGCTATAGAGTTATTGGAGAGAGTAGTGGTGAGACCTGTCAACTTTGTCTCCACGGACTTCAGAGAGGCATTGATATCTCCCAAATTAGGACCTGTAACATAAAAAAACTTGTGAACAGAGGAAAGCTCAGAAGTTTGGGGTTTAGTCACAGTGTTTATGGGTTGTTGTTTACCTGCAGGAGGATTGGTGAATTCATCGAAATCACGGGTTCCTGAGTAAAGTTCCATGTCATCTTCAAAAGTGCCCATGGATTTTTCTGCAGGTCCTGTCTTCATCATTCCTGGAGAATCAGCTTTATGTTCCGAGGAAATGATGGAAGCTCCAGTTAGATCTGGAGTAGAGACCAAATGAGTTGAGGGAGGAGCGAAGGAAAAGAATGGGGGTTGGGTTATGAGTTCAGCGTTGGATTCGCTGAGAATCACTTCATCAGTCTTTTGAGATACTGAAGGAGGTTGGGTCGGTTCCATGTTTGTAACCTCAGCGTTTAGAGACGCTGAAGTTGGGATAAAAGGGATGGCTTGTTCAGGTGTGGCAGAGCGTACCACTGAACGTTCCTTCAGCTCTGCAGAAAGAGCTGAGGAGTCTTCAGCATGAGATTGTTGGGGTTGCTCCTTTGTTTTCTTGATCCTTTTAGAATCAAGTGGGGTAGATGAATGTTTCCTTTTCTTAGAAGGAGAGGATTTTGTGGCTAGGGTATCAGCGATGGGTATTGTCGCTGAAGGAGCCACAGAAGTAGAAGAAGAAGGGTTGAGAAGAGTTAGGGCCAATCTGTGAGAGTAGAAGAGGGTTTGAAGTCGAGTACCTTAGAAGAAGAGGGTAGAAAGACGTACCTCATTTTCAACAGGTTTGAAGTCGAGTACCTTAGGGCCAATCTGTGAGAGTTTTAGATCGCCCTCTTGCGGGTAGCTGTCCTTCAGGCCATATTGAAAGATAGCGCTGATGAATCGGGGGTAGGGAACCCAAGCAGGCCTGTCAGCGGCAGAGTCTACTCTTTGCAGCAAGTCATCATAGATGAGAGATGCCCAGTCAATGTGTAGACCTTTCAGCAGAGCGTATCCCATAGCTTGCTGAGGTTGAGCGGCTTGATCAGAAGAGCTGGTCTTGGCAGTCATGCAGCTGATAAGGTGAGCAAAGATGAAGTTCATCTCGCTGGGCATTTTCGATTTCTTCAGCAGTGTTAGCTTCTTCTCAGGCTTCTTGTCTCTGCCCATTTCCCATACATAGCCCATTGCATCAAAAACTGCAATAAGAGCTTCTTTGTCAGCGATCTTCTTATGGTCAGGGAAAGGAACAAAAGGTTTTTCCTTTGTAGCGATGGGAAAGTTCAGAGCTTTGCAAATAATGGCAGGTGTGATCTTTATCGTGCCATATTCAGTATCGCAGAGGATACAATCAACTGCTTTGGAGGGATCTTTGGCGGATGGTAGCTGAGAGTGTCTGGCAGAGTACCAGAACTGAGATAGTAGCAGCTGACTTGCAGGGGGGTGAAATGGTCAGGGCTGTTGAAATGCAGCAATTCTTCAGGAAATTCACAGCATCTGTCAGATGTGTGACTTGCTTTCGAGGAGGAAACTCGAGAAGCGCAGAAAGGTTGTTTATCTTAGTCCAGTCTAGTTGATCAAGATTGAACTTGACTTGTGGAGCCTTGAGGATTTCCACTTCCTTAGAGTCAGCGGAGATGTTCTCAGCGGTAGCAGGAATGTTAGACGAGGCCATTTCTCTGCATTAACAGTTCAACCAAAGATGTTAACAAATAAGAATAATCTTAATGTGGAAAGAATTTCCAATAAGATGTTTCGAATTTTATCCATTTCATTCAGACACAAATGTCTTAATGAAGATTAGGGTTTTTCATGATTGTTGAAACGAAATGTAAAACCCATTTTCTTGTTTTCCAGTTTTCTATGAAGAAATAGATTCTGGAAACGAATGAAGAACAAGTTTAAGATTTTGCATTTAAACTTGAAGAACAACCATGAAATGGTTGTGTTCATAAAACCACGAAAGAAAATGATTTCATTTTACGAAGTTCTTTTGTTTGATCTTGTTAAAACAATGAGAAGATCGGAAACAAGTTATACGCATTTGGTAATAAATAAGAACATATTAACCTTGAAGTTTGATGAAGAAGATGATGAACAGTTTTTGAAATCACAAATGCAACAGTGAAATCTTTCTTGCGGAGGAAGATTGATCGCGTAAAAGAAAAAATCTTGAGCGGGAAAAGATTTTCATCATGACACGGACACGTGTTTGCAATTGATTGGAAGTTTGAACGAGACGTGCAAACGTGTGTCAGGAAGAGAAAACGTGTCGGGGTTTTATCTGTTGCAATGACGTCACAACTGTCCTTTCATATTCTTGGTTGTCTATGAGGTTTTGAAAAACTCAGAGATACTTTTGAAAACATGAAGCACTGAATGAAAATATTCAGTGAAGGTTTTAAGAAATTTCAAAATATCGATGTTAAGGAAAAGATATTCAGCGATGCATTTTGTTTTGAAATCTTGCATTTTCATGCGATTGTCAGAGATAGAGAGAACATACCTTGATATCAGTGAATCAAGTTTATTCAGAGAGAAGATGATAGAATGGGTTATACAAGTTGATTTTATCCTTTCGCTGATCAATGTGAACCGATGAAGATTTTATCCTTCAACGTTCAGCATTCCAAGCTCGCTGATGAGAAAGTTGAATCTTGTCTCATCAAGAGGTTTGGTAAATAAGTCAGCTAACTAATAATCAGTTGGGATAAAATGAAGTTCTATATCACCATTCATCACATGATCTCTGATAAAATGATATCTGATTTCTATATGTTTGTCTTTGAATGTAGTACTGGATTGTTTGCTATAGCGATGGCACTTGTGCTGTCGCAATAGATTGGAATTTTAGAGAGCTGAAGATCATAGTCTAGTAGCTGATTTCTCATCCACAAGACTTGAGAACAACAGCTTCCAGCAGCTACATATTCAGCTTCAGCTGTAGAAGTGGACACTGAATTTTGCTTTTTACTTGTCCAACTTACCAGCTTTCCACCCAGGAGCTGACATCCTCCTGTGGTGCTTTTCCTATCCATTTTGCAACCTGCAAAATCACTATCTGAATAGGCGGTTAGATCGAATCCTGAATCTTTGGGATACCAAAGACCTAGATTTGTTGTACCCTTAAGATATCGAAAGATTCGCTTTACAGCTTTCATATGAGATATCTTAGGTTCAGCTTGATATCGTGCACACAAGCATGTTGCAAACATAATATCGGGTCGGCTAGCTGTTAGATACAATAGAGAGCCGATCTTCCCACGGTACAGCGTGACATTGACAGGAACACCCTTAGTGTCCTTATCAAGTGTCAGTGGTGGTGCCATAGGGGTTTTCATAGCTGAACTTTCAGTTAAGTCGAATTTCTTCAGCATATCTTTAACATATTTTCCCTGATTTATGAAAGTTCCTTTCTCAGTTTGCTTAATCTGAAGACAAAGGAAATATGTTAGTTCACCCATCATGCTCATTTTATACTCATCTTTCATTCTATCAGCGAAACGAGTACAAAGCTCAGGGTTAGTAGAACCAAATATAATGTCATCAACATATATTTGAACTAAAATGATATGACCTTTCACTTTTCTAAAAAATAGAGTTTTGTCAATCTTACCTCGCTCAAATTTTTCAATATGGAGATAAGTAGAAAGAGTGTCATACCATGCACGAGGAGCTTGCTTCAAACCATAAAGTGCCTTATCCAGTTTATAAACATAACATGGACGCTTAGAATCTGAGAATCCTGGAGGTTGTTCCACGTACACTTCTTCATTCAGCTTTCCATTCAGAAACGCTGACTTAACATCCATCTGATTTACTTTGAAGTTTTTGTGTACAACATATGCTAAGAATAGACGAATAGATTCAAGTCTTGCTACTGGAGCAAATGTTTCGTCATAATCTATACCTTCCTCTTGTCTGTATCCCTGAGCAACAAGTCGAGCTTTGTTGCGGGTTACAGTACCATGTTCGTCCAACTTATTTCGATAGACCCATTTAGTGCCTATTACTGTTTTATCAGTTGGTCTCTGAACAAGTTTCCAAACTTTGTTTCTTTCGAATTCAGTCAGCTCTTCTTGCATGGCGCTGACCCAGTTTGGATCTTTGAGGGCATCATCTACTTTCTTTGGTTCAGTTAGTGAAATAAAATTTACAAATAAACAAATATTACCTGCACTTCATCGAGTCTGAATCCCAGCGTTTGGATCACCAAGAATTTGATCAATTGGATGATTTATAGTCCACGACTGAGCTGGAGCGTGAGACGCTGACTCAACTTGAACTGGAGGAGCTGAAGATGAAGCTTCAGCGACGTCAGGAGTATCAGCCAAGAGAGGAATGGATGCAGTTGTCATTATATTCACTGATTGCTGAGAAGTAGATGGAATGTCTGAGACATTTGGTTCAGCGTTAGGTATAGTGTTTATAGGAACAGCTGAGACCCAAGAAGTTTCAGCTTCACTGTTCTGCATATTTGGAATGATAGGACTATCATCTTCTACTGGATGAGCATTAGTGGGAATATCTTCGGAATCACCAAGATGAGAAAACATCCATTGATTCAGTTCTTCAGTATCAGCGGACGGTTTAGAGTTCGCTGAACGAGATTCGTCAAACGTGACGTGAATAGTTTCTTCTACAGTTTGTCTTCTACGATTGAAGACTCTGAAAGCTTTGGAAACTGAGGAGTATCCAATAAAGATTCCATCATCAACCTTAGGATCAAACTTTCCAACAGCATCTTTGTTGTTCAGTATAAAACACTGACATCCAAAGATGTGAAGAAAGATGATTGAAGGCTTTCTCCCATGAAAAAGTTCATAGGCTGTCTTTTTGAATCTTTTGACTATCAGCGACCTGTTTTGCATAAAAAAAGCAGTGTTGACGGCTTCTGCCCAAAACTGAGTAGGCAGGTGAGAATCGCTGAGCATTGAACGTGCAACTTCAAAGATTGTTCTATTTCTTCTTTCAGCGAACGGTCAGATTGTTCAGGGTTTCCATCTTCCGAACAAAATTGATGAGTTCTTCAGGGGTGTCACTCTTAGAACGGAGAAACATTACCCAAGTGAAGCGAGAGAATTCATCAACTATGACCAGCGTATATTTCTTTCCAGCGATGGATTGTTTGTTAACAGGGCCAAACAAATCCATATGGAGTAGTTGTAGAGGAGATGACACTGAAGAAACTTGCTTTGACTTAAAGCTTGCTTTGGTCTGCTTCCCTTTTTCACACGCTGAACATAACGACTCTTTGGCGTATGAATGCTGAGGTAGACCAGTGACTAACTCTTTTGAAGAAAGAGTGTTCAGTGTCTTGAAATTTAGATGAGATAGCCTCTTATGCCATAGCCAGTTGACATCAGATGAGGCCTTTGAGAAGAAACAGGAGTTCTCAATGGTTGTTGAGTCCATGTTTATTACATAAACATTTTCTAAACGATAACCGCTGAGAGCTATCTTCTCCTTTTTGTGAGAGACAAAGCAGGATTCCTTAGTAAAGATTACTTTGTTATCCATGTCGCAAAGCTGACTGATGCTTAGAAGATTATGCTTCAGCCCTTCAACATATGCGACTCTTCTGAAGGAGGTTGTACCATTTGAAAGTACACCATACCCTCGGGTATGTCCTTTTCCATTTCCACCGAAAGTCACAGAGGGACCTTTCTCTTCCTTGTATTCAGCGAGCAGGCTTTTCTTTCCAGTCATGTGTCTAGAGCATCCGCTATCAAGATACGAGATACCCTTCTTAACCTGCAATACAAAGGAAGATTAGTTTTTCTTGGGTACCCACTTAACCATGTATACACGTTTGTCAGTGGAAGTAGTTGGAATGGAAGGTTCAGCAGTCTTCGCAGCATTTGAAGATTCAGCTTTGTCTTTCTTCACTTTGGTTAATTTCTTAACCTCAGTGGTAGAATTCACCTTGACCTGATTTGCACCAGGGTTGGTCTTCTTTGCCTTGGGGGCAATCTTCACCTTAGCTATCTTTTCAGCTTTGGTGGATGTGGGGCACTTACTAGCAATATGATCGGTAAGTCCACAGTGTTAACATTTCCTATAACTAAAAGTAGTTCTAGGACCATTTGAATGCTGAGCTTTTAATTTCAAATTAGAAGTGCCAGCACCAAGTAAACTATTGGCTTTAGAAATGGGACGAACATTCAGTTCTTCAGATTTCTTACCAAGGACATCCAATCTGAGTCTAGGAGTAGATCGCTGAATAAATCCAGATATCTGCTTCCTTGATCCTGAGGGATGAGCCACTGAAGCTTTAGAAGCATTCAGCTTTGGTACTAAGGTACCCTTCTGAGGATTCTGGTAAATAACAATTCCTTTACCTTTGTCTTTAAAGACAGAGGTAGGTTTTGAATAAACCATTTTCTCCTTGCCTTTTGAGGAGGTAGGAGTTTCCTCAGGGATTGGTGTAATGGACGAGGAGCACTGAGAAGATGAAGTATCAGCGACTGAGGATACGAATGTTCTAAATTTAAGCATTGAACGCTCAGTGGTTGGTTTTGGAGTTTCATAGTTGTAACCCAAACCACGTTTATCACTCAGGGGAATCTGAGACTTTATTATCTCAGTGATCTTTGTTGAAGAATTACACCATCCTTCAACAGTAGCTTTTTTAGCCTTTAATGCAGCGATAGCTTCTGCTCGTTCGATTTTGACTAGCTGATTTAAATATACTTGATCTTTAAAATCTTCTTCAATTTTAGAAAGCTTTTCTATTTGAAGGTGGCAGTTTTTAAGCTTTTCAGCGAGATCAAGATTTTGGTTTTCAACCACAGTTTTGCCGTTCATGGCTTCGTATAAACTTCTAGTCAGGAGATCGATCTTATGGAGACTATCAGCTTCATCAATATTTGCAATATTGGTAAATAAAGAAGGTGATACCTGAATAGCAGATGTTGAAGTGGAGGGAATGTCTGAACTTTCTTCCTCTTCTTCAATCTTGGCCATAAGACATAGATTTACTTCATCATCTTCAGAGTCAGATGATGATGCTTCTTCATCAGAAGTAGCCCAATCATAGTCAGCCATCAGACCTTTATTCTTCTTCTTAAAGCTTTTCGGCTTTGCATATTTTTCTTTCAACTTTGAATATTTGTCATCTTTATTTCTTGGAACAAAGAGTTTCTTTGCAAAAGCTGAGGGTCTAGAAACTTTCTTTGACCTGCACTCGTTAGCGAAATGTCATGTCTTTTCGCAGTTAAAACAAGTAGCAGTAGCCTTATCAACAAAAGCTGATGATCTAGGCTTGTCAGTTATGGAAAGAGGTTTGTTCTTTCTAAACATTTTCTTTTTGGCAAATCTCCTGAACTTCTTAGTTAGGAGAGCCAAAGATTCATCATTATCTGAATAATCAGAATCTGATGACCTTTCAGAGTTACTTTCTAACTCAGTGATAGTGACCGAGGGTCGCTGAGTAGAAGGTTCCTCTGAGATTAAAGCAACAGGGGTGATTTTGGAATCTTTTACAAGATTCTTCTCAAGATGGCTTGATTGCTCATGATTCAACAACGTGCCATATAAGGTTGAAAGGGTCATTGGTTTTAGATCCTTTGATAGCTTGAGACACATGGCATAATTGTCCCAGCTTTCAGGTAAACATTCTAGAAACTTTGTCAGCACTTCAAAGTTAGAATATTCCTTACCAACAGTTTTCAGATCTATAATTAAACAATTAAAACGTTGGTGAACTTCAGAGAGAGTTTCATTCTTACCAGAAATGAAGCTTTCATATTGTCTTACCAGGTTGATCTTTCTTGAGTCCTGGACTTCAGACGTTCCTTCATACTGAACACATATTGTGTCCCACATGGCCTTTGATGTTTTCAGGTTCATGACGGAATGGTAGACTTCGTCAGGAAGAACCATGGATAGTATGGATCTGGCTTTTGTATCTATAGCCACTTTCTTCTTATATTCGTCAATCCATTGAAAGATTTCCTTAGGTACCAGCCTTTCTGGAATAGCAGTTCTATTCTCAGCGGCTGGAACAGCAGCATCAATTCTTACAGGGATGAATGGACCATTTTCTAGATAGTAAGGCATAGAAGGGTCTACACCTTCTAAGAAGAGTGTCATCCTATTTTTCCATAAGTTGAAGTTATCTTTGGAAAATCTAGGGGGTTTAGCAAGAGAACCATTGTCTATATAATTTGTGTTTGTGTTGGTGGCCATTTTCAGATAATAGCAAGGAAGAGAAATATCTTAGATTATATCTTGTTTATGAGATTAAACAAATCTGCTCTGATACCACTTGTTGGTCCCGAAGGCCTATACAAGTTTGTAGAGGGGGGGGGGGGGGGGGTTGAATACAAACACACAGATTTTACTTTTCTAAATTTTTTATTGATAAATCATTAACAATTTACAGGCTGTTGCGAAAACAAGATTAAGGATAAACCTAAATCTAAACAAGTTGGAACACTAAGGTTTCTTGCACTAAGAGAGATAAGGAAATTACTAATAATAACCTATCTTGAGATAAGAGATTGAACTTGTCCAGAGTTAGCAAGTTACTTCGAATGAAGTGGGTTCATCTCTTTATATACTGCATGCATTTAATGCAAGTCAGTATACACTTTACACGTGTCATCAGCTGGTTGGTTGCATGTCATTGACCTTTGTTGACAACCTTAGTAGTCGCATGGATGAACAGTGTAGTATCAGAGTGGTTGTACGATTTCAGACAGTCGGAGGTTCTTTTCTGACATTTCGTACGGAGTCGTGCAAGGGAGGTTAAGACAAAAGTACTTTGTACGGAGGACTTCATGATCAGCTTTCGTTGATTTAACGATCTATCATTTCATATCAGCGAATGATAGAGTTCAGCGATAGCTGAAGTCTTGTACTTGATACTTCACGTTGAGTGGACAAATCTGAGTCTTCGCTGATCCGCATCAGTTCATTAGGAGACTTGTCGCTGGCTCTTGAGCTTGATCTTCGACTTCAGCGTAGAACCTTTGTTGACGTGAAACTTGTCTTCAGGGATCATAAGTAAACAACTAACTTATCAGCGATCATCATAATGACTGAACAGACTCAGAGCATTTATGGTGAACAGTTTCGCTGAATGTTTAACTTAAAGAGCGAGAGTTCCTATCAGCGGTACTGGAAGATCTTAGCACTTATCAGCGATAGTGAAACTCTGATACATATTGTTTACTTACAAATTTCACTAAGTATATAAGAGAGGGTCATTATCAAATCACTGAGGGTTTGGATCAACACCACCACTGCCGGAGGTGGCAGTGGGTGGTGCTGGGATTAGTCCAGCCTTGGCTACCTAAAACCCTAACCTTAAAACCCTAGTTCGTAAACCTTAAACGCGTAAACTCTAAGCCGATAGTAAAAGTTATCATTTTATGTAAAATGGCTAAATCTGTCACTGTATTGTTTCGTTCATAACTTTTCCGTCGTAGCTCAGTTTGAGGCGAAACTGGTGCCCACGGCTCACATTCTGTGTCGGGCACATTTTTCGTATTTTAGCGAAAACCTGGTTACACCTCTAGCTAGGTGAAATAGGACCGTTTTTGCAGCAGGTCCGAATCTGCCAGCTTTACGTCTCGATCTTAGAATAATCGTATAAAATCGTAGGAAAATCGTTAGAACGCGTATATTATGTCCCTGGAAAGCTAAGACCTAGAACCTCCTGTTTGGGGGATTTAATTCCGGGATTAGTGGGTCTAGGGAGGGCTAAGCAGGTCCCGAACAGACCTGCAGTTTAGGCCGAAAAGATGAAATATCCCTCGTTTAATCTTATGTTTATATTTGAGGGTTGGGCTTCGCGTTGACACTTTGTAGCACTTCTTTAGGTGACGAGAAGTGATTTTGGATTTGGCAAGCTTGTGTGGTCAGTTGGGAATTTCTGCAACGCTTTCGAGGTGAGTTCACTCACTACGTAGAACTATGATTATATGTACATTGCTGTAGCTCGTGTGTGCTAGTCGTCTTACTTGTTGCGTAGTACTAGATAGTGTCGTGTCTAGTATGGACCTTGGGTATCGTGTAAAAACTCGGAGAGACTGAGATTATGTACACGAGTGATGTAGGAACTCGGGGAGACCGAGGGATACGTGCACGGTTATCGTGTGTTATCGGGGAGACCGATGGATACCTGTTTAGGTGGTTTGGTGTGAGTATGTTGTTTATGATGCGTTCTTAAACTTGCATGCTTGGCTATGTGTATCTACCTACTTTAGGGGTAGTGTTGTATGATTATAGTTGTGCGTGGTGTTGAATTCACTAAGCTTCGTGCTTACCCCTTCCCTATAAATCGTGGTTTCAGGTACGAGTGGCTCAAAGGCGTGACGGTACACACTGGCGCGTGCGAAGGACTTTTCACAATTATGAGTTTGAGATATTATGTTTAAGAATAATTTATTTCCGTTGTTTAATTTAATGAGATTGTTTATTAATTGAGTTTGCAACGAAACGGTTATTTGGATATTTAATGGTATTTTATTGAATTAAAGTATTATTTTAAAAGTTTAAATTTACTGTGATTTTTGGGACGTTACAACTTGGCACACCGGTTCGGTTCCCGGCTCTGATACCAACTTGTAACGTCCCAAAAATTACAATAAATTTGAACTTTTCAAAATACTATTTTATTTTAAACAAACCATAAGTATTTAAATCAATCAAACGTTTTCCCAAAACTCGTTAAGTTAAATAACCAACCAATTAACACAGCGGAAAATGTAAATCATAAAACATAATGTATCATAATGAAATTGCCGAAACTCTCAACGCACCAGTGTGTACCGTCACGCCATACTGCCACTCGAACCTGAAACAGTAATTTATAGGGAAAGAGTAAGCACGAAGCTTAGTGAATTCAAACACTAACATAGGGTAGCAATCATATGAGCACTACCCCTATCTACAGATAAATACCATCAATCCACACATGTCAGCTTAAGAACGTATCCTAAACAGGCAAACTCATGCAACAACAACTGTATCTATATATATAACCATCGGTCTCCCCGATCTCATACAATACTATATATATAACCATCGGTCTCCCCGATCTCATACAATACCGTGTACGTATTCCTCGGTCTCCCCGAGTTGTACGGCACCCGTATACGTATTTCTCGGTCTCCCCGAGCTCTCGGTCTCCCCGAGTTTTATACGACACCCAAGGTCCATTCTAGACACTACACAACCCAGTACCACACACAACAAAAATAGCTAGCACACACGAGCTACAGTAAGGCACATAAGATCCCTATCCTACGTTGTGAGAGAACTCACCTCGATAAGCAATGCAAATATCCACAACAGCAAAACGAGCCCGCCAACTCCAACTCACTTCTTTCCACCAAAGAAGTGCTACAAAGTGTCAACACGAAGCCCCAACCCTAAAAATAATCATAAGACTAAAAGTGTGACATTTTAGCTTTTCGGTCTAATCTAAAGGTCTGTTCGGGACATGTTTAGCCCCCTCTAGACCCACTAATCCAGAAATTAACTTCCACAAACAGAAGGGTCTCGGTCATAGCTTTGCAGGGACATATTATACGCGTTCAAACAAGGTTCCTATGATTTTATACGAATTTTCTAAAATTGAAACTCAAAGCTGAAAGTTTCGGACCTGCTGCAAAAACGACCATTTTGCACCTAGCTAGAGGCTTAGCCAGGTTTTCGCTAAAACATGGAAAGTATTCCCGACACAGAATGTGAACCGTGGGCACCGATTTCGCCTCAAACCGAGTTAAGATGGAAAAGTTATGAACGAAACAAAACAGGGGCAGAACCGATATCACCACATAAAATAATAACTTTATAAAAACGGTTTACGCGATAACATTACGAATTAGAGTTTGCAACCAGTGTTTTAGGCATCTCAGGTCTGGACAAAACCCTGCACCACCCACTGCCATCTCCGGCAGTGGTGGTTGGCGGCGGCGGCGGCGGCAGCCACGGCTGCGGCGCCGGTGGCGGTTTGACGGTGGTTCGGTACTAAAAAAACGACGATGAAAGGGACGATCCCAAAAACGATTCACGAGCCACATGCACACACCCACCCACGTACTAACTGGAACAACCCCGCCCGTCACAGCCACCGGACTGGTGGCGCACGAAGACGGCGCACACCGCCGGCAGCCATGGCTGCGGCGGCGGCGATGGTTTTGTGGTGCTTCGGTGACGACGAAAGAAGGAAATAAAAAGAGAAGGCGGTCTTACCTCTCGACGATGGCGATGCAGCAGCAACACAGGGAACTCTGACTCCTCCCACATCCTTTTGTCGGCACTCTCTCTCTCTCTTTGGCTCACTCTCTCTCGCCGGCAAACAATTACAGCGGCGCCGGCGGTGGTTTTTGGGTGGGTTAGCAGCAGCAGCAAGGAGAATGGGGAGGGGGGGGTTCGACGGTAGCAGCAAGGGGAAAGAAAAGGGAATTAGGGTTTTGTGGTTTGTTTTTGGCGTGGAACGAAAGAGGAGAGGGGGGGGGGGGGGTCGGTCATTAAGGCCGATCCCATGCAAGCCTTAAACCAAGAAATCACTTTTAGCCCCTAGGTTTATAAAGTGATTTCATTTTCAACCCAAAAATGTTAAGATCTATCAAATGAGTCAACTATCACAAACAAAATCGTTTATGGTCCTTGCCGCCTAATCCCGTTAAATAAATAAAACGTCAAGAGAAAAAAATTTAAATTGATAATTAAGACATACCGGGATACGGGCTTTACAACTTTTCCCCGCTTGAATTAGACTTCGTCCTCGAAGTCTACGTCCGCAAATAGCTCCGGATAATTCTCCCGCATCTCAGCCTCGGGTTCCCAAGTCCACTCGGAACCCTTTCTGGGCTTCCACTGGACTTTCACCAATCCAATTTCCTTGTTGCGCGAGTTCCTCGTCCTCCTGTCAACAATGGCGATCGGCTTCTCAACGTAATTAAGCCGCTCGTCGATCTGAATATCCTCGAGAGGAACCACCGCAGACTCATCCACCACACACTTCCGCAACTGAGACACGTGGAAGGTGTTGTGGATCAAACGCAGCTCGTCTGGTAACTCTAAGCGATAAGCTACCTTTCCCATTCGAGCAATGACCTTGTAAGGCCCAATGTAACGGGGCCCCAACTTTCCCCGCTTACGAAACCGGATCACCCCTTTCCAGGGTGAAACCTTCAACAAAACATAGTCTCCCACCTGAAACTCCAAATCTGATCGCCTCTTGTCGGCGTAACTCTTCTGCCGACTCTGTGCAGTAACTAGACGGTCCCGCACCATCTGTATCATTTCAGTCGTCTTCAGCAAAATATCAGTGCTCCCTAATACCCGCTGACCAACCTCGCCCCAAAAAACGGGCGTCCTGCACTTCCTACCATAAAACATCTCGTACGGCGGCATGCCGATACTGGAATGGAAGCTGTTGTTGTAGGAAAACTCCGCCAACGGAAGATACTGATCCCAACTACCTCCAAAATCAATAGCACATGCCCGAAGCATATCCTCAAGAGTCTGAATAGTCCGCTCAGTCTGCCCGTCGGTCTGTGGATGAAAAGTCGTGCTAAAATGTAACTGTGTACCCATTTCCACCTGAAACTTCTCCCAAAACCGGGAAGTAAAACGGGTGTCCCTGTCAGAGACAATCGAAACTGGCACCCCGTGCCTGGCTACAATCTCTCGCACGAAAATCTCTGCGAGCTTCTCCGCCGAGGAGCTCTACCTGATGGCCAAAAAGTGAGCACTCTTGGTCAGACGATCGACAATCCCCCAAATAGCATCATTCCCACGTGGAGTCCTTGGGATTTTCGTAATGAGATCCATCGTGATCTGTTCCCATTTCCATACCGTAATCTCTCAAGGCTGCAACTTCCCATGCGGTCGTTGGTGCTCAGCCTTGACTTTCCGACATGTCAAGCATACCTCCACACACTTGGCGACATCCCGCTTCATGCCGGGCCACCAATAATTCTCCCGCAGGTCGCGGTACATCTTCGTAGCTCTAGGATGAATCGAAAACTTGGACTTATGCGCCTCGTCCAACAATATTTGTCTGTTCCCGCCAGTGAAGGGAACCCACACTCGACCATACCGGGTCAATAAACCCCGACTATCAAGGACAAAATTCGGAATTTCCCCCGAAACTCTCTCGCGTTTGGCATTCTCGTCCCGAACTGCCACTTCCTGAGCACTGCCTATCGACTCCAGGAGAGGTGCAACCACTGTTAACCGATGACACAAACCCCGTAGTGGCTCGCCAACCGGATGTCGACTAAGTGCGTCCGCAACAACATTCGCTTTACCCAGGTGGTAAAGTATCTCACAATCATAATCTTTAACTATGTCAAGCCACCTCCTCTTACGCATGTTGAGGTTTTGCTGGTCCATCAAGTATTTGAGGCTTTTATGGTCAGTGTATATCCTACACTTGACATCATACAAGTAATGCCTCCAAATCTTGAGAGCAAACACCACTGCTCCCAACATTAGGTTATGTGTCGGGTAGTTCACCTCATGAGGCTTCAACTGCCTCGAAGCGTAAGCTATGACCTTACCGCACTGCATGAGCATGGCGCCCAATCCCTGGTGAGAAGCGTCACAATACACTACCAGATCCTCCATACCCTCGGGAAAAGTCGACACTGGAGCCTCACATAAACGTCTGTGCAGCTCCTCAAAAGCCCTCTGCTGCTCCTCACCCTAGCTGAAAGCCGCAGATTTCTTCGTCATTCGGGTCATAGGTAACGCCATCTTGGAGAAATCCTGAATGAATCTCCGGTAGTACCCTGCTAACCCAAGAAAACTCCGTACCTCAGTGGGAGTCTTCGGCACCTCCCACTGCATCACTGCTGTAATCTTGTCCGGATCGACCATAATACCATTCTGGTTCACGACATGTCCTAGGAATTGCACCTCCCGTAACCAAAACTCACACTTGGAGAACTTAGCATAAAGCTTCTCCCGCCTCAAAACCTCCAAAACCTCTCGCAAATGCATCTCGTACTCTTCCTTCGACTTCGAATATACGAGAATATCGTCGATGAACACAATCACCGACCGATCCAGCATCGGGCTACACACCCTGTTCATAAGGTCCATGAACGCTGCTGGTGCATTGGTGAGCCCGAAGGGCATCACCACAAACTCGTAATGGCCATAACGTGTACGATAGGCCGTCTTCTCCGTATCCTCACTCCTTACCCGCATCTGAGGATACCCCGGTCTCAAATCAATCTTAGAGAACCACGAGGCTCCCTGAAGCTGGTCGAACAAGTCATCGATCCTTGGCAGAGGACAACGATTCTTCACCGTAAGCTTATTCCCTCACGGTAGTCTATACACATCCGTTGGGACCCGTCCTTCCTTTTCACAAACAGAATCGGGGCTCCCCACGATGGACAACTCGGCTTGATGAACTCCTTTTCGAGGAGTTCCTGCAACTGAGTATACAACTCCTTCATTCCGGTGGAGCCAGGCGATAAGGTGCCTTAGCCACCGGAGCAGCACCCGGAATCAAATCAATAGGGAATCTCACACCAGAGAGTTCTAAAGTGCACCCCGGTACACGTAAAAACCATCAAGGTCCTGTCATCAGCAACCTCAACCACAAGCGGACAACCTACCGTCCTACAACTCGGCCCAAAACGCTCACTAACAGTGTGAGACACGAAAGGATGAGTAGCCCCGCTATCAAACATCACCACAGCAGGAACCGAGTTAACTAAGAACGTACCTGTCACCACTCTATGCGTAGCTTGTACCTCTTCCACTCTCAGTTGATGAACTCTACCTCAGGCCGCCTCCATCACCGCAGCAAGTGAAGCATATTGCGCAGTACTTACGAACTCCCTGATCTCGGTACGTAACATATCCTTGTACCGCGTCATCTTCATGTCCTCAGAAGCAGCATACTGAGGACAGAATAGTGCCATCTCGTAACAGGTTCACCCCAAAACGAACCTTCAGATTCTCAGGACAACCATTAGTAAGGAATGAGCACTCCATATCCGAAATCCAGCGCATACTGACGATCGGGTTCGAGTCTCCCTTGAACTCCGGAGGAGAACAAGCAGAGAGATCCCGATACTGAAACTCTCGCGCTCGGGGCTGCCCACCAGCAGGGGGTGGAATCGCCGCGATGCGCTCCTCCATCAACACAACCACTTCATCTCGAATAGCGGTAATAGTCTTGGAGATCGCCTCCCCAATAGCATGCGCCACCTCGGCCGCAATCATCTCACGAATCTGCTCAGCAGTAACTCCAGTACCAGCATCTGAATCAGCATTGTTATTCCTCCTTGTGATGGCCATTCTCGATAATTAATTACCACGAGTTATTAGCACACATTAAATCATGCTAACTACCCTCACGCTCAACTCCTCAGATTCCTCGTGACTTTCCCCGACTCGAGCACGGATCCTGTGCTTCAGATAGTAGGAGCTCTACTACTACCTTCCACACCTATCCTTACTCGTTTCGAGTCCCATCCCGAAGTGCCCAAGTAGTTCCTTGCCGACAGTTTCAACCCATATGCCCGTACTAGCATATGTACACACTCTTCCTAGCTCGCTAGGAATTTCACCCCATCCCACTACCCTTGCTATAACGAAATCCCCACTAGTCATGACGAGTCGCCTCGTGAATGCACAGTTGCATACAGTGTGAAATCAAATAGACTTTCGAATAAAAGATTCTATCCTACAACGGTTGGACTCAAACAAGAGCTGCGTAATAGCACTAAATCCAACATTCTAAGGCTATATGGTTCCTACTGCATACAACTTATAAGGCATTCACTTAACAACCTTTCACAACTAGCATAAATTTCTACTAGCAAGCAACAAACATGCAGTACAGTGTAATAAGCAGCAAGCAATCTAGCATACATACTCCTATGCTCTAGAAAGCAATAAATTACACTAAGTACTTTACCTTTTCCCTTGGCATCGGCTGACTGTACACACTGCACCTCCGGTCACCGTTTCTTAAACGTACTTTTCCTTTTTTTAATTCTCAAGAATTTTAAAAGGAAAAAGAAAATCCCGAGCCGCAAACTTGAGTTCAAACACACCGCAATGTGTTCGATTCGCTCAAGCTGTGCTCTGATACCAACTGTAACATCCCAGGCCAACCGTACCAGATATTGTCCGCTTTGTCCACACACCTAGACTCACGGTTTTAAAACGCGTCTGATAGGAGAGGTATCAAGTTCCTATTATATGGCAACATTTGTTCCCCTCCCCAACCAATGTGGAATCTTACATATCTTCTAAGTTCTGTATAGTTCGTTCACTCTGCCCGTCAGTTTTATAATGATAGGCAGTGCTCAAGCTCAATCGTGTACCCAATGCTTTCTTGAGTGACTGCCAAAACCGTGATGTGAAATGACTATCTCTATCCGAAATGATGGAAATAGGTACTCCGTGACGTGTAACAATCTCGTTGATGTAGATCTGGGCAAGCTTCTCCATCTTGTAATCTTCCCGAATAGGTAGGAAGTGTGCAGATTTCGTAAATCGATCCACTATAACCCAAATCGAGTCGTGCCCCTTAGCAGTTCTGGGTAGTTTGGTTATAAAATTCATAGTTATTTGATCCCATTTCCACTTTGGAATCTCCGGTTGTTGCAGCAAACCGGATGGCTTTTGTTATTCGGCTTTGACCTTCGAGCAAGTTAAGCATTTCCCCACGTTCAAGGAGACATCTTTCTTCATTCCTGGCCACCAATACTATTCCTTTAGGTCCTTGTACATCTTATCCGCCCCTGGGTGAATCGAATACTTAGATTTACGGGCTTCCTCCAAAGCTATTTCCCGTAGGTTGTTAGTTTTTGGAATCCAGACTGTGTTCTTGAAGTAACGTACTCCATCAGACTTAGTTTCAAATCTATGCTCCAAACGATGTAGGGTCTCGTTCTTCAAATTTTCCGTTTTCATCGCTTCATTCTGGGCTTCAAGAATTCGAGTCCTTAAGCTCGTCTGAACAAGCGCTCATAATGCTCGCACCCGTGAGGGTTTTACCCTTTCCTTTCTGCTCAGGGCATCAGCTACCACATTGGCCTTACCTGGGTGGTATCGAATTTCACAATCATAGTCACTGAGTAATACTACCCATCTTCTCTGCCTCATATTAAGCATTTTCTAATCGAAGATATGTTGAAGACTCTTGTGATCAGTAAAAATGGTGCACTTAGTGTCGTACAAATAATGTATCCAAATTTTAAGAGCGAACACCACAGCTACAAGCTCCAAGTCGTGGGTGGTATAGTTCTTCTCATGAACTTGGAGTTGTCTTGAGCGTATGCTATAACCTTGTATCTCAGCATCAATACGCAACCCAAACCTTGATGCGATGCGTCACAATACACCACAAAGTTGTCGGTTCCTTCTGGTAATGCCAGAATCAGTGCGTTGCACAACTTTTGCTTTATCAGTTGAAATGCTTCCTCTTGCGGCTTTCCCCAAACGAATTTCTTATCTTTTTGAGTCAGTGCTATTAGTGGTTGGGCAATCTTCGAGAAGTTTTCGATGAATCATCGGTAATAACCTGCCAAACCCAAAAATTAACGAATTTCTGTCGGGGTCTTTGGGGCTTCCCACTTCTTAATGGCCTCAACCTTAGCCGGATCCACATGAATTCCTTTCTCGCCAACCACGTGACCAAGAAACTGTACCTCCCGAATCCAAAATTCGCACTTTGAGAATTTGGCATACAACTTCTGATCCTTGAGTAATTCTAATATTATCTTCAGGTGTTGCTCGTTGTAACGACCCGGTTCTATAACATGCATCAAATAACATATATTGCAAAACATCGTTACATAACAAAAGATACATCATATAACAAGTACGGTCCCTTAGTCTTTACAACCAAAATAAGGTGTTTCATTACAAACTTTTTGCTAATTAATTACATGATATTTAATAACGAAGTTATAACTACAAAACACGTCATAGTCTTCAAATTATAAGTCTTCCCAAAATCTAGCCACCGATTACTCTATTCACTTTCTCTTACCCGATCCACGACCTGGAATACATATTTTTAAAACAAAATGAGGGTTAGACCTAGTGGTCTAAGTGAGAAAATCCCTGTTAGTTTAAAATCATTTGTACAAATACCATATACATAATACCAATATAAATACCAATTAGGACTCATGCATTGTGTACTTTCCTGTCTCATTCCCATGGCCAAACTAGATGGTTGCGAGCCAACTAATTAATTTACTCCGTTGTACTAAATACAGCTAACACCGTTGTCCCTATGTACAGCCAACTCCGCCGGTCCTAAGCCCGGCCAACTTGTACTCATGTAGTGTAATACTCATATAAACATAATATGCACACTATTACACTATTTATCACATTCTCATTCCACAAATATATGTATTCCAGTTTAAAAACGTTTTAAAGTAAAACTCACCTGTTTGCTTATCAAAAAGCTTCCAAGCCTTTCCAAAAGGTTCTGTCTTTCACCCCAAATTCACAGTATCTGAAATAATTCAAATACAAATATCTCTTTACCAAATAGAACACATAAGACTTACTAGGACTTAGAACTTTAGATAAATCTATCTATCTCTTATCCTCAATTATTCCCCCAAATCCGAACTTAAGTCGAGTCCACAGTACATTCAGCCCTCATTCATAAACTATCCAAGAGTCGACAAAACACAAGCCACTGGATACTCAAAAGTATCTGATTTCTCAAAAGTGACCAAATAGTAAAGTTCTCGGATACTACAGAACTATCTGGATAAGACTTTAGTTGTGCTATTCGGACAACATGACTTATCCAGATAGTTCTGTAGTTTCCGGGAACTTTAGCTGTTTGGTCACTTTTGAGAAATCAGATACTTTTGAGTATCCAGTGGCTTGTGTTTTGTCGACTCTTGGATAGTTTATGAAATAGGACTGAATGTACTGTGGACTCGACTTAAGTTCGGATTTGGGGGAATAATTGAGGATAAGAGATAGATAGATTTATCTAAAGTTCTAAGTTCTAGTAAGTCTTATGTGTTCTATTTGGTAAAGAGATATTTGTATTTGAATTATTTTAGATACTGTGAATTTGGGGTGAAAGACAGAACCTTTTGGAAAGGCTTGGAAGCGTTTTGATAAGCAAACAGGTGAGTTTTACTTTAAAACGTTTTTAAACTGGAATACATATATATGTGGAATGAGAATGTGATAAAAAAGTGTAATAGTGTGCATATTATGTTTATATGAGTATTACACTACATGAGTACAAGTTGGTCGGGCTTAGGACTGGTGGAGTTGGTTGTACAGAGGGACAACGGTGTTGGCTGTATTTAGTACAGCGGAGTAAATTAATTAGTTGGCTCGCAATCATCTAGTTTGGCCATGGGAATGAGACAGGAAAGTACACAATGCATGAGTCCTAATTGGTATTATGTATATGGTATTTGTACAAATGATTTTAAACTAACAGGGATTTTCTCACTTAGACAACTAGGTCTAACCCTCATTTTGTTTTAAAAATATGTATTCCAGGTCGTGGATCGGGTAAGAGCAAGTGAATAGAGTAATCGGTGGCTAGCTTTTGGGAAGACTTAGAATTTGAAGACTATGACGTGTTTTGTAGTTATAACTTCGTTATTAGATATCATGTAATTAATTAGCAAAAAGTTTGTAATGAAACACCTTATTTTGGTTGTAAAGACTACTTGTTATATGATGTATCTTTTGTTATGTAACGATGTTATGCAATATATGTTATTTGATGCATGTTATAGAACCGGGTCGTTACAGATGGTATCAGAGCCATATTTAAGGGATTTAGGTATTTGTATCCGTACCTAGACTTAAACTGCATGTTAAGTAGGATGTCATTATTATGTTAGAACCTTGGGATGCTAAGTATAAAAGGTAGAAAGAACATCATGTAAGGTAATTTCAAATTACACCTGGCCAGTGTAATCATGAACTTACAGGTACATGTTTGGACTGGAATACCTTATTATATGGGGTATGTGCTTATGTGTATATTAATCTTGTCTGAATCTACAGAATGGCAAGCGGTACTCGAAATACGAATAGAGAGGGAGGAGGAAATCCTAATAGAACGAATCCAATAGTCGGGACAATGGGAAGAGGGGGAGAACGAGGTAGGGGCGGAACTGGAGGCAGAGTTTAGTCGCGAGGTAATTAAATTGTTACAAGAGACGACTTGACGGCTGAAATGGGAAGACTGCAAGCAAGTATACATGTTATGTTCGACCGAACTCGTAATACTGAAACTGAAATACCATATCCTAATCTGGTAGAAGAGATGCCCATTACACCTACTGTTATAACGGTACCAAGAAAGTGTGATTATAAATGTTCTTAAGTTGTAAACCTCCAACCTACTCAGGAGAAAGAGATCAAGTGAAGGACATGAGGTGGCTGAAAGAGATAGAAGCTAACTTTAAGACAAGTAAATGTGTTGACGAAGATAGAGTGCTATATGGAACTGCAATGCTGAAAGCGGATGCGTTATACTGGTGGGAAGCTCTTATTACATCTAGAGGGCCGAACGTGTATTCTACTTTTACTTGGGAGGAATTTACCATAACTTTAAAAAGACAGTTCTGTCTTCAAGCAGCAGTTAGACAACTGAAAGAGGAATTTATGAATCTACAGCAGGGTAGTTTATCGGTTAGGGATTATACTGCTCCTTTCCTGGAGAAGTCTCGTTTCGCAGAGTACTATGTTGCCACGGAGGCACTGAAGATGGAAAGGTTTATCTTCGGGTTAAAGTCAGAAATCCGAAGCCTAGTGATTGCAAAGGGACCAGAAACCTTCTCTGTCGCAGTAGATGCCGCGGAAAATGTGGAACGGGATAGAGGAAGAGATGCTGGTGATAAGAGTACTAGAAAAAGAAAATGGGAAGGACCACAGTATGATCCAAAGAAGTCCAGATTTCATAGATTTGATAGTCGTATACCTTTCAGACCAGCTGAAAGACCTTGCCCAAAATGCAACCGTTTTCATCAAGGAAATTGTCAAGTTGATCCTCGAGTGTGTTACAAGTGTGGAAAGACCGGCCATATTGCTAAAGACTTTAAAGTAACTCGATTCTGTTTCTTATGCAATTCTCCTGATCATATTCAGTCTGATTGTCCACGGGGGAGAATACAACAGGGTGGTACTTCAGTGAGACCAGCGGGAGTAAGACCGGTAGTACCAAGGCCAGAGTTACCCAGAGCTAGGGGTCGTGCCTTTCAGATGACAGCACAAGAAGCAGAGGAAACTCCTGATGTGGTTACAGGTACATTCTTAATAAACTCTACACGTGCTAAAGTGTTATTTGACTCCGGTGCAAACCGATCGTTTGTGTCTCCTTCATTTGCTGCTTATATGCATTTAAAACCTAAAGTGTTAGATCGTGCTTTAATGGTAGATACTGCAAATGATAATCAAGTATCGGTTAAAGAGGTATTTGATAGTTGTGTGATAAATATAGATGGGTGTGGAGTACCTATCTAGTTGTTTCCTATAGCTCTAATTGAGCTTGATGTGGTATGGGAATGGATTGGTTAGCCGAGAATCAGGCTAGTATAGTTTGTGATAAGAAGCTGATTAATGTTGTATTACCTGAGAAGGGACCAGTAGTGATTTATGGTGACCGTAGAAACCATCAGTGTTGCCTTATCTCTATGATGAAAGCTCGTAAATGTGTTAATAAAGGTTGCACGCGTTACTTAGCTTATGTGATAGATACTAAGCTAGAAAAGAATAAGTTGGAAGATATTCCGATTGTTTGTGAATTTCCGGAAGTTTTCCCAGAAGATTTGAATAGTCTTCCTCCCGTTAGACAAGTAAAGTTTGGCATAGATCTGATTCCTGGAGCCGCTCCTGTTGCCCGTGCACCGTACCGTTTGGCACCTCTAGAGATGAAAGAAATGATGACGCAACTGCAAGATCCCTCAGATAAGGGCTTCATCAGACCCAATTCTTCACCGTGGGGTGCACCGGTTCTGTTTGTGAAAAAGAAGGATGGTTCGATGAGGATGTGCATTGATTATCGAGAACTGAATAAGCGCACGATCAAGAACAAGTATCCGCTTCCCAGAATTGATGACCACTTCGATCAATTAGTTGGAGCTTGCTATTTCTCCAAGATTGATCTAAGATCTGGTTATCACCAACTGAAGGTCAAAGAAGAAGACGTTCTGAAAACTGCTTTCCGCACTAGGTATGGCCACTACGAATTCTTAGTAATGCCCTTCGGCCTGACGAATGCCCCAGCTGCCTTTATGGATTTAATGAATCGGGTATGTAAGCCATATCTCGATAAATTTGTTATTGTGTTTATCGAGGATATCCTTATCTACTCCCGATCCAAAGAAGAGCACGCACAACATCTTCGTTTGATTCTGGAGTTATTAAAGAAGGAATAGTTGTATGCTAAATTTTCTAAATGTGAATTCTGGCTACGGGAAGTTCAATTTATTGGGCATGTAGTTTTCGAGGAAGGCATTCAAGTTGATCCGACGAAAGTAGAAGCAATTGAAAAGTGGGAACCGCCGAGAACGCCAACCGAGGTACGAAGTTTTCTGGGTTTAGTTGGCTACTATCGCAAGTTTATACAAGATTTCTCTCGTATCGCTACGCCTTTGACCAAGCTGACCCGAAAGAATATAAAATTCGACTGGAAAGCAGAACAGGATGTAGCATTCCGAATATTGAAAGAGAAACTCTGTAGCGCGCCGATATTGTCACTACCTGAAAGTTCCAACGACTTCGTTGTTTACAGTGATGCTTCCAAACTAGGATTGGGATGTGTATTAATGCAGCGTGGGAAAGTTATCCCCTATGCTTCTCTTCAACTGAAGGATCATGAACGGCAATATCCTACACATGACATGGAACTTTCAGCAGTTGCTTTCTCGCTAAAGATTTGGAGACATTATCTTTATGGTTCTAAATGTCAAATTTTTACCAATCATAAGAGTCTCCAACATCTTTTCGATCAACGGGAATTGAATATGAGGCAAAGAAGATGGTTACAACTGGTGAATGACTACGACTGTGAAATTCTCTATCATCCGGGAAAGGAAAATGTGGTAGCTGATGCACTGAGTCGTCAAGAAAGAAGTGGAACAATAAAAGTCATTGCACTACGAGCCGAACTCCTACCTAATATCTTTGACGAATTAAAGAAGTGTCAAGTAGAAGCTTTTCAAGAAGAACACTTGAAACCAGAACGGTTAGTGGGTATATCAGCATCACTTGTAAAAGAAGATCGTGGGTTACTGTGTCTGTGGAATAGAATTTGGGTGCCTCGTTTGGGTGGTTTACGTGATAGGGTACTACAAGAAGCTCATCAATCTCGTTTCTCTATTCATCCAGGTACGAATAAGATGTATAAGGATCTATGACAATTTTATTGGTGGCCGGGAATGAAAAGAAGTATTGCCCAACATGTGGAAAGTTGTACCACTTGTAAGAAAGTAAAGATTGAACATCAAAAGCCTTTTGGTCAGTTACAACGTTTAGAAATACCAATGCGGAAATGGGATCAGATTACTACAGACTTCATCATGAAGCTACCAAGGACTCCGAGAGGATTTGATGCCATTTGGGTGATCGTTGACAGATTGACAAAGTCTGCTAACTTCCTGCCAATAAAAGAAACCTATCAGTTAGAAAGATTAGCCAAATTGTATATCGACGAAATAGTAACTCGACATGGAGTTCCAATTTCGATTATCTCTGATCGTAACAGTCGTTTTACTTCAAGATTTTGGAGAAGTTTTCAAAAACAAATGGGAACTCAGATAAAGCTAAGTACAACATATCATCCTCAAACTGACGGTCAAAGTGAACGAACGATTCAAACTTTGGAAGATATGTTACGGGCCTGTATTGTTGATTTTGGGGGATCGTGGGATAAGCATTTGCCGTTGATTGAATTTGCCTACAATAACAGTTATCATTCCAGCATACAAGCGACACCGTTCGAAGTTCTGTATGGTAGAAAATGTCAGACTCCTCTGTGCTGGAACGAAGTGGGAGAGAAACAGTTAGCAGGGCCAGATATAGTTCAGTTGACCGCGGATAAGATTACTCGGATTCGGGAAAGATTGAAAGTAGCTCAAGACAGGCAGAAAAGCTACGCTGACCGACGCCGAAAACCGTTAGAATTTCAAGTTGGAGATTTCGTAATGTTAAAAGTCTCGCCTTGGAAAGGAGTCATTCGATTTGGGAAACAAGGTAAACTGAGCCCAAGGTACATTGGACCGTTTGCAATTACAGAAAGAATTGGTGAAGTAGCCTACAGGTTGGATCTTCCGTCAGAGTTAAGCAGTATCCACAACGCTTTTCACGTTTCAAATTTTCGAAAGTGTTTCGTTACTCCAGATATACAGGTTGATGAAAGGTTGAATTACGTGGAGGAACCTGAAGCCATTGTTGACAGTAAAGTTAAAGTTTTACAGAATGGTAAGGAGATTAAACAAGTAAAAGTTCAGTGGCGACATCATAAAGGTCAGGATGCTACATGGGAATCAAATATGAGAACTAAGTACCCGTACCTTTTTGTCTAACCCTCATTTTTAAAAAAATATGTAATCCAGGTCGTGGATCGGGTAAGAGCAAGTGAATAGAGTAATCGGTGGCTAGCTTTTAGGAAGACTTATAATTTGAAGACTATGACGTGTTTTGTAGTTATAACTTCGTTATTAGATATCATGTAATTAATTAGCAAAAAGTTTGTAATGAAACACCTTATTTTGGTTGTAAAGACTAAGGGACCGTACTTGTTATATGATGTATCTTTTGTTATGTAACGATGTTATGCAATATATGTTATTTGATACATGTTATAGAACCGGGTCGTTACACTCGTGATCTTCCTTACTCCGCGAGTAAATTAATATGTCATCGATAAACACGATCACAAACTTGTCAAGGTATGGTCTGCACACCCTGATCGTTAAATCCATGAACACAGCCGGTGCATTTGTTAACCCGAAGGGCATAACTAAGAACTCATAGTGCCCGTATCGAGTCCTAAAAGTTGTCTTAGGGATATCCTCCTCACGAACTCTCAACTGGTGATACCCTGATCGGAGATCCATTTTTGAAAAATAAGTAGCACCCTGTAATTGGTCGAATAGATCATCAATTCGGGGAAGGGGATATCGATTCTTGATCGTCAACTTGTTTGACTCCCTATAATCGATGCACATTCTAAACGATCCATCCTTCTTTTTGACGAACAGGACTGGGGCTCCCCACGGTGAGGAACTTGGCCGAATGAACCCCTTGTCCAGAAGTTCCTGAAGTTGACTCGACAGCTCCTGCATTTCAGCCGGTGCTAAGCGGTACGGTGCTTTAGCTACAGGTGCTGGTCCGGGAATGAGGTCAATTCGGAACATGACTTGTCTAGACGGGGGAAGTCCAGGTAAATCATCTGGAAATACTTTTGGGTGATCCCTCACCACATGAATATCTTGGATTCGCTTCTCCTCGGACTTCTTTTCAACTACGTGTGCCAAGAATTCGATGCACTTCTTCCTCAAATACTTATGGACCTTCATACTCGACACTAATTTTAGGCTCTTTCCAGGTCTATCCCCTTGTATGATAAGGGTTTCTCTGTCTTGCAGAGGTACTCTAACGGCCTTTTCAAAGCAGCAAATCTCCGCTTGATTCTTGGACAACCAGTCCATTCCTACTACTATGTCAAAACTCCCCAATTCAATCGGAATAAATTCAATGTTAAATAACCTATCAGTTAGATTCAAGGAATAATTTAAGATTACATCTTTAGCCTCAATTTCGTGACCATTAGCAATTTCAACAGTATAAGCATCCCGCAATCTCCTAGTTTTCAAATCGATCAGTGGCCTAAATTCTAATGAAACAAAACTCCTATCTGCTCCAGTGTCAAATAATAATGATGCATAGTGGTTGTTTAGGAGAAATGTACCTGTTACCACATTGGGATCTCGGCGTTCTTCTTTAGCTCCAATGGCGAATGCCCGTCCTCGACCCTGGCCTCCTTGATTTCCCTGATTGGCTAGTCTCACCTGGTTTCCGGTGTTGTTATTGTTTGGTCCCCTATTCAATCTCGGGCACACATTCCGGAAGTGGTCCTGACTTCCGCACTCAAAGCACACCATTTTTCCTTCCCTGGTGCTCTTTTCCATTTTGCAGTTCTTGGTGAAATGACCCATTCGTTTACAATTGCCACAAACAGGACAGTCCCCCTTCATGGTGATAGTTACATTTGTTGCATTTTGGGAGTGGACCATAGTACTGCCTTGGTTCCTGAGCTTTCACTCAGAAATTTCTCACCACCTTCTGATTCTTGCTTGAATTACCACCAGTCTTCTTCCCTGACTGGTTCTCTGACTTCCTCTTATTACCAGCACTTCCCTGAGTCAAAGTTCCGGCTCTAACCACGTCATTGGTTAGACTAGTTGCTAATGCCACTGCAGCTTGGATTGTGGTTGGGTTTGCCGACGTGAACATCCCTTGGATTTTCGGGGATAATCCCCATAAGTATCGATCAATCCTTTTGTTCTCGGGGGTAACCATGTGAGGCACCAGTTTTGCGAGTTCATGGAAACGGGCAGTGTATCTGTCTATGTATGTTCCAACCATGGTGTGATTCCAAAATTCATCTTCCAGCTTCTGAATTTCACTTTTGGGACAATACTCTTCAATGAGTAGCTTCTTAAACTCTTTCCACGAAAGTTTGTATGCATCCTCTCTACCACGGGTCTGGACTTGTATGTTCCACCAAGCTAGAGCCCTGCCTTGCAGTTGACATGCTGCATACTCCACCATGCAGTCCTCTTAACATTTGCTGATATGGAGTACCGATTTCATGCTCTCAATCCATGCTAGTAGTCCTACGGCACCTTCCTTTCCATAAAACTCCATGGGCTTACAGGGCATGAATGCCTTGTAATGACATCACCTATTGTTGTTGACCGGATTTCCTCCTCTGTCTCCATCATTCCTTCGGTCAGCGTTAATGCCTACGGTAACTTGGGTGACTATATTGGGTATCGCCTCCCGGATTTGCTGAGCTATGATCTGTGCTATATCTGGCGTTTGGTCTTCATGATTTTCTCCCGTATTGCGTGGGGATCTTCTTGGAGGCATGATTCTAAAATACATTTACAAATATTGGTTTGATTAAAAATTTTGTACAAATTTTGACCATAAATATTTTTCAAGGATCTACACTACCACTTTGAATTTTGAAATAATGATAATCATGTAAATAAACATAACAATTATAGGTTTGTATTTCACTAAATGATTTTTCCATTCATGTTTTGAATAATGCCGTTAATACAAAATTGTGATGTTAACATACATCAATACCAAAGTTTTAATCCCAAACCTAACAAAATTTGAAATTACCAAAATACGTAGTTCAAAAGCTGTTAAACTGTAAACTATCATAATCAAAACCACTTCGATACGCAACCGCTTAGAGCAACAATACCATCATAGCCAGCACAACTCCTCCAACCAACAGACACAAAAGCTCCATCCTCCTCAGGGTCCGTCTAGCTATACGGGCGTTCTCCCTTGCCGGGGTCAAGCAGTCATATAGGAGGTGCGTCATCTCTGCCAGGTCGGTCATGACCTGCTCCTGGTGGACCACCCTCGTCTGGCAGTTACGCAGCTCGGTTGTCATGGCATGTACATGCAGCGCCTCCTCCCGAGTCATACCGGGAACACGCACTACTAGTATTCCGGTGGTCACTCGGGGTGTCTCTGTTACCTCCTGACACGACATCCCTAACGCCATTCTCCTAGGAATCGGGACGCTTTTTCAGGCCGTCTGTCGGGTGCACGGTCCTCTGGGATTCAACTGGTGAAGTACTGGGGTCGCTGGGGTAACACTGAAGTCGGCGACACTCTCGGATCGTCACTAGTAGCTCTCTCGCTAGTCACCTCAAGCTCCGAATCGGTGTCCATGGAAGGTTCCTCCTCCTGAATGCTGGGTGGGTTGTCTCGGGGACGACCAATAACATAACCCGACTCATCGTCCGAGTAGGCAGTGCGGGAAAACGATGATGATGACGACATAATAATACTGAGGTAAGAGTGTACTTAGTTACTAAATGTACAGGTGTAAATGTCTATGGTATGCAATGACTACACACACACAATGCATGCTACTCGAGGGTTTAAGTAAAAATCATCTTAGCCATACTTCTACTATAACCATTTCTAGTCTCGCATTAATATTTCCTTAATTAAACATAGGTGATCAGGCTTTGTTTAATTGAGGTCCAATAATGCAATACCCGACTTAGTTATACTAGTAATATGTTCAGTAGTTTGAAAGTTATTTCCAGTTTTATGCTATAGTTTGGGTCTTCTAAAGGAAAATTGGTATTCTCTATAACCTGCGGCTCTGCTACCAAATCTGTCACACCCCGCTAAAGTGGAAACACGATATGTAACAGTTTAGGGATTCACAGCATAAGGTACAAGATAACACCAACCATAGTAGTTTAAATAAGTACAAAAGTTTACAATATGTCTTAAAACAACAATTTTCAATTGGAAATAACATTGATAAACACATGCAGGGTGCTGCTACACGTGGTGCCTTTCTACATGCCAACCTTACTGACGTACACCTGAAAAGCATGTCGATAAAAGGTCAACTACTGAAATAGTTGGTGAGATCACAGGTTTTCCGAATGCAATAAGAATTTTTGATGCAAAAGTTGTTTGAATTCGCACAGTGGATAGATAATCCGGTTGTCAATTTGCCCAAGGTATATTAGTATGCAAAATGTTAAAACAATGAGCCCACTACCCAAACCTAACGACTGAACGCCCTAAGGTGCATGTTCTATCGCTAACACGCGTATATGAAAACAGTAATTATGCACTCACGCAATGTAAGTGGGGAGTCAACCAAATAGCGCTATTCATAAATACCAACGGCTCAATAGTTAAGTTAAATGGGTAATGTAAGAGAAAACGGGGACTTAAGGCACAATAGTAAACTCAGAATCAACTAACATAAGCATACATACCATAGTGCATAAGTATTCAGAGCAAGATTTAGCAGTTTCAAGTAAACAGTACAACCGGTGCGTAAAAAGAATTAGTAGCATGCTTTTCCCCCAAAATATACGAAAATGGTAAAAAGAGGTGTGAAAACTCACGGTGATATGTGATGATGGATTCAAGATGTCCACTAAATGCAAACCAATGTCCGATCCTACTTCAATCCTACGAGACGTAAAGATGCTAGTAAGATTTAACCCTAGATCTTATGGTTTCGGGTAAAGCGCAATTATCTAAAATATCATAAAATGCCTATATTTGATTTTTGTTTGAGGTTTCATTTGTGTAATTCTTTATAATTTATTATGTTTAATATTAATATTTATTCACATGTTATGTTTAACTTGTTCATTTTATCAAAAATCTCACATTTATAAAATAAAATGGTAAAAGGGTTTTAAAATTTTGATTTTTAAAACTAAGTTTTAAAATTTTGCTTTTTGTCCAAAATTTTGTTTATGGTCATTTTTAATTGTCTTCTGTAAGTCCAGGATCTAATCTTACAATCAAATATGAACATTCAAGATCGTATTCACAACAACTGGTCATATGATTTATTAACAAACTGTGAATTGCAAGATGTTACAATGAGTTTTTTTCTAAATGGATTCACCAAAGATTATATCAAAGATTAGTTAGCAAACTGTTGCTAACACTATATATACTGTAGAGAAAAGCTAAAGCTACAGTACATATGAGAAACAGACTAATAGAACAATTACACGTGTCCTAATTAGTAACTGAATATAAATGAAAACATCCTAAGATATAAGTTCTGAACATGTTGTTCAGAACTTCTGAATAGGCGCTTCAGAACATTTGTCTTCATAGTTAGAAGTTCTGAGTCTCCTACTCAGAACTATGAACCTTCTAGTCAGAATCCAACACTTAGAATCTTTTTGAGATTTCTCACTTAGAACTTCTGAGTCTTCTACTCAGAACTTCTGAGTCTTCTGAGTCTTCTTTAGTCTTCTTACTCAGAACTCAACACTTGTGTTTTTGACAAAACTCTAGACCTAACAATCTCCCCCTTTTTGTCAAACACACTTGTACTTTTCATCATCAAATTCTTAGAGTAGCAACAATCTTCAGAAGGAGCTCTTCTGAATGCTTTGACAACTTTTGCTCAGAATTCTGAATAATCTGAGTTAATAACTTCTGGTCAGTCTTTAATCAGCAGCAGCAATGATTTCCAAACTGATTTCTGTTACATATTTGCTTTTTCTTTGCTCCCCCTTGAAATGACAAATCTTATCTTCATGTGATCAAGTCAAATTTCTGTCTTTTTATGACTTTCTGACTTTCTTCTCCCCTTTTTTTTAATCAATCAATCAGATTTTTCAATCATATCAATCTTCAAAATCTTTAGCTTTTCTCCCCCTAAAGTTTTGGAAAGTAAAATCATCTTCATAATCTTTAGCTTTTCTCTTCCTAAAGTTTTGGAAAGCAAAATCATCTTCAAAATCTTTAGCTTTTCTCCCCCTTGATTTTCAAAACTTTAGCGATGAAGTCTATGCTTTTTCTCCTCCTTAATGAATAACCTTGCTCCCCCTCAAAATAAGAATTATGGAGCAATTTGTTTTCTCCCCCTGAAACTATGCATGTATTTCACTAAAATTATTCATTTCAAATATATTTATATAAGGAAAATAAGATTCACTGAATTACACTTGATAACTACTAACATTTGATCATTTGGAAATTTTACAAAAGAAATCCAACTTAATGAAATTTATCAGATTTTTCAATCAAATGAAATCAAATGCATGTGTTTGGATTCAAATACAAGTCATCATTGCATATCAAGTTAAAAATGTTCAGTTTCAATCCCTTTATTAAATCTATTTGGTGTGCTTAGCATGCGAAATATGATTAGCTTCAAGAATATGCAATTCTAAAAACATATACGAATACTTTGCTCTACTTACACTATTTGTCCAAAATCAGGAGTTTCATAAATTTACAAGTTTATTGCGACTTTGAATTTTCCCAAAGTTTCAAGAGATATGTGCTCATTGGCATCTTTTAATTTTGTGCTCATTGACATCTTTTAATTTTGTGCACATTGGCATCTTTTAATCAAAAAGTTTAGTAAGAATAAGATACATCGTTAAACATGACTTTCTATCTGGCTTTATAGCAGGATTTGGGTCAGCATATCACAGACCAGTTGGTCTTAGGTGCTAGGTGACAAGCACCCCTTGGAACTTAATTTCCCAAACCAGAAAGGCCACATCGATATATCTTAAACCCATTTGTACCAGTAGAACATGGCTTTCTATCTGGTTCTATTGCATGATTTGGGTCAGCCGATCCCAGACCAGTTGATCTTAGGGACTAGGTGTCGAGCACCCCTTAGGACTTACTCTCCCAAACCAGAAAGGCGACAGGTACAAACTTTCAAACTAAATAATTTTATATATATATATATATTGCATCTCAATCACTTGGTTCTAAAACGTAGTACTTCCCCCATATTTTCGTTTCCATCTATCATTCTGACATTTAGGATTTTTGAGCATTATATTCTATATAAGTATAGATTTCATAACATTGAGCATTCGGCATAATTTCATTCATGTTTTTCTTACCATTCGATTTAATTCAGAAGTGAAAGTTGAAACAAATATAGCTCAGATAATACAAAATACTTGTAAAATCACTCTTTGACACACATTTATTCATTGAATGAAAATTAAAAAAAATTCATATCATTGAATTAAATTTGTTAAGATTCAAACATTCAAAGCAATAGAAATAAACGTAATGCAATGTTACCTTTCACCACTTGTTCCTTGAAACATAAAAATATGACAGTTAAGGATATCACCTGATAAATATGAGTTCTAAACAGATTTGTTTAGAAGTCTTAGTCTCTGAAGTACGGGTCCTGAACTGAATTATTCAGAAGCCATAGTCATTTAAGTACGGGTTTTGAACTGATATGTTCAAAAACCTAAAACGTTGAAGCACGGGTTTTGAACTTTATCTTGAAACAATCAGATCAAATTTTGAGTCAATACTTCCTCTGAAATCAAGATAATTCTGCAAAATCAAGAGATTTTGGTAATCATCTACGATGATTCCTCATTAGATATCAAAAATCCAAATTCTGAGTAGTTGAGTCAGAATTCTGATTAGAAGAGTCAGAATTCTGAGTCACTTGCTCAAAATTCTAAGTATCAGAGTCAGAATTCTGATTAGTTGAGTCAGAATCCTGATTAGTTGAGTCAGAATTCTGAGTAGTAGAGTCAGAACTTCTGATTAAGAGAGTCAGAATTCTGATAAAACTTTTAGAGAAAATGCCTTAGAGAAATGTTTGGATTTTGTGATTTTTGAACATTCTGAACTTCAAATCACCATAACTTGCTCAAAAATCAGAATTTTTCAACCAAAATTTGCAGGGTTGCTCAAAATGTGATTCTGAACACATTATCTGAAAATGTTTTCTACGAAAAACACTCACATCTATGAGTTTGATAACCTCATAGCAAACAGAACTTTTTCAAAAAAAATCAATAAATCAATAAATTGATTTGTATGAATCAGAAATCCATAATCAAGATGAGACCAATTGTAAGTCCATAATCACATTCAGACCGAGTTTTGGACTGAATTATCCAAAAGTCAACATTCTCAATTTAAGCACAACATCTGTTTTCAGTCATGTGTCAAATATGAACATTCAGCTTTACACATGAATAACCTGCAAAACAGATTAAGTTGACTTTGGTACCCATATGAACTTGGGTCCAGGTTTGTTAGGTGCAGTAGCATATGCAGATATTCTATAAGAACCAAACCAATGCTGAATGTACCTTTTATTTACAAAGTCATCAGTCCCACAATATGAACAACAAAGTTTCTTTTGTGCAATTCTGACTAATTGATTTACAGAATAAATCACATCAGGTTTAACAAAAGATTTTATTTGAAATGTATTGTTCTTCTTGACATTTGAATTAGGAACCTTTGATTTTCTCACTTCTTTCTTGGAAGTAGTTCCTTTAACTCTCCATTCCATTTTTATCTTTTTAAAAGAACAATTATAAGATTTATCAATAGGAGAATTATAAAACAAATTAGAAGAACGGATCTGATCTTTTGAACTATGATTTGATTTGTCAACAACTTTCGTTTCAAATTCTTTAAACTTTTTAACATACAAATCAAACCTTGACTGCAAATCAGATTTGGACTTCCTCTCTATCATGATTTTAGTTGATAAATCAGATAATTTCTTAATAAGTCTCCTTATCTCCAAATGAAAAACTTTCTTTTCCTTCTCAAACTCATCTTTTAAGCATTTTTCTTTAAAGCCATTTACCTTCTTCTTTTCAGTCTCTTTCCTTCCATCTTCTAACTCTTTCTCCAACTCATTTATTTTTACAGAAAACTCATTTAATATTCCTGTTTTCTTTTTCTCAAAACCATTCTTTTCTTTTTGAAAAACATTTTTCTTGCATTCAAACTCTTTTCTTTCTTTTGCAAGAATTTTCACCAAATCAGTAATTTTCAAAGATAATTCAATAGACTTTGTTTCAAAACCTTTCCTCTCAGTTTGAAAGTCTCTTCTCTCTTTCTCATATTTCACTCTTTCAAGTATAAGAACTTGTTCAAAATCATAGATCTGTTTCAAGAGTTGACAATTTTTCATTTCACATGATTTGATTCTATTTTCAGACTCTGTCAACATCTTTCTTCTAAAATTGCCTTTCTCTTTCAAATCAACATTCTCTTTTTCTAACAACTTTATGTTTTCTTGAACATTTTCAAAATCCTTTAGAAAATCATATTTCTCTTTTTGCAAAATCTTTATAACTTTTGTATTTTCATCTTGTTTTGCTTGAAGATTAGCAATCTTGCTTAAATGAGCAATCTCAGTTTTTGTTTCAGAAATTGTTTCTTTTGCTTTTACAGGACTTAATTTTTTTAAATTGTCTGAACTAGTTATAGAACTTGCAGGTCTCACAAAAACTTCAACAATCTCAGGCATGATGAAATGACAAATTCAAATATCAACTATGAATTATGATAAAAAAAAATGAGAATCAACACAGATCTAGAACATGCAAGAATTGATCAAATCTGTCACATGCATTTCATCAAACAGTTAGAGTACATGAATTAATGAAATCTTCTTTTCAACAAAAAATTTGAATACTAATCAACATGCAGTAGATATAATCACTTTGATCAAGAAACCAATCAAGAATTTCGAAAACATACCTGTGATCTCTGGATCTCTGTTTAATTTCGAGAATTAATCAGCATAGAGAGAAAATCTTTGGATGACTTGATTGTAAGATATCGATTCAACAGAAAGACAAATTCAAATTTCTTGAATCAATGATAGAAACGAATTCAAGAATTGTTAGGAATTCAAGAATTGTTAGCAGCAGCGGAATCAATTTACGAATTGATCAAGAAACTTCAAGAACGCGATCAAACACACTCTTGGACGAATTTGTTTTTTGATTGGCTCTGATACCAATTGTAAGTCCAGGATCTAATCTTACAATCAAATATGAACATTCAAGATCGTATTCACAGCAACTGGTCATATGATTTATTAACAAACTATGAATTGCAAGATGTTACAATGAGTTTTTTTCTAAATGGATTCACCAAAGATTATATCAAAGATTAGTTAACAAACTGTTGCTAACACTATATATACTGTAGAGAAAAGCTAAAGCTACAGTATATATGAGAAACAAACTAATAGAACAATTACACGTGTCCTAATTAGTAACTGAATATAAATGAAAACATCCTAAGATATAAGTTCTGAACATGTTGTTCAGAACTTCTGAACATACTTCTGAATAGGCGCTTCAGAACATTTGTCTTCATAGTCAGAAGTTCTGAGTCTCCTACTCAGAACTCTGAACCTTCTAGTTAGAATCCAACACTTAGAATCTTTTTGAGATTTCTCACTCAGAACTTCTGAGTCTTCTGAGTCTTCTTTAGTCTTCTTACTCAGAACTCAACACTTGTGTTTTTGACAAAACTCTAGACCTAACATCTTCCACAATTCTTTTAGTCATAGGCTTTTTACCCAAGTTAACATATTGTGTTAGGAAATTTTTGCCATAAAAATCATAATTTTTGAAGATAGTTAGGTACTTCAAATCATCCTTGTATTAGCAACTATCACAGAAAGTATAGTTGTTTGCACACTTGTTTTATAACGCATGTTTGGAGGTCTAAATCTTAGTTTTTTTAAGTTAGACCACTTGGATTTGAAAACTAACACACAGATCTAAGTTCCAGAAGAAATTTCACCTCATTTGGTTAAGAATTGAGAGAGTTATGGTCTTTCAAAATTAGGTGTTGCAATCTGCCAGATTGCCGTCCGAAAATGAACTCAAGAACACATGTTCAAACTCTTGTTTCTTCCAATGATTTTAGTTTCTTTTGCTTAGATTATGATTTATCAACATCATACCAAGAATATTCTAATGAGAAGCTTGTTTTTAACCATCAAAAGTTGCATGCACTCAAGCTAAGCAAAGTTAACTTGCAAAAACCTTAGAAATGACCATTATAAGTTCTTATTGAGAAATCCTTTGAAATCCAAGCTTTGAGTTCGATTTTTGACACATCAAATATGAAGTTTAATCACATGCATGGAGCTTAAAGTAAGTTTTTGTTGAGTAAAGAAGGTTTTTATACAACATTTTTAGAATCTAAAAAGGTAGAAGTTTGAATAAAACACTTGGATGCTAGTTTGAACTTTCAAAAGTTCTTTCTTTGATCTTAACTTTGGTTTGATCATTGATTTATCACCCCTTAAGAACATGCAACATGTTTTGGGAAAAAAATCTACAAACATTAAGAATCAAGAAGTCGTTTTTCTAGCAAAACAAGCTTGAAAAATCAAAATAGAAGAAGAAACTCAAGAAAATGTAAGAAAACAAAACAAAAGATGTGTAGTCTTTCATCTACACAATAATTTACCTCTATGAACACCTTCAAATGCCTTGGATTCTTGTTTTAATGGCCTGAAATGTTGATGGTGTTTGAGAGAAAATGAGAGAAAATTAGAGAGAGAAACTTAGAGAGAAGTTAGAGAGAGAAGTGAAAGTGGGTTGTGTGTGAAATGAGAGAAGAGAAGAGTGTGTGAGGGGTTAATGGGGGGGGGGGGGTGTGGCGTGGCCGGCCATAGGGAGGAGAGAGAGGGGGGTGAGGAGATGAAAGGTTGTATTGGGTTTCGTGTAAGATTTATGATTGTTTTTCTTGAAATTTTAAAGAGGTGAGTTTTATTTTACCATTTTAAATTGTTTATATTAATAATACTTGTTTTAGCTAGTATTTTGTTTTTTTTAACATTGTACAAATATATGTATGTATGATATTAGAATTGCCATTTTATAAGATTGTTAGATAATTCACTCATCTAGGTGAAAGCTTAAGCAAAATTTCTAAATTTTTCTAATAACATTGCTTCTAATTACTAAATCTAGTATGTGACATGTCTAACATAAAATACTAAGATGTTCAGTCCAGTACTAACTTGAAATGTTAATTTGACGGATGTTACAGTCTTACTCTGATCCACTTCAGAGGTGGGGACAGAGGGAACCTTGAGTTGACTTGGGGATTTGTCTATAACCCTTCGTCTTCGTGCACTCTACGCTTCTCTGAAGAGCGGTTTGTTTCTAAATTAGTGAGTGTGGCAAGGGAGACAAATTCCTCTGTTGGGATTTCAGGTATGACTTGGGGTGAAGTGCCACAAATTAGAGTAGTGTCCTTTGGAGAGGACACCATCTGTTGGGCTTCCCCGGTTTCTCTGGTTGGTTTGTTTGGGTTGGGTTCGAGCTGTGCAGCTCTTGTTTTAATAATCTCTTCTGCCACTAGACTAGCAAGATTAGACATGTAGGTAGCACAGGGGGGAGGTTTGGAAATGTGCCTCTTCTAGCTCCGACATCTTTTACACTCATTTCCACACCTTCTAGTCTAGATCTTCTGGTGTGTCTAATTTGGACTCTACTTCTTCGTCCCATATCCCCTCTGTGGTCTCTAATTCCTCTGTCTTCTCCAAGTTTAGGTTAAACTCTGTTGCAGGAGAGGCAAGGATTTCCGTTCTAGCCGAGACTTCAGGAGTCTCTGCTATTATGCCTTTAGGAGTTGCATCTGCCATTTCTTGATCAGAATTCACATCTGCTACCGTGAACTCTGGTGTATGGTATTCAAGAGCATCATGTGTTAGATTAAATTAGCTCCTAATTTAATTAAATGTTTTATAAAGAAAAAAGCTTATGGGCTTTTAGCTAATTGTATGGGCTTAGCCCTTTTTATCTTTTAAATGAACCCTTTATAAAGGATTTTAGGGTTCCATTTTTCATTAGGTCATTTTTTGAAGATACACATAAAAAACACACACTGACTAATCTCATGAGAGTCATCTAAAATGTAAAGTGTGGTGTTCTTCATTTTCCTCTCCATATTATCTCAAATGAATATGAGATGAGTTTATTTATGATTGTTCTTAAGGCCATCCTCAGCGCATAACTAAAAGCCCTCAAGCCCTCAACGCCACCTCAGCATCACATCAGCTAAGCCCTCAAGCCCTAAACACCCCCAGCGCATAACTAAAAGCCCTCAAGCCCTCAATGCCACATTAGCGCCACATCATTTTTTTAATTCTTTTATTTATACATTTAATTATTTAACAAAATAAAAATATTTATATATTTTTGAATAAATAAAAATAATAAAAATAAAAATTCATATCATTCCTTAAAAAATTAAAAATTACAAAATAAATTTAAAAATTACAAAATAAATTTAAAAAGCTACTCGTCATCATTGTTGGGAACTTGGATACGCCAAATATGTTCGACCAAATCCGACCGAAGGTTATTATGAGTGGCCCGGTTTTGGACTTCTCGAACATTTGCCGCGCGTTGTTCCTCACTGATTTGTGTTTCGTTATCATCCGTGAAAAGACCGTGGTCATCGCCACCACAAATAGCATGATATTCGTCTTCGAGTATCATATTGTGTAATATGACACAAGCGTACATAATGTTTCCCAATCTTGAGAGTTCCCATCCGCGTGCCGAGTTATGAAGTATATGCCAACGTTGTTTAAGCACGCCAAAAGCTCGTTCAACATCTTTACGTGCCGATTCTTGCGCGGACTTGAACTTTTGTCGTTTAGGGTCCCGTAGGCACGTAAATGATTTTACGAAAATAGCACATTCCGGATATATCCCATCCGCTAGATAATATCCGTGCTCGTAGGTGGCTCCATTCACCTCAAAAGGGCAGCCGGGTGCGTTTCCATCATATACATCGTTGAAGATGGGCGACTGATTGAGAACATTGATGTCGTTGTTGGAACCGGCAACACCAAAGTATGCATGCCATATCCATAGATCTTGAGAGGCCACTGCTTCTAGCATGATTGTCGGGTGCTCATGATCACCTCTCATGAATTGACCTCGCCATGCATTCGGACAATTTGCTCACGCCCAATGAGTACAGTCTATGCTGCCGAGCATGCCGGGAAATCCGTGTTTAGCTTCATGCGCGGCGTGCAACTTCTGAATATCAATAAAAGTAGGGTTGCGTAAATATTTTTGACCATACAGTTCAATAATACCTGTGCAGAATTTGTATAGACAATCTCGTGACGTTGTCTCTCCCATACGGATGTACTCGTCAAGTGCGTCAGCAGTTACTCCATACGCCAATTGCCGAATAGCGGAAATACACTTTTGTATCGGAGAAAAATCTTGTTTGCGTCTGCCGTCCACCCGAAGTGTAAAATACGGATACTCTCCTGCTAAATCTTCAACTATTCGTTCGAATAGTTGTCTGCTCATCCTGAACCGCCGCCTAAACATATCCGGTGTATAAACCGGGTTGTTGCCAAAGTAGTCCCGCATAAGCGGCTCGTTTGCATCTACTCGACCTCTTTCTATGTTCGCGGCCCTCTCTGTTGTTGACGACGAGGCGGTGCTACCATAAATCCATTGTGTAGTATGTCGAAAAACTTCTCTTTGTAGATTCAACAACTCGTCGGTGTCTACGGATGATGATGATGCGGTCGGTGAACCGGGCTGTGGCGAATCCATATTGTTTAAAATATAGAGAATGGAAGAGAATGAGAGAGTTTGAGAGATTGTTGGTGTGAAAAAATAAGAGGTTGAGGGTTAATATATATAGTGAGATTAAATTGAAAAAAAAATTATTATTTTTTTATAAAAGTAGCCGTTGGATTTATTTATTTTTAAGATTTAAAAAAAATACAAATAGCCGTTGAATGCTTTCGGGTTCCTCGATTTTGAAAGCCCGGAGGCCGAGCCCGAGCTCGAAGCCCGAACAGCCCCCACCGCTGCCCGCACGAGCCCGAGCCCGAGCCCGTGGGCGCTGCGGATGGCCTTATTGTTCATCTTATCTCTATTTATATATGGATTTTATTTCTTCTATTGTCTGCTTGTCCTAAATGGGACCAACAATTGGTATCAGAGCTGGATTGAAGAAACTCTTATTCAATCGGTCATCTATGCAACAATAGAAGATTAGATGATTTATTTGTTGTTTTGGTGCTTAGATTGATTCAATCACATGAGCCTAAACACAAATATCATATCTGATACTTATTTTCTGTTTTGTGCTTATTGGAAATCCAATCTTTGATTTCAATAAGATTTGGATAAGTTTTGACAGAAAATTAGTGTTTCTCTTCACAAAATCTGATTCTGCACACCACATGTTTGATAAAATGCCTAAGTGAAGATTTGGTTCTGTTTGGATCAAATCTGATCAGATTTAATACATGTGTGTGGTTTGATTCTTTCTCATTCATTGGTCTTATTTGATAAGCACTAAGTAGATGGTTGATCTATGATCTCATCCTTGTGTGTGCTTGAGTCCATAGCATTTTTTTTGGCATCTTGGTAGTAAGGTTGTTGATCTTTGATCTGACCTTTATTTAAATCCAAGATTGGACTCTCTTTGATCCAGATTTTGTTTATATTCCGTTGCTCATAATCATTTAAATGAAAACAAAATCATTTGGGTCTTGAAAAAAAAGTTGATTGAGAAAGATTTGGTGTTGTGCTATGTATTCAAAGTCTGATCTGAAAAGTTTTTATAACTATGAGTGTTTCTAATTAGTTTTCTGACCTGATCAATTAGAGATCTAATTATTTGCACTCACGGTTCTAAAAGTTATATGGAGATCGTCTTATTTTCTACATCAAATCAGATTTAATGACAGCATGCTGACAGATTTGCGATGCTGTAGTAAAGTGATCATATCTCACTGATTAGGACACCAATTGATGCGATTCAAAAGGCCATGGATTCAAAGCACATTGATGAACAGCTTTTGTGTTTTGAGATTTCAGAGATTCGAAATTTATAAGGGTCATATGCATCGTTGAAGTAGACAACAGTGTGCTGATACAAAACTATTGGACAGATCTGCACGACTATGGTAAATCAACCGTATCTTATTCGTCCGAGCTGCAAAAGAGGTGATTCCAGATGATCTGAAAATATAACAAACCAATGCACACTCTTTATGTTTTGAGTTTTTTCAAACTTCATAGATATCATGATGTAAAGTAGTTTCGAAGTTGGTGTAAAACTGCTGGCAGAGGACTTAGAAGAAATCAGCAAGAGTTCACCAGAGCTCTGTCATACCTCATCAGAGCTCTGTCAGAAAAATTCTGTTCCACCAGAGGCATTGTTCACAACAGAGGCACTGTTCACAATAGAGGCACTGTTCACAACAGAGGAATTGTTCACCGGAGCAGAAGCACCAGAGCAGAGGTACTTGCTGTCAGCTTTGCGCACCTGTCGTATTTTCAACAGAACTCGCTCCTCGAAACTCCAAATTCTATGAGTCTAGATGCGTTGGATTCCTAAGACAACGAAGAACAATTTTGATGTTTTGAGCTTGGTCTGAATCACTGTTCTTCTGGGTCAGAATCGCTTCTAAAGTCATTGTACATCTGCTGGACAGAAAGTTTCTCTCATCAGAACTCTGTTGATTTTTCAGACATCAGAGCTTACCAGATCTCTGTTGAGCTTACCAGAGCTCTGTTGATTTATCAGAGGTTATTCAAAAGATCAGAGGCAATTGTAGAGCTTACCAGAGCTCTGATCATCGACAAAAGTTGTCCAGAGCTCTGTTGATTTTTTTTTGGGACACCAGAGCTCTGTTGATTCGTCAGGGGCTATATGGATCAATTTTTTTTCAGAAATAAGAGGAATGACCAAAAGGGACCAGAGGCAGACTCAAGCATGTTTATCAGAGTTTGTTGGTCCATAAATCAAATCAAGCCAAAAGCCCGGAGCCCGAAATTTTTCAGTTTGTTTGACAGCTTTGCGCTGCTTCAAAAATATACGCACAGCTTTTTACTCGGTGCTCCAATTGACACGAGTTCAGTTGCATTAGTAAGATAATTCACAGACGCACGACTTTTATGTTCTGAGTTTTCTCAAATTATGTGAGCTAGTATGCCAAAACCAGCCTCAAAATCTGTTGTAAGGTGCTGGACCGAAAGCATTGCATTTAATTCATGCTCTTTCCGCTTTCAAGAACGGTGTTCTCTCGAAGTTTCTTCATGGTGTCATACAGCTATTGTGACATATTGATTGTCACTCACTCCTCAGTTATTCATGTTTAATGCTCGGTGCTGAATGCTTACTCAACAGTGAAGTTGAATCATGAAAACCGGACAAATGGGGTTAATTGTCTCGGTTTTTCAAGAAGATGAGTCTACGTTTGAGGGGGAGCTCGTGATGCTTTGAAGACTCGAAGAATGGAATGCCAAAGTGTCTAAAGAAAGCAAGGGGGAGACTACAAGATGATGCTTTCTTTATAAAACATTAAGGGGAGATTGTTAGATTAAATTAGCTCATAATTTAATTAAATGTTTTATAAAGAAAAAGCTTATGGGCTTTTAGCTAATTGTATGGGCTTAGCCCTTTTTATCTTGTAAATGGACCCTTTATAAAGGATTTTAGGGTTCCATTTTTCATTAGGTCATTTTTTGAAGATACACACAAAAAACACACACTGACTAATCTCATGAGAGTCATCTAAAATGTAAAGTGTGGTGTTCTTCATTTTCCTCTCCATATTATCTCAAATGAATATGAGATGAGTTTATTTATGATTGTTCTTATTGTTCATCTTATCTCTATTTATATATGGATTTTATTTCTTCTATTGTCTGCTTGTCCTAAATGGGACCAACATCATGCATGTTCCACCCAGAGGTATCCAAGGTGGTGTCCATTTGAGTTCTCTCTAAGAAAGAATCAAATGTCTCGGTGTGAAGGTCCTCTGTGGATTTTGGGATGGTTGATTGTTGGGCCCTAGATTCTGTGAATCTCAGAGGGGTTGGAGAGCGTAGTTCTTGTTGGGCAAGAGTCACATCCTCTGCGATAGTTTGGAGAGGGGACTTAGGTTTGTAGGTTTTCTTCTTCTTGTGTTTGGAGGCTCCTTCCTCAGAGGTTTTTGATTTTCTTTTCTTTATTTTCTCCATCCGAGGAGGTGCAGAGGATTCGACTACAGTTTGTTCTTTTGGGGTGTCTTCAGGAATAGCTGAGGTGGCTTCTTCTGTGGGTTTGGCTTTAGGGACCTTCTTCTTCTTTGGTGCCACTTGCTTTGGTGGTTGGATTTGTTCAGAGACATTGGGTGGGGTGGCAGAGCAAGCGGTTGCGAAGGCCGATCTGGCAGATCTTTGTCTTTTCACTCTCGTTGTGGGGGGGGGGGGTCATAGGACTCGGTTTGGGAGTCCTATGTGCACGCACGTACTCTTCTTCTGATGCCTTGTCATCTACGTATACCAACATCTTCTCACTTGTTGGTCTGCAGTGAGGGTAACCAACAACGTGTTTGGTGGGGGTCATCTTCTGCAGAGGGTAAGTTTTCACAGTTGGTCCCTCAAGCGTCCATCCTTCCTTTTCTAGCAGAGGTTCTAGGATGATCCCCAATATCCTCTGGAATTGCAGAGATGTAAGCTTTCCCTTTGCCTTCTGAGTAGACATTTTGTGTTCAACTATGGCAATCAACTCCTGATGGATTAATCCTGCATAGTCTAAAAGTAGATCATAACATATATCGTACATTATCGAAAGGATCTGATGAGAGCTCTGGTCGGGACACTCAGTCTTTCCAGTTAGACTTCTGTTGAGGATGGAGAAGAGGGTGTTCCACAGAGGAGGAAGGCGATGTCTTCTGAAGTCATTTCTCTTGGTCAGAGGTTCGTTGTATCCAAGCATCATGGCAAAGTCACAGAGCTCTGCGTCTGTTGGTTCCTCTGCGTATTGTCTAATTCCCAGCAGACCTCTGGTAGGTAGTTCAAACTCGAATGAGATCATAGTTCTATTGATCCCAATGGTTAGGCTTTTGGAGTTATCCAGATTGGACATGTATCCAATGACATAGTTTATGTCCTCATCAACACGGCACCTCTGCCAGAACTGGTTCAGGTAATGTCCAGGGATGTTCTTGACATTCTTTGTCAAGCTATGTCTCAGGGGATGGTTTTTCAGGAGATTAATTAGAATGGCCTGTTCTTGACCGAAGTTATTTTGACTTAGAACCACACAGTGGTTGTTTGGTTTTAAGGGTAAAGGGTTCTCAGACCACTGATTTTTAATGAAGTTATGCATATTTGTGGAGGGGTGATAATGAGCCGAGTCACCACTGTTTGATTTCTAAGGTTGGTTTGTTGCCGCCGATGGGTTTTGAGAGTGCTCAGATGGAGCAGGGGAGTTTGCAGGTGAGATATCGGATGCCATTGAAGATTTTTCTTGAGAAAACTTGAAGAAATAGCAAGTATTTGCAGGTTTGCACTTGGTAATTGCAGGTTCTCCGGAGTAATCAGAGAGAAAGGTGTTTGGAAAGTTGAAGAGAAAGGGTAAATAAAGGTTTTATAATGGGTAAAGTGGATAGAATTTGGGCAGTAGAAATTTTATTACATAGATTTTGGGGTTTGCACTCGAGTATACATCTGTGAAAAGACGCTTCAGTACTGAAGGTGAATTCCACGTCCAATAGGAGTGTGCCACGTCATAGGTGGCGGTGCACGATGGAACGTCGTGCGGCTCCTATTAACTCTGAGCGCGTGGCAGTTGCTATACCCAACTATCTATCACTTTTGAAATAATCCGCACCTTGGACATATTCAAAACACATATGTGCTTAAGAATTACAGAAGCTCTGTGGTGGAGTGAGCTTCTGTGGTCTAAGGACTTCCTCAACAAGCACCATAAATTGCACCTTTTCTTTACCAATTTTTTTTGAAAAAGCAATGAAATGGTCGATAGAGCTTCTACTAGAAAATTCATTATCGCATAGACCTTGTGGCATAGAGGCTCTGTCAAACGTGGCAGAGGCTCTTTGACCAATAATTTCTAATTGTGGAAAGTTCTCAAAAGATTTTGATCATCTAAAGTTTTGACTAGTTTAAATAGGTAATTCAGGACATATTTGGAAAGTTGTGTCCGAGAAAAGTGCTTTGGAAAACTGGTTTGTACGATGTGCTTACCAAACGTCTCTCATTTATCTCGGCATGGTCATATTCTTCTGTTCATTGTCTTGGTCAAAGAACTTCCTTGGCTCCCCCTTGAATGATCAACATTTGTAGATCATTACAAGGTCTGCTTCTGCTCCACCTTGATCTATGCTTGGGTCAGATAAAGATAAGTAGAGCACAAAACATAGATCAAACTCCCAAGAGTTTCTGTGAGAATGGCCAGAGGCTCTGTGCCATTTCACAGAAGCTCTGTTGGTTACATAACTTAGTAAGGTAAAGAATGTACATACTTAAAGATTAAAATATTTACATATATACAGGAGGATTTAACTTCACTTATAGAGGGATTAACTCATGTTTAGCATACCTAACTTACCCACCAAGAATAGAAATCTCTTTTCATCAAGTGCTTTGGTGAATAAGTCCGCAAGCTGATAATATGTAGGCACAAAGTACATCACTATTGTGCCCTGTTCAACGTGATGCTTCAGAAAGTGGTACCTGATATCTATGTGCTTTGTTTTCGAGTGTTGTACGAGATTGGCAGAGATAGCAATGGCGCTTTTGGAATCACAGAGGATGGGTATCTTTTGGATACTTAGACCATAGTCTTTGAGTTGAGTTCTTGTCCACAGAACTTGTGAACAATAGCTAGCAGCAGCAACATATTATGCTCCTGTCGTGGATGTGGACACACAGTTCTGCTTCTTTGAAGTCCAGCTTACCAGTTTACCACCTTGGAATTGACAACTCCTAGAGGTACTGTTTATGTCTAACTTGCATCCTCCGTAATCTAAATATGTATAAGCCATAAAATCAAAGCCAGAGTTATTTGGATACCAGAGACCAAGATTTTTGGCTCCTTTAAGGTATCTAAAGATTCTCTTGACAGCATAGAGGTGGGATTCTTCGGGGTTAGCTTGATATCTTGCACAAAGACATATGGCATACATCTGGCCTACTAGCAGTTAAGTACAACAGAGACCCAATCATGCCTATGTAGAGTTTGCACTCTACAGATTTACCCTCTGGATCTGAGTGTAACTTAGATCCAGTAGCTGTTTGGGTAAAAAATCACACCCTCGACCGACTTGGGAAATCCCCTCGACATGACCCATGGACATTGGTTACCCCCGACCGACAATGATAATACCCATTATTATCATATCCCCGACATACTTTAAATAACCACGATAATTGACATCTTGCGTCAATAGTCATCTAACATCTAATGATCGCACGTCACGTATCGCATGTCACGTATCGCACCTCGTATATCGTTAATCTTACGCTATTAGTCCTACGTCACTAGTCGTATGTCGCCAGTTACGTGTCGCCAGTTACGACTCGTTGGTCTTACGTCGACAGTCTTCTGTCGTTATTCGTATACTAACCGTTAACAGTCAAACATCTATTTCTGTTGTTCATTAACGTAGGTCCACAAGCATTATGGCACAACGGTCGATAACGGCCAAGCTAATCGATGACATTAAAGACTCGACAGCGGTTACAAAGCCAAGTCATCAATTCGCATTTAATGTCCGACAGCGGTTACAAGACCAGCCATAAAGCTCATTTATTACCAGTCGAAGCTATATAAAGGCCTTCGGACATCAAAAGAAGGGGGACATCACACAATTCCAGAACCACACGGTGAACTCAAGAACACATGAAGCAAAGAGTTTCTCTCTCGAAGAATCGCTCTCGACGCACGACATTCGCTCTCGGCGCACGATAACCACTCACGACACATTGGTTTCACACACGACATACACCTGTTTTACATTACAAACACTTGTACTTTACATTTCGAAGCATTTTCTTCACTTGTATTGTAATCATCTGTACGATCGACGCAAGGACATCGCCCCTGATTGGCGACCATAGTACATCGACGACATCCACTGTCGTCCGCAGGTTTTTTCCCTCGTTCGGGGTTTTTCCTGCATCATCAAAATCTCTTGTTTCGTCCACATTTCCTTCGTATTTTTTCTTGTATATTTCAATGGTTCAATCTTTAGTTGATAAGGTCCGAAACCGTACCTTAAATCGTATTTTTATATGATTTTCGGCATAAGACTGTTTAATGCAATTTTTGGCATCTTTGGTGCGATTTTTGGCATTAACAGTTTGGCGCCATCCGTGGGACCCAACTAAGGATTTCTTTTGAAATGGACATCGTATTACTAACGTTTCATCTTATGTAGATCTTCGTTTTCTATTTATCGACTTCAAGTCTCGACCACGCGACGAAGATCCAAGCGGAGTTGGAAGATACTAATCAAAAAATGTTCAATGTATCGCATGTATCGAATCATCCGAGGACTCGGGGGCTCGGAACGCGCGTCGCAAAATGGGAAATACCATATCTTTGATTTCAAATGTCTTTGGAAAATTGCGCTTATCGACTCCAAGTTACGGTAACTGAATATGGTAAAACAACTCTATATATATACTCTAAGTATATTCTCCTCGTTCAATTATTATGATCTAAATGTTGATTTAAGCATCAAAGGATCATTGGTCAATCCAACGATCACCCTCCGATTTTACATTGCAGGCTCATCTTACGATTTACATCGTGAGAAATAAAAAGTCTCTACGACTTAAGTACAGGTTTTACAATTTATATCGTGAAAAAATGAAAGTCTATAAGACTTACATCGCAGGTCTTACGATTTATATCGTGAGAAACAAAGTCTCTAAGACTTACATCGCAGCTCTTACGATTTATAGTCGTCAATAAGAGATGACTCATATTTGTTTTTTATCTTATGATCGTCCGTCATGGCCAACGCAGGTTGCGATTTATAATCGTCAATAAGAGACGATCCGCGTGTTAAATCTTATTATCGCCAATTATGGCAAGCGCACGTTGCAATTTGTAGTCGTCAATACAGACGACTCACCTTTTTAATTTTATGATCGCCAGTCATGGCAAACACAGATTAAAATTCTCGGTTGCCAGGTTAAAATTCTCGGTCGTCAATAAAGGCGACTCACATGTTGAAATCGCACGATCACTTGTCATGACATATGTCGTCAATAAAGACGATTTATACATTGAATTTCACAATCACCAGTTATGGTAAGACGCATGTCAAAGCGTAAAAGTCGCCAACAAGTGCGACTGGCACATTTTAATCTCATGATTGCCAATAAAGGCAAGTCGCCAGATTAACTGTATAATCACAAGCAAAAGTCTTTCAAAAAGGCGACTACGTCCTCCGACGAGTGTTTCAAAGCACTCAAAAGCTTAATGCAAGTAAACTTTTCTCTAAGTGGAAAGGTCCTTATCGTATCTTAGAAGTTGTGAGTAAAGGTGCCTATCGGCTCCAAACCCTCGACGGTCGAGATATCCCAAGCAGCTGGAATGCAACGCATCTGAAAAGGTATTTCCTCTAAGTCCTTTTCCTTTTTTCATACGATTTTTTTTATCACGACGATTACTGACTTAAGCATCGGAGGGTCGTTGGCTAGCCAACGACCAACCTCTGACATTGTTTTATCGCAGGATCGCACGACATAAGTTACTAAGTCTATCATACGACTTCAGTAAAATCGCACGATATAAACAATCAGTTCTATTAGACGACTCGATTGTATAACTACAGGAACACATGATCCAAGTTCATCGTATGATCAAATCACACGATCGTAAGGTCTAGCGACCACCCAATCTAAGTTCTTTAACTTAGAAAAAATTCGTGTTCTGAATGAATGCTTTGATCGCATGCGCTTATGTTTGCTTATACGATTTAGAAATATGAAAATCTTATGACTTACGTTCTAATCGTTGTATTACAATGGATGCCCAAGTCGCACGACTCTTTGTACTTAAAGAATTTTTTACAGTCGACATTACATCTGTCTATGACATGTAGGAGTCAGAATAATACTCAGGGAGGTAAAACTTTTTACCGATTATCGCTAAAGCAAAACTTACACAACATAACATAGGTCTATAACGACCATATCGGCTGGGAACACCAGAACATATGTCTTTAACGACCATATCGGTTGGGAACGCCAGAACATATGTCTTTAACGACCGTATCGGCTCGGAACGCCAGAACATATGTCTCTAACAACCGTATCGTCTGTGAACGCCAGATCACAGGACCACGTCGACTAGGAACACCAACCTGACGACATGGACCCCTGTCTCCTCGATAGGAAAACGTTCCCTGAAAGACAGGAGCAAATACTTCCTCAGATGAGGAAACAACGTCGTCCCGTCTAGGACACCAACAACGTCGTCCCGTCTAGGACACCAACAACGTCGTCCCGTCTAGGACACCATCGGCCGATAACCCGTCCCCCTTGTCGGCAGACGCTGGGGACAACACATTGGACACTAGCTTCGGCACTGTCGCCGGAAGCGCCGAAGTTGCTGGTGTCGCGTCCATCGCACCAGAATGGCTTGATGACGCCCTCGCCTCCTTAGGCGTGACAACTCTCGACGAAACGTCAGCCCTCGAAGACGGTTCCATCAGAACTACCGTCCTTGTCTTCTTCAAGATTCCTGACCCTGCTGTCGGGGCATTCTTTCCCGGCCTCGAAGGGCAAGCGCAACTTGCGTCGCCTTCTTTGGCTGACCAAGTCAGTTTTTCTTCTAATGATCTTAGCAAAGTAACACGTCTCCATAGCAACGCATTAGTGCGAGATCTGAAATTCCAATGGCTTTGAAATTCAGATCTCGGGGGGCTAACTGTTTGGGTAAAAAACCACACCCTCGACCGACTTGGGAAATCCCCTCGACATGACCCATGGACATTGGTTACCCGCGACCGACAATGATAATACCCATTATTATCATATCCCCGACATACTTTAAATAACCACGATAATTGACATCTTGCGTCAATAGTCATCTTACATCTAATGATCGCACGTCACGTGTCGCACGTCACGTGTCGCACGTCACGTATCGCACCTCGCACATCGTTAATCTTACGCTATTAGTCCTACGTCACTAGTCGTATGTCGCCAGTTACGTGTCGCCAGTTACGACTCGTTGGTCTTACGTCGACAGTCTTCTGTCGTCAGTCGTATACTAACCGTTAACAGTCAAACATCTATTTCTGTTGTTCATTAACGTAGGTCCACAAGCATTATGGCACAACGGTCGATAACGGCCAAGCTCATCAATGACATTAAAGACTCGACAGCGGTTACAAAGCCAAGTCATCAATTCGCATTTAATGCCCGACAGCGGTTACAAGACCAGCCATAAAGCTTATTTATTACCAGTCAAAGCTATATAAATGCCTTTGGACATCAAAAGAAGGGGGACATCACACAATTCCAGAACCACACAGTGAACTCAAGAACACACGAAGCAAAGAGTTTCTCTCTCGAAGAATCGCTCTCAACGCACGACATTCGCTCTCGGCGCACGATAACCACTCACGACACATTGTTTTCACACACGACATACACCTGTTTTATATTACAAACACCTGTACTTTACATTTCGAAGCATTTTCTTCACTTGTATTGTAATCTTCTGTACGATCGACGCAAGGACATCGCCCCTGATTGGCGACCATAGTACATCGACGACATCCACTGTCGTCCGCAAGTTTTTCCCTCGTTCGGGGTTTTTCCTTCGTCATCAAAATCTCTTGTTTCATCCACATTTCCTTCGTATTTTTTTCTTGCTTATTTCAATGGTTCAATCTTTAGTTGATAAGGTCCGAAACCGTACCTTAAATCGTATTTTTATATGATTTTCGGCATAAGACAATTTAATGCAATTTTTGGCATCTTTGGTGCGATTTTTGGCATTAACAGTAGCCACGGTGGTCTTCATGATAGAGGAGTCAGAGAGTTTGAATATCGAAAGAATGTCAGAGACATATTTAGATTGATTGATAAAAATTCCCTCTGATGATTGTTTGACTTGAAGCCCGAGGAAGAAGTTTAATTCTCCCATCATGCTCATTTCAAACTCACTCTGCATGAGTGTTTCAAACTTTTTGCAGTATTTTTCATTTGTAGAACCGAATAGTATGTCATCCTCATAAATTTGTACAAGTAGAATCTCATCACCTTTTCTCTTACAAAAACAAAGTGGTATCGGTGGTACCTCTTTCGAACTTATTGACAAAGAGGAAGGTTGAAAGGCGTTCATACCATGCTCTTGGGGCTTGTTTGAGTCCATACGGGGCCTTATCTAGATCAAGGTTCTAAATGGCGTGAGGCGTGGCGTGGCGGCGAGGCCATGGCGTTTTCCATGGCGGCGCCACGACGGCAAATATATATATATATATATATATAATTAATTATATACATATATATAATTATATATATATATAAAAAAATTATAATAATGATTAAGTTTAATGCTTTAAATTCATATAAAAAAACAAAAGAACCATGGATTGACAATTTGATATCAAATATACAAAGTTTACAAAAATGATATCAAGATCATAACAAAAAGAACGATCTACCCATGGTTTATATACTTCAATGTTATCGTCATCAATTATATCCAAAAGTAGATGTATAATCTAAGGTCTAAACAAACGATCCATGCATGTTATCAATTATCGTCATCAATTATATCAAAAAGTGTTTCGTCATCGGAGTTGAATTCAAATTCTTCGCCACCTTCAACTTGTGGTTCTTCATCCGACTCAAAATCATCCTCATGAAGTTCTCTAGCCTTATGGTCTCTAGCCTCCAAACTACCGCCTTCTTCCATTTCCTCCTCCTCCTCATCACTAATAGCAACGATCCATGATTGTGCTTTACTAGCATCAAGAGAACGTAACACATCCATATTTTGATTCTTGACTCTTGTCCACTTGTTGATGAGTTTGGCATTAAACTGAACCAAGACAAGATCATTCAATCTTTGACTATCAAGTCGATTCCACTTCTTTGTATGTATCTAAAGTTGAACAACAAAAAAGTTAAATATAAAATTATCTTTTGTTGATACGTTCACATATTAAATTGAAAAAAGTTAAATATAAAATTATCTTTTTAAAACATAAAAATACTTACCCCCTCAAAGGGACTCCAATTTCTTTCACATCCCGAAGAGCTAGTTGTCAACGAAAGAATTTTTATTGCCATCTTATGCAATGTTGGGGTGGCATTTCCATATGTCATCCACCAAGTAACTACAAATATATATTGAAAGTTCAAGATCTTATCTTACAATCAATATAGAAAGCAGTAATTGAGAATTTGTATGATCAAGCCCAGTTGTATTCAATGATGAACAGAATTACAGATCTAAGAGAGAGAGAATCTCAAAGATTACAAAGAATGAATACAAAGTTATACGGGAAAAATCAATCAATCAATCAGTCAGTTAGCAACGTAATGCTAACCACTCTATTTATACTGCAACGGACATGTTAAAGCTACAGTACAAATAGGAAAGACTAATAAGAACATAACACGTGTCCTAATTAGTTTACTAAATACTAAGTAAAGTATGTAGTCATAAGTTCTGAACAGGTAGTTCAGAACTTCTGAACATTCTTCTGATAACGCTTCTCAGAGCTTCTGACTCTTTCACTCAGAACTATGACTCTTCTTCTCAGATCTCTGACTCTTCTACTCAGAACATCTGAGTCTTCTTATCAGAACTTCAACACTTGGTTTATTGACAAAACTTCAGATCTAACAATCTCCCCCTTTTTGTCAAATAAACTTGAATTTAGCATCATCCAGGTCTTTCAGAGCAGGAACAATTTTCTGAAGTAGCACATTTCTAAGATTAAGCCTCTTATCAATTTTGACAATGATTTCTTGAATAATTTCAACTTGCTGATTGATTACTTCTTGAATTATATTTGCTTCCTTCACTTTTAGCATCTTTTTCTCCAAATTATGCTTTATGATTCTTAAAGTTCCAGAATAGTATTTTGCAGTTTCCTTTGCTCTGAAGAAGATCTTTCCACTTTTGTTTTTCAAAAATACTCCCAAATATGGATATTTATGAACACTTCCAGTCTTTAACACCTTTTTTTGTTCATGATCTGTGTTGGGATTTGCCAGATAAACACATGGCTTTTGTAAGTACAAAGCTATTTGGAAATCTGTATAACAGTGCCACCTTAAGATGTAGAACATGGCCTCAATTACCACACTTCTTGTCTTCCTTTCATTTCTGTCTTTGCTTGACTCTTTGAAGCATAGAAAGCTGTGTAATCTGTAGAAGTCAACCACTGATAGTTTCTCAAAATCTGCATCAGTAAAGTAATAAACCTTGCCATCTTCTCTCAGAACTTCAAAAGATAAGTACTCCATCTTTCTGAATTTCTTAACCTTCAATTCTCTGATTCCAGTGATTAAAAAATCTGAGTAAACAACTTGCTTTGTTTTGCCAAGACATCTTGATTTTTCAGCCAACCAGATCTGAGTCTCCTTAGGTCTATCATAATACACATCCAAGAATTGTACTTCTTTTGGTTTGAAGAACTCAGGCAAATCAAATTCAAGAAAGTATCCATTTAGATCAATGGATATTTCATCTTCTTTGGATTCAAACTGTTCAGCTTGATCAAAACTAGTTATCTGCACATTCTGAGATGTTGTGTTCTGCACTTCTTCAACTTCATCTGACAGAATTTCATTCACTTCATACTCAGCAGGAAACACAAAATCATTATGAAGAATCTTTTTGGGATTCACCTCAAATAGCAACCATTCACTGCAGTTTCTAATTTTTCTTCTAAGATCCAGCCTCCTCTTCACAGAGTTCATACATCTCTTCTTTAAACTCTCTCTTTCAGTTTCCACACTTATTTCCATTTCAATCAATAACCAATTCAGAGTTGCATCACTGTACTTCACCAACTCTTTTAATCTGAACATTTCAAGCCTTTCGTGAACTGTATATGTGAACCCTTCTGTCTCCATTCATTCATTCACAAATCCCTTCAAATGTAAACCAATTTCTGTTTTCTTTGTGGGAGAACTCATATTACACTTCTCTTTTCTTTCTTCAATAGCTAATTGGAAATCATACAAGTGTATATTTCTGACATAGATACCCAGAAGTCTTATGCATTCAATTTCCATCAAGGCTTCTTCAGTGCTGGCAAAGAACTTGACTAGAAAGATCTGATCATCAAGAGTCAATATGTGAAAATCAAAAGTAGACATGGAAACCTTTGTATTTCTTTCTTTCAGTACTTCCATTCTAACAAACATTAAACCATTGAATTCTTCTTGTTGAAACATCAGAACTTTCTCAATTCTTTTCTGAATATGCAGTTTTGAGTCAGGAACTCTGAATATGTTAGAAGCTTCTGAGTAGACCATCTGAGCTCTGTCATCCATAAAACCATCAATATTACTTTCCAAAAGCTCATACTCTCCTTCTGTGTAGTAGAGATTATCATATATTTCCTCAGGAAAAATATCATCATGAAATTGTCTGGCTAATGGCACATCACTTAACTCTAGGATGAAATCACATACAGGTTCTTCTAGTCTTTGCAAGTTAATCTTTGGGATCTCAATTGGTTTTCTGAATACATACTCAGAAGGCATAAAGAAGTCTTTCACTTTCACTTACTCTTCTTCTGTATTTAACTCATCACAAAAGTAAAATATAAAATCATCTTCAAAATCCTGAGTATAATTCACAGTTCTGTCTTCTTCTCCCATTAGATCAATAGGTCTTACCATTTTTATTCCTTGCTGAACTTTTTGAACATTCAAAGCTCTGACTAAATTATTATGCATCCTTCTGATCAACTCTTCACTTAACCTCCTTTCTTCTAATTCAGAATCCGTCATATTTTCTTTGTTATACACCACAATATCTGTACACATGTTGACCACTTTACTTTCCACTGTCTTTTCTGATCTCAATACAGATTCCTCAATAGCTTCAGTTTCATCTGAGTTTCCTTCCATCTCTGTGTCTAAGTTTAATTCCTCTGTTTTATCTGAATCACCACCATCTGTACTTTCCAACTCCATTTCCTCTGTATCTGAATTATCAATCTGAACTATCTGAGTTATTGACTTTAACTTTTATTGTGTCTGATCTTCTGAACTTTTTGTACCGGCTAAGTGCATATCTGCTATCTCAAAATCTTCTATGCCAATGTCATCATCAGAACTTAACCTCTGTCTTTTCTCCCCCTTTTGATGATCATGAGGCTCATTATCATCAAACTTTCTTTTCAAGTTCTGATTTAAAGTAACTTCAGGTTCAACTTCTGCAATAGGAACAGGATCAAGAGACTTTGAAGTAGAAGCCAATGATACACTCAGTGCTTTTAGTATAGATTCCTGCATACCTTGCATTTGTTTTAACATATCTTTTTGAAAACCAGACATTATATCCATGATCTCCTTTTTGTGAGAATCCAAGGATTTCTTTACATCATCTACTTTGGTTTCAACAGAAATCAACTTTTTCTCCAACACAACTTTCAAATCTGACATCTCATCATTCAAATCCTCCACCTTCTTCTCCAAATTTTCTACTTTTTCCCCCATCTCCTTGTTTTGTTTCTGAATCTTTTCAAATTCAGAAGTTTCCAACAGTGAACCTGAACCAACAGATGGTCCAGTTTTCATGTGCCCAGAGGGCTCATGGCCTGTAGATAACACAAAGTCATCTTGTACAACAGATGCACGTTTGAATGAGGCTTTTGTAATGTTCACCTCACCAGGACTTCCATCCAATCCTCGACACCCAACATTAGGTATGTCTATGAATGTTGTTTCAGGAATACGAAATTCCTGATTTGTGCAAGTGTTAGAAGGAATTTCAGGCTCAATATGAATAGGACTGTGATATTCAGACTCAAGGTGTTGAAAAATAGATTGGGATTTATCACCTCCCTCCAAATGAGTTTGGGATGGTTCCCCGGATTTGTGTGAAACAGTAGCATGTTGAAATGCTTCTGAGTGGATATGGATGGGTTGTTCAAGATCCACCACTAGGTCCATGGTGTTTGTTTCAATATTGGACACCAAGAAATGTGAACCAATAGCATTTGTGGTTACCTGGTCAAGATTAGCTGGTTCAGAGGCATCTCTTTCTGTTTGAACCTCTGTTGACAATCTCTCATCCTCACTACTCTCATTCTGTTTTTCCTCACCAAATCTAACCAAGCTCTCAGAATTTTCCCTCTCAAGTCTCTCAGAATGTTCACCCATCTGAACATCCTCCCCCTCTCTAATTTGACTAGACCCCTCACCTCTCTTCTCAGGTTGGTCCTCTTGGGTAGGGATTTGAGGTAATTCAATTCCCATAGAGGTGCAATAAGCTTTTAAAATCTCACTCTCCCTTGGAATTAAATTCCTAAGTGATTTTGGCAACAGTTTATGATTGGGATAGTTTTCAAGTCTTGTTACTGAGATCATCTTACCAAAATAAAATGTGGGACCATGCTCTTCATTTGTTCTTCTTGAGATTGTTCTGTTTTCCTGCATGGCATACCAAATAACAATTTGCCAGTACCTTATATAAGGAATGTATGTCAGTGGAGTATCCTTTGTTTTCTTCTGAATTGCTTTCTGATTCTTCTCAAATGTATTCTTCATATCTTACCAAAGTATTAAAGTATAGTCATAATGCCTATTCTTCACTAAACCCTGAAAGATCTGAAGAATTTGTTAAGAACCTTGATCAGCAGAACTATTCTTCCCTGACACACATTTATTTACCACATGAAAGAAGCAAGCCCAAATAGGTGGTAATTTGTTTCTTCTGAACAAACTGAGAGTCCTCAATTCTTCATTGTATCCCAACTTCATAAACTCTGCTATTAATTCCTCTGTTAAGGGTGAGTCCTCAAAATCTGTCCTTCTTTGTACATCATCTTTCTCTGGTAAATTCAGCATTTCTCTTAGTGCAGAGATTGATAAGGCAAATGTCACTCCTCCAATTTCAGACACAAACCTATTATCTTCTAACCTAAGATGTTTCCACCATTGTTGTATGTACTGAACAGGCACATTTTTACTTCGTGTAAACCATTTTCTGTACGGATGGTGTTTGAATAACTCCATGATAATTATGTGTTCAGGCTTAAAACGGCTTTCCTCGAATAATATAACACAGTTATTTTCAGATAATTTCAGCCATTCACTCTCAGGAACAACTCTTTCCACTAAAATAGGTCTATCTGACATAATAGAACCTGCAGCACTCTGTTCATGTTCAATATTAACATTTACCTCATCCGCATTTCCTTCAGATTCATACATTTGTTCATCTTCTCCATCATTTCTTATTGCTTCTTCCTCCACAGCTCTATTCTGTACTTCATCATTATCCGAATCAGATGAATCCATTATCGATTTTGTAGAGTGTAGCGAAATTTGACCACTCCTTCGTATTCCAGACATGATTTAAGAAGAAAACAAACTCAAAGAACTCTGGATTTGATTCGTATCTCACTGTTCGCTCTGGAATTTGAAAAGATTTGAAATAGGGATTTTAAGACCTATTTAAAATCCGCGAAGTTGAAAGGTTTAACAGAAAAGCGAAATCAATGTTATAACGGAGTCAACACATTTGAAATGCCACAGAGGATTTAAATGAAATGCGTGGCATAATCAAACAAATATGAAGCTGACACGTATTAGTGGATAGAATTTTGACTCAAGTCAAAGATCTGAATAACACGCTCAGATGTTTTGACTTTTCTTTATCAGATATCTGATTGTTCTTCTCAGAAGAATTTTGCCTTGTAACCAAAATGTCATTTAAAATCAACTTCTGACAAATATAAAACATTTTGATTATTCAGAAGAGGTTTGAACAGATAGAAACACTTTTTATCATCAAAATTCTGTTCATATTATGATGATTTAAAAAATCATTTAAAATCTTATATCTGAATATGAAAAAAAATTTAATTCAGATATAGTTTGAATAACAACAAAATTTATCATTAAAAGCTTGTTCTTCTTAGAATAATCAGAGATAGAAAATGAAAACAAATCTTTTAAGCATCACAAAATGATTTCCAAAAGAATTTTGATGCTCCCCCTTGACTTGAGCATGCGTTTGACTATTAATGATACATAAAGATGAGATGAAAAGATAATAGAAGAAGCATAATCCACACAGTTGAAGTATTTGTATTTCTCAAAAATAAATTTTTGAAAGTTAGATTGCTGAAGTATTGACTCAGAATCTCTGATCTTAAGACTCAGAGGTTCTGATCTCAAGACTCAGAAGTTCTGAACTCAAGACTCAGAAGTTCGAACCTCAAGACTCAGAAGTTCTGATCTTAGTACTCAGAAGTTCTGAATCTTAAGACTCAGAGTTCTGAGTACACTACTCAGACAATTTTACTTAGAAAAATTTAGCATTTTTAAGAAAGAAAAAAATATTTTCAATTAGGCAGATTAAGAATTCCTATTTTACATATGAGAAAAGAAAACCTTTTGTGATCAAGAGGCTTTGTGAACAAGTCAGCCAATTGATACTTTGTATGCACAAAGTGCATCTCTATAGTTCCTTTTTCCACACAGTCCTTTATAAAATGACACCTCACATCTATATGCTTAGTCTTCAAATATTGAACAGGGTTCTGAGTAATGGCAATTGCACTTTCTGAGTCACAATAGATGGGAATTTTGTTAAGCTGATATCCATAGTCCATGAGTTGTGTTCTCATCCACAATGTTTGAGAGCATGAAGCAGCAGCAGCAACATACTCTGCTTCAGCAGTTGAAGTGGACACACAATTCTGCTTCTTTGATGCCCAACTCACTATTTTATCTCCCAAAAAGTGACAAGCACCAGATGTACTTTTTCTGTCCAACCTACTTCCTGCATGATCAGCATCAGTGAAAGCAGTCAATTTGAAGTCAGTTTCTTTTGGATACCATAAACCTAGATCAGGTGTTCCTTTGAGATATCTTAAAATCCTTTTGACAGCCAACATATGTGATTCTTTTGGGTTAGATTGAAATCTAGCACAGAAACAGGTAGAAAACATGATATCTGGTCTACTTGCAGTCAAATAAAGTAATGATCCAATAATACCTCTATAGAGTTTGATATCTGCTGAAACACCTTTGAGATCAGCATCTAACTTTATGTTAGTTGCCATAGGTGTTCTCATAGAAGCACAATCAGACATTTTGAACTTTTTCAGAATGTCTCTGACATATTTTCCTTGATTTATAAAAATACCTTTTGGTAATTGTTTGACTTGAAGACGAAGGAAAAAATTCAGCTCACCCATCATGCTCATTTCAAATTCAGATGACATGATTTTTGAAAAATTATCACATAATTCTGGACTGGTAGAACCAAATATTATGTCATCAACATAAATCTGAATCAGAATCAAATCATCACCCTGTTTCTTTAAAAACAAAGTTGTGTCAATCTTACCTTTCTTGAACCCTGAACCTAACAAGTGTTTAGTAAGAGTGTCATACCAGGCTCGTGGTGCTTGTTTTAGACCATATAAAGCTTTGTCTAAAATATAAACATGATCAGGGAATTCTGGATCAACAAAACCATCAGGTTGATGGACATACACCTCTTCATTAAGTTTGCCATTTAGAAAGGCTGATTTGACATCCATTTGATACACCTTGAAGTTTTTATGTGCAGCATAGGCCAAAAATATTCTGATTGCCTCTATTCTTGCCACTGGTGCAAATGTCTCATCATAATCAATTCCCTCTTGTTGACAGTATCCCTTAGCAACCAATCTTGCCTTGTTTCTGATGACAACACCTGATTCATCCTTTTTGTTTCTGAACACCCATTTAGTTCCAATAATAGATTTACCTTCGGGCTTTGGAATGAGTCTCCAAACTTTATTTCTTTCAAATTGAAGCAATTCCTCTTGCATTGCTGAAATCCAGTCTGGATCCTCTAGGGCTTTATTAGCTTTCTTCGGTTCAATCATACTTAAGAAACCAGCAAACATTGCTTCATTTGCTGTAGCTGATCTGGTTTTTACTCCTGCTGATGGATCACCTATTACTTGATGAATAGGATGATTTTTAGTCCATTTATTTGCACTAGGGAGTACATCAATCTCTGAATAATTGTTGTTTGCATCATTCTCATCAATGATTGCTTGTAATTCTGAATTGTCCCCTTGTTCTGATGTATGAATAGGAGTTATATCCAAGTTTGCGTTCTGATTAATGAAGTCAGAATTCTGAGTGACTTGTTCAGAGTTCTGATTACAAGAATCAGAATTCTGATTACAAGGTTCAGAATTTTCACCACTTATATTTATTAGATTTGGACATTCCTCTGATGGACCTTTGTCAGAAATTACAGTTGATTGAACTATTTCTGGAGTCTTATTTTTCATCTCTTTGACCATCTTTGGGTTTTCATATTCTGCATAAGAATCAGAAATTAGTTCACTAAAAGCATCCTTAAACAGTAAATTGAGTTCTGAACAAATAGGATTAGAATTTGTATCAGAAGTCATTTTTGTCTTGTTCAGCATGAGTTCTGAACTGTCTTGTTCAGAAGTCCGCATTCTGGCTTCATCAAAAGTTACATTTATGCTCTCCATCATCCTCTTGGTTCTTCTATTGTAGATTCTGAATGCTTTGGAAGTTAAAGAATAACCCACAAAGTATCCTTCATCTGCCTTTTTATCGAATTTGGCAAGATTTTCTCTGTCTCTAAGAACATTGCACCTGCAACCAAAAACATGAAAGAATTTGATTAATGATTTTCTTTTATTTATCAGTTCATAAGCAGTTTTATTTAATCTCTTATTGATTAAAGTTCTATTCTGTGTAAAACAAGCAGTTGCAATTGCTTCAGCCCATAGAAAAGTAGGAAGATTTGCATAAGCCAGCATTGTTCTCGCAGCTTCAACTAGAGTTCTATTTTTCCTTTCAACAACACCATTTTGTTGAGGAGTTCTGACAGCAGAAATTTTTTGAGAAATCCCAGAACTTTCTAAAAAATTCTGAAGAGTCTCATTTCTGAACTCTGTTCCATTATCACTTCTGATTTTCTGAACTGAAAGTTGTAAAAGAACTTGAATCCTTTTGATAAAATTTATCAATGTAGTAGCAGCTTCTGATTTAGCTCTTAGGAACTCAACCCAAGTGTATCTGGAGAATTCATCAACAATCACAAGCATATATTTCTTTCCTCCCATGGATTGAACTGAAATTGGACCACAAAGATCAGTATGAATCATTTCTAATGGTGCTTTGCAAGATGAGTCCATTTTTAATTTGTGAGAACTCTTTTTCATCTTGCCCATTTCACAAGCTGAGCATAATGATTCTTTCTCAAATTTAAGCTTTGGTAAGCCTTTAACCAGATGTTTTGCAACGAGATTATTAAGATCTTTGAAATTTAGATGAGAACATCTTCTGTGCCAAAGCCAACATTCATTTGCAGTTGATTTTGATAAAAGACAAACTGTAATTAATATTTTCAATTTTGAAAAATTAACTACAAATAAGTCCATATGTCTTTTGGCCCAGAAGACTTTAACATCATTTTCAGTTAAAATCATGCAACCTGTTATTTGAAACTTGATTTGACAAAGGCTGTCTAAAAATTGACTTATGCTGAAAAGATTATGCTGTAATCCTTCAACATAGAAAACCTTTTGGATAGTCAGATCCCCTTTAGTTAAATCTCCATAACCTTTGACTTGTCCTTTGCTGTTATTTCCAAAGTTTACTGCTCCTCCAGCCTTTTCTGTGAAGTTTGATAGAAAAGACTTCTTACCTGTCATGTGTCTTGAAGCTCCTGAATCTAAAAACCACACATGACAGTCCTGCAAAAGGATCAGTTAGTTTTAGGTACCCATTTTGGAATGGGTCCATCTTTGTTAGTTTTGTCATTGGAGTTAACATTAGTACCTTTTACTTTCCACTCAAAATCTTTCTTCAAACACCACTTTCCTTGAACTTTTATGAAGTCAGAACATTTTATGCTTACAAACTTATTCACTTTCTTTTTGAAAGTTGTATCTTTTGATTTTGCAACATTTTCAACTTTCTTTTCTTTTATCTTTTCTTTCTTCTCAGTCTGAGGAACAAAAGATTTCTTCTTTTCTGTATTCTGATGAACAGAAACAGTTTTCTTTTCTGAATTCTGAATATCTTTTCTTATGTATGAAACATAAGTTATTTTGACTTGACATTTATGAGAATATTGGAATGAATCATTTTTACATCTAACACAAACAAGATTTTTCTTTGCAAGTGACAATAAATCTGAAACATAGACCATTTCATTTTTATTGATACTGTTCAGAGTACAATTGCCCTTATTACAAGAATTTCTAGCTTTGAGTTCAGAAGTAGATATCATTCTAAGCTTCTCAAGATCCCTTTTCAGATCATTCAACTTTGCAAGATCATCTTTCCTTTTGCTTTCTTCTTTTTCTGAAAAATTCAAGTCCTTTTTGTTAGAAGAATTAGATGATTCACCTTTTTCATATGTACTTGATTTATTAAAGAATTTATCATTTTCTCTTGGAGCATTAATTTTAAAAAGATCATACTCAGTCTTCAGTTTTTCAAGCTCTGTTATTTTCTGAATAAAAATATTCTTTTCTTTCAAGGCTTCTTCAAGTTTAATATCCACCTCACAAAAATCATTTTCAAGTTCATCATAAGCTTTCCTTAAGTCTTCAAGTTCTTGACTCACAAGATTAAATCTCTTTTCAAGTTGTAAAAATTCATCTGACTTTATTTCAGAAAATCCAGTTGAATCAGACTTCTGACTACAAAGTTCAGAGTTCTGATTTACAGACTCAGATGTCTGATCTTTAGACTCAGAGTTCTGACTACAAAGTTCAGAATCCTGACTAGAAGTTTCAGACTTCTGATTTACTGTTTCAGAATTTTTACTTGTGTCAAATATGCTCTCAATGTCATGATATGAAAAACTTGGTTGTTTATTTTTGTAGCTGACATTTAAAGAATCATACTTGAATTTAATATCATTGTATTTTGGCTTCTCATCTGCTGGTTTAGAAACTTCTTTCTTAACCTTTTTTTCTGAAACAACTGACTTTTCTGTTTTAGACTCAGAAATTTTCTCATCTGACTTTTTAGAGTTTGGTTTTTGCAAATTGTCAGAACTTGTTATAGAACTAGCAGGTCTTATAAAAACTTCAACAATTTCTCGGATTTTTGTCTTAGAAACTTGAAGTTTTTCATACAAGTTGATTGGAGCTCTTTTTAAAGTGACATTTTCTTCCAATCCCAGTCCCTTCTTTGGGTTATAAAATCTTGTATCTTTAACATTGCTTAATAAAAGATTTAATGTTTGCTGAGTCTGACCCCTTTTCAAATTCAAATCTTCCAATTCTTTGATTTTGGTGTATAAATTCTTTCTTTCTTCAAATAACATATCAAATTTTATTTGTAAATCACCTTTTTCATCCTTTATTTTTGAAAACTCAACTTTTAGTTCAGAAAGCTTTTTCAACAATTCAGAATTTTCATCTTTAACTTTTTGTTTCTCAGCCTCAGATTCTTCATATTGTTCTTTTATTACTTCTTTTTCAATTCTGAATTTGTTAACCAAATTTCTTTCTCCTTTTATCTGTTTTCTTAGATTAGCAAATTCAGTTTTCATTTCACCAATCTGTGTCATTAACTCTATTTCAAGTGAAGAATGTACCTCAGCAGATGACTCAGAATCAGCATCTTCATAATCAGAATCATCCTCATTCCTCATTTTTGCCATATAGCTTTGCATCTGTGGAAAGTTGATATGATCGTCTTCATCAGAAGTGTAGTACAACCAATTCTCCTGTTCAGCCAATAAAGCAATTTTATCATCTCTCTTCTTTGCAAGCTGAGCCTTCTTGGTGTAGTACTCATAGTCTTTCACAATTTTAACTCTGCAATCCTTAGCATAGTGGCCAGATTTTCCACACTTGAAACACAGATTCTTTTCTTTCATCCTTCTCTTCATTGTTTTCTTCACTTCTCTCTACTCTCTTTTCAAACTTATTTTCTTCTCTGTCTTCTTTCTTCTTATAATCTGAACTCCCAACTCTTTTATAATTTCCTTGAAATCTACCCTTCCCATACCTTTTATTGAAAGTATTTGTCAACAAATCTAGTTTCTCAGCCATTATCTTGATATCTTCATCATCTTCTGATCCTTCTTCCTTGTCAGATTCTTCCAGATTAGGTATCTCTGATAGATATGCAGTCTTTTTGGGTACTTTGATTGCTTTGGATTTTGATAAGAACGCTAACTGATCAGCAACATTTTTCTTCTCTTCCACAACTAACTTGACAGAGTCTTCATGTTGATTAAGAACACAGAATAGATCATTTAAGTCTTCTTCACACATATCCTTGTTCATTTGCAGACTTATGGCAAATGATGACCATTCTGAATTTAGACTGTTCAGAAATTTGTAATTTATTTCTGACTTCGTTTTCTTCAGTCCATTTCTTCTCAAGTCATTTAGAATAGTGCAAAATTTACTGTATGTCTGTGTCAAACTTTCTGACTCTTTTGCTTTGAACCTTTCATAAGCATTTATGCTTTGATTTAACTTTGCCTGAATAGATCTCACAGTTCCTAGCATCTGCCTTTCCAATTCGTCCCACATTTCTTTAGCTGATGATCCACTGTCAATCCTGTTAAGAACCTCATTTGGGACAGCCAGAGTCATCAAAGTAATTGCTCTTTTGTCAATAGCATGCCTATTCTTCTGTTCAGCTGTGTATTCGGAATAACTCTTTTTCACCCTGGTCGCTGGAATTTCTGGAGTTGTCTCTGTAGCAGGGGTTGCAGCAACATCAGTGTATACTTCAATTGGACCTTCTCGAATAGAGACCATTAGATTTTCATCAATATTGTCTAGGAATTGGATCATACGAATTTTCCATTGCTGATACTCTTCTGGTATAAGAACAGGCGGTTTGGTTTCAGATCCCATGGCTAGATATTCTCTAGAAGACATGATTGTAAGAAAATTCAACAGAAAGACAAATTCGAGTTTCTTGATCGAAATGTAACAGGTAATTCAAGAATTGCCAAGAATTCAAGAACTAGCCCTAGCAGCGGAATCGAATTTTGAATGAATCAAGAAATCTTCAAGAAATTGATCAATCGATCTTCGCGATAACAATCTTGAACGAATTTGTTTGTTGATTGGCTCTGATACCAATTGAAAGTTCAGGATCTTATCTTACAATCAATATAGAAAGCAGTAATTGAGAATTTGTATGATCAAGCCCAGTTGTATTCAATGATGAACAGAATTACAGATCTAAGAGAGAGAGAATCTCAAAGATTACAAAGAATGAATACAAAGTTATACGGGAAAAATTAATCAATCAATCAGTCAGTTAGCAACGTAATGCTAACCACTCTATTTATACTGCAACGGACATGTTAAAGCTACAGTACAAATAGGAAAGACTAATAAGAACATAACACGTGTCCTAATTAGTTTACTAAATACTAAGTAAAGTATGTAGTCATAAGTTCTGAACAGGTAGTTCAGAACTTCTGAACATTCTTCTGATAACGCTTCTCAGAGCTTCTGACTCTTTCACTCAGAACTATGACTCTTCTTCTCAGATCTCTGACTCTTCTACTCAGAACATCTGAGTCTTCTTATCAGAACTTCAACACTTGGTTTATTGACAAAACTTCAGATCTAACATATATAAGAAATAGAAGAGTTTAAGATCTAAGTCATCTAAAATATGTAAACAAAAAGTAAATAAATAAATGTACAATTTGTAACTTTGTATACCGGGATCATAAGTGCTATTATTTTTGGAAAACCCCTTTGTGGCTAACATTCTTCCAAAATCTCTTTCTTTTCTTCTGTACTTTGGTAGCTCCACATTCATCACTAGATCTTGCTTCTCAAATTCATCAACAAAAAACTTCTCTACACACGTGAAAACCGCATCCGAGATCGTAAGATAATCTTTTATGGTTGGATCTTTGAAGAAGTAATAAGGATTTAATAGGTAGCCCTCCATATGCAACGGACCATCAAGTCGAGCTTTCGCTTTTGTTTCATGGATGTCTAAAATAGGACGGTAGTTAACCTCCACATTGTTATAGGCCATTTTGACATCTTCTTTTGCTTGCATAAGCTCTCCATACAAGAAACCCATTGATGGCTTTCGATCTCCATCAACAAGTCGAAGGATTTTCACTAAGGGAGAAGTCACCTTCAAGCATAAGCTAATCCCATTCCAAAATGATACACTCATCACGGTCGCATATGCTCCTTTTCCTTTGTTAGTTTTGGCCCAATTGGATTGTGTCCAATCATCACTAGTGAACATACGCCTTAGCTTTTCTTTTTTCTCCATCAAACATTGCAAAGTTAGAAATGAGGTAGCAAATCTAGTGACTCCCGGCCTCACAATGTCTCTAGACTTTGTAAACCTTCTCATCATCGCCAACGTCCTATGATGTGCATAAATGTAAATAGTTAAAGTCTTAACCTTAGCAATCAAACCTTTAAATTTAGCCTCTTTACCAATTGCTTCAAGCATAAAGTCGATGGTATGTGCGGCACAAGAAATCCAAAACATGTTCGGCCTCTTCTCTATCAACAATTGTGTGGCCACCATATTATTAGAAGCATTGTCCGTAACAACTTGTATCACATTTTGTGGCCCAACTTTTTCAATTCATTTGTCAACATAATCAAAGATGTATGCCCCGGTATGTGCATCTTTGGAACATTCAACCGAAGAAAGAAAAGTTGTACCTACTCTTGACTTTACACAAAAATTCATTATGCTTTTTCGTTTTTGATCCGTCCAACCATTCGTCATAACCAAACAACCATTTTGTGCCCACTCTTCTTCTTGATTCTTGAGTAGTCCTTTAGTCCTCTCAACTTCTTCCTTCAATAATGGTTCCCTAAGTTGATATTGACTTGGAGGACGGAAACCTGGACCGTATTGTCCAACTGCTTCAACAAACTTCTTAAATCCAGGTAAATCGATGGCATGAAAAGGAATGCATGATTCATAAACCCACCGTGCACAATATTGATGCACTTGGTGTGTTCTTTCTTTGCAAATTGCGTCTACAATATTTTGTTGACGAGTAGTTGGAGCATCAGGATTAATTGGATTAGCAAACTTGTCAATGGGCCATAAAGTTGATGCTTTCTTTCTTTTTGTACCCACGATCACCTCATTTTCTTCATTTTCTATTTCAACTTCTGTCTGTTAGCTCCAACTTTTGTAGTTAAAGAAGTATTGAAAAATAGGCTAAGTGTAAAGTCATCGACAAAGGCCTCTGCCAAGACACCGAAGCGAAGATCCAACTAAAGACGTTCTCAGAGGACAAAGCCACAGAGCCTCTGTCAATTTTGATAGAGCCTCTGTGGTATGAAGACTGAAGACTTGGAAGATAAATTGAAGATCAAAGCAAAGACGATCGTGCCTATCACGTTTTCTGTTGTACGAAGATTTCGAAGATCGTTCGTACAAGGCATGCCCTGCCAAGTCCACGTGTCAACCGCTGATGGGTTACAGCCTTTGCAGAAAATGGCACACTACATTAACGTTGTACATGTAGCAGATCACGATGTTGTGTTTGTACCCTTGTACTTCTTGTCTCCCAATTGTCCCATGTAGGATAGTATAAATAGAAGGCTCATGTTGAGCTCTTCTATCAACTTTGCACAACACACACACCTATGAGAGAATAATTCATATTATACCTTCGGTGTTCTTGGTGTTCTTATTCAATCAATACAAAGTGAATTTTTGAGTTAATCTCGTGTTTATTTATACTTTGTTTATTTGATTTCGTTTGTTTTTCTACCTAGGAATATCTCTTTAGTTTGTTAAAACGCTTCCGCACTCTTATTTGTTTGAACTGATAGATATTAATATCATTGTTGAGTAAAATCGGGATCAACAATTGGTATCAGAGCCTTCCTAGATTTTATATATCAAGAGATCCTCTCTGACAATGATTTTTGGTAGAAACTTGGATTGATTAACCTGTTGTTCGTTTATTTCAAACAACCTCTGTTTTTCTGCCATTCTCGACCAGTTCGACTTTGGTAAACTTACAAAACCTGTTTCTACGGTTAAAACTCTCCATTTTAGTACATCGTTCAAGGTTTTTAAGCTTATAAGCTCTTTTCGAAAAATCTGTACCATCATCTGAAAGTTTTCAGTTCATACTCTGTTTCTGGTATTTCCAAAACCTTTTAAAATGGCGAACACCAACAACTTCTTCACAGGTGGTTCCTTAACAAAACCACCCACTCTACTCAGAGATGAATACCCTCAGTGGAAGATACGAATGATTCACTTCTTCGAGGGTACTGACAAAGAACTCGTTCACTATATCCTCAATCCTCCTTTCGTTCCCATGGTCACAGTACCACGTGTACCTGCCACAGATGATACTCCAGAGGTTGTTGAGTACGAGAAACCAAAGACAAAGGATAAGTGGTCCAATACTGACTGGGAGAAGTATGAAATCACTCAGAAGACCAAGCGACTTCTGATAATGGCGATACCCAATGACCTCTTCCAATCATAAGATGCGTGTGAATCTGCATACAATCTATGGAAGGAACTGGAAAAACAATTGGAGGGAGGGGCCAAGACTCAGAAGAACCGCAGAGCCCAATGTATCAACGAATACTACGCATTCAAAGCTCTGTCGACAGAATCTCTGCAGTCAACATACGACAGATTCAACTCTCTTATCAACAAGTGTACGAAGTTCGGAATTCACAGAACTTCTGAAGAGAACAACGTCATGTTCCTAAAGAGCCTTAATGAAGAATGGCTCCAGTGGTCTATGTCTCTGCAAACTAATCAGGACTTAGACACTTGGACACTGTCAGATCTTTACGGAACACTAGCTGCCCAAGAACCTCCGATCGCACAAGCAAAAGCTCAAACCGGTGGGCCTCTTGCACTCGTTGTTAAGGCTATAGAAGCCAAGGAGAAACCAAAGAAGGAGAAGTCTGTGGAAGTGAAGAAAGAGAAGAAGAAGAAGGTGTTGGTGGTTGATAGTGAAGATGTAAGATCCCACATTGGTTGGGGAGGAGAACTAAGGTTGCCTTATAAGAGGGACTTGATACCTCCCCTATCAGACGCGTTTTAAAACCGTGAGTCCAGGTGTGTGGACAAAGCAGACAATATCTGGTACGGTTGGTCTGGGATGTTACAGATGGTATCAGAGCCGGGAACCAGACTGGTGTGCCAGCGAGGACGTTGGGCTCCCAAGGGGGGTGGATTGTAAGATCCCACATTGGTTGGGGAGGAGAACTAAGGTTGCCTTATAAGAGGGACTTGATACCTCCCCTATCAGACGCGTTTTAAAACCGTGAGTCCAGGTGTGTGGACAAAGCGGACAATATCTGGTACGGTTGGTCTGGGATGTTACAGAAGAGGAGGAATTGGTGGAAGAAGAAGAGGCAACTATGGCCTCAATAGCTAAGACTTTAGCTCTATTGACAAGAGAGTTCAGCAGAGGATACCAGAAGAAGTCAGGATATGAGCACAATGGGAGAGATGATCGTAATGATTCAAGGAATCAAGGAAGAGAAGGATCGAATGACCAACAGAGGTCAAATGACAAGAATGACAGAGGTGGTGACCAATAGAGGTCAGGCGACAGAGCTAGGAATGCACCCCAGAATCAAGGTTGTTTCAATTGTGGCAAGTCAGGCCACTATGCTGCATACTGCAGGAGCAAATCAAACCGCCCTCAAAGGGACTCTGCTTTCTACAAAAAGAAAGCAGAATATTATGCTCAGAAGTCGCTCATGGTGGAGCAGGAAAAGTGTCAGTCAGATGAATCCTCTGACGAAGGTGAAAAGAAGAACGCCATGTTCTGCGGGATGGCGGAGGTCAGCTCCTCCGACTCTGACAGTGAGGTATCCACTTCTGACTCTTCCTCTAGTGAAACAGAAGCTGATTTGATTAAACTGACTATTGAATACACTGAACTCAAAAAGACTTGTGAAAATATCCAGAAGAAACTTGCATTCTTTGAGAGAGAAGCTAGACTTCTCACTCAAGTAAAGGCAAAAATATTTCAAGAAAAGGAAGAGATTGAAACTAACTGGAATAAACATCTAAATCCTTTAAAAGAAAAGATTTCAGAACTCAACTCTGCCTTGAAAGCTAAATCTAAAGAACTTATGGATGCTGAGAGCGACAAAATGAATATTCTTTCTCTTAAACACTATTTTCAAAAGGAAAGAGAAGTCCTTCATCAAGACCTACTCAGAAGAGACCTTTTAATTAAAAAATATCAAGATGCACAGATGGTATATGAAAAGGTGAATACACAGATAGGGAGACGGGGAATTGGCTTCTGTGATATAGATCCATACACTGGAACCAAAAGAGACAAGTCTCTGTCCTCACTATTTTCTATTGGAAGCACTAGAAAACCAGGTTTTCCAAACTTAACCTCTGTTAGCAAAAGGCAAAAAGTCTCTGGGGAACCTCACAAGAGGAAACCTCTGAAGATGATAAATGTGTGGTATCAAAACACAGATCTATCACCTTCAATCTCTGTCAAAAGAGAAACCAAACCTAAGAAATATCTGAAAACACAAGATCAGATAGGAATCTTCAAGTTTGGTGACCCCGAGACTCAAATACAGGTTGCTTTTGTCTGCACTATAGATTCTGAGATGAAACTATCTACAGAGGCACATGAATTCTTGCCCACTTTTTCTGAAAATGAGTTAATGGAAATTGGCAAAAACAATTTTTATGAAAACCTTTGTACATCCTCTGTTGATCAAAATCTCTCTGATGAAATCTCGATAAATACTTCTGTTGATTTGGAAGAAAGTCCCAAAGAAAAGGAAGAAAGTGAGTATGGCACATGCTGTGAAAGTCCAGCCTCTGTCGACAGAGATCTTAGTGACTCAACCTCTCTATATGAGAACGATTCATCCTCTGACGAATCTTAGACCGACTCAATAGAGTCATAGATAGTTCCTTGTGGTGCAGAGGAAATTAAACTTCCCTCTGGAATTCTTAATAGAACCATTCCTCCTACGGAGAAAACCACAAGGATTTCTATCTGTCCAGACTTTTTGGACATGTGTATACAAGCCAAAACCGCTCTTGAGCTTGAGAAAATCAAACAACAAAAGGAAATTTCTTCTGATAATCCAACAAGTTCAAAAACTTCAAAACCCTTAAGGCCTCTAAAAGAAAATTAACTTGGCAACAAAAGGGTAAGTGGGTTGAAAATAACAAATCTTTTTCTTCTATGATAGTGAAACCTGCAAAAGTTTACCACAGAGGAAGGGGTCCACAGAAGGCTACTCTCCACAGAGAATTTTCAAAACAACAATCTAGCCTACATAGGTCTTCTTGTAATAGGAAGTCAAATGATAGGGTAAAATGTAATAATAAAGCCTCTGTACCCTTATTCAGTGTTTTTAATGAAAAGTTCAAGCAAATTTCTTCGCATATTCATTATTGTCATTGTTTTGAACTCATGCATCAATTGAATAAACACTTTTCTAGTCCACACCGTTTCCTCTCTAGACCTAAAAAGAATGCTAAATTCAAGGGTAAGAAGAAACAAAATGGTTCTTCATCAGAAGCTAAAACCAAATCCAAGGATGCTAAGGCAACCTTGAAGACCCCTAAGAAACCGGGACCCATTTGGATATGGGTACCTAAAAATCTCTGATTGTGTTACAGAGGAAGTATGTGCCGATCTGGTATCTAGACTCCGGGTGCTCGCGGCACATGACTGGCGACAAAGGTCTACTATCCTCTTACAAAGATAAACTCGATGGAGGATCAGTAACCTTTGGCGACAACAAGAAGGGATATATTAAAGGCTATGGAGTCATCAAAAAGGAAAACATATCAGTTTGCAAAGTTGCATATGTGGATGGCCTTAAGCACAATCTTCTCAATGTTAGCCAACTTTGTGATACTGGTTTCGACGTTATGTTCAAAATAACTTTCTGCTCTCTGCAAGGAGAAGATACAGGAGTTGAACTTCTGCGGGCTGAACGAACAGGTGATCTGTACCTTATGAACTTTAGTGTCAAAAACAAGAAAGACAAGCTCTGCCTTGTTGCCTGTAAAAATGAAGAAGCTTGGTTATGGCATAACAGGTTCTGCCATCTGAACTTTCATACTCTTGATAAGCTTGTCAAACTTGATCTTGTAAAAGGTCTACCAAATGTTAAATTCAGCAAAGATCATTTGTGCTCAGCCTGTGAAATGGGTAAGCTCAAAAGAGCTTCCCACAAAGGCAAGACCGATGTGTCTTGTCCTAGGCCTCTACATATGCTTCATGTTGACCTCTACGGTGCAATCACTACACAAAGCCTAGGAGGCAAGAAATATATACTAGTGTTGATCCATGAATACTCGAGATATATGTGGGTAGAATTTGTCAGACAAAAATCAGATGTTCCTAACATTCTGATAAACCTAATGAAAAGAATCCAGGTTCTATATGAGTGCAGGATTCTAAAGTTAAGAAGAGACAATGGCACAGAATTCAAAAACTCTGCCATTAAAGCTTACCTTACAGAAGAAGGCATTTCTCAGAACTTCTCTGCTGCACGCACCCCACAACAGAACGAAGTGGTTGAACGAAAGAACCGCACGCTTGTGGAGGCTGCAAAGACTATGCTGACAGCATCTGGATTGCCAATTCTTTCTGGGCAGAAGCTATATCAACCGCGTGCTATACCCAAAATCGATTAACAATAGTCAAAAGGCACATCAAGACACCTTACCACTTGATCAACAAAAGGCGACCAAACATCAAGTTCTTCCATGTGTTTGGATGCAAGTGCTTTGTCCTAAACGACATAGAAGCAAGAGGTAAGTTCGATGTGAAAGCAGACGAAGGCAAGTTCATTGGGTACTCTGCCACCTCAAAGGCCTACAGAGTTTATCTTCGGAAATCACGAACCATTGTGGAGAGTATCAAAGTTTCTTTTGACGATTCTTTTCAGAAGACTTCTGAACAAATCAGTTCAGAACTCGGTCTCAAAAAGGAATCCTCTGGCATCTCCCCTACAAGAGAAGCATAACTAAATCTGCTATTTGAAGAGATGTTCCACGATGATATTGATCCCCCTGCCGGAGCCGTCAGAGCCTCTGGAGAAACATCTTCTGCAAACCAGATTGAGTAAGGTATATCTCTAACTGGTCCATTAAATACTTCATCATCTTCTGTAAATCGTACAGATGCAAGTGTTGAGGGGGGGGGGGGCGAACAAAAGATGATACAACCAAGGATTCTCATATAGAGGCACTGGAAATACCAACTCCAGCAACTACAGAGGAAGCAATACCAGAGGAAAACGAGGATTCGGTCTCAATTTCCTCATAGGAATCAATTCCAACTCTTATCCCAATACCTCCACAAGCTAAAGAACCAAGTTCAAGCACAGAAGTACCTTCCACTACAGAGGTTGCACCAGAACCACAGTGTGCAACCACAGAGGTTCAACTAGATGATGCTAATGACCATCTTCCAAGAACGACAAAAAGGACGAAGAGCCGTCCTCAAAGCCTAATTATTGGCGATCCTTCTGAAAAAGTCAAGACAAGATCAGCCACTGCTAACTTTTTTTTCTTTACAAATTTTATCAGTGTGATCGAGCCAAATTGTGTCTCTGAAGCCCTAGATGATCCAAACTGGGTAGATGCAATGCAAGAAGAGCTTCTACAGTTTGAGAGAAACAAGGTATGGACCCTAGTTCCTCTGCCAAGAGGGAAACAAGCAATAGGGACTAAATGGGTCTTCAGAAACAAGAAGGATGAGGATGGGGTGGTCATTAGAAATAAAGCGAGATTGGTGGCCAAGGGATACTGCCAAGCAGAAGGCATTGATTACGATGAGACTTTTGCCCCTGTCGCACGACTCGAAGCAATAAGAATCTTCTTCGCCTTCGCAACCCACAGAGGTTTCAAAGTTTTTCAAATGGATGTAAAATTTTCATTTCTGAATGGTCAAATCCAAGAACAAGTATACATCCAGCAGCCACAAGGGTTTGAGTACCCAAACTACGTTTATTATCTTGAGAAGGCTCTGTATGGACTGAAACAGGCTCCAAGAGCATGGTACGAACGACTTTCAACCTTTCTTCTCGATAATGATTTCAACAGAGGTACAACCGATACTACTTTGTTTTATAAAAGAAAAGGTGATGAGATTCTGCTTGTACAGGTATATGTGGACGACATTATTTTTGGTTCAACAAATGCACAACAATGCACAGATTTTGAGAAACTCATGCAGAGTGAGTTTGAAATGAGTATGATGGGAGAATTAAACTTCTTCCTAGGACTCCAAGTCAAACAATCATCAGAGGGAATTTTCATAAATCAAGCTAAATATGTCTCTGACATTCTTTCAAAATTCAGGCTCTCTGATGCCTCTGTGATGAAGACCCCCATGTCCACTGGAATAAGTTACACTCAGATCCAGGTGGTAAATCTGTAGAGTGCAAGCTCTACAGAGGCATGATTCGGTCCCTCTTATACTTAACAACAAGTAGACCTGATATAATGTATGCCACATGCCTCTGTGCAAGATATCAAGCTAACCCAAAAGAATCCCACCTTCTTGTTCTAAATAGGATCTTCAGATACCTTAAGGGAACCAAAAATCTTGGGCTCTGGTATCCGAAGAACTCTGGCTTTGATCTTAAGGCCTTCACAGACTCATATTATGGAGGATGCAAGCTTGACCAAAAAAGTACCTCTGGAGTTGTCAATTCCTGGGTGGTAAACTAGTCAGCTGGACTTCAAAGAAGCAGAATTGTGTGTCGACATCTACAGCAGAAGCTGAATATGTTGCTGCTACTAGCTGTTGCTCCCAGGTTCTGTGGATGCGAACTCATCTAAAGGACTACGGTTTCAACATATACAAGATACCTATCCTCTGTGATTCAAAAAGTACCATTGCAATCTCTGCAAATCCTGTACAGCACTCTAAAACAAAGCATATCGATATCCGTTACCACTTTCTGAACCATCGTGTTGAACAAGGCACAATCGAGATGTACTTTGTGTCCACTGAATACCAGCTTGCGGACCTATTCACCAAAGCACTTGATGAGAAAAGATTCATTTTCTTGGTGACTAAGTTGGGGATGATAAACATGAGTTGACACCTCTGTGAGTAAGACTTGATCTTCTTGTAAATATGTATATATTTAATTTCTTATGCATGTAAAATCTTCATCACCAAAAGTTATGTGCCCAACAGAGCTTCTGTGGGATTGCTAAGAGCCTCTGACGATCTCCACAGAATCTCTGGTGAGTTTGACCTATATTCTATGCATTAATTATCTCATTTGATCCAAGAATAGGTCAAGGGGGAGAAGAAGGAGACCTTGAATTAATCTTCAGAAGTTGCTAATTCAAGGGGGAGCCAAAGAAGAGTAGTGGTCAGCCAAATCCACAAAAGTCAGGTACTTTTCCGAGCAAAAGTAAATCAAAGGGAGAATGTCTCGCACAAAACATTTCTCAAAAACAGTTTTCCAGGAGACCAGTTTCCAAATATGTCCTAAAAACAGCGTTTAAGAAGATGAAAACTTTGGATGATCAAAAAGTTTTATGAATTTTTAATTATTCGAAATATCCACTCATAGATCCTCTGTTGGCTTCAACAGAGCCTCAAAGCCTCTGTGAATGCAAATTTTGTACTAAAGTTCTATCAATCATTTCCAATGTATTTTCAAACGTTTTTGGTAAAGGTGCAAGCTCAGAGGAGATGAAAAGAAGGTTTCAGATCACAGAGCTCATTCCACTACAGAGCTTTTGTCGATTCTGATACTTCGCTTTTTATGGAAATTCTGTAACATGCGGGTTATTTCTGAAGGTGACAGTCATCTGGAAGTAGAAACACCCACGCGCCAAGCATTAATGGGCCACACACGTCATCTAATCGTGTTCTGACACCTCTGACGTGGCACATTCTCACTGGACGTGCATGCCACACGTTCTTTTGAAACGTGAACCCAGCTGTAGAACTCGAGTGCGGACCCCAAACTTTCATTGAATCACTTTTTAACCGTGGAATTCTATCTGTTTCTACCCCACTATATAACCCCGTTTACCCCTTTCCTCTTCCTTTTACGAATTTACTCTTCTCTTCTTCTCCGACGAACCTTGCAAAACCTGCAACTTCTCATTATTCTACTCCATTCTTTGAAGAAATCAGCAATGGCTTCCACTTCCACATCTCCGGCGAACTCCCCAGCCCAATCTGAGCACTCATGGAACCCAACCATGGCCTGAAACCTAGAACAAGATAACTCTGGTGAATCAGTGGCCTTTACTCCCACAACCCACCTTCAAAACTTTCTGGAACATGAACATTTTGAACGTGTTCTTCCCTTTAAACCCAATAATCACTTTATTGTTCCCTCAAGAACTGCATTTGGGGAGGAACATGTCATTCTTCTAAACATCCTGGAAAACCATTACCTTTTCCCTCTGCTAACAAATAACGTTAAAAGGATCCCTGCCAGATACCTCAACCAGTTCTGGCAGAGCTGCTTTTATGACCAAGACAATAGGCAAATCAAGGGCTACATATCCAAACCTGGCCAATCCGAATATCTTGAAATAAAGTTGAACAGAATTATGTTCTCCCTTGAGTTTGGCCTACCAACTAGGGGACTTCTGGGCATAAAGAAGTACGCAGAAGATCCTTCGGATAGTGAGCTCTGTGACTTTGCAGAGTCGTTGGGCTACGACACCAAATTGAAGAAGAGGAACGACTTCAGAAAAACAGGTTCCCCCCTATGTGGAATACTCTCTTCTCTATCCTCAACAGATGCCTGACTGGAAAAGTGGGCATCCCAGACCAAACATCTCACCAGATCATGGCAATCATGTACGTGGTATACTATGATTTGTCTCTGGACTATGGCACTCTTATGTTGCAGGAGATAGTTAACACAATAGACCACAAAATCTCCACACAGAGGGCAAACGGACCCACAAGAAAAGATCTTCCCCACTACAATTTCAGAGGATCATAGGTGTACTTCTGCAACCACTACTCCTCATAGAAAATGGCCAATGGAGGGACCAGTTGTCAAAACCTACCCTATGGCAAAGAACACCCCAACAAAGCATGTGGACGGATACAAGTTCTGCAGACCTCTACCAGCATCCCTTCTGACCTATGCAAGTGATGAAGACCTTAGGATAGCTTATATACGCGATCACCGGACTCCAGAACCGATTCCAGTGACACCCCCGTGTTTAGGAGCCCCCATAGGAACTCAGGTAGTTGATAGGATGAGTGATGAAGAATGTGAAGAGGCATTAGCTAAACATGAGCAAGTACAGTCTCGATTTCATCTACAGAGAAGCCAACTTGCCACTTCTGGTTCCAAGAGCAAACCCTCTGCCACTCCCCCCAAAAAGAAGAAGGCCCCCAAATCAAAGAAAACAACAGAGGGCACCTCTACAAGTACCGCACCTCCTCAACAAACCCAACAATCACCACCACATGAAACAGTGGTTGGATCCTCTGCACCTTCCCCTCCTCCGAAAGAAAAGAAAAATAAGAGAAAATCCAAATCTTCTGAGGAGGGTGCCCCCAAACCAAAGCGCAAGAAGAGCAAGAAGAAAACCAAAAAGCCCCAAACTCCTCTGCAGACTATCGCAGAGGAAGCAGAAATGGAAGAAGAAGCTCCTGAACAACCTCTGCCCTCCCCAACACCAATACACTATGCATGTCAGGATGACTTCTCTGCCTTCCTCCAATGCCCTGATATTGCTGATTCCTTAGATACCTCTGGATGGACCGCATAAGTCATCCTATAGTGGACCACAAACCGAATTGCCGCCGTCTCACAGGTTGATTCTAACATGGAGGAAGATGACCAAACCCCTGAGGGTATTCAGGGGAACACTCCAGAAGGACTTCTGCACCCGGACCTACATTCCTTACTTGGCTCTCACCCCTGCTATGATGTACTACGGAAGAGTCCAGAGAAATTGATACAAGTCGAAGACACTCGGGCAGAAGTAGAGACTATGATAGAAACCTCTACCTTAGGGTGTATGACTGCAGAGGAAGCTCAAAAAGATGCCGCATATAGTAGAGGCATACAACCCCAACCACCTCCCTGTGCATCCCATATTTCTGACACCGCTAGTCTAGTGGCAGAAGGTGTCATTGAAAAAGAGCTGCACAGCTTGAGCCCAACCCCTGCAAACCGGACAGAGGAACTTCTTTCCACCTTTGTGCCATTAGAATCTGGGGAAACCATTCCAAGGGAGTCCTCTCCAAAGGACTCAACTTTAGTTCGTGATCCTTCGCCCCAGATCACAACAGAATTCCCCGCAGAGGAATTTGTTTCCTCTGCTACATGCACACACTCAAGACCGATCGGCTCTTCAGAGAAGCCTAGAGAGCACAAAGACGAAGGGACTCTAGACAAGTCCCTAAGTCAACTTAAGGATACTCTAGTACCCACCTCTAAAGTGGATCAAGACAATGTGCTTAACAGAACCTCTATAGAGTCTGAGGCTCAAAAAGCCTCTGCTCGAGGATTAGAGGGAAATCCTTCCATCCTCAACCTCAATGCAGGGATGAAAGAAGGTGTCCAAGCAACAAGGACAAACTCTGGGGAAGAATGTGTTCCCCCAGAGGTTACACGTAGTTCACATGTCTCAAGGGATGAGTTCCAAACTCTTGTCACCTCTGTGGACAACACGTTGAAAGGGTTGAAAAGCTCTTTTGAATCTTTTGCAGAGACAACTTCAAGGGCCATAACTGAACTGCCAACCAAAGTGTACAACCTATCCATAGAGGTGAGAACTGCATGCGCCCAAATGAATTCAACTGCCATAACCTAGGCTGCTACTACCGCCTCTGCATTCGAGAGAGCAACAAGCTCTGCCTTCCAGGCCTCTGTCAAAGATCTACTGCACAACTGAAGAAAGCGCAATCCCCAACCTCTACGGGCCTTACACCAGAAGATCTAAAGAAGGCCCCAGAGCATGTCTAAGAACACACTACCAGAGAAACTCAGGCCATGAAGCCCTCCGACTACATGACTAGAGCACAGCTCACAGAGCTTGGACAAGGGATCCTCGATCAGATGACAGAATTTATCAGAGCCTTCACCACAGCCAATGCAAACTACGTAAAAGACTTTCAGGCAAGTGTGGGCCGACTCAAGTTCAACTCCGAAGCAGAGGTTGCTTACTTTCTTGGCATTTGTGATGACCTCTCTGCTAAGATGATAGCAGCAGGGGCCACTCAACCGAAGAAGCCAGAAACAACTTGTCGGGCAGAGGGTACAAAGGAAAAGGGTCAGGATGACTCTGATGATGATTCAGATGGATCATCAGGTCATCCTGAGGGGGAGAAAAGAATAGCAAGAACTACAGACAGAGGCTTACCTGCACCCCGAATATCAGCAGAACCCCTAACCCAAGTACCAGAATCTAAAACCCAAGGAGGAACCCAACAGAAGACCACAGAGGAAACACCCACCTCTGTGGAAACAACCCATACAACCGTTGAAGATTTACCATCTCCAACTCCCAAACCAACAAAACAATTTCAGATCCTTACCTCATCCGAAGAAGAAGAACCATCCCAATCACCAAAACCAACAGAAGACAAACTCCCTTCACCAACACCAAAAACACTAGAGGAACCCAAACTACCATCCGCTACACCAGAAGCTGAAAAGTCGAAACCTCCATCTCCCAAAACAACAGAACAACCCAAAACCAAACCTAGAACCAAAACATTAGCTCAAAAACCAAAGAAATATCTGACCAAAACCCCAACCAAACCCACCTCACCAATCAAGCCCTCTGTAAAACCAACAGAGGCAACCCCACCAAAGACCTCAGAAGCACAACTTCCAAAACCAACAGAGGCAACCCCAACAAAGACCTCAGAAGCACAACTTCCAAACCCAACAGAGGCAACCCAAACCCAAAAGACAGAAGCACAAAAGCCTAAGGCCAAAGAAAAAGATTGGGCTTACGGATTCACTCCTCTGTCAACCAATCTGACAATAGATCCCAAGGCTAAACAATCAGAAGATCGAGTGGCCAAACTAAAAAGTGACTTGGATGCTCTGAGAAAACCCATGCCTCCACCTCCTGTTCAACAAAGAAAAATGGAAGAGGTGGTGCACAAATACTTATACAGCAGAGCAGTCAACGATCTTCTGCCACCGTCTATCTTGCAACCTGACTTTCTTAAAGAGCTACGAGATGACTTCTATAGAAAGAAAGACAAACTCGTCAACCAAGTCTTCTCAAACTCCAAGATCGACAAGGTCATCTACTTCAAGTTATCCCATACCCACGGAAAAGAGGTTTACTACAACCTCTACAAAGTCAAGAGGGTAGACAGATCTGAGACCACGTTCTCAGATACAGATCTGAGAAATCTAAACCTCTATGATCTATGTTGGCCCCAAGTATCTGTTATGTAAAAGTATTGAAAATAGTTCAAGTCAGAAGACCAACGGAGATCAGACAAAAGATTCAGAAGAAGTTCAAGTCAGAAGACCAACAGAGCTCACCAGAGCTCTGTCGAAGACTTCCAACAGAAGAACAAGTATTTAACAGAAGACCAACAGAGCTCTTGCGAAAGAGCTCTGGTGAAGTGAAGACCTCTGTCAGCCTAATCTCGTAGGAAATCCCAAGTGTTAGACAAGTGTCCATACTTTCCACGTATGCCCAAAAAATAGGAGACACACTTTCCACGTGTCATTCTAGGGTACGATAGTACACTGCCTTCACTTTTCCAGGGCTATAAATAGAGAGGTAGTGGAACAAACAATAGCAAGTTTTTGGAAGAGTAGTTTTCCACAATTGTTTAAGCACACACTGCAGCAATCCCGAGCACTACCTCCGTACGATATTGTTGTCCTATGTGATTTCCGAACACACTTGAACATGTTCTTGGTGTGATTCATTATCAATATATGAGCAGATTTTATATCTGATCCTGTTATCATTTACTGTTCAATACTTGATTCTCATAGTTCATCTATCGTTTACACAATCACTCATTTTAATGGCTTTATTTAATATGCTTCCACTGTCTATTTCACTACCATTAATATGATACAACGTGAATCTGGGAACCTACAATTGGTATCAGAGCTTCTTTGGTTTTCTTAAACCAAACGATCCAATCTACCAAGGTTGACTCACTGTTGTTGATTGTGTTTGTGTGTCTTTAAAAGCTTCATAATATACTCTGTTTTTACTGCTTCCTATTCTAAACAAGCTTTCATAGCTCATATAACTGTGTTTAAAGCGTTCTAGCTTAGTTTAAACGTTTCTCTCAGAAGTTACTGTTCCATTGGTTACTGTTTAAAACTCATCTTTGAGTTGAAACTCTTTTTAACAACTATACTCTGTTTTTTCTCAAAATGGCAAACAATGGTATAAATGCTATCTATACTGCTGGTTCATTAACAAAACCTCCTACTCTTCTAAGAGATGAATATGCTCAGTGGAAGATCATGATGGTTAACTTTTTCGATGGTATGGATAAAGATTTAATGCGATATGTCACGGACGGACCATACCAACCCATGGTTTTTGTTCCTCGTATACCCGCAACAGGAACTACTGCTGAGATTCCAGCTCATTATGAGATTAAAACCACAGGTTTTACTGATGAGGAAAATCTAGAAATGGAAAATGATCTTAAAGCAGTCAGACTACTGATAATGGCCATTCCAAACGAAATATTTCAAGAACTAGATTCATGTGTTACTGCTAAGGAGATCTGGGATCAACTTCTTAACCAACTTGAGGGTGGTATCAAGACCCAAAAGAACAGAAGGACCCAATGTATAAATGAATACAACGATTTCAAGGCACTTCCTGAGGAAACCTTACAACAAACCTACAACAGATTTAATGTGTTGATCAACAAATGCAAAAAAATGTGGGGTTGTCAGGTCGAAGGAAGATAACAATGTTCTGTTTTTGAAAAGTTTAAATGATGAATGGTTAAATCTGTCCATGTCTTTACAAGCTAACCAGGACTTAGATGCATGGTCTCTAACAGATGTGTATGGCACTTTGGCCGCCCAAGAGAAGGATGTTGTCAAGCAAAAAGGCAAGTCCACCATTGCAGGCCCAATCGCTTTAGTTTCTGATTCTAAGAAAACCACATCAGAAAAGTCCAACAGAGAGAGTTCAAACAGAGAGAAAAAGAAAGATAAGTCAGTTAAAAAGAAAGGAAAGAAAAGTTTAGTTGCAGAGAGTGATACAGAGGAAAGCTCATCAGAGGATGATGACATTCAAGCTTTTGCTCAATCTCTTGCTCTAATAACTCAACAATTTAACAAGAGATTTGGCAATAAGTTTGACAGAAGAGGTAGATATGAGAGAAAAGAAGACAGAAGAGAATACGCTGCACCAGAACAAAGTAGCAACAGAGTTACCACAGAACAAAGACAACCTCCACAAAACAGAAGAGAAAATCCACCAGTACAACAGAAGGCCGATGCTGCCCAACCCATCAACCAGAATGATGGACGTTGCTTCAGATGTGGCAAACCTGGGCACTTCTCTGTTAATTGTAGAGGCAAACTGGTAAAAGACCAGGACTACTACAAGAACAAATACAAGTACAACTACAGAGAAAGAAGCTATGTTGCTGAAATGGAGAACTGGGTTTCTGATTCATCTTCTGATGATGAACCAGAACAAGCCAACTTCTGTGGAGTTGTTGTGGATGATGAAAGTTTAGAAGAAGCTATTGACTAGATGACTGGAGAACCAGAGATAATGAAGGGAACAACAGAAGAAGAAGATCTAGCTCATGCATTTGCTCTTACTACGACAGAGTCTGACGACAGAGCGCTGGAGACCACCAGACCCAGTGCCAAGGTATGTTCATCTGAATCCAAGTCTGACTCAGAATTAGAAATGCATGTTTCTATGCTGAATGATGAATTTCAACTTCTTAAACAAAAACTCTCTGAAGAAAAATAGCTAAGAAAACTAGCTCAGAAGGATATGTCCTTTTACAAGAGAGAGAAAACCCTCTTGGAACAAGAAAAGGAAGAAATCTTCAAAGAAAAATCTGAGCTAGAAATCTTGCAAAAGAAGAAAGAGAGCCTGTTTTCTGACAAAATTAACGAATATGAAAACGTTTTGAAACAGAAGTCTGAAAAATTGAAAAAGTCTGAAACAGAGAGACTTAATTCTGTTGCTCTAACTGATTATTTTCAAAGAGAAAGGGAAATTATGCATCAATCTCTACAGATAAAAGAAATTCAGATTAAAAAGTACCAGGATGCACAAGATGTGCACATCAAGATAAATTCACAGATGGATACGCAAGGTCTTGGTTTCTCTGACCTTGCTCCCTATGACGAAAGGAAGAAGACATCTTTGTCCTCTGCCTTTTGTGTTGGGAAAATCCAAGAGGACGTGATATCTGGTAATCCTGCTTTCAAAAGAACCAAAACTTCAGATGCCTTCTCAAAACCAAGAAATCTTGACTTTAGGAATGTCAGCTATGATTCCTATGATCATGAAAAGGTTTTAAAACCATCCTCAAAGTTTATTCTTGATCAAGGAAGAGCTAGAATCATACTTCCTAACTCTGTCAAGGACTTGGATACAAAAGAGATTTTTAACTTCAACTCATTCAAAGGACAGAAGTCTGTTACTTCTGTGACAGAGTCCTCTGTTGAAATCCCACAGAGCAAACTCAATCCAGAAGCCCCCGTCTTCTCTCCTACCCCTGAATCCATAAGAACATCTTTTGAGGAGGATTTGTTGAAAGTTATCAAGGAAAATGCTGTTTCAGATTCTTTAAAGCCAAAGTTGAGAAGGTTCAGAACTGTCAAAACAAATATCTCTGTCATACCCATTGAAACTAAAACATCCGACAGAGCCACCAGAGACTTTCTAGGCTCTGACAGTGACTCTGACTCTGAAGTAGATGAACAGATCTTTTGTGGTCAAAAGAAAATTCTACACAAGTTAAAGCAGATACCGATAGATCTACGGATCTAAAAGAGGATGTTTCTTTCTTCAAGAAACAATCAAGGTTTATACCGGTAACTGAGTTTAACAACAAAGGTTTTTAGATTCTTGCTTCTAATGCAGTAGAAGTGGAGAAGAGAGAGAAAAACAAAAGTGTTTTTGTAAACCCAAATGTTCCTCTTACTTTCAAACCAGTAAAATTCACACCAGAACAGAAGGGAAAATAGATAGCAAACAACAGATCTATTCCAAATTCTGGTGTAAATCAAAGAAGAAATCCTTTCTGGTCAAATGAATCTATTCTAAAGAACTTCATGTCAACAAAGTCTGTTCCAAGGAATAGCAGTTTTAAGAAACAAAACCAGGACAGATTGTATGCAAAAACATCTGGTCCTAAAATCTTTTAGAATCAAGCTCCATTCAAACAGTTTTTGAATAAAAACAATGTGCATCAGTCATGTTCCATCAACTGCAATTGTATTCAACTATTACTAAAATTGCAAAATCATCTGAATGGTCCATACTGTGTTCTAAATCAGTACGTTCAAAAGAAAAATCCCACGACTGTTCAGAATACACAGAGGAAAACCTCTGGCACACCATCACAGTATGGAAAGCCCAAAGGAAAGTCTGTTAACCCACCTAAGCCTAACAACAAAGGACCCATTATGCAATGGGTACCTAAAAAGAACTAATCTGTCTTGCAGAAACCTCAAATGCAGATCTGGTACTTGGATTCTGGATGCTCCAGGCACATGACGGGGAATAAGGAGATGTTAACTTCTTTTAAGACCAAGATGGGAAGTGCAGTAACCTTCGGAGGAGACAATGGCGGACAGATTAAAGGTTATGGTACATTAGTAAATGGTGGTGTTTCAGTCTCTGAGGTTCCTTATCTTGAAGGATTAAATCATAATCTTCTTAGTATAAGTCAACTCTGTGATCACGGGTTCGATGTCAATTTCAGGAAGAAATATTGTTCCTTGTTACTTTCCGAGTCTGGTCAAGAACTTTTGAGAGCTGACAGAAAAGGCAATCTTTACAAAATGAATTTTAAACCAAACCAAAACTCTACAACAGAGAAACTCTGTTTAGTGTCTTTGAAAAATGAAGATGCCTGGCTCTGGCATAAAAGATTTGCCCATTTGAACTTTCAAAACCTTGACAAGCTCGTGAAGCTCAAGTTAGTAAAAGGACTACCCTCTCTGAAGTTTGAAAAGACCATCTCTGTCCTGCTTGTGAACTGGGTAAGATGAAAAGATCTTCACATAGAACAAAGAGTGATCATAGTTGTCCCAGACCTTTGCATATGCTTCATGTGGATCTCTGTGGTCCAATCTCTGTGCAAAGTCTGTCGGGCAAGAAGTATATCCTTGTTTTAATTGATGAATATTCTAGATATACTTGGATTGAGTTCATCAGAGTAAAATCTGATGTCCCAGAAATTTTGATAAGTTTGTTGAGAAGGATACAGGTTCTGTTAGGATTAAAAGTGCAAAAGTTGAGAAGTGATAATGGGACAGAATTCAAGAATGCCAAAATTGATACCTACCTATCAGAGGAAGGTATTTCCCAGAACTTTTCAGCTGCAAGAACTCTACAACAGAATGGAGTTGTGAAAAGAAAGAACAGAACGCTGGTAGAAGCCGCCAGAACCATGTTGGCTGGCTCTGTCCTTCCAATGAACTTTTGGGCAGAAGCAGTCTCAACAGCCTGTTTTACCCAAAACAGAGTTGTGATAGTAAAGAGATTTAACAAGACTCCTTATGAACTCATCAACAATAGAAGACCAAACGTGAAATTCTTTCATGTTTTCGGTTGCAAGTGCTACATATTGAATGACAGAGATCAGCTGGGAAAGTTTGATAAGAAAGCATACGAAGGAATCTTTATTGGTTATTCCTTAACCTCTAAAGCCTACAGAGTCTACAACTCCAGATGTCGGGTCATTCAAGAAAGTCTAAATGTGTCCTTTGATGAAAGCACATCAAGCTCCTCTGATCGTAAATCAACTGAGGGGACACAGACAGTACAGAAAAAGACAAGTTTTTCAAAGACAAGGGAAGAAGATATAAATCTCATGTTCAACGATTTCTTCGATGATGATGATTCCTCTGATAACATCAACAGAGGAGATCAAGCTCAGAACTCAACAGAACAGAATCTGACAGTTACATCTCTCACTGGTCCCTCTAATATTTCACCAACTACTTCTCTGTCTACAGGAGTGATTCAGAGAAATGAGGAACTACATCAGAACGAGAGAGAACCTGAACAAGAGCCATCATCACCTTTGCTAACTAATATTGGCAGAGACTCCTTGTTTAAAAGCTCACCTTCACAGAGCCCTGTTAATGACTTTCAGAGCAATGAGGCCACTCTCCAAAGTCGTGTGCCACAGAGCCCTGGTCCCAATCAACAGAGCTCTGATGCTGAAGTTCGTCTTTTCCCATCAGAAGCACAAACCCCGCCTGTTGTCCATGCTCCCATGACACGATGGACAAAGGATCATCCTCATCATCTTATCATTGGTGCTGCTGAAGATGGTGTGAAGACAAGATCGGCCACAATCAATGAAGCATTCTTTGTAAATTTTTTAAGCATGATTGAGCCGAAGAAAAATTTCTGAAGCCCTAGAGGACCCAAATTGGATCGAAGCTATGCAAGAAGAGCTTCTGGAATTCGAAAGAAATAAAGTTTGGTCCGTGGTTCCACTCCCAAAAGGCAAAACAACCATTGGAACCAAGTGGGTGTTTAGAAACAAAAAGGATGAAGATGGGATTATAATCAGAAACAAAGCCCGTCTGGTTGCAAAGGGATACAGACAGGAAGAAGGAATTGACTATGACGAAACCTTTGCACCTGTGGCTAGGCTAGAAGCCATAAGAATCTTCCTAGCCTATGCTGCTCATAAGGGTTTTAAGGTCTACCAAATGGATGTCAAGTCTGCCTTTCTGAATGGCAAACTACAAGAAGAAGTTTATGTCTAGCAACCACCTGGTTTTGAATGTTCAGAGTTTCCAAACCACGTTTACAAGTTAGACAAAGATCTGTACGGCCTTAAGCAAGCTCCCAGAGCCTGGTATGAAACTCTGTCCAAATTTCTGTTAGTCAATCACTTCGAGAAAGGTACTATCGATAAAACTCTATTCTTTAGAAGGTATAAGAATGACATACTTCTGGTACAAATATATGTTGATGATATTATCTTTGGGTCTACACGACAGGAGTACTGTGATAAGTTTGAAAGTTTAATGAAAAGCGAATTCAAAATGAGCATGATGGGAGAACTTTCTTTCTTCCTTGGTTTACAAGTTAAACAATCAGACAGAGGGACTTTCATAAGTCAGTCAAAGTACATCTCTGATATGTTGAAAAAATATAAGCTCAATGATTCAAAACCAATGAGAACTCCTATTGCCACTGGAGTTAAGCTTGATTCTGATCTTAATGGTGAACCAACAGATGTCAAGTACTACAGAGGCATGATAGGGTCACTTCTGTACTTAACTGCCAGCAGACCTGATATATTGTTTGCAACCTGTCTCTGTGCCAGATTTCAAGCAAATCCTACAGAAACTCATTTAACAGCTGTCAAGCGTATCTTTAAATATCTGAAAGGGACTCAATTTTTGGGTCTCTGGTATCCTCTTAACTCTGGTTTCGAGCTTGTAGCATATACAGATTCAGACTATGGAGGATGCAAGAATGACAGAAAAAGTACTTCTGGTAGCTGCCAACTGCTTGGAGAAAAGTTGGTGAGTTGGACATCCAAGAAACAGAACTGTGTTTCAACCTCTACAGCAGAAGCAGAATATGTTGCTGCTGCCAGTTGTTGATCTCAATTGATATGGATGAAAACACAACTCAAAGATTATGGCTTGGAGTATGGTAAAATTCCTATTCTATGCGACTCCAAGAGTGCCATTGCCATAACAGCCAATCCAGTTCAACACTCGAAAACTAAGCACATCGACATAAGGTACCACTTCATAAAGGATCATGTTGAAAAAGGGACTATTGAAATGTATTTTGTTTCAACTGATCTCCAGCTTGCTGACTTGTTTACAAAAGCCCTTGATGAAAGGAGGTTTAACTTCTTAATCAGCAAACTGGGTATGCTGAACTTATCCTCCTAACTCTGTTTAACTTCTTAATCAGCCCTCTGATGATCCTACCAGAGCTCTGTCAAACAGTTGGGTAGGATAGTTCAACAGAGCTTCTGTTGTTCACCAGAACTCTGTCAAGCATACTTTTTCAACACGCTTTCGGTGAACATTCTGTTTGTATATAAAATTTTGTTTGAACAAAAGTTTTTTTTTGGATTTAAGCTCAATTTTCTAGGGGGAGCTTAAAAGAAGGATAATGCATAGTTTTAGGGGGAGCAAGTCAGTGCTCATATTTCCAAATCCAAATTGACTTTGCTTTTTGATCATTGACAAATCTTTTTGAAGAAAGAGCGAAAACCTGTTCTGATGAAAATCCTGTGATAACGTCAAGAACCCACCAGAATTCTGATATTTCACCAGAGCCTTTGTTGTTTCTCACCAAAACTCTGTGAAATTTCCAAAGTCAGTTCTGTTATTGTTCTTTGACCATTTCCTCATCAGATACAGAATTTTAAATGTTTTTGGGTTAAGGTGAAATACCAAAGGAGTACTTGAAAAGAATGAAAGAGGGTCACTCGTCAGAAGCAAAAACTTACAAAGCTCCAATAGAGCTCTGTCAGTTTTATGCCACGTCATCAGAAGTAACGTCATCAGAGGTGCGGGTTATTTCTAAGCGTCAACCACTTGTCACCCACACATCTCTAACCGCGACGGTTTACTTGCACAAAAGAGGTCAGAACAAATCCATGTGGCACTCTCTAAATGAAAGCTAAACCACTAGCTGTCCCCACGATACATAATTCAGGCCACTCCACCTTCTGACACTCGAGTGCCTACAGTATCTACGGCGATTACCCAGCCACAAGTTCTGATTATAAATATCCGTAACCTTGACCCATTTCTTTTCTAAACTTCCTAAACCTTTCACCTTTCCCTCTTTTATTTAAATCTTCAGTGTTCTTCAAGAAAACCCAAACCTGCAACAATGGCGGAACCCCAAAACTCTGCTGATTCAAGCCGAATAGAACCCACTGATGATATCATTGTTCTTCCATACGAGTTTGCTGACAACAACTACAAATTCGATCCCACTCCGGGACTCTATCTACCCCTGTATCACGTCTTCATTGAGTTCTTTAGAAACTCTGACATCTTTAGAGCCCTAACAGAGTTCGATGTCCGACAATGGTGGACCACATGCCAATACATCGAAGAACAAGACGGGATAGTTGGGAGCGTCAACGCAAGTAATGGAGGAGCGGGAACAATCCGCATTAGAGCAAATACCTTAAGAAGAATCTTCAGAATGAAAACCAAACGACAGCTAGGAATAGACGCCTATGAGAAACCACCAAAAACAACTGTTCTTCTTGATTTCATGAAGTTTCTGGGTTACAACAAGGATCTGAATAGGCTGGAGAGTTCAAGCGACAGAATCTACCCACTATGTGGAATTTCATGTTCTCCACATTAAACAGAACCCTTACCAGCAAATCTGGTAGTCAAGACTAAGCCACAACAGAAATCCTACAAATCATGTATGGATTGTTCTTCAATCGAAACTTTGACTACGCCAACATTCTCTACAACGATCTTCTTACGGCTGTAAACACAAAAACCTCATCCATCGCAAGAGGAGGAGTCGTTGGATCCCACAAGTTCTTGAAGATGATCAAGTTTCCACGCTTCATAAGTCTGGTGATCAGAAGAGCCTTCGAAAGACTGGAACTAACTCATCAGGGTCGCTAAACACCTGTTTGGACGATGTCCAAATTCCTCCCCACCACTTCTGGCGAATACCCCTTCATAAGAAGAATTCCAGGTACAATTCTTGCCCTTATCGCCCCTGACCACATCTCTATCCAAAACTATCAGAGTCCTGCTGAACCTCAAGAACCTGAGGTGAGAACCCGAGCATACTTAGGATCTGAGCCTTCCTTGGAGAGCCTGAGTGAGGAGATTGGTGAGGAAGTTAACAGACCAGAGGCAAGAGTACCCGAAGTGGGGTCTTCCTCTAGAAGAGAGGAAGTAGAGGACAGAGCATCTCCAAGAGAGGTTGTCCATGAGGAAGTACAGGAAACACCAGAGGTAGAAAATATCTCCTCTGATAGTGGTAAGCCAGAGGGAAACATCACAGAGAATCCTGAGAGTTCTACAGCCATAGGAGCCAAGGAAAATGTGAGAATAGAAAAAGATGCTCAACAGAGCACATCTGAGGGTATCCTTAACCAAAATCCCAGTGCTTCCACAAAATCTAATCCTGGTGATCAAGACCAAAGGATTATTGAAACAGAGGTGCACACCTCGAACCCCAACCAGCCTATACCATCAGAGGCACCTCTTCATGCCTTTGGTACGCACGAAGCCGGGGAAACTATCTTTGGTAGTGATGTTCATTCGCCCCAGAACATCAATAGGTCACCTCCACACGATGATGCCTCTGTGGCTCATTTAGACATAACACAAAATAGACCAGAGATCTTTGTAATCTCACGTAGCATCTATCCGACTCATGGACAATGGGAGACCATAGTGGAACAAGGGAAGACATTGCTTGATCCAAATGCTTCTCATCACACCAGATTTCCTTCATCAGAACCTGAACTGGAAGAGGAAACTTTGGTCAGAACACCTGTAGTTGTTTCCCCTCAAAGGGAACATCAAGGATCAGGTGGAAGTCCTCCAAGAGCCAACATCAACACAACTCTTGACGGAGGCGCCTCTGAACTCGAGGCAGAATTGGATCCATGTGTTGGAACCAATGAGACCCCCGTTGACACTGTCACAAGAGCAGAGTTCGAAAGCTTATGTGACAGTAACAACAACTCTTTGAACGAGTATAAACTTATCAATGAACAAAAGGAGGAGCTGATCTGCAAGAAAAATGCTTCTCTTAGGGAAGAACTACTGAACATCTCAAACAAGCATGCTGAAATAACTCGAAAATATGCCGAGGCTGAAGCACTCAGAACAGAGTCTGAACGGGTCAAAGGAGAAGAGATTGCAAAACTGACAACAGAGATAGCCAACCTAAGATCAGTCAGAACAGAGGAAGTTAAAAAGACTTCAACAGATCTTGCAGAGATAAAGCGACTCATAACAGAGAACCACACAGCGCAGATGAACATAACCCTTCCCATCCCCACGGTTATTCTTTCAGAATCTAACGTCAGAACCTTGACAGAGATACTTACCAACTCTGTTAAGGAATCCATAAAAGAAGCAACCACCTCATCTGCTACTCCACTCAACATCTCCAGCCCTAACCCAAATGACCTACCCATGACAGTTGGCCAAATGGGAGACTTCAGAAAATCAATTCTTAGCCGAATGATGACGATCTCATCAAAATTTGTAATGAAAGCTAAGGCAACAGAACAACATGTGAAAGCGTCTCTTGATACTCACAAGGTCAACTTCAAGGCTCAAGTGGAAGAGATCAGAAGTGCTGCAACAGAAGTAGAATATGTAATGACAAAGGCATCCTCAAACTTTACTGAGAATGTTTTACAGGCTACCTCTACATCGAAAAGACCTGCAGAAGAAGCACCCACAGACGAACCCTCAAGCAAGAGACACAAAGTTGGTCTGAAGTTTGTTGTTCCGTCCTCACCAGCAGCTCGAATTGACGATTCTGACGATGATGATGACTTCAAAGATGCTCAAGAAGGTCAATCAAATAATCAACAGGGTGAGTCCTCATAACAACAAAAGGGGGATAAGGAGAAGGAGGAGAAGGAGAAGAAGAATGAGGAGAAGGAGAAGGAGAGAGAGAAGGAGAAAGAGAAAGAGAAGGAGAAAGAGGCAGAAAAAGAGAAAGAGGTTGAAAAAGATAGAGAAGCCAAGGGTAAAGGGAAAGTCACAGAAGCAACTGAGGCAGAGGCTACAGGAGAAGAATGGGGGATAACAGAGGAAAACACGCTAGAAATGACGGTGGTGGCATTTGACTACATGTTCAAGGATAGAGTCATCAAACCAACAGAAGCGTCAACACAAAAACCACCAGAGATCATATGCCTAGATACCCTTCCTACATCTCCAACAAAAGAACCAGAGAGGACAGACCCATCCTCTGCTGAAGGACAAACAAGTCGAGCCCAACCTCAACCTACTCAGAAAACTGCTCACAATGACACCCTTATGGCAGAAACCCATGATGACCCAAACCCAACGGTAACAGAACAGAACCCAAAAACCTCTACCTTTCATACCGAAAAACCTGCCTTAGAAACGGTATTTGCATTTCTATATGCTGATAGAGACATCATCCCTGTAAATGCCGTACCCATTAACCCATACCTCAACCCAATCAGAATAAACACCATTTCTGATGCAAGGCTAAAGTTCATCCAAACCAAGTCAAATCAGAACAGAGCCATCAATATAAACTTCGGTATCCGCAGAATTCTGGACATCAAGCACAAGAAGTTTCAACACGACAGGGTCACATACCATGAGTATACTGTGGAATCAACAGAAGGCATAAATGAAATCTTCAATGACAATGATCTCGTCCTTCTAAACCCATACGATCTGATCTTACTCCACGCATATTGCTTAAACTTCTCAGAAAGATACACGCCGACCAGAACTGCGCTACCAGAAGTCAGATTCGCCATGCAAGAGCACATCAATCTCATAATACAGATTGATTATCAGCTAGGCATAGAGTATGAAGTAGAGAAACTAGCGATTGCACCTCCAAATGAAAACCTTGAGGGTTATGGCCATCACAGAACTGGCACCGTAGTTGAAGATCCTCCAGTCTTTGTTTGCCGACAGAAGGGCACAAAGAAGGCCATCAGAGCAGCTGAAGCCCACAAGTACTCAAGTGAGTCGCTAGTATACCTCAAGAACATAATCCAAGAACTCCCAAGAAACAAGTGTCCAGAAGAACAGCAGAAACTCTTCATCGACCAGATTGATCTGATGCTGGACTTCCGTACTCTAATCAGAAGATTCGACAAAATTTTTAGGGGAGATAATTATGCTTAAATGTACTGGTCTTTTAAATCTCAAATGTAACATTCCAAAAGATTAGTGCAAGGCTTCGACATAGGTAAAAGTTCTCTGTTATTTTGTTTAATCTCTTGTCAATTGTAAATTTTTATTTTCAATGCTTAGGGGGAGATTGTTGGCCCCAAGTATCTGTTATGTAAAAGTATTGAAAATAGTTCAAGTCAGAAGACCAAAAGAGATCAGACAGAAGATTCGGAAGAAGTTCAAGTCAGAAGACCAACAGAGCTCAACAGAGCTCTGTCGAAGACTTCCAACAGAAGAACAAGTATTTAACAGAAGACCAACAGGGCTCTTGCAAAAGAGCTCTGGTGAAGTGAAGACCTCTGTCAGCCTAAGTCTCATAGGAAATCCCAAGTGTCAGACAAGTGTCCATACTTTCCACGTATGCCCTAAAAATAGGAGACACACTTTCCACGTGTCATTCTAGGGTACGATCGTACACTGCCTTAACTTTTCCAGGGCTATAAATTGAGAGGCAGTGGAACAAACAATAGCAAGTTTTTGGAAGAGTAGTTTTCCACAACTGTTTAAGCACACACTGCAGCAATCCCGAGCACTAGCTCCGTACGATATTGTTGTCCTATGAGATTTCCGAACACACTTGAACATGTTCTTGGTGTGATTCATTATCAATATATGAGCAGCTTTTATATCTGATCCTGTTATCATTTACTGTTCAATACTTGATTCTCATAGTTCATCTATCGTTTACAGAATCACTCATTTTAATGGCTTTAGTTAATATGCTTCCGCTGTCTACTTCACTACCATTAATATGATACAACGTGAATCTGGGAACCTACAATCTACCTGATCTTCTGAGTTGGGCAAGGCAAAACTACAACCATAGATTGGAAATACAAGGAGCTTACCGTGAAATCAGGAAGGCTATGTGCAAAAGGCTTCTGAAGTATAGCATGACTGACTTCCAATTGGGACTCGACCTTGGAGTAAAAGGATTAAGTCTCCCACCACCATAAGATGACTGCCCCTCCTCTGCCAGACCAAACTCTATCATCACATTTCCAAGGATTGGGTATGTCTATCAAGATCCCGCTGGAAAGTCAAGGTTATTCCTAGAGATTGATTACCAGAAGTATGCAACAAGCTCTCTGATCGAGTTCAGAGCCAATCTCATGGAACACAGAAGAACAGAGCTCATGGATCAAGCACTTGCCGACAGATTAATAAAGGTCATTGACTCCGTCATCAACTTCAGAAACCTCTGCATCAAAATATACGCGAGCTCAAAGGTGGAGGAATCGGAGGACACAAAATCGACGACTTCCCACATGCCAGAATCTGACTTCCTCAACCTTCCTCTACTTACTCTTTCATACTCATGTAATCAAATGTAAGTGCCTCTGGCATAACTTTATATGAAAGAAAAGCTTCTACAGAAGTCAAATACCTCTTGTCGTGTTCTTAACTTAGAAAACCATGCATTTTTCTATTTTTTATTTTTCAATACTTAGGGGAGATTGTTAGCTCCAACTTCTGCAGTTAAAGAAGTATTGAAAAATAGGCTAAGTGTAAATTCATCGATAGAGTCCACTGCCAAGACACCGAAGCGAAGATCCAACTAAAGACGTTCTCAGAGGACAAGGACACAGAGCCTCTGTCAATTTTGACAGAGCCTCTGTGGTATGAACACTGAAGACTTGGAAGATAAACTGAAGATCAAAGCAAAGACGGTCGTGCCTCTCACGTTTTCTGTTGTACGAAGATTCTAAAGATCGTTCGTACAAGGCATGCCCTGCTAATTCCACGTGTCAACCTCTGATGGGTTACATCCTTTGCAGAAAACGGCGCACTACATTAACGTTGTACATGTAGAAGATCACGATATTGTCTTTGTACCCTTTGTACTTCTTGTCTCCCAATTGTCCCCTGTAGGATAGTATAAATAGAAGGCTCATGTTGAGCTCTTCTATCAACTTTGCACAACACACACACCTATTAGACCAGAATTCATATTATACCTTCGGTGTTCTTGGTGTTCTTAATCAATCAATACAAAGTGAATTTTTGAGTTAATCTCGTGTTTATTTATACTTTGTTTATTTGATTCCGTGTGTTTTTCTACCTAAGAATATCTCTTTAGTTCTTTAAAACGCTTCCGCACTCTTATTTGCTTGAACTGATAAATATTAATATCATTGTTGAGTAAATCAGGATCAACACTGCCCTCATTTCTTCTTCCCGGATTCTATTCTCTTTTTTCTTCTCTCTTGGCTTCTCAAGTAATGCCGCACACACATCTTGATCTTCTTTGCTAGCTTTCTTACATATGGAAACACCTTTCCCTTTTATTCTCGCAACGTGATACTTTAACCTTGTGATTCCCGCTCTACATATAAACCTACATAGGTTACATTTGACCGCATCTTTATTTGTAGGATCACATAAAGTACCATAGTTCCATCCCGCGTCACCCGAACTTCGTTTCAAGGATTACTGTGTACAAGAAGTTGCTCCAGCTATTGAGGTCGGTTTGGAACCCCCACTACCACTAGCCATTATGAATTATCTGACATATATTGTGTATTGGACTATTGGCATTTGCAAAACGCCAAATCCTGTACAAATCACAAATTCACAGTAACAAACAGAAAGTTATAAGTTGTTCACACTTCACAGTAAACAACAAACACATTGATGAACATAAATATTGACAAGTGATAAAACAAAAATATTGATGAACAATTGAACAGAAATATTGATGAACTGACAAAACAACTGTAATATACTAATAATCTAATATATAGTTGTAATATTGACAAGGTATGTTTACATTTTAAGATGTTTAAAGTTTAAACCTACAAATGAAAACCAAAACAAGCAGATGTCTTAGCCTCTTAGGTAGTAGTTCCGTAGTACTGTAGAAGAGATAATCCCATTACAATAATATATAATTGTAAATGTGACGAGACCTACAAAACAAAGACCAAAAGAAAAGTAGAAAACAAGCATGATAATCCATTTTGTGGGTTCCATTTTCAAGATTATGAATGTAATTGTAAATACTAAATAGACATTAAACTAAAGTCGCAAAAATGAAAACAAAAATGGAGCTGTTAGTTTAACTTTTAACTTTTTAAGCAATTCCAAGCAAGCCCTTAATCTTTCCAAATAAATAGAGCAATATTGGAGCAACCGAGCAAGGCTTACAAACTTACTAGGTGCTGACCTGCAGACCGCAATCGATGTCTTGAAGCAATCGACTATGGAAGTCAAAATCTTGAGGCTTGTAGCGGATGTGGAAGTCGAAATCTTGAATCAATCGAAGAAAAATGAAGAACCCTTGAAGCAATCGATGAAATTTCAATCGATAAAGAAGAACAAAGAACTCTGGTAATCATATTCGTGAAAGAAATTACATTAATTTAGTGTTTGACATTTTGATTTTGAGTTTTGACCGTTTAAATATGTAAGTTGTAGAAATTCCAATTACCCCCCTAAACTAGGTTTTAAAAATTACATTCTGACCCCCAAACCTTATAACGCCCTAACGGCTACATAACGCCACACAGCCAAAATGCGCCATGGCGCTCCATAACGAGCTCGACGCCATGGGGTAAAACATGGCGGCCAGGGCACGCCTCGACGCCATGGCGCGTTTTTTAGAACCTTGATCTAGATAGTAGATATGATTAGGGTATTTAGCACTTTCAAACCCTGGTGGTTGTTGGACATAAACCTCTTCTTGAATCTGTCCGTTGAGGAAAGCAGATTTGACATCCATTTGGTACACCTTAAATCCTCTGTGGGCTGCGAAGGCTAAGAAGATCCTTATTGCTTCGAGTCATGCGACATGGGCAAAGGTCTCCTCGTAGTCAATACCTTCTGCTTGACAGTATCCCTTGGCCACAAGTCTTACCTTGTTCCTTATGACCACCCATCCTCATCCTTCTTGTTTCTAAAGACCCATTTGGTCCTTATGGTTGTTTTCCCTATTGGCAGAGGAAGTAGGGACCATACTTTGTTTCTCTCAAATTGGAGAAGATCCTCTTGCATTGCTTCCACCCAATTTGGATCTTCCAGAGCCTCAAAAACTTTCTTTGGTTCGATCATACTGATAAAATTTGTGAAAGAAACAAAAGTTAGCAGTTGCTGATCGAGTCTTGATGTTGTTAGAAGGACTTCCAATAATTTGGCTCTGAGGATGATCTTTTGTCCACTTGTTCATTCTTGGCAGATGGTCATTTGTGGCATCGAGTTGAACTTCTGTAGGTATAAATGATGGTTCATGTGCAGCTTCTGTAGTTGATGGTACTTATGTGCTTGTGCTTGGAGTTTCTGCTTGAGGAGGTATTTCAATAATAGTAGGAATTGAATCCTCTGAAGATGTTGAAAATGAATCCTCATTCTCCTCTGGTGTTAATTCCTCTGTTGTCACAGAAGTTGGAATTTTCAGTTGCTCTGTCGTGGAACCATTGTTCACAGTATCCTCTACATGGTCCCCCTCAACGTTTGTACCTACACAGTTAGTAGAAGAGGGTGAAGTATTTGAGGGACCAGTTAGAGATATACCTTGACTTATCTGGTCCGCAGAGGATGACTCTCCAGAGACTCTGTGAATATCAGGAGAGGGATCAACTTCGTCATTGAACACATCTTCGAATAACAGATTTAACTTTGCTTCTCTTGATATAGAAATGCCAGAGGTTTCATTGTTTAGCCCAAGTTCTGAACTGATTTGTTCAGAAGTCTTTTGGAATGAATCGTTAAATGAAACATTAATGTTTTCCACAATTGTTCGAGTTCGCAGAACATAGATTATGTATGCCTTGGAAGTGGCAGAGTACCCAATGTATTTCCCTTCATCTGCCTTACGATCGAACTTCCCAAGGTGTTCTATGTCGTTAAGGACAAAGCACCTACACCCAAACACATGGAAGAATTTGATGTTTGGCATTCTCTGGTTTATCAACTGATATGGTGTCTTGATGTGCCTCATCACTACTGTTGATCGATTTTGAGTGAAGCATGCAGTAGAGACAACTTCTGCCCAGAAAGAGATGGGTAATCCAGATGTTGTGAACATAGTTCTTGCAGCCTCCACAAGCGTGTGATTTTTACGCTCAACGATGCCATTCTGTTGTGGAGTTCGTGCAACAGATAAATTTTGTGATATTCCTTCCTCTGTGAGATAAGCTTCAATAGTGGAGTTCTTGAACTCTATCCCGTTGTCGCTCCTCAGTTTCTGCACCCTGCACTTATAGAGAACTTGGATTCTTTTCATTAGATTAATCAATATGTTTGGAATACTAACTTCTTTCGAACAAATTCTACCTAAATATCTCTTGAGAATTCATCAATCAATACAAGCATATACTTTTTGCCACCTAGCCTCTGTGTAGCAATGGGACTGCAGAGGTCGATGTGAAGCATATACAGAGGCCTAGTGCAAGACACCTCAGAATTGCCTTTATGGGAAGCTCTTTTGAGTTTTTTCATTTCACAGGCTAAGCATAGATGATATTTGTCAAATTTAACATTTGGCAGACCACTTACCAGATCAAGTTTCACAAGTTTATCTACGGTGTGGAAGTTTACATGACAGAACCTGTTGTGCCATAACCATGTGTGATCCTAGAAACAAGTAAACAATAGAATGATCAAGAATCACTGGTCATCTCTCATTACTCACCAAAAGATGGTTATGTAGGTTCCCAGATTCACGTTGCATCATATTAATGGTAATAAAATAGACAGCGGAAGCATTTAAATATAAAGCCATTAAATTGTGATTGATTGTGCAAAGATATTGTAACTGTGAGTATCAAGTATAGAACAATAATAATGATAACAAGATCAAGTATAATAAGCTGCTCGTATATTGATAATATGAATAACACCAATAACACGTTCAAGTGTGTGTATTCGAAATCTCACAGGGAACAAGATCGTATGGAGGTAGTGCTATGGAATACCGCAGTGTGTGCTCTAACAATTGTGGAAAACTATTCTTCCAAAAGCTTATAATCGTTTGTTCCACTACCTTACTATTTATAGCCCTAATAAAGTGTAGACAGTGTACTATCGTACCCTGGAATGACACGTGGTGAATCAGTTCTTCTGTAAAATGGAAGATCTTCTGCCAAAGCTCTGTCGAGCTCCGTCGAGCTCTGTTGATTTCACGAGAGCTCTGTCGAACTCTGTTGGTCTTCTTGTTGATCTTCTTCCAAGTCTTCTACTGGATCTCTGTTGGTCTTCTGACTTGATAATATTTTCAATACTTTTACATAACAGATACTTGGGGCTAACAATCTCCCCCTAAGTATTGAAAATAAAAATTTGGAAATGACAAAGATTTTAAACAAAAGAACATAGAACATTTCCCTCTGTTGAAACCTTGAACTATTCTTTTAAGATGTTACAGTACAGAACAAAAGAATAAGTACTTTGATGCATAATTGTCTCCCCTTAGAATTCTGTCGAATCTTCTGATCAGCTCACGGAAGTCCAGCATAAGGTCAATCTGGTTGATGTAGAGTCTCAGTTGCTTTTCTGGACATTTCTCTCTTGGGAGATTCTGAATAATGTTCTTGAGATACACCAGCGATTCACTAGAGTACTTGTGGGTTTCAGATGCTCTGATGGCCTTCTTGATCTTCTTCTGTCGGTAGATGAAGACTGGAGGATCTTCAACAACGGTTCCAGTCCTGTAATAGCCAGAACCTTCAAGACTCTCATTTGGAGGTGCAATCGCCAGTTTCTCCACTTCAAATTCTATGCCTAGCTGAAAATCAATCTGACTTCTGAGATTAATGTGCTCTTGCATAGCGAATCGAACTTCTGGTAGAGCAGTTCTTGCTGGTTTGTATCTATCTGAGAAGTTCAAGCAATAAGAGTGGAGCATGATCAGATCGTATGGATTCAGAAGCACAAGATCGTTGTCGTTGAAGTATTCGTTCTTGCCTTCTGTTGATTCAACAGTGTACTCATGATACACAACTCTGCAATGTTGGAATTTCCTATGCTTGATGTCTAAGATTCTGCGGATACCAAAGTTCGTGTTTATGGCTCTGTTCAGATTAGACTTGGTTTATATGAACTTTAGCCTTGCGTCTTGGATTGTGTTTATTCTGATGGGATTTAGGTATGGGTTAATGGGTACGACATCAATTGGAATTATATCTCTGTCAGCATAGAGAAAACCAAAAACTTCTTCTATGGTCGGTTTATCGGTGTGTTGGGTAGATGGTTATGGGTTCTATTCTGGTACCATTGGGTTTGGGTCATCGTGGGTTTCTGCCATAAGAATATCAATGTGTTGAGCAGACTCTTGGACAGTTTCTGTTTGAACTTGGGTTTGAGTTTGGTTTGTTTGTTCATCAGCAGAGAATAGGTCTGTTCTCTCTGGTTCGGTTCTTGGTGATGTAGGAGGGGTGTCTAATATGATGATCTCTAGTGGTTGTTGAGTTGAAGGTTCTGGTATTCTGATAACTCGATCCTTGAACATGTAGTCGAATACCACCATAGTCATTTCTGGCGTCTCTTCTTCTGCTATCCCCTTATTTCCTTCTGCTTCTATCTCTGCTTCTATCATTTTCCCTTTCCCTTTATCCTTCTCTGTCTCCTCTGTAATTTCCTTCTCAGATTCTTTCTCCTTTTCTTTCTCTTTCTCCTTCTCCCCCTTTTGTTGTTCTGCGGACTTACCCATCTGACTATCTGAATGACCTTCTTGAGCATCTTCAAAGTCGTCATCATTATCAGAAAAATCGATTGCGGGCTTGGGGGAGGGAGGAACAACAAACACTGAAGTGGCTTTGGCACTTTTGCTCGAGGGTTCTCCTTCTGGTGCTCCTTCTGCAGGTCGTTTGTGTGTGGCAGTCTGTAAGATTGCATCTGTGAAATTAATGACTGCCTTTTTCATTGCATCTTCGACCTCTGTTGCAGCAGTTCTGATTTCATCTACTTGACTCTCAAAGTTAACTTTGTGAGTGTCAAGAGATGGCTGCACATGTCGTTCTGTTGCTTGTGCCTTCATGACAAACTTTGATGAGATGGTCATCATCTTCCTAAGAACAGATCTGCGGAAATCGCCCATCTGGCCAACTGTCATGGGTAAGTCATTGGGGTTTGGGCTGGAGATGTTTAGTGGAGTAGCAGATGATGTCGTGGCTTCTTTGATGGATTCCTTAACAGAGTTATTGATGAGCCCTGTCAAGGTTTTGACGTTTGAGTCTGAGAGAATAAGTGTAGGAATGGGCAAGGTCCTATTCATCGATGCCGTGTGATTCTCTGCAAGCTCTGTCGAAATCTTTGTCGACTCTTCTGCTCTGACTCTCTTCAGTTCGGCTAGTTCTGTTGTCATCTTTGCCGCTTCTTCTGCTCTGGCTCTTTCCGCTTATGTTTTGAGTCTTTCAGTTTCTGCATATTTATTAGTGACCTCTTGTAGTTCTTCTTTAAGAGAAGCATTCTCCTTGCGGATTAGCTCCTCCTTCTGTTCATTGATAAGTTTATACTCATTCAAGGAGGTGTTGAAACTATCACAGAAGCTTTCGAACTCTGCTCTTGTGACAGTGTCAACGGGGGTAACCTTGGTTCCAACACATGGATCCAATTGAACCTCAAGTTCAGAGGTGCCTCCTTCAAGAGTTGTAGTGACGTTGGCTCTTGGAGGACTTCCACCAGATCTTTGCTGCTCCCTTTGAGGGGAAACACCTACAGTTGTTCTGACCAGAGTTTCCTCTTCCAGCTCAGGTTCTGAAGAAGGAAATCTGATGTGATGAGAAGAATTTGGATCAAGCAAAGTCTTCCCTTGTTCTACTATGGTCTCCATTGTCCCTGAGTCAGACAGATGCTACGCGAGATTCGAAAGATCTCAGGTCTATTTTGTGTTGAGTCTACATGAGCCACATAGGCATCATCGTGTGGAGGTGTCCTATTGATGTTCTGGGGTTAAGGAACATCATTACCAAAGATAGATTCCCCAGGTATGTGCATACCAGAGGCGTGCAGAGGTGCCTCTGGCGGTTCTTGCTGGTTAAGGTTCGAGGTGTGCACCTCTGTTTCAATATTCCTCTGGGCTTGATCACCAGGAATAGATTGTTCGTTTGCACTGGGAGTTGGGCTTTGGATACGCATATGTGTGTTCCTTGGAACATCTTGTTCTAAGCTCGCATTTCCCTCAGCTCCTAGGGCTACAGAACGCTCTGGTGAACTCTCTATCACATGTACCTCTTTCTCACCATTACCAGAGGAGTGCGATCTCTCTGCCATCTCCTCTGTAATTTCCCTATCTGCCTCTTGAATAGCCTCCATAGGGGATGCTCTGTTCTGTAGTTCCTCCTCCATCACTCTAGAGGAAGACCCCACTTCGGGTACTCTTAACTCTGGTCTGTTAACTTCTTCTCCTATTTCCTCACTCAAACTCTCTAATGAAGGCTTAGATCCTAAGTATGCTGGGGTTCTCACCTCAGGTTCTTGAGGTTGAGCAACACTCTGATAGTTTTGGATAGAGATGTGTTCTGGATGAATAAGGGCGAGCATTGTACCTGGAACTCTTCTAATGAAAGGGTATTCACCTGAAGTAGTGGGAAGAAATCTGGACATAACCCAAACAGGTGTAGGATTTCCCTGCTGAGTTAATTCCAAGCGTTGGAAGGCTCTTCTTATCACCAGACTGATAAAAAATGGGAATCTGATTGATTTCAAAAAATTGTGGACTCCAACTTCTCCACCTCTGGCTAGGGCATTTGTCTTGGTATTCACAGCAGCAAGAAGATCTTTGTACAGAATGCTGGCATAATCAAAATTTCTGTTGAAGAACAGGCCATACATTATTTGTAAGATTTCTGTGCTGGTTTGATCTTGGCTACCAGACTTGCAGGTTAGGGTTCTGTACAATGTGGAGAACATAAAGTTCCACACTGTGGGTAGATTTTGTCTTCTGAACGCTCCTATCCTATCTATGTCTTTGTTATATCCCAAGAACTTCACAAAGTCAAGAAGAACAACTACATTTGGGGGTTTCTCATAGGCTTCTATTCCAAGCTGTCTTTTCGACCTCATCCTGAAAATCCTTCTGAAAGTGCTGGCACGAATTCGGATTGTACCGGAGCCTCCATTTCTGGAATCGACGTTTCCAACGATCCCATCTTGATCTTCAATGTATTGGCACGTAGTCCACCATTGTTGGACGTAGAGCTCAGGAACATTGTCGTCGTAAGCAGTTAGGGCTCGAAAAACTTCTGAGTTTCTAAAAAACTCAACAAAAATGTGATATATTGGTAGATAAAGAGTTGGGTTTGCGTCAAAACGATAGTAGTTATCTGCGAACTTGTAAGGTTGGATAACAATTTCATCAACGGGGCCTATTCTGCGTGATTCAGCAGAATGTTGTGGGTTTTGAGGTTCCGCCATAGTTGCAGGTTAGGGTTTCTGAGGAACACAAAGGTTTTGAACTTTGAGAGGGAAAGATAAAGGGTTTAGAATGATTCGTAAGCGTAAAAATGAAATGGGTCCTAAAAGTGGATATTTATACGCTAAACATGTGGCTGGATTAACGTCGTAGGTACTGTAGGTACTCGAGTTTCAGATAGTGGAATGACCGCTACAGTAGGACGTGGAAACAACTAGTGGTTTGTCTTTCAATCAGAGAATGCCACATAAGATTTGGTTCTGACAACTTTTGGGCAAGCAAACCATCACGGTTATAGATGTGTGGGTGACAAGTGGGTGACGCTTAAAGAATGACCCGCAACTCTGATGACGTGCTTCTGATGGCGTGGCAGAAAACAGACAGAGCTCTGGTGGAGCTCAGCACAGTTTTGTCTCTGTTGAGTGACCTTTTCATTTCGTTCAAGTAACCCAAGATGTTTCACCTTTACCCAAAAATCATTCAAAATTCTGTTCTGATGTGAAAATAGTCAAAGAACCAAGAGCAGAACTAACTTGGAAATTTCACAGAGATCTGGTGAAAAGCAACAGAGGTTCTGGTGAAATATCAGAGTTCTGGTATGTTCTTGACATCATCAAAAGTTTTTATCAAAACAAGTTTTTGCCTCTTTCTAAAAAGTTTTTTCATATATTAAAAAGCAAAGTCATTTTGGATTTGGAAATCTGATTTTGACTTGCCCCCCCTAAAACCATGCACATTTTCTTTTATAAGCTCCCCCTCAAACAGTGAGCTTAATTGAAAGATTTTTCTATTCAGCCTTTTGAAAGATTAAAAAAACAAATTATACAAAAAAAATATTTACAAACAGATTCACTGAAAGCTTGTTGAAAAAGTATGCGTGGCAGAGTTCTGGTGAACATCAGAGGCTCTATTGAACTATCCTACCCAACTATTTGACAGAGTTCTGGTATGATCATCAGAAGCTCTGTTGAGTTTTAAACAGAGTTAGGAGGACATGTTCAGCATACCCAGTTTGCTGATTATGAAATTGAATCTCTTTTCATCAAGAGCTTTTGTGAACAAGTCAGCAAGTTGGAAGTCGGTTGAAACGAAATACATTTCAATCGTCCCTTTTTCAACATGGTCTTTTATGAAGTGGTACCTTATGTCGATGTAACGTCCCAAAAATTACAAGGAAATTTAAAATTTTTAAAACACACATTTCATTATAAAACAACCATGATTTAATAATTCACGTCTTAAATAAAATTAATGTCGTTACTTCAAACCATCAACAAAGTTTATGCAGCGGAAAATTACATAATTAAATTCAAAGGGTTCGAAAGTGAAAGTTTAACAATATTTGACACCCCGCGCTCTATGTGTGTACGGTCACGCCCGACTACCGCCCGCACCTGAAATAACAACATATTGGGAAAGGGTAAGTTAAACGCTTAGTGAATCCAACCACACACGTAGGTAGCAACCCCACGCATATCGCCCCTACTCGCAAGTAGGCAACATCACCATCACCACGAATATCAAACCACATAATGATTATTATATAAGCACGAACCTCGGTCCCACCGAGTACACAAAATACGTTAATACAAGCTCAGTCCCACCGAGCCCTCGGTCCCACCGAGTAAAGATTACTGTACTAGCTTAGTCCCACCAAGCCCTCGGTCCCACCGAGCCCCTCAGTCCCACCGAGGTGTACGCATGCATAAATATTCCACATACGAATTTAACAAATCACAACCAGTTATCACAACCCAACTAGTCCATGTAATCACATAAATACACGTAATAACACGTAACACAAAAAGAACGACATACATGAAGTTCCTAACTACGCGGTGAGAGAACTCACCTCAAGGCTAAGCAACGTGCTCACGAAACGCAACACCAACCCGGCAATCTTCTTCACTTTCTCCCACCTAAATACGTATAAAAAGTCAAAGGAAAGTCCCGACCCATAACACGTTTACTAGTTTTCAAACGACTAAGAATTCCAGTTTTTATTAGAAATTACGGGTCTGTTCGGGACCTGTTTTACCCCCTAAAAACTGATAAATACAGAAATTAAAATCCATAAATACGAAGTTCTAAGTCTTACGATTTCAGGGACGTATCGCACGCGTCCTAACGATTTTTCTATAATTTACTATAGATTTTACAAAAATGATTCGCAGAACAGCGAACACCCGGACCTTTCAGTACAACATGGCAACTTCGCCCTAGCTATGGTCCGAATTGGTCTTTCCGCAAAACAGAGGAAACTTAATAGACTCCGAAACGAAACTTTTGACACCAGTCCCATTCCAAAACGACATTCCCAGCAAATGTTATGCATAAAACAAAACAGGGACAGAAAGCTGGAGGTTTTTCGGACCAGGCTGTATAAACAGCCCCATACGGCCCAGCTACAGGCCTAAACAGACTTTCGGCAAAACACGAAAAACTTTCCTGACTCAATTAGTGAACTTCGGCCACCGATTTCATATCAATCCGAGCTACGAGTAAAACGTTACGGCCACGACAAAACAGTGGCAGAAAATCGAACTTCACATAAAATGACAAATCACCAATTTGCGACCACCTTTTCACCTAGCTAGAGGCTGAACCAGTTTTCCGCTAAAACACGGAAAACGTGACCGACCCCGTACTGGAACCGTGGGTACTAATTTTGGCTCAATCGGAGTTACGAGCAGAAAGTTATGGTCTACCCAACATCAAGGCAGATTCCAGAATTTTTACATAAAATGATAAGGCGGCTTTTACAATGGGCTCGGCGGTTTAGGGTTGCAACTCCGGTGGCGTTAGGGTTCCGCCGTGGAGGACTTAGGGTTTAGCCCCGCCCACTGCCACCTCCGGCAGTGGGGCACGGCGGCAGCGGCGGCGGTAACCCGCACGCACATACCACCCCATTCTCGCACCACCTCCCTCTTTACTCTCGATTGCTATTCAATACAGACATAAACACACGCATACCCACAAGCACACAGCCACCGCCGTCCACCCACGGCCACCGTAGCGGCGGCGGGCGGCGGTGGTTGCCTCGCCGGAAAAAAGAACAAGGAGAGAAAACAAGACGGAACAAGGGAACGACTTACCTTTCGATGGTTGCTCCTCCTCCCTCGACTTCTCCGGCGAATGGTGGTGGTGGCAACGACCTCCGGCGACTGGAACAGTTCTCCGGCGACCCACTCTCTCTCTCTCTTTGCTCGGTTCTCTCTATCTCGCGGTCTCTCTCTCTCTTTTACTACTCCGGCCGAATGGAACAATGAGGAAAGAAAAGCAAACCACAAACCAAAGGGCTGTTTGTTGGTGTTGCTGGAAACCGTCGAGAAGAGGAAGAGGGGGGGGGGGGGGGTCGGTCCCCATTTCCTTAACCGTTCCACATGCACAAAAATCCTATTGTCCCCCTTTGGCCCCTAGACTCAAACACTCTGACACTTTTGGTCCCTGAATTTCCATAATATTGCAAAAAGGGAGTGAGGTTTGCCACACATAACATTCAAGGTCCCCTTTGACAACTTTCGTTATCAAGACTCGCTTTAAACGACAATAAAATAATTACATTAGAAATTTTAAAACCATACCGGGACACGGGCTTTACAACTCTCCCCCGCTTGAATTAGACTTCGTCCCCGAAGTCTACACCCGCAAACAGCTCCGGATAATTCTCCCGCATCTCCGCTTCAGGTTCCCAAGTCCACCCGGAACCCTTTCGGTGTCTCCATTGAACCTTCACCAAACCAACAACCTTGTTCCGCGAGGTTCTCGTCCTCCTATCAAGAATAGCGACTGGCTTTTCCACGTAATTAAGCCGCTCATCGATCTGAATGTCTTCGAGCGGTACTACTGCAGACTCATCCATCACACACTTCCGCAATTGCGAAACGTGGAAGGTGTTGTGAATCAAGTTCAGTTCCTCCGGTAACTCCAACCGGTAACCCACTTTCCCCACGCGGGCGATGATCCGGTAAGGACCAATATAACGAGGCCCTAGCTTCCCCCGCTTACGAAACCGGATCACCCCTTTCCAGGGTGAAACCTTCAACAATACATAATCACCCACCTGAAACTCCAAGTCGGATCGCCTTTTGTCGGCGTAGCTCTTCTGCCGACTCTGTGCAGTAACCAAACAATCCCGCACCATCTGAATTGTCTCGGTCGTCTTCAACACGATGTCAGTACTCCCTAATACCCGATGCCCAACCTCGCCCCAATAAACGGGCGTCCTGCATTTCCTACCGTACAACAACTCGTATGGCGGCATGCCAATACTAGAGTGGTAGCTGTTGTTGTAGGAAAATTCCGCCAAAGGTAAGTACTGATCCCAACTACCTCCAAAATCGATGACACAAGCTCGAAGCATATCCTCGAGGGTCTGAATGGTTCGCTCGCTCTGTCCGTCCATCTGTGGATGAAAGGCCGTGCTAAAGTGTAATCGTGTACCCATCTGCGACTGGAACTTCTCCCAAAATCGAGAGGTAAAACGAGTATCCCTATCGGAGACAATCGAAACTGGCACCCCGTGCCTGGCCACGATCTCACGCACAAACACCTCCGCAAGCTTCTCCGCCGAGGAGCTCTCCCTGATGGCCAAGAAGTGAGCACTCTTGGTCAGACGGTCAACAATCACCCAAATGGCATCGTTCCCACGGGGAGTCCTTGGGAGTTTCGTTATGAAGTCCATAGTAATCTCTTCCCATTTCCAAACCGGGACCTCCAACGGTTGCAATTTCCCATGAGGTCGTTGATGTTCCGCTTTGACCTTCTGACAAGTCATACATACCTCCACACACCTAGCTACATCCCGCTTCATGCCGGGCCACCAGTAACCTTCGCGCAAGTCCTTGTACATCTTTGTAGCCCCCGGGTGAATCGAGAACTTGGACTTATGCGCCTCATCCATTAGTACCTGCCGGTTCCCACCGATGAGTGGAACCCACACCCGACCATGTCGAGTTAACAACCCCCGACTATCATGAACAAAATTCGAGATTTCCCCCGACACTCTTTCCCGCTTTGCATTTTCCTCCAAGACAGCCACCTCTTGGGCGCTTCCTATCGACTCCAGGATAGGTGTAATCACTGTCAATCGCTGACAATAACCCCTCAGTGGCTCACCGACCGGATGTCGGTTGAGTGCGTCCGCGACCACGTTCGCCTTACCTGGGTGGTAAAGTATCTCGCAGTCATAATCCTTAACCACATCGAGCCACCTTCGCTGACGCATATTAAGGTTCTGCTGATCCATCAAGTACTTGAGGCTCTTGTGGTCAGTGTAGATCGTACACTTGACACCATAGAGATAGTGCCTCCAAATTTTAAGGGCAAACACTACCGCTCCCAACTCCAGGTCATGAGTCGGGTAATTTGCTTCGTGAGGCTTCAGCTGTCTAGAAGCGTAGGCTATGACCTTGCCGCGCTGCATAAGCACGGCACCCAAACCCTGATGAGAGGCGTCACAATATACTACCAAATCCCCCATGCCCTCGGGTAAGGTTAACACGGGAGCCTCACACAACCGCCTGCGTAGCTCCTCGAACGCCTTCTGTTGTTCCTCACCCCAACTGAAAGCCGCAGATTTCTTTGTTAATCGCGTCATGGGTAACGCGATCTTAGAGAAATCCTGAATAAACCTTCGATAATACCCCGCTAATCCCAGAAAGCTTCTCACCTCAGTAGGAGTCTTCGGCACCTCCCACCGCATCACAGCTGCAATCTTAGCTGGGTCAACCATAATACCATCCTGATTCACGACATGTCCTAGGAACAGGACCTCTCGTAACCAGAATTCGCACTTGGAAAACTTAGCGTATAACTTCTCTCGCCTCAATACCTCCAACACTTCTCGAAGATGCATCTCGTTCTCCTCTTTGGTCTTCGAATACACCAGAATGTCATCGATGAACACAATCACCGAACGGTCCAACATCGGACTACACACTCGGTTCATGAGGTCCATGAACGCTGCAGGTGCATTGGTGAGTCCAAAAGGCATCACCACAAACTCGTAATGACCGTATCGCATACGGAAAGCCGTCTTTTCCGCGTCCTCACTCCTGACTCGCATCTGGTGGTACCCCGATCGTAGATCAATCTTGGAGAACCATGAGGCCCCCTGAAGCTGGTCGAACAAATCGTCAATCCTTGGCAAAGGAAACGATTCTTTACCGTAAGCTTATTCAGCTCTCGGTAGTCTATGCACATCCGCTGTGATCCATCCTTCTTCCTCACGAATAAGATAGGTGCTCCCCACGGCGAACAACTCGGTCTAATGAACTCCTTTTCGAGTAGTTCTTGCAGCTGGGCGTACAGCTCTTTCATTTCCGGTGGAGCCAGGCGGTAGGGAGCCTTGGCCACCAGAGCAGCACCCGGAATCAGATCGATTCGAAACTCCACCTGTCGTTCAGGAGGTATCCCCGGTAACTCGTCGGGAAACACATCGGCAAACTCCCTCACGACTGGCACATCTTCAGCAGTCTCCTTCGCCTCGTCAACACGCGTATCTATCACATACGCTAAGTACCCCTGACCACCATGCTGAAGGTGTCTCCGAGCCCTCGCCGCGGAACATATTGCCGTAGACCGTCTGGGCGAGTCTCCCTGAACCAACAGTTCTCCCCCGCTTGGGGTTCGAACTCGCACTTGTTTGTGACGACAAACAATCTCTGCATCGAACTTATCCATCCAATCCATGCCCACAATCACACAAAGCTCCCGCATAGCAATCGGGATCAGGTCAATGGGAAACCTTACCCCTGAGATCTCTAAGGTGCACCCGCGAAACACGTATGTGACCGTCAAGGTCCTATCATCATCCACCTCAATAACCAGAGGATAACTCAAGCGTCCTACAACTCGGCCTAAACCTTCACTAAAAGTGCGAGACACAAAAGAGTGAGTAGCCCCGCTATCAAACATCACAACTGCAGGCACCGAGTTAACTAGGAACGTACCTAGCATATAATTCAACCACAAATAAATACATGACATGGAAAGGAAAGACAAAAGGAAAGAAGTAAGGGATATACCTGAGACCACTTTAGGCGTCGCCTGTGCCTCATCCACCGTCAACTGGTGAACTCTACCTCGGACCATTCCCGCCCCTGGCTGACCAGTGCGACCATCAGTAATGCGCAACGGGGCGTTCCCATGCACCCTCTGTGCTCCACCCCCAGCAGCTACCCCTGCTCTAGGACAGTTGGCCCTTACGTGGCCCGTCTGGTTACAATTGAAACAGACCATTAACGGCGTCTTACAATCCCGGCTACGGTGACCGGGTTGGCCACACTTAAAACACCCCTCTATTCTCCTTGCTCCGGTGTCACGGGGCTTAAACCCGCCACTGCTAGAACCCGTGCGCGTACCTGTGAACCTCGAGCGCTTCGGCACTGCCGAAATGGGCGTCACTGGCTGTGCCGCCTTCCGCTTCTTGGCTTGGGTCTCCAGCTCAAGCTCCCTCCTTCGAGCGGCGTCCATCATGGCGGATAATGAAGTGTACTGTGCCGTGCTAACAAATTCTCGGATCTCCGTGCGTAGCATATCCTTATACCTTGACATCTTCATCTCTTCCGAGGCGGCATACTGAGGACAGAATAATGCCATCTCGGTAAATTTCCTGTTCATCTCTTTTACCGTCTCTGTTGTCTGGGTGAGCTCTAGGAATTCTTTAGCGATTCGTTCCATCTCTACTGGCGGTACATACTCCGCACGGAAACGAGTGACAAACTCGTCCCAAGTCAAAGTAGTGCGCTCGGCAGGCGTCAATGCCGTGGCGCACCAATCCTTCGCGCCGTCACGGAGTAGATTCACTGCAAAACGGACCTTTAGGTTGTCCGGGCAACCACTGGTCAAAAATGCGAACTCCATGTCAGATACCCATCGCATGCTGGTAATTGGATCCAGGTCTCCCTTAAACTCTGGCGGGGAACAGGCGGAGAGATCCCGGTACTGGAACTCTCGGTTACAGGGATGACCCTCCGCAGGCAGTGGAATAGCTGCAATACGCTCCTCCAGTAGGATCACCACCTCCTCCCGAATAGCGGTGATGATCTCGGGGATCGCCTCCCCGATCGCATGGGAAACCTCAGTAGCAATCAGTTCCCTAACACGCTCCTTAGTAATCCCCGTCTCGGCGCGCGACGCCGCCGCGTTGTTCCTTCTTGTATTGACCGTTCTAGAAAGAGAAAATTCAGAGATCTATAAGCATATATAACTCACCCTACCATGCTCATACTCCACTCCTTGGCTCCCTTGTGACTCTCCCCGACTCAAGCATGGATCCTGTGCTTCAGATAGTAGGAGCTCTACTACTACCCTTCACACCTATCCTTACTCGTTTCGAGTCCTGTCCCGAGACATTCAAGTAGTCGATTACCACAAATAAACACATATAGCCAATCCAGCCTGTACAAACACCTTTCCTAACTCCTAGAAAGGTCATATCCCCCACTATCCTTGCTAACACGGAAACCCCATTAACCCTGACGAGTCGCCTCGTGAATGCACGGTCGTATACAGTGTAAAACTAGATAGACGTTCGAATAAGAGATTCTATCCTAGAACGGTTGGACTCAAACAAGAGCTGCGCAATAGAACTAAATCTAATATTCTAAGGCTATTCAGTTCCTACTGCATACAACCTAGAGTGCATTCGCTTAACAACCGATCAAAGCTAGCATGAGTTCCTATAAGCGATAAACCAGCATACGGTACCATACAGTTCACATAAGCAATCTAGCATGCATACACTATACCTGAAAAGCAATAGATACACTAAGTTCCTTACCTTCCCAGCTGGCGTCGGCTGACTGTACACACTGCGCCCACGATCACCGTTCCCAACGGGTTTTCTCTTTTCAATTAAAACAAAGATTTTGATAAAAGAATTTAAAGATCTCTTAGCCGCAACTTGAGACCAAACACACCGAGATGTGTTTGATTCACTCAAGCCGTGCTCTGATACCAAGTTGTAACGTCCCAAAAATTACAAGGAAATTTAAAAATTTTAAAACATACATTTCATTATAAAACAACCATGATTTAATAATTCACGTCTTAAATAAAATTAACGTCGTTACTTCAAACCATCAACAAAGTTTATGCAGCGGAAAATTACATAATTAAATTCAAACGGTTCGAAAGTGAAAGTTTAACAATATTTGACACCCCGCGCTCTATGTGTGTACGGTCACGCCCGACTGCCGCCCGCACCTGAAATAACAACATATTGGGAAAGGGTAAGCTAAACGCTTAGTGAATCCAACCACACACGTAGGTAGCAACCCCACGCATATCGCCCCTACTCGCAAGTAGGCAACATCACCATCACCACGAATATCAAACCACATAATGATTATTATATAAGCACGAACCTCGGTCCCACCGAGTACACAAAATACGTTAATACAAGCTCAGTCCCACCGAGCCCTCGGTCCCACCGAGTAAAGATTACTGTACTAGCTTAGTCCCACCAAGCCCTCGGTCCCACCGAGCCCCTCAGTCCCACCGAGGTGTACGCATGCATAAATATTCCACATACGAATTTAACAAATCACGACCAGTTATCACAACCCAACTAGTCCATGTAAGCACATAAATACACGTAATAACACGTAACACAAAAAGAACGACATACATGAAGTTCCTAACTACGCGGTGAGAGAACTCACCTCAAGGCTAAGCAACGTGCTCACGAAACGCAACACCAACCCGGCAATCTTCTTCACTTTCTCCCACCTAAATACGTATAAAAAGTCAAAGGAAAGTCCCGACCCATAACACGTTTACTAGTTTTCAAACGACTAAGAATTCCAGTTTTTATTAGAAATTACGGGTCTGTTCGGGACCTATTTTACCCCCTAAAAACTGATAAATACAGAAATTAAAATCCATAAATACGAAGTTCTAAGTCTTACGATTTCAGGGACGTATCGCACGCGTCCTAACGATTTTTCTATAATTTACTATAGATTTTACAAAAATGATTCGCAGAACAGCGAACACCCGGACCTTTCAGTACAACATGGCAACTTCGCCCTAGCTATGGTCAGAATTGGTCTTTCCGCAAAACAGAGGAAATATAATAGACTCCGAAACGAAACCTTTGGCACCAGTCCCATTCCATACCGACATTCCCAGCAAAAGTTATGCATAAAACAAAACAGGGACAGAAAGCTGGAGGTTTTTCGGACCAGGCTGTATAAACAGCCCCATACGGCCCAGCTACAGGCCTAAACAGACTTTCGGCAAAACACGAAAAACTTTCCTGACTCGATTAGTGAACTTCGGCCACCGATTTCATATCTATCCGAGCTACGAGTAAAACGTTACGGCCACGACAAAACAGTGGCAGAAAATCGACCTTCACATAAAATGACAAATCACCAATTTACGACCACCTTTTCACCTAGCTAGAGGCTGAACCAGTTTTCCGCTAAAACATGGAAAACGTGACCGACCCCGTACTGGAACCGTGGGTACTAATTTTGGCTCAATCGAAGTTACGAGCAGAAAGTTATGGTCTACCCAACATCAAGGCAGATTCCAGAATTTTTACATAAAATGATAAGGCGGCTTTTACAATGGGCTCGGCGGTTTAGGGTTGCAACTCCGGTGGCGTTAGGGTTCCGCCGTGGAGGACTTAGGGTTTAGCCCCGCCCACTGCCACCTCCGGCAGTGGGGCACGGCGGCAGCGGCGGCGGTAACCCGCACGCACATACCACCCCATTCTCGCACCACCTCCCTCTTTACTCTCGATTGCTATTCAATACAGACATAAACACACGCATACCCACAAGCACACAGCCACCGCCGTCCACCCACGGCCACCGTAGCGGCGACGGGCGGCGGTGGTTGCCTCGCCGGAAAAACGAACAAGGAGAGAAAACAAGACGGAACAAGGGAACGACTTACCTTTCGATGGTTGCTCCTCCTCCCTCGACTTCTCCGGCGAATGGTGGTGGTGGCAGCGACCTCCGGCGACTGGAACAGTTCTCCGGCGACCCACTCCTTCTCTCTCTTTGCTCGGTTCTCTCTATCTCGCGGTCTCTCTCTCTCTTTTACTACTCCGGCCGAATGGAACAATGAGGAAAGAAAAGCAAACCACAAACCAAAGGGCTGTTTGTTGGCGTTGCTGGAAACCGTCGAGAAGAGGAAGAGGGGGGGGGGGGTCCCCCTTTCCTTAACCGTTCCACATGCACAAAAATCCTATTGTCCCCCTTTGGCCCCTAGACTCAAACACTCTGACACTTTTGGTCCCTGAATTTCCATAATATTGCAAAAAGGGAGTGAGGTTTGCCACACATAACATTCAAGGTCCCCTTTGACAACTTTCGTTAACAAGACTCGCTTTAAACGACAATAAAATAATTACATTAGAAATTTTAAAACCATACCGGGACACGGGCTTTACAGTCGATGTGTTTTGTCTTGGAGTGCTAAACTGGATTAGCTGTAATTGCTATGGCACTCTTGGAGTCACATAGAATTGGGATTTTGCCATACTCCAGGCCATAGTCTTTGAGTTGGGTTTTCATCCATATTACTTGAGAGCAACAACTAGCAGCATCAACATACTCTGATTCTGCTGTAGAAGTTGATACGCAATTCTGTTTCTTGGATGTCCAACTCACCAATTTTTCTCCAAGCAATTGGCAGCTACCAGAAGTACACTTCCTGTCATTCTTCCATCCTCTATAATCTGAATCTGTATATGCTACAAGCACGAAACCAGAATTAAGAGGATACCAGAGACCCAAAAATTGAGTCCCTTTCAGATATTTAAATATGCGCTTGACAGCAGACAAATGAGATTCTTTAGGATTTGCTTGAAATCTGGCACAGAGACAAGTTGCAAACATTATATCAGGTCTGCTAGCAGTTAAGTACATAAGTGACCCTATCATGCCTCTGTAGTTCTTGACATCTGTAGGTTCACCATTAAGGTCAGAGTCAAGTTTAACTCTAGTGGCAATAGGAGTTTTCATTGGATTTGAGTTGTTGAGCTTATATTTTTTTCAAAATATCAGAGATGTATTTGGACTGACTTATGAAAGTCCCTCTGATGGATTGTTTTACTTGTTAACCAAGGAAGAAAGAAAGTTCTCCCATCATGCTCATTTTAAATTCGCTTTTCATCAATTCCTCAAACTTATCACAGTACTCCTGCCTTGTAGACCCAAAAATAAAGTCATCAACATATATTTGCACCAGAAGTATATCATTTTTGTACCTTCTAAAGAATAAAGTTGTATCGACAGTACCTTTCTCGAAGTGATTAGTCAACATAAAGTTTGACAGAGTTTCATACCAGGCTCTGGGAGCTTGCTTAAGGCCGTACAGAGCTTTGTCTAACTTGAAAACGTGGTCTGGAAACTCTGGACATTCAAAACTAGGTGGTTGCTGGACATATACTTCCTCTTGTAGCTTTCCATTCAAAAAGGCCGATTTCACATCCATCTGATAGACCGTGAAACCCTTGTGAGTGGCGTAGGCTAAGAAGATTCTGATTGCTTCTAGTCTAGCCACAGGAGCAAAGGTTTCGTCATAATCGATACCTTCTTCTTGACAATATCCCTTTGCAACCAGACGGGCTTTGTTTCTGATGATAATCCCATCTTCATCCTTTTTATTTCTAAACACCCACTTGGTTCCAATGGCAGTTTTATTTTGAGGAAGTGGAACCAAGGACCAAACTTTGTTTCTTTCAAACTCTAGAAGCTCCTCTTGCATAGCTTCAATCCAGTTTGGGTCTTCAAGGGCTTCAGAAATCTTTTTCGGCTCAATCATGCTTAGAAAGTTAACAAAGAAAGCTTCATTGATTGTGGCCAATCTTGTCTTCACACCATCTTCAGCAGCACCAATAATTAGATGATGAGGGTGATCCTTTGTCCATCTGGTCATGGGAGCATGGACAACAGGTATGGTTTGTACTTCTGATGGGAAAAGACGAACTTCAGCATCAGAGCTATGTGGATTGGGACCAGGGCTCTGTGGCACACGACTAGGGAGAGTGGCCTCATTGCTCTGTGAAGTACCAACAGGGCTCTGCGAAGGTGAGCTTTCGAATAGGGAATCTTTCCTAATATTGGTTAACAGGGGTGAGGATGGCTCTGGTTCAGGTTCTCTTACATCTTGATTTGGTTCCTCATTTTTCTGAATAACTCCTGTAGACAGAGAAGTAGATGGTGAAGTATTAGAGGGACCAGTAAGAGTTGTACCTGTCAGATTTTGTTCTGTTGAGTTCTGAGCTTGATTGCCTCTGGTGATGTCGACAAAGGAATCATCATCATCGAAGAAATCACTGAATATGAGATTGATATCTTCTTCTCTTGACTTTGAAGAACTTGGCTTCTTCTGTTCTGTCTGTGTCCCCGCTGTTGATTTGCGATCAGATGAATTTGATGTACCTTCATCAAAGGACACATTAACACTTTCTTAAATGACACGGGTTCTGGTATTGTAGACTCTGTAGGCGTTAGAGGTTAAGGAATAACCAATAAAGATTCCTTCGTCCACCTTTTTATCGAATTTGCCCAATTGTTCTCTGTCATTCAATATGTAACACTTGCAGCCAAAGATATGAAAATATTTCACATTTGTCCTTCTGTTGTTGATGAGTTCATAGGGAGTCTTCTTAAATCTTTTCACTATTACAGCTCTGTTTTGGGTAAAACAGGCTGTTGAGACTGCCTCTACCCAGAAGTTGATGGAAAGGATAGAACCGCCTAACATGGTTCTGGCGGATTCTACCAGAGTTCTGTTCTTTCTTTCCACTAAACCACTCTGTTGTGGAGTTCTGGCAGCTGAGAAGTTCTGGGAGATTCCTTCTTCTGAAAGATAGGCATCTATTCTGGCATTCTTAAACTTTGTCCCATTATCACTTCTCAACTTTTGAACTTTTAGTCCTAACAGAACTTGTATCCTTCTAAACAAACTGATCAGAATTTCTGGGACATCAGATTTTACTCTGATGAACTCAATCCATGTATATCTAGAAAATTCATCAATGAGCACAAGAATATACTTCTTACTCGACAGACTTTGCATAGAGATTGGACCACAAAGATCCACATGAAGCATTTGCAAAGGTCTGGGGCAATTGTGATCACTCTTAGTTCTGTGTGAAGATCTTTTTATCTTCCCCAACTCACAAGCAGAACAGAGATGGTCTTTGTCAAATTTAAGATTAGGTAGTCCTTTCACTAAGTTCAACTTCACAAGTTTGTCAAGATTTGAAAATTTCAAATGGGCAAATCTTTTATGCCAGAGCCAGGCATCTTCATTTTTCAAAGACACTAAACAGAGTTTCTCTGTTGTAGAGTTTTGGTTTGGATTGAAATTCATTTTATAAAGATTGCCTTTTCTGTCGGCTATTAAAAGTTCTTGACCAGACTCAAAAAGTAACAAGGAACAGTACTTCTTCCTAAAATTGACATCGAACCCATGATCACAAAGTTGACTTATACTGAGCAGATTATGATTTAATCCCACAACATAAGCAACCTCATAAACTGAAACACCACCATTAATCAAAGTACTATATCCTCCAATCTGTCCACCATTATCTCCTCCAAAGGTTACTACACTTCCCTTCTTGTTTTTAAATGAAGTCAGCAGCTCCTTATTGCCCGTCATGTGCCTGGAACATCCTGAATCTAGGTACCAGATCTGCACATGAGCCTTCTGCAAGACAAATTAGTTCTTTTTAGGTACCCATTGCATGATGGGTCCTTTCTTGTTAGACTTGGGTGTGTTAACAGTTCTGTGTGCTGGCTTTTCATCCTTTGATGATGTGCCAGAGGGTTTTCTCTGTGCATTCTGAACAGTCTTGGGATTTTTCCTTTGAGGTGACTGATTCAGAACACAGTAGGGACCATTCATATGATTTTGCAGTTTTAACAACAGTTGAATGCAGTTGCAATTGATAGAACATGAAGATAATTGATGCACATTGATGTTTTTAATCAAAAACTGTTGTTTGAATGGTGCTTGATTCTGAAAAACTCTAGGACCATACATATTGTCCTGATTTGGCTTTCTGAAATTGTTGTTTTTCCTTGAAACAGATTCACTTTTCCAAAAAGAATTTCTTCTTTGATTTTCAACAGAGGCAAGAGCAGGTCTGTCATTGACTATCCATTTGCCCTTATGCTCTGGTGTAAATCTGATTGGCTTAAAAGCAAAGGTAACAGAGGCGTTGTTTACTGGAATATTTCTGGCATTCTCTCTTTTCTTTTCTTCTACTACATTAAAAGCAAGAATCCTGAAGCCTTTGTTATCAAACTCAGTTACTGGTATGAATCTTGATTGTTTCTTAAAAAATGAGGCATCGTTTTTCAAATCCATAGATCCCACCGGTATCTGCTTAGGCTTATGCAAAACTTTCTTTTGACCACAAAAAATTTGTTCATCTACCTCGGAGTCAGAGTCACTCTCAGAGCAATGAAAGTCTCTGGTGGCTCTGGTGGTAGACTCTTGAGGTATCAAAGAGATATCGGTTTTAGCAGACTTAAACTTTCTCAACTTGGGTTTTAAAGCATCAGATACGATATTCTCATCAAGAACTCTTCTAAAATCCTCCTCAAATGATGTTCGAATTGATTCAGAGGAAGGACAGAAGACTGGGGCTTCAGGGTTGAGCTCGCTCTGTGTTTTATCAATAGAGGACTCTTCCACAGAAGTAACAGACTTCTGTTCCTTAAAAGAGTTAAAGTTGAAAATCTCTTTGGGATCCAGACTCTTAACAGAATTAGGCAAAATGATTCTAGCTTTTCCTTGATCAAGAATGAACTTTTCAGATGGTTTTAAAACCTTTTCATGATTCAAGGAGTCATAACTGACGTTCCCGTAGTTAAGTTTTCTGGTCCTTGAAATATCTGAAGTTTTGATTCTTTTGAAAACTGTTGTACCAGAGATCACATCCTCTTGGATTTTCTCGACACAGAAAGTAGAGGACAGAGATGTCTTCTTCTTTCCATTCCAAGGAGCAAGGTCAGAGAAACCAAGACCTTGTGTATCCATCTGTGAGTTTATCTTGATGTTCACATCTTCTGCATCCTGGTACTTCTTGATTAAAATCTCTTTTCTCTGTAGGGATTGATGTAAAACTTCCCTTTCTCTTTGAAAATAATCTTTTAATGCAACAGAGTTAAGCCTTTCAGTTTCAGACTTCTTAACCTCTTCAGATTTTTGTTTCAAAATTTCCCCATATTCCTTCACTTTTTCTGAAAAAGAGTTTTCCTTTTTTTGTTGTAAGACTTCTAGCTCAGATTTTTCCTTAAAGATTTCTTCCTTTTCTTGTTCCAAGAGAGTTTTCTCTCTCTTGTAAAAGGACAGATCCTTTTGAGCTAGCTTTCTTAAGTCTTTCTCTTCAGAGAGCTTTTGTTTTAAGAGTTGAAACTCCTCTGTTAGCAAAGAAACATGCATTTCCAACTCAGAGTTAGACTTTGATTCAAAAGAACATACCTTGGCACTGGGTCTGGTGGTCTCCAGCGCTCTGTTGTCTGGCTCTGTTACAGTAAGAGCAAATGCATGAGCCATGTCTTCCTCTATTGATCTCTCTGGTATTTCTCCAGTCATCCAATCAACTTCTCCCAAACTTTCATCATCCACGGCAACTCCACAGAAATTGTCCTGCTCTGGTTCGTCATCAGAGATCCAATTTTCCATCTCAGCAACGTAGCTTCTCTCTATGTAATTGTACTTGTATTTGTTCTTGTAGTAATCCTGGTCTTTTACTAGTTTACCTCTACAATTAGCAGAGAAATGGCCTGGTTTGCCACATCTAAAGCAACGTCCATCATTCTGGTTGATGGGTTGAGCAGCATCGGTTTTCTGAGGTGCTGGAGCATTATACTTCTGTTGTGGTTGCGGTCTCTGTTCTTGTAGAGCTCTGTTCTGGTGGTTCTGTCGTGGAGGTGCAACATAACATCTTTTCTCATCTTTCTATTCTCTTTCGTATCTACCTCTTCTATCAAATACTTTGTTGGTTCCTGTTTTGCTTAACAATGATTATTCTTTCAGATAGTTCAGATAAGATATATTGCGGAAGCGTATTTAAAGAACTGAAAGATTATACTGAGGTAGAATAACACACAATATCAAATAAGCAATATGTAAATGACAGATAAATATCTCAAAGATTCACTGTATTTGATATTAGCAAGAACACCAAGAACATTTGAAGGTTCAACAAGAAATATGTTGGTGTGTGTGTTTGTGCGTAGCTTAAATAATAATTCTTGTTAATAGAAGAACTCAACAAAAGTCTTCTATTTATACTACTAAAGAGAGGACAGACTTTATACAATAAGCACTAAAGCTACAGTAGACAGGATCGTGTGAACAGTAGCAGGTACTACGTGCATTTAATGCATAGATATCAACTTGCACTGAGCCCTATCAGAGTTTGACACGTGGAGAGTTGTCAGGGCACGCCTTGTGCAAGTGGTTGATAGGATCCTGGAACAGTAGAAAGATATTTGTTGATTCTTCTAAGTCTTCTTTATACCACAGAGGCTCTGTCAAAGGTGACAGAGGTTATGCGGCACGGTCCTCTGTGAGCGGTCTTCTGTCGTTTCTTCCCTTCGGTCTTCTTGATGTCTCGACAGAGCCTCTGTTGGAGACTTCTATACTTAGCCTATTTTTCACTACTTTCGTAAACAGAAAGATTGGAGCTAACAATCTCCCCCTAAGTAGTGAAAAATAAAAAAATAAAAAGTGCAAGGGTTTTCTAGACTAAGTACTAGAATATTTTCTTTTCACATAAGATTATGCCAGAGGCATTTACATTTCATTGTTCTGAAAAAAAAAATTACAGAGATTTGTAGACTGACTCAGACCTTGGCATCTTTGAAGTCGTTGAATCTTCTGCGGTTGAGTCCTTCTTGTATGAGCTCGTGATAGAAACTGATGCAGAGTGTTCAGAAGTTAATTGTCACATCGATGACCTCTATCAGTCTGTCGGCTAGACTTTGATCCATGAGCTCTGTTCCTCTGTGCTCTACTAGATTTGTTCTGAACTCTGTCAAAGTACTTGTTGCGTAGTTCTGACAGTCCATTTCTATGAACATCCTTGATTTTCCAGCAGGATCTTGAAAGACTAACCCGACCCCTGGAGTTGTGATGATTGAGTTTGGTACAGCAGAGGGAGGGCAGTAATCTTCTGGCGGTTGAACACACATGTTCTTCACTCCAAGATCTTGAGCCAATTGGAAATCGACCAGGCTGTATAGCAGAAGCTTCTCTCGTATAGTTTTTCTGATCACCCTGTATGCTCTGTGAACTGCATCGGTTGTGAAGTTCTTTTTCGTCCATTCCAGAAGATCAGGTAGGTCATAAGGATTTAGATTCCTAAGATCCGCATCTGAGAATTGGTTCTCGGATCTGTCCTCTTATTTGACCTTGTAGATGTTGTAAGAGATATTACGAAAGGTTCTGGTTTTAGAGAACTTACAGTATATAACCTTGATGATTTTTGAGGTTGAGAAGACTTCGTGTTTTGGCTTGGGAGTAGTTCCAGTGAAGAGGTTTTCAAGGTCAGCACGGAAATCAGGATCTTGAATGGATGGTTGTATTGGATCTATGCTCATTTTGTTGTATAGGTACCTGTACACCACCTCTTCCATTTGTGGTGGTGGTGTTGGAGGCATGGTTTTGCGCAGAGCATCCAATTTGTTCTTGATCTCTGCCACTCGATCTTCTGTAGGGCGTTTTGCTGTTGGATCCAGAATAGGAATGTTTGACAGAGGAGTAAGACCAAAAGCCCAATCTTCTTCTTCTGGCTTTGGTGTTACATAAGCATCGAACGAGCTTTTCAACAGCTTTTCTGTTGGTGGTTGATGCTTGGGCTTTTTCTTCTGTGGTTCCTCTATCATTATTCCTTTGCCCTTTGCTTTGGCCTTCGGCTGTTCTGCTTGTCGTGATGGCTCTGTTGGATTTGTAGGAGTTGCCTCTATCAGTTTTTGCACTTGAGATTTTGAGGGCTTGATTGGTTGTTCTTCTGCGGTAGTTGTTGTTGGAGCATGCTGTTCTGCAGAAGGTTTGGTTTTCTTGGGTTTGTGGGCAATGGTTTTGGTTCTCGGGTGTGTTTTGGGTTCTTCTGCAGTTTTTGGTGTTGGGGAAGGTAGTTCTTTTTCAGAGGATGTCAGGATTTGGAATTCTTCATTGATTGGGACATCTTCTCCGAAAACAGAGGTTGTTTCCACAGAGGTGGGTATTTCCTCTGTGGTCTTTTGTTGACCTTCAGTGGTTTCGAATACTTGGGTTTCTTCAGGGTTGGTTTCCACAGAGGTGGTTGTTGCCTCTGTGGTTTGGTTTCTGCTTTGGGTTTGAGTTGGGGGTGCTTGGGATATTGGTTCTGCGAATACCGGTGGAGCTGGTAGACCTCTACTTGCAGCTTTTTCCCTTGATTTCTCCCCTGATTTCTCCCCCTCAGGATGATCTGATGAATCGTCAGAGTCATCATCAGAGTCATCCTGACCCTTATCTTTGGTTTTGGTGGTGGAGTTGCCCCTGTCGCGATCATATTTGCGCAGAGGTCATCACATATACCAAGCAGGTATGTAACTTCTGCCTCAGATTTGAAACGTAGCTTTCCAACACTTGCTTGAAATTCCGCAATGTAGGTGGAGTTGGCAGAGGTGAAGGCTCTGATGAATTCAGTCATCTGATCAAGTATCCCTTGCCCAAGCTCTGTCAGCTGAGCTCTGGTCATGTAGTCAGAAGGCTTCATGGCCAGAGTTTCTTGCATAGTCTTCTCCTGAACTTGCTCTAAGGCCTTCTTTAGATCTTCAAGTGTAAGGCCCTTAGATTTGGAGGATTGGTCTATCAGCTTTTCAAGAAAATGTTTGACAGATTCTTTGAAGGCAGAGGTTGCGGCTTTCCCGAATTTAGAAGATGCAGAAGTGGCAGTGGTTGTTGCAGTAGACTTCATCTGGGCTACGGCGTTTTGCACCTCTGTCGACAGGTTGTCCATTTTGGTGTTCAGATTTGTGATCGCCCTTGATGTTGTATCTGCAAAAGAATCAAAGGAGCTTTTCAACTCCTTCAATGTATTGTCCACAGAGGTGACAAGGGTTTGGAACTCATCCCTTGATACTTGTGAACTTTGTTGTAATGTCTAGGGGAACACATTCTTCCCCAGAGTGAGTCCTTGTTCCTTGGACACCTTCTTTCGCCCTTGTTTTTATGTTAGGGGCGGAAGGATTTCCATCTGATCCTTGAGCAGAAGCATCTTGTGCTTCAGACTCTACAGAAGTTCTGAGAAAGACATTGTCCAGATCCACTCCAGAGGTGGGTACTAGAGTATCCTTCTGTTGACTCGGAGACTTGTCTAGAGTCTCTCCATCTTTGTGCACTCTAAGCTCCTCTGAAGAGCTGTTTTGACCTAGTTGTGTGCGTGTGGCAGAGGAAACAAATTCCTCTGCAGGAGTGACAGATGTGATTCGGGGCGAGGAATCATGAATTTAGGGTAAGTCCTTCTGAGAGGACTCCCCTGGAATGGTTTCCCCGGTTTCTAATGGTACAGGGGTAGAAAGAATTTCCTCTGTCCGGATGGTTTGGGTTTGGATCGAGCTGTGCTGCTCTTTTTCAATATTGCCTTCTTCCACTAGACTGGCGGCAATAGAAATGTGGGTTGCACTGGGAGTTGGTTGGGGTTGTGTGCCTTCTTCAACTACGACATCTTGTGTGGTTTCCCCCTCTGTAGTTACTTATACCCTAATCGCTTCTTCTGAGACTCCTTCTGCCCTTGTAGCAAAAGAGTCGTATATTGGATGTGAACCAATTAGTCTTTGTACATGGGGATGCAGAGCCTAGATACCTTCAGCAGCAGAGATTACTCCTGCTGGACTTTGTCTATGAACATCATATCCAGGTTGGAGAAAGGGGTTCTGTAGTACTTCTGGAGTCCCAACCTGCATATCTCTGGGGGTTTCATCATCTTCATCTAAATCAGAAGCGATTCTGAAGTCTGGTGCTTCTGTAGGCTCATGGAAGAGGGCTTCTGCAGTCCATCCAGAGGTGTCTAGAGTGTTGGCGATATCAGGGTGCTCAAGGAAAGAGTTGAAATCATGCTGATTGTCTTCCATTCTTTCTTCCTCTGCAAAATTAAGAGGAGTGGGTGATAGCAGAGGTGATGCTTGAGCAACTTCTTCTATCATTTCCTCCTCTGCGATTGGTTGCATAGGAGAGAGAGGCTTTCTTGCTTTCTTCTTGCTTTTCCTTCTCTCGGGTTTGGGTGCACCTTCCTCTGAGGCTTTTGTTTTTCTTTTCTTCTTTTCCTTTGGAGGAGAGGGAGGTGCAGAAGATCCAACTTCTGTTGCAGGTGGTGGAGACTGTTGGGTTTGAGCAGCAGAAGTAGAGGTTAGAGAGGCTCGCTGGGTGTGGTAGAGGTCTTTTTGGTTGAAGTAGAGGTTAGAGAGGCTCGCTGTTCTAGGAATCTGGTTTGTACCTGTTCGTGTTTTGCGTAAGCCTTTACCCATTCTTCGTCTGTCATATGTTCTGCAACTGGGGTTCCTATCGGGATACCTAGACGCGGGGGTGTCACAGGACTCGGTGTTGGAGTCCTATGATCGCGTATGTATTCTAACTTAAGGGTCTCATCCGAAGCATATTCCAGAAGCTTCTTTGGCAGAGGTTTGCAGAATGGGTATCCCTCTACATGTTCTGTTGGATTGTTTCTTTCCAAATGGTAGGTTTTTACAGTAGGTCCTTCCATTGGCCATTTCTGTATAAGTAGCAGAGGTTCTATTAGGACACCTAGAATCCTCTGGTATTGTCGAGGTGGAAGTTCTTTGCTCGATTCTTCCTTTGCATTAGTGGAGGAGATTCTGCGGTCGATTATGTTGACCATTTCCTGCATCATCAGGCTGCCGTAGTCCAGAGGTAGGTCATAATATACTCCATACACTATGGCCATGATTTGGTGAGATGTTTGATCTGGACTACCCACCTTTCCTGTCAAGCACCTGTTTAGAATTGAAAAGAGTGTATTCCACAGAGGCGGGAATCTGCCTCTGCGGAAGTCGTTTCGTTTCTTTATATGTGTATTGTAGCCCAGGCTCTCAGCAAAACGGCAGAGCTCTTCGTCTGTAGTATCTTCAGCATATTTCTTCAGACCTAGTAGCCCTCTGGTGGGAAGACTAAATTCGAGAGAAAACATGGTTCTATTGAAGGCGAGCTCGATGTGTTCAGATTTGTCAGGCTTTGAGATGTAACCTGTGATCCCAGATCTAATGAAGTAACAATGATAAACTCAATGATCTTCATTAAATATGAGAAAGATACAATATTAAGAATGAGATCTCCTTTCTCTCTCTAAACTCTCTCTAGGTTGTCATCCATCTTACAATAGAATTCTCTCACGTATACAATGACTTACTTACAATTACTATAACAAACTCACTATATACTCCTTGACTTTCCACTCTAAGTATGTTGACTTTGACCATCAACACCCTTACTTTGACTTTGACTATTGTATTTGACTCTTACAAATAATACAATTACATATTAAATCTTGAATACATTTTATGCACTAACAATCTCCCCTTATGGATTCAAGATTTAAAAAATTGATGACGATAGTCTTTAGCTCTTTGTGATCTTCATATCTTCAACACTTTAAGCACTTTGAACAATCTCTCTCTTCGCTTTGAAGGAAGATCAATCTTCGAAAAATAATTCTGAAGAATCTTCTAGTAGGCGTTGTCTTCAGAAATCCAATCTGACTGTTTTAGTCTTCAACTGGATCTTCAAAATCAAATAGTCTTCAAATCTTTGTGGTGTTGGTCAAAGTCTTCAAACAAAAACTTCATCTTCTTGAATCTTCGCATTACCAATCTTTGTAACGCGAATCTTTGAAACATCGTAGCACAGATCTTTGCATATTTGAGAAATATCTTTAGTCTTTGAACATGAAATGGCTTTTGAGCTTTAACGGGGTTTTTAGCTTTAACGAACTTTGAATATCTTGAACTGCGTATCATCTCTTCTTCAACAATGAACAAACTTTGAATTTGAATCTTTGTCGAATCATCTCGAAACATCTTGAATTGTTACCTCGAGCTTCTTGACTTCTCTTTATCTTGAAATTGAAACTATCAAATCTTCTCCCCCTTTTTGATGATTGTGAGCATCATGATCATCAAAATCCTTTTCAATTTCAGCAGTCTTTGAATATACCAATAACAATCTCCTCCTTCTGATCTGAATAACCGTCAATTCCAAAAATATTTATCCGAATCTTTTCAAATTCAGACAACAGTAACGTGGTAACCCTGAAACAACTAATGAATCAGTTAAAATGCCTGTAAGTTGCACGGAGCCACTTAGTACAACAAATGCACTTTGGAAAGGAGATTTTTTATGTTCACTCCTCCAGGGCTTTCATTCAATCATCGAAAAACCACAAAGGGAATTTCTATGAACGTTATGACAAGAAAACATATTCCTTGTGTGTACGTGTAAGTGTATAAAAAATAAAGCAACGTATGCTTGAATAAAAGGCTCAAAGTGTGTAAACTGTTGAGACATCAACAAGTTTTCCACGGACTCAATGTGCATGAATGAAGAGCGAAGGTGGGGCAAACTTCCTTCTTTTTCAATATCTAGACCTTCCGAGTGAAGATCAGATAGATGATATGCTGCGTCCCCAAGAAAAATGAAACATTTCTTTGTTAAGAAAGAAATGAGTAGCTGGTGGGGTTAAATGTGAGAGTTGGCATGGGCTAGTTGCCTATTTCAATGATGGTCACCAAAGAACGTGAACCAATCAGTAATGTGGCTGCCCGGCTCAGAAATTGGATAGTACAGAGTTCTCTTATTCTTTTAACTCTGTTCTCACACCCTCTTTCTGTTTTTAATCCGCTCACTTCTAACCAAACTCTCATTTTCATTTTACCTCGACACAATGAGATACTCAACCGTATGAGTAATCTCCCCCACTCTTTGATTTTGACCCCTCACCCCTCAATCACTCAAGGATAACTTCTTGGGTAGGAAACACTGGTTAACGTGGATCCATAGAAGTTTTGTAAAAATCCTCACACTGATTCCCATGAAATTTTGTCCTAAAAAAATGTGTTGTTCAACAGTTTATCTTGAACAATTAAGAATATCGGCATTTGATTAACATTGCCATCAGAATGTATGCTCTACAATAATATCATGAAATATTTGAGCATTTGATCTTTGAAGATTTCTCAAAACAAGGATATTGAAAGAATGAAATGAATGCAAAAGACTTGTTTGAGAATCTGACAATGTATCAATCAGATCAAATAACATGAATGATAATCATGTAAGGTTTAGGGTATCAAAGAATTGGATATTTTGTTTATATGAACAAATATAAACATCTTTGAATGAAATGCTTAAGTCTTACGCTGAAATGAATATGATGCTCAACAAACTTTGAAATCAAGCGGGAGTATTACCATCGAAAAATGTTTCGTTTTGAGACATGGTAATAACAAAGTCAATGAGAAGTTGAACCGGTGTGTGTGAATACTTGAAAGTATAGAAAATATAATACGCAAGTATTAATCTTTAGAAACACACGGTCAGAAATGATGATGTAACATTCCGAGATCTATATATATATATATGTAGGAAAAACCTTTAAAATCACACTTCTAAATTCATAAAATCTGTTTGAGAATCGAGAAGTGGTTTGAACATTTAAGAAAACGTTTTTCATGCTTGAAAGTCGTTCTTCTTTCAAACAATCTCAGATTAAGTTCAGAAGATACGTACAGTTAAATGTTTAAGCTCCCCCTCAAATCATGATAGACTGATTTACAATCAGATAAGCTCCCCCTCAAAATCTGCAAAAGATCTTAATGAAACACAATTAGTATATGAAACATTCAAAGTATAAAACAATGAAGTACGAGTTCTAAACTGATGTGTTTAGAAGGAAAATTCGTTGAAGTACGGGTCCTAAACTGATATGTTTAGAAGCCATACTTTCTTTGAAGTTCGGGTTCTAAACTGATGTGTTTAGAAACCACTGTTTCTTTGAAGTTCGGGTTCTAAACTGATGTGTTTAGAAACCACTTAATCTTTTGCTCCCCTTTAATGGTACATATACTCTTCAAAAATTTGCACCGCTTCTCTTCTGTTTTCAGTCATGTGTGTGATATATATGTAACATTCAGCACAACACATGATGAACCTGCAAAACAGATTAAGCAGATTTTGGTACCCAGCGGTCCTTGGGTCCTAGTGTGTTAGGTGTAGATCTCTTTGAAGGAATACTGTAAGTACCGTACAAAAAATGAACATTTTCTTGCTTAATGAAATCATGAGTTCCATAAGAAGAACAACAAAGCTTCTTTTGTGCCAACCTAATCAAATGATTTGCATAATATATAGGATTAGATTTAGCAAAAGACTTACCTTTGTGAGCATTGTGCTTCTTGATCACCGTCGGTGGAGGAATAAATGATTTCGGGGCATCATTCATAGGTGTAGACCCCTTTACCTTCCATTCCATCTTTACAGGATTGTAGATAGGTGTATCTGAACTGGTAGCATTACGGTTGTAGAAAAGATTAGAAGGTCGCATCTGATCTTTTGATTTGACAGACTGTGTCGAACAAGAATGTTCATGAACAGAACTAGAAGCAGTCTTTGATGAACAATCAGAATCAGTTGAACCATCATTTGGCGATTGAACAATAGTATCGGCACTAAATTGTTCAGATGATTTAACTCTGATCTTAATTGCTTCCAATTGTTGAACTTTATCGGATAGAACATTCCTTTCTTGAACATTCAGGTCAAATGCCTTTTGTAGATCAGACTTGATCTTCTGCTCTTTCATAACCTCGGTTGCTAAAGCACATAACTTCCTTGTAAGCTTTGTAATTTCATCCTTAAAGATGTCTCTTTCTTCATCAAAACTGTTCTTAGATATTTCTTTGAAAATTTCCATGTTTTTCTTTTGAAAACACTACTTTTCATTTTAAAAAATATCTCTCAGTTTAACAAAATATTTTCTCTCCTTTTCCAGCACTATTTCCAACTTAGATAATTTCTTTGAAAACTCACTATTCTCCGTTTTAAAAGATATGCGTTCAGTTTCAAAAATAGCTTTCTCGTTCTCAAACTTTTCACGCTAAAGAATCAAAACTTTCTCAAAATCAGAAATTTGTTTTGAAAATGTGATACATTTTAATTCCAGAACATTCTTTTCCTTAACACATTTCTTTGAAAAATCAGAAAACTTTTGTTGAATTTTTTTTCTTTCGGTTTCAAAAGTATTTCTTTCTTTTCAAAGACATGTCTTTTCATTATCATCTATTCTTTAAAATCATTTAAAGCTTTTGACAAATCAGCATTCTTCTTTTCTAAAGAGATTATCAGGTTTGATTTGGAATCACATTCAGATTGCTTCAAATCAGGTTGAGTCTTCAAGTCAGAAAGTTGTTGCTGGAGATCTTGATTATTCTTCTGTAATGTATTGATTTCAGCTTTCAATAAATTATCTGACACTCTTCTTTCCTTTCTCATTTTTGTTTCCAAAACAGAAAGTTCTTTGGCAGACTCTAAATTCTTCTTCTTTAGATTACTGATCTCAGCATCCTTGCTTTTAAGATCTTGATCATTCGTTGAGTTCTCCAACACACTCAATCTCTTGTTCAACTCTTTGTTCTCTTCAGCGAATGAATTATAACTTTGAATGTATCTATCTCTTTCTTGTTTTACATTCTCAATTGTTATAATATAATTGAATTCTTTTTGTTCAAGATCTTGGATCTTTATTCTATTGTCTATGTCCTTAAGTGACTCATTCCAACCCATATATTCATAATCATCCATTGTTACCTGAAAAGATAAAAAATTGATCGTTGTCAGATACTTCGTGAGAAGTAGAATTATGCACACACGATAATCAGAGAAAAATCGATTAAAGTCAGAAAAATTTTCAAAATTAAAATTTTGGATAACAAATTATAAAATTTGTTGTTCAAAAATTAATTCCGAAAAATTAATGCGGAATATTGGACTTTAAATCGGCAAACCTGCAAAAAATTAAGAAAACTATATCAGTTATGAGCAAAAGCAAGTAAAAATTGACAAAAAGAACAAGAAATAAAAAAAATACTAAAAATGACAAAATACGACACTAAAACGAAAAATAAGGACTAAAACTGTAAAATACTAAGACTTATAAAAGATAAGGACTAAAAATGACAAAAATTTAAAATTTAAGACTCAAAGGACTAAAAATGAAAAACTCTAAAACACTTAGAAGTCTAGGGACTAAAAATGTCAAAATCTATAACACTAAGTAAAAGGACCAAAACTGTCAAAAGGCTAAACTTAAACTACAGGGACTAAACTTGACTCAAACTAAAACAGAAACTATAAGGATTGAAAGTGTAATAAATCTAAACTACTAACTACAAGGACTAAATCTGACAAATTCTGAATCAAACTAACAAATCTAACAACAAACTAACGGAAAGGATAAAAAATGTAACAAATACTAGCGGAAAAACTAACGAAAATGTTAACTAACTAAACTAACTGAGTCTAACAGATTCTAACAGAATAAGGACTAAAAATGAAGCAGACGTTAACGAAACTAACTAAAAAACTAACAAATCTAACGAGTCCTAACGGAAAATGGACTAACAATGTCAGAAACTTAACGGACTTAACGGATGTCCGTTAAGTTACTGTTCATCAACGTCAACAGGTTACGATCTGAGATTTTCAGTTGCGATTATCTTCTTCCTTTCTCGTTCAAATCGATTTGTTCTTGTTTCTTCGTGTTCTTAGATCATCAAACAATAAGTTTTCACAATCAAAACAAGATCATGCACACACAATCGACGGTATGTACGACTACAATTGTTATGCGACTAAGAAATCTAATCGGACAAAATGGTGTACGAGAGTTGTACGACAGTCATGAATCGTCCGACTACAAGACCTGTACGAGAGTTATTATCTTTCAAACGTACGACAATTATGATGCTACTCTTGTTACGATCTGAGATTTTCAGTTGCGATTATCTTCTTCCTTTCTCGTTCAAATCGATTTGTTCTTGTTTCTTCGTGTTCTTAGATCATAAAACAATAAGTTTTCACAATCAAAACAAGATCATGCACACACAATCGACGGTATGTACGACTACAATTGTTATGCGACTAAGAAATCTAATCGGACAAAATGGTGTACGAGAGTTGTACGACAGTCATGAATCGTCCGACTACAAGACCTGTACGAGAGTTATTATCTTTCAAACGTACGACAGTTATGATGCCACTCTTTGTACGACAGTTTTGAGTCGTACGAGAGTTAGTTCTATCTGAGAGTTGTGCGACAAGGATATGTCAATGGCGTGCGAGAGTTATGATGATTGCTTTGTACGAGAGTGTGCGAGAGTTATGAGTGTGTTTTGTACGAGAGTTATGAAGAACAAATCGGACAAGATGTGTGCGACTGTTATGAAGTTTCCGGTGATATTTTCCAGATTCCGGCGAAGATCCGGTGATCTCGTTTTTCCGGTGAACTCACTTTTAAACACACGAAACTTATTGATTTCTGAATGAAATTCAACACTAAAAGATGCTGGTTGATCGAAATTCCAAGACGAATCTATCTGTGAGATCGAAACACATAAAATCTCAAACAAAATTGAGATAAAGGATCATCATCGAGAACTCATTCGAAGAACACCATCGAATTCCAGATTTCATATCCTTCTGTTTGTGAATGTTTTTCGAAGATGAATCTTGTATTATGTTCGAAATCATCAAACAAATCTATCTTTAACATAATTAACTATCAAAACTTACAAAAAAACAAACAGATCAATCCATAATTTTGTTGACAACTTCCAAAACCTTCGAAGAACACTGTTCATTTAAAAAAAATCAAATATCAATTTTGTTGTTTAAGAATCAAAAGATTTAATTTAAAATCGTTTCAAACAACAAAATTATATCAGATTGTGAACTGAAATCAATCAAAAACACAAACAAATTCCGAATATTTGAAGATTTTTCAAGAAAAATCTCAAAAACTCAAGAACTTCAATTTTCTTCCAAAAATTGACAAAATATTCTTCAATTTGTGCATAAACCGATCTGATCTAGCTCCGATACCACTTGTGATCCCAGATCTAATCAAGTAACAATGATAAACTCCATTATCTTCATTAAAGATGAGAAAGATACAATATTAAGAATGAGATCTCCTTTCTCTCTCTAAACTCTATCTCTAGGTTGTCATCCCTCTTACAATAGAATTCTCTCACGTATACAATGACTTACTTACAATTACTATTACAAACTCACTATATACTCCTTGACTTTCCACTCTAAGTATGTTGACTTTGACCATCAACACCCTTACTTTGACATTGACTATTGTATTTGACTCTTACAAATAATACAATTACATATTAAATCTTGAATACATTTTATGCACTCACATAACCCTTGATTTGTCTGTCTTCAGGGTCATAATAACAGCTCTGCCAGAATTGGTTAAGGTATCTGGCAGGGATTTTATCAACATTCTTTGAAAGTAGAGGAAAGAGATAGTGATTCTCCAGAATGTTCAATAGGATTCCATGTTGTTTTCCAAAAGCGGTTTTGGAGGGTACAAGGTAGTTGTTGTTAGGTTTTAGAGGAAGAACATTTTCATAATGTTCATGCTCTATGAATTTTTGCAGGTGGGTGGTCGGAGCAAAGGTTGTTTCATCGTCGGAGTTGTCTTGGTCCAAGTTTTGGACTCTTGTGGGATTTAAAGAGTGCTCGGAGTGAACAGGGGAGTTCGCCGGAGAGTGTGAAGAGGAAGCCATTTCTTGAATGTGAAAGAAAAGATAAATTTTTGGAAGTTGCAGGTTTTAGCACAAGTTCGCCGGAGAAGAGAGAGTAAGTTCGTAAAGTTTGTGAAGGATTGGTAACTTGGGTTTTATACTGAAGAGAATGGTAGAATCTGAAGAGGTAAATAGGTGAAAGTGAATAATATTTGGGATCCGTAATTGAGTACATACGGCTGGTTCAACTTTCCAGGAGAACGTGTGCTACACACGTCCAATGGGAGAATGCCACGTTAGAAGAGTCAGAACACGATTAGACGTCGTGTGCGGCCCATTAATGCTTGGCGCGTGGTATTTCTTCTTTGTGAGTTCTGTCACTCGCAGTAAATAACCCATACTGTTACAGAATTTCCATAAAAGGTCAAGTGTCAGAGTCAACAGAGGCTCTGTGGTGGAGTGAGCTCTGTGATCTGAAACTTGTTTTTTTTGTCTCCTCTGATGCTTGTACCTTTACCAAAAACGTTTGAAAGATCATTGGAGAGGATCGATAGATCTTTAGTACAAAATTTTCATTCACAGAGGCTTTGAGGCTCTGTCGAGGCTAGCAGAGGCTCTGAGAGTGAAAATTTCTCATAACTAAAAATTTATAGAACTTTTTGATCATCCAAGGTTTTCATTGTGTTAAACACTGTTTTTAGGACATATTTGGAAATTTGTGTCCTGGAAAACTGTTTTGGAAATGGATTTTGTTCGAGACATACTCTTAGAGTGTCTAGTTTGGGCGACATAGACTCTTTGGTGGAGTGAGCTCTTTGCCCATAAGTCTTTCTTCCAGTATCCTTGTGTGTGCATTTGTACGTACAAATCCTTAAAAACGACATTTAAGGTTGATCGACAGAGTTTCCGTATGAAATTTGCAGTTCTAGAGGATCCGACTTACAGAAGCTCTATGACCTTAAATTTCCCATAACGGAAGGCTCGAAAATCTTTTTGATCATTTCTTGTCTGGAATGTCTTAAACAGTGTTTATAGGACATATTTTGAAATTTGTGTCCTAGAATATTGTTTTCAAAAAGGATTTGAACGAGTTACTCACCTTTGGTTCTCCTTTGTTCGGCAAAAATACCTGACTTCTGTAGATATGGTTGATCATATCTCTTCTTTGGCTCCCCCTTGAATGATTAACCTCTGTAGATCAGTTCAAGGTCTCCTTCTGCTCCCCCTTGACCTATGCTTGGATCAAATGAGATAAGTTGTGCACAGAACATAGGTCAAGGTTATCAGAGGTTCTGTGGAGATTGTCATACTCTGAGCAATCTCACAGAAGCTCTGTTGGTTACAGAACTTTTGATGATTAGGAATTTACATACAGAAGAGTTTAAATATATACATATTTACAAGCAGATCAAATCCGGAGTCAAGATACCAGATTGGCACATACTGCTTCTGCAAGACAATCAGAGAGTTTTTGGTACCCATATCCAAATGGGTCCAGCTTTGTTAGGGGTCTTCAAGTTTGCCTTAGCATTCTTGGGTTTGGTTTTAGCTTCTTTTGAAGAACCATTTTGTTTCTTCCTACCCTTGAATTTAGTGTTCTTTTTGGGTGTAAAGAGGAAACAGTGTGGACTTGAGAAGTGTTGATTTAATCGATACATGAGATCAAAACAACGACAATAATGAATGTGCGAAGAGATTTGCTTGAACTTTTCATTGAAAACATTAAATGGGGGCACAGAGGCATTACATTCTATCCTAACATTTGACTTCCTATTACAAGAAGACCTATGTAGGCTAGATTGTTGTTTGCAAAATCCTTTGTTGAGAGCATCCTTCTGTGAGCCCCTTCTATGGTGAACTTCTGCTGGTTTCACTGTCATAGAAGAAAAAGTTTTGTTATTTTCAACCCACTTACCCTTCTGTTGCCATGTAAGTTTTTCTTTAATAGGTTTTAAGGGTTTTGAAATATTTGAACTTGTTGAATTTTGGGAGGACGTTTTCCTTTGTTGTTTGATTTTCTCAAGCTCAAGGGAGGTTTTCGCTTGTATACACATGTCCAAAAAATCTGGACAGATAGGAACTCTTGTGATTTTCTCCTTGGGAGAAATAGTCTTGTTAAGAACTTCAGATGATAGTTTAAAATCCTTTGTGTCACAAGGTACTATCTCTGACTTAGAGTCAGTCTAAGATTCGTCAGAGGATGAGTCATCCTCATATACAGAGGTTGAGTCACTTAGTTCTCTTTCGACAGAGGCTGGACTTTCAGAGCATGTGTCATACTCACTTTCTTCCAAGTCAACAGAAGTATCTGTTAAGGTTTCTTCAGAGAGATTTTGATCAATGGAAGGTGTACATAGGTTTTCAGATATATCAAGTTTTTCTTCTGAAGCATTTGGCTTGAACTCAGGTGCCTCTGCCGATAATTTCTTTTCAGAGTTAATCATGCAGACAAAGGCAACTTGTGTTTGAGTCTCTGGGTTACCAAACTTGAAGATTCCTATCTGATCTTGAGTTTTCAGATATTTCTTAGGTTTAGACTCGCTTTTGACAGAGATTGAAGGTGACAAATCTGTGTTTTCAAACCACCCATTTGTCATCTTCAGAGGTTTCCTCGTATGAGGTTCCCCAGAGACTTTTTGCCTTTTACTTACAGAGAGTAAATTTGGAAATCCAGGTTTTCTTGTATCTCCAATATGGAATAGAGAGGACATAGACTTCTTTCTTTTGTTTCCAGTATATGGATCTATATCACAGAAGCCAATTCCCCGTCTCCCTATTTGTGTATTTATTTTCTCGTACACCTTCTATGCATCTTGATATTTTTTAATTAAAAGATCTCTTCTGAGTAAATCTTGACAGAGGACTTCTCTTTCCTTTTGAAAATAATGTTTGAGAGCTAGGATATTCATTCTATCGCATTCAACGTCCATAAGTTCTTTAGATTTTGCTTTTAAATAAGAATTGAGTTCAGAAATTTTTTCTTTTAAAGGATTCAGATTTTTGTTCCAGTTCGTTTCAATTTCTTCCTTTTCTTGAAATTTTTTAGCTTTTTCTTGAGTTAGAAGTCTAGCTTCTCTCTCATAGAAGGTGAGCTTCTTCTGAACACTTTCGCAGGTTTCTTTAAGTTCAGTGTATTCAATGTTAAGTTTAAGCAAATCAGCTTCTGCTGTATTAGTGTTAGGGTTAGAAGTGGATACCTCACTATCGGAGTCGGAGTTGACTTCTGCCATGCCCCAGAATAGGGCGTTCTTCATTTCTCCTTCGTCAGAGGATGTATCTGATTCCCAGATTTCTTTATTCACCATGAGTGACTTCTGAGCATAATATTCTGCTTTCTTTTTGTAGAACGCAAAATCCCTCTGAGGGCGGTTTGACTTGCTCCTGCACTCATTTGCGTAGTGGCCTGGCTTACCACATTTGTAACATTCTTGATTCTGTGGAGTGTTGCCAGCTTTGTCGTCTGACCTCTGTCGGTCACCACCTCTGTCAGTTCTGTCGTTTGACCTCTGTCGATCACCACTTCTATCAGTTATGTCGTTCGACCGTTCTCTTTCTTGATCGTAGCGTTCATTTCCAGACTTCTTCTGGTAGCCTATGCTGAATTCTCTTGTCAAGAGAGCTAATGATTTAGCTATTGAGGCAAGAGTAGTTTCTTCTTCTTCCACTTCCGTCTCTTCTTCACTATCCATGATCAAGATTTTCTTCTTCTTCTCCTTCTTTTCCTCCACAGCTTTTTCTTTCCTCGGTTTCTCTTTAGCCTCTGTAGTCTTACCAACTAGTACAAGGGGTGCAATGATCTGGGCTTTTGTTTGTGCTACCTGAGGCTCTTAGGCTGCCAATGTTCCATAGAGGTCTGATAGAGTCCAGGAATCTAAGTCTTGATTTGTTTGCAGAGACATAGACAACTGGAGCCATTCTTCATTTAGACTTTTCAGGAACATGACATTGTTTTCTTCAGAGTATCTGTGGATTCCGAACTTCTAGCATTTGTTGATTAGAGAGTTGAACCGATCATAAGTTGTCGGCAGAGCTTTAAAGGCATAGTATTCATTTATGTATTGAGCTCTACGGTTCTTCTGGGTTTTGCCCCCCCCCCCCCCCCCTTCTAGTTGTTTTTCCAGTTCCTTCCATAGATCATATGCAGATTCACATGCATCTAGGGATTGGAAAAGGTCGTTGGGAATGGCCATAATCAGAAGTCTCTTTGTTTTCTGAGCAACTTCATATTTTTCCCAATCAGGATCGGATCATTTATCCCGGGTCTTTGGTTTCTCGTGTTCAGGGATTTCTGGTGTGTCGTCTGTGGCAGGAACACGAGGTACTGTGATAATGGGAACGAAAGGAGGATTTCTGAGATAGTATACGAGTTCTTTATCAGTACCCTCGAAGAAGTGAATCATTCGTATCTTCCATGGAGGGTACTCATCTCTAAGAAGAGTGGGTGGTTTGGTTAAAGAACCAACAGTGAATAAGTTGTTTGTGTTTGTCATTTTGAGAGAGAAAAATATCCAGAAAATAGGGTATGAACAGCAGACTTTTTACAATATGAAGTGGATGCTTCTTATCACGTTTCTAAGCTTAAGAACTTTTAAAGAGTGCACTAAAATGGAGTTTTAACCAGAAAAACAGGTTCTATAAGTTTACCAAAGTTCAAATGAATCGAAAATGGCAGAAAAACAGAAGCTGTTTGAATAATATGAAGAACAGGTTAAAAATACTCCAAGTTTCTACCCAATATCATTGTTAGAGTGGATCCCTCGATATTGAAAATCAAGGTTTGCTCTGATACCAGTTGTTGGTTCCTGTTTTGCTTAACAATGATGATTCTTTCAGATAGTTCAGATAAGATATATTGCGGAAGCGTATTTAAAGAACTGAAAGATTATACTGAGGTAGAATAACACACAATATCAAATAAGCAATATGTAAATGACAGATAAATATCTCAAAGATTAACTGTATTTGATATTACAAGAACACCAAGAACATTTGAAGATTCAACAAGAAATCTGCCGGTGTGTGTGTTTGTGCGTAGCTTAAATAATAATTCTTATTAATAGAAGAACTCAACATGAATCTTCTATTTATACTACTAAAGAGAGGACATACTTTAGACAATAAGGACTAAAGCTACAGTAGACAGGATCGTGTGAACACTAGCAGGTACTACGTGCATTTAATGCACATATATCAACTTGCACAGAGCCCTATCAGAGTTTGACACGTGGAGATTTGCCAGGGCACGCCTTGTGCAAGTGGTTGATAGGATCCCGGAACAGTAGAAAGATATTTGTTGATTCTTCTAAGTCTTCTTTATACCGCAGAGGCTCTGTCAAAGGTGACAGAGGATCTGCGGCACGGTCCTCTGTGAGCGGTCTTCTGTCGTTTCTTCCCTTCGGTCTTCTTGATGTCTCGGCAGAGCCTCTGTTGGATACTTCTATACTTAGCCTATTTTTCACTACTTTCATAAACAGAAAGATTGGAGCTAACATACTTTGCTACCAAATCTCTTGTTAAATTTTTGAGTTATTAATGCAAGAGATTTAGCAAAAGCATTTATATCATCATCTTCTGAAGAACTTTCTTCAGCATCACTTTCTGCTACCAGACTCTTCTTTTCTTTCTTCTTATCTCTGCTAGAACTCTCTTTGTTGGACTTTCCTTCAGCGGTATTCTTTGACTCTGAAACTAAAGCAATTGGACCTGCAATGGTGGATTTGCCTTTCTGTTTGACAACATCCTTCTCTTGTGCAGCAAGAGTGCCATACACATCAATAAGAGACCATGCATCCAAATCTTGGTTAGCTTGTAAAGACATGGACAGATTTAACCATTCATCATTCAAACTTTTCAGGAACAAAACATTGTTATCTTCCTTCGACCTAACAACCCCACACTTTTTGCATTTGTTTATCAACACATTAAATCTGTTGTAGGTTTGTTGTAAGGTTTCCTCAGGAAGTGCATTGAAATCGTTGTATTCATTTATACATTGGGTCCTTTTGTTCTTTTGGGTCTTGATACCACCCTCAAGTTGATTAAGAAGTTGATCCTAGATTTCTTTAGCAATAACACATGAATCTAGTTCTTGAAATATATCGTTGGGAATGGCCATAATCAGAAGTCTAACTGCCTTAAGGTCATTTTCCATTTTTAGCTTCTCTTCATCAGTAAACCCGGTGGTTTTAGGTTTAAGATAAGCAGGAATCTCAGCAGTAGTTTCTGTTGCACGCACACGTGGAACCAAAACCATGGATTGGCAAGGTCCATCCGTGACAGATCGCATTAAATCTCTATCCATTCCATCAAGGAAGTTAACCATCCTAATCTTCCAATGAGGATATTCGTCTCTCAGAAGAGTAGGAGGCTTGGTCAGAGAACCAGCAGTATAAATGGCGTTAATGTTGTTATTAGCCATTTTGAAGAAAAACAGAGTATAACAGTTTCAAACGGTTTTGAAAGAGTATAAGCTGAAAGTAAGTGAACAGTAACCAATGGAACAGTAATAAACGGTAGAAAAGATCTTTAAACTAGACTGGAAAGTTTAAAACATTGATAAAGTAACTTTTAAACTTTAAACTGTAAAACAGAGTATACTATGAAGCTTGTAAGAGACACACAACAATCAACAACTATGAATCAACCTTGGTAGATTGGATCGTTTGATTTAAGCAAGTCAAAGAATCTCTGATACCAACTGTAGGTTCCCAGATTCACGTTGCATCACATTAATGGTAATAAAATAGACAGCGGAAGCATTTAAATATAAAGCCATTAAACTGTGATTGATTGTGCGAAGATATTATAACCGTGAGTATCAAGTATAGAACAATAATAATGATAACAAGATCAAGTATAATAAGCTGCTCGTATATTGATAATATGAATAACACCAAGAACACGTTGAAGTGTGTGTATTCGAAATCTCACAGGGAACAAGATCGTACGGAGGTAGTGCTATGGAATACTGCAGTGTGTGCTCTAACAATTGTAGAAAACTATTATTCCAAAAGCTTACAATCGTTTGTTCCACTACCTCACTATTTATAGCCCTGATAAAGTGTAGACAGTGTACTATTGTACCCTGGAATGACACGTGGAAAGTGTGTCTCCTTTCTTTAGGGCATACGTGGAAAGTATGGACATATGTCTGACACTTAGGATTTCTTACGAGACTTAGGCTTCACAGAGGTCTTCAGTCACCAGAGCTCTTATGCCAGAGCTCTGTTGGTCTTCTGTTGGTGAATCAGTTCTTCTGTAAAATGGAAGATCTTCTGCCAGAGCTCTGTCGAGCTCTGTTGATTTCACCGGAGCTCTGTCGAGCTCTATTGGTCTTCTTGTTGATCTTCTTCCAAGTCTTCTGCTGGATCTCTGTTGGTCTTCTGATTTGATAATATTTTCAATACTTTTACATAACAGATACTCGGGGCTAACAGGTTACAAGGTATAGGGAGAAAAATACAAGTGTCTTGAAGTAGTTGTTGTAAAGCTTATGAAGCACAAGCTCTAACTAGGCTATGTATACCTAGGCTAGAAATTACAAAGTAAGCCCTTTTACTTGGATACAATTTACATTTTAAGCACTAACAATCTCCCCCTTTGTATCAAAGTAAGAAAAAATACAAAATTAGACAAGTTGCTCAGGAGGAATGTACTTCTTCCTTATTCCAAAGATGATCTCAAATCTTCTAAGCGCATTCATGTATTCCAGTCTATCTTCAATAGCTTTAAGAGCTCTATTGATCAGCATCTTCTCCTTATATTTCAGAATCACTGCCTTTTGTTCATCCAATCTGAGCTTTTCTGTCAACCGAATCTTTAACACCTTGAGCGTACCATCACAATACTTGTTGATTTCAATGAACGTCATAAAATTCTTTCTTTTTCTGCCCATTAAAGTTGATAACCCCAAATTCTGGTTTCTCCAACACTGTGTAAACCGGAATTCCTTGAGCGTCAAGCAATTTTCTATTGGGCCTCAAAACATTTACACTGATCTGACCTCCTTCTAAAGCCATTTGAAAGTCAGTCAAGTAAGCAAGCTTTATCAGATTCTTCATAAACCTCTTCACCACTTGATAAGCCTCAGACCATGTTTTGTTCTTGTTCGGAAGTCTGGCAAGAATGTCGTATAACCTGAAAAAGTCTTCACAGTTCAAAGACTTGAAATCTTCTTCGCTGAATGACCATTCTTTACCATCTGTACGGTAGACTGTGAACCTCAGATACCATACGTTCATTATTTTCTCAGATTCGATCTTTGTAATCTTCACAATCTCCTTATCCGTTCTTACAAACTTTAGCTCACGGTCTTTGTTTTTCATCAAGTGAAGATATTCAATCTGGTGTAAAGTTGGTAGCTTTTCAATGGAATACACCTTTATCTTGTCAATCGGTTGAACTTTGCTCATGAACAAATCACTTCTAATATCCTCTTGAAACGGAGTGATAATCCTTATTCTATGCCATCGTCTTTCGATTAAGGATTCTCTGTCAATTAGCATCTGAAATACCCTCATTTCTGCCTCGGATACCAGATCTTTTATCTTTCCTTTCGGTAGATCAGGTATGATTGGAACATTAATTACAGGATCAGCTGGTTTTGGAACAGCAAGAATATTTCAACATCAGAATCGGCTCCTCCTGGTTGTACATTAACAGCATCAAATACATCATCAAGTTCCTCCTTTAACTTGATAATTGTATTCTCAGGTTCATCCTCCAAATCCACATAGATGATATCCTGAATCAGATCATCATCCATCCTCTCCTCTTCAGTTTTGTTATCACTTCCACCAGGATTTTCAACTGTAGGAATGATATCATCCAGAACACAAAGTACATCACTATCTTGTACATTTCCACCACCACCACCACTGCTTGTACCAATATCCAGAACAACTGTTTCATTTTGAGTACCTGAACCACTAGTTTCCCCCACTTTCTGCCTCTTACCCATCTCCCCCTCATGGTGATCAGGATCAGGATCTTGATCATCATGCTTTCGCTTACTGGTTTGGGCTTGAATTCCACAAGTTTGTTCTAACACTTTGATACAGTCAGAAAGGGTTGTAAAGCCAAATGAAATAGCTTCGGTCATGTCAGAGATTGACTTTTTTAGGGTTTGGATATCAGCTTGGGTGGGTAGGTTGGTTTGTTGTTAAGAATATCTTCTAAGAATACCAAGTAAATCCACTTCCTCTCTAGAATTATTGTCACCTTGTTCTAATAAACGAGTAAATAACTGAGATTTAAGCTCATGTAACGGAAGGTTAGGATATACCTTGCTTGGTGGGATAGGTTGAGATGTCGGATCAGGTTGAGCTTCAGTTGCGGTGGATGGAGTTTCCATATCTGATTTCCTTTTCATAGCTCGACTCACTTCAGCAGACAAATTAGAAACTATCTCTTTCAATTCTGCAGTCTGAGCTTTGTACGAATTATTCAACGAACTGATTGCTAACTCCAGCAATTTCACTGAAAAAAGTTATGTGGAGGAGGACCCATCAATGATCTAATCTGTTGAGCACGAACTGATGTAACACCCAGACCACTTAGGTTACTGGTTTGCATGACAGTCGAAGAGACTGCATGGCATGTGTTCAATGCTGGCATGGTGTTAACGTTGACAGGACTTCCAACCGGTCCTCGTAAAGAACCAACAAATGGCGGCAATACTCTGGGCGTTTCGATTGGAGCACGAAGCATTCCAATATTTTGGGTCACCAACGGTGTTGTGACTAGAGGCGTTTGTGTCCTAGGAAATGAAGTTGTTCCAAAGGGCTCTAGACTCAAAGTGCGTACAAATGAAGTCGGTGGTCGGGGCAACTACCTACCTGTTTCAATACCAGCAATCACCGATTGTGTTGCCGATAGATTTTGTGTTGAACCCCCGTGAGAAAATGAAACACCAACTTGTTGAGAAGTTGATGAGTGGCTGAGTGGGGTTGTGCAATGCATAGCTGAGTCCACTATGTATTTTTCAATGTCAAATGGCGACGAACGCTCATTGACAGTAGATGTGGCTACCCGGATAGACTCGGTTTGGATAGGATCAGTAGTTAAAACTTGGTTGATCTTGTCTCACACTCACCATCTTTTTTTCTTTCCATCTCACTTAGCCTTACTTCATTTTCTGTTTCAACTAAATCTCCCTCAGAACACCTTATTTCCCCTCGAGCACCAGTGTTAAGCTCGAAATTAACAACGATCTCAAAGTCATTATGATCATCGGGTTGATCATCATCATCAGAATTATCATCTTCATTTTCATCATCAGCTTCATCTGAACTAGAACTTGCAGAATATATATTCTCTGGATCATCTATATTGGCAAATACACCATCATTATCATCCTCGGAATCTAAAGATCCAAGACATTCTTCATCTAGAGCACGAGACGAGTGACCAGGATCACCCTCATCTCCAGTACCCATCACATCATTTTTACCTCAAAACTCACCCTGTTCAGGTACCCCAGTATCCTGAACTCTCTCTTCTAATGCTATACCCTCACTCCTCTCACCTATGTGGTTAGCACTCTGGGTAGGCCCCTTCGGTCCTAGTCGGGCCATAAGTGCATTTTCTTCTCTATACTCACTTACAAATGGTGACCCCTGGTCAGTGTAAGCAAGTACAGCTTCGGGTACGACCATCACACGATCAAAGTGCATATTTTTGGGTAGTCTGAGATATTGCATCGATTGGGCTAGCCCAAGTGTAGCTCCTTCACGTCTCGGTATCTCTTGGTTTGCATTCATAATGTATTGAATCACTATCTGAAGAAACCTCTGAAATGGTACGAAGTTCCTTGCCTTTGAGGGTTTAGATTTATCTGTAACGACCTCGATCAGTTCATTCCAGATAAGAACCGCAAAATCAATCTTCCGATCATAGACAATTGCATGAAACATCCGTAGAACAGAGATATTGCATCTGTCAAGTCCCGTATGTTTGGAAGTCATACATCTGTTCACAATGCTGAATAATGTATAATAGATAGGCGGCAGATACTTCTGTTTGAAATTAGATGCACGGACTAGTACACCATCCACAATATCATTGTATCCCAGTTGCATAATATCTCGGCACAGATCCTCCTCATAAATCATATCATCAAAGTTGGTTGAGAATGGTAGATCCAGAATGGTTCTGAGTCTTTTCAATGTCAGCTTAGCATCAAAAGTGATCAACTTTAAGTGTAAAGTACTGATTGTTTTATGAAACTGGCACAAATAGAATAGTGAACCACGCTTGTTGTAGATAAATCAGAGGTACAAGTTGTGTCTTTTCAAGAGCAGTTCTGAGCGGATGACTCCTTAGAATTTCAACCACAATGTGATAGTCCATTCTCACATTTGTGTCGAAAGTAAAGTTGTTATGCTTAATCTCCAAACGGTCGTTAGGAAGAATTAGGTCGTCATACGGATTTCTTGCGTTTACTGATGGACGTGATGAACGATGGGAAGGAATAACCGTGTTTTCATCAGAAGAATTTCCATCACCATGCTCAAGAACTTGTGCCATTGGATCTGTTTGGGAACATGTTAGAACACCGGGATAAAAGTTTTGCAAGTAACCACTTTTGAGAAAAATCTCAAAATTTCCTAAGTCTGGGATGTTGTCGCACAAAACACAATTCTAATCGCATGACACATTTAATCGCACGACACTTGTGCGATGAAAAAGGTTATCGCATAAGGCGTGTGCGATTAAGATGAATGACTGAGTTGTGCGATAACTATGAATTTTTGAATACAAACGTTGTGCGACAACGTTGAATACTTCGAAATATTTTGAAGTCCTCAACCCAGATTCTAAGAAAGTGATTAAAATGGCATGAAAAGAAAATCCCTAGTGTCGATTTACTAAGATAATGCTTATCTTATCATCTTTTAGCTCATAAACTAACACATGGAATGGATTAGAATCAAGAATACCAACAGTTTCTAAAAACCCGACTTTATCCAAACTAAAACACACTGATGCATTCAACGTTATGGATGAATCAAAATGAAAAGCATATAAGCACTGACCTCAAATTGATGCGACTCGATATCAACAAACAATCGCAACAAACACGATGATTCAAGAAATCACAGGTTGAGAGAGAATAGGTATGTTCTAGAAGTCAGGAAAGGTATGAAATTGAAAACCGCTCTGTTAGCTGCAATTCTACTGTTTATAGAAGTATTGAAAAATACGTTAAGTATGTAGTTATCTACAGAGCCTCTGGCGATTAACCAAGAAGACCGAAGTGAAGAATCATCAGAAGACGCATTCACAGAAGACAAGGCCACAGAGCCTCTGCCATACTTGACAGAGCCTCTGTGGTATGAAGACTGAAGACTTAGAAGATTATCTGAAGATCAAAACAAATACGATCGTGCTTCCCACGTCTTACTGTTGTACGAAGATCTTGAAGATCATTCGTACAAGGCTCGCCATGCTGCCTCCACGTGTCAATCTCTGACAAGTTACAGCTTTTGTAGAGTGTGGCGCACTACAGTAACGTTATACCAGTTACTGTTCCACGATTGTGTCTTTGTACCTTAGTACTTCTTGTCTCCACCTTGTCCCCTATAGATGTAGTATAAATAGAAGACTCATGTTGAGTTCTTTTATTAAGCTTTGCACGATACACACACCATTAGAGCAGAATTCTTGTATTACCTTCGGTGTTCTTAGGTGTTCTTATTATATCAAATACAGTGAATCATTGAGTTAATTATCTGTGTTATTTACACTTCACATGTTTGATATTGTGTATTTATCTACCAAGTAATACCTCTCTAGTTCGCTAAAACGCTTCCGCACCCTAATCTGTTTGAACTAATAGGTATTTATATCATTGTTAATCAATATAGGAACCAACAATTGGTATCAGAGCCATCCTTGATTTTCTATATCAAGAGATCCTCTCTTAAAATGATTTTTGGTAGAAACTTGGCTTGATTTTAACCTGTTCTTAGTTTATTTCAAACAGACTCTGTTTTTCTGCCATTCTCGACCAGTTCGACTTTGGTAAACCTACAGAATCTGTTTTCTCGGTTAAAACTCTCCATTTTAGTGCATTGCTCAAGGTTTTTAAGCTTATAAACACTTTTCGAAGCATCCACATCATCATCTGAAAGTTTGTAGTTCATACTCTATTTTCTAGTATTTTTCAAACCTCTTTCAAAATGGCGAACACGAACAACTTCTTCACCGCTGGTTCTCTAACCAAGCCACCCACTCTACTCAGAGATGAGTACCCTCAGTGGAAGATACGAATGATTCACTTCTTCGAGGGTACTGACAAAGAACTCGTTTACTATATCAACAATCCTCCTTTTGTACCAATGATCACAGTACCTCGAGTACCTGCCACAGATGACACACCAGAGATTCCTGAGCACGAGAAATCAAAGACCAAGGATAAGTGGCCCGAGCCAGATTGGGCAAAATATGAAGTTGCTCAGAAGACCAAAAGACTTCTGATAATGGCCATCCCCAATGACCTCTTCCAATTCCTAGATGCGTGCGAATCTGCATACGATCAATGGAAGGAATTGGAGAAACAATTGGAGGGAGGGGCCAAGACTCAGAAGAACCACAGAGCTCAATGCATCAATGAATACTACGCATTCAAAGCTCTGCCGACAGAATCTCTGCAGTCAACATACGATCGTTTCAACTCTCTGATCAACAAATGCAAGAAGTTCGGGATTCACAGAACCTCTGAGGAGAACAATGTCATGTTCCTAAAGAGCCTAAATGAAGAATGGCTCCAGTTGTCTATGTCTCTGCAAACTAATCAGGACTTAGACTCCTGGACTCTGTCAGATCTTTATGGAACGTTGGCAGCCCAAGAACCTCATATTGCACAAGCAAAAGCTCAAGTCAGTGCACCCCTTGCACTTGTTAGTAAGGCTACAGAAGCGAAAGAGAAGCCGAAGAAGGAAAAAGCTGTGGAGGAAAAGAAGGAGAAGAAGAAGGTATTGGTCGTTGATAGTGAAGAGGAGGAGGTGGTGGAAGAAGAGGAGGCAAATATGGCCTCGATAGCTAAGTCTTTAGCCCTTTTGACCCGGGAGTTCAGCAGAGGATACCAGAAGAAGTCTGGCTATGAAAGCAACAGAAGAGATGATCGTGGTGATTCGAGGAACCAGGGAAGAGAAGGTTCGAACGACCAACAGAGGTCGAATGACAGGAATGACAGAGATGGTCACCGACAGAGGTCAGGCGACAAAGATGGCAACACTCCCCAGAACCAATGATGTTACAATTGTGGCAAGCCAGGCCACTATGCTGCTGACTGCAGGAGCAAACCAAACCGCCCTCAGAGGGATTCTGCCTTCTACAAAAAGAAAGCGGAATATTTTGCTCAGAAGTCGCTAATGGTGAATCATGAGAACTGGCTGTCAGACGAATCATCTGATGAGGGCGACAAGAACGCCTTGTTCTGTGGAATGGCAGAGGTCAGCTCATCCGACTCTGATAGTGAGGTATCCATTTCTGACTCTTACTCTAATCAAGCAGAAGCTGATTTGCTTAATCTGACCATTGAATACATAGAACTTAAAAAGTCCTGCGAAAGTGTTTAGAAGAAGCTCATCTTCTTTGAGAGAGAAGCTAGACTTCTCACTCAAGAAAAGGCCAAAAAATTTCAAGAAAGGGAAGAAATTGAAACAAATTGGAACAAACACCTAAAACCTTTGAAAGAAAAGATTTCTGAACTCAACTCTGATTTAAAAGCAAAATCTAAAGAACTTATGGACGTTTGTAATACCCCGGGTAAGTTCGTTAGTTAAATGTTAGTTCCGTTAAAATATTGTTAACTTAAAATTGGAAGTTAAGGGTAAGTTTGGGTTAAGTTAAGAGTTAAAGGTGTTTGGTCATTTATGGATAGTTTAGGGACTAAAGTGGTATTTTGGGTTTGATAAAATCCCTTTTGATGAAATCTGATATTTCATATTTCTAAAAATATCCAGAAACATTCCAGGGTGTATGTGTGTGTGTTTGAGAGAGTAAGAAGAAGAAAGAAATGGTTTTTGGCTAAGACATCAAATTGGTGACCTTGGAAGTGATTTCAGGTATGTTTCTTTTACAGTTTATGTGTGTAATTGCTATTAGGTAGTTTCTATCGGAATAGAATAAACGATTTCATATCTGGGATTGATTCAGTCGGTTTCTGGGCTGAAATTATGCAAACCAACAGAGGTTTCCGGATAGGATGAAGGTATCCGGGTAGTTTTGTTGGTAGTGTCCGGATAGTGTTCTAAAGGTGTCCAGACGATTCTTGCATCCGGTAAGTTCCTATTTTCATTAATTTTCCGGACGATTTTAGATACCGGATGGAGTCCGGATCACTGTGGTTTCCGGATAACGTCCGGATTGAACATGTTGTCCGGAAAGCCCTGTTGTCCGGATTGAAGGAGTTGTCCGAAAAGTCCTATTGTCCGGATAGTTTTGTGTTGTCCGGATACTTTAGCTGATTAAGTCAAACTTTGAGAGTTTTGATGCTTTTAAGTATCCAGTAGCCTGTGTTTTGTTAATTCATGGATAGGGAATGAATGAGGGCTGAATGTACTGGGGACTTGACTTAAGTTCGGGTTTGGGGGTAACATTTGAGGATTAGAGTTATCTAGAGTACTTAGCTTTAGTAAGACTTATATGTTTTATATGGTAAAGAGATATCTGCATCTATCTGTTTCAGATACTGTGAATCGAAGGTGAAAGCAGAATTCCTTGTGAAGAACTAGAAAGAGTTTTGATAAAGCAAACCGATGAGTTTTTACTTAAAGTGTTTTCTAACTGGAATACATATATGTGAATAAGTGTAATAATGTGCATATGGTGTTTATATGAGTATTACACTGCATGAGTGCTAGTTGGTCGGGCTTAGGACCGGTGTATGTTGGCTGTACAGAGGGACAGTGGTGTTGGCTGTATTTAGTACAGTGGTGTAAATTGATTAATTGTCTCGCAACCAATTAATATGGTCAGGAGAATGAGATGGAAAGATACATGATGCATTAGTTTTATTTGGTATTCGTATGTGTATTATGTGTATGATGTCGTGCAAATGGTTTTTAACTAACGGGGATTTTCTCACTAGACCTCAAGGTCTAACAATCATTTTGTTTTAAAAATATGTATTCCAGGTCGTGGATCGAGTAAGAGCAAATAAGAAGGTTAAACCGCGAATAGCTTTTGGAGGACTATGTAGTTAAAGACTATGATGTGTTTAGTAGACATAGCATGTTGTTAGTAATGATGTAATTTACTATGTAAACGTTTGTAATTATGTATTGAATGTTTGTAAAAGACTAGGTGTAACAACTCAAATCCCATAACATACATCATAATACATAACATTCATACATATCGTTGATTTACCACAAAAGTTACATAACAAACCAAGTACGATCTCATTAGTCTTGACATTACAAAATATATAAAAGCTTCCTAATCAACATCCATCAAAAGCTTCCTACACTTCATCCTCTCCTGCCGATCCTTAACCTGGAAAACATATTTTTGAAAACAAAATCAGGGTTAGACCAAACGGGTCTAGTGAGTTAATCCCGGTCTTTTCCAAAATCAATATAAAACTCTTTTCACATAATACTTTGTATCAAAATAGTTTACATAAAACCTTTCGTATAAGCACGCATATACCACACGTATATAAATACCACATTAGGACTCGTGCACCGTGTATCTCTCCTCATCTCATCTTCTTTCCCCTGGCCACATTAGTCGGTAGCAAGCCAACTAATTATCGTCACTGTACAATACAGTCGACTCCACTGTAATTACATACAGCCCCGCTGCAATTTCCTACAGCTCCACTGCAATTTCATGCAGCCCCGCTGTATTTCCATACAGCCCCGCCAAATAATAATTCGGCTCACCTATACTCGTTTCGTGCAATATAAATACAATATATATCTCAATACATCATATTGTCATTTATATACACATAATCATATTCCTACCACATAATCGTCTCATATATATATACCTATATATGTATCCCAGTTTAAAAACGTTTTAAAGTAAAACTCACCTCGAATGCTTACAAAATCCTTCCAAGCCTTTTTCCAAAGATTCGGTCTATCAATCCAAATCCACAGAGTCTGCAAATAGATTAAATACAAATATCCCCTTACCAACTGATCACATAAAACATACTAGAAGACTAAGGACTCTAGATAACTCAAACCCTCAAAAATGACCAAAACAGCTAAAGTATCCGGATACCACAAGTTATCCGGACAACACATTTTTCCGGACAGCAGCAACAATCCGGACAACACAGTAATCCGGACAACAAAGGAATCCGGATGCCATCCGGACTCTAAATCATTCGGAAACCATCAATCCAATCGTCCGGACTCTATCAACAACTTACCCGGACACCACCCAAGAATCTACCCGGACACCACCAAAAGGGCTATCCGGATACATTCATCTTATCCGGACACCTCTGTCGGTTTACCCCATTTTTGCCCAGAAATCGACAGAATCATCCCTAGATGTGTTTGTGATGATTCTAATCCGATAGATACTTCCTACTAACCATTATAAACATAAATTGTACTAGAAACATACCTTAATCAGTTCCAATAACTCCAATTTGAGCCTTTACCCTTCTTTCTCCTTTCTTTCTTCTTCTTTTTGCTCCCAACACACACACACACACCTTAATCTGAGTTTTGTTATTATGAAGACATCTGTATCCCTAATTCAGATATTATCAACTAATGTTACCCTTTTAGACCCTAATCTATTCAATAATATGCAAAGTACCCTTAACTTAATAATTCATCTCAACTTACCCAACATAGTAACTTTAAGGTTAAATAAACTTAACGGAATTGAATTTTTTAACTAACGGATTTACCCGGGGTATTACATTATCTCCCCCTTAAAAGAATTCTGTCCCGGAATTCGGCTAGACAAGGATACGGATACTCCTCTATACTATTTCGAACTCAAACAAAACCATAGAAACTAACTGAATAGGCACCCCACACCCACCTATATCTCTAACACAGATAAGCAACAAAAACACGGAAATACCAATAACCATTTTGCACCGAAGTCAGATAACACCTTAGCACGTATAGAATTTATAAAAATATACATGTAACCTCATCCGGAATTTCCTCCTCTTCTTGTGATGTCATTTAGAAGACTCGCCCCTTTGCTTTCGGTTCCTCAGACCCTTGTATCTCTCCCGTCCTGACGCTTATTGGTTTCCCCGTCGTACTACCCTGTTGTATTTTCCTTTGTGGACAGTTTGACTGAATATGATCAGGGGAATTGCAAAAGAAACAGAATCGATTTGCGCGACAATTCTTAGCGACGTGTCTAGCCCTTCCACACTTGTAACAACTTCTAGGATCAACATAACAATTTCCTTGATGTACGCGGTTGCATTTTGGACATAGTTTTTCATTTGATATAAGAGGTAGGCGACTATTGAACCTCTGAATTTCGTATTCCGTTGAATCATGCGTCATCTCTTCCGATTTTCTTTTCCCAGCACTCTTATCATTTGCATCTCTCTTAATATCTCGCTCTACATTTTCCGCGGCATTTACTACGGCTGAGAAGTTATCAGGTCTTGTTGCAGTCACTAACTTTCTGACTTCCAAATTTAACCCGAAGATAAACCTTTCTGTCTTCATCGCCTCCGTAGCAACGTAGTATTCTGCGAACCGAGACCTTTCCAGGAAGCTAGCGGTGTAGTCTCGAACGGATAAGTTTCCTTGTTGTAAGTTCATAAATTCCCCTTCCAGATGTTTGACGGCTGCTTGGGGACAAAATGCGTTCCTGTAGGCTATCACAAATTCTTCCCAAGAAAGGGTAGAATAAACATCAGATCCCTTAGAATGAATAAAGGATTCCCACCAATACAAAGCATCCCCCTTTAACATTGCTGCTCCATACAATACTCTATCTTCGTCAGTGCAGTTACTCGTCTTGAAGATAGCTTCTATTTCCTTCATCCATCTCATTGCTTTCATGGGGTCCCTGTCTCCTGAGTAGGTCGGAGGCCTACAGCTCAAGAACATTTTGTAGTCGCACCTCCTTGGTACTGGTATAATAGTTGGTGTAATTGGCATCTCCGCTTCCGGTTCAGGGCCCGGTGTTTCGGCTTCACCGTGACGATTCTGGTCAAACATTGCCTGTATACTAGCTTGTAGCCTTCCCATCTCTGCCATCAAATCATCCCTCATGACAAACTCAGTTCCTTGTGGCTGAATTCTGCCCCCGACTCTACCTCCAGTTCTACCTCCAGTTCTATCTCCAGTTCTGCCTCCAGTTCTGCCTCCCCTTTCCCCCGTTCCTATCGGCGGATTTGTACTATTCGGATTTCCCCCTCTCTGATTCGTGCGTCTAGTACCGCTTGCCATTCTGTAGATTCAAACAAGATTAATATACACATAAGCACATACCCCATATAATAAGGTTTTCTGGTTCAAACATGCACCTGTAAGATCACAGTTACACTGGCCAAGTGTAATCTGAAATTACCTTACATGATGTTCCTTCTACCTTTTATACTTAGCATCCCAAGGTTCTAATATATCAAGGACATCCTACTTCACATGCAGTTTAAGTCTAGGTACGGGTACAAATACCTAAATCCCTTAAACTAGGGCTCTGATACCATTTGTAACAACCCAAATCCCATAACATACATCATAATACATAACATTCATACATATCATTGATTTACCACAAAAGTTACATAACAAACCAAGTACGGTCTCATTAGTCTTGACATTACAAAATATATAAAAGCTTCCTAATCAACATCCATCAAAAGCTTCCTACACTTCATCCTCTCCTGCCGATCCTTAACCTGGAAAACATATTTTTGAAAACAAAATGAGGGTTAGACCAAACGGGTATAGTGAGTTAATCCCGGTCTTTTCCAAAATTAATATAAAACTCTTTTCACATAATACTTTGTATCAAAATAGTTTACATAAAACCTTTCGTATAAGCACGCATATACCACACGTATATAAATACCACATTAGGACTCGTGCACCGTGTATCTCTCCTCATCTCATCTTCTTTCCCCTGGCTACATTAGTCGGTAGGAAGCCAACTAATTGTCGTCACTGTACTATACAGTCGACTCCACTCTAATTACATACAGCCCCGCTGCAATTACCTACAGCTCCACTGCAATTCCATGCAGCCCCGCTGTATTTCCATACAGCCCCGCCAAATAATAATTCGGCTCACCTATACTCGTTTCGTGCAATATAAATACAATATATATCTCAATACATCATATTGTCATTTATATACACATAATCATATTCCTACCACATAATCGTCTCATATATATATATATACCTATATATGTATCCCAGTTTAAAAACGTTTTAAAGTAAAACTCACCTCGAATGCTTACAAAATCCTTCCAAGACTTTTTCCAAAGATTCGGTCTATCAATCCAAATCCACAGAGTCTGCATATAGATTAAATACAAATATCCCCTTACCAACTGATCACATAAAACATACTAGAAGACTAAGGACTCTAGATAACTCAAACCCTCAAAAATGACCAAAACAGCTAAAGTATCCGGATACCACAAGTTATCCGGACAACACATTTTTCCGGACAGCAGCAACAATCCGGACAACACAGTAATCCGGACAACAAAGGAATCTGGATGCCATCCGGAGTCTAAATCATTCGGAAACCATCAATCCAATCGTCCGGACTCTATCAACAACTTACCCGGACACCACCCAAGAATCTACCCGGACACCACCAACAGGGCTATCCGGATACATTCATCTTATCCGGACACCTCTGTCGGTTTACCCCATTTTTGCCCAGAAATCGACAGAATCATCCCCAGATGTGTTTGTGATGATTCTAATCCGATAGATACTTCCTACTAACCATTATAAACATAAATTGTACTAGAAACATACCTTAATAAGTTCCCATAACTCCAATTTGAGCCTTTACCCTTCTTTCTCCTTTCTTTCTTCTTCTTTTTGCTCCCAACACACACACACACCTTAATCTGAGTTTTGTTATTATGAAGACATCTGTATCCCTAATTCAGATATTATCAACTAATGTTACCCTTTTAGACCCTAATCTATTCAATAATATGCAAAGTACCCTTAACTTAATAATTTATCTCAACTTACCCAAAATAGTAACTTTAAGGTTAAATAAACTTAACGGAATTGAATTTTTTAACTAACGGATTTACCCGGGGTATTACACTAGGGGATCGTATTTGTTATATAATGTGTTAGCTCCAATATTCTGAAATATTAGAAGTATTGAAAAATGGCCAAGTGCAGAAGAACTTCCACAGAAGCTCTGCTGAGTGCAACAGAAGCTCTGTCGGGCATCTAAGAAGAAGCAAAGGAAGTTTGATCAAGAGTGATCAAAGACCGAAGAAACTACAGAAGAACGCTACAGAAGATCAAGACCTCAGAACCTCTGTCACCAATAACAGAGCCTCTGCAGACAACTTCAGAAGACAAGGAACCCAGTGAAGACTACTCTACAAAGGACCAGACCGCAGAACTTCTGCAACACTTTACAGAGCCTCTGTTGTCCTCACTGAAGACTCAAGATACTTATAATATCTTACCACTGTTAAAGAAATATCTTGCTACTGTTCCAGGATCTGTTCATCAACTTGTATGGTAGCATGACCTGTCCAACTTCAACACGTGTCAAACTCTGAGTGGACTCAATAGGGCCTAGTACAAAATAGACGTCTGCGACATTTAATGCATGCAGTTTTCCAACTGTTCATACCAACTCTTCTTTCCTGTAGCAACAGTCTCTTGTCTAGAATGGATCTTTTGTAGTAGTATAAAAGGAAGACTCATGTTGAGTTCTTCCTAAGGATCACCGTTTTTACACTTTACAAGTTTACACAATCACTTAACACACAACACAAAACACTTACACTCAATTAGCGTCAAATCTGTACTAAGTGTTCTTGATATATTAAATACAGTGGGTCTTTGTGCTATAAATCTATTATCTTCACTGTTTATTTGATAGTGTGTGTTCTAAATCTATCAAACATATATGTTAGTTCTTCAAATATGCTTCCGCATCAAACATAAACTCGAACTAATAGATCTAACAATCTTGTTTAAACCAAATCGGGAACCAACAATTGGTATCAGAGCAAAGCTTGATTTTCAATATCAATTGATCCTCGTTTTTACAAAGATTTTTGATAGAAATTGTATGTTTTTAACCTGTTCTTCATTCCTTCAAACAGTTCTGTTTTACTGTCATCTTCGATTCATTTGATCTGGTAACATCATAGAAACTGTTTCTTTCGTTAAAAACTTCATTTAAAATATCTAGAATGAAATTTTATGGTGATGCTGACTCAATTTTTTATTCAAAACTCAGCACAAATTTTCGCGAAATAATTCCTTCTCTTGAAAAAGAACTAGATGAAAAGAACAAAAGCATTTTTATTATTTCTGATAAAATTGCTAAACTTGAAAAATCTGTTAAAAATTTAAACTGTGAAAATCTTGAACTAAAAAGGAACTTATCTTTGTCAGATGAAGAAAAGAAAAGACTTGAACTAAAATGTTTAAACTTCTCTAAACTAATTTTCAATTTTGAAAACATTGTGGTCAATGAAAGAGGAAATTATGAAGAGAAGAAAACTGTTCTTGAAACAAAGTCGATGAAGCTTACTTATAAAATCTCAGAATTGCAGAATATCCTTGAAAAAGAAAGGAAAGAATCTGATTCTGAAAGAAAAGAATCTGAACAGTTGAAGGTTCAAAGATTTCAAGATTTAAGTCAAAAAGATGACTTTGAAAAAGAGAGAAGGATTTTTAAAACAGAAATATCCAAACTAACAAAAGGACTCTCTAATTTATCAACTGAAATCATGTTGGAGAAAAGATGCAAATCTAATCTCCAAAAGATGCTTGAGGAAAATTTAAGGAAAAAGAATATGTTTGCTAAACAGATCAGGAAATTCAATCGTGAAGGATCTTTTAAGCCTAATATGTTTTCAAAACTTCAGACCTCAACATCGAAATTTTTGCATGATCATAGGTTGGACAAATTAGTTAATCAAACTTTTAAAAAGGTGAAAAAGGTTTGGATAGTGAAAGGCTCTATACCTGTTCAAAATGCTCAAAAAGAAAAAAAGCCTTTCATTTCTGGTATGTATGACAAATGCATAAAGGCGTTTCATACAATAGGACCCATACGGTTATGGGTACCCAAAACCTCTGTAAGTATAACATAAATACTGTATATTATGTAAATATTTTTGTTTATTTATTATTTTCTGTATGTAAATTCTTAAATCTATAATAGTTCTTGATATCACAGAACTTCTGTAAGGTCTTCTTAGAACCTCTGACAACCTTCACAGAACCTCTGATGATCTTGACCTATGTCCTGTGCACAACTTATCTTATTCTGAACCAAGCATAGGTCAAGGGGGAGCAGAAGAAGACACTTGATCTACAGAGGTTGTTAGATCAAGGGGGAGCGAAAAAGGAGACCTTGCTGAATCTACAGAGATTTATAAGTCAAGGGGGAGCTAAGAACGCGACAGAAGAAATCACACTCGCCGAACTAAAAGAACAAAAGGTTGGTATCTCGTACTTTTAGGTTTTTGAAAACAGTTTTCTAGGACAAAAAGTGTCAAATATGTCCTAAATATACTGTGGATAACATTTCAAGAATCAAAAGATCAAAAAGTTTCATAAAATTTGTGTTATGAGAAATTTGATTTCATAGAGCTTCTGCTGAGCACAACAGAAGCTCTGCCAGGAATATGCTCTATGATCGCAAATTTAACCTCTATCGATCTTTTGGAATGACATCTCGGAAACCAATTACACGCACAATGCTACAGAAAGTCTTAAGCTACAGAGTACTTTCATCCAAAGAACCTCTGTAGATCACTCAAATCTTTCAAAAGACTTCTGTTGCACAAACTCTTTGAGATTTACAATTTTCTAGGACACCAACTTTCAAATAGGTCCTAAATACATTGTTAAAACTGATCAAAAACTTGGATGATTAAAAATGTTTATAAATTATTAGTTATTAGAAATTTCCTGTAACATAGCCTCTGCTGGCTCTGGCAGAGGTCCAAAAACTCTGTAGGACTATTTCTCTACTAAAGATTTATCGATCCTCTCCTTGCGTTTTTCAAACAATATTCATAAGATACAATCTACAGAGATACAAGTTTTTTCAAAATCACAGAGCTGCTGTACCCACAGAACTTCTGTAAAGATTTTCACTTAGGAACTTCTGTAACGGTAACTTTTTTAACGGTAACTTTTCTGTGGTGAAAATTTAAACCCACGCACTTTTCATTTAATATGGCCGCCCACGACGTCTCGTCATCACTGACACTATTGACATGTCGAGTTTTCATTGACGTACTTATAACGTCGTCCTGGAAACTTGCTCCACGCCAAATGAACTCGAGTGCGGACCTCAAATTTTATTAACTTTCTCACATTTTCACCGTTCCAAATTCTACCCGTTACCACAGTATAAAACCTAAGTTAAAATAACTTTCAAAAACTTTACTATTCTTTCATCTTCTCCGGCGAACTTGTTTATTTCTTTCTAAAAACCTAGAACTTTCAAACATTCAAATGGCTTCCAGTTCCAAAGCTACTCACGTATCACCGATGAACTTTCCGCCACTCTCTCCAGTACATTCTGAGCACTCCCACAACTCACATACCGCCGCCGATACCAACAGACATGACTCCGGCGACGAGGCATTCTTTGTACCCACTACCCACCTGCAACAATTTTTCTCTAATGACCATTTCGAGCAAACCCTTCCCATTAAATCAAACAATTGTTATTTTGTTCCTTCTCCTACGGCTTTTGGTAAAGAACATGACATCCTGCTAAACATCCTAGAGAACCACTTTCTTTACCCTCTTATGGCAAAACCGTTGAACAATTACCTGTACGTTACCTACATCAGTTTTGGCAATCTTGCCGTTATGACGTTGACACCGATTTGATCAGAGGATATATTTCTAAACCTAACCAAAGTAACAGTCTTGAACTGATGTTCAACCGCACCATGTTCTCATTAAAATTTGGCCTTCCAACAAGAGGACTCATGGGAATCAAAAAGTATGCCCCCCAACCAACAAATGAAGAACTTGTCGACTTTCTGCACATGTTAGGGTACAACCAACAGTTGAAAAAGAGGAACGATTTCCGCAGAGCAAGACTACCCCCTCTGTGGAATACCTTATTCTCCATCCTAAATCGTTGCCTCACGGGAAAAATCGGGAGCATCGATCAAAGCTCACCTCAAATTCTCTCAATCATGTATGGTGTGTACTATGATCTACCACTAGATTATGCCACCATAATGATGCAAGAGATCATTAACACCATCGATCGAAAAATCGCCTCCCAAAAAGTCAAAATGTCTGATCACAACTGGTTGCCCCCTCTGCAGTTCCAGCGAATCCTCAGTGTACTTTTCGAACCCCTATTCCTTATCCAAAAATGGCCAATGGACGGTCCCAAACCTAAGCAATTTCCTATGTCCAATAACACCCCTACAGAACATGAGGACGGCTACCCGCACAGCAGACCACTGTCAAAGGTAATGTTAGGTTATGCTAGTAATGAAGAACTAGTTAGTGAGTACACACGCGTTTACAGAACTCCTGAACCCAGTTCTGTAACACCCCCGCGTATAGGATTACCCATAGGAGGTAGTGTTGTAGAGAGACTAACAGAGGAAGAATGGAAGATAAAGTTGGCTAAACACAAGGCCAACCAGAAGAACTTCAGAAATATAAGGAAAGACCTCTATCCTTCAAAGAGGAAGTCTTCTGAGGGATCCAAAGAGAAGAAGAAGAAAAAGGGAAAGAAAACCAAGACCCCTACAGAGGAACCACTTGCCTCTGCTTCTGCTATCCAACAACCCCCTGCAGAACCATCTTCTCCACCCACTGAACATACCACAGAACCCTCATCTCCACCACAAACCCAAGGTCACTCTACCCCTCCCTCTTCCAAAAGAAAAAGAAAGTCAAAATCTACAGAGGAGGGGGCACCTAAACCGAAGAAAAGGAAATCAAAGAAGAAGAAACTCTCTTCTCCTCTGCAATCAATTACAGAGGGAATCGAAAACGAACAACCTCAACCTCCACCTCTGCAAACCCATACAATCACAGAGGGTCTTGATTCACTTCTCCCAAGACAAGAAACTGCAAAAGAAGAGGTCCACATAGGTAAAATTATTGAAAATAGGTTAGAGGATAGGGTAGAAACATCTGGAGGAAAAGAAAATGAAAAAGAAAAAGATGCCGAAGATGAAGAAGGCACACATCCCTCACCCCCTCCTAGTGCAACCCACACATATAACTTCGCATGTCTAGCTGCATAAGGAGTTATTGAAAAAGAGCAGCACAGCTCGATCCAAACCCAACCCATCCAGCCAGAAGTCACTCTTTCGACTTCTGCGCCCACAGAAACCGGGGAATCCATTCCTAGGGAGTCTCCTCAAAGAGACTCACCTAATGTTCGTGATCAATCGCCCCAGATCACACTAGAACACCCAACAGAGGAATTCGTTTCCTCTGCCACGCACAATATATGGCCAAAACTTCTTTCAGAGAGAAGTAGTAAGCACAAAGACGAAGAGACTCTAGACAAGTCTCCAAGTCAAAAGAAGGACATTCCGATACCCACCTCTGGAGTGGATTTGGACACTGTTCTTCACAGAACTTCTGTAGAGACTGAAACTCTTGTTTCTTCTCAAAGATCAGAAGGAAATCCTTCCATTCTCAACGATCAAACAGGAATGAAAGAAGGTGTCCCAGGAACAGGGACTCACTCTAGAGAAGGGGTTGTTCCTCCAGAGGTTACCCAAGAGGAACATGTTACGAAGAATGAGTTCCAAGTCTTTGTAACCTCTGTAACTCAAACATTGAATAAGTTGCAAAGCTCATTCACGACTTTTACAGATTCAACTTCAGGCGCGCTTACAAGATTAAACCCCAAAGTGGATACCTTATCCACAGAAGTTAAAGAAGCCCTTGCAGAAATAAAGTCAAATAAAGAAACTTCTGATGCTGCTGCCATCACCTCTGCCACTGACATTGCCAAAACAACCGCTGCAGAATTCGAGAAAAGTGCGACCAAAGCCTTCAAGACTTCGATCGCAATCTACTTTGAAACAATGAAGAAACAAGAAGCAAGGCAAGCAGCTCAAGACACCTGCAGAACAGAAGTTGCTGCTAAAAGAAGGCAGGATGATCCTGATGAGGGTGCATCTGGTCATCCTGAGGGGGAGAGAACAAAGGAAACAACAGAGGCTGCTTCTGCAAAAACTACAGAGAAAACTGCAGAACCCTCTACAACAGAAACCCCGAAGGAAACACAAGCAACACAACAGAGGCAAAACACCTCTATCTCAGCAGAGGATGCACCAACCACAGAACCTATGGTAATCACTCTTGCATCCTCATCCACAGAACAAACTCCACCCTCATCCAAAGAACCAACACCAACCCTACAACCAATCCCGCACAAAACTAGAGTCAAAACCATAGCTCGAAAACCCCAAAGACCAAAACGCTCTGCAGAGTTCATTCTTCACAGAATGGAATTTGTATCTGCTTTTCAATCAACAAAGCGCTTTGACATCCCACCTCCAAGACCCGAAGACTCCTTACCAACAGAGACCTCACAACCCGAAGTATCAAAACCTTTAGAGGCAACAACGAAAACATCAGAGCATCCAACCCCAAAACCCACAGAACCTTCAACCGTCAAATCTACAGAGGTTCCACCCACACAAATCCAAAACCCAACCTCTGAAACCTCAAAACCAAAAGATAAAGGCAAGGGAATAATGACAGAAGAAAAGCCAAAGAAGAAGATGCCAGTTGCTACAGAGAAGTTGATGAAAGGTGCCTTAAATACCTTCATCACTCCTAAACCCGAAGAGGAAGACTGGGCATTCAACTTGAAACCTCTGTCAGAAAACCCAACCCTAGATCCCACAGCTAAGGTAACAGATGGTAAAGTAGCAGACATCACTCGACAAATGGATAAGCTAAGGAGACCAATTCCAAGAACTACTCCAACCATTGAACAAATGGAAGAGCATGTTTACAGTTATCTCTACAGACAGCACTTCCAGAGCGATCTGCCAGCTCATGTCCGAGATCAGAAGCTAAGAGAGGAATTCAATGCCATCTTCACCTCTACAAAGTCAAAATCGGTCAATCAAGTTTACTCCATTCACAAGATAAAGAAGGTAATCTATTGTAGATACTCTAAAATGAGAACCTATCCTCATACGATGTATACAATCTGGAAAGTCAAAAGGTTTGACAGATCAGAGAATCAATTCTCTGATGTTGATATCCGAAACCTCAATCCCTATGACTTACCTGACCTTCTGCAATGGACGAAAGACAACTTCAATGACGACTGCCACCAAAGATCTTATCGAGTTCTCAGAAAGGAGATGCGTGAAAAGCTCCTAATCTACAGAATGCTCGACTTTCAACTAGCCATCGATCTAGGTGTGACTACTCTAAGCATCAGACCACCAGAGGATTTCTGCCCACCCAATGCCATACACAATTCGATCATCAAAACTCCAAGGTACGGGTTAGTATTCAAGAATCCTGCTGATCAACTTAAACTGTTTGTGATAATGGACTGTTAGAAGTACACAACCTGTACTCTGAACATGTTCAGAAAAATACTAGAGGAGAACAAAGCAACAGAGCTTATGGATGAAGAATCTGCTCTGATGATGATCAAAGAGATTGATGCTACACTAAGCTTAAGAAATCTCTGCCTCAAATTCTATGAAGAACTTAAGGAAGTAGGAAAAGACAACAGAAAGTTCGACGACTTCCCAAATGCAAAAATCTGAGTCTCTTCAAAGAACCTCTGTCAACGTTTTATTTCTGTTCATTTAATGTACTCAAATGTAAATGCCTCTGGCATAAATTACAAATGAAAGAAATAATCTTCTGAGGTATTGTTTAACCTCTGTCTATCTTAACTTAGCCTAAAAATTCAAAAAGTCAAAATTTAGTTTTTCAATACTTAGGGGGAGATTGTTAGCTCCAATATTCTGAAATATTAGAAGTATTGAAAAATGACCAAGTACAGAAGAACTTCCACAGAAGCTCTGCTGAGTGCAACAGAAGCTCTGCCGGGCATCTAAGAAGAAACAAAGGAAGTTTGATCAAGAGTGATCAAAGACCGAAGAAACTACAGAAGAACGCTACAGAAGATCAAGACCTCAGAACCTCTGTCACCAATAACAGAGCCTCTGCAGACAACTTCAGAAGACAAGGAACCCAGTGAAGACTACTCTACAAAGGACCAGACCGCAGAACTTCTGCAACACTTTACAGAGCCTCTGTTGTCCTCACTAAAGACTCAAGAAACTTATAATATCTTACCACTGTTCCAGGATCTGTTCATCAACTTATATGGTAGCATGACCTGTCCAACTTCAACACGTGTCAAACTCTGAGTGGACTCAATAGGGCTTAGTACAACATAGACGTCTGCGACATTTAATGCATGCAGTTTTCCAACTGTTCATACCATCTCTTCTTTCCTGTAGCAACAGTCTCTTGTCTAGAATAGATCTTTTGTAGTAGTATAAAAGGAAGACTCATGTTGAGTTCTTCCTAAGGATCACCGTTTTTACACTTTACAAGTTTACACAATCACTTAACACACAACACAAAACACTTACACTCAATTAGCGTCAAATCTGTACTAAGTGTTCTTGATATATTAAATACAGTGGGTCTTTGTGCTATAAATCTATTCTCTTGACAGTTTATTTGATAGTGTGTGTTCTAAATCTATCAAACATATCTATTAGTTCTTCAAATACGCTTCCGCATCAAACATAAACTCGAACTAATAGATCTGACAATCTTGTTTAAACCAAATTGGGAACCAACATAATGTATATCTTGTTTTAACGATGTTATGCAATGTATGCTATTTGAACTATGTATGGGATTCCGGGTCCTTACAGATGGTATCAGAGCCCTAGTTTAAGGGATTTAGGTATTAGTATCTGTACCTAGACTTAAACTGCATGTGAAGTAGGATGTCCCTATTATTGTAGAACCTTGGGGTATTAAATATAAAAAGGTAGAAGGAACATCATGTAAGGTAATTTCATTTTACACCTGGCCAGTGTAATTGTGATCTTACAGGTACATGACTGAACTGGAATACTTTATTATATGGGGTATGTGCTTATGTGTATATTAACCTTGTCTGAATCTACAGAATGGCAAGTGGTACTAGACAAACGAATCGGGAGGGAGGAGAAAATCCGAATAGAACAAACCCAAACGCCGGAGGAAGGGGAAGAGGGGGAGAAAGAGGTGGAGGCAGAACAGGAGGCAGAATTGGAGGCAGAATTGGGGGTAGAACTGGGAGTGGAACTCCGCCGCGAGGTAATGAATTTGTTACTAGGGACGATTTAACAGCCGAAATGGGAAGACTGCAGGCCAGTATACAAGCCATGTTTGATCGACCTCGTCGTAATGAAGCTGATACACCAGATCCTAGTCAGGAAGACCAGATGCCTATTACACCTACAATCACACCAGTACTAAGAAAGTGTGACTATAAAATATTCTTAAGTTGTAAGCCTCCAACTTACTCGGGAGATCGGGATCCAGTGAAAGCTATGAAGTGGCTGAAGGAAATAGAAGCCATCTTCAAGACTAGTAAATGCGCTGAAGAGGATAGAGTACTCTATGGAACTGCAATGTTGAAAGGTGATGCCCTATACTGGTGGGAAGCACATATGTCCTCGGGAGGATATGATATATATTCTACTTACTCTTGGGAAGAATTCGTGATAGCTTTCAGGAAACAGTTTTGTCCTCAAGCCACAGTTAAACAATTGGAAGGGGAGTTTATGAACTTGCAGCAAGGGAGTTTGTCAGTTCGAGACTACACCGCTCGTTTCTTGGAAAAGTCTCGTTTTGCGGAATACTACGTTGCTACAGAGGCCATGAAGATTGAAAGGTTTATCTTTGGATTGAATGCAGAAATCAGAAGTTTTGTTATTGCTAAAGGACCAGAAACTTTCTCCGCCGCAGTAGACGTCGTGGAAACCGTGGAACAAGATAAAGGGATAAGTACTAGTGATAAGAATGTGGGGAAAAGAAAGTGGGAAGGACCGCAGTATGATCCGAAGAAGTCCAGGTTTCAGTGATTTGATAACCGTCCACCTTTCCGACCAGTTGAAAGACCTTGCCCAAAGTGCCACCGTTTTCATCAAGGAAGTTGTCAAGTGGATCCTAGAAACTGTTATAAGTGTGGAAAGATCGGTCATATTGCTAAGGACTGTCGAGTAGTTAGATTTTGTTACTCATGCAATTCTCCTGATCACCTTCAGTCCGATTATCCACTGGGGAGAATGCAACCAGGTGGTACGTCAGTAAGACCAACGGGTGTTAGACCAGTAGTACCAAGGCCAGAAGTACCAAGAGCAAGGGGCCGTGCCTTCCATATGACAGAGCAAGAAGCAGATGAGACTCTCGATGTGGTTACAAGTACATTCTTAATAAATTCTACATGTGCTAAAGTGTAATTTGATTCCGGTGCAAACCGATCGTTTGTGTCGCCTTCTTTTGCTGCCTATATGCATTTAAAGCCTAAAGTGTTAGATCATGCGTTAATGGTAGATAAGGCTAATGATAATCAAGTACCGGTTAATGAAGTATTTGATAGTTGTGTGATAAACATAGATGGGTGTGGAGTGCCTATTCAGTTATTTCCTATAGCCTTGATCGAGTTTGATGTGGTAGTGGGAATGGATTGGTTAGCCGAGAATCAGGCTAATATAGTTTGTGATAAGAAGTTGATAAATGCTATCTTACCCGAGAAGGGACCAGTAGTGATTTATGGTGACCGTAGAAATCATCAGTCTTGCTTTATCTCCTTGTTGAAAGCTCGTAAATGTATCAATAAAGGTTGCTCAAGTTACTTAGCTTATGTGATAGATATTAAGCTAGAAAAGAATAAGCTGAGAGATATTCTGGTTGTTCGTGAATTTCCGGAAGTTTTTCCAGAAGATTTAACTAGCCTTCCGCCCGTTAGACAAATAGAGTTTGGGATATATCTGATTCCTGGAGCCGCTCCTGTTGCCCGTGCACCGTATCGTTTAGCGCCACCAGAGATGAAAGAGATGATGACTCAACTGCAGGATCTTTCAGATAAATGCTTCATCAGACCCAGTTCATCGTCGTGGGGAGCACCGGTTCTGTTTGTGAAAAAGAAGGATGGTTCGATGAGGATGTGTATTGATTATCGGGAACTGAATAAGCGCACGATCAAGAACAAATATCCGCTTCCCAGAATTGATGACCTCTTCGATCAATTAGTTGGAGCTTGTTATTTCTCCAAGATTGATCTAAGATCTGGTTACCATCAACTGAAGGTTAAAGAAGAAGACATTCTGAAAACTGCTTTTCGCACACGGTATGGTCACTATGAATTCTTAGTGATGCCTTTTGGATTGACGAACGCTCCAGCTGCTTTTTATGGATCTAATGAACCGAGTGTGTAAGCCATATCTAGATAAATTTGTTATTGTGTTTATCGATGATATCCTTATCTACTCCCGATCCAAAGAGGATCACGCACAACATCTTCGGTTAATTCTGGAATTGTTAAAGAAGGAGCAGTTATACGCTAAGTTCTCTAAGTGTAAATTCTGGCTACGGGAAGTCCAGTTTCTGGGGCATGTAGTTTCCGAGAAAGGTATTCAAGTTGATCCGACGAAGGTAGAAGCAATTGAAAAATGGGAACCGCCGAAGACGCCAACGGAAGTACGATATTTTCTGGGTTTAGCCGGTTACTACCGAAAGTTTATAAAAGATTTTTCTCATATCGCTACGCCTCTCACTAACCTAACCCGGAAGAATCTAAAGTTTGAATGGAAAGCGGAACAGGATGAAGCATTCCGAATATTGAAAGAGAAACTCTGTAGCGCACCGATACTAGCATTACCTGATGGTTCCGATGATTTTGTTGTTTATAGTGATGCTTCCAAATTGGGATTGGGTTGTGTACTTATGCAGCGTGGAAAGGTTATTGCTTATGCTTCTCGTCAGTTAAAAGATCATGAAAGACAGTATCCTACACACGACATGGAACTGGCAGCAGTTGTTTTCGCGTTGAATATTTCGAGACATTACCTTTACGGCTCTAAATGTCAAATTTATACTGACCATAAGAGTATCCAACATATTTTCGATCAGAAGGAACTAAATATGAGGCAAACAAGAGGGCTAGAATTGGTGAATGATTACGACTGTGTAATCCTTTATCATCCGGGAAAGGCGAATGTGGTAGCTGATGCACTAAGTCGTCAAGAAAGGAGTGGAACAATAAAAGCAATTTCCCTACGAGCTGAAGTCCTACCTAACATCTTTGACGAATTGCAGAAGTGTCAAATAGAAGCTTTTCAAGAAGAACACTTGAAACCAGAATGGTTAGTGGGTATATCAGCATTGCTTGTAAAAGATGATCGTGGGTTGTTGTGTTTGGGAAACAGAATCTGGGTGCCTCGTTTGGGTGGTTTACGTGATCGGGTACTACAAGAAGCTCATCAATCTCGTTTTTCTATTCACCCAGGTACGAATAAGATGTATAAAGACCTGAAACAATTTTATTGGTGGCCGGGAATAAAAAGGAGTATTGCTCAGTATGTGGAAGGTTGTACTACTTGTAAGAAGGTGAAGATTGAACATCAGAAGCCGTTTGGGCAATTACAGCGTTTAGAAATACCGATGTGGAAATGGGACCAGATTACTACAGATTTCATCACGAAGTTACCAAGAACTCTGAAGGGATTTGATGCCATTTGGGTGATTGTTGACAGATTGACGAAGTCTGCTCACTTCCTGCAAATAAAAGAAACTGATTCGTTGGAACGATTAGCCAAGTTGTACATCAACGAAATAGTAACTCGACATGGGGTTCCAATCTCGATTATTTCTGATCGTGATAGTCGTTTTACTTCAAGATTCTGGAGGAGCTTTCAAAAAGAAATGGGTACACAGATAAAGCTAAGTACGGCGTATCATCCTCAAACTGACGGTCAGAGTGAACGAACGATTCAGACTTTAGAAGACATGCTCCGGGCTTGCATCGTTGATTTTGGGGGATCGTGGGATAAGTACCATTCCAGCATACAAGCGGCACCATTTGAAGTTCTGTATGGTAGAAAATGCCGAACGCCTACGTGTTGGAATGAAGTAGGAGAGAAACAGTTAGCAGGCCAGATATAGTTCAGTTGACCGCAGATAAGATTTCTCAGATTCGGGAACGTTTGAGAGTAGCTCAAGACAGACAGAAAAGCTACGCCGACCGACGCCGAAAACTGTTAGAGTTCCAAGTTGGAGATTTTGTGATGTTAAAAGTCTCGCCTTGGAAAGGAGTCATCCGATTTGGGAAACAGGGTAAACTGAGCCCGAGGTACATTGGACCGTTTGCAATCATAGAAAGGATCGGTGAAGTAGCCTACAGGTTAGATCTTCCGCCAGAGTTAAGCAGGATTCATAACACGTTTCATGTATCGAATTTCCGAAAGTGTGTGGTTACGCCGGATCAGGCAGTTTCTCTACCAGATATACAAGTTGATGAAAAGCTGAATTACGTGGAGGAACCTGAAGCCATAGTTGACCACAAAGTTAAAGTGTTGCGGAACAAAGTAATCAGACAAGTGAAAGTCAATGGAGACATAATAGGGGTCAGGATGCTACTTGGGAATCAGAATCAGAAATGAGAACTAAGTATCCGCACCTTTTTGCCTAATCGAATTCCGGGACGGAATGCTTTTAAGGGGAAGATGATGTAATACCCCGGGTAAGTTCGTTAGTTAAATGTTAGTTCCTTTAAAATATTGTTAACTTTAAAATTGGAAGTTAAGGGTAAGTTTGGGTTAAGTTAAGAGTTAAAGGTGTTTGGTCATTTATGGATAGTTTAGGGACTAAAGTGGTATCTTGGGTTTGATAATATCCCTTTTGATGAAATCAGATATTTCATATTTCTAAAAATATCCAGAAACATTCCAGGGTGTATGTGTGTGTGTTTGAGAGAGTAAGAAGAAGAAAGAAAGGGTTTTTGGCTAAGACATCAAATTGGTGACCTTGGAATTGATTTCAGGTATGTTTCTTTTACAGTTTATGTGTGTAATTTCTATTAGGTAGTTTCTATCGGAATAGAATAAACAATTTCATATCTGGGATTGATTCAGTCGGTTTCTGGGCTGAAATTATGCAAACCAAAGTTTGGGTTAAGTTAAGAGTTAAAGGTGTTTGGTCATATATGTGAATAAGTGTAATAATGTGCATATGGTGTTTATATGAGTATTACACTGCAGGAGTGCTAGTTGGCCGGGCTTAGGACCGGTGTATGTTGGCTGTACAGAGGGACAGTGGTGTTGGCTGTATTTAGTACAGTGGTGTAAATTGATTAATTGGCTCGCAACCAATTAATATGGCCAAAAGAATGAGATGGAAAGATACATGATGCATGAGTTTTAATTGGTATTCGTATGTGTATTATGTGTATGATGTCGTGCAAATGGTTTTTAACTAACGGAGATTTTCTCACTAGACCTCAAGGTCTAACCCTTATTTTGTTTTAAAAATATGTATTCCAGGTCGTGGATCGAGTAAGAGCAAATAAAAAGGTTAAACCGCGAATAGCTTTTGAAGGACTATGTAGTTGAAGACTATGATGTGTTTAGTAGACATAGCATGTTGTTAGTAATGATGTAATTTACTATGTAAACGTTTTTTATGATGTATTGAATGTTTGTAAAAGACTAGGGGACCGTATTTGTTATATAATGTATCTCTTGTTTTAACGATGTTGTGCAATGTATGCTATTTGAACTATGTATGGGATTCCGGGTCGTTACAACGTTGAGAGCGACAAAATGAATATCCTAGCTCTTAAACATTATTTTCAAAAAGAAAGAGAAGTCCTCTGTCAAGATCTACTCAGAAGAGATCTTTTAATTAAGAAATATCAAGATGCACAGAAGGTGTACGAGAAAATTAATACACAAATAGGGAGACGGGGAATTGGCTTCTGTGATATAGATCCATACACTTGAACCAAAAGAGACATGTCTCTGTCCTCTCTATTTCATATTGGAAGTACAAGAAAACCTGGATTTCCAAACCTACTCTCTGTAAGTAAAAGGCAAAAAGTCTCTAGGGAACCTCACGAGAGGAAACCTCTGAAGATGATAAATGTGTAGTATCAAAACACATATCTATCACCTTCAATCTCTGTCAAAAGAGAATCCAAACCTAAGAAATATCTGAAAACTCAAGATCAGATAGGAATCTTCAAGTTTGGTGACCCCGAGACTCAAACACAGGTTGCTTTTGTCTGCATGATAAACTCTGAAAAGAAACTATCGGCAGAGGCACCTGAGTTCAAGCCTACCTCTTCAGAAGAAAAACTTAAAAATATCTCTGAAAAGGAGTTGATTGAAATCGGGAAAAATAACTATTATGAAAACTTCTGTACATCATCTGTCGATCAAAACCTCTCTGATGAAATCTTAATAGATACTTCTTTTGACTTGGAAGATAGTCCCATAGAAAAGGAAGAAAACGAGTATGGCACATGCTCTGAAAGTCCAGCCTCTGTCGAAAGAGATCAAAGTGACTCGACCTCTGTATATGAGGATGACTCATCCTCTGACGAATCTGAGACTGACTCAAATGAGTCAGAGATAGTACCTTGTGATTCATAAGATCTTAAGCTACCCTCTGGAGTTCTTAACAGAACTATTCCTCCCAAGGAGAAAATCACAAGTGTTCCTATCTGTCCAGACTTTTTGGACATGTGTATACAAGCCAAAACCTCTCTTGAGCTTGAGAAATTCAAACAACAAAAGGAAATGTCTTCTCAAAAACCAACAAGTTCAAAGAATTTAAAACCCTTAAGGCCCATTAATGAAAAACTATCATGCCAACAGAAGGGTAAGTGGGCGGAAAATAACAAATATTTTTCTTCTGTGGCAGTGAAACCTGCAGAAGTTCACCACAGAAGGGGTCCACAGAAGGCTACTCCCAACAGAGGATTTTCCAAACAACAATCTAGCCCACATAGGTCTTCTTGTAATAGGAAGTCAAATGTTAGGATAGAATGTAATGCCTATGTTCCCCCATTTAATGTTTTCAATGAAAAGTTCAAGCAAATCTCTTCGCATATTCATTATTGTCATTGCTTTGATCTCATGCATCAATTGAATCAACACTTCTCTAGCCCACACTGTTTCCTCTCTTTGCCCAAAAAGAATGCTAAATTCAAGGGAAAGAAGAAACAAAATGGTTCTTCAACAGAAGTTAAAACCAAACCCAGGGATGCTAAGGCAACCTTGAAGACCTCTGACAAAAAGGGACCCATTTGGATATGGGTACCTAAAAATCTCTGATTGTCTTGCAGAAGTAGTATTTTCCGATCTGGTATCTTGACTCCGGGTGCTCACGGCACATGACTGGCGACAAAGGTCTACTATCCTCTTACAAAGACAAACTCGATGGAGGATCTATAACCTTTGGCGACAACAAGAAGGGATATATTAAAGGCTACGGAGTCATCAAAAAGAAGAACATATCAGTATGCAAAGTTGCATATGTGGATGGCCTAAAGCACAATCTTTTAAGTGTTAGCCAACTCTGCGATACTAGTTTCGACGTTATGTTCAAAACAACTTTCTGCTCTCTGCAAGGAGAACACACTGGAGTCGAACTTATGCGGACTGAACGAAGAGGAGATCTATATCTTATGAACTATAGTGTCAAGAACAAAGAAGACAAGCTCTGCTTTGTTGCTTGTAAAAACGAAGAAGCCTGGTTATGGCACAACAGGTTCTGCCACTTAAACTTTCATACTCTAGATAAGCTTGTCAAACTTGATTTAGTCAAAGGTCTGCCAAATGTCAAATTCAATAAGGATCATTTGTGCTCTGCTTGCGAAATGGGTAAGCTCAAAAGAGCTTCTCATAAAGGTAAAACTGATGTGTCTTGCCCTAGGCCTCTGTACATGCTTCATGTTGACCTCTGCGGTCCAATCGCTACACAAAGCCTAGGTGGTAAGAAGTGTATACTTGTGTTGATTGATGAATACTCTAGATTAACATGGGTGGAATTTCTCAGAAAGAAATCAGATGTTCCAAAGATTCTGATAAACCTAATGAAAAGAATCCAAGTTCTATATGAGTACAGGATTCAAAAGTTGAGAAGCGACAATGGCACAGAATTCAAAAACTCTGTCATTGAAGCTTACCTCACAGAAGAAGGCATCTCGCAGAACTTCTCTGCAGCACGAACTCCGCAACAAAATGGGGTTGTTGAACGAAAGAACCGAACGCTTGTGGAGGCTACCAGAACAACGCTAACAGCGTCTGGATTGCCAATTTCTTTCTGGACAGAAGCTATATCAACATCATGCTATACCTAAAATCGATCATCCATAGTCAAGAGGCACATCAAGACTCTATTAGGGTCAATTTAATGTTGATTTAAAGTTCAAGGGTGTAATTTGTATTTCCTTATTTTGAGCCTATTAGTGAACGGGCCGTGGGCTTGTTAACCACGGGCCCGCATATATAATGTTCTTCTAGCTTGGAAAAACAAGAAGTTGTCTCATTTGCTTTTCTGAATTGTATTGTAAACACTCTGATTAAAGCATAATACAGGGATGACCAGTTGAAATCATTGTTCTTATCGTTCATATTACTGATTTCATATTGGTTGCACGGATCTGGATTTAACAATTGGTATCAGAGCAGACGGACGGATTTGATTCAAAGCGTTTTCATCGATTTCTAGTAAGTGTTTGACTTCTCTCATCTGTGTTCATCTTGAAATATCAAAATATTGATTCTGATAAAATTGTTCGATTCTGTTTATTGGGTTGTGTTAGCATTGTTATCATTAGTAATTCTGCAAATTTTCTCATCCCAATTCGTCCATTTTAGTGTTCAGTTAAGCAAATCAAAGTTCAAAGTTCTTTGTAGTGTTCTTTAATAAAAATCGAATTTTTACCATCAAAACTCATTGTTTTTGCTTCAAAATTGATTGGGTTAGTGTTAGTTTTGTATTTGGTAGGATTTCTAATCTTTCAGGAACCTTCTTGAGCAACCCTAATCGAAAATCGATCATATTGAAAAAAGGCAGTCGTGGTTTCCGGACAACACAACCGTGGTTTCCGGACGTTTGTGTTATTCCATCCGGACTCGTCATCTTTCCGGGTACATCATCCTTTCCGGGTAAGTTCAGCATTTCGGGTAAGTATACTAAACTCCAATCTATCTGGGTAAAATTTGTTTCCGGAAACCCAAAGTTCCCGGTCATAATGTTTCCCGGATATCCTTGCATCCGGTAAGTACTTCTTCCGGAAACTCTTGTTATCCGGAAATCTTAAGCTATCCGGTAAGTATTGCTTTGTTATTAATCTATTCGGACACTCATACTTTCCGGTAACTTTTGTTATACGAAAAGCTGATTCTATCCGGACTCTATTAGCTATCCGGATTCTTTTGCATTTTTTGAACTGTTTTCACGAATTCTGTTCCGGACACTTCCAGATCAGACCCTTATTCAGATTCCTATCCAGTAAGATCACTCTTAGTTCATATCAGTCGTACAACCTGCGTTAGGATCCCACTTTTAGTACCTTGCGTTAGGTTTACTCTTTGAATCAATCTACACGTCTGACGATCACTCCGTTGCAACCTACGATGACTTCACGCGACGCACTTGCTATTGGAACCGACTCCAAACCACCTTGTCTCTATTAAGGTGAGTATAGCCAATGGCGAGACAGATTCATGATTTTCATTGAATCTAAGGACAACTATGTGTACATCAAGAAAGCTCTTGAAGATGGTCCGATTCGTTGGCCGCAGAAGATCATTGCACCAACTGCAGCAAATCCTGCGACTAGTTATGAGGACAAGACTGAAGCCGAACTGACCGCAGAGGAAAGTGGCATAATAGAAGGCGAAAAGCATGCCAAGAGATATATTATCCAAGAACTTCCCAACTCAATCTACCAAGCTATCGACAGCTACAAAGGTACGGCAAAAGGCATGTGGGATCAAGTGGCTAGAATGATGCGTGGGAGTGTTGTTGGTAATCAACTAAAGATCAACAGCGCAATAACCAAGTTCGATGGTTTCAAGCAACGCAATGGCGAGACTCTCACCCAAGCATATGAACGCTTCTTCTTACTTCTCAATGAACTGAACAAGAACCAGATTGTTCGTTCCAACACGGAGAACACGCTCAAGTTCCTCAACAATCTGCTACCCGAATGGAAGGTGTTTGCTTCTCATGTTAAGCACAACAACTTGATAGAGAATCTTAGCATCAACGAACTGTATGAGACGCTTCTTCAAGACGAAGATGAAGTAAATGAACTTCTGGGAGAGAAGAAGAATGAAGCAAAGCCAGCTGCTGATCATATAGCACTCATATCCTCAAAGAAAGGGAAATCTTCGGGCCATCATTCTAAACGTGCTCAAAGGCAAAGCTCTTCCGAGTCTGAAAAGGAAGATAGTGACTCGAATGATGAAGTAGCTGAATTCAAGAAAGTTGTTGCTCTTCTCACTAAATCTTTTCAACAACAGCGATTTTATAAGAAGCCAACATCTAATAATCAGCGCTACTCCACCGCCTCCAACAAGTGCCATGATTATCCAGACAAGCACGAGGGAAAGAAGAAAGTTGTTGAGCAGGACACGTCAGAGAAGAAGGAGAAAAAGGAGAAAGATGATAGAAAGAAGACAGATGAACCAGTGACCTGCTACAACTGTGGAAAGCTTGGTCATTTTGCTAAAGACTGCAAAAAGCCTGTAGTAAAGAATTCTCACTACTACAAGGCCAAACTGGCACTGGCTGAGCAGAAGGAAGCTGGAGAAGCTATGTTTGTGGAAAACGACTATTGGTTGGGTCGTTCTGATGATGAAAGTGATTCAGACTGTGAAAATGCTTTCATGGGCTATCACTCTCCAGCTGATGAAGAGAATACAAGTCAGGTATGTGATTTCCTCAACAAGAGTTTCTGAATAAAATGCAATCCTTTAATGATCAGGCAAATTCCTTTAAGACTACCACTAAAGAACAAAAGCTTGAGATTAGTTCACTAACCGAAAAACTAGAAGTTCAAACGCGATTAACTGATAAACATAAGTCTGAAAATGCTATGTTAAAGGAAAAATGCAAAATCCTTTCAATAGCACCCAAAGACTTAAGGGCCAAATTATCTGATCTTCAGTCTCAGTTTGATTAGTGCATGAATGAGAAAGAAGAACTTGTTTATCAATGTTCCTCTCTTCAAATTCAGCACAAGGAGTTTGTTACTAAAATTCTTGATCTTGAAACCAAACTCCACAAAAGGGGTCAAACTGATCAAACCATCTTTCTGAATAAACCCAAAGAGTTCACGTACTTTAACAAAGATTGGGGTATCGGATATGATAACCCACATTATTTGAAAAAGGGAAGATGACATGTACCCACTCTGTATGATTTTGTTTGTTTTGGATTAGATAAAAAGTATCCGGAATATGCCATTCAATGGACTGGTCCTCTTGAACCTGAAAAGGAAGAGGACTCAGAGGAATATAAGCGCACTAACAAACGAGGAATTCAGCATCCGTTTTGTTATGAACCTTTGAATAATTCCTATAAAAAGAACAAAAAGTATCTCTCAAATGACTACTTCGACCCTTACAAGGTTGCTAAGCCCAAGGATGAGGACCATGCACCAGCAACCAAGACTAAGACGGACGAGTTTAAACTCTATGTTCCCCCTCTCATCTTGGAAGCAAAGATTGTCGAGTTGGAGGAGTTGTTTGAGAAAGAAAGGTATGTTTTTCAAAACGAGAAGAAAACGCTAATTCAGGAACTGGAGAAACTCAGATCTGAGAAAACCGAAGGTGTGTCAAATGAAGGACAGGAAATCCTTCGAGGTGAAATTAGTATGCTCACATCGAAATTGGCTGCTTTGGCAACAGAAAAGATGGAGGAGAATGCAAGAAATGGTCAACTCCAAGAGCAAATTTACCACCTCAAATCTGAAAAACAGATTTCACCTGAACTTTCCTCAAACTCATCTGACACATCCTCGTGTAAAGCCTTCATCGGAGATATCTCTTCGCAAGAAAATAAAGTTTCTCAAGATGAGTGTGTTAAAAGGAATTTAAATTCTGCTTTTTTGAACGCTTCCGCACCGAATTCCCCAAAGCACACAACCAAAAGCACAAAGTGTTCCTCGCCTTCCTCGACCGGTCCAAGTCCAGTAATTCCGGATGTCGATTTTTCAGCATTCATGAACTCTGAAGGCAATTCTGATGGAGAGTTTTAGTCGTTCCCTTTCGACAACCCTCTCCCGTGTCACACTGATTTTTTGTCTCCAGTAGTCAATCATCCGGTCAATTTTCTAAAGGGTAGCAGTTCTCAAAAAAAGGCCACAGCTGTGATCAAGATTTCTCAATCAAAACCAACTTCTAAACCTGTTTCTAAAAAGCAATCACAGCCGAGGCAGGAGACCGGACCAATGTCTACCAAAAATATTGTTCCTTCTAAAGTCACTGACCATTCTGTCCCTGTTGTTTCAGATAATAATGGTCAAGCAAAACCAGAAAAACCAAAGTGGCTAAACAAGGAATCTGTCAAGGATGCAGCGTCAAAGTCATTCCCTACTGCTTTCAATTCTAGAAAAAACAAAGACAATTGTGTTTGGAATAATTGGAATCATTTTGAAGTTTCTTTCCCGATTAAACTTAATTCAGTTCATCAATTGATTCAATTATCACGTGATTGTTTAGTTTGTTCTAGATGTGGTTGGAATGATTTTGATCAAATTAACTTGAATGATTGGTATGGGTCACCTCACATGTTTAATCATACACCCAAACGAAACCCTCGTAAAACCAACAAGAAACACCATACTCAACGAGGGTACCAATCAGAGGTTAAACCACAGCGGGAGACCAAACCCAATGCAAAACGGGCTACTCCTACTGAGGTTAAACCGGCACCTAAGAGGAAACCTGCTAAAAATAACTTTCCTCCAAACGGTGTAAATACTACACCAAGGAGGCAACCTGTGCCAAAACCAGTTCCCGCTAAAGGTGTACAACCTACACCCAAGGGGAAATCTGTGTCAAAGCAAGTTCCTCCACGAGGTGCCAAATCTAACCCTCCAGGACCCAAACAAATTTGGGTACCTAAACTCCGTTAATCTGTTTTTGCAGCACGGTCATGTCTGGTACTTAGATTCTGGATGCTCCAAGCACATGACCGGAAGAAAGGAGCTTCTCACGAACTACAAGGAAGAATACGGTGGACACGTGAGATTTGGAAACGATAACAAGGAGCCGATCGTGGGCTACGGCGACATTGTTCAAGATAAGATCACAAACAAGAAGGTATCACACGTCGCGGGATTGGGACACAATCTGTTCAGCATCGGGCAATTCTGCGATAAAGATCTCGAGGCCAGCTTAAAAAAACATGGTGTAGAATCCTCAACGATGACGGAGAGGAGCTATTGGTTGGAAAACGCGAGACCAATCTCTACACGATCGACCTCGCAACTCTGAAGCCCGATAACCCCGTCTGCCTCATGTCAAAGGCCAATTCCCAACAAGCTTGGATTTGGCATCGGAGACTATCGCACCTAAATTTCAAGGGCATCAACAAGTTGGTGTTGGGCGGACACGTAAAAGGCATGCCCGATCTTTAGTTCGTGAAGGATCGTCTCTGTGGGGCATGTGAGATGGGAAAGATGAAGCGAGTGCCGCACCCGCCGAAGGCAACTCCGAGCACGACCCGGACTCTAGAACTTATTCATATGGATCTGTGTGGGCCGATGAATGTTCCAAGCATAAACAAGCGCAAATATGTTCTCGTGATGGTGGATGATTTCTCGCGCTACACCTGGGTGTTGTTCTTACGTTCAAAAGACGAAACTGCGGAGATAATCATCGACCACCTGAAGACTGTCCAACTGAACAAAATGCAGCAAGTTCAGTCTATTAGAACCGACAATGGGACTGAGTTCAAGAATCAGACAGTAGATAATTATATGTCTTCAGTCGGCATTGCTCACACCTTCTCGGCTGCACGCACTCCTCAGCAAAACGGAGTGGTGGAACGACGCAACTGCACTCTTGTTGAGGCTGCTCGAACTATGCTTTCCCAAGCCAACCTGCCGTTATTTATGTGGGCCGAAGCGGTGTATACGGCTTGTTACACTCAAAACTGCTCCATCCTCAACAAGCGGTTCGACAAGACGCCGTACGAGATCATGAACAACCACGTTCCGAACGTCAAGTACTTTCATGCGTTCGGATGCACGTACTACGTTATGAATGACAAAGATGATCTTGGCAAATTCAGCCCCAAGGCGGACAAATGAGTCTTCATCGGATACTCCATGCAGGCTAAGGCGTATCGCATTTACAACAAATGGACCAAATCCGTTGTTGAAAGCATAAACGTGACATTCGACGAAGACGCAGATTTGGCTTCTGAACAACTCAGTTCAGAACCCGGTTTAACTGCAGTGTTAGCTTCCGGACCTCCAAGTTCAGGATCTACACAAGCGACAGTAAATCCAAATCATGCATCTTCATCGCATGATAACTCTTCTGATTTAGATTTACTGTTTAAGTATTTTTATGATGACATCTTTAATGTTTCCCCTACTGTCTCAGCACAACATCGACTTAAAGCTGCTCGTATCGAGGACTCGTCGCACCTACCCGATCTGCCGCCTTCTACAAGCACGCCATCCATCACTGTGGAGACAGCACAACCGTCGTCATCAACATCGACTGATACTGTTATCCCCCCGGAGGAACCTGTTACAAATCTGGAGACCACTCCTGGTGATTCGTCTTCTGCTACAACCGACGATCAACTTCTGAACTCCTCGGAACCGGGAGTTTTCCAACCATCGACGGATCCTCCCACACCTCCTCCGAGAAATCTCCCTGCAACACTCGAAGCGGTACAAGACCTACCATATGGTGGTTATGTGGATTCGGACGAGTCTCATTCTACTCAACAACCTCTTCCGTATACCACTAAATGGATGCGAGCTCATCCCTTACACCAAATCATCGGTGATCCCTCCACACCTGTTCAAACACGAGGTGCATCCGCCAACTTCTGTCTATTTTCTGGCTTCTTAAGCAACATCGAGCCGACGAACGTACGCGAAGCGCTTGAAGACCCGGACTGGATCATTGCTATGCAAGAAGAGCTCAACCAATTCGAGGCTCTGAAGGTATGGCGACTGGTTCCTCCTCCAAAGAACAAGACGGTGATAGGGACCAAATGGATCTTCAAGAATAAAAAGGATGAAGACGGAATCGTCGTACGCAACAAGGCGCGTCTAGTGGCCAAGGGGTACCGTCAACAAGAAGGGATCGATTATGATGAAACCTATGCTCCGGTAGCAAGAATCGAAGCCATCCGAATGTTCCTCGCTTATGCAGCACACAAGAACTTCACAGTCTTCCAAATGCAAGTGAAGACCGCGTTTCTCTACGGCAATATCGAGGAAGAGGTTTATGTGTCGCAACCAGACGGATTCGTGGACGACTCAAAGCCTGATCACGTCTACATTTTAGACAAGGCGCTTTACGGTCTAAAGCAACCTCCGCGAGCATGGTACAAAACTATGTCCGAGTTTTTGATAAAGTCCAAATTCACACGAGGTAAAATCGATTCGACTTTATTAATCAAAACCGAAAAATGTCACATACTCCTCGTTCAAGTGTATGTAGATGATATAATATTCGGCTCTACCAGTCCCCTATATGCTAAGAACTTTGCCACTCTTATGGGAATTTTTTTTAAAATGAGCATGCTTTGCGAGATGAATTTCTTCCTTGGTCTCCAAGTTAAACAACTGTTGACCGGTATATTCATAAACCAGGCTAAGTACATCCGGGATATTCTTCGGAAATTCCAGCTGGACCAGTCCTCGCCAATGAAAACTCCCATGGCGCCCAATAAAAAGATTCACGCCGATCCTTACGGAACGGATGTGAATCCTAAATTGTATCGCGGGATGATATGTTCTCTAATGTACTTAACTGCAAGTAGGCCGGATATTATGTTCTCAACTTTCTTGTATGCCCGATATCAATCAAAACCTAAAGAGTCTCATATGACTGCTGTCAAACGAATCTTTCGTTATTTACGTGGTACTGCTGATCTTGGTCTGTGGTACCCGAGAGAGACAGGTTTTGCACTATCCGCCTATTCCGACGCGGATAACGTGGGTTGCATGCTGGACCGGAAGAGCACGTCGGGTCACATTCAATTTTTGGGAGATAGCCTGGTAAGTTGGGCATCAAAGAAGCAGCAATGCGTTTCAACATCAACTGCCGAGGCGGAGTACGTGGTTGCCGCAAGCTGTTGTTCCCAAGTAATCTGGATGAGGACGCAACTCAAAGACTATAGTTTCACGTACGTCAAGGTCCCGATTTACTGTGACTCTAAGAGCGCCATCGCTATATCAAGTAACCCGGTTCAACACACCAAGACGAAGCACATCGACGTTCGGTATCACTTCATTAAGGATCACGTCGAAAGAGGTACCATCGAACTCTACTTCGTAAATACTGAACATCAGCTAGCATACCTATTTACCAAAGCATTGGACGAAAAACGCTTTAACACTCTTGTGCAAAAGTTAGGTATGTTAAAACTGACAACTTAATCCGATTGTGTGCCCGTTACAAGTTCCATACATATATGAGTAACTATCTACTCATCATCCGGTGTTTACCCTCCTGATGAATGAGCACACACTTCCTCGCACTTGTATTCTACTTGTTCCAGTTACACCGTTAGATTTAGTCTTTGTATTTATTTCGTAGATTTCATTTGTTGTCCTTTCTTTCTTCGTGTGTTTCTTTAATTTCATACTGTCGTCTATATCTGTTTATCTATCTATCTCTGTGCTTTCAAAGTGTGTTCATGTGTTCAGGGGGAGCACAAAGAAGTATCAGGTAAGTTTACTTATCCTTTGAGGGGGAGAGTCACACACAGTTTTTCTTTAATGCTAAAAAGGTTTTTTGGTGTGTGGGCACTCCTGTGAGATTCTCAAGTTACGTTCATCATTTGAGGGGGAGCGACACAATTTTTTTTCTTTAAAATGCTACACGTTGTTTTTGGTATCGGACTCCTCACTGCACTCTACTGCACTATCCGATGGGGAGGAGTGAAATCCCTATGCTCAGCTTGAGGGGGAGCGAGAGAACGTCTTCTTACAGTTCCAATTACTGAAAAATTCCAAGGAACAGGACAACTGTCGAAGTATCCGGACAGTATCCGGACAACCCACGGAGTCCGGACAGTATCCGGACCGGGTCTCTACCCGGGTTGGGTAAGAACCCGGATACCCCATCCGGGTGTATATATACCATCCGGGTTTCTGTTTTCTCATTTACCCGGATTCCCCTGCTAAAACACTAAACCCTCTCGATTATTTCTCTCTCGCTCGGACTCCCTTCCAATCCACGATTTACGCTCTTTTTTCGTCTCACAATCAGGTATGATACTCTATACTCCATCTCGTTCGTTACTAGTCATGATTCTCGCACTCAGCTGCACATCTCGACCACTGAATTGGTCGATACCACCCCTCTGAAACCCACTTATGAGTATCCTCATCTTTGGGTCGATTCGGTAGAGTTTAGATTGAGTTAGATGCCTCTGTGCGATTATCTACTTATATCGTCAATCTATGCTTGATTTGAAACTGATTGGAAGTCCATTTTGGCTGTGTCGTGACTTTCAAATCTCGTCCGGACACATTCATTGTGTCCGGACACCTTCATACTTATGGTGTTTTGTCCGGTCACTCTCTTAACACAGATATTTTATCCGGTTTCACTTAACATCCGGAAACCCTAGTTGTCCGGAAACCTAAGTGTTTCCGGTAAGTTCAACTACCGAATAGTTAATGTGTCTGGATTCCTTTTTGTCCGGAAACCTTGTTGTTCGGATTGTCCTTATTGTCCGGACACTGTAATTTCATCCGAAAAGTATGATTTGTCCGGATATAATGGCATGTCCGGAAAGTATTGCATTTTTTCCTGTCCAAACACCCCTGGTTTGTCAATTTCAGTACCTGTTCGTCTCAGATTGAGCCATTTAATGCAAAGGTACGCGCCGATACTTGTTCATCCATCTCTATGACTAACTGTACCTTCTTCTACAGATACTTCAATGGCGGATCAACAAAATCCACAACAACCTCCGGAAGAGCAAATTCCTCAAGAGGATTTTATAGACGAGGCAGCGGATAATGCCTTGGTCGAACCTGACCATGCCACGGAGATAGAGTCGAACAATCATCATCTGGACCCGGCTAAGTTCCGTCCACAGCCACAACATCGTGTTCTATTGGATATACTTACCCGTCACCCTCTCCGTGAGGCACTCACCGCCACAACTGACGTTCCGCTCATCTATGTCCTTCAGGTATGGTTCAGTCCCGAGTTGTCACTGATGGGAATACACAGACAATCACCGCCTAGATTGACAACCAACCTTTCACGATGACACCGGACTCCTTCCGTCGCCTTCTTTCACTTCCGGAAGCCACCGCTGGCGGACATCAAAGATACGACCCCGCGGTCAATGACCAAACGCTGTGCGAATAAGTCCGCGCGCTAGGGTACAATCATGCTCTCGATCGCCCGTCAGCGTTCAACCGTAAGTACCTGGCCCCCATCTGGTATACTCCGTTCACAATTTTGAATAGATGTCTTTCATCGAGATGGAAGGGCATCGACAAGTGCACCGGCGACTTTCTACGCCTATTCCATGCCGTGTGCTACAACCGCCACGTCGACACAGCAATGATTATCTGGCGTTAACTAGTACAGGCCATTCGCCAAATTGGAGGTTCGAAATAGAAGAAGTTTATCCCCTACCCGCGTTTCCTTTCGCTCGCTGTCCGACATCACATGGATGCCAATCCCGCCATACCGCGACGCCTAACCCATCCGGTTTGTCCCCACCACAATCTACAATACATGGTCATCCGCAATCCATCCAATGCAGTGGCCATGCCTATCCCTGAAACCTTTTTAGCTATCGCCGATCCCGCTGCACCAGGGGTAGTTGCTTATAGGGAAGAGATAGGGAATCCCATGGTCTAGCCAGAACCGGAGGGACCTTCCCAGGGACTTAGACCCGAGAGACGTGAGGGTCCAAGAATGAGAGGTGGGAGGGCCCGGCAAGCAGGTGCTGCCGGGCGGGGTGTGTTGATTGTTAGGGGAAGGGGAACTAGTGTGAGTGGTGCAGCGGTATCGCAACCCAGTTCCAGCCAACCCCGTCCAACAGGCGAAGCCGGAGCATCGTCCTCACGACCGATGCTTCAACATGACTCCACACCATATCTTTCCGACTCGCCTTCACCTACCTTTCAGGTTCATAATGTAGAATCTGACTCCGATATGGCATCTAACACGACCCGTGCCATTCGGCTCTCAAAAATACCTCCCCGTATCGGACCAAACCCCGACTTCACCGAAGGTATCCCACTTGACTCACCTGCCCATGTTTCACCTAGGATTGAGGCAGTATAAGGAGTTGAGTTAGAAACTGCGAGCCGGAGAGAACTGCGTTCGAAAGCGAACCAGGAAAGATTGGGCCGTAAAGATAACGAGGCCCCTGAGCGAACCGAACCGAGCGATATCCGGGTAGCCACATCTGCTATCCCGTCTCATTTGTTGGGACGGGGTATTGAAGAAGACTCTGTGGACCCAGCGGAGCAATTGCACGAACCCCTCATCCACTCATCCGTCTCTCAAAAGATGGATGTTTCAGTACATCACGGGGATATAGCACAACTTCCACCGGCCTCTCAGTCGAAGAGTGCTGGTGTTGAAACAAGCGACCAGCAGCCCCCGGTCGCGACTTCTTTTTGTGCACAATCGAGTCTAGAGCCATTTGCTATTGAAAAACCTTTGGCTAGGACACAAGAGGAGCAACACCAAGTCGAAAATCTTCGTGACTCGACCGGAACCACCGTAGTGTCTTCACCTCTAGGTGGAACACAAGGATCGGAGGGAAATCCTACCACAGCTACCGATATGCCAACTGTGAACGTTGGTGGCTCTACTCCTGCGGTAGATGCCTCAACGGGTAATCTAAGTGAACTCGGAGTTATCTTACCCGACTTTGTGTCACTAGGGTCCCTGGACAACACCCTTAAGGCTGTCCGTGAGGCAATGGAGTAAATATATGCAGCAACATGTAGCCGCTGAACTTGCCAAAGTTATACGCACAATCAAGGGCAAAGACAAGGTCGTTGAAGCTGAATCCGCACCTGTATCTCCACCGATCTCAACTCAACCTATCTATTCGGTGGACACTCTAAAGACGATGCTACTGGCCCAACTGCTCCAAGAATCAGAAGCAAACGCCTCAACCGAAGCAGACCTGATCTCCGTTCTGAAATCCCAGGTCACTGCTCCTTCATCATCTATTACATCTCGCCTGGACTCTATCGACTCAACTCTCAAGGAATTCAACCGAGCTCTTACTTTGATGTCCGAGAGAGTCAGTTCCCTAGAAGAAACCTGCAAGAGTCAAGCAGGCGGTCTGAAGCGGAAACACGATGACCAGGATGATCCTGATCACCGTGAGGGGGAGAAAAGACCCAGACTATCCGAGACCGAGACCGCCGCCCTGATCCAGACTGACGCTACAACAGTGGTTCAACAAGAACCCCCAACTGCGGCAGCTACTACAGAAGCACCTGAAGCCGAGTTGCCATTAGCCGAGATGGTAATCGACATGGAGATTTCAGATGATGAAGACCCGACGGTTGAAAAGCCCGAGGGTTCAACACAGGAACTGGTCGACTTTGATTCATCAGACAGACCACTATTGGATATGATAGATCCAAATTGTGAAACCAACCCGGAGACCGAAGATGCATGGTACGAAAAAGCCGCCAGTGCCGTAAATCTCCAGGTAAATTTGGTTTTCCCTACTGATGAAGACGACAACATCGATTATGATCAGTTCCTGTTTCAAACTTTTTATGGTACTTCTCCCGTTCACTATGCTCAACCCACTGGAACTTCAATAAGACCTGAACCGACTACTGCCAACATTCCGACAACTCCTCTGCAAACGACAGCTTCTGATCTTCTTCCCCCTCCTCAGCAACAAATCCGTTGGGAGAAGATCATGGTACTTATCCCTCATCTGGAGGAATCTTTGAAGAAGTTGTTCGTCCACAAACTTCGCCCGATTGAGTCGACCTTTTGCCTTGGTATTTACAACCTCGACCCCGAATGCCAACGGCGTTATATCAGCACAATGCAGCGGTGTCTTCCAGTCAGCCAAGTCAGAACCAAGCATCAGATTACAGAGGTACTAAACATCCATTCAAGACGCATCATGAAAATCGTCTACCTAGTATTCACTGTCCGACGTGAAGATGGGAATGAATGGAAATTCTCTGAAGCCGACTTCCAGCACCTCCGACCGTTCGACTTCCTGGCTATTCTGAAAGACCTTCGTACAAGAACCATTCGACCGCTTGAAGTTACAAAGGCGCTCAAAGCTATTCGTCGATATCTGGACCGTACCATTATGATGTCATATCTAACGGATTTTCAAATGGCTGTCGAGAACAGGGCGAAGAAAGTCAATCTGATAAAGCCGAATCTGAAAGCTCCTGAATTGAATATGTATCCCGAGAACGCTATGCTTCTAGAACCAGAATTTGGGATCGTCTTCATTAATGAACAGAAAGAGAAAAGATTTATGCGGTTCAGTCAGGTAGAAAGATTCTGCGACGGCACACTCCTCAAAGTTCGAGATGCTCTTCGAAAGATCATTACACACCAGTCTGAAAATCCAAGGTATTCATATGTTCTGAATCCGAATGAAACAAATGCTCGGAATGCCTTGGAATTGGTTGAAGATCGCATCGACTACCGCCGTGCTATCAGATGGTTCGAGATTCACTTCACGCTTCGCAAAAGATATGTCTTCAACTGCCGAGAGCTAGAGCGCGAACTCGAACTTCAAATCAAAGGGAGAGATTAATAGGGTCAATTTAATGTTGATTTCCTTATTTTTAGCCTATTAGTGAACGGGTCGTGGGCTTGTTAACCACGGGCCCGCATATATAATGTTCTTCTAGCTTGGAAAAACAAGAAGTTGTCTCATTTGCTTTTCTGAATTGTATTGTAAACACTCTGATTAAAGCATAATACAGGGATGACCAGTTGAAATCAATGTTCTTATCGTTCATATTACTGATTTCATATTGGTTGCACGGATCTGGATTTAATAGACTCCTTATCAACTGATCAATCAGAGGCGACCCAACATCAAGTTCTTCCATGTGTTTGGATGCAAATGCTTCGTTCTAAACGACGGAGAAGCAAGAGGAAAGTTCGATGTGAAAGCAAATGAAGGAAAGTTCATAGGATATTCTGCCACTTCAAAGGCCTACAGAGTCTATCTTCTGCGGTCTCGATCCATTGTGGAAAGTATAAATGTCTATTTTGACGATTCTTTTCGAAAGACTTCTGAACAAGTCAGTTCAGAACTCGGTCTCAAAAAGGAATCCTCTAGCATCTCACCTACAAGAGAAGCAGACCTAAATCTGCTATTTGAAGAGATGTTCCACGATGATATTGATCCCTCTGCCGGAGCCGTCAGATCCTATGGAGAAACATCTTCTGCCATCCAGACTGAGTCAGGTATTTCTCTAACTGGTCCATTAAATACTTCATCCTCTTCAGTAAATCGTACAGATGCAAGAGCTGAGGGGGAGCGAACTGAAGATGATACAACCAAGGATACAACCACAGAGGCTCCTGAAATACCAACTACAGCGACTATAGAGGAATCAATACCAGAGGAAAATGAGGACTCAGTCTCTACTTCCTCAGAGGAACCAATTCCAACTCTCATTCCAATATTCCCACAAGCTGATACACCAAGTTCAAGCACAGAAGTACCTTCCACTACAGAGGTTGCACCAGAACCACAGTGTTCAACCACGGAGGTTCAACTTGATGATGCCAATGACCATCGTCCAAGAATAACACAGTGGACGAAAGGCCATCCTCCGAGCCTTATAATCGGCGACCCTTCTGAAAAGGTCAAGACAAAATCAGCCACTGCTAATTTTTGTGTCTTTACAAATTTTATCAGTGTGATCGAGTCAAAACGTGTCTCTGAAGCCCTAGATGATCCAAACTGGGTAGATGCAATGCAAGAAGAGCTTCTACAGTGTGAGAGAAACAAGGTATGGACCCTAGTTCCTCTACCACGAGGGAAACAAGCAATAGGGACTAAATGGGTCTTCAGAAACAAAACGGATGAGGATGGGGTGGTCATTAGAAATAAAGAGAGATTGGTGGCCAAGGGATATCGCCAAGAAGAAGGCATTGATTACGATGAAACTTTTGCCCATGTCTCACGGCTCGAAGCAATAAGAATCTTCTTAGCCTTCGCAGCCCACAGAGGTTTCAAAGTCTTTCAAATGGATGTAAAATCTGCCTTTCTAAATGGTGAAATTCAAGAATAAGTCTATGTCCAGCAGCCACCAGGGTTTGAAAGTGCCAAGTACCCGAACTACGTATATTATCTTGACAAAGCTCTGTATGGACTGAAACAAGCTCCAAGAGCATGGTACGAAACACTTTCAACCTTTCTTCTCAATAATGATTTCGACAGAGGTACAACTGATACTACTTTGTTTTATAAAAGAAAAGGTGATGAGATTCTGCTTGTACAGATCTATGTGGATGACATTATTTTTGTTTCTACAAATGCACAACAGTGCAAAGATTTTGAAAAACTCATGCAGAGTGAGTTTGAAATGAGTATGATGGGAGAATTAAACTTCTTCCTAGGACTCAAAGTAAAACAATCATCAGAGGGAATTTTTATATATCAAGCTAAATATGTCTCTGACATTCTTTTGAAAATTCAGTCTCTCTGATGCCTCTGTAATGAAGACCCGCATGGCCACTGGAAATAAGTTCTACTCAGATCCAAATGGCAAATCTGTAGAGTGCAAGCTCTACAGAGGCATGATTGGGTCTCTTTTATACTTAACTGCAAGTAGACCTAATATAATGTATGCCACATGCCTCTGTGCTAGATATCAAGCTAACCCAAAGGAATCCCACCTTATTGCTGTAAAGAGGATCTTCAGATACCTTAAAGGGACTAAAAATCTTGGGCTCTGGTATCCGAAGAACTCTGGCTTTGGTCTTAAGGCATACACAGATTCAGATTATGGAGGATGCAAGCTTGATCGAAAAAGCACCTCTGGGAGTTGTCAATTCCTGGGAGGTAAACTAGTCAGCTGGACTTCGAAGAAGCAAAAGTGTGTGTCTACATCTACAGCAGAAGCTGAATATGTTGTTGCTGCTAGCTGTTGCTCCCAAGTTCTGTGGATGAAAACTCAGCTAAAGAACTACGGGTATACCATATACAAGATACCCATCCTCTGTGATTCAAAAAGTGCCATTGCCATCTCTGCCAACCATGTACAACACTAAAAAACAAAGCATATCGATATCCGTTACCACTTTCTGAAGCATCATGTTGAACATGGCACAATCGAGATGCACTTCGTGTCCACTGAATATCAGCTTGCAGACTTATTCACCAAGGCACTTGATGAGAAAAGATTCCTTTTCTTGGTGGGTAAGTTGGGAATGATTAACATGAGTTGATCTCTGTAAGTAAGACTTGATTCTCTTGTATATATGTATATATTTAATTTCTTCTGCATGAAAATTCTTAGTCACCAAAAGTTATGTGCCCGACAGAGTCTCTGTGGGAATTCTCAGAACCTCTGACAATCTCCACAGAGCCTCTGGTGAGCTTGACCTATGTATTATGCACTACTTATCTCATCTGACCCAAGCATAGGTCAAGGGGGAGCAGAAGGAGACCTTGAATTGATCCACAGAGGTTGATCATTCAAGGGGGAGCCAAAGAAGAAATGTATTCAATCAAATCCACAGAAGTCGGGTAAGGTAAATCAAAAGAAGATTGTCTCGAACAAAACCTTTTTCCAAAACAGTTTTCCAGGACACAAACTTTCAAATATGTCCTAAAAACAGTGTTTAAAACAATGAAAACTTTGGATGATCAAAAAGTTTCATAAATCTCCAGTTATTAGAAATTTTCACTCATAGAGCCTCTGCTGGCTTTGACAGAACCTCAAAGCCTCTGTGAATACAAATTATGCACTAAAGATCTATCGATCCTCTCCAATGTATTTTCAAACATTTCGGGTAAAGGTGCAAGCATCAGAAGAGATGAAAGGTAAGTTTCAGATCACAGAGCTCATTCCACTACATAGCCTCTGTTGATTCTGACACTTGGCTTTTTATTGAAATTCTGTAACATGTGGGTTATTTCTGTAAGTGACAGTCATTCAGAAGTAGAAACACCTACACGCCAAGCATTAATGGGCCGCGCACGACGTCTAATCATGTTCTGACACTTCTGACGTGGCAATTTTTCATTGGACGTGCGTGCCACACGATCCTTCTGAAACGTTTCCCCAGCTAAAGAACTCGAGTGCGCACCCCAAATGTTTATTGAATTCATTTTTTACCGTGGAATTCTATCCGTTTTTCTACCGCATTATATAACCCCGTTTAACTCACTCCTCATTCTTTTACGAATTTACTACTCCTTTCTTCTCCGGCGAACTGTGCAAAACCTGCAACTTCCCAATATTCTTCTCCATTCTTCAAAGATATCATAAGTGGCTTCCACCTCCAACTCTCCGGCGAACTCCCCAACCCAGTCAGAGCACTCACAGAACCCGAACATGGCCGGAAACCTAGAACAAGATAACTCAGGAGAATCAGTGGCCTTTACTCCGACAACCCACCTTCAAAATTTTCTGGAACATGACCATTTTGAACATGTTCTTCCCTTGAAACCCAATAATCACTTCCTAGTTCCCTCAAGAACTGCATTTGGGGAAGAACATGCAATTTTGTTAAACATCCTGGAAAACCATTACCTTAACCCTCTGCTAACAAAGAACGTTAAAATGATCCCTGCCAGATACCTCAACCAATTCTGGCATAGCAGCTTTTATGACCAAGATAACAGGAAAATCAAGGGATACATATCCAAACCTGGGCAATTAGACTATATGGAAATAAAGTTCAACAGAACCATGTTTTCCCTTGAATTTAGCCTTCCATCAAGAGGACTTCTAGGAATCAAGAAGTACGCAGAGGAACCCTCAGATGAAGAACTCTGCAGATTCGCAGAGATGTTGGGGTACAACTCCAAATTGAAGAAGAGGAACGACTTCAGAAGGAATAGGTTCCCCCCTCTGTGGAACACTCTCTTCTCCATTCTGAACAGATGTCTTACTGGGAAAACAGGTAGTCCAGATCAAACTTCTCATCAAATCATGGCAATCATGTACGGGGTGTACTATGATTTGCCTCTGGACTATGGCACTCTCATGATGCAAGAGATTGTCAACACAATAGACCACATAATCTCAACACAGAGGGCAAAGGGACCTCAACCAAAGATCTTCCCCCACTCCAATATCAGAGGATTCTAGGTGTCCTACTAGAACCTCTGCTTCGATTAGATAAATGGCCAATGGAGGGCCCCGTTGTAAAAACATACCCTATGGGAAAGAACATCCCAACAGAGCATGTGGACGGGTAAAACTTCTGCAGACCTCTACCAAAAGCTCTTCTGGAATATGCAAATGACGAAGACCTTAAGTTAGCATATATACGCGATCACAGGACTCCTAAACCGAGTCCAGTGACACCCCCGCGTTTAGGAGCCTCTTTAGGATCTAAGGTAGTGGAGAGGATGAGCGATGAAGAGTGGTCAGTGGCCTTGGCTAAACATCAACAAGTTCAGGAAAACTTCCATCTTCAAAGAAGCCAGCTGGAAACCTCTTCCTCCAGGAGAAAACCCTCTGTTACTCCACCCAAGAAAAAGAAGAAGGCCCAAAAATCAAAGAAATCTACAGAGGGTGCTTCTACGGGTGTCGCATCTCCCCATCAAACCCAACAGAAGGAACAATCCCCTCCAGCAGAAACTGTTATAGGATCCTCTACACCCCCCCTCTCCTCCTAAAGTCAAAAAGAAGAAGAAAAGAAAACATAAGTCTTCTGAGGAGGGTGCCCCCAAACCTAAGCGCAAAAAGAGTAAGAAGAAAACCAAGAAACCCCACTCACCTCTGCAGACCATCGCAGAGGAAGCCGAAATGGAAGAAGATCATGGTGAACAACCTCTGCAAACCCCAAATCCTACCCACTAGGCAGATCAGGGTGACTTCTTTGCCTTCCTCCAACGCTCTGATATTGCTGACTCTCTAGATACTTCTGGATGGAACGCAGAAGCCCTCTCCAATCAATCAACAGAAGAACCAGACTTCAAAATATCTTCTGACTTGGATGAAGATGACCAAACCCCTAAGGATATTCAGATTCAGACACCAGAAGTTCTACAGAACCCTTTCCTCCATCCCGGATATGATGTCCTAAGAAAAAGCCCAGAGGAAGCGGTAGCCACAGAGGATATGGTGGATTCTGATACAGAGGAAGGTGACCAAATAAAAGACGGACCTCTACACCCAGATCTACGACACTTGCCTTCTTTCCATCCCATGTACGCCTCACTCTTACAAGAGGCAATAGAAGCAGAAGGCACTTGCGTAGAACTATTAACAGAGGTAGATATTGCGGGTACTGCGGGTGAAGTAGTGTTAGGGAGTTTGACAGATGGTGAAGCCCAAAAAGATGTCGTAGATGGAAGAGGCACACAACCCCAACCAACTCCCAGTGCAACCCACATTTCTAACACCGCCAGTCTAGTGGCAGAAGGTGTTATTGAAACAGAGCAGCACAGCTCGATCCCACCCCAAACTGACCGGGTAGAGGAAACTCTTTCTTCTTCTGTGCCATTAGAAACCGGGGAAACCATTCCAATGGAGTCCTCTCCAAAGGACTTGCCTTTAGTTCGTGATCATTCTCCCCAGATCACAACAGACATCCCTGCAGAGGAATTTGTTTCCTCTGCCACACGCACACACATAGGTCCAATAGGCTCTTCAGAGGAGCTTAGTGAGCACAAAGACGAAGGGACTCTAGACAAGTCCCCAAGTCAACCTAAGGATATTCCTGTACCCATCTCTGGAATGGATCAGGACAATGTTCTTACCAGAACTTCTGTAGAGCATGAGGCCTCAAAAACCTCTGCTCAAGGATCAGAAGGAAATCCTTCCGCCCTCAACGTACAAACAGTGGAGAAAGAAGGTGTCCAAGGAACACGGACAAACTCCGGGGACGAACGTGTTCCCCCAGAGGTTACACTAGGTCCACATGTCTCAAAGGATGAGTTCCAAACCTTTGTCACCTCTGTGATCACCTCGTTGAGAGAGTTGAAAAGCTCTCTTGACTCTTTTGCAGATTCAACAAAGAGGGCCATTACTGATATGAACACCAAAGTGGACAACCTGTCCACAGAGGTGAGAAATGCCTACGCCCAGATGAATGCAACTGCAACAACCTCTACTACCACCACTGCCGCTGAATTCGAGAAGGCCACAACCTCCGCCTTCCAAAACTCTATCAAATAACTACTTGAAAAGATGAAGACAGAGCAATCCTCAACCTCTACGGGCATTACACCAGAAGACCTGAAGAAGGCCCTCGAGCATGTCCAGGAACAAACGACAAGAGAAACTCTTGCCATGAAGCCCTCCGACTACATGACCAGAGCACAAATCACAGAACTTGGACAAGGGGTACTCGACCAAATCACAGAGTTCATAAAAGCCTTCACTGCTGCCAACGCCAACTATGTCAAAGATTTTCGAGCTGGCATGGGCAAGCTTCGCTTTAACACAGAAGCACATGTCGCTTATCTTCTAGGTGTCTGCGATGACTTGAATGCTAAGATGATAGCCGCAGGTGCTTCTCAACCCAAAAGGCCAGATACAACGTGCAGAGCAGAGGGTACACAAGATAAGGGTCAGGATGACTCTGATGATGATTCTGATGGATCATCAGGTCATCCTGAGGGGGGGAAACGAAGGGAAGAAGCTACAAACAGAGGTCTACCTGTACCACCAATATCCGCAGAACCCCTAAACCAAGCACCCCCAACTGAAACCCAAGGAGGAACCCAACAGAAGACCACAGTGGCAATACCCACCTCTGTGGAAACAACCCATGTAACCATTAAAGACCAAACATATCCTACCCCCAAACCAACTGAACAAGTACAAATCCTCATATCCTCAGAAGAAGACCAACCAAAACCAACAACACCAAAACCAATAGAAGACAAACCCCCCTCTCCAACACCAAAAACACCTAAAGAACCTAAGTTACCTTCCCCTACACCAGAAGCTGAGGCAACAAAACCTCCATCTCCACAACCCAAACCAACATAACCCAAAACGAGAACCAAGACTTTAGCTCACAAAAGAAAATATTTGAGCAAGTCTACAGAAGTCTCACCAACCAAACCTCAAACCAAACTCACATCACCAATCAAGTCCTCAGAAGCACAAATGCCAAAACCAACAGAAGCAACCCCTACAAAACCTACAGAGGCAACTCAATCTCAACAAGCACAAAAGCCTATGGCCAAGGACAAGGGAAAGCCCATCATGACAGAGGAACCGAAGAAGAAAAAGCCAAAGCATCAACCAGCAGAGAAACTGATGAAGAGAGCTTTTGATGCTTTTGTTACTCCTAAGCCTGAAGAAGAAGATTGGGCTTATGGACTCACTCCTCTGTCAACAAATCTCACAATGAATCCAAAGGCAACCCTTATAGAAGATAGAGTGGCCAAACTGAATAGCGACTTGGATGCTCTGCGGAAACCAATGCCACAACCTCCTGCTCAGCAAAGAAAAATGGAAGAGGTGGTGCACAAGTACCTATATAGCATAGCAGTCAACGATCCTTTGCCACCATCAAAACTGCACCCTCACCTTCAAAAAGAGCTTCGCAATCAATTCTTCAGGAAGAAAACAAAACCAGTAACAGAAGTCTTCTCGAACTCCAAAATCGACAAGGTCATCTACTGTAAACTGTCCCATACCCACGGAGGAGAGGTTCACTACAATCTCTGCAGAGTCAAGAGGGTAGACAGATCAGAAACCACATTCTCAGATGCAGATCTGAGAAATCTAAACCTCTATGATCTACCTGATCTTCTGAGTTGGGGAAGACAGAACTTCGGCCACAGACTCGAAGTACAAAGTGCTTACAGAGAAATCAGAGTGGCCATGCGAGAAAGACTTCTTATGTATAGCATGACAGACTTCCAACTGGGACTCGACCTTGGGGCAAGAGGTTTAACTATCCCCCCACCAGAAGATGACTGCCCACCTTCTGCCAGACCAAACTCCATCATTACTTTTCCAAGGATTGGGTACGTCTATCAAGATCTCGCTAGAAAATCAAAGTTGTTCCTAGAGGTTGACTGTCAAATATATGCTACACAGACTCTGATCGGATTCAGAAGCAACCTCATGGAGCACAGAGGAACGGAGTTCATAGATACAGCACTCGCCGACAGACTGATAGAGGTCATCGACTCCGTCATCAACTTCAGAAACCTCTGCATCAGAATATACCTCGAACTCAAAGATGGAGGACTCGGAGGACACAAAGTCGATGACTTTCCAAATGCCAGAATCGGACGTCCATAACTCTCCTCTGCTTACTTTTCATATCATGCACTGTAATCATATGTAAGTGCCTCTGGCATAATCTTATAAGGAAAGAAAACATTCTACAGAGGTCAATTACCTCTTGTCGTGTACTTAGCCTAGAAAACCATGCACTTTTAAATTTTTTATTTTTCAATGCTTAGGGGGAGATTGTTAGCTCCAATTCTATTGTTTATAGAAGTATTGAAAAATAGGCTAAGTATGTAGTTATCGACAGAGCCTCTGCCGATTAACCAAGAAAACCGAAGTGAAGAATCATCAGAAGACGCATTCACAGAAGACAAGGTCACAAAGCCTCTGTCATACTTGACAGAGCCTCTGTGGTATGAAGACTGAAGACTTAGAAGATTATCTGAAGATCAAAACAAAGACAATCGTTGCTCTACGTCTTACTGTTGTACGAAGATCTTGAAGATCATTCGTACAAGGCTCGCCATGCTGCCTCCATGTGTCAACCTCTGATAAGTTACAACTTTTGTAGAGTGTGGCGCACTACAGTAACGTTATACCTGTTACTGTTCCACGATTGTGTCTTTGTACCTTAGTACTTCTTGTCTCCACCTTGTCCCCTATAGATGTAGTATAAATAGAAGACTCATGTTGAGTTCTTTTATTAAGCTTTGCACGATACACACACCATTAGAGCAGAATTCTTGTATTACCTTCGGTGTTCTTAGGTGTTCTTATTATATCAAATACAGTGAATCATTGAGTTAATTATCTGTGTTATTTACACTTCACGTATTTGATATTGTGTATTTATCTACCAAGTAATACCTCTCTAGTTCGCTAAAACGCTTCTGCACCCTAATCTGTTTGAACTAATAGGTATTTATATCATTGTTAAGCAATATAGGAACCAACACGCTCTATATATAGATCTAGGGTATTGTGACGCGTGGCACAATTTGATTGGTCCAAGGTTTGACATTCCACGTGTCAACTAATCGCATGAAAGATGTGCGAGTAGTTCATCTTCATCGCATGAAGCTTATGCGATGAAGGATTCAAAGTTATCGGCCAAAACATGTGCGATGAGCACAAATGAACAGTAGTTATCGCATGAAACACGTGCGATAAGAACTTTGATCGCATGAAGCTTATGCGATGAACAAGAGTTATCTCACGAAGCTTGTGCGATGAGGAAGGTTCTCAAACAAAGCTTGTGTGATTTAGAAACTTGATCGCATGAGTTATGTGCGATAACTTCCAATACTTAGACATTTTTCAAAAATCTGACTTTTTCCAACTTTTCAAAAATCAACTTTTCCAAGTTAAAAGATGTCCAACTTTTAACTAGTTCTCTCCAACTGACTATTCAAACATTTTGTTCCCCCTACAATGATGCATAAGATGTTCAAAAAAACAATTTTCCATCAAGTAGAGTTTGCTTGAAAAAATTGAATTATAAAACTTACCTCTTTCTTCAATGACTCACACATGAATTGATCAACACATGTATAAACATAATTTCATGCTCCCCATTGACAAATGATCAATTCTTTTTTTTCTCCCCCTAAACACATGCACACACACATAAAACTGCACAAAAACCATGATGATATAAAATTGAAATTAACAAGACAAAAGATAAACTTTGAAATAAACTTTGTATACTACAAAAAGACATAAACTTTTGAACTAATCATAATAAAGATTCAATAAGATGAAAATTAATATTTTTTCAATCAAGATATTAAGCTTGAATGAATAATAGAGATTTTCAACGTATTGAATGAATATTATGAATAATCAAACTTTCATGTTCAACATGCCTAGCTTTGAAATTAAAAATTTGAAACGAGATTTCTTGAAAGAATCTGAAAACCTTTTAACTAGAGATTTTTCAAGAATGTCCTTTTCTTTTTCAAACTTTTTCTCGAATTCAGAAGATAATTCCTTAACACTATTTGCAAAAATAGATGTAAGAAAATCATTTTCTAAATCAAGTTGCACTCTTTACTCCAGAACAGAATCTTCTAATTCACAAATTCTTCCTTCTAGAATCAAAGGTGGAACATATCTTTTTGCTTCAAAAGGTTTTTCACAATTTGGTTTAACAGCACAGATATCAAAATAGTCATTTGAAAGTTTTCCATTCAGATTCTTTAAGTATTTTTCAGTCTCTCGAGTATAACAAAATGGAAGTTGCATTTTAGTCGCAGTAGCTCTTTTCCTTACTTCTTCTTTTTCTATTTCTTCAACATTACTGTTAGCTTTAATTAGCCCTAATTTATATGAATGTTTTATAAAGAAATAGTGTCAATGACTTATTTGTATTTGTTGAGTGTCAAAGGCTAAAATTGTAAATAACCAATTGTTGTATTAGTTATAAAGTCTTGTTTTAGAGAGATTTTAGGTTAAGCCTCCTAGCCTCCATTTTGAAAGAGTCATACGCAGAGAGAGAGAGAGAGAGAGAGAGAGAGCTTCAAGAGTAAGTTGTGCTTAATTCATATATTGTAAACTCCTCTTTATCAGTCAATACAAAGATTATTGCTATTATTATTGTTACTTGTTGTATCTGTGATCCTACAATTGGTATCAGAGCCAAACAGATTAGAATTTGTGCTTCAATCCATTGATTTTTATCAATTTTTGAGAGATTATTGTGTTTTTGTGCAAAGTTGAGAGTTCTTCAAGTTCTTCAAGTTCTTCATCTTTTAGGTTGGTTTTGGCCATTAGAGTTCTTCTACTGGTTTAGAATCGATCAAGGGTTGTTAGTAGATAGTACCTGAGTATTTTATTCCGCAAAATCACTAGGTTTGTAGCTCAGTTTGTGCATTTACTCAATTTTCGGAGTTTTAAACTTTTAGTTTTCTGCACTCTTGTTTTGCTTTGGAAAACCACTTTCTGTTGGTTTTCGGACAAAACACCAAGCATTAAAGTTGCCCAGAATAGTGTCACGAACCTGCGTACCAAATTTCAGCTCAATCCGATCATTTTTGAAAAACCTAGACTCAAGAACATTTGAATCTTCATCCTTAACTTTTGTTTTGCTGCACACGTTTTTGCTTCGAAAAACCATTTTCTGTTGGTTTTTGGACAAAACTCGAAGAATTAAAGTTGTCCAGAATATACTCGTGCACCTACCTACCAAATTTCAGCTCAATCCGAAAAGATTTGAAAATTTGACTAAAGCGCACAAAATCTACTTCTCACGAAGTATCTGTTAACGATCCGACATTTTTAAATTTTCAAGTAACAATATGTCAAGACTAAGATTTAGTGTTGATGCTGATTCTCATTATTATTCTAAACTCAGTACTAATTTTCGCAAAATTATTCCTATTCTTGAGAAAGAGTTGGAGGAAAAGAACAAAAGCATTCTGATTGATTCAGAAAAGATTGCTAAGCTTGAAAAATCAGGTAAACTCTTAACCTGTGAAAATCTCGATCTTAAGAGAAATTTATGTGAGTCTGAAAATATTTTTGAAGAAGAGAAGAAAAGACTTGAACTTAAATGTTTAAAACTTTCTAATTTGGTTTCTGATTTTAAAAAGCTTGTGATCCGTGAAAGAGAAAAGTTTGAAAAGGAGAAAACTATTTTTGAAACAAAGTCTGTGAAATTTTCTTGCAAAATCTCAGAATTACAGAAAACTCTTGAAAATGAGTGGAAAGAGTCTGATCTTGAAAGAAAAGAGTTTGAGAAGAAGAAGATTGAAGGATTTCAAACAAAATGTTTGGAAGATGATTTTGAGAGAGAAAGAAAGGTTTTTAAAGCTGAAATGTCCAAATTGACAAAAAAAACTATCTGTTTTGTCAACCAAGATTATGTTGGAGAAGATGTATAAATCAGATCTTTTAAAGAAGTTTGATTTGAATCTTAAAGAAAAAGATGTTTTAGCTAAAAGGCTTAAGAAAATTGACTTAGAAAACTCTCGTGTTGATCATACAGATAATCTTGTTTTCAAAAGAGTGAAAATGGATTGGAAAGTCAAAAGCTCTACTCCTGTCAAAAATGCTCCAAAACCTTTTGTTTCTGTTTCATCTCATCACTCATATAACTGTAAATGCTTTAATCTTCTATTTACATTAAAGAACCATTTGTCTAGATCAAAGTGTGTTCAAAATGGGTCATTTCAAAAGAAAATTCCAAAGACCCAAAGTGAGAAAAGTCATAGAAAGGAACCTGGCAAACCAGCTAAACTTGGCAAACCAGAGGACCTTAAAACAGATCCTAATCTCAATAGAAAAGGACCCATTTAGAAATGGGTACCAAAATGTCTTTAATCTGTTTTGCAGGTACATGGCTCCTTAATACATCTGTTAAGGACTCACACTTCAGTGGACAATGGACTCTTAAACAATCAGTTTAAGACTCATCCTTCAAAGGCAATTGATTTTTGTGCACAACAGTACAGAACACAGTCTTAAATCAGATTTAATAACAACATGCTGACAGATTTGCGATGCTGTAGTAAATTGATCATATCTCATTGATCAAGACACCAATTGCTTCAATTCAAAAGGCCCTGGATTTAAAACACATTGGTGAACAGCTTTCGTGTTTTGAGATTTCATAGATTCAAAATTTAGAAGGGTCATATTCATCATCGAAGTAGACAACAGTGTGCTGACACAAAGCTGTTGGACAGATCTGCGCGACTGTGGTAAATCTACCATATCTTTTTCGTACGAGCTCGAAAAGATGTGATTCAAGATGATCTAAACAGATAACAAACAAATTAAAATTGTTTGTGTTTTGAGTTTTTGCAAAATCCAGAGCTATAATGGTCTAAATCAGTGTCAAAGTTGGTGTAACACTGCTGTTAAGCTACTGTTTGCTGCAGAATTATGCCGCGACCAACCTCTGCCGAGCGGCGACCAACCTCTGCCGAGCGGCGACCAAACCTCTGCCAAGCCGCGACAAACATATGCCGAGCCTTTGTCAAGCGTCTGTCAAACCGTGATCTCAGACCAACTTCTGGCGACAACATAAGCTTTGGCTCAGCCTTTTGCGACCAACCTCTGCGGTACTGTTCACCACAGAGCCTCTGTGAAATCTGACAGAGCCTCTATGGACTGAACCTCTATAACTGAACCTCAGAGCCCGTAGCCCAACTTCTTAGTACTTGTTGTCAGCTTTTCGCACCTGTCGTATTTTCAACAGAACTCCCTCCTCGAAGCTCCAAATTTGATGAGTCTAGATGCGTTGGATTCCTAAGACAAAGATGAACAATGTTCATGTTTTAAGTTTGGTCTGAATCAGTGTTCTTCTTGGTCATAATCTCTGCTAAAGTCAGTATACATCTGCTGGACAGAAAGTTGTGTTTCACAAAAATCATCATCAGAGCTCTTTGGAGTTTTCAGAGACTCAAAAGATCAGAAGCAGTCTTTAAGATCAAATTTCATGCAGGTCATAAAGAAGACCTCTGTCAGCACTTGATCAACCTCTGTCGAACGATATCAGCCTCTGTCGGCACTGTGATCAACCTCTGTCGACACTGCGATCAACCTCTGTCGACACGAGATCAACCTCTGTCGGCACTGCGATCAACCTCTGTCGCACCCTCTGCCAGTATCTCAGATAAGTTCAGTTCAGAGTTTTTACTGGTATTTCTAAACTCTGACCCCCTGCATTTTTTTATTTGAATTATTAGTGCTTTTGGATATTCCTAACAAATGAGGAATCATCAAAGATGATTACCAACACCTTTTGATTTTTACAGGATATCTGATTTCAATGTGAGCTTAAATGAGATTTAATGCTCAATTTGAGGAGGAGAATGCCAATCTAACCATGCTAAATGCAAAGGTAAAATCTCTGAATTTTAAACCTTCATCATTTAAAAGAAGAACAACTTTAGAATGATTCAAATCTTTCAAATGTTCAAACTACTTCTATGTGCTCAAATGTATTTCATGCTTTAGAAGTTGATTTTAAATGGTTTTGTGCATAACAAAGAACCGTGGTAGTTTATTCTGAAAAACTTACTCGTGTTTGTTTTTCCCATATATAAATTCCAAAGTTGCCACGTGTTACATTTTTGTTGAAACAGTTATTTCCACGTCTCATATATTCGTTGAATTTTTCGGTGGAAATACACTCGTTTGGATTCTCATTTGATTTCAATGAACGTCATTTCATTTCAATGATTCAATTCTTATTCTGACTAATAATTGTGACTTGTTTTTCATAATTAAACTTTCTAATCATTGATTAATTTCTTGAAAACACTTGTGCTTACTGAGTCAATCCGTTTAGTGTTTGAATTTGTTCATTGAAACTCCATATCAAATGATAGTGACTTCTGATTACATCAGATCAGAACTCGTACTTCAAATGAACTTGACTTCTAAACAAATCAGTTTAGAACTCATTTTTAATATTTTAAAGCTTCTGAATATTACAATTCAGAACCTGGTTCATATGAAATAATACAAGGTGTCTGTTAGGCATTTTCATGTTTCTATGGTCCATCTAGAACCGGAAGAACCTACCCAAGAAACACATCCTTTCATAGATGCCAGTGAGATCTTAAAAGAAAAAGAAGTATTCAGAGTGAAAGAGTGGCTGGTGAGAATGTGACAGGACTTAAAAGAATTAATTGGTCCTTACCAAACTGAGTTCGTCATCCGGGTAACTACATAATCTATTCATTCTCATCTTTTTTGGAGATGAATATTGAAACAGACATGGACCCAATGTCAATAACTCGTGTCAGCCCACCAAGCTACTCAATATCCCTTAAAGGATATTTGTTTCACAAATACACGGAGAATTAGCACATAATCTATATATTCCTTACTTGAAGGTTTCAGATATTAAAAAAGGAAGACAGCATCTCCGGTCTCCGAACTTCATATTCAATGCACTATGTCTATTGATTGATAATTTGTTGTCCATATTACATCAATGCTTTTGAGCCCAACATATCATATACATTTTCTTCCACACAATATCACAAATCTTTGTGATTCCCCATGCATATCTATGTGATATTGCCAGAACAGTTTGAGAAGTTTAATTTTTATAATTTTACTTCTATGATAACTGGAAGTCCTATCAGAGCTTCATATTTGTCGACTCTGAACATAGGCCACACAATTATTTTAATTGTTCTGATAACAGTTGCTATGTGCTTTTATGTTAGATAATTACCCCTGATTACTTATTCTTTAATGCAGATTCTCATGAGCCGAATGTGTTTGCTACTCTTCATCTCTTAGCTGTTTATCTACCATCGGTTATTACTCAAACTGTTTATACAAGCTTCCGCACATCAAATCGTTCTCTGTTTGTTTGAGTTTAATCTTTGGGAGACAACCGAGATCAAAAAGGTAAAGCAACAGTCAAGGGGGAGTATGCAACGATCAAGGGGGAGTAAAAGAAGGAATTGAAGCAACTGACATTGTGGAAGATCAGGAAAAGAAGGCTCTTACAAGACTTGAAGATTGACACACCAACGCCTCTAAAGAAAGCAAGGGGGAGACTACAAGATGATGCTTTCTTTATAAAACATTAGGGGGAGATTGTTAGCTTTAATTAGCCCCTAATTTATATGAATGTTTTATAAAGAAATAGTGTCAATGACTTATTTGTATTTGTTGAGTGTCAAGGGCTAAAATTGTAAATAACCAATTGTTGTATTAGTTATAAAGTCTTGTTTTAGAGAGATTTTAGGTTAAGCCTCCTAGCCTCCATTTTGAAAGAGTCATAAGCAGAGAGAGAGAGAGAGAGAGAGAGAGAGAGAGCTTCAAGAGTGAGTTGTGCTTAATTCATATATTGTAAACTCCTCTTTATCAGTCAATACAAAGATTATTGCTATTATTATTGTTACTTGTTGTATCTAGGATCCTACAATTACTCCATTTAGTTGCACATTCAGGAAAATATCTGGCATATCTCAAATATTTGAATTCATACATCGTTGGTATATAAGCTATTGCCTTTGCCAAACGTTTAGGATTTTCATAACCAAGTCCCCAATATTTGTTAAGAGAACTCACTAGGGATGAGATCGGGACCAGACTGGTACCGAACCGGTTGGTACCGAAATTTTGGGACTAAAAAGAAAACCGAACCGTATGTACCGGTTCGGTTTCGATTTCGGGACGGGAAAATCGGTACTAGGACCACTTAGGACCGAAATTTTTAAAATGTATCAAATGTGCATCAAAACCAATCGCAAACCAAATACCTTCATAATGTTTCAAATGTGTTTCAAAACCAATCACAAACAATCAAAAAGTTCAAAACCAATCAAAAATTCAACAATCTTCGGTATTCTTTAACGCTTTTCGTTTTTTCCATTTTGTTCGTTTATCAACTCTTCAAACTCTATATATACAATAAGAAACAATAATAATTAATGTTAACAACAATCAAGATAAACTTTATTTAGGAGATGATATGCATAATTAAAAATTTTAAAGAACACTTTGCCTTTTAAAATTCCGGTTCGGTTTCGGTTTTTTCGGGAAAATCCCGGTACCGAATACCAAAATACCGTATACCGATTTGATGAATGATTGGAACCAAAATACCGGACCGAATACATGGTACCGGTTCGGGTTCGGTACGGTACCGATTCGGTCCCGGTTCGGTTCGGGAAAATGGTCATCGATGCTCATCCCTAGAACTCACTAACCTTGGCTTGTTCAAATGAATAGTTTGCTCAGTTTGATCTCTCAAATAAAGTTTCGTTTCTAGATCTTTGATTTTGTTTAAAAACTCTGTATTTTGAGTTGTAAAATTGTTCAAAGAAACTTCACTCTCACTATTCTTATCCTCTAGCTCTTTGATTTTCTTTGTTAAATCAGATATTTGAGAATCAAAAAATGTCTTTTCTTTTTCAAGCTTTTCTTGTTGATCTTTGAGAGTTTTGATTTCATCATTTTTTTTTCTCTCTCAAGATTATCAGCAAGAATAGTTTGACAAAGATCTTTGTTTTCTTCTTTTTGCTTTTCCAACTTAGCTCTTATATCTTGAACTGCCGGTGTCATGATTCCTAATTCACGATATAAAATAGTTGATTCTTTACGGGAATCTGCTAATTCATTACGTAAAGTAGCAATGTCATGATCAACCGAGGGAGGTATAGGAAATGAATTTACCTCAGAGTCACTGTGCGAAGTGTCCTCTTCATCTGAATTAAACTCTGCTTGGCACATATTGGCTTGTTCTTCATTCTCCACCTCATCATCGGTCATGTCTAGCCAATATTCATCTTCAACAAGTAAATTCCCCGCTTCCTTCTGTTTGGCTAGCATCAACTTTGTTTTGTAGTAATCAGAATTCCGAACTACTTTCTTCCTACAGTCCTTAGCATAATGATCGGGTGTGCCACAGTTATAACACTTCGGAACATCAGTTGACTTCTTCTCCTTAAACCACTTCTTACCATCACCTTTATTCTCAAACTTCTTTTCCTTAAACGGCTTTCCCTCAAACCTATTCTTGTTTTCAAACTTCCTAGAACCAGATGTATACCTCAGATTGTTCGAAGGCGTCGTCTTATAAAATCTTTTCTGAAAATTCCTGGTTAGTAGAAGCATAGCTTGTTCTAACTCTACTCCATCATTTGAAGTATTTTCTTTATAACCAGTTTCAAGCATATCAGAACTCTCATTTAGATAACTGTTAGAATGCATATCAACCTTGAGTGCCACCGGATCAGGAATCTCCTTCTTCTTCTTCTTATTCCTTTTCTCCTTGACTTCTCTTCTTCCTCGTCTTGTTGGATGGTTTCAAACAATTCATACAAAGCCATCGTAGAAAGTCGTGGATTCTATTTCATTCGCCGAGACACACTCTTCCACTTCGGTTGTAAAATACTCAGAAACTTCACATTGACCTCAATTGTCTCTTTCTTTATCTTGTTCTTACTTAGGTCGTTCAATAGAGTGATAAATCTGTCATAGGTCTGATATAAACTCTCATCTTCTTTCGCCTTGAACTCATCATATCTATTAATACAAAGAGTTATTTTCATGTGATTTCCTATTTGAGAGCCTTGTAACATCTTCTCTAATTGAAACCACATATCACGTGCATTATCTTTAAAACTGTCTATTTTGGTAAAGATTTCATTTGGAATGCCCATGATTAAGTAATACCTAGCTTTCTTATCAGTATCGTATCGTGCCTTCTCTTCAATTGAGTATTCTCCAATAGGTTTCAACTTCTGACCTTCACCTCCTTGTTCACCTATTGTAGCAGGAACAGCAGTCATAAGAGGTGTCATTGGTCCTTCTTTCAAAGACAATATTAGATTATGTCCATTCTGTTGTCTCTCCATAAAGTCCAAAAATCTTTCTTTCCATTGCTCAAACTCATTTTCAAGCAAGATAGGCGGACGAGATTCGGTTCCAAGTGACATCATCACTTCGTTTTTCATCATCTTTTCAGTTTACCTGTTAACGATCTTTAAACAGACAAGCAAAATCAGTGAACAGTAACAAGTTATCGCACAACAAATATGCGATGCGATGAACAATACTAATCGCACGACACTTGTGCGATGATAAAAATAAACTGTATTTCTCAGGAAAAACTTGTGCGAGTAAAAAGTTCTCGGTCAAAATGGTATGCGATCAGGGATAGTTGTCGGTCAAAAAGTTAACAATGAACATTACTTCTCGATCACGGCACGTGCGATCAAATCAAGTGAACAGTAGTTGTCGCTCAACACTTGTGTGACTAAAAACTCTAATCGCTCAAGTTTTACGCGACAAGGATGAATCTCAGTGCTATGCGACTACTTTGAAGATACGAAGAACTGCTTTGTGCGACTACTATGAACTCCGAACAAAATTTTCTTATAAGTCCAAAATCTCACTCTACAATCCTCCAATTGATACCAAACTTTGCACGAATGATCGCGATACTATTCTGAACACTTCTTGTGTAGAACACGACACCAAAAACTCACTAAACCACATATTTTCGATCCACAGTAGTAAGTTTCTAAAAAAACCTAAAATCCATAGAAATCCACTTAATCGAGTTCTTTCGATCAATATTCTTGCACAGATTACTCCAAATAACTAAATCGAACTCCTCTGAATCACTAATCACGCACAAAACATCCTAAATCACTCACTTTGATTATAAGTTTGAAAAACTCAAAAATGCCCAAAAACTCTCAAATTTTTCACCAAAATCGCTTGAATCTTCTTGCTCTGATACCACTTGTGATCCCAGAAACAAGTAAACAATAGAATTATCAAGAATCACTGGTCATCTCTCATTAATCACCAAAGGATAGCTAGAAGGTATAGAGAGAAAAATACAAGTGTCTTGAAGTAGTTGTTGTAAAGCTTATGAAACACAAGCTCTAACTAGGCTATTTATACATATGCTAGAAATTACAAAGTAAGCCCTTCTACTTGGATACAATTTACATTTTAAGCACTAACACCATGCTTCTTCATTTTTTCTTGAGACAAGACAGAGCTTGTCGCTTTGGTTCTTGGCTTTGAAATTCATGAGGTATAAGTCACCTCTTCTTTCAGCTCGCAGAAGCTCTATGTCTGTGTCCTCTCCGAGTAGAGAGCAATAGGTTCTTTTGAACTTCACATCGAATCCTGTGTCGCAAAGTTGGCTTACACTTAGTAGGTTGTGCTTGAGGCCATCCATATACAAAACTTTGCACACGGTTACGTCCTCCTTTTTAATGACTCTGTAGCCTCTGATGTACCCCTTTTTATTGTCTCCAAAGGTTACAGATCCTCCTCCAAGTTTGTCTTTATACGAGGATAGTAAACCTCTATCGCCAGTCATATGCCTCGAGCACCCGGAGTCTAGGTACCAGATAGGTACATACTTCTTCAGCAATACAATTAGAGAGATTTAGGTACCATTTCCAAATGGGTCCAATCTTGTTAGGGGACTTTAAGGTTGCCTTAGCATCCTTAGTTTTGGTTTTAACTTCTTTTGTCAAAGCTAGCGAGCACAGGCGAGCGATCAGCACTCCAGCAAGCGAGCACCAGCGAGCGATCCACCTAAGGAAACTTAATAACTACTAGCACTCCCCCCTTGAGGGGGGTTAGGGGGTGACGCAAGCTGGAAAGAAAATATCTAACTACAAGCACTCCCCCCTTGAGGGGGGGTTGGGGGTGACGCAAACAGGAAAGGCGATATATAATCTGTCCAGCCGGGAAAGAGTGCTTCTCGGGGAGGAGCACGATATGTAGCTAACATGAAACTGCAGGAAGCAGCACTATTCTTCTTACCCTTGAATTTTGCATTCTTTGCTTTGGGTTTAGAGAGGAAACAGTGAGGAACAGAGAAATGTTGATTCAATTGATACATAAGTTCAAAGCAATGACAATAATCAACATGAGAAGAAACTCGTTTAAACTTTTCATTAAAAACATTAAACATGGGTACAGAGGCTTTATGATTTCCATCTCTCCTAGCATCAGACTTTCTATTACATAATGACCTATCTAGGCTAGATTTATTTTTATAAAAATCTCTCTCCAGAGGAGCCTTCTGCTGTACCCATCTTTTGTGGTGAACTTCTGTCGATTTCACTGTCACAAAAGTAAAAGACTTGTTATTTTTAATCCATTTTCCTTTTTGTTGCCAAGTAAGTTTTTCTTGAGTTGGCCTTAAAGGTTTTGAAACTTTTACAGTCTGAGAGGATTTTTCCTTTTGTTTCTTAATCCTTTCAAGCTCAAGAGAAGTTTTAGCTTGTATGCACATGTCTAGAAAATCTGGACAGATAGGAATACTTGTGAATTTCTCCTTTGGAGGAACTATTCAATTAAGAATGCCAGAGGGAAGTTTAAATCCCTCTTATTCACAAGGTACAATCTCTGATTTGTTAGAATCAGTCTCTGAGTCGACAGAGGTTGAGTCATCCTCATATTCTGAGTATAAGTCAAGAAAATCTCTATCGACAGAGGCAAGGTTCTCTGTACATGTGACATGTTCACTTTCTTTCTTGTTTTCAGAAATGTTTGTCTCTTTTTAAGTGCAAGGAGCATCCTATGTAGTCTCAGAAGAGTCCACATTGTCCTTTTCACCTAGATCATGTTCGACAAAGGAAATCTCATGATTTTCAACAGATTGATTTTCACAGGCTTCCAATACATTTTTAGAATTGCCGGGACAACAAAAGGGGGAGAATGAGGCTAAGGTTGACTACACTTTCAAGGATAAAACCCCAAACCAACTTAAGCAGTAGCCTCTACCTCTACCTCTTCAGAACCCATAATTGAAACCATAATCCTTGATTCCCCAACACCCTCACCTACCAGAAATGAACCAGAGAGGACAAACCAAACATCTGCTAAAGAAAACCAACCCCAACCAAACCTTGATACCACCATGATCATCCATGACCCCCACCACAACGAAACCTCAGAAGCCATGGAGATCCTTACAGAAGAAGAAAAGGCACAGAAAGAGCGAGTTGATAAAGGTAAAAACATGATGATAGAAAAACGTGATCCATATCAGGTAATACTAGAAGTTCTTTCTGCCATCAACGCTGAAATTCAAACAGAGCCCAACACTGAAGCTATTCCAGCAGCACCAACAATACAACCATCAGAACGCCAGGCTCCAGAGAGCTCCACACGCCAAGAACATCCACCATCTCTGGAAGAGGTATTTCACTATCTCTATGCTGACAAAGATCTCATCCAATAGGACTCAGTACCCATCAACCCAAGGTTGAACCCTAAAAAGCCAATCTATTGGATGATGTCAGAAGAAGATTCATAACAGAGAAGACCAACATTGGTGGAGGAGTGTTGATAGGGTTATTTTTATAACCCTATTTATAGCCTTTTATCATCATTTTGAGCTAATTTTTATTTTCCCATTGAGTCTTTTGGGTTAATTTTAGTGCGCAATTGAGTAAATAATTAATTGATGCTTCCAAACGTCAATTTAACTCATTTTTATATAATATAGCAAAATATCATTAAAATTTTGTCTATTTGTAGGATTGGAAGATAAATGCCGTTTTTGGTGTCTACATATGTGAAGTGCGTTGAAAAAGAAATGGATTGCACTTTGCGGATTGAAATCGAGAGACTCCACATTTTGGGTCGGCCGAACTCTTCCTCTATGATGTGCCGAAAATAGCGTTGATATATATAAACATTTTGCGATAAACTATTAGACATGATACTTGGGCTTTTGCTTAATTGATTTTTGGGCTTTTTCATATGTTAGACTTGGGCTCCCACATGTGTTCTTGGGCTCCCACATGTGTTCTTGGGCCCCAAGTAACTAATTCCCTATATATATGTATGTGGTTGTAGTTAGTAAAAGAGTAGGAACAAATAGGGAGTAGCAAGTAGTAGAGAAGCACCCGAATTGTAGTCTTTCGGTTCTAGCTTTCTCTTTGGTTTGGTTCGTAGTTAGTGAACCATAAACCCACGGTTCATTTGGGTTTGGTTCACGGTTCACACCCTTATGGTTCCACTAAACACTCGGGTTTGATCTTTTGTTCTAATCTAGGACGTTTTTCATCAAAAATCTTGTGTTACAATTGTGTTTGATAATCTCACTCTTCTTAAGTTCTATAAAAGTCTACGGTTTTAAAAATCATTTTGTTACTTACGGTTGTGTTAATTTCTTTTGCAACCGGTTTAGATAAGGTTTGGTCTTAAAACGGTTTCCACACATTTTAAACTCATCATCACTAAGTCTCGACTCAATTTTATATTTTATTGTCACTACAAATTGGAAGTCCAAATTATTCACTTCGGGTCCCCAACAAGGTTTGGTTCACAAATTGTAGTTGATAGTGGAATTATAGAGTTTCCATGTGTTAAAATTCTTCTTTTGTTACTTAATCTTTTCACAACATCCGGTTAGCGTAGTTATAGATTTTTTACCAAATGATAGAATCTCAAGGTTTGTTTTAGAGTAAATCACATTTGAAACAGGATTTCCCTTTTAGTTTATAAATCATTTTCTTAAGTCATTAAAACGTGATTTGAATTTTCAAGTATTGTGTGATGAATTGTCCATCCCCATTATTTGTATTCACAAACGTCTTCATAGTTTCTATTGCATTTCAAGCAATTATGGGCTAATCACCTTAGCTTGGGGTATAAAGTGAAGTTGGAACTGGGACTGATAAAAAGACAAAAAGGTGTATCATACGGTATAATTGTCCGAGTTATCTAAATCAAAGTTATATTTTAAGGATGATTACAATCGATCAATTGACAACTCGTTAATTGTATGAAGGACTTATTAAGTCACATAAATTATCGACTCTGAGATAATAAAGGAATACTGTCTCATCTTTTATCTGATTATTTAACCGACGTTTCAATGAATCTTTATACCTTGTGCTTCTTTATTGTTAAATTGTCATTAGTAGTTAACCAAACTCCCAACAAAAAGATTACCTTCGAATTCGCCATCTGAAACCTGTTTTATTAATTGGACTTTCAAAAGAAGAACTTTTCCAAACTTCCATGTGGGATCGATATTCGGTACTTTGTACCATTATTACTTGTTATAAAGCGATAATAGACTGAGATGTATACTTTCGTCATGGTTTATTTCTGACATTTTCAGGTACACACAAAGCAGCTAACAACAAGTTTTTGGCGCCGTTGTCGGGGAAGCACGCCAGAAGTTTCTCTTTTTATTAGTAAAGTTTATAAAAACGAGTTTTTCTACCACCTTTGAAAAAGAAAAAAAAACAGTGCATGCCAAGATTGTCTCACGGTGAAATTTTCCAATTTGATCCCGACATTGAAAAAATGTTTAGACAACGAAGAAGAATTCAAAGAGCTAATTTAGTCTTAAATTCTCCCATGGTGTCTGAACACGATTCTTCGTCAGACAATGAGGACGATGTTCCCCCGTTCAATCAAAATGGGCAGCCGAATAATAACGAAATCCCAGAAATCCCGCCGATAAATAATTTTGATGATGAGGAACAAAACATTTTTCGTTTGGCTAATTCAAAAGATGGAGGTATTATGTCTTACGTTGTTCCTGTTTTAACTCAGTTACATTCAGGAATTCTTAAACCAACACTGTAAACCTGCCACATTGAATTAAAACCAATAATGTTTCATATGTTACAAACCAACGGGCAATACGTTGGTTTAGCATCTGAAGATCCTCATTCTCATTTACGGTCTTTCGTGGAAATTACAGATTCTTTTAAGCTTCCTGGTGTAGAAGATGATGCACTAAAATTGAAACTTTTTCCATACTCTCTAAAAGACAGTGCAAGATCTTGGTACAACTCGATGAAACCATATTCTATAGTTACATGGGCCCAGATGGCGGAAAAGTTTTTAAAAAAATATTTTCCACCCACGAGGAATGCTAAGTCCCGGAATGAAATTTGCAGTTTTAAACAAATGAACGATGAAGCAGTTCCTGATGAATGGGATAGGTACAAGGAGCTTTTGATAAAATTCCCTCACCATGGCATTCTGTATTGTATCTAGTTAGAGACGTTTTACAGTGGGCTGATCCACATGCTTTACCACCTACTACAAACGGAGCTTTCACGTCTTGTACCTACAATGAGGGGTATGATATTCTTTAAAGAATTTCTAACAACAATGGTCAGTGGGCTGATCCACGTGCTTTACCACCTAGAAAGACAACAGGAGCACAAGATCCCGATGCATATGCATTGATATCTACATAGCTGAATGACATGGCATCTTTGATCAGAAATCTTAATGTTGTGTCAGTAAATCCTGTGGCACCACCTCCTACTGTCCAATCTATACAGTGCAGATATTGTGGTGATGATCACAACTTTGAACATTGTCCTGGAAATCCTGAGCGTATCAACTACGTTGCCAACAATAACCATAACAACAACAACAAGGGAGGACCCTTCTCTCAGACTTACAACCCTGAGTGGAGAAACCATCCCAACTTTACATGGCACAGCCCATCTTTAAATCCACCACCACCTAAATTGCAGATTAAAAACCAGCAATTTCATCACAGCCCTCAAAACAATCAGCACACAAATTCTTAAAATAATCAACATGCTTTTCAAAAGTCAAACCTTCATGCCGAATCATCTACTTCTTTGGAAGCAATGATGAAGGGATTCATATCCCAAACTCAAGCATCAATTAAAATTTTGGAGACCCAAGTGGGTCAAATGGCTTTAGAAATGAGAAAACGTCCTTTCGGTTCTCTACCAAGTGATACAGAAATACCTCCAAGAGCCGGAAAAGAGCATGTAAAAGTTGTAACTTTAAGAAGTGGTAAGGATTTACCAGAGAACATACAAAAAGATCTTAAAAAAATCAGACAACGCAGAGCTAGAAAAGAAAAACACAGATTCAGACTCTTATCTGTCTAGTGGAGTTAATGGGCCAGATAACACTTTAGGGCCCAAGAACTCCGCTACAATTCCAACCATCCCACTGTTAATCCCTGAAGAACCCAAGAAAGATCAAAAGACTACTGACAAACCAATTGTAGATGTGTCACAAACTAGTGACAGTCCCAAAGTTCCTAGTGATGTTAAGATAGACAGTACATTACCAATCCCTTCACCCACTCTTCAAACGACTACATCTCTTACTAAAGTTCCTCTGTATATTCCTTATCCCCAGAGACTAAGGAATGAAAGCGATCAACTGCAATTCAAGAAGCTTTTGGATGTTTTTAAATAGTTGCATATCAACATACCTTTGGTTGAAGCCATTGAACAAATGCCAAGTTATGCAAAGTTTTTGAAAGACATTTTGAGCAACAAAAAAAATTGAATGAGTATGAGACTGTAGCTCTGATTGAAGGATGTAGTCCCATGTTGTCTAATAAAATTCCTCCAATGATGAAAGACCCTGGAAGTTTTACAATCTCATGTTCCATAGGAGGAAAAGAGGTAGGACAAGCTTTATGTGACTTAGGTGCCAGTGTAAACCTCATTCCTTTATCCGTCTTTAACACTTTAGGCATAGGTGAAGCTATACCCACAACTGTTTCACTCTTATTAGCAGATAAGTCCATAGCTTGGCCTAAAGGAAAAATTGAGGATATCCTAGTCTAAGTTGATAAGTTTATTTTTCCTGCAGATTTTATCATCTTAGACTTTGAAGCTGACAAAGACATTCATATCATCCTAGGGAGACCCTTTTTAGCTACAGGAAGAACTCTGATAGACGTCCAAAAAGGTGAACTCCCCAAGAGAGTTCAAGACCAACAGGTAACATTTAATGTTTTTGACTCCCATAAATATCCTGAAGAGAGGGAGGAATTGTAACACCCTAAAATTCAGGGCTAATTTAAACATTAAAATATAACAAGATTTAAACATAAAACTTCCAACTTATATAAATGAGCAGAGAAATATCTATGAAGTCATATTTACAAATATCGAATTCTTCAAATAACGTATTAATCTAATCATGTCACTATAATCAGATTAACTGGGTTATCTAAGCAATCCATCAAAACTTCAATATTCAATATCTTCTCCGCTAATCCAAAAGCTCTCGTCCCACATCCCTTTATTTCCCCGAGCTAGTACCTGGTAAGAAAACATCATTTGAAACGATTAGGCTAACGCCTAGTGAGAACATTCGGTTTCAAATTAATATTTATAAAATCAATGTAAACAAGGCATAACAAACCTGGTTTACCCTTTTTCTTACCACATGCGTAACCATCTTTCGATGACGGAACTAAACCCAATTCCATGAATATAACTGACACCAAGTCAATCATTATATCATGTCCCAGAGCCCACGCTACGAATCTCCACAGATTCTAGATTAATGCTCTTATCATATTCCAGAGCCACACTACGAATCTCCATGGATTCTAGATTAATGCTCATATCCAAGAAATCGCAATTACACATGCCAAATTCTTGGAAAGGAAGTAGAGATTACAATTACGCATGCCAATCTCTCCTCTTCCTTAGAAATCGGAAATAACGATTAATCCATACACCTATTCTACGATTTCTCACACACACTGGAATAACGATTAGTCCACACGCCTATTCCATGTGTTCATAACAACTAGTGCCTATGGATCCATTACACTTACTACACACCTGCATAGTGTCAAACTAAAACAATCTTTAAGCCAAACACACTACCATTCAACTGTAAGTATGTTCAAGCTACTAGGATTGTATTTCAGTTCCTAATTCGTACCCTTCCAGAAGTTAGAAAATCCTAAAGTGACTAGGTACTCAAAAGTGACTGGACAACAAAAGTTTCCGGACACCTCCAAACTATCCGGATAACATAACTTTCCGGATACCCACGACTTACCGGATACATGAACCTTTCTGGATACGCGAGCTTTCCGAATATACAAATTTTCCGGATACAATTCTTACCCGGTACCTATATAATCCGGATGACATCCGGAAACTAAATAATTCGGATACTGTCCGGTAACTACACAAATAACAACTTACCGGGTACTTTGCCTTGTCCGGAAACCTTCATTCAGAGGTTTCCGGATACTATCATTTTATCCGGAAACTTCGACCTGCAGCTTAATAATTCGATCCAAATTCATGTCTGTTCCATTCAGCTTATTCTAAACACATTCATTCATTCCCAAAACGATTTATACATGTATCTTAACATTTAATTTGACAGAAGCCACGGATTTAATCAAAATGAATGAGCTCACCTTCTTGAGATAAAACCCACTTCACTGCATAATCTGATTCCAAATCCAAAACAGCACCTAGATGAAATCAGATTAAGATATGGATACTATCTTGTAACTGATATCAAGCTTACAAAATCTTTATAATCTTACCCAAATTTTTGAAGACAAAAGCTTAATTTTTCCTCCTTTTCTTTCTCTCTTTTCTTTCTATTCTTTCTCTCTGTATCCTCTAAACCGACTTCAGCCAAGAGAAATAAGTTATTTCTCAATCCCAGCCCATTTATCTGTACCTACTTTCAATTAATTACTTAACACACCTTCCCATTTTCATATTATCAATATTAGCTATAACTTTAGTTTCTCATGTTTTAACCCATCTTGAATTATAAACTTGCAAAGTGATCCAAATCTTAACTCAAATTATAAAAATACCCCATTCATATTAAACATAATATAATAAAAATTCGAGATGTTACAATACTCCCCAACTTGAAAATGATTTCGTCCCCGAAATCAAAGTTAGGTAAACAAATGAGGATATCTAATCTTCATATCCTCTTCTGACTCTAAAGTCACGTTAGCACCTCGATGATGTTTCCATTGTACCTTTAACATACTCACTTCATTGCCATTACGTAACTTCCTAACCGATCTTTCCAAAATCGCCTCCGGTTCTTCTACACAACGGCTGTTTTCAACTACTCTTACATCAGTGAGTGGAATTACATTGGTCTCTTCGGCTAAACATTTCCAGAGGTAACAAACATGGATGGTATTAGGATGCCTTCTAATTCAGATGGGAGATCCAACTGATAAACTTGTAATCCCACTCGCTTAGTTATAGTGAAAGGTCCTACAAAACGAGGACTCAACTTCCCATGTTTGCCAAACCTTATCACGCCTTTCCACGGGGATACCTTGAGCATTACGCGCTCCCCAACTTGGAATTCTTTTGGTCTTCTTTTCGGATCAGCATAACTCTTTTGTCTATCTTGAGCCGCTTTCATATGCTTCCGAATTTCCTTCACTTTGTCAGCTGTTTGTTGCACAAATTCCGGACCAGCAAGTTGCTTCTCTCCGGCTTCTAACCAACACACCGGAGTTCTACATTTCCGTCCATATAAGGCTTCGAAAGGTGCTCTTCCAATACTGGAATGATAACTATTGTTATACGCAAATTCCACTAAAGGTAAATGCGCATCCCAGTTACCTCCAAAATCCAATACACACGATCTAAGCATGTCTTCCAAAGTTTGAATGGTTCTTTCGCTTTGCCCATCAGTTTGTGGATGATACGCAGTGCTCAAATTAACTTTCGTACCCAATTCTCTTTGTAGTGATTGCCAAAACCTCGAGGTAAACCGACTATCACGATCTGACACTATAGACACCGGTATACCATGCCTTGACACCACTTCATCAATGTACAGCTTCGCCAATTTATCTATGGGTGACGCTTCTTTCATAGCTAGAAAATGAGAACTCTTAGTCAATCGGTCCACGATTACCCATATAGTGTCGTTACCTTTTTGCGTCTTTGGTAACTTCGTCACAAAATCCATGGTAATCTTCTCCCACTTCCATTCCGGAATCTCCAAAGATTGGAAACTTTTGTAAGGTTTTTGATGTTCCACTTGTACTAACGAACATGTTACACACTTTTCTACTATTCGTGCCACATCTACTTTCATAGCTGGCCACCAATAGTGCAATTTCAAATCTCTATACATCTTAGTACTCCCATGGTGTATAGAATACTTAGATTAATGAGCATCTTCGAGAAATAACTCTCGATTTCCTCCAACTTTCGGTACCCAAACACGACCTTGAAATAATTTAATTCCACGGCTATCTTTAGTCAGTTGAAGATGCTGCTTGCTCATGACTTTACCTTTTAGATTTTCTTCCAATAAGGCCTCCGCTTGTGCCTCTTTTATCCTTTCAACTAAACTTGATGTTACATCAATTTTGGCGTTGGTCGTTTTCAAGCACCCACTGTATTCTTTTCTACTTAAAGCACCGGCTACAACATTTGCCTTACCGGGATGGTAATGCAATTCACAATCTTAGTCTTTAAGTAGTTCTAACCAATGCCTTTGCCTCATGTTCAATTCTTTCTGATCAAAGACATGTTGTAAGCTCTTATGATCAGTGAAGAGAGTACACTTGGTTCCATACAGATAATGACGCCATAGCTTTAATGCAAATACAACCGCTGCTAATTCCAAATCATGAGTAAGATAATTCTTCTCGTGCTCTTTAAGTTGTCTTGATGCATAAGCAATCACTTTGCCTCGTTGCATCAACACACATCCCAAACCCATCTTTGATGCGTCACTATACACGACCAAATCTTCTGTTCCTTCAGGTAAGGCAAGAATTGGAGCTTCACATAACTTTTGACGTAAAGTTCTGAAAGCCGATTCTTATTTTTCAGTCCAAACAAACTTCATATTCTTCCGAGTCAATATAGTCAAAGCAGAAGCAATCTTTTAGAAGTCTTTAATAAACCTTCGGTAGTAACCGGCGAGGCCTAAGAAACTTCTTATTTCAGACGCGCTCTTCGGTGTCTCTCAGTTCGTCATTGCTTTGATCTTTGTTGGGTCTACCTTGACTCCTTCCGAGGTAATTACATGCCCGAGAAATTGTACCTCTTTTAACCAGAATTCACATTTCGAAAACTTTGCGTACAATTTCTCATTTCTCAACACTTCTAACACTTCACGAAGATGGCGTTCATGATCGTCTTCATTCTTTGAATAAATAAGTATGTCATCAATGAATACAATGAAAGACTTATCTAAGAATGGTCGACATACTCTGTTCATCAAATCAATGAACACGGCGGGAGCATTAGTCAACCCAAATGGCATTACAAGGAATTCATAATGTTCGTACCTTGTTCTGAATGCTGTCTTCGGAATATCTTCGTCTCTTACTCGAACTTGATGGTACCACGACCTCAAATCAATCTTGGAAAAGCATCCCGCACTTTGGAGTTGATCAAACAGGTCATCAATTCTAGGAAGCGGATACTTGTTCTTAATTGTCACCTTATTCAACTCACGATAATCGATGCACATTCTCATAGTGCCATCCTTTTTCTTAACAAACAATACCGGAGCTCCCCAAGGTGAAGAACTCGGTCTAACAAAACCTTTATCCAACAACTCTTGAAGTTAAGTCATCATCTCTTTCATTTCGGTCGGCGTTAGGCGATACGGTGCACGCGCAATTGGTGCCGATCCAGGGATAGGGTCAATACGAAACTCTACCTGCCGTTCAGTCGGTAGGCCTGGAAGATCATCGGGAAATACGTCCGGGAATTCAGGTACCACTTTAATATATTCCACTTGTTTCTTTTCTAACTTCATATCTAGAACATACGCTAGATAGGATGAACATCCTTTACCCAAACACTTATGAGCTTTGGCAACAGAAATTAACGGAACTTCTGTTGGTCCCGAAGGGTTATACAAGTTTGTAGAAGGGGGGGTTGAATACAAACACACGATTTTTACTTTTGTAAATTGTTTATTGATAAATCAAGACAATTTACAACTTGTTGCGGAACAATATTAAGGATTAACCTAATCTAAACAAGTTAAGAACACTAAGTTTCTTGCACTAGAAGGAGATAAGAAAATTACGAATAATAAACTAACACACAGATAGAAAGAAGAAGATGGTCCGAGCACACTTCATTTCTGAAGTAGGGTTCTTCTTATATACTGCATGCATTTAATGCATGGCAGTATTGCTTTACACGTGGCAGCAGCTGAGTGGTTGCATGTCATTGAACTTTGTAGACAACCTTAGTAGCCGCATGGTGCACAGTGTAGAATCAGAGTTGTTGTACGATCATAGACAAAAAGGATGTCCGTTCTGACAGTTCGTACGGAGACGTGCAAGGGAGGTAAGACAATAGTAATTTGTAAGGAGACTTCATGATCAGCTTTCGTTGAAACAGTTCTTTATCAGCGAATGATAAAGTTCAGCGATTGCTGAAGTCTTTGTTACGTGCGAAATATGTGTTTTAATCGCAGTGGGTTGCAAACTGTCCACAGTGGGAAGTGCAAGTGTACACTGTCCACTATGATCGTCACAGCAAGTAATAGTTGGTAAAATACCAGAATCGAATCCACAGGGACTGGACAATCAAGACAATACGGTTCTTATGAGCTCCTTTTACAAGTTTCAATTAGAGAGGAAAATAATACTTTGGTTTGGTTTGGTGAAATAGCTACTTTAAACGATTTACTAAAATTAAAAGGAGGAATGGAGGTTAGATTTTCCCTAGATTTTATACTAAATACTCGGTCCTAAAAGTGGTCCTTGTATTCGAGGTAGGCATTTTCGCTAGAAAAGCCCGGTTACAAAATACTCACACCGTTTAGATAAAAATCCCATACTTTTAGTGCTTATTGTTTTATCAATGGTGATCTCAAGAATGGACCTTTTCAGGTCTCGATGGAATGTGTAGAGACAAATACTCTAAGTGTTTTTAAATACACAAATTAGCTTGCCTACTACTCCAGTGGGTTGAGATTTGCTCACTGTGCCGACCTCACTTTCGTAAGTGTCATAAGAATTCTTTCGAATCCCCTAGCATCATTCAAGCTCGTGTCACTACGTTCTACTTATTTCTAAGTTAAGAACTAGACTTTAGATACTCGCAAGTGATCGGCTTGTTCGCATCCTTGGGTAAATATCGAGAATGAATGACCAAAACAACAAATATTCTAAGTATAAAGATTACTCAAGCATTTTTAATAAAATCCAGGTACTTCTCCTTCCTACATCCCAAAGGATGTTTAGCCCATACTTGAAGTAAAGAAAGCAAAAGAGTAGAAGTTGCACATAATTAAACTGAAAGTGACTTGAATAGAACTCACAGTGGGGAACGAGGGTTCGTCCCTGTCACTGTGTATTGCGAAATACAATTAAGCTAAGAAAGTAAATTACTGAAAATTAAAGCTAGTTACTGTAGTAAATAAAAGACTAAAGCTAATGTGGTAGTTGAGAGGATTTAAGGCTAAGCAAAAACTCCAAGGGATTGATAATAAATGATACCCAAGTGCTCCTTTATATACTAGGAGAAGGAGTTGGGTATTACACAAAAGAGGTGGGTCTTCCAATGGGTAAAGACTGCTGTGTTGTGGCAGAAATTAGTTCCTTGTGTAATCCTTTTATCCAATGGACTCTTTTCCAAGTCAATCTCCAAGTACAAGGAGGTGTACTTGATGCTATCTCCAATGAAAACTACCTTGTACTTCTCCAGCCCATATTTTCCTGCCATTTGAACCTTCTAAACTCCAGGTTTTATATTTCCAGCCCATGGTTTTCTTTTGTTTTCTTGATCTGCTCGAAGAGTGGGGAACCGGAGTGGGCACAACAGTGGTCACTGCAGGATAAAACGTGAAAAACACCCAAATTCTACCAAATAATTTATTAAAGACCATGGTTCACTCCTTTTGCTCGTTTTCGTGAAATGTACCAAGAATGGGGGTTTTAAGAAGTGAAATGGCTAAAATTGACATAATAAAGTGGAAAATAAAAGGAAATAATAACTCTAAAAATAGAGTTATCAGTCTTCTACTTGATACTTCACGTTGAGTGGTCAAATCTTGGCTTCGCTGATATCCGCATCAGTTCATTAGTAGACTTCTCGCTGGTTCGTGAGCTTGATCTTCGACTTAAGCGTAGAACATATGTTGACGTGAAACTTGTCTTCAGGGATCATAAGTAAACAACTAACTTATCAGCGATCATCTCATAGACTGAACAGGCTCAGAGCTACTCGATGAACAGAGTTCGCTGACTATTTAAATTTAAAGAGCGAGAGTTACTATCAGCGGTACTGAAATAGTCTTAGTACTTATCAGCGATAGTGAAACTCTAATACATATCATTTACTTACAATTTTCACTAAGTGTTAAGAGAGGGTCATTATCAAATCACTGAGGGTTTGGATCAACAATCTCCCCCTATTTGATTATGACATAGCAACAGAGAAAATTGCTATTTAATGAAAACATAAGGACAAAAAGAACTCATAAAATATTTGTCCCTTTTACTGTTTTCTGGGATCTTTTCAGTACTGATGGAGTAAAGTACATTCACTAAAATTTTTCTTTAAACTTCGTAAAGATTACAGAGGGAAGTGGAAAAATTACAAGTACAGCAAATACAATTACAAGTACAAAAGATGTAGACAGATAAAGATAGAAAGAATTACAAGGCGATCCTATCCGTCAAAAGGTTCTTCCTTAATGAGAAGTTCATCAAGGGTCTTTGATGTGGGAATCATCCAGTCAGGGACCGTTACACCTTGAACCTTTTTGTTCTTTGCTTCTTCAAAGATCAGGGGCTTGAGGTGACGTGCCTGAATGTCGCGTCTGACTTCACACCAGTATATTAGGTCTCTGAGCTGTTCGATGGGAGTGATTGGAAGCTCAGATATGCGTTGAAAGTGTTGTCGTCCATAGCAGTCAAGAAAGAAGATGCCATAGGGTTCACTTAAGACTTTTCCAGGGATGAAAGTTTCACCAGGAGGCAGGGAGGTGTCAAGTACTGAGAGGTCAGGGTCACGACCAAGTACTTCTTCGCGTGAGAAACCTATACCTGTTTCATTCCGTATAGGAGGACCTGAGTCTGAGGTTTTCTTTTTCTTTGCAGAGGCCCTTCTTTGTTGAGGTGGAAGAAGAGTGGAAGGAGGAATATCCACAGCAGAAGAAACCAAGTCGATCTGAGAATTTAAAATTTTCTCGACATGGCTCTTGAACTTTGAACGAGATCGTTGAATGGCTAATTTCACTTCCAACCATTCAGAGAAACCAAACTTCTCTAATGAAGTAGCATAGAAGGTTTGCTTGGTTTTGTCTTCTCTAAATACGTCAACTTCAACAACAGGAACGTCTACAAACAATTTTCCTCTGATATTTACCTTGATATTTTGGATGGTCGAGATCGATAGTTCAGCATTTCTTTACACCATTCCAAAGTCAAATCAGATACCTTAGTCTTTTCTTCAACGATCCTTTGGGCATTATCCCATAGCTGACGTTGGACATAAATGGGAGTTCTTTTCGGCGCGAGGTCTTTCACCGAATGTTGGACAAGCTGGATGGCGAGAGCCTTATCTTTTTCTTCAGCTTCCTTCTTTTCGGCGAGTAATCTTTCAGCTCTTAAATGATCCTCGTATTCTTTCCTTGATATCCTGAACTTCGTGGGAACAGGGATTTTGTCACGAGGAAGAACGATTCGCTGATCTTCAAGTTGTTTGATCATTGCATCTCTCTTTTATTGATCCTCTTCACTTAGCTTTTGAGGAGCCAAGGAAGGTCTGTTTTTGTGAGAGAGCGGCTGTTCTTCAGGTTCATCAGTCTCAGTGGTTAAATCCAAGACTGGGATTATTGGTGTAGTTGTAGGAGCTTCAGCGGGATCCTCAAACAGGGGAGAGGACTAGATGAAACACAACGATCGTTTAAGTAAGAAAAGTTGGGAAGAAAGAGAAAAGAATAGGGTTAAGTGTATAGAGGTTTTATGGAGAGGGGGATTGATATTGAGAAGGGATAGAGAATGGATGCAGTATAAGGGAATAGAAGATATTATACCTGACAAGCTGGCTTAATCTGAAGGATAGCCAGATTGCCTTCTGCAGCGAGGCCTTTGTTTTTGCCTTGATCAGCTTCAGATGCTGCAGGCTTTGTCTTTTCCCCTGATGGTTCGTTTATCGAAATCCCTTTCTCAGGGACCTTCTTGGGCTCAACGAAGAAGAAGTCATCATCATCATCGTCATCATCATCATCTTTAGGGGATGATGATGGTTCTTCATCATCAATATCGATGGGTTCTTCTTCTTCAGCTTCTTCTTCTTCTTCAGACTCGACCTCATCAGGAACGGCTTCTTTGTGTTGCTCTTCGAGTTGCTCCCCCTCAGAAACAGAGGGAGGTTTCTCGGTTCCCTCAGGGTTTTCAACTCCCTGAGGTTTTGAAGTAGAAGCAGCAGTTTCATTTTTCTTCTCCCCCTCATCATTATGGGGAAGGTTTTTAGCTCTCTTCTCCCCCTCTTCCACATTATGAGAAGGGGAGGCAAGATAAATATCAGCAACACCAGCAGCATCAGTAGTATGAGGATCACTGTCTTCTTGGCCAGTGAGTCCCATACAAAGTTCAACTGCTACTAATCTGTCGTCGAGGCCAGATATAGCAGGGGCGAGTTTCCGAAGATCTTCTCTATCGGCCTGAGTAAAGTGAGACTTTGGAGCATCCAGGCGATTGAGTATCTACTGAAGTAGATCTTTGACCGTCGTAACCTCACCCTTAAGAGTACCAACCTCTATCTTCAATGATGTGACTTCATTGGACAGAGTGGTGAAGTTTGTTGCGAGGGTGGTGTTGGTGAGGTTGAGATTGTTGACGTTTGAGGAAGTTTCAGCGAGGGTGGAAGCAAAAGTTGCAATGCTGCCATCCACCTTCTCCATATCAGCTTTGGAGGCTTTCGTGTCAACAACCTCGGTCAGCTTCATGAGGTTCTCTCCAGCGTCTGTAACCGCTAAAGAGTTAGTGGAGAGAATGGTGTTGTATGATTCCATCTTTGTTTCCAGGGCCTTCAGGGAGGTGTTGATATCCCCTAAATTAGGACCTGAAACAGTTATTAACTTATGAACAGAGGAAAGCTCAGAAGTTTGGGGTTGAGAGAAAGAAGTGTTTGGGATAATGTGTATAATGAAGTTGTCGAAGCCTCGTAACCCTGAGAAAGTTTCATAGTCGTCTTCAATAGTTCCTTGACAACTGGAAGTACCTGCAGGTCCTGTGTTTTATTCTCTCATCCTCTGAAGATGTTCAGCTGTAGTGTCGTTGAGGAAGATGTTTGTTGAGGAGAATAGGGGAAGAGATTAAGTGACCAAATGAGAGGTGGGAGGAATGATGGTTGAGAAAGTGGGTTGGGTGAGGGGTTCAGCGTTGGATTCGCTGAAAATCACTTCAGTCTCTAGAGAGGCTGAAGGAGGTGGGTTCAGTTCCAAGTTTATAACTTCAGCGTTTAGAGACGCTGAAGCTGGGATAGAAGCGGTGGCTTGATCAGCTGTGGCAGAGCGTACCACTGAACTATCCATCAGCTCTTCAGGATGAGCTGTGGAGTCTTCAGCATGTGAATGCTGGGGAGTTGCTCCTTGGTTTTCTTGATTCTTTTAGAACCAAGTTGGGAAGTAGATTCTTTCCTTTTTCGAGTAGGAGTGGAGGGTGCAGCTTGGGTATCAGCGGTGGGGATTTCCATTGAATGAGACGCATAAGTATAAGAAGGAGGATTAAGAATAGATAAAAGCGTAGTAAGACGTACCTCATTTGCCAGCGGCTTGAAGTCGATCACCTTAGGGCCAACCTGAGAGAGTCTCAGATCACCCTTTTTTGGGTATTTGTCCCCAAGTCCTTGTTGAAAGATGGAGCTGATGAATCTGGGATAAGGAACCCATGAAGATCTATCGGCCATATCTACTCTGAACGCAAGATCGTCATAGATGATCGAGGCCCAATCAATATGTAGACCTTTCAGCAATGCATAGCCCATTGCTTGCTGAGGTTGAGCAACTTGATCAGAGGAGCCACTCTTCGCTGTCATGCAGCTTATTAAGTGTGCGAAGATGAAGTTCATCTCGCTTGGCATTTTGGACTTCTTGATGCGGGTCAGTTTCTTCTCAATCTCCTTGTCCTTCCCTGTGTCCCATGCGTAACCCATTGCATCAAAGAATGCAGTGATGGCTTCCCTATCAGCATGGTTTTTGTGCTTAGGTAGAGGAACGAAGGGTTTTTCTTTGGTGGTAGTGGGTAGGCTGAGTGCTCTCCTGATAATGGCAGGGTTGATTTTGGTAGTGCCAAATTTGGTGTCACAGAGAATGACATCAAGAAGTTTCTTAGGGTCCTTGGATGAAGGAACCTGGGTGTGTCTAGCAGTATACCGGAATTGAGATAGAAGAAATTTATGGGCAGGGGGTACGAAGGTTAAGGCTTTGAATAGGCAGCACGTTTGTAGAAAATTCACAGCTTCATTCAGATGTGTGACTTGCTTCTTCGGAGGAAAATCGAAAAGCGCATAGAGATTGTTGGATTTTGAGAAGTCTACTTTCTCAAGCGTGAACTTGACCTGAGGAGCCTTTGGTAGATTCAGTTTCTCCGTAGCTGGAGATATCTCAGCGGTAGGAGCAGCAGTAGAAGATGCCATTTCTGTTTATCATATATAAACCATGAATCATTGAAAAAAATAGTCTTAATGTGGAAAGAATTTTCCAATAAGATGTTTTCGAATTTGTCCATTTCATTCAGACAGAAATGTCTTAATGAAGATTAGGGTTTTCTTGTTTTCAAAAAGAAATGAAAACCCAGTAAAAGTCTTGTTTTCCATTTTCCTTGAGATAAGGATTCTGGAAAAAACGAATGAAGAACAAGTTTAAGATTTTGAGTTTTAAGCTTGAAGAACAACCATGAAAAGGTTGTGTTCATAAAACCATGAAAGAAATGATTTCATTTAAAAAGTTCTTTTGTTTGATCTTTTGAAAACAAGGATAAGATCATAAACAAGTTAAAACAGATAAATAGTGAGAATATTAACCTGGTTGTCGAAGAAGAAGATGAACAGTTTTCTGGAAAAACTCGAGTTCAATAAGCAACAGTAAATCTTTTCTTTCTTGGAGAAGAATTTTGCGTAAAAGAAAAATATAAACTCGAAATAGTTTATATAGTAAGATTAGAGAGAGAGAGAAACTAGAGCAGGAAAGTTTTTCATCATGACACGGACACGTGTTTGCATTTGATTGGATGGTAAACGAAACGTGCAAACGTGTGTCAGAAAAAGAACATGCCAGGGTTTATCCGTTGTGATGATGTCACAAGCGTCCTTTCATATTTTAGGATGTCTCTGAGGTTTTGAAAGCTCAGGGACTATTTTGAAAAACATGAAGCACTAAATAGAAATATCAGTGTTAGTTTTAGAAATTTCAAAGTATCGCTATTAAGGAAGAGATATTCAGCGATGTGATTTGTTTTGAAATCTTGCATTTTCATGCGAATGTCAGCAAGTAAAGAGAGAACATACCTTGATATCAGCGAATCAGCTTTGTTCAGAGAGAAGATGATAGGATGGGTTATATAAGTTTGTTTTATCCGATCGCTGATCAAATGTGAACTACTGAAGATTTTACTCTTCAAAGTTCAGCATTCCAAGCTCGCTGATGAGAAAGTTAAATCTTGTCTCATCAAGACGTTTGGTGAACAGATCAGCTAACTGATAGTCAGTTGGGATAAAATGAAGTTCTATATCACCATTCATCACATGATCTCTGATAAAATGATACCTGATTTCGATATGTTTGGCCTTTGAGTGTAGAACTGGATTGTTGGCTATAGCGATGGCACTTGTCCTATCGCAATAGATTGGAATTTTTGAGAGCTGAAGGTCATAGTCTAGTAGTTGATTTCTCATCCACAAGACCTGAGAACAACAGCTTCCAGTGGCTACATACTCAGCTTCAGCAGTTGAGGTGGACACTAAGTTTTGCTTTTTACTTGTTGTTGGTCCCGAAGGCCTATACAAGTTTGTAGAAGGGGGGGGGGGGGGTTGAATACAAACACACAAATTTTACTTTTCTAAATTGATTATTGATAAATCATTAACAATTTACAGCTTGTTGCGGAAACAAGATTAAGGATAAACCTAAATCTAAACAAGTTGGAACACTAAGGTTTCTTGCACTAAGAGAGATAAGGAAATTACTAATAATAACCTATCTTGAGATAAGAGATTGAACTTGTCCAGAGTTAGCAAGTTACTTCAAATGAAGTGGGTTCATCTCTTTATATACTGCATGCATTTAATGCAAGTTAGTATACACTTTACACGTGTCATCAGCTGGTTGGTTGCATGTCATTGACCTTGGTTGACAACCTTAGTAGACGCATGGATGAACAGTGTAGTATCAGAGTGGTTGTACGATTTCAGACAATCGGAGGTTCTTTTCTGACATTTCGTACGGAGTCGTGCAAGGGAGGTTAAGACAAAAGTACTTTGTACGGAGGACTTCATGATCAGCTTTCGTTGATTCAGCGATTATCATTTTCTATTCAGCGAATGATAAAGTTCAGCGATAGTTGAAGTCTTGTACTTGATACTTCACGTTGAGTGGACAAATCTGAGTCTTCGCTGATCCGCATCAGTTCATTAGGAGACTTGTCGCTGGTTCTTGAGCTTGATCTTCGACTTCAGCGTAGAACCTTTGTTGACGTGAAACTTGTCTTCAGGGATCATAAGTAAACAACTAACTTATCAGCGATCATCATAATGACTGAACAGACTCAGTATTAATGGTGAACAGTTTCGCTGAATGTTTAATTTAAAGAGCGAGAGTTCCTATCAGCGGTACTGTAAGATCTTAGTACTTATCAGCGATAGTGAAACTCTGATACATATTGTTTACTTACAATTTTCAGTAAGTATATAAGAGAGGGTCATTATCAAATCACTGAGGGTTTGGATCAACAATCTCCCCCTATTTGATTATGACATAGCAACAAAGAAAATTGCTATTTAATGAAAACATAAGGATAAAAAGAACTCATAAAATATTTGTCCCTTTTACTATTTTCTGGGATCTTTTCAGTACTGATAGAGTAAAGTACATTCGCTGAAATCTTTCTTTAAAACTTTGAATCAGGTTACAAAGAGAAATGGAAAGATTACAAGTACGAGCGAAATAAATTACAAGTACAGAAGAATAACTGATACAATAGAGAAAAGGCGATCATATCAGCTTATAAAGGTTCTTCCTTAATGAGAAGTTCATCAAGGGTCTTTGATGTGGGGATCATCCAGTCAGGGACATCTTCTCCTTGATTCTTTTTCTTCAGAGCTGCTTCAAAAATCAAGGGCTTCAGGTGTCTAGCTTTGATGTTGCGTCTGACTTCACACCAGTATACGAGATCTCTGAGTTGTTCGATGGGAGCGATGTCTAGCTCAGAGATACGTTGAAAGTGATGATTTCCATAGTAGTCTAAAAAGAATATACCATAGGGATCACTTACAACTGTGCCAGGAATGAATGTTTCTCCAGGTGGTAGAGAGGTGTCAAGCATTGAGAGATCGGCATCAGGGCCAACAATTTCAGCACGAGAGAAACCAATGCCCGTTTCATTCCGAATATGAGGACCTGAACCAGAGGCTTTCTTTTTCCTATCAGGGACTTTTCTTGGTTGAGGAAGAGTAGGAGGAATATCCACAGCAGATGAAAGCAGGTCGATCTGTTTGTTTAAGATCTTCTCGACATGGCTTTTGAACTTTGAGCGCGATCCCTGAATGGCTAATTTTGTTTCTAACCATTCAGAGAGGCCAAACTTTTCTAAGGTAGCAGCATAGAAAGTTTGCTTGGTTTCGTCATCTCTGTAGACGTCCACTTCAACAACAGGAACTTCAGCGTACAGTCTTCCTCTGATGTTTGCCTTGACGATTTTGGATGGTCTAGATCGATAGGTCAGCATTTGTTTAGCCCATTCCAAAGTCGTATCAGAGACCTTAGTCTTTTCTCTAACGATCTCTTGAGCATCATCCCATAGCTGACGTTGAACATCAATGGGAACTCTTTTCAGCTTGGGGTCTTTTATAGATGGTTGAGTAAGTTTGATGGCGTATTCTCTGTCTTTTTCTTCAGCTTCCTTTCTTTCAGCGAGTAGGCGTTCAGCTCTAAGGTGTTCCTGGTATTCAGCTTTGTAAATTCTGAACTTTGGAGGAACTGAAGGAAGTTGATCACGCCTCAGAATGATTCGCTGATCCTTGAAGCGCTTTATTATTTCCTCTCTTCTTTTCTGATCCTCTTCACTTAGCTTTTGAGGAGCTAAGGAAGGTCTGCGATTGTGCGAGAGTAGCTGTTCTTCTAGTTCATCAGTCTCAGAGATTAAATCTAAGACTGGGATTATTTCTTCAGCAGCAGCTGGTATTATTGGTGAAGTCGCAGTTGTGGAGCCTTCAGCAATATCCTCAAACAGGGGAGAGGACTAGCTGAAACACAGCGATCTTACGAGTAAGAACTTGGGTAGAATCAGATAGAGAGAATTGGTTCAAGTGTATAGGCTTGGGTAGTAGAACTGATAGGTATGATAGAGGAAGGATGGAGTGAGATGTTTAGCATACCTGACAAACCGGATTTTCAAGCAACATCATCAGATTGTCATCTTCAGCGACGCTTTTGCCTTTTCCTTTCTCAGCTCCAGAGGCTGAGGGCTTTGTCTTTGTCCGCTCCCCTGAAGGTTCATTTATCGAGATTCCCTTAAGAGCTTTGATCTTCGGAGCAGGTTTGACGATAAAGAAGTCATCGTCATCTTCGTCATCATCATCAACATTCTTTGGAGAAGAAGATGGTTCATCATCAGGGATGTCGACGGCTTCATCATCTTCTGCTTCGGATTCAGTTTTCTCAGCTTCTTCTTCGAGTTGCTCCCCCTCAGATACAGAGGCGAGCTTCTCGGTTTCCTCAGGGTTTTCATCTCCCTGAGGTCCAGCGGTGGTTTCTTCAGTATTCGTCTTCTCTCCCCTGATAGATTCATCATGGGAAAGGTCTTCAGCGCTCTTGGCGAGGTCTTCAGCGCTCTTCTCCCCCCTCTTTTTCATGATAACTGGGGGAGGAATGGGTAGATTCAGCAGCGTTGGTAGGTTCTCTGTCTTCTTGGCCAGAGAGACCTACACAAGCTTCAATCTTTGCTAATTTGTCTTCAAGGCCAGAAATAGCAGGATTGATCTTTCCGAGCTCAATGCGATCCGCCTTTGTAAAATGTTCAGATTCAGGGACAGGGGCAGGAGCAGGAGTATTCGCCTTATGCAGCAGCTGTTCGATCATAGTCTTCATCGAACCAACGTCAGTCTTTACAGAGCTTAAGTCAGTCGTCAGAGTGTTGACATTTGTCTTCACAGCAGACATATCTCCCTCTAGTGTTCCAACCGATGTCTTCAGCGTTATTACCTCGCTGGACATGGATGAAACTGAATTTTTGAGAGAGGTGTAGTCTGTGTAGATATCAGCGAGCACCTTGGCGAAGTCACTGAGAGTTTTATCAACCTGCTTCATGTCATCTGTGGAAGCCTTCTTCTCCACCACCGTTGTCAGTTTGTTCAGATTTTCTCCAGCGTTTGTTACAGCTGTAGAGTTATTGGAGAGAGTAGTGGTGAGACCTGTCAGCTTTGTCTCCACGGACTTCAGAGAGGCGTTGATATCTCCCAAATTAGGACCTGTAACATATAAAAACTTATGAACAGAGGAAAGCTCAGAAGTTTGGGGTTTAGTCAAAGTGTTTATGGGTTGTTGTTTACCTGCATGAGGATTGGTGAATTCATCGAAATCACGGGTTCCTGAGTAAAGTTCCATGTCATCTTCAAAAGTGCCCATGGATTTTTCTGCAGGTCCTGTCTTCATCATTCCTGGAGAATCAGCTTTAGGTTCCGAGGAAATGATGGCAGCGCCAGTTAGATCTGGAGTAGAGACCAAATGAGTGGAGGGAGGAGCGAAGGATAAGAATGGGGGTTGGGTTATGAGTTCAGCGTTGGATTCGCTGACAATCACTTCATCAGTCTTTTGAGAGAATGAAGGAGGTTGGGTAGGTTCCAAGTTTGTAACCTCAGCGTTTAGAGACGCTGAAGTTGGGATAAAAGGGATGGCTTGTTCAGGTGTGGCAGAGTGTACCACTGAACGTTCCTTCAGCTCTGCAGAAAGAGTTGAGGAGTCTTCAGCATGAGATTGCTGGGGTTGCTCCTTTGTTTTCTTGATCCTTTTAGAATCAAGTGGGGTAGATGAATGTTTCCTTTTCTTAGAAGGAGAGGATTTTGTGGCCAGGGTATCAGCGATGGGTATTGTCGCTGAAGGAGCCACATAAGTAGAAGAAGAAGGGTTGAGAAGAGTTAAGAGGGTAGAAAGACGTACCTCATTTTCAACAGGTTTGAAGTCGAGTACCTTAGGCCAATCTGAGAGAGCTTCAGATCGCCCTCTTGCGGGTAGCTGTCCTTCAGGCCATATTGAAAGATAGCGCTGATGAATCGGGGGTAAGGAACCCATGCAGGCCTGTCAGCGGCAGAGTCTACTCTTTGCAGCAAGTCATCATAGATGAGAGATGCCCAGTCAATGTGTAGACCTTTCAGCAGAGCGTATCCCATAGCTTGCTGAGGTTGAGCGGCTTGATCAGAAGAGTCGGTCTTGGCAGTCATGCAGCTGATAAGGTGAGCAAAGATGAAGTTCATCTCGCTGGGCATTTTCGATTTCTTCAGCACTGTTAGCTTCTTCTCAGGCTTCTTGTCTCTGCCCATTTCCCATACATAGCCCATTGCATCAAAAAATGCAATAAGAGCTTCTTTGTCAGCGAGCTTCTTATGGTCAGGGAAAGGAACAAAAGGTTTTTCCTTTGTAGCGATGGGAAAGTTCAGAGCTTTGCGAATGATGGCAGGTGTGATCTTTATCGTGCCATATTCAGTATCGCAGAGGATACAATCAATTGTTTTGGAGGGATCTTTGGCGGATGGTAGCTGAGAGTGTCTGGCAGAGTACCAGAACTGAGATAGTAGCAGCTGACTTGCAGGGGGTGAAATGGTCAGGGCTGTTGAAATGCAGCAATTCTTCAGGAAATTCACAACATCTGTCAGATGTGTGACTTGCTTTCGAGGAGGAAACTCGAGAAGCGCAGAAAGGTTGTTATCTTAGTCCAATCTAGTTGATCTAGAGTGAACTTAACCTGAGGAGCCTTGATGATTTCCATTTCCTCAGAGTCAGTAGAGATGTTCTCAGCGGTAGTAGGAATGTTAGACGTTGCCATTTCTTGTATTATCAGTTTAACCAAAGATTAACAAATAAGAATAATCTTAATGTGGAAAGATTTTCCATTAAGATGGTTCGAATTTTGTCCATTTCATTCAGACAAAATGTCTTAATGAAGATTAGGGTTTTTCTTGATTTTTGAAACGAAATGTAAAACCCATTTTCTTATTTTTCCAGTTTTCTATGAAGAAATAGATTCTGGAAACGAATGAAGAACAAGTTTAAGATTTTGCATTTAAACTTGAAGAACAACCATGAAATGGTTGTGTTCATAAAACCACGAAAGAAAATGATTTTATTTTACGAAGTTCTTTTGTTTGATCTTGTTAAAACAAAGAGTAGATCAGAAACAAGTTATTTGCATTCGGTAAATAATAAGAACATATTAACCTTGATGTTTGATGAAGAAGATGATGAACAGTTCTTGAAGTTTTTGAAATCACAAATGCAACAGTGAATTCTTTCTTGCGGAGGAAGATTGATCGCGTAAAAGAAAAATATAAACAAAGAATTTGTTTATATAGAGATTTTAGAAAGAGAAAATCTTGAGCGGGAAAAGATTTTCATCATGACACGGACACGTGTTTGCATTTGATTGGAAGTTTGAACGAGACGTGCAAACGTGTGTTAGGAAGAGAAAACGTGCCGGGGTTTTATCCGTTGTAATGAAGTCACAACTGTCCTTTCATATTCTTGGAACAAAGGGTTTCTTTGTAAAAGCTGAGGGTCTAGAAACTTTCTTTGACCTGCACTCGTTAGCGAAATGTCCTGTCTTTTCGCAGTTAAAACAAGTAGCAGTAGCCTTATCAACAAAAGCTGATGATCTAGGCTTGTCAGTTATGGAAAGAGGTTTGTTCTTTCTAAACATTTTCTTTTTGGCAAATCTCCTGAACTTCTTAGTTAGGAGAGCCAAAGATTCATCATTATCTGAAAAATCAGAATCTGATGACCTTTCAGAGTTACTTTCTAACTCAGTGATGGTGACCGAGGGTCGCTGAGTAGAAGGTTCTTCTGAGATTAAAGCAACAGGGGTGCTTCTGGAATCTTTTACAAGATTCTTCTTAAGATGGCTCGATTGCTTATGATTCAGCAACGTGCCATATAAGGTTGAAAGGGTCATTGATTTTAGATCCTTTGATAGCTTGAGACACATAGCATAATTGTCCCATCTTTCAGGTAAACATTCTAGAAACTTTGTCAGTACTTCAAAGTTAGAATATTCCTTACCAACAGTTTTCAGATCTATAATTAAACAATTAAAACGTTGGTGAACTTCAGAGAGAGATTCATTCTTACCAGAAATGAAGCTTTCGTATTGTCTTACCAGGTTGATCTTTCTTGAATCCTGGACTTCAGACGTTCCTTCATACTGAACACATATTGTGTCCCACATGGCCTTTGATGTTTTCAGATTCATGACGGAATGGTAGACTTCGTCAGGAATAGTCATGGATAGTATGGATCTGGCTTTTGTATCTATAGCCACTTTCTTCTTATCTGCGTCAGTCCATTGAAAGATTTCCTTAGGTACCAGCCTTTCTGGAATAGCAGGTCTATTCTCGGCGGCTGGAACAGCAGCATCAATTCTTACAGGGATAAATGGACCATTCTCTAGATAGTAAGGAATAGTAGGGTCTACACCTTCTAAGAAGAGTGTCATCCTATTTTTCCATAAGTTGAAGTTATCTTTGGAAAATCTAGGGGGTTTAGCAAGAGAACCATTGTCTATATAATTTGTGTTTGTGTTGGTGGCCATTTTCAGATAATAGCATGGAAGAGAAATATCTTAGATTAGATCTTGTTTATGAGGTTAAACAAATCCGCTCTGATACCACTTGTTGGTCCCGAAGGCCTATACAAGTTTGTAGAAGGGGGGGGGGGGGTGAATACAAACACACAGATTTTACTTTTCTAAATTGTTTATTGATAAATCATTAACAATTTACAGCTTGTTGCGGAAACAAGATTAAGGATAAACCTAAATCTAAACAAGTTGGAACACTAAGGTTTCTTGCACTAAGAGAGATAAGGAAATTACTAATAATAACCTATCTTGAGATAAGAGATTGAACTTTTCCAGAGTTAGCAAGTTACTTCAAATGAAGTGGGTTCATCTCTTTATATACTGCATGCATTTAATGCAAGTCAGTATACACTTTACACGTGTCATCAGCTGGTTGGTTGCATGTCATTGACGTTGGTTGACAACCTTAGTAGCCGCATGGATGAACAGTGTAGTATCAGAATGGTTGTACGATTTCAAACAGTCGGAGGTTCTTTTCTGACATTTCGTACGGAGTCATGCAAGGGAGGTTAAGACAAAAGTACTTTGTACGGAGGACTTCATGATCAGCTTTCGTTGATTCAGCGATTATCATTTTCTATTCAGCGAATGATAAAGTTCAGCGATAGCTGAAGTCTTGTACTTGATACTTCACGTTGAGTGGACAAATCTGAGTCTTCGCTGATCCGCATCAGTTCATTAGGAGACTTGTCGCTGGTTCTTGAGCTTGATCTTCGACTTCAGCGTAGAACCTTTGTTGACGTGAAACTTGTCTTCAGGGATCATAAGTAAACAACTAACTTATCAGCGATCATCATAATGACTGAACAGACTCAGTATTAATGGTGAACAGTTTCGCTGAATGTTTAATTTAAAGAGCGAGAGTTCCTATCAGCGGTACTGTAAGATCTTAGTACTTATCAGTGATAGTGAAACTCTGATACATATTGTTTACTTACAATTTTCAGTAAGTATATAAGAGAGGGTCATTATCAAATCACTGAGGGTTTGGATCAACACTTGTCCAACTCACCAGCTTTCCACTCAGGAGCTGACAGCCTCTTGTGGTGCTTTTCCTATCCAATTTGCAACCTGCAAAATCACTATCTGAATAGGCGATTAGATCAAACCCTGAATCTTTGGGATACCAAAGACCTAGGTTCATAGTACCCTTAAGGTAACAAAAGATTCGCTTCACAGCGATCATATGAGATTCCTTAGGTTCAGCTTGATATCGTGCACACAAACAGGTTGCGTACATAATGTCAGGTCGGCTAGCTGTAAGATACAAGAGAGAGCCGATCATCCCACGGTACAGCGTGACATTAACAGGTATTCCATTTGAATCCTTGTTTAGTGTCAGCGATGGTGCCATGGAGGTTTTCATAGCTGAACTCTGAGATAAATCGAATTTCTTCAGCATATCTTTAACATATTTTCCCTGATTAATGAAAGTTCCTTTTTCATTCTGTTTTATCTGAAGACCAAGGAAATATGTTAGCTCACCCATCATACTCATTTTATACTCTTCTTTCATTCTATCAGTGAAACGAGTACAAAGGTCAGGGTTAGTAGAACCAAATATAATGTCGTCAACATATATCTGAACAAGAATGATATGACCTTTCACTATTCTGAAAAATAGAGTTTTGTCGATTTTACCTCGCTCAAATTTTTCAATTAGGAGATAATAGGATAGAGTGTCATACCATGCACGTGGAGCTTCCTTTAAGCCATAAAGTGCCTTATCCAGTTTATAAACATAACCTGGACGCTTAGGATCTGAGAATCCTGGAGGTTGTTCCACATAGACTTCTTCATTCAGCTTTCCATTGAGAAATGCTGACTTAACATCCATCTGATAAACTTTGAAGTCTTTGTGTACAGCACATGCTAAGAATACACGAATAGATTCTAGTCTTGCTACTGGAGCAGATGTTTTGTCGTAGTCTACACCTTCCTCTTGTCTGTATCCCTGAGCAACAAGCCGAGCCTTGTTGCGGGTTACAGTTCCATGTTCGTCCAACTTGTTTCGATAGACCCATTTAGTGCCTATCACTGTCTTGTCAGTTGGTCTTTGAACAAGATTCCAAACTTTGTTTCTTTCGAATTCAGTCAGCTCTTCTTGCATAGCGTTGACACAGTTTGGATCTTTGAGGGCATCATCTATTTTCTTTGGTTCAATCAGAGAAATAAAGTTAACAAATAAACAAATATTACCTGAACTTCGTCAAGTCTGAACACCAGCGTTTGGATCACCAAGAATTTGATCAATTGGGTGATTTACAGTCCATCGCTGAGCCGGAGCATGAATCGCTGACTCAAATTGAACTGTACGAGATGAAGATGAGGCTTCAGCAACTTCTGGAATATCAGCCAAGAGAGGAGTAGGTGCAGATGTCATCACATTTACTGATTGCTGAGAAGTAGATGGAATGTCTGAGACATTTGGTTTAGAAGCAGGCATAGTGTTTAAAGGAATAGCTGAGACCCATGATGTTTCAGCTTCACTATTCTGCATGTTTGGGATGATAGTAGGACCATCATCTTCAACGGTATGAGTATGAGGAGTGGGAATATCTTCTGAATCACCAAGATGAGAAAACATCCATTGATTTAGTTCTTCAGTATCAGCAGAAGGTCGAGAATTCGCTGAACGGGATTCGTCAAATGTGACGTGAATAGTTTCTTCAACAGTTTGTCTTCTTCGATTGAAGACTCTGAAGGCTTTGGAGATTGAGGAGTATCCAAGAAAGATTCCATCATCAGCCCTAGGATCAAACTTTCCAAGGGCATCTCTGTTGTTCAGTATGAAACACTGACATCCAAAGATGTGAAGAAAGCTAATTGAAGACTTTCTCCCATGAAAAAGTTCATAGGCTGTTTTATTAAATCTTTTGACTATCAGCGACGTGTTTTGCGTAACACAGGCAGTGTTGACAACTTCTGTCCAAAACTGAGTAGGCATGTGAGAATCGCTGAGCATTGAACGTGCAGCTTCAATAATAGTTCTATTTCTTCTTTCAGCGGCCCCATTTTGTTGCGGTGTTCTCACTGAAGAAAAGTTGTGAGAAATACCCTTACTCTCAAAGAAGGAATCAAGAGAACTGTTTTTAAATTCAGTCCCATGATCACTCCTTATTGAGCGAACGGTCAAGTTGTTCAGGACTTCCATTTTCCTGACAAAGGTGATGAGTTCTTCAGGGGTGTCACTCTTAGAACGGAGAAACATTACTGTTAGGACCAAAAATGTCCTAATAATATGAAAACTTTGTAAAGGGCTTATGTTAGTTTGTAAAGGGCTTATGTTTGTAATGGGCTTGGGCTTAGCACTAAGTGGGCCTTGGGATTGACTATATAAAGTGTTAGGAGGCTCATTAAAAAATGTGTGGCACAATGTAAGGAGCATAATTCTAGAGAGAAAGAGAGAGTCTTCCATGTACTAAAATGATTAACATCTAATATGAGGATGCCGTTTGTATCTCGATCTCTCCCTAATACTTGAATTGTTGTTGATTTCTGGGATCACAATTGGTATCAGAGCAGAATTAAAGATATTTATTCGATACGATCATTCGAATCTCGACAATTCAAGTGAAAAAGTGCCGAATTTTGCAGAATTTGAAGATTTTGGAGTTCGATCTTCAAGTAAGTGTGTTCTAATCACTTGATCTGTTAAAGATTTGTTCGTTGTTCGATTCTACATCAATTCTTATCTTCAGAATTGATCAACGTGAACAATTGGTGATTTAGAAATTTTGAGAGTTTTGGAGTTTTTCGGAAAATCTTAAGATCTAGAAGAGTTTGATGTGCATGGATTGACTTTAGCCAATCAGATCATTTTCTGCATTGATTATGAAGAGATTGCAAAAATCAGATCCGAATTTGGTGAAGAAATGTGTGAGTTACGATTTCTGATATGAACAGTGCCTAGCCTCGCCGGAAAAACGATTTTGGCCGGAATTTGGATTTTTCACCGGGGATTTGATGTTAGTTGCTCACAGATCTGTTCGGTATGAAGTAACGATCTGTTTGCAATAATTTGGTGTGGAATTCAGCAAGAAATCGAGGTTTTTGGGCTGATAAAAGTGTTCGTCGGAATTGTTCGTAACTGTCGCACGATGATACTCATAACGGTCGGACAACAAAGACATTCATATATTCATAACTGTCGTACGCTTAAGTGTTCATCATACTCATAACTGTTGCACGATACTAAAACTCATAACTGTCGTACAACATTTGGCCGACTTCACATTTTAGTCACACACGACACGTACGACAGTTACTATTCATTGGGTCTAGTCGTACAAGAAGCATACGATTTCTACTGTTCATGTGCGCTAGTCGTACAAGTGGCATACGACTACGACTGTTCTTTCGCGCTAGTCGTACAAGAGGCATACGTCTACGACTGTTCATTAGCGCTAGTCGTACAAGACCCATACGACAGTTACTGTTCACCTGAGTTAGTCGTACAAGACTCCTACGACAGTTACTGTTCTTTAGCGCTTGTCGTACAAGACTCGTCCGACCGTTACTGTTCACTGGAAGTTTTAGCGGAACCCCCGTGCTAAGTCTCGGGAGGGGGACATTTTCTTGGACTTGATTATAAAGCATGGATGCTACATGACGCTTCCTCCTTCGAGCAAATCCGAACCAAGCTCTTAAGCCGAATTCCTATTCAACCCGCGGTTCATTGACGGATTCTTTGTTAAACACTGTGATTGCACTCGGTTTGTCACTCAAAACTCGCTCGTTATCTTTCTTGTGAGCTTATCAGAACAAGCTTGAGTTTCTACTTTTTGAAGATGTGCTCGTGCATCCAGTCGAGGTTATGGCGCACATCGAATCCGGTTTTTCATGGTTGAAAATAAGAAGAGTAAGAGCTTCTTTCAAGGGGGAGCCTAGATTTCATTCGAAGAAAAAGCATCACTAAAGTTTTTTTCAAGAAAATCAAGGGGGAGAGGAGCTAAAGCTTTTGAAGTTGATATGATTTTGCTTTACAAAACTTTAGGGGGAGAATGTTAGGACCAAAAATGTCCTAATTATATGAGAGTTTTGTAAAGGGCTTATGTTAGTTTGTAAAGGGCTTATGTTTGTAATGGGCTTGGGCTTAGCACTAAGTGGGCCTTGGGCTTGACTATATAATGTGTTAGGAGCTCATTTGTAGACGGAGAGGCACAATGTCGAGAGCTATAGTTTGAGAGAAAGAGAGAGTCATCCTATTGTACTAAAATGATTAAAATCTAATATGAGGATGACGTTTATATCTCGATCTCTCTATATACTTGAATTTGTCGATTGATTATGGGACAACAATTACCCATGTATAGCGAGAGAATTCATCAACTATGACCACCGTATATTTCTTTCCAGCGATGGATTGTTTGTTAACAGGGCCAAACAAATCCATATGGAGAAGTTGTAGAGGAGATGACACTGAGGAAACTTGCTTAGACTTAAAGCTTGCTTTGGTCTGCTTCCCTTTCTCACACGCTGAACATAAGGACTCTTTGGCGTATGATTGTTGAGGTAGACCAGTGACTAACTCTTTAGAAGAAAGAGTGTTCAGTGTCTTGAAGTTTAGATGAGAGAGCCTATTATGCCATAATCAGTTGACATCAGATGAGGCTTTTGAGAAGAAACAGGAGTTCTCAGTGGTTGTTGAGTCCATGTTTATTACATAAACATTTTCCAAACGATAACCGCTGAGAGCTATCTTCTCCTTTTTGTCAGCGACAAAGCAGGATTCCTTAGTAAAGATTACTTTGTTATCCATGTCGCAAAGCTGACTGATGCTTAGAAGATTATGCTTTAGCCCTTCAACATATGCGACTCTTCTGAAGGTTGTTGTACCATTAGAGAGTACACCAAACCCGCGGGTATGTCCTTTTCCATTTCCACCGAAAGTTACAGAGGGACCTTTCTCTTCTTTGTACTCAGTGAGCAGGTTCTTCTTACCAGTCATATGTCTAGAGCATCCGCTATCGTGATACCAGATACCCTTCTTAACCTGCATTACAAAGGAGGATTAGTTTGTCTTGGGTACCCACTTAACCATGTGTACACACTTGTCAGTGGGGTAGAAGACGAAGTGGAAGGTTTAGCAGTCTTCGCAGCATTTGAAGATTCAGCTTTGTCAGTCTTCACTTTGGTTAATTTCTTAACCTCAGTGGTCTTCTTTGCCTTGGGGTAATGATCTTCACCTTAGCTATCTTTTCAGCTTGGGTGGCTGTGGGGCACTTACTAGCAATATGATTGGTAAGTCCACAATGATAACATTTCCAATAACTAAAAGTAGTTCTAGGACCATTTGCATGCTGAGCTCTTGATTTTGAATTAGAAGGACCAGCACCAAGTAAACTTTTGGTATTTGAAATAGGAGGAACATTCAGTTCTTCGGATTTCTTACCAATAGTATCCACTTTGATTCTAGGAATAGATCGCTGAATAAATCCAGGGATCTTATTCTTTGAACCAAAGGGATAAGTCACTGAAGCTTTAGAAGCGTTCAGCTTTGGTACAAAGGTACCCTTCTTAGGATTTTGATTAAAAGCAATTCCTTTACCTTTGTCTTTAAGGATTGAGGTAGGTTTTGGATAAACAACTTTTTCTTTACCTTTAGAAGTTAAGGTAGAGATTTCCTCAGGGATAGGCGGTTTAGAAGAGGAACACTGAGACGAGAAAGTGTCAGGGATATAGGATACGAATATTCCAAACTTAAGCATGGAACGGTCAGTGGTTGGTTCTAGAGTATCAGCTTTGTAACCAAGACCACGTTTATCACTCAGGGGAATCTGAGACTTAATTATCTCAATGATCTTTGTTAAGGAATTATACCATCCATCAACAGTAGCTTTTTCAGCTTTTAATGCAGCGATAGCTTCTTCGCGCTCGATTTTGACTAGCTGATTTAAGTGAACTTGATCTTTAAAATCTTCTTAAATTTTCGAAAGATTTTCTATTTGAAGGTGACAGTTTGTAAGCTGTTCAGCGAGATAAAGGTTTTGATTTTCAACAACAGTTTTGCCATTCATGGCTTCATATAAACTTCTAGTCAAGAGATCGATCTTTCGAAGACTATCAGCTTCATCAATATTTAAAATATTGGTAAAGAAGGAAGGTGATACCTTAGTAGCAGAGGTTGAAGTAGAGAGAATGTCAGAATTTTCTTCCTCATCTTCAAGTTTGGCCATTAGACATAGATTGGCTTCATCATCATCTTCAGAGTCAGATGATTCTTCTTTGTCAGAGGCAGCCCAATCATAGTCAGCCATAAGGCCTTTGCCTTTCTTCTTAAAGGTTTTCAGCTTTGAATACCTTTCTTTCAGCTTTTTGTATTTTTCATCTCTAGTCCTGGGAGTAAAGTTTTTCTTGGGAAAAGCTGAGGGTCTAGAGACTTTCTTTGACCTGCACTCGCTAGCAAAATGTCCTATCTTTTCACAGTTATAGCAAGTAGCAGTAGCCTTATCAACAGGGGTTGATGATCTTGGCTTGTCAGTAATAGCAAGAGGTTTGTTCTTCTTGAAATTACTCTTTCTAGCAAATCTCCTGAACTTATTAGCCAGGAATGCCAGAGTTTCATCATCATCTGAAGCGTCAGAATCTGATGAACGTTCAGAGTTAGTTTCCAACTCAGTGACAGTGATTGTAGATCACTGAGTGGAAGGTAACTCTGAGAGTAAAGCAACGAGGGTGCTTTTGGAATCTTTTACAAGATTCTTCTTAAGATGACTCGATTGCTCATGATTCAGCATCGTGCCTTATAAGGTAGAAAGAGTCATAGATCTAAGATCTTTTGACATCTTGAGACACATTGAATAACTGTCCCAGCTTTCAGGTAAACATTCTAAGAACTTTGTCAGTACTTCGAAGTTAGAATATTCCTTACCAACAGTTTTCAAATCTATTATTAAGCAGTTAAAACGTTGGTGTACTTCAGAGAGAGATTCATTCTTACCACAAATGAAGCTTTCATACTGTCTTACCAGGTTGATCTTTCGAGAGTCATGGACTTCAGAAGTACCTTCATACTGAACCCAGATTGTGTCCCACATAGCTTTTGAGGTTTTCAGGTTCATGACGGAATGGTAGACTTCGTCAGGAAGAGCCATGGAGAGTATGGATCTGGCTTTGGTGTCGATAGCCACTTTCTTCTTATCTTCATCAGTCCACAAATGAATTTCCTTGGGAATCAGCCTTTCTGGAATAGCAGGTTTATTCTCAGCGGCTGGAACTGCAGGATCAATTCTTATAGGAATATATGGGTCGTTTTCAAGATAGTAAGGCATAGTAGGGTCTACACCTTCTAAGAAGAGAATCATCCTATTTTTCCATAGATTAAAATTATCTCTGGAGAATCTAGGGGGTTTTGCAAGAGAACCGTTGTCAATATAGTTAGTGTTTGTGTTGGTGGCCATTTTCAGAAATAGAAAGGAAGATAAATCTTAGTACAGATCAGATCTTGTTTATGAGATTAAACAAATCTGCTCTGATACCACTTGTAGGTCCCGAAAGGTTATACAAGTTTGTAGAAGGGGGGGGGGGGGGGGTTGAATACAAACACACTATTTTTACTTTTCTAAATTGTTTATTGATAAATCAAGACAATATACAACTTGTTGCGGAACAAGATTAAGGATTAACCTAATCTAAACAAGTTAAGAACACTAAGTTTCTTGCACTAGAAGGAGATAAGGAAATTACGAATAATAACCTAACACACAGATAGAAAGAAGAAGATGGTCCGAGCACACTTCATTTCTGAAGTAGGGTTCTTCTTATATACTGCATGCATTTAATGCATGGCAGTATTGCTTTACACGTGGCAGCAGCTGAGTGGTTGCATGTCATTGACCTTTGTAGACAACCTTAGTAGCCGCATGGTGCACAGTGTAGAATCAGAGTTGTTGTACGATCATAGACAAAGAGGATGTCCGTTCTGACAGTTCGTACGGGGACGTGCAAGGGAGGTAAGACAATAGTACTTTGTAAGGAGACTTCATGATCAGCTTTCGTTGAAACAGTTCTTTATCAGCGAATGATAAAGTTCAGCGATTGCTGAAGTCTTCTACTTGATACTTCACGTTGAGTGGACAAATCTTGGCTTCGCTGATATCCGCATAAGTTCATTAGTAGACTTGTCGCTGGTTCTTGAGCTTGATCTTCGACTTCAGCGTAGAACATATGTTGACGTGAAACTTGTCTTCAGGGATCATAAGTAAACAACTAACTTATCAACGATCATCTCATAGACTGAACAGGCTCAGAGCTACTCGATGAACAGAGTTCGCTGACTATTTAACTTTAAAGAGCGAGAGTTACTATCAGCGGTACTGAAATAGTCTTAGTACTTATCAGCGATAGTGAAACTCTAATACATATCATTTACTTACAATTTTCACTAATTGTTAAGAGAGGGTCATTATCAAATCACTGAGGGTTTGGATCAACAACTTCCCCTTTTTGCTTTTCCCCAAAGATGAGTACATCATGCTTATCAGCCACCGGGATCCGGATTAATTTCTTTGCACAAAATATCTCTGCCTGGTTGACTTTCAGCCAGTCCATACCCACAATCACATCGAACCCTCCAATTTCCATCAACAACAAGTCGATCGGAAACTTCGTTTTTCCTATTGAAATAAAACAACCCTCAAGTCTTTCGCGAACCAAGACTTGACCCCCGTTAGTTACCTCAACTACTAAGGCATTTTCCAAAGTAGTGACAGGTATAGCTAATTTGAGAAAGAACGACTTGGATACAAACGACAAATTTGCACCACAGTCAAATAAAATGCGCACAGGAAGGGAATTAACGAGGAATGTACCCGAGACGACGTCTTTCGATTATTTAGCCTCATCAGTTTTCATTTGGAATGCCCGACCCGTTGGCTTTGGAACATTTGGTTTCTTACTTTGATCTCCGCTCTTTTTCAGCTTTGGGCACTCCCGACGGAAATGACCTGGTTGTTTACACTCGTAGCATGTTGATCCTTGTACAGGACAATTGTTCATCATATGCCCACTTTTACCATACTTGAAACATTCCACCACTGTCACCCGACATGGTCCATAGTGCTTACTCCTACACTTCGGACACCAATTCGGTTCACGACGCGATTCATAACGAACACTTTTATCAAATGCTTTCGATTTCTGAGAAGACTCTGACCGGCCTTCCCCTTTCCGTTTCTCTCCAACTTGAGTCTTTTCTTCTTTTTCCTTAGCGTAGACCTCTTCCAAAACCTTAGCTTCCTCAATTGTCTCCCTTAGCGTTGAAGCTTTAGCATTTCGTACACGGGACATCATGTCCGCTGGCAAACCCTTCAAATACGCTTTAATCTTTTCTTTCTCATTTGGAGCCACATGCCCCACCAAGTTCAGCTTCTCCATAAAAGTTTCAGTATACTTCCTAACAGATAAAGTACCTTTCTTAAGATTCTGAAACTCTTCTTCAATTCTACCCATCTCGTTTTCATTGCAGTATTCTTCCAAGATCTTTTTCTTGAACGACTCCCAAGTCATAGCAGACAGGACTAGAACCGTGATTGTAGCCGTCACTACATTCCACCAAGTCAGGGCATTACCTCTTAACATTTGAGACGCAAATCTGACCTTTGACTTCTCATCACATTCACAAGCCCTGAAAGCTTGTTCCATTTCCCTTAGCTAATTCATACACGCCACTGGATTATCTGCTTCGGTAAACTCGGGTGGTTTACAGGTTAGAAATGTTTTGTACGAGCAGACTCTTTCCATCCTCCTTTCTGTCTCTATCACAGGGTTACCAATTGGATTTATTATCACAGTATCAGTCTCCGTTCGCCGTAACTCCGCACTTCGATCATTCAGTGCTTTCATAAACATTTTAGTTTGTTGTGCCATTTCCGCATTCATCATTCGAGTCATGTTCTCCATCATACGCGACTCCGCCGTCGATTCCGGCGTTTCTTGGGTGGCGGTACTAGTACCCGTTCTGTGTATCTGACTATCCGCTGCTCCCGTAAAATGTAACCTTGGTGGGCTCTCATGAGTTCCGCCCATTCCAGGTTGTCCCTCCAAGCCCCAATCATTTACTGCTCTGTCCTCCGAAGAATTAGAGGACCTCGGTAGCGTATTCACCATCGTTCTGATATAACACAAGAAATAACCATAAGAAATGGTTACACATAACTAGACATACGAAACATACTTTACTGATCATTAGTTACTGTAACAATTTAGAAACAAGTATGCTTATGTAACAATATATCCATAATGACAGTAGCTAATTGAAATTGCGAACATACTATACATAAGAATCCTCGTTACCATCGTTACAGTACTAATTTCTCGTATTTGCATCAACTTTAAGACAATCCCGTCTTAGTACTTCTACCCATTTCTCACATATCATATCTTAATTCATCTCAGCTTAAGTCTAAGTATCTCATTAGCATACTTAGTTCACTTAAACTAATGCTCTGATACCATATTGTAACACCCTAAAACTCAGGGCTAATTTAAACCTTAAAATATAACAAGGTTTAAACATAAAACTTCCAACTTATATAAATGAGCAGAGAAATATCTATGAAGTCATATTTACAAATATCGAATTCTTCAAATAACGTATTAATCTAATCATGTCACTATAATCAGATTAACTAGGTTATCTAAGCAATCCATCAAAACTTCAATATTCAATATCTTCTCCGCTAATCCAAAAGCTCTCGTCCCACATCCCTTTATTTCCCCGAGCTAGTACCTGGTAAGAAAACATCATTTGAAACGATTAGGCTAACGCCTAGTGAGAACATTCGGTTTCAAATTAATATTTATAAAATCAATGTAAACAAGGCATAACAAACCTGGTTTACCCTTTTTCTTACCACATGCGTAACCATCTTTCGATGACGGAACTAAACCCGATTCCATGAATATAACTGACACCAAGTCAATCATTATAGCATGTCCCAGAGCCCACGCTACGAATCTCCACATATTCTAGATTAATGCTCTTATCATATTCCAGAGCCACACTACGAATCTCCATGGATTCTAGATTAATGCTCATATCCAAGAAATCGCAATTACACATGCCAAATTCTTGGAAAGGAAGTAGAGATTACAATTACACATGCCAATCTCTCCTCTTCCTTAGAAATCGGAAATAACGATTAATCCACACGCCTATTCCATGATTTCTCACACACACTGGAATAACGATTAGTCCACACGCCTATTCCATGTGTTCATAACAACTAGTGCCTATGGATCCATTACACTTACTACACACCTGCATAGTGTCAAACTAAAACAATCTTTAAGCCTAACACACTACCATTCAACTGTAAGTATGTTCAAGCTACTAGGATTGTATTTCAGTTCCTAATTCGTACCCTTCCAGAAGTTAGAAAATCCTAAAGTTACTAGGTACTCAAAAGTGACTGGACAACAAAAGTTTCCGGACACCTCCAAACTATCCGGATAACATAACTTTCCGGATACCCACGACTTACCGGATACATGAACCTTTCCGGATACACCGGCTTTCCGAATATACTTTTCTGGATACAAATCTTACCGGGTACCTATATAATCCGGATGACATCCGGAAACTAAATAATCCGGATAATGTCCGGTAACTACACAAATAACAACTTACCGGGTACTTTGCCTTGTCCGGAAACCTTCATTCAGAGGTTTTCGGATACTATCATTTTATTCGGAAACTTTGACCTGCAGCTTAATAATTCGATCCAAATTCATGTCTGTTCCATTTAGCTTATTCTAAACACATTCATTCATTCCCAAAACGATTTATACAGGTATCTTAACATTTAATTTGACAGAAGCCACGGATTTAATCAAAATGAATGAACTCACCTTCTTGAGATAAAACCCACTTCACTGCACAATCTGATTCCAAATCCAAAACAGCACCTAGATGAAATCAGATTAAGATATGGATACTATCTTGAAACTGATATCAAGCTTACAAAATCTTTATAATCTTACCCAAAATTTTAAAGACAAAAGCTTGATTTTTCCTCCTTCTTTTCTTTCTCACTTTTCTCTCTGTTCTTTCTCTCTGTATCCTCTAAACCGACTCCAGCCAAGAGAAATAAGATATTTCTCAATCCCAGCCCATTTATCTATACCCACTTTCAATTAATTACCAAACACACCTTCCCATTTTCATATTATCAATATTAGCTCTAACTTTAGTTTCTCATGTTTTAAGCCATCATGAATTATAAACTAGCAAAGTGATCCAAATCTTAACTCAATATATAAAAATACCCCATTCATATTAAACATAATATAATAAAAATTCGAGATGTTACAGGAATGTTCAACCTTAAGCTTGATTGAATCTTGGTGTCAATACAAAAGTTTTGGGGAGGTGATGGGAATTGGAGACTCAGATAGTGATGAAGATATAGCAGAGTTTGAAGGATTAGATGACATTCAGGTCACCTCTGTTGTTGAAGTTTTGGAAAATAAGGATAGGAAAACACTTGTTCCTTCCTTGGAATGTGCTCCAGACTTAGAACTAAAACAACTTCCCTCCCATCTGAAATATGCCTTTTTAGGAGAACCAGAGAAGTTTCCAGTCATCATTTCATCTTCCTTAGAATCTAAACAAGAGGAAAGATTGGTTAGCATGTTAAAACAACATACCAAGGCCATAGGATGGACCATTGCTGAACTCTGCCTCCAGTTCTGCCCCTGCCTCGTTCTCCCCCTCTTCCCCTTGTCCCGACTGTTGGATTCGTTCGATTAGGATTTCCTTCTCCCTCTCTATTTGTACGTCGAGTGCCACTTGCCATTCTGTGGGTTTCAACAAGGTTAATATACACATAAGCACATACCCCAATATAATACGATATTCTAGTTCAAACATGTACTTGTAAGTTCATGATTACACTGGACAAATGTAATTTGAATTTACCTTACATGATGTTCCTTCTACCTTTTATATTTAGCATCCCAAGGTTCTAAAATAATAGGGACATTCTACTTCACATGCAGTTTAAGTCTAGGTATGGATCCGAATACCTAAATCTCTTAAACTAGGGCTCTGATACCATCTGTAACGACCCGGTTCTCAAACATGCGTCAAATAACATATATTGCATAACATCGTTACATAACAAAAGATACATCATAGATCACATAAGGTCCCTTCAGTCTCAAAACTATAAAATACATTTTTGAGTATCCACTATCCGCTAATAACTTACAATACATTTCGTAATACTATTCAAACAAAACGATACATAAGAACTTCCTATTCATCATCAGTCATCCAAAAGCATCCTACACTTTATCCTTGCCTTTATACCTTCCTTGACCTGGAATACATATTTTTGAAAACAAAATGAGGGATAGACCAAATGGTCTAGTTAGATAATCCCTGTCAGTTTAGTAATCCTTTTATAAAACACAAATATACAACAAGTAATTAAATACCAAGCAAGACTCGTGCACTGTGTACATCTCCTCATTCCCATGGCCATATTAATTGGTTGCGAGCCAACTAATAAATATACTCCGCTGTACTAAAATACAGCCAACACCGCTATCCCTCCGTACAGCCAATACTCCGCCGGTCCTAAGCCAGGCCAACGTGCTCTAGTGTGGTGTAATGCCCATATAAATACAATATACATCTCAATATATTATATTTCAAACATAAGCACATAGTCACATTATCTATCACATTCCCACTCAGTATATGTATTCCAGTTTGAAAACGTTTTACAGTAAAACTCACATGTTTGCTTATCAACACGCTTCCAAGCCTTCCCAAACAGATTCAGTCTTTCACCCAGAATTCACAGAATCTGAAATAAGTTAAATACAAATATCTCCTTACCAATTGAACACATAAGACATACTAGTAGGTTACGAACTCTAGATAAATCTATCTGACTCTTATCCTCAAAAGTGACCAAACAGCCAATGTTTCCGGATACTACAGAACTATCCGGACAACACAACTTTCCGAATAACATAACAATTCGGACGACATCCGGAAACCAAAGTAATCCGGACAATTTCCGGTATCTATTTTCATCCGAAAACCATAGAAAAGAGAACTTACCGGACACTTCATCCACCGGACACCAGCAAGGAGGAACTACCGGACACATTCAAATTGTATCCGGAAACCTCTGTCGGTTTACCCATTTTCTACCCAGATTCGACAGAAATTAACACTAGACATGTAATTGATGATTCTAATCCGATAGAAGCTTTCTACTAGTAATTACAGACATAAAACACAAAGGAAACATACCTCAATTCACTTCCAAGTAAACCAAATTGAAGCCCTAGCCACAATACCCTTCTTTCTTCTTCTTCTCTTCTCAAAACACACACACACCTACTAAATATCTGATATTTTCTGCTTTCTGAAATATCTGAAGTCTTAAGGGTGTATATTAAACCAAATTTACCATTTTAGACGTTGAATTTCTCAATAATGACCCAAACACCCCTAAACTTATAAATTAACCCAAACTTACCATAAACATCCAATTTTAAAGTTAACTAAAATTAACGGAAATAGAATTTACTAACGAACTTACCCGGGGTATTACATCATCTCCCCCTTAAAAGAATTCCGTCTCGGAATTCGGTTAATTGAAAAGGTATGAATACTTATCACTACTACTTCGAACTCAATCAAAGCCATAGATACTAACTGAATAGACACCCCACACACATCTATATCTCTAACACAGATAAGCAACAAAAGAATGGAAATACTAATGATCGTTTTGCACCGAAGTCAGATAACACTTTAGCACGTATAGACTTTGTTAGAAATGTTACCTGTAACCTCATCCGGAATTTCCTCTGCTTCTTGTGCTGTCATTTAGAAGGCTCGACCCTTTGCTTTCGGTACTTCAGACCTTTGTATCCCTCCTGACCTAACACCCGTTGGCTCCACCATCATACTACCCTGTTGTGCTTTCCGTTGTGGACAATCTGACTGAATATGATCAGGGGAGTTGCAAGAGAAACAGAATCGAGTTACCCAACAGTCTTTAGCAATGTGACCAGTCTTTCCACACTTTTAACAAATTCAGGAGTCCACATAACATTTTCCTTGATGAACACGGTTGCATTTTGGACATGGTCTTTCAGCTGGTCTGAAAGATGAACGACTATCAAACTTCGGGGATTCGTACTCCTTCAAATCGTACGTCATTTCGTCCAATTTTCTTTTTCCAAAACTTCTATCACCAGCATCCCTCCCTTTATCTCTTTCTACATTTTCCGCGGCATCTACTGCGGCTGAAAAGGTTTCCGGTCCCTTTGCAATCACTAGACTTCTGATTTCTGACTTTAACCCGAAGATAAACCTTTCCATCTTAAGTGCCTCTGTGGCAGCATAGTACTCTGCGAAACGACACTTCTCCAGGAAACGAGCAGTATAATCCCTAACCGATAAACTCCCCTGTTGCAGGTTCATGAATTCTTCTTCCAGTTGTCTAACTGCTGCTTGCGGACAAAACTGTCTCTTGAAAGATATGGTGAATTCTTCCCAAGTAAAAGTAGAATACACGTCCGACCCTCTAGATGTAATAAGAGCTTCCCACCAATATAGAGCATCTGCCTTCAGCATCGTTGTTCCGTATAACACTCTATCTTCATCGGCACATTTGCTGGTCTTGAAGATAGCTTCTATTTCTTTTAGCCATCTCATAGCCTTCACTGGATCTCTTTCCCCTGAGTAGGTTGGAGGTTTGCAGCTTAAGAACATCTTATAATCACACTTCCTTGGCACCGGTATGACAGTAGGTGTAATGGGCATCTCGTCTTCCAAACTAGGATCTGGTATTTCAGTTTCAGTATGACGAGTTCGGTCGAACATAGCTTGTATATTTGCTTGCAGTCTTCCCATTTCAGCCGTCAAGTCATTTCTTGTAACAAATTCATTACCTCGTGACTGAACTCTGCCTCCAGTTCTGCCCCTGCCTCGTTCTCCCCCTCTTCCCCTTGTCCCGACTGTTGGATTCGTTCGATTAGGATTTCCTTCTCCCTCTCTATTTGTACGTCGAGTACCACTTGCCATTCTGTAGGTTTCAACAAGGTTAATATACACATAAGCACATACCCCAATATAATACGATATTCTAGTTCAAACATGTACTTGTAAGTTCATGATTACACTGGACAAATGTAATTTGAATTTACCTTACATGATGTTCCTTCTACCTTTTATATTTAGCATCCCAAGGTTCTAAAATAATAGGGACATCCTACTTCACATGCAGTTTAAGTCTAGGTATGGATCCGAATACCTAAATCTCTTAAACTAGGGCTCTGATACCATCTGTAACGACCCGGTTCTCAAACATGCGTCAAATAACATATATTACATAACATCGTTACATAACAAAAGATACATCATAGATCACATAAGGTCCCTTCAGTCTCAAAACTATAAAATACATTTTTGAGTATCCACTATCCGCTAATAACTTACAATACATTTTGTAATACTATTCAAACAAAACGATACATAAGAACTTCCTATTCATCATCAGTCATCCAAAAGCATCCTACACTTTATCCTTGCCTTTATACCTTCCTTGACCTGGAATACATATTTTTGAAAACAAAATGAGGGTTAGACCAAACGGTCTAGTGAGATAATCCCTGTCAGTTTAGTAATCCTTTTATAAAACACAAATATACAACAAGTAATTAAATACCAAGCAAGACTCGTGCACTGTGTACATATCCTCATTCCCATGGCCATATTAATTGGTTGCGAGCCAACTAATAAATTTACTCCGCTGTACTAAAATACAGCCAACACCGTTGTCCCTCCGTACAGCCAATACTCTGTCGGTCCTAAGCCCGGCCAACGTGCTCTCGTGTGGTGTAATGCTCATATAAATACAATATACATCTCAATATATTATATTTCAAACATAAGCACTTAGTCACATTATCTATCACATTCCCACTCAGTATATGTATTCCAGTTTGAAAACGTTTTACAGTAAAACTCACCTGTTTGCTTATCAACACGCTTCCAAGCCTTCCCAAACAGATTCAGTCTTTCACCCAGAATTCACAGAATCTGAAATAAGTTAAATACAAATATCTCCTTACCAATTGAACACATAAGACATACTAGTAGGTTACGAACTCTAGATAAAACTATCTGACTCTTATCCTCAAAAGTGACCAAACAGCCAATGTTTTCGGATACTACAGAACTATCCGGACAACACAACTTTCCGGATAACATAACAATCCGGAAGACATCCGGAAACCAAAGTAATCCGGACACTATCCGGTATATATTTTCATCCGGAAACCATAGAAAAGAGAACTTACCGGACACTTCATCCACCGGACACCAGCAAGGAGGAACTATCGGACACCACCAAAGAAACTACCGGACACATTCAAATTGTGTCCAGAAACCTCTGTCGGTTTACCCATTTTCTACCCAGATTCGACAGAAATTAACACTAGACATGTAATTGATGATTCTAATCCGATAGAAGCTTTCTACTAGTAATTACAGACATAAAACACAAAGGAAACATACCTCAATTCATTTCCAAGTAAACCAAATTGAAGCCCTAGCCACAAGACCCTTCTTTCTTCTTCTTCTCTTCTCAAAACACACACACACCTACTAAATATCTGATATTTTCTGCTTTCTGAAATATCTGAAGTCTTAAGGGTGTATATTAAACCAAATTTACCATTTTAGACCTTGAACTTCTCAATAATGACCCAAACACCCCTAAACTTATAAATTAACCCAAACTTACCCTAAACATCCAATTTTAAAGTTAACTAAAATTAACGGAAATAGAATTTACTAACGAACTTACCCGGGGTATTACAGTTATATAAAGAATTATAGAGTTTCATTATAGAGTTTGATTTATTATTTGTAAAAGCCATTATTATTAAATGGGCTTAGTTTAAGTTTAGAGCTTAATGGGCCATTGGATTTAGGGATTAAGCCCTTGGTATAAATAGTTGATTTGTTTAGAATTAGATTAAGATTAATCATTCAAGTTTTTGCACTTAATAGTTTAGAGAGAGAGAGAGAGAGTTGAGAATTTCAATCCAATTGTTAGATTAAATTAGCTCCTAATTTAATTAAATGTTTTATAAAGAAAAAGTGTATGGGCTTTTTAGTTATCTTTATGGGCTTGAGCCTTTTATTGTAAATGGACCCTTTAAAAAGAAGTTTAGGGTTTCATTTATCATTTAGGTCAGTTTTGGAGTAACACACACAAAAACACACACTGACTAATCTCATGAGAGTCATCAAAAATGTAAAGTGTGGTGTTCTTCATTTTCCTCTCCATATAATTCATCAATGAATATGAGATGAGTTTATTTTTATCATTATTCTTATTGTTCATCTTTTCTCTATTTATATATGAACTGTTCTTCTATTGTTTGCTTGTCCTAAATGGGACCAACAATTGGTATCAGAGCTGGATTGAAGAAACTCTTCTTCAATCGGTCATCTATGCAACAATAGAAGATTAGATGATTTATTTGTTGTTTTGGTGCTTAGATTGATTCAATCACATGAGCCTAAACACAAATATCATATCTAATATTTATTTTCTGTTCTGTGCTTACTGGAAATCCAGTCTTTGATTTCATTAAGATTTGGATAAGTTTTGACAGAAAATTAGTGTTTCTCTTCACAAAATCTGATTCTGCACACCACATGTTTGATGAAATGCTTAAGTGAAGATTTGGTTCTGTTTGGATCAAATCTGATCAGATTTAATACATGTGTGTGTTTTGATTCTTTCTCATTCATTGGTCTTATTTGATATGCACTAAGTAGATGGTTGATCTATGATCTCATCCTTGTGTGTGCTTGAGTCCATAGCATTTTTTTGGCATCTTGGTAGTAAGGTTGTTGATCTTTGATCTGACCTTTATTTAAATCCAAGATTGGACTCTCTTTGATCCATATTTTGTTTATATTCCGCTGCTCATAATCATTTAAATGAAAACAAAATCATTTGGGTCTTAAAAAAATTGATTGAGAAAGATTTGGTGTTGTGCTATGTATTCAAAGTCTGATCTGAAAAGTTTTTATAACTATGAGTGTTTCTAATTAGTTTTCTGACCTGATCAAATAGAGATCTGATTATTTGCACTCACGGTTCTAAAAGTTATATGGAGATCGTCTTATTTTCTACATCAAATCAGATTTAATGACAGCATGCTGACAGATTTGTGATGATGTAGTAAATTGATCATATCTCACTGATCAAGACACCAATTGATGCGATTCAAAGGGCCCTGGATTCAAAGCACATTGATGAACAGCTTTTGTGTTTTGATATTTCAGAGATTCGAAATTTATAAGGGTCATATGCATCGTTGAAGTAGACAACAGTGTGTTGATACAAAGCTGTTGGACAGATCTGCGCGACTATGGTAAATCAACCGTATCTTATTCGTCCGAGCTCCAAAAGAGGTGATTCTAGATGCTCTGAAAAGATAACAAACCAATGCACACTCTTTATGTTTTGAGTTTTTTCAAACTCCAGAGCTTTCATGGTGTAAAGTAGTGTCGAAGTTGGTGTAAAACTGCTGGCAGAGGACTTAGAAGAAATCAGCAAGAGTTCACCAGAGCTCTGTTAGACCTCATAAGAGCTCTGGCAGAAACTTCTGTTCCACCAGAGATAACCACCAGAGCAGAGGTCATCCACCAGAGCAGAGGTACATCCACCAGAGCAGAGGTACACCAGAGCAGAGGCACCAGAGCAGAGGTACACCAGAGCAGAAGCACCAGAGCAGAGGTACTTGATGTTAGTTTTTCGCACCTGTCGTATTTTCAATAGAACTCCCTCCTCGACGCTCCAAATTCTATGAGTCCAGATGCGCTGGATTCCTAAGACAAAGGCGGACAATTTTCATGTTTTGATCTTGGTCTGAATCAGTGTTCGTCTTGGTCAGAATCTCTTCTAAAGTCAGTACACATCTGCTGGACAGAAAGTTTCTCTCATCAGAGCTCTGTTGATTTTTTAGAGACATCAGAGCATACTAGAGCTCTGTTGAGCTTACCAGAGCTCTGTTGATTTATCAGAGGTTATTCAAAAGATCATAGGCAATTGATAGAGTTTACTAGAGCTCTGATCATCGACAGAAGTTGTCCAGAGCTCTGTTGATTTTTTTTGGGACACCAGAGCTCTGTTGATTCGTCAGAGGCTATCTGGATCAATTTTTTTCAGAAATAAGAGGAATGACCAGAAGGGACCAGAAGCAGACTCAAGCATGTTTATTAGAGTTCGTTGGTCCAGAAATCAAATCAAGCCAAAAGCCCGGAGCCCGAAATTTTTCAGTTTGTTTGACAGCTTTGCGCTGCTTCAGAAACATGCGCACAACTTTTTACTCGGTGCTCCAATTGACACGAGTCCAGTTGCAATAGAAAGATAATTCACAGACGCACGACTTTGATGCTCTGAGTTTTCTCAAATTATGTGAGCTGATATGCCAAAACCAGCCTCAAAGTCTGTTGTAAGGTGCTGGACCGAAAGCATTGCATTTAATTCATGCTCTTTCCGCTTTCAAGAACGGTGTTCTCTCGACGTTTCTTCATGGTTTCATACAGCTATTGTGACATATTGATTGTCACTCACTCCTCTGTTATTCATGTTTAATGCTCGGTACTGAATGCTTACTCAACAGTGTAGTTGAATCATGAAAACTAGACAAAATGGGTTTAATTGTCTCGGTTTTTCAAGAAGATGAGCCTACATTTGAGGGGAGCTCGTGATGCTTTGAAGACTCGAAGAATGGAACGCCAAAGTTTCTAAAGAAAGCAAGGGGGAGACTACAAGATGATGCTTTCTTTATAAAACATTAGGGGGAGATTGTTAGATTAAATTAGCTCCTAATTTAATTAAATGTTTTATAAAGAAAAAGTGTATGGGCTTTTTAGTTAGCTTTTTAGTTAGCTTTATGGGCTTAAGCCTTTTATTGTTAATGGACCCTTTAAAAAGAAGTTTAGGGTTTCATTTATCATTTAGGTCAGTTTTGGAGTAACACACACAAAAACACACACTGACTAATCTCATAAGAGTCATCTAAAATGTAAAGTGTGGTGTTCTTCATTTTCCTCTCCATATAATTCATCAATGAATATGAGATGAGTTTATTTTTATCATTATTCTTATTGTTCATCTTATCTCTATTTATATATGAACTGTTCTTCTATTGTTTGCTTGTCCTAAATGGGACCAACACCAATACTTGTAACTATCTTGAATTATTCAATAAGGTTAATCGTTTCGTTTTATTCGTTGTTACCTGATCAAAATGGAATCTACAATTGGTATCAGAGCCGAATCGGTGATTTCAAGAAATAGAAGAAACCGAACGAAAGCGAGAAAAGCAATAAAATTCGTATGCAATTTTCTAGAAAACGCAGTCGTGTCGTTTTGCCTATTCCCTGAGTTTGAACCGTCGGATCGTCGCAATTTTTCGACAGTAGCTTCACGACATTCTGTTCTACGTTCTGAACGGTGGAGATTGTTGTTTGAGTTCCAGAAGGCACCCTTATTATTTTCGACATAGTGTACATTTTTGTTGGGGTGAATCGATCATCAATCGGGTTTGCAAAGTGGTTTCTTAATTTATTTGATTTATTTGATATTATTATCTCATTAGATTTTGATTTTAATCAGTTTGTGATCGTTATTTATCGGCTTCGTTTCAATTTTGAAAGTTTTGGAATTTTTGATCCTCGAAGCGTTATTGGTGTTCATCAGTTTTTTGAAAAATCTGCGATTTTAATTAATTTTCTACATGTTTGATGATGTTTTTGGTAAGTTTTTGAGAAGTGCAGGTGCCGAAGGAAAGAAACACAGCCGCATGCGGGTTTATTTCATAAACCCTAATCTTTCCAGGTAAGTTTTCCGTATAAACCAGTTTCTCGGACAAAATAAAAGTTCCCGATAAAATCTTTTCCGGATACTTTGTTTCCGGTTAATTTTTGTCCGGGTACCATTTGTTTCCCGGATAAACTTTGAGCTTCCCATACACATTGAGCTATCCGGATAAAACTTTGAGTTTCCCGAAAAAATAATTCTCGGATAACATTTTTTTTGGATATCACCTTTTTCCCGGAAACTGTGTTTTCCGGATATCATTTTTCTTCCGGACATTAAGTTTGCCGGACACCCACTTTGCACACCACAACCCACGTTAGTTGACCGTGGCTTTTCACTTTGACCATCCTATTTCCGATTTATGGTGCTGCACATCGTTGTCTCTATTCTTTTTCTTCTTCCATTTCTCCATACATCACAACGCATTTTTTTTGCTATTTCTTGATATAGATTACTAATAGCATGCATACATATCTCACGGTTTTGAAATATATAGCTCATGCATTTTTTTTCATCGTTGAACATTGCATGCATTTATATAAATCGTTTGGGAGCGTTTTGTTTTGGCTTAGTGTGCGAGCAAGTTTATTGCACGTAAGTATTACCGTACATCACCGTCACAACAAGTTTTCGAGATTATTCGATAAGTTTTTGATACATTATTCGATAATTTTTCTTGACGGTTTGAGACTATTTGCAACAGTTTGAGCTTCTTCACGACGGTTATCATTTTATGTGATTTCGATTGACGTTTTTTATCTAACTTGGTTTGTTTTCCTGCAGGTTTCATTCTCGAAGTTTGATTTTGTTCGTTCCGATTAACTAATCAGATTTTAAATTGTGAAAACAAATTTATTTTATAGATTTATTTTTCTGATTTAATTTTTGATTTTCTTCCGCATTTTTTTGATTCTTCAAAACAACACCGATCAACGATCAAATTTTTCAGGTAACAATGGCGTATTGCTTTTATCGGGAATGTATAGAAAGGAAAAGACTATATGAAGAGAATATCAAGCGATCATATGAATTATGCAGCAAATACGTCAAAGAACTGAAGGAACGGAAATTTCAATTCTGGAATAGTTCTGAGAAGCTTGTTAAATCTGAAGAAAAGGCAACGATCTTAGAAACTGAAAACACTGAGCTGAAAAGGAAGATTTCTAAAATGCCATCACAAGACGACATAAAGGCACTTGAAGAGAAAGGTAAACTCTTGAACTGTGAAAACCTTGAACTTAAAAATAAACTAAATGCTTTTGAAAAGGTATTTGAAAAAGAGAAAGAAGGTTTTGCAAAGAAAAGACAATTGCTTATACAAAAGCAATCTGATTTTTCAAAGAAATCTCTTGAAAAGAAGAAGAGTCTTGAGCTTATATGTTTAAACTTTCAAAACAGATCTCTGACTTTGAGAAAGTTCTGATTTTAGAAAGAGAAAAGTTTGAACTTGAACGCAAATCTTTTACTGAAAAGAATGGAGAACTTTCTTTGAAAATAAGTGATTTGGAGAAAGAATTAGACATACTAAGCAAATAGTCTAAGAAGAAAAAGGTTGAAGGTTTTAGGGCAAAAAGTTTGAAAGATGATTTTGCAATCGAAAGAAAGATCTTTCAGACTGAGATTTCTAAGCTTACAAAGAAATTATTTGTTTTGTCAACTGACATTATGATAGAGAAGAGGCTAAAATCTGATCTCCAAAAGAAGATAGATCTAATGTTTGAGAATAAAATTGTTTTGTTTAACAATGATAAGGAACTTGAAGCCAAAAACTCTGATGTTGAATCACCCAATCTTGCTAGTCCAAACACTATTGATCAGTCTCTTTATGGTGATTCAGCTAATTCAGTTTGCTTTTCTAAGACTGCTCCAAGTTCTATCAACAAAAATGTTTCTTCAAAGACCTGCATTAGATCAAATAGCTCTTCAAAAGATCATATCCGTACTTCCAATCTGTTTTATGACCCTATTATTGACAAATCAGATAATCAATCTTTCAAGAAAGTAAACATGGTTTTGAGAGCTAAAGGATCCGCTCCTGCTCCATAGTCATTTGTCTCTGTTAAGAGCGACAAGAACAACAAAGCTTTCCACGCTAAACCTTTGTGAAAATTGATCGTGTTTACTCTGTTAATCAGCTGATCAGCTTATCCACACAGAAGTTGTGTTGCTCTTACTGTGGAACAAGTGATTTTGTGAATAAAGACCATGATAAGTATTGGTATGGTTCTTATAGCATCCCCAATTCCCATTTCAAAGCCAAGGCATCTAACCATCAAGGATCCATCAAAGCATGGATACCAAAATATTTCTGATTTGTTTTGCAGGAATGTCATGTGCATTTAAATAAGAAGATTCTTTTCACATGACTACATTCAAAGGTTATGCCATTTTTTAGGGGGAGCATCAGGTATTTGACTCATACATGAGATTTTAAGTGAATTCAAAAACAGTGGCAATTCATTCTGAATAACTTACTTGCGTTTGTAATTATCTAACTTTAACTTCCATGAATGCCACGTGTTATGTTTCCTTGACTTAGTTATTTCCATATCTCACATATTCGTTGATTTTTTCGATGGAAATACATGCGTTTGAATTCCTATTTGTTTTTCAAAGTTCGTCATTTCATGTTAATGATTCAATTCTTTTCTGATATATTAATTGTGACTTGTTCTTCACAATTAGTCTTTCTAATCATTGTTTCATTTTTGAACATAATGTGCTTACTGAGTCATTCTGTTTAGCGCTTGATTTTGTTTCTTGAAATTCTATATTTCAAAATTTATGGCTTCTGATTACCTCAGATCAGAACTCGGACTTCATTTTATGACTTTTGAATAATTCAGTTTAGGACTCGTTTTTAAAATCTTTGACTTCTAAACACTTCAGTTTAGAACTCGTACCTCAATGTTTACTTCACTGTCATATTTGGTGAATGAAAAGAGTGTGAAAGGAGTGATAGGATTTATTTCGTTTCTATGGTCTATCCAGAACCGGAAGGACCTAACCAAGAAACACATCCAATTATAGAAATCAGTGAGGTGTCTAGATTGATAGATGAGTTCGGAGTGAAAAGAATTGGGTGAGGATGTGACAGGACTTAAAAGAATTATTGGTCCTTACCAAACCGAGTCAGTTATCCGTGTAACCACACAATCTAATCATTCTCGTTCTTTAGAGATGAATAATGAAACAGACATGGACCCAGTGTCGATAACTCGTGTCACCCCACCCAGCCACTCAAGTATCTCTCAACAGATGCTTGTTTCATATATTCATGGAGAATTAGCACATAATCTATCTATTCCTCACTCGGAGGTCTTAGATATTGAAAAAGGAAGACAACAGCTCCGGTCTCCGAACTTCATATTCCAATCACTGTATCAATTGATTTTTAAACTTGAGTCCTGTTACACCCCGCTAAAGCAGAAACACGAGGTATAACAGCGTAGGGTTTCATTCAAAAGGTAACAGACAACACCAACCACAACATTCAATGCAATAGTTCAAAATACTACATTACAACGTTTTAAGCAAATTGTTTCAAAAAGAGGACGCCGGATACAAAAATTAACAGTAGAAATTTTAATGTTCTTGATGTTGATGTCATCATGCAAAATGCACCCTACATGCCTTCACTTACTTGTTAATACCTGAAAAGCATGATGAAAAGAAAGGGTCAACTACAAAGAGTTGGTGAGTTCACAGGTTTTCATATGCACTAAAAATAAATTTGTATGCAGAAATTGTTATTGTGAAACGTTTGTTCACACGAAATTTAAGTAACCAGTTGTTCGAGTATTTGCACAAGGTATAATGTATGCAATGATGTCATAGCATTGAGCCACTACCAAACCTTCCGACAAACCAACGCCCCCCTTATATTACTCACGTCCTACCTCAGCGGTGAAATAATTCCACATGGGTAAGACCATTGTTGTTACTGGTAAAGTGCACTTCTAGCTCGTCAGCTTAAAGTGGGGTTGTCAATCCAAATAGCGCTACCCACAAATACCATTGGCTCATAATGAGTTAATAAGTAGTGTCTAACAAGTGGGGACTTTTTCATTTAAAACTCAAGCACATCAAAAAGTATACATACCTTAGTACACAAACAATTAAATTTAAGGTTCAACATTTCATAGCATAATTCAATCAATTTGAAATTCAATATCATGCTTTTCACCCCAAATTGTAACAAAAGAGTAAAAAGGGGCTGTGAAAACTCACAATGTTCAGCAAGGATTCCCAAGGGTTGCCGCACGGTTGCACAGTTTCTCGATTCTAGGTCCTTCCTAAGGAAGTGAAACACATTATCAGTTTCGGTCTACTCTTATGGCTAAAGCATTGCTTAGCCCATCATGTCTTATAAAATGCCTTAGTGTTAGTTATTAAGTTTAAGTATTATTTCGCGTTGTTGATTACATGTAATTTATTGGTTTTAAAAGGTTTGTAGAATTTTATTGTTACATAATAAAATTTATATGTTACATATAGCATTTAGTCCTTTGTACCACGTTTTATATTTTCTTCATGACGAATACTTTCATTAATTACACATATATATTTGTATTTCTTATTTACCTTGTGTGTTAACCAAGTTCGATTTCTTATAAATCTCATATTTGTTGGGGTATCATTCATACATCCATATAGATGTGTATATTGTTCTTATTTGGGGTTTTGACAAATTCTACCATTTATATGCTTTTTATCTTTTAATATTCCTAAAATCTCTTTTTCTTGAATTAGAGTTTTACTTTTCTGATGGCAGAATATTAAGTCAACTTATGGTCATCTTTAAATATCTTCTGGATTTCTTTTTTTAACCAAATTTTAATATGTATTAATTTAATGTCTTAGGGAACTTTTGACATAAATATCATCATTTTTAGAGGTGATTAGCTATTTTAATCATTACACCTAAGTTTAAGTGTCACAGTTACCAAAACAGTCTGCACCATCTTTTTGTCAAGTCCATTTGGAGGGTCAAATCTCAACATATTTCAGTGATTCAAAATGGGTTTTAAACCTAACTCAAAAAGGTATATTCCAGAAAATTTTCATTGATTTTGGTGACATATTTAGAGAGTTATGACTGTTTTAAGGTGGGTTTTATTTTAAGACAGATTCTGATTTCATGCACACAAATTTTGGTTTCAATGGTTGGGACCTCAAATCTTCATATTTTTGAGTGAGACCACTTTTGTTTGAAAGATAACTCATTAAAGTAAATTCCAGAAGAAACATCAAGAATTTTGGTGGAATAATAAGTGAGTTATGAGTGATTTAAGTAGAGATGTTTCTCTGTCAGATTGTCTTTGCAATCTTTATTTGATATGGGTCGATGAAGGGTCAAATCTCCGAGTTTTTACATGAAACTACTTGGGTTTGAAACATAACTCAATAAACGAAGTTCCAGAAAAAGATTCATATCATTTAGTTAAGTATTTTTCAAGATATGGTCGGATGAAGTGCATGCATGTAATCTGCCAGAAACTAAAAATGCTATTTCATGAAGAATGAGTGTTTTTAGTTCTTTATTTTCACTCATATGATTTTCTTTGATTTGAAAACTTATTTACCATTACTTTATCATAGATTTTTAGGTCAAAATCATCCTTTAACTTGTATGAACACATGCATGAACTCACACATCTCAGATTATAGCAAAAATCCACTTGCATGTAGTCAAAACTTCATTTTCTTGAGTTCTAGTTGTATGGATTATGGATTATCACCATTTGCTTGACATTTAACATGTCATTAGTTATTAATCTACCATTAAAAGGTCCATGAAGGTCCTATTTTCCAGAAACTCAAGATGTTGGGAACTGAAGATTTGCTAAGTATGGTTAGTACTGCCAGAACAACATTAGTACTGCCAGAACAACAATACTACTGCCAGAACAACAATACTACTGCCAGAGCAAGGTTAGTACTGCTAGTAAAAGTTAATGTTGCTGGAACAATGTTAGTACTGCTTGTGCATAACGATGTTAATACTGCTTGTGATCATAATTATGGAATGCGAGAATGTTGGAGATAAAGATGGAATGATTGAAGATAAGCATGAAAGAATATTCTGAAGATCAATTTTATTTTGATAGTTATCTTGTAATTATTTAGTATAAATAGATCTTGATAGATAGCGATTCAAAAGAGAGAATTATCAGAATTCGTCTTTATTTTAGAGAGAATTAACCTCAAGGTTTAGAACCCTATTTCTAGAGAAGTAGAAGTCGTCTTGTTGAACCTGTTCAACAAGATTGAGGTTTGGTTGTAAACTTGTGAGTTGAAGTATTGAATACAAACAGATTGTGTTTTCTGATTAGTTGTTCATTGAGTGTGTCTGAATTAAAGTTCTATTCCGCAAGATTCTTTAATTCTGATTTCTAAATATAATTATTCTTGTTTGGAATCGATCCTGACAAGTGGTATCAGAGCTTGGTTTCTTAGAAATCTACAATCATTATGGACAACACAGTTGAATCAAACAGTACTCTTGTTTCAAAGGTTCCCATGCTCAGGCCTAATGAGTTTGACATGTGGAAGATCAGAATCAAGCAGTATATTTTGCTTACTGATTATTTCATCTGGGATATTATAAAGAATGGTCCATGTGCTGAAGGAAAAGTTGGACCAGATGGCAAACGACCCCCTCCAAAGACTGATGCGGAAAGAAAGGTTAGACAAACAGAGATGAAAGCCTTAAGCACTCTGCTTTTGGCTATTCCCAATGAGTATCAGCACCAATTTCATCACTGCACTGATGCTCAGATCTTATGGAATGCATTGGAAAAGAGATTCACTGGTACCAAGAGCACCAAGAGGAACCAGAAGGCAATTCTCAAGCAACAATATGAAAATTTTACTTCTACAAAGAATGAGTCTATGACTCAAACTTTTGATAGATTTAATAAGTTGATTGGAGAATTGGCTACAGTTGGAGTTCGTATGGAGGCTGATGATGTAAATAGGAAGTTTCTAAGATCATTAGGTGAGGAATGGACAATGTATACTGTGTCTTTCAGACAGAATGACCAGTTAGAAGATAAAGAGCTTGATGATCTTTACAATGATCTTAGGGTATTTGAAGCAGAGGTTGAAGCCAAGAAGAAGCCCTCAGGATATGTGTATAATGCTGCACTCCTATCAGCATCAACTGATTCTACTGCTAACCCTGAATCAGTTAGTACTGCTGGTGGAGTCAATCAGGAGAAGGCCAATGATTCTATACTAGAAGCTTTCTTTTCTAGTCATGTTAACTCCACATTAATTAATGATGACTTAGAACAGATTAATGCTGATGATCTTGAGGAGATGGATATCAAGTGGCATATGGCTATGCTTTCTATGAGGGTGAAGAAGTTTATAAAGAGGACTGGGAGAAACAACTTTTCTCAAAGAAGAGAAGATGGTGCTGGGTTTGACAAGTCTAAGGTGGAATGCTACAAGTGTCATAAGATGGGACACTTTGCCAGGGAATGCAGAGGTGGAGTATCTCAAAACAACCATCAACAAGCTCAGACTGGAAGCTTCAACCAGAACAGAAACTCTGTTCAAGCCCTTGTTTCTCAACAAGGAATGGGATTTGATTGGAGTGATCAAGCAGAAGAGGCAATTCAGAATCATGCACTCATGGCAGAAGTCTCAGATCTTCCTACTGAGGTAAAATCTAATCTCTGTTCTCAAGCTTGTATAGACACTGTAAAAGGTATAGAGATCACAACCAGGGAATGTGTGATGACCTTAAGAGATTAGAAAAGGATAAAAGAGATTATGTAGTGATTGTTGAGAGGTTTGAAGAACAAATTAAGGCTTTTCAAGCCAATGAACTTCAACACTCATATGATACAAACTACTGGAAGTGGGAAAAGAATGGTCTGGAGTTCCAACTGAAAGAGTCTAGGGAGGAATGTGAGAAATTAAAAGGAGAACTTGAGAAAGTAAAACTTGATGTTGAAAAGTTTTCATGTGCTTCTAAAGTCATGGACACCATAATAAATGCTCAAATCCACAGTAAGATGAAACCAGGCCTAGGGTACAATGCCACACCTCCACCCTACAACAACACATACATCCCTCCTAGGTCAGACCTGTTAGAAACCAAGGATAGGAAGGACTTACCTGAAGGAGCTACTAAAGTAGATCCATTAGATGAAGTTGTTGTTGAGGATAAAACTGAAAAAGAAGAGTCTAAGAAAAAGAACAAGAATGTCAGTGGTGAGATCCCCTTAGAGAATTACATCAAGACTAATGAGGAAGGTGGAAGTCCTTGGGATAAGAACAATGAGATAAAAAGATCTGAAAAAGGAAAGGGAGTTCATTATACACAGACCACTGTTGTGAATTCCAATACTTGTGAACATTGTTCTTGCAAGAATTCTCAAAAAAATGAGCCCCAAAAACATGATAAAAAGAGGGGAAATCAAAGAAACTGGAATAATCAGTGGGCTCAAAAACAAGGAGTTGATCTGCAAAGGATTAACAGACCAAAACCTTGTTTTATCTGTGGCAAATTGAATCACCTTGCCAAACACTGTTATTTCAATCCTATTAACCAAAGAATAAATTTTCAAAGAACTTTTCAAAAAACAAATGGTTATAGGAAGCCTGTAAGGAACCATGTGGCTAAGAAATAAGCTAAATCCAAAAGCCACATGAGGAAAAAGACTGAAAAAGAATGTGTCACAATGTGGGTTCCTAAAAGCACCAGTGTTAGTACTGCTGCCTCTGATAGTACTGCTGCCTCAGACAGTACTGCTGCTAGCAGTGTTAGTGCTTCTAACACTATTAGTACTTCTTCTAAAAATAATACTGCTTCTAGTGTTAGTACTGCTAACACTGTTAGTACTTCTTCTGAAGATAATACTGCTTCTAGTGTTAGTACTGCTAACACTGTTAGTACTTCTTCTAAAGATAGTACTGCTAACACTGTTTGTGCTGCTAGACCAATCATCTTGACAAAGTACTCCAGTACTGAAGTTCCTCAGGTTGAAAAACTTATCCAAACTGAATGTAAGTACTTTGATGAGCAAGGGAGACCCAAGACCACTTTGGCTTGGGTTCCCAATAAAAACTAATTGATTTATCTTATGTGCAGGGCAACCAACAGCTCAAGGGGAAGAGCATCTGGCATGTTGATAGTGGTTGCTCCAGGCACATGACAGGTAACATGGCCTGCCTCAAGAATTTCAAAAGAATTGATGGAGGACATGTTGCTTTTGGGAATAATCCTGCAGGAGGTAAGATAAGTGGTAAAGGTGATGTATCAAAAGGTAAGATGACATTTGAGGATGTTTACTATGTTGAGCAATTGAGATACAACCTGTTAAGTGTATCACAGGTCTGTGACAAGAAACATAGTATATTATTTACTGATTCTGAATGCATTATTCTTACTCCTGGATTCAAAGTAGTTGATGAAAACATGATACTATTGAGAACTCCTAGAAAGGATAATGTGTATTGTTTAGATTTAGAAAGTGTTTCATCTGATTCATCCCTAAACTGTTTGGTATCAAAAGCTTCAATGGATGAATCATCACTTTGGCACAGAAGGATGTGTCACATGAATTTTAAAACAATGAATAAACTTGTTAAACATAATCTTGTTAGGGGTTTACCATCAAAAGTTTATTCATGTGATGATCATTGTGTTGCATGTCTCAAAGGCAAACAACACAAAACTTCTCATAAGTCCAAAGAGATAAACACTATCTCAAATCCTCTTCAGTTGTTGCATATGGATCTGTTTGGCCCTACAAATGTCATGAGCATTGGCAAGAAGTCATACTGTTTAGTTATTATTGATGATTACTCTAGATTTACTTGGGTATATTTTCTGATGTAACACCCCGCTTAACACGACACAATATTGTCCGCTTTGCCCCACTGGCTCATGGCTTTGTTCTTGGCGACCTGGCAAGGACTTCGCAAGGACTTCCCAGGAGGTCACCCATCCGGGTACTACTCCCACCCAAGCACGCTTAACCACAGAGTTCCCAAGGAACCCGCATGCTTGTGGCCCCAAAACGCGTTGTGTCTGGTAAGGCCAAGGTTTACTAATATACCCAGCATCTCTCCTGTCCACGGCCGATGTGGGATATGCCTAAGGTGTTACACACACCCCCCCTTAGGGACTCATCGTCCTCGATGAGGTTTGCCCCACCATCCCGAACGGCACAGGAGTGGCTCTGATACCATTTGTAACACCCCGCTTACCACGACACAATATTGTCCGCTTTGCCCCACTGGCTCACGGCTTTGTTCTTGGTGACCTGGCAAGGACTTCGCAAGGACTTCCCAGGAGGTCACCCATCCGGGTACTACTCCCACCCAAGCACGCTTAACCACAGAGTTCCCAAGGAACCCGCATGCTTGTGGCCCCAAAACGCGTTGTGTCTGGTAAGGCCAAGGTTTACTAATATACCCAGCATCTCTCATGTCCACGGCCGATGTGGGATATGCCTAAGGTGTTAATGTCCTAAAAATTACAAGGAATTTAAAATTTTAAAAATAATGCATTTCATTATAATCAAACCATAAGTTAACAAATACCATTACAATAAAAATAAACGTCGTTAATTTAAACCGTCAAATGAAGTTAAGCAGCGGAAAAGTTATATAATTAAATCCCCATTTAATAAAAATTTAACTTACGATTTTTCCGGACATTTAAACCTCTTAGGCAAGTTGGGAAATTACGTCAAATAATCCCTACGATTTTTCCTCAATCAAAGTCGGCTCTATAAGCCTATGATTCTAGCACAATCATTCATCTTGGCCCGAAACAAACATCATCCTCATCGTCACTCCAAGTGATTAATACTATAATCGTCCTTTTATTCCAACGACTACTAATTTATAACCTTCGTCACTACCCCAACAATCATCCCATCAAAGCAAATCAAGTACACACCTGTACTAGTAGGTTTACTATAGTCGTTCCTCCTTGTGATGGCTATTCCGGGTAGATATTACAACGAGTTATTAGCACATAATAATTCACACTAACAACGCTCATGCTCAACTGCTTGGATTCCTCGTGACTTTCCACGACTCGAGCACGGATCATGTGCTTCAGATAGTAGGAGCTCTACTACTACCTTCCACACCTATCCTCACTCGTTTCGAGTCCCGTCCCGAAGTGCCCAAGTAGTTCCTTGCCGAAAAACTATGTACATATGCCCGCACCGGCATAGGTACACACTCTTCCTAGCTCCCTAGGAACTCCACCCAACTCCACTACCCTTGCTATGACGAAATCCCCACTAGTCATGATGAGTCGCCTCGCGAATGCACAGTCGCACACAGTGTAAAACCAGATAGACATTCGAATATAAGATTCTATCCTACAATGGTTGGACTCAAACAAGAGCTGCGCAATAGAACTAAATCCGACATTCTAGGGCTATTCGGTTCCTACCGCATACAACCTATAGTGCATTCACTTAACAACCTATCAAGGCTAGCATAAACTCCTATTAGCAAGCAACAAACATGCAGTACAGTGTAATAAGCACCAAGCAATCTAGCACACATACTCCTATGTTCTAGAAAGCAATCTAGCATACATACTCATATGTAAACACTCTTCCCAGCTCACTAGGAATTTTATCTCATCCCACTACCCTTGCTACAACGGAATCCCTATTAGCCATAACGAGTTGCCTCGCGAATACCCAGTCGCATGCAGCGTGAATCAAATATACATTCGAATACAAGATTCTATCCTAGAACGGTTGGACTCAAACAAGAGCTGCGCAATAGAACTAAATCAAATATTCAAAGGCTATATGATTCTTACTGCATACAACCTATAGGGCCTTCACTTAACAACCTACTATAACTAGCATTGATTCCTACTAGCAAGCAATCATCATACAGTACAGTGTAAACAACATAGGCGATCTAGCATGCATTCCCTATGATCTAGAAAGCGATAAATACACTAAGTACTGTACCTTCCCACTTAGCGTCGGCTGACTGTACACACTGCACCCTCAATCACCGTTTCCCAAACGGGTTTTTCGTTTTCTTTCATTCGAAAAGATTTTAGTAAAAGGATTTAAAATTTCATAGCCGCAACTTGAGACCAAACACACCGAGATGTGTTTGATTCACTCAAGCTGTGCTCTGATACCAAGTTGTAATGTCCCAAAAATTACAAGGAATTTAAAATTTTAAAAATAATGCATTTCATTATAATCAAACCATAAGTTAACAAATACCATTACAATAAAAATAAACGTCGTTAATTTAAACCGTCAAATGAAGTTAAGCAGCGGAAAAGTTATATAATTAAATCCCCATTTAATAAAAATTTAACTTACGATTTTTCCGGACATTTAAACCTCTTAGGCAAGTTGGGAAATTACGTCAAATAATCCCTACGATTTTTCCTCAATCAAAGTCGGCTCTATAAGCCTATGATTCTAGCACAATCATTCATCTTGGCCCGAAACAAACATCATCCTCATCGTCACTCCAAGTGATTAATACTATAATCGTCCTTTTATTCCAACGACTACTAATTTATAACCTTCGTCACTACCCCAACAATCATCCCATCAAAGCAAATCAAGTACACACCTGTACTAGTAGGTTTACTATAGTCGTTCCTCCTTGTGATGGCTATTCCGGGTAGATATTACAACGAGTTATTAGCACATAATAATTCACACTAACAACGCTCATGCTCAACTGCTTGGATTCCTCGTGACTTTCCACGACTCGAGCACGGATCCTGTGCTTCAGATAGTAGGAGCTCTACTACTACCTTCCACACCTATCCTCACTCGTTTCGAGTCCCGTCCCGAAGTGCCCAAGTAGTTCCTTGCCGAAAAACTATGTACATATGCCCGCACCGGCATAGGTACACACTCTTCCTAGCTCCCTAGGAACTCCACCCAACTCCACTACCCTTGCTATGACGAAATCCCCACTAGTCATGATGAGTCGCCTCGCGAATGCACAGTCGCACACAGTGTAAAACCAGATAGACATTCGAATATAAGATTCTATCCTACAATGGTTGGACTCAAACAAGAGCTGCGCAATAGAACTAAATCCGACATTCTAGGGCTATTCGGTTCCTACCGCATACAACCTATAGTGCATTCACTTAACAACCTATCAAGGCTAGCATAAACTCCTATTAGCAAGCAACAAACATGCAGTACAGTGTAATAAGCACCAAGCAATCTAGCACACATACTCCTATGTTCTAGAAAGCAATCTAGCATACATACTCATATGTAAACACTCTTCCCAGCTCACTAGGAATTTTATCTCATCCCACTACCCTTGCTACAACGGAATCCCTATTAGCCATAACGAGTTGCCTCGCGAATACCCAGTCGCATGCAGCGTGAATCAAATATACATTCGAATACAAGATTCTATCCTAGAACGGTTGGACTCAAACAAGAGCTGCGCAATAGAACTAAATCAAATATTCAAAGGCTATATGATTCTTACTGCATACAACCTATAGGGCCTTCACTTAACAACCTACTATAACTAGCATTGATTCCTACTAGCAAGCAATCATCATACAGTACAGTGTAAACAACATAGGCGATCTAGCATGCATTCCCTATGATCTAGAAAGCGATAAATACACTAAGTACTGTACCTTCCCACTTAGCGTCGGCTGACTGTACACACTGCACCCTCAATCACCGTTTCCCAAACGGGTTTTTCGTTTTCTTTCATTCGAAAAGATTTTAGTAAAAGGATTTAAAATTTCATAGCCGCAACTTGAGACCAAACACACCGAGATGTGTTTGATTCACTCAAGTTGTGCTCTGATACCAAGTTGTAATGTCCCCAAAATTACAAGGAATTTAAAATTTTAAAAATAATGCATTTCATTATAATCAAACCATAAGTTAACAAATACCATTACAATAAAAATAAACGTCGTTAATTTAAACCGTCAAATGAAGTTAAGCAGCGGAAAAGTTATATAATTAAATCCCCATTTAATAAAAATTTAACTTAAACAGTCTTCGCCTTGCGCCCGTGTGTACCGTCATGCCCGACTGCTACTCGCGCCTGAAATCATAAGATATTGGGAAGGGGTAAGCACGAAGCTTAGTGAATTCAAACCATAAATAGGATCGCAATTATATCAGCATCACCCTTAAACAGCTAGTTATCGCAACCAACTCATACCATGCAATCACGTCTTGCACCCAAATTTATATATACCAAATACACCAAATATACCAGCACATATTTTTCTTGAAACATCCATCAAGAAAATATATCACGATTAATAATAAGCCTTATACTCCTTGGAACGACCATCAAGAAGATATAATCGCAACTTATTATTCAAACACATATACTTCTTGGAACAACCATCAAGAAGATATATCACCATTAACAATAAGCCTTATACTCCTTAGAACGACCATCAAGAAGGTATAATCGCAACTTATTATACAAACACATATACTTCTTGGAACAACCATCAAGAAGATATATCACCATTAACAATAAGCCTTATACTCCTTGGAACGACCATCAAGAAGGTATAATCGCAACTTATTATACAAACACATATACTTCTTGGAACAACCATCAAGAAGATATATCACCATTAACAATAAGCCTTATACTCCTTGGAACGACCATCAAGAAGGTATAATCGCAACTTATTATACAAACACATATACTTTTTGGAACAACCATCAAGAAGTACATCAATCACAGTTCAATATATATACACAACTATATATACCCCATAACACAATAATATCAACAAACAATCATAACTATCACACTCGAGCTATAGTAACACAAATATAATTCCCGTCCTATATAGTGAGAGAACTCACCTCAAAAGCAAAGCTTATGTCCTTAACAGCAACACGAACCGGCCAACACCAGCTCACCTTTTTCCACCTAAATAAGTGTTAACAAATGTCAAAGTGACGCCCCAACCCAAAGCCACGACTACTAAATTATAAAATACAAATTCCAGCTTTTACTCTAAAACACAGGTCTGTTCGGGACCTGTTTAACCCCTTATAAACTGATAAATCCAGAAATATTATTCCATAATCACAAATTCCCATGTCTTAGGGTTCCAGGGACATATCGCACGCTCTATAACGATTTTTCTACAATTTACTATGGATTTTACAAAACCGACTTGCAGCACAGTGAAAAACAGGACCTTTCAGTACAAAACAGCAATTTGACACTAGCTATGGTCCGAACTGGTTTTTCCGTAAAACATATGAAACTTACTAGACTCAGAATGGGAGATTTTGGCACTGATTTCACCCCAATACGATGTTGCTATAAAACGTTATGGCTTTCACCAAAACAGTGGTAGAAACTGTGTAATTCACATGAAATGACAAATAATGCTTAGTAACCCATTAAGCCATAGCTTAACCTAAACAGACCCGAATGAACCTTTGAGGATTCAAACAAATAGGGTATTCTAAATGCAAGTAAAAACAACCCCAAAACATACAATCAACAACCACAATGAGGCCCCAAAATTTTAGCGTGGAAAACCCCTCAAAATCGAGAATAAAAACCACGAGACTACTAGAGCCGCTTCAAATCCACTACCACCAATATTAGAGAAATAAAAGGTCTTCTCTAGATTATACTAGAGGCATACAAAACCATCATACACTTGTAAATAAGCACATCAAGATGTATGGAACCAAAATAGAGCAAGAATGGAGAAAAATCACCACAAAGTTACTGTTGTGCAGAACCCCACGAAACCATGACCTCCGGACCTCAAAACCACGATCCCACCGTCCAGAATGTTTATGAAGATGTCGTGAAGCGGCTCACCAAAAATCACGACGATCCGACCGTTCAATCTCCGGGAAACAGAAGTTTTCTGCAGCTAGGTTTACAAATACGAAAAATGGAGCTCTCTCACTTTTTCTTGTTTCTCTCTACTCTCTCTTTTGTTGCTACTCTCTCTCGGCCGAACTCATAAGGGAAGGGGAGGGAGGGGCCGTAGGGTTTTTCCTTCTCCCTTTCTTTCCTCTTTTCTTCCTTGCCAAGCCACGAAACCAACACCCTCAAAATTAAACATGAAATCGGTTTTGGGTTGTGCATGGGCCGAAATGTACATTGTTTTGGCCCTTTAACGATTTGATCCCTCAACTAATTCCATCTCGCACTCTAACCAACGATTTGACATAATTAACTATTAGGTCCAATTCGTCTAACCTCGTTAACGGAAACCACGTTAAATAAAACTTAAGAGAAAAGAATTAATAAAAAAGAAAATACATACTGGGATACGGGCTTTACAACTCTCCCCCACTTGGATTAGACTTCGTCCTCGAAGTCTAGGCTAGCGAATAACTCGGAATAGTTCTTGCGCATCTCCGCTTCGGGTTCCCACGTCCACTCGAACCCCTTTGGTGCTGCCACTGGACTTTCCTCAACTAGAATCTAAATTTCTCACCCCGTCTAGAATTTCTCGAATACTTTTCTTACTACCAAAACTCCTTCAAGGACACTGAAATTATAACCGGAAGAACACTCCAACAACTGGATTCATTCCTAGCCAAACGACTTCGGTTGTCTCCCAACCTTAGATGTTCCATACATCCCGATTCAACTTTCAAGCTCTAACCATTCTAAAGGTACTCACCAATATACCCTACAGGATACTCGAATCCGATCGTTCCTACCATTACTGCCGATTACTTCCACGAGTTCTATAGGCTCCCAAATTTTTTTTTTCACGCGGATCATTAAACCAGTAAACTTATAATCACCCACGAAGGTCATTTCACCATAACCATTCATCAGAATTAAGCATTTCAGGGTTACTACTACCATCGCCATTATTATTTCAAATTCGGCTACAAATCTCCGATTACACTAAGGGTGTTTGGCCTTAAACCCAAAATTCGACACCTAAATATACTACTTACTTCAAACAGGTTACTGCGCATTTATTCTCTTAATTACAAAGGGCATCCTTCCCTTAACCGACACTATTCGGCCTACCATATCAACACGTGTGGAATACCCAATCCTCCACCGTCTACTTATCCTCCACACTCGCTCTACGAAGCCTAGTTACACCGTATCAAGATGCACCTTAACGTCTACCTCCCAGGTACGTCTCAAGGCCCGGCATATCGGGACTACCTCCCAGGTAAGTGCCCAAGACTATATTCTCCCAGTGCCTACTGGAAAGTCAAGGTCATAACACATGAATACCGGAGTCCCACCCCGAGATACCCAACCGACCTTTACCAACGACTGACTGACGTGACCAAGGATCCAATGCAAAACAGTCTACCAACAACATGCCTATCCCGGAATGACTTACTCACCCAACATGTAAATACTCAACGTGCAATAAGTGCAAAACTGTGCAACAAAACAACCCATCAACAAAACTCCACATCGAGCCATTGAAAAAAAAAACGTGCAATTGACCCACGACTATCTCAAAGTCAAAACCGAGCAAAATGCTCCACGCTTTCTAGACCCATAAGTCGGTCAAAAACGCGTTTAACTAAAGTTTAAGCAAGCAATACTCTAAACTCAACATTAGTCCCAAACTCGACACGGGTTAAACAAAAGAGTTTTCCAAAAGGACTCACACCCTTAAAATTCTCAAAATGACACATAACACTTATAAGCGCACTTCCCAAATGGTTTACAAAATCATTTACAAAATATTTTCAACGTCAAGATTTTTCATTTCAAAAAAGACCGTAAGCAATAAAACTACTATTACCAGGTTGGTAGTTACGCAAAAATGGACACGCTCGTCCCACATGTGAAAATCATGTTGAAAATCATTTCATTGTAGCTTAGTTTACTCACAAAATGTAAAGCGAAATAAATAATTTCTTTGAAAATGAACCGTCACGGTTCTAGTATGAATTGACTCATGACATGTATTTAAAGTAACCGCTCGACCTTACACCGGGTGCGACAAAAGTGTGCACATAATTTCAAAATCAGTTCCACGACATTTGACCCCAAAATTTCTCTTTTTCAACATAAAATGTCGTGGCACAGGGTTCACCAACAAATCTTACGCGCGTCGGCTAGTCATACAAAACGATGAAACAGTTTACAAATATATTTTTGTTAAAACACGACTGTCTCGTGTAAGTTTCAACTTAAAGTTAAAAACCAATCCGTTTCAATCATTTGAAAATATCGACTAAAATCTCATAAAATCTCAAAAGGTGGGGTTCTTTAAATTGATTTCCAAGATTTCCCCAAATGGTCACATAAACAAATAAGATATTCACCTCGTGAAATTAAACCCACAGGACTCAACATGCCGTAAAACAAAACTTATTTTAACCAACTCACTCAAATAGCCTTATACAGACACCGTGGAATGTAACTTTCCGTCTCAACTCTAACATATGTGGAGGAGTTCCAATGTTAAAGTCACAAGCCGTAGTCACTTGCCCAACATTTTAAACACCACAAAACACGGATATCATCTTACCCGGAAGAACCGTTGGAAAAATAACGAAATGAGACCAATTCTAACAAAGTTTGCACTCCCGTGATAAAACGATTTCATACACTTTCAAAACCATATTTCAAAATCTTGTGTGTGTGCTGAACATTTCCCAAAATTCCAAAACACCATCCATAAAATGATTTGAAACACAAGAATTTGTTAATGCAATCTATTTCAAAATCAAACTTTGTGCATGACTCAGTCGACATTCTACGCCTCGACTCCTACTCCTCCAAATCTCTCCGATCCACTAACGTCATCCGGACATTTAAACCTCTTAGGCAAGTTGGGAAATTACGTCAAATAATCCCTACGATTTTTCCTCAATCAAAGTCGGCTCTATAAGCCTATGATTCTAGCACAATCATCCATCTTGGCCCGAAACAAACATCATCCTCATCGTCACTCCAAGTGATTAATACTATAATCGTCCTTTTATTCCAACGACTACTAATTTATAACCTTCGTCACTACCCCAACAATCATCCCATCAAAGCAAATCAAGTACACACCTGTACTAGTAGGTTTACTATAGTCGTTCCTCCTTGTGATGGCTATTCCGGGTAGATATTACAACGAGTTATTAGCACATAATAATTCACACTAACAACGCTCATGCTCAACTGCTTGGATTCCTCGTGACTTTCCACGACTCGAGCACGGATCCTGTGCTTCAGATAGTAGAAGCTCTACTACTACCTTCCACACCTATCGTCACTCGTTTCGAGTCCCGTCCCGAAGTGCCCAAGTAGTTCCTTGCCGAAAAACTATGCACATATGCCCGCACCGGCATAGGTACACACTCTTCCTAGCTCCCTAGGAACTCCACCCAACTCCACTACCCTTGCTATGACGAAATCCCCACTAGTCATGATGAGTCGCCTCGCGAATGCACAGTCGCACACAGTGTAAAACCAGATAGACATTCGAATATAAGATTCTATCCTACAACGGTTGGACTCAAACAAGAGCTGCGCAATAGAACTAAATCCGACATTCTAGGGCTATTCGGTTCCTACCGCATACAACCTATAGTGCATTCACTTAACAACCTATCAAGGCTAGCATAAACTCCTATTAGCAAGCAACAAACATGCAGTACAGTGTAATAAGCACCAAGCAATCTAGCACACATACTCCTATGTTCTAGAAAGCAATCTAGCATACATACTCATATGTAAACACTCTTCCCAGCTCACTAGGAATTTTATCTCATCCCACTACCCTTGCTACAACGGAATCCCTATTAGCCATAACGAGTTGCCTCGCGAATACCCAGTCGCATGCAGCGTGAATCAAATATACATTCGAATACAAGATTCTATCCTAGAACGGTTGGACTCAAACAAGAGCTGCGCAATAGAACTAAATCAAATATTCAAAGGCTATATGATTCTTACTGCATACAACCTATAGGGCCTTCACTTAACAACCTACTATAACTAGCATTGATTCCTACTAGCAAGCAATCATCATACAGTACAGTGTAAACAACATAGGCGATCTAGCATGCATTCCCTATGATCTAGAAAGCGATAAATACACTAAGTACTGTACCTTCCCACTTAGCGTCGGCTGACTGTACACACTGCACCCTCAATCACCGTTTCCCAAACGGGTTTTTCGTTTTCTTTCATTCGAAAAGATTTTAGTAAAAGGATTTAAAATTTCATAGCCGCAACTTGAGACCAAACACACCGAGATGTGTTTGATTCACTCAAGCTGTGCTCTGATACCAAGTTGTAATGTCCCAAAAATTACAAGGAATTTTAAATTTTAAAAATAATGCATTTCATTATAATCAAACCATAAGTTAACAAATACCATTACAATAAAAATAAACGTCGTTAATTTAAACCGTCAAATGAAGTTAAGCAGCGGAAAAGTTATATAATTAAATCCCCATTTAATAAAAATTTAACTTAAACAGTCTTCGCCTTGCGCCCGTGTGTACCGTCATGCCCGACTGCTACTCGCACCTGAAATCATAAGATATTGGGAAGGGGTAAGCACGAAGCTTAGTGAATTCAAACCATAAATAGGATCGCAATTATATCAGCATCACCCTTAAACAGCTAGTTATCGCAACCAACTCATACCATGCAATCACGTCTTGCACCCAAATTTATATATACCAAATACACCAAATATACCAGCACATATTTTTCTTGAAACATCCATCAAGAAAATATATCACGATTAATAATAAGCCTTATACTCCTTGGAACGACCATCAAGAAGATATAATCGCAACTTATTATACAAACACATATACTTCTTGGAACAACCATCAAGAAGATATATCACCATTAACAATAAGCCTTATACTCCTTAGAACGACCATCAAGAAGGTATAATCGCAACTTATTATACAAACACATATACTTCTTGGAACAACCATCAAGAAGATATATCACCATTAACAATAAGCCTTATACTCCTTGGAACGACCATCAAGAAGGTATAATCGCAACTTATTATACAAACACATATACTTCTTGGAACAACCATCAAGAAGATATATCACCATTAACAATAAGCCTTATACTCCTTGGAACGACCATCAAGAAGGTATAATCGCAACTTATTATACAAACACATATACTTTTTGGAACAACCATCAAGAAGTACATCAATCACAGTTCAATATATATACACAACTATATATACCCCATAACACAATAATATCAACAAACAATCATAACTATCACACTCGAGCTATAGTAACACAAATATAATTCCCATCCTATATAGTGAGAGAACTCACCTCAAAAGCAAAGCTTATGTCCTCAACAGCAACACGAACCGGCCAACACCAGCTCACCTTTTTCCACCTAAATAAGTGTTAACAAATGTCAAAGTGGCGCCCCAACCCAAAGCCACGACTACTAAATTATAAAATACAAATTCCAGCTTTTACTCTAAAAACACAGGTCTGTTCGGGACCTGTTTAACCCCTTATAAACTGATAAATCCAGAAATATTATTCCATAATCACAAATTCCCATGTCTTAGGGTTCCAGGGACATATCGCACGCTCTATAACGATTTTTCTACAATTTACTATGGATTTTACAAAACCGACTTGCAGCATAGTGAAAAACAGGACATTTCAGTACAAATCAACAATTTGACACTAGCTATGGTCCGAACTGGTTTTTCCGTAAAACATATGAAACTTACTAGACTCAGAATGGGAGATTTTGGCACTGATTTCACCCCAATACGATGTTGCTATAAAACGTTATGGCTTTCACCAAAACAGTGGTAGAAACTGTGTAATTCACATGAAATGACAAATAATGCTTAGTAACCCATTAAGCCATAGCTTAACCCAAACAGACCCGAATGAACCTTTGAGGATTCAAACAAATAGGGTATTCTAAATGCAAGTAAAAACAACCCCAAAACATACAATCAACAACCACAATGAGGCCCCAAAATTTTAGCGTGGAAAACCCCTCAAAATCGAGAGTAAAAACCACGAGACTACTAGAGCCGCTTCAAATCCACTACCACCAATATTAGAGAAATAAAAAGTCTTCTCTAGATTATACTAGAGGCATACAAAACCATCATACACTTGGAAATAAGCACATCAAGATGTATGGAACCAAAATAGAGCAAGAATGGAGAAAAATCACCACAAAGTTACTGCTGCGCAGAACCCCACGAAACCATGACCTCCGGACCTCAAAACCACGATCCCACCGTCCAGAATTGTGATGAAGATGTCGTGAAGCTGCTCACCAAAAATCACGACGATCCGACCGTTCAATCTCCGGGAAACAGAAGTTTTCTGCAGCTAGGTTTACAAATACGAAAAATGGAGCTCTCTCACTTTTTCTTGTTTCTCTCTACTCTCTCTTTTGTTGCTACTCTCTCTCGGCCGAACTCATAAGGGAAGGGGAGGGAGGGGCCGTAGGGTTTTTCCTTCTCCCTTTCTTTCCTCTTTTCTTCCTTGCCAAGCCACGAAACCAACACCCTCAAAATTAAACATGAAATCGGTTTTGGGTTGTGCATGGGCCGAAATGTACATTGTTTTGGCCCTTTAACGATTTGATCCCTCAACTAATTCCATCTCGCACTCTAACCAACGATTTGACATAATTAACTATTAGGTCCAATTCGTCTAACCTCGTTAACGGAAACCACGTTAAATAAAACTTAAGAGAAAAGAATTAATAAAAAAGAAAATACATACTGGGATACGGGCTTTACATCTGAGAGCTAAAGATGAGACAAGTGGACTGATCAAATCTTTTATTCTTAGAATTGAAAACCAATCAAATCAAAAAGTGAAAGTCATTAGATCAGATAATGGGACTGAATTTAAAAACCTTGATCTAAACATCTTTTGTGAGGAAAAAGGAATTGAGAGACAATACAGTGCTCCTAGGACTCCACAACAGAATGGTGTTGCTGAGAGAAGGAATAGGACACTAATTGAGGCTGCTAGATATTTGTTAGCTGATTCAAAATTACCCACTACTTTTTGGGCAGAAGCAGTTAATACTGCTTGTTATGTCCAAAACAGAGTTTTAGTAATAAAGCCTAAAAACAAGACACCTTATGAACTTTTTCAGAAAAAGAAACCATTTATTGGATTTTTCAAACCATTTGGGTGTCCTTGTACAATTCTCAATACCAAATCTCACTTAGGTAAGTTTGATAGCAAAGCAGATGATGGTTTTCTTGTTGGTTACTCATCTCAGAGTAAGGCTTACAGAGTGTTTAATACCTCTTCTAGAATAATTGAAGAAAGTGACAATGTCAAATGCAATGAGAACACACCAAATCCTATTGGTTCAGGTCCTGATTGGCTATTTGACATTGATTCACTCACTAATTCTTTGGGTATCAGTAGTGATGTAAATGCAGGACAAAGGGATGCACCACCATCAAATCACAGAATTCAGTCTGTGATATTTCCACTCCCTACCATTGATCCTGTTGACTTCTGTGAACAAGAAAAGGAAGCTGAACCCATTCAGAATGAAGAAGAGAGAAGAATAGAGGAAAATCAGCCTTCAAGTCCAAATTCCAGAGAGTCTGAAGTGACTGAAGATGCTGAAGAAAATCCAGACTTAAATGAGTCAAATCTGGATGTGATCTTACAAGAGGAATCTGGTCATCCATCAAGAACTCAGAAAAATCATCCTCCTGAGTTGGTAATTGGAGACATTGCTTCTCCCATGATGACTAGGAATCAAAGCAGACTTCAAGAGCTACAAGATCAGCAAAATACAGTTAATACTGTACTCACTTGCTTTCTATCCCAAATTGAGCCCAAAAAGGCTTATGATGCTATGAAAGATCCAAGTTGGATAGAAGCAATGCAAGAGGAGCTGCTACAGTTCAAGCTACAGAATGTTTGGAACTTGGTGGACCTTCCAAAAGGTCATAGGGCAATTGGCACCAAGTGGATTTTCAGAAATAAGAAGGATGAGAGAGGAATTGTGATCAAGAACAAAGCCAGGCTGGTTGCACAAGGGTATACTCAGGAAGAGGGTATAGACTATGAGGAAGTCTTTGCTCCAGTTGCAAGGATTGAGGCAATTAGGTTGTTTCTAGCCTATGCCTCATATATGAAGTTCAAGGTCTACCAGATGGATGTAAAAAGTGCTTTTCTATATGGGACTATAGATGAAAAAGTGTATGTCTGTCAACCCCCTGGATTTGGGAATCCACTGTATCCTGACAGAGTGTACAAGTTAAAGAAGGCACTTTATGGTCTACATCAAGCCCCAAGAGCATGGTATGACACCCTGTCTACCTATCTCTTGGTAAATGGATTTGAAAGAGGAATCATTGATAAGACCTTATTCATTAAAAGGAAAAAGAAGGACACCCTACTTGTTCAGATCTATGTGGATGACATTATCTTTGGATCCACAAATGATCACATGTGTAAAGACTTTGAGGAGTTAATGCACAAGAGCTTCAAGATGAGTTCCATGGGTGAACTTACTTTCTTCCTTGGGCTTCAGGTGAAACAGAAGAAGGATGGGATTTTCATATGCCAATCCAAATATGTGAAAGACATCCTGGATAAGTTTGGATTATCATACTCAAAGCCAGCAAGCACACCAATGGAGACACACAAACAGATCAGTGCTGATCTTGAGGGGGAGGATGTGGATGTCCATCATTACAGATCAATGATTGGATCACTCATGTATCTCACAGCCTCTAGACCAGATATTATGTTTCCAGTATGTGTATGTGCCAGATTTCAAGTTACACCAAAGCAATCACACCTTCCTGCAGTCAAGAGGATATTTAGATACCTAAGAGGGCAACCTAGATTAGGTCTCTGGTATCCTTATGAATCATCTTTTGATCTACTTGCATACTCAGATAGTGACTTGGGTGGAGCTAACATGGATAGGAAGTCTACGTCAGGTGGATGTCAGTTTTTGGGTGCAAGACTAGTATCTTGGCAGTGTAAGAAACAAACCACAGTGTCCTTATCTACAACAGAAGCTGAGTATATAGCTGCTGCAAGCTGCTGCTCTCAGGTTCTATGGATACAGAATCAGATGTTGGACTATGGGGTAACATTTCTTCACACTCCAATCTTCATTGACAACAACAGTGCTATTAGCATTGTTAACAATCCAGTCAAACACTCAAAAACAAAGCACATAGAGATCAGAATTTCTGTTTTCTGTCAAGAATCCTCAGATACAATGGAGTTTATCGACGAACACAACGAGATAGCCATGCTCCAGAAGCCAAAACAGTCCGCAGGTTTTCACGATATTATGGATTTCCTCAAGTCCACGCATATATCCTATGCCCTAACGGTGACCCCGACAATCTACATCGAGCATCAGAAGCAGTTCTGGGAAAATGCCACCGTGGTGTCTGAAGATGGGCAGAAAAACATCAAAACAAGGGTGTGTGACAAACCCTTGCATGTTACAGAGGAGCTTATTCGCATCACTCTTCGATTGGATGATGCCTCAGGTATGACGTCTATTCCTAATGACGATCTATACTCAAATTTAACGAGAATGGGGTATGAAGGTCCCATTGGAATCTTTAAGTTTTTCAAGTCTAAATTTTCTACACAATGGCGATTCTTTGGTCATACCTTAATGCATTGCATTTCAAAGAAAACTACTGGATGGAGTGAGTTTAGCAGTACCATTGCTTATGCCCTGGTCTGCTTGGCCACTGCCAGTAAGTTTAATTTTTCACAAATGATTTTCAATGATCTTGTGTCAAACCTGGAATCCAAAAAGCGTTTTTATATGTACCCAAGGTTTGTCCAAGCGGTGATTACTCAGGAATTGACGGATTTGCCTCAATTTACTGAGGTATATGTACCTAAACCCCCTAAAGGAAAGGTCTTCTCAAATATGAGACGAACTTCCAGGGACTCGGAAGGAGTTGACACTCCATTGTTCTCTACAATGATGGGTGTGTCCCACACACAAGAAGGTATGGCATCAGGGTCAAGGCCCTCATTAGACCAACCCACTGATAGCCAAACCCCACCTTCAATCACCAAAGAAATTCCTCAGTCCATTCTTCAAAGACCCACTCCTCTCATAACCAAAAAGTTTACAAGAAGAATGGTACACAAGGCTCCTTCCCTTGATGTACCTCCTACAAGCCCAAAGCCTTTAAGCCCTCTATTGGAGCATTCTCCATTACAGAATATCGAAAGGGAAACCACAGGGGTGTCTCCCAACCCCAAGAAGGTGCTCACTAAGGAGACGGTTGAGCATGTGAGTCGCAAGGCTGCCACTACTTCTGCTAGCACAGAGAAGGACAGTGGTAACATACCTAAGACCTTCCTCACGGCAACTCAGAATGAGAAATCATTCAGAGGTCCCAGGTGCCAAGAAACCACGGGGGTAGGCAGTGCTTTTGCTAGGCAAAAGACACCTACTAAAATTTCCAGTGATCCTTTAACGGAGGTAAAAACTCCTAAACAAGGTGAGGATAGATATACATATGAGGAATTGATGGAAACCATTGCCAATATCAACACAAATGTTGTAAGTCAGCAAAAGGAGATAGATGGACTCAAGAAAGTGGTCCTATATCAACAAACACAGCTTGAGAAGCATAAGAAGCTGATTACAAAGTTGATGCACAGGAAGAAGAAAGCTCAGTATGTTCTTAAAAGAAGAAGCCCCAACAATGATGCTCCCAAAAAGGGGGAGTCAGAAGCTGAAGTCAACATGGAGAGTGCACAGGAAAAGGGGGAGAATGAGTGTGTTGAAGAAATTGCAAAAGAAGCAGAAACTGATCATGCAACAGAAACTGATCATGCAGCAGAAACGATTAATGCTGCTGAAATTCAGAAAGAAGCAGAAACTGAACCAACAGCAGAAAAGGTTAATGCTGCTGAAATTCAGAAAGAAGCAGAAACTGAACCAACAGCAGAAAAGGTTAATGCTGCTGAAATTCAGAAAGAAGCAGAAACTGATCATGCAGCAGAAACGATTAATGCTGCTGAAATTCAGAAAGAAGCAGAAACTGAACCAACAGCAGAAAAGGTTAATGCTGCTGAAATTCAGAAAGAAGCAGAAACTGAACCAACAGCAGAAACGGTTAATGCTGCTAAAATTCAGAAAGAAGCAGAAACTGAATCAACAGCAGAAACAAAAGAAGCAGCAGAAACGGAAGAAGCAGCAGAAACAAAAGAAGCAGCAGAAACGGAAGAAGTAGCAGAAACAAAGGAAGCAACAGAAACTAAAAAGCCTACTTTGGAAGAAGTTGAAGTTGCAGAGGCTTTGATTAAAGCCAAACATGACACTCCTAAAAAGCAAGAAGAAACTCTGGGTGAAAAGCTGGTGTCACAGAAAAGAGCAAGAACCAAGTCTATAGCTACCAAGAGGAAAGTGGTCAAGAAACCTAGGGTAGAACCAGTGGTAGAAGAAGAAAAAGAAGAGGATGTTCCAGAAAAGAAAGATGATACAAAGGTTGCTGAAGAAGAAGTAGCAACTCCATCAACCAAGTAATGCTCAATGTGATATGTATATCACTATGGTTGATACTGATCCAATCAAAGTTGACCCATTATCTTCCATGCCTCCTGAGATCATCTTCTGGGATACCTTGGTAGATCAGAGAAAGGAGTACATTAGAGTCAAAAGAGCAGATGGGAAGTTTGAGGTCTGTTCTACATGGGGAAGACTTATCAGAATGTGCTCTAGACCTGACATAGAGGAGATGTACAAGGTTGGAATGAAGCTGTATGGAAATATGCTGAATGAGAAAGGGATGTCTCTCACCAAAATGGTTCTTGAATACCTATGCCTAATGTTCAAACCAGAAGCAGTTCAATATATGATAGAAAGAAATTTTCAAGCCATTACCAACTGGATGCTCATTGAAAAATGTGGAGTGTATGTCATCACACTTGACCATACATATCATGAGTATTATTTGGTGGATGTTGCATACAAGCACAGCATGAAAAGGTTGAATGGAATGCTACATGCTAAGTTGGCTTGCAACAAGGATTCTGTAATGGGAAGATACTTGGTGAGAAGGATTATCAATCAAAATCTGGGTTTGAATCCTGATTTATGTGTTCATGATTAGGTTTTGGAAGCATCATCTGAAGAACTTGACTTCTCAATCTAAAAAGTCAAGTTAGGGGGAGATTGTTCGGAACTGAAGATTTGCTAAGTATGGTTAGTACTGCCAGAACAACATTAGTACTGCCAGAACAACAATACTACTGCCAGAACAACAATACTACTGCCAGAGCAAGGTTAGTACTGCTAGTAAAAGTTAATGATGCTGGAACAATGTTAGTACTGCTTGTGCATAACGATGTTAATACTGCTTGTGATCATAATTATGGAATGCGAGAATGTTGGAGATAAAGATGGAATGATTGAAGATAAGCATGAAAGAATATTCTGAAGATCAATTTTATTTTGATAGTTATCTTGTAATTATTTAGTATAAATAGATCTTGATAGATAGCGATTCAAAAGAGAGAATTATCAGAATTCGTCTTTATTTTAGAGAGAATTAACCTCAAGGTTTAGAACCCTATTTCTAGAGAAGTAGAAGTCGTCTTGTTGAGCCTGTTCAACAAGATTGAGGTTTGGTTGTAAACTTGTGAGTTGAAGTATTGAATACAAACAGATTGTGTTTTCTGATTAGTTGTTCATTGAGTGTGTCTGAATTAAAGTTCTATTCCGCAAGATTCTTTAATTCTGATTTCTAAGTATAATTATTCTTGTTTGGAATCGATCCTGACACAAGAGTAGTGAAAATAAGTTTAGAAAAAGATGGAGAAATTACAAGAAAAGGAAGAAAAATGAAGAAGAGCACAAGAGGGATGAGTTTTACCCCTTCTAGTGTTGATGTTTACCTTTCAAAGTCTTCAAAATCGAATTTTTTGTGTGGATTTGGGCTGATTTCGGCCAGAAACTAGAGAGGGGGAGAAGAGAGGGTGTTTGAATGTAGAGAGAGGAAGGTGGGAAAATGGAAGGGTTTCTTGAAAAATAGGAGAATTAATATTTGGGTATAATGGGCCATAAAGAGGGGGCCGAATTTTGGGCTAAAATTCTGGTTTATTTTAGTTATTTTTTTTATTAAGTGTTAATTAATATTGTATAAGTATTTATATTATGGAATTTTATAAAAAGCTTGATTTAAAGTAGCTAAAACCTCATTTATCTACTTAATTATGGTTTGGTTATTTAAAGTTTTATAATTTAGATTTGGGTATATATATAAACTATATATTTACTCCGCTTATTATTATTATTGTTGTAATTAAATGTTAATTGTTCCAATCAGCATTTTATAAGACAGCTTAAGCAGTTCCGTGCGGTAACAGGATTTTCTCAGTGTACTGTTGGAATTCTTAGGAAACTAACCCTTAGCCATCAATATTAAGTCATTATGAGTTATTCCTACTTGTTAAAACAAGTATTATACTAATCAGTTGCTAACCTGAGTGTTTTGGTTTGACGGGTGTCACAGTCTCCTCTTGTTAGAAGAATTTCGTCCTGAAATTCGTTGATTGCTATTCCCCGTCTGATCCTTTGCAAATAGGTGAGGGTACTTACGTTTCATGTAATCTTCTCGTTCCCATGTATATTCAGGTCCATGCCTCGAACTCCAACGAACTTTTAAAATTGGGATCTTACTACGCCTTGTTCGTTTGACTTCTTGATCAAGGATTTCTATCGGTTCTTCTATAAAGTGTAACCGATCGTTGATCTGAACGTCTTCTAGGGGTAGAACCAATGATTCATCAGTTAGGCATTTCTTAAGGTTTGACACATGGAACGTATTGTGGATGGCACTTAGCTCTTGCTGTAAATTGAGTTTATACGCTAATGGCCCAATCCTTTCAACTATTTCAAACGGGCCAATATATCTCGGACTCAGCTTGCCTCTTTTCCCAAAGCGTACTAATCCTTTCTAAGGCGATACCTTTAGAAGCACTTTATCACCCACTTGGAATTCTAATGGCTTCCTGCGGTTATCTGCATAACTCTTCTGACGATCTCTTGCGCCTTTAAGTCTATCCTTGATAATTGAGATCTTATCAGTAGTCTCTTGAATGATTTCGGGCCTAGTCAACTGTCTGTCGCCAATTTCCAACCAACTAAGTGGGGATCTACACTTGCGTCCATATAGGGCTTCATACGGTGCACACTGAATGCTGGTATGATAGCTGTTGTTGTAGGAGAACTCCACTAATGGTAGGTGAGTATCCCAACTTCCACCAAAATCTATCACACATGCACGCAACATATCCTCTAGCGTCTGTATAGTTCTTTCTGACTGACCGTCCGTTTGAGGATGGTAGGAAGTGCTCAAGTCCAAACGCGTATCCAACGCTTTCTGGAGTGATCGCCAAAATCGTGACGTAAAACGACTATCTCTGTCCGAGGTGATGGAAATAGGAACTCCATGACGCATAACAATTTCATTGACGTAAATTTGTGCAAGATTTTCCATCTTGTAGTCTTCCCGAATAGGAAGAAAATGCGCAGATTTTGTAAGTCGGTCCACTATAACCCAGATTGCGTCGTGCCCCTTCCTAGTCTTGGGTAGCTTAGTTACGAAATCCATAGCTATTTGTTCCCATTTCCATTGGGGAATCTTGGGTTGTTGTAATAGACCAGATGGTTTCTGATGTTTGGCCTTAACTTTTGCACAATTTAAGCACTTGTTTACGTACAAACCGATGTCTTTCTTCATACCCGACTACCAGTAGTAGTCCTTTATATCTTTGTACATCTTATCAGCTCTTGGGTGAATCGAATATCTTGATTTATGGGCTTCATCCAGCATTGTTGATCGTAGGTTATTAACCTTTGGTATCCAAACTTTGTCTTCAAAGTAACGTACCCCATCTGAATTTGTTTCAAATCTAAGTTCCCAGTGATGTAGGGTCTCGTCCTTCAAGTTCTCTGCTTTCAATGCTTCTTCTTGAGCTTCAAGAATTTGTGTATTTAGACTCGTCTGAACGAATGCACCCATTGCTCGTACCCTTGACGGTTTCACCCTTTCCTTCCTGCTTAGTACGTCGGCTACCACATTAGCCTTGCCTGGGTGGTACTTTATTTCACAATCATAGTCGCTAAGCAGTTCAACCCATCTTCTTTGCCTCATATTAAGCATTTTCTGGTCAAGGATATGTTGAAGGCTTTTATGGTCGGTGTAGACGGTGCATTTCGTGCCGTAAATATAATGTCTCCAAATCTTGAGTGCGAACACTACGGCTCCTAACTCTAGATCGTGAGTGGTATAGTTCTTCTCATGAACCTTAAGTTGCCTCGAAGCATATGCAATGACCTTGTCCTTCTGCATCAACACACACCCCAAACCTTGGTGTGATGCATCGCAATAAACTACGAAATTCTCTGCGCCTTCTGGCAATGCCAGAATTGGTGCATTACATAACCTATGCTTAAGTGTTTGGAACGCCTCTTCTTGTTTCTCTCCCCAAATACACTTCTTATCCTTTTGGGTTAATGTCGTTAGCGTTTGCGCAATTTTTGAGAATTCGCAATGAATCGCCGATAATAGCCTGCTAAACCGAGAAATTAACGAATTTCTGTCGGGGTCTTCGGGGCTTCTGTGACAACCGTCAAAATCGCGTTCAGGTTAGAACTGCACTAATTATGTCAGATACAGTTATTCTATGTCACATTGTCTAGTTTTAGCAGTAAACCCGACACAGTAGGGAAAATTTAGAAATCCAGTCTAAAATCCCTCAATTTAGGAAATTATCCATACATCTCATAAAATGCCAACTAAAAACATGTATACACTAAAATATATATATATATATATATATATATATATATATATATACAAAATAAATACTAGCAAATTAAACTAGTATTATTATCAATAACAATTAATTAAGAATATCTAATAATTCAATTAATTAAAAGATTTAAATAAAAATTTAATTTAAATACAAACACAATCATTTTATACAAAACCACACTCCACACACTCCCTTTCCCCTCTCCCAAAACCGGCCACACACCACCATCACCACCCTAACCCCTCTTTCTCACTCCATAAATACCCCCTCTCCCTCTCCATTTTCACTCTTCACTCATTTCACAAACTCTTCTCTCAAAACCTCCATATTCTCTCAAGAATTCTCTTCTCCAAGGCTTCCAAGATCAGCCACATATCTTCAAGAAACCAAGGTAAAAACATTTTTGTAACTTCCTTTAATCATCCTCCTACAACTTTCTCTTCTCTTTCAAAGTTCAACTTCTAAAAACTCTAAGTTTTCATCTTTTTCTTGCTAAATCCAACTCTTGGTAAACTAATGTTTGTAGATCTATCACCATGACATCTTGCATGTCATTAAAAAAGGGTGATGAATCCATAATCAAACCCATATTAGTGACCTAAGAATGTTTGGTATGCATGTGTTTACAAAAGCTCAAAAACAACAAGTTTTGAAAGTATTTTGGCAAGATGATTTTCTAAAGTTCCTTGCATGTTGCTTGGGATGATTAAAAAGCAAAGATTTCATCTGAAAATATGTGATTTAGTTGAGTAAAAATCGTGTCTTGACAAAAAGAACGAAATCTTTTGAAGAACCAATTAGAAAATAGCTTTTATATAAAAGACCTTTTTCATCAGCTTGCTGTCAGAAATTTCTACTGACTTTGCATGCCCTTATCTCTCTCAAAAATGGTCCAAATACAGTGATTCTTTTTCTGGAATTTACTTTTATGAGTTGGGAATCAAACCCCACTGGAATCACCGAAAAATATTAAGTTTTGAACCCTCAAACAGTTTTTACAAAAACAGTGTGCAACAGCTACGTGTTTCTGTCACTGTTTTTGTCAAGTGTTATTTTATGTACTTATGTTGATCCAAAAATCATGAATCTTATGTCAAAAGTTTCCTAACACATGGAAGTACCCGACTACAAAATATCAGAACCTAAAAATCTCTGGAAGTTATCCAAACAGTAACCGAAAGTGACTAACAAATTCTAACTACTAACAACTATATTGTATACTAGCTATATGCTATCTCTTGATCCTTTTCCTCACCTTTGGTGATGAAATTGTGGTATATTATACATATATTACTTAGACATAATTACTAATCTAACTCTACCCGTTTCACCATTTGCATGGTGGAATTGTGGAATATACCTATACGTATTTATTTACGCATTTCATTTACGCATCTAACATCTAACATCTAACATCTAACTACTAACTTTTCTTATCTTTTATGATGGAATTGTGGTACATACATACATAATACACATGACCTAACACCAAACCATATTTACATATGGACCTAAAACATTTATTTTCGTTATTACCTCTACAACACTTCGGTAATTTTAAAACCATCACATGTAACGTTCTTTCTAAGTATGAACTATTAAAGAACATTTAACAACATACAAATTTAACAACAAAGGCATTTTATGATGAGATGGAGATTTAAGTGACAAAGTCTAGAACCTAGAATCTTACTAGTGTCCTTACATTCGTAGGATCGAAGTAGGATCTCATTTCGGAATCACATTACGCATTCGGGAAACACCTACGCAAACCACCGTGAGTATTCATAGCCCCTTTTTACTGTTTTATACATTTTTGGGGTGAAAAGCATGTTACTATTATTTCAACCTTGTGAGTCTTCACAACCCTTTTACTGTTTTACATATTTTGGGGTGAAGAGCATGATTCCAAACTTTATTCGAAATAAATTGTTTTATTTCCGAACTTTTACGCATGTTTAACGCTCTTTATGGTACATATGCACATGTTAAAGCTTCTAAGTTTGCAATCTATCATATACAAAAAGTCCCCAACGCTCTTAACATTACTTATTAACTCACATGCGTGTGAGCCATGGTAATTATGGATAACGTTATTTGGTTGACCACCCACCTACGATAAAACAGGGTGCATTAATTACTACAACGCCATGTTAATGATAGGACATGATGACTCGGGGCAAATGAACACAAGGTCATGAGGCTTAGTAATGGCTTAGTTTGCTACCTCTGAGGCATTTCGCATTACACTATATATACCATGAGCATGCAAAACAAAACGAAACTTTACAACCGAGGGTTGTACTACTTTCTTTGAAAGAACGAAACTTTGCAACTTACATTACACTCTTTGTGTATGCAAAAACCTATGAACTCACCAACTATTTTTAGTTGACACTCTCTTTTACATGCTTTTCAGGAAATAGCAAGTAAGGACGCACTTTAGAAGGCATCACTTTAGCGTCATCAAATTATTTCATCATGTCATTGTACTTTACGTTCTTATGGACAAGTTGTATTTTCTTTTAAAACTCGTTGTATTGGTACTATTTTGATGTGATGAGTTGGTGTTGTCTTCTACCTATTGCTTTTGAAACATTAACTGTGACATCCCGTGTTTCCGCTTTAGCGGGGTGTGACAGAAGTGGTATCAGAGCCAAAGGTTATAGAGAACGCCGGTCTTTCATCGGAAAAACCCAACTATAACCAATTGTCCAAAAACTGACATGAAAACAATTAAACTTACTACTAGTATAACTAAGTCTAGAATGGCATTAACAGACTTCAATTAAACATAGCCTGATCACCTATGTTTGATTAAGGTAGGTTAATGCGAGACTAGAAATGGTTATAGTAGGAGTATGTCGATTTTTACATACACTCGTTAGGAGCATGCTTAGAACATAGACATGGCGTAGGATAGGATACATCCTTTATGCGATAGGTTACTAAGTACACTTTTGCTTCAGTTTCACTATGTCGTCGTCATCAAATCCTTCTTACACTCCCGCGTCATACTCAACCAATGCATCGGGCCACAACACGGGGCGATCGCAAGATATCCCGTCTAGCAACCGACAAGAAGATGACCCCTACAATAGCACGGACTCGGAACCCGAGGTGTCGAGCGAACGAGACCCATACGATGGACCGAGAGTATCACCCAACACGGTTCTACCAAGACCCACTCCAATAATCGTACAACCGTCGTCCGGAGGACTTCGTATCCGTCAAACGGCTAGGAAAAGTGTTCCGATCCCTAGGAGAGTCACGCTAGCAACTCCTCGTCCCGAGGCGCCAGAACCATCAAGGGTTGTCCCCGGCGTACCGATTGGACGCTTGACTGAGTTAGGAATAGCAAGGGATCAACACATTCGGGCCATGACAACCGAGTTGCATGGATGTCAAGTCAGAGTGACTCATCAAGCTCAAGTTCTAACAGAGCTAGTAGAACTCACGCACCAACTAACCGTCGTGTCGACGCAAGCAAGAGATAGTGCAAGAATGGCGAGAGAGATGGCTTCAAGGGCTCAAGCTACAAGCTTGGTTGTAGGAATGGTGCTAATGTTGTTGTTGTTTCTACTCGTGCTAGGAGCATACTTGGCATAGTATGAACGGGTTTGGCATGGGGAATGATCTTTTGGAGAAAATATTTTATTACTTATCATTTATTTTAAGTTGTACTTCCATTTAAAATTGTACCGGTATATGATACACGCCGGAAATTTTGTAAAACCGCCAAAAATTAATGAAAATGTTTGGGAAGTTTTAGTTAAATTGTCTAAATACTCTACACTTTACTTATTGCTCAAATATCCGAATGAAAACTTGTTAAGCTTAAACTTTTTTTGAAAATACGAATTCAAAGACTTTACAAACTATACTAAAACAAATTTCTTTTACAAATATGTTTTAGAATCATGCCTCCAAGAAGCTCTACACGTCACACGGAAAATACCCCCGAAAACCAAACGCCCGACATCGCACGAATCATTGCACAACGCATTCAAGAAGCCATACCTAACATCGTCTCACAAGTAACCGCCGGCCTCAATGCAATCCCAAGGAATCAAGGAGGTAGCGGAGGAAGCTCGGGAAATAACGACACCGGATGTAACTACAAGACCTTTATGTCTTGTAAGCCCAAAGAATTCCATGGAAAGGAAGGCGTCGTAGGATTGCTTACATGGATTGATAGCATGGAGTCGGTGCTCCATATTAGCAAGTGTTCGGAGGACCGCAAGGTGGAATATGCTACATGTCAACTCCAAGGTAGGGCACTAACTTGGTGGAATATCCAGGTTCAGACCCGTGGAAGGGAAGATGCCTACAAGCTCACATGGGAGGAATTCAAAGAGTTGCTCATTGAGGAGTACTGCCCAAAGAGTGAACTCCAGAAGCTAGAAGTTGAATTCTGGAACCATACTATGATCGGAGCTGACATAGATTGATACACAGCTCGTTTCCACGAACTTGCAAAACTGGTACCTCACATGGTCACTCCCGAGAGTAAGAGAATTGACTGATACTTATGGGGACTAGCACCGGGAATTCGAGGAATGGTTACCTCGGCAAAGCTGACCACAATTCAAGAAGTTGTAGCAATGGCAACTACCCTAACGAACGATGTTGTGAGAGCAGGAACTCTATCATCTGGTAGTGCTAGCCATAAGAGGAAGCCAGAGTATCAGTCAGGAAAGAAACCCTTTGGTAGTACAGGTAAGGATAGGAGCGTTGCAAGGAACTTCGGAGTAAGCATAGAGGACCCAGGGCAATACAAGGGTTCACTCCCTAAGTGCAACAAGTGTAACTACCATCACGAGGGAGCTTGCATCATCTGTGATAACTGTAAGCGGCTAGGTCATCCCGCTAAGTTCTGTAAAAGCGGAAAGGGCCCTATGGAAGGAAGGAGGGCTTGTTATGAATGTGGAAGTCCGGATCACTACCGGAATACCTGCCCGAAGTTTGGGAGGAAACCGAACACTAACTACAAGGGGAACCAGACGAGACAAGTCAATCAGGGGAATCAAGGAGGACAGGCTCGAGGACGGGCATTTGTCATGGGAGCTGACGAAGCACGTCGCGACCCTAATGTGGTGACAGGTACGTTTCTCATAAACAACCACTACGCATCAGTATTATTTGACACTGGAGCGGATAGAAGTTTTATTTCATTGGAGTTTAGACCACTAATTAACTTGGAATCTAGGAGAATGTCGAATGCTTATGTTATTGAGGTTGCTAATGGTCACAAATTCGAGGCTAAGGATGTAATCTTAGATTGTACTTTAAATCTAGCCGATAAATTGTTTAGCGTTGATCTTATTCCTATCGAATTGGGGAGTTTTGACATAGTTATAGGAATGGACTGGTTATCTAAGAATCGAGCGGAGATTTGCTGTTTTGATAAGTCGGTTAGAATACCTTCGCAAGACGGAGGAACCCTAGTAATACAAGGACACAAAGTTGGAAGAAGCGTAGAGCTGGTGTCAAGTATTAAGGCTCGTAAGTATCTGAGGAAGGAATGTGTTGCATTTTTGGCACTCATAGACGAGAAGAAGTCCAAGGAAAGGCGAATTCAAGACATTCCCGTGGTAAAAGATCACCCGGAAGTGTTTCCTGACGAATTGCCTGGACTGCCCCCGTTTAGACAAGTTGAATTTCAAATTGACCTTATACCCGGAGCAGCACCTATAGCTAAGGCACCCTATCGTTTAGCACCCGCCGAAATGCAAGAGTTGTCAAGCCAACTTCAGGAACTGTTGGACAAGGACTTTATTAGACCAAGTTATTCACCTTGGGGAGCTCCAGTTCTGTTCGCTAAGAAAAAGGATGGATCGTTTCGAATGTGCATCGACTATAGGGAATTGAACAAGTTAACGATCAAGAACCGATATCCTCTACCTCGAATAGACGATTTATTCGACCAGTTGCAAGGCGCAACGTATTTTTCTAAGATTGATCTTCGATCAGGTTATCATCAATTAAGAGTTCGAGAGGAGGACATTCCTAAGACAGCCTTTAGGACCCGTTATGGACACTACGAGTTTTTGGTTATGCCTTTCGGTTTAACCAATGCTCTAGCAGTATTCATGGATTTAATGAACAGGGTATGCCGACCATACCTTGACAAGTTTGTGATAGTGTTTATAGATGACATTCTGATTTACTCTCGAAGTAAGGAGGATCACGAGCAGCATTTAAGCGTAATTCTAGAACTCCTTAAGGAACAGAAATTGTACGCCAAATTCTCTAAGTGCGAATTTTGGATTAGAGAAGTACACTTTCTTGGGCACGTAATTGGAGAAAAAGGAATTCACGTAGATCCAGCCAAAGTAGAAGCCGTTAAGAAATGGGAAGCTCCCAAAACGCCAACAGAAATTCGTCAATTTCTGGGATTGGCAGGGTATTACAGGCGATTTATTGAAAATTTCTCCAAAATCGCTAAACCACTCACAACACTGACCCAAAAGGATAGTAAATTTATTTGGGGAGAATCACAAGAAAAGGCCTTTCAGTTATTGAAGAAGAAGTTGTGCAATGCGCCAATTCTGGCGTTACCGGAAGGAACCGATAACTTTGTGGTATATTGCGACGCGTCTCATCAAGGATTAGGTTGCGTATTGATGCAAAAGGACAAGGTGATAGCATACGCTTCGCGACAACTGAAAGTTCATGAGAAGAACTATACCACACACGATTTAGAGCTCGGAGCTGTGGTTTTTGCTCTAAAGATTTGGAGACATTATTTGTACGGCACCAAGTGTACCATCTTCACCGATCATAAAAGTCTTCAGCATATTCTAGACCAGAAAATGCTAAACATGAGACAAAGAAGATGGGTAGAACTACTCAGTGATTACGATTGTGATATTCGTTATCATCCAGGTAAAGCCAATGTAGTGGCTGATGCCTTGAGTAGGAAGGAAAGGACAAAACCGTCACGTATACGAGCAATGGGAGCACTGGTACAAACAAGCTTAAAGACTCGAATTCTTGAAGCTCAGACCGAAGCAATGAAAACGGAAAACTTGAAGGACGAAACCCTTCACGGCATAGAAAGCAGATTTGAGACTAAGGTGGATGGAGTACGTTATTTCAAGGATAGAGTTTGGATCCCAAAAGCTAACGACGTACGGGAGATAATCCTGCACGAAGCTCACAAGTCACGATATTCAATTCATCCTGGTGCGGATAAGATGTATAAGGATTTAAGGGAATATTATTGGTGGCCAGGAATGAAAAAGGATATTGCTGTGTACGTAGGAAAATGTGTAACTTGCTCAAAAGTCAAAGCTGTATATCAGAAACCATCTGGTTTGCTTCAACAACCAGAGATTCCCCAGTGGAAATGGGAACAAATAACCATGGATTTTATAACCAAATTGCCAAGAACTGCCCGAGGGCACGACTCAATTTGGGTTATAGTCGATCGGTTCACGAAATCTGCACATTTCCTACCGATTCGAGAAGACTACAAGATGGAAAAACTGGCTCAGATCTACATCAAGGAAATTGTTACGCGACATGGAGTCCCGATTTCTATCATCTCAGATAGAGATAGCCGTTTCACGTCTCGATTTTGGCAGTCACTTCAAAGAGCATTGGGAACGCAATTGAATTTAAGTACCGCCTATCATCCCCAAACAGACGGCCAAAGTGAGAGAACCATTCAAACGTTAGAGGACATGCTTCGAGCATGTGTGTTAGACTTCGGAGGAAGTTGGGATAACCACTTGCCATTAGTTGAGTTCTCCTACAACAATAGCTATCACACCAGTATCAAGTGTGCGCCATATGAAGCACTGTATGGACGCAAGTGTCGATCACCTCTTTGTTGGTTGGAGATTGGAGATAGACAATTGTCTAGTCCAGACATTGTGCAAGAAACCACCGACAAGATCGCAATCATCAGGGATAGACTCAAAGCAGCTCAAGATCGTCAAAAGAGTTATGCTGACAACCGTAGGAAACCGTTAGAGTTTCAGATTGGAGATAGAGTATTTCTGAAAGTATCCCCTTGGAAGGGAACCGTCCGATTTGGAAAACGAGGAAAGTTGAGCCCTCGATACATTGGACCCTTCAAAATCACCGAAAGAATCGGACCAGTAGCATACAGGCTGGAATTGCCAAAGGAACTAAGTGCAATTCACAACACCTTTCACGTGTCCAATCTAAAGAAATGCCTAGTCAACGAGGAAATAACCGTACCTTTGGAGGAAGTCCAAGTCAATGAAAAACTGTGCATTGTTGAAAAACCAATCGAAATACTTGACCGAGAGGTCAAGCGTCTTAGGCGAAGCAAGATTCCAATAGTGAAAGTTCATTGGAACACAAGGCGTGGGCCTGAGTACACATGGGAACGAGAGGATTACATGAAACATAAGTATCCTCACTTCTTTGCTAAACAACCGGTTACGGACGAAAGTTCTTGAATTTCGGGACGAAATTCTTTTAACCGGGGGAGACTGTGACAACCGTCAAAATCGCGTTCAGGTTAGAACTGCACTAATTATGTCAGATACAGTTATTCTATGTCACACTGTCTAGTTTTAGCAGTAAACCCGACACAGTAGGGAAAATTTAGAAATCCAGTCTAAAATCCCTCAATTTAGGAAATTATCCATACATCTCATAAAATGCCAACTAAAAACATGTATACACTAAAATATATATATATATATATACAAAATAAATACTAGCAAATTAAACTAGTATTATTATCAATAACAATTAATTAAGAATATCTAATAATTCAATTAATTAAAAGATTTAAATAAAAATTTAATTTAAATACAAACACAATCATTTTATACAAAACCACACTCCACACACTCCCTTTCCCCTCTCCCAAAACCGGCCACACACCACCATCACCACCCTAACCCCTCTTTCTCACTCCATAAATACCCCCTCTCCCTCTCCATTTTCACTCTTCACTCATTTCACAAACTCTTCTCTCAAAACCTCCATATTCTCTCAAGAATTCTCTTCTCCAAGGCTTCCAAGATCAGCCACATATCTTCAAGAAACCAAGGTAAAAACATTTTTGTAACTTCCTTTAATCATCCTCCTACAACTTTCTCTTCTCTTTCAAAGTTCAACTTCTAAAAACTCTAAGTTTTCATCTTTTTCTTGCTAAATCCAACTCTTGGTAAACTAATGTTTGTAGATCTATCACCATGACATCTTGCATGTCATTAAAAAAGGGTGATGAATCCATAATCAAACCCATATTAGTGACCTAAGAATGTTTGGTATGCATGTGTTTACAAAAGCTCAAAAACAACAAGTTTTGAAAGTATTTTGGCAAGATGATTTTCTAAAGTTCCTTGCATGTTGCTTGGGATGATTAAAAAGCAAAGATTTCATCTGAAAATATGTGATTTAGTTGAGTAAAAATCGTGTCTTGACAAAAAGAACGAAATCTTTTGAAGAACCAATTAGAAAATAGCTTTTATATAAAAGACCTTTTTCATCAGCTTGCTGTCAGAAATTTCTACTGACTTTGCATGCCCTTATCTCTCTCAAAAATGGTCCAAATACAGTGATTCTTTTTCTGGAATTTACTTTTATGAGTTGGGAATCAAACCCCACTGGAATCACCGAAAAATATTAAGTTTTGAACCCTCAAACAGTTTTTACAAAAACAGTGTGCAACAGCTACGTGTTTCTGTCACTGTTTTTGTCAAGTGTTATTTTATGTACTTATGTTGATCCAAAAATCATGAATCTTATGTCAAAAGTTTCCTAACACATGGAAGTACCCGACTACAAAATATCAGAACCTAACAATCTCTGGAAGTTATCCAAACAGTAACCGAAAGTGACTAACAAATTCTAACTACTAACAACTATATTGTATACTAGCTATATGCTATCTCTTGATCCTTTTCCTCACCTTTGGTGATGAAATTGTGGTATATTATACATATATTACTTAGACATAATTACTAATCTAACTCTACCCGTTTCACCATTTGCATGGTGGAATTGTGGAATATACCTATACGTATTTATTTACGCATTTCATTTACGCATCTAACATCTAACATCTAACATCTAACTACTAACTTTTCTTATCTTTTATGATGGAATTGTGGTACATACATACATAATACACATGACCTAACACCAAACCATATTTACATATGGACCTAAAACATTTATTTTCGTTATTACCTCTACAACACTTCGGTAATTTTAAAACCATCACATGTAACGTTCTTTCTAAGTATGAACTATTAAAGAACATTTAACAACATACAAATTTAACAACAAAGGCATTTTATGATGAGATGGAGATTTAAGTGACAAAGTCTAGAACCTAGAATCTTACTAGTGTCCTTACATTCGTAGGATCGAAGTAGGATCTCATTTCGGAATCACATTACGCATTCGGGAAACACCTACGCAAACCACCGTGAGTATTCATAGCCCCTTTTTACTGTTTTATACATTTTTGGGGTGAAAAGCATGTTACTATTATTTCAACCTTGTGAGTCTTCACAACCCTTTTACTGTTTTACATATTTTGGGGTGAAGAGCATGATTCCAAACTTTATTCGAAATAAATTGTTTTATTTCCGAACTTTTACGCATGTTTAACGCTCTTTATGGTACATATGCACATGTTAAAGCTTCTAAGTTTGCAATCTATCATATACAAAAAGTCCCCAACGCTCTTAACATTACTTATTAACTCACATGCGTGTGAGCCATGGTAATTATGGATAACGTTATTTGGTTGACCACCCACCTACGATAAAACAGGGTGCATTAATTACTACAACGCCATGTTAATGATAGGACATGATGACTCGGGGCAAATGAACACAAGGTCATGAGGCTTAGTAATGGCTTAGTTTGCTACCTCTGAGGCATTTCGCATTACACTATATATACCATGAGCATGCAAAACAAAACGAAACTTTACAACCGAGGGTTGTACTACTTTCTTTGAAAGAACGAAACTTTGCAACTTACATTACACTCTTTGTGTATGCAAAAACCTATGAACTCACCAACTATTTTTAGTTGACACTCTCTTTTACATGCTTTTCAGGAAATAGCAAGTAAGGACGCACTTTAGAAGGCATCACTTTAGCGTCATCAAATTATTTCATCATGTCATTGTACTTTACGTTCTTATGGACAAGTTGTATTTTCTTTTAAAACTCGTTGTATTGGTACTATTTTGATGTGATGAGTTGGTGTTGTCTTCTACCTATTGCTTTTGAAACATTAACTGTGACATCCCGTGTTTCCGCTTTAGCGGGGTGTGACAGCTTCCCACTTCTTGATGGCCTCAATTTTTGCCGGATCTACATGAATTCCCTTCTCATTAATCACGTGGCCAAGAAAATGTACCTCACGAATCCAAAATTCGCATTCGGAGAACTTTGCATACAATTTTTTTTGTCCCTGAGCAGTTCTAGTATCAACTTTAGATGTCGCTCATGATCCTCCTTGCTTTGCGAATAAATTAGTATATCATCTATGAACACGATCACGAACTCGTCCAGGTACGGTCTACAAACCCTGTTCATTAAGTCCATGAAGACAGTTGGTGCGTTGGTTAGCCCGAAAGGCATAACCAGGAATTCGTAATGGCCGTATCGAGTCCTAAACGCCGTCTTGGGAACAACCTCTTCACGGACCCTCATTTGATGATATCCAGATCGAAGATCAATTTTTGAAAAGTAGGTAGCACCTTGAAGTTGGTCGAACAGGTCGTCGATTCGGGGAAGAGGGTATCGGTTCTTGATAGTTAGCTTATTGAGTTCTCTATAATCGATGCACATCCGCAAGGATCCATCTTTCTTTTTAACGAAAAGAACTGGTGCACCCCATGGCGAAGAGCTAGGTCTTATAAGTCCTTTGTCGAGCAGCTCCTGGAGTTGTCCTGACAATTCCTTCATTTCTGATGGGGCCAAACGGTACGGTGACTTAGCCACAGGTGCTGCTCCAAGAACTAAGTCGATGTGGAAATCGACTTGTCTTGATGAGGTAATCCTGGTAGCTCATCCGGGAATACCTCGGGAAAATTCCAAACTACAGGAAAATCCTGAATGCGTTTCTCTTTCATTTCCTTAACTATAACATGAGCCAAAAACGCGATGCATTCCTTTTTCAAGTAATTTCGCATCTTCATACACGTCACTAGCTTAAGGTTCTTTCCGGACTTCTCTCCATGTACGACGAGTATTTTACCCTCTGGTAGCGGAATTCGGATGATCTTTTCGGAACAACATATGTCTACCCGGTTCTTGGATAGTCAATCCATGCCCACGGCTATGTCAAAGCTTCCTAGCTCAATTGGAATAAGGTCTATACTAAAGCTCTTATTAGCTAAGTTTAAAGTACAGTCCATAATTATGTCTCTGACCTTAACTTCCTGCCCATTAGCAAATTCAATAACGTAGACCTCTTTCAACTTTTAGGGTTTCAAGTTAATTTTTGGCCTAAACTCTAGTGATACAAAGCTTCTATCCGCTCCAGAATCAAATAGTGCTGATGCATAGTTCTAAGGCATAGTTTCAAACAGGAATTTGGTCATATTTTTGACACAAGTTCTACTCAACTAGGTGATGAATATCATATGGTATGTCTACAACTAATCATTCGAGCATATAAATATAGTAACATATAGTAACTCTATATTCATGCATTTCAAAACACTTGGTTCTAACAAACACAGGTTCAACCATCCCATAAGTTCAATAAACAACAAAATGTTTTCCCCAAAAGTTATCTAGTACTTAGAGTTCTAATAGTCAGCTACATGCCACCAAAATAAGTTTCCAACTTTAATCATCGAAAGTAGTCAAAAAGTTCTTTCACTAACGCCACTTTCTTGGAACCATTTCTTCACAACTATCCCTAATGCATAGTTACTAAGCGTGCTATTGTAAGTGCCTAGGATATGCAATGTTTATGCATGCACACACAAAAATCATGCTTCCGTGTTTAAGTAGAAAATTTATTTTAAGCATACTTCCAGTATAACTAATTCGAGTCTCCCATTATACATACCTGAATTAAACATAGGTGATCAGGCTTTGTTTAATTGAGGTATAATAATGTGGCACTCAACTTAATTATATTAACAATATGCCTCAGATTTTGACAATCATTTTGAAACCCGTTTTGAAAATAGTTTGCATTATAGTTGGGTTATAGTTTGTGGTTTCCATAAGAAAACCGACATTCTCTATAACCTTAGGCTCTGATACCAAATCTGTCACACCCCGCTAAAGCGGAAACACGAGGTATAACAGCGTAGGGTTTCATTCAAAAGGTAACAGACAACACCAACCACAACATTCAATACAATAGTTCAAAATATTACATTACAACGTTTTAAGCAAATTGTTTCAAAAAGAGGACGCCGGATACAAAAATTAACAGTAGAAATTTTAATGTTCTTGATGTTGATGTCATCATGCAAAATGCACCCTACATGCCTTCACTTACTTGTTAATACCTGAAAAGCATGATGAAAAGAAAGGGTCAACTACAAAGAGTTGGTGAGTTCACAGGTTTTCATATGCACTAAAAATAAATTTGTATGCAGAAATTGTTATTGTGAAACGTTTGTTCACACGAAATTTAAGTAACCAGTTGTTCGAGTATTTGCACAAGGTATAATGTATGCAATGATGTCATAGCATTGAGCCACTACCAAACCTTCCGACAAACCAACGCCCCTTATATTACTCACGTCCTACCTCAGCGGTGAAATAATTCCACATGGGTAAGACCATTGTTGTTACTGGTAAAGTGCACTTCTAGCTCGTCAGCTTAAAGTGGGGTTGTCAATCCAAATAGCGCTACCCACAAATACCATTGGCTCATAATGAGTTAATAAGTAGTGTCTAACAAGTGGGGACTTTTTCATTTAAAACTCAAGTACATCAAAAAGTATACATACCTTAGTACACAAACAATTAAATTTAAGGTTCAACATTTCATAGCATAATTCAATCAATTTGAAATTCAATATCATGCTTTTCACCCCAAATTGTAACAAAAGAGTAAAAAGGGGCTGTGAAAACTCACAATGTTCAGAAAGGATTCCCAAGGGTTGCCGCACGGTTGCACAGTTTCTCGATTCTAGGTCCTTCCTAAGGAAGTGAAACACATTATCAGTTTCGGTCTACTCTTATGGCTAAAGCATTGCTTAGCCCATCATGTCTTATAAAATGCCTTAGTGTTAGTTATTAAGTTTAAGTATTATTTCGCGTTGTTGATTACATGTAATTTATTGGTTTTAAAAGGTTTGTAGAATTTTATTGTTACATAATAAAATTTATATGTTACATATAGCATTTAGTCCTTTGTACCACGTTTTATATTTTCTTCATGACGAATACTTTCATTAATTACACATATATATTTGTATTTCTTATTTACCTTGTGTGTTAACCAAGTTCGATTTCTTATAAATCTCATATTTGTTGGGGTATCATTCATACATCCATATAGATGTGTATATTGTTCTTATTTGGGGTTTTGACAAATTCTACCATTTATATGCTTTTTATCTTTTAATATTCCTTAAATCTCTTTTTCTTGAATTAGAGTTTTACTTTTCTGATGGCAGAATATTAAGTCAACTTATGGTCATCTTTAAATATCTTCTGGAATTTTTTTATTTAACCAAATTTTTATATGTATTAATATAATGTCTTAGGGAACTTTTGACATAAATATCATCATTTTTAGAGGTGATTAGTTATTTTAATCATTACACCTAAGTTTAAGTGTCACAGTTACCAAAACAGTCTGCACCATCTTTTTGTCAAGTCCATTTGGAGGGTCAAATCTCAACATATTTCGGTGATTCAAAATGGGTTTTAAACCTAACTCATAAAGGTATCTTCCAGAAAATTTTCATTGTTTTTGGTGACATATTTAGAGAGTTGTGACTGTTTTAAGGTGAGTTTTATTTTAAGACAGATTCTGATTTCATGCACACAAATTTTGGTTTGAATGGTTGAGACCTCAAATCTTCATATTTTTGAGTGAGACCACTTTTGTTTGAAAGATAACTCATTAAAGTTAATTCCAGAAGAAACATCAAGAATTTTGGTGGAATAATAAGAGAGTTATGAGTGATTTAAGTAGAGATTTTTCTCTGTCAGATTGTCTTTGCAATCTTTATTTGATATGGGTAGATGAAGGGTCAAATATCCGAGTTTTTACATGAAACTACTTGGGTTTGAAACATAACTCAATAAACAAAGTTCCAGAAAAAGATTCATATCATTTAGTTAAGTATTTTTCAAGATATGGACGGATGAAGTGCATGCATGTAATCTGCCAGAAACTAAAAATGTTATTTCATGAAGAATGAGTGTTTTTAGTTCTTTATTTTCACTCATATGATTTTCTTTGATTTGAAAACTTATTTACCATTACTTTATCATAGATTTTTAGGTCAAAATCATCCTTTAACTTGTATGAACACATGCATGAACTCACACATCTCAGATTATAGCAAAAATCCACTTGCATGTAGTCAAAACTTCATTTTCTTGAGTTCTAGTTGTATGGATTATGGATTATCACCATTTGCTTGACATTTAACATGTCATTGGTGATTAATCTACCATTAAAAGGTCCATGAAGGTCCTATTTTCCAGAAACTCAAGAGTAGTGAAAATAAGTTTAGAAAAAGATGGAGAAATTACAAGAAAAGGAAGAAAAATGAAGAAGAGCACAAGAGGGATGAGTTTTACCCCTTCTAGTGTTGATGTTTACCTTCCAAAGTCTTCAAAATCGAATTTTTTGTGTGGATTGGGGCTGATTTCGGCCAGAAACTAGAGAGGGAGAGAAGAGAGGGTGTTTGAATGTAGAGAGAGAGAGGAAGGTAGGAAAATGGAAGAGTTTCTTGAAAAATAGGAGAATTAATATTTGGGTATAATGGGCCATAAAGAGGGGGCCGAATTTTGGGCTAAAATTCTGGTTTATTTTAGTTATTTTTTTATTAAGTGTTAATTAATATTGTATAAGTATTTATATTATGGAATTTTATAAAAACTTGATTTAAAGTAGCTAAAACCTCATTTATCTACTTAATTTTGGTTTGGTTATTTAAAGTTTTATAATTTAGATTTGGGTATATATATAAACTATATATTTACTCCGCTTATTATTATTATTGTTGTAATTAAATGTTAATTGTTCCAATCAGCATTTTATAAGACAGCTTAAGCAGTTCCGTGCGGTAACAGGATTTTCTCTGTGTACTGTTGGAATTCTTAGGAAACTAACCCTTAGCCATCAATATTAAGTCATTATGAGTTATTCCTACTTGTTAAAACAAGTATTATACTATTCAGTTGCTAACCTGAGTGTTTTGGTTTGACGGGTGTCACAAGTCCCAAGTTAAATTAATATTTTGAGCCAAACATATATGAAATATTTCTTTCACACATTGCACGAGTCTTTGTGATTCCATTTGCATATCTTCGTGATATTGCCGGAACAGTTTGAGAAGTAATTTTTTAAAATTTTACTTCAGTGATAACTGGAAGTCCTATCGGAGATACCCTGATGCCAACTCTGAACATAGGCCACACAATTATTTTAATTGTTGTGATAACAGTTACTATTGGGTTTCTATGTTAGATTTTTACCCCATCTTGGTTACTTAACGTTTTATATGGAATTTTGCTACTCACCAAGTATTGTCTTTGAAATTACATGATGCTTTGGATGCTCCTACTCATCATGAGGGGGAGAAATGGTACAAATTCAAAGACACGGATTATCAAGTTGAGGGGGAGTTAGCGAAAGTTGAGGAGGAATAACTGTTATTTGATCAGTTCCGAGATTTTATCAGTTCCGAAAAGAGCTCAAAGCAAAAAGATTTCAAAGTTCTTACAAGTGATCAATTCTTCTCATTCCTTATCAAGTGGTGTTCGCTATAATTCATTATTACCTCCTTCGAGCATTTCAGTTCTACAAGTTCTTAAAGCTAAATCTGAAAGCCAAATTCAACTCGCGATTTTAAAGACAGATTCTTGATTTTCAACTGAAGATGCACTATGAAATGTCACGTAACTCGCACATTATTATTCTTGTGTACTTATCCGATGTGTTGAGTTCCCGCAGTTGAAAGCTGCTTTTCGTGCACTCAGTCGAGTTTATTGAATCTGGTTACAAAGTTGAATCTGAAGATAAGAGCTTTATTCAAGGGGGAGCTTGGAAATACGTGAAGACAAGCAACACCAAAGTGTTTCAAAGATTCAAGAGGGAAAGAAGATCAAGATTTGAAGATTTCAAGACCAATTTTTCTTTATATAACTTTAGGGGGAGATTGTTAGGACCATAAATGTCCTATACATTAGAAAGTTATATAAAGAATTATAGAGTTTAATTATTGAGTTTGATTTATTATTTGTAAAAGCCATTATTATTAAATGGACTTACTTTAAGTTTAGAGCTTAATGGGCCATGGGCTTTAGGGATTAAGCCCTTGGTATAAATAGTTGATTTGTTTAGAATTAGGTTAAGATTAATCATTCAAGTTTATGACTTAATAGTTTAGAGAGAGAGAGTTAAGAATTTCAATCCAATACTTGTAACTCTCTTGAATCATTCAATAAGATTAATCGTTTCATTTTATTCGTTGTTACCTGATCAAACTGGGATCTACAAAAGAGGTTGTTAAAAAGGAAATTCTAAAATGGCTTGATGCTGGCATAATATATCCTATTGCCAATAGTACATGTGTCAGTCCTGTGCAATGTGTACCTAAGAAAGGAGGAGTTACTGTGGTAACCAATGAGAAAAATGAGCTTATACCTACTAGAATAGTGTCAGGTTGGAGGATATGTATGAACTATAGGAAGCTTAACCAAGCTACCCAAAAAGACCATTTTCCATTATGCTTTGTTGATCAGATGCTAGACAGACTGGCAAGAAAAGAGTTTATTGTTTCTTAGATGGTTATTTTGGGTACAATCAAATTGCCATTGCACCAGAAGATAAAAAAACCACTTTTACTTGTCCATATGGTACTTTTGCTTTTAGAAGAATGCCTTTTGGACTTTGTAATGCACCTGCCACTTTCCAAAGATGTATGATGGCTAATTCTTCGGATATGCTCGAACAATCCATGGAGATCTTCATGGATGATTTTTCAGTTTATGGGACATCATATGATCTATGTTTAAAAACCTTGAGAAAAGTCTTAAAAGATGTGAAAAGACAGATTTGGTTTTAAACTGGGAAAAATGTCACTTTGCCAATAGAGGTATTGAGGTTGATAAGGCAAAATTGGAAGTAATTGCAAAATTGCCTGAACCAACCACTGTAAAAGGGATCAGAAGTTTTTTGGCACATGCACGTTTTTACCGAAGGTTTATAAAAGATTTTTCTAAAATATCCAAACCTCTTTGTTCACTATTACAACATGACCATGCTTTCAATTTCGATGAAGATTGTAAAAAGGCTTTTAAAATCCTGAAGGAAGCATTGGTCACTGCACCTGTAATAGTAACACCTGATTGGTCCCTACCTTTTGAAATCATGAGTGATGCAAGTGACTGGGCTGTAGGAGTTGTTCTGGGTCAAAGAAAGAATAAAGTTTTCCATTCCATTTACTATGCCAGCAAAACCCTAAATGAATCCCAAATCAACTACACAACCACTGAAAAAGAATTATTAGCTGTGGTGTTTGCTTTTGAAAAATTCAGATCATACTTGATGGGTGCCAAAGTGATTGTGCATACTGATCATGTTGCCATCAAGTATCTTATTTCCAAAAAAGATGCAAAACCTAGGCTAATAAGGTGGATCTTGTTGTTACAAGAATTTGATTTGGAAATTATTGACAGAAAGGGTATAAATAACCAAGTGGCTGACCACTTGTCAAGATTGGAAAAGCAAGAAAATACTGCACATACCAGTGACATATGTGAAGTTTTCCCAGATGATAGGATTCTAGTTGTACAACACACTGCAACACCCTGGTTTGCAGATCTGGTGAATTATTTAGCATGTGGTATCATTCCAAAGGAATTTAACAAACATCAAAGAAAGAAACTCATTTTTGACTCTAAGAAATTCCTATGGGATAATCCTTTTCTATTCAAGATTTGTGCAGACCAGGTAACCAGAAGATGCATTCCAAATGAAGAAGTGGCATCTGTGTTATATCATTGCCATACAGGACCTTGTGGATGGCATTTTGGAGGAAGTTATCAGCTGCAAAAGTGCTACAATCAGGTTTGTAGTGGCCTACCTTAAACATTGATGCTCATAATTTTGCAAAAACATGCAATGAGTTCCAAAGAAGTGGAATATCTCTCAGGGGAATGAAATACCTTTGAATGGAATTTTAGAAGTTGAATTATTTGACGTTTGGGGCATTGACTTTATGGGACCATTTACACTCTCTAACAATTGTGCTTATATTTTGGTGGTTTTTGATTATGTGTCTAAATGGGTAGAAGCTATGGCTTGCCACTCTAATGATGCAAGGACAGTTGCCAAATTTATGCAAAAGCACATCTTCACTAGATTTGGTACACCTCGTGTCTTAATTAGTGATGAGGGCACTCATTTCATAAACAACTTATTGGAAAAGTTTTGGACAAATACAACATTCAGCATAGGGTGGCCACTGCTTATCACCCTCAAACCAATGGTTTGGCTGAGTTGTCCAATAGGGAGATAAAGGAATTTTAGCCAAGGTAGTCAAACCACACCGAAAGGATTGGGCCTCCAAACTGGATGATGCCTTGTGGGCCTACCGGACTGCTTACAAAACTCCTATTGGTATGTCTGCATATAAGTTGGTATTTAGAAAAGCCTGTCATCTCCCCGTAGAGTTAGAACACAAAGCTTATTGGGCCATAAAGGAACTTAACATGAGTTTGGATGAGGCTGGAAAGAAAAGAACTCTACAACTGTGTGAATTGGAAGAACATAGGAATCTCTCCTATGAAAATGCAAAATTTTACAAAGAAAACACAAAAAATGGCATGATAAAAATATTCTTCCAAGAGAGTTCACTAAAGGACAACAAGTTATGTTGTTCAATTCCAGACTCAGGTTATTTCCTGGAAAGCTAAACTCCAGATGGACAGGACCATTTCAGATTGCAAAGGTATACCCTTATGGTGTAATTGAATTGATCGACCCAGAAAAGGGAACTACTTTTAAAGTAAACGGTCAAAGGGTGAAACCTATTCTTGAACCATCAGCAATCACACAACAAACTATTGAGGTTGTGCATCTTTTAGGATAACAAAGTGCAGTTATAATCCTTGGGATCAACTTCCAAGAAAAAGTGTATATAAGTTTGAAAAAAAAATTATATATATATATATATATATAACTTTATTTTTAATTCACAAGTTTTTCTTTAAATAAATAAGAAAATCGAAAAACAAATAATAAGAAGAGGAATTTATATATAATATATATATATATATATATTATGAAAATCAATAAAAAAAAGTTGATTTTAAAGGTTTAGTAGTTTGAAGAGAAGTGTGTTGATCGAAAAAAAAATCGAGAAACAAAAAGAGAGGAAAAACGTAAAAAAATTCGGCCTTGGGCCACATTTTTACAAAAACCAGAAACTTGGGCCACAACAAAGAAAACGATTTTAGTTAGCCTAAAAATTTTAGTGGAATACATTTGTTACATGGGTTCACTTAAATAATTAAATCTGGTCCATTTGTGTTTGGAAGCCCATGTTCTACGGCCCACATCTCGTTGTAATCTTTGGGCCGGTTTTTTTATGAGGTATCAAATCTGGTCCAATTCCAACTAATCTAAGTAACTAGACAAAGATCAAATTTTTAAAATTTAGATTTTTATCTGATTTCTTAGTTGGTGATGTGTGACACCTGTATAATTCATTTAATGCCTCTGAATGCAACAGTGTACCTTCATGCACTATCCTTAACCCATCGAACACAATAAGGTACCATTCTCTCCTCTCTCTGTGTCTTCTCTCTTCTCTACTCCTCTCATCTCTTTCTCTCTCAAGAGGCAGCTAGAAAAACCCATTCCATCGCCGAACTGCCATCCCATCCCATCGAAACCTGCCATTACTGAGTACCCTTACATCACCCTTTCGTATCCCCTCTATAAAAACCGACCCCTCGGTTCCGATGACTACCCCACCGAGCACCTTCCATCTCTCAGACTATTCAACAAACCCTTTCGAAAACACAATCCAGGACCGATTCCAACCAAAGCGCACCCTCAAAACCAATCGTAGAATCGTCCGTTGCGGTTCTTCGACTCAAGCACTCTCCTCTCCTCACTCTAGCTCAAATAGCAGAAACCCTAAACTCATCGCCCTCACCATCACCCAAACCCCAATTACCCACCGATGTCGGACCTTTCTCATCGGAAAACATGGCTAGAAGACAGAACCATCCTGATTTGAACATATCGCTTGCCGGTCCTTCGAGTTTTTCTTCGTACCAACCACTTAATCGCACCTATGTCGCAACCAATGAGTTCTTGAGGAGATTTGGGCCTATCTCGCCACCACCACGAACCACAACCACTTCTCACCCTCCAAGTTACGTACGACCGGTTTACACGCCGAGATACCCTCAATCACACCAACCTCCGAGACAATTATGCGTTGTGGTCTTAAACTCTCTCCGCCAAGCCATTCTTTTTCGACCCTATCTCTCGTATTCAAACATGAACCCTAGATACCCTATGATAGCATCCACAGCCATACCATTGGGACATCGACAAGCCCCACCTCCTCAAACCACCCCCATGTTAGCACTAATCCCTAGTCCACGATCGAAAACCATTGCCCCCACAAATCTGCCACCATCAAAGAGACTGAGGATCGAGGAACCGGTGGAGAAAGAGGTTCAAGAAAATGAGACCGAAGACACTGCAAAAGTGTCCAAACAGCCCCACAACAGTGACAAGGGTAAAGCAAAAGTGGGTAACACATCTGATTCTAATCTTTGTCGTTTAAATATTTTTAGTTGTCACGAAGCACTCACGAGACACAAGTCATTTGCTAGAAAAATAGGGCAAGCAACTAAAGGTTTTCATCATTTAGTGTTGTTAGCATATCCACAATTCAAGCGTGTTATTGATAAGTTAGGATGGAATTCGTTGTGTGAAGTCCCCAAACCGTACAATGTAGATTGGGTACGGGACTTCTACAATGAGTTGTCTGTGACCAATGGCCTGGAACTCACTGCTAGACAAACAAAAGTTTGTTAATCGGCCAATATGGTAAATACTGTTTTGGGACTGGAACCTCAATCAAATGATTTTGAGTTGAGCAGGTTAACTGATAATGCAACCGATTCTGACCTTCAGTCCATCCTAAAAAGGATTGCACATGACGGGTCAGATTAGTTATTTAAAGGACTTACACGTATTTTGCGTACGCACTGTCTCACACGTATTTTCCATGCAACCTATATTCATGTGCTCAAATTGTTCAATGAGAACATTGAACCCTTCAAAGTTTTGGGAGAGATGATGATATGGTTAACAATGCATATTCATACTCATATCATCTCATATACACATCTATTAGCAAAAATTGCATCAAAATTCAAAAAATTGCACAAAAAGGAAAATAGTCTTACATAAAAGAGCAAAGCTTCATTCTGATTTTCCGTGCATTACAAAAGTGTCAAAGACACCGAAGAGCCCAATGTGTCTAAGTTCATTCCTCAAAGAGAAGATGGCAGAAAAATTGTGCCATAAACAGGAACCCATTAAGTTGTTGGAAAAAGGCCATGCATATAAAAGATTGAAAAATCCAAATGCATGTTCATTTCTTGGTTGCAATTATGTGATTCTAATTAGACCAAGAATTATGTGGCTAGCTTATGGTTGATATTTTTGATGCATAAGTTGAAAGAAATCATTTTGTGTATGGCTATTATTGTGCATGATATGAAGTTGGTGGAAACATATTCTGTTTGTGGTCATGATAATTGGATGGAAAGGCATTTTTGGAATAAGCAAGTGTGTAGCTCAAATTTTTTTGCAATAAAGTTGCTTGAGGACAAGCAACAGTTCGAATTTGCGGTTGTGATTAGGTTATATTTATAACCCTATTTATAGCCTTTTTATCATCTTTTTGAGCTAATTTTTATTTTCCCATTGAGTCTTTTTGGTTAATTTTAGTGCATAATTGAGTAAATAATTAATTGATGCTTCCAAGCATCAATTTAACTCATTTTTATATAATATAGCAAAATCTCATTTAAATTTTGTCTATTTGTAGGATTGGAAGATAAAGGCCGTTTTTGGAGTCTACATATGTGAAGTGCGTTGAAAAAGAAATGGATTGCACGTTGCGGATTGAAATCGAGAGACTCCAAATTTTGGGTCGGCCGAACTCTTCCTCTATGATGGGCCGAAAATAGCGTTGATATATATAAACATTTTGGGCTAAACTATTAGACATGATACTTGGGCTTTTGCTTAATTGATTTTTGGGCTTTTTCATATTTTAGACTTGGGCCCCCACATGTGTTCTTGGGCCCCAAGTAACTAATTCCCTATATATATGTATGTGGTTGTAGTAAGTAAAAGAGTAGCAACAAATAGGGAATAGCAAGTAGTAGAGAAGCACCCGAATTGTAGTCTTTCGGTTCTAGCTTTCTCTTTGGTTCGGTTCGTAGTTAGTGAACCATAAACCCACGGTTCATTTGGGTTTGGTTCACGATTCACACCCTTGTGGTTCCACTAAACACTCGGGTTTGATCGTTTGTTCTGATCTAGTACGTTTTTCATCAAAAATCTTGTGTTACAATTGTGTTTGATAATCTCACTCTTCTTAAGTTTTATAAAAGTCTACGGTTTTAAAAATCATTTTGTTACTTATGGTTGTGTTAATTTCTTTTGCATCCGGTTTAGATAAGGTTTGGCCGTAAAACGGTTTCCACACATTTTAAACTCTCCATCACTAACTCTCGGCTCAATTTTATATTTTATTGTCACTACAAATTGGAAGTCCGAATTATTCATTTCGGGTCCCCAACACGGTTTGGTTCACAAATTGTAGTTGATAGTGGAATTATAGGGTTTCCAAGTGTTAAAATTATTCTTTTGTTACTTAATCTTTTCACAACATCCGGTTAGCGTAGTTATAGATTTTTAACCAAATGATAGAATCTCAAGGTTTGTTTTAGAGTAAATCACATTTGAAACAAGATTTCCCTTTTAGTTTATAAATCATTTTCTTAAGTCATTAAAACGTGATTTGAATTTTCAAGTGTTGTGTGATGAATTGTCCATCCCCATTATTTGTATTCACAAACGTCGTCATAGTTTCTATTTCATTTCAAGCAATTATGGGCTAATCACCTTAGCTTGGGGTATAAAGTAAAGTTGGAACTGGGACTGATAAAAATACAAAAATGTGTATCGTACGGTATGATTGTCCGAGTTATCTAAATCAAAGTTATATTTTAAGGATGATTACAATCGATCAATTGACAACTGGTTAATTGTATGAAGGACTTATTAAGTCACATAAAATATCGACTCTGAGATAATAAAGGAATATAGTCTCATCTTTCATCTCATTATTTAACCGACGTTCCAATGAATCTTTATACCATGTGCTTCTTTATTGTTAAATTGTCATTAGTTGTTAACCGAACTCCCAACAAAAAGATTACATTCGAATTCGCCATCTGAAATTCGTTTTTATTAATTGGACTTTCAAAAGAAGAACTTTTCCATGCTTCCCTGTGGGATCGATATTTGGTACTTTGTACCATTATTACTTGTTATAAGGAGATAATAGATTGAGATGTATACTTGCGTCATGGTTTATTTCTGATATTTTCAGGTACACACAAAGCAGCTAACAACAAGTGTACTTTGAGTTTCCCATCATAAAGATCCAGCGAATAAACCACAGAACGTTTGCCTACAACAAGGTAACCTACCATGAGTACATCGTACAAAGGACTGACAACCAGAAGCATGTTTTCAATGACAATGACCTGGTACTCATCAATCCTTATGATCTACTACATCTGCATTCCTACTGCGTAAACTTCTCAGACCGACGAAAGATTGCCAGAACTGCAAGATATGAGGTTGAACTAGCCATGGAAGAACATGTGAACCTCAGAACCCAGACAGATTTCCAGCATGGCATCACGTTTGAATTGGAGAAGTTGAACATTGCCCCCCCCCCCCCCCCAGATGAGAGTATGGAGGGACTTGAGCATTATCCCTCTGGATCTCTAGTAGCTGAACCTGAAGCCTTTATTGTACGTCAGAAGGGAATCAAGAAGGCCATTCGTTCTACAGAGGTACCCAAGTACTCGCCTCAATCGTTGAAGTATCTGAGGAAGATAGTACAAGGCCGTGTTGGAAGCTCGAAATGCCCAAAGAATATCATCAAAAATTTCATCATGAATATAGATCTTACCCTAGAGTTTATGGCCTTGATTGTGAAATTTGATAGAATTCTTAGAGGAAACTTTTATGATTAGATTTACTTTCTTTTTGTACTGCAATGTAACTTATGATTAAAAGAAGTAAATGCTTTTACAGAGGATGACTTTCTCCTCTTTGTCTTTATTTAGCTTATCTCTGTAGTGTAGCAAAAGTTGTATTTTCAATACTTAGGGAGAGATTGTTAGCCCCAAGTATTTCCATGTAAAAGTATTGAAAATCTTACAAGTCAGAAGACATTAGAGATAGCTCAGAAGACCTAGCAGAAGATCAACAGAATAACGTCAGAGACCAAGACCATCAGAAGACCATTAGAGCTCTAGCAAATGATCTATGATGACCAAGACCTCTGTGAAGCTGAAGACTCGTAGAAAAACTCTAAGTGTTAGATTAGTGTTTACACTTTCCACGTCAGCCCTAAAAGACAACAACACATGTTCCACGTGTCATTCCAGGGTTTGATAGTACACTGGTTTACACTTTATCAGGCTATAAATAGAGAGTAGTGGAGCACACAATTGTAAGAGTTTCCTGCAAGAGCACACTCACTGCACATTCCATTCCACTATATGTGTACATTTTGTAGCCTAAGAGAATTCATAAGAAACACACACACTTAGGTGTTCTTCATATTAATATACGAGCAGTTTGTTGTTTATTCACATCTTATTCACTGTTTAGTATATTGTTATTCTCTCTTGTTATTCTTGCTTAAAAAATCACTCATTATCAAACAGTATTATTATGCTTCCGCTATCTTTGATATATATAAGTTTGAATGAGACCAGGTGAATCTGAGAACCAACAACTTGCATCCCCATTGTGGGAACAATTGTGCCCACATTTTTTGGTACACGATTTCCAGCTACCAATTCCACTTGACGATCGGGCGGTAAACCGGGCAAGTCTTCCGGGAACACATCGAGAAACTCGCGTACCACCTTTAAGTCCTCGAGTTTATTCTTTTCAAGCTTGGAGTCAATCACATATGCCAAGAAAGGTGTACATCCATTGGTTAGACACTTACGTGCCTTGATCATGGAGATAATTGTCATTTCTCCCTTCCTCCTTTCATCGTACACGGTCACCACATCTCCACCCAAGGTAGGGACGCGGATTCACTTCTTTTCGCATAACATCTCGGCTTGACTTGTTGCTAGCCAATCCATTCCAATCACAACATTGAATCCACCAATGACCATTGGCATCAAATCGATTGGAAACTTCGTCCCTTCAATTTCTAACGTACATCCCCTTAACACAACGCGAACTACTATCTGACCACCGTCCACTATTTCTACCACTATGGCATCCTCTAGACTACTAGTAGGCATAGAATTTTTTTGGCAAAAGGAATTCGACACAAATGAAAAACTTGCACCCAAATCAAATAATACACGTGTAGGTACGAAGTTTAGGAGAAACGTACCCGACACCACGTCTGTCGAAGCCTTTGCCTCCTCGGTTGTCATCTGAAAGGATCTTCCCAATTCCCTCGGAGGACCACCTTATTTTCTTCGCTTCCTCCCATCGTCACTTTCGGGCACTCGCTTCGAACATGGACCAGTTCCTTGCATTCAAAACAAATGATCCCCTTAACAGGGCAATCATTACGGACGTGACCCGACTTCCCACACTTGAAACAATTCATCCCGCTTGAACCGCACAGGCTGAAATGTTTGCTTCGGCACTTGGGACACCATCTAGCTTTGCGCCTAGAATTGGTTCCCCGATGATTGTTGCTGAACGGTCTTGGCTTCTTGAAGGGCACGGAGCTCCCCTCCCATTTCCTCTTCGGTGGCATTCTATTACTTTCTTCCCTACCTCGGCTGTAGGCATCCTCAACTAGATGGGCTTCTTCAACCACCTCACGAAGAGTAGAGGATCTAGACACTCGGACCATAGTTATCATGTCCGACGGGAGGCCCTTGATGTATGCCTTGATCTTCTCCTTTTCAGTCGGGACCAAATGTCCCACAACCCCAGTTTGTCCATGAATTGCCGGTTATACTCTTTTACCGACAAGTTCCCATTCTTCAAGTTCCGGAAATCCTTCTCTATCCGGTCCATTACCCTCTCGTTGCAATACTCTTCCAACACCTTTCTCTTGAAAGTTGTCAAACTCAGCTTGGCCAATACCGAGGCCTCTAAATAAGTGGAGTAAACATTCCACCAAGTGAGGGTCGCCCCTCTTAACATTAGAGAACCGAATTTTGCCTTTTGGCTCTCACCACATTCGCTAGTTCGGAGGGCCTATTCCATTTCCCGGATCCAGTTCATACAAACAACCGGATCATCCGTACCCTTGAACTCGGGTGTCTGCAGCTGAGAAAGGTTTTGAACGAGCAAGCTTTCCCCGCTTGCCTTGTATCCGTCATCCCCAAAATATCAGTAGGAATTTCATTTCCGGTACCCCCGGATCCCGCCACTACGATGTTTTCGGTAACCGTTTCGTGCCTATGATTTTTCGTATCTCTGTCCTCCAACGATTTCAGAAGTTGTTCTTATTGTTGTGCCATGGCCTTGTTCATGACCTTCATTATTCTATCCATCATCCTTGTCTCTGTCGTTACCTCTTCCATAACGGGATCAGATGTTTCCAAATTATGTTGAACCCTTCCACCTAACACATTTTTCACAGGTGGGGGCATTGCTGTCATAATCACCCTTGGCTGATCGAACGTGGATGTCGTAGCTTCATGGCCATCCGGCCTACTACGAGTGTTAACCATTGAAGTCCGCCACACATTCGAGAATGAAGGTGAGAAATAGGCTAAGAGAATTAAACATAAGGAAACGTACCATCACATTCATCAATCATCATAACAATAATAATCTAAGCATGCTCACGTAGCAACAGATTCATAATGGCAGTAGCTAACTGAAATTATGAACATGTTACACATATGAATACTCGTTACCATAGTCACAATTCTCAACTAGTGCAATTCCGTCGACTCTAACACCATCCTATCTTAGGAGTTCTACCTAAAACTCACAACTCATCGCTTAAACGCACTAGCTTAAGTCTAAGCATCTTACATTCATACCTAGTTCACTTAAACCACCGATCTGATACCAGCTTGTAACACCCTAAAAATTGGGGTGAATTTAAACTTGAATAAATCCGGAAATTGACCAGACTATCATAGACAAGATACCCAAAAAGGAAATAACAGTATGGCGTTTACAACACAAGTTAATAAAGGAGATACAAATTCAACAACCTACTAATCTAAACTAAGACAGCTTAGATTATTGACAGGTGCTGCTATCTCACTTCCAAAAGAGTATTCGGCTAAGACCAAAAGTACGTCACTATCCCTCTTTACTAAAAATGCTATCACTTCATCACGTTACACTTCCCTCAACCCCGGGAAGCCCCACCGCTAAGATGACCTGCTAAACACGTCATTTCAAGAAGAAGTGTTAGGCTAAAGCCTAGTGAGAACAAACTATTGATAAGTTGATAGGCGGGTTTACAACCTACCTAAATCTAACCGCAAGTGTACGGGTCGAAGTCAAGTAATAGTACTTTAGAAGTACGAGTATCGAATCCACGGGAACTAGGAACTAAGTATCACAATTACTATAAGCTCTATTAACTGAACTGTCGATATTGAGAGATTGGTGTTAAACTAATTAATTGCGATAAGTAAACAAATCAAACACAAGACAAAACAGAAACAACTTTGGAAACTTTGATGGAGGAAACAGTTGTGGGTTGGAAATCCTTAAATTCTCACATACAGACATCGGACTCAAACAATTACCAGTTATTCTCTTATGATGAAACCCAATCTTGTAAAAGTCACCGTTGTTCTTTCTCAAGCACAACGGGTTTTATCTTAAAAAGCACAAGTTTATCTTTCGATCTCACTTATGGAATTCAAAACACATTACGTTCAAGATTAAAACGGGACCAAAGTTTACACTGGTATATCTCTATCCAGTTTCTCACCTCAGACAGACAATTCCTAATTCTAATTCCCAATTAATTCTCTCGAACATAATTGAAAACAATAGGTCAATCGTAAATTGGCCAAATTTACAAAAGCATTAAGGACAAAATCACATGCATTCATTAAACTAAGAAAAACTGATAAACATCATTCGTCATCCATCTATATGTTCAAATCTAATTCAGTCCAACCCCCAACATCTAAAGATTAGTTCATGATGTTGGGGAATTCAAACATAAAAGAAGAGAAAACAACTATGAAATAAAACATGGCAAAAGTGATCGTGGTGAATGGTGTGATGTACTGATGAATATAAAGATGAACTTCCTTCTTCCGGCTCGTATCCACCTCGCGTGTTGAACGTCTCCTCGATTGATCCTCCCTCGTGGCTCCAACGGGTGTCACTCGGCTCTGAAAATCGCCTCCGGAACTGCTCTGGCCGTCGTGTGTAAGTTGCGTTTTTTTAAATAATGACCTAAAACCCGAATTAAAATACTAAAAATCGCAAAACAGTGGGTTACGCCACTTGCCACGCGACTTGCAAGTCGCGTGGTAAGTCGCGCGTGTCATTTTGGCTGCGTGGGTCGTCGTCTGGTTCGCGGATCGGGTCCTGGTTCGGTCGTGGGTCTTGGGCTTGACTTTTGGGCTTCCGTTAGGCTTCGTTTGGACTCGTTTTGGGCTCTTTTTAGCTTCTTTTCTCGATGATTGCTGCCTTTTAGATAACCTGTATAATTCACTAGATAAACCGTAAAATACACGCCTTTTTACTTGAACACAAGCCAATCTCATAGGTTTGAGAACTGAAAATAACGCCAAAAGTGGCGTTATCAACAACCCCAAACCGAGCATTGCTTGTCCCCAAGCAAATTAGCGATAAAAATAGAATAAAAGCACACAGTGAACTAATAATGACTGCACAGTTCCCAATCGGTACCAAGTGATGCATCGGTGATTTCCCATACCCGTGAATATCTATCTCACTCTCGCCTCATCTCTATTTTGTTTGATCCATGACCTTCCATTGGGAGTTGAACTCGTGACTGTTTCGATTACGTTCGGGTTAGACTAGGTCCAACCATTTTAGGGAAAACATTTCGCCTCGACCCTACCTCACGGGATACTCTCTTTGCACTCGAACCTAGGTTATCGCTCGTGTTGTCATATTTAAGGAGGTTATGTAAAAGAATACTCAAATTATTACATGACAACTCTAAGGAAAGACGCACAATTGTCCAAAAAGTTGATCTCAGAAGGAATCAAGTAGCAAGACAGGGAATATCGGTAAAGGTAGTCGTAAACCGTAATCACATCTTCCAAAAGATCATCCAGGTCTTGACAAGGGTTGTAATGAGGCTAAGGTTAAGGCTATGAACGAAGGGTAGGAGGATCAAAAATCCTTGGCGTGTCAATCATTGGCAGTTCCGAACTTTTCTAGTTCAACCTCTATCAGTTGGCCCTATTTGTCACTCTTGGAGTCACTTTGACTCACTTATTATGCATCTCTAAGTGCTATCTAAACACTGTATTTATTCTCCTCTTTTTTTTTTGGGACTTTATTGGTCCTCTTTTCTATTTCTCGGGTTACATTAACCCGTTTTGTTTTTATGACTGGCCTGTTCTATTCTTTTCTGCTCTATCTCCCGTAGTTCATTACTGCTTCCGATTGACACACTTTCGGATAGGGTTGGCTAAGGCTTATGGCTAAAGGTGTACTGGTGGGTTTAGAAACGAATAAGGTGCGTGTTTGGATGCAAAAGGGCTATGGATACACACAAAAGGGTGAAAGGGAACGATAGCTAAAAATGGTTAAAAATAAAACACATAATGTCTGGAATCATATCTTAAGGTCCACACGATATGGTCTACTATACCCTTACCTAATATCCCGATGTTCGTCTTTGCTACTCAATGCAATAATGTAGCGAGATCATTCTACATTCACGACAAGGAATTCGGAAAAGTGTATATGACTTAAGTGTATGAATCCCTCAAAATGAAAAACGTCTTTAGGCTCAAAACTCACTATCGGGTGGTCTCCACTAATGTCCCTAGTCATGTCCTTTCCCGGTCTTTCCCTAACGGTCATGTCACTATCACAAGATTCTTCCCACAATGGTTGGTCTCAATCATTCAAAACAAAAATTTTAGCTACTATGATCTAGACACTCAGAGGTGCAGGAAATCTACGTGCATAACGTGGGCCCGATTGGGCAACCCCAAACCTTACCCACACATTGTCCCTAATGTGCAAGTAAAGTTGTAGGCGACGCGACTCAATCATTGTGCAGTTATTTCAGTTACAAAAAGGACGGGTAAAACATTAACATAGCATAGCAAAAAGAAAACCCAACTTTCTAAAATGGGCACCCCAAACCTAGGTCGTGGCCTAGGTTTGCCAATAAAAGCCAACCCCAAATCTCGGTAAAACCGAGGTTTGCACAGGGTTAACAGTGAGTGTGTAGATGTAAAAGATGAGGCACCCCAAACCTAAGTGAAACTTAGGTTTGTTGCATCTCGTTAAACTACTCAAAATTGATCATCATACACCACTCATTAATACGCAAGGTTTAGAACATACATGTTTTGCCCGGACGAAGGAGGATTTTTGAAAGATTCGAGCACCAATCAGCGAAGATGGGGGGAGAATGCAAACACAAACAGAAGAGAAACAACCAACGAAAGAAAAACATAAAAAATGAAACACACAAAGCAAGAAAACAAACAAAAACTGCACGAAAAAGCGAACAGGGGACAACCGCGGTTTGTTGCGCGGCTTGCAAGTCGCGTGGCAAACCGCGTAACCTACTGTTTCAGAAACCAAACAGAGGGTCCCGCGGCTTGCTGCGCGGTATGCAAACCGCGTGGCAAGTCGCGTATGTCCCTGTTCCAGCTATTTTTGATTTTTCAAATTTTCGATTTTTTTTGGTTTTTTTTCGGAATTAAAAACACACTCAAAAATAAAAATAATAAAGGAAACGCAAACCTTGGTGGGTTGCCTCCCACCTAGCGCCGTATTTAAAGTCGTGGCACGACTGTGTGGTTTTCAGCTTGGCTCAGTATCCGCGGAACTAGATCGCCCACACTTGCGATTCTTCGCGGATTCTTCTTCATTTGACTTGCCTTTACCAGCTCCGACTTCTTCTTCTCTTCCAACTCGCACTTTCTCAAACATTTTGAACATTACCTTCTCGCCGCCAACTCTGAAGGTTACCTCTCCTTCCTCCACATCAATTAAGGCTCGGCTCGTGGCTAGGAATGATCGTCCCAATATCAACAGGACCTCTTCGTCCTCGTCTATGTCTATCACTACGAAGTCTACCGGAAAGTAAAACTTACCGACCTTGACGAGCACATCTTCTATCACTCCGTAAGGATATCTGATCGATCTATCCGCGAGCTTCAGCGTCATGTATGTTGGGCTTACTTCTCCCAATCCGAGTTTCCTGAAAATAAAAAGAGGCATTAAATTAATACTCGCCCCTAAATCACATAAAACTTTATTGAAAGAAAGATCCCCAATTTGAATAGGGATAGAGAAACTCCCTGGATCTTTAAGCTTCGGGGGAAGCTTATTCTGAAAAATCGCGCTGCACTCTTTAGTGAGTGCAACGGCGGCCTGGTGATCGATCGCCCTCTTTTTGGATAAAATTTCCTTCATGAACTTCATGTATGAGGGCATTTGTGCCAATGCATCTGCAAAAGGGATGTTAATAGTTAACTTTTTAAATACATCGATAAATTTAGAAAAATTAACATCATCCTTGTTTGCTTTAAGTCTATTTGGATAAGGCACTCTTTGAGGTGTCGGCTTGACCGGTGGTTGCTCTTGCTCCTTCACTTTGCTATTCTTGCTCTCTTCATCCATAATCTTCTCATCGGTCTCTAGCTCATCCAGATTTACCATCTCAAAATCTTGCTCGGTTTCCTTTGATGACTCTTCCCGTGTAGGTTCCCCATTCAGCTCCTTGCCATTTCTTAGATAAATGGCGTTGCAATGTTCCCGGTTAGTCTTTTCGGGTTGACTTGGGAAAGTACCGGGAGGTCGGTTTTGTAGGGCTTCAGAGATTTGCCCCACTTGCCTCTCCAAGATTTTGATAGATGCAGTGTTTTGCTTGGTCGCCGCCTTGACAGTATTGACCGTGTTCGCTAACTCTCCGACCGTGCTGTCCATCTTGGTCATAAACTTCATCATCATCTCTTCCAGCCCCGGTTTCTTCTCTCCGGATGGTCCTTCGTTCCTTTGCTGGAAACCTGGAGGACGGTACACATTATTAGTACTAGGAGAATTAAAAGAGTTAGAAGGATTACCTGGTTGTTGACCGGGTTGACTCCACGAAAGATTGGGATGCTTCTTCCACCCCTCATTGTAGGTGTTCGAGAAAGGATCGTTTCTCGGTTGATAGTTCCGGTTTTGCATATACTGAACTTGCTCGGGTGCTTCCGGAATACCTCTATTTTGTGATAAGGGCCAGTTAAGCTTTCAGTTCATTCAGCTCATTACTTTCTTGCACACTTGCCACCCGTCTCACGGCTGATCTCGGAGTGGAAAAACTATGCTCCGCCAAATTCTCGATCAGCTCGCACGCTTCCTCGTATGATTTATCCATCAGTGCTCCACCCGCGGCAGCAGTGATGTCATTTTTAAACTGCGGGTGAAGGCCACTGAAGAAGGTCTGAATAATCACCCAACCTTGCAACCCGTGATGAGGACACTTCTTGATCATGTCCTTGTAGCGCTCCCAAGCCTCATATAGTGTTTCTTGATCCCATTGCGCGAAATGTGTAATTTCGGCCATTAGTTGGGCGGTTCGACTTGGCGGGAATAATTTTTGAAGGAAAGCGGCCTTTAGTTGTGCCCATGTAGTGACTGAATCCGGCTGGATACTCTCGGTCCATGTCTCGGCTCGGCCCTTGAGTGAAAATCCAAACAATCTCAGCTTGATCGCGTCCTCGTTCATGCCATTAATCTTGAACGTATTGCATATTCGTTCAAATGCCCGAAGGTGTGCATGAGGATCTTCTGTCGGCGTCCCTCCGTATTGGTTTTGCTGTACCATCACGATGGAACTCGGCTTAAGCTCAAAGTAATTCGCCCTAGTTGTGGGCGCTTGAATGCCTATGCGTGCCGCCGCCACGTTAGGATCGGCGAACGACCGCATAGGTACCCTTTTCGGAGGTGGTGGTGGATTGTTATTGCGTGGAGGTGGAGGATCGTTGCGCGGTGGTCTCTCGTTGACAGGTCTCTCGTCACCCATTTGTAATTGTCGCTTAGCTTTGATCTCTTGACATAGGAGACGAGCGGTTCTTTCAATCTCCGGATCGAATTCTTCAATCTCTTTTCCTCGGGTCGTCCTTGGCATAAACCAAGTGGTACCTGAAAAGAAAGAGAGTAAAGTCAGTAATCCAAAAAAACTGAAAGTGATGGAATAAAGCAAAATAAAAAAAATGCTCAATCTAATAGCGCTTATAGATGGTAGTGCTATTAGCCACAACTAGTTCCCCGGCAACGGCGCCAAAAACTTGATAGGCGGGTTTACACCCCCCCTAAATCTAACCGCAAGTGTATGGGTCGAAGTCAAATAATAGTACTTTAGAAGTACGAGTATCGAATTCACGGGAACTAGGAACTAAGTATCACAATTACTATAAGCTCTATTAACTGAACTGTCGATATTGAGAGATTGGTGTTAAACTAATTAATTGCGATAAGTAAACAAATCAAATACAAGACAAAACAGAAACAGCTTTGGAAACTTTGATGGAGGAAACAGTTGAGGGTTGGAAATCCTTAAATTCTCACATACAGACATCAGACTCAAACAATTACCAGTTATTCTCTTATGATGAAACCCAATCTTGTAAAAGTCACCGTTGTTCTTTCTCAAGCACAACGGGTTTTATCTTAAAAAGCACAAGTTTATCTTTCGATCTCACTTATGGAATTCAAAACACATTACGTTCAAGATTAAAACGGGACCAAAGTTTACACTGGTATATCTCTATCCAGTTTCTCACCTCAGACAGGCAATTCCTAATTCTAATTCCCAATTAATTCTCTCGAACATAATTGAAAACAATAGGTCAATCGTAAATTGGCCAAATTTACAAAAGCATTAAGGACAAAATCACATGCATTCATTAAACTAAGAAAAACTGATAAACATCATTCGTCATCCATCTATATGTTCAAATCTAATTCAGTCCAACCCCCAACATCTAAAGATTAGTTCATGATGTTGGGGAATTCAAACACAAAAGAAGAGAAAACAACTATGAAAGAAAACATGGCAAAAGTGATCGTGGTGAATGGTGTGATATACTGATGAATATAAAGATGAACTTCCTTCTTCCGGCTCGTATCCACCTCGCGTGTTGAACGTCTCCTCGATTGATCCTCCCTCGTGGCTCCAACGGGTATCACTCGGCTCTGAAAATCGCCCCCGGAACTACTCTGGCCGTCGTGTGTAAGTTGCGTTTTTTAAATAATGACCTAAAACCCGAATTAAAATACTGAAAATCGCGAAACAGTGGGTTACGCCACTTGCCACGCGACTTGCAAGTCGCGTGGTAAGCCGCGCGTGTCATTTTGGCTGCGTGGGTCGTCGTCTGGTTCGCGGACCGGGTCCTGGTTCGGTCGTGGGTCTTGGGCTTGACTTTTGGGCTTCCGTTAGGCTTCGTTTGGACTCGTTTTGGGCTCTTTTTAGCTTATTTTCTCGATGATTGCCGCCTTTTAGATAACCTGTATAATTCACTAGATAAACCGTAAAATACACGCCTTTTTACTTGAACACAAGCCAATCTCATAGGTTTGAGAACTGAAAATAACGCCAAAAGTGCCGTTATCATAAGTGAAATAATAAAGCAGAATTATAATAATATGACTTTCCACCCGTTACCAAATAATAATCCTTCGCATATAATTTCATTCGTGACGTCATCCCAAACCTGATCTTTAGTCAATCTTGGACATCCACCAAAACCGGATCTTTAGTTCATTGAGGCATCAACCCAAACCGGATCTTTAGCCTATTGAGACATCAATCCAAACTGGATCTTTAGTCAATTGAGACATCAATCCAAACCGGATCTTTAGTCTATTGAGACATCAATCCAATCCGTATCTTTAGTCAATTGACAACAACCTAGACCGGATCTTTAGTCAATCGAGACATCATTCCAAACCGGATCTTTTGTCTAGTGAGACATCAATCCAAACCGGATCTTTATTCTATTTCACCCACAAGAAAGGAAATTCAACACCATTATAATAATAGAGCAACTTCCAATAATTAGGCTTAGCCAGAAAACACCACATAGGTACAAATTTCCCAAAACTCACCAAATATCATTTTAAATTATTACATCAATGTAGGGAACCATCATTATCATTTCCTTGCCAAAATCACCAAGTATTTCAAAACCCTAGATTTTGTCCTAGATTTCTCAAACTCATAACTAGGAAAGAAATGTAACTCACACTCACAAGAACAATAAATATACTCTCAAATAACATGTATTCACCTTTACAAGCATTTACAACAACATCAAAACCCAAAACTATCCAAAAAGGAGTTTTTAGGTTATCATCCAAAAATCTAAGAAATACCAAACAAAAAGGAGGTCAATATAATAAAACTTAAAGATTAAGCATGTAAAAGTGTAAGAGTATGGATGAACTCATAAAGTAGGTTTTGTAAGAAAACCTAGAAACTTCTAGTAGGCTTGAGGGAGATGGTGAAGATGAAGAGTCCTTGCCTTCTCGCTTGCTGAAGAAATCACTTGAATGCTCCAAAGATTTGGGTATTTAATGTACCAAATCTTGCATTTAATGGAGAAGGGTTTTTAGGAGGGGTTTTGGAGTGAAAATCGCCCAAAAAATGGAGAGAAAACGAGCGAGTCTTATTTTGGTAAAGTGAGAGAGAGAAGAGGGAAACTTGGAAGAATAAAGAAAAATTTCAACAGACGCCATGCGAATGTTCGGCCACTTGCGAACGTCCGGCCTTAGCCTATGCGGACGTCCACTATGCCCAAAAATCAAATTATTTCGGAAATTAATTGCGTATGGCGAGGGTGCAACATTAGAAAGTTATAGCCAAACAAATACTGAGTTCCATCATAAATAAAGAACCCATAGTGTAGGGAGTACCTCTATGTCTTTAGAGTTAATGCACATAAAGATAAAACGAATTCTATTATCATGCCAACGAAATTCGGGGTGTTACAGATTAGAACGTCACTTGGCACGCGATGGTACTCAACCTCCTTTGACCTATCTTGCTTCTCAACCCCGACCTCAAGCATATCAACCACCACATCTAATCAATCATGCAACAATAACGAACATCATGGGAAAAATATAGCCGACGTGGAGGTCCGTCATCTAATGGTCACAATAGAGGAGACCCAAACAATGGTAATGGACGCCAATCAAATACTTTTGGTCACCAAACCCATTCTGTTTCTGAACCTTGGCCACAAGCAACCACACTTCCAGCATTGGCTGCCATCGTTGTGGCCTAATTGGTGTGGACAACCCCCCTATGTCCTTATCCAACTCAAGCTGGATGATCAACCCTGGCAAGACGGGCATTGTGGGTTAAATGGACAACCTTCTCTACTTGGCACCCCTCCTTCACAACAGTCAAAACGCACCAACGGACAAACTCATGTAACCTCCTTCAATGCATTGGAACCCACTGATCTCAATAACGCCTTTCAAGCCATGGCCTTGAATCCACCCGCTGATAGCTAATGGTAGATGGACACTGACACATCATCTCATGTCCAATCCATGTAATATCACTCATCCTATAATCGTAAAGTACGATATTACAAAATTATGATGTAAGTTATAAACTTTTTAATTCGCATACAAGTTATGATCAAGTACAATCGATAGGTGCAGTACTCGAGGACCAACACATCTCACTTACATTACACACTTCATATCTATCTTCCATAAACAAATCCTAACATAGTTTTGCTTTACTTTGAATAAGTTGTTAGACTTTAAAAATGTTACTAAAATCACTAAAGTTTTCAAAACTGATCATTTTATATAATCATAATAAAAAAAACCCAAGTAAAATGCCAACAAAGTCGAACGAAAGTTCAATTGTTAACATAAGAATAAGCAAAAGTTTGATGATATTTACAACTTTACAAGTGTATCCGAAACTTGGATGATTTTAATAACAATTTTAAAAATCTAGTGGCTAAACTATAAAAAAAGTGAAAGTGTATTCCTAATTGCAAGTTGCAACAACATTTAACAAAAAACTTGAGGGATTGAAAGTGTCATTTAACCAAACTTGCCTCACCGGTCTTTCCCCCCATTCTAACAGGATCCTCTGTAGTTCACTGATCAGCAATTCCTCATCGAAATCCCTCACATTTCCTGTTCATCGTTCCAATTGATTCATCAAAATGACAGAATTCATGGATTTGGAAACTCAAGACGCCGTACGAATGCCATGGAATGTGTTACCAGGTACCAAACAAGAAGCCGCTCAATGCATCATCCCAATTTCCGCCATTTACACACCGCTCAAACCCTTACCTAACACCACCCCTCTCCTCCCTTACTCACCTCTCCGATGTCGCAATTGTCGATCCATCCTCAATCCATTCTCAATCGTTGATTTCTCCACCAAAATATGGATCTGCTCCTTTTGCCTCCACCGTAACCACTTCCCCCATCACTACCAATCAATCACGGAAGACAATCTTCCCGCTGAGCTTTTTCCACAGTACACAACAATTGAATACGAACTCCAGAATGAAAAACCTGCGTCTCTGATTACATCTCAGGTGTTTTTGTTTGTTGTGGATACTTGTATTATTGAGGAGGAAATAGGGTTTCTGAGATCGGGGCTTTCGCGGGCGATTGGGGAGATTCCGGGTAATTCACTTGTGGGGTTGATTACTTTTGGGAGGTATGTTAGTGTTCATGAGTTGGGATTTTTTGGGAAAATGCCTAAGGTTTATGTGTTTAATGGGAGTAAGGAGATTAGTAAAGATCAGGTTTTGGAGCAGATGGGGTTCTTTTTGAAGAAAGCAAGATCGGCGATGAATGGTGTTCCTGGGACTAGGGATGGGCATTTGCAGGATAATGTTTCAAGGTTTTTATTGCCGGCTGCAGAGTGCGAGTTTGCTCTCAATTCGGTAAATGTTTAAACTTCAGACACCATATAAGATGTTTATGTTGTTATGGTATTATGTTTTGGAATTAATAGTGTGTTCATTGCCATGATATATGGTTGTTTGTATGTTTTGGTTTGGTTTTGTTTGTAAATAAGTATAAGTTACCTTATAAAAATTAAATGGTTAGAAGAGTAGGATTATTTTTTCCATCTTTTTTATTTTGTAGGAGTCATTGTTACATTATCAAACCTGTTTTGCTAAAATGTACCTTTGAAATGAGCTTCTTAGGCCCTGTTGATGGTTAAAAGTTGATATTGCATCAGGTATTGGATGAGCTTCAGAAAGATTCATGGCCAGTTCCTGGAGATCAAAGGGCGCCTAGGTGCACTGGGACTGCATTGACTGTGGCTGCTCATCTGTTGGGAGCTTGTGTTCCTGGTTCTGGTGCTAGAATTATGGCATTTTTGGGTGGGCCCTCCACCGAAGGGCCCGGATGTGTGAGTTTTCTAATCTCAAATATTCTTATTTCATAGTAGTGATTATTTAGTTGATCTCATGATATCATTTTTACAACCAAAATTAATTATTCCCATTGATATATTGTGGATGAATTATTTGATCTTATTAGTATTCTAGACATTTATTGAAGAGGTGAGTTCTTTTGTTGCATGTTGGATTCTAAAATCTTGTTTTTTTTTCTTGTGTTCAGATAGTGTCAAAAAGTTTGTCTGAACCTATTCGTTCTCACAAGGATCTAGATAAAGATGCTGCTCCTTTCTATCATAAAGCAGTTAAGTTATATGAAGGACTCTCAAAGCAGCTCGTACATCAAGGCCATGTACTTGATGTCTTTGCCTGTGCTCTTGATCAGGTCATCTTTTGCTTTCATTCCTATATTAATTCATCTATCTTCTAAAAGTTAGAATTTGCTAACTGAGGAATGGTCATTGCTGTGTATTTTATTTGGTCGTATAAGGTCATTTGTTTTCTTCAATATAATAATACATTGCATCCTGTTTCTTGCTCTCGTGTATTCAGTTTTTATTGCTTATATATATATATATATTTGCAATGAAGGCATCATTAATGTAAGTGTTTATTCGTTCAAGGTTGGGGTAGCTGAGCTAAAAATTGCAGTTGAAAGAACTGGAGGACTAGTTGTGCTAGCAGAAAGCTTTGGGCATTCTGTTTTTAAAGATTCTCTACTATGTGTTTTTCAGTCTGGGGACAATGAGCTCGGTCTATCCTCAAAGTAAGGTTTGGTTTGAACTCTTTTCTTTCCATTTGTTATTTGGTTTGACTTGAATTTGTAATCTTCATTTTAGGTTTTTTAAAATTTTGTTAGTGGGTTTTATATCATAAACATGGCATTGATTTTTTTTAACTTTCATGAAGCCTGGGTTTCAAATCTTTGTAAGCACAATAGTTTTCTTCATTTTTATGTAATCAAGAGCGATTATAGAAACGAGAATACAAAACCATATCTAGAGTCTAATTTCTTTTTGCTGCTATTGTTATTTTGCAGTGATTGCTTTTGAAATAACTGTTGCTACAATTCTTACTTTATGGTTAAAACTTGATGCAGTGGTATGTTTGAGATAACCTGTTCAAAGGATGTGAAAGTTCAGGGTATTATTGGTCCATGTGCATCACTTGAAAAGGTCAAAATATTGTGCTTTGGTGAAGTAATTAATTTATATTGGATTTAGGTCAGGTGTTGACTACAACATCTTGTGATTTTACAGAAAGGTCCTTTATGCTCTGACACTGCAATTGGTCAAGGCGGTACAACTGCTTGGAAGATGTGCGGACTTGACAAGTCCACTTCTTTATGCTTAATATTTGATATTTCAAAGAAGGAGATTTTGGATGTTACTGGTCAAGCACCAAACAATCAGTTCTATTTCCAATTTTTGACTTGGTAGGATGATTTATTGCTTCATTTCTTGAAAGATTCAATATGTGGATAATTTGCTTACTTGGTAGGATTTATTGCTCCAGTTATCAAAATAGCAGTGGCCAAATGAGGCTTCGAGCTACCACCTTATCCAGAAGATGGGTCACTGGACAAGGAAGCATACAGGCAAGCTTTTCTGTTAATTTCCACAATTTTACTGCATAGATCAGAACATGGAGTTGTAATTCTAATTGAAGTTTATATTGAAAATGGTGAAATTGGTTTTATATTATTAATAGGATTTGACTGCTGGGTTTGACCAAGAAGCAGCTGCTGTAGTCATGGCACGCCAAGTTTCGTTTAAGATGGAGACTGAGGTAACAATGATCATGTAATAAATAGATTGATAAAGTGTAATTCTGTATAAAATCTAGAGGAAGTCGCTTTTGTGATTATCCTGTCGTCTTCGTTTTGACTTAAGTTCTATGCTTTAGGTTTATTTTATCATTTTAGCTTCTTACATGCAGAAACAAATTTAATGATTAAACTTGTCATCTATATTTGAACTTTGAGGATTTCTTATTATTAATTTTAACCCAAATCAGATGATTAACTATCTTGTCGCCCATTTCTTTACGGTTGACTACTTGAATAATTTTTTCTTTTAGCAACATACATTCATCTCTATCAGTAATTATACTTTTGATCATATATAATGGGACAGATCACTTTGTTGTATGATTTCTTTCTCTTCTATGTGGATGTTTGGCTAATGTTATATTTGAGTGAATCCTTTTGTGTATTGTCAATACCGTATTATCAATACGCAGGCTGAATTTGATCCCATAAGGTGGCTTGATAAGTCATTGATACATCTGTGTTCTCGCTTTGGAGACTATCAAAAGGACAACCCATCTTCATTTGTCTTGTCTCCACGCTTATCAATAATTCCTCAATTTATATTCAATTTGCGACGCTCTCAATTCGTACAGGTATTAATTTATTTGATTAATTTGGATTTTAAATTAATTAAAATACACATCATTGGATTCTTGCTACAATTTTCTTTAGGTCTTCAACAATAGCCCAGATGAGACTGCATATTTTAGGATGGTTATGAACCGAGAAAATGTTGCAAATTCAGTTGTGATGATTCAACCTTCCTTGATCTCTTACACGTTTAATTCCGGAGGAGAGCCGGCTCTCTTAGATGTGGCATCTATTACACCTGATAGGATTCTTCTTTTAGATTCCTATTTTACGGTGGTCGTATTTCATGGATCTACAATTGCTCAATGGCGCAAAGCTGGGTACCAGAATGAACCTGAACACGAGGTAGTCTTATTTTAAAGTTGAAGCTAATAATGAGCGCCTTCCTCTCTTCTACCACTATCCCTTCCCTAATTTTTTAAGAATCTAAAAGAACCAAAGCAATATTGTTTTTGTAAGATATGCATTTCCATTTAATCCCTGCTTCGACAGAGGATCGACAGGTTGATCCTCTGTGTTGCACATATTCTTTCTCTGTTCTGTCGAGTTCTGTCTTACCCAGGGGTGGAGCCACCCTATAGCAAGAGGGTGCAGTTGCTCCCCCTGAATATTTCACAAAAAAAATATATTACATTCAAAACAAATGCAACGGTTTCTTAAAAAAATGGAGTACTTGGCAGTGAGGGGAGTACTTGAGAGGCTGTGAGAGGTTGAGATCGTAGGAAAGTGGGTAACTGATCATGTGTAAGAAAAAAAATGTATAGTTAAGTCCTTCTATTTAATTAACTTTTAAAAGTAACCTTTAACTTTTTAAAACTATTATAATTTAACCCAATTTGTACATTTAATTGTTTATTTCATTCGTTCATGTTAGCATCGCAACTGATTACTACTAAATTGACATTTTTCTTGATGAATTTAAATTTATAGTTGCTAAATTTAGAGCAAAAATCAGAAATAAAATATAGTCGTCTAATATTTGGGACATAAATTATAAAAATTAAAGTGTTGATTTCACTTTGTTCTTAAGCTCTTGAGTGGCTTTAATCCTTTAAATAATTCAAGTTTAGGGTTGCTCGTGTGATATGTTGTTAATTTATGATGTCATTTGTTAAGTGCGTGATTTTGGTTTGTTTTATTTTAACTGGTTTAACATTTATGCATAAATATCTGCTAAAGAAAAAGAAATCAATAATTAGTCATTTATATCAGATAAAAATAATTTTGATGGTAGTAAACATAAATCGTATAGGATCAATTCACTATTGAATTTGTGAAGGTCGATATATTTCATCAATATCATATAGTAGTTTTTGCCATTTAAAAAAACAATTTATTTTTATTTTATTTGATGCTCCCCCTCATGTTAATTCCTGGCTCCGCCCCTGGTCTTACCAAATGTTGAACAACTGTTCTGTCCAGTTCTGTCTTACCAAACGCTGAACACCTGTTCAGTCCTGTTCTGTTTTTGTCCTGTCCCGTCTTGTCCTGTTCTATCCTGTCTGCATACCAAACGCACCCTTATGGTGTAATTCACTCGGTCCTTGTTGAGGAATGCTAAGTGCGGTGTTTTTCACTTGGCAAATTTCTATTATTATTTATAGATCTATCACTTATATTTCATTACTTCAACCTTCCTAATAACAACTTTAGTTATTATGGACCTTACTAGCTGCTACAATATGCCATAAAAGATATATATATATATGTATTAGAGGCTCCGTAAAATGCAAACCTTTCATTTGTTACACCCCCTTACAAACCAGTGTGCATATATGCACAAACCAGTGTGCATATGTGCACAAACCAGTGTGCTGCATATACATATGTATATGCATACGTGCAAAATATACATATAATTGACATACATTCATATAGGATAATGCATATATGCATCTCAGATTATGCATATATGCACACTGGTTTGTAAGGGGTGCAACAAATGCAAGGTTTGCATTTGATTTGTATCCTATATATATATATATATATATATATATATATATATGAAACAAAGACTTGATGTTGCTAGAATCTATACTAGTTATCTTTACTGGTGTGCAGGCATTTGCCCAGCTGTTACAAGCTCCCCTTCATGATGCTGAGGCTGTAGTAAAGGAAAGATTCCCAGTACCCCGTTTAGTCATATGCGATCAACATGGATCACAGGTCATTACTTATTTTCAGTTGCTAACTAGATCTTTTCATTAATCCCATGTCGTGTCCACATTTCTATTTTAGTTTGTCCCAAAATAAGTGGCTACTTTCGAAAATAGGTGCCTACTTTCCAATTCTAACCCTAATTAATAAGACAGAGATATTCGTTACTCCCTCTACTATTAGGGGTAAAATTGTCATTTAACTAATTAGAAAGTGTAATCATTACATATTTCTAAAACTGTGTGTCTTTTCTATTGTGGACATTTATTTTGGGACGGAGGAGGATTTTCTCTTGGACCATGATGAAGTGAATAACTTGGAGAAAATAGAAGAAATAACCATCTTGGTCCTATGAAAATTGAAACCTTTGACTTGATATGTATTTTTTAAAAATGTTTGCTTTTTTTGTCAAATGTCTAAAATACCCTTTGATAGAGACATATAGATGGATGTTATGACAAGTAAGTATGTTGGAATATGTGCAGGCTCGATTTCTACTGGCGAAACTAAATCCTTCAGCTACATACAATTCTGATGCTCCACTAGTACCTGGTGGGGATGTGCTGTTTACAGATGATGTCAGCTTTGAGGTCTTTTTGGATCATCTTCAACGCTTGGCAGTTCAATGAAATTTCTTAGATCTCCAATTTTGTAAGGTTATCCATCTAAGTCGGCTGTATAGTATAGCATACCATCATATTCTTCTTTATGCACTTTGACTTAGTCAAGGTAATCTTGTCATGTGTCAATTTTTCAAGGTATAAAGTGATACTTTTTATCACAATTTATCTAATAGAAAATGGCTTCTCATTTTATCATTAAGTCTCTTGCATATATTGCCATCATAAGTTATGTCCTCGTTTTTCACAGCAGATCTTTCAAGCATTGGAGCATAATCATTGAGTTAACTTTCTTAGCAGTAGAACTTCCTTATATTTCGTTAAACAAGAAATAAGATTGCTCTAAAGGAGCTTCATGTATCCCATTTCACATACATATAATAAACTTTCTTGACTTCAATTCAATATCAATAATATTTTGGCACAAATTATATTTGAAACACGGAAAAAGAGCACATAATTTATTTGTAATTAAGTAGAAGATCTACATTAGAACAGAACACTTCGTCGATTGACTTTCATGGAAAAGAAAAAACAGAAAGTATGATAATATTCTCCTATGTGGGAAATACAGTTCATTTACTTGCAGCAATGAAAGGATTTAGCTCACAAAGAAATAGTATTCTATGGCATTCTCTGTTGCCATTTTATTCTGTATTTAAAGTTGTGCAGCTTCAGCTCGAACTTTGAGCACAACGTGTAAGTTGTGTTCTACTTTGTTTATTGCGGTTTGGATCTGATATTTATACTTGCGGTCCTTGGGATGCAATCATGTCTTTTGCTTTCTTAGCTAGATGACTTTTGTAGCAGCTCATGAATTTTGCTATGAATTCTAAACGAAAACCAGAAAAGCACAAATTTTGATATCTCATAACTGTATTAATTTTTATAGCAAGGAAGAGTCTCTCCGTTCCAAAATAAGTATCCACTTCCAAAAGTAAGTGCCTACTTTCCAATTCTACCCTTAATTTATGAGATGGAAAAATTAATTACTTCGTCTATTAACGAGGGTAAAATTGTCATTTTGTTAAATAAAAAGTGTAATAATTACATATTTTTTTAAACCGTGTGCTTTTCTCATTGGGAACGTCTATTTTGGGACGGAGGTAGAGAACATTGGTAGAAAAGAATCTCATTGCTTTACCTTCAATGCTCATGAAGAGGTAGAGAAGCTTTTTCCTTTCATCGTTGGGATTACGTTCAGAGCCCCGATGTTTATCAGTCCCCTGGATATAACATGAAAAATGGTTATATATACATACATATTATGCTTCCATTCTGTATCATATTTAGTAATGACACTTGAGTTCCTACGCTATATTCCTTATACATCTTGTCAATCTGATTGTGCATAAGCTCCTCAACATTCTTTTTCAGTTCAACTGCTAGAGTCTGCAAATATTAGATAATTTGTTAGCTAATTTATGTATAGATACTGAAGAATTGCATATAGGTTTTAATCATTCTTACTTTAAAGATGAACTCAGGTGGTACACTGTGGTCTATGAGATTTTGAAGTTTCCTACGTATGTCATATAACCTGTCGAGATAAGATTCAACATGTAAGATTTTTCAGTTGAATGACAGCAAGATCGAGTATGGGACATTTTTACAAGTCTTGGTTCGAGGCCCATGATTTTTCAATATCCAAAAGTGTCACATGTTCGTATTTTTTCTTGAGAAATGTATAATAGTGTGCAATCTAGTAGCTTACTGTTTAGGACTTTGCTTGTCTACTATACTTTTGGCAATATCTGCAATATCATCTTCCCAACCGGTCAAGATTACTTGATCTTCCTCCAAAGGTGAACTGCAGATAGATTATGGGAACACATACGTAAGATGTCAATGAAAATAGTCAAGCAAGTTTGGAAACTTTGATTAGGATACACACCATGTGTGTGTGTAGGTTTTTAGTATAGGTTGTTGATATATATATACACACAAAAGGAAGTTCCGTTAGAGACCCAAAATTGATTAGGAACCGGGGAACCGTCCACAGTGTGTCACGTGTCCCTCCTCGGGATGAATATTCATCATGGATAACACATTCATGTGAATATGAAAGTATTATTCATCATGGTTAACACATTCATGAGAATGGAAGTATTATTTATCATGGATCACACATTCAAGATGAATATAGATGTGTTATCATGAATCACACATTCATGATGAATATGTTACAACATTCATGATGAATAACATGTCCATATTCTTGATGAATATGTAATGTGTCGCCTGTGGGCGGATCTCGAGTTCCTAATCAATTTTAGGTTCCTAACGAACCTGCCCTAATATATAGATGTGTATACAAGGGTTGGGTTCCAGTGAGAAGTGCCAAATTTGGTGAGAAGTGGTTATCAACCGTTGGATGAGAAATGCACGAACATTAGGATGAGATGCACTGAGATGCACCGGATCAATTCCCTTTTAAGCCGCAATTCATGGGAGGGTATTTGATTAAAAGTGATCCAACGGTTTAAAAGTACTTTTCACACTTCTCACCAAAGATGGCACTTCTCACATGATCCCATGCTGTGTATTATACAATATATATGTATATATATAAATATGTGTGTGTGTGTGTGTGTATTTGTATAAACTGAATCAAACATAACCTATATTGCCAGGTAGCTTCAAAGGAGCGAATGGCTTGTCGCAGGTTATTCTTGGAATTGATGGCTATTCTTTCGGCTAATTGCTTTGGCAATTCTATTTCTTCTTTTTTTGCTATGAACTCCAGGACTTCAATAATCTGGAAACAAAGAAGAATAGATTGGATGATGTTGATAGTTTTCATGAAAAGACTACAAAAGTTTAAAAGTATCCAATGATCACCTCTTTATTAGAAGGTGAAAGGAGTTGGACCAATTTGCAGACGGTCTTAAGTGGTTGCAGCTTTAAAGAATCTTGGCAACAAAAGAAGATTTTATGACATCCCTGATAACGCTCTATAACCCACCTTATATAAAGCAAAGCATCTGTCGATAGCTTGTCTGCTTCATGGAGAATGATAGCTGCAGTTGTTGATTTTAGGTAAATCATGTCGACTATTTTTAGTTTTTATTTATTTACATATAAAATTGAAATTAAGGATATTATACCTCTACAGTTATCATTGCCGCATCGTGCCATTTTGTTAGTTAACTTATTTGTCTCTTTGATGAGTTCAACTATGACATGCTTCTCGAATCCCTTTAGGTCAGACAGATTAACTTCTACGTGCTGAGATGATTCCTTCACATTTACCATAATACTGCTTACTTCTTCCCCCTGAAATGTACACACAAACCTTGTTAGCATATATAATATATATATATATATATACACCAAGGGATGATCCCATGCCTATATACCAAACCAAACAAATTTATATATATATATACACACTTATATATATAGAGAGAGAGAAACAAAAGAGTGAGAGACTCGGGACGAGTAGGAACTTCAAAATCTGTAGGAACTGTAGGAACCACCTTAGCATACCTTAACACGTAGTAGCATACCTTAACACACCTTACTATGCATTCAGGTGTGTTAAGGTTTTCATGGTTAATGTGTGTTAACATGAGTTAAAGTGTGTTAAGATTGCAGGTTAACATGTGTTAATGTTTTCATGTTAATATATATTAAGATTACTTGGCGTGCTAACATATATTCATGAATGTTTTCATGTTAATATATATTAAGGTTGTTATGGTATGTTAACATTTATTAAGGTTGAATATTTCATGTATGCTAAGACTATGTTTGGCAAACTAGCTGATAAGCTAGCTGGTAGCTGATAAGCTAGTTGTTGACTGATAAACAGGTAGCTGATGAAAAAGTAACGTTTGGCAAAAAGTAGCTTATAAGCATTTAAATGACCAAAAAGGACATATTAAAAAAATAGTTAATAATAATTAATATTAATGAGGGCATAATTGGAATATTTATAAAAAGCTACTCATAAGCTACTCCAAGTAGCTTTTCAAAAAGCTAGCTTATGGTCATCCAAACATGTACCCCAAAAATAAGCTAGCTTTTTTTTGCCAAACAATGCCTAAGACAGTTAATGTATTTCATGGGGGTTAACATATGTCAAGCTCCATGTCCTGCCCATATCATTGCCATTGAAGTAACAAACCTTAAGATATAGTATGGTGTGTCAGTGTGTGTTAAGGTATGTTACTATGTGTTAAGGTGATTCCTATGAATTTCGACTGCCTAACCCAACCTTATATATATAGCCCTTTCCAAATGAGAACCAGCGAACTGATTTTTAGTGTTTATTTTTTAGTGTTTATTATATTCATTAATGAATATGTAGTATATATTCATTGATTAATATACTTGTTGACATTATACATATTATGATGAAATTTATATAGTGTATATTTATTAATGAATACACACTATAAAATTAGTTCCCTAGGTCTCAAAATTTTTGCCGTTCTCACATGAAGCTTGGGGTATATATACACACATAGAAGAAGGTTCAAACGAGAACGCTAACTATTTAAGAAAACAAGAAAACAACCGCTATGTACAAAATCACATGTGGTTTTACATTAACTGCAAAAACTGGACACGCGCGACTTTGGCTGCAACTTAAAGTGGTGGGAAAAGTCGCGTAATCATATATGATTTTGTACGTGAATCATAAATGATTTTGTACATAGCGGCTGTTTTCTTGTTTTCTTAAATATTTAGCGTTCTCGTATGAACCCACCTCTACATATATATATATATATATATATATATATATATATATATATAGACGAAGGTTCAAACGAGAATGCCAACTATTTAAGAAAACATGAGAACAGAAAATCATGTGCAGAATCACTTGTGATTTTACATTAACCGCAAAAAACTGGACGTGGGCGACTTTGGACGCGACTTAAGTCGCGAGACAAAGTCGCTTGAATCATATATGATTTTGTACGTGAATCATGTATGATTTTGTACATTAACCGTTGTTCTCGTGTTTTCTTAAATAGTTAGCGTTGTCATTTGAACCCACCTCTATATATATATATATATAGACTTGAGATCATGTGAGACCGTGAGACCAAAAAATTAACATTAAACCTTAACAACAAAAGACAGTGAAGGTACCTGCATCAGTGTTTTTGCTGTGAAGGTTCTTTGTTTTTCTTACCATCACAATGAATCACTGTGGAGGTTTAGTGTTAATTTTATGGTCTCACGGTCTCACGAAAACAGATTGGTCTCACGTGAACCCAACCCTATATAGGGTCAGGTTCAGGGGAAAACCTCAAAAAAACAGAAAACTAAGGAACACTTTGGTAGCCCTTCATCTGGACGATATGCACTTGTGCATACAGGTAATTTGTAACATGCACATGTGCATATATGCACAAAAGCATGATGCACTTGTGCATAAAACCAAAAAAACAACTTATCTTACTTGTATGCACAAGTGCATACCGTGTAAATGAAGGGCTATTAGGGTGTTCTTCAGTTTTTCATTTTTTTGAGGTTTTCCCTTGAACCCCCCTCTCCCTCTCTCTCTCTCTCTCTCTCTCTATATATATATATATATATATATATATATATATATATAAAAGGGCAAGTTCAAATGTGAAGGCAATCAATTTTTCAGAAGGGCCAAATCGCATGTGATTTACTATAGAGATGTGTTAAGGTGATTCCTATGAATTTCGACTGCCGAACCCAACCTTATATATATAGCCCTTTCCAAATGAGAACCAGCGAACTGATTTTTAGTGTTTATTATATTCATTAATGAATATATAGTATATATTCATTGATTAATATACTTGTTGATATTATACATATTATGATGAAATTTATATAGTATATATTTATTAATGAATACACACTATAAAATTAGTTCCCTAGTTCTCAAATGTTTTTGCGGTTCTCACATGAAGCTTGGTATAGCTTTAGGTTCATTTGAGAAGTGCTAAATATATGAGAAGTAGAGAAATAATCTTGGCTATTTATTCGGTCAAGATCGACTTTAATTGGTCAAAAGTTGCGGCTTTGACCGGTCAAAAGTTGTGGCTTTGACCGGTCAAAAGTTGCGGCTTTGACCGGTCAAAAGTTGCGGCTGTTCTAAAAATAGAAGGGCAGTTTCGTAACCACTGTTCTAAAAAACTCGCCGCACAGCCGCCATGGCACCAAGGCTTGTGTTTCACGCCATGTTTAGCCTGTGGCACGCCATGGCCTGGTGCGCTGTTTTCGTAATGTGATATTTGATTTTTCTTTACGTTTTTAACGTCTTATTTGTAAGTTTTTTAATATATAGTCTAATTTAATGTGCTTACTACTTTTGGTTCATTGAGTAACGCTACAAAACATATGTTTTACGTATATAATATTATATATGAATTAGAAATTTGACGCCATAAGTCACGCCTTGAAAACGCCGTGGCTCCTAAGGCTTGAGGCTTGGCCTCGCCGCCACGCCACGCCTCACGCCATTTAGAACCATGTTCGTAACTTTTACAAAAACACGGGACGAGTTCATATATGAACATGTGTGATTCACATATGAACTATCTGTTCATATGTGAACCCATGCAATTCACATATGAACATTTTTTAACTAATTCATATATGAACCTTTGTATTTCATATATGAACTAATTAACTGTAGATTCATATATGAATCAGTTGAAGCAATTAACTGATTCATATATGAACCTTTGTGATTCATATATGAACGTTTTTTTTAACTAATTCTCATATGAACTAATTAACTGATTCATATATGAATTAGTTAAACAGAGTTCATATGTGAATTACAAAGGTTCATATATGAACGTAAAGTTCATATGTGAATCACACAGATTCATATATGAACTCGTCTCGCGTATTTTACGAAACTACCCCTTTATCTTGCGCAGACCACGCGAGGAATTATCCGCTGCTTCTCGGTCAAAGCCGCAAATGTTGACCGAATGAATGACTAAGATTACTTCTCTACTTCTCATATATTTATCACTTCTCAAATGAACCTCCATATATATATATATATATATATATACACACACACACAGGGTCAGGTTCGGGGAAAACCGCAAAAATACGAGAAATTGAGGAACACTCTCGTAACCATTCATCTACCCAACATGCACATGTGCATACAAGTAATTTGTAACATGTACACATGCATAAAAACCAAAGAACAACTTCAATTACTCGCATTCACATGTGCATACACCAGAGAGTGTTCCTCAGTTTTTCATTTTTTTAAGGTTTATATATATATATATATATATATATAATGTCTATGTGCGTGTGTGTTTGTAGTTATGCATCTTTGCATATACTTTTTCTTGGGATGGTGTATAGATACCCATGTATGTCTAAATCTATATATAGATAGATGCATATACTTTTCCTTGATTACAGCTTAAGAAAAGATAAAATATAGCCAAGGGCTAAGGCCTCTTTTAGTGAAAGTAATAGACTGTTTTAATACTATAAGTAGCCTATGGACTCTTTCAGAATCGGAATTTTTTTCTCAAGAATATCGAGCCCCTTTCGAAATTCTCATTTTTGTAGTTATTCCATTTATATTAGAGGGAACAGGACATATTTGAACCCATCGTAGAGTAGTTGATGTTATAAGATGAAATGCATAATTGCATAAGTAGGAGTAATACCTTCAAGTTAAACGTTTTGCACTCGTCTCGTGCCTGCAGAAAGCAACTCATCAGTAATTAAACCATGTGAAAATATATGGATACTCTCCAAAAGAGTCATTGGGGAGAGAAGGGGATTCCAAAGATGTCCAAATAGTAGACCTTGGCTCTGATATCACGTGAGAATATATATATATATATATATATATAGCCTTAGGTTCAATAGAGAAGTCCAAATATTTAGAGAAATAGAGAAGTGATCTTGGTCATTTATTCGGTCAAAATCGGTTATAACTGGTCAAAAATTGCGGATTTGACTGGTCAAAAGTTGCGGATTTGACTGGTCAAAAGTTGCGGCTGTTCCAAAAATAGAAGGGCAATTTCGTAACTTTTACAAAAAACACGGGCTGAGTTCATATATGAATCTGTGTGATTCATATATGAACTATACGTTCATATATGAACCTTTGTAATTCACATATGAACTCTTTATAACTAATTCATATACGAATCTTGTGATTCATATATGAACCTTTGTGTTTCATATATAAAACTAATTAACTGTAGGTTCATATATGAATCAGTTGAACCAATTAATTGATTCATATATGAATCTTTGTGTTCATATATGAACCTTTGTGATTCATATATGGATTTTTTTAACTAATTCATATATGAACCTTTGTGTTCATATATGAATATTTGTGATTCATATATGAAATTTTTTTAACTACTTCTCATATGAACAAATTAACTGGTTCATATATGAATCACAAAGGTTCATATATGAATCAGTTAAAAAGAGTTTATATATGAACGTATAGTTCATATGTGAATCACACAGATTCATATATGAACTCAGCCCGTGTATTTTTTACGAAACTACCCCTCTATCTTGTGCAGACCACGCGAGTAATTATACGCTACTTCTCGGTCAAAGCCGCCGATCTTGATCGAATAAATGGCTAAGATCACTTCTCTATTTCTCTAAATATTTGGACTTCTCTATTGAACCCTTCCCTATATATATATATATAATCCCTCTATATTACTCTCCAAAAGAGCCTTTGCGGAGGAAAGGGGTTCCAGTTGAACAAAAAGTGTCCAATTGTAGTCGAGGCGAGACTCTTAACTACTGGTTTTTGGCCGCATTTTTTTTATTAGATTGTTTGTTGAGTCAAATGTTGCAATTTTCATAGCGTACAGAAAGTATAAGATATTTACGTTGTGTTACCTGCACTTTATCGGCTCCAAATGCATCACGAAGCAACGCCCAAATCATCGTCCTCTTTCCAACACCTGCTTGTCCTTCAAATATGAAGTGATGACAATCGTCTTCGTTTACCTACATAACCCAACCATTAACACAATATATATCTATACTAAACTCTTAAAAACAAGTCATCAAGCGTAAAGTACCACCATTTTATGCAGGAAATTAAAAAAACTATGAATTACAACTCTTGAAGCATGATGTACAAGTTATTCATGCATCATCTTTTGAGGTTAATTTTCAGATTACTTTTGTAATGTTAACTTTTCAGATTACATTTTCATGTTTGTTTTTTGAAATTGCTTTTCACGCTGTGTCTCAAGACCGTCCCACACCTACACCATTCTCGGCCCCAAAGAACGGTTAGCACTCTCTCTAAGCTTTCTCCTCTCTTCACAATATCGACAGCCACCAATTGAAATCGAAGGCAAAACCATCTGTATCTCCTCTTCTGATTTATGTTTCTATGCGACATCAACAACTCATTCTTCACCACCGTCCACAATGAACATGTGTACCTCTCTCGGAAAGAAAGAACAGGTACAATGTTTGGGTTCAAGGTTGGGGGGACTCATCAGGTTAGGGTTCTAGGTTAGCTAAAAGCCATTGTTACCATTTCGATTATCGAATACTTGTATCGCTTTCGATTTCAACAGATCTATATTATCTGCTTTCATTTCTCTTTCAGTTACACAGTTGTTTTTGCTGTTGATTTTGATTCATTTGAACAATGGTTCGTTACTTTCATGTTCTGATTTGGGTGTCGGATACTTTTATGCTTTTAATGGTCTATTTGGGTGAAATTGTTTGAAATATTTAATTCATTATCACTTTGGCTACAGGGAGAAATCGTGACTTGGTTTATTTAAGCTCAAAGTTGCATCTCTCTGTTGATTTTTTTTTGATATAGACATGTTGATGTTGAATTCATGAATTGAATGAACTTTTATACCTTGGACACATTTGTTACAAGATGTGCTTAATGTTGGCATACATGGATTTTGGCTGAACTTGTTGATCAATAATCTTCATTCTACTTCAAGAGCTATTAAGTTGAGCTCTAGATAATGAGGTGTATGTATGTGTATACTATTTGTTGTTTGTTTTGGTTTATAATTTTGCTCTTCTTGATCTCCTGTTCATTTATTTAGCTCTTAATGGATGTTCCAAAGTTGCTAAATGATGATAGAAGTTTGGCAAGTTGGTAAATAGTTGTTTTTGATCTTTTTTAGTTACTAACTATCAAACCTTTTAAATTTGCTTATATTTTAGTTTACTTGTTGTATATAGTGGCCATTAATATGTGTGTATGACATTTCTTTCATACACATGCAGTGAAATTGGAAAAAAGTATTTAGAACTTGAGAAAAAGAACTATACTGATAATATCATGTTTGGCATGCCATTTGTTTGTGTTTTTATATACAATTATGATTGGTTTTCCTATAATGTTGGTTGTGAATGGAGCTTTGCACAAAATATCTTGGCCAAGATTCCAGTTTCTCATGGAGTTATTCTCATTGTTTCAGCACACCCTGCTTCATGTTTTCTATGAATTTGATTAAGCAGTTGGCAACCATTGGCAGCAGACACCAGACAAATTAAAATCTTTTATCAACTAAATATTTTCATAAATTGATCTTGCTATACTGTCGCAAGACTTTCTATCCGTCAATGTTTGAAATATATTCAGAGCCAGAAAGAGAAGAAAGCGTTATCGATTTATCTCAAGGAGGTGATTTCTATATGCAACAATCAAATATCAAAGGTCTCCAAAGAGGTTCTGTTACTTTTCATGTTCATGTTATCATCCCACTTTTTCTCTTAATGAAGTCCTTTGTATTTGAAACTGTCATAAGTCCACTTTGCTATTTTAGGTGGAGCTGATCAGATTACCTATGTTAGTTTCACATATGATGTTGAAACAATTTTACAGTATGCCATAAGAGTGTTAGAGCATGATGTTTTTGCAACTATGCCAAGTTGGATTGTGAAACTTTTTTTTTGGAAGGGTGTCCTAGGCTATGCCTAGACTAATCCCTTGGCAAATTATGACTGTAAGACATCAGCCCTGATTAAACCTCAGTGGCCACAATTGTTGTGTACGCCTGGATTAGAACCCTGGGCAGATGGGATATCTCACCACATCCCCCAGGGCCTTAACCAGTACGCCACAACCCTTGTGGTTTGGATTGTGAAACTTGTCCACAAGCATCTAAAAGAATCCATTAACTGTGACCTAACTGTCTTTGGTGATTTGTTCTTTGTGTTCTTAGCATCTTTCCCTGTCTTTTGATATTACATGATATGTGTTCGGTGTAATCTCGAGCCTGTTTTTTAGTTACTTAGCCTCTAACTATTCTATTTTTTATTTGAAGTTAGCTGTTATGGAGTCTATACGAGAAGTAAATGTAACCATGTACACCAACAATTTTTTTTTTTAAATTTGTTGGATGTTTCTTTGCAAAATTTCATTATTTCGTTGTGCAAAATCACAAACTTCTTTAATTTAGGGTTTAGGATTTAAATTTGACTACGAATTTCACTTGTTTATGATTTCTTTAATCCCGTTGCAACGCACGGGTACATAGCTAGTATATATATATATGTGTGTATGTATATATATATATATATTCGTTCATTTTCTGAAAAAGGTTGTGATCTTACAGTCTTTTGCAGTTCATTGGCTTTATCTTTGTTGCAGATGAAATCCTTGAGCGCTGCAGGTCGGTATTTATCTGCCCAGAAATACTTCTTTTCCGGCTTTGGCTCACTTGTATCCTTCGCATTTATGACCACCCTTTGGGTGGACGATGGCGGCAACGGTGGCAGTGATATTGGTGGTACCGGAGCGGCCATCGGCGGCAAAGGTGGCGGCGATGATGGTGACTCTGATCCTCTCTCCCTCAAGGACTCCTGATTCAAAAGCTCCGTAGAATAAACCTTGATCATTGTCGGCGGTTTCTCATCCTTGATCTTAAACGAGAAACAAGAAGCACTCCATTCTTGCATCTTAACCGAAAAACTCAATCTCGAGCTTGAGCTTGCAGTGCTAGCCTGACTTTCCCTGTCCGGGCTTGTGGGGCCTGGTGGGGGCGGGGGCGGCTCTGCATAGAGCAAACCCTTGTAATAAGGACTAGAAGTGTTCAAATTCTGAAGATCATGTGGTGGTATAGTAGTAGTAGTACTTTCGGCTTCAGGAGTTGTACCCGGAATCTTTTCGGTATACAAAAGACCTTTGTAATAAGGGCTAGATGAATTCAAGTTGAAGTTTTGTAAAATTTGTGCTTCAGGAGTTGTACCCATAACTTTTTCTGTGTTGAGAAGGCCTTTGTAATAAGGGCTGCTATAGTACCTTTTGTCCTCCAAATTATTGGCAAGTTGTTCAAGATTTTCTTTAGTGAAAGTTGAAGTCTTTTTTTTGGGGTAAATGAAATGACCCATTTTTTCCGGCCAACCGGGTTTTGGCGACGGCGACTTTTCCGGCAGGTTTGAGATGTTTTCCGGCAAGAAGTTGGGGGGTTCCGGCGAGACGTGGGGGCTATTCATGGTGCAGATTGGGAGAAGTTTCAAAACTTTGGAAGAGAAGGAAGGGCGGGGAGATTTATAGGCGGGTCGATGATGACGTAAGGAGTTTCAGTTGGGACGGTTATTGCAAAGTTTGGTGGGGTTTTGGTTAAACCGATGTGGTATCGAAAGGGAAATTGGTTGGAAACAAGCTGGGATTGACCTTTTTTGTTAACGTATGTTAGTTTAATATGATGGAAATGAAGGCCGGCTGGTTTTCGATGCCAAATATGGGGTTTTAGCTTTAAATTTTGGAAATGGTTATGGGATTGGGTGGTGCTAGTGTAGTGTTTTTGGTTCATTCAATACTAGTGTTGTGCACTGCACGGTGACGTTAAACATTTTTCGATTTTCTTTGTAGCACGTTAAGTGGTTTGATCCTCTACGTATTAGATATTTTTCTTGAAAAACATTTACCTATTAGATATTAAACTAATAAGAACCAATATTTCACTTTATATATAAGAAACCACCGCGTCATTTCTTGTTGTTCTTTTAGCCAATGCACATTTATACATTTCAAAGACGTAGATGACCAAAACAAAATCATGGTTCAAAATTTTAAAATACTAAAAATCAAAAATCATTTTCTTAAGAAATATTACACAGAGTTAAGATGAAATGTATTTCCTTGGTGGTTAGTCCGCGCATATTGATAATTTTGTTATGAAAAGTTTAAGATACACCAGTAATCATTCTGTTTTTAGGTTATTTAGAAATCAAATAACATTTTCCACAATAGTACCTCATACATCCACTTAAAATTTCAAATTTTTTTTTTCTTAATTTTTATATGGATAATCTTTTTGCAAAAGAATGGTCAGCTAAAAAATATGTTTAGCCAATGAACCATTTTACTTATTAAATATATAGTATTATTATATACATAAAAAGTAATGAAATAAATTAAAAGATTGATTCATGTAACAAAACTATTGATTTATAATCATTGTTACCTTACAATTAGCAATTTAAATTATCTGTTAACATTGATTAAGTTATTGATCATAGAAAAATAAATAAAAATAAAAGGTACTGATTTACAACATTTGTTACCTTACAAAAAAAAGTTCATAAACAATAAAAATTAATATTAATAAAAAATTGATTTATAAGCATTGTTAGTTTACCAAAAAAACAAAAATAGTTAGATTTATATATTGGTTGTTTAATATTTAATTTATATATTGATGTTAAAATCATTAAACTTAGTTGAAATCATTTTAAAATAAGCCAAAAAGAATAATATACATTTAACTTAATTATTAAACTTGGGTTTAACTATATTTTGCCAAATATCATTTTACAATTTTCATCAACATCAATAAAATCCTTTATATACACATCGTCATCACATAGTTTTTCATCAACTTGGGTTTAACTATATTATAAGAAAATTCATAGCCTCAATTCCTACTACACCGTACACCACTGAATGTGCTTGTTTCTTAATATATAATAGATAGATAATAAACAGATATAAATAAATATGTATTATTATTATAAATTTATAAATATATTGATTATTCATAGCTGAGGAAAAAATTAAAAGTATTTTAACTAATAAGCTTTTAAGTACCAAAATGATTGATATCTTACTATATATAATATTGAATGACACATAATTGATTTTTTTTAAATAAAATTTTTGATTTATAACCATTGTTACCTTACTAAAAAAATTGTAATTATTTATAAACATTGTTACCTTACTAAAAAAATAGACTCAATTAATAAATTTTTTGATTTATAAGCATTGTTCGCTTATTAAGAAATACAAAGATTGAAATAAAATATTTTATTTACTATTATTGTTAGCTTATTCAATAAAAAAATTATATTATAAACATTGTTAGCTTTGCCTATTAAGTTATGGATCATGTAAATTAAAAAAAAACTAATTTTAATTTAAGTCTAATTTATAAAGATTATAAAATTTAATAAAAGTCTTAATTTATAATCATTGTTAGTTTAGAAATGAAAGTACAAATGATTTCTAATTTAAATAAAAAAAAGAAAATGAAAAGCTTTAACATTTAATGTGTTGAAATGATTTAAAAATAATTCAAAATTATGAGAAACAAGATAAATATAAAAGCAGCCCTCTCCTTAACTCTCTCTCCTACATTCTCCTTTATATATATATCTATACTACATATATAAGCATATACACCTAAAGTCTTAAAGACAAGTCTTTAAGCTTGAGGTACCACCATTTTATGCATAAAACTCAAAAAACTCTTAATTACAACTTCTAAAACAAAATGTACAAGTTGAATACCTTTTCATTTACACGGATAAAAAAGACCAGCCCATACCCAACCCATACCGAGAGTACATATCTCTTTCACGCCTTAGCCCATACCAAGTACCATACGCTTTCTACTTCAACCTCTTCACGTCTAACACCATGCCAAGAGTACTACTGAAATGATTCGTACTATATGGTTGTCTCTTCTTATAGGATTCAAAAGATGTTCATACAGCTCATCTTGATTTCTTCATCTCGATTCGTTCTTTTCATATGGCTTCTCTCGATTTCTTGGTCTGGATTTCTATCGACAGGTAACGGTTCATACTCTATTTCTTCAAGAATTTCTTCACTGGTTCATACTCCCTCCCCTCAAGTTGTTCTTAGGTTTTTTTACGATTGTCGATTTTGGTATTTGTGATATCATCTCAAAAATGTATTCATAATCTAATGTTAGTGTGTTTATTTTGTTGCTTTCAAGTTATTTGGGTTTTTTAATGGTTGAATCAGTTTTGTAGACAAGGTGTTCGTTAAATTGTCTAAGAGAGAAAATTTGGTCCTGGAGAGTTGTACATAATCCAATGTTCTTGTGTTTTTTTGTAGACAAGTTGTTCGTTAAATTTAATAGGGATGGAGGTCCCTGTTAGAAAGCTTCGATGGAACCATCTCTAGACCAAGGTTCTTACACTTATCTTCCTTCCTATGTTTTTACATATCAGTTATTTAGAGGTAAGTGTGATAGCTATATCTTGTTTTGGTTGATAATTGAGTTATTTAGTTGCTTTTCATGAAAGTTTAATCTCTGATTTTCCTGTTTTATGTAGAATGTTTCTAGAACTCCAGTTGTTTCTCGGTATAATTCACAATCAAGCCCAATGCCCGTGGAAGCAAGGTTTGTACTTGATAGATATTATTGAATTGGATGGTTTTATGGCTATCAATCTTGTGGAAATAATTATTTAATTATTGCTTCTCTTCCTTTCCTACATCAGAATTCCAACTCTAAAAATCGTACTTGGTGCTAAAACGGGGGCATAGACTGTGACTGTAGAGTTTGAGGTATGTATGGATGTATCATATGGTATATGCATTTACTATATATCCTTTTTACTTCTAATGGTGTTTGTTTTAGCCTTTTACAACTAGATTCATCAAAGGATGGTAACAATACATGTACATTTACGTATTTCACTAATTCTTAGCCATCAGTATGCTTAGTTCTTGGCCGCAAATGCATTTTTCAAGACATTTCTCAAGCATTTTTCATAGAATCCTAATAATACAGTCCAACCCATATTAAGCTTCTTCCTTCAGATACTTTTGTTAACATGTTAATGTGTGTGCAATTTGGAATAACTATCACCAATAATCACTTCAATTACCATTCAAAGTAGGCAAAAGTGCCAAACTATGCTCTTAATTAAACTTAGTTCAACATAGTATATATGTGTCTGGATAAATTTCGGTACTCACACTTCAGGCTTTAGCACTTTATAATGGTCTCATTAAGCAGCATGTGAGATAGTAGCATGATTAACATGCTTCGTGTCTATACTTTATGAATAAACTTAAACACTGTTCTCTTGTACCTGAAAGTAATCAGCTTGAGCAGCTCCAGACAACAACTGCAGCAACAAATAAGGCCAATCAGTAGCTGAATTAGCCAAAGTTCTTGAAAACCCACCAGCCTTATTCAAATGCTTAACAGCATTAGCCCTAAGAAACCTTTGCCCATGTTTAAGAAACCTTTGCCCATGTAGTAGGAGGAGGAGGTACCTACCTACCTTCTTTTGGTGACATGGGAGATTTTGCTAAACCATATATGCAGCTATCAAAAGATATAACATGATAACATGCATTTTGTTTCTCAACTATTTTTTTCATTATGATTTCTGCATATCTTGTCACTTGGATCACTACTTCACAACTGGAAATACATAAAAATGCCATGATATGTCTTAATTAGTGTAATAAATATTCAAGGCAAGTATTTTTTTAATTAGTGTAATAAATAGATACTTGCTTTTTATTTTTATTTCATTCATTGTGACCTGATTTTGTCAAGTTATTTTGGATTTCTTGATTATGTAAAAAAGTGCCCATCAAAATCAACATATGTTGCATATGCTGCAAATTTGCTACTTTGGTAAAATCGGTATGAAGTATGGGTAATTGAATATTTGTTAAAACTAATTGGGATAAAAAGGTCAATTGTTATATAGAAGATAATGCAAAATGCAATAAATTTTTTATTATGGTTTTGAGTTTATTATTGTTTTGTTTTGTTAAAATATTATTAGGTTAAGTCAATATTATTGTAAGACAAGATACTCAAATGATTCGTACAAGAGAATGGGTGTACAGACCCAAACCAAAAGAGTATACAGGCCCATAAACACACCCATTCCTACAAGTTTGCAAGATGTAAACCTGCACGAAATCGGTCACGACCCCGCAGGCCTGCACTACTAAACCCAAATGAGAAACTACCCATATGTGGATTATTTTGGTTATAAGGAAGAATCAGATTATCTTAATCAGTTGGGGTTAGGTCTACGTTACGTGGATGTTGTTCATTTTGTTTTGGAGCAGGAATAGGTTGCTACGGATTAAGACCAAATTGCTTTACATTTTGTTCATTTTAATATTGTTCAACACTTTAAGTACTTTCTTAATTTCAAGTTTTAGCTTGTTACTATTTATTACGCAGGGCCTTCTATTTTACAAACTAAAAGTATTCAAAGTTTCAGTAAAAAAGAAATATAAAGTGAAGAAAGACATATGTGGATTATTTTGGTTTTCCTTGGTATTTGGCTTGAACTCCAAATCTGTTGGTTGCAATTTTCCTTGGTAATTGGTTTTGTTGGGGAGCAAGTTTCATTTGTATTTGGGAGCAATTTATGGATTTGTTTGGTGGAATCAAAATTTCAAAATGTTGTTGATTAAATTTGGGCTTATAAGGTAGTTTATCTCTCAAAATATGTTGAGTAATAGTTTTACTTGAGTTTGTACGGAAATGAAAATGGTGTAGTCCCGTTGAAATCAAAAGGTGCTTGCTTGCGATTACAATCGAAGACATTTGGAGAATATTAAAGTTTTGGGAAAATGGATGTATGGTGGTGATTGGGATGTCAATTTTGAATTTTTTGAGATAAAGATGTATAAATTGGTTGAAAGATCATGGGATTAAGCTGGGTGGAGTTTGGATGGAATTTGGGGGGAGTTGCATCTCCTGTGATGTAAAAATATGGTCCTGCGACCTTTGTTTGTGACCTCGGCGAGTGGCCACACCACATCACGAAAATTTTACATCTGGCCCGCCGCATTGCGCGAGTGACTTTATTGCTATTAGTTTCAAATTCCAATTTTCAAGTAATGATAAATAAAGTTTTATTATTGACCATGAAACCAGAACATACAAAGTTAGATTTGGTTATGTAGTTGCTAACATAATACTTGCTTACATGAAATGCTTAAATGAACATGGAAAAGGGAAAAGCAAAACCAGCTTTCAGATTATTGAATCCTTTTACCTGACATAAGCAAAATCACCATTTACAATTGATGCATGCCTTTAACTCCCTACTTTTCATGTGGTTAACATGAATTCTTTGGTTTTCAGGTAGATGATTTGATTTTATTCGAGAAACGGAAATCGATCCAAGAAAGGTTGTATTTTATACCATTAACCTTCATTATGATCTTTGTATGTTTTCTATCTATTTTGACGTGTTATGGGTCACCGGTAGCTATGGGATTAATGATGGATTAAGATGATATGTGTTTTTGTTTTTTGGATTTTGATTAGCTAGATACCTTGCTTGCTTGTTTGGAGATATAAGGTGAATTTTATTTTATTTTCATCTCAGAATTGGTGGGATAAGGCAGATGGTGGCTATCCCTATCTCATTTCAGTTGCTGTTTTCTTAGTTACAATTCAGTTATGAAGTGTGCTTATTGTATAGATGGTTCCTGTTGCATTGGTTATCTTTTTATTCAAACTATGTATCCTCCCTCGTATTACTTAATGCATTAATTAATATTATATAATTCTTTTCTACTTCTGCTTGTTCTTGTGGTTTGGTTGTTTTGCTGCAGGCACAACAACATTCGATAATGTTTCACTTGGATTCTCATCATCACTCGAATCCTTTTCATCTGAACTATGACAAGGAACAAGAGTGTTACCCGGTAAGTGCTTATTGGGTCACTTTACCTTATTGAATGAACATGAACATGAACATGATAATGTGCTTATATATTATAATAGCCATTTATCGCTACTAATGTTCAATAAATATACATTTACTTTATAACTAATTCTTTTACGATGACTTGTATTAATTTCTCATTTTTCATTTTTGGGCAAAAGGTCGATTACACACAATTCCGAACACGGGAACCCACATATGTGGAGCCATTTTATAGCTGACTCAGCAGCCAAGGCTAGCGGAGGGTTCAAAACTTGATTTTGCACGATTCGAACCTACTGTGTATTTGTGCAATAGAGCTACAAGTCGAAGGGATTTTCATTTTCAGTTTACAATGTAATTTCACATTTTGCTCTCCCGGTGCATTGCACGGGCACACTGCTAGTATATATATATATATATATATATATATATATATATATATATATATATATTGATTGTTAGCTTACTAAGAAATACAAAAATTGAAATAAAATATTTTATTTACTATTATTGTTAGCTTATTCAATAAAAAAGTTATATTTATAAACATTGTTAGCTTTGCCTATTAAGTTATGGATCATGTAAATTAAAAAAAAACTAATTTTAATTTAAGTCTAATTTATAAAAATTATAAAATTTAATAAAAGTTTTAATTTATAATCATTGTTAGTTTAGAAATGAAAGTACAAATGATTTCTAATTTAAATTAAAAAAAGAAAATGAAAAGCTTTAGCATTTAATGTGTTGAAATAATTTAAAAATAATTCAAAATTATGAGAAAAAAGATAAATATAAAAGAAGTCATCTCCTTAACTCTCTTTCCTACATTCTCCTTTATATATATATATATATATATATATATATATATATATTGATTGTTAGTCTAGAAATGAAAGTACAAATAATTTCTAATTTAAATTAAAAAAATAAAATGAAAAGCTTTAGCATTTAATATGTTGAAATGATTTAAAAATAATTCAAAATTATGAGAAAAAAAATAAATATAAAAGAAGACATCTCCTTAACTCTCTCTCCTACATTCTCCTTTATATATATATATATATATATATATATATATATATATATATATATTGTTGATCCAAACCCTCAGTGATTTGATAATGACCCTCTCTTAAATACTTAGTGAAAATTGTAAGTAAACAATATGTATCAGAGTTTCACTATCGCTGATAAGTACTAAGATCTTCCAGTACCGCTGATAGGAACTCTCGCTCTTTAAGTTAAACATTCAGCGAAACTGTTCACCATAAATGCTCTGAGTCTGTTCAGTCATTATGATGATCGCTGATAAGTTAGTTGTTTACTTATGATCCCTGAAGACAAGTTTCACGTCAACAAAGGTTCTACGCTGAAGTCGAAGATCAAGCTCAAGAACCAGCGACAAGTCTCCTAATGAACTGATGCGGATCAGCGAAGACTCAGATTTTTCCACTCAACGTGAAGTATCAAGTACAAGACTTCAGCTATCGCTGAACTCTATCATTCGCTGATATGAAATGATAGATCGCTGAATCAACGAAATCTGATCATGAAGTCCTCCGTACAAAATACTTTTGTCTTATCCACCCTTGCACGACTCCGTACGAAATGTCAGAAAAGAACCTCCGAATATCTGAAATCGTACAACCACTCTGATACTACACTGTTCATCCATACGGCTACTAAAGTTGTCAACCAAGGTCAATGACATGCAACCAACCAGCTGATGACACGTGTAAAGTATATACTGACTTGCATTAAATGCATGCAGTATATAAAGAGATGAACTTACTTCATTTGAAGTAACTTGCTAACTCTGGACAAATTCAATCTCTTATCTCAAGATAGGTTATTATTAGTAATTTCCTTATCTCTCTTAGTGCAAGAAACCTTAGTGTTCCAACTTGTTTAGATTTAGGTTTATCCTTAATCTTGTTTCCGCAACAAGCTGTAAATTGTTAATGATTTATCAATAAACAATTTAGAAAAGTAAAATATGTGTGTTTGTATTCACCCCCCCCCCTTCTACAAACTTGTATAGGCCTTCGGGACCAACAAGTGGTATCAGAGCGGATTTGTTTAATCTCATAAACAAGATCTAATCTAAGATATTTCTCTTCCTTGCTATTATCTGAAAATGGGCACCAACACAAACAAAAATTATATAGACAATGGTTCTCTTGCAAAACCCCCTAGATTTTCCAGAGACAACTTCAACTTGTGGAAAAATAGGATGACACTCTTCTTAGAAGGTGTAGACCCCACTATGCCTTACTATCTTGAAAACGGCCCATACATCCCTGTAACAATTGATCCTTCAGTTCCAGCCACTGCAAATAGACCTGCTATTCCAGAAAGGCTGATTCCTAAGGAAATACACATGTGGACCGACGAAGATAAGAAGAAAGTGGCTATAGATACAAAAGCCAGATCCATACTATCCATGGCCCTTCCTGACGAAGTGTACCATTCCGTCATGAACCTGAAATCATCAAAAGCCATGTGGGACACAATATGTGTTCAGTATGAAGGAACGTCTGAAGTCCAGGACTCAAGAAAGATCAACCTGGTAAGACAATACGAAAGCTTCATTTCTGGTAAGAATGAAACTCTCTCTGAAGTTCACCAACGTTTTAATTGTTTAATTATAGATCTGAAAACTGTTGGTAAGGAATATTCTAACTTTGAGGTGCTGACAAAGTTTCTAGAATGTTTACCTGAAAGCTGGGACAATTATTCTATGTGTCTCAAGCTGTCAAAGGATCTAAAATCAATGACCCTTGCTACCTTATATGGCACGTTGCTGAATCATGAGCAATCAAGCCATCTTAAGAAGAATCTTGTAAAAAATTCCAAAAGCACCCCTGTTGCTTTAATCTCAGAGGAACCTTCTACTCAGCGACCCTCGGTCACTATCACTGAGTTAGAGAGTAACTCTGAAAGGTCATCAGATTCTGATTTTTCAGATGATGAATCTTTGGCTCTCCTAACTAAGAAGTTCAGGAGATTTGCCAAAAAGAAAATGTTTAGAAAGAACAAACCTCTTTCCATAACTGACAAGCCTAAATCATCAGTTTTTGTTGATAAGGCTACTGCTACTTGTTTTAACTGCGAAAAAATAGGACATTTTGCTAACGAGTGCAGGTCTAAGAAAGTTTCTAGACCCTCAGCTTTTACAAAGAAATCCTTTGTTCCAAGGAATAAAGATGACAAATACTCAAAGCTGAAAGAAAAATATGCGAAGCTGAAAAGCTTTAAGAAGAAAGGCAAAGGCCTGATGGCTGACTATGATTGGGCTGCTTCTAATGAAGAAGCATCATCATCTGACTCTGAAGATGATGAAGCAACTCAATGTCTCATGGCCAAGATTGAAGAAGAGGAAGAAAGTTCAGACATTCCCTCCACTTCAACATCTGCCATTCAAGTATCAGCTTCTTTCTTTACCAATATTGCAAATATTGATGAAGCTGATAGTCTCCGTAAGATCGATCTCTTGACTAGAAGTTTATACGAAGCCATGAACGGCAAAACTGTGGTTGAAAACCAAAATCTTGATCTCGCTGAAAAGCTTAAAAACTGCCACCTTCAAATAGAAAAGCTTTCTAAAATTGAAGAAGATTTTAAAGATCAAGTATATTTAAATCAGCTAGTCAAAATCGAACGAGCAGAAGCTATCGCTGCATTAAAGGCTGAAAAAGCTACTGTTGAAGAATGGTGTAATTCTTCAACAAAGATCACTGAGATAATAAAGTCTCAAATTCCACTGAGTGATAAACGTGGTTTGGGTTACAAATATGAAACTTCAAAACCAACCACTGAGTGTTCAATGCTTAAATTTGGAACGTTCGTATCCTCAGTCGCTGATACTTCATCTTCTCAGTGCTCCTCGTCCATTACACCAATCCCTGAGGAAACTCCTACCTCCTCAAAAGGCAAGGAGAAAATGGTTTATTCAAAACCTACCTCTGTCTGTAAAGACAAAGGTAAAGGAATTGTTATTTACCAGAATCCTCAGAAGGGTACCTTAGTACCAAAACTGAATGCTTCTAAAGCTTCAGTGGCTCATCCCTCTGGATCAAGGAAGCAGATATCTGGATTTATTCAGCGATCTACTCCTAGACTCAGATTGGATGTCCTTGGTAAGAAATCTGAAGAACTGAATGTTCATCCCATTTCTAAAGCAAATAGCTTACTTGGTGCTGGTACTTCTAATTCTAAATTAAAAGCTCAGCATACAAATGGTCCTAGAACTACTTTCAGCTATAGGAAATGTTATCACTGTGGACTCACTGATCATATTGCTAGTAAGTGCCCCACAGCCACCAAAGCTGAAAAGATAGCTAAGGTGAAGAATGCCCCCAAGGCAAAGAAGACCAACCCTGGTGCAAATCAGGTCAAGGTGAATTCTACCACTGAGGTTAAGAAATTAACCAAAGTGAAGAAAGACAAAGCTGAATCTTCAAATGCTGCGAAGACTGCTGAACCTTCCATTCCAACTACTTCCACTGACACACGTGTATACATGGTTAAGTGGGTACCCAAGAAAAACTAATCTTCCTTTGTATTACAGGTTAAGAAGGGTATCTGGTATCTCGATAGCGGATGCTCTAGACACATGACTGGTAAGAAAAGCCTGCTCGCTGAATACAAGGAAGAGAAGGGTCCCTCTGTGACTTTTGGTGGAAATGGAAAAGGACATACCCGAGGGTATGGTGTACTTTCAAATGTTACAACCTCCTTCAGAAGAGTCGCATATGTTGAAGGGCTGAAGCATAATCTTCTAAGCATCAGTCAGCTTTGCGACATGGATAACAAAGTAATCTTTACTAAGGAATCCTACTTTGTCTCTGACAAAAAGGAGAAGATAGCTCTCAGCGGTTATCGTTTGGAAAATGTTTATGTAATAAACATGGACTCAACAACCACTGAGAACTCCTGTTTCTTCTCAAAGGACTCATCTGATGTCAACTGGCTATGGCATAAGAGGCTATCTCATCTAAATTTCAAGACACTGAACACTCTTTCTTCAAAAGAGTTAGTCACTGGTCTACCTCATCATTCATACGCCAAAGAGTCGTTATGTTCAACGTGTGAAAAAGGGAAGCAGACCAAAGCAAGCTTTAAATCAAAGCAAGTTTCTTCAGTGTCATCTCCTCTACAAATACTCCATATGGATTTGTTTGGCCCTGTTAACAAACAATCCATCGCTGGAAATAAATATACGCTGGTCATAGTTGATGAATTCTCTCGCTTCACTTGGGTAATGTTTCTCCGTTCTAAGAGTGACACCCCTGAAGAACTCATCACCTTTGTTCGGAAGATGGAAACCCTGAACAATCTGACCGTTCGCTCAATAAGGAGTGATCATGAAACTGAATTCAAAAACAGTTCTCTTGATTCCTTCTTTGAGAGTAAGGGTATTTCTCACAACTTTTCTTCAGTGAGAACACCGCAACAAAATGGAGTCGCTGAAAGATGAAATAGAACAATTATTGAAGCTGCACGTTCAATGCTCAACGATTCTCACCTGCCTACTCAGTTTTGGGCAGAAGCTGTCAACACTGCTTGTTTTACGCAAAACAGGTCGCTGATAGTCAAAAGATTCAATAAAACAGCCTATGAACTTTTTCATGGGAGAAATCCCTCAATCAGCTTTCTTCACATCTTTGGATGTCAGTGTTTCATACTGAACAATAGAGATGCTCTTGGAAAGTTCGATCCTAAGGCTGATGATGGAATCTTTCTTGGATACTCCTCAGTTTCCAAAGCCTTCAGAGTCTTCAATCGAAGAAGACAAACTATAGAAGAAACTATTCACGTCACGTTTGACGAATCCCGTTCAGCGAACTCTAAACCGAACGCTGATACAGAAGAACTGAATCAATGGATGTTTTCTCATCTTGGTGATTCAGAAGATTTTCCCACTCCTCATGCTCAACCAGTAGAAGATGATAGTCCCACTATCATTCCAAACATGCAGAATAGTGAAGCTGAAACATCATGGGTCTCGGCTGTTCCTATAAACACTATACCTGCAGTTGATCCAAATGTCTCAGACCTTCCATCTACTTCTCAGCAATCAGTGAATATAATGACAACTGCATCAATTCCTCTCTTGGCTGATACTCCCGACGTCGCTGAAGCTTCATCTTCAGCTCCTCAAGTTCAAGTTGAGTCAGCGTCTCACGCTCCGGCTCAGCGATGGACTATAAATCACCCAATTGATCAAATTCTTGGTGATCCAAACGCTGGGATTCAGACTCGACGAAGTGCAGGTAATATTTGTTTATTTGTAAATTTTATTTCACTAACTGAACCAAAGAAAGTAGATGATGCCCTCAAAGATCCAAACTGGGTCAGCGCCATGCAAGAAGAGCTGACTGAATTTGAAAGAAACAAAGTTTGGAAACTTGTTCGAAGACCAATTGACAAAACTGTGATAGGCACTAAATGGGTCTATCGAAACAAGTTGGACGAACATGGTACTGTAACCCGCAACAAAGCTCGTCTTGTTGCTCAGGGATACAGACAAGAGGAAGGCATAGATTATGACGAAACATTTGCTCCTGTAGCAAGACTTGAATCTATTCGTCTATTCTTTGCATATGCTGTACACAAGAACTTCAAAGTACATCAGATGGATGTCAAGTCAGCGTTTCTAAATGGAAAGCTGAATGAAGAAGTGTATGTGGAACAACCTCCAGGATTCTCAGATCCTAAGCGTCCAGATTATGTTTATAAACTGGATAAGGCACTTTATGGCTTGAAGCAAGCTCCACGTGCATGGTATGACACTCTTTCCACTTATCTCCATATTGAAAAATTTGAGCGAGGTAAGATTGATAAAACGCTATTTTTTAGAAAAGTGAAAGGTCATATCATTCTAGTTCAAATATATGTTGATGACATTATATTTGGTTCTACTAACCCTGAGCTTTGTACTCGTTTCGCTGATAGAATGAAAGATGAGTATAAAATGAGCATGATGGGTGAACTAACATATTTCCTTGGTCTTCAGATTAAGCAAACTGAAAAAGGAACTTTCATTAATCAGGGAAAATATGTTAAAGATATGCTGAAGAAATTCGACTTAACTGAAAGTTCAGCTATGAAAACCCCTACGGCACCACCGCTGACACTTGATAAGGACACAAAGGGTGTCCCTGTCAATGTCACGCTGTACCATGGGATGATCGGCTCACTATTGTATCTTACAGCTAGCCGACCCGATATTATGTTTGCAACATGCTTGTGTGCACGATATCAAGCTGAACCTAAGATATCTCATATGAAAGCTGTAAAGCGAATCTTTCGATATCTTAAGGGTACAACGAATCTAGGTCTTTGGTATCCCAAAGATTCAGGATTCGATCTAACTGCATATTCAGATAGTGATTTTGCAGGTTGCAAAATGGATAGGAAAAGCACCACAGGAGGATGTCAGCTCCTGGGTGGAAAGCTGGTAAGTTGGACAAGTAAAAAGCAAAATTCAGTGTCCACCTCCACAGCTGAAGCTGAATATGTAGCCGCTGGAAGCTGTTGTTCTCAAGTCTTGTGGATGAGAAATCAACTACTAGACTATGATCTTCAGCTCTCCAAAATTCCAATCTATTGCGACAGCACAAGTGCCATCGCTATAGCAAACAATCCAGTACTACATTCAAAGACCAAACATATAGAAATCATATATCATTTTATCAGAGATCATGTGATGAATGGTGATATAGAACTTCATTTTATCCCAACTGATTATCAGTTAGCTGACTTATTTACCAAACCTCTTGATGAGACAAGATTCAACTTTCTCATCAGCGAGCTTGGAATGCTGAACTTTGAAGGATAAAATCTTCAGCGGTTCACATTAATCAGCGAAAGGATAAAATCAACTTGTATAAACCATTCTATCATCTTCTCTCTGAATAAACTTGATTCACTGATATCAAGGTATGTTTACTCTCTCTGACAAACGCATGAAAATGCAAGATTTCAAAACAAAATGCATCGCTGAATATCTCTTCCTTAACAGCGATAGTTTGAAATTTCTTAAAACCTTCACTGAATATTTTCATTCAGTACTTCATATTTTCAAAAGTATCTCTGAGTTTTTCAAAACCTCAGAGACAACCAAGATTATGAAAGGACAGTTGTGACGTCATTGCAACGGATAAACCCCGACACGTTTTCTCTTCCTGACACACGTTTGCACGTCTTGTTCAAACTTCCAATCAAATGCAAACACGTGTCCGTGTCATGATGAAAATCTTTTCCCGCTCAAGATTTTCTCTTTCTAAAATCTCTATATAAACAAACTCCTTGCTTATATTTTTCTTTTACGCGATCAATCTTCCTCCGCAAGAAAGAATTCACTGTTGCATTTGTGCTTTCAAATTTCACGAACTGTTCATCATCTTCTTCATCAAACATCAAGGTTAATATGTTCTTATTTATTACCGAATGCGTATAACTTGTTTCCGATCTTCTCATTGTTTTAACAAGATCAAACAAAAGAACTTCGTAAAATGAAATCATTTTCTTTCGTGGTTTTATGAACACAACCATTTCATGGTTGTTCTTCAAGTTTAAATGCAAAATCTTAAACTTGTTCCTCATTCGTTACCAGAATCCATTTCTTCATAGAAAACTGGAAAACAAGAAAATGGGTTTTACATTTCGTTTTAAAAAAAAAAATCAAGAAAAACCCTAATCTTCATTAAGACATTTGTGTCTGAATGAAATGGATAAAATTCGAAACATCTTATTGGAAACTCTTTCCACATTAAGATCATTCTTATTTGTTAACATCTTTGGTTGAACTGTTAATACAGAGAAATGGCCTCGTCTGACATTCCTGCTACCGCTGAGAACATCTCCGCTGACTCTGAGGAAGTGAAAATCCTCAAGGCTCCACAAGTCAAGTTTGAACTTGACAAACTGGATTGGACTAAGGTGAACAACCTCTCCGCGCTTCTCGAGTTTCCTCCTCGAAAGCAAGTCACACATCTGGATGATGCTGTGAATTTTCTGAAAAATTGCTGCATCTCCATAGCCCTGACCATAACACCTCCTGCACATCAGCTTTTGCTCTCACAATTCTGGTACTCAGCGAGACACACTCAATTACCTTCAGCCAAAGACCCCTCCAAAATAATAGATTGCATCCTCTGCGATATCGAATATGGCACCATAAAGATCACCCCAGCCATTATTCGCAAAGCTCTCAGCCTTCCCATCGCTACCAAGGAAAAACCTTTTGTTCCCCTCCCTGACCCCAAGAAAAACTCAGACAGGGAAGCCATCATTGCATTCTTCGATGCAATGGGCTATGTATGGGAAATAGGCAGAGACAAGAAGCCCGAGAAGAAGCTGACGATCATTAAGAAATCGAAAATGCCCAGCGAGATGAATTTCATCTTCGCTCATCTGATAAGCTGCATGACTGCAAAGAGTGGCTCCTCCGACCAAGCCGCTAAACCTCAGCAAGCAATGGGTTATGCACTGCTGAAAGGTCTCAACATAGACTGGGCATCGATCATCTATGATGACCTGGTTCTACGAGTGGACACCGTCGCTGACAGACCTCCATGGGTTCCTTACCCACGTTTCATCAGCGCCATCTTCCAATGTGGCCTGAAGGAAACCTACCCAACTGATGGTGACCTGAAACTTTCTCAGGTCGGCCCAAAGATACTCGACTTTAAACCAACCGTAAATGAGGTACGTCTTTCTACACTCTTAACTCTTCTTAACCCTCATACTTCTTCTACTTCTGCAGCTCCTTCAGCGGACAAACCCACCGCTGATACCCCAGTTGCTACTTCCATTCCTCTTAAAAGGAAACACTCTCACACCCCACTTGATTCTAAAAGGATCAAGAAAACAAAGGAGCAACCCCAGCAATCTCATGCTGAAGACTCCTCAGCTCCTTCTGCAGAGCTGAAGGAACGTTCAGTGGTACGCTCTGCCACACCTGAACAAGCCATCCCTTCAATCCCAATCTCAGCGTCTCCAAACGTTGAGATTACAGACTTGGAAACTTCCCAACCTCCCTCAGTCTCTCAAAAGACTGATGAAGTGTTTCTCAGCGATTCCAACGCTAAACTCAGAACCCAACCTCCAATCTTATCCTTCGCTTCTCCCTCCACTGATTTGGTCTCTCCTCCAGTTATCACTGGAGATGCCATCATTTCTACGGAAGCTAAAGCTGATAATCCAGAAATGATGAAGACAGGACCTGCAGACCAATCCATGGGCACTTTTGAAGATGACATGGAACTTTTTTCAGGAACCCGTGATTTCGATGAATTCACAAATCCTCCTGCAGGTAATCAACAACCCATAAACACTGTGACTAAACCCCAAACTTCTGAGCTTTCCTCTGTTCACAAGTTTTTATATGTTACAGGTCCTAATTTGGGAGATATCAACGCCTCTCTGAAGTCCGTGGAGACAAAGCTGACAAGTCTCACCACTACTCTCTCCAATAACTCTTCAGCTGTAACAAACGCTGGAGAGAATCTGAACAAGCTGACAACGGTGGTGGAGAAAAAGGCTTCCACAGATGACATGAAACAACTTGATAAGACTCTCAGCGACTTCGCCAAGGTGCTCGCTGATATCTACACAGACTACACCTCTCTCAAAAGCTCAGTTTCGTCTATGTCCAGCGAATTTACAACGCTGAAGACATCGGTTGGAACACTAGAGGGAGATATGTCTGCTGTGAAGACAAATGTCAACTCTCTGACGACTGACTTAAGCTCTATAAAGACTGACGTTGGTTCGATGAAGACCATGATCGAACAGCTGCTGCACAAGGCGAATACCCCTGCTCCTGCCCCTGTCCCTGAACCTGAACATTTTACAGCGACAGATCGCATTGAGCTCGGGAAGATCAATCCTGCTATTTCTGGCCTTGAAGACAGATTAGCAAAGATTGAAGCTTGTGTAGGTCTCTCTGGCCAAGAAGACAGAGAACCTACCAACGCTGTTGAATCTACCCATTCCTCCCCCAGTCATCATGAAAAAGAGGGGGAGAAGAGCGCTGAAAACCCTTCCAAGAGCGCTGAAGACCTTTCCCATGATGAATCTATCAGGGGAGAGAAGAACGAAGACCTCACCTTCACTGAAGAGGGTGAGAAGACTATTGAAGCTGAAGCAGCCGCTGGACCTCAGGGAGATGAAAACCCTGAGGTAACCGAGAAGCTCGCCTCTGTATCTGAGGGGGAGCAACTCGAAGAAGACGCTGAAGAATCCGAAGCAGAAGATGATGAAGCCGTCGACATCCCTGATGATGAACCATCTTCTTCTCCAAAGAATGATGATGATGACGAAGATGACGATGACTTCTTAATCGTCAAACCTGCTCCGAAGATCAAAGCTCTTAAGGGAATCTCGATAAATGAACCTTCAGGGGAGCGGACAAAGACAAAGCCCTCAGCCTCTGGAGCTGAGAAAGGCAAAGGCAAAAGCGTCGCTGAAGATGACAATCTGATGATCTTGCTTGAAAAGCCGGTTTGTCAGGTACACTAAACATCTCTTACTCCATCCATCCTCTATCATACACTATCAGTTCCTTTACCCAAGCCTATACACTTGAACCAATTCTCTCTATCTGATTCTACCCAAGTTCTTACTCGTAAGATCGTTGTGTTTCAGCTAGTCCTCTCCCATATTTGAGGATATCGCTGAAGGCTCCACAACTGCGACTTCACCAATAATACCAGCTGCCGCTGAAGAAATAATCCCAGTCTTGGATTTGATCTCTGAGACTGATGAACCTGAAGAACAGACTCTCACACACAGACACAGACCTTCCTTAGCTCCTCAAAAGCTAAGAGAAGAAGAACAGAAGAAAAGAGAGGAAATAATAAAGTGATTCGAGGATCAGCGAATCATTCTAAGGCGTGATCAACTACCTTCGGTTCCTCCAAAGTTCAGAATTTCAAAAGCTGAATACAAGGAACACCTCAGAGCTGAACGCCTCATCGCTGAAAGAAAGGAAGCTGAAGAAAAAGACAGAGAATACGCCATCAAGCTTACTCAAGAATCTGTCAAAGACCCTAAGCTGAAACGTGTTCCCATTCAAGTCCAACAAAAGCTTTGGGAAGAAGCCCAGAAGATCGTGGAAAAGAAAACTGAAGTTTCTCAGACCACCCTGATATGGTGTAAAGAGAAAATACACTTCAGATATCGTCCATCGAAGATCAACAAGGTATTCATCTCTGGAAGAACCTCTATCGGAGTACCTATTGTTGACATCAAACTTTTCAGAGAAGATGGCCAATCTGAAACCTTTCGCGCTGACACTGTAAAAAGGTATGGTCTCTCTGAATGGCTGGAGATGAGGTTAGCTATCCAAAAATCACAATCTAAGTACAAGGATCATTTCGAAAAGCTGATAAACAGACAGATCGATTTGATATCTTCTTGTGTGGACATTCCTCCTCTTCCTGATCTTAAGCTGAAAAGAAAAAGGGCCTCTCCAAAGAAGAAACGTCAAGATTCAAACTCAGGTCCTGTCATACGAAATGAAACTGGAATTGGTTTCTCTCGCGCTGAAGTACTTGGTCCTGATCCTGATCTATCTGCCCTTGACATTTATTTGCCACCATGTGAACTTTTCGTCCCTGGTAAAGTCATCAGTAATCCTTATGGAATATTCTTTCTCGACTACGATGAACGTAAATGTTTTCAACGGATCGCTGAGCTTCCAATCACTCCAATCGAACATCTCAGAGATCTCATCTACTGGTGTGACTTCAGAAAAGACATTCAGGCACGACACCTAAAACCTTTGATTTTTGAAGAAGCGCTGAACAAAAGAAAGCGAGGTGTAACGGTTCCTGACTGGATGATCCCCACTGAAAAGACCCTTGATGAACTTCTCATTAAGGAAGAACCTTTATAAGCTGATATGATCGCCTTTTCTCTATTGTATCAGTTATTCTTCTGTACTTGTAATTTATTTCGCTCGTACTTACAATCTTTTCATTTTTCTTTGTATCGTGATTCAAAGTTTTAAAGAAAGATTTCAGCGAATGTACTTTACTCCATCAGTACTGAAAAGATCCCAGAAAACAGTAAAAGGGACAAATATTTTATGAGTTATTTTTATCCTTATGTTTTTCATTAAATAGCAATTTTCTCTGTTGCTATGTCATAATCAAATAGGGGGAGATTGTTGATCCAAACCCTCAGTGATTTGATAATGACCCTCTCTTAAATACTTAGTGAAAATTGTAAGTAAACAATATGTATCAGAGTTTCACTATCGCTGATAAGTACTAAGATCTTCCAGTACCGCTGATAGGAACTCTCGCTCTTTAAGTTAAACATTCAGCTAAACTGTTCACCATAAATGCTTTGAGTCTGTTCAGTCATTATGATGATCGCTGATAAGTTAGTTGTTTACTTATGATCCCTGAAGACAAGTTTCACGTCAACAAAGGTTCTACGCTGAAGTCGAAGATCAAGCTCAAGAACCAGCGACAAGTCTCCTAATGAACTGATGCGGATCAGCGAAGACTCAGATTTTTCCACTCAACGTGAAGTATCAAGTACAAGACTTCAGCTATCGCTGAACTCTATCATTCGCTGATATGAAATGATAGATCGCTGAATCAACGAAAGCTGATCATGAAGTCCTCCGTTCAAAATACTTTTGTCTTATCCACCCTTGCACGACTCCGTACGAAATGTCAGAAAAGAACCTCCGAATATCTGAAATCGTACAACCACTCTGATACTACACTGTTCATCCATACGGCTACTAAGGTTGTCAACCAAGGTCAATGACATGCAACCGACCAGCTGATGACACGTGTAAAGTATATACTGACTTGCATTAAATGCATGCAGTATATAAAGAGATGAACTCACTTCATTTGAAGTAACTTGCTAACTCTGGACAAGTTCAATCTCTTATCTCAAGATAGGTTATTATTAGTAATTTCCTTATCTCTCTTAGTGCAAGAAACCATAGTGTTCCAACTTGTTTAGATTTAGGTTTATCCTTAATCTTGTTTCCGCAACAAGCTGTAAATTGTTAATGATTTATCAATAAACAATTTAGAAAAGTAAAATCTGTGTGTTTGTATTCAACCCCCCTTCTACAAACTTCTATAGGCCTTCGGGACCAACATATATTGATGTTACCTTACTAAAAAAGTTGTAATTATTTATGAACATTGTTACCCTACTAAAAAAATAGACTCAATTAATAAATTTTTTGATTTATAAGCATTGTTAGCTTATTAAGAAATACAAAAATTGAAATAAAATATTTTATTTACTATTATTGTTAGCTTATTCAATAAAAAAGTTATATTTATAAACATTGTTAGCTTTGCCTATTAAGTTATGGATCATGTAAATTAAAAAAAAACTAATTTTAATTTAAGTCTAATTTATAAAGATTATAAAATTTAATAAAAGTTTTAATTTATAATCATTGTTAGTTTAGAAATGAAAGTACAAATGATTTCTAATTTAAATTAAAAAAGAAAATGAAAAGCTTTAACATTTAATGTGTTGAAATGATTTAAAAATAATTCAAAATTATGAGAAACAAGATAAATATAAAAGAAGCCCTCTCCTTAACTCTCTCTCCTACATTCTCCTTTATATATATATATATATATATATATATATATATATATATATTGATGTTAGCTTATTAAGAAAATACAAAAATTGAAATAAAATATTTTATTTACTATTATTGTTAGCTTATTCAATAAAAAAGTTATATTTATAAACATTGTTAGCTTTGCCTATTAAGTTATGGATCATGTAAATTAAATAAAAAACTAATTTTAGTTTAAGTCTAATTTATAAAAATTATAAAATTTAATAAAAGTTTTAATTTATAATCATTTGTTAGGTCTTATGTTGGTGGAATAGAAGTATATGGACCATTTATGACATATCTTGTAAATATCCTTTATTGGGTATAAATACTTTGCCTAAACCTAGATTAGGGTTTAATGATCCTATTAGTTTCTTGATTACCTTTTGTACGTACGGCTACATTGCTATCATTCTGTTCATCTAATCAAAGTGAGATTTGTGACACTATTACTGATTTGTGTTGATTCTTGTTATTGCACTTGTTAATCTGGGATCCACAATTGGTATCAGAGCAGAAAGACGATTGATTCAAAGGTAAATTCTTATTTTGGTCATTCAAAGTTTAAGTCGACTGTTTCATTGATAAAGATTTTTCTTGGCTTTGATTCAAGTGTAAAAACTTGAAATTGAGGCTTAAGAAATCATCTTTATTCTGTTTATGGAATCATATCAAAGTTTCGTTAAGTTTAATCGAGTTAAAGTTAATCAATTTTGAGCTTTTTGGTTTCTGGGTTTTATTCACTCTGTTCTTGATAAAAACTCAATTTTTGCTTCAAAAGTGCTTGATTAATCGATTTGGTCAGTTGTTTTTGCTTTCCCTACTTGCTTGTGTTTGGTTCTAAAGTGATTGTAGAAAGTTTCCAAGTCAAAAGAGGTGCAAATTCGAACTCCAGGTACGTTTTTTTTTCGTGTTCCAGTGTTTGAATACGGGACTGTCTTGAGTTCTGGTTCTTGTTGATACCGGATTCCATAAACTCCGGATCTAAATCCGGTTCCGGACTCATTATCCGGTTCCTGTGTTGAGTTTCGGTATCATAATCTGGATTCGGTCCCTATTTTTCTTGAATTCCAAAATTGACTCCGGATCCCTAAATTCCAGATCTTTGTTTTCAGTACCGAATCCTTGGGTTCCGGATCCCTCATTCCGGACTCTTGCACACCGGACCACTCAATTCCGGATCTTACATTCCGGACCCCCATGTTCCGGATTCTCCATTCCGGATCTTCCACTCCGGATATACTCTGCACACTATTTTTTCAGTTTCTGTTTGGTTCTTTCTTTCTGTGTTCCTTTTTGCTTATTCCTGATCTTGATTAGAATTGCATCAGTTTTTCACTCCCTTAGGATTTCACGTTAGTTTGTGCGTTAGACCACTCTTTACCTTTAAATAATCCTACTCGTCTTACGATCACACACAAGTGCTCACAATGAATGCTCAAGACGCATTAGCTATCGGATCAGAACTCAAAACTCTGATCATATACCGAGGGGAGTACATGTCTGGAAGGATCGTTTTATGTGCTTCATCGAGACCAAGCCATTATATGAAGAGATTCTCCGATCGCTGACGGACGGTCCGACTACTCCACCTTTGATGGACGTTCCAGCACAAGAAGGAGGACCTCCAGCACATAAGGTGCCCAAACCGTATGACAAGCTGTCGGTCGATGAAAAGAGGAAAGTCAATGGAGATAAGCTGGCGAAGATGTTGGTCCCGGAGGGTTATACAAGTTTGTAGAAGGGGGGGTTGAATACAAACACACAGATTTTACTTTTCTAAATTGTTTATTGATATTTATCAAACAATTTACAACTTGTTGCGGAACAAGATTAAGGACTAATCCTAATCTAAACAAGTTATGAGAACACTAAGTTTCTTGCACTAGAATTAAAACAGAAAGGAGATAAGGAAATTACGAATAATATCCTAACATAAAGATAGTAGAGATAAGAAGATGGCTGAGCACTTCATTTCTCAAGTAGGGTTCTTCTTATATACTGCATGCATTTAATGCACAACAGTATAACTTTACACGTAGAAAAAGCTGATTGGTTGCATGGTTTGACCTTTGTAGACAACCTTAGTAGCCGCATGATGTACAGTGTAGAATCAGAGTTGGTAGTACGATCCTGGACAAAAGGGATGTCCTTTCTGACATTATCGTACAGAGGCGTGCAAGGAGGAAAGACAAAAGTAACTTGTAGAGGAAGACTTCATGATGAGCATTCGTTGAACAATACTTTATCAGCGAGTGACAAAGCTCAGCGATCGTTGAAGTCTTCTACTTGTAACTTCACGTTGAGTGGACAAATCTTGGCTTCGCTGATATCCGCATCAGTTCATTAGTAGACTTGTCGCTGGTTCTTGGGCTTGATCTTCGACTTCAGCATAGAACATGTTTGACGTGAAACTTGTCTTCAGGGATTATAAGTAAACAACTAAGATCTTCAACGAACATCAACAAGACTGAACATGCTCAGGCCTTTATTGATGAACAGTGTCGCTGAACATAATTTAATGAACATGAGTTTCCTATCAGCGGTACTGTAGAGACATAGTACTTATCAGCGATAATGAAACTCTAATACATATTGTCTACTTACAATTTTCACTAAGTGTTTCTAAAAGAGTCATTATCAAATCACTGAGGGTTTGGATCAACAATCTCCCCCTATTTGATTATGACATAGCAATGAAGGAAAATTGCTAAGTAAGAAAACATAAGGATAAAAAGAACTCATAAAATATTTGTCCCTTTTACTGTTTTCTGGGATCTTTTAAGTACTGATGGAGTAAAGTACATTCGCTGAAATTTTTCTTTGAACTTCGTAAAGGTTACATAGGGAAGTGGAAAAATTACAAGTACAACAAATAAGTTTACAAGTACAAAAGATACAAGCTGATAAAGATAGAAGAATTACAAGGAAATCCTATCAGCTAGAAGGGTTCTTCCTTAACGAGACGTTCATCAAGGGATTTTGTTGTAGGAATCATCCAGTCAGGGACTTCTTGTCCAAGATCTCTTCTATTCTTCGCTTATTTGAAGATCATGGGCTTCATGAAGTGTCCGAGAAGATATTTCCTAAATCCGCACCAATAGACGAGATCCCTGAGCTGTTCGATGGGAGTGATGGGGAGCTCAGAGATGCGTTGAAAATGTTCTCGTCCATCGTAGTCATGAAAGAAGATACCATAAGGATCGCTTAGGACTTTTCCAGGAATGAAGCGTTCACCAGGGGGCAAGGAGGTGTCGAGAGCTGAGAGATCAGGTTCAGGACCAAGTACCTCAGCGCGTGAAAAACCGATACCAGTTTCATTTTGGATAGGAGGGCCTGAGTCTGAAGGCATTATCTTTTTCTTTGCAAAGGCCCTTCTTCTTTTTGGAGCTGGAGCAGGAGGAGGAGGAATATCCACAACAGATGTAACCAAGTCGATCTGTTGATTTATAATTTTCTCGACATGGTCTCTGAATTGTGAGCGTGACTGCTGAATGGCTATTCTCATCTCCAACCACTCAGAGAAACCTTAGTTTTTTATAGAGGAGACGTAGATGGTTTCCTTGGTACCATTTTCTCTGAGTAAGTCAGCTTCAACGACAGGAACATTTAAGGACAATCTTCCCCTGATGTACACCTTGTTGATTCTGGAGACCCTGTATCGATAGTGCAGTCTTTCTTTGCACCATTTCAGCGTAGAGTCAGATACCTTGGTCTTTTCCTCGATGATCTTTTGGGCATCTTCCCATAATTGGCGTTGAACCTCGATGGGAGTTTTCTTCAGTTCAGGGTCTTTCACCGATTGTTGGACAAGCTGGATGGCGTAGGATTTATCTTTTTCTTCAACTTTCCTTCGATCGGCGAGTAGTCTTTCAGCTCTGAGGTGATCAGCGAACTCTTTCTTTGATAGTCTGAACTTTGTAGGGTCAGGGATGACTTTGGAGCGAGGAAGGATGATTTGCTGATCTTCAAGCTTCTTGATCATTGTTTCTCTCTTTTTCTGATCCTCTTCACTTAGCTTTTGAGGAGCCAAGGAAGGTCTGTTTTTGTGAGAGAGCAGTTCTTCTTCTTGTTCATCAGTCTCAGCAAGGTCTAAGAATGGGATTATTTCTTCAGCTCTTGTGGCTGGGATTATTGAAGTTGTAGCAGGAGAGACTTCAGCAGGATCCTCAAGCAAAGGGGAGAGGACTAGCTGAAACACAACGATCGTTTAAGTAAGATCATTTGGGAAAGAAGGAGATAGATAAAAGAATGGGGTTTAAGTGTATAGAGGTTTTATGGAAAGGAGAACTGAGATTGAGAAAGGATAGAGGAGGGTTGCAGTGTAAGGGAATAGAGAGTATGTTACCTGACAAACTGGCTTCCTGAAGAGAATAGCCAAGTTGTCTTCAGAAGAAACACCTTTGTTCTTGCATTTGTCAGCTTCAAACGCTGCAGGCCTTTTGGTGGTCCCCTTCCTTGATGATTCTCTGATGATTACCCCTTTTTGAGCAGGGGCCTTCTTAGGCTGGACGAAGAAGAAGTCATCATCATCGTCATCATCATCATCATTTTTAGGGGATGATGATGGTTCCTCATCCTCAAGGTCGAGGTCTTCATTACCTTCTTCTTCTTCCTCAGCTTCAGATTCTTCCTCGTCAGCGTAGGGGGTTGTGTTACATCAGCAACAGCTTCAGGTTGCTCATCGAGTTGCTCCCCCTCAGATACAGAGGGAGGTTTCTCGATTCCCTCAGGATTTTCAACTCCATGAGGTTGTTCAGTAGAAGCATCAGAAACAATACCCTCCCCCTCAGAGTTACGGGGAAGGTCTTCAAGATTTTTCTCCTCCCCCTCAGCATTATGGGGAAGGTCTTCAGTCTTCTCCCCCTCTTGCACATGATGGATGGGGGAGGAATTCGCAGTGTCAGCAGCAGCAGTGTCAGTGTGCATTGGGTACCTCCCAACACATGTTTCAATCCTACTTAATCTGTCTTCCAGGCCAGATATAGCAGGAGTGATTCTTTGAAGATCTTCTCGATCCACCTGAGTAAAGTGCGAAGGAGCACAGGTAGCAGCATTCAGGCGGTCGAGGATTTGCTGCAGTAGATGTAACGTCCCAAAAATTACAAGGAATTTAAATTTTTTAAAAGTAATACATTTCATTATAACCAAACCAAAGGTTAACAAATCCCATTACAATAAGAATAACGTCGTTATTTAAAACCGTCAAACAAAGTTAAGCAGTGGAAAAGTTATATAATTAAAACCCCATTTAACAAAAATCACTTTAAACAATCTTCGCCTCGTGCCAGTGTGTACCGTCATGCCCGACTGCTACTCGCACCTGAAACATAAGATTTTGGGAAGGGGTAAGCACGAAGCTTAGTGAATTCAATCCTTACATAGGATCGCAATTATATCAGCATCACCCTTAAACATACCAACACATAAATTTCTTGGAACATCCATCAAGAAAATATATCACGATTAATAATAATCCTTATGCTCCTTGGAACCACCATCAAGAAGACATAATCACAACGCATTATACCAATACACATACCCCTTGGAACAACCATCAAGAAGTGGCCTTATACTTCTTGGAACAACCCTCAAGAAGATATAATCACAACTCATCATACAAACGCATATACCTCTTGGAACCTCCATCAAGATGTACATCAATCACAGTTCAATATATACACACAAATATATATTCCACACCACAATAATATCAACAAACAATCATAATCATCACACTCGAACTATAGCAACACAAATATAATTCCCATCCTATATAGTGAGAGAACTCACCTCAAACGCAAAGCTTATGACCTCAACCGCAACACGAACCGGCCAACACCAGTTCACCTTTTTCCACCTAAATAAGCGTTAACAATTGTCAAAGTGACGCCCCAAACCAAAGCCACGACTACTAACTTTAAAAATACGTTTTTCCAGTTTTTACTCTCAACACACAGGTCTGTTCGGGACCTGTTTAACCCCTTATAAGCTGATTAAACCAGAAATATTTTTCCATAATCACAAAGTCCCATGTCTTAGGGTTCCAGGGACATATCGCACGCGCTCTAACGATTTTTCTACAATTTACAATGGATTTTACAAAACCGGTTACATGCACAGCGAAAAACAGTACCTTTCACTACAAAACAGCAGTTTGACACTAGCTACGGTCCGAACTTGTTTTTCCGCAAAACATAAGAAACTTACTACACTCGGAATGGGAACTTTTGGCACTGATTTCATCCTAATATGACATATCTCGAGAAAGTTATGGCTTTCGCAAAACAGTGGCAGAAACAAAGCAATTCACATGAAATGATAACTAAAGATTATAATCCTATTAAGTCAATGCTTAACCCAAACAGCCCCGGGAAGCCTAAAACCTACTGGAAACAGATCATACCAAGTTGGACAACAGTCGTGCACCACCCCCTGCCGCCTCCGGCGGCGGTGGTGGTCGGCGGCGGCGACGAGGGTTACGGTAACACCCTCCGGCGAGACCTCCCAACGTCACCCACTCCCGACTCCCCGCAACGACACACCCGCACATACCCACATACCCACGCACCCACTGCCGCCACCACAGCGGCGTGCAGCGGCGGCCCCCACCGCCGGCAGCCGTGGCTGCGGCGGTGGTGGTGGCGGTTTATGGCGGTTTATAGACAATTAATCAACCGAAAGATTTCCGAAATACCTCGACGAACGCCTTCTCGTCCTCTAAACCGACCAACTCGCCGGCGATCACCTTCTTCCCCCTCTCTCCTCGTCGCCGGCAGCAGGTTCTATCTCTTTCTCGGCTTCTCTCTCTCTCTCTTCTCTCTCTCTTCGATTCCTTTCTCCGGCCGACAACCACAAGAAAACAATTGAAAGAGCCGTAGGGTTCTTTGATTTGTTACTTTGTTTCCCTTTCACGTTACCAACCCCTCAACAAACCACATGGACCGTTTTTCTTTCCTGCATGGGCCGAAACCCATGAGGGTTTAGGCCTTTGACACAACTAGCCCCTCAACTAACAATCCTCTCGCAACTAACCAAAAATTCCGACACTTTAACGATTCGACCCAACTCGACTAACCCCGTTAACGGAAACCACATTAAATCAAACTTAAAAGATAAGAATTAATAAAGAGAGAATACATACTGGGATACGGGCTTTACAACTCTCCCCCACTTGGATTAGACTTCGTCCTCGAAGTCTAGGCTAGCGAATAACTCGGAATAGTTCTTGCGCATCTCCGCTTCGGGTTCCCACGTCCACTCGAACCCCTTCGGTGCTGCCACTGGACTTTCTTCAACTAGAATCTAAATTTCTCACCCCGTCAAGAATTTCTCGAATACTTTTCTTACTAACAAAACTCTTTCAAGGACACTGAAAATTATGACCGGAAGAACACTCCAACAACTGGATTCATTCCTAACCAAACGACTTCGGTTGCCTCCTAACCTTAGATGTTCCATACATCCCGATTCAACTTTCAAGCTCTAACCATTCTAAAGGTACTCACCAATATACCCTACAGGATACTCGAATCCGATCATTCCTACCATTACTGCCGATTACTTCCACGAGTTCTATAGGCTCCCAAAATTTATTTCCCGCGGATCATCAAACCAGTAAACTTATAATCACCCACGAAGGTCATTTCACCATAACCATTCATCACAATTAAGCATTTCAGGGTTACTACTACCATCGCCATTATTATTTCAAAATCGGCTACAAATCTCCGATTACACTAAGGGTGTTTGGCCTCAAGCCCAAAAGTCGACACCTAAATATACTACTTACTTCAAAAAGGTTACTGCGCATTTATTCTCTTAATTACAAAGGGCATCATTCCTTTAACCGACACTATTCGGCCTACATTACCAACACGCGTGGAATACCCAACCTTCCACCGTCTACTTATCCTCCACACTCGCTCTACGAAGCCTAGTTACACCGTATCAAGATACACCTTAATGTCTACCTCCCAGGTACGTCTCAAGGCCCGTCATATCGGGACTACCTCCCAGGTAGGTGCCCAAGACTATATCCTCCCAGTGCCTATTGGAAAGTCAAGGTCATAACACATGGATACCGGGGTCCCACCCCGAGATACCCAACCGACCATTACCAACGACTGACTGACGTGACCAAGGATCCAATGCAAAACAGTCTACTAACAACATGCCTATCCTGGAATGACTCACTCACCCAACATGTAAATACTCAACGTGCAATAAGTGCAAAACTGTGCAACAAAAAAACCCATCAACAAAACTCCACATCGAGCCATTAAAACCGTGCAATTGACCCATGACTATCTCAAAGTCAAAACCGAGCAAAATGCTCCACGCTTGCTAGACCCATAAGTCGGTCAAAAACGCGTTTAAATAAAGTTTAAGCAAGCAATACTCTAAAATCAACATTAGTCCCAACCTCGACACGGGTTAAACAAAAGAGTTTTCCAAAAGGACTCACACCCTTAAAGTTCTCAAAATGACACATAACACTTATAAGCGCACTTCCCAAATGGTTTACAAAATCATTTACAAAATATTTTCAACGTCAAGATTTTTCATTTCAAAAAGACCGTAAGCAATAAAACTACTATTACCAGGTCGGTAGTTACGCAAAAATGGACACGCTCGTCCCACATATGAAAATCATGTTGAAAATCATTTCATTGCAGCTTAGTTTACTCACAAAACGTAAGCGAAATAAATAATTTCTTTGAAAATGAACCGTCACGGTTCTAGTATGAATTGACTCATGACATGTATTTAAAGTAACCGCTCGACCTTACACCGGGTGCGACAAAAGTGTGCACATAATTTCAAAATCAGTTCCACGACATTTGACCCAAAATTTCTCTTTTTCAACATTCAATGTCGTGGCACAGGGCTCACCAACAAATCTTGCGCGCGCCGGCTAGTCATACAAAACGATGAAACGGTTTACAAATATATTTTTGTTAAAACACAACTGTCTAGTGTAAGTTTCAAACTTAAAGATAAAAACCAATCCGTTTCCATCATTTGAAAATATCGACTAAAATCTCATAAAATCTCAAAAGGTGGGGTTCTTTAAATTGATTTCCAAGATTTCCCCAAATGGTCACATAAACAAATGAGATATGCACCTCGTGAAATTAAACCCGCGCGACTCAACATGCCGTAAAACAAAACTTATTTAGCTAAATCACTCAAATAGCTTTATACAGACATCGTGGAATGTAACTTTCCGTCTCAACTCTAACATATGTGGAGGAGTTCCAATGTTAAAGTCAAAGGCCATAGTCACTTGCCTGACATTTTAAACACCACAAAACACGGATATCATCTTACCCGGAAGAACCGTTGGAAAAATAAAGAAATGAGACAAATTCTAACAAAGTTTGCACCCCCGTAATAAAACGATTTCATACATTTTCAAAACCATATTTCAAAATCTTGTGTGTGTGCTGAACACTTCCCAAAATTCCAAAACACCATCCATAAAAATGATTTGAAACACAAGAATTTGTTAATGCAATCTATTTCAAAATCAAACTTTGTGCATGACTTAATCGGCATTCTACGCCTCGACTCCTACTCCTCCAAATCTCTCCGGTCCACTAACTTCATCCAGACATTTAAACCTCTTAGGCAAGTTGGGAAATTAAGTCAAATAATCCCTACGATTTTTCCTCAAATCAAAGTTGGCTCTATAAGCCTATAATTCTAGCACAATCGTCCATTTTGGCCCGAAACAAACATCATCCTTATCGTCACTCCAAGTGATTAATACTAGAATCGTCCTTTTATTCCAACGACTACTAATTTATAACTTTCGTCACTACCCCAACGATCATCCCATCAAAGCAAATCAAGTACACGCCTGTACTAGGAGGTTTACTATAGTCGTTCCTCCTTGTGATGGCTATTCTGGGTAGATATTACAACAAGTTATTAGCACATAATAACTTGCACTAACAACGCTCACGCTCAACTCCTTGGATTCCTCGTGATTTTCCCCGACTCGAGCATTGATCCTGTGTTTCCGATAGTAGGAGCTCTACTACTACCTTCCACACCTATCATCACTCGTTCCGAGTTCCATCCGATGGGTCCAAGTAGTTTCTCGCCGATAACTACACACATATGCCCGCACCTGCATATGTACACACTCTTCCTAGCTCCCTAGGAATAATCATAATACCCCACTACCCTTGCTAGGGCGGAACCCCCACTAACCCTGACGAGTCGCCTCGTAAACGCACAATCGTATACAGTGGAAACCAGATAGACATTAGAATATAAGATTTTATCCTACAACGGTTGGACTCAAACAAGAGCTGCGCAATAGAACTAAATCTAACATTCTAAGGCTATTCGGTTCCTACCGCATACAACCTATAGTACATTCACTTAACACCCTATCAAGGTTGGCATAACCTCCTATTAACAAGCAACAAACATGCAGTACAGTGTAATAAGCACCAAGCATCTAGCATACATACTCCTATGTTCTAGAAAGCAATCTAGCATACATACTCATAGGTAAACACTCTTCCCAGTTCACTAGGAATTTCATCTCATCCCACTACCCTTGCTACAACGGAATCCCTATTAGCCATAACGAGTTGCCTCACGAATACCCAGTCGCATGCAGCGTGAATCAAATAGACATTCGAATACAAGATTCTATCCTAGGACGGTTGGACTCAAACAAGAGCTGCGCAATAGAACCAAATAAAATATTCTAAGGCTATATGATCCTTACTTCATACAACCTATAGGGCCTTCACTTAACAACCTACTATAACTAGCATTGATTCCTACTAGCAAGCAAGCATCATACAGTACAGTGTAAACCACATAAGCAATCCAGCATGCATACCCAAGGATTTAGAAAGCAATAAATACACTAAGTACTGTACCTTCCCACTTAGCGTCGGCTGACTGTATACACTGCGCCCTCCATCACCGTTTCCCAAACGGGTTTTTCCTTTTTCTTTCATTCAAAAGATTTTAGTAAAAGAAATTGAAATTTCATAGCCGCAACTTGAGACCAAACACACCGAGATGTGTCTGATTCACTCAAGCTGTGCTCTGATACCAAGTTGTAACGTCCCAAAAATTACAAGGAATTTAAATTTTTTAAAAGTAATACATTTCATTATAACCAAACCAAAGGTTAACAAATCCCATTACAATAAGAATAAACGTCGTTATTTAAAACCGTCAAACAAAGTTAAGCAGCGGAAAAGTTATATAGTTAAAACCCCATTTAACAAAAATCACTTTAAACAATCTTCGCCTCGCGCCCGTGTGTACCGTCATGCCCGACTGCTACTCGCACCTGAAACATAAGATTTTGGGAAGGGGTAAGCACGAAGCTTAGTGAATTCAATCCTTACATAGGATCGCAATTATATCAGCATCACCCTTAAACATACCAACACATAAATTTCTTGGAACATCCATCAAGAAAATATATCACGATTAATAATAATCCTTATGCTCCTTGGAACCACCATCAAGAAGACATAATCACAACGCATTATACCAATACACATACCCCTTGGAACAACCATCAAGAAGTGGCCTTATACTTCTTGGAACAACCCTCAAGAAGATATAATCACAACTCATCATACAAACGCATATACCTCTTGGAACCTCCATCAAGATGTACATCAATCACAGTTCAATATATACACACAAATATATATTCCACACCACAATAATATCAACAAACAATCATAATCATCACACTCGAACTATAGCAACACAAATATAATTCCCATCCTATATAGTGAGAGAACTCACCTCAAACGCAAAGCTTATGACCTCAACCGCAACACGAACCGGCCAACACCAGTTCACCTTTTTCCACCTAAATAAGCGTTAACAATTGTCAAAGTGACGCCCCAAACCAAAGCCAAGACTACTAACTTTAAAAATACGTTTTTCCAGTTTTTACTCTCAACACACAGGTCTATTCGGGACCTGTTTAACCCCTTATAAACTGATTAAACCAGAAATATTTTTCCATAATCACAAAGTCCCATGTCTTAGGGTTCCAGGGACATATCGCACGCGCTCTAACGATTTTCTACAATTTACTATGGATTTTACAAAACCGGTTACATGCACAGCGAAAAACAGTACCTTTCACTACAAAACAGCAGTTTGACACTAGCTACGGTCCGAACTGGTTTTTCCGCAAAACATAAGAAACTTACTAGACTCGGAATGGGAACTTTTGACACTGGTTTCATCCCAATCTGACATTTCTCGAGAAAGTTATGGCTTTCGCAAAACAGTGGCAGAAACAAAGCAATTCACATGAAATGATAACTAAAGATTATAATCATATTAAGTCAATGCTTAACCCAAACAGCCCCGGGAAGCCTAAAACCTACTGGAAACAGATCATACCAAGTTGGACAACAGCCATGCACCACCCCCTGCCGCCTCCGGCGGCGGTGGTGGTCGGCGGCGGCGACGAGGGTTACGGTAACACCCTCCGGCGAGACCTCCCAACGTCACCCACTCCCGACTCCCCCGCAACGACACACCCGCACATACCCACACACCCACGCACCCACTGCCGCCACCACAGCGGCGTGCAGCGGCGGCCCCCACCGCCGGCAGCCGTGGCTGCAGCGGTGGTGGTGGCGGTTTATGGCGGTTTATAGACAATTAATCAACCGAAAGATTTCCGAAATACCTCGACGAACGCCTTCTCGTCCTCTAAACCGACCAACTCGCCGGCGATCACCTTCTTCCCCCTCTCTCCTCGTCGCCGGCAGCAGGTTCTATCTCTCTCTCGGCTTCTCTCTTTCTCTTCTCTCTCTCTTCGATTCCTTTCTCCGGCCGACAACCACAAGAAAACAATTGAAAGAGCCGTAGGGTTCTTTGATTTGTTACTTTGTTTCCCTTTCACGTTACCAACCCCTCAACAAACCACATGGACCGTTTTTCTTTCCTGCATGGGCCGAAACCCATGAGGGTTTAGGCCTTTGACACAACTAGCCCCTCAACTAACAATCCTCTCGCAACTAACAATCCTCTCGCAACTAACCAAAAATTCCGACAATTTAACGATTCGACCCAACTCGACTAACCCCGTTAACGGAAACCACATTAAATCAAACTTAAAAGAAAAGAATTAATAAAGAGAGAATACATACTGGGATACGGGATTTACAGTAGACCAGTGGCAGCGCTGACATCCGTCTTCAAGGTAGACATCTCTCCTTGAAGGTTACCAACCGCTGTATTCAGCGATGTGACTTCGCTGGACAGGGCCGTAAAGTTGGTGGAGAGAGTGATGTTGGCGGTGGAGTTTTCAGCAAGGGTGGTAGCAAATTGACCAATGCTACCACCCACCTTCTCCAGATCAACACTGGAGCCTTTGCCTTGGACCTCAGTGGTCAGCTTCTTGAGAGCATCTCCAGCGTCTGTAACCGCTGAAGAGTTTGCCGTGAGAGTGGTGGTGAGAGATTCCACTTTCGTTTCCAAGCCTTTCAGGGAGGTGTTGATATCTCCCAAATTAGGACCAGAAAAAGTGTAAAGCCCGTGTCCCGGTATGGAAAATTCTTTATTATTTAATTACTGTAATGTTTTTAAGGATTGTTTATTTAACGGGATTTGTCAAGGAAGACCTTGAATGTTAAAATGTGGCAAAACCTTATTTTTTGCAAGGTGTGGGAAAGATCAGGGACTAAATGTGTTTTTTTAAAAGGTTGCATGGGATCGGCCTTATAGACCGACCCCCCTCCCTTCTTCTCGTTTTTTCTTGCGACGCACACAAAACAGCAGCCACAAAACCCTAGTTGTTCTTTCTTCTTCCTTGCTGCCACCGTGAGACCACCACCGAACTACCCTTCCCTTCCATTTCTCTTGCTGCCGTGTTTGAGCCACCCACAAACCGCCGCCGCCGCTGGTTCTGCCGGCGAGGAAAGAGAGCAGCGAGAGAGAGAGGGAGCGAGAGAGAGAGAGAGAGGGATCTGGGTTTCGTCGTGTTCGCGGCTGTTTCGTCTTCGAGAGGTAAAGATTCTCTTCCCTTGGTTTTCTTTCTTTCGTCGCCATCTAAACACCGCGAAACCATCGCCGCCGTCGCAGCCATGGCTGCCGACGGCATGGCGCCGCCGCCGTACACCACAGTCAGTGGTTGTCACGTTCCTGATCGGGGGTTAGTCGTGCGTGGGTGTGGGTACGATCGAGCTTGATTGGTGGGATCGTTCCCTTTAGCCTCATCGGTTTGTTTTACCGAAACCACCATCGCCGCCGCGGTTATGACCGCCGCCGGCATGTGCCACCGTGCACCACCAGTCGGTGGATGTGATGGTGAGTTGCGGCTGTTAGGGTAGGCATGAGTGTGTGTTTGGCGATTTAGGTTGGTGGGAGTATCCTAAGGGTCTCGCCGGTTTCTTTTATTGAATCACCACCACCGCCGGTGGTGGCTGCCGCCGCCGACCACCACTGCTGGAGGTGGCAGTGGGTGGTGCTGGGATTAGTCCAACTTCGGCTACCTAAACCCGAACCTAAATAACTAAACCGTAACCCTAATCGCGAAAACCTTAAACCGTTTCAAGTCGTCATTTCATGTGAGATCACCTAATCTGCCTCTGTTTTGTAAAATCCGTAGTTTAATCTAGGAAGTTCGGATTGAGGTGAATCTGGTGCCAAAATCTCCGAAATTCTGTTGAGTATATTTCTTATGTTTTACAGAAAAATTAATTAAGCCTCTAGCTAGGGCCAAATTATCAATTTGTGCAGACTGGTCCGAAACTCACAGTTTGGTTAGTCGATCTTTGAAATTCCGTATAAAATAGTAGGAACCTCGTATGAACGCGTGCGATATGTCCCTGGAAACCTAAGACATAGAACTTTCTATTTATGGAATAATATTTCTGGTTTGATGAGTTTAAGGGGGGCTAAACAGGTCACGAACAGACCTGTAGTTTTAGACCAAAAGCTGGAAATTACACGTTTAGACTTGTAGTTACAAGTTCGGGTTAGGACTTCACTTTGACGCTTGATAACACTTCTTTAGGTGGAAAGAAGTGAGCTGGAGTTGGCGGGCTCGTATTGCTGTTTGTGGATATCTGCTTTGTTTTTCGAGGTGAGTTCTCTCACTGCGTAGGATAGGGATTATATATGCATTGTTGTAGTTTGTGTGTGTGCTAGCTAATTTTGTTGTGTGTGGTACTAGGCTGAATTAATGTCTAGTATAATGCCATGAGTGTTGTATAAATCTCGGGGAGACCGAGGACTCGGGGAGACCGAGGAATTGTATAAATCTCGGGGAGACCGAGGACTCGGGGAGACCGAGGAATTGTATACAGGTGTTGTATGAACTCGGGGAGACCGAGGGATGCCTACATGAGTGTTGTGTGAATTCGGGGAGACCGATGGTTATGTACACAGTTGTTCTTGCATGAGTTTGCCTGTTTAGGATATGTTCTCAAACTGGCATGTGTGGATTATTTGTATCCATCTGTGGATAGGGGTAGTGACTATATGATTGCTATCTTATTTTGGTGTTTGAATTCACTAAGCTTCGTACACACTGGCGCGTTGAAGAGATTTTTCCTATTATCATTTTGAGATACTATCTTTAGAAGTATTGTATTTTCCGCTGCTTTAATTGAGTTGGTTGATTAACTAAACGAGGTCTTGGAGAAAATGTTTATTTGGAGTTAAATGTTTATGATTTATTTCTATTAAAATGTTATTTCAAAAAGTTCAAATTTATTGTAATTTTTGGGACGTTACAACTTGGTATCAGAGCACAGCTTCAGCGAATCAAACGCATTTCGGTGTGTTTGAACTCAAGTTTGCGGCTCGGGATTTATCTTTTCCTTTAAATATTTTTAAGAAATAAAAGAAAGGAAAAGTACGGTTGAGAAACGGTGACCGGAGGCGCAGTGTGTACAGTCAGCCGATGCCAAGGGAAAAGGTAGGGTACTTAATGTAATTTAATGCTTTCTAGAACATAGGAGTATGTATGCTAGATTGTCTGGTGCTTATTACACTGTTCTGCATGAGTGCATGGTTATTGCTTGCTAGTAGGAATTTATGTTAGTCTTGATAGGTTGCTAAGTGAATGCCTTATAAGTTGTATGCAGTAGGAACCAAATAGCCTTAGAATGCCTGATTTAGTTCTATTGCGCAGCTCTTGTTTGAGTCCAACCGTTGTAGGATAGAATCTTTTATTCGAAAGTCTATCTGATTTCACACTGTATGCAACTGTGTATTCGCGAGGCGACTCGTCATGACTAGTGGGGATTTCGTTATAGCAAGGGTAGCGGAGTTGGGTGAAATTCCTAGGGAGCTAGGAAGAGTGTCGACATATGCTGGTACGGGCATATCGGTTTAATTGTCGGCAACGAACTACTTGGGCACTTCGGGACGGGACTCGAAATGAGTAAGGATAGGTGTGGAAGGTAGTAGTAGAGCTCCTACTATCTGAAGCACAGAATCCGTGCTCGAGTTGGGGAAAGTCACGGGGAATTCGAGGAGCTGAGCGTGAGCGTAGATAGCAAAATTTATTGTATGCGCTGGATCTCGGATATGGAGTGTGCTTTCCTTACTTGTGGCTGTCCTGAGAACCTGAAGGTTCGCTTCGCGGTGAATCTGTTGCGAGACGGAGCGAAATACTGGTGTGCTACTGCTTTGACGCTTAATGAGCGCACTACTTTGACCTGGGAGGAGTTCGTCGTACGTTTTCGTGCGGAGTATGTGCCTCCAGTGGAGATGGAGAGGATTGCTAAGGAGTTCTTGGAGCTCATTCAGACTACGGAGACTGTGAAGGAGATGAACCTGAAGTTCACGGATATGGCACTGTTCTGTCCTCAGTATGCTGCTTCTGAGGACATGAAGATGACGCGGTACAAGGATATGTTACGTACCGAGATCAGGGAGTTCGTGAGTACTGTGCAGTATGCTTCACTTGCTGCGATGATGGAGGCTGCCCGGAGACGGTAACTTGAACTAGCGACGCAGGCCAAGAAGAGAAAGGCGGTGCAGACCGTAGCACCAATATCGGCTGTTCCAAAGAAGTCGAAGTTTTTAGACTCGCGCTCGAGTCAAAGGAGTGGTGGGTTTAAGCCCAGGGATAGTAGTGGAAGGAGAGACGACAAGTGTTTCAAGTGTGGGCAGGTAGGACACTTTGGTCGTGATTGTAAGGTACCACTGATAGTCTGTTTTAACTGCAAACAGACGGGCCACATAAAGGCCAACTGCCCGAATCCGAGGGCTGCTGATGGGGGTGGGGCACAAAGAGCTCCTGCGGCTGCCCCCTTGCGTATTACTGATGGCAGCATGGGTCAGGCTAGACCCGAGGCAGCCCGAGGTAGAGTGCACCAGCTGAAAGTGGAGGAGGCACAGGCTACGCCTAAAGTGGTGACAGGTACGTTCATAGTTAACTCGGTTCCTGCTATGGTGATGTTTGATAGCGGGGCTACTCATTCGTTCGTGTCTCACACTTTTAGTGAGTGTTTGTGCCGAGTTGTAGGACGGTTAGGTTGTCCACTTGTGGTTGAGGTTGCTGATGACAGGACCTTGACGGTTACTGACGTGTATCGGGGATGCACTTTGGAAATCTCTGATGTGAGATTTCCTATTGATTTGATTCCGATCGCTATGCGGGTGTTGTGCGTGATTGTGGGCATAGATTGGATGGATGCTTTTGATGCTGAGATTGTTTGTCGTCGCAAACAAGTACGAGTTCGAACCCCAAGCGGGGGAGAACTGCTGGTTCAGGGCGACTCGCCCAGGCGGACCTCAGCGTTATGTTCGGCTGCGAGGGCTCGGAGGTACTTGCAGCACAGTGGTCAGGGATTTTTGGCATATGTGATCGACATGCGCGTCGACGAAGAGAAGAAGACTGCGGAGGATGTGCCAGTTGTACGGGAGTTTGCTGACGTATTTCCTGATGAGTTACCGGGGATACCTCCCGAGCGACAGGTGGAGTTCCGCATTGACTTGATTCCGGGAGCTGCTCCGGTAGCCAAGGCACCTTACCGCTTGGCTCCACCGGAAATGAAGGAGTTGTATACTCAGTTGCAGAAACTTCTCGAAAAGGAGTTCATTAAGCCGAGTTGTTCACCGTGGGGAGCCCCGATTCTGTTTGTGAAAAAGAAGGACGGGTCCCAATGGATGTGTATAGACTACCGTGAGTTGAATAAGCTTACGATGAAGAATCGTTATCCTCTGCCAAGGATCGATGACTTGTTCGATCAGCTTCAGGGAGCCTCGTGGTTCTCTAAGATTGATCTGAGATCGGGGTATCATCAGAGGCGGGTGAGGAGTGAGGACACGGAGAAGACGGCTTTTCGTACACGTTATGGCCATTACGAGTTTGTGGTGATGCCTTCCAGGCTCACCTTGCCCGAGGGTATGGAGGATTTGGTAGTTTATTGCGACGCTTCTCACCAGGGATTGGGCGCCGTGCTCATGCAGCGAGGTAAGGTCATAGCTTACGCTTCGAGGCAGTTGAAGCCTCATGAAGCGAACTACCCGACGCATGACCTAGAGTTGAGAGCAGTGGTGTTTGCTCTCAAGATTTGGAGGCATTACTTGTATGGCGTCAAGTGTACGATATACACTGACCATAAAAGCCTCAAATACTTGATGGACCAACAAAACCTCAATATGCGTCAGAGGAGGTGGATGGACGTAGTCAAGGATTATGATTTTGAGATACTTTACCACCCGGGTAAAGCGAATGTTGTTGCAGACGCACTTAGTCGACATCCGGTTGGTGAGCCACTGCGGGGTTTGTGTCAACGGTTAACAGTGGTGGCACCTCCCCTAGAGTCGATTGGTAGTGGTGGCAGTTCGGGACGAGAATGCCAAACGCGAGAGAGTTTCGGGTGAAATTCCGAATTTTGTCCGTGATAGTCGGGGTTTATTGACACGATATGGTCGAGTTTGGGTTCCCTTCACTGGCGGGAACATGCAGATATTGTTGGACGAGGCGCATAAGTCCAAGTTTTCGATTCATCCCGGAGCTACGAAGATGTACCGCGACCTGCGGGAGAATTATTGGTGGCCCGGCATGAAGCGGGATGTCGCCAAGTGTGTAGAGGTGTGCTTGACTTGCCGGAAAGTCAAGGCTGAGCACCAGCGGCCGCATAGGAAGTTGCAGCCTTTAGAGATTCCAGTGTGGAAATGGGAGAAGATCACGATGGATCTCATTACTAAACTCCCAAAGACTCCACGTGGGAATGATGCTATTTGAGTGATTGTCGATCGTCTGACCAAGAGTGCTCACTTTTTGGCCATCAAGGAGAGCTCCTCGGCGGAGAAGCTCGCAGAGATTTTCGTGCGAGAGATTGTAGCCAGGCACAGGGTGCCAGTTTCGATTGTCTCTGACAGGGACACCCGTTTTACCTCCCGGTTTTGGGAGAAGTTTCAGGCGGAGATGGGTACGCGGTTACATTTTAGCACGACTTTTCATCCACAGACCGACGGGCAGAGTGAGCGGACTATTCAGACACTCAAGGATATGCTTTGGGCATGTGCTATTGATTTTGGAGGTAGTTGAGATCAGTACCTTCCTTTGGCGGAGTTCTCCTACAACGACAACTTCCATTCCAGTATTGGCATGCCGCCGTACGAGTTGTTTTATGGTAGGAAGTGCAGGACGCCCATTTGTTGGGGCGAGGTTGGTCAGCGGGTATTAGGGAGCACCGATATTGTGCTGAAGACGACTGAGATGATACAGATGGTGCGGGACCGTTTAGTTACTGCACATAGTTGGCAGAAGAGTTACGCCGACAAGAGACGATCAGATTTTGAGTTTCAGGTGGGAGATTATGTTTTGTTGAAGGTTTCACCCTGGAAAGGGGTGATTCGGTTTCGTAAACGGGGAAAGTTAGGACCCCGTTACATTGGACTTTACAAGGTCATCGCTCGAGTGAGAAAGGTAGATTATCGCTTAGAGTTACCGGATGAGCTGAGTTTAATCCACAACACTTTCCACGTGTCTCAGTTGCGGAAGTGCGTGGTGGATGAGTCTGCGGTGATTCCTCTTAAGGATATTCAGATCGACGAGCGGCTTAATTACGTAGAGAAGCCGATCGCCATTATTGACAGGAGGACGAGGACCTCGCGCAACAAGGTAATTGGCTTGGTGAAAGTCCAGTGGCAGCACCGAAAGGGTTCCGAGTGGACTTGGGAGCCCGAGGTTGAGATGCGGGAGAACTATCCGGAGCTATTCGCGGACGTAGACTTCGGGGACGAAGTCTAATTCAAGCGGGGGAGAGTTGTAAAGCTCGTGTCCCGGTATGGAAAATTATTTATTATTTAATTACTGTAATGTTTTTAAGGATTGTTTATTTAACGGGATTTGTCAAGGAAGACCTTGAATGTTAAAATGTGGCAAAACCTTATTTTTTGCAAGGTGTGGGAAAGATCAGGGACTAAATGTGTTTTTTTTTAAAGGTTGCATGGGATCGGCCTTATAGACCGACCCCCTCCCTTCTTCTCGTTTTTTCTTGCGACGCACACAAAACAGCAGCCACAAAACCCTAGTTGTTCTTTCTTCTTCCTTGCTGCCGCCGTGAGACCACCACCGAACCACCCTTCCGTTCCATTCCTCTTGCTGCCGTCGTTGAGCCACCCACACACCGCCGCCACCGCTGGTTCTGCCGGTGAGGAAAGAGAGCAACGAGAGAGAGAGAGAGAGAGAGAGGGAGCGAGAGAGAGAGAGAGAGGGATCTGGGTTTCGTTGTGTTCGCGGCTATTTCGTCTTCGAGAGGTAAAGATTCTCTTCCCTTGGTTTTCTTTCTTTCGTCGCCATCTAAACACCGCGAAACCATCGCCGCCGACGCAGCCATGGCGGCCGACGGCATGGCGCCGCCGCCATACACCACAGTCAGTGGTTGTCACGTGCCTGATCTGGGGTTAGTCGTGCGTGGGTGTGGGTACGATCGAGCTTGATTGGTGGGATCGTTCCCTTTAGCCTCATCGGTTTGTTTTACCGAAACCACCATCGCCGCCGCGGTTATGAACGCCGCCGGCATGTGCCGCCGTGCACCACCAGTCGGTGGATGTGATGGTGAGTTACGGCTGTTAGGGTAGGCATGAGTGTGTGTTTGGCGAGTTAGGTTGGTGGGAGTATCCTAAGGGTCTCGCCGGTTTCTTTTATCGAATCACCACCACCGCCGGTGGTGGCTGCCGCCGCCGACCACCACTGCCGGAGGTGGCAGTGGGTGGTGCTGGGATTAGTCCAGCTTCGGCTACCTAAACCCGAACCTAAATAACTAAACCGTAACCCTAATCGCGAAAACCTTAAACCGTTTCAAGTCGTCATTTCATGTGAGATCACCTAATCTGCATTTGTTTTGTAAAATCCGTAGTTGAATCTAGGAAGCTCGGATTGAGGTGAAACCGGTGCCAAAATCTCCCAAATTGTGTTGAGTAGATTTCTTATGTTTTACAGAAAAATTAATTAAGCTTCTAGCTAGGGCCAAATTATCAATTTGTGCAGACTGGTCCGAAACTCACAGTTTGGTTAGTCGATCTTAGAAATTCCGTATAAAATAGTAGGGACCTCGTATGAACGCGTGCGATATGTCCCTGGAAACCTAAGACATAGAACTTTCTATTTATGGAATAATAATTCTGGTTTGATGAGTTTAAGGGGGGCTAAACAGGTCACGAACAGACCTGTAGTTTTAGACCAAAAGCTGGAAATTACACGTTTAGACTTGTAGTTACAAGTTCGGGTTAGGACTTCACTTTGACGCTTGATAACACTTCTTTAGTTGGAAAGAAGTGAGTTTGAGTTGGCGGGTTCGTATTGCTGTTTGTGGATATCTGCTTTGCTTTTCGAAGTGAGTTCTCTCACTGCGTAGGATAGGGATTATATATGCATTGTTGTAGTTTGTGTGTGTGCTAGCTAATTTTGTTGTGTGTGGTACTAGGCTGATTTAATGTCTAGTATAATGCCATGAGTGTTGTATAAATCTTGGGGAGACCGAGGACTCGGGGATACCGAGGAATTGTATAAATCTCGGGGAGACCGAGGACTCGGGGAGACCGAGGAATTGTATAAATCTCGGGGAGACCGAGGACTCGGGGAGACCGAGGAATTGTATACAGGTGTTGTATGAACTCGGGGAGACCGAAGGATGCCTACATGAGTGTTGTGTGAATTCGGGGAGACCGATGGTTATGTACACAGTTGTTCTTGCATGAGTTTGCCTGTTTAGGATATGTTCTCAAACTGGCATGTGTGGATTATTTGTATCCATCTGTGGATAGGGGTAGTGACTATATGATTGCTATCTTATGTTGGTGTTTGAATTCACTAAGCTTCGTGGTTAACCTTTCCCTATAAATTACGGTTTCAGGTACGAGTGGCAGTAAGGCGTGACGGTACACACTGGCGCGTTGAAGAGATTTTTCCTATTATCATTTTGAGATACTATGTTTAGAAGTATTGTATTTTCCGCTGCTTTAATTGAGTTGGTTGATTAACTAAACGAGGTTTTGGATAAAATGTTTATTTGGAGTTAAATGTTTATGATTTATTTCTATTAAAATGTTATTTCAAAAAGTTCAAATTTATTGTAATTTTCGGGACGTTACAAAAAGTTGAGAACATGTGAACAAAGGAAATCTCAGAAGTTTGGGGTTTTGAGAGAGGTGTGTTTGGAGTTATGTGTATACCTGCGGGATGGTTGATGAAGTCCTCGATATCTCGATGACCTGTCAACGTTTCAAAGTCGTCTTCCAGTGTACCTTTACGCTGGGAAGTTTCTGCTAGTCCTTTATTTTGATCCTGCATCTGCCGAAGTTCTTCAGTAGATGAGTCACCCAGATGAATGACTGTTGTAGTAGAGAAGGGGGGAATAGATGGAGTGACCAAAGAAATGGTGGGAGGAGTGAAGGTTGAGAAGAGGGTTGTGATGCCAGATTCAGCGTTGGGTCTGCTGAGAAATACTTCTTCAGTCCTTAGAGGGTCTGAAGGAGAGGGGTTCAGTTCCAGGTTTATAACCTCAGCGTTTAGAGACGCTGAAGTTGGTATGGAAGACGTGGCTTGAGCAGCTGTGGCAGAGCATACCACTGAACTATCCAACAACTCTTGAACAGAAAGAGTCGTGGAGTCTTCAGCATGTGAATGCTTGGGGGGTTGCTTCTTGGTTTTCTTGATCCTTTGAGAATCAAGTGAGGTAGTAGAGTGTTTCTTTTTCTTAAGAGGAGTAGTTTTTGCAGCCTGGGTATCAGCGGTGGGGATTACCGATGAGGTAGCCGCAGAAGTAGAAGAAGTTGGAGGATTGAGAATAGATAAGATAGTAGAAAGACGTACCTCGTTTGGCAGGGCCTTAAAGTCGAGCACTTTAGGGCCAACCTGAGAGACTTTCAGGTCACCCACTTTTGGGTATTCGTCCCCAAGTCCGTGTAGAAAGACGGCACTGACAAACCGGGGGTATGGAACACATGTTGGTCTGTCAGCCATGTCCACCCTGAACACCAGATCATTGTAAATGATTGATGCCCAATCAATGTTAAGACCTTTCAGCAGAGCATATCCCATGGCCTGTTGGGGTTGGGATGCTTGGTCTGTTGACCCAGTTTTTGCTGTTAGGCAGCTAATCAAGTGAGCGAAGATGAAGTTCATCTCGCTGGGCATTTTCGATTTCTTGATAGCGGTCAGCTTCTTCTCAGGGATTTTATCCCTCCCTGTGTCCCATGCATAATTCATTGCATCAAAGAATGCAATCAGGGCTTCTCTATCAGCGAGGTTTTTATGGTTTGGCAGAGGGACAAAGCGGTTTTCTTTGGTACTGCCGGGAAGGTTCAGAGCACGCCTGATATGGCCAGGGGTGATCTTGGAGGTTCCATGTTTCGTGTCACAGAGAATGGCATCGAGCATCTTCTTTGGATATTTGGTTGAGGGCACCTGAGCTCTTTTGGCAGTATACCAGAACTGAGCTAGAAGATATTGATGAGCAGGGGGTGCAATAGTAAGAGCTGTCAAAAGGGGACAGGTCTTGAGAAAGTTCACAGCATCATCCAGGTGTGTGACCTGCTTCTTTTGAGGAAAGTCGAAGAGAGCATAGGGGTTGTTGCTTTAAAAGGTAACTTGCTTCAGATTAAATTTAACCTGAGGAGCGTTTGTGAATTCAGTAACCTCAGCAGCAGTGGGGGACTTGGTAGCAGGAGCTTCACTGGAGGATGCCATTTCTGTTTATCACATGTAAACATGAAGAAGATGAACAAAAATGTCTTAATGTGGAAAGATTTTCCAAATAAGATGTTTTTGGGTTTTGCACATTTCATTCAGACCAAAAATGTCTTAATGAAGATTATGGTTTTTCTTGTTTTGAAAAAAAAATACAAAACATAGTGAATGTCTTATTTTCCAGTTTCCTTTTAGAGAAAGGATTCTGGAAAAACATATAAAGATACAAGTTTAAGATTTTTGGTTTAAACTTGAAGAACAACCATGAAGATTGTGTTCATAAAATCATGAAAAAGAAATGATTTTATTTGAAGAAAGTTCTTTTGTTTGATCCTTTAAAAACAATAATGAGATCAGAAACAAGTTTATTAGTTGCAAAAATAAAAGAAATAATAATAACCTGTGATGTTTAAGAAGATGAAGATGAACAGGTTCTTAAGTTTATATCTTGAATGCAACTGAGAAATTTTGCTTGAAGGAGATGAAGTTCGCGTAAGGTAAAAATATAAACTCGAAAGTGTTTATATAGTGAGAGTTAGAGAGAGAAAAACTATGAGCGCGAAAGTTTTTCATGATGACACGGACACGTCCCTTGAATTTGATTGGACAAGGAAGTCGAAACGGGCGAACGTGTCAGAGAAAACGTGCCATGAGTTATCTGTTGTGATGACGTCACAAACGTCCTTTCATATTTTAGGATGTCTCTGAGGATTGTGAAAACTCAGGGACATTTTTGAAAACATGAAGCACTGAATAGAAATATCAGTGTTAGTTTAGAAATTTCAAAATATCACTGATAGGAAGAGATATTCAGCGATGCAATTTGTTATGAAATCTTGCAATTCTAGGCGAACGTCGGCGAGTAAAAGAGAACATACCTTGATATCAGCGAATCAATTTTGTTCAGAGAGTAGTTGATTAATGGATTATACAAGTTCGTTGTTATCACTGATCAAATGTGAACCACTAAAGATTTTACTCTTCCAAGTTCAGCAATCCAAGCTCGCTGATGAGAAAGTTGAATCTTGTCTCATCAAGAGGTTTGGTGAAAAGATCAACTAACTGAAAGTCAGTTGGGATAAAATGAAGTTCTATATCACCATTTATCACATGATCTCTGATAAAATGATACATGATTTCGATGTGTTTGGTCTTTGAGTGTAGCACTGGATTATTGGCTATAGCGACGGCACTTGTGCTGTCGCAATAGATTGAAATCTTTGAGAGCTGAAGGTCATAATCCAGTAGTTGATTTCTCTTCCACAAGACATGAGAACAACAGCTTCCAACAGCTACGTACTTAGTTTCAGCGGTTGAGGTGGACACTGAGTTTTGGTTTTTACTTGTCTAACTCACCAGCTTTCCACCCAGGAGCTGACAGCCTCCTGTGGTGCTTTTCCTATCCAATTTGCAACCTGCAAAATCACTATCTGAATAGGCGATTAGATCAAACCCTGAGTCTTTGGGATACCAAAGACCTAGGTTAGGAGTACCCTTAAGGTAACGAAAGATTCGCTTTACAGCAATCAAATGAGATTCCTTAGGTTCAGCTTGATATCGTGTACACAAACAGGTTGCATACATATTATCAGGTCGGCTAGCTGTAAGATATAGGAGAGAGCCGATCATCCTACGGTACATCGTGACATTAACAGGTTTTCCAGAAGGATCCTTGTTTAGTGTCAGCGGTGGTGCCATAGGGGTTTTCATAGCTGAACTCTGAGTTAAATCAAATTTCTTCAGCATATCTTTAACATACTTTCCCTGATTAATTAAAGTTCCTTTTTCATTCTGTTTGATTTGAAGACCAAGGAAATATGTTAGTTCACCCATCATACTCATTTTATATTCAGCTTTCATTCTATCAGCGAAACGAGTACACAAGTCAGGGTTAGTAGAACCAAATATAATATCATCGACATATATTTGAACAAGAATAATATGACCTTTTACTTTCTTGAAAAATAGAGTTTTATCGATTTGACAACACTCAAATTTTTCAATATGGAGATAAGTAGATAGAGTGTCATACCATGCACGAGGAGCTTGCTTTAAGCCATAGAGTGCCTTATCCAGTTTATAAACGTAACCTGGATGCTTAGGATCTGAGAATCCTGGAGGTTGTTCCACGTAGACTTCTTCATTCAGCTTTCCATTTAGGAACGCTGACTTAACATCCATTTGATAAACTTTGAAGTCTTTGTGTACAGCGTAAGCTAAGAATAGACGAATAGCTTCGAGTCTTGCCACTAGGGCAAATTTTTCGTCATAATCTATACCTTCCTCTTGTCTGTATCCCTGAGCAACAAGTCGAGCCTTGTTGCGGGTTACAGTTCCATGTTCATCCAACTTGTTTCGATAGACCCATTTAGTTCCTATCACAGACTTGTCGGATGGTCTAGGAACAAGCTTCCAAACTTTGTTTCTTTCGAATTCAGTCAGCTCTTCTTGCATAGCGCTGACCCAATTTGGATCTTGGAGGGCATCATCTGTTTTCTTTGGTTCAATCAGAGAAATAAAGTTAACAAATAAACAAATATTACCTGCACTTCGTCGAGTCTGAACACCAGAGTCTGGATCACCAAGAATTTGTTCAATAGGGTGATTTATAGTCCATCGCTGAGCCGGAGCGTAAGTCGCTGACTCAACCTGAACTTGAGGGGCTGAAGATGAGGCTTCAGCAACTTCTGGTATATCAGCTAAGAGAGGAAGAGGTGCAGATGTCATTTCATTCACTGATCGTTGAGAAGTCTATGGTATATCTGAGATAGAGGGTTCAGAAATAGGCATAGTGTTAATAGGAACAACTGAGACCCATGATGTTTCAGCTTCACTTGTCTGCATGCTGGGGATGATAGTAGGATCATCATCTTCAGCGGGATGAGTATGAGATGGAGGAGTGGGAATATCTTCTGAATCACCAAGATGAGAAAACATCCATTGATTCAGTTCTTCAGTATCAACAGAAGGTATAGAGTTCGCTGAACGGGATTCGTCAAAGGTGACGTGGATAATTTCTTCAACAGTTTGTCTTCTTCGATTGAAGACTCTGAAGGCTTTGGAGATTGAAGAATATCCAAGAAAGATTCCATCATCAGCCTTAGGATCAAACTTTCCAAGGGCATCTCTGTTGTTTAGTATGAAACACTGACATCCAAAGATGTGAAGAAAGCTAATTGAAGGCTTTCTCCCATGGAAGAGTTCATAGGCCGTTTTCTTGAATCTTTTGACTATCAGCGACCTGTTTTGAGTAAAACAAGCAGTGTTGACAGCTTCAGCCCAAAACTGAGTAGGTAGGTGAGAATCGCTGAGCATTGAACGTGCAACTTCGATGATAGTTCGATTTCTTCTTTCAGCGACTCCATTTTGCTGCGGTGTCCTCACTGAAGAAACGTTGTGAGAAATACCATTACTTTCAAAGAAGGAATCAAGGGAACTATTTTTTAATTCAGTCCCATGATCACTCCTTATTGAGCGAACGATCATGTTATTCAGTACTTCCATTTTCCTGACAAAGGTGATGAGTTCTTCAGAGGTGTCACTCTTAGAACGGAGAAACATTACCCAGGTATAGCGAGAGAATTCATCAACTATGACCAATGTATATTTCTTTCCAGCGATGGATTGTTTGTTAACAGGGCCAAACAAATCCATATGGAGAAGTTGTAGAGGAGATGACACTGAGGAAACTTGCTTAGATTTAAAGCTTGCTTTGGTCTGTTTCCCTTTCTCACACGCTGAACATAAGGACTCCTTAGCGTATGAGTTTTGAGGAAGACCAGTGACTAACTCTTTAGAGGAAAGAGTATTCAGTGTTTTGAAGTTGAGATGGGAGAGCCTCTTATGCCATAGCCAGTTGGCATCAGATGAGGCTTTTGAGAAGAAACAGGAGTTCTCAGTGGTTGTAGAGTCCATGTTTATAACGTAAACATTTTCCAGACGATAACCGCTGAGAGCTATCTTCTCCTTTTTCTCAGTGACAAAGCAAGATTCCTTAGTAAAGATTACTTTGTTATCCTTGTCGCATAGATGACTTATGTTTAGAAGATTTGCTTCACTCCTTCAACCTATGCAACTCTTCCAAAGGTGGTTGTACCATTTGAGAGTACACCAAACCCTCGGGTATAGCCTTTTCCATTTCCACCGAAAGTCACAAAGGGACCCTTCTCTTCCTTGTATTTAGTGAGTAGGTTTTTCTTTCCAGTCATGTGTCTAGAGCATCCGCTATCGAGATACCAGATACCCTTCCGAACCTGCAAACAAAGGAAGATTAGTTTGACTTAGGCACCCATTTAACCATGGGTCCACACTTGTCAGTGGTGGTAGAGGAAGTGGAAGGTTCAACAATCTTCGCAACATTTGAAGATTCAGCTTTGGTTTCAGTCTTCACTTTGGTTAATTTCTTAACCTCAGTGGTCTTCTTTGCCTTTGGGGCATTGATCTTCACCTTAGCTAACTTTTCAGCTTTGGAGGCTGTGGGGCACTTACTAGCAATATGATCGGTAAGTCCACAGTGGTAACATTTCCTATAGCTAAAAGTAGCTTTAAGACCATTTGCATGCTTAGCCATTAATTTTAAATGAGCAGGACCAGCACCAAGAATACCTTTAGCATCAGATCTTGGGGGAACCTAAGGTTCATCAAGATTCTTAGCTAGAAAGTTCAGCTTGATCCTTAGATAGCTTGAGACACATTGAATAACTGTCCCAACTTTCAGGTAAACATTCTAAGAACTTTGTCAGAACTTCAAAGTTAGAATATTCCTTACCAACAGTCTTTAAATCTATTATTAAGCAGTTAAAGCGTTGGTGAACTTCAGAGAGAGTTTCATTCTTACCACAAATGAAGCTTTCGTACTGTCTTACCAGGTTGATTTTTCTTGAGTCCTGGACTTCAGACGTACCTTCATATTGAACACAGATTGTGTCCCACATGGCTTTGGAGGTTTTCAGATTCATGACGGAATGGTAAACTTCGTCAGGAAGAGCCATAGAAAGAATGGATCTAGCTTTGGTGTCGATAGCCACTTTCTTCTTATCTTCATCAGTCCACATATGAATTTCCTTGGGAACCAATCTTTCAGGAATGGCAGCTCTAGTAGCATTGCCTGGAACTTCAGGATCAATTCTAACAGGAATATAGGGGCCGTTTTCGATGTAATGAGGCATAGTAGGGTCTACACCTTCTAAGAAGAGTATCATCCTATTTTTCCATAGATTAAAGTTATCTCTGGAAAATCTAGGGGGGTTTTGCAAGAGAACCATTGTCAATATAGTTTGTGTTTGTGTTGGTAGTCATAATGAGAAATAGTAAGGAAGAGAAAAGATTAGTATAAGCAAGATCTTGTTTATGAGTTTAAACAATCTGCTCTGATACCACTTGTTGGTCCCAGAGGGTTATACAAGTTTGTAGAAGGGGGGGTTGAATACAAACACACAGATTATACTTTTCTAAATTGTTTATTGATATTTATCAAACAATTTACAACTTGTTGCGGAACAAGATTAAGGACTAATCCTAATCTAAACAAGTTATGAGAACACTAAGTTTCTTGCACTAGAATTAAGACAGAAAGGAGATAAGGAAATTACGAATAATATCCTAACACAAAGATAGTAGAGATAAGAAGATGGCTGAGCACTTCATTTCTGAAGTAGGGTTCTTCTTATATACTGCATGCATTTAATGCACAATAGTATAACTTTACATGTGGCAGCAGCTGATTGGTTGCATGGTTTGACCTTTGTAGACAACCTTAGTAGCCGCATGATATACAGTGTAGAATCAGAGTTGGTAGTACGATCCTGGACAAAAGGGATGTCCTTTCTGACATTATCGTACGGAGGCATGCAAGGAGGAAAGACAAAAGTAACTTATAGAGGAAGACTTCATGATCAACGTTCGTTGAACAGTACTTTATCAGCAAGTGACAAAGCACAGTGATCGCTGAAGTCTTCTACTTGTAACTTCATGTTGAGTGGACAAATCTTGGCTTCGCTGATATCCGCATCAGTTCATTAGTAGACTTGTCGCTGGTTCTTGGGCTTGATCTTCGACTTCAGCGTAGAACATGTTTGACGTGAAACTTGTCTTCAGGGATTATAAGTAAACAACTAAGATCTTCAGCGAACATCAACAAGACTGAACAGGCTCAGGGCTTTATTGATGAACAGTGTCGCTGAACATAATTTAATGAACATGAGTTTCCTATCAGTGGTACTGTAGAGACATAGTACTTATCAGCGATAGTGAAACTCTAATACATATTGTCTACTTACAATTTTCACTAAGTGTTTCTAAAAGAGTCATTATCAAATCACTGAGGGTTTGGATCAACAGAAGACTTATCTAGTATATAGTCTTCCCAACAACATCTACTACAGCATCGACAGTCACAACGACACAACTAAAGGTATGTGGGACCAGCTTGCGAAGATCATGCAAGGCAGTCGTGAGGGTAATCAGCTGAAGATAACCAACTGCCTCACCCGCTATGAAGCCTTTAAAGCCAAATGAGGGGAATCACTCACTGAAACCTATGAGCATTTTTGCACACTCCTCGACGACCTGCAGAAGAACAACATCTTCAAGACGAACCTCGAGTGCAACATCAAGTTCCTCAACAACCTTCAATCTGAATGGAAGGGATTTGTTCTCCACGTTCGTCATAACCGATCTTTAGAAAGTGTTCCGCTGCATGAGCTCTATGAGATGTTACTCCAAGACGAAGATGATGTTAGAGAGCTGATGGGAGATCAGAAGTCCGGTGAAAAGACGAAAGAAGATCCTCTTGCTCTCATGTCTCACAAGAAAGACAAGCAAGCCCAACGCAGTTCATATAGAGAGGAAGCTCAAAGTGAGTCTGAACGTGACGATGAAGAACCTGGAAGTGATTCCGATCCAGAGCTCGATAGTATAAAGAAAGTCGTTGCTTTACTGTCCTGGGAGTACGCTAGAAAGAAATTTTCCAAGAAGCAATCCAACAACAACCAGCGATACTCCACCAATACAAAGCGTCGGGATTACCGAGATAAGTACGAAGGCAAGCGCAAGTCTGATGAAGGAAGAAAGAAGAACGATGAAGGAAAGAGATCTGATGGAAAGTCTGACGACCGAGCCGATGATGAACCAGTGAAATGCTACAACTACGGAAAGCGAGGCCACTTCGCTAAAGACTGTCGGAAACCTGTAGTACGCAATGTTGAGTACTACAAGAACAAAATGTTGTTGTCAAGGCAGAAAGAAGCTGGTAAAGCGCTGCTGGTGGAAGATGATCACTGGCTCCAACTGACTGATGAAGAAGACAATGACGAGGAAGCTCACATGTGCTATACTGGCCTCAACCCGGAAGAATCCGATTCTAATGATGACTCTTCCGGAGAGAAGAAGGACAAAAGCGAGTGCCAGGTATGTAGTTCTTCTAATGCTGACTTAATTAATCAGATGGAAGTTATGGTGCGTACCTTAGATACCTTTAAACAAAAGATTAAAACCAAGGACACCCAAATCTCTAAGCTAGAAGCCGATGCTAAGACTAAGTATGATACCATAGGCAAGCTAGCTATTGAAAAGGCTGAGGAGAAATGCGTGATATAAAACTATCAAACTGAATGCTCGGCCATTTCAAAACGAGCTGAAATCCTCAAGACTCAAATATCTGAATATACACAAAAGTTAGAAAAGTCTCAGGAGGAGTATTCTAAGAGCATTGTAATTCAAGAGAAAGTTCAAAATGATAATGAGTTGTTGACCACTAAGCTTAAGGATCTTGAATTCAAACTTTACAAACTTGGTCAATCGGAACAAACCATCCACTTGAACAAACCCAAGGAATTTAAGTACTACAACTCACAATGGGGACTCGGATACGATAATCCGTGTTACCTAAAGAAAATCTTGTCTAAGGTTCCCACTCTTTATGAATTCAATTTCATGGGCCTAGATAAGAAATATCCTGAGTAGAAGATCAAGTGGACTAAGCCATCTCCGGAAGATGAGGAGAAAGAGTATCTTAAACGAAAAACAGGTATTCCTCTACCAAAGATAGGCAAAACCTAAAACTAGTAATACTAATTCTGAAGATAACACAAAATCGGAAGATGAGCCGCCTAGGAAAAACATAAATGTACAAATTCCTTTCGTGTACGAAACGCTAAATGCGTCATATTTAAAAATCAAAACTCTTTATCTCTCCAACAATTACTTCGACATCTGTTCGCTTGCCAAAACGGTGGAAACTCCGGTTCCCGTTCCGGCAACACCAGATGTAGATTCTAACGATAAATCAGAGTTCAAACGTTATGTTCCACCTCTGATTTTGGAAAACGTCATTTTTAAACTTGAAGAATCGATTGCGAGGGATAAGGTCATTTATGAAACCGAAATGATTGTACTTTTATCCACTATCGATAACCTCAAAAAGAACAACACCGAGTCACTATCCGACTCCGAAAGAGCGAGTTATAGAACCGAGATTGATAAGTTGACTTCTCAACTGTCCGCTTTGGCGATAGAAACTTTATCGCTGAGAATGGCTAAGGAAAATCCAATGGACACTCCAATGAAGCATGTCACTCCTGAAACCATCTCGTTTGACTCGGCACCAATTTATTCGGATAGTTCCTCGTGTAAAGCTTTTCTAGGAGTGTCCAATGACACAAATGATAAGGATTTGAGCTTTAAAGATAAAGGTAAGGCGATTCAACCCGATTCTGTTCAAAAGAATCTTTTTCCAGTTTTTGATAATCCCTTGCGGATAACTCCTCGTCCGACTCTGATAGCGAAACCCCGCTTGACTCTGCACGACGGTTTTCTGAGTTCATGAATTCCTCGGCTTGTCATGATTATGAATTTTCTAAAATTGATTTTGCATCGAAGCTTGCTAGTCACACTCAATTTTTAGAAAAATGCCAACACCGGTTAATTTTGAGGAAGGTGAGTGTTCTAATTCTAAAACCGTTTTTGCGACCATTTCAAAATCTAAATCTAAACGTCGGTCCAGGAAATGTGCTAAAACTGGTAAGAGCTCTAAAAGACAACCGTTTTACTCAAGCTCCTTTGACAATAACTCTAATGTAATTTCAGATAGAACGGGTCGGGGGAAAGAAGTTTGGAAAGAATGGGTAGAGAAGAAGGCTAAGTCACGACCAGAGAAGACCAAGTCATTTAATTCTTTTTCGCTTCTTAGGACAAATAACAACAATCATGGTTTTGGTTTGAATAACTTTGTTGAACATGGTTTTGCATTTCCAGTTAAACTTGATTCTGTTCAGCAATTGATTGAATATTCGCATGATTGTGTTTGTTGTTCTTTGTGTGGATTGAATGATTTTGTCATGTCTAAACATGCATCTAATTGGTTTGGTACATATCATGTCTTCAATTCTAATGCTTCTCGTAAATCCAATCGAAAAAGACCCAGATCTAAACGGGTCTTGTTGGAACCCAGATACACTTAATCAAGATTAACAATCTGTTAGTGGAGTTTAGAGTTTGATGCGGAAGCGTATTAAACTAACAGATATGTTTGATAGATATTAGAACGCACATATATAAAGAAAACAGTAAGGAATAAAAAGGATTTCTTGAACAGTTACTGTTATTCAATATATAATAAGAACACGAAGAACAGATTAAGAACTGTTGGTGTGTGTGAGAATATAACACTCAGATATTTGACAATAAAGCTTGAGAGTATTAGTGATTCCTTGTGTATTCGTCCTTAGGAATATCTCAACATGAGACTTCCTTTTATACTACTCTTAGAAGACTATGAAGTTGGTCACTGTTCCTTTTACGGCATGAATAGTAAACTGGATGGTGTGAACAGTGGACTGGATGGTGTGAGCAGTTGTTTGAGCCATGCGCATTTAATGGAGCAGATGTACTATTGGTAAATGCATTAAATGGCGCAGACGTCTATTTTGTACCATGCCCTATTGAGTCCACTCAGAGCTTGACACGTGTTTTGACAGTACTTTTCCATGCAAGTTGATGAACGTATCCAGTAATATCTTCCAAGTCTTCATAGAGGACCACAGAGGCTCTGTAATGAATTACAGAGGTTCTGCGGTCTGGTCCTCTGTGGAGCAGTCTTCGCCGGATTCCGAGTCTTTGGTCTTCTTTGTGCGTATGACAGAGCTTCTGTAGGAAGCCTCTGCTGCTTCTGTAGCTTCTTGACCTTGATTTCTCGGTAATGTCGGCAGAGCCTCTGTAAGAGGCTTTCTTCACTTAGCCTATTTTTCACTACTTCTAAATACTTCTATGATTAGGAAGATTGAAGCTAACAATCTCCCCCTAAGTAGTGAAAAATAAAAAATTTGAACTTGAGTTAAGTTTGGCTAAGTTAGATAAGACAGAGGTTAAACAATACCTCGAAATTTCTTTCATTTAGAAATATGCCAGAGGCATTTTACATTTGAGTACAATGAAAGATAAAACTTTGTTTGTAGAGATTGGAGGTCTGAGAATCAGATTTTGGCATCTTTGAAATCGTTGTAGCTTCTGTTGTCTCTGCCGACTTCTCTGATATCTTTGTAGAATCTGATGCAGAGTTCTCTTAGGCGAATTGTTGCATCAATCTCTCTTATGATTGTATCTGCAGCATCTTTTTCCATTTTCTTTGAACCTCTGTATTTCACAAGGCTTGCTCTGAACTTGTTCAGAGTATTTGTTGCGTACTTCTGACAGTCCATGCATACAAATAGTTTAGTTTCGCATTGAGGGTTTTGAAATACTAACCCAAACCGTGGTTCTGTGATGATTGAGTTTGGTATGGCGTCTGGTGGGCAGCGATCCTCTGGTGGTCGTAGATCCAGATGTTTGAGACCGAGATCCTTTCCCAGCTGGAAATCTATCATGCTGTAGAGCAGAAGCTTTTCCCTCATCTCTTTTCTCAATACTTGATAGGCTCTGGTGTTTGCCTCTGTGTTGTAGTTGTCCTTTGTCCATTGCAGAAGGTCAGGTAGATCGTATGGATTGATGTTTCTTAAGTCAGCATCAGCGAAGGTAGATTCTGAATTGTTCTCTCTTCTGACTTTGTAAAGATTGTACCTGACCCTTGGATAGGTTCTTGTGAAGGAGAATCGGCAGAAGATCACCTTTTTGATCTTGTGAATTGAGAAAACATCTGCTTTGGTTCTTGGCTTTGTTCTCGTGAAGATGTTCTCAAATTCTTCTCTGATCCTTGGATCTGTCACATGATCTGTTGGATAGTTTGTCTGAAAGGATTGTTTGTAGAGGTATTTGTATACCACTTCTTCCATTTCTTCATGTGTTGGACCAGGTCGTGGAATTTGTCTTCTGAGACTCTCCATCTGTTGAACAACTTCTGCAGCTCTACCAGTTAAAGGAATTTCTGACAGAGGCTTCAATCCATGTGCCCAGTCAACTTCTTCGGGTTTTGGGGTTTGAAAGGCGTCAAACGCACTCTTCATCAGTTTCTCTGTTGGCTTTGACAATGTTTTCTTCTTCTTAGGCTCTTCTGTCAGTATCCCTTTGCCTTTATCTTTTGTTGTCGTGGCAGAACCTGTTGCTTCTGTGGGATTTGAGGTTTGCACTTCTGTAGGTTTGATGGAGGTTGCCTCTGTGGATTTTGACGATTGTGACTTAGAGGACTTTTGTGGCGATGGTTCTGTTGGCTTGACTTGCTCTGTAACCTCTGTTGGAGGTTGTTTGGTGACTTCTTCTGTGAGCTCAGTTTCTGTTGATGAAGTGTTTTCATTGAATCTTCTTGCCATTCTGAAAGCTAAAGTGAACCTGTGCCTTTCTTCTTCTCTCTTCACCATACGATCACTCATTGTTGTGTGCATCCTTTTCAGAATGTCAGAAGCAGAGGTCGTTGCTCTTTTTGGTTTGGTGGCAATCGACTTTCTTCTGGGTATGGTTTGGGGTGTTTCCACAGAGGTGGGTGTTTTCTCTGTGGTTGGTTCATCTGTTTCTTCCAAAGTAATTACCTCAGGGGTGGTAGTTGCCTCTGAGGTTTGCTTATCTGCTTCTGTAGTGTTGGGTTCTTCAGAGGTTGAATCCACAGAGATGGGTGTATTCTCTGTGGTTCTTTGAGTTTGTTGTTGGGTTTGTTCTTGAGGGGCTTGGCTGATTGGTTCTGCTGCGATTGGTGGAGATTGAATTCCTCTGCTCGTAGCTTTCTCCCTTAAATTCTCCCCCTCAGGATGATCTGATGGACCAGGATGGTCATCATCATCAGAGTCATCCTGACTCTTATCCGAAGTACCCTCTGCTCTGCAAGAAGTGTTGGGCTTCTTTGGCAATTCAGCTCCTGCTGCCTTCAATTTTTCACATATATCATCGCAGAGACCAATAAATGTCGCAAGCTCTGCTTCTGTCTTGAAACGCATTTTGCCGACACTTTTCTTGAAGTCCTTCACATAGTTGGCATTTGCAGTTGTGAAGGAGACAATGACTTCTGTGACCTGGTTTATGACGTTTTGTCCTAGCTCTGTTAGCTGTGCTCTGGTCATATAGTCTTTTGGCTGCATCATTGTCGTGGTTCGTATTGCCTCTGCTTGAACTTGTGATAACGCATTCTGTAAGTCTACAGGAGTAATGCCCTCTGCTCTGTTGGATTGCGTATTCAATTTTTCAAGGAAATCTTTGACCGAGTCCCTGAACGCAGAAGTTGCAGTTGTTTCGAATTGATGAGCGGCAGAAGTGGCTGTTTCTTTGGCAGTGGTTGTTGCAGAAGACTTCATCTCTGAGATGGCGGTTTTCACCTCTGTGGACAGATCGTCCATTTTGGTGTTCAGATTCAAGAGAGCTGTAGATGTTGTCTCTGCCAAGGATTTGAAAGAGCTTTGCAACTCTTTCATTGTTTGGTTCACAGAGGTGACAAGGGTTTGGAACTCATCCCTTGATACTTGTGTTCCTTGTGTAACCTCTGGAGGAACACATTCGTCTCCAGAGTGAGTCCCTGTTCCTGGGACACCTTCGTTCACCCTTGTTTGTACGATGGGGGTGGAAGGATTTCCTTCTGATCCTCGAGAGGAAACCTGAGTTTCGTTCTCTACAGAAGTTCTGTGAAGAACAGAGTCCAAATCCACTCCAGAGGTGGGTATTGGAATGTCCTTCTGTTGACTAGGAGACTTGTCTAGAGTCTCTTCGTCTCTGTGCTTACTACTTCTCTCTGAAAGAAGGTTTGGCCTTAATGTGTGCGTGACAGAGGAAACGAATTCCTCTGTAGGGTGTTCTTGTGTGATCTGGGGTGATTGGTCACGAACATTAGGTGAGTCTCATTGAGGAGACTCCCTAAGAATGGATTCCCCGGTTTCTGTGGGCACAGAGGTTGAAAGAGTAACCTCTGGCTGGATGGGTTGGGTTAGGATCGAGCTGTGCTGCTCTTTTTCAATAACTCCTTCTGCAGCTAGACCTGCGGAGTTAGAAATGTGGGTTGCACTGGGAGTTGGGTTTGGTTGTGTGCCTTCTTCAACTTCGGCATCTTTTCTCGTTTCTTCTTCTGGTTCTGTGGAAGTTCCTTGCTCTGGTCGTAAAAGGTCATACATGTGATGAGATCCGTATAATCTCATGACATGAGGATGATAGAGACCTTTTCGTATCCAGACAGCCTCTTCTTCATCTGAATCTACCTCTGAGATTTCTATCCCTGTTTCTGTGGTTTCTTCTACAACCGTTGCCTCTGTAACTTCAGTTGTATTCCACTCAGCTTCGATTTGTTCTGTTTCTTCTGAAGCTTGGTTTGGACTTCTTCTGTGGACGTCCAATCCTTGAATGAAAGGGTTTTGTAAAATCACAGGGGTTTCGGCTGGTTGATTTCTGGGTGTTGTGTCATCTTCTTGTAGATGTGTGTCAATGCCAGAAATGAAGAAATCTTGTTCTTCTGGAGTGTGGTGGTCGAGAGGTTGTGCCGTCCACCCTGCTGTATTAAGGGTGTTTGCAATTTCGGGGTTCTGTAGGAAATCATTCAGGTCTCCTTGGTGAGCAAATCTATCTGGAGATTGATAGGGTGATTGATATCCTTCTTCTGTCATTCCTACTTCTGCATCTTCTTCTTCTGCAGTTTCTCCCTCTATGATTTCCTCTTCTGCAATGGTAAACAACTTTTTAAGTGTTTTACCATGCTTCTTTCTGGTTTTCCTCCTTTTTGGTTTTGGTGCCCCTTCCTCTGTTGATTTGGATCTTTTCTTTTTATGTTTTGTGAAAAGGGGAGGAGCAGAGGAGCCAATCTCTGTGGCAAGGGGAGGTGAAGGTCGATCTTCTGTAGTGCTTGTTGAGGTGCCTTCTGCAGTTTTTCTCTTCTTTGCTTTTGGAGTAGATGCAGAGGTTCTTGATGAAGACTTCTTTCCCATAAGTTCTGCACGTTTGGCTATAAAGCTGAGTTGAATAGCCATGTGTTTTGCTAACTTCTGATCCTTTTCTTCTTGATTGGAAAGAGGTTTTGCTATCATTGTTCCTAGGGGGACACCTAAACGCGGGGGTGTCATAGGACTCGGTTTTGGAGTTCTATGATCGCGTATATACTCTTTCTTAAGGGCTTTGTTCGATGCATAGTGCAGAAGTTTCGTTGACAGAGGTCTGCAGTGTGAGTAGCCATCAGCATGATCAGTCGGGGTATTTTTGTTCATCGGGAACTGTTTGGGAGTTGGCCCTTCCATTGGCCAATTTTGGATTAGCAGCAGAGGTTCGAACAGTACTCCCAATATTCTTTGGAATTGCAGAGGTGGTAGAAAGTTGGGATCATTCTCTTTGACCCTTTTCGAGTTGTTCTTTCTGTCGATGGTGTTTATGATCTCTTGCATCATTATGGTCGCATAATCTAGTGGAAGATCATAGTAAACCCCATACATGATGCTCAAGATTTGATGTGAGCTCTGGTCAATACTCCCTATCTTTCCTGTCAGGCATCTGTTAAGAATAGAGAACAAGGTGTTCCACAGAGGTGGTAATCGGCCTCTGCGGAAGTCATTTCTCTTCCGTAGTTGGGTGTTGTACCCAAGCATTTCCACGAATCGACAGAGCTCTTCATCTGTTGGTTGCTCTGCATAACTTTTCAATCCCAGAAGACCCCTTGTTGGTAGGTTGAATTCAAGTGAGAACATTGTTCTGTTGAACTTGATTTCAAGATGCTCAGATTTATCAGGTCTTGAAATGTACCCTTTGATAAGAGAATCGTCTTTATCAAATCGGCAGCTTTGCCAAAATTGGTTCAAATAACGGACTGGAATTTTGTTAGGGGTTCTTGATAGTAGAGGGAAGAGGACATGATTCTCCATGATGTTCAGAAGTATGGCATGGGCTTCGCCGAAAGTAGTGGGTGAGGGGACCAAATAGCAGTTGTTGGATTTGATAGGAAGAGTGGCTTCGAAATGATCCTTAGCTATGAAGTTTTGCAAGTGTGTCGTCGGAGCAAAGTCTGCGGAGTCCCCGGAATCTTGTTGTTCGATATCTCTTGCAAGGCTGGGGTTTTCAGAATGTTCTGAATGTGCAGGGGAGTTTTCCGTTGAGTTCGCCGGAGAGAGTTCATAGGATGTAGCTCTAGAAGATGAAGCCATTTGCAAGTGTTTTGCAGGGTATCGCCGGAGAAGAAGATGAGAGTTTGTAAAAAGTTTTATGAGAGGGTAAGGTATTGTTTTTATAGGATGGTAAAACGGTAGACTTCGAAAGGGTAAAATATATGGCAATGGATTAAAGTTTGGAATCCGCACTCGAGTTTGAGTGGCGGGTTCAACTTACCAAAAAAAAACGTTCCATGTTTGCCCAATGAAAATGGGACACGTAGGCCATGTCAGAAGATGACAGGACGTCGTGCGCGGCCCATTAATGCTAGGCGCGTGGAGTTGTTCTTAGCCATATGAGTTTCACTCTCAGTAAAAGTAACCGTTATTACCACAGATAACAAAATGGCAGAACTTTTGTGTTTTACAGAAGCTCTATGATTTTGAAAATCTTGAGTTTTAACCTTCTCATATATCTCATTGTTATCATGACTTTGAAGATTCTTCTTTGAACGAAAACGTTTGTAAAGATATTGGAGAGGATTAATAGGATTTTGTCAAGAAATTTTTCTCACAGAGGTTTTGTAGCTCTGATGGAACTTGCAGAAGCTCTGTGAGAGCCAGCAGAAGCTCTATGAGAGAAAAAATCTTATAACTTGAATTCTATTAATTTTCTGATCATCCAATTTTTGATCTGTGTTAAGAGATGTTTTCGCACATTTTTGAAGGTTGGTGTCCGATAAAACTATTTTGATAAACGTTTTGTTCGAGAAGGTCATGGTGTGTGTTGTCGGTTTTCGAGATAACATTCCAAAAGATCGACAGAAGGTTAATTTGTGATTACAGAGCATATTTCCTGCAGAAGCTCTGTTGAGCTCAGCAGAAGCTCTATGACCTTAAATTTCTCCTAATTCGAATTTTGTGAAACTTTTTGAGCTTTTGATTTTTGAAATGTTATTCACAGTATATTTAGGACATATTTGACAATTCTTGTCCTAGAAAATTGTTTTCCAAAAACCTTTTGTGCGAGAGACATACCTTTTGGTTCTTCTTTTCTCGGCAGTGATATCTGACTTCTGTCGATATGGAGTCATCGACATTTTTCTTTGGCTTTCCCTTGAAAGTTTTATTTCTTTAGATCATTTCAGGGTTCCCTTCTGCTCCCCCTTGATCTAATCACCTCTGTAGATCAAGTAATTTCCTTTTGCTCCCCCTTGACCTAATCACCTCTGTAGATCAAGTAATTTCCTTTTGCTCCCCCTTGACCTAATCACCTCTGTAGATCAAGTAATTTCCTTTTGCTCCCCCTTGACCTATGATTGGATCAAAGAATGATAAGTTTTGCATAGAACATAGGTCATGGTCTTTCAGAGGTTCTGTAGGGGTCGTCAGAGGTTCTGAGTTGACTTACAGAAGCTCTGTGATTTTAAGAATTATTTAAGGTTTTAAGAATTTACATACAGAAGTAGAATCAATCAAAGCAATAAATTAAGCAATGTATTTACTTATTATTTACAGAATATAAAACTATACTTACTGAGGATTTTCACACCATGTTAATCATTCCTATCTTACCCACCAAGAAGTTGAATCTTTTCTCGTCTAGTGCTTTGGTGAATAAGTCAGCGAGTTGATATTCTGTGGGCACAAAATGCATTTCGATTGTACCGTATTCAACATGATGTTTCAAGAAGTGATACCTTATATCGATATGCTTGGTTTTTGAGTGTTGCACAGGGTTGGCAGAGATAGCAATAGCACTTTTGGAATCGCAGAAGATGGGTATTTTGAACAGAATGTGGCCGTAGTCTTTTAGCTGAGTCTTCATCCATAGAACCTGAGAACAACAGCTAGCGGCAGCAACGTATTCAGCTTCTGCAGTGGATGTGGAAACACAATTCTGCTTCTTGGAGGTCCAACTGACTAGTTTACCACCTAGGAATTGACAACTCCCAGAGGTACTCTTTCTGTCGAGCATGCATCCTCCATAGTCTGAATCTGTATAAGCTTTAAGACCAAAACCAGAGTTCTGTGGATACCAGAGACCAAGATTTTTGGTCCCTTTTAGGTATCTAAAGATTCTCTTTACGGCATCATAATGTGATTTCTTTGGATTAGCTTGATAGCGTGCACAGAGACATGTGGCATGCATAATGTCAAGTCTGCTTGCTGTTAAGTATAACAGAGATCCAATCATGCCTCTGTAGAGAGTGCATTCTACAGAGATGCCATCTGAATCTAAGAATAACTTGTTTCCAGTGGCCATTGGAGTTTTCATTGCAGAGGCATCAGAGAAGCTATACTTGGAAAGAATGTCAGAGACATATTTAGCTTGATTTATAAAAATTCCCTCTGATGATTGTTTGACTTGGAGTCCGAGGAAGAAAGTTAATTCTCCCATCATACTCATTTCAAACTCACTCTGCATGAGTTTTTCAAATCTTTTACACTCTTCTGAATTAGTAGACCCAAAAATTATGTCATCTACGTATATTTGTACAAGCATTATCTCACTACTTTTGCGTTTATAGAATAAGGTAGTATCTGTTGTACCTCTGTTGTAACCATTGACTAGAAGAAAGGTAGAAAGTCGTTCATACCATGCTCGTGGAGCCTGTTTCAGTCCATATAGAGCTTTTTCAAGGTAGTATACATGCCTTGGAAACTTTGAGCTTTCAAATCCTGGTGGCTGATTAACGTAGACCTCTTCTTGGATTTCACCGTTGAGAAAAGCAGATTTTACGTCCATCTGATAGACTTTAAAACCTCTGTGGGCTGCGAAGGCTAAGAATATTCTTATTGCTTCGAGCCGTGCGACAGGGGCAAAAGTTTCATCGTAGTCTATGCCTTCTTCTTGTCTATATCCCTTTGCTACTAATCTTGCTTTGTTTCTGATGACCACTCCATCTTCATCCTTCTTGTTTCTGTAGACCCATTTAGTCCCAATGGCCTGTTTTCCTCTTGGCAGAGGTACTAGAGTCCATACTCTGTTACGCTCAAATTGCAAAAGTTCTTCTTGCATGGCGTCTACCCAGTTTGGGTCATCTAGGGCTTCAGAAATCTTCTTTGGTTCTATCACACTAATAAAATTTGTAAAGAAACAAAAGTTAGCAGTGGCAGACCTTGTTTTTACCGCGTCAGAAGGTTCTCCGATTATTTGGCTTGGAGGATGGCTTTTTGTCCATTGAGTTGTGCGTGGAAGATGATCATCAATGTCATTCAGACTTTCTTTAGAGACTTGTGTTTCTTTTTGTGTAGCCTCTGTTGTTCTTCGTGCCTTGGTAGTTGATTCTACCGTTTGTGGAATGATTGGTATGAGTGGTGGTGGAGTTTGTTCCTCTGAGGACGTATAGTCTTGGTCCTCGATTTCCTCTGTAATTGGTTCTTCTGTGGTTTGTGCAGCTTCTGTGGTCGTTTTCCTTGATGTTTCATCTTCTGCACTTTCTTCTGCTCCGGCAATTGCATCTGTAGTATTTACAGAAGAAGATGAAGCATTATTAGGACCAGTTAGAGACAAACCTGTAGGATTTTGTCCGACAGAGGATGGTTCTTCAGAAACCCTGATTGTTCCAACAGAAGGATCAATGTTTTCGTGGAGCATCTCTAAAAATAGAAGATCCAAGTCTTCTTTTGCTCGTGAGATGACAGAGGATTTCCCTTTAATTCCGAGTTCTGAACTGATTTGTTCAGAAGTCATTTGGAATGAATCATCAAAAGAAACATTGATGCTTTCTACAATCTTGTGAGACTTTGTAAGGAATGTTCTGTAAGCTTTGAAAGTGGCAGAGTATCCAATGAATTTGCCTTCATTTGCTTTTACATCAAACTTTCCTCTTGAATCTCTGTCGTTTAAGACAAAGCATTTGCATTCGAATACATGGAAAAATTTGATATTTGGCCGCCTTTTGTTAAGCAATTCGTAAGGCGTCTTGAGGTGTTTTTTCACAATGGTTGATCGATTTTGAGTATAACACGCAGTAGAAATTGCTTCTGCCCAAAAGTTCATTGATAATCCGCATGCTGACATCATAGTTCTTGCGGCTTCCACAAGTGTTCGATTCTTTCTTTCGACAACACCGTTCTGTTGTGGAGTGCGAGCTGCAGAGAAGTTCTGTGATATTCCTTCTGTTGAAAGATAGGCTTCAATGACAGAGTTTTTAAATTCTGTGTCATTGTCACTTCTTAACTTCTGTATTCTGCAATTATAAAGAACTTGGATTCTTTTCATTAGATTTATCAATATATTTGGAACATCTGATTTCTTTCTAACGAATTCAACCCATGTGAAACGCGAATACTCATCAATTAGGACAAGTATGTATTTCTTGCCACCTAGGCTCTGTATGGCAATGGGACCGCAGAGGTCGACATGAAGCATGTACAGAGGTCTAGTGCAAGATACATCTGTTTTGCCTTTGTGGGAAGCTCTTTTGAGTTTTCCCATCTCACAGGCAGAACATAAATGATCCTTATTGAATTTAACATTTGGCAAACCTTTAACTAGATCAAGTTTGACCAGTTTTTCCAATGTGTGAAAATTCAAGTGACAGAACCTGTTGTGCCATAACCAGGCTTCTTCACTTTTGCAGGCAACAAGGCAAACTTTATCTTTGTTCTTTGAGTTGAAGTTCATTAGATATAGATCACCTATTCTTTCAGCTCGCAGAAGTTCCATACTTGTTTCTTCACTTTGTAGAGAGCAGAAAGTTCTTTTGAACAACACATTGAATCCTGTATCACAAAGTTGACTTACACTGAGTAGGTTGTGCTTAAGGCCATCCACATATGCAACTTTGTATACAGAAACGTCTTCTTTCCTTATGACTCCATAGCCTTTTATGTGTCCTTTCTTGTTGTCTCCAAAAGTCACAGATCCACCATCTTGTGTTTCTTTGTACGTGGATAGTGCACTTCTGTCACCAGTCATGTGCCTTGAGCATCCGGAGTCTAGATACCAGATTGGCACATACTTCTTCTGCAGGACAATCACAGAGATTTAGGTACCCATATCCATATGGGTCCAATATTGTTAGAGTTTTTCAAGTTTGCCTTGGCATTCTTGAAATACATTTTGTTCTCTGCAGAAGAGTCAGATTGTTTCTTTGTGGGATTTGACTTTTGAATTGTCGTAGAGAGTAAACAGACTTGACTTGAAAAATGATTATTAAGTTTAGACATAAGATCAAAGCAATGACAGTATTGAATATGAGATGTAATTTGCTTGAACTTTTCATTGAACTTTTTAAACTCAGCCACAGAGGCATTACATTCTTTCTTTAAATTAGATTTCCTATTACTAGAAGATCTATGAATACTCGAATGTTGTTTGCAAAAGCTCTGTTTAGGACCTGCCTTCTGTGGGTTGCTTCTGTGGTGAACTTCTTTCATCACTGTCACAGAAGAAAAAGATTTATTAACCTTGGGTTTTGAAAATCTAGAACTTATAGGATCAATAGAGGTCTTCTGTAACATTTTAAGCTCAGCAGAGGTTTTGATATGTAGATTCAATTTTAGAAAATCTTGACAGATTGGAATCTCTGTGAGTTTCTCTTTTGGAGAAATAGTTCTGCGAGGAACTTCAGAGGAGAATTTGACATCCTCTGTGTCACAGTGAATTATCCCTGATTTGAAATCAGTCTCTGAGTTGTCAGAGGATGAATCGTCCTCGTATACAGAGGTTGAGTCAATTCTTTCAATAGAGGCTGGATTTTCTGAGCATGTATCGTACGAGCTTTCTTCCTCTGTAGAATAGTTTTCATAGATTGCAGAGGTTTCTAATAAGATTTCTTCAGTGAGAGTTTTATCTATAGAAGATGTACAGAAATTTTCTAAAACGCTTGATTTCCATATTTCCAAAATTTCTTTTTCAATTAAATTTTTAAAGTTTTCTTCTGAAAAAATGGGTTTAAACTCAGGAGCTTCTGCTGATAATTTCTTTTCAACGTTTATCAAACAGACAAAAGCAACCTGTGTTTGGGTCTCTGGTTTACCAAACTTGAAGATACCAATCTGATCTTGTGTTTTCAGATATTTCTTTGGTTTGATACCTCTATTGACAGAGGTTGAAGATGATGAGTCTGTGTTTTCAAACCACACGTTAATCATCTTCTTATGTTTCTTCAAGTAAGGATCCACAGAGATTTTCGCCCGTTTGCTTACAGAGATTAGATTTGGAAAATCTGGTTTGTTTGTTTTTCCAATCACAAATAACGAGGACAGAGGTTTGTTTCTTTTGCCTTCAACACCTAGGGTGATATCATCATACCCTATACCTCGTCTCCCTATTTGTGAGTTTATTTTTTCATAAACTTTCTGTGCATCTTTATAGTTTTTAAGCAAAACTTCTCTTCTGAGTAAATCTTGCCATAATACCTCTCTTTCTCTTTGAAAGTATTCTTTAAGAGCTCTTATGTCAGTAGTTTCGCTCCTTGAAACTGAAAGTTCTTTTGTTTTATCTTTTAAAGTATTGGTTAATTCAGAAATTTGTTTTTTTAAAGGATCTAGAGTTTTGTTCCAATTCTTTTCTATTCTCTCTTTTTCCTCAAAAATCTTTGCTTTTTCTTGAGTGAGAAGCCGTACTTCTCTCTCATTGAAAGTGAGTCTTTTCTGAATACTTTGATTTATCTCTTTCAGTTCAATTAATTCAATGTTAATTCTAAGTGTATTATCATCTACAGAGGTAATACAAGAGTTGGAATTTGAAGTAGATACCTCAGAGTCAGTGCAGGAGTCGACTTCTGCCATGCCACAGAAGAGGGCATTAGCGGTATGTTCATCGTCAGGAGTAGAGTCTGACTGGAAGTCTTCTGTGTTCTCCTCAGAATGTCCTTTTGCCATTAAGGATTTTTGAGCATAATATTCGGCTTTCTTTTTGTAGAAAGCAGAGTCCCTCTGTGGGCGATTTGATCTGCTTCTGCATTCATTCGCAAAATGGCCTGGTTTTCCGCAGTTAAAACACCCTTGAGGAGTGTTTCCTGTTCGATCATTGGACTTCTGTAGGTCTCCGCCTTTCTCTGATCTACATTCATTTGCATAGTGACCAGGTTTGCCGCACTTGTAGCATTCTTGCTGTGTGTGGCTTACCGAGTCATTTGACCTCTGTCGGTCATTCCCTCTGTAATTTCTATTGCTTGACCTCTGTCGGCCACTTGATTCTTCTCCTCTTCTGTCATCTCTTCTGTTGTCTCTTCTGTCATCCTGGTTTTCTCTATCATATCTTTCATTTCCGGAACCTCTTCTGTTTCCTCTGAACTCTTTTGTCAATAGAGCTAAAGATTTAGCTAGTGACGCAAGAGTTATTTCCTTTTCTGCTTGCTCTTCTTCTTCACTGTCAATTATCACCATCTTCTTCTTCTCCTTCTTCTTCTCCTCTGTGGCTTTATCATTTCTTGGTCTCTGTGCATCCTCTTTAGTTTTACTAACCAATGCATATGGTGCAATGGTTAGTGTTTTAGCCTGTGCTATATGAGGTTCTTGTGCGGCTAATGTTCCGTAAAGATCAGAGAGAGTCCAGGTGTCTAGATCCTGATTTGTCTGTAGGGACATGGACAGCTGGAGCCATTCTTCATTTAGACTTTTTAAAAACATGACATTGTTTTCTTCAGAAGTTCTGTCAATGCCTGATTTTCTGCAGTGGTTGATTAGAGAGTTGAATCTGTCGTATGTTGTTTGCAGAGATTCTGTTGCTGAGGCTTTGAATGCATGATATTCATTGATGTACTGTGCTCTTCGGTTTTTTTGTGTTTTAGCACCTCCTTCCAACTGTCTTTCCAGTTCTTTCCACAGATCATGCGCTGTTTCACATGAATCCAAGGATTGAAAGAGTTCGTTGGGTATTGCCATAATTAATGTCCTCTTGGTTTTCTGAGCAACTTCATCTTCTGCTTTATCTTCGGTTGACCACTCCCCTTTTGGCTTTGGTTTTTGATGTTCAGGGATTTCGGCAGATTCAGCAGTAGCAGGTATACGAGGTACTACTGTCATGGGAATAGGAGGAGGATTGTACATATATTGTACTTGATTTTTTTCAGTGCCCTCGAAAAAATGGACCATTCTTATTTTCCATTGAGGATACTCATCTCGAAGGAGAGTAGGAGGTTTAGTGAGAGAACCAGTAGTAAAGAAATTATTTGTATTTGTCATTTGAAGATTTTAGAAAGAAAGTATGACTAAAGAGTTACTTCGATGAGCTTGAAGATTTTCTGGGTTTAAGCAGTTTCCAGACACAATTTTAAATCTCAATAATATCTATCACGAGTCTTGATAAGTGGATCACTTGATATTGAAAATCAAGGAAGGCTCTGATACCATTTGTTGGAACCCAGATACACTTAATCAAGATTAACAATCTGTTAGTGGAGTTTAGAGTTTGATGCGGAAGCGTATTAAACTAACAGATATGTTTGATAGATATTAGAACGCACATATATAAAGAAAACAGTAAGGAATAAAAAGGATTTCTTGAACAGTTACTGTTATTCAATATATAATAAGAACACGAAGAACAGATTAAGAACTGTTGGTGTGTGTGAGAATATAACACTCAGATATTTGACAATAAAGCTTGAGAGTATTAGTGATTCCTTGTGTATTCGTCCTTAGGAAGATCTCAACATGAGACTTCCTTTTATACTACTCTTAGAAGACTATGAAGTTGGTCACTGTTCCTTTTACGGCATGAATAGTAAACTGGATGGTGTGAACAGTGGACTGGATGGTGTGAGCAGTTGTTTGAGCCATGCGCATTTAATGGAGCAGATGTACTATTGGTAAATGCATTAAATGGCGCAGACGTCTATTTTGTACCATGCCCTATTGAGTCCACTCAGAGCTTGACACGTGTTTTGACAGTACTTTTCCATGCAAGTTGATGAACGTATCCAGTAATATCTTCCAAGTCTTCATAGAGGACCACAGAGGCTCTGTAATGAAGTACAGAGGTTCTGCGGTCTGGTCCTCTGTGGAGCAGTCTTCGCCGGATTCCGAGTCTTTGGTCTTCTTTGTGCGTATGACAGAGCTTCTGTAGGAAGCCTCTGCTGCTTCTGTAGCTTCTTGACCTTGATTTCTCGGTAATGTCGGCAGAGCCTCTGTAAGAGGCTTTCTTCACTTAGCCTATTTTTTACTACTTCTAAATACTTCTATGATTAGGAAGATTGAAGCTAACAGGTCTCAAGCAAAGGTGTTGCACCTAACACTCAAGGACCCATTTACAGATGGGTATCTAAACAACCTTAATTTTGTTTTGCAGCCGGTCATGTGTGATTTTTAGACTCTGGATGCTCCAAACACATGACTGGTAAACGCCAGCTGCTCACCAACTTCAAGGAGAAGTATTGTGGTGACGTTAGATTTGGAAATGACAACGTGGCCCTGATCATGGGCAATGGCGACCTCGTTCAGGACAACCTCACAATCAAGCGTGTGTCCTACGTAGAAGGCATCGGTCACAACCTCTTCTGCATCAGCCAATTCTGTGACAAGAATCTTGAAGTCAACTTCAAGGCGAAGCGGTGCAGTATTCGTAACGACGACGGAATGGAGATCCTTGCCGGTACTCGAAGGACGAACCTCTACACCATCAATCTTGCCGCCGTGAAGACCGATAAAGTCGTGTGCCTTCTTTCCAAAGCCACTACTCAACAGAACTGGTTGTGGCATCGACGGCTCTCACATTTGAACTTCAAGAATATCAACAAGCTGGTGCTGGGTGGACTCGTCAAGGGTATGCCTGATCTATAGTTTGCAAAAGAACATCTCTGCTCCGCATGCGAGATGGGTAAGATGAATAAGGTTTCACACAAGCCGAAGCCGGTTCCTAGCACGTCCAGACCTCTAGAGCTGATCCACATGGATCTTTACGGCCCTATGCGCGTCCAAAGTATAAGCCATAAGAAGTACGTCCTGGTGATGGTGGACGACTACTCGCGATACATCTGGGTCAAGTTCCTCCGTTCAAAGGACGAGACTCCAGGGGTCATAGTCAACCACCTGAAGGGAGTCCAGAATAACTTGCAGCTAACCGTCATCTCGATTCGCACGGATAATGGAACCGAGTTCAAGAACCGCATTATCAGTGATTTTCTCACATCAGCTGGAATTTCACACACCTTCTTGGTTGCTCGGACTCCTCAACAGAACGGCGTGGTGGAACGACGCAACCGCACCTTGGTGGAAGCGACACGCACCATGCTGACTCAGTACGGACTTCCGATGTTCTTATGGGCCGAAGCTATCGCAACGGCGTGCTACACTCATAATAGGTCCATCGTCCACAATCGTTTCAACAAGACGCCATACGAGCTCATCAACAAATGCACCCCAATATCAGCTACTTTCACGCGTTCGGGTGCAAGTGCTTCATGCTGAACGACAAAGATGATCTCGGCAAGCTCAAGCCAAAGGCGGACGGAGGGATTTTCATCGGCTATTCTACCTCTTCAAAATCATACCGAGTCTACAACAAGAGGACTAAGAGTGTTATTGAGAGTATAAATGTGACCTTCGACGAATTGGTCGATTTGGCTTCTGAACGTACCAGTTCAGAACCCGTGCTTACTGGAGTGCTGGCTTCTGATCACTCTAGATCGGAACCCAAGCACACGACAGTAGATCCTTCGTCGTCCAATACGTCGAAATCACATCCATCTGAGTTAGATCTACTGTTTGAAAATTTCAATAATGATTTTTATCTTCCCCCTGTATCTACTGATGCTTCTGTGAACGCAGATGTAGCTGTAGTTGTGTCGACACACATCTCCGGTCCTCCACCATCCCCCAACACTACATCATCGGAGAACTCACCTTCTTCACCTGTGATCGAGACGACGCCATCATCAAGTATAGCAACGGTGACCGCGTCTCCATCCCTAGTGGTTCAACCCACTCCGTCTTCCCCCGAAATAAGCAACAGTACTGACGCAACCGTCAAATCCTCGTCAACTACTGTTGTTTCCCAACCTGCGGCCGCCATCCGATTACATCCGGTTCCATCCTTAGAAGCGGTTCAGAACTTACCCTTAGGGTCCTACATAGATGCTGATAATTCTCAACCTCTCACGAACCCACTACCTCACACGCAGAAGTGGACTCGAGCGCACCCACCTGAGCAAATCATTGGAGATCCGTCGGCTCCTGTTCAAACTAGAGCAACGATGGAAACCGAAGATGAAGCTGCCCCTGTACTTCTAAGCAACACTAAAAAACGGGCGGCTATGGGAAATAAGTGCCTCTTCTCCATCTTCCTCAACAATGTTGAACCTGCGATGGTTAAAGACGCCTTACACGACCCGGACTGGATAATGGCCATGCAAGAGGAGTTGAACGAATTTGAAAGCCTCAAAGTATGGCGCCTAGTCCCTCGCCCGAAGAAGAAGACCATTATCGGCATGAAATGGATCTTCAAAAACAAGAAGGACGAGAACGGGGTCGTTGTACGGAACAAGGCTCGCTTGGTAGCGAAAGGGTATCGACAACAAGAGGGAATCGACTACGAAGAGACGTTCACACCAGTTGCCCGAATCGAAGATATTCGGATGTTCCTTGCGTACGCCGCTCACAAAAACTTCACCGTCTTTCAAATGGACGTGAAGACGGCGTTTCTCAACGGCAAACTCAAGGAGGAAGTCTACGTCTCCCAGCCGGAAGGTTTCGTCAGTCAAGATCACCCCAACCATGTGTATCGCCTCGACAGAGCATTGTATGGACTCAAGCAAGCACCGAGAGCCTGGTTTGATGAATTATCAACTTTTCTAACAAATTCCGGCTTCTCGAAAGGTAAGATCGACACAACCCTTTTCATCAAAAGGGAAGGTGAGGATATAATTTTAATTCAAATCTATGTCGATGACATTATTTTTGTCTCTACGAACCCACAATACTGTTAAAAATTTTCAGTCCTCATGAAAGCCCATTTTAAATTGAGTATGAAGGGTCAGATGAATTTCTTTCTCGGTCTTCAAGTCAAACAACTGTCGACAGGGATATTCATCAATCAATCTAAGTACATCGCGGATATTCTTCGGAAATTCAAGATGGAACAGTGTACGCCCATGAAAACTCCTATGTCACCGGTTACGAAGTTAGACGCCGATCCTGACGGAAAGGACGTGAATACTACTACATATAGAGGAATGATAGGTTCCTTGATGTATTTAACGGCAAGTAGGCCGAACATAATGTTTTCCATCTTTCTGTGTGCTAGATTTCAATCTAAACCTAAAGAGTCCCACCTCATAACAGTTAAGCTTATTCTTCGTTATTTAAAAGGTACTGCTAATCTTGGCCTTTGGTACCCTAAGGACACAGGTTTCGAGCTCACAGCGTTTTCTGATGCTGATCATGCGGGGAGTATGCTCGACCGGAAGAGCACCACGGGTCACGTCCAGTTCCTTGGAGATAAGTTGGTTAGTTGGGCCTCTAAGAAGCAAACTTGCGTCTCCACCTCCACTGCAGAAGCGGAGTACGTGGCCACGGCTAGTTGCTGCTCCCAAGTGATCTGGATGCGCACGCAACTGAAGGACTACGGGTACAACTACTTGAACATCCCGATCTACTGCGACTCCGAGAGTGCCATCGCAATCACGAGCAATATGGTTCAACATACGAAGACAAAGCATATTGACGTGCGCTACCATTTCATTAAAGACCATATGGAAAGAGGTACGGTGGACAGGGGCGGATGGAGGTTGAGGTTGTAGGGGTCCTGGGCCCCCTACTAGCCCAAGTCTACAACAGGCAAAAAAAAATTAGTCTCATTTTCAGTTAAATTAGTGGATGGGCCCCTAGAGATTTTAACCGAGGCCCCTTAAAGCGGTGGCCCAAATTTGTATTCCAATAAAAAAAATACTCTATGCAAGATACTCGCCTCGACAAAATCAAAAATCAGACAAAACCTAATTTTTTTGCTTCTGCCATTAGTCTGCTGCTGGCACGCCGCACGCAGATCCACGGTTGTCCTCAATCCTGCTGCCAAGGTGATTTCTTTATTTCAATTACTCCTTTCCAGCTTTCCTCAAACTTAATTTGGTGCTGCACTAAGTAAAATTGTTTTTTTACAATTGTTAATGTCAAATTTATTTAGTGTTAAAACGTAACTGTTAGTGAGGAATTAATCAACTAAAGTGTTAATTTATTAACTGTTAGTATTTAGTAAGGAATAAGGAATTAGTGTGTTAAAGTGTTAATTTGTGAATATGATTTTTATTTTTTACTATTGTTAATTTATTGTTGATTTTTTGATTTCTACAATTGTTAATTTGTTATTGATTTTTATATAATTATACTATTATTGTTATTGCTAGAAAACATGGAAAGATTTTACAAAAGGAAAGCATCAACATTCGAATCTAGTTCCAATCCTTCGATGCCTTGTGAAATTGATTTGAGTAATCTTCCTTGGGATCCCGTCGAGAGGAGAAGAATTTCCGAGTATCATCCTAACCAAAGAGATGAAGAATGCATTACCTTTTCGTGGTCACGATGAATCTGAAATGTCTATTTCTAAAGGCATGTTCTTGGAAACAATAAGCTTAATTGGTGATTGTAATGAGGATATTGATAAAGTTATATTAAAAAATGCTCCAAAGAATAATCAAATGGTGTCTCCGAGTATTCAAAAAGACATTGCTTCTTGCTTTGCAAATCTAATACTCAAATCCATTTGTGAAGAAATTGGTGACAATGTGTTTGCATTGCTAGTTGATGAGTCTTGTGATTGCTCTACGAAGGAACAAATGGCAGTGGTTTTTCGATATGTTGATGCGCGTGGTATTGTTAAGGAGAGATTTTTTGGTATTGTTCATGTGACGGGGACATCTTCTTCCATTCTTAAATCTGCAATTGATAATTTATTTGTTGAACATGGATTGAGTCTGAAACAGTTAAGAGGGCAAGGTTATGACGGAGCAAGCAATATGCGCGGTGAGTTCAATGGATTGAAAGCTTTGATCTTGAATGATAATAGCTCGGCATATTATATTCATTGTTTTTCTCACCAACTTCAATTAGTTGTTGTAGCGGTTGCAAACAAACACGAGGGAGTTGAGAACTTTTTTAATATGCTAAACATGGTGGTTAATGTGGTTAATGCTTCTTGCAAACGTAAAGACATGCTCCGACAAAGTTACAAAGATAGAGTGCAAGAGGCAATTGGTAAGTTTGAAATTGAAACCGGACGTGGGTTGAACCAAGAGATTTCTCTTATACGAGCCGGGGATACACGATGGGGTTCCCATTACAAAACCATGGTGAGTTTGATTTCTTTATTCCCGAATGTTATTGAAGTGCTTCATTATGTTGAAGAGGACGGTGACAATGGTTTTAGTCGCACTCAAGCAACTGGTATTCTAGCATATTTGAAGACTTTTGATTTTGTAATTTATTTGCACTTGATGTGTCGTATTTTAGAGGTCACAGATTTATTGTCACATGCACTTCAAAAAAAGGATCAAGATATCGTGGAAGCAATTTCATTGGTAAGAGGAACCAAGCAACTATTGCAAACGTTTAGGGAAACCGGGTTTGAGCCACTTTTGAAGAAAATGTATTCTTTTTGTGAAACAAATGCTCTTTAATCGTTGAACATGACAGAATGTTATAAAAAGAATGGAAGACGAAAGACCAACATCACCAATCGTCATTATTACGAGTTTGATATATTCAACATTGTTGTGGACATGCAACTTCAAGAGTTTGGGGATCGATTTAGTGAGGTAAGCACCAATTTACTTAAATATATAGCAGCTTTGAGTCCATGTGATTCATTTTCTCATTTCAACATACCGGATTTATTGGAGTTGAGTAAGTTGTATCCTTGTCATTTTGATCGTTTGGAAAGGATCGCTCTTGAGAAAGAACTTAACATGTACTATGTGATCATGCGTCAAGATGAAAGATTTGTTGATTTGAGTGGTATTGCCGAGCTTGCTAGATTGATGGTGGATACAAAAAAACATAAAACTTATCCTCTAGTATATCGGTTATTGAAGCTAGCTTTGGTTTTGCCTGTCGCTACCGCAACAGTCGAAAGATGTTTTTCTGCCATGAAGATCGTGAAGACTGATTTACGTAACAAAATCGGTGATGAGTTTTTGAATGCTGCATTAATCTGTACCATTGAAAAAGAGGCACTTCTCAATGTTACGAGTGATGATGTAATCGACCAATTCCAAAAGATGAAGAGTCGTAGAACACAATTGTAAAAGGTAACTTTTTATCATTTTTAATGAATTCGAATCTTTTGGTTAGCTATTATTTTATTTTATATTGGGCCCCCTACTATAATTCTTTCTGGATCCGCCACTGACGGTGGAACTTTACTTCGTAAGTACAGAAAATCAACTTGCAGATCTGTTTACCAAGGCTTTGGACGAAAAACGGTTCAATGAACTCGTGTCCAAGCTAGGTATGCTTAATCTGAAAGTTTGAGTCACGGCTGTACTTGTCACACCTTTCCTTCACTACGGGATAACTGTACCTTACTCAGTTACACTTGTTTCGCAGCGTGGTTTAGGTGTCTCAAGCACATCGGTGACATGTACTATGTATTTCCGTTTTAGTGTTTCTTTCGCTTTTCTGTTTTTACATGTTTCTTTAATTCTATTCGTCTTGTCTTTGGTTTTCCATTTATTTCCCGAGCTACTAACCGTTTGTTCAACAAGGTGTTTCCTCGAATGCCAAGTCCCCAAGGTAAGTCTGTTGTCCTTTGTTGTGGGAGAGTTGCATTTTTTTGAGAAATTGAGGGGGGGAGATGTCAGTTTGAAAAGTAAAGGGGGAGTATTCTCCATTCAACAAGTTTACGAGAGTTTTTCATATTTTTTCTTAAGTTTCTTGATAAAAAAAACACTTGAGGGGGAGCATCGCATTTATTAAAAACTTGAGGGGGAGAGTTGTTTTCGAAAAGTTGAGGGGGAGAAGTTAAATCTCTAAAACCTGAGGGGCTAAAATGAAAAAATTTCAAACTCAAGGTTACTTTTAAAAGTTCTTCAAACTTCAGGGGTATTTTTGCCAATATCCAAAAGTTGAGACAAAATTGGAACCGGGAGAGTTAAGAAGACCGGTACCGGGTTCACTCCCGGTATCGACCGGTATATAAATACCGGATTTTCACTCTAAAGTCTTCACAGCTTCAAAATTTTCGCGCCATTTCTCTTCTAAACCATCTTTGTGCTCTCAACTTGGATTCTTGCATATTTCAGGCTCAGATCTTCATCCAAACTTCAGGTATGTATTCCAATCTATGTTGAATCGTGTTACTTGCTTCCAATCGACCCTCACACAGCCCACCATCGATCGATTTGATCGATCATGTCTTGTTGGTGCCGCTAGGGTTTGAAAACCCTTCGGCTTGGCCCGACTCGTGGAATCAATCGATTGTAGACTCGATTTCTATGTTTTGCATGATTAGAATCTATCATCGGGGTCGATTTTAAGTAACAACAAGTTCAATTTTGATTTTGTATTTCGATTGAAACCGATATGGGTTCCGGAGTCGGTTCCGGTATCGAATGATCCGGAATGGGGTCCCGGAATTCGTATCATCTAAGTCCCGGTTTGTAAGTCCCGTAATGAGTACCGGAGTTTGTTCTGGATGTGGACAATCCGGAATGGGTTCCTGTTGGTCCCGAAGGCCTATACAAGTTTGTAGAAGGGGGGGGGGGTTGAATACAAACACACAGATTTTACTTTTCTAAATTGTTTATTGATAAATCATTAACAATTTACAGCTTGTTGCGGAGACAAGATTAAGGATAAACCTAAATCTAAACAAGTTGGAACACTAAGGTTTCTTGCACTAAGAGAGATAAGGAAATTACAAATAATAACCTATCTTGAGATAAGAGATTGAACTTGTCCAGAGTTAGCAAGTTACTTCAAATGAAGTGAGTTCATCTCTTTATATACTGCATGCATTTAATGCAATTCAGTATATACTTTACACGTGTCATCAGCTGGTTGGTTGCATGTCATTGACCTTGGTTGACAACCTTAGTAGTCGTATGGATGAATAGTGTAGTATCAGAGTGGTTGTACGATTTCAGATATTCGGAGGTTCTTTTCTGACAATTCGTACGGAGTCGTGCAAGGGTGGTTAAGACAAAAGTATTTTGTATGGAGGACTTCATGATCAGCTTTCGTTGATTCAGCGATTATCATTTTCTATTCAGCGAATGATAAAGTTCAGCGATAGCTGAAGTCTTGTACTTGATACTTCACGTTGAGTGGACAAATCTGAGTCTTCGCTGATCCGCATCAGTTCATTAGGAGACTTGTCGCTGGTTCTTGAGCTTGATCTTCGACTTCAGCGTAGAACCTATGTTGACGTGAAACTTGTCTTCAGGGATCATAAGTAAACAACTAACTTATCAGCGATCATCATAATGACTGAACAGACTCAGCACATTAATGGTGAATAGTGTTCGCTGAATGTTTAATCTAAAGAGCGAGAGTTCCTATCAGCGGTACTGTAAGATCTTAGTACTTATCAGCGATAGTGAAACTCTGATACATATTGTTTACTTACAATTTTCACTAAGTATTTAAGAGAGGGTCATTATCAAATCACTGAGGGTTTGGATCAACAATCTCCCCCTATTTGATTGTGACATAGCAACAAAGAAAATAGCTATTTAATGAAAACATAAGGATAAAAAGAACTCATAAAATATTTGTCCCTTTTACTGTTTTCTGGGATCTTTTCAGTACTGATGGAGTAAAGTACGTTCGCTGAAATCTTTCTTTAAAATATTGAATCAGGTTACAATGAAGAACAGAAAGATTACAAGTACAAGCGAAATAATTTACAAGTACAGAAGGATAACTGATACAATAGAGAAAAAGGAGATTATATCAGTTTTCAAAGGGTTCTTCCTTAATGAGAAGTTCATCAAGGGTCTTTTTAGTGGGGATAATCCAGTCAGGGACATTTACTCCTTGATTCTTTAACTTCAGAGCAGCTTCAAAAATCAAGGGCTTCAGGTGTCTAGCTTTGATGTCGCGTCTGACTTCACACCAGTGTACGAGATCTCTGAGTTGTTCGATGGGAGCGATGTGGAGCTCAGAGACACGTTGAAAGTGAGGATTTCCATCATAGTCTAAGAAGAATATACCATATGGATCACTTACCACTGTGCCAGGGATGAAGGTTTCTCCAGGTGGTAGGGAGGTGTCAAGCATTGAAAGATCAGCATCAGGGCCAAGAACTTCAGCACGAGAGAAACCAATACCTGTTTCATTTCGAATGATTGGACCTGAATTAGAAACTTTCTTCTTCTTAGCAGAGGCTTTCTTCGGTTGAGGAAGAGTAGGAGGAATATCCACAGCAGATGAAAGCAAGTCGATCTGTTTGTTTAAGATCATCTCAACATGGCTTTTGAATTTTGAGCGTGATCCCTGAATGGCTAATTTCGTTTCTAACCATTCAGAGAGACCAAACTTTTCTAATGAAGCAGCATAGAAGGTTTGCTTGGTTTTCTCATCTCTGTAGACATCCACTTCAACAACAGGAACATCAACGTACATTTTTCCTCTGATGTTGGCTTTGATTATCTTGGATGGTCTTGATCGATAGGTCAGCATTTGATTAGCCCATTCCAAGGTTGTATCAGAGACCTTTGTCTTTTCTCTAACGATTTCTTGAGCATCATCCCAGAGCTGACGTTGAACATCAATGGGAACTCTTTTCAGCTTGGGGTCTTTGATTGATCGTTGAGTAAGCTTGATGGCGTATTCTCTGTCTTTCTCTTCAGCTTCCTTTCTTTCAGCGATGAGGCGTTCAGCTCTAAGGTGTTCCTTGTATTCAGCTTTTGAAATTATGAACTTTGGAGGAACTGAAGGCAGTTGATCACGCCTTAGAATGATTCGCTGATCCTCGAATCGCTTTATTATTTCCTCTCTTCTCTTTTGATCCTCTTCACTCAGCTTTTGAGGAGCTGAGGAAGGTCTGTTTCTGTGCGAGAAAGGTTGTTCTTCTGGTTCATCAGTCTCAGAGATCAAATCTAAGACTAGGATTATTTTATCAGCAGCAGCTGGCTTTATTTGTGAAGTCGCAGTAGTAGAACCTTCAGCGACATCCTCAAACAGGGGAGAGGACTAGCTGAAACACAGCGATCTTACAAATAAGAACATGGGTAGAAGAACTTGGGTAGAAAGAGAAAGAGAAATATGTTCAGGTGTAGGCTAGGGTAGTAGAACTTATAGAGGAGGGATGGAGTGAGATATGATTAGTGTACCTGACAAACCGGCTTTACAAGCAAGATCGCCAGATTTTCATCTTCAGCGACGCCTTTGCCTTTGCCTTTCTCAGCGCCAGAGGCTGAGGGCTTTGTCTTTGTCCGCTCCCCTGTTGGTTCATTTATTGAAATTCCCTTAAGAGCTTTGATCCTTGGGGCAGGTTTGACGATAAAGAAATCATCGTCATCTTCGTCATCATCATCATCATTCTTCTTTGGAGAAGAAGATGGTTCATCATCAGGGATGTCGACGGCTTCATCATCTTCTGCTTCGGATTCTTCAGCGTCTTCTTCGAGTTGCTCCCCCTCAGATACAGAGGCGAGCTTCTCGGTTCCCTCAGGGTTTTCATCTCCCTGAGGTCCAGCGATAAGATCTTCATTCTTCTCTCCCCTGATAGATTCATCATGGGAAAGGTCTTCAGCGCTCTTTTCAAGATCCTCAGCACTCTTCTCCCCGGGATGTTCAGCGCTCTTCTCCCCCTCTTTCTCATGATTGGGGGAGGAATGGGTAGACTCAGCATTTGTATTTTCTCTGTCTTCTTAGCCAGAGATTTTAATACAACTTTCAATCGCTGCTAATCTGTCTTCAAGGCCAGATATAGCAGGATTGATCTTCCCAAGCTCAATGCGATCTGTCGCTGTAAAAGTTTCCAATACAGGGGCAGGGGCAGGAGCAGGAGTATTCGCTTTGTTGACAAGCGTCTCGATCATCGTTTTCATAGAACCAACGTCGGTTTTTACAGAACCCAAGTCGGTCTTGACAGCTGACATATCCCCCTCGAGATGTTCAACCGATGTTTTCAGCTTTGTAACTTCGCTGGACACGGTCGAAACTGAGTTTTTTAGGCTGGTGTAGTCAGTGTAGATGTCAGAGAGTACTTTGGCAAAATCGCTGAGCGTCTTATCAAGGTCTTTAATGTCATCTGTGGAAGCTTTCTTCTCCACCACCGTAGTCAGCTTTGTCAAATTCTCTCCAGCGTTTGTTACGGCTGTAGAGTTGTTGGAGAGTGTGGTGGTGAGACCGGTCAGCTTTGTTTCCACGGACTTCAGAGACTCGTTGATGTCTCCCAAATTAGGACCTGTAACAGATAAAAACTTGTGAACAGAGGAAAGCTCAGAAGTTTGGGGTTTAGTAACAGTGTATAGGATTTTGTGTGTACCTGCAGGAGGGTGTACGAACTCGTCAAAAATGCGGGTTCCTGAATAATGTTCCATATCTTCCTCAAAAGTACGATGAGGTATGGTGATCTCTGCAGGTCCTGTCTTCATCATTCGTTGAGAAGCGTCAGTGGTGGCTTCTGGAATGATGGCATCTCTAGTGTTCTTTGGAGGAGTGTCCAAGTGAGTGGAGGGAGAAGCGAAGGATAAGAATGGGGTTCGGGTACTGAGTTCAGCGTTGGATTCGCTGACAATCACTTCATCTGTCTTTTGAGAGACTGAGGGAGGTTGGGTAGGTTCCAAGTTTCTAACCTCAGCGTTTGGAGACGCTGAAGTCTGGATTGAAGGGATGGCTTGAATGGGTGTGGCAGAGCGTACCACGAAACTTTCCTTCAACTCTTCAGAATGAGCTGAGGAGTCTTCAGCATGGGATTGCTGGGGTTGCTCCTTGGTTTTCTTGATCCTTTTGGAATCAAGTTGGGTTGAAGAGTGTTTCCTTTTCTTAGAAGGAGAGGATTGTGTGGCCGGGGTATCAGCGATGGGTATTGTCGCTGAAGGAGCCACAGAAGTCGAAGAATTAGGGTTAAGAAGAGAGAGAAGGGTAGAGAGACGTACCTCATTGTCGACAGGTTTGAAATCGAGCACCTTAGGGCCAACCTGAGAAAGTTTCAGGTCACCCTCTTGAGGATAGCTGTCCTTCAGGCCATATTGGAAGATGGCGCTGATGAAACGGGGGTAGGGAACCCATGCAGGTCTGTCAGCAGCAGAATCTACTCTTTGTACTAGGTCATCATAGATGATAGATGCCTAGTCAATATGTAGACCTTTCAGCAGTGCGTATCCTATAGTCTGCTGAGGTTGAGCGACTTGATCAGAGGAGCCGGTCTTCGCTATCATGCAGCTGATCAGGTGTGCGAAGATGAAATTCATCTCGCTGGGCATTTTGGACTTCTTTATCAGCGTCAGCTTCTTCTCGGGCTTCTTGTCCCTTCCAGTTTCCCAGATGTAACCCATTGCGTCGAGGAAAGCAATGATTTCTTCTCTGTCAGCATGCTTCTTATGGTCAGGGAATGGAACAAATGGTTTTTCTTTGGTAGCATTGGGAAAGTTCAGGGCTTTTCGAATGATTGCGGGGGTTATCTTAATTGTGCCATACTCAGTATCGCTGAGTATGCAATCGATGGTTTTGGATGCATCTTTGGCGGAGGGTAGCTGAGTGTGTCTGGCAGAGTACCAGAACTGGGATAGTAGTAGCTGACTTGCGGGAGGTGTGATGGTCAGGGCTGTTGAAATGCAGCAGTTTTTCAGGAAATTCACAGCATCATCCAGATGTGTGACTTGCTTTCGAGGAGGAAACTCGAGAAGCGCAGAGAGGTTGTTGACCTTGGTCCAATCTAGTTGATCCAGCTTGAACTTAACCTGAGGGGCTTTGATGATGTCCACTTCCTCAGAGTAAGCGGAGATGGACTCAGCGGTAACATTGATCTTTGAAGTTGCCATTTCTCTATATTATCAGTTCAACCAAAGATGTTAACAAATAAGAATTGTCTTGGTATGGAAAGAATTTCCATTAAGATGGTTCGAATTTTGTCCATTTCATTCAGACATAAATGTCTTAATGAAGATTAGGGTTTTTCATGATTTTTGAAACGAAATGTAAAACCCATAAAGTCTTGTATTCCAGTTTCCAAAAAAAATCTGGATACGAATGAAGAACAAGTTTAAGATTAAGATTTAAAACTTGAAGAACAACCATGAAATGGTTGTGTTCATAAAACCATGAAATAAATGATTTTATTTTTAAGAAGTTCTTTTGTTTGATCTTGTTTAAAACAATGATAAGATCAGAAACAAGTTAAGCATTTGGTAATAAATAAGAACATATTAACCTTGATGTTTTGATGAAGAAGATGATGAACAGTTCTTTGAAGATTTGAGAGCACAAATGCAACAGTAATTCTTTTCTTGCGGAGAAAGATTGTTCGCGTAAAAGACAAATATAAACCAAGAGTTGTTTATATAGGGAGTTTTAGAGAGAGAAAACCTTGAGCGGGAAAAGGTTTTCATCATGACACGGACACGTGTTTGCATTTGATTGGAAGTTTGAACGAAACGTGCAAACGTGTGTCAGAAAGAAGTCGTGCCTGGTGTTATCCGTTGCAATGACGTCACAACTGTCCTTTCACATTCTTTTAGGATGTCTCTGAGGTTTTGAAAGCTCAGGGACTCTTTTGAAAAACATGAAGCACTGAATAGAAAATATCAGTGAAGGTTTTAAGAACTTTCAAAATATCGCTGTTAAGGAAGAGATATTCAGCGATGCATTTGTTTTTGAAATCTTGCATTTTCATGCGTTTGTCAGAGAGAGAAAACATACCTGGATATCAGTTTAACCAAGTTTATTCAGAGAGAAGATGATTGAATAGGTTATTCGAGTTGATTTTATCCTATCGCTGATTAATGTGAACCGCTGAAGATTTTACCCTTCAAAGTTCAGCATTCCAAGCTCGCTGATGAGAAAGTTGAATCTTGTCTCATCAAGAGGTTTGGTAAATAAATCAGCTAACTGATAATCAGTTGGGATAAAATGAAGTTCTATATCACCATTCATCACATGATCTCTGATAAAATGATATCTGATTTCTATGTGTTTTGTCTTTGAGTGTAGCACTGGATTGTTTGCTATAGCGATGGCACTAGTGCTGTCGCAATAGATTGGAATTTTGGAGAGCTGAAGATCATAGTCTAGTAGCTGATTTCTCATCCACAAGACTTGAGAACAACAGCTTCCAGCGGCTACATATTCAGCTTCAGCTGTAGAAGTGGACACTGAGTTTTGCTTCTTACTTGTCCAACTTACCAGCTTTCCACCCAGGAGCTGACATCCTCCTGTGGTGCTTTTCCTATCCATTTTGCATCCTGCAAAATCACTATCTGAATAGGCGGTTAGATCGAATCCTGAGTCTTTGGGATACCAAAGGCCTAGATTCGCTGTACCCTTAAGATATCGAAAGATTCGCTTTACAGCTTTCATATGAGATATCTTAGGTTCAGCTTGATATCGTGCACACAAGCATGTTGCAAACATAATATCGGGTCGGCTAGCTGTAAGATACAATAGTGAGCCGATCATCCCACGGTACAGCGTGACATTGACAGGAACACCCTTTGTGTCCTTATCAAGTGTCAGCGGTGGTGCCATAGGGGTTTTCATAGCTGAACTTTCAGTTAATTCGAATTTCTTCAGCATATCTTTAACATATTTTCCCTGATTAATGAAAGTTCCTTTTTCAGTTTGCTTAATCTGAAGACCAAGGAAATATGTTAGTTCACCCATCATGCTCATTTTATACTCATCTTTCATTCTATCAGCGAAACGAGTACAAAGCTCAGGGTTAGTAGAACCAAATATAATGTCATCAACATATATTTGAACTAAAATGATATGACCTTTCACTTTTCTAAAAAAAAGAGTTTTGTCAATCTTACCTCTTTCAAATTGTTCAATATGGAGATAAGTAGAGAGAGTATCATACCATGCACGAGGAGCTTGCTTTAAGCCATAAAGTGCCTTGTCCAGTTTATAAACATAACCTGGACGCTTAGGATCTGAGAATCCTGGAGGTTGTTCCACATAAACTTCTTCATTCAGCTTTCCATTCAGAAACGCTGACTTAACATCCATCTGATGTACAGTGAAGTTTTTGTGTACAGCATATGCTAAGAAAAGACGAATAGATTCAAGTCTTGCTACTGGAGCAAAAGTTTCGTCATAATTTATGCCTTCCTCTTGTCTGTATCCCTGAGCAACAAGACGAGCTTTGTTGCGAGTTACAGTACCATGTTCGTCCAACTTGTTTCGATAGACCCATTTAGTGCCTATCACCGTTTTGTCAGTTGGTCTACGAACGAGTTTCCAAACTTTGTTTCTTTCTAATTCAGTCAGCTCTTCTTGCATAGCGCTGACCCAGTTTGGATCTCTGAGGGCATCATCTATTTTCTTTGGTTCAGTTAGAGAAATAAAGTTAACAAATAAACAAATATTACCTGCACTTCTACGAGTCTGAATACCAGCGTTGGGATCACCAAGAATTTGATCGATTGGGTGATTTACAGTCCATCGCTGAGCCGGAGCATACGTCGCTGACTCAGTCTGAACTGGAGAAACTGAAGATGAGGCTTCAGCTACTTCTGGATTATCAGCTAAGAGAGGAATGTTTGCATTTGTCACGTCATTCACTGATTGCTGAGAAATAGATGGAATTTCTGAGACATTTGGATCAACTGCAGGTATAGTGTTAATAGGAACAGCTGAGACCCAAGATGTTTCAGCTTCACTATTCTGCATATCTGGAATGATAGTAGGACCATCATTTTCTACGGTGTGAGCATGAGGAGTGGGAACTTCTTATGAATCACCAAGATGAGAAAACATCCATTGATTCAGTTCTTCAGTATCTGCGGACGGTTTAGAGTTCGCTGAACGGGATTCGTCAAACGTGACGTGAATAGTTTCTTCTACAGTTTGTCTTCTACGGTTGAAGACTCTGAAGGCTTTGGAGACTGAGGAGTATCCAAGAAAGATTCCATCATCAGCCTTAGGATCAAACTTTCCAAGGGCATCTCTGTTGTTCAGTATGAAACACTGACATCCAAAGATGTGAAGAAAGCTGATTGAAGGCTTTCTCCCATGAAAGAGTTCATAGGCTGTCTTTTTGAATCTTTTAACTATCAGCGACCTGTTTTGCGTAAAACAAGCAGTGTTGACAGCTTCTGCCCAAAACTGAGTAGGCAGGTGAGAATCGCTGAGCATTGAACGTGCAGCTTCAATAATTGTTCTATTTCTTCTTTCAGCGACTCCATTTTGTTGTGGTGTTCTCACTGACGAAAAGTTGTGAGAAATACCCTTACTCTCAAGGAAGGAATCAAGAGAACTGTTTTTGAATTCAGTTCCATGATCACTCCTTATTGAGCGAACAGTCATATTGTTCAGAGTTTCCATCCTCCGAACAAAGGTGATGAGTTCTTCAGGGGTGTCACTCTTAGAACGGAGAAACATTACCCATGTGTAACGAGAGAATTCATCAACTATGACCAGCGTATATTTCTTTTCAGCGATGGATTGTTTGTTAACAGGGCCAAACAAATCCATATGGAGTAGTTGTAGAGGAGATGCCACTGAGGAGACTTGCTTTGACTTGAAGCTTGCCTTGGTCTGCTTCCATTTTTCACACGCTGAACATAAAGACTCTTTGGCGTATGAATGCTGAGGTAGACCAGTGACTAACTCTTTGGAGGAAAGAGTATTCAGTGTCTTGAAATTTAGATGCGAGTGCCTCTTGTGCCATAGCCAGTTAACATCAGAAGATGCCTTTGAGAAGAAACAAGAGTTCTCAGTGGTTGTTGAGTCTATGTTTATTACATAAACATTTTCCAAACGATAACCGCTGAGAGCTATCTTCTCCTTTTTGTCAGTGACAAAGCAGGATTCCTTAGTGAAAATCACTTTGTTATCCATATCGCAAAGCTGACTGATGCTCAGAAGATTATGCTTCAGCCCTTCAACATATGCGACTCTTCTGAAGGAGGTTGTACCATTTGAAAGTACACCATACCCTCGGGTGTGTCCTTTTCCATTTCCACCAAAAGTCACAGAGGGACCCTTCTCTTCCTTGTATTCAGCGAGCAGGTTTTTCTTTCCAGTCATGTGTCTAGAGCATCCGCTATCGAGATACCAGATACCCTTCTTAACCTGCATTTACAAAGGAAGATTAGTTTTGCTTGGGTACCCACTTAACCATGTATACACGTTTGTCAGTGGAGCTAGTTGGAATAGAAGGTTCAGCGGTCTTCGCAGCATTTGAAGATTCAGCTTTGTCTTTCTTCACTTTGGTTAATTTCTTAACTTCAGTGGTAGGAGTCACCTTGACCTGATTTGCATCGGGTTGGTCTTCTTTGCCTTGGGGGCAATCTTCACCTTAGCTATCTTTTCAGCTTTGGTGGCTGTGGGGCACTTACTAGCAATATGATCGGTAAGTCCACAGTGATAACATTTCCTATAACTAAAAGTAGTTCTAGGACTACTTGTATGCTGAGCTTTTAATTTCGAATTAGAAGTGCCAGCACCAAGTAAACTATTGGCTTTAGAAATGGGACGGACATTCATTTCTTCAGATTTCTTACCAAGGACATCCACTATGAGTCTAGGAGTAGATCGCTGAATAGATCAAGAGATCAACTTTCTAGATCCAGAGGGGTAGGTCACTGAGGCTTTAGAAGCATTCAGCTTTGGTACTAAGGTACCCTTCTGAGGATTTTGATAAATAACAATTCCTTTACCTTTGTCTTTAGAGACAGAGGTAGGTTTTGAATAAACCATTTTCTCCTTACCTTTTGAGGAGGTAGGAGTTTCCTCAGGGATTGGTGTAATGGACGAGGAGCACTGAGATGATGAAGTGTCAGCGACTGAGGATACGAACGTTCCAAATGTAAGCATTGAACGTTCAGTGGTTGGTTTTGGAGTATCATATTTATAACCCAGACCACGTTTATCACTCAGAGGAATCTGAGCCTTAATTATCTCAGTGATCTTTGTTGAAGAATTACACCATCCTTCAACAGTAGCTTGTTCAGCTTTTAATGCAGCGATAGCTTCTGCTCGTTCGATTTTGACTAGCTGATTTAAATAGACTTGATCTTTAAAATCATCTTCAATTTTAGAAAGCTTTTCTATTTGAAGGTGGCAGTTTTTAAGCTTTTCAGCGAGATCAAGATTTTGGTTTTCAACCACAGTTTTGCCGTTCATGGCTTCGTATAAACTTCTAGTCAAGAGATCGATCTTACGGAGACTATCAGCTTCATCAATATTTGCAATATTGGTAAAGAAAGAAGGTGATACCTGAATGGCAGATGTTGAAGTGGAGGGAATGTCTGAACTTTCTTCCTCTTCTTCAATCTTGGCCATGAGACATTGATTTGCTTCATCATCTTCAGAGTCAGATGATGATGCTTCTTCATCAGAAGCAGCCCAATCATAGTCAGCCATCAGGGTTTGGATAAGTATTTAAGATACATATTGTTTACTTACAATTTTCACTAAGTATTTAAGAGAGGGTCATTATCAAATCACTGAGGGTTTGGATCAACAGTTCCGGTTCATGTTCCGGACTCAAGGTTCCGATATATTATGTTCCGGATCCGGTCCCTGTTAAGTTCCGATATGATTGAGTTCCGGATCCGAACTCACTCCGGTTCCGGATCCTTTGGGGTTCCGGTCTCCACACCGGATCTTAGTGAATCCGGACTCTATTCCGGATCCGGATCAACTCCACATTGGGAGTACTGTTCCATTGCCTTAATCTGATGTTTGGTAATTTGTGTCACAATTAAATGTGTACACTAACTCCGGTCTCGGTACGACCCGAGTAGTGACTTGTTTCGGACTGTCACCGACTCTCGGTGTTTCCAAATTCGAGAATACGAGCCCCGAGACACGCCTTTGACTTACACAAACCATGAACACTCAACACCTTATTGGTTTTAAACAGGTACAACATGGCTCAACCAAATCCACCTCAAGGCGATGCCCCACTCCTTCCCGAAGGTCCGAATCTACCACTTCTCGCGAACAACTTTCATCTAGACACATCAATCTTATATGCCAATGTCCAGTCATAGTGGAAATTCTGAAGCGCCACACGCTCAATCGAGCATTGACGGCCACCGCTCCAGTTCCAGCAGTATATGTGCACCAACTCTGGCGATCCTTCACACCTGTCGCTCGCGGTCAACAATTCGTTCTCCAAGGCCGTATTGGAGACTCACAGGTGCTACTTACATTAGAAATCTTTCGTCAGATCCTTGAACGGCCTGAACCGACAGCCATTCAAGGACGCGTTGCCTACGACGCTCCGGTTACTGATGCAGTCCTCTGCCGGGATCTGCACGCCCTCAGATACGCTGCCGCACTCAGCCATCCATCGCACTTCTCGAGAAACCATCTACAGTCAGTATGGTACACCTTGTTCACTAATTTGAACAGGTGCTTATCATCGATCAACAAAGGCATAGATCAGACAACCGTCAACATGCTCAAACTGTTCCACGGCGTCGTTTACAGCCGCCACTTCGACAATGCGTCAACGCTTTGGACTGAGCTGTTCGAGAAAGTCCAGAAGAAACAAGGAAGCAAACGCCTTACGTTCCTTCCGATCCCGCGCTTTCTACAGCTGATCGTCGCTCACTTCATGGCGACTGTTTGGGTAAAAAATCACCAGTCTCGACCACGACCAGAAAATGGAAAACATATTTCTTACTCCTTTTTATGATAAGATATTCGCTCACTGGATCAGGCCTCTCGACCCGGTCATGTGCCATGGGGTCTCATTTTTGAAAGATCCAGTTCGCGTACAATATTTGGAAGTAATGAAGAGAAGCAGAATGGTCCACCAAGTCCGAACGCGACACAGAATTACAGAAATTGTGGAGATCGTGTCTGACAAAGTTCTTAGCGTATGGTTCCCGGTTTTCACTGTCAAAAGGGATGACGGAAAGGAATGGACATTCTCGGAAGCCGACTTCAGGCATCTGAACCTGAACGACTTCCCTGTACTTCTGAAAGAACTGAAGACCCGCACCATCCGACCGTTACCCTACACCAAAGCCCTCGAGACGATAAAGAGGTTTATGAAGTGCACTATCACCCTCACCTACATCAACGACTTCCAGTTGGGTTTAGAAAGCAATCAGAAGAAGATCAACATTCTGAAGCCCAATTTGAATCTTCCCGGAGACGTATAGGTACAAACTATTCTATCCAAACCAGAAACTGGGATTGTGTATCTGAATGGCAAAGGGGAGAAAAGGTACATGAGGATCAGCGAGCTGCACAAGTTCAATGAAGGAACTTTGATGAACATAGAGAACGTGCTGAAAAGGATCATGGAAGATGAAAAGAAAGAGTCGTCAGAGAACTACGCGAACGTCAGAAAGTATCTAGCTGAAGAGCTTCTCAGAGCAATTGAAGAATAGCTAGAGTTCAGAAAATCCATTCGGCACTTTGAGATATTATTCGTTATTCGAAAGCGATGTGTCCCTAACTGGCATGAGATCGAACTTCAATTCCAAGGGGGAGATTGTTAGGTCTTATGTTGGTGGAATAGAAGTATAAGGACCATTTATGACATATCTTGTAAATATCCTTTATTGGGTATAAATACTTTGCCTAAACCTAGATTAGGGTTTAATGATCATATTACTTTCTTGATTACTTTTTGTATGTACGGCTACATTGCTATCATTCTGTTCATCTAATCAAAGTGAGATTTGTGACACTATTACTGATTTGTGTTGATTCTTGTTATTGCACTTGTTAATCTGGGATCCACATCATTGTTAGTTTAGAAATGAAAGTACAAATGATTTCTAATTTAAATTAAAAAAAGAAAATGAAAAGCTTTAGCATTTAATGTGTTGAAATGATTTAAAAATAATTCAAAATTATGAGAAAAAAGATAAATATAAAAGAAGTCATCTCCTTAACTCTCTCTCCTACATTCTCCTTTATATATATATATATATATATATATTGATGATTTATGTTTATAAAATATTTAAGTTATTTAAGTTTATGTAAGTTTACTAAGTAAAAACAAATAAATAATAACATCAATAAATTTATTTAATAAAAATAAAATAACCATTGTTATACAATAGTGTTTATAGATTTTAGTGAGTGTTGAATTATAGTTTAACTATGTATACACAATTTATTAATTAATTAAACCAATGAAAAAAATAGAAAATGAAAAGTTGTAATCAATTAATGCAACATTTTATTTTAAAAAAGATCAAAAATCTCACAAAATTCTAAAGACTCAATGAAGGTTTCTCTTTAACCATCTCTCCTACATTTTCCTTTATATATATATATATATATATATATATATATTGATGTATACAAAATTTATTAATTAATTAAACCAATGAAAAAAATAGAAAAGGAAATATTGTAATCAATTAATGCAACATTTTATTTAAAAAAAAATAAAAATCTCACAAAATTCTAAAGCCTCAATGAAGACTTCTCCTTAACCATTTCTCCTACATTTTTCTTTATATATATATATATATATATATATTTTGATTCGGACTCCAAGTAATGTCATGGTTCAAAAAATCAAAATGGGACCGGACCACGGAGGAGTGATTCGTAATTATAAATAAAATATAACACTACGGTAATATAAATAAAATAACGTGGCTTACACAAAACTAATGAAAGTTGTCCCTCTGGTTTAATAAATAGTCATTATAGTTTGCCTTTTCTCTTAAAAGTGGTCCACGATATTAACTTTGTGACAAAAAAGGGTATTTTAGGGGTGTTTAGGATTGCCTATTTAAACAAGTTATGATTTTTGTAAAAGTGTTTATCAACTTATATAGTATTAAATCAAAATTTTATAAAAAAATGTTTGGACTAGTTTATGTCGGTACCAAATCGTGTAATATGCTGATAAGTGGTTTTTTAGGGGATGTTTGGGATTGTAAAATAGATTCAAATAAGTTTAACAAGTTAAAGTGAAGTAACTAATCAAGAACTCTTTATTACCACCGGTGTTGTTATTTTTCTTTATTCAATTTAAATTATTTTTAAAGTACAAATAAACTCATTAATGCATCCCAAATACACCCCTCTTCTTCTTGTTCTTCTCCTCACTGTCCCATGGTCCCACGACCCCATCTGGTCATCTTCTTTGTTAAACCAAATTCAAAATATGAAACCTAAATCAAAACTCAACCTAAATTCCAAATGGTAATACTAACATGTTTCTTGATTCTTTGTCAAATTTGCATTCTTTCTTGAAGATCAAAGACCAGTTTTATGAGTTATGCTTCAATTGATATTTAACAATGGTATCGATTCGTATTTCTTGATGGTAGTTTTGGTGAAGCCATACTTGTTAGCACCACCACCCCTTCAACTCACCCAATCCTGGTTCTTGTTCGGTGGTTCAAATAACCAATAGGTACAAGGACATAAATATCTCGTACTTAACAGCACGTTGAGTAACGGTGTGAGTATCAGTGACCATTTTTAAAGCAAAATACAAACTATAGTGACTATTTTTATACTCATTAAAGCACATGGATGATTTCGTTATTTTTGTAAATCACGTGACCAGAATTGTTAGGACAAATGTTTTCATCCTTTTTGGACACAAATATTAACAAGTGTATTTCATTTGTATATTAAGTATTTTATGAGGTGTTCATTGGGAGATGTACATAACGAGATAAAAATTCTCCAAAATAGAGACCGAGTAAATGAGAAATCGAATAGGAAAATGGTGCATTGAAGTGAGTTATAAGTGTTGGTTTATGAGAAATGTGTGTCCCACATATAAAATCAAGAACATAAGACACGTATGTCATTGTTCAAGTAAATCAGTTAAAAACAATTCGTAGAAAGGTTTCATCGGATAAGAATTTGAGATCGTATAAGAGTCCGTTCATAGTTGCAATTTTGATAGAAATCATAAAGATTCGTATCACAGACCAAAACAAGGGGTATAATGGAAATCTCATCTTTCCCATGTACGAATTAAGGCGCTGCCAAAAAGCCATGGCTTCGGGCCATTCGTGGTCGCCGCATGATTAGTCGATGCACATAAGCTGACTCGGAAACCCACGGTTACCCAAAAAACAATGTTCTTTTAAATTATTTTTCTTATAAGATTATATTTTTAAAAATTTACTTACTATAACAATGGGTAACATTTTAACTTTTAAAATGGTTAACCCTTTGTTTTATGGGTTACATGGCTTAAATGAGTTGATGTGGACATAAACAAAAACGCTTTCAAATTTATTTAATGTTTTCCTCATTTTCACTCCATACGATTCATATCCCACCATAGTATGTTTTTCATCACTCTCTTTAATTTGGGAAAAAATTAATTGCTGACAGCCTTAACCCACCCACCGCACATGGAACCCACCTTCAAGGACATCAGTCTGAGTGGGTGTTTTTTGACTCAATCAACGGCTAATGCTGGCTGGAGAGACTGGGATTGAACCCAAAGCATGTTCCGTAAAAGTCACGCGGCCCCTTAACCAACATGCTCTATAATAAAACCCTTTCAAAAACATTTACTTTTATTAAATTGTATGCAGAATAAATATTCTAGAGTAACACATTTTTAAAACAAATATGGTGTATTTTTTCAAGATAAATATTTTGATTGTAAATTAAAAAAACATAACACTTCTTATTTTTTTAATCATAAATACATACTTTAACGTTTTTAACAAAGAAAATATTTGTGCTTTATGTTTCTTGGAAGACATTTCTCTTTAGTGTTTTAGTTTGCTCATAATTATATAAAGTAAATAGCAGTTAAATGCATGTGATGAAGGTCCTTGGAGGTATTTAAACAAACTAAAATATTTTTCCACGAGTCAGATAAATAACCCATAAAATTTTAAAGTACCTCAACATTGTCAAACACTTTGTCATGTACTTTAAGATTATTGAGAAGAGAGTTGGACCTATTGTACATATCCATGAGCGACTCATTTTTGTGGCATACAAAAAACTTGTATTGTCGGATGAGATTGGTTCTTTTGCTTTTGTGCACTTATAGAACAGTGAGAGTGATCCATATGTTTGCAGTAGCAAGATTCATGATGGAATGGTAGACATCATCCGGAAGAGACATAACAATGATAATTCGGGCCTTTGTGTCCACTGTTACGTGTTTCTTGTCTTCTCTGACCATTGATTAGGAGACTTGACAATTTTCCTTCCAGGTTCAATGAGTTTGTCATTCTCATGTCGTACACTCAGAGAAAAGGAGGTCGGAACATAAAGAACATTTTTAAGAATGTGAGGGAATTGATTGTCAACTCCTTCAAGAAAGAGTGACATCCGATTTTTTTCAAAGGGAAATTTTGTCTTTTTGAAAACGAGGAGCTTTGGATAGAGAGTCATTATCACTGGTTGTGGAAGTCATCACGTATCTTGTTTATTAGGTAAAACAAACCGTTCTGATATTACTTGTTGGTCCCGAGAAGGGATGAATTACATAGAAAGTGTTTGTAGAAGGGGGTTTGAATACAAAACAACATATTTTCACTTTTTAATTCGTGTTCTATATTTTTGTATAGAAACAAGAATTACAGATTTACTACGAAAGCTAGGATGATAAGACCCGTGATCCTAAAGAATCTAACTGGTGACAAATTTGCTAATTGGAAGAGTGGGAGGAAGAAGGGTTCTCTTCCAGATCCGAAGAACTAAGGAAGTTCCGAAACACTCCCAAGATGTTCTTAGATAAAACGTGTGATTTACATTGAATGACAAACGTAACCTTTTATAGTTACCAATGCATTAAGTGCACTTTGTCCAACTTCAATGTGTGTCTTCTTTTGAGTGGTTGGTCCATGTATCCTAGTACTCTTCACTTCAACCTTATATTTGATGTAGACACAATTTTGTCTTACTTCATCCTTTAATATGTCGAGGAAGGTACCGAGTGAATGGTGCTTATGTACTAGCTTAGGCTGACATGTTATACATGTTCTCATATCAAGGAAGAGATGTAAGCCAGTAGGTGTGCCAAACTTGCTGGCCAAGTTTGTACTTCAAGATTCGACTTGCCATTAGTAGTATTTGTCAGACTGCTAGTTGACTTCTTACCTTGTACTGATCTTCTTTCGGCTAGATGACAAACCAATCTACTTTGGTGTTGATCTTGACCTCACTTCAACTAATCTTCGATTTTGTTGAAGAGTTTTTCTTTTTTATTAGTACAGATAGTTATAAGATTTTTACATAGAAAAAATGCCACCTTTTTCTATATCCGGGAGAAAGGTTATATTTCGGATTGACCAACTTATAGAACTTGATTTTATCGAATGTGTGTAGCAACTTGGCGAGTCTTTAGAATCCTTAAATAGATACTTAAGGGATCGAATGAAGGTGCTAAACAGACCAATTATAAATGAAGACATCCGATGGTGTATCCGATCTTCATAGGATCGTATTTTAGTTGTGATCATATCCGATGAAGGACGTTCAAATGAGCAATTATCTGAAGGTTTCTTATAATCATATTTCTTATAAAGATATATTGACAAATATTATTTTTAAGTGTCTGATCGGATGCTATTTTAAGATCAACAATAATACATTATTATATTATATATACTTGTATTTAAAGCGTAAACCCTAGTATCATCGAGAAGACAAAAAATAATTACATTTCTACTTCCTCTAAGTGGATAATTAAATTGAGCCTTTGTCAAGATCCATAAAATGGAAAGGAAGAAAAACGTAGAGGGCTTGAGAATATTGTTACCGGAAATTGTGTTAAGAGAAATCATCCGAGATGGTCACTACCTTGGAGAATGTTTTTGGATTTAGTATGTTTATATAAGGTTATCTAAATATATTACAAATATAATAACAAATATAATATATTTTATAATAATAATATCATACATTTAATTTATTTTATAATAGAAAACAGAAAAAAAAAACTGATAAAAAGACCAAACTGTCCTAAGCTAATTAACCTTTTTAAGACCATGAGTACCGCTTCCTATCATACCATCTGAACCCTGATGCCACCTCAGCGCCACATCGGCTTTTCTCTTTTCTACCATCCTTACCCTAAAGTGGAGTACCGCTTCCTATCATACCATCTGAACCCACCATTTACCCGCGACCTACACTTTACCAACGGTTATATTTAAAAAAAATAAAAAATAATAAAATTAGGCGGGTTCCCGAACCCACCCTTTACCCGCGACCCACCTACCCGCCCTACCCGTACCGTCTACCCGTGGTACCCGCGCCCTACCTGATGTGAACCCGCCGTGGTACCCGAAGGTGGTACGCACGGCCTAACAAAAGTAAAAAAGTTAGTGAGGGGGATAATAAGTGAAACGAATTGACAATCATAATAAATAAAATTGTAATTAGTTTAAAATAGAAATTAGAGTTGACAACGAGTGACAACCATATAGTCCAAAAATATAATTTATTTTAAAAAATAATTTAAAAACAGGGTGCTATAATAAGGAAAAAAATGAAAATACAACTATATATAATAGAGAAATTTGTAAAACTATGTTACTATTTGGTATATTTAAGCTTTTACAAAAAGAAAACATTACACAAAAACAAAAGATCTATAAGTCTGAAATAAAATTCTAATAAAATTAATATTTTCCAGTTATTTTTGAAAAAAAAAATTAAAATAATAATACCCAAAAGATATAAATTTACCTAATATAATTAATCACATTTATTAAGAACGATTTATTTTAGAGTGAATTGTGGATTTGGTTCTTTTGGTTTTGTATTTTCTTTGACTATGATTCTTATATTATGTTTAGAGTAAACTATGATTTTAGTCCCTATGTTTTGTAGTTTATAACGATTTTTCCCTAGTCTTTAAAATTTGCTTTTCTCGTCCTTGTAGTTTCACTCCTTTTGCTTTTTCGTCCCTAAAGCAATTGATGTTAGAACTGTCGTTAAATTAAAAGGGTAATTTTGTCTTTTTATATTAAAAAAAAGGTGTACGTAATATAAAAGTATAAATATAATGTTAAATATTATATCAAACATATATGTATACACGTGGAAGATGAAACCCTGAGAACCCCCCCCCCCCCCCTCCCCCCCGGACGACAATTCTCCCTCTCACCTTCTCCCCTCCACCTCCGCTGAACATCACCACCACCTCCAGTGGCCTTCAGTTAATCTCAACCATCTGTTGTGCCATCATCGCAAGTTTCCCCCTTTTCTCTCTCTCTCTCTCTCTCTCTCAAACGTCTTCTTCCCCCATATCGATACGGCTCCACCCCCAAAGTTCAGCACATTGGTTTCGATGTTCAACAAATTTTCGAAATTGTGTTTGTTTTCTATTATCGATATTCAACCCTCTCGCTACTCTCTTACTCTAACCAGAGAACCGTATTGATATGCCGATCTCCATCCCTTTCCTATGGCAACCTCTTCGTTTTACTCTGGGACGAAACCACAGGACAAAGCTCTCGAAGTCTGATGGAGGAAACCATAGGTATGAATCTCTGGAGGACTGAGAGACATGGATTTCATCGTAGAAAGTCTCAAAAATGAAGAAAATTGATAATTCGGGTTATTATTTCAGTTTGAGCCATTCTTCACCTTCACGTTATTAGACATTAGAGGCAACATGTAGTCTGAAGCATTAAGCTCCACAAACCCAACCCGACAAGTCTCGATGTTAGTCAAAGCGGCATTGAGCTACATTTGTGCATCGAAGTCGGTGCACTTGGTGGTTGGGTCTAGGGTTTGGTTTAGATTCAAGATGGTGCTTCAAAGAGGGTTAGATAGTCATCTCATGCAAGTCTCTCTCGCTCGTTACGACACTTGTGGCCGAGCCATTTGGTGTGAGTCTCAGCGTTAAGTACTCTTTCCATGGCTAGTTGCACAACCATTTTTCGGAAATCGGACTTGGCTAAGATGGCGCCGAAGTTGTGGGTTTTAGTGGTCATGAAATGCTTGCATGGATCTGGGTTCGGAGTTCTGCCGCACCACCAGTTGACGTCGTTTGGTAAGGCTGAGGAAAAGCATGCAGAACTGGATATTTGGAGGAGTATGAAGAAGGGTTTCATCACCATGGATTAATAGTTTTTGTATTGGTGAGTTTGTGAGAGAGAGCGCCTCTTTTTTCTTGTTTATGGTACTGAGAGTTTGAGACAGTTTATGGTTTACGGTTTACCCATGAAGTGTCTTGGCGAAGAAGAAGCTCATTGGGTGCATAAAGTGGTTGTACACGTGTAGAATAAAAATAATTCAATAAAAATAATAGAAAAATAACTAAAATGAGAAATGACCAAAAAGCCCCTGAGATAATGTACTTTTTTTAACAGAGTTACTCTTAAGGACGAAAAACAAAAGCAATTGAAAACCACCGGGACGAAAAATGTTGTTTTTAAAGACCAGGGACGAAACTTGTTATAAACTACAAACCATAGGGACGAAAATCGTAGTTTACTCTTATGTTTATTATGGATATAGTCTTTATGGTATGCAATATATTGTGGCTAAAATCCTTGAAGGCTAACATCGTTAACTTTGAGACATTAAAGGCATCACGTGTCTTGCACACCATGGATAAAAATGTCATTTTGCATTTCCTTTTCATATATAAAGACAAAAAAATAAAGAATCCTTGTGCATCACTCATCATCTCTCTTAATTTGTTTCATTTATTTTTTTTGTCAAAATACAAGAAAAACTAATTTATTAAAGTGGAAAAAAGCTACCTGCATATAAAAATAACAATTGTTATTTTGATGAGTTGTCTTTTTCGTGATGTAATGTTGGTTTCTAACAATTATTATTTTGATGTGGTTTTTTTAGATGTAATGTTGATTTTCAAACAATTGTTGTTTTTATATGAAAGTAGCATTTTTTGCACTTTAACAAATTAGTTTTTCTTGTACTGGATGAAAAAAAATGAGATGATAAATGGGTTTTAAAGATGATGAGTAATGCACATGGACCAAATTCACAATTCACTATCCTTTATTTTATTTTGTCACATTTATATCTATGATGTGCAAGGGATATGATGTCTTTAACGTCTCAAAGTTAACGGTGTTAGCCTTCAGGGACTTTAGCCACAATATATTGCATATCACATGGACTATATCCATAATAAACATAGTATGAGGATCATAGTCAAAGAAAATATTAAACCACAAATCCACAAGGACCAAATCCACAATTCATTTTTTATTTTATTTATGCATGCTAATAATACGATTTTTTATTCCATTATTTCATATTGAACATTAAATAAACATATAATTGATTTGGTTCAATTAGAATATGGGATAAAATCACGACACCGGATCATCTTTAATCAATTTGATGTTTTCAGTTAAAATCAAATTACAGAAATTTAGCAATTCGAGTTGAACATGACTACCAAATTTTGATTTGGTCTCATTCGGTTCCACGGTTTAATGAAAAACGGATTACGTGAAAAAAATATGAATATTTTTTTTCCTTTTGTTTTGCATTGAAATGTTAACGAAAAATGGAATGTTGCATTTTTTTTTACAATCTAAAACACATATCTGTTGGGTATGGAGTTAATAGTCGACGAAGAAATGTAACTACCGCCACATGGCGAGAGTCCAAGGGTGCCCAAGTCAGTATTTGTGTCCGACCCACATGAGAATTTGATCTAAGGGTTGTTTATCTATAACTTAATGAGCTTAATAGTCTGGACGTCTTATTTGCTCAAGTCATACAAGAGTGTTTCTTTATGGCTTAATCGTTAAGCCATGAAGCCAAAAGGGTTATATGGAATAAGTCAGGTGCCCTCACGTGTTCCCATTAAGCCACTTTAAACTTTAAAGTGGCTTAATGGGGACACGTGAGGGCACCTGATTTATTACAAATTAATGACAAAAATGCATCGGGAATGATCCAACCGTCTCTTTGTCTCTCTAAAACCCATCGGGTTCTCGTCCCTCAATCAGACATACTTATCCAGACAGACAACTTAACCAATACATATAAACCCTCTATAATTGTAAGCCCCAACTTTATGATCAAATTACTAGTGCGACCGTGGAAGTAGTATATCACCGATCAAGTGAACCACATTAATCCTGTGTGTTCTTTATTTTTTCTGCAATTTACGTTATAGTAGCCTTATTTTTGTGCGCCTGCTTAATTTGTGTGCCATTTCCTGATATGCTCGTGTATTTATTTCCCAACTTGAGCAACATGATACGACAGAAGGTGGTTAATGTGCGAGAAGAGATGACGTTTTCAGGATCACATGTGATTACAGAGTAAAATCACATGTGATACTACGTGTCCAAAAAGAAGTGGTGACTTGGTCAATGCAACCAACGGTCGCCTGCTCTAAGGGCGGTCAACGAAACATGTTTGTATCACATTTGCTTACCTATTTTGTATCACATATGATTACATGTAATCTTCGAACTTCTCGTGTTCTCATAAATTGACTGCCTCCGTGTTTAATCATGCCTCTTTCGTTACTATTAGAAGTTATTGTATTTTTGTATGCTTCTTTGGAAAGAGGCATAAAATTTATTTTCATACATCTTATTTCATTCCATACTTTCAGAAAAAACAATACCAAGTTCTTTTATTTGTTTTGATTTATGTACATATTTATGATACTTAATTATTTTAATGTGGAATAGTGGAAGGTTAAGAAAAATGTGTCAGCGTCAATATTCCTTGGATTCAACTTTTAGGAGAAATTAAGGTATATGTACATCCATGACAATACATAGAGTACAACAAACATAGCACATGGTACAACCTTTTCGTGCAATACTAAGAGTTGATGTAGCCATTTGGATGTTATGACAAATTAATGTCACAATCACACATAAGATGGGCCAAAATTAAACAAATTTATGAATATGTCGATAGCAACTTCTTCCAAATGTAATTCTTTTATTGTTTTGACATTGTTGTGGTTTTCTCGATTTTTATTTTGATAAATGTTGGTTCCTATATTGCTTAACAATGATTTATATATCTATTAGTTCAAACAGATTAGGATGCGGAAGCGTATTAACGAACTAAAGAGGTAATACTTGATAGATAAACACACAATATCAAATACGTGAAGTGGAAATAACACAGATAATTAACTCAATGATTCACTGTATTTGATATAATAAGAACACCAAGAACACCGAAGGTATTACAAGAATTCTTCTCTAATGGTGTGTGTGTTGTGCAAAACTCAATAGAAGAGCTCAACATGAGTCTTCTATTTATACTACTTCCACATGGGACAAGGTGGAGACAAGAAGTACTAAGGTACAAAGACACAATCGTGGAACAGTGATAAACGTTGTTGTAGTGCGCCGTACTCTATAAAGGACTGTAACCCATCAGAGGTTGACACGTGGAGGCAGCAGGGCGAGCCTTGTACGAATGATCTTCAGGATCTTCGTACAACAGAAAACGTGGGAAGGACGATCATCTTTGTCTTGATCTTCAAGTATTCTTCTAAGTCTTCAGTCTTCATACCACAGAGGCTCTGTCAAGTATGGCAGAGCCTCTGTGGCCTTGTCTTCTGTGAATGTCTTTAGTCGAGTCTTCATTTGGGTCTTCTATCGGTGTCTTGGCAGAACCTCTGTCGGTGTCAACACTTAGCCTATTTTTCAATACTTCTATAAACAGTAGAATTGGAGCTAACAACCCCCCCCCCCCCCTAAGTATTGTTGGTCCCGAAGGGTTATACAAGTTTGTAGAAGGGGGGTTGAATACAAACACACGATTTTTACTTTCTAAATTGTTTATTGATAGATCTTAAAACAATTTACAACTTGTTGCGGAACAAGATTAAGGATAAACCTAATCTAAACAAGTTAAGAACACTAAGTTTCTTGCACTAGAAATAAGATAGAAAGGAGATAAGAATATTACGAATAATATTCTAACACTAAGAGAGAAAGAAGAAGATGGCCGAGCACTTCAATTCTGAAGTAGGTATCTTCTTATATATTGCATGCATTTAATGCATGGCAGTGTTACTTTACACGTGGCAGCAGCTGATTGGTTGCATGGGTTGACCTTTGTAGACAACCTTAGTAGCCGCATGGTGCACAGTGTAGAATCAGAGCTTGTTGTACGATTCTAGACAGAAGGGAGGCCCGTTCTGACATTTTGTACGGAGACGTGCATGGGGAAAGACAAAAGTAACTTGTAGAGTAGACCTCATGATTAGCGTTCGTTGAACAGTTCTTTATCAGCGAGTGATAAAGCTCAGCGATTGCTGAAGTCTTCTACTTGATACTTCACGTTGAATGGACAGGTCTTGCTTTGCTGATATCCGCATCAGTTCATTAGTAGAAACTTTGTTGACGTGAAACTTGTCTTCAGGGATCATAAGTAAACAACTAAACTATCAACGATCATCACATAGACTGAGCATGCTCAGAGCTATTGGATGAACAGTGTTCGTTGAATGTCTAATCTAAAGAGCGAGAGTTCCTATCAGCGGTACTGTAAAGTCCTAGTACTTATCAGCGATAGTGAAACTCTAATACATATTGTTTACTTACAATTTTCACCAAGTGTTTAAGAGAGGGTCATTATCAAATCACTGAGGGTTTGGATCAACAATCTCCCCCTATTTGATTATGACATAGCAACAAAGAAAATTGCTAAGTATGAAAACATAAAGATAAAAAGAACTCAAAAAATATTTGTCCCTTTTACTGTTTTATGGGATCTTTTAAGTACTGATGGAGTAAAGTACATTCGCTGAAAATTTTCTTTTAACTTCGTATAAGATTACAGAGGGAAGTAGAAAAATTACAAGTACAACAAATTAAATTACAAGTACAAAAGAAGTAAGCTGATAAAGGATAGAAGAATTACAAGGAAATCCTATCAGTCGTAAGGTTCTTCCTTAATGAGAAGTTCATCAAGGGTCTTTGATGTGGGGATCATCCAGTCAGGGACCGTTACTCCTTGTTCTCGTTTGTTCTTTGCTTCTTCAAAGATCAAAGGCATGAGGTAACGTGCCTGAAGATCGTGTCTGAATTCACACCAGTAGATGAGATCTTTAAGCTGTTCGATAGGAGTGATGGGAAGCTCAGAGATACATTGAAAACGTTGTCGTCCATCATAGTCAATGAAGAATATCCCATAAGGTTCGCTTATGACTTTTCCAAGGATGAAGACTTCACCAGGTGGCAGAGAGGTGTCGAGAGCTAAGAGGTCAGGTTCAGGACCAAGTACCTCAGCTCGTGAGAAGCCGATACCTGTTCCGTATAGGAGGACCTGAATCTGAGGGTTTTGTCCTTTTCTTTGCAGAGGCCCTTCTTCGTTGAGTTTCAAGACGAGTGGGAGGAGGAATATCCACAGCGGAAGACACCAGGTCGATTTGTCGATTTATAAGTTTTTCGACATGATCCTTGTATTTAGAACGTGACTTCTGAATGGCTATTCTGATCTCCAACCATTCAGAGAAACCGTACTTCGTGATAGCATCAGCATAGAAGGTTTCCTTGGTATCGTTTTCTTTGAATATCTCGACCTCAACAATTGGAACTTTGATGGTCGATTTTCCAGTGATGTGTACCTTGTTGATTCTGGCAGTCCGATATCGAAAGTGTACTTTTTCTTTACACCATTTTAAGGTAGATTGAGATACCTTGGTCTTCTTCTCGATGATCTTCTGGGCGTCTTCCCACAACTGACGTTGAACTTCGATGGGAGTTCTTTTCAGTGCGGGGTCTTTCACCGATTCTTGGGCAAGCTGAATGGCGAGAGCCTTATCTTTTTCTTCAGCTTTCTTTCTTTCGGCGAATATCCTTTCAACTCTGAGGTGATCAGTGAATTCTTTCTTTGATAACCTGAACTTTGTAGAAACAGGAGTGACTTTGGAGCGAGGAAGGATGATTCGCTGATCTTCGAACTTCTTGATTATTTCTTCTCTCCTTTTCTGATCCTCTAAACTTAGCTTTTGAGGAGCTAAGGAAGGTCTGTTTTTGTGAGAGAGAAGTTGTTCTTCAAGTTCATCGGTCTCAGTGATTAAATCCAAGACCGAGATTATATCTTCAACTCTTGTGGCTGGGATTATTGTTGGTGCAGCAGTGGGGACTTCAGCTGGATCCTCAAACAGGAGAGAGGACTAGCTGACACACAGCGATTGTTTAAGTAAGAACATGGGAAAAAAGAGATAGAGAAAGGAATATGGTTAAGTGTATAGAGGTTTTATGGAGAGGAGAACTGAGATAGAGAAGGGATAGAGGAGGGATGCAGAGTAAGGGAAGAGGAGATATTGTACCTGACAAACTGGCTTTATCTGAAGGATGGCCAGATTGTCTTCTGCAGCGAGGCCTTTGTTTTTTCCTTTGTCAGCTTCAGACGTTGCAGGCTTTGTCTTGGTCGTCTCCTCTGAAGGTTCATTTATTGATATCCCTTTTAGAGCAGGGACCTTCTTGGGCTGAACGAAGAAGGAATCATCATCATCATCGTCATCATCATCATCATCATTTTTATGGGATGATGATAGTTCTTCGTCAGAGATGTCGATAGCTTCATCGTGTTCAGCTTCTTCTTCAGACTCATCCTCATCAGCATAAGGTTCGGTCACGTCAGCAGCAGCTTCAGTTTCCTCATCGAGTTGCTCCCCCTCAAGAGCAGAGGGAGTTTTCTCGGTTCACTCAGGGTTTTCAACTCCCTGAGGTTGTCCAGCAGCAGCAGTATTAGAACTCGTCTCCCCCTCAGCTAGGGGAAGGTCTTCAAGAGTTTTCTTCTCCCCCTCAACATTATGGGGAAGGTCTTCTTTAGTCTTCTCCCCCTCTTCCACATGATGGATGGGGGAGGATACAACATTCCCAGTAGCAGCAGCATGCATTGGGTCCCTGTCTTCCAGGCCAGAGATCCCAACACAGTTTCAATCTTGCTTAATCTGTCTTCTAGGCCAGATATAGCAGGATTGAGTCTTTGAAGATCTTCTCGATCCACCTGAGTAAAGTGTGAAGGAGCACAAGTGGCAGCATTCAGGCGATCGAGGACTTGCTGAAGTAGATCCTTGACCGTGGAGACCTCACCCTGGAGAGTTACCATCTCTGTCTTCAGTGTTGTGACTTCACTGGACAGAGTGGTGAAGTTTGTTGCGAGGGTGGTGTTGGTGAGGTTGAGATCGTTGACGATTGTGGAGTTGTTGGCTAGAGTGGTAGCAAACTGAGCAACGCTACCATCTACCTTCTCCATATCAGCACTGGAGGCTTTCTTATCAACAACCTCGGTCAGCTTTTTGAGATTCTCTCAAGCGTTTGTAACCGCTGAAGAATTTGCTGAGAGAGTTATGGTGAGGGATTCCACCTTTATTTCCAGGGCCTTCAGGGAGGTGTTGATATCTCCCAAATTAGGACCTGAAACAGTTATTAACTTATGAACAGAGGAAAGCTCAGAAGTTTGGGGTTTTGAGAGAGGAGTTTTTGAAGTTATGTGTATACCTGCAGGCGGGTTGGCGAAGTTGTCGAACCCTTGTAACCCTGAATGGTATTCCATGTCGCCTTCGAGAGTTCCTTGGCGCATGGAGGTGCCTGCAGATCCTAAGTTTGTTTCCATCATCGTATGTAGAGTATCAGCAGCTGAGTCATGAACGATGACGGTGGTTCCAGAGAATGTGGGGAAAATTGGTGGAGTGTCTAAAGAAAGAGTGGGAGGAGTGAAGGATGAGAAGATTGGTTGGGAACGGGGTTCAGCGTTGGATCCGCTGAGAATCACTTAAGTCTGTAGAGAGACTGAATGAGGTGGGTTCAGTTCCAAGTTTATAACCTCAGTGTTTAGAGACACTGAGGTCGGGAAGGAAGGGGTGGCTTGAGCAGCTGTGGCAGAGCGTACCACTAAACTATCCAGCGACTCTTGTATAAGATGAGTCGTGGAGTCTTCAGCCGTTGATGGCTTGGAAGGCTGCTCCTTGGTTTTCTTGATCCTTTTGGAATCAAGTTGGGAAGTTGAGTGTTTCCTTTTACGAGAAGAAGTGGATGGTGAAGCCTGGGTATCAGCGGTTGGGATTACCACTGAAGTAGCCGCAGAAGTAGAAGAAGGAGGATTAAGAAAAGATAAGAGTGCAGGGAGACGTACCTCGTTTGGCAGGGGCTTGAAATCTAGAACTTTAGCACCAACCTGAGAGAGTCTCATGTCTATTACCTTTGGGTATTCATCCCCAAGTCCGTGTTGAAAGACGGCGCTGATAAACCTTGGATATGGAACGCAAGTTGGTCTATCTGCCATGTTCACCCTGAACATCAAATCGTCGAAGATGATTGACGCCCAATCAATGTGGAGTCCCATTAGCAGAGCATATCCCATGGCCTGTTGGGGTTGGGATGCTTGGTCAGTTGACCCGACTTTAGCTGTTAGACAGCTGATCAGATGAGCGTAGATGAAATTCATCTCGCTGGGCATCATAGACTTCTTGATGGCAGTTAGCTTTTTGTCAGGGTTTTTGTCTCTCCCTGAGTCCCATACGTAACCCATTGCATCAAAGAATGCAACCAGGGTTGCTCTATCAGTAGGATTCTTTTTGGGATCTGGTAGAGGGACAAAACGGTTTTCCTTGGTACTGGCAGGAAGTTTTAGAGCACGCTTGATATGGTTGGGGGTGATCTTGGAAGTACCATGGTCTGTGTCACAGAGAATAACATCGACCATTTTCTTTGGGTCTTTGGGTGAAGGAACCTGAGCTCGTCTGGCAGTATACCAGAACTGAGCGAGAAGAGAACGATTAGCATGGGGTGCAATGGTGAGAGCGTATGAAATGGGGCAATTTTTAAGAAAGTTCACGGCATCATCAAGATGTGTGACAGGTTTGTTTTCAGGGAAGTCGAAGAGAGCATAAGGATTATTGTGTTGATAAGTAACCTTCTTGAGATCGAACTTAACCTGAGGAGCCTTTGTGATTTCAGTAACCTCAGCAGCAATGGAGGTCTTATCAGCAGGAGATTCAGTAGTAGATGCCATTTCTGTTAATTACATATAAACATGAAGAAGAGATAAAGAACAATGTCTTAATGTGGAAAGATTTTCCAATAAGATGTTGTTGAGTTTTGTCCATTTCATTCAGACCAAAGATGTCTTAATGAAGATTAGGGGTTTTCTTTGTTTTGAAAAAGAAATACAAAATATGGAGAGTATGTGTTTTCCAGTTTCCATTTGAAGAAGAGATTCTGGAAAAACATATGAAGAACAAGTTTAAGAGTTTTGTTTCAAACTTGAAGAACAACCATGAAGGTTGTGTTCATAAAATCATGAAAAGAAAATGATTTTATTTTAAAAAATGTTTCTTTTGTTTGATATGTTAATAACAAGAATAAGATCAGAAACAAGTTAAAACAGGTAAATAATAAGAATATTAACCTTGTTGTCGTTGAAGAAGATGAACAGTTTCTGGAAACGAGAGTTCAAAATGCAACAGTAATTCTTTTATTGAAGAAGAAGTTGTTCGCGTAAAGGAAAAATATAAACTCGAAATGGTTTATATAGTGAGAGTAGAGAGAGAAAAACTATGAGCGGGAAAGTTTTTCATCATGATACGGACACGTGTTTGCATTTGATTGGATAGAAAATGAAACGTGCAAACGTGTGTCAGAAAAAGAATGTGCCAGGGTTTATCCGTTAGGATGACGTCATAAACGTCCTTTCATACTTTAGGATGTCTCTGAGGTTTTTGAAAGCTCAGGGACACTTTTGAAAACATGAAGCACTGAATAGAATATATCAGTGTTAGGTTTTAGAAAATTTTGAAATCTTGCATTACTTTGCGAACGTCAGCGAGTAAAGAGAGAACATACCTTAACATCAGCGAATCAAGTTTGTTCAGAGAGAAGATGATAGAATGGGTTATACAAGTTGGTTTTATCCTGTCGCTGATCGAATGCGAACCGCTGAAGATTTTATTCTTCAAAGTTCAGCATTCCAAGCTCGCTGATGAGAAAGTTAAATCTTGTCTCATCAAGAGGTTTGGTGAACAGATCAGCTAACTGAAAGTCAGTTGGGATAAAATAAAGTTCTATATCACCATTCATCACATGATCTCTGATAAAATGATACATGATTTCGATGTGTTTGGTCTTTGAGTGTAGCACAGGATTGTTGGCTATAGCGATGGCACTTGTGCTGTCGCAATAGATTGGAATTTTCGAGAGCTGAAGGTCATAGTCCAGTAGTTGATTTCTCATCCACAAGACTTGAGAACAACAACTTCCAGCGGCTACGTACTCAGCTTCAGCTGTGGAGGTGGACACTGAGTTTTGCTTCTTACTTGTCCAACTCACCAGCTTTCGACCCAGGAGCTGACATCCTCCTATGGTGCTTTTCCTATCCATCTTGCAACCTGCAAAATCACTATATGAATAGACGATTAGATCAAACCCTGAGTCTTTGGGATACCAAAGACCTAGGTTAGGAGTACCCTTTAGGTATCGAAAAATTCGCTTTACAGCGATCATATGAGATTCTTTAGGTTCAGCTTGATATCGTGCACACAAACTGTTGATCCAAACCCTCAGTGATTTGATAATGACCCTCTCTTAAACACTTAGTGAAAATTGTAAGTAAACAATATGTATTAGAGTTTCACTATCGCTGATAAGTACTAAGACTTTACAGTACCGCTGATAGGAACTCTCGCTCTTTAGATTAGACATTCAGCAAACACTGTTCATCCAGTAGCTCTGAGCATGTTCAGTCTCTGTAATGATCGCTGATAGTTTAGTTGTTTACTTATGATCCCTGAAGACAAGTTTCACGTCAACAAAGGTTCTATGCTGAAGTCGAAGATCAAGCCCAAGAACCAGCGACAAGTCTACTAATGAACTGATGCGGATATCAGCGAAGCAAGACCTGTCCATTCAACGTGAAGTATCAAGTAGAAGACTTCAGCAATCGCTGAGCTTTATCACTTGCTGATAAAGTACTGTTCAACGAACGCTGATCATGAAGTCTTCCTCTACAAGTTACTTTTGTCTTACCCCTTGCACGTCTCCGTACGAAATGTCAGAACGGACCTCCCTTCTGTCTAGAATCGTACAACAAACTCTGATTCTACATTGTGCACCATACGGCTACTAAGGTTGTCTACAAAGGTCAAAACATGCAACCACTCAGCTGCTGCCACGTGTAAAGTAACACTGCCATGCATTAAATGCATGCAGTATATAAAGAAGAACCCTACTTCAGAATTAAAGTGCTCGGCCATCTTCTTCTTTCTCTCTTAGTGTTAGAATATTATTCGTAATATTCTTATCTCCTTTCAATCTTATTTCTAGTGCAAGAAACTTAGTGTTCTTAACTTGTTTAGATTAGGTTTATCCTTAATCTTGTTCCGCAACAAGTTGTAAATTGTTTTAAGATTTATCAATAAACAATTTAGAAAAGTAAAAATCGTGTGTTTGTATTCAACCCCCCTCTTCTACAAACTTGTATAACCCTTCGGGACCAACAAGTGGTATCAGAGCATATTTGTTTAATCTCATAAACAAGATCTTATCTATACTAATCTCTTCTTCATTGCTATTTCTTAAAATGGCTACCAACACAAACACTAGCTATATTGACAACGGTTCTCTTGCAAAACCCCCTAGATTCTCCAGAGATAACTTTAATCTGTGGAAAATAGGATGATTCTCTTCTTAGAAGGTGTAGACCCTACTATGCCTTACTATCTTGAAAACGGCCCATATATTCCTGTTAGAATTGATCCTGAAGTTCCAGCCGCTGAGAATAGAGCTGCTATTCCAGAAAGGTTGGTTCCCAAGGAAATTCATATGTGGACTGATGAAGATAAGAAGAAAGTGGCTATCGACACTAAAGCCAGATCCATTCTTTCCATGGCTCTTCCTGACGAAGTCTACCATTCCGTCATGAACCTGAAAACCTCCAAAGCCATGTGGGACACAATCTGTATTCAGTATGAAGGTACATCCGAAGTCCAGGACTCACGTAAGATCAACCTGGTAAGACAGTACAAAAGCTTCATTTGTGGTAAGAATGAATCTCTCTCTGAAGTACACCAACGTTTTAATTTCTTAATAATAGATCTAAAAACTGTTGGTAAGGAATATTCTAACTTTCAAGTACTGACAAAATTCTTAGAATGTTTACCTGAAAGCTGGGACAGTTATTCAATGTGTCTCAAGCTATCAAAGGATCTAAAATCCATGACTCTTTCTACCTTATATGGCACGATGCTTAATCATGAGCAATCGAGTCATCTTAAGAAGAATCTTGTAAAAGATTCTAATAGCACCCCTGTTGCTTTAATCTCAAACTCACCTACCACTCAGCGATCTACTATCACTATCACTGAGTTGGAGACTAACTCTGAATGTTTATCAGATCCCGACTCTTCAGATCTTGATGAATCTATGGCTCTCCTTTCTAATAAATTTAGGAGATTCGCCAATAAGAAAAATTTCAGAAAGAACAAACCTCTTGCTATTACTGATAACCCAAGATCATCAACTCTTGTTGATAAGGCTACTGCTACTTGCTATAACTGTGAAAAGATAGGACATTTTGCTAGGGAGTGCAGATCAAAGAAAGTCTCTAGATCCTCAGCTTTTCCCAAGAAAAACTTTACTCCCAGGACTAGAGATGAAAAATACAAAAAGTTGAAAGAAAGGTATTCAAAGCTGAAAACCTTTAAGAAGAAAGGCAAAGGCCTGATGGCTGACTATGATTGGGCTGCCTCTGCAGAAGAAGAATCATTTGACTCTGAAGATGATGATGAAGCCAATCTCTGTCTCATGGCCAAACTTGAAGATGAGGAAGAAAAGTCTGACATTCCCTCTACTTCAACCTCTGCTACTAAGGTATCACCTTCCTTCTTTACCAATATTTTAAATATTGATGAAGCTGATAGTCTTCGAAAAATCGATCTTCTGACCAGAAGTTTATATGAAGCCATGAATGGCAAAACTGTTATTGAAAATCAAAACCTTGATCTCGCTGAACAGCTTAAAAACTGTCACCTTCAAATAGAAAAGATTTCTAAAATTGAAGAAGATTTTAAAGATCAAATTCATATAAATCAGCTAGTCAAAATCGAGCGCGAAGAAGCTATCGCTGCATTAAAAGCTGAAAAAGCTACTGTTGATGGATGGTATAAATCCTCAACAACGATCACTGAGATAATTAAGTCTCAGATTCCCCTGAGTGATAAACATGGTCTTGGTTACAAAGATGAAACTCTAGAACCAACCACTGACCGTTCCAAGCTTAAGTTTGGAATGTTCGTATCCTCTATCCCTGACACTTTCTCTTCTCAGTGTTCCTCTTCAAAACCTCCCATTCCTGAGGAAATCTCTACCCTAGCTTCTAAGGGTGCGTTTGGTACAGAGAATGGAATTGCAGAGAAATGATTCCAGAGAAATGATTGCAGAGAAAGAGAATTGGTCAGGAGAATAGGAATTGACTATCCTGTTTGGTAGCACAGAGAATTCAGCAGAGAAATGCAACAGAGAATCATTTCTCTTGTTTGGTTGCACAGAGATTTCAATAGAGAATTGTACCAACCTTGTCATTTACACCCATATTTTTATATTTACAAATCAATTATTTAAACCCAAACAAAAAAAAAAGATGCATAAATTAGTAATTAAAATGCATTAATTTTCTGTTCCTTGTTATTATAATCATCTAATGTTATGAAAATTGTGTGTGTTGTTCACTAGTATATTTACAAATCAATTATTTAAACCTGTCAGCAGTAGTAATATACCAGCAGTATTAACTTTGTTCAGCAGTATTAACTTTGTTCAGCAGTATTAACCATGTACCAGCAGTAGTAACTTGTCTAGCAGTACTAATCATGTTCTTGCAGCATTAATGACTCAGCAGTACTAACCTTGAACTAGCAGTAGTATCTTTGTTCTGGCAGCACTAACATTGAACTAGCAGTACTAACTTGATCTGGCAGTACTAACATGTTCTGGCAGCACTAACATTGAACTAGCAGCACTAACATTGAACTAGCAGCACTAACATTGAACTAGCAGTACTAACTTGTTCTGGCAGCACTAACATTGAACTAGCAGTACTAACATTGAACTAGCAGCACTAACATTGAACTAGCAGTACTAACTTGATCTGGCAGTACTAACATGTTCTGGCAGCACTAACATTGAACTAGCAGCACTAACATTGAACTAGCAGCACTAACATTGAACTAGCAGTACTAACTTGTTCTGGCAGCACTAACATTGAACTAGCAGCACTAACATTGAACTAGCAGCACTAACATTGAACTAGCAGTACTAACATGTTCTGGCAGCACTAACATTGAACTAGCAGCACTAACATTGAACTAGCAGCACTAACATTAAACTAGCAGTACTAACTTGTTCTGGCAGCACTAACATTGAACTAGCAGCACTAACATTGAACTAGCAGCACTAACATTGAACTAGCAGTACTAACTTGATCACGCCTATTATGGTAACTCATTAAATATCTTGTACGTAATGTTCTAGATTCTACATATGAAGCATGTATGATGAATTAAAGAGACCATATTGAACCCAATAATATCCAATTTTTACATTCATTCCAGTAAGATGTTTAGAATTTTGATGAAAATTCCAGGCCAGGCTTTTGAAACAATTTTCTGTTCCTTGTTATTATAATCATCTAATGTTATGAAAATTGTGTGTGTTGTTCACTAGTATCAACGCAAACAAAGTGTTTAATCATGCAAACCTCCATAACCTAATCCTAATTTATCCAAACAGAAAACGGAATCCAAATTTTACCTGATAGTTACTTGTGAAAAATGGAATCCAAACAGCAGATCGTCGACTGGATTGAAAAGATGTTCCAAATCGAAGTTTATAAGTCACATAATTAGACAGAAAAAGAAGGCTGTAATTAGAAGATGATTAACCTGATGGGCGAAACACAAAGACAGAACCCTAGACAGGGCGAACGAGAGAGAGAGAGAGAAGACGAGACAGAGAGAGAGGAGACAGGGAAAGACGAGACAGAGTGAGAGAGGAGACGGGGATACCTAGACAGGGCGAACGGCGGTGGTGGGCGGCGGTGGTGGGCGGAACCCTAGACAGGGCGAACGAGAGAGAGAGAAGCGAACGCGAGAACAATTCTCCGTGTTTTCCTATTCTCTCCATTTCTCTTCCTAAATCAGAGAAATCAAATACAAAGGGAGTCAATTCTCGGGAAATACCAACTCTCCGTGTTTTTATTTCCCTTACCTACCAAACAAGAGAATTCAAATCCATTTCCATTTCTCTCCTCTCATTTCTCTCTACCAAACAGCCCCTAAAGGTAAAGAGAAAATTGTTTATCCAAAACCTACCTCAGTCTCTAAAGACAAAGGTAAAGGAATTGCTTTTAACCAAAAACCTCAGAAGGGTACTTGTGTACCTAAGCTGAATGCTTCTAAAGCTTCAGTGACTTATCCCTCTACTTCTAAGAACAAGATCCCTGGATTTATTCAGCGATCTACTCCTAGACTTAAAGTGGATATAACTGGTAAGAAATCTGAAGAATTGATAGTTCCTCTCATTTCCAATGCCAAAGGTATACTTTGTGCTAGCCCTGCTCATTTAAAAATAACGAATAAGCATGCAAATGGTCCTAAGACTACTTTTAGTTATAGGAAACGTTATCACTGTGGACTTACAAATCATATTGCTAGTAAGTGCCCTACAGCCACCAAAGCTGAAAAGATAACTAAGGTGAAGATCAATGCCCCCAAGGCAAAGAAGACCACTGAGGTTAAGAAATTAACCAAAGTGAAGACTGAAAATAAAGCTGAATCTTCAAATGCTGCGAAGAATGCTGAACCTTCCATTCCATCTACCTCCACTGACAAGTGTGTACACATGATGAAATGGGTGCCCAAGTCAAACTACTCTTCCTTTGTAATGCAGGTTAAGAAGGGTATCTGGTATCTCGATAGCGGATGCTCTAGACACATGACTGGTAAGAAGAACCTGCTCACTGAGTATAAGGAAGAGAAGGGTCCCTCTGTGACTTTTGGTGGAAACGGAAAAGGACACACCCTAGGGTTTGGTGTACTCTCTAATGGTACAACAACCTTAGAAGAGTCGCATATGTTGAAGGGCTGAAGCATAATCTTCTAAGCATCAGTCAGCTTTGCGACATGGATAACAAAGTAATCTTTACTAAGGAATCCTGCTTTGTCGCTGACAAAAAGAAGAAGATAGCTCTCAGCGGTTATCGTTTGGAAAATGTTTATGTAATAGACATGGACTCAACAACCACTGAGAACTCCTGTTTCTTCTCAAAAGCCTCATCTGATGTCAACTGGCTATGGCATAAGAGGCTCTCTCATCTAAACTTCAATACACTGAATACTCTATTTTCTAAAGAGTTAGTTACTGGTCTACCTCAACACTCATACGCCAAAGAGTCCTTATGTTCAGCGTGTGAGAAAGGCAAGCAGACCAAAGCAAGCTTCAAGTCAAAGCAAGCTTCAAGTCAAAGCAAGTCTCCTCAGTGTCATCTCCTCTACAACTTCTCCATATGGATTTGTTTGGCCCTGTTAACAAACAATCCATCGTTGGAAAGAAATATACACTGGTCATAGTTGATGAATTCTCTCGCTATACATGGGTAATATTTCTCCGTTCTAAGAGTGACACCCCTGAAGAACTCATCACCTTTGTCAGGAAAATGGAAGTCCTGCACAATATGACAGTTCGCTCAATAAGGAGTGATCATGGGACTGAATTCAAAAACAGTTCTCTTGATTACTTCTTTGAGAGTAAGGGTATTTCTCACAACTTCTCTTCAGTGAGAACACCGCAACAAAATGGAGTCGCTGAAAGAAGAAATAGAACTATCATTGAAGCTGCACGTTCAATGCTCAGCGATTCTCACCTGCCTACTCAGTTTTGGGTAGAAGCTGTCAACACTGCTTGTTTTACGCAAAACAGGTCGCTGATCGTCAAAAGATTCAAGAAGACAGCCTATAAACTTTTCATGGGAGAAAGCCTTCAATTAGCTTTCTTCACATCTTTGGATGTCAGTGTTTCATACTGAACAACAGAGATGCCCTTGGAAAGTTTGATCCTAAGGCTGATGATGGAATCTTTCTTGGATATTCTTCAGTCTCCAAAGCTTTCAGGGTCTTCAATCGTAGAAGACATACTGTAGAAGAAACGATTCACGTCACATTTGACGAATCCCGTTCATCAAATTCTAGACCTTCTGCTGATACTGAAGAACTGAATCAATGGATGTTTTCTCATCTTGGTGATTCAGAAGATATTCCCACTCCTCATACTCATCCCGTTGAAGATGATGATCCTACTTTCATCCCAAACATGCAGAATAGTGAAGCTGAAACATCATGGGTCTCAGTTGTTCCTCTAAACACTATGCCTGCTTCTGAACCAAATGTCTCAGACATTCCATCTACTTCTCAGCAATCAGTAAATGTAATGACATCTGCACCTACTCCTTTCTTGGCTGATATACCAGAAGTTGCTGAAGCCTTATCTTCAGCCCCTCAAGTTCAGGTTGAGTCAGCGACTCATGCTCCGGCTCAGCGATGGACTATTAATCACCCAATTGATCAAATACTTGGTGATCCAAACGCTGGTGTTCAGACTCGACGAAGTGCAGGTAATATTTGTTTATTTGTTAACTTTATTTCTCTGATTGAACCAAAGAAAACAGATGATGCCCTCCAAGATCCAAACTGGGTCAGCGCTATGCAAGAAGAGCTGACTGAATTTGAAAGAAACAAAGTTTGGAAGCATGTTCCTCGTCCATCTGACAAGTCAGTGATAGGCACTAAATGGGTCTATCGAAACAAGTTGGATGAACATGGAACTGTAACCCGCAACAAGGATCGACTCGTTGCTCAGGGATATAGACAAGAGGAAGGTATAGATTACGACGAAACCTTTGCTCTAGTGGCAAGACTAGAAGCCATTCGTCTATTCTTAGCTTACGCTGTATACAAAGACTTCAAAGTTTATCAAATGGATGTTAAGTCAGCGTTCCTAAACGAAAGCTGAATGAAGAAGTCTACGTAGAACAACTTTCAGGATTCTCAGATCCTAAGCATCCAGGTTATGTTTATAAACTGGATAAGGCACTTTATGGCTTAAAGCAAGCTCCTCGTGCATGGTATGACACTCTCTCTACTTATCTCCACATTGAAAAATTTGAGCGTGGTAAAATCGATAAAACTCTATTTTTCAGGAAAGTAAAAGGTCATATTATTCTTGTTCAGATATATGTTGATCACATTATAATTGGTTCTACTTACCCTGACCTTTGTACTCGTTTCTCTGAAAGGATGAAAGCAGAGTATAAAACGAGTATGATGGGTGAGCTAACATATTTCCTTGGTCTTCAAATAAAACAAAATGAAAAAGGAACTTTCATTAATTAGGGAAAGTATGTTAAAGATATGCTGAAGAAATTTGATTTAACTCAGAGTTCAGCTATGAAAACCCCTATGGCACCACCGCTGACACTAAACAAGGATCCCTCTGGAATACCTGTTAATGTCACGACGTACCGTGGGATGATCGGATCTCTTCTGTATCTTACAGCTAGCAGACCTGATATTATGTACGCAACCTGTTTATGTGCACGATATCAAGCTGAACCTAAGGAATCTCATATGATCGCTGTAAAGCGAATCTTTCGTTACCTTAAGGGTACTCCTAACCTAGGTATTTGGTATCCCAAAGGCTCAGGGTTTGATCTAATCGCCTCTTCAGATAGTGATTTTGCAGATTGCAAGATGGATATGAAAAGCACCACAGGAGGCTGTCAGCTCCTAGGTGCAAAGTTGGAGAGTTGGACAAGTAAAAGGCAAAACTCAGTGTCCACCTCCACCGCTGAAGCTGAGTACGTAGCTGCTGGAAGCTGTTGTTCTCAGGTCTTGTGGATGAGAAATCAACTACTGGACTATGACCTTCAGCTCTCGAAAATTCCAATCTATTGCGACAGCACAATTGCCATCGCTATAGCCAACAATCCAGTGCTACACTCAAAGACCAAACACATCGAAATCAGGTATCATTTTATCAAAGATCATGTGATGAATGGTGATATAGAACTTCACTTTATCCCAACTGACTTTCAGTTAGCTGGTCTTTTCACCAAACCTCTTGATGAGACAAGATTTAACTTTCTCATCAGCGAGCTTGGAATGCTGAACTTTGAAGAATAAAATCTTCAGCGGTTCGCATTTGATCAGCAAAAGGATAAAACCAACTTATATAACCCATTCTATCATCTTCTCTCTGAACAAAATTGATTCGGTGATACCAAGGTATGTTTTCTTTACTTGCTGACGTTCGCAAATGAATGCAAGATTTCAAAACAAATTGTATCGCTGAATATCTCTTCCTTATCAGCAATACTTTGAAATTTCAAAACCTAACCCTGATATTTCTATTCAGTGCTTCATGTTTTCAAAATGTCCCTGAGTTTTTCAAAAACCTCAGAGACATTCTAAAATATGAAAGGACGTTTGTGACGTAATCAAACGGATAAACCCTGGCACGTTCTTTTTCTGACACACGTTTGCACGTTTCGTTTTCTCATCCAATCAAATGCAAACACGTGTCCCTGTCATGATGAAAAACTTTTCCCGCTTAAGTTTTTCTCTCTCTATTCCCACTATATAAACCCATTCGAGTTTATATTTTTCCTTTACGCGAACAACTTCTCCTACAAGAAAAGAATTATTGTTGCATCTTGAACTCTTGTTTTAAGAAACTGTTCATCTTCTTTTTCGACAACAAGGTTAATATTCTAATTATTTACCTGTTTTAACTTGTTTCTGATCTTCTCATTGTTTCTACAAGATCAAACAAAAGAACTTTTAAAAATGAAATCATTTATTTCATGGTTTTATGAACACAACCTTCATGGTTGTTCTTCAAGTTTACATCTCAAAATCTTTAAACTTGAAACCTCATATGTTTTTCCAGAATCCTTATCTTTTAAGAAAGAGGAAACTGGAAAATAAGACATCACTGGTTTTTGTATCTCTTTTGTCAAAAACTAGAAAAACCCCAATTCTCCATTAAGACATCTTTTGTCTGAATGGAATGTGCAAAATCCTAAAACATTTTTTTTGGAAAATCTTTCCACATTAAGACTGTATTATTTATCTATGTTCTTTGGTTGACATGATAAACAGCAATGGCATCTTCTACTGCTGCTCCTACTGCTGAGAAATCTCCTGCTGCTGAGAAACTGAATCTCATCAAGGCTTCTCAGGACAAGTTCACACTTGAGAAAGTCACTTTCAACAACAACAATCTCTATGCGCTTTTCGATTTTCCTCCGAAAAAGCAAGTCAGGCATCTGGATGATGCTGTAAACGTTCTCAAAACCTGTTGCTTATCTACAGCCCTCACTATCGTACCCCCTGCCCATAAATTCCTTCTATCTCAGTTCTGGTATACTGCCAGACGAGCTCAGGTTCCTTCACCCAAAGACCCTAAGAAACTACTTGATGTCATTCTCTGTGACACCAAATCTGGCACCACCAAAATCAACCCCGCCATTATCAGGCGTGCACTCAGCCTACCCACAGCTACGAAAGAAAAACGCTTTGTCCCTCTGCCAAACCACAAAAACCATGTTGATAGGGAAGCAATCACTGTCTTCTTTGATGCAATGGGGTACACATGGGACACAGGGAGGGATAAATTGCCCGAGAAGAAACTGACCCTGATCAAGAAATCAAAGATGCCCAGCGAGATGAACTTCATCTTCGCCCACTTGATAAGCTGCATGACAGCGAAGTACGACTCCTCTGATCAATCCGCTCAACCTCAATAAGCAATGGGCTATGCATTGCTGAAAGGTCTCCATGTTGACTGGGCCTCGATCATCTATGACGATCTTGCGCTCAGAGTAGATATGGCTGATAGACCAACATGGGTTCCATATCCCAGATTCATCGGCGCCGTCTTTCTTCAAGGACTTGGGGACAAATACCCAAAAGAGGGTGATATGAGACTCTCTCAGGTTGGCCTAAGGTGCTCGACTTCAAGTCTCTGCCAAACGAGGTACGTCTCTCTACTCTCTTACCTCTTCTCAATCCTCCTTCTTCTACTTCTGCAGCTACTTCAGCGGAAATCCCCACCGCTGATACCCAGGCTGCACCCTCTACTCCTTCTCGAAAAAGGAAACATTCTTCTACCCAACTTGATTCTCAAAAGATCAAAAAAACCAAGGAGCAACCCCCCAAGCATTCACATGCTGAAGACTCCATGGTTCTCTCTAAAGAGCCGTTGGATAGTTCAGTGGTACGCTCTGCCACAGCTGCTCAAGCCACCCCTTCCATCCAAAACGCTGATGTTATAAATTTGGAACTGAACCCACCTCCTTCAGCCTCTTTACAGACTGAAGTGATTGTCAGTGGATCCAACGCTGAACTCCGGACACAACTAATCTTCTCATCCTTCACTCCCCCACTCTTTCTTTGGACACTCCACCAATTTTCCCACCGTTCTTAGGAACCAACGTCATCGTACATGATTCAGCTGCTGATACTCTACATGCGATGATGGAAACAAACTTAGGATCTGCAGGCACCTCCATGCACCAAGGCACTTTCGAAGGCGACATGGAATACCATTCAGGGTTACAAGGCTTCGACAACTTCGCCAACCCGCCTGCAGGTATACACATAACACAACCTACTCCTCTCTCAAAACCCCAAACTTCTGAGCTTTCCTCTGTTCATAAGTTAATAACTGTTTCAGGTCCTAATTTGGCGGATATCAACACCTCCCTGAAGGCCCTGGAAACAAATGTGGAATCCCTCACCACAACTCTCTCAGCAAATTCTTCAGCGGTTACAAACGCTGGAGAGAACCTCAAATCGCTGACTGCTGAGGTCGGAAAGAATGCCTCCAGTACTGATCTGGAGAAGGTGGAAAGCAACATTGCACAATTGGCTACTACTCTTGCTGACCACTCCTCTACCAACAACACTCTCTCCACAAACTTCATATCTCTGTCCAATGAAGTAACATCATTGAAGACAGAGTTTGAAGATCTTAAGGGAGAAGTGTCCTTCTTAAGGACCGATGTCAGCACTGCCACCAATCTACTGCAGCAAATCCTCGACCGCCTGAACGCTGCCACTTGTGCTCCTTCGCACTTTACTCAGGTGGATCGAGAAGATCTTCAAAGACTCAATCCTGCTATATCTGGCCTAGAAGACAGATTAAGCAAGATTGAAACATGTGTTGGGATCTCTGGCCTGGAAGACAAGGACCCAATGCATGCTGCTGCTGATGCTGAGAATGTCATATCCTCCCCCATCCATCATGTGGAAGAGGGGGAGAAGACTAAAGAAGACCATCCCCATAATGTTGAGGGGGAGAAGAAAACTCTTGAAGACCTTCCCCTAGCTGAGGGGGAGACAAGTTCTACTACTTCTGCTGCTGGACAACCTCAGGGAGTTGAAAACCCTGAGGAAACCGAGAAAACTCCCTCTGTTCTTGAGGGGGAGCAACTCGATGAGGAAACTGAAGTTGCTGCTGACGTGACCGAACCTTACGCTGATGATGTTGAGTCTGAAGAAGAAGCTGAAGACGATGAAGCTGTCGACATCTCTGACGACGAACCATCATCAACTCATAAAAATGATGATGATGATGACGATGATAATGATGATGACTTCTTCTTTGTTGAGCCCAAGAAGGTCCCTGCTCAAAAAGGGATTTCAATAAAAGAACCATCAGGGGAGACGACCAAGACAAAGCCTGCAGCGTCTGAAGCTGACAAAGGTAAAAATAAAGGCCTACTGCAGAAGGCAATCTGGCCATCCTTCAGATAAAGCCAGTTTATCAGGTACAATATCTTCTATTCCCTTACTCTGCATCTCTCCTCTATCCCTTCTCAATCTCAATCCTTCTATCCATAAAACCTCTATACACTTAAACCATATTATTTTCTCTATCTCTTTCTTCCCCAACTCTTCTTACTTAAACAATCGCTGCTTTTCAGCTAGTCCTCTCCCCTGCTTGAGGATCCAGCTGAAGTCCCCACTGCTGCACCAACAATAATCCCAGCCACAAGAGCTGAAGAAATAATCTTGGTCTTGGATTTAATCACTGAGACCGATGAACCTGAAGAATAACTTCTCTCTCACAAAAACAGACCTTCCTTAGTTCCTCAAAAGCTAAGTGAAGAGGATTAGAAAAGGAGAGAAGAAATGATCAAGAAGTTCGAGGATCAGCGAATCATCCTCCCTCGCTCCAATGTCCTTGTTCCCATAAAGTTCAAGTTATCAAAGAAAGAGTTCGCTGATCATCTTAGAGCCAAAAGATTACTCGCCGAAAAGAAGGAAGCTGAAGAAAAAGATAAGGCACTCGCCATCCAGCTTGCCCAAGAATCGGTGAATGACCCCAAACTGAAAAGAACTCCCATCGAAGTCCAACGTCAGTTATGGGAAGACGCCCAGAAGATCGTTGAAGAAAAGACCAAGGTATCTGATTCTACCTTGGAATGGTGCAAAGAAAGACTGCACTATTGATATCGGGCTGCCAGAATTCACAAGGTGATCATTAGAGGAAAAACGACCATAGATATTCCAGTTGTTAAGGTCGATCTATTCAGAGAAAACGGTACCAAGGAAAACATCTACGCTACTACGATCAATAAGTACGGTTTCTCTGAATGGTTGGAGATGCGAATAGCCATTCAGCGATCTAGCTCACAATATAAGATCCATGTCGAGAAAATCATAAATTCTCAGATCGACTTGGTTTCTTCTGTTGTGGATATTCCTCCTCCTCCTCCTCTTGCGACTCAACGAAGAAAGGCCTCTGCAAAGAAAAAGTCCAAACCATCAGATTCAGGTCCTCCTATCCGGAACGAAACAGGTATTGGTTTTTCACGTGTTAAAGTACTTGGTCCTGATCCTGATCTCTCAGCGCTGGATACCTCTCTGCCACCTGGTGAACGTTTCGTCCCTGGTAAAGTCATAAGCAATCCTTATGGTATCTTCTTTCTCGACTACGATGAAGGACAACGTTTTCAACGTGTCTCTGAGTTTTCCATCACTCCCATTGAACAGCTCAGGGATCTCATCTATTGGTGTGAATTCAGACGCGATCTTCACGCACGATATCTCAAGCCCTTAATCTTTGCTGAAGCAAAAAATAAACGAGATCAAGGAGTAACGGTCCCTGACTGGATGATACCTACAACAAAGACCCTTGATGAACTTCTCATTAAGGAAGAACCTTTTGAAGGCTGATAGGATTTCCTTGTAATCTTTCTATCTTTATCAGCTTACCTCTTTTGTACTTGTAATTTAAATTTGATGTACTTGTAATTTTTCCACTTCCCTTTGTAACCTTATACGAAGTAAAAGAAAATTTTCAGCGAATGTACTTTACTCCATCAGTACTTAAAAGATCCCAGAAAACAGTAAAAAAGACAAATATTTTATGAGTTCTTTTTATCCTTATGTTTTCATACTTAGCAATTTTCTTTGTTGCTATGTCATAATCAAATAGGGGGAGATTGTTGATCCAAACCCTCAGTGATTTGATAATGACCCTCTCTTAAACACTTAGTGAAAATTGTAAGTAAACAATATGTATTAGAGTTTCACTATCGCTGATAAGTACTAGGACTTTACAGTACCGCTGATAGGAACTCTCGCTCTTTAGATTAGACATTCAACGAACACTATTCATCCAATAGCTCTGAGCCTGTTCAGTCTATGTGATGATCGCTGATAGTTTAGTTGTTTACTTATGATCCCTGAAGACAAGTTTCACGCCAACAAAGTTTCTACGCTGAATTCGAAGATCAAGCCCAAGAACCAGCGACAAGTCTACTAATGAACTGATGCGGATATCAGCGAAGCAAGACCTGTCCATTCAACGTGAAGTATCACGTAGAAGACTTCAGCAATCGCTGAGCTTTATCACTCGTTGGTAAAGTACTGTTCAACGAACGCTGATCATGAAGTCTTCCTCTACAAGTTACTTTTGTCTTACCCACTTGCACGTCTCAGTACGAAATGTCAGAACGGACCTCCCTTCTGTCTAGAATCGTACAACAAACTCTGATTCTACACTGTGCACCATACGGCTACTAAGGTTGTCTACAAAGGTCAAAACATGCAACCACTCAGCTGCTGCCACGTGTAAAGTAACACTGCCATGCATGAAATGCATGCAGTATATAAAGAAGAACCCTACTTCAGAATTAAAGTGCTCGGCCATCTTCTTCATTCTCTCTTAGTGTTAGAATATTATTCATAATATTCTTATCTCCTTTCTATCTTATTTCTAGTGCAGGAAACTTAGTGTTCTTAACTTGTTTAGATTAGGTTTATCCTTAATCTTGTTCCGCAACAAGTTGTAAATTGTTTTAAGATTTATCAATAAATAATTTAGAAAAGTAAAAATCGTGTGTTTGTATTCAACCCCCCCTTCTACAAACTTGTATAACCCTTCGGGACCAACACAAACAAGTTGCATACATAATATCAGGTCGGCTAGCTGTAAGATACAGAAGAGAGCCGATCATCCCACGGTACGTCGTGACATTAACAGATATTCCTGAAGAATCCTTGTTTAGTGTCAGCGGCGGTGCCATAGGGGTTTTCATAGCTGAACTCTGAGTTAAATCAAATTTCTTCAGCATATCTTTAACATACTTTCCCTGATTAATGAAAGTTCCTTTTTCATTTTGCTTTATCTGAAGACCAAGGAAATATGTTAGTTCACCCATCATACTCATTTTATACTCTGCTTTCATCCTTTCAGAGAAACGAGTACAAAGGTCAGGGTTAGTAGAACCAAATATAATATCATCGACATATATTTGTACAAGAATGATATGACCTTTTACTATCCTGAAAAATAGAGTTTTATCGATTTTACCACGTTCAAATTTTTCAATATGGAGATAAGTAGAGAGAGTGTCATACCATGCACGAGGAGCTTGCTTTAAGCCATAGAGTGCCTTATCCAGTTTATAAACATATCTTGGATTCTTAGGATCTGAGAATCCTGGAGGTTGTTCCACGTAGACTTCTTCATTCAGCTTTCCATTTAGGAACGCTGACTTAACATCCATCTGATAAACTTTGAAGTCTTTGTGTACAGCGTAAGCTAAGAATAGACGAATGGCTTCTAGTCTTGCCACTGGAGCAAAGGTTTCGTCGTAATCTATACCTTCCTCTTGTCTGTATCCCTGGGCAACAAGTCGAGCCTTGTTGCGGGTTACAGTTCCATGTTCATCCAACTTGTTTCGATAGACCCATTTAGTGCCTATCACTGACTTGTCAGATGGTCTTGGAACGAGATTCCAAACCTTGTTTCTTTCAAATTATGTCAGCTCTTCTTGCATAGCACTGACTCAGTTTGGATCTTTGAGGGCATCATCTATTTTCTTTGGTTCAATCAGAGAAATAAAGTTAACAAATAAACAAATATTACCTGCACTTCGTCGAGTCTGTACACCAGCGTTTGGATCACCAAGTATTTGATCAATTGGGTGATTATTAGTCCATCGCTGAGCCGGAGTATGAGTCGCTGACTCAACCTGAACTGGAGGGGCTGAAGATGAGGCTTCAGCAACTTCTGGTATATCAGCTAAGAAAGGAGTAGGTGCAGATGTCATTACATTTACTGATTGCTGAGAAGTAGATGGTATGTCTGAGACATTTGATTCAGAAGTAGGCATAGTGTTTAGAGGAATAGCTGAGACCCATGATGTTTCAGCTTCACTAGTCTGCATGTTTGGGATGATAGTAGGACCATCATCTTCAATGGTATGAGCATGAGGAATGGGAACATCGTCTGAATCACCAAGATGAGAAAGCATCCATTGATTCAGTTCTTCAGTATCAGCAGAAGGTTTAGAATTCACTGAACGAGATTCGTCAAAGGTGACGTGAATAGTTTCTTCGACAGTCTGTCTTCTTCGATTGAAGACTCTGAAGGCTTTGGAGATAGAAGAATATCCAAGAAAGATTCCATCATCAGCCTTACTCTCAAAGAAGGAATCGAGAGAACTGTTTTTGAATTCAGTCCCATGATCACTCCTTATTGAGCGAACGGTCATTGTTCAGGACTTCCATTTTCCTGACGAAGGTGATGAGTTCTTCGGGGGTGTCACTCTTAGAACGAAGAAACATTACCCAGGTATAGCGAGAGAATTCATCAACTATGACCAACGTATATTTCTTTCCAGCAATGGATTGTTTGTTAACAGGGCCAAACAAATCCATATGGAGAAGTTGTAGAGGAGATGACACTGAGGAGACTTGCTTTGACTTAAAGCTTGCTTTGGTCTGCTTGCCTTTCTCACACGCTGAACATAAGGACTCTTTGGCGTATGAGTGTTAAGGTAGACCAGTAACTAACTCTTTAGAAGATAGAGTATTCAGTGTCTTGAAGTTTAGATGAGAGAGCCTCTTATGTCATAGCCAGTTGACATCAGATGAGGCTTTTGAGAAGAAACAGGAGTTCTCAGTGGTTGTTGAGTCCATGTTTATTACATAAACATTTTCCAAACGATAACCGCTGAGAGCTATCTTCTCCTTTTTGTCAGCGACAAAGCAGGATTCCTTAGTAAAGATTACTTTGTTATCCATGTCGCAAAGCTGACTGATGCTTAAAAGATTATGCTTCAGCCCTTCAACATATGTGACTCTTCTGAAGGTTGTTGTACCATTAGAGAGTACACCAAACCCTCGGGTGTGTCCTTTTCCATTTCCACCGAAAGTCACAGAGGGACCCTTCTCTTCCTTATACTCAGTGAGCAGGTTCTTCTTACCAGTCATGTGTCTAGAGCATCCGCTATCGAGATACCAGATACCCTTCTTAACCTGCATTACAAAGGAAGATTAGTTTGACTTGGGCACCCATTTCATCATGTGAACACACTTGTCGGTGGAGGTAGATGGAATGGAAGGTTCAGCAGTCTTCGCAACATTTGAAGATTCAGCTTTGTTTTCAGTCTTCACTTTGGTTAATTTATTAACCTCAGTGGTCTTCTTTGCCTTGGGGGCATTGATCTTCACCTTAGCTATCTTTTCAGCTTTGGTGGCTGTAGGGCACTTACTAGATGTAGTCTTAGGACCATTTACATGCTTAGCCGTTAGTTTTAAATGAGCAGGGCTAGCACAAAGTATACCTTTGGTATTGGAAATGAGAGGAGTAGATCCACTTTTGTATCAGATTTCTTACCAATTTGTTAGTCCTAGATTGATCAGGTAACAACGATTCATTGAGAAATAACAAGAACAGATAATGATTTCAACTTGTCATCCCTCTCATATTCAATCAAAGTATCCTTTAGAGAATATTACAATCAAAGTAAAGGAAACGATTCTAAACAATAAGCTCTATAATCTCTCTAATGAATCGTTAACCTAATTTCAAGGCTAACACTAACCTTAAATACCAAGGCCTTAAACACACAGGCCCATGGCCCATCAAGCTAAACTAAGCCCATTTATGATTAAAGGCTTTTTACAATTAATTAAATAAACTCTATAATTATTTATATATCTTTCTAATATGTAGGACATTTATGGTCCTAACAATCTCCCCCTAAAGATATATAAATAAAAATCGGTCTTGAAATCTTCAGATGTTGATCTTCTCTTCCTTTTGAATCTTTGAAACACTTCGGTGTTGCTTGTCTTCATGTCTTTCAACACTCCCCCTTGAATAAAGCTCTTATCTTCATACCTTCAACGAATCTTTCTTTGAACCGCGAGTTGAATTTGCTTTCAGCTTCAGCTTTAAGAACTTGTAGAACCAATATGCTCGATGGAGGAAATAATTTGAAGCGAACACCACTTGATAAACAATGAGAAGAGTTGATCACTTGTAAGCACTTTGAAATCTTATTGGATTCGGAACTTGACCGTTACACCCCCTTGGCTTTTGCATGGGGACTTCTTTACTCCCCTTCAGTTTTACTCCCCCTCGGCTTTTCCTAACTCCCCCTCAACTTGATAATCCGTGTCTTTGAATCTGTACCCTTTCTCCCCCTCATGATGAGTAGGAGCATCCGGAGCATCATGCACGTTCAAAGACAATTGTGACGAGTAGCAAAAAATCTAGATAAACATTAAGTAACCAGAACGGGGTAATCAACTAACACAGAAACACGTTAGTAACTGTTATTACAACAATTTAAAAAATTGTGTGGCCTATGTTCAGAGTTGGCAAAGGGGAATCTCTGATAGGACTTCCAGTTATCACTGAAGTAAAATATTAAAAATTACCTCTCAAACTGTTCCGACAATATCACAAAGATATGCGAGTGGAATCACAAAGACTCATGCATGTGTGAAAAAATAGATTATATATCTGTTAGGCTCAAAATATTGACTTAACTCGGGACGCAAGTTAAAATCAATAGACACAGTGAATAGAATATGAAGTTCAGAGATCGGAGCTGATGTCTTCCTGTTTCAATATCTAAGACCTCTGAGTGAGTAATAGATAGAGTATGTGCTAATTCTCCGTGAATATATGAAACAAGCATCTGTTGGGAGATACTTGAGTAGCTGGGTGGGGTGACACGAGTTATCGACATTGGGTCCATGTCTGTTTCAATATTCATCTCCAAAGAACGAGAATAAATAGATTATGTGGTTACCCGGATAACTGACTCGGTTTGGTAAGGACCAATAATTCTTTTAAGTCTTGTCACATCCTCACCATATTCTTTTCACTCCAAACTCATCTAACAATCTAGACCCCTCACTGTTGTCTATAAAGGATGTGTTTCTTGGGTAGGTCCTTCCGGTTCTGGCTTGACCATAGAAACAATGTAAGCCCTAACACTCCTTTCATGCATCGAGTATAACAGTTTAGTAAAACAGTTGAAGTACGAGTTCTAAACTGAAGTGTTTAGAAGTCACATCATTTAAGTCCGAGTCCTGATCTGAGATGATCAGAAGTCATTCTTTTAAGATCGAGTTCTGAACTGAATTATTCAGAAGTCATTGTTGAATTACTAGAATTTCAAGGAACAGATTCAAGCGCAAAACAGAATGACTCAGTAAGCAATGTATGTTCAAAAATAATCAATGATTAGAAAGTTTAATTGTGAAGAACAAGTCACAATTATTATATCAGATAAGAATTGAATCATTAATATGAAATGATGAACGGTGAACACAAAGTGGAGTTCAAAACGAGTGTATTTCCATCAAAAATTCGGCAAACATTTGAGACATGGAAATAACTAAGTCAAGAAAGCTTTGATCATGGCAATCATGGAAGTTAAACTTAGATAATAACAAACGCAAGTAGGTTATTCAGAATGAATTGCCATGGTTTTTGAATTCAGTTAGAGTTCACATACCTTGCATACGATAGTACTCCCCCTCAAAAGTGGCCTAACCTTTGAATGCTCGTCATGTGAAAAGGATCTTCTAATTTAAATGCACATGACGTTCCTGCAAAACAGATTAGAGGGATTTTGGTATCCATCTTGGGATGGATCCTTGTCGGTTAGATGTCCTATGAGGACCAGAGATACTATAAGTACCATACCAATAAGAAGAATAATTCCGATCTACAAACTCATTTGAACCACAATAAGAACAACACAGCTTTTGTGTAGATAAGTTGATCAGTTTATTGACAGAGTAAACATGATCAATTTTCACAAAAGATTTAGCATGGAAAGCTGTGTTATTCTTGGCATTCTTTACAGGGACGGATGACTTTGGAGCAGGAGTGGTTCCTTTAACTCTCCACTCCATTTTTACTTTCTTGAAATATTGATTATTTGTATTATCAACATGAGAATTATAGAAAAGATTGGAAGGTCGAATCTGATCTTTTGAAAAATCATTTGATTTGACAAAATTCTTTGAATCAGATTTAATCATTTGTTTCTTCAATGTCTCGGTTGCTAATCCAGATAATCTCTGTGTAAGTTTAGAAATCTCAGACTGAAACATCTTTCTCTCTCTTGAAAAATCATCTTTTAAACATTTTGATCTAAAACCTTCAACTTTCCCTTTCTCAAACTCTTTGATTAGAACGTCTAATTCTTTCTCCAAATCGGATATTTTTAAAGAAAGTTCTCCATTCTTTTTAGAGAAAGATTTGCGTTCTAATTCAAACTTCTCTCTTTCTGAAATCAAAAAAAGTTCAAAGTCGAAGATTTGTGTTGAAAGCTTTAGACATCTAAGCTCAAGACTCTTCTTCTCATCAAGAGATTTGTTTGAAGAATCAGATTGCTTTATAAACATTTGCCTTTCCTTTGCAAAATTTTCTTTCTCCTTTTCAAAAACCTTTTCAAGAGTAGTTAATTTACTTTTAAGCTCAAGGTTTTCACAGTTTAGGAGTTTACCTTTCTCTTCTTCTTCAGCAAGCTTCTCATAACTATTCCAGATTTGAGATTTCAGCTCCTTTAGTTCTTTGATGTATTTGTTGCACAAATCATTTGATTGCTGGATATTCTTTTCATGTAGTCTTTGATGTGCTTTCTTTTCAAGTGCTTTTATCTCGTCTTGAGATGGCAATTCAGACAACTTCTTTTTCAGCTCAGAGTTTTCAGACTCTAATGCTGTTGCCTTTTCTTCAGATTTGGCAAGCTTATCAGCACTTTCAGATATTTGCAGTTTCTGTTCCTTCAGTTGTGTGAAGTACTTTATGCACAATTCATCTGCTTGCTTGATATTCTTTTTATAAAGTTTTTCACTTTCGATACAATCCCGATTGTAACAGTACATTGCTCTTGACATTGTTACCTGAAAAATTATGATCGTTAATCGGTGTTGATTTTGAAGAATCAAAAATGCGGAAGAAAATCAAAAGTTAAATTTGAAAAACAAATTTATAAAATAAATTCGTTTCCAAAATATAAAATTTGATTATTGACGGAACGAACGAAATCAAATTTCGAGAATGAAACCAATCAATAATTACCAAACACAACTTACCGGACGAAAGTTGGTTTACCGGATAGAGATAGATTCCGGATAAAAGATAAACAAATACTTACCGGTTGAGCACACTTACCGGGAGAGACTGATTGTCCGAATGGTGAGTTTACCGGATGAAAATCAAGAAAAGAAAAAAAATTAAACCAAACAAAAAAAAATTCCAACTAAATATATGTATGTATGTATTCAATGAAAGTGATGCATTAAAGTGCAGCAAAAAATTGGCAGTAAGATATGTATGTATATATGCATGCGCCGTACATGAGATGGAAGGATGGGAAAAACAAAATCAATTTGCTATATGAAGAATGGATGTATGGTGAGTTACGTATGCATGTGAAGTCAACGAAAAATCAACAAGTCAATAATGTCATACAACTATGAGTTTCACCAGGAAAGGTGTTCGTTCGGAATGTGCACTTTTTGTCCGGAAAGTAAAAAAATCACCCGGGAAGATATTATCCGGTAACTTAAAAAAAAGGTTATCCGGTAACAAAAAATCAACCGGGAAGATTTGTTTTGTCCGGAAAGTTACTAGGTAACTTTGAGTTACCCGGAAAGTGACAGAGAAAAAGAAAAAAACTTATCCGGAAACTGCGGCTGATTGAGAAAACCGGATCAGTGATCGATAGAGTTGCTTGATTTCACTCCTGTAGGTTAGATTTTTACCAAAAACACAAAAACAAACACACCCAAATCGATTTCTAAGCAAATTATATCATATTTTTCAATAATCACCACAAAAACTTTTAGAACACCAAAAACTAAAGATTTGATTTTTAACATGCAAAATTAATAGCTTTGAGTCCTTGTAATCGCAGATAAAGTCTAGATTAAGACAATTAACCAATCGAGATATACCAGAAAAATATTTAATCGATAAAAGAACTTTGCAAACCCGAATGAAGAACGATTTTTCTTCAATAAAAGCTGCAGTCTGTCGAAATTAATCTGAGTGACTTCTGGACCACAAACGATTAATCCAACCGGTCAGAATGTGAAACAAGATGTCCCGGAGCTACTGTCCAAAAATCGCGACGATCCGACGGTTCAATCTCCGGGAATAGGCGAAACGGATGGTTGTGTTTTCCAGAAAAATAAACTACGAAAATTAAACTTTTTCTCGCTTTCGTTCGATTTCTTTCGTATCTTCAAATCACCGATTCTGCTCTGATACCAATTGTTGGTCCTAGATTGATCAGGTAACAACGATTCAAAGAGAAATAACAAGAACGATTGATGATTTCAACTTGTCATCCCTCTCATATTCAATAATCAAGATAGTTACAAATGTTTGAATGAAAATCCTAACTATCTCTCTCTAAACAATTAAGCTCTCATGAATAATAATGAATCGTCTATCGAACGTCTAACCTAATTCTAAAGGTTAACATAACCTTATATACTTAGGCCTTAAGCACCACGGCCCATGGCCCATTAATCTAAACTAAGCCCTTTTATGATTAAAGGCTTATTACAATTAATTAAATAAACTAATTAAGCACAATTTAATTATTTATATATCTTTCTAATATGTAGAACATTTATGGTCCTAACACAGGTCAAAGAAAGTCTCTAGACCCTCAGCTTTTCCCAAGAAATCCTCTAACCCCAGGTCTACAGATGACGAGTACCAAAATTCACGACGATCCGACGATTCAATCTCCGGGAATAGGCGAAACGGATGGCTGTGATTTTCCAGAAAATTTTCTGCGAATTTTCTTGCCTTTTCTCGCTTTCGTTCGATTTCTTTCGTATCTTCAAATCACCGATTCGGCTCTGATACCAATTGAGAGTTCCAGATTGATCAGGTAACAACGATTCAATGAGAAATAACAAGAACATATAATGATTTCAACTTGTCATCCCTCTCATATTCAATCAAAGTATCCTTTAGAGAATATTACAATCAAAGTAAAGGAAACGATTCTAAACAATAAGCTCTCTAATCTCTCTAATGAATCGTTAACCTAATTTCAAGGCTAACACTAACCTTAAATACCAAGGTCTTAAACACACAGGCCCATGGCCCATCAAGCTAAACTAAGCCCATTTATGATTAAAGGCTTTTCACAATTAATTAAATAAACTCTATAATTAAACTCTATAATTATTTATATATCTTTCTAATATGTAGGACATTTATGGTCCTAACACAATTATATCCACTTTAAGTCTAGGAGTAGATCGCTGAATAAATTCAGGGATAAGTCACTGAAGCTTTAGAAGCATTCAACTTAGGTACAAAGGTACCCATCTGAGGTTTTGGATAAACACTTTTCTCTTTACCTTTAGAAGTTAAGGTAGAGATTTCCTTAGGAATAGGAGGTTTTGAAGAGGATCACTGAGAAGATGAAGTGTCAGGGATATAGGAGACAAACATTCCGAATTTAAGCATGGAATGGTCAGTGGTTGGTTCTTCAGCGTTAGCTTTGTAACCTGTTGGAGTATGCTCAAGTCATAATAGATAATTATATGGCTAGATACACGTGGGCCTATAGGGTCACACACAATACACTGAGATACCATTTAATATAATGTAATTATTGTATTTACATTATATAAATAACTTAAGTAACGTGGGGTAATTAAATGGGCACAAATCATTAAGTTTGGCTTAATGGGTTTGTATTGGATTTAAGTTAATAGCAAGCCTATTACGTTTAATTAAATCCTAGGCCCATAAAGATTTAGAAGGGAGAACCTTTAAGAAGCCCAAGGAAGCTTTAGGGTTCATTAATATATAGAGATGTTAATGACCTAATTAAGCTTAACCTAATTCTCCTTCTTCTCTCCCAAAAATCGACGCCCCTCCCCTAGGCCTCTCTAGGGTTTTTCCGCTTTGATCTTCTAACTTGCTTCTTGTCTAATCGAAGCTATAAGATCCGTTACTAAGGAGGACTAGCATCCCGTGGTGATCAAGGAGGTATAGTGTGGACTACTCTAGAGGTATTCTCCATTGAATACTTGGTTTCAAAAGAGCATACAAGTGGATCCGGATTAGTGTACAAATCACGCTACAAAGGTATATCGTTATTTGTATTCTTCGTTTAATCATATTGGCAATACGTTGATCCTGTTTGGTGATTGTTCCGCTGCGTTCTTATATATGTTTATATTTGTGTTTCTTTACATAATCACCGACAGTGGTATCAGAGCCATCGTATGTTCCATATGATTAACATGTATATGTAAAAGTGGCTAAAACTAAAGTTTTTTTTCTGAAAATTTCAACCATCGTTGGGGTCTTGAATAATGTATTTTAAGATCCTATAGCCATAAGTTACATATACTTATCATAGATTAATTATTGTAGTTTTTCTTCGTTTTCGTTGGCTTGTTTTGTTTTTAGATCCATGGTAAAACATGCATTTTTACCATGGACCAAGCCAACACTCTTAATGATATTGTATTATTATGTTGATGTGCAAAACCGATAAAAACCTTGACCGTTTGTGTGCCTTGTTTCATTATTTGTCGAGTTTTTGGGTTGTAATAGTTTAGGCAATTATTTTTACTTTGTTTAGTAGTAGATAAATGTATTTTATCAAAAATTGTAACCATTGCTCGGAATCGAATGGCGACAAAGTTAAAGACGAGAAGACATTTTCGGAGCTGCTGGACAGCCGGCACGAAAAATGGATTTCCCGGAGTTTGGCACATCGGATTGTGCTGATTCTTGTTGCTGAATTTCCATAAGACGTAGGGGCACAACTTTGCAGAAGGATGTTTCGATTGGGGAAGACTCATTCCATGACGTTTCGGGCCCCGAAGCTGCTGCGTTTTTCCGGACAGATTTGTGTTCGAATGTTCTTGTGGGTTCTACTTGCTCTTGATGGTCTTGGAGCAAGTGGGAGCCCATAAAGGGTTTATGTTGGTCCGTCCTTAGTTGCCCTCTTGGTCTGTGTGATGGCTCACGGGATCAAGCATAGGTTTTTCATCGGTTGAGGTTTTGCACATTTTTGGTTGTGTGTTTTAATTTTTCTTGTATGTTGCATTGTTATAAGATGCAAATGGGTTTTTCAAACCTAAAAATTAAACACATACCACTTTTGAAACTAAATCCTTAGATTTAGTTAATATAAGTTTAAATTGGATTTGAAACTTAAAACTATTGTTTTATATAAATAACGCTTAAAAGGGTTTTATCGGTTATTTAATTTATGTAATGTCCAAGCTAATTGATATCTCATGTAGGTAATATATTAGTCTCTAAATGGACATCTCGACACATATAAAATAAAACAAATTAGACTATAAGTTAAGAAATGTTTTAACTTATGCTACGAATGAAGAATGCATGCTTCTTTCGTACATTTTTTGACACGCTTTATCAAAATAATATACCCGTCACAATTTTAAGTCATGCCGTCCAATCGGCTTGAAATCCCTCGCCATTACTTTTTGCCTATGCGTGAGACCTAGGTTGAATTGCCCGAGGTGATTATTGTCTATGCGTGAGACCTAGATCTATTTTCACATGATTTCAAATTGGATGATGTTATTCCAAGATCAAACAAGAATAGAGAGAGAAATCTAGAGAGAGAAGTACGTCATTTATTACTCTTAATTTGTGAACTGTTAGATACAAAAGCTTAACACAAGGGTTTATAAACCCCTTGACTAGACAAAGTCAAACTACACTTATTACAAAAGCATTACATAATAAGCCTTGATTACAACATAAAAGTAGCATTAACAATCTCCCCCTTTGTAATCAAGGGCACTCGAATCTTCTGTGTTGGCGATTCTTGCCAATCAAAATTTCCAAGCGTCTTAGAGTTCTCATGAAGTTCAGTCTTGTGACGATTGTTTCTATTGTTCTCCTCAAAAGTCTGATCTCAGCATTACTCTTCAAAAAAAATGACTCATGAAGTCTCACCCTCTCAAACTTAGCTTAACTACCGAAATCTCTCCCTTGGATTCAGGATTTAAAACAATTGAGAACATCAGTCTTTGGCTTTATTTGATCTTTAGAACTTTAGCATTACAGCTCTTCACTTTACAGCACTTTGAACAAACTCCCTCTTTGAGCTGTCAGAAAATCAATTGAAGAAAATAGTTCAGAAGAATCTTCGGTCTTTAACATGGCTTGTCAAAGTCAAATTGTCACAAAATCTTCAGATGAGGAACTGACGAAGATTTTCTTTATAAAATATGGAGAATTTGATTCTTCACACAAGGCACTTTGGTACTGAAAAACAAAAATTTAAGAAAAAGAGATCACAAGATGATCAATCGATTTTTCTTAAACTCTTGAAGAATTCTCCCCTTTTTGAGACGGAATCTTCTTTAATCGTTTCTCCCCCTGTCATGAAATTGAATCTTTGCCTTGAAAGCTCTTTGACATGAAATTGAATTAAACATTTCTCCCCATTTTTCGATGAAGGTGAGCATCATGATCATCGAAAACCTTCTTCAATTTCAGTCGCGTCTTTGAAAATTATTAACAATCTTCTCCTTAATGAACAATCTTGCTCCCCCTCAAACTAAGAATTCTGGAGCCATTTGTTTTGTCCCCCTGAAAATATGCTGTTAATCTTTTGAACTCACTCCCCCTCAGAATTAGCTTAACTTTTGAAATCGCTCCCCCTCAAAATCACACACAGTATAACTCCACACATCACAGTATGAAACATTTCACGTAAAACATCAGTTATGGAAACTGAAATACATTAAATTATATAACATAACTACTAACTATAGAATGTTTGAACACCGAACAAATAAAATTCAACTCAGTGAAAGTAGACATGTTTTTCAAACAAATGACATCAAATGCATGCTTTTGGATTTATAAACAAGTCATGCTTGCATATCAAGTTACAATTTGTTCAGTTTCAACCACTTATTAAATCTATTTGGTGTGCTAGCATGTGAAATATGATTAGCAACAATCAAATGTACTTCTGAAACCTATAAGAATACTTTGCTCTTACTCACACTCTATGACGAGATCAGAATTTCCACAAATTTATAAGTTTATCGCGACATCGTAATTTCCCCAAGATTTAAGAGATGTGTGCTCATTGGCATCTTTTATTTTGTGCACATTGGCATCTTTTATTTTGTGCACATTGGCATCTTTTTATCAAAAGGTTTATTAAGACTAAGATACACCGTAAACGTACCTTTCTATCTGGTTCTATAGCAAGTGTAATAACCAGGTATTTTATCTAATTTAAATTTGAAAATTTTATGAGTTATTGTGTTAGTGTTTTATGAAGTTAGGAGTTAAGGGGTAAGTTTTAATTTTTAATTGGAAGTTTGGGGGTAAATCTTGCCAATTGAGTAAAGCCTAGGGTCTATTTGGTCATCTTATCTAAACCACTCACCACCACCGCCATACTTCCATATGAAGTAAGAGGTGTCATTCTTTGACACATTTATAAATTTGCTAAGAAAGTGTGTGTGTGTGTGTGTGTGTGTGTGTGTGTGTGTGTGTGTGTGTGTGTGTGTGTGTGTGTGTGTGTGTGTGTGTGTGTGTGTGTGAGTCATTTACGGAAGAAGAGAGGAGAGAAAAGAAGGTGAATTGAAGAAGGAAAAATTACTGATTTCTGCAGCTGAGTTTTGAATTCAATCCAAGAAATACAAGGTAAACAATCTTGCAAATCCTTGCTATTATGTTCTTAGGTTTTTCTATAAGTTTTTAGAAGTGGGTTTTGTTAAAAATTGATGTTTTGGGAAATCTAAGCTTAAGGTTAAGTTAGGTTCATAGTATTAAACATATTTGTACCTTTACAACAGCATGCTTAGCTTAAAAGTATGATTTCTGGGTTTTTAGGATGATCAGTGAACTGAGACATTCAACGAAGTCGCAATGGTTGATTGCGATATTCAACGAAGTCGCAATGGTCGGTTGCGACTTGGCTTTGGAATCGCAATGGTCGGTTGCGACTTGGTTTGGAATCGCAGTAGTTGATTGCGATTTGGGTTTGGAATCGCAGTAGTGGATTGCGACTTGGGATTGGAATCGCAATAGTCGGTTGCGATTTAGGGTGAAGTCGCAGTAGATGGTTGCGATTTGGCACTGTGCATTGCGATTCTAATTTACTTTTAGTAGGTTGCGACTTGAGTCGAGGATTTCATAAGTTTTGTTTTAAAAGAGATATTTGGTATTTTTGTGTGATTTCAGATTCTGTGAAGGATTGTCATACGTGATAATTTTCTTGGAAAAGCTTTGGTAATAAACAAAACAGGTGAGTTTTACTTTAAAAGTATTTTTACTGGAATACATTATGTGGATAACAAATGTTTGATAAATTGTATGAATATGTCATACGTGGGTGATTATAATATATTGAGATATTATAATTACGTGAGTATTATATGGGAATATAATACGTGGCCGGGCTTTGGACCGGTGTGTTAAAATTGGCTCGCAACCAATATAGTTGGCCATTGGTGGAGGGATAAGGTGGGATGAGACAGGTATGATGCATCAATCTTGATTGGTATTAATTTACGTGTGATATGTGTGTATTTATATAAAGAGTATTTTATATAAATGAATTTTTAATGATTTCCAAATGTCAGGGATTTTCTCACTAGACCCTTAGGTCTAACCCTCATTTTCTGTTTTAAAAATATGTATTCTAGGTGGTGGTTCCAGTAAGACCAAGTGATTAGAACACTTGTTGGATAGCTTTTGAGGAGATGATCATTAAGGAAAATGAGGATGCTTTTGTACTTATAAACTTGTTATTAGTTACTATGTTATCTAAATAGAATCAAGTTTGTACTGTATTTATTAAAGTTGTTTAGTCAGACTTTGGGGACCAAATGTGAAATATGAAGTACTTTTGTTGCAAGCATGTAATGAAATATATGATTATATGTATGTTTGGATTTTGGGTTGTTACAGATGGTATCAGAGCCATAGTTTAAGGGATTTAGGTATTAGTATCTGTACCTAGACTTAAACTGCATGTGAAGTAGGATGTCCCTAATATTTTAGAACCTGGGGATGTTAAGTATAAGAGGTAGAAGGAACATCATGTAAGGTAATTTCAAATTACACCAGGCCAGTGTAATTATGATCTTACAGGTACATGTTTGAACTGAAATACCTTGTTATATGGGGTACGTGCATATGTGTATATTAACTTTGTTTGAATCTACAGAATGGCAAGTGGCACTAGACAAAGGAATCAAAGAGGAGGAAGGAATTCGGGTGGAGAGAATCCACCAACAGGAACAGGGGGAAGAGGAGGAGATCGTGGTGGAGGCAGAATCGGTAGGGGAACTCGGGGCCGAACTGGGGGAAGAACACAACCGCATGGTACAGAGTTTGTTACACGGGATGATTTGACTGCGGAAATGGGGAGATTACAGGATAGCATACAAGTTATGTTCGAACATAATCGTCATAATGAAACTGAAAGACCAAGTCCGGAACACGAAGTTGAAATACCACTTACCTCTACGGTCTTACCGATGATGAAAAGGTGTGACTATAAAATGTTTCTTAGTTGCAAGCCCCCTACATATTCAGGAGATCGGGATCCGATAAAAGCGATGAGATGGCTGAAAGAAATAGAGGCTATCTTCAAGACGTGTAAATGTGCTGAAGAAGATAAAGTACTTTATGGAGCTGCGATGCTGAAAGGTGATGCTTTGTATTGGTGGGAGGCTCATATAGAATCGAGAGGAACAGATGTATATACTACCTTTTCATGGGAGGAATTCATGTTAGCTTTCACAACACACTTCTGTCCACAAGCTGCTGTTAGACAATTGGAAGAAGAATTTATGAATCTACAACAAGGGAATCTGTCGGTTAGAGATTATACTGCACGATTTTTAGAAAAATCTCATTTTGCATGATATTATGTTGCTACAGAGAAGATGAAAATGGAGAGATTTATCTATGGGTTAAATTCAGAGGTCCGAAGACTAGTGACTGCCACGGGGCCAAATACCTTTACAACTGCGGTGGATGCTGCAGAAAATGTAGAACGAGATAATAAAAGAGATGTCGGAGATAAGAGCTTGGGGAAAAGGAAATGGGAAGGACCACCACAGGATTCAAGGAAGCCTAGATTTCAGAGGTTCGATAACCGTCCGTCGTTTCGACCAGCGGATAGACCATGTCCGAGATGTAATCGCTACCATCAGGGAAATTGTCAAGTGGAATCGCGGGTTTGTTTTAAGTGTGGGAAAACCGGTCATGTTGTTAAAGATTATCGATTAACGCGGTTTTGCTTTTTGTGTAATTCTCCGGATCACCTCCAATCAGATTGTCCAAGAGGTAGAATACAACAAGGGGGAACATCCGGGAAACCAGCCATTACTAGACCAGTAGTCCCAAGAATAGAACCGCCGAAAACGAGGGGTCGTACATTCCAAATGACAGCTAAAGAGGCGGAGGAAACTACGGATGTGGTCACAGGTACATTTCTCATAAACTCCACGAGTGCTAAAGTGTTATTTGATTCCGGTGCAAACCGATCTTTTGTGTCTCCCTCCTTTGCTGCTCACATGCATTTAGAGCCTAAAATGTTAAAACATGCTTTATTAGTAGATACTGCAAATGATAGCCAGGTGACAGTTAAAGAAGTTTTTGATCGTTGCATGATAAATATAGAGGGGTGTGGAGTACCGATACAACTATTTCCAATAGCTTTGATTGAATTTGACGTGGTAGTAGGAATGGATTGGTTAGCTGAAAATCAGGCTAACATAGTTTGTGATAAGAAAATAATCAATGTCGTTTTACCTGATAAGATATCAGTAGTGATTTATGGAGATCGTAAGAATCATCAGTCCAGTCTTATATCTATGGTAAAAGCCCGTAAATGTGTCAACAAGGGTTGCTCTAGTTATTTAGCTTATGTGATAGACAGTAGGCCTGAAAAGATTAAGATGGAGGATATTTCTCGTTAGTGACTATCCAGAAGTTTTCCCTGAAGACTTGAATAGTCTTCCTCCTGTTAGACAAGTAGAATTTGGTATTGACTTAATCCCAGGAGCCGCTCCTATCGCCCGTGCGCCATACCGAATAGCACCTCCAGAGATGAAAGAAATGATGGTACAGCTTCAAGATTTATCTGATAAGGGCTTCATAAGACCTAGCTCTTCGCCATGGGGTGCACCAGTTTTGTTTGTAAAGAAGAAGGACGGTTCAATGAGAATGTGTATTGACTACCGGGAGCTGAACAAGCGTACGATTAAGAACAAGTATCCACTTCCAAGAATTGACGACCTCTTCGATCAATTAGTTGGAGCTTGTTACTTCTCCAAGATTGATCTCAGATCTGGCTACCATCAGTTAAAGGTTAAGGAAGAAGACGTTCTGAAGACTGCCTTTCGTACAAGGTACGGTCATTATGAATTTTTGGTGATGCCTTTCGGATTAACGAACGCTCCGGCCGCTTTTATGGATCTAATGAATCGGGAATGTAAGCCTTATCTCGATAAATTTGTCGTTGTGTTTATCGATGATATACTTATTTATTCTCGATCTAAAGAGGATCACGCACAACATCTTCGTTTGATTCTGGAGTTGCTGAAGAAAGAAAAGTTGTACGCTAAGTTTTCTAAATGTGAATTCTGGTTGCGGGAAGTTCAGTTTTTGGGTCATGTAGTTTCAGAGAAGGGTATACAAGTTGATCCAGCGAAAGTGGAAGCAATTGAAAGATGGGAACCGCCGAAGACGCCAACCGAAGTACGTAGTTTTCTGGGTCTAGCTGGATACTATCGGAAATTTATAAAAGACTTTTCTCGAATCGCGACGCCATTGACTAAGCTGACTCGGAAGAATCTAAAGTTTGAATGGAAAGCAGAACAGGATGAGGCATTCAGAATATTGAAGGAGAAACTTTGTAGCGCGCCGATATTAGCATTGCCAGAAGGTTCCGATGATTTCGTGGTCTACAGTGATGCTTCTAAACTGGGATTGGGATGTGTACTTATGCAGCGTGGAAAAGTGATTGCCTATGCTTCTCGTCAACTGAAGGATCACGAAAGATAATATCCTACCCATGATATGGAGCTTGCAGCAGTTGTTTTCGCATTGAAGATTTGGAGACATTATCTTTATGGTTCTAAATGCCAAATTTTTACTGACCATAAGAGTCTCCAACATCTTTTCGATCAAAAGGAACTGAATATGAGGCAAAGAAGATGGTTAGAATTAGTAAATGATTATGATTGTGAAATTCTTTATCACCCTGGGAAAGCGAACGTAGTAGCAGATGCACTGAGTCGTCAAGAAAGAAGTGGAACAATAAAAGCTATATCGTTACGAGCTGAACTCCTTCCTAATATCTTTGACGAATTGCTGAAATGCCAAATAGATGCTTATCAGGAAGAAAGTTTGAAGTCAGAACGGTTGGTGGGAATATCAGCATTGCTTGGGAAAGATGACCGTGGGTTATTGTGTATGGGAAACAGAATTTGGGTACCTCGTTTGGGTGGATTACGTGATCGTGTACTACAAGAAGCTCATCAATCTCGATTTTCTATTCATCCAGGTACAAATAAAATGTATAGAGATTTGAAACAATTATATTGGTGGCCGGGAATGAAGAGAAGTGTTGCTAAGAATGTGGAAGATTGTACTACCTGCAAGAAAGTAAAGATTGAGCATCAGAAGCCGTTTGGTCAGTTACAACGACTAGATATACCAATGTGGAAATGGGATCAGATCACTACTGATTTTATTACCAAGTTACCTAGAACTTCAAAGGGATTTGATTCTATTTGGGTGATTGTGGATAGGTTGTCGAAGTCTGCTCATTTCTTGCCGATAAAAGAAACTGATTCCTTGGAACGTTTGGCCAAATTATACATTAATGAAATAGTAACTCGACATGGAGTTCCAATCTCGATTATTTCTGATCGAGATAGTCGTTTTACTTCCAGATTCTGGAGAAGCTTTCAAAAAGAGATGGGAACACAGATAAAGTTGAGTACAACCTATTATCCTCAGACTGACGGGCAGAGTGAAAGAACAATCCAGACATTAGAAGATCTGCTCCGGGCTTGTATAGTTGATTTTGGGGGATCGTGGGATAAACATCTGCCTTTGATAGAATTTGCTTACAATAACAGTTATCATTCCAGCATTCAAGCGGCACCGTTTGAAGTACTGTATGGAAGAAAATGCAGAACGCCTCTGTGTTGGAATGAAGTGGGGGAGAAACAGTTAGCGGGGCCAGAAATAGTACAGTTAACAGCAGATAAAATTACTCAGATTCGGGACAGATTGAAAACGGCTCAAGACAGACAGAAAAGTTATGCAGATCGACGCCGGAAACCGTTAGAGTTCCAAGTCGGGGAATTTTTATGTTGAAAGTTTCGCCCTGGAAAGGAGTCATACGTTTTGGGAAGCAAGGTAAACTCAGTCCGCGGTATATTAGGCCATTTGAAATTACGGAAAGAATTGGTGAAGTAGCTTACAGATTGGATCTTCCGCCGGAATTAAGCAGGATTCACAACGCCTTTCATATATCAAATTTTCGAAAGTGTTTGATTACACCAGACCAGGCAGTCTCTCTACCAGATATCCAGGTTGACGAAAAGTTGAATTATGTGGAGGAACCGGAAGCTATAGTTGATCACAAAGTCAAAGTATTGAGGAATAAAGAGATCAGACAGGTAAAGGTTCAGTGGAAACATCATAGAGGTCAGGATGCGACGTGGGAATCAGAGTCGGAAATGAGAGCCAAATACCCTCATCTTTTTACTTAACTGAATTCCGGGACGGAATTCTTTTAAGGGGAGATGTTGTAATAACCAGGTATTTTATCTAATTTAAATTTGAAAATTTTATGAGTTATTGTGTTAGTGTTTTATGAAGTTAGGAGTTAAGGGGTAAGTTTTAATTTTTAATTGGAAGTTTGGGGGTAAATCTTGCCAATTGAGTAAAGCCTAGGGTCTATTTGGTCATCTTATCTAAACCACTCACCACCACCGCCATACTTCCATATGAAGTAAGAGGTGTCATTCTTTGACACATTTATAAATTTGCTAAGAAAGTGTGTGTGTGTGTGTGTGTGTGTGTGAGTCATTTACGGAAGAAGAGAGGAGAGAAAAGAAGGTGAATTGAAGAAGGAAAAATTACTGATTTCTGCAGCTGAGTTTTGAATTCAATCCAAGAAATACAAGGTAAACAATCTTGCAAATCCTTGCTATTATGTTCTTAGGTTTTTCTATAAGTTTTTAGAAGTGGGTTTTGTTAAAAAATGATGTTTTGGGAAATCTAAGCTTAAGGTTAAGTTAGGTTCATAGTATTAAACATATTTGTACCTTTACAACAGCATGCTTAGCTTAAAAGTATGATTTCTGGGTTTTTAGGATGATCAGTGAACTGAGACATTCAACGAAGTCGCAATGGTTGATTGCGATATTCAACGAAGTCGCAATGGTCGGTTGCGACTTGGCTTTGGAATCGCAATGGTCGGTTGCGACTTGGTTTGGAATCGCAGTAGTTGATTGCGATTTGGGTTTGGAATCGCAGTAGTGGATTGCGACTTGGGATTGGAATCGCAATAGTCGGTTGCGATTTAGGGTGAAGTCGCAGTAGATGGTTGCGATTTGGCACTGTGCATTGTGATTCTAATTTACTTTTAGTAGGTTGCGACTTGAGTCGAGGATTTCATAAGTTTTGTTTTAAAAGAGATATTTGGTATTTTTGTGTGATTTCAGATTCTGTGAAGGATTGTCATACGTGATAATTTTCTTGGAAAAGCTTTGGTAATAAACAAAACAGGTGAGTTTTACTTTAAAAGTATTTTTACTGGAATACATTATGTGGATAACAAATGTTTGATAAATTGTATGAATATGTCATACGTGGGTGATTATAATATATTGAGATATTATAATTACGTGAGTATTATATGGGAATATAATACGTGGCCGGGCTTTGGACCGGTGTGTTAAAATTGGCTCGCAACCAATATAGTTGGCCATTGGTGGAGGGATAAGGTGGGATGAGACAGGTATGATGCATCAATCTTGATTGGTATTAATTTACGTGTGATATATGTGTATTTATATAAAGAGTATTTTATATAAATGAATTTTTAATGATTTCCAAATGTCAGGGATTTTCTCACTAGACCCTTAGGTCTAACCCTCATTTTCTGTTTTAAAAATATGTATTCCAGGTGGTGGTTCCAGTAAGACCAAGTGATTAGAACACTTGTTGGATAGCTTTTGAGGAGATGATCGTTAAGGAAAATGTGGATGCTTTTGTACTTATAAACTTGTTATTAGTTACTATGTTATCTAAATAGAATCAAGTTTGTACTGTATTTCTTAAAGTTGTTTAGTCAGACTTTGGGGACCAAATGTGAAATATGAAGTACTTTTGTTGCAAGCATGTAATGAAATATATGATTATATGTATGTTTGGATTTTGGGTTGTTACAGCAGGATTTGGATCAGCCAATCCCAGACCAGTTGGCCTTAGGGGCTAGGTGTCGAGCACCCCTTGGAACTTACTCTCCCAAACCAGAAAGGCTACATCGATATATCCTAATTCCATCTGTACCAGTAGAACATGGCTTTCTATCTGGTTGTATAGCAGGATTTGGGTCAGCCAATCCCAGACCAGTTGATCTTAGGGGCTAGGTATCGAGTACCCCTTGGAACTTAATCTCCCAAACCAGATAGGCCACAGGCACAAACTTTCAAACCTAATGAAATTTTTTTTATTGCATCTCAATCACTTGGTTATAGAACTTTGTGCTTCCCTCATATTTTCATTTTCATTCTTCATTCTGACAAATAGGCTTTGTGAGCATCGTATTCTTTATAAGTCTAGATTTACACAGTTTGGCGCATATATCAAAAATTTCATTCATGTTTTGCTGACCTTTCGATTTATTTCAGAAGCGAAAGTTAAAGCAAATAAAACTCAGATATCACAAAACTACTTGTAAAATCACCCTTGACACACTTTTTATTCATTGAATGAAAATAGAAATATTTTTACTTCATTGAATTAAATTTGTGAAGGTTCAAACTTTCAAATTCAACATGCTGAGTTTTGATAAAAGAAAATTAAAACGCTTTTCATCCAATGCCTTGGTGAAAATATCGGCAAGTTGATAGTCAGTAGGTACGAAATATAATTCGATTGTACCGTTCTCCACATGATGTTTTATGAAATGATATCGCATGTCGATGTGTTTAGTCTTTGTATGCTTGTAACACCCGGAATTTTACTAAAGTGAAGGTTTAACGTTGGGAAGAAGTGTACGAAGGAAGCTCAGCAATCGGGTTCATTCGGGACGAAAATCGAGCTTCGGTACCATCTCAGCGAGAGTGACATGGCGAGAGTGCCATGTCACAATCGCATGGTCACTTTTGCATGGAAGGAATTGGCTGGACAAGAGGGGAGTCTCAGTACATTCTCAGCGAGAGTGACATGGCGAGAGTGCCATGTCACAATCGCATGGTCACTTTCGCCCGCGGGTGTCAGATCACTTAAATGCCCGATTTTGTTAGCCTTTTCTCATTTCTCTCATTCCCTTTCTTCACAAACCATCTCAACCGAACCGCTTTGTTTCCATGGTCGATTTTGGAGCTGCTCTCTTAGAAATCAACCATTTCTTCACCATCTAAGTTGTAATCAAACCCCTTCCTCCATTGCTGAGCATATTTGGAGAGCTTGGAGCTTTTGTGGAGATTAGGAGTTCGTCTTGGAGGATTCAAGTGGTTTAAGGTAAGCTCTTCCCATCTAAAGATGTTATTGTTATTAATTTCATCTTCTTTCCATCTTGTGGTGATGTTGGACGACTTTGGTGATGATGGGTTAAGGGAATTTGGTTTGCCTCATATTTAAGAATTAGGGTTTGTTATATTTGGGGGTTTTGATGTGTTATGGTTAGAGAATGATTCCTTATGGTTGGATTGTGATATTGATGGTTGGGATTTCATAAATCTAGGTTTTTGGAAGTTTTGGCTTGAGGATGCAAACTTCATCAAAGGAGCTTACGTTGGAGAAACTCTAGATTTAGCTTAAATCTAGCAAGGTGAGTTCAAGTTACTTTGCAAAAACTTTGTACATGCCAAAATGCTATTTTTCCAAGTAATTGTGTGTTTTACCTGAAAATTATCAATATTGGGTTATTTGGTGGATTTTACCTTTGGAGGTATTAATTGTTGTAAATATTATAAAACACTACTTTTGGATATTTTGGAAAATGTGATAATAAATCATACATGAAATGAGTTGTTGATTTATGTAATAAATGGAGTCTACTTATTATAAAGAAAATGCATTGTAGATGTTTTGGAAATATGCATATAGTAGATCTTGTAATGTTTTGAAAACGTAAAGGCGTGAGTCCTTTGAGATAAGGGTTTACCCGATCCAAAGTGTTATTTCGGGTTTTCATGGAATCGAAGTATTTACCGGCAAACGGTGTGTGTGGTTATATTTGATGTCATTTTATAACTTTCATAAACTACCTTTTTGGAGTTAGTTGAGCGTGAGGCTCGGTATTGAATCTTATTAAGTCTTGAGGACATTTGTCCAGTTTTGGTAATTCAAGATGGAGTTTTGATAATGAATTATGTTATTGGGGAATTGCATGTTTTGAATGCATGTGTTTATTTATTTGGAGTCGTGTAATATTTAGACCTTGATAGCTATGGATCCATAGGCATTTGAGTTTCCCCTTAGTCTCGCGGGCAAGAGGTCGGGATTGATTAAGCCTAGTTAACGAGACGTTAGTTTCTTTGTTGCACGGGATAGGCATCGGGATGCATGATAAGTAAGGCGTGGACCTAGATGGTCAGCCGTCGTCTCATGGGCAGTAAGGTGTAATCCCTAATGTGCTATTGTGGATTTGGTGACCCAATGTATAGACCTGGAGTGGGTGAAGTTTGGGGCATCCTAGTCTCGTGAGCAATAGATCTGGAGTGATTGAGCTCAGTTTTACGAGAGTAATCCACGTGGGTGTTTTATTACATAGTAAGTGACCCACTTTGGTGTTCCGTCACGTGCGATGCATACGGGTCTCCCCCGTTACCGAAAGGTGTTGTTTTGGGTATTTTTTACTACTCATGTTTTCGGCGACGTGTTCTATTTATCTGGATTGTTTTCCATAATACCTAAGTTGTGGTTTATATCTCACCCGTGTATGATGTTTTGGGTATTTGTGTTATCTCTACCTTCAACGGATACTGGTTTTCCCCGTTTATGGTATTTAATCTTTATTACCTTTTACGGTCGCATTAGTATCGCTTCGTATTATGTTTTAATAAAGAGTTATATTTAATGGATGGTTTCCATGTTTTATGAGTTGAGTATGTATTGCCAACCGTATTTAAAGGTTTTGCCTAAACTAAACTTATTCACGTATTTGAGTGAGTTAGAAATGTAATTTATTTTGGAAAACGCATCACACTTTTCGGGTATGGTTTCCATGGATTTGAGTGTGTTGGAAAATAAGTCGTTTATGCCGTTTTGAGAAATCTTTTGGAAATAATAGTCTTTGTCGCAAACTTTCATTTAAAGATTTATTTAAATCATGACAATAACTACTAACCTCTGATTTATGATTTTATATAGTCATGATAAAATGCTTGAACTCGCTAGGCGTAAGCCTAACCCTTTCTATTTGTCGGCATGTGCAACAGGCTCAGGTTGGGGTAGCTCTAGCTACATTGGGAAGTGGCGAGTGCTAGTAAAGTGCACGTGAGGTGACTTGTTTATTGAAGTCTTCCGCATTCGTTTGGACTAGCAACTTGCATTGTATTAAGTGACACCCGATTGAGTTATTTTCTTGTAGATATTGAGATGTTTTAATTCTGAGGTATTTTCAGGAATGAATTGTAGAGATGATTTTATCTCCTTTGATTATTTTATTGATTTTAAAGTTAGTTGCTCGTTCCAAAATTTTAGGGTGTTACAAGTTGGTATCAGAGCATAAGTTTGAGAGACTTAGGTGTTGATTTTGGATACCTAGACTCAAACTAGCGTTTGTTTAAGTAAATGAGAGTGAAATTCACCTTTAGGCACTTTAAGATAGGACGTTTTGAAGTCGATGGATGTTGTTAGAAACGAGAGTCACGTCGAGAGTAACAAGGATAATCATGTATGGTGCGTTCATAGTGACACCTGGCCAGTGTCATGGTGAACCTACTAGTGCATGTGCGTACTTGAATTACTTTAATATGATGATCGTTGGGGTAGTGAAGGAGGTTCTAAACTAGTAGTCGTTGGAACAGATGGAAGATTCTAGTATTAGTCACTTGGAGTGACGATAAGCATGATAATTGCTTTAAGTAGACCGTTTCGGGTCGAGATTGATGGTTGGATTAGAACCATAGGCCTAATGGGCCGATTTTGATTTGAGGAAAAACCGTAAAGTTAATTGATGTAATTCTCAACTTACTTTAAGAGGTTAAAGCATCCGGATGACAATAGTGGACCGAAGGGATTTTGAAGGGTATGAGTCGAGACGTTGAATGCTGACTAAGTCATGCACAAAGTTTAATTTGAAAATAAATTGCATCAATTATTTCTTGTGTTTCAAATCCTTATTTGGGTTGTGTTATGAATTTTGAGAAACGTTTAGCACATACACAAGATTTCAAATCATGGTTTTGAACGTGCATGAAACCATTTTATTTCGGGAGTTGCAAACTCCGCCGGGATTTGTTTTGCCTTATTTCAATTGTTGTTCAACATTTGTTTTGGATATAATGATAATCATATTTTATGATGTTTAAGATGTTGGGCAATAACTACGGCTTGTGACTTTAACATTGGATCTCCTCCACATATGTTAGAGTTTGGACGGAAAGTCATTTTCCAATATGTCTATGTACAGTTATTTTGGAGAATTTTTTTAATGTGAGTTGTTAAACAATGTTGTTTATATAGTATTATCATGGAAGGGGATTTTTGGAATTTTGGCGTCTCATTTATGATTTTGCTTATAGCAATTTGGCCTTGGAAGCATGATGTTTAGCACCGTTTTATTGACTTGGAGTCATTGAGTTCGTTGAGGTTCATAGAGTTTGTTTTACGACATGTTGAGTCGTGTGAGTATAATTTCACAAGGTGCATGCTTTAGTTACTTATGTGAAAGGTTTATAAGTTATGTGGGTATTTTGTCCCACTCGAGTTTTGTTGAGAAAAGTTAATTTTTATGCCATAAGGCGGCTAAGAAAAGATGAGTTTGGAACTCTAGTGTCGCGTAACTTTTCTTTCAAAAAGTTTGTGTTACTAAGTATTTCATTGCAAATAGTTCGGTGTATGGATTGATTTATACGTGGCTTAAGTGATGCATGAAAGAACATTATGGTGGCGTTTTATAATAAATTGTTGGGTGCGCTTTTGGTCGGTTAAATGTTTATTACCGTTTTTATGTGAAACGTATTATATCGACTTAGGGGTATGCATAGCTTGGTAACCATTGTTTCTCGTCACTTTGTTGAACGAATTGTGAGTGAAAATGTTTTATAGACTCTTGTTTAAATGATGACCATTCGGTCAAAGGGTGTTTTGGTGTTGTAGAAATCATGCACAGTTTGCAATGCTTTGCACTTTGAAAATGAAAATGTGTTAGTCGTTGACATTTGGTTAATTTTGATTTGCCGGTTATTTTGGGAAAATTGAAAACCTTTTGGTTTTGAAGAAATGTGTACTTGGAGTATTTTTTTGACAAATACATTTAAGTAATAACGCTTTGACGTTTTATGTTCCAAGCACGAGATTTTGAGGAAATACTTCGTGATGAATATTTTAGAAAATTGGTTGTATAAAACTATGGTGCGTGTAATTCTTATGTTTTGAGCATTGACGCGCACCGTTAGTACAATTTGGGATTTGAAAATAAGTTGAACCCTTTCTATGTCAACTAATTATTAACACCTATTTCCTCATATGTTTTGGAATAACGCATTATTGTGTGCAAGTTTTACCAGAAACGTTTTACTCAAATGGCATTATAGGACCGGATGTGAGATTTTGAGAAATTGATTTAAAGAGTTTCATGTGTCGAAAATTGGTCACGAACCATTTGATGCACGTTATTTAGTTACAATAAAATTTCTATTAGAAGTGTTACAAGCTTGCATGCCTACCCCAATTTGAAGTTTTATGATGTTTTAAGTCGATACTTTCAAAGAATGGAGACATATTGGTTTTTGCCTCTAAATTTGGAGCCTATACCAGCTGTTTTGTGTTTTGGCTGAGGTGTAATTAAGAATCGTTTCCTTGTTTCGTATAATAAACTGACGCGCACAAATTTTGTTAGGGAACCTTGTTCCATACCAATTAATAGTCGGAAAAGAATTTTGAGACAATGGCCGTTTGGGCTACTTTTAAAGTACGTGTGAAAATGTGTTGCACACCGTTTAAAGTGGGCAGTTACTTTACGTGCATGTCATGAGTCAATCCATACTAGAACCGTGGCGATTCATTTTAAAGAAATTGTTTATTATGCTTTTGCGTTTTGTGGGTTAACTGAACTGCAATGAAATGATTTTCAACATGATTTTCATATGTGGGACGAGCGTGTCCAGTTTTACGTAACTACCGAACTGATAGTAGTAGTTTTATACGTACGGTGTATTTGATATGAAAATCTTAGTATTGAAAATATTTTGTGAATGGTTTTGATTAAGTGGCATATTTATTGAATAACGCACTCGAAAACCTTGAACTCGTTAGGACCCTGGAAAGAGTAAGTAACCCAGTTAAGGGTAAGTGCGTGTAGCATTTCGACAATGGAAGTTTGAGTATTCCACGCGTGTTGGTATTATGGGCCAGATGATGGCGGTAGCAAGTAAATGTATTTGTGGTAATTGAAGTGTTACACTTGTGGTAACGTAGTACGAGGTTGGTATAGCCGTTTCATTGACAACCCTAGTTTTGTGGAAACCTCACTAAATGGAACTCGTGTGTGGGGTCCTGTTAGGGTTCCGAGTTTGGTGGTATAACTAGGTGTCAACCTTTGTTGGTTTGAGGTCGGAAACCGTTAGTGTAAACGGGGGTTGTAGCCAATTTTAAAAGAACATTGGTAATGATAGGGGTAACCTTAAGATGCTCAATTGTGATGAGCGGTTTTGGTGAGATAACCTTCGGGCGTGGTTGATGAACCTATCAGTTGATGATTCATGTGAGAGGAATTTTGGAGTGTATTAGAACTCGTTGGAGTTAATCGGCAGTTAATGGTAGGGATGATTGGAGTTGATGATTTTGTTGGGTTCATTAATAAACAAACCTTGGGGTGATTTAGAATCCGAAACTGAAACGAGATGTATGGAACATCTAAGGTTGGGAGACGACCGGAGTCGTCTAACTAAGAGTTATCCCAGTGGTTAGAACGTTGTTACGGGCAAGTAACGTGTATTTGAAGGACTTTTGTTGGTAAGAAATTATTCGAGGAATTGTCTTTATAAGACTGTGTGGGGGAAATTAGATTCCAGTTAGGAATTGATTAATTAAAGACGGCATTGAGTCGGTTAGTCGTGGGTTGTCAAGGGTGTAGATTTCGAGGACGAAATCATTCTAAGGTTGGGAGGATTGTAACACCCGGAATTTTACTAAAGTGAAGGTTTAACGTTGGGAAGAAGTGTACGAAGGAAGCTCAGCAATCGGGTTCATTCGGGACGAAAATCGAGCTTCGGTACCATCTCAGAGAGAGTGACATGGCGAGAGTGCCATGTCACAATCGCATGGTCACTTTCGCATGAAAGGAATTGGCTGGACAAGAGGGGAGTCTCGGTACATTCTCAGCGAGAGTGACATGGAGAGAGTGCCATGTCACAATCGCATGGTCACTTTCGCCCGCGGGTGTCAGATCACTTAAATGCCCGATTTTGTTAGCCTTTTCTCATTTCTCTCATTCCCTTTCTTCACAAACCATCTCAACCGAACCCATTTGTTTCCATGGTCGATTTTGGAGCTGCTCTCTTAGAAATCAACCATTTCTTCACCATCCAAGTTGTAATCAAACCCCTTCCTCCATTGTTGAGCATATTTGGATAGCTTGGAGCTTTTGTGGAGATTAGGAGTTCGTCTTGGAGGATTCAAGTGGTTTAAGGTAAGCTCTTCCCATCTAAAGATGTTATTGTTATTAATTTCATCTTCTTTCCATCTTGTGGTGATGTTGGACGACTTTGGTGATGATGGGTTAAGGGAATTTGGTTTGCCTCATATTTAAGAATTAGGGTTTGTTATATTTGGGGGTTTTGATGTGTTATGGTTAGAGAATGATTCCTTATGGTTGGATTGTGATATTGATGGTTGGGATTTCATAAATCTAGGTTTTTGGAAGTTTTGGCTTGAGGATGCAAACTTCATCAAAGGAGCTTACGTTGGAGAAACTCTAGATTTAGCTTAAATCTAGCAAGGTGAGTTCAAGTTACTTTGCGAAAACTTTGTAAATGCCAAAATGCTATTTTTCCAAGTAATTGTGTGTTTTACCTGAAAATTATCAATATTGGGTTATTTGGTGGATTTTACCTTTGGAGGTATTAATTGTTGTAAATATTATAAAACACTACTTTTGGATATTTTGGAAAATGTGATAATAAATCATACATGAAATGAGTTGTTGATTTATGTAATAAATGGAGTCTACTTATTATAAAGAAAATGCATTGTAGATGTTTTGGAAATATGCATATAGTACATCATGTAATGTTTTGAAAAAGTAAAGGCGTGAATCCTTGGAGATGAGGGTTTACCCGATCCAAAGTGTTATTTCGGGTTTTCATGGAATCGAAGTATTTACCGGCAAACGGTGTGTGTGGTTATATTTGATGTCATTTTATAACTTTCATAAACTACCTTTTTGGAGTTAGTTGAGCGTGAGGCTCGGTATTGAATCTTATTAAGTCTTGAGGACATTTGTCCAGTTTTGGTAATTCAAGATGGAGTTTTGATAATGAATTATGTTATTGGGGAATTGCATGTTTTGAATGCATGTGTTTATTTATTTGGAGTCGTGTAATATTTAGACCTTGATAGCTATGGATCCATAGGCATTTGAGTTTCCCCTTACTCTCGCGGGCAAGAGGTCGGGATTGATTGAGCCTAGTTTACGAGACGTTAGTTTCTTTGTAGCACGGGATAAGCATCGGGATCCATGATAAGTAAGGCGTGGACCTAGATGGTCGGGCGTCGTCTCATGGGCAGTAAGGTGTAATCCCTAATGTGCTATTGTGGATTTGGTGACCCAATGTATAGACCTGGAGTGGTTGAAGTTGGGGGCATCCTAGTCTCGTGAGCAATAGATCTGGAGTGATTGAGCTCAGTTTTACGAGAGTAATCCACGTGGGTGTTTTATTACATAGTAAGTGACCCACTTTGGTGTTCCGTCACGTGCGATGCATACGGGTCTCCCCCGTTACCGAAAGGTGTTGTTTTGGGTATTTTTTACTACTCATGTTTTCGGTGAGGTGTTCTATTAGTCTGGATTGTTTTCCATAATACGTAAGTTGTGGTTTATATCTCACCCGTGTATGATGTTTTGGTTATTTGTGTTATCTCCACCTTCAACGGATACTGGTTTTCCCCGTTTATGGTATTTAATCTTTATTACCTTTTACGGTCGCATTAGTATCGCTTCGTATTGTGTTTTAATAAAGAGTTATATTTAATGGATGGTTTCCATGTTTTATGAGTTGAGTATGTATTGTCAACCGTATTTAAAGGTTTTCCCTAAACTAAACTTATTCACGTATTTGAGTGAGTTAGAAATGTAATTTATTTTGGAAAACGCATCACACTTTTCGGTATGGTTTCCATGGATTTGAGTGTGTTGGAAAATAAGTCGTTTATGCCGTTTTGAGAAATCTTTTGGAAATAATAGTCTTTGTCGCAAACTTTCATTTAAAGATTTATTTAAATCATGACAATAACTACTAACCTTCGATTTATGATTTTATATAGTCATGATAAAATGCTTGAACTCACTAGGCGTAAACCTAACCCTTTCTATTTGTCGGCATGTGCAACAGGCTCAGGTTGGGGTAGCTCTAGCTACATTGGGAAGTGGCGAGTGCTAGTAAAGTGCACGTGAGGTGACTTGTTTAGTGAAGTCTTCCGCATTCGTTTGGACTAGCAACTTGCATTGTATTAAGTGACACCCGATTGAGTTATTTTCTTGTAGATATTGAGATGTTTTAATTCTGAGGTATTTTCAGGAATGAATTGTAGAGATGATTTTATCTCCTTTGATTATTTTATTGATTTTAAAGATAGTTGCTCGTTCCAAAATTTTAGGGTGTTACAATGCTGAACCGGATTGACTGAGATGGCGATTGCTGATTTGCTATCACAATAGATCGGTATAGTCTTGTACAGCAATCCATAATCTTGTAACTGTGTCTTCATCCAAAGAACCTGAGAACAGCAACTGGCGGCGGCCACATATTCAGCTTCAGCCGTTGAAATTGACACACAGTTCTGTTTCTTTGACGCCCAACTAATCAGCCTATCTCCTAGAAATTGTACATGACCCGATGTACTTTTCGGTCCAGTTGACTTCCACAATAATCTGCATCAGAATAAGCAGTTAGTTTATAATCTGAACTCTTTGGATACCACAAACCTAAATATGGAGTTCCTTTCAGATATCTGAAAATTCGCTTGACTGCCATTCAATGAGATTCTTTGGGTTTTGCTTGAAATCTGGCACACAAACATGTAGAGAACATGATGTCTGGCCTACTAGCTGTTAAGTACATTAACGATCCAATCATCCCTCGGTATTCTCGAACATCAACTTCTTTGCCATCTGGATCTAGACCAAGCTTTGCACCATGAGCCATCGGAGTGCGAATGGTAATGCTCTTATCCATTTTGAATTTCTTCAAAATATCAAAGACATACTTTGACTGGTTGATAAAGATTCCATCAGGTAATTGCTTAACTTGAAGTCCAAGGAAGAAATTAATTTCCCCCATCATGCTCATTTTAAACCTGGAAGTCATGAGATCAGAAAACCATGTACTCAAAGATTTGTTAGTAGCACCAAAAATAATGTCATCTACATAAATTTGTACTAAGCAGATATCATGATTTTCACGATAAATGAATAAAGTTGTGTCAATAGCTCCCTTGATAAATCCAGATTCTAGCAAAAAGGTTGACAATTCGTCGTACCACGCGCGCGGTGCTTGTTTCAGACCATACAAGGTCTTATCAAGACAATACACAAAATCAGGTTTATCTTGATCAACAAACCCCTCTGGTTGAGAAACATAAACTTCTTCTTTAAGTCCCCCGTACAGAAAAGCTGTCTTGACATCCATCTAATATACGATAAAGCCTCGATAAGCTGCAAAAGCAAGAAACATTCTGATAGCTTCTAATCTTGCAACCGGCGCGTATGTCTCATCATAATCTATACCTTCTTGTTGTCGATAACCCTTCGCTACCAAACGAACTTTATTTCTCACAACAATACCATCTTTATCCTTTTTGTTCTTGAAAATCCACTTAGTGCCGATAATGCTTTTTCCTTTAGGCCTTGGAACAAGTCTCCACACCTTCAATGCTTCAAACTGATTTAACTCTTCCTGCATGGCAATAATCCAATCCGGATCATTCAATGCTTCAGATACCTTCGATGGTTCAACATTGCTTAAAAAACAAGCGAATAAGCATTCATTTGGAGTCGCGGACTTGGATCTTGTAGAAACACATGAAGATGGATCACCAATGATTTGATGAATTGGATGTGCTTGTGTCCATTTTGCTGTGTGAGGGAGAGGATCAACTGTCTCTTGAACACTTTCCAAAACTTGAGAAGGAGGTTCAGGTATTTCTGCTTCACTTGAAGAAGCAGGTATCACTTCTGGAGTTGGAGGAGATAACTCAACGACACTCTCAGATCCAGATTCTGGAACTGACGGTTGATTACCAATCGGATTTTGGATTACTTCCTCATTAGATTGAACAACATCAGTTTCTTCTTGGGTCTGTGGTGAAATGATTTCATCGTTTATCACTCGCTCGATAACTTCAGGAAACACTTGTGGTTCTTCAGTAACCACAGTTTGATCTTCAGATGCCTCGTGTTCAGGAACGACTGGAACTACATCATTAACAGAGTTAGTTGCAGCGGAATTAGAAGTAGATGTATTCACAGTTTCCTGATTTGACACATTAGAAACAACATCAGTATTAGTAAAAGGCACATCATTATAAAAATACTCAAATAACAAATCAAGATCAGAAAGTGTATTAGAAATCAAATTCGGATCCTAAGTTGTTGGTTGTGGAATAGGTTCTGAACCGATTTGTCCAGAAGCTAAAATTCCTGCTAAACTGGGTTCTGGTCCTGTTTGGCCGGAAACCATCTCTTCAGATTCATCAAATTTGACATTTACGCTTTCCACCACCTTTCTAGATGAAGTTAGATACACTCTGTATGCGGCTGAAGTAAGAGCATAACCAAGAAAAATTCCTTCATCTGCTTTCGGACTGAACTTGTTCAGATTTTCCCGATCATTCAAGACAAAACATTTGCATCCAAAAGCTCGGAAATATTTGACATTTGGTTTGATGCCATTCATAAGCTCATAAGGAGTTTTGTTGAATCGTCGATGAAGGATAGACCTGTTTTGTGTGTGACATGCTGTAGACACTGCCTCAGCCCAATGAGATAAAGGAAGACCGGAATAAGCAAGCATAGTACGAGCAGCTTCAACCAAGGTTTTGTTTCGTCTCTCCACAATACCGTTCTGTTCAGGGGTTCTTGCGGCAGAAAACTGTTGAGAAATACCATTTTCTTCATAGAACGCTTGTAGAACACTGTTCTTGAATCCAGTACCATTGTCGGATCTAACGACTTTCACTGCCTTTTGCTTATTATTCTGAATGGTCTTGATGAGATTGATAAGGATTGCTGGAGTTTCATCTTTTGACTTCAGAAACTTCACCCAAGTATATCGTGAGAAATCATCAACCACCACCAACACGTACCTTTTCTTCCCAATACTTTTAGTCTTCATTGGCCCACACAAATCGACATGTAAGATATCAAGAATATCCTTCGTGCAAAAATCAGGTTTCGGCTTGTGAGGAACTTTCTTCATTTTGCCCTTTTCACAATCTTGACAGAGATGATCTTTTTGAAAACTCAGTGATGGAAGACCTCGAACCAATTCACTTTTGGCTAACTTATCCATGTATCGAAAGTTGAGATGAGCCAGTCTTCTATGCCATAGCCAGCTTTGTTGTGTTGTTGCTTTTGACAAAAGACAGATATCCGAGGGGGTGTTAATAGTTGAGAAATCTATGGTGTATAAATTGGATTTCCTTTTTCCAACTAATAACTCTTTTCCGTTGTCATTCTTCACCGTAACTCTTTTGGACTTGAAGCTGACTTCTAATTCTTTGTCGCAAAACTGTCCAATGCTGAATAAATTGTGGCTTAGACCTTCAACATAGCTCACTCTTTTCACTATGATATTTCCTTGAACGAGATCTCCATATCCAAGAATGGGTGATGTTGCGCAATTACCAAACTTGACACGTCCACATGACTTTTCTTTAAAGTTAGATAATAAATACGTATTGTCAGTCATATGTTTGGTGCATCCAGAATCAAGATACCACAAACGACTTGGCTGCAAGTAAGCACATCAAACAGATTTAGTTACCCATATAGATTTGGGTCCTTTCTTGTTAGTCCTTTTCTTTTTAAAATCTTTATTATTATAATATGCATGTGAACTATAAAATGAATCGTGAACAGAATCAGAATAGGAATTATAAAAATTACCACCAGAATTACAACTTGATGAGCAACACAAACCATCATTTGCAATTTGAATCATTTGCTTTATTGAATAACGCAAAGAATTATTACAATTCTTATTATTACAAGCAAATGAATTCTTATTAAAAACATTGTCATCTATGTCACTCGAGTCAGTTGTTGAAAATTCTGGAGGTATGCTTTTGATTTTCCAGATTTGCTTTCGCCGCTTGTTCACAACCCTATCTGAAAAAGTAGAATAAGAAGAATCAGAGACATTTTCAGAAATAGGGGTTTGATTCTTTGACTTCTTTGACTTCTTTGACTTTCTTCTTTTACGACAATTTGAATTATAAAAATTTGTATTTATCGTAAAAGTATCATCTATTTTCTCCGATTTAATTACAGATTCAGAAGAGAGAATTTTATTTAAAAAATCAATCTTTGAAACAGTTTCCTTTTCTTTTTCCTCGGAGTTATTTTCTTTCTCATTTTCAGATTTATTGGTCTCAGAATCAGTTTCAATATTAGAAGAAGAAAAGTTTTGGTTTTGATCAACATCCATTTTATCATCTTTAGAATCTGCTTGTACATTTCTTTTATTTAAAATTTCTAACTTGGATTCAAGATCAACGATTTTATTTTCAAGACTAACGATTTTAGCTTCTAATACTAAAGGAGGAATATATCTTTTAGTATCATACAATATTTCGGATTTATTCTCCTTATTAGTATTATTAGCATATATGTCAAAATAATCGTTTGATAAAGAATCTTTGTTAGAATTTTTAGATTTAGAAATGTACTTCGCATTTTCACGAGTATAAACAGATGGAAGTTGCATTTTAGTAGTAAGTTTCCTTTTCTCTTGTTCAATTTTTGAAACTTCCTCATCATTTGTCCAATTAATCTTAAATTGAGGAGCATATCTACGAAGATGTAGAAAATCAAAATCATATAAAGTAGGAACTTTCGTTTTAGCCTCATCTAAAAAATGTGGATTTTCAAATCCGAGTCCCCATTTCTCCTTTATAGACGTATAACTCCTTGGTTTATTTAAATAAACTGTTTGTTCCGATTGACCTCTTACATATAATTTCTCTTCTAATTCTGAAATTTTATCAAAAAAAATATCTTTCATTTCGGTCATAGTCTTCAAAGATTCAATACACGATTTGTTTGTCTCTTCTAATTCTTCTATTTTCTTTTGCATTTTATCTTTTGTGTCAACCAAAATCATCTTTTCATCTTGAAGATTTACATTAAGCTTTTTAATTGATTTTGATTGATCATTATTAATTTCTTTTTCAGAAATAAGTTTTGAACGAATCGTACGAATAGCATTTACGACCATGTTCATTTGAGATAAAAGAAAGTCATAATCAAACTTAGAAGGTACCTCAGATTCATCGCTTGAGCTCTCTTGATCATCCACCTCATCATCACTTGCATCATCTCCAATGAAGCACAAATCGGCCGTTTCCTCATTCTGGGTTTCATCATCAGAATAATCCAAAAAGTATTCTTCTTCAACAAGCAAGGTCGTTCCATTCTCCTTCTTCTCGGCCAATTCCAACTTCTTCTTGTAATAAGATGAGTCACGAGCCACTTTGATTTTTCATTCTCTAGCCATATGCCCCGTTTTGCCACATTTAAAGCAAGTAACTACCTTTTTCTCATCTTCCTTCCTTTTCTCAGACTGATTGGTAGTTTCAAATTTTGGGACATAAGGTTTTGCACTACCACTCTCTTGATTGAATTTCCTTGAACCCGAAGTATATCTCAGGTTGTTCGATCCCGATCTATTTTGATACTTCTTCTGAAAATGTTGAGTGAGAAGTATCATGGCTTTCTCTAGCTCTTCACCATCATCTTCGACATTCCCATCATATGCACTTTCCATCAAGCTCTTCTCGGCTAACTGACTTGCTAGTAAAGCAATCGGGTCAATCGTCTTTCCTTTGTTTTTCTTATCCATTTTAGCCTTCTTTCCCTTGACCATCTCTTCATCAGTCATCAGAATCTCGTATAACTCTTGAATCTGCATTGTTGAAATCCTCACATCATTTCGAAGCCTATGACAAGATTTGTTCCACTCCGGTTGAAGAGCATTTAAGAACTTCAGGTTCGCCTCTAACTCAGTCTTGGTGACTTTGATCTTATAAAGATCATTCATTACCGCCCAAAACCTATCAAAGACGTTCTTCAAAGACTCATTCTCTTTGGCTTTAAAACCTTCAAAATTATTCATGAACCGTGTTTGTCTAAGTTGTGTAGCAACCGCGGATCCTAGAATAATCTTCTCAAGTTGAGATCACATCATTGTTATATTATTCTTATAACAATCGATTCTATTGTATATGTGATTTGGGAGAGCTAGAATGAGGAATGACTTTGCCTCCCTATCTCCTTGAGATCGCAAATTTTCTTCCGGCGTATAATCTTCGGGTTTCTTTAGAGTTCTTGTAGCCGGAGTGGTTGCGGTTGCCGGAACATTCACATATGGTTTGACAAACGGACCTTCCAAAAGAGAACGCATGATGTTTTCTCCATTGTTTTGTGTCTCAACAAAGTTAATAAAACGGTCTTGCCATTGAGAGAATTCGTTTTCGTTAATAAGAACCGGAGGCCTCGTGTTAGACCCCAATGACATCATAATATCGTTCTTATACTGATTTTCTTGATAAGCCATGGTCAAATCAGATTGTGGAAACTGAAAAATCCCGAAAAAATTCTAAGACAGAAACTCTCCAGAGGCAGTGGCGCAAAGCTCAAAATGCGCCAAAGAGGGTGGCGAAAATTACGAAATGCGCCAAAGAGGGTGGCGCAAAGATCACTTAGAAAAAAATCGAAACTCTGAAACTTCCAAATGCACTATAGGCAGTAGCGCAAAGTGTCAAAAATCGCTTCAGTTGGTGGCTCAAAGTGTTGCGAGATTCTCACTTGACAGATTCAAATGAGACTAGTACTGTGGATGGCGCAAATTCTGGCGCAAAGTGATATGAACTAGCTCGATTCTCAGATCTGGCGCAATACTCACTAAATTGATCAAAAACACACTGAATCTCAAAATTACTGAATCTAACTGATACAGAAGTGTTCGAAATCGAAATCCTAGCACAAGATCTTCAAGAAATTTCGTCTGAAAACCTCTGAAATCACGTCTGAACAGATCGAGCAGAAGACAATCGCACACAATCCAGAAAACCACAAAACCTTCAAATTGATGATCCAAAACTCTGAATTAGCTCTTGATTCGTGAAACAAAGATGATCTCCACACAAAACCGAATCCACAGAATCAAATCACGAACAAATTCGATCAAAAATCACCAAAATTTGATAGAAATCTAAGAAAACGAGATTTTCTTGAAAAAATCAAGAAAATCGATCAAATTCTCTTCAGAAATCACCAAATTCGTATGATTGATCAGTAGAAATCCTTCTCTAAATCTTGTTCCTGCTCTGATACCAATTGTTATTCCAAGATCAAACAAGAATAGAGAGAGAAATCTAGAGAGAGAAGTACGTCATCTATTACTCTCAATTTGTGAACTGTTAGATACAAAAGCTTAACACAAGGGTTTATAAACCCCTTGACTAGACAAAGTCAAACTACACTTATTACAAAAGCATTACATAATAAGCCTTGATTACGACATAAAAGTAGCATTAACAGATGACTTAATCGAGTTAAGCAGGTAAGACCTTAACCCGAGGCAAGGATGGGACTAAACATGCCAGCTTGACACTAGTTGCTCGGCCACTAGATGTCATGGGTCCCATAAGGATCTAAGAATTGCACTTGTAATGCAATTGGTAAACGACACCTATCTATTGAATCTATCATTGCTAGCAGATCAACTGATGTGATGATAGAACCTCAATGAGGATCTTAGCCTTTTTCGTACAAATTAATTGTTTTAAAAGTAAAACTTAGGTAGTTAATTTAAAAAGGATTAATTATTGAAATTACTAATCTTGAACTTTGTATGTTTGTAGATGTCAACAACAAATCAAACCCTAAGCAACTCAACTATCAGGTCAGTTCTTGAAAAAGAGAAACTGACAGGAATCAACTTTATCGACTGGTATCGAAATATGAGGATCGTCCTCAGAGCTGAAAATAAGTTGGTCCATCTAGAAGAGGCTTACCTGAGGCACCTCCTGCCACTGCTTCTGATGCAGTTCGCGCAACCTACACCCGTAGGTTTAACGGGCAACAAGAAGTAGTTGCTCTCATGCTGGTGAGATTGAACCCCGAGATCCAAAAGAACTTGGAGGAACTCACAGCTTTTGAGATGCTACGAGAGTTGAAAACTATGTTTCAACAGCAGGCAGAACAGGAACTGTTTGAAACAGTCAAAGCATTCCACGCTTGTAAACAAGAGGATGGCCAGTCAGTTAGCTCTTACGTCTTGAAGATGAAAGGCTATCTTGACCGTATGGAGCGTCTTGGTTACCCCATGCCACAAGTTCTTGGAGTGAGCTTGATTCTTACCTCACTATCCAAGGACTATGACCAGTTTGTTATGAACTATAATGCATAGCATGGGGAAGACTATCTCTGAACTGCATGCTATGCTAAAGCTTGCAGAGCAGGGGATGCCCAAGAAAGCTCCTGCTATTCTAGCAATCAGGGAAGGAAAAATTTAGAAAACCAAACCGCAAGCACTGGGCAAGGGTCGTGGCAAGGGTAAACATGTTTATAAACCCAAACCTAAGATTTCCCCACCTACTAAGAAGGAGCACCCTGCAAAGGACGCCACCTGCCATCACTGTGGAGTGATAGGCCACTGGAAGAGGAATTGTCCTGCTTACCTGGCAGAGTTGAAGAACAAAGCTACCCCGGCTAGCATATCAGGTATCTTCACTATAGAACTCTATGCTTTTCCTAGTAAATCATGGGTCTATGACACCGGTTGTGGAACTCACATTTGTAATAATGTGCAGGGACTAAGGGGAAGTAGAAAGCTAAACGACGGAGCTTTGGACCTGTACGTAGGCAATGGAATGTGTGCAGCTGTTAAAGCTATAGGGAGCTTTGATCTTATCCTCCCTAATGGATTGATTATTGTTTTAGACAATTGTCATTATGCACCTACTATTACTAGGGGTATTGTTTCGCTTTCTCGTTTGAAGAAAAATGGTTTTATCCATGTTTTTATGGATTATGGTATTTCGGTTTCTAAGGATAATATATTTTATTTTAATGCTATTCCTCGTGATGATATTTTTGAAATTGGCGTGCATAATCTTGTTTCAAACGATAGTTCTATATACACATGTAGCACTAAGAAATCCAAACGGAATTTGGATTCAACTTACCTATGGCACTGCCATCTTTGCCACATAAGCAAGAAGCGCATTGTGAAGCTGCAACACGATGGGCTTCTAAAGTCAACCGATGATGAGTCGTTTGATAAATGCCTCTCTTGCATATCTGGGAAAATGACAACAAAACCTTTCTCCCATATAGGTGAAAGAGCCAAAGATCTACTTGGACTCATACATACTGATGTATGTGGTCCATTTAGAACTGTGTCTAGGGAAGGTGCTAACTACTTCATCTCTTTCACTGATGATTTCAGTCGCTATGGTTATGTGTAATTGATTAAAGATAAACATGAAGCCTTTGAAACGTTCAAAGCCTTTCAAAGTGAAGTAGAAAATCAACTCGGCAAGACTATTAAGGCTCTCCGGTCTGATCGAGGAGGAGAGTACATGAGTCAAGAGTTTTTAGACCATCTGAATAAGTGTGGGATTGTCTCACAATTCACTCCTCCATACACTCCACAACATAATGGTGTATCTGAAAGGAGAAATCGAACATTGCTAGACATGGTTCGATCCATGATGAGTCTAACTACTTTGCCACTGTCCTTTTGGGGTTGTGCTCTAGAGTCTGCTGCTCGCATACTCAATATGGTTCCGACCAAGAAGGTTGATAAGACACCATATGAAATATGGCACGGGAAAGTCCCTAATCTGTCTTACTTGAAGGTCTGGGGTTGTGAGGCTCTCGTGAAATGAGTCACACCGAACAAACTTGAGCCTAGATCTATCAAGTGTATGTTCGTAGGGTACCCAAAGAAAACGATGGGTTACTATTTCTACTACCCACCCGAAAACAAAATATTTGTTGCTCGGTATGCTGAGTTTCTTGAGAACAGTCTCATTTTACAACAGAATGATGTTGAACCACAGAATGATGTAATTCCCATTCGTAGATCCGCAAGGACACCTCAAGCACCTAAACAATATAGTTATTATATCGATGCTGAGGAGCAGAATTTGGGGGATCATGGTGAACCCTCCAATTATCAAGCTGCATTGTTGGATCAAGAATCCGATAAATGGCTTGAAGCTATGAATGCTGAAATGCAATCCCTGAAAGACAATCAAGTCTGGAACTTGGTTGATCTTCCTCCGAACAACAAGACTGTCGGAAGCAAGTGGATCTTCAAGAAGAAGACTGACATGGATGGCAATGTACACACCTATAAAGCTCGTCTAGTAGCAAAAGGTTACACTCAAACCTACGGGGTTGACTATGAAGAAACCTTCTCGCCTGTTGTTGACATTAAAGCTATTAGGATTCTTATAGCCATAGCAGCGTACCATGACTATGAGATTTGGCAAATGGATGTCAAAACCGCTTTCCTGAACGGTCACCTTGATGAAGATGTTTACATGGTACAACCTGAGGGTTTTGTGAATCCGAAACATCCCGAGAAAGTATGCAAGCTTCAAAGATCCATTTATGGACTGAAGCAAGCATCCAGAAGTTGGAATAAAAGGTTCGATGAGGAAATCAAAACGTATGGTTTCACCTAAAACCTTGATGAGCCATGTGTGTATATGAGAGCTAGTGGGAGCATCGTCGTTTTTCTAATCTTATATGTTGATGACATATTGCTCATGGGGAACAACGTTCCAATGCTACAAGATGTCAAATCTTGGCTTGGAAAAAGTTTTGCCATGAAAGATTTAGGCGAAGCGACGTACATCCTAGGAATCAAGATCTATCGGGATAGATCGAAGCGGTTAATTGGTTCAAGTCAAAGTGCGTACATTGACAAAATTCTAAGACGGTTTAGAATGGATTCTTCCAAACGTAGAAGTCTTCCAATGCAACACAATGTAAACTTGAGTAAGACTCAGGGACCCTCCACACCTGATGAGGTGAAGCGGATGAAGGGAATCCCCTATGCTTCGGCTGTGGGATCCATCATGTATGCAGTGAGGTGCACTAGACCTGATGTAGCGTTCTCTCAGAACCTTACGAGTAGATACCAACAGAATCTAGGAGAGAGTCACTGGACTGTTGTTAAGAACATACTGAAGTATCTTCGAAGTACTAGAGATATGTTCCTTGTTTATGGTGGTGATGTAGAAAGAGAGCTCAGTGTTACTTGCTACACTGATGCTGGTTTCGAAACAGATCGAGATGACACTCGATCTCAGACTGGATACGTTTTCGTCATGAACGGAGGCGCTGTTGACTGGAAGAGTGCTAAGCAAAGCACTATTGCGATGTCTTCTACAGAAGCTGAATACATAGCTGCTTCCGAAGCTGCAATGGAGGCCGTTTGGATACGGAAATTCATTTCTGGGCTTGGCGTTGTCCCCAGTAATGAAAGACCCATGGATATGTACTGCGATAATTCTGGTGCCATTATCATAGCCAACGAACCTGGAATTCAAAAGGGTGCCAGACACTTCCGCAGGAAGACTCACTACATTCGAGAGGCTATCGAGATGGGTGATATTCGTCTTCTCAAAGTTCACACAGATGACAACTTAGCTGATCCCTTTACGAAACCAATGTCTTGTACCAAACATATCAAGCATTCTAGGAACATTGGACTTCGACCAGCTAGTAGTCTCATGTAGATCTGTTTTTAGTAATTGAATAATTGGAACGTTGAACAGTTTTTATTTTCACAATGAATTGATGTACTTGGTATGATCGTTTTCATTTATATCAACTGTGTTCTATATTTGCATGTTTAATCCATGAATGAATTATTTGTTCTAAATTGTCCATTGTCAGTTGATGATACGGGAGTATCATCGAGTTAAGGCAAATGTGAGCGTATTGGTGATATTCATTGGTGAATGAATATTAATGATGATGCCACCAAACTCACATGTTGTTCATTGGTGATGAACATTAGACTGACCCAACCTACGAGAGTTCACTGCATGGATCGGCGTCACCAGTGAATCCCGCAAATGGTTATGTCACGCGTCCTTAGACTTGAGATGCAAGCAGGTTTTGTATGGGTGGAATGTCGGTATTTAATATGGTTAAACGCTGTCCTGAATAAGGCTGCTATAAAAATCATCTTCAGGAGTGATGTGAAGCACATGACAGGCACGTGCAGTCAAAAATAGGATTTGTTCCTCTACAGGTAATGGAGTTAGATACTATTGGGCCCCTCGATGAATTGAATAGATGTTTGTACGGCCGTACCCAAATGTAATTAAGATGATGCTTGATTAATTTGGTAATCTAATTCAACAAACAGATCGAGAAACAGAATCGTTGAACAATTAGAATGACATATGATCCATGTCTAGTATTCAACAAGGTATCTGTAACAAAGGGATGACTGATTTAATAAACCATTTAAAATGAGACATTTAAGAAACTAGCCTCATGTGTCTCTAGGGGCATTGGCGTGTTGCTAGACGCTAACCTTTGCTTGTATGATTACTTGTCATTATGACGTGCGCAAGTGGGAGCTGTTGGAGTATGCTCAATTCATAATAGATAATTATATGGCTAGATACACGTGGGCCTATAGGGTCACACACAATACACTGAGATACCATTTAATATAATGTAATTATTGTATTTACATTATATAAATAACTTAAGTAACGTGGGGTAATTAAATGGGCACAAACCATTAAGTTTGGCTTAATGGGTTTGTATTGGATTTAAGTTAATAGCAAGCCTATTACGTTTAATTAAATCCTAGGCCCATAAAGATTTAGAAGGGAGAACCTTTAAGAAGTCCAAGGAAGCTTTAGGGTTCATTAATATATAGAGATGTTAATGACCTAATTAAGCTTAACCTAATTCTCCTTCTTCTCTCCCAAAAATCGGCGCCCCTCCCCTAGGCCTCTCTAGGGTTTTTCCGCTTTGATCTTCTAGCTTGCTTCTTGTCTAATCGAAGCTATAAGATCCGTTACTAAGGAGGACTAGCATCCCGTGGTGATCAAGGAGGTGTAGTGTGGACTACTCTAGAGGTATTCTCCATTGAATACTTGGTTTCAAAAGAGCATACAAGTGGATCCGGATTAGTGTACAAATTACGCTACAAAGGTATATCGTTATTTGTATTCTTCGTTTAATCATATTGGCAATACGTTGATCCTGTTTGGTGATTGTTCCGCTGCGTTCTTATATATGTTTATATTTGTGTTTCTTTACATAATCACCGACATAACCAAGACCACGTTTGTCACTCAGAGGAATTTGAGACTTAATTATCTTAGTGATCGTTGTTGAGGATTTATACCATCCATCAACAGTAGCCTTTTCAGCTTTTAATGCAGCGATAGCTTCTTCTCGTTCGATTTTGACTAGCTGATTTATATGAACTTGATCTTTCAAGTCTTCTTCAATTTTAGAAAGCTTTTCTATTTGAAGGTGACAGTTTTTAAGTTGTTCAGCGAGATCAATATTTTGATTTTCAACAACAGTTTTGCCATTCATGGCTTCATATAAACTTCTGGTCAGGAGATCGATCTTTCGAAGACTATCAGCTTCATTATATTTAAATATTGGTAAAGAAGGAAGGTGATACCTTAGTAGCAGAGGTTGAAGCAGAGAGAATGTCAGACTTTTCTTCCTCATCTTCGATCTTGGCCATGAGACAGAGATTGGCTTCATCATCATCTTCAGAGTCAGATGATTCTTCTTCATCAGAAGCAGCCCAATCATAGTCAGCCATCATGCCTTTGCCTTTCTTCTTAAAGCTTTTCAGCTTTGCGTACCTTTCTTTCAGCTTTTGGTACTTGTCATCTGTAGACCTGGGGTTAGAGGATTTCTTGGGAAAAGCTGAGGGTCTAGAGACTTTCTTTGACCTGTGTTAGGACCATAAATGTCCTACATATTAGAAAGATATATAAATAATTAAATAGTGCTTAATTAGTTTATTTAATTAATTGTAATAAGCCTTTAATCATAAAAGGGCTTAGTTTAGATTATTGGGCCATGGGCCGTGGTGCTTAAGGCCTAAGTATATAAGGTTATGTTAACCTTTAGAATTAGGTTAGACGTTCGATAGACGATTCATTATTATTCATGAGAGCTTAATTGTTTAGAGAGAGATAGTTAGGATTTTCATTCAAACATTTGTAACTATCTTGATTATTGAATATGAGAGGGATGACAAGTTGAAATCATCAATCGTTCTTGTTATTTCTCTTTGAATCGTTGTTACCTGATCAATCTAGGACCAACAATTGGTATCAGAGCAGAATCGGTGATTTGAAGATACGAAAGAAATCGAACGAAAGCGAGAAAAAGTTTAATTTTCGTAGTTTATTTTTCTGGAAAACACAACCATCCGTTTCGCCTATTCCCGGAGATTGAACCGTCGGATCGTCGCGATTTTTGGACAGTAGCTCCGGGACATCTTGTTTCACATTCTGACCGGTTGGATTAATCGTTTGTGGTCCAGAAGTCACTCAGATTAATTTCGACAGACTGCAGCTTTTATTGAAGAAAAATCGTTCTTCATTCGGGTTTGCAAAGTTCTTTTATCGATTAAATATTTTTCTGGTATATCTCGATTGGTTAATTGTCTTAATCTAGACTTTATCTGCGATTACAAGGACTCAAAGCTATTAATTTTGCATGTTAAAAATCAAATCTTTAGTTTTTGGTGTTCTAAAAGTTTTTGTGGTGATTATTGAAAAATATGATATAATTTGCTTAGAAATCGATTTGGGTGTGTTTGTTTTTGTGTTTTTGGTAAAAATCTAACCTACAGGAGTGAAATCAAGCAACTCTATCGATCACTGATCCGGTTTTCTCAATCAGCCGCAGTTTCCGGATAAGTTTTTTTCTTTTTCTCTGTCACTTTCCGGGTAACTCAAAGTTACCTAGTAACTTTCCGGACAAAACAAATCTTCCCGGTTGATTTTTTGTTACCGGATAACCTTTTTTTTAAGTTACCGGATAATATCTTCCCGGGTGATTTTTTTACTTTCCGGACAAAAAGTGCACATTCCGAACGAACACCTTTCCTGGTGAAACTCATAGTTGTATGACATTATTGACTTGTTGATTTTTCGTTGACTTCACATGCATACGTAACTCACCATACATCCATTCTTCATATAGCAAATTGATTTTGTTTTTCCCATCCTTCCATCTCATGTACGGCGCATGCATATATACATACATATCTTACTGCCAATTTTTTGCTGCACTTTAATGCATCACTTTCATTGAATACATACATACATATATTTAGTTGGAATTTTTTTTTGTTTGGTTTAATTTTTTTTCTTTTCTTGATTTTCATCCGGTAAACTCACCATTCGGACAATCAGTCTCTCCCGGTAAGTGTGCTCAACCGGTAAGTATTTGTTTATCTTTTATCCGGAATCTATCTCTATCCGGTAAACCAACTTTCGTCCGGTAAGTTGTGTTTGGTAATTATTGATTGGTTTCATTCTCGAAATTTGATTTCGTTCGTTCCGTCAATAATCAAATTTTATATTTTGGAAACGAATTTATTTTATAAATTTGTTTTTCAAATTTAACTTTTGATTTTCTTCCGCATTTTTGATTCTTCAAAATCAACACCGATTAACGATCATAATTTTTCAGGTAACAATGTCAAGAGCAATGTACTGTTACAATCGGGATTGTATCGAAAGTGAAAAACTTTATAAAAAGAATATCAAGCAAGCAGATGAATTGTGCATAAAGTACTTCACACAACTGAAGGAACAGAAACTGCAAATATCTGAAAGTGCTGATAAGCTTGCCAAATCTGAAGAAAAGGCAACAGCATTAGAGTCTGAAAACTCTGAGCTGAAAAAGAAGTTGTCTGAATTGCCATCTCAAGACGAGATAAAAGCACTTGAAAAGAAAGCACATCAAAGACTACATGAAAAGAATATCCAGCAATCAAATGATTTGTGCAACAAATACATCAAAGAACTAAAGGAGCTGAAATCTCAAATCTGGAATAGTTCTGAGAAGCTTGCTGAAGAAGAAGAGAAAGGTAAACTCCTAAACTGTGAAAACCTTGAGCTTAAAAGTAAATTAACTACTCTTGAAAAGGTTTTTGAAAAGGAGAAAGAAAATTTTGCAAAGGAAAGGCAAATGTTTATAAAGCAATCTGATTCTTCAAACAAATCTCTTGATGAGAAGAAGAGTCTTGAGCTTAGATGTCTAAAGCTTTCAACACAAATCTCCGACTTTGAAAAAGTTTTGATTTCAGAAAGAGAGAAGTTTGAATTAGAACGCAAATCTTTTTCTAAAAAGAATGGATAACTTTCTTTGAAAATATCCGATTTGGAGAAAGAATTAGACGTTCTAATCAAAGAGTCTGAGAAAGGGAAAGTTGAAGGTTTTAGATCAAAATGTTTAAAAGATGATTTTTCAAGAGAGAGAAAGATGTTTCAGTCTGAGATTTCTAAACTTACATAGAGATTATCTGGATTAGCAACCGAGACATTGAAGAAACAAATGATTAAATCTGATTCAAAGAATTTTGTCAAATCAAATGATTTTTCAAAAGATCAGATTCGACCTTCCAATTTTTTCTATAATTCTCGTGTTGATAATACAGATAATCAATCTTTCAAGAAAGTAAAAATCGAGTGGAGAGTTAAAGGAACCACTCCTGCTCCAAAGTCATTCGTCCCTGTAAAGAATGCCAAGAATAACACAGCTTTCCATGCTAAATCTTTTGTGAAAACTGATCATGTTTACTCTGTCAATAATCTGGTCAGCTTATCTACACAAAAGCTGTGTTGTTCTTATTGTGGTTCAAATGAGTTTGTTGATCGGAATTATTCTTCTTATTGGTATGGTACTTATAGTATCTCTGGTCCTCATAGGACATCTAACCGACAAGGATCCATCCCAAGATGGATACCAAAATCCCTCTAATCTGTTTTGCGGGAACGTCATGTGCATTTAAATTAGAAGATTCTTTTCACATGACGAGCTTTCAAAGGTTAGGCCACTTTTGAGGGGGAGTACTATCGTATGCAAGGTATGTGAACTCTAACTGAATTCAAAAACCATGGCAATTCATTCTGAATAACTTACTTGCATTTGTTATTATCTAAGTTTAACTTCCATGATTGCCATGATCAAAGCTTTCTTGACTTAGTTATTTTCATGTCTCAAATGTTTGCCGAATTTTTGATGAAAATACACTCGTTTTGAATTCCACTTTGTGTTCACCGTTCATCATTTCATATTAATGATTCAATTCTTATCTGATATAATAATTGTGACTTGTTCTTCACAATTAAACTTTCTAATCATTGATTGAATTTTGAACATACATTGCTTACTGAGTCATTCTGTTTTACGCTTGAATCTGTTCCTTGAAATTCTAGTAATTCAACAATGACTTCTGAATAATTCAGTTCAGAACTCGAGTGGACCATTTGGTATACTTATCTTTGGGGACCTTCGTGTGTCTTTGTCGAGGTGTCGATTGCAGAGTGTCCCAAGGGATTTGAGAGTCAATCTTATGGAATGTTGAGTGACTTATCGCTCTCGTGTGTTGGTGGTCATGTAGGTGAGCAGTTTAAGAGTAGCGCTTGCAAGTAAGAAAGAATTAGCAGGACGTCAGGTGAGTCTTTCTAAACCGAAGCTTTGACGATACTTGGTTTTATTACTCGTACATTTCATATTGAATTGCATGTTTCTATGTGGTTTAAAATATGCAAGTTGAAGGTGTGTCAATTATAATGCGGGTATGCATGGTGTGGAACTAGGGATGGTTTATTATGATTTTTATAGGGAGTGTGTCCCATATGAAATATATGAACATGTTTCATATAATTACTAAGGGCAGGCGGGCGCCCTAACACGTTGTCACAAGTGTGTTCCTGACCAAAGTGTGGATCGTCAGCAGGCGTGTTTATACTTAAACTAATAAAGGTGTAATTGTTCATAACTTCATAAAACTCTTTTAACTGACTTGTGTGGTGTGACGTTGGTATCTAGATGGATCTCACTAGACCTCATGGTCGAATCCTCACATTTCAAAATCTAAAACCTTTTCAAGCAAGTAGGTAGTCAAGGGCTTGTCTAAGGGCAAGGGCAAGCTGTAAGTTGGAGCTTGCACATAGAAGAACTAGAAGACTTTCCTTTATTCTCTATTTACATTTCTCAGCTGTAATTAGGGTTATTTTCGCGAACCCAGTTTTGTAATTTTGATAGTGTGATGATGTTGGGCCATTTTAGCGTTATTGATTTAAATTAGTAGATTGTGGCTTGTTGCTTTGGTGTGGGTTGTTACAATTTTGTACTAATATTAATTTAGTAGTTGTTTATTTTATTTTATTTTTAATTCCTCACTCAAAAATTACGAAATAACGCAAAACGAGTAACATATTAAACTCCCACAAACAAAAACCAAATCTTAAAACTACCATGGTTGAATTGTCATGGATTCATGTCGTGATGTCGAGGTTATGGTCATTACAGTAAAAGCATATTTATTTAAATGTCCAAATAGATTATCATAGAAGACGAAATAATTGTACGTTATATGTAAAAGTGTATCGACAAGTTTTTAGGGTATTTTGAACATCACATCATTCTTTTTTGGATACTTATGAAATATAGTATCCTATTAATTTTTTATATGACATTGTTTGAAAAAAAGGTCAAATGTCCTATAAAATGTTCATAGAAAATTTATCAAAATGTAATATAAAATACATGATACTTTATTTTAAAAATATTGTAAGAAATTTACCACACCCCGGCCCCCAAAAGCATTTTATGAACTTGTCACACTTTTTTAATTTGAAGTACAATTGTTTGGCATAAGCTTAAGTGCTACAAATTTGTCTATTACTTTGTTTAGACATTTTTTTTGCATTATATAAACTTAATTTTATTGTAATCGATGTAGTGTCCAATTCAATTTTGGTTAGAACCACGTAGTTAATTTAATCCAAACTATTAAAATTTGATTTTATTTTGTTATTTAAAGTAAAAGTAGTTTACATAAATGAAACAACAATATAAATTTCTACAATTTTCAAACTTTTTAATATTTTTGACGAAATCTCTTAAGAACTTAAATCTTTCCCGAAACGTTTTTTATAGTGTTGCTATAAAGACACTCATCTATAAAAAACTTATAGTTTTTTATAGTGTTGGAAGGGACCATTTTTGAAAACTTTCAGGGACCAGTTTTGAAACTTGACCCCGCGTTGACCGAATTTTATTTTTAAATTAAAATGTTACACTTTCAACCCCTATACTTATTTACTAAATTTACTTTATACCTTTTACTTTCATAATTTAATTTTACATTTAACACATATAATCGTTTATTAACTAAAATACGTTAAAAAATACGTTTTAATTTTAACAAGTTACACCATTATAATCGTCTATTCGATACGTTCGAAATGAACCCAATCTTGATTTTTTTTGGATTTATATATTTTAATATATATATCATATACACTACATAAAAATATTTTTTATATTTAAAATTCATACTCTTATAGTTAATTATTTAATTTATGGTACATCTCTTATTTTTTTTTTCAATTTTGTTTTACACTCCTATCGCATTTACATAATAATTATATATTAACTAATTCATTAAATCGTTTTAAATTATTATTATTTGTATGTGTTTATAGATATCGTGAATGGCAATAGGAGAAGGTTTCACGAGAAGAATATGAAATGGGGTTTTGACAAGTTGGTATCACTGGACTCATTTAAGAATTGCGAAAATGGGTATTTGGCGAATGATGATTCATGTGTGTTTGGAGCTGAAGTATTTGCAGTTACAGAGTATGCACAAAAGGATCGATGTATTTCCAACGTAACTTAGATTAAAATTATCTTCTCCAGTTCAGTCCCGTCCCGTCCCATCCAGTTCAGTCCCGTCCAGTTCCGTCTCGTCCCATCTAGTATGCGTACCAAACGCAACATAAGAGTATCATAAATTAAATAATTAACTATAAGAGTATGAATTTTAAATATAAAAAATATTTTTTTATGTAGTATATATGATATATATTAAAATATATAAATCCAAAAAAATTCAAGATTGGGCTCATTTCGAACGTATCGAAGAGACGATTATAATGGTGTAACCTGTTAAAATTAAAACGTATTTTTAACGTATTTTTGTTAATAAACTATTATATGTGTTAAATGTAAAATTTAAATTATGAAAGTAAAAGGTATAAAGTAAAATAAGTAAATAAGTATAGGGGTTGAAAGTGTAAATTTCAATTCGAAATTGTGATTTTGATTTGTTATTTACACTTTCAACCCCTACACTTATTTACTAACTTTACTTTATACCTTTTACTTTCATAATTTAATTTTACATTTAACACATATAATCGTTTATTAACTAAAATACGTTAAAAAAATACGTTTTAATTTTAACAAGTTACACTATTATAATCGTCTTTTCGATACGTTCGAAATGAGCCCAATCTTGAATTTTTTTGGATTTATATATTTTAATATATATCATATACACTACATAAAAAATTATATTTAAAAATCATACCCTTCTCGTGAAAGCTTGTCCTATTGCATTCACGATATCTATAAACACATACAAATAATAATAATTTAAAACGATTTAATGAGTTAGTTAACATATGATTATTATGTTAATGCGATAGGAGTGTAAAAAAATTGAAAAAAAATAAGAGATGTACCATAAATTAAATAATTAACTATAAGAGTATGAATTTTAAATATAAAAAATATTTTTTATTTAGTATATATGATATATATTAAAATATATAAATCCAAAAAAATTCAAGATTGGGCTCATTTCGAACGTATCGAAGAGACGATTATAATGGTGTAATTTGTTAAAATTAAAACATATTTTTAACGTATTATAGTTAATAAACGATTATATGTGTTAAATGTAAAATTAAAATTATGAAAGTAAAAGGTATAAAGTAAAGTAGATAAATAAATATAGGGGTTGAAAGTGTAAATTACAATTAAAAATCAATAAAAAGCACGTGCCGCAAGACTTTTGGCCGTGACCGCGGTTCAAAATTTTCAAAAATGGTCCCTTGCAATTGAAAAGTCACAAAAATAAATCCACCGCGGGACTCCTTCGCGATCGTGGGATGGAATTTTTCAAAAATGGTCCCTACAAGCTTAAAAAAGTGTCAAAAATGGTCCCTGAGCCCGCGATCGCGGGCTCCTATCGCGGGAAAAAGGGCATTTTGGCAAACTGGGAGAGATTTAGGGCATTTTGGTAACACGATGTTTGACTTAGGACATTTTAATTAATTTCCGTAAAAAAAATTCTATATTTTTCTATTTTACTTTTATTATGTAATATTTTTAATTAATATTATTTTAATTTCTATTCCACGATAGGGAAATTAATTAAAATGCCATAAGTCCAAGTCAAACTTACCAAAATGCCACAAATCTCTCTCAGTTTGCAAAAATGCCACAAATACCCGCGATAGGAGCCCGCGATCGTGGCCAGTGGCATTTTCGTAATTAATTATCCCACGATCACGAGGGAAGCCGCCCGCGGTGGACCAATTTGGTTGTATTTGATGATTTTTAAATGAAATTTTACACTTTCACCCCCTATACTTATTTATAAACTTTAATTTATACCTTTTACTTTCATTATTTTAATTTTACATTTAACATATATAATCGTTTATTAACTAAACACGTTAAAAAATACGTTTTAATTTTAACAAGTTACACCATTATAATCGTCTCTTCGATACGTTCGAAATGAGCTCAATCTTGAATTTTTTTAATTTATATATTTTAATATATATCATATATACTACATAAAAATATTTTTAATATTTACAATTCATACCTTTATAGTTAATTATTTAATTTATGGTACTCTTATAGTTAATGCGATAGAAGTGTAAAATAAAATTGAGAATACGTTAAAAAATGATTTTCCGCAGATAAAAAATATTTTTTAGGTAATGTATATGATATATATTAAAATATATAAATCAAAAAAATTCAAGATTACGCTCATTTCGAACGTATCGAAGAGACGATTATAATGGTGTAACTTGTTAAAAGTAAAACGTATTTTTTAACGTATTTTAGTTAATAAACGATTATATGTGTTAAATGTAAAATTTAAATTATGAAAGTAAAAAGTATAAAGTAAAGTAAGTAAATAAGTATAGGGGTTGAAAGTGTAACATTTCAATTTTTCGACAAAATTATGATTTTGATTTGATATTTACACTTTCACCCCTTATACTTATTTACTTACTTTACTTTATTACTTTTACTTTCATAATTTAAATTTTACATTTAATACATATAATCGTTTATTAACTAAAATACGTTAAAAAATACGTTTTAACTTTAACAAGTTACACCATTATAATAGTCTCTTCGATACGTTCGAAATGAGTCCAATCTTAAATTTTTTTGATTTATATATTTTAATATATATCATATACACTACCTAAAAAATATTTTTTATCTGCAGAAATTCATTTTTTTAACGTATTCTCAATTTTGTTTTACACTCCTATCGCATTAACTATAAGAGTACCATAAATTAAATAATTAACTATAAAGGTATGAATTGTAAATATTAAAAATATTTTTATGTAGTATATATGATATATATTAAAATATATAAATCAAAAAAAGTCAAGATTGAGCTCATTTCGAACGTATCGATGAGACGATTATAATGGTGTAACTTGTTAAAATTAAAACGTATTTTTTTAACGTGTTTTAGTTAATAAACGATTATATGTGTTAAATGTAAAATTAAAATAATGAAAGTAAAAGGTATAAAGTAAAGTTTATAAATAAGTATATGGGGTGAAAGTGTAAAATTTCTTTTAAAAATCATCGAATCGCGGGATAATTAATTACGAAAATGCCACTGGCCGCGATCGCGGACTCCTATCACGGGTATTTGTGGCATTTTTGTAAATTGGGAGAGATTTGTGGCATTTTTGTAAGTTTGACTTGGACTTATGTCATTTTAATTAATTTCCCATATTATGTAATATTTTTAATTAATATTATTTTAATTTCTATTCCATGATATTATATAGGGAAATTAATTAAAATGCCAAAAGTCAAACATCTTGTTACTGAAATGCCACAAATCTCTCCCATCTTACCAAAATGCCCCAAAAAGCCGCGGTGGGCCCCGCGATCGCGGGCCTCGGGCCCACGTGTCACCAAACTTCGCCCAAATAGCCCGCGTTGGTCCCTCAAGAATGCCCACGGTCCATCTTTTCCCCCTCAAGAATGTCCGTATTGACAGTTTTAGTCCCTGACCGCGTTGGGATCCCGCGATCGCGGGCTAACCCGCCACGCGTCGGCATGGGGTTAACCTTAAAAATCTTTGTGAGCCAAACCCTATCTCTTTCTCTTCTCTATCGCCGCACTATATAAGAGGGGTGGGGGGACCAAACCGGCCACACCCTATTTTTTTAATAACTCTCTCAATTTTTAATCAAACTCTCTCAATTTTCTCCCACTCTCTCAATTTTGTCGTGTGGAATACGCGTACGGGTTTTGTGAAGATGTCTCGTTTTACCTCTGTGGTATGTTTTCCTTATGTTTTTTGTTATTTTTTGTATGTTATTTTAAGTTAAGTTATATGATTTGTATGTTGTTAGAGTGTTTATAACTTTTGTTATGTTTGAATATGTTCTATGTTTAACATTTTTAAGATATATGATATGTATGGTTTTATGTTTGAATGTGATATTTGTATGTTATAATGTGTATGTTGTTATTGGAGTATTTTTATTAAAAAAATGTTAAGAGTGTGTTTTTTTATAAAAAATTGTTAAGAGTGTTTTTTTATAAAAAAATTGTTAACAATGTGTTTTTTTTATTAAAAAACATTGTTAAGAATGTTTTTTATAAAAAAATTGTTAAGAGATTGTTTTTATAAAAATAATTCTAAAGAGTGTGTTTTTATAAAAAATGTTAAGAAGGTGTTTTTTTATAAAAAAAATTGTTAAGAGTGTTTTTATAAAAATAATTCTTAAAAGTGTGTTTTAAGAATGACAGCTTAGGTCCCTACGGTTTTAAGAATGACAACTTAGGTCCCTAAACTTTTAAGAATGACAATTTAGGTCCCTAAACTTTTAAGAATGCCAATTAGGTCCTAAACTTTTAAGAATGAGAACTAGGGTCCCTAAACCGCAACATCTATATATAACAATATGATACGTTGAAATAAAATAAACCGCAACATCTATATATAACAATATGATACGTTGAAATAAAATAAACCGCAACATCTATATATAACAATATGATACGTTGAAATAAAATAAACCGCAACATCTATATATAACAATATTATACGTTGAAATAAAATAAACCGCAACATCTATATATAACAATATTATACGTTGAAATAAAATAAACCGCAACATCTATATATAACAATATTATACGTTGAAATAAAATAAACCGCAACATCTATATATAACAATATGATACGTTGAAATAAAATAAACCGCAACATCTATATATAACAATATTATACGTTGAAATAAAATAAACCGCACTTTATCTATTTATAACACTATTATATGTTGAAATAAAATAAACCGCAACATATCTATTTGGATTTTGTCAAACGGGTGTAAATAGCCCTAAGGTATGTCGGGATTTAAGCAATCCTTGTGATTCCCCTGCTACCTGGAAGTCCAATAGATTGAGTGGTTTCTTTTCAAAAACTAAAACAAACGAATAATTATCAACACAATAAACCAAACAAGCTAAAGCATCTATATATAACACTAACTATAACATCTGTGAATGACTATGTAGAGGGATTTCTTTAACATCGACTTGACGCTAAAGTGCAAAGTTGCCTACATCGAGGAGTTAGGAGGGCGCTTTAGGGGATTAGGTGATCGCGCGGATACCCTGGAGGCCATCTTTAGAGGGACACCGTTCGGGCCATGGATGGATGTGTCTTACTCTGCTGGCGACCCTACGCTAGTACACATGTTTCTACAGTTGGAGGTCGAGGACGCCAACGCTGAGCCGGAGGAGATGCATTTTGATTTCTTCGGCTCTCGATTTCATTTTGGGCGTCGTGAGTTCTGTCTAATTACAGGACTACGTTTTGGAGAGGCTCCCCCTTCCTCCCTTAGCAGACTGCTCCTTCGTTCCTAGGGTTTGGGGCATTTCAGCATCTCGTTTGAAGCTGAAGGCAGCCCGAGACATGATGAAAGATGGCCTTAGTGCCCTAACCGACGACGATGTTGTCCGTGTATGCTTGGTGGTGATCGTGGATATGGGCTTCATGGGCCGTGAGTATAGCCAGTATGCTTCCTCGACGGTCCTTAGGGCCGTCGAGGATCTTGAGCTGTTTAACAGCTACCCGTGGGGTAGCCATATCTGGACACATTGCTACTCAATCTTGCACCGAGCCATAAGCAGACGCGACTCCGATCGACATGGAAAGATGAACCTTTGTGGTTTTAAATACGCCTTCAAGGTTAGATACGTAGTATAACAATTGTTAATAATACATACAAACTGTTTGGCTTTTCTTTTTACGTACTTGCTCTTCTTGTCTAATTCCAGATATGGATATTGGAGATGTTTCCCGCATCAATCCAATATTTCGTCAAGCGCGACGACCGAGTACTTAGGGGAACCCGTTGGGACAAGCGTGTTACCCTAAGTAGGTCGCTTTGGGTTCAGTTCTTCAATGAATCTAGAAATGTAAGTTCTTTTACTATGTTTACAATTTGCATACGTTAGTCCCGCTTATTAATTTTTTTTATGTTTTATCATATATTTAGCGGCCACTCTTGCCTTTCGCTCGCCTTCAGCCTACTGCCGACGAGATGAACACGGATTGGTACAGAGACAGCGTGGCCTTTATTGACGCAGAGGCGGCAAGGGCTCGACATCCCTCTCCTTCCACATCTGACGAAGATGAGGAAGACGACGACAGGCCCCCTTCCGGTGGATATCCGCCGCCCCCTACCTCCTCCTATCCGCCGCCCCCTACCGTGCCCTATCCGCGGCCCCCTCCCTCCTCCTACCAGCCACCCCCTTACGATCCATATCAGGCGGCCCCTTCCTACGGGCCACAGCGTGGCTGTCATGAGTACCTGTGGGACTACGTCCACGGGCCGCTAGAGTCACGTGTACAGTTTCTGGAGGGAGTCTACAGACAGTTTAGCGCTGTCCATGTTAGTGTTTAACTTAATTTGTTGGCCACGTTTATTTAGTTTGTATATTAATATTACGTTCTAAATTTGTTTTAGCTGTCGAGTACGACACCGATCCCCGCTCCGTTCGGACAGGGGGCACAGGCGACGTTTGCCACCACATCCTATCCGTCATTCCCTGAAAATGTAAGTGACACTGAGTAACCATTATAGTTATATGTTTGTTCCTAAGTTTGTAACTCTTATAATGATCAATGTCACGCACGCCGGGATGTCGGGGGCCGGGATGTCCCAAACGACGTTCGCCACCACATCCTATTCTACTATCCCGGAGAGTGTAAGTGACACTGAGTAACCATTATAGTTATATGTTTGTTCCTAAGTTTGTAACTCTTATAATGATCAATGTCACGCAGGCCGGGATGTCCCAAACGACGTTCGCCACCACATCCTATTCTACTATCCCGGAGAGTGTAAGTGACACTGAGTAACCATTATAGTTATATGTTTGTTCCTAAGTTTGTAACTCTTATAATGATCAATGTCACGCAGGCCGGGATGTCGGGGGCCGGGATGTCCCAAACGACGTTCGCCACCACATCCTATTCTACTATCCCGGAGAGTGTAAGTGACACTGAGTAACCATTATAGTTATATGTTTGTTCCTAATTTTGTAACTATTTTAATGATCAATGTCACGCAGGCCGGGATGTCGGGGGCATACACCTCGCAGATGCCGCCATTCGCCACCACAGCAATCACGGACATCTTTGGCGGTTCGGCCAGAGACTATTACAGGCCGGAAATGCATACTGTAAGTTATTTTGGTAGTTTTGGTTTAATTGTGAACATTTCCTAAATTGTACTTAAAACATCTAATAACTTAATTTTCAGACGATGGGGTCTCCTATTATCCAGGATCACTTCTCGGAGCCGGAAGATGACCCGATGGAGGTTGTAGATCCACCACCACAGGTGACCTCGCTCCCTTAAAAGCGGTCGCATAAAATTTCACAATGGTTTCGTCACCCGTTTGGCCAACAAGGATCTACGACACCACCGGCCGCTAAAAAGCAAGCAAAGAAAGCGGGGAGAAAGAAGGGAGGAAAGAAAAAGGGAAAGGTGTCTTCACCGGAGCCTCAACCGGCATCGGAAATATTGAGGATGTGTCGGACTGGTCGCCTCCCCCCCTTGATCTCCATCCCTCACTTGAACTTGGAAATCACCCCCTCGTTTTTCAATGTATTGCTGGCCGTTGACCCTTTGGAGTCTGACTTACTGGATGTGGTTAGTATGAAATTTAATTATAGTCATATAATCAAATATATTTATTTTACATGTCTAACCATCTATTTTTTATGTATAGCACATCGATTGTTGGGTCTCGCTGTTGCAAAGACATCGTGGAACAGACACGAGGTGGACCATGGTGTTCAGTATGTTCTTTCATTACTTGTTGATTGAGCATCTAGGTCCCGCCTCCATGGTTAGATCATGCAATGGCTTGGAAGGGACCTCTTGGGCTCTCCTCGATGTGGTATGTAAATCGTTTTACTCTTATTTTATTTAACTTGTTTTGTTGCTAACTAAGTTGTCTAATATTGTAATATTTCAGGTGTACATCCCTATATGCATTAATCCCCAACATTGGCTGCTTGGAGTGTTTGAACTTGATGCTATGACCATGACCATATATGATAGCGACAGTGCCAGTCTCTTCAGACAGCAATTGGAAGAGCAGATGACAAAAAAGATGTGCTATTTGACTTCTTTTGTCGGGTCAAGGATGATAGACGTCGCGATATGACAGGTGTCTTTCGCTATAAGTTCGCCAAGAATGTACCCCAACAGGCCGGGATAAATGCGGATTGCGGTGTCTGGGTATGCCGTAATGCCCAAATGTTGATAAATAACAATGAGGTATGGGTACACCCTGACGAGGCCGGGGATGTTGCCAAAGATTTTCGCATACATATGGCGGAGTCCATTTATGAGCATTGTCAAATAGGGCCACGTTAGTTGTTTATGTAACATTAAATAATTGTTATTTTTAGTATTAACTTATTTTGTTAAAGTATTGTGATTGACTTCCTGTTTACTTCATTTGGTTTTTGCTAATTTCATCCATTTACTCAACTTTGAGTATCGATATCTCTTTCACACATACTCCATTTTGGACGCATTATATATCATTTCGAAGCTCTCATATAGAAGAACATAAACCTACTAAAAGTTAGTTATATATAACACATATATATAAATTTAAATGCGTCCAAAGTTTAGTAAAACCCATATTTCCAACACCTAGTAAGTAGGTTTATGAAACTTGCGATAATCCTAATACAGAGATTATTGGATGAACAAGCATTTATTTCTTGATTATTGGTGTATTGGTTCTTGTTGTCTGGAAGTGATTCATATGATGCAAAAATCGGTATCATGTAATGTAGAACATTATCTATATTATAGAAACTTGCATTTGACAGTACCATATAAATCTGATCTAAATTCTCATTAATTAGCTATGTTTGACTACTTAAAGACCTTTATTCAAGAGCAGACGAATATTGCAGTTATTTTTTCAGTCGAATCTTACAGGCTCTTTTCAAACGAATCTTGCAGTGAACTATTCAGACGAATCACAACTTCCTATCTATCTTTTATACAAACACACTCTCGCTTTTCTTAACACAATGGATGGAGGTTCAAGATCAAGGGGGAACAGGTCGGCGAATGTGGCTGGAACTTCACGTTCGGGAGCCTACCAACCACTGAACGACGGAGCTCGCCGGAGTACCTGGAAGGTACCGGAAACAGACGAGGAGTGGACAAACTGTGGGCGAACTGCAGCCGATTTTCCATTCACGCCTGAGGAGGAAGCAGACTGGGAGATGGCATCCGACAATTACTACTTCGATAATGGCATGAGAACCCCACCAATGTATGATTTTATGCCGATGGGTCTTCGACAAAGTCAACGAATTACTCCCGCAATGCAAAAAGCCATTGATGAGGCGAACGCCGATATCAAAAAGGTAAAGGGTATGTGGAACCATAACAGGGGGATTCAGCAGGGGAAAATGGAGTATCTAGCGGAGAAGAAACGAGAACTGGCCATGACTAGGGCTCACGTTCGGCAGCTGCAACGAGAGATTAAGGAAGCTGAAGAGGAACTAGAAGAACTCGAATCGGACTACATAGGAATGGAGGACGTGATCAAGGAAAAGGTTAACTTGATCACAGGACTCCAGGACGCCTTCCAGTGATAGATTTCTTTGTTTACATGCACTGTATCCGTTTTGGTTGGGAAGATGATTTGCAATAATTTTTATATGATGTTGTTTATTAATTTCCTTGTTACATAACTTAAGTGAATTTCTATATTAAAAACATTAAAATGGAAAGGAAACAATACATTAAAAACCACATAAAATGATAACCTAAAAACTATAGGGACCATTAATGTTTTTTTAAATTTGCAACAAACTTCATGGACCAAACTGTAAATTCGAAAAGTAGCGGGTTAGCCCGCGATCGCGGGGGCCCAACGCGGGCAGGGACCAAAACTGCCAACACGGGCATTCTTGAGGGGGGAAAGCTGGACCGTGGGCATTCTTAAGGGACCAACGCGGGCAAAGTGGGCAAAGTTTGGTACCACGTGGCCTGGGGCCTGCGATCGCGGGGCCCACCGTGGATTTTTGTGGCATTTTGGTAAGTGATGGTCAAACTTAGGGTATTTTAATTAATTTCATCAGTTTATATTATTCGAATACTTTTATTATTAATTGTATTCTAATAACAAAAAGATATACTACGAAATTAATGTTAATATATTATTTATATGTTTATATTATGATTTTAATATTTTATAATAATTGTTGTCTATAGTTTAACAATTGTTGATGATAATTTATAGATATCAGTTTTACATACGTGTGTATGTAACATAATCCCATATTATCATACTATTGCTATTTTATTTACTTCAATTTATCTTGTATATTATGTTCGTATTTTTGTAACTAATAATCTTTTAACACTCATAACTTTAATATAAATGTAATAAATAGCATAATGATAGCGGTGTGATGACAACTTATATAAATTAAGTAAGTTTAGTGTGAAGATTGTCTATTTCTATAAAGACACATTTAAATTTCGTTTAGTTGTTACACACGAGTATCTATGATAATCATTCAAAGTTACTTCAAATAGAAAAAGGAATTCAAAAATTTATTATTTGAGAATTTGATTGGATAGTAATTTATTTAATATAATGTTTATGTACAAAAATGAAAAAAAAATATAGCACTATATTTGATTATTTATCAAAAACAAACCGAAAATGATAAAATTATAATGAATTAATAGTAGGAAGGTGTTCAAATAACAAATAAAAAATTTCTAAATAGAATCACTCCTTTTCTATAAAATAACTTTACTTATGAATTCAATATACTCATTTAATTTGGATTTTTAAATAAGAAAGTAAACAAATCATAGACAATCTCTACTTTTTTGTTAAAAGCCTAACTCAAAATAAATATTTCATATATTTTGCAACAATATTAAAAACAAGTTATTAGGCCATCCACAGCGCATAGATAAAAGCCCTCAACGCCACATCAGCTAAGCCCTCAAGCCCTAAACACCCCCAACGCATAACTAAAAGCCCTCAATGCCACATCAGCGCCACATCATTTTTTTAATTCTTTTATTTATACATTTAATTATTTAACAAAATAAAAATATTTATATATTTTTGAATACATAAAAATAAGATAAATAATAAAAATAAAAATTCATATCATTCATTAAAAAATTAAAAATTACAAAATAAATTTAAAAAGCTACTCGTCGTCATTGTTGGGAAATTGGATACGCCAAATATGTTCGACCAAATCCGAGTGAAGGTTATTATGAGTGGCCCGGTTTTGGACTTCTCGAACATTTGCCGCGCGTTGTTCCTCACTAATACCTGTGCAGAATATGTACAGACAATTTCGTGACGTTGTCTCTCCCATACGGATGTACTCGTCAAGTGCGTCAGCAGTTACTCCATACGCCAATTGCCGAATAGCGGAAATACACTTTTGTATCGGAGAAAAATCTTGTTTGCGTCTGCCGTCCACCCGAAGTGTAAAATACGGATACTCTCCTGCTAAATCTTCAACTATTCGTTCGAATAGTTGTCTGCTCATCCTGAACCGCCGCCTAAACATATCCGGTGTATAAACCGGGTTGTTGCCAAAGTAGTCCCGCATAAGCCGCTCGTTTGCAGCTACTCGACCTCTTTCTATGTTCGCGGCCCTCTCTGTTGTTGACGACGAGGCGGTGCTACCATAAATACATTGTGCAGTATGTCGAAAAACTTCTCTTTGTAGATTCAACAACTCGTCGGTGTCTACGGATGATGATGATGCGGTCGGTGAACCGGGTTGTGGTGAATCCATATTGTTTAAAATATAGAGAATGGAAGAGAATGAGAGAGTTTGAGAGATTGTTGGTGTGAAAAAATAAAAGGTTGAGGGTTAATATATATAGTGGGATTAAATTGAATTTTTTTTTTATAAAAGTAGCCGTTTGGGAGAATTTATTTTTAAAGATTTAAAAAAAGAAAAAAAGAAATAGCCGTTGGAGATGCTCGGGTTCATCGGGTTTGAAAGCCCGACCTCCGAGCCACCCCCACCGCTATCCGATGGAGCCCGCAGCGAGCCCGTGGTCGAGCCCGCGGGCGCTGCGGAAGGCCTTATATGTTTTCCTATAAGAAAACTGTGGCAACATCAAAGTTCATTGGTTTTATCTTTAACACACAATGAACATGAACACCCATGCCAAATTGCCAATATATTACAAAGCATATATATATATATATATATATATATACTCTCTCTCTCTCTCCCTACATATATATATATATATATATATATACTCTCTCTCTCTCTCCCTACATATATATATATATATATATGGAGAGAGAGAGAGAGTACAACAATTGTAGCACAGAGTACAACCTTTTATGCATACTAAAACTTGATGTAGCCATCCAATGTAAGGACAAAGATAATGTGTATATCACAATCACAAATTAGAGACAAATTTATGAATCTCTTGAGAGCATACAAGCTTGATGTAACCCCTTTATTGTTATTTTTTATTAAGAGTCAAATTCAATGAAACTCATATTTTAATTTGTATTGTCTATGAGTCGTGATCATTGTTTACTTTTGATGGGTTTTTAATTTTATATAAATTAAATCGTCGGTTTTTCATTTCCTAAACATAAATAATTAATGGATTGGAACGAAGACGCTTTTCGAAAATTGAAACCATCAATCGGTCGAGATCATGGTGCTTTGTGACCAAGTAGTTTTAATCGTATTTGGCAAGTTGGATATTGGATGCTCTGCATGCATGACTAAAAACTTGGGATGACAGAGTAGAAGTATTGTCATGGAAAACTAAGATACTATAATAGTATATAAAGCATAAATTTGAGTTTTGACGATTAGTAATGGTGAGATACAAGGCAAACCTTAAAACTAGATATGATTTCTTAATGTCGCGTAATGCATAATCAATCAATATATATATATATATATATTAAAGAAAAAACCAAGGTGAATGATGTGGCACAATGTGGTTTGAGAATTGCTCAAGTTTTAGATTGTGGTTGAAGTTGGTTGTCCCACATTGGTGAGGAAGTGAAAAGTTAGAAGAGAAATTGACTATATAAAGAAGAATATGACAACTTGAAATCTTGAATGTTGATCAAAATTTTAATCCAATTTTGGGTTAAAAATTTAGTATTTATTTACATCACAAAACATTTCACCTAATAGTAAAAAAATTATTTTCATTATATATATATATATATATATATATATCTATACTACATATATAAGCATTTAAGCAAAATGTCTTAAAGACAACTTTTTATGCACTGTGTACAACAAATTAAAGCACAAAATTTGAAAAACTCTTAATTGCAAGTCTTTATGCATAATGTACAACTCTTGTTTACACACACACACACACACACACAAAGTCTGACCACCCACCCACAGTACTTCGATACTTCCTCTTCTACACCATACCCATAGTACACTACACCCATACTCTCTTCACCTCTACACCATACAACCATGAACCCATACCTCCAAACCTTCTACCTCTCCACATTGTCACACACACACACTACTATACCGAATACCTATTTCAGCCATACACCCACACCGGTTCAAAAATTCATCTTCTCGACATGACGATTCATGCTTCATCGACAACGATTCAAGCTCTCAATAAGATCGATTGGTGGTTCAAATCCATCTTCTCCATCGCTCCATGCATCTCCCCAATACCAAAACTTCCATCTTCTCAAAGCAACGATTCAGGTACGTCTGAGTTTAGGGTTTTGTTGTTCGACTTTATGCTCTTTGCTGGTTCGATGTTTCTCCCCAAAATCGATTTTATGCTCTGGTTTTTGATCGATTTATGCTCTGCGGCTTTCGATGCTGTTGGAAACCCAAAATCAATTTTGGGTTGTTCTATACCGGTATCCGCCCAATAAATCGATTCCAACTCCCAAGATGTCGATTCCATTCTTACAAGGTAACGATCCGCTCATTCTTTTCAATTTCAAACCTGGTGACTTCAGATTATCTTTGGTGAACTTCAATTACTCATTTTGGTTTCACTTATGTTCCTGTTTTATAATTTTTACATGCTCTTTGGATTAGTTTTCATCCAGATTTTGATCATGGGTTGCATTGTGCATTTGTCATATTTTGATTATAGGTTGCATTATTGGTTGATGCAGAGTTTGGATATGTCAGTGCCTCTTAAAGAGGGTTCCTTAATTATTCCTTAATTTCAACAAAGATATGGCAGTAGAAGAAGCCAAGAAGGTCTCGTCCCAGTTGAATAACCACTTGTTTTTGATGAAAAACCCACCGATGATTCTAAAGCCCTCATCGTCCTGAAAGTAAGTATTGGTTTTCAATTTGCAGATCAAAATTTTAGGGTAAAAAGCTTGGTTGAATACTTGAATTGGGTTTATCAAGATTATGCCCTCTAACTGTTTGATAAAATGACAGAGTCAGAAGAAGTTTGTGATGAGAAACCTAAAGAGGGTTCTATCAACAGAGGTAATTTAAGCGATCTAATTGTAATTAAAAAATGGTTTGATTTTCTAGAATCTTTATGATCATAATGAAGATTAAATCGGTTTTTGTTCAGATGATGTTCTTGCTAGAGTAGCAACGGAGAAGAAAGATGCACTTATCAAAGCATGGGAAGAAAGCGGAAAATCTAAGGCTGAGAACAAGTAAGAATACAGCTTCTAATGATTTAGATTTTCATGAAATCAAAATAAAAAATTTGGGTTTTAAAGTTAGTGATATATGGTATGAAACTGCTTAAAAGAAATGTTTAAATAGAGCTCATCAAAGGCTATCTTCCATTGGAGCATGGGAAAACCGCAAGAAAGCCGAACTGGAAGCCGAGTTGAAAAAGATTGAGGTAACAGATTTTGAATCAAACAATACTTAATAGTTAACAGAACATGATTTCAGATGTTTTTAAGCCAAAAAAGAAGAGTAATTATCATAAATAGCCATTCACCAAATTTATTTATTTTTTAAAAAATGCCCGGAATCCTGCAAGTCACCTTTTCGTTGCGGTGCAGACTTTTTCTGAAAAGTTATGAGGAAAAAACATTTTACGTCCCCCAAGTCAAAACTGCAGCTTGTGGATTTTTCTAAAAATCCTTATTTTCGTTGGAAAAAATCTGATTTTGTCATAAAAAGTCTAACCCCACAAGGAAAAGGTGGCTTGCGGTGTGAGAGTTGTGGGATTCTGGACATTTTAAAACAAATAATTTTGATGAGTAAATTTAAAAAAAACTTAACCCAACATGGCTATTTATGTTAATTTCTCCAAAAAAGAAGCATCATAAGTGGTTAATTTGAGTTTGAAATTGGTGAGCAGGAGGATCTGGAGAAGAAGAAAGGCAAGTATATAGAAAAGATGAAGAACAAAATGGCTATCCTCCATAAAAGAGCAGGGGAAAAGAGGGCACTCGCCGAAGTTTCACTTATGTTCCTGTTTTATAAATTTTACACGCTCTTTGGATTATTTTTCATCCAGATTTTGATCATGGGTTGCGTTGTGCATTTGTCATATTTTGATTATAGGTTGCATTGTTGGTTGATGCAGAGCTTGGATATGTTAGTGCCTCTTAAAAAAGACTGATCTTTTGCTCTTCAACCTTCATTATCGGTTCAAGGTTAGGGTTCTCATCAGTTTTCTTTATTTTTGTTTACTTTTTACCGATAGCTACTGAAATCGATTGTTTCTCTTCTCTTCAGACCAAAATCGATTATGTAGTTAGGGTTCAAAAAATTTGTTTTTTATTTGCTTGCTATCATTTTTCTTTCGATCTCTTTCGGTTTGGTTTTTACCGATAACTACTGAAATTGATGGCCGATGGCACAATCTTTATGATAACTATATGATGAAATTGTATTTCTTTCCCTGTCAAGAGAGTTTTTGATAACGATATGATGAAATTGTTCATTTCTCTAGACATACTAAGTTGTTTATAACATCAAGTATTTTTCAAAGAACTTTATTGTATTTGTCCACAGTTTTTATTTGATCACTCAAGAAGTTGCTTATTTGATCACTCAAGAAGTTGTTGGTAGTTTTTTAGCCCTCCCTTACCTTGTCCATGATTTTTTCTATTGCAATTGTGGCCTTACCTGACAACAACAACTTTTCTTCTGTTGTTTTCATGTTTCCTTTCTTATGCAGACAAATAGACGCTACAAATACAAGAAAGGTATGAGTGCGTGATGTTTAGATACAAGATTTATAGGGAATTTAAAAAGTTGAGGATATGAGGGTCTTTGAATGAGTATTTGTATGTGAAGTTCTTTAAATTAGAGAATATGTTGGAGCTAAATGTAATTCATTTTAGAGATGCTCTAATGTTCCTCTAATTTGGGAGAAAAATCCACCTTTAATGAGTTGTTAATTGAAACTTGTAGAGAAGAGAAGAATGTTGAACTTCAATTACTCTTTTTGGTTTTGTTCTTGAGAGTTTCTGTTTTTTTTATGGGATTGTAACTTTATTTGTTTTAATAAAAGAAAATGTGTTTGTTGATTTGTTCTATAGTAAATCTATACATAAACCAAAACTCTTGAATTTGTGTCAATATGCCACTTTATTGTTTGACGCTAAGTTTCTTATCCTACATGGTAATGTGCCATGTTTGAAATGTGTTGCTATTTGTTTTGGTGATTGTCTTGATAATGATCGAAGTACAAGCATTCAATCACATATCAAGTCAAGCATTCGAGCAATTTTTAAAAGATCAATCACTGTTTGTGCCATAGTGTAAATCGAAGTATCACATTGGTGAAAAGGCTTGGTCAGTAAATCAAAGTATCAAATTGGTGAAAGGCTTGGTTGATAAATCGGTAAATGTTGTATTTGCCGTATATGAATATTATATACTTAAAAAAAGTATTGAATTGGTAAATAGGCACTAGAATCATTATTTTTGCACAACAAATTTTATGTGTCGTTGGATGGATTTCACGTACCTTTTTTCCTACATCTAGACAAATTTTGCATCCCGCCGCATTGCGCGGGTACACTGCTAGTATATATATATATATACACTAGTGGTGTACCCGCGTAATGCGTCGGGGGATACATCTTAATTCCAAAGTCAAGAACTCGAAACGTCAATCCTATGTTTCATATTATTTTTCGTCCATCTTGATGCTAATTTTATGGTTATGTGACGTTTAAATCACGAAACAATATATCACACATTGAAAGTCAATATGATCGACCGTGCAAAGCTTTTTAAATGGAATCGTTGGATAGCAAATTAACTTATTTATCCACCAAATCTAAAACCGAAAACAATAAAATAGAATAAATAACGTGATCGATTTATTCAATAATCGATATAAAGAGCATGAAGTATGCAAACCTGTTACACAACAAGAAGCAAGGAAGTCGTGATTTACGAGAAAAAAAAGTACTCATAGAGAAAAGGCACCCTCTCATCAAGAAGATTCAAAGACAACAAAGAGTTTCAAATGAACATAAATCGAACCAATGACACAAAAATGAAATGGATGAAGAGCAACACCTAAATAGTTGCTACTTTATTTTCTTGAAAACGTTCGTCTTGAAGATCAATCAAGCTCACATAAAAATTCACATAATTCAGTTAGAAGTCATGAATTCAAATATCTTTGTTTTTTTGCTCCAATATCCATGTCAGCTAATCATGATCTTCACACAAAATCTACAAGATTTTAGGCAATTAGAAAACAAAATAAAGTGAAATCATCTCTCCAAATCAGATCTTGAACACAAAACATAGTTAACTATCAACTAAGATTGGTTTTTTTATCCGATGAGGAAAAATAATCCCCATTAATAATCGTCTAATTACAATGTAATTCATAGATTTTCAATACGTATGGAATAAAGCAGCATAAAACAAGTTTTTAAAAGTCTATCAGTAGCTTATACATTATGCTTAAAACTGTGATTAAGATTTTTCTTAACTTGGTAGTGATGGTGCTTGATACTATATGTTGATGTGGTTCACAACTTTGTTGACGTTTCTTCTCTATCCGTATGTTAAATTAACATCTACAAGAGAAACATAGCAGTTCTCCTTGAGGGCTTGACTGAGGGTAAAACTTTCACACCTAGCTATCATTTATAAGTTTCTGCATATATGTATTTTAATGCATTTAAAAAGCTTTTGATCCAGAATGTTTCATATTAACAGTTCCCTGGCAGAAAACCAAAGAGTCCAGATAGTCTTTCTTGATATTCCAAAAAACAATTGAATTTGACAAATAGTAAATAAAAGAGTAAATGGGTGAAGAGTAACAAGAAGGATACATATCGCTATTTTGGAGTGTTGTACTTGTTTTTGTCCTGATCAATCAGATGGATCCTAGCAAGGTAATTTATCTTTCCCTCTGCATCAAGAACAAAAACAACAACAAAAATCAACTTATGTGAAAATAAGAGATAAAAGAATACCTTTATCCAAATAAAGAGATAAAAGAATGCACAATTACAAAAAAAAACGGTACAGAGATATCCATACCTCTCCTTTTGAATTTAACCTCAAACCTCTTGAAGTATGATCGTGACTTCTGGGCTTTGATAAAAATCTTCAAGAATAGATTACAAAAAGTTCAGCTAGGTTTTACACATGCCAACATTAAGCACCGCCAAAGGAAACAATACAAAGTCAGCTAGTTCGAGTAACCCCCAAATAGGTCCAACAATAAACCAATTCCACTATTGCAATCTGGTGAACAAAAAATATAGATTGAACAACAGCTATACAATTGAAATTTCCATCAGCACAATCATGTAAAGTCCATCCTAACCCCCATATCAGTTTCAAAAAGGACCAGATCTAAGCCATAAACATATGCTTTCTTCAAATTTCTAGAGAACCCCAAACCATTGCAGGCACAATAACTTCAAACAGTAAATCACCAAAAGGTATAACTTCAAACAATAGAAATTAATTCAAACTTGATACAAAATAAATAACAATCCATCTATTCCCAAATTCATATAAAAATGTACTGATGTGAACGATTTGAACTCGACTTTATAATATAGTACAGATTAAAGAAATTTTTAAAGGAAAAGATTGATCATGAAAACATGCAGGCGTTGTGGCTCTTGTGAGTCACTAAAATAAAAATTTATGATCCAGGTTATGCATTTATCTGAACATCAGGTGGGCATAAGGATCACACCACTAAAAAAACCCTAAACAAATAGAATTATAGATAGAGCAATAGATTGAAACTCACTTTTCTTAGCAGAACAAACCACGATCTGAAATCATTCTAAAAAACTTAAACAGACGATCTATACCCCCTTTCAGGATGTCGAGTTTTCAACATATGCGAAAAGCGACGATTTAAGATATCACCTGTTTCTTCGCCTGAAACGGTTTCTAAAATCTTTGATGCCATAGTTAACTCGAACGAGAATGACGATTTGACAACCATCAATCTAGCGCAAACTGTAGAAATAATATGGAGATAAAAAAACACACACATAAGAAGCAAAGATGGAGAGCAATCAGTAAAAGAAAATATGAATTACCTTGAATCAGGAGCAAATGGAAGATTAGATGCATAATAAATTGATGATATATAGAGTGGTAATTGACTTTTATTTTCATCACATGCATGATAAGTTGATAAATGACAAACTATCAAAACATGATACAGATTTGATGTGGCTCATTTAATTTGGAAACAGTGAATATATGCAATAGGCAAACATATACAAGAACCTAATAACTAATGTAACAAGAAGACAACTTACAAGAACCACCCAATACCAATACCACAACAAGGAAAGCGACGTTCTCTCACAGGTCTTCCTTCAGCAATTGCCTAACCTGGAACACCATACAGAATGTTAAAGCAAAGTAATGTCTCTTTAATTAAATTTCATCCATCCAGAAATTAATCGTGCCTTTATAAAGCTATCATATGACAACTTTGATATCAATCTCAATAATCTTGGTTCATTGTTTGCTCAACACAAATCTTAATTCTTATTATCTTACATGGTGCCCATTAGTTGGATCTTGCCAAATTTTATTATAAGGCATGATTATTTACTTCACAAAGTGGATCAACAGGTTAGTGATATGATGTTTAAATCTAACCTGATCAAGAAAGCATGGCTGCAAACAAATAGAAAGTAAGGTGGTGCTAATGGATGTGAAAGACATATCTTCTTATTCATCCAATACCAGGACCATAACTAAAAGTTTAGGCCAGTCTTTTACAAGATAATCAAATAAAATATTATTAAAAGGCACACACACTTTGAAATTCCCGTCTTTGCTTTTCCTGTAGTAAATCACTTTCATCAAACAAATTTTAGCAGCATCAGAGCTTAACAAAGATCGAGGAAGTCAAACTAATGTAACATGGTCCCTTGCATAATGTGAATTCCAAACCTCCACCCTTTCTTCCTGTCTCTAATAGCACCAAGAAAAATTGGTTTTTCTTCCTAGACAGCAGGATGTCAAATGTCAGTACTAAACAAACAGGGATTGCATTGTATGTAAGACTAACCAGCATGAGATAGAAGATCATCAATGAGAAAAGGTAAAATCTATAGAGCCATAACTTACAAGAGAAACATGTAGAATGCATCTCCTACGGCCACAAAGGAACAATACACCTTTTATCAGATCATGTCATGAGAGTAACCATGATCTGATGATGGAAACAAACTTATCCCACTTACACAGGTAAATCTTCATCGTATAATGGAGACTGTTTAACAACTGGTACCAGTTTTACAGTTCCCAGATCTCTCTCCATAAATTACCTGAACATCAATAGAAGAAACCATAGATCATAAAAACAACATCATTTGCACATCAAGAGGCTGACCACTAAATGAAGGCATTGGTGATTGCACAGCGAAGATAGTGATTAATGCCGTGAAAAGAGCCAAGAATGAACAAAACCCAAAAGAACCAAGAAATGGATAATAAAACAAAAACCCTAAAAAAGAGAGACCATACCTTGAGTAAGTTGAGATATCATTGTTGAGAAATTGAATCGGCTAGGGTTTTGGAAGACTGGTTGATGCGGACTGTTGCAGCTGGAATACATCTTGAAAGTACAAAAGTGAAGCGAGTGAGAGGAAGAATCGTGGCGGAGGAGAGGAAGACGCAGAGATGTGGAGGATTAGGCCATGAGTACCGCCTACCCACCCACGAACCCACTGAACCCGAATGCCACCTCAGTGTCACATCAGCTTTTCTCTTTCCTACCCTCCTTACCCTAAAGTGGAGTACCGCCTACCCACCGAACCCACTCCTACCCGCTGAACCCAACCCTATGTATATATGTGGATAGAGAGAGAGATATGTTCGGGTAAGACGGGTTCGTGAACCCACTCGTACCCGCACGCTGCTACCCGATCGGAACCCGTGAGCGTCGTACCGCCCTACCCGCTAACCCGATGAAGCCGATGGTCGAACCCGCCCTGGTACCCGAGAGCGGTACGCAGGGCCTTAGGGCTTAGAATCGTGATTTTGAATTTTGAAATTGAACCGGGAAAGTAAAAGTTGCAGGAGCGAAAAGTGAAGGTTACAAATATAAAGGGTCGTGCAATCTTCACTTGTACCTTATGCATAATACATGTAATTAAGAGTTTTTAAAAAATCATGCATAAAATACTTGTACATCATGCTTAAAGAGTTGACTTTAAGACTTTTGGTTAGAACCAATATATAACTAGTCTTCATTTCTTGAGTCGTGCTTGAATTTTGTATATCCCACATTGATAGAGAGATGAAAATTTGACAATGAATTGTTGGTATATGAAGGGAGGTTGAGATGCCTTTGTGGCAACTCATTGGGCTAACCTCTTGGCCAAACCTGTAATTTACGTGGTTGGTTTATCTTGGTGACCCGATTTGGTTCATTTTTGCCGACCGAGTTGGCTAATTTTAGCCAACCCGGGTTGGCTCATTTAACCATACTAATTAAATTTCATTATAAGATTTAAGTAATTTAAAATCTTGAAGTATAATGTGATTTTAGTTATCGCACATTGAATACTTTAGTTTGATCATTCCTTTAAAAATGTAAAAGTTAGTTAGCTAAATGACTTTTGCAAAACAAACCTATTTATATTAAATCTGTATGATATTAAAGAATGATTAAAGGGATATGATGTGGCATTACAAAGGCAAAGTACTTTAAAATTTTGGCATAGTGTGATTTTGGTTATCCTATATTAATGAGACATCTTTAGTGAAGAATTGATGTGTGTATATGAAAGTATGACGTTTTTCTTCGAATATATATATATATATATATATATATATAATATTTAAACGAAATACCAAGGATGATGATATGTCAACATGAGATTTGAGTAATTTTCAAATTCTGAAATGATCCCACATTTCTTTATATATTTAAAAGAAAAACCAATGAGGATGAAATGGCAACATAAGATTTGACCAATCCTCAACTCCTGAAATGTGGGTGAATTTCATCATCCCACATTGATAAGAAAATGAAAGTTTTGAAGTAGGAAGTGAGTATAAGAAATGAAGGATTGATGTTTTTGAGTAAACTCATGTTGTTAGCTCAATTTAGTTTACCCTATTTTATATCATCCCATATTGGTTTGAAAATGCAAGTTTTGAAAATTGAAATGAGTATAAGAAAGGAGGGGTGGATGTATTTGTGTCAACTCATGTGCTTGACTCAATTTAGCCTACCCTATTTTGCAAAAGCTTTTTGAGGTGGCACTATGAGAATTTATATTTTCAAATGATGGATTGTGGTTGAGTTTAAGTTGTCCCACATTGGTAAAAACTTAAAAAATTAGAACAAATAAGTGGGTATAAGAAATGAGGATGAGCGGTTTTGTGTCAAGTCATTGGGTTGTCTTACTTTAGTGACCTTTTTTGAAAATATGTGTAACACCCTAAAAATCAGGGTCAATTTAAACCTTAAAAATTCAACAGGGTTAATCATAATATCATCCAAACTTTTATACATAAGCAGAGAATTAACTATGAGGATTCATATACACCTTTCGAATTCTAAAAAAAACCTATTAATCTAATCCTAACAACTATGATTAGATTAAATTGGTTGTCTAGGCCATTCATCGAAAGCATCCTCGCATCAGTTAACTTATCCACTTATCACCAAAAGTTGGATACCAAAACACTCGTCCCTCTTCCCATTACTTCCCCGAGCTCGTACCTGGTAAGAAAATTTAATTTGAAACGATTAGGCTTACGCCTAGTGAGAACATCCATTTTCAAATTAAAACTTTATCAGCTTTGGAAATTCAAGTAATCAAAGCGTATAAACAAACCTGGTTTGCCATCATTCTTACCGTACGTCTACACATCTTACCATAACGGGAACATACCCGATTCCATGAGTATGACTAACATTCAGAAAGTCATATCATTACATTTGAGAGCCTACTACGAATCATTACAAATTCTAGATTATCGCTCATGTCCAAGAACTTACAATTAATCGCCATGCCTTTTTCTTGGAATGGAGGCATAAATAGCAATTATATATTACCTATTTCTAATTCACCGAAAACAAACGAAAACAAGAATTATACTTTGTCTATTTCACGTTTCCACGTCTCAATTACGAAGAGCAACTATACTTTGCCTATTCACTACAGTCAATACGAATAACAATTATACTTTGCCTATTCCACTTCTCAACAAGAATAGCAATTATACTTTGCCTATTCCATTATTTCAACATGAATAGCAGTTCTATTCAATCATTTCAACATGAATAGCAATTCTACCTTGCATATTCAATCATTTCAATATGAATAGTTGCCTATTCAATCATTTCAATATAAATAGCAATTCTACCTTGCCTATTCCATTTCTCAACAAGAATAGCAATTATACTTTGCCTATTCCATTATTTCAACATGAATAGCAATTCTACCTTGCCTATTCAATCATTTCTCATCACCTTACGAAATGGGAATTACAAGTTACTTTATGTCTATTCCTCATTTCAGGTCAACGGGAATTACAAGTTACTTTATGCCTATTCCACGTTACAATTACTAGCAGTGCCTATGAATCCATTACACTTACTAGCGTATATGCATATCAACATATCACGCCACATCTCGTATCATATTCTCAACTCTAAGAATACTAGATAACCTATCGTATCATTATCCTCAATTGTCCCCCCTTCGGTGACTTAGCACGGGGGTTCCGCTACCCGGTTAGCGGATGGGGTCAAGGGGCAGCGCTCCCAGAATTTTTTTAGATAAACTTATCCAGATAACACATTCGGAACTATATCCGGAAATTCATTATCCGGAACATTCCCGAATCCGGTAGAATCCGGAACTACCCGAAACCGGAACCCAAATGAGACCGGATCCCAAATCCATTCCGGATCCCCTCAATTCCGGATCCTATAGCATACCGGATCCCCTCAATTCCGGATCCTATCGCTTACCGGATCCCCTCAATTCCGGATCCTATCGCATACCGGATTCCTCTCAATTCCGGATCTCACCACATACCGGATCCTACTCAATTCCGGATCTCATCACATACCAGATTCCTCTCAATTCCGGATCCTACTCGATTCCGGATCTCACCAGACCCGGATCCAGTACCGGATCTCACCAGATCCGGATCCAATACCGGATCTCACCAATTATGGATCCAATACCGGATCTCACCAATTCCGGATCCCATTCCGGATCTTCGATACGGAACTTCAATCAGTACGTCGATTCTGCTCTAAAAACTCATCTAAGTTCAGTTTCTTGGTCGATTTCATTACAATACACCTTTACCACATCATTTAGACAGTTTGCTACCAATTATCTCATTCAATTTCAAATAAAAGCATTTAGAAAGAGATGAACTCACCTGGGTAATCAAGTTCTGAACCAAACTGCTTCCAATCCTTTCCCCAACTAATTCAATACCTAAAATAAATCCAGTTGCTTAATACTAACAATCTTAATAATCGATTTTGAAGGAAGAACTTCGATTTCTTACCGAACCAAAACTTGATATCACAACCCTTACTTCTGGAATCGACTTCTGCTAATGAAATTGAGATATTTTCATAACTTAGCCGACTCAGACTTCTTATCCAAACTAACTTTCAATATTGACAAAATCACCCTTCAATTTCAAGTTTCATACATAACTTAAACTTTGGTCAAAATACAATTTCAACCATGGAGTTTACATTTACAAATAGTCCACAAACTTAGACTAAATTACAATTTGACCCCATTCATATTAAATATAATATAATGGAAATTCGAGATGTTACAATATGTAAAAATCAAAGCCTAAAAGAAAATCCAAAAGGAACTGATGTGGAAATCATGAGAGTTGAGTATTGATCTATTTGTGAATTGTGGTTGAGTTTTAGATATCTCACATTGGTGAGAGGTTGAAAGGTTAGAGTAGAGTGATATGTATAAAAGAGAATGATATGATACCATTGTGTCATCTCGTGGAGTTTTAGTCATAAGGTTATCTTATTTGGATGACCCTATTTTTGCAAAACAAATCTTATTAAAAAGTAAAAAAATAAAAAGTTAGTCGTGGTTGTTTTTTATATATCACACATCAATCAATCAAAATCTTTATATATATAAAATTAAAACCTTAAGATGATGACATGGCACAATGAGAATCAAATATTCATCAAATGGTGAATTGTTGATTCTTCATTGTCCCACATTGGTGACAAAAGTGAAAAGTTGGAAGTGTAAGCGACTATATAAAGGATAAGATATGGCTTGAAAATTCATCCAAAATTTGATCCATTTTGGGTAAAATAGTTATTTCTTATTTACATGAGAAAACATTTCATGTAATAGTTAAACATTTTATATCTTTAAATTGATAAAATGAAAACCCAAAAGGTAATGAGTTGGCACCATGAGAGTTGAGTATTCTCAAATAGTGGATTGTGGTTTTGTTGTAGCTATCCCACATTGGTGAGAAGTTGAAACATTGGAATACAAATGTGTGTATAAGAAAGATAGATGTGATGATATTGTGTCAATTCTCATAGAGTTGTCTTACTTTGGAACAACAAAGGCATTTGAGGTGACATTTTGATAATGAAGTATTCCCGGTTGTGGTTGAGATTAAGTTGTCCCACATTGGTGAATAATTGAAAGATTGGAATAATTAATGTTGTATAAGAAAGGAGGATGAGATGTCTGTGTGTCAACTCATACTCACAAGGTTGTCTTATTTTGAGAACCCTCAGTTTGCAAAAAAAGAATCGTATAAAAGTCAATTGGGAAAATTGATCATAAAAACCCATCTTTATATATATATATATATTAATGGAACAACGGTAAGATTTGAATATTCTCAAATATTGAATTGTGGATGAGTTTTGGTTATCCCACGTTGGTGATAAGAGTCAGATATTAGAAGATGAAAGTATATAGAAGGTGTCATGCAAAATTAAAACGAGGTTGATGATTGTTGGAATAAAGTTTGATTGTACAAATATCTATAAATATATTTATATAAAACAAAGATGTAGCATGTCATGACATGGCATGAAGCTAAAGCCATAAGATTTTAGTACTATCAAATAGTGAATTGTGATATATTTTGAGAGTGTTTATAATAGAGAAGGTGTCATAAAAAATTAAAACGAGATTAATGATTGTTGAAACGAATTGTGTTTACAAAAACAATTAAACAATCAATAAGGTACGACCCAAAAGCCATAAGATTTTAGTATTATCAAATATTGAATAAAACAATGTATATATATATATATAAGAAATAACCTAAAGAATTTGAGGTACCATTGTGAAACATCTTTTGACCAATACCTCAATAGATATTTTACAAAACATAACATAAATATTTATATAACATACATATATAAATAGAAAAAATCTTTATATTTTCTATCTTTTTTATTTTGTATGTGTAAAAGAAATAACCAAATGTATTTGAAGTGACATTGTAAGATTTTTTATTCTCAAATCTTGCATTGTGGTATTGTTTTAGTCATCCCACATTGATGAAGGAATACTAGATTGGAGAATGAAATGGACTACAAGAAATGATGAAGGAAAGTTGTATATAAATTTGAAATGAGTTTGGTAATCCTCCATTAATAAGAAGATTAACATTTTTATGAAACATGTTATCATATATTGGCAACATGAGAGGATTTATGTTTGTGGCAACTCATAGAGTTCACTAATCTTAGTTAAACCCTTTTTGAGAAAAATAGTCATATGGTTGTGCGGTGTGTCGTTTGAGTTTTAAACAGTATAACTACAAAATTATTACCAATAAATCTCAATTTATTCGTAACAACAAATGGTAATCAGTAGATGAAAATGAACCAGTTATGGAAATGCATTTTTTTCGTTTTAAATCGTATCTTATTAGTATTAACCGAAGAATTACCTTTTATCTTAATGTGGTCAAGTAATTCCTTAAAATATTTCTTGCTACCGCACAACGCGTGGGCCTCATACTAGTTTAACTTAATTTTTTTTGTTTTATATTACAGTAATTATTTTAAAAATATTTATAAACCTACATCTAGTTGGAATGATTTTGTAAAAATGGAGATGTATTTATTAATAGATAGAACTACATTTAATCCAACCCATATAATTACTTTGGTGTATCTAAAACATATATGTTTCAAGATATATGAATGAGAACGTGGCAATTGATTTTGTTAAAGGCAAACAACCAATACCGTTACCAATAAAACCACAATACACGGTACAAAAAACAAGGCCAAAGCCTATACAAAGCCAGCCCAACAGAAGGATTGCAAGTTGCAAACCAAGCTAAAAAAGACAGGCTACTAAAAAACAAAAACAGAAACCTCAAACAAGCAAAACCAATTCAAAGCTACCAAAAACAGACACAGAACCTCAAACAAAACAGTAGTAATTCGAAACCAGCAGCAACCAAACAAAAGCAATATCGAATCGAAACACGTGCAGCTGAAAAAAAACTCTCCCCGCAACAGCCGTGCCTACGAACCGGAAACCGCAACAGCACCGTTGCCCTCTTACTGCAGCCCCGATGGATTTGCAAGCCACCCGCTCCACTCGAATTTTCTTCTATTGCTTCTCCTTGCCATCCACTCATAACTCCTGCGTTGGAATTCAAAAAAACGACCTTCCAAACTACTTTTATCATCTTTAAACACCAACCGTTTGTGATGTGACCAAATAAAGTACAAAAAACAACAAGCCATTTCGTCCCACAGTTTTGGCCGAACACTAAGGTAATATCGTTGAGCGTTTCAATTCTATCCTCCTCGACCTTCCACCACCGAAAGGTGCACTTCCAAATCTTGATTACCTCTTCACAATTAACCAACGAGTGGTCCACCGTCTCCGTCTCCTTCCCGCATCTTGGGCATAAAGGTGACGGGATGTCCATACCTATCATATCAAGAACCACTCTACTTGGAAGTCTACCTTGTCTCGCCCTCCATAAGAAAATGCTAACTTTCTTAGGAACCAAGCTTGACCATTTAGTTTCCACACTTTGTTCTCTCAGTTTGGACAAACATTCTTCAATAATGAGTTTGAACTCTTGAACCGAGAATGACCCTTCCTCCCCAAGTAGTCATTTGATTTGGTTTCGGGAGTTTACCTTAGGTGACCAATTTTGCAAAAGAGAATTAAGGTTTTCCAACTCCTCCAACTCCGTCCCCCTTGGCTCCCTTCTCCATACCCACTTCCAAACCCACTTGTCTCCTACCCACATCCCTCTTTCGGAAACTAAAGCCTCTTTGTTTTCTTCTAAAAGCATCAACCTTTTGAACCTCACACCCAATACTTCATTTCCTAGCCACCTATCCATCCATATCTTTGTATCCCGACCATTCTCAACCCCTTTCCCCAAAGAAGAAGCCAAATCAATACCCACATTCTCTAAGTCTTACCCAATTTTAATAATCTTTGCCAAAGCCGAACTCCTCCCTAACTCTCCTGCCGCCCTCCTTAAGGCCGCATGCCTCCCCATAGATACTTCCCACTACCTTAACCCATAGAGCCTCTTTTTCGCTCACGACCCTCCACCACCATTTCCCCAACAACCCCCAATTGGAAGCTTGTAAGTTGCCCACTTTAAGACCTTTTTTTTGAAGTCTTTCACTACCTTTACCCATTTGACCCAAGCCATCCCTTTATTACTAATGTTACCACTCCCCCACCCCAAAAGAAGAAACGCCTCACTCTCTCAGGCTCACTAATCACTCATCTCGGGGCACGAAAAAGTGAGAAATTAAACAATGGTAAGCTACCAAGAACGAACTTTACCAATGTTAGCCTTCCCCCAAACGAGATCATTTTCGCCTTCCACGACGCCAATTTACTCTTCATTCTCTCTATCACTTCTTTCTAATTTTCGATTTTGTTCATTGCCGCACCAACCAGAAGACCAAGATACATAAAAGGGAGCGAACCGCACCCGCAACCGATTCCTCTTGCCTACGCGTGAATTTCCTCTTGTCCTACACCCACTCCGAAAAGCTTGCTTTTACTAATATTTATCTTTAAGCCCGATGCCTCATAAAAATGATGGAGAATCCTCATTAGGTTTTTTACATTCCCCGTGTTCCATTTGCCGAAGAAAATTACATCGTCGGCATATTGCAAGTGGGACACCCCCACTTCCTCCTTTCTGATTCGGACTCTGTTAGCTCCATTTATTTGTATAGAAGTATTGAAAAAGTTGATAAGGACAAGACCGCAGAAGACCTCTACCGATCATTCACCAAGATCTGTCCGCACAAGCCTCAAGCCTCTGTCGTTCAGTCTTCCGCAAGTTCAAGCCTAACCTGAAGATCATTCTCGGACCACAGAACCTCTATAAGGTCTCACAGAGCCTCTGTGTGGCCAACCTTCTTGAAGATTGGACTTATGCTTTTCAAGAACAAAAGAGCTTGTGCCTCTCACATGGGTAAATCGTACGAAGATCCTCATAGTACAACACGTTGTATTACTTTCCAGGTGTCACCACTTTATTGGTGGCAGCCTTTACTTTGTACTATCACGCTACTATATGTAGTGAGCACTACCCTGCATTTTTAATGCGCGCACACACAGATTTCAGAATAGAAAAGTGAGAGAAATTTTGGAGAGAAATTCACACACAAGTGTGTGTTCCTGGTGTAATGCTATTATTGATTATTAAATGAGAGATGACATATTGAATGCTTTCTATCTTTAGTTGTTCTTTCTTTTCTGTGTTAAATCTGCCATAAACTCAAACAAAATTGTATTAACTCAAGCTTCTGCATCTTTCTGTTTTATACACTGTTTTACGCATTTTTGTTTGAGTTCACCATTGTTGAGATAAATTGGGATCCACAACTGGTATCAGAGCAAACTTTGATTTCTATAATCAAAGGATCATCTCTGCAATTGATCTTATCTCTTTTGGTAGATTTTTTGTCTGATTTCTAAGCTTGTTCTTTATTTTTATCAACAGTCCCTATTTTGAGCTATTTTTCAACCTATTTGAATATAGTTCATTTCTAGGATCTTTTTTCTTATTGAAATCATTCCTATGCGTACCATTTGATTTATAAATCTCTTTCATAGATAAATTTTCTATTTATTCAACTTTCATCTCTTTCTAAATCTGTTAAACCCCATTCCCCTGTTTTTCACTCATATCTCCTTTCTTTTTCAACAAACCTTTTTCTTCAAAAATGGCGAACCTCAATGCCATCTATACTATTGGATCTAAGACAAAACCTCCAACCTTATTGAGGGATGAATATCCTCAATGGAAAATACATATGATCCATTTTTTGGAGGGTGTTGAGAAAGGCATTGTGGAGTGTGCCAAGAACAAACCACATGTACCAATGGTTATAGTTCCAAGGGTCCCTGCAACTGAAACATCTCCTGAGGTCCCTGAGTTTGACAAACCAAAGCCAATGCATGATTGGTCTCCTCAAGACTGAGAAAAATATAATATGGGACAGAAGGCCAAAAGACTACTTATCATGGCTATCCCAAATGACCTTTTCGAATCATTAGATGCTTGTCAATCAGCTCATCAACTGTGGGTTGAGCTTAAGAAGCAACTTGAGGGTGGTATTAAGACACAAAAGAACATAAGAGCACAATGTCTAAACGAAAACTATGGATTTAAGGCTCTTCCAGCTGAATCTCTTCAAAACACATATGATAGGTTTAATGCCTTGTTAAATAGATGCAAGAAATATGGCATCCACAGAATCTCCGAGGAAAACAATGTTATGTTCCTCAAAAGTCTAAATGAAGAATGGCTTAAGTTGTCTTTGTCTCTGCAGACCAATCAAGATCTCGACACATGGACCTTAACTGACCTCTTTGGCACACTAGTTACACAAGAAAATTATGTTGCCCAGACCAAATATCAAATGGGTGGACCTCTAGCACTAGTTGGTAATGCCACAGTGGGTCAGGAAAAACAACAGAAGGAAAAGTGTTCTGAAGAAAGTTCCAAGGGAAAGAAAAAGGGGAAGAAGGTGTTAGTCGCAGATAGTGAAGAGGAGAAAGAGTTCTCGGAAGAGGAAGAGGCAAACATGGCCTCTATCGCAAAGTCTTTGGCCTTAATCACCAAAGAACTCAACAAAGGTTTAAAAAAGAAACCTTCATTCAATAGAGGATTAGATGATAGAGACAACAGAGGTGGCAGATATCAAAGTTCTGTGCCATAGATGGAAAGATCTTATGTCCAAGATCAAAGGCAGTTTGCCCCACGACAAGTCTATGAGCCAAGGTTCCCGAATAGAGAGGAGATTCATGATCAACAGAGAATGTTTGAACAAAGGTACCATGAGCAGAAACCAACAGAGTTCCAACATAGACCAGTGGAGTACCCACAAAGGGGTACATAGAGGGATGATCAGAGAGTACATGAGAAGCCAACAACACCAGCCCCACAGAACAACGAATGCTTTAAATGTGGAAAGCCAGGACACTATGCAGAAGAATGCAGAAGTCAGTCCTCCAGAAGCCAACCTCCAAAAGACTTTTCCTTTTACAAAAAGAAGGCCGAATACTATGCACAAAATAACTCATGGCCGAACAGGAAAATTGGGTATCAGATGAATCATCTGATGAGGGTGACAAGAATGCCATGTTCTGTGGTATGGTAGAAGTTGGAAGATCAGACTCTGACAGTGAGGTATCCACTTCTTATACTCCCTCAAATGACTCAGAAGTCAAATTGCTTAAACTTACCAAAGAATTCCATGATTTTGAAAAGAAACTTTTGGAAACTGAGAAGAAGCTTGCCTTCTTTGAGAGAGAAGTTGGTCTTCTAACTCAAGAAAAGGCAAAAATTGCTCTTGAAAAGGAAAACCTTCAAAAAGAATATTTATCATTTCTCAAAAGTTAAACTCTTGAAAAGCCAAATTTCTAATCTTGAGTTGACTTTAAAGGACCAAACCAAGAAGCTTAAGGACATTGAGAGTGACATAATGAACATCTTGGCTCTTAAGAATGTTTTCCAAAGAGAAAGAGAAGTTTTGCACCAAGACCTATTTGACAGAGATCTAATGATAAAAAACTATCAGGATGCACAAAAAGTACATGACAAAGTAAACACCCAAATTGGCAGAAGAGGAATCGGATTCAGTGATCTGGATCCTTATACTGGAAATAAAAGAAACAAGTCTTTATCTTCCTTGTTCTGAATTGGAAAAACTCAAAAACCTATTTTCCAAACTTGCTTTTTGTCCATAAGAGGCGCATAACCTCTGGAGAACCTTACAAGAGGAGTCCTCTGAAGATGATGAATGTTTGGTATCAAAACACATATCTATCATCCACAAACTATGTCTGCAGACCTTCATCCTCAAAACCAAAGAAATACCAGAAGACTCAGACACAAGTAGGACTCTTCACATTCGTTCATCCAGGGACTCAAGCTCATGTTGCCTTTGTTTGCAGAATAACCCCTGAAAAGGAGTTAAACTTAGAGGCAACTGAATTTGTTCACTCTTCGACATAAGACAATTTTCAAAGCTTCTTTGAATGTGATTTGAAAGAAACTTATGAAAGATGCTTCTTTGATAATCCTGAAATAACCTCTGTCATGCAAAACATTTTTGAGAAAGACCTGTTAAAAGTTCTGGATGAATGCAAGTTTCTTGATAATCTTGAAATTGTCCCATGTATTTCAAAAGATTTAAATATTTCCAAGGACAAAGACAAAAATGGTTGTGACACATGTCCATACAATCAAGCCTCTGATAAGGCAGACCGAGATTTTCTTGATTCAGACTCAGATTATGAGGATGACTTAACCTCTGCCTCATCAGAGACTGGATCTATAGAACCAGAAATAGTTTCTTGCAAATTAGAGGGAACAAAGCTTCCCTCTAGCATCTTAAATCAAATGATTCCTCCAAGGAAAACCATTGCAACAGTACCTATTTGTCATGATTTTATTTACATGTGTATACAAGCCAAAACATCTCTTGAACTTGAGAAAATCCAAAAACAGAAAGAAATGTCATCTCAAAATCTCAAAGCTTCTGGTTCCTTTAAGCCAAAACTTGAAAAGTTTACTTGGCAACAAAAAAAAAGTGGATTAAAAATGACAAATATGTTGCTTCTGTGGACGTGAGACCGAGAGAAGGTTACCACAGAGAAAGTTGGGTACAACAAAAGGCTCTTCTAGAGAGAAGTTTTTGTCAAAATAAATATAGCCTAGATAGGTCTTTTTGTAAAAAGAAGTCTGATGCTATGAGAGATTACTTTCATAAAACCTCTGTACCCACTTTCAATGAATTTAATGAAAAGTTTAAGCAAATTTCTTCTCATGTGCATTATTGTGATTGCTTTGAGCTCATGTTTTAATTGAAAAATCATTTCTCTATCCCTCACTATTTCTTCTCTATACCCAAATCAAAGAATGAAAAATTCAAGGGTCAGAAGAAACAAAATGGTCCTTCTGTCAAAGAAGCTAAAGCTAAAACAAAGGCTGCTAAGGCAACCTCAAAGACTCATAACAAAAATGGACCCATTTGGAAATGGGTACCTAAATCCCCTTAAATTGTGTTGCAGAAGCAGCATGTGCCCATATGGTACCTAGACTGCGGGTGCTCAAGGCACATGACTGGCGACAGAGGTCTACTCTCCTCGTACAAAAAGAAATTAGGAAGAGGATCAATAACGTTTGGGGACAACAAAAAGGGAATCATAAGAGGCTGTGGAGTCATTGCAAAAGAGGATGTAAAAGTGTCAAGAGTTGCATATGTGGATGGCCTCAAGCACAACTTGCTAAGTGTAAGTCAACTCTGTGATACTGGCTTTGATGTGAAGTTTACGAGAAGATACTGCTCTCTGTTAGGAGAAGATACATACATAGAATTGTTGAGAGCCGACAGAAGAGGTGATCTATACCTCATGAATTTTAAGGAAAAAAGCAAAAATGAAAAACTTTGTCTTGTATCAAACAAGAACGAAGAGGCATGGCTCTGGCATAACAGGTTTTCTCACTTAAACTTTCATACTCTTGATAAAGTTGTGAAGCTGAATCTGGTAAGTGGTCTACCAAACCTAAAATTCAACAGAGATCATCTCTGTTTTGCTTGTGAGATGGACAAACTCAAAAGAGTTTCCCATAAAACCAAGTCATATGTGTCATGCACTAGGCCCCTTCAAATGCTATTGCAAAATAGGTTGTAAAAGTGTCAAGAGTTGCATATGTGGATGGCCTCAAGCACAACTTGCTAAGTGTAAGCCAACTCTGTGATACTGTCTTTGATGTGAAGTTCACCAGAAGATACTGCTCTCTGTTAGGAGAAGATACAGACATAGAATTCTTGAGAGCCGACAGAAGAGGTGATCTATACCTTATGAATTTTAAGGCAAAAAGCAAAAATGAAAAACTTTGTCTTGTATCAAATAAGAACGAAGAGGCATGGCTCTCGCATAACAGGGTTTCTCACTTAAACTTTCATACTCTTGATAAAGTTGTGAAGCTGAATCTGGTAAGTGGTCTACCAAACCTAAAATTCAACAGAGATCATCTCTGTTTTGCTTGTGAGATGGACAAACTCAAAAGAGTTTCCCATAAAACCAAGTCATATGTGTCATGCACTAGGCCTCTTCAAATGCTACATGTTGACCTCTGCGGTCCACTCTATGTGTAGAGCCTAGGTGGCAAGAAATACATTATTGTTTTAATTGATGAATTTTCTTGATACACATGGGTTGAATTTGTCCGAAGGAAGTATGATGTACCCCAAATCTTAATCAATCTTATGAGGAAAATACAGGTTCTGTTTGAGTGCAAAGTGCAGAAGTTGAGGAGCCACAATGGCATAAAGTTCAAGAACTCAACTATAGAAGCCTATCTTACTGAAGAAGGAATGTCTCAGAATTTCTCTGCCGTACGAACTCCACAACAAAATGGGGTCATAGAAAGAAGAAATAGAACGCTTGTGGAGGCCCCAGAACTATGCTAAATGCATTAGGATTACCAACTTCCTTTTGGGCATAAGCAATTTCAACCACATGCTTCACACAAAACAGATCTTTAATCGTGAAAAGACACACAAAACTCCCTACCATTTGATCAACCAAAGAAAACCTAACATAATGTTTTTCCATGTTTTTGGTTGAAGATGTTTTGTTCTTAACGGCAGAGAACAATTGGGAAAGTTCAATAGAAAAGCTGATGAAGAAAAAATCATTGGATATTCATCAACATCCAAAGCCTACAGAGTTTATATCCTAAAATCAAGAACGATAGTGGAAAGTATCAATGTATCTTTTGATGATTCATTTCAACAGACTTCTGAGAAAATCGGCTCAGAACTCGGGCTAAAGAAGAAGGCCTCTGGCGCATCAATGTCTCGAGACATAACTCAATCTACTATTTGAAGAGATGTTTGATGATGATGAACCCTCTGCAAATGGTCATAGAACCTCTAGAACCCTAAACTCTGCAGACCAAGCACTACAAGGTATATCCTTAACTGGTCCCTCAAATCCTTCACCCTCTTCAACTACTTGTGTACGTCCAATGGTTGAGGGGGAGCATGCAGAAAACTCAACAAGAGTACACACAGAAGATGTGGATCAAGATCATGCAGAGAATTCGACACCAGAACAAGAAGAAAATCAAACCCCTGTGACCACAGGGGTTTCTCCGCCAGAGCACGAAAAGAACCCTACACCAATACCTACAGAGGTCTCAACTCCAACTCATACCGAAGACACAGTTCCTGTGTTAAGCACAAATGATAACATTCCTACCACTACAGAGGTGGTGCCTGAACCAACAGACATTTTGACAGAAGTTAACCTTGATGATGCAAACGACCATGTTCCAAGAATGACTAAGTGGACACAAAGTCATCCACAGAGCCAAATACTTGGCAGTCCTTCTGATGGCGTAAAGACTAGGTCTGCCACTGCTAATTTTTGTTTTCTTCACAAACTTTATTAGCGTGATAGAACCTAAGAAGATTTCTGAGGTCCTAGAAGATCCAAACTAGGTAGAAGTTACGCAAGAGGAGCTTCTGCAGTTTGAGCGCAACAAAGTCTGGTCCCTTGTGCCTCTGCCAAACGGTAAAACTGCAATAGGGACCAAATGGGTCTTCAGGAATAAAAAAGATGAAGATGGGGTCGTTATCAGAAATAAAGAAAGATTGGTAGCTAAAGGATATTGCCAAGAGGAAGGGATAGACTACGAAGAAACCTTTGCCTTTATCGCACGCTTGGAGGCCATAATATTTTTTCTGGCCTTTGCAGCCCACAGAGGTTTGAAGGTATATCAAATGGATGTTAAGTCTGGCTTTCTCAATGGCCAAATACAAGAAGAAGTATATGTTCAACAACCACTAGGATTTGAGAGCTCCAAGTACCTAAACCATGTTTATTTTCTGGACAAGGCCCTCTACGGATTAAAACAGGCCCAGAGCTTGGTATGAACAAATCTCTAATTTATTGCTTGTAAATCATTTCGAAAGAGGTACAACCGATACTACTTTGTTTTATAAGAAGAAAAATGGTGAGATTTTACTTGTACAAATATATGTATATGACATTATATTTGGCTCTACAAATGATAAGTACTATAAGAAGTTTGAAAAACTCAAGAGGAGTGAGTTTGAAATGAGCATGATTGGGGAACTTAACTTCTTCCTTTGGCTTTAGGTTAAACAAAAAACAGAGGGTATTTTTAAAAATCAATCAAAATATGTTTCTGACTTTTTGTCAAAATACAAACTCTCTGAATCCTCATCTATGAAAACCCCTATGGCCACTGGATCTAAGTTACATTCAGGTGCAAAGGGAAAATATGTGGAGTGTAAACTCTACAGAGGTATGATAGGGTCTCTTCTGTACTTAACAGCCAGTAGACCAAATATTATGTATGCTACATCTGTCTGTGTAAGATATCAAGCAAATCCCAAAGAATCTCACCTTTATGCAGTGAAGAGGATCTTTAGATACCTCAAAGGGACAAAAAATCTTAGCCTCTAGTATCCAAAGAACTTTGGTTTTGAACTAATGGCTTACTAGACAGGAAAAGTACCTCTGGAAGTTGCCAATTTCTAGGAGGAAAACTAGTAGGCTGGACATCCAAGAAACAAAATTGTGTGTCTACTTCCACGGTAGAAGCATAATATGTTGTTGCTGCCAGTTGTTGCTCACAAGTTCTGTGGATGAAAACCCAGCTTAGAGACTATGGTCCAGATATCAACAAGATACCCATCCTCTGTGAATCAAAGAGTGCTATTACCATCTCTGCAAATCCAGTTCAACATTCCAAAACAAAACACATCGATATAAGGTACTACTTTTTGAAGCATCATGTCAAAAAGGGCACCATTGAGATGTATTTTGTGCCTACAGAGTATCAACTTGCTGACCTTTTCACCAAAGCCTTAGAAGCAATACTTAGAGGTTATGAAAAGGTGTTTACTGGTCAGTCAGGTTCGAACAAAGCACAAGATAATCGAAGTCACCAACATCAGGTCAGGCCGAATTCTGAAGATCTGGTACCCAGTCTTTACCGCCAAAAGAGAAGATGGGAAAGAATGGATATTTTCTGAATCCGACTTTAAGAATCTCAGACTGAACGACTTCCATGCCATCCTCAAAGACCTCCGAACCCGAATAATCCCACCGCTCCACATTACTAAAGCCCTAGAAGCAGTAAAGTGATTCCTGAAATATACAGTAACCATGTCTTACATTACTGATTTTCAGATGTGAATCGAAGACAGGTCTAAAAAGATCAATCTGCTGAAACCCGATCGAAGAGCTCCCGAATTAAAGATATACCCGGTCAACACGATGCTGTTTGAACTAGAGTTCGGAATCATCTATCTCAACGAACTGAACGAAAAGAAGTTTCTTCGCTTCAGCCAAGTTGAAAGATTTTGCGATGGAACATTAATGAAGGTCAGAGACGCTTTGAAAGAAATTATAGCCAAGAAAGAGCAAAATCGGAAGACATTTCTCTTGAGTCTTAACGAGATAAATGCCTAAGAAGCCTTGGAGATAGTTAAAGACCGTCTCGAGTTCCGCAAATCCATCCGAAGCTTTGAGATTCTTTTTGCACTCAGAAAGAGATACATTCCGAACTGGCACGACATTGAACTTCGATTCAAAGGGGGAGATTGTTGGGAATAAATTGTATTGAATGGAAGTTCAAGGGTTAAAGTTGTATCTTTCTTAATTGGGCTTAATAGATTAATGGGCCATTGTTTTCTTAGCCTAGTTTTGTAGGTTGATTCATTCATAACCATTGTAACCGTATACTGAAAAACTCTCTGAATGGTTTATCATATTGAATGAATGAGATGGATGACAACTTGAAATCAAAACGTGTTTATTGATTATTGTTCATTGATTTCTACTTTATTGCACTAATCTGGGATCCACAAAACCCCAAAACCCAAGAAGAACATAAAGAAAAATCAATAGAAAAAGAAGCCACAGAGCAACCTTCTCAACAACCGCAGAACCCACCATTTAAACCCCAAACTTAACAACCACCAAGTCAACCACCGCAGAGCCTAAAGCCAAAAGAAATACCCAAGGATAAACTCTCGACAGAAGATAAAGGCAAAGCACCCCAAAAACCCACCTCTGAGCCCCAACCAAACGCTGACCCAACAAAACCTTGGTATAATGCCTTTGTAACCTCTAAACCCGAAGAAGAGGACTGGGATTTTACTCCTCTGTCACAATTTCCACCTCTAGACCCAAAACAACATAAAATCGACAAGGGCAAAGAACCAATTGTAGGTTCCCAGATTCACCTTGCCTCATATAAACAGAAAGATCAAAGATAGCGGAAGCATAGATAATCTGTTTAACTATGAGTGATTGTGTGTAGCATAAAGCAATGAGAGAATAACAATATATTGAACAGTAAAATCAATAAGAGTACATAACAAACTGCTCGTATATTGAATATGAATAACACCAAGAACACTTTCTTATGTGTGTATTCTGAAATCTCTCAGGCTGCAAACCGTTCAATAGAAATGGAATGGAATTTGCAGTGGTAGTGCTCTCACAATTGTAGTAATAATTCTGTCTAAAAGCTTACACAATTGTTTGCTCCACTAACCTTCTATTTATAGCCTGGTAAAGTAATAGACAATGTACTATCTAACCCTGGAATGACACGTGGAAAGTGTGTCTTCGTCCTTTTAGGGCTGACGTGGAAAGTACGGACACGTGTCTAACACTTGGAGATTTCTACGAGACTTCAGCTTTACAGAGGTCTTTGTTCACCAGAGGTCGTATGCCAGAGCTCTGAAGTTCTTCTGGCTATCGTGGTCTCTGATGGTATATCAGAGGTCTTCTGCCAGAGCTCTGATGATCTCTGATGGTCTTCTGTTGTTCTTCTGCTAAGTCTTCTACTTGATCTCTGAAGTCTTGTCCTCTGACGTACTTCTGACTTGTGATATTTTCAATACTTTTACATTTGAATTCTTGGGGCTAACAATCTCCCCCTAAGTATTGAAAAATTCAAACTATGCTATATATACAGGATTAAGCAAAAATGAAGACAAAGAGGAGAAAATCATCCTCTGTAAAACTTTTCACTACTTTTCAAAAGATGAATACATTACAGTACATAAAAGATAGTAAAACTAGTCATAGTAGTTTCCTCTTAGAATTCTATCGAATCTCATAATTAAGTCCCTGAATTCTAGAGTGAGAGTTAGACGTCTAACAAAACTATTGATGACTTTTGGAGGGCATTTTGAGCTTGGAGGCCTTTCGTGTATGATCTTTCGAAGGTACTTCAGAGACTGTGTTGAGTACTTGTGAGCTTCTTCTGATCTGATGGCTTTCTTGATTCCCTTCTGTCGGTAGATGAATGCTTCTGGATTGGCTACAAGAGATCCAGTAGGGTAATTTTCAAGTCCCACAAGGCTCTCATTTGGAGGCCCAATGCTCAATTTCTCCACTTCAAAATCGATTCCATGTTGGAAGTCGAGTTGGGTTCTGAGGTTAACATGCTCTTCCATAGCTAGCAGTATTTCAGCTCTTGAAGTTCTGGTGGCCTTTTGCCTTTCACTGAAGTTGAGGCAATAGGCGTGTAGAGTGATGAGATCATAAGGATTGAGTAGGACAAGATCATTGTCATTGAAGGTTTCTGAATCATCATCATTCATTTCAACCGTGTACGTATGGTAAGGAACTCTGTTGTAGGAGAAGTTCCTTAGAAAAATTCTTTGAATCCTTTCAAAATTGAAGGAAGTGTTTATTCTTCCAGAAAGGTTGGTCTTTGTGGCTATGAACCTTCTTCGCTCCTCTGTTAGTTGTTTTGCTCGTTTGGGATTCAGGTAACGGTTGATAGGCACATAGTTGACTGGAATCAGATCTCTCTCATCATATAGGTAAGTATGTACCTCTTCAAGGGATGACAGAGATTGATCTCTGTTGATAGATGGTGGTGGTTGTGGTTGAGAATCAGGGATTGGCGCTCCTGTGATCTTCTCATTTCCTTTATCTGCTTGTTGCTCTGAAGTATTTCCTTCTGTTAAGATCTCCATTGCCTCTGAGATTTCATTATGATGAGAATCATAGGCAATCATTGTGGTTGTTGTGTTGGGTTGGTTTATTGGTTCTTCAGCAGAGGATTGGTGTGTCCTCTTTGGTTCATTTCGGCTTATAGATTGGGGAGGGGTGTCTAGAAGAATAGTTTATGTTAGAGGTTCTGTTGATGTTAAGGTTTCTGCTGGGGTTTTGATTTGTTTATCTTTGAAGGTATAGTTGATGTCGATGTTCTCCCCCTTTTGTTGATCAGACCTATCATCCTCCATATCATCGTCATCATCATCAGAGGTACAGACCCTCTTGACGTCTGATTCAACAAACTTGGCCTTCTTAACGTCTCTGATGATAGAAGACTCTCCTGTAGATCTCTTTCTAGAAGTTGTCTCTGTGATGATATTAGGGGTGTGCAAACGGTCGGGTCGGGCGGGTCGGGGCCGAAAACACCGAACCTGATCGGATTTCGGGGTGGGGTGTGGCCACCCGACAACCGTCCGATAAGTAAATCAGATATCGGATATCGGGGCATTCGGGTGCGGGGTCGGGTCGGGCGGGGTATTCGGGTTGGGCCTGAATGGTTTTTGTGGTTTTTTGGTTCTCGATTATTGAATACAGCAAAAAAAAATATTACAAAACTGGGTCAAAAGAATTTTAGCAAAACCGAGCTGCGTGAGCACAAGATTTTGGAGCTGCATTCGTATCCGCAGGTCGCGCTCACACACAAGTTCGACGATTTTAGCTTACGAAATCGTCAATCGGCACCCCCCCTGCGCGCGGGTAGGAGCTAGAGTAAAACCAATCAAGGAGCTTGTCAACTCCTCACACTTCTTTAGTTATAAACCAAAGAAAGTTTACTCTCTCTTCCTATGTGGGACACCTTCCCACACCCAACTTGGTTTTGCTAATTTCATCCAATTACTCAACTTTGAGTATCGATATCTCATTCACACATACTCCGTTTTGGACGCATTATATATCGTTTCGAAGCTCTCGTATCGAAGAACATAAACCCACTAAGAGTAAATTATATATAACACACACACACACACACACACACACACACACACACACACACACACACACATATATATATATATATATTTAAATGTGTCCAAAGTTTAGTAAAAACCATATTTTTACTAAAAAATTCCAACAAGAAAGTTATATACTTATTTTAAATTTAGTAAAAAAAAATCGGGTGACGGGTTTTTTGTTATAATTTCGGGTCGGGTCAGTCGGGTTATTCGGACCGGTCGGGTTTTGCTCACCCCTAGATGATATCACAAAATTCAGTAGCGGCCCTCTTCAGTACATCTTCTAATTCAGTAGCAGCGCCCCTAACTTCTTCCACTTGGTCTGTGAAGTTGAATTTGTGGGAGTCCAGAGTGGATTGAATGTTCTTCTCTGCGACCTGGGCTTTACCCACAAATTTGGAGGAAATTGTCATCATACGGCTTAGGACCTCTTTTTTGAATCCTCCCATGTATCCCCTGGTAATTGGTTGCTGATCAGGTTGGGGAATGGTTGAAATGGGTGATGGTGTTGTAGCAGGTAGGTTGTTGATTGCAGCAACAACAGAGTTGTTGATCACCTCTGTCAGAGTTCTAATGTTGTCTTATGACAGAGTGATTGATGGATGGACTCTGTTGGAAGACTCCTTCTGATGTTCAGCGAGTTGTGTCTTCAGAGCTGAGATATCTGATTGAAGCTTCTTCGACTCATTAGAGCTAGCCTTCTCCAGATTTGCTAACTTCTGAGAGGTTTATGATAGTTGGGTTTTGATGGTTGTGAGCTCTGCTTGGAGTGAGGTATTTTCAGTTTCCTCTGCTCTTCCAAACCTGTAGTTGTAAGTTTATACTCATTCAAGGAGTTTCTAATATCATCACAAAAGTTTTTGAACTCTACTTTTGTAACAAGATCAGAGGTGGGAACATTGGAACCAACACATGTTTCCAATTGAGCCTCGAGTCCAGAGGCGCCTCCTATCAGAGCTGTTGTTGCGTTGACTCTGGGAGGACTTCCACCCTGCCTTTGATGCTCTCTCAGAAGATAGACATCTCTGGGTGTTCTGATTGGAATTTCCTCCTCCTCCTCCTCCTCAGATTCAGAGAAGGAAAATCTAATGTGACGGGAAGAGTCGTGATCAAGACTTGTCTTCCCTTGTGCCACTAGGTCATCCCACTGCCCCTGAGTTGGGCAGAGACTACGGGGAATATTAAAAATCCCAGGTCTATTATGTGATCCATCTAGATGAGCCATAAAGGCATCATCGTGTGTATGTGACCTATCGATGTTCTGGGGCAAGTGAACATCGTTAAACAAAATGGTTTCCCCGGCTAAGTGCTCATCAGAGGCATGAAGGACTGCCTCTGACGGGTCAGGCTGGTTTGGGTTTGAGGTGTGCACCTCTTCTTCAATGTCCATGTGAGCTTGATCCTCATGAACAGGTTGTGTGGGAGTACTGGAGTGGGAGAGGGTGTTCTAAAGTACACATGTGTGTCCTGATGAGCATCTTTTTCTAATCTCTCTGATCCCTCGGCTCCTAAGGGGTTAGAAGACTCAGGACTCTCAGTCTCAGACAAACTACTCTCAGAGGAGGTCGAACTTTCTACCCCTTCCTCTGAGGCATCTGTTGCTCCCACTGTGACAGCCCCCATAGTGGGTGCTCTGTCAACTACTTCCTCATTCTCCAATTTTCTCTCTGAGGTAGACCTCTCTGAGAGTACTTGTACCTATGGCATTTCTTCTTCTGCTTCCTCTTCCTCACCACTTGACACATCTAGAGTCTAGGCTCAGGAGTCAGGACCTAAGTACACTGGGGATCTCACCTCAGGCTCGTGAGGTTGAGCAGCGTGTCTATAATTGCGAATAGCTAGATGATAATCCCAAAGATCTAGCAAAGTAATCACAAGGATGTAGAGAGAGAATCTAGAGAGAATTTGTCATTCATATATTGATCAACAAAGTACAAATGACATAAGCTTGTAAAGTATTTCTAAAATAACAAAGGGATCTTTTTTATATAGTAGGGCCATGACAAGTCCATGCCTCTACTCAGAAGATACAGTACAAGTATGATACTGTCTTGATAGCTACTACAATGCACTAACAATCCCCCCCTTAGCTATCAAGGCAGGAATGGTCTTCTTCTTCTCCGGATCCCAAGATAAGTTTCGATTCTTTTCATGGCCATTCTGAAGTTCAACCTGTCATCAATCTCTGACATTGCTCTGACCACGAGAATTCTAGCTCTTGAAGACATCCAAGTAATCTTCCGTTCAACATCATGTCTTTTGAGCCTTTGTTCCAACTGAAGTCTAACAACTTTTAGAGTGCCATCCGAATACTTCGCCAATTCATCAATTCGTATGAAGATCTTTTCTCCTCTACGATTTCTAAAAACAATGCCAAACTACGGCTCTTCAATCACATCATATAGAGGCATCCTCATCAATCCAGGCATCTCTTGGTTATGCCTTATCAGATTTACCATCGGTTGCACGCTTTCCACGGCCATCTGAAAGTCATGACACTGTGTGTACATGATGTGTCTTCTCAGAAATCTTTTAATGGCGTTCAATGCAAGAATCACGTTGTCTTTCCTGATCTGAAGATCTCTGAAATAATGATACATGAATTCAAAATCTTTGATGGTTAGATGACAAAAGTCGGCTTCCATGAAAGTGTAGTTTCTACAATCTTGCCTTTGAACTACAAACTCCGGATACCACATTTTGTAGAATAACCTTGCTGTCACCTCCTTTATTGACACAATTAACTTTTTACTCTTCACAAACCTTTCCTTTTGACACTTGCCCCTCAGAAAGTATAAGTACTCGAACTTGTATTGTTCTGATTGATCTGTAATCCCAACACGGCGTAGGGATTCAATCTTTTGATTCTGTGAACAAACAGTCTTCTTTCAGTATCTTCCAAAAAGGGTGTTCTCAGATATAACGATCGTTGTCGCTGTTCAAGTTCGGATAATCTTTTGTTTCGGGAAGTAGAAGGACCAGGTTGATCAGATGTTAGAGGATTGGAAGGACCGACTTCGTCACTTGCAGGAATGCCAGGTGGTATAAAGGTTGATTCATGTATCACAGGTTTGACATCTTCAGCAAATGGATCATAGAATGGTGGTGATTCATGATGTACTGGAATGGATTGAGAAATGGATTCAGAAGATGGTATAGTGGTTTGTGTAAAACTTGGTTGAGTAAGGTTAAAGGTTAATGATGTAGTTTCAGGTTGAGCTGTCATCAAAGTGCTGGGAATGGGTTCGGGTGAGTGTATAGGGCTTACGGTTATTTCTTCAGGTGTCTTTGGCCCACATATTTCGGTCAGAAAATCAACTTCTTCTTGAGTGAATCCAACACCTTGATCAACTGACTCATATGTAATCAATAACAGCGTTTCAGTTTCCTTTTTTACTTTCCAATACTTTTTATACTTGCTTTCCGTTTCATCAGCCTCATCATCAGAGCTGATATCAATCACATCAACAACTTCCACATAGCTGTCTACAACCTCCCTTATTTCCTCCTCATTTACCTCAGGCTTTTCAACCGTCGGTTCTATATTCGGATCCACATATAACATAATCTGTTTTCTGCTTTCTTCTCCCATTGCTCCGGATTCAAATAACTGAACAACTTCTTCAGTGGTTAACGTTTTGCTCATACTCGGAGTTTCTGAATCAGACTTCTGTTTCTTACTTTTCTCCCCCTCATGATCATTCATACTCGGAGTTTCTGAATCGGCTTGTGCTTTACAATTCTGATTCAGAATAGCCACTTGCTTGGCTAGCTCATGCATAGACTTCTTCATATCATTCAGAGACTGTACAACCTCTGACTTGAAAGCATTGAACTCCGTGGATGTCACAATGTTGGGTGTCGGTGTCGGTGTAGGTGGTGGTGGTTGTGGACGGGATTGGAAGTTCTCCAACAAAGATAACAATATCTTGCTTTGTTGATCATCGGGGCTAATCGAAAGTAGCTTTGCATTGAATAAGCCTTCAATTCATCTACAGGCTGATCAATCAGATTTTTCTGAACTGGAGGTGGAGGTTCAGGCACTTTAGGCTCTTCAATCAACGACCCTTTGCCTTTCAACAGATATTTTACCCCATGTATCTCCTGAATAAGTGTTGTCTCAACAGCCTTTAGGTCTCCGTCGAGCTCTTCCCTTGTCACAAAGACGGGTAATCTAACTCCGGTACCACTTAGGTGTTCCGTTGACACAACAGTTGAATCAACTGTGTGACCTATGTTCAGTGTTGGCGTGATGTTAGCACTGGTAGGATTTCCACTCTGTCCTCGTAGTCCTAAAGAAGGATATACTCTGAGTGTTCCGGATGGGTCACGAAGACTCTCATCAGAGGTTCCCATAAGTGTCCTATGCAAAGAAGATAATATACGATAAACTGGCACTAGACTCGATACTTGTGCAGAAACGAAGGTCGAGGACCGGGGAGGGAGTCGCTCTGTTTCAATACCCGAACTCTCCAAGTGAGAGACAGATAGATTATGTGCTATAGCCCCATGAGAAAGTGAGATGGCTTGTTGTTGAGAAGAAGCCGAATGGATGGCTTGGGTGTGCAAATGCGTTAGTGGGCTACTAACGACTTTTTCAACACCTGGTCCCAACACATGAGATCTGGTGGTGGATGTGGTTGCCCTTATGGTATAGTAAGTCATGGTAGCACTCACACTCTCCATATTTGTTTCTACATTTTCTCTTACAGGCTCACTGACATCTTCAACTAATACTCCCTCGGTTCTCCTTATGTCTCCCGTAACTGTTTCAACAATAGTTTGCACATTTTCAGTAAGTATTGTGAAACATCACCAAAATCATTGTCATCATCATCATCAGCACCATCATCATCATTATCATCATCATTTTGATTCTCTTGTTCCTCCACAGAATCAGACGCATTGTCAGACCCTGTACCATCACTAGAAGACTCAACCGAAGGAGCTCTTCCAACCGTGTACCTTCAAGTATAGGTGACTGACCCCTACCGGTTCCCCTCTCGGTATTTTCCATCGACGCTCCCCGTTCAGTAGCCCTTGCATCCTGAACCCTTACTGACTTCACTCGCCTAGGTCTAGGGGTTGAGTCCTGGGTAGGTCCCTCCGGTTCTGGCCGGACCATGGACTCCCTATATTTTATAACACACTCGGCGTCCTGATTCGCGTATCCGAGGAACCCTTCTGGTAAAGGCATTTCATAATGGAAGTTGTGCTTTTGCCTTTGAAGATATTGCATTGACTTTTCCAGTACAAAAGGATGGTTCAATCGCCGTGGAATGTCTCTGTTTGACCGAAACATGCTATGAACTATAATCTGTAAGAACCTCATGTAAGGCACATAAGGTTTTCCTTTCTTCTTTTATCTGTCTTCCACTCTTTGTTGGAGCTCATTCCAAAAGATAACTGCATAATCTACGTGTAGATCATACACGACCGCGTGGAATAGCTTTAGAATACCCAGACTGGCATTGTCAATCCCCGAATGCTTTGAAGTTAGGCATCTGTTGATCACAGAGAAGATCGTGTAATACAAAGGCGGTAGATTCGCTTTGTTGAAGTCTTTGATTTGATTCAGCTCACCAATATATTCCATAGCCTTAATGCCTTCAAATACTTCAGCTTCCGTTGCATAAGAATCAAATGATGTTCTTCCAGGTCTGAATTCAGGTCCAGGTAACTTCAGAACAAGTTGTAGTCTGTGAAAATCCAACTTTGTAATATACTCATCAATCTGAATCAGGAAGATTGGCCTTCGGTTCTCCATGGTGAGTGTAATGGTCTTCCAGGCTTGTTGAAGGTACAACATAGGTACATTGACTGTATGAGTCAACGCATATGCCATCGGGTGATTCTTTAGGATTTCTTTGATGATCGGATAAATGTTGATGTGATCAAAGTCAACATGGTGATTGTTGCCTTGATTTCCACATAGTCGCGTGGAAGAATGATGGTGTGATCTGGATTTCATTCGGTTACAGATGGTTGAACTGATCGTGTGGATGGAAGTGGAACTTCCGGTGTTGCATCAGGGATAATTGGTCTATTTTCACCAAAACCCTGAACCCTGCTTTGTTCCTCCTGATTTTCTGCCATTTGAACTGTTGTTTTGAAAAACAGTTCTGAAACGGTTAATTTTGGCAAAAAGCATTTTTTCATTTTTTTTGAAATTACTAAGTATAGAAGTCGCAACACACTAACACACAACAACTCGCAATCAACATGAACACACAGGAAACTCGCAACATACATAACAAGGACCAAGGAATTCACAAGTAGAATGATGTGAGTTCTTGACTTCTTGCAATGAGAATGATACGAGTTCTGAAGAACTCGCAATAAGAAGATACGAGTTTTGAGGAACTCGCAACAAGACGGATGCGAGTTCTGACCTTGACATAAATAGAATGCGAGTGTTGAACAACTCGTAACCCAAAGGATACGAGTTTTGAACATTTAAGTACAATACGAGTTCTATCCTTAGTAAAATGATGCGAGTTTATGACTTAGAAAAATGATTTACAGGTTCTCGCAACATTAAAAACAAACAGATCCTTATTTGATTTAAAAATCACATTTTAAGCACAGAAACTCACACAGATATACTCGAAAATGTGAACCCAGTTAAAAACAACTATCTATTTCTATCAGTAAGCCCTAAACAATGGATTTAGAATTGAAAACAATAACACAGAAGATGAACAGTTGTTTTAAACTGTTTTGTATGAAAATTGAACTCAAATTAAAAGAAACAAACAAAAGCAAATGGATAGAAAGTTTCTAATCTATAAACCGAATACAAGGAGACAAAAATGAAAAGAAATGATTACCTGACTAGAAAGATATGTTGAGTTGAAGTTGAAATCGAGATGAAGAAGATGAACAGTGGTTTTCAAGGGTTTTCGTATGATGAAAGGAACATGAATAAGTGGGAATGGATCACTTTAAAATCGTATTTATACCCACATTAGAAAAAATGACACGTGATACGATGTGATTGGACCCCTCATGTCAAAAAGACTGACATGGTACTGTTCATCTGAAAAACTCGCATGAACAAGGATGCGAGTTCTTTCAAGTGAGAAGAACTTCTCGTATCAAGCATGTAACTTCTCGCATTGTACATAATGCAAAACACCTACTACTCGTATCCTTAAGGATGCGAGTAGCTCACTTCTCGTATCCTTGAGGATGCGAGTAGTGTACTTCTCGTATCCTTGAGGATGCGAGTAGTGTACTTCTCGTATCCTTGAGGATGCGAGTAGTGTACTTCTCGTATCCTTGAGGATGCGAGTTGTGCACTTCTCGTATCTATAATGATGCGAGTTGTACACTTCTCGTATCCTTGAGGATGCGAGTTGTGCACTTCTCGTATCCTTGATTATGCGAAAAGTACACTTCGCGTATCCTTAAGGATGCGAAAAGTAAGTGTTTTTCTAAAAAATTTCAACTTTTTCAGAAAAATTAAACTTTCAACACTCTCTCATCAGATAAAAACATTTTCAACTCTTTTCCTTTAAAAATGTGTTCCTCCTCTCTCATTTTTTTTATAATAGAAAGTACTAAAAGAAAACTATATGATATACTATGCTTATAGACTTATGCCATCTTGCTCCCCCTAAACAGATGCATATCCAGTTGTCTCAACTTCAGATAGAACTTCAAGTACAGATGAAAATCTTGGTACTCATAGAACATGAGTCCAGAATAGTTAGTGTATCTCTGTTAGATATCCTTGCTCCCCCTCAAAAGTAGAATATATTTAAATAAACAAACACACACGCTCCCCCTCAATATGTTAAAGAAATCAGAGAAATGCCTAAGTGTTTAACATCCCTAGTTTGCTGATTAAGAAATTAAACCTTTTCTCGTCTAAAGGTTTTGTGAATAAGTCAGCAAGTTCTAGTTCAGTGGGCACGAAATGCATTTCAATGGTTCCTTTCTCAACATGATCTTTTATAAAATGGTACCTGACATCAATGTGCTTTGTTTTAGAATATTGAACAGGATTTGCCGTGATTGCTATTGCGCTTTTGGAATCGCAATAGATCGGGATCTTGTTGATTACGTATCCATAATCTTTCAACTGAGTCTTCATCCAAAGCACTTGAGAGCAACAGCTTGCCGCAACCACGTATTCTGCTTCTGCAGTAGATGTTGACACGCAATTGTGCTTCTTAGACGACCAACTCACAAGCTTATCCCCTAGAAATTGGCATGCACCAGATGTGCTTTTCCTGTCCATTCTATTTCCGGCATGATCTGCATATGTAAATGCGATTAGCTCAAACCCCGAATCCTTTGGATACCAAAGGCCCAAATTTCTTGTTCCTTTGAGATACCGAAGGAGCCGTTTAACGGCAATCAGGTGTGACTCTTTAGGATTAGCTTGAAAACGAGCACAAAATGATGTTGCGAACATTATATCTGGCCTACTTGCCGTGAGATATAGTAAAGAGCCAATCATGCTACGGTATAGGTTTTGATCGACTGATTTACCAGATAAATCAGCGTCCAAAAGCCGACCAGTAGCCATTGGTGCTTTCATGACGTAAGAAGAATTTAAATCAAACTTTTTAAGCATATCATTTATATATTTTGACTGATTTATGAAAATGCCTTTGTTTGATTGTTTTACTTGTAGACCAAGAATTTTTTTTAATTCCCCATCATGCTCATTTGAAAATGTGTTTTCATGACGTTTTCAAAATCAATACACATATCAGGGTTTGTAGAGCCAAATATAATGTCATCAACATATATTTGTACAAGTAATAAATCATCACCTGTTTTCTTGAGAAAAAGAGTTGTGTCGATAGTACCTTTGGTGTATCCGGATTCAAGGAAGTGGATAGTTAGAGTTTCATACCAAGCCCGTGGAGCTTGTTTAAGTCCATAAAGGGCTTTGTCCAAGACATAGACATGGTTTGGGTTGTTCGGATCTACAAAACCTTCAGGCTGACTCACATACACTTTTTCATGAAGAATCCCATTCAGAAAAGTAGACTTTACGTCCATCTGGAAGACCTTCTCGTTTTTGTGAGCGGCATATGCGAGAAAGATTTTGATGGCTTCAATCCGTGCCACTGGTGCGTAGGTTTCGTCATAATCGATACCTTCTTGTTGATTGTAACCTTTTACGACCAATCTAGCTTTGTTTCTAACTATAATCCCCGCTTCGTCCTTCTTGTTCCTAAAGACCCATTTTGTTCCACTAATGGTCTTGTCCCTAGGACGCTTCACCAAATGCCATACTTCGTTACGCTTAAACTCATTTAACTCTTCTTGCATAGCATTTATCTAGTCAGTATCTTGTAATGCTTCTGACGCCTTTTTGGGTTCTAATGAGCTCAGGAAGTTGATATACAAACACTCGTTTGTTGTCGCAGATCGTGTCTTTACACCATCTCTGATGTCACCAATGATATTTGCAGGAGGATGTGCCTTCGTCCATTTAAGAGTACTTGGGAGAGTTTGAATATCCGTGCAAGTGTTAGAAGCATCATTTTCGTCTATGACTGCAAAAATATCTTCTGCCGATTCAGCTGAAGGAACTTGTGTCGGTGTTGGTAGCTCAACTTCAGGTACTATAGTATCAGGCGTAGAGACATCCGTTGTTGTGTTTTCAGAAACTGGGTCTTCAATCGAAGAAGTTGGTTCAGAAAAACAATAATAGGTGTAGATTCAGTCGGATGTACTTCTGTAGCACTAGAAGTAGCAACACCGATTGCTTCAAAAGGACCAGAAATATTGACACTCGTCTGAGGTAGATTTGCATTTACGGATACAGAAGGTTATTCCATATCTGCAGAGATATCCATAAACGCATCATAAAATAACAAATCTAAATCAGTATTATTATTTTTATTTAATACAGAATTAGAAAACTGTTGTTGTGCAGGTTCTACTCCTTTTTTAGTAGAAGCTTCAGTTTGAAGTCCGAGTCCTAAACCGTGTTGTTCAGAAGTCAACGTCACATTTTCGTCGAAGGTCACATTGATGCTTTCAATGACTGACTTCGTATGTTTGTTGTAGATTCTGTATGCTTTTGATTGCAAGGAATAACCAATAAACACGCCTTCATCAGCTTTGACTTGGAATTTTGTAAGATTCGGTCTATCTTTTAGGACAAAACACATGTATCCAAATACACGCAAAAATTTTATGTTAGGTTTGCGACTATTTGTAAGATCCCACATTGGTTGGGGAGGGGAACAAATGTTGCCTTATAAGGGACTTGATACCTCCCCTATTAGACGCGTTTTAAAACCGTGAGTCCAGGTGTGTGGACAAAGCGGACAATATCTGGTACGGTTGGTCTGGGATGTTACAGATGGTATCAGAGCCGGGAACCGGACTGGTGTGCCAGCGAGGACGCTGGGCTCCCAAGGGGGGTGGATTGTAAGATCCCACATTGGTTGGGGAGGAGAACTAAGGTTGCCTTATAAGAGGGACTTGATACCTCCCCAATCAGACGCGTTTTAAAACCGTGAGTTCAGGTGTGCGGACAAAGCGGACAATATCTGGTACGGTTGGCCTGTGATGTTACAGATGGTATCAGAGCCGGCAACCGGACTATTGTGCCAGCGAGGACACTGGGCTCCCAAGGGGGGTGGATTGTAAGATCCCATATTGGTTGGGGAGGGGAACAAATGTTGCCTTATAAGGGACTTGATACCTCCCCTATCAGACGCATTTTAAAACCGTGAGTCCAGGTGTGCGGACAAAGCGGACAATATCTGGTACGGTTGGTCTGGGATGTTACACTATTGATTAGTTCATATGCAGTTTTATTAAAACGTTTATTTATAATTGTCCTGTTTTGTGTAAAGCATGCTGTGGATACTGCTTCAGCCCAAAAGCTTGGTGGAAGTCCCGAATAAGCTAGCACTGTCCGAGCTGCTTCTATAAGCGTTCGATTCTTTCTCTCAACCACTCCATTTTGCTGAGGGGTCATTGGTGCAGAGAAATTGTGCGAAATTCCAACCGAGTCAAGAAATGACTGCAAAATAGCATTCTTGAACTCTGTTCCATTATCGCTTCTAATCTTTTGAACTGAACGTTGTAGGAGAATTTGAATTTTGTTGATGAATTTGATTATCAGCTCAGGTGCTTCGGACTTGAGACGAATAAATTCCAACCAAGTGTAGCGTGAGTACTCATCAATCATAACTAAGATGTATTTCTTTCCTCCCATTGATTGAGTCCTCATCGGGCCACATAGATCCATGTGAATTAGTTCCAGAACGTTATTACAGTTGGACAAGGTTTTGGACTTGTGAGAAACGTGTTTCATCTTCCCCATTTCACAATCCGGACAAATAGAAACTTTGTCGATCTTCAACTCTGGTAGTCCCGTAACTAATCCATCAATTCTCAGTTTGTTGATGCTTCGAAAGTTTTGATGAGATAGTCTTCTATGCCACAACCAACATTCATCTTGAGAAGCCTTTGACACAAGACATACTTGTTTTGAGGCAACTAAAGACGCAAAGTTAGTCATGTATAGATCTCCGCATCTGTTTGCCCTGAAGTTTTCTGAACCGTTTTCGTCCACAACATGACAGAACTTTTTATCAAAAATGACCTTACAATCCTTGTCACAAAATTGACTTATGCTAAATAGATTATGTCCTAAGCCCTCTACATACAGAACCTTCTCCACCGAAATCGAGTTATTCTTCAATGTACCATGACCTCGAACATACCCTTTTGAATTGTTTCCAAAACCAATCGACCCGCTAGGATGTACATTAAAATCATGCAGTAAGTGCTTGTACCCCGTCATGTGTCTTGAAGCTCCCGAATCTATGACCCACACATGACGGTCCTATAAAATACAAATTACCTTATCTTTGGTACCCATAGCAGTATGGGTCCTTTTGTGTTAGTACGGATCAGTTTATTTATTTCAGTTGAAGAACCTTGAATTTTGCCTTTAAACTTTAGTTCCTTTGGTGAACTTGGTTTGTTAACTTCATCTTTTGGAATCCATTTCCAAACCATGTTCACTTCAACTAATATCTTTCTTTTTGCTTTTCTTTTTCAGCCCAAAACCAAACATTCTTGCTGAGTGATTAGCTGAAGATTTTGAAGAAGAATTCAAAGTTTTAGCATTTTTAAATTCATTATCCTTAGAAGCGTTGCGATTTAACTTGAAATAGTTATCCCAACAATGAGCGCAATGTATTCTTTTCTTTGCTTGAGTCAACAATTTAAAATCTGAAATCAATGTATTTTTATTGACACTCGCATTGTAGACATGACATGAATGCGTACAATTTTTATTACAAGAAATACACTTCTCAATATTGGTCTTTCTATTCTTGCTAAAATCACTTGGCCTCTTCAGATCCATGAGCTTTTCTTCATCCATTTATGAGAATGAAGAAGAAGAAATGTTAGAATACTTAGAATTAGGAGATTCATTAGAACAAGAATCAGATTTGTTTCCGGATGACTCTCCTTTCTCATTAGTACTGTATTCTTTTTCATTCGAATCTGAGTTAGATTCAAACAATAAATTATCAAATCATACAAATGATGATTTATTTATAGAAATAGAGTCTTTTGTCTTAAGATTGATTTCTTCGTAAGGATGTTTCTCTTTTGCATTGACCGAACTTGATGATTTACTCTGATCATTTGATTCACAATGATTTGAACACTTTTTACAAGTATTTGAATCTTTAGATTTTGATAATCCAAATAATTGGGATTCAAGACTTCGAATTTGAGTCCAAAGATCAGAATTGACTTTTAGACTATGATCTAAATTCATCCCAATATTTTCATTATCATCGTTTAATTTTTCAACTTGTAATTTTAACTCAGAAATTTGATTTTCTAAGTCAATAGTTTTAATTAATGCTGAATCCAGATCAGAAAATTCAGATATGGTTTCTTGAACAAACTCCTTTTTGTTAGAATCTGATTTAATATTTGACTCCTTTTCGTCACAAGATTCAGATTTGACAGATTCCGGTTCATTGATTTTAGAATCAGAAGTTTTATCCATAGATTCATTTGAAAATAATAAATTAAATTCAGTTAGTTCAAACTTTTTGGTTTTATAACTAGAATTTAATTCATCGTATTTAAAGTTTGTCGTATTGAATCTAGGTTTTTCTTCTGAACCTTTCTCCATCTTGTCTTCCTCTTTATCAGAAACAGGAGTTGAACAGTTAGATTTAACAAAAATTTCTGATATTGGAGGTATTTCCGTTTTAATAGATTCCTTCAAACCTTCACCCAATTTTTCAATTGTGTAAAGATTTTCAGGTGCTTTCTTTAAAACCTCAGCATCAGACAAGCCTAGTCCCATTTTTGGATTATAAAATCGAGTATCCTTTGGGTTACTAGTTAATAATTTTAGAGTTTGTTCAGTCTGACCTCTTTTAAAATTCAAATCTTCAAGTTGCTTGATCTTTGCAAAAGCTTCTATTCTTTCGTCAGAAAGAATCTTAATTTTAAACTGGAAATCTATATTTTCATCACTTATATCTCTCATTTTCTTCTTCAATTCAGAAATTTTAGATTCAATCACTTGATTTTTAATTTTAATGACCTCTTTTTCTTTTTCTCTATCTTCGGCTAAGCATTTATAAAGAAGTGTCTCGTCTTGATATCTCAATAATGAGCTTTTCTCGATATCAAAGTTCTTTTGAACTTTGTCAAAATCCTTTTTCATTTTATTAAATTCAGATATCAAGAGTTGCATTTCTTCATCTTTAGAACATTCAGTTTTAGCATCATTATCAGAATCATCAGAAGAAGTAAGAGAATGTACCTCGGATTCCTGGTCTTCCTCATTCATTTTAGCCATTAAGATGTACTTTACTTCGGTAAAGTGAGCTTCTTCATCATTTGAGGAATCAACAAGCCAAATTTCTTCTTCGGCATTGATTGGCTTTCCAGTTTCTTTTGCCTTTGCCAAGTGCGCTTTTCTTTGATAATACTCAAAATTCTTTACTTTCTTGTGTTTGCACTCTCGGGCAAAATGACCAGGCTTACCGCAATTGAAACAACTCTTATCATCTATATCCTTCTTCTCCTCTTTTTCCCTTTTCTCCTCTTTCTCTTCCTCTTTGTCCTCATACCTTTTCTCAGATCTCGTGTATTTATTAGCTTTGTTATATTCAGGTTTAGTCTTTGAATAGAATTTCTTTCTACTAAACCTCTTTTGAAATGTATTAGTTAACAAAGCTAATTTTTCAGCGAAATCAGACATTTCATCTCCAGAACCTTCACTTTCCTCATCATCAGAACTTTTCATTTTCTTACTCATATAAGAAATTAAAGCCTTTGCCTTCAACCCCCCGCTTTTCTTGTGCTCACTCAGAAGAGACAGAGATTCTTCCACCTTCTTGTTCTTATCTTTTAACTTCTTCACCTTGTCTTCATGTTAACCAAGGATGCTAAAAATGTCAGTCAACTTTTCATCATCCATATCTCTTGACATTTGAAGCTGTACAGAGTAAGAATCTCACTCAGACAAGAGGTTCTTGACAAACTTGTAATTAATTTCCGATTCAGATTTATCAACACCATTCCTTCTTAGATTGTTCAGAATGATGTTGTACCGATTGTAAGTTTCCTTCAATGATTCACCATCTTTTGCTTTAAAACCTTCATAGGCATTAATGCTTTGGTTTCTTTTGGTCCTCAACGATTTTTTTGAACCCTCAAATTGCCTTTCAAGCTCTTCCCAAATTTCCTTCGCTGAGTCACGACTATCTACATGGTTGTAGATATCGTTGGGAATAGCCATAGTCAAATACGTCAACGCTTGTTCATCAATAGCCACCCTTTCCTTATCTCTTTCACTAAAGAACCGATACTCCTTGTAAACTCTTCTCGGAGCAACATATTGATTTGTGGTTGTTTCTAGAACAGGATCAGTATCCATATATGGTATGTGAGGTCCATTGATGATTGAATTCATGAGTTCTCTATTATGATGGTTCAAGAACTGAATCATCCTCTTTTTCCATTGAGGATATTCATCAGCTTGTAGAACTGGAGGCTTTGATTTCGATCCCATGCTCAATAAGTCTCTAGACATCTTTAAAATTGCTAGATACTGGATCTTTCAGAAGATAAAACAGAAAGTATTAAAAAATACTTGGAATAATTTTTTTTGAAAAAATTCCTTGATTTTTCAAACTTCTCGCAACCCACGTAGATCAGAAGAACTTCTCGTAATTGCCTAAAATGAACAGTAATAACTTGCAATCGCCTGGATGCGAGTTCTTAGCAACTCGCAACTTCCTGATGCGAGTTCTATCATTCTCGCAACTTCCTGATGCGAACTATCAGCAACCCGCAACACTAAGGATGCGAACTCCTCAACTTCTCGTAATAAATGGATGCGAACTCTTCAACTACTCGCAACTATAGAATGCGAGTTTTGAACTTCTCGCAACTAACTAGATGCGAGTTCTGATAAAAAAAAAATACAATTTCAACAACTCGCAACAAACAACTTAGCACAATACAAGTTCTTCGATGCGAGTTCTCTGGATCTTGCGAGTTCTTGAGTTATGAAGCTTGCGAGTTCTTGAGTTATGAAGCTTGCGAGTTCTTCATAATTCTTGCGAGTTCTTCACCAAAATTCAAACTTTTTCGAACATATCCTTGAATTCTTATCCAAATCCAATGAAACTCTGCAGGATTGTTCGAAAACACTTTTCGAACACTTTTTTAGTTTATCACTTTCACTAATTCTTCCAAAAAGGATGAATTCGATCAAGAATACAGTAATTTCAACTTTTTCAAAAAAACAGTGACAAATCCTTCAAATTCGTGTTATTTGGCCAAAATTAGGTCTTGAACCCTGAATTAATCATGTTCAGGAAAAAAAAACAGAGTAGAATGAACACAAATTTTGATCAAATTGATCAAAAATTGAAGTATAAAAAAAAATCAATGGAACAGTGATCGTTATTGGTTGCGAGTTCTTCAAGTCAATCCCCAAAAACCAAAAAATCTTCAAAAATCCATGCTAAATCTGATTGAAATCTTCTGTCTAGCAAAGTAATCGCAAGGATGTAGAGAGAGAATCTAGAGAGAATTTGTCATTCATATATTGATCAACAGAGTACAAATGACATAAGCTTGTAAAGTATTTCTAAAATAACAAAAGGATCTTGTTTATATAGTAGGGCCATGACAAGTCCATGCATCTACTCAGAAGATACAGTACAAGTATGATACTGTCTTGAACTACAATGCACTAACACTAGATGATCGTGGTGGATAAGATTAAGCATTGTCCTGAGGACTCTGCGAGTAGAAGGATGCGTATCATAGATAGTTGGTCTGAAGGATGACATGGTCCAGACTGGAGTAGGGGCTCCTTGTTGAGTGAGTTGCAGCGTATCGAATGCTGCTCTGATCGCCAAGCTTATCAGTCTGGGAAATCGGATTGTCTTCAGGATTTTGTCAACTCCTACGACCTTTACCTTTGCTAGAGAGTTTGTCTTGGTGGTTACTGGGCCCAGAAGTTCTTCATAAAGAATAGAAGCGAATTCGAAGTTCCTTTGGAAGAATAGACTGTACATAATCTTCATTATGTCAGGGCTTGTCTGGTCCAAGCTTCCATATTTGCAGGTAAGGGTTGATGGCAGAGAACATGAAGTTCCACAGGGGTGGTAATCGACTTCTTTTGAAGGCACTTAGTTTTTCAAGACCTTCATTGTAGCCCAAGAATTGAATAAATTCCAAGAGAATGGGTTGTTCAGGGGGTATTTCATATGCAGGACTTCCCAATTCTACTGGGGTTCTAAGATCGAAGATCTTTTGGATGGTTCTGGGACGAATGCGAATTGTTCCACCACCTCCGTTGGGTTCTGCGTCGACCTTTCCAATGATTCCGCCTCTTTCTTCTATAAGCTGACAGGTAGTCCACCATTGTTGTAACTTGTACATAGACCTGTGGCATGTTTTCATCGGCTTTTGTGATGGCAAGAAATAACTCAGAGCGATGGAAAAACTCCAAAATGACGTGGTATAGTGGCTCATAGTGTACTGTATTGATGAAAAGCTTGTAGTTGTTGTCATTGAACACGTAGGGTTGAATGTCGATATGATCGACATGGATGATTCGGCTGGATTCTGCAGAGTTTTGTTGAGCCATTGTTGCAGGTTTTGTGAGATCAAAGAACACAAGGGTTTTCTAGCTTGAAGGGAGGGAAAGTTGCAAGTTTTCAAAAGTTCAGTTAGTGTAAAGAATGAAAGGGGTTTTCAAATGAGTATTTATACTCGAAGAATTCCCAGGGATAACGATTGTTGGTACTCGAGTGTCAGATAGTGGAACGTATCCTATAGTGGGACGTGGGTACAACTAATTATCAGTTGCCCAATTGAAGAATGCCACATGTGTATTGGAACTGACAACTTTTCTGATATGGAACCGTCACAGTTAGAGATTGGTGGGTGACATGTGGTTGAGGCTCAGAAAAAGACCCGCATTCAGAACCCAAGCATTATCAAAAAATGCACAAGGCATTGAGCAAACGTCCGAGCTCTGTTGGAGCTCATCTCTGTTACTTGGTTCTGTCGTTATCTCCTCTGATAGTCTATTAAGTGATCCCTTTTTAACATGTTTCACCTTTACCAAAAATCATTTGCAAATCCTATTTCTGATAATGAAGTAGTCAATGAACTTATATCACAGAAGTTTGGTTTAAAGAAGTCAGAGGCTTTGATGATTATTTCAGAGGCTCTGAAGAAGTATCAGAGAACCAAATCTGTGGTAAAGTGCAAGAACATGTTTGAAGTTGTTTATATCAGAAAAGGTTTTCCCTTCTTTGAACCATTGTTTTATTTTGATCCAAGTCATAAGATTTTGAAATTTTGACTTGCACCCCCTTGAAACATGGCTTGTTTATTTTTAAGCTCCCCCTTAAATGATGAGCTTAGCTCAGATTTATCTTTTGAGCCCCCCCTTAACTTGTGCATCTTTTGAAAAAACATGATTTGAGGAATAAAGCAGATTGAAAGAGACTGAAAAGAAAAATACTGAAAAAGAAAATATGCTGGCAGAACTCTGAGATAGACATTAGAGGCTCTGTTGACATATACCATCTAATTACTGTTATCAGAGGCTCTAAGATGGATATCAGAGGTTCTGATGTTTTGTCCAGAGATTAGGAGGATATGTTCAGCATACCCAATTTGCTGATTAAGAAGTTGAATCTCCTTTCATCAAGAGCTTTTGTAAACAAATCAGCAAGTTGGAAGTCAGTTGAAACAAAATACATTTCAATTGTTCCTTTTTCAACATGGTCTTTGATAAAGTGGTACCTTATATCAATGTGATTTGTCTTAGAGTGCTGAACTGGATTTGTTGTTATTGCTATTGCACTATTTGAGTCACAAAGAATTGGAACTCTCGTGTAATCAAGACAATAATCTCTGAGTTGTGTCTTCATCCAAATTACTTGTGAACAACAACTAGCAACAACAACATATTCTGCTTCTGCTGTAGAGGTTGACACACAATTCTGCTTCTTGGATGTCCAACTCACCAATTTATCTCCTAGCAATTGACAGCTACCAGAAGTACTCTTTATGTCATTCCTGCATCCTCCATAGTCTGAATCTGTGTATGCTACAAGCTCAAAGCCAGAGTTAAGAGGATACCAGAGACCCAAAAATTGAGTCCCTTTGAGATATTTGAAAATTCTTTTGACAACAGACAAATGAGATTCCTTAGGATTAGCTAGGAATCTAGCACAGAGACATGTTGCAAATATTATGTCAGGTCTGCTAGCAGTTAAGTACATAAGTGACCCTATCATGCCTCTATAGGTCTTTACATCAACAGATTGACCCTCTGGATCATGGTCAAGCTTTACTCCAGTGGAAATAGGAGTTTTTATAGGATTTGAGTAGTTGAGCTTGTATTTTCTTAAAATATCATAGACATATTTTGATTGACTTATAAAGGTGCCTCTGATGGAATGTTTTACTTGTAAACCAAGGAAGAAAGAAAGTTCTCCCATCATGCTCATTTTAAACTCACTTTTCATTAATTTCTCAAACCTATCACAGTACTTTTGGTTAGAAGACCCAAAGATAATGTCATCAACATATATCTATACCAGAAGTATATCATTGCTATATCTTCTAATGAATAAGGTAGTATCCACATTACCTTTTTCAAAGTGATTGATCAACAGAAACGTAGACAGAGTTTCATACCAGGCTCTGGGAGCTTGTTTAAGCCCATACAGAGCTTTGTCTAGCTTGTACACATGGTCTGGAAACTCTGAGCTTTCAAAGCCAGGAGGTTGCTGGACATAGACTTCTTCTTGTAGCTTGTCATTCAGAAAGGCAAATTTGACATCCATTTGATAGACCTTGAATCCTTTATGAGCAGCATAGGCTAGAAAGATTCTGATAGCCTCCAGCCTAGCCACTGGTGCAAAGGTTTCATCATAATCAATACCTTCTTCTTGGCTGTATCCTTTTGCAACTAACCTTGCTTTGTTTCTGATGATTATACCATCTTCATCCTTCTTATTTTTGAACACCCACTTGGTTCCAATAGCAAATTTTTCTTTTGGAAGTGGAACCAAGGACCAAACTTTATTTCCTTCAAATTCCAGAAGCTCTTCTTGCATTGCTTCTATCCGGTTTGGGTCTTCCAGGGCTTCAGAGATCCTCTTTGGTTCTATCATGCTTAAGAAGTTCACAAAGAAGGCTTCATTGGCTGTAGCTGATCTTGTTTTCACACCATCTGCAGCATCACCTATGATTTGATGATGAGGATGATCCTTTGTCCATATAGTCATTGACGCATGGACAAGAGGTAGTGTATGTGCTTCTGAAGGAAAAGAGTGTGTTATAGCTCCAGAGCTCTAGGGATTGGCAACAGGGCTCTGAGGCACACTTCTCTGAAGAGTGGCTTCATTGCTCTGTAAGGTACCAGCAGGGCTCTGAGAAGGTGAACTATCATTTATGGAATTTCTTCCAACATTTGTCATCACTAGTGATGATGGTTCAGGTTCTTCTTCTTCTGATTGTTGTCTTGAGTTTTCTCTTTGAGTTTGACCTGTAGTCAGAGAAGCAGATGATGAAGTATTTGAAGAACCAGACAGAGATGTACCTGATTGTTGCTGGCCTTCAGGTGCTTGAACTGGATTGCCTCTAGTGATGACTTCAAAGGAATCTTCATCATCAAAGAAATCATTGAACATCAAGTTGATATTCACTTTTCTAGATTTTGAGGAACTGGGCTCCTCTGCTATCTGTATCCTCTCTGATGATTGGCTTTCAGAGACACTTGATGATCTTTCATCAAAGGATACATTGATGCTTTCTTGAATGACATTTGTTATTGATTTGTAGACTCTGTAGGCTTTTGAAGTTAGAGAATATCCAATGAACTTTCCTTCATCAGCCTTTCTATCAAATTTTCCCAATTGATCTCTGTCATTCAAGATGTAGCACAAGCACCCAAAAATATGAAAGTATTTCACATTTGGTCTTCTATTGTTGTTGAGTTCATAAGCAGTCTTCTTAAATCTTTAAACAATTACATCTCTGTTTTAGGTAAAACAAGCTGTTGAAACTGCTTCTGCCCAGAAGTTGATTGGAAGATCAGATCCTGCTAGCAAGGTTCTGGCAGCTTCTACCAGAGTTCTGTTCTTTCTCTCAACAACACCATTTTGTTGAGGAGTTTTGGAAGGATAGAAGTTCTAGGAGATTCCTTCCTCTGTAAGGTAAGAATCAATTTTGGCATTTTTGAACTCTCTCCCATTGTCACTTCTAAGCTTTTGTACCTTAAGACTTAACATAACCTGAATTATTTTCAACAGATTGATCAGTATATCTGGGACATCAGGTTTTGCTCTGATGAACTCAACCCAAGTATATCTAGAATATTCATCAATGAGGACTAGAATATACTTCTTGCTAGATAGACTTTGCACAGAGATTGGACCACAGAGATCCACATGAAGCATGTGCAGAGGTCTAGGGCAATTGTGATCACTCTTTGTTCTGTGTGAAGCTCTTTTAAGCTTACTCAATTCACAAGCAGAACATAGATGGTCTTTATCAAATTTAAGAGCCGGTAGACCTTTAACTAAGTTAAGTTTCACAAGCTTGTCAAGATTTGAAAAGTTTAAATGAGAAAATCTCTTGTGCCAGAGCCAGACATCTTCCTTATTCACAGAGACTAAACAGAGTCTCTCTGAATTAGATTTTTGGTTTGGAATGAAATTCATTTTATAAAGATTGGATTTCCTGTCAGCTCTGAGCAGTTCTTGACCAGAATCTGAAACTAACAAAGAACAGTATTCCCTCTTAAAATTGACATCAAAACCATGATCACAAAGTTGACTTATGCTAAGCAAATTATGAATTAACCCTTCTACATAATAAACTTTTGAAACAGAGACACCTCCATTGGTTAAAACACCATATCCTCTAATCTATCCTTGTCCATTTCCTCCAAAGGTTACTGCACCTCCCATTTTATCTTTGAATGAGGTGAGCAACTCCTTATTGCCAGTCATATGCCTGGAACATCCTGAGTCCATGTACCAGATTTGTACATGCTGCTTCTGCAAGACAGATTAGTTTTTTTTAGGTACCCATTCCTTTCTTGTTAGGTTTGGTGGTGTTTGTTGATTTACCTTATGGCTTTCCATTCTTTGGTGGTGTGCCAGAGGTTTTTCTCTACTTGCTCTGAGCATTGGTCTTAGGATTTGTCCTTTCTGGTGACCAATTCAGAATACAGTGTGGACCATTAAAATGATTTTTCAATTTTAACAGAAGCTTAAAACGGTTGCAATTAATAAAACATGGGAATGATTGATGCCAATTGCTGTTTTTATTCATCATCCTTGGAATACATGCCTTTTGAGAATAAAAATTTCTAGAATCAGATGTTTTTACAAACTTCCTATCTAGATTGGTTTTCCTGAAACTGGCATCCTTCTGTTGGTGTGAATCCTTGGACCAAAAAGAATGTTTTCCTCTTTGATTCACTACAGAAAGAGAAATAGGTGAGTCATTAACTTTCCATTTGCCTTTTTGTTCTGGAATGAACCTTATAGGTTTGTAGACATAAGGCACAGAGGTTTGGTTTATAGAAGTATTCTTGGCTTTCTCTTTTCTTTTCTCTTCCAACTCCTCCAAAGACAAGATTTTGACACCCATATTTAAAATCAGGGCATAGTGGGATTCTGGATTGGTTCTTTGAAACATGTATGGCATTGTTTAAAATTCCAGAACCAACAAATGCCTGTTTTGGTTTGTGCAAGCTATTCTCGGGTGCATAAAAAATCTTCTCATCAATCTCTGAGTCAGAGTCAGAGTCAGAGTCAGAGTCTAAGAAGTCTCTGGTGGCTCTGTCATAGATGAGAGTCTCTGTGGCTTTCTGACAGAAACTTGCTCTGGTGGAGTTAGAGGAGTTCAGATATTTGATTATACAGGTTTTGAATTTTCTAGGCTTTGGTTTTAAGGCATCAGAAATGGAGTTTTCTTCTAGAACTCTTTGTAAATCTTCGTCAAATGAAGTCCTCATTTCTTCAGAGGTAGGGGAGAAGACTGGTGCTTCAGGATTGAGTTCACTCTGAGTTTTGACGTCAGAGGGACTAATCATAGAAGTAGCAGGCTTCTGTTCCCTGAAAGAGTTAAAGTTGAAGATCTCCTTTGGATAAAGGCTTTTGACAGAGTTAGAAATGATGATTTCAGCTTTTCCTTGATCATGAATTAACTTTAGAGATTGTTCTATAACCTTTTCATGATCAGAGGAGTCATAGCTGCCATTTCTGAAACTTAGCTTTCTGGTCCTTGACCCTTCTGGAGTTTTTGTTCTTTTAAAAACACAAGTACCAGTGAGTGCATTATCAGGCATTTGGACTTTCCCAACACAGAAGGTTGAGGACATAGATGTCTTCTTCTTTCCATTGAACGAATCAAGGTCACTGAAACCCAGACCTTGAGTGTCCTTTTGAGAATTGATTTTAAAATGCACATCTTGTGCATCCTGGTACTTCTTTATCAGAAGCTCTTTTTTCAATAAAGACTGATGCAAAACATCCCTTTCTTAAAATAATTTTTAAGAGCAACAGAGTTAAGCCTTTCATACTCTGATTTCTTTACCTCTTCAGCCTTTAATCTAAAAACTTCTTCATATTCTTTGCATTTTTCAGAAAACAAGGATTCCTTTTGATTTTGTAAATCCTCTAGCTCTGGGTTTTCTTTAAAAATCTCTTCCTTCTCCATCTCCAAGAGATTTTTTTCTCTCTTGTAGAAGGACAAATCTTGCTGAGCTAGTTTTCTCAGTTCCTTTTCTTCTTAAAGCTTTTGTTTTAAGAGTTGAAATTCTTCAGCAAGCTTGGACACATTCATTTCCAATTCAGAGTCAGATTTAGATTAAGAGGATGAACATACCTTGGCATTGGGTTTAGAAATCTCCAGCGTTCTGTCAGCAGAGTCAGTCTCTGTTGGCCTCTCTGTCATTCCTTCAGTCATCTCCTCTGATCTCCCTTCCTCAACAGCCATTCCACAGAAGTTGGCTTGCTCTGGTTCATCATCAGAAAATGAATCAGAGATCCAGTTTTCCATCTCTGCAACATAACTCATTTCTCTGAATTTATATTTATACTTGTTCTTGTAGTAGTCCCGGTCTTTTACCAGTCTACCCTTGCAATTTGCAGAGAAATGGCCTGGTTTGCCACATCTGAAACATCTTCCATCATTTTGGTTTATTGGTTGGGCATCATCTGTTGGCTTATGTGGTTCTGGTTGGTTGTATCTTTGTTGTTACTGAGTTGGTCTCTGCTCTGGTGCAGCTCTGTGATTGTTCTGGTGGTGAGGTGCAGTCCTCTGTTCATAACCTCTCCACTCATCTTTCTCTTCTCTCTCAAATCTTCCTCTCCTATCAAATACCTTTTTGCCAAATCTCTTGTTGAACTGTTGTGTTGTCAACGCAAGAGATTGGGCAAAGGCATTTATGTCAGCATCATCATCTTCTTCTGACAGACTCTCCTCTTCATCATTTCTTCAGAGGTAGGGGAGAAGGCTGGTGCTTCAGGATTGAGTTCACTATGAGTTTTGACGTCAGAGAGACTAATCACAGAAGTAACAGGCTTTATGTTCCCTGAAAGAGTTAAAGTTGAAGATCTCCTTTGGATAAAGGCTTTTGACAGAGTTAGAAACGATGATTTCAGCTTTTCCTTGATCATGAATTAACTTTAGAGATTGTTTTGTAACCTTTTCATGATCAGAGGAGTCATAGCTGACATTTCTGAAACTTAGCTTTCTGGTCCTTGACCCTTCTGAAGTTTTTGTTCTTTTAAAAACACAAGTACCAGTGAGTGCATTATCAGGCATTTGGACTTTCCCAACACAGAAGGTTGAGGACATAGATGTCTTCTTCTTTCCAGTGAAGGGATCAAGGTCACTGAAACCCAGACCTTGAGTGTCCTTTTGAGAATTGATTTTAAAATGCACATCTTGTGCATCCTGGTACTTCTTTATCAGAAGCTCTTTTTTCTATAAAGACTGATGCAAAACTTCCCTTTCTTAAAATAATTTTTAAGAGCAACAGAGTTAAGCCTTTCATACTCTGATTTCTTAACCTCTTCAGCCTTTAATCTCAAAACTTCTTCATATTCTTTGCATTTTTCAGAAAACGAGGATTCCTTTTGATTTTGTAAATCCTCTAGCTCAGGTTTTTCTTTAAAAATCTCTTCCTTCTCCATCTCCAAGAGATTTTTTTCTCTCTTGTAGAAGGACAAATCTTGCTGAGCTAGTTTTCTCAGTTCCTTTTTTTCTGAAAGCTTTTGTTTTAAGAGTTGAAATTCTTCAGCAAGCTTGGACACATTCATTTCCAATTCAGAGTCAGATTTAGATTCAGAGGATGAACATACCTTGGCATTGGGTTTAGAAATCTCCAGCGTTCTGTCAGCAGCGTCAGTCTTTGTTGGCCTCTCTGTCATTCCTTCAGTCATCTCCTCTGATCTCCCTTCCTCAACAGCCATTCCACAGAAGTTGGCTTGCTCTGGTTCATCATCAGAAGATGAATCAAAGATCCAGTTTTCCATCTCTGCAACATAACTCATTTCTCTGTAGTTATATTTATACTTGTTCTTGTAGTAGTCCTGGTCTTTTACCAGTCTACCCTTGCAATTTGCAGAGAAATGGCCTGGTTTGCCACATCTGAAACATCTGCCATCATTTTGGTTTATTGGTTGGGCATCATCTATTGGCTTCTATGGTTCTGGTTGGTTGTATCTTTGTTGATACTGAGTTGGTCTCTGCTCTAGTGCAGCTCTGTGATTGTTTTGGTGGTGAGGTGCAGTCCTCTGTTCATAGCCTCTCCACTCATCTTTCTCTTCTCTCTCAAATCTTCCTCTCCTATCAAATACCTTTTTGCCAAATCTTGTAATAACCGGGTATATTGTTGGTTTATTTTAATTTTATTATTTTAATTTTAAGGTAAGTTTGGGATTAGTTTTAAGAAGTTATAAGTTAAGGGGTAAACTTAACTTTTAATTATAAGTTTAAGGGTGGAAATTGCCAAAGGATGAAAGTAGAGGGGGCTGTTTGGTTAATACCTTTCCACCATCGCCACATTTAGAACAAAAGAGGATGAAAAGATATTTGTTTTCATTTTTCAAGCTTTAGTGTGTGTGTGTGTGTGTGTGATTTTCGGCAAGAGAGAAGAGAGAAAAAGAGAGATAGAACTGATAAGAAGAAAGAAGAGGAAGAAACAGATTCTTTCAGCTAGAGGGATTGAAAACAATCTGTGGAAACAAAGATCTTTGTGCAAGAAAAGTGGGTTTTATCTCCATAAGGTGAGTTTACTCTATTTTCTTATGTAAACTATTTTTAATATAAAATTGATGTTTGGAATAGGTTAGAAAACTCACTTGTGAAACATTGATATGTTTGGTTTGGAAGAAAGGGGTTTAAATCGATTTCTGGGTAGAATTTTTAAGGAACAGACGAAGGTTTCCGGACAAAACAAGATAGTGTCCGGTAGTTCTGTTGATAGTGTCTGGTAGTCCTTCTTAGTAGTATCCGGATGAAATAGATACCGGATGGTATCCAGATTACCTCGGTTTCCGGATGTCATCCGGATTAAACGTATTGCCCGAAAAGCTATGTTGTCCGGAAAGTATGGTGTCCGGAAAGTTGCACTATCCGAACAGTTTATGGTATCCGGAAACTTGAGTTGTTTGGTTACTTTTGAGGATTTGAGTTATCTAGAGTCCTTAGTCTACTAGTAAGTCTTATGTGTTCTTTTAGTAAGGGGATGTTTGTATTTAATCTGTTTCAGATTCTGTGAATTTCGGGTGAAAGACTAATCTTTTGGAAAAGGCTTGGAAGTGTTATTGGATAAGCAATCAAGGTGAGTTTTACTTTAAAACGTTTTCAAATTGGAATACGTATATGTGTGGATTGGGTATGTGATAGATGTGTGATTATGTGTTTATATTAAAATGGATATGTGGTTGAAAAGTGATGACGTTTTTATAAATGAAAATATGATATATTGAGATATATATTTTATTTATATGAGCATTACACTACACGAGAGCACGTTGGCCGGGTTTAGAACCGGCGGAGTATTTGGTTGTAATTGTCGTACGGCGGTGTTGGCTGTAAATGTCGTACGGTGGAGTAAATTAATTAGTTGGCTTGGAACCAACTAATTTGGCCATGTGAAGAATGTGAAGGATGAGTGGTACACGATGCACGAGTCTTGATTGGTATTTAAGTATTTGTGATATATGTGTGTTTATATAAAGGATTTTATATAAATTGGTTTTATAACGATTTTGAAATGACATGTATTATCTCACTAGACCGTTTGGTCTAACCCTCATTTTGTTTTCAAAAATATGTATTCCAGGTTCAAGAAGGTATAAAGGAAAGGATAAAGTGTAGGATGCGGTTGATAGCTGGCGAAGATTAGGAAAGGCTTATGTTTTGTATTGTATAGTTTTGAGACTATGGGACCGTACGTGAATTATTATGTATCTTTTGTTATGAATGTAACGATGTTATGCATCATATGTTATTTGTTGTATGTTTGGGAAACCGGGTCGTTACAAATGGTATCAGAGCCCTAGTTTAAGGGATTTAGGTATTGGTATCCGTACCTAGACTTAAACTGCATGTGAAGTAGGATGTCCCTAATAATTTTAGAACCTTGGGATGTTAAGTATAAATAGGTAGAAGGAACATCATGTAAGGTAATTTCAAATTACATTTGGCCAGTGTAATCATGAACTTACAAGTACATGTTGAACTGGAATATCTTATTATATTGGGAATGTGCTTATGTGTATATTAATCTTGTTGAAATCAACAGAGTGGCAAATCGGACTCGACGTATGGATTGAGACGAAGACATGTATATTTCTATAAACTCTACACGTGCTAAAGTGCTATTTGACTTCGGTGCAAACCGATCAATTATGTCTTCATTCTTTTGTTGCATATCTGCATTAGAAAAGTATTTGATAATTATGTTAGAGATATAGATGGGTGTGCTTAATTACTGTTGTTCTGATTTTGTTAGTGTGTGGAGTGTGATGGCTTGAGTGTAAAGAATAATAGTAGTATGTGGAACGTGATGATTATGTGTGGAGAGTAATGATAGTGTGTGAAGTCTTGACCTGGTCATGAAGGCGACGGTTTAGTGTGTTGTGTAGAATATAATTATTGTGATTGTTGACGCTATCTAGAAGGGTATTGTTTAAATGTGTGGGGTGATGTGGATAAGATGGTGGCAATTTATAATTAGTGAGCGTGCGAGGTGTAGTAGTAATGAATTTTTGTAAGGATAAGTGGTGGATTAGTGATGATATGGGGTGAGTGTAAGAGGAAACCTCTGCTCGGGATTTTTTTATAAGTTGTTCAGATGTGACAAAAGTATGTGTGGAGAGGCATGGATGTCTAGGTGGTGCGTAGTAGTGTTATTCGAGAATAAGAGATTCGAGTGGCAGTAGATGGTTAGCTAAGGAGTGGAGTATTACCGTTTGAGAAATGAAAAGTGTGTGGTTGTTTCGAGCATTGAGTGTGATTTCGGATTAACTCGGTTAAGTTCCTGGTATGAGGTGTGGTGAAATTGTTGGTTAAGTATGGTAATCGTTGAAATTGGGTGTGTGCGGTTGGTTTGGAAGTGAAAGAAATCTAGCTCGTGGGTGAGCACCTCCTAGTGAGCTGTCCTTGGGGAAAACATGTTTTATGTTGAGAAGAGAGTGGAAGAAAGTAGTCGAATGTAATGCTCAGGGTGAAGGACCATTGGATAGGACGTGGTAGTAGTGCGAGAGTGATGTTGTAGCAAGTGTGGGAATCAATTGTTATCTATGGTTCGTGATCGGTGTAATTAATGCAAGAAAGTGTTGTCTGTTTTAGACGTATTTTGGGTTAGAGAAGTGACGGTAGAGTTGTGTATAGCCTATGGAGAAAAGTTTAACTACGGGATAAGGTGATACTCCAAGTTGATTCTGTGATTTATGGGAGAGTAGAGTGTCGTTATTTTTGAAGTGTTGGATTGTTGGGACGTTAACGTCGGTGGAATGCGTTCTTTTAAGAATGGTAAAATTCTGTGCGAAACCATTAGTTTGGGGCATGATTTAAAATCTGGAGTCTATATGTGTGAATGATATTGGTATGATTGATTTGAGATGTTATACCTTGTTTGTATCACGCGGGGTTTTCTTCTTGAAGTAAGAGTTGTTATAGTCGGGAGGGTACTAAATTGTTTGTATGCGCCTTAGTAACGAAGGGTTACGCATAGTGGGAGTTCATTCGACCTTTCCCGTGTCGATTCTGCGGAAGGGCTTAGCCGAAGCAAGTATGGTTGTATCGTTAGAAAACACCGGAATGGATCAAAGGTGGATTGATGTGGGGGAATCGTTGGCGATAGTCGGTCGCAAGGTTAGAAAACTAGGTTGCTGATAACCTAGACTTAAGCTGAGAGAGAATATTTATATTATTAGTGTTATGATTAGCGGGAAGAAAGCGATGTTTAAATATTTTGATGGTCGTGTGATGAACTTTGTGGTGTAGTTTGTAGTAGATTTATTATATGATTAGTTGGCGATTTTTACGGTTAAGTAAAGTGAGGGTAATGTTGATGAACTTTCTTTATGGAGTTGTTCAAGTTAAAGGGTGGTTTTAGACTTTATTTAATTTGATGATGATATATTGATTGATGCGAAGAAGACGTAATTTGTAGAACGTGTCTGAAAGTTGTCATACGGATTTTATGGTATCATTTTTAGGGTATAATATTTTGGTGTGGTATTTGTACAATTAAGAAATTGGCGTTGTAAGTTAAGGTAGATGTGTAAGTTTTTGACTTCTCATCGAATTTTACAGTTATGTTAAGTGAAGACATTGGATTGTCATTGCAAACTATGTTATGATAGGAGTTCTATTTGGAAGGTTCTTGATGGGAAGTCAAGATTGAAAAGTGAAATCGGTTAAAGTATCGGGATTTAGAGACAATAATATGTTCATATTTGGATGAGATTATTTTACTCCGATTGGACATCGGGTAAAGTACGTTAATTCATAGTGTTTATTATTTGTTTTAACTAATTTGAATTGAATTGTTAGAAGTATTGTGATTTGGTTAACTATGTTTAGAGATCGAGAAGTGTGTTGTATCTTGAAGCATTTAGTGTTATTTTTATTGTAACTTTTAGTGGAACCGTTTGATTAGGCTTGGTCTTGAATGTGTAAATATGATTTTGATGAATGATTTAGTGTCAAGTACAATTAAGTATTGATGTGTGATTATCGTGGTTATGCTATGCTAGCATGAGAAATGGGAATGGTAGAATGAGGTATACGGGTTTGATAAAATTAAGAAACTTATCCGTGATATAAAATGATTATGTTGAGTATATTTTATTCCATGAAAGAGTATAAGAAATAGGTTGTAATTGCTAAGCAAATTTTATATGGAAAGTGTATGATTATGTTTTCGAGTTAGTATTGTAAAAGTGTAGAACACGACGTTTGTCGTGAAAGGCTGATGGAGTTGAAAGTAGTATTAGCATGGTAAATGTTTCGAGTAAGCATAAAGTATTGTGTTATTTGGATTAGTTTCATGTGAGTATAAGTTATTTCTTTTTGTGATATAAGTGAACTATCGAGTTATTTTGAACCTTCGTGGGATTTGATTATTGGGTGATTCGGCAGAAAATTTCGATTATGATTATTTTAAGATTTGGATCGACTTTGTGGGATGGATTAATTGAGTAAATTGCGAACGATGTGTGTAAAGTTCAAATAAAGTGGTTAGTATTAATAAGCTGGTGGTTATCGTTGTTTTAAAGGGGCGGAATTTTTGTGTGGAATTAAAAATTTTGATGTTTTGGTAATATTGAGAATAATGTGTTGTATGAGTTTGAAAGCGATTTATGGTAATTGATTACCTCGTTTATTGCTTGAATGAATTCCGGGACGGAATTCTTTTAAGGGGGAGATGTTGTAATAACCGGGTATATTGTTGGTTTATTTAAATTTTATTATTTTAATTTTAAGGTAAGTTTGGGATTAGTTTTAAGAAGTTATAAGTTAAGGGGTAAACTTAACTTTTAATTATAAGTTTGAGGGTGGAAATTGCCAAAGGATGAAAGTAGAGGGGGCTGTTTTCATTTTTCAAGCTTTAGTGTGTGTGTGTGTGTGATTTTCGGCAAGAGAGAAGAGAGAAAAGGAGAGATAGAACTAATAAGAAGAAAGAAGAGGAAGAAACAGATTCTTTCAGCTGGAGGGATTGAGAACAATATGTGGAAACAAAGATCTTTGTGCAAGAAAAGTGGGTTTTATCTCCATAAGGTGAGTTTACTCTATTTTCTTATGTAAACTGTTTTTAGTATAAAATTGATGTTTGGAATAGGTTAGAAAACTCACTTGTGAAACACTGATATGTTTGGTTTGGAAGAAAGGGGTTTAAATCGATTTCTGGGTAGAATTTTTAAGGAACATACGAAGGTTTCCGGACAAAACAAGATAGTGTCCGGGAGTTCTGTTGATAGTGTCCGGTAGTCCTTCTTAGTAGTATCCGGATGAAATAGATACCGGATGGTATCCAGATTACCTCGGTTTCCGGATGTCATCCGGATTAAACGTATTGCCCGGACAGCTATGTTGTCCGGAAAGTATGGTGTCCGAAAAGTTGCACAGTCCGGACAGTTTATGGTATCCGAAAACGTGAGCTGTTTGGTCACTTTTGAGGATTTGAGTTATCTAGAGTCATTAGTCTACTAGTAAGTCTTATGTGATCTTTTAGTAAGGGGATGTTTGTATTTAATCTGTTTCAGATTCTGTGAATTTCGGGTGAAAGACTAATCTTTTGGAAAAGGCTTGGAAGTGTTATTGGATAAGCAATCAAGGTGAGTTTTACTTTAAAACGTTTTCAAAATGGAATACGTATATGTGTGGATTGGGTATGTGATAGATGTGTGATTATGTGTTTATATTAAAATGGATATGTGGTTGAAAAGTGATGACGTTTTTATAAATGAAAATATGATATATTGAGATATATATTTTATTTATATGAGCATTACACTACATGAGAGCACATTGGACGGGTTTAGAACCGGCGGAGTATTTGGCTGAAATTGTTGTACGGCGGTGTTGGCTGTAAATGTCGTACGGTGGAGTAAATTAATTAGTTGGCTTGCAACCAACTAATTTGGCCATGTGAAGAATGTGAAGGATGAGTGGTACACGATGCACGAGTCTTGATTGGTATTTAAGTATTTGTGATATATGTGTGTTTATATAAAGGATTTTATATAAATTGGTATTATAACGATTTTGAAATGACAGGGATTATCTCACTAGACCGTTTGGTCTAACCCTCATTTTGTTTTCAAAAATATGTATTCCAGGTTCAAGAAGGTATAAAGGAAAGGATAAAGTGTAGGATGCGGTTGATAACTGACGAAGATTAGGAAAGGCTTATGTTTTGTATTGTATAGTTTTGAGACTATGGGACCGTACGTGAATTATTATGTATCTTTTGTTATGAATGTAACGATGTTATGCAATATATGTTATTTGTTGTATGTTTGGGAAACCGGGTCGTTACAAATCTCTTGTTGAACTGTTGTGTTATCAACGCGAGAGATTGGGCAAAGGCATTTATGTCAGCATCATCATCCTTCTGACAAATTCTCCTCTTCATCATTTCTTCAGAGGTAGGGGAGAAGACTGGCGCTTCAGGATTGAGTTCACTCTGAGTTTTGACGTCAGAGGGACTAATCACAGAAGTAGTAGGCTTTATGTTCCCAGAAAGAGTTAAAGTTGAAGATCTCCTTTGGATAAAGGCATTTGACAGAGTTAGAAATGATGATTTCAGCTTTTCCTTGATCATGAATTAACTTTAGAGACTGTTCTGTAACCTTTTCATGATCAGAGGAGTCATATCTGACATTTCTGAAACTTAGCTTTCTGGTCCTTGACCCTTCAGAAGTTTTTGTTCTTTTAAAAACACAAGTACCAGTGAGTGCATTATCAGGCATTTGGACTTTCCCAACACAGAAGGTTGAGGACATAGATGTCTTCTTCTTTCGAGTGAAGGGATCAAGGTCACTGAAACCCAGACCTTGAGTGTCCTTTTGAGAATTAATTTTAAAATGCACATCTTGTGCATCCTGGTACTTCTTTATCAGAAGCTCTTTTTTCTATAAAGACTGATGCAAAACTTCCCTTTCTTAAAATAATTTATAAGAGCAACAGAGTTAAGACTTTCATACTCTGATTTCTTTACCTCTTCAGCCTTTAATCTCAAAACTTCTTCATATTCTTTGCATTTTTCAGAAAACGAGGATTCCTTTTGATTCTGTAAATCCTCTAGCTCAGGTTTTTCTTTAAAAATCTCTTCCTTCTCCATCTCCAAGAGAGTTTTTTCTCTCTTGTAGAAGGAAAAATCTTGCTGAGCTAGTTTTCTCAGTTCCTTTTCTTCTGAAAGCTTTTGTTTTAAGAGTTGAAATTCTTCAGCAAGCTTGGACACATTCATTTCCAATTCAGAGTCAGATTTAGATTCAGAGGATGAACATACCTTGGCATTGGGTTTAGAAATCTCCAGCGTTCTGTCAGCAGAGTCAGTCTCTGTTGGCCTCTCTGCCATTCCTTCAGTCATCTCCTCTGATCTCCCTTCCTCAACAGCCATTCCACAGAAGTTGGCTTGCTCTGGTTCATCATCAGAAGATGAATCAGAGATCCAGTTTTCCATCTCTGCAACATAACTCATTTCTCTGAAGTTATATTTATACTTGTTCTTGTAGTAGTCCTGGTCTTTTACCAGTCTACCCTTGCAATTTGCAGAGAAATGGCCTGGTTTGCCACATCTGAAACATCTGCCATCATTTTGGTTTATTGGTTGGGCATCATCTGTTGGCTTCTGTGGTTCTGGTTGGTTGTATCTTTGTTGATACTGAGTTGGTCTCTACTCTGGTGCAGCTCTGTGATTGTTCTGCTGGTGAGGTGCAGTCCTCTGTTCATAGCCTCTCCACTCATCTTTCTCTTCTCTCTCAAATCTTCCTCTCCTATCAAATACCTTTTTGCCAAATCTCTTGTTGAACTATTGTGTTATCAACGCAAGAGATTGGGCAAAGGCATTTATGTCAGCATCATCATCTTCTTCTGACAGACTCTCCTCTTCATCACTTTCAGCTATCAGACTCTTCTTGCCTTTCTTCTTCTGGATCTTTTCTTTCTTCCTGTCCCTGGAGGCATTATCTCTGCTAGATTTCCCTTCTGAGGGTATTTTTGCTTTAGAGATTAGTGCCAATGGACCTCCCACAGAGGATTTGCCCATTTGTTTGACAACATCCTTCTCTTGTGCAACAAGAGTACCATACACATCTGTGAGGGACCATGTATCCAGGTCCTGGTTAGCTTGTAGAGACAAAAACAAATTTAACCATTCATCATTCAAACTGTTTAAGAACAAGACATTGTTATCTTCCTTCGACCTTACAACCCCACACTTCTTACATTTGTTTATCAGGATGTTGAACCTGTTGTAGGTCTGTTGTAAAGTTTCCTCAAGAAGAGCTTTGAAATCATTGTATTCATTAATACATTAGGTCCTTATGTTCTTTTGGGTTTTTATTCCCCTTTCGAGTTAGATCAGAAGTTGATCCCAGATTTCCTTAGCAGTAACACATGAGTCTAATTCTTGAAAGATATCGTTTGGAATGGCCATAATCAAAAGTCTAACTGCTTTAAGATCATTTTCCATTTTAAAACCAGTGGTTTTAGGTTCGAAATGAGCAGGAATCTCAACGATTGTTTCTGTAGCAGGAACACGAGGAACCAATACCATGGGTTGGAATGGTCCATTAGTGACAGATCGCATAAGACCTCTATCCATGCCATCGAAGAAATTAACCATCTTAATCTTCAATTGAGGGTATTCATCCCTCAGAAGAGTAGGTAGTTTGGTTAAAGAATCAACCGTATAGATAGGGTTGATGTTTTTATTTGCCATTTTTCAAAAAAAAAAAAATAGAGTACGAAGATTTTTGAAACTGAGAAAAAGTTTTGAACAGTAAAGAAAGAAGTGAAGTAATAGAACAGTAACCGATGTAACAGTGATTTCCAAACTTACTTGAAGACTTAAATAAGTATTTAAAGCTTAACAAAAAGGAGTTTCAGGTTTTTGTTAAAATAGGGTATACTCAGAAGCTTGAAGAACAAAGCACAATCAACAAGAGTGAATCAACCTGGTAAGATTGGATCGATTTGATTTAAGCAAATCAATCAGCTCTGATACCAATTGTAGGTTCCCAGATTCACCTTGCCTCATATAAACAGAAAGATCAAAGATAGCGGAAGCATAATTAATCTGTTTAACTATGAGTGATTGTGTGTAGCATAAAGCAATGAGAGAATAACAATATATTGAACATTAAAATGAATAAGAGTAAATAACAAACTGCTCGTATATTGAATATGAATAACACCAAGAACACTTTCTTGTGTGTTTATTCTGAAATCTTTCAGGCTGCAAATCGTACAATAGAAATGGAATGGAATTTGCAGTGGTAGTGCTCCCACAATTCTAGTAATAATTCTGTCTAAAAGCTTACAATTGTTTGCTCCACAAACCTTCTATTTATAGCATGATAAAGTAATAGACAGTGTACTATCTAACCCTGGAATGACACGTGGAAAGTGTGTCTTCGTCCTTTTAGGGCTGACGTGGAAAGTACAGACACATGTCTAACACTTGGAGATTTCTACAAGACTTCAACTTCACAGATGTCTTTGTTCACCAGAGGTCGTATGCCAGAGCTCTGAAGGTCTTCTGGCTATCTTGGTCTCTGATGGTATATCAGAGGTCTTCTGCCAGAGCTCTGACGATCTCTGATGGTCTTCTGTTGTTCTTCTGCTAAGTCTTCTGCTTGATCTCTAAAGTCTTGTCCTCTGACGTACTTCTGACTTGTGATATTTTCAATACTTTTACATTTGAATTCTTTGGGCTAACACCAATGACAGAAGACCGATTCTCCCAGGACATGCAATCCATGGAAGTCCTTAGAAAGCCAATTCCTCACCCTAAACCCTCTCAGATGACCATGGAAAAGGTTGTTCAAAAGTACCTCTACAGTGTACATATGAATGACATCATCCCAGAGCCTACCCTTCACCCTGATATCATTGAAAAAATGTAATTGGACTTCTACAGATCAAAGGCACAGAAGCCAGAGCTTGTATGGTCTGAATCAAAGATCGGAACGGTATTCGACATAAACCTTTTGCACACTCATCACAGAGAATTCTACTATTGCCAATACCAGATTGAATGAGAGGACAGTTCCAAACATAAGTTCACAGATGCCGACTTAAGAAGCCTACACCCATATGACCTGGTAGAACTCTTTGATTGGACGCTGAAAAAGGTTGGATGGAGACAAGAATACCTTAGAGCCCACAATGCAATCAAGGAAGTGATCAGGGAGAAGATAATAGTATTATGTTTAACCGATTTCCAGATCGCTCTGGATCTTGTAGTGAAGAAGATCAAACTAACTCCACCCGATGAATACTGCCCTGGCCTTGAAAACCTAATTCCCAAAACCATCATCACCTCTCCAAGATACGACTATGTCTTCAAAAATCAAAAAAGGCAGAACAGACTTTTTGTGAGTTTTGACAGCCAGAAGTACGCAACAAAGACCCTACTCAAGTTTAAGAAGTCCATCACGAAGCGCAGAGGATCCAAGTTTGTCAATGAAGAAGCAGCTGATCAGATGATTAAATAGATGCCACTCGGCAATTCAGGGATCTAGTCATCTACTTTTATACTCAACTAAAGAACCATGCCTTCAAGAAGATTGACGACTTCCCCGACGCCAAAGTGTAATCATAATTATAACTTTTTGTTTTTGATCATCATGTTCCTTTACATTCTCTGTAATGCCTCTGGCAAGAAAATTAATGAAAACATCTTTTTACAGAGATTGAAATTTACACCTCTTGTTCTTTTAGCTTAAGTTTACATTATGCAACTTTTCCTTTTTCAATACTTAGGGGGAGATTGTTAGCTCCATTTGTTTGTATAGAAGTATTGAAAATGTTGATAAGGACAAGACCGCAGAAGACCTCTGCTGATCATTCACCAAGATCTCTCCGCACAAGCCTCAAGCCTCTGTCGTTCAGTCTTCCGCAAGATCAAGCCTAACCCGACGATTATTCTCGGACCACAAAGCCTCTGTGAAGCCTCACAGAGCCTCCGTGTGGCCAACCTTTATGAACATTGTACTTATGCTTTTCAAGAACAAAAGAGCTTGTGCCTCTCACATGGGTAAATCGTACGAAGATCCTCAAAATACAACACGTTGTATTACTTTCCAGGTGTCACCATTTTATTGGTGGCAGCCTTTACTTTGTACTATCACGCCACTATATGTAGTGAGCACTACCCTCCATTTTTAATGCACACACATACAGATTTTAGAATAGAAAAATGAGAGAATTCTTGGAGAGAAATTCACACACAAGTGTGTGTTCTTGGTGTAATGCTATTGTTGATTATTGTATGAGAGATGACATATTGAATGCTTTATATCTTTAGTTGTTCTTTCTTTTTTGTGTTAAATCTGCCATAAAACTAAACAGATTTGTATTAACTCAAGCTTCCGCATCTTTCTGTTTTATACTCTGTTTTACACATTTTTGTTTGAGTTCATCATTGTTGAGATAAACTGGGATCAACAGACTCCTTCAAAAAGGCCATTTTCTATAGGTTCCAACATAATGACATTAATGCTTTCCGCCACCACTAGAAATAAAAATGGGGCTGGTGGGTCACCTTGCCTAAGACCCCTTTCCATTCCAAACTCTTTTGTTGGCGATCCGTTGACCAAAACCGAGATCGTAAAAGACACTAGACATGCTTTGATCCATTTGCACCACTTTTGTCTGAAGCCCATATTCTCCAACATATGAATCAAAAACACCCAAACAACGCTATCGTAAGCTTTTTCGAAGTCTACTTTAAACACCATTGCTTTCTTTTTTGCCCTTCGTAGATACTTCACCGCTTCATTCGCAATAAGCACTCCATCAAGAATGGACCTACCCTTTAGGAACGCCGTTTGGGTGTCACGAATAACCTTTCCCATTACTTTTTTCATTCTCTCCGCTAGCACCTTAGAGAGGATTTTGTAGAAGATACCGATCAAACTAATCGGTCTAAAGTTGTTGAGCCCAATCGGATTTTGATTCTTCGGGATAAGTGTTAAATATGAGGCATTACATCCCCAACTAATTGTCGTCGTTTCCCCGAAGCTTGAAGTTGCCTTCACTAGGTCTTCTCGATAATTGGCCACAACTTTTTGATAAAAGAAATTGTGATACCATCCGGACCCGGCAATTTATTAATCCCGCATGCTTTAACCGCCTCCCATATTTGTTCTTCCGAGAGCGCTCTTTCCAACTTTTTCGCTTCATCTACAAAAAGTATTTTTTTTAATTTTTCCACTTAAAACACACCTTCTTTGATCTTTTCCGGCTCTTCCGTCCATACCGAATTGATATTTAATCCTCGAATACCATTCCTCCTTTCCCTCTTCCTTATTGCGGCGTGAAAGAATTTCGAATTTTCATATCCATCCTCTACCCAATTTACTTTTGCCTTTTGCCTTACTATCTCGAACTTCTTTTTTCCACTTCCACCCACTTATTTCTAGCTTCTACCCATCGACGTCTTTCGCTCTCATCAAGACCCCTACTTTCGGCAATCTTCTCCAACTTCCTTACCTCTTCTTTATTTTTCTCCATATCCCCATCTAAACGCCTATATCTCTCACCACTCATTTTTTCAAGACCAATTTGACATTCTTTAGTTTGTCCCGAAGGATGCAATCCGGAGACGATGATGACACTTCGATGTTCCACACCTCTTTGCCAAATCCTCCACCCCTTCTTCTAGTAGCCACGTGTCGAATATTTTAAAATAGAAAGAGACTTGGTTAAATTTTGATGCGGTTGGATCCACATTTTCATATAGTGGTAGAGTCCTATATTAATTAGATCTGAAGAATTCTTTTTCTAATATATGTTTCTACCTCTTTCTCCAATTAATACAATAAGGAGGGTTTAAATGAAAACACTACAAGTGTTGAAAATAAAAGGCGAAAAAGGTAAAAATATATCAATAAGAATGTTAATTTAAAAATAATAATAAGGCTCGTTTTTTGTATAAGTTGGTGGGTTTAAATTTTGATTATATTCTGTATATTTTCTATTAGAAATAGGAGGTAACCCTTTTACATTTATAAATTGTGTTAATCATATCATTTGATCTACTTCATCTAACTCTTATGATTTAGGTGGTGTTTATTTTTATTAGGTGTCGAAGTCTGAAGTGTTATTTCACTCCTGATTGATAAGAAGTGGTGATAAAGTTTGAAAGGAGAATCAATAAGACTGTTTTCTTTCGAGAACTGAGAAATGTCTGAATCTATGTAGTTGTTTATGTTACCTTTCAGAATATCATAATTGTTGGTCCCGAAAGGCTTAAACAAGTTTGTAGAAGGGGGGGGGGGGGTTGAATACAAACACACTATTTTACTTTTCTAAATTGTTTATTGATAAATCATTAACAATTTACAGCTTGTTGCGGAAACAAGATTAAGGATAAACCTAAATCTAAACAAGTTGGAACACTAAGGTTTTCTTGCACTAAGAAAGATAAGGAGATTACTAATAAAATCCTATCTTGAGAGATTTGAACTTGTCCAGAGTTAGCAAGTTACTTCAAATGAAGTGAGTTCATCTCTTTATATACTGCATGCATTTAATGCAATTCTGTATACACTTTACACGTGTCATCAGCGGATTGGTTGCATGTCATTGACCTTTGTTGACAACCTTAGTAGCCGCATGAATGAACAGTGTAGTATCAGAGTGGAAGTACGATTTCAGATTTTCGGAGGTTCTTTTCTGACATTTCGTACGGTGGCGTGCAAGGGAGGTTAAGACAAAAGTACTTTGTACGGAGGACTTCATGATCAGCTTTCGTTGATTCAGCGATTATCATTTACTATTCAGCAGATGATAAAGTTCAGCGATAGCTGAAGTCTTGTACTTGATACTTCACGTTGAGTGGACAAATCTGAGTCTTCGCTGATCCGCATCAGTTCATTAGGAGACTTGTCGCTGGTTCTTGAGCTTGATCTTCGACTTCAGCGTAGAACCTTTGTTGACGTGAATCTTGTCTTCAGGGATCATAAGTAAACAACTAACTTATCAGCGATCACCATAAGGACTGAACAGACTCAGCGATATGGTGAACAGTGTTCGCTGAATGTTTAATCTAAAAGTGCGAGAGTTCCTATCAGCAGTACTGTAAGATCTTAGTACTTATCAGCGATAGTGAAACTCTGATACATATTGTTTACTTACAATTTTCACTAAGTATTTAAGATAGGGTCATTATCAAATCACTGAGGGTTTGGATCAACAATCTCCCCCTATTTGATTATGACATAGCAACAGAGAAAATTGCTATTTAATGAAAACATAAGGATAAAAAGAACTCATAAAATATTTGTCCCTTTTACTGTTTTCTGGGATCTTTTCAGTACTGATGGAGTAAAGTACATTCGCTGAAATCTTTCTTTAAATCTTTGAATCAGGTTACAATATGGATAAGAAAGATTACAAGTACAAGCGAAATAAATTACAAGTACTAAAGGATGACTGATACAATAGAGAAAAAAATGGTGATTGTTGTCAGCCTTCAAAGGGTTCTTCCTTAATGAGAAGTTCATCAAGGGTTGTCTTTTCAGTTGGAATCATCCAGTCAGGAACCTTTTCTCCTTTATTCTTTAGCTTCAGAGCAGCTTCAAAAATCAAGGGTTTTAGGTGTCGTGCCTGAATGTCTTTTCTGAAGTCGCACCAGTAGATGAGATCTTTGAGCTGTTCGATTGGAGTGATTGGAAGCTCAGCGATCCGTTGAAAGCATTTACGTCCGTCGTAGTCAAGAAAGAATATTCCATAAGGATTACTGATGACTTTACCAGGGACGAAAAGTTCACATGGTGGCAAAGAGACGTCAAGGGCAGATAGATCAGGATCAGGACCAAGTACTTCAGCGCGAGAGAAACCAATTCCAGTTTCATTTCGTATGACAGGACCTGAGTTTGAATCTTGACGTTTCTTCCTTGGAGAGTCCTTTTTTCTTTTCGGCTTTAGATCAGGAACAGGAGGAATATCCACACAAGAAGATATCAAATCGATCTGTCTGTTTATCAGCTTTTCGAAATGATCCTTGTACTTAGATTTTGATGGTTGGATAGCTAACCTCATCTCCAGCCATTCAGAGAGACCATACCTTTTTACAGTGTCAGCACGAAAGGTTTCAGATGAGTCATCTTCTCTGAACAGTTTGATGTCAACAATAGGTACTCCGATGGAGGTTCTTCCAGAGATGAATACCTTGTTGATCTTCGCTGGACGATATCTGAAGTGGATTTTCTCTTTACACCAGATCAGGGTGGTCTAAGAAACTTCAGCTTTCTTTTCCACGATCTTCTGGGCTTGTTCCCAAAGCTTTCGTTGGATTTGAATGGGAATATGCTTCAGCTTGGGGTCTTTGACAGATTCTTGAGTGAGCTTGATGGCGTATTCTCTGTCTTTATCTTCAGCTTCCTTCCTTTCAGCGATGAGGCGTTCAGCTCTGAGATGATCCTGGTATTCAGCTTTTGAAATTCTGAACTTAGGAGGAACTGAAGGTAGTTGATCGCGCCTTAGGATGATTCGCTGATCCTCGAATCGCTTTATCATTTCTTCTCTCCTCTTTTGACGAACTGAGGAGGGTCTGTTTCTGTGCGAGAGAGGTTGTTCTTCTGATTCATCAGTCTCAGAGATTAAATCTAAGACTGGGATTATGTCTTCAGCGGTAGCTGGAATTATTGGTGAAGTCGCAATAGAAGATCTTTCAGCGATATCCTCAAACAGGGGAGAGGACTAGCTGAAACGCAGCGATCTTACAAATAAGAACTGGGTAGAAGAGCTTGGGTAGAAAAGATAGAAAAAAAATGTGGATGTGTATGGTGTTTGTGGAATGGATAACTGATTTTTCAGAGATGATCAGGGAAGGAAAAATAAGTTTAGTGTACCTGACAAATCGGCTTTGCAAGTAGGATCGCCAGATTATCATCTTCAGCGATGCCTTTGTCTTTGCTTTTCTCAGCGCCAGAGGCTGAGTGCTTTGTCTTTGTCTTCTCCCCTGAAGGTTCTTTTATTGAAATACCTTTAAGAGCTTTGGTTCGAGGAGCAGGTTTGACAACAAAGAAATCATCGTCATCTTCATCATCATCATCATCGTTCCTTGGAGAGGAGGATGGCTCAGCTTCAGGGATGTCGAAGTCTTCGTCTTCTTCTGCTTCGGATTCCCTCAGGGTTTTCATCTCCCTGAGGTCCAGTAATCCGATCTTCATTACCCTCTCCCCTGATAGATTCATCATGGGAAAGGTCTTCAGCGCTCTTATTTTGATCTTCAGCGCTCTTCTCCTGTTCAGCGCTCTTCTCCCCCTCTTTCTCATGATGGGCGGGGGAGGAATGGGTAGATTCAGCATTGGTGTTGTCTCTGTCTTCTGGGCCAGAGACTTTCACACAACCTTCAAGCTTAGCTATTCTGTCTTCTAGGCCAGCAATAGCAGGCGTGATTTTCTTCAGCTCTTGGCGATCCTCTGCGGTGAATGAGTCCAAAACAGGTGCAGGGGCTGGAGCAGGAGCTGGATTATTTGCGTTGTTCACCAGCGTCTCGATCATTGTCTTGACAGAACTAAGATCGGTCTTCACTGAGCCCAAGTCGGTCTTGACCACTGACATATCACCTTCGAGTGTACCAACCGATTTCTTCAGCGTTGTAACCTCGCTGGAAATGGTGGAAACTGATGATTTGAGGTTGGTGTAGTCAGTGTAGATGTCGGAGAGCACTTTGGCAAAGTCGGCGAGAGTTTTATCAAGGTCTTTGATGTCATCAGAGGAGGCCTTCTTTTCCACCACAGTAGTCAGCTTCGTCAGATTCTCTCCAGCGTTTGTTACAGCTGTAGAGTTATTTGATAGACCGGTGGTGAGATCCGTAAGTTTCATCTCCATAGACTTCAGAGACTGGTTGATGTCTCCCAAAAAAGGACCTGTAACATATAAGTACTTGTGAACAAAGGAAAGCTCAGAAGTTTCAGGTTTAGTTACAGTGTTTAAGGTGGGATCTGTACCTGCAGGAGCGTTGACGAACTCATCAAAGTTTCGAGTCCCTCCATAGTGTTCCATATCTCCCTCAAAAGTTCCGTGAGGGATGGAGATCTCTGCAGGTCCTTTCTTCGTCATTCGCTGAGAAGCTTCAACGGCTTCTTGAATGATGGCATCTCCAGTTTTGACTGGAGGAGTGTCCAAAGAAGTAGAGGGAGGAGCGAAGGATAAGAATTGGGGTTGGGTTTCAAGTTCAGCGTTGGATTCGCTGAGAAGTACTTCATCAGTCTTTTGAGAGACTGACGAAGGTTGGGTAGATTCCAAAGTTCTAACCTCAGCGTTTAAGGACGCTGAAGTAGGTTTAGAAGGGATGGCTTGAATTGGTGTGGCAGAGCGTACCACGGAACTTTCCTTCAGCTCTTCAGAATGAGCTGAGGAGTCTTCAGCATGCAATTGCTGGGGTTGCTCCTTGGTTTTCTTGATCCTTTTGGAATCAAGAGGGGTAAGAGATTGTTTCCTTTTCTTAGAAGGAATGGATTTTGTGGCCGGGGTATCAGCGATGGGTATTGTCGCTGAAGGAGCCACAGAAAGCGGAGAATTTAGAAGAGTGAGAATAGAAGAGAGACGTACCTCGTTGGCGACAGGCTTGAAGTCGAGAACTTTAGGGCCAATCTGAGAGAGTTTCAGATCACCCTCTTCAGGATAGCTGTCCTTCAGGCCATATTGAAAGATGGCGCTGATGAATCGCGGGTAAGGAACCCATGCTGGTCGGTCAGCGGCAGAATCAACACGTTGAATGAGGTCTTCATAGATGATGGAGGCCCAGTCAATGTTGAGACCTTTCAGCAGTGCGTAACCCATGGCCTGCTGAGGTTGAGCGGCTTGATCAGAAGATCCGGATTTCGCTGTCATGCAGCTGATCAGGTGAGCGAAGATGAAGTTCATCTCGCTGGGCATCTTGGATTTCTTTATCAGCGTCAGCTTCTTCTCAGGTAGCTTGTCTCTTCCAGTCTCCCAGATGTAACCCATCGCATCAAGGAAAGCAATGATTTCTTCCCTGTCAGCGTGCTTCTTGTGGTCAGGAAATGGAATGAAAGGATTTTCTGAGGTAGCGTTAGGGAATTTCAGAGCTTTACGGATTATTGCGGGGGTTATCTTGATGGTGCCATACTCAGTATCGCTGAGTATGCAGTCGATGGTTTTAGATGGATCTTTGGCTGAGGGTAGGTTGGTGTGTCTGGCAGAGTACCAGAATTGGGATAATAGACGCTGACTGGCAGGAGGTGTGATTGTCAGTGCTGTGTATATGGGGCTATTCTTCAAAAAATTTACAGCGTCGTCTAGATGGGATACCTGCTTCCGAGGAGGAAACTCGAGAAGCGCTGAAAGGTTGTTTGCCTTTGTCCAGTCTAGTTGATCCAGCTCAAACTTAACCTGAGGAGCTTTGGTGATTTCCAGTTCCTCAGAATCAGCGGAGATGGACTCAGCGGTAACATTCAGCTTTGAAGTTGCCATTTCACTGTATTATCAGTTCAACCAAAGATGTTAACAAATAAGAAATATCTTAATGTGGAAAGAAAATTTCCATTAAGATTTTTCGAATTTTGTCCATTTCATTCAGACAAAAAAAAGTCTTAATGAAGATTAGGGTTTTTCTTGTTTTTTTTTTAAAAAAAAAAAACGAATATAACACCTATAAGCCTTGTATTCCAGTTTAAAAAAAATGGATACGAAAGAAGAACAAGTTTAAGATTTTAGATTTAAAACTTGAAGAACAACCATGAAATGGTTGTGTTTATAAAACCATGAAAGAAAATGATTTTATTTTTGAGTTCTTTTGTTTGATCTTGTGTAAAACAATGATAAGATCGAAAACAAGTTATTTGCATTTGATAATAGATAAGAACATATTAACCTTGAGTTTGATGAAGAAGATGATGAACAGTTCTTGAAGATTGAGAGCACAAAATGCAACAGTGTTCTTTTCTTGCGGAGAAAGATTGACTCGCATAAAAGACAAATATAAACTTTGAGAGTGTTTATATAGGAAGAGAGTAGAGAGAGAAAAACTTGAGCGGGAAAGTTTTTCATCATGACACGGACACGTGTTTGCATTTGATTGGATAGACAACGAAACGTGCAAATGTGTGTCAGAAAAAGAGCGTGCCTGGTGTTATCCGTTGCAATGACGTCACAACTGTCCTTTCACATTCTTTCGTTGTCTCTGAGGTTTTGAAAGAAAAACTCAGGGACTCTTTGGAAAATATGAAGCACTGAATAGAAATATCAGTGAGGGTTTTAAGAAATTTCAAAATATTATTCAGCGATGAAAGAATTTGAAATCTTGCATTTTCATGCGTTTTGTCAGAGAAAACATACCTTGATATCAGTTTAACCCAATTTATTCAGAGAGAAGATGATGAAATGGATTGTACAAGTTTATTTTATCTAGAGCCTATACAAGAATGTATAAACGTATCGCTGATTAAATGTGAACCGCTGAAGATTTATCCTTCAAAGTTCAGCATTCCAAGCTCGCTGATGAGAAAGTTGAATCTTGTCTCATCAAGAGGTTTGGTAAACAAATCAGCTAACTGATAATCAGTTGGGATAAAATGAAGTTCTATATCACCATTCATCACATGATCTCTGATAAAATGATATCTGATTTCTATGTGTTTTGTCTTTGAGTGTAGCACTGGATTGTTTGCTATAGCGATGGCACTTGTGCTGTCGCAATAGATTGGAATTTTGGAGAGCTGAAGATCATAGTCTAGTAGTTGATTTCTCATCCACAAGACTTGAGAACAGCAGCTTCCAGCGGCTACATACTCAGCTTCAGCTGTGGAAGTGGACACCGAGTTTTGCTTCTTACTTGTCCAACTTACCAGCTTTCCACCCAGGAGCTGACATCCTCCTCTGGTGCTTTTCCTATCCATTTTGCAACCTGCAAAATCACTGTCTGAATAGGCGGTTAGATCGAATCCTGAATCTTTGGGATACCAAAGACCTAGATTCGCTGTACCCTTAAGATATCGAAAGATTCGCTTTACAGCTTTCATATGAGATATCTTAGGTTCAGCTTGATATCGTGCGCACAGACATGTTGCAAACATAATATCGGGTCGGCTAGCTGTAAGATACAGTAGTGAGCCGATCATCCCACGGTACAGCGTGACATTGACAGGAACACCCTTTGTGTCCTTATCAAGTATCAGCGGTGGTGCCATAGGGGTTTTCATAGCTGAACTTTCAGTTAAGTCGAATTTTTTCAGCATATCTTTAACATACTTTCCCTGATTTATAAAAGTTCCTTTTTCAGTTTGCTTAATCTGAAGACCAAGGAAATATGTTAGTTCACCCATCATACTCATTTTATACTCATCTTTCATTCTATCAGCGAAACGAGTACAAAGCTCAGGGTTAGTAGAACCAAATATAATGTCATCAACATATATTTGAACTAAAATGATATGACCTTTTATTTTTCTAAAAAACAAAGTTTTGTCAATCTTACCTCTCTCAAATTTTTCAAGGTGGAGATACGTAGAAAGAGTGTCATACCATGCACGAGGAGCTTGCTTCAAGCCATAAAGTGCCTTATCCAGCTTATAAACATAACCTGGACGCTTAGGATCTGAGAATCCTGGAGGTTGTTCCACATAAACTTCTTCATTCAGCTTTCCATTTAGAAACGCTGACTTAACATCCATTTGATGTACAGTGAAGTTTTTGTGTACAGCATATGCTAAGAAAAGACGAATAGATTCAAGTCTTGCTACAGGAGCAAAGGTTTCGTCATAATCTATACCTTCCTCTTGTCTGTATCCCTGAGCAACAAGACGAGCTTTGTTGCGAGTTACAGTACCATGTTCGTCCAACTTGTTTCGATAGACCCACTTAGTGCCTATCACTGTTTTGTCAGTTGGTCTCCGAACAAGTTTCCAAACTTTGTTTCTTTCGAATTCAGTCAGCTCTTCTTGCATAGCGCTGACCCAGTTTGGATCACTGAGGGCATCATCTATTTTCTTTGGTTCAGTTAGAGAAATAAAGTTAACAAATAAACAAATATTACCTGCACTTCTACGAGTCTGAATACCAGCGTTGGGATCACCAAGAATTTGATCGATTGGGTGATTTACAGTCCATCGCTGAGCCGGAGCATGCGTCGCTGACTCAGTCTGAACTGGAGAAACTGAAGATGAGGCTTCAGCTACTTCTGGATAATCAGCTAAGAGAGGAATGCTTGCATTTGTCACTTCATTCACTGATTGCTGAGAAATAGATGGAATTTCTGAGACATTTGGATCAACTGCGGGTATAGTATTTATAGGAACAGCTGAGACCCAAGATGTTTCATCTTCACTATTCTGCATATTGGGAATGATAGTAGGACCATCATTTTCAGTTGTATGAGTATGAGTAGTGGGAACATCTTCTGAATCACAAAGATGAGAAAACATCCATTGATTCAGTTCTTCTGTATCAGCGTTCGGTTTAGAATTCGCTGAACGGGATTCGTCAAACGTGACGTGAATAGTTTCTTCTACAGTTTGTCTTCTTCGGTTGAAGACTCTGAAGGCTTTGGAAACTGAGGAGTATCCAAGAAAGATTCCATCATCAGCCTTAGGATCAAACTTTCCAAGGGCATCTCTGTTGTTCAGTATGAAACACTGACAACCAAAGATGTGAAGAAAGCTGATTGAAGGCTTTCTCCCATGAAAAAGTTCATAGGCTGTCTTTTTGAATCTTTTGACTATCAGCGACCTGTTTTGCGTAAAACAAGCCGTGTTGACAGCTTCTGCCCAAAACTGAGTAGGCAGGTGAGAATCGCTGAGCATTGAACGTGCAGCTTCAATAATTGTTCTATTTCTTCTTTCAGCGACTCCGTTTTGTTGTGGTGTTCTCACTGACGAAAAGTTGTGAGAAATACCCTTGCTTTCAAGGAAGGAATCAAGAGAACTGTTTTTGAATTCAGTTCCATGATCACTCCTTATTGAGCGACCAGTCATATTGTTCAGAGTTTCCATCTTCCGAACAAAGGTGATGAGTTCTTCAGGGGTGTCACTCTTAGAACGGAGAAACATTACCCATGTATAACGAGAGAATTCATCAACTATGACCAGCGTATATTTCTTTCCAGCGATGGATTGTTTGTTAACGGGGCCAAACAAATCCATATGGAGTAGTTGAAGAGGAGATGACACTGAGGAAACTTGCTTGGACTTAAAGTTTGCCTTGGTCTGCTTCCCTTTTTCACACGCTGAACATAAGGATTCTTTGGCGTATGAATGTTGAGGTAGACCAGTGACTAACTCTTTGGATGAAAGAGTATTCAGTGTCTTGAAGTTGAGATGTGAAAGCCTCTTGTGCCATAGCCAGTTGACATCAGAAGATGCCTTTGAGAAGAAACAGGAGTTCTCAGTGGTTGTTGAGTCCATGTTTATAACGTAAACATTTTCCAAACGATAACCGCTGAGAGCTATCTTCTCCTTTTTGTCAGAGACAAAGCAGGATTCCTTGGTGAAAATCACTTTGTTATCCATGTCGCAAAGCTGACTGATGCTCAGAAGATTATGCTTCAGCCCTTCAACATATGCGACTCTTCTGAAGGATGTTGTACCATTTGAAAGTACACCATACCCTCGGGTGTGTCCTTTTCCATTTCCACCGAAAGTCACAGAGGGACCCTTCTCTTCCTTGTATTCAGCGAGCAGGCTTTTCTTTCCAGTCATGTGTCTAGAGCATCCGCTATCGAGATACCAGATACCCTTCTTAACCTGCAATACAAAGGAAGATTAGTTTTGCTTGGGTACCCACTTCACCATGTATACGCGTTTGTCAGTGGAAGTGGTTGGAATGGGTTCAGCAGTCTTCGCAGCATTTGAAGATTCAGCTTTGTCTTTCTTCACTTTGGTCAATTTCTTGACCTCAGCGGTAGGAGTCACCTTGACCTGACTTGCAACTGGTTTGGTCTTCTTTGGTGCTATCTTCACCTTAGCTATCTTATCAGCTTTGGTGGCTGTGGGACACTTACTTGCAATATGATCGGTAAGTCCACAGTGATAACATTTCCTATAACTAAAATTAGTTCTAGGACCAATTGTGTGCTGAGCTTTTAATTTGGAATTAGAAGTGCCAGCACCAAGTACACTATTGGTTTTTGAAATAGGACGAACATTCAGTTCTTCAGATTTCTTACCAAGGATATCTACTCTGAGTCTAGGAGTAGGTCGCTGAACTGATCCAGAGGTCTGATTTCTAGAACCAGATGAATGAATCACTAAGGCTTTGGAAGCATTCAGCTTAGGTACTAAAGTACCCTTCTGAGGATTTTGATAAATTACAATTCCTTTACCTTTATCTTTAGAGACAGAGGTAGGTTTTGAATAAACCATTTTCTCCTTACCTTTTGAGGAGGTAGGAGTTTCCTCAGGGATTGGTGTAATCGACGAGGAGTACTGAGATGAAGAAGTGTCAGCTACTGAGGATACGAACGTTCCAAATTTAAGCATTGATCGTTCAGTGGTTGGTATTGGAGTATCATATTTATAACCCAGACCACGTTTATCACTCAGAGGAATCTGAGCCTTAATTATCTCAGTGATCTTTGTTGAAGAATTACACCATCCTTCAACAGTAGCTTGTTCAGCTTTTAATGCAGCGATAGCTTCCGCTCGTTCAATTTTGACTAGCTGATTTAAATGGACTTGATCTTTAAAATCTTCTTCAAATTTAGAAAGCTTTTCTATTTGAAGGTGGCAATTTTTAAGCTTTTCAGCGAGATCAAGATTTTGGTTTTCAACCACAGCTTTGCCGTTCATGGCTTCGTATAAACTTCTAGTCAGTAGTTCGATTTTACGGAGACTATCAGCTTCATCAATATTTACAATATTGGTAAAGAAGGAGGGTGATACCTGAATGGCAGATGTTGAAGTGGAGGGAATGTTTGAACTTTCTTCCTCTTCTTCAATCTTGGCCATGAGACATTGATTTGCTTCATCATCTTCAGAATCAGATGATGAGGCTTCTTCATCAGAAGCAGCCCAATCATAGTCAGCCATTAGGCCTTTTCCCTTCTTCTTAAAGCTTTTCAGCTTTGCATACTTCTCCTTCAGCTTTAAGTATTTGTCGTCTTTATTCCTTGGAACAAAGGATTTCTTTGTAAAGGCTGAAGGTCTCATGATTTTCTTTGACCTGCACTCGTTAGCGAAATGACCTGTCTTTTCGCAGTTAAAACAAGTAGCAGTAGCCTTATCAACAAAAGCTGATGACTTAGGCTTGTCAGCTATAGAAAGAGTTTTGTTCTTTCTAAACATTTTCTTCTTGGCGAATCTCCTGAACTTTTTAGTTAGGAGAGCCAAGGATTCATCATCTGAAGAATCAGAATCTGATGATCTTTCAGAGTTACTTTCTAACTCAGTGATAGTGACCACGGGTCGCTGAGTAGAAGGTTCCTCTGAGATTAAAGCAACAGGGGTGCTTTTGGAATCTTTTACAAGATTCTTCTTAAGATGGCTAGATTGCTCATGATTCAGCAATGTGCCATATAAGGTAGCAAGTGTCATTGATCTTAGATCTTTTGACAGCTTGAGACACATGGAATAATTGTCCCAGCTTTCAGGTAAACATTCTAAAAACTTTGTCAGAACTTCAAAGTTAGAATATTCCTTACCAACCGTTTTAAGATCTATAATTAAGCAATTAAAACGTTGATGTACTTCAGAGAGAGTTTCATTCTTACCAGAGATGAAACTTTCGTATTGTCTTACCAGGTTGATCTTTCTTGAATCCTGGACTTCAGACGTTCCTTCATACTGAACACATATTGTGTCCCACATGGCTTTTGAGGATTTCAGGTTCATGACGGAATGGTAGACTTCGTCAGGAAGGGCCATGGATAGTATGGATCTGGCTTTTGTATCTATAGCCACTTTCTTCTTGTCTTCATCGGTCCAATGATGGATTTCCTTTGGAATCAGCCTTTCTGGAATAGCAGCTCTAGTTGCAGTGGCTGGAACGGCAGGATCAATCGTTACAGGGATGTGTGGACCGTTTTCAAGATAGTAAGGTATAGTAGGGTCTACACCTTCTAAGAAGAGTGTAATCCTATTTTTCCATAAGTTGAAGTTGTCTCTGGAAAATCTAGGGGGTTTTGCAAGAGAACCATTGTCGATATAGTGAGTGTTTGTGTTTGAGTTGGCCATTTTCAGATAATAGCAAGGAAGAGAAATATCTTAGATTAGATCTTGTTTATGAGATTAAACAAATTTGCTCTGATACCACTTGTTGGTCCCGAAAGGCTTAAACAAGTTTGTAGAAGGGGGGGGGGGGGGGGGGTTGAATACAAACACACTATTTTACTTTTCTAAATTGTTTATTGATAAATCATTAACAATTTACAGCTTGTTGTGGAAACAAGATTAAGGATAAACCTAAATCTAAACAAGTTGGAACACTAAGGTTTTCTTGCACTAAGAAAGATAAGGAGATTACTAATAAAATCCTATCTTGAGAGATTTGAACTTGTCCAGAGTTAGCAAGTTACTTCAAATGAAGTGAGTTCATCTCTTTATATACTGCATGCATTTAATGCAATTCTGTATACACTTTACACGTGTCATCAGCGGATTGGTTGCATGTCATTGACCTTTGTTGACAACCTTAGTAGCCGCATGAATGAACAGTGTAGTATCAGAGTGGTTGTACGATTTCAGATTTTCGGAGGTTCTTTTCTGACATTTCGTACGGTGGCGTGCAAGGGAGGTTAAGACAAAAGTACTTTGTACGGAGGACTTCATGATCAGCTTTCGTTGATTCAGCGATTATCATTTACTATTCAGCAGATGATAAAGTTCAGCGATAGCTGAAGTCTTGTACTTGATACTTCACGTTGAGTGGACAAATCTGAGTCTTCGCTGATCCGCATCAGTTCATTAGGAGACTTGTCGCTGGTTCTTGAGCTTGATCTTCGACTTCAGCGTAGAACCTTTGTTGACGTGAATCTTGTCTTCAGGGATCATAAGTAAACAACTAACTTATCAGCGATCACCATAAGGACTGAACAGACTCAGCGATATGGTGAACAGTGTTCGCTGAATGTTTAATCTAAAAGTGCGAGAGTTCCTATCAGCAGTACTGTAAGATCTTTGTACTTATCAGCGATAGTGAAACTCTGATACATATTGTTTACTTACAATTTTCACTAAGTATTTAAGATAGGGTCATTATCAAATCACTGAGGGTTTGGATCAACAATAATATTGAATTTATATGCACTTTTTACAATTTCACTTGTTTATTCATCATCGTTACAAAATTTTCATCTAACAAGGCCGAGGTTTCATAACAACTAAAATCAAACTTTATTTACATTTAAATCCCCTATCAAAGTACATCATTTTATCCATACACAATAGAAAATATGAATGAAATTTCATTATAACTGAAATCAATATTTATTTACATTCAAATCCTATTAAAATATGTCAATTGATACAAACACACTTTTGAGATCACACCTGGATGTTCTTTTACCTGGTTAAAACTTGTTTATTCAAAACACTACACATAAAATGAGCATAATTATGAAGAATCATCCCTTAGTCGACAAATTGATCAAATTTCACATATGAATACAAGCAAATAGATTACGATCTAGAAAAGGTCCATACTTATAATTACTAACCTATATTCTTGTGCTAAACATTGTTCTTCATAGAATTATTGGTCTTCAAATGTTTTGGACCAAGTTAAATCCCCTCGCATCTCTATCCTGAAAAGGTTTATAAATTAGCTTGTTCATGTATTGGGCATGTTGGAACATGGAAGCCATGCACTCAGCGTAAAATAAATGTATTCCTCCACGAATCCATACAAGACGTTGTAGGATGAGTTTTTCAAAATTTTACAAGTATGAGCAACAACCTTTTGATGTCATATATGAATCTTAGCAACGAACTCAACCCGTTGCCTCTACGGTATCCATGCAAATGCTCTGAATCCAAGTTACGTCAAACGCCAAGAGAGGATATCTTCTTCCTTTTCGAATGCTAGATACGGTCTCCACCTCCTTTGAGGAAAGGAGGAGCAACCCTTTTGGGTATTTGTATATATAGAGAGACTTTAAAAAAAAATTATATTGTTTCAAAAGACGTCCATCCAATTCATTCTTACCATTGTCTCACAATGGTCTCTATATAAATGTAATGGTAGTACATATTAGGAAGAGTGGTACAATCGTTTATAAGATCTTATATATTTTAAAGGATTACTTTTCCTTTACTCAACCATCATTTGACAAGTCTTTACTTGTCAGTCATGTCCCTAACATCTGATTTCATTGGATGGAATAAGATTTAACAAGATAAAAAAATTAAAATCTATTAATTATTTATACTTCTTATTTAGATAAACATTTTATAAGAGAGAGAGAGAGAGTCTAGTTCATACGAGAACAATAACCAAATAAGAGAATAAAAAACAGTCGAATCACATGTAATTTTACATTAAAATCACATGTGATTCAAGCAACTTTAGTCGTGACTGTGGCCACGGGCCATGGCACCAACATAAAAATGACTTGTGATTTTGCACATGTTTGGGTTGTTTTCTTATTGTCTTATTTTGTTATTGTTCTCGTCTGAACCTCCCTATATATATGTGTGTGTGTATATATATATATATATATATATATATATAGAGAGAGAGAGAGAGAGAGAGAGAGAGAGAAAGAGTTGCTTTCCGTAAGAATAGCAGCTATCGTGTCCACCCTTGAATTAATGCTAATTGAAGATCAATTGAAAATACCATTATACGCTAACTCTTGGGTTACTTTTGGACTTAATAAGAACCATTAGATCAACACAAATTCAAAGTGATCAAAGATCCAAATCTTTTATTACACTTCTCATTTTAACTCGTATTTTCACACGGTTATTTGTCGTATATATATTTATCTATACTACTTATATATGCATTTAAGACAAAAGTCTTAAACACAACTCTTTATGCATGATGTACAAGATTTTAAAGCATAAAACTCAAAAAACTCTTAATTACAAGTATAAATGCACATTGTACAGGTTGAAGTCTTTTGAATTAAAAGACACAAAAACCGGCCCCTTCTACCTCTACACATCTCAACCCATACCGTGATATCTGAGCATTCTCTGCCCATACCGAGATTACCACAGGCTTTCTTCTTCAACTCTTCACGTCTCATACCATACCCATACTAAAATGGAAGATTTCTTCACTTCTTCTACCTGCTACTTGATGGCTCCCAAAACTTCACGTTCATATAAATCAGATGATTGCATATAAATCAGATGAGAGTTCTTTTCATCCCTAAGATCTCCTCTCTATCTCTCAAACACATCGTCTCGCTGTCCGTTTCATTTTGATTTGAAGAAACCTACATCACGATTTTGATTTCGAGTAGGTAAGAAACCATAACTCTTGTTTGCAGTCAATTTCTTTCTATGTATTGGTTTCTTTTTGTTCCTTAAATATGTGGGAGATATCGATTTTGGATTTTTGGACCTAAAATCGATTTTTTAGTTTTTGTTTCAAAAACCTCATCGATACTTTCATTCAAGAAACTATTGGTCGTGAGTGAAGGAAGGAAGCATGACTTGTGATTCTTTGCAGTTTGTAGTAAAAGAAAAGTGACGAGGATGATGGATAATCGTTATCCAGATGAAGGGTTTGGAAGAAAGTTACCCAAATTGGAAGAAAGCATGAATTGGGTTATGGGAATGGAATCCTCTGCAGATCGGAATCAGGTGCATATTTCATTTCGTATTTTCTTTTTCAAGTTTGTACATAAAACACCAACGGAAGCTTGATTTCTTTGGTAGGTTGTTTGCAAAGGTCCATTGAAATGACCTTTTGCATCAACATTTCAAAAGATCGGAATCAGGTCCATGTTCATTTTTGTTACAGAAAATGCAGGTACTCTCTATGTTTGTATGTAAATGTTTGTGTATGTATTTGGGTATAGAGCTCTCAAGATTTTCATGCTTTTATAGTGTTTTTACTTTTGCATAATATTCAATATTTTACATTCTATATGGTGAGATGGTAGAAGTTTATCTGGGGTTTCAGATCTTATTTTATTCTTACATTCTCTCTATTAACTATGGTTTTATATGCAATTTTAGAATTTGTTGTCTATGCATGCATCATAGCTGTAATTTCAAGTTGGAAGTTGGATTCACCTAAATGTGTCTTGGTGATTATATAGTTTATGGTTTTAATATACATATGGTTCATGATTGCTTTGAATTTTATCTAAATAGCAATTGAAATATAGGCAAAATATCATGTGAGAAGTTAAGGTTAACGTGAGAAGCATGATAAGTTTAAGTTCCAAATGTATCTCTCTATCTGACTCACAATCCCACTACGAGGACTGAAAATCAGTATGAGTAGCATGGAATGCACACCCTTTTTTTCAACATACAAGTGCCATAGTGTTATGCATCGATTTACTGGCCCAAGCCCATTAATAGGATATGTTCTAGAAGGGGTAGTTTGGGTATTAAATCTGTTAGGGTTGTTAATAAATAGAGGGGAGGTGGGAGTGTGAAGGTATGCAGAAAATTAGTCTGGTTCTATTTGGGAGAGTGGTAGCCTCTCGAATGCTACTTGTTCCTTCTTTTCCTTGTTAATCGAAGCATTCAATAGTGTCATTTATCATTTGGTTTTTATTATCTCTGTTCAATCCTTCTGGTTCATAACAAATTGGTATCAGAGCATTGATTTCTGATTAGCCATGGCTTCCCAATCTAAGGCCCAGAGAATGGACGCTTGGCGTGAGGCCGTTTCCAATTTTCAGCAGTTTATGCATCAACAACTCGGTAACCAGATAGCTTTGTTCGATCAGAAATTGGAAGAGATGAGAGCAGAGAATCGTCGCCTTTATTCAACCCTTCTAGAAGAGGTACGTAACCCTATATCCCAAACAGTCTGTTGATCCAAACCCTCAATGATTTGATAATGACCCCCTCTTATATACTTAGTGAAAATTGAAAGTAAACAATATGTATCAAAGTTTCACTATCGCTGATAAGTACTAAGATCTTACAGTACCGCTGATAGGAACTCTCACTCTTTAGATTAAACATTCAACGAAAATGTTCACCATAATACTCTGAGTCTGTTCAGTACTTATGGTGATCGCTGATAAGTTAGTTGTTTACTTATGATCCCTGAAGACAAGTTTCACGTTAACATAGGTTCTACGCTGAAGTCGAAGATCAAGCTCAAGAACCAGCGACAAGTCTCCTAATGAACTGATGCGGATCAGCGAAGACTCAGATTTGTCCACTCAACGTGAAGTATCAAGTACAAGACTTTAGCTATCGCTGAACTCTATCATTCGCTGATAAAGAATGATAGATCGCTGAATCAACGAAAAGCTGATCATGAAGTCCTCCGTACAAAGTACTTTTGTCTAAACCACCCTTGCACGTCTCCGTACGATATGTCAGAAGAAGAACCTCCTTATTGTCTGAATTCGTACAACCACTCTGATACTACACTGTTCAAACATGCGGCTACTAAGGTTGTCAACAAAGGTCAATGAAAGGCAACCAATCAGCTGTTGCCACGTGTAAAGTGTAAACTGCAATGCATTAAATGCATTCAGTATATAAGAAGATGAACTCACTTCATTTTGAAGCAACTTGATAACTCTGGATAAGTTCATCCTTCTTATCTTGAGATAGGTTATTATTAGTAATTTCCTTCTCTTTCTTAGTGCAAGAAACTTAGTGTTCCAACTTGTTTAGATTTAGGTTTATCCTTAATCTTGTTTCCGCAACAAGCTGTAAATTGTGAATGATTTATCAACAAACAATTTAGAAAAGTAAAATCTGTGTGTTTGTATTCACCCCCCCCCCCCTCTACAAACTTGTATAGCCCTTCGGGACCAACAAGTGGTATCAGAGCGGATTTGTTTAATCTCATAAACAAGATCTAATCTATACTAAGATTTCTCTTCCTTGCTATTTCTGAAAATGGCTACCAACACAAACACAAATTATATCGACAATGGTTCTCTTCCAAAACCCCCTAGATTCTCCAGAGATAATTTTAATCTATGGAAAAATAGGATGACTCTCTTCCTAGAAGGTGTAGACCCTACTATGCCTTATTATCTTGAAAACGGCCCATTTATTGCTGTAAGAATTGATGTCGCAGTACCAGCCGCTGAGAATAGACCTGCTATTCCAGAAAGGCTGGTACCCAAAGAAGTTCATACGTGGACTGACGAAGATAAGAAGAAAGTGGCTATCGACACCAAAGCCAGATCCATACTATCCATGGCTCTTCCTGACGAAGTCTACCATTCCGTCATGAACCTGAAATCCTCAAAAGCCATGTGGGACACAATATGTGTTCAGTATGAAGGTACTGCTGAAGTCCAGGACTCTCGAAAGATCAACCTGGTAAGACAGTATGAAAGTTTCATTTGTGGTAAGAATGAGACTCTCTCTGAAGTTCACCAACGTTTTAATTCCTTAATAATAGATCTGAAAACTGTTGGTAAGGAATATTCTAACTTTGAAGTGCTGACAAAGTTTCTAGAATGTTTACCTGAAAACTGGGACAGTTATTCTATGTATCTCAAGCTGTCAAAGGATCTAAGATCAATGACCCTTGCTACCTTATATGGCACGATGCTGAATCATGAGCAATCAAGCCAACTTAAGAAGAATCTTGTAAAAGATTCCAAAAGCACCCCTGTTGCTTTAATCTCAGAGGAACCCTCTACTCAGCGACCCTCGGTCACTATCACTGAGTTAGAGAGTAACTCTGAAAGGTCATCAGATTCTGACTCTTCAGATGATGATGAATCTTTGGCTCTCCTAACTAAAAAGTTCAGGAGATTCGCCAAAAAGAAAATGTTCAGAAAGAACAAACCTCTTTCTATAACTGATAAGCCAAGATCATCAACTCCTGTTGATAAGGCTACTGCTACATGTTTTAACTGCGAAAAGACTGGATATTTTGCTAACGAGGACAGGTCTAAGAAAGTATCGAGAAACTCAGCGTTTTCCAAGAAATCCTTTATTCCCAGGAATAAAGATGACAAATTTGCTAAGCTGAAAGAAAAATATGCGAAGCTGAAAAGCTTCAAGAAGAAAGGCAAAGGCCTGATGGTTTACGATTGGGCTGCTTCTGAAGAAGAAGAATCATCATATGACTCTGAAGATGATGAAGCCAATCTCTGTCTTATGGCAAAGATTGAAGATGAGGAAGAAAGTTCATACATTCCCTCAACTTCAACCTCTGCAATTCAGGTATCATCTTCCTTCTTTACAAATATTGCAAATATTGATGAAGCTGATAGTCTCCGTAAAATTGATCTCTTGACTAGAAGTTTATATGAAGCCATGAATGGCAAAACTATAGTTGAAAACCAATACCTTGATCTCGCTGAACAGCTTAAAAACTGTCACCTTCAAATAGAAAAGCTTTCTAAAATTGAAGAAGATTTTAAAGATCAAGTGCATTTAAATCAGCTAGTCAAAATCGAACGAGCAGAAGCTATAGCTGCATTGAAAGCTGAAAAAGCTACTGTTGAAGGATGGTGTAATTCTTCAACAAAGATCACTGAGATAATTAAGTCTCAGATACCCCTGAATGATAAACGTGGTCTCGGTTACAAATATGAAACTCAAGAACCAACCACTGATCGTTCCATGCTCTTATTTGGAACTTTCGTATCCTCAGTCGCTGATACTTCATCCTCTCAGTGTTCCTCGTCCAGACCACCTATCCCTGAGGAAATTTCTACCTCTTCAAAAGGTAAAGAAAAAATGGTTTATCCAAAACCTACCTCTGTCTTTAAAGATAAAGGTAAAGGAATTGCTCTTAACCAAAATCCTCAGAAGGGTACTTCAGTACCAAAGCTGAATGCTTCTAAAGCTTTAGTGATTTATTCCTCTTGATCAAGGAATCAGATCTCTGGATCTACTCAGCGTGGGCCTATTCAGCGATCTACTCCTAGACTCAGAGTGGATGTCCTTGGTAAGAAATCTGAAGAACTAAACGTTCCTCCCATTTCAAAAGCCAAAAGCTTATTTGGTGTTGGTCCTTCTAATTCTAAATCAAAAGTTCAGCATTCAAATAATCCTAGAACTACTTTTAGTTATAGGAAATGTTATCACTGTGGACTCACTGATCATATTGCTAGTAAGTGTCCCTCAACCACCAAAGCTGAAAAGATAGCTAAGGTGAAGATTGCCCCCAAGGCAAAGAAGACCACTGAGGTTAAGAAATTAACCAAAGTGAAGACTGACAAAGCTGAATCTTCAAATGCTGCGAAGATTGCTGAACCTTCCATTCCAACTACTTCCACTGACAAACGTATACACATGGTTAAGTGGGTACCCAAGAAAAACTAATCTTCCTTTGTAATGCAGGTTAAGAAGGGTCCCTCTGTGACTTTTGGAGGAAATGGAAAAGGACATACCCGAGGGTTTGGTGTACTCTCAAATGGTACAACCACCTTCAGAAGAGTCGCATATGTTGAAGGGCTGAAGCATAATCTTTTAAGCATCAGTCAGCTTTGCGACAAGGATAACAAAGTAATCTTTACTAAGGATTTCTGCTTTGTCACTGACAAAAAGGAGAAGATAGCTCTCAGCGGTTATCGTTTGGAAAATGTTTATTAATAAACATGGACTCAACCACCACTGAGAACTCCTGTTTCTTCTCAAAAGCCTCATCTGATGTCAACTGGCTATGGCATAAGAGGCTCTCTCATCTGAATTTCAAGACACTAAACACTCTTTCTTCAAAAGAGTTAGTTACTAGTCTACCTCAGCACTCATACGCCAAAGAGTCTTTATGTTCAGCGTGTGAGAAAGGGAAGCAGACCAAAGCAAGCTTTAAGTCAAAGCAAGTCTCCTCAGTGTCATCTCCTCTACAACTACTCCATATGGATTTGTTTGGCCCTGTTAACAAACAATCCATCGCTGGAAAGAAATATACACTGGTCATAGTTGATGAATTCTCTCGTTATACATGGATTATGTTTCTCCATTCCAAGAGTGACACCCCTGAAGAACTCATCACTTTTGTTCGGAAGATGGAAACCCTGAACAATTTGACCGTTCGCTCAATAAGGAGTGATCATGGGACTGAATTCAAAAACAGTTCTCTTGATTCCTTCTTTGAGAGTAAGGGTATTTCTCACAACTTTTCTTCAGTGAGAACACCGCAACAAAATGGAGTCGCTGAAAGAAGAAATAGAACAATTATTGAAGCTGCACGTTCAATGCTCAGCGATTCTCACCTGCCTACTCAGTTTTGGGCAGAAGCTGTCAACACCGCTTGTTTTACGCAAATCAGGTCGCTGATAGTCAAAAGATTCAATAAAACAACCTATGAACATTTTCATGGGAGAAAGCCTTCAATCAGCTTTCTTCACATATTTGGATGTCAGTGTTTCATACTGAACAACAGAGATGCCCTTGGAAAGTTTGATCCTAAGGCTGATGATGGAATCTTTCTTGGATACTCCTCAGTCTCCAAAGCCTTCAGAGTCTTCAATCGAAGAAGACAAACTGTTGAAGAAACAATTCACGTCACGTTTGACGAATCCCATTCAGCGAACTCTAAACCGTCTGCTGATACCGAAGAACTGAATCAATGGATGTTTTCTCATCTTGGTGATTCAGAAGATATTCCCACTCCTCGTGCTCATACAGTTGAAGATGATGGTCCTACTATCATTCCAAATATGCAGAATAGTGAAGCTGAAACATCATGGGTCTCAGATGTTCCTATAAACACTATACCTGCTTCTGAACCCAATATCTCAGACATTCCATCTACTTCTCAGCAATCAGTAAATATAATGACAACTGCATCCATTCTTCTCTTGGCTGATACTTTAGACGTCGCTGAAGCTTCATCTTCAGCTCCTTCAGTTCAGGTAGAGTCAGCGTCTCACGCTCCGGCTCAGCGATGGACTGTAAATCACCTAATTGATCAAATTCTTGGTGATCCAAATGCTGGTATTCAGACTCGACGAAGTGCATGTAATATTTGTTTATTTGTTAATTTTATTTCTTTAACTGAACCAAAGAAAGTAGATGATGCTCTCAAAGATCCAAACTGGGTCAGCGCCATGCAAGAAGAGCTGACTGAATTCGAAAGAAACAAAGTTTGGAAACTTGTTCGAAGACCAACTGACAAAACAGTGATAGGCACTAAATGGGTCTATCGAAACAAGTTGGACGAACATGGAACTGTTACCCGCAACAAGGCTCGTCTTGTTGCTCAGGGATACAGACAAGAGGAAGGCATAGATTATGACGAAACATTTGCTCCAGTCGCAAGACTAGAATCTATTCGTCTATTCTTAGCATATGATGTACACAAAGACTTCAAAGTATATCAGATGGATGTTAAGTCAGCGTTTCTAAATGGAAAGCTGAATGAAGAAGTCTATGTGAAACAACCTCCAGGATTCTCAGATCCTAAGCGTCCAGGTTATGTTTATAAACTGGATAAGGAAGTTTATGGCTTAAAGCAAGCTCCACGTGCATGGTATGACACTCTTTCTACTTATCTCCATATTGAACAATTTGAGCGAGGTAAAATCGACAAAACTCTAATTTTTAGGAAAGTAAAAGGTCATATCATTCTTGTTCAGATATATGTTGATGACATTATATTTGGCTCTACTAACCCTGATCTTTGTACTCGCTTCGCTGATAGAATGAAAGATGAGTATAAGATGAGCATGATGGGTGAACTAACATATTTCCTTGGTCTTCAGATAAAGCAAAATGAGAAAGGAACTTTCATTAATCAGGGAAAATATGTTAAAGATATGCTGAAGAAATTCGACTTAACTGAAAGTTCAGCTATGAAAACCCTTATGGCACCACCGCTGACACTTGATAAGGATACTAAGGGTATTCCTGTTAATGTCACGCTGTACCGTGGGATGATCGGCTCTCTTTTGTATCTTACAGCTAGCCGACCCGATATTATGTATGCAACATGTTTGTGTGCACGATATCAAGCTGAACCTAAGATATCTCATATGAAAGGTGTAGAGCGAATTTTTCGATACCTTAAGGGTACATCGAATCTAGGTCTCTGGTATCCCAAAGACTCAGGATTCGATCTAATCGCCTATTCAGATAGTGATTTTGCAGGTTGCAGAATGGATAGGAAAAACACCACAGGAGGATGTCAGCTCCTAGGTGGAAAGCTGGTAAGTTGGACAAGTAAAAAGCAAAACTCAGTGTCCACCTCCACAGCTGAAGCTGAGTATGTAGCCGCTAGAAGCTGTTGTTCTCAGGTCTTGTGGATGAGAAATCAACTACTGGACTATGACCTTCAGCTCTCAAATATTCCAATCTATTGCGACAGCACAAGTGCCATCGCTATAGCCAATAATCCAGTGCTACACTTAAAGACAAAACACATCGAAATCAGGTATCACTTTATCAGAGATCATGTGATGAATGGTGATATAGAACTTCATTTTATCCCAACTGATTATCAGTTAGCTAATCTGTTCACCAAACCTCTTGATGAGACAAGATTCAACTTTCTCATCAGCGAGCTTGGAATGCTGAACTTTGAAGAGTAAAATCTTCAGCGGTTCACATTTGATAAGCGATAGGATAAAATCAACTTGTATAACCCATTCTATCATCTTCTCTCTGAATAAACGTGATTCACTGATATCAAGGTATGTTTCTCTCTCTGACAAATCGCATGTAAATGCAAGATTTCAAAATAAATTACATCGTTGAATATCTCTTCCTTATCAGCGATACTTTGAAATTTCTAAAACCAACACTGATATTTCTATTCAGTGCTTCATGTTTTCAAAAGTGTCCCTGAGTTTTTCAAAACCTCAGAGACATCCAAGAATATGAAAGGACAGTTGTGACGTCATTGCAACGGATAAGCCCCGACACGTCCTTCTTTCTGACACACGTTTGCACATTTCGTTTACTCGCCAATCAAATGCAAACATGTATCCGTGTCATGATGAAAATCTTTTCCCGCTCAAGATTTTCTATCTCTCTAATCTCTATATAAACTCATTCTGGGTTTATATTTTTCTTTTACGCGAACTTCTTCTCCATGCTAAGAAAAAGAATTTACTGTTTCATTTGTGCTCTCGAATTTTTCCAAGAACTTCATCTTCTTCAACGAACCAGGTTAATAATTCTTTTATTTTACCTGTTTATTCAAACTTGTTAATGATATTCTCGTTGTTTTCACAAGATCAAACAAAAGAACCTTTTAAAATGAAATCATTTCTTTCATGGTTTTATGAACACAACCTTTCATGGTTGTTCTTCAAGTTTAAAACGCAAAATCTTAAACTTGTTCTTCATACGTTTTTCCAGAATCCCAATCTTAAAAGGAAACTGGAAAACAAGATTTTTTTTTGGGTTTGCATTTCGTTTTTTTTCAAAAACAAGAAAAACCCTAATCTTCATTAAGACATTTTGTCTGAATGGAATGGACAAAATTCGAACCATCTTATTGGAAAATCTTTCCACATTAAGATTATTCTTATTTGTTAATCTTTGGTTGAACTGATAATACAGAAAATGGCATCTTCTGACATTCCCAAGAACACCATCGCTGAGAACACTGTTGCTGATGATACTACTGAGGAAGTGGAAATCCTCAAGGCTCCTCAGGTCAAGTTCTCTCTTGATAAACTGGATTGGACCAAAGTAAATAACCTCTATGCGCTTCTTGAGTTTCCTCCTCGAAAGCAAAGTCACACATCTAGATGATGCTGTGAAATTCCTGAAGAACTGTTCCATCTCCACAGCCCTGACCATAACACCTCCTGCACATCAGCTACTGCTATCCCAATTCTGGTACTCTGCCAGACATTCTCAGCTACCTTCAGCCAAAGACCCCTGAAAAACAATTGACTGCATCCTCTCCGACACTAACTATGGCACAATGAAGATTACACCTGCCATCATTCGCAAAGCCCTCAACCTTCCCATCGCAACTAAAGAAAAACCCTTCGTTCCCCTCCCTGACCACAAGAAAAACTCAGACAGGGAAGCCATCATTGCATTCTTCGATGCAATGGGTTATGTATGGGAAACAGTAAGGGACAAGAAGCCCGAGAAGAAGCAGACCCTCATCAAGAAATCGAAAATGCCCAGCGAGATGAATTTCATCTTCGCTCATTTAATCAGCTGCATGACTGCCAAATCCGGCTCCTCTGACTAAGCCGCTCAGCCTCAGCAAGCAATGGGATATGCATTGCTGAAAGGTCTACATATAGACTGGGCATCGATTATCTATGATGACCTGGTACTCAGAGTGGACTCCGTCGCTGACAGATCTCCATGGGTTCCCTATCCTCGGTTCATCAGTGCTGTATTCCAAAAAGGCCTGAAGGACAGCTACCCAACAGAGGGTGACCTGAAACTCTCTCAGGTCGGCCCCCAAGGTACTCGACTTCAAACCGGTGGAAAACGAGGTACGTCTTTCTACTCTTTTAACTCTTCTAAACCCTACTTCTTCTACTTCTGCAGCTCCTTCAGCGGACAAACACACCGCTGATACCCCAGCTGCAACCTCCATTCCTTCTCTTAAAAGGAAACACTCTGACACCCAACTTGGTTCCAAAATAACTAAGAAAACCAAGGAGCAACCCCAACAATCTATTGCTAAAGACTCCTCAGCTCCTCTTGATGGGCTGAAGGAAAGTTCAGTGGTACGCTCTGCCACAGCTGAACAAGCCACCCACTCTATCCCAACTTCAGCGTCTCTAAACGCTGAGGTTACAAACTTGGAATCTACCCAACCTCCTTCAGTCTCTCAAAAGACTGATGAAGCGATTCTCAGCGAATCCAACGCTGAACTCAGTACCCAACCTCCATTCTTATCCTTCGCTTCTCCCTCTACTCATTTGGACTCTACTCCAGTTATCACTGAAGCACCTGTCATTCCTCCAGAATCTAAAGAAAATACTCTTCAAGGAGTGATGGGCATAGGACCTGCAGAGATGACCATGCGTCCACGCACTTTAGCTGACGACATGGAACTTTACTCAGGAACCCAAGATTTTGATGAATTCACCAATCCTCCTGCAGGTATACACCAACCCCTATACACTGTTACTAAACCCCAAACTTCTGAGCTTTCCTCTGTTCACAAGTTCTTATATGTTATAAGTCCTAATTTGAGAGACATCAACGCCTCTCTGAAGACAATAGAGACGACGCTGACAGGTCTCACTACTACTCTTTTCGGCAACTCTTCAGCTGTAACAAACGCTGGAGAGAATCTTACAAAGCTGACAACTGTGGTCGAAAAGAATGCCTCCAAAGCTGACTTGGAGAAGGTTGATAAATCACTCACCGACTTCGCCAAAGTTCTCTCTGATATCTACACAGACTACCTCGACATCAAGAAATCAGTTGACACCATGTCCAGCGAGGTCACAACGCTGAAGACATCGATTGGCACACTCGAAGGTGATATGTCTGCTGTAAAGGCTAATGTCAGTTCAGTAAAAACTGACATGAGTTTTGTGAAGGCCGATGTCAATACGATGAAGAATGACATCACTTCTATTCAGACTTTGTTGCAGCAGATCCTAACCAATACGACCACCCCTGCACCCGCCCCTGCACCTCCATCTTTTACTACGGCGGATCGTGTTGAACTCGTGAAGATCAATCCTGGTATTTCTGGAATTGAAACCAGATTATCAGCGATTGAAATCTGTGTGGGGATCCCTGGCCAAGAAGACAGGGAAACAACACAAGCTGCTGAATCATCACATTCCTCCCCCACTCATCATGAAAAAGAGGGGGAGAAGAACGCTGAAGACCTTTCCAAGAGCGCTGAAGACCTTTCCCATGATGAATCTATCAGGGGAGAGAAGACTGAAGACCTCACCTTTACTGAAGAAGGTGAGAAGACAATTGAAGAAGCAGTCGCTGGACCTCAGGAAGATGAACACCCTAAGGGAACCGAGAAGCTTACCTCTGTATCTGAGGGGGAGCAACTCGAAGAAGAAGCTGAAGAAACTGAGTCTGAAGCTGAAGATGAAGAAGCCATCGACTTATCTGATGATGAACCACCCTCTTTTCCAAAGAATGATGATGATGAAGATGATGATGATGATGACTCTTTTATCGTCAAGCCTGCTCAGAGAACTATAGCTCTTAAAGGGATTCGGATAGATGAACCTACAGGGGAGCGGACAAAGACAAAGCCATCAGCATCTGAAGCTGACAAGGGCAAAGGAAAAAGTGTCGCTGAAGATGAAAATCTGATGATCTTGCTTAAAAAGCCTGTTTGTCAGGTACACTAATCCTTCACTACATCCCTCCTCTATACACATTATCAGTTATACACTCCACAAACCTCCATACACTTTATCCCATTCTTTCTATCTCTGTTCTACCCAAGTTCTTACTTGTAAGATCGTTGTGTTTCAGCTAGTCCTCTCCCTTGTTTGAGGATATCGCTGAAGTTCCTACAGTTGTGACTTCACCAACAATAATCCCAGCTCCGAACGCTGAACAAATAATCCCAGTCTTGGATTTGATCTCTGAGACTGATGAACCTGAAGAAAAGATGCTCTCTCACAAAAACAGACCTTCCTTGGCTCCTCAAAAGCTAAGTGAAGAGAATCAAGAAAAGAGAGATGAAATGATCAAGAGACTCGAAGATCAGCGAATCATTCTGAAGCGTGATCAACTTCCTTCGGTTCCTCCAAAGTTCAGAGTTTCCCAAAAGGAATACAAGGAACACCTCAGAGCTGAACGCCTAATCGCTGAAAGAAGGGAAGCTGAAGAAAAAGACAGAGAATACGCCATCCAGCTTACTCAACGATCAGTAAAAGACCCCAAGCTGAAAAAAGCTCCCATTGATGTTCAACGTCAGCTATGGGATGTTGCTCAAAAGATCGTTAGAGAAAAGACTAAGGTCTCTGATATGACTTTGGAATGGTCTAAATAAATGCTGACCTATCGATCTAGACCATCCAAAATCATCAAAGTAAACATCAGAGGAAGTCTGTATGTAGACGTTCCTGTTGTTGAAGTTGATGTCTACAGAGAAGACAAAACCAAGCAAACCTTCTATGCTGCTACCTTAGAAAAGTTTGGTCTCTCTGAATGGTTACAAACGAAATTAGCCATTCAGGGATCGCGCTCAAAGTTCAAAAACCATGTCGAGAAGATCTTAAACAAACAGATCGACCTGGTTTCTTCTGCTGTGGATATTCCTCCTTCTACTCTTCTTCCTCAACAAAGAAAAGTCTCTCCTAAGGAAAAGAAAGTCTCAGACTCAAGTCCTCCTATACGGAATGAAACAGGTATTGGTTTCTCTCGTGCTGAAGTTCTTGGCCCTGATGCTGATCTCTCAGCGCTTGACACCTCCCTACCACCTGGAGAAACTTTCATTCCTGGCCCAGTTGTAAGTGATCCTTATGGTATATTATTTCTACACTATGAAGGAAACCATCACTTTCAACGTATCTCTGAGCTCCACATCGCTCCCATCGAACAACTCAGAGATCTCATATACTGGTGTGAAGTCAGACGCGACATTAAAGCTAGACACCTGAAGCCCTTGATTTTTGAAGAAGCTCTGAAGAAAAAGAATCAAGGAGTAGATGTCCCTGACTGGATGATTCCCACATCAAGGACCCTCGATGAACTTCTCATCAAGGAAGAACCTTTTGACGGATAGGATCGCCTTGTAATTCCTTCTATCCTTATCTGTCTACATCTTTTGTATTTGTAATTTTATACGTTGTACTTGTAATTTTTCCACTTCCCTCTGTAATCTTTACAAAGTTTAAAGAAAAATTTTAGCGAACGTACTTTACTCCATCAGTACAGAAAAGATCCCAGAAAACAGTAAAAGGGACAAATATTTTATGAGTTCTTTTTATCCTTATGTTTTCATTAAATAGCAATTTTCTCTGTTGCTATGTCATAATCAAATAGGGGGAGATTATTGATCCAAACCCTCAATGATTTGATAATGACCCTCTCTTATATACTTAGTGAAAATTGTAAGTAAACAATATGTATCAGAGTTTCACTATCGCTGATAAGTACTAAGATCTTACAGTACCGCTGATAGGAACTCTCACTCTTTAGATTAAACATTCAGCGAAACTGTTCACCATAATACTCTGAGTCTGTTCAGTACTTATGGTGATCGCTGATAAGTTAGTTGTTTACTTATGATCCCTGAAGACAAGTTTCACGTTAACATAGGTTCTACGCTGATGTCGAAGATCAAGCTCAAGAACCAGCGACAAGTCTCCTAATGAACTGATGCGGATCAGCGAAGACTTAGATTTGTCCACTCAACGTGAAGTATCAAGTACAAGACTTTAGCTATCGCTGAACTCTATCATTCGCTGATAAAGAATGATAGATCGCTGAATCAACGAAAAGCTGATCATGAAGTCCTCCGTACAAAGTACTTTTGTCTAAACCACCCTTGCACGTCTCCGTACGATATGTCAGAAAAAGAACCTCCTTATTGTCTGAATTCGTACAACCACTCTGATACTACACTGTTCAAACATGCGGCTACTAAGGTTGTCAACAAAGGTCAATGACATGCAACCAATCAGCTGCTGCCACGTGTAAAGTGTAAACTGCAATGCATTAAATGCATGCAGTATATAAGAAGATGAACTCACTTCATTTTGAAGCAACTTGCTAACTCTGGACAAGTTAATCCTTCTTATCTTGAGATAGGTTATTATTAGTAATTTCCTTCTCTTTCTTAGTGCAAGAAACTTAGTGTTCCAACTTGTTTAGATTTAGGTTTATCCTTAATCTTGTTTCCGCAACAAGCTGTAAATTGTGAATGATTTATCAATAAACAATTTAGAAAAGTAAAATGTGTGTGTTTGTATTCCCCCCCCCCCTTCTACAAACTTGTACAGCCCTTCGGGACCAACAAGTGGTATCAGAGCGGATTTGTTTAATCTCATAAATAAGATCTAATCTATACTAATATTTCTCTTCCTTGCTATTTCTGAAAATGGCTACCAACACAAACACAAATTATATTGACAATGGTTCTCTTGCAAAACCCCCTAGATTCTCCAGAGATAATTTTAATCTATGGAAAAATAGGATGACTCTCTTCCTAGAAGGTGTAGACCCTACTATGCCTTATTATCTTGAAAACGGCCCATTTATTCCTGTAAGAATTGATGCCGCAGTACCAGCCGCTGAGAATAGACCTGCTATTCCAGAAAGGCTGGTACCCAAAGAAGTTCATACGTGGACTGACGAAGATAAGAAGAAAGTGGTTATCGACACCAAAGCCAGATCTATACTATCCATGGCTCTTCCTGACGAAGTCTACCATTCCGTCATGAACCTGAAATCCTCAAAAGCCACGTGGGACACAATATGTGTTCAGTATGAAGGTACTGCTGAAGTCCAGGACTCTCGAAAGATCAACCTGGTACGACAGTATGAAAGTTTCATTTGTGGTAATAATGAGACTCTCTCTGAAGTTCACCAATGTTTTAATTGCTTAATAATAGATCTGAAAACTGTTGGTAAGGAATATTCTAACTTTGAAGTGCTGACAAAGTTTCTAGAATGTTTACCTGAAAGCTGGGACAATTATTCTATGTGTCTCAAGCTGTCAAAGGATCTAAGATCAATGACCCTTGCTACCTTATATGGCACGATGCTGAATCATGAGCAATCAAGCCATCTTAAGAAGAATCTTGTAAAAGATTCCAAAAGCACCCCTGTTGCTTTAATCTCAGAGGAACCCTCTACTCAGCGACCCTCGGTCACTATCACTGAGTTAGAGAGTAACTCTGAAAGGTCATCAGATTCTGACTCTTCAGATGATGATGAATCTTTGGCTCTCCTAACTAAAAAGTTCAGGAGATTCGCCAAAAAGAAAATGTTCAGAAAGAACAAACCTCTTTCTATAACTGATAAGCCAAGATCATCAACTCCTGTTGATAAGGCTACTGCTACTTGTTTTAACTGCGAAAAGACTGGACATTTCGCTAACGGGTGTAGGTCTAAGAAAGTATCGAGAAACTCAGCGTTTCCCAAGAAATCCTTTATTCCCAGGAATAAAGATGACAAATATGCTAAGCTGAAAGAAAAATATGTGAAGCTGAAAAGTTTCAAGAAGAAAGGCAAAGGCCTGATGGTTTACGATTAGGCTGCTTCTGAAGAAGAAGAATCATCATCTGACTCTGAAGATGATGAAGCCAATCTCTGTCTTATGGCAAAGATTGAAGATGAGGAAGAAAGTTCAGACATTCCCTCTACTTCAACCTCTGCAATTCAGGTATCACCTTCCTTCTTTACAAATATTGCAAATATTGATGAAGCTGATAGTCTCCGTAAAATCGATCTCTTGACTAGAAGTTTATATGAAGCCATGAATGGCAAAACTATAGTTGAAAACCAAAACCTTGATCTCGCTGAACAGCTTAAAAACTGTCACCTTCAAATAGAAAAGCTTTCTAAAATTGAAGAAGATTTTAAAGATCAAGTGCATTTAAATCAGCTAGTCAAAATCGAACGAGCAGAAGCTATAGCTGCATTGAAAGCTGAAAAAGCTATTGTTGAAGGATGGTGTAATTCTTCAACAAAGATCACTGAGATAATTAAGTCTCAGATACCCCTGAGTGATAAACGTGGTCTCGGTTACAAATATGAAACTCAAGAACCAACCACTGATCGTTCCATGCTCTTATTTGGAACTTTCGTATCCTCAGTCGCTGATACTTCATCCTCTCAGTGTTCCTCGTCCAGACCACCTATCCCTGAGGAAATTTCTACCTCTTCAAAAGGTAAAGAAAAAATGGTTTATCCAAAACCTACCTTTGTCTTTAAAGATAAAGGTAAAGGAATTGCCCTTAACCAAAATCCTCAGAAGGGTACTTCAGTACCAAAGCTGAATGCTTCTAAAGCTTTAGTGATTTATTCCTCTGGATCAAGGAATCAGATCTCTGGATCTACTCAACGTGGGTCTATTCAACGATCTACTCCTAGACTCAGAGTGGATGTCCTTGGTAAGAAATCTGAAGAACTAAACGTTCCTCCCATTTCAAAAGCCAAAAGCTTATTTGGTGCTGGTCCTTCTAATTCTAAATCAAAAGCTCAGCATTCAAATAATCCTATAACTACTTTTAGTTATAGGAAATGTTATCACTGTGGACTCACTGATCATATTGCTAGTAAGTCCCTCAGCCACCAAAGCTGAAAAGATAGCTAAGGTGAAGATTGCCCCCAAGGCAAAGAAGTCCACTGAGGTTAAGAAATTAACCAAAGTGAAGACTGACAAAGCTGAATCTTCAAATGCTGCGAAGATTGTTGAACCTTCCATTCCAACTACTTCCACTGACAAACGTATACACATGGTTAAGTGGGTACCCAAGAAAAACTAATCTTCCTTTGTAATGCAGGTTAAGAAGGGTATCTGGTATCTCGATAGCGGATGCTCTAGACACATGACTGGAAAGAAAAGCCTGCTCGCTGAATACAAGGAAGAGAAGGGTCCCTCTGTGACTTTTGGAGGAAATGGAAAAGGACATACCCGAGGGTTTGGTGTACTCTCAAATGGTACAACCACCTTCAGAAGAGTCGCATATGTTGAAGGGCTGAAGCATAATCTTTTAAGCATCAGTCAGCTTTGCGACAAGGATAACAAAGTAATCTTTACTAAGGATTCCTGCTTTGTCACTGACAAAAAGGAGAAGATAGCTCTCAGAGGTTATCGTTTGGAAAATGTTAATGTAATAAACATGGACTCAACCACCACTGAGAACTCCTGTTTCTTCTCAAAAGCCTCATCTGATGTCAACTAGCTATGGCATAAGAGGCTCTCTCATCTGAATTTCAAGACACTAAACACTCTTTCTTCAAAAGAGTTAGTTACTAGTCTACCTCAGCACTCATACGCCAAAGAGTCTTTATGTTCAACGTGTGAGAAAGGGAAGCAGACCAAAGCAAGCTTTAAGTCAAAGCAAGTCTCCTCAGTGTCATCTCCTCTACAACTACTCCATATGGATTTGTTTGGCCCTGTTAACAAATAATCCATCGCTGGAAAGAAATATACACTGGTCATAGTTGATGAATTCTCTCGTTATACATGGGTTATGTTTCTCCGTTCCAAGAGTGACACCCCTGAAGAACTCATCACTTTTGTTCGGAAGATGGAAACCCTGAACAATTTGACCGTTCGCTCAATAAGGAGTGATCATGGGACTGAATTCAAAAACAGTTCTCTTGATTCCTTCTTTGAGAGTAAGGGTATTTCTCACAACTTTTCTTCAGTGAGAACACCGCAACAAAATGGAGTCGCTGAAAGAAGAAATAGAACAATTATTGAAGCTGCAACAACTTTTCTTCAGTGAGAACACCGCAACAACTTTTCTTCAGTGAGAACACCGCAACAATTATTGGTATCAATTGAAAGTCCAGGTTACACTCTTACAATCAAATATGAACATTCAAGATCGTATTCACAGCAACTGGTCATATGATTTATTAACAATCTGTGAATTACAAGATATTACAATGAATTTCTCTAAATGGATTCACCAAAGATTATGTCAAAGATTCTCTCCAAAGATTCTATTAGCTACAGTTGCTAACTCCTATATATACTGTAGAGAATAGCTAAAGCTACAGTACATATAAGAAACAGACTAATAGAACAATTACACGTGTCCTAATTAGTAACTGAATATAACAGATAATATCCCTAGATATGAATTCTGAACATACTTCTGAATAAGCGCTTCAGAACATTTGTCTTCATAGTCAGAAGTTCTGAGTCTCCTACTCAGAACTCTGAACCTTCTAGTCAGAATCCAACACTTAGAATCTTTTTGAGATTTCTCACTCAGAACTTCTGAGTCTTCTGAGTCTTCTTTAGTCTTCTTACTCAGAACTCAACACTTGTGTTTTTGACAAAACTCTAGACCTAACAATCTCCCCCTTTTTGTCAAACACACTTGTACTTTTCATCATCAAATTCTTAGAGCAGGAACAATCTTCAGAAGGAGCTCTTCTGAATGCTTTGACAACTTTTGCTCAGAATTCTGAATAATCTGAGTTAATAACTTCTGGTCAGTCTTTAATCAGCAGCAACAACGATTTCCAAATTGATTTCTGTTATATATTTGCTTTTTCTTTGCTCCCCCTTGAAATGACAATTCTCATCTTCATTTCAGCTTTCATAAGATTTCTTTATAAGAAACAACCGATCAGTTTCCTTTTCCTCTTCTTCTTCTTAAAATAACATTTCTCTCTTTTGTTATTTCTGTACAAAAACCATATCAATCTTCAAAATCTTTAGCTTTTCTCCCCCTAAAGTTTTGGAAAGCAAAATCATCTTCAAAATCTTTAGCTTTTCTCCCCCTTGATTTTCAAAACTTTAGCGATGCTTTTTCTTCGAATGAAGTCTATGCTTTTTCTCCTCCTTAATGAATAACCTTGCTCCCCCTCAAAATAAGAATTCTGGAGCAGTTTGTTTTCTCCCCCTGAAAGTATGCAAATATTTCATTAAAATTATTCATTTCAAATATAGTGCTTTAATGAAAACATTTATACAAGGAGAATAAGATTTACTGAACTACACTTGATAACTACTAACATTTGATCATTTGAAAACTTTACAAAAGAAATCCAACTTAATGAAATTTATCAGATTTTTCAATCAAATGAAATCAAATGCATGTGTTTGGATTCAAATACAAGTCATCATTGCATATCGAGTTAAAAATGTTCAGTTTCAATCCCTTTATTAAATCTATTTGGTGTGCTTAGCATGCGAAATATGATTAGCTTCAAGCATATGCAATTCTAAAAACATATACGAATACTTTGCTCTACTCACACTATTTGTCCAAAATCAGGATTTTCACAAATTTACAGGTTTATTGCGACTTTGAATTTTCCCAAAGTTTCAAGAGATGTGTGCTCATTGGCATCTTTTAATTTTGTGCTCATTGACATCTTTTAATTTTGTGCTCATTGACATCTTTTAATTTTGTGCACATTGGCATCTTTTAATCAAAAAGTTTAGTAAGAATAAGATATATCGTTAAACATGACTTTCTATCTGGTTCTATTGCAGGATTTGGGTCAGCATATCCCAGACCAGTTGGTCTTAGGTGCTAGGTGACAAGCACCCCATGGAACTTAATTTCCCAAACCAGAAAGGCCACATCGATATATCTTAAACCCATTTGTACCAGTAGAACATGGCTTTCTATCTGATTCTATTGCAGGATTTGGGTCAGCCGATCCTAGACCAGTTGATCTTAGGGACTAGGTGTCGAGCACCCCTTAGGACTTACTCTCCCAAACCAGAAAGGCCACAGGTACAAACTTTCAAACTAAATGATTTTGTATATATATATTGCATCTCAATCACTTGGTTCTAAAACGTAGTACTTCCCCCATATTTTCGTTTCCATCCATCATTCTGACATTTAGGCTTTTTGAGCATTATATTCTATATAAGTATAGATTTCATAACATTGAGCATTCGGCATAATTTCATTCATGTTTTGCTTACCTTTCGATTTAATTCAGAAGTGAAAGTTGAAACAAATATAGCTCAGATAATACAAAATACTTGTAAAATCACTTTTTGACACACATTTATTCATTGAATGAAAATTAAAAAAAATCATATCATTGAATTAAATTGTTAAGATTCAAACATTCAAAGCAATAGAAATAAAACATAATACAATGTTACCTTTCACCACTTGTTCCTTGAAACATAAAAATATGACAGTTAAGGATATCACCTGAGAAATATGAGTTCTAAACTGATTTGTTTAGAAGTCTTAGTCTCTGAAGTACGGGTCCTGAACTGAATTATTCAGAAGCCATTGTCATTTAAGTACGGGTTTTGAACTGATATGTTCAAAAACCTAAAACGTTGAATCACGGGTTTTGAACATTATCTTGAAACAATCAGATCAAATTTTGAGTCAATGCTTCCTCTGAAATCAAGATAATCCTGCAAAATCAAGAGATTTTGGTAATCATCTACGATGATTCCTCATTAGTTATCAAAAAAAAATTCTGAGTAGTAGAGTCAGAATTCTGATTAGAAGAGTCAGAATTCTGAGTAACTTGCTCAAAATTCTAAGTATCAGAGTCAGAATTCTGATTAGTTGAGTCAGAATTCTGAGTAACTTGCTCAAAATTCTAAGTATCAGAGTCAGAATTCTGATTAGTTGAGTCAGAACTTCTGAGTAGTAGAGTCAGAACTTCTGAGTAACAGTCAGAATTCTGATAAAACTATCCAGAGAAAATTCCTTAGAAAAATGTTTGGATTTTGTGATTTTTGAACATTCTGAACTTCAAACCACCATAACTTGCTCAAAAATCAGAATTTTTCCACCAAAATTTGCAAGGTTGCTCAAAACGTGATTCTGAACACATTCTCTGGAAATGTTTTCTACTAAAAACACCCACAACTATGAGTTCGATTACACCACAGTAAACTGAACTTTTTTTTTTTTTTTTTTTTTTTAAAAAAATTCTTCAAAATCAACAAATTGATCTGTATGAATCAGAAATCCATAATCAAGATGAGACAAATTGTAAGTCCATAATCACATTCAGACCGAGTTTTGGACTGAATTATCCAAAAGTCAAAATTTTCAATTTAAGCACATCATCTGTTTTCAGTCATGTGTCAGTATGATCATTCAGCTTTACACATGAATAACCTGCAAAACAGATTAAGTTGACTTTGGTACCCATATGAACTTGGGTCCAGGTTTGTTAGGTGCAGTGGTATATGCAGATATTCTATAAGAACCATACCAGTGCTGAATAAAATTTTTGTTCACAAAATCATTAGTCCCACAATATGAACAACAAAGTTTCTTTTGTGCAACTCTGACTAATTGATTTACAGAATAAATCACATCAGGTTTAACAAAAGATTTTCTTTGAAATGTATTGTTCTTCTTAACATTTGAATTAGGAACTTTTGATTTTGGCACTTCTTTCTTGGAAGTTGTTCCTTTAACTCTCCATTCCATTTTTATCTTTTTAAAAGAACAATTATAAGATTTATCAATAGCAGAATCATAAAACAGATTAGAAGAACGAATCTGATCTTTTGAACTATGATTTGATTTGTCAACAACTTTTGTTTCAAATTCTTTAAACTTTTTAACATACAAATCAAACCTTGACTGCAAATCAGATTTGGACTTCCTCTCTATCATGATTTTAGTTGATAAATCAGATAATTTCTTAATAAGCCTCCTTATCTCCAAATGAAAAACTTTCTTTTCCTTCTCAAACTCATCTTTTAAGCATTTTTCTTTAAATCCATTTACCTTCTTCTTTTCAGTCTCTTTCCTTCCATCTTCTAACTCTTTCTCCAACTCATTTATTTTTACAGAAAACTCATTTAACATTCCTGTTTTCTTTTTCTCAAAACCATTCTTTTCTTTTTGAAAAACATTTTTCTTGCATTCAAACTCTTTTCTTTCTTTTGCAAGAATTTTCTCCAAATCAGAAATTTTCAAAGATAATTCAACAGACTTTGTTTCAAAAACTTTCCTCTCAGTTTGAAAGTCTCTTCTCTCTTTCTCAAATTTCACTCTTTCAAGTATAAGTACTTGTTCAAAATCATAGATCTGTTTCAAGAGTTGACAATTTTTCATTTCACATGATTTGATTCTATTTTCAGAATTTGTCAACATCTTTCTTTCAAAATTGATTTTCTCTTTCAAATCAACATTCTCTTTTTCTAACAACTTTGTGTTCTCTTGAGCCTTTTCGAAATCTTTTAGAAGATCGAATTTATCTTTTTGCAAATTTACAACAACTTTTGCACTTTCCTCAAATTTGGCTTCAAGATTAGCAATCTTGCTTTCAAAATGAACAATCTCAGTTTTTGGTTTAGAAATTGTTTCTTTTGCTTTTACAGGACTTAATTTTTGTAAATTGTCCGAACTGGTTATAGAACTTGCAGGTCTCACAAAAACTTCAACAATCTCAGGCATGATGAAATGACAAATTCAAATATCAACTATGAATTATGAAAAAAAATGAGAATCAACACAGATCTAGAACATGCAAGAATTGATCAACTCTGTCACATGCATTTCATCAAACAGTTAGAGTACATGAATTAATGAAAACTTCTTTTCAACAAAAATTTGAATACTAATCAGCATGCAGCAGATATAATCACTTTGATCAAGAAACCAATCAAGAATTTCGAAGACATACCTGTGATCTCTGTTTAATTTCGAGAATTAATCAGCATAGAGAGAAAATATTTGGATGACTTGATTGTAAGATATCGATTCAACAGAAAGACAAATTCAAATTTCTTGAATCAATGATAGAAACGAATTCAAGAATTGTTAGGAATTCAAGAATTGTTAGCAGCAGCGGAATCAATTGTCGAATTGATCAAGAAACTTCAAGAACGCGATCAAACACACTCTTGGACGAATTTGTTTGTTGATTGGCTCTGATACCAATTGAAAGTCCAGGTTACACTCTTACAATCAAATATGAACATTCAAGATCGTATTCACAGCAACTGGTCATATGATTTATTAACAATCTGTGAATTACAAGATATTACAATGAATTTCTCTAAATGGATTCACCAAAGATTATGTCAAAGATTCTCTCCAAAGATTCTATTAGCTACAGTTGCTAACTCCTATATATACTGTAGAGAATAGCTAAAGCTACAGTACATATAAGAAACAGACTAATAGAACAATTACACGTGTCCTAATTAGTAACTGAATATAACAGATAATATCCCTAGATATGAATTCTGAACATACTTCTGAATAAGCGCTTCAGAACATTTGTCTTCATAGTCAGAAGTTCTGAGTCTCCTACTCAGAACTCTGAACCTTCTAGTCAGAATCCAACACTTAGAATCTTTTTGAGATTTCTCACTCAGAACTTCTGAGTCTTCTGAGTCTTCTTTAGTCTTCTTACTCAGAACTCAACACTTGTGTTTTTGACAAAACTCTAGACCTAACAATCTCCCCCTTTTTGTCAAACACACTTGTACTTTTCATCATCAAATTCTTAGAGCAGGAACAATCTTCAGAAGGAGCTCTTCTGAATGCTTTGACAACTTTTGCTCAGAATTCTGAATAATCTGAGTTAATAACTTCTGGTCAGTCTTTAATCAGCAGCAACAACGATTTCCAAATTGATTTCTGTTATATATTTGCTTTTTCTTTGCTCCCCCTTGAAATGACAATTCTCATCTTCATTTCAGCTTTCATAAGATTTCTTTATAAGAAACAACCGATCAGTTTCCTTTTCCTCTTCTTCTTCTTATAACATTTCTCTCTTTTGTTATTTCTGTACAAAAACCATATCAATCTTCAAAATCTTTAGCTTTTCTCCCCCTAAAGTTTTGGAAAGCAAAATCATCTTCAAAATCTTTAGCTTTTCTCCCCCTTGATTTTCAAAACTTTAGCGATGCTTTTTCTTCGAATGAAGTCTATGCTTTTTCTCCTCCTTAATGAATAACCTTGCTCCCCCTCAAAAATAAGAATTCTGGAGCAGTTTGTTTTCTCCCCCTGAAAGTATGCAAATATTTCATTAAAATTATTCATTTCAAATATAGTGCTTTAATGAAAACATTTATACAAGGAGAATAAGATTTACTGAACTACACTTGATAACTACTAACATTTGATCATTTGAAAAACTTTACAAAGAAATCCAACTTAATGAAATTTATCAGATTTTTCAATCAAATGAAATCAAATGCATGTGTTTGGATTCAAATACAAGTCATCATTGCATATCGAGTTAAAAATGTTCAGTTTCAATCCCTTTATTAAATCTATTTGGTGTGCTTAGCATGCGAAAATATGATTAGCTTCAAGCATATGCAATTCTAAAAACATATACGAATACTTTGCTCTACTCACACTATTTGTCCAAAATCAGGATTTTCACAAATTTACAGGTTTATTGCGACTTTGAATTTTCCCAAAGTTTCAAGAGATGTTGTGCTCATTGGCATCTTTTAATTTTGTGCTCATTGACATCTTTTAATTTTGTGCTCATTGACATCTTTTAATTTTGTGCACATTGGCATCTTTTAATCAAAAAGTTTAGTAAGAATAAGATATATCGTTAAACATGACTTTCTATCTGGTTCTATTGCAGGATTTGGGTCAGCATATCCCAGACCAGTTGGTCTTAGGTGCTAGGTGACAAGCACCCCATGGAACTTAATTTCCCAAACCAGAAAGGCCACATCGATATATCTTAAACCCATTTGTACCAGTAGAACATGGCTTTCTATCTGATTCTATTGCAGGATTTGGGTCAGCCGATCCTAGACCAGTTGATCTTAGGGACTAGGTGTCGAGCACCCCTTAGGACTTACTCTCCCAAACCAGAAAGGCCACAGGTACAAACTTTCAAACTAAATGATTTTGTATATATATATTGCATCTCAATCACTTGGTTCTAAAACGTAGTACTTCCCCCATATTTTCGTTTCCATCCATCATTCTGACATTTAGGCTTTTTGAGCATTATATTCTATATAAGTATAGATTTCATAACATTGAGCATTCGGCATAATTTCATTCATGTTTTGCTTACCTTTCGATTTAATTCAGAAGTGAAAGTTGAAACAAATATAGCTCAGATAATACAAAATACTTGTAAAATCACTTTTTGACACACATTTATTCATTGAATGAAAATTAAAAAAAATCATATCATTGAATTAAATTGTTAAGATTCAAACATTCAAAGCAATAGAAATAAAACATAATACAATGTTACCTTTCACCACTTGTTCCTTGAAACATAAAAATATGACAGTTAAGGATATCACCTGAGAAATATGAGTTCTAAACTGATTTGTTTAGAAGTCTTAGTCTCTGAAGTACGGGTCCTGAACTGAATTATTCAGAAGCCATTGTCATTTAAGTACGGGTTTTGAACTGATATGTTCAAAAACCTAAAACGTTGAATCACGGGTTTTGAACATTATCTTGAAACAATCAGATCAAATTTTGAGTCAATGCTTCCTCTGAAATCAAGATAATCCTGCAAAATCAAGAGATTTTGGTAATCATCTACGATGATTCCTCATTAGTTATCAAAAAAAAATTCTGAGTAGTAGAGTCAGAATTCTGATTAGAAGAGTCAGAATTCTGAGTAACTTGCTCAAAATTCTAAGTATCAGAGTCAGAATTCTGATTAGTTGAGTCAGAATTCTGAGTAACTTGCTCAAAATTCTAAGTATCAGAGTCAGAATTCTGATTAGTTGAGTCAGAACTTCTGAGTAGTAGAGTCAGAACTTCTGAGTAACAGTCAGAATTCTGATAAAACTATCCAGAGAAAATTCCTTAGAAAAATGTTTGGATTTTGTGATTTTTGAACATTCTGAACTTCAAACCACCATAACTTGCTCAAAAATCAGAATTTTTCCACCAAAATTTGCAAGGTTGCTCAAAACGTGATTCTGAACACATTCTCTGGAAATGTTTTCTACTAAAAACACCCACAACTATGAGTTCGATTACACCACAGTAAACTGAACTTTTTTTTTTTTTTTTTTTTTTTAAAAAAATTCTTCAAAATCAACAAATTGATCTGTATGAATCAGAAATCCATAATCAAGATGAGACAAATTGTAAGTCCATAATCACATTCAGACCGAGTTTTGGACTGAATTATCCAAAAGTCAAAATTTTCAATTTAAGCACATCATCTGTTTTCAGTCATGTGTCAGTATGATCATTCAGCTTTACACATGAATAACCTGCAAAACAGATTAAGTTGACTTTGGTACCCATATGAACTTGGGTCCAGGTTTGTTAGGTGCAGTGGTATATGCAGATATTCTATAAGAACCATACCAGTGCTGAATAAAATTTTTGTTCACAAAATCATTAGTCCCACAATATGAACAACAAAGTTTCTTTTGTGCAACTCTGACTAATTGATTTACAGAATAAATCACATCAGGTTTAACAAAAGATTTTCTTTGAAATGTATTGTTCTTCTTAACATTTGAATTAGGAACTTTTGATTTTGGCACTTCTTTCTTGGAAGTTGTTCCTTTAACTCTCCATTCCATTTTTATCTTTTTAAAAGAACAATTATAAGATTTATCAATAGCAGAATCATAAAACAGATTAGAAGAACGAATCTGATCTTTTGAACTATGATTTGATTTGTCAACAACTTTTGTTTCAAATTCTTTAAACTTTTTAACATACAAATCAAACCTTGACTGCAAATCAGATTTGGACTTCCTCTCTATCATGATTTTAGTTGATAAATCAGATAATTTCTTAATAAGCCTCCTTATCTCCAAATGAAAAACTTTCTTTTCCTTCTCAAACTCATCTTTTAAGCATTTTTCTTTAAATCCATTTACCTTCTTCTTTTCAGTCTCTTTCCTTCCATCTTCTAACTCTTTCTCCAACTCATTTATTTTTACAGAAAACTCATTTAACATTCCTGTTTTCTTTTTCTCAAAACCATTCTTTTCTTTTTGAAAAACATTTTTCTTGCATTCAAACTCTTTTCTTTCTTTTGCAAGAATTTTCTCCAAATCAGAAATTTTCAAAGATAATTCAACAGACTTTGTTTCAAAAACTTTCCTCTCAGTTTGAAAGTCTCTTCTCTCTTTCTCAAATTTCACTCTTTCAAGTATAAGTACTTGTTCAAAATCATAGATCTGTTTCAAGAGTTGACAATTTTTCATTTCACATGATTTGATTCTATTTTCAGAATTTGTCAACATCTTTCTTTCAAAATTGATTTTCTCTTTCAAATCAACATTCTCTTTTTCTAACAACTTTGTGTTCTCTTGAGCCTTTTCGAAATCTTTTAGAAGATCGAATTTATCTTTTTGCAAATTTACAACAACTTTTGCACTTTCCTCAAATTTGGCTTCAAGATTAGCAATCTTGCTTTCAAAATGAACAATCTCAGTTTTTGGTTTAGAAATTGTTTCTTTTGCTTTTACAGGACTTAATTTTTGTAAATTGTCCGAACTGGTTATAGAACTTGCAGGTCTCACAAAAACTTCAACAATCTCAGGCATGATGAAATGACAAATTCAAATATCAACTATGAATTATGAAAAAAAATGAGAATCAACACAGATCTAGAACATGCAAGAATTGATCAACTCTGTCACATGCATTTCATCAAACAGTTAGAGTACATGAATTAATGAAAACTTCTTTTCAACAAAAATTTGAATACTAATCAGCATGCAGCAGATATAATCACTTTGATCAAGAAACCAATCAAGAATTTCGAAGACATACCTGTGATCTCTGTTTAATTTCGAGAATTAATCAGCATAGAGAGAAAATATTTGGATGACTTGATTGTAAGATATCGATTCAACAGAAAGACAAATTCAAATTTCTTGAATCAATGATAGAAACGAATTCAAGAATTGTTAGGAATTCAAGAATTGTTAGCAGCAGCGGAATCAATTGTCGAATTGATCAAGAAACTTCAAGAACGCGATCAAACACACTCTTGGACGAATTTGTTTGTTGATTGGCTCTGATACCAATTGAAAGTCCAGGTTACACTCTTACAATCAAATATGAACATTCAAGATCGTATTCACAGCAACTGGTCATATGATTTATTAACAATCTGTGAATTACAAGATATTACAATGAATTTCTCTAAATGGATTCACCAAAGATTATGTCAAAGATTCTCTCCAAAGATTCTATTAGCTACAGTTGCTAACTCCTATATATACTGTAGAGAATAGCTAAAGCTACAGTACATATAAGAAACAGACTAATAGAACAATTACACGTGTCCTAATTAGTAACTGAATATAACAGATAATATCCCTAGATATGAATTCTGAACATACTTCTGAATAAGCGCTTCAGAACATTTGTCTTCATAGTCAGAAGTTCTGAGTCTCCTACTCAGAACTCTGAACCTTCTAGTCAGAATCCAACACTTAGAATCTTTTTGAGATTTCTCACTCAGAACTTCTGAGTCTTCTGAGTCTTCTTTAGTCTTCTTACTCAGAACTCAACACTTGTGTTTTTGACAAAACTCTAGACCTAACAATCTCCCCCTTTTTGTCAAACACACTTGTACTTTTCATCATCAAATTCTTAGAGCAGGAACAATCTTCAGAAGGAGCTCTTCTGAATGCTTTGACAACTTTTGCTCAGAATTCTGAATAATCTGAGTTAATAACTTCTGGTCAGTCTTTAATCAGCAGCAACAACGATTTCCAAATTGATTTCTGTTATATATTTGCTTTTTCTTTGCTCCCCCTTGAAATGACAATTCTCATCTTCATTTCAGCTTTCATAAGATTTCTTTATAAGAAACAACCGATCAGTTTCCTTTTCCTCTTCTTCTTCTTAAAATAACATTTCTCTCTTTTGTTATTTCTGTACAAAAACCATATCAATCTTCAAAATCTTTAGCTTTTCTCCCCCTAAAGTTTTGGAAAGCAAAATCATCTTCAAAATCTTTAGCTTTTCTCCCCCTTGATTTTCAAAACTTTAGCGATGCTTTTTCTTCGAATGAAGTCTATGCTTTTTCTCCTCCTTAATGAATAACCTTGCTCCCCCTCAAAATAAGAATTCTGGAGCAGTTTGTTTTCTCCCCCTGAAAGTATGCAAATATTTCATTAAAATTATTCATTTCAAATATAGTGCTTTAATGAAAACATTTATACAAGGAGAATAAGATTTACTGAACTACACTTGATAACTACTAACATTTGATCATTTGAAAACTTTACAAAAGAAATCCAACTTAATGAAATTTATCAGATTTTTCAATCAAATGAAATCAAATGCATGTGTTTGGATTCAAATACAAGTCATCATTGCATATCGAGTTAAAAATGTTCAGTTTCAATCCCTTTATTAAATCTATTTGGTGTGCTTAGCATGCGAAATATGATTAGCTTCAAGCATATGCAATTCTAAAAACATATACGAATACTTTGCTCTACTCACACTATTTGTCCAAAATCAGGATTTTCACAAATTTACAGGTTTATTGCGACTTTGAATTTTCCCAAAGTTTCAAGAGATGTGTGCTCATTGGCATCTTTTAATTTTGTGCTCATTGACATCTTTTAATTTTGTGCTCATTGACATCTTTTAATTTTGTGCACATTGGCATCTTTTAATCAAAAAGTTTAGTAAGAATAAGATATATCGTTAAACATGACTTTCTATCTGGTTCTATTGCAGGATTTGGGTCAGCATATCCCAGACCAGTTGGTCTTAGGTGCTAGGTGACAAGCACCCCATGGAACTTAATTTCCCAAACCAGAAAGGCCACATCGATATATCTTAAACCCATTTGTACCAGTAGAACATGGCTTTCTATCTGATTCTATTGCAGGATTTGGGTCAGCCGATCCTAGACCAGTTGATCTTAGGGACTAGGTGTCGAGCACCCCTTAGGACTTACTCTCCCAAACCAGAAAGGCCACAGGTACAAACTTTCAAACTAAATGATTTTGTATATATATATTGCATCTCAATCACTTGGTTCTAAAACGTAGTACTTCCCCCATATTTTCGTTTCCATCCATCATTCTGACATTTAGGCTTTTTGAGCATTATATTCTATATAAGTATAGATTTCATAACATTGAGCATTCGGCATAATTTCATTCATGTTTTGCTTACCTTTCGATTTAATTCAGAAGTGAAAGTTGAAACAAATATAGCTCAGATAATACAAAATACTTGTAAAATCACTTTTTGACACACATTTATTCATTGAATGAAAATTAAAAAAAATCATATCATTGAATTAAATTGTTAAGATTCAAACATTCAAAGCAATAGAAATAAAACATAATACAATGTTACCTTTCACCACTTGTTCCTTGAAACATAAAAATATGACAGTTAAGGATATCACCTGAGAAATATGAGTTCTAAACTGATTTGTTTAGAAGTCTTAGTCTCTGAAGTACGGGTCCTGAACTGAATTATTCAGAAGCCATTGTCATTTAAGTACGGGTTTTGAACTGATATGTTCAAAAACCTAAAACGTTGAATCACGGGTTTTGAACATTATCTTGAAACAATCAGATCAAATTTTGAGTCAATGCTTCCTCTGAAATCAAGATAATCCTGCAAAATCAAGAGATTTTGGTAATCATCTACGATGATTCCTCATTAGTTATCAAAAAAAAATTCTGAGTAGTAGAGTCAGAATTCTGATTAGAAGAGTCAGAATTCTGAGTAACTTGCTCAAAATTCTAAGTATCAGAGTCAGAATTCTGATTAGTTGAGTCAGAATTCTGAGTAACTTGCTCAAAATTCTAAGTATCAGAGTCAGAATTCTGATTAGTTGAGTCAGAACTTCTGAGTAGTAGAGTCAGAACTTCTGAGTAACAGTCAGAATTCTGATAAAACTATCCAGAGAAAATTCCTTAGAAAAATGTTTGGATTTTGTGATTTTTGAACATTCTGAACTTCAAACCACCATAACTTGCTCAAAAATCAGAATTTTTCCACCAAAATTTGCAAGGTTGCTCAAAACGTGATTCTGAACACATTCTCTGGAAATGTTTTCTACTAAAAACACCCACAACTATGAGTTCGATTACACCACAGTAAACTGAACTTTTTTTTTTTTTTTTTTTTTTTAAAAAAATTCTTCAAAATCAACAAATTGATCTGTATGAATCAGAAATCCATAATCAAGATGAGACAAATTGTAAGTCCATAATCACATTCAGACCGAGTTTTGGACTGAATTATCCAAAAGTCAAAATTTTCAATTTAAGCACATCATCTGTTTTCAGTCATGTGTCAGTATGATCATTCAGCTTTACACATGAATAACCTGCAAAACAGATTAAGTTGACTTTGGTACCCATATGAACTTGGGTCCAGGTTTGTTAGGTGCAGTGGTATATGCAGATATTCTATAAGAACCATACCAGTGCTGAATAAAATTTTTGTTCACAAAATCATTAGTCCCACAATATGAACAACAAAGTTTCTTTTGTGCAACTCTGACTAATTGATTTACAGAATAAATCACATCAGGTTTAACAAAAGATTTTCTTTGAAATGTATTGTTCTTCTTAACATTTGAATTAGGAACTTTTGATTTTGGCACTTCTTTCTTGGAAGTTGTTCCTTTAACTCTCCATTCCATTTTTATCTTTTTAAAAGAACAATTATAAGATTTATCAATAGCAGAATCATAAAACAGATTAGAAGAACGAATCTGATCTTTTGAACTATGATTTGATTTGTCAACAACTTTTGTTTCAAATTCTTTAAACTTTTTAACATACAAATCAAACCTTGACTGCAAATCAGATTTGGACTTCCTCTCTATCATGATTTTAGTTGATAAATCAGATAATTTCTTAATAAGCCTCCTTATCTCCAAATGAAAAACTTTCTTTTCCTTCTCAAACTCATCTTTTAAGCATTTTTCTTTAAATCCATTTACCTTCTTCTTTTCAGTCTCTTTCCTTCCATCTTCTAACTCTTTCTCCAACTCATTTATTTTTACAGAAAACTCATTTAACATTCCTGTTTTCTTTTTCTCAAAACCATTCTTTTCTTTTTGAAAAACATTTTTCTTGCATTCAAACTCTTTTCTTTCTTTTGCAAGAATTTTCTCCAAATCAGAAATTTTCAAAGATAATTCAACAGACTTTGTTTCAAAAACTTTCCTCTCAGTTTGAAAGTCTCTTCTCTCTTTCTCAAATTTCACTCTTTCAAGTATAAGTACTTGTTCAAAATCATAGATCTGTTTCAAGAGTTGACAATTTTTCATTTCACATGATTTGATTCTATTTTCAGAATTTGTCAACATCTTTCTTTCAAAATTGATTTTCTCTTTCAAATCAACATTCTCTTTTTCTAACAACTTTGTGTTCTCTTGAGCCTTTTCGAAATCTTTTAGAAGATCGAATTTATCTTTTTGCAAATTTACAACAACTTTTGCACTTTCCTCAAATTTGGCTTCAAGATTAGCAATCTTGCTTTCAAAATGAACAATCTCAGTTTTTGGTTTAGAAATTGTTTCTTTTGCTTTTACAGGACTTAATTTTTGTAAATTGTCCGAACTGGTTATAGAACTTGCAGGTCTCACAAAAACTTCAACAATCTCAGGCATGATGAAATGACAAATTCAAATATCAACTATGAATTATGAAAAAAAATGAGAATCAACACAGATCTAGAACATGCAAGAATTGATCAACTCTGTCACATGCATTTCATCAAACAGTTAGAGTACATGAATTAATGAAAACTTCTTTTCAACAAAAATTTGAATACTAATCAGCATGCAGCAGATATAATCACTTTGATCAAGAAACCAATCAAGAATTTCGAAGACATACCTGTGATCTCTGTTTAATTTCGAGAATTAATCAGCATAGAGAGAAAATATTTGGATGACTTGATTGTAAGATATCGATTCAACAGAAAGACAAATTCAAATTTCTTGAATCAATGATAGAAACGAATTCAAGAATTGTTAGGAATTCAAGAATTGTTAGCAGCAGCGGAATCAATTGTCGAATTGATCAAGAAACTTCAAGAACGCGATCAAACACACTCTTGGACGAATTTGTTTGTTGATTGGCTCTGATACCAATTGAAAGTCCAGGTTACACTCTTACAATCAAATATGAACATTCAAGATCGTATTCACAGCAACTGGTCATATGATTTATTAACAATCTGTGAATTACAAGATATTACAATGAATTTCTCTAAATGGATTCACCAAAGATTATGTCAAAGATTCTCTCCAAAGATTCTATTAGCTACAGTTGCTAACTCCTATATATACTGTAGAGAATAGCTAAAGCTACAGTACATATAAGAAACAGACTAATAGAACAATTACACGTGTCCTAATTAGTAACTGAATATAACAGATAATATCCCTAGATATGAATTCTGAACATACTTCTGAATAAGCGCTTCAGAACATTTGTCTTCATAGTCAGAAGTTCTGAGTCTCCTACTCAGAACTCTGAACCTTCTAGTCAGAATCCAACACTTAGAATCTTTTTGAGATTTCTCACTCAGAACTTCTGAGTCTTCTGAGTCTTCTTTAGTCTTCTTACTCAGAACTCAACACTTGTGTTTTTGACAAAACTCTAGACCTAACAATCTCCCCCTTTTTGTCAAACACACTTGTACTTTTCATCATCAAATTCTTAGAGCAGGAACAATCTTCAGAAGGAGCTCTTCTGAATGCTTTGACAACTTTTGCTCAGAATTCTGAATAATCTGAGTTAATAACTTCTGGTCAGTCTTTAATCAGCAGCAACAACGATTTCCAAATTGATTTCTGTTATATATTTGCTTTTTCTTTGCTCCCCCTTGAAATGACAATTCTCATCTTCATTTCAGCTTTCATAAGATTTCTTTATAAGAAACAACCGATCAGTTTCCTTTTCCTCTTCTTCTTCTTAAAATAACATTTCTCTCTTTTGTTATTTCTGTACAAAAACCATATCAATCTTCAAAATCTTTAGCTTTTCTCCCCCTAAAGTTTTGGAAAGCAAAATCATCTTCAAAATCTTTAGCTTTTCTCCCCCTTGATTTTCAAAACTTTAGCGATGCTTTTTCTTCGAATGAAGTCTATGCTTTTTCTCCTCCTTAATGAATAACCTTGCTCCCCCTCAAAATAAGAATTCTGGAGCAGTTTGTTTTCTCCCCCTGAAAGTATGCAAATATTTCATTAAAATTATTCATTTCAAATATAGTGCTTTAATGAAAACATTTATACAAGGAGAATAAGATTTACTGAACTACACTTGATAACTACTAACATTTGATCATTTGAAAACTTTACAAAAGAAATCCAACTTAATGAAATTTATCAGATTTTTCAATCAAATGAAATCAAATGCATGTGTTTGGATTCAAATACAAGTCATCATTGCATATCGAGTTAAAAATGTTCAGTTTCAATCCCTTTATTAAATCTATTTGGTGTGCTTAGCATGCGAAATATGATTAGCTTCAAGCATATGCAATTCTAAAAACATATACGAATACTTTGCTCTACTCACACTATTTGTCCAAAATCAGGATTTTCACAAATTTACAGGTTTATTGCGACTTTGAATTTTCCCAAAGTTTCAAGAGATGTGTGCTCATTGGCATCTTTTAATTTTGTGCTCATTGACATCTTTTAATTTTGTGCTCATTGACATCTTTTAATTTTGTGCACATTGGCATCTTTTAATCAAAAAGTTTAGTAAGAATAAGATATATCGTTAAACATGACTTTCTATCTGGTTCTATTGCAGGATTTGGGTCAGCATATCCCAGACCAGTTGGTCTTAGGTGCTAGGTGACAAGCACCCCATGGAACTTAATTTCCCAAACCAGAAAGGCCACATCGATATATCTTAAACCCATTTGTACCAGTAGAACATGGCTTTCTATCTGATTCTATTGCAGGATTTGGGTCAGCCGATCCTAGACCAGTTGATCTTAGGGACTAGGTGTCGAGCACCCCTTAGGACTTACTCTCCCAAACCAGAAAGGCCACAGGTACAAACTTTCAAACTAAATGATTTTGTATATATATATTGCATCTCAATCACTTGGTTCTAAAACGTAGTACTTCCCCCATATTTTCGTTTCCATCCATCATTCTGACATTTAGGCTTTTTGAGCATTATATTCTATATAAGTATAGATTTCATAACATTGAGCATTCGGCATAATTTCATTCATGTTTTGCTTACCTTTCGATTTAATTCAGAAGTGAAAGTTGAAACAAATATAGCTCAGATAATACAAAATACTTGTAAAATCACTTTTTGACACACATTTATTCATTGAATGAAAATTAAAAAAAATCATATCATTGAATTAAATTGTTAAGATTCAAACATTCAAAGCAATAGAAATAAAACATAATACAATGTTACCTTTCACCACTTGTTCCTTGAAACATAAAAATATGACAGTTAAGGATATCACCTGAGAAATATGAGTTCTAAACTGATTTGTTTAGAAGTCTTAGTCTCTGAAGTACGGGTCCTGAACTGAATTATTCAGAAGCCATTGTCATTTAAGTACGGGTTTTGAACTGATATGTTCAAAAACCTAAAACGTTGAATCACGGGTTTTGAACATTATCTTGAAACAATCAGATCAAATTTTGAGTCAATGCTTCCTCTGAAATCAAGATAATCCTGCAAAATCAAGAGATTTTGGTAATCATCTACGATGATTCCTCATTAGTTATCAAAAAAAAATTCTGAGTAGTAGAGTCAGAATTCTGATTAGAAGAGTCAGAATTCTGAGTAACTTGCTCAAAATTCTAAGTATCAGAGTCAGAATTCTGATTAGTTGAGTCAGAATTCTGAGTAACTTGCTCAAAATTCTAAGTATCAGAGTCAGAATTCTGATTAGTTGAGTCAGAACTTCTGAGTAGTAGAGTCAGAACTTCTGAGTAACAGTCAGAATTCTGATAAAACTATCCAGAGAAAATTCCTTAGAAAAATGTTTGGATTTTGTGATTTTTGAACATTCTGAACTTCAAACCACCATAACTTGCTCAAAAATCAGAATTTTTCCACCAAAATTTGCAAGGTTGCTCAAAACGTGATTCTGAACACATTCTCTGGAAATGTTTTCTACTAAAAACACCCACAACTATGAGTTCGATTACACCACAGTAAACTGAACTTTTTTTTTTTTTTTTTTTTTTTAAAAAAATTCTTCAAAATCAACAAATTGATCTGTATGAATCAGAAATCCATAATCAAGATGAGACAAATTGTAAGTCCATAATCACATTCAGACCGAGTTTTGGACTGAATTATCCAAAAGTCAAAATTTTCAATTTAAGCACATCATCTGTTTTCAGTCATGTGTCAGTATGATCATTCAGCTTTACACATGAATAACCTGCAAAACAGATTAAGTTGACTTTGGTACCCATATGAACTTGGGTCCAGGTTTGTTAGGTGCAGTGGTATATGCAGATATTCTATAAGAACCATACCAGTGCTGAATAAAATTTTTGTTCACAAAATCATTAGTCCCACAATATGAACAACAAAGTTTCTTTTGTGCAACTCTGACTAATTGATTTACAGAATAAATCACATCAGGTTTAACAAAAGATTTTCTTTGAAATGTATTGTTCTTCTTAACATTTGAATTAGGAACTTTTGATTTTGGCACTTCTTTCTTGGAAGTTGTTCCTTTAACTCTCCATTCCATTTTTATCTTTTTAAAAGAACAATTATAAGATTTATCAATAGCAGAATCATAAAACAGATTAGAAGAACGAATCTGATCTTTTGAACTATGATTTGATTTGTCAACAACTTTTGTTTCAAATTCTTTAAACTTTTTAACATACAAATCAAACCTTGACTGCAAATCAGATTTGGACTTCCTCTCTATCATGATTTTAGTTGATAAATCAGATAATTTCTTAATAAGCCTCCTTATCTCCAAATGAAAAACTTTCTTTTCCTTCTCAAACTCATCTTTTAAGCATTTTTCTTTAAATCCATTTACCTTCTTCTTTTCAGTCTCTTTCCTTCCATCTTCTAACTCTTTCTCCAACTCATTTATTTTTACAGAAAACTCATTTAACATTCCTGTTTTCTTTTTCTCAAAACCATTCTTTTCTTTTTGAAAAACATTTTTCTTGCATTCAAACTCTTTTCTTTCTTTTGCAAGAATTTTCTCCAAATCAGAAATTTTCAAAGATAATTCAACAGACTTTGTTTCAAAAACTTTCCTCTCAGTTTGAAAGTCTCTTCTCTCTTTCTCAAATTTCACTCTTTCAAGTATAAGTACTTGTTCAAAATCATAGATCTGTTTCAAGAGTTGACAATTTTTCATTTCACATGATTTGATTCTATTTTCAGAATTTGTCAACATCTTTCTTTCAAAATTGATTTTCTCTTTCAAATCAACATTCTCTTTTTCTAACAACTTTGTGTTCTCTTGAGCCTTTTCGAAATCTTTTAGAAGATCGAATTTATCTTTTTGCAAATTTACAACAACTTTTGCACTTTCCTCAAATTTGGCTTCAAGATTAGCAATCTTGCTTTCAAAATGAACAATCTCAGTTTTTGGTTTAGAAATTGTTTCTTTTGCTTTTACAGGACTTAATTTTTGTAAATTGTCCGAACTGGTTATAGAACTTGCAGGTCTCACAAAAACTTCAACAATCTCAGGCATGATGAAATGACAAATTCAAATATCAACTATGAATTATGAAAAAAAATGAGAATCAACACAGATCTAGAACATGCAAGAATTGATCAACTCTGTCACATGCATTTCATCAAACAGTTAGAGTACATGAATTAATGAAAACTTCTTTTCAACAAAAATTTGAATACTAATCAGCATGCAGCAGATATAATCACTTTGATCAAGAAACCAATCAAGAATTTCGAAGACATACCTGTGATCTCTGTTTAATTTCGAGAATTAATCAGCATAGAGAGAAAATATTTGGATGACTTGATTGTAAGATATCGATTCAACAGAAAGACAAATTCAAATTTCTTGAATCAATGATAGAAACGAATTCAAGAATTGTTAGGAATTCAAGAATTGTTAGCAGCAGCGGAATCAATTGTCGAATTGATCAAGAAACTTCAAGAACGCGATCAAACACACTCTTGGACGAATTTGTTTGTTGATTGGCTCTGATACCAATTGAAAGTCCAGGTTACACTCTTACAATCAAATATGAACATTCAAGATCGTATTCACAGCAACTGGTCATATGATTTATTAACAATCTGTGAATTACAAGATATTACAATGAATTTCTCTAAATGGATTCACCAAAGATTATGTCAAAGATTCTCTCCAAAGATTCTATTAGCTACAGTTGCTAACTCCTATATATACTGTAGAGAATAGCTAAAGCTACAGTACATATAAGAAACAGACTAATAGAACAATTACACGTGTCCTAATTAGTAACTGAATATAACAGATAATATCCCTAGATATGAATTCTGAACATACTTCTGAATAAGCGCTTCAGAACATTTGTCTTCATAGTCAGAAGTTCTGAGTCTCCTACTCAGAACTCTGAACCTTCTAGTCAGAATCCAACACTTAGAATCTTTTTGAGATTTCTCACTCAGAACTTCTGAGTCTTCTGAGTCTTCTTTAGTCTTCTTACTCAGAACTCAACACTTGTGTTTTTGACAAAACTCTAGACCTAACAATCTCCCCCTTTTTGTCAAACACACTTGTACTTTTCATCATCAAATTCTTAGAGCAGGAACAATCTTCAGAAGGAGCTCTTCTGAATGCTTTGACAACTTTTGCTCAGAATTCTGAATAATCTGAGTTAATAACTTCTGGTCAGTCTTTAATCAGCAGCAACAACGATTTCCAAATTGATTTCTGTTATATATTTGCTTTTTCTTTGCTCCCCCTTGAAATGACAATTCTCATCTTCATTTCAGCTTTCATAAGATTTCTTTATAAGAAACAACCGATCAGTTTCCTTTTCCTCTTCTTCTTCTTAAAATAACATTTCTCTCTTTTGTTATTTCTGTACAAAAACCATATCAATCTTCAAAATCTTTAGCTTTTCTCCCCCTAAAGTTTTGGAAAGCAAAATCATCTTCAAAATCTTTAGCTTTTCTCCCCCTTGATTTTCAAAACTTTAGCGATGCTTTTTCTTCGAATGAAGTCTATGCTTTTTCTCCTCCTTAATGAATAACCTTGCTCCCCCTCAAAATAAGAATTCTGGAGCAGTTTGTTTTCTCCCCCTGAAAGTATGCAAATATTTCATTAAAATTATTCATTTCAAATATAGTGCTTTAATGAAAACATTTATACAAGGAGAATAAGATTTACTGAACTACACTTGATAACTACTAACATTTGATCATTTGAAAACTTTACAAAAGAAATCCAACTTAATGAAATTTATCAGATTTTTCAATCAAATGAAATCAAATGCATGTGTTTGGATTCAAATACAAGTCATCATTGCATATCGAGTTAAAAATGTTCAGTTTCAATCCCTTTATTAAATCTATTTGGTGTGCTTAGCATGCGAAATATGATTAGCTTCAAGCATATGCAATTCTAAAAACATATACGAATACTTTGCTCTACTCACACTATTTGTCCAAAATCAGGATTTTCACAAATTTACAGGTTTATTGCGACTTTGAATTTTCCCAAAGTTTCAAGAGATGTGTGCTCATTGGCATCTTTTAATTTTGTGCTCATTGACATCTTTTAATTTTGTGCTCATTGACATCTTTTAATTTTGTGCACATTGGCATCTTTTAATCAAAAAGTTTAGTAAGAATAAGATATATCGTTAAACATGACTTTCTATCTGGTTCTATTGCAGGATTTGGGTCAGCATATCCCAGACCAGTTGGTCTTAGGTGCTAGGTGACAAGCACCCCATGGAACTTAATTTCCCAAACCAGAAAGGCCACATCGATATATCTTAAACCCATTTGTACCAGTAGAACATGGCTTTCTATCTGATTCTATTGCAGGATTTGGGTCAGCCGATCCTAGACCAGTTGATCTTAGGGACTAGGTGTCGAGCACCCCTTAGGACTTACTCTCCCAAACCAGAAAGGCCACAGGTACAAACTTTCAAACTAAATGATTTTGTATATATATATTGCATCTCAATCACTTGGTTCTAAAACGTAGTACTTCCCCCATATTTTCGTTTCCATCCATCATTCTGACATTTAGGCTTTTTGAGCATTATATTCTATATAAGTATAGATTTCATAACATTGAGCATTCGGCATAATTTCATTCATGTTTTGCTTACCTTTCGATTTAATTCAGAAGTGAAAGTTGAAACAAATATAGCTCAGATAATACAAAATACTTGTAAAATCACTTTTTGACACACATTTATTCATTGAATGAAAATTAAAAAAAATCATATCATTGAATTAAATTGTTAAGATTCAAACATTCAAAGCAATAGAAATAAAACATAATACAATGTTACCTTTCACCACTTGTTCCTTGAAACATAAAAATATGACAGTTAAGGATATCACCTGAGAAATATGAGTTCTAAACTGATTTGTTTAGAAGTCTTAGTCTCTGAAGTACGGGTCCTGAACTGAATTATTCAGAAGCCATTGTCATTTAAGTACGGGTTTTGAACTGATATGTTCAAAAACCTAAAACGTTGAATCACGGGTTTTGAACATTATCTTGAAACAATCAGATCAAATTTTGAGTCAATGCTTCCTCTGAAATCAAGATAATCCTGCAAAATCAAGAGATTTTGGTAATCATCTACGATGATTCCTCATTAGTTATCAAAATAAAATTCTGAGTAGTAGAGTCAGAATTCTGATTAGAAGAGTCAGAATTCTGAGTAACTTGCTCAAAATTCTAAGTATCAGAGTCAGAATTCTGATTAGTTGAGTCAGAATTCTGAGTAACTTGCTCAAAATTCTAAGTATCAGAGTCAGAATTCTGATTAGTTGAGTCAGAACTTCTGAGTAGTAGAGTCAGAACTTCTGAGTAACAGTCAGAATTCTGATAAAACTATCCAGAGAAAATTCCTTAGAAAAATGTTTGGATTTTGTGATTTTTGAACATTCTGAACTTCAAACCACCATAACTTGCTCAAAAATCAGAATTTTTCCACCAAAATTTGCAAGGTTGCTCAAAACGTGATTCTGAACACATTCTCTGGAAATGTTTTCTACTAAAAACACCCACAACTATGAGTTCGATTACACCACAGTAAACTGAACTTTTTTTTTTTTTTTTTTTTTTAAAAAAATTCTTCAAAATCAACAAATTGATCTGTATGAATCAGAAATCCATAATCAAGATGAGACAAATTGTAAGTCCATAATCACATTCAGACCGAGTTTTGGACTGAATTATCCAAAAGTCAAAATTTTCAATTTAAGCACATCATCTGTTTTCAGTCATGTGTCAGTATGATCATTCAGCTTTACACATGAATAACCTGCAAAACAGATTAAGTTGACTTTGGTACCCATATGAACTTGGGTCCAGGTTTGTTAGGTGCAGTGGTATATGCAGATATTCTATAAGAACCATACCAGTGCTGAATAAAATTTTTGTTCACAAAATCATTAGTCCCACAATATGAACAACAAAGTTTCTTTTGTGCAACTCTGACTAATTGATTTACAGAATAAATCACATCAGGTTTAACAAAAGATTTTCTTTGAAATGTATTGTTCTTCTTAACATTTGAATTAGGAACTTTTGATTTTGGCACTTCTTTCTTGGAAGTTGTTCCTTTAACTCTCCATTCCATTTTTATCTTTTTAAAAGAACAATTATAAGATTTATCAATAGCAGAATCATAAAACAGATTAGAAGAACGAATCTGATCTTTTGAACTATGATTTGATTTGTCAACAACTTTTGTTTCAAATTCTTTAAACTTTTTAACATACAAATCAAACCTTGACTGCAAATCAGATTTGGACTTCCTCTCTATCATGATTTTAGTTGATAAATCAGATAATTTCTTAATAAGCCTCCTTATCTCCAAATGAAAAACTTTCTTTTCCTTCTCAAACTCATCTTTTAAGCATTTTTCTTTAAATCCATTTACCTTCTTCTTTTCAGTCTCTTTCCTTCCATCTTCTAACTCTTTCTCCAACTCATTTATTTTTACAGAAAACTCATTTAACATTCCTGTTTTCTTTTTCTCAAAACCATTCTTTTCTTTTTGAAAAACATTTTTCTTGCATTCAAACTCTTTTCTTTCTTTTGCAAGAATTTTCTCCAAATCAGAAATTTTCAAAGATAATTCAACAGACTTTGTTTCAAAAACTTTCCTCTCAGTTTGAAAGTCTCTTCTCTCTTTCTCAAATTTCACTCTTTCAAGTATAAGTACTTGTTCAAAATCATAGATCTGTTTCAAGAGTTGACAATTTTTCATTTCACATGATTTGATTCTATTTTCAGAATTTGTCAACATCTTTCTTTCAAAATTGATTTTCTCTTTCAAATCAACATTCTCTTTTTCTAACAACTTTGTGTTCTCTTGAGCCTTTTCGAAATCTTTTAGAAGATCGAATTTATCTTTTTGCAAATTTACAACAACTTTTGCACTTTCCTCAAATTTGGCTTCAAGATTAGCAATCTTGCTTTCAAAATGAACAATCTCAGTTTTTGGTTTAGAAATTGTTTCTTTTGCTTTTACAGGACTTAATTTTTGTAAATTGTCCGAACTGGTTATAGAACTTGCAGGTCTCACAAAAACTTCAACAATCTCAGGCATGATGAAATGACAAATTCAAATATCAACTATGAATTATGAAAAAAAATGAGAATCAACACAGATCTAGAACATGCAAGAATTGATCAACTCTGTCACATGCATTTCATCAAACAGTTAGAGTACATGAATTAATGAAAACTTCTTTTCAACAAAAATTTGAATACTAATCAGCATGCAGCAGATATAATCACTTTGATCAAGAAACCAATCAAGAATTTCGAAGACATACCTGTGATCTCTGTTTAATTTCGAGAATTAATCAGCATAGAGAGAAAATATTTGGATGACTTGATTGTAAGATATCGATTCAACAGAAAGACAAATTCAAATTTCTTGAATCAATGATAGAAACGAATTCAAGAATTGTTAGGAATTCAAGAATTGTTAGCAGCAGCGGAATCAATTGTCGAATTGATCAAGAAACTTCAAGAACGCGATCAAACACACTCTTGGACGAATTTGTTTGTTGATTGGCTCTGATACCAATTGAAAGTCCAGGTTACACTCTTACAATCAAATATGAACATTCAAGATCGTATTCACAGCAACTGGTCATATGATTTATTAACAATCTGTGAATTACAAGATATTACAATGAATTTCTCTAAATGGATTCACCAAAGATTATGTCAAAGATTCTCTCCAAAGATTCTATTAGCTACAGTTGCTAACTCCTATATATACTGTAGAGAATAGCTAAAGCTACAGTACATATAAGAAACAGACTAATAGAACAATTACACGTGTCCTAATTAGTAACTGAATATAACAGATAATATCCCTAGATATGAATTCTGAACATACTTCTGAATAAGCGCTTCAGAACATTTGTCTTCATAGTCAGAAGTTCTGAGTCTCCTACTCAGAACTCTGAACCTTCTAGTCAGAATCCAACACTTAGAATCTTTTTGAGATTTCTCACTCAGAACTTCTGAGTCTTCTGAGTCTTCTTTAGTCTTCTTACTCAGAACTCAACACTTGTGTTTTTGACAAAACTCTAGACCTAACAATCTCCCCCTTTTTGTCAAACACACTTGTACTTTTCATCATCAAATTCTTAGAGCAGGAACAATCTTCAGAAGGAGCTCTTCTGAATGCTTTGACAACTTTTGCTCAGAATTCTGAATAATCTGAGTTAATAACTTCTGGTCAGTCTTTAATCAGCAGCAACAACGATTTCCAAATTGATTTCTGTTATATATTTGCTTTTTCTTTGCTCCCCCTTGAAATGACAATTCTCATCTTCATTTCAGCTTTCATAAGATTTCTTTATAAGAAACAACCGATCAGTTTCCTTTTCCTCTTCTTCTTCTTAAAATAACATTTCTCTCTTTTGTTATTTCTGTACAAAAACCATATCAATCTTCAAAATCTTTAGCTTTTCTCCCCCTAAAGTTTTGGAAAGCAAAATCATCTTCAAAATCTTTAGCTTTTCTCCCCCTTGATTTTCAAAACTTTAGCGATGCTTTTTCTTCGAATGAAGTCTATGCTTTTTCTCCTCCTTAATGAATAACCTTGCTCCCCCTCAAAATAAGAATTCTGGAGCAGTTTGTTTTCTCCCCCTGAAAGTATGCAAATATTTCATTAAAATTATTCATTTCAAATATAGTGCTTTAATGAAAACATTTATACAAGGAGAATAAGATTTACTGAACTACACTTGATAACTACTAACATTTGATCATTTGAAAACTTTACAAAAGAAATCCAACTTAATGAAATTTATCAGATTTTTCAATCAAATGAAATCAAATGCATGTGTTTGGATTCAAATACAAGTCATCATTGCATATCGAGTTAAAAATGTTCAGTTTCAATCCCTTTATTAAATCTATTTGGTGTGCTTAGCATGCGAAATATGATTAGCTTCAAGCATATGCAATTCTAAAAACATATACGAATACTTTGCTCTACTCACACTATTTGTCCAAAATCAGGATTTTCACAAATTTACAGGTTTATTGCGACTTTGAATTTTCCCAAAGTTTCAAGAGATGTGTGCTCATTGGCATCTTTTAATTTTGTGCTCATTGACATCTTTTAATTTTGTGCTCATTGACATCTTTTAATTTTGTGCACATTGGCATCTTTTAATCAAAAAGTTTAGTAAGAATAAGATATATCGTTAAACATGACTTTCTATCTGGTTCTATTGCAGGATTTGGGTCAGCATATCCCAGACCAGTTGGTCTTAGGTGCTAGGTGACAAGCACCCCATGGAACTTAATTTCCCAAACCAGAAAGGCCACATCGATATATCTTAAACCCATTTGTACCAGTAGAACATGGCTTTCTATCTGATTCTATTGCAGGATTTGGGTCAGCCGATCCTAGACCAGTTGATCTTAGGGACTAGGTGTCGAGCACCCCTTAGGACTTACTCTCCCAAACCAGAAAGGCCACAGGTACAAACTTTCAAACTAAATGATTTTGTATATATATATTGCATCTCAATCACTTGGTTCTAAAACGTAGTACTTCCCCCATATTTTCGTTTCCATCCATCATTCTGACATTTAGGCTTTTTGAGCATTATATTCTATATAAGTATAGATTTCATAACATTGAGCATTCGGCATAATTTCATTCATGTTTTGCTTACCTTTCGATTTAATTCAGAAGTGAAAGTTGAAACAAATATAGCTCAGATAATACAAAATACTTGTAAAATCACTTTTTGACACACATTTATTCATTGAATGAAAATTAAAAAAAATCATATCATTGAATTAAATTGTTAAGATTCAAACATTCAAAGCAATAGAAATAAAACATAATACAATGTTACCTTTCACCACTTGTTCCTTGAAACATAAAAATATGACAGTTAAGGATATCACCTGAGAAATATGAGTTCTAAACTGATTTGTTTAGAAGTCTTAGTCTCTGAAGTACGGGTCCTGAACTGAATTATTCAGAAGCCATTGTCATTTAAGTACGGGTTTTGAACTGATATGTTCAAAAACCTAAAACGTTGAATCACGGGTTTTGAACATTATCTTGAAACAATCAGATCAAATTTTGAGTCAATGCTTCCTCTGAAATCAAGATAATCCTGCAAAATCAAGAGATTTTGGTAATCATCTACGATGATTCCTCATTAGTTATCAAAATAAAATTCTGAGTAGTAGAGTCAGAATTCTGATTAGAAGAGTCAGAATTCTGAGTAACTTGCTCAAAATTCTAAGTATCAGAGTCAGAATTCTGATTAGTTGAGTCAGAATTCTGAGTAACTTGCTCAAAATTCTAAGTATCAGAGTCAGAATTCTGATTAGTTGAGTCAGAACTTCTGAGTAGTAGAGTCAGAACTTCTGAGTAACAGTCAGAATTCTGATAAAACTATCCAGAGAAAATTCCTTAGAAAAATGTTTGGATTTTGTGATTTTTGAACATTCTGAACTTCAAACCACCATAACTTGCTCAAAAATCAGAATTTTTCCACCAAAATTTGCAAGGTTGCTCAAAACGTGATTCTGAACACATTCTCTGGAAATGTTTTCTACTAAAAACACCCACAACTATGAGTTCGATTACACCACAGTAAACTGAACTTTTTTTTTTTTTTTTTTTTTTTAAAAAAATTCTTCAAAATCAACAAATTGATCTGTATGAATCAGAAATCCATAATCAAGATGAGACAAATTGTAAGTCCATAATCACATTCAGACCGAGTTTTGGACTGAATTATCCAAAAGTCAAAATTTTCAATTTAAGCACATCATCTGTTTTCAGTCATGTGTCAGTATGATCATTCAGCTTTACACATGAATAACCTGCAAAACAGATTAAGTTGACTTTGGTACCCATATGAACTTGGGTCCAGGTTTGTTAGGTGCAGTGGTATATGCAGATATTCTATAAGAACCATACCAGTGCTGAATAAAATTTTTGTTCACAAAATCATTAGTCCCACAATATGAACAACAAAGTTTCTTTTGTGCAACTCTGACTAATTGATTTACAGAATAAATCACATCAGGTTTAACAAAAGATTTTCTTTGAAATGTATTGTTCTTCTTAACATTTGAATTAGGAACTTTTGATTTTGGCACTTCTTTCTTGGAAGTTGTTCCTTTAACTCTCCATTCCATTTTTATCTTTTTAAAAGAACAATTATAAGATTTATCAATAGCAGAATCATAAAACAGATTAGAAGAACGAATCTGATCTTTTGAACTATGATTTGATTTGTCAACAACTTTTGTTTCAAATTCTTTAAACTTTTTAACATACAAATCAAACCTTGACTGCAAATCAGATTTGGACTTCCTCTCTATCATGATTTTAGTTGATAAATCAGATAATTTCTTAATAAGCCTCCTTATCTCCAAATGAAAAACTTTCTTTTCCTTCTCAAACTCATCTTTTAAGCATTTTTCTTTAAATCCATTTACCTTCTTCTTTTCAGTCTCTTTCCTTCCATCTTCTAACTCTTTCTCCAACTCATTTATTTTTACAGAAAACTCATTTAACATTCCTGTTTTCTTTTTCTCAAAACCATTCTTTTCTTTTTGAAAAACATTTTTCTTGCATTCAAACTCTTTTCTTTCTTTTGCAAGAATTTTCTCCAAATCAGAAATTTTCAAAGATAATTCAACAGACTTTGTTTCAAAAACTTTCCTCTCAGTTTGAAAGTCTCTTCTCTCTTTCTCAAATTTCACTCTTTCAAGTATAAGTACTTGTTCAAAATCATAGATCTGTTTCAAGAGTTGACAATTTTTCATTTCACATGATTTGATTCTATTTTCAGAATTTGTCAACATCTTTCTTTCAAAATTGATTTTCTCTTTCAAATCAACATTCTCTTTTTCTAACAACTTTGTGTTCTCTTGAGCCTTTTCGAAATCTTTTAGAAGATCGAATTTATCTTTTTGCAAATTTACAACAACTTTTGCACTTTCCTCAAATTTGGCTTCAAGATTAGCAATCTTGCTTTCAAAATGAACAATCTCAGTTTTTGGTTTAGAAATTGTTTCTTTTGCTTTTACAGGACTTAATTTTTGTAAATTGTCCGAACTGGTTATAGAACTTGCAGGTCTCACAAAAACTTCAACAATCTCAGGCATGATGAAATGACAAATTCAAATATCAACTATGAATTATGAAAAAAAATGAGAATCAACACAGATCTAGAACATGCAAGAATTGATCAACTCTGTCACATGCATTTCATCAAACAGTTAGAGTACATGAATTAATGAAAACTTCTTTTCAACAAAAATTTGAATACTAATCAGCATGCAGCAGATATAATCACTTTGATCAAGAAACCAATCAAGAATTTCGAAGACATACCTGTGATCTCTGTTTAATTTCGAGAATTAATCAGCATAGAGAGAAAATATTTGGATGACTTGATTGTAAGATATCGATTCAACAGAAAGACAAATTCAAATTTCTTGAATCAATGATAGAAACGAATTCAAGAATTGTTAGGAATTCAAGAATTGTTAGCAGCAGCGGAATCAATTGTCGAATTGATCAAGAAACTTCAAGAACGCGATCAAACACACTCTTGGACGAATTTGTTTGTTGATTGGCTCTGATACCAATTGAAAGTCCAGGTTACACTCTTACAATCAAATATGAACATTCAAGATCGTATTCACAGCAACTGGTCATATGATTTATTAACAATCTGTGAATTACAAGATATTACAATGAATTTCTCTAAATGGATTCACCAAAGATTATGTCAAAGATTCTCTCCAAAGATTCTATTAGCTACAGTTGCTAACTCCTATATATACTGTAGAGAATAGCTAAAGCTACAGTACATATAAGAAACAGACTAATAGAACAATTACACGTGTCCTAATTAGTAACTGAATATAACAGATAATATCCCTAGATATGAATTCTGAACATACTTCTGAATAAGCGCTTCAGAACATTTGTCTTCATAGTCAGAAGTTCTGAGTCTCCTACTCAGAACTCTGAACCTTCTAGTCAGAATCCAACACTTAGACAAACGGACCAATATACCTCGGACTGAGTTTACCTTGCTTCCCAAAACGTATGACTCCTTTCCCGGGCGATACTTTCAACATTACAAAATCCCCAACCTGAAACTCTAACGGTTTCCGACGTCGATCTGCATAACTTTTTTGTCTGTCTTGAGCCACTTTTAATCTGTCCCGAATCTGAGTAATCTTATCCGCTGTTAACTGTACTATTTCTGGCCCTGCTAATTGTTTCTCCCCCACTTCATTCCAACACAGAGGCGTTCGGCATTTTCTACCATACAATACTTCAAACGGTGCCGCTTGAATGCTAGAATGATAACTGTTGTTGTAGGCAAATTCTATCAAAGGCAGATGTTTATCCCATGATCCCCCAAAATCGACTATACAAGCCCGGAGCATATCTTCTAAAGTCTGAATTGTTCTTTCACTCTGTCCGTCAGTCTGTGGATGATATGCTGTACTCAATTTTATTTGCGTTCCCATCTCTTTTTGAAAGCTTCTCCAAAATCTAGAAGTAAATCGACTATCTCGATCGGAAATAATCGAGATTGGAACTCCATGTCGAGTTACTATTTCATTAATGTACAATTTAGCTAAACGTTCCAAGGAATCAGTTTCTTTTATCGGCAAGAAGTGAGCAGACTTCGTCAATCTATCCACAATCACCCAAATAGAGTCGAATCCCTTTGATGTTCTAGGCAACATGGTAATAAAATCAGTAGTGATCTGATCCCATTTCCACATTGGTATATCTAGCCGTTGCAATTGACCAAAAGGCTTCTGATGTTCAATCTTTACTTTCTTACAAGTAGTACAACATTCTACATACTTAGCAATACCTCTTTTCATTCTCGGCCACCAATAGAATTGTTTAAAATCTCTATACATTTTATTTGTACCTGGATGAATAGAAAATCGAGATTGATGAGCTTCTTGTAGTACACGATCACGTAATCCACCCAAATGAGGCACCCAAATTCTGTTTCCCATACACAATAACCCACGGTCATCTTTCTCAAGCAATGCTGATATTCCCACTAACCGTTCTGACTTCAAACTTTCTTCCTGATAAGCATCTATTTGGCACTTCAGTAGTTCGTCAAAAATGTTTGGAAGAAGTTCAGCTCTTAACGAGATAGCTTTTATTGTTCCACTTCTTTCTTGGCGACTTAGGGCATCTGCTACCACGTTCGCTTTCCCAGGGTGATATAGAATTTCACAATCATAATCATTTACCAATTCCAACCATCTTCTTTGTCTCATATTCAGTTCCTTCTGATCGAAAAGATGTTGGAGACTCTTACGGTCAGTGAAAATTTGGCATTTAGAACCATAAAGATAATGTCTCCATATCTTCAATGCAAAGACAACTGCTGCAAGCTCCATATCGTGAGTAGGATATTGTCTTTCATGATCCTTTAGCTGACGAGAAGCATAGGCAATCACCTTTCCACGTTGCATAAGTACACAGCCCAAACCCAGCTTAGAAGCATCACTGTAGACCACAAAATCATCGGAACCTTCTGGCAATGCTAATATCGGCGCGCTGCAGAGTTTCTCCTTCAGTATTCTGAATGCCTCGTCCTGTTATGCTTTCCATTCAAACTTTAAATTCTTCCGAGTCAACTTGGTCAATGGCGTCGCGATTCGAGAAAAGTCTTTTATAAATTTCCGGTAATATCCAGCTAAACCCAGAAAACTACGTACTTCGGTTGCCGTCTTCGGCGGTTCCCAATTTTCAATTGCTTCCACTTTTGCTGGATCAACTTGTATACCCTTCTCTGAAACTACATGCCCCAAAAACTGAACTTCCCGCAACCAAAATTCACATTTAGAGAACTTAGCGTACAACTTTTCTTTCTTCAACAACTCCAAAATCAAACGAAGATGTTGCGCATGATCCTCTTTGGATCGGGAATAAATAAGTATATCATCGATAAACACAATGACAAATTTATCGAGATAAGGCTTACATACCCGATTCATTAGATCCATGAAAGCGGCTGGAGCGTTCGTCAATCCGAAAGGCATTACCAAAAATTCGTAGTGGCCATATCTTGTGCGAAAAGCAGTCTTTAAAACATCCTCCTCCTTCACCTTTAACTGATGGTAGCCAGATCTGAGATCAATCTTTGAGAAGTAACAAGCTCCAACTAATTGATCAAAAAGGTCATCGATTCTTGGAAGTGGATACTTCTTCTTGATCGTGCGTTTGTTCAGCTCCCGATAATCAATACACATTCTCATTGAACCGTCTTTCTTCTTCACAAATAAAACTGGTGCACCCCACGGCGAAGAGCTGGGTCTGATGAAGCCCTTATCAGATAAATCTTGAAGCTGTGCCATCATTTCTTTCATTTCTGGAGGTGCTAGTCTGTACGGCGCACGAGCGATGGGATTGGCTCCAGGTACCAGGTCTATTCCAAATTCTACTTGCCTAACGGGAGGAAGACTATTCAAGTCTTCAGGAAAAACTTCTGGGTATTCACTAACAATGGAAATATCTTCCAGCTTACACTTTTCAGGCCTACTTTCTATCACATAGGCTAGATAACTAGAGCAACCCTTATTAACACATTTACGGGCTTTTACCATAGATATAAGACTGGACTGATGATTCCTACGATCTCCATAAATCACTACCGATCTCTTATCAGGCAAAACGACATTGATTATTTTCTTATCACAAACTATGTTAGCCTGATTCTCAGCTAGCCAATCCATTCCTACTACCACATCAAATTCAATCAAAGCTATTGGGAACAGTTGTATCGGTACTCCACATCCCTCTATATCTATCATGCAACGATCAAAAACCTCTTTAACTGCCACTTGGTTATCATTTACGGTGTCTACTAATAAAGCATGTTTTAACAATTTAGGCTCTAAATGCATGTGAGCAGCAAAGGAGGGAGACACAAAAGATCGGTTTGCACCGGAATCAAATAACACTTTAGCACGCGTGGAGTTTATGAAAAATGTACCTGTGACCACATCCGGAGTTTCCTCCGCCTCTTTAGCTGTCATTTGAAATGTACGACCCCTCGTTCTGGGCGGTTCTATTCTTGGAACCACTGGTCTAGTAATGGTTGGCTTCCCGGATGTACCCCCTTGTTGTATTCTACCTCGCGGACAATCAGATTGGAGGTGATCCGGAGAGTTGCACAAAAAGCAAAACCGTGTTACTCGACAATCTTTAACAACATGACCGGTTTTCCCACACTTAAAACAAACCCGCGACTCCACTTGACAATTTCCCTGATGGTAGCGATTACATCTCGGACATGGTCTTTCCGCTGGTCGGAACGACGGACGGTTATCAAACCTCGGGAATCTAGACTTCTTTGGATCTTGCGGTGGTCCTTCCCATTTCCTTTTCCCAAGCTCTTATCACCGGCATCCCTTTTATTGTCTCGTTCGACATTTTCTGCAGCATCCACAGCAGCGGTAAACGTATCTGGCCTTGTTGCAGTCACCAGTCTTCGAACTTCTGAATTTAACCCATAGATAAATCTCTCCATTTTCATCTTTTCTGTAGCAACATAATATCCTGCAAAACGAGATTTTTCTAAAAATCTAGCAGTATAATCTCTGACTGACAAATTCCCTTGCTGTAGATTCATAAATTCTTCTTCCAATTGTCTGACAGCAGCTTGCGGACAGAAGTGTGTTGTGAAAGCTAACACGAATTCCTCCCATGAAAAAGTAGTATATACATCCGCTCCTCTCGATTCTGTATGAGCCTCCCACCAATACAGAGCATCACCTTTTAGCATTGCTGCTCCATAAAGCACTTTGTCTTCTTCAGAACACTTACACGTCTTGAAGATGGCTTCTATTTCTTTAAGCCATCTCATTGCTTTGACCGGGTCCCGATCTCCTGAATAGGTAGGGGGCTTGCAACTAAGAAACATTTTATAGTCGCACCTTTTTGTTAGATCTGAAGTTTTGTCAATAAACCAAGTGTTGAAAATCTGATAAGAAGACTCAGATGTTCTGAGTAGAGGAGTCAGAGATCTGAGAAGAGAAGTCAGTTCTGAGAGAAAGAGTCAGAAGCTCTGAGAAGCGTTATCAGAAGAATGTTCAGAAGTTCTGAATAACCTGTTCAGAACTTATGACTACATACTTTACTTAGTATTTAGTAAACTAATTAGGACACGTGTTATGTTCTTATTAGTCTTTCTCATTTGTACTGTAGCTTTAACATGTCCGTTGCAGTATAAATATAGTGGTTAGCACTACATTGCTAACTGATTGATTTTCCCATATATCGTTGTATTCATTCTTTGTAATCTTTGAGATTCTCTCTCTCTTAGATCTGTAATCCTGTTCATCATTGAATACAATTGGGCTTGATCATACAACTTCTCAATTACTGCTTTCTATATTGATTGTAAGATTAGATCTTGTACTTTCAATTGGTATCAGAGCCAATCAACAAACAAATCCTTTCAAGATTATGATTGCGAAGATCGATTGATCAATTTCTTGAAGATTTCTTGACTCGTTCAAAAATCGATTCCGCTGCTAGGGCTAGTTCTTGAATTCTTGGCAATTCTTGAATTACCTGTTATATTTCGATCAAGAAACTCGAATTTGTCTTTCTGTTGAATTTTCTTACAATCATGTCTTCTAAAGAATATCTAGCCATGGGATCTGAAACCAAACCGCATGTTCTTATACCAGAAGAGTATCAGCAATGGAAAATTCGTATGATCCAATTCCTAGACAACATTGATGAAAATCTTATGATCTCTATTCGAGAAGGTCCAATTGAAGTGTATATCGATGTTGCCGCAACCCCTGCTACAGAGACAACTCCAGAAATTCCAGCGACCAGGGTGAAGAAGAATTATTCCCAATACACAGCTGAACAGAAGAATAGGCATGCTATCGACAAAAGAGCAATTACTTTGATGACTTTGGTTGTCCCAAATGAGGTTCTTAACAGGATTGACAGTGGATCATCAGCTAAAGAAATGTGGGACGAATTGGAAAGGCAGATGTTAGGAACTGTGAGATCTATTCAGGCAAAGTTAAATCAAAGCATAAATGCCTATGAAAGGTTCAAAGCAAAAGAGTCAGAAAGTTTGACACAGACATACAGTAAATTTTGTACTATTCTAAACGATTTGAGAAGAAATGGACTGAAGAAAACGAAGTCAGAAATAAATTACAAATTTCTGAACAGTCTAAATTCAGAATGGTCATCATTTGCCATAAGTCTGCAAATGAACAAGGATATGTGTGAAGAAGATTTAAATGATCTGTTCTATGTTCTCAATCAACATGAAGACTCTGTCAAGTTAGTTGTGGAAGAGAAGAAAAATGTTGCTGATCAGTTAGCATTCTTATCAAAGTCCAAAGCAATCAAAGCACCCAAAAAGACTGCATATCTATCAGAGATACCTAATCTGGAGGAATCTGACAAGGAAGAAGGATCAGAAGATGATGAAGATATCAAGATAATGGCTGAGAAGCTAGCTTTGCTGACAAATACTTTCAACAAGAGGTATGGGAAGGGTAGATTTCAAGGAAATTATAAGAGAGTTGGGAGTTCAGATTATAAGAAGAAAGAAGACAGAGAAGAAAATAAGTTTGAAAAGAGAGTAGAGAGAAGTGAAGAAAACAAAGAACAGAAGGAAGAGAGAAAAGAAAAGAATCTGTGTTTCAAGTGTGGAAAATCTGGCCACTATGCTAAGGATTGCAAAGTTAAAATTGTGAAAGACTATGAGTACTACACCAAGAAGGCTCAACTTGCAAAGAAGAGAGATGATAAAATTGCGTTATTGGCTGAACAGGAGAATTGGTTGTACTACACTTCTGATGAAGATGATCATATCAACTTTCCACAGATGCAAAGCTATATGGCAAAAATGAGGAATGAGGATGACTCTGAATTTGAAGATGTTGATTTTGAGTCATCTGCTGAGGTACATTCTTCACTTGAAATAGAGTTAATGACACAGATTGGTGAAATGAAAAATGAATTTGCTAATCTAAGAAAACAGATAAAAGGAGAATGAAATTTGGTTAACAAATTCAGAATTGAAAAAGAAGTAATAAAAGAACAATATGAAGAATCTGAGGCTGAGAAACAGAAAGTTAAAGATGAAAATTCTGAATTATTAAAAAAGATCTCTGAACTAAAAGTTGAGTTTTCAAAAATAAAGGATGAAAAAGGTGATTTACAAATAAAATTTGATATGTTATTTGAGGAAAGAAAGAATTTATACACCAAAATCAAAGAATTGGAAGATCTAAATTTGAAAAGGGGTCAGACTCAGCAAACATTAAATCTTTTATTAAGCAATGTTAAAGATACAAGATTTTACAACCCAAAGAAGGGATTGGGATTGGAAGAAAATGTCATTTTAAAAAGAGCTCCAATCAACTTGTATGAAAAACTTCAAGCTCCTAAGCCAAAAATCCCAGAAATTGTTGAAGTTTTCATAAGACCTGCTAGTTCTATAACAAGTTCAGACAATTTGCAAAGACCAAACTCTAAAAAGTCAGATGAGAAAATTTCTGAGTCTAAAACAGAAAAGTCAGTTGTTTCAGAAGAAAAGGTTAAGAAAGAAATTTCTAAACCAACAGATGAGAAGCTAAAATACAATGATACTAAATTCAAGTATGATTCTTTAAATGTTAGCTACAAAAATAAACAACCAAATTTTTCATATCATGACATTGAGAACATATTTGACACAAGTAAAAAAGTCTGAAACTTCTAGTCAGAATTCTGAACTTTGTAGTCAGAACTCCAAGTCTAAAGATCAGACATCTGAGTCTGTAAATCAGAACTCTGACTCGGGTAGTCAGAAGTCTGATTCAACTGGATTTTCTGAAACAAAGTCAGATGAATTTTTAGAACTTGAAAAGAGGTTTAATCTTGTAAGTCAAGAACTTGAGGACTTAAGGAAAGCTTATGATGAACTTGAAAATGATTACTGTGAGGTGGATATTGAACTTGAAGAAGCTTTGAAAGAAAAGAATATTTTTATTCAGAAAATAACAGAGCTTGAAAAACTAAAGACTGAGTATGATCTTTTTAAAATTAATGCTCAAAAAGAAAATGATAAATTCTTTAATGAATCAAGTACATATGAAAAAGGTGAATCATCTAATTCTTCTAACAAAAAGGAGTTGAATTTTTCAGAAAAAGAAGAAAGCAAAAGGAAAGATGGTGTGAAAAGAATTTCTGAGATGAATGAAGAGGTTCCTGCAACTGTACCAAAGGCACATAGTTATTGTGATAAATGTACTTGTACTTTGAAAAACAGCAATAAAAATGAAAAAGCTTATGGTACAGATCTGTTGTTACTTGCAAAGAAAAATCTTAGTTGTGTTCAATGTAAAAGTAATTCTTTTCAATATTCTTAGAAATGTCCAATCACAATAACATCTGTTTCTTTTATAAGAAAGGATATTCAGAAAACAGAAAAGAAGAATGTTTCTATTCCTCAGAATAAAGAAAAGAAGAAAGTTTCTGTTCCTCAGACTCATAAGAAAGAAAAGATAAAAGAAAAGAAAGTTGAAAATGTTGCAAAATCAAAAGTTACAACTTTCAAAAAGAAATTAAACAAGTTTGTAAACAGAAAATGTTCTGACTTCATAAAACTTCAAGGAAAGTGGTGTTTGAAGAAAGATTTTGAGTGGAAAGTAAAGGGTACCAATGTTAAATCCAATGACAAAGCTAACAAAGATGGACCCATTCCAAAATGGGTACCTAAAACTAACTGATCCTTTTGCAGGGCTGTCATGTGTGGTTTTTAGATTCAGGAGCTTCAAGACACATGACAGGTCAGAAGTCTTTTCTATCAAATTTCACAGAAAAGGCTGGAGGAGAAGTAAACTTTGGAAATAATAGCAAAGGACAAGTCAAAGGTTATGGGGATTTAACTAAAGGGGATCTGACTATCCAAAAGGTTTTCTATGTTGAAGGATTACAGCATAATCTTTTTAGCATAAGTCAGTTTTTAGACAGTCTTTGTCAAATCAAGTTTCAAATAACAGGTTGCATGATTTTAACTGAAAATGATGTTAAAGTCTTCTGGGCCAAAAGACATATGGACTTATTTGTAGTTAATTTTTCAAAATTGAAAACATTAAATACAGTTTGTCTTTTATCAAATTCAACTGCAAATGAATGCTGGCTTTGGCACAGAAGATGTTCTCATCTAAATTTCAAAGATCTTAATAATCTTGTTGCAAAACATCTGGTTAAAGGTTTACCAAAGCTTAAATTTGAAAAAGAATCATTATGCTCAGCTTGTGAAATGGGCAAGATGAAAAAGAGTTCTCACAAATTAAAAATGGACTCATCTTGCAAAGCACCATTAGAAATGATTCATACTGATCTTTGTGGTCCAATTTCAGTTCAATCTATGGGAGGAAAGAAATATATGCTTGTGATTGTTGATGAATTCTCCAGATACACATGGGTTGAGTTCCTAAGAGCTAAGTCAGAAGCTGCTACTACATTGATAAATTTTATCAAAAGGATTCAAGTTCTCTTACAACTTCCAGTTCAGAAAATCAGAAGTGATAATGGAACAGAGTTCAGAAATGAGACTCTTCAGAATTTTTTAGAAAGTTCTGGGATTTCTCACAATTTTTCTGCTGTCAGAACTCCTCAACAAAATGGTGTTGTTGAAAGGAAAGACAGAACTCTAGTTGAAGCTGCGAGAACAATGCTGGCTTATGCAAATCTTCCTACCTTCCTATGGGCTGAAGCAATTGCAACTGCTTGTTTTACACATAATAGAACTTTAATCAATAAGAGATTAAATAAGACTGCTTATGAACTGATAAATAAAAGAAAACCATTAATCAAATTCTTTCATGTTTTTGGTTGCAGGTGCTATATTCTTAGAGACAGAGAAAATCTTGCCAAATTCGATAAAAAGGCAGATGAAGGATACTTTGTGGGTTATTCTTTAACTTACAAAGCATTCAGAATCTACAATAGAAGAACCAAGAGGATGATGGAGAGCATAAATGTAACTTTTGATGAAGCCAGAATGCGGACTTCTGAACAAGACAGTTCAGAACTCATGCAGAACAAGACAAAAATGACTTCTGATACAAATTCTAATCCTATTTGTTAAGAACTCAATTTACTGTTTAAGGATGCTTTTATTGAACTAATGTCTGATTCTTATGCAGAATATGAAAACCCAAAGATGGTCAAAGAGTTGAAAAATAAGACTCCAGAAATAGTTCAATCAACTGTAATTTCTGATAAAGGTCCATCTGAGGAATGTCCAAATCTGATAAATACAAGTAGTGAGAATTCTAAACCATGTATTCAGAATTCTGAACCTTGTAATCAGAATTCTGAACCTTGTAGTCAATACTCTGGTCAAGTTACTCAGAAGTCTGACTTCATTACTCAGAATACAAACACACATGGAACTCCTACACATATATCAGAACAAGGGGACAGTTCAGAATTACAAGCAATCATTGATGAGAATGATGCAAACAACAATTATTCAGAGATTGATGTACTCCCTAGTGCAAATAAATGGACTAAAAATCATCCTATTCATCAAGTAATAGGTGATCCATCAGCAGGAGTAAAGACCAGATCAGCTACAGCAAATGAAGCAATGTTTGCTGGTTTCTTAAGTGTGATTGAACCAAAGAAAGCTAATGAAGCCCTAGAGGATCCTGACTGGATTTCAGCAATGCAAGAGGAATTGCTTCAATTTGAAAGAAATAAAGTTTGGAGACTCATTCCAAAGCCTGAAGGTAAATCTATTATTGGAACTAAATGGGTGTTCAGAAACAAAAAGGATGAGTCAGGTGTTGTCATCAGAAACAAGGCAAGATTGGTTGCTAAGGGATACTGTCAACAAGAGGGAATTGATTATGATGAGACATTTGCACCGGTGGCAAGAATAGAGGCAATCAGAATATTTTTGGCCTATGCTGCACACAAAAACTTCAAGGTGTATCAGATGGATGTCAAATCAGCCTTTCTAAATGGCAAACTTAATGAAGAGGTGTATGTTCATCAACCTGAAGGTTTTGTTGATCCAGAATCCCCTGATCATGTTTATATTTTAGACAAAGCTTTATATGGTCTAAAACAAGCACCACGAGCCTGGTATGACACTCTTACTAAACACTTGTTAGATTCAGGGTTCAAGAAAGGTAAGATTGACACAACTTTGTTTTTAAAGAAACAGGGTGATGATTTAATTCTGATTCAGATTTATGTTGATGACATCATATTTGGTTCCACCAGTCCAGAATTATGTGATAATTTTTCAAAAATCATGTCATCTGAATTTGAAATGAGCATGATGGGTGAGCTGAATTTTTTCCTTGGCCTTCAAGTCAAACAATTACCAAAAGGTATTTTTATAAATCAAGGAAAATATGTCAGAGACATTCTGAAAAAGTTCAAAATGTCTGATTGTGCTTCTATGAGAACACCTATGGCAACTAACATAAAGTTAGATGCTGATCTCAAAGGTGTTTCAGCAGATATCAAACTCTATAGAGGCATGATTGGATCATTACTTTATCTGACTGCAAGTAGACCAGATATCATGTTTTCTACATGTTTCTGTGCTAGATTTCAATCTAACCCAAAAGAATCACATATGTTGGCTGTCAAAAGGATTTTAAGATATCTCAAAGGAACACCTGATCTAGGTTTATGGTATCCAAAAGAAACTGACTTCAAATTGACTGCTTTCACTGATGCTGATCATGTAGGAAGTAGGTTGGACAGAAAGAGTACATCTGGTGCTTGTCACTTTTTGGGAGATAAAATAGTGAGTTGGGCATCAAAGAAGCAGAATTGTGTGTCCACTTCAACTGCTGAAGCATAGTATGTTGCTGTTGCTGCCTCATGCTCTCAAACATTGTGGATGAGAACACAACTAATGTACTATGGATATCAGCTTAACAAGATTCCCATCTATTGTGACTCAGAAAGTGCAATTGCCATTACTCAGAACCATGTTCAACATTCAAAGACTAAGCATATAGATGTGAGGTATCATTTTATAAAAGACTACGTGGAAAAAGGAACTATAGAAATGCACTTTGTGCATACAAAGTATCAATTGGCTGACTTGTTCACAAAACCTCTTGATCACAAAAGGTTCTCCTTTCTCATATGTAAAATAGGAATGCTTAATCTGACTAATTGAAAATATTTGTTTTTCTTAAAAATACTAAATTTTTCTAAGTAAAATTGTCTGAGTAGTGTACTCAGAACTTCTGAGTCTTGAGTTCAGAACTTCTGAGTCCTGAGTTCAGAACTCCTGAGTCTTGAGTTCAGAACCTCTGAGTCTTGAGTTCAGAACTTCTGAGTCTTAAGGTCAGAGATTCTGAGTCAATACTTCAGCAATCTAACTTTCATAAATATATTTTTGAGAAATACAAATACATCAATTGTATGAATTATGCTTCTTCTATTATCTTCTATCTCATCTTTATGTATCATAAATAATCAAATGTATGCTCAAGTCAAGGGGGAGCATCAAAATTGTTTATTTGGGTATTATTTTGTGATGCTTAAAAGGTTTGTTTTCATTTCTTATCTCTGATCATTCTAAGAAGAACAAGCTTTTAATGATAAATTTTTTTGTTGTTCAAACTATATCTGAATTAAAAGTTTTCATATTCAGATATAAGATTTTAAATGATTTTTTTGAAAATCATCATAATATGAACAGAATTTTGATGATAAAAAGGGTTTCTATCTGTTCAAACCTCTTCTGAATAATCAAGATTTTTTATATTTATCAGAAGTTGATTTTAAATGACATTTTAGTTACAAGGCAAAATTCTTCTGAGTTATGGAATCAGAACTCTGAGTAGAACAATCAGATATCTGATAAAGGAACGTCAAAACATCTTAGCGTGTTATTCAGATCTTTGACTTGAGTCAAATTTCTATCCACTAACACGTGTCAGCTTCATATTTGTTTGATTATGCCACGCATTTCATTTAAATCCTCTGTGGCATTTCAAATGTGTTGACTCCATTATAACATTGATTTCGCTTCTCCGTTAAACCTTTCAACTTCGCGGATTTTAAATAGGTTTTAAAATCCCTATTTCAAATCTTTTCAAATTCCAGAGCGAAAAGTGAGATACGAATCAAATTCAGAGTTCTTTGAATCTGTTTTCTTCTTAAATCATGTCTGGAATACGAAGGAGTGGTCCAATTTCGCTACATTCTACAAAATCGATAATGGATTCATCTGATTCGGATAATGATGAAGTACAGAATAGAGCTGTAGAGGAAGAGGCAATAAGAAATGATGAAGAAGATGAACAAATGGATGAATCAGAAGGAAATGCAGATGAGGTAAACATTAATATTGAACATGAGCAGAGTGCTGCAGGGTCGATTATGTCAGATAGACCTATTTTCGTGGAAAGGGCTGTTCCTGAGAGTGAATGGTTGAAATTAACTGAAAATAACTGTGTTATATTGTTTGAGGAAAGTCGATTTAAACCAGAACACATAATTATCATGGAGTTATTCAAACATCATCCTTATAGAAAATGGTTTACAAGAAGCAAAAATGTTCCTGTTCAGTACATACAACAATGGTGGAAACATCTTAGGTTAGAAGATAATAAGTTTGTGTCTGAAATTGGAGGAGTGACATTTGCCTTATCTATCTCTGCACTAAGAGAAATGCTGAATCTACCAGAGAATGATGATGTACAAAGAAGGACTGATTTTGAAGATTCATCCCTAACAGAGGAATTAATAGCTGAATTTATGAAATTGGGATACAATGAAAGATTGAGGACTCTCAGTTTGTTCAGAAGAAACAAATTACCACATATTTGGGCTTGCTTCTTTCATGTGGTAAATAAATGCTTGTCAGGGAAGAACAGTTCTGCTGATCAAGGCTCTAAACAAATTCTTCAGATTTTTCAGGGCTTAGTGAAAAATAGGCATTATGACTATACTTTAATACTTTGGGAAGACATGAAGAATACATTTGAGAAGAATCAGAAAGCAATTCAGAGGAAAACAAAGGATGTTTCACTGACATACATTCCATATATAAGGTACTGGCAAATTGTTATTTGGTATGCCATGCAGGAAAACAGAACAATCCCAATCATAAACTGTTGCCAAAATCACTTAGGAACTATATTCCAAGGGAAAGTGAGATTTTAAAAGCTTATTGCACCTCTATGGGAATTGAATTACCTCAAATCCCTACCCAAGAGGACCAACCTGAGAAGAGAGGTGAGGGGTCTAGTCGAATTAGAGAGGGGGGGGATGTTCAGATGAGTGAACATTCTGAGAGACTTGAGGGGGAAAATTCTGAGAGCTTGGTTAGACTTGGTGAGAAAAAAAACAGAATGAGAGTGGTGAGGATGAGAGATTGTCAACAGAGGTTCAAACAGAAAGAGATGCCTCTGCACCAGCTAATCTTGGCCAGGTAACCACAAATGCTATTGGTTCACATCTCTTGGTGTCCAATATTGAAACAAACACCATGGACCTAGTGGTGGATCTTGAACAACCCATCCATACCCACTCAGAAGCATTTCAACGTGCTACTGTTTCACACAAATCCGGGGAACCATCCCAAACTCATTTGGAGGGAGGTGATAAATCCCAACCTATTTTTCAACACATTGAGTCTGAATATCATAGTCCTATTCATATTGAGCCTGAAATTCCTTCTGACACTTGCACAAATCAGGAATTTCGTATTCCTGAAACAACATTCATAGACATACCTAATGTTGGGTGTCGAGGATTGGATGGAAGTCCTGGTGAGGTGAACATTACAAAAGCCTCATTCAAAAGTGCATCTGTTGTACAAGATGACTTTGTGTTATCTACAGGCCATGAGCCCTCTGGGCACATGAAAACTGGACCATCTGTTGGTTCAGGTTCACTGTTAGACACTTCTGAATTTGAAAAGATTCAGAAACAAAACAAGGAGATGGGGGAAAAGTAGAAAATTTGGAGAAGAAGGTGGAGGATTTGAATGATGAGATGTCAGATTTGAAAGTTGTGTTGGAGAAAAAGTTGATTTCTGTTGAAACCAAAGTAGATGATGTAAAGAAATCCTTGGATTCTCACAAAAAGGAGATCATGGATACAATGTCTGGTTTTCAAAAAGATATGTTAAAACAAATGCAAGATTTGCAGGAATCTATACTGAAAGCACTAAGTGTATCACTGGCTTCTACTTCAAAGCCTCTTGATCCTATTCCTATTGCAGAAGCTGAACCTGAAGGTACTTCTAATCAGAACTTAAAGAGAAAGTTTGATGATAATGAGCATCATGATCATCAAAAGGGGGAGAAGAGACAGAGGTTAAGTTCTGATGATGACATTGGCATAGAAGATTTTGAGATAGCAGATATGCACTTAGCCAGTACAAAAAGTTCAGAAGATCAGACACAGGAAAATTTAAAGGCAATGACTCAGATAGTTCAGATTTATAGCTCAGATACAGAGGAAATGGAGTTGGAAAGTACAGATGGTGGTGATTCAGATAAAACAGAGGAATTGAACTTAGACACAGAGATGAAAGGAAACTCAGATGAAACTGAAGCTATTAAGGAATCTGTATTGAGATCAGAAAAGACAGTGGAAAGTGAAGTGGTCAACATGTGTACAGATATTGTGGTATATAACAAAGAAAATATGATGAATTCTGAATCAGAAGAAAGGAGGTTGAGTGAAGAATTGATTAGAAGAATGCAAAGTGAGGTAGTCAGAGCACTTAATGTTCAGAAAATTCAACAAGGGTTAAAACTGATAAAGCCTATTGATCTGTTGGGAGAAGAAGATAGAACTGTTGATTATTCTCAGAATTTTAAGCATGAGTTCAGATATAACTATGCTGATGAGATGAACACAGAAGAAGAATATGAGAAATTAGAAGATTACTTTATGCCTTCTAAGTATGTATTCAGAAAACCAATTGAGATTCCCAAGATTGACTTACAAGTTTTAGAAGAACCTATCTGTGATTTTATCCTGGAATTAAGTGATGTACCTTTGGCCAGACAATTTCATGATGACATTTTTCCTGAGGAAATGTATGAAAATCTCTACCACACAGAAGGAGAATATGAGCTTTTAGAGAGCAATGTTGATGGTTTCATGGATGAAAGAGATCAGATGATTTATACAGAAGCCTCAACCAGATTCAGAATTCCTGACTCAAGACTGCATATCCAGAAAAGAATTGAGAAAGTTCTAATGTTCCAACAAGAAGAATTCAATGGTTTGATATTTGTAAGAATGGAAGTGCTGAAAGAAAGGAATACAAAGGTTTTCATGTCCAGCTTTGATTTCCACAGACTAACACTTGATGATCAGATCTTTCTAGTTAAGTTCTTCTCTAGTACTGAAGAAGCCTTAATGGAAATTGAATGCAGAAGACTTCTGGGTATCTATGTCAGAAACATGTACTTATATGATTTTCAACTAGCTATTGAAGGAAGAAAAGAGAAGTGCAATCTGAGGTGTCCAACAAATATTGCAGGATTTGGTGTGTGTATAAAGGGATTTGTAAATGAAGGAATGGAATCTGAAGGGTTTGCATATAAAGTTCAAGAGAGACTTGAAATGTTCAAACTGAAAGAACTGGTAAAATATAGTGATGCAACTCTGAGTTGGTTACTGATTGAAATGGAAGTAAGTGCTAAAACTGAAAGAAAGAATTTAAAGAAAAGGTGTGTAAACTCTATGAAAAGAAGGTTGAATCTCAGAAGAAAGATCAGAAGTTGTGGTGAATGGTTGCTATCTGAAGTTAATCCCAAGAAGATGTTACATAGTGATTTTGTGTTTCCTGCTGAGTATGAAGTGAATGAAATTATGTCAGATGAAGTTGAAGAAGTCCAGGACACACCTCAGAATGTGCAGATAACTAGTTTTGATCAAGCTGAACAGTCTGAACCCAAAGAAGATGAAATATCCATTGATCTAAATGGATACTTTCTTGAATTTGATATGCCTGAGTTCTTCAAACCAAAAGAAGTACAATTCTTGGATGTGTACTATGATAGACCTAAGGAGACTCAGATCTGGTTGGCTGAAAAATTAAGATGTCTTGGTAAAACAAAGCAAGCTGTTTACTCAGATTTTCTAATCACTGGAATCAGAGAATTGAAGGTTAAGAAATTCAGAAAAATGGAGTACTTATCCTTTGAAGTTCTGAGAGAAGATGGTAAGGTTTATTACTTCACGGATGCAGATTTTGAGAAACTATCAGTGGTTGACTTCTACAGATTACACAGCTTTCTATGCTTCAAAGAGTCAAGCAAAGACAGAAATGAAAGGAAGGCAAGAAGTGTGGTGATTGAGGCTATGTTCTACATCTTAAGGTGGCACTGTTATACAGACTTCCAAATAGCTCTGTACTTACAAAAGCCATGTGTTTATCTGGCAAAGCCCAACACAGATCATGAGCAGAAAAAGGTGTTAAAGACTGAAAGTATTCACAAATATCCAGATTTGGGAGTATTTTTGAAAAACAAAAGTGGAAAAATCTTCTTCAGAGCAAAGGAAACTGCAAAATACTGTTCTGGAACTTTAAGAATCATAAAGCACAATTTGGAGAAAAAGATGCTGAAAGTGAAGGAAGCAAACATAACTCAAGAAGTAATCAATCAGCAAGTTGAAATTATTCAAGAAATCATTGTCAAAATTGACAAGAGGCTTAATCTGAGAAACGTGCTACTTCAGAAAATTGTTCCTGCTCTGAAAGAACTGGATGATGCAAAATTCAAGTTTATTTGACAAAAAGGGGGAGATTGTTAGATCTGAAGTTTTGTCAATAAACCAAGTGTTGAAAATCTGATAAGAAGACTCAGATGTTCTGAGTAGAGGAGTCAGAGGTCTGAGAAGAGAAGTCAGTTCTGAGAGAAAGAGTCAGGAGCTCTGAGAAGCGTTATCAGAAGAATGTTCAGAAGTTCTGAATAACCTGTTCAGAACTTATGACTACATACTTTACTTAGTATTTAGTAAACTAATTAGGACACGTGTTATGTTCTTATTAGTCTTTCTCATTTGTACTGTAGCTTTAACATGTCCGTTGCAGTATAAATAGAGTGGTTAGCACTACATTGCTAACTGATTGATTTTCCCATATATCGTTGTATTCATTCTTTGTAATCTTTGAGATTCTCTCTCTCTTAGATCTGTAATCCTGTTCATCATTGAATACAATTGGGCTTGATCATACAACTTCTCAATTACTGCTTTCTATATTGATTGTAAGATTAGATCCTGTACTTTCACTTTTCATCACCGATAAGATAGTAAAGGTAAGTGGTATTTCAACTTCGTGTTCCGGATTTGATCTTTCAGTTTCATTGTGGCGATTATGTTCAAACATAGCTTGTATGTTATCTTGTAACCTCCCCATTTCTGCCATCAAATCGTCCCGTGTAACAAACTCTGTGCCCTGTGGTTGTGTTCTTCCTCCAGTTCGGCCCCCAGTTCCCCTTCCGGTCCTGCCTCTACCACGATCTCCTCCTCTTCCCCCTGTTCCTATTGGTGGATTCTCTCCACCCGAATTCCTTCCTCCTCTTTGATTCCTTTGTCTAGTGCCACTTGCCATTCTGTAGATTCAAACAAAGTTAATATACACATAAGCACATACCCTATATAACAAGGTATTCCAGTTCAAACATGCACCTGTAAGATCATAATTACACTGGCCTGGTGTAATTTGAAATTACCTTACATGATGTTCCTTCCACCTTTTATACTTAGCATCCCCAGGTTCTAAAAATAATAGGGACATCCTACTTTACATGCAGTTTAAGTCTAGGTACAGATACTAATACCTAAATCCCTTAAACTAGGGCTCTGATACCATCTGTAACGTCCCGCAAAATGAAACATACATATAACATATATTCCATAACATATTTACAACAAAGTACTTCATGTTTCACATTTGGTCCCATCTAAAGTCTGAACATAAAAAAAATTTCATTACAACTTGATCCACTTTAAATTACATAGTAATAACAAAAGTATAACTACAAAAGCATCCATAGTATCATGATGAAAATCTTCTCCAAAGCTAGCCGACAAGTACTCTATTTACTTGTTCTTACGGGAATCATCACCTGGAATACATAATTTTTAAAACAGAAAATGAGGGTTAGACCTAAGGGTCTAGTGAGTAAATCCCTGACATTTGTAATTCATTAAAAACTCATTTATATAAAACACTATTTATATAAATACACATACCACACACGTAAGTTAATACCAACTAACAATTATTCATCATACCTGTCTCATTCCACCTTATCCCTCCACCAATGGCCAATATCAATTGGTTGCGAGCCAATTTATCACACCGGTCCAAAGCCCGGCCACGTATTATATTATCATATAATACTCACGTAATTCATCGTCTTTATCAGATAAGTTCAGTTCAGTTGTAGGAATTTCATCTTATACCCAGATTATATAGAAGTGTTCTAAACCCCTTTTAACACCCTAAATTGTAACTAAAAATCACAAATTCATCTAAAATTACCTAAACCCACCTCAAAATCAAAAAGAAACCTAATTCTTAAAAAGAGTGTTTGAATAAGAACATTACCTCTTTGATTTACTGCACCAATTAAAATCCCAGCTGATTATCTTTCAATTCTTCTTCTTCTTCGAACTTCTTCTTCTCTTTCTCTCTCTACCGTATTCACTCGCACACACAAACACTTTGGGATATTCTTTTTTTTGTTTACTAATTGAAGACTTCATCTGGTAATTGATATACTAGAGTCGGTCAAGTGGAGAAGTTTGGCATAAAGACCAAATAGACACTAGGCTTTACTCATTTGGCAAAACTTATCCCCAACCTTCCAATTAAAAATTAAAACTTATCCCTTAACTCTTAACTCCATAAAATACTAAAATAAATACTTACAAAATTCCAATTTTAAATTAGATAAAATACCTGGTTATTACAACCTGGTACTCAGAGTGGACTCCGTCGCTGTCAGATCTCCATGGGTTCTCTATCCTCGGTTCATCAGTGCTGTATTCCAAAAAGGCCTGAAGGACAGCTACCCAACAGAGGGTGACCTGAAACTCTCTCAGGTCGGCCCTAACGTACTCGACTTCAAACCGGTGGAAAACGAGGTACGTCTTTCTACTCTTTTAACTCTTCTAAACCCTACTTCTTCTAATTCAGCAGCTCCTTCAGTGGACAAACCCACCGCTGATACCCCAGCTGCAACCTCCATTCCTTCTCTTAAAAGGAAACACTCTGACACCCAACTTGGTTCCAAAAGAACTAAGAAAACCAAGGAGCAACCCCAGCAATCTATTGCTAAAGACTCCTCAGCTCCTCTTGATGGGCTGAAGGAAAGTTCAGTGGTACGCTCTGCCACAGCTGAGCAAGCCACCCACTCTATCCCAACTTCAGTGTCTCTAAACGCTGAGGTAACAAACTTGGAATCTACCCAACCTCCTTCAGTATCTAGCGATTCTCAGCGAATCCAACGCTGAACTCAGTACCCAACCTCCATTCTTATCCTTCGCTTCTCCCTCTACTCATTTGGACTCTACTCCAATTATCACTGAAGTACCTGTCATTCCTCCAGAAGCTAAAGAAAATACTCTTCAAGGAGTGATGGGCATAGGACCTGCAGAGATGACCATGCATCCACGCACTTTAGCTGACGACATGGAACTTTACTTAGGAACCCGAGATTTTGATGAATTCACCAATCCTCCTGCAGGTATACACCAACCCTTATACACTGTTACTAAACCCCAAACTTCTAAGCTTTCCTTTGTTCATAAGTTCTTATATGTTATAGGTCCTAATTTGAAAGACATCAACGCCTCTCTGAAGACAATAGAGACGACGCTGACAGGTCTCACTACTACTCTTTCCGACAACTCTTCAGTTGTAACAAATGCTGGAGAGAATCTTACAAAGCTGACAACTGTGGTCGAAAAGAATGCCTCCAAAGCTGACTTGGAGAAGGTTGATAAATCACTCACTGACTTCGCCAAAGTTCTCTCTGATCTCTGCACAGACTACCTCGACATCAAGAAATCAGTTGACACCATGTCCAGCGAGGTCACAATGCTGAAGACATCGGTTGGCACACTCGAAAGTGATATGTCTGCTGTAAAGGCTGATGTCAGTTCAGTAAAAACTGACATGAGTTTTGTGAAGGCCGATGTCAATACGATGAAGAATGACATCACTTCTATTCAGACTTTGTTGCAGTAGATCCTGACCAACACGACCACCCCTGCACCTCCATCTTTTACTACGGCGGATCGTGCTGAACTCGTGAAGATCAATCCTGGTATTTCTGGAATTGAAACCTGATTATCAGCTATTGAAATCTGTGTGGGGATCCCTGGCCAAGAAGACAGGGAAACAACACAAGCTGCTGAATCATCACATTCCTCCCCCACTCATCATGAAAAACAGGGGGAGAAGAGCGCTGAAGACCTTTCCCATGATGAATCTATCAGGGGAGAGAAGACTGAAGACCTCACCTTTATTGAAGAAGGTGAGAAGACAATTGAAGAAGCAGCAGTCGCTGGACCTCAGGAAGATGAACACCCTGAGGGAACCGAGAAGCTTACCTCTGTATCTGAGGGGGAGCAACTCGAAGAAGAAGCTGAAGAAACTGAGTCTGAAGCAGAAGATGAAGAAGCCATCGACTTATCTGATGATGAACCATCCTCTTCTCCAAAGAATGATGATGATGAAGATGATGATGATGACTCTTTTATCGTCAAGCCTGCTCAGAGAACTATAGCTTTTAAAGGGATTCGGATAGATGAACCTACAGCGGAGCAGACAAAGACAAAGCCATCAGCATCTGAAGCTGACAAGGGCAAAGGAAAAAGTGTTGCTGAAGATGAAAATCTGATGATCTTGCTTAAAAATCCGGTTTGTCAGGTACACTAATCCTTCACTACATCCCTCCTCTATACACATTATCAGTTCTACACTCCACAAACCTCCATACACTTTATCCCATTCTTTCTATCTCTGTTCTACCCAAGTTCTTACTTGTAAGATCGTTGTGTTTCAGCTAGTCCTCTCCCTTGTTTGAGGATATCGCTGAAGTTCCTACAGCTGCGACTTCACCAACAATAATCCCAGCTCTGAACGCTGAAGAAATAATCCCAGTCTTGGATTTGATCTCTGAGACTGATGAACATGAAGAAAAGATGCTCTCTCACAAAAACAGACCTTCCTTGGCTCCTCGAAAGCTAAGTGAAGAGGATCAAGAAAAGAGAGATGAAATGATCAAGAGACTCGAAGATCAGCGAATCATTCTGAAGCGTGATCAACTTCCTTCGGTTCCTCCAAAGTTCAGAGTTTCCCAAAAGGAATACAAGGAACACCTCAGAGCTGAACGCCTAATCGCTGAAAGAAGGGAAGCTGAAGAAAAAGACAGAGAATACGCCATCCAGCTTACTCAACGATCAATAAAAGACCCCAAGCTGAAAAAAGCTCCCATTGATGTTCAACGTCAGCTATGGGATGATGCTCAAAAGATCGTTAGAGAAAAGACTAAGGTCTCTGATACGACTTTGGAATGGTCTAAACAAATGCTGACCTATCGATCTAGACCATCCAAAATCATCAAAGTAAACATCAGAGGAAGACTGTACGTAGACGTTCCTGTTGTTGAAGTTGATGTCTACAGAGAAGACAAAACCAAGCAAACCTTCTATGCTGCTACCTTAGAAAAGTTTGGTCTCTCTGAATGGTTAGAAACGAAATTAGCCATTCAGGGATCGCGCTCAAAGTTCAAAAGCCATGTCGAGAAGATCTTAAACAAACAGATCGACCTGGTTTCTTCTGTTGTGGATATTCCTCCTTCTACTCTTCTTCCTCAACAAAGAAAAGTGTCTGCTAAGGAAAAGAAAGTCTCAGACTCAGGTCCTCCTATACGGAATGAAACAGGTATTGGTTTCTCTCGTGCTGAAGTTCTTGGCCCTGATGTTGATCTCTCAGCGCTTGACACCTCCCTACCACCTAGAGAAACTTTCATTCCTGGCATAGTTGTAAGTGATCCTTATGGTATATTCTTTCTAGACTACGAAGGAAACCATCACTTTCAACGTATCTCTGAGCTCCACATCGCTCCTATCGAACAACTCAGAGATCTCATATAATGGTGTGAAGTCAGACGCGACATTAAAGCTAGACACCTGAAGCCCTTGATTTTTGAAGAAGCTCTGAAGAAAAAGAATCAAGGAGTAGATGTCCCTGACTGGATGATTCCCACATCAAAGACCCTCGATGAACTTCTCATCAAGGAAGAACCTTTTGACGGATAGGATTGCCTTGTAATTCTTTCTATCCTTATCTGTCTACATCTTTTGTACTTGTAATTTTATTCGATGTACTTGTAATTTTTCCACTTCCCTCTGTAATCTTTACAAAGTTTAAAGAAAAATTTCAGCAAACGTACTTTACTCCATCAGTACAGAAAAGATCCCATAAAACAGTAAAAGGGACAAATATTTTATGAGTTCTTTTTATCCTTATGTTTTCATTAAATTGCAATTTTCTCTGTTGCTATGTCATAATCAAATAGGGGGAGATTGTTGATCCAAACCCTCAATGATTTGATAATGACCCTCTCTTATATACTTAGTGAAAATTGTAAGTAAACAATATGTATCAGAGTTTCACTATCGCTGATAAGTACTAAGATCTTACAGTACCGCTGATAGGAACTCTCACTCTTTAGATTAAACATTTAGCGAAACTGTTCACCATAATACTCTGAGTCTGTTCAGTACTTATGGTGATCGCTGATAAGTTAGTTGTTTACTTATGATCCCTGAAGACAAGTTTCACGTTAACATAGGTTCTACGCTGAAGTCGAAGATCAAGCTCAAGAACCAGCGACAAGTCTCCTAATGAACTGATGCGGATCAGCGAAGACTCAGATTTGTCCACTCAACGTGAAGTATCAAGTACAAGACTTTAGCTATCGCTGAACTCTATCATTCGCTGATAAAGAATGATAGATCGCTGAATCAACGAATAGTTGATCATGAAGTCCTCCGTACAAAGTACTTTTGTCTAAACCACCCTTGCACGTCTCCGTACGATATGTCAGAAAAAGAATCTCCTTATTGTCTGAATTCGTACAACCACTCTGATACTACATTGTTCAAACATGCGGCTTCTAAGGTTGTCAACAAAGGTCAATGACATGCAACCAATCAGCTGCTGCCACGTGTAAAGTGTAAACTGCAATGCATTAAATGCATGCAGTATATAAGAAGATGAACTCACTTCATTTTGAAGCAACTTGCTAACTCTGGACAAGTTTGTTAGGTTTAAATATGTCTTCAAGATTTAATATTCTTGATAAAGTCAAAGTCAATGTATTTAGTCAAGTATAGAAAGTCAAAGCTAGCTTATTTCCTTAATAAGTCTTAGGGTATATAAGGCTTTGTTTAGACTTTCATTGTAAGCTTTTGGACATAGTTCTCATATTGTAATATAGAGCCGACATGAATAAGATCTAAGCTTTCTCTCTCTACTCTCTCTCTAGAATTCATATGGAAATTCATGTTGTTTGATCATTTTGGGATTAACAATTGGTATCAGAGCATGTTAATGAAGATCTGCTGAAGAAATTACACGAATCGAGATCAAATTTGTTAGGTTTTTGAGAGAAATCGATTGATTTTCTTGATTTTTTCAAGAAAATCTCTTTTCCTCAAATTCTTACATTTTTTGAGTTTGATTCGTCTGGATATCGAGTTTTTGGTGTTAGAAATCACATTTGGAGCAATTTCTATTCAAGATTCGAGTGCTAATTTCAGAGATTTGAGGGTCAATTTGAAGATTTTTGGGATTTTTGTACAGTTCGATCGGTTCTGTCTGGTTGAACATTCAGACATCGATTAAGTGGTTTTCAGCGAAATTGGTTCACCTAATCATGTTAGAAACTGATTATCTAACATCCCTGTAGACTTTGGTTGATTAATTCGGAGATTTGATCAGTTTTTGATGAATTTTTGAAGTTTGCGCCAGATTCAAAGTTTGCGCCAGTTCATCTGAAAATTTCAAGATTCTGTCCAAGTCTACTTTGCGCCACCAACGGGTAGCGCAAACTTCACTTTGCGCCATCAACGTGTAGCGCAAACTTCACTTTGCGCCATCATCTACTTTGCGCCACCCTCTTCTAGCGCAAACCTCACTTTGCGCCACCCTCGTCTCGCGCAAACCTCACTTTGCGCCACTTGCGAGGAGTATTAAAAAAAAGTTTTATATAATTTTTTTTTCTGATTGTTCATTTTCCGCAGATTCAGTAGATTCTTCATTATAAAGATCTTTTATCGTCAAGCAAACATGAACCGACTTCCAGTGCTGATCAAATAATCTGATTTTGAACGATGGAGTGTTTCGTTCATCGACTTTATTGCGAGTAGAGAAAATGGAGAGAATATGATAAAATCTTTCTCCGAAGGTCCAATGATCAGATATAAAATGGAGAATGATTTTACAGAAGAAGAGATTAAAAGAAAGAAAGCTGACAAGGAAGCTTCATCCAGCTTGATCCTTGCACTTCCAAAACACATCTACAGAAGTATTGAATGTTTCAAACACAACCCAATGCAGATATGGAATGAGTTATCAAAGCGAATGCATGGATCTGAAGTTGCATTTATAAAGAGAAAGGAAAAAGGAAAGAAAGTTGAGAAAGAGGACAAGGAACAGAACATGTCAGAAGCTGAAAATGAAGATCTTAAGGAAAAGGTTATTGAGTTTACGAAGAAGCTGTCTGACATGGAAAAGTTGCTAAAAGAGGAAAGAGAAAAGTTCAGAAAAGAAAAAGATGATCGTTTGAATGACAAGAAGTGTTATGGAAAGCAAATTCTTTCTCTTTCTCAGAAAATTTCTGAACTTGAAAAGACCTCGATTTCTGATAAGAAAGAAAATGAAGAGAAGAAAGCTCTTGAAATCAGATGCATAAAACTTTCTAAACAAAATTCAGACTTTGAGAAAGTTAAATTTCTTGAAAAGGAAAATTAGAGAAGGAAAGAGTTGAGTTTGAAAATGAAAGAAAAATCTTTGAAGCAAAGAATGTGAAACTGTCAAAGAATATATCTGAGCTTCAAAAGGAATTGGATATAGAAAGTCAAGAGCTAGAAAAGATGAAGAAAGCTGACTTTCAGGCTAGGAGCGTTAAAGACGAATTCTCTGTTGAAAGGAAGATATTTCAGCAGGAAATACGTAAACTGACAAAGAATTTGGTTGTGTTATCGACTGATGTCATGAAGGAGCATATTGTTAAGTCTGATATTCAGAAGAAGCTTGCTTTTGTGACCAAGGAACGAAATGACTTAGCTTTCAAAGTGAAGTCATTTAACAAATCCAAAAGCTATTCAGAATGTCCAATTCGTCCTTCTAATCTCTTTTATGATCACTCAGTGGATAATTCTTCCAAGTCTCAATCTGCTGATCTTCCTGTATATAAGAAAGTCAACATGCAATGGAGAGTAAAAGGTACGTCTCCTGAAAAAGGTGTGCCAAAAGCATCTGTTCCCAACAAGAACACTAACCTGAAAGGTAAATCTTTTGCTAAACCTGGTTCATTATATTCCGCAAACAATTTAATCAGGTTAGCACAAAAGAATATGTGTTGTTCTTATTGTGGAACTAATGATTTTGTTAAAAATAATGATGCGCAATTTTGGTATGGCACTTATAATTTTCCTTCCTATAGAGCTCCCCTTAACAAGTCAAGACCCAAGACGCGTTGGGTACCAAAATCTACTTAATCTGTTTTTGCAGATTTAGAAGCAAAGCGTTGAACTCTCGGAAGAAGATGTATCTGTGCTTTTTAACGTAATTGGTTTTTGAATACATCAGTTCAGGACCCGTGCTTCAACGACAATGGTTTCTGGACAAATCAGTTCAGGACCCGTACTTCAATGGCTAAGACTTCTAAACAAATCAGTTTAGAACTCATACTTATCAGGTGATATCCTTAACTGTCACATCTTTCAATTCAAGGAACAAGTGGTAAAAGGTAACATTGTATTATGTTTCATTTCTACTGCCTTAAAAATTTGAATCTCAACAAATTTAATTCAATGAGATGAAAATTTTCAATTTTCATTCAATGAATTAAATGTGTGCTAAAAGATGATTTTACAAGTATTGTTGTATTATCTGCGTTTTATTTGCTTCAACTTTCACTTCTGAAATAAATTGAAAGGTCAGCAAAACATGAATGAAATTTTGATAGATGCGCAAAATTGTGTAAATCTAGACTTATAAAGAATACGATGCTCACAAAGCTTATTTGTCAGAATGAAGAATGGAAATGAAAATATGAGGGAAGCACAAAGTTTTATAAGTGATTGAGATGCAATAATAAAAAAATAAAAAATAAAAAATCATTAGGATTGAAAGTTTGTGCATGTGGCCTATCTGGTTTGGGAGATTAAGTCCCAAGGGGTACTCGTTACCTAGCCCCTAAGATCAACTGGTCTGGGATTGGCTGACCCAAATCCTGCTATAGAACCAGATAGAAAGCCATGTTCTACTGGTACAAATGGGTTTACGATATATCGATGTGGCCTTTCGGGTTTGGGAAAGTAAGTTCTAAGGGGTGCTAGACACCTAGGACCTAAGGCCAACTGGTCTGGGATCCGCTGACCCAAATCCTGCTATAGAACCAGATAGAAAGCCATGTTTAACGGTGTATCTTATTCCTACTAAACTTTTTGATTAAAAGATGCCAATGAGCACAAAATCAAAAGATGTCAATGATGACAAAATCAAAAGATGCCAATGTGCACAAAAGAAAAGATGCCAATGAGCACATATCTCTTGATACTTGGGGATAATACAAAGTCGCAATAAACCTGTAAATTTGTGAAAATCCTGATTTTGGACAAATAGTGTAAGTAGAGCAAAGTATTCTTGTTGGTTCCCGGTTTGCTTATACAAGATTGTCAGATCTATTAGTTCGATTTTATGTTTGATGCAGAAGCGTATTTGAAGAACTAATAGATATGTTTGATAGATTTAGAACACAATATAAATAAACAGTGAACAGGAAATAATATCTCAAAGTTTACTGAATATATATATATATATCAAGAACAGATTTAAGAACAGTGAGTAAGCAAAGCTTTAAAACAGATATGACTCTTAAAGTGTTTAAGCTGTGTGTTCTTGTGATGTTTTTCTCTCTTGATTCTCGATTTTATATTTCTTGATTCTGGATTAGGAAGAACTCAACGTGAGTCTTCCTTTTATACTACTCAAAGGGGACCATAAAGCATGAGCTACTATTCAGAACGGACGGTATGAATAGTTGGAAGGATGGCATGAACAGTTGGATGTGCTGTATTGCATTTAATGCAGCAGACGTCTATTATGTACTAAGCCCTATTGGGTCCACTCAGATTTTGACACGTTGAAGTTGGACAGGGTACGTTTCCATGCAAGTTGGTGAACATGTCCAGGAACAGTAGCAATATATTATAAATATCTTTGAAGTCTTTGTTGAAGACCGCAGAGGCTCTGTGAAGTGTCACAGAGGTTCTGCGGTTTGGTCCTTAGAAGAGCAGTCTTCACCGGATTCCGAGTCTTTGGTCTCCTTTGCGCGTATGACAGAGCTTCTGTAGGACGCCTCTTTAGCTTCTGTAGCTTCTCGACCTTGATCTATCGGTAAGTTCGGCAGAGCCTCTGTAAGAGGCTTTCTTCACTTAGCCTATTTTTCACTACTTCTAAATACTTCTATGATTAGGAAGATTGAAGCTAACAATCTCCCCCTAAGTAGTGAAAAATAGAAAATTGAACTTGAGTTTAATTAGGCTAAGTTAGATAAGACAGAGGTTAAACAATACCTCGAAAGTTCTTTCATTCAGAAATATGCCAGAGGCAATTTACATTTGAGTACAATGAAAGATATACTTTTGACTTGGTTTGCAGAGATTTGAGGTTTGAGAATCATATTTTGGCATCTTTGAAATCGTTGTAGCTTCTGTTGTCTCTTCCGATTCTTCTGATCTCTTTGTAGAAACTGATGCAGAGTTCTCTTAGGCGGATTGTGGCATCAATCTCTCTGATGAAAGTATCTGCAGCATCTCTATCCATTTTCTCTGTACCTCTGTATTTTACAAGGCTTGCTCTGAACTTGTTCAGAGTACTAGTTGCGTACTTCTGACAGTCCATGCACACAAATAGTTTGATTTCGCCTTGTGGGTTTTGAAATACTAACCCGAATCTTGGTTCTGTAATGATAGAGTTGGGCACGGCGTTGGGTGGGCAGCGATCTTCTGGTGGTCGTAAATTTAGATGTTTGAGACCAAGATCCTTTCCCAGTTGAAAATCTATCATACTGAAGATCAGAAGCTTTTCCCTCATTGCTTTTCTTAACACTTGATAGGCTCTGGTGTTTGCCTTTGTGTTGTAGTTGTCCTTTGTCCATTACAGAAGGTCAGGTAGATCATACGGATTGATATTTCTTAGGTCAGCATCAGCGAAGGTGGTTTCTGAATTGTCTTCTCTTCTGACTTTGTAAAGATTATACCTGACCCTTGGATAGGTTCTTGTAAAGGAGAACCTGCAGAAGATTACCTTTTTGATCTTGTGGATTGAGAAGACATCTGCTTTGGTTCTTGGCTTTGTCCTTGTGAAGATGTTATCAAATTCTTCTCTGATCCTTGAATCTGTCACATGATCTGTTGGATGATTGGTCTGAAAGGTTTGTTTATAGAGGTATTTGTATACCACTTCTTCCATCTCTTCATGTGTTGGACCAGGTTGTGGTACTTGTCTTCTGAGACTCTCCATCTTTTGAACAATTTCTGCAGCTCTGCTAGTTAGAGGAATGTCTGTCAGAGGCTTTAATCCATATGCCCAGTCCTCTTCTTCAGGCTTTGGAGTTTGAAAGGCATCAAAAGCGCTTTTCATCAATTTTTCTGTAGGCTTGGGCAATGATTTCTTTTTCTTGGGCTCTTCTGTCAGTATTGCTTTGCCCTTGTCTTTGGCTGTTGGAGGTGCAGAACCTGTTTCTTCTGTAGGTTTGGAGGTTGGTGCTTCTGTTGGCTTGATGGTTGCCTCTGTAGGTTTTGACACTTGTGTTTTAGAGGACTTTTGTGGCGATGGTTCTGTTGGCTTGAGTTGCTCTGTAACCTCTGTTGGAGGTTCTTTGGTGACTTCTTCTGTGAGCTCTATTTCTGTTGATGAAGATTGGACATCGAATCTTCTTGCCATTTTGAAAGCTAATGTGAACCTGTGCCTTTCTTCTTCTCTCTGCGACATTCGATCAGACATTGTATTGTGCATCTTTCTCAGAATAGAAAAAGCAGAGGTCGTTGCTCTTTTTGGTTTGGTGGCAATCGACTTTCTTCTTTGTATGGTTTGGGATTTTTCTGTTGATTTTGTTGAAGGACTCTTTTCCAAGTTGATTACCACAGGGGTGGTTGTTGCCTCTGTGGTATGCTGATCAGCTTCTAGAATATTGGTTTCTTCAGGAGTTGATTCCACAGAGATGGGTGTTTTCTCTGTGGTCTGTTGATTTTGTTGTTGATTTTGTTGTTGATCTTGGGTTTGTTCTGGAGGGGCTTGACTGATTGGTTCTGCTACGATTGGTGGAGCTTGTATTCCTCTGGTCGTAGCTTTCTCCCTTATATTCTCCCCCTCAAGATTATCTGATGGACCAGGATGGTCATCATCAGAACCATCCTGACTTTTATCAGAAGTACCCTCTGCTCTGCAGGAAGCTTTGGGTTTCTTTGGTAGTTCTGCTCCTGCGGCCATCAACTTCGCACATACATCATCACAGAGGCCAAATAGAGTTGCAAGCTCTGCTTCTGTGTTGAAGCGTATTCTGCCGACACTTTTTCTGAACTCTTTGACGTAGTTGGCATTTGCAGTAGTGAAGGAGACAATGACTTCAGTGACCTGGTTTATGACATTTTGGCCGAGCTCTGTTAGCTGTGCTCTGGTCATGTAGTCTTTTGGCTGCATTATTGTAGTGTTGCGCATTGCCTCTTCTTGAACATTTTGCAGAGCCTTCTGTAGTTCTGCAGCTGTGATGCTCTGTGATTTGTTGGATTGCTTGTTCATTTGTTCAAGGAAATGTTTTACTGATTCCTTGAATGCAGAAGTTGCAGCTATTCCAAAATCTTTAGCAGCAGAAGTGGCTGTAGTTGTGGCAGTTGTTTGAGCAGAAGATTTCATCTCTGTGATGGCTGTTTTCACCTCTGTGGACAGATTGTCCATTTTGGTGTTCAGATTCAGCATGGTCGTTGATGTTTTCTCTGCAAAAGATGTGAAAGAGCTTTGCAACTCTTTCATGGTTTGGTTCACAGAGGTGACAAGGGTTTGGAACTCATCCCTTGATACTTGTGTCCCTGGTGTAACCTCTGGAGGAACACATTCGTCTCCAGAGTGAGTCCCTGCTCCTGGGACACCTTCGTTCACCCTTGTTTGTACGTTGGGGTGGAAGGATTTCCATCTAATCTTCGAGCAGAAGCATCTAGTGCTTCAAACTCTACAGAAGTTCTGTGAACGACATTGTCTAGATCCACTTCAGAGGTGGGTACTAGATTATCCTTCTGTTGACTCGGAGACTTGTCTAGAGTCTCTTCGTCGTTGTGCTCACTACTTCTCTCTGAAAGAAGGGTTGGCCCTATTTCGTGCGTGGCAGAGGAAACGAATTCCTCTGTAGGGTGTAGTGTGATCTGGGGCGATTGATCACGAACTATAGGTGAGTCTCTTTGAAGAGACTCCCTAGGAATGGATTCCCCAGTTTTTGTGGGCGCAGAAGTCGAAAGAGTGACTTCTGGCTGGAAGGGTTGGGTTTGGATCGAGCTGTGCTGCTCTTTTTCAATAACTCCTTCTGCAGCTAGACCTGCATAGTTAGATGTGTGGGTTGCACTGGGAGGGGGTGAGGGATGTGTGCCTTCTTCATCTTCGGCATCTTTTTCTTTTACATTTTCTTTTCCTCCAGATGTTTCTACCCTATCCTCTATTGAAGTTCTTTGCTCTGTGCCTAAGAAGTCATACATTTGATGAGAGCCGTATAACTTCATGACAGGTGGATGATAGAGACCTTTTCGTATCCAGACAGCTTCTTCTTCGTCTGAATCTACCTCTGAGACTTCCATTCTTGTCTCTGTTACTTCATCTCTATTCCACTGAGCTTCTGTTTGTCCTATTTCTTCTGAAGCTGGGCTTGGACTCCTTCTGTGAACGTCCAATCCTTGCTGAATGAAGGGGTTCTGTAGAATAATAGGTGTCTCAGCTGATTGATCTCTGGGTGTTTGATCATCTTCTTGCAGATGTGTGTCAATGCCGGAAATAGAGAAGTATTGTTCTTCTGGGGAGTGGTGGTCGAGAGGTTGTGCCGTCCACCCTGCTGTATTTAAAGTGTTGGCAATGTCAGGGTTCTGTAGGAAATCATTTAAGTTTCCTTGGTGAGCAAATCGATCTGGGGATTGATGGGGCGATTGATATCCTTCTTCTGTCATTTCTACTTCAGCATCTTCTTCTTCTGCAGTTCTTTCTTCTGCGATTGCTTCCTCTTCTATGGTAACCAATTTCTCAAGTGATTTACCATGCTTCTTTTTGGTTTTCCTCTTCTTAGGTTTTGGTGCCCCTTCCTCTGTAGTTTTCGATTTTCTTTTCTTCTTTAGTTTTGGAGAGGAGGGAGGAGCAGAGGAGCCAATTTCTGTGGCATGAGGAGGTGAAGGTTGATCTTCTGCAGCTCTTGTAGAGGTGCCTTCTGCAGTTTTCCTCCTTTTTGATTTTGGAGTAGAGGCAGAAGATTTTGAAGAGGACTTCTTTCCCATGAGCTCTGCACGTTTGGCTATGAAGCTAACTTGAATAGCCATGTGTTTTGCTAATTTGTGATATTTTTCTTCTTGAGTGGAAAGAGGTTCTGCAATCATTGTTCCTAGAGGGACACCTAAACGCGGGGGTGTCATAGGACTCAGTTTAGGAGTTCTATGATCGCGTATATACTCTTTCTTAAGGGTTTTATTCGAGGCATACTTCAGAAGTTTCTTTGACAAAGGTCTGCAGTGTGTGTAGCCATCTACATGATCAGTGGGAATATTTTTGTTCATTGGGAACTGTTTGGGAATTGGCCCTTCTATTGGCCATTTCTGTATCAGCAACAGAGGTTCGAACAAAACTCCCAGTATTCTTTGGAATTGCAGAGGTGGTAGAAACTTAGGATCGTTCTCTTTGACCCTTCTTGTGTTGTTCTTTCTGTCGATGGTGTTAATGATCTCTTGCATCATTATGGTCGCGTAATCCAGTGGGAGATCATAGTAAACCCCATACATGATGGTTAATATCTGATGTGAGCTCTGGTCAATACTGCCTATCTTCCTTGTCAGGCATCTGTTAAGAATTGAGAACAAGGTGTTCCACAGAGGTGGTAATCTGCCTCTGCAGAAGTCATTTCTCTTCCTCAGTGGTGTGTTGTACCCAAGCATTTCTAGGAAACGACAGATCTCGTCGTCTGTTGGTTGCTCTGCATACTTCTTCAATCCAAGAAGACCCCTTGTTGGTAGGTTGAATTCAAGTGAGAACATTGTTCTATTGAACTTGATTTCCAGATGCTCAGATTTGTCGGGTCTTGAAATGTATCCTTTGATAAGAGAATCATCTTTATCAAATCGGCAACTTTGCCAAAACTGGTTCAAATATCTAACTGGAATTTTCTTTGGGGTTCTTGAGAGTAAAGGGAAGAGGATATGATTTTCCATTATGTTTAGAAGAATGGCATGGACTTCGCCGAAAGCAGTGGGTGAGGGGACCAAATAGAAATTATTGGATTTGATTGGTAGTATCTTTTCGAAATGATCCTTTGCTATGAAGTTTTGAAGATGTGTGGTCGGAGCAAAGTCTGCTGAATCGCCGGAATCTTCTAGTTCAAAATTTTGGGCAAGGTTGGGGTTTTCTGAATGTTCAGAATGAGCAGGTGAATGTTCTGGTGAGTTCGCCGGAGAGTGTGCAGGGGAGATAGCTTGAGAAGATGAAGCCATTGGTAATGAGAATAAGATACTTGCAGGTTTTTGCAGGGTTTCGCCGGAGAAGAATGAGGGTTTGTAAAAAGTTTATTAAAGGGAAAGCTTGGTTTTTATAGAAGGGTAAAATGGTAGATTTTGAAAGAGTAAAATATATGGCAATGGATTAAAATTTGGAATCCGTACTCAAGTTAGAACGGCGGGTTGAACTTTCCACAGAAAACGTTCCATGTATGCCCAATAAAAATGGGACACGTAGGCCATGTCAGAGGATGACAGGACGTCGTGCGCGGCCCATTAATGCTAGGCGCCTGGGGTTGTTCTTAGCCACATGAGATTCACTCTCAGTAAAAGTAACCGTTATTACTACAGAAATGCCCAAGTAACAGATTGACAGAACTTCTGTGGTTTACAGAAGCTCTGTGATCTTGAAAATCTTTGATGTCTATCCCTTTCTCATATATCTCATTGTTATCATGACATCTGTGGGGTTCTTCTTTAACCAAAACGTTTGTAAAGGCATTGGAGAGGATCAATAGGATTTTTAGTTAAGAGTTTTTTTTTTACTCGTAGAGGTTTTGTGGCTCTGTTGGAACTTGTAGAAGCTCTGTGAGGGCCAGCAGAAGCTCTATGAATGAAAAACTCTCATAACAAAAATTCTATTAAATTTTCTGATCATCCAATTTTTGATCTGTTTTAAGAGATGTTTTTCGGATATATTTGAAAGTTGGTGTCCGAGAAAACTGTTATGAAAAAAGTTTTGTTCGTGAAGGTCATGGTGTATGAATTCGGTTTCCGAGATAACTTTCCAAAAGATCGATAGAGGGTTAATTTGTGATCACAGAGCATATTTCTGGCAGAACCTCTGTTGAGCTCAGTAGAAGCTCTATGATCTTAAATTTCTCCTAATTCGAATTTTATGAAACTTTTTGAGCTTTTGATTTTTGAAATGTTATTCTCAGTATATTTAGGACATATTTGACAATTTGTGTCCTAGAAAACTGTTTTCAAAAACCTTTTGTGCGAGAGACATACCTTTTGGTTCTTCTTTTCTCGGCAGTGATGTCTGACTTCTGTCGATATAGATTCATTGACATTCTTCTTTGGCTTTCCCTTGAAAGTTTTACCTTTGTAGATCATTTCAGGGTCCCTTTTTGCTCCCCCTTGATCTAATCACCTCTGTAGATTAAGTAATTTCCTTTTTCTCCCCCTTGACCTATGCTTGGATCAAAGAATGATATGTTTTGCATAGAACATAGGTCATATTTTCCAGAGGTTCTGTAAAGGTTGTCAGAGGTTCTGAGTAGACTTACAGAAGCTCTGTGATTTTAAGAACTATTTAAGATTGAGAACTTACGTACAGAAATAAATTAATTAAAGAAAAAATAATTAGAAATATATACATATTTACAGAAGATAAAGCTATACTTACAGAGGATTTTCACGTCATATTGATCATTCCAAACTTACCCACCACTGAATACGTCCGCGAGTTGGTATTCTGTGGGCACGAAATGCATCTCGATTGTACCGTATTCAACATGATGTTTCAAGAAATGGTATCTTATATCGATATGCTTGGTTTTTGAGTGTTGCACAGGATTGGCAGAGATAGCAATGGCACTTTTGGAATCACAAAAGATGGGTATTTTGAATAGGATGTGGCCGTAGTCTTTTAGCTGAGTCTTCATCCATAGAACCTGAGAACAACAGCTTGCAGCAGCAACGTATTCAGCTTCTGCAGTGGATGTTGAGACACAATTTTGCTTCTTGGAGGTCCAACTGACTAGTTTACCACCTAGGAATTGACAACTCCCAGAGGTACTTTTTCTGTCGAGCATGCATCCTCCATAGTCTGAATCTGTATAAGCTTTAAGACTAAAACCAGAGTTCTGTGGATACCAGAGACCGAGATTTTTGGTCCCCTTTAGATATCTAAAGATTCTTTTCACAACATCATAGTGTGATTTCTTTGGATTAGCTTGATAACGTGCACAAAGACATGTGGCATGCATAATGTCAGGTCTGCTTGTAGTTAAGTATAACAGAGATCCAATCATGCCTCTGTAGAGAGTGCATTCTATAGAGATGCCATCTGGATCTAAGGATAACTTATTTCCAGTGGCCATTGGAGTTTTCATTGCAGAGGTATCAGAGAGGCTATACTTGAAAAGAATGTCAGAGACATATTTGGCCTGATTTATAAAAATTCCCTCTGATGTTTGTTTGACTTGGAGTCCAAGGAAGAATGTTAGTTCTCCCATCATACTCATTTCAAACTCACTCTGCATGAGTTTTTCAAAACTTTTGCACTCTTCTGTGTTAGAAGACCCAAAAATTATGTCGTCCACATAGATTTGTACAAGCATTATTTCACTGTTTTTACGTTTATAGAATAAGGTAGTATCTGTTGTACCTCTGTCGTAGCCATTGAGTAAAAGAAAGGTAGAAAGTCGTTCGTACCATGCTCTTGGAGCCTGTTTCAGTCCGTACAGAGCCTTTTCAAGGTAGTATACATGCCTTGGGAACTTTGAGCTTTCAAACCCTGGTGGCTGATTTACGTAAACCTCTTCTTGGATTTCACCGTTGAGAAAAGCTGATTTTACGTCCATCTGATAGACTTTAAAACCTCTGTGGGCTGCGAAGGCTAAGAATATTCTTATTGCTTCGAGCCGTGCGACAAGAGCAAAAGTCTCATCGTAATCTATGCCTTCTTCTTGTCTATACCCCTTGGCCACCAATCGTGCTTTGTTTCTGATGACCACTCCATCTTCATCCTTCTTATTTCTGTAGACCCACTTAGTCCCAATGGCCTGTTTCCCTCGTGGCAGAGGTACTAAAGTCCATACTCTGTTACGCTCAAACTGCAGAAGTTCTTCTTGCATGGCGTCTACCCAGTTTGGGTCATCTAGTGCTTCAGAAATCTTCTTTGGTTCTATCACACTAATAAAATTTGTAAAGAAACAAAAATTAGCAGTGGCAGACCTGGTTTTTACTGAGTCAGAAGGTTCACCAATTATTTGGCTTGGAGGATGGATTTTTGTCCACTGAGTGGTGCGTGGAAGATGGTCATCAATGTCATCGAATCTTTCTTCAGAAGCTTCTTGTGGATCTTCTTCTTGTATAGCCTCTGTCGTTCTTCTTACCTTGGTAGAAGATTCTACCATTTGTGGAATGATTGGTATGAGTGGTGGTGGAGTTTGTTCCTCTGAGGACGTATAGTCTTGGTCCTCAATTTCCTCTGTAATTGGTTCTTCTGTGGATTGTGGAGTTTGTTTTTCAGCAGCTTCTGTGGTCGTTTTTCTTGATGTTTCATCATCTGCATTTTCTTCTTCGGCATTTGCATCTGTAGTATTTATAGAAGAAGATGAAGCATTATTTGGACCAGTTAGAGTCATACCTGTAGGATTTTGTCCAACAGAGGATGGTTCTTCAGAAACTCTGATAGTTCCAACAGAAGGATCAATGTCATCGTGGAACATCTCTAAAAATAGAAGATTCAAGTCTTCTTTCGTTTGCGAGATGCCAGAGGTTTCTCTTTTAAGTTCGAGTTCTGAACTGATTTGCTCAGAAGTCATCTGGAATGAATCATCAAAAGAAACATTGATACTTTCTACGATTTTGCGAGATCTTGAAAGGTATACTCTGTAGGCTTTGGAAGTGGCAGAGTATCCAATGAATTTTCCTTCGTTAGCTTTCACTTCAAACTTTCCTCTGGAATCTCTGTCGTTTAAAACAAAGCATTTACATCCAAACACATGGAAAAACTTGATGTTTGGCCGCCTTTTGTTGATCAGTTCGTAAGGAGTCTTGATGTGTCTTTTCACAATGGTTGACCGATTCTGTGTGTAACAAGCGGTAGAAATTGCTTCTGTCCAAAAGTTCATCGGTAATCCGTATGCTGATAGCATAGTTCTTGCGGCCTCCACGAGCGTTCGATTCTTCTTTTCGACTACGCCATTCTGCTGTGGAGTGCGTGCGGCAGAGAAGTTCTGTGATATTCCTTCTGTAGAAAGATAGGCTTCAATGACAGAGTTTTTAAATTCTGTGCCATTGTCACTTCTTAACTTCTGGATTCTGCATTCATAAAGAACTTGGATTCTTTTCATTAGATTAATCAACATGATTGGAACATCCGATTTCTTTTGAATAAATTCAACCCATGTGAAACGCGAGTACTCATCAATTAAGACAAGTATGCATTTCTTGCCACCTAGGCTCTGTATGGCAATGGGACCGCAGAGGTCGACATGAAGCATGTACAGAGGCCTAGTGCAAGACACATCTGTTTTGCCTCTGTGGGAAGCTCTTCTGAGTTTTCCCATTTCACAGGCAGAACATAAGTGATCCTTATTAAATTTAACATTTGGCAAACCTTTAACTAGTTCAAGTTTGACTAGTTTATCCAAGGTGTGAAAGTTCAAGTGACAGAACCTGTTATGCCATAACCAGGCTTCTTTACTTTCGCAAGCTACAAGGCAAACTTTGTCCTTGGTTGTTGAACAAAAGTTCATTAGATACAGATCACCTTTTCTTTTGGCTCGTAGAAGTTCCATTCCTGTGTCTTCACTTTGCAGAGAGCAGAAAGTTCTTTTGAACAAGACATCAAATCATGTATCACAGAGTTGACTTACACTGAGTAGGTTGTGTTTAAGGCCATTCACATATGCAACTTTGTATACAGAGACGTTTTCCTTCTGTATGACTCCATAGCCTTTGATGTGTCCCTTTTTGTTGTCTCCAAAAGTTACAGATCCACCATTGTGTGTTTCTTTGTACGTGGATAGTAAACTTCTATTGCCAGTCATGTGCCTTGAGCATCCGGAGTCAAGATACCAAATTGGCACACACCGCTTCTGTAAGACAATCACAGAGACTTAGGTACCCATATCCATATGGGTCCAATATTGTTAGAATTTTTTAAGTTTGCCTTAGCATTCTTGAAATACATTTTATCTTTTGTAGAAAGATCAGATTGTTTCTCTCTGGGTTTTGACTTTGGAGTTTGAATTTTAGTGGAGAGTAAGCAATCTGGACTTGAGAAGTGATTTTTCAATTTGAACATAAGATCAAAACAATGACAGTATTTAATATGAGACGTGATTTGTTTGAACTTTTCATTGAATTCATTTAACTGAGCCATAGAGGCATTACATTCTTTCTTAACATTTGATTTCTTATTACAAGAAGATCTATGAATACTAGAATGTTGTTTGCAAAAATCTTGTTTAGGTCCTGCCTTCTGTGAGTCTCTTCTGTGGTGAACGTCTGTCTTCACTGTCACAGAGGAAAGATATTTGTTAGCTTCAGGATTAAAGGTTTTGAAAATTTTGAGCTTTTAGGATTTTCAGAGGCCTTTTTCAAATTATCAAGCTCTGTAGAGGTTTTGACTTGTATACACATTTTGAGAAAATCTGGACAGATAGGTATCTCTGTGATTTTCTCTTTTGGAGAAATTGTCCTGTTAAGAACCTCAGAGGAGAATTTAACATCCTCTGTGTCACAGTGAATTATCCCTGATTTAGAATCAGTCTCTGAGTCATCAGAAGATGAATCGTCCTCATATACAGAGGTTGAGCCATCTCCTTCGACAGAGGCTGGATTTTCTGAGCATGTATCGTACGAGTTTTCTTCCTCTGTAGAAAAACTTTCATAGATGGCAGAGGTTTCAGATGAGATCTCTTCAGCGAGAATTTGATCTATAGAAGATGTACAGAGATTTTCTAAAACATTTGATTTCAAAACTTCCAAAATTTCTTTTTCAATTGATCTTTTAAGATTTTCTTCTGAAAAGATGGGTTTAAACTCAGGAGCTTTTGCAGATAATTTCTTTTTGACATCTATCATACAGACAAAAGCGACCTGTGTTTGAGTCTCTGGTTTACCAAACTTAAAGATACCAATCTGATCTTGTGTTTTCAGATATTTCTTTGGTTTGATTTCTCTATTGACAGAGGTTGAAGATGATGAATTTGTGTTTTCAAACCACACATTGATCATCTTCGTATGTTTCCTCAAGTGAGGTTCTTCAGAGATTTTAACCCTTTTACTTACAGAGAGTAAGTTTGAAAAAATTGGTTTATTTGTTTTTCCTATCACAAACAGAGAAGACAGAGGTTTGAGTCTTTTGCCTTCAACACCTAGAGTAATATCATCGTACCCTATACCTCGTCTTTCTATTTGTGAGTTTACTTTCTCATACACCTTCTGTGCATCTTTATAGTTTTTAAGTAAAACTTCTCTTCTGAGTAGATCTTGCCAAAGTACTTCTCTCTCTTTTTGAAAGTATTCTTTGAGATCTCTTATGTCAGTTGTTTCACTCCTAGAAACTGAAAGCTCTTTTGTTTTGATTTTTAAAGCAGAGGTTAATTCAGATATTTGCCTTTTTAAAGGATCTATATTATTTCTCCAATATTTTTCTACTCTTTCCTTTTCTTCAAAATTTTTGGCTTTTTCTTGAGTGAGAAGCCTTACTTCTCTCTCATTAAAAGTGAGTCCTTTTTGAATGCTTTCATTTATCTCTTTTAGTTCAATCAGTTCAATGTTAAGTTTAATTGAATCATTATCTACTGATTTAGTATAAGAGGTAGAGTTTGAAATGGATACCTCATTGTTAGTGTCGGAGTCGACTTCTGCCATGCCACAGAACAGGGCATTGGTGGTGAATTCATCATCAGAGGTAGAGTCTGACTCGAAGTCCTCCTTGTTTGCTTCAGAATGCCCTTTGTTCGCCATTAGGTATTTTTGCGCATAATATTCAGCCTTCTTTTTTGTAAAAAGCCGAGTCCTTCTGTGGGTGATTTTGTCTACTTCTGCATTCTTTTGCGAAATGGCCTGGCTTGCCGCAGTTGAAACAACCTTGAGAAGTGTTTCAAGATCGATCGTCGGACTTCTGTTGATCTCCACCTTTCTCTGTTCGGCATTCGTTTGCGTAATGACCAGGCTTACCACATTTGTAGCATTCTTGTGTGTGGCCTACCTTGTCATCTGACCTCTGTCGGTCATTTTCTCTGTAGTTTCTGTCGTTCGACCTCTGTTGGTCACTTATGTAGTCTGACCTCTGTCGGTCACTTGATTCTTCTCTTCTTCCATCATCCCTTCTATCTCTCTGGTTGTCTCTGCTATATCTGTCATTTCCAAGATTTCTTTGGTTACCTTTGAACTCTCTTGTCAATAGAGCCAATGATTTAGCTAATGACGCGAGAGTTATTTCTTCCTCTATCAGCTCGTCTTCTTCGCTATCAAACATTACCATTTTCTTCTTCTCCTTTTTCTTCTCCTCTGTTGCTCTCTCATTTCTCGGTCTTTCTTTAGCCTCTGTCGGTTTACTAACCAATGCGTATGGTGCAATGGTTAGTGTTTTAGCCTGTGCTATTTGAGGCTCTTGTGCAGCTAGTGTTCCATAGAGATCAGAGAGTGTCCATGAGTCTAGATCTTGGTTTGTTTGTAAAGACATAGATAATTGAAGCCACTCATCATTCAGACTCTTTAGAAACATGACGTTATTTTCTTCCGAGGTTCTGTGAATGCCAGACTTTCTGCATTTGTTTATGAGAGAGTTGAACCTGTCGTACGTCGTTTGCAGAGATTCTGTTGCAGAGGCTCTGAATGCATGATATTCATTTATGTACTGTGCCCTTCGGTTCTTCTGTGTTTTAGCACCCCCTTCCAATTGTCTTTCTAATTCTTTCCAAAGATCGTGCGCAGTTTCGCATGCATCTAAGGATTGAAAAAGTTCGTTGGGGATAGCCATTATCAAGATTCTTTTTGTTTTCTGTGCAACTTCCTCTTCTGCCTTATCTTCATTTGACCATTCTTCTTTTGGCTTCGGTTTTTTATGTTCAGGGATTTCAGGAGATTCAGCAGTAGCTGGTACACGTGGTACTATTATCATGGGAACAGGAGGAAGGTTGTAAAGATATTGTACTAGATTTTTTTCAGTACCCTCAAAGAAATGAACCATTCTTATTTTCCATTGAGGATACTCATCTCGTAGGAGAGTAGGAGGCTTGGTGAGTGAACCAGCAGTAAAGAAGTTGTTTGTATTTGTCATTGTTAAGGTTCTGAAAAGATAGAATGATTAAAGAGTATGAGTCTGATGATCTGGAAAGTTTTCTGGGTTTGAACAGTTCCCAGAGTACACTTTAATGGAGTTTTAATCTAGAAATGAGGAATAGGTTAAAAGAGGAATGATGTCTATCACCAATCTTGTAATAAAGAGGATCACTTGATATTGAAAATCAAGCTAAGCTCTGATACCAATTGTTGGTTCCCGGTTTGCTTATACAAGATTGTCAGATCTATTAGTTCGATTTTATGTTTGATGCGGAAGCGTATTTGAAGAACTGATAGATATGTTTGATAGATTTAGAACACAATATAAATAAACAGTGAACAGGAAATAATATCTCAAAGTTTACTGAATATATATATATATATATATCAAGAACAGATTTAAGAACAGTGAGTAAGCAAAGCTTTAAAACAGATATGACTCTTAAAGTGTTTAAGCTGTGTGTTCTTGTTATGTTTTTCTCTCTTGATTCTCGATTAGGAAGAACTCAACGTGAGTCTTCCTTTTATACTACTCAAAGGGGACCATAAAGCATGAGCTACTATTCAGAACGGACGGTATGAATAGTTGGAAGGATGGCATGAACAGTTGGATGTGCTGTATTGCATTTAATGCAGCAGACGTCTATTATGTACTAAGCCCTATTGGGTCCACTCAGATTTTGACACGTTGAAGTTGGACAGGGTACGTTGCCATGCAAGTTGATGAACAGGTCCAGGAACAGTAGCAAGATATTATAAATATCTTTGAAGTCTTTGTTGAAGACCGCAGAGGCTCTGTGAAGTGTCACAGAGGTTCTGCGGTTTGGTCCTTAGAAGAGCAGTCTTCACCGGATTCCGAGTCTTTGGTCTCCTTTGCGCGTATGACAGAGCTTCTGTAGGACGCCTCTTTAGCTTCTGTAGCTTCTCGACCTTGATCTCTCGGTAAGTTCGGCAGAGCCTCTGCAAGAGGCTTTCTTCACTTAGCCTATTTTTCACTACTTCTAAATACTTCTATGATTAGGAAGATTGAAGCTAACAATTCTTATATGTTTTAGAATTGCATATGATTGGTGCTAATCATATTTCGCATGCTAGCGCACCAAATAGATTTAATAAAGGGGTTGAAACTAAACATTTTTAACTTGATATGCAATGATGTCTTGTATTTGAATCCAAACACATGCATTTGATTTCATTTGATTGAAAAATCTGTTAAATTTCATTAAGTTGAATTTCTTTTGTAAAGTTTTCAAATGATCAAATATTAGTAGTTATAAAGTGTAGTTCAATGAATTTTATCTTCCTTGTATCAATTCTTTTAAATCTGTGCTAAAATTTCAAATACTGTTCATTAATGAAATATATGCATATTTTCAGGGGGAGAATACAACATGCTCCAGAATTCTTATTTTGAGGGGGAGCAAGGTTATTCTTTAAGGAGGAGATTGTTAGTGATAATCAGAGACGCGACTGAAATTGAAGAAGGTTTTCGATGATCATGATGCTCACTCTCATCGAAAAAGGGGGAGAAATGTTTATTTCAATTTCATGTCAAAGAGCTTTCAAGAAGATTCCGTCTCAAGAAAGAAAAAGGGGGAGAATTCTTCAAGAGTTTAAGAGAAGTCGATTGATCATCTTGTGATCTCTTTTTCTTAAACTTGTGCTATATGGTGAATATCCTTACTAAAGTTTGAAGTTCTCAAGTCAAAGAAAGAACAGGGGGAGAATTCTTCAAGAATTTAAGAAAAATCGATTGATCATCTTGTGATCTTTTTTTCTTAAATTTGTGCTAATCTGTATCAAAATGCCTTGTGTGAAGAATCAAGCTCTCCATTTCAAAGAAAGAAAATCTCCGTTAGATCCTCGTCTGAAGACTTTGTGACAATTTGACTTTGACAAGCCAAGCCAAAGACTGTTGTTCTAAAATGTTTAAATCTTGAATCCAAGGGGGAGATTGTTAGGTTTAAATATGTCTTCAAGATTTAATATTCTTGATAAAGTCAAAGTCAATGTATTTAGTCAAGTGTAGAAAGTCAAAGCTAGCTTATTTCCTTAATAAGTCTTAGGGTATATAAGGCTTTGTTTAGACTTTCATTGTAAGCTTTTGGACATAATTCTCATATTGTAATACAGAGCCGACATGAATAAGATCTAAGCTTTCTCTCTCTACTCTCTCTCTCTCTAGAATTCGTATGGAAATTAATGTTGTTTGATCATTTTGGGATTAACAAAGTTCATCCTTCTTATCTTGAGATAGGTTATTATTAGTAATTTCCTTCTCTTTCTTAGTGCAAGAAACTTAGTGTTCCAACTTGTTTAGATTTAGGTTTATCCTTAATCTTGTTTCCGCAACAAGCTATAAATTGTGAATGATTTATCAATAAACAATTTAGAAAAGTAAAATCTGTGTGTTTGTATTCAACCCCCCCCCCCCCCTTCTACAAACTTGTATAGCCCTTAGGGACCAACACAGTCCTCTACACTCCTCCACCGAAACCAGGAGGTTCTCCACAGTTGGAAATAGAATCTAGAGGATCAACTGAGACCAAACCAGGTATCTATTATCCTCTCTCACCCAAACCATGCAGCCCTCCACAGTTGCAGATCGTACATGGTGGTTCCACGGTGACTGGTGATAAGGGATTACATGGAAAAATCCCTGACATCAGCCACCGAAGCGTCATGGTGACAACAGGGATTAGAAACGAGAGGGAGGGTGTCCTTAACCCAGTTTTCGATTTCAGGAGTAAAAAAAAGTATGGACACGTCATCACTCGTCAATGAAAGAGGAGAAGAAAAGGAGAATGGTGTGAAAGAATGGTCAACGAATGAGGGGAGAGGAAATGTAATCGGAGAAGGGCCATCAGATTACCTAGTCGACGTTGATGAGTACCAAACGAGACAGAGAGTTTCTATCAACCATCCAGAATCGAAGAAGTTAGTTTGGTACCCGGATCCGGATCCCAAACCACCGGACATGGATTTCTCACTCCTTCAGGGTGGTTCACAGGAGGATTCGCCCACAATCCTGAGAGTGATGAAAAGAGGTGTGGGGATTCAGGCGGTTTCTTCGATCCTTTTTCCAAAAACAACGGAAATGGGAATAAACAGAGACCAGGATCGGCCCAGCCCACCAATGGCATGTGCTACGGCCCAAGGTAGGCTAAGCCCAGTGGCGTCAAAACCCCTCCCATTTCTGGGTTTGACAACTACATATGTAGAATGTGAAGGATCAAGGAATCAGAAGACAGAAGGAGCGCATATGGTAGTCGATCGATTCAATCCTCCCGAGGAGACTATTGGATCGATGTTGAAGGAGCAATCTCAATCCACAAGGGTGGAGGGAAATGTTAGAACCCTAAGTTTCAGACATTTGCTATCCATAATCTTCAATAAAATCGATGATGATATAATCTAAAGCCTAGCCATACATTATTTCAAAGTCAGACCAAATCCAAATTCAAAATCAGATCCGAATTCAGTTCCTGAACCAGACCCAAAACCGCCAGATCAATCACTTCCACGGTTTCATAAACCTACTTTGCTACCTTCAATTCCTTTACTGAGTTTGACTAACAATGAATTATTTACGTCTTACTTCCCATTAAAGGTGGCAAAAACTGACATGACACGCTAACCCGACACGAACCCGACACGAAATAAATGGGTTTGGGTAATACATTTCAACCCGTTTAAGTAAATGGGTTGACACGACACGACACGAAAATTAAACGGGTAAGGTTAGGGTTAAAAATTCAACTCAAAATTGACCCGTTTAACCCGTTTAAATTAGGCCATTCTTTGAACAATTAAATATGGGTTTTGACTATTATCTATTTATGTATGGACAATTAAATATGGGCTTTGACAATTAAATATGGGCTTTGACAATCAAATTTTTAGTTTTAAAGTTTCTGCCATGTTATTAGAAAATTCATAGAAAATCAACCGTTGGTCCAAATGAGGTGTACGATATACCGTTAGAAAGATTAGAATGTCCTTAAGAACTGTTATGAAGAGTTGAAGTCCTAATTATGAGTTTAAATGTGTCAAAACACTGAGTTTTCACATTGTACACAAGAACCTGCGCACTGTTTTTGTAAAGGTTGTAGCGGTCTGATTATATCTCCGAATTGAATGAATCCAGTTTCTGTGGAATCCTAAGATATCAATGAACAACTTTCATTTAGATGATAGTGTCCAATTTGGCTTCTAAATGGAAGAAATATATCGTAACTTATGGCATATAGGAGCTGTCAATTATGAGTTTTAAAGTTTTTGCCATGTTATTAGAAAATTCATAGAAAATCAACCGTTGGTCCAAATGAGGTGTACGATATACCGTTGGAAAGCTTAGAATGTACTTAAGAGCTGTTATGAAGAATTGAAGTCCTAATTATGAGTTTAAATGTGTCAAAACACTGAGTTTTTGAATCAGCTCACATTGTACACAAGAACCTGCGCACTATTTTTGTAAAGGTTGTAGCGGTCTGATTATAGCTCCGAATTGCATGAATCTAGTTTCTGTGGAATCCCAAGATATCAATGAACAACTTTCATTTAGATGATAGTGTCCAATTTGGCTTCTAAATGGAAGAAATATATCGTAACTTATGGCATATAGGAGCTGTCAATTTCTGTATGTTTCACAAGGAAGTGGGATTTCCTCCCATCCCACATTGGTGGGAAACAAAAACCTTATGCTCTATGCCCACTATAAATATGATATCATCTCTTGTATTTTCATTTGCATCACCCCCCCTTCACCCTAGCTTGGTGGTTTAAGTCCGTTGGCTTGGACCCTCTAAGTTGGTGCACCTTATTATGTTGGAGCACCCTATTAAAAGTTTTATATTTATAAATGTTAAACGGGTTAAATGGGTTAAATGGGTTAGTGGGTTAAACAGGTTAGCGGGTCGTGTTGGGTTAGACGGGTTAAATCAGGTCGTGTTCAGGTTGAGATTTTCTGACCCGTTTATTAAACGTGTCGTGTTCGGGTTAGGCACTCTCAACTCGTTTAACCCGTGAACCCGACACGACACGACCCGTTTGCCAGGTCTACTTCCCATCGTGTTTCTCAAATTATCACTTTGAGTTGCCTTCACAAAGAGAAAATATGAAGTATAATTTAGGGTATATGTGCAAAAATAACAAGAAGAAGGTGTTAGTGACATATGAAAATAAGGACACCGACAAAGAGTTGGAATTAAATACAGAGTTGCTAGGTGGTAGTGGAGCCGCAAATGTCCAACCAAAACTCAAGGTATACTTGTATGTGGAAGGATTAATTAATTCAGAAACAATGGAGTTAGTAGGCACTGTTGAAGGGATTAATGTAGGGATACTCATTGGTAGTGGTGTCACCCGCAATTTGATTTCAAGCAAATTGATTGAAAAAAAAAATTGGGGCTCTTGCAGTGATGGCAAGGCGTAAATGGTTACGACCAAGACATCAAGATGAAAACTCGAAGGTTGATTCACAGGGTGATAATTTCTCTTGCTTTGTCTGTGTGTGGCTGGAGAACGGTGAACTCCCATATCCAAATTACGGGCATGTCATCTTAATCGATCCTTCTCCCATCTTATTTTTTCCAATCAGTAGAAATGAAGTCTGTTGTATGGTTGATATCCTTGGTCAACAACCTCCTCTTACTAATGAAAAATGGCTAACACACACTCCGCTGTTGAAGGGTTGCAGCCCTTACCTGATTTGACTGATGCTGAGTCACTCTCCAAATATATAGAATCGTTCTACCTTTTACCTAAGGCAAGGGCGCCTATCAGGACTACGTTAGTAGGGGATCTGTACAAGGTTTTTTGTGTTTCAACAAATAAAACAATGAAGGAAATGTGGTAAGCTTGCTTTGTCTACATAAGCTTTGTAGATAGTTGTACAACCAGGCCCGTTACTCTCCTTTCAAGGCTGAATCTGAATCCACTTAGCTTAGCCCTCTATTTCCTTGTAGTAGTTATATATGGCGTTGGGCATTTCACACTAAGAGTCCAGCAGTCGGCTGTGAAGTGTGAGACACACACCAAAGACAAAGTGTTTGTCAATATGGTAGCTTCGATACAATACCGGGATTCAACTAAGAAGGCGAGTGAGACATTTTATAAGCTCGTCAATACAAGGTCCCAACTCCATGATTATGTTTTTGATGTTATAAGAGCTCGCGTTCCCAAGCTTAATCTAGACCAAGCTTTTAAGCAAAAGGATGATATTGCCAAGACTGTGGAATCATTTAAAAAGGCAAGGTCAATGTATGGGTTCAAGATTGTTCGAACGTTGATTGTGGAGACATATCCAGATGAACTTGTAAAGAGGGAAATGAATGAGATCAATGCAGCTGCAAAGATGAGGATGGTGGCTACTAAGAGACGGAAGACTGTGAAAAGTCTTCAAACCAAAGGCACTAAGGGTGAGGTTGAATCCAAGTATCTGTCAGGTTGGCATATTGATTTCCGGGTGTTGGGATTCTTGGTCAATGTGTAGGTAACCAAAGTTAATGACGTGGTGGATGTGGTTATAGTCACTAGGTATTTTGAGACTATGAAAAAAAACTGGGATACCTTGAAATCCTCTGCTGTGTTGGTTGCCAAAGGTCCTTTGGTACTTATGCTGACCAAAACAACATGGAATGAGACATTGGATTGGTCACGGATAGATGGTAGAATGGTAAGGCATTCCATGAATAGCAGTGACAGAATTTGGTCTTTCTATGAAGCTGAAATGGAGCTTAATTGGGAGGATTGGACTTCAATGACTACTTGTTTGAGAGATATTGTAACTCGACATCAACAATTTCTTTATTTTCACTACCCACCTTGAGGACAAGGTGGTTCTTTGGGGGCACGGTAATGTTATGCATTGATTTACTGGCCCAAGCCCATTAATAGGATATGTTCTAGAAGGGGTAGTTTGGGTATTAAATCTGTTCGGGTTGTTAATAAATAGAGGGGAGGTGGGAGTGTGAAGGTATGCAGAAAATTAGTCTGGTTCTATTTGGGAGAGTGGTAGCCTCTCGAATGCTACTTGTTCCTTCTTTTCCTTGTTAATTGAAGCATTTAATAGTGTCATTTATCATTTGGTTTTTATTGTCTCTGTTCAATCCTTCTGGTTCATAACAAATGTCCTTGCTGATTACCAATGCTCCTCGATTCGTGTTTTTTGTGCAGTGTTGCTGTAGCTATATAAACTACCAACTTTAAAGGCCCCTTTTTTAGTTGTGAACTGAATGTAGGCCCAATATGTAATTGTTGCCACCTCCCGAGGATATCTCATTTAGTTCATAAGTAGTGGCTTTCTGGTTTCTGAAGAATAAAGATGCAAAGGAGAATAGTGAATTTTAGATGCAAGTGTTTGATTTTGAGATCAAAGATGAACTTATAGATGATGGATACAAATGGGAATAAAGAGCCAATAGAAAATAGTGACTGTTGGACACAGGTTTGTTCATTATAGAGTTTTTATGTTTGCTAACGATATTTTATTTTAGATGTGTGGGCTTGCAAATGGTGAAGAGGAGTTCAGTCGGTATTGACTTGGTCTCTTAGGGCCTGTTTGTTAGCAGCTTAATGAGCTTAATGAGACATATAGCTTATTCAGACAGCTATACATGACTGTTTGGTAGTGGCTTAATGATATAGAAAGTGACTTATTTATTAAGCTTTTAGAGGGAGCTTTATGCAGAAAGCCAAGTTTTGTCCAAACCAGTCTCTCCCAATTAAAAAACATGGTCCTTCCATCTATGAAAACACCCTCCTAAACAAAAAACTTTCCAATCTATACAGACAGATTAATCCACACATACAACTTTATTCATACAAGACTTAATGAAAAACCAACCAAACAGCCCCTAATGCCTGCAAGTATCTGAATACTTAGTTTGTTGCTTTCATTTTCCGTTTTGTTTTATGATGAATCAAGTAGCTTTGAGAGCAAATGCTTATGAGTAGAGATGTCATTAGTTTATTGATTTATGCTAATTCAAGTTTGTGATTCTAATATGCTTGGTGCACGTTTATCTTTCTGTTTCTTGCAAGTACTCTAGGTTCATAAACTTAAGACAGACCCATATGATATTGGCTCAAAACACTTTCCTTTCAGATTTCTTTCAACAATAAAAATGTGTTCTTATAAACTAAGGGGCCATTGATAAATCGCTTACCGGCTAAGCATCTTAAACTCGGTAAGTGCTTACTAGGTAAGTCTTTTTTCTCACTTACCAGGCAAGACTCTCGGTCCTTGTTATGCCTCTTATCGGGTAAGATTCTTGATCCATGTCATGCTCAATAGGTAAGGTAAATGATATCGATAATAGCTTACCTAAAAGGAATTAGTAAACGAACCCTTAATCTTTGAAATACTATTTAGTTTCTATTAATTAGTGTTGATTAGTTAATCATCAGGTTTTTTTATCATGATGTGTTAGTCATGGACTGTTTTAGGGTTTCTTGATATAATTCTCTTTGGTAATTGTTGAATTTTAGAAACATCATGAGTAGGTACATTTTTATCACAAAGAATGTCGTCGTAGAAGGCCGATTCCAATCCTTACTTATGGATTGAAACTTTTGAAAGGGTTGTGCCCCTCTCTTTCATCTTGAAGTATATTATAAACTTGGCAGGGTTCTAAGATTTGCTTTGCGGTAGAATTCATCAAAATATAATAAAATGATACAGACTTGAAAGGGCTAGAGTTTGAATCCCTTGAGAATATTTACTTTTACAATTAGTTTTGGTAAGAAATGTTCTTATTCTTTATTTATAGTAATTTAATTATCTTTGTTTAATATGTGAAAGTAAAAATGGGCCTTGGCTGGATTTACATGAACCTTTTCATTTGTGTAGATGCTATGTTGGCAATGGATCACATAGTGCACTGCATCATTTAAGATGTGTGTGAACAAGGAGTCAAGAAAGGAGAATGTTGAAAAGTTCTCGGGCAACTCGTAAGGTAATCTTTCCAATTTCATTTATGGTACATGAATTTTTCAAAAATTCACTATTATTTCTCTTATGATTAAATGGTAATATCCATCTTATGGTATTTTATTCTCTCTACTTTGTTGTAAGTTGTCTTTTTGTAGCTTGACATCTTACACACACACTGATATACTTTTGAAGTTGTTTGGATTCCATCTTTTGTTTTCATTTTTATGATTGTTCTGTCTGTATTATTTGTTTTGTATCAGTTAATCACTGGCTTCTATGGTTTGAATTTTTTGTTGTTGGATTTTATTTGGTCACAACAACCAGGTTAACATTCCTTCAAAATTTCTTCCCAGTATCCGTGTTGATGTTTTAAGATGCTTTTATATGTTGTATTTGAATTTGGTGTTCTTAATGTGATCAAAATTGATTTTATACCTTATCTTTACGTTGATGCTTTTTTATGAATTCTTTATGGTTGTAGCTAAGGGTGAAGAACAAGATCAATTGAAGAGTTAAGTGTGGTTTGTGTGTAAGAAGACCCTAATGGGACTCAGAGGGGATTCAGGCATATGACAGAAAGGTGTTTTACCCATTTAGATGTTTAATCATAGCTGAAGTGCTCAACATGACAAGCATGAACAATCTATTTATTTTTCATAGAGATTTCAACCCATAAATATTAAATTTAGAATTTGGATTGCTGATTGAATTGAAATAAGCTTCGCATGTAAACATGTTCGGAAGAAAATATTTTTGGCAGAAAATAGATCCGTTCTATTACAACATGTTCCATATCAAACTGAAGAAAAAACAGTTTTTCATTAATCTTTACTTTTGGTAGGACAATTAGTAAATTAACTCATGGACCGACAATCCCGAATGCAGGGAGGTATCTATAATAAATCGTAATCGGTATGATCGTTTATATTTATTCAAATTTTACATTCTGCCGCATTGCGCGGGCACACAACTAGTATATATATATAGAGAGAGAGATGAAAGTTCAAATGAAAACTCAATTTTCATTGTGCGTGAGGACGAACCTCGACCACTTCATCTCTTTTGATCCAACAACTCATATTAAATAGAGTTTTTAATTAAAATTATTAATTATGGTGATTAGGGGTAAAATGGAAGATAATATAAACTCACGTCTACCATATTTGACTTTTTTATTTTCTTTTTTAACTAAAAACATTTACCCCATTAAAATATAAAATAAATTATCTTAAAAATTACTAATATTTTAATCAAACAAATTACATCAAAAAATGAGAATTTCGTGCTCTTCGATATGACATCCATCTCGATATAGTTTTGTTGTTTTAACCGTTTTCTATGTGAAATGCTATATATGTGTTATATTCATTATGAATATCTATGTACGTTCAAGTGTGTACAACACCTCGACACTGTAAGTCCGTAACTCGACATCACTTTCTTCAACACGTTTCTTCAACGTCGTAAGGCATCGCGTTTTTCATCACCGTAATCCAACACCCATTGAGACGAATCGAGAACCTATCGAGTTTCGGGTGTGAACCGGGGAACAAAAAGAGCGCGCCACGTCTCCACATCTTCATAGGTCATTCATGTATTATTCATCATTAATAATGTATCATTCAGAATGAATAATACAACATTCAAGGGGAATAATACACGATTCATGAATTCGTGTGTTATTCATCCTGAATGTTGTATAATTCACCCCGAATACTATATTATTCATCATGAATAGTGAATAAACGTTTACCTTTGTTATTCATGCTGAATGTGGACACATGGGGATGTGCATACATATTCATAATGAATAAAACCAAGTTTCGGTTGTGAATCGGGGAACAAAAGAGAGTGCGTCATGTGTCCACACCTTCACGAGTCATTCATATATTATTCACCATGAATAATGTATCATTCAGGATGAATAATACAACATTTAGGGTGAATAATACATGAATCATGAATTCGTGTATTATTCATCCTGAAATTATTCAACATGAATAGTGAATGAACGTTCACCTTTGTTATTCATACTGAATGTGGACATCTAGGGACGTACATACATATTAATAATGAATATAACACATATATAGCATTTCACGTAAAAACGATTAAAACAAAAAAAAAACTACATCAAGATGGATGTCATATCGAAGAGCACGAAATTCTCGTTTTTTTGATGTAATTTGTTTGATTAAAGTATTAGTAATTTTTAAGATAATTTTATTTTAAAATTTAAGAAGGTAAAAGTTTTTTTTAATTAAAAATAAAAATAAAAAGTCAAATAAGGTAGACGTTATTCAAATTTCCAGATGTGCCCCGAATCACTTCTCAATTAATCTTATTATGTTTTAACCATTGATTAGTTTTCTATATTTTGATCAATGGCTAAAATTGGTCATTACGTATACAATGAAAATTGAGTTTTCATTAGAACCCACCCCTATATATATATATATATATATATATATATATATATATATATATATATATATATATATATATATATATATATATAGCCTTAGGTTCAATAGAGAAGTGCAAATATTTAGAGAAGTAGAGAAGTAAAAAAACACGGGTCCGTTCATATATGAACGTTCATATATAAACAGTCATATATGAACGTTCATATATGAACGTTCAGATATGACTGTTATATGAACGTTCATTTATGAACGTTCATATATGAACGGACCCGTGTTTTTTTACTTCTCTACTTCTCTAAATATTTGCACTTCTCTATTGAACCTTTTCCTATATATATATATATGAAAATAGTTAAATTTATTATTTCAATATGATAAAGACAAAAAAAAGGTGGAAAAAAGACCCAAATGTTGGCCTAACAAATTTTTAATGGATGTTAAAGATAGGGACCGAAAGAGTGCTAAAATATAAACCACAATCCTATTCTTGTATTTATCTTGATTTTGGGACTAGAATAGGTAAAAAGTGTGAACCACAAGGACCAAATTTGTAATTTACTCAGAATGTAATAAAACTTTTCTCACACTCAGTGACTGAAAATATTTCTATGCACATAGTTGAGGGACGATTTTTGAATTTTTACAAATTTAGAATATCAAAAGTAGGGGCAAAAACGTGTTTTGTGGAAAACGGTAAAATCATTACTCTTTTGAAATGTTGTTCCTATCTATCTACCTACTTTTTTCGACTGACCTTTTTTGACTCTTGCTCCCATTATCACATATATCACTATCTTTCTAAAATAGGTTTAAATGCTAAAAAAGCTTCATTGATCATCAACAATGGCGGATTCATCATCATCAACCTCATTCAACAATACCCATCTTCAAGATCCAAATCCAAATCCACCTTCATTTTCTTCTTCAATACCCACCAAACCCCCAAAAAGTAAGTTCCACTTCAGACACTATTTCTTCTCTAAATCTCTCATAATCATACTTGTTCTTCTTGTTTTCTCATTTTTCCCTTCACAAGTTCCTGAATTTTTCAAGAAAACCGCCGTAGTCACCAAGCTTTGGGAGCTCTTTTACCTTTTAATCATCGGCATTGCTGTTTGTTATGGATTATTTAGCAGAAAAATGGATAGGGTTCATAGTTCTGATGAATTAACTCATTTTGATGATAATAATGGTGCAAAAGAAACATATTTATCTGGGATTTCGCATATTTCTTCGATTTTCGAAGATGGGATTCAGAGTTCATATGGGTTTGATGAGAAAGATTTGTTTGAGGAATTAAAAGGTTCAGGTTCAAGATTATCTCAACTTGGGAATGGGTTTGGAAATTCTGATGAAAAGAAGCTAAATCAGTACTTTTTAGGGGAATCTACGGTTGTTATAAATGATGAAAACTATGTTCTTGAGCAATTGAGTAAACCTAAAACAATCAAACAAAATAAACCCTTGTGTTTGCCTGTGCGTAGTCTTGGATCGAAAAGTTTGGATTCTGCTGCTGGGAAATCTAGTAATGGAGGTGGGTGGAATTCCAATTCCATTATTAAGGATTCTTTGGTTGGTGGGAATGGAATCAAAAGACGAAAATTTAGGGGCTTGGTGCCAATCAAGTTAGAGGAGAAGTTCAAAGAAACTGATTCCGATTCTGGGTCTCCAACTCCATTGAATTGGCGTTCGAAATCTATGAGATTGGAGAAAACGGAGGATTCGTGTACTACTGAAGCGAGTGAAAGTTCAAGTTTTGATCCACTTTCGGATGAGGTTCTTGATTTCCAAGGGTTAAGATCAAAATCAATGAGGTTTTCGATGCCATCCCAGATAAAGAAATCTTCAGAAAAAGTAGAATCAAAAGGCATGGAGACTAATCATGTGTATTTGCAGCCATTTATGAACGGTGAAACTTCTTTCGCTGTGTCCAACCCTCGAGAATTTAGTAACCATCTGAGTTTTAAAGAAATCTTGAAAGATTCTGGTAAAGATGGAAGTTCAAAGGAAATCTTGAATGATTTTGGTAACCATGGTAGTTCTAACGAAATCTTGAAAGATTATGGTAACCATGGTAGTTCTAAAGAAATCTTGAATGGTTTTGGTAAACATGGTAGTTCTAAAGAAATCTTGAAAGATTTTGGTAAACATGGTGGTTCTAAAGAAATCTTGAAAGATTTTGGTAACCATGGTGGTTCTAAAGAAATCTTGAAAGATTTTGGTAACCATGGTAGTTCTAAAGAAATCTTGAAAGAGTTTGGTATCCATGAAAGTTCTAAAGAAATCTTGAAAGATTTTGGTAAGATTAAGGTTGAGGGTGGCACAGTGGATTCCGACAATAAAGCGTCGTTCATCAAGTCTTATAGTCAACGATCCAGCATTGGTTCGTTAATGAATCTGGAGAACTTCGAGCATGCATCAAGAAAAGAAGAGAAACCAGATTTGAGTCCAAAAGCTGCGATTGTTGGCAATACTTACAAAAGGGGTAAATCCGTTAGGACAAATAGACCAAAAGAACAAGTTGTTGAAGCAAAAGTTAAAATCTTTCCGAATCAAAGTGAAGATAAAGTTGAAAAGGGATCAAAACTAGGAACCGATGATGACACTGGGCCGCATTCTGGTGAGGTTGATAGGAAAGCAGAAGAATTTATAGCCAAATTTCGAGAGCAGATTAGGCTTCAGCAAGCGGCATCAGCTAGAAGATTAAACCTTTAGGTTCGCAGAACCTTTTTTATAAAGAAAGGAATATGTCAAAAGAATTGGAATGGAATCTGTCAAAGTAATTGGAATGGAACTGGAATGAAATGTAATATGGAATTGGAATCGGAATATGTCTGTATGGTTTACAGAATGTAGCTTAGGAGTTGGAATGAAACGACGCAGTTCTTCAAGAATTGGCATCGTTCATAGCGTCTTCATAAAGGTACAATTTATTTTTCTTCATGAAAACATGTTTTATGTTTACAAACTGTGAAGTATCCTGCAATTTATAGCATGAAACTTATCATATGTTTTATAGGATCATTTCAAGTTCCCATTGAGGATCCTTCATATCCGGTTCATTTTATTTTTATGTCAAATTCATTGGTTGATAAAGAATATTGCATTTGAATTTCATATCGACATCATATGTTTTGTGGGGTCTTCAAGGAAATAGTCTTTCTAGCCCTAAGATATACGTAAATCCTACGCCTACCGGACCCTACCAATATACCGTGTTATGTATTTCATGGGATATTCACAGAAACGTCTTTCTACCAAGGTTCAAAATGGCGTAAGGCGTGGCGTGGCGGCGAGGTCAAGCCTTAAGCCTTACACGCCACGGCAAAGACGCGGCGTTTTTCAAGGCGACAAATTTGTATGTCAAATATATAATTATACATATACATATTTGTTTTCTATATATTATTCTAGTAAGATAATGATATTAAAAAATTACATGAAGAACATACATAAACATTATTATTATAAAAATAGTTTTTGATTGAATATTTAAAATAGAGCTTATAAAGGTAAATTGACAACTTCGTTTTAATCATAATTCCATAACGTCTATGAGTTCTTGAAACTGTGAGTGTCGTGATTAGATAAATCTATAAAGGGAGAAAATATAAAGTTAAATATGTAAAAACACAAAAGATAAAAAATAAAAAATAAATATAATTTTTTTTGAAAATATCACGTCTTAAAAAAAACTCGCGTCGCGGCGCGCCTTAAGACGCCATGGCGTGAGCCATGCCATATAGAAACGTCATGGGTCATTTCGTAACGGCGGAGACGCGTCTTACGCCATATCGCGCCATGGCGCGCCTTTTTGAACACTACTTTCTACCCCTTATGGTAGAAGTAATATTTGCATATATCTGGGGTAAAATAGGTTATCATATGTTTCAATAGTTATCCCCTCCATTTTAGGCCTCTTGTGCCTTGGCTTAAGGTACGACATTATATATATATAGGGTCAGGTTCAAGGGAAAACCTTAAAAAAACGGAAAACTGAAGAACACCCTATGGGTCCTTCATCTGGACGGTATGCACTTGTGCATACGGGTAATTTGTAACATGCACACATGCATATGCACAAATACATAATGCACTTGTGCATAAAAACAAAATAGTCAACTTAATTTACCTGTATGCACAAATGCATACCATCCAGATGAAGGGCCTTAGGGTGTTCTTCAGTTTTCCATTTTTTTTAGGTTTTCCTTTGAACCTTCCTCTCTCTCTCTCTCTCTCTCTCTCTCTCTATATATATATATATATATATATATATATATATATATAATAGACCAAGACTATTTTATAAACCAGTCAAATCTAACAAACCGTACAAACCCTTGCTCACTTTTAATCAAATATAGGCATGGGATCATATAAGAAGTGTTATTTTTGGTGAGAAGTACTTTTAAACCGTTGATCACTTTTAATCAAATATCCTCCCATGTATTACGGCTTAAAAGGGAATTGATCTGGTGCATCTTATCTTGTTGCATCCCATTCTAATGTTCGTTCATTTCTCATCCAACTGCTGATAACCTCTTCTCACGCTTCTCACCAAATTTGCCACTTCTCGCCATAATCCAACCCTATATATATATATATATATATATATGCAAATTATCCATTGCAAACCACTCAGATCGTACAAACTTTGCAAACCAACCATAGCCATTAGATCTAATCAATTTTAATAGTATTAATTATAATTAAGAAGGGTAGATTAGTAATTTGCAAATTAATCATATATCGATTAATGATTTATTTTATTGGATATCTTTGGTAATTGCCGATTACATAGGATTCGGGTTCCATGTGGAATGCAGTTATTATTTTTAGTTGCAATTGATAATATCCATCTTCTTCTTCATACCACCGCAAGCAATCCCATATCCAGAATACTGTTCACGCCGGCATTTTTTTATTAAATTAATGGAAGATTCATACTTCAGGAATGAGCACTATAAAAAAACCCTCCTTTATCACTTCCATTTCACTCATTAAACTTCTAAGAACCCTAACATTATCCATCCGGCCAAAATCATGTCCTTGTCTCCATCATCGGAATCAAATGCAGATGAAGGTGTTTGCCCCCAATCGTTTATCAAGATTAATGTTCCCTAGATCTTATATCAGACAAGTGTTAACCCCCTTTAGTTCATCTTTATCAGGTTTTTGGTAAATCATCTGTGATTATGATGTAATGGTGGTTTTTGGTACTTTGATCATTTGCATGCTTCACAAATTCAGTTTATGGTATTTTATGTACTTGAAAATACGTATTCATATTTATATAATTATATCTATTACATACATCATATAGTTATATTAATGTTTAAAAAACTCTTTTAGTTGGTAATCATATAAATAATTGTATGTATGATAACTTAAAATATATTCATGCGTGCATTGTTATATTGTCATTACATGTAAATGAGTTGGTAATATCCATTTATACCAAAGTACTTTAACATAAATAAAACACCTTAAATTATGGATCCAACTATAAAATACAAATACCACTGTACATGGAATATACACAACAAGCCAAACTAGAATTGGAAATCCCAATCTAGTATCGGCAGGAACATTCTAACAAAATCAAAAACCAAACCATGAACATATGAAATGGCGAATCAGATGTAAGCTCAATCCTCTAATGCAGAACCAATCGTGATAAACGCCTCCGACACTTCTGCCCAAATGCCAAATAACTCACCACTGCAGTCCGTAATAAGCTGCTGTCCGTATTAGTACCTCCAAACAGACAAATTATCCGGTTATCTTAATCATCCTCCGAGTTCGTACGGCCGACCACTTCTTACCTCTTACTATTATACCCAAACCGTCTCCTTGATTCCACCCTCTTGAGCTTCTGCTACTGCCTCGATTACACCGTTTAACTGTAGCCGGAAAGGTACAGCTCCTTCCTGAACATTATTCTATGTTCTGTCAATGTTTTCATTTATGCCGGACAACCATGCGATCCAATCTACCGACTGTGATTTCGATTTTTTGCTCACCCATTCGAATGTCCTTCTTTGCCATTCAAAGAATAAATTACTTCCACACAGTAACAAATGTTTCAAAAACATCACTGTTCAGGCCAGTGAGATGCAAGTATCAAAGAGTTTCAACCAATAATTGATTTTAAAACCATAACTCTTTACTTTTCAGCAAATCCAAATAAGTGGGCTCAACCATTATGTGAGATGTTCCCAACGGCTATCATGTGCGGTACGGAGAATGTGGTTCCTGAGCTCATCATTCATCGTGTAGAACATGTTCACTTCCTTCTCCATTGCATCCTTTAAGAGGTTATTTGGATGTAAAGTAAGCTTTGAAACATACTTTTTCCGTAGTCCTTCAAGTTGTGAATGCTGCTTCTGACCTTCATCTGCCAAACCGCACTAACAATCACGATTACACTTTCATTAATCATGCTACCAATATACTTATGAATCATGGCCACATTCAGAAATCATGATTACATTCTACATGATATTAGTAAAGTTATATTCATGATATGATTGTCCATATGATCCATGTATTCATTGTATGATGTAATTATTTCAATATCTTCATACAATTTTGATCATATGACCAATGTATTCATGAATAATGCCCAAATTCATGATTGACAGCTAAACACTGTGATTCATGATTTCAATTAGACATATATTGCATAATCACATATGTATAACAATCATGATTACACTTTCAATAGTGTATATTTTAATCACCAACCTAAACAATAAACATAAAAATCATACTTTGCTGCAGAATAGTGAAACACATCGGCTCTCAACTTAGTATGGGTTATACCTCAAACCATCACTTATTTCTGGAATCTTTTTAAAAAAACATGATTTTCTGTCTTCTTAGTCTACTGTGTAAAGTAGATTTTAAACACCATATATTGAATCATTGTTTCTTTTACATTCTTAGAATTTTTACCCAAAATTAAAAACCCTAATCATTAGCAGTAATGCATTTCATTACCTTCAACTTGTTGGTTCGAATCTTTAACAAGTGATTTAGGGTCCGGTGTTTGCCCCCGTGAATCGTCCATGGAAACGTCTTTCTCTTCGTCTAAATCCACTAAAACGGGGTAGTCGGCCGTGTTATTGAAGTTAGAGAATGAAGTTTTCAGCCTGATTCTCTCGATTGGTCGTCTAACTGAAAAGAAAATAAAGTTTTCTTCGTTAATCTGCATTGGATGATTCATGATTCATCTTCAAAATAAACAAAATCTTACCCCTGTTTCGATGCATGTTCCCGTCTGCAAATTTTTCAACTAGAAAAATATCGCCGCTGAATTTTTTTGAATGAATATCAAAGTGAATTTTGTTAAAGGAAACCGTCCATATTTGATCGCCGAAAATGAAGGAAAGTAGGATCCCGGATTGTTAGCGCTTGATTTTCAGATAATTTTGAGGGACTTCATTTGACCGATTTACCCTTAATCGTGGTTGAATTACAGGAAAATAAATTAAAAAGGATCAGTATTTACAGAAATGCCATCGAGTTGATGTAGACCGTGGATTAAAACAATCAAGGGATGTGATTGGTTTGCAAAGTTTACATGAATGGTGTGGTTTGCAAAGGATACCAGCCCTATATATATATATAGATATATATATATATATATATATATATATATATATAAGTGAAGTTATCGTAAGACGCTTTAGAAGGGATGTCCACCTTGGATGAACATTAGGATGAGACGCACCGATGATTTCCTGTGTCAAACGCGATTCATGCATGGTTATGCGATCAAGGGTATCCCTTCTTATGCTTCTCACACACGCACGCACGCACGCACACAACACACACACGCACACACGCACGCACGCACGCATTTCATAGGTTTTCTTGATGAAATTGTTTCATTAAATCGTTTATTTTGATGAAATTGTTTCATATCATTCATTTGTTGATGAAATTGTTCAATATATTTGTGTTTTTTATGTGGTTTCATATATTTTCTCAGTTTGATTAAACTTTTTCGTTTTTGCATAAAAAACACAAATATATGAAACAATTTAATCAAGAAAATTAATGATATGAAACACTTCCATCAAAATAAACAATTTCATGAAACAATATTCATCAAAAAAACTTATGAAATCCAAAGTTTACACACATTTAGAGGTCTACAAATTATTATCCCTCTCTCTCTCTCTCTATATATATATATATAGGATGGGTATCAAATACAAACCAGTTAGTTTGTACAAACTCGTACAAACCATACCTAGCTTCATGATTTTGTAAATTTGGCTTCATGAATATATATATATATATATATATTGGCTCCATGAATATATAATTTGGCTTTATGAATATATCATTTGGCATTTTTAACTAATTTTTTTACAAAAATACCCTAAAATACCCTTATTTTTGTAAAAAAATTAGTTAAAAATGCCAAATGATATATTCATGAAGCCAATATATATATTCATGGAGCCAATATATATATATATATATATATATATATATATATATATATATATATATATATATATATATATATATATATATATATATATATATATATATATATATATTCATGAAGCCAAATTTACAAAATCATGAAGCTAGGTATGGTTTGTACGAGTTTGTACAAACTAACTGCTTTGTACCCGATACCACCCCTATATAGGCTGAGTATCAAATACAAACTAGTTAGTTTGTACAAACTCGTACAAACCATACCTAGCTTCATGATTTTGTAAATTTGGCTTCATGAATATATATATATATATTTTGGCTTCATGAATATATATATTGGCTTCATGAATATATCATTTGGCATTTTTAACTAATTTTTTTTACAAAAATACCCTAAAATACCCTTATTTTTGTAAAAAATTAGTTAAAAATACCAAATGATATATTCATGAAGCCAAATTATATATTCATGAAGCCAATATATATATATATATATATATATATATATATATATATATATATATATATATATATATATATATATATATATTCATGAAGCCAAATTTACAAAATCATGAAGCTAGGTATGGTTTGTACGAGTTTGTACAAACTAACTGGTTTGTATCCGATACCACCCCTATATATATATATATATATATATAGGGTACAAATCAAATACAAACCATGTATTTGTTGCACCCCTTACAAACTACAGTCTGCATATGTGCAGACTGGTTCTGCATATATGCATTGTCCCATATGAATGTATGTCCATTATATGTATATTCTTGCACGTATTCATATGCATATATGCAGAACCAGTCTGCACATATGCAGACTGTGGTTTGTAAGGGGTGCAACAAATATAAGGTTTGCATTTTACGGAGCCTCTCTCTCTTTATATATATATAGGACAAATCAAATACAAACCCTGCAAATGTTGCAAACCAATCAAATAAGATATTTACGGAAATGATGAAGGTTCATTTATTTGATTTGAATATTTAAGGAAGATTATGGGCATTGCTAATGGCACCCCTATATAGGGGTGTTGAATGCATAGTTTTTTGAACCAAATTATTTTTAATGCTATCCATCACTTCAAGTTGACATATTCCTTTTGATTTATTTTATAATTTTATGATTTTTTGTTTGGTTATAACTTTATTTTATTTTTATTTTTATTATATCATCACTATTATTATTAAATACATATATTTTACATATATATTACGATTTAACAAAGAAATAAGTTTAGGGTGTTTTAAATCCAATGTATTTATCTATTTATTTTTAATAAGGTATATATATATATATATATATATATATATATATATATATATATATATATATATATATATATATATATATATATATATATATAGCCATAGATTCAATAGAAAAGTCCAAATATTTAGAGAAATAGAGAAGTGATCTTGACCATTCATTCGGTCAAGATCGGTTATAATTGGTCAAAAGTTGCGGCTTTGACCGGTCAAAAGTTGCGGCTGTTCCAAAAATAGAAGGGCAATTTCGTAACTTTTACAAAAAACACGGGCTGAGTTCATATATGAATCTGTGTGATTCACATATGAACTATACATTCATATATGAACCTTTGTAATTCACATATGAACTCTTTATAACTAATTCATATATGAATCTTGTGATTCATATATGAACCTTTGTGTTTCATATATGAAACTAATTAACTGTAGGTTCATATATGAATCTTTGTGTTCATATATGAACCTTTGTAATTTACATATAAACTTTTTTTAACTAATTCATATATGAACCTTTGTGTTCATATATGAACCTTTGTGATTTATATATGAATTTTTTTAACTAATTCTCATATAAACAAATTAACTGATTCGTATATGAATCACAAAGATTCATACATGAATTAGTTAAAAATATTTTATATGTGAATTACAAAGGTTCATATATGAACACAAAGATTCATATATGAATCACACAAATTCATATATGAACCTGTCCCGCATATTTTTTACGAAACTACCCTTCTATCTTGTGTAGACCACGCGCAGACCACGCGAGGAATTATCCTCTGCTTCTCGGTCAAAGCCGCCGATCTTGACCGAATGCATGGTCAAGATCAGTTCTCTATTTCTCTAAATATTTGGACTTCTCTATTGAACCCTTCCCTATATATATATATATGACCAAAAATTTGATGTTTACTTAATATTTTGCATTAAGGGGTTGTTTACTATTTTTTTTGAATAAATGCTGATTAAGATAAGAGGCCTGACTAAAATAAGTCTCGACTGAAAACTGTTGTTTACTGAACCCACCTCTCTCTCTCTCTCTCTATATATATATATAGGGGTGGTATTTTTTGCAAACCAATATATTTGTACAAACTATGCAACTAATGTAAATACCATAGGATCAATTGATGGACGATTGTGATTAATCTGGTGGCAATCATTGTAATTAGTAGGTATTTTTGAATTAATTTCATACACAAAACACCCTTGTAAGGGTATATTTGTCAAAAATAGATACGTCTCCCATAAACATCCCAATAAATCAGGAGAGAGAGAGAGAGGAAAAGTAGCGATAGAATCAGGATAGAGAGAGAGAGAAGCAACAATGGAAGATGGAAGAATTAGGAGAGAGAGAGAGAGAAGCAGCGATGGAAAGTCGCTGTCCACCACCGCCAAACGCACCACCACCGCCAGTCGCTGTCCACAACGCACCACCACCGGCGGCAACATGCACCACCCCCACCGCCAGTCGCTGTCCACCACCGCCAAATGCACCACCACCACCGCCGGCAACAGCACCACCCCCATCGCCAGTTGCTGTCCACCACCGCCAAACGCACCACCACCACTGCCGCTGACCATGATTTTGGGTTTCGATTCATGATGTTCTTCATGATTTTGGGTTTCGATTCATGATGTTCTTCATGATTTTGGGTTTCGATTCATGATTTTGGGTTTCGATTTTGGGTTTCGATTCATGATTTTGGGTTTCGATTTTGGGTTTTCTAGATTTTGGGTTTCAATTCATGATTTTGGGTTTCAATTTTGGGTTTCGCAAATGATGTTCTTCATGATTTTTGGTTTCGATTTTTGGTTCCGATTCATGATTTTGGTTTTGGATATCTATTAAACAAATGAACTAATGTTTTCCTATGATATTTATTACCTTATTTTTACATTGTATTGATCACCTGAAAAATTATGAATGAATATACTGGAATTACTTACTGTGGTTTTGTAAGTTTCTGCATGAAAACATTAAAATTTTGAATCATTAACACATTAACACAAACTTCGTTGATATGAATCATCCATGGATATAATCTCACTTTGCACTTTTTTTTTTCATAGTATTCATCCATTCTTGTTTGTTAACACAACAATATAGAGATGATCTGCAGAACCAAGAACACCGAACAAATAAAAAAAATACATAAGATACTGATTACGATCATTATTATAGGATATTAATAAATCCCATTAAATTAGGTAACTGCCATATTTAACAGATTCTGGAAATAATAATTAAAAACCCTTAAAATAACGAATTACTTAATTACCCTTCCGGCTTGATATTAATTAATAATTAATTTTAATTAAATGAAATGAAATGATTGGTTAAGAAGTGGTTTCTATAGTTTCTACAAATGCATTGGTTTGTAAAAGAAACCTCCCCTATATATATTATGTTATCTCATTTGATATTTTTATGTGTTTGTGTAGGATGATAATGTTCATTCAAACAAATCAACTAAAGCTTGTGAAAACCCTCAACCATCCGCATTTTCTACTGATATAGTATCTTTATGTTTCATTTTATCTTGCTAAATCACTAGTAAAATTAGTAGTTTGTAACTAAAAAAGTCAATTTCAGGTGTTTAATTCTCGTCGAGATCTATTTGATTGGGTACGTGTTAGCAGATTTATGCAACCTTAGAGATTCACTTAAAATAGAACTCAGTTCAAGTATACACCTTGAACTACTATAGTCTCTTAACAAGTAATAATGGTAAAAGTACCAGATATCGATCCATAGGGAAAACTTGTGAAAGCTTTTCAAAAGTCCAGTCTTTAAAAACCGATTTCAGATGGCGAATTCGAAAACAAATTGTTTGGATGGTTGGTTTGAGTTATCAACTAAAAATCAATTCTAGAGAAGAAGCAAATGGTGCAAAGCTCCATAAAGATGAAAACAAGTGATCTAGTAAAGAGATATTATAACATCCAGCCAGTCCTGTAGCATCAAGTGCTATAGGACTGCCACAATACTAACTATCGATTCAAACGGCCTCCCAAGAGTACACACTGGTCGACGTGCTATCGATACGATATCAATTATGTTAGACCTCGTGAATCCTAGCACAACACAGTGTTACCATTCTACACCGTAAGAGTATAGTACTTGTTAGGTACTAAAACTATTTATTAGTCTTCTCTTACTATCTCAGGTTATTAATCTTTACCTTAACACTGAATGTTAATGCATTTTCATACACAAAATTAGTTGTCAATTAATTAAATGTAATCTTCAATGAAAGATCAATCACCTGAAATAAATAGTTAGACACAATGTTATATTCAATACACCTCTTTACTTTCACACAAATTTACATCTAAACTTTGCCTTACACCCCAAGCTCAGGCGATTAGCCCTTCATTGCTTGGATTCTTCTTTCGAATGATGTAAGAAATGTAAATGACATAAATGGAAAATACTGAGAAGAAATTGCAAGAAAGTAAATTACTGAAATGGGAAGACAGAAATTAAAGTACAAGAATAACAAGAAATTAAATGCAAGGAAATGTAAAGTGCATAAATGTAAATATCTAACAACTAATAGAAATGAGAGAAAACTAAGAATAATGCTACCGGAATGATGTGGTAACTTGGGTGCCAAGTTGTGAAAACTTGTCGCACAAGTTACGTCACAAAACAACTTTTTGCCTTAAAACGTGTGGAACTTGAATTGTTAACTTAAATGGACAACAACTTCGAAACTTAGAAGGATGAGAATCCAAACTAAAATTAAAGGCTTGAGAAATCCAAATAAGTAACTTAGAAAATAAGAAGATTTGAGAAAACAAACTAAATGTTGCAAACTTGGAAAATATTATGACTTTCGAAGATTAAACTTACAGTTGTGTGGAGTTATTTATTTATTTTTATGGAGCATGTTTCGCATAAACGTGGGGTATTTGCGTTTTATTTTATTTATGACTTTTAACACGAAATCTTTTGATTATTGAGTGTGTGTCTCAGTAATTGGCTATGTTGGGTTTTAGGGACAATTGTCCAGTTGGTAGCTCGACGTAGAGTTTTGGTCATGATTTATATGTATATGAGAATTACATGTTTTGAATGTGCTAGTTCATTCGTTTGGAGTCATGTAATGTTTTAGACCTTATTTGCTATGGATCCATAGGCACATGAGTTTTTACGTTCAATGATGAGACGCTAGTTTCCCTCATTGTGGCACGTGATAGGTATCGGGTTTCATGGTAAGTAAAATGTGGGCCTATATGGTCGGGCATTGTCCCATGAGCAGTAAGGTGTAATCCCAATATGCTTGTATGTTTGTGTGGACTTGGACATCTCAAAGTATAGACCTGGAGTGGTTGAATTTGAGTTTCCACGGGCAATAGATCTGGAGTGGTTGAGCTCGATATGTCTTTTGAGTATAGTCCACATGTTGGTTTATTACATAGACACGTGACCCACTTTTGTGTCCCGTCACGTGCAATGTAAACGGGCCTCCCCCGTTGCCGAAAGGTGTTGCTTTGCGTATTTATTTTATCCGTGTTTCGGTGACGTATTATATTTTTATGGATTGTTTTCCACGACATATGAGTTGGGAGTTATGCTTCATCCGTGTTTAGGATGTTTTGAATAATAACGATTTGTTCATGATTTCAATCGTTTTGGAAATCAAATACTATTATACTTTTCAAGTAAGTTTTGGGATGAGTCCATTATGAGAATTGTTTTACATTAAAGCTTTCATCACGGAATTTGTGTGCGTTGGAAAATAGGTGATTTGCATCTAAAGTTAATTCTTTTTGAACTCGTGATTTAAGTTGCATCTCTCTCGTTTTACGAAATTATATAATCATGATAAAACTCTTGAACTCACTAGGCGTTAGCCTAACCTTTTTTATTTGTCGGCATGTGCAACAAGTTCCGGTTGGGAAGTAGTACTAGTGACACGGTGAAGAGATGAGTGCTCGTAGTGTGCTCGAGAAGGGAATTTGTTGGTTCCTGTATTGCTTAACAATGATGATTCTATCTAATAGTTCAAACAAGATATAATGCAGAAGCGTTTTTAACGAACTAAAAGATATAATAAGGTAGAAGAACACACAATATCAAATACGTGAAGTGTAAATAACACAGATAAATAACTCAATGATTAACTGTATTTGATATAAAGAAGAACACCAAGAACACCGATGATATAACAAGAATTCTGTTCTAATGGGGTGTGTGTTGTGCAAAGCTTAATGGAAGAACTCAACATGAGTCTTCTATTTATACTACTTCTAAAGGGGACAAGTTCTGGACAACAAGGACTGAAGGTACTAAAACACTATTCTGGTACTGTTGTTAGTACAACGTTAATTAAATGCGCCGACTTCTGCTAAGGCTGAGACCCATCAGATTTTGACACGTGGAGTTGTCAGGTCACGCCTTGTACAAATGATCTTCAGAATCTTCGTACAGCAGAAATCGTGAGAAGCACGATTGTCCTTGTGTAGATCTTTAGTCTTTATACCACAGAGGTTCTGTCAAGTATAACAGAGGCTCTGTGGCCTTGTCCACTGAGAAGAGTCTTCTGGCGATTCTTCACTTCGGTCTTCTCGGTGACTCGGCAGAGCCTCTGTCGAAGACTTCTATACTTAGCCTATTTTTCAATACTTTTATAAACATAAAGATTGGAGCTAACAATCTCCCCCTAAGTATTGAAAAATATAAAATTAAAAAGTGGAAGGTTTTCTAGGCTAAGTACCTGACAAGAGGTGAAACAATGTACCTCAAAAGATTTTACTTTTCTTTCATACAAAAATATGCCAGAGGCACTTACACTTGTTTACATTATGAAAGGAAAGGTTTGCAGAGGTTGGTAGAGGATATCAGACGTTGGCGTCTTTGAAGTCGTTGAAACTTCTGTTGTCGAATCCTAATTCTTTAAGCTCGTGATAGAATCTGATGCAGAGGGTTCTAAAGTTGATTGTTGAGTCGATGACCTCTATCAGTCTATTTGCAAGAGCTTGATTCATGAGCTCCGTTCCTCTGTGCACCATGAGGATAGCTCTAAGCTCTGTCAAAGTACTTGTTGCATACTTTTGACAGTCCATCTCTACGAACAGTCTTGACTTCCCAGCAGGATCTTGATAGACTAACCCAACTCTTGGTGATGTAATGATCGAGTTTGGTATGGCAGAGGATGGGCAGTCATCTTCTGGTGGTTTTAGACTTAGGTTTCTTACTCCAAGATCTCGTCCTAATTGGAAGTCGACAAGGCTGTATAGCAGAAGTTTCTCACGCATGGCTTTCCTTATTACCATGTATGCCCTTCGATTTGCATCTGTTGTGTAGTTCTCTTTCGTCCAGTTGAGAAGGTCAGGTAGGTCGTAGGGATTTAGATTTCTCAGATCAGCATCTGAGAATTGGTTCACGGTTCTGTCCTCCCTTTTGACCTTATATATGTTGTAGGAAACTTTAGGTGCGTTTCTGGTTTGAGAAAACTTACAGTGTGTGACCTGGTCGATTTTGGAGGTTAAGAAGACTTGGTGTTTTGGATTGGGTGTTGTTCTTGTGAAGATATTTTCGAGGTCAGCACGAAAGTCTGGATCTTGAATGGATGGTGGCAGAGGATCTCTGGCAGTTCTGTTGTAAAGATATTTGTACACCACTTCTTCCATCTGTTGTGGAGGTGCACCGGGTGGAGGCATGGGCCTGCGCAGAGCATCCAATTGTTTCTTTATTTGGGCCACTCGATCCTTTGTGAGTTTTGTCTTTGGATCCAGAACAGGTATTTTTGACAGAGGGGTAGCACTGAAAGCCCAGTCTTCTTCTTCTGGCTTTGGTGTCACATAGGCATCGAAGGAGCTTTTCATCAATTTCTCTGCTGGTTGATGCTTTGGCTTCTTCTTATTGGGTTCCTCTGTCATTATCCCCTTGCCTTTGTCTTTTGCCTTCGGCTGTAGATCTTCTTGTAGAGATGGGGTTGCCTCTGTGGGTTTTATCTTTTGGGGTTCTGAGGGTTTTATTGTTGGTGCTTCTGTAGGTTTTGTGGGGGTTGCCTCTATTGGTTTAGACACTTGTTTTTTTTAGGTCTTGGATGGTGAGGATGTTGGTGAGGCTTCTGTAAGCTTGCTCAAGTATTTTCTTTTGTAAGCAATCGATTTGGTTCTGGTTTTGGGTGTGGGAGATGGAGGTTTTGTTGTTTCAGTTTCTAGTGTAGGGGATGGTAGTTTTGGTTCTTCTGGTGTTTTTGGTTTTGGTGATTGGGATGGTTGATCTTCTTCGGAGGATGTCAGGATTTGAAATTGTTCACGGGTTGGCACATCTTCTCCGAATACAGAGGTTGTTTCACAGAGGTGGGTGTTGCCTTTGTGGACTTATGTTGTTGATCTTGATTGGTTTCAGGTACTTGGGTTGTAATTGGGGTTTCTTCAGGGGTTATTTCCATAGAGGTGGTTGTTGTCTCTGTGGTCTTCTGTTGGTTTCTTTCTTGGGTTTCAGTTGGAGGAGCTTGGTTTAAGGGTTCTGCTGGTATTGGTGGTTCTGGTAGACCTCTGTTTGCAGTTTTTTCCCTTTGTTTCTCCCCCTCAGGATGATCTGATGGACTATCAGAGTCATCATCAGAGTCATCCTGACCCTTATCTTTAGTGCCTTCTGCTCTGCACGAAGCTTCTGGCTTTTTGGGCGGTGTGGCACCTGCAGCGATCATCTTTGCGCATAGGTCGTCACAGAGGCCAAGTAGGGTATGGACCTCTGCCTCTGTGTTGAAGCGCATTTTGCCGATGCTCCTCTGAAAGTCTTTGACGTAATTAGCGTTGGCAGCAGTAAAGGCTCTGATGAACTCGGTGACTTGATCAAGTATCCCTTGCCCAAGTTCTGTGAGCTGTGCTCTGGTCATGTAGTCGGAGGGCTGCATGGCCAGAGTTTGTCTAGTTGTTTGTTCTTGAACAAGTTCAAGGGCCTTCTTTAAATCTTCAGGAGTAATGCCCGCAGAAGTTGGCGTTTGAGCTGTCTTCAGTTGTTCAAGTAGGGCTTTCACAGAGCTTTGGAAAGCAGAGGTAGTAGTTTTCTCGAAGTTAGCAGCAGCAGAGGTGGTAGAGGTTGTAGCAGCTGTTCTCATCTGGGCTAGAGCATTTTGTACCTCTGTGGACAGGTTATCCATTTTGGTGTTCATATTGGTGATGGCCCTTGTGGTAACATCTGCAAAAGAATCAAAAGAGCTTTTCAACTCTTTCAATGTGTTGTCCACAGAGGTGACAAGGGTTTGGAACTCATCCCTTGATACATGTGGACTTGGTGTAACCTCTGGGGGAACACATTCGTCCCCAGAGTGAGTCACTGTTCCTTGGAAACCTTCTTTCGTCCCTGTATTGACGTTGAGGACGGAAGGATTTCCCTCTAATCCTCGAGCAGAGGCTTTGTCAGCCTCAGACTCTATAGAGGTTCTGTTAAGGACATTGTCCTGATCCACTCCAAAGGTGGGTACATGAGTATCCTTAAGTTGACTCGGGTACTTGTCTAGAATCTCTTCGTCTTCGTGCACTCTAGGCCCCTCTGAAGGGCCGGTTGGACTTACGTGTGTGCGTGTGGCAGAGGAAACAAATTCCTCTGTAAGAGTGTTAGATGTGATCCGGGGCGAGGAATCACGAACTAAAGGCAAGTCCTTTGTAGAGGACTCCCTTGGAATGGTTTCCCCGGCTATTAGTGGCACAGAGGTGGAAGGAATTTCCTCTGCCCGGTCAGTTTGGGGTGGGTTCGAGCTGTGCTGCTCTTGTTCAATATTACCTTCTGCCACTAGACTGGCGGTAATAGAAGTGTGGGTTGCACTGGGAGTTGGTTGGGATTGTGTGCCTCTTCTATTCCAGGCATCTGTTCTGGATTCTTGCTCTGTTGGGCATCCTATCACTACTTCACCATCTATTGTCTCAATCTCTCTTTCTATCCTACGGCCCGCTGCTTCTACCCTAACTTCTGTTGCGACTTCTGCCTCAGTGACTAAGGAGTCATACATTGGATGAGAGCCAATTAATTGCCGTACATGGGGATGCAGAGGTCCTTCATTTACCTGGTTATCTTCTTCTTCATCAGAATCTACCTCTAAGACTAAGACTGGTGGGGTTTTGGTGGTAGTTTTAACCAGATCTTCTGGACTTGCTCTTAGCATATCAAATCCAGGTTGTGTGAAGGGGTTCTGTAGAACTTCTGGTGTGGCAACTTGAATGCTCTTTGGGGTTTGGTCATCTTCATCCAAGTCAGAAGAGATTCTGAAGTCTGGTGCGTCTGTTGAATGATGGGATAGGGCTTCTGCGTTCCATCCAGAGGGGTCTAAAGAGTCTGCAATTCCGGGTTGTTGGAGGAAAGCAAAAAAGTCACCCTGATCGTCTGCATAATTAATAGGGGTTGGGGATTGCAGAGGCTGCTCTTGGGCTTCTTCTGCTGTTTCTCCTTCCTTTGCGATGGATTGCATAGGAGTGTGAGGCTTCTTGGATTTCTTCTTGCTCCTCCTTTTCTTTGGTTTGGGGGCACCCTCCTCAGAAGACTTATGTTTTCTCTTCTTTTTGTCTTTTGGAGGAGGGGGAGGTGCAGATGATCCGACTTCTGTTGTATGAGGAGGGGACTGTTGGGTTTGAATAACACTGGTAGGGGTTCCCTCTGTCGTTTTCTTTTTCTTGTGAGCTTTCTTCTTCTTCTTTGCAGAGGGTTTGCTTTTTGGAGCAGGGGAGAGTATGTTGTTTCTCAGAGTATGAAACTTCTCTTGTACTTGTTGATGCTTAGCCAAGGCCACTGCCCATTCCTCATCTGCCATTCGCTCAACTACCTGATCTCCTATAGAGGCTCCTAGACGCGGGGGTGTCACAGGACTCGGTTCTGGAGTCCTATGATCGCGTATGTAATCTAGCTTAAGGGTCTCGTCTGTAGCGTATCCCAGAAGTTTGGTTGGCAGAGGTCTGTAGAAGTCGTATCCATCTTCGTGCTCTGTTGGAGAGTTCTTTGTCATAGGAAACATTCTGGTCGTTGGTCCCTCCATTGGCCATTTTTGTAGAAGGAGCAGAGGCTCTAGAAGGACACCCAGAATTCGTTAATATTGTAGAGGAGGTAGAGCTTCGGTTGATCGTCCTTTGGCCTTCTGGGTGGAGATTCTGCGGTCAATGGTGTTAACCATTTCCTGCATCATGAGGGTGGCGTAGTCCAGAGGTAGATCGTAGTACACCCCGTACATAATTTCCAAGATTTGATGAGAAGATTGGTCTGGACTACCCACTTTCCCAGTTAGACACCTGTTGAGAATGGAGAAGAGAGTATTCCATAGAGGGGGAAGTTGATTTCTTATGAAATCATTTCTTTTCCTTAGGGTTGTGTTGTATCCCAAAATTTCAACAAATCTGCAGAGAGCTCGGTGTCTGTGGGTTCCTCTGCGTATCCCTTTATCCCTAGAAGACCTCTTGTGGGTAGACTGAACTCAAGTGAGAAAATGGTTGTGTTGAACTTGAGTTCAAGGTGCTCGGATTTGTCTGGTTTTGAGATGTAGCCCTTTATCTGTCTATCTTCTGGGTCAAATCTGCTGCTTTGCCAGAATTGATTGAGATATCTGGCAGGGATTTTGTGGACAGTTTTGGTTAATAGGGGGTAAAGATAGTGATTTTCCAGAATGTGAAGAAGGATGGCATTTGCTTTCCCAAATGTGGTTTTGGAGGGAACCAGATATTGGTTATTGGGTTTTAAGGGAAGAACATGTTCAAAGTGTTCATGTGCGATGAAGTTTTGAAGGTGGGTTGTCGGAGCAAAATCTGCTGACTCACCAGAGTTGTCTTGGTCTAGGTTTCTTGTTGTTTCAGGATTATGGGAGTGCTCAGAATGAGATGGGGAGTTCACCTGAGCGTTGGAGGTAGATGCCATTGCGATAATCTTGAAGAAAGAGAGTAGAAATAGAAGTTGCAGGTTATTGCAAGGTTCGCCGGAGAAGATGAAGGTAATTGATTCGTAAAAAGGTTTAGGAAAGAAGATGAACGGGGTTATATAGTGGGGTAGATAACGGATAGAATTCTACTGTAAAAGTGAATTCAATAAACATTTGGGGTCCGCACTCGAGTTTTACGGCTGGGGAGACGTTTCAGAGGGATCGTGTGGCACACACGTCCAATGAAGATCTGCCACGTCGGATGTGTCAGAGCACGATTAGACGTCGTGCGCGGCTCATTAATCCTTGGCGGTGGGCAATCCTTCTGTCTGGGGTCTGTCACTCGCAGTAAATAACACGTATTATTACATAATTTCCTTAAAAAGCCAAGTGTCAGTAACAACAGAAGCTCTGTAGTGTATTGAGCTCTGTGGTCTGAAACCTGCCTTTTATATCCTTTGATGCTTGCACCTTTACCAAGAACGTTTGAAAAGTCATTGGAGAGGATCGATAGATTTTTAGTACAAAATTTTCATTTACAGAGGCTTTGAGGCTCTGTCAAAGCCAGCAGAGGCTCTGAGAGTGAAAATTTCTCATACTAAAAATTTAGAAAACTTTTTGATCATCCAAAGTTTTAGTTGTTTTAAACATTGTTTTTAGGACATATTTGGAAAATGGAGTCCTAGAGAAAACTGTTTTGGAAAAGGTTTTGTGCGAGATACTCACTTTTTGAGTGTCTAGGTTGGGCGACAGAGATTTTTTGGTGGAGTGAGCTCTTCGACCAAAAACTTTCTTTCAGTATCTCTGTGTGTGCATTTGTTTGAGAGAATCCTTAAAGAGGACATTGAAGTTGATCAATAGAGTTCCCGTATGAAATTTGCAGTTATGGAGGATCCGGCTTACAGAAGCTCTGTTGAGCTCAGCAGAGGCTCTATGACCTTAAATTTCTCATAACGGAAGGCTCGAAAATCTTTTTGATCATTACTTGTTTGGAATGTCTTAAACAGTGTTTCTAGGACGTATTTGGAAATTGATGTCTTAGAAAATTGTTTTTCAGAAAGGATTTGTACGAGACACTTACCTTTTGGCTCTCCCTTGTTCGGCAAAAACCTTCACTTCTGTGAATTTGATTGATGACATCTCTTCTTTGGCTCCCCCTTGAATGATCAACCTCTGTAGATCAGTTCAAGGTCTCCTTCTGCTCCCCCTTGACCTATGCTTGGATCAAATGAGATAAGTATTGCACATGACATAGATCAATCTCATCAGAGGTTCTGTGGAGATTGTCAGAGGCTCTGATCAATTCCACAGAAGCTCTGTTGGTTACAGAACTTTTGATGATTAAGAATTTACATACAGAAGAGTTTTAAATATATACATATTTACAAGAGGATCAAATCTAACTTACAGAGGATTCAAATCATGTTAATCATTCCCAACTTACCCACCAAGAAAAGGAATCTCTTCTCATCAAGTGCCTTGGTGAATAAGTCTGCAAGATGATATTCAGTGGACACAAAGTGCATTTCGATTGTGCCATGTTCAACATGATGCTTCAGAAAGTGGTAACGGATATCGATATGCTTTGTTTTTGAGTGCTGAACTGGATTGGCAGAGATGGCTATGGCACTTTTTGAATCACAGAAGATGGGTATCTTGTATATGTTGTGGCCATAGTCCTTTAGCTGAGTTTTCATCCACAGAACTTGGGAGCAACAGCTAGCAGCAGCAACATATTCAGCTTCTGCTGTAGATGTAGACACACAATTCTGCTTCTTCGAAGTCCAGCTGACTAGTTTACCACCCAGGAATTGATAACTCCCAGAGGTGCTTTTTCAATCAAGCTTGCATCCTCCATAATCTGAATCTGTGTATGCCTTAAGACCAAAGCCAGAGTTCTTCGGATACCAGAGCCCAAGATTTTTGGTTCCTTTAAGGTATCTGAAGATCCTCTTTATAGCAATATAGTGGGATTCCTTTGGGTTAGCTTGATATCTTGCACATAGGCATGTTGCATACATTATATCAGGCCTACTTGCGGTTAAGTATAACAGAGACCCAATCATGCCTCTGTAGAGCTTGCACTCTACAGATTTGCCATTTGGATCTGAGAATAACTTATTTCCAGTGGCCATTGGGTTCTTCATTACAGAGGCATCAGAGAGACTGAATTTTGAGAGTATGTCAGAGACATATTTAGCTTGATTTATAAAAATTCCCTCTGATGATTGTTTTACTTGGAGTCCGAGGAAAAGTTTAATTCTCCCATCATACTCATTTCAAACTCACTTTGCATGAGTTTTTCAAAATCTTTACACTGTTGTGCATTTGTAGACCCGAAAATAATGTCATCCACATAAATCTGTACAAGCAGAATCTCAATACCTTTTCTTTTATAAAACAAAGTAGTATCGGTTGTACCTCTGTCGAAATCATTATTGAGAAGGAAGGTTGAAAGTCGTTCGTACCATGCTCTTGGAGCCTGTTTCAGTCCATACAGAGCTTTGTCAAGATAATAGACATATTTTGGGTACTTGGAACTTTCAAACCCTGGTGGCTGCTGGACGTATACTTCTTCTTGGATTTCACCATTTAGAAAGCAGATTTTACATCCATTTGAAAAACTTTGAAACCTCTGTGGGCTGCGAAGGCTAAGAAGATTCTTATTGCTTCGAGCCGTGCGACAGGGGCAAAAGTTTCATCGTAATCAATGCCTTCTTCTTGGCGATATCCCTTAGCCACCAATCTCGCTTTGTTTCTAATGACCACCCCATCCTCGTCCTTCTTGTTTCTGAAGACCCATTTTGTCCCTATTACTTGTTTTCCTCGTGGTAGAGGTACTAGGGTCCATACCTTGTTTCTCTCAAACTGTAGAAGCTCTTCTTGCATAGCATCTACCTAGTTTGGCTCATCTAGGGCTTCAGATATTCTTTTTGGCTCGATCACACTGATGAAATTTGTAAAGAAACAAAAATTAGCAGTGGTTGATCTTGTCTTGACCTTTTCAGAAGGGTCGCCGATTATTAGGCTTGGAGGATGGCTTTTCGTCCACTGTGTTGTTCTTGGAAGATGGTCATTTGAGTCATCAAGATGAACCTCTGTGGTTGCACACTGCGGTTGTTGATCCAAATCCTCAGTGAATTGATAATGACCCTCTCTTATATAGTTAGTGAAAATTGTAAGTAAACAATATGTATCAGAGTTTCACTATCGCTGATAAGTACTAAGATCTTACAGTACCGCTGATAGGAACTCTCGCTCTATAAATTAAACATTCAGCGAACACTGTTCACCATTAATGCTCTGAGTCTGTTCAGTCATTATGATGATCGCTGATAAGTTAGTTGTTTACTTATGATCCCTGAAGACAAGTTTCACGTCAACAAAGGTTCTACGCTGAAGTCGAAGATCAAGCTCAAGAACCAGCGACAAGTCTCCTACTGAACTGATGCGGATCAGCGAAGACTCAGATTTGTCTACTCAACGTGAAGTATCAAGTACAAGACTTCAGCTATCGCTGAACTTTATCATTCGCTGAATAGAAAATGATAATGCTCTGAATCAACGAAAGCTGATCATGAAGTCCTCCGTACAAAGTACTTTTGTCTTAACCCCCCTTGCACGACTCCGTACGAAATGTCAGAAAAGAACCTCCGACTGTCTGAAATCGTACAACCACTCTGATACTACACTGTTCATCCATGCGGCTACTAAGGTTGTCAATTAAGGTCAATGACATGCAACCAACCAGCTGACGACACGTGTAAAGTGTTTACTGACTTGCATTAAATGCATGCAGTATATAAAGAGATGAACCCACTTCATTTGAAGTAACTTGCTAACTCTGGACAAGTTCAATCTCTTATCTCAAGATAGGTTATTATTAGTAATTTCCTTATCTCTCTTAGTGCAAGAAACCTTAGTGTTCCAACTTGTTTAGATTTAGGTTTATCCTTAATCTTGTTTCTGCAACAAGCTGTAAATTGTTAATGATTTATCAATAAATAATTTAGAAAAGTAAAATCTGCGTGTTTGTATTCAACCCCCCCCCCCCTTCTACAAACTTGTATAGGCCTTTGGGACCAACAAGTGGTATCAGAGCGGATTTGTTTAATCTCATAAACAAGATCTAATCTATACTAAGATTTCTCTTCCTTGCTATTTCTGAAAATGGCTACCAACACAAACACAAATTATATCGACAATGGTTCTCTTGCAAAACCCCCTAGATTCTCCAGAGATAATTTTAATCTATGGAAAAATAGGATGACTCTCTTCCTAGAAGGTGTAGACCCTACTATGCCTTATTATCTTGAAAACGGTCCATTCATCCCTGTAAGAATTGATGCTGCTGTTCCAGCCGCTGAGAATAGACCTGCTATTCCAGAAAGGCTGGTACCTAAGGAAATCTTTCAATGGACTGACGAAGATAAGAAGAAAGTGGCTATAGATACAAAAGCCAGATCCATACTATCCATGGCTCTTCCTGACGAAGTCTACCATTCCGTCATGAATCTGAAAACATCAAAAGCCATGTGGGACACAATATGTGTTCAGTATGAAGGAACGTCTAAAGTCCAGGACTCAAGAAAGATCAACCTGGTAAGACAATACGAAAGCTTCATTTCTGGTAAGAATGAATCTCTCTCTGAAGTTCACCAACGTTTTAATTGTTTAATTATAGATCTGAAAACTGTTGGTAAGGAATATTCTAACTTTGAAGTACTGACAAAGTTTCTAGAATGTTTACCTGAAAGCCGAGACAATTATTCTATGTGTCTCAAGCTGTCAAAGGATCTAAAATCAATGACCCTTTCAACCTTATATGGCACGTTGCTGAATCATGAGCAATCGAGCCATCTTAAGAAGAATCTTGTAAAAGATTCCAAAAGCACCCCTGTTGCTTTAATCTCAGAGGAACCTTCTACTCAGCGACCCTCGGTCACTATCACTGAGTTAGAAAGTAACTCTGAAAGGTCATCAGATTCTGATTATTCATATGATGATGAATCTTTGGCTCTCCTAACTAAGAAGTTCAGGAGATTTGCCAAAAAGAAAATGTTTAGAAAGAACAAACCTCTTTCCATAACTGACAAGCCTAGATCATCAGCTTTTATTGATAAGGCTACTGCTACTTGTTTTAACTGCGAAAAGACAGGACATTTCGCTAACGAGTGCAGGTCTAAGAAAGTTTCTAGACCCTCAGCTTTTACAAAGAAATCCTTTGTTCCAAGGAATAAAGATGACAAATATTCAAAGCTGAAAGAAAAATATGCTAAGCTGAAAAGCTTTAAGAAGAAGAGTAAAGGCCTGATGGCTAACTATGATTGGGCTGCTTCTGATGAAGAAGCATCATCATCTGACTCTGAAGATGATGAAGCAAATCTATGTCTTATGGCCAAGATTGAAGAAGAGGAAGAAAGTTCAGACATTCCCTCCACTTCAACCTCTGCTATTCAGGTATCACCTTCTTTCTTTACCAATATTGCAAATATTGATGAAGCTGATAGTTTCCGTAAGATCGATCTCTTGACTAGAAGTTTATACGAAGCCATGAACGGCAAAACTGTGGTTGAAAACCAAAACCTTGATCTCGCTAAAAAGCTTAAAAACTGCCACCTTCAAATAGAAAAGCTTTCTAAAATTGAAGAAGATTTTAAAGATCAAGTATATTTAAATCAGCTAGTCAAAATCGAACGAGCAGAAGCTATCGCTGCATTAAAAGCTGAAAAAGCTACTGTTAACAAAGATCACTGAGATAATAAAGTCTCAGATTCCCCTAAGTGATAAACGTGGTTTGGGTTACAAATATGATACTCCAAAACCAACCACTGAGCGTTCAATGCTTAAATTTGGAACGTTCGTATCCTCAGTCGCTGATACTTCATCTTCTCAGTGCTCCTCGTCCCATATACCAATCCCTGAGGAAACTCCTACCTCCTCAAAAGGTAAGGAGAAAATGGTTTATTCAAAACCTACCTCTGTCTCTAAAGACAAAGGTAAAGGAATTGTTATTTACCAGAATCCTCAGAAGGGTACCTTAGTACCAAAGTTGAATGCTTCTAAAGCTTCAGTGGCTCATTCCTCTGGATCAAGGAAGCAGATCTCTGGATCTATTCAGCGATCTACTCCTAGACTCAGAGTGGATGTCCTTGGTAAGAAATCTGAAGAACTGAATGTTCGTCCCATTTCTAAAGCCAATAGTTTACTTGGTGCTGACACTTCTAATTCGAAATCAAAAGCTCAGCATTCAAATGGTCCTAGAACTATTTTTAGTTATAGGAAATGTTATCACTGTGGACTTACCGATCATATTGCTAGTAAGTGTCCCACAACCACCAAAGCTGAAAAGATAGCTAAGGTGAAGATTGCCCCCAAGGCAAAGAAGACCAACCCTGGTGCAAATCAGGTCAAGGTGAATCCTACCACTGAAGTTAAGAAATTAACCAAAGTGAAGAAAGACAAAGCTGAATCTTCAAATGCTGCGAAGACTGCTGAATCTTCCATTCCAACTACTTCCACTGACAAATGTGTATACATGGTCAAGTGGGTACCCAAGAAAAACTAATCTTCCTTTGTATTGCAGGTTAAGAAGGGTATCTGGTATCTCGATAGCGGATGCTCTAGACACATGACTGGAAAGAAAAGTCTGCTCGCTGAATACAAGGAAGAGAAGGGTCCCTCTGTAACTTTCGAGGGAAATGGAAAAGGACATACCCGAGGGTATGGTGTACTTTCAAATGGTACAACCTCCTTCAGAAGAGTCGCATATGTTGAAGGGCTGAAGCATAATCTTCTAAGCATCAGTCAGCTTTGCGACATGGATAACAAAGTAATCTTTACTAAGGAATCCTGCTTTGTCGCTGACAAAAAGGAGAAGATAGCTCTCAGCGGTTATCGTTTGGAAAATGTTTATGTAATAAACATGGACTCAACAACCACTAAGAACTCCTGTTTCTTCTCAAAGGCCCCATCTGATGTCAGCTGGCTATGGCACAAGAGGCTATCTCATCTAAATTTCAAGACACTGAACACTCTTTCTTCAAAAGAGTTAGTCACTAGTCTACCTCAGCATTCATACGCCAAAGAGTCTTTATGTTCAGCGTGTGAAAAAGGGAAGCAGATCAAAGAAAGCTTTAAATCTAAGCAAGTTTCTTCAGTGTCATCTCCTCTACAACTACTCCATATGGATTTGTTTGGCCCTGTTAACAAACAATCCATCGCTGGAAAGAAATATACGCTGGTTATAGTTGATGAATTCTCTCGCTTCACTTGGGTAATGTTTCTCCGTTCTAAGAGTGACACCCCTGAAGAACTCATCACCTTTGTTCGGAAGATGGAAACCCTGAACAATCTGACCATTCGCTCAATAAGGAGTGATCATGGGACTGAATTCAAAAACAGTTCTCTTGATTCCTTCCTTGAGAGTAAGGGTATTTCTCACAACTTCTCTTCAGTGAGAACACCGCAACAAAATGGAGTCGCTGAAAGAAGAAATAGAACAATTATTGAAGCTGCACGTTCAATGCTCAGCGATTCTCACCTGCCTACTCAGTTTTGGGCAGAAGCTGTCAACACTGCTTGTTTTACGCAAAACAGGTCGCTGATAGTAAAAAGATTCAAAAAGACAGCCTATGAACTCTTTCATGGGAGAAAGCCTTCAATCAGCTTTCTTCACATCTTTGGATGTCAGTGTTTCATACTGAACAACATAGATGCTCTTGGAAAGTTTGATCCTAAGGCTGATGATGGAATCTTTCTTGGATACTCCTCAGTTTCCAAAGCCTTCAGAGTCTTCAATCGTAGAAGACAAACTGTAGAAGAAATTATTCACGTCACGTTTGACGAATCCCGTTCAGCGAACTCTAAACCGTTCGCTGATACTGAAGAACTGAATCAATGGATGTTTTCTCATCTTAGTGATTCAGAAGATATTCCCACTCCTCATGCTCATCCAGTAGAAGATGATAGTCCTATCATTCCAAACATGCAGAATAGTGAAGCTGAAACATCATGGGTCGCAGCTGTTCCTATAAACACTATACCTACCGCTGAACCAAATGCCTCAGACATTCCATCTATCTCTCAGCAATCAGTAAATGAAATGACAAATGCAAGTATTCCTCTCTTAACTGAAACTCCAGAAGTAGCTGAAGCCTCATCTTCAGCTCCTCCAGTTCAAGATGAGTCAGCGACTTATGCTCCGGCTCAGCGATGGACCATAAATCACCCAATTGATCAAATTCTTGGTGATCCAAACGCTGGTGTTCAGACTCGACGAAGTGCAAGTAATATTTGTTTATTTGTTAACTTTATTTCTCTAACTGAACCAAAGAAAATAGACGATGCCCTCAAAGATCCAAACTGGGTCAGCGCAATGCAAGAAGAGCTGACTGAATTCGAAAGAAACAAAGTTTGGAAACTTGTTCGGAGACCAACTGATAAAACAGTAATATGCACTAAATGGGTCTATCGAAACAAGTTGGACGAACATGGTACTGTAACCCGCAACAAAGCTCGTCTTGTTGCTCAGGGATACAGACAAGAGGAAGGTATAGATTATGACGAAACATTTGCTCCAGTAGCAAGACTTGAATCTATTCGTCTATTCTTAGCATATGCTGTACACAAAAACTTCAAAGTACATCAGATAGATGTTAAGTCAGCGTTTCGGAATGGAAAGCTGAATGAAGAAGTGTATGTGGAACAACCTCCAGGATTCTCAGATTCTAAGCGTCCAGGTTATGTTTATAAACTGGATAAGGTACTTTATGGCTTGAAGTAAGCTCCTCGTGCATGGTATGACACTCTTTCTACTTATCTCCATATTGAAAAATTTGAGCGAGGTAAGATTGACAAAACTCTATTTTTTAGAAAAGTGAAAGGTCATATCATTCTAGTTCAAATATATGTTGATGACATTATACTTGGTTCTACTAACCGTGAGCTTTGTACTCGTTTCGCTGATAGAATGAAAGATGAGAATAAAATGAGCATGATAGGTGAACTAACATATTTCCTTGGTCTTCAGATTAAGCAAACTGAAAAAGGAACTTTTATCAATTAGGGAAAGTATGTTAAAGATATGCTGAAGAAATTTGATTTAACTCAAAGTTCAGCTATGAAAACCCCTATGGCACCACCGCTGACACTTGACAAGGATTCAAAGGGAATACCTGTTAATGTCACGCTGTACCGTGGGATGATCGGCTCTCTCTTGTATCTTACAGCTAGCCGACCCGATATTATGTATGCAACATGTTTGTGTGCACGATATCAAGCTGAACCTATGCTATCTCATATGAAAGCTGTAAAGCGAATCTTTCGATACCTTAAGGGTACAGCGAACCTAGGTCTTTGGTATCCCAAAGATTCAGGATTCGATCTAACCGCCTATTCAGATAGTGATTTTGCAGGTTGCAAAATGGATAGGAAAAGCACCACAGGAGGATGTCAGCTCCTGGGTGGAAAGCTGATAAGTTGGACTAGTAAAAAGTAAAATTCAGTGTCCACTTCCACAGCTGAAGCTGAATATGTAGCTGCTGGAAGCTGTTGTTCTCAAGTCTCGTGGATGAGAAATCAGCTACTAGACTATCATCTTCAGCTCTCCAAAATTCCAATCTATTGCGACAACACAAGTGCCATCGCTATAGCAAACAATCCAGTACTACATTCAAAGACCAAACACATAGAAATCAGATATCATTTTATCAGAGATCATGTGATGAATGGTGATATAGAACTTCATTTTATCCCAACTGATTATCAGTTAGCTGATTTATTTACCAAACCTCTTGATGAGACAAGATTCAACTTTCTCATCAGCGAGCTTGGCATGCTGAACTTTGAAGGGTAAAATCCTCAACGGTCCAGATTGATCAGCGATAGGATAAAATCAACTCGTATAACCTATTCAATCATCTTCTCTCTGAATAAAACTTGGTTAAAGCTGATATCAAGGTATGTTTTCTCTCTCTGACAATCGCATGAAAATGCAAGATTTCAAAACAAAATACATCGCTGAATATCTCTTCCTTAACAGCGATATTTTGAAAATTCTTAAAACCATAACTGATATTTTCATTCAGTGCTTCATGTTTATAAAAGAGTCCCTGAGTTTTCAAAACCTCAGAGACATCCTAAAAGAATATGAAAGGACAATTGTGACATCATTGCAACGGATAAACCCCGACATGTTTTCTCTTTCTGACACACGTTTGCACGTCTCGTTCAAACTTACAATCAAATGCAAACACGTGTCTGTGTCATGATGAAAATCTTTTCCCGCTCAAGATTTTCTCTCTCTAATCTCTCTATATAAACAAACTCGTGGTTTATATTTTTCTTTTACGCGATCAATCTTCATCCGCAAGAAAGAATTCACTGTTGCATTTGTGCTTTCTAAAACTTCAAAGAACTGTTCATCATCTTCTTCATCAAACATCAAGGTTAATATGTTCTTATATATTACCAAATGCGTATAACTTGTTTCCGATCTTTTCCTTGTTTTAACAAGATCAAACAAAAGAACTTCTTAAAATGAAATCATTTTCTTTCATGGTTTTATGAACACAACCATTTCATGGTTGTTCTTCAAGTTTAAATGCAAAAATCTTAAACTTGTTCTTCATTCGTTTCTAGAATCTATTTCTTCATAGAAAACTGGATAACAAAAATAAATGGGTTTTACATTTCGTTTCTTAAAATCAAGAAAAACCCTAATCTTCATTAAGACATTTGTGTCTAAATGAAATGGATAAATTTTGAACCATCTTAATGGAAAATCTTTCCACATTAAGATAATTCTTATTTGTTAACATCTTTGGTTGAACTGATAATACAGAGAAATGGCATCGTCTGACATTCCTGCTACCGCTGAGAACATCTCCGCTGATTCTGAGGAAGTGGAATTTATCAAGGCTCCTCAGGTTAAGTTCACTCTGGAACAACTAGATTGGACCAAAACGAATAACCTTTCTGCGCTTCTCGAGTTTCCTCCTCGAAAGCAAGTCACACATCTGAAAGATGCTGTGAATTTCCTAAAAAATTGCTGCATTTCAACAGCCCTGACCATCTCACCTCCTGCAAGTCAGCTACTACTATCCCAGTTCTGGTACACTGCCAGACATTCTTAGTTACCATCCGCCAAAGATCCCTCCAAAACAATTGATTGTATCCTCAGCGATACTGAGTATGGCACGATAAAGATCACACCTGCCATCATTCGCAAAGCTCTGAACTTTCCCAACGCTACAAAAGAAAAGCCTTTTGTTCCTTTCCCTGACCATAAGAAACTCGCTGACAAAGAAGCTCTTATTGCATTTTTCGATGCAATGGGCTATGTATGGGAAATTGGCAGAGACAAGAAGCCCGAGAAGAAGTTGACCCTGCTGAAGAAGTCAAAACTGCCCAGCGAGATGAACTTCATCTTCGCTCACCTAATCAGCTGCATGACTGCCAAGACCGGCTCCTCTGACCAAGCCGCTCAACCTCAGCCAGCAATGGGATATGCTCTGCTGAAAGGTCTACACATCGACTGGGCATCTCTTATCTATGATGACTTGGTGCAAAGAGTAGACTCTGCCGCTGACAGACCTCCATGGGTTCCTTACCCCCGATTCATCAGCGCTATCTTCCAATATCGCCTGAAGGACAGCTACCCGCAAGAGGGTGACCTGAAACTCTCTCAGGTTGGCCCTAAGGTACTTGACTTCAAACCAGTTGAAAATGAGGTACGACTTTCTACCCTTTTAACTCTTCTCAACCCTTCTTCTTCTACTTCTGTGGCTCCTTCAGCGACAATACCCATCGCTGATACCCTGGCCACAAACTCCTCTCCTTCTAAGAAAAGGAAACAATCATCTACCCCACTTGGTTCTAAAAGGATCAAGAAAACAAAGGAGCAACCCCAGCAATCTCATGCTGAAGACTCCTCAGCTCTTTCTGCAGAGCTGAAGGAACGTTCAGTGGTACGCTCTGCCACACCTGAACAACCCATCCATTCCATCCCAACTTCAGCGTCTCTAAATGCTGAGGCTACAAACTTGGAACCTACCCAACCTCCTTCAGTCTCTCAAAAGACTGATGAAGTGTTTATCAGCGAATCCAACGCTGAACTCAGAACCCAACCTCCATTCTCATCCTTCGCTCCTCCCTCTACTCATTTGGTCTCTCCTCCAGATCTCGCTGGAGCTGCCATCATTTCTACGGAACCTAAAGCTGATTCTCCAGGAATGATGAAGACAGGACCTGCAGGACAATCCATGGGCACTTTTGAAGATGAAATGGAACACTTTTCAGGAACCCGTAATTTTGACGAGTTCATCAATCCTCCTGCAGTTACACACCAACCCATAAACACTGTCACTAAACCCCAAACTTCTGAGCTTTCCTATGTTCACAAGTTCTTATATGTTACAGGTCCTAATTTGGGAGACATCAACGCCTCTCTGAAGTCCGTGGAGACAAAGCTGACAGGTCTCACCACCACTCTTTCAAATAACTCTATAGCTGTAACAAACGCTGGAGAGAAGCTTACAAAGCTGACAACGGTGGTAGAGAAGAAGGCTTCCACAGATGACATGAAGCAGGTTGATAAAACTCTCAGCGACTTCGCCAAGGTGCTCGCTGACATCTACACAGACTACACCTCTCTCAAATATTCAGTTTCATCCATGTCCAGCGAGGTCACAACGCTGAAGACATCGGTTGGACAACTAGAGGGAGATATGTCTACTGTAAAGACTGACTAAGGCTCTGTAAAGACTGATGTTAGTTCGATGAAATCGATGATCGAGCAGCTACTACAGAAAGCGAATACTCCTGCTCCTGCCCCTGCTCCTGTCCCTGCATCTGACAATTTCACAGCGGCGGATCGCACTGAGCTGGTGAAGATCAATCCTGCTATTTCTGGCCTTCAAGACAGAATAGCAAAGATTGAAGTTTGTATAGGTATCTCTGGCCAAGAAGACAGAGAACCTACCAACGCTGCTGAGTCAACCCATTCCTCCCCCACTCATCATGAGAAAGAGGGGGAGAAGAGCGCTGAAGATCTCTCCAAGAGCGCTGAAGACCTTTCCCATGATGAATCTATCAGGGGAGAGAAGGATGCTGAAGAAACCACCGCTGGACCTCAGGGAGATGAAAACCCTGAGGAAACCGAGAAGCTCGCCTCTGTATCTGAGGGGGAGCAACTCGAAGAAGAAGCTGATAAAACCGAATCCGAAGCAGAAGATGATGAAGCCGTCGACATCCCTGATAATGAACCATCCTCTTCTCCAAAGAATGATGATGATGATGACGAAGATGACGATGACTTCTTTATCGTCAAACCTGCTCCGAAGATCAAAGTTCTTAAGGGAATCTCGATAAATGAACCTTCAGGGGAGCGGACAAAGACAAAGCCCTCTGCCTCTGGAGCTGAGAAAGGCAAAGGCAAAAGCGTCGCTGAAGATGACAATCTGACGATCTTGCTTGAAAATCCGGTTTGTCAGGTACACTAAACATCTCTCACTCCATCCCTCCTCTATCATACACTATCAGTTCTACTACCCAAGCCTATACACTTGAACAAATTTTCTCTCTCTTATTCTACCCAAGTTCTTACTTGTAAGATCGCTGTGTTTCAGCTAGTCCTCTCCCCTGTTTGAGGATGTTAGCTTTAATTAGCTCTTAATTAAATGAATGTTTTATAAAGATATTTTAATGTTTTAGATATTTTCTTATAGATATTTACTTAGATATTTTATATAGATATTTTAGATATTGTCTAGATTTTAGATATCTTAAATATCTAATGTGTAAATATGGCCCTATATAAGAGGTGTCCACATGTCTTTTTAAGAAGTGAGAAATATGGAAAGCACAAAAAAACACACATAGACTAGTTTCTTATGAGAGTCGTTTCATGTTTAGTGTGGTGTTCTTCAACATTTCTCCTCTCCATATTTAATCATCAATGAATATGAGATAAGTTTCTTTATGATTGTTCTTCATGTATATCTTATCTCTATATTTAAATATGGACTTTATATTTCTTCTATTGTTGCTCAAAAATGGGATCAACTATTGGTATCAGAGCCGATTAAAGAAATTTTTCTTCAAAATCGATCATCTATGCAACAATGGAAGTTTTAGATGGTTTAGTTTATGATATACTTCATGTGTGTGTTTTGATTCATTCTCATTCATTGGTTTTATTTAATAAGCACTAAGTAGATGGTTGATCTATGATCTCATCCTTGTGTGTGCTTAAGTACATAGCAATTCTTTTTTGCATCTTGGTAGTAAGGTTGTTGATCTTTGTTTGATCTGACCTTTATTTTTAAGATTGGACTATCTTTGATCCAGATTTTGTTTGTCTTCCGCTGCTCATAAACATTTAAATAAAACAAAATCATTTGGGTCTTGAGAAAGTTGTTTGAGAAAGATTTGATATTTTGTTACATGTTCAAAGTCTGATCTGAAACGTTTTTTTTTACTTTGAGTTCTTCTAATTAGTTTTCTGACTTGATCAATTAGAGATCGAATTATTTGCACTCACGGTTTTAAAAATTATATGAAGATCGTCTTATCTTTTACATCAAATCAGATTTAATGACAGATTTGCGCTGCTGTATTAAACTGATCATATCTCACTCATAAAAACACCGATTGATGCGATTCAAAAGGCCCTGGATTCCTAAGACACAGATGAACAGATTTCGTGTTTTGAGAAGTCAGAGATTCGAAATTTATAAAGGTCATATGCATCATTGAAGTAGACAACAGTGTGCTGATGGAAAGCTGATGGACAGATCTGCGCGACTGTGGTAAAACAACCATATCTTTGTCGTACGAGCTCAAAAAGAGATGATTCAAGATGATCTGAACAGCTAACAAACAAATTCAAGTTGTTTGTGTTTTGAGTTTTTGCAAACTCCAGAGGTAAAATGGTCTAAATTAGTGTCAAAGTAGGTGTAAACACTTCTGCCAAGCCTCTGCCGCACACGACCAAGCTTCTGCCGCACGCGACCAAGCTTCTGCCGCACGCGACCAAGCCTCTGCCGCACACGACCAAGCTTCTGCCGCACGGGACCAAGCTTCTGCCGCACGCGACCAAAACCTCTGTCAGCCACGACTAAACCTCTGCCGAGCAGAGACAACCTCTGTCGAGCCACGACGAAACCTCTGCCGCCAAACCTCTACCAAGCGGCGACCAACCTCAACCAAGCAACGACCAAACCTCTGCCGAGCAGCAAACAACCTTCTGTGATACTGTTCACCACAGAGCCTCTGTGAAACCCGACAGAGCCTTTGTGGACTGAACCTCTGCGATCGAACCTCCGAGCCCGATTTTTGTTTACTTGCTGTCAGCTTTGCACTGCTTCAGAAAAATGCGCATAACTTTTGACTCGGGGCTCCAAATTACTCGATTCCAGTGGCATTGGAAAGATTATTCACAGATGCACGACTTTGATGTTTTGAGTTTTCTCAAATTATGTGTGCTGATATGCCAAACTCAGCCTCAAAGTCTGCTGCAAGGTGCTGGACCGAAAGCATTGCATTTCACTCATGCTCTTTCCGCTTTCAAGAACGGTGTTCTCTCAACGGTTCTTCATGGTGTCAAGCTACATTTGTCACATTTTAAATGTCACTCCATCCTCTGTTATTCATGTTTAAAGCTCGGTGGATGAGCCTACATTTGAGGGGGAGCACATGATGCTTTGAAGACTTGAAGAACGGAACATCAAAAGTTCTAAAGAAAGCAAAGGGGAGACTATAAGATGATGCTCTCTTTATAAAACATTAGGGGGAGATTGTTAGCTTTAATTAGCTCCTAATTAAATGAATGTTTTATAAAGATATTTTAATGTTTTAGATATTTTCTTAGATATTTTATATAGATATTTTAGATATTGTCTAGATTTTAGATATCTTAAATATCTAATGTGTAAATATGGCCCTATATAAGAGGTGTCCACATGTCTTTTTAAGAAGTGAGAAATATGGAAAGCACACAAAAACACACATAGACTAGTTTCTTATAAGAGTCGTTTCATGTTTAGTGTGGTGTTCTTCAACATTTCTCCTCTCCATATTTAATCATCAATGAATATGAGATAAGTTTCTTTATGATTGTTCTTCATGTATATCTTATCTCTATATTTAAATATGGACTTTATATTTCTTCTATTGTTGCTCAAAAATGGGATCAATAGAGGATATCGCTGAAGGTTCCACAACTGCGACTTCACCAATAATACCAGCTGCTGCTGAAGAAATAATCCCAGTCTTAGATTTGAACTCTGAGCCTGATGAACCAGAAGAACAACTACTCTCGCACAGACACAGACCTTCCTTAGCTCCTCAAAATCTAAGTGAGGAGGATCAGAAAAGAAGAGAAGAGATAATAAAGCAATTCGAGGATCAGCGAATCATTCTGAGGCGTGATCAACTTCCTTCAGTTCCTCCAAAGTTCAGAATTTCCAAAAAGGAATACAAGGATCACCTTAGAGCTGAAAGATTAATCGCTGAAAGAAAGGAAGCTGAAGAAAAGGACAGAGAATACGCCATCCATCTTTCTAAACGATCAATAAAAGACCCCAAGCTGAAAAGAGTTCCCATTGATGTTCAACGTCAGCTCTGGGAAAACGCCAAGAAGATAACTGAAGAAAAGGGAACTGTGTCTCAGTCAACTTTAGCCTGGTGCAAAGAAAAGGTCAACTACAGACTCTCTCCTGCCAAAATCAACAAGGTATTCATCTCTGGAAGAACAACACTTGTTTCAATCGCTGAAGTCGAGATATTCAGAGAAGATAAGAAGTACGAAAAATTCTATGCTGAAGCCATAACGAAGTACGGTCTCTCTGAATGGTTGGAGATCAGGTTAGCCATCCAGAAGTCCAAGTCGAAGTACAAGGAACATGTTGAAAAGCTGATCAACAAACAAATCGACTTAGTCTACTCCTGTGTGGATATTCCTCCTCCTCCTCCTCTCGAATGTCAGAAAAGAAAGGCCTCAGCGAAGAAGAAGAAATCTATATCTTCAATTGATGGCCCTGTCATACGAAATGAAACAGGTATTGGTTTTTCACGTGCTGAAGTCCTTGGTCCTGATCCTGATCTTTCCATGCTTGACACATCTCTTCCTCCTGGTGAGACTTTCATCCCTGGCAAAGTCATAAGCGAACCCTACGGGATATTTTTCCATGACTACGATGGTGGAGAGCATTTTCAATGCATCTCTGAACTTCACATCACTCCCATCGAACAACTGAGAGATCTCATCTACTGGTGTGACTTCAGGAATGACCCTCAGGCACGACATCTGAAACCCTTGATTTTTGAAGAAACGCTGATCAAAAGAAAACAAGGTGTAACCGTTCCTGACTGGATGATTCCCACCACATCAATGACCCTTGATGAACTTCTCATTAAGGAAGAACACTTTACAAACTGATATGATCGCCTATTTCTCTCTTGTATCAGTTATTCTTTTGTACTTGTAATTTATTTCGCTTGTACTTGTAATCTTTCCATTTCTCTTTGTAACCTGATTCAAAGTTTTAAAGAAAGATTTCAGCGAATGTACTTTACTCCATCAGTATTGAAAAGATCCCAGAAAACAGTAATAGGGACAAATATTTTATGAGTTCTTTTTATCCTTATGTTTTCATTAAATAGCAATTTTCTTTGTTGCTATGTCATAATCAAATAGGGGGAGATTGTTGATCCAAACCCTCAGTGATTTGATAATGACCCTCTCTTATATACTTAGTGAAAATTTTAAGTAAACAATATGTATCAGAGTTTCACTATCGCTGATAAGTACTAAGATCTTACAGTACCGTTGATAGGAACTCTCGCTCTTTAAATTAAACATTCAGCGAACACTGTTCACCATTAATGCTCTGAGTCTGTTCAGTCATTATGATGATCGCTGATAAGTTAGTTGTTTACTTATGATCCCTGAAGACAAGTTTCACGTCAACAAAGGTTCTACGCTGAAGTCGAAGATCAAGCTCAAGAACCAGCGACAACTCTCCTAATGAACTGATGCGGATCAGCGAAGACTCAGATTTGTCCACTCAACATGAAGTATCAAGTACAAGACTTCAGCTATCGCTGAGCTTTATCATTCGCTGAATAGAAAATGATAATGCTCTGAATCAACGAAAGCTGATCATGAAGTCCTCCGTACAAAGTACTTTTGTCTTAACCCCCATTGCACGACTCCGTACGAAATGTCAGAAAAGAACCTCCGACTGTCTGAAATCGTACAACCACTCTGATACTACACTGTTCATCCATGCGGCTACTAAGGTTGTCAACCAAGGTCAATGACATGCAACCAACCAGCTGATGACATGTGTAAAGTGTATACTGACTTGCATTAAATGCATGCAGTATATAAAGAGATGAACCCACTTCATTTGAAGTAACTTGCTAACTCTAGACAGGTTCAATCTCTTATCTCAAGATAGGTTATTATTAGTAATTTCCTTATCTCTCTTAGTGCAAGAAACCTTAGTGTTCCAACTTGTTTAGATTTAGGTTTATCCTTAATCTTGTTTCCGCAACAAGCTGTAAATTGTTAATGATTTATCAATAAACAATTTAGAAAAGTAAAATCTGTGTGTTTGTATTCAACCCCCCCCCCCCCTTCTACAAACTTGTATAGGCTTTCGGGACCAACAACGGTTCTGGTGCAACCTCTGTTGTAGATGGTACTTCAGAGCTCGAAGTAGGTTCTTCAGCTTGTGGGATTATTGGAATGGGAGTTGGAATCTCTTCTGAAGGAGTTGAGACCGAATCCTCATTTTCCTCTGGTATTGATTCCTCTGTAGTCGTTGGAGTTGGTATTTCAGATGCCTCTGTGGTTGAGTCCTTGGTCGTATCATCTTCTGTTCGCTCCCCCTCAGCGCGTGCATCTGTACGATTCACAGAAGAGGATGAAGTATTTAATGGACCAGTTAGAGATATACCTGACTCTATCTGGTTGTTAGAAGATGTTTCTCCAGAAGCTCTGACGGCTCCAGCAGAGGGATCAATATCATCATGGAACATCTCTTCAAATAGAAGATTTAAGTCTTCTGCTCTTGTCTTTGGGATGCCAGAGGATTCTTTCTTTAGACCGAGTTCTGAACTGATTTGTTCAGAAGTCTTTTGAAAGGAATCGTCAAAACACACATTGATGCTTTCTACAATGGTTCGTGATCGCAGAAGATAAACTCTGTAGGCCTTATAGGTGGCAGAGTATCCAATGAACTTGCCTTCATCAGCTTTCACCTCAAACTTTCCTCTTGCTTCTCTATCATTTAAGACAAAGCACTTGAATCCAAATACATGAAAGAACTTGATGTTTGGTCGCCTTTTGTTGATCAAATGATACAGTGTCTTGATGTGTCTCTTTACAATGGTTGATCAATTTTAGGTGTAGCAAGCGGTTGATAATGCTTCTGCCCAAAAAGACATTGGTAATCCAGATGTTGTCAGCATAGTTCTTGTAGCCTCCACAAGCGTGCGGTTCTTTCGTTCAACCACGCCATTCTGTTGTGGGGTGCGTGCAGCAGAGAAGTTCTGTGATATGCCTTCTTCTGTAAGATAGGCTTCAATGACAGAGTTTTTGAATTCTGTGCCATTGTCGCTTCTTAGTTTCTGAATCCTGCACTCATACAAAACTTGGATTCTTTTCATTAAATTTATCAGAATGTTTGGAACATCTGATTTCTTTCTGACAAATTCAACCCATGTAAATCTTGAATATTCATCGATCAAAACAAGTATATATTTCTTGCCACCTAGGCTCTGTGTAGCGATTGGACCGCAAAGGTCAACATGAAGCATGTACAGAGGCCTAGGGCAAGATACATCAGTCTTGCCTTTATGGGAAACTCTTTTGAGTTTTCCCATTTCGCAAGCAGAGCACAAATGATCTTTATTAAATTTAACATTTGGCAGACCTTTGACTAGATCAAGTTTAACAAGCTTATCTAGAGTATGAAAGTTTAGATGGCAGAACCTGTTATGCCATAACCAGGCTTCTTCGCTTTTACTGCCAACAAGGCAGAGCTTCTCTTCCTTGTTCTTGGCACAGAAGTTCATGAGGTAAAGATCGCCTCTTCGTTCGGCTCGCATAAGTTCGACTCCTGTGTCCTCACCTTGTAGAGAGCAGAAGGTTCTTTTGAACATTACGTCGAAACCCGTATCGCAGAGTTGGCTAACACTGAGAAGATTGTGCTTAAGGCCATCCACATATGCAACTTTGCATACGGTTATGTTTTCCTTCTTGATGACTCCGTAGCCTTTTATATACCCCTTCTTGTTGTCACCAAAGGTCACAGATCCTCCATCGAGTTTATCTTTGTAGGAGGATAGTAGACCTCTGTCGCTAGTCATGTGCCGCGAGCACCCGGAGTCAAGATACCAGATTGGCACATACTGCTTCTGCAAGACAATCAGAGAGTTTTAGGTACCCATATCCAAATGGGTCCAACTTTGTTAGGGGTCTTCATGTTTGCCTTAGCATTCTTGGGTTTGGTTTTAGCTTCTTTTGAAGAACCATTTTGTTTCTTCTTACCCTTGAATTTAGCATTCTTTTTGGGTACAGAGATGAAACGGTGTGGACTTGAGAAGTGTTGATTTAATCGATACATGAGATCAAAACAATGACAATAATGAATGTGCGAAGAGATTTGCTTGAACTTTTCATTGAAAACATTAAATGGGGGCACAGAGGCATTACATTCTATCCTAACATTTGACTTCCTATTACAAGAAGACCTATGTAGGCTAGATTGTTGTTTGCAAAATCCTCTGTTGAGAGTAGCCTTCTGTGGACCCCTTCTGTGGTGAACTTTTACAGGTTTCACTGTCACAGAAGAAAAAGATTTGTTATTTTTAGCCCATTTACCCTTATGTTGCCATGTTAGTTTTTCTTTAATAGGCCTTAAGGGTTTTGAAGTCTTTGAACTTGTTGAATTTTGAGAGGACGTTTTCTTTTGTTGTTTGATTTTCTCAAGCGCAAGAGAGGTTTTGGCTTGTATACACATGTCCAAAAAATCTGGACAGATAGGAACTCTTGTGATTTTCTCCTTGGGAGTAATAGTTCAGTTAAGAACTCCAGAGGGTAGTTTAAAATCCTCTGAGTCACAAGGTACTATCTCTGACTTAGAGTCAGTCTTAGATTCGTCAGAGGATGAATCGTCCTCATATACAGAGGTTGAGTCACTTAGTTCTCTTTCGACAGAGGCTGGACTTTCAGAGCATGTGCCGTACTCGCTTTCTTCCTTTCTTTCAGGGATATCTTCTAAGTCAACATAAGTTTTTATCGAGGTTTCATCAGAGAGATTTTGGCCATTTTTGAGAGTACTGGGGCTTTCATAAAAGTTGTTTTCACCGATTTCCAATAATTCATTTTCAGAAATATGAGTTAGTTTTTCTTCTGTTGAAGCAGGCAAGAACTCAGGTGCCTCTGCCGATAGTTTCTTCTCAGAATCTATAGTGCAGACAAAGGCAACCTGGGATTGAGTCTCGGCTTCACCAAACTTAAAGATTCCTATCTGATCTTGTGTTTTCAAATATTTCATAGGTTTGGAGGCTTTTTTGACAGAGACTGATGATGGTAGATCTGTGTTTTCAAACCACACATTTACCATCTTCTGAGGTTTTCTTATGTGAGGTTCACCAGAGACTTTTCGCCTTTTGCTTACAGAGAGTAAATTTGGAAAACCGGGTTTTCTTGTACTTCCAATATGAAATAGAGATGACAGAGACTTGTTTCTTTTGTTTCCGGTGTATGGATCTATACCACAGAAGCCAATTCCCCGTCTCCCTATTTGTGTATTAATTTTCTCGTACACCTTCTGTGCATCTTGATATTTCTTAATTAACCGATCTCTTCTGAGTAAATCTTGACAGAGGACTTCTCTTTCCTTTTGAAAATAATTTCTAAGAGCTAGAATATTCATTCTGTCGCTCTCAATGTCCATAAGTTCTTTAGTTTTTGTTTTTAAGGCAGAGTTAAGTTCAGAAATCTTTTCTTTCAAAGGATTCTGAAGATGCAACTTTAAGATGACTTCGCGTGACGCCCTTGCTATTGGCACCGACTCCAAGCCGCCATGTCTCTACCAAGGTGAATACAGCCAATGGCGGGACAGTTTCTGATCTTCATTGAGTCAAACGACAACTTCGAGTTCTCTGGCGAGCTCTAACTGACGGGCCAATTCCTAAACCCGTGAAGACTATACCAGCAACTGAAGAAGGTGGTCAAGTTCGTTATGAGGACAATACATACGCAGAAATGACAACGGACGAAAGAGGCATGCTTGAGGGTGAAAAGCATGCCAAGAGGTACCTTCTTCAAGATCTACCTAACACGATCTAAACAGCCATAGACAGCTACAAAGATACAGCAAAGGGCATGTGGGATCAGGTGGAGAAAATGATGCGCGGGAGCAGAGTCGGGAACCAACTGAAATCAACAGCTGCATAACCAAGTTTGATGGGTTTAAGCAGCGCACCGGCGAATCCCTCTCCCAAACCTATGAACGTTTTTGTCTCCTTCTCAACGAACTTCACAAAAACCACATCACTCGATCAAACACGGAAAATGCGCTCAAGTTCCTCAACAACCTCTTGCCTGAATGGAACGTATTCGCATCTCACGTCAAGCACAACCACTTGATGGAGAACGTTGGCATACATAAACTCTATGAGATGCTTCTTCAGGACGAAGATGAAGTGATGGAGATTCTGAGCGAAAAGAAGTCTGCGTCCAAGTCACCTGCTGATCCACTAGCTCTTATGTCTTCAAAACGAGGAAAATCTACCGGCCATCGTTCCAAATGTACCCAAGAGCCAAGTGAATCTGAGCCAGAACCTGAGGAAGAAGAGGGCAGTGATTCTGATCCTGAAGTAGCAGCTGTGAAGAAAGCAATGGCTCTGCTCTCCAAATCCTTCCAACAACAGAAGTTCTACAAGAAGCCCACATCCAATAATCAGCGCTACTCCACTTCCTCCAACAAGCGCCATGATTATCAGGATAAATACAAGGCAAGAAGAGGTCCGATGAACACAACCAGTCTGATAAGAAGGAGAAGACTGAGAAAGATGACCGCAAGCCTGAAACAAAGAAGAAAGACGAACCCGTGACATGCTATAACTGCAGGAAGCTAGGTCATTTTACGAAGGATTGTAGGAAGCCTGTTGTAAAGAACGCTCACTACTACAAGGCAAAGCTCGCACTGGCAGAACAAAAGGAAGCGGGCGAAGCTTTATTTGTGAAAGACGACTACTAGCTGGGTCGTTCTGATGTCGAAAGCAATTCTGAAGATGCCGACGCTTTCATGGGCTACCACTCCCCTACAGAAGAAATGACAAAGCTGTGTCAGGTATGTGAACCTATCTATCAAGATCTTTATAACCGAACACAACCTCTTGTTGAACGGATAGATTCCTATAAGGCCACCGCTAATGAACATCTGCTTGAAATTGAGTCCTTGTCTGAAAAAACTTGATGTTCAAAAGAGGATAACTGAGAAACACAAGTCCGAAAATGATAACTTAAAAGACAAATGCAAAAATCTATCAATAGCACCTAAGGACTTAAGGGCCAAAATATCTGAACTACAATCTCAGCTAGATCAGTGTGAGAATGAGAAAGCATAAATTGTTTATCAATGATCTGCTCTTCAAATTCAGCATAAGGAGTTTGTCACTAAAATAACTGATCTTGAAACCAAACTCCACAAAAGAGGCCAAACTGACCAGACCATTCACATGAATAAACCCAAGGAATTCACATATTTTAACAAGGAATGGGGAATCGGATACGATAACCTACAGTACTTGAAAAAGGGTATATTCAAAAGACCGACACTTTATGACTTTGGCTGTCTCGGTATAGACAAAAAGTATCCTGAATATGGGATAAAATGGACTGGTCCTCTTGAACCTGAGAAAGAAGAGGAAACTGAGGAGTACAAGCGCAAACACACGAACAAAATGCAACTTCCTTTTTTCTACAAGCCCACAAACTATTACTATGAGAAAAATCCAAAGAAATACCTCTCGAATGAATATTTTGACTGCTATAAGGTTGTGACACCCAAGGATTCCTCCAAAAAGGATGAGGTCCAAGCAACCGAACCCAAAACTGAGACGGATGAGTTTAAACTCTATGTTCCCCCTCTTGTCTTGGAAGCAAAAATAGTCGAGTTAGAGGAGTCACTCGAGAAGGAAATGTCATATTTTCAAAAGGAAAAGCAAGCGCTTATCGCGGAACTTGAGAATCTCAAATCCGTCAAAACCGAATCTGTGTCAGATGAAGGACAGGAAATCCTTCGGTGTGAAATCAATCGGCTCACGTTAAAACTGTCTGCCTTGGCAACAGAAGCGATGAAGGAGCATACGAGAAATGGTCAACTCCAAGAGAAGGTTGACCAACTCCAAACTGAAAAGCTGATTTCACCCGAACTTTCCTCCAACTCATCTGATACATCTTCGTGCAAAGCTTTCATAGGCAAAATCTCTTCACAAGACGGTAAAGAGTCTCAAGATAAGTGTGTTTTAAGGAATTTAAACTCTAATTTTTTCCTAGCTTCCGCACCGAATTCCCCTAAACACACAGACACAAAGTGTTCCTCGCCTTCCTCGACCAATCCAAATCCACCCATTCCGGATATCGATTTTTCAAAATTCATGAATTCCGAGGGTAAGTCTGATGAAGAGTTTGAATCGTTCCCCTTCGACAAACCTCTTCCAATTCATACTGATTTTCTTTCACCAGTAGTTCATCGACCAGTCAATTTTCAAAAAGGCGAATGTTCTACAAAACCGAAGACCCCGACTGTGAATAAGGTTTCTAAAACTGCGTCTTGTTCTAAAAAACAATCACAGCCGAGGCAAAAGACCGGTCGATCGACTGATAAACGTCCTGCCTACTCAAACTCTACTCGTCATACATTTAATGGTAATTCAGATAATAATGTTCTAAAAAACAATCACAGCCGAAGAAAAGGGTTCAAACAAGTTTGGGTAGTGAAAAAGTCTAATGAAAGCAAGACGAATACGAAGTCATTTAAGCCAGTCCCGCATGTTAGGACATACAATCACAATCATGATGCCTTAAATTCTCGAACTTCTGTTGAACAAAGTGTGAAGTTTCTTTTAAGAGTTTATTCAGTTCAACAGTTGCTTCAACTTTCTCATGATTGTATCTGTTGTTCTACATGTGGTTCGAATGATTTTGTTGATCGAAAATACGCATCTCATTGGTATGGTAATTATAGTATCCCTGGTCCTCATAAGGCAACTAACCATCAAGGATCCATCAATGGATGGATACCAAAATCTTTCTAATCTGTTTTGCAGGAATGTCATGTGCGCTTAGGTCAGAACATTCATTTCACATGACTGCATTCAAAGGTTATGCCACATTTGAGGGGGAGTACTATGAAAGGTAAGTGAACTTTAACTGAATTCAAAGACCGTGGTAATTCATTCTGGATAACTAACTTGTGTTTGTTATTCTCCAATTTTAACTTCCATGATTGCCACGTGTTATGTTTCATTGACTTAGTTATTTCCATGTCTCACATTGTTGATTTTTCGATGGAAATACACTCGTTTGAATTCCTAGTTGTTTTTCAAAGTTTGCTATTTCTTGCAAATGATTCCATTCTTATCTGATATAATAATTGTGACTTGTTCTTCACAATTAAACTTTCTGATCATTGTCTCATTCTTATCTGTTTAGCGCTTGATTTTGTTTCTTGAAATTATGGTATTTCAAATATGACTTCTGATCATCTCAGACCAGGACTCGTTCTTAAATGTTTTGACTTCTAAGCAATTCAGTTTAGAACTCGTACTTCACTGTTTACTAAATTGTTCTACCGGATGCATGAAAGGAGTGTTAGGACTTACACTGTTTCTATGGTCAATCCAGAACTGGAAGGACCAACCCAAGAAACATATCCCTTATAGACATCAGTGAGGGGTCTAGATTGATAGATGAGTTCGGAGTGAAAAGAATATGGTGAGGATGTGACAGGACATAAAAGAATTAATTGGTCTTTACCAAACCGAGTCAGTTATCCGGGTAACGACACAATCTATTCATTCTCCTTCTTTGGAGATGAATATTGAAACAGACATGGACCCAGTGTCGATAACTCGTGTCACCCCACCAAGCCACTCAAGTATCTCACAACAGATGCTTGTTTCAGATATTCACGGAGATTTAGCACATAATTTATCTATTCCTCACTCGGAGGTCTTAGATATTGAAAAAGGAAGACACCAGCTCCGGTCTCCGAACTTCATATTCTAATCACTGAGTCAATTGATTTTTAACTTGAGTCCCAGGTTAAATCAATATTTGAGCCTAACAGATATAATTCATTTCTTTCACACATGCACGAGTCTTTGTGATTCCATATGCATATCTTCGTGATATTGTCGGAACAGTTTGAGAAGTAATTTTTTAAAATTTTACTTCAGTGATAACTAGAAGTCCTATCAGAGATACCCCAATGCCAACTCTGAACATAGGCCACACAATTTTTTAATTGTTGTGATAACAGTTACTAATGTGTTTCTGTGTTAGATATTTTCCCCATTCTGGTTACTTAATGTTTTTGATCTGGAATTTTTACTACTCGTCACTATTGTCTTTGAACGTACATGGTGCTCCGGATGCTCCTACTAATCATGAGGGGGAGAAAGGGTACATATTCAAAGACACCGAATATCAAGTTGAGGGGGAGTTAGCAAAAGCCGATGGGGAGTAATTGTTTCATTGATCAGTTCCATTATTTGGTCAGTTCCGAAATCCGAAAAGAGTTCAAAGTGCTTACAAGGGATCAACTCTTCTCATCGTTTATCAAGTGATGTTCACTACAATTCAGTATTTCCTCCTTCAAGCATATTGGTTCTACAAGTTCTTAAAGTTGAAAGCCAATTCAACTCACGGCCAATTCAACTCGCAGTTCAAAGACTGATTCATTGAAGACAAGAACTTTATTCAAGGGGGAGCGCTGAAAAGACACGAAGACAAGCAACATCATTGCATTTCAAAGATTCTAAAGGAAGAGAATTTCAAGACCTGAAGGTTTCAAGACCGATTTTTCTTTATGTATCTTTAGGGGGAGATTGTTAGGACCATAAATGTCATACATATTAGAAAGATATATAAAGAATTATATAGAGCTTAATTAGATTAATTAATTATTGTAAAAGCCTTAATTGTGTTAATTGGGCTTAGGCCTTGTTTGTTTAAAGCCTTAGTATATAAGGTTTAGTTAACCTTTAGTTTTAGGTTAGCATTTCATTAGAGCTTATTGTTTAGTAATCCTTCCCTACATTGAATTGTAATATTCTCTGAACGATTTATACATTGAATGAATACGAGATGGATGACAAGTTGAAATCAACAATTGTTCGTGTTATTGCTCATTGATTTTATTGTTACCTGTCAATCTGGGATTTACAGTCTCGAGAGTCTTCTTGACTTCGGTTAAGGTGGTGGTAAGGGTATCAAGCCTGGACTTGGTTTGGGCTTGTGGATCAGTTGGAGTGACTGGGGGTGGTGGTTGGGTTTGTGAGTATAGTAGACTCACTAAATCGGCTTCAGATGAGGCGTCAATGTTGGATTGGGACAAGAGCTTGTCGAGGAGTGCGGCTTTGAGCGCCTCGATGCTCATGTTTTGGAGGTTCAGGGTTTGCTGAGGCATTCTGATCTGGGGTTGCGTAAGGGGAACTTCTGTAGCCACTGCCTTTCCCGTGACTGCCCTTCTGATAAAGGCCATCTCATCTGAAAGCTTCTTCAAGATCTCCGTTTGGACAACCTTTAAGGCGCCGTCCATAGTTTCCTTGGAGACGAACTCCGGGGTACTAACTCCTGGAGCACTTAGCCTCCCAGTTGTAGTAACTACGATGGATTGCACCGCAGTACCGCCTGCGCTCACGGTTGGCTTGATGGTAGCTGTGGCAGGTCTTCCGCCCTGTCCTTGCAAGCTACCGAAAGGTAGACTTACTCTAAGCGTTCCGGTTGAGTCACAAAGAATCTCAACGATAGCAGTAGATGAGACCGGTATCCTAGCCAAAAGAATGAATTCAGCAAATGGATCTAGACTCATATGTGCACTAAAAGAAGTCGAAAACCGGGGCTGGTGTTCTCTTATTTCAACACCGGAACTCTTCAAGCGAGAGACCGGTGGCAGTTGTGCTGAATCCCCGTGTGAAGTTGAAACAGTTTCCTTTTGAGAGGAAACTGAGTGGCTAGTTGGGGTGTGCAATTGTGTCGCTAGGCCCATGACGTCTTCTTCAATACCCTGTCGCAACGAATGCGACGGGGTAGCAGATGTGGCTGCCTGGCTAGGTGGAGGCTGGTTGGGAGCAACCTGAGTAGATTGCTCCATCACTCGTTCAATCTTGTTTTTTCTCTTATTCCTCCTTTCACGCACATGCTCACTTTCTTTTTCTTTTTCAACACTAAAACACCCTCCGCTCTCCTTTTCTCTCCAGATAGGGCTTCGGTTGGGGGTGTGTCATCATCATCATCATCGTTGTCATCCGACTCAGTAGCCTCACTACCGGATTCCTCTGACCCTGACTGGGAACTGAAAGCCGAGCCTGATTGAGACTCGGATTCGGACCCTGATTCTGAGCCAGAGGCGGACCCGGAAGCTGGCTTCCCCGACTCGAGCATTGATCCTGTGCAACGCGTTATTAGCACATAACAACGCACACTAACAACACTCGCGCCCAACTCCTTGGATTCCTCGTGACTTCCCCGACTCGAGCATTGATCCTGTGCTTCCGGTAGTAGGAGCTCTACTACTACCATCCACGCCTATCATTGCCCGTTCCGAGTCCCATCCCGAGGGTCCAAGTAGTTTCTCGCCGAAACTATACACATAATATAATTAATCCACACATGCCAGTTCAAGAACATATCCTAAACAGGCAACTCATACAACTACTGTATATATAAAACCATCGGTCTCCCCGATTAGACAGCCACGATTGTATACTTAATAAACCATCGGTCACCCCGATCATACAACAACAATTAAATATATAATTAACCATATGCCTGCACCAGCATATATATACATCCACCCTTCCTAGCTCCCTAGGAATTTCCTCTTATCCCACTACCCTTGCTACTACCGAATCCCTACTAATTATGACGAGTGACCTCGCGAATACCCGATTTTATGCAGTGCGAAATAAATAGGCAGTCGAATACAAGACTCTATCCTAGAACGGTTGGACTCAAACAAGAGCTGCGCAATAGAACTAAATCGAATATTCTAAGGCTATAAATCTCTTACTGCATACAACCTAGAGGGCATCCACTTAGTAACCTATCATAGTTAGCATAAATTCTTAATAGCAAGTAGTTCAACATACAACATAGTGTCCACAACAGGCAATCTAGCATGCATACTCTATGATCTAGAAAGCAATAAAACACTAAGCATTGTACCTTTCCCTTCGGCTCCGGCTGACTGTACACACTGCGCCCTCGATCACCGTTCCTCGAACGGGTTTTTACCCTTTACTTTTATTTCCAAAAAGATTTAATAAAGAGTTTGAAAATTTCCCAGCCGCAACTTGAGACCAAACACACCGAGGTGCGTTTGATTCACTCAAGCTGTGCTCTGATACCAAGTTGTAACGTCCCAAAAATTACAAGCAAATTTAAATTTTTAAATAAACAACTCATTTATAACAACTCATTAAATGAATCCCAACGTTTCGTTTGCAAACTCATAATTATTAACTTTATAATAAAAATACAGCGGAATAAACGTTTAATTAATAAAACCATAAAACAACCAGCTCTCCTCGCGCGCCAGTGTGTACTCGTCACGCCTTGGAGGCGCCCGTACCTGAAACCACAGTTTATTGGGAAAGGGTAAGCACAAAGCTTAGTGAATTCCAACACATGCGCAGATAGGAATTATATACACATCACCCCTATCCGCACATAAGCAACAACATCACAGTTACATAAAACGAGTAAACATCTACAAGTATTTATGTATCCAACACCTCAGTACCATCGAGACCTCGGTCCCACCGAATTGTAATGTATCCAACACCTCAGTACCATCGAGGCCTCGGTCCCACCGAATTGTAATGTAACCATTTATACCAAGCATTCAAACCAATCAAATATTACACACCACAAACAACTAGTTCACACCACAAAGACAGTAGTACATACAAACTATTATGACATGCATACAACCCCTAACTACACAGTGAGAGAACTCACCTCGAATGCGCGCCCAGCTTAATAACACAATTCAAGCTTCACAATTACGGTCACTTCCCAGCACCTAAATGCATGTTAAAACGTGTCAATACGAGACCCGGACCCTATGACACGACACACGCTTAAACCGTCACTAAAACTAAATTCCGTTCACCCAAAACAGGTCTGTTCGGGACCTGTTTCGACCCATTTAAACCCAGAAAATTCCCAAAATTATATCATGACCAGAAAGTACTCTGAGTTAGGGTTCCAAGGACATATTATACGTCTCCTAACGATTTTTCTACAATTTACTACGGATTTTACAAAAACAGTTTCCGGAACAGCGAAAATCAGCACCTTTCAGTATAAAACGACAAATCGACCCATGCTACGTCCCGAACTGGGTTTTGCACAAAACACAGAAAAGTTTCTAGACTCAAAAAGGGAACTTTTGACACCGAAATCACCCCAATCCGAGTTACGACGAAAACGTTACTGCTTACGTAAAACAGTGACCGAAATGCAGTTTCTTTTACGTAAAATGACGATTCACTCAACTTACGACCAGTTTTCCACCTAGCTAGAGGCCGAACCAGTTTTCCGCTAAAACACGGAAAACATGCCCGACCCCGAGCTTGAACCGTGGGCGCCAGTTTCGGCTCAATCGGAGTTACGACAGAAAAGTTATGGTTGACGCAAAACAGTGGCAGAAGGACGTTTTTCACATAAATTGACGATTTTATAAACGGTTTACGTGATCGATTAAAATTGATACGGGCTTGCACCAGGGTTCACGCGATTAGTGTTATTAGGTTACAAAGGGCTGGTCACAACCGCGCACCACCCGCTGCCATTTCCGGCAGCGGTGGTCACCGGCGACGGCGGCGGTTTACGAAATTTCGGCGAGACAAAACGCGAAACCCATTCTCAACTCGACTTTCCTTCACATACACACACACGACCCACCATCCCCGACCACGCACAAGGCCACCATCACAACTGGTGGTGTGCGCTGGTGGCCACACCGCCGGCAGCCACGGCTGACGGCGGCGGCGGTGGTTCTCCGGTGGTTCAACGACGACAAAGAAAAACGAAAAGGGGCGGAGAAGGACCTTACCTCGACGACTACTCGCGCAACCACAGCCGACCTGCTCCCTCTCTCGATGCTCTCACTCTCTCTTCGCTTCTCCTCTCTCTCTCTTCGCTGCACTCTACTCTCTCCGGCAAGAAAGGTGACGACGGCGCTCCGGCGGCGCTGGGGTGGTTCAGCGGCGACATCAGGTAGGGAGGAAAGGGAAGGGCTGCGATTAGGGTTTCTGTGGTTTTGTTTGCGTGGGACGAGATGTAGAAACGAGAGGGGAAGGGAGTGTAACCAACCCATGCAAACTCTCTTAAAAAATGTCACTTTTAGCCCTTAGAGTTAGAGTCTTTTCTAAAGTTAGTCCTTAATCCCAACCTTTTATTATCTAAGTCTAACTCGACAATACCCGTTAAAATAAATTCACTTTAACAACAATAATAAATAATTAAACTAATCAAATCAAAACCATACCGGGACACGGGCTTTACAACTCTCCCCCACTTGAATTAGACTTCGTCCTCGAAGTCTACGCCCGCAAACAGCTCCGGATAGTTCTTCCGCATCTCTGACGCCTTTAGCACAATAACGGTGCTTCCCAATACTTGCTAAACAATCTCACCCCAACAAATGGGCGTCCTACACTTCCTACCATACAACGACTCATACGGCGGCATGTCAATACTGGAAACTAAATTTTTCACACCGACTAAAAATTCTTCGAATACTTTTCTTACCAACAAAACTCCTTCAAGTACACCGAAATTATGATCAAAAGAACACCCCAGCATTTGGAATCATTCCTAGTCAAACGACTTCAGTTGTCTCCCAATCTTAGATGATCTATACATTCCGAGTCAAGTCTCAAGCTCTAACCACGCTAAAGGTGCTCACAGTATACCCTACAGGATACTCGACTACGATCATTCCTACCCTTAACTGTTGATTAACTTCCACGAATTCTAATAGACTCCCAAGATTTTCAATAAATTATATTAACAAAACATCGACCCCCCGCCGAACATCGGTCCAACCGATTTCAATAACAAACATCGGCCACCTGCCGAACATCGGTCCAACCGATTACAATAACAAACATCGGCCACCCGCCGAACATCGGTCCAACCGATTACAATAAATCACATAAGGGGGTATTATCTTAGACACTGACACAAATAGATACCCCCACAACTAATTCAACTAACACACACGTAGGTCATTCCACCATAACCATCCATCACAAGTGATCATTTCAGGGTTACTACTACCACCACCATGATTATCTTAAAATCGGCTACAACTCTCCGATTATACTAAAGGTGTTTGGCCTCAAGCCCAAAAGTCGACACCTAAATATACCACCTACCTCAAAATGGTTGATGCGCACTTATTCTCTTAATAACAAAGGGCATCAATCCCTTAACCGATACTATTCGGCCTACAATACTAACGTGCGTGGAATACCTACCTTCCACCGTCGACGTATCATCCACACTTGCTCTACGAAGCCAAGTCACCCCGTATCGAGGATGCACCTTGACGTCTACCTCCCAGGTAACGCCTCAAGACCCAGCACACCGGAACTACCTCCCAGGTAAGTGCCCACAACTATATCCTCCTAGTACCTACTGGAAAGTCTAGGTTAAAACACATGAATACCGGGGTCCCACCCCGAGATACCCAACCGATCATTACCAACGACTGACTAACGTGTCTAAGGATCCAAAGCAAACAGCCTACCAACAACATGCCGGTTCCGGATTGACTCACTCACCCAAACATGTAAACACTCAACGTGCAAAGAATGCCAAACGGTGCGACAAAAACAACTCATCAACTAGACTCCACATCGAGCCATTAAAACCGGGCAATTGGCCCATGACTAACTCCAAGTCAAAACCGAGCAAAATGCTCCACGCTTGCTAGACCCATCGGTCGGAAAATGCGTTTAAACAAAGTTTAAGCAAGCAATACTCTGAAGTCAACCTTAGTCTCAGACTCAACACGGGTTAAACAAAAGAGTTTTCCAAAAGGACTCATACCCTGAAAATTCTCGAAATGACACATGACACTTAAAAGCACATTTCCCCAAATGGTTTACAAAATCATTTACAAAATATTTTCAACATCAGGATTTTCATCTCAAAAAGATCGTAAGCAATAAAACTACTATTACCAGATCGATAGTTACGCAAAACTGGACACGCTCGTCCCACATAGGAAAAATCACGTTGAAAATCGTTCCATTGCAGTTCGGTTTACTCACACAAAAGCAAAGCGTAATAAATAATTTCTTTAAAATGAACCGCCTCGATTCTAGTATGGATTGACTCATGACATGCACTTAAGGTAACCGCTGACCTTCAACAGGGTCCGACAAAGGTGTGCACATAATTCAAAATAAGTTTCCCGACGTTTGATTCAAAAATTCCTCTTTTTAATCATAAATGACGTGGCACAGGGTTCGCCACAAAGTTTTCGCGCGTCAGCTAGTCACACAAAACGATGACACGGTTTACAAATATATTTTTGTTAAAACACAATTGTCTCGTGTAAGTTGCAAACTTGAAGACAGAAACCAGTCCGCTTCTAATAATTGGAAATATCGACTAAAAACCTCGTAAAATCTCAAACTGGGGGCAGACATGCAAGCTTGTAACACTTCCTCAAGTTTCGTACTTGGGACATATAACGTCAAAACATTATAGTTTAAAAATGTATTTATCGAAAATGCTCAAAATACTCGTTTCCTCCAAAGCAAAAGTTTTTAATTTCCCAAAAAAAATGATCGGTAATTCTAATTTAACCGAATGTCAAAAATCCACGCATTTATATTTCCAAAATATAACACATTTTAATCGTAAGCATGATGTTCGCAACATTAAAACACTCCTTGGATCAACTGGTCTTTCATTTCGACAAAAAAGAACTACAACATTTTCATGCACGACTTATGTCACGCATGAATCAATCCACACACTGAACTATTTGCAATAAAAATACCTAGTAACACGAACTCTCGAAAGGAAAGTTAAGCGATTCCAAACTCATTTTAAACAAATCATCAACAAAGTTTGTAACTCTCGTTATAAAAAAGGTTTCATGCACTTTCAAAACCATAATTTAACATCTTGTGTGCGTGCTAAACATTTCCAAAAATTCCAAAACACAATCCATATAAGGATTGGAAACACAAAAATTAGTTATTGCAATCCTATTTCCAAAATAACTTCGTGCATGACTCAGTCGACAATCAACGTCTCGACTCATGCTCCTCTCTACCTTTCCAACCCACTATCGTCCTCCGGACATTTAAGCCTCTTAGGGCAAGATGGAAAATTACGTCAAATAATCCCTACGATTTTTCCTCAAATCAAAGTCGGCTCTATAAGCCTATGACTCTAGCACAATCTTCCATCTTGGTTCGAAAAGATCTGCTTACAACAAATATCATCCTTACCGTCACTCCAAGTGACTAATACTATAATCGTCTTTCTATTCCAACGACTGCCAGTTTAGAGCCTTCGACACTACCCCAACGATCATCCCATCAAAGCAAGTCAAGTACACCCATGTACCAGTGGATCTACTATATTTGTCTCTACTCGTGACGGCTATTCAGGGTAGATAATACAACGCGTTATTAACACATAACAACGCACACTAACAACACTCGCGCCCAACTCCTTGGATTCCTCGTGACTTCCCCGACTCGAGCATTGATCCTGTGCTTCCGGTAGTAGGAGCTCTACTACTACCATCCACGCCTATCATTGCCCGTTCCGAGTCCCATCCCGAGGGTCCAAGTAGTTTCTCGCCGAAACTATACACATAATATAATTAATCCACACATGCCAGTTCAAGAACATATCCTAAACAGGCAACTCATACAACTACTGTATATATAAAACCATCGGTCTCCCCGATTAGACAGCCACGATTGTATACTTAATAAACCATCGGTCACCCCGATCATACAACAACAATTAAATATATAATTAACCATATGCCTGCACCAGCATATATATACATCCACCCTTCCTAGCTCCCTAGGAATTTCCTCTTATCCCACTACCCTTGCTACTACCGAATCCCTACTAATTATGACGAGTGACCTCGCGAATACCCGATTTTATGCAGTGCGAAATAAATAGGCAGTCGAATACAAGACTCTATCCTAGAACGGTTGGACTCAAACAAGAGCTGCGCAATAGAACTAAATCGAATATTCTAAGGCTATAAATCTCTTACTTCATACAACCTAGAGGGCATCCACTTAGTAACCTATCATAGTTAGCATAAATTCTTAATAGCAAGTAGTTCAACATACAGCATAGTGTCCACAACAGGCAATCTAGCATGCATACTCTATGATCTAGAAAGCAATAAAACACTAAGCATTGTACCTTTCCCTTCGGCTCCGGCTGACTATACACACTGCGCCCTCGATCACCGTTCCTCGAACGGGTTTTTACCCTTTACTTTTATTTCCAAAAAGATTTAATAAAGAGTTTGAAAATTTCCCAGCCGCAACTTGAGACCAAACACACCGAGGTGCGTTTGATTCACTCAAGCTGTGCTCTGATACCAAGTTGTAACGTCCCAAAAATTACAAGCAAATTTAAATTTTTAAATAAACAACTCATTTATAACAACTCATTAAATGAATCCCTATACACATCACCCCTATCCGCACATAAGCAACAACATCACAGTTACATAAAACGAGTAAACATCTACAAGTATTTATGTATCCAACACCTCAGTACCATCGAGGCCTCGGTCCCACCGAATTGTAATGTATCTAACACCTCAGTACCATCGAGGTCTCGGTCCCACCGAATTGTAATGTATCCAACACCTCAGTACCATCGAGGCCTCGGTCCCACCGAATTGTAATGTATCCAACACCTCAGTACCATCGAGGCCTCGGTCCCACCGAATTGTAATGTAACCATTTATACCAAGCATTCAAACCAATCAAATATTACACACCACAAACAACTAGTTCACACCACAAAGACAGTAGTACATACAAACTATTATGACATGCATACAACCCCTAACTACACAGTGAGAGAACTCACCTCGAATGCGCGCCCAGCTTAATAACACAATTCAAGCTTCACAATTACGGTCACTTCCCAGCACCTAAATGCATGTTAAAACGTGTCAATACGAGACCCGGACCCTATGACACGACACACGCTTAAACCGTCACTAAAACTAAATTCCGTTCACCCAAAACAGGTCTGTTCGGGACCTGTTTCGACCCCTTTAAACCCAGAAAATTCCCAAAATTATATCATGACCAGAAAGTACTCTGAGTTAGGGTTCCAAGGACATATTATACGCCTCCTAACGATTTTTCTACAATTTACTACGGATTTTACAAAAACAGTTTCCGGAAGAGCGAAATTCAGCACCTTTCAGTATAAAACGACAAATCGACCCATGCTACGTCCCGAACTGGGTTTTGCACAAAACACAGAAAAGTTTCTAGACTCAAAAAGGGAAATTTTGACACCGAAATCACCCCAATTAGAGTTACGACGAAAACGTTACAGCTTACGCAAAACAGTGACCGAAATGCAGTTTCTTTTACATAAAATGACGATTCACTCAACTTACGACCACTTTTCCACCTAGCTAGAGGCCGAACCAGTTTTCCGCTAAAACACGGAAAACATGCCCGACCCCGAGCTTGAACAGTGGGCGCCAGTTTCGGCTCAATCGGAGTTACGACAGAAAAGTTATGGTTGACGCAAAACAGTGGCAGAAGGACGTTTTTCACATAAATTGACGATTTTATAAACGGTTTACGTGATCGATTAAAATTGATACGGGCTTGCACCAGGGTTCACGCGATTAGTGTTATTAGGTTACAAAGGGCTGGTCACAACCGCGCACCACACGCTGCCACTTCCGGCAGCGGTGGTCACCGGCGCGGCGGCGGTTTACGAAATTTCGGCGAGACAAAACGCGAAACCCATTCTCAACTCGACTTTCCTTCACATACACACACATGACCCACCATCCCCGACCACGCACAAGGCCACCACCACAACTGGTGGTGTGCGCTGGTGGCCACACCGCCGGCAGCCACGGCTGACGGCGGCGACGGTGGTTCTCCGGTGGTTCAACGACGACAAAGAAGAACGAAAAGGGGCGGAGAAGGACCTTACCTCGACGACTACTCGCGCAACCACAGCCGACCTGCTCCCTCTCTCGATGCTCTCTCTCTCTCTTCACTGCTCCTCTCTCTCTCTTCGCTGCACTCTACTCTCTCCGGCAAGAAAGGTGACGACGGCGCTTCGGCGGCGCTGGGGTGGTTCAGCGGCGACATCAGGTAGGGAGGAAAGGGAAGGGCTGCGATTAGGGTTTCTGTGGTTTTGTTTGCGTGGGACGAGATGTAGAAACGAGAGGGGAAGGGAGTGTAACCAACCCATGCAAACTCTCTTAAAAAATGTCACTTTTAGCCCTTAGAGTTAGAGTCTTTTCTAAAGTTAGTCCTTAATCCCAACCTTTTATTATCTAAGTCTAACTCGACAATACCCGTTAAAATAAATTCACTTTAACAACAATAATAAATAATTAAACTAATCAAATCAAAACCATACCGGGACACGGGCTTTACATGAATTTATGATCAAACGCACATGAAGTAATCGATTTTGAGGTGAGTAGGTGCGATTCAATTCGATTAGAGATCGATTATGGGAGCCGAAGGGTTTGAAAAACCCTATCAGCGCCGACCCAGAATGAAATCGATCAAATCGATCGATTTTGGTGCTGTGTGGATCGATCTCGAGTTGTGAAAACTAATAAGTGAAGATTAGAACATATACCTGGATATTTGGATGAAGATTTGAGCCTGATTGAAGCAAAATCACAAGTAGAAGAGCAAGTGAGAAGAAGTTAGGTCTGAGAGAGTTTGGGCGCAAAAAGATTGAAGTTGTGAGGATTTAGAAAGAAAATCCGGTATTTATATACCGGTCGATACCGGGAGTGAACCCGATACCGGTCTCCTTAACTCTCCCGGTTCCAACTTTGTCTCAACTTTTGTCACTTGGCGAAAATTACCCCTGAAGTTTGAAAAACATTTAAAATTTACCCTGAGTTTAAAAAATTACATTTTAGCCCCTCAGGTTTTAAAACTTTCACTTCTCCCCCTCAACTTTTCGAAAACAACTCTCCCCTTAAGTTTTCAATAAAGACGATGCCCCCCCTCAACTTTTCAAAATAAGACACCCCCTTTTTTTCTTAAGTTTTTGAGTCCATGTTCTTCAAAATTTTCAAGTTTTTCAAGCAATAGGAAGTGTTTGGGAGAAAAATCTATCAATATTTTGTGCTTTTCGTGTTTTGGTTGTGCTAACAATATTCAGGAACAAAAGCTTTAAGAAAAACATCAATCCCAGATCCGTGTTCATCGCAATCAAAGTTTCCAGGTACGCAGTTCTTTGTTTCCTGCGTCTTTTCCTGATTCCGGATCTCACCAGGTCCCGGACTCAACACCGGTTCCCAGACTAAATACCGAGTCCTCCCTTTAATCCCGGTCTCATACCGGGTCCGTGTGGCTATACCGGAACTCCTTACCGGTTCCGGACTAATACCAGTTCCGGAGAGTCCCGGTTCTGGTTTGTATCGGATCTCTACTACTTCTGGTTCCAGAGTTTACCGATTCCGGATTAATATCGGTTCCGGTTCTAAACCTGGATCCGGTCCCGTTCCGACTTTGACACCGGATTTTGTCCAATCCGGATCTCCTTTATTCCGGGTCCGGATTCTCTCGTACCAGATCCTTGCACTCCGGATCTCCCAGTTCCGGATCTCTGTTCCGGATTCTTTACCAAATTTCCAAGTCCTGGACTTAGATAATTTCCGGATTGTCTTTCCGGGAAACCAAACGCGGATAAAAAATCCGGGAGTGTTCTGACCCTTCAGTCGCCGAAGGGGGACATTTGTGTATTCTTTGATACACTGTCTGATTTCCTTTAGATCGATATCTTGAATTGTCTCACGATCATTTCTTTCAAGTAACAATGTCTTACCCGACTTACTCTGAGCTCGAAGAGAAAGTTTCTCAGTTAGAAGCCCAAATCACTAAGCTAGAAGCCGATGCCAAAATCAAATATGATACCATAGGCAAGCTAGCTATTGAAAAGGCTGAGGAAAAATGTGTGATAGAGAACCATCAAACTGAGTGCTCAGTCATTTCAAAACGAGTCGAATCCCTTGAGACTCGACTATCTGAATTTACTACAAAATTAGAAAAGTCTAAGGAAGAGTATAGCAAGAGTGTTGTACTTCAGGAAAAGGTCCAAAAAGAGAATGCTTCGTTGACCAATAAGCTTAAGGATCTAGAATCCAAACTTTATAAACTGGGTCAAACAGAACAAACCATTCACTTGAACAAACCTAAGGAATTTAAATACTACAACTCTCTTTGGGGACTCGGATATGACAATCCGTGTTACCTAAATAAAATTTTATCTAAGGTCCCTACACTCTATGAGTTCAACTTTTTGGGCCTAGATAAGCATTATCCTGAGTATAAGATTAAGTGGACTAAAATGTCACAGAAAGATGAGGAAGACCTTAAACGCAAAACAGGTATTCCACTACCAAAAGTGGGGGAAAAGCCTGCTAATGCTGAACCTAATTCGGAAGATGAGCCACCTAAGAAAAATATGATTGTACAAGTTCCTTTCGTGTATGAAACTCTTAATGCTTCATATCTGAAAAAACAAAACACCTCATCTCTCAAATGATTATTTTGACATCTGTTCTGTTGCCAAAACTGTGGAAACTCCGGTTCCGGTTCAAGCAACACCAGATGATGATTCTCATGCCAACTCAGAGTTCAAACGTTAAGTTCCACCTCTGATTTTGGAAAACATAATTTTTAAACTCGAAGAATCAATTTTGAGAGATAAGGTTATTTTTGAAACCGAAAGAACTGTACTCTTATCTACCATCAATGAGCTCAAAAAGAATAAAACCGAGTCATTATCCGAATCTGAAAGGACGAGTTATAAGACCGAGATTGCCAAATTAAACTCCAAACTGTTTGCCCTGGCGACAGAACTTTTAACAACAAAGATGGCCAAGGGATGTCCTGAGGATACCCCGATGAAGCTTATCTCTCCGGACACCATCTCGGTTGACCCATCTCCTACTAATTCGGATAACTCCTCGTGTAAAGCTTTTCTAGGCGTGTCCATTGACACAGATGACAAGCCTTTGTTTTCACCAAATACAGGTAAAGCGGCTCAATCCGAATCAGTTCAAAGGAATCTTTTCCCTGATTTCAACAATCCTTTTTTGGATGATTCCTTTAACTGTTCCTCATCCGACTCAGACTGTCCAAATCCACTTGACTCTGCTCCACGATATTCTGAGTTCATGAATTCCTCAGCTTGTCAAGATGATGATATTTCTAAGATCGACTGTGCTCCGAAGCTTGTGAGTCATGTTCAATTTCTTAACAAAATGCCTTCACCGGTTAACTTTCAAAGAGAGGAGTGTTCCACTTCTGCCCCCAAAAACGTTTCTCAACCAAAATCGTCAAAATCTAAGTTGAAAAGACGGTTAAAGAAACGCTCAAAAACCGGTAATTCTCACAAAAGACAATCTTACTACTCTAGTTCCTCTGATAGTGAGCTTACTGATTCTTCAGATAATCATGTTTTTAGAAGAGTAAAAATGGTTTGGAGAAAGAAATCAACTACAGAAGACTGTAATGGAAATACGTCTCATAATTCTCTTGTAGTTGATACAAAGTCATTTGTTTCCACGACTGGTTCACCTGCTCATGTTTACCCTATAGCTAAGCTGATCAGTTTAAACCGAGCTAAGATCTGTTGCACTTATTGTGGAAAGAGTGGCTTCATACATCCAAGGTATGTGAACAACTGGTATGGTACCTATAGCATCCCCAATCCCCATTTTACAGTGAAGGCATCTAACCACCAAGGATCCATCAAGTCATGGATACCAAAATCTTTTTGATCTGTTTTTGCAGGAATGTCATGTGGGATACAATCCAGAATAACCTTTTCACATGACTGCATTCGAAGGTTATGCCACATTTGAGGGGGAGCATCAGGTATTTGACACATACATGAACTTTTCAGTGAATTCAAAGAACCGTGGTAATTCGTTATGGATAACTTACTTGTGTTTGTTATTCTCCAATGTTAACTTCCATGAATGCCACGTGTTATACTTTATTGAGTTAGTTATTTCCATGTCTCACATACTTGTTGATTTTTCGATGGAAATACACTCGCTTGAATTCCTATTTGTTTTCAAAGTTTGTCACTTCTTGTTAATGATTCAATTCTTACTTGACACATTAATTGTGACTTGTTCTTCACAATAAAACTTTCTGGTCAATTGTTTCATTTGTTGCAAATATTGTGCTTACTTAGTCATTCTAGTCGCGCTTGAATTTGTTGTGTGATATTCCTTATCATTTTAATGACTTCTGATTACTTTAGATCAGAACTCGGACTTAATTTTTATGACTTCTGATCATCTCAGTTCAGGACTCGTTCTTAAATGCTTTGACTTCTAAACACTTCAGTTTAGAACTCGTACTTCACTGTTTACTTAACTGATTTATTTGATACATGCAATGCGTAATAGGATTTATATTGTTTTAATGGTCAATCCAGAACCGGAAGGACCTACCCAAGAAACACCTCCCTTATAGACAACAATGAGGGGTCTAGATTGATAGATGAGTTTGGAGTGAAAATAATATGGTGAGGATGTGACAGGACTTAAAAGAATTATTGGTCCTTACCAAACCGAGTCAGTTATCCGGGTAACCACACAATCTATTTATTCTCATTCTTTGGAGATGAATATTGAAACAGACATGGACCCAGTGTCGATAACTCGTGTCACCCCACCCAACCACTCAAGCATCTCTCAAAACATGCTTGTTTCATAAATGCACAGAGATTTAGCACATACACTATCTATTCCTCGCTCGGAGGTCTTAGATATTGAAAAAGGAAGACATCAGCTCCGGTCTCCGAAATTCATTTCTTAATCATCGTGTCAATTGATTTTTAACTTGAGTCCCAGGTTAAATCAATTTTTGAGCCAAACATATTTAATTTATTTCTTTCACACATGCACGAGTCTTTGTGATTCCGATCGCATATCTTCGTGATATTGCCGGAACAGTTTGAGAAGTATTTTTTAAACATTTTACTTCAGTGATAACTAGAAGTCCTACCAGAGATACCCCGATGCCAACTCTGAACATAGGCCACACAATTTTCTTAATTATTGTGATAACAGTTACTTTTGTGTTTCTATGTTAGATGATTACCCCATTCTGGTTACTTAACGTCTTATCTGTTATTTTGCTACTCATCGGTGTTGTCTTTGAGGTTACATGATGCTCAGGATGCTCCTAATCATCATGAGGGGGAGAACTGATACAGATTCAAAGACACAGATCATCATCATGAAGGGAAGAAACGTTTTAAAAGTTCAAAGACCCAGATTATCAAGTTGAGGGGGAGTAAGCAAAAGTTGAGGGGGAGTAACTGTAATGATCTGTGCAAAAAAGACTACAAGTGCATGATTCTTCTATCCCTTATGAAGAAGTGTTCGCAACAAGTTGATTCCTCCTTCGAGCATTTTGATTCAATAAGTCTTGAAGTTTTTTTTAAAGCCAATTCAACTCGTGGTTCAACTCGTGATACTATGAAGACCAAGAGCATAATTCAAGGGGGAGCGTGAAAGACATGAAGACAAGCAACACTAAAGTGTTTCAAAGTTTCAAGAGAAGAGAAGATCAAGACCTGAAGATTCCAAGATCCTATTTTTCTTTATATAACTTTAGGGGGAGATTGTTAGGACCATAAATGTCATATAAAATAGAAAGTGATATAAAGAAAAAATGGTTTCTTTATTTGTTTATAAAAGCCTTTTTATGCTTAATGGGCTTAGATTAGAGGTTATGGGCCATGGGCTTTAGGGACTAAGCCCTTGGTATTTAATGTTTTGTTTAGAGGAAATTAGGGTGGCCGTATTAGACGAATCAGATTGAGCTCCATTGTTTTAGTGAGAGAGCATTCCATTCCAATATTGTAACCTCTCCATATTCATTCAATAAACGATTATTGTTCCATTCATTGTTACTTGATCGTCAAACTGGGATCCGCAATTCAAGAGAGCAAAAGTGTCATGAAACATCGTCATCGCATACCACACTTCCAACAATTGTGTGGTTTCGTTTCACATTATGCATTAAACATAATATTCCAGGAATATCATCAAGCTCAATCTGGTGGCTTATTCTCTGGAAATTGTAGTTGTCTACTACGTACAAGTTTGTAACGTCCCAAAAATTACAATAAATTTGAACTTTTTAAAATATCGTTTATTTAAATAAACCACAAGTGTTCAAGCCAATTAAACGTTTATCAAAATCTCGTTAAGTTAAATAACCAAATCCAAATAACACAGCGGAAAATGTAATAATCTAAATATAGTGTCTCAAAGTAAAAAGTAACGAAAGTCTCCACAACACGCCAGTGTGTACCGTCACGCCTTACTGCCACTCGTACCTGAAACAGTAATTTATAGGGAAAGGGTAAGCATGAAGCTTAGTGAATTCAAACACGTACATAGAATAGCAATCATATACACACCACCCCTATCAGCAAATAGACAATAACAAACATTACATGCCAGTCTAAGAACATATCCTAAACAAGCAAACTCATGCAAGACACCTATGCATGTGTCCATCGGTCTCCCCGAATTCACACAACACCTGTGCACGTATCCCTCGGTCTCCCCGAGTTCATACAACACCCGTGTACGTATTCCTCGGTCTCCCCGAGTCCATACAACACCCGTGTACGTATTCCTCGGTCTCCCCGAGTCCTCGGTCTCCCCGAGTTTTATACAACAGTCAAGTTATTACACTAGACATTAATTCAGTCTAGTACTACACACAACAATTCAGCTAATACACACAAGCTACCTCAATGCACATATAACCCCTATCCCACGCAGTGAGAGAACTCACCTCGAAAAGCAAAGCAGATATCCACGAACAGCGACAAGGACCCGCCAACTCCAACTCACTTCTTTCCACCTAAAGAAGTGTTATCAGGTGTCAAAGTGAAGTCCTAACCCGAAATTACACTACAAGTCTAAACTTGCATTTTCCAGCTTTTGGTCCAGATTTGCAGGTCTGCTCGTGACCTGTTTAACCCCCCCTTAAACCCATAAAACCAGAAATATAATTCCATAATTAGAAAGTTCTATGTCTTAGGTTTCCAGGGACATATCGCACGCGTTCATACGAGGTCCGTACTATTTTATATGAATTTTCTAAGACCGACTATCCAAACTGTGAGTTTCGGACCAGTCTGTACAAATGGCTAATTTGACCCTAGCTAGAGGCTGGATTGATTTTTCCGCAAAACACAAGAAATTCAGTAGACACAATTTGGGAGATTTGTGCACTGGTTTCACCTCAATCCGAGTTGCCTAGATTAAACTACGGATTTTACAAGACGTGGGCAGATTAGGAGATTCCCACATAAAATGATAACATCGAATAGGGTTGACGCATAAGGTTTAGGGTTTACGAGCTAGGGATTAGGGTTAGGGTTTTAGGCTCCTAAACACACAACACCACCCACTGCCACCCCAAGCAGCGGCGGTCAGCGGCGGTGTGGAGGCGGCAGCCACCGCCGGTGATGGTGATGGTTCGCTAAAACCCGGCGAAGACAATCGGATAACTCGACCACCCTATCTCCGCCACACACACACACACACACCCATGCATACCTTATCAGCCGTAACCCACCATCACAGCCACCGACTGGTGGTATACGGCGGCACGTGCCGGCGGCAGCCATAGCTGCGGCGCCGGTGGTGGTTTTGGTGAAACAAACCGACGAAGCCCAAAGAGAACGATCTCACCATTCTACTCGGCCGCACCCACACCCACGCACGACCGAACCACAACCCCGCACGGTACAACCACCGCCCTGGTGGTGCACAGCGGCCACACATCAGCAGCCAAGGCTGCAGCGGTGGTGGTGGTTCACGGCGACGAGACGACGACTAAAAGAAAACAAGAAGAAACGAGAAGAGAAGGGACCGTACCTCTCGATAACCACATCAGTACCTTCGATGCAGTCCCGCTCCTTCCTCCACCCGCTCGTCTTCTCTCTATCTCTTTCTCCCTCTCTCTCTCTCTCTCTCTCTCGGCTCTTCGAACCCGCCGACAGAATAGCGCCGTCGCCGGCGGTCTTGGTGGTTCGGCGGTGACGCAAGGAAGGGGGAAGAAAGGTAGGGTTTTTGGTTTACTCTATGTGTGCTACACAAGAAGGAAAAACGAGAGGGAGGGGGTCGGTTCCTATATGGGCCGATCCCATGCACAAATGATCCAAAAAAATTCATTTTAGTCCCTGCACTTCTAACCCTTTGCCAAACATTTCAATTTTTACAATAACTAACACTTTTGGTCTTCCTAACAAAATCCGCTACTAAATTCGTTTAACAAGGAAAATAATTTAATAAATAAAGCCATACCGGGTCACGGGCTTTACAACTCTCCCCCGCTTGATTTAGACTTCGTCCCCGAAGTCTACGTCCACGAATAGTTCCGGATAGTTCTTCCGCATCTCAGCTTCGGGTTCCCAAATCCACTCGGAACCCTTTCGGTGTTGCCACTGGACTTTAACCAAGCCTATTACCTCGTTACGCAAGGTCTTCGTCTTTCTCTCAATAACAGCAGTCGGATTCTCTACGTAGTTAAGCCGCTCGTCACACTGAATATCCTCAAGAGGAATCACTGCTGACTCATCCACCACACACTTCCGCAACTGAGACACATGGAATGTGTTATGGATCAAGGTCAGCTCGTCCGGTAACTCTAAGCGGTAAGCTACCTTTCCCACCCGCGCAATGACCTTGTAAGGTCCAATGTAACGGGGTCCCAACTTTCCCCGTCTACGAAACCGAATCACTCCTTTCCAGGGTGAAACCTTCAACAAAACATAATCTCCCACCTGAAACTCCAAGTCCGATCGTCTCCTGTCGGTGTAACTCTTCTGCCGACTCTGTGCTGTAGCTAAACGGTCCCGCACCGCTTGTATCATCTCAGTCGTCTTCAGCACAATATCAGTGCTCCCTAATACTCGCTGACCAACCTCACCCCAGCAAATGGGCATCCTGCACTTCCCACCATACAACCTCTCGTACAGCGGCCTGCCAATACTGGAATGGAAGCTGTTGTTGTAGGAAAACTCCGCACTTCAGTGGGGTCTTCGGCACCTCCCACCGCATTACTGTGGTAATCTTGGCCGGATCGACCATAATACCCTTCTGATTCACGACATGTCCTAGGAATTGGACCTCTCGTAACCAGAGTTCACACTTGGAGAACTTAGCATAAAGCTTCCCCCGTCTCAAAACTTCCCAAAACTTATCGCAAATGCGTCTCATGCTTCTTCCTTCGACTTTGAATACACGAGAATGTCGTCGATGAACACAATCACTGACCGATCCAGCATCGGGCTACACACCCTAATCATGAGGTCCATGAACGCTGCTGGTGCATTGGTGAGCCCGAAAGGCATCACCACAAACTCGTAATGGCCATAACGTGTACGAAATGTCGTCTTCTCTATATTCTCGCTTCTCACACGCTTCTGAGGATACCCCGATCTCAAATCAATCTTAGAGAACCACGAGGCTCCCCGTAGCTGGTCGAACAAGTCATCGATCCTTGGTAGAGGATAACGGTTCTTCACCGTAAGCTTATTCAACTCACGGTAGTCTATACACATCCGTTGGGACCCGTCCTTCTTCTTCACAAATAGAACCGGGGCTCCCCACGGTGAACAACTCGGCTTGATGAACTTCTTTTCGAGAAGTTCCTGCAACTGAGTGTACAACTCCTTCATTTCCGGTGGAACCAGGCAGTAAGGTGCCTTGCCCACTGGAGCAGCACCCGGAATCAAGTCAATGCGGAACTCCACCTGTCGCCCGGGAGGTATCCCCGGTAAATCATCGGGAAATACGTCAGCAAACTCCCGTACAACTGGCACATCCTCCGCAGTCTTCTTCTCTTCGTCGCCGCGCGAGTCTATCACATACGCTAAATACCCCTGGCCACTGTGCTGTAAGTATCTCCGAGCTCTCGCAGCCGAACATATCGCCGAGGTCCGCCTGGGCGAGTCGCCCTGAACTAGCAGTTCTCCTCCGCTTGGGGTTCGAACTCGTACTTGTTTGCGACGACAAACAATCTCTGCATTGAAAGCATCCATCCAATCCATGCCCACAATCATACACAACTCACGCATAGCGATCGGAATCAAATCAATAGGGAATCTCACCCCAAAGATTTCCAAAGTACACCCACGATACACGTCAGCAACCGTCAAGGTCCTTTCATCTGTAGCCTTGAATACAAGTGGACAGCCTAACCGTCCTACACTACGGCCCAAACGCTCGCTAAAAGTGTGAGACACGAAAGAATGAGTAGCCCCGCTATCAAACATCACCACAACAGGCACTGAGTTAATTAAGAACGTACTTGATCATACAGTTTAAGAAAAAATGTAACCACATATAAAATCAGTAACCAATAAATTCAAGTGATGAAATATACCTGTCACCACTTTAGGCGTAGCCTGTGCCTCATCCGCCTTCAGTTGATGAACTATAACTTGGGCCGTCTCGGTCACAGCCCGACCCACACGACCATCCGTAATACGCAAAGGAGCAGCCGCAGGAGCTCCTTGTACCCCACCCCCATCGGCAACCCTCGGATTCGGGCAATTGGCCTTCACGTGTCCCGTCTGTTTGCAGTTAAAACAGACCATCAGTGATACCCTGCAGTCACGACCGTAGTGTCCCACCTGGCCACACTTGAAACATTTGTCATCTCTCCCTCCGTTACTATCTCTGGGCTTAAACTCACTGCCTCTTTGACTCGAGCGCGAGTCCGAAAACCTCGTTTTCACTGGAACAGCCGATATCGGTGCCACGGTCTGCACCGCCTTCCTCTTCTTGGCCTGCGTCTCCAACTCAAGTTCCCGTCTCCGGGCAGCCTCCATCATCGCAGCAAGTGAAACATACTGCGCAGTACTCACGAACTCCCTGATCTCGGTACGTAACATATCCTTGTACCGCGTCATCTTCATGTCCTCAGAAGCAGCATACTGAGGACAGAATAGTGCCATCTCCGTGAACTTTCGGTTCATCTCTTTCACGGTCTCCGTAGTCTGAGTGAGCTCCAAGAACTCTTTAGCAATCCTCTCCATCTCCACTGGAGGCACATACTCCGCACGAAAACGTACGACGAACTCCTCCCAGGTCAAAGTAGTGCGCTCATTAAGCGTCAAAGCAGTAGCACACCAGTCTTTCGCTCCGTCTCGCAACAGATTCACCGCAAAACGAACCTTCAGATTCTCAGGACAGCCACTGGTAAGAAATGCGCACTCCATATCCGAGATCCAGCGCATACTGACGATCGGGTTCGAGTCTCCCTAGAGCTCAGGAGGAGAACAAGCAGAGAGATCCCGATACTGAAACTCTCTCGCTCGGGGCTGCCCACCGGCAGGGGGTGGAATCGCCGCGATGCGCTCCTCCATCAACACTACTACCTCATTACGAATGGCGGTAATAATCTCGGGGATCGCCTCCCCAATAGCATGCGTCACCTCAGTCGCAATCATCTCACGAATCTGCTCAGCAGTAATTCCAGTACCAGCATCTGATTCAGCATTGTTGTTCCTCCTTGTGATGGCCATTCTGGGTAATTAATACAACGAGCTATTAGCACACACTAAATCCTGCTAACTACGCTCACGCTCAACTTCTCGGATTCTCCGTGACTTTCCCCGACTCGAGCACGGATCCTGTGCTTCAGGTTGTAGGAGCTCTACTACTACCTTCCACACCTATCCTTACTCGTTTCGAGTCCCATCCCGAAGTGCCCAAGTAGTTCCTTGCCGACAGTTTAAACCATATGCCCGTACCAGCACATGTAAACACTCTTCCTAGCTCACTAGGAATTTCACCCCATCCCACTACCCTTGCTATGACGAAATCTCCACTAGCCATGACGAGTCGCCTCGCGAATGCACAGTCGCATACAGTGTGAAATCCGATAGACATTCGAATAAAAGATTCTATCCTACAACGGTTAGACTCAAACAAGAGTTGCGCAATAGAACTAAATCAAACATTCTAAGGCTATTTGATTTCTGCTGCATACCACTTGTAATGCATTCACTTAACAACCTATCAAGACTAGCATACATTCCTACTAGCAAGTAATAACCATGCACTCATGCAAAACAGTGTAGTAAGCACCAGACAATCTAGCATACATACTCATATGTTCTAGAAAGCAATAAATTACACTAAGTACTCTACCTTTTCCCTTGGCATCGGCTGACTGTACACACTGCGCCTTCGGTCACCGTTTCTCAAACGTACTTTCCTTTCTTTTATTTCTCAAAAATTTTAAAAGGAAAAAGATAATCTCGAGCCGCAAACTTGAGTTCAAACACACCGAAATGTATTTGATTCGCTCAAGCTGTGCTCTGATACAAACTTGTAACGTCCCAAAAATTACAATAAATTTGAACTTTTTAAAATACCGTTTATTTATATAAACCACAAGTGTTCAAGCCAATTAAACGTTTATCAAAATCTCGTTAAGTTAAATAACCAAATCCAAATAACACATCGGAAAATGTAATAATCTAAATATAGTGTCTCAAAGTAAAAAGTAACAAAAGTCTCCACAACGCGCCAGTGTGTACCGTCATGCCTTACTGCCACTCGTACCTGAAACAGTAATTTATAGGGAAAGGGTAAGCACGAAGCTTAGTGAATTCAAACACGTACATAGAATAGAAATCATATACACACCACCCATATCAGCAAATAGACAATAACAAACATTACATGCCAGTCTAAGAACATATCCTAAACAAGCAAACTCATGCAAGACACCTATGCATGTCTCCATCGGTCTCCCGAATTCTCACAAAACATGTGCATGTATCCCTCGGTCTCCCCGAGTTCATACAACATCCGTGTACGTATTCCTCGGTCTCCCCGAGTCCATACAACACCCGTGTACGTATTCCTCGGTCTCCCCGAGTCCATACAACACCCGTGTACGTATTCCTCGGTCTCCCCGAGTCCTCGGTCTCCCCGAGTTTTATACAACAGTCAAGTTATTACACTAGACATTAATTCAGTCTAGTACTACACACAACAATTCAGCTAATACACACAAGCTACCACAATGCACATATAACCCCTATCCTACACAGTGAGAGAACTCGCCTCGAAAAGCAAAGCAGATATCCACGAACAGTGACAAGGACCCGCCAACTCCAACTCACTTCTTTCCACCTAAAGAAGTGTTATCAGGTGTCAAAGTGAAGCCCTAACCCGAAATTACACTACAAGTCTAAACTTGCATTTTCCAGCTTTTGGTCCAGATTTGCAGGTCTGCTCGTGACCTGTTTAACCCCCCTTTAAACCCATAAAACCAGAAATATAATTCCATAATTAGACAGTTCTATGTCTTAGGTTTCCACGGACATATCGCACGCGTTCATACGAGGTCCCTACTATTTTATATGAATTTTCTAAGACCGACTATCCAAACTGTGAGTTTCGGACCAGTCTGTACAAATGGCTAATTTGACCCTAGCTAGAGGCTGAATTGATTTTTCCGCAAAACACAAGAAACTCAGTAGACACAATTTGGGAGATCTGTCCACTAGTTTCACCTCAACCCTAGTTTCCTAGATTAAACTACGGATTTTACAAGACGTGGGCAGATTAGGCGATTCCCACATAAAATGATAACATCGAATAGGGTTTACGCATAAGGTTTAGGGTTTACGAGCTAGGGATTAGGGTTAGGGTTTTAGGCTCCTAAACACACTACACCGCCCACTGCCACCCCAAGCAGCGGCGGTCAGCGGCGGTGTGGAGGCGGCAGCCGCCGCCGGTGATGGTGATGGTTCGCTAAAACCCGGCGAAGACAATCGGATAACTCGACCACCCTATCTCCGCCACACACACACACACACCCGTGCATACCTTATCAGCCGTAACCCACCATCACAGCCACCGACTGGTGGTGTACGACGGCACATGCCGGCGGCTGCCATAGCTGCGGCGCCGGTGGTGGTTTTGGTGAAACAAACCGACGAGGCCCAAAGAGAACGATCACACCATTCTACTCGGCCACACCCACACCCACGCACGACCGAACCACAACCCCGCACGGTACAACCACCGCCCTGGTGGTGCACGGCGGCCACACAGCGGCAGCCAAGGCTGCGGCGGTGGTGGTGGTTCACGGCGACGAGACGACGACTAAAAGAAAACAAGAAGAAACGAGAAGAGAAGGGACCGTACCTCTCGATAACCACATCAGTACCTTCGATGCAGTCCCGCTCCTTCCTCCACCCGCTCGTCGACTCTCTCTCTCTCTCTCTCTCTCTCTCTCGGCTCTTCGAACCCGCCGGTAGAATAGCGCCGTCGCCGGCGGTCTTAGTGGTTCGGCGGTGACGCAAGGAAGGGGGAAGAAAGGTAGGGTTTTTGGTTTCCTCTATGTGTGATACGCAAGAAAGAAAAACGAGAGGGAGGGGGTCGGTTCCTATATGGGCCGATCCCATGCACAAATGATCCAAAAAATTTCATTTTAGTCCCTGCACTTCTAACCCTTTGCCAAACAATTCAATTTTTACAATAACTAAAACTTTTGGTCTTCCTAACAAAATCCGCTACTGTTAGGTCTAGAGTTTTGTCAAAAATACAAGTGTTGAGTTCTGAGTAAGAAGACTAAAGAAGACTCAGAAGACTCAGAAGTTCTGAGTAGAAGACTCAGAAGTTCTGAGTGAGAAATCTCAAAAAGATTCTAAGTGTTGGATTCTGACTAGAAGGTTCAGAGTTCTGAGTAGGAGACTCAGAACTTCTGACTATGAAGACAAATGTTCTGAAGCGCTTATTCAGAAGTATGTTCAGAATTCATATCTTGGGATATTATCTGTTATATTCAGTTACTAATTAGGACACGTGTAATTGTTCTATTAGTCTGTTTCTTATATGTGTAGCTTTAGCTATTCTCTACAGTATATATAGGAGTTAGCAACTGTAGCTAATAGAATCTTTTGGAAAATCTTTGGAGAGAATCTTTGGCTAACCTTTTGGATAACTCTTTACGCATAAATTGTTAGATCTATTGAGAGAAAAATTCATTGTAATATCTTGTAATTCACAGATTGTTAATAGATCATATGACCAGTTGCTGTTAATACGATCTTAATTGTTCATATTTGATTGTAAGAGTGTATCCTGAAACTTACAATTGACTTTTGGATAAATCAGTCCAAAACTCGGTCTGAATGTGATTATGGATTTCTGATTCATACAGATCAATTTGTTAGTTTTGATGATTTTTTTTGAAAAAGTTCTGTTTGCTATGGGGTTATCGAACTCATAGATGCGAGTGTTTTTAGGAGAAAACATTTCCAGAGAATGTGTTCAGAATCACATTTTGAGCAACCCTGCAAATTTGGGTTGAAAAATTCTGATTTTTGAGCAAGTTATGGGGGTTTGAAGTTCAGAATGTTCAAAAATCACAAAATCCAAACATTTTTCTAAGGCATTTTCTCTGGATAGTTTTATCAAAATTCTGACTCTGTTACTCAGAATTCTGACTCTTCTAATCAGAATTCTGACTCTACTACTCATAATTCTGACTCAACTAATCAGAATTCAGACTCTGATACTTAGAATTTTGAGCAAGTTACTCAGAATTCTGACTCTTCTAATCAGAATTCTGACTCTACTACTCAGAATTTTTTTTTATAACTAATGAGGAATCATCGTAGATGATTACCAAAATCTCTTGATTTTGCAGGATTATCTTGATTTCAGAGGAAGCATTGACTCAAAATTTGATCTGATTGTTTCAAGATAATGTTCAAAACCCGTGATTCAACGTTTTAGGTTTTTGAACATATCAGTTCAAAACCCGTACTTAAATGACAATGGCTTCTGAATAATTCAGTTCAGGACCCGTACTTCAGAGACTAAGACTTCTAAACAAATCAGTTTAGAACTCATACTTCTCAGGTGATATCCTTAACTGTCATATTTTTCTGTTTCAAGGAACAAGTGGTGAAAGGTAACATTGTATTATGTTTTATTTCTATTGCTTTGAATGTTTGAATCTTAACAATTTAATTCAATGATATGATTTTTTTTATTCAATGAATAAAATGTGTGTCAATGGTGCTTTTACAAGTATTTTTGTATTATCTGAGCTATATTTGTTTCAACTTTCACTTCTGAAATAAATCGAAAGGTTAGCAAATCATGAATGAAATTATGCTGAATGCTCAATGTTATGAAATTTAGACTTATATAGAATATAATGCTCAAAAAGCATAATTTGTCAGAATGTTGGATGGAAACGAAAATATGGGGGAAGTACTACGTTTTAGAACCAAGTGATTGAGATGCAATATATATATACAAAATCATTTAGTTTGAAAGTTTGTACCTGTGGTCTTTCTGGTTTGGGAGAGTAAGTCCTAAGGGGTGCTCGACACCTAGTCCCTAAGATCAACTGGTCTAGGATCGGCTGACCCAAATCCTTCAATAGAATCAGATAGAAAACCATGTTCTACTGGTACAAATGGGTTTAAGATATATCGATGTGGCCTTTATGGTTTGGGAAATTAAGTTCCAAGGGGTGCTTGTCACCTAGCACCTAAGACCAACTGGTCTGGGATATGCTGACCCAAATCCTGCTATAGAACCAGATAGAAAGTCATGTTTAACGATGTATCTTATTCTTACTAAACTTTTTGATTAAAAGATGCCAATGTGCACAAAATTAAAAGATGTCAATGAGCACAAAATTAAAAGATGTCAATGAGCACAAAATTAAAAGATGCCAATGAGCACACATCTCTTGAAACTTTGGGAAAATTCAAAGTCGCAATAAACCTGTAAATTTGTGAAAATCCTGATTTTGGACAAATAGTGTGAGTAGAGCAAAGTATTCGTATATGTTTTTAGAATTGCATATGCTTGAAGCTAATCATATTTCGCATGCTAAGCACACCAAATAGATTTAATAAAGGGATTGAAACTGAACATTTTTAACTCGATATGCAATGATGACTTGTATTTGAATCCAAACACATGCATTTGATTTCATTTGATTGAAAATCTGATAAATTTCATTAAGTTGGATTTCTTTTGTAAAGTTTTCAAATGATCAAATGTTAGTAGTTATTAAGTGTAGTTCAGTGAATCTTATTTTCCTTGCATAAATGTTTCATTAAAGCACTATATTTGAAATGAATAATTTTAATGAAATATATGCATACTTTCAGGGGGAGAAAACAATTTGCTCCAGAATTCTTATTTTGAGGGGGAGCAAGGTTATTCATTAAGGAGGAGAAAAAGCATAGACTTCATCGCTAAAGTTTTGAAAATCAAGGGGGAAAAAAGCTAAAGATTTTGAAGATGATTTTGCTTTCCAAAACTTTAGGGGGAGAAAAGCTAAAGATTTTGAAGATGATTTTGCTTTCCAAAACTTTAGGGGGAGAAAAGCTAAAGATTTTGGAGATTGATATGTTTCTGCTTTACAAAACTTTAAGGGGAGAAGAAAATAGAAAATGATTGTACAGAAACAACAAAAGAGAGAAATGTTATTTTAAGAAGGAGAAGAGGAAAAGGAAACTGATCTATTGTTTCTTATAAAGAAATCTTATGAAAGTTGACATGAAGATGAGAATTGTCATTTCAAGAGGGAGCAAAGAAAAAGCAAATATATAACAGAAATCAATTTGGAAATCGTTGCTGCTGCTGATTAAAGACTGACCAGAAGTTGTTAACTCAGAATTCTGAAGATTGTTCCTGCTCTAAGAATTTGATGGTGAAAAGTACAAGTGTGTTTGACAAAAAGGGGGAGATTGTTAGGTCTAGAGTTTTGTCAAAAACACAAGTGTTGAGTTCTGAGTAAGAAGACTAAAGAAGACTCAGAAGACTCAGAAGTTCTGAGTAGAAGACTCAGAAGTTCTGAGTGAGAAATCTCAAAAAGATTCTAAGTGTTGGATTCTGACTAGAAGGTTCAGAGTTCTGAGTAGGAGACTCAGAACTTCTGACTATGAAGACAAATGTTCTGAAGCGCTTATTCAGAAGTATGTTCAGAATTCATATCTTGGGATATTATCTGTTATATTCAGTTACTAATTAGGACACGTGTAATTGTTCTATTAGTCTGTTTCTTATATGTACTGTAGCTTTAGCTATTCTCTACAGTATATATAGGAGTTAGCAACTGTAGCTAATAGAATCTTTTGGAAAATCTTTGGAGAGAATCTTTGGCTAACCTTTTGGATAACTCTTTACGCATAAATTGTTAGATCTATTGAGAGAAAAATTCATTGTAATATCTTGTAATTCACAGATTGTTAATAGATCATATGACCAGTTGCTGTTAATACGATCTTAATTGTTCATATTTGATTGTAAGAGTGTATCCTGAAACTTACAATTACTAAATTCGTTTAACAAGGAAAATAATTTAATAAATAAAGCCATACCGGGTCACGGGCTTTACAAAGTTATGGGTTGCCATGTGCGCATGAACAAATGATATATCTTAAATCACAATGTTTATGTTTTACTAGTTTTGTTTTATTTATAGTTATATTATATATAAAACGTGATATCTTTTTATAATCTACTAAGTAGGGATGAGACTCGAAGACCAAATACCCGATCCGTACCACTACCGAACTGAAACCGTAACTTTGTTATATTTTATAATCTTTTGTTTATTAATAATTTAATTATATTTATATTTATTTATTTTTGTACATTCGTATTATACATGACCCAAACATATTTAATTTATTTCTTTCACACATGCACGAGTCTTTGTGATTCCGATCGCATATCTTCGTGATATTGCCGGAACAGTTTGAGAAGTATTTTTTAAACATTTTACTTCAGTGATAACTAGAAGTCCTACCAGAGATACCCCGATGCCAACTCTGAACATAGGCCACACAATTTTCTTAATTATTGTGATAACAGTTACTTTTGTGTTTCTATGTTAGATGATTACCCCATTCTGGTTACTTAACGTCTTATCTGTTATTTTGCTACTCATCGGTGTTGTCTTTGAGGTTACATGATGCTCAGGATGCTCCTAATCATCATGAGGGGGAGAACTGATACAGATTCAAAGACACAGATCATCATCATGAAGGGAAGAAACATTTTAAAAGTTCAAAGACCCAGATTATCAAGTTGAGGGGGAGTAAGCAAAAGTTGAGGGGAGTAACTGTAATGATCTGTGCAAAAAAGACTACAAGTGCATGATTCTTCTATCCCTTATGAAGAAGTGTTCGCAACAAGTTGATTCCTCCTTCGAGCATTTTGATTCAATAAGTCTTGAAGTTTTTTTAAAGCCAATTCAACTCGTGGTTCAACTCGTGATACTATGAAGACCAAGAGCATAATTCAAGGGGGAGCGTGAAAGACATGAAGACAAGCAACACTAAAGTGTTTCAAAGTTTCAAGAGAAGAGAAGATCAAGACCTGAAGATTCCAAGATCCTATTTTTCTTTATATAACTTTAGGGGGAGATTGTTAGGACCATAAATGTCCTATAAAATAGAAAGTGATATAAAGAAAAAAATGGTTTCTTTATTTGTTTGTAAAAGCCTTTTTATGCTTAATGGGCTTAGATTAGAGGTTATGGGCCATGGGCTTTAGGGACTAAGCCCTTGGTATTTAATGTTTTGTTTAGAGGAAATTAGGGTGGCCGTATTAGACGAATCAGATTGAGCTCCATTGTTTTAGTGAGAGAGCATTCCATTCCAATATTGTAACCTCTCCATATTCATTCAATAAACGATTATTGTTCCATTCATTGTTACTTGATCGTCAAACTGGGATCCGCAATTCAAGAGAGCAAAAGTGTCATGAAACATCGTCATCGCATACCACACTTCCAACAATTGTGTGGTTACGTTTCACATTATGCATTAAACATAATATTCCAGGAATATCAACAAGCTCAATCTGGTGGCTTATTCTCTGGAAATTGTAGTTGTCTACTACGTACAAGTTTGTAACGTCCCAAAAATTACAATAAATTTGAACTTTTTAAAATATCGTTTATTTAAATAAACCACAAGTGTTCAAGCCAATTAAACGTTTATCAAAATCTCGTTAAGTTAAATAACCAAATCCAAATAACACAGCGGAAAATGTAATAATCTAAATATAGTGTCTCAAAGTAAAAAGTAACGAAAGTCTCCACAACGCGCCAGTGTGTACCGTCACGCCTTACTGCCACTCGTACCTGAAACAGTAATTTATAGGGAAAGGGTAAGCATGAAGCTTAGTGAATTCAAACACGTACATAGAATAGCAATCATATACACACCACCCCTATCATCAAATAGACAATAACAAACATTACATGCCAGTCTAAGAACATATCCTAAACAAGCAAACTCATGCAAGACACCTATGCATGTGTCCATCGGTCTCCCCGAATTCACACAACACCTGTGCACGTATCCCTCGGTCTCCCCGAGTTCATACACCACCCGTGTACGTATTCCTCGGTCTCCCCGAGTCCATACAACACCCGTGTACGTATTCCTCAGTCTCCCCGAGTCCTCGGTCTCCCCGAGTTTTATACAACAGTCAAGTTATTACACTAGACATTAATTCAGTCTAGTACTACACACAACAATTCAGCTAATACACACAAGCTACCTCAATGCACATATAACCCCTATCCTACGCAGTGAGAGAACTCACCTCGAAAAGCAAAGCAGATATCCACGAACAGCGACAAGGACCCGCCAACTCCAACTCACTTCTTTCCACCTAAAGAAGTGTTATCAGGTGTCAAAGTGAAGTCCTAACCCGAAATTACACTACAAGTCTAAACTTGCATTTTCCAGCTTTTGGTCCAGATTTGCAGGTCTGCTCGTGACCTGTTTAACCCCCTATTAAACCCATAAAACCAGAAATATAATTCCATAATTAGAAAGTTCTATGTCTTAGGTTTCCAGGGACATATCGCACGCGTTCATACGAGGTCCGTACTATTTTATATGAATTTTCTAAGACCGACTATCCAAACTGTGAGTTTCGGACCAGTCTGTACAAATGGCTAATTTGACCCTAGGTAGAGGCTGGATTGATTTTTCCGCAAAACACAAGAAACTCAGTAGACACAATTTGGGAGATTTGTGCACTGGTTTCACCTCAATCCGAGTTGCCTAGATTAAACTACGGATTTTACAAGACGTGGGCAGATTAGGCGATTCCCACATAAAATGATAACATCGAATAGGGTTGACGCATAAGGTTTAGGGTTTACGAGCTAGGGATTAGGGTTAGATTTTTAGGCTCCTAAACACACAACACCACCCACTGCCACCCCAAGCAGCGGCGGTCAGCGGCGGTGTGGAGGTGGCAGCCACCGCCGGTGATGGTGATGGTTCGCTAAAACCCGGCGAAGACAATCGGATAACTCGACCACCCTATCTCCGCCACACACACACACACACACCCGTGCATACCTTATCAGCCGTAACCCACCATCACAGCCACCGACTGGTGGTTTACGGCGGCACGTGCCGGCGGCAGCCAAAGCTGCGGCGCCGGTGGTGGTTTTGGTGAAACAAACCGACGAAGCCCAAAGAGAACGATCTCACCATTCTACTCGGCCGCACCCACACCCACGCACGACCGAACCACAACCCCGCACGGTACAACCACCACCCTGATGGTGCACGGCGGCCACACACCAGCAGCCATGGCTGCAGCGGTGGTGGTGGTTCACGGCGACGAGACGACGACTAAAAGAAAACAAGAAGAAACGAGAAGAGAAGGGACCGTACCTCTCGATAACCACATCAGTACCTTCGATGCAGTCCCGCTCCTTCCTCCACCCGCTCGTCTTCTCTCTATCTCTTTCTCTCTCTCTCTCTCTCTCTCGGCTCTTCGAACCCGCCGGCAGAATAGCGCCGTCGCCGGCGGTCTTGGTGGTTCGGCGGTGACGCAAGGAAGGGGGAAGAAAGGTAGGGTTTTTGGTTTACTCTATGTGTGCTACACAAGAAGGAAAAACGAGAGGGAGGGGGTCGGTTCCTATATGGGCCGATCCCATGCACAAATGATCCAATAAAATTCATTTTAGTCCCTGCACTTCTAACCCTTTGCCAAACATTTCAATTTTTACAATAACTAACACTTTTGGTCTTCCTAACAAAATCCGCTACTAAATTCGTTTAACAAGGAAAATAATTTAATAAATAAAGCCATACCGGGTCACGGGCTTTACAACTCTCCCCCGCTTGATTTAGACTTCGTCCCCGAAGTCTACGTCCACGAATAGTTCCGGATAGTTCTTCCGCATCTCAGCTTCGGGTTCCCAAATCCACTCGGAACCCTTTCGGTGTTGCCACTGGACTTTAACCAAGCCTATTACCTCGTTACGCAAGGTCTTCGTCTTTCTCTCAATAACAGCAATCGGCTTCTCTACGTAGTTAAGCCGCTCGTCACACTGAATATCCTCAAGAGGAATCACTGCTGACTCATCCACCACACACTTCTGCAACTGAGACACATGGAATGTGTTGTGGATCAAGGTCAGCTCGTCCGATAACTCTAAGCGGTAAGCTACCTTTCCCACCCGCGCAATGACCTTGTAAGGTCCAATGTAACGGGGTCCCAACTTTCCCCATCTACGAAACCGAATCACTCCTTTCCAGGGTGAAACCTTCAATAAAACATAATCTCCCACCTGAAACTCCAAGTCCGATCGTCTCCTGTCGGTGTAACTCTTCTGCCGACTCTGTGCAGTAGCTAAACGGTCCCGCACCGCTTGTATCATCTCAGTCGTCTTCAGCACAATATCAGTGCTCCCTAATACTCGCTGACCATCCTCACCCCAGCAAATGGGCGTCCTGCACTTCCCACCATACAACCTCTCGTACAGCGGCCTGCCAATACTGGAATGGAAGCTGTTGTTGTAGGAAAACTCCGCACTTCAGTGGGGTCTTCGGCACCTCCCACCGCATTACTGTGGTAATCTTGGCCAGATCGACCATAATACCCTTCTGATTCACGACATGTCCTAGGAATTGGACCTCTCGTAACCAGAGTTCACACTTGGAGAACTTAGCATAAAGCTTCCCCCGTCTCAAAACTTCCCAAAACTTATCGCAAATGCGTCTCATGCTTCTTCCTTCGACTTTGAATACACGAGAATGTCGTCGATGAACACAATCACTGACCGATCCAGCATCGGGCTACACACCCTAATCATGAGTTCCATGAACGCTGCTGGTGCATTGGTGAGCCCGAAAGGCATCACCACAAACTCGTAATGGCCATAACGTGTACGAAATGCCGTCTTCTCTGTATTCTCGCTTCTCACACGCTTCTGAGGATACCCCGATCTCAAATCAATCTTAGAGAACCACGAGGCTCCCCGTAGCTGGTCGAACAAGTCATCGATCCTTGGTAGAGGATAACGGTTCTTCACCGTAAGCTTATTCAACTCACGGTAGTCTATACACATCCGTTGGGACCCGTCCTTCTTCTTCACAAATAGAACCGGGGCTCCCCACGGTGAACAACTCGGCTTGATGAACTTCTTTTCGAGAAGTTCCTGCAACTGAGTGTACAACTCCTTCATTTCCGGTGGAACCAGGCAGTAAGGTGCCTTGCCCACTGGAGCAGCACCCGGAATCAAGTCAATGCGGAACTCCACCTGTCGCCCGGGAGGTATCCCCGGTAAATCATCGGGAAATACGTCAGCAAACTCCCGTACAACTGGCACATCCTCCGCAGTCTTCTTCTCTTCGTCGCCGCGCGAGTCTATCACATACGCTAAATACCCCTGGCCACTGTGCTGTAAGTATCTCCGAGCTCTCGCAGCCGAACATATCGCCGAGGTCCGCCTGGGCGAGTCGCCCTGAACTAGCAGTTCTCCTCCGCTTGGGGTTCGAACTCGTACTTGTTTGCGACGACAAACAATCTCTGCATTGAAAGCATCCATCCAATCCATGCCCACAATCATACACAACTCACGCATAGCGATCGGAATCAAATCAATAGGGAATCTCACCCCAAAGATTTCCAAAGTACACCCACGATACACGTCAGCAACCGTCAAGGTCCTTTCATCTGCAGCCTTGACTACAAGTGGACAGCCTAACCGTCCTACACTACGGCCCAAACGCTCGCTAAAAGTGTGAGACACGAAAGAATGAGTAGCCCCGCTATCAAACATCACCACAGCAGGCACTGAGTTAATTAAGAACGTACTTGATCATACAGTTTAAGAAAAAATGTAACCACATATAAAATCAGTAACCAATAAATTCAAGTGATGAAATATACCTGTCACCACTTTAGGCGTAGCCTGTGCCTCATCCGCCTTCAGTTGATGAACTCTACCTTGGGCCGTCTCGGTCCCAGCCCGACCCACACGACCATACGTAATACGCAAAGGAGCAGCCGCAGGAGCTCCTTGTACCCCACCCCCATCGGCAACCCTCGGATTCGGGCAATTGGCCTTCACGTGTCCCGTTTGTTTGCAGTTAAAACAGACCATCAGTGATACCCTGCAGTCACGACCGTAGTGTCCCACCTGGCCACACTTGAAACATTTGTCATCTCTCCCTCCGTTACTATCTCTGTGCTTAAACTCACTGCTTCTTTGACTCGAGCGCGAGTCCGAAAACCTCGTTTTCACTGGAACAGCCGATATCGGTGCCACGGTCTGCACCGCCTTCCTCTTCTTGGCCTGCGTCTCCAACTCAAGTTCCCGTCTCCGGGCAGCCTCCATCATCGCAGCAAGTGAAACATACTGCGCAGTACTCACGAACTCCCTGATCTCGGTACGTAACATATCCTTGTACCGCGTCATTCCCATGTCCTCAGAAGCAGCATACTGAGGACAGAATAGTGCCATCTCCGTGAACTTTCGGTTCATCTCTTTCACGGCCTCCGTAGTCTGAGTGAGCTCCAAGAACTCTTTAGCAATCCTCTCCATCTCCACTGGAGGCACATACTCCGCACGAAAACGTACGACGAACTCCTCCCAGGTCAAAGTAGTACGCTCATTAAGCGTCAAAGCAGTAGCACACCAGTCTTTCGCTCCGTCTCGCAACAGATTCACCGCAAAACGAACCTTCAGATTCTCAGGACAGCCACTGGTAAGAAATGCGCACTCCATATCCGAGATCCAGCGCATACTGACGATCGGGTTCGAGTCTCCCTAGAGCTCAGGAGGAGAACAAGCAGAGAGATCCCGATTCTGAAACTCTCTCGCTCGGGGCTGCCCACCGGCAGTGGGTGGAATCGCCGCGATGCGCTCCTCCATCAACACTACTACCTCATTACGAATGGCGGTAATAATCTCGGGGATCGCCTCCCCAATAGCATGCGTCACCTCATCCGCAATCATCTCACGAATCTGCTCAGCAGTAATTCCAGTACCAGCATCTGATTCAGCATTGTTGTTCCTCCTTGTGATGGCCATTCTGGGTAATTAATACAACGAGCTATTAGCACACACTAAATCCTGCTAACTACGCTCACGCTCAACTCCTCGGATTCTCCGTGACTTTCCCCGACTCGAGCACGGATCCTGTGCTTCAGGTTGTAGGAGCTCTACTACTACCTTCCACACCTATCCTTACTCGTTTCGAGTCCCATCCCAAAGTGCCCAAGTAGTTCCTTGCCGACAGTTTAAACCATATGCCCGTACCAGCACATGTAAACACTCTTCCTAGCTCACTAGGAATTTCACCCCATCCCACTACCCTTGCTATGACGAAATCTCCACTAGCCATGACGAGTCGCCTCGCGAATGCACAGTCGCATACAGTGTGAAATCCGATAGACATTCGAATAAAAGATTCTATCCTACAACGGTTAGACTCAAACAAGAGTTGCGCAATAGAACTAAATCAAACATTCTAAGGCTATTTGATTCCTGCTGCATACCACTTGTAATGCATTCACTTAACAACCTATCAATACTAGCATACATTCCTACTAGCAAGTAATAACCATGCAATCATGCAAAACAGTGTAGTAAGCACCAGACAATCTAGCATACATACTCCTATGTTCTAGAAAGCAATAAGTTACACTAAGTACTCTACCTTTTCCCTTGGCATCGGCTGACTGTACACACTGCGCCTTCGGTCACCGTTTCTCAAACGTACTTTCCTTTCTTTTATTTCTCAAAAATTTTAAAAGGAAAAAGATAATCTCGAGCCGCAAACTTGAGTTCAAACACACCGAAATGTATTTGATTCGCTCAAGCTGTGCTCTGATACCAACTTGTAACGTCCCAAAAATTACAATAAATTTGAACTTTTTAAAATACCGTTTATTTATATAAACCACAAGTGTTCAAGCCAATTAAACGTTTGTCAAAATCTCGTTAAGTTAAATAACCAAATCCAAATAACACAGCGGAAAATGTAATAATCTAAATATAGTGTCTCAAAGTAAAAAGTAACGAAAGTCTCCACAACGCGCCAGTGTGTACCGTCACGCCTTACTGCCACTCGTACCTGAAACAGTAATTTATAGGGAAAGGGTAAGCACGAAGCTTAGTGAATTCAAACACGTACATAGAATAGAAATCATATACACACCACCCCTATCAGCAAATAGACAATAACAAACATTACATGCCAGTCTAAGAACATATCCTAAACAAGCAAACTCATGCAAGACACCTATGCATGTCTCCATCGGTCTCCCGAATTCACACAACACATGTGCACGTATCCCTCGGTCTCCCCGAGTTCATACAACATCCGTGTACGTATTCCTCGGTCTCCCCGAGTCCATACAACACCCGTGTACGTATTCTTCGGTCTCCCCGAGTCCATACAACACCCGTGTACGTATTCCTCGGTCTCCCCGAGTCCTCGGTCTCCCCGAGTTTTATACAACAGTCAAGTTATTACACTAGACATTAATTCAGTCTAGTACTACACACAACAATTCAGCTAATACACACAAGCTACCACAATGCACATATAACCCCTATCCTACACAGTGAGAGAACTCGCCTCGAAAAGCAAAGCAGATATCCACGAACAGTGACAAGGACCCGCCAACTCCAACTCACTTCTTTCCACCTAAAGAAGTGTTATCAGGTGTCAAAGTGAAGCCCTAACCCGAAATTACACTACAAGTCTAAACTTGCATTTTCCAGCTTTTGGTCCAGATTTGCAGGTCTGCTCGTGACCTGTTTAACCCCCCTTTAAACCCATAAAACCAGAAATATAATTCCATAATTAGACAGTTATATGTCTTAGGTTTCCACGGACATATCGCACGCGTTCATACGAGGTCCCTACTATTTTATATGAATTTTCTAAAACCGACTATCCAAACTGTGAGTTTCGGACCAGTCTGTACAAATGGCTAATTTGACCCTAGCTAGAGGCTGAATTGATTTTTCCGCAAAACACAAGAAACTCAGTAGACACAATTTGGGAGATTTGTGCACTAGTTTCACCTCAACCCTAGTTTCCTAGATTAAACTACGGATTTTACAAGACGTGGGCAGATTAGGCGATTCCCACATAAAATGATAACATCGAATAGGGTTTACGCATAAGGTTTAGGGTTTACGAGCTAGGGATTAGGGTTAGGGTTTTAGGCTCCTAAACACACTACACCGCCCACTGCCACCCCAAGCAGCGGCGGTCAGCGGCGGTGTGGAGGCGGCAGCCGCCGCCGGTGATGGTGATGGTTCGCTAAAACCCGGCGAAGACAATCGGATAACTCGACCACCCTATCTCCGCCACACACACACACACACCCGTGCATACCTTATCAGCCGTAACCCACCATCACAGCCACCGACTGGTGGTGTACGACGGCACATGCCGGCGGCTGCCATAGCTGCGGCGCCGGTGGTGGTTTTGGTGAAACAAACCGACGAGGCCCAAAGAGAACGATCACACCATTCTACTCGGACACACCCACACCCACGCACGACCGAACCACAACCCCGCACGGTACAACCACCGCCCTGGTGGTGCACGGCGGCCACACAGCGGCAGCCAAGGCTGCGGCGGTGGTGGTGGTTCACGGCGACGAGACGACGGCTAAAAGAAAACAAGAAGAAACGAGAAGAGAAGGGACCGTACCTCTCGATAACCACATCAGTACCTTCGACGCAGTCCCGCTCCTTCCTCCACCCGCTCGTCGACTCTCTCTCTCTTTCTCTCTCTCTCTCTCTCGGCTCTTCGAACCCGCCGGCAGAATAGCGCCGTCGCCGGCGGTCTTGGTGGTTCGGCGGTGACGCAAGGAAGGGGGAAGAAAGGTAGGGTTTTTGGTTTCCTCTATGTGTGCTACGCAAGAAATAAAAACGAGAGGGAGGGGGTCGTTCCTATATGGGCCGATCCCATGCACAAATGATCCAAAAAATTTCATTTTAGTCCCTGCACTTCTAACCCTTTGCCAAACAATTCAATTTTTACAATAACTAAAACTTTTGGTCTTCCTAACAAAATCCGCTACTAAATTCGTTTAACAAGGAAAATAATTTAATAAATAAAGCCATACCGGGTCACGGGCTTTACAAAGTTATGGGTTGCCATGTGGGCATGAACAAATGATATATCTTAAATCACAATGTTTATGTTTTACTAGTTTTGTTTTATTTATAGTTATATTATATATAAAACGTGATATCTTTTTATAATCCACTAAGTAGGGATGAGACTCGAAGACCAAATACCCGATCTGTACCACTACCGAACTGAAACCGTAACTTTGTTATATTTTATAATCTTTTGTTTATTAATAACTTAATTATATTTATATTTATTTATTTTTGTACATTCGTATTATACATGACCCAAAATTTTATATAAATTATTTTATATTTTATTTATATGCCAATCTTAATGTTTATATTATAATTTTATAACTATATAGTTATTAAAAAATAGTAATATTTTTATTAATGAGATTTATTCATCTTTAAATAAAAGTAAAAGGTAAAAATAATAATACAAAAAAAGTTACACGAGATGCAACATGTGAATGAAATTTTCATTTATAATAATATAAAGGGAAATTAATTAAAATGCCATAAGTTTGACCGTGTGTTACCAAAATGCCACAAATCTCTCCCATGTTACAAAAATGCCACAAAAAACCGCGGTGGGCCTCGCGATCGCGGGCCCCAGGCCCAGGTGGCACCAAACTTTGCCCACTTTGCCCGCGTTGGTCCCTCAATAATGCCCGCGACCCAGCTTTCCCCCCTCAAGAAATCCCCGTGTTGGCAGTTTTGGTCCCTGCCCGCATTGGGCCCCCGCGATCGCGGGCTAACCCGCCACGCGTCGGCCCAGGGTTTACCCTAAAAATTAATTGAAGACCAAAACCCTAATATCCACTCTCATTATTTTATAACTCTCAAATTTTTTAATATCAACTCTCTCTCAATTTTCTCCCACTCTCTCAATTTTGTCGTGTGGAACACGTGTTCGAGTTTTGTGAAGATGTCTCGTATTACCTCTATGGTATGTTTTCCTTATGTTTTTTGTTATTTTTTGTATGTTATTTTAAGTTAAGATATATGATTTGTATGTTGTTAGACTGTTTATAACTTTTGTTATGTTTGAATATGTTCTATGTTTAACATTTTTAAGATATATGATATGTATGGTTTTATGTTTGAATGTGATATTTGTATGTTATAATGTGTATGTTGTTATAGGAGTATTTTTATAAAAAAATGTTAAGAGTGTTTTTTTATAAAAAAATTGTTAAGAGCGTGTTTTTATAAAAAATTTTGTTAAGAATGTGTTTTTTTATAAAAAAATTGTTAACAATGTGTTTTTATAAAAAAAATTGTTAAGAGTGTGTTTTTATAAAAATAATTCTTAAAAGTGTGTGTTTATAAAAAAATGTTAAGAATGTGTTTATTTAAAAAAAAATTGTTAAGAGTGTGTTTTTATAAAAAAATTGTTAAGAGTGTTTTTATAAAAAATTGTTAAGAATGTATTTTTTATAAAAATATTGTTAAGAATGTGTTTTTTTATAAAAAAATGTTAAGAATGACAACTTAGGTCCCTACGGTTTTAAGAATGACAACTTAGGTCCCTAAACTTTTAAGAATGACAATTTAGGTCTCTAAACTTTAAAGAATGCCAATTAGGTCCCTAAACTTTTAAGAATGACAACTTAGGTCCCTACGGTTTTAAGAATGACAACTTAGGTCCCTAAACTTTTAAGAATGACAATTTAGGTCCCTAAAATAAACCGCAACATCTATATATAACAATATTCTACGTTGAAATAAAATAAACCGCAACATCTATATATAACAATATTATACGTTGAAATAAAATAAACCGCAACATCTATATATAACAATATTATACGTTGAAATAAAATAAACCGCAACATCTATATATAACACTATTATACGTTGAAATAAAATAAACCGCACTTTATCTATTTATAACACTATTATATGTTGAAATAAAATAAACCGCAACATATCTATTTGGATTTTGTCAAACGGGTGTAAATAGCCCTAAGGTATGTCGGGATTTAAGCAATCCTTGTGATTCCCCTACTACCTGGAAGTCCAATAGATTGAGTGGTTTCTTTTCAAAAACTAAAACAAACGAATAATTATCAACACAATAAACCAAACAAGCTAAAGCATCTATATATAACACTAACTATAACATATGTGAATGACTATGTAGAGGGATTTCTTTAACATCGACTTGACGCTAAAGTGCAAAGTTGCCTACATCGAGGAGTTAGGAACGCGCTTTAGGAGATTAGGTGATCGCGCGGATACCCTTGAGGCCATCTTTAGAGGGACACCGTTCGGGTCATGGATGGATGTGTCTTACTCTGCTGGCAACCCTACGCTAGTACACATGTTTCTACAGTTGGAGGTCGAGGACGCCAACGCTGAGCCGGAGGAGATGCATTTTGATTTCTTCGGCGATCGATTGCATTTTGGGCGTCGTGAGTTCTGTCTAATTACAGGACTACGTTTTGGAGAGCCCCCCCCCCTTCCTCCCTTAGCAGACTGCTCATTCGTTCCTAGGGTTTGGGGCATTTCAGCATCTCGTTTGAAGCTGAAGGCAGCCCGGGGCATGATGAAAGAGGGCCTTAGTGCCCTAACCGACGACGATGCTTCCGTGTATGCTTGGTGGTGATCGTGGATATGGGCTTCATGGGCCTTGAGTATAGCCAGTATTCTTCCTCGACGGTCCTTAGGGCCGTCGAGGAACTTGAGCTGTTTAACAGCTACCCGTGGGGTAGCCATATCTAGACACATTGCTACTCAATCTTGCACCGAGCCATAACCAGACGCGACTCCGATCGACATGGAAAGATGAACCTTTGTGGTTTTACATACGCCTTCAAGGTTAGATACGTAGTATAACAATTGTTAATAATACATACAAACTGTTTGGCTTTTATTTTTACGTACTTGCTCTTCTTGTCTAATTCCAGATATGGATCTTGGAGATGTTTCTCGCATCAATCCGATATTTCGTCAAGCGCGACGACCGAGTACTTAGGGGAACCCGTTGGGACAAGCGTGTTACCCTAAGTAGGTTGCTTTGGGTTCAGTTCTTCAATGAATCTAGAAATGTAAGTTCTTTTACTATGTTTACAATTTGCATACGTTAGTCCCGCTTATTAATTTTTTTTTTTATGTTTTATCAAATATTTAGCTGCCACTCTTGCCTTTCGCTCGCCTTGAGCCTACTGCCGACGAGATTGACACGGATTGGTACAGAGACATCGTGGCCTTTATTGACGCAGAGGCGGCAAGGGCTCGACGTCCCTCTCCTTCCACATCTCACGAAGATGAGGAAGACGACGACAGGCCCCCTTCCGGTGGATATCAGCAGCCCCCTTCCTCCTCCTATCCGCCGCCCCCTTCCTCCTCCTATCCGCGACCCCTTTCTTCCTCCTACCAGCCGCCCCCTTACGATCCATATCAGGCGGCCCCTTTCTACGGGCCACATCGTGGCTGTCATGAGTACCTGTGGGACTACGTCCACGGGCCGCTAGAGTCACGTGTAGAGTTTAGCGTTGTCCATGTTAGTGTTTAACTTAATTTGTTCGCCACATTTATTTAGTTTGTATATTAATATTACGTTCTAAATTTGTTTTAGCTGTCGAGTACGACACTGAACCCCGCTTCGTTCGGACAGGGGGCACATGCGACGTTTGCCACCACATCCTATCCGTCATTCCCTGAAAATGTAAGTGACATTGAGTAACCATTATAGTTATATGTTTGTTCCTAAGTTTGTAACTCTTATAATGATCAATGTCACGCAGGCCGGGATGTCGGGGGCATACACCTCCCAAACGACGTTCGCCACCACATCCTATTCTACTATCCCGGAGAGTGTAAGTGACACTGAGTAACCATTATAGTTATATGTTTGTTCCTAAGTTTGTAACTCTTATAATGATCAATGTCACGCAGGCCAGGATATCGGGGGTATACATCTCCCAAACGACGTTCGCCACCACATCCTATTCTACTATCCCGGAGAGTGTAAGTGACACTGAGTAACCATTATAGTTATATGTTTGTTCCTAATTTTGTAACTCTTATAATGATCAATGTCACGCAGGCCGGGATGTCGGGGGCATACACCTCAACATTCACGGACATCTTTGGCGGTTCGGCCAGAGAGTATTACAGGCCGGAAATGTCGGGGTCGACGTTCGTCACACAGCCACCTTCCATGCATACTGTAAGTTATTTTGGTAGTTTTGGTTTAATTGTGAACATTTCCTAAATTGTACATAACACATCTAATAACTTAATTTTCAGATGATGGGGTCTCCTATTCTCGAGGAGCACTTCTCGGAGCCGGAAGATGACCCGATGGATGTTGTAGATCCATAGGTGACCCCGCTCCCTCAAAAGCGGCAGCATAAACTTTCAAAATGGTTGAGTTACCCGTTTAGACAACAAGAATCTACGACACCACTGCCCCCTAAAAAGCAAGCAAAGAATGCGGGGGAAACAAGGGAGGAAAGAAGGCGGAAAAGAGAAAGGGAAAGGTGGCTTCACCGGAGCGTCTACCGGCATCCGATATATTGAGGATGTGCAAGACTGGTCACCTCCCCCATGATATTAGTCCCTTACTTGAGCCTGGAAATCACGCCCCGCTTTTTCCAAGTATTGCTGGCGGATGACCCTTTGGAGTCTGAGTTACAGGATGTGGTTAGTATGAAGTTTAACTATAGTCATATAATCAAATATATTTATATTACATGTCTAACCATCTATTTTTTATGTATAGCACATGGATTGTTGGGTCTCGCTGCTCCAAAAATCTCGTGGAACAGACACGAGGTGGACCATGATGTACAGTATTTTCTTTCCCTACCTATTGCTCCCCCATCAAGGTCCCGCCTCCGTGGCCAACTCATGCAATGGCGTGGAAGGGGTTTCTTGGGCTCTCCTCAATGTGGTATGTAAATCGTTTTACTCTTATTTTATTTAAGTTGTTTTGTTGCTAACTAAGTTGTCTAATATTGTAATATTTCAGGTGTACATCGCAATATGCATTCATCCCAAACATTGGCTGCTTGGAGTGTTTGAGCTTGACTCTATGACCATGACCATATATGACAGCGCCAGTGCCTGTCTCTTCAGAGATCAATTGGAAGACCAGATGAGAAGGTTTAAAGCTGTGCTATTTGACTTCTTTTGTCGGGTCAAGGACACGAGGCGTCGCGATAGGTCAGAGCTCTTTCGCCATAAGTTCGCCAAGAATACACCCCAGCAAGCCGGGATGAATGCGGATTGCGGTGTCTGTGTATGCCGTAATGCCAGCATGTTGATAAATAACGACGTGGTATTTGTACACCCTGACCACACCGTGGCCGAGGCCAATGCATTTCGCATACATATGGCGGAGTCCATTTATGCACATTGTCAAATAAAGCAAAGTTAGGTTGTTTATGTAACATTAAATAATTGTTATTTTTAGTATTAACTTGTTTGTTAAAGTATTGTGATTGACTTAGTGTTTACTTCATTTGGTTTTTGCTAATTTCATCCAATTACTCAACTTTGAGTATCGATATCTCTTTCACACATACTCCATTTTGGACGCATTATATATCGTTTCAAAGCTCTCATATAGGAGAACATAAACCTACTAAGAGTTAGTTATATATAACATATATATATATATATATATATATATATATATATATATATATATATATATATATATATATATATATATATATATATATATTTAAATGTGTCCAAAGTTTTGTAAAACCCATATTTTTACTAAAATTTTCCAACACCTAGTAAGTAGGTTTATGAAACTTGCGATAATCCTAATACAGAGATTATTGGATGAACGGACATTTATTTCTTGATTCACATGTGCATTAATCCTTAGACTACTTAAAGACTAATTTTCATGCTACTGAGTGAACTCAATGAACCGGCGAAGGGGTTTTTGTTAAATGGAAGTCTTATTCTCGAAGCCGAGTTTTCTTTGGTTGGAATGCTTAAAAATATCATCCCGGCCATTTGGTGTCTTCCTTCTGATGCAAAAATTGGTATTATGTAATGTAGAACAATATCTATATTATAGAAACTTGCATTTGACAGTACCATATAAATCTGATCTAAATTCTCATTAATTAGCTATGTTTGACTACTTAAAGACTAATTTTCTGCCTAATGAAAGACCTTTATTCAAGAGCAGACGAATATTGCAATTACTTTTTCAGTCGAATCTTACAGGCTCTTTTCAAACGAATCTTGTAGTGAACTATTCAGACGAATCATGCAGTGAACTATTCAGACGAACCATGGCTGGAGGTTCAAGATCAAGGGGGAACAGGTCGGCGAATGTGGCTGGAACTTCACGTTCGGGAGCCTACCAACCACTGAACGATGGAGCTCGCCGGAGTACCTGGAAGGTACCAGAAACAGAGGAGGAGTGGACAAACTGCGGGCGAATTGCGGCCGATTTTCCATTCACGCCTGAGGAGGAAGCAGACTGGGAGATGGCATCCGACAATTACTACTTCGATAATGGCATGAGAACCCCACCAATGTATGATTTTATGCCGACGGGTCTTCGACAAAGTCAACGAATTACTCCCGCAGTACAAAAAGCCATTGATGAGGCGAACGCCGGTATCGAAAAGGTAAAGGGTATGTGGAACCATAACAGGGGGATTCAGCAAGGGAAAATGGAGTAAGAATTGGCCATGACTAGGGCTCACGTTCGACAGCTGCAACGAGAGATTAAGGAAGCTGAAGAGGAACTAGAAAACTCGAATCGGACTACATAGGAATGGAGGACGTGATCAAGGAAAAGGTTAACTTGATCACAGGACTCCATGACGCCTTCCAATAATAGATTTCTTTGTTTACATGCACTGTATCCGTTTCGGTTGGGAAGATGATTTGCAATAATTTTTATATGATGTTGTTAATTATTTTCCTTGTTAAATAACTTAAGTGAATTTCTATATTAAAAACATTAAAATGAAAAGGAAACAATACATTAAAAACCACATAAAATAATAACCTAAAAACTATAGGGACCATTAATTTTTTTTTAAATTTGCATCAAACTTCAGGGACGAAACTGTAAATTCGAAAAGTAGCGGGTTAGCCCGCGATAGCGGGGGCCCAATGCGGGCAGGGACCAAAACTACCAACACGGGCATTCCTGAGGGGGAAAGCTGGGCCGCGGGCATTCTTGAGGGACCAACGCGGGCAAAGTGGGCAAAGTTTGGTGCCACCTGGGCCTGGGGCCAGCGATCGCGAGGCCCACCGCGGTTTTTTGTGGCATTTTTGTAACATGTGAGAGATTTGTGGGATTTTGGTAACACACGGTCAAACTTTTGGCATTTTAATTAATTTCCCTAATATAAAATCTAATATATATATATATATATATATATATATATAATAAATTAAAGAAAAAATCAAAGTTTTAATAATTTATCCTAATTAAACATTTAAATTCTAATATAATAACAATTATAACAAAAACAAAAACAAAAACAACAAAAAGACAAAAAAAACAAAAAAACAAAATAATTAGCTAGACCTTAGGGGTGCCATTAGCATGGGTTAGGGGTGCCATTAGCTTACTCCGAAGATTATTAGAGTTCATTAGTTATCTTTAACATCTTATATTAGGAAACAATCAATATATTTATAAAAATACATTCATTAGACTATATGGACGATTGAGATTGGTTTGTATGATTTGCATTTGATGTGGCATCTCTCTCTCTCTCTCTCTCTCTCTCTCTCTCTATATATATATATATATATATATATATATATGTGTCTCTCTCTCTCTCTCTCTCTCTATATATATATATATATAGGGGAAGTTTCTTTTACAACAATGCATTTGTAGAAACTATGCAAACCACCTCCTAACCAATCATTTCACCAAAATTAATTAAAATTAATTATTAATTAGTCTTAAGCCGTAGGGGTATATTAGTAATTCGGTATTTTCAGTTTTTGTAATTAATATTTCCAGAATATTTTAAACATGGCAGTTACCTAAATTCAAGTGATTTGTGAATATCTTATACTAATAATCATAATCATTATTTTATGTATTTATTTTTCAGCTTTTTCCTGTTCTTCTTTCTGCAGATCATTTGAAGGTTTCTCTGGTTTGTCTTCTGTGGAAAAATGGATGATTCATCATTTATTAACGAGATTTACGTCAGTGATGTTTTTTCCCAACCGATTCAAGTTAACCATCATGAATCTGTTCCTAATGCGGTTCCGCTGAGCAATACTCGCCTGAAGAGGATTACGTTCGCAAAGAACACGTTGGTAGTTCAAGTGGAATTCAAGAAGATGAAGGTTTTATAAACGAATATGTTATTGATTTTTATCTTTTTAAAATTTATTGACGTTTTTTTTATATAGATTGTTGTAAGTATGATATTAATTTTTTTCATGAATGTGTAAACTGTCGTGTTTTGTTTGTCGTGAACGTGATCGGTATTTATTGAGCATTCTTGAATCCTTCTGATTCACAGTTTTTAGCAGACATGAATAACTTTTTTTTTCGTTTTAGGATTCATGAATCCATAACTGTTTATATTTTATGGATTCACAATTGCACCCCTATATGCATTCATTAAGTACTGCTATTTTTTTGTTGCATGATATTCATGACATTTACTATTGTTTTTAATTACTGTTTTTCACGATTCGTATTCACGATTCCCATTCATCAATCCATAATTGTTTATGTTTTATGCTAATTAATCCTAGGTCTTTACTGATAGGTTATTTTTATTGTACCTCACTCCTTTTTAATTGACGTTGTAGACGTGTTAGTACAAGATACGAGAGAAAGCGCGGATGGTAAGAAGTATTGGAAGCCGGAGGTGCCAATTATGTGTATTCCAAAAATCGTTGATTTCTTCAATGATAAACAATATGCAGAGCATTTTTATAGGGGGTATGCTAAATTATCTGGGTTTGATATTAGGTTGTCTAACAAGAAAAAAAACAAAGCAGGAACTATAACAAATAGGTATTTTTATTGTAGCAAAGAGGGTATCCCTGCACCTATGTCGTTTGACTCTTTAGATGTTACGACCGGTGTGAGAAAGCGACGTAATACTAACATAAAGATAACTGGGTGCAAAGTAAGATTCATTATGTGAAGGAGAGCAATAGATATGAGGTTTACAAATTCATTGAATGGCATAATCATGTTTTACTAGATAAGGATGAGATGATTTTCTTACGTTCTAGTAGACAACTTAGATATGCGGAGAAAAAGAATGTTTTTCAATCTTGTAGTCAAAAGATTGGTGTTATAAAGGGTCAGAGGATTCGTAACGCAATGATCGGTGGCATTCGTAAATCCGATGGTACTAAGAGGGATTACCATAATTATCGTCGGGATATGAGTTCATTTGTAGAGAACAAAGATGCTCAGATGTTAATAAACACAATGGCCAGTCGTCAGAATAGGTGCCCTGACTATTTCTATGAGTTCATGTGTCAAGATAACGAGTTACATGCGATTTTTTGGGCCAAAGAAACTGCTAGATTGAATTATAAGGAATTTGGCGACGTAATATCATTCGATGCTACATTTCGAACCAACGTGTGAGTATTTTATTGCTGTATAAATTTAATTGTGATGCCATTTTTAATCTAATGATTAGTCGATTAATTTGTTTTTTCATATGACAATCATGCAATGAGTTTTGTGCCATTTGTTGCTATTGACAACCATAAAAAAACCGTTGTTGTTGGAGCTGCTCTGATAGCAGGAGAAAACGCTGAAAATTACAAGTGGATCCTTAAGGCGTTTCTTAAAGCTCATGGTCGTCAACCGTTATTTGTAATAACTGACCAGTGTCTTGCAATGAAGCAATCCATTCCTGCTATTTTTCCTGATAGCAAGCATCGTCTATGCATGTGGCCCATCACCAAAAAGGTTGATGGGAAGGTATGTTTGTATTCATAATATTTTATTTTAATTTTTTATAACCTGACCAAAACATTTTATTATATATATGATTTGTAAGATAAATTTGGTATTTATATTATGCAGATTAGCGTGTACCTCAAACATAAAACGTCTTTTGTTGCTGATTTTAACAATCTCGTGTGGGATGTGAATTTGGACCCTGCTGTGTTTGTGTTAAAGTGGGGGAGATGATGGAAAAGTATGATTTGGCTGATGATTCATGGTTTCAAGATATGTTTGATATTAGGGATTCATGGATTCCTGCGTACTTTAAGGATGCTCCAATGTCAGGTTTAATGAAAACCCAGTTCGAGATCGGAGAGTGTTAATGTGTTTTTTAATGTGTTCCATGCTTTCTTCCATGACCTTGTTCTTTTTCTACGTTCTTTTGACAACGCCATTGAAACCCAAAGGGCTGAAAATGCTGTCGAACAAGTTAAGACTAAATCTACCGTACCACGTATTGTTACCCCTAGTGGCCTTGAGTCACATGCAGCTCAGGTTTATACGCGTACCATCTTTTTTGAGTTCCAAAAAGAGTTGTGTGAAGGAATGTACGAATGCTTGTGGGATGGATCTTCGGACGTCAGTGGTAATAAGGTTATTTCTGTTACGGAAGAAAACGATGGAGGAGAGGTGATATCAAGACATATTGTAAGTAATTTATACATAGTTTTAAAATTAACGTCTATAATTAATCATCATGATGAGGGGTTTTTAATAAATTATTCAACAGGTTGTTCGCGATATGAATGTTGGCACGGTTGATTGCAGTTGTAATTTCTTTGTTCGGAATGGAATTTTATGTCGTCATGCTTTGAAGGTTTTAGTGAACGAGAAGGCAAAGGTTATTCCTGACCGCTACATTATGAGACGTTAGCGACGTGATTTGGTTCAAGTTTAGTGGTTACCTGCAAAAGTCCGGTACGGTGAAGTTGATGCGGAATCTGAAAATATGATTGGGAATGCACAGTTGTTGGTAGAGGGTATTTTGGAGCGTATTAGGAGCGATAAGGATTCACTATCCTCATTTGTTGGATTGCTTGAGAAATTCAAGGATGACATTGTGATTGAAGCGTCGCGACGTAGCAATCGTGAACGGAGGACTGCCAATATTCAAGAATTCATGGGTGTTTCTGATGTTGAGAATTTGCAGGTGTTACCCCCGTCTGGTGTCCGTAACAAAGGTTGTGGCACAGGTAAGAGACTAATTGGATGTCGCGAAAAACCAATTAAAAAGGCCAAACAACCAAAGAGGGTATGTAGAAAGTGTGGACAATTATCAAGGCACGACTCGCGTAATTGTCCCGATGCGTGAATTATTATTTTGTCTGATGCATGATTTTTAATGGGCAAGTTTGAATTTTTGATTTTGTTTTACTATGGTTTTAATATTACCTATACACTAAATACCAAAATGATGACAACATTTCTTCTAGTTAACTGTTAGTTTTATCATTTGGTGTATCAGTTTATTTGTTATTTAGCTATTACTTTAATTATAATGGGGCTGTGTATTCATATTTTAGTTGTTCCGTTAGTGCTCATGTTCTATGAGAGTATTTAACTAACTAAAGATAATGACCCAATTTTTTACCACTTTAAGTTCTTTTAGCAGATAATTATCCCAAGGGATATCTTCTGTAATCTTCTAGCCGCCCAAAATGATGATTCATCATTGGGTGTTGTGAATCATGATGCCTATACCTGCCTTCTATAACCCTCCAATGGCCATATATACCACACCATCTTTCTTTCGTCTTCACTTCCTATCCATATACAAATCACTAAGAAAAAAACCTAGCTTTTCAACCATGTCTATTAATCCCGATTCCTCTTCAACGTCATCAGGATCTGTTTGCCCTAGTTCTTTCATTCAGTTGCTTGGACGATACCATCTTCGTCTTCTGCGAGATGTTCATGATTTCGAGAAGGAGTTGAATCAACTCCACAAAATGCACAAAGAAGTCTGTCAGAAGCATGATAAATGTATTGAAGACAACATAAAGTTGTTCATCGAGAACCAGTCCCTTAAAGCCACTGTGAGGGGAATAGGTGATGCACGCACTTGTAGGGCCGTGGATATGTTCTAGATCCCTTAAGTTCTTCGTCCGTCGGTGCAACCATTTTCATATGGCTTGGTATTAAATGATTTTTGTCTCAAACCCACGTTAATGGTTTTTTTGGTTGAAATGGTGTTAAACACCTCATATTTAATCTAGGCCTTTTTTTTGGTGGGTTTGAATGTCTAGTTAACCAAGGGTTGCACCGATTCAATGGTAATGTAGATGGATATAATATGTATATTGTAGGTTGTTTGGTATGAATGGTTGATGCTAATATTCTATGCTTATTTTTGTGTTCTTTCATTCCTTGCTCATTTTATTGAGCTTGTCATTATTTTTGTTTTGCTGATTGTCATCTGTCATTTAGTGTCAATCATTAGGAAAAAAAATCTAAATTTTTGTCATTACAAAAATCATGTATGTATGTTAAAATATGGTTTTCTCTTCAACAATTAATGAAACTTTTAAATTTTATGAGGGCTATGATGTATCATTATTTTTTTACAAAATCAATGAATCACTCCGTTTTTATACTTAATAATAGCACTCCTTGAAATTTTTCTGAACTTTATTCATTGATTATTATGTCAGTTAGAGTGAAGGTTAGGTTGTTTTGTTGATTATCATCCATCATATATTTTAAATCATTATTGTTAAGGCTTCATAATAAACGAATGTATCTTAAATTTTGGTTTTTTCTTAAATAGTTAAGGAGGGTTATAATGTATCAATTTTTGTTTACAAAATCAATGAATCAGTGCATTAATATCTTAAAACACAGTACTCCAGTTATTCCTGGTTGATTTTCAAAAAAAGTTCAATTCATGGGTTTTTACAAATGTCAAAACTTTATACTAGATAAGGATGACAATTCATGAATTTACCAATGCTTTTTTACTACAAAATTTTAAAAGTGTTTTATACCTTTAAAACATTGTCATTTTAAGACAAATGCATTTGTTTTTCTGAATGTCATGTATCAAGTTTTTGAAAACCATATTACATATCAGTATCATTCAGAAATATTCCAATCATGCAGTTGAGAAAAACCATAATCCAAATCATCATAGTCAAACACGTTGATAGCAATAATTCAAAACAAGTAACCCATCATAACAAACCCTAGTTCAGAGTAATTCATCTAACTAAAACATCAAGAAATAAAAAGTACCAAATCATCATACTCAAACCATGTAGTTATTACTGTGTAGCAAATGTGACTATAGTCGTTCCCAACGACTATCGATGGCCTATCGAATCAGCTCTTTCTTGATGTCGGCATCCATGTTTGCGATTCTTGTGATTTCCGTCACGATACCATCCCTTTTTAGGTTCTGCCCATGTTTTGCCAACTTCGTTGTGTACTTTTTACGAAGATCAGCTAACTGATTTTCTTGTCGTTGACCTTCTTCCATGAATCCAAGCTTCCAATACTTTGCATCTCCCATAAAACTTTCCATGCTCCGCATTGTGAACACCCCACTGTCATGGGTGTTGTGTTATGTTTGCCAATCCATTTGTAACCGTTCCTGTTATGTCGAGAGAAGTAGTTGTGCAGATGCATGACCAACAGCGTACAAGTGCTTCACCATCATTCTTTGCTGAAGTATACAAATTTCATCGTAAGCATTAAATTAATCAAGTATGAACACTAAGCAGACTTTAAAACATGTGCAGTAAGAATCGAAATTACCAAAACTTATGCAATTCCACCGTATCTATTTTTCAATGCCTCTCCTTTGTACTGTTTCGATTTCCTGTTGTCTATGATGATAAACGTTGATGATTTTAGGTTTATTACTACAAGATAGTAGTATGCACCATCTAACATTGGGAAGAATGCCTGCCAACATGGGTTAAAACTACATATGTTAAGGTTGAACAAGCATAATTCAAGTGCATGTCATTACATGCAATCTTATACTTACCAGATCTATATCCTTGAACTTTGAGATATGACCTTGAGAATGCCTTGTTGTTGAATCAAGTGCATGTTTGAAAACCCTGTATTGTTCGTCAACGTTGTAGCACCGTGTCCGCAGCATATGATCCATCTGTAAAAAAAATGATTAGAAGCATTCTTGTAATACAAATGTACCTAGAATGAATTATAACAATTACCATTATATCTATCCTGAAAAAGTAGCATTTTGGCGAGTTCCTGCTTCGTAGTCGCTCCTCAAAGTTTAGTATCGAAGTCCAGCCGTTGATCACCGATGTGTCTAGATTCATATTACCCACAACTAATGACTCAATTCCCGTTCGGGTGATGTTAGTGCAGTTAATTGCACTGAAAACTGCGTCACTGCAATCCATCTTGCAATAATATTTTATTCTTTAAACAAGAATCATGTACATTTAACAAAGGATTCATGTTTTAGTAGCATCAACAATCCTATAATACCATAATAATTCATTTATTGATCTGAGATTCATGATTGTTGTTAGATAATGAATATGCATGGTCACATTATGCATGATTCATTTGGTTTTTATATCCAGTTTATTATAACATATATCATTTCTACATAATCTTTGCATATCAATGAGATTTAAAAAGAATAATGTTGCCATTCCACAATATATTTAGTATTTATAATATGGATGAATTGTTTTCTCAATAATGCTATCATGACAGAATGCAATAATATATTCAGGTTATTTTACCCAGAATCATTTCATTAGAACCCGAATCATGATTACATCTATTTCAGATTCATGCATTCTATTTGCAAGGTGTGTTTTATGCAAAAAAATAACATTATTCCATTGTCCTTATGTATACGACACAGTTTAAAGCATATAATATTTTATTTAGAATAGTACTTACTACTTGCTTCCGAACATGGCGACTGCCATTCATGTACTTTATCGTCTTTCGTCGTGACGTTGAAATCCACCACTCGCATTACGTATGGTGATTTAATGTGATCCCCTAGTTTCACGTTTCTTTTTGAAGCTTTGGCCATCGTGTTGTTATCCTTAGTTGTTTGCACGTTTGACACACCGTACTCATCCCTCCCTAGGTCTTTGCACTCTTTCTTTGGTTCTATAACCTTTTCTTTGCCCTTACCGTCTGTTGTTGTCTTCTCTATCCTAACTTCCTTCACCACACTAATAGGAACTGCGTTCTTAACTGGGCTTATTCCCAAATCAAAATCTAGTGGGTCTATCTCCATTGTCTTTTTATTTTTTATATCTTCATTATCTTTTTCTATAGACCCTGACCCATCATTACTACAAGCAACAAACTTTACGGAACGCATACTATTAGCTGGTGTGACCGCATCATCAAAATTAGGAGTATCTATACTCCCTAATGATTTCTTAATCTTAGAGCCTTCTATCGATAATCTCACTGACTCATCAACTTCCCGTAGGAAGGTTGGGTTGTCCCACATCTTTTCAAACAGATCATTTTCCTTTTGGCTTAACACCAGACAAGTGGATGGACCTACATGCGGTGATTCATTTTCTATTGCATCACCTGTGTGTCCGCTGTTTGGGTTAGTAGTGAATAGTGTACTTACCTCTTCCCTCAGGGAAATGAATTATGCATCATCTTTGTATTTTGCCATCGCATTGTCTAACTCAATGTCCACGCCAACCTTTAGTGCTATGAGCCGTGCTATCTTTTCTTGGATATCCTTTATCAAATCCTGAAAAGAAATGGACAATTGCTTAGATAAACAACTTAATGTAAATGTCTAATTCAATCACTTATTACCTTTTTGGATGGAGCATCATTAGTTTGTCTTTCCTTGTTCGACTCAGTTGTGTTCCCGGCTGCCAAGTTTGATGCATGCTTCATGGTCGCATCTATTCCCGATATATCGTTATTCTCAACTATTCTATGCGATGAATCTTCTTTACTCCCTTGCAGGTTCCCATCGATCGTGTTCATTGAAACATCTTTTTCGCTATTTCCTTGTATCCCGATCTTCTTTAATGGCAATAACCCAAAACCGCCGCCTTGAAGCTCTGTCTTCTCTCTCTTCTTCAGCATTCCCATATTCCAAACACAGATTGGCAGGCCTTTTTTTCAAATTTATCACTTAGACTCACAGTTGAGTCCACGTATAATAGCTTCAATATTAAAACAATTATTAGTATGATTTGGTATGTAAATTCATTAATTTTAAATTTCAATGTAAGTGTTACAACTAACCGTGAGGTACGTCAATGGGCCCGAGTAGAAGCATAGAAAATTATCTCGTCGCCATCTTTGCTTGCTGGTCTTCACTTTATCGTAAAAGAACTTGCACTAATCCACTTTACCAATCATATCTTCGCTCTTTAGTTTTGTTAGAAAATTCATGTTTACGGTTCCCATACTATTACCCTCAATCATCAAGTTAACAAACAGTACCAGGAAATTGATCTTGAACTGGAAACCTGAATCTTTACATTGTTTTATTAGTTCGACTACATGCTTCGGTCTGATCTTTGGTGCCTTGAATTGCTTTTTCCAAAAAAATATAAGGTTTTCGTCATTTGGCACGTCTGTCTCAGCAAGCAAATCTATCCCACCCGTGGGCAATCCTGTTAACTTGTGAATAGATTCAACCGTAACTGGAAGAAGTCCGTTATGTACCCTTATACCCATATCTATGGTGTCAAGACTATCCACAATGAAGAACCCTAGTTTTGATGGCACCCCATCTATGTCCATACCCAGTAATGATTCTAAACCCATTTTGATAACTGTCGACTGTTGTTCGTTGTTCAACGCCCCGATTGTGTCATGCAAAGCCTTTGGTGATGTCCTTGTCCTCAATACTTCCAAACCGCGTCTTAACCGTGAACTTGAATTATGCCGAATCTGCTTCATTTTTTTTCCTTTGCTCTGTTGAATTGATCTCTTTAGTTTCGTTTTAATACTGCTAGTTATTTTGGACTTTTGAGATCCTGTTGATTAGTGTAGTATATAATATGATTAGCTTTTAATACTACATCACATCTAGGTTATTGGCCCAACAGAAGTTTTTAATAAATACAAAATTATAGCGTACTTGTTTTCCTTTGCGATGTCTCATTTTCAACATCATGCTTTTCCTTTACTTGTGGTGTATTCATATTCATAGTCCCACCTGTATGGCTCCTTGTTCTCCTTGAGCAACTTTCAGTATCAACTTTCCCGACTGACAAGAAGATGCAATTAGTAGTATGTCACGTATGTTTGTTTTTTTTATATCAGAATGACTAAAATTGATTTTGTTAATAATTATCAAAGATATAAATAAGGATTCAGACTTAACTCACGTTTCTGGTTCTTTAGATTTGAATCATTTGCTGGCTCCACACTTTTCGCACTACCTGTTCATGCACCAGTGAGATTATTCGAGGTCCCAAATGATAGTATGGGTTATATGTTTGTCGATCATGAATTATACCTTGCTTTGCCCTATTTTCTGTGACCGTTAAATCTTCCATTAGTAGCTCAACACCTGTCACGTTCAGGCAGTCTGAATCATTTGTGCTTTCTACCAAAATATAAATAAGATTGACAAATTAGTTTTGTATACAATGAACAGATTCATTAAATCATCTCAAATTACAATGTACCCTTTCTTTTCCTGGAACGTGGAACATTGTTCCGATTTTCAGTCTCCACTTCCATATCAGTTGCTGTTGAAATATGACAATGATTATCACCATACATCCATGAATACATGTGAATCATGAAGCATATACATCATATGAATCATGAGTATTTGATATAGTTTACAGACATGAATACCCATGCCCAATGAAAATCAAATATTAACAATCAATCCCTGTAGGTTCCCAGATTCACGTTGTATCACGATAATGGTAAAGAAATAGACAGCGGAAGCATATTAAATAAAGCCATTAAAGTGAGTGATTGTGTAAACGATAAATGAACTATGAGAATCAAATGTAGAACAGTAAAAATGATAACAGGATCAGATGTAAAAACCGCTCATATATTGATAATGAATCACACCAAGAACACGTTCAAGTGTGTTCGGAAATCTCACAGGACAACAGTATCGTACGGAGGTAGTGCTCGGGATTTCAGCAGTGTGTGATTTTACAATTGTGGAAAACTATTCTTCCAAAAGCTTACAATTGTTTGTTCCACTACCTCACTATATATAGCCTGATAAAGCGTAGACAGTGTACTATCGTACCCTGGAATGACACGTGGAAAGTGTGTCTCCAATCTTTAGGGCATACGTGGAAAGTATGGACACGTGTCTAACACTTAGGATTTCCTACGAGACTTAGGCTGACAGAGGTCTTCACTTCACCAGAGCTCTTTCGCAAGAGCTCTGTTGGTCTTCTGTTAAACACTTGTTCTTCTGTTGGAAGTCTTCGACAGAGCTCTGTTGGTTTTCTTGAACTTCTTCCAAGTCTTCTGTTTGATCTCTGTTGGTCTTCTGACTTGAACTATTTTCAATACTTTTACATAACAGATACGTGGGGCTAACAATCTCCCCCTAAGTATTGAAAATAGAAATTTACAATTGATAAGAGATTAAACAAAAGAACAGAGAACTTTTACCTCTGTCGAAGCCTTGCACTAATCTTTTAGAATATTACATTAAGATTAAAAGACAAGTACATTTAAGCATAATTATCTCCCCTTAAGATTCTGTCAAATCTTCTGATGAGTTCTCGGAAGTTCAGCAGAAGGTTGATTTGGGTGATGAAGCTTCTCTGTTGTTCTTCCAGACATTTCTCTCTTGGGAGATTCTGAATGATGTCTCTGAGGTATACTAGCGACTCACTTGAGTACTTATGAGTTTCAGTAGCTCTGAGGGCCTTCTTGGTTTTCTTCTGTCGGCAAATGAACACTAGAGGATCTCCAACTACTGTTCCAGTTTTATAGTGCCCATAGCCTTCAAGGCTCTCATTTGGTGGTGCGGTCGCTAGTGTCTCGACTTCGAACTCTATGCCTAGCTGAAAATCAATCTGAATCCTTAGGTTGATGTGCTCTTGCATAGCGAAGCGTACCTCAGGAAGTTCCGTTCTTGCCTCTTTGTATTTGTCACTGAAGTTGTAACAGTAGGCATGAAGTTGAATCAGATCATAAGGGTTTAGTAGTACCAGATCGTTATCGTTGAAGGGCTCAACCCTGTCGTTGTTTGATTCAACTATGAACTCGTGATAACTCATCTGCGTTCTGTTGTGCCGAAAGACCTTCTGTTTGATGTCTACGATTCTGCGGATTCCAAAGTTAGAGTTTATGTTTCTGTTCAAACCGGACTTTGTTTCGATGAACTTACGCCTTACGTCAGAGATTGTATTTATCCTACAGGGGCTGAAATATGGGTTAATGGGCACAACATTGGCAGGAATTGTATCACGATCACCATAGAGATAGGCAAAAATTTCTTCTAGCGGTGGTTTGCCAGAATGTTGGTTTGAGGTTTCAGGGTTCTGTTCTGTTTGCATGGGATTTGGGTCTTCATGAGTTTATGTCATTAGTCTGTCGATGTGTTGAACAGACTTTTGAGGTTGGTTTTGGCTTGGTTGTTCTTCAGCAGAGAATGGGTCTGTTCTCTCTGGTTCTGTTCTTGGTGAAGTAGGAGGGGTATCCAAGATGATAACTTATGGTGGTTGTTGAGATGAGGGTTCTGTTGGCTTGATGACCCTGTCTTTGAAGATGTAGTCGAAAGTTACCATAGTCATCTCTGGTAAGACTTCAGTTGTATTCCCTTGATCTCCTCTTTCTGTTTCCTCAGCCTCTGTTGCTTTCCCTTTTCCCTTATCAGAAAAGCGAATTCAAAATGATAAGTTTGAAAGTTTAATGAAAAGCGAATTCAAAATGAAAAGCGAATCCAGTGGCAGGAGTACTGTGATAAGTTTGAAAGTTTAATGAAAAGCGAATTCAAAATGAGCATGATGGGAGAACTTTCTTTCTTCCTTGGTTTACATGTTAAACAATCAGACAGAGGGACTTTCATAAGTCAGTCCAAGTACATCTCTGATATGTTGAAAAAATATAAGCTCAATGATTCAAAACCAATGAAAAATCCTATTGCCACTGGAGTTAAGCTTGACTCTGATCTTAATGGTGAACCAACAGATGTCAAGTACTACAGAGGCATGATAGGGTCACTTCTGTACTTAACTGCCAGCAGACCTGATATAATGTTTGCAACCTGTCTCTCTGCCAGATTTCAAGCAAATCCTACAGAAACTCATTTAACAGCTGTCAAGCATATCTTTCAATATCTGAAAGGGACTCAATTTTTGGGTCTCTGGTATCTTCTTAACTCTGGTTTCGAGCTTGTAGCATATACAGATTCAGACTATGGAGGATGCAAGAATGACAGAAAGAGTACTTCTGGTAGCTGCCAACTGCTTGGAGAAAAGTTGGTGAGTTGGACATCCAAGAAACAGAACTGTGTTTCAACCTCTACAACAGAAGCAGAATATGTTGCTGCTGCTAGTTGTTGCTCTCAAGTGATATGATGAAAACACAACTAAAATATTATGGCTTGGAGTATGGTAAAATTCCAATTCTATGCGACTCCAAGAGTGCCATTGCCATAACAGCCAATCCAGTTCAACACTCGAAAACTAAGCACATCGACATAAGGTACCACTTCATAAAGGATCATGTTGAAAAATGGACTATTGAAATGTATTTTGTTTCAACTGACCTCCAGCTTGCTGACTTGTTTACAAAAGCCCTTGATGAAAGGAGATTTAACTTCTTAATCAGCAAACTGGGTATGCTGAACATATCCTCCTAACTCTGTTCAAACTCAATAGAGGCTCTGATGATCCTACCAGAGCTCTGTCAAACAGTTGGGTAGGAAAGATAATGCATGGTTTTAGGGGGAGCTTAAAAGAAAGATAATGCATGGTTTTAGGGGGAGCAAGTCACTGCTAAATTTCCAAATCAAAATTGACTTTGCTTTTCTGATCTTCATTGACAAATCTTTTAAAGAAAGAGGGAAAACTTGTTCTGATGAAAACCTTTGTGATAATGTCAAGAATCTGCCAGAACTCTGACATCTCACCAGAGCCTCTGTTGCCTCTCACCAGAGCTCTGTTGTTTGTCTAAGTTCTGTCTCTGTTCTTACTCACATCAGAACAGAATTTTAAATTTTTTAATGGTAAAAGGTGCAACATCTTGGGTTACTTGATACGATTTGAAGAGATCACTCAACAGAAGCAACTTAACAAAGCTCCACCAGAGCTCTATTAGTTTGTTCTGCCACGTCATTAGAGATGCGGGTCATTCTTTAAAGGTCAACCGCTTGTCACTCACACATCTCTAACCGTGATGGTTTACTTGCACAAAAGATGTCAGATTTAAATCCACGTGGCAATCTCTGATTGACAAACCAACTGTTAGCTGTTCCCACGTTCATACTGTAGCAAACGTTCCACTATCCAAAACTCGAGTGCCTACAGCACCTATGATCGTGATCCAACCACACATTCCTCGCATAAATACCCATTCCCTTCAAACCATTTCATTTCTTACGCTTTCTGAATATTCAAAACTTTACTCATCTTTCCCTCCTTGTTCAAAACCTTCAAGAACCCTAACCTGCAACAATGGCACAACCCCAAAATTCTACTGATTCAAGCAGAATCGGCCCTATAGATCAAATCGTCATTCTTCCATATGAACTCGCTGACAACAACTACCGTCTTGACCCAAACCCTAGTCTCTATTTACCCACTTACCACATCTTTTTGGAGTTTTTCAGAAACTCTGAATTTTTTAGAGCCTTAACCGACTTCGACGATGATGTTCCAGAGCTGTACATTCGTCAATGGTGGACCACCTGCCAGTTTATTGAAGAACGAGAAGGAATCATTGGCAACGTCGATGCTGGCAGAGACGGTGGTTCAGGAACAATCCGTATCAATGATAATACCCTGAGAAGAGCATTCAGACTGAAGACGACGACTCAACTGGGAATTGTAGCATATGAAAAACCTCCCAAAGTTGAAACCCTACTCGACTTCATAAAGTTTCTAGGATACAACAAGGACATTACCAGGAACGGTGCTTTCAAAAGACAAAACCTACCCCCTTTGTGGAACTTCATGTTCTCCACATTGAACAGAACCCTGACCTGCAAATCTGGTAGTCAAGATCAAACCAGCACAGAGATTTTGCAGATCATGTATGGCCTATTCTTCAACAGAAACTTTGACTATGCCAAGATTCTGTACAAAGATTTCCTCAATGCTGTAAACCTAAAGACATCAGCAATTGCCAGAGGAGGAGAAGTTGGGAAGCACAAGTTCCTGAAAACATCAAATACCCTCGGTTCATCAGCTTAGTGATCAGACATGCATTCAGACGATTGGACTTGACGTTACAAGGTATCCCTTTCAAATGTTGGGTCATGACCAGATTTCTTCCAACAACCTTAGGTACGTATCCCTTCATCAGACGAGTGCCAGGAACCATGCTCGCTCTGATTGATCCTGAACACATTTCTATACAAAACTATCAGAGTGCTGCTCAACCTCAAGAACCTAAGGTGAGAACCCCAGCATACATAGGATCTGAACCTGTGTTGGAGAGCTTGAGTGAGGAAGTAGCAGAAGAACATGGACCAGAGGTAAGAGCACCCGAAGTGGGGTCTTCCTCTAGAGTGATGGAGGAAGTACAGAACAGAGCATCCAATATGGAGGCTGTTCACGAGGGTGAAAGGGAAATTACAGAGGAGATGGCAGAGAGTTCGCATCCTTCTGGTAATCGTGAGACAAAAATTCATGTGATAGAGAGTTCACCCGAGAATTCTATACCCCTAGAATCTGAGAGAAATGAGAATTTAGAAGATGTTCAAAACATGAACACAGATGAGCGTATACAAAGCCCAAATCCCCGTGCTACCACACAATCTAATCCCGGTGATCAAGACCAAGGGATTATTGAAACAGAGGTGCACACCTCGAACCTTAACCAGCAAGAACCGTCAGAGGCAACTCTTCATGCCTCTGGTATGCATGAAACCGGGGAATCTCTGTTTGGTAATGATGTCAATTCGCCCCATGACATCGATAGGTCACATCCACACAATGATGCCTCTGTGGCTCATTTAGACTCGTCCCAAAATAGACCAGAGATCTTTCAGATCTCACGTAGGCTCTGTCCGACTCAAGGACAATGGGAGACCATAGTTGAACGAGGGCAAACCTTGCTTGATCCAAATGGCCCTCATCACATCATATTTCCTTCTTCAGAACCTGAGCTGGAAGAGGAACCTCTGATCAGAACATCTGTAGATGTTTCCCCTCAAAAGGAACATCAAGGATCAGGTGGAAGTCCTCCAAGAGTCATCATCAATACCACTCTTGACGGAGGCACCTCTGAACTCGAGGCAGAATTGGATCCATGTGTTGGAACCAAGGACACCCCCGTTGACACTGTCACAAGAGTTGAGTTCGAAAGCTTCTGTGACAGTATCAACAACTCCTTGAATGACTATAAACTTATTAATGAACAAAAGGAGGAGCTGATCCGCAAGGAGAATGCTTCTCTCAGAGAAGAGCTAGAGAAGATAACATCCACTCTTACGGAAATAACTCAGAAAAATGACGAGGCTGAACTGCTCAGAACATAAGCAATACGGATCAGAACAGAAGCCGAACGGGTCAGAGCAGAGGCAGAAAGAGTCAAAGCAGAGGAAATTGCCAAGTTAACAACAGAACTAGTGAAACAGAGAAGAGTCCGCACAGAGGAAGAAAGAGCCAGAACAGAGGAAAGAACAAAGTTCTCAACAGAACTACCCGCTCTGAAGACGCTCATGGTAGAAAACCACTTGGCCCAAATGAACAGAACCTTGCCAACCCCTTCTGTGCTTCTGTCAGACTCCAACGTCAGAACCTTGATAGAGCTAATTAACAACTCTGTTAAGGTTGCTATCATAGAAGCCACGACTTCCTCTGCTACCCCTATCAACATCTCTAGCCCCAGACCCAATGATTTACCGATGACAGTTGGCTAGATGGGTGAGTTCAGCAAAAGAGTCCTAAGCAGAATGATGACGATCTCATCAAAATTTGTAATGAAAGCTAAGGCGACAGAACAACATGTGAAAGCGTCTCTTGATACTCACAAGGTCAACTTCGAGGCTCAAGTAGAAAAGATCAGAGGTGCTGCAACAGAGGTAAAAGATGTAATGACAAAGGCAGCCTCAAACTTTACTAATATTATTTTACAGGATACCTCTACATCGAAAAGACCTGCAGAAGAAGCACCTACAGATGAACCTTCAAGCAAGAGACACAAAGTTGGTCTGAGATTTGTTGTTCCGGCCTCACCACCAGCTCGAATTGACGATTCTGGCGATGATGATGATTTCGAAGATGCTCAAGAAGGTCAATCAGACGATCAATTGGGTGAGTCCTCAGAACAACAAAAGGGGGAGAAGGAGAAGGAGAAGGAGAAAGAAAAGGAGAAAGAGGCTGAGGGAACTGAGGAGAAAGAGAAGAAAAAGGAAAAAGAGGCTGAGGGGACTGATAAGGGAAAAAGGGAAAGCAACAGCGGCTGAGGAAACAGAAGGAGGAGATCAAGGGAATACAACTTAAGACTTACCAGAGAAGACTATGGTAACTTTCGACTACATCTTCAAAGACAGGGTCATCAAGCCAACAGAACCCTCATCTCAACAACCACCAGAAGTCATCATCTTGGATACCCCTCCTACTTCACCAAGAACAGAACCAGAGAGAACAGACCCATTCTCTACTGAAGAACAACCAAGCCAAAACCAACCTCAAAAGTCTGTTCAACACATCGACAGACTAATGACAGAAACTCATGAAGACCCAAATCCCATGCAAATAGAACAGAACCCTGAAACCTCAAACCAACATTCTGGCAAACCACCGCTAGAAGAAATTTTTGCCTATCTCTATGGTGATCGTGATATAATTCCTGCCAATGCTGTGCCCATTAACCCATATTTCAGCCCCTGTAGGATAAATACGATCTCTGACGTAAGGCGTAAGTTCATCGAAACAAAGTCCGGTTTGAACAGAAACATAAACTCTGACTTTGGAATCCGCAGAATCATAGACATCAAACAGAAGGTCTTTCGGCACAACAGAACGTAGATGAGTTATCACGAGTTCATAGTTGAATCAAACAACGACAGGGTTGAGCACTTCAACGATAACGATCTGGTACTACTAAACCCTTATGATCTGATTCAACTTCATGCCTACTGTTACAACTTCAGTGACAAATACAAAGAGGCAAGAACGGCACATCCTGAGGTACGCTTCGCTATGCAAGAGCACATCAACCTAAGGATTCAGATTGATTTTCAGCTAGGCATAGAGTTCAAAGTCGAGACACTAGCGACCGCACCACCAAATGAGAGCCTTGAAGGTTATGGGCACTATAAAATTGGAACAGTAGTTGGAGATCCTCCAGTGTTCATTTGCCGACAGAAGAAAACCAAGAAGGCCCTTAGAGCTACTGAAACTCATAAGTACTCAAGTGAGTCGCTAATATACCTCAGAGACATCATTCAGAATCTCCCAAGAGAGAAATGTCCGGAAGAACAACAGAGAAGCTTCATCACCCAAATCAACCTTCTGCTGAACTTCCGAGAACTCATCAGAAGATTTGACAGAATCTTAAGGGGAGATAATTATGCTTAAATGTACTTGTCTTTTAATCTTAATGTAATATTCTAAAAGATTAGTGCAAGGCTTCGACAGAGGTAAAAGTTCTCTGTTCTTTTGTTTAATCTCTTGTCAATTGTAAATTTCTATTTTCAATACTTAGGGGGAGATTGTTAGCCCCAAGTATCTGTTATGTAAAAGTATTGAAAATAGTTCAAGTCAGAAGACCAACAGAGATCAGACAGAAGACTTGGAAGAAGTTCAAGAAAACCAACAGAGCTCAACAGAGCTCTGTCGAAGACTTCCAACAGAAGAACAAGTGTTTAACAGAAGACCAACAGAGCTCTTGCGAAAGAGTTCTGGTGAAGTGAAGACCTCTGTCAGCCTAAGTCTCGTAGGAAATCCTAAGTGTTAGACACGTGTCCATACTTTCCACGTATGCCCTAAAGATTGGAGACACACTTTCCACGTGTCATTCCAGGGTACGATAGTACACTGTCTACGCTTTATCAGGCTATATATAGTGAGGTAGTGGAACAAACAATTGTAAGCTTTTGGAAGAATAGTTTTCCACAATTGTAAAATCACACACTGCTGAAATCCCGAGCACTACCTCCGTACGATACTGTTGTCTTGTGAGATTTCCGAACACACTTGAACGTGTTCTTGGTGTGATTCATTATCAATATATGAGCAGTTTTTACATATGATCCTGTTATCATTTTTACTGTTCTACATTTGATTCTCACAGTTCATTTATCGTTTACACAATCACTCACTTTAATGGCTTTATTTAATATGCTTCCGCTGTCTATTTCTTTACCATTATCGTGATACAACGTGAATCTGGGAACCTACAATCCCCCCATACTAGTCATGAATATGGATCCTATTTGTAACAGTGAATACACATGCACCATGAATATCAAATAAAACGATTCATGAATATTTGCTAACGTATACCAGTCAACTGAATCTTATATAGTATTCTGGAATCAAATACGACCTTAACAATTCATAGTGTATAAAATTTAATGATCATGTTTTCAGAAACAAATTCCACATTAGAAAAAACCCCAAATTACATGATTTATACGACTGTAATTTCTACATTAAACTAAATCCCCTTTGTTCATAGGTGTTCTCTGGTTCAAATTTATGAAATAAATTTATCAAAAACCCAGTAATTTCATCTTAAAATAAATCATTATCAAATACCAATCATTTCATCAAAAAACAAATCATTATTGAACCCTAGACATCAAAATGTATTAAAGCTGAAGCAGGATGTAGATATAGAAACTCAAAACCAAAAATGTCGTACCTTCTTGTGGCTGCATGTCGATATCGACTTCATTTTGCATCGATTCATTATGTTGAACATCCTCCATGACCACCAACACAGGATTATCTTATGTGTTTTTGAAATTAGAGAATGAGTTCTTTATCCTTATTCTTTCACTTGGTCGACGCACTGATCATGGAAAAAACCCTAGAATCATCGTACTGTCGATTCCAATTTATTCATAAAGAAAAAAACCCTACCAATCTCACCTTTGTTTGGATGCATGTAGTCCGCCATAAAAAATGATTCGATTTGGTCAATTTTAGTCGATATTTGCTTCCGAAAACTGTCTCAGTATCAATCGGCGATTTAGCCGGGGTAGTGGATCCCGTGATTTTTGGGGATGATGATCGTAGACGATGGTGAAAATGTTTTTGATGAATCTAACCCTGCTCGCGTCTTTTCTTTTTGAAATTAATTACAAAATTGGCTGTAATTACATGGATTGCCACCGGATGATTCTTGGCCGTCCATGATTTAATTGGATGGTAATTAGTTAGGTTGCATAGTTTCTACAAATGCAATGGTTTGTAAAAAAATACCACCCTATATATATATATATATGTGTGTGTGTGTGTGTGTGTGTGTGTGCAAACTGAATTTTTATTATGAAAATGAGGACTAATGACCCTCCATCTATATTGATCCAACAACACACATTAAGTAGAGTTTTTAACTAAAATTATTAATTAAGGTGATTAGGGAATAAAGAACTTAATTTCAATCTCACGCCTATCTTACTTAACTTTTTATTTTCTTCTTCAATTAAATTTTTTTACATCCTTAATGTTTAAAACAAATTATCTTAAAAATTACTAATACATTAATCAAACAAATTGCATAAAAAAATGAGAGTTTTGTGCTCTTCGATATTACATCCATCTCGATATATTTTATTTTTCGTTTTAATCTTTTTTTACGTGAAATGTTATATATGTGTTATATTCATTATGAATATTTATGTACGTTGAAGTGTGTATAACAGGTCGAAACTGTAAGTCCATAGCTCGACAATACCTTCTTCACACTTTATTCAACGTCGTAAGACATCGTGTTCTTCGTCACCATAACCGAACACCCATATAGACCACTCGACAACCCATCGAGACCGGGCGAGAACCTATCAATAATCTATTCCTTGACTTGGTTTTTCTTTATGTGTGTTAAACCAAAACCCACCACGTTCATTTCTATCAAGAAGTGCATACCGATTGATTTATTATTTGTTTGTGTGTATAAAATCATAGCCTATTACTTTCTTTTATTATCGAGACGGATCGGTAACCCATCGAGATCGATCGAGAACACACTAGGACCAATCTACATCAATCGAGACTAACCAAGAACCAATCCACTGACTTGGTGTGGTTGTTTGTTAAAATCATAACATAATACCTTCATTTTTCATATAGATCAATTGAGAACTAATTGATTAATTTTTGTGTGTTTTGTTTGTGTAAACCCAGAACCTATAAGTTTTAACTTTTATCGATATGGATTGGAAAATCTAACGAGACGCATCGAGAACTCATCCAGATCAATCGAGAACCCAATAAAGAAAAAGAAAAAAAAACTAGAAAATATAAAGTTGAAACTGTAGTACATTCATTATGAATAATATGTATATGGATGATGAATGTTATGGTGAAAATTAATATTTATGATAAATATCATACTAATATAAATATAGAGAATTTTTGTATACACGTAATAATATATAAATATTCATGATCAATGTTATAGTGAAAATGTAAAATATACATAAATATTCATGATTAATATTCTGTATATTCATGATGAATAGTATATCTATATATATCTATATATTCATATTAAATGTTATAGTGAAAATGTATATGAATGACGAATATCCCACTAATGTATCAATGTTAAAATGTTGTATAAACGTGACATATGTAAATATGCATGATGAATGTTATAGCAAATATGTATATTAATGATGAATGTCATAGTGATGTACAAATACTGAAGAATTGTTGAATACACGTGATAACGCCATTATTGGCGTTATTTTAGCACCACTTTCCGTGTTAAATTGCTTGAATTCCAAACAAAGGAAGCGTATTTCACGGTTTATTCATGAGCTTTTCAGGAATCTATGTTTCGAGGATAAACGAAGAATTGGGTTCGAAAGGAGCTAATTATAGACGATAATCAAGTATCCGACTAAGTGATGGCAAAGCGAGGGTGTACGAGTCAATTCTTGGGTCAAAGCTCGGAGAAATGCGTCAAAGAAACTTAAAAAGGTGTCACCGAGACTTGTCAAGTTGGGTGTCAAGCAAATGAAGAGTATAAAATTTTGCAAAACAACGCTCGCCGAGACCTTCACCAAGACTTAAACTCTCGGTGTAACCACCGACAGCTGGACAACAGTGGCCACCAAGATATTCACCGAGACTTGAACTCTCAGTGTAAGTACCGACGAAGAGCTGATACGTTTTTAACCCCTTTTTTTTACCTAGGGTTTAACTCATTCTTCAACAGATCGACTAGAGACAGGTAATGGGCGATTTTGGGGCAACTAGGTAGAGCTGGCAAAAACTGACATGACACGCTAACCCGACACGAAATAAACGGGTTTGGGTAATACATTTCAATCCGTTTAAGTAAATAGGTTGACACGACACGACACGGAAATTAAACGGGTAAGGTCAGGGTCAAAAATTTCAACTCGAAAATGACCCGAATAACCTATTTATATATATATATATATATATATATATATATATATTAAGTTTTCTTTTAATACTTTGGATTTTTAATGTTTTGGATTTGGTTAGAACTTATAAGTTAGAACTATAAAATTTAGATTTCTAATGCTTTCATTAGAAATTTGGATTTGTAATTTTTTGTGAATTTTAATTTTTAGCTTTATAAATGTTAAACGGGTTAGGCGGGTCGGGTTAGGGTTGGGATTTCCTGACCCGTTTATTAAACGGGTCGGGTTATGGTTAGGCACTCTCAAACCGTTTAACTTTGAACCCGACACGCACGACACGTTTCACGGTCTACAACTAGGGTCAATTTTTCGCGGAGTTTGAAGCCGATTAACGAAGATCAATTCCTTGTTCGTGGGTATTGCGATTCAACAAAAGGGAGTTTGTTCATACATCATTTTCTTGTTCAAGAGACCATGTTTACTTTACTTTCCCTCCTTTTTGCTTTGTGTTTTAACACCCCCAACATGAACTAATCTTTAGATTGTTGGGGGTTGAATGAACTTTGGTTTGTAAGCATATGAACATGAAACCTTGTGATTCTTATAAGTTTTTCTTATCAATGAAGCATATGAATTTGGTTTTAATGCTTTTGTGAGACTGATCATGTTGCAAATTGATTTAGTTGTTAGGAATCAGATTTGAGAACGATTCTATAACTTGACGTGAATTTGAATGCCTATGGTGAGAATTTGGATAGAGATATACCAAGTAAACCTTAGTACTTGTTTTTATAATCTTCTTCTTAATGAATTTCTGAATTCCTAGGTTGAGATCGAGAGATAAAATCCGCGTTTTCTAGAAATAACTCTATTGTTGCTCGAGAGAGAATAACAGTTATTTACGTGATAGCACCACCATCTATAGGCATTATTACATTGGAAATTTTTATTTTTACTTTATTTTTTTATTCTTTCATTATTCAGTTTTTGGTTACTAATCTTCATACTTTCACTTTCAGGTACTAATTGGTTTATGCCAAGTGGAACTTGAGGGAAAGGTATAGAGCCAATCGACCCAAAAATCGAACGAACCGCACGCCAGTTAAGAAAAGCAACAAAATCCAGAAAGAAATTGAAGATGGGTGACGAAAATCCAACGAATGAGGAAGTACCACTTCCACTGCCTCCTCCGGAGAGTGTTCCGATGAGGTCGTTCGCCAATCCCAACATAGGAGCCATTGAAGAGGTGTGCAACCTCCCACGACAACAACGAACTACTTTGAAATAAAGCCTGGTATGATCGTGATGGTACAACAAAATCAGCTTGGAGGAGCACCGAAAAAAGATCCTCATGGACATCTCCGCACATTCGAGAAGATTTGCAATACATGAAAGATTAACGGAGTGTCAGATGATCCAATCAAACTGAGATTGTTTAACTTATCACTGAAGGGAAGAGCACAAATAAGGGAAGATGTGGATCACAGATTAGTGCAATAGAAACAAGATTAATCAACAATCAATAATCAATAACAAAGAATGATTCAAAGTTGTCATCCATATCATTCAAAGGGTTTTGTCGTTCAGAGAGTTTTACAATGATAATAAGAACGATTCCTGTCTAACCTAAACCTAGGTTTAACTAAATCTATTTATACCTAGGTCTATGATTATTAAGGCCCAAGCCCATTTAATCAATTATAAGGCTTTTACAAACAAACTAATTAAACTCTATAATTCTTTATATAACTTTCTAATTAATAGGACATTTATGGTCCTAACAATCTCCCACTAAAGTTATATAAAGAAAATATTGGTCTTGAAATCTTTAGGTCTTGATCTTCTCTTCCTCTTGAATCTTTGAAACACTTTGGTGTTGCTTGTCTTCATGTCTTTCCAGGCTCCCTCTTGAATAAAGCTCTTATCTTCAGTTTCACTTTAACACACAAGAAAGATGATGTGTGAGTTACGTGACTATCGGTCCCGAAGGTTTATACAAGTTTGTAGAAGGGGGGGGGGGGGTGAATACAAACACACAATTTTTATCTTTCTAAATTGTTTATTGATATAATCAAACAATTTACAGTTTGTTGTAGAATAAGATCAAGTATAAAACCTGATCTAAACAAACTATGAGAATCACACAAATGTCTTGCACTTAGAATAAGAATGAAAGAAATTAAGAAAACCTAAGGATAGATTTTCTTGGCACTAAGAAGTTCAGGGATGGAAGAAGCACTTCAAAATGAAGTAGGGTTTCCTATTTATACTGCATGCATTAAATGCAAGTCAGTATAACTTTACATGTGTCAGCACTTGGTTGGTTGCATGAGTTTGACTTTTGCAAACATGCTTTTGGCCGCATGATGAACAGTGTAGTTGGCAGAGTGGTTTGTACGATCTTGGACAAAGGTATGTCCTTCTGACAAATCGTACAAAAGTGTGCAAGGGGATAAGACAACTGCTTGATTCAACTTCTTCTTCACTTTGATGTTCTTGATCTTCTTGTGCAGTTTCATCCTGAATATTCTGAGGCTAAAGTTCTATGCCATGCTCTTCACAGTAGTCAATAACCGCTTCATCTTCTGGATCAGCATATTTCTGAATTAGCTCCGGAGGAATAGGCATGAAATAATCAAACGGTCGTTTTAGCTTTTGAATGTATCCCATAGCAAAATCAGGAGCAATAGGCCAGTTAGATCTTCGTGGAATCTCCTTGTTAGTTCTTAACATACTCCATACGATAAGCTCTAGAAACCATATAAAAGGCAGGAAGCTACGATGCTTGTTCGTAAACTTTGAGTGTACAATGTCACTCAGCTCGGTCCAAAAAACAAGAGCATAATCGACATGAAGATCATGTATGATGGCATAGAAAAGACGTAAGAAATGAAGACTGACATTGTCTGTACCAGAATGCTTAGCAGTCAAACATCTGATAATAACCGAGAATAATGCATACCAGACTGGTGGAAGACGATTCTTCTCAAAATCACTCACCATCGTCAAATTACCAACATAACCCAACTCCCGAATACCAGCTAACACAACTTCTTCTGAAGGAAAGTCTTCAAATTCTGTAAAACCTGGTCTTGAGTTAGCTTCTGGAAGACGGAAAATTAACCGAAGACGTCTATAATCCAGAAACGTCTCAAATTGATCTATCTCAATCACAAAACGAGGAGGTGTAACATTTTCTATCTTCCGTATTGAGTGCCACGCTTGTTGTAGATACACTTTAGGAACTCCATGTCGAGTTGTTAACGCATAACTGATCGGATGTCCTCGAAGAATCGATAGAATAATCGGATTTATACGAATTCGGTCGAGATCTACATAATGATTATTCGAAAGATATCGAATATAACTTGCTCGCGGAAAAACATCGTCCGGAGTACTTCTTCTTGCAGACAACTCAGCACCTGAAGATCTAGTAGACGGAAGAGGTTTGTCTCGAGAAACATGATCTGAAGGCTCATTTTCACCTTCTTGAACTTGATGATCTTGCTCATCATCTGAAGCCATTTATCCCCGGAGAGCAATGATTTACTCACAATCACTTCTGTGCAATCAAAAGTCGAAGATCAGATCGCGAAAACTTCTCAGAGGGAAAACGCAAGTGATGAGAGTCAAATTTAGGTCAAAGCCTTTAAAAACTATTAATAAAAATTCAAAAATATGGATTTAAAAAAAATGATTTTTTTATTGCATCTCAATCACTTGGTTATAAAACTTTGTGCTTCCCTCATATTTTCATTTCCATTCTTCATCCCGACAAATAGGGTTTGTGAGCATCGTATTCTATATAAGTCTAAATTTACACAGTTTTGTGCATGAATCAAACTTCCATTCATGTTTTGCTGACCTTTCGATTTATTTCAGAAGCGAAAGTTGAAGCAAATAAAACTCAGATATCACAAAACTACTTGTAAAATCACCCTTGACACACATTTTATTTATTGAATGAAAATAGAAATATTTTCACTTCATTGAATTAAATTTGTGAAGGTTCAAACTTTCAAGTTCAACATGCCGAGTTTTGATAAAAGAAAATTAAAACGTTTTTCATCCAATGCCTTGGTGAAAATATCGGCAAGTTGATAGTCAGTAGGTACGAAATATAATTCGATTGTACCGTTTTCCACATGATGTTTTATGAAATGATATCGCATGTCGATGTGTTTAGTCTTTGTGTGCTGAACCGGATTTACTGAGATGGCGATTGCGGATTTGCTATCACAATATATCGGAATTGTCTTGCACAACAACCCATAATCTTGTAACTGTGTCTTCATCCAAAGAACCTGAGAACAGCAACTGGCGGCGGCCACGTATTCAGCTTCGGCCGTTGAAATTGATACACAGTTCTGTTTCTTTGACGCCCAACTAATCAGCCTATCTCCTAGTAATTGTACATGACCCGATGTACTTTTCCGGTCCAGTTGACTTCCACCATAATCTGCATCAGAATAAGCAGTTAGTTTATAATCTGAACTCTTTGGATACCACAAACCTAAATATGGAGTTCCTTTCAAATATCTGAAAATTCGCTTGACTGTCATCCAATGAGATACTTTGGGTTTTGCTTGAAATCTGGCACATAAACATGTAGAAAACATTATGTCTGGCCTACTAGCTGTTAAGAACATTAACGATCCAATCATTCCTCGGTATTCTCGAACATCAACTTCTTTACCATCTGGATCTAAACCAAGTTTTGCACCATGAGCCATCGGAGTGCGAATTGTAGTGCTCTTATCCATTTTGAATTTCTTCAAAATATCAAAGACATACTTTGACTGGTTGATAGATCCTGTTAGGACTATAAATGTCCTACATATTAGAAAGATATATAAATAATTATATAAAGCGTAATTAGATTAATTATAGAGGTTAAATATTTGTAAAAGCCTTTTTTGCTAATTTGGCTTGATTAGATTAATGGGCTTAGGCCTTGTGTGTTTAGAGGCCTAAGTATATAAGGTTATGTTAACCTTAGAATTAGGTTAGCCTTTTGTTAGACGATTCATTATTCATTAGAGAGCTTAATCTTTAGAGAGAGATAGTTTGTTTTCCATTCAAACCTTTTGTAAACTATCTAGATTATTGAATATGAGAGGGATGACAAGTTGAAATCGTTATTTGTTATTGTTATTCCTCATTGAATCGTTGTTACCTGTTAAATCTGGGTCTAACAATTGGTATCAGAGCCAAATCGGTGATTTGAAGAGACGAAAGAAGACGAACGAAAGAAAGAAAAAACAAGAATTTTCGCAGGAAATTTTCTGGAAAATCACAGCCGGCCGTTTCGCTTATTCCCGGAGATTGAACCGTCGGATCGTCGTGATTTTTGGACAGTAGCTTCGGGACACCCTGTGTCACATTCTGACCGGTTGGATTAGTCGTTTGAGGTCCAAAATGCATTCAAAAGAATTTCGTAATAGTGCAGTAAGTTTGTGGTTAAAATCGTTCTTCAATCGGGTTAGAAAAGCTTTTCGTTGATTTTTAATTTGTTTGTTTGATCTCGATTGTTTACTTGCGTTTATCTGCTGTTTATCTGCGTTTACATCGAATCTCAAAGGTTTTAATCGTTCAATTTAAAAATCAAATCTTGAGATTTTTGGGTGTTCTTGAATTTTTGTGGTGATTTTTGATAAAGAGGACATAATTTGCTTAGAAATCGATTTGGGTGTGTTTTTTTTTGTGTTTTTGGTCAAAATCTAACACTACAGGAGTGAAATCAAGCAACCCTATCGATTCCAGATCCGAATTGCTACACCAGCCGCCGTGTCCGGATAAAACATCAAGTTTCCGGGTAAGTTTCCGATTTTTCATCACTTTCCGGACAAAACTTTAATTTACCCGGACTACACAAATTTTTCCGGATAAAATAAAGTGTCCGGATGAATTTTTGGTTTTGTCCGGATGAAATCAATGGTATCCGGATAAGTTTAATTTTGATTCAAGTGACCGGATACATTTTTTTTGTGGCTTCCCGGATACGTCCTTTCCGAATAAGGTTTGCTTCCTGATTGATAAGTTTTTTTTTTTTAAACGAAAGTTGCGATCAATTTGCAATTTTTGTGACGCTTGAGAACTTTTGCGACGATTTGATCTTACTCGCAACAATTATCATTTTTGTGATTTAATTTTCGTCGTGTTTGATCTAACTTGGTTTGTTATCTTGCAGATTTCACTCTCGAAGAGTAATTTCGTTCGAATTCGATAATAATCAGACTTTAAATTTTGGAAACGAATTTATTTTATAAATTTGTTTTTCTAATTTAATTTTTGATTTCCTTCCGCAATTTTTTGATTCTTCAAAATCAACACCGATTAACGATCATTTTTCAGGTAACAATGCTGTATTGCTTTAGTCGTCAATGCGAAGCCGATAAAGAAATGTATGATTTCAACATCAAGTCTGCAGATGCATTTAGAGACAAGCTCCTCAAAGAACGGAATGAACTGAAACTGCAAATTTATGAAAGTTCTGAGAAGCTTGCCAAATCTGAAGAAAAGGCAACAGCCTTAGAGTCTGAAAACACGAAGCTGAAAAAGAAGCTTTCTGAATTGCCATCACCAGACGAGATAAAGGCACTTGAAAAGAAAGCACATCAAAGACTATGTGAAAAGAATATCAGGCAAGCATATGATTTGTGCAGCAAGTACATCAAGGAGCTGAAGGAACTGAAATCTCAAATCTGGAACAGTTCTGAGAAGCTTGCTGAAGAAGAAGAGAAAGGTAAACTCCTGAACTGTGAAAACCTTGAGCTTAAAAGTAAACTATCTAATTTTGAAAAGGTTTTTGAAAAGGAGAAAGGATTGCTCATACAAAAGCAATCTGGCTTTTCATCCAAATCTCTTGAAGAGAAGAAAAGTCTTGAGTTTAGATGTCTAAAACTTTCAACACAAATCTCCGACTTTGAATATGTTCTGTTTTTTGAAAGAGAAAAGTTTGAAACTGAACGCAAGTCTTTTTCTAAAAAAAATGGAGAACTTTCTTTGAAAATATCTGAGTTGGAGAAAGAATTAGACATGCTAAGCAAAGAGAATGAGAAAGGGAAAGTTGAAGGTTTTAGAGCTAAATGTTTGAAAGATGATTTTGAAAAAGAGAGAAAGATCTTTCAAACTGAGATTTCTAAACTTAATCAGAGATTATTTGGATTAGCAACCGAGAATTTGAAGGAACAAATGGTTAAATCTAATATACAAAAGAAATTTGATTTAATTCTCAAAGAACGAAATACCTTATCCGTTAAGGTCAAGCAACTTGAAGAAAGCAAGTTCAATGGTGTTCAACCTTCTTATGCTTCAAGTTTATTTTCTACAAATCGTTCTTCAAAGAACTTTGTCAAATCAAATGAATTTTCGAAAGATCAGATTCGACCTTCCAATCTTTTCTATAATTCCCGTGTTGACAAATCAGATAATCAATTTTTCAAGAAAGTTAAAATGGAGTGGAGAGTTAAAGGAACCACTCCTACTCCAAAGCCATTTGTCCCTGTTAAGAGTGAAAAGAACAACACAGCTTTCCACGCTAAACCTTTTGTGAAAACTGATCGAGTTTACTCTGTTAATAAACTGATCAGCTTATCTACACAGAAACTGTGTTGCTATTATTGTGGAACAAGTGAGTTTGTGAATAAAGATCGTGCCAACTATTGGTATGGTACTTATAGTATCCCCGGTCCTCACTATAATAGGGCATCTAACCGTCAAGGATCCATCAATGGATGGATACCAAAATCTGTCTAATCTGTTTTGCAGGTATGTCATGTGCGCTTAGTTATGAACATTTTTTTTCACATGACATCATTCAAAGGTTATGCCAATTTTGAGGGGGAGTACTATCGTATGAAAGGTAAGTGAACTCTAACTGAATTCAAAAACTATGGCAATTCATTCTGAATAACTTACTTGCGTTTGTTATTATCTAATTTTAACTTCCATGATTGCCATGATCAAAACTTGCTTGATTTAGTTATTTCCATGTCTCAAATGTTTGTTGATTTTTCGATGGAAATACACTCGTTTTTGAATCCCACTTTGTGTTCACAGTTCATCAGTTCACATCAATGATTCAATTCTTATCTGATAAATTAATTGTGACTTGCTCCTCACAATTAAACTTTCTGATCATTGTCTCTTTCTTGCAAACACTGTGCTTACTGAGTCATTATGTTTTGCGCTTGATGTTGTTTTTTGAAATTATGGTATTTCAACTATGACTTTTGATCATCTCAGATCAGGACTCATTTTTAAATGCGTTGACTTCTAAAACATTTCAGTTTAGAACTCGTACTTCACTGTCTACTAAACTGCTATACTCGTTACATGAATGTGTGTTAGGTCTTACATTGTTTCTATGGTCAAGCCAGAACCGGAAGGACCTACCCAAGAAACACATCCTTTATAGACTACAGTGAGGGGTCTAGATTGTTAGCTGAGTTTGGAGAGAAAAGAATATGGTGAGGCTGTGACAGGACTTAAAAGAATTATTGGTCCTTACCAAACCGAGTCAGTCATCCGGGTAACCACACAATCTATTCATTCTCGATATTTGGAGATGAATATTGAAACAGACATGGACCCAGTGTCGATAACTCGTGTCACCCCACCTAGCCACTCAAGTATCTCTCAACAGATGCTTGTTTCAGATATTCACGGAGATTTAGCACATAATCTATCTATTCCTCACTCGGAGGTCTTAGATATTGAAAAAGGAAGACATCAGCTCCGGTCTCCGAACTTCATATTCTATTCACTGACTCTATTGATTTTTAACTTGCGTCCCAAGTTAAATCAATATTTTGAGCCTAATTGATATAACCTATTTTTTAACACATTCACGAGTCTTTGTGATTCCATTTGCATATCTTCGTGATATTGCCGAAATAGTTTGAGAGGTTAATTTGTTAAATTGTCTTCAGTGATAACTGGAAGTCCTATCAGAGATACCCCTTTGCCAACTCTGAACATAGGCCACACACTTTTTTAAAATTGTTGTGATAACAGTTACTAACGTGTTTCTGTGTTAGATTTTTACCCTGTTCTGGTTACTTACTGTTTTTATCTGGATTCTTTGCTACTCGTCACAATTGTCTTTGAACGTGCATGATGCTCCGGATGCTCCTACTCATCATGAGGAGGAGAAAGGGTACAGATTCAAAGACATGGATTATCAAGTTGAGGGGGAGTTAGCAAAAGCCGAGGGGGAGTAAAGAAGACCCCACGCAAAAGCTGAGGGGGAGTAACAAGACCCCATGCAAAAGTCGAGGGGGAGTAACAGTTATTTGGCTCGTTCCGACTTTCAAAGAGCTTCAAAGTGCATTTAAGTAATCAAAGTGCTTACAAGTGATCAACTCTTCTCATCGTTTATCAAGTGGTGTTCAGTTCAAATTGTTTCCTCCTTCGAGCATATTGGTTCTACACGTTCTTTTAAAGCTGAAAGCTAATTCAAGAGCTTTATTCAAGGGGGAGCGGAAAAAGACATGAAGACAGGCAACGCCGAAGTGCTTCAAAGATTCAAGAAGAAGAGAAGATCAAGACCTGAAGGTTTCAAGACCGATTTTTATTTATATATCTTTAGGGGGAGATTGTTAGGACCATAAATGTCCTACATATTAGAAAGATATATAAATAATTATATAAAGCGTAATTAGATTAATTATAGAGGTTAAATATTTGTAAAAGCCTTTTTTGCTAATTTGGGCTTGATTAGATTAATGGGCTTAGGCCTTGTGTGTTTAAAGGCCTAAGTATATAAGGTTATGTTAACCTTAGAATTAGGTTAGCCTTTTGTTAGACGATTCATTATTCATTAGAGAGCTTAATCTTTAGAGAGAGATAGTTTGTTTTCCATTCAAAACTTATGTAAACTATCTAGATTATTGAATATGAGAGGGATGAAAAGTTGAAATCGTTATTTGTTATTGTTATTCCTCATTGAATCGTTGTTACATGTTAAATCTGGGTCTAACAGCTCCCATCAGGTAATTGCTTGACTTGAAGTCCAAGGAAGAAATTAATTTCCCCCGTCATGCTCATTTTAAACCTCGAAGCCATGAGATCAGAAAACAATGTACTCAAAGATTTGTTAGTAGCACCAAATATAATATCATCTACATAAATTTGTACTAAGCAGATATCATGATTTTCACGATAAATGAATAAAGTTGTGTCAATAGCTCCCTTGATAAATCCGGATACAAGCAAAAAGGTTGACAATTCGTCGTACCACGCGCGCGGTGCTTGTTTCAGACCATATAAAGCTTTATCAAGACGATACACATAATCAGGTTTATCTTGACTAATAAACCCTTCTGGTTGAGAAACATAAACTTCTTCTTTAAGTCCCCCGTACAGAAAAGATGTCTTGACATCCATCTGATATACGGTAAAGTCTCGATAAGCTGCAAAAGCAAGAAACATTCTGATAGCTTCTAATCTTGCAACCGACGCGAATGTCTCATCGTAATCTATACCTTCTTGTTGTCGATAACCCTTCGCTACCAAACAAGCTTTATTTCTCACAACAATGCCATCTTTATCCTTTTTATTCTTGAAAATCCACTTAGTGCCAATTATGCTTTTTCCTTTCGGCCTTGGAATAAGTCTCCACACCTTCAATGCTTCAAACTGATTTAGCTCTTCCTGCATGGCAATAATCCAATCCGGATCATTCAATGCTTCAGATACCTTCGAAGGTTCAACATTGCTTAAAAAACAAGCGAATAAACATTCATTTGGAGTCGCGGACTTGGATCTTGTAGAAACACATGAAGATGGATCACCAATGATTTGATGAATTGGATGTGCTTGTATCCATTTTGTTGTGTGAGGGAGAGGATCAACTGTCTCTTGAACACTTTCCAAAACACGAGAAGGAGGTTCAGGTATTTTTGCTTCGCTTGAAGAAACAGGTATCACTTCTGGAGTTGGAGGAGATAACTCAACGACAGTCTCAGATTCAGATTCTGGAACTGACGGATGATCAACAATCGGATTTTGGATCACTCTTTCATTAGGTTGAACATCATCAGTTTCTTCTTGAGTTTGTGATGTATTGATTTCATCGTTTGTCACTAGCTCCACAACTTCAGGAGTCACTTGTGGTTCTTTAGAAACCACTGTTTGATTTTCAGGAACAGTTGCCTCGTGTTCAGGAACGACTGGAACTACATCATTGACAGAGTTAGTTGCAGCGGAATTAGAAGTAGATGCATTCACAGTTTCCTGATTTGACACATTAGAAATAACATCAGTATTAGTAGAAGGCACATCATTATAAAAATGCTCAAATAATAAATCAAGATCAGAAAGATTATTAGAAATAAAAATTGGATCCTGATTTGTCGGTTGTGAAACAAGTTCTGATTTGATTTGTTCAGAAGCTAAAATTCCTGATAATTCGGGTTCTGGTCCTGTTTGGCCGAAACCATCTCTTCAGTTTCATCAAACTTGACATTGACACTTTCCACCACTTTTCTTGTAGAAGTAAGATACACTCTATATGCGGCTGAAGTTAGAGCATAACCAAGAAAAATTCCTTCATCTGCTTTCGGACTAAACTTGTTAAGATTTTCCCGATCATTCAACACGAAACATTTGCACCCAAAAGCTCGGAAATATTTGACATTTGGCTTAATTCCGTTCATTAGCTCATAGGGAGTCTTGTTGAAGCGACGATGAATAATTGATTGGTTTTGAGTATGACATGCCGTTGACACTGCTTCAGCCCAATGAGATAAAGGAAGACCTGAATAAGCAAGCATAGTTCGAGCAGCTTCAACCAAGGTTCTATTTTGCCTCTCCACAATACCATTCTGTTCAGGGGTTCTTGCGGCAGAAAACTGTTGAGATATGCCATTTTCTTCATAGAATGCTTGAAGAACACTGTTCTTGAATTCTGTGCCATTGTCGGATCTGACAACTTTCACTGCCTTTTGCTTGTTAGTCTGAATAATCTTGATGAGGTTGATTAAGATTTCTGGAGTTTCGTCTTTGGATTTCAAAAACTTCACCCATGTATATCTTGAAAAATCATCAACCACCACCAAAACATATCTTTTCTTCCCGATACTCTTCGTCTTCATTGGCCCACATAAATCGACATGTAATATATCAAAAATGTCCTTTGTGCAGAAATCAGCTTTCGGCTTGTGAGGAACTTTCTTCATTTTGCCCTTTTCGCAATCTTGACATAGATGATCTTTTTGGAATCTATGTGATGGAAGACCTCGAACCAATTCACCTTTCGCCAATCTATCCATGTATCGAAAATTAAGATGAGCAAGTCTTCTATGCCGAAGCCAACTTTGTTGAATTGTTGCTTTTGAAAGAAGACAAACATCTGAAGAAGAATTAACAGTTGTGAAATCAATAATGTATAAATTGGATCTCATCTTTCCAACTAGTAATTCTTTTCCGTCATCATTCTTTACAGCAACTCTTTTACTCTTGAAACTGACTTCCAAATCTTTGTCACTGAACTGACCAATACTGAATAAGTTGTACTTTAGACCTTCAACATAGCTCACTCTTTTCACGGTTACCTTTCCTTGAACAACATCCCCATAACCTAGAATAGATGATGTTTCGCTATTTCCAAACTTGACACGTCCACATGCTTTTTCCTTAAAGTTAGATAATAAAGACTTATTGCCAGTCATATGTTTGGTGCATCCCGAATCAAGATACCACAAACGACTTGGCTGCAATAAGCACATCAAACAGATTTAGGTACCCATAAAGGTTTTGGTCCATTCTTGTTAGTCCTTTTCTTTTTAACGTCTTTATTATTATAATATGCATGGGAATTATAAAGTAATTCATTAGTGAAATCCATGTCGTAAGAATGAAAATTACCACCAGAATGACAACTTGATGAGTAACACAAACCATTATTTGAAATTTGAATCATTTGCTTTATTGAATAATGCAAAGAATTATTACAATTCTTATTATTACAAGCAAATGAATTCTTATTACAAACATCAACGTCTATGTCACTCGTATCAGAAGTTGAAGATTCTGGAGGTGTACTTTTGACAATCCAGATTTGCTTTCGCCGTTTTTTCATAGACCTATCTGAAAAAGTAGAATGAGAAGAATCAGAAACATTTTCAAAATTAGTTGATTGAGTCTTTGACTTTTTCTTTGACCTTCTTCTTTTACGACGTTTGGTTTTGTAAAAATTTGTATTTATCGTAAAAGAATCATCTATTTTCTCCGATTTAATAACAGATTCAGAAGAAAGAATTTTATTTAAGAAATCAATCTTTGAAACAGTTTCTTTTTCATTTTCCTCGGAGTTATTTTCTTTTTCCTTTTCAGATTTATAAGACTTAGAATCAGTTTCAATGTTAGAAGAAGAAAAATTTTGTTTTTCATCAACATCCATTTTATCATCTTTTGAATCTGCTTGTACATTTCTTTTATCTTTATCAACAAAAACTTGTTTGACTTTTACATCTTCTTTGAGGCTAGAATTCATATAAGTAGAAACTATGTCACTTTCTAGCTCAAATAAGATGTTTTGATTTTCTAAAATTTCTAACTTAGATTCAAGATCAACGATTTTATTTTCAAGACTAACGATCTTAGATTCTAATACTAAAGGAGGAATATATCTTTTAGTATCATACAATACTTCCGATTTATTCTCCTTATTAGTATTATTAGCATATATATCAAAGTAATCGTTTGATAAGGAATCTTTGTTATAATTTTTAGACTTAGAAATGTACTTCGCATTTTCACGAGTATAAATAAATGGAAGTTGCATTTTACAAGTAAATTTCCTTTTCTCTTCTTCTAATTTTGAAACTTCATCTTCATTTGTCCAATTAATCTTGAATTGGGGAGCGTATCTACCAAGATGTAGAAAGCCAAATTCATACAAAGTAGGAACTTTTGTTTTTGCATCATCTAAAAAATGTGGATTTTCAAAACCAAGTCCCCATTTTTCTTTTATTGACTTATAACTCCTTGGTTTGTTTAAATACACTGTTTGTTACGATTGACCTCTTACGTATAATTTTTCTTCTAATTCTGTAATTTTGTCGGAAAAATTATCTTTCTCTTCGGTCATTATTTTCAAAGATTCAATGCAAGAATTATTTATCTCTTCTAATTCTTCTATTCTCTTTTGCATTTTCTCTTTTGTATCAATCAAAATCATCTTTTCATCTTGAATATTTATTTTAAGCATTTTGATTAATTTTGATTGATCATTATTAATTTCTTTTTCAGATAAACGTTTTGATCGAAGCGTGTGAATAGCATTTACGACATTATTCATCTGAGATAATAAAAAATAATAATCGAATTTAGAAGGTACCTCAGATTCATCGGTTGTGCTCTCATCGTCATCCTTTTCATCATCACTCGCATCATCTCCTATAAAGCAATTCATGGCACTCTCTTCATTTTGAGACTCATCATCAGAATAATCCAAGAAATACTCCTCTTCCACGAGTAGAATAGTGCCATTCTCTTTCTTTTCCGCTAGCTCCAACTTCTTCTTATAATAAGAAGTATCACGCACCACCTTTGTCCTACAATCTCTTGCCATATGCCCCATTTTCCACATTTGAAGCATGTAACTACCTTCTTTTCGTCTTCCTTCTTGTTTTCAAACACTTTGGTAGTATCGACCTTTGGGACATAGCTTCCACCTTCTTGATTAACTTTCCTCGATCCCGAAGTAAACCGCAAATTATTATTACTTCCCGAACGATTCTGATACCTTTTTTGAAAATGTTCTGTTAGAAGTATCATTGCTTTTTTGAGCTCCTCCCCATCATCTTCCACATTACCATCGAAAGCATTTTCCAAAAGAGTCTTCTCGGAAAGTTGACTAGCAAGTAATGCTATCGGGTCAACGGCTTTCCCTTTACTCTTCTTGTCTAACTTCTCCTTCTTTGCTTTAACCATTTCCTCATCCGTCATGAGAATTTCATACAATTCTTGAATTTGCATAGAAGATATCCTCACATCGTTTCTGTTAATGCCAAAAATCGCACCAAAGGGATAACTTAAGGTCGATGTGGACTTAATCAACTAAAGAAAGGATCTTTCGACGAGACGTGCGACAAAGATGAAAATGTAAACGAGACAAGGGATTTGATGACGCAGGAAAAACCTCAATCGAGGAAAAAACCTGCGGACGACAAGGGATGTCGTTGCTGCACTATGGTCGCCAATCAGGGGCGACGTCCTTGGTACTGGCGTCGGTCGTACGATGATTACAATACAAATGAAGGAAATACTTCGAAATGTAAAGTACAAGTTTTTAAATGTGAAAACAAGTGTTTGTCGTGTGTGAATACAAAGTGTGAACTTCTGGTCGAGGACTGATACTTGAGCTTTTCCTTCGAGTGTTCTTGAGTTCGCTGTAAGATTCTGGCTTTCAGTATTTAATCTCCAGAATTTGAATGTTTTTTGCTACGAGTTTGGATGATTTTCTCTGTTGTGTGATGATGTTCGCTGAAGTGTATTGGATGTTAACCGATGTCCCTTGAAATGAGGCTTTAGCTTGTCTTTTATAGTCTTCGTGTCATTAATTAGCTCCATTAATGATTCAATCAACGGCTACAACGGCTGGAAACGGTCGCCGGAGTGATTATCCATGATGATCTTTGTCCGTTACAGCTATCGATCGTTGATGGTTGCGTCGGTTATATCCGTTGCTCTTTAATGACTTTGACTCCTGCATTAAACACTTAACAAACGTAACAGTCAAAGTTAATGTTAGCTCGGTCGAAGGTACGATGATCTTATGCGATGGTCGTACGGGACGGGCGATGCTAAGGTCGAGTGTCGTGAGGGACGTACGACTTACCTTTTACGGGCGACGAAGGATGTTTTATGGGTTCTTGTCTAGACCTTATCTTAACACAAGATTTAGTTAACAATCGTGCGTCTTACCTGTTCTGGTCGTGGTCGTACGACGTGATTTTTTGCCCAAACAGTTTGCCCCCAAATTTTGAAAGAAGGATAGCGAATCCGAGTTTTAAATTTTGTCAGTCGAAAAAATATGACAAGTGATGGAAATTATCTTGGTTACCTTGGAACTAGGCTGGTCTGCTCTTAACTGAACGAGAAGTCGAAAGGAGAAGGGGTCGTGACGTCATACTGACACACAATGATGCTTACCAGCTTTTGAGGACAGGTGTCGACGATCCCTGCGGTCATACGAAAGGACGGGGACGCGCAGCGGTTATCCAGGAATTCGACTTGACATAATCGACTGCATAAATAAAGATTACGATGGAGCTTTTCTTGGCGATTTCCGTTCGATTAAAACTTGTCAGGGTTCTTTGACCTATTTTAAGTTTTTCTGAGATCATATAAGATACGACCCTCCAGTTTGCGTATGCATCGCAAGTCTATTGCTAAGAAGCCTAGAAAAAACTGGGATATTTGGGGTTTTTCTGAGCGTCAAATCTTGTTGACGGGCTTAGCGATGTCGACGGAGCCTAGGAGCACTATCCGGGATCAAGATGCCCTAGACGACTTTAGGGTTTTAGCAAAAATCCCTGCGGAGGTTACTGTGAGTAAGGCCGGTAATATTCGACCGGAGATGTGTACCGAGGGGTACATTATTATATACGAATACCCATTCAAAATAGGCTTTCACTGGCCATATTCGCATTTAGTTAAAGAATTTATGTGTGAATTTGATCTTTCGCCAGGGCAACTGATGCCCCAGTTTTGGCGAGTTATCTTGATCATCGAACGACTTACCTCCAACTGGTACCATCACTACAACTTGTTTTCAAGGTTCAAGGGTGATCGTATCCTGGTTTTAAATACTGCGGTCAACGATCGTGGATGGAAGAAGAGGTATGTATTCGTACAGGCGTCGACGCTGGACACTGATAGTGACTGGATTATGGAGGGTTGGAATATGACGGGTGAGCTTTTGACTGTACGTTTTCATGTTATTATGGTGTTTGATTGTTTCTTCGACTGATCTTCTTTTTTGTGCGTAGATATTGATTTCGAGAAGGTATAGCCGGATGATGCTTCTCGGGCTAAGGTAAAAAAGTTCTTGGAATTTAGTACCGAAGACCGGTCGTATGTCACGCGTCATTTGATAGACGAGGATGATGACATCATTTTCTTGAGCGACAGGATGAGGATGGGTCGAGAGGAGAAAGAAGAAGAGGAGGACTCTGAGAAGACTGGGGAGGAAGAGAATAGCGAAGAACCAGAGGTAGAGATAATTAGTAAGTATCCTTTTATCTTCTTTTCGCTTGACCTGGTCTTTCTCTGTTCTGAATCGTCTAACTTCTTTCTTTTACCATTCAGGTGAATCTCAAGCACAGGCGACATCTTCTGTTGCTAGGAAGATGGCCCAAGTCGAAGCAGCTCGCGAGGCGAGGGAGAAGGACGTTTTGACAACTAGGTCGGGAGTCCTGAAGAGAAAAGAGGTTCCGGCAGCCGGGTCGGGCCTCTTAAAGAGGACAAAGGTGTCCGTTCTGAGGGAACCGTCTTTGAAGACGGGTAACCCATCGAGGGTTGCCTTGTCCAGGAAGGCGAAGGCGTCGGTTGCGACCAGCGCAGAATCTGTGGAAACTGCGCAACTGGCGACGATGTCTCCCGTCGTCCTATCCGGCCCTTCATCGGCCGACAGGGGCAAAGGCGAGCAGAAGGGACCTTTGGGGGAAACGACGGTCAACTTTACGTTGCCGTCGGGTTTTCTGGACGACAATGTCTTGGACGAGACGAAGTTATTCCCCCATTTGGAAAAATATTTGCTTCCGTCTTTCAGGGAGCGTTTTGACGGGTTTTCTTTCGAGAAGAAAGAGTTCCATACAGTTGGACTCTTGTTCTTGGTAAGCCTTTCTTTCAAGACTTGTCGTTTGTCGTTGTCGTTGTTTACTAATGCTGCTCATATTATGATTCTTCAGGCGTTCCAAGCTTCCCTGGCATTGTCCTAGAAAATTGTTTTCCAAAAACCTTTTGTGCGAGAGACATACCTTTTGGTTCTTCTTTTCTCGGCAGTGATATCTGACTTCTGTCGATATGGAGTCATCGACATTTTTCTTTGGCTTTCCCTTGAAAGTTTTATCTCTTTAGATCATTTCAGGGTTCCCTTCTGCTCCCCCTTGATCCAATCACCTCTGTAGATCAAGTAATTTCCTTTTGCTCCCCCTTGACCTATGCTTGGATCAAGGAATGATAAGTTTTGCATAGAACATAGGTCATGTTTTTCAGAGGTTCTGTAGGGGTCCTCAGAGGTTCTGAGTTGACTTACAGAAGCTCTGTGATTTTAAGAACTATTTAAGGTTTTAAGAATTTACATACAGAAGTAGAATCAATCAAAGCAATGAATTAAGCAATGTATTTACTTATTATTTACAGAAGATAAAGCTATACTTACAGAGGATTTTCACACCATGTTAATCATTCCTAACTTACCCACCAAGAAGTTGAATCTTTTCTCGTCTAATGCTTTGGTGAATAAGTCAGCGAGTTGATATTCTGTGGGCACGAAATGCATTTCGATTGTACCGTATTCAACATGATGTTTCAACAAATGATACCTTATATCGATATGCTTGGTTTTTGAGTGTTGCACAGGGTTGGCAGAGATAGCAATAGCACTTTTGGAATCACAGAGGATGGGTATTTTGAACAGAATGTGGCCGTAGTCTTTTAGCTGAGTCTTCATCCATAGAACCTGAGAACAACAGCTAGCGGCAGCAACGTATTCAACTTCTGCAGTGGATGTGGAGACACAATTCTGCTTCTTGGAGGTCCAACTGACTAGTTTACCACCTAGGAATTGACAACTCCCAGAGGTACTCTTTCTGTCGAGCATGCATCCTCCATAGTCTGAATCTGTATAAGCTTTAAGACTAAAACCAGAGTTCTGTGGATACCAGAGACCAAGATTGTTGGTCCCCTTCAGGTATCTAAAGATTCTTTTTACAGCATCATAATGTGATTTCTTTGGATTAGCTTGATAACGTGCACAAAGACATGTGGCATGCATAATGTCAGGTCTGCTTGCTGTTAAGTATAACAGAGATCCAATCATGCCTCTGTAGAGAGTACATTCTACAGAAATACCATTTGGATCTAAGAATAACTTATTTCCAGTGGCCATTGGAGTCTTCATTGCAGAGGTATCAGAGAGATTATATTTTAAAAGTATGTCAGAGACATATTTGGCTTGATTTATAAAAATTCCCTCTGAAGATTGTTTGATTTGAAGTCTGAGGAAGAATGTTAATTCTCCCATCATACTCATTTCAAACTCACTCTGCATGAGTTTTTAAAAAATTTTGCACTCTTCTGAATTTGTAGACCCAAAAATTATGTCATCTACGTATATTTGTACAAGCATTATCTCACTATTTTTGCGTTTATAGAATAAGGTAGTATCTGTTGTACCTCTGTTGTAGCCATTGACTAGAAGGAAGGTAGAAAGTCGTTCGTACCATGCTCTTGGAGCCTGTTTCACTCCGTATAGAGCCTTTTCAAGGTAGTATACATGCCTTGGAAACTTTGAGCTTTCAAAACCTGGTGGCTGATTTACGTAAACCTCTTCTTGGATTTCACCGTTTAGAAAAGCTGATTTTACGTCCATCTAATAGACTTTAAAACCTCTGTGGGCTGCGAAGGCTAAGAATATTCTTATTGCTTCGAGACGTGCGACAGGGGCAAAAGTCTCATCGTAGTCTATGCCTTCTTCTTGTCTATATCCTTTTGCTACTAATCTTGCTTTGTTTCTGACGACCACTCCATCTTCATCCTTCTTGTTTCTGTAGACCCATTTAGTCCCAATGGCCTGTTTCCCTCTTGGCAGAGGTACTAAAGTCCATACTCTGTTACGCTCAAATTGCAGAAGTTCTTCTTGCATGGCGTCTACCCAGTTTGGGTCATCTAGGGCTTCAGAAATCTTCTTTGGTTCTATAACACTAATAAAATTTGTAAAGAAACAAAAATTAGCAGTGGCAGACCTTGTTTTTACTGAGTCAGAAGGTTCTCCGATTATTTGGCTTGGAGGATGGCTTTTTGTCCACTGAGTTGTGCGTGGAAGATGATCATCAATGTCATCAAAGCTTTCTTCAGAGGCTCCTTGTGTTTCTTCTTGTGCATCCTCTGATGTTCTTCGTGCCTTGGTAGTTGATTTTACCGTTTGTGGAATGATTGGTACGAGTGGTGGTGGAGTTTGTTCCTCTGAGGATGTATAGTCTTGGTCCTCGATCTCCTATGTAATTGGTTCTTCTGTGGTTTGTGCAGCTTATGTGGTCGTTTTTCTTGATGTTTCATCTTCTGCACTTTCTTCTGCTTCGGCAATTGCATATGTAGTATTTATAGAAGAAGATGAAGCATTATTTGGACCAGTTAGAGTCATACCTGTAGGATTTTGTCCGACAGAGGATGGTTCTTCAGAAACTCTGATGGTTCCGACAGAAGGATCAATGTCATTGTGGAACATCTCCAAAAATAGAAGATTCAAATCTTCTTTTGTTCTTGAGATGTCAGAGAATTTCCCTTTAATTCCGAGTTCTGAACTTATTTGCTCAGAAGTCATTTGGAATGAATCATCAAAAGAAACATTGATCCTTTCTACAATCTTGTGAGACTTTGTAAGGAATGTTCTGTAGGCTTTGGAAGTGGCAGAGTATCCAATGAATTTGCCTTCATCTGCTTTCACATCAAACTTTCCTCTTGAATCTCTGTCGTTTAAGACGAAGCATTTGCATCCGAATACATGGAAAAATTTGATGTTTGGCTGCCGTTTGTTAAGCAATTCGTAAGGCGTCTTGAGGTGTCTTTTCACAATGATTGATCGATTTTGAGTATAACACGCAGTAGAAATTGCTTCTGCCCAAAAGTTCATTGATAATCCGCATGCTGACATCATAGTTCTTGCGGCTTCCACAAGTGTTCGATTCTTTCTTTCGACAACACCGTTCTGTTGTGGAGTGCGAGCTGCAGAGAAGTTATGTGATATTCCTTCTGTTGAAAGATAGGCTTCAATGACAGAGTTTTTAAATTCTGTGCCATTGTCACTTCTTAACTTCTGTGTTCTGCAATCATAAAGAACTTGGATTCTTTTCATTAGATTTATCAATATATTTGGAACATCTGATTTCTTTCTAACGAATTCAACCCATGTGAAACGTGAATACTCATCAATTAGGACAAGTATGTATTTCTTGCCACCTAGGCTCTGTATGGCAATGGGACCGCAGAGGTCGACATGAAGCATGTACAGAGGTCTAGTGCAAGATACATCTGTTTTGCCTTTGTCGGAAGCTCTTTTGAGTTTTCCCATCTCACAGGCAGAACATAAATGATCCTTATTGAATTTAACATTTGGCAAACCTTTAACTAGATCAAGTTTGACCAGTTTTTCCAATGTGTGAAAATTCAAGTGACAGAACCTGTTGTGCCATAACCAGGCTTCTTCACTTTTGCAGGCAACAAGGCAAACTTTGTCCTTGTTCTTTGAGTTGAAGTTCATTAGATATAGATCACCTATTCTTTCAGCTCGCAGAAGTTCCATACTTGTTTCTTCACTTTGTAGAGAGCAGAAAGTTCTTTTGAACAACACATTGAATCCTGTATCACAAAGTTGACTTACACTGAGTAGGTTGTGCTTAAGGCCATCCACATATGCAACTTTGTATACAGAAACGTCTTCTTTCCTTATGACTCCATAGCCTTTTATGTGTCCTTTCTTGTTGTCTCCAAAAGTCACAGATCCACCATCTTGTGTTTCTTTGTACGTGGATAGTGCACTTCTGTCACCAGTCATGTGCCTTGAGCATCCGGAGTCTAGATACCAGATTTTCACATACTTCTTCTGCAGGACAATCACAGAGATTTAGGTACCCATATCCATATGGGTCCAATATTGTTAGAGTTTTTCAAGTTTGCCTTGGCATTCTTGAAATACATTTTGTTCTCTGCAGAAGAGTCAAATTGTTTCTTTTTGGGATTTGACTTTTGAATTGTCGTAGAGAGTAAACAGACTTGACTTGAAAAATGATTATTAAGTTTAGACATAAGATCAAAGCAATGACAGTATTGAATATGAGATGTAATTTGCTTGAACTTTTCATTGAACTTTTTAAACTCAGCCACAGAGGCATTACATTCTTTCTTTACATTAGATTTCCTATTACTAGAAAATCTATGAATACTCGAATGTTGTTTGCAAAAGCTCTGTTTAGGACCTGCCTTCTGTGGGTTGCTTCTGTGGTGAACTTCTTTCATCACTGTCACAGAAGAAAAAGATTTATTAACCTTGGGTTTTGAAAATCTAGAACTTATAGGATCAATAGAGGTCTTCTGTAATATTTTAAGCTCAGCAGAGGTTTTGATATGTAGATTCAAATTTAGAAAATCTTGGCAGATTGGAATCTCTGTGAGTTTCTCTTTTGGAGAAATAGTTCTGTGAGGAACTTCAAAGGAGAATTTGACATCCTCTGTGTCACAATGAATTATCCCTGATTTGAAATCAGTCTCTGAGTTGTCAGAGGATGAATCGTCCTCGTATACAGAGGTTGAGTCAATTCTTTCAATAGAGGCTGGATTTTCTGAGTATGTATCGTACGAGCTTTCTTCCTCTGTAGAATAGTTTTCATAGATTTCAGAGGTTTCTAATAAGATTTCTTCAGTGAGAGTTTTATCTATAGAAGATGTACAGAAATTTTCTAAAACGCTTGATTTCCATATTTCCAAAATTTCTTTTTCAATTAAATTTTTAAAGTTTTCTTCTGAAAAAATGGGTTTAAACTCAGGAGCTTCTGCTGATAATTTCTTTTCAACGTTTATCAAACAGACAAAAGCAACCTGTGTTTGGGTTTCTGGTTTACCAAACTTGAAGATACCAATCTGATCTTGTGTTTTCAGATATTTCTTTGGTTTGATACCTCTATTGACAGAGGTTGAAGATGATGAGTCTGTGTTTTCAAACCACACGTTAATCATCTTCTTATGTTTCTTCAAGTAAGGATCCACAGAGATTTTCGCCCGTTTGCTTACAGAGATTAGATTTGGAAAATCTGGTTTGTTTGTTTTTCCAATCACAAATAACGAGGACAGAGGTTTGTTTCTTTTGCCTTCAACACCTAGGGTGATATCATCATACCCTATACCTCGTCTCCCTATTTGTGAGTTTATTTTTTCATAAACTTTCTGTGCATCTTTATAGTTTTTAAGCAAAACTTCTCTTCTGAGTAAATCTTGCCATAATACCTCTCTTTCTCTTTGAAAGTATTCTTTAAGAGCTCTTATGTCAGTAGTTTCGCTCCTTGAAACTAAAAGTTCTTTTGTTTTATCTTTTAAAGTATTGGTTAATTCAGAAATTTGTTTTTTTTAAAGGATCTAGAGTTTTGTTCCAATTCTTTTCTATTCTCTCTTTTTCCTCAAAAATCTTTGCTTTTTCTTGAGTGAGAAGCCGTACTTCTCTCTCATTGAAAGTGAGTCTTTTCTGAATACTTTGATTTATCTCTTTCAGTTCAATTAATTCAATGTTAATTCTAAGTGTATTATCATCTACAGAGGTAATACAAGAGTTGGAATTTGAAGTAGATACCTCAGAGTCAGTGCAGGAGTCGACTTCTGCCATGCCACAGAAGAGGGCATTGGCGGTATGTTCATCGTCAGAAGTAGAGTCTGACTGGAAGTCTTCTGTGTTTTCCTCAGAATGTCCTTTTGCTATTAAGGATTTTTGAGCATAATATTCGGCTTTCTTTTTGTAGAAAGCAGAGTCCCTCTGTGGGCGATTTGATCTGCTTCTGCATTCATTCGCAAAATGGCCTGGTTTTCCGCAGTTAAAACACCCTCGAGGAGTGTTTCCTGTTCGATCATTGGACTTCTGTAGGTCTCCGCCTTTCTCTGATCTACATTCATTTGCATAGTGACCAGGTTTGCCGCACTTGTAGCATTCTTGCTGCGTGTAGCTTACCGAGTCATCTGACTTCTGTCGGTCATTCCCTCTGTAATTTCTATCGCTTGACCTCTGTCGGCCACTTGATTCTTCTCCTCTTCTGTCATTCTGGTTGTCTCTATCATATCTTTCATTTCCGGAACCTCTTCTGTTTCCTCTGAACTCTTTTGTCAATAGAGCTAAAGATTTAGCTAGTGACGCAAGAGTTATTTCCTTTTCTGCTTGCTCTTCTTCTTCACTGTCAATTATCACCATCTTCTTCTTCTCCTTCTTCTTCTCCTTTGTGGCTTTATCATTTCTTGGTCTCTGTGCATCCTCTTTAGTTTTACTAACCAATGCATATGGTGCAATGGTTAGTGTTTTAGCCTGTGCTATCTGAGGTTCTTGTGCGGCTAATGTTCCGTAAAGATCAGAGAGAGTCCAGGTGTCTAGATCCTGATTTGTCTGTAGGGACATAGACAACTGGAGCCATTCTTCATTTAGACTTTTTAAAAACATGACATTGTTTTCTTCAGAAGTTCTGTCAATGCCTGATTTTCTGCACTTGTTGATTAGAGAGTTGAATCTGTCGTATGTTGTTTGTAGAGATTCTGTTGCAGAGGCTCTGAATGCATGATATTCATTTATGTACTGTGCTCTTCGGTTTTTTTGTGTTTTAGCACCTCCTTCCAACTGTCTTTCCAGTTCTTTCCACAGATCATGCGCTGTTTCACATGAATCCAAGGATTGAAAGAGTTCGTTGGGTATTGCCATAATTAATGTCCTCTTGGTTTTCTGAGCAACTTCATCTTCTGCTTTATCTTCGGTTGACCACTCCCCTTTTGGCTTTGGTTTTTGATGTTCGGGGATTTCGGCAGATTCAGCAGTAGCAGGTATACGAGGTACTACTGTCATGGGAATAGGAGGAGGATTGTACAGATATTGTACTTGATTTTTTTCAGTGCCCTCGAAAAAATGGACCATTCTTATTTTCTACTGAGGATACTCATCTCGAAGGAGAGTAGGAGGTTTAGTGAGAGAACCAGTAGTAAAGAAATTATTTGTATTTGTCATTTGAAGATTTTAGAAAGAAAGTATGACTAAAGAGTTACTTCGATGAACTTGAAGATTTTCTGGGTTTAAGCAGTTTCCAGACACAATTTTAAATCTCAATAATATCTATCACGAATCTTGATAAGTGGATCACTTGATATTGAAAATCAAGGAAGGCTCTGATACCAATTGTTGGTTCCCAGATTCACTTAATCAAGATTAACAGTCTATTAGTTGAGTTTAGAGTTTGATGCGGAAGCGTATTAAACTAACAGATATGTTTGATAGATATTAGAACGCACACATATAAAGAAAACAGTAAAGAATGAAAAGGATTTTTTGAACAGTTACTGTTATTCAATATATGATAACAACACGAAGAACAGATTAAGAACTGTTGGTGTGTGTGAGAATATAACACTCAGATATTTGACAATAAAGCTTGAGAGTATTAGTGATTCCTTGTGTTCGTTCCTTAGGAAGATCTCAACATGAGACTTCCTTTTATACTACTCTTAGAAGACTATGAAGTAGGTCATTGTTCCTTTTACGGCATGAATAGTAAACTGGATGGTGTGAACAGTGGACTGGATGGTGTGAGCAGTTGTTTGAGCCATGCGCATTTAATGGAGCAGATGTACTTTTGGTAAATGCATTAAATGGCGCAGACGTCTATTTTGTACCTTGCCCTATTGAGTCCACTCAGAGCTTGACACGTGTTTTGACAGTACTTTTCCATGCAAGTTGATGAACGTATCCAGTAATATCTTCCAAGTCTTTATTGAGGACCACAGAGGCTCTGTAATGAATTACAGAGGTTCTGCGGTCTGGTCCTCTGTGGAGCAGTCTTCGCCGGATTCCGAGTCTTTGGTATTCTTTGTGCGTATGACAGAGCTTCTGTAGGAAGCCTCTGCTGCTTCTGTAGCTTCTTGACCTTGATTTCTCGGTAATGTCGGCAGAGCCTCTGTAAGAGGCTTTCTTTACTTAGCCTATTTTTCACTACTTCTAAATACTTCTATGATTAGGAAGATTGAAGCTAACACTGGGCTACTGCCATTACCCTGCGATGAACCATTGGCGTCCCCGTTAAACGGGACGAAATATGGTTGCAACCCATAGTGGAATTGCTGTGGTCCATTCTGAAACTGCTGCGATCCTTGCTGGAAAGGCTGCGATCCACCTTGAGGTCCATTCTGAAATGGCTGCTGATATGGTTGCGACCCTTGTTGGAAAGGCTGCGACCCATTATTCACGGGTGGTGGCCTTATGTGCTGAGGAGGAACTGTCCCAAACTGAGGATTTGGGTTGAACGACCCTGGCTGTTGATTCTGCATGAACGGGCCTGGATGCTGATTCTGCACGGATGATCCTGGATTCGGGACAAATGGTCTAGGGCCATTCTGGTCGAACGATCTTGGAACTGGGTTCTACACGAACGGCCTAGGACCATTTTGAGGCCCAAGAGGATTTCTTAATCGTGCGATCTCCTCAGCTGCTCTGCGATTCTTCTCCGCCATTGCATTGAGCTGATTCCTGGCGACTTCGAGCTCCTGATACATCTGAGCGACGGCTTGCTGCGGATTTCCAGAGGCTGCCATTTTCCTGCAATAGAAAATAGAAGAAACTCCAAGAAATTATTAGTAGGGTGCACGTTCGTCGAGGATTTTCTCTAGATGAGGTCGCACGGATGGCGCCAAACTGTTAATGCCAAAAATCGCAACAAAGGGACAACTTAAGGTCGATGTGGACTTAATCAACTAAAGAAAGGATCTTTCGACGAGACGTGCGACAAAGACGAAAATGTAAATGAGACAATGGATTTGATGACGCAGGAAAAACCTCAATCGAGGAAAAAACCTGCGGACGACAAGGGATGTCGTCGCTGCACTATGGTCGCCAATCAGGGGCGACGTCCTTGGTACTGGCGTCGGTCGTACGATGATTACAATACAAATGAAGGAAATACTTCGAAATGTAAAGTACAAGTGTTTAAATGTGAAAACAAGTGTTTGTCGTGTGTGAATACAAAGTGTGAACTTCTGGTCGAGGACTGATACTTGAGCTTTTCCTTCGAGTGTTCTTGAGTTCGCTGTAAGATTCTGGCTTTCAGTATTTAATCTCCAGAATTTGAATGTTCTTTGCTGCGAGTTTGGATGATTTTCTCTGTTGTGTGATGATGTTCGTTGAAGTGTATTGGATGTTAACCGATGTCCCTTGAAATGAGGCTTTAGCTTGTCTTTTATAGTCTCCGCGTCATTAATTAGCCCCATTAATGATTCAATCAACGGCTACAACGGCTGGAAATGGTCGCCGGAGTGATTATCCATGATGATCTTTGTCCGTTATAGCTATCGATCGTTGATGGTTGCGTCGGTTATATTCGTTGCTCTTTAATGACTTTGACTCCTGCATTAAACACTTAACAAACGTAACAGTCTAAGTTAATGTTAGCTCGGTCGAAGGTATGATGATCTTATGCGATGGTCGTACGGGACGGGCGATGCTAAGGTCGAGTGTCGTGAGGGACGTACGACTTACCTTTTACGGGCGCCGACGGATGTTTTATGGGTTCTTGTCGAGACCTTATCTTAACACAAGATTTAGTTCACAATCGTGCGTCTTACCTGTTCTGGTCGTGGTCGTACGAAGTGATTTTTTGCCCAAATAGTTTCTAAGACGGTGGCAAGATTTGTTCCACTCCGGTTGTAAAGCATTTAGAAACTTCATGTTAGCTTCCAACTCCGTCTTGGTGACTTTTATCTTATAAAGATCATTTATCACCCCCCAAAAACGATCAAAAACACTCTTTAACGACTCGTTCTCCTTGGCCTTGAACCCTTCAAAATTGTTCATAAATCGTGTTTGTCGGAGTTGAGTTGCAACCGCGGAACCTAACATGATTTTCTCAAGTTGAGACCACATCATTGTTATATTATTTTTATAACAATCAATTCTATTATATATGTGGTTTGGAAGAGCTTGAATGAGAAAAGACTTGGCTTCCCTATCTACTTGAGATCGCAAATTTTCTTCCGGCGTATAATCTTCGGGTTTCTTAAGAGATCTTGAAGCCGGAGTAGTTGCGGTAGCCGGAACATTCACATACGGTTTGACAAACGGACCTTCCATCAATGATCGCATAATGTTTGCACCATTATTTTGCGATTCCACGAATCTGATTAAACGATCTTGCCATTGCGAGAACTCGTTTTCATTTATAAGCACCGGAGGACGAATATTCGAACCCAACGACATCATTATATCGTTCTTGTATAAACCCTCTTGGTTAGCCATGGTCAACAGAAAGTCAACACTGAAAAAAGTCTGAAATTAACCAAGTCAGAAACTCGCAAGCAAGGGTTACAAGAAGTAAGGAACTCGCAAGCAAAAGAAGCGAGAAGTGAAAAATTCGCCAGCAAAGGTTGCGAAAAGTGAGGATTTCGCAAGCAAAGGTTGCGAAAAGTAGACTTGTGCTGGAAGTGGGAATCTGAAGGATTACTTTTCGCAAAAGAAGCTTGCGAAAAGAATGACTATTCGGGTCAGAGGGTTGCGAAAAGTAAGGTGTTATATTCAATCTTCCTAATCATAGAAGTATTTAGAAGTAGTGAAAAATAGGCTAAGTGAAGAAAGCCTCTTACAGAGGCTCTGCCGGACTTACTGAGGGCTCAATAACAAGAATCTACAGAAGCTAAAGAGGCGCGCTACAGAAGCTCTGTCATACGCACAAAGAAGACCAATATCTCGGAATCCGGAGAAGACTGCTCCACAGAGGACCAGACCACAGAACCTCTGTAACTCATTACAGAGACTCGGTGGTCCTCACTGAAAGACTTGAAGATATTTATAATATCTTGCTACTGTTACAGGACCCGTTCATCAACTTGCATGGTAGCATGCCCTGTCCAACGTCGACGTGTCAAACTCTGATTGGACTCAGTAGGGCTTAGTACATATTAGACGTCTGCTGCATTAAATGCAATACAACACGTCTTACTGTTCATGCCATTCTTGCAACTGTTCACGACATCCGTTCAACTATTCATCAGTACCGTCTGAATAGTAGCATATGCTTTATGGTCCCCTTTAGAGTAGTATATAAGGAAGACTCATGTTGAGTTCTTCCTTAAGAATCATAAATCAATCTCATAAATCGTCCATCATAAGAACACAAAAAGCTTATTCACCTTAAGAGTCATATCTGTTTTAAAGCTTTACTTACTCTTTGTTCTAAATCTGTTCTTGATATATATATATATTCAGTAAACCTTGAAGTAATTATATTCTGTTCACTGTTTATTTATATTCCGTTCTAAATCTATCAAACATATCTGTTAGTTCTTCAAAAACGCTTCTGCATCAAACATTAAACTTGAACTAATAGATCTGATAATCTTGTTTAAGCAAAACGGGAACCAACAATTGGTATCAGAGCGAAGCTTGATTTTCAATATCAAGTGATCCTCGTTTGACAACATTGTTGATAGATTTCATTTCTCTTCATCATCATATTTCTGGATATTAGTTGTACTCAGAAAAACTCCCAGATCTTCATACTCATAAATCCTCCATCAGATTATCCTTTCCTCAAAATGACAAATACAAATAACTTTTTTACTGCTGGCTCATTAACCAAACCTCCTACTCTTCTAAGAGATGAGTATCCTCAATGGAAAATAAGAATGGTTCATTTTTTTGAGGGTACTGAAAAAACTCTCAAACAATATCTATATAATCTTCCTCCGGTTCCTATGATAACTATGCCACGTGTACCAGCTACTGCTGAATCTCCTGAAATCCCTGAACATCAAAAACCTAAACCAAAAGAAGAATGGTCAAATGAAGATAAAGCAGAAGATGAAATTGCACAGAAAACAAAAAGAATATTGATCATGGCAATCCCCAACGAACTTTTTCAATCCTTAGATGCATGCGAAACAGCGCATGATCTCTGGAAAGAATTAGAAAGACAGTTGGAAGGGGGTGCTAAAACTCAGAAGAACCGAAGGGCACAATACATAAATGAATATCATGCTTTCAGAGCCTCTGCAACAGAATCTCTGCAAACAACATACGACTGGTTCAACTCTCTCATAAACAAATGCAAAAAGTTTGTTATTCACAGAACCACGGAAGAAAATAACGTCATGTTTCTAAAGAGCCTGAACGATGAGTGGCTTCAGTTGTCTATGTCATTACAAACAAATCAAGATCTAGACTCCTGGACACTCTCTGATCTCTATGGAACACTCGCTGCACAAGAGCCTCAAATAGCTCAAGCTAAAACACTAACCATTGTGCCATACACATTGGTTAGTAAATCTACAGAGGCTGCCGACAGACCAAGAAATGAGAGATCTACAGAGGAGAAAAAGAAGGAGAAAAAGAAGGAGAAAAAGAAGATGGTAATGGTTGATAGCGAAGAAGACGAGCTGATAGAGGAAGAGATAACTCTTGCGTCATTAGCTAAATCAATGGCTCTATTGACAAGAGAGTTTAGAAATAACCAAAGGAATTCTGGTAGAAGAGATGATGGAAGAAGAGAAGAATCAAGTGACCGACAGAGGTCAGACTACAGAAATGATGACCAACAGAGGTCGAGCGATAGAAGCTACAGAGGAAATGATCGACAGAGATCAGATGACAAGGTAGGCCACACACAAGAATGCTACAAATGTGGTAAACCCGGTCATTACGCAAACGAATGCCGAACAGAGAAAGGTGGAGACCTACAGAAGTCTGACGACCGAACTGGAAACACCTCCTAAGGTTGTTTCAACTGCGGCAAGCCAGGTCATTTCGCAAAAGAATGCAGAAGCAGACCAAATCGCCCACAGAAGGACTCAGCTTTTTACAAAAAGAAGGCCGAGTATTACGCACAAAAATCTCTAATGGCGAACAAAGGGCATTCAGAGGCAAACAAGGAGGACTTTGAATCAGACTCCACCTCTGACGATGAATTCCCTACAAATGCCCTGTTCTGTGGTATGGCAGAAGTCAACTCCGACACTAACAATGAGGTATCCACTTCAAACTCTATCTCAAGTACTGATTCTGTAGATAATGATTTATTTAAACTTAACATTGAACTGAAAGAAGTAAATGAAAGCATTCAGAAAAGACTGACCTTTAATAAAAGAGAAGTAAGGCTTCTTACTCAAGAAAAAGCCAAAATCTTTGAAGAAAAAGAAAAAGTCGAAAAATATTGGAGCAAAAATATAGATCCTTTAAAAAGGCAAATTTCTGATCTACCCTATGCTTTAAAAATCAAAACAAAAGAACTTTCTGTTTCAAAAAGTGAAACAACAGACATAAGAGCTCTCAAAGAATACTTTCAAAAAGAAAGAGAGGTACTTTGGCAAGATCTTTTAAGAAGAGAAGTTTTACTTAAAAACTATAAAGATGCACAGAAGGTGTATGAAAATGTAAACTCTCAAATAGCAAGACGAGGTATAGGGTACAGTGATATTACCTTAGGAGTTGAAAATAAACGACTAAAACCTATGTCTTCTCTATTTGTTTTGGGAAAAACTAATAAACCAAACTTTCCAAACTTACTCTCTGTAAGTAAAAGGGTTAAAATCTCTGCAGAACCTCACTTAAGGAAACATACAAAGATGATCAATGTGTGGTATGAAAACACAGATTCATCATCTTCAACCTCTGTTAATAGAGGAATCAAACCAAAGAAATATCTGAAAACACAAGATCAGATTGGTATCTTTAAGTTTGGTAAACCAGAGACTCAAACACAGGTTGCTTTTGTCTGCATGATAAATGTCGAAAAGAAATTATCAGCAGAAGCTCCTGAGTTTAAACCCATCTTTTCAGAAGAAAAACTTGAAGAATCTATTGAAAAAGAAATTTTGGAAGTTTTAAAATGAATTGTTTTAGAAAGTCTCTGTACATCTTCTATAAATCAAAAACTCGCTGAAGAGATCTCATCAGAAACCTCTACCATCTATGAAAGTATCTCTACAGAGGAAGAAAGCTCGTACGATACATGCTCAGAAAATCCAGCCTCTGTCGAAAGAGATGACCCAACCTCTGCATACGAGGACGATTCATCCTCTGACGACTCAGAGACTGATTTCAAATCAGGGATAATTCACTGTGACACAGACGATGCTAAATTCTCCTCTGAGGTTCTTAACAGAACCATCTCTCCAAAAGAGAAAATCACAGAGATCCCTATCTGTCCAGATTTTCTCAAAATGTATATTCAAGTTAAAACCTCTACAGAGCTTGAAAATCTGAAAAAGGTCTCTATAACTCCTAAAAGCTCAAAATTTTCAAAACCTTCAAGGAAAATTAAAGAGAATCCCACTTGGCAACAAAAGGGAAAATGGCCTGAAGCTAACAAATATTTTTCCTCTGTGACAGTGAAGAAAGATGTTCACCACAGAAGAGAGTCACAGAAGGCAGGAACTAAACAAGACTTTTGCGAACAACATTCTAGTATTCATAGATCTTCTTGTAATAGGAAATCTAATGTAAAGAAAGAATGTAATGCCTCTGTGGCTCAGTTCAATGAATTCAATGAAAAGTTCAAACAAATCACATCTCATATTCAATACTGTCATTGTTTTGATCTTATGTTCAAATTAAATAAACACTTCTCAAGTCCAGATTGCTTACTCTCCATCAACTTTCAAACTCAAAAGTCAGAACCAAAAGAGAAACAATCTGATTCTTCTAAAAAGGATAAAATGTATTTCAAGAATGCCAAGGCAAACTTGAAAAATTCTAACAGTATTGGACCCATATGGATATGGGTACCTAAATCTCTGTGATTGCCTTACAGAAGCTACATGTGCCAATCTGGTATCTTGACTCTGGATGCTCAAGGCACATGACTGGCGACCGAAGATTACTATCCACGTACAAAGAAACACACGATGGTGGGTCTGTAACTTTTGGAGACAACAAGAAGGGACATATCAAAGGCTATGGAGTGATACAAAAAGAAAATGTCTCTGTATACAAAGTTGCATATGTGGATGGCCTCAAACACAACTTAGTCAGTGTAAGTCAACTTTGTGATACAGGATTCGATGTGTTATTTAAAAGAACTTTCTGCTCTCTACAAAGTGAAAACATAGGAATGGAACTTCTGCGAGCTGAAAGAAGAGGTGATCTATATCTAATGAATTTTACTTCAAAATCCAAGGATAAAGTTTGCCTAGTAGCCTGCAAAAGTGAAGAAGCGTGGTTATGGCACAACAGGTTCTGTCACTTAAACTTTCACACCTTGGATAAACTAGTAAAACTCGATCTAGTTAAAGGTTTACCAAATGTTAAATTCAATAAGGATCACTTGTGTTCGGCCTGTGAAATGGGAAAACACAGAAGGGCTTCCCACAAAGGCAAAACAGACATGTCCTGCACTAGGCCTCTATACATGCTTCATGTCGACCTCTGCGGTCCCATTGCCATACAGAGCCTAGGTGGCAAGAAATACATACTTGTCCTAATTGATGAGTATTCACGTTTCACATGGGTTGAATTTGTTAGAAAGAAATCAGATGTTCCAAATGTATTGATAAATCTAATGAAAAGAATCCAAGTTCTTTATGACTGCAGAATACAGAAGTTAAGAAGTGACAACGGCACAGAATTTAAAACCTGTGTCATTGAAACCTATCTTTCAACCGAAGGAATATCACAGAACTTCTCTGCAGCTCGCACTCCACAACAGAACGGTGTTGTCGAAAGAAAGAATCGAACACTTGTGGAAGCCGCAAGAACTATGCTGTCAGCATGCGGATTATCAATGAACTTTTGGGCAGAAGCAATTTCTACTGCGTGTTATACTCAGAATCGTTTAACCGTTGTGAAAAGACACCTCAAGACGCCTTACGAATTGCTTAACAAAAGGCGGCCAAACATCAAAATTTTCCATGTATTCGGATGCAAATGCTTTGTCTTAAACGACAGAGATTCAAGAGGAAAGTTTGATGTAAAAGCTGATGAAGGCAAATTCATTGGATACTCTGCCACTTCCAAAGCCTACAGAACATTCCTTACAAAGTCTCAAAAGATTGTAGAAAGCATCAATGTTTCTTTTGATGATTCATTCCAAATGACTTCTGAACAAATCAGTTCAGAACTCGGAATTAAAGGGAAATCCTCTGACATCTCAAAAACAAAAGAAGATTTGGATCTTCTATTTTTAGAGATGTTCAACAATGACATTGATCCTTCTGTTGGAACCATCAGAATTTCTGAAGAACCATCCTCTGTCGGACAAAATCCTACAGGTATGACTCTAACTGGTCCAAATAATGCTTCATCTTCTTCTATAAATACTACAGATGCAAATGCCGAAGAAGAAAATGAAGAAGATGAAACTTCAAGAAAAACGACCACAGAAGCTGCTGAAAATCAAACTCCACAATCCACAGAAGAACCAATTATAGAGGAAGTTGAGGACCAAGACTATACGTCCTCAGAGGAACAAACTCCACCACCACTCATACCAATCATTCAGCAAACGGTAGGATCAACTACCAAGGCACGAAAAACGACAGAGGCTACACGAGAAGAAGAAACACCAGAAGCCTCTGAAGAAAGTTTTGATGACATTGATGATCATCTTCCACGCACAACTCAGTGGACAAAAAGCCATCCTCCAAGCCAAATAATTGGAGAACCTTCTGACTCAGTAAAAACAAGGTCTGCCACTGCTAATTTTTGTTTCTTTACAAATTTTATTAGTGTGATAGAACCAAAGAAGATTTCTGAAGCCCTAGATGACCCAAACTGGGTAGACGCCATGCAAGAAGAACTTCTGCAATTTGAGCGTAACAGAGTATGGACTTTAGTACCTCTGCCACGAGGGAAACAGGCCATTGGGAGTAAATGGGTCTACAGAAACAAGAAGGATGAAGATGGAGTGGTCATCAGAAACAAAGCAAGATTAGTAGCAAAGGGATATAGACAAGAGGAAGGCATAGACTACGATGAGACTTTTTCCCCTGTCGCACGGCTCGAAGCAATAAGAATATTCTTAGCCTTCGCAGCCCACAGAGGTTTTAAATTCTATCAGATGGACGTAAAATCAGCCTTTCTAAACGGTGAAATCCAAGAAGAGGTTTACGTAAATCAGCCACCAGGGTTTGAAATCTCAAAGTTTCCAAGGCATGTATACTACCTTGAAAAGGCTCTATACGGACTGAAACAGGCTCCAAGAGCATGGTACGAACGACTTTCTACCTTCCTTCTAGTCAATGGCTACAACAGAGGTACATCAGATACTACCTTATTCTATAAACGCAAAAATAGTGAGATAATGCTTGTACAAATATACGTGGATGACATAATTTTTGGGTCTACAAATTCAGAAGAGTGCAAATTTTTTGAAAAACTCATGCAGAGTGAGTTTGAAATGAGTATGATGGGAGAATTAACATTCTTTCTCGGACTTCAAGTCAAACAATCTTCAGAGGGAATTTTTATAAATCAAGCTAAATATGTCTCTGACATTCTTTTAAAATATAATCTCTCTGATACCTCTGCAATGAAGACTCCAATGGCCACTGGAAACAAGTTATTCTTAGATCCAAATGGTATTTCTGTAGAATGCACTCTCTACAGAGGCATGATTGGATCTCTGTTATACTTAACAGCAAGCAGACCTGACATTATGCATGCCACATGTCTTTGTGCACGTTATCAAGCTAATCCAAAGAAATCACATTATGATGCTGTAAAGAGAATCTTTAGATACCTGAAGGGGACCAAAAATCTAGGTCTCTGGTATCTACAGAACTCTGGTTTTAGTCTTAAAGCTTATACAGATTCAGACTATGGAGGATGCATGCTCGACAGAAAGAGTACCTCTAGGAGTTGCCAATTCCTAGGTGGTAAACTAGTCAGTTGGACCTCCAAGAAGCAGAATTGTGTCTCAACATCCACAGCAGAAGCTGAATACGTTGCTGCTGCTAGCTGTTGTTCTCATGTTCTATGGATGAAGACTCAGCTAAAAGACTACGGCCACATCCTATTCAAAATACCCATCTTCTGTGATTCCAAAAGTGCCATTGCTATATCTGCCAACCCTGTGCAACACTCAAAAACCAAGCATATCGATATAAGGTACCATTTGTTGAAACATCATGTTGAATACGGTACAATTGAAATGCATTTCGTGCCAACAGAATATCAACTCGCTGATTTATTCACCAAAGCACTAGACGAGAAAAGGTTCAATTTCTTGGTGGGAAAGTTAGGAATGATAAACATGGTGTGACGATCCTCTGTAAGTATAGATTTATCTTCTGTAAATATGTACAAATTTCCTTTATTTTTGCTTTAAGTTAATTTGTTTCTGTTTGTAAGTTCTCATCAATCTCAAATAGTTCTTAAAATCACAGAGCTTCTGTAAGTCAACTCAGAACCTCTGACGACCCCTACAGAACCTCTGGAAAACATGACCTATGTTCTATGCAAAACTTATCATTCTTTGATCCAAGCATAGGTCAAGGGGGAGCAAAAGGAAATTACTTGATCTACAGAGGTGATTAGATCAAGGGGGAGCAAAAGGAAATTACTTGATCTACATAGGTGATTAGATCAAGGAGGAGCAAACGGAAATTACTTGATCTACAGAGGTGATTAGATCAAGGGGGAGCAAAAGGGGACCCTGAAATGATCTAAAGAGATCAAACTGTCAAGGAAAAGCCAAAGAAGAATGTCGATAACTCCATATCGACAGAAGTCAAACATCACTACCGAGAAAAGAAGAACCAAAAGGTACGTCTCTCGCACAAAAGGTTTTTGGAAAACAATTTTCTAGGACAAGAATAGTCAAATAGGTCCTAAAAATGCTGTGAATAACATTTCAAAAGTCAAAAGCTCAAAAAGTTTCACAAAATTCAAATTAGGAGAAATTTAAGGTCATAGAGCTTCTGCTGAGCTCAACAGAGGTTCTGCAGGAAATATGCTCTGTGATCACAAATTAACCCTCTGTCGATCTTTTGGAATGTTATCTCGGAAACCGAAAACACAAACCATGACCTTCTCGAACAAACCGTTTGTTTTTAATAGTTTTCTCGGACACAAACTTTCAAATATGTCCGAAAAACATCTCTTAAACCAAATCAAAAATTGGATGATCAAAAATTTTAATAAAATTTTTATTATGAGATTTTTTCCTTCATAGAGCTTCTGCTGGCCCTCACAAAACTTCTGCAAGTTCCAACAGAGCCACAAAACCTCTGCGAAGCAAATTTCGTGACAAAAATCCGATTTTATCCTCTCCAATGCCTTTACAAATGTTTTGGTTAAAGAAGAACCCCACAGAAGTCATGATAACAATGAGATATATGAAAGGGATAAACAACAAAGATTTTCAAATTCACAGAGCTTCTGTAAGGTACAGAAGTTCTGGAGTGATAACGGTTACTTTTACTGAGAGTGAATTTCACATGGCTAAGAATAACCCCACGCGCCGAGCATTAATGAGCCGCGCACGTCGTCCTGTCATCCTCTGACATGGCCTACGTGTCCCATTTTCATTGGGCATACATGGAACGTTTTATGTGGAAAGTTGAACCCGTCGTTCTAACTCGAGTACGGATTCCAAATTTTAATCCATTACCATATATTCTACTCCTTCGAATACTACCGTTTTACCCTCCTATAAAAACCAAGCTTACCCTCTCATAAACCTTTTACAAACTCTCATTCTTCTCCGGCGAAACCCTGAAAAAAAACCTGCAAGTTTCTTATTCTCAGTATCAAAATGGCTTCATCTTCTCAAGCTATCTCCCCTGCACACTCTCCGGCGACCTCACCAGAACATTCACCGGCTCATTCTGAACATTCAGAAAACCCCAACCCCGCCCAGAACTTTGAACTAGAAGATTCCGGCGACTCAGCAGACTTTGCTCCGACAACACATCTGCAAAACTTCATAGCTAAGGATCACTTCGAAAAGGTACTACCAATCAAATCCAACAACTGCTATTTGGTCCCATCACCCACTGCTTTCGGCGAAGCCCACGCCATTCTGCTGAACATAATGGAAAATCACATCCTCTTCCCTCTACTCTCAAGAACCCCAAAGAAAATACCAGTCAGATATTTGAACCAGTTTTGGCAGAGCTGCCGATTTGATAAAGACGACTCTATTATCAAAGGGTACATTTCAAGACCTGACAAATCTGAACATCTTGAAATCAAGTTCAACAGAACAATGTTCTCACTTGAGTTCAACCTACCCACGAGGGGTCTTCTTGGTTTGAAGAAATATGCAGAGCAACCAACAGACGACGAGCTCTGTCGATTCGTAGAAATGCTTGGGTATAACACACAACTACGGAAGAGAAATGACTTCCGCAATACAAGATTACCACCTTTGTGGAACACCTTGTTCTCTATTCTTAACAGATGCCTGACAGGGAAGACAGGCAGCATTGACCAGACCTCGCATCAGATCTTAACCATCATGTATGGGGTGTACTATGATCTTCCACTCGATTACGCGACGATAATGATGCAAGAGATCATTAACACCATCGACAGAAAGAACAACACCAAACGGGTCAAAGAGAACGATCCCAACTTTCTACCACCTCTGCAATTCCAAAGAATATTAGGAGTATTATTCGAACCTCTGTTGCTGATACATAAATGGCCAATGGAAGGGCCAATTCCCAAACAGTTTCCGATGAGCAAAAATGTCCCCACTGGTCATGTAGATGGCTACACACACTGCAGACCTTTGTCAAGGAAACTTCTCAAGTATGCCTCGAATAAAACCCTTAAGAAAGAGTATATACGCGATCATAGAACTCCTAAACCGAGTCCTATGACACCCCCGCGTTTAGGAGTCCCCCTAGGAACAATAACAGCATAACCTCTTTCGACTCAAGGAGAAAAGGATCAGAAGATAGCAAAGCACATGTCTATTCAACTCAGCTTTATAGCCAAACGTGCAGAACTTATGGGAAAGAAGTCTTCATCAAGAACCTCTGCATCTACTCCAAAAGCTAAGAAGAGAAAAACTGCAGAAGGCACCTCAACAAGTGCTGCAGAAGATCAACCTTCACCTCCTCATGCCACAGAAATTGGCTCCTCTGCTCCTCCCTCTTCCCAAAAATTGAAGAAGAAAAGAAGATCGAAATCAACAGAGGTAGGGGCACCAAAACCTAAGAGAAGGAAAACCAAAAAGAAGCATGGTAAATCACTTGAAAAGTTGGTTACCATTGCAGAAGAGGAAACTGCAGAAGAAGAAAATGCAGAAGAAAGAACTGCAGAAGAAGTTGCTGAAGAAGGAATGGCTACAGAAGAGTATCAATCGCCCTATCAATCTCCAGATAGATTTGCTCACCAAGGAGACCTGAACGACTTCTTACAGAACCCTGATATTGCCAACACCCTAAATACAGCAGGGTGGACGGCACAACCTCTCGACCACCACTCTCCAGAAGAACAAGATTTCTCCATTTCTGGCATTGACACACATCTGCAAGAAGATGACACAACACCCAAAGATCAACCAGCTAACACACCTGTTATTTTACAGAACCCTTTCATTCAGGGATTGGACATCCACAGAAGAAGTCCAAACCCAGCTTCAGAAGAAAAAGAACTAACAGAAACTGAGTGGAATAGAGGTGAAGCAACAGAGGCTTCTGAGACAAGAATAGAGGTCTCAGAGGTAGATTCAGATGAAGAAGAAGCTGTCTGGATAAGAAAAGGTCTCTATCATCCACATGTCATGAGATTATACGGCTCTCATCAAATGTACGGCTTTTTACGCGCAGAGCAAGGAACCTCAACAGAAGCAAGGGAAGAAGCACCAAGCCGTAGGATAGCTACAGAGGCTGAAATGATAGACGGTGATGTAGTGTTTGGGTGCTTAACAGAGGAAGAAACAAGAAAAGATGCCTGGATAAATAGAGGCACACAACCAAAACCAACTCCCAGTGCAACCCACATTTCTAACTCCGCGGGTCTAGCTGCAGAAGGAGTTATTGAAAAAGAGCAGCACAACTCGATCCTAACCCAACCCATCCAGCCAGAGGTTACTCTTTCAACCTCTGTGCCCACAGAAACCGGGGAATCCATTCCTAGGGAGTCTCCTCAAAGAGACTCACCTATTGTTCGTGATCAATCGCCCCAGATCACCCTAGAACACCCTACAGAGGAATTCGTTTCCTCTTCCACGCACACATTAGGACCAAAACTTCTTTCAGAGAGAAGTAGAGAGCACAGAGACGAAGAGACTCTAGACAAGTCTCCTAGTCAACAGAAGGACATTCTAATACCCACCTCTGGAGTGGATTTGGACACTGTTCTTCACAGAACTTCTGTAGAGATCGAAACTCAGGTTTCTTCTCGAGGATCAGAAGGAAATCCTTCCACCCCCATCGTACAAACAAGGGTGAACGAAGGTGTCCCAGGAACAGGGACTCACTCTGGAGACGAATGTGTTCCTCCAGAGGTTACACAAGGAACACAAGTATCAAGGGATGAGTTCCAAACCCTTGTCACCTCTGTGAACCAAACAATGAAAGAGTTGCAAAGCTCTTTCAAATCCTTTACAGAGACAACATCTACGGCTATCCTGAATCTGAACACCAAAATGGACAATCTGTCCACAGAGGTAAAAACCGCCATCTCAGAGATGAAGTCTTCTGCTGAAACTACTGCCAAAGCTACAGCCACTTCTGCCGCTCAGGAATTCGGAACAACTGCAACTTCTGCTTTCAGGGACTCTGTCAAAAATTTCCTTGAACAAATGAATACGCAATCCAACAGAGCAGAGGGCATTACTCCTGCAGATTTACAGAATGCCCTATCACAAGTCCAAGCAGAGGCAATACGCAACACGACAATGATGCAACCAAAAGACTATATGACCAGAGCACAGCTTACAGAGCTCGGACAGAACGTCATTAACCAGGTCATAGAAGTCATTGTCTCCTTCACAACTGCAAATGCCATCTATGTCAATGATTTCAGAAAGAGTGTCGGCAGAATGCGTTTCAAAACAGAAGCAGAGCTTGCGACATTGATTGGCCTCTGCGATGATGTCTGTGAAAAGTTGATGGCAGCAGGAGCTGAATTACCGAAGAAGCCCAACACTTCTTGCAGAGCAGAGGATACTTCTGATAAAAGTCAGGAGGATTCTGATGATGACCAACCTGGTCCATCAGATAATCCTGAGGGGGAGAATCTAAGGGAGAAAGCTACGAGCAGAGGAATACAAAATCCACAAATCACAGCAGAACCAATCAGCCAAGCCCCTCCAGAACAAATCCAACAACAACAAACCCAAAAGACCACAGAGACAACACCCATCTCTGTGGAATCATCTACTGACGAAACCAAAATTCCAGAAACAGATCAGCAAACCACAGAGGCAACAATCGCCCCTGAGGTAATCTGTTTGGAAGAAACAGATGAACAAACCACAGAGAAAACACCCACCTCTGTGGAAACACCCTAAACCATACCGAGAAGAAATTCGATTGCCACCAAACCAATAAAAGCAACGACCTCTGCAACCTCTGGTTCTGACATTCTGAAAAAGATGCACAATACAATGACTGATCGAATGTCACAGAGAGAAGAAGAAAGGCACAAGTTCACACTAGCGTTCAAAATGGCAAGAAGATTCGACATACCTCAATCCACAGAAACCGAGCTTACAGAAGAAGTCAACAAACAACCTCCAACAGAGGTTACAGAGCAACTCAAGCCAACAGAACCATCGCCACAAAAGTCCTCTAAATCACAAATGTCAAAACCCACAGAGGCAACCCCCATCAAGCCAACAGAAGTGCCAACCTCCAAACTTACAGAAGCAACAGTTTCTGCCCCGCCAAAAGCCAAAGATAAGGGCAAAGGAATACTGACAGAAGAGCCTAAGAAGAAAACATTGCCAAAGCCAACAGAGAAACTAATGAAGAGTGCGTTTGATGCCTTTCAAACCCCAAAGCCTGAAGAAGTTGACTGGGCACATGAACTTAAGCCTATGTCAGACATTCCTCTAACTGGTAGAGCCGCAGAAGTTGTTCAACAGATGGAGAGTCTCAGAAGACAAGTACCACAACCTGGTCCAACATATGAAGAAATGGAAGAAGTGGTATACAAATACCTCTATAAACAATCCTATCAGACAAATCATCCAGTAGATCATGTGACAGATCCAAGGATCAAAAAAGAATTTGAGAACATCTTCACAAGGACAAAGCCAAGAACCAATGCAGATGTCTTCTCAATCCACAAGATCAAAAAGGTGATCTTCTGCAGATTCTCCTTCACAAGAACCTATCCAAGGGTCAGGTACAATCTTTACAAAGTCAGAAGAGAGAACAATTCAGAATCTACCTTCGCTGATGCTGACCTAAGAAATATCAATCCTTATGATCTACCTGACCTTCTGCAATGGACAAAGGACAACTACAACACTGAGCCAAACACCAGAGCCTATCAAGTGTTGAGAAAAGCGATGAGGGAATAGCTTCTGCTCTACAGCATGATAGATTTTCAGCTAGGAAAGGATCTTGGTCTCAAACATCTAGATCTACGACCACCAGAAGATCGCTGCCCACTGGACGCCGTACCTAACTCAATCATTACAGAACCAAGATTTGGGTTAGTATTTCAAAACCCACTAGGCGAGGTCAAACTTTTTGTACCCATGGATTGTCAGAAGTACGCAACCAGTACTCTGAACAAATTCAGAGCAAGCCTTGTAAAATACAGAGGTACAGAGAAAATGGATAGAGATGCTGCAGATACCTTCATCAGAGAGATAGACGCCACAATCCGCCTAAGAGAACTCTGCATCAGATTCTACAAAGAGATCAGAAGAGTCGGAAGAGACAACAGAAGCTACAACGATTTCAAAGATGCCAAAATCTGATTCTCAGACCTCCAATCTCTGCAAACAAACTTAAAAAGTTCATCTTTCATTGTACTCAAATGTAAAATGCCTCTGGCATATTTCTAAATAAAAGAAATTTCGAGGTATTGTTTAACCTCTGTCTTATCTAACTTAGCCTAACTTAACTCAAGTTCAATTTTTTTATTTTTCACTAGTTAGGGGGAGATTGTTAGCTTCAATCTTCCTAATCATAGAAGTATTTAGAAGTAGTGAAAAATAGGCTAAGTGAAGAAAGCCTCTTACAGAGGCTCTGCCGGACTTACTGAGGGCTCAAGAACAAGAATCTACATAAGCTAAAGAGGCGCGCTACAGAAGCTCTGTCATACGCACAAAGAAGACCAATATCTCGGAATCCGGTGAAGACTGCTCCACAGAGGACCAGACCACAGAACCTCTGTAACTCATTACAGAGCCTCTGTGGTCCTCACTGAAAGACTTGAAGATATTTATAATATCTTGCTACTGTTACAGGACCCGTTCATTAACTTGCATGGTAGCATGCCCTGTCCAACGTCGACGTGTCAAACTCTGATTGGACTCAGTAGGGCTTAGTACATATTAGACGTCTGCTGCATTAAATGCAATACAACACGTCTTACTGTTCATGTCATTCTTGCAACTGTTCACGACATCCGTTCAACTATTCATCAGTACCGTCTGAATAGTAGCATATGCTTTATGGTCCCTTTAGAGTAGTATATAAGGAAGACTCATGTTGAGTTCTTCCTTAAGAATCATAAATCAATCTCATAAATCGTCCATCATAAGAACACAAAAAGTTTATTCACCTTAAGAGTCATATCTGTTTTAAAGCTTTACTTACTCTTTGTTCTAAATCTGTTTTTGATATATATATATTCAGTAAAACTTGAAGTAATTATATTCTGTTCACTATTTATTTTTATTCCGTTCTAAATCTATCAAACATATCTGTTAGTTCTTCAAAAACGCTTCCGCATCAAACATTAAACTTGAACTAATAGATCTGATAATCTTGTTTAAGCAAAACGGGAACCAACAGAAGGTTTTGGCAACAGAAGGTAGCGAGAAGCTATGCGAAAAGTATACTTGGAATAAGAAAACTGAAGGTTGCGAAAATTTGATGATGAATGTTGCGAAAGGTCCAGATCTAGCGAGAAATGATCAAAATCTTCAAAAATCCTCTTAATTCCAAAATTTCTGAGAAAGACTTGTGCAGATAGGTTCGAAATCCAAATCCTAACACATTATCTTCAAAAATAAACCTCTGAAAACCTCTGAATTTGAGTCTAAAAGAATGAGCAGAGAACGAACACGCAAAGATCAATTTTCTTGAAAAACTCAAAATTGATGCTGAAAACTTTCGAATTAGACTTCGATCGTTGAACAAAGTATGATCTCCTCAGAAAAACGAATCCAGAGAGCCAAAACGCAGAACAATTCGATCAAAAATCAGAAAATTTTGATCAAATTTCAAGAAAATGAGATTTTCTTGATAAAACCAGAAAATCGATCGAACTTTCTTGTAGAATTAACAAAACTTTTCGTGATTGATCACTGAAAATCTCCTCTGAATCTCGAATCCAGCTCTGATACCAATTGTAAATCCAAGATCTTTCAAGATAGAGAGAGAAATTCAAGTGAGAGAAAGTATGTCATCTCTATTAAGAACTTTTATGTTGCAAAAGCTTACAAAGGGTTTATATACCCTTGACTATTACAAAGTCATACTAAAGGAAAGTAAGCTAATATATAAGAAGCATTGATTACAACATATTATAGCATTAACAGGGGGTATGACCGTCGTAGATATTCTTGGTCCTGGGTCATGTCGAGGGAATTTCTCAAGTTGGTCGAGGGTGTGATTTTTTACCCAAACAGTTAGCCCCCCGAGATCTGAATTTCAAAGCCATTTGAATTTCAGATCTCGCACCAAAGTAAAATGATGAGTCGGGTCGTTTCTGCTGATTAGATCATTAGAATAAAACCGGCTTGGTCAGTTATTATTGCGTGATCAGTTGATGACATTAAGTAAGTTGCGAAGATCAAAAGATGATCTTTAATGCGCGAGATACTTGTGACGATTGTAAGACGATCTTAAAACGTAAGGAACCGATGGTGATCGTAAGACGATCTTTATCAAAATGAGACGTATGGGATGGGAGACAATCGTAAGACGATTGTGTCGAAATAAAGTTTGGTGACGATCATAAGATGATCGGACCAAGATAAAAATTTAAGAATCTTGCGATACAGTCGCTAGAGACTTATGTTCTGGCGTTTCGAGCCGATATGGTCGTTATCGACTTGTGATCTGGCGTTTACAGCCGATACGGTCATTAGAGACTTATGATCAGGCGTTCCGAGCCGACACGGTCGTTAGAGACGTATAATCTGGCGTTCCAAGCCGATACGGTCGTTGGAGACATATGATCTGGCGTTCCAAGCCGATACGGTCGTTAGAGACATATGATCTGGCGTTCCAAGCCGATACGGTCGTTAGAGACATATGATCTGGCGTTTACAGTCAATACGGTCGTTAGAGACCCAAGTTCTGGCATTTACAGCCGATACGGTCGTTAGAGACCCAAGTTCTGGCATTTACAGTCGATACGGTCGTTAGAGACCTATGTTCTGGCATTTACAGCCGATACAGTCGTTAGAGACCTAAGTTACGCTGTGTCTAGCATTTTTACAAGTGGGTAAAATTTTTACCTTACTCGTGATTGTATGATTAATCTCGCGACTTGCCTTTCTTGGCGATCCTGAGATTAAAGCATGCGAGTCGCATTTAGCGGCGACTTTTGCATTTTGACATGCGTCTTACCATGACTGGTGATTGTACAAGTCGTCTTTATTGAAGACATATGCCATGACTAGCGATGAGATTTCATCATGCGAGTCGATTTTATTGACGACCGAGAATTTTAACATGTGTTTGTCGTGACTGACGATCACAAAAAATGTGAGACGACTATAAGTTGCAACCTGCGTTTGCCATGACTGGCGATCATAAGAAAAAACTGTTGATCCAAACCCTCAGTGATTTGATAATGACCCTCTCTTATATACTTAGTGAAAATTGTAAGTAAATAATCTGTATCAGAGTTTCACTATCGCTGATAAGTACTAAGATATTTCAGTACAGCTGATAGGAACTCTCACTCTTTAGTTTAAACATTCAGCGAAACTGTTCACCATAATACTCTGAGTCTGTTCAGTACTTATGGCGATCGCTGATAAGTTAGTTGTTTACTTATGATCCCTGAAGACAAGTTTCACGTTAACATAGGTTCTACGCTGAAGTCGAAGATCAAGCTCAAAAACCAGCGAAAAGTCTCCTAATGAACTGATGCGGATCAGCGAAGACTCAGATTTGTCCACTCAACGTGAAGTATCAAGTACAAGACTTTAGCTATTGTAGGTTCCCAGATTCACGTTGTATCACGATAATGGTAAAGAAATAGACAGCGGAAGCATTTAAATATAAAGCCATTAAAGTGAGTGATTGTGTAAATGATATTGTAATAGTGAGAATCCATTATAGAACTTATAATGATAACAAGATCAAATAATAAACGCTGCTCGTATATTGATAATAGATAACACCAAGAACAAGATCAATGGTGTATCCTGAAATCTCACAGGGAACAATTGTGGGAAACTATTCTTCCAAAAACTTACAATTGTTTGTTCCACTACCTCTCTATTTATAGCCCTGCTAAAGTGAAGGCAGTGTACTATCGTACCCTAGAATGACACGTGGAAAGTGTGTCTACTATTTTTAGGGCATACGTGGAAAGTATGGACACTTGTCTAACACTTGGGATTTCTTACGAAACTTAGGCATCACAGAGGTCTTCACTACAACAGAGCTCATAGACCAAAGCTCTGTTGGTCTTCGGGTTGTGAACAGTTCTTCTGTTGATCTTCTGACAGAGCTCTGTTAGTTCCACCAGAACTCTGTTGAGTTCTGTTGATCTTCTTGAAGATTTTTCTTCTAAGTCTTCTGCTGCATCTCTGATGGTCTTCTGACTTGATAATATTTTCAATACTTTTACATTACAGATACTTGGGTCTAACAGCTATCACTGAATTCTATTATTCGCTGATAAAGAATGATAGATCGCTGAATCAACGAAAAGCTGATCATAAAGTACTCCGTATAAAGTACTTTTTGTCTTATCCACCCTTGCACATCTCTGTACGATATGTCAGAAAAAGAACCTCCTTATTGTCTGAATTCATACAACCACTCTAATACTACACTGTTCAAAATGTGGCTACTAAGGTTGTCAACAAAGGTCAATGACATGCAACCAATCAGCTGCTGCCACGTGTAAAGTGTAAACTGCAATGCATTAAATGCATACAGTATATAAGAAGAAGAACTCACTTCATTTTGAAGTAACTTGCTAACTCTGAACAAGTTCATCCTTCTTATCTTGAGATAGGTTATTATTAGTAATTTCCTTCTCTTTCTTAGTGCAAGAAACTTAGTGTTCCAACTTGTTTAGATTTAGATTTATCTTTAATCTTGTTTCCGCAACAAGCTGTAAATTGTTAATGATTTATCAATAAACATTTTAGAAAAATAAAATTTGTGTGTTTGTATTCAACCCCCCCCCCCCCCCCCTTCTACAAACTTGTATAGCCCTTCGGGACCAACAAGTGGTATCAGAGCGGATTTGTTTAATCTCATAAACAAGATCTAATCTATACTAAGATTTCTCTTCCTTGCTATTTCTGAAAATGGCTACCAACACAAACACAAATTATATCGACAATGGTTCTCTTGCAAAACCCCCTAGATTCTCTAGAGATAATTTTAATCTATGGAAAAATATGATGACTCTCTTCCTAGAAGGTGTAGACCCTACTATGCCTTATTATCTTGAAAACGACCCATTTATTCCTGTAAGAATTGATGCTGCAGTACCAGCGGCTGAGAATAGACCTGCTATTCCAGAAAGGCTGGTACCCAAAGAAGTTCATACGTGGACTGACGAAGATAAGAAGAACGTGGCTATCGACACAAAAGCCAGATCCATACTATCTATGGCTCTTCCTGACGAAGTCTACCATTCCGTCATGAACCTGAAATCCTCAAAAGCCATGTGGGATACAATATGTGTTCAGTATGAAGGTACTGCTGAAGTCCAGGACTCTCGAAAGATCAACCTGGTAAGACAGTATGAAAGTTTCATTTGTGGTAAGAATGAGACTCTCTCTGAAGTTCACCAACGTTTTAATTGCTTAATAATAGATCTAAAAACTGTTGGTAAGGAATATTCTAACTTTGAAGTGCTGACAAAGTTTCTAGAATGTTTACCTGAAAGTCGGGACAGTTATTCTATGTGTCTCAAGCTGTCAAAGGATCTAAGATCAATGACCCTTGCTACCTTATATGGCACGATGCTGAATCATGAGCAATCAAGCCATCTTAAGAAGTATCTTGTAAAAGATTCCAAAAGCACCCCTATTGCTTTAATCTCAGAGGAACCCTCTACTCAGTGACCGTTGGTCACTATCACTGAGTTAGAGAGTAACTCTGAAAGGTCATCAGATTCTGACTCTTCAGATGATGATGAATCTTTGGCTCTCCTAACTAAAAGGTTCAGGAGATTCGCCAAAAAGAAAATGTTCAGAAAGAACAAACCTCTTTCTATAACTGATAAGCCAAGATCACCAACTCCTGTTGATAAGGCTACTGCTACTTGTTTTAACTGCGAAAAGACTGGACATTTCGCTAACGAGTGCAGGTCTAAGAAAGTATCGAGAAACTCAGCGTTTCCCAAGAAATCCTTTATTCCTAGGAATAAAGATGACAAATATGCTAAGATGAAGGAAAAATATGCGAAGCTGAAAAGCTTCAAGAAGAAAGGCAAAGGCCTGATGGTTTACGATTGGGCTGCTTCTGAAGAAGAAGAATCATCATCTGACTCTGAAGATGATGAAGCCAATCTCTGTCTTATGGCAAAGATTGAAGATGAGGAAGAAAGTTCAGGCATTCCCTCTACTTCAACCTCTGCAATTAATGTATCACCTTCCTTCTTTACCAATATCGCAAAAATTGATGAAGCTGATAGTCTGCAAAAAATCGATCTCTTGACTAGAAGTTTATATGAAGCCATGAATGGCAAAACTATAGTTGAAAACCAAAACCTTGATCTCGCTGAACAGCTTAAAAACTGTCACCTTCAAATAGAATAGCTTTCTAAAATTGAAGAAGATTTTAAAGATCAAGTGCATTTAAATCAGCTAGTCAAAATCGAACGAGCAGAAGCTATAGCTGCATTGAAAGCTGAAAAAGCTATTGTTGAAGGATGGTGTAATTCTTCGACAAAGATCACTGAGATAATTAAGTCTCAGATACCCCTGAGTGATAAACGTGGTCTCGGTTACAAATATGAAACTCAAGAACCAGCCACTGATCGTTCCATGCTCTTATTTGGAACTTTCGTATCCTCAGTCGCTGATACTTCATCCTCTCAGTGTTCCTCGTCCAGACCACCTATCCCTGAGGAAATGTTTACCTCTTCAAAAGGTAAAGAAAAAATGGTTTATCCAAGACCTACCTCTATCTTTAAAGATAATGGTAAAGGAATTGCTCCTAACCAAAATCCTCAGAAGGGTACTTTAGTACCAAAGCTGAATGCTTCTAAAGCTTTAGTGATTTATTCCTCTGGATCAAGGAATCAGATCTCTGGATCTACTCAGCGTGGGTCTATTCAACGATCTACTCCTAGACTCAGAGTGGATGTCCTTGGTAAGAAATCTGAAGAACTAAACGTTCCTCCTATTTCAAAAGCCAAAAGCTTATTTGGTGCTGGTCCTTCTAATTCTAAATCAAAAGCTCAGCATTCAAATAGTCCTAGAACTACTTTTAGTTATAGGAAATGTTATCACTGTAGACTCACTGGTCATATTGCTAGTAAGTGCCCCACTGCCACCAAAGCTGAAAAGATAGCTAAGGTGAAGATTGCCCCCAAGGCAGAAGACCACTGAGGTTAAGAAATTAACCAAAGTGAAGACTGACAAAGTTGAATCTTCAAATGCTGCGAAGATTGATGAACCTTCCATTCCAACTACTTCCACTGACAAACGTGTAAACATGGTTAAGTGGGTACCCAAGAAAAACTAATCTTCCTTTGTGATGCAGGTTAAGAAGGGTATCTGGTATCCCGATAGCGGATGCTCTAGACACATGACTGGAAAGAAAAGCCTGCTCGCTGAATACAAGGAAGAGAAAGGTCCCTCTGTGACTTTTGGTGGAAATGGAAAAGGACATACCCGAGGGTTTGGTGTACTCTCAAATGGTACAACAACCTTCAGAAGAGTCGCATATGTTGAAGGGCTGAAGCATAATCTGTTAAGCATCAGTCATTTTATTAGAGATCATGTGATGAATGGTGAAATAGAACTTCATTTTATCCCAACTGATTATCAGTTAGCTGATTTATTTACCAAACCTCTTGATGAGACAAGATTCAACTTTCTCATCAGCGAGCTTGGAATGCTGAACTTTGAAGGATAAAATCTTCAGCGGTTCACATTAATCAGCGATAGGATAAAATCAACTCGTATAATCTATTCAATCATCTTGTCTCTGAATAAAACTTGGTTAAACTGATATCAAGGTATGTTTTCTCTCTCTGACAATCGCATGAAAATGCAAGATTTCAAAACAGAATGCATCGCTGAATATCTCTTCCTTAACAGCGATGTTTTGAAATTTCTTAAAACCTTCACTGATATTTTCATTCAGTGCTTCATGTTTTTCAAAAGAATCCCTGAGTTTTTCTAAACCTCAGAGACAACCAAGAATATGAAAGGACAGTTGTGACGTCATTGCAACGGATAAACCCCGACACGTTTTCTCTTCCTGACACACGTTTGCACGTCTCGTTCAAACTTCCAATCAAATGCAAACACGTGTCCGTGTCATGATGAAAATCTTTTCCCGCTCAAGATTTTCTCTTTCTAAAAATCTCTATATAAACAAATTCTTTGTTTATATTTTTATTTTACGCGATCTATCTTCCTCCGCAAGAAAGAATTCACTGTTGCATTTGCGCTTTCAAAAACTTCAAGAACTGTTCATCATCTTCTTCATCAAACATCAAGGTTAAATATGTTCTTATTCATTACCAAATGCATATAACTTGTTTCTGATCTTTTCTTAGTTTTAACAAGATCAAACAAAAGAACTTCTTAAAATAAAATCATTTTTCTTTCATGATTTTATGAACACAACCATTTCATGGTTGTTCTTCAAGTTTAAATGCGAAAATCTTAAACTTGTTCTTCATTCGTTTCCAGAATCTAATTCTTCATAGAAAACTGGATAACAAGAATAAATGGGTTTTACATTTCGTTTCTTAAAATCAAGAAAAACCCTAATCTTCATTAAGACTTTTGTGTCTGAATGAAATGGATAAAATTTGAACCATCTTAATGGAAAATCTTTCCACATTAAGATAATTCTTATTTGTTAACATCTTTGGTTGAACTGATAATACAGAGAAATGGCATCGTCTGACATTCCTGCTACCGCTGAGAACATCTCCGCTGATTCTGAGGAAGTGGACATCCTCAAGGCTCCTCAAGTCAAGTTTGCCCTTGACAAACTGGATTGGACTAAGGTGAACAACCTCTATGCGCTTTTCGAGTTTCCTCCTCGAAAGAAAGTCACACATCTAGATGATGCTATGAAATTCCTAACGAATTGCTGCATCTCCACAGCCCTGACCATAACACATCCTGCTCATCAGCTCTTCCTCTCACAATTTTGGTACTCAGCCAGACACTCTCAACTACCTTCAGCCAAAGACCCCTCCAAAACAATCGATTGCATCCTCTGCGACATCGAATATGGCACCATGAAGATCACCCCTGCCATTATTCGCAAAGCTCTCAGCCTTCCCATCGCTACCAAGGAAAAACCATTCGTTCCCCTCCCTGACCCCAAGAAAAACTCAGACAGGGAAGCCATCATTGCATTTTTCGATGCAATGGGCTATGTATGGGAAATCGGCAAAGACATGAAGGCCGAGAAGAAGCTGACGATTATCAAGAAATTGAAAATGCCCAGCGAGATGAATTTCATCTTCGCTCATCTAATCAGCTGCATGACTGCAAAGAGCGACTCCTCTGACCAAGCCGCTAAACCTCAGCAAGCAATGGGGTATGCACTGCTGAAAGGTCTCAACATAGACTGGGCATCGATTATCTATGATGACCTAGTTCTAAGAGTGGACACCGTTGCTGAAAGACCTCCATGGGTTCCTTACCCCCGATTCATCAGCGCCATCTTCCAATATGGCCTGAGGGAGAGCTACCCAACTAAAGGTGACCTGAAACTCTCTCAGGTCGGCCCAAAGATACTCGACTTCAAACCAATGGTGAATGAGGTACGTCTTTCTACACTCTTGTCTCTTCTCAACCCTTCTTCTTCTCATTCTGTGGCTCCTTCAGCGACAATACCCATCGCTGATACCCTGGCTACAAAATCCTCTCCTTCTAAGAAAAGGAAACATTCTTCTACCCTACTTGGTTCTAAAAGGATCAAGAAAACAAAGGAGCAACCCCAGAAATCTCATGCTGAAGACTCCTCAGCTCTTTCTGCAGAGCTGAAGGAACGCTCAGTGGTACGCTCTGCCACACCTGAACAAGCCATCCCTTCATTCCCAACTTCAGCGTCTATAAATGCTGAGGTTACAAACTTGGAATCTACCAACGCTGCTGAATCTACCCATTCCTCCCCCAGTCATCATGAAAAAGAGGGGGAGAAGAGCGCTGAAGACCTCTCCAAAAGCATTGAAGACCTTTCCCATGATGAATCTATCAGGGGAGAGAAGGATACTGAAGAAACCACTGCTGGACCTCAGGGAGATGAAAACCCTGAGGAAACCGAGAAGCTCGCCTCTGTATCTGAGGGGGAGCAACTCGAAGAAGAAGCTGATAAAACCGAATCCGAAGCAGAAGATGATGAAGCCGTCGACATCCCTGATGATGAACCATCCTCTTCTCCAAAGAATGATGATGATGATGACGAAGATGACGATGACTTCTTTATCGTCAAACCTGCTCCGAAGATCAAAGCTCTTAAGGGAATCTCGATAAATGAACCTTCAGGGGAGCGGACAAAGACAAAGCCCTCAGCCTCTGGAACTGAGAAAGGCAAAAGGCAAAAGCGTCGCTGAAGATGACAATATGATGATCTTGCTTGAAAAGCCGGTTTGTCAGGTATACTAAACATCTCTCACTCCATCCCTCCTCTATCATACACTATCAGTTCTACTACCCAAGCCTATACACTTGAACCAATTCTCTCTATCTGATTCTACCCAAGTTCTTACTCGTAAGATCGATGTGTTTCAGCTAGTCCTCTCCCCTGTTTGAGGATATCGCTGAAGGCTCCACAACTGCGACTTCACCAATAATACCAGCTGCTGCTGAAGAAATAATCCCAGTCTTAGATTTAATCTCTGAGACTGATGAACCAGAAGAACAACTACTCTCGCACAGAGGCAGGCCTTCCTTAGCTCCTCAAAAGCTAAGTAAAGAGGGTCAGAAAAGAAGAGAGGAGATAATAAAGCGATTCGAGGATCAGCGAATCGTTCTGAGGCATGATCAACTTCCTTCAGTTCCTCCAAAGTTCAGGATTTCCAAAAAGGAATACAAGGAACACCTCAGAGCTGAACGCCTAATCGCTGAAAGAAAGGAAGCTAAAGAAAAAGACAGAGAATACGCCATCCAGCTTTCTAAACGATCAATAAAAGACCCCAAGCTAAAAAGTGTTCCCATTGATGTTCAACGTCAGCTCTGGGAAAACGCCAAGAAGATAACTGAAGAAAAGAGAACTGTGTCTCAGTCAACTTTAGCTTGGTGCAAAGAAAAGGTCAACTACAGACTCTCTCCTGCCAAAATCTACAAGGTATTCATCTCTGGAAGAACAACCCTTGTTTCAATCGCTGAAGTCGAGATATTCAGAGAAGATAAGAAGTACGAAAAATTCTATGCTGAAGCCATAACGAAGTACGGTCTCTCTGAATGGTTGGAGATCAGGTTAGCCATCCAGAAGTCCAAGTCGAAGTACAAGGAACATGTTGAAATGCTGATCAACAAACAAATCGACTTAGTCTACTCCTGTGTGGATATTCCTCCTCCTCCTCCTCTCGAAAGTCAGAAAAGAAAGGCCTCAGCGAAGAAGAGGAAGAAATCTATATCTTCAATTGATGGCCCTGTCATACGAAATGAAACAGGTATTGGTTTTTCACGTGCTGAAGTCCTTGGTCCTGATCCTGATCTTTCCATGCTTGACACATCTTTTCCTCCTGGTGAGACTTTCATCCCTGGCAAAGTCATAAGCGAACCCTACGGGATATTTTTCCATAACTACGATGGTGGAAAGCATTTTCAACGCATCTCTGAACTTCACATCACTCCCATCGAACATCTGAGAGATCTCATCTACTGGTGTGACTTCAGGAATGACCCTCAGGCACGACATCTGAAACCCTTGATTTTTGAAGAAACGCTGATCAAAAGAAAACAAGGTGTAACCGTTCCTGACTGGATGATTCCCACCACATCAATGACCCTTGATGAACTTCTCATTAAGGAAGAACCCTTTACAAGCTGAAATGATCGCATTTTTCTCTATTGTATCAGTTATTCTTCTGTACTTGTAATTTATTTCGCTCGTACTTGTAATCTTTCCATTTCTCTTTGTAACCTGATTCAAAGTTTTAAAGAAAGATTTCAGCGAATGTACTTTACTCCATCAGTACTGAAAAGTTCCCAGAAAACAGTAAAATGGACAAATATTTTATGAGTTCTTTTTATCCTTATGTTTTCATTTTATAGCAGTTTCTTTGTTGCTATGTCATAATCAAATAGGGGGAGATTATTGATCCAAACCCTCAGTGATTTGATAACGACCCTCTTTTATACTTAATGAAAATTGTATGTAAACAATATGTATCAGAGTTTCGCTATCGCTGATAAGTACTAAGATCTTACAGTACCGCTGATAGGAACTCTCGCTCTTTAAATTAAACATTCAGCGAACACTGTTCACCATTAATGCTCTGAGTCTGTTCAGTCATTATGATGATCGCTGATAAGTTAGTTGTTTACTTATGATCCCTGAAGAAAAGTTTCACGTCATCAAAGGTTCTACGCTGATGTCGAAGATCAAGCTCAAGAACCAGCGACAAGTCTCCTAATGAACTGATGCGGATCAGCGAAGACTCAGATTTGTCCACTCAACGTGAAGTATCAAGTACAAGACTTCAGCTATCGCTGAACTTTATCATTCGTTGAATAGAAAATGATAATCGCTGAATCAACGAAAGCTGATCATGAAGTCCTCCGTACAAAGTACTTTTGTCTTAACCCCCCTTGCACGACTCCGTACGAAATGTCAGAAAAGAACCTCCGACTGTCTGAAATCGTACAACCACTCTGATACTACACTGTTCATCCATACGGCTACTAAGGTTGTCAACAAAGGTCAATGACATGCAACCAACCAGCTGATGACACATGTAAAGTGTATACTGACTTGCATTAAATGCATGCAGTATATAAAGAGATGAACCCACTTCTTTTGAAGTAACTTGCTAACTCTGGACAAGTTCAATCTCTTATCTCAAGATAGGTTATTATTAGTAATTTGCTTATCTCTCTTAGTGCAAGAAACCTTAGTGTTCCAACTTGTTTAGATTTAGGTTTATCCTTAATCTTGTTTCCGCAACAAGCTGTAAATTGTTAATGATTTATCAATAAACAATTTAGAAAAGTAAAATTTGTGTGTTTGTATTCAACCCCCCTTCTACAAACTTGTATAGGCCTTCGGGACCAACAAAACAACTCAGAGATCTCATACACTGGTGTGAAGTCAGACGCGACATTAAAGCTAGACACCTGAAGCCCTTGATTTTTGAAGAAGCTCTGAAAAAAAAAAGAATCAAGGAGTAGATGTCCCTGACTGGATGATTCCCACATCAAAGACCCTCGATGAACTACTAATCAAGGAAGAACCTTTTGACGGATAGGATCGCCTTGTAATTCTTTTTATCCTTATGTCTACATCTTTTGTACTTGTAATTTTATTCGCTGTACTTGTAATTTTTCCACTTCCCTCTGTACTCTTTACAAAGTTTAAAGGAAAATTTCAGCGAACGTACTTTACTCCATCAGTACAGAAAAGATCCCAGAAAACAGTAAAAGGGACAAATATTTTATGAGTTCTTTTTATCCTTATGTTTTCATTAAATAGCAATTTTCTCTGTTGCTATGTCATAATCAAATAGGGGGAGATTGTTGATCCAAACCCTCAGTGATTTGATAATGACCCTCTCTTATATACTTAGTGAAAATTGTAAGTAAACAATATGTATCAGAGTTTCACTATCGCTGATAAGTACTAAGATCTTTCTGTACAACTGATAGGAACTCTCACTCTTTAGATTAAACATTCAGCGAAACTGTTCACCATAATACTCTGAGTCTGTTCAGTACTTATGGTGATCGCTGATAAGTTAGTTGTTTACTTATGATCCCTGAAGACAAGTTTCACGTTAACATAGGTTCTACGCTGAAGTCGAAGATCAATCTCAAGAACCAGCGACAAGTCTCTTAATGAACTGATGCGAATCAGCGGAGACTCAGATTTGTCCACTCAACGTGAAGTATCAAGTACAAGACTTTAGCTATCGCTGAATTCTATTATTCGCTGATAAAGAATGATAGATCGCTGAATCAACGAAAAGCTGATCATAAAGTCCTCCGTATAAAGTACTTTTTGTCTTATCCACCCTTGCACATCTCCGTACGATATGTCAGAAAAAGAACCTCCTTATTGTCTGAATTCGTACAACCACTCTGATACTACACTGTTCAAACATGCGGCTACTAAGGTTGTCAACAAAGGTCAATGACATGCAAGCAATCAGCTGCTGTCACGTGTAAAGTGTAAACTGCAATGCATTAAATGCATGCAGTATATAAGAAGAAGAACTCACTTCATTTTGAAGTAACTTGCTAGCTCTGGACAAGTTCATCCTTCTTATCTTGAGATAGGTTATTATTAGTAATTTCTTTCTCTTTCTTAGTGCAAGAAACTTAGTGTTCCAACTTGTTTAGATTTAGGTTTATCCTTAATCTTGTTTTCGCAACAAGCTGTAAATTGTTAATGATTTATCAATAAACAATTTAGAAAAGTAAAATATGTGTGTTTGTATTCAACCCCCCCCCCCCCCTCCCGCTTCTACAAACTTGTATAGCCCTTCGGGACCAACAAAAACGTAAGTCGTCTTTTACTGACGATTATAAATAGCAACCTGCGTTTGCCATGACTGACGATCGTAAGAAAAAATGTAAGTCGTCTTTTACTGACGACTATAAATAGCAACCTGCGTTTGCCATGACTGTCGATCGTAAGAAAAAATGTAAGTCGTCTTTTACTGACGACTATAAATAGCAACCTGCGTTTGCCATGACTGGCGATCGTAATAAAAAATGTAAGTCGTCTTTTACTGACGACTATAAATAGCAACCTGCGTTTTAAGTCGTAGAGACTTTGTTTCTCACGATATAAATCGTAACACATGCGGTATAATTCCTAGAGACTTTTGTTTCTCACGATATGAATCGTAAGACCTGGGTTTTAAGTCATAGGGACTTTTGTGTTCTCACGATATAAATCGTAAGACCTGCGTTTATATGATCTTGCGAGCCTGCAATGTAAAATCGGGGGTGGTCGTTGGTTGACCAATGATCCTGTTACACGGAGTCGATAGGCGCCTTTTTCCGAGGACTTTTGAAATCAAATGCGATATTTTTCAGTTTGTGAAGGGTGTTCCGAGCCCCCGAGTCCCTTGGATTATGCGATACATGCGATACTTTGACGGAGCATTTTTTTTATCAGGGCTTGAATCTGGCTTCGAGCCGCATTCAATTCCGATTGAAGTTGAATCAGGGGATGTTGACAATTTGCCATATACCTGAAAAAACTTTACAAGATCGTTAGAGCGATATAAGTGTTGGCTTGAGATTTTCTCTAGATGGGGTCCCAAGGATGGCGCCAAACTGTTAATGCCAAAAATCGCACAAAAGTACAACTTAAGGTCGATGTGGACTTTAAACATCTAAAGAAATGTCTTTCAAGCCAAGCAAGACAATCGCGAGGAAAAAAGTAAAAGAGACAGGAGATTTGGTGAAGCGGAAAACCCCAAAACGAGGGAAAAAACCGCGGTCGACTCATGAGAGTCGACGGTGCACTATAGTCGCCAAACAGGGGCAAAATCCTTGTGTTACAGATGATTTGTGTACAACAGATTACAAATAAATGTAAATAAAAACTTAGTGGTGTGTAAATGACGTGTGTCGTGCGTAAATCGTTCGAAAAGTATGCTTGTCGTGCGGTTTGTTCTGCTGTCGTGCGAAGATGCTTTTCTGGTATTCGTGCGAATGTCTTGTGAATTACTGTGTTTTTGGTGTAGAGTTGCTAAGGAAGTCGATGGAGAAAATCGGAATGCCCCCGAATTAGTTGCAGCATAGGCTCTTTTATAGCTTCCGTTGGCCATTAATGGTGCCTTTATGGCGCACTTTGTAACCGCTGTCGGGTTTTGAATGCCATTGATGATTCATCCGTTACTGGTCGTTGTGCCATAAATGCCCGTAGACCTGCATTAATGAACAAAAGAAATGGTTGTTAACCATGGATGGTTAGTGTAATCGTAAGACCGTCTTAAGTTCAGGACGTCGGTCTTATGGAGCATACGACCATTGCCGAAATACAAGATCATGCATATCGCTGTAAATGTCTTTTAAGACCTCATCTTAATATAAGAATGGTCTTATGGAAATTTCGCAATACTAGGATGAAAACGTCGTAAGACCATTTGGTCATAAGACCAAGATGATTATATCATAGGACTAGGTCGTAAGACCACCAGGTCGTAAGACCACTAGGTCGTAGGACCAGAACGATATAAGATCGACGACAGGAGACTGTTGACGTATGACCGACGAGTCGTAACTGGCGACATAAGACTAGTGACGTAAGACTAGTAACATTTGACTTGCGACATGTAACATGCGACACGTGTAACATGCGATGCGTGTCGAGCGATCATGAGATGTAAAGTCACTATCCTGAGTGACTATTGACACAGGATGTCTTTTAATAGTAAACTATCGTATGTCGGGGATATGGTAATAATGGGTATTACCTTTTTCGGTCGGGGGTATGACCGTCGTAGATATTCTTGGTCATGGGTCATGTCGAGGGAATTTCTCAAGTCAGTCGAGGGTGTATTTTTTACCCAAACAGCATGTGCACCCGAACGCGTGGAAGTATTTGATGTTCGGGATGCGGTTGTTGATGATCTCGTATGGCGTCTTGTTGAACAGCTTGTTGATGATGGAGCGGTTTTGTGTGGAGCAAGCAGTTGACACCGCTTCAGCCCAGAGAAATAGAGGCAACTTTGACTATGACAGCATCATGCGAGCGGCTTTGACAAGGGTAGGGTTGTGTCTTTCCACCACTCCATTTTGCTGAGGAGTGCGTGCGGCCGAGAAGGTTTACGAGATACCGACGGATGTAAGGTATTCGTTCACGGTTTGATTTTTAAACTCCGTCCCGTTGTCGGTCCTGATGGTCTGAACTTGCTGTCGAATGTTCAGTTGGATGGTCTCCAGATGGTTGATTATCAGCTCTGGGGTTTCGTCCTTCGAGCGCAGGAACTTTACCCAAGTGTAGCGAGAAAAGTCATCAACCATCACCAGGACGTACTTTCGTTTGTTGATGCTTTGAACACGCATCGGTCCGCACAAATCCATATGGATAAGTTCTAGGGACCGGGACATGCTCGGAGCGGCCTTCGGCTTGTGTTTTGCTAGCTTCATCTTCCCCATCTCGCATGCCCCGCAAAGTTTGTCCTTCATGAATTGGAGCTTGGGCATGCCTTTCACGTGTCCGCCTAGCACCAGCTTGTTGATACTCTTGAAGTTGAGGTGCGAGAGATGTCGGTGCCAAATCCACGCTTACTGAGAATTGGCTTTCGACATCAGGCAGACTGAGTCATCGGTCTTCAGGGCAGAGAGGTCGATGGTGTAGAGGTTGGTCTTTCGCGTTCCAACCAGCAGTTCCGTTCCGTCGTCAGTGCGGACGCTATACCTTTTGGCTTTGAATCTGACCTCTAGAAATATATCGCAGAATTGGCCGATGCTGAACAAGTTGTATCCCAATCCTGCGACATATGAAACCTTCTTTATAGTGATCTTGTCTTGGACAATGTCGCTGTAGCCCAAAATCGGCGCCTTGTCATCATTTCCAAATCTCACATCTCCGCAGTATTTCTCGGTGTAGTTCGTGAGCAGCTCCCTCCTCTCGGTCATGTGCTTGGCGCATCCTGAGTCTAAGTACCACACATGACCGTCCTGCAAAAACAAGATTAATGGATTTTAGGTACCCATTTAAAAATGGATCCTCGAGGGTTAGGTTTGACACTTGGCTGAGGAACCTGTTTTGAAGCAGGTTTCCAATTGGGTGTAGGTTTGACCTCTGTTTGAGGAACCCGTTTTGAAATGGGTTTCCTTTCTTGTTTAGGTTTAACCTCTGACTGGGGACCCCGTTTAGAAATGGGCTTCTTTTTGTTTTTATGGGGTATGCGTGTTGGTTTAGAATTATAGACATGATAAGAACCAAACCAATCAGTTAAATTTTTAATGTCATCAAAGTCATTCCAACCACAAATAGAACAACATAAGCAATCATGCGATAATTGAATCAATTACTGAATTGAATAAAGTTTAATCGGAAAATTAATATCTTGTTCAACAAAATCATTCTTATGATTCAAAGCACAATCATTCATGTTTATTCTAGGATAGAAAACAATATTAAATGACTTCGATGCCGCATTGTTCTCGATAGATTCCTTGGCTACCCACTTTGGTTTGTCTTGTTTAGCTCGACCGTTTTTATCTGAAATAACATTAATGACATGGTCAGCAGAGTTTGAGTAGTCCGGACTTTTATCAGATGATCGACCGGTCTTTTGTCGCGACTGTGATTGTTTTTGAGAACTAGAATCAGTTTTAGAAACCTTATTCACAGTCGGGGTCTTTGGTTTTAAAGAACATTCGCCTATTTGAAAATTGACCGGGCAATTTGCCGCTTTTGAAAGAAAGTCAGTATGACTTGGAAGAGGTTTGTCAAATTGAAATGATTCAAACTCTTCATCTGAACTACCCTCGGAATTCATGAATTTAGAAAAATCGATATCCGGAATCTGTGGACTAGGATTGATGAGGGAGGTGAGGAACACTTTGTGTCTGTGTGTTTAGGTGAATCTGGTGCGGAAGCTAAGAAAAAGTCAGAGTTTAGATTCTTTAAAACACAATCATCTTGATACTCATTACCGTTTAGAGAAGATGTTTTGCCAATGAAAGCTTTGCACGAAGATGTATCTGTAAGTCCATGATCTTCAACAATTCAAGTATTAAGTAACAAGATGAGGTAGAAGATGACTAATTCTTTATTAAAAAATAAATCTAATCTAGAGAGAACAAAATGAGATTTGAGAGCTACATCTTGAATTATGAATTGATGAATACAAAATTACACAACAAGTCCTATTTATAGTCCCCCTCCCTTGTTACAACAAGTAAGCCCAAGCCTATTAGATATTTAAAGCCCATTAGGCCCAAAGCCTTTGCTTTACAAAAAAGTTTCTAATATTTAGGACAACTTTAGTGTCCTAACATTCTCCCCCTAAAGTTTTGGAAAGCAAACTCATCTTGAAGTCTTTAACTCCTCTCCCCCTTGATTTTCTTGAAAAACTTTAGCGGTGCATTTCTTCAAATGTAAGCTCGGCTCCCCCTTGAAAGTTGCTCTTATTCATCATATTTTCAACCTTGAAAAATCATATCCAATGTACTCCATAACCCCGACTAAGTGCATGAAAAACCTCTCCAAAATGTAGAAACTCGAGCTCGTTCCGATAAGCCCACAAGAATGATAACGAGTGAGTTTTGAGTAATAAGCCAAGTGAATTCTTAGTGTAAACTGAGAATTCGTCGTTGAACCACGAGGTGAGTAGGAATTCGGCTTAAGAGCTTAGTCCGAATTTGCTCGAAGGAGGAACGGTGAGAAGCACGTACTACACGGTAGGGATTTCGAGGAATCGATCAGAAATCGATGTCATGGAGATGGATGTGTGACAAACGAAATGTAGGAGTGATGTCACACGGGTTCCATTAGCAAACATCTCGAAATTTAATCACACTAAAGGAAATTGGACCAAATTTGTTAGAAAACTAACTGGCCACTAACTGAGCCGTTAGTCACTATTCATCTTCATCACCAAAAATATACTTCACGATCTGTTGATTACAACTCTACTTATCTTCCAATTTTGATGATCAAAACCACTTTCATTTGGTTCCATTATAATTTAAAATCATAAAAAATAAATTTTCAATGAAGAACAGAACCATGTAATCGTGAGAGATAACTTCCATTTTTCACTATTCATTATGTTCCAAAAAAAACCATACTCACGATCTGTTGCTTTCTCCTTCATATTTCTTTCAAAAATCACGACCAAAGAAGCCTCAAATTGATTCCATTATGCTTACTAATCATCAAAAACCATTCTTCATGAAAATATGTTGTCATGCATCGTGTAAAACATCAGCAGTGCAACTCCGACGACGTAACAAATATTTCCGGCGAGTAACAACTTTTTTCGGCTAGATCTTCCAACAACCACACAAAAATAAAGAATTCTTGATGGATTTTGATTCTAATAGCTGCAAAATTATCGATATATCGAAAAGAACAAATCTGAGATAAAAATTCCGGCCAGAGACTCAGACCCGTCCAAACTCGTTTTTCCGGCGAGATTTTCGTTTTTCCGATCTGTGAACCTCCAACAGCTCTAAGAATCTGAATTCTTGCTGGAATCTTTCGTCAACATGATGAAAACAGATCAAAACACCACGAAGAACAGATCTGAAAAGTTTTAATCGAACAAATACGTTTTTCCGGCCAAAAACGTTTTTCCGGCGAGAATTCCGGCGAGCAAATTTCAGATCTCATAACTCCCTCATTTTTCGACGAATTTCGATTCTGAAAGATGTAGAATGCTCGAAATCCATAAACTAACAGATCTGAGAAGAAATATCAATCAATAATCCACTGAAAATTCAAGATCACGCATCACCTTCATGAACACTTCGAGAAAAACACGATGTCAACTTTCTAAAAAATAAACCGACATATTTTGAAGAGATAATCCATATCTGAATGATTTACACTCTCCAAAATCAACAGAGAAACAGATCTGAGTAGATAGAATCGAATCATGCACCAAAAATTTCCAGATCTTAAGAATTCTCGCGAAGAACACCAAAAAACTCTCGAAATTTTCGAAAATCATCAAAACTTGTCGAAATCCGATCCTAAAAATTGGAGATGATCTGGAATCGAATAACGAGCAAATCTTCAATAGTATAAGATATTTGAACACACTTACATATAGATCGGGCAAAAATTCACTTGAAATGTCGAGATCCGATGATCGTAACGACAAAAAATTCATCGATTTGGTTCTGATACCAATTGTGAGGCTCATGATCTACAACATTTCCAGATCTAGTAACAAGATTGAGATAGGAGATAACTATTTATTTATTGAACAGAAAATCTAATCTAGAGAGAACACAACATGATTTGAAGGCTACATTTTGTATTATGAGAATTCACTCTTACAATATTACAAGTAATGACCCATTTATAGTCTACATCTCTTGTTACAACACTTAAGCATAAGCCCATTAACAAAGTTATTGCTTTACAAAACTTTCTAATATTAAGGACAACTTCAGTGTCCTAACATTCTCCCCCTAAAGTTTTGGAAAGTAAATCACTTAAAAGTCTTTACTCCTTTTTTTTATTTTTTTTATCTTAAAAAAGGAAATATCACAGTTTAAAGTTTTCGTTTGGTTTTATCGAAAACTTTCAGTTGCGAATTTTGGGAGTTTGAAAGCGTGTTTCGACTTCTAATCAGTTAAGGGAGCTTAAGGGATCATAAACGAAGAGTTTCGATCGAAAAAGTTGGTTCCATAACATGTTTTGCAGATCTTGTCGAGAGGTTGAAGAAAGTGAATAGTGTTTAAACGGATCAGTTAGTTTTTCGTTAATTTTGTAACGTTTTTGGTCCTTTTGTTAGTTGTCTGTTAAGTCAAGTTAGAGGTTTTAAAGTTGTCAGTTCTGGTCCCTGGACTTTTAATTTTTAGGTTCTGTCAGTTTTGGTCTTTGTGATTAAACTTTCAGATTTTGTCAATTTTAGTCCTTGTAGTTAAGTTTTAGAATTTTACATTTTTTAGTCCTTTGAGTATTAATTTCTCAGTTTTTGTCATATTTAGCCCTTATTTTTGTTGAGTCTTAGTATTTTTCACTTTTAGTCCTCGTTTTTCATATTAGTTTCATTTTTGTCGGTTTTAGTCCCTATATTTTGTATTTTGTCATTTTTAGTCATTTTTGTGTCTTTTTAGTCATAATTTTTCTAATTTTTACGAGTGTGCACATAATTCTAACTTCTAAGCGAAGTTTCTCTTGACGATCACTCTATTAGGTAGTATTATTTTTGATGCCTACTTATACAGAAGATGAGGTTTTAAGATTGAAGCAAACACTTATAACAGAAATACCTCCAACTCCACAAATTTCTGTTAAATCTAATAATGAATGTTTGAAGCAAACTCTTATAACAGAAATACCTCCAACTCCACAAATTTCTGTTAAATCTAATTATGAAAGTTTGAAGCAAACTCTTATAAAACAAATATCTCCAATATCTCAAACTTTTGTTAAATCTAGTAGTGAAGGATTGAAGCAAACTTTTGTTAAATCTAATACTTCAAATCCTTCAGCTCCTGTTTTAAATGAAAAAGGAAGTATAAAGGCATTGGAGGAAGAAAATGCTGATTTGAAGAGACAGATTTTAGACATTTCTTCTTCAAATGAAAAATATATTTTGAAAGAACAAAATGCTGAACTTACTAAAAGAATAACTGATCTTGAAGTTTATATTGCAGGTCTTGAAACAAAGAAAGACGACTCAAATCTGCACGATCAAATCGGGAAACTTCAAGAGAAAGTAACAACTCTTCAAAGAAAAAACACTAATATGAAGAGTACGGAAGTAAAGTGGAACTTGCATTTACGAGCTCAATTAAAAGAAGTTCAAGATAAAGGAAAAAGTTTGGACAGTGAAAACGCTGAGCTAAAGAGAAAACTGTCCAATTTTTCTCTTGAAGAAAAGAAAGAATTTGAGCTTAAATGTATAAAACTTTCAAAACAAGTTTCCGATTTTGAGAAAGTTTTATTTTTTGAAAAAGAGAGAGCTGATTTTGACACTGAACGAAATTTTTTTGAGATTAAAAGTTCTGAGTTTTCCGTGAAAATCTCTGAATTAGAAAGTGTTTTGGAAAAGGAAAGAAAAGATTTCACGGAAACGAAAAATCTCATTGAAAAGGAAAATAAAATCCTTAAAAAGAAAAATATGGAAACTTTCAAAGAGATTACTGATAAAAGAAAATTCTTGGAAAAAGATTTTGAATCGTAACGCAAATATTTTGAAGATGCGATTCTTAATCTTACCAAAAGATTATCTGGGTTATCAGCTAATATTATGAAGGATCAATTGATCAAATCTGATCTCCAAAAGAAATTTGATCTAATTTTTAAAGAGAAAAATGTTTTGATAAACAAAGTAAAAGAACTTGAAGACGTCATTTTTAAATTTGATGTCTCAAAGCAGGCCAGTCATGATACTATCTTTCAGACTCCATTTGTTGATTCAAATGATTCTGAATGCTCTTTTAAAACTGCCTCAAGTTCGAGTTTTAAAAACATTTCTTCTAAACAATTTAATAGATCAACTGATCTCTCAAAAGATCATATTCATTCAGCAAATCTCTTCTATAATCCTCTGCTTGATAAATCAGATAACAAACCAAATGTGCCTAAAGTTAATACTTCCAAACCTGAAGAAGTTCCAGTCTTCAAGAAGGTGAAGATGGAATGGAGAGTCAAAGGCACAACAATTCCAAAGAAAGTGTTAGCTCCAAATATTCATAATATTAGAAGTATTGAAAAATAGGCTTAAGTATGAAAGAGTTCCACAGAAGCTCTGCGGTGTTCCACAAAAGCTCTGCCGAAGCAAACAAGATCATTCAAGAAACACCAAGTCCCAAGAAGAATCTACAAAAGACTACTCACAAAGGACCAAAGAAGGATCTACAGAAGAAAGCTCACCAAGGACCGAGCGGCAGAACCTCTGTCACCCTTGACAGAACCTCTGCGGTTCAGATTGAAGACATAGAAGATATTTATAATATCTTGCCATCGTTGCATAAATATCTTACCACTGTTATAGAAATATCTTGCTACTGTTCCAAGGTCCGTTCATCAACTTGTACAAGGCATGGTCCGACAATAAACACGTGTCAAACTCTGATAGGAATCCTTGCAAGTTGATATTAGCGCATTTAATGCATGCAGATTTCCAACTGTTCATGCCATCCCTTCTCTCCTGTAGCATTAGTCCTTTTGTCTAGAATAGTTCTTTTGTAGTAGTATAAAAGGAAGACTCATGTTGAGTTCTTCCTAAAATAAGATAACAAGTTCATATACAAGAAACAAACACACACACACACACACACACACAATTAACGTCAAATCTATTGTTAGTGTTCTTCATCAAATACAGTAAACTTTGAGATATTCATCTGTTCTTCATATACTGTTTATTTGATAGTTTGTATTGTTTCTATACAAACATATTTGTTAGTTCTTCAAATACACTTCCGCAACACAACTTATTTGAACTAATAGATAAGATAATCTTTGTTAATCAAATATGGGAACCAAGAATTGGTATCAGAGCGAAGCTTGGTTTTCAATATCAAGCGATCCTCGTTTAACAAGATTATTGATAGAAACATGGTCTGATTTTAACCTGTTATTCATTCCGTCAAACAGATTCTACTTTTCAGCCATTATCGATTTATTCGATATCTGGTAAATCAAGAGAAACGGTTTCTTTAGTTAAAACTCCATAAAAGTGCATTGTTAAGAACTTCCAAACCCAGAAAATCTTTCCAGTTTATTCTCTCGTACTTTTCGTGTCATATCTTCATTCTGAATCTTTTCACTCTTAAAATGACAAGCACACAAAACTTCTTCACAGCTAGTTCATTAACCAAACCACCTTCTCTTATAAGAAATGAGTATCCTCAGTGGAAAATAAGAATGATCCACTTCTTTGAGGGTACTGATAAAGAGCTCGTACAATACCTTTATAATCCTCCTCATGTTCCTATGTTAATAGTACCTCGTGTACCAGCGACAGCTGACACTCCAGAAATCCCTGAGCATCAAAAACCTAAAACCAGGGATGGTTGGTCAGATCAAGACAAGGTAAAAGATGAACTCGTGCAGAAAACAAAAAGAATTCTGATTATGGCAATCCCCAACGAACTCTTCCAGTCTTTAGATGCATGCGAATCTTCGTATGATCTATGGAAAGAACTGGAAAAACAACTTGAAGGGGGAGCTAAAACTCAGAAAAACCGAAGGGCTCAATACATAAATGAGTATTACGCTTTTAAAGCCCTGACAAATGAATCTCTGCAGACAACATACGACAGGTTCAACTCTTTGATCAATAACTGCTAAAAGTTCGGCATCCACAGAACTTCTGAAGAGAATAATGTCATGTTTCTCAAAAGTCTGAACGAAGAATGGCTCCAGCTATCTATGTCTTTACAAACCAATCAAGATTTAGATTCCTAGACTCGTTCAGACCTCTACGGAACATTAGCTGGTCAAGAGCCTCAAATCGCACAGACAAATACACTAACCACTGCACCTCTTGCTTTGGTTGGCAAAACTACAGAAGATACATAGAGGCCAAGGAAAGAAAGAACTATAGAGGAAAAGAAGAAGGAGAAAAAAAAATATGGTAGTGGTTGACAGCGAAGATGAAGAGATTGTGGAAGAAGGAGAAATTACCCTGGCATCAATAGCTACATCCTTAGCTCTATTGACAAGAGAATTCAGAGGAAACCAGAAGAATTCTGGTAATGATAGATATGGCAGAGAGAGAAGAGAAGATTGGAATAGAAGGGATCAAGGAAGAAGAGAAGAATCAGCTGACCGACAGAGGTCAGACAACAGAGGAAATGACCGACAGAGGTCAGATGACAAGGCAAGCTACACACCACAAGAATGCTACAAGTGTGGCAAGCCTGGTCATTATGCAAATTAATGCAGATCGGAAAAAGGTGGTGACCGACAGAAGACTGACGATCGTACTGGTAATAACTCCCAGAACCAAGGTTGCTACAACTGTGGGAAGCCAGGCCACTTTGCCAATGAATGTAGAAGCAGATCAAATCGCCCACACAAGGACTCAGCTTTTTACAAAAAAAAAGCCGAGTATTATGCTCAAAAGTCACTCATGGCGAACAAAGTGGTGAACAAGGAAGATTGGGAGTCAGATACAACCTCTGATGAAGAATACACCAAAAATGCCTTGTTCTGTGGCATGGCAGACATCAGCTCCGACTCTGACACTGAGGTATCTACTTCAAACTCCACCTCTTATACTACAGAAGTTGATTTGCTTATAATTAAAACTAAAAATGTTGAACTGAAAAAGACTTGTGATGATATTCAGAAAACGCTCACTTTTTATGAAAGAGAAGCTAGACGTTTCACCGAAGAAAAAGAAAAAAAATTTCAAAGAAATGGAAGAATTAGAAGCACACTGGAACAAAAATCTTTTTCCGTTAAAAGAGAAAATTTCTGAATTAAATACATCTTTAAAATCCAAAACAAAAGAACTTTCAGATTCTGAGAGCGACAAACTTAACATTTTAGCTCTTAAAGAATATTTTCAAAAGGAAAGAGAAGTCCTTTGGCAAGATCTACTTAGAAGAGATGTTTTAATTAAAAATTATTGTGATGCTCAAAAGGTGTATGAGAAAATAAATACTCAAATAGGAAGGCGAGGTATTGGGTACAGTGATATTAGTCAAGGTACAGAAAACAAAAAGAATAAACCTCTGTCATCACTATTTTCAGTAGGAAAAGTCAACAAACCTAATTTTCCAAACTTAATCTCTGTAAGTAAGAGAGTAAAAGTCTCTGGGGAACCTCACTTAAGGAAACCCATGAAGATGATAAATGTGTGGTTTGAAAACACAGACTTATCACCTTCAACCTCTGTCAAAAGAGGATCCAAACTAAAGAGATATCTGAAAACTCAAAATCAGATAGGAATCTTCAAGTTTGGTAAACCAGAGACTCAAACTCAAGTTGCTTTTGTCTGCACAATAGATTCTGAAAAGAAATTATCTGCAGAAGCACTTGAGTTCAAACCAATCTTTTCAGAAGAAAAACTAAGAAATATAATTGAAAAATATATAATGGAAATTGGAAAAATAAATATATTGAAAAATCTATATACACCTTATGTAGATCAAAAACTCTCTAAAGAGATCTTGTCAGACACCTCTGTTGACTTAGAAAGTAATATTTCAGAGGAAGAAAGCAAGTATGACGCATGCTCGGAAACTCCAACCTCTGTCGAAAGAAATAATGATGACTCAACCTCTGTATATGATGACGACTCATCATCTGACGAATCAGAGGCTGACAGAATAGAAAAGTTTCCTTGTGACACAGAGGTTGTTAAACAAACCTCTGAAGTTCTTAACAGAACTATTTCTCCAAAAGAGAAAATCACTGGAATTCCTATCTGTCCAGACTTTATGAAAATGTGCATACAAGCCAAAACCTCTATTGAGCTTGAAAAGTTGAAACAAAAGAAGTTAATGTCCTCTCAAAATCTAAAAGATTCAAAATTTTTAAAACCCTTAAAAATAAAAGAGAAACCAACATGGTGTTGATCAAAACCCTCAGTGATTTGATAATGACCCTCTCTTATACTTAGTAAAATTGTAAGTAAACAATATGTATCAGAGTTTCACTATCGCTTATAAGTACTAAGATCTTACAGTACCGCTGATAGGAACTCTCGCTCTTTAAATTAAACATTCAGCGAACACTGTTCACCATAAATGCTCTGAGTCTGTTCAGTCATTATGATGATCGCTGATAAGTTAGTTGTTTACTTATGATCCCTGAAGACAAGTTTCACGTCAACAAAGGTTCTACGCTGAAGTCGAAGATCAAGCTCAAGAACCAGCGACAAGTCTCCTAATGAACTGATGCGGATCAGCGAAGACTCAGATTTGTCCACTCAACATGAAGTATCAAGTACAAGACTTCAGCTATTGCTGAACTTTATCATTCGCTGAATAGAAAATGATAATGCTCTGAATCAACGAAAGGTGATCATGAAGTCCTCCGTACAAAGTACTTTTGTCTTAACCTCCCTTGCACGACTCCGTACGAAATGTCAGAAAAGAACCTCCGACTGTCTGAAATCGTACAACCACTCTGATACTACACTGTTCATCCATGCGGCTACTAAGGTTGTCAACCAAGGTCAATGACATGCAACCAACCAGCTGATGACACGTGTAAAGTGTATACTGACTTGCATTAAATACATGCAGTATATAAAGAGATGAACCCACTTCATTTGAAGTAACTTGCTAACTCTGGACAAGTTCAATCTCTTATCTCAAGATAGGTTATTATTAGTAATTTCCTTATCTCTCTTAGTGCAAGAAACCTTAGTGTTCCAACTTGTTTAGATATAGGTTTATCCTTAATCTTGTTTTCGCAACAAGCTGTAAATTGTTAATGATTTATCAATAAACAATTTAGAAAAGTAAAATCTGTGTGTTTGTATTCAACCCCCCCCCCCCCCCCCCCCTTCTACAAACTTGTATAGGCCTTCGGGACCAACAAGTGGTATCATAGCGGATTTGTTTAATCTCATAAACAAGATCTAATCTAAGATATTTCTCTTCTTCCTTGCTATTATCTGAAAATGGCCACCAACACAAACACAAATTATATAGACAATGGTTCTCTTGCTAAACCCCCTAGATTTTCCAAACATAACTTCAACTTATGGAAAAATAGGATGACACTCTTCTTAGAAGGTGTAGACCTTACTATGCCTTACTATCTCGAGAATGGTCCATTCATCCCTGTAAGAATTGATGCTGCTGTTCCAGCCGCTGAGAATAGACCTGCTATTCCAGAAAGGCTGGTACCTAAGGAAATCTTTCAATGGACTGACGAAGATAAGAAGAAAGTGGATATAGATACAAAAGCCAGATCCATACTATCCATGGCTCTTCCTGACGAAGTCTCCCATTCCGTCATGAATCTGAAAACATCAAAAGCCATGTGGGACACAATATGTGTTCAGTATGAAGGAACGTCTGAAGTACAGGACTCAAGAAAGATCAACCTGGTAAGACAATACGAAAGCTTCATTTCTGGTAAGAATGAATCTCTCTCTGAAGTTCACCAACGTTTTAATTGTTTAATTATAGATCTGAAAACTGTTGGTAAGGAATATTCTAACTTTGAAGTACTGACAAAGTTTCTAGAATGTTTACCTGAAAGCTGGGACAATTACTCTATGTGTCTCAAGTTGTCAAAGGATCTAAAATCAATGACCCTTTCAACCTTATATGGCACGTTGCTGAATCATGAGCAATCGAGCCATCTTAAGAAGAATCTTGTAGAAGATTCCAAAAGCACCCCTGTTGCTTTAATCTCAGAGGAACCTTCTACTCAGCGACCCTCGGTCACTATCATTGAGTTAGAAAGTAACTCTGAAAGGTCATCAGATTCTGATTATTCAGATGATGATGAATCTTTGGCTCTCCTAACTAAGAAGTTCATGAGATTTGCCAAAAAGAAAATGTTTAGAAAGAACAAACCTCTTTCCATAACTGACAAGCCTAGATCATCAGCTTTTGTTGATAAGGCTACTGCTATTTGTTTTAACTGCGAAAAGACAGGACATTTCGCTAACGAGTGCAGGTCTAAGAAAGTTTCTAGACCCTCAGCTTTTACAAAGAAATCGTTTGTTCCAAGGAATAAAGATGACAAATATTCAAAGCTGAAAGAAAAATATGCTAAGCTGAAAAGCTTTAAGAAGAAGAGTAAAGGCCTGATGGCTAACTATGATTGGGCTGCTTCCGATGAAGAAGCATCATCATCTGACTCTGAAGATGATGAAGCAAATCTATGTCTTATGGCCAAGATTGAAGAAGAGGAAGAAAGTTCAGACATTCCCTCCACTTCAACCTCTGCTATTCAGGTTAAGAAGGGTATCTGGTATCTTGATAGCGGATGCTCTAGACACATGACTGGAAAGAAAAGCCTGCTCGCTGAATACAAGGAAGAGAAGGGTCCCTCTGTAACATTCGGTTGAAATGGAAATGGACATACCCGAGGGTATGGTGTTCTTTCAAATGGTACAACCTCCTTCAGAAGAGTCGCATATGTTGAAGGGCTGAAGCATAATCTTCTAAGCATCAGTCAGCTTTGCGACATGGATAACAAAGTAATCTTTACTAAGGAATCCTGCTTTGTCGCTGACAAAAAGGAGAAGATAGCTCTCAGCGGTTATCGTTTGGAAAATGTTTATGTAATAAACATGGACTCAACAACCACTGAGAACTCCTGTTTCTTCTCAAAGGCCTCATCTGATGTCAACTGGCTATGGAATAAGAGGCCATCTCATCTAAATTTCAAGACACTGAACATTCTTTCTTCAAAAGAGTTAGTCACTGGTCTACCTCAGCATTCATACGCCAAAGTGTCTTTATGTTCAGCGTGTGAAAAAGGGAAGCAGACCAAAGCAAGCTTTAAATCTAAGCAAGTTTCATCTGTGTCATCTCCTCTACAACTACTCCATATGGATTTGTTTGGCCCTGTTAACAAACAATCCATCGCTAGAAAGAAATATACGCTGGTCATAGTTGATGAATTCTCTTGCTTCACTTGGGTAATGTTTCTCCGTTCTAAGAGTGACACCCCTGAAGAACTCATCACCTTTGTTCGGAAGATGGAAACCCTGAACAATCTGACCGTTCGCTCTATAAGGAGTGATCATGGGACTGAATTCAAAAACAGTTCTCTTGATTCCTTCCTTGAGAGTAAGGGTATTTCTCACAACTTCTCTTCAGTGAGAACACCGCAACAAAATGGAGTCGCTGAAAGAAGAAATAGAACAATTATTGAAGCTGCACGTTCAATGCTCAGCGATTCTCACCTGCCTACTCAGTTTTGGGCAGAAGCTGTCAACACTGCTTGTTTTATGCAAAACAGGTCGCTGATAGTAAAAAGATTCAAAAAGACAACCTATGAACTCTTTCATGGGAGAAAGCCTTCAATCAACTTTCTTCACATCTTTGGATGTCAGTGTTTCATACTGAACAACAGAGATGCTCTTGGAAAGTTTGATCCTAAAGCTGATGATGGAATCTTTCTTGGATACTCCTCAGTTTCCAAAGCCTTTAGAGTCTTCAATCGTAGAAGACAAACTGTAGAAGAAACTATTCACGTCACGTTTGACGAATCCCATTCAGCGAATTCTAAACCGTCCGCTGATACTGAAGAACTGAATCAATGGATGTTTTCTCATCTTGGTGATTCAGAAGATTTTCCCACTCCTCATGCTCATCCAGTAGAAGATGATAGTCCTATCATTCCAAACATGCAGAATAGTGAAGCTGAAACATCATGGGTCTCAGCTGTTCCTATAAACACTATACCTACCGCTGAACCAAATGCCTCAGACATTCCATCTATCTCTCAGCAATCAGTAAATGAAATGACAAATGCAAGTATTCCTCTCTTAACTGAAACTCCAGAAGTTGCCGAAGCCTCATCTTCAGCTCCTCCAGTTCAAGATGAGTCAGCGACTTATGCTCCGGCTCAGCGATGGACCATAAATCACCCAATTGATCAAATTCTTGGGGATCCAAACGCTGGTGTTCAGACTCGACGAAGTGCAGGTAATATTTGTTTATTTGTTAAATTTATTTCTCTAACTGAACCAAAGAAAATAGATGATGCCCTCAAAGATCCAAACTGGGTCAGCGCAATGCAAGAAGAGCTGACTGAATTCGAAAGAAACAAAGTTTGGAAACTTGTTCGGAGACTAACTGATAAAACAGTAATAGGCACTAAATGGGTCTATCGAAACAAGTTGGACGAACATGGTACTGTAACCCGCAACAAAGCTCGTCTTGTTGCTCAGGGATACAGACAAGAGGAAGGTATAGATTATGACGAAACATTTGCTCCAGTAGCAAGACTTGAATCTATTCGTCTATTCTTAGCATATACTGTACACAAAAACTTCAAAGTACATCAGATGGATGTTAAGTCAGCATTTCTGAATGGAAAGCTGAATGAAGAAGTGTATGTGGAACAACCTCCAGGATTCTCAGATTCTAAGCGTCCAGATTATGTTTATAAACTGGATAAGGCACTTTATGGCTTGAAGCAAGCTCCTCGTGCATGGTATGACACTCTTTCTACTTATCTCCATATTGAAAAATTTGAGCGAGGTAAGATTGACAAAACTCTATTTTTTAGAAAAGTGAAAGGTCATATCATTCTAGTTCAAATATATGTTGATGACATTATATTTGGTTCTACTAACCCTGAGCTTTGTACTCGTTTCGCTGATAGAATGAAAGATGAGTATAAAATGAGCATGATGGGTGAACTAACATATTTCCTTGGTCTTCAGATTAAGCAAACTGAAAAAGGAACTTTTATTAATCAGGGAAAGAATGTTAAAGATATGCTGATGAAATTTGATTTAACTGAAAGTTCAGCTATGAAAACCCCTATGGCACCACCGCTGACACTTGATAAGGACACTAAGGGTGTTCCTGTCAATGTCACGCTGTACCGTGGGATGATCGGCTCACTATTGTATCTTACAGCTAGCCGACCCGATATCATGTTTGCAACATGCTTGTGTGCACGATATCAAGCTGAACCTAAGATATCTCATATGAAAGTTGTAAAGCGAATTTTTCGATACCTTAAGGGTACAGCGAATCTAGGTCTTTGGTATCCCAAAGATTCAGGATTCGATCTAACCGCCTATTCAGATAGTGATTTTGCAGGTTGCAAAATGGATAGGAAAAGCACCACAGGAGGATGTCAGCTCCTGGGTGGAAAGCTGGTAAGTTGGACTAGTAAAAAGCAAAATTCAGTGTCCACTTCCACAACTGAAGCTGAATATGTAGCTTCTGGAAGCTGTTGTTCTCAAGTCTTGTGGATGAGAAATCAGCTACTAGACTATGATCTTCAGCTCTCCAAAATTCCAATCTATTGCGACAGCACAAGTGCCATCGTTATAGCAAACAATCCAGTACTACATTCAAAGACCAAACACATAGAAATCAGATATCATATTATCAGAGATCATGTGATGAATGGTGATATGGAACTTCATTTTATCCCAACTGATTATCAGTTAGCTGATTTATTTACCAAACCTCTTGATGAGACAAGATTCAACTTTCTCATCAGCGAGCTTGGAATGCTGAACTTTGAAGGGTAAAATCCTCAACGGTTCACATTTATCAGCAATAGGATAAAATAAACTCATAACCTATTCAATCATCTTCTCTCTGAATAAAACTTGGTTAAAGCTGATATCAAGGTATGTTTTATCTATCTGACAATCGCATGAAAATGCAAGATTTCAAAACAAAATGCATCGCTGAATATCTCTTCCTTAACAGCGATATTTTGAAAATTCTTAAAACCATCACTGATATTTTCATTCAGTGCTTCATGTTTATAAAAGAGTCCCTGAGTTTTCAAAACCTCAGAGACATCCTAAAAGAATATGAAAGGACAGTTGTGACGTCATTGCAACGGATAAACCCCGGCATGTTTTCTCTTTCTGACACACGTTTGCACGTCTCGTTCAAACTTCCAATCAAATGCAAAAACGTGTCCGTGTCATGATGAAAATCTTTTCCCTCTCAAAGACTTTCTCTCTCTAAAATCTCTATTTAAACAAATTCTTTGTTTATATTTTTCTTTTACGCGATCAATCTTCCTCCGCAAGAAAGAATTCACTGTTGCATTTGTGCTTTCTAAAACTTCAAAGAACTGTTCATCATCTTCTTCATCAATCATCAAGGTTAATATGTTCTTATTTTTTACCAAATGCGTATAACTTGTTTCCGATCTTTTCCTTGTTTTAACAAGATCAAACAAAAGAACTTCTTAAAATGAAATCATTTTCTTTCATGGTTTTATGAACACAACCATTTCATGGTTGTTCTTCAAGTTTAAATGCAAAAATCTTAAACTTGTTCTTCATTCGTTTCCAGAACCTATTTCTTCATAGAAAACTGGATAACAAGAATAAATGGGTTTTACATTTCGTTTCTTAAAATCAAGAAAAACCCTAATCTTCATTAAGACATTTGTTTCTAAATGAAATGGATAAAATTTGAACCATCTTAATTGAAAATCTTTCCACATTAAGATAATTCTTATTTGTTAACATCTTTGGTTAAACTGATAATACAGAGAAATGGCATCGTCTGACATTCTTGCTACCGCTGAGAACATCTCCGCTGATTCTGAGGAAGTGGACATCCTCAAGGCTCCTCAAGTCAAGTTTGCCCTTGACAAACTGGATTGGACTAAGGTGAACAACCTCTATGCTCTTCTCGAGTTTCCTCCTCTAAAGCAAGTCACACATCTAGATGATGCTGTGAAATTCCTAAAGAATTGCTGCATCTCCACAGCCCTGACCATAACACCTCCTGCACATCAGCTTTTGCTCTCACAATTCTGGTACTCAGCCAGACACTCTCAACTACCTTCAGCCAAAGACCCCTCCAAAACAATCGATTGCATCCTCTGCGATATCGAATATGGCACTATGAAGATCACCCCTGCCATTATTCGCAAAGCTCTCAGCCTTCCCATCGCTACCAAGGAAAAACCATTCGTTCCCCTCCCTGACCCCAAGAAAAACTCAGAGAGGGAAGCCATCATTGCATTTTTCGATGCAATGGGCTATGTATGGGAAATCGGCAGAGACATGAAGGTCGAGAAGAAGCTGACGATTATCAAGAAATCGAAAATGGCCAGCGAGATGAATTTCATCTTCGCTCATCTAATCAGCTGCATGACTGCAAAGAGCGGCTCCTCTGACCAAGCCGCTAAACCTCAACAAGCAATGGGATATGCACTGCTGAAAGGTCTCAACATAGACTGGGCATCGATTATCTATGATGACCTAGTTCTAAGAGTGGACACCGTCGCTGACAGACCTCCATGGGTTCCTTACCCCCTTTTCATCAGCGCCATCTTCCAATATTGCCTGAAGGAGAGCTACCCAACTGATGGTGACCTGAAACTCTCTCATGTCGGCCCAAAGATACTCGACTTCAAACCAATGGTGAATGTGGTACGTCTTTCTACACTCTTGACTCTTCTCAACCCTTCTTCTTATAATTCTGTGGCTCCTTCAGCGACAATACCCATCACTGATACCCTGGCCACAAAATCCTCTCCTTCTAAGAAAAGGAAACAATCATCTACCCCACTTGGTTCTAAAAGGATCAAGAAAACAAAGGAGCAACCCCAGCAATCTCATGCTGAAGACTCCTCAGCTCTTTCTGCAGAGCTGAAGGAACGTTCAGTGGTACGCTCTGCCACACCTGAACAACCGATCCATTCCATCCCAACTTCAGCGTCTCTAAACGCTGAGGTTACAAACTTGGAACCTACCCAACCTCCTTCAGTCTCTCAAAAGACTGATGAAGTGTTTATCAGCGAATCCAACGCTGAACTCAGAACCCAACCTCCATTCTCATCCTTCGCTCATCCCTCCATTCATTTGGTCTCTCCTCCAAATCTCGCTGGAGCTGCCATCATTTCTACGGAACCTAAAGCTGATTCTCCAGGAATGATGAAGACAGGACCTGCAGGACAATCCATGGGCACTTTTGAAGATGACATGGAACACTTTTCAGGAACCCGTAATTTTGACGAGTTCATCAATCCTCCTGCAGGTACACACCAACCCATAAACACTGTCACTAAACCCCAAACTTCTGAGCTTTCCTATGTTCAGAAGTTCTTATATGTTACAGGTCCTAATTTGGGAGACATCAACGCCTCTCTGAAAGCTGTGGAGACAACGCTGACAGATCTCACCACTACTCTTTCTAATAACTCTACAGCTGTAACAAACACTGGAGAGAATCTGAACAAGCTGACAACGGTGGTGGAGAAGAAGGCTTCCACATATGACATGAAGCAAGTTGATAACACTCTCAGCGACTTCGCCAAGGTGCTCGCTGCACATCTACACAGACTACACCTCTCTCAAAAATTCAGTTTCATCCATGTCCAGCGAGGTCACAACGCTGAAGACATCGATTGGACAACTAGAGGGAGATATGTCTACTGTAAAGACTGACTTAGGCTCTGTAAAGACCGATGTTAGTTCGATGAAATCGATGATCGAGCAGCTACTACAGAAAGCGAATACTCCTGCTCCTGCCCCTGCATCTGACAATTTCACAGCGGCAGATCGCACTGAGCTGGAAAAGATCAATCCTGCTATCTCTGGCCTTCAAGACAGAATAGCAAAGATTGAAGATTTGATAGGTATCTCTAGCCAAGAAGACAGAGAACCTACCAAAGCTGCTGAATCAACCCATTCATCCCCCAGTCATCATGAAAAAGAGGGGGAGAAGAGCGCTGAAGATCTCTCCAAGAGCGCTGAAGACCTTTCCCATGATGAATCTATCAGGGGAGAGAAGGATGCTGAAGAAACCACCGCTGGACCTCCGGGAGATGAAAACCCTGAGGAAACCGAGAAGCTCGCCTATGTATCTGAGGGGGAGCAACTCGAAGAAGAAGCTGATAAAACCGAATCCGAAGCAGAAGATGATGAAGCCGTCGACATCCCTGATAATGAACCATCCTCTTCTCCAAAGAATGATGATGATGATGACGAAGATGACGATGACTTCTTTATCGTCAAACCTGCTCCGAAGATCAAAGTTCTTAAGGGAATCTAGATAAATGAACCTTCAGGGGAGTGGACAAAGACAAAGCCCTCAGCCTCTGGAGCTGAGAAAGGCAAAGGCAAAAGCGTCGCTGAAGATGACAATCTGACGATCTTGCTTGAAAAGCCGGTTTGTCAGGTACACTAAACATCTCTCACTCCATCCCTCCTCTATCATACACTATCAGTTCTACTACCCAAGGCTATACACTTGAACCAATTCTCTCTATCTAATTCTACCCAAGTTCTTACTCGTAAGATCGCTGTGTTTCAGCTAGTCCTCTCCCCTGTTTGAGGATATCGCTGAAGGCTCCACAACTGCAACTTCACCAATAATACCAGCTACTGCTGATGAAATAATCCCAGTCTTAGATTTAATCTCTGAGACTGATGAACCTGAAAAACAGCTACTCTCGCACAGACACAGACCTTCCTTAGCTCCTCAAAAGCTAAGTGAAGAGGATCAGAAAAGAAGAGAGGAGATAATAAAGCGATTCGAGGATCAGCGAATCATTCTGAGGCGTGATCAACTTCCTTCAGTTCCTCCAAAGTTCAGAATTTCCAAAAAGGAATACAAGGAACACCTCAGAGCTGAACGCCTAATCGCTGAAAGAAAGGAAGCTGAAGAAAAGGACAGAGAATACGCCATCCAGCTTTCTAAACGATCAATAAAAGACCCCAAGCTGAAAAGAGTTCCCATTGATGTTTAACGTCAGCTATGGGATGATGCTCAAGAGATCGTTAGAGAAAAGACTAAGGTCTCTGATACGACTTTGGAATGGGCTAAACAAATGTTGACCTATCGATCTAGACCATCCAAAATCATCAAGGCAAACATCAGAGGAAGACTGTACGCTGAAGTTCTTGTTGTTGAAGTGGATGTCTACAGAGATGACAAAACCAAGCAAACCTTCTATGCTGCTACCTTAGAAAAGTTTGGTCTCTCTGAATGGTTAGAAACAAAATTAGCCATTCAGGGATCGCTCTCAAAGTTCAAAAGCCATGTCGAGAAGATCATAAACAAACAGATCGACCTGCTTTCATCTGCTGTGGATATTCCTCCTACTCTTCCTCAACCAAGAAAAGTCTCTGATAAGAAAAAGAAAGTCTCTGGTTCAGGTCCTCCTATTCGGAATGAAACGGGCATTGGTTTCTCTCGTGCTGAAGTTCTTGGCCCTGATGCCGATCTCTCAATGCTTGACACCTCCCTACCACCTGGAGAAACATTCATTCCTGGCACAGTTGTAAGTGATCCCTATGGTATATTCTTTTTAGACTACTATGGAAATCATCACTTTCAACGTATCTCTGAGCTCCACATCGCTCCCATCGAACAACTCAGAGATCTCGTATACTGGTATGAAGTCAGACGTGACATCAAAGCTAGACACCTGAAGCCCTTGATTTTTGAAGCAGCTCTGATCAAAAGAAAACAAGGTGTAACCGTCCCTGACTGGATGATTCCCACATCAAAGACCCTTGATGAACTTCTCATCAAGGAAGAACCCTTTACAAGCTGATATGATCGCCCTTTTCTCTATTGTATCAGTTATTCTTCTGTACTTGTAATTTATTTCGCTTGTACTTATAATCTTTCCATTTCTCTTTATAATCTTTCCATTTCTCTTTGTAACCTGTACTTTACTCCATCAGTACTGAAAAGATCCCAGAAAACAGTAAAACAAAAATTACAAGGAATTTAAAATTTTAAAAACATGCATTTCATTATAAAACAACCACAATTTAATAATTCGTAACTCAATTGAAATTAACGTCGTTAACTCAAACAGTCAATAAAGTTTATGCAGCGGAAATCTTATAAAATAAAATCCAAGGGTTTGAAAGTGAAATTTAAACAATTCTCGACACCCCGCGCTTAGTGTGTGTACCGTCAAGCCCGACTGCCGCTCGCACCTGAAATCACAACATATAGGGAAAAGGTAAGCTAAATGCTTAGTGAGTCCTACCACACACGTAGGTAGCAACCCCACGTACATCGCCCCTACTCGCAAGTAGGCAACATCACCATCACCACGAATATAAAACCACATAACGATTAATGTATAAATACGAACCTCGGTCCCACCGAGTACACCAAAAATATATCGATACAAGCTCAGTCCCACCGAGCCCTCGGTCCCACCGAGTAAAGATATTGTAATTGTACTAGCTCAGTCCCACCGAGCCCTCGGTCCCACCGAGCCCCCCAGTTCCACTGAGGTGTACGCAAGCATAAATAATCCACATATAGATTCAACAATCCACAACTAATTAACACATCCCACCGGTTCACGTAAACACGTAATAACACGTAGCACAAAATGACGATATGCGTGAAATTCCTAACTACGCGGTGAGAGAACTCACCTCGGAAGCACGCCTAGCTCACAAACAATAATACAAGGTCCTCGAATCCAAGATCACTTCCCGACACCTAAACGAACGATAAAAAGTATTAACACGAGGCCCGGACCCTAAAATGTAACGTACGACTTAAAGATCGCCAAACGACTTTTCGGTCTAGAATACCAGGTCTGTTCGGGACCTGTTTCGACCTCCCTAAACCCAGAAAAATAGAGATTTAATTTAATTAACAGCTAGATCCGGGTCTTAGCTTTCCAGGGACGTATTACACACGTCCCAACGATTTTTCTACAATTTACTATGGATTATTTACGAATGGAACATAAAGCTGTCGAAAATCCCGACCTGCTGTAAAAACAGCTGTTTTACGCCCAGATAGAGGCCGAACCAAACTTTCGCTAAAACACGAAAAACGTGCCCGACACCGAATGTGAACCGTGGGCACCGGATTCGTCTCAATCCGAGTTACGACGAGAAAGTTACGCGCGAAAGAAAACTGGACAGAAACTAAATATTACATAAAATGATAAAACGGTTTCCGGGCCAACCCACTAACGGTACGAGGGTTCTGCCGCCAGGTGGTTTCGAGGTCTGGTCGCGCCCACCACCCACTGCCTTTCCGGCAGCGGTGGTCGCCGGAGGCGGCGGCGGCCGGCGGCGATTCTTTTCTCAAACTAACGATTAACGACGAGGGAAACAACAAACGGGAAAACGGTTCTTACCTCGCGACGACAACGACGGTGCAACTGCAGAATTACTCCGGCCACTTCTCCTTCGCCGCTGCACTCTCTCTCTTCCTCGGTTTCTCTTTCTCTCCCTCTTGGTTTCTCTCTCTCTCTCTCTTCTTCTCTCTCGGTTTCTCTTTTCCTTTCTTCCGGCCGACGATTACGATTGGGAGGGGGGAAAAGATGACTTAGGGTTTAGATTTCTTTTTTCTATACTTCTATCTTTTGTTTGCTGATCACGCCACCACAACACACAAAACCAAAATACAATATGGGTTTTCTGTTTATGAATTGCATGGGCCGAAAGCCTAATCTTTTGGCCCTTTAACACCTTTAGTCCCTCAACTACCCTCCTTCTTGCAATCTAACCAAAATTCCGACATTTTAACAATTAGGTCCGATTCGTCTAACCCCGTTAACGGAAGCCACATTAAATCAAACTTAAAAGAAAAGAATTAATACTAATAAATTACATACCGGGATACGGGCTTTACAACTCTCCCCTACTTGGATTAGACTTCGTCCTCGAAGTCTCTACCTACGAATAGCTCCGGGTAGTTCTCCCTCATCTCAACCTCAGGTTCCTAAGTCCACTTGAAATCCCTTCTAAAACTTCTCGAAAACATTTCTAACTAACGCACTCCTTCTAGGACACTGGGATTATGATCGGCAGAACACCCCAACAATTGGAATCATTCCTAGCCAAGCGACTTCGGTTGTCTCCCAACCTTAGATATTTCATACTTCCCGAGTCAAATCTCAAGCTCTAACCATTCTAAAGTTGCTTACCAATATACCCAACTGGATACTCGGATCCGATCATTCCTACCATTAACCGTCGATTAACTCCTACGAGTTCTAATAGACTTCCAAAACTTACCTTACACGCATCATCAAACCAGTAAATTTATAATCACCCACGAAGGTCATTCCACCACCACCATTCATCACAAGTAGGCTTCTCAGGGTTACTACTACCATTACCCGCCCTAGGAGACCTAGTTACACCGTAACAAGATATACCTTAACGCCTACCTCCCAGGTACGTCTCAAGTCCCGACACATCGGAACTACCTCTCAGGTAAGTGCCCAAGACTGTATCCTCTTTGTGCCTACTGGAAAGTCGAGGTCATAACACATGAATACCGAGGTCCCACCCCGAGATACCCAACCGACCGTTACCAACGACTGACTGACATGACCAAGGATCCAATGCAAACAGTCTACCAACAACATGCCTATCTCGGAATGACTCACTCCCCCAAGTATGTAAGTACTCAAACTGACACATAACACTTAAAAGCGCCTTTCCCAAAATTCTACAACACAATCCAAAAAGAATTGGAAACACATGAATTAGATAATGCAATTTTATTTTCAAACTCAAACTTTGTGCATAACTTAGTCGGCATTCTACGTCTCGACTCATACAACTCCAAGTCTCTCCGGTCCACTATCGACATCCGGACATTTAAACCTCTAAGGGCAAGTTGGAATTCACGTCAAATTAACTTACGGCTTTTCCTTAAAACAAGGTCGACTCAAAAGCCTATAATTCTAGCTCAATCATCAAGTCTTGACCCGAAACGGTCTACTTAAAACAACTATTACATCAGCAACCTCAACCACAAGTGGACAGCCTAGCCGTCCTATACTACGGCCCAAACGCTCACTACAAGCGTGAGGCACGAAAATAATGGGTAGCCCCGCTATCCAGCATCACTATAGTAGACACCGAGTTAACTAAGAACGCACTTAATCCCACAGCTTAAGCAAAAAGCAACTATATACGATAATCAAAACAGAAAACAAGTGGCAAAATATACCTGTCACCACTTTAGGCGTAGCCTGTGCCTCCTCCACCGTCAGCTGGTGAACTCTGCCTCGAGCCGCTTCCGTCCCCGGCTGACCCGTTCGACCATCACTAATACGCAATGGGGCATTCGCAGGCGCCCCCTGTGCCCCACCCCCATCTGCTACCCTCGCACTAGGACAGTTGGCCTTTACATGGCCCGTCTGATTACAGTTGAAGCAGACCACTAGCGGTGCCTTACAATCCCGGCTAAGGTGACCGGGTTGGCCACACATAAAACACCCCTCAAATCTCTTCATTCCGGTGTCCCTGGGCTTTAACCCGCCACTCCTCGAACTCGCACGCGAATCAGTGAACTTCGACTTCTGTGGCACCGCAGAGATCGGCGTCACAGCCTGTGCCGCCTTCCTCTTCTTCGCTTTGGTTTCCAACTCGAGTTCCCTCCTCCGAGCCGCATCCATCATCGCAGATAAGGAAGCATACTGCGCCGTGCTGACGAATTCCCTAATCTCGGTACGCAACATGTCCTTGTACCGAGACATCTTCATATCCTCCGAGGCGGCATACTGGGGACAAAACAATGCCATCTCGGTGAACTTACGGTTCATTTCCTTCGCCGTCTCTGTAGTTTGCGTGAGCTCCAGGAACTCCTTGGCGATCCGCTCCATCTCTACCGGAGGTACATATTCTACGCGAAAACGGACGACGAACTCCTCCCAAGTCAAAGTAGTGCGCTCGGCGAGCGTCAACGCTGTAGCACGCCAATCCTTTGCTCCGCCACGTAGCAAGTTCACGGCAAAACGAACCTTCATATTATCCGGGCAACCACTGGTCAGAAAAGCACACTCCATGTCGGATATCCACCTCATGCTGATAATCGGGTTCGGGTCTCCCTTGAACTCAGGTGGAGAACAGGCGGAGAGGTCCCGATACTGGAACTCTCGGGTACGGGGCTGTCCCCCCGCAGGCGGTGGAATTGCTGCAATTCGTTCCTCCATCAGAACCACCACCTCATCTCGTATGGCGGTGATAATTTAAGGGATCGCCTCCCCGATCGCGTATGCTACACGGTGATCCCGGCCTCAGCCCGCGGTTCAGCCGCGTCGTTTCTTCTAGTGTTGACCATTCTAGGAAAGGAAATTACAACGAGTCATTAGCACATAATAACTCACCCTACCACGCTCACGCTCGACTCCTTGGATTCCTCGCGACTTTCGCCGACTCGAACATTGATCCTGTGCTTCCGGTAGTAGGATCTCTATTACTACCATCTACACCTATCACTGTCCGCTCCGAGTCCCATCCCGAGTATCCAAGCAGTTGCTCGCCCAAACAAAAACCATACACGTATGTCCATACTGACGCATATACACACTCTTCCTAGCTCCCTAGGAATAAACATAATACCCCACTACCCTTGCTAGGGCGGAACCCCCACTAACCCTGACGAGTCGCCTCATAAACGCACAGTCGTATACAGTGGAAACCAGATAGACATTCGAATATAAGATTCTATCCTACAACGGTTGGACTCAAACAAGAGCTGCGCAATAGAACTAAATCCAACATTCTAAGGCTATTCGGTTCCTACCGCATACAACCTATAGTGCATTCGCTTAACAACCTATCAAAGTTAGCATAAGTTCCTAATAGCAAGTAACAACCATACAATACAGTGTATTAAGCACCAAGCAATCTAGCATACATACTCCTATGTTTTAGAAAGCAATCTAGCATACGTACTCATATGTAAACGCTATTCCCAGCTCACTAGGAATTTCATCTCATCCCACTACCCTTGCTACAACGGAATCCCTATTAGCCATAACGAGTTGCCTCGCGAATACCCAGTCGCATGCAGCGTGAATCAAATAGACATTCGAATACAAGATTCTATCCTAGAACGGTTGGACTCAAACAAGACCTGCGCAATAGAACTAAATCAAATATTCTAAGGCTATATGATCCTTACTGCATACAACCTATAGGGCCTTCACTTAACAACCTACTATGACTAGCATTGATTCCTACTAGCAAGCAGTCATCATACAGTACAGTGTAAACAACATAGGCAATCTAGCATGCATACCCTATGCCTAGAAAGCAATAAACACACTAAGTACTGTACCTTCCCACATAGCGTCGGCTGACTATACACACTGCGCCCTCGATCACCGTTTCCCAAACGGGTTTTCCTTTTTCCTTTATTCTCAAAGATTTTATTAAAAGAGTTTAAAACTTCATAGCCGCAACTTGAGACCAAACACACCGAGATGTGTTTGATTCACTCAAGCTGTGCTCTGATACCAAGTTGTAACGTCCCAAAAATTACAAGGAATTTAAAATTTTAAAAACATGCATTTCATTATAAAACAACCACAATTTAATAATTCGTAACTCAATTGAAATTAACGTCGTTAACTCAAACAGTCAATAAAGTTTATGCAGCGGAAATCTTATAAAATAAAATCCAAGGGTTTGAAAGTGAAATTTAAACAATTCTCGACACCTCGCGCTTAGTGTGTGTACCGTCAAGCCCGACTGCCGCTCGCACCTGAAATCACAACATATAGGGAAAAGGTAAGCTAAACGCTTAGTGAGTCCTACCACACATGTAGGTAGCAACCCCACGTACATCGCCCCTACTCGCAAGTAGGCAACATCACCATCACCACGAATATAAAACCACATAACGATTAATGTATAAATACGAACCTCGGTCCCACCGAGTACACCTAAAATATATCGATACAAGCTCAGTCCCACTGAGCCCTCGGTCCCACCGAGCCCTCGGTCCCATCGAGTAAAGATATTGTAATTGTACTAGCTCAGTCCCACCGAGCCCTCGGTCCCACCGAGCCCCCCAGTCCCACTGAGGTGTACGCAAGCATAAATAATCCACATATAGATTCGACAATTCACAACTAATTAACAAATCCCACCGGTTCACGTAAACACATGATAACACGTAATAACACGTAGCACAAAATGACGATATGCGTGAAATTCCTAACTACGCGGTGAGAGAACTCACATCGTAAGCGCGCCTAGCTCACAAACAATAATACAAGGTCCTCGAATCCAAGATCACTTCCCGACACCTAAACGAACGATAAAAAGTATTAACACGAGGCTCGGACCCTAAAATGTAACGTACGACTTAAAGATCGCCAAACGACTTTACGGTCTAGAATACCAGGTCTGTTCGGGACCTGTTTCGACCTCCCTAAACCAAGAAAAACAGAGATTTAATTTATTTAACAGCTAGATCCGGGTCTTAGCTTTCCAGGGACGTATTACACACGTCCCAACGATTTTTCTACAATTTACTATGGATTATTTACGAATGGAACATAAAGCTGTCGAAAATCCCGACCTGCTGTAAAAACAGCAGTTTTACGCCCAGATAGAGGCCGAACCAAACTTTCGCTAAAACACGAAAAACGTGCCCGACACCGAATGTGAACCGTGGGCACCGGATTCGTCTCAATCCGAGTTACGACGAGAATGTTACGCGCGAAAGAAAACTGGACAGAAACTAAATATTACATAATATGATAAAACGGTTTCCGCACCAACCCACTAACGGTACGAGGGTTCCGCCGCCAGGTGGTTTCGAGGTCTGGTCGCGGCCACCACCCACTGCCCTTTCCGGCAGCGGTGGTCGCCGGAGGCCGCGGCGGCCGGCGGCGATTCTTTTCTCAAACTAACGATTAACGACGAGGGAAACAACAAACGGGAAAACGGTTCTTACCTCGCGACGACAACGACGGTGCAACTGCAGAATTACTCCGGCCACTTCTCCTTCGCCGCTGCACTCTCTCTCTTCCTCGGTTTCTCTTTCTCTCCCTCTCGGTTTCTCTCTCTCTCTCTCTCTCTCGGTTTCTCTTTTCCTTTCTTCCGGCGGACGATTACGATTGGGAGGGGGGAAAAGATGACTTAGGGTTTAGATTTCTTTTTTCTATACTTCTATCTTTTGTTTGCTGATCACGCCGTCACAACACACAAAACCAAAATACAATATGGGTTTTCTGTTTATGAATTGCATGGGCCGAAAGCCTAATATTTTGGCCCTTTAACACCTTTAGTCCCTCAACTACCCTCTTTATTGCAATCTAACCAAAATTCCGACATTTTAACAATTAGGTCCGATTCTTCTAACCCCGTTAACGGAAGCCACATTAAATCAAACTTAAAAGAAAATAATTAATACTAATAAATTACATACCGGGATACGGGCTTTACACCCTGGCTGGATGATTCCCACATCAAAGACCCTTGATGAACTTCTCATCAAGGAAGAACCCTTTACAAGCTGATATGATCGCCCTTTTCTCTATTGTATCAGTTATTCTTCTGTACTTGTAATTTATTTCGCTTGTACTTATAATCTTTCCATTTCTCTTTGTAACCTGATTCAAAGTTTTAAAGAAAGATTTCAGCGAATGTACTTTACTCCATCAGTACTGAAAAGATCCCAGAAAACAGTAAAATGGACAAATATTTTATGAGTTCTTTTTATCCTTATGTTTTCATTAAATAGCAATTTTCTTTGTTGCTATGTCATAATCAAATAGGGGGAGATTGTTGATCCAAACCCTCAGTGATTTGATAATGACCCTCTCTTATACTTAGTAAAATTGTAAGTAAACAATATGTATCAGAGTTTCACTATCGCTGATAAGTACTACGATCTTACAGTACCGCTGATAGGAACTCTCGCTCTTTAAATTAAACATTCAGGGAACACTGTTCACCATAAATGCTCCGAGTCTGTTCAGTCATTATGATGATCGCTGATAAGTTAGTTGTTTACTTATGATCCCTGAAGACAAGTTTCACGTCAACAAAGGATCTACGCTGAAGTCGAAGATCAAGCTCAAGAACCAGCGACAAGTCTCCTAATGAACTGATGCGGATCAGCGAAGACTCAGATTTGTCCACTCAACGTGAAGTATCAAGTACAAGATTTCAGCTATCGCTGAACTTTATCATTCGCTGAATAGAAAATGATAATGCTCTGAATCAACGAAAGCTGATCATGAAGTCCTCCGTACAAAGTACTTTTGTCTTAACCTCCCTTGCACGACTCCGTACGAAATGTCAGAAAAGAACCTCCGACTGTCTGAAATCGTACAACCACTCTGATACTACACTGTTCATCCATGCGGCTACTAAGGTTGTCAACCAAGGTCAATGACATGCAACCAACCAGCTGATGACATGTGTAAAGTGTATACTGACTTGCATTAAATACATGCATTATATAAAGAGATGAACCCACTTCATTTGAAGTAACTTGCTAACTCTGGACAAGTTCAATCTCTTATCTCAAGATAGGTTATTATTAGTAATTTCCTTATCTCTCTTAGTGCAAGAAACCTTAGTGTTCCAACTTGTTTAGATTTAGGTTTATCCTTATTCTTGTTTCCGCAACAAGCTGTAAATTGTTAATGATTTATCAATAAACAATTTAGAAAAGTAAAATCTATGTGTTTGTATTCAACCCTCCCCCCTTCTACAAACTTGTATAGGCCTTCGGGACCAACACATGGCAACAAAAGGGTAAATGGACAAAACCTAACAAATCTTTTTCACCTGTGACAGTGAAATCAACAGAAGTTCACCATAGAAGGGACTCACAGAAGGCTGCTACAAACAAAGATTTTTGCCAACAATCTAATCTACATAAATCTTCTTGTAATAGGAAGCCATATGCTAGAATAGAATGTAATGCCTTTGTGGCCCAGTTTAAAGCTTTCAATGAAAATTTCAAGCAAATCACCTCTGATGTTCAATACTGTCATTGCTTTGATCTAATGTTCAAGTTAAATAATCATTTCTGTAGTTCAAATTGTTTTCTCTCTGCAGTTAAATCAAATATAAAAGAGAACCAAACTGATTCTTCGACAAAAAATAAAATGTATTTCAAGAATGCCAAGGCAAACTTGAAAAATTCTGACGAAACTGGACCCATGTGGATATGGGTACCTAAATCTCTGTGATTGTTTTGCATAAGCAGTTTGTGCCAATATGGTATCTAGACTCCGGATGCTCAAGGCACATGACTGGCAACAGAAGTCTTCTATCCACATTCCAAGAAAAACAAGATGGTGGATCAGTGACTTTTGGAGATAACAAAAAGGGGCATATCAAAGGATATGGAGTCATAAAGAAAGAGAATATCACAGTACACAAAGTTGCATATGTGGATGGCCTAAAACACAACCTACTCAGTGTAAGCCAACTTTGTGACACAATATTCGATGTACTGTTCAAAAGAACATTCTGCTCTCTACTAAGTGAAGACACAGGAATTGAACTTCTGCAAGCCAAAAGAAAAGGTGATCTGTATCTAATGAACTTCAATGCCAAAAACAAGGACAACATTTGTCTTGTTGCAAGCAAAAGTGAAGAAGCCTGGCTATGGCACAACAGGTTCTGTCACTTAAACTTTCATACTCTAGATAAACTGGTAAAACTTGATCTGGTCAAAGGTTTACCAAATGTTAAATTCAATAAGGATCATTTATGCTCTGCCTGTGAAATGGGAAAACTCAAAAGAGCTTCCCACAAAGGCAAAACTGATGTGTCTTGTCCTAGACCTCTGTACATGCTTCACGTTGACCTCTGCGGTCCATTCTTAATTGATGAGTTTTCACGATTTACATGGGTTGAATTTGTCAAAAAGAAATCAGATGTTCCATGCATCTTGATTAATCTAATGAAAAGAATCCAAGTTCTTTATGAGTGCAGAATTCTGAAGTTACGAAGTCACAATGGCACAGAATTCAAAAACTCTGTCATTGAAGCCTATCTCACAGAAGAAGGAATATCCCATAACTTCTCTGCCGCTCGCACCCCACAACAGAATGGCGTGGTCGAACGAAATAACCGCACACTAGTGGAGGCTGCAAGAACCATGCTCTCTGCATGTGGATTACCAATGACCTTTTGGGCAGAAGCAATTTCAACGGCTTGCTATACCCAAAATCGTTCAACAATCGTGAAAAGACACATCAAAACTCCTTATGAACTGATCAACAAACGACGACCAAACATCAAGTTTCTCCAGGTATTTGGATGCAAATGCTTTGTCTTAAACGACAGAGACTCAAGAGGAAAGTTTGAAGAAAAGGCTGACCAAGGCAAGTTCATCGGGTACTCTGCCGCTTCCAAAGCCTACAGAGTTTATGTTCTGAAGTAGCGCACGATAGTAGAAAGCATCAATGTGTCATTTGATGACTCTTTCCAAAAGACTTCTGAACAACTCAGTTCAGAACTCGGGCTAAACATGGAAACCTCTGGCATCTAAAAAACAAATGAAGATTTAGGTCTACTATTCCAAGAGATGTTCAACAACGACGTTAATCCCTCTGCTGGAACAAAAAGCACCTATGCAGAATCACCTATAAACGAAGTAAGTATCTCTCTGTCTAATCCATTTAATCCCTCATACTCTTCTACAAATACAACAGGTACTGAAAATCTAACAGAAGATACGACAACAAAAGATTCTACAACAGAGGTTATCCAAATTCTAACAAATCCAACAGAGGAAGCAACAACAGAAGAAACACCAGAGGGAAGTGAAGATGAAACCACAATACCTACAGAGAAGGAAATCCCAACTTTAATACCCATTCCTACAGAAGCTGAACCATCAACCACTTCAACTACAGAAGTTCAACTTTGTGACTCAAATGATCATCTTCCACGAACAACTCAATGGACAAAAAGCCATCCTCAAACACAAATCATCGGTAATCCATCTGATAAGGTAAAAACAAGATCAGCTTCTGCAAATTTTTGTTTCTTTACCAACTTTATTAGTGTGATCGAACAGAAAAAGATTTCTGAGGCTCTGGACGACCCAAACTGGGTGGATGCTATGCAAGACGAGCTTCTGCAGTTTGAGCGAAACAAAGTATGTACTCTAGTACCTCTGCCACGAGGGAAACAGGCCATAGGGACTAAATGGGTCTTCAGAAAGAAAAATGATGAAGATGGAGTGATCATTCGAAATAAAGCAAGACTGGTGGCCAAGGGATATCGCCAAGAAGAGGGCATCGATTACGATGAAACTTTTTCCCCTGTTGCACGGCTCGAAGCAATAAGAATTTTCTTAGCCTTCGCAGCCCACAGAGGTTTTAAAGTATATCAAATGGATGTAAAATCTGCCTTTCTATATGGAGAAATTCAAGAAGAAGTATATGTCCAACAACCACCAGGATTTGAAAGCTCAAAATACCCAAGGTATGTCTATTACCTCGACAAGGCTCTGTATGGACTGAAACAGGCTCCAAGAGCATGGTACGAAAGACTTTCCACCTTTCTGCTCAATAACGACTACAACAGAGGTACCGCTGATACAACTCTATTCTTTAAAGGTGAAGGAAATAAGCTTATTCTTGTACAAATATATGTAGATGATATTATTTTTGGGTCTACAAATACACAAAAATGTAAAGATTTTGAAAAACTCATGCAGAGTGAGTTTGAAATGAGCATGATGGGAGAATTAACCTTTTTCCTCGGACTTCAAGTCAAACAAACATCAGAAGGAATTTTCATAAACCAATCAAAATATGTCTCTAACATACTTGAAAAATATAGCCTCTCTGATGCCTCTATCATGAAAACCCCAATGGCCACTGGAAATAAACTTTTTTCAGATCCAAATGGCATCTCTGTCGAGTGCACACTTTACAGTGGAATGATTGGGTCTTTATTATACTTAACGGCCAGTAGACCTGACATAATGCATGCTACATGTCTTTGTGCAAGATATCAAGCTAATCCTAAAAAGTCACATTATATTGCTGTAAAGAGAATCTTCAGATACCTCAGAGGGACCAAAAATCTTGGCCTCTGGTATCCGCAGAACTCTGGTTTTGGACTAAAGGCATACACAGATTCATATTATGGAGGATGCAAACTCGTCAGAAAGAGTACCTCTGGGAGTTGTCAATTCCTAGGTGGAAAATTAGTAAGTTGGGCTTCAAAGAAACAGAATTGTGTCTCAACATCTACGGCAGAAGCTGAATACGTTGCTGCTGCGAGCTGTTGCTCTCAAGTTCTGTGGATGAAAACTCAGCTAAAAGACTTTGGTCACATCATTTGCAAAATCCCCATCTTCTGTGATTCCAAAAGTGCGATTGCCATCTCTGCAAATCCAGTACAACATTAAAAAACAAAGCACATAGATATCAGGTATCACTTTCTGAAGTATCATGTGGAAAATCAAACCATCGAAATGCACTTTGTACCAACAGAATTTCAGCTTGCTGATTTATACACCAAGGCACTTGATGAGAAAAGATTCCTTTACTTGGTGGTTAAATTAGGAATGATAAATATGGATTAACCTCTGTAAGTATCTTTATCTTTATATTATACAGTATGTATATTTTCTGTTTTGTTTGTTTTTGTAAATTATTTTTCGTTGAAAATTCTAAAATCTCAATTCTGAAAAATACAGAGATTCTGTAAGTCTCCTCAGAACCTCTGACGATTCTTACAGACCCTCTGTTACACGACCTATGTTATATACATTTACTTCTGATTATTTGAACCAAGCATAGCTCAAGGGGGAGCAAAGGAAAACAATCTTGATCTACAGAGGATGATTAGATCAAGGGGGAGCAAAAGGAGACCTTGCTTAATCTACAGAGATTTATAAGTCAAGGGGGAGCAGAGGAAGAGATGAAAACAACAGAAGAAAAGAAAATTGCCGGACAAAGAAGAACAAAAAGGTTAGTATATCGACCAAATTCTTTTTGAAAATAATTTTCTACAACACAAATTTCTAAATATGGTCTAGAAACATTATTAAACACATTCCAAATAAAATTTGATCAAAAAGAATGTTGAGTTTTCCATTATTAGAAATTTAAGGTCATAGAGCCTTTGTTGAGTCCAACAGAGGTTCTGCAGGCAAAAGCTCTGATCTTAAATCAATAATTCTTGGAAACTCTGTCAATCTTTTTAGGTATCAAAATAAAAAAGAATGATCGCGTACAAGCACTGCAACAGTAGTATCCGGTTACAGAGTTCTCTCCACAAGAAAGAACTTCTGTAGACCAACACATGTTTTAAAAAGACTTTTTGCTGCACAAAACCTTTTTCAAAAACAATTTTCTAGGACACCAGTTTTCAAACATGTCCTAAAAACATTGTTAAAATCAATCAAAAACTTGGATGATCAAAATGTTTATAATATGTTAGTTATACAAAATTTATTGTCTCAGAACCTCTGCTGGCTCTGACAGAGGTCCAAAAACCTCTGTAAAGGAGTTTCTATACAAATAATTTATCGATCCTCTCCATGGACTTTTCAACCATTCTTTGTGAAGGCACAACCTACAGAGGCGAGAAAAACAAGATTCTCAAATCACAGAGCCTCTGTCAGTTTTTACTTTAGGCATTTCTGTAACAGTAACGGTAACTTTTCTGCGAGTCAAAATCACATGGAGGTAAAGAGGCCCACGCGCCCAGCATTTAATAAGGCCGCCCACGACGTCTCGTCATAACTGACACTGAGGACGTGTCATCTTTTCATTGGACCTACATGCAACACGTTCCTATGGAAAGTTGAACCCGCCGTAACCACTCAAGTGCGGACCCCAAATATTAGTTACCTCAAAATATTAACCCTTTCAGATTCTACGGCCACAAACTCAGTATAAAACCAAAGTTACCATACCTCACAAAATCTTTACTCACTCTCTTCTCCGGCGAACCTGTAACTATATTCAAATCAGCATTTTACTTTGCAAAGTGGCTTCCAGTTCCCACGCTGCTCAAAACTCTTCGGCGAACTCTCCTTAACACTCCCCAGTGCATTCAGAGCACTCCTAAAACCCTAACATCGCCATAAATGTTGAAACAGAAAACTCCGGCGACTCTGCAAACTTTGCACCAACCACAAACCTTCAACATTTTCTGAACAAAGAACATTTTGAGGATGTTCTTCAATTGAAATCCAACAATTGCTACCCGGTACCCTCACCAACAGCCTTCGGCGAAGCCCATGCTCTTCTCCTCAATATCATGGAAAACCATATATTATACCCTCTCCTTTCCAAAACCCCAACAAAAATCCCTGCAAGATATCTGAAACAATTTTGGCAAAGTCGCCGATTTGATTCAGATGATTCTTTGATAAAGGGCTATATTTCAAAGCCAGACAAGTCTGAGTACCTAGAACTCATGTTTAACAGAACCATGTTCTCACTGGAGTTCAACCTGCCAACAAGAGGTCTTCTTGGAATCAAGAAATATGTTGAGGTTCCTACGGACGAGGAGCTCTGCCGATTCGTAGAAATGTTAAGGTATAACACAACCCTGAGGAAAGGCAATGATTTCCGCAGAGGCAGACTACCGCCTCTGTGGAATACCCTGTTCTCCATCTTAAATCGTTGCCTCACAGGGAAAACCGGTAGCCCTGACCAAAGCTCATTCCAAATCCTGACCATCATGTATGGAATCTATTACGATATTCCACTTGACTATGCCACCATCATGATGCAGGAAATAGTGAATACGATCGACAGAAAGCTCGCAACTGAAAAGGCCAAAAGGAACACACCAGGGTATCTGCCTCCTCTTCAATACCAAAGAATTTTAGAAGTAATCTTCGAACCTCTACTTAAAATGCAGAAGTGGCCAATGGAAGGGCCATCTGTAAAGCTTTACCCAATGAATAAAAATACTCCTACGGAGCATGAAGACAGCTACCCCCACTGCAGACCTCTGTCGAAGAACCTTATGGCATATGCAACTAATGAGGATAGGAAATTAGAGTATATACGCGTCCACAGGACTCCAGAACCAATTCCTGTGACACCCCCGCGTCTAGGAGCCCCCTTAGGCGTAGATGTAGTAGAAAGGATGACATAAGAGGAATGGGCTAGAGCTTTAGAGAAACACTATTCAGTACAAGACCGTTTCAAAGCCCAAAGAGAGAGCATTTACCCCTCTTCTCCTAAAAGAAAAACCTCTGCAGCAACACCCAAGAAGAAGAGCAAGAAAAGAAAACCAACAGAGGAAACTACAACCTCTGCAGCTCAACACTCTTCTCCACCACAAGCTGCAGAAACAATATCTTCTGCACCTCCCTCACCTCCAAAACAAAAGAAACGAAAATCCAAATCAACAGAAGAGGGAGCTCCTAAGCCAAAGAAGAGAAAGTCAAACAAGAAGAAACTAAGATCACCTCTGCAGGTAATCACAGAGGATGTCGAACAAGAAGAGGAAGATCAGGCTATACCTCTGCAACCTCCGTCCCCAATAGTTTATACAGATCAACAGGCAGATTTCAATGCCTTCCTCAACAATCCCGACATTGCTCAAACCTTAGATCCATCAGGAAGGGTCGCAGAACCATTGGATCAGTCTACAGAGGCTATGCGCACAACAGAAGTCATTTCTGCAGCTCAAGGTACACAAACTATGCACCCTCACGTACGAAAACTCATAGGATCTCATTTCATTTATGATTCCTTAAGAGTAGAAGCAGAAACAGTAGCGCCTACAGAGGAAACCTCAGAAGAAGAGGTAAACATAGACTTTACAATAGAGGAAGAGGGTAGGATAGAACCAGCAGAGGGTTCTGCAGAAAAAGATGCCGAAGAAGAAGATGGCACACATCCCCAACCCCCTCTTAGTGCAACCCACATTTCTGATACAGTCGGTCTAGCGGCAGAGGGTATCATTGAAATAGAGCAGCACAACTCAATCCCAACCCCTCCCAGCCAGCCAGAGGTTACTCTTTCAACCTCTATGCCTAATATAACCGGGGAAACCGTTCCTGGGGAGTCCTCTCGAAAGGACTCACCCATAGTTCATGATTTATTGCCCCAAATCACACCTGACATCCTTGCAGAGGAATTCGTTTCCTCTGCCACGCACACAACGATAGGGCCAAACCTCCTTTCAGAGAGGAGTAGAGAGCACAATGACGAAGAGACTCTAGACAAGTCTCCAAGTCAACAGAAGGACATTCCAATACCCACCTCTGGAGTGGAGTTGGACTCTGACCTTCACAGAACTTCTGTAGGGTTGAAACTCATATTTCTCCTCGAGGATCAGAAGGAAATCCTTCCACCCTCAACGTACAAACAGGGGTGACAGAAGGTGTCCAAGGAACAAGGACAAACTCTGGAGACGAATGTGTTCCTCCATAAGTTACCACGAGTTCACACGTATCAAGGGGTGAGTTCCAAACCCTTGTCACCTCTGTGAACCAAACATTGGAAGAGTTGAAAAGCTCTTTCAAATCTTTTGCAGAAGTTACATCCAAGGCCATCTCAGAACTAAACACCAAAATGGACAACTTGTCCACAGAGGTGCAATCTACTCTAGCCCAGATGAAGACTGCTGCCACAACTTCTGCCACCACACCTGCCTCTGTTGCTGCTGATTTTGAAAAAGCTGCAACTTCTGCTTTCAACAACTCGATCAAAATATATCTGGAAAAGATGAAAGAACAAGTGTCATCATCAAAAGCTATTACACCAGAAGAACTGCAGAAAGGTCTACGACAAGTTCAGGAACAAACAACAGAAGCCACTCTAGCCATGAAGCCTACCGACTACATGACCAGAGCACAGTTGACAGAACTTGGGCAAAGCATCTTGAATCAAATGACATAATTTATCAGAGCCTTCACAATAGCCAATGCTTCTTACGTAAAAGACTTCAAAGCTAGTGTGGGAAAGATGCGGTTCAACACAGAGGCCGAAGTTCAAACTCTTCTTGGTCTTTGTGATGATCTCTGTGTCAAAATGATGGCAGCCGGGGCAAAGAAACCTGACACAACTTGCAGAGCAGAGGGTAAAGAAGATAAGGGTCAGGATGACTCTGATGATGATGATTCATCAGATCATCCTGAGGGGGAGACACAAGGGAAGAAACAAAAAGAAACAGCTGCAACCAGTCCTCCAATATCTGCAGTACCAATCCCATCTGCACCACCCACCCAAACCCAAACTCAGGAAAAACAACAGAAACCCACAGAGGAAACACCAGCCTCTGTGGAAACCACCTCTGTCCTTGAAAAAGATGTCCCTGAAGTTCAAATCCTGACTTCTTCATCCTCAGAAGAACTTCCCCATTCTCCACCAAAATCCCAACCCAAAACTCACCCAAGAAGAAAATCCATTGCCTACAAACCAAAAACATCTAAACGTTCTGCTACTTATGTCCTAAAAAGAATGGAATTCGTATCCGCTTTCAGAGCTGCAAAACGTTTTGATATCCCTCCACAAACCACAATCGAGCTAACAGAAGAAACATCTACAGAACCCAAATCCCCAATCAAACCAACAGAACCATCCCTACCAAAGTCCTCAGAAACTGAAGTGTCAAAAACTACAGAGGCAATCCCCATCATACCAACAGAGACCTCAACACCCAAACCAACAGAAGCAATCCCACAGAGTCCAAAGCAGACAACAGGTTCTAAGCCTTCCCAAACCAAAAATAAAGGAAAGGGAATCATGACAGAAGAACCACAGAAGAAAAAGCAAATGCCATAAACGACAAGGAAGTTGATGAAGAGCTCATTCGATGCCTTTGTCACTCCTAAACCTGAAGACGACTGGGCAACAGAGGGTAGGGTTGCAGAGATAAAACAACAAATGGATGCTCTGCGAAGACCAATACCACCACCAGGTACACGACATGCAGAAATGGAAGAGGTGGTGTATAGGTACCTTTACAAACAGCAATATTAGAACAACCCTATACCACACATCGAAGATCCTTAACTCATAGCTGACCTTGACAACACCTTCAGCAGAACAAAGCCAAAATCAAGGGCAGGAGTTTTCTCAGAGTCTAAAATTGAAAAGGTAATATACTGCAAATTTTCTCAAACGAGAACCTTTCCAAAGATCAGGTACAACATTTACAAAGTCAAAAGGGAGAACAAGTCCGAAAATCAATTTTCAGATGCCGATATAAGGAACTTGAACCCCTACGATCTGCCAGATCTTCTACTTTGAACAAAAGAAAACTTCGACAACGATGCTAACAGAAGGGCCTATCAAGTGTTCCGGAAAGCGATGAGAGAAAAGCTTCTGCTGTATAGCATGATAGACTTTCAACTCGGAAGAGATCTTGAAGTCAGAAACCTGAGTCTGAGACCACCAGAGGATCACTGCCCACCTTCTGCAATACCCAACTCAATCATAACAACACCAAGGTACGGGTTAGTGTATAAGAATCCTGCTGGTCAAGTAAGAATTTTTGTGGAAATGGACTGTCAGAAGTATGCAACCAGTACTCTGAACAAGTTCAGATCAATCTTAGAAGAGAACAGAGGTACTGAGCTTATGGATCAAGAATCAGCAGAAAGAATGATCAGAGAAATAGATGCTACAATCGGCTTGAGAGAACTCTGCATCAAATTTTATCACGAGCTTAGAGAAGTGGGATTCGACAACAGAAGTTTCAACAACTTCAAAGATGCAAATGTCTAAATCTCAGTTACTTATCTCTGTAATCTTTAAAAGGAAATGAAATGAAACTTTTGAGGTATTGTTTAACCTCTATCTACTTTACTTAGCCTAAATTATGCATAAAATAAAATTTTCATTTTTCAATACTTAGGGGGAGATTGTTAGCTCCAAATATTCATAATATTAGAAGTATTGAAAAATAGGCTTAAGTATGAAAGAGTTCCACAGAAGCTCTGCGGTGTTCCACAGAAGCTCTGCCGAAGCAAACAAGATCATTCAAGAAACACCAAGTCCCAAGAATAATCTACAGAAGACTACTCACAAATGACCAAAGAAGGATCTATAGAAGAAAGCTCACCAAGGACCGAGCCGCAGAACCTCTGTCACCCTTGACAGAACCTCTGCGGTTCAGATTGAAGACTTGGAAGATATTTATAATATCTTGCCACTGTTGCAGAAATATCTTACCACTGTTACAGAAATATCTTGCTACTGTTCCAAGGTCCGTTCATCAACTTGTACAAGGCATGGTCCGACAACAAACACGTGTCAAACTCTGATAGGAATCCTTGCAAGTTGATATTAGCGCATTTAATGCATGCAGATTTCCAACTATTCATGCCATCCCTTCTCTCCTGTAGCATTAGTACTTTTGTCTGGAATAGTTCTTTTGTAGTAGTATAAAAGGAAGACTCATGTTGAGTTCTTCCTAAAATAAGATAACAAGTTCATATACAAGAAACACACACACACACACACGCACAATTAACGTCAAATCTATTGTTAGTGTTCTTCATCAAATATATTAAACTTTGAGATATTCATATGTTCTTCATATACTGTTTATTTGATAGTTTGTATTGTTTCTATACAAACATATCTGGTAGTTCTTCAAATACGCTTCCGCAACACATCTTATTTGAACTAATAGATAAGATAATCTTTGTTAATCAAATACGGGAACCAACAGAAAGATACGCCAAAATCATCAACCTCCACATCAAATGCCAAGAGGAACAATGCTCCGAAAGGTAAATCTTCTGTTCCACCTAATCTTGCTTATTCTACAAATCATTTGATTAGATTGGCACATAAGAAAATCTGTTGTTCTTATTGTGGATCAAATGATTTTGTGCATAAAGATTATACTTCTTATTGGTACGGTACTTACAGTATTCCTTCTAAGAAATCTACACCTAACACACTAGGACCCAAGTGCCATTGGATACCAAAATCTGCTTAATCTGTTTTGTAGGTTCTTCATTTGTTGTGCTGAATGTTACATATATACCACACACATGACTGAAAACAGAAGAGAAGCGGTGAAAATGTTTGAAGAATATTTGTAACATTAAGGGGGAGCAAAGATGTAACGTCCCAAAAATTACAAGGAAATTTAAATTTTCTAAAACATATATTCCATTATAAAACAACCACAATTTAATAAACCGTAACTCAATTAAAGTTAATGTCGTCAACTCAAACAGTCAAAAGAAGTTATGCAGCGGAAATATTATAAATAAATCTAAAAGTTTAAAAGTGTAAATTCCAACAATTCTCGGCGCCCGCGCTTTGTGTGTGTACCGTCAAGCCCGACTGCCGCTTGCACCTGAAATCACAACATATTGGGAAAGGGTAAGCTAAACGCTTAGTGAGTCCTACCACACACGCATGTAGCAACCCCACGTATATCGCTCCTACTCGCAAGTAGGTAACACCACTATCACCACGAATATAAACCACATAATAATTAACGTATAAATACAAGCTCAGTCCCACCGAGCCCTCGGTCCCACCGAGTACACATAAATATGTTGATACAAGCTCAGTCCCACCGAGCCCTCGGTCCCACCGAGCCCTCGGTCCTACCGAGTACACAAAAATATGTTGATACAAGCTCAGTCCCACCGAGCCCTCGGTCCCACCGAGTAAGATAATATAGTTGTACTAGCTCAGTCCCACCGAGCCCTCGGTCCCACCGAGCCCCTCAGTCCCACCGAGGTGTACACAAATTACATACCATTCACATAATAATTCAACAATCACAACTATTTATCACATCCCAACTAGTCCACGTAAACACGTAATAACACGTAATAGCACGTAACACAAAATAACGTTACACATTAAATTCCTAACTACGCGGTGAGAGAACTCACCTCGAAGGCGCGCCTAGCTCACAAACAATAGTCCAAGCTCTACAATCCAAAATCACTTCCCAACACCTAAACGAACGTTAAAATGTCTTAACGCGAGACCCAGACCCTAAAACACGACGCACGCTTAAACTGTCACTAAAATGACTTTTCTGTCTAGCCAAACAGGTCTGTTCGGGACCTGTTCCGACCTCCACAAACACAGAAAATCCTCAATTACATTCAATCACCAGAAAGTGCTATGAGTTAGGGTTCCAAGGACATATTATACTCCTCCTAACGATTTTTCTACAGTTTAATACGTATTTTACAAAAACGGTTCGCAAAACAGCAAAAACAGAACCTTTCAGTACAAAACGACGATTTGACCTAAGCTACGTTCCGAACTGGTTTTTACACAAAACATAGAAAAGTTACTAGACTCAAAATGGGAACTTTTGGCACCGATTTCGCCCCAATCCGAGTTACGAGGAAAAGGTTACGATTTAAGCAAAACAGTGGCAGATTACTAAATTTTCACATGAAATGACACTATTGATTATTAACCCGTTAAGTCGTGGCTAAATCCCAACAGACCCGAAAAGCATATGAACTACTGAATATGGGTTACCCTACGCTGGACAACAGCCGTGTACCACCCCCTGCCGCCTCCGGCGGCGGTGGTGGTTGGCGGCGTTTCTTTGACATACGATAACAACAAACGAGAAATAGACGAACTTACCTCGACGAACCCTTCTTCCTCCTCTTTTCCGACCAAACTTGCCGGCGATCGCCTCCTTCCTCCTCTCTCCTCGTCGCCGGCAGCAACCTCTATCACCCTCTCGGTTTCTCTCTCACTCTCTCGGCTTCTTTCTTGGCCGAACACATAACAAAGGGGGATGGGGAAAAGGGTTTTTGGGAGTTGTTTAAGTGAAAATGAAAAGGGAAGGGGGAGGGGATGACTAAAGGTTGTGGTGGTTACTAGCATGAAACCGAAGGGAAGGGGAAGGGGGAAGGGGGCGTCTCTTGGCTTATCCCTTGCCATACTTTGGTGAAATGCCCCAATTAGCCCCTCAACTTTCCTTTCCTTGCAAAAACCCAAAAAGGTCGACTCATTTAACTTTTTGGTCCGATTCGACTAACTCCGCTAATGGATCCCACGTTAAAATAAAAGCTTTAAAAAAAATAATAAGAAGAAGATACACACCGGGATACGGGCTTTACAACTCTCCCCCACTTGGATCAGACTTCGTCCTCGAAGTCTCGACTGACGAATAAATCGGGATAGTTCTCGCGCATCTCCGCTTCGGGCTCCCACGTCCACTCTGAACCCTTCCGGTGCTGCCACTGGACTTTTACCAGTCCAATAACTTTGTTCCGCGAGGTTCTCGTTCTCCTGTCGAGAATGGCAACCGGCTTTTCCACGTAGTTAAGCCGCTCATTGATCTGAACGTCCTCCAGAGGAATCACGGTAGACTCATCAAATACACACTTCTGTAATTGAGAAACGTTAAAGGTGTTGTGAATCAAGCTCAGTTCTTCAGGTAACTCTAACCGGTAAGCCACTTTTCCCACACGGGCGATGATCCGGTAAGGCCCAATATAACGAGGCCCTAGTTTCCCCCGCTTACGAAACCGGATCACCCCTTTCCAGGGTGAAACCTTCAACAACACATAATCACCCACCTGAAATTCTAAGTCGGGTCGCCTCTTGTCGACGTAGCTCTTCTGCCGACTCTGTGCAGTAACCAAACGGTCCCGCACCATCTGAATCATCTCGGTCGTCTTCAACACAATGTCAGTACTCCCTAACACCCGATAACCAACCTCGCCCCAACAAACGGGCCTCCTGCACTTCCTACCGTACAACAACTCGTACGGCGGCATGCCAATACCAGAGTGAAAGCTGTTGTTGTAGGAAAATTCTGCTAGAGGAAGGTGCTGATCCCAGCTACCTCCAAAATCGATAACACAAGCTCGAAGCATATCTTCGAGGGTCTGAATGGTTCGCTCTCTCTGTCCGTCCGTCTGCGGATGAAAAGCCGTGCTAAAGTGTAACCGTGTACCCATCTCTGACTGGAACTTCTCCCATAACCGGGAGGTAAAACGAGTGTCCCTGTCAGAGACAATCGAAACTGGCACCCCGTGCCTGGCCACAATCTCACGTACAAACACCTCCGCAAGCTTTTCCGCCGAGGAGCTTTCCCTGATGGCCAAGAAGTGAGCACTCTTGGTCAGACGGTCAACGATCACCCAAATGGCATCGTTCCCACGGGGATTCCTTGGGAGTTTCGTTATGAAGTCCATAGTAATCTTTTCCCATTTCCAAACCGGTACCTCCAACGGCTGCAATTTCCCATGTGGTCGTTAATGTTCCGCTTTGACCTTCCGACAGGTCATACATACCTCAACACATCTAGCAACATCCCGTTTCATGCCGGGCCACCAATAACCTTCACGCAAGTCTCTGTACATCTTTGTAGCTCCCGGGTGAATCGAGAACTTGGACTTATGTGCCTCATCCATTAGTACCTGCCGGTTCCCACCGATGAATGGAACCCAAACCCTACCATGTCGAGTTAACAACCCCCGACTGTCACGAACAAAATTCGGGATTTCCCCCGACACTCTTTCCCGCTTTGCATTTTCCTCCAAAACAGCCACCTCCTAAGCGCTTCCTATCGACTCCAGAATCGGTGTAACCACTGTCAATCGCTGACATAAACCCCTCAGTGGCTCACCGACCGGATGTCGGTTGAGTGCGTCCGCAACCACGTTCGCTTTACCCGGGTGGTAAAGTATCTCGCAGTCATAATCCTTGACCACATCGAGCCACCTTCGCTGACGCATATTAAGGTTCTGCTGATCCATCAAGTACTTGAGGCTCTTATGGTCAGTGTAGATCGTACACTTGACACCATAGAGATAGTGCCTCCAAATTTTAAGGGCAAACACTACCGCTCCCAACTCCAGGTCATGAGTCGGGTAATTTGCTTCGTGAGGCTTCAACTGCCTAGGAGCATAGGCTATGACCTTGCCGCACTGCATAAGCACGGCACCCAAACCCTGATGTGAGGCATCACAATATACTACCAAATCTTCCATGCCTTCGGGCAAGATTAACACAGGAGCCTCGCACAAGCGCTTGCGTAGCTCCTCGAACGCCTTCTGTTGTTCCTCACCGCAACTGAACGCCGCAGATTTCTTCGTCAATCGCGTCATAGGCATCGCGATCTAGGAGAAATCCTGAATAAACCTTCGATAATACCCTGCCAATCCTAGAAAGCTTCGCACCTCAGAAGGAGTCTTCGGCACCTCCCACCACATCACTGTTGAAATCTTAGCTGGGTCGACCATAATACCATCCTGATTCACGACATGTCCTAGGAACTGGACCTCTCGCAACCAGAACTCACACTTGGAAAACTTAGCGTATAACTTCTCTCGCCTCAATACTTCCAACACTTCTCGAATATGCACCTCGTGCTCCTCCTTGGACTTTGAATACACCAGAATATCGTCGATGAACACAATCACCGATCGGTCCAACATCGGACTACACACTCGGTTCATGAGGTCCATGAATGCTGTCGGTGCATTGGTGAGCCCAAAAGGCATCACCACGAACTCGTAATGACCGTACCGCGTACGGAAAGCCGTCTTCTCCGTGTCCTCACTCCTGAACCGCATCTGGTGGTACCCCGACCGAAATAAATCTTGGAGAACCACGAGGCCCCCTGAAGCTGGTCGAACAAATCGTCAATCCTTGCCAAAGGATAACGATTCTTTACCGTAAGCTTATTCAGCTCCTGGTAGTCTATGCACATCCGCTGCGACCCGTCCTTCTTCTTCACGAATAAGATAGGTGCTCCCCACGGCGAACAACTCGGTCTAATGAACTCCTTCTCGAGAAGCTCCTGCAACTGGGCGTACAACTCTTTCATTTCTGGTGGAGCCAGGCGATAGGGTGCCTTGGCCACCGGAGCAGCACCCGGAATCAGATCGATCCGAAACTCTACCTGTCGTTCGGGAGGTATCCCCGGCAAATCCTCGGGAAATACGTCGGTGAACTCCCGTACAACTGGCACGTCTTCCACAAACTCCTTCGCTTCCCCAACACTCGTGTCTATCACGTATGCCAAATACCCCTGACCACTATGCTGAAGGTACCTCCGAGCTCTCGTAGCCGAACATATGGCCGTAGTCCGTCTAGACGAATCTCCCTGTACTAACAGTTCTCCCCCGCTTGGGGTTCGAACTCGCACTTGTTTGTGACGACAAACAATCTCCGCGTCGAACTTATCCATCCAATCCATGCCCACAATCACACAAAGCTCCCGCATAGCGATCGGGATCAGATCGATGGGAGACCACACTCCTGAGATCTCTAAAGTGCACCTGCGAAACACGTCTGTGACCGTCAAGGTCCTATCATCAGCCACCTCAACAACAAGAGGATGACTCAAACGTCCTACCACTCGGCCCAAACCCTCGCTAAAAGTGCAAGACACAAAAGAGTGAGTAGCCCCGCTATCAAACATCACAACCGCAGGCACCGAGTTAACTAGGAATGAACTCCCGTATCTGCTCACTAGTGAGTACAATACTCGCATTCGGTTGAACATCGTTGTTCCTCCTTGTGATGGTCATCCTAGGTAGTTAATACCACGAGCTATTAGTACATAACAACTCCTACTAACAACGCTCACACTCAACTCCTCGGATTCCTCATGACTTTCCCCGACTCGAACATTGATCATGTGCTTCCGGTAGTAGGAGCTCTACTACTACCATCTACACCTATCACTGTCCGCTCCGAGTCCTATCCCGAGTACCCAAGTAGTTGCTCGCCCAAACAAAACCATACACGTATGTCCATACTGACGCATATACACACTCTTCCTAGCTCCCTAGGAATAAACATAATACCCCACTACCCTTGCTAGGGCGGAACCCCCACTAACCCTGACGAGTCGCCTCGTAAACGCACAGTTGTATACAGTGGAAACCAGATAGACATTCGAATATAAGATTCTATCCTACAACGGTTGGACTCAAACAAGAGCTGCGCAATAGAACTAAATCTAACATTCTAAGGCTATTCGGTTCCTACCGCATACAACCATACAATACAGTATATTAAGCACCAAGCAATCTAGCATACATACTCCTATGTTCTAGAAAGCAAGTTAGCAGACGTACTCATATGTAAACGCTATTCCCAGCTCACTAGGAATTTCATCTCATCCCACTACCCTTGCTACAACGGAATCCCTGCTAGCCATAACGAGTTGCCTCGCGAATACCCAGTCGCATGCAGCGTGAATCAAATAGACATTCGAATACAAGATTCTATCCTAGAACGGTTGGACTCAAACAAGAGCTGCGCAATAGAACTGAATCAAATATTCTGAGGCTATATGATTCTGACTGCATACAACCTATAGGGCCTTCACTTAACAACCTACTATAACTAGCATTGATTCCTACTAGCAAGCAGTCATCATACAGTACAGTGTAAACAACATAGGCAATCTAGCATGCATACCCTATGCCTAGAAAGCAATAAATACACTAAGCACTGTACCTTCCCACATAGCGTCGGCTGACTGTACATACTGCGCCCCCGATCACCGTTTCCCAAACGAGTTTTCCTTTTTCCTTTATTCTCAAAGATTTTAGTAAAAGAGTTTAAAACTTCATAGCCGCAACTTGAGACCAAACACACCGAGATGTGTTTGATTCACTCAAACTGTGCTCTGATACCAAGTTGTAACGTCCCAAAAATTACAAGGAAATTTAAATTTTCTAAAACATATATTCCATTATAAAACAACCACAATTTAATAAACCGTAACTCAATTAAAGTTAATGTCGTCAACTCAAACAGTCAAAAGAAGTTATGCAGCGAAAATATTATAAATAAATCTAAAAGTTTAAAAGTGTAAATTCCAACAATTCTCGGCGCCCGCGCTTTGTGTGTGTACCGTCAAGCCCGACTGCCGCTCGCACCTGAAATCACAACATATTGGGAAAGGGTAAGCTAAACGCTTAGTGAGTCCTACCACACACGCAGGTAGCAACCCCACGTATATCGCTCCTACTCGCAAGTAGGTAACACCACTATCACCACGAATATAAACCACATAATAATTAACGTATAAATACAAGCTCAGTCCCACCGAGCCCTCGGTCCCACCGAGTACACAAAAATATGTTGATACAAGCTCAGTCCCACCGAGCCCTCGGTCCCACCGAGTAAGATAATATAGTTGTACTAGCTCAGTCCCACCGAGCCCTCGGTCCCACCGAGCCCCTCAGTCCCACCGAGGTGTACACAAATTACATACCATTCACATAATAATTCAACAATCACAACTATTTATCACATCCCAACTAGTCCACGTAATAACACGTAATAGCACGTAACACAAAATAACGTTACACATGAAATTCCTAACTACGCGGTGAGAGAACTCACCTCGAAGGCGCGCCTAGCTCACAAACAATAGTCCAAGCTCCACAATCCAAAATCACTTCCCAACACCTAAACGAACGTTAAAATGTATTAACGCGAGACCCAGACCCTAAAACACGACGCACGCTTAAACTGTCACTAAAATGACTTTTCTGTCTAGCCAAACAGGTCTGTTTGGGACCTGTTCCGACCTCCACAAACACATAAAATCCTCAATTACATTACATCACCAGAAATTGCTCTGAGTTAGGGTTCCAAGGACATATTATACTCCTCCTAACGATTTTTCTACAGTTTAATACGGATTTTACAAAAACGGTTCGCAGAACAGCGAAAACAGAACCTTTCAGTACAAAACGACGATTTGACCTAAGCTACGTTCCGAACTGGTTTTTACACAAAACATAGAAAAGTTACTAGACTCAAAATGGGAACTTTTGGCACCGATTTCGCCCCAATCCGAGTTACGAGGAAAAAGTTACGGTTTAAGGAAAACAGTGGCAGATTACTAAATTTTCACATGAAATGACACTATTGATTATTAACCCGTTAAGTCGTGGCTTAATACCAACAGACCCGAAAAGCATATGAACTACTGAATATGGGTTACCCTAGGCTGGACAACAGCCATGTACCACCCCCTGCCGCCTCCGTCGGCGGTGGTGGTTGGCGGCGTTTCTTTGACATACGATAACAACAAACGAGAAATAGACGAACTTACCTCGACGAACCCTTCTTCCTCCTCTTTTCCGACCAAACTTGCCGGCGATCGCCTCCTTCCTCCTCTCTCCTCGTCGCCGGCAACAACCTCTATCACCCTCTCGGTTTCTCTCTCACTCTCTCGGCTTCTTTCTTGGCCGAACACACAACAAAGGGGGATGGGGAAAAGGGTTTTTGGGAGTTGTTTAAGTGAAAATGAAAAGGGAAGGGGGAGGGGATGACTAAAGGTTGTGGTGGTTACTAGCATGAAACCGAAGGGAAGGGGAAGGGGGCGTCTCTTGGCTTATCCCTTGCCATACTTTGGTGAAATGCCCCAATTAGCCCCTCAACTTTCCTTTCCTTGCAAAAACCCAAAAAGGTCGACTCATTTAACTTTTTGGTCCGATTCGACTAACCCCGCTAATGGATCCCACGTTAAAATAAAAGCTTTAAAAAAATAATAAGAAGAGGATACACACCGGGATACGGGCTTTACAAAAGAAATTATGGCTTCTAAACATCTCAGTTTAGAACCCGATCTTCAACGACTATGACTTCTGAATTTACTTCAATCCTGGTAATTCAGAACTCGTTTTCACGATTAAGGATATTTTAATCCAAGTCTTGTTCTTTGTGCAGATTTTGTCAAATAAGGATCTTTTGCACAAGTTAAGGGGGAGCTTAACTGATTTTAAATCGTTATATCATGATTTGAGGGGGAGTTCAAATAATTCTGAATGTACGTATCTTCTGACCTTAATCTCTGATTGTTTGAAAGAATAACAACTTTCAAGCGTGAAAAACATTTTTTCCTTAAATGTTTAAACAACTTCTTTATTCTCAAACAAATTTTATGAATTTAGAAGTGTGATTTTAAATGTTTTTCATGGAAATCTCAAATTATCGTCACCTCAGTTTCAGACCGTGTGTTTCTAAAGATTAATACTTGTGTATTGTCTTTTCTATACTTTCGAGTATTCATACACATCGGTTCAGCTTCATATTGACCTTGTTATTACCATGTCTCAAAATGAAACAATTTTCTATGGTAATACTCCCGTTTGTATTTCAATGTTGTTGAGCATCATACATTTTTTCAGCGTATTACTTAAACGTTTCATTCAAAGATAGTTTATATTTGTTCATATAACCAAAATATCCAATTCTTTGATACCCTACACCTTACATGATTATTTTTCATGTTACTTGATCTGAATGATACATTGTTAGATTCTCAAACAAGTCTTTCGAATTCATTTCATTCATTCTTTATTCTTGTTTTGAGAATTCTTCATCATTCAAATGCTCAAATACTGAGGAGCATACATTATATTGACAATGTCAAAATGCTGATATTCATATGTGTTCAAGCTAAACTGTTGAACAACACAAATCATTTTAGGACAATTTCATGCGATCAGTGTGAGATTATTAAACTTCTATGGATTCACGTTAAACAGTGTTTCCTACCCAAGAAGTTATCCTTGAGTGATTGAGGGGTGAGGGGTCTACATCAAAGAGTGGGGGAGATAACTCATCCGGTTGAGTATCTCATTGTGCCGAGGTAAAATGTAAATGAGAGTTTTGGTAGAAGTGAGTGGATTGAAAACAGAAAGAGGGTGTGAGAACAGAATTAAAAGATTAAGAGAACTCTACACCATCCATTTTTGAGCCGGGAAGCCACATTACTGATTGGTTCACATTCTTTGGTGACCATCATTGAAACAGGCAGTCAGCCCATGCCAACTCTTGTTTTAACCCCACTAGCTACTCATATCTTTCTTATCAAAGAAATGTTTCATTTTTACTTGGGGACGCAGCATATAATCTATCTGATCTTCACTCGGAAGGTCTAGATATTGAAAAAGAAGGAAGTTTGCCCCACCTTCGCTCTTCATTCATGCACATTGAGTCCGTGGAAAATTGTTGTTGTCTCAACAGTTTACACATTTTGAGCCTATTATTCAAGCATATGTTGCTTTATTCATTTCTACACAAGCACGTACACACAAGGAATATGTTTTCTTGTCATAACGTTCATAGAATTTCCTTTGTGATTTTCGATGATTGAATGGAAGCCCTGGGGGAGTGGTCATCAAAAAGCTCCTTTACAAAGTACATCCGTTGTACTAAGTGGCTCTGTGCTACTTACAGGCATTTTAACTGATTCATCCGTTGTTTCAGGGTTACCACTCTCTATTTATCTGAATTTGAAAAGATTTGGATAAATATCTTTCGGAATTGACGGTTTATCAGATTATAAAGAAGGAGAATGTTACTTGTGGTGTACAAATAGCGTGCTGAAATTGATGAAAGTTTTGATGATCATGATGCTCACAATCATCAAAAAGGGGGAGAAATAGTGTACTGGAGATCAGGGGGAGAAATAATACCCTGAATAAAAGAGATATTGGTCAATGACAGATTAAGGGGAGAAATGATGAATTAAAGTCAAGAAAACATTCCGAGGTGTTTCGAGAAAGTTCGTTGTTCGAAGACAATTCAAGATCAAAGAAGATGAAGATACAAAGTTCAAGAAATCATTCAATGTTTGAGTTCAAAGCTTCAAAGTTCAAAGCCTCAAAGTTTTCAAAGCTTCAAAGTTCAAAGCTACAAAGTTCAAAGCTGCAAAGATCTAAAATTCGCATTCAAGAGTTGAAGACAATTTGTTGAAGATTATATTTCATGAAGTTTGACTTTACATTGTGAAAGATGAAGACTTTTCAACTTTGACTGAAGACTGATCAACAACGAGAGTTTGAAGACTATCAAAGCATCAAAGTTCAACGTGAACTTGTGAAGATTCAGCTGTTTGAAGAGTGCCAAAGCTTCAACGTTCAAAGCGGTCAAAGTTAAAGTTTTGAAGATCAAGAGCTGAAGACTGCTGCCATATTTTTAAATCTTCAATCCAAAGGGGGAGAATGTTAGAGCATTATTATATTCAAGATTTATTGTAAAGTCTTGTAATGGTCAAACATTGTAAAGTCAAAGTAAAAGTCAAAATAGTAAAAGTCAAAGTTGTTTAGTTAGAAAGTCAATGTAATAAGAAATACTTGCTTTGTAATCCTAGGTATAAATAGGTTTAGTTTGCTTAGTTGTTAAGCAATTATAAAGGAAGTCATTGATTAGAGTTCATAATTGTGATATTCTAGAGAGAGAAGTGATAGCATTCTAGAGAGAGAAAGTGCATCAATCATATGTAATCTCTATTATATTCAAGATCAGTGGATGATTTGATGATTACCTAATAGATCTGGAGTTTACAGTATCAGACGAGGCTGAGGAAGGTTCGGGTGAAATTATCTTTTCGTTTTGGAGTAGGTCAAACTGCTCTTGGAGTTGACCATTTCTCACATGAGCCGATTGATTTCGTTCCGAAGAATTTCTTGTCCCTCATCCGACACAGATTCAATTTTTACGGATTTGAGTTGCTCAAGTTCTGTGATAAGCGCTTGCTTTTCCTTTCGAAAATTGGTTCTTTCCTTCTCGAGTGTCTCCTCTAATTCGACTATTTTGGATTCCAAAATGAGAGGAGGAACATGGAGTTTAAACTCGTCCGTCTCAGTTTTGGGTTCAGGTTCTTGTGCCTCATCCTTTTTGGATGAATCATTGGGCGTCGCAACCTTATAGCCATCAAAGTAGTCATTTGAGAGGTATTTCTTTGGGTTTTTCTTGTACGAGTAATTCATAGGCTCGTAGCAAAAAGGAAGTTCCATTTTAGTGGTGTGTTTGCGCTTGTATTCCTCGGTTTCCTCTTCTTTCTCCTTTTCAAGAGGACCAGTCCATTTGATTTTATATTCAGGATACTTCTTATCCAGACCGAAAAAGACAAAGTGATAAAGTGTCGGTCTTTTGGTCAAAATCTTTTTCAAGTACTGAGGGTTATCGTATCCGATTCCCCATTCCTTGTTGAAGTATGTGAAATCCCTGGGTTTGTTCATGTGAATGGTCTGGTCTGTTTGACCTCTTTTGTGGAGTTTGGTTTCAAGATCAGTTATTTTGGAAACCATTTCTTTGTGCTGAATTTGAAGAGAGGAGCATTGATAAACAATCTCTGCTTTATCATCTTCACACTGATCAAGCTTTGAAGTCAGTTCAGATATTTTGGCCCTTAAGTCCTTAGGTGCTATTGAAAGATTTGTACATTTTTCTTTTAGATTAGCATTTTCGGACTTATATTTTTCAGTTATGTGCTTTTGAACATCCAGCTTTTCAGTTAATGATTTAATTTCAAGCAGTTGCTCATTAGTGGTGGCCTTGTAAGAATCTATTCGTTCAACAAGAGGTTTCAACTGTTCGATTAAGCCTTGATGAATAGGTTCACATACCTGACACAGCTTTGCCTTATCTTCTGGAGGATAACGGTAGCCCATGAAAGCATCGGCATATTCAGAGTCGCTTTCACTATCAGAACGAGCCAGCCAGTGGTCATCTTCAACAAATAATGCTTCGCCTGCCTCTTTCTGTTCTGCTAGAAGAAGTTTAGCCTTGTAGTAGTGTGCGTTCTTCACGACTGGCTTTCTACAATCCTTGGCGAAGTGACCCAATTTCCCGCAGTTGTAGCAAGTGACGAGTCCGTCCTTCTTCTTTGTCTCGGGCTTGCGGTCTTCTTTTCTCATTCTTCTCCTTCTTGTCAGGCTGCTTGTGCTCATCTGCCTTTTTCTTGCCTTCGTATTTATCCTGATAATCATGACGCTTGTTGAAGGAAGTGGAGTATCGCTGATTATTCGATGAAGGCTTCTTGAAGAACTTTTTTATGCTGGAAAGATCTGGAGAGCAGGGCCATTGCTTTCTTTACTGTAGTTAATTTAGGATCTGAATCGCTTTCTTCTTCTTCCTCAGATCTTGGTTCGGATTCACTTGGCTCTTGGGCTCGTTTGGATCGGCGGCCGGAAGATTTGCCTCATTTTGAAGAAACAAGAGCTAGTGGATCAGCACGTGACTTGGGAGCGGATTTCTTGTTGCTCAGAATCTCCATGACTTCATTTTCGTCCTGGAGAAGCATCTCATAGAGTTCATGAATTGGAACATCCTCCATCAGGTGGTTGTGTTTGATGTCAGAAGCAAACACTTTCCATTCTGGCAAGAGGTTGTTCAGAAATTTGAGTGCATTCTCCGTATTTGAACGATTGATTTTATTCTTGTGGAGCTCGTTCAGTAGGAGACAAAACCGTTCATAAGTCTGGGAGAGAGATTCGCCGGAGCACTGCTTGAAGCTGTCAAAATTTGTTATGCAGCTGTTGATCTTCAATTGGTTGTCGACTTTGCTCCCACTCATCATCTTCTCTACCTGATCCCACATGCCCTTTGCTGTGTGCTTGTAGCTGTCAATGGTTGTGTAGATCGAATTTGGTAGAGCCTGAATGAGGTATCTCTTGGCATGCTTTTCGCCATCAACCATTCCCTTTTCGTCCTCATTCATTTCCAAGTATGTCTTGGGCTCCCTTCGAGGTTGACCACCTTCTTCTTGTGCTGGAATAATATTCACGGGTTCAGGTTGTGGGCCATCAGTTAGAGCATGCCAGATGTACTTGTAGTTATCCTTCGACTCGATGAAAATGAGAAATCTGTCCTGCCATTGGTTGTATTCTCCCTGGTAGAGGGTTGGCGGCTTGGAGTCGGTGCCGATAGCAAGAGCGTCACGAGACATCTTTGGTAGTTGCACTAATGTGATCATCAGACGATAGGTTCGATTCAAAGTGTATTCCTAACGCAAGGTACTAAGGGTGATGTCCTAACGCACGTTCTAAGAGTGATATAGACTAAGACTGGTAAGAAACTAGCTAATCAGAACTTAACGGATAGGAATCCGGATGAAATAGTGTCTGATCTGGAAGTGTCCGGATCAGATGTGTGTGAAATTGTTCAGATAGCAGAAGTGTCAGGGTAGCAAAAGAGTTCGGATAAACTCAGGTTACCGGATAACAGGGAGTTACTGGATGAACTAAGTTTACCGGATAGAAATAAGCTTACCGGATAGAAATTAACTTACCGGAAAGTAGAGGTTGTCCGGGAAGTATGACTTACCGGATGATCAAAAGTCACCAGATAAAATTTGATTTACCGTAAACAAAATTAATCAGAAACTTTGAGTTACCCGGATAAATTTGATTTACGGGGAACTTTTTGGTTACCGGATTGATTTTGTCCGGAAAGTAGCGAGAAAAATGGACTTACCCGGGAAGTTTAAGGAAGTTCCGGAAAGCACGGTTGTGGTGTCCGGAAACTGGGGTTGTGGTTTCCAAATTCGATAGAACTTCAACTAGGGTTGCTAAAATCATTCCTGAAAGATTAGAAAACTAACAAAACACAAAACTAACAATACCCTAAATGAGTTTGAAGCAAAACAACACGATTTTGATAAAAAAAAATTGGATTTTTGGTATGAACAGAGACCAAAAACCAAAGAACTTGATTTTGCTTAAAAGCTAATCAGATGATCGAATTAGAAGACGAAAAATTGCAGAAACGTTTATAATGATGATGTGAATCGAATGCAAAAAATAGAAACTAGCAATTTTGTCAGAATCAAAATATGGGTTTTGAATGTCAAGAACACAGTCGATAAACTCAATAATAAACTTACCAAAAACATTTGAATCACCTTGAATCGAATCGTCCGTATGCTCTGATACCAATTGGGAGTTCCAGATTAGTGCATACACGATAAAATCAATAGAATAGATAACAGATCAGTATTATTTCAACTGGTCATTCATATATTGCATTAAGCTTTCAGAGAATTACAATATGATAATATGAATGATAGTGACGATTAGCCTAAATTCTATAGCTAACATAACATTATATACTAAGGGCCTAAACTAGCGAGCCCATGGCCCATTTACACATTTAATCCCAAAATACACCTTTTACAAATTAAACCTTTAACTTCTATTCAACATTAATTTATCCCTAACACAAACCCTCGACGACCAAGACATCCCATGTAGGTGGAATGCAGTACATTTAAAGAAGTATTTCCTTTAAAATTCTACTTTCGATTTGTTTCGACAAATGATTACTGACTTAAGCATCAGAGGGTCGTTGGTCAAACCAACGACCACCCCTGAATCATACATTGCAGGCTCGCAGGATCGCATGAATGCCAGTCTTACGATTTATATCGTGAGAAACAAAGTCTTTAAGACTAAAAGGTCACGACTGATATGTCACATCATGACTCATACGTCATAAACGAAATCTTATGATTCATCTCATAGATCTTACAATCACAACAGGTGCTTTTTAATCTAAGATTCGGAATCAAAGTCTTATGACTTAAATTCCACACTTCGAATATTTTTTCGGCCCAGTCGCCCGGTTACATCGAAAGTTGCAAGTACCTATGTCGTACAGGTTTTCTTACCGCGTTATTCGCTCGTTATTTCAATTTTGTTATCTCTCGTTTATTTTGTTTATTACAACAAAGTAAAGTAACGCGATAGTATAGGAATTTTTTTTACTTGCATTCATACGATCCAAAAATTACAAGTAAAGGGCACGACCGATTATAGTCGCCCCATCGTAAAAAGAAACAAATAAAAGAACAAGAATCAAGGCAGAAGAGGGTCTTGCTCCTTAGCGACCTCTTCGTCGCCAACTTCAGCGACCTCAGCGTCCGTCGGGTCCCCTTCTTCGAGCTCGTTTTCCTGGTCGAGTTCCTCCTCGTCCCCAACTTGCTCTAAAAAAGTGACGACCTCCTCTTCGGCTACGGCCATAGGGTTTAACCCCCGTAAATGGCGACGCATGATCGCCGCTCGAACCCTCAGACGGGTCAGAGCCTCAAAGGATTGGAGTCGCTCCTCTAAGGATGCGATCTCCCTCTTTTTCTCCTCGACAAGTGACTTAAGGTCCTTGACCTGTTTTTTGCTCTCGGCCAAGGAGCCCTTAGTCGCTCCTTATTCCGCCTCAGTCGCAGAGGGCTTCTCAAGGGCTTCCCTCAAGTGGCGTTGAAGGTCTTCCTTCGCCCTCATCGATGCCTCGTAGAAGTCCTGAACTTCGTCCAGCTTCGCCCAGAGGCATTCGGCCCTTTCCATTGCCAGCTTCTCCTGATCCCGTGCCACGAGAGCTTCCTCTTGCGCCTTGCGCATTTTCTCCAAGGCAATGGGCATAACCCTACGGATCTTCTCCATATGGGCATACAAGCAGAGAGATGTCTAGAACGCCTGTAGTCGCACGATTATACATACAAACGTCAGAAATCAAACAACAAAAACACATAAAACAGATGGGTCGTACGTACCGTAAAAGTCAGCCCTGCGACTTGCGACCCCATCTCGTCGACGGTAACCTCCAAAAATCGCTCCTCAAAGGATGGCAGGAGATATTTACCCAGGTCCGGGAAGATTTTGTCGCTATCCATGTCTTCACCAGACATGAAATTGGACGGCAGCGTGAAATTCACCGTCATAGCACCGGTGGACCCCTCCATCATCTTCCCTCTCCCTTTGTCGGCCGACGAAGGAGAAGCGGCGACCCCTCCAGTTAAAGGAGAAGCCACACTCACCGGAGTCGCATCTATAAACTCTCGGTGGTGTTTTCGTCTTCTTAGTAGTGGCGACCCTGGACGGATCACCACCCTTCGATGACGGTTACCTCCGGAGGACCGTCTTAGATTTCTTTACCCCCGACGACAGGGGTGGGGGAGCCTTACATTTCAACTCCTTGGCCTGACGGTCCAACAGAAGTTGAGCCTTCTTTTTCGACACGCCGTGAGTAGGCATATCGCCTGACCCACCTTCAAAACAAAGAAGATACGTGAGAAGAGAAACTTATGACCAGATCGTATGACAAACCAGGTAAGACGTAAGATTACTACTTGTTGTCTCTTCTTCCACCTTTTCTCTCTGTACCTCTTCTTCGACACAGATCTCTGTCTCCCCAAGTAGGACGACCTCGTCGTCTGAACCCTCGTCATTAAGACTGCGCTGGACGAAGAAAAATCTATCTTCCGGATTATACATCCGGAATTTTTCAATCTTCGCCTGCGACTCCTTGGATACGCCGACCTCAGGGAACGTAATGTCTAAAACAAAAACATACGATTAGCTAAAACGCACGATTCAAAGTTAATACACGACAAGCGAAAAAAGTAACTTACTGTTGGTATTCCACCCAGCAGAAACCCACGTCGTGTCCTCCTCTAGGAGCTCGAGCGATTGCGTCTTGCCGAAGACGTACCTGGCCTTCCACCCGCGATCGTTTACTTGGGTGTTCAGCACCAAAACCTGGGCTCCCCTATATTTGGAGAACAAGCGGTATCGGTGGTAGTTATCCACATTGACAATGTGAGACGCCAGAAGATCCTCCACCGTGAACGGTGTCGTCCAATCAGCAGTGACCTTATCGATGACGTGGATGATCTGCCCAAACTGCGGCATCATCTGTGCTGGAGACAGACAAAACTTCTCCAGAAACTCCCTATCCAAAGGGGAAAATGGCCATTTCAAACCCACTTTTAATGGGTACTTGTATAAAACGAAATGCCCATTCGGGCACTCAGACGACCGGAACTGATCCGACGAGTATATCTGTAATGCATCCGGGACGCCCGATAGTGTCCTAAAAGCTGACATACCTTCTTGACCAACGATGGTGCTTGCAGGTTCGATCGACATTGTGAAAGTATTGGAAGATTGGACGAACTTTTTCTCGCTTTATAGCACACACACGAAAAAGGCAACTGAATCTCTCTGAAAATGTCGCAAGCATAAAAAAGGAAGTGATTTCCACAATCGCGATATTTATAGCAACGTCGTGTCAGGTTGTTACCGCGATATTTATAGCAACGTCGTGTCAGGTTGTTACGATCGGATGAGCGACACTTGTCCTATAACGGCTCCACGCCTTTGACACGTCGCCATGACGTCACGACCACTTCGTCTCCCTTGGTCCAAATCGAACCAAAATGGTTGGGATTTGACCATAATCGCTCCTCATGCCACACGTGTCAAGATACTTCGTCAGATTTAAATTTTGAATTTCACGCCGAAAATTCAAATTTTGGGGGCAAACTGTTTGGGTAAAAATCCACACCTCACGACCAACGATAAATAACTATATGACATATATGTAAGACCATTCTTGTATTAAGATAAGGTCCTGTAGGTTATTTACAATCGAATATTTGGTAGTACATTTCTATGTTGGTCGTAAGTTCCATACGACCGACGTCTAAGACTCAAGACGGTCGTACGATTATACTAACCGTTAACAGTCAACATCCGTATTCTTTGTTCCATTAATGCAGGTCCACGAGCAATCATGGTACAACGGCTAGTAACGGACGAGCTCTTAATGACATTAATGACCCGACAGCGGTTACAAACAAGTCATCAAGACACATTTAATGCTGATAAAAGCTATATATAGGCCTACTCCATGCTCAAAGGGGACACATCGAAACAACTGACAATCTACACAACATCTGAGCTCAACATTTCTACACTCTCAACATTCTTACATTAGAAGCATTTGAACGAATATCACTCATGCAAGTTTCGCACGACGAGCAATTTAATTCGCACGACAACCGCTTGTTTCGCACGATTTACGCACGACGCACAACATTAGCTTACGATTAAGTTTATTTTTACTCTTATTATAATCTATTGTACACACGACACTTGTTACCAAAGGATTTCGCATCTGTTTGGCGATCATAGTGCACCGTCGACTCTCACAAGTCGGCCGCGGTTTTTTCTCTCGTTTGGGTTTTCCGCGTCACCAATTCTCATGTCTTATTTACTTTTTCGCGATTGTGTTGTTTGTCTTGAGATCCCTTTCTTTAGTTGTTAAAAGTTCCACATCAACCTCAAGTTATCCTTTGGCTGATTTCTGGCATTAACGAATATTACGTAATATGTATCAATAAACAGTACTTGATGCATAAAAACTTGTTGTTAATAGTTGTTTGGGTAAAAATCCACACCTCACGACCGACGAAAGAAAATGAACATGACATTTACATAAGACAAAAGTAAGCAGAAGACCGGCCGTGATTGCTACAAGGTGACTTTGAAGCCTCAGAAGAAAGACATCTTGCAATTATAGGTCCAGGACGTCCCTGAGTCTCTCGACGACTGTCGACTAGAAGAAGTTATTCGGGACCAGGACAAACCTGATCAAGTCGTCCTAGTGGGGGCATCGCTAGATCCCATCATAAGGGAAAAACTAATCTCTTTTTTACAGGAACATGCAAACTGTTTCACTTGGACGCACGAAGACATGGTCGGCATAGATCTCGACGTCATTTCTCACAAATTGAACGTCGATCCATCGTTCAAACCTATAAAGCAAAAATGCCGCAAGTTCGCCCCTGAGCGAAACAAGGTGATCAACGATGAGGTCAACAATCTACTCAAGACCGGGAAAATCAGGGAAGTAAAATATCCCAACTGGTTGGCTAACGTCCTGGTCGTACAAAAGAAGAACGTGAAGTGGCGAGTGTGCGTCGATTTCACAGACCTTAACAATATATGTCCTAAAGATCCATTCCCACTACCCCATATCAACGTTATGGTCGACGCAACTGCAGGACATGAAATCTTGACGTTCATGGATGCTTACTCGGGATATAACCAAATCCTAAGGCATGTCGACGACCAGGAGAAAACTGCTTTTATGACCGACAAAGGCATCTACTGTTATAAGGTCATGCCTTTTGGTCTTAAAAACGCAGGGTCTAAGTATCAAAGGTTGGTCAACAACATGTTCAAGGAACACCTTGGCGACACGATGGAAGTTTATATCGACGACATGCTCGTCAAATCCAAACAGGCGACCGATCACTTCGATCATTTGAAGAAGTCTTTCGACATCCTCCGGGAATATCGAATAAAGCTAAATCCTACGAAATGTTCCTTCAGAGTCAGTGCCGGGAAGTTTCTGGGATACATGGTCACACGACGAGGGATAGAGGCTAACCCTGATCAAATCAAAGCTCTGGTCGATATCAAATCACCTAGAAACTTCAAGGAAGTCCAATGACTCACAGGTCCGGTGGCAGCGCTAAACCGATTTATATCCCGATCGTTCGACAAGTGCCATCTGTTCTACAACGTCTTAAGGAAAAACAGGGGTTTCGATTAGACAGACGACCATGAGCGGGCGTTACAAAAATTAAAAGAATACATGGCAGCCCCACCCCTGCCATCGAAACCGAAAGACAATGAGGTCCTACAACTATACCTCATCGTAAATCCTCACTCTGTAAGCGTCGTCTTAACTAGGGAGGACGACAAGAAACAACACCCGATCTACTACGTTAGTAAATCTCTACTAGACGCCGAGACGCGGTATACGTCTATGGAAAGGTTACTGCTGTCGTTGGTCACAGCTGCCAAGAAGTTACAACACTACTTCGAGTCCCACCCTATTACTGTCGTAAGTAACTTCCCTCTCAAGTCTGTCTTGAGAAAACCTTAATTGACAGGACGACTGGCAAAATGGAGCATTTACCTCAGTTACTATGACATTGATTTTAAGCCTCGAACGACGATTAAATCACAGGTCCTGGATGACTTCATCGCCGATTTCAGTCCTGAACTAGAATAGTAAGCGCAAGACGAAGCCTATATTGTGGCGATTAAAGAGGACACAAGCTGGACACTCCACGTCGACGGTTCTTCAAACACAAGAGGAGCAGGGCTTGGCATCGTCTTAAAATCGCCACAAGGGGGCAAGATGGTGTATTCTTTACGATATGATTTCAAAGCCACCAACAACGAAGCAGAATACGAAGCCTTGATTATAAACATGAGCATGGCCCGCGACTTGGGGGCAACCGGACTTCACGTCAGAAGTGATTCCCTGTTGTTCATAAACCAAATGAACGGGGAATTCATGGAAAAAGACTCTAAGATGACAGCCTATCTTAAGATAGCTAAAGAAAAATAAAAAATGTTTGATCCATTCTTGATTGAACAAATCCCCAGAGATCAAAACACTCAAGACGACGCGCTAGGAAATCTTGGGTCAACACTCAATCAGCCGTCGTTCGACGCCATCCATATGTTCCATCTAGCGACCTCGTCCATCGAGGACTCCTAGAAAATTCACATCCTTGACGAAGAAAATGGTTGGTCATACGACATCAAGAATTATCTTATGCACGACCAACTGCCCGAAGACAGAATGGAAGCTCGAAAGATTCAATTCAAAGCCTCAAGATATCTTATAATCGGCAATAGACTCTATCGACGATCATCAACAGGCTTGAACCTAAGATGTATCGATAGTCAAGAGCAGGTGCAAACAATTCTAAAAGATATGCACGATGGCGAGTGTGGAAACCACTCCGGTGGTCGAAATCTTGCAAATCGGATATCCCGACAAGGCTACTATTGGCCGACCCTAAGGCAAGATGCCACAAGGTATGTCCAAAGCTGCGACTCATGTCAACGACATTCTGGTATGACACACCAACCTTCTGAACCTTTACATACGACATTAATCCCATGGCCCTTCATGAGATGGGGAATGGATATCGTCGGTAAATTACATCCTGCCCCTGGGCAGAAAGTCTTTTTATTAGTCCTTACGGATTATTTTTCTAAGTGAATAGAAGCAGCTGCCTTCTCCCAAGTTCGGGACAAAGAGGTCATCTCTTTTATCCAAACTAACATCATCTGCAGGTTTGGTGTTCCCTCCGAAATCGTATGTGACAATGGGTCACAATTCATAAGTGATCGTACACAACAGTTCTGCGATGATCGTAATATCAAACTTACGGCCTCGACTCCAAGTTATCCTCAGTCTAACGGTCTTTCAGAATCCAGCAATAAAGTGATCATCAACTCGATAAGAAAAAGGCTCAAGGCTACGAAAGGAAGATGGGTCGAAGAACTCCCATCGGTCCTATGGGTCAATCGTACGACACCGCGAACATCGATAGGACAAACTCCATTTTCATTGGTCTACAGCTGTGGAGCAGTCCAACCTATTGAAACGCAACTAACAACGTTGAGGCATACTTCCATCGACCATAATCTGGTGGACCTAAGTCACGATCTTGACGCTCTCGAAGAGCTAAGAGAATCTACCTTAATCAAAATGGCATCGCAAAGACAAGTCGTCGAGCGATATTGTAACAAAAATGTTAAGACCAAAGTCTTTCAGGAAGGTGACTTCATCTTACGACGAGTATTCCAAAACACCAAGGAGCTGAATGCAGGTAAGTTGTCCACTAAGTGGGAAGGACCATATCGACTATCCGAAGTCAAAGGAAAAGGTGCTTAAAAGCTCCAAACCCTCGATGACCAAAACATCCTACGTAGCTGGAACGCAGTACATCTAAAGAAATACTTATTTTGAGAATTTTTCGTACGATTTATTTTCCTCAACTATTACTGACTTAAGTATCGGAGGGTCATTGGTTGAACCAACGACCACCCCTAACTCTATGCATTACAGGGCCGCATGATTGCACAAACGCCAGTCTTACGATCTGTATCGTATAATGCAAAGTCTTACCGACTGATATGTTACGACTCACGACTGATATGTCACGACTGAGATATCATGATTGATACCTTACGACCTACATCGTAAGTCCTACGATTATTACTATGTTACAACGGGTATCCCACGATCTATGTATCGGCGGATAAGTCTCATGACTTTGATTCCACACTTAGAAATGTTTTTGCCTTAGTCGCATGACCAAACATAGGAAAATAAGAGTACCGATTGTCGCACTGCATTTTCTTATTTAAACTGTGGATTTCTATATGCCTTAGTCGCTTGGTTCATAAAACATGAGTCGTACGATTCGTGCTTTTATCGTTTATTTTGTTTATCTACTACAAAGTAAACATATGACAACGATTCTCATTTGACACAAATATACTTGTATTAAGGTGTTTCCAAAAAAATTACAAGTATTAGGGCACGACCCCTAACGGTCGCCTCGACAAAAGAAATAAACAAAGAAAAATAAAACTAAGGTTGAGGAGGCTCCTGCTCCTGAGCGACCTCCTTATCGCCACCTCCGACGACCTCAGCGTCTACAGAATCCCCGTCTTCGAGTTGGTCTTCCTGGTCGAGGTCTTCCTCGTCCCCGACTATCTCTAAGTACGTGGCGACCTCCGCCTCGGCTCCGGACATAGGGTTTAACCCCTGCAGATGGCGACGCATGATCGTCGCTCTGACCTTCAAACGGGTTAGAGCCTCAAAAGACAGGAGTTGCTTCTCCAAAGAGGCGACCTCCTTCTTCTCTGCCTCGACGAGCGACTTATGGTCCTCGACCTGTTTTTCACTCTCGGCCAAGTAAGCCTTAGTCGCTCCCACCTCCTCCTTAGACGCCGAGGTCTTCTCTAGGGCCTCCTTCAGGCGGCTCTGAAGGTATTCCTTCTCTCTCAACGATGCCTCTAGGAAGTCTTGAGCTTCGTCAAGCTTCGTCGAGAGGACCTCATCCCTGTCCATAGCCAGCTACTCCCGTTCCAGTGCCACGCGTGCCTTGTCCTGCGCCTTGCGCAATTTCTCCAGCGCCTAGGGTACAACCCTTCGGATCTTTTCCATTTGGGTGTACAGACAGAGCGACTTCTAGAACGCGTGCAGTCGCACGATAAAAACATAAGTCATAAAACAAACGACAAAAGTTATGTAAATAAATCGATCCTACGTACCTTAAAGGAAAGCCTTGCGACCCCATCTTATCGATCGTGATCTCCTGGAAACGCTGCTGGAAGGAAGGCAAGAGAAATTTCCCAGATCAGGGAAGATCTCGGCGTTGTCCATGTCCTCACCGGCCATGAAGTTCGACGGTGTTAGCTTCAATCTTCCTAATCATAGAAATACTTAGAAGTAGTGAAAAATAGGCTGAGTATAGAAAAGCCTCTCACAGAGGCTCTGCCACTTCTTCCAGAAGATCAAGTCCAGAAAGCCACAGAAGCTACAGAGGTAATCACAGAACCTCTGTAGTGCGCAAGAAGAAGATCAACTCGGAAACAAGTGGACTGCTCCACAGAAGGTCAGACCATAGAACCTCTGTAATGCCTTACAGAGCCTCTGTGGTCTGCTATGAAGACTTGGAAGATATTACTGGATACGTTCATCAACTTGCATGGAAAAGTACTGTCAAAACACGTGTCAAGCTCTTAGTGGACTCAATAGGGCATGGTACAAAATAGACGTCTGCGCCATTTAATGCATTTACCAATAGTACATCTGCTCCATTAAATGCGCATGGCTCAAACAACTGCTCACACCATCCAGTCCACTGTTCACACCATTAAGTTCACTATTCATGTCGTAAAAGGAACAGTGACCTACTTCATAGTCTTCTAAGAATAGTATAAAAGGAAGTCTCGTGTTGAGATCTTCCTAAGAACGAATACACAAGGAATCACTAATACTCTCAAACGTTATTGTCAAATATCTGAGTGTTATATTCTCACACACACCAACAGTTCTTAATCTGTTCTTCGTGTTCTTATTATATATTGAATAAACAGTAATTGTTCAAGAAATCCTTTCTATTCCTTACTGTTTTCTTTATATATGTGCGTTCTAATATCTATCAAACATATCTGTTAGTTTAATACGCTTCCGCATCAAACTCTAAACTCAACTAATAGACTGTTAATCTTGATTAAGTGTATCTGGGTTCCAACAATTGGTATCAGAGCCATCCTTGATTTTCAATATCAAGTGATCCACTTATCAAGATTTGTGATAGATATTATTGTGTCTGGAAACGGCTTAAACTCAGAAAATCTTCAAGTTCATCGAAGTAACTCTTTAGTCATACCTTCTTTCTAAAATCTTCAAAAATGACAAATACAAATAATTTCTTTACTACTGGTTCTCTCACTAAACCTCCTAGTCTCCTTCGAGATGAGTATCCTCAGTGGAAAATAAGAATGGTCCATTTTTTCGAGGGCACTGAAAAAAATCAAGTACAATATCTGTACAATCCTCCTCCTATTCCCATGACAGTAGTACCTCGTATACCTGCTACTGCTGAATCTGCCGAAATCCCCGAACATCAAAAACCAAAGCCAAAAGGGGAATGGTCAACCGAAGATAAAGCAGAAGATGAAGTTGCTCAGAAAACCAAGAGGACATTGATTATGGCAATACCCAACGAACTCTTTCAATCCTTGGATTCATGTGAAACAGCGCATGATCTGTGGAAAGAACTGGAAAGACAGTTGGAAGGAGGTGCTAAAACACAAAAAAACCGAAGAGCACAGTACATCAATGAATATCATGCATTCAGAGCCTCTTCAACAGAATCTCTGCAAACAACATACGACAGATTCAACTCTCTAATCAACAAGTGCAGAAAATCAGGCATTGACAGAACTTCTGAAGAAAACAATGTCATGTTTTTAAAAAGTCTAAATGAAGAATGGCTCCAGCTGTCTATGTCCCTACAGACAAATCAGGATCTAGACACCTGGACTCTCTCTGATCTTTACGGAACATTAGCCGCACAAGAACCTCAGATAGCACAGGCTAAAACACTAACCAGTGTACCATATGCATTGGTTAGTAAAACTAAAGAAGATGCACAGAGACCAAGAAATGAAAAAGCCACAGAGGAGAAGAAGAAGGAGAAGAAGAAGATGGTGAGAATAGACAGTGAAGAAGAAGAACAAGCAGAAAAAGAAATAACTCTTGCGTCACTAGCTAAATCTTTAGCTCTATTGACAAAAGAGTTCAGAGGAAACAGAAGAGGTTCCGGAAATGAAAGATATGATAGAGAAAACAGAAGAGATGACAGAAGAGAAGAAGAATCGAGTGGCCGACAGAGGTCAAGCGAAAGACATTACAGAGGAAATGACCGACAGAGGTCAGATGACTCGGTAAGCCACATACAGCAAGAATGCTACAAATGCGGCAAACCTGGTCACTATGCAAATGAATGTAGATCAGAGAAAGGTGGAGACCTACAGAAGTCCAATGATCGAACAGGAAACACTCCTCAAGGGTGTTTTAACTGCGGCAAACCCGGCCATTTTGCGAATGAATGCAGAAGCAGATCAAATCGCCCACAGAGGGACTCTGCTTTCTACAAAAAGAAAGCCGAGTATTATGCTCAAAAATCCTTAATGGAAAAAGGACATTCTGAGGAGAACACAGAAGACTTCCAGTCAGACTCTACTTCTGACGATGAACATACCGCCAATGCCCTCTTCTGTGGCATGGCAGAAGTCGACTCCTGCACTGACTCTGAGGTATCTACTTCAAATTCCAACTCTTGTATTACCTCTGTAGATGATAATAAACTTAGAATTAACATTGAATTAATTGAACTGAAAGAGATAAATCAAAGTATTCAGAAAAGACTCACCTTCAATGAGAGAGAAGTACGGCTTCTCACTCAAGAAAAAGCAAAGATTTTTGAGGAAAAAGAGAGAATAGAAAAGAATTGGAACAAAACTCTAGATCCTTTAAAAAAACAAATTTCTGAATTAACCAATACGTTAAAAGATAAAGCAAAAGAACTTTCATTTTCAAGGAGCGAAACTACTGACATAAGAGCTCTTAAAGAATACTTTCAAAGAGAAAGAGAGGTATTATGGCAAGATTTACTCAGAAGAGAAGTTTTGATTAAAAACTATAAAGATGCACAGAAAGTTTATGAAAAAGTAAACTCACAAATAGGAAGACGAGGTATAGGGTATGATGATATCACCCTAGGTGTTGAAGGCAAAAGAAACAAACCTCTGTCCTCTTTATTTGTGATTGGAAAAACGAACAAACCAGATTTTCCAAATCTAATCTCTGTAAGCAAAAGGGCGAAAATCTCTGTGGATCCTTACTTGAAGAAACATAAGAAGATGATTAACGTGTGGTTTGAAAACACAGACTAATCATCTTCAACCTCTGTCAATAGAGGTATCAAACCAAAGAAATATCTGAAAACACAAGATCAGATTGGTATATTCAAGTTTGGTAAACCAGAGACCCAAACACAGGTTGCTTTTGTCTGTTTGATAAACATTGAAAAGAAATTAACAGCAGAAGCTCCTGAATTTAAACCCATTTTTTTAGAAGAAAACTTTAAAAATTTAATTGAAAAAGAAATTTTGGAAATATGGAAATCAAGCGTTTTAGAAAATTTATGTACATCTTCTATAGATAAAACTCTCACTGAAGAAATCTTATTAGAAACCTCTGCAATCTATGAAAACTATTCTACAGAGGAAGAAACCTCGTACGATACATGCTCAGAAAATCCAGCCTCTATTGAAAGAATTGACTCAACCTCTGTATACGAGGACGATTCATCCTCTAACAACTCAGAGACTGATTTCAAATCAGGGATAATTCACTGTGACACAGAGGATGTCAAATTCTCCTCTGAAGTTCCTCACAGAACTATTTCTCCAAAAGAGAAACTCACAGAGATTCCAATCTGCCAAGATTTTCTAAAAATGAATCTACATATCAAAACCTCTGCTGAGCTTAAAATGTTACAGAAGACCTCTATTGATCCTATAAATTCTAGATTTTCAAAACCCAAGGTTAATAAGTCTTTTTCTTCTGTGACAGTGATGAAAGAAGTTCACCACAGAAGCAACCCACAGAAGGCAGGTCCTAAACAGAGCTTTTGCAAACAACATTCGAGTATTCATAGATCTTCTAGTAATAGGAAATCTAATGTAAAGAAAGAATGTAATGCCTCTGTGGCTGAGTTTAAAAAATTCAATGAAAAGTTCAAGCAAATTACATCTCATATTCAATACTGTCATTGCTTTGATCTTATGTCTAAACTTAATAATCATTTTTCAAGTCAAGTTTGTTTACTCTCTACGACAATTCAAAAGTCAAATCCCACAAAGAAACAATCTGACTCTTCTGCAGAGAACAAAATGTATTTCAAGAATGCCAAGGCAAACTTGAAAAACTCTAACAATATTTGACCCATATGGATATGGGTACCTAAATCTCTGTGATTGTCCTGCAGAAGAAGTATGTGCCAATCTGGTATCTAGACTCCGGATGCTCAAGGCACATGACTGGTGACAGAAGTGCACTATCCACGTACAAAGAAACACAAGATGGTGGATCTGTGACTTTTGGAGACAACAAGAAAGGACGCATAAAAGGCTATGGAGTCATAAGGAAAGAAGACGTTTCTGTATACAAAGTTGCATATGTGGATGGCCTTAAGCACAACCTACTCAGTGTAAGTCAACTAGGTGATACAGGATTCAATGTGTTGTTCAAAAGAACTTTCTGCTCTCTACAAAGTGAAGAAACAAGTATGGAACTTCTGCGAGCTGAAAGAATAGGTGATCTATATCTAATGAACTTCAACTCAAAGAACAAAGACAAAGTTTGCCTTGTTGCCTGCAAAAGTGAAGAAGCCTGGTTATGGCACAACAGGTTCTGTCACTTGAATTTTCACACATTGGAAAAACTGGTCAAACTTGATCTAGTTAAAGGTTTGCCAAATGTTAAATTCAATAAGGATCATTTATGTTCTGCCTGTGAGATGGGAAAACTCAAAAGAGCTTCCCACAAAGGCAAAACAGATGTATCTTGCACTAGACCTCTGTACATGCTTCATGTCGACCTCTGCGGTCCCATTGCCATACAGAGCCTAGGTGGCAAGAAATACATACTTGTCCTAATTGATGAGTATTCGCGTTTCACATGGGTTGAATTCGTTAGAAAGAAATCAGATGTTCCAAATATATTGATAAATCTAATGAAAAGAATCCAAGTTCTTTATAATTGCAGAATACAGAAGTTAAGAAGTGACAATGGCACAGAATTTAAAAACTCTGTCATTGAAGCCTATCTTTCAAAAGAAGGAATATCACAGAACTTCTCTGCAGCTCGCACTCCACAACAGAACGGTGTTGTCGAAAGAAAAAATCGAACACTTGTGGAAGCCGCAAGAACTATGATGTCAGCATGCGGATTATCAATGAACTTTTGGGCAGAAGCAATTTCTACTGCGTGTTATACTCAAAATCGATCAACCATTGTGAAAAGACACCTCAAGACGCCTTACGAATTGCTTAACAAACGGCGGCCAAACATCAAATTTTTCCATGTATTCGGATGCAAATGCTTCGTCTTAAACGACAGAGATGCAAGAGGAAAGTTTGATGTAAAAGCAGATGAAGGCAAATTCATTGGATACTCTGCCACTTCCAAAGCCTACAGAACATTCCTTACAAAGTCTCACAAGATTGTAGAAAGCATCAATGTTTCTTTTGATGATTCATTCCAAATGACTTCTGAACAAATCAGTTCAGAACTTGGAATTAAAGGGAAATCCTCTGTCATCTCACAAGCAAAAGAAGACTTGGATCTTCTATTTTTAGAGATGCTCCACGAAAACATTGATCCTTCTGTTGGAACAATCAGGGTTTCTGAAGAACCATCCTCTGTCGGACAAAATCCTACAGGTTTGTCTCTAACTGGTCCTAACAATGCTTCATCTTCTTCTGTAAATACTACAGATGCAATTGCCGAAGCAGAAGAAAGTGCAGAAGATGAAACATCAAGGAAAACGACCACAGAAGCTGCACAAACCACAGAAGAACCAATTACAGAGGAAATCGAGGACCAAGACTATACGTCCTCAGAGGAACAAACTCCACCACCACTCATACCAATCATTCCACAAACGGTAGAATCAACTACCAAGGCACGAAGAACAACAGAGGCTACACAAGAAGAAACACAAGAAGAAAGTCTGAATGACATTGATGATCATCTTCCACGCACAACTCAATGGACAAAAAGCCATCCTCCAAGCCAAATAATCGGAGAACCTTCTGACGCAGTAAAAACAAGGTCTGCCACTGCTAACTTTTGTTTCTTTACAAATTTTATTAGTGTGATAGAACCAAAGAAGATTTCTGAAGCCCTAGATGACCCAAACTGGGTAGACGCCATGCAAGAAGAACTTTTGCAATTTGAGCGTAACAGAGTATGGACTCTAGTACCTCTGCCAAGAGGAAAACAGGCCATTGGGACTAAATGGGTCTACAGAAACAAGAAGGATGAAGATGGAGTGGTCATCAGAAACAAAGCAAGATTAGTAGCAAAGGGATATAGACAAGAAGAAGGCATAGACTACGATGAAACTTTTGACCCTGTCGCACGGCTCGAAGCAATAAGAATATTCTTAGCCTTCGCAGCTGATAACTCTATTTTTAGAGTTATTATTTCCATTTATTTTCCACTTTATTTTGTCAATTTTAGCCATTTCACATCTAAAACCCCCCATTCTTGGTAGGATTTACGAAAACGAGCAAAAGGAGTGAACCATGGTCTTTAATAAATTATTTGGGGAAGTTTTGGGTGTTTTCTCGATTTTTCATCCGCAGTGACGTATACAGTGCCCACTCCGGTTCCCCACTCTTCGAGCTGATCAAAAAGAAATCAAAAAAGAAACTTTTAGTTGGGATCTAATTTTCTGGAGGAGGAAGGTTCAATGACAGAGAAGCTGAGATTTGGCTGTTACAAGTGTTCCTCAAGGCTTCACATCATGATTGTACCTTTGTACTTGAATAAAGTTGACTTCTAATGGACCATTGGGTAAAAAGAGCTATACATGGAGGATTGAAGTATTACCCTTTGGACTAATTTCAGCAGCTCTGCAGTCCTTGCACCTTGGAAAACCCTTTTTGTGTAAAGACCAACACCTCCTTCTTAGTATAAAAAGGGGTGTTGGGTCTCATTTAATACAATCAATCTATCTTGCAATTTATCTAGCATTTCCTTAAGTTGTAAGCTTTCATTTACTGCAGTAACTTAGCATTTAATTTCAGTAATTTATTTTCTGTTGTAGTTCGAAATACACAGTGCAGGGACGACTTCTCGTTCCCCACTGTGAGCAGTTAATGCAAATCACTTTCAGTTTTATTATGTGCAATTCTTCATCTTTTGTTTTCTTTACTTCGGAAATGTTAGGCTAAACATCCTTTGGGATGTAGGAAGGAGAAGTACCTGGATTTTATCAAAAATGCTTGAGTAATCTTTATACTTAGAATATTTGTTGTTTTGGTCTTTCATTCTCGATATTTACCCAAGGATGCGAACAAGCTGATCACTTGCAAGGATCTAAAGTCTAGTTCTTAACTTAGAAATAAGTAGAGCGCAGTGACACGAGCTTGAATGATGCTAGGGGATTCGAAAGAATTCTTTTGACACTTACGAAAGTGAGGTCGGCACAGTGAGCTAATCTCTGCCCACTGGAGTAGTAGGCAAGCTAATTTGTGTATTAAAAACACTTAGAGTATTTGTCTCTACATATTCCATCGAGGCCTGAAAAGGTCCATTTAGAGATTACCATTGACAAAACAACAAGTACTAAGAGTATGGGATTTTTATCTAACGGTGTGAGTATTTTGTAACCGGGCTTTTCTAGCGAAAATGTCCACCACGAATACGAGGATCACTCTAAGGACCGAGTATTTGAGATAAATTTTAGGGAAAATCCAACCTACATTCCTCCTTTTTAGCATTTAGTAAATCGTTTCGAGTAGCTATTTTACCAAACCAAACCAAAGTATTATTTTCCTCTCTAGTTGAAACTTGTAAAAGGAGCTCATGAGAACCGTATTGTCTTGATTGTCCAGTCTCTGTGGATTCGATTCTGGTATTTTACCAACTATTACTTGCTGTGACGATCATAGTGGACAGTGTACACTTGCACTTCCCACTGTGGACAGTTTGCAACCCACTGCGATTAAAACACACATTTCGCACGTACCAAGTTTTTGGCGCCGTTGCCGGGGACTGGCGTGATTTTAAATCTCAAGACATTAGTTTTTGTTCGAGCCCGAGTAACTAGTTTTTCTAAGCTGTTCGTATTGTATGCCACGGCGACAACTCGAACATTTGGTTCCAATAGATCTCGAAATAGAAAAAACGTTGCGAAAAACACGAAGAAAAAAGAAAACAAATCGACAACCTCCTGTGATCCCCACTGTGAACATGGCTGCAGTACCGCCACCTATAGTGGAGACCACAATCACGATTGCCGATAACAAAGATCGAAAAATACGGGACTATGCTACTTCCGGAGTTGGTGATTTAAGCTCCGGAATTTTGAGACCCAATATTGTTGCAACGCATTTTGAACTCAAACCGGTGATGTTTCAAATGATCCAAGCCATGGGTCAATTTGGAGGATCGCCATCTGAGGATCCGCACTCGCACTTAAAATCTTTTTTAGAAATGACCGATTCCTTTCAATTGCAAGGTGTTAGTGATGAGGCATTAAGACTAAGGCTTTTCCCTTTTTCATTAAGGGACAAAGCAAAATCTTGGCTGAACGCACATGCACCTCACTCGATAACCACTTGGCAAGAACTTGCCGATAGATTTTTGCAAAAATACTTTCCTCCAACAAGGAATGTTAGATTTCGAAATGATATAATTTTATTTAGGCAAGAGGAAGATGAGGCTGTTTCGGATGCATGGGAACGATTTAAAGATTTACTTCGAAAGTGCCCACATCATGGCATCCCACATTGCATCCAATTGGAGACCTTTTACAATGGTCTTTCCAATGCAGCCAAAATCATCTTAGATGCAACAGCCGGTGGAACATTTACGAGTATGACTTACAACGAAGGATATCAAATCTTAGAAAAAGTGTCCAACAACAATACCGAATGGTCAAATCCGAGAGCACCCATGTCAAAGACCAACACCATAGATTCCGAAGCACTCAAAACCATGAATGCACAATTAGTGGCCTTGACAAAAATCGTTTTAAATCAAAATCGAGGCCAAGTCAATTCCGCAACCCATCTCGCTGATAACTGCTCCCTTTGTGGAGAGGAGCATGTTTTCGACTATTGTCCAGCAAACCCCGAATCTGTTAATGTCATAGGGACCAACCAAAGGAACAACCCTTATTCGCAGACTTATAATCCAGGTTGGAGAAATCATCCGAATTTCTCTTGGTCCGGTAATCAAGGACTCCAACCCCAAGGACCGAGTCACATCCAGCAAAGACCATACAATCCCCCGGGATTTCAGCAACATCACAGTGGGCAATCCCCACATCACAGTGGGCAGTCCCCACAACCATACCAACCACGATCCAACCAACCAGCTGAGGCTCAACAATCGATCGAGTCGATTCTCAAAGGTTTTATGAATCAAACCCAAGCAGCCATTAGGAATATAGAGACCCAAGTAGGACAGCTAGCCGTTGAAGTTAAGAATAGACCACCAGGAACGTTACCGAGTGATACCGAGCAAGCTAGAGTGATAGGAAAAGGACCAGAACATGTCAAGTCCATAACTTTAAGGAGTGGAAAGGATCTGAAAAATATCATTTTTGAATCTGATGATTCGCCTCAAAAACCCACTATGAGCACCACAGTGGGCACTCCTCAAGTCACTGTGATCCCCACAGTGGGGACCGACATCCCTGACCTTCCCACTTTTGGACCTGTCCCAAAGACTACTGTTCCAAAGCCAATACCACAGCAAACTCAGATTGACCCACGAAACATTCCATTTCCTCAAAGAATGAAGCCTAAAAATGTCGATGTTCAGTTTAAAAAATTCTTAGACATTTTTAAGCAACTTCACATTAACATACCCTTGGTAGAAGCTCTCGAGCAGATGCCAAGCTATGTTAAATTCTTAAAAGATATTTTGAACAAAAAGAGGAAGTTGGGTGAATTTGAAACTGTGGCTTTGACCGAAGAATGTAGTGCCCTCCTAACAAGCAAGATTCCACCTAAGTTGAAAGACCCGGGTAGTTTCACCATTCCATGCATTATAGGAGGACAAGAAGTAGGCCAAGCACTCTGTGATTTAGGAGCTAGTGTCAACTTGATGCCTTTGTCCATTTTTAACAAGTTAGGGATTGGAGAGGCTAGACCCACAACCGTGACATTACAACTAGCCGACCGATCCATTGCCTATCCCAAGGGAAAAATAGAAGACGTTTTGGTCCAAGTGGATAAATTTATCTTCCCCGCCGATTTTCTTGTTTTAGATTATGAGGCCGATAAAGAAATCCCAATCATCTTAGGACGTCCGTTTCTTGCAACCGGACGTACTTTGATCGATGTGCACAAAGGAGAACTCACGATGCGAGTTAATGACCAAGAGGTAACTTTTAATGTTTTCAAATCTCTCAAATATATAGACACCGAAGATTGTTTTGCCTTAAGTTCGATTTATGAAACCCACAATTTTGGCAATTTGCCCACAGTGGGGAGTACAGTTCCCACAGTGGGGATTGACAGTGAGCACTCTGAATCAGAGAGTAATGACACTTTTAAGGATGAGTGTAATGAAATGGTTGCAGCTTTTGAACCTCTGGACTTCAAAGATAGAGATGTTCAATCCCCTTCAATAGAACAACCTCCCGAGTTAGAGCTTAAACCATTGCCTTCCCATTTAAAGTATGCTTATCTCGCTAAGGATAATAAACTTCCCGTCATTATCTCTTCCAAACTTAGTGAGAAACAAGAACAACTTCTGATTGATTTGTTGATAAAGCATAAGGGAGCAATTGGTTGGACCATAGCGGACATTCGAGGGATTAGCCCCTCTTTATGTCAACATAAGATTAACTTGGAGAGTGACCACCCGGGGAAAGTCCAACCCCAAAGAAGGTTGAACCCCATCATGAAGGAGGTAGTTAAGAAAGAAGTCCTGAAATGGTTAGATGCCGGTATTATCTATCCCATTGCCAGTAGTAGTTGGGTAAGCCCCGTTCAATGTGTCCCTAAAAAGGGAGGAACAACAGTGGTCAGAAATGAAAAGAACGAACTCATTCCAACTAGGACTGTTACGGGATGGAGAATATGCATGGACTATAGGCAACTGAATCTAGCAACAAAGAAAGACCATTTCCCGTTACCTTTTATTGATCAAATGCTTGATAGATTAGCGGGAAAGGAATTTTATTGTTTTCTAGATGGATACTCCGGATATAACCAAATCCACATCGCACCCGAGGACCAAGAAAAGACCACCTTTACTTGTCCATATGGTACTTTTGCATTCCGGAGAATGCCTTTTGGTTTATGTAATGCTCCCGCTACTTTTCAACGCTGTATGATGGCCATTTTTACTGATATGATAGAAGATACCATAGAAGTTTTTATGGACGATTTTTCTGTGATCGGCACATCATTTGATAACTGTTTGAGGAATCTAGAAAAAAGTTTGGTGAGATGTGAAACCCACGACCTTATTCTAAATTGGGAAAAATGTCATTTCATGGTCGAAGAGGGCATCGTTTTGGGTCATCTTGTGTCGAAAAAGGGTTTGGAAGTTGATAAAGCAAAACTAGAAGTAATCTCCCAACTTCCCGAGCCCACAACGGTAAAAGGCATTCGCAGTTTTTTAGGTCACGCAGGTTTCTATAGGAGGTTCATAAAAGATTTTTCCAAAATAACTAAACCCCTATGTAACCTGCTGCAACATGAAAGAGAGTTTGTTTTTACCAAAGAATGTAGAAACGCATTTGAAATAATCAAAAATGCCTTAGTTACTGCACCCATAGTGACCACTCCTGACTGGTCACTCCCATTTGAAGTCATGTGTGACGCCAGCGATTGGGCTATAGGTGCAGTACTAGGCCAACGAAAAGATAAGATTTTTCATCCAATATACTATGCAAGCAAGACTTTGATCGAGGCTCAAATCAACTACACTGTAACCGAAAAAGAACTACTTGCAGTAATTTTTGCTTTTGATCGTTTCAGGTCTTACTTAATTGGAGCAAAGGTCATAGTACACACCGATCACGCAGCCATCAAATATTTGATCAACAAGGCTGACTCTAAACCGAGGTTGATCAGATGGGTGCTGTTGCTGCAGGAATTTGACCTCCAGATCGTCGACAGAAAAGGAACGAGCAATCAGGTTGCCGATCATCTGTCCAGGCTCGAGAAGACAGTGGGCACTGTTGACCCCACTCCTGACCCCACTCCGGTAAAAGAAACTTTTCCCGATGAACAATTATTATCTGCGCAACATCATAATGAAACTCCTTGGTATGCTGATATTGCAAACTTTTTAGCAAGTGGACTTAAGCCCCACGGGATGAGTGGACAACCATTCAAGAAATTTTTACACGACACACGACAATACGTTTGGGACGATCCCTTCTTGTACAAGATAGGGGCGGACCAAATATTGAGGCGTTGTGTCCATGGGAGTGAACAACATCAAATACTCCATGGTTGTCACACATCCCACTACGGTGGCCACTTCGGTGGAAACCGTACCGCAACAAAATTTTTGCAGAGTGGATTCTTTTGGCCCACTGTTTTTAAAGACTCATTTGAATTCGTGAAAAATTGTGAGCAATGTCAACGTACGGGGAATATATCGCAAAGAAATGAAATGCCTCTTAACAACATTCTAGAGGTCGAACTTTTTGATGTATGGGGATAGATTTTATGGGACCTTTTCCAAATTCCAACAATAACTTTTACATCTTGGTTGCGGTAGATTATGTTTCAAAATGGGTAGAAGCCATTGCTTGTCACTCCAATGATGCTAACACTGTGGTGAAGTTCTTACACAAAAATATATTCACTCGCTTCGGAACACCACGAGCATTAATTAGTGACGAAGGCACCCATTTTGTAAACAAAGTCATGGCCTCGGTTCTTGCTAAATATGATATTCATCATAGAGTGGCCACCGCATACCACCCACAAACCAATGGGTTGGCCGAGCTTTCAAATCGTGAGATCAAGGGAATTTTGGAAAAAGTTGTTAAGCCACACCGTAAAGATTGGTCAATCAAACTCGATGATGCTCTTTGGGCCTATCGAACAGCCTATAAAACTCCTCTGGGAATGTCTCCATTCAAATTAGTTTTTGGCAAAGCTTGCCATTTACCGATTGAATTAGAGCACAAGGCGTTCTGGGCCCTTAAAGAGCTTAACATGAGTGAGGATGCCGCGGGAATCAAAAGGAGTCTGCAAATACATGAGCTAGAGGAGTTGCGATATCACTCCTATGAGAATGCAAAGTTGTACAAGGAAAAGACCAAGATGTGGCACGATCGTCGAATCAACCATAGGGAGTTCATGGAAGGACAACAGGTACTATTGTTCAATTCCCGTCTCAAACTCTTTCCAGGTAAACTTAAATCAAGATGGACGGGACCATACACCATTGTCAAGGTGAGTCCTTTCGGAACAGTGGAGTTGAAATCCCCACAATCGGGTCAAACCTTTAAAGTCAATGGGCAAAGGGTAAAGCATTTTTTGCATGAAAGTGCCCACATCCCTGCCCACTCTCCACCTCGCTATGGTTAGAGAAATTCACCACTGTTTGTAAATAATTTATTTCAGTATTGTTGTCTTTTTTTTTTATCTTTAGTATTTTTAATTCTGCATGGTAGTTTATTTCGATGTGTGTAGGAGCATTTTAGCACTTTTTGGAACAAAGAGGTTCGCAGTGGGCAAGGCTCAGGTCACTGCACTCCCCACTCCCCATCTGACGAATGAAAGGACCATTTTTGGGGCCCAATGCTGACAAGCTTTCACCTTTTGCTGCCATCAAGTCTACTTTTAGGCCATGTTGTCATAGTTCATCATTTCCCAAGCAAAGCTATCATTGTCCTTCCTCTCCCTCTCTCCTAAAACCGGCGGTTTCCCCCCATTTTTGACAAGAAAACATTTCCAAAAACCACCTTAACCTCTTTTGCTACCAAAATTTACCCAGCAAACTTTTTCTTCTTCATTTCTCTCTCTACTAAAAACCCACCAGCAAAACCCTTCCAGAACCCTAAAAATGGCAAGAACCAAGAGAATGAACACCAACCCCGATGCACTCACACGTGCGGCCGTCCGCCGCAGGACCGCCGAGGAACAACCACCGGAAGCCGTCACCAATGACCTGAACGAACCGCCACCGGTCTCCGGCGAAAACCCGATCATCTCCGGTGCGGCCGACGAGGGTTCTTCAAAGCACGAAAGCCCAAAAGCTACTTCATCATCGCAAGTCTCAGACAACAGTATCACCCATTTCGAGACCGAGACACTTCTAGCCGAAGAAGAAGAGAGGCGGTTAGCAGAGGAGTTCAAACAGAAAATGGAAGCCATTAGAAAAAGAAAGGAAGAGGTCGAGAGGAGGCGTCGAGAGGAAGAAGAAAGAATCAGAAAGGAAGAAGAGGAAAAGCGAATGGAAGAAGAAAGGTTGAAGGCTGAGAAGGAAAGGATTTTTGAGAAAGAAAGGAAAAGGGCTGAGGCAGAAATTTTTGCTGAAGAAGTGGAATTTCAGAGGAAGGTTGATGATGACTATCAGGAACAATACCGCAAGCTTGGGGATAGTGTTGAAAGAGAGACAGTGAGGAAGACTGCCCACAGTGGGGAGAACCTAATTCTGCGGGCCACAAGAAGGAAAGGAGTGGTCACCCGGTCTGCGGTGACCAAAGCTCTGAAACAACCGACAAAAAGGCCGGCAAAACAACCGTCAAAGAAAGGTACAAGTCTTCAGCCCTCTTTAAGTTCATCTTCTGTTGAGATTGATGTTGGGGATGACCAAGTTCAAACCAAAAACCCACATCAATCCACAGTGGGCACTGCGCATGCCCCCAGTGGGGTGCCCAGGCAGTTCACCACTCCGGAGGTGGCTGCCCACTATGAGTGCATTGCTACACAGAAACTGAAGTTAGAGAGGGGTTTCGACCCTGAGTTTGTTGAGGCCAACCCATTTGTTAAGAATAGGATTGTAGCGCAAGACTGGTCGATTTTGGCTGAAGCCAATCGACGCGCGAATGCCTCGTTAGTGCGTGAATTTTACGCCGAGGCCACTCAAGCAAAGGATCCCACTGTGGTAGTTCGGGGTAAGCAAGTAAGCTATACTCCAGGAGCGATTAACCGGGTATTAGGAAGAAGGAGCCCGGCTGTGTGTGAGTTTGCCCAGTTTTTAAAGAAAATGACCCCGACGGACGAGGATCTTGTCTTGCGCGAAATAGCAGTCGAGGGGAAGCCGTGGAATAAAGACGGCCAGAGAAGGTGCCTAAACGCTAGCTCCCTCACTACCGAGGCCGCTGTTTGGTTCCAATTTCTCCGGGCCTCTGTGTCCCCAACATCGCACGATACCACATTGTCTATGCATAAATGTGCTTTGTTGTACTGCCTCCTCACTGGACGAAAAATCAACGTCGGAATTGTTATGCATGCGGCCATAGATCAAGCTCGAAACAGAAAGAAGGTAGTCTTGCCCCTTCCTTGCCTCGTTACGTTATTAATGATAGACGCAGGTGTACCCTCGGCGGTGGAGGATCAGTGGTTTGACTCCACGAGCAACATCAGCGCACAAACCATCCGCAAGATGGGAAGGTACGTCGCCACTCCTCCAGCTGAACAAACAGAAGATATCCCCACAGTGGGGACTGTTCACCCCACTGTGACCATTGCTGAGGAGCATGTTGTGAGAACGCCGCGTACACCACTCCATTCAACCGAGGCCGGATCATCAAGCAACCAAATGGGAGAGATTTTGGCAGCTTTGAAGAGGCTCACATACAGGATCGAGTTGCTGGAAAGTGAGCAGCGATATCAGAACCGGGCCACACAGAAATTTTGGATGTATACAAGAGAACGGGATGAGGTGACGGGCCTGATGATGAAAGAGGCCAACCCAATGCTAGCTGCTCAGCTCCCAGATTTTCCTGAGGATATTTGCCCAATTAATGACAGTGAGGATGAGTTCGATGATGATGATGCGGATCTGTCACCGCAAGCCACCCAAACCCCGTGAATGGTTTGTTTTAAAACAATGGTTTCGCTCTTTTGCTCACCTTAAACAATTTTATTTTGTTTGGTTGATCTTTTTGTGCCTATGGCTAGGCATTGACACTATTTGCTGTTTTAACTTTTTAAATATCGATGCATGAAAATCCTACCGGTAGGTAGGTACTTTTGGGTACTAACGTATTGATTGTTTGAATGATTGTTTGACCTCGTTTCCATTTCAAGGTACAACTTTCGGCTTCCGACTTAAAAGGTCACTTTTGTAAGTACAAATCTCAACTTGATACCATGAAATGATATAGGCCATTTTTCGCATCCAAACACGATCCTTTTTGTACCCCAAACCACCACATTTGTTCATTAATTCAATGTCACAGTGGGGACACTGTGAGATTTTAAGTTTGAGGTGGGAACTTCCAGAGTGACCTCCAGTTTGCTCACAGTGAGGACACTGTGAAGTCCAAGTGTGAGGTGGGTAAGCCGTACCCCCCTCCCAAAAAAAAAAGAGAGAAAACACAAAAATACAAAAACAGAAGAAAATCGGAGTAGCACTAACAAAATTGATGGTGTGCCTTTTCTGGACCATCAAAGTGCTCACTCCCAGAAAACGATGGTGTGCCTATTCTGGACCATCAGAATACCCACCCTCACAAAAATAGCCATACTCATTATACCCAAATAAAGCCTGAAAGTGTACGTTCTTATCATAGCAAAATACTAAACACCCACTTCTTGAAATAAAAATCTCAAAGCGAGATCTTCGGTCCATGTTTGGAAATTCTTGTCAAAACCCTTGGGAAAAGACTCAAAGCCATAAACCCTTCAAACCCAAGAAAGCCCTATTGATCAAAAGGTAAACAAGGGAAAGGTTTCGGCAAACACAAAAGTGAAATTTTCATGTTTCGGACCGAAGGAAGTATCGGAGGAAGGAGATCAAACGCTCATTCAAGTCAAGAAGTATGTAAGTCCCTCAAAGTTTCAAATGCATTGTGTTTCATTTTATTTCTTTCTTTTTATTACTTGGGGACAAGTAATGATTTAAGTTTGAGGTTGTGATAACTCTATTTTTAGAGTTATTATTTCCATTTATTTTCCACTTTATTTTGTCAATTTTAGCCATTTCACTTCTAAAACCCCCCATTCTTGGTAGGATTTACGAAAACGAGCAAAAGGAGTGAACCATGGTCTTTAATAAATTATTTGGGGAAGTTTTGGGTGTTTTCTCGATTTTTCATCCGCAGTGACGTATACAGTGCCCACTCCGGTTCCCCACTCTTCGAGCTGATCAAAAAGAAATCAAAAAAGAAACTTTTAGTTGGGATCTAATTTTCTGGAGGAGGAAGGTTCAATGACAGAGAAGCTGAGATTTGGCTGTTACAAGTGTTCCTCAAGGCTTCACATCATGATTGTACCTTTGTACTTGAATAAAGTTGACTTCTAATGGACCATTGGGTAAAAAGAGCTATACATGGAGGATTGAAGTATTACCCTTTGGACTAATTTCAGCAGCTCTGCAGTCCTTGCACCTTGGAAAACCCTTTTTGTGTAAAGACCAACACCTCCTTCTTAGTATAAAAAGGGGTGTTGGGTCTCATTTAATACAATCAATCTATCTTGCAATTTATCTAGCATTTCCTTAAGTTGTAAGCTTTCATTTACTGCAGTAACTTAGCATTTAATTTCAGTAATTTATTTTCTGTTGTAGTTCGAAATACACAGTGCAGGGACGACTTCTCGTTCCCCACTGTGAGCAGTTAATGCAAATCACTTTCAGTTTTATTATGTGCAATTCTTCATCTTTTGTTTTCTTTACTTCGGAAATGTTAGGCTAAACATCCTTTGGGATGTAGGAAGGAGAAGTACCTGGATTTTATCAAAAATGCTTGAGTAATCTTTATACTTAGAATATTTGTTGTTTTGGTCTTTCATTCTCGATATTTACCCAAGGATGCGAACAAGCTGATCACTTGCAAGGATCTAAAGTCTAGTTCTTAACTTAGAAATAAGTAGAGCGCAGTGACACGAGCTTGAATGATGCTAGGGGATTCGAAAGAATTCTTTTGACACTTACGAAAGTGAGGTCGGCACAGTGAGCTAATCTCTGCCCACTGGAGTAGTAGGCAAGCTAATTTGTGTATTAAAAACACTTAGAGTATTTGTCTCTACATATTCCATCGAGGCCTGAAAAGGTCCATTTAGAGATTACCATTGACAAAACAACAAGTACTAAGAGTATGGGATTTTTATCTAACGGTGTGAGTATTTTGTAACCGGGCTTTTCTAGCGAAAATGTCCACCACGAATACGAGGATCACTCTAAGGACCGAGTATTTGAGATAAATTTTAGGGAAAATCCAACCTACATTCCTCCTTTTTAGCATTTAGTAAATCGTTTCGAGTAGCTATTTTACCAAACCAAACCAAAGTATTATTTTCCTCTCTAGTTGAAACTTGTAAAAGGAGCTCATGAGAACCGTATTGTCTTGATTGTCCAGTCTCTGTGGATTCGATTCTGGTATTTTACCAACTATTACTTGCTGTGACGATCATAGTGGACAGTGTACACTTGCACTTCCCACTGTGGACAGTTTGCAACCCACTGCGATTAAAACACACATTTCGCACGTAACAGCAGCCCACAGAGGTTTTAAAGTCTATCAGATGGACGTAAAATCAGCTTTTCTCAACGGTGAAATCCAAGAAGAGGTCTACGTTAATCAGCCACCAGGATTTGAAAGCTCAAAGTTTCCAAGGCATGTATACTACCTTGAAAAAGCTCTATATGGACTGAAACAGGCTCCACGAGCATGGTATGAACGACTTTCTACCTTTCTTCTAGTCAATGGTTACAACAGAGGTACAACAGATACTACCTTATTCTATAAACGCAAAAGTAGTGAGATAATGCTTGTACAAATATACGTAGATGACATAATTTTTGGGTCTACTAATTCAGAAGAGTGTAAAAGATTTGAAAAACTCATGCAGAGTGAGTTTGAAATGAGTATGATGGGAGAATTAACTTTCTTCCTCGGACTCCAAGTCAAACAATCATCAGAGGGAATTTTTATAAATCAAGCTAAATATGTCTCTGACATTCTTTCCAAGTATAGCTTCTCTGATGCCTCTGCAATGAAAACTCCAATGGCCACTGGAAACAAGTTATTCTTAGATTCAAATGGCATCTCTGTAGAATGCACTCTCTACAGAGGCATGATTGGATCTCTGTTATACTTAACAGCAAGCAGACCTGACATTATGCATGCCACATGTCTCTGTGCACGCTATCAAGCTAATCCAAAGAAATCACATTATGATGTCGTAAAGAGAATCTTTAGATGCCTAAAAGGGACCAAAAATCTTGGTCTCTGGTATCCACAGAACTCTGGTTTTGGTCTTAAAGCTTATACAGATTCAGACTATGGAGGATGCATGCTCGACAAAAAAAGTACCTCTGGGAGTTGTCAATTCCTAGGTGGTAAACTAGTCAGTTGGACCTCCAAGAAGCAGAATTGTGTTTCCACATCCACTGCAGAAGCTGAATACGTTGCTGCCGCTAGCTGTTGTTCTCAGGTTCTATGGATGAAGACTCAGCTAAAAGACTACGGCCACATCCTGTTCAAAATACCCATCTTCTGCGATTCCAAAAGTGCTATTGCTATCTCTGCCAACCCTGTGCAACACTCAAAAACCAAGCATATCGATATAAGGTATCACTTCTTGAAACATCATGTTGAATACGGTACAATCGAAATGCATTTTGTGCCCACAGAATATCAACTCGCTGACTTATTCACCAAAGCACTAGACGAGAAAAGATTCAACTTCTTGGTGGGTAAGATAGGAATGATTAACATGGTGTGAAAATCCTCAGTAAGTATAGTTTTATCTTCTGTAAATAATAAGTAAATACATTGCTTAAATTATTGTCTTGAAAGATTCTACTTCTATATGTAAATTCTTAAAATCTTCAATAGTTCTTGAAACTACAGAACTTCTGTAAGGTCTGCTCAGAACCTCTGACAACCTTCACAGAACCTCTGATAGACTTGACCTATGTACTATGCAAAACTTATCATATTCTGATCCAAGCATAGATCAAGGGGGAGCAAAAGGAAAATTCTTGATCTACAGAAGTGATCAGATCAAGGGGGAGCAAAAGGAAATTACTTGATCTACAGAGGTGATTAGATCAAGGGGGAGCAGAAGGGAACCCTGAAATGATCTAAAGAGATAAAACTTTCAAGGGAAAGCCAAAGAAAAATGTCGATGACTCCATATCGACAGAAGTCAGATATCACTGTCGAGAAAAGAAGAACCAAAAGGTATGTCTCTCGCACAAAAGGTTTTTGGAAAACAATTTTCTAGGACAAGAATTGTCAAATATGTCCTAAATATACTGTGAATAACATTTCAAAAATCAAAAGCTCAAAAAGTTTCACAAGATTCGAATTAGGAAAAATTTAAGGTCATAGAGCTTCTGCTGAGCTCAACAGAGCTTCTGCAGGAAATATGCTCTGTGATCACAAATTAACCTTCTGTCGATCTTTTGGAATGTTATCTCGAAAACCGAAAACGCAGACCATGACCTTCTCGAACAAACCGTTTTTTTTAAAACAGTTTTCTCGGACACAAACTTTCAAATATGTCCGAAAAACATCTCTTAAACCAAATAAAAAATTGGATGATCAAAAATACTAATAAAATTTTTGTTATGAGATTTTTTCTCTCATAGAGCTTCTGCTGGCCCTCACAAAACTTCTGCAAGTTCCAACAGAGCCACAAAACCTCTGCGAAGCAAATTTCTTCACAAAAATCCGATTTTATCCTCTCCAATGCCTTTACAAATGTTTTGGTTAAAGAAGAACCTCACAGAAGTCATGATAACAATGAGATATATGTAAAAGGGATAAACATCAAAGATTTTCAAGATCGCAGAGCCTCTGTAAACTACAGAAGCTCTGCCAATCTGATTACTTGGGCATCTCTGTAGTAATAACGGTTACTTTTACTACGAGTGAAACTCATATGGCTAAAATCAACCTCACGCGCCTAGCATTAATGGGCCGCGCACGACGTCCTGTCATATTCTGACAAGGCCTACGTGTCCCATTTTCATTGGGCGTACATGGAACGTTTTTATTTGGAAAGTTGAACCCGCCGCTCAAACTCGAGTGCGGATTCCAAACTTTAATCCATTGCCATATATTTTACTCTTTCGAATTCTACCGTTTTACCATCCTATAAAAACAAAGCTTACCCTCACATAAAACCTTTTACAAACTCTCATCTTCTTCTCCGGCGAAACCCTGCAAAACACTTGCAAATGGCTTCATCTTCTCGAGCTACATCCTCTGAACTCTCTCCGGCGAACTCAACGGAAAACTCCCCTGCTCATTCAGAACATTCTGAAAACCCCAGCCTTGCAAGAGATATTGAACAACAAGATTCTGGGGACTCCGCAGACTTTGCTCCGACGACTCACCTGCAAAACTTCATAGCTAAGGATCATTTCGAAGCTAATCTTCCCATCAAATCCAACAACTGCTATTTGGTCCCCTCACCCACTACTTTCGGCGAAGCCCATGCCATACTTCTGAACATCATGGAAAACCATGTCCTCTTCCCTCTACTATCAAGAACCACTAACAAAATTCCAGTCCGTTATTTGAACCAATTTTGGCAAAGCTGCAGATTTGATAAAGACGATTCTCTTATCAAAGGGTACATTTCAAGACCTGATAAATCTGAGCATCTTGAAATCAAGTTCAACAGAACAATGTTCTCACTTGAATTCAACCTACCAACAAGGGGTCTTCTGGGTTTGAAAAGTTATGCAGAGCAACCAACAGACGAAGAGCTCTGTCGATTCGTGGAAATGCTTGGGTACAACACCCAACTACGGAAGAGAAATGACTTCCGCAGAGGCCGATTACCACCTCTGTGGAACACCTTGTTCTCTATTCTTAACAGATGCCTGACAGGAAAGATAGGGAGTATTGACCAGAGCTCACATCAAATCTTGAGCATCATGTATGGGGTTTACTATGATCTTCCACTAGATTATGCGACCATAATGATGCAAGAGATCATAAACACCATCGACAGAAAGAACAACTCGAAAAGGGTCAAAGAGAACGATCCCAACTTTCTACCACCTCTGCAATTCCAAAGAATATTGGGAGTACTGTTCGAACCTCTGCTGCTAATCCAAAATTGGCCAATGGAAGGGCCAACTCCCAAACAGTTCCCGATGAACAAAAATACCCCCACTGATCATGCTGATGGCTACTCACACTGCAGACCTCTGTCAAAGAAACTTCTGCGCTACGCATCGAACATATCCCTTAAGAAAGAGTATATACGCGATCATAGAACTCCAAAACCGAGTCCTATGACACCCCCGCGTTTAGGTGTCCCCCTAGGAACAATGATAGCAAAACCTCTTTCCAATCAAGCAGAAAAGGATCAAAAGTTAGCAAAACACATGGCTATTCAACTCAGCTTCATAGCCAAACGCGCAGAAATAATGGGAAAGAAATCTTCAGCAAAGATCTCTGCTTCTACTCGAAAAGCTAAGAAGAGAAAAACTGCAGAAGGCACATCAACTAGCACTGCAGAAGATAGACCTTCACCTCCCCATGCCACAGAGATTGGCTCCTCTGCTCCTCCCCTTTTCACAAAACAGAAAAAGAAAAGATCCAAATCAACAGAGGAAGGGGCACCAAAACCAAAAAGGAGGAAAACCAAAAAGAAGCATGGTAAATCATTTAAAAAATTGGTTACCATTGCAGAAGAGGCAATCATAGAGGGTGAAACTGCAGAAGAAGAAGATGCAGAAATAGGAATGACAGAAGAAGGATATCAATCACCCTATCAATCTCCAGATAGATTTGCTCACCAGGGAGACCTGAATGATTTCCTACAGAACCCCGAAATTGCAAACACCCTTAATACAGCAGGGTGGACGGAACAACCTCTCGACCACCACTCTCCAGAAGAACATGATTTCTTCATTTCTGGTATTGACACTCATCTACAAGAAGATGACACAACACCCAGAAATCAACCAGCCGAAACCCCTGTGATTTTACAAAACCCTTTCATTCAAGGATTGGACGTCCACAGAAGAAGTCCAAACCAAGCTTCAGAAGATACTGAACAAACCGAATCTGAGTGGAATACAACTGAAGTTACAGAGGCAACGGCTGTAGAAGAAACCACAGAAACAGGGATAGAAATCTCAGAGGTAGATTCAGATGAAGAAGAGGCTATCTGGATACGAAAAGGTCTCTATCATCCTCATGTCATGAGATTATACGGATCTCATCACATGTATGACTCCTTGAGCACAGAGAAAGGAACCTCCACAGAACCAGAAGAAGAAACAAGAAAAGATGCCGAAGTTGAAGAAGGCACACATCAATCACCCCCTCCCAGTGCAACCCACATTTCTGACACCGCAGGTCTAGCTGCAGAAGGTGTCATTGAAAAAGAGCAGCACATCTCGAACCTCACCCAACCCATCCAGCCAGAGGTTACTCTTTCAACCTCTGTGCCCACAGAAACCGGGGAATCCATTCCTAGGGAGTCTCCTCAAAGAGACTCACCTAATGTTCGTGATCAATCGCCCCAGATCACACAAGAACACCCTACAGAGGAATTCGTTTCCTCTGTCACGCACACATTAAGGCCAAACCTTCTTTCAGAGAGAAGTAGCGAGCACAGAGACGAAGAGACTCTAGACAAGTCTCCTAGTCAACAGAAGGACATTCCAATACCCACCTCTGGAGTGGATTTGGACTCTGTTCTTCACAGAACTTCTGTAGAGAACGAAACTCAGGTTTCCTCTCGAGGATCAGAAGGAAATCCTTCCACCCCCATCGTACAAACAAGGGTGAACGAAGGTATCCCAGGAACAGGGATTCACTCTGGAGACGAATGTGTTCCTCCAGAGGTTACACAAGGAACACAAGTATCAAGGGATGAGTTCCAAACCCTTGTCACCTCTGTGAACCAAACAATGAAAGAGTTGCAAAGCTCTTTCAAATCTTTTGCAGAGACAACATCTACAGCTCTCTTGAATCTGAACACCAAAATGGACGATCTGTCCACAGAGGTGAAAAACGCCATCTCAGAGATGAAGTCTTCTGCAACAACCACTGCCAAAGAAACAGCCACTTCTGTCGCTCATCAATTCAAAACAACTGCAACTTCTGCGTTCAGGGACTCGGTCAAAGAATTCCTTGATCAATTGAACAAACAGACTTCAGTGTCAACGGGCATCACTCCTGCAGATCTACAGAAGGCCCTACAAAAAGTTCAAGAAGAAGCCATACGAAATACCATGCTGATGCAACCCAAAGACTACATGACAAGAGCACAGCTGACAGAGCTTGGGCAGAACGTGATTAATCAAGTGACAGAAGTCATCCTTTCCTTCACCACTGCCAATGCTAACTTCGTCAAAGATTTAAGAGAAAGTGTAGGAAGGATGAGATTCAAAACAGAGGCAGAGCTAGCAACTCTTCTTGGCCTCTGTGATGATGTCTGCGCGAAACTGATCGCTGCTGGAGCCACAATGCCAAAGAAACCCGATGCTTCCTGCAGAGCAGAGGGTACATCAGACAAGGGTCAGGATGACTCTGATGATGATGACCATCCTGGTCCATCAGATCATCCTGAGGGGGAGAAAACTACAGAGAAAACTGCAAGCAGAGGACTTACAGGTCCACCAATAGCCGCAGAACCTCTGAGTCAAGCACCTCCAGAACAAACCCAACAACAAACTCAAAGAACCACAGAGAATACACCCATCTCTGTGGATTCAACCTCTGAAGAACCCAACACTACAGAAGCAGATAAGCAAACCTCAGAGGCAACAACCGCCCCTGAGGTAATCATTTTGGAAGAAACAGATGAACCAACCACAGAGAAAACACCCACCTCTGTGGAAACACCCCAAACCATACCCAGAAGAAAGTCGATTGCCACCAAACCAAAAAGAGCAACGACCTCTGCTTCTGACATTCTGAAAAGGATGCACACAACAATTAATGATCGTATGGTGAAGAGAGAAGAAGAAAGGCACAGGTTCACTTTAGCTTTCAGAATGGCAAGAAGATTCAATGACAACACTTCATCAACGAAAACTAAGCTCACAGAAGAAGTCACCAAACAACCTCCAACAGAGGTTACAGAGAAAGTCAAGCCAACATAACCATCGCCACAAAAGTCCTCTAAGTCACAATCGTCAAAATCCACAGAGGCAACCTCCATCAAACCTACAGAAGTGCAAACCTCAAATCCCACAGAAGCAACAGGTTCTGCCACGACAACAAAAGATAAAGGCAAAGGGATACTGACAGAAGAGCCTAAGAAGAAGAAAACATTGTCAAAGCCAACAGAGAAACTGATGAAGAGTGCGTTTGACGCCTTTCAAACCCCAAAACCCGAAGAAGTTGACTGGACACATGGATTGAAGCCTCTGTCAGAAACTCCTTTAACTGGTAGAGCTGCAGAAGTTGTTCAACAAATGGAGAGTCTCAGAAGACAAATTCCACGACCTGGTCCAACACATGAAGAAATGGAAGAAGTGGTATACAAATACCTCTACAAACAATCCTTTCAGACAAACTATCCAATAGATCATGTGACAGATCCAAGGATCAGAGAAGAATTTGAGAACATCTTCACAAGAACAAAGCCAAGAGCCAAAGCAGATGTCTTCTCAATTCACAAAATCAAAAAGGTGATCTTCTGCAGATTCTCCTTCACAAGAACCTATCCAAGGGTCAGGTACAATCTTTACAGAGTCAGAAGAGAGAACAATTCAGAATCTACCTTCGCTGATGCTGACTTAAGAAACATCAATCCATACGATCTACCTGACCTTCTGCAATGGACAAAGGACAACTACAACACAGAGGCAAACACCAGAGCCTATCAAGTATTGAGAAAAGCGATGAGGGAAAAGCTTCTGGTCTACAGCATGATAGATTTCCAGCTGGGAAAGGATCTCGGTCTCAAACATCTGGATCTACGACCACCAGAGGATCGCTGCCCACCAGACGCCATACCAAACTCAATCATCACAGAACCACGGTTTGGGTTAGTATTTCAAAACCCTCAAGGCGAAAATAAACTATTTGTATGCATGGACTGTCAAAAGTACGCAACAAATACTCTGAACAAGTTCAGAGCAAGCCTTATGAAATACAGAGGTTCAAAGAAAATGGATAAAGATGCTGCAGATACTATCATAAGAGAGATTGACGCAACAATTCGCCTAAGAGAACTCTGCATCAGATTCTACAAAGAGATCAGAAAAGTGGGAAGAGACAACAGAAGCTACAATGATTTCAAAGATGCCAAAATCTGATTCTCAGACCTCCAATCTCTGCAAACAAAGTTAAAAGTTTATCTTTCATTGTACTCAAATGTAAAATGTCTCTGGCATATTTCTAAATGAAAGAAATTTCGAGGTATTGTTTAACCTCTGTCTTATCCAACTTAGCCTAACTAAACTCAAAGTCAAATTTTTTATTTTTCACTACTTAGGGGGAGATTGTTAGCTTCAATCTTCCTAATCATAGAAATACTTAGAAGTAGTGAAAAATAGGCTAAGTATAGAAAAGCCTCTCACAGAGGCTCTGCCACTTCTTCCAGAAGATCAAGTCCAGAAAGCCACAGAAGCTACAGAGGTAATCACAGAACCTCTGTAATGCGCAAGAAGAAGATCAACTCGGAAACAAGTGGACTGCTCCACAGAAGGTCAGACCATAGAACCTCTGTAATGCCTTACAGAGCCTCTGTGGTCTGCTATGAAGACTTGGAAGATATTACTGGATACGTTCATCAACTTGCATGGAAAAGTACTGTCAAAACACGTGTCAAGCTCTGAGTGGACTCAATAGGGCATGGTACAAAATAGACGTCTGCGCCATTTAATGCATTTACCAATAGTACATCTGCTCCATTAAATGCGCATGGCTCAAACAACTGCTCACACCATCCAGTCCACTGTTCACACCATTCAGTTCACTATTCATGCCGTAAAAGGAACAGTGACCTACTACATAGTCTTCTAAGAATAGTATAAAAGGAAGTCTCGTTTTGAGATCTTCCTAAGAACGAATACACAAGGAATCACTAATACTCTCAAACGTTATTGTCAAATATCTGAGTGTTATATTCTCACACACACCAACAGTTCTTAATCTGTTCTTCGTGTTCTTATTATATATTGAATAAACAGTAACTGTTCAAGAAATCCTTTCTATTCCTTACTGTTTTCTTTATATACGTACGTTCTAATATCTATCAAACATATATGTTAGTTTAATACGCTTCCGCATCAAACTCTAAACTCAACTAATAGACTGTTAATCTTGATTAAGTGTATCTGGGTTCCAACAGACGGCAATCTGAAGTTGACCGTCATGACGTCGGTGGACCTTTCCGTCGCCTAACCCTTCCCCTTGTCGACCGACGTAGGAGACGGGGCGACCGTCTGAGGCCTGGCCTCCCCGACCTCCGGTATCATCGGAGGAGCCATGCTCACCGGTGTAGCGTCAACAACACCCGGTGGCGTCTTCGCCTTCTCGACAGCAGTGGCCCTAACTGAGCCACCACTCTTCGATGAAGGTTCCCTCTGGAGAACCGTCCTGGATTTCTTCACCCCCGACGATGGGGGTGGGGGAGTGTTCCTCTTCAACTCCTTGTCTTTTGGGCCAAGAGAAGTTGAGACTCCTTCTTTGCAAGTCCATGTGTGGGCGTCACCTTAGACCCACCTGCAGAAAATACACAAAGAAAAGTAAGAGGGGAAACTTACGACATAACAAAATACGACTGAGTCGTACGACTACCCGAGGACGCGTAAGGTAGGACATAGAATTATTACCTACCACCTCCTCCTCTTCCTCCTCTCTCTCTATCTCCTCCTCCGTAGGGATCTTCGGGCCCTCGATTTCGACTACCTCGTAGCCTGAATCTTCGTCCATTAGAGCGCGTTGGGCGAAGAAGGACCTATCTTCCAGACTATAGGTCCAGAACTTCTCGATCTTTGTCGAGAACTCAGGAAGATCAGCATCGGAGAACTTGATGGCTAAAAACGAAGTCAAAACATGTATTAACTAAACGTACGATCGAAAGTAAAAACATACGACAAACGAAAACTTACACTTGGTGTTCCATCCGGTAGTGACCTCCTCAAGAAGGTCGAGTGTTTGAACTCGACCGAAGATGTGTCGGGCCTTCCACCCGCGGTCATTGACCTGAGTATTCTGCACCAACAACTGAGGGCCCCGGTTCTTGGAGAAAAGACTGTAGCGATGGTAGTTGTCTACCTTAACCAAGTAACCGGCGAGCAGGTCATCCACGGTGAACGGCGCTGCCCACTCGGCAGTGACCTTGTCGATCACATGCACGATCCGCCAGAACTGTGGCATCGTTTGAGCAGGTGATAGACTGTACCTACTCAGGAACTCCCGGGCCAAGGGAGATAAGGGCGATTTGAAACCTATCTTGAACGGGTACTCGTACAAGACAAAGTGCCCGTTCGGGCATTTGGAAGGCCGAAACTGATTCGGCAGATACAGTTGCAAGGCATCAGGGACGCCTGCTAACGTCCTAAAGGCACTAAGGTCCTCCTTTCTATCGATCGAGCTTGCAGGTTTAATAGACATTGCTAATCTGGTTTTAGGACTAAGACCTTCGCTCGTCTTATAAACACTCAAAACTCAGTCCTAAAATATGGCAACAAGATCACACTGAAATCTCTCTAAAAAATATGCTAGGAAGCGTAAAAGGAAACTATTAACAGAATTGAGCCATTTATATGGTAACGACATGTCAGGTCGAGTCAGCGGATGGACGACACTTGTCCACCACCTCTTCGCATACCACTCCAATATGAGTGACATATGTGAAACAACGGCTACCACGCCTCGCCCACGTCCCCGTAACATCACAAGCCTTTCGCATCCTCGGTTCAAATCAAACCAAACCAGTTGGAATGCCACTGGTTTGTCTCCCCGCGTGACATGTGTCCACCCAGTTGTTCAAAATTTAAAATTCGAATTTCACGGAAAAATTCAAAATTTGGGGGCAAACTGTTTGGGTAAAAATCCACACCTCACGACCGACAAAATAAAATGAACATGACATTTACATAAGACAAATCTTGTATTAAGATAAGGTCCTGCAGATTGCACACGACTGCCTCCTCTGTTGCACATTCCTACGATGATCGTAAAGACTCTTACGACCGACAACCATGACTCCGATACGGTCGTACAACCATACTAACCGTTAACAGTCAACAGCCGTTTTCTTTGTTTCATTAATGCAGGTTCAAAAGCAATCATTGCCCAACAGTCATAACGGACGAGCCATTAATGACAATTAAGGACCAAGCAGCGGTTACGACAATCATCAAGACACATTAATTGCTGCCAATAACTATATAAATGAAGGCAGGCACTACATTCAAGGACAATTCTTTGGCATACGACAACTCTCCACAACAGTAATCATCAGAACAATACCACTCACGCAAGCTACACACGACAACAGTTTCTTACGCACGATACAACATTATTTCGCATGACGCATGATATTAGTTTACGATTAAGTTTCCTTTTATTCTTATTGTAATCTATTGTACTCACGACACTTGTTACTAAATGACATTGCCCCTGTTTGGCGATCATAGTGCACCGTCGACTTCTACAGTCGACAGCGGTTTTTACCCTCGACGGGTTTTCCGCGTCACCAAATTCCTTTGTCTTATTTACTTTCTGTTGACGATTGTACTGTTTAACTTGAGATCCCTTTCTTTAGTTGTTAAAGCTCCACATCGACCTTAAGTTATCATTTGGGTGATTTTTGCCATTAACAATAGTTTTGCAAATGCTTTATAATATAGTATAGATAGAAAAAGACAACCTAATTATTTCAATTAAGACACACACACACACACATAATATATATATATATATATATATATATATATATATATATATATATATATATATATATATATATATATATTACTACCTTAATATTGGTTTTGGTCAAAACTCTTAATTACACCTCTTAAAGCATGATGTACAACAATTTCAAGCACCCAATTGAAAAATCTCTTAATTACTACTCTTTAAGCTCAATGTACATGTTCTTGACGCATAAACTCACCTTGGCAGAAACTTGAAGAATAAAAGGAAGTTTTTAAGCTCTCTTTCTGTATAAAGAAAAGTCTTCATTCTATATTGAGCTCCAATTCTTAGTCAAGCTTCTTCCCTTTCATCTTTTGGCTGCCCTTGGAAAGAGTTCCTTTATTTATCAATTTTTTCTTCCCAACATTTTTAACCTATTATCCACAACCATATCGGAAAGATTCAGAGTTTCTTTCAGCAATGATACTTTTTTTCTCTCTAATTTCATGTCTCAATTTTCTTTTGTCACATATGTATGTATATATTGATATCTTTTATAACTTCAGCTTAAATAGTTTGGTCTTCTCCATTCTACACAAACCTAAATCAATAACACCTCCCAAAACTCACAAGAACCGTTCGACAAAATATAGTGAGGTTGGAGTTTGCTGTTCTTCTCGAAACGTATGGCCAACTGCTGTTTCTATTTTTCCATTTTCTGAATTTTCAGTTTCTAACTTTTAGCTCTCTTTCTTGTTGTCTTATGTTTTTCTTGATGTGTAATCAATATAGTAAGAGGGAAGAAACTTGAATGAAAGTGTGTGAGCCTTGCAATCATCTACTTCAAGGATTGTAAGAAAGACATTTACTTGAAAGAAACTTACACCAAGAGGAAGCAAAATGTAAAGTTTTCTCTATTCTTGAAATTTTCTTCTGTTTCTCCATTTTAGAGAAAGCAAAATAGAAAATAAATCTTCTTTCCATGGATTTTGTTCTTCCACCTTTTTTCTCCATACAGAGACATCCAAGGAACGGTTTTTCTATCTCAATTCTTCAAATCAATTCTGGGTATGTTACATGTTTTGTTTCTTTTTTGCTTTTTCTATGAACGAATGTGTTTCATATGATTTATTTGATTGATTATTTTTGTGACCCTTCCTTTTTGTTGTATGAACGAACCTGTTCATTTTCACAAATGCAATACCCACCAGTTATGTGTTAATGAAAAAGCAACAGGAATTTCAATATAAACGTAGAACATAAATCTTACCGAAGACAAAGGAGTTTCAAATATCTTGCATGAACTAACACCTGTTTATTCTCATACAAAGAGTTGGCTGAGAACCAACTTTAATGGCTTTCAGAGCTGACAATCCAAGTGTGACTGCAGATTTTCCTTTGCAGTCTAAAAATAGATTAAGGGACTGTTTACTATCTTTTCAATACCTCTTATTAGTAGGAGTCTCTTACCCAGATAAGAGGTGAGGCTGTTTACCAAAATGAAAAATACATGTGATTGCTTACCATGGTTTGCAACCTTTACCCTTCCCTCTTTTGATTCCATTGTGTAGTAAAGTCTTTTTAAGTATCTTGATCGATCTGATGACTTGTGCTTCCCTAATACCTTTTTGTTGTTTGAGCTTTCATGGTGGTGTTGAAGATGGTAAAGTCTTGTAGGCGTTTTGACTTTTGAGTTAAATCTTAAAAGAAAAGTGGTAAAAAGGTGAAAGGTGAAAGGTAAATAGGGAAGAAGCTTGGAAGAAGGGGAAACGTCAGATCTCTAACTAATTTCAAGAAGGAAGCTTGAAAATTGCTTTTATTTTTCTCTTGGGAATTATGAGAATTAAAATGATAGAGAGAAAGAGTGGTGTATGGATCTTTTGGAATATATGTTTATTTATTTTCTATCAAATTGCTATTAGCTTTTAGATACATACACATGTTCTCTAATATTTTTCTTTTTATTAATATAGGTATATATTGTAACTTTTCAAAGAGAATCCTTGGGTAGAAATGCAAAACCATGGTCTTTCAATCTTGAAAATCAGACTTAATAATACCTTATTTTTTGTTTCTTTATAAACTAAACTCGTGATATTTTGTTTTTCAAAATAATTGGTAAAAAATACCCATTATTTTTTTTTACCTTTTTATATTTAATATCATGTAATAAAACGTTAATCAAATTAGTTATAATTTTAGATAAAAGTTCAAAAAAACTCAATGGATGGTTTGGAGTGATGAAGTTACTGGACAATTTTTTGAAACAAATAAATTCTTGGACATTTCATAATCTGTTAAATAGATCTTTGAACTATTGGTAACTTGTTGAATACATAGTAGGTAAACTACAAATTAAAAAAATGTCACCTATTTTATTTGTCTACAAATTAAAAATGCGGAAATTAACTAAAATACTCAATCTATTCAACCAAATTTTTTTTAGCCATTTTTCAAAGTTTCTTCTTAAAATAGAAGTTAGGATATTCTCAGTTGTGTATAGGTTGTTTCCGCCAACCTTAGCTTATGAATGATGTAACGAAATGTTGGGACCCAGTTTTATTGAAAAGAGTTTGATTTTAATGCTATGTATGTCCTATACATGCTAAACTAATGTTTCAGAATTGTGATTCACCAGCGCTGCATCGCGCGGGTACACCACTAGTATATATATATATATATATATATATATATATATATATATATATATATAGGGGTGGTATCGGGTACAAACTAGTTAGTTTGTACAAACTCGTACAAACCATACCTAGCTTCATGATTTTGTAATTTTGGCTTCATGAATATATATATATATATATATTGGCTTCATGAATATATAATTTGGCTTCATGAATATATCATTTGACATTTTTAACTAATTTTTTTACAAAAATAAGGGTATTTTATGGTATTTTTGTAAAAAAATTAGTTAAAAATGCCAAATGATATATTCATGAAGCGAAATTATATATTCATGAAGCCAAAAAAAAATATATATATATATATATATATATATATATTCATGAAGCCAAATTTACAAAATCATGAAGCTAGGTATGGTTTGTACGAGTTTGTACAAACTAACTGGTTTGTATTTGATACCCAGCATATATATATATATATATATATATATATATATATATATATATATATATTTAAATTGTGTTTAGCAAATTAAGTAACAAATAAGCTAGTTGTTAGCAGATAAAAACATTACATTTGACAAAAATAGCTAATGAGTTAGATGAAAAATATATAATGTACAATGACAAAAAGTACATGTTAACAAATTAGTCAATTACTGTTGATCCCATTTTTGAGCAACAATAGAAGAAATATAAAGTCCATATTTAAATATAGAGATAAGATATACATGAAGAACAATCATAAAGAAACTTATCTCATATTCATTGATGATTAAATATGGAGAGGAGAAATGTTGAAGAACACCACACTAAACATGAAACGACTCTCATAAGAAACTAGTCTATGTGTGTTTTTGTGTGCTTTCCATATTTCTCACTACTTGAAATAAGACTATGGACACCTCTTATATAGGGCCATTTACACATTAGATATTTAAGATATCTAAAATCTAGACAATATCTAAAATATCTATATAAAATATCTAAGTAAATATCTATAAGAAAATATCTAAAACATTAAAATATCTTTATAAAACATTCATTTAATTAGTAGCTAATTAAAGCTAACAATCTCCCCCTAATGTTTTATAAAGAAAACATCATCTTATAGTCTCCCCTTTGCTTTCTTTAGAACCTTTGATGTTCCGTTCATCAAGTCTTCAAAGCATCATGTGCTCCCCCTCAAATGTAGGCTCATCCACCGAGCTTTAAACGTGAATAACAGAGGATGGAGTGACATTTAAAATGTGACAAATGTAGCTTGACACCATGAAGAACCGTTGAGAGAACATCGTTCTTGAAAGCGGAAAGAGCATGAGTGAAATGCGATGCTTTCGGTGCAGCAAGAGTACATTGACTTTGACACAGATTCTGACCATTAAGCACACTAATTCAGACCAAAATCAAAACATGAAAAAGTTTCACCTGTGCCTTAGGAATTCAACGCAACTGGACTCATGCGAATCGGAGCACCGAGTAGGAAGTTATGCGCATGTTTCTGAAACAGTGCAAGGCTGACAGGACTTTCCAGCGACAGCTGATAGCTTTCAACGGCTGACCTTCAGCGATGGCTGACCTCAGCGATGGCTTACTTCAGGGATGGCCTTCAGCGACAGCTCAGCGATGGTTCAGCGATGTTTCAGCGATGTTTCAGCGATGGCTCAACGATGTTTCAGCGATGGCTCAGCGATGGCTCTTTTCAGCGATGGTTTTCAGCTCTCAGCTCCAGCTTTCAGCGACAGCACTTAGGTTTCAGCCTTCAACTTTCAGCGACAGCTTTGTTCAGCTTTCAGCGATGGCTTTCTTCAGCTTTCAGCGACAGCCATCAGCTCTCAGCTTTCCATCAGCACACTGTTGTCTACTTCAACGATGCATATGACCCTTGTAAATTTCGAATCTGTGAATTCTTAAAACACGAAATCTGTTCATCTGTGTCTTAGGAATCCAGGGCCTTTTGAATCGCATCAATCGGTGTTTTTATGAGTGAGATATGATCAGTTTAATACAGCAGCGCAAATCTGTCATTAAATCTGATTTGATGTAAAAGATAAGACGATCTTCATATAATTTTTAAAACCTCGAGTGCAAATAACTCGATCTCTAATTGATCAAGTCAGAAAACTAATTAGAAGAACTCAAAGTTTTAAAAAAAACGTTTCAGATCAGACTTTGAACATGTAACAAAACATCAAATCTTTCTCAAACAACTTTCTCAAGACCCAAATGATTTTGTTATCCATATATAAATGTTTATGAGCAGCGGAAGACAAACAAAATCTGGATCAAAGATAGTCCAATCTTGAAAATAAAGGTCAGATCAAACAAAGATCAACAACCTTACTACCAAGATGCAAAAAGAATTGCTATGGATTTAAGCACACACAAGGATGAGATCATAGATCAACCATCTACTTAGTGCTTATCAAATAAAACCAATGAATGAGAAAGAATCAAAACACACACATGAAGTATATCATAAACTAAACCATCTAAAACTTCCATTGTTGCATAGATGATCGATTTTGAAGAAAAGTATCTTCAATCGGCTCTGATACCAATTGTTGATCCCATTTTTGAGCAACAATAGAAGAAATATAAAGTCCATATTTAAATATAGAGATAAGATATACATGAAGAACAATCATAAAGAAACTTATCTCAATTTTTGTTTTGGACATTTTGTATTTTTGAACAAGATGTAACTTTTGAAAACCTTTAAGCTATGATGATTGTGTGTTGTCTTCCACCTTATGCAATGAAACCTTGAACTGTGACATCCTGTATTTCCGCTTTAGCGGGGTGTTACAGAAATGGTATCAGAGCTGAAGGTTATAGAGAATACCGGTCTTTCATTGGAAAATCCCAACTATAACCAAAATCCAAAATTGACATGAAAAAAACTGAACCTACTACTAGTATAACTAAGTCTAGAATGGTATTAACAAACTTTAATTAAACATAGCCTGATCACCTATGTTCGATTAAGGAAGGTTAATGCGAGACTAGAAATGGTTATAGTAGGAGTATGTCGATTTTTACTTGCACACTCTAGTAGCATGCATAGTGCGTAGACATTGCGTAGGAGAGACACTACACTTATGCGATTAGTAACTAAGTACACTTTTGCCTCAGTTTCACTATGTCATCATCATCATCCCACTGTCTCTCTTCTTACTCGGCCGATGAGTCGGGTTATGTCACCGGTCGTCCCCAAGTCAATTCGTCTAGTATCCGGGAGGATGAGGACGCCAGAAACACTGAATCGGATTTTAAAGTATCGAACGAGCGAGCTACCAACAATGGACCGAGAGTGTCACCGACCTCGGTACTTCCCCGACCGACCCCAATAATTGACCAACCGAACCCTAGAGGGCCCCGTATTAGGAAAACGGCGAGAAAAAGCGTCCCGATCCCGAGACAAGTAACGCTTAGGTCAGAACGTCCGGAGGCGCCGGAGCCGCCGCGTATAATCACCGACATGCCAATCGAACGAGTGTCCGGAATGCCCTGGGCGAAAGAGCAGAACTTAAGGGCAATGACGACCGAACTACACGGCTGTTAGGTGAGGGTAACTAACCAAGGACAGGTCTTAACAGAACTGGTGGAGCTAACACACCTATTGTCCAATGTTTCGACCCAGGTTTTGGAGAGCGTTAAGACGGTTAGGCGGACCGCGATGAGGGCGGAACTTGCATGAGTGATTGGAGGAGTAGTACTCGCTATGCTTGTGTTGATGATCTTGATAGTTGTGTATTTGGGATGGTTTTAATTAGGATGATTGATAGTTTGGCAGCTTTTGATAAGACTATTAGGTTCAGAGGAAAACATTTTTATTGATGTTATCGGGTATTATGAACTAAGTATTTTGGGTAATTTAAGTGATTGATTGTATTAGATCTAAAAACTTTAGTATTAATGTAGGATGAACCTCGAAATTTTGGTATTGGTGGCATTATCTAAAAATAGGAATGAATTTTTATTGATGTTATCGGGATCACGGATATGAGGATAGTGAGAATATCGGAGAAAAGGCTCAAGACTCTAGGTAGTTCAATGGTCCACACCCAAAGTGTAACAAATATAACTACCATCATGAAGGAGCCTGCCCTGTTGTGGCGATTGTAAACGAGTGGGTTATTACACCAAGTACTGTAGGATGGAAAAGGGTGTCAATGAAGGAAGAAGGGTATGCTTCGAGTGCGGAAGTCCGGATTACTTCCGGAATACGTACCTAAGATTGGGTAGGAGGCCAAGAAATAACAATAATGGGAATTAGGCAAGATAGGCCAATCAGGGAAATCAAGGAGGCCAAGCTCGAGGACGGGCATTTGTCATTGGAGCTGACGAAGCATGGCGCGACCCCAATGTGGTGAAAGGTACGTTTCTTCTAAACAACCAATATGCATCAGTACTATTTGACACTGGAACGGATATAAGTTTTGTTTCATTGGAATGTAGGCCACTAATTAACTTGGAATCTAGGAGAATGTCGGATGCTTATATTATTGAGGTTGCTAATGGTCATAAATTTGAGGCTAAGGATGTAATTATAGATTGTACCTTGAATCTAGCAGATAAATTGTTTAGCGTTTATCTTATTCCTATTGAATTGGGGAGTTTTGACGTAGTAATAGGCATGGATTGGTTATCCAAGAATCGAGCGAAGATCTGTTGTTTTGATAAGACGATTAGAGTACCGTTGCAAGACGGAGAAACCCTCGTTATACAAGGAAACAAAGTTGGAAGTAGCCTAGAGATAGTGTCAAGTGTGAAAGTACATAAGTATTTGAGGAAGGAGTGCGTTAAATTTTTGGCACTCATAGTTGAGAAGAAGTCCGAGGAAAGGCGAATCCAAGACATTCCGGTGGTGAAGAATCACCCGGAGATGTTCCCCGACGATTTGCCTGGACTTCCCCCGTTTAGACAAGTGGAATTTTAAATTGACCTCATACCTGGAGCAGCACCTGTAGCTAAGGCACTGTACCGCTTAGCACCTGCCGAATTGCAAGAGTTGTCAAGCCAACTCCAAAAACTTCTGGACAAGGATTTTATTAGGCCAAGTTCCTCACCTGGGGGAGCCCCAGTCCTGTTTGTCAAGAAGAAGGATGGATCGTTTCGAATGTGCATCGATTAGGGAGCTAAATAAGTTGACAATCAAGAACCGATATCCTCTCCCGGGAATAGACGATTTGTTCGACCAGTTGCAGGGTGCAACTTACTTCTCGAAAATTGACCTTCGATCAAAATACCATCAGTTGAGAGTCCGTGAGGAGGACATTCCTAAAACAACGTTTAGGACTCACTATGGACACTATGAGTTTTTAGTCATGCCATTCGGATTGACGAGCGCGCCAGCTGTGTTTATGGATCTAATGAATAGGGTATGTAGACCATATCTTGATAAGTTTGTAATTGTATTCATCGACGATATATTGATCTACTCTCGGAGTAAGAAGGATCACGAGCAGCATCTAAAAGTGATTCTAGAACTTCTTAAGGAGCAGAAACTGTATGCCAAATTCTCTAAGTGCGAATTTTGGATTCGAGAAGTACACTTCTTAGGTCACGTGATTGGGGAGAAAGGGATTCACGTGGACCCAGCTAAAGTGGAAGCCATTCGGAAATGGGAAGCCCAAAGACTCCAATGCAAAATTCGCCAATTTCTAGGTTTGGCAGGTTATTATCGGCGTTTCATCGAGAATTTCTCTATGATTGCTAAACCCCTCACCGCGTTAACACAAAAGGATAGGAAATTCACTTAGGGAGTTTCGCAAGAGGAAACATTTCAACTTTTGAAGAAGAAGTTGTGCAATGCACCGATCTTAGCTTTACCGGAAGGAACGGAAAATTTTGTGGTGTATTGTGATGCATCACATCAGGGATTAGGTTGTGTGTACATGCAAAATGATAAGGTGATAGCATACGTCTCGAGACAATTAAAAGTTCATGAGAAGAACTATACCACGCACGATTTAGAGCCTGGAGCTGTGGTGTTCGCGTTAAATATTTGGAGACATTATTTGTACGGCACTAAATGCACCATCTTCACCGATCATAAAAGTCTTCAGCATATCCTAGACCAGAAAATGCTCAACATGAGACAAAGGAGATGGGTAGAACTACTCAGTAATTACGATTAAGAAGTTCGCTATCATCCAGGCAAGGCCAATGTAGTAGCTGATGCCCTGAGTAGGAAGGAAAGGGTAAAACCTTCACGTGTACGAGCAATGGGAGAGCTTGTATAAGCGAGTTTAAAGACTCGAATTCTTGAAGCTCAGACCGAAGCAATGAAAACGGAAAACTTGAAGGACGAAACCCTTCACGTCATTGAAAGTAGATTTGAAGCTAAGGTTGATGGAGTATGTTATTTCAAGGACAAAGTTTGGATTCCAGAAACTAACAACGTACGGGAAACGATTTTGAATGAATCCCACAAGTCTAGATATTCAATTCATCCGGGGGCGGATAAGATGTATAAGGACTTAAGGGAAAAATTATTGATGACCAGGATTAAAGAAAGATATCGCCTTGTACGTAGGGAAATGTTTAACTTGCTCAAAGGTCAAAGCTGTATATCAGAAACCATCTGGTCTGTTACAACAACCAGAGATTTCCCAGTGGAAATGGGAACAAACAACCATGGATTTTATAACTGTTAGGACAAATATGTCTTCAAGATTTAATCCTGATTTATAGAGTCAAAGTCAATGTATTTTGTCTTGTGTAGAAAGTAAAAGCTAGCTTATTTCCTTAATAAGTCTTAGGGTATATAAGGCTTTGTTTAGAGTAATCTTGTAACCATTCCATAAGCTTTTGGTCATAACTCATATATTGTAAACACGGAGACCCGACATAATAAGATTTACTTTCTCTCTCTACTCTCTCTCTAGAATTTCTCTCTAATCTTGATAGATCTTGGATTAACAATTGGTATCAGAGCTGGAACAAGATTGAGAGATGGAATTCTACTGATCAAACATACGAATTTGGTGATTTCACAAGCAAATTTGAATGATTTTCTTGATTTTTTCAAGAAAATCTCGTTTTCTTGTGATTTTATCAAATTTTGGTGATTTTTGATAGAATTTGTTCAAATCTTAGCTCGTTGGATTCGTTTTTGATAGAGGAACATTTCTTGTTCAAGGATCGGGAGCTAATTTCAAAGATTTGGAGATCAATTTTGAGGTTTTCAAGAAATTTGGTCTGTGCGTTTTTGTTCTCTAGTCGATCTGTTCAGACTCAAATTCAGAGGTTTTCAGAGGTTCATTATTGAAGAATAAGTGTTAGGATCTGGATTTCGAACCTGTTTGCACAAGATTTTCTCAGAAATTTTGGAGTTAAGAGGATATTTGAAGATTTTGATCATTTCTCGCTAGATCTGAACTTTTCGCAAGATTCATCTTCTTTTCGCAACATTCATCATCAATTTTCGCAACCTTCAGTTTTTCTGATTACAAGTATACTTTTCGCATAGCTTCTCGCTACCTTCTGTTGCGAAAACCTTACTTTTCGCAACCCTCTGACCCGAAAACCTTACTTTTCGCAACCCTCTGACCCGAAAACCTTACTTTTCGCAAGCTTCTGTTGCGAAAAGTGTTATTTCAGCTTTCAAGTTTCTGCCCAAGTCTACTTTTCGCAACCATTGCTTGCGAAATCCTCATTTCTCGCAACCGTTGCTTGCGAATTTCTGACTTGTTAAAAAAAACGAGTATTTTGAGAAATTTTTTTATTCTGAAATTTTTTCTATAGTGTATTTCATACACTTTAAGAGTTTTTCAAGAAAAAGTTTTATATAATTTTTTTTTTATTTCTTCAAACATGAAGCGGCTTCCAGTGTTGTTCAAAGAATCTGATTTTGAACTATGGAGAGTCTCGTTCATCGATTTTATTGCAAGTAGAGAAAATGGTGAAAATATGATACAATCTTTCACTGAAGGCCCAATGATCAGAACTGGCAAAGATTATACAGAAGAAGAGATTAACAGAATGAAAGCCGACAAGGAAGCTTCATCCAACTTGATCTTTGCACTTTACAAACTTCCGCAACACATCTTCAAACGCGTTGACTATTTCAAAAACAATCCAATGCTTATGTGGAACGAGTTAACAAAGCAAATGCTTGGATCTGAAGTTGCTTTTAAGAGAAAGGAAGAAGAAAAGAAAGCTGAAAAAGAGGATACGGAACAGAAATCATCAGATGCTGAAAATGAGGAACTCAAGCAAAAGGTTATTGAACTTACAAAGAAGTTGTCTGAAACAGAAAATGTACTAAAAGAGGAAAGAGAAAACCATAGAATAGAAAGAGTTGCTCTTTCTCAGAAAGTCTCGGAACTTGAACAAGCTTTAAAGACGGAAAAGAAAGATAATGAAGAAAAGAAAGCTCTTGAACTCAAATGCAAAAAACTTTCCAAACAAAATTCAGATTTTGAGAAAGTTTTATTTCTTGAAAAGGAGAAAATGGAAAAGGAAAGGGTTGAATTTGAAGGTAAAAGGAAAGAGTTTGAAGCAAAGAATGGGAAATTGTCAAAGAAGATATCTGAGCTTCAAAAAGAATTAGATGAAGAAAGACAAGAGCTGGAAAAGAGAAAGAAATCTGACTTTCAGGCCAGGAGCGTCAAAGATGAATTTTCTGTTGAAAGGAAGATATTTCAGCAAGAAATACGAAAGCTAACAAAGAATTTGGCCGTGTTATCAACTGATATCATGATTGAGAAGAGGGTTAAGTGTGATATTCTGAAGAAGCTTGATTGTGTGACCAAGGAACGGAATGAATTATCTTTGAATGTGAACTCATTCAACAAATCCAAAATCTATTCCGAATGTCCGATTCGTCCTTCTAATCTTTTCTATGATCATTCAGTGGATAATTCTTCCAAGTATAAATATGCTGATCTTCTTTCATACATGAAAGTCAACATGCAATGGAGAGTAAAAGGTACAACTCCTCAAAAAGACGTACCAAAATCATCTGTTCCTAACAAGAACACTAACCTGAAAGGTAAATCTTTTGCTAAACCTGATTCATTATATTCTGCAAATCATTTAATCAGGTTAGCACAAAAGAATTTTTGTTGTTCTTATTGTGGTACTAACGATTTTGTTAAAAATTATAGTATTCAATATTGGTATGGTACTTATCATTTTCCTTCTTATAGAGCTCCACTTAACAAGCCAGGACCCAAGACACGTTGGGTACCAAAATCTACTTAATCTGTTTTTGCAGATTTAGAAGCAAAGCGTTGAACTCTCGGAAGAAGATTACTTGTGCCACTAAGGGGGAGTAAAGATAGATGGTTTCTAAACACATCAGTTTAGAACCCGGATTTCACAATTAATGGTTTCTGGACAAATCAGTTCAGGACCCGTTCTTCAACGACTATGGCTTCTGAACAATTCAGTTCAGGACCCGTACTTCAAAGACTAAGACTTCGAAACAAATCAGTTTAGAACTCATACTTATCAGGTGATATCCTTACCTGTCTCATCTTTCAATTCAAGGAACAAGTGGTGAAAGGTAACATTGCATTATGTTTCATTTCTACAACTTTAAAAATTTGAATCTCAACATATTTAATTCAATGAGATGAAATTTTTCAATTTTCATTCAATGAATTAGATGTGTGCTAAAAGATGATTTTACAAGTATTGTTGTATTATCTGTGTTATATTTGTTTCAACTTTCACTTCTGAAATAAATCGAAAGGTCAGCAAAACATGAATGAAATTAGGCTGAATGCTCAAAATTTATGTGATTCTAGACTTATATAGAATATAATGCTCAAAAAGCCTTTTGTCAGAATGATGGATGGAAACGAAAATATGGGGAAAGAACTATGTTTTAGAACCAAGTGATTGAGATGCTCTAAGTTTTAAATCTAATCATTTAGTTTGAAAGTTTGTGCCTGTGGCCTTTCTGGTTTGGGAGATTAAGTCCTAAGGGGTGCTCGACACCGAGTCCCTAAGACCAACTGGTATGGGATCGGCTGACCTAAATCCTGCTATAGAACTAGATAGAAAGCCATGTTCTACTGGTACAAATGGGTTTAAGATATATCGATGTGGCCTTTCTGGTTTGGGAAAGTAAGTTCTAAGGGGTGCTCGTCACCTAGCACCTAAGGCCAACTGGTCTGGGATCCGCTGACCCAAATCCTGCTATAGAACCAGATAGAAAGCCATGTTTAACGGTGTATCTTATTCTTAATAAACTTTGTGATCAAAAGATGCCAATGAGCACAAAATCAAAAGATGCCAATGTGCACAAAATCAAAAGATGCCAATGTGCACAAAATCAAAAGATGCCAATGAGCACACATCTCTTGAAACATGGGGAAAATACAAAGTCGCGATAAACCTGTAAATTTGTGAAAATTCTAATTTTGGACAAATAGTGTGAGTAGAGCAGAGTATTCTGATATGTTTTAGAATTGCATATGCTTGTTGGTGATCATATTTCTCATGCTAGCACACCAACTAGATTTAATAAAGGGGTTGAAACTGAACATTTTTAACTTGATATGCAATGATGTCTTGTATTTGAATCCAAACACATGCATTTGATTTCATTTGATTGAAAAATCTGTTAAATTTCATTAAGTTGGATTTCTTTTGTAAAGCTTTCAAATGATTAAATGTTAGTAGTTATAAAATGTAGTTCAATGAATTTTATTTTCCTTGAATAATTTTTACAAATATTGTGTCTAAATGAAATACATGCATACTTTCAGGGGAAGAAAACAAATTGCTCCAGAATTCTTATTTTGAGGGGGAGCAAGGTTATTCATTAAGGAGGAGATTGTTAGTGAGAATCAGACACGCGACTGAAATTGAAGAAGGTTTTCGATGATTATGATGCACACTTTCATCGAAAAAGGGGGAGAAATGTTTAGTTCAATTTCATGTCAAAGCTTTCAAGTCAAAGATTCGATTTCATGACAAGGGGAGAAATGTTTAAAGAAGACTTCATCTCAAGAAAGGAAAGGGGGAAATATCTTCTTCAAGAGGTTAAGAGAAATCGATTGATCATCTTGTGATCTCTTTTTCTTAAACTTGTGCTATATGGTGAATATCCTTACTGAAGATTGAAGTTCTCAAGTCAAAGAAAGAAAAGGGGGAGAATTCTTCAAGAGTTTAGCAAAAATCGATTGATCATCTTGGTTTATCAAGAAGATCTCTTTTTCTTAGATTTGCGCTACATTGTATCAAAATGCCTTGTGTAAAGAAACAAATTCTCCAGATCAAAGAAAGAAAATCTCCGTCAGTTCCCCATCTGAAGATTTTGTGACAATTTGACTTTGACAAGCCTGATAAAGACCGACGATTTTGATGATTCAAGAAGCCGAAGACTGCTGTTCTCAAATGTTTAAATCTTGAATCCAAGGGGGAGATTGTTAGGACAAATATGTCTTCAAGATTTAATATAGAAAGTCAAAGTCAAAGTCATTGTATAAAGTCAAAGTCTTTATAATTAGATTTGTCAATCTTAGCTTATTTCCTTAATAAGTCTTAGGGTATATAAGGCTTTGTTTAGAGTAATCTTTTAACGATTGCATAAGCTTTTGGTCATAACTCATATCTTGTAAACATAGAGAGCTGACATAATAAGATCTACTTTCTCTCTCTACTCTCTCTCTCTCTAGAATTTCTCTCTAATCTTGATAGATCTTGGATTAACAATAACCAAGCTTCCGAAAACTGCCAAAGGGCACGACTCGATTTGGGTTATAGTAGATCGATTTACGAAGTCTGCACATTTCTTGCGTATTCTGAAAGGCTATAAGATGGAGAAGCATGCTCAAATCTACATCAAGAAAATCGTCACGCGACATGGAGTTCCAATTTCCATCATATCAGATAGAGATAGCCGCTTCACATCACGATTTTGGCAGTCACTTCAAAGAGTGTTAGGTACGCAGTTGAATTTGAGCACTGCCTATCATCCTCAAACGGATGGCCAGAGTGAGCAAACCATTCAGATGTTGGAGGACATGCTTCGGGCATGTGTGATAGACTTCGGAGGAAGTTGGGATAACCACTTGCCTTTGGTCGAGTTTTCTTATAACAATAGCTATGACACCAGTATTCAGTGTGCGCCATTTGAAGCTTTGAATGGACGTAAGTGTCTTTCACCCCTTTGTGGGTTAGAAATTGGAGATATACAGCTATCTAGACCCGATATTGTACAGGAAATTACCGACAAGATTGCAACCATTTGAGATCTCTGAAAGGATTGGTCCAGTAGCGTATAGACTCAATTTGTCTAAGGAGCAAACTGTTATCCATGATACGCTTCATGTGTCAAACCTCAAGATATGTCTAGTTGACGAATCATTAATCATACCTCTAGAAGAAGTTCAAATTAATGATAAGTTGCATATCATATAAGAACCAAGTGAGGTCCTCGGTAGAGAAGATAAGCGTCTTAGGCGAAGTAAAATTCCGATTGTGAAAGTTCACTGGAACACAAGGCGTGGGCCTGAGTATACATGGGAACGAGAGGATTACATGATGCATAAGTATCCTCACCTCTTTGCTAACAAACCGGTTAAGGACGGAAGTTCTTGAATTTCGGGACGAAATTCTTTTAACCGGGGGAGACTGTGACAACCGTCAATTTTGCGTTTCAGGATAGAACTGCACTGAACGTTTCAGTTATTCACATTATATGTCACACAGTTCAATTTTAGCAATAAACCCAGTACAGTAGGAAAAATCTGAGGATTTTTGCCTAGAACCCCTCAAACTAGGGAATTATCCATAAATCTCATAAAATGCCAATATAAAATACTTTAAATATATTTGTATATATATATATACCTTGCATTGTAAATTCTAGTAAATAAAACAAGTACCTTTATTTATATAAACTAGTATTAATTAACAAATTAAAAATAAAATAAAAACAAATCAAAAATAAAAATAAAAATTTGTCAATAATTCAAACCCAATAACACTCTCCATCTCACCCTCTCTCTCCCTTCCCAAAACCGTCCAGCCTCTCTCTCCCTACCCTTTTTTATTATTTCCTCTTCTCAATACAACCACATTTGCATATTACACATATCTCTCTAGTTCTGACTCTAGATTTCCTCTTTAGTTTTCTCTTTTTTCCTCTCAAGAACATCTTCAAGAACTCATCACATTTCAGCCCCTAACACATCCATCTCCAAGAAGATTCAAGTGTTTAAGGTTGTTGGATCCCAGATACACTTAATCAAGATTAACAATCTATTAGTGGAGTTTAGAGTTTGATGCGGAAGCGTATTAAACTAACAGACATGTTTGATAGATATTAGAACGCACATATATAAAGAAAACAGTAAAGAATGAAAAAGAATTTCTTGAACAGTTACTGTTATTCAATATATAATAACAACACGAAGAACAGATTAAGAACTGTTGGTGTGTGTGAGAATATAACACTCAAATATTTGACAATAAAGCTTGAGAGTATTAGTGATTCCTTGTGTATTCGTTCTTAGGAAGATCTCAACATGAGACTTCCTTTTATACTACTATTAGAAGACTATGAAGTAGGTCACTGTTCCTTTTACGGCATGAATAGTAAACTGGATGGTGTGAACAGTGGACTGGATGGTGTGAGCAGTTGTTTGAGCCATGCGCATTTAATGGAGCAGATGTACTTTTGGTAAATGCATTAAATGGCGCAGACGTCTATTTTGTACCTTGCCCTATTGAGTCCACTCAGAGCTTGACACGTGTTTTGATAGTACTTTTCCATGCAAGTTGATGAACGTATCCAGTAATATATTCCAAGTCTTCATTGAGGACCACAGAGGCTCTGTAATGAATTACAGACGTTCTGCGGTCTGGTCCTCTGTGAAGCAGTCTTCGCCGGATTCCGAGTCTTTTGTCTTCTTTATGCGTCTGACAGAGCTTCTGTAGGAAGCCTCTGCTGCTTCTGTAGCTTCTTGACCTTGATTTCTCGGTAATGTCGGCAGAGCCTCTGTAAGAGGCTTTCTTCACTTAGCCTATTTTTCACTACTTCTAAATACTTCTATGTTTAGGAAGATTGAAGCTAACAATCTCCCCCTAAGTAGTGAAAAATAAAAAATTTGAACTTGAGTTAAGTTTGGCTAAGTTAGATAAGACAGAGGTTAAACAATACCTCGAAATTTCTTTCATTTAGAAATATGCCAGAGGCATTTTACATTTGAGTACAATGAAGGTTAAACATTGTTTGCAGAGATTGGAGGTCTGAGAATCAGATTTTGGCATCTTTGAAATCGTTGTAGCTTATGTTGTCTCTGCCGACTTTTCTGATCTCTTTGTAGAATCTGATGCAGAGTTCTCTTAGGCGGATTGTTGAGTCTATTTCTCTGATGAAAGTATCTGCATCATCTCTATTCATTTTCTCTGTACCTCTGTATTTTACAAGGCTTGCTCTGAATTTGCTCAGAGTACTGGTTGCGTACTTCTGACAATCCATGAGTACAAAAAGTTTAACCTGGTGTTGTGGGTTTTGAAATACTAACCCAAATCTTGGTTCTCTGATGATTGAGTTGGGCACAGCGTCTGGTGGGCAACGATCTTCTGGTGGTCGTAGATCTAGATGTTTGAGACCAAGATCCTTTCCCAGCTGAAAATCTATGATGCTGTATAGCAGAAGCTTTTCCCTCATCGCTTTTCTCAACACTTGATAGGCTCTGGTATTAGGCTATGTGTTGTAGTTGTCTTTTGTCCATTGCAGAAGGTCAGGTAGATCGTAAGGATTGATGTTTCTTAAGTCAGCATCAGCGAAGGTAGATTTTGAATTGTTCTCTCTTCTGACTTTGTAAAGATTGTACCTGACCCTTGGATAGGTTCTTGTGAAGGAGAATCTGCAGAAGATCACCTTTTTGATTTTGTGAATTGAGAAGACATCTGCTTTGGTTCTTGGCTTTGTTCTTGTGAAGATGTTCTCAAATTCTTCTCTGATCCTTGGATCTGTCACATGATCTACTGGATGATTTGTCTGATAGGATTGTTTGTAGAGGTATTTATATACCACTTCTTCCATCTCTTCATGTGTTGGACCAGGTCGTGGAATTTGTCTTCTGAGACTCTCCATCTGTTGAACAACTTCTGCAGCTCTACCAGTTAGAGGAATTTCTGACAGAGGCTTCAATCCATGTGCCCAGTCAACTTCTTCGGGTTTTGGGGTTTGAAAGGCGTCAAACGCACTCTTCATTAGTTTTTCTGTTGGCTTTGGCAATGTTTTCTTCTTCTTTGGCTCTTCTGTCAGTATCCCTTTGCCCTTATCTTTTGCTATTGTCGTGGCAGAACCTGTTGCTTCTGTGGGTTTTGAGGTTGGCACTTCTGTTCGTTTGATGGAGGTTGCCTCTGTGGATTTTGACGATTGTGATTTAGAGGACTTTTGTGGCGATGGTTCTGTTGGCTTGACTTGCTCTGTAACCTCTGTTGGAGGTTGTTTTATGACTTCTTCTGCGAGCTCAGTTTCTGTTGATGAAGTGTTGTCATTGAATCTTCTTGCCATTCTTAAAGCTAAAGTGAACCTGTGCCTTTCTTCTTCTCTCTTCACCATACGATCACTCATTGTTGTGTGCATCATTTTCAGAATGTCAGAAGCAGAGGTCGTTGCTCTTTTTGGTTTGGTGGCAATCGACTCTCTTCTGGGTATGGTTTGGGGTGTTTCCACAGAGGTGGGTGTTTTCTCTGTGGTTGGTTCATCTGTTTCTTCCAAAATGATTACCTCAGGGGCGGTTGTTGCCTATGTGGCTTGCTGTTCTGCTTCTGGAGTTTTGGTTTCGTCAGATGATTCCACAGAGATGGGTGTTGTCTCTGTGGTCTTTTGGGTTTGTTGTTGTCGGGTCTGTTCTGGAGGTGCTTGACTCAGAGGCTCTGCGGCTATTGGTGGACCTGTAAGTCCTCTGCTTGCAGTTTTCTCTGTAGTTTTCTCCCCCTCAGGATGATCTGATGGACCATGATGGTCATCATCATCAGAGTCATCCTGACCCTTGTCTGATGTACCCTCTGCTCTGCAGGAAGCATCGGGTTTCTTTGGCATTGTGGCTCCAGCAGCGATCAGTTTCGCGCAGGCATCATCACAGAGGCCAAGAAGAGTTGCTAGCTCTGCCTCTGTTTTGAATCTCATCCTTCCTACACTTTCTCTGAAATCTTTGACGAAGTTAGCATTGGCAGTGGTGAAGGAAAGGATGACTTCTGTCACTTGATTAATCACGTTCTGTCCAAGCTCTGTCAGCTGTGCTCTTGTTATGTAGTCTTTGGGTTGCATCAGCATGGTATTTCGCATGGCTTCTTCTTGAACTTTTTGTAGGGCCTTCTGTAGATCTGTAGGAGTGATACCCGTTGACACTGAAGTCTGTTTGTTCAATTTATCAAGGAACTTGTTGATGGAGTTCTCAATCGAAGGAGTAGTTGTTGCGGCAGAAGTGGTGGATGCAGTAGCAGCAGACTTCCTCTGTGAGATGGCAGTTTTCACCTCTGTGGACAGGTTGTCCATTTTGGTGTTCAGATTTAGCAGTGCCAGTGATGTTGTCTCTGCAAAAGATTTGAAAGAGCTTTGCAACTCTTTCAAGGTTTGGTTCACAGAGGTTTCAAGGGTTTGGAACTCATCCCTTGTAACTTGTGTTCCGGTGGTAACCTCTGGAGGAACACATTCGTCTCCAGAGTGAATCCCTGTTCCTGGGATACCTTCTTTCATTCCTGTTTGTACGTTGAGAATGGAAGGATTTCCTTCTGATCCTTGAGAAGAAACATGAGTTTCAATCCCTACAGAAGTTCTGAGAAGAACATTGTCCAAATCCACTCCAGAGGTGGGTATTGGAATATCCTTTTGTTGACTAGGAGACTTGTCTAGAGTCTCTTTGTCTTTGTGCTCTCTACTTCTCTCTGAAAGAAGTGTGGGTCTTAACAAGTGCGTGGCAGAGGAAACAAATTCCTCTGTTGGGCGTTCTTCTGTGATCTGGGGCAATTGATCACGAACTATAGGTGAGTCTCTTTGAGGAGACTCCCTAGGAATGGATTCCCCGGTTTCTGTGGGCACAGAGGTTGAAAGAGTAACCTCTGGCTGGATGGGTTGGGGTAGGTTCGAGCTGTGCTGCTCTTTTTCAATGACACCTTCTGCAGCTAGACCTGCGGTGTCAGAAATGTGGGTTGCACTGGGAGTTGGTTTTGGTTGTGTGCCTCTATTTACCCAGGCATCTTTTCTTGCTTCTTCCCTAAGTTCTGTGGAAGTTCCTTGCTCTGGTCGTAATTGGTCATACACTTGATGAGATCCAAATAATCTCATGACATGTGGATGATAAAGACCCTTACGTATCCAGACAGCTTCTTCTTCATCTGAATCTGTCTCTAAGATCTCTATTTCTGTCTCCGTTGTTGCTAATCCCTCTTTTTGTACAACTTCGGCCCCTTTTTCTTTCTCATCTTCCAACATGTTCTCAGAAGCCTCTGTAATTTCACCTCTGTTCAATTCAGCTTCAGTTTGTTCTATTTCTTCTGAAGCTGGGTTTGGACTTCTTCTGTGGACATCCAATCCTTGAATGAAAGGGTTTTGTAAAATAACAGGGGTTTCGGCTGGTTGATTTCTGGGTGTTGTGTCATCTTCTTGCAGATGTGTGTCGATGCCAGAAATGAAGAAATCTTCTTCTAGAGAGTGGTGGTCGAGAGGTTGTGCCGTCCACCCTGCTGTATTTAGGGTGTTGGCAATTTCAGGGTTCTGTAAGAAGTCGTTCAGGTCTCCTTGGTGAGCAAATCTATCTGGAGATTGATAGGGTGATTGATACCTTTCTGTAGCCATTTCTTCTTCTGCAACTTCTTCTTCAGCAGTTTCCTCTTCTGCAATGGTTACCAACTTTGTAAGTGATTTACCATGCCTCTTTTTGGTTTTCCTCCTCTTAGGATTTGGTGCCCCTTCTGTTGATTTTGATCTTTTCTTCTTCATTTTTGGAGAGGAGGGAGGAGCAGAGGAGCCAATTTCTGTGGCATGAGGAGGTGAGGGTTGATCTTCTGCAGCGCTTGTGGAGGTGCCTTCTGCAGTTTTCCTCTTCTTAGCTTTTGGAGTAAATGCAGAGGTTCTTGATGAAGACTTCTTTCCCATTAGTTCTGCACGTTTGGCTATAAAGCTGAGTTGAATAGCCATGTTCTTTGCTAACTTCTGATCCTTTTCTTTTTGAGTGGAAAGAGGTTTTGCTATCATTGTTCCTAGGGGCACACCTAAACGCGGGGGTGTCATAGGACTCGGTTTAGGAGTTCTATGATCGCGTATATACTCTTTCTTAAGGGATTTATTCGATGCGTATTGCAGAAGCTTCTTTGACAGAGGTCTGCAGTGTGAGTAGCCATCAGCATGATCAGTGGGGGTATTCTTGTTCATCGAGAACTGTTTGGGAGTTGGCCCTTCCATTGGCCAATTTTGGATTAGCAGCAGTGGTTCGAACAGTACTCCTAATATTCTTTGGAATTGCAGAGGTGGTAGAAAGTTGGGATCGTTCTCTTTGACCCTTTTCGAGTTGTTCTTTCTGTCGATGGTGTTTATGATCTCTTGCATCATTATGGTCGCATAATCTAGTGGAAGATCATAGTAAACCCCATACATGATGCTCAAGATTTGATGTGAGCTCTGGTCAATACTGCCTATCTTTCCTGTCAGGCATCTGTTAAGAATCGAGAACAAAGTGTTCCACAGAGGTGGTAATCGGCCTCTGCGGAAGTCATTTCTCTTCCGTAGTTGGGTGTTGTACCCAAGCATTTCCACGAATCGACAGAGCTCTTCGTCTGTTGGTTGCTCTGCATAACTCTTCAATCCCAGAAGACCCCTTGTTGGTAGGTTGAATTCAAGTGAGAACATTGTTCTGTTGAACTTGATTTCAAGATGCTCAGATTTATCAGGTCTTGAAATGTACCCTTTGATAAGAGAATCGTCTTTATCAAATCGGCAGCTTTGCCAAAATTGGTTCAAATAGCGGACTGGAATTTTGTTCGGGGTTCTTGATAGTAGAGGGAAGAGGACATGATTCTCCATGATGTTCAGAAGTATGGCATGGGCTTCGCCGAAAGTAGTGGGTGAGGGGACCAAATAGCAGTTGTTGGATTTGATAGGAAGAATGGCTTCGAAATGATCCTTTGCTATAAAGTTTTGCATGTGAGTCGTCGGAGCAAAGTCTGTTGAGTCCCCGGAATCTTGTTGTTCAATATTTCTTGCAAGGCTGGGGTTTTCAGAATGTTCTGAATGTGCAGGGGAGTGTTCCGGTGAGTTCGCCGGAGAGAGTTCAGAGGATGTAGCTCGAGAAGATGAAGCCATTTGATTTTAAGAATAAGATTTTTTGCAAGCATTTTGCAGGGTTCCGCCGGAGAAGAAGATGAGAGTTTGTAAAAGGTTTTATGTGAGGGTAAGCTTTGTTTTTATAGGATGGTAAAACGGTAGAATTCGAAAGAGTAAAATATATGGCAATGGATTAAAGTTTGGAATTCGCACTCGAGTTTGAGCGGCGGGTTCAACTTTCCAAATAAAAACGTTCCATGTACGCCCAATGAAAATGGGACACGTAGGCCTTGTCAGTATATGACAGGACGTCGTGCGCGGCCCATTAATGCTAGGCGAGTGAGGTTGATTTTAGCCATATGAGTTTCACTCGTAGTAAAAGTAACCGTTATTACTACAGAGATGCCCAAGAAATCAGATTGACAGAGCTTCTGTAGTTTACAGAGGCTCTGTGATCTTGAAAATCTTTGATGTTTATCCCTTTTTCATATATCTCATTGTTATCATGACTTCTGTGGTGTTCTTCTTTAACCAAAACATTTGTAAAGGCATTGGAGAGGATAAAATCGGATTTTTGTGAAGAAATTTGCTTCACAGAGGTTTTGTGGCTCTGTTGGAACTTGTAGAAGTTCTGTGAGGGCCAGCAGAAGCTCTATGAGAGAAAAAATCTCATAAAAAATATATTAATATTTTTGATCATCCAATTTTTGATTTGGTTTAAGAGATGTTTTTCGGACATATTTGAAAGTTTGTGTCCGAGAAAACTGTTTAAAAAAAACGGTTTGTTCGAGAAGGTCATGGTCTGCGTTTTCGGTTTCCGAGATAACATTCCAAAAGATCGACAGAAGGTTAATTTGTGATCACAGAGCATATTTCCTGCAGAAGCTCTATGACCTTAAATTTCTCCTAATTCGAATTTTGTGAAACTTTTTGAGCTTTTGATTTTTGAAATGTTATTCACAGTATATTTAGGACATATTTGACAATTCTTGTCCTAGAAAATTGTTTTCCAAAAACCTTTTGTGCGAGAGACATACCTTTTGGTTCTTCTTTTCTCGGCAGTGATATCTGACTTCTGTCGATATGGAGTCATCGACATTTTTCTTTGGCTTTCCCTTGAAAGTTTTATCTCTTTAGATCATTTCAGGGTTCCCTTCTGCTCCCCCTTGATCTAATCACCTCTGTAGATCAAGTAATTTCCTTTTGCTCCCCCTTGACCTATGCTTGGATCAAAGAATGATAAGTTTTGCATAGAACATAGGTCATGTTTTTCAGAGGTTCTGTAGGGGTCGTCAGAGGTTCTGAGTTGACTTACAGAAGCTCTGTGATTTTAAGAACTATTTAAGGTTTTAAGAATTTACATACAAAAGTAGAATCAATCAAAGCAATAAATTAAGCAATGTATTTACTTATTATTTACAGAAGATAAAGCTATACTTACAGAGGATTTTCACACCATGTTAATCATTCCTAACTTACCCACCAAGAAGTTGAACCTTTTCTCGTCTAAGGCTTTGGTGAATAAGTCAGCGAGTTGATATTCTGTGGGCACGAAATGCATTTCGATTGTACCGTATTCAACATGATGTTTCAAGAAATGATACCTTATATCGATATGCTTGGTTTTTGAGTGTTGCACAGGGTTGGCAAAGATAGCAATAGCACTTTTGGAATCACAGAAGATGGGTATTTTGAACAGAATGTGGCCGTAGTCTTTTAGCTGAGTCTTCATCCATAGAACCTGAGAACAACAGCTAGCGACAGCAACGTATTCAGCTTCTGCAGTGGATGTGGAGACACAATTCTGCTTCTTGGAGGTCCAACTGACTAGTTTACCACCTAGGAATTGACAACTCCCAGAGGTACTCTTTTTGTCGAGCATGCATCCTCCATAGTCTAAATCTGTATAAGCTTTAAGACTAAAACCAGAGTTCTGTGGATACCAGAGACCAAGATTGTTGGTCCCCTTCAGGTATCTCAAGATTCTTTTTACAGCATCATAATGTGATTTCTTTGGATTACCTTGATAACATGCACAAAGACATGTGGCATGCATAATGTCAGGTCTGCTTGCTGTTAAGTATAACAGAGATCCAATCATGCCTCTGTAGAGAGTACATTCTACAAAAATACCATTTGGATCTAAGAACAACTTATTTCCAGTGGCCATTGGAGTCTTCATTGCAGAGGTATCAGAGAGATTATATTTTAAAAGTATGTCAGAGACATATTTGGCTTGATTTATAAAAATTCCCTCTGAAGATTGTTTGACTTGAAGTCCGAGGAAGAATGTTAATTCTCCCATCATACTCATTTCAAACTTACTCTGCATGAGTTTTTCAAAAAATTTGCACTCTTCTGAATTTGTAGACCCAAAAATTATGTCATCTACGTATATTTGTACAAGCATTATCTCACTATTTTTGCGTTTATAGAATAAGGTAGTATCTGTTGTACCTCTGTTGTAGCCATTGACTAGAAGGAAGGTAGAAAGTCGTTCGTACCATGCTCTTGGAGCCTGTTTCAGTCCGTATAGAGCCTTTTCAAGGTAGTATACATGCCTTGGAAACTTTGAGCTTTCAAAACCTGGTGGCTGATTTACGTAAACCTCTTCTTGGATTTCACCGTTTAGAAAAGCTGATTTTACGTCCATCTGATAGACTTTAAAATCTCTGTGGGCTGCGAAGGCTAAGAATATTCTTATTGCTTCGAGACATGAGACAGGGGCAAAAGTCTCATCGTAGTCTATGCCTTCTTCTTGTCTATATCCTTTTGCTACTAATCTTGCTTTGTTTCTGACGACCACTCCATCTTCATCCTTCTTGTTTCTGTAGACCCATTTAGTCCCAATGGCCTGTTTCCCTCTTGGCAGAGGTACTAAAGTCCATACTCTGTTACGCTCAAATTGCAGAAGTTCTTCTTGCATGGCGTCTACCCAGTTTGGGTCATCTAGGGCTTCAGAAATCTTCTTGGGTTCTATAACACTAATAAAATTTGTAAAGAAACAAAAATTTGTAGTGGCAGACCTTGTTTTTACTGAGTCAGAAGGTTTTCCAATTATTTGGTTTGGGGGATGGCTTTTTGTCCACTGAGTTGTGCGTGGAAGATGATCATCAATGTCATCAAAACTTTCTTCAGAGGCTTCTTGTGTTTCTTCTTGTGCAGCCTCTGATGTTCTTCGTGCCTTGGTAGTTGATTCTACCGTTTGTGGAATGATTGGTACGAGTGGTGGTGGAGTTTGTTCCTCTGAGGATGTATAGTCTTGGTCCTCGATCTCCTCTGTAATTGGTTCTTCTGTGGTTTGTGCAGCTTCTGTGGTCGTTTTTCTTGATGTTTCATCTTCTTCACTTTCTTCTGCTTCGGCAATTGCATCTGTAGTATTTATAGAAGAAGATGAAGCATTATTTGGACCAGTTAGAGTCATACCTGTAGTATTTTGTCCGACAGAGGATGGTTCTTCAGAAACTCTGATGGTTCCGACAGAAGGATCAATGTCATTGTGGAACATCTCCAAAAATAGAAGATTCAAATCTTCTTTTGTTCTTGAGATGTCAGAGAATTTCCCTTTAATTCCGAGTTCTGAACTTATTTGCTCAGAAGTCATTTGGAATGAATCATCAAAAGAAACATTGATGCTTTCTACAATCTTGTGAGACTTTGTAAGGAATGTTCTGTAGGCTTTGGAAGTGGCAGAGTATCCAATGAATTTGCCTTCATCTGCTTTTACATCAAACTTTCCTCTTGAATCTCTGTCGTTTAAGACGAAGCATTTGCATCCGAATACATGGAAAAATTTGATGTTTGGCCGCCGTTTGTTAAGCAATTCGTAAGGCGTCTTGAGGTGTCTTTTCACAATGGTTGATCGATTTTGAGTATAACACGCAGTAGAAATTGCTTCTGCCCAAAAGTTCATTGATAATCCGCATGCTGACATCAGAGTTCTTGCGGCTTCCACAAGTGTTCGGTTCTTTCTTTCGACAACACCGTTCTGTTGTGGAGTGCGAGCTGCAGAGAGGTTATGTGATATTCCTTCTGTTGAAAGATAGGCTTCAATGACAGAGTTTTTAAATTCTGTGCCATTGTCACTTCTTAACTTCTGTATTCTGCAATTATAAAGAACTTGGATTCTTTTCATTAGATTTATCAATATATTTGGAACATCTGATTTCTTTCTAACGAATTCAACCCATGTGAAACGCGAATACTCATCAATTAGGACAAGTATGTATTTCTTGCCACCTAGGCTCTGTATGGCAATGGGACCGCAGAGGTCGACATGAAGCATGTACAGAGGTCTAGTGCAAGATACATCTGTTTTGCCTTTGTGGGAAGCTCTTTTGAGTTTTCCCATCTCACAGGCAGAACATAAATGATCCTTATTGAATTTAACATTTGGCAAACCTTTAACTAGATCAAGTTTGACCAGTTTTTCCAATGTGTGAAAATTCAAGTGACAGAACTTGTTGTGCCATAACCAGGCTTCTTCACTTTTGCAGGCAACAAGGCAAACTTTGTCTTTGTTCTTTGAGTTGAAGTTCATTAGATATAGATCACCTATTCTTTCAGCTCGCAGAAGTTCCATACTTGTCTCTTCACTTTGTAGAGAGCAGAAAGTTCTTTTGAACAACACATTGAATCCTGTATCACAAAGTTGACTTACACTGAGTAGGTTGTGCTTAAGGCCATCCACATATGCAACTTTGTATACAGAAACGTCTTCTTTCCTTATGACTCCATAGCCTTTTATGTGTCCTTTCTTGTTGTCTCCAAAAGTCACAGATCCACCATCTTGTGTTTCTTTGTACGTGGATAGTGCACTTCTGTCACCAGTCATGTGCCTTGAGCATCCGGAGTCTAGATACCAGATTGGCACATACTTCTTCGGCAGGACAATCACAGAGATTTAGGTACCCATATCCATATGGGTCCAATTTTGTTAGAGTTTTTAAAGTTTGCCTTGGCATTCTTGAAATACATTTTGTTCTCTGCAGAAGAGTCAGATTGTTTCTTTGTGGGATTTGACTTTTGAATTGTCGTAGAGAGTAAACAGACTTGACTTGAAAAATGATTATTAAGTTTAGACATAAGATCAAAGCAATGACAGTATTGAATATGAGATGTAATTTGCTTGAACTTTTCATTGAATTTTTTAAACTCAGCCACAGAGGCATTACATTCTTTCTTTACATTAGATTTCCTATTACTAGAAGATCTATGAATACTCGAATGTTGTTTGCAAAAGCTCTGTTTAGGACCTGCCTTCTGTGGGTTGCTTCTGTGGTGAACTTCTTTCATCACTGTCACAGAAGAAAAAGATTTATTAACCTTGGGTTTTGAAAATCTAGAACTTATAGGATCAATAGAGGTCTTCTGTAACTTTTTAAGCTCAGCAGAGGTTTTGATATGTAGATTCAAATTTAGAAAATCTTGGCAGATTGGAATCTCTGTGAGTTTCTCTTTTGGAGAAATAGTTCTGTGAGGAACTTCAGAGGAGAATTTGACATCCTCTGTGTCACAGTGAATTATCCCTGATTTGAAATCAGTCTCTGAGTTGTCAGAGGATGAATCGTCCTCGTATACAGAGGTTGAGTCAATTCTTTCAATAGAGGCTGGATTTTCTGAGCATGTATCGTACGAGCTTTCTTCCTCTGTAGAATAGTTTTCATAGATTGCAGAGGTTTCTAATAAGATTTCTTCAGTGAGAGTTTTATCTATAGAAGATGTACAGAAATTTTCTAAAACGCTTGATTTCCATATTTCCAAAATTTCTTTTTCAATTAAATTTTTAAAGTTTTCTTCTGAAAAAATGGGTTTAAACTCAGGAGCTTCTGCTGATAATTTCTTTTCAACGTTTATCAAACAGACAAAAGCAACCTGTGTTTGGGTCTCTGGTTTACCAAATTTGAAGATACCAATCTGATCTTGTGTTTTCAGATATTTCTTTGGTTTGATACCTCTATTGACAGAGGTTGAAGATGATGAGTCTGTGTTTTCAAACCACACGTTAATCATCTTCTTATGTTTCTTCAAGTAAGGATCCACAGAGATTTTCGCCCGTTTGCTAACAGAGATTAGATTTGGAAAATCTGGTTTGTTTGTTTTTCCAATCACAAATAACGAGGACAGAGGTTTGTTTCTTTTGCCTTCAACACCTAGGGTGATATCATCATACCCTATACCTCGTCTCCCTATTTGTGAGTTTATTTTTTCATAAACTTTCTGTGCATCTTTATAGTTTTTAAGCAAAGCTTCTCTTCTGAGTAAATCTTGCCATAATACCTCTCTTTCTCTTTGAAAGTATTCTTTAAGAGCTCTTATGTCAGTAGTTTCGCTCCTTGAAACTGAAAGTTCTTTTGTTTTATCTTTTAAAGTATTGGTTAATTCAGAAATTTGTTTTTTTAAAGGATCTAGAGTTTTGTTCCAATTCTTTTCTATTCTCTCTTTTTCCTCAAAAATCTTTGCTTTTTCTTGAGTGAGAAGCCGTACTTCTCTCTCATTGAAAGTGAGTCTTTTCTGAATACTTTGATTTATCTCTTTCAGTTCAATTAATTCAATGTTAATTCTAAGTGTATTATCATCTATAGAGGTAATGCAAGAGTTGGAATTTGAAGTAGATACCTCAGAGTCAGTGCAGGAGTCGACTTCTGCCATGCCACAGAAGAGGGCATTGGTGGTATGTTCATCGTCAGAAGTAGAGTCTGACTGGAAGTCTTATGTGTTCTCCTCAGAATGTCCTTTTGCCATTAAGGATTTTTGAGCATAATAATCGGCTTTCTTTTTGTAGAAAGCAGAGTCCCTCTGTGGGCGATTTGATCTGCTTCTGCATTCATTCGCAAAATGGCCTGGTTTTCCGCAGTTAAAACACCCTTGAGGAGTGTTTCCTGTTCGATCATTGGACTTCTGTAGGTCTCCGCCTTTCTCTGATCTACATTCATTTGCATAGTGACCAGGTTTGCCGCACTTGTAGCATTCTTGCTGCGTGTGGCTTACCGAGTCATCTGACCTCTGTCGGTCATTCCCTCTGTAATTTCTATCGCTTGACCTCTGTCGGCCACTTGATTCTTCTCCTCTTCTGTCATCTCTTCTGTCATCTCTTCTGTTGTCTCTTCTGTCATCCTGGTTGTCTCTATCATATCTTTCATTTCCGGAACCTCTTTTGTTTCCTCTGAACTCTTTTGTCAATAGAGCTAAAGATTTAGCTAGTGACGCAAGAGTTATTTCCTTTTCTGCTTGCTCTTCTTCTTCACTGTCAATTATCACCATCTTCTTCTTCTCCTTCTTCTTCTCCTTCTTCTTCTCCTCTGTGGCTTTATCATTTCTTGGTCTCTGTGCATCCTCTTTAGTTTTACTAACCAATGCATATGGTGCAATGGTTAGTGTTTTAGCCTGTGCTATCTGAGGTTCTTGTGCGGCTAATGTTCCGTAAAGATCAGAGAGAGTCCAGGTGTCTAGATCCTGATTTGTCTGTAGGGACATAGACAGCTGGAGCCATTCTTCATTTAGACTTTTTAAAAACATGACATTGTTTTCTTCAGAAGTTCTGTCAATGCCTGATTTTCTGCACTTGTTGATTAGAGAGTTGAATATGTCGTATGTTGTTTGCAGAGATTCTGTTGCAGATGCTCTGAATGCATGATATTCATTGATGTACTATGCTCTTTGGTTTTTTTGTGTTTTAGCACCTCCTTCCAACTGTCTTTCCAGTTCTTTCCATAGATCATGCGCTGTTTCACATGAATCCAAGGATTGAAAGAGTTCGTTGGGTATTGCCATAATTAATGTCCTCTTGGTTTTCTGAGCAACTTCATCTTCTGCTTTATCTTCGGTTGACCACTCCCCTTTTGGCTTTGGTTTTTGATGTTCGGGGATTTCGGCAGATTCAACAGTAGCAGGTATACGAGGTACTACTGTCATGGGAATAGGAGGAGGATTGTACAGATATTGTACTTGATTTTTTTCAGTGCCCTCGAAAAAATGGACCACTCTTATTTTCCACTGAGGATACTCATCTCGAAGGAGAGTAGGAGGTTTAGTGAGAGAACCAGTAGTAAAGAAATTATTTGTATTTGTCATTTGAAGATTTTAGAAAGAAAGTATGACTAAAGAGTTACTTCGATGAGCTTGAAGATTTTCTGGGTTTAAGCAGTTTCCAGACACAATTTTAAATCTCAATAATATCTATCACGAATCTTGATAAGTGGATCACTTGATATTGAAGATCAAGGAAGGCTCTGATACCAATTGTTGGATCCCGGATACACTTAATCAAGATTAACAATCTATTAGTGGAGTTTAGAGTTTGATGCGGAAGCGTATTAAACTAACAGACATGTTTGATAGATATTAGAACGCACATATATAAAGAAAACAGTATAGAATGAAAAGGATTTCTTGAACAGTTACTGTTATTCAATATATAATAACAACACGAAGAACAGATTAAGAACTGTTGGTGTGTGTGAGAATATAACACTCAGATATTGACAATAAAGCTTGAGAGTATTAGTGATTCCTTGTGTTTTCGTACTTAGGAAGATCTCAACATGAGACTTCCTTTTATACTACTATTAGAAGACTATGAAGTAGGTCACTATTCCTTTTACGGCATGAATAGTAAACTGGATGGTGTGAACAGTGGACTGGATGGTGTGAGCAGTTGTTTGAGCCATGCACATTTAATGGAGCAGATGTACTTTTGGTAAATGCATTAAATGGCGCAGACGTCTATTTTGTACCTTGCCCTATTGAGTCCACTCAGAGCTTGACACGTGTTTTGATAGTACTTTTCCATGCAAGTTGATGAACGTATCCAGTAATATCTTCCAAGTCTTCATTGAGGACCACATAGGCTCTGTAATGAATTACAGAGGTTCTGCGGTCTGGTCCTCTGTGAAGCAGTCTTCGCCGGATTCCGAGTCTTTGGTCTTCTTTGTGCGTATGACAGAGCTTCTGTAGGAAGCCTCTGCTGCTTCTGTAGCTTCTTGACCTTGATTTCTCGGTAATGTCGGCAGAGCCTCTGTAAGAGGCTTTCTTCACTCAGCCTATTTTTCACTACTTCTAAATACTTCTATGTTTAGGAAGATTGAAGCTAACAAAGGTAAATGTATGGGTGTTGGATGAAATCCACACACCCTTTTCTTACTCTTTTTGCTTTTCTTAAGTAATTTTTCTTCTTTTTCTACTCTTTCTTTAAAACATTTGTTAAGAACCATCTACATACATCTTAATGTTTATAGATTTACCACCATAACACTTTCATGTTATTAAAAAGGTGGTGAATCCATAATCAAACCAATGTTAAGATCAAAGATGGGTTCATAGCTTGCATGCATGTAGTTTTCTTAAAGATCCATACTTTTTGATCCAAAAGTTGTATGTAAAACTCTTTGATTTCACCAAAAACATGTTTTAATCAACATTGCATGTGCCAAAAAGCTACTATTTTATGTTGTATGGAAAAGTTCTTGGCATAAAACACCAAAAAATCTTCAAAAAAGACCCATTTTCAAATTTCTACAAAAGATGATTTGATAGATAGCATGCATGTGTTTAAATGGTTTAAAAATATGTTTTGGAACTGAAAATATCTGTATGGGGATGAGTCAAGTTGGATTGCATGCAAGAAGAATAAAAATATTGCTAAAAGAACAAAATGATGCACATGCATAAAGTTTGGTTTTGACAGCATGCTGCCAGATTTTACCTCTCTCTTCAAAAGGTCATATCTCACTCAATAAAGTTCCAAAGGAGGTGATTCTTTTCTGGAATTTGTTTTTATGAGTTAGGATTCAAACCCAACTGGAATTATTGAAAAATATTAAGATTTCGACCTTCAAACATTTTTCATAAAAACAGTGCGCGAACAACAACGTTTTTTTGTAGCAATTTACGTCAAGTAGTATTTTATATACTTAAACTCCTCTAAAATTAGGAATCTTATGTCAAAAGTTTCCTAACACATTGAGTTATCTAGACATGAAATATCATAACTTAAATGTGTTGATCCAAACCCTCAGTGATTTGATAATGACCCTCTCTTTTATACTTAGTGAAAATTGTAAGTAAACAATATGTATCAGATTTTCACTATCGCCGATAAGTACTAAGATCTTACAGTACCGCGGATAGGAACTCTCGCTCTTTAGATTAAACATTCAGTGAACACTGTTCACCATAATGCTCTGAGTCTGTTCAGTCCTTATGGCGATCGCTGATAAGTTAGTTGTTTACTTATGATCTCTAAAGACAAGTTTCACGTCAACATAGGTTCTATGCTGAAGTCGAAGATCAAGCTCAAGAACCAGCGACAAGTCTCCTAATGAACTGATGCGGATCAGCGAAGACTCAGATTTGTCCACTCAACGTGAAGTATCAAGTACAAGACTTCAGCTATCGCTGAACTTTATCATTCGCTGATATAGAATGATAAACCGCTGAATCAACGAAAAGCTGATCATGAATTCCTCTGTACAAAGTACTTTTGTCTTAACCACCATTGCACGACTTCGTACGATATGTCAGAAAAAGAACCTCCTTATTGTCTGAAATCGTACAACCACTCTGATACTACACTGTTCAAACATGCGGCTACTAAGGTTGTCAACAAAGGTCAATGACATGCAACCAATCAGCTACTGCCACATGTAAAGTGTAAACTGCCATGCATTAAATACATGCAGTATATAAGAAGAATAACTCACTTCATTTTGTTGTAACTTGCTAACTCTGGACAAGTTCATCCTTCTTATCTTGAGATAGGTTATTATTAGTAATTTCCTTCTCTTTCTTAGTGCAAGAAACTTAGTGTTCCAACTTTTTTATATTTAGGTTTATCCTTAATCTTGTTTCCGCAACAAGTTGTAAATTGTTAATGATTTATCAATAAACAATTTTGAAAAGTAAAATCTGGGTTTGTATTCAACCCCCCCCCCCCCTTCTACAAACTTGTATTGCCCTTCGGGACCAACAAGTGGTATCAGAGCGGATTTGTTTAATCTCGTAAACAAGATCTGATCTATATTAAGATTTCTCTTCCTTACTATTTCTGAAAATGGCTACCAACACAAACACAAACTATATCGACAATGGTTCTCTTGCAAAACCCCCTAGATTCTCCAGAGATAATTTTAATCTATGGAAAAATAGGATGATTCTCTTCTTAGAAGGTGTAGACCCTACTATGCCTTACTATCTTGAAAACGGCCCATATATTCCTGTAAGAATTGATGTTGCAGTTCCAGCCGCTGAGAATAGACCTGCTATTCCAGAACGGTTGATACCCAAGGAAGTTCATATGTGGACTGACGAAGATAAGAAGAAAGTGGCTATCGACACAAAAGCCAGATCCATACTATCCATGGCTCTTCCTGACGAAGTCTACCATTCCGTCATGAACCTGAAAACCTCAAAAGCTATGTGGGACACAATATGTGGTCAGTATGAAGGTACTTCTGAAGTCCAGGACTCTCGAAAGATCAGCCTGGTAAGACAGTACGAAAGTTTCATTTGTGGTAAGAATGAAACTCTCTCTGAAGTTCACCAACGTTTTAACTGTTTAATAATAGATCTGAAAACTGTTGGTAAGGAATATTCTAACTTTGAAGTGCTGACAAAGTTTTTAGAATGTTTACCTGAAAGATGGGACAGTTATTCTATGTGTCTCAAGCTGTCAAAGGATCTAAAATCAATGACCCTTTCTACCTTATATGGCACGATGCTGAATCATGAGCAATCGAGTCATCTAAAGAAGAATCTTGTAAAAGAATCCAAAAGCACCCCTGTTGCTTTAATCTCAGAGGAACCTTCCACTCAGCGACCCTCGGTCAATATCACTGAGTTGGAAAGTAACTCTGAAAGGTCATCAGATTCTGACTCTTCAGATGATGATGAATCTTTGGCTCTCCTCACTAAAAAGTTCAGGAGATTCGCCAAAAAGAAAATGTTCAGAAAGAACAAACCTCTTTCCATTACTGACAAGCCAAGCTCATCAGCTCCTGTTGATAAGGCTACTGCTACTTGTTTTAACTGCGAAAAGATAGGACATTTCGCTAACGAGTGCAGGTCTAAGAAAGTTTCGAGAAACTCAGCGTTTCCCAAGAAATCCTTTATTCCTAGGAATAAAGATGACAAATACGCCAAGCTGAAAGAAAAGTATGTGAAGCTCAAAAGCTTTAAGAAGAAAGGCAAAGGCCTGATGGCTAACTATGATTGGGCTGCCTCTGATGAAGACGAATCATCATCTGACTTTGAAGATGATGAAGCCAATCTATGCCTTATGGAAAAAAATGAAGACGAGGAAGAAAGGTCAGACATTCCCTCCACTTCAACCTCTACTATTCAAGTATCACCTTCCTTCTTTACACATATTGCAAATATTGATGAAGCTGATAGCCTTCGTAAAATCGATCTCTTGACTAGAAGTTTATATGAAGCCATGAATGACAAAACTGTAGTTGAAAATCAAAACCTTGATCTCGCTGAACAGCATAAAAACTGTCACCTTCAAATAGAAAATATTTCTAAAATTGAAGAAGATTTTAAAGATCAAGTGCATTTAAATCAGCTAGTCAAAATCGAGCGTGAAGAAGCAATCGCTGCATTAAGAGCTGAAAAAGCTACTGTTGATGGATGGTATAATTCCTCAACAAAGATCTCTGAGATAATTAAGTCTCAGATTCCCCTGAGTGATAAACGTGGTCTTGGTTACAAAGCTGATACTCTAGAACCAACCACTGATCGTTCCATGCTCTTATTTGGATCTTTCGTAACCTCAGTCACTGATACTTTATCCTCTCAATGTTCCTCGTCTAGACCGCCTATCCCTGAGGAAATTTCTACCTCTTCAAAAGGTAAAGAGAAAATAGTTTATCCAAAACCTACCTCTGTCTTTAAAGATAAAGGTAAAGGAATTGCTTTTAACCAAAATCCTCAGAAGGGTACCTTAGTACCTAAGTTGAATGCTTCTAAAGCTTTAGTGATTCATTCCTCTGGATCAAGGAATCAGATCTCTGGATCTACTCAGCGTGGATCTATTCAGCGATCTACTCCTAGAATCAGAGTGGATGTCTCTGGTAAGAAATCCGAAGAACTGAATGTTCCTCCCATTTCAAAAGCCATCAGCTTACTCGGTGCTGGCACTTCTCATTCAAAATCTAAAGCTCAACATTCAAATGGTCCAAGAACTTTTAGTTATAGGAAATGTTATCACTGTGGACTTACTGATCATATTGCTAGTAAGTGCCCCACAACCACCAAAGCTAAAAAGATAGATAAGGTGAAGATCATTGCCCACAAGGCAAAGAAGACCACTAAGGTTAAGAAATTAACCAAAGTGAAGACTGACAAAGCTGAATCTTCAAATGCTGAGAAGATTGCTGAACCTTCCATTCCAACTACTTCCACTGACAAACGTGTACACATGGTTAAGTGGGTACCTAAGAAAAACTAATCTTCCTTTGTAATGCAGGTTAAGAAGGGTATCTGGTATCTCGATAGCGGAGGCTCTAGACACATGACTGGAAAGAAAAGCCTGCTCGCTGAATACAAGGAAGAGAAGGGTCCCTCTGTGAGTTTTGGAGGAAATGGAAAAGGACATACCCGAGGGTTTGGTGTACTCTCTAATGGTACAACAACCTTCAGAAGAGTCGCATATGTTGAAGGGCTGAAGCATAATCTTTTAAGCATCAGTCAGCTTTGCGACAAGGATAACAAAGTAATCTTTACTAAGGAATCCTGCTTTGTAACTGACAAAAAAGAGAAGATAGCTCTCAGCGGTTATCGTTTGGAAAATGTTTATGTAATAAACATGGACTCAACAACCACTGAGAACTCCTGTTTCTTCTCAAAAGCCTCATCTGATGTCAACTGGCTATGGCATAAGAGGCTATCTCATCTGAATTTCAAGACACTAAACACTCTTTCTTCAAAAGAGTTAGTCACTGGTCTACCTCAGCACTCATACGCCAAAGAGTCTTTATGTTCAGCGTGTGAGAAAGGGAAGCAGACCAAAGCAAGCTTTAAGTCAAATCAAGACTCCTCATTGTCATCTCCTCTACAACTTCTCCATATGGATTTGTTTGGCCCTGTTAACAAACAATCCATCGCTGGAAAGAAATATACACTGGTCATAGTTGACGAATTCTCTCGTTATAAATGGGTTATGTTTCTCCTTCCAAGAGTGACACCCCTGAAGAACTCATCACCTTTGTTCGGAAGATGGAAACCCTGAACAACTTGACCATTCGCTCAATAAGGTGTGATCATGGGACTGAATTCAAAAACAGTTCTCTTGATTCCTTCTTTGAGAGTAAGGGTATTTCTCACAACTTTTCATCAGTGAGAACACCGAAACAAAATGGAGTCGCTGAAAGAAGATATAGAACAATTATTGAAGCTGTACGTTCAATGCTCAGTGATTCTCACCTACCTACTCAGTTTTGGGGAGAAGCTGTCAACACTGCTTGTTTTACGCAAAACAGGTCGCTGATAGTCAAAAGATTCAATATAACAGCCTATGAACTTTTTCATGGGAGAAAGCCTTTAATCAGCTTTCTTCACATCTTTGGATGTCAGTGTTTCATACTGAACAACAGAGATGGCCTTGGAAAGTTTGATCCTAAGGCTGATGATGGAATCTTTCTTGGATATTCTTCAATCTCCAAAGCCTTCAGAGTCTTCAATCGTAGAAGACAAACTGTAGAAGAAACTATTCACGTCACGTTTGACGAATCCCGTTCAGCGAACTCTAAACTGTCCGCTGATACTGAAGAACCGAATCAATGGATGTTTTCTCATCTTGGTGATTCAGAAGATATTCCCACTCCTCGTACTCATACAGTTGAAGATGATAGTCCTACTATCATTCCAAACATGCAAAATAGTGAAGCTGAAACATCTTGGGTCTCAGCTGTTCCTTTAAACACTATACCTGCTTCTGAACCAAATGTCTCAGACATTCCGTCTACTTTTCAACAATCAGTGAATATAATGACAACTGCACCCATTCCTCTCTTAGCTGATACTCCAGAAGTTGCTGAAGCCTCATCTTAGCTGTGTTCAGTATGAGTCAGCGTCTCACACCCCAGCTCAACGATGGACTGTAAATCACCCAATTGATCAAATGCTTGGTGATCCAAACGCTGGTGTTTAGACTCGACGAAGTGCAGGTAATATTTGTTTATTTGTTAACTTTATTTCTCTGATTGAACCAAAGAAAGTAGATGATGCCCTCAAAGATCCAAACTGGGTCAGCGCCATGCAAGAAGAGCTGACTGAATTCGAAAGAAACAAAGTTTGGAAACTTGTTCGAAGACCAACTGACAAAACAGTGATAGGCACTAAATGGGTCTATCGAAACAAGTTGGACGAACATGGAACTGTAACCCGCAACAAGGCTCGTCTTGTTGCTCAGGGATACAGACAAGAGGAAGGCATAGATTACGACAAAACATTTGCTCCAGTAGCAATACTAGAATCTATTCGTCTATTCTTAGCAAACGCTGTACACAAAGACTTCAAAGTATATCAGATGGATGTTAAGTCAGCGTTCCTAAATGGAAAGCTGAATGAAGAAGTCTATGTGGAACAACCTCCAGGATTCTCAGATCCTAAGCGTCCAGGGTATGTTTTTAAACTGGACAAGGCACTTTATGGCTTAAAGCAAGCTCCACGTGCATGGTATGACACTCTCTTTACTTATCTCCATATTGAACAATTTGAGCGTGGTAAAATTGACAAGACTCTATTCTTCAGGAAAGTAAAAGGTCATATCATTCTTGTTCAAATATATGTTGATGACATTATATTTGGCTCTACTAACCCTGATCTTTGTACTCGTTTCGCTGATAGAATGAAAGATGAGTATAAAATGAGCATGATGGGTGAACTAACATATTTCCTTGGTCTTCAGATAAAGCAAAATGAAAAAGGAACTTTCATTAATCAGGGAAAGTATGTTAAAGATATGCTGAAGAAATTCGACTTAACTCAAAGTTCAGCTATGAAAACCCCTATGGCACCACCGCTGACACTAGACAAGGATACTAATGGTATTCCTGTTGATGGCACGCTGTACCGTGGGATGATCGACTCTCTTTTGTATCTTACACCTAGCCGACCCGATATTATGTACGCAACTTGTTTGTGTGCACGATATCAAGCTGAACCTAAGATATCTCATATGACCGCTGTAAAGCGAATTTTTCGATACCTTAAGGGTACTGCGAATCTAGGTCTTTGGTATCCCAAAGAGTCAGGGTTTGATTTAATCGCCTATTCAGATAGTGATTTTGCAGGTTGCAAATTGGATAGGAAAAGCACCACAGGAGACTGTCAGCTCCTGGGTGGAAAGCTGGTGAGTTGGACAAGTAAAAAGCAAATCTCAGTGTCCACCTCAACTGCTGAAGATGAGTATGTAGATGCTGGAAGCTGTTGTTCTCAGGTCTTGTGGATGAGAAATCAACTACTGGACTATGACCTACAGCTCTCAAATATTCCAATCTATTGCGACAGCACAAGTGCCATCGCTATAGCCAACAATCCAGTGCTTCACTCAAAGACAAAACACATCGAAATCAGGTATCATTTTATCAGAGATCATGTGATGAATGGTGATATAGAACTTCACTTTATCCCAACTGATTATCAGTTAGCTGATCTATTCACCAAACCTCTTGATGAGACAAGATTCAACTTTCTCATCAGCGAGCTTGGAATGCTAAACTTTGAAGAGTAAAATCTTCAGCGGTTCACATTTGATCAGCGATAGGATAAAACCAACTTGTATAACCTATTCTATCATTTTCTCTCTGAATAAACTTGATTCGCTGATACCAAGGTATGTTTTTCTCTCTGACAATCTCATGTGAATGCAAGATTTCAAAACAAGTTGCATCGCTGAATATCTCTTCCTTAATCAGTGATACTTTGAAATTTCTAAAACCAACACTGATATTCCTATTCAGTGCTTCATGTTTTCAAAAGTATCCCTGAGTTTTCAAAACCTCAGAGACATCCTAGAATATGAAAGGACAGTTGTGACGTCATTACAACGGATAAGCCCCGGCACATTCTTTTTCTGACACACGTTTGCACGTTTCGTTTACCTTCCAATCAAATGCAAACACGTGTCCGTGTCATGATGAAAAACTTTCCCGCTCGAGTTTCTCTCTCTCTAATCTCACTATATAAACAAATTATGCGCTTATATTTTTCCTTTACGCGAAAAAATTCTCCTCCAAGCAAGAAAGAATTACTGTTGCATTTGTGCTCTCAAGTTTTTCAAGAACTTCTTCTTCTTCAACGAACCATGTTAATAATTCTGTTATTTACCTGTTTCTTAAAACTTGTTAATGATCTTCTCATTGTTTTTACAAGATCAAACAAAAGAACTTTTTCAAATGAAATCATTTCTTTCATGGTTTTATGAACATAACCTTTCATGGTTGTTCTTCAACTTTAAACGTAAAATCTTACCTTGTTCTTCACACATTCGTTTCCAGAATCCTATTTCTCAAAGGAAACTGGAAAACAAGATTTTTATTGGGTTTGCATTTCGTTTTTCAGAAACAAGAAAAACCCTAATCTTCATTAAGACATTTTTGTCTGAATGAAATGAACAAAATTTGAACCATCTTATTGGAAAATCTTTCCACGTTAAGATTATTCTTATTTGTTAATCTTTGGTTGAACTGATAATACAGAAAATGGCATCTAGTGACATTTCCACTTCCAAGAACACCACCGCTGAGAACACTGCTGCTGATGCTACTGAGGAATTGGAAATCCTCAAGGCTCCTCAGGTCAAGTTCACTCTCGAAGAACTTGATTGGACAAAGTCAAATAACCTCTATGCACTTCTCGAGTTTCCTCCTCGAAAGCAAGTCACACATCTGAATGATGCTATGAATTTCCTGAAAAATTGTTGCATCTCCACAGCTCTGACATAAACACCTCCTGCACATCAGCTACTGCTATCTCAGTTCTTGTATTTTGCCAGACACTCTCAGCTACCATCAACCAAAGACTCCTCAAAGACAACAGACTGCATCCTTTGTGATACTGAATATGGTACTATAAAAATCACCCCTGCCATTATCCGCAAAGCCCTGAGCCTTCCCATCGCAACCAAAGAAAAACCTTTTGTTCCCCTCCCTGACCACAAGAAACACTCAGATAGGGAAGCCATCACTGCATTCTTCGATGCAATGGGCTATGTATGGGAAACTGGGAGGGACTGTTGGTCCCGAAGGCCTATACAAGTTGTTAGAAGGGCGGGGGTTGAATACAAACACACAGATTTTACTTTTCTAAATTGTTTATTGATAGATCATTAACAATTTACAGCTTGTTGCGGAAACAAGATTAAGGATAAACCTAAATCTAAACAAGTTGGAACACTAAGGTTTCTTGCACTAAGAGAGATAAGGAAATTACTAATAATAACCTATCTTGAGATAAGAGATTGAACTTGTCCAGAGTTAGCAAGTTACTTCAAAAGAAGTGGGTTCATCTCTTTATATACTGCATGCATTTAATGCAAGTCAGTATACACTTTACACGTGTCATCAGTTGGTTGGTTGCATGTCATTAACCTTGGTTGACAACCTTAGTAGCCGCATGGATGAACAGTGTAGAATCAGAGTGGTTGTACGATTTCAGACAGTCGGAGGTTCTTTTCTGACATTTCGTACGGAGTCGTGCAGGAGGGGTTAAGACAAAAGTACTTTGTACGGAGGACTTCATGATCAGCTTTCGTTGATTCAGCGATTATCATTTTCTATTCAGCGAATGATAAAGTTCAGCGATAGCTGAAGTCTTGTACTTGATACTTCACGCTGAGTGGAAAAATCTGAGTCTTCGCTGATCCGCATCAGTTCATTAGGAGACTTGTCGCTGGTTCTTGTCCTTGATCTTCGACTTCAGCGTAGAACCTTTGTTGACGTGAAACTTGTCTTCAGGGATCATAAGTAAACAACTTACTTATCAACGATCATCATAATGACTGAACAGACTCAGAACATTAATGGTGAACAGTGTTCGCTGAATGTTTAATTAAAGAGCGAGAGTTCCTATCAGCGGTACTGTAAGATCTTAGTACTTATCAGCGATAGTGAAACTCTGATACATATTGTTTACTTACAATTTTCACTAAGTATATAAGAGAGGGTCATTATCAAATCACTGAGGGTTTGGATCAACAATCTCCCCCTATTTGATTATGACATAGCAACAAAGAAAATTGCTATTTAATGAAAACATAAGGATAAAAATAACTCATAAAGTATTTGTCCCTTTTACTGTTTTCTGGGATCTTTTCAGTACTGATGGAGTAAAGTACATTCGCTGAAATCTTTCTTTAAAACTTTGAATCAGGTTACAAAGAGAAATGGAAAGATTAAAAGTACGAGCGAAATAAATTACAAGTACAAAAGAATAACTGATACAATAGAGAAAAAGGCGATCATATCAGCTTGTAAATGGTTCTTCCTTAATGAGAAGTTCATCAAGGGTCATTGATGTGGTGGGAATCATCCAGTCAGGAACGGTTACACCTTGTTTTCTTTTGATCAGCGCTTCTTAAAAAATCAAGGGTTTCAGATGTCGTGCCTGAGGGTCATTCCTGAAGTCACACCAGTAGATGAGATCTCTCAGCTGTTCGATGGGAGTGATGTGAAGTTCAGAGATGCGTTGAAAATGCTTTCCACCATCGTAGTCATGGAAAAATATCCCGTAGGGTTCGCTTATGACTTTGCCAGGGATGAAAGTCTCACCAGGAGGAAGAGATGTGTCAAGCATGGAAAGATCATGATCAGGACCAAGGAATTCAGCACGTGAAAACCAATACTTGTTTCATTTCGTATGACAGGGCCATCAATTGAAGATATAGATTTCTTCTTCTTCTTCGCTGAGGCCTTTCTTTTCTGACTTTCGAGAGGAGGAGGAGGAGGAATATCCACACAGGAGTAGACTAGGTCGATTTGTTTGTTGATCATCTTTTCAACATGTTCCTTGTACTTCCACTTGGACTTCTGGATGGCTAACCTGATCTCCAACCATTCAGAGAGACCGTACTTCGTTATGGCTTCAGCATAGAATTTTTCGTACTTCTTATCTTCTCTGAATATCTCGACTTCAGCGATTGAAACAAGGGTTGTTCTTCCAGAGATGAATACCTTGTTGATTTTGGCAGGAGAGAGTCTGTAGTTGACCTTTTCTTTGCACCAGGCTAAAGTTGACTGATACACAGTTCTCTTTTCTTCAGTTATCTTCTTGGTGTTTTCCCAGAGCTGACGTTGAACATCAATGGGAACTCTTTTCAGCTTAGGGTCTTTTATTGATCTTTTAGAAAGCTGGATGGCGTATTCTCTGTCTTTTTCTTCAGGTTCCTTTCTTTCAGTGATTAGGCGTTCAGCTCTGAGGTGTTCCTTGTATTCCTTTTTGGAAATCCTGAACTTTGGAGGAACTGAAGGAAGTTGATCACGCCTCAGAATGATTCGCTGATCCTCGAATCGCTTTATTATCTCCTCTCTTCTTTTCTGATCCTCTTCACTTAGCTTTTGAGGAGCTAAGGAAGGTCTGCCTTTGTGCGAGAGTAGTTGTTCTTCTGGTTCATCAGTCTCAGAGATTAAATCTAAGACTGGGATTATTTCTTCAGCAGCAGCTGGTATTATTGGTGAAGTTGTAGTTGTGGAGCCTTTAGCGATATCCTCAAACAGGGGAGAGGACTAGCTGAAACACAGCGATCTTACAAGTAAGAACTTGGGTAGAATCAGATAGAGAGAATTGGTTCAAGTGTATAGGCTTGGGTAGTAGAACTGATAGTGTTTGATAGAGGAGGGGTAGAGTGAGAGATGTTTAGTGTACCTGACAAACAAGCTTTTCAAGCAAGATCATCAGATTGTCATCTTCAGCGACGCTTTTGCCTTTGCCTTTCTCAGCTCCATAGGCTGAGGGCGTTGTCTTTGTCCGCTCCCCTGAAGGTTCATTTATCGAGATTCCCTTAAGAGCTTTGATCTTCGGAGCAGGTTTGACGATAAAGAAGTCATCGTCATCTTCGTCATCATCATCATCATACTTTGGAGAAGAGGATGGTTCATCATCAGGGAAGTCGACGGCTTCATCATCTTCTGCTTGGGATTCGGTTTTATCAGCTTCTTCTTCGAGTTGCTCCCCCTCAGATACAGAGGCGAGCTTCTCGGTTTCCTCAGGGTTTTCATCTCCCTGAGGTCCAGCGGTGGTTTCTTCAGCATTCGTCTTCTCTCCCCTGATAGATTCATCATGGGAAAGGTCTTCAGCGCTCTTGGAGAGGTCTTCAGCGCTCTTCTCCCCCTCTTTTCATGATGACCGGGGGAGGAATGGTATATTCAGCAGCGTTGGTAGGTTCTCTGTCTTCGTGTCCAGAGAGACCTATACAAACTTCAATCTTTGCTATTCTGTCTTCAAGGCCAGAAATAGCAGGAGTGATCTTCTTCAGCTCAGTGCGATCCGCCGCTGTGAAGTTGTCAGATGCAGGGACGGGGGTAGGAGCAGGATCAGGAGTATTCGCCTTGTTCAGCAGCTGCTCGATCATCATTTTCATCGAACCAACATCGGTCTTTACAGAGCCTAAGTCAGTCTTTACAGTAGACATATCCCCCTCTAGTTGTCCAACCGATGTCTTCAGCGATGTGACCTCGCTGGACATGGATGAAACTGAATTTTTGAGAGAGGTGTAGTCTGTGTAGATGTCAGCGAGCACCTTGGCGAAGTCGCTGAGAGTGTTATCAACTTGCTTCAAGTCATCTGTGGAAGCCTTCTTCGCCACCACCGTTGTCAGCTTGTTCAGATTCTCTCCAGCGTTTGTTACAGCTGTAGAGTTATTAGAAAGAGTGGTGGTGAGATCTGTCAGCGTTGTCTCCACAGCTTTCAAAGAGGCGTTGATGTCTCCCAAATTAGGATCTGTAACATATAAAAACTTGTGAACATAGGAAAGCTCAGAAGTTTGGGGTTTAGTCACAGTGTTTATGGGTTGGTGTGTACCTGTAGGAGGATTGGTGAATTCATCAAAATCACGGGTTCCTGAGTAAAGTTCCATGTCATCTTCAAAAGTGCCCATGGATTGTCCTGCGGGTCCTGTCTTCATAATTCCTGAAGAATCAGCTTTAGGTTCCGTAGAAATGATGGCAGCTCCAGCGAGATCTGGAGTAGAGACCAAATGAGTAGAGGGAGGAGCGAAGGATAAGAATGGGGGTTGGGTTCTGAGTTCAGCGTTGGATTCGCTGACAATCACTTCATCAGTCTTTTTGAGAGACTGATGGAGGTTGGGTAGATTCCAAGTTAGTAACCTCAGCGTTTAGAGACGCTGAAGTTGGGATGGAATGGATGGCTTGTTCAGGTGTGGCAGAGCGTACCACTGAACGTTCCTTCAGCTCTGCAGAAAGAGCTGAGGAGTCTTTAGCATGAGATTGCTGGGGTTGCTCCTTTGTTTTCTTGATCCTTTTAGAACCAAGTGGGGTAGAAGAATGTTTCCTTTTCTTAGGAGAGGATTTTGTGGCCAGGGTATCAGCGATGAGTATTGTCGCTGAAGGAGCCACAGAATGAGAAGAAGAAGGGTTGAGAAGAGACAAGAGTGTAGAAAGACGTACCTCATTCACCATTGGTTTGAAGTCGAGTATCTTTGGGCCGACCTGAGAGAGTTTCAGGTCACCTTCAGTTGGGTAGCTCTCCTTTAGGCCATATTGGAAGATGGCGCTGATGAATCGGGGGTAAGGAACCCATGGAGTTCTGTCAGCAACGGTGTCCACTCTTAGAACTAGGTCATCATAGATAATCGATGCCCAGTCTATGTTGAGACCTTTCAGCAGTGCATACCCCATTGCTTGCTGAGATTTAGCGGCTTGGTCAGAGGAGCCACTCTTTGCAGTCATGCAGCTGATTAGATGAGCGAAGATGAAATTCATCTCGCTGGGCATTTTCGATTTCTTGATAATTGTCAGCTTCTTCTAGGCCTTCATATCTTTGTCGATTTCCCATACATAGCCCATTGCATCGAAAAATGCAATGATGGCTTCCCTGTCTGAGTTTTTCTTGGGGTCAGAGAAGGGAACAAAAGGTTTTTCCTTGGTAGCAATGGGAAGGCTGAGAGCTTTGCGAATAATGGTAGGGGTGATCTTCATGGTGCCATATTCGATGTCGCAGAGGATGCAATCGATTGTTTTGGAGGGGTCTTTGGCTGAAGGTAGTTGAGAGTGTCTGGCTGAGTACCAGAATTGTGAGAGCAAGAGCTGATGAGCAGGAGGTGTTATGGTCAGGACTGTGGAGATGCAGAAATTGTTTAGGAATTTCACAGCATCGTCTAGATGTGTGACTTGCTTTCGAGGAGGAAACTCGAAAAGCGCATAGAGGTTGTTCACCTTGGTCCAATCCAGTTTGTCAAGGGAAAACTTGACTTGAGGAGCCTTGAGGATGTCCACTTCCTCAGAATCAGCGGAGATGTTCTCAGCGGAAGCATGAATGTTAGATGAAGCCATTTCTCTGTATTATCAGTTCAACCAAAGATGTTAACAAATAAGAATTATCTTAATGTGGAAAGAATTTCCATTAAGATGGTTCAAATTTTATCCATTTCATTCAGACACAAAAGTCTTAATGAAGATTAGGGTTTTTCTTGATTTTAAGAAATGAAAAAGAAAACCCATTTATTCTTGTTATCCAGTTTTCTATGAAGAATTAGATTCTGGAAAAATGAATGAAGAACAAGTTTAAGATTTTCGCATTTAAACTTGAAGAACAACCATGAAATGGTTGTGTTCATAAAACCATGGAAGAAAATGATTTTATTTTTAAGAAGTTCTTTTGTTTGATCTTGTTAAAACAACGAAAAGATCAGAAACAAGTTATTTGCATTCGGTAAATAATAAGAACATATTAACCTTGATGTTTGATGAAGAAGATGATGAACAGTTCTTGAAATTTTTGAAAGCGCAAATGCAACAGTGAATTCTTTCTTGCGGAGGAAGATTGATCGCGTAAAACAAAAATATAAACTACGAGTTTGTTTATATAGAGAGATTAGAGAGAGAAAATCTTGAGCGGGAAAAGATTTTCATCATGACACGGACACGTGTTTGCATTTGATTGGAAGTTTGAACGAGACGTGCAAACGTGTGTCAGGAAGAGAAAACGTGTCGGGGTTTATCCGTTGCAATGACGTCACAACTGTCCTTTCATATTCTTTTAGGATGTCTCTGAGGTTTTGAAAAACTCAGGGACTCTTTTATAAACATGAAGCACTGAATGAATATATTGTTAGTCCCAGATGGCTTAACAAGTATTGTAGAAGGGGGGGGGGGTTGAATACAATACACAAAAATTTCACAATTTTAATTCTTATATTTGAAAAACTTTCAAAAGAATTACACACAGAAAACTTAAGATTGTTGCGGAAAAGAACAGATAAACTATTCTAACAATCTTACACAAAGTATACAACAAAACAACTAAGAACACTAAGAGCAAAGCTATTGAGTTTTAAGGCTTAAAAGAAGGTTTCTTGCACTGAGAGAATTTCTTGAAAGCGTGAGAATTGCATGAAGAGCACTTCTCCTTTTATAGTGCCAAGGAGTGCCCAAGCATTAAATGCTTGGGACACTTGTCATCTTCACATATGCTGATAATGTTGACTTCAGGAGAACTGTGAAGTCCTTGTCACTTTTCACTAGGTGCAGACAGAGTAGCTTGAGCAGATAATAGGGACCTTAACTGAAAGTGGATAAAGAGACAAACTGTCACTTTTCTCTGCTGGAGGATATTGTCCCATAATAAATGATCTTCTGTCTTGAGCCTTTAGCACCGAAGTGGTTTCCACCGAGATTTGAGAAATCTTCGGTGGAAAGAAGACTAGTCCACCGAAGTTGCAAGCATGTTTCGGTGGTAACTAGTCCACCGAAATTGCGAGCATGTTTCGGTGGAGAGGACCACCGAAATTACAAGAATATTTCGGTGGTGAGAGAAACACCGAAATGTTCATTGGTGGTGGATGGGGCCACCGAAACTGTCCATGCACTTCGGTGGGAGAAGGCCACCGAAAATGTCCTATAAATTCGGTGGAGAGAAAGCCACCGAAATGTCAAGGATTTCGGTGGTGATGACTTGTTTGAATGTTGCCGAGAGTCTTCTATTTTCCACAAGTAGAGAGTCTTCAAGCTTGGTTTCGGTTGATCTTCGACTTCACCGAACATTTGATATCTTGTACAAGTCATTCAAAGAACTGGACTAAAATATTCTAAGTAGGAGTTTTAGGGAAAACATCGGTGAGTCAATTTCAAATCTTTGGTGACCCAACAATCTCCCCCTATTTGAATTTGAGCTCCTTATCTTAGAATATTCAAGAGTAAATAAAAGTAAGTGCGTTTTTGACCCTTTTTACTCTTTTGGGTTCTTTTCACATAGACCATTCTTTTTGTTCTTTTTGATCCTTTTCTTTTGTATGCGTATGTATACTATGTACAGTATTTACAGGTAACGAAAAAATAAAGTATGTACGGAAATAAAATTCAAATAGAGATACTTGTATTAAGATAAGTTCTCGTACAATTTTACAAAATGAGAAACTAACTTTTACAAGTACCAAATGGAGAGAACTTACTTCTTTGAGGTTTTGCGGCGCTTGATTTCATCCAGTAAGTTTCTATAGAACGGTTGAGCTTCGGGGATGTTCGGAAAGAGGTTGTGAATGCCTTCCAGAAATATAGTATCGGCGATGGACATCTGGGCAAATCTGAAGAATGCCCGACGACCGAGACCGTCGTTAAAGAATAATCCTGGTATTGGTGAGAGGCTTAAGGTTGTGGTAGGATAGGGAATAGAAGTGGGAATGGTAAGGTTAAGATTGCTTACATTCGGGATTTTACCTTCTCTTGCCATTTCCTTGAAGACTGAGTCAGGAGGATTTTTGACTTTGGGGAGGATGATCTTCTCTTTTAGAGACAGCAGTTTGGCTCTTTCTTCGGTGGAGAGGATGATGTTATGTTTTCTTTTGATCTCCTTCATCTTATTCATTAGACCATCAATGTATTTGACAAAGATGTCTTTCCTTGGATTTGGACTCCTGACGAGGTGTTGAGTGATTTCATACCATTCCGAGAGACCGAAGAGTTGGAGATGGCTTTCTTTTACACTCTTCATAGAACCATCTTCCCAGTTAATAATCAATCTGATGTCTTGAGGATTTGCCTTGGAGGTGGCAATCTTTACTGAAGAAATTTGTGACCTATAGCTCCGGTGGTGCATGGTCTTTTTGTACCAATTAATTTCTTCATTCTTTTGTTGTTCCAAGGCACTAAGCACCGATTTCTGTGTTTGGATGGCATCGGTGGACTTGACTTTTGAAGCTTCTTCTGCGGCAGCTTTGAGAGACAGATCTCTGGATTTGTCTAAGTCGATTTGAGCTATTCTTGCTTCCTCAATTTCTTGAGCAGAGAGGCCAAGTTCGGTGGTGATAGGTTGAGAAGCAGGCTTGAGTTTGAGAGTTTCCGCGTCCTTCGGTCGAGCCCCATATCTTGCCAGATCCTTTTTCTTCTTTGCTTCTCTGGCCAATTCTTCGGCCGAAAGAGTTCTTTTCCCTTTGTCTTCGGGAGCATTGCTGGACTGCTCCCCCTCAACTGATGCATTAAGGTCAAGAGCTTCGGTGGAGCCAGTATGGGTCGGTGAGAGTGAGACATGTTTCGGTGGAGAAGAGGGTTTCGGTGGAGAAGAGGGTTTCGGTGGAGAGGTAGAGAGTTTCGGTGGTGAGGATTTCGGTGGAGAGGTAGATTTCGGTGGAGAGGGTTTCGGTGGAGAAGAGGAGGATTTCGGTGAAGAGGGTTTCGGTGGAGGCTGGTTACTGGAAAGTTTCTTGATGGATGGAAGTTTCGGTGGAGCCGTGGTTTTCTCCCCCTCAGGAACAGCCGGTAACTTGAAACCCAACTCATAGAAGGCCTTATCAAACTTGGAGTGTAGGAAGGCCAGACTCGTTTCGGTGGTATGGGGAACCAAGGCAAAGTCACCGAGATCTATTTCCCACTGGGAACGTTCAGGACTGGGTGAGTCGGTGGAAGGTTTGGAGAGGGACTCCACTGTGGTAGAAAGGGTAGATAATTTTTCTTGAATGGGGCGTAGGGCTTCGGTGATGGCATCAAGAAGAAGATGCGGTAGCTGAGACTCGAGGGTAGAGATGCGGGAATTGGCTTGGGAGATTAAGGTGATGGTAGATTTAAGAAAGGTAGAGGTGCGGTCGATGTGCGGGGAAGTTTGGCCACCGATTTCGGGAAACTGGAAGAGTAGTCGGTGGGGGTCAGGTTCGGGAATGGGAATATGGAGGTAAGGCATCAAGTTGTCGGTGTGTAACATTCGGGGGGGAGTAGGTGATCGGGGGGGAGTAGGTGATCGGGGGGGTGATTGGTGTGAGGACGAGGGAGACTCGGTGTGATGTTCTTCGGTGGACGGGATGGTTTGGGGAGAACCAGTGTCCGCTAAAAGAAAATCAAAAAAATCAAAGGGTGCAATTGGGGGGGAACCCTTAGAGGGTTGTGCAATGTCTTCGATCGAAAACTGATCGGGTGTAAAGCTGTGTAGTGTGAAGTCAGAACCCTCGAGCGGAGAGATCTCGAGGTCATCTCCACCACCCAAAGAGTCGAGTGGGGAGGTATGTGGGGGGTCCTCCTGAAATGTAACTGAGGCCTTTCGAGAGGCAACAGAGGAGACGGTGGGGTGTGTAGCAGGTACCCTTGGCCCGGAGGGATGAAGTTCAACAACCGGCGATTTTGGAGAATTGACGGTTGGATGAGTCGGTTGGGCCGATGGTTTCCGAGACCTCTTTGGAAGAGATCCCGAAGGGGAAGGTGAGTGCCTCCGCTTGTGAGAAGGGGTGTGAACCGGGGAAGTCTCTGAGGGATCTCTCGGTGACGTGGTTCGAGAAGCAGGAGCGGAGGTGTCGGTGGCCTTTTGTCGTTTCTTTTGAGTGCCACCCGACGTCACTCGGGAACGGGGAGAAGGGACTACAACATTTGGAGTGACCTCGGGAATTTCCAGGTGGCGAAACCCGGGAATTTCCGCATCACCCCAACGAAGTTCGGGAGATAGAGCGAAGGAAATCATACCTGGGCGTAATGGGCGATCGGTGGCGAGCGGCTTGACGTTGAGGGTTTTGGTGCCCACAACGGGAGATGACCATTCATACGAGAACCGGGGCGAGGAAGAGCGGCGATCGGTTTCCAAAGCTTTGGAAAGCTTGTGTTGTAAGATCATGGAGATGAAGCGGGGAAAAGCAACGCAACACTTCTTGGGAGTTTTGATGACCTCGACAAGCTCTGAGAAGAAATATTGGGCGAAGTCAACTTTCCTTTGGAAGATGAGGGCATGAGCGAGTTTGTTGACGTGTGAAGGCGATTGGTCATGCCCACTTGTTTTGCGTGAGAGGCAATGGATAACGTGGGCGAAGAAGAAATTCCAAATGCCTCCCATTTTGCTGCGAAGAAGAGTACCGGGGCCTTTGGAGCTTTTGGAGGAGTCGTCGAGCACATAACCGGTGGTAAGAACAATGTCTTCATGTATGGTATCCAAATACATGTCTTCATAGTCGGAAAAGGCGTCGATCTTGAGAGCGAGACGAACATCATCGACCCCAAATGTGAGGTCGTGATCACCTTCGGCATTGGTGAAGATGGAGGCGTGAATGGCCTCATTGGAGGGATCGTACACGGAGGTGAGCCAGAACTGTCCAATGAGCATTTTGCTCATCCTGGGGTTGCATGTGAAGGCATGAAGAAGAGGAGAGCGAGACAGAAATTTAGCAATAGTGGAGAACTCGGGATGAGCGGGATCGGATTCGAGGCGGGCAACGTGATTGCACTGGTTGAAGCGGAGGTCTTCAAAACGTGTAGGAATTGGATATCGTGAGGATGCCATGAGAGAGATATGTTTGAAAGAGAAGAGAGAGTTGCAGGTTTGGATTGTGAGAAAGGAGTGAAGTGAAGGGAGGTATGTATATATAGGGAAATGATAAGGCACTGTGATGATGATTTTGTATGGGGAGAGGGGACATGCGGCTCATGAGGTGAAAGGGTTATTGGGAATCGGGACACGGAGCGGCGGATAGGCGAAGGGTCTGACGCAAAAGCAATTGAGTGGTCACAAGTGGGCTTTGGGAACCGTGTGAATCGGTGTAGGCTCGGTGATGCTTCGGAGGAGGATTCGGTGTTCGTTCGGTAGACGATCGGTGGAAGTTCGGTGGTCGTTCGGTGGTGGATTCGGTGTTCATGGGACTTCGGTGGTAGAATGGTTTCACCGATTTGGATAGTACCACCGAAATGGGACTTCGGTGGTGGAAAGTTTCACCGATTTGAGATGATCACCGATTTGAGACTTCGGTGGTGGACAAGTTTCACCGATTTGAGATGACCACCGAAATGAGACTTCGGTGGTGGACAGGTTTCACCGATTTTGAAGATTTTCACCGAAATGAGCTTCGGTGGTAGACACGCTTCACCGATACTTGAGATTATCACTGAAATTGGACTTCGGTGTTGGAAAAGAGATAGAAATGATTTAACACATAGGTTTGTCCACCGATGAGAGATCGGTGGAGAGAGAGAGAAGTAGATAAGAAGGTGTCCACCGATGTGAGATCGGTGGAGCATGAACACATGTTTATTCATGGAAATTGCACATCCCAAGTTCACTGATGAGAAAGTTGAACCTGATATCGATGTGTTTAGATCTAGAGTGAAGAACAGGATTATTTGCTATAGCTATAGCACTGGAATTATCACACAGAATTGGGACTTTAGAAAAGAATTGATTATAGTCCCTTAGTTGGTTTCTCATCCATAGAATCTGAGCACAGCAGCTCCCAGCAGCTACATATTCAGCCTCAGCAGTAGAGGTTGATACAGAGTTTTGTTTCTTGCTGGACCAACTTACCAATTTTCCCCCAAGGAGCTGACAGCTTCCTGGTAGTACTCTTTCTATCAATCTGGGAACCTGCATAGTCTGAATCTGAATAACCAATTAGTTCAAAACTCGAGTCTTTGGGATACCAAAGACCCAAGTGCAGTGTGCCCTTAAGATACCGAAAAATTCGTTTTACAGCCTTTAAATGTGATACTTTAGGATTGGCCTGATAACGAGCACATAGACAGGTAGCAAACATGATATCCGGTCTGCTAGCAGTTAGGTAAAGAAGAGAGCCTATCATACCTTGGTAAAGAGTAACATCCACAGATTCACCTTTTAGATCGGCACACAGTTTCAAGGGAGGTGCCATGGGAGTTTTCATAGGAGAGCTATCTAGAAAGTTAAATTTCTTCAGAAGGTCCCGAATATATTTGCTTTGATTTATAAAAATCCCTTCTGAAGATTGTTTGACTTGAAGGCCCAAGAAAAATGTAAGCTCTCCCATCATGCTCATCTTATATTCACTCATCATGAGAGAAGCAAACTCATCACATAGGCATTCATCAGTGGCACCAAAGATGATGTCATCAACATAGATTTGAACAAGAATGATATTACCTGAGGTTTCTTTGATGAAGAGAGTATTGTCAATTTTACCTCTGGAATATCCATGCTTGAGAAGAAAGTTGGCAAGAGTGTCATACCAAGCACGTGAAGCTTGCTTGAGACCATACAAAGCTTTGTCAAGTCTGTACACATAGTCTGGATGAGCTGGGTCTTCAAAGCCAGGAGGTTGTTTCACATAGACTTCCTCTGCAAGTTCCCCATTGAGAAAGGCACTTTTAACATCCATTTGAAAGACCCTAAAATTTCGGTAGGCAGCATGAGCCAGAAAGATCCTTATAGCTTCGAGTCTTGCAACAGGAGCAAATGTTTCATCATAGTCAATGCCTTCTTCCTGTCTGTATCCTTGAGCTACTAATCGGGCCTTGTTCCTGATAACAGTACCATCTTCATCCATTTTGTTCCTGAATACCCACTTGGTTCCAATGATTGTCTTGTTTCTGGGTTTGGGAACCAATCTCCAAACTTTATTTCTCTGGAACTGAGAAAGTTCTTCTTGCATGGCAGTGATCCAACAAGGATCTGATAGAGCTTAATCCACTTTCTTGGGTTCAGAGAGAGAGAGGAAATTCACATAGAGACAAATATTTCCAACTCCTCTGCGGGTTTGGACACCTGCTTGTTGATCACCAATAATTTGATCTATGGGGTGATCTTTGGTCCATTTTAGAGCAGGGGGTAAAGGTGATGGGGTATGAGGAGTAGAGTGAACTGGAGTAGTGGGATCAGAGGTTTGGTGTAAGATGGGATTTTCGGTAGAGGAAGCCATGTGATTTTCGGTGGGATTAGGGATGGAAGAAGGGCTTCGATGTGGAGTTTCGGTGGGAATAGGGAAATTGGTGTGAGAGATGGGTTGATCAATTTCGGTGGGAGAGAGTGATCCAGCTGGGTTTTTTGAGGTGGATGGATTTGAGGGAATAGAGGAGATATCGGTGGAAGTGACTAAGGGGGTATCACCAATACATGATGAGATCCATCTGTGTAAATCATCCTCATCACTTGAAAGTGATGAACATCTGAGATCATCAAACTTGACATGAATGGACTCATCAATGCATTTTCTTCTGAGATTGTACACCCTATAAGCTTTGGAGGATAAGGAGTACCCAACAAATATTCCCTCATCTGCCTTGGGATCAAACTTCCCAAGATTTTCACGATCATTAAGAATAAAGCAGATACACCCAAAGACATGAAGAAAGCCAATATTTGGTTTTCTGCCATGAAAAACTTCATACGGGGTTTTATCATGTCTTTTGGATATTACTGACCTGTTTTGAGTGAAGCAGGCAGTATTCACAGCTTCGGCCCAAAAATAGGTGGGGAGATTTGATTCGCTCAGCATGGATCTAGCGGCCTCACACAGTGTTCTGTTTTTCCTTTCCACCACTCCATTTTGCTGAGGAGTACGAACAGCAGAGAAGTTCTGAGAGATCCCTTTCTCGGTGAAGAAGTCTTCAAGAGCACTATTTCTGAATTCAGTGCCATTGTCACTCCTTACCGAGCGGACAAGCTGGCCATTGAGAACTTCATTTTTCTTGACAAAGTTGATGATTTCTTCAGTAGCATCACTTTTGTACCTGAGAAAGAACACCCAAGTATATCTGGTAAATTCATCAACAATAACAAGAATATACCTTTTTCCTCCAAGACTTGGAGTGCTGACTGGTCCACATAGATCCATGTGCAGCAATTGAAGAGGAAGAGTGATGGAAGAGCATTGCTTCGTCTTGAAGGATGTTTTGGTGAGCTTTCCCTTTTCACATGCATCACACAGCTTCTCTTTGACAAAGTTCAACTTTGGCATGCCCGTCACCAGCTCTTTGTTGGAGATTTTATGCAAGGTCTTGAAGTTTAGATGAGAGAGACGTTTGTGCCACAACCAGTTTCGTTTGGATGCATCATTTGACACAAAGCAGACATTTGAAGAAGAATTGGATTGTCCCATATCTATGGCGTAGACATTTTCCATCCGTCTTCCCGATAACACCACATTGAATTGTTTGTCTACCACGGAGCAGACACAAAGTTCAAAGATAACTTTGTATCCAAGATCACACAGTTGGCTAATGCTGAGGAGGTTATGCATGAGGCCGTCCACAAAAGCCACTTTATTGAAGGTTACAGATCCATTAGAGAGAGTTCCGTATCCTTTGGTGTAACCCTTAGAATTATCACCAAAAGTTACAGATGGACCTTTTCCCGGCACATAGTTGATGAGAAGAGACTTGTTTCCCGTCATGTGGCGTGAGCCCCCGCTGTCTAAATACCAAATTTGATGGTGCTCAAAAGCCTGCATGCAAACACATATTAGTTCTTTGGTACCCATTTTGTAATGGGTCCTTTGGGGTTAGAAGAGCATGATTCCTTAAGGTTGGATCTATCAATCCTATCCTTGGGACAGTCCTTAGCCATATGAAAAGTGTCACCACAGTTATAGCATTTTCTATAGATAAACACCTTTTTAGCATTTTTCATGTTTTGGCTTTTATCATTTGTTCTTATAACCTTGTTAGAGGAGAACAGAGCAGGAGGCTTGGACCCAAGGATTCCTTTGGATAAATCTTTGGAAGTTGATTTTCTTAAAAGCACAGATCTAGGAACATAAGTGTTGTTAGAGGGAATGTTTGGGGTAGAACTTTTAGGATGGGAGCATGCCATGCAGTTGACCACCGATTTTCCTTTGTCGGCACAAGAGATCCTTTTTGAGTGAACAGGAGTTTCTCTTTTGGGGATCTTTGAGGGCTTAGGTTCGGTGTAGGTATCTATGTGAATAGATTTCAACACTTCATGAAGAGGAATTGGAGGGTCATAGATTGAGGGATCGGTGGGCACAAAAGGGATAAGATCGGTGGGTTTAGATCTTTTGGAAGGATTAGCTTTTGAAGAGTTTGAGGAGGAGGCTTCATCCATGACCGAAAATTTGAGCTGATCATGGATGGGTTTGGAAACGTCATTTGAATCTTGCTTCTCAATAACTTGCAATGAGGAGTCTTTGGCCTTTAAGGATATGCCATACTTTAAGGCTTCACACAGATCTAACGAGTTCAAAGAGATGGAATCACAAGAGCTAGAATCAGAGAGATCATCACATGCATTGGTGGGGGGAACAAGAGCAAGAGTGGACTCACAAACATCAGTTTTTCCAAATCCTAGACCGAACTTGTTTGAACTACAGATTTGACTTTGAAAGATTTGTTCAAGATTTTTGGAAGAGCTTGACCATTTTTTGATGACTTCTTGTTCCCTTTTTAGTTTCTTAAACAGAGAGTTCTTTTCTTTTGAGATCACATGATTTATTGTTTTCAAGTCCTCAAGCTCATTTTTTATTTCCTCAAACCTTTTAAGCTTAGACATGCAAATTTCAAGTTCAGCTTTGAGCTCTTTCACTTGAGCAGATTTTCTATTCTTACTGTCTTTAACAGAATAAAAATCTTGAGTTAAACATTCATAGGCATTGATCTTTTCAATATCAGACATATTATTGAAGGGATGTACCTGAGCGTAGGCTGTGGAGCACCCAGTTGCCACTAGAGCCATAGGTGATGTGGCCTTTTCGGAAACTTCCATTTCTTCTGAGATGGCCACGAAGCATCTATTCTGAGAATCACCGTCGGAGGTGTCTTCGTCGTCCCAATCGTGGGTTTCTGCCATGAGACCCTTCCCTTTTCTCTCTAGACCCTCACTCCTTTCCTTCTCTTTCTTGTATTTGGCCTTGTATTTCTCAGCACGCTCCTGATGATTTAAGAAGGATGGTGGGGACTCCTTTTTGGGAAAGGTTGATTTGAAAGGCATGTGTTTGGATTTTTCCCTTTTTGAAGAGGGATTGTCAGAAGAAGTAAATTTGGACTTGGAGATACGCTTGCTTCTACACTCAGATGCAAAATGTCCTTTCTTGCCACAGTTGTAGCATTCCTCATTAGACTTGACAGAAGAAGTTTTGAAAGATGAAGTTTTTCTAAGACTTCGAGATTTGTTGAAGGGACGAAACTTGTGTTTAGAACCGGCCATCATTGCCATCTCATCCGACAACTGTTCAACCATGATATCCTCACCTTCATCATCAGCATCACTAAGATATGCTTCCGTTTGGTGGGTTACATTTGTTTGGCTGTCATTGTCAGAGTCAGATGAAGGATAGGTGATTCTAGGAAGATTTTGAGAATTCTTGGAACTTTCACTAACAAGAGCTATAGAGGAGCTCTTTATTTCCTTGATGAAAGATTTCCGTTGAAGCTTGGTTTGCTCAAAGTTGAAAAGAGTACCATATAAAACGGTTAAGGGCATGAACTCAAGGTCCTTGGTAGTTTTGATGCAAGTACATATATTTTCCCAAAAATCTGGGAGACAATCCATGAACTTGCACAAGACTTCCTCATTATCATAGACTCTGCCCAACAACTTAAGATCATTTAAAAGAGAGTTGAAGCGGTTATAGAAGCTAGGAAGAGATTCTCCTTTTTCAAAAGAAAATAGTTCATACTTTCTGATAAGACCAATCTTTTTACATTTCTTGACTTCCTCTGTACCTTCGTACAGAACACATAGAGTGGTCCACATTTCTTTGGCAGTTTCAAAGTTCACCAAAGAGTGGTAGACCTCATCAGGTAGAGAGAGAGCAATAATAGCTCTTACCTTGGAGTCAAGAGTAACTAAACGTTTCTCCTCATCAGTATACTTTTTAGGATTTTTTAGAATATACCGACCAGTAGCACTGGATTTTTCCTCATCAGAATCACTTGAGATTTCCTTTTCAAAGGTCTCTTTACCTGGCCTCTGCGTGTCATAGCGAGCCCAAACTCTGGGGATAATGGGTCCCTCGTTGAGAATGGTTGGATATCTAGTATCCACTCCTTCCATGAATAGCATCATGCGGCTTTTCCACAAAGAGAAGTTGTTGGGATTGAACTTAGGAGGTTTTGAAATAGAGCCATTTTCAGAGAAGTTATTTTGAAAAGAGTTTTCAACAGTAGAAGAAGAAGAGGCAGCCATCGCAGATCAAGTTTATGGAATTAAACTTTCTGCTCTGATACCACTTGTTAGTCCCAGATGGCTTAACAAGTATTGTAGAAGGGGGGGGGGGGGGGGGTTGAATACAATACACAAAAATTTCACAATTTTAATTCTTATATTTGAAAAACTTTCAAAAGAATTACACACAGAAAACTTAAGATTGTTGCGGAAGAGAACAGATAAACTATTCTAACAATCTTACACAAAGTATACAACAAAACAACTAAGAACACTAAGAGCAAAGCTATTGAGTTTTAAGGCTTAAAAGAAGGTTTCTTGCACTGAGATAATTTCTTGAAAGCGTGAGAATTGCATGAAGAGCACTTCTCCTTTTATAGTGCCAAGGAGTGCCCAAGCATTAAATGCTTGGGACACTTGTCATCTTCACATATGCTGATAATGTTGACTTCAGGAGAACTGTGAAGTCCTTGTCACTTTTCACTAGGTGCAGACAGAGTAGCTTGAGCAGATAATAGGGACCTTAACTGAAAGTGGATAAAGAGACGAACTGTCACTTTTCTCTGCTGGAGGATATTGTCCCATAATAAATGATCTTCTGTCTTGAGCCTTTAGCACCGAAGTGGTTTCCACCGAGATTTGAGAAATCTTCGGTGGAAAGAAGACTAGTCCACCAAAGTTGCAAGCATGTTTCGGTGGTAACTAGTCCACCGAAATTGCGAGCATGTTTCGGTGGAGAGGACCACCGAAATTACAAGAATATTTTGGTGGTGAGAGAAACACCGAAATGTTCATTGGTGGTGGATGGGGCCACCGAAACTGTCCATGCACTTCGGTGGGAGAAGGCCACCGAAAATGTCCTATAAATTCGGTGGAGAGAAAGCCACCGAAATGTCAAGGATTTCGGTGGTGATGACTTGTTTGAATGTTGCCGAGAGTCTTCTATTTTCCACAAGTAGAGAGTCTTCAAGCTTGGTTTCGGTTGATCTTCGACTTCACCGAACATTTGATATCTTGTACAAGTCATTCAAAGAACTGGACTAAAATATTCTAAGTAGGAGTTTTAGGGAAAACATCGGTGAGTCAATTTCAAATCTTTGGTGACCCAACATATATCAGTGAAGGTTTTAAGAATTTTCAAAATATCGCTGTTAAGGAAGAGATATTCAGCGATGCATTTTGTTTTGAAATCTTGCATTTTCATGCGGTTGTCAGAGAGAGAAAACATACCTTGATATCAGTGAATCAAGTTTATTCAGAGAGAAGATGATAGAATGGGTTATATGAGTTGATTTTATCCTATCTCTGATCAATGTGAACCGTTTAGGATTTTACCCTTCAAAGTTCAGCATTCCAAGCTCGCTGATGAGAAAGTTGAATCTTGTCTCATCAAGAGGTTTGGTAAATAAATCAGCTAACTGATAATCAGTTGGGATAAAATGAAGTTCTATATCACCATTCATCACATGGTCTCTGATAAAATGATATTTGATTTCTATATGTTTGGTCTTTGAATGTAGTACTGGATTGTTTGCTATAGCGATGGCACTTGTGCTGTCGCAATATTTTGGAATTTTGGAGAGCTGAAGATCATAGTCTAGTAGCTGATTTCTCATCCACAAGACTTGAGAACAACAACTTCCAGCAGCTACATATTCAGCTTCAGCTGTGGAAGTGGACACTGAATTTTGCTTTTTACTTGTCCAACTTACCAGCTTTCCACCCAGTAGCTGACATCCTCCTGTCGTGCTTTTTCTATCCATTTTGCAACCTGCAAAATCACTATCTGAACAGGCGGTTAGATCGAATCCTGAATCTTTGGGATACCAAAGACCTAGATTCGTTGTACCCTTAAGATATCGAAAAATTCGCTTTACAGCTTTCATATGAGATATCGTAGGTTCAGCTTGATATCGTGCACACAAGCATGTTGCAAACATAATATCGGGTCGGCTAGCTGTAAGATAAAATAGTGAGCCGATCATCCCACGGTACAGCGTGACATTAACAGGTATTCCATTTGAATCCTTGTCAAGTGTCAACGGTGGTGCCATAGGGGTTTTCATAGCTGAGCTTTCAGTTAAGTCGAATTTCTTCAGCATATCTTTAACATACTTTTCCTGATTAATAAAAGTTCCTTTTTCAGTTTGCTTAATCTGAAGACCAAGGAAATATGTTAGTTCACCCATCATGCTCATTTTGTACTCATCTTTCATTCTATCAGCGAAACGAGTACAAAGCTCAGGGTTAGTAGAACCAAATATAATGTAATCAACATATATTTGAACTAAAATGATATGACCTTTCACTTTTCTAAAAAATAGAGTTTTGTCAATCTTACCTCGCTCAAAATTTTCAATATGGAGATAAGTAGAAAGAGTGTCATACCATGCACGAGGAGCTTGTTTCAAGCCATAAAGTGCCTTATCCAGTTTATAAACATAACCTGGACGCTTAGAATCTGAGAATCCTGGAGGTTGTTCCACATACACTTCTTGATTCAGCTTTCCATTCAGAAACGCTGACTTAACATCCATCTGATGTACTTTGAAGTTTTTGTGTACAACATATGCTAAGAATAGACGAATAGATTCAAGTCTTGCTATTGGAGCAAATGTTTCGTCATAATCTATACCTTCCTCTTGTCTGTATCCCTGAGCAACAAGACGAGCTTTGTTGCGGGTTATAGTACCATGTTCGTCCAACTTGTTTCGATAGACCCATTTAGTGCCTATTACCGTTTTATCAGTTGGTCTCTGAACAAGTTTCTAAACTTTGTTTCTTTCGAATCCAGTCAGCTCTTCTTGCATGGCGCTGACCCAGTTTGGATCTTTGAGGGCATCATCTACTTTCTTTGGTTCAGTTAGTGAAATAAAATTTACAAATAAACAAATATTACCTGCACTTCGTCGAGTCTGAATCCCAGCGTTTGGATCACCAAGAATTTGATCAATTGGATGATTTATAGTCCATCGCTGAGCCAGAGCGTGAGACGCTGACTCAACTTTAACTGGAGGAGCTGAAGATGAAGCTTCAGCAACGTCGGGAGTGTCAGCCAAGAGAGGAATGGATGCAGTTGTCATTATATTCACTGATTGCTGAGAAGTAGATGGAATGTCTGAGACATTTGGTTCAACGTTAGGTATAGTGTTTATAGGAACAGCTGAGACCCATGATGTTTCAGCTTCACTGTTCTGCATATTTGGAATGATAGGAGGACTATCATCTTCTACTGGATGAGCATGAGAAGTGGGAATATCTTCTGAATCACCAAGATGAGAAAACATCCATTGATTCAGTTCTTCAGTATCAGCGAACGGTTTAGAGTTCGCTGAACGGGATTCGTCAAACGTGACGTGAATAGTTTCTTCTACAGTTTGTCTTCTTCGATTGAAGACTCTGAAGGCTTTGGAAACTGAGGAGTATCCAAGAAAGATTCCATCATCAGCCTTAGGATCAAACTTTCCAAGAGCATCTCTGTTGTTCAGTATGAAACACTGATATCCAAAGATGTGAAGAAAGCTGATTGAAGGCTTTCTCCCATGAAAGAGTTCATAGGATGTCTTTTTGAATCTTTTAACTATCAGCGACCTGTTTTGCGTAAAACAAGCAGTGTTGACAGCTTCTGCCCAAAACTGAGTAGGCAGGTGAGAATCGCTGAGCATTGAACGTGCATCTTCAATAATTGTTCTATTTCTTCTTTCAGCGACTCCATTTTGTTACGGTGTTCTCACTGAATAAAAGTTGTGAGAAATACCCTTACTCTCAAGGAAGGAATCAAGAGAACTGTTTTTGAATTCAGTCCCATGATCACTCCTTATTGAGCGAACGGTCAAATTGTTCAGGGTTTCCATCTTCCGAACAAAGGTGATGAGTTCTTCAGGGGTGTCACTCTTAGAACGGAGAAACATTACCCAAGTGAAGTGAGAGAATTCATCAACTATTACCAGCGTATATTTCTTTCCAGCGATGGATTGTTTGTTAACAGGGCCAAACAAATCCATATGGAGTAGTTGTAGAGGAGATGACACTGAAGAAACTTGCTTTGATTTAAAGCTTGCTTTGGTCTGCTTCCCTTTTCACACGCTGAACATAAAGACTCTTTGGCGTATGAATGCTGAGGTAGACGAGTGACTAACTCTTTTGAAGAAAGAGTGTTCAGTGTCTTGAAATTTAGATGAGATAGCCTCTTATGCCATAGCCAGTTGACATCAGATGAGGCCTTTGAGAAGAAACAGGAGTTCTCAGTGGTTGTTGAGTCCATGTTTATTACATAAACATTTTCCAAACGATAACCGTTGAGAGCTATCTTCTCCTTTTTGTCAGCGACAAAGCAGGATTCCTTAGTAAAGATTACTTTGTTATCCATGTCGCAAAGTTGATTGATGCTTAGAAGATTATGCTTCAGCCCTTCAACATATTCGACTCTTCTGAAGGAGGTTGTACCATTTGAAAGTACACCATACCCTCGGGTATGTCCTTTTCCATTTCCACCGAAAGTCACAGAGGGACCCTTCTCTTCCTTGTATTCAGCGAGCAGGCTTTTCTTTCCAGTCATGTGTCTAGAGCATCCGCTATCAAGATACCAGATACCCTTCTTAACCTGCAATACAAAAGAAGATTAGTTTTTCTTGGGTACCCACTTTACCATGTATACACATTTGTCAGTGGAAGTAGTTGGAATGGAAGATTCAGCAGTCTTCGCAGCATTTGAAGATTCAACTTTGTCTTTCTTCACTTTGATTAATTTCTTAACTTCAGTGGTAGGATTCACCTTGACCTGATTTGCACCAGGGTTGGTCTTCTCTGCCTTGGGGCAATCTTCACCTTAGATATAATTTCAGCTTTGGTGGCTGTGTGGCACTTACTAGCAATATGATCGGTAAGTCCACAGTGATAACATTTCCTATAACTAAAAGTAGTTCTAGGACCATTTGAATGCTGAGCTTTTAATTTCGAATTAGAAGTGCCAGCACCAAGTAAACTATTGGCTTTAGAAATGGGACGAACATTCAGTTCTTCAGATTTCTTACCAAGGACATCCAATCTGAGTCTAGGAGTAGATCGCTGAATAGATCCAGAGATCTGCTTCCTTGATCCAGAGGGATGAGCCACTGAAGCTTTAGAAGCATTCAGCTTTGGTACTAAGGTACCCTTCTGAGGATTCTGGTAAATAATAATTCCTTTACCTTTGTCTTTAGAGACAGAGGTAGGTTTTGAATAAACCATTTTCTCCTTGCCTTTTGAGGAGGTAGGAGTTTTCTCAGGGATTGGTGTAATGGACGAGGAGCACTGAGAAGATCAAGTATCAGCGACCGAGGATACGAACGTTCCAAATTTAAGCATTAAACGCTCAGTGGCTGGTTTTGGAGTATCATATTTGTAACCCAAACCACGTTTATCACTTAGGGGAATCTGAGACTTTATTATCTCAGTGATCTTTGTTGAAGAATTACACCATCCTTCAACAGTAGCTTTTTCAGCTTTTAATGCAGCGATAGCTTCTGCTCGTTCGATTTTGACTAGCTGATTTAAATATACTTGATCTTTAAAATCTTCTTCAATTTTAGAAAGCTTTTTCTATTTGAAGGTGGCAGTTTTTAAGCTTTTCAGCGAGATCAAGATTTTGGTTTTCAACCACAGTTTTGCCGTTCATGGCTTCGTATAAACTTCTAGTCAAGAGATCGATCTTACGGAGACTATCAGCTTCATCAGTATTTGCAATATTGGTAAAGAAAGAAGGTGATACCTGAATATTAGATGTTGAAGTGGAGGGAATGTCTGAGCTTCTCCTCTTCTTCAATCTTGGCCATGATACATAGATTTGCTTCATCATCTTCAGGGTCAGATGATGATGCTTCTTCATCAGAAGCAGCCCAATCATAGTCAGCCATCAGGCCTGTATTCTTCTTCTTAAAGCTTTTCAGCTTAGCATATTTTTCTTTCAGCTTTGAATATTTGTCATCTTTATTCCTTGGAACAAAAGGTTTCTTTGTAAAAGCTGAGGGTCTAGAAACTTTCTTAGACCTGCACTCGTTAGCGAAATGTCCTGTCTTTTCGCAGTTAAAACAAGTAGCAGTAGCCTTATCAACAAAAGCTGATGATCTAGGCTTGTCAGTTATGGAAAGAGGTTTGTTCTTTCTAAACATTTTCTTTTTGGCAAATCTCCTGAACTTCTTAGTTAGGAGAGCCAAAGATTCATCATTATCTGAATAATCAGAATCTGATGACCTTTCAGAGTTACTCTCTAACTCAGTGATAGTGACCGAGGGTCGCTGAGTAGAAGGTTCCTCTGAGATTAAAGCAACAGGGTGCTTTTGGAATCTTTTACAAGATTCTTCTTAAGATGGCTCGATTGCTCATAATTCAGCAACGTGCCATATAAGGTTGAAAGGGTAATTGATTTTAGATCCTTTGACAGCTTGAGACACATAGCATAATTGTCCCAGCTTTCAGGTAAACATTCTATAAACTTTGTCAGTACTTCAAAGTTAGAATATTCCTTACCAACAGTTTTCAGATCTATAATTAAACAATTAAAACGTTGGTGAACTTCAGAGAGAGATTCATTCTTACCAGAAATGAAACTTTTGTATTGTCTTACCAGGTTGATCTTTCTTGAGTCCTGGACTTCAGACGTTCCTTCATACTGAACACATATTGTGTCCCACATGGCTTCTGATGTTTTCAGATTCATGACGGAATGGTAGACTTCGTCAGGAAGAGCCATGGATAGTATGGATCTGGCTTTTGTATCTATAGCCACTTTCTTCTTATCTTCGTCGGTCCACTGAAAGATTTCCTTAGGGACCAGCCTTTCTGGAATAACAGGTCTATTCTCAGCGGCTGCAACTGCATCATCTATTCTTATAGGGATGAATGGACCAATCTCGAGATAGTAAGGCATAGTAGGGTCTACACCTTCTAAGAAGAGTGTCATCCTATTTTTCCATAAGTTGAAGTTATCTTTGGAAAATCTAGGGGGTTTAGCAAGAGAACCATTGTCTATATAATTTGTGTTTGTGTTGGTGGCCATTTTCAGATAATAGCAAGGAAGAGAAATATCTTAGATTAGATCTTGTTTATGAGATTAAACAAATCTGCTCTGATACCACTTGTTGGTCCCGAAGGCCTATACAAGTTTGTAGAAGGGGGGGGGGGGGTTGAATACAAACACACAGATTTTACTTTTCTAAATTGTTTATTGATAAATCATTAACAATTTACAGCTTGTTGCGGAAACAAGATTAAGGATAAACCTAAATCTAAACAAGTTGGAACACTAAGGTTTCTTGCACTAACAGGGATAAGGAAATTACTAATAATAACCTATCTTGAGATAAGAGATTGAACTTGTCCAGAGTTAGCAAGTTACTTCAAAAGAAGTGGGTTCATCTCTTTATATACTGCATGCATTTAATGCAAGTCAGTATACACTTTACATGTGTCATCAGCTGGTTGGTTGCATGTCATTGACCTTGGTTGACAATCTTAGTAGCCGCATGGATGAACAGTGTAGTATCAGAGTGGTTGTACGATTTCAGACAGTCGGAGGTTCTTTTCTGACATATCGTACGGAGTCGTGCAAGAGGGGTTAAGACAAAAGTACTTTGTACGGAGGACTTCATGATCTGCTTTCGTTGATTCAGCGATAATCATTTTCTATTCAGCGAATGATAAAGTTCAGCGATAGCTGAAGTCTTGTACTTGATACTTCACGTTGAGTGGACAAATCTGAGTCTTCGCTGATCCGCATCAGTTCATTAGGATACTTGTCGCTGCTTCTTGAGCTTGATCTTCGACTTCAGCGTAGAACCTTTGTTGACGTGAAACTTGTCTTCAGGGATCATAAGTAAACAACTAACTTATCAGCGATCATCATAATGACTGAACAGACTCAGAACATTAATGGTGAACAGTGTTCGCTGAATGTTTAATTAAAGAGCGAGAGTTCCTATCAGCGGTACTGTAAGATATTAGTACTTATCAGCGATAGTGAAACTCTGATACATATTGTTTACTTACAATTTTCACTAAGTATATATAAGAGAGGGTCATTATCAAATCACTGAGGGTTTGGATCAACAGGGACAAGAAGTCTGAGAAGAAGCTGACCCTCATCAAGAAATCTAAAATGCCCAGCGATATGAATTTCATCTTCGCTCAATTAATCAGCTGCATGACTGCAAAGACCGACTCCTCTGATCAAGCCGCTCAACCTCAGCAAGCAATGGGATATGCTTTGCTGAAAGGTCTACATATAGACTGGGCATCGATAATCTACGATGATCTGGTACTCAGAGTAGACTCCGCCGCTGACCGATCTCCATGGGTTCCGTATCCAAGATTCATCAGCGCCGTCTTCCAAACAAGCCTGAAGGACAGCTACCCAAAAGAGGGTGACCTGAAACTCTCTCAGGTTGGCCATAAGGTACTTGACTTCAAACCTGTGGAAAACGAGGTACGTCTTTCTACACTTTTAACTCTTCTCAACCCTACTTCTTCGACTTCTGCAGCTCCTTCAGCGGACAAACCCATCGTTGATACCCAAGCTGCAACCTCCATTCCTTCTCATAAAAGGAAACATTCTTCTACCCAACTTAGTTCCAAAAGAACTAAGAAAACCAAGGAGCAACCCCAGCAATCTCTTGCTGAAGACTCCTCAGCTCATTTAGAAGAGTTGAAGGAACGTTCAGTGGTACGCTTTGCCACAGCTGGACAAGCCAACCATTCAATCCCAACTTCAGCGTCTCTAAACGTTGAGGTTACAAACTTGGAACCTACCCAACCTCCTTCAGTCTCTCCACAGACTGAAGAAGTGATTCTCAGCGGATCCAACGCTGAACAACGCACCCAACCAACTTTCTCATCCTTCGCTTCTCCCTCTACTCAATTGGACTCTACTCCAGTTGTCACTGAAGCACCTGTCATTCCTCCAGAAGCTAAAGCTGATACTCTTCAAGGAATGATGGATGTAGGACCTGCAGAGATGACCATGCGTACACACACTCTAGCTGATGACATGGAACTCTTCTCAGGACACAGAGATTTCGATGAATTCACCAATCCTCCCGCAGGTATACACCAACCCATATACACTGTAACCGAACCCCAAACTTCTGAGCTTTCCTCTGTTCACAAGTACTTATATGTTACAGGTCCTAATTTGGGAGACATCAACGCCTCTCTGGAGACCTTGGACACGAAACTGACAGGTCTCACCACCACTCTTTTCGACAACTCTTCAGCTGTAACAAACGTTGTAGAGAATCTCACAAAGCTGACAACAGTGGTGGAAGAGAAAGCCTCCAAAGCTGACTTGCAGAAGGTTGATAAAACTCTTGGTGACTTCACCAAAGTTCTCACTGACATCTACATAGACTACCTCGCCATCAAAACATCAGTTCACACCATGTCCAGCGAAGTCACAACGCTGAAGACATCGGTTGGAAAACTAGAAGGAGAGATGTCTGCTGTAAAGACTGAAGTTAACACCTCAGTAAATTCAGTGAAGTCTAAAGTCTCTGCGGTCAAAGAGATTGTTCAGAAAGTGATCGATCACCTGACCACCTCAACTTCTCAATTCACTCAGGCCGATCGAGATAATCTAGAGAAGATCAGTCATGCTATTACTGGCCTAGAAGACAGAGTAGCAGAGATTGAAGGTTATATGGGAATCCCTGGCCAAGAAGACAGGGAACCCAAACCTACTGCTGAGTCATCCCATTCCACCCCCACTCATCATGAGGAAGGGGGGAAGAAGAAATCTGAAAACATTCCCCATGATGAATCTATCAAGGGGGAGAAGACTGAAGACCTCACCCTTACTGATGAGGGTGAGAAGACAAATGAAGACACAACTGTTGGACCTCAGGGAGATGAAAACCCTGATGGAACCGAGAAGCTTACCTCTGTATCCGAGGGGGAGCAACTCGAAGAAGAAGTTGAATAATCTGAATCTGGAACTGAAGATGAAGAAGCCATCGACTTATCTGATGATGAACCATCCTCTTCTCCAAAGAATGATGATGATGACGATGATGATGACGATGACTCCTTTATCGTCAAGCCTGCTCAGAGGTCTACAGTTCTTAAAGGGATCGTGATAAACGAACCTTCAGGGGAGCGGACCAAATCAAAGCCTTCAGCGTCTGAAGCTGACAAGGGCAAAGGAAAAGGTGTCGCTGAAGACAATGACAATCTGACGATCTCGCTTCCAAAGCCAGTTTGTCAGGTACACTAAATCTTCCTTATACTCATCCCTCCCTTATCTATCTATACATATTATCAGCTCTCCTCTCCATAAACCTCTATACACAACCACATTCTTTATCTCTCTATTCTACCCAAGTTCTTACTCGTACGATCGTTATGTTTCAGCTAGTCCTCTCCCATGTTTAAGGATATCGCTGAAGTTCCTACAGCTGCGACTTCACCAACAATAATCCCAGCTCCCAAAGCTGAAGAAATAATCCCGGTCTTGGATTTGATCTCTGAGACTGATGAACCTGAAGAACAGATGCTCTCTCATACAAACAGACATTCCTTGGTTCTTAAAAAACTAAGTGAAGAGGATCAGAAAAGAAGAGAAGAGATAATAAAGAAATTCGAGGCTCAGCGAATCATTCTGAAGCGTGATCAACTTCCTACTATTCCTCCAAAGTTCAGAATTTCACAAAAGGAATACAAGGATCACCTTAGAGTTGAACGTCTAATCGCTAAAAGAAGGGAAGCTGAAGAAAAAGACAGAGAACTCGCCATCAAGATCACTCAACAATCGGTGAAAGACCCCAAGCTGAAAAGAACTCCAATCGAAGTTCAACGTCAGCTATGGGAAGACGCCAAGAAGATCGTTGAAGAAAAGAGCACTGTGTCTCAATCTACTTTAGCCTGGTGCAAAGAAAAGGTACACTTCAGACATCGAACCTCCAGAATCAACAAGGTACTCATCGCTGGAAGATCAACCCTCAAAGTTTCAATCGCTGAAATCGAGATATTCAGAGAGAATGGACAGTACGAAAAATTCTATGCTGAAGCCATCACGAAGTACAGTCTCTCTGAATGGTTGGAGATCAGATTAGCCATCCAGAAGTCTCAGTCTAAGTACAAGGATCATGTTGAAAAGCTCATAAACAAACAGATCGACTTAGTCTATTCTTGTGTGGATATTCCTCCTCCTCCTCCTCTCGAAAGTCAGAAAAGAATGGCCTCTGCAAAGAAAAAGTCTAAATCTTCAGAAGATGGTCCTCAGATTTGAAATGAAACAGGTATTGGTTTTTCTCTAGCTGAAGTCCTTGGTCCAGAACCTGACCTTTCTGCACTTGACACATCTCTTCCTCCTGATGAGACTTTCATCCCTGGGAAAGTATTAAGCAAACCCTACGGGATATTCTTCATTGACTGGGATGGACGAAAGCGTTTTCAACGTATAACTGAACTTCCCATCACTCCCATCGAACAGCTGAAAGATCTCATCTACTGGTGTGATTTCAAAAACGACATTCAGGCACGACATCTAAAACCCTTGATTTTTGAAGAAGCGCTGAACAAAAGGAATCAAGGAGTAACTGTCCCTGACTGGATGATCCCCACATCAAAGACCCTTGATGAACTTCTCATTAAGGAAGAACCTTTATAAACTGATAGGATCGCCTTATTCTTCTATTGTATCAGTTATTCTTTTGTACTTGTAATTTATTTCACTTGTACTTGTAATATTTCCACTTCCTTTTGTAATCTGATTCAAAATTTAAAGTAAGATTTCAGCGAAAGTACTTTACTCCATCAGTACAGAAAAGATCCCAGAAAACAGTAAAAGGGACAAATATTTTATGAGTTCTTTTTATCCTTATGTTTTCATTATATAGCAATTTTCTCTGTTGCTATGTCATAATCAAATAGGGGGAGATTGTTGATCCAAACCCTCAGTGATTTGATAATGACCCTCTCTTTTATACTTAGTGAAAATTGTAAATAAACAATATGTATCAGAGTTTCACTATTGCTGATAATTACTAAGATCTTATAGTACCGCTGATAGGAACTCTCGCTCTTTAGATTAAACATTCAGCGAACACTGTTCCCCATAATGCTCTGAGTCTGTTCAGTCCTTATGGTGATCGCTGATAAGTTAGTTGTTTACTTATGATCTCTGAAGACAAGTTTCACGTCAACATAGGTTCTACGCTGAAGTCGAAGATCAAGCTCAAGAACCAGCGACAAGTCTCCTAATGAACTGATGCGGATCAACGAAGACTCAGATTTGTCCACTCAACGTGAAGTATCAAGTACAAGACTTCAGCTATCGCTGAACTTGATCATTCGCTGATATAGAATGATAAACCGCTGAATCAACGAAAAGCTGATCATGAAGTCCTCCGTACAAAGTACTTTTGTCTTAACCACCCTTGCACGGCTCCGTACGATATGTCAGAAAAAGAACCTCCTTATTGTCTGAAATCGTACAACCACTCTGATACTACATTGTTCAAACATGCGGCTACTAAGGTTGTCAACAAAGGTCAATGACATGCAACCAATCAGCTGCTGCCACGTGTAAAGTGTAAACTGCCATGCATTAAATACATGCAGTATATAAGAAAAATAACTTACTTCATTTTGAAGTAACTTGCTAACTCTGGACAAGTTCATCCTTCTTATCTTGAGATAGGTTATTATTAGTAATTTCCTTCTCTTTCTTAGTGCCATAAACTTAGTGTTCCAACTTGTTTAGATTTAGGTTTATCCTTAATCTTGTTTCCGCAACAAGCTGTAAATTGTTAATGATTTTTCAATAAACAATTTAGAAAAGTAAAATTTGTGTTTGTATTCAACCCCCCCCCCCTTCTACAAACTTGTATAACCCTTCAGGACCAACAAAATGTCTTTGGAAGATATCAAAAAACAAACCAAAAGTGACAACAAATTCTGGACAGCAAGATTAACTTTCTGCCTTGGTTAAAAACAAATTCTTAGACCCTTTTCATCACTTCTTGTGATGAAATTGTGGTGAAACTAACATGTCCATACTAATATAACTTACATACTATATGTAAACGCATTTTACATATATTCTAACCTTTCGTTTTGAACCCTTTTCATCATCTTTATGATGAAATTGCGGTATATATGCATATATGTACTATATATGACTTCTAACTTTATATATACTATATAACTCTTAACTTTAGACCCTTTTCGTCACTCGTCATGACGAAATTGCGGTAACCTCATTCTATCATATGTAATGTATTAAATATTGATTACTAATATCGGTAAATTTCTTATAACATACAAACTTAACCTCAACAAAGGCATTTTATAATGATTTGGATAACTAAGCGAAATCAAGGACTAAGGTTTAGAACATAGAATCTTACTAGTGTCCTTACGTTCGTAGGATCGAAGTAGGATCGTGTGACGGATTGCATTACGCACCTCTTGGGAATATCTTCACTTACCACCGTGAGTTATCACAGCCCCTTTTTAATATTTTACATATTTTGGGGTGAAAAACATGTTGTTACTACAATTATTTTACGCACCGGTTGTCTCATTTTCTTGGAAATACTAATCTTGCTATACTTGCTTATGCTCTATGGTATGTATGTTTTGTGCATGTTGTAAGATCTTGAGCTTTCTCTATCGTACTAAGTCCCCGTTTAATCAACGTTACCCGTTTAACTCACGAGTGTGAGCCGTTGGTAATTATGGATAGCGTTATTTGGTTGACACCCACTCACCTCGCGAGTGCATAATTACTATTTTCTGTAATTCCGTAATTCCGTAAGCATGTTTGTGAGGAACATGCAGTTTGGGGCATTCCGTTATTAGGTTTGGGTAGTGGGCTCATTTCTTAACATATAATTGCATACGATACTATACCTTGCGCATTTTGACGAACGAACTCTTAACCCGTTATGCGGATTTACAAAAGTGTGTTTTACTACAACCGAATACTTATATCCACTTGTGCGGATTAAAACTGTTTCGATGACAAACTTATATCCACTTGTGCGGATTAAAACTGTTTCTATGAAAAAGTTTGCGGTACTCATAAAAACCTGTGAACTCACCAACTATTCAATAGTTGACCCTCTCATTTACATGCTTTTCAGGAGATAGCAAGTAAGATTGGAACTTTAGAAGACACCACAAGTACCTGCATCCAACACTATTTTCCTTATCATGTCAATTTTTGTTTTGGACATTTTGTATTTTTGAACAAGATGTAACTTTTGTAAACCTTTTAAGCTATGATGATTGTGTGTTGTCTTCCACCTTATGCAATGAAACCTTGAACTGTGACATCCTGTATTTCCACTTTAGTGGGGTGTGACACTTTATCCCCAACTTGAAACTCGATAAGTTTCCTTCTTTTGTTTGCATACTTTCTTTCCCGATCTTGCGCGACCGTCATTTTTTCACGGATCAGTTCTATTTTATCAGCTATCGCTTGCACCAATTCTGGACCTGCTAGTTGTCTTTCCCCAACCTCGTTCCAACATAACGGCGTCCAGCCCTTGCGTCCTAATAGTTCTTCAAATGGCGCCGCTTGGATACTCGCGTGATAACTGCTGTTATATGAAAACTCTATCAGGGGCAAATTCACTTCCCACGAACCCTTAAAATCTAACACACATGCTCGGAGCATATCCTCCAATGTCTGTATGGTTCTCTCACTTTGGCCGTCAGTCTGAGGGTGGTAAGCGGTACTCAACTTCAGTTTCGAGCCCAACTCTCGCTGAAGACTTCTCCAGAACGAAGATGTAAACCGACTATCACGGTCGGACACAATAGATCATGGCACTCCGTGTCTCGACACGATCTCATTTATATACAACCTTGCCAACTTCTCCAATGGATCTGATTCTCTAATTAGAAGGAAATGTGTGGACTTGGTGAGACTATTCACAATCACCCATATTGCATCGTGGCCCTTCGGCGTCCTTGGTAATTTAGTGACAAAATCCAGGGTGATGTTATCCCATTTCTACACTGGTATATCCAAAGATTGCAGTTCCCCGTATGGTTTTTGATGTTCTGCTTTGACTTTCAGACACGTCACACATCGTTCCACAAAGTGAGCGACATCCTTCTTCATTCCTGGCCACTAATAAAACTGCCTTAAATCCCGGTACATCTTATTCGTCCCTGGATGCATGGAATATCGCGACCTATGCGCTTCTTCCAGAATGCTTACCCTCAAGATTCCCAACTTTGGAGCCTACACCCGGTTCTTCAAGAACCTCAAACCACTATTGTTGGCACTTAGCAAGGACGTAACCCCGACGATTCTTTCACTCTTTACATTTTCTTCTAGCAACGCCTCCTCTTGAGACTTCTTGACCTTATCCAAGCGATCTGAAGTCGCCTCGACCTTAAAGGCAACTACTCTGGTCTATTCCCCTCGCTTCATCCTACTCAACGCGTCGGCAACCACATTCGCTTTACCCGGGTGGTAAAGAATTTCACAGTCCTAATCATTCAGTAGTTCTATCCATCTTCTCTGTCTCATGTTTAACTCTTTCTGATCGAAAAGATCTGGCACTTAACTCAATATAAGTAGTGTTGCCATATATTTAAGGCAAACACCACTACCGCCAGTTCCATATCGTGCGTAGGGTAGTTCTTTTCATGATCTTTCAACTGTCGGGATGCGTAAACGATCACCTTCCATTTTTGCATCAAGACACATCCTAACCCAAACTTGGACGCATCACTGTAGATAACGAATTCCTTAGATCCGTCGGGTAATGATAGAATCGGAGCGTTACTCAGACTTTCCTTCAACTTATCAAAAGCGACCTTCTGAGCCTCGGTCCAAATGAAATTAACGTTCTTCCTCGTCAATGCGGTCAACGGAGTGGCTATACATGAGAAGTCTTTAATGAACTTCCTATAGTAGCCCGCCAATCCGAGAAAACTTCTTACTTCCGTTGGCGACTTCGGCGGTTCCCAATCCTTAATTGCTTCAATCTTGACTAGGTCTACTTTGATACCGTCCGCCGACACCACATGACCCTGGACTTCTCTCAACTAGAACTCACACTTTGAGAACTCAGCGTACAATTTCTCACGCTTCAACAGTTCTAACACTGCCCGAAGGTGCTCCTCGTGATCACTCCGAGATCGGGAGTAGATCAGAATGTCATCAATGAAGACGATTACACACTTGTCCAACAACGAACTACACGCTCGGTTCATCAAGTCCATGAATACGGCTGGGGCGTTAGTCAGACCAAATGGCATAACTAAAAACTTGTAGTGTCCATATCTTGTGCGAAAGGTCGTCTTAGGCACGTCTTCCTCCTTCACCTTCAGCTGGTGATATCCCGACCTTAAATCTATCTTTGAGAAATAGCTCGTGCCTTGCAACTGGTCGAAAAGGTCATTGATTCTCGGAAGCAGATACTTGTTCTTAACCGTCACCTTATTGAGTTCTCGATAGTCTATACACATCCGCATAGACCCATCCATCTTCTTAACGAATAGTAATGGCGCTCCCCAAGGCGATGAGCTCGGGCGAATGAAACCCTTGTCGAGTAACTCTTGCAACTGCATCATCATCTCCTTCATCTTTGCTAGTACCAAGCGATAGGGCGCACGTGCAATTGGTGCCACCTCGGGCATCAAATCTATTCTAAACTCCACTTGACAATCTGGGGGCAGACTCGTCAAGTCGTCCGGAAACACTTCCAGGTACTCATGTATTATAGACACATCTTCCATTCCCTTCTTCTCTTTCTTAGCATCTAGCACGTACGCTAAATACCCAAGACACCCCTTCCCCAAACATCGCCTAGGTTTCATCATATATATCATACACGACTTCCAATCCCGACAATCCCCATAAATTACTACTTCCTTCTTATCCGGCAAGGCGATACGAATCAACTTCTTATTACATACGATGTTAACGTCGTTATCGGCTAACCAGTCCATTCCTATTATCACATCAAACTCCCCCATACCCATCGGGTATAAACTCCCCCATGCAACGGAAATAAATGGCCATCTATGTCAATGCTACACCCTTCAAAAACCCCCCTTCACCCAGACTCAACTATCATGCGCTACTTCTACTTCTACTTCAAACCCAAAGTTCAACCTCTTGGGTTTCACTTGCAAATTCCGAATTAAATTCGGCGAAACAAAAGAAAGATTTGCGCCCGAATCAAAAAATACATTAGCAAAAGTCGAGTCAATAGGGAAAATACCTATCACCACATCAGGCGTATTCACCGCTTCCTTTGCCGACATGTGAAATGCCCTCGCCTTCGCGCGAGCAGGCTCCAACTTTCTATCTTCATCCCTTCCACTGTTATTACCATCATAGCTACCAGAAAATCCCCTCTTTAGCTGTGGACAGTCCATCTTGATGTGGTCTGGCGAACCACATTGATAACATGGTCTTAGACTACGGCAATCTAGTGCCATGTGCCCTGTCTTCCCACACTTATAGCATCCTTCTTTATCTGACAAACATTCCCCCTTATGCATCCTGTTACATTTACCATAAGGCCTCTCCCCCACTCTTGATCCTACCCGCAACTCGGGTCTAGGAGCATTCCGCCTATTTGCATCATGGTTAGGCCCGTCCCATTTTCGTTTATCACCGACTCCCTCTGTCATCTGCCTGTTCTTTTTCTTCTCTGTAAGTTCAGCTATATCCACCGCCGCTTGGAATGTAGTGGGATCCTTTACCTGGACCAGTTCTCTTACGTTGGTCTTCAACCCCTAAATGTACCTCTCTATGCGCCTCTCCTCAGTAGGCATATACAATTATGCGAATCGAGCCTTTTCAATAAACTTAGATGTGTACTCCTGCACTGACATTGTTCCTTGTTCTAACCCCAGAAATTCTTCCTCTAGTTTCTTAATTTCCGCCAACGGGCAGAACTGCGCCTTAAACCTATTCGTGAAGGTTTCCCACGAAGTCGACTTGGCCTTTCCCACCGGTTTCCACATCCCACCAAACGATAGCATCAGGTTTCAACATCGACATCGCGTACAGTACCTTGTCTCCCTAGGCACACTTGCTGGTATCAAAAGCCAACTCCATTTCTCGAATCCATCTCATGGCCATCACTGGATTTTGCTCTTCGCTAAAAGGAGGTTTGCACGATGCAAAAGTCTTAAAAGTACATCCTTTCGTTGTCTTAGGTTCACCAGCTACCAACAGAGTCGATTTAAGATGATCTCCCACTTCAGTTGGAGGTAAGCTAGACGCTTCGGTCTTTGTCTCATTCCCACTCTTAGTTCCTCCCTCCGACGTAGACTTAATCTGATTATCCAACAATGCTTGCAGTATTTCTTGCAGTTTGCCCGTTTCAGCAGTAAACTTTTATGCAGTCACAAATGTTTGGTTCAGGTTTCGTCTCGGACTCTTCGACTGACTTCCTCCTCCCACCGAGGTGGTACTTTTCTGGTGGAACAGTTCACGCACTTCAGGTGCCCCCACACTCTTAACCGGACGGATAGTCGGCCCCTTCTTCTTTCTTCAAGTCTCCATGCCAGCTCCCTCCGCCTGGGTGGTAGCTCGCTGGGGCGGTCTTCCCCGTCCTCTTCCTCGGCCTCCGCCCCTCCCGCAGGTGGCCGCTCGACTCGGAGGATCCACTGGTCCATCCTCCATGAATTCTTCCACGTGAATCTCCCCCACAATCGGGATGGTACCCATTACCGGCACCGATCTACTTCTCAAGGTTCTCTCGAACATTCTTGGTTACTGAAAGACGCCAAAATAAACAACTTAGGGCAACAACTCTAGAACAATAACGCAAATTAAGCACATACATGTACCTGTAAATCCACGGTTAGACTGGCCAGATGTAACTACGAACATACCTTACATGACGGTCCTCACTACCCTATCATTCGTGTTCTTGTTGAGGTCTTCCTAGGCTTTCCTAATTTCTCAGCTGTGATTTCTACCTCCACAGTTTAACTGTAGGCCCGTCCGGTCACCTAAATCTCTTAAACTATGGCTCTGATACCAACTGTAACAACCCAAACTCCAAAATAAATCATGTATAACTAAATATAGAGCAAACAGCCAAAACGGCCCCATAAATTCGAAGTACAACCATTTAAAAAAATAGGTTCGCGGAACAAACTATACACAACCGAGAATTTCTAAACAAGTCTCGAAGCAAAGGAGAGTAATTATAACTATCAGCTAATCCTCACTCCTAGCTTAGGCCTTCTCCTTGCCCTTGCCCGAGCCTCCTACTAACAGCTTCCCTGAAAATGGGTTTAGATTTGAAAATGCGAGGGTTAGACCATGAGGTATAGTGAGTTTCCTCAGGAAAACCTTCCGCACCACCACAAAATAAAAATTAATTTATAATTAATCAGTGTATCAAACATTTAACTTTCATCAACGGAAACATCCAAGATATGGCACACTGATGCCCCATACACTGGTGACAACGTGTCAGTCTCATACTGCCTTATTTGGAACACACCCTCCATGGCTTAAACGGGACCCCCCCGGTATGAGCACTGGCGAGACACCCCACCCTAACTTAGCCGTATCATATCCACCATCAAATGTATGCATACATATTAATTTAACTTTCCCAAACATGGCAATCAAACAATTTCATATATGACAGATAAAACTTGCAGTTTCATAACATAACATGCATTTAAAGATGGTATGTCAAATTACTCATTTTCAGTTGGAAAGACTCACCTGCTAGCCTTGCTTAGCTCTCCTTACTCTGCTTCGGAACCTAAGATTTGAACCCCTTCAAGAATTTAATGCTTGAGCTAATTCCGATTCAGCTTTCTCCTTGCTTTCTTCCAAGAATTGCAGATGATAGATTGATTTCTTCCTTTTTGCTCTCACACATACACAACCGCTCAAAAGAAATGGAAATCCCTAGGGTTTTATACCCTCCTTCCACAATTTACACTTCCGACCCTAATGTTCAAAAGTTCCTTTTTTTCTCCATAAATCTCATATTCCTTTAAATAAAAACTTTGGTTATTACAATCTATATAGTTAATATTTGGATTCCAAAAATATAACTAATAGATAAATTAAATATTTTATTAAAATTATTTAATACATTTTTATTATCTATGAAAAATATAAGTATAACTACAATCTTTAGATGACTTAAATAAACATTTTTAAACTGTTATATCTGCTTTCAATAATTAAATGTATTGTTAATTAAAAACTAATAATTCTAACTAATTAATAATTAACATTAATTTATAAATCTAATTAATAATTAACATTAATTTATAAATATAATGAACTAATAATTTATATTATTTACTATCTATTAGTACTAGTAATAATTATTTTTTATTAATAATTTTAATAATATAATAAATATAAATTAATATTAATCGGGATTATAAATGGAAAAAGTGATAAAAAGCTCATGAAACACCACTTCAAATAACGTTTCAATAAATTAGTTTACAAGATAGTTTAAGGCTACGTTTGGCAAACTAGCTGATATGCTAGCTGTTGACTCATAAGCTAGCTGACAACTGATAAGCTAGCTGATGAAGAAGTCACGTTTGACAAAACTAGATTATAAACATGTAAAATGATAAACGACGACATCTTCAAAAAAATATTAATTACAATATTTAATTTTATAATTAAAACAAATTTATAGCAATATAATATGTTACTTAATACAACTAATAATGTAAAGAAAAATTAAATAACCCATGTTAATTAAAAGAATTTAAAATTTATTATTGAGTATATACTATAAATTTTGAATTTGTTAAATCAAATTTTAGAAAAAAAATATATATTAACTTATGATCTTAAATAACCGTTACGTATAATATGAAAAAAATAACCAGATAATACTTAATAAACTGATAGTAATTTATAAATAAAATATATTGATTAATGTTAAAAAATATATAAAAATATATTTATATGATTAATAATAATTCTAAAAAATTAAAAGTTAATATCAATGTATAATTTAAACTTAATTTAATACTTTTTATTTAGTATTAATTAATAATAATTAAATCTAAAAAAATTAAAATTTATTTATAATAATAGAATAAATAATAATTAATATTAATGATAGTAATATTAGAATATTTACAAAAAACTGCTCAAAAGCTACTCCAAGTAGCGTTTCAAACAGCTAGTTTATGGTCATTCAAATATGTACCCAAAAAATAAGCTAGCTTAGAAGTTAGTTTTTTCTTGCCAAACGACGCCTAAGTCCATCCAAATGTACACTCCATTATTAAGCTAGCTTCTAGCATCTCCAATAGCTTCTCTAAAATTGAGAAATAGAGATTTTGGATTTTTTTTACTCCAAAAAGTTCTCCAAAAGACCAAAAGTGTGAATTTCTCTAAATTTGGAAAATTTTCCAAAAATGATTACTATAAGAAAGTATCTTATTATATTACACCAATAAGAAATCTTGAAATGAAATGTTTATGAAAGATAAAATAATATTTAATTAGATATATGTAATATTTTAGTAATATAAATAACATGTAATCTCCATAATTGAAAATCTGTTGGCGATGATATGACATGAAAAACATGTGAAAAACCTAACATTGAGATTCCCGAAGAGCATCTCCAACATATTCTTCAAAAAAAAATTAAAATAATAATGAAACTTTAAAATCTCTAAAACAAAAGGACATCTAATTATACATATTAAAAGATTAACTTTATTATTAAAATATTGCTTTCTTCTAATAAAATATTATTTGTTCTTGAAAATTTTATTTTAAAGTTTCCTATAGGTGAGAATATATTAAACGATAGAGTAAACTACGGATTTGATCCTCTATTCTCATTTATTACAAAAGAAACCTCGATGTATGCAGTTTGTTACAAACTTGGTCCCTCACAATAATGTTCGTCTATTTTATTCATTAAGTACGATGGAAAATTGGTCATTTTACATTTTTTCTTTGTTTTACGATTTTTAATTGTTTTTTAATTATATCATATACATGTTTGTGTGTGTGCATATTTATATAGGGTCAGGTTTAGGGTAAAACTACAAATAAATATAACACTAGCGAACACCTTGGTAACCGTTCATCCAGACGGGCACATGTGCATAACATGCACACATGCATAAAAATCAAAAAACATCTTCAGTTTCTTGTATGCACATATGCATACCGTCCAAATGAACGACTATCAGGATGTTCCTCAATTTTTCGTTTTTCTTTGTGATTTTCCCCTGTACCTCCATTTATATGTATAGATGTTGGGGTTTCAATCTATTGTATTAAAGTTGAGGGATCAATATTGTAAATACCTCTTTGAGGTATAAATAGTTTTGTGTTAACCCTGGTTTAGGGTTAATCAATCTCATTAGATTTGGTGTGATAAGGCAACAACCTCAAGTTGACCTTCCCCAAACAAGTGTCTCCCAGGTAGCCACATCTACTACTCCGTCTCATTTTTTGGGACAGGGTATTGAAGAAGCCGTCGTGGACCTATCGATGCAAGCGCACAACCTCCCTAGCCACTCGGGCATCTCTTAACATATTCTTGGTTCACATATGGATGGGGACTTAGCACAAAATCTACCGGTCTCTCACTTGGAGAGTTCTGGTATTGAAACAAGAGAACACTAGCCCCAGTTCTCGACTTCTTTGGACGCAGAATTGAGTCTAGAGCCCATTGATGATATACTTTCCTTGTTTAGGACACAACCACATACATCGCCTATTGTTGGAAGTCTAAGTGACCCAACCGGAACACCCATAGTATCTCTGCCACTTGGTGGATTACAAGGACTGGGTGGGAGTCCTACGACAATCAACATCACGCTAGCTGTGAAAGTAGGTAGTACAACCGTTATCTCAAACTCTGTTACTTCAACTGGTAATCTAAGTGATCCAGGAGTTACACTACCGGAATTCGTTTCCAGGAAATATCTGGACGACACCCTAAAGGTTGTCCGCGATCATATGGAACAGGAGATGAGGAAATAGATGCACACGCTCAAATACCTGATTAAAGGTAAAGGTGTTATGACTGAGCCTGAACCCAATACACAAACACCACCTCCACCACCTCAAGGTCAACCAAGCACAAATGAAATGACCATCGATACCTCAACCAACCCATGTTCCAAGCCAACACTGACACCTCAACTGAAGCCGACATCGTAAGGATTATCAGATCTCTGGTCGAATCCGCTCAACCTCAAAATATCCAAACCATCACACCCCAATCCTTCTAATCCTACCAAACCCATATAGATACCATACTTGACCGCTTGAACACAACTCTTTAGTCTGTGTAGAAAACTCTAGCTACACTTTCTGACAGAGTTGCTGTAGAAACCAGGATTGATCTTACAACCAATTAAGCAATCAAGAACACAATTAAACAGTAATCGAACAGAGAATTAGAACCAAAAGCTTGTATTCATTCAAGAACAGAGAACATATCTAGAGAGATAATTTCTCTAAGATTACAATGTGAATACGAAAGCTATTCAAAAGTTATGCGAAAGTTAGTTAGCTTACAGTTGCTAACTCTTATATACACTGTAAGGAAAAGCTAAAGCTACAGTACATATATAAGACAAACCAATAGAACAATTACACGTGTTCTAATTAGTAACAGAATATAACTGAAAATATCTAAGACAAAAGTTATGAACAACATGTTCAGAACTTATGAACATTCTTCTGATTAAGCTCTTCAGAACATACACTTCAGCACTTGACATTTTCATCTTCATATACAGAACTTCCGAGTCTCCTACTCATAACTCTGAGCCTTATGTTCAGAACTGATACTTAGCAATCTTTACAATATTTTCCAATCAGAACTTCTGAGCCTTCTTTCTCAGAAGTCTGAGTCTTCAGTTCAGACTTCAACACTTAGGCTTTTTGACAAACTTCAGTACTAACAATCTCCCCCTTTTGTCAAACAAGCCTGTATTGATCAACATTGAATTCCTTTAATGCAGATACAATGTTCAGAAGAATTATATTCCTCAAAGCTAATCTTCTTTCAATCCTTTCAATGATTTCTTGTATCTCTTCAACTCGTTTTCCTCTTGATAGTTTCTTCTATAAGCTACTTTTGATGAATCTTAGAGTTCCAGAGCAATACTTAGCCACTTCACTAGCTCTGAAGAAGATCTTTTCACTTCTTTTGTTTTTCAAGAAAACTCCCAATTCTGGCCATTTGCTAATGTTTCCACTTCTCAGAAGATTTAGTTGCTCATGATCATTGTTTGGCTTGGAAAGTTAAACACATGGTCTATGCACATACAGAGCAACATGGAAATCAATATATGCATACCATCTCAGAATGTAAAACATTGCTTCTCTAACTGTGGCCAATGCTCCCCTTTCCTTTTTGTATTTACTACAATCTTTATTCTCCAAAAGGCAGTACAACCGGTAGAAATCACATACAGAGATCTTATCAAAATTAGCTTCAGTGAAGTAGTAAACTTTTCCATCCTCTCTCAAAACTTCAAATCCATAGTATTCATTTTTCATGAACTTCTTGACACAAATCTATTTGATTCCAGTGATAATAAAATCACAATATACAGACTCTTTTGGTTTTCCTATGCGTCTTGAAAATTCAGAACGAAACCTCTGAGAGAACTCTGTTTTATCATGAAACACACTCAAAAAATGCACATCTCTTGGTTGAAAGAACTTTGGAAAATCATATTCTTCATCAAACATCAACTCATCCAGAAAATGCAATTCAAACTCATCTTGAAACTTATGTGAATATCCACCTGAGTAGTCTTCTTCTCCCATCATATCAATTGGTCTCACCATTCTGATACATCTGTGAACATTCTGAACATTAAGAGCATTTATCAACACACTGTGCATTCTCCTTATCAGAATATCATTCATCCTCATTTCTTCAAACTCTGAGATAAGATCACCTCCAGTGTAAGGAATAATATCTGAACATGTTACCACTCTATCCATTTCATAACTTTCTGCTAACTCCACTTCAGAGATATCCACCATAGAAGTATCTACCATAACCATTTCAGAACTAGTAACCATCTCTTCTTCATAACTAATGACTTTCCGAACATTATCAGCATCCATATCCGAAGATTTTTCAAGTACCACATCTTCTGATTCCATATCATCCTCAGAACTTAGATTTTCAGAACTTGTAGTTGAAACCACTATTAACTCAGTACTTTGCTTCTGCTTTTTCTCCCCCTTTTGATGATGATGAGGCTCATTATCATCAAACTTCCTCTTCAAAGACTGAGTTGATTCAGATTCTGGCACTACAACAGACAAATGCATGATCTGTAGAGGCTTTGATACAACAACAAGATTTGAACTGAATGCTTGAAGCAGAGAAGACTTCATGGCATCCATACTTTTGAGCATATATTCTTGAAACTTTGAAAACTTATCTGTGATCTCCTTTTGATGAGATTCCACAGATATTTTAACATTATCCACTTTTTGTTCAACAGACTTAGCCTTTTCATCCAACATGGTTCTGAGATTTTTTACTTCATCTTTCAAAGTAGATATAGTATTCTCCAAGTTCTGAACTTTTTCACCTAAATCCTGATTTTGTTTCTGAATCTTTTCAAATTCAGAAGGTGCTAACGGTAATCCTGGATCAACAGATGAACCAGTTTTCATATGTTCTGAGAACACATGGCCTGTAGGTGTCACAGAGTCACCTAGTGCAACAGATGCACTTTGTAAAGAAGCTTTTAAAATATTCACCTCCCAGGGCTTCCATCCAATCCTTGACACCCAATATTAGGTATGACTATGGAAGTTGAAACAGGAAAACCAATTTCCTGTGATGCGCTTATGTGAAATGAAAATTCAGGCCCAAACAAGATATTACTGTGAAATCCTGACTCAGTGTGATGAATAAAAGGTTGGGATTGATTGCCAAACTCCAAATGAGTAAACAATGGTTCCCCTGTTTGACTTGAAACAGTAGCATGTGGAGATGCTTCTGAGTTGATGGGATTGGGTAATTCAAGTTCTACCATGGGCTGAATGGTATTTTCTTCAATATTTGTCACAAAGACTTGTGAACCAATAGCAGATGTGGATGCCCAGTTGAGATCAGCTGGATCAGAATTATCTATGTTTTCTAATTCTGGTGACATTCTCTCATCCTCACCTCTCTCTATATGTTTTTCACTTTCATTTCTAACCAAGCTCTCAGAATTTTCCCTCTCAATTCTCTCAGAATGTTCTCCCACATGAACATCCTCCCCCTCTCTTTCTGCATTTAACCCCTCTCCTCTCCTCTCTGGGTTATCCTCATAGGTAGGGACCCGAGGTTATTCAAGTCCCATTGAGGTGCAATATACTATTAAAATCTCACTCTCCCTTGGAATGAATGACCTAAGTGATCTTGTCAAAGGTTTGTGATTAGGAAAATTCAAAAGTTTAAGAACAAATGTTAATTTACCCATGTAGAATACTGGCCCATGCTCCTCATCAGGTCTCCTTGGAATATTAGGATCTTGCCTCATTGCATACCAGATCACCATCTGCCAGTACCTCTGATAAGGTATATATGTCAAAGGATTATCTCTTGTTTCTCCCCCCAGTGCCTTATGATTTATTTCAAAGGTATTCTTCATATCTTCCCATAAGATAGAAGCATAGTCATAATGTCTGTTCTTCACTAACCCATGAAAAATCTACATGATTTATCTTGATCCTTGATCTGGAGAACTGTGCTTCCCAGATAAACATTTGTTAACAATTGTGAATAAACATGCCCAGATTGGTGGTAGTTTGTTTCTTCTGAATGAACTAAGATTCCTCAATTCCTCATTGTATCCCAATCTTCTGAATTCAGATAGCATCTCCTCTGTTAAAGGTGAATCCTTAAAATCTGATCTTTCCTCCAAATCATCTTTCTCTGGCAACCTTAACATAATTCTCATAAAACTAACAGTCAGAGTTATAGAAACCCCCCTATATTAGACACAAACTTGTTTCCTTGTAGCTCCAAGTTCTTCCACCATTGTTGAATATACTGTATTGGTACAGTCTTTTTCAGAGTAAACCACTTTTTAAAAGGATGATACTTCAACAATTCTGTTATAATTCTATGTTCTTCTTTGAAATTTGTTTCATCAAGCAATAAGACACAATTGTTTTCTAATAAAGCCAAATATTCATCCTCTGGTACTAACCTTTCCATTGAAATGTGTCTAGAAGACATTGCAGACCTTATAGCACTCTGTTGGTGTTCAATATTTGCATTTCCCACCTCTGCATTGCCCTCAGACTCAGCCATTTGTTCATCCTCTGCATTTCCTCCAACATTTCCTCCTAAAACGTTTCCTCCTATAGCCCCTTCTTCTGCGAATATATTATCAGGCATTTGTACTTCATCATCCTCATCTGAAGACGACATCAAGGTCTTTGCAGAGTGCAAAGATCTAGTGACACTTCTACGTGCAGCATACATGATTATCACTCAAGAAGTATGAAAGAAAACAGAATCAATGAACTCAGGAATTTTCACATCTCACTTTTCACTCTTGGAATTCGAATGAATTTTAAATAGGGATTCTAAGGTCTATTTAAAATCCGCGAAGCTGAAAGGATTTAAACGATGAAAAACTGCTTTATATCAGAGTTATAACGGTTTCTAACACTGTGAAATACCACAAAAGATGTTAAATGAAACGTGGTATTATCAAATGAATAAGATACTGACACGTGTTATTTGATAGAAATCAACACAAGTTAAAGTTCTGAATAACACGTTCAGAATTCTGAGAATGCATACTCAGAATTTCCGAGTACACAGTTCAGAAGAAATTCCCTTGAAACCGAAATTCATTTAAATCTCAACTTCTGATAATATAAATCATTTAATCACCCAGAAGTAGTTTGAACAGATACAAAATTATTTTTATCATCAAAAGTCTGTCCCTCTTGAGATGATTTGTGATTTCTGAAAATCATTTAAAATCTAACTTCTGACCTTGAAAACCTTTATTAAAGAATTCAGAAGTTGTTTGAACAAGTATAAAACAATTTATCATTAAAAGCTTGTCCTTCTTATAATGATTTGAGATAAGAAAAAAATACAAACCTTGTAAGCAACTCAGAATGATTTCTGAAAGATATGAATGTTGCCCCCTCATTTATGCATATACTCAAACACATATTAGACATAAAGGAATATGAAATGAATAAAACAAAAAGAACTTAACAACAAATTGAAACACTTGTAAATTCTAGAAATAAGTTCTGAAAGGTACATTCAGAAGATCTGAGTAACCTATTCAGAAAAGAATATTAAGTCAGATTTCTGAAGTATTGACTCAGAAGTTCTGAACTCAAGACTCAGAACATCTGAGTAAGAGAGTCAGAATTCTGAGTACACTACTCAGGAAATCTTACTTAGAAAAAAAATTATTTCTGAAAAATAACAAATATAATCAATTAGTTAGATTAAGCATTCTTATCTTACATATGAGAAAAGTATACCTTTTGTGATCAAGAGGCTTTGTAAACTAGTCAGCCAATTGATACTTTGTGTGTACAAAATGCATTTCTATAGTTCCCTTTTCCACATAATCCTTAATAAAGTGATACCTTACATCAATATTGTAACACCCCAAAACATGAGCCAATTTAAACCTCAAGTTATAACAGGTTATGACAATAAATACTTCAACTTATAAAAACAGGCAGTGGATTAACCATCAAGAGTATATTCACATTACAAGATCCTTCAAAATAACCTATCAATCTAAATATGTCCCTTCAACCAGATTAATCAAGTTATCTATCAATCCATCACAATCTCTTCTTTGTTAAATTCATCCACCTCTGCTATATCAAAACGCTCGTCCCACAACCATTTACCTCCCCGAGCTGGTACCTGGTAAGAAGACATCAATTAAGACGATTAGGCCAACGCCTAGTGAGAACATTCGTTTCCAAGATAACATTTGTAAAAATCAATGTAAACAAGTTATAACAAACCTGATTTCCTCTTTTCTTACCATACGTATAACTCTATTCTGTTAACACGATTTTTACCCAGTTCCATGAATATGACTGACACACATTCCGTCATCATATCATATCTCAGAGCCACACTACGAATCTTCAAAGATTCTAGATCAATGCTCTCCACTAATAAATCGCGATTACACACGCCCATTTATCGGTAAGGAAGCAGAGATCACAAGCACTTATGTCAATCTCACTCTCTTCCTTAGAAATCAGGAATAACGATTAATACCACATGCCTATTCCAGGATTTCCCACACATACTGGAATAACGATTAAACGAGTTATACCACATGCATATTCCATGTGATTTCCCACACACACTGGAATAACGATTAAACGAGTTATACCACACGCCTATTCCATGTGATTTCCCACACACACTGGAATAATGATTAAACGAGTTATACCACACGCCTATTCCATGTGATTTCCAAACATTAGTGCCTATGGATCCATTACACTTATTTCTACTCGTGAAAGTTAATGCTTAATACAGATTTCTCATATCATTCAGTATGAACAAATCGCCTTTATAGCATATAGATTCCTCATATCATTCAGTATGAGCAAATCATATATATAAATCGTACAGATTCCTCATATCATTCAGTATGAGCAAATCACATTTAACACAATCCTGCCTAGTATCACACTTAGCGCAAATCACATTTAGCGCAGTCTATAAACCTAACATACTACTATTCAAAAGTACATATGTTCAAGTAATATAAGATATATGTCAATTCTTAAATCGCACCTTTTCACGATTACATAATGCCCATTTCATTACATCTGGATAGATACATAAAATTACAAGGCCTCTAGATACTTAACTTATCAGGTCCTTGAGCCATATCAAATTTTGATACCATTTAGATATACTGGTTTCCTTACTCAACTCCCGATATGCTATACCGGGACTCACCTGTACCGTGACTTGCCTCTACCGGGACTTACCTCTACCGGGACTTCCAACTACCGGGACTTGTACTACCGGAACTTGCCACTACCGGGACTTCCACTACCGGGACTTGTACTACCGGAACTTGCCACTACCGGGACTTCCAACTACCGGGACCTATCCTTGATACCGGGACTCTCAATCCCCGGTACTTATCGTCGATACCGGGACTACACCGGAACTACACCGGGACTACACCGGAACTACACCGGAACATTTAAGTACCGGGACATCACTGGTTTTACGTACTGTTCATTCAACCATGTCCATAAATCGATTTAAATCATAAAATCAATTCATTCCACTCATTCTATTCAGTCCTCAACTAATTTATACAGATATATCAAGGTTAGTATAACTTAAAAATTCTGATTTGTACAAAGAACAGAATGAACTCACCTTTTGTAGTAAAAACCCACTTCTGCACAAAATCTGAACTTCAAACTGATGTTTATGATTCTGCAGATCCATCCAATACACAAGTTTGTTTATAATCTAACATCAACAATGAATCTTTTATCAAACCAATATAAATCCCTTACCAAATCTGAATACCAAACTTGTTTTTCTTCTTTTCCCTCTTTTTCTCTTCCTCTGGTTCTCTAAACCGACTCACACAAGGCAACTGAGATATTCTTCTTATCTCAATTGCTTTATCCATATACACATTTTAATTAAAACCAAACATACCCTCAAGATCCATTATTCCCAAAAGTACCACCATACTTTCATTACTTGTATTTTAACCCCTTTTTGAGTTATAACACTTCCATATAATCCAAGGTTTAAACTAGAAAACAAATACATCCAAAATTCTTATTAAAACACTAATAACGAAAATTCAGGATGTTACAATACTCCCCAACTTGAAAATGATTTCGTCCTCGAAATCAATATCAGGTCAACAGATGGGGATACCTATCCTTCATATTCTCTTCCGACTCGAAAGTCACATTAACAACTCAAAGATATAATACCATTATACCTATATTCACCCTCTTAGATTGTAATTTATTAAAAGGTTTTTCTAAAAACGATTCCCGCTCTTTCACATAACAACTTTTCTCATCAAATATGCTTCAAAAACTACTGCAATCCATCATTGCATCCATGACTTACACATTTCTTCGACACAAAACGCTATCACCTTCTCACATCACTATCGCACCACACAAACACGTCTCAACCAAGCACTAAAGGGTTGTATATCAAAGGTGATAACTCCAATGAACTTGTAGTAAGACTACATTCTTAAATCCAATCTTTCCATCATTGCTTCCCCACGTTAGCGTGGAATACTATCTTTCAAGTATTACTTGTCTCATTCTCCCAATTTTCCACATATCGATAGTATTTTCTCATTACGATCCATAACCAAATAGTTTCACTAAGATTTCTAACTTAAAATATTTAACCAAGTTATCTTGAAACTACATTACCGTTCGAAGTTACTACCCATTCTTAGATCTTCAACTAATCTTTTATTGTACAATTCTTTCACACATAAGAAGCAACTTATATTCATTAATGATTTTGCCTTCACTATACCACACCAACTTACAAGCTACATGCTCCATCAACTTTATTGACAAATAGTACTTTTCATCCGGAATCCCCGAAAACTTCCATTCGGATACTCCCTCTTTCTGACTTCACATTACATACTAGTTGACATATCTATCTTGGCAATTCATGTCACTACTCGTTCGTACAATCTACACCCATAACATTAACCACATACCAGGTCTCTCATAGACTCATACACAAAACATTTATATTCCTGTTTTCTCGCCCAAAAACCGAGTTTATTTCACTAGATATCTCCTCCCCAACTTTAGTTGGACTACCACTCACGATTTTCTAGTTAACTCGTACCTACTTGTTACTTGCTAACTCTTTGTGATTCCAAACCTTTACATAAACCGGACATACTCCTTCACAGATCAACACAATCTATGTACTCCTTTAGTTCGTCTCTAGTACTTCATCTTTTATAAATCTTCCACATCATAAGTAAAACACTTATCTAAAAACAACAGTCCTTCACTGTTCTTACCATCCCCAGAAGGTGGTCCTTCAACTTTTAAACTTCTGTTTCAAGACTTAACATTTATACATGACCCCAAAAGGATAACCAAAGCATTTACGTCAAGTAAACTTCAATTACAATATCATTCATGCAATTTCAACCCCAAGCCTACGTCGAGCTTATCAAATCCGGTCAATGCTCTTAAGACTCAACTGAGTTCAAAACCGAGCCATCTACTCAAAGGATCTAATGATCATTATGCAACATACGCTCCGAGGCATGATAATCCTACGACCCCTTCATTGCTACTTTCCCAACGAAGTCAACTATACAGGTATATATATATATATATATATATATATATATGTCCACGTATATGCAACTCTTTTATACTCCACAATGTTTATATATTTCGCCAAGGTTCATTAGTTCCAAAGGTATTAAGAACGCGAAATTTATCAAAGAGTCTTTACACCTAAGACCGACACTTGTTCAAATAGAAAGCAGTTAAGCATATAACACATCCAAGAATCCATCTCGAGTCACTAAAACTGACAAACATTCAAAAGACTCATTTGAATATAAATCAAGCCTTTAAGGCCAAAATAAACGTTTGGTTAAACATGTGCCACTAACACGATTACGTAAATCAAAATACATTGTTACCCAAAATCTTTACCCTTTTTAATCCCTTAATTAGCCATCGGCCTCAAAACAAAGGTTTACCACTCTTAAAACTTTACATGGTCGGATTTACCAAAATCCCCCAACCCACATGTTCACATTTTTTTTAAAAACGTAATACATCACAAATATTGCACATCCACAATAAACATTAAAAGCGTGTTTTGACTACCTATCTTTCGCTTGTGCAACAATAACTCAAAACTTCTTTCATCAGTGATTTATTCGTCAATCACTCAAAAAAAATCCTTAACTATGTCATACACAATAATATATGCTTTGCGCATACCCTCTGCATAACAGCATACCGGTACCGCTCACGGTCTTTGTTCCTGTCCGCACAGGCATACGCGGGACGCACCCAGACCGCACCCAATGACAGATAAAAGGTCTCATACACCTTACACAACTATCGACTTCAAAGTCAAAATTTGAAATGTCGACACTTCCTTAACCTTAAGGTCCCTAACTGAACCTAATTCTTCCTCCGGACACAACCGTCCCTCGGCAACTGTATTCCTAGTCAGTGAACAAGGGTACAGACTCTCATGCAACCGACACTAAAGTCCACTTTCGACTCTCACACTGTTCATCTCTCAATTGAACAAAATTACCAAAACTACAAATTTTCTCCCAAAGTTTATCCAACACCTCTCCACTCTTGGAGTTCTTTCTTATCTTATAACGTAATACTCTACGACCTAGCGAGTTCATAGCCTTCATGTATGACAAATCATTTCACATATTTTCTCATTTTAAATAACCCTATTGGGAACAACTTGGGCACACATACCCCAAAGTACTGCACAACGATCTCGAGAATCGTTTACATATTAAATTTCCAAAAACTCAACCTTTCTCAAACAAAACAGTGTTGTTACGACGGTAATATACTAAATGAAAATCTCTTCGTACGACAACAGTTCGAAAAAGTTTGACCGACACAAAATAAACTAGTCGGTTCTCTCACTTATTTATATGATGTTTAATAGGTCCATACTCCTGTTAGTTATTAGACGTTTTGCTGACCAACCCTTTCTTGCTACAATTCAACTTTTCATGTAAAGTAAGAAATACTTTGTAAAAACTTCAAAAATTTCGCTGTGCGACGTAAATGGGATTGCCTTTTCTTTAAATATACTTTCGCACATGCTAATTCAACCTTGACTAAAACTGTTATTTATGCATTTGGTTTGAAATCATGAAAATTCATGTAACACACACTAAAACACCAGGCATGAAACTTTCCTCGCAATTGAAGGCTACTTGCTCAAACGAGGTCAATCGTCTTACTTACGTAACTTATCATTGACATTCTACTTCCGACCAGTGTCACCCTCTCGGTATTATAACATTTGCTATACTGGCATTCCACGATCCACATACTCTACCATGTCATACCATTTACATCTTGATCAATCTTCTCATACTCTATCTCCATACATATCAATCCACCTACTAAAGGTTGCCTTGGCGGACTTTCATGAGTCCCGCCAATTCCAGGTTATCCTTCCAACCTCCAATCAATACTGATCTGTCCTTCAAAGGACCTTGGTGGCGTATTCACCATCATTCTACTATAACATAAAGGGGCAACCATAAGAAATGGTTATGCACGTACACACATACAAAACGTACCTTATCGATCGTTAGTCACTGTAATAATTTAGAAATAAGCATGCTCGTGTAAATATATATTCATAATAACAGTAGCTAGTTGGAATTGTGAACATATCATACAGAAGAATCCTCATTACCATTGTCACAGCACTAATTTCACGTATTTCCGTTGACTCTAAGACTATCCCGTCTTAACACTTCTACCCATATCTCACATATCATAACTTACTCCATCTCAGCTTAAGTCTAAGTATCTTATCAGCATACTTAGTTCGCTTAAACTAGTGCTCTGATACCATATTGTAACACCCCAAAACATGAGCCAATTTAAACCTCAAGTTATAACAGGTTATGACAATAAATACTCACAGTACAGGCAGTGGATTAACCATCAAGAGTATATTCACATTACAAGATCCTTCAAAATAACCTATCAATCTAATACCACACGCCAATTCCAGGATTTCCCACACACACTGGAATAACGATTAAATGAGTTATACCACACGCCTATTCCATGTGATTTCCCACACACACTGGAATAACGATTAAACGAGTTATACCACACGCCTATTCCATGTGATTTCCCACACACACTGCAATAACGATTAAACGAGTTATACCACACGCCTATTCCATGTGATTTCCAAACTTTAGTGCCTATGGATCCATTACACTTATTTCTACTCGTGCAAGTTAATGCTTAATACATATTTCTCATATCATTCAGTATGAGCAAATCGCCTTTATAACATATAGATTCCTCATATCATTCAGTATGAGCAAATCATATATATAAATCGTACAGATTCCTCATATCATTCAGTATGAGCAAATCACATTTAACACAATCCTGCCTAGTATCACACTAGCGCAGTCTATAAACCTAACATACTACTATTCAAAAGTACATATGTTCAAGTAATATAAGATATATGTCAATTCTTAAACCGCACCTTTTCACGATTACATAAATGCCCATTTCATTACATCCGGAGAGATACATAAAATTACAAGGCCCCTAGATACTTAACTTATCAGGTCTTTGAGCCATATCAAATTTTGATACCATTTAGATATACTGGTTTCTTTACTCAACTCCCGATATGCTGTACCGGGACTCACTTGTACCGGGACTTGCCTCTACCGGGACTTACCCTTACCGGGACTTCCGTCTACCGGGACTTGTACTACAGGAACTTGCCACTACCGGGACTTCCACTACCGGGACTTGTACTACCGGAACTTGCCACTACCAGGACTTCCAACTACCGGGACTCTAAATCCCCGGTACTTATCGTCAATACCGGGACTACACCGGAACTACACCGGAACTACACCGGAACCTTTAAGTACCGGGACATCACTGGTTTTACGTACTGTTCATTCAACCATGTCCACAAATCGATTTAAATCATAAAATCAATTCATTCCACTCATTCTATTCAGTCCTCAACTAATTTATACAGATATATCAAGGTTAGTATAACTTAAAAACACTGATTTGTACAAAGAACAGAATGAACTCACCTTTTGTAGTAAAAACCCACTTCTACACAAAATCTGAACTTCAAACTGATGTTTATGATTCTACAGATCCATCCAATACACAAGTTTGTTTATAATCTAACATCAACAATGAATCTTTTATCAAACCAATATAAATCCCTTACCAAATCTGAATACCAAACTTGTTTTTCTTCTTTTCCCTCTTTTTCTCTTCCTCTGGTTCTCTAAACCGACTCACACAAGACAAATAAGATATTCTTCTTATCTCAATTGCTTTATCCATATACACATTTTAATTAAAACCAAACATACCCTCAAGATCCATTATTCCAAAAAGTACCACCATACTTTCATTACTTGTATTTTAACCTGTTTTTGAATTATAACACTTCCATATAATACAAGAAAACAAATACATCCAAAATTCTTATTAAAACACTAATAACGAAAATTCAGGATGTTACAAATATGTTTGGTCTTTGAAAATGTAAAACAGGATTCTGAGTGATGGCAATGGCACTTTCTGAATCACAATAAATGGGAATCTTGTTGAGTTGATAACCATAATCCATGAGTTGTGTTTTCATCCACAGAGTTTGAGAACAGTAAGTAGCAGCAGCTACATATTCTGCCTCAGCAGTTGATGTGGACACACAATTTTGCTTCTTTGAAGCCCAACTCACTATCTTATCTCCCAAAAAGTGACAAGCACCAGAAGTAATTTTCCTGTCCAATCTGCTTCCTGCATGATTAGCATCAGTAAAGGCAGTTAACTTGAAATCAGTTTCTTTTGGATACCAAAGACCTAAATTAGGTGAACCTTTGAGATATCTTAAGACCCTTTTAACAGCCTGCAAATGAGATTCTTTTGGATTTGATTGAAATCTAGCACAGAAACATGTAGCAAACATGATATTTGGTCTAGTTGCAGTCAAATAAAGTAAAGAACCAATCATGCCCCTATAAACCTTGTTATCTACTGAAACTCCAGAGAGAGCATCATCTAACTTGACATTTGTAGCCATTGGTGTTCTCATAGCAGCACAATCAGACATCTTAAACTTTTTCAGAATATCTTTTACATATTTTCCTTGATTTATAAAAATCCCATTTGGTAATTGTTTTACTTGAAGACCAAGGAAAAAGTTCAATTCTCCCATCATGCTCATTTCAATTTGGATTTCATGATATCTGAGAATTCATCACATAATTCTGCATTTGTAGAACCAAATATTATATCATCTACATATATCTGAATCAGAATTAAATCATCACCTTCTTTCTTTAAAAATAAAGTTGTATCAATTTTACCTTTCCTGAAGCCATTTTCTAATAAGTATTGAGTTAGAGTGTCATACCAGGCTCTTGGTGATTGTTTCAGACCATACAATGCTTTATCGAAAACATACACATGATTTGGAAACTCAGGATCAATAAACCATTCAGGTTGATAGACATAAACTTCTTCATTGAGTATACCATTCAAAAATGCTGATTTGACATCCATTTCGTATACTTTGAAGTTCTTATGTGCAGCATATGCCAAGAATATTCTGATTGCTTCAATTCTGGCAACTGGTGTAAATGTCTCATCATAATCAATTACTTCTTGTTGTGAATATCCCATTGCAACCAATCTAGCTTCATTTCTGAGTACAACACCTGACTCATCTTTCTTGTTTTTGAACACCCATTTTGTTCCAATAATTGATTTTCGTTCATGCCTTGGAATAAGTCTCCAAACTTTATTTCTTTCAAACTGTAGCAATTCATCTTGCATTGCTAAAATCCAGTCTGGATCCTCTAGGGCTTCAGTGGCTTTCTTAGGTTCAATTATACTTAGAAATCCTGCAAACATTGCTTCATTTGCTTTTGTTGATCTTGTCGTCACTCCCACTGATGGATCTCCTATCACTTGATGAATAGGATGGTATTTTGTCCATTTGTTTGAACTTGGAAGTACATCAATATCTGATAGATTGTTGTTTGTATCATTCTCATCTGTAACAGCATGTAATTCTGAACAATCCCTTTGAGGTGTAACAGCATGTAATTCATCTTCATATACAGAACTTCTGAGTCTCCTACTCAGAACTCCGAGCCTTCTGTTCAGAACTGATACTTAGCAGTCTTTACAATATTTTCCAATCAGAACTTCTAAGCCTTCTTTCTCAAAAGTCTGAGTCTTTAGTTCAGACTTCAACACTTAGGCTTTTTGACAAACTTCAGTACTAACAATTGCCAATCTCGAGACCACATGCAAGGGTCAAGCACAGGGAGTGAAGCGCATACATAATGACTAGGAGGGACCTGGTCAACTTGAGGGGGAGAAGCGCCCGAGAACATTAGCTTCAGAAACCGTAAATGTTGAATCAGTCACTAAAGCTCCAACCGACACTATAATTGTCGCACAGAGCTTAGAACAACCTATGAAGCAAGACATGGATTTAGTGTCACCAGATGAAGAAACCGACATTCCCAATGATGTTAATCCAACGGTTGAAAAGCCTGAGGAAACTGATAGATAGACATCTGATGAAGCGGATGAATGGGATATCATCAATCTCACATCAGAAATAAATCCAAAGGTTAGGCAAGAGATACCCGACTTCAACTGAGCCCAAAGCAGACAAGACGACATTGATTGAATGGGTAGTTCAGGAGGCCCAAACGGCTGGGCAGTCAAAAGCTGTTGTTTTACCTTCGTTCGCTTTGAGAGAGTAGTGACCCCTCGGGCATGCTGACCGATCGATGCTGGTTGCATACCCTGTAGCTTGGGTAGGGGGAAGTTAATTTCAATTAGCTTCCACCTTACCTACAGGGGAGGTGAAGCAGAGTGATATCACTGAACGCGCTCTAGTCGCAATACAAGACGGAGTCAATGATTTGTGCTCCTTTGATGATGAAGAATTTCTACAACAAGGAGACTACGACATCTTGTTCGATCAAACCTTGCAGAATTATCCGCCCTCAGAGTTAAAATCAATGCCTATCCCGTTGATATCCTACACAGTAGAAGGATCAAATCGAGCTCAATCAGAAACCCCCTGTTTTGAAGCCTCTAATGCTCAACCAGATCCACCTCAGAAATGGGAAACGGTAATAATTCTCACCCCATTCCTGGAAGAATCACAAAAGAAGATTTTCGCCCACTGGATACATCAATACAGCCTGTTTGCTCTGTACGGAATTGAATTCATGAAAAAAAGACAGAAATATATTAAGTACATAAACATGAGAGAGACAACAGGCAAACCAATCGGTTCTTTTAGAACAAAGTACAAGATCAAAACCTTCAAAGAGATCCAATCCAAACGTTTACTCAGAGTGTGGTTTCCGATCTTCAAATGACTAGAGATGATGGCAAAGACTGGGAGTTCACCGAAGCTGATTTTGAGAACTTGGAATTGCACGATCTCTAGTTTTTGCTAAGAGACATGAAGACCCGAACCATTCGCCCCCGTGAAGTCCTCGGTGCATTAGAAGTTGTAAAGCGTTATATGAAGAGTGCAAAAATGTTGTCCGACGTTGAAGTCTTCCAAATGGGAATTGAAAGCCATCAACCAAAGATCAACCTACTCAAACCAGATCCGAGTCTTCCCAACATAAAAAATGTACCTGCCGACACAATGTTTGAAATTCTTGAATTCGGCATGACTTACAGGAATGGTAAGGTGAAATGCGCTTCCTGATATTCAGTCAAATCGCCCGATGCTGTGATGGTACACTGATCTTACTTCGAGACAAGCTGCGAACCAAATTTGCGATGGATGACAAAGGTGCAAAGACCTTATAGCCGAAGTATAGAAGACTCGTCGTTGAAGCACTGGAGCTGATACATGAAAGAACTGAGTACAAACGCGAGCTAAGAAGATTCGAGATCTCATTTGGAATAAGAAGAAGACACCTTCTAAATTGGCATCTTCGTCAACTTTAATCCAAAGGGGGAGATTGTTTGGGTTTAAATCTATCGTATTAAAGTTGACGGATCAATATTGTAAATACCTCTTTGAGGTATAAATAGTTTTATGTTAACCCTGGTTTAGGGTTAATCAATCTCATTAGAGCAATACGCCTCAGTAAGCTAAACATGTTTTACTCTCTATTTAATACAATCATATGACCAGGTTTTCTGGCAAATCTATTGTTTCATTGATTGACTATTGATATTGCACATTTACTGGGATCCACAATATATAATTACTAAACCTTCTTCAACTTTTTATGGCATAAACCCCTTCATCTATTGACAACCTCAATGATCGGTTAAACATAATTAATTGTCTCCTCATATGCATCAACATCATCACCAACCACCACCCATCTCTCCTCCTATGCATCAACATCATCACCCACCAGCAGCCCATCTCAATTTTCTACTAAATATCTAATTCCACTTTGTTAGTTTTTTCATTATCTAGTTAGGTCAATGAATTGTTAAGATCCATAACCCAATTTACAGCGAATAAGAAACCCTTATCCAAATCATAATTTCTTACAAATCAGCATCAACTCTAAACCAAAAACCTAATTTACTGTAACATAAAAAGTCTACCATTAGGACCTAATACCAAAACCTAACAATTTGATTTAAATGTATTGTGATTCATGAAATTTAAAATGAAATTTTTTAGTTTCTTAGATAGATTAAGGAGGGTTGTAGATAGTAGAGATGGTCGGTGAAGAAATCCTTGGTGAACTGAACCTGTTGGCATCGCTGTCATCAGAGATAATACCACAAAAGAGTGATTGTTACACATGAAAGATTGGATTTAGGGGAGTTCCACATGGTCTAATTTCATACATGGTTTTTGTGTCGGAAAGGAGGGGAGAAAAATATTTTGGACTTAGATTTGATGTCGGAGTGTCACCTAGTCTGGCTCAGATATGTCTTTTGTGTGAGGATGACGGGAGATATAACACTCCTAATTTTCTGTGTGTAAAAGTCATCCTATGTGTTTTATGGCGTCAAATTTGTGGTTTTACGTTAGGAAACTTATTGTTGTTAGTCCCCAAAAGAATCGATAGTGTTTTGGATGAGAAAAGTGGGTTTTCGGAGTCCGGTACATGTAGGGCGACAATGTAAAGAGACTATGACAGTGTCATTGTCACCAAGGCATATTTGCAGTGAGGAAACATCCCTTTGTACCTTTGGAGCGACATTGTCATGCGGCATAGTCACGTAGCATAGCCGCGAGCGAGTGCGGGCCTTAAAATCGGATTTTCTATGGTTTTCTTCATTTGGTCGTATCATTCTTATCGTAGATCCGATTTTGACGATTTTGACGATTTTTTTGCCATGGTCTCGTTTTTAGATCTCTTTAAGGATAGATCATTAGTATTGAAGTTTATTGTAAAATCCAAGAGTATTTTATGGAGGTAAGCTTCTCATCTCTCTCGATTTTACGTTAGGGTTTTGATATGTTCTTCATTTTCCGTTCTCTCCTTTCCATTTTTCCTTAGGTTTTGGATTTTTGGAGGTGAATGAAACACTTTTCAAGTGTGGATGTAAGTGTTAGGAGGTGCTTCTTGTAGATTCAAGTTTTCACCAAGAAAACTCAAGTTTGGGGTAAAAATGCACATTTTAGCCTAAATCTAGCAAGGTGAGTTCATTGCTTTGTGAAAACTATGTACATTCTAAAATGTGTATTTTCAAGTAATACGTTTTTACTTGGTATTTATCATAGTGTTGAGTATTTGACAAAGTTTTCATATTTGGTAAATTTGGGTTGATAAATTTATGAAATGCCTATAATTGGATTTTTTGATATTTTGACGAGTAAATCTCAAAAGTGTGTTCTTTTTTATAGTTTATTGTACAAATGGAGTCTATTTAAAAATTCATGCATTTTTGGTGTATTTGGGTTTATAAACCGTTTGGAAAAATGCACGTTTTCGTGTTCCGAGTCATTTTGAAAATAAAAGGGTATGATTTCATTTGGAAAATGGTTTGTCTCAACCAATGTTGACCTTTGAGTTAATCATATCTTTGAGACATGTGTTTGTGTAACCGTGGGTTAAATGCGTTTTATTGTTTTAGGACTTTTATTTTATGGTCAATTGAGCTTTGGGGATTTTGGCTCGACTTTGACTTAAAAGAGGCTTGGGGACATTTGTCCGATTTATTTTCTTCTGTGATTGGATTTTGAAGCTATATGCATTTGAGGCATACTTATTTCTTAATTATATGATTTGAGAGTGTTTGACATTCTTTTAGAATTATATGCATTTGAGGCATATCTATTTCTTAATTACATGTTTTGAGATGTTGGACATTCTTTTGGAGTCATGTAGTTTAGACTCTGTTGCATTGGATCCATAGGCACGTAAGTCAATCTTTCTTTGATGGTCGTGTGGGTATTGCGAGGGTGGACTCTGGACCCATGTTTTGTGACATTAAACTTTTCAAGTAGGCACTAGGAGGCTTGTGTCTGGAGGTGCAACCATGGAGGTAGGCACTAGGACCTCCGTCACTTTGAAGGTAATGCCTTGGAGGTAGGTCCTTAAGCGTGTCGGGCCTTGTGGTGAAGTTCGTGGGAATAGACACTAAGGTGAACCGACTATTGAGGTGAAACTTGTTAAGGAGTCGTAGGAACATTTGAGCGTCTAGTCGCGAATTGTTATATGATTAACGTTGTACGAGTGACATACTTATGTGTTCCCTCCACTCTCAATGGATATGGGTCTCCCCCGTTGTTGTTAAACATTATTTCTTGGATATTGTAATATTCATTTTTAATGTTATTTGGGTTGGGCAAGTAACCGTGATTAATCACCTTGATATTGGATCCCCTCCACATATATTAAGGTTTTCAATGAAATGGTTATTTCCATGTTCTTTTTTTGGTATTTGGATTTATTCCTATTTGTACTTCGTGTGAGTATTGGGTTTCCATGACTGTGGAAAGTTTATATTCAAGTGTTTTATCACGAAGGATGAGACTTTTGGAAAAGACATCATTATTCATTCTAATCATTTTGCATAATGAAAATTGCGATTTAAGTAATATTCGTTCCGTTTTATTGTTTATATAGTGATGATTTCTCTTTAACTCACTAGGTGTTAAGCCTAACATTTTATTTTTCGACATGTGTGTGATCCCATAAACAAGTAAACACAGTGTAACGACCCGGTTTCCCAAACATACAACAAATAACATACATTGCATAACTTCATTACATTCATAATAAAAGGTACATCACAAACCAAGTACGGTCTCAATAGTCTTGACATTACAAAACATATAAAAGCTTCCTAATCAACATCCGTCAAAAGCTTCCTACACTTCATCCTCTCATGCCGATCCTTAACCTGGAAAACATATTTTTGAAAACAAAATGAGGGTTAGACCAAACGGGTATAGTGAGTTAATCCCGGTCCCTTCCAAAATCATTATCAAACCTTTTATGTAAATCCTTTGTATCAAAATAGTTTAGATAAACCTTTCGTAAAATATAAACATACCACACGTATTTAAATACCAATCCAGACTCGTGCATCGTGTACATCTCATTCACCTTATTCCTCCACAAATGGCCATATTAGTTGGTAGCAAGCCAACTAATAAATCAACAACCGGTCCGCTCACCGGAACCCGGCTACCTGTCGGTCCGCACACCAGAACTCGACTACTCACCGGTCCGCACACCGGAACCCGGCTACACACCGGTCCGCACACCGGAACCCGGTAACAAGTGCACTCGTGTAGTGCAAAGCTTATATAAATACAATATATATCTCATTACATCATATTGTCATTTATATACACATAATCATATTCCTACCACATAATCATCTCATATATATATACACATATATATGTATTCCAGTTCAAAAACGTTTTAAAGCAAAACTCACCTTGAATGCTTAAAATACGCTTCCAAGCCTTTCTCCGAGCTATCCGTTCCTTTATCCAAATACCTCAGAATCTGAAACCATTTACATACAAATATCTCCTTACCAACTCATGTATAAGACTTACTAGCAGGTTATGGACTCTAGATACATCTACATAACTTTTATCCTCAAAATTACCCAAACAACCAAGTTATCCGGACAACCCAAACAAGCCGGACAACATGACTTTTCCGGACAACCTCAGTAATCCGGACAGCAAGACTAATCCGGACAACACGACTTATCCGGACAACACAAGGAATCCGGACGCCATCCGGACTCTAAATCACCCGGAAACTCTCAAACAAATCATCCGGACACTATCAATAAACTACCCGGTCACCACCCAAGAAACTTCCCGGATACCTTCATATTATCCGGACACCTCTGACTGTTTATCCCATTTTCACCCAGAAATCGACTGAATCATTAACAGAAGTAATTCTAACTATTCTACTCCGATAGAAACATTCAGCTATCAATTATACTCATAATATGTAAAGAAAACATACCTCAAACACTTCCAAATGAATCAATTTGATGCCTTTACCCTTCTTTTCTTCTTCTCCCTTTTTCTCTCAAAACACACACATACACCTACTGATTTTCTGCTGATGTGAGGATAACTTGACACCTAATCAGATATTATTAACTTAATTTACCCATCTAGCCCCTAAACTCTTCATTAAAGACTAAAACACCTTTATCTTATAAACTTATCCAAACTTACCCTAAATAGTAACTTTAAGGTTAAATAAACTTAACGGAATTGAATTTTTAACTAACGGATTTACCCGGGGTATTACATTATTTCCCCCTTAAAAGAATTCTGTCCCGGAATTCGGTTAAGCAATAAACGAGGGTAACTACTATCATGTCCTATCCAATGGTCCTTCACTCTGATCATTACATTCGACTACTTCCTCCCATTCTCTTCTCAACATAAAACACGTTTTCTCCAAGGATAGCACACTAGAAAGTACTCACTCTTAACAGATCCTATAAGCTATCTTTCTTTCGCCTCCAAACCAATTGCACGCACATAATTTCAACAACTACTATACTTTACTAACAACTTCACCATACCTCATATCAGAAGCTTAATCGAGTCAATCCGAAATCATACTCAATGCTCAAAATAACTTCACATTTTCCATTTCTCAAACGGTAATACCCTATTCTTTAGCTAACTATATACTGCCACTCCATTCTCTTATTCTTGAATAACACTACTACACACCGCCTAGACATCCATACCTCTCCCCACATACTTTTGACACCTTCACACAACTTACAAACAAAATTCCGAGCAGAGGTTTCCACTTATACTCACTCCATATCCTCACAAATCCACCACTTAATCTCACGAAATTCATCACTACTACACCTCGCACATTCACTAATTATAAACTGCCACCATCTTATCCACATTACCCCACACATTTAAACAATACCTTTCTTGATAGCGTCAACGATCACATTAAGTTAAATCTACACAACATACTAAACTGTCGCCTTCATGACTAGGTCAAGACTTTACGCACTATCGTTACCTTCCACACACAATTCATCACGTTCTACATACCGCTATTATTCTTTACACTCAAGCCATCACACTCCACACTAACATATTAGAACAACAATAATTAAACACACCCTTCTATATCTCTAACACAATTATCAAATATTTTTCTAACACAAATAATAAAATTGAAAACACAAAAGAATCGGTTTGCACCGAAGTCAGATAACACTTTAGCACGTATAAAGTTTATAGAAATATACCTGTCTTCATCTCTATCCATACGTCGAGTTCGACTTGCCACTCTGTTGATTTCAACAAGGTTAATATACACGTAAGCACATACCCAATATAACAAGATATTCCGGTTCAACATGTACTTGTAAGTTCCCGCTTACACTGGCCAAGTGTAATTTGAACATACCTTACATGATGTTCCTTCTACCTTTTTATACTTAACATCCCCAGGTTCTAAAATAATAAGGACATCCTACTTCACATGCAGTTTAAGTCTAGGTATAAATCCAAATACCTAAATCTCTTAAACTAGGGCTCTGATACCATTTGTAACGACCCGGTTTCCCAAACATACAACAAATAACATACATTGAATAACTTCATTACATTCATAATAAAAGGTACATCACAAACCAAGTACGGTCTCAATAGTCTTGACATTACAAAACATATAAAAGCTTCCTAATCAACATCCGTCAAAAGCTTCCTACACATCATCCTCTCCTGCCGATCCTTAACCTGGAAAACATATTTTTTAAAACAAAATGAGGGTTAGACCAAACGGGTCTAGTGAGTTAATCCCGGTCCTTTCCAAAATCATTATCAAACCTTTTATGTAAATCCTTTGTATCAAAATAGTTTAGATAAACCTTTCGTAAAATATAAACATACCACACGTATTTAAATACCAATCCAGACTCGTGCATCGTGTACATCTCATTCACCTTATTCCTCCACAAATGGACATATTAGTTGGTAGCAAGCCAACTAATAAATCAACAACCGGTCCGCTCACCGGAACCCGGCTACCTGTCGGTCCGCACACCGGAACCCGACTACTCACCGGTCCGCACACCGGTCCGCACACCGGAACCCGGTAACAAGTGCACTCGTGTAGTGCAAAGCTTATATAAATACAATATATATCTCATTACATCATATTGTCATTTATATACACATAATCATATTCCTACCACATAATCATCTCATATATATATACACATATATATGTATTCCAGTTCAAAAACGTTTTAAAGCAAAACTCACCTTGAATGCTTAAAATACGCTTCCAAGCCTTTCTCCGAGCTATCCGTTCCTTTGTCCAAATACCTCAGAATCTGAAACCATTTACATACAAATATCTCCTTACCAACTCATGTATAAGACTTACTAGCAGGTTATGGACTCTAGATACATCTACATAACTTTTATCCTCAAAATTACCCAAACAGCCAAGTTATCCGGACAACCCAAACAACCCGGACAACATGACTTTTCCGGACAACCTCAGTAATTCGGACAGAAAGACTAATCCGGACAACACGACTTATCCGGACAACACAAGGAATCCGGACGCCATCCGGACTCTAAATCACCCGGAAACTCTCAAACAAATCATCCGGACACTATCAATAAACTACCCGGACACCACCCAAGAAACTTCCCGGATACCTTCATATTATCCGGACACCTCTGACTGTTTATCCCATTTTCACCCAGAAATCGACTGAATCATTAACAGAAGTAATTCTAACTATTCTACTCCGATAGAAACATTCAGCCATCAATTATACTCATAATATGTAAAGAAAACATACCTCAAACACTTCCAAATGAATCAATTTGATGCCTTTACCCTTCTTTTCTTATTCTCCCTTTTTCTCTCAAAACACACACATACACCTACTGATTTTCTGCTGATGTGAGGATACCTTGACACCTAATCAGATATTATTAACTTAATTTACCCATCTAGCCCCTAAACTCTTCATTAAAGACTAAAACACCTTTATCTTATAAACTTATCCAAACTTACCCTAAATAGTAACTTTAAGGTTAAATAAACTTAACGGAATTGAATTTTTAACTAACGGATTTACCCGGGGTATTACATTATTTCCCCCTTAAAAGAATTCCGTCCCGGAATTCGGTTAAGCAATAAACGAGGGTAACTACTATCATGTCCTATCCAATGGTCCTTCACTCTGATCATTACATTCGACTACTTCCTCCCATTCTCTTCTCAACATAAAACACGTTTTCTCCAAGGATAGCACACTAGAAAGTACTCACTCTTAACAGATCCTATAAGCTATCTTTCTTTCGCCTCCAAACCAATTGCACGCACCTAATTTCAACAACTACTATACTTTACTAACAACTTCACCATACCTCATATCAGAAGCTTAATCGAGTCAATCCGAAATCATACTCAATGCTCAAAATAACTTCACATTTTCCATTTCTCAAACGGTAATACCCTATTCTTTAGCTAACTATCTACTGCCACTCCATTCTCTTATTCTTGAATAACACTACTACACACCGCCTAGACATCCATACCTCTCCCCACATACTTTTGACACCTTCACACAACTTACAAACAAAATTCCGAGCAGAGGTTTCCACTTATACTCACTCCATATCCTCACAAATCCACCACTTAATCTCACGAAATTCATCACTACTACACCTCGCACATTCACTAATTATAAACTGCCACCATCTTATCCACATTACCCCACACATTTAAACAATACCTTTCTTGATAGCGTCAACGATCACATTAAGTATAATCTACACAACATACTAAACTGTCGCCTTCATGACTAGGTCAAGACTTTACGCACTATCGTTACCTTCCACACACAATTCATCACGTTCTACATACCGCTATTATTCTTTACACTCAAGCCATCACACTCCACACTAACAGATTAGAACAACAATAATTAAACACACCCTTCTATATCTCTAACACAATTATCAAATATTTTTCTAACACAAATAATAAAATTGAAAACACAAAAGAATCGGTTTGCACCGAAGTCAGATAACACTTTAGCACGTATAAAGTTTATAGAAATATACCTGTCTTCATCTCTATCCATACGTCGAGTTCGACTTGCCACTCTGTTGATTTCAACAAGGTTAATATACACGTAAGCACATACCCAATATAACAAGATATTCCGGTTCAACATGTACTTGTAAGTTCCCGCTTACACTGGCCAGGTGTAATTTGAACATACCTTACATGATGTTCCTTCTACCTTTTTATACTTAACATCCCCAGGTTCTAAAATAATAAGGACATCCTACTTCACATGCAGTTTAAGTCTAGGTATAAATCCAAATACCTAAATCTCTTAAACTAGGGCTCTGATACCATTTGTAACGACCCGGTTTCCCAAACATACAACAAATAACATACATTGCATAACTTCATTACATTCATAATAAAAGGTACATCACAAACCAAGTACGGTCTCAATAGTCTTGACATTACAAAACATATAAAAGCTTCCTAATCAACATCCGTCAAAAGCTTCCTACACTTCATCCTCTCCTGCCGATCCTTAACCTGGAAAACATATTTTTGAAAACAAAATGAGGGTTAGACCAAACGGGTCTAGTGAGTTAATCCCGGTCCTTTCCAAAATCATTATCAAACCTTTTATGTAAATCCTTTGTATCAAAATAGTTTAGATAAACCTTTCGTAAAATATAAACATACCACACGTATTTAAATACCAATCCAGACTCGTGCATCGTGTACATCTCATTCACCTTATTCCTCCACAAATGGCCATATTAGTTGGTAGCAAGCCAACTAATAAATCAACAACCGGTCCGCTCACCGGAACCCGGCTACCTGTCGGTCCGCACACCGGAACCCGACTACTCACCGGTCCGCACACCGGAACCCGGCTACACATCAGTCCGCACACCGGAACCCGGTAACAAGTGCACTCGTGTAGTGCAAAGCTTATATAAATACAATATATATCTCATTACATCATATTGTCATTTATATACACATAATCATATTCCTACCACATAATCATCTCATATATATATACACATATATATGTATTCCAGTTCAAAAACGTTTTAAAGTAAAACTCACCTTGAATGCTTAAAATACGCTTCCAAGCCTTTCTCCGAGCTATCCGTTCCTTTATCCAAATACCTCAGAATCTGAAACCATTTACATACAAATATCTCCTTACCAACTCATGTATAAGACTTACTAGCAGGTTATGGACTCTAGATACATCTACATAACTTTTATCCTCAAAATTACCCAAACAGCCAAGTTATCCGGACAACCCAAACAACCCGGACAACATGACTTTTCCGGACAACCTCAGTAATCCGGACAGCAAGACTAATCCGGACAACACGACTTATCCATACAACACAAGGAATCCGGACGCCATCCGGACTCTAAATCACCCGGAAACTCTCAAACAAATCATCCGGACACTATCAATAAACTACCCGGACACCACCCAAGAAACTTCCCGGATACCTTCATATTATCCGGATACCTCTGACTGTTTATCCCATTTTCACCCAGAAATCGACTGAATCATTAACAGAAGTAATTCTAACTATTCTACTCCGATAGAAACATTCAGCTATCAATTATACTCATAATATGTAAAGAAAACATACCTCAAACACTTCCAAATGAATCAATTTGATGCCTTTACCCTTCTTTTCTTCTTCTCCCTTTTTCTCTCAAAACACACACATACACCTACTGATTTTCTGCTGATGTGAGGATAACTTGACACCTAATCAGATATTATTAACTTAATTTACCCATCTAGCCCCTAAACTCTTCATTAAAGACTAAAACACCTTTATCTTATAAACTTATCCAAACTTACCCTAAATAGTAACTTTAAGGTTAAATAAACTTAACGGAATTGAATTTTTAACTAACGGATTTACCCGGGGTATTACACACAGATATGATCAAGAATCACTGCTCATCTCTCATTAACATCAAGGTATGATTACAATATGTAGAGAGAAAATACAAGTGTCTTGAATGTAGTTGTTATGGAAGTTGTAGAAAATAAGCTCTAACTAGGCTATTTATACCTAGGCTAGAAACTTACAAATAAACTCCTTAACTTGGATACAATTTACAGTTTAAGTACTAACAATCTCCCCCTGTGTATCCAAGAAAGAAGAACGCAAAATTTAAACAAGTTGCTCAGGAGGAATATATTTCTTCCTTATTCCAAAGATGATCTCAAATCTTCTAAGCTTGTTCCTGTATTCCAGTCTATCTTCAATAGCTTTCAGAGCTCTATTGATCAGTATCTTCTCCTTTTCTTTCGAAGGCACCAACTTTTGTTCATCCAATCTGAGCTTTTCTGTCAATCGAATCTTTAACACTCTGAGCGTACCATCCCAAATTCTGGTTTCTCCAACATTGTGTAAACCGGAATGCCTTGAGCATCAAGCAATCTTCTATTAGGCCTCAAAACGTTTACTCTGATCTGACCTCCTTCTAAGGCCATTTGAATGTCAGTCAAGTAAACAAGTTTTATCAGATTCTTCATAAACCTCTTCACCGCTTGATAGGCTTCAGACCATGTTTTGTTCTTGTTCGGAAGTCTGGCAAGAATGTCGTATAGTCTGAAAAAGTCTTCACAGTTCAAAGACTTGAAATCTGCTTCGCTGAATGACCATTCTTTACCATCTGTACGGTAGATTGTGAACCTTGGATACCATACGTTCAATATTCTCTCAGATTCGATCTTTGTAATCTTCACAATCTTCTTATCCGTTCTAACAAATTTCAACTCACGGTCTTTGTTTTTCATCAAATGAAGATATTTAATCTGGTGTAAAGGTGGTAGCTTTTCAATGGAGTACAGCTTTATCTTGTCGATCGGTGGAACTTTGCCCACGAACAAATCATTTCTAATATCCTCTTGAAACGTGTTGGTCCCGAAGGGGTTATACAAGTTTTGTAGAAGGGGGGGGGGGGGGGGTTGAATTCAAACTCAAGATTTTTATCTTTCTAAATTGTTTATTGATAAGTATCAAACAATTTATAGTTTGTTGCGGAACAAGATTAAGGAATAAACCTAATCTAAACAAACTATGAGAACACACAGAGTTCTTGCAGTAGAAATAAGAAAGAAAGAAGATTAAGAAAACTAAGGATGGTTTTCTTTCACACAGTAGATCAGCAAGAGAGGAATGGCCGAGCACTTCACAAATGAAGTATGGTTTCCTTTATATACTGCATGCATTTAATGCAAGTCAGTATACCTTTACAAGTGGCAGCTTCTGAGTGGATGCATGAATTTGACTTTTGTAGGGACATCCTTTTGGCCGCATGATGAACAGTGTAGCGGCAGAGTTGGTTGTACGATTTCAGACAAAGGATGTCTTTTCTGACAAATCATACAAAAGGCGTGCAAGGAGGTAAGACAACGTTACTTGTAGAGGAGGCTTCATGATCAGCGTTTACTGAGAGAGTCTTTATCAGTGAATGATAAAGTTCAGCGAACGCTGAAGTCTTCTACTTGAAACTTCACATTAGATGGACAAGTCTTGGCTTCGCTGATATCAGCATCAGGTCACTGGTAGACTTAGTCGCTGGTTCTTTGGCTTGATCTTCTACTTCAGCGTAGAACATAGGTGACATGAATCTTGTCTTCAAGGATCATAAGTAAACAACATAAATTATCAGCGATCATCAGTGAGACTGAACAGGCTCAGGGCTCACTGATGTATAGTGTTATCTAAAGTATAAATTTAAAGCGTATGTTTTCCATCAGCGATACTAAACATTAATACATATTGTCTACTTACAATTTTCACTAAGTGTTTCTCAGAGTCATTATCAAATCACTGAGGGTTTGGATAAATAATCTCCCCCTATTTGATGATGACATAGCAATAAAAGAAAATTGCTAAGTATAAAAACATAATGATAAAAATGACTCATAAAATGTGTGTCCCATTTACTGTTTTCATGAATCTTTTCTGGTACTGATGTAGTAAAGTACATTCACTGAAAATTTTCATTAACTTCGTAAAGATTACAAGGGGAAGTGGAAAAATTACAAGTATAGTGAATAATAATTTCAAGTACAAAAAGTTACAAGCTGACAACGATAGAAGAATAACAAAAGTGATCCTATCAGCTATTCAGGTTCTTTCTTGACAAGAAGTTCGTCAAGAGTGTCGGTTTCAGGAATCATCCAGTTTAGGACTTTTACTCCTTGATCTCTTCTTTTCTTTGCTTATTTGAAGATCAGGGGTTTCAAGTTGATTGCTTGGATGTCCTTGTTGTAGTCACACCAATAGAGTAGATATCTGAGCTGTTCGATGGGAGTATTGTGTAGCTCAGAGACTCGTTGAAAGCATTGGCGACAAGTGCACTCGTAGAAGAAAATGCCATAAGGGTTGCTGAGAACCTTACCAGTGATGAATGTTTCAGCGGGAGGTAGAGAGACATCGAGTCCAGAGACATCAGGATCAGGACCAAGAACTACTTCACGAGAAAAGTGAATCCCCGTTTCATTCCTTATCGGAGGGCCTGAAGTTAAGGATTTCTTCTTCTTTGCAGCAGGTCGCTTGGACTGAATTGGAGAAGGTTTTGGGATATCAACTGTTGAGGCTACCATATCGATCAGCCTGTTTACGGATTCTTCGACATGGGTCTTGTACGCTGAGCGTGATCGTGTAATAGCTACCCTCATCTCTAACCATTCAGGAAACCAAGTTTGTCGAGGGCTGACATGTAGCGAGTTGACTTGAATCCATTTTCTCTTATAATTTCGACGTCGACTACTGGAACACCGCATGCCATTCTCCCTTTCAGGAAAACAGATTTAATCCTTGAACCATGACTTCTATAATGGCACTTCTGTTTATACCAGGCCATAGTGGAATCACTGACCTTTCTTTTCTTCTGACTGATCCTCTGTGCGTTACTGATCAGCTTTCGTTGGATAGCCACAGGTAACCTTTTCAGATCTAGATCTTCCACTGAACGTTGAACGAGTTCTAAGGCATATTCTTTGTATTTTTGCTCAACCTTCTTTCGTTCAGCTAGGAGTTGTTCAGCCTTGAGAGACTCAGCAATTTCCCAGTTGGATAAGAACTTCAGGTGTGGAGTGACAATGCACTGATCTTCCAACTTCTGGATCATCGTTGCTCTTTTTATGTGTTCATCTTCACTTGAGCCAAGGAAGGTCTGTTGGGATGAGAGAGAAGTTCTTCTTCTTCATCAAAAGTTTCATCGGTCTCATCGAAGTTCAGGACCGGGATTATTTGTTGTTCTTCAGCTCTAGAGGATGGGATTATTGGTGAAGAGTCGAGAGCTTCAGCTTGACCCTCAAGCAGGGGAGAGGACTGACAAACTGGCTTTTTGAGTAAAATAGCCAAGTCTTCATCAGCGAGGCCTTTTTGTTTTCCTGAGTCATCCGCTTTCGCTGGAGATTTATTTTTGGTCCCCTCCCCTTGTTCGATAAAGACGACCCCTTTTAGAGTAGGGGCTCTCTATTGCTTCGGCTAGAACACGAAGCCTTCATCATCATCATTGTCATCCTCATCATCTTTTGGGGATGAAGATGGTTCGTCATCTTTTAGATCGAGGTGTTCGCCATCCTCAGCTTTAGCATTCTCATCATCCTTTGAGGATTCAACAAGCACTGGAGAGTTTAGGTGCTCTTCGAATTGCTCCCCCTCAGAATGAGAGGGGCTTCTTTCGGTTCCCTCAGGATTTGCATCATCCTGAGGTTTGTCAGTAATACCCTCCCCTTCAGAAACATGGAGAAGGCCTTCATCTTCCTTATCCTTCTCCCCCTCTTCCGCATGTTGGATGGGGGAGGTAGCAGCTTCAGTGGTAGCAATAAGAACTACCTGTTCAGGCACCTTGGCTTCAGGCCCAGGGATACCTACACATATTGCAACCTCTGTTAATCTGTCTTCTACGCCAGAAATAGCAGGGGTGGCATTTATGATGAAATCCACGGCCAACTCAAACCTCTCCCGATCAGTTTGAGAGAAGTGGGACAAGGGGACCGTGGAAGCGTCCATCCTTTCAAGTATTTTTGTGAGCAGTCTGTTGGATTCAGTGACCTTGGAGGAGATGTTGCTCACTTCATTCTGAAGACCTGTGAAGTCAGTCTTCAAAGTACTCACCTCACCGCTAAGAGATGAAACCCCAGTGGTGAGATCATTGACATCAGTTGTCAGTGCAGTGACGAAGGAGGTGTTGGTGGTGAGAGCTGTCTCTACAGCCTTCAAGGCTCCATCAACCTTGATGAGATCAGCGAAGGAAGCCTTGTTAGCAACAGCAGTTGAGTGATCCTTCAGAGCCTCTCCAGCATTTGTAACCGCTGTAGAGTTATTTGAGATGGTGGTGGTGAGAGTTTCCACCTTTTCAGCGATCTCCTTGAGGGAGTTGCTGATCGTGCCCAAGTTAGGACCTGTTAAAGTAGAGAACTGGTGAGCATAGGAAAGCTCAGAAGTTGGGGGTCCAGAGAGAGGAGCAGTGTATATGATACATGTAGGTAGGTTAGAGAAGTTGTGTATATTGGGATGTCTAGAAGCAACTATAGGTCCTTGGTTCTGCTGTATCAGGCGATGTTGTTCGGCAGCAACATTGTCGTCCAGATGAATGACTGGTGTAGATGTCGCTGAGGGGAAGATGAAATGTAAAGAGACCAAAGAATTGGAGGGATAATCAAAGGTTATGAAGAGGGTGGTGGTAGCAGCGTTAGCGTTGGATCCGCTGGAGATTCTCTGAGGTGAAGACCCTTCAGTAAGGCGTAGGCCATGGCACTCTGAGGTTTGGATGCCTGATCATGCGAGCCCGTCTTGGCAGTCATGCAACTTATGACGTGAGTAAAAATGAAATTCAGCTCAGAGGGCATCTTGTTCTTCAGGACGGTGGTGATTTTTTTTCTCAGGGATGCCAGCAAGGTCAGCGTTCTAGATGTACCCCATGCAGTCGAGGAAATGGATGATTTCCTCCTTTCCTTGTGGAGAGTTAGGATCATGGGAAGATACGAATGGGTGGGCTTTGGATCCACCAGGGAGATTCAGCGCTGAGCGTATCACTCTAGGGGTGATTTGTCTATCGCCTAGTTCAGTTTCAAAGGTGATGACATCGTATTTGCGATTAGCGTTCTTCGTTGAGGTGGCAGTGGTATGATGCGCTGTGTACCAAAATTGTTGTAGGAGCCTCTTGTGGGCTGGGGTATGATGGTCATGGCAGTGGATAGAGGACAGGTCTTGATGAAGTTTACTGCATCATCAAGATGGTGTTTGGGTAAAATTTCATCAGTCTCGACCATGACCAGATAAAGGGAAAACATTTATTACACTTTCGAATAATGAGATAAAATCATAAACACTTTATCGGTTGACCGAAGTTGAAATCGAAAGTTACTCATGACACTCAACCGTCGTAAGGAACCTCACGACCTCGACCGACTAACATGCGATATTTCTGTTATGTTTTTGCTATTCAATGCAGGATCAATGTCATTAATGACCAACGGCTAAAACCGACGAAGATCATTATGAGCATTAACCTCAGAGATAGTTAAGACCGTTAACCGAAGCTTTTATGGAATCATTAAAGCATTCGAAGACTAAAAATACAAAGGCAAAACTTCATTTCGCACATCTCGGAATCCCTGAATCAACTACATAACAACGCACAACACTTAGTTTCTACACGCGACATACTTACATTTACACTCGATACACTTGTTATTTTACATTTCAAGTCTTTATTTCATTTGTATTGTAACTATTGTACTCTCGACACCTGGAACGTAAGGACATCGCCCTTGTTTGGCGACCATATTGCAGCGACGACCCTCACAGTCGTCCGCGGGTTTTTTCCTCGTTGAGGTTTTTCCCGCGTCATCAAATTCTTTGTGTCTCATTTACATTTTTCTGTCTTTGTCGTATTGCTTTGTCGAATGATTTCTATCTTTAGTTGTTAAGCTCCATAATCAACCTTAAGTTATCCTTCTGGACGATTTTTGGCATTAACAGTTTGGCCCCCATCAAGAGAAAGTCTTCGACAAACGTTCGTCTTAATAACGTTTTCTTGGAGTTTCCTCTCTTTTCTTTTTCAGGAAAATGGCAGGTAATGGAAACCAAGAGCAGATCATCGCCCAGATGCATTGGGAGCTCGAAAATGCGCGCCGTCAGATCGATGCCCTTGCAGATCAAAGTCGAAGGGCAGCTGAAAAAATCACGCGACTGAGGAATCCATTCGGACCACAGAACGGTCCAAGACCATTCGTTAAGAATCCAGGTCCAGGATCGTTATATCAGAATCCAGGATCCGCTCCCTTCGTCCACAATCCAGGTTCGGGTCCATTCGTTTAGAATCCAGGACCAGGACCGTTCGGTCAAAGTCAGCAGCAAGGTCCATTCATGCAGAACCAGCAGCCGGGATCGTTCATCCCAAATCCTCAGTTCGGGTCGATTCCCCCTCAACATCTGAGGCCACCACCCATGAACAATGGGTCTCAGCCATATTTCGTCCCTTTCAACGGGGACGCTAATGGCTCGTCGTACGGAAACGACACCAGTTCAGGGGTTAATCCTCCAACAGGTGTGAGTTCCGACCCCAATGATCATGTCGCCCAGCGGATAAAGATGTTGGAAGACCAAAATGAGTGAGTCCTGTCTTTGCTCGCTAAGTTACCGGGGGCAACCGTGCCCGTCGATGTCGAGCCTCGTTCGGGGTATCAGGCGTCGCCTTTCATCGACATGATCGCGACAGTCGACGTCTCAAAGAAATATAATATCCCCGCTTTCAGTCCCAAATATTCGGGGATAACCGATCCGACGGAGCACATCGCACAGTATAAGCAGTTAACGTGGACAGTCTCGATCCCACATATGTATCAAGAAGTCTGTATGTGCAAGAGTTTCGGGGCGACCCTCACAGGTCCTGCCCTTCAGTGGTTGATTAATCTCAAACCTAAATCCATCGGGTCATTCGCTGAGTTAGTCAACCAGTTCTCCCAGCAGTTCGCCAGCAGTCGCAAGATGGAGAAGCAGACGAGCGACTTGTATTATGTCGTGCAGAAGGCTGGAGAATCGATCCAGAGCTATTTCAATAGGTTCAATGCGGAGATGATCAGTGTCCGCAACTGTGACGTCAAGACCGCGATCGAAGCCTACAAACGTGGTCTAGACGACAGTTCGGTACTATACACCGATCTGACCAAGTACCCTCCAGAGAATTTCGAAGACGTCCGAGCCAGAACCCTGGCATATATGAGGGTAGAAGACGACGCTGCTTTTCGTCGAAAGCACACTGACGACAAGAGGTCGCTTGGTGTAAAGAAGCCAGATTTTAAGACGAAGGCAGTATCTAAGTCAGAGCCTGCACGACAGATCTCTAACGTCCGATTCAAGACGAAGGCAGAGTTCAAAATCGCGACCAAATTTCCTCAGTACCCTAAGATATCCTCCTATGGATTCAAAGGGACTACTAAGGACCTGGTCGAAGCCCTGAAGACCGTCCAGGCAACCATCCGGTGGCCGAAGAAGTCCGATAAAGACGATGGTATGAAGGATAAGTCAAAGTGGTGTGACTTCCATGTCGACCATGGTCATGTGACGGACGACTGCATAGCTCTAAAAAAAGAGCTAGCATATCACGCCCCGAAGGGCAATCTAAAAGATATCATCGACGACATCGTTACTCCAGCTAATGATGTTCGACCGCCAACTCCCGATCATGCAAAGGTTGTCAACTGCATCACTGGTGGGTCCGACGTATGCGGTCTGACGTATTCCGCAGCCAAACGTCATGCCATCCAAGCACCTAACGATCGACCTACCCCTCGTTCATCGACACCCAAAGAAGATCTGGAGTTAGAAGCCATGAAGATCACATTCGACCAAGACGACCTCGGTGACTCGTATCAGAAGCATCACGACAGTTTGATCATTCAACTCACAATAGGTAATTGTTTAACCCGATGAGTCCTGGTCGACGGAGGCAGTTCAGCAAACGTCATCTTCCTTGATACCGTCAAGGCCATGGAAATCTATCGATCGGAAATCACCTGACGCTCGACAACCTTGGTCGGTTTCAATGGATACACGACGAGTACCTTTAGGGAGATCACCTTGCCTGTCTACACCGGAGGAATCAATGAGCAGACGAAGTTCAACGTCATCGATTGCTCGTCGGCCTATAACATCATCTTAGGTCGACCGTGGATCCACGACATGAAAGCCGTTCCCTCGATGTATCATCAGACCTTGAAGTTCCCTACGCCGTGGGGAATCCAGAAGATCAAAAGTGAGCCGAAGGTCGCCCGTGATTGCTACAAGACCACCCTGAAGCCGCAGAAGCAGGCCATCTAGCAATTATAGGTCCAGGATGGTCCTGGGACAGCCGACGACTATCGCCTGGAGGTAGTCGTCCTGGACCAGAGCAAGCCTGACCAGAAAGTCTTTGTAGGCTCGTCCCTCGATCCCTGCCTTAAAGAGAAACTGATATCTTTTTTGCAGGAACATGCCGACTGCTTTGCCTGGTCGCACGATGACATGGTTGGCATAGACCCCAGCGTTATTTCCCATAAGCTCAATGTCGACCCGTCATTTAAACCTATCAAGCAAAAGCGGCAGAAATTTGCTCATGAAAGGAATAAGGTGATAAATGACGAGGTCGACAACCTCCTCAAGATAGGGTGTTGGTCCCGAAGGGCTATACAAGTTTGTAGAAGGGGGGGGGGGGGGGTTGAATACAAACACCCAGATTTTAGTTTTCTAATTTGTTTATTGCTAAATCATTAACAATTTACAGCTTGTTGCGGAACAAGATTAAGGATAAACCTAAATCTAAACAAGCTGGAACACTAAGTTTCTTGCACTAAGAAAGAGAAGGAAATTACTAATAATAACCTATCTCAAGATAAGAAAGATGACTTGTCCAGAGTTAGCAAGTGCTTCAAATATGAAGTTGGAGTCCTTCTTATATACTGCATGCATTTAATGGATGGCAGTTTACACTTTACACGTGGCAGCAGCTGATTGGTTGCATGTCATTGACCTTTGTTGACAACCTTAGTACCCGCATGTTTGAACAGTGTAGTATAAGAGTGGTTGTACGATTTCAGACAATAAGGAAGTTCTTTTCTGACATATTGTACGGAGTCGTGCAAGGGTGGTTAAGACAAAAGTACTTTGTACGGAGGACTTCATGATCAACTTTTCGTTGATTCAGACTTTTACCATTGTTTATCAGCGAATGATAAAGTTCAGCGATAGCTGAAGTCTTGTACTTGATACTTCACGTTGAGTGGACAAATCTGAGTCTTCGCTGATCCGCATCAGTTCATTAGGAGACTTGTCGCTGGTTCTTGAGCTTGATCTTCGACTTCAGCGTAGAACCTATGTTGACGTGAAACTTGTCTTCATAGATCATAAGTAAACAACTAACTTATCAGCGATCACTATAAGGACTGAACAGACTCAGAGCATTATGGTGAACAGTGTTCGCTGAATGTTTAATCTAAAGAGCGAGAGTTCCTATCAGCGGTACTGTAAGATCTTCGTACTTATCAGCGATAGTGAAACTCTGATACATATTGTTTACTTACAATTTTCACTAAGTATAGAAGAGAGGGTCATTATCAAATCACTGAGGGTTTGGATCAACAATCTCCCCATTTATGATTATGACATAGCAACAGAGAAATTTGCTATAAAGTGAAAACATAAGGATAAAAAAGAACTCATAAAATATTTGTCCCTTTTACTGTTTTCTGGGATCTTTTCTGTACTGATGGAGTAAAGTACTTTCGCTGAAATCTTTCTTTAACTTCGAATCAGATTACAAAAGGAAGTGGAAAGATTACAAGTACAAGCGAAATAAATTACAAGTACAAAAGAATAACTGATACAATAGAAGAATGAGGCGATCCTATCAGTTTATAAAGGTTCTTCCTTATTGAGAAGTTCATCAAGGGTCTTTGATGTGGGAATCATCCAGTCAGGGACATTTACTCCTTGATTCCTTTTGTTCAGCGCTTCTTCATAAATCAAGGGTTTAAGATGCCGTGCCTGAATGTCGCGTTTGAATTCACACCAGTAGATGAGATCTTTCAGCTGTTCGATGGGAGTGATGGGAAGCTCAGAGATACGTTGAAAACATTTTCGTCCATCATAGTCAATAAAGAATATCCCATAGGGTTTGCTTATGACTTTCCCAGGGATGGAAGTCTCACCAGGAGGAAGAGATGTGTCAAGTGCAGAAAGGTCAGCTTCTGGACCAAGGACTTCAGCAAGAGAAAAACCAATACCTGTTTCGTTCCAAATACAAGGACCTGAGTCTGAAGATTTAGACTTTTTCTTTGTAGAGGCCCTTCTTTTCTGATATGCGAGAAGAGGGGGATGAGGAATATCCACACAAGAAGATACTAAGTCGATCTGTTTATTTATTAGGTTTTCGAAATGATCCTTGTACATAGATTGAGACTTCTGGATGGCTAATCTGATCTCCAACCATTCAGAGAGACCGTACTTCATGATGGCTTCAGCATAGAATTTTTTGTACTGTCCATTCTCTCTGAATATCTCGATTTCAACAATTGAAACTTTGAGGGTTGATCTTCCAGTGATAAGTACCTTGATGATTCTGGCAGTTCGATATCTGAAGTGTACCTTTTCTTTGCACCAGATTAAAGTAGATTGAGTCACAGTTCTCTTTTCTTCAACGATCTTCTTGGCGTCTTCCCATAGCTGACGTTGAACTTCGATTGGAGTTCTTTTCAGCTTGGGGTCTTTCACTGATTGTTGAGTAAGCTGGATGGCGAGTTCTCTCTCTTTTTCTTCAGCTTCCCTTCTTTCAGTGATTAGACGTTCAGCTCTGAGGTGATCCTTGTATTCCTTTTGAGAAAGTCTGAACTTTGGAGGAATAGAAGAAGGTCTGTTTTTGTGAGAAAGCATCTGTTCTTCAGGTTCATCAGTCTCAGAGATCAAAACTAAGACCGGGATTATTGTTGCTGAAGTCGCAGCTGTAGAAACTTCAGCGATATCCTCAAACAGGGGAGAGGACTAGCTGAAACACAACGATCGTACGAGTAAGAACTTGGGTGGAACAGAGATAGAGAAAGAATGTGGTTGTGTATAGAAGTTGTGGAGAGGAGAGCTGAAAGTGTATAGATAGTGGAGGGATGTAGTGTAAGGAAGATTTAGTTTACCTGACAAACTGGCTTTGGAAGCAAGATCGTCAGATTGTCTTCTTCAGCGAGGCCTTTGTTTTTGCCTTAGTCAGCTTCAGACGCTTAAGGCTTTGTCTTGGCCCGCTCCCCTGAAGGTTCTTTTATCAAGATCCCTTTAAGAGTTGTAGTCCTCTGAGCAGGCTTGACGATAAAGGAGTCATCATCATCATCATCGTCATCATCATCATTCTTTGGAGATGAGGATGGTTCATCATCAGATAAGTAGATGGCTTCTTCATCTTCAGCTTCAGATTCAGTTTGTTCAACATCTTCTTCGAGTTGCTCCCCCTCAGATACAAAGGTAAGCTTCTCGGTTCCCTCAGAGTTTTCATCTCCCTGAGGTCCAGCTGTTGTTTCTTCATTTGTTTTCTCACCCTCTTCAGTAATGGTAAGGTCTTCAGTCTTCTCCTCCTTGATAGATTCATCATGGGGAAGGTCTTCAGAGTTCTTCTCCCCCCTTCCTCATGATGAGTGGGGGAGGAATGGGATGACTCAGCAGTTGGTTTTGGTTCCCTGTCTTCTTGGGCAGGGATCCCCATATAATCTTAAATCGCTGCTATTCTGTCTTCTAGGCCAATAATAGCAGGATTGATCTTCAAAAGTTCAGCACGATCCGCCGTAGTAAAATGCGTCGGTGCAGGGGCAGGGGCGGTCATTTTATTCAGGATCTGCTGCATTATTGTCTTCATTGAATTGACGTCATTCTTCACAGAATTCATGTCAGTCTTCACTGAATTCATGTCAGTCTTTACTGAACTTACGTTAGTCTTTACAACAGTCATCTATCCCTGAAGATTTCCAACCGACGTCTTCAGCGTTGACTCGCTGGACATGGATTGAACTGAGGTTTTGAGAGAGGTGTAGTCTGTGTAGACGTCAGCAAGAACTTTGGCAAAGTCACCAAGAGTTTTATCAATCTTCTCCAAATCAGTTTTGGAGGCTTTCTGTTCAACCACTGTCGTCAACTTATTGAGATTCTCTCCAGCGTTTGTTACAGCCGTAGAGTTGTCTGAGAGAGTAGTGGTGAGACCTATCAGCTTCGTATCCAGGTTCTTCAGAGAGGCGTTGATGTCTCCCAAATTAGGACCTGTAACATATAAGTACTTATGAACAGAGGAAAGCTCAGAAGTTTGGGATTCAGTTACAGTGTATATGGGTTGGTGTATACCTGCAGGAGGATTGATGAATTCGTCAAAACCTCTGGGTCCTGAAAAGAGTTCCATGTCGTCAGCTAGAGTGCGTGTACGCATGGTCATTGTTGCAGGTCCTACATCCATCACTCCTTGAAGAGTATCAGCTTTAGCTTATGGAGGAATGACGGGTGCTCCAGTGATCGTGGTGAAAACTAGATTAAAGTCCAATGGAGTAGAGAGAGAAGCAAAGGTTGAGAATGTTGGTTGGGTGCGGGGTTCAGCGTTGGATCCGCTGAGAATCGCTTCTTCAGTCTGTAGATAGACTGAAGGAGGTTGGGTAGATTCCAAGTTTATAACCTCAGTGTTTAGAGACGCTGAAGCTGGGATGGAATGGGTGGCTTGTTCAGCTGTGGCAGAGCGTACCACAGAACTTTCCTCAGCTCTTCGAGATGAGCTGAGGAGTCTTCAGCAAGAGATTGCTGGGGTTGCTCCTTGGTTTTCTTAGTTCTTTCGGAACTAAGTTGGGTAGAAGAGTGTTTCCTTTTTCTTGACGGATAGGAGGTTGCAACTGGGGTATCAGCGGTGGGTTTGTCCAATGAAGGAGCTGCAGAAATAGAAGAAGAAGGAGGATTGAGAAGAGTTAAGAGTGTAGAGAGACGTACCTCGTTTTCCACTGGCTTGAAGTCGAGTACTTTAGGACCAACCTGAGAGAGTTTCAGGTCTCCTACTTGTGGGTAGTTGTCCTTCAGGCCTGTTTGGAAGACGGCGCTGGTGAATCTAGGATATGGAACCCATGGAGATCGGTCAGCGGCAGAGTCTACTATAAGTACAAGGTCATCGTAGATTATCGATGCCCAGTCAATATGAAGACCTTTCAGCAAAGCATATCCCATTGCTTGCTGAGGTTGAGCGGCTTGATCAGAGGAGCAGGTCTTTATAGTCATGCAACTTATTAAGTGAGCGATGATGAAGTTCATCTCGCTGGGCATTTTTGACTTTTTGATGAGGGTCAGCTTCTTCTCAGGCTTCTTGTCCCTCCCCATTTCCCATACATAGCCCATTGCATCAAAGAATGCAGTGATGGCTTCCCTATCAGAATGTTTCTTGTGGTCAGGGAGGGGAACAAAAGGTTTTTCTTTAGAGGCGATGGGAAGGCTCAGGGCTTTGCGGATAATGGCAGGGGTGATCTTTATAGTGCCAAAATCAGTATCACAGAGGATGCAATCATCTGTCTTTGAGGAGTCTTTGGATGATGGTAGATGAGAGTGTCTGGCAGAATACCAGAACTGAGATAGTAGTAGCTGATGTGCAAGAGGTGTTATGGTCAGGGCTGTAGAGAGGCAACCGTTTTTTAGGAAATTCACAGCATCATTCAGATGTGTGACTTGCTTTCGAGGAGGAAACTCGAGAAGCGCATAGAGGTTGTTGGTTTTTGTCCAATCCAGTTCTTCAAGAGTGAACATGACCCGAGGAGCCTTGATGATTTCCAATTCCTCAGCAGCAGCAGTGTTCTCAGCAGTGGTGTTCTTAGCAGTGGAAATGTCAGTAGATGCCATTTCTGTATTATCAGTTCAACCAAAGATATAACAAATAAGAATAATCTTAATGTGGAAAGATTTTCCAATAAGATGGTTCGAATTTTGTCCATTTCATTCAGACAAAAATGTCTTAATGAAGATTAGGGTTTTTCTTGGTTTTGAAAAAGAAATGCAAACCCAATAAAGAACAACCATGAAAGGTTGTGTTCATAAAACCATGAAAGAAATGATTTCATTTTTTAAAGAGTTCTTTTGTTTGATCTTGTAAAAACAATGAGAAGATCATTAACAAGTTTTAAGAAACAGGTAAATAACAGAAATATTAACCTGGTTCGTTGAAGAAGAAAAGTTCTTGAAAACTTGAGAGCACAAATGCAACAGTAATTTTCTTTTTCTTGCATGGAGGAGAAGTTTTTCGCATAAAGGAAAAAATATAAACCCAAAAAGTGTTTATGTAGTGAGATTAGAGAGAGAGAAAAACTCGAGCGGGAAAGTTTTTCATCATGACACGGACACGTGTTTGCATTTGATTGGAAGGTAAACGAAATGGGCAAATGTGTGTCAGAAAAAGAACGTGCCGGGGCTTATCCGTTGCAATGACGTCACAACTGTCCTTTCATATTCTTGGATGTCTCTGAGGTTTTGAAAACTCAGGGACACTTTTGAAAAACATGAAGCACTGAATAGAAATATCAGTTGGTTTTAGAAATTTCAAAGTAACGCTGATTAAGGAAGATATATTCAGCGATGCAATTTGTTTTGAAATCTTGCATTCACATGCGATTGTCAGTGAGAGAAAAACATATCTTGATATCAGCGAATCAATTTTGTTCAGAGAGAGAATGATAGAATGGTTTATACAGGCTGATCAAATGTGAACCGCTGAAGATTTTACTCTTCATAGTGTAGCATTCCAAGCTCTTCATAGTTCTATATCACCATTCATCACATGATCTCTGATAAAATGATACCTGATTTCGATGTGTTTTGTCTTTGAGTGAAGCACTGGATTGTTGGCTATAGCGATGGCACTTGTGCTGTCGCAATAGATTGGAATATTTGAGAGCTGTAGGTCATAGTCCAGTAGTTGATTTCTCATCCACAAGACCTGAGAACAACAGCTTCCAGCGGCTACATACTCAGCTTCAGCTGTGGAGGTGGACACTGAGTTTTGCTTTTTACTTGTCCAACTCACCAGCTTTCCACCCAGGAGCTGACAGCCTCCTGTGGTGCTTTTCCTATCCAATTTGCAACCTGCAAAATCACTATCTGAATAGGCGATTAGGTCAAACCCTGAGTCTTTGGGATACCAAAGACCCAGATTCGCAGTACCCTTAAGGTATCGAAAAATTCGCTTTATAGCGGTCATATGAGATTCCTTAGGTTCAGCTTGATATCATGCACACAAACAGGTTGCGTACATAATATCGGGTCGGCTAGCTGTAAGATACAAGAGAGAGCCAATCATCCCACGGTACAGCGTGACATTAACAGGAATACCATTAGTATCCTTATCTAGTGTCAGCGGTGGTGCCATAGGGGTTTTCATAGCTGAACTCTGAGTTAAATCAAATTTCTTCATCATATCTTTAACATACTTTCCTTGATTAATGAAAGTTCCTTTTTCATTTTGCTTTATCTGAAGACCAAGGAAATATGTTAGTTCACCCATCATGCTCATTTTATACTCATCTTTCATTCTATCAGCGAAACAAGTACAAAGATCAGGGTTAGTAGAACCAAATATAATGTCATCAACATATATCTGAACAAGAATGATATGACCTTTCACTATTCTGAAAAATAGAGTTTTGTCGATTTTACCTAGCTCAAATTTTTCAATATGAAGATAAGTAGAGAGAGTGTCATACCATGCACGTGGAGCTTGCTTTAAGCCATAAAGTACCTTATCTAGTTTATAAACATAACCTGGACGCTTAGGATCTGAGAATCCTGGAGGTTGTTCCACATAGGCTTCTTCATTCAGCTTTCCATTTAGAAATGCTGACTTAACATCCATCTGATATACTTCGAAGTCTTTGTGTACAGCGTATGCTAAGAATAGACGAATAGATTCTAGTCTTGCTACTGGAGCAAATGTTTCGTCGTAATCTATGCCTTCCTCTTGTCTGTATCCCTGAGCAACAAGACGAGCCTTGTTGCGGGTTACAGTTCCATGTTCGTCCAACTTGTTTTGATAGACCCATTCAGTGCCTATCACTGTCTTGTCAGTTGGTCTTCGAACAAGTTTCCAAACTTTGTTTCTTTTGAATTCAGTTAGCTTTTCTTGCATGGCGCTGACACAGTTTGGATCTTTGAGGGCATCATCTACTTTCTTTGGTTCAATCAGAGAAATAAAGTTAACAAATAAACAAATATTACCTGCACTTCGTCGAGTCTGAACACCAGCGTTTGGATCACCAAGAATTTGATCAATTGGGTGATTTACAGTCCATCGTTGAGCCAGAGCGTGAGACGCTGACTCAACCTGAAATGGAGGAGCTGAAGATGAGGCTTCAACAACTTCTGGAATATCAGCTAAGAGAGGAGTGGGTGCAGATGTAATTTCATTCACTGATTGCTGAGAAGTAGATGGAATGTCTGAGACATTTGGTTCAGAAGCAGGTATAGTGTTTAAAGGAACAACTGAGACCCATGATGTTTCAACTTCACTATTCTGCATGTTTAGAATGATAGTAGGACTATCATCTTCAACTGTACGAGTATGAGTGGGAATATCTTTTGAATCACCAAGATGAGAAAACATCAATTGATTCAGTTATTCAGTATCAGCGGACGGTTTAGAGTTCGCTGAACGGGATTCGTCAAACGTGACGTGAATAGTTTCTTCTACAGTTTGTCTTCTTCGATTGAAGACTCTGAAAGCTTTGGAGATTGAAGAATATCCAAGAAAGATTCCATCATCAGCCTTAGGATCAAACTTTCCAAGGACATCTCTGTTGTTCAGTATGAAACACTGACATCCAAAGATGTGAAGAAAGCTGATTGAAGGCTTTCTCCCATGAAAAAGTTCATAGGCTGTTTTATTGAATCTGTTGACTATCAGCGACCTGTTTTGCGTAAAATAAGCAGTGTTGACAACTTCTGCCCAAAACTGAGTAGGCAGGTGAGAATCGCTGAGCATTGAACGTGCAGCTTCAATATTTGTTCTATTTCTTCTTTCAGCGACTCCATTTTGTTGCGGTGTTCTCACTGATGAAAAGTTGTAAGAAATACCCTTACTTTCAAAGAAAGAATCAAGAGAACTGTTTTTGAATTCAGTCCCATGATTACTCCTTATTGAGCGAACGGTCAAGTTGTTCAGGGTTTCCATCTTTCGAACAAAGGTGATGAGTTCTTCGGGGGTGTCACTCTTGGAACGGAGAAACATAACCCATGTATAACGAGAGAATTCATCAACTATGACCAGTGTATATTTCTTTCCAGCTATGGATTTTTTGTTAATAGGGCCAAACAAATCCATATGGAGAAGTTGTAGAGGAGATGACACTGAGGAGATTTGCTTTGACTTAAAGCTTGCTTTGGTCTGCTTCCCTTTCTCACACGCTGAACATAAAGACTCTTTGGCGTATGAGTGCTGAGGTAGACCAGTGACTAACGCTTTTGAAGAAAGAGTGTTCAGTGTCTTGAAATTCAGATGAGAGAGCCTCTTATGCCATAGCCAGTTGACATCAGATGAGGCTTTTGAGAAGAAACAGGAGTTCTCAGTGGTTGTTGAGTCTATGTTTATTACATAAACATTTTCCAAACGATAACCGCTCAGAGCTATCTTCTCCTTTTTGTCAGTGACAAAGCAGGATTCCTTAGTAAATATTACTTTGTTATCCTTGTCGCAAAGTTGACTGATGCTTAAAAGATTATGCTTCAGCCCTTCAACATATGCGACTCTTCTGAAGGTTGTTGTACCATTAGAGAGTACACCAAACCCTCGGGTATGTCCTTTTCCATTTCCACCGAAAGTCACAGAGGGACCCTTCTCTTCCTTGTATTCAGCGAGCAGACTTTTCTTTCCAGTCATGTGTCTAGAGCATCCGCTATCGAGATACCAGATACCCTTCTTAAACTGCATTACAAAGGAAGATTAGTTTTTCTTGGGTACCCACTTAACCATGTGTACACATATGTCAGTGGAAGTAGTTGGAATGGAAGCTTCAGCAATCTTCGCAGCATTTGAAGATTCAGCTTTGTCAGTCTTCACTTTGGTTAATTTCTTAACCTCAGTGGTCTTCTTTTCCTTGGGGGCAATGATCTTCACCTTAGCTATCTTTTCAGCTTTGGTGGCTATGGGGCACTTACTAGCAATATGATTAGTAAGTCCACAGTGATAACATTTCCTATAACTAAAAGTAGTTCTAGGACCATTTGAATGTTGTACTTTAGATTTGATTTAGAAGTACCAGCACCAAGTAAGCTATTGGCTTTTGAAATGGGAGGAACACTCAGTTCTTCGGATTTCTTACCAGAGACATCCACTATGATTCTAGGTGTAGATCGCTGAATAGATCCACGCTGAGTAGATCCAGAGATTTGATTCCTTGATCCAGAGGGATGAATCACTAAAGCTTTAGAAGCATTCACCTTAGGTACTAAGGTACCCTTCTGAGGATTTTGGTTAAAAGCAATTCCTTTACCTTTATCTTTAAAGACAGAGGTAGGTTTTGGATAAACCATTTTCTCTTTACCTTTTGAAGAGGTAGAAATTTCCTCAGGGATAGGCGGTCTAGAAGAGGAACACTGAGAGGATGAAGTATCAGCGACTGAGGATACGAAAGTTCCAAATAGGAGTATGGAACGATCAATGGTTGGTTCTAGAGTATCAGCTTTGTAACCAAGACCACGTTTATCACTCAGGGGAATCTGAGACTTAATTATCTCAGTAATCTTTGTTGAGGAATTATACCATCCATCAACAGTAGCTTTTCAGCTCTTAATGCAGCGATAGCTTATTCACGCTCGATTTTGACTAGATGATTTAAGTGCACTTGATCTTTGAAATCTTCTTCAATTTTAGAAAGATTTTCTATTTGAAGGTGATAGTTCTTAAGCTGTTCAGCGAGATCAAGGTTTTGATTTTCAACTACAGTTTTGCCATTCATGGCTTCATATAAACTTATAGTCAAGAGAGCGATTTTACGAAGACTGTCAGCTTCATCAATATTTGCAATATTGGTAAAGAAGGAAGGTGATACCTGAGTAGCAGAGGTTGAAGTGGAGGGAATGTCTGAACTTTGTTCCTCATCTTCAATCTTGGCCATAAGACAGAGATTGGCTTCATCATCTTCAGAGTCAGATGATGATTCTTCTTCATCAGAGGCAGCCCAATCATAGTTAGCCATCAGACCTTTGCCTTTCTTCTTAAAGCTTTTCAGCTTCGCATACTTTTCTTTCAGCTTAGCGTATTTGTCATCTTTATTCCTGGGAATAAAAGATTTCTTGGGAAACGCTGAGTTTCTCGAAACTTTCTTTGACCTGCACTCGTTAGCGAAATGTCCTATCTTTTCGCAGTTAAAACAAGTAGCAGTAGCCTTATCAACAGGAGCTAATGATCTTGGCTTGTTAGTAATGGAAAGAGGTTTATTCTTTTTGAACATTTTCTTTTTGACGAATCTCCTGAACTTTTTAGTGAGGAGAGCCAAAGATTCATCATCAACTGAAGAGTCAGAATCTGATGACCTTTCAGAGTTACTTTCCAACTCAGTGATAGTGACCGAGGGTCGATGAATGGAAGGTTCCTCTGATATTAAAGCAACATGGGTGTTTTTGGAATCTTTTACAAGATTCTTCTTAAGATGACTCGATTGCTCATGATTCAGCATCGTGCCATATAAGGTAGAAAGGTTCATTGATTTTAGATCATTTGACAGCTTGAGACACATAGAATAACTGTCCCAGCTTTCAGGTAAACATTCTAAAAACTTTGTCAGCACTTCAAAGTTAGAATATTCCTTACCAACAGTTTTCAGATCTATTATTAAACAGTTAAAACGTTGGTGAATTTCAGAGAGAGTTTCATTCTTACCACAAATGAAACTTTCGTACTGTCTTACCAGGTTGATCTTTCGAGAGTCCTGGACTTCAGAAGTACCTTCATACTGAACACAGATTGTGTCCCACGTAGCTTTTGAGGTTTTCAGGTTCATGACGGAATGGTAGACTTCGTCAGGAAGAGCCATGGATTGTATGGATCTGGCTTTGGTGTCTATAGCCACTATCTTCTTATCTTCATCAGTCCATATATGAACTTCCTGAGGAATCAACCTTTCTGGAATAGCAGGTCGATTCTTAGCGGCTGGAACTGCAGCCTCAATTCTTACAGGAATATATGGGCCGTTTTCAGGATAATAAGGCATAGTAGGGTCTACACCTTCTAAGAAGAGAATCATCCTATTTTTCCATAGATTAAAATTATCTCTGGAGAATCTAGGGGGTTTTGCAAGAGAACCATTGTCAATATAATTTGTGTTTGTGTTGGTAGCCATTTTCAGAAATAGTAAGGAAGAGAAATCTTAGTATAGATCAGATCTTGTTTATGAGATTAAACAAATCCGCTCTGATACCACTTGTTGGACCCGAAGGGCTATACAAGTTTGTAGAAGGGGGGGTTGAATACAAACACACAGATTTTAGTTTTCTAAATTGTTTATTGATAAATCATTAACAATTTACAGCTTGTTGCGGAACAAGATTAATGATAAACCTAAATCAAAACAAGTTGGTACACTAAGTTTCTTGCACTAAGAAAGAGAAGGAAATTACTAATAATAACCTATCTCAAGATAAGAAAGATGACTTGTCCAGAGTTAGCAAGTGCTTCAAAAATGAAGTTGGAGTCCTTCTTATATACTGCATGCATTTAATGCATGGCAGTTTACACTTTACACGTGGCAGCAGCTGATTGGTTGCATGTCATTGACCTTTGTTGACAACCATAGTAGCCGCATGTTTGAACAGTGTAGTATCAGAGTGGTTGTACGATTTCAGACAATAAGGAGGTTCTTTTCTGACATATCGTACGGAGTCGTGCAAGGGTGGTTAAGACAAAAGTACTTTGTACAGAGGACTTCATGATCAGCTTTTCGTTGATTCAGCGTTTTACCATTGTTTATCAGCGAATGATAAAGTTCAGCGACAGCTGAAATCTTGTACTTGATACTTCACGTTGAGTGGACAAATCTGAGCCTTCGCTGATCCGCATCAGTTCATTAGGAGACTTGTCGCTGGTTCTTGAGCTTGATCTTCGACTTCAGCGTAGAACCTATGTTGACGTGAAACTTTTTTCTTCAGAGATCATAAGTAAACAACTAACTTATCAGCGATCACCATAAAGACTGAACAGACTCAGAGCATTATGGTGAACAGAGTTAGCTGAATGTTTATCTAAAGTGCGAGAGTTCCTATCAGAGGTACTGTAAGATCTTAGTACTTATCAGCGATAGTGAAACTATGATACATATTGGTTACTTACAATTTTCACTAAGTATATAAGAGAGGGTCATTATCAAATCACTGAGGGTTTAGATCAACACAGGGAAAATCATAGAAGTGAAGTACCCCGACTGGCTTGCCAACGTCATGGTCGTTCAGAATAAAAATGGCAAATGGAGGGTCTGTATTGATTTTACAGATCTCAACAAAGCTTGTCCAAAAGACCCTTTCCCACTGCCACATATCGATGCCATGGTCGACGCGACAACAGGGCATGAACTATTGACGTTCATGGATGCCTATTCTGGATACAATCAGATCCTGATGCACGTCGAGGACCAAGAAAAGACTGCATTGATGACGGATCAAGGTTTTTATTGCTATAAATATATGTCGTTCGGTTTAAAAAATGCAGGTTCTACCTACCAGCGTCTGGTGAATAAAATGATCAAAGACCATCTTGGCGACATGATGGAAGTGTACATCGACGACACGCTAGTCAAGTCGAAGCAAGAAGTCGACTACGTCGAGCATTTGAGGCAGTCGTTCGATATTCTCCGAAAATATTGCATGAAGCTCAACCCGACGAAGTGCTCCTTTGGTGTCAGCGCCGGGAAATTCCTGGGCTATATGGTCACTCGTCGGGGGATCGAGGCCAATCCCGACCAGATCAAAGCTATTATCGAGATCAAATCTCCAAGAAATTTCAAAGAGGTCCAAAGGCTCACTGGTCGAGTGGCAACTCTGAACAAGTTTATCTCTCGATCCTCAGATAGATGTCATTTATTATATAACGTCCTCAAGAAGAATAAAGGCTTCGACTGGACCGGCGATCATGAGCAAGCATTGCAAAAGCTAAAGGAGTACACGACGTCACCTCCTTTGCTGTCAAAGCCTCACGATCATGAGGCCTTGCACCTATATTTGGCTGTCAGTCCTAATGCAGTAAGTGTCGTCCTGACACGAGAAGATGAAAAGCAGCAACTGCCGATCTACTATGTAAGTAAATCTCTCTTGGACGCTGTTTGGGCAAAAAATCACGTCGTACGACCACGACCAGAGCAGGTAAGACGCACGATATAATCTAAATCTTGTATTAAGATAAGGTCTCTACAAGAACCCAGAAAACATCTGTCGTCTCCCGTAAAAGGTAACTCGTACGTCTCCCATGACGCTCGACCACAGCGTCGCCCGTCCCGTACGACCATCGCATAAGATCATTGCACCTACGACCAAAGCTAACGTTAACCTTGACTGTTACGTTTGTTAAGTATTTAATGCAGGAGTCAAAGCCATTAACAGCAAGCAGCCGTAACGGACGAAGAGCATTATGGATATTCACTCTGGCAACCGTTTCCAGCCATTGTAGCCGTTGATCAAAGCATTAATGGAGCTAATTAATGACGCGAAGACTATAAATACCAAGCTAAGTCTTCACATCAATGGACATCAGTTAACACCCAGCATACATCGGCTAACATCATCGAACAGCAGAGAAAACGCACCCGAACTCACAAAGATGAACACTCAAATCAAGTACTGGAGACCAGAATCACTCAGCAAACTCAAGAACACTCGAAGAAAAGCTCAAGTCATCGCTCTCGAAGCACGACATCAGCCCTCGACCAGCAGTTCGTACTCTGTTTCGCACACGACAAACACCTATTTTTATGTTCAAACACTTTAACTTTACTGTTAATGCTATAATATGTTGTAATCAAGGCTTTTTATATATTAGCTTACTTTCCTATAGTTTGACTTTGTAATAATCAAGGGTATATAAATTCTTTGTAAGCTTTTGCAACATAACAGTTCTTAATAGAGATGACAAACTTTCTCTCACTTGAATTTCACTCTCTATCTTGAAAGATCATGGATTTACAATTGGTATCAGAGCTCGATTCGAGATTCATAGGAGATTTTCAGTGATCAATCACGAAAAGTTTGGTTAATTCTACAAGAAAATTCGATCGATTTTCTGGATTTATCAAGAAAATCTCATTTTCTTGAAATTTGATCACATTTTTCTGTTTTTTAATCGAATTGTTCTGCGGTTGGCTCTCTGGATTCGTTTTTCTGAGGAGATCTGTTAGCTTCAATCTTCCTAAACATAGAAGTATTTAGAAGTAGTGAAAAATAGGCTAAGTAAAGAAAGCCTCTTACAGAGGCTCTGCCGAACTTACCGAGAGATCAAGGTCGAGAAGCTACAGAATCTAAAGAGGCGTCCTACGGAAGCTCTGTCATACGCGCAAAGAAGACCAAAGACTCGGAATCCGGTGAAGACTGCTCTACAAAGGACCAAACCGCAGAACCTCTGTGACACTTCACAGAGCCTCTGCGGTCTTCAACAAAGACTTCAAATATATTTATAATATCTTGCTACTATTGCTGGACCTGTTCATCAACTTGCATGGCAACGTACCCTGTCCAACTTCAACGTGTCAAACTCTGAGTGGACTCAATAGGGCTTAGTACATAATAGACGTCTGTTGCATTAAATGCAATACAGCACATCCAACTGTTCATGCCATCCTTCCAACTATTCATACCGTCCATTCAGAATAGTACCTTATGCTTTATGGTCCCCTTTGAGTAGTATAAAAGGGAGACTCATGTTGAGTTCTTCCTAATCAAGAATCGAGAATTAAAAGGAGAGAGAAAAACATCAAGAACACATAGCTTATATACTTTGAGAGTCGTATCTGTTTTAAAGCTTTGCTTACTCACTGTTCTTGAATCTGTTCTTGATATATATATATTCAGTAAACATTGAGATATTATTTCCTGTTCACTGTTTATTTATATTGTGTTCTAAATCTATCAAACATATTTATTAGTTCTTCAAATACGCTTCCGCATCAAACATAAACTCGAACTAATAGATCTGTCAATCTTGCTTAAACAAAAACGGGAACCAACAATTGGTATCAGAGCAAAGCTTGATTTTCAATATCAATTGATCCTCTTTGTTACAAGATTGGTGAGAGACATCATTCCTTTTTTAACCTATTCCTCATTTCTAGGTTAAAACTGCATTAAAGTGTACTCTGGGAACTGTTCAAACCCAGAAAACTATCCAGATCATCAGACTCATACTCTTTAATCATACTATCTTTTCAGAACCTTTACAATGACAAATACAAATAACTTCTTTACTGATGGTTCACTCACCAAGCCTCCTACTCTCCTTCGAGATGAGTATCCTCAATGGAAGATAAGAATGGTTCATTTCTTCGAGGGTACTGAAAAAAATCTAGTACAATATCTTTACAACCTTCCTCCTGTTCCCATGATAGTAGTACCACGAGTACTAGCTACTGCTGAATCTCCTGAAATCCCTGAACATCAGAAACCGAAGCCAAAAGAATAATGGTCAAATGAAGATAAGGCAGAAGATGAAGTTGCACAGAAAACAAAAAGAATCTTGATAATGGCAATCCCCAACGAATTTTTTCAATCCTTAGATGCATGTGAAACTGCGCACGATCTTTGGAGAGAATTAGAAAGACAGTTGGAAGGGGGTGCTAAAACACAGAAGAACCGAAGGGCATAGTACATAAATGAATATCATGCATTCAGAGCCTCTGCAACAGAATCTCTGCAAACGACATACGACAGGTTCAACTCTCTCATAAACAAATGCAGAAAGTCTGACATTCACAGAACCTCGGAAAAAAATAACGTCATGTTTCTAAAAAGCCTGAATGATGAGTGGCTTCAATTATCTATGTCTTTACAAACAAACCAAGATCTAGACTCATGGACACTCTCTGATATCTATGGAACACTAGCTGCACACGAGCCTCAAATAGCACAGGCTAAAACACTAACCATTGCACCATATGCATTGGTTAGTAAATCTACAGAGGCTACAGATAGACCGAGAAATGAGATAGCAACAGAGGAGAAGAAGAAGGTGAAGAAGAAAATGGTGATGGTTGATAGCGAAGAAGACGAGCTGATAGAGGAAGAAATAACTCTTGCGTCATTAGCTAAATCTTTGGCTCTATTGACAAGAGAGTTCAAAGGTAACCAAAGAAAATTTGGAAATGACAGATATAGCAGAGACAACCAGAGAGATAGAAGAGATGATGGAAGAAGAGAAGAATCAAATGACCGACAGAGGTCAGACTACAGAAGTGACCGACAGAGGTCGAGCGACAGAAACTACTGAGGAAATGACCGACAGAGGTCAGATGACAAGGTAGGTGAAAGTGCAGGATCTATTCTTACAATCAATATAGAAAGAAGTAATTGAGAAATTGTATGATCAAGCCCAATTGTATTCAATGATGCACAGAATTACAGATCTAAGAGAGAGATCACCTCAAAGATTACAAGGAAAGAATACAAGTAATATGGAAAATCAATCAGTTAGCAACGTAGTGCTAACCACTCTATTTATACTGCAACAAACATCTTAAAGCTACAGTACAAATAAGAAAGACTAATAAGAACATAACACGTGTCCTAATTAGTTTACACATTACTAAATAACGAAACTCGTCATAAGTTCTGAACAGGTAGTTCAGAACTTCTGAACATTCTTCTGATCACGCTTCTCAGAACTTCTGACTTCTCTTTCTCAGATCTCTGACTCTTCTTCTCAGAACTTCTGACTCTTCTTCTCAGAACTTCTGAACCTTCTTATCAGATCTTCAACACTTGGTTTATTGACAAAACTTCAGATCTAACAGTAGGCCACACACAAGAATGCTACAAATGTGGTAAGCCTGGTCATTATGCAAACGAATGCCGAACAGAGAAAGGTCGAGATCAACAGAAGTCCGACGATCGAACTGGAAACACCTCCCAAGGTTGCTTCAACTGCGGCAAGCCAGGCCATTTCGCAAAAGATTGCTGAAGTAGACAAAGTCGCCCACAGAAGGACTCAGCTTTTTACAAAAAAAAGGCTGAATACTATGCACTAAAATCCCTAATGGCGAACAAAAAGCATTCTGAAGCAAATAAGGAGGACTTCGAGTCAGACTCTACCTCTGATGATGAATTCACCACCAATGCCATGTTCTGTGGCATGGCAGAAGTCGACGCCGGCACTGACAATGAGGTATCCATTTCAAACTCTACCTCCTGTACTAAATCTGTAGATAATGATTCAATTAAACTTAACATTGAACTGATTGAACTAAAAGAGATAAATGAAAGCATTCAGAAAAGACTCACCTTTAATGAGAGAGAAGTAAGGCTTCTCGCTCAAGAAAAAGCCAAAATTTTTGAAGAAAAGGAAAGAGTAGAAAAATATTGGAGAAATAATATAGATCCTTTAAAAAGGCAAATTTCTGAATTAACCTCTGCCTTAAAAATCAAAACAAAAGAACTTTCAGTTTCTAGGAGTGAAACAACTGACATAAGAGCTCTCAAAGAATACTTTCAAAAAGAGAGAGAGGTACTTTGGCAAGATCTACTCAGAAGAGAAGTTTTACTTAAAAACTATAAAGATGCACAGAAGGTGTATGAGAAAGTAAACTCACAAATAGAAAGACGAGGTATAGCGTACGATGATATTACTCTAGGTGTTGAAGGCAAAAGACTTAAACCTATGTCTTCTCTGTTTGTGATAGGAAAAACAAATAAACCAATTTTTCCAAACTTACTCTCTGTAAGTAAAAGAGTTAAAATCTCTGCAGAACCTCACTTGAGGAAACATACGAAGATGATCAATGTGTGGTTTGAAAACACAGATTCATCATCTTCAACCTCTATCAATAGAGGAATCAAAACAAAGAAATATCTGAAAACACAAGATCAGATTGGTATTTTTAAGTTTGGTAAACCAGAGACTCAAACACAGGTCACTTTTGTCTGTATGATAAATGTGGAAAAGAAATTATCTGCAAAAGCTCCTGAGTTTAAACCCATCTTTTCAGAAGAAAAACTTAAAGAATCAATTGAAAAAGAAATTTTGGAAGTTTTGAAATCAAATGTTTTAGAAAATCTTTGTACATCTTTTATAGATCAAATTCTCGCTGAAGAGAACTCATCAAAAACCTCTGCTATCTATGAAAGTTATTTTACAGAGGAAGAAAGCTCGTACGATACATGCTCAGAAAATCCAGCCTCTGTCGAAAGAGATGGCTCAACCTCTGTATATGAGGACGATTCATCCTCTGACGACTCAGAGACTGATTCTAAATCAGGGATAATTCACTGTGACACAGAGGATGTTAAATTCTCCTCTGAGGTTCTTAACAGAACAATTTCTCCAAAAGAGAAAATCACAGAGATCTGTCCAGATTTTCTCAAAATGTGTATACAAGTCAAAACCTCTACAGAGCTTGATAATCTGAAAAAGGCCTCTAAAAATCCTAAAAGCTCAAAATTTTCAAAACCTTTAAAGCAAATTAAAGAGAATCCCACTTGGCAACAAAAGGGAAAAAGGCCTGAAGCTAACAAATATTTTTCCTCTGTGACAGAAAAGAAAGATGTTCACCACAGAAGAGACTCACAGAAGGCACGACCTAAACAAGACTTTTGCAAACAACATTCTAGTATTCATAGATCTTCTTGTAACAGGAAATCTAATGTTAAGAAAGAATGTAATGCCTCTGTGGTTCAGTTCAATAAATTCAATGAAAAGTTCAAACAAATCACGTCTCATATTAAATACTGTCATTGTTTTGATCTTATGTTCAAATTGAATAATCACTTCTCAAGTCCAGATTGCTTACTCTCCACTAAAATGCAAACTCCAAAGTCAGAACCTAGAGAGAAACAATCTGATTTTTCTACAAAAGATAAAATGTATTTTAAGAATGCTAAGGCAAACTTGAAAAATTCTAACAATATTGGACCCATATGGATATGGGTACCTAAGTCTCTGTGATTGTCTTATAGAAGCGGTTTGTGCCAATTTTGTATCTTGACTCCGGATGCTCAAGGCACATGACTGGCGACAGAAGGAAAACGTCTCTATATACAAAGTTGCATATGTGAACGGCCTTAAACACAACCTACTCAGTGTAAGTCAACTCTGTGATATAGGATTCGATGTGTTATTCAAAAGAACTTTCTGCTCTCTGCAAAGTGAAGACATAGGAATGGAACTTCTGCGAGCCGAAAGAAAAGGTGATCTATATCTAATGAATTTTTGTTCAACAACCAAGGACAAAGTTTGCCTTGTAGCTTGCGAAAGTAAAGAAGCCTGGTTATGGCATAACAGGTTATGTCACTTGAACTTTCACACATTAGATAAACTGGTAAAACTTGATCTAGTTAAAGGTTTGCCTAATGTTAAATTCAATAAGGATCACTTGTGTTCTGCCTGTGAAATGGGAAAACTCAGAAGAGCTTCCCACAGAGGCAAAACAGATGTGTCTTGCACTAGACCTCTGTACATGCTTCATGTTGACCTCTGCGGTCCCATTGCCATACAGAGCCTAGGTGGCAAGAAATACATACTTGTCTTAATTGGTGAGTATTCGCGTTTCACATGGGTTGAATTTATTCGAAAGAAATCAGATGTTCCAATCATCTTGATTAATCTAATGAAAAGAATCCAAGTTCTTTATGAATGCAGAATACAGAAGTTAAGAAGTGACAATGGCACAGAATTTAAAAACTCTGTCATTAAAGCCTATCTTTCTACATAAGGAATATCACAGAACTTCTCTGCAGCACGCACTCCACAGCAGAACGGCGTAGTCGAAAGGAAGAATCGAACGCTCGTGGAGGCAGCAAGAGCTATGCTATCAGCATGCGGATTACCGATGAACTTTTGGGCAGAAGCGATTTCTACTGCATGTTATACACAAAATCGTTCAACCATTGTGAAAAGACACCTCAAGACTCCTTATGAATTGATCAACAAAAGGCGGCCAAACATCAAATTTTTTCATGTGTTCGGATGTAAATGCTTTGTTTTAAACGACAGAGATTCAAGAGGAAAGTTTGAGGTAAAAGCTGACGAAGGAAAATTCATTGGATACTCTGCCACTTCCAAAGCCTACAGAGCATTCCTTACAAGATCTCACAAAATCGTAGAAAGTATCAATGTTTCCTTTGATGATTCATTCCAAATGACTTTTGAGCAAATCAGTTCAGAACTCGAACTTAAAAGGGAAACCTCTGACATCTCGCAAACGAAAGAAGACTTAAATCTTCTATTTTTAGAGATGTTCCACGATGACATTGATCCTTCTGTTGGAACCATTAGAGTGTCTGAAGAACCATCCTCTGTCGGACAAAATCCTACAGGTATGACTCTAAATGGTCCAAATAATGCTTCATCTTCTTATGTAAATACTATAGATGCAAATGCCGAAGAAGAAAATGCAGAAGATGAAACATCAAGAAACACGACCACAGAAGCTGCTGAAAAACAAACTCCACAATCCACAGAAGAACCAATTACAGAGGAAATTGAGGACCAAGACTATACGTCCTCAGAGGAACAAACTCCACCACCACTCATACCAATCATTCCACAAATGGTAGAATCAACTACCAAGGCAAGAAGAACGACAGAGGCTATACAAGAAGAAGATCCACAAGAAGCTTCTGAAGAAAGGTTCGATGACATTGATGACCATCTTCCACGCACCACTCAGTGGACAAAAAGCCATCCTCCAAGCCAAATAATTGGAGAACCTTATGACTCAGTAAAAACCAGGTCTGCCACTGCTAATTTTTGTTTCTTTACAAATTTTATTAGTGTGATAGAACCAAAGAAGATTTCTGAAGCCCTAGATGACCCAAACTGGGTAGATGCCATGCAAGAAGAACTTCTGCAGTTTGAGCATAACAGAGTATGGACTTTAGTACCTCTGCCACGAGGGAAACAAAACATTGGGACTAAGTGGGTCTACAGAAATAAGAAGGATGAAGAAGGAGTTGTCATCAGAAACAAAGCACGATTGCTGGCCAAGGGATATAGACAAGAAGAAGGCATAGACTACGATGAGACTTTTGCCCCTGTCGCACGGCTCGAAGCAATAAGAATATTCTTAGCCTTCGCAGCCCACAGAGGATTTAAGGTTTATCAGATGGACGTAAAATCAGCTTCTCTCAACGGTGAAATCCAAGAAGAGGTTTACGTAAATCAGCCACCAGGGTTTGAAAGCTCAAAGTTCCCAAGGCATGTATACTACCTTGAAAAGGCTCTGTACGGACTGAAACAGGCTCCAAGAGCATGGTACGAACGACTTTCTACCTTTCTTCTAGTAAATGGCTACAACCGAGGTACAACAGATACTACCCTTTTCTATAAACATAAAAACAGTGAAATAATGCTTGTACAAATCTATGTGGACGACATAATTTTTGGGTCTACTAATACAGAAGAGTGCAAAAGTTTTGAAAAACTCATGCAGAGTGAGTTTGAAATGAGTATGATGGGAGAATTAACATTCTTCCTCGGACTCCAAGTCAAACAAACATCAGAGGGAATTTTTATAAATCAGGCCAAATATGTCTCTGACATTCTTTTCAAGTATAGCCTCTCTAATACCTCTGCAATGAAAACTCCAATGGCCACTGGAAATAAGTTATCCTTAGATCCAGATGGCATCTCTGTAGAATGCACTCTCTACAGAGGCATGATTGGATCTATGTTATACTTAACTGCAAGCAGACCTGACATTATGCATTCCATATGTCTTTGTGCACGTTATCAAGCTAATCCTAAGAAATCACATTATGATGTTGTTAAGAGAATATTTAGATACCTAAAGGGGACCAAAAATCTTGGTCTCTGGTATCCACAGAACTCTGGCTTTTGTCTTAAAGCTTATACAGATTCAGATTATGGAGGATGCATGCTCGACAGAAAGAGTACCTCTGGGAGTTGTCAATTCCTAGGTGGTAAGCTAGTCCGTTGGACCTCCAAAAAGCAGAACTGTGTATCAACATCTACGGCAGAAGCTGAATACGTTGCTGCTGCTAGCTATTGTTCTCAGGTTCTATGGATGAAGATTCAGCTAAAAGACTACGGCCACATTCTATTCAACATACCCATCTTCTGTGATTCCAAAAGTGCCATTGCCATCTCTGCCAATCCTGTGCAACATTCCAAAACCAAGCATATCGATATAAGGTACCATTTCTTGAAACATCATGTTGAACACGGTACAGTCGAGATGCATTTCGTGCCAACAGAATATCAACTTGCAGACTTATTCACCAAAGCATTAGACGAGAAAAGATTTAATTTCTTGGTGGGTAAGTTAGGAATGATTAATATGATGTGAAAATCCTCTGTAAGTATAGCTTTATCTTCTGTAAATAAGTATATATTTCTTTTATACTTAACTTATTGCTTTGATTGATTTATTTCTGTATGTAAATTCTCAATCTCAAATAGTTCTTGATATCTCAGAGCTTCTGTGGGTCTGCTCAGAACCTCTGACGACCCCCCACAGAACCTCTGTAAAAACCATGACCTATGCTCTATGCAAAACTTATCATTCTTTGATCCAAGCATAGATTAAGGGGGAGCAAAAGGAAAATTCCTGATCTACAGAAGTGATTAGATCAAGGGGGAGCAAAAAGGGACCCTGAAATGATCTACAGAGGTAAAACTTTCAAGGGGAAGCCATAGAAAAATGTCGATGAATCTATATCGACAGAAGTCAGACATCACTGCTGAGAAAAGAAGAACCAAAAAGGTATGTCTCTCGTACAAAAGGTTGTTGAAAATAGTTTTCTGGGACACAAATTGTCAAATATGTCCTAAATATACTGTGGATAACATTTCAAAAATCAAATGATCAAAAAGTTTCATAAAATTTGTATTATGAGAAATTTGAGGTCATAGAGCTTCTGCTGAGCACAACAGAGGCTCTGCCAGAAATATGCTCTGAGATCACAAATTAACCCTCTATCGATCTTTTGGAATGTTATCTCGGAAACCGAATACATACACCATGACCTTCACGAACAAGACTTTTTCCATAACAGTTTTCTCGGACACCAACTTTCAAATATGTCCGAAAAACATCTCTTAAAACAGATCAAAAATTGGATGATCAGAAAATTTAATACAATTTTTGTTATGAGATTTTTTCCCTCATAGAGCTTCTGCTGGCCCTCGCAGAGAACTTCTGCAAGTTCCTACAGAGCCACAAAACCTCTGCGAGTAAAAATTCTTAACAAAAAATTCTATTGATCCTCTCCAGTGCCTATGCAAAAGTTTTGGTTAAAGAAGAACCCACAGAAGTCATGATAACAATAAGATATATGAGAAAGGGACAAACATCAAGATTTTCAAAATCACAGAGCTTCTGCAAACCACAGAAGTTCTGTCAATCTGTTACTTGGGTATTTCTGTAGTAATAACGGTTACTTTTACTGAGAGTGAATCTCATGTGGCTAAGAACAACCCCACGCGCCTAGCATTAATGGGTCGGGCACGACGTCCTGTCATCCTCTGACATGGCCTACGTGTCCCATTTTTATTGGGCGTACATGGAACGTTTTCTGTGGAAAGTTGAACCCGCCGTTCTAACTTGAGTACGGATTCCAAATTTTAATCCATTGCCATATATTTTACTCTTTCGAAATTCTACCGTTTTACCCTTCTATAACAACCAAGCTTACCCTCTCATAAAACTTTTTACAAACCCTCATTCTTCTCCGGTGAAACCCTGCAAAAACCTGCAAGTATCTTATTCTCATTACCAATGGCTTCATCTTCTCAAGCTATCTCCCCTACCCACTCTCCGGCGAACTCACCAGAACATTCACCTGCTCATTCTGAACATTCAGAAAACCCCCACCTTGCCAAAAATTTTGAACTAGAAGATTCCGGCGATTCAGCAGAATTTGCTCCGACCACACATCTTCAAAACTTCATAGCAAAGGATCATTTCGAAAAAGTACTACCAATCAAATCCAACAATTGCTATTTGGTCGCCTCACCCACTGCTTTCGGCGAAGCCCATGCCATTCTTCTAAACATAATGGAAAATCATATCCTCTTCCCTCTACTCTCAATAACCCCAAACAAAATTTCAGTTAGATATCTGAACCAGTTTTGGCAAAGTTGCCGATTTGATAAAGATGATTCTCTTATCAAAGGGTACATTTCAAGACCTGACAAATCTGAACATCTGGAAATCAAGTTCAATAGAACAATGTTCTCACTTGAATTCAACCTACCAACAAGGGGTCTTCTTGGATTGAAGAAATATGCAGAGCAACCAACAGACGACGAGATCTGTCGTTTCGTAGAAATGCTTGGGTACAATACCCAACTGAGGAAGAGAAATGACTTCCGCAGAGGCAGATTACCACCTATGTGGAACACCTTGTTCTCAATTCTTAACTGATGCCTGACAGGAAAGATAGGCAGTATTGACCAGAGCTCACATCAGATATTAACCATCATGTATGGGGTTTACTATGATCTCCCACTGGATTACGCGACCATAATGATGCAAGAGATCATCAACACCATCGACAGAAAGAACAACGCTAGAAGGGTCAAAGAGAACGATCCTAACTTTCTACCACCTCTGCAATTCCAAAGAATACTGGGAGTTTTGTTCGAACCTCTGTTGCTGATACAAAACTGGCCAATGGAAGGGCCAATTCCCAAACAGTTCCCAATGAACAAAAATACCCCCGCTGATCATGTAGATGGCTACACACACTGCAGACCTTTGTCAAAGAACCTTTTGAAGTATGCCACGAATAAAATCCTTAAGAAAGAGTACATACGCGATCATAGAACTCCAAAACCGAGTCCTATGACACCCCCGCGTTTAGGTGTCCCCCTAGGAACAATGATTGCAGAACCTCTTTCCACTCAAGAAGAAAAAGACCTCAAACTAGCAAAACACATGGCTGTTCAACTTAGCTTCTTAGCCAAACGTGCAGAGCTCATGGGAAAGAAGCCCTCTTCGAAATCTTCTACCTCTACTCCAAAATCAAAGAAGAGGAAAATTGAAGAAGGCACCTCCACAAGCGCTGCAGAAGATCAACCTTCACCCCCTCATGCCACAGAAATTGGCTCCACTGCTCCTCCCTCTTCTCCAAAACAGAAGAAGAAAAGAAAATCGAAAACTACAGAGGAAGGGGCACCAAAACCTAAGAGGAGGAAAACCAAGAAGAAGCATGGGAAATCACTTGAAAAATTGGTTACCATAGAAGAAGAAGAAATCGCAGAAGAAGAAGATGCAGAAGTAGAAATGACAGAAGAGGGATATCAATCACCCTATCAATCCCCAGATCGATTTGCTCACCAAGGAAACTTAAACGATTTCCTACAGAACCCTGACATTGCCCAAACTCTAAATACAGCAGGGTGGACGGCACAACCACTCGACCACCACTCCCCAGAAGAACAATACTTCTCTATTTCTGGCATTGACACACATATACAAGAGGATGATCAAACACCCAGAGACCAATCAGCTGAGACACCTGTTATTCTACAGAACACCTTCATTCAACAAGGATTGGACGTCCACAGAAGGAGTCCAAGCCCAGCTTCAGAAGAAATAGAACAAACAGAAGCTGTGTGGAATAGAGATGAAGTAACAGAGGCTTTAGAGAAAATAATAGAAAAAGGAAAAGAGGCTGAAGTTGTACAAGAAGAGGGATTTGAAACAAGGGAGACAAGAATGGAGGTCTCAAAGGTTGATTCAGATGAAGAAGAAGCTGTCTGGATACGAAAAGGTCTATATCATCCACATGTCATGAGATTATACGGATCTCATCAATTGTACGACTTCTTAGGCACAGAGCAAGGAACTTCAACAGAAGCTAGGGAAGAAGCACCAAGCCATCGGATTGCTACAGAAGCTGAAATGGTAGAAAATGATGTAGTGCTTGGATGCTTAACAGAGGAAGAAACAAGAAAAGATGTCTGGATTAATAGAGGCACACAACCAAAACCAACTCCTAGTACAACCCACACATCTAACTCCGCAGGTCTAGCTGCAGAAGTAGTTATTGAAAAAGAGCAGCACAGCTCGATCCAAACCCAACCCATCCAGCCAGAAGTCACTCTTTCGACTTCTGTGCCCACAGAAACCGGGGAATCCATTCCTATGGAGTCTCCTCAAAGAGACTCACCTATTGTTCGTGATCAATCGCCCCAGATCACACTAGAACACCCTACAGAGGAATTAGTTTCCTCTGCCACGCACGAAATAGGGCCAACCCTTCTTTCAGAGAGAAGTAGTCAGCACAACGACGAAGAGACTCTAGACAAGTCTCCGAGTCAACAGAAGGATAATCTAGTACCCACCTCTGAAATGGATCTAGACAATGTCATTCACAGAACTTCTGTAGAGTCTGAAGCACTAGATGCTTCTGCTCGAAGATCATATGGAAATCCTTCCACCCCCATCGTACAAACAAGGGTGAACGAAGGTATCCCAGGAGCAGGGACTCACTCTGGAGACGAATGTGTTCCTCCAGAGGTTACATCAGGGACACAAGTATCAAGGGATGAGTTCCAAACCCTTGTCACCTCTGTGAACCAAACCATGAAAGAGTTGCAAAGCTCTTTCACATCTTTTGAAGAGAAAACATCAACGGACTTGCTGAATCTGAACACCAAAATGGACAATCTGTCCACAGAGGTGAAAACAGCCATCACATAGATGAAATCTTCTGCTCAAACAACTGCCACAACTACAGCCACTTTTGCTGCTAAAGATTTTGGAATAGCTGCAACATCTGCATTCAAGGAATCAGTCAAACATTTCCTTGAACAAATGAACAAGCAATCCAACAAATCACAGAGCATCACACCTGCAGAACTACAGAAGGCTCTGCAAAACGTTCTAGAAGAGGCAATGCGCAACACTACAATGATGCAGCCAAAAGATTACATGACCAGAGCACAGCTGACAGAGCTCGGGCAAAATGTCATAAACCAGGTCACAGAAGACATTGTCTCCTTCACTACTGCAAATGCCAACTACGTCAAAGAATTCAGAAAAAGTGTCGGCAGAATGCGCTTCAACACAGAAGTAGAGCTTGCAACTCTAATCGGCCTCTGTGATGATGTATGTGCAAAGTTGATGGCCGCAGGAGCAAAACTACCAAAGAAACCCAAAGCTTCCTGCAGAGCAGAGGGTACTTCTGATAAGAGTCAGGATGACTCTGATGATGACCATCCTGGTCCATCAGATCATCCGGAGGGGGAGAATATAAGGGAGAAAGCTACGACCAGAGGACTACAAGCTTCACCAATCGCAGCAGAACCAATCATCCAAGCCCCTCCAGAACAAACCCAAGATCAAAAGACCACAGAGACAACACCCATCTCTGTGGAATCAACTTCTGAAGAAACCAATATTCCAGAAGCTGATCAGCAAACCACAGAGGCAACAACCACCCCTGTGGTAATCAACTTGGAAGAAAGACCTTCAACAGAATCAACAGAAAAACCCCAAACCATACCAAGAAGAAAGTCGATTGCCACCAAACCAAAAAGAGCAACGACCTCTGCTTCTTCTATTCTGAGAAAGATGCATAATACAATGTCTGATCGAATGTCGCAGAGAGAAGAAGAAAGGCACAGGTTCACTTTAGCTTTCCGAATGGGATGAAGATTCGACATACCTCAATCCACAGAAACCAAGCTCACAGAAGAAGTCACAAAAGAACCTCCCACAGAGGTTACAGAGCAAAACAAGCCAACAGAACCAATGCCACATAAGTCCTCTCAAACACAAGTGTCAAAACATGCAGAGGCAACCCCTATCTTTCCAACAGAAGCGCCAACACCCAAACCTACAGAGGCAACATGTTCTGAACCTCCAAAGGCCAACGACATGGGAAAGGCGAAACTGACAGAAGAGCCCAAGAAAAAGAAATCATTGCCCAAGCCTACAGAAAAACTGATGAAAAGCTCCTTTGATGCCTTTCAAACTCCAAAGCCTGAAGAAGAGGACTGGGCATATGGATTGAAGCCTATGTCAGACATTCCACTAACAGGAAGAGCTGCAGATGTTGTTCAACAGATGGAGAGTCCCAGAAGACGAGTACCACCACATGGTCCACCACATAATATCTCTACAAACAACCCTTTCAGAACCTCCATCCAACATACCAAATCACAAATCCAAATATCAGAGAAGAATTTGGGAACATCTTCAGCAGAACAAAGCCAAGAACCAAAGCAGAAGTCTTCTCAATTCATAAAATCAAAAAGGTAATCTTCTGCAAATTCTCCTTCACAAGAACCTATCCAAGAGTCAGGTACAATATTTACAGAGTCAAAAGGGTAAACAATTCAGAAACCACCTTCGCTGATCCTGACATAAGGAATCTGAATCCCTATGATCTACCTGAACTTCTGCAATGGACAAAGGACAACTACAACACAGAGCCAAACACCAGAGCCTATCAAGTGTTGAGAAAAGCAATGAGGGAAAAGCTTCTGATCTACAGTATGATAGATTTTCAACTGGGAAAGGATCTTGGTCTCAAACATCTGAATTTACGACCACCAGAAGATCGCTGCCCACCCGACGCCGTGCCCAACTCAATCATTATAGAACCAAGATTCGGGTTAGTATTTCAAAACCCACTAGGTGAAGTCAAATTGTTTGTGTGCATGGACTGTCAGAAGTACGCAACTAGTACTCTGAACAAGTTCAGAGCAAGCCTTGTGAAAAACAGAGGTACAGAGAAAATGAATAGAGATGCTGCAGATACTTTCATTAGAGAGATTGATGCCACAATTCGCCTAAGGGAACTCTGCATCAGTTTCTACGAAGAGATCAGAAGAATCGGAAGAGACAACAGAAGCTACAACGATTTCAAAGATGCCAAAATCTGATTCTCAAACCTCAAATCTCTGCAAACCAAGTCAAAGTCTATCTTTCATTGTACTCAAATGTAAAATGCCTCTGGCATATTTCTGAATGAAAGAACTTTCGAGGTATTGTTTAACCTCTGTCTTATCTAACTTAGCCTAACTAAACTCAAGTTCAATTTTTTTATTTTTCACTACTAAGGGGGAGATTGTTAGCTTCAATCTTCCTAAACATAGAAGTATTTAGAAGTAGTGAAAAATAGGCTAAGTAAAGAAAGCCTCTTACAGAGGCTCTGCCGAACTTACCGAGAGATCAAGGTCGATAAGCTACAGAAGCTAAAGAGGCGTCCTACAGAAGCTCTGTCATACGCGCAAAGAAGACCAAAGACTCGGAATCCGGTGAAGACTGCTCTACAAAGGACCAAACCGCAGAACCTCTGTGACACTTCATAGAGCCTCTGCGGTCTTCAACAAAGACTTCAAAGATATTTATAATATCTTGCTACTGTTGCTGGACCTGTTCATCAACTTGCATGGCAACGTACCCTGTCCAACTTCAACGTGTCAAACTCTGAGTGGACTCAATAGGGCTTAGTACATAATAGACGTCTGCTGCATTAAATGCAATACAGCACATCCAACTGTTCATGCCATCCTTCCAACTATTCATACCGTCCATTCTGAATAGTACCTTATGCTTTATGGTCCCCTTTGAGTAGTATAAAAGGGAAACTCATGTTGAGTTCTTCCTAATCAAGAATCGAGAATTAAAAGGAGAGAGAAAAACATCAAGAACACATAGCTTATATACTTTGAGAGTCATATCTGTTTTAAAGCTTTGCTTACTCACTGTTCTTGATATATATATATATATATATATTCAGTAAACTTTGAGATATTATTTCCTGTTCACTGTTTATTTATATTGTGTCCAAATCTATCAAACATATCTATTAGTTCTTCAAATACGCTTCCGCATCAAACATAAACTCGAACTAATAGATCTGACAATCTTGCTTAAACAAAAACGGGAACCAACAAGATCATATTTTTGAAAGTTCAGGATCTTATCTTACAATCAATGTAGAAAGCAGTAATTGAGAATTTGTATGATCAAGCCCAATTGTATTCAATGATGAACAGAATTACAGATCTAAGAGAGAGAGAATCTCAAAGATTACAAAGAATAAATACAAAGTTATACGGGAAAAATCAATCAGTTAGCAACGTAGAGCTAACTACTATTTATACTGCAACGGACATCTTAAAGCTACAGTACAAATAAGAAAGACTAATAAGAACATAACACGTGTCCTAATTAGTTTATAAAATACTAAGTAAAGTATCTCGTCATAAGTTCTGAACAGGTAGTTCAGAACTTCTGAACATTCTTCTGATAACGCTTCTCAGAACTTCTGACTCCTTAACTCAGACATCTGACTTCTCTTCCCAGACTTCTGATTTCTTTTATCAATACTTCTGAGCTTTCACAGTCAGACCTCTGACTTCTCTACTCAGAACATCTGAGTCTTCTTATCAGATCTTCAACACTTGGTTTATTGACAAAACTTCAGATCTAACAATCTCCCCCTTTTTGTCAAATAAACTTAAACTTTGCATCATCCAGTTCTTTCAGAGCAGGAACAATTTTCTGAAGTAGCACATTTCTCAGATTAAGCTTCTTATCAATTTTGTCAATGATTTCTTAAATAATTTCAACTCGCTGATTGATTACTTCTTGAGTCATGTTTGCTTCCTTCACTTTCAGCATCTTTTTCTCCAAATTATGCTTTATGATTCTTAAAGTTCCAGAACAGTATTTTGCAGTTTCCTTTGCTCTGAAGAAGATCTTTCCACTTTTGTTTTTCAAAAATACTCCCAAATCTGGATATTTGTGAACACTTCCAGTCTTTAACACCTTTTTCTGTTCATGATCTGTGTTGGGATTTGCCAGATAAACACATGACTTTTGTAAGTACAAAGCTATTTGAAAATCTGTATAACAGTGCCACCTTAAGATGTAGAACATGGCCTCAATTATCACACTTCTTGCCTTCCTTTCATTTATGTCTTTGCTCGACTCTTTGAAGCATAGAAAGCTGTGTAATCTGTAGAAGTCAACCACTGATAGTTTCTCAAAATCTGCATCAGTAAAGTAATAAACCTTGCCATCTTCTCTCAGAACATCAAATGATAAGTACTCCATCTTTCTGAATTTCTTAACCCTCAATTCTCTGATTCCAGTAATTAAAAAATCTGAGTAAACGGCTTGCTTTGTTTTGCCAAGACATCTTGATTTTTCAGCCAACCAGATCTGAGTCTCCTTAGGTCTATCATAATACACATCCAAGAATTGTACTTCTTTTGGTTTGAAGAACTCAGGTAAATCAAATTCTAGAAAGTATCCATTTAGATCAATGGATATTTCATCTTCTTTGGGTTCAGACTGTTCAGCTTGATCAAAACTAGTTATCTGCACATTCTGAGATGTTGTGTTCTGCACTTCTTCAACTTCATCTGACAGAATTTCATTCACTTCATACTCAGCATGAAACACAAAATCATTATGTAGAATCTTTGTGGGATTCACCTCCGATAGCAACCATTCACTACTGTTTCTGATTTTTCTTCTAAGATCCAACCTCCTCTTCACACAGTTTATACATCTCTTCTTTAAACTCTCTCTTTCAGTTTCCACACTTACTTCCATTTTAATCAATAACCAATTCAGAGTTGCATCACTGTACTTCACCAACTCTTTTAATCTGAACAATTCAAGCCTTTCGTGAACTATATATGTGAACCCTTCTGTCTCCATTCCTTCATTCACAAATCCCTTCAAATGCAAACCAATTTCTGTTTTCTTTGTGGGAGAACTCAGATTACACTTCTCTTTTCTTTCTTCAATAGCTAATTGGAAGTCATACAAGTATATATTTCTGACATAGATACCCAGAAGTCTTCTGCATTCAATTTCTATCAAGGCTTCTTCAGTGCTGGCAAAGAACTTGACTAGAAAGATCTGATCATCAAGAGTCAATCTGTGAAAATCAAAAGTAGACATGGAAACCTTTGTATTTCTTTCTTTCAGTACTTCCATTCTAACAAACATTAAACCATTGAATTCATCTTGTTGAAACATCAGAACTTTCTCAATTCTTTTCTGAATATGCAGTTTTGAGTCAGGAACTTTGAACCTGTTAGAAGCTTCTGAGTAGACCATCTGAGCTCTGTCATCCATAAAACCATCAACGTTACTTTCCAAAAGCTCATACTCTCCTTCTGTGTAGTAGAGATTATCATATATTTCCTCAGGAAAAATATCATCATTAAATTGTCTGGCTAATGGCACATCACTTAACTCTAGAATGAAATCACATACATGTTCTTCTAGTCTTTGCAAGTTAATCTTTGGGATCTCAATTGGTTTTCTGAATACATACTCAGAAGGCATAAAGAAGTCTTTCACTTTCACATACTCTTCTTCTGTATTTAACTCATCACAAAAGTTAAATATAAAATCATCTTCAAAATCCTGAGTATAATTCACAGTTCTGTCTTCTTCTCCCATTAGATCAATAGGTCTTACCATTTTTATTCCTTGCTGAACTTTTTGAACATTCAAAGCTCTGACTAAATTATTATGCATTCTTCTGATCAACTCTTCACTTAACCTCCTTTCTTCTAATTCAGAATCCGTCATATTTTCTTTGTTATACACCACAATATCTGTACACATGTTGACCACTTCACTTTCCACTGTCTTTTCTGATCTCAATACAGATTCCTCAATAGCTTCAGTTTCATCTGAGTTTCCTTCCTTTTCTATGTCTAAGTTCAATTCCTCTGTTTTATCTGAATCACCACCATCTGTACTTTCCAACTCCATTTCCTCTGTATCTGAGCTATCAATCTGAACTATCTGAGTTATTGCCTTTAAATTTTCCTGTGTTTGATCTTCTGAACTTTTTGTACTAGCTAATTGCATATCTGCCATCTCAAAATCTTCTATGCCAATATCATCATCAGAACTTAACCTTTGTCTTTTCTCCCCCTTTTGATGATCATGAGGCTCATTATCATCAAACTTTCTTTTCAAGTTCTGATTAAAAGTAACTTCAGGTTCAGCTTCTGCAATAGGAACAGGATCAAGAGGCTTTGAAGTAGAAGTCAATGATACATTCAGTGCTTTCAGTATAGATTCCTGCATACCTTGCATTTGTTTTAACATATCCTTTTGAAAACCAGTCATTATATCCATGATCTCCTTTTTGTGAGAATCCAAGGATTTCTTTACATCATCTACTTTGGTTTCAACATAAATCAACTTTTTCTCCAACACAACTTTCAAATCTGACATCTCATCATTCAAATCCTCCACCTTCTTCTCCAAATTTTCTACTTTTTCCCCCATCTCCTTGTTTTGTTTCTGAATCTTTTCAAATTCAGAAGTTTCTAACAGTGAACCTGAACCAACAGATGGTCCAGTTTTCATGTGCCCAGAGGGCTCATGGCCTGTAGATAACACACAGTCATCTTGTACAACAGATGTACGTTTGAATGAAGCTTTTGTAATGTTCACCTCACCAGGACTTCCATCCAATCCTCGACACCCAACATTAGGTATGTCTATGAATGTTGTTTCAGGAATACGAAATCCCTGATTTGTGCAAGTGTCAGAAGGAATTTCAGGCTCAATATGAATAGGACTGTGATATTCAGACTCAATGTGTTGAAAAATAGATTGGGATTTATCACCTCCCTCCAAATGAGTTTGGGATGGTTCCCCGAATTTGTGTGAAACAGTAGCATGTTGAAATGCTTTTGAGTGGATATGGATGGGTTGTTCAAGATCCACCACTAGGTCCATGGTGTTTGTTTCAATATTGGACACCAAGAGATGTGAACCAATAGCATTTGTGGTTACCTGGTCAAGATTAGCTGGTTCAGAGGCATCTCTTTCTGTTTGAACCTCTGTTGACAATCTCTCATCCTCATCACTCTCATTCTGTTTTTCCTCACCAAATCTAACCAAGCTCTCAGAATTTTCCCTCTCAAGTCTCTCAGAATGTTCACCCATCTGAACATCCTCCCCCTCTCTAATTCGACTAGACCCCTCACCTCTCTTCTCAGGTTGGTCCTCTTGGGTAGGGATTTGAGGTAATTCAATTCCCATAGAGGTGCAATAAGCTTTTAAAATCTCACTCTCCCTTGGAATATAATTCCTAAGTGATTTTGGCAATAGTTTATGATTAGGATAGTTTTCAAGTCTTGTTACCGAGGTCATCTTACCCAAATAAAATGTAGGACCATGCTCTTCATTTGTTCTTCTTGAGATTGTTCTGTTTTCCTGCATGGCATACCAAATAACAATTTGCCAGTACCTTATATAAGGAATGTATGTCAGTGGAGCATCCTTTGTTTTCTTCTGAATTGCTTTCTGATTCTTCTCAAATGTATTCTTCATGTCTTCCCAAAGTATTAAAGTATATCATAATGCATATTCTTCACTAAACCCTGAAAGATCTGAAGAATTTTTTTAGAACCTTGATCAGCAGAACTATTCTTCCCTGACACACATTTATTTACCACATGAAAGAAGCAAGCCCAAATAGGTGGTAATTTGTTTCTTCTGAACAAACTGAGAGTCCTCAATCCTTCATTGTATCCCAACTTCATAAACTCTGCTATTAATTCCTCTGTTAAGGGTGAGTCCTCAAAATCTGTCCTTCTTTGTACATCATCTTTCTCTGGTAAATTCAGCATTTCTCTTAGTGCAGAGATAGATAAGGCAAATGTCACTCCTCCAATTTCAGACACAAACTTATTATCTTCTAACCTAAGATGTTTCCACCATTGTTGTATGTACTGAACAGGTGTAACGACCCAAAACCCATAACATACATCATAATACATAACATTCATACATAACATTGATTTACAACAAAAGTTACATAACAAACCAAGTACGGTCTCATTAGTCTTGACATTACAAAATATATGAAAGCTTCCTAATCAACATCCAACAAAAGCTTCCTATACTTCATCCTCTCCTGCAGATCCTTAACCTGGAAAACATATTTTTGAAAACAAAATGAGGGTTAGACCAAACGGGTCTAGTGAGTTAATCCCGGTCCTTTCCAAAATCATTATCAAACCTTTTATGTAAATCCTTTGTATCAAAATAGTTTAGATAAACCTTTCGTAAAATATAAACATACCACACGTATTTAAATACCAATCCAGACTCGTGCATCGTGTACATCTCATTCACCTTATTCCTCCACAAATGGCCATATTAGTTGGTAGCAAGCCAACTAATAAATCAACAACCGGTCCGCTCACCGGAACCCGGCTACCTGTCGGTCCGCACACCGGAACCCGACTACTCACCGGTCCGCACACCGGAACCCGGCTACACACCGGTCCGCACACCGGAACCCGGCAACAAGTGCACTCGTGTAGTGCAAAGCTTATATAAATACAATACATATCTCATTACATCATATTGTCATTTATATACACATAATCATATTTCTACCACATAATCATCTCATATATATATACACATATATATGTATTCCAGTTCAAAAACGTTTTAAAGCAAAACTCACCTTGCATGCTTAAAATACGCTTCCAAGCCTTTCTCCGAGCTATCCGATCCTTTATCCAAATACCTCAGAATCTGAAACCATTTACATACAAATATCTCCTTACCAACTTATGTATAAGACTTACTAGCAGGTTATGGACTCTAGATACATCTACATAACTTTTATCCTCAAAATTTACCCAAACAGCCAAGTTATCCGGAAACCTCAAAGTATCCGGACAACTTTCCGGACAATACAAGGAATTCGGACAACACGAGGAATCCGGACACCACAGACTAATCCGGACAACAAAGGAATCCGGATGCCATCCGGACTCTAGATCATCCGGAAACCATCAATCGAATCGTCCGGACTCTATCAATAACTTACCCGGACACTACCCAATAATCTACCCGGACACATTCAACAAAACTATCCGGACACCTTCATACTGCGTCCGGACACCTCTGTCGGTTTCATCATTTTCGACCCAGAATTAACAGAGATCACTACTGGAAGTGTAATCGGTTATTCTACTCCGATAGAAACTATCTAAACACATTTACAAACACAAAATACAAAGCAACATACCTCAAATTCACTTCCAAAAGTACCAAGTTGAATCCCTAGCTTTACTTCTTCTCTTTTCTTCTTTTGCTCTCAATACACACACTCACACACTGAAATTCTGGATATTTAGCTGATATGAAAATATCAGAAAACTAAAAGGGTATTATCTACATATATTTACCATTTCCACCCCTAAACTCCTCACTAATAACTAATACACCTTTAATTTATCCTTTGGTCAAACTTTTACCCTTTAAACTTATAAACCCTCCTAAACTTACCCTAACATCAATTATAAAGAAAATAAACTTAACGGAACTAGAATTTAAATTAACGGATTTACCCGGGGTATTACATCATCTCCCCCTTAAAAGAATTCCGTCCCGGAATTCGGTTAAGCGAAAAGGTATGAATACTTAGTTTCCACTACTACCTCGAACTCAATCAAAACCATATGAACTAACTAAATAGCCACCCCACACCCACCTATATCTCTAACACAGATAAGCAACAAAGGCACGGAAATATCAATAACCATGTTGCACCGAAGTCAGATAACGCCTTATCACGTATAGAGTTTATAGAAATATACCTGTAACCTCATCAGGACTTTCTTCCACCTCTTGTTCCGTCATCTGAAAAACTCGACCCTTTGCTTTCGGTACCTCCGGCCCGTGTTCCTCTCCCGGTCTACCACTCGTTGGTCTTACCGTCATACTACTCTGCTGTGCTTTCCATTGCGGACAATCTGCCTGAATATGATCCGGGGAATTGCAAACGAAACATAATCGAGTTACTCGACAGTCTCTAACTATGTGACCAGTCTTTCCACATTTGTAACAACTTCGGGAATCCACATAACAGTTTCCTTGATGCACACGGTTGCATTTTAGACATGGTCTTTCAACTGGTATGAAAGGTGAATAACTATCAAACCTCGGGGATTCATATTCTTCCGAATCGTACATCGTTTCTTCCAGTTTTCTTTTCCCAGCACTCTTATCACCAACGTCTCTCCGGTTATCATGTTCCACATTTTCCGCGGCATCCACTGCGGCTGAGAAGGTATTGGGTCCTCTTGCAGTCACTAGCTTTCTAATTTCTGCATTTAATCCAAAAATAAACCTTTCCATCTTTAGAGCCTCCGTGGCAACATAGTACTCTGCAAAGCGAGACTTCTCCAGAAAGAGAGCGGTGTAATCCCTAACCGATAAACTTCGCTGGTGTAGGTTCATAAACTCCTCTTCCAATTGTCTAACTACTGCTTGAGAACAAAACTGTCCTTTGAATGCTGTTGTGAATTCGTCCCAAGTAAAAGTAGAGTATACATCCGATCTTGTGGAATCAATGTGAGCTTCCCACCAGTACAGAGCTTCTGCCTTCAACATCGCCGTTCCGTATAATACTCTGTCCTCATCCGCACACTTACTGGTCTTGAAGATGGCTTCTATTTCTTTTAACCATCTCATTGCCTTCACTGGGTCTCTATCTCCTGAGTAAGTTGGAGGTCTACAGTTTAAGAGCGTCTTGTAATCACACCTTCTTGAGACTGGTATGACCGTAGGTGTAATGGGCATTTCGTCTTCCAAACCAGGATCTGGTGTTTCAGTATGACGAGCTTGGTCGAACATAGTCTGGATATTTGCTTGAAGTCTTCCCATCTCCGCCATCAGATCGTTTCTTGTAATAAACTCCGTACCTTGCCCATGAACTCTACCTCCGGTTCTGCCCCTACCTCTTTCTCTTCCTCTTCCCCTTGTCCCGACTGTTGGATTCGTTCTATTAGGATTTCTTCCTCCCTCTCTAGTCGTATTTCTAGTACCGCTTGCCATTCTGTAGATTCAGACAAGATTAATATACACATAAGCACATACCCCATATAATAAGGTATCCCAGTCCAAACATGCACCTGTAAGATCACAATTACACTAGCCAGGTGTAATCTGAAATTACCTTACATGATGTTCCTTCTACCTTTTATACTTAGCATCCCAAGGTTCTAATATATCAAGGACATCCTACTTCACATGCAGTTTAAGTCTAGGTACGGGTACAAATACCTAAATCCCTTAAACTAGGGCTCTGATACCATTTGTAACGACCCAAATCCCATAACATACATCATAATACATAACATTCATACATAACATTGATTTACAACAAAAGTTACATAACAAACCAAGTACGGTCTCATTAGTCTTGACATTACAAAATATATGAAAGCTTCCTAATCAACATCCAACAAAAGCTTCCTATACTTCATCCTCTCCTGCCGATCCTTAACCTGGAAAACATATTTTTGAAAACAAAATGAGGGTTAGACCAAACGGGTCTAGTGAGTTAATCCCGGTCCTTTCCAAAATCATTATCAAACCTTTTATGTAAATCCTTTGTATCAAAATAGTTTAGATAAACCTTTCGTAAAATATAAACATACCACACGTATTTAAATACCAATACAGACTCGTGCATCGTGTACATCTCATTCACCTTATTCCTCCACAAATGGCCATATTAGTTGGTAGCAAGCCAACTAATAAATCAACAACCGGTCCGCTCACCGGAACCCGGCTACCTGTCGGTCCGCACACCGGAACCCGACAACAAGTGCACTCGTGTAGTGCAAAGCTTATATAAATACAATACATATCTCATTACATCATATTGTCATTTATATACACATAATCATATTCCTACCACATAATCATCTCATATATATATACACATATATATGTATTCCAGTTCAAAAACGTTTTAAAGCAAAACTCACCTTGAATGCTTAAAATACGCTTCCAAGCCTTTCTCCGAACTATCCGATCCTTTATCCAAATACCTCAGAATCTGAAACCATTTACATACAAATATCTCCTTACCAACTTATGTATAAGACTTACTAGCAGGTTATGGACTCTAGATACATCTACATAACTTTTATCCTCAAAATTTACCCAAACAGCCAAGTTATCCAGAAACCTCAAAGTATCCGGACAACTTTCCGGACAATACAAGGAATTCGGACAACACGAGGAATCCGGACACCACAGACTAATCCGGACAACAAAGGAATCCGGATGCCATCCGGACTCTAGATCATCCGGAAACCATCAATCGAATCGTCCGGACTCTATCAATAACTTACCCGGACACTACCCAAGAATCTACCCGGACACATTCAACAAAACTATCCGGACACGTTCATACTGCGTCCGGACACCTCTGTCGGTTTCATCATTTTCGACCCAGAATTAACAGAGATCACTACTGGAAGTGTAATCGGTTATTCTACTCCGATAGAAACTATCTAAACACATTTACAAACACAAAATACAAAGCAACATACCTCAAATTCACTTCCAAAAGTACCAAGTTGAATCCCTAGCTTTTACTTCTTCTCTTTTCTTCTTTTGCTCTCAATACACACACTCACACACTGAAATTCTGGATATTTAGCTGATATGAAAATATCAGAAAACTAAAAGGGTATTATCTACATATATTTACCATTTCCACCCCTAAACTCCTCACTAATAACTAATACACCTTTAATTTATCCTTTGGTCAAACTTTTACCCTTTAAACTTATAAACCCTCCTAAACTTACCCTAACATCAATTATAAAGAAAATAAACTTAACGGAACTAGAATTTAAATTAACGGAATTACCCGGGGTATTACAACAGGCACATTTTTACTTCGTGTAAACCATTTTCTGTACGGATGGTGTTTGAATAACTCCATGATAATTCTGTGTTCAGGCTTAAAATGGCTTTCCTCAAATAATATAACCCAGTTATTTTCAGATAATTTCAGCCATTTACTTTCAGGAACAATTCTTTCCACTAAAATAGGTCTATCTGACATAATAGAACCTGCAGCACTCTGTTCATGTTCAATATTAACGTTTACCTCATCCGCATTTCCTTCAGATTCATCCATTTGTTCATCTTCTCCATCATTTCTTATTGCTTCTTCCTCTACAACTCTATTCTGTACTTCATCATTATCCGAATCAGATGAATCCATTATCGATTTTGTAGAGTGTAGCGAAATTTGACCACTCCTTCGAATTCTAGACATGATTTAAGAAGAAAACAAATTCAAAGAACTCTGGATTTGATTCGTATCTCACTTTTCGCTCTGGAATTTGAAAAGATTTGAAATAGGGATTTTAAGACCTATTTAAAATCCGCGAAGTTGAAAGGTTTAACGGAAAAGCGAAATCAATGTTATAACGGAGTCAACACATTTGAAATGCCACAAAGGATTTAAATGAAATGCGTGGCATAATCAAACAAATATGAAGATGACACGTGTTAGTGGATAGAATTTTGACTCAAATCAAAGATCTGAATAACACGCTCAGATGTTTTGACTTTTCTTTATCAGATATCTGTTTGTTCTTCTCAGAAGAATTTTACCTTGTAACCAAAATGTCATTTAAAATCAACTTCTGACAAATATAAAACATTTTGATTATTCAGAAGAGGTTTGAACAGATAGAAACACTTTTTATCATCAAAATTCTGTTCATATTATGATGAATTAAAAAAATCATTTAAAATCTTATATCTGAATATGAAAAAAAAAATTAATTCAGATATAGTTTGAATAACAACAAAATTTATCATGAAAAGCTTGTTCTTCTTAGAATAATCAGAGATAGAAAATGAAAGCAAATCTTTTAAGTATCACAAAATGATTTCCAAAGGAATTTTGATGCTCCCCCTTGACTTGAGCATGCATTTGACTATTAATGATACATAAAGATGAGATGAAAAGATAATAGAAGAAGCATAATCCACACAGTTGAAGTATTTTAATTTCTCAAAAATAAATTTTTGAAAGCTAGATTGCTGATGTATTGACTTAGAATCTCTGACCGTAAGATTCAGAGGTTCTGATCTCAAGACTCAGAAGTTCTGACCTCAAGACTCAGAAGTTCTGATCTTAGTACTCAGAAATTCTGATTCTTAAGACTCAGAGTTCTGAGTACACTACTCAGACAATTTTACTTAGAAAAATTTAGCATTTTTAAGAAAGAAAAAAATATTTTCAATTAGGAAGATTAAGCATTCCTATTTTACATATGAGAAAAGAAAACCTTTTGTGATCAAGAGGCTTTGTGAACAAGTCAGCCAATTGATACTTTGTATGCACAAAGTGCATCTCTATAGTTCCTTTTTCCACATAGTCCTTTATAAAATGATACCTCACATCTATATGTTTAGTCTTCGAATGTTGAACAGGGTTCTGAGTAATGGCAATTGCACTTTCTGAGTCACAATAGATGGGAATCTTGTTAAGCTGATATCCATAGTCCATGAGTTGTGTTCTCATCCACAATGTTTGAGAGCATGAAGCAGCAACAGCAACATACTCTGCTTCAGCAGTTGAAGTGGACACACAATTCTGCTTCTTTGATGCCCAACTCACTATTTTATCTCCCAAAAAGTGACAAGCACCAGATGTACTCTTTATGTCCAACCTACTTCCTACATGATCAGCATCAGTGAAAGCAGTCAATTTGAAGTCAGTTTCTTTTGGATACCATAAACCTAGATCAGGTGTTCCTTTGAGATATCTTAAAATCCTTTTGACAACCAACATATGTGATTCTTTCGGGTTAGATTGAAATCTAGCACAGAAACAGGTAGAAAACATGATATCTGGTCTACTTGCAGTCAAATAAAGTAATGACCCAATCATGCCTCTATAGAGTTTGATATCTGCTGAAACACCTTTGAGATCAGCATCTAATTTTATGTTAGTTGCCATAGGTGTTCTCATAGAAGCACAATCAGACATTTTGAACTTTTTCAGAATATCTCTGACATATTTTCCTTGATTTATAAAAATACCTCTTGGTAATTGTTTGACTTGAAGACCAAGGAAAAAATTCAGCTCACCCATCATGCTCATTTCAAATTCAGATGACATGATTTTTGAAAAATTATCACATAATTCTGGACTGGTAGAACCAAATATTATGTCATCAACATAAATCTGAATCAGAATCAAATCATCACCCTGTTTCTTTAAAAACAAAGTTGTGTCAATCTTACCTTTCTTGAATCCTGAACCTAACAAGTGTTTAGTAAGAGTGTCATACCAGGCTCGTGGTGCTTGTTTTAGACCATATAAAGCTTTGTCTAAAATATAAACATGATCAGGGAATTCTGGATCAACAAAACCTTCAGGTTGATGGACATACACCTCTTCATTAAGTTTGCCATTTAGAAAGGCTGATTTGACATCCATTTGATACACCTTGAAGTTTTTATGTGCAGCATAGGCCAAAAATATTCTGATTGCCTCTATTCTTGCCACTGGTGCAAATGTCTCATCATAATCAATTCCCTCTTGTTGACAGTATCCCTTAGCAACCAATCTTGCCTTGTTTCTGATGACAACACCTGATTCATCCTTTTTGTTTCTGAACACCCATTTAGTTCCAATAATAGATTTACCTTCAGGCTTTGGAATGAGTCTCCAAACTTTATTTCTTTCAAATTGAAGCAATTCCTCTTGCATTGCTGAAATCCAGTCTGGATCCTCTAGGGCTTCATTAGCTTTCTTTGGTTCAATCACACTCAAGAAACCAGCAAACATTGCTTCATTTGCTGTAGCTGATCTGTTTTTTACTCCTGCTGAAGGATCACCTATTACTTGATGAATAGGATGATTTTTAGTCCATTTATTTGCACTAGGGAGTACATCAATCTCTGAATAATTGTTGTTTGCATCATTCTCATCAATGATTGCTTGTAATTCCGAACTGTCCCCTTGTTCTGATGTATGAATAGGAGTCATATCCAAGTTTGGGTTCTGATTAATGAAGTCAGAATTCTGAGTGACTTGTTCAGAGTTCTGAGTACAAGAATCAGAATTCTGATTACAAGGTTCAGAATTTTCACCACTTGTATTTATTAGATTTGGACATTCCTCTGATGGACCTTTGTCAGAAATTACAGTTGATTGAACTATTTCTGGAGTCTTATTTTTCATCTCTTTGACCATCTTTGGGTTTTCATATTCTGCATAAGAATCAGAAATTAGTTCACTAAGAGCATCCTTAAACAGTAAATTGAGTTCTGAACAAATAGGATTAGAATTTGTATCAGAAGTCATTTTTGTCTTGTTCAGCATGAGTTCTGAACTGTCTTGTTCAGAAGTACGCATTCTGGCTTCATCAAAAGTTACATTTATGCTCTCCATCATCCTATTGGTTCTTCTATTGTAGATTCTGAATGCTTTGGAAGTTAAAGAATAACCCACAAAGTATCCTTCATCTGCCTTTTTATCGAATTTGGCAAGATTTTCTCTGTCTCTAAGAACATAGCACCTGCAACCAAAAACATGAAAGAATTTGATTAATGGTTTTCTTTTATTTATCAGTTCATAAGCAGTCTTATTTAATCTCTTATTGATTAAAGTTCTATTCTGTGTAAAACAAGCAGTTGCAATTGCTTCAGCCCATAGGAAAGTAGGAAGATTTGCATAAGCCAGCATTGTTCTCGCAGCTTCAACTAGAGTTCTATTCTTCCTTTCAACAACACCATTTTGTTGAGGAGTTCTGACAGCAGAAAAATTGTGAGAAATCCCAGAACTTTCTAAAAAATTCTGAAGAGTCTCATTTCTGAACTCTGTTCCATTATCACTTCTGATTTTCTGAACTGGAAGTTGTAAGAGAACTTGAATCCTTTTGATTAAATTTATCAATGTAGTAGCAGCTTCTGACTTAGCTCTTAGGAACTCAACCCATGTGTATCTGGAGAATTCATCAACAATCACAAGCATATATTTCTTTCCTCCCATAGATTGAACTGAAATTGGACCACAAAGATCAGTATGAATCATTTCTAATGGTGCTTTGCAAGATGAGTCCATTTTTAATTTGTGAGAACTCTTTTTCATCTTGCCCATTTCACAAGCTGAGCATAATGATTCTTTTTCAAATTTAAGCTTTGGTAAACCTTTAACCAGATGTTTTGCAACGAGATTATTAAGATCTTTGAAATTCAGATGAGAACATCTTCTGTGCCAAAGCCAGCATTCATTTGCAGTTGATTTTGATAAAAGACAAACTGTATTTAATGTTTTCAATTTTGAAAAATTAACTACAAATAAGTCCATATGTCTTTTGGCCCAGAAGACTTTAACATCATTTTCAGTTAAAATCATGCAACCTGTTATTTGAAACTTAATTTGACAAAGACTGTCTAAAAACTGACTTATGCTGAAAAGATTATGTTGTAATCCTTCAACATAGAAAACCTTTTGGATAGTCAGATCCCCTTTAGTTAAATCCCCATAACCTTTGACTTGTCCTTTGCTGTTATTTCCAAAGTTTACTGCTCCTCCATCCTTTTCTGTGAAGTTTGATAGAAAAGACTTCTGACCTGTCATGTGTCTTGAAGCTCCTGAATCTAAAAACCACACATGACAGCCCTGCAAAAGGATCAGTTAGGTTTAGGTACCCATTTTGGAATGGGTCCATCTTTGTTAGCTTTGTCATTGGATTTAACATTAGTACCTTTTACTCTCCACTCAAAATCTTTCTTCAAACACCATTTTCCTTGAACTTTTATGAAGTCAAAACATTTTCTGCTTACAAGCTTGTTCAAATTCTTTTTGAGAGTTGTAACTTTTGGTTTTGCTATATTTTCAACTTTCTTTTCTTTTATCTTTTCTTTCTTCTGAGTCTGAGGAACAGAAATTTTCTTCTTTTCTGTATTTTGAGGTACAGAAACTTTCTGAATATCTTTTCTTATGTATGAAACAGAAGTTATTTTGACTTGACATTTATGAGAATATTGGAATGAATCATTTTTACATCTAACACAAACAAGATTTTTCTTTGCAAGTGACAATAAATCTGAAACATAGGTCATTTCATTTTTATTGATACTGTTCAGAGTACAATTGCCCTTATTACAAGAATTTCTAGCTTTGAGTTCAGAAGTAGATTTCATTCTAAGCTTCTCAAGATCCCTTTTCAGATCATTCAACTTTGCAAGATCATCTTTCCTTTTGCTTTCTTCTTTTTCTGAAAAAATCAAGTTCTTTTTGTTAGAAGAATTAGATGATTCACCTTTTTCATATGTACTTGATTCATTAAAAAATTTATCATTTTCTCTTGAAGCATTAATTTTAAAAAGATCATACTCAGTCTTCAGTTTTTCAAGCTCTGTTATTTTCTGAATAAAAATATTCTTTTCTTTCAAAGCTTTTTCAAGTTTAATATCCACCTCACAGAAATCATTTTCAAGTTCATCATAAGCTTTCCTTAAGTCCTCAAGTTCTTGACTCACAAGATTAAATCTCCTTTCAAGTTGCAAAAATTCATCTGATTTTGTTTCAGAAAATCCAGTTGAATCAGACTTCTGACTACCTAAGTCAGAGTTCTGATTTACAGACTCAGATGTCTGATCTTTAGACTCAGAGTTCTGACTACAAAGTTCAGAATCCTGACTAGAATTTTCAGACTTCTGATTGCCTGTTTCAGAATTTTTACTTGTGTCAAATATGCTCTCAATGTCATGATATGAAAAACTTGGTTGTTTATTTTTGTAGCTGACATTTAAAGAATCATACTTTAATTTAGTATCATTGTATCTTGGCTTCTCATCTGTTGGTTTAGAAACTTCTTTCTTAACCTTTTCTTCTGAACCAACTGACTTTTCTGTTTTAGACTCACAAATTTTCTCATCTGACTTTTTAGAGTTTGGTCTTTGCAAATTGTCAGAACTTGTTATAGAACTAGCAGGTCTTATGAAAACTTCAACAATTTCTGGGATTTTTTGCTTAGAAACTTGAAGTTTTTCATACAAGTTGATTGGAGCTCTTTTTAAAGTGACATTTTCTTCCAATCCCAATCCCTTCTTTGGGTTGTAAAATCTTGTATCTTTAACATTGCTTAATAAAAGATTTAGTGTTTGCTGAGTCTGACCCCTTTTCAAATTCAGATCTTCTAATTCTTTAATTTTGGTGTATAAATTATTTCTTTCTTCAAATAACATATCAAATTTTATTTGTAAATCACCTTTTTCATCCTTTATTTTTGAAAACTCAACTTTTAGTTCAGAAAGCCTTTTCATCAATTCAGAATTTTCATCTTTAACTTTCTGTTTCTCAGCCTCAGATTCTTCATATTGTTCTTTTATTACTTCTTTTTCAATTCTGAATTTGTTAACCAAATTTCTTTCTCCTTTTATCTGTTTTCTTAGATTAGCAAATTCAGTTTTCATTTCACCAATCTGTGTCATTAACTCTAATTCAAGTGAAGAATGTACCTCAGCAGATGACTCAGAATCAGCATCTTCAAAATCAGAATCATCCTCATTCCTCATTTTTTCCATATAGCTCTGCATCTGTGGAAAGTTGATATGATCATCTTCATCAGAAGTATAGTACAACCAATTCTCCTGTTCAGCCAACAAAGCAATTTTATCATTTCTCTTTTTTTGCAAGCTGAGCCTTCTTGGTGTAGTACTCATAGTCTTTCACAATTTTAACTTTGCAATCCTTAGCATAGTGGCCAGATTTTCCACATTTGAAACACAGAATCTTTTCTTTTCTCTCATCCTTCTCTTCTTTGTTTTCTTCACTTCTCTCTACTCTCTTTTCAAACTTATTTTCTTCTCTGTCTTCTTTCTTCTTATAATCTGAACTCCCAACTCTCTTATAATTTCCTTGAAATCTACCCTTCCCATACCTTTTGTTGAAAGTATTTGTCAACAAAGCTAGTTTCTCAGCCATTATCTTGATATCTTCATCATCTTCTGATCCTTCTTCCTTGTCAGATTCTTCCAGATTAGGTATCTCTGATAGATATGCAGTCTTTTTGGGTGCTTTGATTGCTTTGGACTTTGATAAGAATGCTAACTGATCAGCAACATTTTTCTTCTCTTCCACAACTAACTTGACAGAATCTTCATGTTGATTAAGAACACAGAACAGATCATTTAAGTCTTCTTCACACATATCCTTGTTCATTTGCAGACTTATGGCAAATGATGACCATTCTGAATTTAGACTGTTCAGAAATTTGTAATTTATTTCTGACTTCGTTTTCTTCAGTCCATTTCTTCTCAAGTCATTTAGAATAGTGCAAAATTTACTGTATGTCCGTGTCAAACTTTCTGACTCTTTTGCTTTGAACCTTTCATAAGCATTTATGCTTTGATTTAACTTTGCCTGAATAGATCTCACAGTTCCTAGCATCTGCCTTTCCAATTCGTCCCACATTTCTTTAGCTGGTGATCCACTGTCAATCCTGTTAAGAACCTCATTTGGGACAGCCAAAGTCATCAAAGTAATTGCTCTTTTGTCAATAGCATGCCTATTCTTCTGTTCAGCTGTGTATTGGGAATAACTCTTTTTCACCCTAGTCGCTGGAATTTCTGGAGTTGTCTCTGTAGCAGGAGTTGCAGCAACATCGATGTACACTTCAATTGGACCTTCTCGAATAGAGATCATAAGATTTTCATCAATGTTGTCTAGGAATTGGATCATACGGATTTTCCATTGCTGATACTCTTCTGGTATAAGAACAGGCGGTTTAGTTTCAGATCCCATGGCTAGATATTCTTTAGAAGACATGATTGTAAGAAAATTCAACAGAAAGACAAATTCGAGTTTCTTGATCGAAATGTAACAGGTAATTCAAGAATTGCCAAGAATTCAAGAACTAGCCCTAGCAGCGGAATCGAAATTTTGAATGAATCAAGAAGTCTTCAAGAAATTGATCAATCGATCTTCGCGATAACAATCTTGAACGAATTTGTTTGTTGATTGGCTCTGATACCAATTGAAAGTTCAGGATCTTATCTTACAATCAATGTAGAAAGGAGTAATTGAGAATTTGTATGATCAAGCCCAATTGTATTCAATGATGAACAGAATTACAGATCTAAGAGAGAGAGAATCTCAAAGATTACAAAGAATGAATACAAAGTTATACGGGAAAAATCAACCAGTTAGCAATGTAGAGCTAACTACTATTTATACTGCAACGGACATCTTAAAGCTACAGTACAAATAAGAAAGACTAATAAGAACATAACACGTGTCCTAATTAGTTTATAAAATACTAAGTAAAGTATCTCGTCATAAGTTCTGAACAGGTAGTTCAGAACTTCTGAACATTCTTCTGATAACGCTTCTCAGAACTTCTGACTCCTTAACTCAGACATCTGACTTCTCTTCCCAGACTTCTGATTTCTCTTATCAATACTTCTGAGCTTTCACAGTCAGACCTCTGACTTCTCTACTCAGAACATCTGAGTCTTCTTATCAGATCTTCAACACTTGGTTTATTGACAAAACTTCAGATCTAACAATTTTGTTCAAGGATCGAAGTCTAATTCGAAAGCTTTCAGCATCAATTTTGAGGTTGTCAAGAATTTTTGGTCTGTACGATTGTGTTCTCTGGTCGATCTATTCAGACTCAGTTTCAGAGGTTTTCAGAGGTTCATTATTGAAGAAAAAGTGTTAGGATTTGTTTTTCGAACCTGTCTGCACAAGTTTTTCTCAGAAATTTTGGAATTAAGAGGATTTTTGAAGATTTTGTTCATTTCTCGCTAGATCTGGACTTTTCGCAACATTCATCATCACTTTGTGCAACCTTCAGTGTTTCTAGCATTTTTCATCATCCAAGTATTCTTTTCGCTTAGAATCTCGCTTCCTTCTATTGCGAAATTCTTACTTTTCGCAACCCTCTGACCCGAATAGTCAAACTTTTCGCAACCTTCTTTTGTGAATAGTAATCCTTCAGATTCCCACTTCCAGCCCAAGTCTACTTTTCGCAACCTTTACTTGCGAAATCCTCAATTCTCGCAACCGTTGCTTGCAAATTTCTCACTTCTCGCTTCCTTTGCTTGCGATTTCCTTATTTCTCGCAACCCTTGCTTGCGAGTTTCTGACTTGGTTAATTTCAGACGTTTTTCAGTGTTGACTTTCTGTTGACCATGGCTAACCAAGAGGGTTTATACAAGAACGATATAATGATGTCGTTGGGTTCGAATATTCGTCCTCCGGTGCTTATAAATGAAAACGAGTTCTCACAATGGCAAGATCGTTTCATCAATTCCGTGGAATCGCAAAATAATGGTGCAAACATTATGCGATCATTGATGGAAGGTCCGTTTGTCAAACCGTATGTGAATGTTCCGGCTACCGCAACTACTCCGGCTTCAAGATCTCTTAAGAAACCCAAAGATTATACGCCGGAAGAAAATTTGCGATCTCAAGGAGATAGGGAAGCCAAGTCTTTTCTCATTCAAGCTCTTCCAAACCACATATATAATAGAATTGATTGTTTTAAAAATAATATAACAATGATGTGGTCTCAACTTGAGAAAATCATGTTAGGTTCCGCGGTTGCAACTCAACTCCGACAAACGCGATTTATGAACAATTTTGAAGGGTTCAAGGCCAAGGAGGACGAGTCGTTAAAGAGTGTTTTTGATCGTTTTTGGGGGGTGATAAACGATCTTTATAAGATAAAAGTCACCAAGACGGAGTTGGAAGCTAACTTGAAGTTTCTAAATGCTTTACAACCGGAGTGGAACAAATCTTGCCACCGTCTTAGAAACGATGTGAGGATATCTTCTATACAAATTCAAGAATTGCATGAAATTCTCATGACTGATGAGGAAATGGTTAAAGCAAAGAAGGAGAAGTTAGACGAGAAGAGTAAAGGGAAAGCCGTTGACCCGATAGCATTACTTGCTAGTCAACTTGCCGAGAAGACTCTTTTGGAGAATGTTTTCGATGGTAATGTGGAAGATGATGGAGAGGAGCTCGAAAAAGCAATGATACTTCTAACGCAACATTTCAGAAAAGGTATCAGAATCGTTCGGGAAGTAATAATAATTTGCGGTTTACTTCGGGATCGAAGAAAGTTAATCAAGAAGGTGGAAGCTATGTCCCAAAGGTCGATGCAACCAAAGTGTTTGATAACAAGAAGGAAGATGAAAAGAAGGTAGTTACATGCTTCAAATGTGGAAAAACGGGGCATATAGCAAGAGATTGTAGGACAAAGGTGGTACTTGATACTTCTTATTATAAGAAGAAGTTGGAGCTAGCGGAAAATAAGGAGAATGGCACTATTCTACTCGTGGAAGAGGAGTATTTCTTGGATTATTCTGATAATGAGTCTCAAAATGAAGAAAGTGCCATGAATTGCTTTATAGGAGATGATGCGAGTGATGATGAAAAGGATGACGATGAGAGCACAACCGATGAATCTGAGGTACCTTCTAAATTTGATTATGATTTTTTATTATCTCAGATGAATAATGTCGTAAATGCTATTCGCACGCTTCGATCAAAATGTCTATCTGAAAAAGAAATTAATAATGATCAATCAAAATTAATCAAAACGCTTAAAATAAATATTCAAGATGAAAAGATGATTTTGATTGATACAAAAGAGAAAATGCAAAAGAGAATAGAAGAGTTAGAAGAGATAAATAATTCTTGCATTGAATCTTTAAAAATAATGACCGAAGTGAAAGATAATTTTTCCGACAAAATTTCAGAATTAGAAGAAAAATTATACGTAAGAGGTCAATCAGAACAAACAGTGTATTTAAACAAACGAAGGAGTTATAAGTCAATAAAAGAAAAATGGGGACTTGGTTTTGAAAATCCACATTTTTTAGATGATGCAAAAACAAAAGTTCCTACTTTGTATGAATTTGACTTTCTACATCTTGGTAGATACGCTCCCCAATTCAAGATTAATTGGACAAACGAAGATGAAGTTTCAAAATTAGAAGAAGAGAAAAGGAAATTTACTTGTAAAATGCAACTTCCATTTGTTTATACTCGTGAAAATGCGAAGTACATTTCTAAATCTAAAAATTCTAACAAAGATTCTTTATCAAACGATTACTTTGATATATATATGCTAATAATACTAATAAGGAGAATAAATCGGAAGTATTGTATTATACTAAAAGATATATTCCTCTTTTAGTATTAGAAGATAAGATCGTGAGTCTTGAAAATAAAATCGTTGATCTTGAATCTAAGTTAGAAATTTTAGAAGATCAAAACATCTTATCTGAGCTAGAAAGTGACATATTTTCTACATGTATGAATTCTAGACTCAAAGAAGATGTAAAAGTCAAACAGGTTTTTGTTGATAAAGATAAAAGAAATGTACAAGCAGATTCAAAAGATGATAAAATGGATGTTGATCAAAAACAAAAATTTTCTTCTTCTAACATTGAAACTGATTCTAAGTCTTATAAATCTGAAAAGGAAAAAGAAAATAACTCCGAGGAAAATGAAAAAGAAACTGTTTCAAAGATTGATTTTTTAAATAAAATTCTTTCTTCTGAATCTGTTATTAAATCGGAGAAAATAGATGATTCTTTTACGATAAATACAAATTTTTACAAAACCAAACGTCGTAAAAGAAGAAGGTCAAAGAAAAAGTCAAAGATTCAATCTCCTATTTCTGAAAATGTTTCTGATTCTTCTCATTCTACTTTTTCAGACAGGTCTATGAAAAAGCGGTGAAAGCAATCTGGATTGTCAAAAGTACACCTCTAGAATCTTCAACTTTTGATACGAGTGACATAGACGTTGATGTTTGTAATAAGAATTCATTTTCTTGTAATAATAAGAATTGTAATAATTCTTTGCGTTATTCAATAAAGCAAATGATTCAAATTTCAAATGATGGTTTGTGTTACTCATCAAGTTGTCATTCTGGTGGTAATTTTCATTCTTACGACACGGATTTCACTAATGAATTATTTTATAATTCCCATGCATATTATAATAATAAAGACGTTAAAAAGAAAAGGACTAACAAGAATGGACCCAAACCTTTATGGGTACCTAAATCTGTTTGATGTGCTTATGTGCAGCCAAGTCGTTCGTGGTATCTTGATTCGGGATGCACCAAACATATGACTGGCAATAAGTCTTTATTATCTAACTTTAAGGAAAAAGCATGTGGACGTGTCAAGTTTGGAAATAGTGAAACATCATCTATTCTAGGTTATGGAGATGTAGTTCAAGGAAAGGTAACCGTGAAAAGAGTGAGCTATGTTGAATGTCTAAAGTACAACTTATTCAGTATTGGTCAGTTCTGTGACAAAGATTTGGAAGTCAGTTTCAAGAGCAAAAGAGTTGCTGTAAAGAATGATGACGGAAAAGAATTACTAGTTGGAAAGAGGAGATCCAATTTATACACTATTGATCTCACAACTGTTAATTCTTCTTCAGATGTTTGTCTTCTTTCAAAAGCAACAATTCAACAAAGTTGGCTTTGGCATAGAAGACTTGCTCATCTTAATTTTCGATACATGGATAGATTGGCAAAAGGGGAATTGGTTCGAGGTCTTCCATCACATAGATTCCAAAAAGATCATCTATGTCAAGATTGCGAAAAGGGCAAAATGAAGAAAGTTCCTCACAAGCCGAAACCTGATTTCTGCACAAAGGACATTTTTGATATATTACATGTCGATTTATGTGGGCCAATGAAGACGAAGAGTATCGGGAAGAAAAGATATGTTTTGGTGGTGGTTGATGATTTTTCAAGATATACTTGGGTGAAGTTTTTGAAATCCAAAGACGAAACTCCAGAAATCTTAATCAACCTCATCAAGATTATTCAGACTAATAAGCAAAAGGAAGTGAAAGTTGTCAGATCCGACAATGGAACAGAATTCAAGAACAGTGTTCTTCAAGCGTTCTATGAAGAAAATGGTATATCTCAACAGTTTTCTACCGCAAGAACCCCTGAACAGAATGGTATTGTGGAGAGACGAAATAGAACATTGGTTGAAGCTGCTCGAACTATGCTTGCTTATTCAGGTCTTCCTTTATCTCATTGGGCTGAAGCAGTGTCAACGGCATGTCATACTCAAAACCGATCAATTATTCATCGTCGCTTCAACAAGACTCCCTATGAGCTAATGAACGGAATCAAGCCAAATGTCAAATATTTCCGAGCTTTTGGGTGAAAATGTTTCGTGTTGAATGATCGGGAAAATCATAACAAGTTTAGTCCGTAAGCAGATGAAGGAATTTTTCTTGGTTATGCTCTAACTTCAGCCGCATATAGAGTGTATCTTACTTCTACAAGAAAGGTGGTGGAAAGTGTCAATGTCAAGTTTGATGAATATGAAGAGATGGTTTCCGGCCAAACAGGACCAGAACCCGAATTATCAGGAATTTTAGCTTCTGAACAAATCAATTCAGAACCTGTTTCACAACCGTCAAATCAGGATCCAAATTTTATTTCTAATAATCTATCTGATCTTGATTTATTATTTGACCATTTTATAATGATGTGCCTTCTACTAACACGAATGTTATTTCTAATATGTCAAATCAGGAAACTGTGAATGCATCTACTTCTACTTCCGCTGCACTTAACTCTGTTAATGATGTTGTGTTGGTCCCGAAAGGCCTATACAAGTTTGTAGAAGGGGGGGGGGGGGGGGGGGTTGAATACAAACACACAGATTTTACTTTTCTAAATTGTTTATTGATAAATCATTAACAATTTACAGCTTGTTGCGGAAACAAGATTAAGGATAAACCTAAATCTAAACAAGTTGGAACACTAAGGTTTCTTGCACTAAGAGAGATAAGGAAATTACTAATAATAACCTATCTTGAGATAAGAGATATGAACTTGTCCAGAGTTAGCAAGTTACTTCAAAATGAAGTGAGTTCATCTCTTTATATACTGCATGCATTTAATGCAAGTCAGTATATACTTTACACGTGTCATCAGCTGGTTGGTTGCATGTCATTGACCTTGGTTGACAACCTTAGTAGCCGTAAGGATGAACAGTGTAGTATCAGAGTGGTTGTACGATTTCAGATATTCGGAGGTTCTTTTCTGACATTTCGTACGGAGGCGTGCAAGGATGGTTAAGACAAAAGTACTTTGTACGGAGGACTTCATGATCAGCTTTCGTTGATTCAGCGATTATCATTTACTATTCAGCAGATGATAAAGTTCAGCGATAGCTGAAGTCTTGTACTTGATACTTCACGTTGAGTGGACAAATCTGAGTCTTCGCTGATCCGCATCAGTTCATTAGGAGACTTGTCGCTGGTTCTTGAGCTTGATCTTCGACTTTAGCGTAGAACCTTTGTTGACGTGAAACTTGTCTTCAGGGATCATAAGTAAACAACTAACTTATCAGCGATCATCATAATGACTGAACAGACTCAGCGCATTAATGATGAACAATGTTCGCTGAATGTTTAATCTAAAAAGCGAGAGTTCCTATCAGCGGTACTGGAAGATCTTAGTACTTATCAGCGATAGTGAAACTCTGATACATATTGTTTACTTACAATTTTCACTAAGTATATAAGAGAGGGTCATTATCAAATCACTGAGGGTTTGGATCAACAATCTCCCTCTATTTGATTATGACATAGCAACAAAGAAAATTGCTATTTAATGAAAACACAAGGATAAAAAGAACTCATAAAATATTTGTCCCTTTTACTGTTTTCTGGGATCTTTTCAGTACTGATGGAGTAAAGTACATTCGCTGAAATCTTTCTTTAAAATATTGAATCAGGTTACAATGAAGAACATAAAGATTACAAGTACAAGCGAAATAATTTACAAGTACAGAAGGATAACTGATACAATAGAGAAAAAGGAGATTATATCAGTTTTCAAAAGGTTCTTCCTTAATGAGAAGTTCATCAAGGGTCGTCTTTTCAGTAGGGATCATCCAGTCAGGGACATTTACTCCTTGATTCTTTAACTTTAGAGCAGCTTGAAAAATCAAGGGTTTCAGGTGTCTAGCTTTGATGTCGCGTCTGACTTCACACCAGTATACGAGATCTCTAAGTTGTTTGATGGGAGCGATTTGGAGCTCAGAGACACGTTGAAATTGATGATTTCCATCATAGTCTAAGAAGAATATACCATATGGATCACTTACCACTGTGCCAGGGATGAAGGTTTCTCCAGGTGGTAGGGAGGTGTCAAGCATTGAAAGATCAGCATCAGGGCCAAGAACTTCAGCACGAGAGAAACCAATACCTGTTTCATTTCGAATGATTGGACCTGAATCAGAAACTTTCTTCTTCTTAGCAGAGGCTTTCTTCGGTTGAGGAAGAGTAGGAGGGATATCCACAGCAGATGAAAGCAAGTCGATCTGTTTGTTTAAGATCATCTCAACATGGATTTTGAATTTTGAGCGTGATCCCTGAATGGCTATATTTGTTTCTAACCATTCAGAGAGACCAAACTTTTCTAATGAAGCAACATAGAAGGTTTGCTTGGTTTTGTCATCTCTGTAGATATCCACTTCAACAACAGGAACATCAACGAACATTTTTCCTCTGATGTTGGCTTTGATTATCTTGGATGGTCTTGATCGATAGGTCAGCATTTGATTAGCCCATTCCAAGGTTGTATCAGAGACCTTTGTCTTTTCTCTAACGATTTCTTGAGCATCATCCCAGAGCTGACGTTGAACATCGATGGGAACTCTTTTCAGCTTGGGGTCTTTGATTGATCGTTGAGTAAGCTTTATAGCGTATTCTCTGTCTTTTTCTTCTGCTTCCTTTCTTTCAGCGACGAGGCGTTCAGCTCTGAGGTGTTCCTTGTATTCAGCTTTTGAAATTCTGAACTTTGGAGGAACTGAAGGCAGTTGATCACGCCTTAGAATGATTCCCTGATCCTCGAATCGCTTTATTATTTCTTATCTTTTCTTCTGTTCTTCTTCTCTTAGCTTTTGAGGAGCCAAGGAAGGTCTGTTTCTGTGTGAGAGAGTTTGTTCTTCAGGTTCATCAGTCTCAGAGATCAAATCTAAGACTGGGATTATTTCTTCAGCGGCAGTTGGAATTATTGGTGAAGTCGCAGTTGTGGAGCCTTCAGCGATATCCTCAAACAGGGGAGAGGACTAGCTGAAACGCAGCGATCTTACAAATAAGAACTGGGTAGAAGAACTTGGGTAGAAAAGATAGAAAAAGATTGTGGATGTGTAGAGAGGTTGTTTAGTAGAGAACTGATTGTGTATTGAGATGTTCAGGGAAGGAATATAAGTAAAGTTTAGTGTACCTGAAAAACCGGCTTTTCAAGCAAGATCGCCAGATTTTCATCTTTAGCGAGTCCTTTGCCTTTGTTTTTCTCAGCGCCAGAGGCTGAGGGCTTTGTCTTTGTCTTCTCCCCTGAAGGTTCTTTTATTGAGATTCCCTTAAGAGCTTTGATCCTTGGGGCAGGTTTGACGATAAAGAAATCATCATCTTCATCATCATCATCATCATCATCATCATCATCATCCTTCCTTGGAGGGGAGGATGGTTCATCTTCAGGGATGTCGATGTCTTCATCTTCTTCTGCTTCGGATTCCTCAGCATCTTCTTCGAGTTGCTCCCCCTCAGATACAGAGGCGAGCTTCTCGGTTCCCTCAGGGTTTTCATCTCCCTGAGGTCCAGCGGTTAGATCTTCATTCCTCTCTCCCCTGATAGATTCATCATGGGAAAGGTCTTCAGCGCTTTTGTTTAGATCTTCAGCGCTCTTCTCCCTGGTATGTTCAGCGCTCTTCTCCCCCTCTTTCTCATGATGACTGGGGGAGGAATGGGTAGACTCAGCGTTGGTGTTATCTCTGTCTTCTGGGCCAGAGATTTTCACACAACCTTCAATCTTTGCTATTCTGTCTTCTAGGCCAGAAATAGCAGGCGTGATTTTCTTCAGCTCTGTGCGATCCGCCGCTGTGAAAGATTCCAAAATAGGGGCAGGGGCAGGAGCAGGAGCTGGAGTTCTTTCCTTGTTGAGCAGCTCTTCGATCATTGTCTTCATAGAACTAACACCGGTCTTTACAGAGCCTAAGTCAGTCTTGACCGCTGACATATCACCCTCGAGTGTTCCAACCGATGTCTTCAGCGTTGTTACTTCGCTGGACACGGTCGAAACTGAGCTTTTGAGGCTGGTGTAGTCAGTGTAGATGTCAGAGAGCACTTTGGCAAAATCGGCGAGAGTCTTATCAAGTCCCTTGATGTCTTCAGTGGAAGCTTTCTTCTCCACCACCGTTGTCATCTTTGACAAATTTTCTCCAGCATTTGTTACAGCTGTAGAATTGTTGGAGAGTGTGGTGGTGAGACTGGTCAGCTTTGTTTCCACAGACTTCAGAGACTCGTTGATGTCTCCCAAATTAGGACCTGTAACACATAAGTACTTGTGAACAAAGGAAAGCTCAGAAGTTTCAGGTTTAGTTACAGTGTATATGGGTTGATTTGTACCTGCAGGAGGATTGGCGAAATCGTCAAAGTTGCGGACTCCTGAATAATGTTCCATATCCTCTTCGAAAGTTCGGTGAGGAATGGTGATCTCTGCAGGTCCTGTCTTCATCATTTGATGAGAAGCGTCAGCGGTAGCTTCTGGAATGATGGCATCTCCAGTGTTAGCTGGAGGAGTGTCCAAAGAAGTGGAGGGAGGAGCGAAGGATAAGATTGGGATTCGGGTACTGAGTTCAGCGTTGGAATCGCTGACAATCACTTCATCAGTCTTTTGAGAGACTGAGGGAGGTTGGGTAGTTTCCAAGTTTCTAACCTCAGCGTTTAGAGACGCTGAAGTCTGGTTTGGAGGGATGGCTTGCACGGGTGTGGCAGAGCGTACCACGAAACTTTCCTTCAGCTCGTCAGAATGAGCTGAGGAGTCTTCAGCATGGAATTGCTGGGGTTGCTCCTTGGTTTTCTTGATCCTTTTGGCATCAAGTTGGGTATGAGAGGGTTTCCTTTTCTTAGAAGGAGAGGATTTTGTGGCCGGGGTATCAGCGATGGGTATTGTCGCTGAAGGAGCCACAGAAAGCGGAGAATTTAGAAGAGTGAGAAGAGTAGAGAGACGTACCTCATTTGCGACAGGCTTGAAGTCGAGAACCTTAGGGCCAATCTGAGAAAGTTTCAGATCACCCTCTTCAGGATAGCTGTCCTTTAGGCCATATTGAAAGATGGCGCTGATGAATCGTGGGTAAGGAACCCATGCTGGTCTGTCAGCGGCAGAATCGACACGTTGAATCAGGTCATCATAAATAATGGAGGCCCAGTCAATGTTTAGACCTTTCAGCAGTGCGTATCCCATGGACTGCTGAGGTTGGGCGGCTTGATCATAAGAGTCGGACTTCGCTGTCATGCAGCTGATCAGGTGTGCGAAGATGAAGTTCATCTCGCTGGGCATTTTGGATTTCTTTATCAGCGTCAACTTCTTCTCAGGCTTCTTGTCCCTTCCAATATCCCAGATATAACCCATTGAGTCAAGGAAAGCAATGATTTCTTCTTTGTCAGCGTGCTTCTTGTGATCAGGGAATGGAACGAAAGGTTTTTCTTTGGTAGCATTTGGGAAGTTCAGGGCTTTTTGGATTATGGCAGGGGTTATCTTGATGGTGCCATACTCAGTATCGCTGAGTATGCAGTCGATGGTTTTGGATGCATCTTTGGCAAAGGGTAGCTCAGTGTGTCTGGCAGAGTACCAGAACTGGGATAAGAGCCGCTGACTGGCAGGAGGTGTTATGGTCAGGGCTGTGTAGATGGGGCTGTTCTTCAGAAAACTCACAGCATCGTCCAGATGTGATACTTGCTTCCGAGGAGGAAACTCGAGAAGAGGTGAGAGGTTGTTGGCCTTAGTCCAATCTAGTTGATCCAGCTCGAACTTAACCTGAGGGGCTTTGATGATATCCACTTCCTTAGAGTCAGCGGAGATGGACTCAGTGGTGACATTGATCTTTGAAGATGCCATTTCACTGTATTATCAGTTCAACCAAAGATGTTAACAAATAAGAATTGTCTTAGTGTGGAAAGAATTTCCATTAAGATTTTTCGAATTTTGTCCATTTCATTCAGACATAAATGTCTTAATGAAGATTAGGGTTTTTCATGATTTTTGAAATGAAATGTAAAACCCATAAAGTCTTGTATCCCAGTTTCTAAAAGAAAACTGGATACGAATGAAGAACAAGTTTAAGATTTAGATTTAAAACTTGAAGAACAACCATGAAAAGGTTGTGTTCATAAAACTATGAAAGAAATGATTTTATTTTACAAAGTTCTTTTGTTTGATCTTGTTAAAACAATGAGAAGATCGAAAACAAGTTATACGCATTTGATAATAGATAAGAACATATTAACCTTGATGTTTTGATGAGGAAGATGATGAACAGTTCTTGAGGTTTTTGAGAGCACAAATGCAATAGAGGATTCTTTTCTTGCGGAGAAAGATTGTTCGCGTAAAAGACAAATATAAACCAAGAGTTGTTTATATAGGGAGTTTTAGAGAGAGAAAACCTTGAGCGGGAAAAGGTTTTCATCATGACACGGACACGTGTTTGCATTTGATTGGAAGTTTGAACGAAACGTGCAAACGTGTGTCAGAAAGAAATCGTGCTTGGTGTTATCCGTTGCAATGACGTCACAACTGTCCTTTCACATTCTTTTAGGATGTCTCTGAGGTTTTAAAAGCTCAGGGACTCTTTTGAAAAACATGAAGCACTGAATAGAAAATATCAGTGAAGGTTTAAAGAATTTTCAAAATATCGCTGTTAAGGAAGAGATATTCAGCGATGCAATTTATTTTGAAATCTTGCATTTACATGCGATTGTCAGAGAGAGAAAACATACCTTGATATCAGTTTTACCAAGTTTATTCAGAGAGAAGATGATGAAATGGATTATATAAGTTGATTTTATCCCGAAGGCTATACAAGATTGTATAAACGTATCGCTGATCAAATGTGAACCGCTGAAGATTTTACCTTTCAAAGTTTAGCATTCCAAGCTCGCTGATGAGAAAGTTGAATCTTGTCTCATCAAGAGGTTTGGTAAATAAATCAGCTAACTGATAATCAGTTGGGATAAAATGAAGTTCTATATCACCATTCATCACATGATCTCTGATAAAATGAAATCTGATTTCTATGTGTTTTGTCTTTGAGTGTAGCACTGGATTGTTTGCTATAGCGATGGCACTAGTGCTGTCGCAATAGATTGGAATTTTGGAGAGCAGAAGATCATAGTCTAGTAGCTGATTTCTCATCCACAAGACTTGAGAACAACAGCTTCCAGCGGCTACATATTCAGCTTCAGTTGTGGAAGTGGACACTGAGTTTTGCTTCTTACTTGTCCAACTTACCAGCTTTCCACCCAGGAGCTGACATCCTCCTGTGGTGCTTTTCCTATCCATTTTGCAACCTGCAAAATCACTGTCTGAATAGGCGGTTAGATCGAATCCTGAGTCTTTGGGATACCAAAGACCTAGATTCGCTGTACCCTTAAGATATCGAAAGATTCGCTTTACAGCTTTCATATGGGATATCTTAGGTTCAACTTGATATCGTACGCACAGACATGTTGCAAACATAATATCGGGTCGGCTAGCTGTAAGATACAATAGTGAGCCGATCATCCCACGGTACAGCGTGACATTGACAGGAACACCCTTTGTGTCCTTATCAAGTGTCAGCGGTGGTGCCATAGGGGTTTTCATAGCTGAACTTTCAGTTAAGTCGAATTTCTTCGGCATATCTTTAACATATTTTCCCTGATTTATAAAAGTTCCTTTTTCAGTTTGCTTAATCTGAAGACCAAGGAAATATGTTAGTTCACCCATCATGCTCATTTTATACTCATCTTTCATTCTATCAGCGAAACGAGTACAAAGCTCAGGGTTAGTAGAACCAAATATAATGTCATCAACATATATTTGAACTAAAATGATATGACCTTTCACTTTTCTAAAAAATAAAGTTTTGTCAATCTTTCCTCTCTCAAATTTTTCAATATGGAGATAAGTAGAGAGAGTATCATACCATGGACGAGGAGCTTGCTTTAAGCCATAAAGTGCCTTGTCCAGTTTATAAACGTAACCTGGACGCTTAGGATTTGAGAATCCTGGAGGTTGTTCCACATACACTTCTTCATTCAGCTTTCCATTCAGAAACGCTGACTTAACATCCATCTGATGTACAGTCAAGTTTTTGTGTACAACATATGCTAAGAAAAGACGAATAGATTCGAGTCTTGCTACTGGAGAAAAAGTTTCGTCATAATCTATGCCTTCCTATTGTCTGTATCCCTGAGCAACAAGACGAGCTTTGTTGCGAGTTACAGTACCATGTTCGTCCAACTTGTTTCGATAGACCCATTTAGTGCCTATCACCAGTTGGTCTACGAACGAGTTTCCAAACTTTGTTTCTTTCGAATTCAGTCAGCTCTTCTTGCGTAGCGCTGACACAATTTGGATCTCTGAGGACATCATCTATTTTCTTTGGTTCAGTTAGAGAAATAAAGTTAACAAATAAACAAATATTACCTGCACTTCTACGAGTCTGAATACCAGCGTTGGGATCACCAAGAATTTGATCGATTGGGTGATTTACAGTCCATCGCTGAGCCGGAGCATACGTCGCTGACTCAGTCTGAACTGGAGAAACTGAAGATGAGGCTTCGGCTACTTCTGGATTATCAGCTAAGAGAGGAATGTTTGCATTTGTCACTTCATTCACTGATTGCTGAGAAATAGACGGAATTTCTGAGACATTTGGATCAACTGCAAGTATAGTGTTTATAGGCACAGCTGAGACCCAAGATGTTTCAGCTTCACTATTCTGCATATTTGGAATGATAGTGGGACTATCATCTTCTACTGGATGAGCATGAGGAGTGGGAATATCTTCTGAATCACTAAGATGAGAAAACATCCATTGATTCAGTTCTTCTGTATCAGCGATCGGTTTAGAGTTCGCTGAACGGGATTCGTCAAACGTGACGTGAATAGTTTCTTCTACAGTTTGTCTTCTACGGTTGAAGACTCTGAAGGCTTTGGAGACTGAGGAGTATCCAAGAAAGATTCCATCATCAGCCTTAGGATCAAACTTTCCAAGGGCATCTATGTTGTTCTGTATGAAACACTGACATCCAAAGATGTGAAGAAAGCTGATTGAAGGCTTTCTCCCATTAAAAAGTTCATAGGCTGTCTTTTTGAATCTTTTAACTATCAGCGACCTGTTTTGCGTAAAACAAGCAGTGTTGACAGCTTCTGCCCAAAACTGAGTAGGCAGGTGAGAATCGCTGAGCATTGAACGTGCAGCTTCAATAATTGTTCTATTTCTTCTTTCAGCGACTCCATTTTGTTGCGGTGTTCTCACTGACGAAAAGTTGTGAGAAATACCCTTACTCTCAAGGAAGGAATCAAGAGAACTGTTTTTGAATTCAGTTCCATGATCACTCCTTATTGAGCGAACAGTCATTTTGTTCAGAGTTTCCATCTTCCGAACAAAGGTGATGAGTTCTTCAGGGGTGTCACTCTTAGAACGGAGAAACATTACCCATGTGTAACGAGAGAATTCATCAACTATGACCAACGTATATTTCTTTCCAGCGATGGATTGTTTGTTAATGGGGCCAAACAAATCCATATGGAGTAGTTGTAGAGGAGATGACACTGAGGAGACTTGCTTTGACTTGAAGCTTGCCTTGGTCTGCTTCCCTTTTTCACACACTGAACATAAAGACTCTTTGGCGTATGAATGCTGAGGTAGACCAATGACTAACTCTTTGGAGGAAAGAGTATTCAGTGTCTTGAAATTTAGATGTGAGAGCCTCTTGTGCCATAGCCAGTTGACATCAGAAGATGCCTTTGAGAAGAAACAGGAGTTCTCAGTGGTTGTTGAGTCCATGTTTATTACATAAACATTTTCCAAACGATAACCGCTGAGAGCTATCTTCTCCTTTTTGTCATAGACAAAGCAGGATTCCTTAGTGAAAATCACTTTGTTATCCATGTCGCAAAGCTGACTGATGCTCAGAAGATTATGCTTCAGCCCTTCAACATATGCGACTCTTCTGAAGGAGGTTGTACCATTTGAAAGTACACCATACCCTCGGGTGTGTCCTTTTCCATTTCCACCGAAAGTCACAGAGGGACCCGTCTCTTCCTTGTATTTAGCGAGCAGGTTTTTCTTTCCAGTCATGTGTCTAGAGCATCCGCTATCGAGATACCAGATACCCTTCTTAACCTGCATTTACAAAGGAAGATTAGTTTTGCTTGGGTACCCACTTAACCATGTATACACGTTTGTCAGTGGAAGTAGTTGGAATGGAAGGTTCAGCGGTCTTCGCAGCATTTGAAGATTCAACTTTGTCTTTCTTCACTTTGGTTAATTTCTTAACCTCAGTGGTAGGAGTCACCTTGACCTGATTTGCACCAGGGTTGGTCTTCTTTGCCTTGGGGGCAATCTTCACCTTAGCTATCTTTTCAGCTTTGGTGGCTGTGGGGCACTTACTAGCAATATGATTGGTAAGTCCACAGTGATAACATTTCCTATAACTAAAAGTAGTTCTAGGACCACTTGTATGCTGAGCTTTTAATTTGGAATTAGAAGTGCCAGCACCAAGTAAACTATTGGCTTTAGAAATGGGACGAACATTCAGTTCTTCAGATTTCTTACCAAGGATATCCACTCTGAGTCTAGGAGTAGATCGCTGAATAGATCCAGAGATCAGCTTTCTAGATCTAGAGGGGTAGGTCACTGAGGCTTTAGAAGCATTCAGCTTTGGTACTAAGGTACCCTTCTGAGGATTTTGATAAATAACAATTCCTTTACCTTTGTCTTTAGAGTCAGAGGTAGGTTTTGAATAAACCATTTTCTCCTTACCTTTTGAGGATGTAGGAGTTTCCTCAGGGATTGGTGTAATGGACGAGGAGCACTGAGATGATGAAGTGTCAGCGACTGAGGATACGAACGTTCCAAATTTAAGCATTGAACGTTCAGTGGTTGGTTTTGGAGTATCATATTTATAACCCATACCACGTTTATCACTCAGAGGAATCTGAGCCTTAATTATCTCAGTGATCTTTGTTGAAGAATTACACCATCTTTCAACAGTAGCTTGTTCAGCTTTTAATGCAGCGATAGCTTCTGCTCGTTCGATTTTGACTAGCTGATTTAAATAGACTTGATCTTTAAAATCATCTTCAATTTTAGAAATCTTTTCTATTTGAAGGTGGCAGTGTTTAAGCTTTTCAGCGAGATCAAGATTTTGGTTTTCAACCACAGTTTTGCCGTTCATGGCTTCGTATAAACTTCTAGTCAAGAGATCGATCTTACGGAGACTATCAGCTTCATCAATATTTGCAATATTGGTAAAGAAAGAAGGTGATACCTGAATGGCAGATGTTGAAGTGGAGGGAATGTCTGAACTTTCTTCCTCTTCTTCAATCTTAGCCATGAGACATTGATTTGCTTCATCATCTTCAGAATCAGATGATGAGGCTTCTTCATCAGAAGCAGCCCAATCATAGTCAGCCATCAGGCCTTTTCCTTTCTTCTTAAAGCTTTTCAGCTTTGCATACTTCTCCTTCAGCTTTGAGTATTTGTCATCTTTATTCCTTGGAACAAAGTATTTCTTTGTGAAAGCTGAAGGTCTCATGATTTTCTTTGACCTGCACTCGTTAGCGAAATGACCTGTCTTTTCGCAGTTGAAACAAGTAGCAGTAGCCTTATCAACAAAAGCTGATGATTTAGGCTTGTCAGTTATGGAAAGAGGTTTGTTCTTTCTAAACATTTTCTTCTTGGCGAATCTCCTGAACTTTTTAGTTAGGAGAGCCAAGGATTCATCATCATCTGAAAAATCAGAATCTGATGACCTTTCAGAGTTACTCTCTAAGTCAGTGATAGTGACCGAAGGTCGCTGAGTAGAAGGTTCCTCTGAGATTAAAGCAACAGGGGTGCTTTTGGAATCTTTTACAAGATTCTTCTTAAGATGGCTAGATTGCTCATGATTCAGCAATGTGCCATATAAGGTAGCAAGGGTCATTGATCTTAGATCCTTTGATAGCTTGAGACACATGGAATAATTGTCCCAGCTTTCAGGTAAACGTTCTAGAAACTTTGTCAGCACTTCAAAGTTAGAATATTCCTTACCAACAGTTTTCAGATCTATAATTAAACAATTAAAACGTTGGTGAACTTTAGAGAGAGTTTCATTCTTACCAGAAATGAAGCTTTCGTATTGTCTTACCAGGTTGATCTTTCTTGAGTCCTGGACTTCAGACGTTCCTTCATACTGAACACATATTGTGTCCCACATGGATTTTGATGACTTCAGGTTCATGACGGAATGGTAGAATTCGTCAGGAAGGGCCATGGATAGTATGGATCTGGCTTTTGTATCTATAGCCACTTTCTTCTTATCTTCATCGGTCCACTGATGGATTTCTTTAGGAATCAGCCTTTCTGGAATAGCAGGTCTATTTGCAGTGGCTGGAACTAAAGGATCAATTGTTACAGGGATGTGTGGGCCGTTCTCAAGATAGTAAGGTATAGTAGGGTCTACACCTTCTAAGAAAAGTGTCATCCTATTTTTCCACAAGTTGAAGTTGTCTCTGGAAAATCTTGGGGGTTTTGCAAGAGAACCATTGTCTATATAATTTGTGTTTGTGTGGGAGGCCATTTTCAGATAATAGCAAGGAAGAGAAATATCTTAGATTAGATCTTGTTTATGAGATTAAACAAATCCGCTCTGATACCACTTGTTGGTCCCGAAACGCCTATACAAGTTTGTAGAAGGGGGGGGGGGGGTTGAATACAAACACACAAATTTTACTTTTCTAAATTGTTTATTGATAAATCATTAACAATTTACAGCTTGTTGCGGAAACAAGATTAAGGATAAACCTAAATCTAAACAAGTTGGAACACTAAGGTTTCTTGCACTAAGAGAGATAAGGAAATTACTAATAATAACATATCTTGAGATAAGAGATATGAACTTGTCCAGAGTTAGCAAGTTACTTCAAAATGAAGTGAGTTCATCTCTTTATATACTGCATGCATTTAATGCAAGTCAGTATATACTTTACACGTGTCATCAGCTGGTTGGTTGCATGTCATTGACCTTGGTTGACAACCTTAGTAGCCGTAAGGATGAACAGTGTAGTATCAGAGTGGTTGTACGATTTCAGATATTCGGAGGTTCTTTTCTGACATTTCGTACGGAGGCGTGCAAGGATGGTTAAGACAAAAGTACTTTGTACGGAGGACTTCATGAACAGCTTTCGTTGATTCAGCGATTATCATTTACTATTCAGCAGATGATAAAGTTCAGCGATAGCTGAAGTCTTTTACTTGATACTTCACGTTGAGTGGGCAAATCTGAGTCTTCGCTGATCCGCATCAGTTCATTAGGAGACTTGTCGCTGATTCTTGAGCTTGATCTTCGACTTCAGCGTAGAACCTTTGTTGACGTGCAACTTGTCTTCAGGGATCATAAGTAAACAACTAACTTATCAGCGATCATCATAATGACTGAACAGACTCAGCGCATTAATGATGAACAGTGTTCGCTGAATGTTTAATCTAAAAAGCGAGAGTTCCTATCAGCGGTACTGGAAGATCTTAGTACTTATCAGCGATAGTGAAACTCTGATACATATTGTTTACTTACAATTTTCACTAAGTATATAAGAGAGGGTCATTATCAAATCACTGAGGGTTTGGATCAACATGTTGTTCCAGTTATTCCTGCCCACGAGGCAACTGAAGTTCAAACAGTGGTTACTGAAGCACCACGAGTGGTTACTGAAGCTGTGGAGCCGGTGACAAACGATCAAATCATTTCATCACAGACGCAAGAAGAAACTGAAGTTGCTCAATCTAATGGAGAATTAATTCTGAATCCGATTGTTGATCAACCTTCAGTTCAAGAATCTGAATCAGAGGATGTAGTTGAGTTACCTCCTCCGATTCCAGAAGTGATACCTATTTCTTCAAGCGAAGCAGAAATACGTGAACCTCCTTCTCAAGATTTGGAAAGTGTTCAAGAGACAGTTGATCCTCTCCCTCACACAGCAAAATGGACACAAGCACATCCAACATCAAATCATTGGTGATCCATCTTCAAGTGTTTCTACAAGATCCAAGTCCGCGACTCCAAATGATTGCTTATTCGCTTGTTTTTTAAGCAATGTTGAACCTTCGAAGGTATCTGAAGCATTGAATGATCCGTATTGGATTATTGCCATGCAGGAAGAGCTAAATCAGTTTAAAGCATTGAAGGTGTGGAGACTTGTTCCAAGGCCGAAAGGAAAAAGCATAATTGGCACTAAGTGGATTTTCAAGAACAAAAAGAATAAAGATGGCATTGTTGTGAGAAATAAAGCTCGTTTGGTAGCGAAGGGTTATCGACAACAAGAAGGTATAGATTACGATGAGACTTACGCGCCGGTTGCAAGATTAGAAGCTATCAGAATGTTTCTTGCTTTTGCAGCTTATCGAGACTTTACCGTATATCAGATGGATGTCAAGACAGCTTTTCTGTATGGGGGACTTAAAGAAGAAGTTTATGTATCTCAACCAGAGGGGTTTATTGATCAAGATAAACCTGATTTTATGTATCGTATTGATAAGGCATTGTATGGTCTGAAACAAGTACCGCGCGCGTGGTACGACGAATTGTCAACCTTTTTGCTTGTATCCGGATTTATCAAGGGAGCTATTGACACAACTTTATTCATTTATCGTGAAAATCATGATATCTGCTTAGTACAAATTTATGTAGATGATATTATATTTGGTGCTACTAACAAATCTTTGAGTACATGGTTTTCTGATCTCATGGCTTCCAGGTTTAAAATGAGCATGATGGGGGAAATTAATTTCTTCCTTGGACTTCAAGTCAAGCAATTACCTGATGGAATCTTTATCAACCAGTCAAAGTATGTCTTTGATATTTTGAAGAAATTCAAAATGGATAAGAGCACTTGTTAGAGCATTGTTGTATTCAAGATTTACTGTAAATTCAATGTACTGTATGAGTCTATGCAGTATTCTGAATGCCTTTATACCTTGTATGTTATGGGTATAAATAGGCTTGTCTAGTTCATTAGCTAGAAACAATCCAAAACCCTTTGTAGCATTTGTCATTTTTACTCAAAAGATCAATACATGGATGACTTGTGCACTCTAGATTTTCTCTCTAAATATCTCTTCTAGATTCTGGGTTTCACATTTGGTATCATAGCACAAACAAGAGATTCAAGCAGATCAAGATCCAAATTGAAGAATTTTTACACTGTTCATACAGATTTCGGACCATGCATGCTTTACTGTTCATCTGATCACTTTTTATTCAGACTTTGATTTTTGACTTCTTGGATCAATTCTTGGCATCACTGAACTCGGAGTTGAAGTCTTAACAACATTAACTCTTGGATTATCATCAAATACTGCACAGAATCATCAGATTTGATCATTTCTTTGAAACTTTGTTAGAAAACCCTAATTTACTGTTTTGAATCTTAATTCGATTAAAACGATCGAATTAGGATTTGTGATTAAAAAGAAAAGTGTGCGGATTTGAATTTCGAGCAAATCGGTGTAAGATTCATCTCATTTGATCGAGAATTGAAAGAGTTATGGCCGATTCAGTGGTTTTCGTGTTCGAAGTGAAGAAGTCGGATTGTTCTTGAGGATTTCGCACCATTCATAGTGATTTCGAATCCTTCAAGTTCTTGGAAGAATACAAGTGTTGGTTTCGAATCTTGTTAAGTCAGAGTTCTGAGGTTTTGCACCCTTGTTAGATTCGAATTCAGGTAGATTTCGCACCAAGTAAAGTTCGAATCCAAGGATTTCGAACCCTTCTGCATTCGAAACCAAGGGTTTCGAATCCTTCTTCGTCCGAAACCAAGGGGTTTCGAATCCTTATACGTCCGAAACCAAGGGTTTCGAATCCTTCAGCGTTCGAAACCAAGGGTTTCGAATCCTTCAGCGTCCGAATTCATTGGTTTCGAATCCTTATACATTCGAATTCTTGTTGATTAAAAAAAATATTGAGAAAATTTGAGAAAATTTTTTATCCCGAAATTTTTTCTATAGTGTATTTTATACACTGTAAGAGTTTTTCAAGAAAAAGTTTTATATAAACTTTTTTTCTACAGTGTATTTCATACACTATCTGCTTGATCTTCTGAACGATCAATTTCTAGCAATTTTAAAGATGAGTTTGAAGCAAAGGATTATAGAGGAGATTCCTCCAACTCCTCAAATTTTTGTTAACTCAAATAATGAAAGTTTGAAACAATATATTGCTAAAGATGTTGCTTCAAGTCCTTCATTTTCTGATTTAAATAAAGCATTGGAGGAAGAAAAATGTTGATCTAAAGAGACAGATTTTAGACATTTTTCTTCAAATGCTAAACTTACTAAAAGAATTACTGATCGTGAAGTATATATATTGCAGGTCTTGAAACAAAGAAAGACAAAGACAACTCAAGTCTGCACGATCAAATCGAGAAACTTCAAGAGAAAGTAACAACTCTTCAAAAAGAAAATGCTGATCTGAAGAGCATTGAAGACAAGAGAGAGAAGATTCTTAAAGAAAAGGAAGTAATTGAACTTAATTGTATAAAACTTTCAAAACAAGTTTCTGACTTTGAGAAAGTTTTATTTTTTGAAAAAGAGAAGCTCGAAAAAGAAAGAGCTATTTTTGACACTGAACGAAAATCATTTGAGATCAAAAGTTCTGAACTTTCCATGAAAATCTCTGATTTAGAAAATCTTTTGGAAAAGGAAAGAAAAGATTTTGCGGAAAAGAAAAATCTCTTTGAAAAGGAAACTAAAGTCCTTAAAAAGAAAAATATGGAAATTTTCAAAGAGATAACTGATAAAAGAAAATTCTTGGAAAAAGATTTTGAATCAGAACGCGAATATTTTGAAAATGCGATTCTTAATCTTACCAAAAGATTATCTGGTTTATCAGCTGATATTATGAAGGATCAATTGATCAAATCTGATCTCCAAAAGAAATTTGATCTAACTTTTAAAGAGAAGAATGTTTTGATAAACAATGTTAAGGAACTTGAAGACGTCATTTTTAAATCTGATGTCTCAAAGCAGGCTTGTCTTGATACTATCTTTCAGACTCCATTTGTTAATACAAATGACACTGAATGTTCTTTTAAAACTGCTTCAAGTTCAAGTTTTAAAAACATTCCTTCTAAACAATTTAATAGATCAACTGATTTCTCAAAAGATCCGATTCGTTCAACTAATCTCTTCTATAATTCTACGTTTGATAAATCAGATAATAAAATAAATGTGCCTAAAGTTAATACTTCCAATCCTGAGAAAGTTCCAGTCTTCAAGAAGGTGAAGATGGAATGGAGAGTCAAAGGCACAACAGTTCCAAAAAAAATGTGCCAAAATCATTTGTCTCCACAACAAATGCCAAAAAGAACAATGCGCCGAAAGGTAAATCTTTTGTTCAACCTAATCCTATTCATTATGTAAATCATCTAATTAGGTTGGCACATAAGAAAATTTGTTGTTCCTACTGTGGTTCAAATGATTTTGTGCATAAAAATCATACTTCTTATTGGTACGGTACTTACAGTATTCCTTTTAAGAAATCTACACCTAACACACTAGGACCCAAGTCCCATTGGGTACCAAAATCTGCTTAATCTGTTTTGCAGGATCATCATGTGTTATGCTAATTTGGAAATATATACCACACACATGATTGAAAACAGAAGAGAAGCGGTGAATTTCTTGAAGAGTATTTGTACCATTAAGGGGGAGCAAAAAGACTTGGCTTTTGAACATATAAGTTCAAAACCCGTGCTTCAACGACTATGGCTTCTGAACAATTCAGTTCGGGGCCCGTACTTCAATGTCTAAGATTTCTAAACAAATCAGTTTAGAACTCATACTACTCAGGTGATATCCTTAACTGTTACATCTTTTTGTTTCAAGGAACAAGTGCTGAAAGGTAACATTGCATTATGTTTTATTTCTACTGCCTTGAATGTTTGAATCTTTACAAATTTAATTCAATGAGATGAATTTTTTTTCAATTTCCATTCAATAAATGAAATGTGTGTCAAGGATGATTTTTCAAGCAATTTTGTATTATATGAGTTACATTTGTTTCATCTTTCACTCCTGACATAAATCGAAAGGTCAGCAAAACATGAATGAAATTATGCTGAATGCTCAAAGTTATGTAAATTCGGACTTATATAGATTATAATGCTCAAAAAGCCTATTTGTCAGAAGGATGGATGGAAATGAAAATACGGGAGAAGCACTATGTTTTTAGAACCAAGTGATTGCGATGCATCAAATAAACAAATACAAATCATTTAGTTTGAAAGTTTGTGCCTATGGCCTTTCTGGTTTGGGAGAGTAAGTCCTAAGGGGTGCTCGACACCTTGTCCCTAAGATCAACTGGTCTGGGATCGGCTGACCCAAATCCTGCTATAGAACCAGATAGAAAGCCATGTTCTACTGGTACAAATGGGTTTAAGATATATCGATGTGGCCTTTCTGGTTTGGGAAATTAAGTTCTATAGGGTGCTAGACACCTAGCACCTAAGGCCAACTGGTCTGGGATTTGCTAACCCAAATCCTGCTATAGAACCAGATAGAAAGTCATGTTTAACGGTATATCTTATTCTTACTAAACTTTTTGATTAAAAGATGCCAATGTGCACAAAATCAAAAGATGCCAATGTGCACAAATCAAAAGATGCCAATGTGCACAAAATCAAAAGATGCCAATGTGCACAAATCAAAAGATGCCAATGTGCACAAAATCAAAAGATGCCAATGAGCACACATCTCTTGAAACTTGGGGAAAATACAAAGTCGCGATAAACCCGTAAATTTATGAAAATCCTGATTTTAGACAAATGGTGTGAATAAGAGCAAAGTATTCTTATATGTTTCAGAACTGCATATGCTTGAAGCTGATCATATTTCGCATGTTAGCACACCAAATAGATTTAATAAAGGGGTTGAAACTGAACGTTTGTAACTTGATACGCAATGATGTCTTGTTTTTGAATCCAAAACTATGCATTTGATTTCATTTGATTGAAATATCTGTTAAATTTCATTAAGTTGTATTTCTTTTGTAAAGCTTTCGAATGATCAAATGTTAGTTGTTATAAAATGTAGTTCAATGAATTTTATTTTTCCTTGTATAAATGTTTTCATTAAAGCTATGCATTTGAAATGAATTTTTTTCAATGAAATATATGCATACTTTCAGGGGGAGAAAACAAATTGCTCCAGAATTTTTATTTTGAGGGGGAGCAAGGTTATCCACTAAGGAGGAGATTGTTAGTAATACTAAGAGACGCGACTGAAATTAAAGAAGGTTTTCGATGATAATGATGATTACTTTCATCGAAAAAGGGGGAGAAATGTTTAATTCAATTTCATGTCAAAGAGCTTTCAAGTCAAAGATTCGTGAACAAAGACTGAAGATCAGGGGGAGAAGGATCATGTGAAGTCCAAATGTTGCTGAATTTGGTTATCTTAGTTCTGAGTGGTTCTCGGAATGCGCTTACACCTAAAAGTTCAACAATATAGATGATTTCGCATCCTTCTTGGTCCGAGATCTTATGGTTTCGTATCCTTCTTGTTCCAAGTTTGTCAAAGGCTGATAAAGTTGCAAAAATCTGTTTTTCATATACAAGACTTGAAGATGGTTTGACAAAGTGTATGTTGGAGAAGATTGACTTTACAAAGAGCTGAAGACTGCTGTCATATTTTTTTTAAATCTTGAATCCAAAGGGGGAGATTGTTAGAGCATTGTTGTATTCAAGATTTACTGTAAATTCAATGTACTGTATGAGTCTATGCAGTATTGTGAATGCCTTTATACCTTGTATGTTATGGGTATAAATAGGCTTATCTAGTTCATTAGCTAGAAACAATCCAAAACACTTTGTAGCATTTGTCATTTTTACTCAAAAGATCAATACATGGATGACTTGTGCACTCTAGATTTTCTCTCTAAATATCTCTGCTAGATTCAGGGTTTCACAGCACTACAATTCGCACTCCGATGGCTCATGGTGCAAAGCTTGGTTTAGATCCAGATGGTAAAGAAGTTGATGTTCGAGAATACCGAGGAATGATTGGATCGTTAATGTACTTAACAGCTAGTAGGCCAGACACAATGTTTTCTACATGTTTGTGTGCCAGATTTCAAGCAAAACCCAAAGAATCTCATCGGATGGCAGTCAAGCGAATTTTCAGATATCTGAAAGGAGCTCCATATTTAGGTTTGTTATATCCAAAGAGTTCAGATTATAAACTAACTGCTTATTCTGATGCAGATTATGGTGGAAGTCAACTGGACCGGAAAAGTACATCGGGTCATGTACAATTACTAGGAGATAGGCTGATTAGTTGGGCGTCAAAGAAACAGAACTGTGTATCAATTTCAACGGCCGAAGCTGAATACGTGGCCGCCGCCAGTTGTTGTTCTCAGGTTCTTTGGATGAAGACACAGTTACAAGATTATGGGTTGCTGTACAAGACAATTCCGATATATTGTGATAGCAAATCCGCAATCGCCATCTCAGTAAATCCGGTTCAGCACACAAAGACTAAACACATCGACATGCGATATCATTTCATAAAACATCATGTGGAGAACGGTACAATCGAATTATATTTCGTACCTACTGACTATCAACTTGCCGATATTTTCACCAAGGCATTGGATGAAAAACGCTTTAATTTTCTTTTATCAAAACTCGGCATGTTGAACATGAAAGTTTGAACCTTCACAAATTTAATTCAATGAAGTGAAAATATTTCTATTTTCATTCAATGAATAAAATGTGTGTCAAGGGTGATTTTACAAGTAGTTTTGTGATATCTGAGTTTTATTTGCTTCAATTTTCGCTTCTGAAATAAATCAAAAGGTCAGCAAAACATGAATGGAAGTTTGATACATGCACAAATCTGTGTAAATCTAGACTTATATAGAATACGATGCTCACAAAGCCTATTTTGTCAGAATGAAGAATGGAAATGAAAATATGAGGGAAGCACAAAGTTTTATAAACAAGTGATTGAGATGCAATAAAAAAATCATTAAGTTTGAAAGTCTGTGCCTGTGGCCTATCTGGTTTGGGAGATTAAGTCCTAAGGGGTACTTGATACCTAGCCCCTAAGATCATTAACTGGTCTGGGATTGGCTGACCCAAATTCTACTATAGAATCAGATAGAAAGCCATGTTCTACTGGTACAGATGGGATTATGATATATCGATGTAGACTTTCTGGTTTGGGAGAGTAAGTTCCAAGGGGTGCTCGACACCTAGCCCCTAAGGCCAACTGGTATGGGATTGGCTGACCCAAATCCTGCTATAGAACCAGATAGAAAGTTACGTTTACGGTGTATCTTAGTCTTAATAAATTTTTTGATAAAAATATGCCAATGTGCACAAAATAAAAGATGCCAATGGGCACACATCTCTTAAATCTTGGGCAAATTACAATGTCGCGATAAACTTATAAATTTGTGGAAATTATGATTTCAGTCATATAGTGTGAGTAAGAGCAAAGTATTGTTATAAGTTGAAGTTGTGCATTTGATTGTTGTTAATCATATTTCACATGCAAGCACACCAAATAGATTTAATAAGTGGTTGAAACTGAACAAATTGTAACTTGATATGCAAACATGACTTGTTTCTGAATCCGAAAGCATACATTTGATGTCATTTGTTTGAAAAACATGTCTACTTTCACTAAGTTGAATTTTATTTGTTCGGTGTTCAAACATTCTATAGTTAGTAGTTATGTTATATAATTTAATGTATTTCAATTTCCGCTACTGATCGTTTAGTGAAATTTTTCATACTGTCATGTGTGGAGTTAATGTTGTTTTTGAGGGGGAGTGACTTCGAAAGCTAAGCAAATTTTGAGGGGGAGTGAATTCATGGATTATTATTTTGAAGGGAAGAATTTCATAGGTTCTCATTTTGAGGGGGAGAAATTTTTCAGATGCTTGGTACATATCTGACAGTGCACGAATTTCAAATCAGATAAATTGCTCAGGTATGAATTTCTGAGATTTTTTTCAGGTATGTCCTCCAAATGCTAATTTTAATTTGAAAATATCTAATGCATTTGTGTAGGGGGTAAAATGAATCTAAAATTCGAAAAAACATTTTTTTTTAAAATCCATATTTTTTTAATTTACATTAAAAATTGATTTTATTAATAGTTTTTTAAAGGATTTGACCTAAATTTGACTCTCATTCCTTACTTTTTCCCTCTGAGAAGTTTTCGCGAACTGTTCTTCGGTTTTTGATTGCACAGAAGTGATTGTGAGTAAATCATTGCGTTCATGTATGTTTTTTACCTTAATCTATGCTAAGAAAATCATTTCGAGTTCGATTCTTTACAGGGTTTCTCACTTTGAGTTCTGCGATTGTTCTTCTGCATCAATTTTTCGATTTCTACGGTTTGAATGAAATTTGGACTGATTATGTGGTTAAATAGGGTCGATTTATGTTTATTCTATGCTTAGATACTGATTCGACCTCTATTAATCACATATATTAGTTCAATTTTTAGATTTGGTTTATTTTTTGAATTTTTTTACGATTTTTGTATCTGATTCAAGTGAGCTTTGCGCAACCAAAGGATGCGAGTTTCTTACTTTGCGCAACCTTAAGTTGCGAAATACTGACTTTGCGCAATTGTTTTATACGAGAAGTTCACTTTTCGCTACTGAGGCTTGCGAAATACTCACTTCTCGCATCTGTTGCTTGCGAAAAGTTAACTTTTCGCATCTGTTGCTTGCGAAAAGTGTACTTTGCGCCTCTTTGGCTTGCGAAATTCTGACTTGGTCATTTTTTTTTTTGAAATTTTGTTTTGTTTTGTTGTTTTTCAGTTTTATTATTTCGTTTTTATGTTTCTTTTCCAATATGTTTTTTTTTACTTACTGTTTCTATTTTGTGTCCACAATTTCTAGGGGATAAATGGCTTCAGATGATGAGCAAGATCATCAAGTTCAAGAAGGTGAAAATGAGCCTTCAGATCATGTTTCTCGAGACAAACCTCTTCCATCTACTAGATCTTCAGGTGCTGATTTGTCTGCAAGAAGAAGTACTCCGGACGATGTATTTCCGCGAGCAAGTTATATTCGATATCTTTCGAATAATCATTATGTAGATCTCGACCGAATTCGTATACATCCGATTATTCTATCGATTCTTCGAGGACATCCGCTTCGATATGCTTTATCTGCTAGACATGGAGTTCCAGAAGTGTATCTACAACAAGCGTGGCATACTATTCGGAAGATCGAGAACGTTACACCGCCTAGATTTGTTATAGAGATAGATCAATATGAGACGTTTCTTGATTATAAACGTCTTTGTTTGATTCTACAACTTCCAGAAGCAGACTCAAGACCGGGATTTACAGAATTTGAAGATTTTCCTCCGGAAGAAGTTGTGTTAGCTGGTATTCGGGAGTTAGGTTATGTTGGTAATTTGACGATGGTGAGTGATTTTGAGAAGAATCGTCTTCCACCAGTCTGGTATGCATTATTCTCGATTATCATCAGATGTTTGACTGCTAAGCATTCTGGTACAGACAATGCCAGTCTTCATTTCTTACGTCTCTTCTATGCCATCATACATGATCTTCATGTCGATTATGCTCTTGTTTTTTGGACCGAGCTGAGTGAGATTGTACACTCAAAGTTTACGAACAAGCATCGTAGCTTCCTACCTTTTATACGGTTTCTAGAGCTTATCGTATGGAGTATGTTAAGAAGTAACAAGGATATTTCACGAAGATCTAACTGGCCTATTGCTCCTGATTTTGCTATGGGATACATTCAAAAGCTAAAACGACAGTTTGATCATTTCATGCCTATTCCTCCAGAGCTAATTCAGAAATATGCTGAAGCGGTTATTGACTACTGTGAAGAGCATGGCGTAGAACTTCAGCCTCAGAATATTCAGGATGAAACTGCACAAGAAGATCAAGAACATCAAAGTGAAGAAGAAGTTGAATCAAGCAGTTCTGAAGATGATGATTGTAATGAAGAAGCAGATGATGAAGAAGAAGCAGATGATGGAGATGAAGCAGATGATGATAATAATGATGATGATAATGATGGAAACGGTGGTGGTATGAATTTCGGTGAATCGGTGTTTAGAGAACCTATTGTTGAGGCCGAACATTCATCTGTAAGAGATTTTTTGGAAGGGAACACGGTTGATACATCAGAGACTATTCCGATAAACCCAAACGTGGTGAATATTGAAGTAGATGAGCTCGATCTTCGAGCTGTCAGGGCATCAGTTCAAGAAGTTACTACTACTGTTCAAGAAGTTACTGATTCAGTTCAAGAATCAACAAATACAGTTCAAGGAATGTCAGGTACCATGACAGGTGATGAGTTTTTAAGGCAGATGCGAGAACGGATGGATGCTCAAAGAGATGAACAGTTAATTAGAACGAAGGCGATGCTGAAAGGCAAAGGGAAGATGTCAGAAATTCCTGAAATTCCTTTTGAGATTCCTTTAAGAAGACCGACTGGAGTTGTTATTCAGGAACCGTCATCTCAACCGTTGGGTCATCCAGTTTCTCAACCGCCTATTATTCCCTCTGTTCAAGATCCACCTTCTTCTCATCAAAATCTTGCGGATATTTCGTTGACGGAACTTTTGGATGCTTTCTATGCATGTTTATTGTCGGTTTCACCTCCGGAGCATCAAGACAAGGACATGATTACTCTGCTTCGGGATTTCCAACCAAATTAGCCTCGGCCTTCCTCTACGACTCAGACATCCGTACTTGAAACTAGAGTTTCTTCTTTGACAGAAGAATTTCACTCATCCAGATCTGAAGTCCATACTAGCTTATCCGATATTAAAACAGGTTTAACATTGATGACGGAAGCACTTTCTACACTTTCTAATCGGGTAGCAAAGATGAAGAAACCTGTCAGACTGCTGCTCTTTCGTCCCTTAAGCGAAGACATGACCAAGATGATTCGGATCATCAAGGCCATGAGGGGGAGAGTTCAAAGAGACAAAGAGTAGAAGAAATTGTACATGTTGAATCTGCTGAAAAGGTTGTTGAAGATACGACAAATGAGGATAGGGAAAACGAAGAAAGAGAGAAAGAAGCTCATCCAGAAAGTATAGTTGATGAGTTGTTAGATGAAATAGATTTGACGGCAATGGCTTCCGAGATTAATTATGTTGTGCCATAAATTGTGAATAATCTGCAACTCGTGGTGTATGTAGATCCAGATTCTGCACCGGTGTCTATAGAAAATCAGGAAACTTCTCACGTGCATGAGTCTGAAGATTATGATGATATGCGCAACTTCTTCTCCAACTATGTCGAGATAGATTCTGATGATGACGTCCAGAGAAAGTTTGATAAGTTCTGGGAGATAAATAAAGAAAATCAAGATGATATAATCGTCATCTCAAATACTGAAGTGGATGTAGAAGTTGATAAAAAAGACATTAACATTGTTAATATGCTATATGGAGATCTTTCTGATAATGAAGATGTGAGTCATCAATCTCCTATAGTATAGTCACCAGTTGAAGGTCCCGAAATTTCTGTTCATCCAAATCCTTCAGTTGTTTCTGACTCTCCAACTCCGACCACCACTATTCCAAAAAATACTTTTATTCAGGGTGAGTCGTCTAGAGAAAATCAAGAGGTTCCTGATCCATTTCTGAATGTTCCACCTAGCATTCTTCAACCAGGTCCAACTTTGGATAGACAACAACGTTTTCAAAGACTTGACGAAAAATTTCAAATCACCAGAATGAGATATGCTTTTCTTGAAGACTCAGAACGCAACCTTTATGTCAAGAAAAAAAGGAGAGTTAATGTTCATGCCATTCTGGGGGTTGAGAAAGAACCGGCCTGGTATCAATACGAATATCTGATGTTTATCAAATGTATTCGTAAAGGAAGACTTCTGGTGTTCTCAAAGCATGGAATCGTAAGGGTTCTTAAGGTGGAGATAGCTAGTTTATCAGAATTTGGTATCCTATATTTTACGTTGAACGTCAAGACTGTCAGAGATATCAGTTTTCTGAAGCAGATTTCAATGATCTTTCTATTGATGACTTTGAGGTAATGTATCACCAATTTCGAGATATGCCTGTTCGCACTGATGATATCCTCAGGGCTTTGGAAGCAGTCAAGCGTTTCTTACGAAGACGAGTTAGATTCTATAGATGCTTTAACTTCCAACTTGCTATCGAAAGCTTCCATCCAGTTGTCAATGTAAGAAGACCTGATAGAGATTTACCAAATATTGACAGCTATCCACTATTCACTATTCTTGAAGAGCCTTATGGAGTCGTGTATAGAGATCAATCTAGTGTTAGACGCTTTCTCAGATTTGATGAGATTGGTAAGTATTCAGATGGTACTTTGAAGATTATCCGATTACAACTAAATCAAAGATTGAAGGAAGCTTTGGAGAAGCTTTTGGAGACAAGAAGAAATTTGTATCAGGTTGATAATGCTGAGATCAGACTTTTGAGGAGAGCAATAGAGACGATTGATACAATATTGAACTTTCGGTTGACTCTAAGACGCTTGGAGATTTTGATTGGCAAGAATCGCCAACACAGAAGATTCGAGCGCTCTTGATTACAAAGGGGGAGATTGTTAATGCTATAATATGTTGTAATCAAGGCTTTTTATATATTAGCTTACTTTCCTATAGTTTGACTTTGTAATAGTCAAGGGTATATAAACCCTTTGTAAGCTTTTGCAACATAACAGTTCTTAATAGAGATGACAAACTTTCTCTCACTTGAATTTCTCTCTCTATCTTGAAAGATCTTGGATTTACATTTACATTTCGAAGCATTTCCTTCATTTGTATTGTAATCATCGTACGACCGACGGCAGTACCAAGGACATCGCCCCTGATTGGCGACCATAGTGCAGCGACGACACCTCTTGTCGTCCGCAGGTTTTTTCCTCGATTGAGGTTTTTCCCGCGTCATCAAATCCCTTGTTTCTTTATTTTTATCCTCGTCGCACGTCTCGTCGAAAGATCCTTTCTTTAGTTGATTAAGTCCACATCGACCTTAAGTTGTCCCTTTGGTGCGATTTTTGGCATTAACAGTTTGGCGCCATCCGTGGGACCTCATCTAGAGAAAATCCTCGACGAACGTGCACCCTACTAACAGTTTCTTGGAGTTTTTTCTGCTCTCTATTGCAGGAACAATGGCGGCCCCTGGAAATCCGCAGCAAGCTGTTGCTCATATGTATCAGGAGCTCGAAGTCGCCAGGAATCAGCTCAATGCAATGGCAGAGCAGAATCACAGAGCAGCTGAGGAGATCGCGCGGTTAAGAAATCCTCTTGGGCCTCAAAATGGTCCTAGGCCGTTCGTGCAGAACCCAATTCCAAGATCGTTCGACCAAAATGGCCCTAGACCATTTGTCCCAAATCCAGGTTCATCCGCGCAGAATCAGCATCCATGCCCGTTCATGCAGAATCAACAGCTAGGGCCGTTCAACCCAAATCCTCAATTTGGGACAGTTCCTCCTCAGCACATAAGGCCACCACCCATGAATAATGGGTCACAGCCATTACAAGGGTCGCAGCCTTTCCAGTAGGGGTCGCAACCATTTCCGCAGCCATTTCAGAATGGACCGCAGAAACTCCACTATGGGTCGCAGCCATTTTTGTCCCGTTCAATGAGGACACCAATGGTTCATCACATGGTAATGGCACTATTCCAGGGACCAATCCCTCGACAGGGGCAAATCCTGATCTTAACGATCCCGTCGCCCAGCGTTTGAAGATGTTAGAAGACCAAAATGAGCGCGTCCTGTCCTTGCTTGCCAAGTTGCATGGGGCAGCCGTGCTTGTCGACGTCGAGCCTCGCTCGGGGTATCAGGCGTCGCCCTTCATCGATGAGATCGCCACCGTCGAGGTCCCAAATAAGTATAACATTCCTGCCTTCACTCCCAAGTATTCGGGTGTGACCGATCCAACCGATCATGTCGCGCAGTATAAGCAGCTCATGTGGACAATCTCGATTCCACACATGTACCAGGAAGTATGCATGTGCAACAGTTTTGGGGCAACTCTCACTGGTCCAGCTCTCCAATGGTTAATCAATCTCAAACCCAAGTCCATCGGGTCGTTTGCTGAGTTGGTTAACCAGTTCTCCCAGCAATTCGCCAGCAGTCGTAAGATGGAGAAGCAGACCAACGACCTATATTACATCGTGCAGAAAGCTAATGAGTCTATTCGAAGTTATTTCAATAGATTCAATGCCGAAATGATCAGCATCCGCAATTGCGACGTCAAAACCGCGATCGAAGCCTATAAGCGTGGTCTGGACGATAGTTCGGGTCTATACACCGACCTGACCAAATATCCCCCGGAGAATTTCAAAGACGTCCGAGCTCGAACCTTAGCATATATGAGTGTATAAGATGATGCCGCCTTTCGTCGCAAGCACACTGACGACAAGAACTCGTTAGGCGTCAGAAAGCCAGAGTTCAAGACAAAGGCTGTTTCCAGAATAGAGCCAGCGCGCCAAATTTCAAATGTTCTTTTCAAGACAAAAGCAGAGGCCAAGACCATTACTAAGTTCACTCAGTACCCCAAGATATCCTCTTACAGATTCAAAGGATCTTCAAATAACTTAGTCGAAGCTCTGAAGACCGCTCAAGCTACCATTCGATGGCCAAAGAAGTCCGACCTGGACGATGCTAAGAAAGACAAATCAAAGTGGTGCGACTTCCATGCCGATCATGGTCATGCGACAGACGACTGTATATCATTGAAGAAGGAACTAGTATATCATTTTCCGAAAGGAAATCTCAAAGATATCATCGATAATGTCGTTATTCCAGCTAAAAGCCATCGACCGTCGACCCCCGAGCACGCGAAAGTCGTCAATTGCATCACCGGTGGTTCAGACGTATGTGGTCTGACGTATTCCGCGGCCAAGCGTCATGCCAGTCAGGCACCCGACGATCGTCCTATTCCTCGGTCGTCTAGACCAAAAGGAGATTTGGATCTAGAAGCCATGAAGATTGTGTTCGACCACGTCGACCTAGGCGACTCATATCAGAAGCATCACGACGGGTTGATCATTAAGCTCACAGTCGGGAACTGCCTAACGCATCGAGTCTTGATCGACGGGGGCAGCTCAACAAATGTCATTTTTCTCAACACCATCAAAGCCATGGGAATCGATCGCTCGGAAATCACCCGAAGTTCGACGACTTTGGTCGGTTCCAACGGAGAAGTGATGAGCACCTTCGGAGAGATAATCTTTCCCGTCTACGCCAGAGGAGTCAACAAGCAAACCAAGTTCAGCGTCATCGACTGTGCGTCGGCCTATAACATCATCTTAGGTCGACCATGGATCCATGATATGAAAGCTGTTCCTTCGACGTATCATCAAATGTTGAAATTCCCGATGCCATGGGGAATTCAGGATATCGAGAGTGAGCCAAAAGTCGCTCGTGAATGCTACAAGTCTACCTTGAAGCCGAGAAAATAAACTGAAGTCGCAAGATCAAGCTCTCGACAGGTTCGTTCTTCTATCCCTAAATTAATATCTTTTCCACTGGGATAAATCTACTATGGTGCCTCGTCGCACGACAACATAGTCGACCACAGGACAATATTTCTCCGTGTCATTCTGTCATTTAAAACCTATCTTTTCCTCCCAAAAAGGATACGGTAATAAATGACAAGGGGCAAATAGAGAGAGTCTGAAATGTTACGTTCTCTAACTCTTTCTCAAACGATTTTCTCTCACAAAACATTTACTGACTTAAGCATCGGAGGGTCGTTGGCTAGCCAACGACCAACCCCCGACATCGTTTTATCGCATAATTGCACGTCAGATTATCGCAGAATCGCACGACAGATTAACGCAAAATCGCACGACATAAGTCATTAAGTCTACTATATGACTTTAATATCGCAAGGTCGAACGACATAAACGATCAGGATTTTCTCCTCATCCCTCCACGGGGACATACGATACAAATTCATCGTACGATCTCGTCGTACAATCGCAAAGCCTAAAACAACTTATCTTAAAGTTTCTTAGCTTTCATACCCTGAATGGATGCTTTAATCGCATGTTTTTATATTTGTTTTACGTTCTTGTCATCGTATTACAATAAGTACCTTAGTCGCATGATTTCATATGTATTTTATGTTCGACTTCATAATCAATATGATTTGAATAAAGCATAAGATTCAAAGTAAAAGATATATTCGTTGAGTAAACCATCATAGGTCAAGTGGGAAAAGCAACAAGGAAAGAAAAAATTCTAGACGACAGGGGGAACATCGGTCGAAGTCCCGACCTGAGGGCCTTCATCTGCCACTCCTCCCGCACGAATCTCTTGCAGTTCATACTGACCATCGAAAAGTTGGATGGCTAGCTCGTCAGCACGCGCCAAGGCAAACCTCTCCCTATCTAAAGCCGCCTTCTCTCTCTCCAACGCTACAGCTTCCCTCTCAAGAGCAGACGCCACCAGGTCTTCAACTCTTGACGTCTTAGCATGTAACGCCAAGGAACACTGGAATGTCTGTGAAAAATAAAAGATGCATTCAAGAACATTCGACAAAGATTACACAAGTCATGAAAGATTGACACTCACCGTGAACGCCAGACTGGCAACTCGAGATCTCATCTCTCCGGCCGGAACTCCACGAAAACACTCCCCGAAAGACGGGAGCAAATACTTCGACAGATGAGGACACGACGTTGTCCCGTCTATGACACCATCCGCCATAAAGTCAGACGGCAATGTAAAATTGACCGTCATAACTTCGGCCGATGATCCCTCGCCCCTGTCGGCAGATATTGGGATCGACACTTGAGACACCGGTTTCGTCACCGTCGCCGGAAGCGCAGAACTTGCGGGTGTCGCGTCCATCACGCCAGGACGGCTAGATGACGCCCTCGCCTTTTTAGGCCGAACAACTCCCAGTGAGTTATCAACCCTTGACGGCGGTTCCCTCAGGACTGGCCTCTTGGTTCTCTTCTGGCTCGACCCACCTGTCGAAACATTTTTACCCCGAAGGGCACGCATAACCTGCTTTCCTCTCGCCCTAGAGACCAATTTCCTCTCGGTCGGCACTGATCAGGAAATACATGAAGCGTCAAACAGATAGAGTAAACGAAATGAAATAAAAACTATGGTACACTTACCAATCGCCTCTTCCTGCATGTCCTCATCTCCTTCTTCTATCGCATCCTCATCCTCATCCTCGACCGCCGATTTCCACGAAACGAAAGATCGGTCATCAACACTAAGACTCAAGAACTTGTTGATCTTAGCCTGGGAATCCACAGTCGGTTTTACTTCGTCAAGCTGAATCTCTGAAGGCAACAAGAGGAAAATGATAAGTAAAAGTCATAAAGATAAATAAAACTCAGAAATAAACGAAGCATACCTGTCTTATTCCAGTCTGACCGCATCCAATTGCTGCTGGAATCCAATGACTCGGTAAGAACAAATACATACCTCGACTTCCACCCACGATCATTGACACCAATTCCCAAAACCAAGGCACGATCACCCTTGAACTTAGAATAAGGACTATAACGCCAGTTCTTATCCTTTTTAACTTGGAACGCCGCCAAGAAATTATTCATGATCATAGGAGACTCCCATTTCGCGGACGCTCGCTCAATGACCAGCAAAACTCGCCAAAGTTGGGGCATCAATTGTCCCGGCGACACATCGAAATCCTGCATGAATGACTTGGCTAAACCCGAAAACGGCCATTGAAACCCTATCTTAAAGGATACTCGTACAAAACGATATATCCCTCAGGGCAATCCTTAGAACGAACAATCCCCGGACACCGCAACTCTACATTTGCAGGAATTTTTGCTAAACTCCTAAAAGCATCTAAGTCTACGTGATTCATGATAAGACTAGCAGGCTCCGTCGACATTGTGAATCAAAGGACAGAACAAGGTCTTATATAAACGCTCTCAACAGCGGTTTGAAGATTTGCAACGATTCGAGTAAGTTCGGACGAAGAATAGAAAGGAATCAAGGCGAAATCTCTTCCCAAATAAACACTTCGAAGAATAGCAAGAAAAGATCCATCGTGATCATTATTGATACCAACAAACGCATCAAATCGAATCCCTGGATGATCGCCGTGCATCCTCGTCCTTTCGCATGCCCGCCCGGATCTTCGACACCTGTCCTCGGCAGCTGGAAAGCATCATCGTACGTCAGCATGACGTCACGACCTCGTTCCTCTTTCGACTTCTCGTTCAGTTAAAGACGAACCGGTCTAGTTCCACGACAACCAGGTAAGTCCCTCAACCCAGGTCATAAATCTAATCGTTCGACAAACAAAATTTAAAACTTAAATTTGACATTCAATTTTCAAAATTTGGGGGCAAACTGTTTGGGCAAAAAATCACGTCGAACGACCACGACCAGAGCAGGTAAGACGCACGATATAATCTAAATCTTGTATTAAGACAAGGTCTCTACAAGAACCCAGAAAACATCCGTCGTCTTCATTAAAAGGTAAGTCGTACGTCTCCCATGACGCTCGACCACAGCGTCGCCCGTCCCGTACGACCATCGCGTAAGATCATTGCACCTACGACCAAAGCTAACGTTAACCTTGACTATTACGTTTGTTAAGTATTTAATGCAGGAGTCAAAGCCATTAACAGCAAGTATCCGTAACGGACGAAGAGCATTATGGATATTCACTCCGGCAACCGTTTCAGGCCGGTGTAGCCGTTGATCAATGCATTAATGGAGCTAATTAATGACGCGAAGACTATAAATACCAAGCTAAGTCTTCACATAAATGGACATCAGTTAACACCCAGCATACATCGGCTAACATCATCGAACAGCAGAGAAAACGCACCCGAACTCACAAAGAAGAACACTCAAATCAAGTACTAGAGACCAGAATCACTCAGCGAACTCAAGAACACTCAAAGAAAAGCTCAAGTCATCGCTCTCGATGCACGACAGCAGCCCTCGACCAGCAGTTCATACTCTGTTTCGCACACGACAAACACCTGTTTTTACGTTCAAACACTTGTACTTTACATTTCGAAGCATTTCCTTCATTTGTATTGTAATCATCGTACGACCGACGCCAGCAACAAGGACATCGCCCCTGATTGGCGACCATAGTGCAGCGACGACACCTCTTGTCGTCTGCAGGTTTTTTCCTCGATTGAGGTTTTTCCTGCGTCATCAAATCCCTTGTTTCTTTATTTTTATCCTCGTCGCACGTCTCGTCGAAAGATCCTTTCTTTAGTTGATTAAGTCCACATCGACCTTAAGTTGTCCCTTTGGTGCGATTTTTGGCATTAACAGACGCCGAAACTAGGTATTCCTCTATGGAAAAACTACTGTTGTCGCTTGTTACAGCTGCAAAGAAACTGCGTCACTATTTTGAATCGCATCCTATTACTGTCGTGACTATCTTTTCTCTTAAGTCTGTCCTGAGGAAACCTGAGTTGACAGGTCGATTGGCGAAATGGAGCATATATATCCCAGTGGTTACGACATCGATTTCAAGCCAAGGACAGCAATCAAATCGCAAGCATTGGCAGATTTCATCGCCGACTTTAGTCCTGAGCTAGAAAAAGAAGCAGAGCTCGAAGTATCTACTGTGGCAACTCACGACGACATGCCCTGGACTCTATATGTCGACGGTTCATCCAACACTAGGGGTTCAGGACTAGGCGTCGTCTTAAAGTCGCCACAGGGGGCAAGATGGTGTATTCAGTCCGATGCGACTTCAAAACCACCAACAACGAAGACGAGTACGAAGCCCTGATCATGGGAATGAATATGGCCCACGACTCGGGGGCAAACGCGCTACATGTCAAACGCGATTCTCTTCTGGTCGTGAACCAGAGGAATGGAGAATTCACGAGCAAAGATTCAAAGATGACAGCGTACCTATAGGTAGCAAAAGAAAATTCTGAAAAATTTAAATCATTTTCTATTGAACAGATTCCAAGAGACCAGAATACTCTAGCCGACGCTTTAGCAAACCTTGGGTCTGCTCTGGTCGAACCAATATTCGACAGCATTCCCATGATCCACCTGGCGATGTCGTCCAGATCGAAGACCAAGAAGATGATTGGTCGTGCGACATCATAAATTTTCTTATGCACGACCAACTCCCAGAAGATAAAATGGAAGCTCGGAAGATCAGATTCAAGGCATCCAGGTATGTCATGATCGGAGATAGGCTATATCGACGATCATCGACAGGCTTAAACTTGAGGTGCGTCATCAGCAAAAGTCAAGTTCAAAAATTCCTTCAAGAGATGCACGATGGAGAGTGTGGCAACCACTCAGGAGGTCGCAGTTTGGCTAATCATATCTCTCGACAAGGGTATTTTTGGCCAACACTGCGGCAAGACGCCATCAGGTATATCCAAAACTATGACCCTTGTCAACGACATTCACGTACGTCGCATAAACCTTCCGAACCTTTACATTCGACACTTATCACATGTCCCTTCATGAGATGGGGAATGGATATTGTCGGCAAGTTACCACCTGCCCCCGGGCAAAAGGTATTTCTAAGTGGGTAGAAGCAGCTGCCTTTTCCCAAGTTCGGGACAAGGAAGTCGTATCTTTTATCCAAACAAACATCATATGCAGGTTTAGGATCCCATCCGAAATTGTCTGCGACAATGGATCCCAGTTCATAAGCAATAGAACTCGACAGTTCTGTGAAGACCGCAACATCAAGCTGACGACCTCGACACCCAGATATCCCCAGGCAAATGGACTTGCTGAGTCGAACAATAAGACCATTGTAGCATCGATCAAGAAAAGATTAAAAGCTGCAAAAGGAAAGTGGGTCGAAGAACTCCCTTCGGTCCTGTGCGCAAATCGCACGACGCCCCGCACGTCCACATGAAAAACTCTTTCTCTTTGGTCTATGGTTGCAAAGCAGTCTTGCCGGTTGAGGTCCAGCTCCCGACCTTGAGGCATACTTCCGTCGACCATAACTTGGTTGATTTAAGTTATGACCTCGACGCCCTTGAAGAACTTAGAGAATCAACACTGATCAGAATGGCGTCACAGAAACAAGCAGTCGAGAGACATTTCAACTAGAGTGTCAAAGCTAAAGTCTTTCAAGAAGGCGACTACATCCTCCGACCATTGTTCCAAAGCACTCAGGAGCTCAATGCAGGTAAGCTTTCCACCAAGTGGGAAGGTCCTTATCGTATCTCATAACTCGTGGGTAAAGGTTCCTATCAGCTCCAAACCCTCGACGGTCGAGATGTCCCACGTAGCTGGAATGCAACACACCTAAAGAGGTATTTCTTCTAAACCCCTTCTTTTCTCATACGATTTTTATTCATTATGACGATTACTGACTTAAGCATCGGAGGGTCGTTGGTTAGCCAACGACCAAACCTCTGACATTGTTTTAATGCAGGATCGCACAATACAAGTTACTAAGTCTATTATACCACTTCAGTACACCTTCGCAGGATCGCATGACATAAGCAATCAGGTCTATTATATGACTTAGCTACCTCATCGAAGGGACACATGTTCTAGATGAATTGCTAGATCACAAGGTATACCGACCCTACGGTCTAAATTTTTTAACTTAGAAGAATTCCATGATATGGATGAATGCTTTGATCGCATGTACTTATGTTCTAATCGTTGTATTACAGTGGATGCCTAATTCACACATCTTCTTTTGCATTTTCTACTTAATGAATTTCACAATTGATATTATATTTATTTATAAAATGTATGAAACAAAGTGATACGCAAGTTCAAAAGAAAGATTTCATTTATCAAACCGTCGGTTACATTAGACGACTCGACCACCAACGGTCGAGCGATAAAAGCAAAACAAAGAATGAAATTTTCTAAGGCCGAGAAGGATCGTTAGTCGTATCCTTTCCCGAGGCTTCGCCCTGGAAGCACTCGTCCATCTCTTCCTCCTCAGCCTCCTTCTCATCGTCTGAGTCGAGATCCCTCTCGGTCCCGACAGTCGACAAGAAGAATGCCAATTCGTCCGACGCTGAGGCGAGAGGGTTCTTCCCCGACAAATGCAGCCTCATTATCGCAGCACGAGTGGTCAATCGAGCCAAGGTGAAGACGGACTTAGCCCCGTCCTTCAACTCCTTCACCTCTTCCTCCAGGCTCACCACCTTGGACTTGGACTCCTCGGCTTCTTTTTCCTTCACAGCCAAGGACTCCTCCGTCTTGTCCAGCTCCGCCCTTTGCTCGACGATCAAGGACAGGGGCTGCTTCAGACGAGAGTTCGCCTCGTCCCTAGCAAGACCAACGGCCTCCAACTCGATCAGATCGTCGTCGAGTCGTACCGACATATCCTCGGCGCGCGCCAAAGCCGACTTTACCCTGTCCAGTACCGCATTCTCTCTTACGAGAGAAGAGGACACTGGACCTTCAATTATCGTCGTTTCGGTGTGCAGAGCCAGAGAGGACTGAAACGCCTGTAAAACATAAAGGAACATGTTAGTAGATACACGACAAAGTTCTAAACGACAAAAGATAAACAAGTCTTGAAAGAAAGACTTACCATGAACGCCAGACCGGCAACTTGGGACCCCGTCTCCTCGACTGAGACTCCCCGATAGCGCTCCCTGAAAGAGGGGAGCTGGTATTTCCCCAGATTGGGAAACAGCCTCGTTCCGTCCAGGACGTTATCCGCCATGAAGTCTGACGGCAACGTAAAGTTAACCGTCATGACCTCAGCCTCTCCCGTCTTAGGACCCTTGCCCTTGTCGGCCGACGAAGGGGTCGACGTGGCAGTAGAGGACGCAGTCGATTTCGCCGGAGGCACAGAATTGACAGGTGTTGCGTCGATCGCATCACAAGACGTCCTCGTCTTCTCAGCGGATGCAATTGACACCTTCGCCTTCTCAGGTGTAACGACTCTCGACGAGCCGCCCACCTTTGAAGACGGTTCCTTCGGGACCGACATCTTGGTCCGCTTCAGGACACCCGACCCGGTTGTCGGGATTTCCTTCGTTTTCTCTCTGCCCGCATGGGCCAGTTCAGCTTGAGCTGCCCTCTTGGCAACTGCGAACGTCATCTTCACATGAGATTCCCCTAAAAAACAAAGGAAATAAAAGAGGTGTCACACGACTAAAACAACAGAAACAATGAGTCGAGCAGAAAAAACGTGCACTTACCGGTCATCTTTTTTTCCTATTCTCTCGTCTCCTCTTTTTCCTCTTTCTTCTCAGTCCCCCCTTCCTCCTCTTCCTCTCCTTCTTCTCGACTCCCCTGCCGATTTTCACCCAAGTAGACCAAATCGTCGTCCTTGTCGGTCAGGTGTCGAGTGACGAACGATCGGTCGTCGGTACTGATCTCTAGCAACTTTTCAAACTTGGCCTTGGAGTCGTCGTTGGGCTTCACGTTCTCGAATTTAATGTCTGAAAGCATGGAGAACGAAGATTAGTTGAGAAACAAAACAGTAAAGGTACTAAAAGACACTCGACCAAAGCTAAAACTCACCCGTCATGCTCCAGCCAGACCTGATCCAATCGCTGTCGGAGTCCAGCGTCGCCACACGCACGAATGCGTACCTGGTCTTCCATTTGCGGTTGTTGACCGCAAATTTCAGAACCAAGGTACGATCGCCCTTGTGTTTTGAAAATAGGCTGTAGCGACGGTACCCGTCCATCTTGACCTGGTAAGCTGACAGCAGGTCGTTCACATTCATCGGCGACTCCCAATTTTTGGTAAGTCGCTCGACTACTTGAATAACTCGCCAGAATTGAGCATCAGTTGCCCCGGCGAAAGGTCAAATTCACACATAAAGGCCTTGGCCAGAGGCGAATAGGGCCACTCAAAACCTATCTTAAATGGGTACTCGTATATTAGGACGTACCCCGCAGGACACATCTCCGGTCGAATTTTACCGGCCCTACTCAATGTAATCCCCGCAGGTATTTTTGCTAAACTCCTAAGGTCATCGATATCCTCTTGGTTTCGAATGGTACTCACATGTTCAGTAGACATTTCTAATCCTATGGGCCAATTGTGCAGATCTGAAAAACCCCAAAGGTCCCAGTTTTTCCTAGGTTTTCTAGCAATGGACTTACGACGCATACAAAGACTAAAAGTTCGTACCTTATATTGTAACACCCTAAAAATCAGGGCTAAATTTGAACCTCAATTCGTAACAAGTTATGAGAAAATAACATCCAAACTTTTATATAAGAGGAGAGTGAACTATGCGGTTTCATAATTACAAACATGGAATTCTCCCAATAACTTATTAATCTAAGAATCCTTATAGATTCTAGACTATTGCTCTTATCTAAGAAATTACAAGTTGCTTTAGGCCTATTTCTTTGCCCGGAAGTAGAGATTACAAGTTACTTTATGCCTATCTCTGGTCTTCCACTAGAAATCAGGAATTACAATTTACTTTATGCCTATTCATCGATTTCTATCCATTGAAATCGAAATTACAAGTTCCTTTATGCCTATTTCTCATTTCGTAACACCTTTACGAAATGGGAATTACAAATTACTTTATGCCTATTCCTTATTACAATACATAACCGTGCCTATGGATCCATTACACATGCTATATACAAGTATAGTATTAACCTAAACCAAACCCTTTAGCCTAACACACTAACATCCAACCGTAAGTATGTTCAAGCAATTAAGATTGTATTTAAATTTCTCCATCATACGCTGTCCAAGAGTTATCAAAACTCCCATGTTACCGGATACTCAAAAGAATCCAGAACATCCAAAGTGACCGAACAACTGGAGTTTCCAGACACCACAAAACTATCAGGACATGGTATCTTACCGGTTACACAAAATTTACCGGATATCTCAATCTTACCGGATACTAACCCTATCCGGATACTTACCGGAAACATAAACAATCCGGACACCATAACTTTCCGGACAACATTCGGGAACCAAGGTAATCCGGATACCATCCGGTATCTAATTCATCCAGAAACTACTAAATAAACAATACTTACCGGATACCTTCGCACAGGGGTCTCCGGATACCTCTTTTTATCCGGAAACTACGGCTGTTCTTCAATTTTACCATCAATCAGTCCCAATAATATCATTCTTAATTCGACCCATATCATTCTAACAATTGTAAAGCATACAGATACTAAAACAACACCAAAATCATCCAATTTTATAGTTTATAAAATCAAAATAGGATGAACTCACCTTTAAAGAAGGTAAACCCACTTTATGCACAATCTAATGCTCCAATCTGCTGTCAACGATTCTGAAACCTAAACAACAAATAGGTTTGTTCACAACTAAGCATTTACAACAAGTTTTGTCTGAATCCATGGTGAATTTCTTACCAAATTTTGAAGACCAAAGCATGGTTTTCCTCTTCTCTTCTTTCTCCCTTCTTTCTTTCTATTCTCTTTCTCTGATTTCTCTAAACTGACTCAGCTAAAAAGGAATTAGATATTTCTCAATCTCAGTCCCTTTATCCATAGACACTATCACTAAATGACCTAACACACCTTCTAAATTCCATAATATCAAGATTAGCTCCAACATTGATTTATCATGCTTTAACCCCATCATGAGTTATAAACTTGCAAGGATAGTACAAAATTACAACTCAATTACAAAACAACTTCATTTATATTAAAACATAATATAACGAAATTTTGAGGTGTTACAATACTCCCCAACTTGAAAATGATTTCGTCCCCGCAATCAAAGCTAGGTAAACAAGTAAGGATATCTAGTCTTCATATCATCTTCCGACTCTAACGTCACGTTAGCACCTCGATGATGTTTCCATTGTACCTTTAACATAACCACTTCCTTGCCATTACGTAACTTTCTAACTGATCTTTCCAAAATCGCCTATAGTTCTTCTATACAACAGCTCTTTTCATCTACTCTTACAATAGTGAGTGGAATCACATCATTCTCTTCGGCTAAACATTTCCGAAGATAGCAAATATGGAAGGTATTATGGATTCCTTCCAATTCTGGTGGAAGATCCAAATGATATGCTTGCAATCCCACTCTATTAGTTATGGTGAAAGGCCCTAGAAAACGAGGACTCAACTTTCCACGTTTACCAAACCTTATCACACCTTTCCATGGGGATACCTTAAGCATTACACGCTCCCCAACTTGTAATTCTTTTGGTCTTTTTTTTGTATCAGCATAACTCTTTTGCCGATCTTGAGCCGCTTTCATATGCCTCCGAATTTCTTTCACCTTATCAGTTGTTTGTTGTACAAGTTCCGGACCCGCAAACTGCTTTTCTCCAGCTTCTAACCAACACACCGGAGTTTTACATTTCCGACCATACAAAGCTTGAAAAGGTGCTCTTCCAATACTGGAATGGTAACTATTGTTATACACAAATTCTACTAACGGTAGATGCGTATCCCAGTTACCTCAAAAGTCTAACACACACTACCTTAGCATATCTTCCAAAGTTTGAATGGTTCTTTCACTTTGCCCGTCAGTTTGTGGATGGTAAGCAGTGCTCAAATTGACCTTCGTACCCAACTCTTCTTGAAGTGACTGCCAAAACCTTGAGGTAAACCGACTATAACGATCAGACACTATAGACACCGGTATACCATGCCTTGATACCACTTCATCAATATACAGCGTCACCAACTTATCTATTGGTGACGCTTCTTTCATAGCTAGAAAATTAGCACTCTTAGTCAAGCGATCCACAATTACCCAAATAGTGTCGTTACCCTTTTGCGTTCTCGGTAACTTTGTCACAAAATCCTTGGTAATCTTGTCCCATTTCCATTCCGGAATCTCAAAAGATTGAAAACTTCCATAAGGCCTTTGATGTTCCGCTTTTACTAACGAACATGTCATACACTTTTCTACTATTTATGCCACATCTACTTTCATAGCTGGCAACCAATAGTGTAGCTTCAAATCCCTATACGTCTTAGTACTCCCAGAATGTATAGAATACTTAGACTTATGGGCGTCTTCGAGAATCAACTATCGATTTCCTCCAATCTTTGGCACCTAAACACGAGCTTGGAACAATTTAATTACACGGCTATTTTCAGTCAGTTGAAGATGCTGCTTACTCATCACTTCATCTTTCAGATTTTCTTCCAGTAAGGCTTCCGTTTGTGCCTCCTTTATCCTTTCAATCAAACTTGACGTCACGTCAATTCTAGCGTTAGTCGTTTTCAAGCACCCATTATATTATTTTCCACTTAAAGCATCGGCTACAACATTTGCCTTACCGGGATGGTAATGCAATTCACAATCATAGTCTTTAAGTAGTTCTAACTAATGTCTTTGCCTCATGTTCAAATCCTTCTGATCAAAGACATGCTGTAAGCTCTTATGATCAGTGAAGAGAGTACACTTGGCTCCATACAGATAATGACGTCACAACTTCAATGCAAACATGACCGCTGCTAATACCGAATCATGGGTAAGCTAATTCTTCTCATATTCGTTTAGCTGTCTTGATGCATAAGCAATCACTTTGCCTCGTTGCATCAACACACACCCTAAACCCATCTTTGATGCGTCGCTATATACCACCAAATCCTCTATTCCTTCCGGCAATGCAAGAATAGGAGATGCACACAACTTCTGATGTAAAGTTCTAAAAGCTGACTCTTGCTTCTCAGTCTAAACGAATTTTACATTCTTCCGAGTCAACACGGTCAAAGCAGAAGCAATCTTTGAAAAATCTTTGATAAATTTCCGATAGTAACCTGCTAGACCCAAGAAAGTTCTTATTTCAGACGCACTCTTCGGTGTTTCCCAGTTCGTCATTGCTTCAATCTTTAATGGGTCTACTTTGACTCCTTCTGAAGTAATTACATGCCCTAGAAATTGTACCTCCTTTAACCAGAATTCACATTTCGAGAACTTTGCGTACAATTTCTCTTTTCTCAACACTTCTAATACTTCACGAAGATGGCGTTCATGATCGTCTTCATTCTTCGAATAAATAAGTATGTCATCAATGAATACAATGACAGACTTATCTATGAATGGTCGACATACTTTGTTCATCAGATCCATGAACACGGCTAGAGCATTAATCAACCCAAATGGCATTACAAGGAATTCATAATGCCCGTACCTCGTTCTAAACGCTGTGTTCGGGATATCTTCATCTCTTACTCGAACTTGATGGTACCCCGACCTCAAATCAATCTTGGAAAAGCATCCCGCACCTTGGAGTTGATCAAACAGATCATCAATCCTAGGAAGCGGATACTTGTTCTTAATCGTCAACTTATTCAGCTCCCGGTAGTCGATGCACATCCTCATAGTGCCATCCTTTTTCTTTACAAACAATACCGGAGCTCCCCAAGGTGAAAAACTTGGTCTAACAAAACCCTTGTCTAATAACTCTTGTAGTTGAGACATAATTTCTTTCATTTTGTCCGGTGCTAAACGATACGGTGCACGCGCTATCGGTGCCGCTCCCGGAACGAGATTAGTTCGAAATTCAACTTGTCGTTCAGCCGGTAAACCTGGAAGATCATCTGGAAATACGTCCGGAAATTCACTTACCACTTTAATGTCTTCCACTTGTTTCTTTTCTGACTTCACATCCAGAACATAAGCTAGCTAGGATGAACATCCTTTAATCAAACCCTTACGCGCTTTAGCAATAGAAATCAATGGAAGTTCCCCCTTTCTCTTTTCTCCATAGATCAATACATCGTCCTTATCAGCCATCGGAATCCGAATTAACTTCTTTGCACAAAGTATTTCTGCCTGGTTGACTGTTAGCCAGTCCATACCAACAATCATATCGAATCCCCCAATTTCCATTAACAATAAATCAATCGGAAATTTCGTTTCCCCTATCGAAATTAAACAACTTTCAAGTCTTTCATGAACTAAGACTTTACCTCCGTTAGCTATCTCGACTACTAAGGCATCTTCCAAAGTAGTGACAGGCATAGCTAGCTTTTGATAAAACGACATGTAAGAAACGACAAATTTGCAACACAATCAAATAAAATGCAAGCGGGAATAGAATTTACTAGAAATGTACCCGAAACGACATCTTTGGATTCTTTTGCCTCTTCCGCCGTCATATGAAATGCTCGGCCTGTTGGTTTAGGAACATCTGGTTTAGGAACATCTCCGCCCTTCTTTAACTTCGGACAATCTCTTCGGATGTGTCCGGGCTGTTTACACTCAAAACAGATCGGTCCTTGAATAGGACAGCTTGCCGCTATATGCCCAGGCTTACCGCATTTGAAGCACTCATTCCCGACTATCCGACACTGACCAAAATATTTACTTCGACATTTCGAACACCAACTTGGTTCCCGACGAGGTTCATAACGAACGTTCTTTCCAAAAGATTTGAATTTATGAGAAGACTCCGACCGGCTTTGCCACTTCCGTTTCTCTCCCACGTGTGTCCTTTCTTCTTTATCTTTTGCATACACTTCCTCTATCACTTAGGCTTCTTCGATCGTCTCTCTCAACGTCGAAGCTTTTGAACTTCGTACCATCGACATCATATCTGCTGGCAAACCTTTCAAATAAGCTTTAACTTTATCTTTCTCAGTTGGAGCTACATGCCCCACTAAGTTTAGCTTTTCCATGTACTTCTGAACAGTAGAAGTACCCTTCTTCAGATTCCGAAAATCTTCCTCAATTCTATCCATCTCGTTTTCATTGCAGTATTCTTCTAGAATCTTTTTCTTGAATGACTCCCAAGTCATAGCAGTCAAGACTGGAGCCGAAATTGTAGTCGTCACTATATTCCACCAAGTCAGGGCATTACCTCTTAACATTTGAGACGCAAATCTGACCTTTGACTTCTCATCACAATCACAAGCCCTGAAAGCTTGTTCCAGTTCCTTTAGCCAATTCATACACGCCACTGGATTATCCGCTCCGATAAACTCGGGTGGTTTACAGCTTAGAAACGTTTTATACGAGCACACTCTTTCCACCCTTCTTTCAACCTCCACTACAGGATTCTGAATTGGATTTATAACTCCAGTACCAGTCTCAGTTCGCCGCAACTCCGAACTTCGATCATTCAGTGCTTTCATAAACATTTCGGCTTGTTTTTCCATCGATGTATTCATCATTCTTGTCATGTTTTCCATCATACGAGACTCCACCGTTAATTCAGGTGTTTCTTGGGTGGCGGTACTGGTACCCGTTCTATGTACCTGACTATCAGCTCCTCCCGTAAAATGTAACCTTTGCGGACTCTCATGAGTTTCACCTATTTCCGGTCGTTTTTCTCCTGACCAATAAATCGCGGACCTATCCATTGAAGAAATAGGGGACCTCGGTGGCGTATTCATCATCGTTCTTATATAACACAAAGAAATAACCATAAGAAATGGTTACACATATCTAAACACACAAAACGTACTTTACCGATCATTAGTCACTGTAACAATTTAGAAACAAGTATGCTTATGTAACAATATATCCATAATGACAGTAGCTAATTGAAATTGCGAACATATTATACATGAGAATTCTCGTTACCATCGTTACAGTACTAATTTCATGTATTTCCGTCGACTCTAAGACTATCCCGACTTGGTACTTCTACCCATATCTCAGGAATCATAACTTAATTCATCACCGCTTAAGTCTAGGTATCTCACTTAGCATACCTAGTTCACTTAAACTAATGCTCTGATACCATATTGTAACACCCTAAATATCAGGGCTAAATTTGAACCGCAATTCGTAACAAGTTATGACAAAATAACATCCAAACTTTTATATACTAGGAGAGTGAACTATGCGGTTTCATAATTACAAACATGGAATTCTCCCAATAACTTATTAATCTAATCATGTCCACTTTAATTAGATTAACTAAGTTATCTAAGCAATCCATCAAAAGCCTCATTGCTTTAGCTAACTCCTTCGCGTATCTATTAAGTTGGATACTTCAAAAGCTCTCGGCACACATCCCATTTACTTCCCCGAGCCTGTACCTGGTAAGAAAATTAATTTGAAACGATTAGGCTTACGCCTAGTGAAAACATCAAATTTCAAATTAAAAACGTTAACAGTTTGAAAATATCTGTTAGATCTAAAGTTTTGTCAAAAGTTACAAGTGTTGGATCTGAACTGAAGACTCAGAGTTCTGAGTTAGAAGACTCAGAAGTTCTGATATGAGAAGTCTCGAAAAGATTACAAGTATGAAAGTCTGAACTGAAGAGTCAGAGTTCTGAGTAGGAGACTTCTGAGAATGACGAAGAAAATAACACAAGTACTTGAAGGAAGTTCTGAAGTTCTTAATCAGAAGAATGTTCAGAAGTTCTAAACATGTTGTTCAGAACTTATGTCTTGGATACTTTCAGTTATATTCTGTTACTAATTAGGACAGGTGTAATTGTTCTATTAGTCTGTTTCTCATAAGTACTGTAGCTTTAGCTTTTCTTTTCAGTATATATATAGGAGTTAGCAACTGTAAGCTAACTAATCTTTGGCATAACTTTCCGCATATCTTTGTATTCAGTTTTTGTAATCTTTGAGAGATTCTCTCTAGATCTGTAATCTGTTCTTAATTGAATACAAGTGTGTTGATCCAAATCTCTATCATTTACTGTTTGATTGACCTTAATTGATTGTAAGATTGAATCCTGGTTTCTACAATATCCAATACATATAAACAAACCTGTTCTCCACCGTTCTTACCATATACGTGCTCACCTCAATGACAGGATCATACCCGATCCCATGAATATGACTAACATTCAGTAAATCATATGATCACAATCAAGAGCCTACTACGAATCATTATAGATTCTAGACTATTGCTCTTATCCAAGAAATTACAAGTTGCTTTATGCCTATTTCTTGGCCCGGGAGTAGAGATTACAATTTACTTTATGCCTATCTCTGGTCTTCCCCTAGAAATCAGGAATTACAATTTACTTTATGCCTATTCCTTGATTTCTATCATATGAAATAGAAATTACAAGTTCCTTTATGCCTATTTCTCATTTCATAACACCTTTACGAAATGAGAATTACAAATTACTTTATGCCTATTCCTCATTACAATACATAATCGTGCCTATGGATCCATTACACATACTGTATACAAGTATAGTATTAACCTAAACCAAACCCTTTAGCCTAACACACTAACATCCAACCGTAAGTATGTTCAAGCTATTAAGATTGTATTTCAATTTCTCCATCATACCCTGTCCAAGAGTTATCAAAACTCTCAAGTTACTGGATACTCAAAAGAATCCAGAACATCCAAAGTGACCGAACAACTGGAGTTTCCGGATACCACAAAACTATCCGGACATGGTATCTTACCGGTTACACAAAATTTACCGGATATCTCAATCTTACCGGATACTAGCCCTATCCGGATACTTACCGGAAACATAAACAATCCGGACAACATAACTTTTCGGACAACATCCGGGAACCAAGGTAATCCAGATACCATCCGGTATCTAATTCATCCGGAAACTACTAAATAAACAATACTTACCGGATACCTTCGCACAGGGGTCTCCGGATACCTCTTTTTATCCGGAAACTACGACTGTTCTTCAATTTTACCATCAATCAATCCCAATAATATCATTCTTAATTCGACCCATATCATTCTAACAGTTGTAAAGCATACAGATACTAAAACAACACCAAAATCATCCAATTTTATAGTTTATAAAATCAAAATAGGATAAACTCACCTTTAAAGAAGGTAAACCCACTTTATGCACAATCTAATGCTCCAATCTGCTGTCAATTATTCTGAAACCTAAACAACAAATAGGTTTGTTCACAACTAAGCATTTACAACAAGTTTTGTCTGAATCCATGGTGAATTTCTTACCAAATTTTGAAGACCAAAGCTTGGTTTTCCTCTTCTCTTCTTTCTCCTTCTTTCTCTCTATTCTCTTTATCTGATTTCTCTAAACCAACTCAGCTAAAAAGGAATGAGATATTTCTCAATCTCAGTCCCTTTATCCATACACACTATCACAAAATGACCAAACACGCCTTCTAAATTCCATAATATCAAGATTAGCTCCAACTTTGATTTCTCATGCTTTAACCCCGTCATGAGTTATAAACTTGCAAGGATAGTACAAACTTACAACTCAATTACAAAGCAACTTCATTTATATTAAAACATAATATAACAAAATTTTGAGGTGTTACATATATAGGCGCTCTAACCCTCGGAATGCCTAATCGATTTAGAGATTTTTGCAGGTTTGGAAAAGATTTGCTGAAGAATGGCTAGGAATCGAGAAGAAATCTCACTCTAAAAACTCTCTGAAAGCGTGAAAAGGAAAAGATCCACCGTGGGTCTCTATTTATGTAAACGATTGTGTCAGGTCGAGTCATTCGATGATCGACACGTGCCTTCGCCTTTTCGTATGCATACACGGATCGTCGAGACCTGGCAATTACAGTTATTAAGCACGATCGTACGTCAGCATGACGTCACGATCTTATCTCCTTTTTGACTTCCCCTTTGGTTAGAATCAAAACGATTCAGTTTCCTAGTCAACGACTTTCGACACGTGTCATGACCCTAGACGTCCGACTGACAAAAATTTAAAATTTTGAAATTTGAATTTTCCACTCTATTTTTAAATTTTAGGGGCAAACTGCTTGGGTAAAATTTCATCAGTCTCGACCATGACCAGATAAAGGGAAAACATTTACTACACTTTTCCATAATAAGATAAAATCATAAACACTTTATCGGTTGACCGAAGTTGAAATAGAAAGTTACTCACGACACTCGACCGTCGTAAGGAACCTCATGACCCCGACCGACGAACATGCGATATTTCTGTTATGTTTTCGCTATTCAATGCAGGATCAATGACATTAATGACCAACGGCTATAACCGACGAAGATCATTATGAGCATTAACCTCAGAGACAGTTACGACCGTTACCCGAAGCTTTTTTGGAATCATTAAAGCATTCGAAGACTATAAATACAAAGGCAAAACATCATTTCGCACATCTCGGAATCCCTAGATCAACTACAATATATGCAAACACTTTCGAACTAAGAATTCTCTCGAGCAGACGACGCACGACACTTAGTTTCTACACGCGACATACTTGCATTTACACTCGATACACTTGTTATTTTACATTTCAAGTCTTTATTTCATTTGTATTTTAACTATTCTACTCTCGACACCTAGAACGTAAGGACATCGCCCCTGTTTGGCGACCATAGTGTGATCCCAGATTCAATCAGGTAACAATGTAAGAAACACCATGAGATCTTCATTAGATGAGATAGAATACAAAGAATGGGAGTTAAGATCTACTTTCTCTCTCTAGTTTCTCTCTCTAGAAACTCATCTCTATTTCACATGTATCACTCCTCAATGACAACTTACCCTAATTCTATTACAAACTCACTATTTATACATCTTTGCCTTTCACTTAAATGTGTTGACTTTGACTATCAACACCCTTACTTTGACTATTGACTATTGTAGTTGACTCTTTACATTTATACAAATACACATTAAATCTTGAATACATTTTATGCACTAACACATAGTGCAGCGACGACCCTCACAGTCGTCCGCGGGTTTTTTCCTCGTTGAGGTTTTTCCCGCGTCATCAAATTCATTGTGTCTCATTTACATTTTTCTGTCTTTGTCGTATTGCTTTGTCAAATGATTTCTATCTTTAGTTGTTAAGCTCCACAATCAACCTTAGGTTATCATTCTGGACGATTTTTGGCATTAACAGATGGGTAACCATCTTTTTCTTGGGGAAATCCAAGAGAGCGTAAGGGTTGTTGGATTGGAATGTGATCTGGCTCATGTCGAGCTTCATGTTTGCAGCCCTTGGGAAGCTGGGAACAACGGGGACACCAACATTTGTATTGGTTGTCATTTCTGTTGAGAATAAAAAAATATATAGAAGAAGATGAGACAAAAACTTAAAATGGAAATTTTTTCCAAAATAAGGGTTTTTAGGGTTTTCCCGTTTCCATTAGGAAAGATGGTAGAAAGGGTTTCTAGTTTTGACAAGAAGTGCAAAAACCAGTGAAATTTGTTGTTTTCCAGTTTCCTTTTAAGGAAGGATTCTGGAAAAACGTATGAAAAGTATAAGTTTAAGATTTTGATTTTAAACTTACAGGAACAACTTGAAAACAAATTGTGTTCATGAAATAATGAAAAATATGATTTCATGTTTTTAGAAAGTACATTTGTTTGATCTTTAAAAAAACAAGAATAAGATCAAAAACAAGTTTAAAAGTAGATTAAACAAGGAAATGTGAACCTGTTGATGAAAGATGAAGTGATGAATCAAAAGTTCGTAGAAATACAAAGCTTAGGGACGCAATAAAATTCTTTTTGCCATTAGTGAGTTCGAGAGCGTAAAAGGTAAAAATATAAACTCGAATGGTTTATATAGTGAGAGTAGAGAGAGAAACTAATGAGCGGGAAAAGTTTCTCATGATGACACGTGACACGTCCCTTGAATCTTATTGGACAAGGAAACGAAACGGCCGAACGTGTCAGATGAAAGGTCGTGCCATAGTTTATCCGATGTGAATGACGTCACAAACGTCCCTTCATATTTTAAGTTGTCTCTGAGGGTTTTTAAAAAAAACTCACGGACATTTTCAAAATATAGAAGCACTGATTAGAAATATCAGTGAGATTTTCAAAAGGATCACTGAAAGGAAGAGATATTCATCGATGTAATTTATCTTGAAATTCAGCATGCAGAAGCGAACGTCGGCGTTTAAGAGATAGAACGTACCTTGTGATCAGGGAACCTTTTGTTCAGAGATTAAATGATGAATAAGGATATAAAAAACATTATCATTGACCCAATGCTAATCACTGAAGATTTTACTCTTCTAGGTTCAGCATTCCAAGCTCGCTGATGAGAAAGTTGAATCTTGTTTCATCAAGAGGTTTGGTGAAAAAATCAGCTAACTGAAATTCAGTTGGGATAAAATGGAGTTCTATATCACCATTCATCATATGATATCTGATAAAATGATACCTGATCTCGATGTGCTTGGTCTTTGAGTGTAGCACTGGATTGTTTGCTATAGCGGTGGCACTAGTGCTGTCCAATAGTTGATTTCTCATCCATAAGACCTGAGAGCAACAGCTTTCAGCGGCTATGTACTCAGTTTCAGCGGTTGAGGTGTATACTGAGTTTTGCTTTTTACATGTCCAACTCACCATCTTTCCACCCAGGAGCTGGCATCCTGCAAAATCACTATCTGAATAGGCGATTAGATCAAACCCTGAGTCTTTGGGATACCAAAGACCTAGGTTAGGAGTACCTTTGAGGTATCTAAAAATACACTTTACAGCAATCAAATGAGATTCCTTAGGTTCAGATTGATATCGTGCACATAAACAAGTAGCATACATAATGTCAAGACGACTCGCTGTAAGATACAGAAGAGAGCCGATCATCCCACGGTACGTTGTGACATTAACAGACTTCCCTGAAGGATATTTGTTAAGTGTCAGCGGCGGTGCCATTGGGTTTTCATAGCTGAGCTTTGAGTAAGATCAAACTTTTTCAGCATATCTTTGACATACTTACCTTGGTGGATAAACGTACCCTTATCATTTTGCTTGATTTGGAGTCCAAGGAAGTAGGTCAGCTCACTCATCATACTCATTTTATATCCAACTTTCATTCTTTCAGCGAAACGAGTACATAATTCAGGGTTAGTAGAACCAAATATAATATCATCGACATATATTTGAACAAGAATGATATGACCTTTTACTTTCCTGAAAAATAGAGTTTTATCAATTATACCACGCTCAAATTTTTCAATATGGAGATAAGTTGAGAGAGTGTCATACCATGCACGAGGAGCTTGCTTTAAGCCATAAAGTGCCTTATCCAGCTTATATACATAACCTGGATGCTTAGGATCAGTGAATCCTGGAGGTTATTCAACGTAGACTTCTTCATTCAGCCTTCCATTTAAGAATGTTGATTTCACATCCATCTGATATACTTTGAAGTCTCTGTGAACAGCGTATGCTAAGAATAGACGAATTGCTTCGAGTCTTGCCACTGGGGCAAATGTTTCATCGTAGTCTATGCCTTCCAATTGTCTGTATCCCTAAGCAACAAGACGAGCCTTGTTGTGTGTTACAGTTCCATGTTCATCCAACTTGTTTCGATAGACCCACTTAGTGCCTATCACTGACTTGTCAGATTGTCTTGGAACGAGATTCCAAACTTTGTTTCTTTCAAATTCTGTCAGCTCTTCGTGCATAGAGCTGACCCAGTTTGAATCTCTGAGGGCATCATCTGTTTTCTTTGGTTCAATCAAAGAAATAAAGTTAACAAATAAACAAATGTTACCTGAACCTCATCGAGTCTGAACACCAGCATTTGGATCACCAAGAGATTGACTTAATTTGAACTTCTGGAGGAGCTGAAGAAGAGGCTTCAGCAACTTCAGGTATTTCAGGCAAAAGAGGAAGAGGTTCAGATAGCATTTCATCCACTGATTGCTGAGAAGTAGATGGGATATCTGAGGTAGATGGTTCAGAAGCAGGCATAGTGTTGAGAGGAACAGCTGAAACCCATGAGGATTCAGCTTCACTTGTCTGCATGCTTGGGATGATGGTAGGATCATCATCAACGGTAGGGATGTTGACCTGAGGATTAGAAATGTTTTCCGAGTCCCCAAGATGAGAAAACATCCATTGATTGAGTTCTTCGTTGTCAGCAGAAGGTCTTGAATTCGCTGAACGGTATTCATCAAAAGTGACGTGGATTGTTTCTTCTACAGTTTGTCTTCTACGATTGAAGACTCTGAAGGCTTTAGAGATTCAAGAATATCCAAGAAATATTCCATCATCAGCCTTGGGATCAAACTTTCCAAGGGTATCTCTATTGTTCAGTAAGAAACACTGACATCCAAAGATGTGAAGAAAGCTAATAGAAGGCTTTCTCCCATGGAAAAGTTCGTAGGATGTTTTCTTGAATCTTTTGACAATCAGCGACCTGTTTTGAGTAAAACATGCAGTGTTGGCAGCTTCTGCCCAGAACTGAGTAGGTAGATGAGAATCACTGAGCATTGAACGTGCAGTGTTCGATTTCTTCTTTCAGCGACTCGATTTTGTTGTGGTGTTCTCACTGAAAAAAAGTTGTGAGAAATACCCTTGCTTTCAAAGAAGTTTTCAAGGGAACTGTTTTTGAATTCAGTCCCATGATCACTTCTTATTGAGCGAACGATCATATTGTTCAGGACTTCCATTTTCCTGACAAAAGCGATGAGTTCATCAGGGCTGTCACTCTTAGAATGTAGGAACATAACCCATGTGTAGCGAGAGAATTCATCAACAATGACCAGTGTATATTTATTTCCAGCGATGGATTTTCTGCCCAGAACTGAGTAGGTAGATGAGAATCATTGAGCATTGAACGTGCAGCTTCGATGATCGTTCAATTTCTTCTTTCAGCGACTCAATTTTGTTGTGGTGTTCTCACTGAAGAAAAGTTGTGAGAAATACCCTTGCTTTCAAAGAAATTTTCAGGGGAACTGTTTTTGAATTCAGTCCCATGATCACTCCTTATTGAGCGAACGGTCATATTGTTCAGGACTTCCATTTTCCTGACAAAAGCGATGAGTTCATCAGGGGTGTCACTCTTAGAACGGAGGAATATAACCCATGTGTAGCGAGAGAATTCATTAACAATGACCAGTGTATATTTCTTTCCAGCGATGGATTGTTTGTTGACAGGACCAAACAAATCCATGTGAGGAAGTTGAAGAAGAGATAACACTGAGTAAACTTTCTTTGACTTGAAGCTTGCTTTGGTTTGTTTCCTTTTTTCTCACGCTGAACATAGAGATTCCTTAGCGTATGAATGTTGAGGAAGACCAGTGACTAGCTCTTTTGAAGAAAGAGTATTCAGTGTCTTGAAGTTTAGATGAGAGAGCCTCTTATGCCATCGCCAGTTGACATCAGATGAGACTTTGGAGAAGAAACAAGAATTCTTAGTGGTTGTCGAGTCCTTGTTTATAACATAAACATTTTCCAAACGGTATCCGCTGAGAGCGACTTTCTCCTTTTTGTCAGTGACAAAGCAGGATTCCTTTGTGAAACACACTTTGTAATCCTTGTCACATAGCTGACTGATGCTCAGAAGATTGTGCTTCAGCCCTTCGACGTATGCGACTCTTCTGAAGGTTGTTGTACCATTAGAGAGTATACCAAACCCTCGGGTATAGCCTTTTCCATTTCCACCAAAGGTCACAGACGGACCTTTCTCTTCCTTGTACTCCGCGAGCAGGTTCTTTTTGCCAGTCATGTGTCTAGAGCATCCGCTATCGAGATAGCAGATACCCTTCAGAACCTGCAATCAAACGAAGATTAGTTTGATTTGGCTACCCATTTTACTATGGGTCCACATTTGTCAGTGGTGGTATATGAAGTGGAACGTTCAGCAATCTTTGCAACATTTGAAGATTCAGCTTCAGTGACATTCTTCACTTTGGTTAATTTCTTAACCTCAGTAATGTCTTTCACCTTGGCCTGATTTCTATCAGGGATGATCTTCTTTGCCTTGGGGGAAGTCTTCTTTACCTTGGATAATTTCTCAACCTTGGTAGCTGTGGAGCACTTACTAGCAATATGATCGGTATATCCATAGTGATAACATTTCCTATAGCTAAAAGTAGCTTTAGGACCATTTGCATGCTTAGCAGAGTTTTTTAAATGGGCAGGGCTAGCACCAAGAATACCTTTGGCATTGGAAATTAGAGGAACTATCAGTTCTTCGGATTTCTTACCAATTACATCCACTCTTATTTTAGGAGTAGATTGCCGAATGAATTGGGGATCTTGGTCCTAGAAGTAGAGGGAGGCTCACTGAAGTTTTAGAAACTTTCAACTTAGGTACTTTGGTACCCTTTTGAGGTTTTTGAATTTCTTTTTCTTTACCTTTACAAATTAAGGTAGAACTTTCCTCGGGGGATGGGAGTTTTAGAAGATGAGCACTGAGGTAATGAGGTGTCAGGGACAGAAGACACGAACATTCGAAACTTAAGCATGGAACGATCAGTGGTTGGTTCCTCGGTGTCAGCTTTGTAACCAAGACCACTTATGTCTTTAGCAGGGATCTGAGCACCGATTATTTCAGCGATCTTTGTTGAGGATTTATACCATCCTTCAACAGTAGCCTTTTCAGCTTTCAGTTCAGCGATAGCTTTTTCTCGCTCGATACTGATGACTTGATTTATGTAGACCTGATATTTCAAATTATTTTCTACGTTTGAAAGCTCTTGAATTTTCAGCTGACAATTTTTAAGCTGTTCAGTTAAATCTAAATTCATTTGTTCAGCTTTGGTCTTGTGATTCATGGAATCATATAAATCAACAGTCAGTATATCGATAGCTCGAAGTCTATCAGCTTCAGTGATAGCTGAAGTAGAAGTAGGAGAGATTGATACATGAGAGGTAGACATAGAAGTAGAGGGAATTTCAGTTTTTTCTTCCACTTCTTCTATTTGGGCCACGAGGCAAAGATTGGCCTCATCATCATCATCAGAGTCAGATGATTCTTCATTAGAAGCAGCCCAGTCATGATCTTCAACGATCAGATCTTTACCATTCTTTTTGTATGCTTTCAGCTTAGCATATTTTTCTTTCACCTTCTGGTATTTGTAATCTCTAGACCTAGGGTTAGAGTATTTCTTGTAGGAAGAAGATGAATGTTTGAAGATTTTCTTTGACCTGCATTCACTAGAAAAGTGTCCTACTTTTTCACAGTTAAGGCAGGTAGCAGTGGCCTTATCTACTGGAGTTGAAGATTTGGGCTTGTCAGTGAGGGAAAGAGGTTTATTTCTTCTGAAGTTACTCTTTCTAGAGAATCTACTGAAGGAATTTGTCAGGAGTGCCAGAGATTCATCATGTTCTGAAGGATCAACGTCTGATGAATCATTAGAGTTAGATTCCAACTCAGAGATAGTGACAGTAGAACGCTGAGTGGGTACCAACTCTGAGGAGAGTAAAGCAACAGGTCTGCTTTTGGATTCTTTTACAAGATTCTTCTTAAGTTGACACGACTGCTCATGATAGAGCATAGTGCCAAATAAGGTAGAGAGGGTCATGAATTTAAGATCCTTATAGAGATTAAGACACATGGAATAATTGTCCCAACTTTCAGGAAGACTTTCCAGAAACTTTGTCAGGATCTCAAAGTTAGAAAATTCCTTACCAACAGTTTTTAAGTCAATGATTAGACAATTAAAACGTTGATGTACTTTTGTTAAGGCTAAAATATGTCTTCAAGATTTAATATAGAAAGTCAATGTCAAAGTCGTTGTATAAAGTCAAAGTCTTTATAATTAGAGTTGTCAAAGTAGCTTAATGCCTTGTTAGTCTTAGGTATATAAGCATGTGTCTTGACTAATCTTGTAACACTTGAGATAACACTTTAGAGCATAATTCATATCTTTGTATCTTTGAGAGCTAATTCTTCAAGATCTACTTTCTCTCTCTACTCTCTCTCTAGATTCTTTCTCTAATATTGATAGATCTTGGTTTAACAAGTGGTATCAGAGCAGGATCAAGATTTAGAGAAAGGATTTCTTTGATAAATCAGTAGAGTTTGAGGATTTTTTTAAGAAAATTTGATTGATTTTCTTGATTTTTCAAGAAAATCTCGTTTTCTAGAAATTTTATCAAATTTTGTTGATTTGTGATCTTTTTGGTATACAAATTGGTTTTCTGGATTCGTTTTGGTGTTTTGATCATATTTCATTCAGAGATCGAAAGCTAATTTGGTCAAATTGTGGTTCGATTTTGCAAAGTTAAGTGTTTTTGGTTTGTTCGTATCAGGTTACTGGTTGATATTTTGATTTTGAGATTAAGAGGATTTCAGAGGTTATGGATTGAAGAAGAAGTGTTATAATCTTGATTTAGAACTGATATGTGAAGATTAATTCTGTAACTTCAAGGATTTGTGGTTCAATTTTGGGATTTTCCAAAGTTTTTGGTTTTTGAAGTTTTGCTTCTGATCGATCTGTTCTGTTTCAAAATCAGAGGTTTTCAGAGGTTATTATGTGAAGAAAAAATGTTCAGATTGTGATTTCGATTTGGTATGTGAAGTTTGAAATCAGAATTTTTGAGTTTTTCAGAGATTATTTGAAGATTGTGGGTACTTCTCGTTAGATCTGAACAAATCGCAACCTTCATCAAAATTCGCAATATTCATCCTATTATTTGCAAGCTTCTTCCACAAAACAGAATTTATTTGAGCTACATGAGTGTTTGGTTAAGCTATGTGTGTGTGTGCGCGCTTAGAAGTCAACATTTGCGGCATACGCTTACTTGTTTCACCTACATGATTGTGTGTTTCACCTCCCTGGTTGCTTGCTTCACAAACTATTACTTGCGACTTTCACTGATTCACTTGCGATTTTCTTAACTTCTTGTTTCAGTTTGCAGCTTGCGAGTTTCTCAGATTCACGCAATAGTGTCTTGCGATTTTTGCCATTGATTTCCATTGTTGCTTGCGATTTTTTAATCCTCTCACATCAGTGTCTTGCGATTTTCTCTATTTTTGTCAATAGTTGCTTGCAATTTTTGTTAATTTTTGCGATTTTTGACACTTAGTTATTTTTCAGCTTATTTCAGTTCAGATATTCTGTTTCAGTTCAGCTTATCAGTTTCTTCATGGCTTATCAAGAATCAGTTAACTGTCCTCCTGTACTGATCAACGATTCAGATTTTGTTCAATGGACAGTCAATTTTAGCGATTTTATTTCAAGGAAAGAAAATGGTGAATTCATGATAAAATCTTTCACCGAAGGTCCGTTGATCATTTATAAACGGGAAGAAGATTTTTCTGAAGAAGAAATTAATCGAAAGAAAGCCGATAGAGACGCGGTATCCAATTTGATCTATGCAATTTCCAAACTTCCACACAAAGACTACAGTCGAATTGAATGTTTCAAAAACAATCCAATGCTTTTGTGGAATGAATTAACGAAGCTTATGCATGGATCAAAGGTTGAATTCAAGAGAAAGGATGAGAAGAAAGTTGAAAGGGAAGATGATAAAGAGAAGATTATCGAGCTTACAAGAAAATTGCAATAGATGGAAAATCTTTTGATTATGGAAAGAGAAGACTTCAAGAAAGAAAGAGTGGGTCTTGTTAAAAGGGTTTCGGAACTTGAAATGGCTTTTAAGACAAAGACTAAAGAAATTGAAGACAAGAAAGATGTTGAGCTCAAATGTCTAAGACTTTCCAAGCAGAACTCAGATTTTCAGAAAGTCTTATTTTTAGAGAAAGAAAAGTTGGAAAAGGAAAGAGTTGTGTTTGAAGGTAAAAGGAAAGATTTTGATGCTAAGAATGGGAAGCTGTCAGAGAAAATTTCTGAACTTCAAGAGGAGTTGGATTTAGAAACAGAAGAGCTAGAAAAGAGGAAGAAAGCTGAATTTCAGGCAAAGAGCGTCAAAGATGATTTTTCTATTGAGAGGAAGATATTTCAGCAAGAGATTCAGAAACTCACAAAGAATTTGGCGGGTTTATCTACACATATTATGAAAGAGAAGAGGGTTAATTGTGATATTCGGAAGATGCTCGATTTGATGACAAAGGAACGAAATGACTTATCAGACAAAGTGAGGTCGTTCAACAAATCCGGAAGCTATTCTGAATGTCCGATTCGATCTTCCAATCTTTTCTACGATCATTCGGCGGATAAGTCTTCCAAATCATTTTCTGATCTTCCTTATTTCAAAAGAATTAACATGCAATGGAGAGTGAAAGGTAAATTTCCTGATAAAGATGTACCGAAATCATCTTTTCCAGATAAGAATTCTAAAACGAAAGTTAATTCTTTTGTCAATCCTGATTCAATATTTTCCGCAAACAATTTAATCAGGATTGCACAAAAGAATATTTGTTGCTCTTATTGTGGAAATCATGATTTTGTTAATAATAATAGTGTTCAATATTGGTATGGTACGTTTCATTTTCCTTCTTATAGAGCTCCGCTTAACAAGTCAGGACCCAAGACACGTTGGGTACCAAAATCAACTTAATCTGTTTTGCAGATTTAGAGGCAAGCGTTGAACTCTCGGAAGATGAAGTACTTGTGCAATCAAAGTTTATATTGAACATCACATAATTTCAGGGAGTTTTCTATCTTTTTATATATACATGTGAGAATTGATAAATCTTTCGGTATATTGTAGGGGGGAGAGTTACACGTTAATGGTTTCTAAACACATCAGTTTAGAACCCGCATTTCACCGATTGTTGGTTTTTGAACACATCAGTTCAAAACCCGTACTTCAACGACTTTGGTTTCTGAATACATCAGTTCAGGACCCGTGCTTCAACGATAATGGCTTCTGAACAAATCAGTTCAGGACCCGTACTTCAAAGACTAAGACTTCTAAACAAATCAGTTTAGAACTCACACTTATCAGGTGATATCCTTAACTGTCATATCTTTTTGTTTCAAGGAACAAGTGGTGAAAGGTAACATTGCATTATGTTTTATCTCTACTGCTTTGAAAATTTGAATCTTTACAAATTTAATTCAATGAGATGGAATTTTTTTTTCAACTTTCATTCAATGAATGAAATGTGTGTCAAGGGTGATTTTACAAGCGTTTTTGTATTATCTGAGTTAAATTTGTTTCATCTTTCACTTCTGAAATAAATCGAAAAGTGTAGCAAAGCATGAAGAAACCTGTTAGACTGTCGCTCTTTCGTCTCTTAAGCGAAGACATGACCAGGATGATTTGGACCATCAAGGTCATGAGGGGGAGAATTCAAAGAGACAAAGAGTAGAAGAAACTGTTCATGATGAATCTGCTGAAACAATTGTTGAAGACACGGCAAATGAGGATAGAGCAAATAAAGAAAGAGATAAAGAAGCTCATCCAGAAAGTATAGTTGATGAGTTGCTAGATGAAATAGATTTGACGGCAATGGCTTCCGAGATTAACTATGTTGTGCCAACCAGATTCTGCACCGGTGTCTATAGAAAATCAGGAAACATCTCACGTGCATGAGTCTGAAGATTATGATGATATGCGCAACTTCTTTTCCAACTATGTCGAGATAGATTCTGATGATGACGTCCATAGAAAGTTTGATAAGTTCTGGAAGATAAAAGAAGAAGATCAAGATGATATAATCGTCATCTCAGATACTGAAATGGATGTAGAAGTTGATGAAAAAGACATTAACATTGTTAATATGCTATATGGAGATCTTTCTGATAATGAAGATGTGAGTTGAAAGGAGTTGAAACTGAACACTTTTTAACTTGATATGCAATGATGTCTGGTATTTGAATCCAAACACATGCATTTGATTTCATTTGATTGATAAATCTGTTAAATTTCATTAAGTTGAATTTCTTTTGTAAAGTTTTCAAATGATCAAATATAAGTAGTTATAAAATGTAGTTCAATGAATTTTATTTTCCTTGTATGCATATTTTCATGGGGAGAAAACAAATTGCTCCAGAATTCTTATTTTGAGGGGGAGCAAGGTTATTCATTAAGGAGGAGATTGTTAGTGATACTCCGAGACGCGACTGAAATTGAAGATGGTTTTCGATGATCATGATGCACACTTTCATCGAAAAAGGGGGAGAAATGTTTAGTTCAATTTCATGTCAAAGCTTTCAAGTCAAAGATTCGATTTCATGACAAGGGGAGAAATGTTTAAAGAAGACTTCGTCTCAAGAAAGGAAAGGGGGAAATTTCTTCTTCAAGAGTTTAAGAGAAATTGATTGATCATCTTGTGATCTCTTTTTCTTAAACTTGTGCTATATGGTGAATATCCTTACTGAAGATTGAAGTTCTTAAGTCAAAGAAAGAAAAAGGGGGAGAATTCTTCAAGAGTTTAGGAAAAATCGATTGATCATCTTGGTTTCTCAAGAAGATCTCTTTTTCTTAGATTTGCGCTACATTGTATCAAAATGCCTTGTGTGAAGAAAACAAATTCTCCATATCAAAGAAAGAAAATCTCCGTCAGATCCCCGTCTGAAGATTTTGTGACAATTTGACTTTGACAAGCCTTGATAAAGACCGAAGATTCTGAAGATTCTAGAAGCCGAAGAATGTTGTTCTCAAATGTTTAAATCTTGAATCCAAGGGGGAGATTGTTAAGGCTAAAATATGTCTTCAAGATTTAATATAGAAAGTCAATGTCAAAGTCATTGTATAAAGTCAAAATCTTTATAATTAGAGTTGTCATAGTAGCTTAATGCCTTGTTAGTCTTAGATATATAAGCATGTGGCTTGACTAATCTTGTAACACTTGAGATAACACTTTAGAGCATAATTCATATCTTTGTATCTTTGAGAGCTAATTCTTCAAGATCTACTTTCTCTCTCTACCCTCTCTCTAGATTCTTTCTCTAATCTTGATAGATCTTGGTTTAACAACTTTAGAGAGGGTTTCATTCTTACCACAAATGAAACTTTCGTATTGTCTTACCAGGTTGATCTTTCTTGAGTCTTGGACTTCAGATGTACCTTCATATTGAACACATATAGTGTCCCACATGGCTTTTGAACTCTCTAGGTTCATAATGGAGTGGTAGACTTCATCTGGAAGAGCCATTGATATGATAGATCTAGCCTTAGTATCGATGGCCACCTTCTTCTTGTCTTCATCAGTCCAACTATTAACTTCCATGGGAATGATTCGTTCAGGGACGGCAGGTCTGGTAGCAGTGGCTGGAATAGAAGGATCTATAATGAAAGGAACATGTGGTCCATTTTCAATATAGTAAGGTATAGTGGGATCTACACCTTCCAAGAAGAGCATCATCCTATTTTTCCAAAGATTGAAATTGTCTTTGCTAAATCTAGGAGGTTTGGCAAGAGAGCCATTGTCTATGTAGTTTGTGTTTATGGTGTTAGCCATTATGGAATAGCAAGGAAGAGAAAGATAGAAAGTATAAGCAAGATCTTGTTTATCAGATTAAACAAACTGCTCTAATACCACTTGTTGGTCCCAAAGGGGTTATACAAGTTTGTAGAAGGGGGGGGGGGGGGGGGTTGAATACAAACACAAGATTTTTATCTTTCTAAATTGTTTATTGATAAGTATCAAACAATTTACAGTTTGTTGTGGAACAAGATTAAGGAATAAACCTAATCTAAACAAACTATGAGAACACACAAAGTTCTTGCACTAGAAATAAGAAAGAAAGAAGATTAAGAAAACTAAGGATGGTTTTCTTTCACACAGTAGTTTAGCGAGAGAGGAATGGCTGAGCACTTCACAAATGAAGTAGGGTCTCCTTTTTATACTGCATGCATTTAATGCAAGTCAGTATACCTTTATACGTGGCAACTTTTGAGTGGATGCATGAATTTGACTTTTGTAGGGACTTCCTTTTGGCCGCATGATGAACAGTGTAGTGGCAGAGTTGGTTGTACAATTTCAGACAAAGGATGTCTTTTCTGACAAATCGTACAAAAGGTGTGCAAGGGGGTAAGACAATGTTACTTGTAGAGCAGGCTTCATGATCATCGTTTACCGAGAGAGTCTTTATCAGCGAATGATAAATTTCAGCGAACGCTGAAGTCTTCTACTTGAAACTTCATGTTAGATGGACAAGTCTTGGGTTCGCTGATATCCGCATCAGGTCACTAGTAGACTTAGTCGCTGGTTCTTTGGCTTGATCTTCGACTTCAGCGTAGAACATAGTTAACGTGAATCTTGTCTTCAGGGATCATAAGTAAACAACATAAGATATCAGCGATCATCAGGGAGACTGAACAGGCTCAGGGCTCACTAATGTACAGTGTTCGCTGAAGTATAAATTTAAAGCGTATGTTTTCTATCAGCGATGCTAAACAGACTTAGTATATTTTCTTTGATGACAAAACATTAATACATATTGTCTACTTACAATTTTCACTAAGTGTTTCTTAGAGTCATTATCAAATCACTTAGGGTTTGGATCAACAAAACGGAGTAATAATCCTTATTCTATGCCATCATCTTTCGATCAAGGATTCTCTGTCAATTAACATCAGAAATACCCTCATTTGTGCCTCCGATACCGGATCTTTTATCTTCCCTTCAGGTAGATCAGGTATGACTGGAACATCAATTACAGGATCAGCATGTTTTGGAACATTAGGAATATTTTCATCATCAGAATCAACTCCACCGGGTTGTATATTTACCGCATCAAATACATCATCAAGTTCCTTATTTACCTTGATAACTATATTCTCAGGTTCATCCTCCGAATCCACATAAATGATATCCTGAATCAGATCATCAGCCATTCTCTCCTCTTCAGTTCTGTTATCACTTCCACCAGGCCTTTCAACTGTAGGAATGATATCATCCAGAACACCAAGTACATCACTTTCTTGTACATTTCCACCACCACCACTGCTTGTACCAATATCCAGAACAACTATTTCAGTTTAAGTACCGGAACCACTAGTTTCCCCCACTTTCTGCCTCTTACTCATCTCCCCCTCATGGTGATTAGGATCAGGATCTTGATCATCATGCTTTTGCTTACTGGTTTGGGCTTGAGTACCACATGATTGCTCTAAAACGGTTATACGGTCAGAAAGAGTTTTGAATCCAAAAGAAATAGATTCGGTCATGTCAGAGATTGACTTTTGTAGGGTTTGGATATCATCTTGGTCGGGTAGTTGGGATTGTTGTTCAGTTTGTCTTCTAAGGAGACCAAGTAAATCCACTTCCTCTCCAGAATTATTGTCACCTTGTTCTAATAAACGGGTAAATAACTGAGATTTAAGCTCATGTAACGGAAGGTTAGGTGTAATAACCAGGCATGTCATTGATTTATTTAATGTTATTATTTGAACTTAAGAAAGGTTTGGAGTTAGTTTTATAAATGTTAGTTAAGTAATTATGGAGATAGAAGTTAAGGGGTAAGTTTTAATTTTTATGTGGAAGTATAAGGGGGTGTTTTGTCAAATGAATGAAGCCTAGGGTTTGTTTGGACATTTTACCTAAACCACACACCACCACCGCCACACTCACCTCACAAGGAGGAGGTGTCTCCTTTGGATATACACTTAGTAATATCCTAATTGTGAGTGTGTGGGTTTTTCGGTTGAGAGAGAGAAGAGAAAGATAGAATTGTAGAGAAGAAAGAAGAAGAAAGACAAAGATTGATTGCTGGATTTGGAAGGTTCATCTTGTGAAGATTAAAGGTATGTAACCTCTTAATCTATCTTTATTGTTTAGATAAAGTTTTGTGTAAGTTTTGATGGGTTTTGATGATTTATGGATGAGTTGGGAAATCTGAGCATATGGTTAGGTTATGTTAATAGTCTTAAACATATCTGCATAATTACAGTAACATGCATAGCTTAAAAGTTTAGATTTTTGTGTTAAGTATGAACTAGTTGACTGAGACATTCATTGAAGTCGCAACAGTGGGTTGCGACATGGTTGAAGGTTGCGATCTTCATGAATGTCGCAACCTTAAGTTGCGACTTTCTCGTGAAGTCGCAATAGTGGGTTGTGACTTGGTGCTATGTTGCAACAGTTGGTTGCGACTTGAGGGGGTTGTCGCAACAGTTGGTTGCGACATGAGGGAGAAGTCGCAGTAGTTGATTGCGATTTGGTACTGTGTCGCAGTAGTTGGTTGCGACTTGGTGTAGTGTATTGCGACATAGAGTATTTCCATGGTTGATTGCGACTTGAGTCGAAGATTTCAGGATTTTAGAGATTTTAGTCTTTAAAAGAAATATTTGTATTTGTGTGATACAGGTTCTGTGAAACTGAAGTGAAGAATTTGGGGTGCTTCGTTGTTAACGCTAAAATATGTCTTCAAGATTTAATATAGAAAGTCAAAGTCAAAGTCATTGTATAAAGTCAAAGTCTTTATAATTAGAGTTGTCTTTCTTAGCTTAATTCCTTGTTAGTCTTAGGTATATAAGCATGTGGCTAGAGTAATCTTGTAAGGCTTTTGGACATAACTCTCATATTGTAATACAGAGCCGACATGAATACGATCTAAGCTTTTTCTCTCTACTCTCTCTCTCTAGAATTTCTCTCTAATCTTGATAGATCATGGATTAACAATTGGTATCAGAGCAGGATTCGAGATTTAGAGGAGTTTTGCAGTGATCAATCTTGAAAACTTTGATGAATTCTACAAGAAAATTCGATTGATTTTCTGGATTTATCAAGAAAATCTCATTTTCTTGAAATTTGATCAAAATTTTCTGATTTTTGATCGAATTGGTCAGCAATTTGGTTCTTTGGATTCGTCTTACTGATTAGAGCAATTTTCATTCAAGGATTGAGAACTAATTCAAAGGATTTCAAGTTCAATTTTGCTTTTTTCTGATTTTTTTGATTTGTTCAAATTGGCTACAGTTCGATCTTCAATCTTCTGATTCAGAGGTTTTCAGAGGTTTGTATATGAAGAAGAAGTGTTCGAATTCATATTTCGATCAGGTCTGCAGAGTTTGATTTCAGTGATTTTGAGTTTTAAGTGATTTCTATCATTTTTGGAAGAATCTCGCAAGATCCAAACTTCTCGCAAGATTCATACTACTTTTCACAAGCTTCATCGAATTGTGTGTTGTTCTTCGTTCAAGTCTACATCTCGAAACCAACTGACCCGAGTTTTAGAGCTTTTCGCAACCCACTAACCTGAATTCTAAAACTTTTCGCAAGCTTCTTTTGCGAAAAGTGAGTTGTCAGATTTCAAGCATTGTCCAAGGCTACTTTTCGCAACCGTTGCTTGCGAGTTTCTCCACTTTGCGCAACTGTTGCTTGCGAGTTTCTCTACTTTTCGCAACCTTGGCTTGAGAGTTTCTTACTTCTCGCTTCTTTGAGTTGCGAGTTTCTGACTTGGTTTTTTTTTGACGTTTTTCAGTCTTGACTTTCTGTTGACCATGGCTAATCAAGAGGGTTTTTACAAGAACGATATAATGATGTCGTTGGGATCGAATATTCGTCCTCTGGTGCTTATAAATGAAAACGAGTTCTCGCAATGGCAAGATCGTTTCATCAATTTTGTGGAATTGCAAAATAATGGTGCAAACATTATTCGATCATTGATGGAAGGTCCGTTTGTAAAACCGTATGTGAATGTTCCGGCTACCGCAACTACTCCGGCTTCAAGATCTCTTAAGAAACCCGAAGATTATACACCAGAAGAAAATTTGCGATGTCAAGGAGATAGGGAAGCCAAGTCTTTTCATTCAAGCTCTTCCAAACCACATATATAATAGAATTGATTGTTATAAAAATAACATAACAATGATGTGGTCTCAACTTGAGAAAATCATGTTAGGTTCCGCGGCTGCAACACAACTCCGACAAACGCGATTTATGAACAATTTTGAAGGTTTCAAGGCCAAGGAGAACGAGTCGTTAAAGAGTGTTTTTGATCGTTTTTGGGGGGTGATAAATGATCTTTATAAGATAAAAGTCACCAAGACGAAATTGGAAGCTAACTTGAAGTTCCTAAATGCTTTACAACCGGAGTGGAACAAATCTTGCCACCGTCTTAGAAACGATGTGAGGATATCTTCTATACAAATTCAAGAATTGTATGAAATTCTCATGACGGATGAGGAATTGGTTAAAGCAAAGAAGGAGAAGCTAGACAAGAAGAGTAAAGGGAAAGCTGTTGATCCGATAGCATTACTTGCTAGTCAACTTGCTCAGAAGACTCTTATGGAAAATGCTTTCGATGGTAATGTGGAAGATGATGGGGAAGAGCTCGAAAAAGCAATGATACTTCTAACGCAACATTTTCAGAAAAGGTATCAGAATCGTTCGGGAAGTAATAATAATTTGAGGTTTACTTCGGGGTCGAGGAAAGTTAATCAAGAAGGTGGAAGCTATGTCCCAAAAGTTGATACTACCAAAGTGTATGAAAACAAGAAGGAAGATGAAAAGAAGGTAGTTACATGTTTCAAATGTGGAAAAACGGGGCATATAGCAAGAGACTGTAGGACGAAGGTGGTGCGTGATACTTCTTATTATAAGTAGAAGTTGGAGCTAGCGGAAAAGAAGGAGAATGGCACTATTCTACTCGTGGAAGAGGAGTATTTCTTGGATTATTCTGATGATGAGTCTCAAAATGAAGGGAGTGCCATGAATTGCTTTATAGGAGATGATGCGAGTGATGATGAAAAGGATGACGATGAGAGCACAACCGATGAATCTGAGGTACCTTCCAAATTCGATTATGGTTTTTTATTATCTCAGATGAATAATGTCGTAAATTCTATTCGCACGCTTCGATCAAAACGTCTATCTGAAAAAGAAAATAATAATGATCAATCAAAATTAATCAAAACTCTTAAAATAAATATTCAAGATGAAAAGATGATTTTGATTGATACAAAAGAGAAAATGCAAAAGAGAATAGAAGAATTAGAAGAAATAAATAATTCTTGCATTGAATCTTTGAAGATAATGACCGAAGAGAAAGATAATTTTTCCGACAAAATTACAGAACTAGAAGAAAAATTATACGTAAGAGGTCAATCGGAACAAACAGTGTATTTAAACAAACCAAGGAGTTATAAGTCAATAAAAGAAAAATGGGGACTTGGTTATGAAAACCCACATTTTTTAGATGATGCAAAAACAAAAGTTCCTACTTTATATGAATTTGACTTTCTACATCTTGGTAGATACGCTCCCCAATTCAAGATTAATTGGACAAACGAAGATGAAGTTTCAAAATTAAAAGAAGAGAAAAGAAAACTTACTTGTAAAATGCAACTTCCATTTGTTTATACTCGTGAAAATGCGAAATACATTTCTAAGTCTAAAAATCCTAACAAAGATTCTCTATCAAACGACTACTTTGATATATATGCTAATAATACTAATAAGGAGAATAAATCGGATGTATTGTATGATACTAAAAGATATACTCCTCCTTTAGTATTAGAAGCTAAGATCATTAGTCTTGAAAATAAAATCGTTGATATTGAATCTAAGTTAGAAATTTTAGAAGATCAAAACATCTTATCTGAGCTAGAAAGTGGCATATTTTCTATCTGTATGAATTCTAGCCTCAAAGAAGATGCAAAGAAACAAGTTTTTGTTGATAAAGATAAAAGAAATGTACAAGCAGATTCAAAAGATGATAAAATGGATGTTGATAAAAAACAAAATTTTTCTTCTTCTAACATTGAAACTGATTCTAAGTCTTATAAATCTGAAAAGGAAAAAGAAAATAACTCCGAGGAAAAGGAAAAAGAAACTATTTCAAAGATTGATTTTTTAAATAAAATTTTTTCTTCTGAATCTGTTATTAAATCGGAGAAAATAGATGATTCCTTTACAATAAATACAAATTTTTACAAAACCAAACGTCGTAAAAGAAGAAGGTCAAAGAAAAGGTCAAAGATTCAATCTCCTAAATCTGAAAATGTTTCTGATTCTTCTCATTCTACTTTTTCAGATAGGTCTATGAAAAAGCGGCGAAATAAAATCTGGATTGTCAAAAGTACACCTCCAGAATCTTCAACTTCTGATGCGAGTGACATAGACGTTGATGTTTGTAATAAGAATTCATTTGCTTGTAATAATAAGAATTGTAATAATTCTTTGCGTTATTCAATAAAGCAAATGATTCAAATTTCAAATGATGGGTTGTGTTACGCATCAAGTTGTCATTCTGGTGGTAATTTTCATTCTTACGACATGGATTTCACTAATGAATTATTTTATAATTCCCATGCATATTATAATAATAAAGACGTTAAAAAGAAAAGAACTAACAAGAAAGGACCCAAAGCTTTATGGGTACCTAAATCTGTTTGATGTGCTTATGTGCAGCCAAGTCGTTTGTGTGATTCGGGATGCACCAAACATATGACTGGCAATAAGTCTTTATTATCTAACTTTAAGGAAAAAGCATGTGGACGTGTCAAGTTTGGAAATAGCGAAACTTCATCTATTCTAGGTTATGGAGATGTAGTTCAAGGAAAGGTAATCGTGAAAAGGGTGAACTATGTTGAAGGTTTAAAGTACAACTTATTCAGTATTGGTCAGTTCTGTGACAAAGATTTGGAAGTCAGTTTCAAGGCCAAAAGAGTTGCTGTAAAGAATGATGACGGAAAAGAATTACTAGTTGGAAAGAGGAGATCCAATTTATATACTATTGATCTCACATCTGTTAATCCTTCTTCAGAAGTTTGTCTTCTTTCAAAAGCAACAATTCAACAAAGTTGGCTTTGGCATAGAAGACTTGCTCATCTTAATTTTCGATACATGGATAGATTGGCGAAAGGTGAATTGGTTCGAGGTCTTCCATCGCATATATTCCAAAAAGATCATCTTTGTCAAGATTGTGAAAAGGGAAAAATGAAGAAAGTTCCTCACAAGCCGAAACCTGATTTCTGCACAAAGGACATTTTTGATATATTACATGTCGATTTATGTGGGCCAATGAAGACGAAGAGTATTGGGAAGAAAATATATGTTTTGGTGGTGGTTGATGATTTTTCAAGATATACTTGGGTGAAGTTTTTGAAATCCAAAGACGAAACTCCAGAAATCTTAATCAACCTCATCAAGATTATTCAGACTAATAAGCAAAAGGCAGTGAAAGTTGTCAGATCCGACAATGGCACATAATTCAAGAACAATATCCTTCAAGCGTTCTATGAAGAAAATGGTATATCTCAACAGTTTTCTGCCGCAAGAACTCCTGAACAGAATGGTATTGTGGAAAGACGAAATAGAACCTTGGTTGAAGCTGCTCGAACTATGCTTGCTTATTCAGGTCTTCCTTTATCTCATTAGGCTGAAGCAGTGTCAACGACATGTTATACTCAAAACCGATCCATTATTCATCGTCGCTTCAACAAGACTCCCTATGAGCTAATGAACGGAATCAAGCCAAACGTCAAATATTTCCGAGCTTTTGGGTGCAAATGCTTTGTGTTGAATGATCGGGAAAATCTTAACAAGTTTAGTCCGAAAGCAGATGAAGGAATTTTTCTTGGTTATGCTCTAAATTCAGCCGCATATAGAGTGTATCTTACTTCTACAAGAAAGGTGATGGAAAGTGTCAATGTCAAATTTGATGAATCTGAAGAGATGGTTTCCGGCCAAACAGGACCAGAACCCGAATTATCAGTAATATTAGCTTCTAAACAAATCAGTCTAGAACCTGGTTCACAACCGACAAATCAGGATCCAAATTTTATTTCTAATAATCTTTCTGATCTTGATTTATTATTTGAGCATTTTTATAATGATGTGCCTCTTACTAACTCGAATGTTATTTCTAATGTGTCAAATCAGGAAACTGTGATTACATCTACTTCTAATTCCACTGCACTCAACTCTGTTAATGATGATGTTCCAGTTATTCCTGACCATGAGGCAACTGATGTTCAAACAGTGGTTACTGAATCACCACAAGTAACTCCTGAAGTTGTGGAGCTAGTGACAAACGATGAAATTAATACATCTCAGACTCAAGAAGAAACTGATGTTATTCAACCTAAAGAAAGAGTGATCCAAAATCCGATTGTTGATCATCCGTCAGTTCCAGAATCTGAATCTGAGAGTGTTGTTGAGTTTTCTCCACCAACTCCCGAAGTGGTACCTGTTTCTTCAAACGAAGCAGAAATACCTGAACCTCCTTCTCAAGTTTTGGAAAATGTTCAAGAGACAGTTGATCCTCTCCCTCACACAGCTAAATGGACACAAGCTCATCCAATTCATCAAATCATTGGTGATCCTTCTTCAAGTGTTTCTACAAGATCCAAGTCCGCGACTCCAAATGAATGCTTATTTGCTTGTTTTTTAAGCAATGTTGAACCTTCGAAGGTATCTGAAGCATTGAATGATCCGGATTGGATCATTGCCATGCAGGAAGAGCTAAACCAGTTTGAAGCATTGGAGGTGTGGAGACTTGTTCCAAGGCCGAAAGGTAAAAGCATAATTGGCACTAAGTGGATTTTCAAGAATAAAAAGGATAAAGATGGCATTGTTGTGAGAAATAAAGCTCATTTGGTTGCGAAGGGTTATCGACAACAAGAAGATATAGATTACGATGAGACATTCGCGCCGGTTGCAAGATTAGAAGCTATCAGAATGTTTCTTGCTTTTGCAGCTTATCGAGATTTTACAGTATATCAGATGGATGTCAAGACAGCTTTTCTGTACGGGGGACTTAAAGAAGAAGTTTATGTTTCTCAACCAGAAGGGTTTATAAGTCAAGATAAACCTGATTATATGTATCGTCTGGATAAAGCTTTATATGGTCTGAAACAAGCACCGTGCGCGTGGTTCGACGAATTGTCAACCTTTTTGCTAAAATCTGGATTTATCAAGGGAGCTATTGACACAACTTTATTCATTTATCGTGAAAATCTTGATATCTGCTTAGTACAAATTTATGTAGACGATATTATTTTTGGTGCTACTAACAAATCTTTGAGTACATGGTTTTCTGATCTCATGGCTTCCAGGTTTATAATGAGCATGATGGGGGGAATTAATTTCTTTCTTGGACTTCAAGTCAAGCAATTACCTGATGGGATCTTTATCAACCAATCAAAGTATGTCTTTGATATTTTGAAGAAATTCAAAATGGATAAGAGCACTACAATTCGCACTCCGATGGCTCATGGTGCAAAGCTTGGTTTAGATCCAGATGGAAAAGAAGTTGATGTTTGAGAATACCGAGGAATGATTGGATCATTAATGTACTTAACAGCCAGTAGGCCAGACATAATGTTTTCTACATGTTTGTGTGCCAGATTTCAATCAAAACCCAAAGAATCTCATCGGATGGCAGTCAAGCGAATTTTCAGATATTTGAAAGGAACTCCATATTTAGGTTTGTGGTATCCAAAGAGTTCAGATTATAAACTAACTGCTTATTCTGATGTAGATTATGGCGGAAGTCAACTGGATCAGAAAAGTACATCGGGTCATGTACAATTACTGGGCGTCAAAGAAACAAAACTGTGTGTCAATTTCAACGGCCGAAGCTGAATACATGGCCGCCGCCAGTTGCTGTTCTCAGGTTCTTTGGATGAAGACACAACTACAAGATTATGGGTTGCTGTACAAGAAAATTCCGATATATTGTGATAGAAAATCCGCAATCGCCATCTCAGTAAATCCGGTTCAGCACACAAAGACTAAACACATCGACATGCGATATCATTTCATAAAACATCATGTGGAGAACGGTACAATCGAATTATATTTCGTACCTACTGACTATCAACTTGCCGACATTTTCACCAAGGCATTGGATGAAAAACGCTTCAAATTTCTTTTATCAAAACTCGGCATGTTGAACTTGAAAGTTTGAACCTTCACAAATTTAATTCAATGAAGTGAAAATATTTCTATTTTCATTCAATGAATAAAATGTGTGTTAAGGGTGATTTTACAAGTAGTTTTGTGATATCTAAGTTTTATTTGCTTCAACTTTCGCTTCTGAAATAAATTGAAAGGTCAGCAAAACATGAATGGAAATTTGGTACATGCACAAATCTGTGTAATTCTAGACTTATATAGAATACGATGCTCACAAAACCTATTTGTCAGGATGAAGAATGGAAATGAAAATATGAGGGAAGCACAAAGTTTTATAACCAAGTGTTTGAGATGATTTAAAAAAAATCATTAAATTTGAAAGTCTGTGCCTGTGGCCTATCTGGTTTGGGAGATTAAGTCCCAAGGGTACTTGATACCTAGCCCCTAAGATGAACTGGTCTGGGATTGGCTGACCCAAATCCTGCTATAGAATCAGATAGAAAGCCATGTTTTACTGGTACAGATGGGATTAGGATATATCGATGTAGCCTTTCTGGTTTGGGAGAGTAAGTTCCAAGGGGTGCTCGACATCTAGCCCCCAAGGCTAACTAGTCTGGGATTGGCTGACCCAAATCCTACTATAGAACCAGATAGAAAGTTACGTTTACGATGTATCTTAGTCTTTATAAATTTTTTGATAAAAAGATGCCAATGTGCACAAAATAAAAGATGCCTATGAGCACACATCTCTTATATCTTGGGGAAATAACAATGTCGCGATAAACTTATAAATTTGTGAAAATTCTGATTTCAGTCATATAGTGTGAGTAAGAGCAAAGTATTCTTATAGGTTTCAGAAGTACATTTGATTGTTGCAAATCATATTTCACATGCTAGCACACCAAATAGATTTAATAAAGGGGTTGAAACTGAACATTTTTAACTTGATATGCAATGATGCCTTGTATTTGAATCCAAACACATGCATTTGATTTCATTTGATTGAAAAATCTGTTAATTTTCATTAAGTTGGATTTCTTTTGTAAAGTTTTCAAACGATCAAATGGTAGTAGTTATAAAATGTAATTCAATGAATTTTATTTTCTTTGAATAAATTTTTCAACTACTGTGCCTAAATGATATATATGCATATATTCAGGGGAGAAAACAAATTGCTCCATAATTCTTATTTTGAGGGGGAGCTAGGTCATTCATTAAGGAGGAGATTGTTAGTGAGAATCAGAGACGCGACTGAAATTGAAGAAGGTTTTCGATGATCATGATGCACACTTTCATCGAAAAAGGGGGAGAAATGTTTAATTCAATTTCATGTCAAAGAGCATTTAAGTTGAAGATTCGATTTCATGAAAGGGGGAGAAATGAAGAAAGAAGATTTCGTCTCAAGCTTGTAAAATGGGGAGAATTCTTCTTCAAGAGTTTAAGAGAAATTGATTGATCATCTTTTTCAAGAAGATCTATTTTTCTTAAACTTGTGCTATATGGTGAATATCATTACTGAAGTTGAAGTTCTCTAAGTCAAAGAAAGAAAAGGGGGAGAATTCTTCAAGAGTTTAGGAAAAATCGATTGATCATCTTGGTTTCTCAAGAAGATCTCTTTTTTCATAGATTTGCGCTATATTGTATCAAAATGCCTTGTGTGAAGATTCATATTCTCCAGATCAAAGAAAGAAAATCTCCGTCAGATCCCCGTTTGAAGATTTTGTGACAATTTGACTTTGACAAGCCTTGATAAAGACCGAAGATTCTAGAAGCCGAAGAATGCTGTTCTCAAATGTTTAAATCTTGAATCCAAGGGGGAGATTGTTAATGATAAAATATGTCTTCAATATTTAATATAGAAAGTCAAAGTCAAAGTCATTGTATAAAGTCAAAGTCTTTATAATTAGAGTTGTCTTTCTTAGCTTAATGCCTTGTTAGTCTTAGGTATATAAGCATGTGGCTAGAGTAATCTTGTAAGGCTTTTGGACATAACTCTCATATTGTAATACAGAGCCGACATGAATACGATCTAAGCTTTTTCTCTCTACTCTCTCTCTCAAGAATTTCTCTCTAATCTTGATAGATCTTGGATTAACATTGGTAATAGCTTGGGAGGATTTTGAAAATATTCGAAACAAGTGAGTTTTTATTTAAAATGTTTTCAAATGGAATACATATATGTGAATGAATGTAATATTGTGCATATAGTGTTAATATGAGTATTACATTGCATGGCTGCTAGTTGGCCGGGCTTAGGAACGGTGAAAGTTGGCTGTACAGAGGGACAGTGGTGTTGGTTGTATTTAGTACAGCGGTGTAAATTAATTAATTGGCTTGCTACCAATTAATATGGCCAAGAGAAAGAGAAAGAGAAAGAGAAAGAGAAAGAGATGGAAAGATACATGATGCATGAGTCATAATTGGTATTTCTTATGTGCATTGATTGTTTGTAAAGATGGTTATTAACTAACGAGGATTTTCTCACTAGACCTCAAGGTCTAACCCTCATTTTTGTTTTAAAATATGTATTCCAGGTCAAGGAGCAAATAAGGGACAATGATAGGATATATCATGTTTAGCTTTTTGGAAGATGCATTGTTGGTTCCCGTTTTGCTTTAAATAAGATTATCAGATCTATTAGTTCAAGTTAATGTTTGATGCGGAAGCGTATTTGAAGAACTAACAGATAAGTTTGATAGATTTAGACCAAAATATAAATAAACAATGAACAGGAAATAATATTTCAAAGTTTACTGAATATATATTAAGAACAGATTTAAGAACAGTGAGTAAGAAAAGCTTCAAAATATATATGACTCTTAAGGTGAATAAGCTTTTTGTGTTCTTATGGTGGTCGATTTATGAGATTGATTGATGATTATTAAGGAAGAACTCAACACGAGTCTTCCATATACACTACTCTAAAGGGGACCATAAAGCATATGCTACTATTCAGACGGTACTGATGAATAGTTGAACGGATGTCGTGAACAGTTGCAAGAACGGCATGAACAGTAAGACGTGTTGTATTGCATTTAATGCAGCAGACGTCTAATATGTACTAAGCCCTACTGAGTCCAATCAGAGTTTGACACGTCGACGTTGGACAGGGCATGCTACCATGCAAGTTGATGAACGGGTCCTGTAACAGTAGCAAGATATTATAAATATCTTCAAGTCTTTCAGTGAAGACCACAGAGGCTCTGTAATGAGTTACAGAGGTTCTGTGGTCTGGTCCTCTGTGGAGCAGTCTTCACCGGATTTCGAGATATTGGTCTTCTTTGTGCGTATGACAGAGCTTCTGTAGCGCGCCTCTTTAGCTTCTGTAGATTCTTAATCTCGAGCCCTCGGTAAGTCCGGCAGAGCCTCTGTTAAGAGGCTTTCTTCACTTAGCCTATTTTTCACTACTTCTAAATACTTCTATGATTAGGAAGATTGAAGCTAACAATCTCCCCCTAAGTAGTGAAATATAAAAAAATTGAACATGAGTTAAGTTAGGCTAAGTTAGATAAGACAGAGGTTAAACAATACCTCGAAGGTTCTTTCATTTAGAAATATGCCAGAGGCATTTTACATTTGAGTACAATGAAAGATAAACTTTGACTTGGTTTGCAGAGATTTGAGGTTTGAGAATCAGATTTTGGCATCTTTGAAATCGTTGTATCTTCTGTTGTCTCTTCCGACTCTTCTGATCTCTTTGTAGAAACTGATGCAGAGTTCTCTTAGGCGGATTGTGGCATCAATCTCTCTGATGAAAGTATCTGCAGCATCTCTATCCATTTTCTCTGTACCCCTGTATTTTAAAAGGCTTGTTCTGAATTTGTTCAGAGTACTAGTTTCGTACTTCTGACAGTCCATGCACACAAACAATTTAACTTCGCCTTGTGGGTTTTGAAATACTAACCCAAACCGTGGTTCTATGATGATTGAGTTAGGTACGGTGTCCGGTGGGCAGCGATCCTCTGGTGGTCGTAAATCCAGATGTTTGAGACCAAGATCCTTTCCCAGCTGGAAATCTATCATGCTGTAGAGCAGAAGCTTTTCCCTCATTGCTTTTCTCAACACTTGATAGGCTCTGGTGTTTGCCTCTGTGTTGTAGTTGTCCTTTGTCCATTGCAGAAGAACAGGTAGATCATAAGGATTGATATTTCTTAGGTCAGCATCAGCGAAGGTGGTTTCTGAATTGTCTTCTCTTCTGACTTTGTAAAGATTGTACCTGACCCTTGGATAGGTTCTTGTAAAGTAGAATTTGCAGAAGATTACCTTTGAGATTGAGAAGACATCTGCTTTGGTTCTTGGCTTTGTTCTTGTGAAGATGTTCTCAAATTCTTCTCTGATCCTTGGATCTGTCACATGATCTGTAGGATGATTGGTCTGAAAGGATTGTTTATAGAGATATTTGTATACCACTTCTTCCATCTCTTCATGTGTTGGACCAGGTTGTGGTACTTGTCTTCTGAGACTCTCCATTTTTTGAACAACTTCTGTAGCTCTACCAGTTAGAAGAATGTCTGACAGAGGCTTCAATCCATATGCCCAGTCAACTTCTTCAGGCTTTGGATTTTGAAAGGTATCAAACGCGCTTTTCATTAATTTTTATGTAGGCTTGGGCAATGACTTCTTTTTCTTGGGCTCTTCTGTCAGTATTGCTTTGCCCTTATCTTTGGCTTTTGGAGGTGCATAACCTGTTTCTTCTGTAGGTTTGGAGGTTGGTGCTTCAGTTGGCTTGATGGGGGTTGCCTCTGTAGGTTTTGACACTTGTTTTTGAGAGGACTTTTGTGGCGTTGGTTCTGTTGGCTTTCTTTGCTCTGTAACCTCTGTAGGAGGTTCTTTGGTGACTTCTTCTGTAAGCTCGGTTTCTGTGGATTGAGGTATGTCGAATCTTCTTGCCATTTTGAACGCTAGTGTGAACCTGTGCCTTTCTTCTTCTCTCTGTGACATTCGATCAGTCATTGTATTGTGCATCTTTTTCAGAATGTCAGAAGCAGAGGTTGCAGAGGTCGTTGCTTTTATTGGTTTGGTGGCAATCGACTTTCTTCTTGGTATGGTTGGAGGTTTTTCTGTTGATTTTGTTGAAGGACTTTCTTCCAAAATGATTACCACAGGGGTGGTTGTTGCCTCTGTGGGTTGCTGATCAGCTTCTGGAATATTTGTTTCTTCAGGACTTGATTCCACAGAGATGGGTGTTGTCTCTGTGGGCTGTTGAGTTTGTTGTTGATCTTGGGTTTGTTCTGGAGGAACTTGACTGATTGGTTCTGCTGCGATTGGTGGAGTTTGTATTCCTCTGTTCGTAGCTTTCTCCCTTGTATTCTCCCCCTCAAGATTATCTGATGGACCAGGATGGTCATCATCAGAATCATTCTGACTCTTATCAGAACTACCCTCTGCTCTGCAAGAAGCTTTGGTTTTCTTCGGTAATTCTGCTCCTGCTGCTATCAACTTTGCACAGACGTCATCACAGAGGCCAAGTAGATTCGCAAGCTCTGCCTCTGTTTTAAAACGCATTCCTCCAACACTTTTTCTGAAATCCTTGACGAAGTTGGCATTTGCTGTTGTGAAGGAGGCAATGAATTCTGTGACCTGGTTTATGACGTTCTGTCCTAGCTCTGTTAGCTGTGCTCTGGTCATGTAGTCTTTTGGCTGCATCATTGTTGTGTTGCGCATTGCCTCTGCTTGTACTTGTTTTAGGGAATTCTGTAGATCTGCAGGAGTAATGCCCTCTGTTCTGTTGGATTGCGTATTCATTTCTTCAAGGAAGTTTTTGACAGAGTCCTTGAATGCAGAAGTTGCATTTGTTCCGATTTCTTGAGCGGCAGAGGTGGCTGTAGCTTTGGCAGTAGTTTCGGCAGAAGACTTCATCGCTGAGATTGCAGATTTTACCTCTGTGGACAGATTGTCCATTTTGGTGTTTAGTTTCAGGATAGCCGTTGATGTTGTCTCTGTAAAAGATTTGAGAGAGCTTTGCAACTCTTTCATTGTTTGGTTCACAGAGGTGACAAGGGTTTGGAACTCATCCCTTGATACTTGTGTTCCTTGTGTAACCTCTGGAGGAACACATTCGTCTCCAGAGTGAGTCCCTGTTCCTGGGACACCTTCGTTCACCCTTGTTTGTAAGATGGGGGTGGAAGGATTTCCTTCTGATCTTGAGCAGAAGCATCTAGTGCTTCAGACTCTACAAAAGTTCTGTGAATGACATTGTCTAGATCCACTTCAGAGCTGGGTACTAGATTATCCTTCTGTTGACTCGGAGACTTGTCTAGAGTCTCTTCGTCGTTGTGCTCACTACTTCTCTCTGAAAGAAGTGTTGGCCCTAGTGTGTGTGTGGCAGAGGAAACGAATTCCTCTGTAGGGTGTTCTGTTGTGATCTGGGGCGATGGATCACGAACTTTAGGTGAGTCTCTTTGAGGAGAATCCCTAGGAATGGATTCCCCGGTTTCTGTGGGCGCAGAAGTCGAAAGAGTGACTTCTGGCTGGTTGGGTTGGGTTTGGATCGAGCTGTGCTGCTCTATTTCAATAACTCCTTCTGCAGCTAGACCTGCGGAGTTAGATATGTGGGTTGCACTGGGAGTTGGTTGTTGTTGTGTGCCTCTATTAATCCAGGCATCTTTTCTTGTTTCTTCCTCTGTTAAGCATCCAAACACTACATCACCGTCTATTATTTCAGCCTCTGTAGCTATCCTATGGCTTGGTGCTTCTTCCCTTGCTTCTGTTGAGGTTCCTTGCTCTGTACGTAAGAAGCCGTACATTTGATGAGAGCCGTATAATCTCTTGACATGTGGATGATAGAGACCTTTTCTTATCCAGACAGCTTCTTCTTCATCTGAATCTACTTCTGAGACCTCTATCCTTGTCTCAGAAGCCTCTGTTACTTCACCTCTATTCCACTCAGTTTCTGTTAGTTCTTTTTCTTCTGAAGCTGGGTTTGGACTTCTTCTGTGGACGTCCAATCCCTGAATGAAAGGGTTCTGTAAAATAACAGGTGTGTTAGCTGGTTGATCTTTGGGTGTTGTGTCATCTTCTTGCAGATGTGTGTCAATGCCAGAGATGGAGAAATATTGTCCTTCCGGGGAGTGGTGGTCGAGAGGTTGTGCCGTCCACCCTGCTGTATTTAAATTATTGGCAATATCAGGGTTCTGTAGGAAGTCGTTCAGATCTCCTTGGTGAGCAAATCTATCTGGAGATTGATAGGGTGATTGATATTCCTCTGTTGCCATTCCTTCTTCTGCATCTTCTTCTGCAGTTCTGTCTTCTGCGGTTTCTTCTACTTCGGGTTCCTCTTCCGCAATGGTAACCAATTTATCGAGTGATTTACCATACTTCTTTTTGGTTTTCCTCCTTTTGGGTTTTGGTGCCCCTTCCTCTGTGGTTTTCGATTTTCTTTTCTTCTTCTGTTTGGGAGAAGAGGGAGGAGCAGAGGAGCCAATTTTTGTGGCATGGGGAGGTGAGGGTTGATCTTCTGCAGCGCTTGTGGAGGTTCCTTCTGCAGTTTTTCTCTTCTTTGCTTTTGGAGTAGATGCAGAGGTTTTTGAAGAAGATTTATTTCCCAGAAGTTCTGCACGTTTGGCTATGAAGCTAAGTTGAATAGCCATGTGTTTTGCTAATTTTTGATCCTTTTCTTCTTGAGTCGAAAGAGGTTCTGCTGTTATTGTTCCTAGGGGGACTCCTTGACGCGGGGGTGTCATAGGACTCGGTTTAGGAGTTCTATGATCGCGTATATACTCTTTCTTAAGGGTTTTATTCGAGGCATACTTGAGAAGTTTCCTTGACAAAGGTCTGCAGTGTGTGTAGCCATCTACATGATCAGTGGGGACATTTTTGCTCATCGGAAACTGTTTGGGAATTTGCCCTTCCATTGGCCATTTCTGTATCAGCAACAGAGGTTCGAATAATACTCCCAATATTCTTTGGAATTGCAGAGGTGGTAGAAAGTTGGGATCGTTCTCTTTGACCCGTTTGGTGTTGTTCTTTCTATCGATGGTGTTTATGATCTCTTGCATCATTATCGTCGCGTAATCGAGTGGAAGATCATAGTACACCCCATACATGATGGTTAAGATCTGATGCGAGGTCTGGTCAATGCTGCCTATCTTCCCTGTCAGGCATCTGTTAAGAATAGAGAACAAGGTGTTCCACAGAGGTGGTAATCTTCCTCTGCGGAAGTCATTTCTCTTTCGTAGTTGTGTGTTGTACCCAAGCATTTCTACGAATCGACAGAGCTCGTCGTCTGTTGGTTGCTCTGCATATTTCTTCAAACCAAGAAGACCCCACGTGGGTAGGTTGAACTCAAGTGAGAACATTGTTCTGTTGAACATGATTTCAAGATGTTCAGATTTGTCAGGTCTTGAAATGTACCCTTTGATAATAGAGTCGTCTTTATCAAATCGGCAGCTCTGCCAAAACTGGTTCAAATATCTGACTGGTATTTTCTTTGGGGTTCTTGAGAGTAGAGGGAAGAGGATGTGATTTTCCATTATGTTCAGCAGAATGGCGTAGGCTTCGCCGAAAGCAGTGGGTGATGGGACCAAATAGCAGTTGTTGGATTTGATTGGTAGTACCTTTTCGAAGTGATCCTTAGCTATGAAGTTTTGCAGATGTGTTGTCGGAGCAAAGTCTGCTGAGTCGCCGGAATCTTCTAGTTCAATGTTCTGGGCATGGTTGGGGTTTTCTGAATGTTCAGAATGAGCCGGTGAATTTTCTGGTGAGGTCGCCGGAGAGTGTGCAGGGGAGCTGGCTTGAGAAGATGAAGCCATTTTGATACTGAGAATAAGAAACTTGCAGGTTTTTGCGGGGTTTCGCCGGAGAAGAATGAGAGTTTGTAAAAGGTTTATGAGAGGGTAAGCTTGGTTTTTATAGGAGGGTAAAACGGTAGTATTCGAAAGAGTAGAATATATGGCAATGGATTAAAATTTGGAATCCGTACTCGAGTTAGAACGGCGGGTTCAACTTTCCATAGAAAACGTTCCATGTACGCCCAATGAAAATGGGACACGTAGGCCATGTCAGAAGATGACAGGACGACGTGCGCGGCCCATTAATGCTCGGCGCATGGGGTTATTCCTAGCCATGTGAAATTCACTCTCAATAAAAGTAACCGTTATTACTTCAGAACTTTTGTACCTTACAGAAGCTCTGTGAATTTGAAAATCTTTGTTGTTTATCCTTTTCATATATCTCATTGTTATCATGACTTCTGTGGGGTTCTTCTTTAACCAAAACATTTGTAAAGGCATTGGAGAGGATAAAATCGGATTTTTGTCAAGAAATTTGCTTCGCAGAGGTTTTGTGGCTCTGTTGGAACTTGCAGAAGTTCTGTGAGGTCCAGCAGAAGCTCTATGAAGGAAAAAATCTCATAACAAAAATTTTATTAAAATTTTTGATCATCCAATTTTTGATTTGGTTTAAGAGATGTTTTTCGGACATATTTGAAAGTTTGTGTCCGAGAAAACTATTAAAAACAAACGGTTTGTTCGAGAAGGTCATGGTTTGTGTTTTCGGTTTCCGAGATAACATTCCAAAAGATCGACAGAGGGTTAATTTGTGATCACAGAGCATATTTCTTGCAGAACCTCTGTTGAGCTCAGCAGAAGCTCTATGACCTTAAATTTCTCCTAATTCGAATTTTGTGACTCTTTTTGAGCTTTTGACTTTTGAAATGTTATTCACAATATATTTAGGACATATTTGACAATTCTTGTCCTAGAAAATTGTTTTGCAAAAACCTTTTGTGTGAGAGACATACCTTTTGGTTTTTCTTTTCTCGGTAGTGATGTTTGACTTCTGTCGATATGGAGTCATCGACATTCTTCTTTGGCTTTTCCTTGACAGTTTAATCTCTTTAGATCATTTCAGGGTCCCCTTTTGCTCCCCCTTGAGCTAATCACCTCTGTAGATCAAGTAATTTCCTTTTGCTCCCCCTTGATCTAATCACCTCTGTAGATCAAGTAATTTCCTTTTTCTCCCCCTTGACCTATGCTTGGATCAAAGAATGATAAGTTTTGCATAGAACATAGGTCATGTTTTCCAGAGGTTCTGTAGGGGTCGTCAGAGGTTCTGATTTGACTTACAGAAGCTCTGTGATTTTAAGAACTATTTAAGATTGAGAACTTACAAACAGAAACAAATTAACTTAAAGCAAAAATAAAGGAAATTTGTACATATTTACAGAAGATAAAGCTATACTTACAGAGGATTGTCACACCATATTTATCATTCCTAACTTACCCACCAAGAAATTGAACCTTTTCTCGTCTAGTGCTTTGGTGAATAAGTCAGCGAGTTGATATTCTGTTGGCACGAAATGCATTTCAATTGTACCGTATTCAACATGATGTTTCAAGAAATGGTACCTTATATCGATATGCTTGGTTTTCGAGTGTTGCACAGGGTTGGCAGAGATAGCAATGGCACTTTTGGAATCACAGAAGATGGGTATTTTGAATAGGATGTGGCCGTAGTCTTTTAGTTGAGTTTTCATCCATAGAACCTGAGAACAACAGCTAGTAGCAGCAACGTATTCAGCTTCTGCTGTGGATGTTGAGACACAATTCTGCTTCTTGGAGGTCCAACTGACTAGTTTACCACCTAGGAATTGGCAACTCCCAGAGGTACTCTTTCTGTCGAGCATGCATCCTCCATAGTCTGAATCTGTATAAGCTTTAAGACTAAAACCAGAGTTCTGTGGATACCAGAGACCTAGATTTTTGGTCCCCTTTAGGTATCTAAAGATTCTCTTCACCGCATCATAATGTGATTTCTTAGGATTAGCTTGATAACGTGCACAAAGACATGTGGCATGCATAATGTCAGGTCTGCTTGCAGTTAAGTATAACAGAGATCCAATCATGCCTCTGTAAAGAGTGCATTCTACAGAGATGCCATCTGGATCTAAGAATAACTTATTTCCAGTGGCCATTGGAGTTTTCATTGCAGAGGTATCAGAGAGGCTATACTTGGAAAGAATGTCAGAGACATATTTGGCCTGATTTATAAAAATTCCCTCTGAAGTTTGTTTGACTTGAAGTCCAAGGAAGAATGTTAATTCTCCCATCATACTCATTTCAAATTCACTCTACATGAGTTTTTCAAAACTTTTACACTCTTCTGAATTCGTAGACCCGAAAATTATGTCATCCACATAGATTTGTACAAGCATTATCTCACCCTTTTTATGTTTATAGAATAAGGTAGTATCTGTTGTACCTCTGTTGTAGCCATTGACTAGAAGGAAGGTAGAAAGTCGTTCGTACCATGCTCTTGGAGCGTGTTTCAGTCCGTATAGAGCCTTTTCAAGGTAGTATACATGCCTTGGAAACTTTGAGCTTTCAAACCCTGGTGGCTGATTTACGTAAACCTCTTCTTGGATTTCACCGTTTAGAAAAGCTGATTTTACGTCCATCTGATAGACTTTAAAACCTCTGTGGGCTGCGAAGGCTAAGAATATTCTTATTGCTTCGAGTCGTGCGACAGGGGCAAAAGTCTCATCGTAGTCTATGCCTTCTTCTTGTCTATATCCCTTTGCTACTAATCTTGCTTTGTTTCTGATGACCACTCCGTCTTCATCCTTCTTGTTTCTGTAGACCCATTTAGTCCCAATGGCCTGTTTCCCTCGAGGCAGAGGTACTAAAGTCCATACTTTGTTACGCTCAAACTGCAGAAGTTCTTCTTGCATGGCGTCTACCCAATTTGGGTCATCTAGGGCTTCAGAAATCTTCTTTGGTTCTATCACACTGATAAAGTTAGTAAAAAAACAAAAATTAGCAGTGGCAGACCTGGTTTTTACTGAGTCAGAAGGTTCTCCTATTATTTGGCTTGGAGGATGGCTTTTTGTCCACTGAGTTGTGCGTGGAAGATGATCATCAATGTCCTCGAACCTTTCGTCAGCGGCTTCTTGTGTTTCTTCTTGTGAAGCCTCTGTCGATCTCCGTGTCTTGGTAGTTGATTCTACCGTTTGTGGTAATATTGGTACGAGTGGTGGTGGGGTTTGTTCCTCTGAGGACGTATAGTCTTGGTCCTCGATTTCCTCTGTAATTGGTTCTTCTGTGGATTGTGGAGTTTGTTTTTCAGCAACTTCTTTGGTCGTTTTTCTTAATGTTTCATCTTCTGCATGTTCTTCTTCGGCAATTGCATCTGTAGTATTTATAGAAGAAGATGAAGCATTATTTGGACCTGTTAGAGTCATACCTGTAGGATTTTGTCCGACAGAGGATGGTTCTTCAGAAATTCTGATGGTTCCAACAGAAGGATCAATGTCATTGTTGAACATCTCTAAAAATAGAAGATCCAAATCTTCTTTTGTTTTTGAGATGTCAGAGGATTTCCCTTTAATTCCGAGTTCTGGACTGATTTGTTCAGAAGTCATTTGGAATGAATCATCAAAAGAAACATTAATGCTTTCTACAATCTTGCGAGACTTTGTAAGGAAGGTTCTGTAGGCTTTGGAAGTGGCAGAGTATCCAATGAATTTTCCTTCATCAGCTTTTACTTCAAATTTTCCTCTCGAATCTCTGTCGTTTAAAACAAAGCATTTGCATCCGAATACATGGAAAAACTTGATGTTTGGCCGCCTTTTGTGAAGTAATTCGTAAGGCGTTTTGAGTTGTCTTTTCACAATGGTTGAACGATTCTATGTATAACACGCAGTAGAAATTGCTTCTGCCCAAAAGTTCATTGGTAATCCGCATGCAGATAGCATAGTTCTTGCGGCCTCCACAAGTGTTCGATTCTTTCTTTCGACTACACCGTTCTGTTGTGGAGTTCGAGCGACAGAGAGGTTCTGTGATATTCCTTCTGTAGAAAGATAGGCTTCAATGACACAGTTTTTAAATTCTGTGCCATTGTCACTTCTTAACTTCTGTATTCTGCAGTCATAAAGAACTTGAATTCTTTTCATTAGATTTATCAGTATAATTGGAACATCTGATTTATTTCTAATAAATTCAACCCATGTGAAACGTGAATACTCATCAATTAGAACAAGTATGTATTTCTTGCCACCTAGGCTCTGTATAGAAATGGGACCGCAGAGGTCGACATGAAGCATGTACAGAGGCCTAGTGCCAGACACGTCTATTTTGCCTTTGTGGGAAGCCCTTCTGTGTTTTCCCATTTCACAGGCCGAACACTAGTGATCCTTATTGAATTTAACATTTGGCAAACCTTTAACTAGATCGAGTTTTACTAGTTTATCCAAGGTGTGAAAGTTTAAGTGACAGAACCTGTTGTGCCATAACCACGCTTCTTCACTTTTGCAGGCTACTAGGCAAACTTTATCCTTGGATTTTGAAGTAAAATTCATTAGATATAGATCACCTCTTCTTTCAGCTTGCAGAAGTTCCATTCCTGTGTTTTCACTTTGTAGAGAGCAGAAAGTTCTTTTGAATAACACATCGAATCCTGTATCACAGAGTTGACTTACACTTAGTAGGTTGTGTTTGAGGCCATTCACATATGCAACTTTGTATACAGAGATATTTTCTTTCTGTATGACTCCATAGCCTTTGATGTGTCCCTTCTTGTTGTCTCCAAAAGTTACAGATCCACCATCGTGTGTTTCTTTGTATGTGGATAGTAATCTTCTGTCGCCAGTCATGTGCCTTGAGCATCCGGAGTCAAGATACCAAATTGGCACATGTTGCTTCTGCAAGACAATCACAGAGACTTAGGTACCCATAACCATATGGGTCCAATATTGTTAGAATTTTTCAAGTTTGCCTTAGCATTCTTGAAATACATCTTATCCTTTGTAGAATGATCAGATTGTTTCTCTCGAGGTTTTGACTTTAGAGTTTGAATTTTAGTGGAGAGTAAGCAATCTGGATTTGAGAAGTGATTATTCAATTTGAACATAAGATCAAAGCAATGATAATATTTAATATGAGACGTGATTTGTTTGAACTTTTCATTGAATTTATTGAACTGAACCACAGAGGCATTACATTCTTTCTTAACATTAGATTTCCTATTACAAGAAGATCTATGAATACTAGAATGTTGTTTGCAAAAGTCTTGTTTAGGTCCTGCCTTCTGTGACTCTCTTCTGTGGTGAACATCTTTCTTCACTGTCACAGAGGAAAAGTATATGTTAGCTTCAAGCCATTTTCCCTTTTGTTGCCAAGTGAGATTCTCTTTAATTTTCCTTAAAGGTTTTGAAAATTTTGAACTTTTAGGATATACAGAGGTCTTCTTTAACATATCAAGCTCATCAGAGGTTTTGACTTTTAAATTTATGTTCAGAAAATCTGGGCAGATAGGTATCTCTGTGATTTTCTCTTTTGAAGAAATAGTTCTGTTAAGAACTTCAGAGGAGATTTTGACATCCTCTGTGTCATAGTGAACTATCCCTGATTTAGAATCAGTCTCCGAGTCTTCAGAGGATGAATCGTCCTCATATACAGAAGTTGAGTCATCTCTTTCGACTGAGGCTGGATTTTCTGAGCAAGTATCGTACGAGCTTTCTTCCTCTATAGAATGACTTTCATAGATGGCAGAGGTATCTGATGAGATCTTTTCAGCGAGAATTTGATCTATAGAAGATGTGCTGAGATTTTTTAAAACATTTGATTTTAAAATTTCCAAAATTTCTTTTTCAATAGATTTTTCAAGTTTTTCTTCTGAAAAAGATGGGTTTAAACTCAGGAGCTTCTGCTGATAATTTTTTTTCATCGCTTATCATGCAGACAAAAGCGACCTATGTTTGGGTCTCTGGTTTACCAAACTTAAAGATACCAATCTGATCTTGTGTTTTCAGATATTTCTTTGGTTTGATTTCTCTATTGACAGAGGTTGGAGATGATGAATCTGTGTTTTCAAACCACACATTGATCATCTTCGTATGTTTCCTCAAGTGAGGTTCTACAGAGATTTTAACCCTTTTACATACAGAAAGTAAGTTTGGAAAGTTTGGTTTGTTAGTTTTTCCCAAAACAAATAGAGAAGGCAGAGGTTTTAGTTGTTTATTTTCAACTCCTAAGGTAATAAATTAATTAAAGCAAAATATAATTAGAAATATATACATATTTACAGAAGATAAAGCTATACTTACAGAGGATTGTCACACCATGTTTATCATTCCTAACTTACCCACCAAGAAATTGAACCTTATCTCGTCTAGTGCTTTGGTGAATAAGTCAGCGAGTTGATATTCTGTTGGCACGAAATGCATTTCAATTGTACCGTATTCAATATGATGTTTCAAGAAATGGTACCTTATATCGATATGCTTGGTTTTCGAGTGTTGCACAGGGTTGGCAGAGATAGCAATGGCACTTTTGGAATCACAGAAGATGGGTATTTTGAATAGGATGTGGCCGTAGTCTTTTAGTTGAGTTTTCATCCATAGAACCTGAGAACAACAGCTAGTAGCAGCAACGTATTCAGCTTCTGCTGTGGATGTTGAGACACAACTCTGCTTCTTGGAGGTCCAACTGACTAGTTTACCACCTAGGAATTGGCAACTCCCAGAGGTACTCTTTCTGTCGAGCATGCATCCTCCATAGTCTGAATCTGTATAAGCTTTAAGACTAAAACCATAGTTCTGTGGATACCAGAGACCTACATTTTTGGTCCCCTTTAGGTATCTAAAGATTCTCTTCACCGCATCATAATGTGATTTCTTAGGATTAGCTTGATAACGTGCACAAAGACATGTGGCATGCATAATGTCAGGTCTGCTTGCAGTTAAGTATAACAGAGATCCAATCATGCCTCTGTAAAGAGTGCATTCTACAGAGATGCCATCTGGATCTAAGAATAACTTATTTCCAGTGGCCATTGGAGTTTTCATTGCAGAGGTATCAGAGAGGCTATACTTGGAAAGAATGTCAGAGACATATTTGGCATGATTTATAAAAATTCCCTCTGAAGTTTGTTTGACTTGAAGTCCAAGGAAGAATGTTAATTCTCCCATCATACTCATTTCAAATTCACTCTACATGAGTTTTTCAAAACTTTTACACTCTTCTGAATTCGTAGACCCGAAAATTATGTCATCCACATAGATTTGTACAAGCATTATCTCACCCTTTTTATGTTTATAGAATAAGGTAGTATCTGTTGTACCTCTGTTGTAGCCATTGACTAGAAGGAAGGTAGAAAGTCGTTCGTACCATGCTCTTGGAGCGTGTTTCAGTCCGTATAGAGCCTTTTCAAGGTAGTATACATGCCTTGGAAACTTTGAGCTTTCAAACCCTGGTGGCTGATTTACGTAAACCTATTCTTGGATTTCACCGTTTAGAAAAGCTGATTTTACGTCCATCTGATAGACTTTAAAACCTCTGTGAGCTGCGAAGGCTAAGAATATTCTTATTGCTTCGAGTCGTGCGACAGGGGCAAAAGTCTCATCGTAGTCTATGCCTTCTTCTTGTCTATATCCCTTTGCTACTAATCTTGCTTTGTTTCTGATGACCACTCCATCTTCATCCTTCTTGTTTCTGTAGACCCATTTAGTCCCAATGGCATGTTTCCCTCGAGGCAGAGGTACTAAAGTCCATACTTTGTTACGCTCAAACTGCAGAAGTTCTTCTTGCATGGCGTCTACCCAATTTGGGTCATCTAGGGCTTCAGAAATCTTCTTTGGTTCTATCACACTGATAAAGTTAGTAAAAAAACAAAAATTAGCAGTGGCAGACCTGGTTTTTACTGAGTCAGAAGGTTCTCCTATTATTTGGCTTGGAGGATGGCTTTTTGTCCACTGAGTTGTGCGTGGAAGATGATCATCAATGTCCTCGAACCTTTCGTCAGCGGCTTCTTGTGTTTCTTCTTGTGAAGCCTCTGTCGATCTCCGTGTCTTGGTAGTTGATTCTACCATTTGTGGTAATATTGGTACGAGTGGTGGTGGGGTTTGTTCCTCTGAGGACGTATAGTCTTGGTCCTCGATTTCCTCTGTAATTGGTTCTTCTGTGGATTGTGGAGTTTGTTTTTCAGCAACTTCTTTGGTCGTTTTTCTTAATGTTTCATCTTCTGCATGTTCTTCTTCGGCAATTGCATCTGTAGTATTTATAGAAGAAGATGAAGCATTATTTGGACCTGTTAGAGTCATACCTGTAGGATTTTGTCCGACAGAGGATGGTTCTTCAGAAATTCTGATGGTTCCAACAGAAGGATCAATGTCATTGTTGAACATCTCTAAAAATAGAAGATCCAAATCTTCTTTTGTTTTTGAGATGTCAGAGGATTTCCCTTTAATTCCGAGTTCTGGACTGATTTGTTCAGAAGTCATTTGGAATGAATCATCAAAAGAAACATTAATGCTTTCTACAATCTTGCGAGACTTTGTAAGGAAGGTTCTGTAGGCTTTGGAAGTGGCAGAGTATCCAATGAATTTTCCTTCATCAGCTTTTACTTCAAATTTTCCTCTCGAATCTCTGTCGTTTAAAACAAAGCATTTGCATCCGAATACATGGAAAAACTTGATGTTTGGCCGCCTTTTGTGAAGTAATTCGTAAGGCGTTTTGAGTTGTCTTTTCACAATGGTTGAACGATTCTATGTATAACACGCAGTAGAAATTGCTTCTGCCCAAAAGTTCATTGGTAATCCGCATGCAGATAGCATAGTTCTTGCGGCCTCCACAAGTGTTCGATTCTTTCTTTCGACTACACCGTTCTGTTGTGGAGTTCGAGCGGCAGAGAGGTTCTGTGATATTCCTTCTGTAGAAAGATAGGCTTCAATGACACAGTTTTTAAATTCTGTGCCATTGTCACTTCTTAACCTCTGTATTCTGTAGTCATAAAGAACTTGAATTCTTTTCATTAGATTTATCAGTATAATTGGAACATCTGATTTCTTTCTAATAAATTCAACCCATGTGAAACGTGAATACTCATCAATTAGAACAAGTATGTATTTCTTGCCACCTAGGCTCTGTATAGCAATGGGACCGCAGAGGTCGACATGAAGCATGTACAGAGGCCTAGTGCCAGACACGTCTATTTTGCCTTTGTGGGAAGCCCTTCTGTGTTTTCCCATTTCACAGGCCGAACACAAGTGATCCTTATTGAATTTAACATTTGGCAAACCTTTAACTAGATCGAGTTTTACTAGTTTATCCAAGGTGTGAAAGTTTAAGTGACAGAACCTGTTGTGCCATAACCACGCTTCTTCACTTTTGCAGGCTACTAGGCAAACTTTATCCTTGGATTTTGAAGTAAAATTCATTAGATATAGATCACCTCTTCTTTCAGCTCGCAGAAGTTCCATTCCTGTGTTTTCACTTTGTAGAGAGCAGAAAGTTCTTTTGAATAACACATCGAATCCTGTATCACAGAGTTGACTTACACTTAGTAGGTTGTGTTTGAGGCCATTCACATATGCAACTTTGTATACAGAGATATTTTCTTTCTGTATGACTCCATAGCCTTTGATGTGTCCCTTCTTGTTGTCTCCAAAAGTTACAGATCCACCATCGTGTGTTTCTTTGTATGTGGATAGTAATCTTCTGTCGCCAGTCATGTGCCTTGAGCATCCGGAGTCAAGATACCAAATTGGCACATGTTGCTTCTGCAAGACAATCACAGAGACTTAGGTACCCATAACCATATGGGTCCAATATTGTTAGAATTTTTCAAGTTTGCCTTAGCATTCTTGAAATACATCTTATCCTTTGTAGAATGATCAGATTGTTTCTCTCGAGGTTTTGACTTTAGAGTTTGAATTTTAGTGGAGAGTAAGCAATCTGGATTTGAGAAGTGATTATTCAATTTGAACATAAGATCAAAGCAATGATAATATTTAATATGAGACGTGATTTGTTTGAACTTTTTATTGAATTCATTGAACTGAGTCACAGAGGCATTACATTCGTTCTTAACATTAGATTTCCTATTACAAGAAGATCTGTGAATACTAGAATGTTTTTTGCAAAAATCTTGTTTAGGTCCTGCCTTCTGTGAGTCTCTTCTGCGGTGAACGTCTGTCTTCACTGTCACAGAGGAAAGATATTTGTTAGCTTCAGGCCTTAAAGGTTTTGAAAATTTTGAGCTTTTAGAATTTTCAGAGGCCTTTTTCAAATTATCAAGCTCTGTAGAGGTTTTGACTTGTATACACATTTTTAGAAAATCTGGGCAGATAGGTATCTCTGTGATTTTCTCTTTTGAAGAAATAGTTCTGTTAAGAACTTCAGAGGAGATTTTGACATCCTCTGTGTCATAGTGAACTATCCCTGATTTAGAATCAGTCTCCGAGTCTTCAGAGGATGAATCGTCCTCATATACAGAAGTTGAGTCATCTCTTTCGACAGAGGCTGGATTTTCGGAGCAAGTATCGTACGAGCTTTCTTCCTCTGTAGAATGACTTTCATAGATGGCAGAGGTATCTGATGAGATCTTTTCAGCGAGAATTTGATCTATAGAAGATGTGCTGAGATTTTTTAAAACATTTGATTTTAAAATTTCCAAAATTTCTTTTTCAATAGATTTTTCAAGTTTTTCTTCTGAAAAGATGGGTTTAAACTCAGGAGCTTCTGCTGATAATTTTTTTTCATCGCTTATCATGCAGACAAAAGCGACCTGTGTTTGGGTCTCTGGTTTACCAAGCTTAAAGATACCAATCTGATCTTGTGTTTTCAGATATTTCTTTGGTTTGATTTCTCTATTGACAGAGGTTGGATATGATGAATCTGTGTTTTCAAACCACACATTGATCATCTTCGTATGTTTCCTCAAGTGAGGTTCTGCAGAGATTTTAACCCTTTTACATACAGAAAGTAAGTTTGGAAAGTTTGGTTTGTTAGTTTTTCCCAAAACAAATAGAGAAGGCAGAGGTTTTAGTTGTTTATTTTCAACTCCTAAGGTAATATCACTGTACCCTATACCTCGTCTTGCTATTTGAGAGTTTACTTTTTCATACACCTTCTGTGCATCTTTATAGTTTTTAAGTAAAACTTCTCTTCTTAAAAGATCTTGCCAAAGTACCTCTCTTTCCTTTTGAAAGTATTCTTTGAGAGCCCTTATGTCTGTTGTTTCACTTCTTGAAACTGAAAGTTCTTTTGTTTTGATTTTTAAAGCATAGGTTAGATCAGAAATTTGTCTTTTTAAAGGATCTACGTTTTTGCTCCAATATTTTTCGATTTTTTCTTTTTCTTCAAAGATTTTGGCCTTTTCTTGAGTGAGAAGCCTTACTTCTCTCTCATTAAAGGTCAGCCTTTTCTGAATGCTCTTATTTACTTCTTTCAGTTCATTGTTAAGTTCAAATAAATCATCATCTACAGTATTAATATTTGAGGTAGAGTTTGAAATGGATACCTCAGTGTCCGTGCCGGAGTCAACTTCTGCCATGCCACATAACAGGGCATTTGTGGGGAATTCATCGTCAGAGGTAGAGTCTGACTCGAAGTCCTCCTTACTTGCCTCGGAATGCCCTTTGTTCGCCATTAGGGATTTTTGCGCATAATACTCAGCCTTCTTTTTGTAAAAAGTTGAGTCCTTCTGTGGGCGGTTTTGTCTACCTTTGCATTCTTTAGAGAAGTGACCTGGCTTGCCGCAGTTGAAACAACCTTGGGAGGTGTTTCCAGTTTGATCTTCGGATTTCTGTTGGTCTCTACCTTTCTCTGTTCTGCATTCGTTTGCGTAATGACCAGGCTTACCACATTTGTAGCATTCTTGTGTGTGGCCTACCTTGTCATCTGATCTCTGTCGGTCATTTCCTCTGTAGTTTCTTTCGCTTGACCTATTTTGGTCATCATTTCTGTAGTCTGACCTCTGTCGGTCACTTGTTTCTTCTCTTCTTCCTTCATCTCTTCTACCGTCATCTCTTCTACCATCATCTCTTCTACCATCATCTTTTCTACCGGAATTCCTTTGGTTATTTCTAAACTCTCTTGTCAATAGAGCCATTGATTTAGCTAATGACGCAAGAGTTATTTCTTCCTCTTTCAGCTCGTCTTCTTCGCTATCAATCATTACCATCTTCTTTTTCTCCTTCTTTTTCTCCTCTGTAGATCTCTCATTTCCTGGTATGTCCGTAGCCTCTGTAGATTTACTAACCAATGCGTATGGTACAATGGTTAGTGTTTTAGCTTGAGCTATTTGAGGCTCTTGTGCGGCTAGTGTTCCATAGAGATCAGAGAGTGTCCAGGAGTCTAGATCTTGATTTGTTTGTAAAGACATAGACAACTGAAGCCACTCATCATTCAGGCTCTTTAGAAACATAACGTTATTTTCTTCCGTGGTTCTGTGAATACCAGACTTTCTGCATTTGTTTATGAGAGAGTTGAACCGATCGTATGTTGTTTGCAGCGATTCTGTTGCAGAGACTCTGAAGGCATGATACTCGTTTATGTATTGTGCCATTCGGTTCTTCTGTGTTTTAGCACCCCCTTCCAGCTGTCTTTCTAATTCTTTCCAAAGATCGTGCGCTGTTTCGCATGCATCTAAAGATTGAAATATTTCGTTGGGGATAGCCATGATTAATATTCTTTTCGTTTTCTGGGCAACTTCATCTTCTGCCTTATCTTCATCTGACCAGTCTACTTTCGGCTTAGGTTTCTTATGTTTAGGGATTTCAAGAGATTCGTTAGTAGCTGGTACACGTGGCATAGTTATCATAGGAACCGGAGGAAGATTATAAAGATATTGTTTGAGATTTTTTTCAGTACCCTCAAAAAAATGAACCATTCTTATTTTCCATTGAGGATACTCATCTCTAAGAAGAGTAGGAGGTTTAGTTAATGAGCCAGCAGTAAAAAAGTTATTGGTATTTGTCATTTTGAGAAAAGGATAATCTGATGGAGGATTTATGAGTATGAAGATCTGAAAGTTTTTCTGGGTATAACTAATATCCAGAAATCTGGTGATGAAGAGAGAAAATAATCTATCAGAAAAAAATTGTAAAACGAGGATCACTTGATATTGAAAATCAAGCTTTGCTCTGATACCAATTGTTGGTTCCCGTTTTGCTTTAAACAAGATTATCAGATCTATTAGTTCAAGTTAATGTTTGATGCGGAAGCGTATTTGAAGAACTAACAGATAAGTTTGATAGATTTAGACCAAAATATAAATAAACAATGAACAGGAAATAATATTTCAAAGTTTACTGAATATATATTAAGAACAGATTTAAGAACAATGAGTAAGAAAAGCTTCAAAATAGATATGACTCTTAAGGTGAATAAGCTTTTTGTGTTCTTATGATGGTCGATTTATGAGATTGATTGATGATTATTAAGGAAGAACTCAACATGAGTCTTCCTTATATACTACTTTAAAGGGGACCGTAAAGCATATGCTACTATTCACACGGTACTGATGAATAGTTGAACGGATGTCGTGAACAGTTGCAAGAACGGCATGAACAGTAAGACGTGTTGTATTGCATTTAATGCAGCAGACGTCTAATATGTACTAAGCCCTACTGAGTCCAATCAGAGTTTGACACGTCGACGTTGGACAGGGCATGCTACCATGCAAGTTGATGAACGGGTCCTGTAACAGTAGCAAGATATTATAAATATCTTCAATTCTTTCAGTGAGGACCACAGAGGCTCTGTAATGAGTTATAGAGGTTCTGTGGTCTGGTCCTCTGTGGAGCAGTCTTCACCGGATTCCGAGATATTGGTCTTCTTTGTGCGTATGACAGAGCTTCTGTAGCGCGCCTCTTTAGCTTCTGTAGATTCTTGATCTTGAGCCCTCGGTAAGTCCGGCAGAGCCTCTGTTAAGAGGCTTTCTTCACTTAGCCTATTTTTCACTACTTCTAAATACTTCTATGATTAGGAAGATTGAAGCTAACATGCATTATTATGAAGATTCAAGTTGTGTTTTGTATCTATTATGTACTTTATTATAAATGAAAAAGTTTGTACTGAAAGACCTATTTGGTAAGATAAGGGACCATAAATGAAATATGATGTATTGTTTTGTGGTGAAATATATGTTATTTGTATGTTGGGATTTCCGAGTTGTTACAGATGGTATTAGAGCCATAGTTTAAGGGACTTATGTATTAGTATCTGTACCTAGACTTAAACTGCATGGGAAGTAGGATGTCCCTGTTATTGTAGAACCTTGGGATGTTAAATATAAAAAGGTGGAAGGAACATCATGTAAGGTAATTTCAGATTACACCTGGCCAGTGTAATTGTGATCTTACAGGTACATGTTTGGACTGGAATACCTTGTTATATGGGGTATGTGCTTATGTGTATATTAACCTTGTCTGAATCAACAGAATGGCAAGTGGTACAAGACGAACAAATCGGGAAGGGGTAGGAAATCCGAATAGAACCAATCCAACAGCCGGAGGAAGGGGAAGAGGGGGAGAAAGGGGCAGAGGCAGAAGTGGGGGCAGAGTTCAGGGACGTGGTACGAAGTTTGTTACTAGAGACGACTTAGCGGCCGAAATAGGAAGATTACAGGCAAATATTCAGGCTATGTTTAACCAGACTCATAATACCTAAACGGAAAGACCAGATCCCACACATGAAGAAGAGATGCCTATTACTCCTACCGTTGTACCCGTAATGAAAAAGTGTGATTACAAAATGTTTCTTAGTTGTAAGCCTCCGACCTATTCAGGAGATCGGGATCCAGTGAAAGCTATGCAATGGTTGAAGGAAATAGAATCCATCTTCAAGACTAGCAAGTGCGCGGAAGAGGATAGTGTACTTTATGGAACCGCAATGTTGAAGGGTGACGCTTTGTACTGGTGGGAAGCTCATATATCTTCGGGAGGTTCGGACATATATTCTACCTTCTCGTGGGAAGAATTTGTTATAGCTTTCTGGAAGCAGTTCTGTCCTCATGCAGCTGTTAAACAACTAGAGGGGGGGTTTATGAATTTGCAGAAAGGAAACTTATCTGTTCGGGACTACACTGCTCGTTTTCTAGAAAAATCTCGTTTTGCGGAGTATTACGTTGCCACGGAGGCAATGAAAGTGGAGAGGTTTATCTTCGGGTTGAATCCAGATGTCAGAAGGCTAGTAACTGCAAAGGGACCCGATACTTTCTCATCTGCAGTAGATGCCGCGGAAGATGTGGAGCGAGATAATAGGAGGGATGTTGGTGATAAGAGTATGGGAAAGAGAAAATGGGAAGGACCACCACATGATCCGAAGAAGTCAAGGTTTCAGCGATTTGATAGCCGTTCACCTTTTCAACCAGTGGAAAGACCTTGCCCAAGGTGCCACCGTTTTCACCAAGGAAGCTGTCAAGTGGATCCTAGAAACTATTATAAGTGCGGAAAGGTCAGTCACATTGCTAAAGACTGTCGAGTCGTTAGATTTTGTTACTCATGCAATTCTCCTGATCATCTTCAGTCCGATTGTCCACTGGGTAGAATACAATCAGGGGGTACGTCAGTAAGACCGACCGGTGTCAGACCAGTAGTACAGAGGCCAGAACCAGCAAGAACAATGGGTCATTCATTTCAGATGACAGCAAAGGAAGCGGAGGAAACTCCGGACGTGGTTACAGGTACATTCCTAATAAATTCTACATGTGCTAAGGTGTTATTTGATTCCGGTGCAAACCGATCGTTTGTGTCTCCTTCATTTGCTGCTTATATGCATTTAAAGCCTAAAGTGTTAGATCATGCTTTAATGGTAGATACTGCAAATGATAATCAAGTGTCGGTTAAAGAAGTATTTGATAGCTGTGTGATAGATATAGAAGGGTGCGGAGTACCGATTCAGTTATTTCCAATAGCCCTGGTCGAGTTCGATGTGGTAGTGGGAATGGATTGGTTATCCGAGAATCAAGCTAACATAATTTGTGATAAGAAGTTAATAAATGTTGTGTTACCTGAGAAGGGGCCAGTAGTGATTTATGGTGATCGTAGAAATCATCAGTCTAGTCTTATATCTATGATAAAAGCCCGTAAGTGTGTTAATAAAGGTTGCCCGAGTTACTTAGCTTATGTGATAGATACTAAGCTAGAGAAGAGTAAGTTGGAAGATATTCCAATTGTTAGTGAATTTCCAGAAGTTTTCCCCGAAGACTTGAATAGCCTTCCGCCCGTTAGACAGGTAGAGTTTGGTATAGATCTGATTCCTGGAGCTGCTCCGGTTGCCCGTGCACCGTATCATTTGGCACCTCCAGAGATGAAAGAGATGATGACTCAACTGCAGGATCTTTCAGATAAAGGCTTCATTAGACCGAGTTATTCGCCGTGGGGAGCACCAGTTTTATTTGTTAAAAAGAAGGATGGTTCGATGAGAATGTGTATCGACTACCAGGAATTGAATAAGCGTACGATCAAGAACAAGTATCCGTTACCCAGAATTGATGATCTCTTCGATAAATTAGTTGGAGCTTGTTATTTCTCCAAGATTGATCTAAGATCCGGTTATCATCAGTTGAAGGTTAAAGAAGAAGACGTTCTGAAAACTGCTTTTCGCACAAGGTATGGTCATTATGAATTCTTAGTGATGCGGTTTGGTTTGACGAATGCTCCATCCGCCTTTATGGATTTAATGAATCGGGTATGTAAGCAGTGTCTTGATAAATTCGTGATTGTATTTAACGATGATATACTTATCTATTACCGATCCAAGGAAGAGCACGCTCAACATCTTCGTTTGGTTCTAGAAATATTGAAGCAAGAAAAGTTGTATGCTAAATTTTCAAAATGTGAATTCTGGCTACGGGAAGTTCAGTTTCTGGGGCATGTAGTTTCCGTGAAAGGCTTTCAAGTTGATCCAATGAAAGTAGAAGCGATTGAAAAGTGGGAACCGCCGAGAACGCCAACCGAAGTACGTAGTTTTCTGGGTTTAGCCGGTTACTATCGAAAGTTTATAAAAGACTTCTCTCGTATCGCGACGCCTTTGACTAAGCAGACTCGGAAGAATCTAAAGTTTGAGTGGAAAGCAGAACAGGATGAAGCATTCTGAATATTGAAAGAGAAAGTTTGCAGCGCGCCGATTTTGTCATTTCCTGAAGGTTCCGAAGATTTTGTTGTTTACAGTGATGCTTCCAAACTGGGATTGGGGTGTGTACTAATGCAACGTGGAAAAGTTATAGCTTATGCTTCTCGTCAGTTGAAAGATCATGAAAGACAGTATCCTACGCATGACATGGAGCTTGCAGCAGTTGTATTCGCGTTGAAGATTTGGAGACATTATCTTTATGGTACCAAATGTCAAATTTATACTGATCATAAGAGTCTCCAACATCTTTTCGATCAGAAGGAACTAAATATGAGGCAAAGAAGATGGCTAGAACTGGTGAATGATTATGACTGTGAAATTCTTTATCATCCGGGAAAGGAGAACGTGGTAGCTGATGCACTGAGTCATCAAGAAAGGAGTGGAATGATAAAAGCCATTGCACTTTGAGCGGAGCTTTTACCTAACATTTTTGACGATTTGCTGAAGTGTCAAATAGAAGCCTATCAGGAAGAACAGTTGAAATCGGAACGGTTAGTGGGGTTATCAGCATTGTTAGTAAAGGATGATCGTGGGTTGTTGTGTTTGGGAAACAGAATTTGGGTGCCTCTTTTGGGTGGTTTACGTGATCGCGTACTGCAAGAAACTCACCAATCTCGATTTTCAATTCATCCAGGTACAAATAAAATGTACAAAGATCTGAAACAATTTTATTGGTGGACGGGAATAAAAAGGAGTATTGCTAAGCATGTGGAAGATTGTACTACTTGCAAGAAGGTAAAGATTGAACATCAAAAGCCGTTTGGTCAGTTACAACGATTGGAAATACCGATGTGGAAATGGGATCAGATTACTACAGATTTCATTACAAAACTACCAAGGACTCCGAAGGGATATAATTCTATTTGTGTGATTGTGGATAGATTAACGATGTCTGCTCACTTCTTACCGATAAAGGAAACTGATTCGATGGAACGCTTAGCCAAATTGTACATTGACAAAATAGTAACTCGACATGGAGTTCCAATCTCGATTATTTCAGATCGGGATTGTCGTTTTACTTCAAGGATCTGGAGAAGTTTTCAAAAGGAGATAGGAACGCAGATAAAGTTAAGTACAACATATTGTTTGGGCAAAAAATCACGTCGCTCGACCGCGACCAGAACAAGTAAGACGTATGATTAAGGACTATATCTTGTATTAAGATAAGGTCTCGACAAAGACCCAGAACACCATCGTCGTCCCTCATAAAAGGTAAGTCGAGAGTTCCTTACGACGATCGACCATAGCGTCGCCCGATCCGCACGACTATTATATAAGGACGTGCGACCCCGACCAAAGCTAACATTCACCATAACCGTTTGTTAAGTGTTTAATGCAGGAATAAAAGTCATTAAGGAGCAATGACTATAACCGACGCAATCATTAAACAGCCGGCGACCGTAACGGACGAAGATCATTACTCCGGCGCCCGTTTCCAACCGTTAAGGCCATTAAAGGAGCATTCATGGATGAAGCTAAGGACACGAAGACTATAAATATCAAGCTCAATCAACATTTTAAGACATCGAATATCCGGCGATTAACAACCGAAGCAATATTCAAGAACACCTGAAGTGAAGAACCATTATTCTAAGTATCGCTCTCGATGCACGACAACAGCCCTCGACCAGCAGTTCACACTTTGTTTCGTACACGACAAACACCTATTTTTACATTCAAACACTTGTACTTTACATTTCGAAGCATTTCCTTCATTTGTATTGTAATCTCTGTACGATCGACAGCAGTATCCAAGGACATCGCCCCTGATTAGCGATCATAGTGCAGCGACGACTCCCCCTGTCGTCCGTAGGTTTTTTCCTCGATTGAGGTTTTTCCTGCGTCATCAAATCCCTTGTTTCTTTATTTTATTTATCGTCGCACGTCTCATCGAAAGATTCTTTCTTTAGATGTTTAAGTCCACATTGACCTTAAGTTGTCCCTTTGGTGCGATTTTTGGCATTAACAGTTTGGCGCCATCCGTGGGACTACATCTAGAGAAAATCCTCGACGAACGTGCATTCTACTAATAGTTTCTTGGAGTTTCTTCTATTTTCTGTTGCAGGAAAATGGCAGTCCCTGGAAAACCGCAGCAAGTCGTCGCTCAGATGTATTAGGAGCTCGAGGTTGCCAGGAATCAACTCAATGTAATGGCATAGCAGAATCGCAGAGCAGCTGAAGAGATCGCGCGGCTAAGGAATCCTTTTAGACCCCAGAATGGTCCTAGACCATTCATCCAGAATCCAGGTCCGGGACCAGGTCCGTCCGCGAAGAATCAGCATCCATGTCCATTCATGCATAATCAGCAGTCGGGTCCGTTCATTCCGAATCCCCAGTCTGCGCAGATTCCCCCTCAGCACATCTGACCACCACCCTTGAACAATGGATCCCAACCATTGCAAGGTGGTGCCCAACCATTTCAGAATGGATCCCAGCTGTTTTCCCAGCCGTTCCAAAGTGGTCCGCAACCTTTTCAGCAAGGTTCGCAACCTTTCCAGCAGAGATCGCAGCCATTTCAGCAGGGACCACAATCGTTTCAGAATGGACCACAGCAATTCCACTATGGGTCGCAGCCATATTTTGTCCCATTCAATGGGGACACCAATGGTTCGTCACATGGTAATGGTACTAGTCCAGGGACCAATCCCTCGACAGGGGCAAATCCTGATCTTAACGATCCCGTCGCCCAGCGTTTGAAGATGTTAGAAGACCAAAATGAGCGTGTCCTGTCCTTGCTCGCCATGTTGCCTGGGGCAGCCGTGCCTGTCGACGTCGAGCCTCGCTCGAGGTATCAGGCGTCGCCCTTCATCGACGAGATCGCCACCGTCGAGGTCCCAAAGATGTAAAACATTCCTGCCTTCACTCCCAAGTATTCAGGTGTGACCGATCCAACCGAGCATGTCGCGCAGTATAAGCAGCTCATGTGGACATTCTCGATTCCACACATGTACCAGGAAGTATGCATGTGCAAGAGTTTCGGGGTGACTTTCACTGGTCCAGCTCTCCAGTGGTTGATCAATCTCAAACCCAAATCTATCGGGTCGTTCGCCGAATTGGTCAACCAATTCTCCCGGCAATTCGCTAGCAGTCGTAAGATGGAAAAGCAGACTAGTGATTTGTACTATGTCGTGTAGAAGACCAATGAGTCTATTCGAAGTTATTTCAATAGATTCTATGCTGAAATGATCAGTATCCGCAATTGTGACATCAAAACTGCGATCGAAGCTTATAAGTGTGGTCTAGACGATAGTTCAGGTCTATATATCGATCTGACCAAGTATCCCCCAGAGACTTTCGAAGAAGTCCGACCTCGAACCTTAGGTGTCAAGAAGCCAGAATCCGTTAGGTGTCAAGTAGCCAGAATTCCAGCCAAAACCCATATCCAGAATAGAGCCAGCGCGTCAGATTTCAAACGTTCGTTTCAAGACGAAGGCAGAAGATAAAACCGCGACTAAATTCCCCGTGTACCCCAAGATCTCCTCTTATGGGTTCAAAGGGTCAGCTAAAGACTTAGTCGAAGCTCTGAAGACCACCCAAGCAACCATCCGGTGGCCGAAGAAGTATGACTTGGACGACGCTAAGAAGGATAAATCAAAGTGGTGCGACTTCCACGTCGACCATGGTCATGCGACAGATGATTGTATCGCACTTAAGAAGGAATTGGCATATCATGTTCCACATGGTAATCTCAAAGATATTATTGATGATGTCATTCTTCCAGCTAATAGCCATCAATCGTCAGTGCCCAAGCTTGCAAAGATCATCAATTGCATCACTGGTGGTTCGGACGTGTGTGGTCTGACGTACTCCGCAGCTAAGCATCATGCCAGTCAAGCGCCCGACGACCGGCGTATTCCTCATTCATCCAGACCCAAAGGAGATTTAGAACTAGAAGCCATGAAGATCGTGTTCGACCAAGTCGACCTCAGCGACTCGTTCCAAAAGCATCACGACGGGTTGATCATTTAACTTACGGTTGGTAACTGTTTGACGCGTCGAGTATTGGTAGACGGGGGCAGTTCATCAAACATCATTTTTATCAACACTATCAAAGCCATGGGAATTGATCCCTCATAAATCACCCGACGTTCGACAACTTTGGTCGATTTCAATGGAGAAGCGACGAGCACCTTTGGAGAGATAATTTTGCCCGTCTATGCCGGAGGAGTCAATAAGCAGACTAAGTTCAGTGTTATCGACTGTGCATCAGCCTATAACATCATCTTAGGTCGACCATGGATTCATGAAATGAAAGCCGTTCCCTCGACATATCATCAAATCATGAAATTCCCTACGCCGTGGGGAATCCAAGAGATCAGAAAGCGAGCAAAAAGTCGCTCGAGATTGCTATAAAGCCACCTTGAAGACGCGAAAATAGGCCGTCAAGAACGTCACTCCAACCCAAGGCAAAACACGATCATAAGAGTCACGACAGGTTTGTTTCTTTTTTCTGAAATAACAGGTTCGCCAGGTCGTGCGACGCGTATATTGTGGTGACTTGCGACGACATGTCCCAGACCTAGCATATCGTCTCAAAGCCACCACAAGGGGGCAAGATGATACAATATATCCAGAGGCCCAACATGAAAACCAAAAATTCAAAGTATTTCAGAACACTCGACAAGAAGGTACGTTCCTTACCCTTTTTCATTTTTTACATATGATTATTTACCAAGACAATTACTGACTTAAGCATCGGAGGGTCGTTGGTTAGCCAACGACCAAACCCCCGACATCGCTTTATCGCAGGATCGCATGACATAGATGATCAGGTCCATGACTTGATCACGCCTCATAGCTCGTCGACGACTTAATCGCACGATCTTATAGTCTAAACGACTTTGCAGTCTGAGTTTCTTAACTTAGAAAAACTTCGCGTTTTAAATGTATGCCTTAGTCGCATGTATTTATGTTTGTCCGCGTAATAAAAAACCTTACGATTTATGTGTCAATGGGTGCTTTAATCGCATGCTCTCATAGTACGCTCTTACTCTTGCTCTAACAATAGGCGACGTAGTTACGTGACCTATCATGTATTCTACAAACAATTACATAACTAACAACATTTATGTGACGAGATTGTCAATTCGACAAAAAAACAATTTCCATTTCATCATGTCAATATGTTACATCCAAAAAATTGACCACCATTTCCTAAACTGCAGGAGGAGCATCCATCGCATTATTGCCTGAGGTCCCGACCTGAGGATCATCATCTGCCATTTCCCACGTTCGACTTAGGGCTTGCAGTTCATACTGAGTATCGAAAAGCTGAATAGCTAACTCATCGGCGCGTGCCAAAACCAACCTCTCCCTCTCCAACGCCGCCTCCTCCCTTTTCAAGGTAGACGCCACCAACTTCTCGGCTTTCGACATCTTGGCGTACAATGCCAGAGACGATTGGAACGTCTAAAAATACACCAAATAGTGTTAGACAACGAACGACATCGAACGTTGAAACAAATCATGAAAGATTGACACTTACTGAGAACGCCAGACTGGCAACCTGAGATCCTATCTCTCCGGCCGGAACCCCGTGAAAATGCTCCCTGAAAGATGGAAGCAAACACCTCTCCAAGTGAGGAAACAACGTCGTCCCGTCTAGGACAACATCCGCCATAAAGTCCGACGGCAATGAAAAATTAACCGTCGCGACTTCGGCCGACGACCCATCGCCCCTGACGGCAGATGATGTGGTTAACATCTTGAACACCGGTCTCGTCATTGTCGCCGGAAGCGCCGAACATGCCAGTGTCGCGTCCATCCTGCCAGGACGGCTGGATGACGCCTTTGCCTTTTTAGGCAGAACAACTCTAGATGAGTTATCAACCCTCGATGACGGTTCCCTCAGGAACGTCTTCCTGGTTCTCTTTTGGCTCGACCCAGCTGTCGAAACGTATTCACCTCGAAGGGCACGCATGATCTGCTTCCTTTATTCCTTAGAGACTGATTTCCTCTCAATCGACACTAACCAGGAAATACATGAAACATCAGATGGAAAATATAAATGGTGAAAATCAACAATCGTAAAATGTTTACCGATCGTTTCCTCTCGTTCAGCGTCCACCGCCACGTCCTCGTCTTCGGCCACCAATTGCCACGTAACGAAAGATCGTTCGTCAACGCTAAGACTCAAGAACTTGTTGATCTTAGCCTGGGAATCCGCAGTCGGTTTCACTTCGTCAAACTGAATCTCTGAGGATAACAGGAGAAGAATGGTAAGTAAAAGCCATAAAAATGAAATTCAGAAAATGGCAAAGCATACCTGTCTTATTCCAGCCTGACCGCATCCAATCACTGCTGGAATCTAGTGAATCGGCAAGAACAAACACATACCTCGACTTCCACCCACGATCATTAACACCTGTTCCCAAAACCAAAGAACGATCACCCCTGAACTTAAAATAAGGACTATAACGCCAGTTCTTATCCTTTTTAACTTGATACGCCGCCAATAAATCATTCAGGATCATAGGAGACTCCCATTTTGTGGACGCTCGCTCAATAACCATTAGAACTCGCCAAAGTTGGGTCATCAATTGTCCCGGCGACACATCGAAATCCTGCATGAATGACTTAGATAAACCAGAAAACGGCCACTAAAACCCTATCTTAAAAGGATACTCATATAAAGCAATATATCCCACGGGGCAGTCCATAGAACGAACAATCTCCGGACACCGCAACTCTATATTTGCCGAGATTTTTGCCAAACTCCTAAAAGCATCTAAGTCTACGTGATTCATGATAAGGCTAACAGGTTCCGTCGACATTGTGAATCGGAGGACAGAACAAGATAAACGCGAACCGGTCTAGTTCCACGACAACCAGGTAAGTCCCTCAACCCAGGTCACAAGTCTAAGCGTTCGACAAGCAAAATTTAAAACTTAAATTTGACATTCAATTTTCAAATTTTGGGGGCAATCTGTTTGGGCAAAAAATCACGTCGCTCGACCGCGACCAGAACAAGTAAGACGTATGATTAAGGACTATATCTTGTATTAAGATAAGGTCTCGACAAAGACCCAGAACACCATCGTCGTCCCTCATAAAAGGTAAGTCGAGAGTTCCTTACGACGCTCGACCATAGCGTCGCCCGATCCACACGACTATTATATAAGGACGTGCGACCTCGACCAAAGCTAACGTTCACCATGACCGTTTGTTAAGTGTTTAATGCAGGAATAAAAGTCATTAAGGAGCAACGACTATAACCGACACAATCATTAAACAGCCGGCGACCGTAACGGACGAAGATCATTACTCCGGCGACCGTTTCCAACCGTTAAGGCCATTAAAGGAGCATTCATGGATGAAGCTAAGGACACGAAGACTATAAATATCAAGCTCAATCAACATTTCAAGACGTCGAATATCCGGCGATTAACAATCGAAGCAATATTCAAGAACATCTGAAGTGAAGAACCATTATTCTAAGTTTCGCTCTCGACGCACGACAACAACCCTCGACCAGCAGTTCACACTTTGTTTCGTACACGACAAACACCTATTTTTACATTCAAACACTTGTACTTTACATTTCGAAGCATTTCCTTCATTTGTATTGTAATCTCTGTACGATCGACACTAGTATCCAAGGACATCACCCCTGATTGGCGACCATAGTGCAGCGACGACACCCCCTGTCGTCCGCAGGTTTTTTCCTCGATTGAGGTATTTCCTGCGTCATCAAATCCCTTGTTTCTTTATTTTATTTTTCGTCGCACGTCTCGTCGAAAGATTCTTTCTTTAGTTGTTTAAGTCCACATCGACCTTAAGTTGTCCCTTTGGTGCGATTTTTGGCATTAACACCTATCATCCTCAAACTAACGGTCAGAGTGAGCGAACGATTCAAACTTTAGAAGATATGCTCCGAGCATGCATTGTTGATTTTGGGGGATCGTGGGATAAGCATTTGCCGTTGATTTAATTTGCCTACAACAACAATTATCATTCCAGCATTCAAGCAGCATCGTTTGAAGTTTTGTATGGTAGAAAATGTCGAACACCTTTGTGTTGGAATGAGGTAGGGGAAAAACAACTAGCAGGGCCGGATATAGTTCAGTTAACCGCGGATAAAGTTACTCAGATTCGGGAAAGATTGAAGGTGGCTCAAGACAGACAGAAAAGCTACGCCGACCGACGCCGGAAACCGTTAGAGTTCCAAGTTGGAGATTTTGTAATGTTAAAAGTCTCACCTTGGAAAGGAGTCATTCGATTTAGAAGGCAAGGTAAACTTAGTCCGAGATATATTGGACCGTTTGCAATTACTGAAAGAATTGGGGAAGTAACTTACCGATTAGATTTACCACCAGAGTTAAGCAGGATTCACAACGCCTTTCATGTGTCCAATTTTCGAAAGTGTTTGGTTACACCTGATCAGGCAGTGTCTCTACCAGATATACAAGTTGATGAAAAGTTGAATTATGTGGAAGAACCTGAGGCTATTGTCGATCAAAAAGTTAAAGTTCTGCGGAATAAGGAGATAAGACAGGTGAAAGTTCAGTGGCGACATCATAGGGGTCAGGATGCTACGTGGGAATCAGAGTCAGAAATAAGAACCAAATACCCTCATCTGTTCACTTAACTGAATTCTGGGACGGAATTCTTTTAAGGGAGAGATGTTGTAATAACTAGGTATGTCATTGATTTATTTAATGTTATTATTTGAACTTAAGAAAGGTTTGGAGTTAGTTTTATAAATGTTAGTTAAGTAATTATGGAGATAGAAGTTAAGGGGTAAGTGTTAATTTTTATGTGGAAGTATAAGGGGGTGTTTTGTCAAATGAGTGAAACCTAGGGTTTGTTTGGTCATTTTACCTAAACCACACACCACCACCGCCACACTCACCTCACAAGGAGGAGGTGTCTCCTTTGGATATACACTTAGTAATATCCTAATTGTGAGTGTATGTGTGTGTGTTTCGGTTGAGAGAGAGAAGAGAGAGATAGAACCATAGAGAAGAAAGAAGAAGAAAGACAAAGATTGATTGCGTGATTTGGAAGATTCATCTTGTGAAAATTAAAGGTATGTAACCTCTTAATCTATCTTTATTGTTTAGATAAAGTTTTATGTAAGTTTTGATGGGTTTTGATGATTTATGGATGAGTTGGGAAATCTGAGCATATGGTTAGGTTATGTTAATAGTCTTAAACATATCTGCATAGTTACAGTAACATGCATAGCTTAAAAGTTTAGATTTATAGGTTAAGTATGAACTAGTTGACTGAGACATTCATTGAAGTCGCAACAGTGGGTTGCGACATGGTTGAAGGTTACGATCTTCATGAATGTCGCAACCTTGAGTTGCGACTTTCTCGTGAAGTCGCAATAGTGGGTTGCGACTTGGTGCTATGTTGCAACAGTTGGTTGCGACTTGAGGGGGTTGTCGCAACAGTTGATTGCGACTTGGTACTGTGTCGCAGTAGTTGGTTGCGACTTGGTGTAGTGTATTGCGACATAGAGTATTTCCATGGTTGATTCCGACTTGAGTCGAGGATTTTAGAGATTTTAGTCTTTAAAAGAAATATTTGTATTTGTGTGATACAGGTTCTGTGAAACTGAACTGAAGAATTTGGGGTGCTTGGTAATAGCTTGGGAGGATTTTGAAAATATTCGAAACAAGTGAGTTTTTATTTAAAATGTTTTCAAATGGAATACATATATGTGAATGAATGTAATATTGTGCATATAGTGTTTATATGAGTATTACATTGTATGGGTGCTAGTTGGCCGGGCTTAGGATCGGCGAAAGTTGGCTGTACAGAGGGACAGTGGTGTTGGCTGTATTTAGTACAGCGGTGTAAATTAATTAATTGGATTGCTACCAATTAATATGGCCAAGAGAAAGAGAAAGAGAAAGAGAAAGAGAAAGAGAAAGAGATGGAAAGATACATGATGCATGAGTCATAATTGGTATTTCTTATGTGCATTATGTGTATTGATTGTTTGTTTGTAAAGATGGTTTTTAACTAACGAGGATTTTCTCACTAGACCTCAAGGTCTAACCCTCATTTTTGTTTTAAAATATGTATTCCAGGTCAAGGAGCAAGTAAGGGACAGTGATAGGATATATCATGTTTAGCTTTTTGGAAGATGCATGATTATGAAGATTCAAGTTGTGTTTTGTATCTATTATGTACTTTATTATAAATGAAAAAGTTTGTACTGAAAGACCTATTTGGTTAAGATAAGGGACCATAAATGAAATATGATGTATTGTTTTGTGGTGAAATATATGTTATTTGTATGTTGGGATTTCCGGGTTGTTACATTATGAAATACCTTTCTTGGTGGGATAGGCTGAGATTTCGGATCAGGTTGAGCTTCGATTGTGCTGGATGGAGTTTCCATAATTGATTTCTCTTTCACAGCTCGACTCACTTCAGCAGACAAATTAGAAACTATCTCTTTCAATTCTGCAGTATTAGCTTTGTACAAATTATTCAACGAACTAATTGCCAACTCCAAAAGTTTGACTGAAAGAAAGTTACGGGGAGTAGGACCCATCAACGATCTAATCTGTTGAGCTTGAACCGGGGTAACACCCAGACCACTTAGGTTACTTGTTTGCATGACAGTCGAAGAGACTACATGGCATGTGTTCAATGCTGGCATGGAGTTAACATTGACAGGACTTGCACCCGGTCCTCATAAAGAACCAATAAATGGCGGGAATACTCTGGGCGTTCCGATTGGATCACGAAGAATTCCAATGTTTTGTGTCACCAGCTGTGTCTTGACTGTCACCGTAAGTGTCATAGGAAATGAAGTAGTTCCAAAGGGCTCTAGACTCAAAGTGCTTACAAATAAAGTCGGTGGCCGGGGCAACTGCCTACCTGTTTCAATACCAGCAAACACCGATTGTGTTGCCGATAGAGTTTGTTCTAATCCCCTATGAGAAAGTGAAACACCAACTTATTGAGAAGTTGATGAGTGGCCGAGTGGGGTTGTGCAATGCATAGATGGGTCTACTATGTCTTTTTCAGTGTCTAATGGCGACGAACGCTCATTGACAGTAGATGTGGCTACCCTGATAGACTCGGTTTGGATAGGATCAGTAGTTAAAACTTTAGTTAATCCTGTCTCACACTCACCATCTTTTTTTCTATACTTCTCACATAACCTCACTTGTAATTTTGTTTCAACTAAATCTCCCTCAGAACACCTTGTATCTCCTCGAGTACTAGAGTTAATTTGGGAATGAACAATGATCTCAAAGTCATTATGATCATCTGGTTGATCATAATCATTATCATCATCTGAACTATCCATCTCTTTTTCATCATCAGCTGCGTCTGAACTAGTACTAGGAGCATATACATTGGCCGGATCATCAATGTCATCAAAAATTTCATTAGTTTCTTGCTCGGAGTCGGAAAAACCAAGGCTTTCTTCATCTAGAGCACGCGATGAGTGACCAGGATCACCCCCATCTCCAGTTCCCCTCACATCATTTTTACCTCTCATCTCACTCTGTTCAGGTACCCCAGTATTCTGAACTCTCTCACTAACTTTGTAGGTTCCTAGATTCAAGTTGTATCACATAAACAACACAAAACAGACAGCGGAAGCAATATATAAAGCCATTAAATGTGAGTGATTGTGTAGATGATAATGTAAAAGTGAGAGTATCAATAATGAACAGTAAATGATAACAAGATCAAGTAAATAAGCTGCTCGTATATTGATATTTGAATAACACCAAGAACACGTTCAAGTGCGTGTATTCTGAAATCTCTCAGGAAACAAATCGTACAGTGGTAGTGGAATAGAATGTTGCAGTGTTTGCTCTCACAAATGTGGAAAACAATTCTTCCAAAAGCCTACAAATGTGTGTTCCAGTACCCTTCTATTTATAGCCTGATAAAGTAAAAGGCAATGTACTATCTAACCCTGGAATGACACGTGGAAAGTGTGTCTCCGTCCTTTTAGGGTTGACGTGGAAGTACGGACACATGTCTGACACTTAGAGATTTCTACGAGACTTAAGCTTCACAGAGGTCTTCATTTACCAAAGCTCTTACGTCAGAGCTCTGATGGTCTTCTGGTGTGAACAGTTCTTCTAGTGAAACAGAAGAAGTATTCTGCTAGAGCTATGTCGAGATCTGATGATCTTCTTGCTGATTTTCTTCTAAGTCTTCTGCTGTATCTCTGGTGGTCTTCTGATTTGTAATATTTTCAATACTTTTACATCTGGTATATTTGGGGCTAACAATCTCCCCCTAAGTATTGAAAATACAAATAATAGAAATTGCAGAGATGTAAACAAAAGACAGAGGAGAAAGTTATCTTGTGTGAAACTTGGCACTATTCTTTTAAAGATGATTTCAATACAATATAAAAGAATAAGTACACTAGGCATAGTATTCTCCTCTTAGAATTCTGTCAAATCTTCTGATCAGGTCTCAGAATTCTAACAAGAGATTTATCTGATTGATGTAAAGCCTCAGCTGTTCTTCTGGACACTTTTCCCTTGAAAGATTCAGTATGACATATTTTAGATACTGCCGCGATTCACTTGAGTACTTGTGGGTTTCAGCAGATCTGGTGGCCTTCTTGATGCCCTTCTGTCGGCAGATAAAGATTGGAGGATCTCCAATCACGGTTCCAGTTCTGTAATGGCCATAAGCCTCAAGATGTTCATTTAGAGGTGGAATCGCCAATCTCTTAATTTTAAACTCTATGCCTAGCTGAAAGTCAATTTATGTTCTAAGGTTGATGTGTTCTTGCATGGCATGTTGAATCTATTTCATTGCTGTTCCTGTGCCTCTGTATCTCTCGATGTAGTTGACACAGTAGGAATGAATAGTTATCAAGTCATAGGGATTCAGAAGCACAAGATCGTTGTCATTGAAAGTTTCTATCTTCTTGTCTTCTGTCTCCACTGTGTAAACATGGTATAGAACTATGTCATGGGAAAACTTCTTTGCTTCTATCTTCAGAATCCTGCTGAAAGTAAAGGATGAATTTATGGCTTTGTTCAGATGAGATTTGGTTGAGATGAACCTTCGCCTTTCATCCGTAAGTTTAGCAGCTCTGATGGGATTGAGATATGGATTGATTGGTACAGCATTAATGGGAATTATATCTCTATCCGCATAGAGATATGAGAACACTTCTTTTATGGAGGGGTTCTCGGTGTATCGAGATGCAGATTCTGGGTTCTGCTCCGGTGGATTTTGGGTTGGGTTCTGATCATCATGCGTTTCAGCCATAAGGATGTCAACTAGGTTTTTAGGCTCAGGCTCTTGTGCAGTTTAGGTTTGCACTTGAGGTTGGTTTTGGTTTATTTGTTCATCAGCAGAGAATGGTTCTGTTCTCTCTGGTTCAGTCCTTAGAGATTGGGGAGGAGTGTCAAGGATAATTATCTCTGGTGGTTGATCTATCGACTCTTCTGGTGTTCTGATAACTCTGTCTTTGAACATCTAGTCAAACTCTACCATCATCATCTTTGTTGGAGTTTCCTTTGTCTCCTGCTCCCCATGTGTTTCTTTTTCTTTCTCTGTCTCCTTCTCTGCCTCTGTTTCTTTCTCTGTCTGCCCCTTTTGTTGCTCTGAGGACTCTCCTTCCAGTTTCTTTGAAGACTCTGGGGCATCTTGTTGGTTGTCGTCATCGTCATCATGATCATCTACCTCGTTAGAGAGTTTTGTAACGATAGGAGAGTCCGGGGCAACAAACTTACCCTTTTTCTTTGAAGGTTCTCCCTCTGGTGTCCAATCTGCTGGCCTCTTGTGTGAGACGGTCTGTAGAATTGCATCTGTGAAGGTAATGACCGCCTTTTTAAGAACCTCTTCCACCTCTATTGCAGCAGCTCTGACCTCATCTACTTGACTCTCAAAGTTGAATTTGTGAGAGTCAAGAGATGTTTGAACATCTCTCTCTGTCGCTTGAGCTTTCATGACAAATTTGGAAGATATGGTCATCATTCTGCTCAAGACAGATTTGCTGAACCCACTCATGTACGCTTTGTCGATATGTTGATTGTTGGGAAATGGTACAGGGGCCTCAGGTGCCGTGGCCTCTTTAATAGCATTCTTGACAGAGGTATTGATTAACTCTGTCAAGGTTCTGACGTTGGAGTCTGATAAGATAATAGAAGGCGTGGGCAGAGTTATGTTCATTGCCGCAGTATGGTTCTCTGCCATGGTTCTTTTTAGATCAGTGAGCTCTGTTGTTAGTTTATGTGTCTCCTCTGCTCTGACCCTTTCTCCATCAGCAAGTTTCTGGGAAGTCTCTGCATATTTTCTGGTGATTTCTTGCAGCTCAAACTTCAGAGTTGCATTCTCCTGACGGATCAACTCCTCTTTTGTTTCATTGATAAGTTTATACTCATTCAAGGAGTTGCTTATACTGTCACAGAAGCTTTTGAGCTCTGCTCTGGTGACAGTATTAGCGAGGGTATCATTGGTTCCAACACATGGATCCAAGTCAGCCTCGAGCTCAGAGGCGCCTCCATCAAGAGTTGTTTTTATGTTGGCTCTTGGAGGACTTCCACCCGATCCTTGATGTTCCTTTTCAGGGGATACATCTCTGGTCATTCTGATCTGAATTTCCTCTTCCAGCTCAGGTTCTGGAGAAGGAAATCTGATGTGTTGACAAGATCTGGGATGAAGACAGGTCCTCCCTTGTGATAATAGGTCAAACCAATGTCCCTGAGTTGGACATTGCCTATGTGAGATTCTAAAGATCTCAGGGCTAGTTTGTGTCAAAACTATGCAAGCCACAGAGGCTTCAGCGTGTGTAGGTGACCTATTGATGTTCTGGGGCGATGGAACATCAGTACCAAAGATAGATTCCCTGGTTTCGTGCATACCAGAGACATGAATTGTTGCCTCTGGTGGTTCAAGCTGGGTTGGGTTCGAAGTGTGCACCTCTGTTTCAATATCCCTCTGGTCTTGATCACCAGGGATAGGTTGTGTGGTGGCACTGGGAGGTGGGCTAGGGAAACGTACATGTTTGTTCATTTGAACATCTTGTTCTATACTAACATTTCCCTCGGCTCCTACGGATTTAGAAGACTCAGATGTCTCTCCCTTACTCTCCTCTTCCTCACTACTGCCAGAGGAGGACGAACTTTCTGCCACCTCCTCTGCAGTTTCCTCTACTTCCTCTTGAACAGCCTCCAAAGGGGATGCTCTTTTCCACTACTTCCTCCTCCACTACATGGGAAGAGGAAGACCCCACTTCGGGTACTATTACCTCTGGTCTAACTACTTCTGCCTCTTCTCTTACAGGACTCACAGACTCTATTGAAGGCTCAGGACCTAAGTATGCTGGGGATCTCACCTCAGGTTCTTGAGATTGAGCAACATGTCTATAGTTTTGTAGAGAAATGTGGGTTGGGTTTATCATAGATAAGATTGTTCGTGGTACCCTTCTGGTGTTAGGGATATACTCACCTGTGGTTGTTGGAGAAAATCTGGACATCACCCAAACAGGAGTTGGATTTCCTAGTTGAACTAGTTCAAATGTTGGGAATGCTTCTCTGATGACGAGGCTGATAAACCTTGGAAATCTGATGTGCTTCAGATTCCTATGGACTCCTACGACACCTCCTTTTGCCAGAGTTGTGGTCTTGGTATTTACAGCGGACAGGAGGTCTTTGTAGAGGATGTTGGCATAGTCGAAATTTTTGTGGAAGTATAGGCCATACATAATCTGAAGGATTTCAGTGCTAGCTTGGTCTTGGCTACCACTTTTACATGTTAGGGTTCTGTTGAGTGTGGAAAACATGAAATTCCACACTGGAGGTAGATTTCCTCTTCTGAAGTCACCAATCTTGTTCAGGGTGTTGTTGTAGCCCAAGAAACGTATAAAGTCAAGAAGAACAGGAACCTTTGGGGGGTTTTCATATGCAGGAATCCCCAACTGTCTAGGAGTCTGCATTCTAAAGATTCTTCTTAAGGTTTTATCGCGAATGCGAATCGTTCCAGATCCTCCCTGTCTTCCTGAATCAACGTTCCCAATGATGTCGTTTCTCTCTGGTATGTGTTGACAAGTTATCCACCATTGTTTGACATATAACTCTGGAAGGTCGTCGTCAAATCTTGTAAGGGCTTGGAAGATTTCAGAGTTCTTGAAGAACTCCACAAACACATGGTAGATTGGCAGATAGTTGGCTGGGTTAGCATCGAACCTATAGTTATTATCTACAAAATTGTAATGTTCGATCACTATTTGATCTACATGTACTATTCGACTTGATTCTGTTGAGTGAGCTTGTTCTACCATTGTTACAGGTTTTAGGGTTTTGAAGAACTCAAAGGATGTTTGAAAGGAGGGAAGGATTGAAGGTTTGAATATTCAGTAAGCGTAAGAAATGAAATTGGTCGATTGGAATGGATATTTATACTCGAAATGTATGGTTGGATAACCATTGTAGGTACTGTAGGTACTCGAGTATCAGATAGTGGAACGACCTCTATAGTGGAACGTGGAAACATCTAACTGTTGGTTTCTTAATCAGAGGATGCCACATGGGTTTTGGTTCTGACAACTTTTCGGCTATAGAACCCTCACGGTTAGAGATGTGTGGATGACCTGCGGTTGACGCTTGGAAATAACCCTCACCTCTGATGACAACACTTTTGATGATGTGTCAGAAAACTGGCAGAGCTCTGGTGGAACTCAGTACAAATTTGCCTCTGATGAGTGACCATGTTCATTCTTTTCAAGTAACCCAAGATGTTTCACCTTTACCCAGAAGCCATTTAAAAATCCTGAATCTGATGTGAAAATAGTCAAAGAACGAAGGCAGAACTGACTCAGAGATTTCACAGAGTTCTGATGAATTTCATCAGAGGCTCTGGTGAAATGCCAGAGTTCTGGTAAGTTCTTGACATTATCAAAAGATGTTTTCATCAGAACTGGTTTTCCCTTCCTTAAATAGATTTCCTTTTTGTTCAATGAGCAAAGTCAATTAGATTTGAAATTGTTTTGACTTGCTCCTCCTAAAACCATGCTTATTTTTCTTTTAAGCAGCCCTAAAATGATGAGCTTAATTGACAGATTTTTCTTTTCAGCTTTTTAAAAGATTTAAAAAGATATGTACAAAGAGAAAAATAAAGTATATACAGATTTGAAATCCACACAAGAAAAACATTGAGAAGGTGTGCTGGCAGAGCTCTGAGGTGAACATCAGAGGCTATGGTGAAGTATCCTACCCAACTATTTTGACAGAGCTCTAGTATGATCATCAGAAGCTCTGGTGAATTTTTTAAACTGAGTTAGGACATGTTCAGCATACCCATCTTGCTGAATAATAAGTTAAATCTCCTTTCATCAAGGGCTTTTGTAAACAAATCAGCAAGTTGGAAGTCGGTTGAAACAAAGTACATCTCAATCGTCCCTTTTTCAACATGATCCTTTATAAAATGGTACCTTATGTCGATATGCTTTATCTTCGAGTGCTGGACTGGATTAGCTGTAATTGCTATTGCACTCTTGGAGTCACACAGAATTGGGACTTTGTTGTACTCCAAGCCATAGTCCTTGAGCTGAGTTTTCATCCAGATTACTTGAGAGCAACAACTAGCAGCAGCAACATATTCTGCTTCTGCGGTAGAGGTTGATACGCATTTCTGTTTCTTGGATGTCCAGTTGACTAGTTTATCTCCAAGCAATTGGCAGCTACCAGAAGTACTCTTTCTGTCATTCCTGCGTCCTCCATAATCTGAATCTGTGTATGCAATAAGCTCGAAACCAGAATTAAGAGGATACCAGAGACCCAAAAATTGAGTCCCTTTGAGATATTTAAAGATGCGTTTGACAGCAGACAAATGGGATTCTTTAGGATTTGCTTGAAATCTGGCACAAAGACAGGTTGCAAACATTATATCATGTCTGCTTGCAGTTAAATACAGAAGTGACCCTATCAGGCCTTTGTAGTTCTTGACATCCACAGATTGACCTTGAGGATCATGGTCAAGTTTAACTCCAGTGGCAATAGGAGTTTTCATAGGATTTGAATTATTGAGCTTATACTTTTTCAAAATATCAGAGATGTATTTTGATTGACTTATAAAAGTCCCTCTGACGGATTGTTTAACTTGTAAACCAAGGAAGAAAGAAAGTTCTCCCATCATGCTCATTTTAAATTCACTTTTCATCAAATCCTCAAAACTGTCACAATATTCTTGTCTAGTAGACCCAAAGATAATGTCATCAACATATATCTGTACCAGAAGAATGTCATTCTTATATCTCCTAATGAATAAGGTTGTATCGACAGTACCTTTTTTGAAATGGTAGTCAACAGAAAATTTGACAGAGTTTCATACCAGACTTTGGGGGCTTCTTTAAGGCCATACAGAGCTTTGTCTAGCTTGTATACGTGGTCTGGAAACTCTGAACTTTCAAAACCTAGTGGTTGTTGGACATAGCCTTCTTCTTGGAGTTTGCCATTTAGAAAGGCAGATTTAACATCCATTTGATAGACTTTGAAACCTTTATGGGCAGCATAGGCTAAGAAGATTCCGATAGCTTCTAGCCTATCCACAGGTGCAAAGGTTTCATCGTAATCAATACCTTCTTCTTGGCAATATCCCTTAGCAACCAATCGAGCTTTGTTTCTGATGATAATGTCATCCTCGTCCTTTTTGTTTCTGAACACCCACTTGGTTCCAATGGCAGCTTTGTTTTCAGGAAGTGGAACCAAAGACCAAACTTTATTTCTTTCAAACTCCAGAAGCTCCTCTTGCATGGCTTCAATCCATTTTGGGTCTTCCAGGGCTTCAGAGATCTTCTTTGGCTCAATCATACTTAGGAAATTTACAAAGAACGCCTCATTGATTGTTGTTGATCTTGTCTTTACACCATCTTCAGCAGCACCTATAATCTGATGATGAGGGTGATCCTTTGTCCATCTGGTCATTGGAGCATGGACAACAGGTGGAGTCTATGCTTCTGATGGGAAAAGATGTATGTCAGCATCAGAGCTCTGAGGAATGGCACCAGGGCTCTGTGGCACACTACTCTGGAGAGTGGCCTCATTGCTCTGTGATGTACCAACAGGGCTCTGAGATGGTGAGCTTTCATACAAGGAACATCGTCCAATATGAGTCAGAGGGGGTGATGATGGCTCTTGTTCAGGTTCTCTTACGTCTGATTGTGGTCCCTCATTTCTCTGAATTACACCTGTAGACAGAGAAGTAGATGGTGAAGAATTGGAAGGACCTGTAAGAGATGTACCTATTAGTTTCTGTTCAGCAGAGTTCTGAGCTTGATTGCCTCTGGTGATGTTAATAGAGGAATCATCATCATCGAAGAAATCGTTGAATATCAGATTGATGTCTTCAGAGGGACTTGATGTATTTTCATCAAAGGACATATTTTTTCTCTCTTAAATGACTCTGGTTCTTGTATTGTAGATTCTGTAGGCTATAGAGGTTAAGGAATAACCAATAAAGATTCCTTCGTTATGCTTCTTGTCAAACTTGCCCAGTTGATCTATGTCATTCAAGATGTAGCATTTACAGCCAAAAATATGAAAATATTTTACATTCGTCCTTCGGTTGTTGACGAGTTCATAGGGAGTCTTCTTGAATCTTTTGACAATTACAGCTCTGTTTTGGGTAAAACAGACTGTTGAGACTGCCTCTGCCCAGAAGTTGATAGGAAGGATAGAACCTGCCAACATAGTTCTGGCGGCTTCTACCAGAGTTCTATTCCTTCTCTCCACAACACCATTCTGTTGGGGAGTTCTGGCAGCTGAGAAGTTCTAGGAGATTCCTTCCTCTGATAGGTAGGCATCAATTTTAGCGTTCTTAAACTCTGTCCCATTATCACTTCTCAACTTTTGGACTTTAATACCTAACAGAACCTGTATCCTTTTCAACAAACTTATCAGAATTTATGGGACATTAGATTTTACTCTGATAAACTCAATCCATGTATATCTATAAAATTCATCTATAAGAACAAGAATATACTTTTTACCAGACAGACTTTGCACAGAAATTGGACCACAAAGATCCACATGAAGCATATGAAAAGGTCTGGGGCAAGTGTGGTCACTCTTTGTTTTGTGTGAAGCTCTTTTTAGCTTACCCAACTCACAAGCAGAACAAAGATGGTCTTTGTCAAATTTAAGTGAAGGCAGACCTTTCACTAAGTTAAGTTTCACGACCTTGTCAAGGTTTGAAAAATTCATATGGCAAATCTTTTATGCCAGAGCCAGGCATCTTCTTTTTTCAAAGAGACTAAACAGAGTTTTTCTGTTGTATAACATTCATTTGGATTAAAATTCATTTTATACAGATTTCCTTTTATGTCGGCTCTTAAAAGCTCTTGACCAGACTCGGAAAGTAACAAAGAGCAATATTTCTTCTTAAAATTGACATCGAATCCATGATCACATAGTTGACTTATGCTGAGCAGATTATGATTTAAACCTTCAACATAAGCAACTTTAGAAACTGAAACACCACCATTATTCAAAATACCATAACCTCTAATCTGTCCGTGTCCATCTCCTCCAAATGTTACTGCACTTCCCAATTTGTCTTTGAATGAAGTCAGCAGCTCCTTATTGCCTGTCATGTGCCTGGAACATCCTGAATCTAAGTACCAGATCTGCACATCAGGCTTCTGCAAGACATATTAGTTCTTTTTAGGTACCCATTTCATAATGGGTCCTTTCTGGTTAGGCATAAGGGTGTTAGATTTACCTGCTGGCTTTCCATTTTGTGATGGTGTGCCAGAGGATTTTCTCTGTGTATTCTGAACAGTCTTAGGGTTTTTCCTTTGAGATGACTGAGTTAGAATATAGTGAGGACCATTCAGATGATTTTGCAATTTCAACAGAAGTTGAATGCAATTGCAGTTAATAGAACATGAGGTTGATTGATGCATATTGTTGTTTCTTTTCAGCATCTGTTGATTAAATTGTACTTGATTTTGAAAAACTTTAGGACCAGATGTCTTCACATACATTCTGTCCTGGTTTGGTTTCTTAAAGTTGTTTCTAGGAACAGATTCTTTTGACCAAAAGGTGTTTTTCCTTTGATTTAGTGCAGAAGCAGGGATAGGTTGGTCATTGACTTTCCATTTGCCCCTTTGCTCAGGAGTAAATGTGATTGGTTTATAAGCAAAGGGAACTGAAGTATGGTTCACATAAACACTTTTTGCTTTCTCTCTTCTCTTCTCGTCTATCTCGTCAGAAGAAGGAATCCTTATACCCTTGTTTTTAAAATCAGGAACTGGTATAAATCTGGATTGGTTCTTAAAGAATGAGACAATTTTCAAAACTCCATATTCAATAGGTGCCTGCTTAGGTTTGTGCAAAACAGTCTATTGAGCACAAAAAATCTGCTCATCTACCTCAGAATCAGAGTCACTGTCAGAGCCTAGAAAGTCTCTGGTGGCTCTGGTAGATGTGTTGGATTCTTTGGGTATTTCAGATATATTTGCTCTGGTGGACTTAAACTTTCTCAACTTAGGTTTTAAGGCATCAGATGCAGCATTTTCATCAAGAACTCTGTTAAGATCCTCTTCAAAAGATGTTCTAGTTGATTCAGAGGTAGGAGAGAAGACTGGAGCTTCAGGGTTGAGCTCGCTCTGTGATTTAACACCAGAGGACTCGGCCACAGAAGTAACAGACTTCTGTCCCTTAAAAGAGTTAAAGTGAAAAATCTCTTTAGGATCCAGACTTTTGACAGAATCAGGAAATTTGATTTCAGCTTTTCCTTGACCATGAATGAACTTTGCAGATGGTTTTGTAACCTTTTCATGATCCAATGAGTCATAGCTTACGTTCCTGAAATTCAGTCTTCTTGTCTTTGAAACATCTGAGGTTTTGGTTCTTTTAAAAACTGCAGTACCAGAGATCACATTTTCTTGGATTTTCCCAACACAGAAGGCAGAGGACAGAGATGACTTCTTCCTTCCAGTATAGGGAGCAAGGTCACTGAAACCTAGACCTTACGTATCCTTTTGAGAATCGATTTTGATATGCACATCTTGTACATCCTGGTACTTTTTGATTAAAATTCCTTTTTCTGTATAGATTGGTGCAACACCTCTCTTTCCCTTTGAAAATAGTCTTTTAGAGCAACAGAGTTAAGCCTTTGATATTCAGATTTCTTAACCTCTTCAGTCTGTTGCTTTAAAACTTCCTCAAATTCCTTACACTTTTCAGAAAAAGAGTTTTCTTTGTGTTTTTGCAAAAATTCCAGCTCAGACTTTTCTTTGGCTATCTCTTCCTTCTCCTGTTCCAAGAGAGTTTTCTCTCTCTTGTAGAAGGACAGATCCTTCTGAGCTAACTTTCTTCATTCTTTTTCCTCTGAAAGCTTTTGTTTTAACAGTTGAAATTCCTCAGTTAGTAAAGAGACATGCATCTCCTGCTCGGAGTCTGATTTTGATTCAGAAGTAGTACATACCATGGCACTGGGTTTGGTTGTCTCCAGCGCTCTATCGTTTGGCTCTGTTACAGAAAGAGCACATGCATTCTGATACACGTCTTCCTCTGTTGTTCTCTCTAGAATCTCTCCAGTCATCCAGTCAGCTACCTCTTCCAGGCTTTCATCATCTACAGCAACCCCGCAAAAATTGGCTTGCTCTGGTTCGTCATCAGAGGACGAGTCAGAGATCCAATTTTCCATCTCAGCAACATAGCTTCTTTCTCTATAGTTTTACTTGTACTCGTTCTTATAGTAGTCCTGGTCTTTTACCAGTCTACCTTTACAATTTGCAGAAAAATGGCCGGGTTTGCCACATCGAAAGCATCTTCCATCATTCTGGTTGATTGGTTGGGCAGCATCAGCTTGCTTCTGGGAGGCTGGAGGATTGTACTTATGTAGAGGTCTTTGCTCTGGTAGACCTCTGTTGTTTTTCTGATGGTGAGGTGCAGCATAACCTCTCTTCTCGTCTTTCTCTTCTCTCTCGTATCTTCCTCTCCTATCAAATACTTTGTTCCCAAATCTCTTGTTAAACTTTTGAGTTATTAGAGCAAGAGATTGAGCAAAAGCATTGATATCATCATCCTCTGATGAACTTTCCTCTGCATCACTTTCAGCAACCAGACTCTTCTTTCCCTTCTTTTCACGACCTTCTTGTTGGTCCCGAAAGGCTTAAAACAAGTTTGTAGAAGGGGGGGGGGGGGGGGTTGAATACAAACACACTATTTTACTTTTCTAAATTGTTTATTGATAAATCATTAACAATTTACAGCTTGTTGCGGAAACAAGATTAAGGATAAACCTAAATCTAAACAAGTTGGAACACTAAGGTTTTCTTGCACTAAGAAAGATAAGGAGATTACTAATAAAATCCTATCTTGAGAGATTTGAACTTGTCCAGAGTTAGCAAGTTACTTCAAATGAAGTGAGTTCATCTCTTTATATACTGCATGCATTTAATGCAATTCTGTATACACTTTACACGTGTCATCAGCGGATTGGTTGCATGTCATTGACCTTTGTTGACAACCTTAGTAGCCGCATGAATGAACAGTGTAGTATCATAGTGGTTGTACGATTTCAGATTTTCGGAGGTTCTTTTCTGACATTTCGTACGGTGGCGTGCAAGGGAGGTTAAGACAAAAGTACTTTGTACGGAGGACTTCATGATCAGCTTTCGTTGATTCAGCGATTATCATTTACTATTCAGCAGATGATAAAGTTCAGCGATAGCTGAAGTCTTGTACTTGATACTTCACGTTGAGTGGACAAATCTGAGTCTTCGCTGATCCGCATCAGTTCATTAGGAGACTTGTCGCTGGTTCTTGAGCTTGATCTTCGACTTCAGCGTAGAACCTTTGTTGACGTGAATCTTGTCTTCAGGGATCATAAGTAAACAACTAACTTATCAGCGATCACCATAAGGACTGAACAGACTCAGCGATATGGTGAACAGTGTTCGCTGAATGTTTAATCTAAAAGTGCGAGAGTTCCTATCAGCAGTACTGTAAGATCTTAGTACTTATCAGCGATAGTGAAACTCTGATACATATTGTTTACTTACAATTTTCACTAAGTATTTAAGATAGGGTCATTATCAAATCACTGAGGGTTTGGATCAACAATCTCCCCCTATTTGATTATGACATAGCAACAGAGAAAATTGCTATTTAATGAAAACATAAGGATAAAAAGAACTCATAAAATATTTGTCCCTTTTACTGTTTTCTGGGATCTTTTCTGTACTGATGGAGTAAAGTACATTCGCTGAAATCTTTCTTTAAATCTTTGAATCAGGTTACAATATGAATAAGAAAGATTACAAGTACAAGCGAATAAAATTACAAGTACTGAAGGATGACTGATACAATAGAGAAAATGGTGATTGTTGTCAGCCTTCAAAGGGTTCTTCCTTAATGAGAAGTTCATCAAGGGTTGTCTTTTCAGTTGGAATCATCCAGTCAGGAACCTTTTCTCCTTTATTCTTTAGCTTCAGAGCAGCTTCAAAAATCAAGGGTTTTAGGTGTCGTGCCTGAATGTCTTTTCTGAAGTCGCACCAGTAGATGAGATCTTTGAGCTGTTCGATTGGAGTGATTGGAAGCTCAGCGATCCGTTGAAAGCATTTACGTCCGTCGTAGTCAAGAAAGAATATTCCATAAGGATTACTGATGACTTTACCAGGGACGAAAAGTTCACATGGTGGCAAAGAGACGTCAAGGGCAGATTGATCAGGATCAGGACCAAGTACTTCAGCGCGAGAGAAACCAATTCCAGTTTCATTTCGTATGACAGGACCTGAGTTTGAATCTTGACGTTTCTTCCTTGGAGAGTCCTTTTTTCTTTTCGGCTTTAGATCAGGAACAGGAGGAATATCCACACAAGAAGATATCAAATCGATCTGTCTGTTTATCAGCTTTTCGAAATGATCCTTGTACTTAGATTTTGATGGTTGGATAGCTAACCTCATCTCCAGCCATTCAGAGAGACCATACCTTTTTACAGTGTCAGCACGAAAGGTTTCAGATGAGTCATCTTCTCTGAACAGTTTGATGTCAACAATAGGTACTCCGATGGAGGTTCTTCCAGAGATGAATACCTTGTTGATCTTCGCTGGACGATATCTGAAGTGGATTTTCTCTTTACACCAGATCAGGGTGGTCTGAGAAACTTCAGCTTTCTTTTCCACGATCTTCTGGGCTTGTTCCCAAAGCTTTCGTTGGATTTGAATGGGAATACGCTTCAGCTTGGGGTCTTTGACATATTCTTGAGTGAGCTTGATGGCGTATTCTCTGTCTTTATCTTCAGCTTCCTTCCTTTCAGCGATGAGGCGTTCAGCTCTGAGATGATCCTGGTATTCAGCTTTTGAAATTCTGAACTTAGGAGGAACTGAAGGTAGTTGATCGCGCCTTAGGATGATTCGTTGATCCTCGAATCGCTTTATCATTTCTTCTCTCCTCTTTTGATCTTCTTCACTCAGCCTTTGAGGAACTGAGGAAGGTCTGTTTCTGTGCGAGAGAGGTTGTTCTTCTGGTTCATCAGTCTCAGAGATTAAATCTAAGACTGGGATTATGTCTTCAGCGGTAGCTGGAATTATTTGTGAAGTCGCAACAGAAGATCTTTCAGCGATATCCTCAAACAGGGGAGAGGACTAGCTGAAACGCAGCGATCTTACAAATAAGAACTGGGTAGAAGAACTTGGGTAGAAAAGATAGAAAAAAATGTGGATGTGTATGGTGTTTGTGGAATGGATAACTGATTTTTCAGAGATGATCAGGGAAGGAAAAATAAGTTTAGTGTACCTGACAAATCGGCTTTGCAAGTAGGATCGCCAGATTATCATCTTCAGCGATGCCTTTGTCTTTGCTTTTCTTAGCGCCAGAGGCTGAGTGCTTTGTCTTTGTCTTCTCCCCTGAAGGTTCTTTTATTGAAATACCTTTAAGAGCTTTGGTTCGAGGAGCAGGTTTGAAAACAAAGAAATCATCGTCATCTTCATCATCATCATCATCGTTCCTTGGAGAGGAGGATGGTTCAGCTTCAGGGATGTCGAAGTCTTCGTCTTCTTCTGCTTCGGATTCCTCAGCATCTTCTTCGAGTTGCTCCCCCTCAGATACAGAGGCGAGGTTCTCGGTTCCCTCAGGGTTTTCATCTCCCTGAGGTCCAGTAATCCGATCTTCATTACCCTCTCCCCTGATAGATTCATCATGGGAAAGGTCTTCAGCGCTCTTATTTTGATCTTCAGCGCTCTTCTCCTGTTCAGCGCTCTTCTCCCCCTCTTTCTCATGATGGGCGGGGGAGGAATGGGTAGATTCAGCATTGGTGTTGTCTCTGTCTTCTGGGCCAGAGACTTTCACACAACCTTCAAGCTTAGCTATTCTGTTCTAGGCCAGAAATAGCAGGCGTGATTTTCTTCAGCTCATGGCGATCCTCTGCGGTGAATGAGTCCAAAACAGGTACAGGGGCCGGAGCAGGAGCTGGATTATTTGCGTTGTTCACCAGCGTCTCGATCATTGTCTTGACAGAACTAAGATCGGTCTTCACTGAGCCCAAGTCGGTCTTGACCACTGACATATCACCTTCGAGTGTACCAACCGATTTCTTCAGCGTTGTAACCTCGCTGGAAATGGTGGAAACTGATGATTTGAGGTTGGTGTAGTCAGTGTAGATGTCGGAGAGCACTTTGGCAAAGTCGGCGAGAGTTTTATCAAGGTCTTTGATGTCATCAGAGGAGGCCTTCTTTTCCACCACAGTAGTCAGCTTCGTCAGATTCTCTCCAGCGTTTGTTACAGCTGTAGAGTTATTTGATAGACCGGTGGTGAGATCCGTAAGTTTCATCTCCATAGACTTCAGAGACTGGTTGATGTCTCCCAAAAAAGGACCTGTAACATATAAGTACTTGTGAACAAAGGAAAGCTCAGAAGTTTCAGGTTTAGTTACAGTGTTTAAGGTGGGATCTGTACCTGCAGGAGCGTTGACGAACTCATCAAAGTTTCGAGTCCCTCCATAGTGTTCCATATCTCCCTCAAAAGTTCCGTGAGGGATGGAGATCTCTGCAGGTCCTTTCTTCGTCATTCGCTGAGAAGCTTCAACGGCTTCTTGAATGATGGCATCTCCAGTTTTGACTGGAGGAGTGTCCAAAGAAGTAGAGGGAGGAGCGAAGGATAAGAATTGGGGTTGGGTTTCAAGTTCAGCGTTGGATTCGCTGAGAAGTACTTCATCAGTCTTTTGAGAGACTGACGAAGGTTGGGTAGATTCCAAAGTTCTAACCTCAACGTTTAAGGACGCTGAAGTAGGTTTAGAAGGGATGGCTTGAATTGGTGTGGCAGAGCGTACCACGGAACTTTCCTTCAGCTCTTCAGAATGAGCTGAGGAGTCTTCAGCATGCAATTGCTGGGGTTGCTCCTTGGTTTTCTTGATCCTTTTGGAATCAAGAGGGGTAAGAGATTGTTTCCTTTTCTTAGAAGGAATGGATTTTGTGGCCGGGGTATCAGCGATGGGTATTGTCGCTGAAGGAGCCACAGAAAGCGGAGAATTTAGAAGAGTGAGAAGAGTAGAGAGACGTACCTCGTTGGCGACAGGCTTGAAGTCGAGAACTTTAGGGCCAATCTGAGAGAGTTTCAGATCACCCTCTTCAGGATAGCTGTCCTTCAGGCCATATTGAAAGATGGCGCTGATGAATCGCGGGTAAGGAACCCATGCTGGTCGGTCAGCGGCAGAATCAACACGTTGAATGAGGTCTTCATAGATGATGGAGGCCCAGTCAATGTTGAGACCTTTCAGCAGTGCATAACCCATGGCCTGCTGAGGTTGAGCGGCTTGATCAGAAGATCCGGATTTCGCTGTCATGCAGCTGATCAGGTGAGCGATGATGAAGTTCATCTCGCTGGGCATCTTGGATTTCTTTATCAGCGTCAGCTTCTTCTCAGGTAGCTTGTCTCTTCCAGTCTCCCAGATGTAACCCATCGCATCAAGGAAAGCAATGATTTCTTCCCTGTCAGCGTGCTTCTTGTGGTCAGGAAATGGAATGAAAGGATTTTCTGAGGTAGCGTTAGGGAATTTCAGAGCTTTGCGGATTATTGCGGGGGTTATCTTGATGGTGCCATACTCAGTATCGCTGAGTATGCAGTCGATGGTTTTAGATGGATCTTTGGCTGAGGGTAGGTTGGTGTGTCTGGCAGAGTACCAGAATTGGGATAATAGACGCTGACTGGCAGGAGGTGTGATTGTCAGTGCTGTGTATATGGGGCTATTCTTCAAAAAATTTACAGCGTCGTCTAGATGGGATACCTGCTTCCGAGGAGGAAACTCGAGAAGCGCTGAAAGGTTGTTTGCCTTTGTCCAGTCTAGTTGATCCAGCTCAAACTTAACCTGAGGAGCTTTGGTGATTTCCAGTTCCTCAGAATCAGCGGAGATGGACTCAGCGGTAACATTTAGCTTTGAAGTTGCCATTTCACTGTATTATCAGTTCAACCAAAGATGTTAACAAATAAGAAATATCTTAATGTGGAAAGAGAATTTCCATTAAGATTTTTCAAATTTTGTCCATTTCATTCAGACAAAAAAGTCTTAATGAAGATTAGGGTTTTTCTTGTTTTAAAAAAAAACGAATATAACACCTATAAGCCTTGTATTCCAGTTTAAAAAAATGGATACGAAAGAAGAACAAGTTTAAGATTTTAGATTTAAAACTTGAAGAACAACCATGAAATGGTTGTGTTTATAAAACCATGAAAGAAAATGATTTTATTTTTGAGTTCTTTTGTTTGATCTTGTGTAAAACAATGATAAGATCGAAAACAAGTTATTTGCATTTGATAATAGATAAGAACATATTAACCTTGAGTTTGATGAAGAAGATGAAGAACAGTTCTTGAAGATTGAGAGCACAAAATGCAACAGTGTTCTTTTCTTAAGGAGAAAGATTGACTCGCATAAAAGACAAATATAAACTTTGAGAGAGTTTATATAGGAAGAGAGTAGAGAGAGAAAAACTTGAGCGGGAAAGTTTTTCATCATGACACGGACACGTGTTTGCATTTGATCGGATAGACAACGAAACGTGCAAACGTGTGTCAGAAAAAAGAGCGTGCCTGGTGTTATCCGTTGCAATGACGTCACAACTGTCCTTTCACATTCTTTCGTTGTCTCTGAGGTTTTGAAAGAAAAACTCAGGGACTCTTTGGAAAATATGAAGCACTGAATAGAAATATCAGTGAGGGTTTTAAGAAATTTCAAAATATTTTTCAGCGATGAAAGAATTTGAAATCTTGCATTTTCATGCGTTTTGTCAGAGAAAATATACCTTGATATCAGTTTAACCCAATTTATTCAGAGAGAAGATGATGAAATGGATTGTACAAGTTTATTTTATCCAGAGCCTATACAAGAATGTATAAACGTATCGCTGATTAAATGTGAACCGCTGAAGATTTATCCTTCAAAGTTCAGCATTCCAAGCTCGCTGATGAGAAAGTTGAATCTTGTCTCATCAAGAGGTTTGGTAAACAAATCAGCTAACTGATAATCAGTTGGGATAAAATGAAGTTCTATATCACCATTCATCACATGATCTCTGATAAAATGATATCTGATTTCTATGTGTTTTGTCTTTGAGTGTAGCACTGGATTGTTTGCTATAGCGATGGCACTTGTGCTGTCGCAATAGATTGGAATTTTGGAGAGCTGAAGATCATAGTCTAGTAGTTGATTTCTCATCCACAAGACTTGAGAACAGCAGCTTCCAGCGGCTACATACTCAGCTTCAGCTGTGGAAGTGGACACCGAGTTTTGCTTCTTACTTGTCCAACTTACCAGCTTTCCACCCAGGAGCTGACATCCTCCTGTGGTGCTTTTCCTATCCATTTTGCAACCTGCAAAGTCACTGTCTGAATAGGCAGTTAGATCGAATCCTGAATCTTTGGGATACCAGAGACCTAGATTCGCTGTACCCTTAAGATATCGAAAGATTCGCTTTACAGCTTTCATATGAGATATCTTAGGTTCAGCTTGATATCGTGCGCACAGACATGTTGCAAACATAATATCGGGTCGGCTAGCTGTAAGATACAGTAGTGAGCCGATCATCCCACGGTACAGCGTGACATTGACAGGAACACCCTTTGTGTCCTTATCAAGTATCAGCGGTGGTGCCATAGGGGTTTTCATAGCTGAACTTTCAGTTAAGTCGAATTTTTTCAGCATATCTTTAACATACTTTCCCTGATTTATAAAAGTTCCTTTTTCAGTTTGCTTAATCTGAAGACCAAGGAAATATGTTAGTTCACCCATCATACTCATTTTATACTCATCTTTCATTCTATCAGCGAAACGAGTACAAAGCTCAGGGTTAGTAGAACCAAATATAATGTCATCAACATATATTTGAACTAAAATGATATGACCTTTTATTTTTCTAAAAAACAAAGTTTTGTCAATCTTACCTCTCTCAAATTTTTCAAGGTGGAGATACGTAGAAAGAGTGTCATACCATGCACGAGGAGCTTGCTTCAAGCCATAAAGTGCCTTATCCAGCTTATAAACATAACCTGGACGCTTAGGATCTGAGAATCCTGGAGGTTGTTCCACATAAACTTCTTCATTCAGCTTTCCATTTAGAAACGCTGACTTAACATCCATTTGATGTACAGTGAAGTTTTTGTGTACAGCATATGCTAAGAAAAGACGAATAGATTCAAGTCTTGCTACAGGAGCAAAGGTTTCGTCATAATCTATACCTTCCTCTTGTCTGTATCCCTGAGCAACAAGACGAGCTTTGTTGCGAGTTACAGTACCATGTTCGTCCAACTTGTTTCGATAGACCCACTTAGTGCCTATCAATGTTTTGTCAGTTGGTCTCCGAACAAGTTTCCAAACTTTGTTTCTTTCGAATTCAGTCAGCTCTTCTTGCATAGCGCTGACCCAGTTTGGATCACTGAGGGCATCATCTATTTTCTTTGGTTCAGTTAGAGAAATAAAGTTAACAAATAAACAAATATTACCTGCACTTCTACGAGTCTGAATACCAGCGTTGGGATCACCAACAATTTGATCGATTGGGTGATTTACAGTCCATCGCTGAGCCGGAGCATGCGTCGCTGACTCAGTCTGAACTGGAGAAACTGAAGATGAGGCTTCAGCTACTTCTGGATAATCAGCTAAGAGAGGAATGCTTGCATTTGTCACTTCATTCACTGATTGCTGAGAAGTAGATGGAATTTCTGAGACATTTGGATCAACTGCGGGTATAGTATTTATAGGAACAGCTGAGACCCAAGATGTTTCATCTTCACTATTCTGCATATTGGGAATGATAGTAGGACCATCATTTTCAGTTGTATGAGTATGAGTAGTGGGAACATCTTCTGAATCACAAAGATGAGAAAACATCCATTGATTCAGTTCTTCTGTATCAGCGTTCGGTTTAGAATTCGCTGAACGGGATTCGTCAAACGTGACATGAATAGTTTCTTCTACAGTTTGTCTTCTTCGGTTGAAGACTCTGAAGGCTTTGGAAACTGAGGAGTATCCAAGAAAGATTCCATCATCAGCCTTAGGATCAAACTTTCCAAGGGCATCTCTGTTGTTCAGTATGAAACACTGACAACCAAAGATGTGAAGAAAGCTGATTGAAGGCTTTCTCCCATGAAAAAGTTCATAGGCTGTCTTTTTGAATCTTTTGACTATCAGCGACCTGTTTTGCGTAAAACAAGCCGTGTTGACAGCTTCTGCCCAAAACTGAGTAGGCAGGTGAGAATCGCTGAGCATTGAACGTGCAGCTTCAATAATTGTTCTATTTCTTCTTTCAGCGACTCCGTTTTGTTGTGGTGTTCTCACTGACGAAAAGTTGTGAGAAATACCCTTGCTCTCAAGGAAGGAATCAAGAGAACTGTTTTTGAATTCAGTTCCATGATCACTCCTTATTGAGCGAACAGTCATATTGTTCAGAGTTTCCATCTTCCGAACAAAGGTGATGAGTTCTTCAGGGGTGTCACTCTTAGAACGGAGAAACATTACCCATGTATAATGAGAGAATTCATCAACTATGACCAGCGTATATTTCTTTCCAACGATGGATTGTTTGTTAACGGGGCCAAACAAATCCATATGGAGTAGTTGAAGAGGAGATGACACTGAGGAAACTTGCTTGGACTTAAAGCTTGCCTTGGTCTGCTTCCCTTTTTCACACGCTGAACATAAGGATTCTTTGGCGTATGAATGTTGAGGTAGACCAGTGACTAACTCTTTGGATGAAAGAGTATTCAGTGTCTTGAAGTTGAGATGTGAAAGCCTCTTGTGCCATAGCCAGTTGACATCAGAAGATGCCTTTGAGAAGAAACAGGAGTTCTCAGTGGTTGTTGAGTCCATGTTTATAACGTAAACATTTTCCAAACGATAACCGCTGAGAGCTATCTTCTACTTTTTGTCAGAGACAAAGCAGGATTCCTTGGTGAAAATCACTTTGTTATCCATGTCGCAAAGCTGACTGATGCTCAGAAGATTATGCTTCAGCCCTTCAACATATGCGACTCTTCTGAAGGATGTTGTACCATTTGAAAGTACACCATACCCTCGGGTGTGTCCTTTTCCATTTCCACCGAAAGTCACAGAGGGACCCTTCTCTTCCTTGTATTCAGCGAGCAGGCTTTTCTTTCCAGTCATGTGTCTAGAGCATCCGCTATCGAGATACCAGATACCCTTCTTAACCTGAATGGCAGATGTTGAAGTGGAGGGAATGTTTGAACTTTCTTCCTCTTCTTCAATCTTGGCCATGAGACATTGATTTGCTTCATCATCTTCAGAATCAGATGATGAGGCTTCTTCATCAGAAGCAGCCCAATCATAGTCAGCCATTAGGCCTTTTCCCTTCTTCTTAAAGCTTTTCAGCTTTGCATACTTCTCCTTCAGCTTTAAGTATTTGTCGTCTTTATTCCTTGGAACAAAGGATTTCTTTGTAAAGGCTGAAGGTCTCATGATTTTCTTTGACCTGCACTCGTTAGCGAAATGACCTGTCTTTTCGCAGTTAAAACAAGTAGCAGTAGCCTTATCAACAAAAGCTGATGACTTAGGCTTGTCAGCTATAGAAAGAGTTTTGTTCTTTCTAAACATTTTCTTCTTGGCGAATCTCCTGAACTTTTTAGTTAGGAGAGCCAAGGATTCATCATCTGAAGAATCAGAATCTAATGATCTTTCAGAGTTACTTTCTAACTCAGTGATAGTGACCACGGGTCGCTGAGTAGAAGGTTCCTCTGAGATTAAAGCAACAGGGGTGCTTTTGGAATCTTTTACAAGATTCTTCTTAAGATGGCTAGATTGCTCATGATTCAGCAATGTGCCATATAAGGTAGCAAGTGTCATTGATCTTAGATCTTTTGACAGCTTGAGACACATGGAATAATTGTCCCAGCTTTCAGGTAAACATTCTAAAAACTTTGTCAGAACTTCAATGCAATTCTGTATACACTTTACACGTGTCATCAGCGGATTGGTTGCATGTCATTGACCTTTGTTGACAACCTTAGTAGCCGCATGAATGAACAGTGTAGTATCATAGTGGTTGTACGATTTCAGATTTTCGGAGGTTCTTTTCTGACATTTCGTACGGTGGCGTGCAAGGGAGGTTAAGACAAAAGTACTTTGTACGGAGGACTTCATGATCAGCTTTCGTTGATTCAGCGATTATCATTTACTATTCAGCAGATGATAAAGTTCAGCGATAGCTGAAGTCTTGTACTTGATACTTCACGTTGAGTGGACAAATCTGAGTCTTCGCTGATCCGCATCAGTTCATTAGGAGACTTGTCGCTGGTTCTTGAGCTTGATCTTCGACTTCAGCGTAGAACCTTTGTTGACGTGAATCTTGTCTTCAGGGATCATAAGTAAACAACTAACTTATCAGCGATCACCATAAGGACTGAACAGACTCAGCGATATGGTGAACAGTGTTCGCTGAATGTTTAATCTAAAAGTGCGAGAGTTCCTATCAGCAGTACTGTAAGATCTTAGTACTTATCAGCGATAGTGAAACTCTGATACATATTGTTTACTTACAATTTTCACTAAGTATTTAAGATAGGGTCATTATCAAATCACTGAGGGTTTGGATCAACAATCTCCCCCTATTTGATTATGACATAGCAACAGAGAAAATTGCTATTTAATGAAAACATAAGGATAAAAAGAACTCATAAAATATTTGTCCCTTTTACTGTTTTCTGGGATCTTTTCTGTACTGATGGAGTAAAGTACATTCGCTGAAATCTTTCTTTAAATCTTTGAATCAGGTTACAATATGAATAAGAAAGATTACAAGTACAAGCGAATAAAATTACAAGTACTGAAGGATGACTGATACAATAGAGAAAATGGTGATTGTTGTCAGCCTTCAAAGGGTTCTTCCTTAATGAGAAGTTCATCAAGGGTTGTCTTTTCAGTTGGAATCATCCAGTCAGGAACCTTTTCTCCTTTATTCTTTAGCTTCAGAGCAGCTTCAAAAATCAAGGGTTTTAGGTGTCGTGCCTGAATGTCTTTTCTGAAGTCGCACCAGTAGATGAGATCTTTGAGCTGTTCGATTGGAGTGATTGGAAGCTCAGCGATCCGTTGAAAGCATTTACGTCCGTCGTAGTCAAGAAAGAATATTCCATAAGGATTACTGATGACTTTACCAGGGACGAAAAGTTCACATGGTGGCAAAGAGACGTCAAGGGCAGATTGATCAGGATCAGGACCAAGTACTTCAGCGCGAGAGAAACCAATTCCAGTTTCATTTCGTATGACAGGACCTGAGTTTGAATCTTGACGTTTCTTCCTTGGAGAGTCCTTTTTTCTTTTCGGCTTTAGATCAGGAACAGGAGGAATATCCACACAAGAAGATATCAAATCGATCTGTCTGTTTATCAGCTTTTCGAAATGATCCTTGTACTTAGATTTTGATGGTTGGATAGCTAACCTCATCTCCAGCCATTCAGAGAGACCATACCTTTTTACAGTGTCAGCACGAAAGGTTTCAGATGAGTCATCTTCTCTGAACAGTTTGATGTCAACAATAGGTACTCCGATGGAGGTTCTTCCAGAGATGAATACCTTGTTGATCTTCGCTGGACGATATCTGAAGTGGATTTTCTCTTTACACCAGATCAGGGTGGTCTGAGAAACTTCAGCTTTCTTTTCCACGATCTTCTGGGCTTGTTCCCAAAGCTTTCGTTGGATTTGAATGGGAATACGCTTCAGCTTGGGGTCTTTGACATATTCTTGAGTGAGCTTGATGGCGTATTCTCTGTCTTTATCTTCAGCTTCCTTCCTTTCAGCGATGAGGCGTTCAGCTCTGAGATGATCCTGGTATTCAGCTTTTGAAATTCTGAACTTAGGAGGAACTGAAGGTAGTTGATCGCGCCTTAGGATGATTCGTTGATCCTCGAATCGCTTTATCATTTCTTCTCTCCTCTTTTGATCTTCTTCACTCAGCCTTTGAGGAACTGAGGAAGGTCTGTTTCTGTGCGAGAGAGGTTGTTCTTCTGGTTCATCAGTCTCAGAGATTAAATCTAAGACTGGGATTATGTCTTCAGCGGTAGCTGGAATTATTTGTGAAGTCGCAACAGAAGATCTTTCAGCGATATCCTCAAACAGGGGAGAGGACTAGCTGAAACGCAGCGATCTTACAAATAAGAACTGGGTAGAAGAACTTGGGTAGAAAAGATAGAAAAAAATGTGGATGTGTATGGTGTTTGTGGAATGGATAACTGATTTTTCAGAGATGATCAGGGAAGGAAAAATAAGTTTAGTGTACCTGACAAATCGGCTTTGCAAGTAGGATCGCCAGATTATCATCTTCAGCGATGCCTTTGTCTTTGCTTTTCTTAGCGCCAGAGGCTGAGTGCTTTGTCTTTGTCTTCTCCCCTGAAGGTTCTTTTATTGAAATACCTTTAAGAGCTTTGGTTCGAGGAGCAGGTTTGAAAACAAAGAAATCATCGTCATCTTCATCATCATCATCATCGTTCCTTGGAGAGGAGGATGGTTCAGCTTCAGGGATGTCGAAGTCTTCGTCTTCTTCTGCTTCGGATTCCTCAGCATCTTCTTCGAGTTGCTCCCCCTCAGATACAGAGGCGAGGTTCTCGGTTCCCTCAGGGTTTTCATCTCCCTGAGGTCCAGTAATCCGATCTTCATTACCCTCTCCCCTGATAGATTCATCATGGGAAAGGTCTTCAGCGCTCTTATTTTGATCTTCAGCGCTCTTCTCCTGTTCAGCGCTCTTCTCCCCCTCTTTCTCATGATGGGCGGGGGAGGAATGGGTAGATTCAGCATTGGTGTTGTCTCTGTCTTCTGGGCCAGAGACTTTCACACAACCTTCAAGCTTAGCTATTCTGTTCTAGGCCAGAAATAGCAGGCGTGATTTTCTTCAGCTCATGGCGATCCTCTGCGGTGAATGAGTCCAAAACAGGTACAGGGGCCGGAGCAGGAGCTGGATTATTTGCGTTGTTCACCAGCGTCTCGATCATTGTCTTGACAGAACTAAGATCGGTCTTCACTGAGCCCAAGTCGGTCTTGACCACTGACATATCACCTTCGAGTGTACCAACCGATTTCTTCAGCGTTGTAACCTCGCTGGAAATGGTGGAAACTGATGATTTGAGGTTGGTGTAGTCAGTGTAGATGTCGGAGAGCACTTTGGCAAAGTCGGCGAGAGTTTTATCAAGGTCTTTGATGTCATCAGAGGAGGCCTTCTTTTCCACCACAGTAGTCAGCTTCGTCAGATTCTCTCCAGCGTTTGTTACAGCTGTAGAGTTATTTGATAGACCGGTGGTGAGATCCGTAAGTTTCATCTCCATAGACTTCAGAGACTGGTTGATGTCTCCCAAAAAAGGACCTGTAACATATAAGTACTTGTGAACAAAGGAAAGCTCAGAAGTTTCAGGTTTAGTTACAGTGTTTAAGGTGGGATCTGTACCTGCAGGAGCGTTGACGAACTCATCAAAGTTTCGAGTCCCTCCATAGTGTTCCATATCTCCCTCAAAAGTTCCGTGAGGGATGGAGATCTCTGCAGGTCCTTTCTTCGTCATTCGCTGAGAAGCTTCAACGGCTTCTTGAATGATGGCATCTCCAGTTTTGACTGGAGGAGTGTCCAAAGAAGTAGAGGGAGGAGCGAAGGATAAGAATTGGGGTTGGGTTTCAAGTTCAGCGTTGGATTCGCTGAGAAGTACTTCATCAGTCTTTTGAGAGACTGACGAAGGTTGGGTAGATTCCAAAGTTCTAACCTCAACGTTTAAGGACGCTGAAGTAGGTTTAGAAGGGATGGCTTGAATTGGTGTGGCAGAGCGTACCACGGAACTTTCCTTCAGCTCTTCAGAATGAGCTGAGGAGTCTTCAGCATGCAATTGCTGGGGTTGCTCCTTGGTTTTCTTGATCCTTTTGGAATCAAGAGGGGTAAGAGATTGTTTCCTTTTCTTAGAAGGAATGGATTTTGTGGCCGGGGTATCAGCGATGGGTATTGTCGCTGAAGGAGCCACAGAAAGCGGAGAATTTAGAAGAGTGAGAAGAGTAGAGAGACGTACCTCGTTGGCGACAGGCTTGAAGTCGAGAACTTTAGGGCCAATCTGAGAGAGTTTCAGATCACCCTCTTCAGGATAGCTGTCCTTCAGGCCATATTGAAAGATGGCGCTGATGAATCGCGGGTAAGGAACCCATGCTGGTCGGTCAGCGGCAGAATCAACACGTTGAATGAGGTCTTCATAGATGATGGAGGCCCAGTCAATGTTGAGACCTTTCAGCAGTGCATAACCCATGGCCTGCTGAGGTTGAGCGGCTTGATCAGAAGATCCGGATTTCGCTGTCATGCAGCTGATCAGGTGAGCGATGATGAAGTTCATCTCGCTGGGCATCTTGGATTTCTTTATCAGCGTCAGCTTCTTCTCAGGTAGCTTGTCTCTTCCAGTCTCCCAGATGTAACCCATCGCATCAAGGAAAGCAATGATTTCTTCCCTGTCAGCGTGCTTCTTGTGGTCAGGAAATGGAATGAAAGGATTTTCTGAGGTAGCGTTAGGGAATTTCAGAGCTTTGCGGATTATTGCGGGGGTTATCTTGATGGTGCCATACTCAGTATCGCTGAGTATGCAGTCGATGGTTTTAGATGGATCTTTGGCTGAGGGTAGGTTGGTGTGTCTGGCAGAGTACCAGAATTGGGATAATAGACGCTGACTGGCAGGAGGTGTGATTGTCAGTGCTGTGTATATGGGGCTATTCTTCAAAAAATTTACAGCGTCGTCTAGATGGGATACCTGCTTCCGAGGAGGAAACTCGAGAAGCGCTGAAAGGTTGTTTGCCTTTGTCCAGTCTAGTTGATCCAGCTCAAACTTAACCTGAGGAGCTTTGGTGATTTCCAGTTCCTCAGAATCAGCGGAGATGGACTCAGCGGTAACATTTAGCTTTGAAGTTGCCATTTCACTGTATTATCAGTTCAACCAAAGATGTTAACAAATAAGAAATATCTTAATGTGGAAAGAGAATTTCCATTAAGATTTTTCAAATTTTGTCCATTTCATTCAGACAAAAAAGTCTTAATGAAGATTAGGGTTTTTCTTGTTTTAAAAAAAAACGAATATAACACCTATAAGCCTTGTATTCCAGTTTAAAAAAATGGATACGAAAGAAGAACAAGTTTAAGATTTTAGATTTAAAACTTGAAGAACAACCATGAAATGGTTGTGTTTATAAAACCATGAAAGAAAATGATTTTATTTTTGAGTTCTTTTGTTTGATCTTGTGTAAAACAATGATAAGATCGAAAACAAGTTATTTGCATTTGATAATAGATAAGAACATATTAACCTTGAGTTTGATGAAGAAGATGAAGAACAGTTCTTGAAGATTGAGAGCACAAAATGCAACAGTGTTCTTTTCTTAAGGAGAAAGATTGACTCGCATAAAAGACAAATATAAACTTTGAGAGAGTTTATATAGGAAGAGAGTAGAGAGAGAAAAACTTGAGCGGGAAAGTTTTTCATCATGACACGGACACGTGTTTGCATTTGATCGGATAGACAACGAAACGTGCAAACGTGTGTCAGAAAAAAGAGCGTGCCTGGTGTTATCCGTTGCAATGACGTCACAACTGTCCTTTCACATTCTTTCGTTGTCTCTGAGGTTTTGAAAGAAAAACTCAGGGACTCTTTGGAAAATATGAAGCACTGAATAGAAATATCAGTGAGGGTTTTAAGAAATTTCAAAATATTTTTCAGCGATGAAAGAATTTGAAATCTTGCATTTTCATGCGTTTTGTCAGAGAAAATATACCTTGATATCAGTTTAACCCAATTTATTCAGAGAGAAGATGATGAAATGGATTGTACAAGTTTATTTTATCCAGAGCCTATACAAGAATGTATAAACGTATCGCTGATTAAATGTGAACCGCTGAAGATTTATCCTTCAAAGTTCAGCATTCCAAGCTCGCTGATGAGAAAGTTGAATCTTGTCTCATCAAGAGGTTTGGTAAACAAATCAGCTAACTGATAATCAGTTGGGATAAAATGAAGTTCTATATCACCATTCATCACATGATCTCTGATAAAATGATATCTGATTTCTATGTGTTTTGTCTTTGAGTGTAGCACTGGATTGTTTGCTATAGCGATGGCACTTGTGCTGTCGCAATAGATTGGAATTTTGGAGAGCTGAAGATCATAGTCTAGTAGTTGATTTCTCATCCACAAGACTTGAGAACAGCAGCTTCCAGCGGCTACATACTCAGCTTCAGCTGTGGAAGTGGACACCGAGTTTTGCTTCTTACTTGTCCAACTTACCAGCTTTCCACCCAGGAGCTGACATCCTCCTGTGGTGCTTTTCCTATCCATTTTGCAACCTGCAAAGTCACTGTCTGAATAGGCAGTTAGATCGAATCCTGAATCTTTGGGATACCAGAGACCTAGATTCGCTGTACCCTTAAGATATCGAAAGATTCGCTTTACAGCTTTCATATGAGATATCTTAGGTTCAGCTTGATATCGTGCGCACAGACATGTTGCAAACATAATATCGGGTCGGCTAGCTGTAAGATACAGTAGTGAGCCGATCATCCCACGGTACAGCGTGACATTGACAGGAACACCCTTTGTGTCCTTATCAAGTATCAGCGGTGGTGCCATAGGGGTTTTCATAGCTGAACTTTCAGTTAAGTCGAATTTTTTCAGCATATCTTTAACATACTTTCCCTGATTTATAAAAGTTCCTTTTTCAGTTTGCTTAATCTGAAGACCAAGGAAATATGTTAGTTCACCCATCATACTCATTTTATACTCATCTTTCATTCTATCAGCGAAACGAGTACAAAGCTCAGGGTTAGTAGAACCAAATATAATGTCATCAACATATATTTGAACTAAAATGATATGACCTTTTATTTTTCTAAAAAACAAAGTTTTGTCAATCTTACCTCTCTCAAATTTTTCAAGGTGGAGATACGTAGAAAGAGTGTCATACCATGCACGAGGAGCTTGCTTCAAGCCATAAAGTGCCTTATCCAGCTTATAAACATAACCTGGACGCTTAGGATCTGAGAATCCTGGAGGTTGTTCCACATAAACTTCTTCATTCAGCTTTCCATTTAGAAACGCTGACTTAACATCCATTTGATGTACAGTGAAGTTTTTGTGTACAGCATATGCTAAGAAAAGACGAATAGATTCAAGTCTTGCTACAGGAGCAAAGGTTTCGTCATAATCTATACCTTCCTCTTGTCTGTATCCCTGAGCAACAAGACGAGCTTTGTTGCGAGTTACAGTACCATGTTCGTCCAACTTGTTTCGATAGACCCACTTAGTGCCTATCAATGTTTTGTCAGTTGGTCTCCGAACAAGTTTCCAAACTTTGTTTCTTTCGAATTCAGTCAGCTCTTCTTGCATAGCGCTGACCCAGTTTGGATCACTGAGGGCATCATCTATTTTCTTTGGTTCAGTTAGAGAAATAAAGTTAACAAATAAACAAATATTACCTGCACTTCTACGAGTCTGAATACCAGCGTTGGGATCACCAACAATTTGATCGATTGGGTGATTTACAGTCCATCGCTGAGCCGGAGCATGCGTCGCTGACTCAGTCTGAACTGGAGAAACTGAAGATGAGGCTTCAGCTACTTCTGGATAATCAGCTAAGAGAGGAATGCTTGCATTTGTCACTTCATTCACTGATTGCTGAGAAGTAGATGGAATTTCTGAGACATTTGGATCAACTGCGGGTATAGTATTTATAGGAACAGCTGAGACCCAAGATGTTTCATCTTCACTATTCTGCATATTGGGAATGATAGTAGGACCATCATTTTCAGTTGTATGAGTATGAGTAGTGGGAACATCTTCTGAATCACAAAGATGAGAAAACATCCATTGATTCAGTTCTTCTGTATCAGCGTTCGGTTTAGAATTCGCTGAACGGGATTCGTCAAACGTGACATGAATAGTTTCTTCTACAGTTTGTCTTCTTCGGTTGAAGACTCTGAAGGCTTTGGAAACTGAGGAGTATCCAAGAAAGATTCCATCATCAGCCTTAGGATCAAACTTTCCAAGGGCATCTCTGTTGTTCAGTATGAAACACTGACAACCAAAGATGTGAAGAAAGCTGATTGAAGGCTTTCTCCCATGAAAAAGTTCATAGGCTGTCTTTTTGAATCTTTTGACTATCAGCGACCTGTTTTGCGTAAAACAAGCCGTGTTGACAGCTTCTGCCCAAAACTGAGTAGGCAGGTGAGAATCGCTGAGCATTGAACGTGCAGCTTCAATAATTGTTCTATTTCTTCTTTCAGCGACTCCGTTTTGTTGTGGTGTTCTCACTGACGAAAAGTTGTGAGAAATACCCTTGCTCTCAAGGAAGGAATCAAGAGAACTGTTTTTGAATTCAGTTCCATGATCACTCCTTATTGAGCGAACAGTCATATTGTTCAGAGTTTCCATCTTCCGAACAAAGGTGATGAGTTCTTCAGGGGTGTCACTCTTAGAACGGAGAAACATTACCCATGTATAATGAGAGAATTCATCAACTATGACCAGCGTATATTTCTTTCCAACGATGGATTGTTTGTTAACGGGGCCAAACAAATCCATATGGAGTAGTTGAAGAGGAGATGACACTGAGGAAACTTGCTTGGACTTAAAGCTTGCCTTGGTCTGCTTCCCTTTTTCACACGCTGAACATAAGGATTCTTTGGCGTATGAATGTTGAGGTAGACCAGTGACTAACTCTTTGGATGAAAGAGTATTCAGTGTCTTGAAGTTGAGATGTGAAAGCCTCTTGTGCCATAGCCAGTTGACATCAGAAGATGCCTTTGAGAAGAAACAGGAGTTCTCAGTGGTTGTTGAGTCCATGTTTATAACGTAAACATTTTCCAAACGATAACCGCTGAGAGCTATCTTCTACTTTTTGTCAGAGACAAAGCAGGATTCCTTGGTGAAAATCACTTTGTTATCCATGTCGCAAAGCTGACTGATGCTCAGAAGATTATGCTTCAGCCCTTCAACATATGCGACTCTTCTGAAGGATGTTGTACCATTTGAAAGTACACCATACCCTCGGGTGTGTCCTTTTCCATTTCCACCGAAAGTCACAGAGGGACCCTTCTCTTCCTTGTATTCAGCGAGCAGGCTTTTCTTTCCAGTCATGTGTCTAGAGCATCCGCTATCGAGATACCAGATACCCTTCTTAACCTGAATGGCAGATGTTGAAGTGGAGGGAATGTTTGAACTTTCTTCCTCTTCTTCAATCTTGGCCATGAGACATTGATTTGCTTCATCATCTTCAGAATCAGATGATGAGGCTTCTTCATCAGAAGCAGCCCAATCATAGTCAGCCATTAGGCCTTTTCCCTTCTTCTTAAAGCTTTTCAGCTTTGCATACTTCTCCTTCAGCTTTAAGTATTTGTCGTCTTTATTCCTTGGAACAAAGGATTTCTTTGTAAAGGCTGAAGGTCTCATGATTTTCTTTGACCTGCACTCGTTAGCGAAATGACCTGTCTTTTCGCAGTTAAAACAAGTAGCAGTAGCCTTATCAACAAAAGCTGATGACTTAGGCTTGTCAGCTATAGAAAGAGTTTTGTTCTTTCTAAACATTTTCTTCTTGGCGAATCTCCTGAACTTTTTAGTTAGGAGAGCCAAGGATTCATCATCTGAAGAATCAGAATCTAATGATCTTTCAGAGTTACTTTCTAACTCAGTGATAGTGACCACGGGTCGCTGAGTAGAAGGTTCCTCTGAGATTAAAGCAACAGGGGTGCTTTTGGAATCTTTTACAAGATTCTTCTTAAGATGGCTAGATTGCTCATGATTCAGCAATGTGCCATATAAGGTAGCAAGTGTCATTGATCTTAGATCTTTTGACAGCTTGAGACACATGGAATAATTGTCCCAGCTTTCAGGTAAACATTCTAAAAACTTTGTCAGAACTTCAAAGTTAGAATATTCCTTACCAACCGTTTTAAGATCTATAATTAAGCAGTTAAAACGTTGATGTACTTCAGAGAGAGTTTCATTCTTACCAGAGATGAAACTTTCGTATTGTCTTACCAGGTTGATCTTTCTTGAATCCTGGACTTCAGACGTTCCTTCATACTGAACATATATTGTGTCCCACATGGCTTTTGAGGATTTCAGGTTCATGACGGAATGGTAGACTTCGTCAGGAAGGGCCATGGATAGTATGGATCTGGCTTTTGTATCTATAGCCACTTTCTTCTTGTCTTCATCGGTCCAATGATGGATTTCCTTTGGAATCAGCCTTTCTGGAATAGCAGCTCTAGTTGCAGTGGCTGGAACGGCAGGATCAATCGTTACAGGGATGTGTGGACCGTTTTCAAGATAGTAAGGTATAGTAGGGTCTACACCTTCTAAGAAGAGTGTCATCCTATTTTTCCATAAGTTGAAGTTGTCTCTGGAAATTCTAGGGGGTTTTGCAAGAGAACCATTGTCGATATAGTGAGTGTTTGTGTTTGAGTTGGCCATTTTCAGATAATAGCAAGGAAGAGAAATATCTTAGATTAGATCTTGTTTATGAGATTAAACAAATCTGCTCTGATACCACTTGTTGGTCCCGAAAGGCTTAAAACAAGTTTGTAGAAGGGGGGGGGGGGGGGGGTTGAATACAAACACACTATTTTACTTTTCTAAATTGTTTATTGATAAATCATTAACAATTTACAGCTTGTTGCGGAAACAAGATTAAGGATAAACCTAAATCTAAACAAGTTGGAACACTAAGGTTTTCTTGCACTAAGAAAGATAAGGAGATTACTAATAAAATCCTATCTTGAGAGATTTGAACTTGTCCAGAGTTAGCAAGTTACTTCAAATGAAGTGAGTTCATCTCTTTATATACTGCATGCATTTAATGCAATTCTGTATACACTTTACACGTGTCATCAGCGGATTGGTTGCATGTCATTGACCTTTGTTGACAACCTTAGTAGCCGCATGAATGAACAGTGTAGTATCAGAGTGGTTGTACGATTTCAGATTTTCGGAGGTTCTTTTCTGACATTTCGTACGGTGGCGTGCAAGGGAGGTTAAGACAAAAGTACTTTGTACGGAGGACTTCATGATCAGCTTTCGTTGATTCAGCGATTATCATTTACTATTCAGCAGATGATAAAGTTCAGCGATAGCTGAAGTCTTGTACTTGATACTTCATGTTGAGTGGACAAATCTGAGTCTTCGCTGATCCGCATCAGTTCATTAGGAGACTTGTCGCTGGTTCTTGAGCTTGATCTTCGACTTCAGCGTAGAACCTTTGTTGACGTGAATCTTGTCTTCAGGGATCATAAGTAAACAACTAACTTATCAGCGATCACCATAAGGACTGAACAGACTCAGCGATATGGTGAACAGTGTTCGCTGAATGTTTTATCTAAAAGTGCGAGAGTTCCTATCAGCAGTACTGTAAGATCTTAGTACTTATCAGCGATAGTGAAACTCTGATACATATTGTTTACTTACAATTTTCACTAAGTATTTAAGATAGGGTCATTATCAAATCACTGAGGGTTTGGATCAACACTTCTCTTTCTTCTTCTCTCTGTTAGAGCTTTCTCTGTTGGACTTTCCTTCAGTGGGAGTTTTTGAGTCAGAGATCAAAGCTATTGGACCTGCAATGGTGGATTTGCCCTTTTGTTTGACAACATCCTTCTCTTGTGCAGCAAGAGTGCCATACACATCAGTAAGAGACCATGCATCCAAATCTTGGTTAGCTTGTAGAGACATGGATAGATTCAACCATTCATCATTTAAACTTTTCAAGAATAAGACATTGTTATCTTGCTTCGACCGAACAACCCCACATTTCTTACATTTGTTTATTAAACATTGAATCTGTTGTAGGTCTGTTGTAAGGTTTCCTCAGGAAGTGCCTTGAAATCATTGTATTCATTAATACATTGGGTCTTTCTATTCTTTTGGATTTTGATACCACCCTCAAGTTGATTAAGAAGCTGATCCCAAATTTCTTTTGCAGTAACACATGAGTCTAGTTCTTGGAAAATATCATTTGGAATGGCCATAATCAGAAGTCTAACTGCTTTAAGGTCATTTTCCATTTTGAGCTTCTCTTCCTCAGTAAACCCGGTGGTTTTAACTTCGAAATGAGCAGGAACCTCAGCAGTAGTTTCTGTTGCGGGTACACGAGGAACCAAAACCATAGATTGGAATGGCCCATCAGTGACAGATCGCATTAAGTCTCTATCCATCCCATCAAAGAAGTTAACCATCCTAATATTCCATTGAGGATATTCATCTCTCATAAGAGTAGGAGGTTTGGTTAGAGAACCAGCTGTGTAGATAGCATTAATGTTGTTATCAGCCATCTTTTCAGAAAACAGAGAACGAAGGTTTCAAAAGATTTTGAAAGAGTTTTAAACTGAAAGTCGATGAACAGTAACCAATGGAACAGTAACAAAAGTATAGAAGATATTCAGACTAACTACAAAGCTTTAATGAGTGTTAAATGAACTTTTAAACTTTTAAGCAGTAAAACAGAGTCTATTAAGAAGCTTTTGAAAATAAACACAATCAACAACAGTGAATCAACCTGGTTAGATTGGATCGTTTGATTTGAGCAAATCAATCCGCTCTGATACCAATTGTAGGTTCCCAGATTCAAGTTGTATCACATAAACAGCACAAAATAGATAGCGGAAGCAATATATAAAGCCATTAAATGTGAGTGATTGTGTAGACGATAATGTAACAGTGAGAGTATCAATAATGAACAGTAGATGATAACAAGATCAAGTAAATAAGCTGCTCGTATATTGTGTAAAGCTCGTATCCCGGTATGTAATTTCTTTGTATTAATTCTTTTAAAAGTTTTTTTAAACGTGGTTTCCGTTAACGGGGTTAGACGATTTAGACCTAATTGTTAAACATGTCAAAACGTTGGTTAGTTTGCGAGAAGGATGTAGTTGAGGGACTAAAATTGTTAAAGGGGCCAAAATGGTGATTTGTTCGGCCCATGCAACCCAACTGAAATCCATATCTCATTTTTGGGTGTTGGTCTCGTGACTTAGAAAGCAAGGAAGGAGGAGAGAGGAGAGAAAACCCTACGGCCCCTCCCCTCCCCTTGTAGTTTTTTTCGGGCGTGAGTGATAGAGAAGGAGAGAGAGAGAGTTCGCCGGAGTGAGAGCTCGCCGGAGAGAGAGAGAGTTCGCCGGAAAGGAGGGAGACGCTGTCGTTTTGCTGCCGGAAAAGAGGAGGAAGAAGGGTTCGTCGAGGTAAGTGTTTTTCCCTTCTCGTTGTTGTCGTTTGCCAATTTTCTACCGAGAACCGCCGCCGCCACCGCCGCCACCGCCGCAACCACGGCTGCCGGCGGTGGGGCCGCCGCTGCACGCCGCCGAGGTGGCGGCAGAGGGGTGGTGCAGATGCGTGAAGGTGTGCGGGTGTGTGTGCGGGAGAGTGGTTGCGGGTGAGTCGGGATGGGCGACGTTGGGAGGTCTCGCCGGAAGGGTTAACGTAACCATCGTCGCCGCCGCCAACCACCACCGCTGCCAGAGGCGGATGTGGGTGGTGCTCGGTGGTTGTCCAGCCTAGTATGACCTTTCTCCAGTAAGCTTGTAGGCTGTTCGGGTCTGTTTGGGTTAAGCTATGACTTAATGGATTAATAATCAATATTTGTCACTTCATGTGGAAAATATGAATCTGTCACTGTTTTGCGACGGCCATAACTTTTCCGTCGTACCTCGGATTGAGACGAATCCAGTGCCCACGGTTCACATTCTGTGCCGGGCACACTTTTCGTTTTTTAGCGGAAGTCTGGTTGGGCCTCTAACTAGGTGTAAAACGGCTGTTTACACAGCAGGTCTGCATATGACAGTTTCGTGTCCTGTTTTTAGAAAATTCATAGTAAATTGTAGAATAATCGTTAGAGCGCGTGCGATATGTCCCTGGAACCCTAAGACATAAAACTAACTGATTATGGAATGATATTTCTGGATTTATTAGTTTATAAGGGGTTAAACAGGTCTCGAACAGACCTGTGTTTTTAGAGTAAAAGCTGGATTATGTAATTTATAATTTAGTAGTCGTGGTTTTGGGTTGGGGTTTCACTTTGACTTTTGTTAACACGTAATTAGGTGGGAAAAGGTGAGTGAAGGTGGGCGGCTTGTGTTGCGGTTGCGGATACTTGCGTTGCTGTAAGGTGAGTTCTCTCACTGCGTAGACTATGAGTTACATATGTGTTGCGTTTGCTCTAGCGTGTTATTGTATGCTTACGTGAACTAGTTGTGGTGTGATAGCTAGTTGTAAATTATTTATTATGTGAATGGTGTGTTTTGTGTACACCTCGGTGGGACTGAGGGGCTCGGTGGGACCGAGGGCTCGGTAGGACTGAGCTACTAAGAATATCATATAATGTGGGCTCGGTGGGACCGAGGGCTCGGTGGGACTGAGCTAGTATGGATATCGTTTAATGTGTACTCGGTGGGACTGAGCTGGTATGGACATCATATAATGTGTACTCGGTTGGACCGAGGGCTCTGTGGGACCGAGGTGTGTGATTACATGTTTAAATCTTGATATGTTATTATACTTGTAATTGTGGTGTTGTTTGCCTACTTGCGAGTAGGGGCGATATATGTGTGATTGCTACCTGCGTAGGTGGTAGAATTCACTAAGCTTCGTGCTTACCCCTTCCCAATATCTTATGTTTTCAGGTGCGAGTAGCATTCGAGCGTGACGGTACACACTAGCGCAAGTCGAAGGCTGGTCGAGTTTCATTTTTAAATGTCGAGATTTAATTTAATAATTTTTCCGCTGCATAAATATTATTTGACGGTTCAAATTAACGACGTTATCTTTATTTGTAATGGGATTTGCTAATTTATGGTTTGTTTATAATGGAAGGCATTATTTTTAAAAATTTAAAATTCCTTGTAATTTTTGGGACGTTACAACTTGGTATCAGAGCACAGCTTGAGTGAATCAAACACATCTCGGTGTGTTTGGTCTCAAGTTGCGGCTATGAAATTTTAAATTCTTTTACTAAAATCTTTTAGAATAAAGGAAAAAGGAAAACCCGTTTGGGAAACGGTGATCGAGGGCGCAGTGTGTACAGTCAGCCGACGCTAAGTGGGAAGGTACAGTACTTAGTGTATTTATCGTTTTCTAGATCATAGGGTATGCATGCTAGACTGCTTATGTGGTTTACACTGTACTGTATGATGATTGCTTGCTAGTAGGAATCAATGCTAGTTATAGTAGGTTGTTAAGTGAAGGCCCTATAGGTTGTATGCAGTAAGAATCATATAGCCTTAGAATATTTGATTTAGTTCTATTGCGCAGCTCTTGTTTGAGTCCAACCGTTCTAGGATAGAATCTTGTATTCGAATGTCTATTTGATTCACGCTGCATGCGACTGGGTATTCGCGAGGCAACTCGTTATGGCTAATAGGGATTCCGTTGTAGCAAGGGTAGTGGGATGAGATGAAATTCCTAGTGAGCTGGGAAGAGTGTTTACATATGAGTATGTATGCTAGAATGCTTTCTAGAACATAGGAGTATGTGTGCTAGATTGCTTGGTGCTTATTACACTGTACTGCATGTTTGTTGCTTGCTAATAGGAGTTTATGCTAGCCTGGATAGGTTGTTAAGTGAATGCACTATAGGTTGCATGCGGTAGGAACCGAATAACCCTAGAATGTCGGATTTAGTTCTATTGTGCATCTCTTGTTTGAGTCCAACCGTTGTAGGATAGAATCTTATATTCGAATGTCTATCTGGTTATACGTTGTGTGCGACTGTGCATTCGCAAGGCGACTCGTCATGACTAGAGAGGATTTCGTCATAGCAAGGGTAGTGGAGTTGGATGGAATTCCTAGGGAGCTAGGAATAGTGTGTACCTATGCCGGTGCGGGCATATGTGTATAGTTTTCGACAAGGAACTATGTTAGCTTTTAATTAGCCCCTAATTGTTATAAATATTTTATAAAGAAAACGTTTCCTGGATATACTTATATTTGTTAAGTGTCAAGTGATAAAATCCACATAGTATACTACAGAAGTTAAAGGTGACCACATAACCTATGCTCTGTAAACATGATGCTCAACAGAAGACACAAGAACAAAGAATCTTCAGAAGCTATGCTATGCAAAGTATTCAACAGAAGCTAAGCTGAAGACACACAGAAGATAGAAGAATCTACAGAAGTTCAACTCTGTCGATCAAATCAAGACACCAAGAACAAACAGACAAAAGTCTACAGAAGAACTGCTTACAAAAGACCGAGCCACAGAACCTCTGCCACCCTTGACAGAAGCTCTGCAGAAGTAAACGACCAAAGACTCGGAATCCGGTGAAGACTACTTTACAGAGGAACCAGACCGCAGAACCTCTGTAACACATTACAGAGCCTCTGTGGTCCTCAATGAAGACTTGGAAGATATTACTGAATACGTTCATCAACTTGCATGAAAAAGTACTATCAAAACACGTGTCAAGCTCTGAGTGGACTCAATAGGGCAAGGTACAAAATAGACGTCTGCGCCATTTAATGCATTTACCAAATAGTACATCTGCTCCATTAAATGCGCATGGCTCAAACAACTGTTCACACCATCCAGTTCACTATTCATGCCGTAAAAGGAACAGTGACCTACTTCATAGTCTTCTAAGAGTAGTATAAAAGGAAGTCTCATGTTGAGATCTTCCTAAGGACGAATACACAAGGAATCACTAATACTCTCAAGCTTTATTGTCAAATATCTGAGTGTTATATTCTCACACACACCAACAGTTCTTAATCTGTTCTTCGTGTTGTTATTATATGTTGAATAACAGTAACTGTTCAAGAAATCCTTTTCATTGTTTACTGTTTTCTTTATATGTGTGCGTTCTAATATCTATCAAACATATCTGTTAGTTTAATACGCTTCCGCATCAAACTCTAAACTCTACTAATAGATTGTTAATCTTGATTAAGTGAATCTGGGTTCCAATAATTGGTATCAGAGCCTGCCTTGATTATCAATATCAAGAAATCCTCTTATCAAGATTCGTGATAAATATTATTCTAAATCGTTATTCTTTTCTATCTCGATCTTTCAAACATCAAAATGTCTAAACTAAAATTTAGTGCTGATGCTGATTCTCTTTTTTATTCAAGACTCAGTACAAATTTTAGGAAAATAATTCCTTCTCTTGAGAAAGAATTAGAGGAAAGAAACAAGATCATTCTTATTAACTCAGACAACATTGCCAAGCTTGAAGAATCTGTTAAAATCTTAAACTATGAAAATCTTGAACTAAAAAGGAACTTATCTATGTCAGATGAAGAAAAGAAAAGACTTGAACTAAAATGTTTAAATTTTTCTAAACTAATTTCCAATTTTGAAAAGATTGTGGTAAATGAAAGAGGAAATTATGAAGAGAAGAAAACTGTTCATGAAACAAAGTCTATGGAGCTTACATGTAAAATCTCAGAATTGCAGAATATTCTTGAAAAAGAAAGGAAAGAATCTGAATCTGAAAGAAAAAAATCTGAACAGCTGAAGGTTCAAAGATTTCAAGATTTAAGTCAAAAAGATGACTTTGAAAAAGAGAGAAAGATCTTTAAAACAGAAATATCCAAACTAACAAAAGGACTCTCTAATTTATCAACTGAAATCATGTTGGAGAAAAGATGCAAATCTAATCTCCAAAAGATGCTTGAGGAAAATTTAAGGAAAAAGAAAATTTTTGCTAAACGGATCAAGAAATTTAATTTTGAAAGATCTTTTAAGCCAAATATGTTTTCAAAACTTCAGACCTCTACATCAAAAAAAATTTATGATCATAGGTTGGACAAATTAGTTAATCAAACTTTTAAAAAGGTGAAAAAGGTTTGGATAGTGAAAGGCTCTATACCTGTTCAAAATATTCAAAATGACAAAAAGCCTTTCATTTCTGGTATGTATGACAAGTGCATAAAGGCGTTTCATACAATAGGACCCATTTGGATATGGGTACCAAAAGTTCTTTGATCTGTCTTGCAGGAAGCTAAGGACTTCTGATCATTACAGATCAGGACTCGCTCTTCATCAGAAAAAGACTTCTGATCATTACAGATCAGGACTCGCTCTTCATCAGAAAAAGACTTCTGATCATTACAGATCAGGACTCGCTCTTCAGTAGATAAGGACTTCTAAACACATCAGTTTAGGACTCGCATTTTAGTGAAATAGACTCTTAAACAAATCAGTTTAAGACTCTAGCTTCATCAGAAAATGACTTCTGACCATTACAGATCAGGACTCACTCTTCAGCAAACAATGGACTCCTTAATACTTCTATTAAGGACTCAGGCTTCAAAATACACTATGACTCTTAAACACTTTGTTTAAGACTCATCCTTCAAAGATTCTATACTTCACAGAGCCTCTGTGGAATTGCTCAGAACCTATGACAATCTCCACAGAACCTCTGATGAGGTTGACCTATGTTCTGTGCATTATTTATCTCTATTGATTCAAGCATAGGTCAAGGGGGAGCAGAAGGAGACCTCAAATTAATCTACAGAGGTTGATCATTCAAGGGGGAGCAGAGGAAAGGTATCAACAAGTCTATCAACAGAAGCAAGATATCTCTTCCGAGAAGAAGAATCAAAAGGTATGTCGTACAAAAGATTTTTTGAAAACAATATTTTGGGACAAAAGTTGTCAAATACGTCCTAAACATACTGGGGATACCATTTCAAAAACTAAAATTTCAAAACTTTTGAAAATTCTTGGGTTATGAGAAATTTGAGGTAAAAGAGCTTCTGCTGAGCTTAATAGAGCTCTGCCAGAACCAAGCTCTGGAATAGCAAATTTAGCTCGGATATCAGACAAAAAACCATGACCTCGGACAAAACTTTTTCCAAAATAGTTTTCTCGGACACCAACTTTCAAATATGTCCGAAAACCATTTGTAAATGCATATCAAAACTTGGATGATCAAATTGATTAATAGATTTTTAGTTATGAGAAATTTTCTATCACAGAGGTTCTGCTGGCCCTGACAGAACCTCTGCTGAGTTTCACAGAGCTTCAAAACCTCTGTTGGAGAAAATTTCGTGCTAACACTCTATCGATCACTTCCAATGCTTTTTCAAACAAATTTTGAGAAGAACAAAAGGTAAGTCTCAGATCACAGGTTAGAAACAAACCTCTGCCAAGCAGCGACCAACCTCTGCCGCACGCGACCTCTGCTGACCAGCCTCTGTGGACTGAACCTCTGCGATCGAACCTCAGAGCCCGATTTTTGTTTACTTGAAGTCAGCTTAGCGCTACTTCAGAAACATGCGCATAACTTTTGACTCGGTGCTCCAAATTACTCGATTCCAGTTGCATTGGAAAGATAATTCAGAGACGCACGACTTTAATGTTCTGAGTTTTCTCAAAATCAGTGATCTGATATGCCTAATTCACTGTCAAAGTTAGCGAATACTTGCTGGATCGAAAGCAGCACTTCACTATCTCCATTGCCATAATCAGATCAGATTGAAGTTGCTTCTATACACATCAGTATAGAACCAGGACTTCAACTGAATGTTGTTTCTACACACATCAGTGTAGGACCAGTACCTCAACAGATCAGACTTTGACTGGTATTTCTAATCTCCAACACCCAGCACCATGTTTCCTTTTAATTTGAATTAACTGTGCTTTTGGATATTCCTAACAAATGAGGAATCATCAAAGATGATTACCAACACCTTTTTATTTTTACAGGATATCTGATTTCAAATTGCGCTTAAATGAGATTTAATGCTCAATTTGAGGGGGAGAATGCCAATCTGACCATATTCATGCAAAGGTAAAATGTCTAAACCTTTCATCATTTTTAGAGAATGGCCATCTTTAGAATGATAAAACCTCTTTCAAATGGTCAAACCACTTCTACATGCTAAAATGCTTTATCTGCTATAGAAATTTGGATTTTAGATGCTTTTCTGAGACTACAAGTAGTCAGTGTGTGGAACAATCCAACCTCTATGACAACAATTTCATGGGATAAATGTGTGAGCTTTATAGAACTTCTATGGATCACTTAAACCTGTGTTTCCTACCAAAGAAGTAAACCTTGAGTGTTTGAGAGGTGAAGGGTCTACATCAAAGAGTGAGGGAGATAACTCATCTGAGTTTTTCTCATTGTGCTTGAGAGGTAAAATTTAAAAAGAGAGTTTGGTTAGATGTGAGCTACATGATAAAAAGAAAGAGGGTGTGAGAACAGAGTCAAAAGAAATATACAACTCTGCACTATCTTTTTCTGAGCCGGGCAAACCACATTTCTGATTTATCACAAATTTTTGGTGATTGTCATTGAAACAGGCAGTGAGCCCATGCCAACTCTTGTCTTAACCCCACCAGCTACTCACTTCCTTCTCCACAAGGAACTGTTTCACTTTTCCACGGGGAAGCAGCACATATGCTATCTGATCTTTCTTTGGAAGGTTGGATATTGAAAAGAAGGAAAGTTGCCCCACCTTCACACTTCACTCATGCACATTGAGTCTGTGGATACCTGTTATGTCCAAACAGTTACACACTTTTTGAGCCTAATAGATAACATTCTATTTTTTTCACACAACATCACAAATCTTTGTGATTCCCCATGCATATCTATGTGATACTGCCAGAACAGTTTGAGAAGTTTAAATTTTATAATTTTACTTCTATGATAATTGGAAGTCCTATCAGAGCTTCATAAACGTCAACTTTGAATATAGGCCACACAATTATTTTAATTGTTGTGTTAACAGTTGCTAAGTGCTTCTGTGTTAGCTATTACCCCTGGTTACTAAAAGAATTCTCATGAGCTAACTATGCAAAAATCTAGGGGGAGTGAAAGAATGAAAAGAAGCAAAGAGGAAACAACAACATAATGTTTTCTTTATAAAACATTAGGGGGAGATTGTTAGCTTTTAATTAGCCCCTAATTGTTATAAATGTTTTATAAAGAAAACGTTTCCTGGATATACTTATATTTGTTAAGTGTCAAGTGATAAAATCCACAGAGTATACTACAGAAGTTAAAGGTGACCACAGAACCTATGCTCTGTAAACATGATGCTCAACAGAAGACACAAGAACAAAGAATCTTCAGAAGCTATGCTATGCAAAGTATTCAACATAAGCTAAGCTGAAGACACACAGAAGATAGAAGAATCTACAGAAGTTCAACTCTGTCGATCAAATCAAGACACCAAGAACAAACAGACAAAAGTCTACAGAAGAACTGCTTACAAAAGACCGAGCCACAGAACCTTTGCCACCCTTGACAGAAGCTCTGCAGAAGTAAACGACCAAAGACTCGGAATCCGGTGAAGACTACTTTACAGAGGAACCAGACCGCAGAACCTCTGTAACACATTACAGAGCCTCTGTGGTCCTCAATGAAGACTTGGAAGATATTACTGAATACGTTCATCAACTTGCATGAAAAAGTACTATCAAAACACGTGTCAAGCTCTGAGTGGACTCAATAGGGCAAGGTACAAAATAGACGTCTGCGCCATTTAATGCATTTACCAAATAGTACATCTGCTCCATTAAATGCGCATGGCTCAAACAACTGTTCACACCATCCAGTTCACTATTCATGCCGTAAAAGGAACAGTGACCTACTTCATAGTCTTCTAAGAGTAGTATAAAAGGAAGTCTCATGTTGAGATCTTCCTAAGGACGAATACACAAGGAATCACTAATACTCTCAAGCTTTATTGTCAAATATCTGAGTGTTATATTCTCACACACACCAACAGTTCTTAATCTGTTCTTCGTGTTGTTATTATATGTTGAATAACAGTAACTGTTCAAGAAATCCTTTTCATTCTTTACTGTTTTATTTATATGTGTGCGTTCTAATATCTATCAAACATATCTGTTAGTTTAATACGCTTCCGCATCAAACTCTAAACTCTACTAATAGATTGTTAATCTTGATTAAGTGAATCTGGGTTCCAACAAACTACTTGGGCACTTCGGGACGGGACTCGAAACGAGTGAGGATAGGTGTGGAAGGTAGTAGTAGAGCTCCTACTATCTGAAGCACAGGATCTGTGCTCGAGTCGGGGAAAGTCACGAGGAATCCAAGAAGTTGAGCGTGAGCGTTGTTTGTGTGAGTTATTATGTGCTAATAACTCGTTGTAATATCTACCCAGAATAGCCATCACAAGGAGGAACGACTATAGTAAACCTACTAGTACAGGTGTGTACTTGATTTGCTTTGATGGGATGATCGTTGGGGTAGTGACGAAGGTTATAAATTAGTAGTCGTTGGAATAAAAAGGACGATTCTAGTATTAATCACTTGGAGTGATGATAAGGATGATGTTTGTTTCGGGTCAAGGTGGATGATTGTGCTAGAATCATAGGCTTATAGAGCCGACTTTGATTTGAGGAAAATCGTAGGGATTATTTGACGTAATTTCCAACTTGCCTAAGAGGTGTAAATGTCCGGATGACGTTTGTGGATCGGAGAGTTTTGGAGGGGTATGAGTCGAGACGTCGGATGCTGATTGAGTCATGCACAAAGTTTATTTTGAAAATAAATTGCATTAACTAATTCTTGTGTTTCCAATCCTTTTGTGGATTGTTTTTTAGAATTTTGAGAAATGTTTAGCACACACACAAGATTTCGAATTATGGTTTTGAAAGTGCATGAAACCATTTTATCATGGGAGTTGCAAACTTTGTTAGAAATTGTCTCATTTCGTTATTTTCCAACGGTTCTTTCGGGTAAGATGATATCCGTGTTTTGTGGTGTTTAAAATGTTGGGCAATTGACTACGGCTTGTGACTTTAACATTAGAACTCCTCCACATATGTTAGATTTGAGACGGAAAGTTACATTCCACGATGTCTGTACAAAACTATTTGAGTGATTTGGTTAAAATAAGTTTTGTTTTACGGCGTGTTGAGTCGTGTGGGTTTAATTTCACGAGGTGCATATCTTATTTGTTTATGTGACCATTTGGGGAAATCTTGGAAATCAATTTAAAGAACCCCACCTTTTGAGATTTTATGAGATTTTAGTCGATATTTTCAAATGATGAAAACGGATTGGCTTTTATCTTTAAGTTTGAAACTTACACGAGACAGTTGTGTTTTAACAAAAATATATTTGTAAACCGTTTCATCGTTTTGTATGACTAGCCGACGCACGTAAGATTAGTTGGTGAACCCTGTGCCACGACATTTTATGTTTAAAAAGAGAAATTTTGGGGTCAAGTGTCGTGGAACTGATTTTGAAATTATGTACACACTTTTGTCGCACCCGGTGTAAGGTCGAGCGGTTACTTTGAGTACATGTCATGAGTCAATCCATACTAGAACCGTGACGGTCCATTTTTTTTAAAGAAATTATTCATTACGCTTTATGTTTTGTAAGTAAACTGAACAGAAATGGAATGATTTTCAACATGATTTTTCTGTGTGAGATGAGCGTGTCCATTTTTGCGTAACTACCGACTTGGTAATAGTAGTTTTATTGCATACGGTCTTTTTGAAATGAAAAATCTTGACGTTGAAAATATTTTGTAAATGATTTTGTAAACCATTTGGGAAATGCGCTTTTAAGTGTTATGTGTCATTTTGAGAATTTTAAGGGTGCGAGTCCTTTTGGAAAACTCTTTTGTTTAACCCGTGTTGAGTTTGGGACTAATGTTGATTTTAGAGTATTGCTTGCTTAAACTTTATTTAAACGCGCTTTGACCGACTTATGGGTCTAGCAAGCGTGGAGCATTTTGCTCGGTTTTGACTTTGAGATAGTCAGGGGTCAATTGCACGGTTCTAATGGCTCGATGGGGAGTCTTGTTGTTGGGTTGTTTTTGTTGCACAGTTTTTCATTTATTGCACGTTGAGTAGTTACATGTTTGGGTGAGTGAGTCATTCCAGGATAGGCATGTTGTTGGTAGACTGTTTTGCATTGGATCCTTGGGCACGTTAGTCAGTCGTTGGTAAAGGTCGGTTGGGTATCTCGGGGTGGGACCCCGATATTCATGTTTTATGACTTTGACTTTCCAGTAGGCACTAGGAGGATATAGTCTTGAGCACTTACCTGGGAGGTAGTTCCGATGTGCCGGGCCTGAGACGTACCTGGGAGGTAGACGTTAAGGTGTATCTTGATACGGTGTAACTAGGCTTCGTAGAGCGAGTGTGGAGGAATAGTAGACGGTGGAAGGTTGGGTATTCCACGCGTGTTGGTAATGTAGGCCGAATAGTATCGGTTAAGGGAATGATGCCCTTTGTAATTAAGAGAATAAATGTGCAGTAACCTTTTTGAAGTAAGTAGTATATTTAGGTGTCGACTTTTGGGCTTAAGGCCAAACACCTTTAGTGTAATCGGAGATTTGTAGCCGATTTTAAAATAATTATGATGATGGTAGTAGTAACCCTGAGATGCTTAATTGTGATGAATGGTTATGGTGGAATGACCTTCGTGGGTTATTATAAGTTTACTGGATTGATGATCCGTGTGAACTAAATTTTGGGAGTCTATAGAACTCGTGGAAGTAATCGGCAGTAATGGTAGGAATGATCGGATTCGAGTATCCTGTAGGATATATTGGTGAGCACCTTTAGAATGGTTAGAGCTTGAAAGTTGAATCGGGATGTATGGAACATCTAAGGTTGGGAGGCAACCGAAGTCGTGTGACTAGGAATGAATCCAGTTGTTGGAGTGTCCTTCCGATCATAATTTCAGTGTCCTTGATGGAGTTTTGTTAGTAAGAAAAGTATTCGAGAATTTCTAGACGGGGTGAGAAATTTAGATTCTAGTTGAGGAAAGTCCAGTGGCCGCGCCGAAGGAGTTCGAGTGGACTAAAATTGTTAAAGGGGCCAAAATGGTGATTTGTTCGGCCCATGCAACCCAACTGAAATCCATATCTCATTTTTGGGTGTTGGTCTCGTGACTTAGCAAGCAAAGAAGGAGGAGAGAGGAGAGAAAACCCTACGGCCCCTCCCCTCCCCTTGTAGTTTTTTCGGCCGTGAGTGATAGAGGAGGATAGAGAAAGAGTTCGCCGGAGTGAGAGCTCGCCGGAGAGAGAGAGAGTTCGCCGGAAAGGAGGGAGACGCTGTCGTTTTGCTGCCGGAAAAGAGGAGGAAGAAGGGTTCGTCGAGGTAAGAGTTTTTCCCTTCTCGTTGTTGTCGTTTGCCAATTTTCTGCCGAAAACCGCTGCCACCACCGCCGCAGCCACGGCTGCCGGCGGTGGGGCCACCGCTGCACGCCGCCGTGGTGGCGGCAGAGGGGTGGTGCAGATGCGTGAAGGTGTGCGGGTGTGTGTGCGGGAGAGTGGTTGCGGGTGAGTCGGGATGGGCGACGTTGGGAGGTCTCGCCGGAAGGGTTACCGTAACCATCGTCGCCGCCGCCAACCACCACCGCTGCCAGGGGCAGATGTGGGTGGTGCTCGGTGGTTGTCCAGCCTAGTATGACCTTTCTCCAGTAAGCTTGTAGGGTGTTCGGGTCTGTTTGGGTTAAGCTATGACTTAATGGATTAATAATCAATATTTGTCATTTCATGTGGAAAATATGAATCTGTCACTGTTTTGCGACGGCCATAACTTTTCCGTCGTAGCTCGGATTGAGGCGAATCCGGTGCCCACGGTTCACATTCTGTGCCGGGCACACTTTTCGTATTTTAGCAGAAGTCTGGTTCGGCCTCTAACTAGGTGTAAAACGGCTGTTTACACAGCAGGTCTGCACATGACAGTTTCGTGTCCTGTTTTTAGAAAATTCATAGTAAATTGTAGAAAAATCGTTATAGCACGTGCGATATGTCCCTGGAACCCTAAGACATAAACTAACTGATTATGGAATAATATTTCTGGATTTAATAGTTTATAAGGGGTTAAACAGGTCTCGAACAGACCTGTGTTTTTAGAGTAAAAGCTGGATTATGTAATTTAAAATTTAGTAGTCGTGGTTTTGGGTTGGGGTTTCACTTTGACTTTTGTTAACACGTAATTAGGTGGGAAAAGGTGAGTGAAGTTGGCCGGCTTGTGTTGCGGATACTTGCGTTGCTTTAAGGTGAGTTCTCTCACTGCGTAGACTGGGAGTTACATATGTGTTACGTTTGCTCTAGCGTGTTATTGTATGCTTACGTGAACTAGTTGTGGTGTGATAGCTAGTTGTAAAATATTTATTATGTGAATGGTCTGTTTTGTGTACACCTCGGTGGGACTGAGGGGCTCGGTGGGACGGAGGGCTCGGTGGGACTGAGCTAGTAAGAATATCATATAATGTGGGCTCGGTGGGACTGAGCTAGTATGGATATCGTTTAATGTGTACTCGGTGGGACCGAGGGCTCGGTGGGACTGAGCTAGTATGGACATCATATAATGTGTACTCGGTGGGACCGAGGGCTCGGTGGGACCGAGGTGTGTGATTACATGTTTAAATCTTGATATGTTATTATACTTGTAATTGTGGTGTTGTTTGCCTACTTGCGAGTAGGGGCGATATATGTGTGATTGCTACCTGCGTAGGTGGTAAATTCACTAAGCTTCGTGCTTACCCCTTCCCAATATCTTATGTTTTCAGGTGCGAGTAGCAGTCGAGCGTGACGGTACACACTAGCGCAAGGCGAAGGCTGATCGAGTTTCATTTTTAAATGTCGAGATTTAATTTAATAATTTTTCCGCTGCATAAATATTATTTGACGGTTCAAATTAACGACGTTATCTTTATTTGTAATGGGATTTGCTAATTTATGGTTTGTTTATAATGGAAGACATTATTTTTAAAATTTTAAAATTCCTTGTAACTTTTGGGACGTTACATATTGATATTTGAATAACACCAAGAACACGTTCAAGTGTGTGTATTCTGAAATCTCTCAGGAAACAAATCGTACAGTGGTAGATGAATAGAATGTTGCAGTGTGTGCTCTCACAAATGTGGAAACCAATTATTCCAAAAGCTTACAAATATGTGTTCCACTACCCTTCTATTTATAGCCTGATAAAGTAAAAGACAGTGTACTATCTAACCCTGGAATGACACGTGGAAAGTGTGTCTCCGTCCTTTTAGGGCTGACGTGGAAGTATGGACATGTGTCTGACACTTAGAGATTTCTGTGAGACTTAAGCTTCACAGAGGTCTTCATTCACCAGAGCTTTTACGCCAGAGCTCTGATGGTCTTCTGGTGTGAACAGTTCTTCTGCTGGAAGAGAAGAAGTCTTCTGCCAGAGCTCTGTCGAGCTCTGATGATCTTCTTGCTGATTTTCTTCTACGTATTCTGCTGTATCTCTGGTGGTCTTCTGACTTGTAATATTTTGAATACTTTTACATCTGGTATACTTGGTGCTAACTAACTTCTATACCCTCACTCCTCTCACCTACTTGGTTAGCACTCTGGGTAGGCCCCTCCGGTCCTGGCCGGGCCATAAGTGCATTTTGTTCTCTATACTCAGTCACAAATGGTGACTCCTGGTCAGCATAAGCGAGTCGGGTAAGAACATCACACGATTAAGGTGCATAGTCTTCGGTAGTCTGAGATAGTGCATCCATTGGGCTAGACCAAGTACTGCTCCTTGTCGTCTTGGTATTTCTCGGTTTGCATCCATAATGTACTGAATCACAATCTGAATAAACCTATGAAACGGTACGAAGTTCCTTGCCTTGGAAGGTTTAGACTTATAAGTAACAACCTCGATCAGTTCGTTCCAGATGAGAACTGCAAAATCAATCTTCCGATCATAGACTATTGCATGAAACATCCGTAGCACATAAATACTGCATCTGTCAAGCCCCGTATGTTTGGAAGTTATACATCTATTCACTATGTTGAACAATGTATAGTAGATAGGCGGCAAATACTTCCTTTTGAAATTAGAAGCACGTACGAGAATACCATCTTCAGTATCATTGTATCCCAGTTGCATAATATCTCGGCACAGATCCTCCTCAGAAATCATATCAGCAAAGTTAGTTGAGAACGGTAGATCCAGAACGGTTCTGAGTCTTTTCAGTGTAAGCTTGGCATCAAAGTGATCAACTTTGAGTGTAAAATAGTAATTGTTTTTTGAAATCGGCACAAACTGAATAGTGTACCACGCTTGTTGCAGATAGATGACAGGTACAAGTTGTGTCTTTTCTAGAGCAGTTTTGAGCGGATGACCCTTCAAAATTTAAACAACAATGTTTTAATCCATTCTCACATTCATGTCGAAGGTAAAATTATTGTGCTGAATCTTCAGACGATCAGCAGGGTGAACTAAGTCCTCATCAAGATTTTGTGCGTTCACCGACGGATGAGATGAACGATGTGATGGAATAACTGTATTTTCGTCAGAAGAATTTCTATCACCATGCTCAAGAACATGTGCCATATGATCTGTTTGGGAACATGTTAGAACACCGGGATAAAAATTGCAAGTCACCACTTTTGAGAAAAAACTCAAAATTTCCAAGTCTGGATGTTGTCGCACAAAACACAAAGCTAGTCGCATGACACTGTTAATCGCATAACACTTGTGCGATGAAAAAGATTATCGCATAAGGCGTGTGCGATTAAGATGAATGATAGAATTGTGCGACAACTATGAAGTTTTGAATACATACGTTGTGCGACAACGTTGAGTACTTAAATTCTATTTTAAGTCCTCAACCCAGATTCTAAGAAATTGATAGAAATCGCATACAAATCGAAGTCGTATTGTCGTTTTACTAAGATAATACTTATCTTATCATCTATTAACTCAAAAACTAACACAATGAATGGATTAGAAACAGGAATACCAACAGTTTCTAAAAAACACACTTTTTCCAAACACAAATTGTTGGAACCCAGATATAACAAGTAACAATAATAATAGCAATAATCTTTGTATTGATTGATAAAGATAAGAGTTTACTGGATAAGATTGATGAACATTCTCTCTTTGAAGCTCTCTTGCTTTCTGCGTATGTATGAATGTTAGCTTCAATCTTCCTAATCATAGAAATACTTAGAAGTAGTGAAAAATAGGCTAAGTATAGAAAAGCCTCTCACAGAGGCTCTGCCACTTCTTCCAGAAGATCAAGTCCAGAAAGCCACAGAAGCTACAGAGGTAATCACAGAACCTCTGTAGTGCGCAAGAAGAAGATCAACTCGGAAACAAGTGGACTGCTCCACAGAAGGTCATACCATAGAACCTCTGTAATGCCTTACAGAGCCTCTGTGGTCTGCTATGAAGACTTGGAAGATATTACTGGATACGTTCATCAACTTGCATGGAAAAGTACTGTCAAAACACGTGTCAAGCTCTGAGTGGACTCAATAGGGCATGGTACAAAATAGACGTCTGCGCCATTTAATGCATTTACCAATAGTACATCTGCTCCATTAAATGCGCATGGCTCAAACAACTGCTCACACCATCCAGTCCACTGTTCACACCATCCAGTTTACTATTCATGCCGTAAAAGGAACAGTGACCAACTTCATAGTCTTCTAAGAGTAGTATAAAAGGAAGTCTCATGTTGAGATCTTCCAAAAACGACGAATACACAAGGAATCACTAATACTCTCAAGCTTTATTGTCAAATATCTGAGTGTTATATTCTCACACACACCAACAGTTCTTAATCTGTTCTTCGTGTTATTATTATATATTGAATAACAGTAACTGTTCAAGAAATCCTTTTTATTCCTTACTGTTTTCTTTATATATGTGCGTTCTAATATCTATCAAACATATCTGTTAGTTTAATACGCTTCCGCATCAAACTCTAAACTCCACTAACAGATTGTTAATCTTGATTAAGTGTATCTGGGTTCCAACAATTGGTATCAGAGCCTTCCTTGATTTTCAATATCAAGTGATCCACTTATCAAGACTCTTGATAGATATTATTGAGATTTAAAATTGTGTCTGGAAACTGCTTAAACCCAGAAAATCTTCAAGCTCATCGAAGTAACTCTTTAGTCATACTTTCTTTCTAAAATCTTCAAATGACAAATACAAATAATTTCTTTACTACTGGTTCTCTCACTAAACCTCCTACTCTCCTTCGAGATGAGTATCCTCAGTGGAAAATAAGAATGGTCCATTTTTTCGAGGGCACTGAAAAAAATCAAGTACAATATATGTACAATCCTCCTCCTATACCCATGACAGTAGTACTTCGTATACCTGCTACTGCTGAATCTGCCGAAATCCCCGAACATCAAAAACCAAAGACAAAAGGGGAGTGGTCAACCGAAGATAAAGCAGAAGATGAAGTTGCTTAGAAAACCAAGAGGACATTAATTATGGCAATACCCAACGAACTCTTTCAATCCTTGGATTCATGTGAAACAGCGCATGATCTGTGGAAAGAACTGGAAAGACAGTTGGAAGGAGGTGCTAAAACACAAAAAAACCGAAGAGCACAGTACATCAATGAATATCATGCATTCAAAGCCTCTGCAACAGAATCTCTGCAAACAACATACGACAGATTCAACTCTCTAATCAACCAGTGCAGAAAATCAGGCATTGACAGAACTTCTGAAGAAAACAATGTCATGTTTTTAAAAAGTCTAAATGAAGAATGGCTCCAGCTGTCTATGTCCCTACAGACAAATCAGGATCTAGACACCTGGACTCTCTCTGATCTTTACGGAACATTAGCCGCACAAAAACCTCAGATAGCACAGGCTAAAACACTAACCATTGCACCATATGCATTGGTTAGTAAAACTAAAGAGGATGCACAGAGACCAAGAAATGATAAAGCCACAGAGGAGAAGAAGAAGGAGAAGAAGAAGATGGTGATAATTGACAGTGAAGAAGAAGAGCAAGCAGAAAAGGAAATAACTCTTGCGTCACTAGCTAAATCTTTAGCTCTATTGACAAAAGAGTTCAGAGGAAACAGAAGAGGTTCCGGAAATGAAAGATATGATAGAGAAAACCAGGATGACAGAAGAGACAACAGAAGAGATGACAGAAGAGGAGAAGAATCAAGTGGCCGACAGAGGTCAAACGATAGAAATTACAGAGGGAATGACCGACAGAGGTCAGATGACTCGGTAAGCCACACGCAACAAGAATGCTACAAATGCGGCAAACCTGGTCACTATGCAAATGAATGTAGATCAGAGAAAGGCGGAGACCTACAGAAGTCCAATGATCGAACAGGAAACACTCCTCAAGGATGTTTTAACTGCGGCAAACCAGGCCATTTTGCGAATGAATGCAGAAGCAGATAAAATCGCCCACAGAGGGACTCTGCTTTCTACAAAAAGAAAGCCGAATATTATGCTCAAAAATCCTTAATGGCAAAAGGACATTCTGAGGAGAACACAGAAGACTTCCAGTCAGACTCTACTTCTGACGATGAACATACCGCTAATGCCCTCTTCTGTGGCATGGCAGAAGTCGACTCCTGCACTGACTCTGAGGTATCTACTTCAAATTCCAACTCTTGTATTACCTCTGTAGATGATAATACACTTAGAATTAACATTGAATTAATTGAACTGAAACAGATAAATCAAAGTATTCAGAAAAGACTCACTTTCAATGAGAGAGAAGTATGGCTTCTCACTCAAGAAAAAACAAAGATTTTTGAGGAAAAAGAGAGAATAGAAAAGAATTGGAACAAAACTCTAGATCCTTTAAAAAAACAAATTTCTGAATTAACCAATACTTTAAAAGATAAAACAAAAGAACTTTCAGTTTCAAGGAGCGAAACTACTGACATAAGAGCTCTTAAAGAATACTTTCAAAGAGAAAGAGAGGTATTATGGCAAGATTTACTCAGAAGAGAAGTTTTGCTTAAAAACTATAAAGATGCACAGAAAGTTTATGAAAAAATAAACTCACAAATAGGGAGACGAGGTATAGGGTATGATGATATCACCCTAGGTGTTGAAGGCAAAAGAAACAAACCTCTGTCCTCGTTATTTGTGATTGGAAAAACAAACAAACAAGATTTTCCAAATCTAATCTCTGTAAGCAAACGGGCGAAAATCTCTGTGGATCCTTACTTGAAGAAACATAAGAAGATGATTAACGTGTGGTTTGAAAACACAGACTCATCATCTTCAACCACTGTCAATAGAGGTATCAAACCAAAGAAATATCTGAAAACACAAGATCAGATTGGTATCTTCAAGTTTGGTAAACCAGAGACCCAAACACAGGTTGCTTTTGTCTGTTTGATAAACGTTGAAAAGAAATTATCAGCAGAAGCTCCTGAGTTTAAACCCATTTTTTCAGAAGAAAACTTTAAAAATTTAATTGAAAAAGAAATTTTGGAAATATGGAAATCAAGCGTTTTAGAAAATTTCTGTACATCTTCTATAGATAAAACTCTCACTGAAGAAATCTTATTAGAAACCTCTGCAATCTATGAAAACTATTCTACAGAGGAAGAAAGCTCGTACGATACATGCTCAGAAAATCCAGCCTCTATTGAAAGAATTGACTCAACCTCTGTATACGAGGATGATTCATCCTCTGACAACTCAGAGACTGATTTCAAATCAGGGATAATTCACTGTGACACAGAGGATGTCAAATTCTCCTCTGAAGTTCCTCACAGAACTATTTCTCCAAAAGAGAAACTCACAGAGATTCCAATCTGCCAAGATTTTCTAAAATTGAATCTACATATCAAAACCTCTGCTGAGCTTAAAATGTTACAGAAGACCTCTATTGATCCTATAAGTTCTAGATTTTCAAAACCCAAGGTTAATAAATCTTTTTCTTCTGTGACAGTGATGAAAGAAGTTCACCACAGAAGCAACCCACAGAAGGCAGGTCCTAAACAGAGCTTTTGCAAACAACATTCGAGTATTCATAGATCTTCTAGTAATAGGAAATCTAATGTAAAGAAAGAATGTAATGCCTCTGTGGCTGAGTTTAAAAAATTCAATGAAAAGTTCAAGCAAATTACATCTCATATTCAATACTGTCATTGCTTTGATCTTATGTCTAAACTTAATAATCATTTTTCAAGTCAAGTCTGTTTACTCTCTACGACAATTCAAAAGTCAAATCCCACAAAGAAACAATCTGACTCTTCTGCAGAGAACAAAATGTATTTCAAGAATGCCAAGGCAAACTTGAAAAACTCTAACAATATTGGACCCATATGGATATGGGTACCTAAATCTCTATGATTGTCCTGCAGAAGAAGTATGTGCCAATCTGGTATCTAGACTCCGGATGCTCAAGGCACATGACTGGTGACAGAAGTGCACTATCCACGTACAAAGAAACACAAGATGGTGGATCTGTGACTTTTGGAGACAACAAGAAAGGACACATAAAAGGCTATGGAGTCATAAGGAAAGAAGACGTTTCTGTATACAAAGTTGCATATGTGGATGGCCTTAAGCACAACCTACTCAGTGTAAGTCAACTTTGTGATACAGGATTCAATGTGTTGTTCAAAAGAACTTTCTGCTCTCTACAAAGTGAAGAAACAAGTATGGAACTTCTGCGAGCTGAAAGAATAGGTGATCTATATCTAATGAACTTCAACTCAAAGAACAAAGACAAAGTTTGCCTTGTTGCCTGCAAAAGTGAAGAAGCCTAGTTATGGCACAACAAGTTCTGTCACTTAAATTTTCACACATTGGAAAAACTGGTCAAACTTGATCTAGTTAAAGGTTTGCCAAATGTTAAATTCAATAAGGATCATTTATGTTCTGCCTGTGAGATGGGAAAACTCAAAAGAGCTTCCCACAAAGGCAAAACAGATGTATCTTGCACTAGACCTCTGTACATGCTTCATGTCGACCTCTGCGGTCCCATTGCCATACAGAGCCTAGGTGGCAAGAAATACATACTTGTCCTAATTGATGAGTATTCGCGTTTCACATGGGTTGAATTCGTTAGAAAGAAATCAGATGTTCCAAATATATTGATAAATCTAATGAAAAGAATCCAAGTTCTTTATAATTGCAGAATACAGAAGTTAAGAAGTGACAATGGCACAGAATTTAAAAACTCTGTCATTGAAGCCTATCTTTCAACAGAAGGAATATCACAGAACTTCTCTGCAGCTCGCTCTCCACAACAGAAAGGTGTTGTCGAAAGAAAAAATCGAACACTTGTGGAAGCCGCAAGAACTATGATGTCAGCATGCGGATTATCAATGAACTTTTGGGCAGAAGAAATTTCTACTGCGTGTTATACTCAAAATCGATCAACCATTGTGAAAAGACACCTCAAGACGCCTTACGAATTGCTTAACAAACGGCGGCCAAACATCAAATTTTTCCATGTATTCGGATGCAAATGCTTCGTCTTAAACGACATAGATTCAAGAGGAAAGTTTGATGTAAAAGCAGATGAAGGCAAATTCATTGGATACTCTGCCACTTCCAAAGCCTACAGAACATTCCTTACAACGTCTCACAAGATTGTAGAAAGCATCAATGTTTCTTTTGATGATTCATTCCAAATGACTTCTGAACAAATCAGTTCAGAACTCGGAACTAAAGGGAAATCCTCTGTCATCTCACGAGCAAAAGAAGACTTGGATCTTCTATTTTTAGAGATGCTCAACGAAAACATTGATCCTTCTGTTGGAACAATCAGGGTTTCTGAAGAACCATCCTCTGTCGGACAAAATCCTACATGTTTGTCTCTAACTGGTCCTAATAATGCTTCATCTTCTTCTGTACATACTACAGATGCAATTGCCGAAGCAGAAGAAAGTACAGAAGATGAAACATCAAGGAAAACGACCACAGAAGCTGCACAAACCACAGAAGAACCAATTACAGAGGAAATCGAGGACCAAGACTATACGTCCTCAGAGGAACAAACTCCACCACCACTCATACCAATCATTCCACAAACGGTAGAATCAACTACCAAGGCACGAAGAACAACAGAGGCTACACAAGAAGAAACACAAAAAGTCTCTAAAGAAAGTCTGAATGACATTGATGATCATCTCCCACGCACAACTCAATGGACAAAAAGCCATCCTCCAAGCCAAATAATCGGAGAACCTTCTGACGCAGTAAAAACAAGGTCTGCCACTGCTAACTTTTGTTTCTTTACAAATTTTATTAGTGTGATAGAACCAAAGAAGATTTCTGAAGCCCTAGATGACCCAAACTGGGTAGACGCCATGCAAGAAGAACTTTTTCAATTTGAGCGTAACAGAGTATGGACTCTAGTACCTCTGCCAAGAGGAAAACAGGCCATTGGGACTAAATGGGTCTACAGAAACAAGAAGGATGAAGATGGAGTGGTCATCAGAAACAAAGCAAGATTAGTAGCAAAGGGATATAGACAAGCAGAAGGCATAGACTACGATGAAACTTTTGCCCCTGTCGCACGTCTCGAAGCAATAAGAATATTCTTAGCCTTCGCAGCCCACAGAGGTTTTAAAGTCTATCAGATGGACGTAAAATCAGCTTTTCTCAACGGTGAAATCCAAGAAGAGGTCTACGTTAATCAGCCACCAGGATTTGAAAGCTCAAAGTTTCCAAGGCATGTATACTACCTTGAAAAAGCTCTATATGGACTGAAACAGGCTCCACGAGCATGGTATGAACGACTTTCTACCTTTCTTCTAGTCAATGGTTACAACAGAGGTACAACAGATACTACCTTATTCTATAAACGCAAAAGTAGTGAGATAATGCTTGTACAAATATACGTAGATGACATAATTTTTGGGTCTACTAATTCAGAAGAGTGTAAAAGATTTGAAAAACTCATGCAGAGTGAGTTTGAAATGAGTATGATGGGAGAATTAACTTTCTTCCTCGGACTCCAAGTCAAACAATCATCAGAGGGAATTTTTATAAATCAAGCTAAATATGTCTCTGACATTCTTTCCAAGTATAGCCTCTCTGATACCTCTGCAATGAAAACTCCAATGGCCACTGGAAACAAGTTATTCTTATATTCAGATGGCATCTCTGTAGAATGCACTCTCTACAGAGGCATGATTGGATCTCTGTTATACTTAACAGCAAGCAGACCTGACATTATGCATGCCACGTGTCTCTGTGCACGCTATCAAGCTAATCCAAAGAAATCACATTATGATGCCGTAAAGAGAATCTTTAGATACCTAAAAGGGACCAAAAATCTTGGTCTCTGGTATCCACAGAACTCTGGTTTTGGTCTTAAAGCTTATACAGATTCAGACTATGGAGGATGCATGCTCGACAGAAAGAGTACCTCGGGGAGTTGTCAATTCCTAGGTGGTAAACTAGTCAGTTGGACCTCCAAGAAGCAGAATTGTGTTTCCACATCCACTGCAGAAGCTGAATACGTTGCTGCCGCTAGCTGTTGTTCTCAGGTTCTATGGATGAAGACTCAACTAAAAGACTACGGCCACATTCTGTTCAAAATACCCATCTTCTGCGATTCCAAAAGTGCTATTGCTATCTCTGCCAACCCTGTGCAACACTCAAAAACCAAGCATATCGATATAAGGTATCACTTCTTGAAACATCATGTTGAATACGGTACAATCGAAATGCATTTTGTGCCCACAGAATATCAACTCGCTGACTTATTCACCAAAGCACTAGACGAGAAAAGATTCAACTTCTTGGTGGGTAAGATAGGAATGATTAACATGGTGTGAAAATCCTCAGTAAGTATAGTTTTATATTCTGTAAATAATAAGTAAATACATTGCTTAATTTATTGCTTTGATTGATTCTACTTCTGTATGTAAATTCTTAAAACCTTAAATAGTTCTTAAAATCACAGAGCTTCTGTAAGTCAACTCAGAACCTCTGACGACCCCTACAGAACCTCTGAAAGACCATGACCTATGTTCTATGCAAAACTTATCATTCTTTGATCCAAGCATAGGTCAAGGGGGAGCAAAAGGAAATTACTTGATCTACAGAGGTGATTAGATCAAGGGGGAGCAAAAGGAAAATTCTTGATCTACAGAATAGATTAGATCAAGGGGGAGCAAAAGGGGCCCTGAGATGATCTACAGAGGTAAATCTCTCAAAGGAAAGCCGAAGAAGAATGTCGATAATTCTCCATCGACAGAAGAAAGACAAAACTGCCGAGAACAGAAGAACCAAAAGGTATGTCTCTCGCACAAAAGGTTTTTGGAAAACAATTTTCTAGGACAATAATTGTCAAATATGTCCTAAATATACTGTGAATAACATCTCAAAAATCAAAAGCTCAAAAAGTTTCACAAAATTCGAATTAGGAGAAATTTAAGGTCATAGAGCTTCTGCTGAGCTCAACAGAACTTCTGCAGGAAATATGCTCTGTGATCACAAATTAACCTTCTGTCGATCTTTTGGAATGTTATCTCGGAAACCGAAAACACAGACCATGACCTTCTCGAACAAACCGTTTTTTAAAAACAGTTTTCTCGGACACAAACTTTCAAATATGTCCGAAAAACATCTCTTAAACCAAATCAAAAATTGGATGATCAAAAATACTAATAAATTTTTTTTATGACATTTTTTCTCTCATAGAGCTTCTGCTGGCCCTCACAGAACTTCTGCAAGTTTCAACAGAGCCACAAAACCTCTGCGAAGCAAATTTCTTCACAAAAATCCGATTTTATCCTCTCCAATGCTTTTACAAATGTTTTTGGTTAAAGAAGAACCCCACAGAAGTCATGATAACAATGAGATATATGAAAAAGGGATAAACATCAAAGATTTTCAAGATCACAGAGCCTCTGTAAACTACAGAAGCTCTGTCAATCTGATTACTTGGGCATCTCTGTAGTATTAACGGTTACTTTTTCTGCGAGTGAAACTCATATGGCTAAGAACAACTCCACGCGCCTAGCATTAATGGGCCGCGCACGACGTCCTGTCATTTTCTGACATGGCCTACGTGTCCCATTTTCATTGGGCAAACATGGAACTTTTTTTTTGGTAAGTTGAACCCGCCGCTCAAACTCGAGTGCGGATTCCAAACTTTAATCCATTGCCATATATTTTACCCTTTCGAAGTCTACCGTTTTACCATCCTATAAAAACAAACCTTACCCTCTCATAAAACCTTTTACAAACTCTCATCTTCTTCTCCGGCGATACCCTGCAAAACACTTGCAAATGGCTTCATCTTCTCGAGCTACATCCTCTGAACTCTCTCCGGCGAACTCAACGGAAAACTCCCCTGCTCATTCAGAACATTCTGAAAACCCCAGCCTTGCAAGAGATATTGAACAACAAGATTCCGGGGATTCCGCAGACTTTGCTCCGACGACACACTTGCAAAACTTCATAGCTAAGGATCATTTCGAAGCCACTCTTCCTATTAAATCCAACAACTGCTATTTGGTCCCCTCACCCACTACGTTCGGCGAAGCCCATGCCATACTTCTGAACATCATGGAAAACCATATCCTTTTCCCTCTACTATCAAGAACCCCTAACAGAATACCCGTTCGTTATTTGAACCAATTTTGGCAAAGCTGCCGATTTGATAAAGACGATTCTCTTATCAAAGGGTACATTTCAAGACCTAATAAAACTGAGCATCTTGAAATCAAGTTCAACAGAACAATGTTCTCACTTGAATTCAACCTACCAACAAGGGGTCTTCTGGGATTGAAAAGTTATGCAGAGCAACCAACAGACGAAGAGCTCTGTAGATTCGTGGAAATGCTTGGGTACAACACCCAACTACGGAAGAGAAATGACTTCCGCAGAGGCCGATTACCACCTCCGTGGAACACTTTGTTCTCTATTCTTAACAGATGCTTGACAGGAAAGATAGGGAGTATTGACCAGAGCTCACATCAAATCTTGAGCATCATGTATGGGGTTTACTATGATCTTCCACTAGATTATGCGACCATAATGATGCAAGAGATCATAAACACCATCGACAGAAAGAACAACACGAAAAGGGTCAAAGAGAACGATCCCAACTTTCTACCACCTCTGCAATTCCAAAGAATATTGGGAGTACTGTTCGAACCTCTGCTGCTAATCCAAAATTGGCCAATGGAAGGGCCAACTCCCAAACAGTTCCCGATGAACAAAAATACCCCCACTGATCATGCTGATGGCTACTCACACTGCAGACCTCTGTCAAAGAAACTTCTGCGCTACGCATCGAACATATCCCTTAAGAAAGAGTATATACGCGATCATAGAACTCCAAAACCGAGTCCTATGACACCCCCGCGTTTAGGTGTTCCCCTAGGAACAATGATAGCAAAACCTGTTTCCACTCAAGCAGAAAAGGATCAAAAGTTAGCAAAACACATGGCTATTCAGCTCAGCTTCATAGCCAAACGCGCAGAAATAATGGGAAAGAAATCTTCAGCAAAGATCTCTGCTTCTACTCCTAAAGCTAAGAAGAGAAAAACTGCAGAAGGCACATCAACAAGCACTGCAGAAGATAGACCTTCACCTCCCCATGCCACAGAGATTGGCTCCTCTGCACCTCCCCTTTTCACAAAACAGAAAAAGAAGAGATCCAAATCAACAGAGGAAGGGGCACCAAAACCAAAAAGGAGAAAAACCAAAAAGAAGCATGGTAAAACACTTAAAAGTTGTTTACCATTGCAGAAGAGGAAATCATAGAGGGAGAAACTGCAGAAGAAGAAGATGCAGAAGTAGGAATGACAGAAGAAGGATATCAATCACCATATCAATCTCCAGATAGATTTGCTCACCAAGGAGACCTGAATGATTTCCTACAGAACCCCGAAATTGCAAACACCCTTAATACAGCAGGGTGGACGGCACAACCTCTCGACCACCACACTCCAGAAGAACAAGATTTCTTCATTTCTGGCATTGACACACATCTACACGAAGATGACACAACACCCAGAAATCAACCAGCCGAAACCCCTGTGATTTTACAAAACCCTTTCATTCAAGGATTGGACGTCCACAGAAGAAGTCCAAACCAAGCTTCAGAAGAAACAGAACAAATCGAAGCTGAGTGGAATACAACTAAAGTTACAGAGGCAACGGTTGTAGAAGAAACCACAGAAACAGGGATAGAAATCTCAGAGGTAGATTCAGATGAAGAAGAGGCTATCTGGATACGAAAAGGTCTCTATCATCCACATGTCATGAGATTATACGGATCTCATCACATGTATGACTCATTGCGCACAGAGCAAGGAACTTCCACAGAACCAGAAGAAGAAACAAGAAAAGATGCCAAAGTTGAAGAAGGCACACATCAATCACCCCCTCCCAGTGCAACCCACATTTCTAACTCCGCAGGTCTAGCTGCAGAAGGAGTTATTGAAAAAGAGCAGCACAGCTCGATCCCAACCCAACCCATCCAGCCAGAGGTTACTCTTTCAACCTCTGTGCCCACAGAAACCGGGGAATCCATTCCTAGGGAGTCTCCTCAAAGAGACTCACCTAATGTTCGTGATCAATCGCCCCAGATCACACAAGAACACCCTACAGAGGAATTTTGTTTCCTCTGACACGCACTTATTAAGACCCACACTTCTTTCAGAGAGAAGTAGAGAGCACAAAGACAAAGAGACTCTAGACAAGTCTCCTAGTCGACAGAAGGATATTCTAATACCCACCTCTGGAGTGGATTTGGACAATGTTCTTCTCAGAACTTCTGTAGGGATTGAAACTCATGTTTCTTCTCAAGGATCAGAAGGAAATCCTTCCATTCTCAACATACAAACAGGAAAGAAAGAAGGTATCCCAGGAACAGGGATTCACTCTGGAGACGAATGTGTTCCTCCAGAGGTTACCACCGGAACACAAGTCACAAGGGATGAGTTCCAAACCCTTGAGACCTCTGTGAACCAAACCTTGAAAGAGTTGCAAAGCTCTTTCAAATCTTTTGCAGAGACAACATCACTGGCACTGCTAAACCTGAACACCAAAATGGACAACCTGTCCACAGAGGTGAAAACTGCCATCTCACAGATGAAGTCTGCTGCTACCGCATCCACCACTTCTGCCGCAACAACTACTCCTTCTTCGATTGAGAACTCCATCAACAAGTTCCTTGATCAATTGAACAAACAGACTTCAGTGTCAACGAGCATCACTCCTGCAGATCTACAGAAGGCCCTACAAAAAGTTCAAGAAGAAGCCATGCGAAATACCATGCTGATGCAACCCAAAGACTACATGACAAGAGCACATCTGACAGAACTTGGGAAGAACGTGATTAATCAAGTGACAGAAGTCATCCTTTCCTTCACCACTGCCAATGCTAACTTCGTCAAAGATTTCAGAGAAAGTGTAGGAAGGATAAGATTCAAAACAGAGGCAGAGCTAGCAACTCTTCTTGGCCTCTGTGATGATGTCTACGCGAAACTGATCGCTGCTGGAGCCACAATGCCAAAGAAACCTGATGCTTCCTGCAGAGCAGAGGGTACATCAGACAAGGGTCAGGATGACTCTGATGATGATGACCATCCTGGTCCATCAGATCATCCTGAGGGGGAGAAAACTACAGAGAAAACTGCAAGCAGAGAACTTACAGGTCCACCAATAGCCGCAGAACCTCTGAGTCAAGCACCTCCAGAACAGACCCGACAACAACAAACTCAACAAACCACAGAGAATACACCCATCTCTGTGGATTCAACCTCTGAAGAACCCAACACTACAGAAGCAGATAAGCAAACCTCAGAGGCAACAACCGCCCCGGAGGTAATCATTTTAGAAGAAACAGATGAACCAACCACAGAGAAAACACCCACCTCTGTGGAAACACCCCAAACCATACCCAGAAGAAAGTCGATTGCCACCAAACCAAAAAGAGCAACGACCTCTGCTTCTGACATTCTGAAAAGGATGCACACAACCATAAGTGATCGTATGGTGAAGAGAGAAGAAGAAAGGCACAGGTTCACCTTAGCCTTCAGAATGGCAAGAAGATTCAATGAAAACACTTCATCAACAGAAACTGAGCTCACAGAAGAAGTCACCAAACAACCTCCAACAGAGGTTACAGAGCAAGTCAAGCCAACAGAACCATCGCCACAAAAGTCCTCTAAATCACAATCGTCAAAATCCACAGAGGCAACCTCCATCAAACCTACAGAAGTACAAACCTCAAATCCCACATAAGCAACAGGTTATGCCACGACAACAAAAGATAAAGGCAAAGGGATACTGACAGAGGAACCTAAGAAGAAGAAAACATTGTCAAAGCCAACAGAGAAACTGATGAAAAGTGCGTTTGACGCCTTTCAAACCCCAAAACCCGAAGAAGTTGACTGGGCACATGGATTGAAGCCTCTGTCAGAAACTCCTTTAACTGGTAGAGCTGCAGAAGTTGTTCAACATATGGAGAGTCTCAGAAGACAAATTCCACGACCTGGTCCAACACATGAAGAAATGGAAGAAGTGGTATACAAATACCTCTACAAACAATCCTTTCAGACAAACTATCCAATAGATCATGTGACAGATCCAAGGATCAGAGAAGAATTTGAGAACATCTTCACAAGAACAAAGCCAAGAGCCAAAGCAGATGTCTTCTCAATTCACAAAATCAAAAAAGTGATCTTCTGCAGATTCTCCTTCACAAGAACCTATCCAAGGGTCAGGTACAATCTTTACAAAGTCAGAAGATAGAACAATTCAGAGTCTACCTTCGCTGATGCTGACTTAAGAAACATCAATCCATATGATCTACCTGACCTTCTGCAATGGACAAAGGACAACTACAACACAGAGGCAAACACCAGAGCCTATCAAGTATTGAGAAAAGCGATGAGGGAAAAGCTTCTGCTATACAGCATGATAGATTTTCAGCTGGGAAAAGATCTTGGTCTCAAACATCTAGATCTACGACCACCAGAAGATCGCTGCCCACCAGACGCTGTGCCCAACTCAATCATCATAGAACCAAGATTTGGGTTAGTATTTCAAAACCCACAACACCAGGTTAAACTTTTTGTACTCATGGATTGTCAGAAGTACTACTTTAAAATCCGGTGAAGACTACTTTACAGAGGAACCAGACCGCAGAACCTCTGTAACACATTACAGAGCCTCTGTGGTCCTCAATGAAGACTTGGAAGATATTACTGAATACGTTCATCAACTTGCATGAAAAAGTACTATCAAAACACGTGTCAAGCTCTGAGTGGACTCAATAGGGCAAGGTACAAAATAGACGTCTGCGCCATTTAATGCATTTACCAAATAGTACATCTGCTCCATTAAATGCGCATGGCTCAAACAACTGTTCACACCATCCAGTTCACTATTCATGCCGTAAAAGGAACAGTGACCTACTTCATAGTCTTCTAAGAGTAGTATAAAAGGAAGTCTCATGTTGAGATCTTCCTAAGGACGAATACACAAGGAATCACTAATACTCTCAAGCTTTATTGTCAAATATCTGAGTGTTATATTCTCACACACACCAACAGTTCTTAATCTGTTCTTCGTGTTGTTATTATATGTTGAATAACAGTAACTGTTCAAGAAATCCTTTTCATTCTTTACTGTTTTCTTTATATGTGTGCGTTCTAATATCTATCAAACATATCTGTTAGTTTAATACGCTTCCGCATCAAACTCTAAACTCTACTAATAGATTGTTAATCTTGATTAAGTGAATCTGGGTTCCAACAAACTACTTGGGCACTTCGGGACGGGACTCGAAACGAGTGAGGATGGGTGTGGAAGGTAGTAGTAGAGCTCCTACTATCTGAAGCACAGGATCTGTGTTCGAGTCGGGGAAAGTCACGAGGAATCCAAGAAGTTGAGCGTGAGCGTTGTTTGTGTGAGTTATTATGTGCTAATAACTCGTTGTAATATCTACCCAGAATAGCCATCACAAGGAGGAACGACTATAGTAAACCTACTAGTACAGGTGTGTACTTGATTTGCTTTGATGGGATGATCGTTGGGGTAGTGACGAAGGTTATAAATTAGTAGTCGTTGGAATAAAAAGGACGATTCTAGTATTAATCACTTGGAGTGATGATAAGGATGATGTTTGTTTCGGGTCAAGGTGGATGATTGTGCTAGAATCATAGGCTTATAGAGCCGACTTTGATTTGAGGAAAATCGTAGGGATTATTTGACGTAATTTCCAACTTGCATAAGAGGTGTAAATGTCCGAATGACGTTTGTAGATCGGAGAGTTTTGGAGGGGTATGAGTCGAGACGTCGGATGCTGATTGAGTCATGCACAAAGTTTATTTTGAAAATAAATTGCATTAACTAATTCTTGTGTTTCCAATCCTTTTGTGGATTGTTTTTTAGAATTTTGAGAAATGTTTAGCACACACACAAGATTTCGAATTATGGTTTTGAAAGTGCATGAAACCGTTTTATCACGGGAGTTGCAAACTTTGTTAGAAATTGTCTCATTTCGTTATTTTCCAACGGTTCTTTCGGGTAAGATGATATCCGTGTTTTGTGGTGTTTAAAATGTTGGGCAATTGACTACGGCTTGTGACTTTAACATTAGAACTCCTCCACATATGTTAGATTTGAGACGGAAAGTTACATTCCACGATGTCTGTACAAAACTATTTGAGTGATTTGGTTAAAATAAGTTTTGTTTTACGGCGTGTTGAGTCGTGTGGGTTTAATTTCACGAGGTGCATATCTTATTTGTTTATGTGACCATTTGGGGAAATCTTGGAAATCAATTTAAAGAACCCCACCTTTTGAGATTTTATGAGATTTTAGTCGATATTTTCAAATGATGAAAACGGATTGGCTTTTATCTTTAAGTTTGAAACTTACACGAGACAGTTGTGTTTTAACAAAAATATATTTGTAAACCGTTTCATCGTTTTGTATGACTAGCCGACGCGCGTAAGATTAGTTGGTGAACCCTGTGCCACGACATTTTATGTTTAAAAAGAGAAATTTTGGGGTCAAGTGTCGTGGAACTGATTTTGAAATTATGTACACACTTTTGTCGCACCCGGTGTAAGGTCGAGCGGTTACTTTGAGTACATGTCATGAGTCAATCCATACTAGAACCGTGACGGTCCATTTTTTTTAAAGAAATTATTCATTACGCTTTGTGTTTTGTAAGTAAACTGAACAGAAATGGAATGATTTTCAACATGATTTTTCTTTGTGAGATGAGCGTGTCCATTTTTGCGTAACTACCGACTTGGTAATAGTAGTTTTATTGCATACGGTCTTTTTGAAATGAAAAATCTTGACGTTGAAAATATTTTGTAAATGATTTTGTAAACCATTTGGGAAATGCGCTTTTAAGTGTTATGTGTCATTTTGAGAATTTTAAGGGTGCGAGTCCTTTTGGAAAACTCTTTTGTTTAACCCGTGTTGAGTTTGGGACTAATGTTGATTTTAGAGTATTGCTTGCTTAAACTTTATTTAAACGCGCTTTGACCGACTTATGGGTCTAGCAAGCGTGGAGCATTTTGCTCGGTTTTGACTTTGAGATAGTCAGGGGTCAATTGCACGGTTCTAATGGCTCGATGGGGAGTCTTGTTGTTGGGTTGTTTTTGTTGCACAGTTTTGCATTTATTGCACGTTGAGTAGTTACATGTTTGGGTGAGTGAGTCATTCCAGGATAGGCATGTTGTTGGTAGACTGTTTTGCATTGGATCCTTGGGCACGTTATTCAGTCGTTGGTAAAGGTCGGTTGGGTATCTCGGGGTGGGACCCCGATATTCATGTTTTATGACTTTGACTTTCCAGTAGGCACTAGGAGGATATAGTCTTGAGCACTTACCTGGGAGGTAGTTCCGATGTGCCGGGCCTGAGACGTACCTGGGAGGTAGACGTTAAGGTGTATCTTGATACGGTGTAACTAGGCTTCGTAGAGCGAGTGTGGAGGAATAGTAGACGGTGGAAGGTTGGGTATTCCACGCGTGTTGGTAATGTAGGCCGAATAGTATCGGTTAAGGGAATGATGCCCTTTGTAATTAAGAGAATAAATGTGCAGTAACCTTTTTGAAGTAAGTAGTATATTTAGGTGTCGACTTTTGGGCTTAAGGCCAAACACCTTTAGTGTAATCGGAGATTTGTAGCCGATTTTAAAATAATTATGATGATGGTAGTAGTAACCCTGAGATGCTTAATTGTGATGAATGGTTATGGTGGAATGACCTTCGTGGGTTATTATAAGTTTACTGGTTTGATGATCCGTGTGAACTAAATTTTGGGAGTCTATAGAACTCGTGGAAGTAATCGGCAGTAATGGTAGGAATGATCGGATTCGAGTATCCTGTAGGATATATTGGTGAGCACCTTTAGAATGGTTAGGGCTTGAAAGTTGAATCGGGATGTATGGAACATCTAAGGTTGGGAGGCAACCGAAGTCGTGTGACTAGGAATGAATCCAGTTGTTGGAGTGTCCTTCCGATCATAATTTCAGTGTCCTTGATGGAGTTTTGTTAGTAAGAAAAGTATTCGAGAATTTCTAGACGGGGTGAGAAATTTAGATTCTAGTTGAGGAAAGTCCAGTGGCCGCGCCGAAGGAGTTCGAGTGGACTAAAATTGTTAAAGGGGCCAAAATGGTGATTTGTTCGGCCCATGCAACCCAACTGAAATCCATATCTCATTTTTGGGTGTTGGTCTCGTGACTTAGCAAGCAAAGAAGGAGGAGAGAGGAGAGAAAACCCTACGGCCCCTCCCCTCCCCTTGTAGTTTTTTCGGCCGTGAGTGATAGAGAAGGAGAGAGAGAGAGTTCGCCGGAGTGAGAGCTCGCCGGAGAGAGAGAGAGTTCGCCGGAAAGGAGGGAGACGCTGTCGTTTTGCTGCCGGAAAAGAGGAGGAAGAAGGGTTCGTCGAGGTAAGAGTTTTTCCCTTCTCGTTGTTGTCGTTTGCCAATTTTCTGCCGAAAACCGCTGCCACCACCGCCGCAGCCACGGCTGCCGGCGGTGGGGCCGCCGCTGCACGCCGCCATGGTGGCGGCAGAGGGGTGGTGCAGATGCGTGAAGGTGTTCGGGTGTGTGTGCGGGAGAGTGGTTGCGGGTGAGTCGGGATGGGCGACGTTGGGAGGTCTCGCCGGAAGGGTTACCGTAACCATCGTCGCCGCCGCCAACCACCACCGCTGCCAGGGGCAGATGTGGGTGGTGCTCGGTGGTTGTCCAGCCTAGTATGACCTTTCTCCAGTAAGCTTGTAGGGTGTTCGGGTCTGTTTGGGTTAAGCTATGACTTAATGGATTAATAATCAATATTTGTCATTTCATGTGGAAAATATGAATCTGTCACTGTTTTGCGACGGCCATAACCTTTCCGTCGTAGCTCGGTTTGAGGCGAATCCGGTGCCCACGGTTCACATTCTGTGCCGGGCACACTTTTCGTATTTTAGCGGAAGTCTGGTTCGGCCTCTAACTAGGTGTAAAACGGCTGTTTACACAGCAGGTCTGCACATGACAGTTTCGTGTCCTGTTTTTAGAAAATTCATAGTAAATTGTAGAAAAATCGTTATAGCACGTGCGATATGTCCCTGTAACCCTAAGACATAAACTAACTGATTATGGAATAATATTTCTGGATTTAATAGTTTATAAGGGGTTAAACAGGTCTCGAACAGACCTGTGTTTTTAGAGTAAAAGCTGGATTATGTAATTTAAAATTTAGTAGTCGTGGTTTTGGGTTGGGGTTTCACTTTGACTTTTGTTAACACGTAATTAGGTGGGAAAAGGTGAGTGAAGTTGGCCGGCTTGTGTTGCGGATACTTGCGTTACTTTAAGGTGAGTTCTCTCACTGCGTAGACTGGGAGTTACATATGTGTTACGTTTGCTCTAGCGTGTTATTGTATGCTTACGTGAACTAGTTGTGGTGTGATAGCTAGTTGTAAAATATTTATTATGTGAATGGTCTGTTTTGTGTACACCTCGGTGGGACTGAGGGGCTCGGTGGGACGGAGGGCTCGGTGGGACGGAGGGCTCGGTGGGACTGAGCTAGTAAGAATATCATATAATGTGGGCTCGGTGGGACTGAGCTAGTATGGATATCGTTTAATGTGTACTCGGTGGGACCGAGGGCTCGGTGGGACTGAGCTAGTATGGACATCATATAATGTGTACTCGGTGGGACCGAGGGCTCGGTGGGACCAAGGTGTGTGATTACATGTTTAAATCTTGATATGTTATTATACTTGTAATTGTGGTGTTGTTTGCCTACTTGCGAGTAGGGGCGATATATGTGTGATTGCTACCTGCGTAGGTGGTAAATTCACTAAGCTTCGTGCTTACCCCTTCCCAATATCTTATGTTTTCAGGTGCGAGTAGCAGTCGAGCGTGACGGTACACACTAGCGCAAGGCGAAGGCTGATCGAGTTTCATTTTTAAATGTCGAGATTTAATTTAATAATTTTTCCGCTGCATAAATATTATTTGACGGTTCAAATTAACGACGTTATCTTTATTTGTAATGGGATTTGCTAATTTATGGTTTGTTTATAATGGAAGACATTATTTTTAAAAATTTAAAATTCCTTGTAATTTTTGGGACGTTACATATTGATATTTGAATAACACCAAGAACACGTTCAAGTGTGTGTATTCTGAAATCTCTCAGGAAACAAATCGTACAGTGGTAGTGGAATAGAATGTTGCAGTGTGTGCTCTCACAAATGTGGAAACCAATTATTCCAAAAGCTTACAAATATGTGTTCCACTACCCTTCTATTTATAGCCTGATAAAGTAAAAGACAGTGTACTATCTAACCCTGGAATGACACGTGGAAAGTGTGTCTCCGTCCTTTTAGGGCTGACGTGGAAGTATGGACACGTGTCTGACACTTAGAGATTTCTGTGAGACTTAAGCTTCACAGAGGTCTTCATTCACTAGAGCTTTTACGCCAGAGCTCTGATGGTCTTCTGGTGTGAACAGTTCTTCTGCTGGAACAGAAGAAGTCTTCTGCCAGAGCTCTGTCGAGCTCTGATGATCTTCTTGCTGATTTTCTTCTACGTATTCTGCTGTATCTCTGGTGGTCTTCTGACTTGTAATATTTTGAATACTTTTACATCTGGTATACTTGGTGCTAACTAACTTCTATACCCTCACTCCTCTCACCTACTTGGTTAGCACTCTGGGTAGGCCCCTCCGGTCCTGGCCGGGCCATAAGTGCATTTTGTTCTCTATACTCAGTCACAAATGGTGACTCCTGGTCAGCATAAGCGAGTCGGGTAAGAACATCACACGATTAAGGTGCATAGTCTTCGGTAGTCTGAGATAGTGCATCCATTGGGCTAGACCAAGTACTGCTCCTTGTCGTCTTGGTATTTCTCGGTTTGCATCCATAATGTACTGAATCACAATCTGAATAAACCTATGAAACGGTACGAAGTTCCTTGCCTTGGAAGGTTTAGACTTATAAGTAACAACCTCGATCAGTTCGTTCCAGATGAGAACTGCAAAATCAATCTTCCGATCATAGACTATTGCATGAAACATCCGTAGCACATAAATACTGCATCTGTCAAGCCCCGTATGTTTGGAAGTTATACATCTATTCACTATGTTGAACAATGTATAGTAGATAGGCGGCAAATACTTCCTTTTGAAATTAGAAGCACGTACGAGAATACCATCTTCAGTATCATTGTATCCCAGTTGCATAATATCTCGGCACAGATCCTCCTCAGAAATCATATCAGCAAAGTTAGTTGAGAACGGTAGATCCAGAACGGTTCTGAGTCTTTTCAGTGTAAGCTTGGCATCAAAGTGATCAACTTTGAGTGTAAAATAGTAATTGTTTTTTGAAATCGGCACAAACTGAATAGTGTACCACGCTTGTTGCAGATAGATGACAGGTACAAGTTGTGTCTTTTCTAGAGCAGTTTTGAGCGGATGACCCTTCAAAATTTAAACAACAATGTTTTAATCCATTCTCACATTCATGTCGAAGGTAAAATTATTGTGCTGAATCTTCAGACGATCAGCAGGGTGAACTAAGTCCTCATCAAGATTTTGTGCGTTCACCGACGGATGAGATGAACGATGTGATGGAATAACTGTATTTTCGTCAGAAGAATTTCTATCACCATGCTCAAGAACATGTGCCATATGATCTGTTTGGGAACATGTTAGAACACCGGGATAAAAATTGCAAGTCACCACTTTTGAGAAAAAACTCAAAATTTCCAAGTCTGGGATGTTGTCGCACAAAACACAAAGCTAGTCGCATGACACTGTTAATCGCATAACACTTGTGCGATGAAAAAGATTATCGCATAAGGCGTGTGCGATTAAGATGAATGATAGAATTGTGCGACAACTATGAAGTTTTGAATACATACGTTGTGCGACAACGTTGAGTACTTAAATTATATTTTAAGTCCTCAACCCAGATTCTAAGAAATTGATAGAAATCGCATACAAATCGAAGTCGTATTGTCGTTTTACTAAGATAATACTTATCTTATCATCTTTTAACTCAAAAACTAACACAATGAATGGATTAGAAACAAGAATACCAACAGTTTCTAAAAAACACACTTTTTCCAAACACAAATTGTTGGAACCCAGATATAACAAGTAACAATAATAATAGCAATAATCTTTGTATTGATTGATAAAGATAAGAGTTTACTGGATAAGATTGATGAACATTCTCTCTTTGAAGCTCTCTTGCTTTCTGCGTATGTATGAATGTTAGCTTCAATCTTCCTAATCATAGAAATACTTAGAAGTAGTGAAAAATAGGCTAAGTATAGAAAAGCCTCTCACAGAGGCTCTGCCACTTCTTCCAGAAGATCAAGTCCAGAAAGCCACAGAAGCTACAGAGGTAATCACAGAACCTCTGTAGTGCGCAAGAAGAAGATCAACTCGGAAACAAGTGGACTGCTCCACAGAAGGTCAGACCATAGAACCTCTGTAATGCCTTACAGAGCCTCTGTGGTCTGCTATGAAGACTTGGAAGATATTACTGGATACGTTCATCAACTTGCATGGAAAAGTACTGTCAAAACACGTGTCAAGCTCTGAGTGGACTCAATAGGGCATGGTACAAAATAGACGTCTGCGCCATTTAATGCATTTACCAATAGTACATCTGCTCCATTAAATGCGCATGGCTCAAACAACTGCTCACACCATCCAGTCCACTGTTCACACCATCCAGTTTACTATTCATGCCGTAAAAGGAACAGTGACCAACTTCATAGTCTTCTAAGAGTAGTATAAAAGGATGTCTCATGTTGAGATCTTCCAAAAACGACGAATACACAAGGAATCACTAATACTCTCAAGCTTTATTGTCAAATATCTGAGTGTTATATTCTCACACACACCAACAGTTCTTAATCTGTTCTTCGTGTTATTATTATATATTGAATAACAGTAACTGTTCAAGAAATCCTTTTTATTCCTTACTGTTTCCTTTATATATGTGCGTTCTAATATCTATCAAACATATCTGTTAGTTTAATACGCTTCCGCATCAAACTCTAAACTCCACTAACAGATTGTTAATCTTGATTAAGTGTATCTGGGTTCCAACAATGAATATTGAAAATAGAGGCTCAACCTAAAATTACTCTAAAACATGACTTTATAACCAATACAACAATTGGTTATTTACAATTTTAGCCCTTGGCACTCAACAAATACAAATAAGTCCTTGTCACTCTTCTTTATAAAACATTTATATAAATTAGGGGCTAATAAAGCTAACAATCTCCCCCTAATGTTTTATAAAGAAAGCATCATCTTGTAGTCTCCCCCTTGCTTTCTTTAGAGGCGTTGGAGTGTCAATCTTCAAGTCTTGTGATAGTCTTCTTTTCCTGATCTTCCACAATGTCAGTTGCTTCAATTTCTTCTTTAACTCCCCCTTGATCGTTGCATAGTCCCCCTTGAATGTTGCTTTGCTTTTCAGATCCCAGTTATCTCCCATAGATTAAACTCAAACAATCAGAGAACGATTTAAAGTGCCGAAGCTTGTATAACCAGTTTGAGTAATAGTCGTTGGTAGATAAACTGATAAGATGGTTGAGTAGCAAGCATATTCGGCTCATGAGAATCTGCATTAAATAATAAGTAACCAGGGGTAATCATCTAACATAGAAGTACAATAGCAACTATTATCACAACAATTAAAAAAATTGTGTGGCCTATGCTCAGAGTTGGCAATGATGAAGCTCTGACAGTACTTCCAGTTATCATTGAAGTAAATTAAAAAATAAACTTCTCAAACTGTTCTTGGCAATATCACATAGATAAGCATGTGGAATCACAAAGATTCGTGATATTGTGTGGAAGAAAATAGAATATTATCTATTAAGCTCAAAAGTGTTTAAACTGTTTGGACATAACAGGTTTCCTCAGACTCAATGTGCATGAGTGAAGTGTGAAGGTGGGGCAACTTTCCTTCTTTTCAATATCTAACCTTCCAAAGAAAGATCAGATAACATATGTGCTGCTTCCCCGTGGAAAAGTGAAACAGTTCCTTGTGGAGAAGGAAGTGAGTAGCTGGTGGGGTTAATTCAAGAGTTGGCATGTGCTAATTGCATGTTTCAATGATAATCACCAAAGAGTCGTGATAAATCAGTAATGTGGCTTGCCCGGCTCAGAAAAAGATAGTGCAGAGTTGTATATTTCTTTTGACTCTGTTCTCACACCCTCTTTCTTTTTATCATGTAGCTCACATCTAACCAAACTCTCTTTTTAAATTTTACCTCTTAAGCACGATGAGAAAAACTCAGATGAGTTATATCCCCCACTCTTTGATGTAGACCCTTCACCTCTCAACCACTCAAGGTTTACTTCTTGGGTAGGAAACACAGGTTTAAGTGATCCATAGAAGTTCTATAAAGCTCACACATTGATCCCATGAAATTGTTGTCCTAGAGGTTGGATTGTTCCACACACTGACTACTTGTAGTCTCAGAAAAGCATTTAAAATCCAAATTTCTATAGCAGATAAAGCATTTTAGCATGTAGAAGTGGTTTGACCATTTGAAAGAGGTTTTATCATTCTAAAGATGGCCTTTCTCTAAAAATGATGAGTTTAAAGGTTTAGAAATTTTACCTTTACACGAACATGGTTAGATCTGATTTGTTTTCTCCGCCTCAAATTGAGCAGTAAATTTCATTTAAGCTCAATTTGAAATCAGATATCCTATAAGAATCAGAAAGTGTTGGTAATCATCTTTGATGATTCCACATTTGTTAGGAATATCCATCAACACAAATAATTCCACTTAAAAAAAATACAAGGTGCGGGGGATCAGAGTTTAGAAATTACCGGCCAAAAACTCTGATTTGAACATATCTGAAGTACTGGTCCTACACTGAATTACGTAGAAGCAATGAGAACACCGTTCTTGAAAGCGGAAGGAGCTTGAATTAAATGCAATGCTTTCGGTCCAGCACCTTACAGCAGACTTTGAAGCTTTTTTCGGCATATCAGCACACATAATTTGAGAAAACTCAAATCATCAAAGTCGTGCGTCTGTGAATTATCTTTCCAATGCAACTGGAATCGAGTAATTTGGAGCACCGAGTCAAAAGTTATGCGCATGTTTCTGAAGCAGCGCAAAGCTGACAGCAAGTAAACAAAAATCGGGCTCTGAGGTTGAGTCGCAGAAGTTCAGTCCACAGAGGCTCTGTCGGATTTCACAGAGGCTCTGTGGTGAACAGTACCACAGAGGTTGGTCGGCAGAGGTTGTGTGGCAGAGGTTGCTCGTAGTGCCGACATAGCTCTGATGATGATTTTTGTGAAACACAACTTTCTGTCCAGGAGATGTATACTGACTTTAGCAGAGGTTTTGACAAAGAAGAACACCGATTCAGACAAATCTCAAAACATGAGAATTGTTCATCTGTGTCTTAGGAATCCAACGCATCTGGACTCATCAAATTTGGAGCTTTGAGGAGGGAGTTCTGTTGAAAATATGACAGGTGCGCAAACCTGACAGCAAGAACTAAGACGTTGCGCTATGGGCTCTGAGGTTCGGTCGCCGAGGTTCAGTCCACATAGGCTCTGTCGGATTTCACAGAGGCTCTGTGGTGAACAGTACCACAGAGGGTGGTCGCAAAAATCTGAGCCAAAGTATGACTTGTCGCCAGAAGTTGGTCTGAGTGGTCGACAAAAAAATTATTGTGGCTTGACAAACGCTTGTCAAAGGCTCTGCAGAGGTTTGGTCGCGGCTCGACAGAGGTTGTCGCTGCTCGGCAGAGGTTGGTCGCGTGCGGCAGAGGTTTGGTCGTGTGCGGCAGAGGCTTGGTCGCGTGCGGCAGAGGCTTGGTCGCCGCTCGGCAGAAGGTTAACAGAAGTGTTACACTTACTTTGACACTGATTTAGACCATTTTACCTCTGGATTTTGCAAGAACTCAAAAGACAAACATTTTTTTTTATTTTTTATATATTTAGATCATCTTGAATCACCTCTTTTTGAGCTCGTACGACAAAGATATGGTTGATTTACCACAGTCGCGCAGATCTGTCCATCAGCTTTCCATCAGCACACTGTTGTCTACTTCAACGATGCATATGACCCTTATAAATTTCGAATCTCTGAATTCTCAAAACACGAAAATTATTCATATGTGTCTTAGGAATCCAGGGCCTTTTGAATCGTATCAATCGGAGTCTTAATCAGTAAGATATGATCAATTTACTACAACATCGCAAATCTGCCAGCATACTGTCATTTTACTTGATTGTTGTGCACCGATATCAATTGTCTTTGACAGATGAGTCTTAAACTGAGTGTTTAAGAGTCCATATTGAACTTTGAAGCCTGAGTCCTTAACAGATGTATTAAGGAGTCCATGTACCTGCAAGACAGATCAAACAATTTTTGGTACCCATTTCCAAATGGGTCCTATTTTGTTAGGATTTGCATGAAACGATTTGTTGATCTTGTCATGCACAACGGAAACAAATGGCTTTTGAGCATTTTGAACAAGTGAAGAGCCTTTGACAATCCAAACCATTTTCACTCTTTTAAAACCTTGATTAACTGATCGATCTACCCTACGATCATACAAAGAATGAGAAGTAAAAATCTGATTTGTTGAAAACTTGTTTGGCTTAATGAACTCTTTTGTTTTAACTGAACTTTCAGAATTTATTTTGAAAACCAAAGCATTCCGTTCTTTGTTGCACATATCAAACTGTGATAGTAAATCAGATTTCAACTTCCGCTCTTTCCTAATCTCAGCAGATAAGTCACTGAACCTTGTTGTCAGTCTCTTCACTTCAGATTTAAGATACAATTTTTCTCTTTCAAAATCCTCTTTTTGACTAAATTCTTGAAATCATTGAACCTTCAACTGTTCAGATTCTTTTCTTTCAAAATCAGACTCGTTCCTCTCTTTTTCAAGAGTTTTCTGTAATTCTGAGATTTTGCAAGAAAGCTCCATAGATTTTGTTTCAAAAATAGTTTTCTCCTTTTCAATCTTCTCTCTTTCATAAATCACAAGTTTTTCGAAGTCAGAAATCAGTTTAGAAAAACTGAAACATTTAAGTTCAAGTCGTTTCTTCTGTTCTTAAAAAACAGTCTTAACTTCCTCAAACTTCTCTTTCTCCTTTTCACAAAACTTTTCAGACTCAAAAAGTTTCCTTTTCAGTTCAAGATTTTCATTGGTTAAGAGTTTACCTGCCTCTTCTAGCTTGGTAATTTTATCAGAATCAATAAGAATGCTCTTGTTCCTTTCTTCCAACTCTTTCTCAAGATTAGGAATAATTTTGCGAAAATTAGTACTGAGTTTAGAATAATAATGAAAATCAGCATCAGCACAAAATTTTAGTCTTGACATATTGTTATTTGAAAAAAATGATCGTTAACAGATACTTTGTGAGAAGTAAATTTGTGCACTTGAGTCAATTTTTCAAATCTTATCGGCTTGAGCTGAAATTTGGTAGGTAGGTGCACGAGAATATTCTGGGCAACTTTAATTCTTCGAGTTTTGTCAAAAAACCGACAGAAAATGGTTTTTCGAAGCAAAAACGTGTGCAGCAAATAAAAGTTGAGGATGAAGATTCAAATGTTCTTGAGTCAAATTTTTCAAAAATGATCGGATTGAGCTGAAATTTGGTACACAGGTTCGTGACACTATTCTAAGAAACTTTAATGCTTGGTGTTTTGTCCTAAAACCAACAGAAAGTGGTTTTCCGAAGCAAAACAGAGTGCAGCAAAATAAAACTCCGAAAATTGATAAAAAACAATGGATTGAAGCACAAATTCGAATTTGTTTGGCTCTGATACCAATTGTTGGAACCCAGATATAACAAGTAACAATAATAATAGCAATAATCTTTGTATTGATTGATAAAGAGAAGAGTTTACTTGATAAGATTGATGAACATTCTCTCTTTGAAGCTCTCTTGCTTTCTGCGTATGTATGAATATTGAAAATAGAGGCTTAACCTAAAATTACTCTAAAACATGACTTTATAACCAATACAACAATTGGTTATTTACAATTTTAGCCCTTGACACTCAACAAATACAAATAAGTCCTTGTCACTCATCTTTATAAAACATTTATATAAATTAGGGGCTAATAAAGCTAACACAAATCACTGAATCATGCAACGTAATAGATGAATCAAGATTAAAATCTGATAAACACTGACCTGAGATGATACGAATCGATAGCAACTATCAACAGAAACAAACTCGATGATTAAAAAATCAAAGGTTGAGAGAGAATAGGTGTATTCGAGAAGTAAGAAAAAGTTAAGAAATTGAAAAACCGCTCTATTTATAGATCTTAGGGTTTTGTGACACGTGGGACAATCTGAGTGGTCCAACGTTTGACCTTCCAAATGTCCGTCTAGTCGCATGAACGATATGCGAGCAGTTCATCTTCATCGCATGAAGCTTACGCGATGAAGGATTCAAAGTTATCGGCCAAACAGTAGTTATCGAATGAAACATGTGCGATAATAACTTTTATCGCATGAAGCTTATGCGATGAACAAGAGTTATCGCATGAAGCTTGTGCGATGAGGAAGGTTCTCGAACAAAGCTTGTGCGATTAATAAACTTGATCGCATGAGCTATGTGCGATAACTTCCAACACTTAGACATTTTTCAAAAAATTTGACTTTTTCCAACTTTTCAAAAATCAACTTTTCCAAGTTAAAAGATGTCCAACTTTTAACTGGTTCTCTCCAACTGACTTTTCAAAAACATTTTTCTCCCCCTACAATGATGCATAAGATTTTCAAAAATAATTTTCCATCAAGTAGAGTTTGCTTGAAAATTTGAATTAGAAGACTTATCTCTTTCTTCAATGACTCACACATGATTTGATCAACACATGTATAAACATGATTTCATGCTCCCCCTTGAAAAATGATCATGTAATACCCCGGGTAAGTTCGTTAGTTAAATCCTAGTTCCGTTAAATTTATTTAACTTTATAATTGATGTTTAGGGTAAGTTTGGGTTAATTTATAAGTGTAGGGTGTTTTGGGCATTAATGATTACCTCAAGGACAAAATTAGTAAATTTGGTTTGATAATATCCCATTAAGAATTCAGATATGTTCATAATCAGAAAATATCCATATTTAGAAGGGTGTGTGTGTGTTTTGGGAAGAAAGGTAGAAAAAAGAAGAAAAGTGTGGTTAAGGCTTCAAATCAGATTCATTGGAAGTGTTATAAGGTATGTTTTTGTACGTTTTATGTTTGTAATTGATAGTAGAAGGTTTCTATCGGTGTAGAATAGTCGATTTCATGTTTAGTAATGATTTCAGTCGAATCTGGGTGAAAAATAGGTAAACTGACAGAGGTTTCCGGACACAATATGAATGTGTCCGGGTAGTTTTGTTGATGGTGTCCGGTAGTTTATTCTTACAGGTGTCCGGACATTCTTGTACCCGGTAAGTACCCTTTTCTTTAGGTTTCCGGTTAAATTGAGATACCGGATAGTGTCCAGATTGCTTTGGTGTCCGGATGTTGTCCGGATTGTTTAGGTAGTCCGGAAAGGTTATGCTGTCCGGATTGGTCATGATGTCCGGAAAGATCTGCTGTCCAGGTTGTTTTTGTGTTTTCCGAATACTTGAGCTGTTTGGTCATTTTTGAGAATTCAGATACTTTTGAGTATCCAGTAGCCTGTGTTTTGTTGACTCTTGGATAGGGAAAGAATGAGGATTGAATATACTGTGGACTCGACTTAAGTTCGGGTTTGGGAGTAACATTTGAGGATAGACTTATCTAGAGGCTTTAGCTTTAGTAAGTCTTATGTGTTCTATTTAGTAAAAAGATACTTGCATCTAATTGTTTCATATACTGTGAATTTGGAGTGAAAGCTGAATCTTGTGGAAAAGACTGGAAAGAGTTTTTGATAAGCAAACATGTGAGTTTTACTTTAAAATGTTTTTAAACTGGAATACATTTATGTGTGGATTGGGAATGTGATAGATGGTGTGATTATATGTTTATGTTTGAAATATAATATATTGAGATATTGTATTTACATGAGCATACTCTATATGAGAATACGTTGGCCGGGCTTAGGACCGGTGGTGTTGGCTGTAATACTCGTACAGCGGTGTTGGCTGTAATTGTCGTACAGCGGAGTTAATTTATTAGTTGGCTTGCAACCAACTAATATGGCCATGGAAATGAGACAGGGAAGTACACAATGCATGAGTCCTATTTGGTATTTATACATGTGATATGTATATGGTGTTTGTGCAAATGGTTTCAAAATAACAGGGATTTTCTCACTTAGACCGCTAGGTCTAACCCTCATTTTGTTTTAAAAATATGTATTCCAGGGCGTGGATCAGGTAAAAGCAAATGACAAGGATAGTACGTGGCTAGCTTTTGTGAATACTTATGTTATGAAGACTAAGACGTGTTTTGCTGTTCTAATTTCATAACTAGATATCATGTATGTAATTAACAAAAAGTTTGTAACGAAATACCTTATTATGGATGTAAAGACTAAGGGACCTTACTTGTTATATTATGAATCTTTTGGGTTATGTAACGATGGTATGAAATATATGTTATTTGTTGTATGTTTGGGAATCGGGTTGTTACAGATCAAATCTTTTCTTTTCTCCCCCTAAACACATGCACACACACATCAAACTGCACAAAAACCATGATGATATAAAATTTAAATTAACAAGACAAAAGATAAACTTTGAAATAAACTTTATTATGAACTAATCATAATAAAGATTCAATAATATGAAAATTATTATTTTCAATCAAGATTAGAAGCTTGAATGAATAATAAAAATATTCAAAGTAATGAATAAATATTATGAATAATCAAACTTTCATGTTCAACATGCCTAGCTTTGAAATTAAAAATTTGAAACGTTTCTCATCCAACGCTTTAGTGAAAAGATCGGCAAGTTGAAATTCAGTAGATACAAAGTAAAGTTCAATTCTACCTTTTTCCACATGGTCCTTAATAAAATGATATCGTATGTCGATGTGCTTTGTCTTCGTGTGTTGGACCGGATTTACTGAAATAGCAATTGCGGATTTACTATCACAATAAATGGGAAATTTGCCATACTTACATCCGAAATCCATTAGTTGAGTCTTCATCCAAAGAACTTGCGAACAACAGCTTGCGGCAGCAACGTATTCAGCCTCCGTCGTAGATGTAGAAACACAATTCTGTTTCTTGGATGCCCAGCTCACTAATTTATCTCCCAAGAATTGTACATGTTCAGTTATGCTTTTCCTATCTAACAAACTGTTGGTTCCATATGCTCAAGAATGAATATAAAATAATATTACCGGTAATATATGATCCTATAGGGTCACACCATATAGCAAGTAAACACCGAATTGATATTTATAAGAATTTGATTCTTTATAAATATTATATATAATCATGATAAATATTATTAATTATATTATTGAATATAATTTATAATATTAGATGTAAATAATAAATTTTAGTTTGTTAATACATATGATGGATTTATTATGTAACTAAAATTGTGAGGAGGGACTTGAGGAGAAAATTTAAGATAGTTAAAATATGATTTTAACCATCTTAATACTAGAAGGGTTACATTGTAATATTGCATGGCTAGGTGATTTTCTATTGGCCCTCTTGGGTGGCGAAAAGGAAAAGATCATGTGCTTATACTTGTAACTTAGTCATACATGAAAACTACTTGTGATGAAAAACAACTAGCCATCACTCTCCTCTCTTGCTCTCTCCCATTTTCGGCCGAAACCACCATGGTTGGTGGTGGTTTTGTTCTTCTTATTTCAAGTCTATTGTAGTCTTGAATAAGAAGTTCTCTTTTTGCATTTTTCATCAAGAAAGTACTAGCATACAAAGGTGTTGGAGCTTGTTGGTGGACTTCTCTAGAGGAACTCTAACTTGAGTTTTTGCCTTCTTCTCCAACAAGAAGTCATAAACAAAGGTCTACAAAGGTTGTAATTTCTTAAAACCCCCTATGGTTGTTTTTAATCTTTCATGTTCATGCAAATGGATCCTTGGTGGGTAATGAAATACTTTTTCATGTTGTTCAAAATTTTAAGCTTCCGTTGCAAATTTTTGATCTTTGAAATCTTGTTTTTGAACAAATCCCAACAAGTGGTATTAGAGCCATCTTTGCATGCATGTTTAGATTTTTTCTTTTGTTATGAAATTTTGGTTTTTTGAAGCCATGGATGAATTTCATATTGCATGAAAAGTTCATACATGTTTTCTTTTTGGGCAACTTGTTGTTTTATTATTAAAATGTATGATTTTAGGTTTCCAAAATTTTGCATGCATTTTGGTCATAAAAGTTGCCTTTGAAAATAAAAATACAAAGAGATGTTTTGTATTTTTATTTTTGTGAATGTTTGTGCATAAACAAGCCATGGACCTTTTTGATGTTAGTTGTGTTGTTTATTAAAAATATGTAATATTTATTATTCATAAGGTATGTAATAGTAAATAGCTATTTTTCATCTTTGTATTTTTTTTTGTAAAAGTTAATGTTAGATTAGTATATTTTTTTCCATAAATGTACAAAGATTGAAGAATGGAAGCTCTTGGTGAAGTGCACTACCCTTTCTCGGTTTCAAAGAGGAGCAACACAACACTTCATGGAGTCTTTAAGATTTTTGCATGCATTGGATGTTTTTGCAAGTGGGAGCATGCAGACTTTTTTTTGTCACTTGTCCCTTAGGAATGGACTTGATGATTCATGCATATGGCTTGCATGAATTGTCATTAGTTAAAAATGGCTTGTTTATTGCACTTTTATATTATGTTGTTGGTTGTTTACATAATTATTATCTTGCATGGTTGAAATAGGTTTTTAATTGCTAGATAATAAGTTGTACGCAAATTCAAAATCAACATATGGAGTTTGTTTTTCAAACGGTAACATTTTAAAGGTAAAATGGTTAAAATGGGTTTTATAAATAAAACGAGTTTTATTCCAAAACCCGTAAAATTTTGAAATATCAAAATAAGTTGAAATACATATTTTAAAACTTATACAAACTCCAAGTGCCATGTATTATTAGGTGCATGCAATATATGTGACATAATATGTTCTTTTGATGCGTTAAGATATAGGATATTGCATGCTAGTAAAGAACATATAATTGGTTCAAACCCGCTTATTTAAAGATTGTTTAAAATTGAAGCGACAAGTTTTAAAATTAGATTTTAAGATGAACCTAGTTTTAAAATAGAGATTTTAAATTAACCAAATTATTTAAAATAGAGATTTTAAATTTATTTTGAGAAATAGTTTCTTAAAAGAGTACATTGATTATTGGATGCATGCAATAATATAGTACTATGAGTTTTAAAAAATTAAAATTGAGATTTTAAATGGGGATTTCAAAACTCATACAAGCTCATAGTCTAATTTAATAAAAATGTATATTAAGAGACTATAAATGGTTCTTATAGTGATCAAACTCAAACGTTAATATATTAATAATTGACCACAAATAGTTAGTTGATAAAATTGAGATTTTAATTAAACTAATAGGAACCATTTGGTGAGAAATAAGTTTGTAGCATATATTATTAAATGCATGCAATAACACATGATACTAAAATGTTTTTAAAACTAGAATTATAAAACATTATAAATCCCTTTTAAAAATGCAAGTCTATGTCGTCCTTTTGAGAAACACTCAATACGTCACTATGACACCCTTGTGGGATAAAGGTCACCTAACCACTTGAATTGTCTTGAGATGGATGAGGTGATTCTTATGTCTTTGTGGGATAAAGGTCACCTAACCGCATGGATGTGTGTTTCACGCGTTGTTTCAAGTAGGATGACTTGATTGGGAATCTTTTGTGATAAATGTCACCTAAGCATTAGAGACCCAAGGCATAGGTGGGATCAAACATGCCAATTAACAAACAAGTTGTTAAGGGATCCCATATCGCTAGGAATTACATTTGATGTAATTGATAAACGTTACCTACCTCGTTGGATTAAATGGACGGGATAAAGGTCACCTAACCGTTTCATTTGTTTTGCAACGTTGGATCCTAGATTTTATGCCAATTAATGTTTTTAGAAAACTAAAAGGGTAATTAATTTGCTAAAAATTAAATATTGAAAATACTATATTAACTTTGTTAAAATTTGTAGGTGGCCCAAAATGCGAACACTACAATTGATTCACCCCTAAGAGCTTGGCTTAACGAAGAAAAGTTAACCACTAAAAACTTCCCGAGTTGGTTTCACAGATTGAGACACGTTCTCAAAAGTGAACACAAATCATACCTTCTTAACGTACCTCGTCGTCAAGAACCTTCTCTCACCTCCTATGAAGCTCACAAGGCTTGGTTGAAATATAATGATGATTCAATCGACATATCACGACTTATGCTTGAGACTATGGATCCACTCTTACGAGAAGATGTGGAGTGTTGATCCAAACCCTCAGTGATTTGATAATGACCCTATCTTAAATACTTAGTGAAAATTGTAAGTAAACAATATGTATCAGAGTTTCACTATCGCTGATAAGTACTAAGATCTTACAGTACTGCTGATAGGAACTCTCGTTCTTTTAGATTAAACATTCAGCGAACACTGTTCACCATATCGCTGAGTCTGTTCAGTCCTTATGGTGATCGCTGATAAGTTAGTTGTTTACTTATGATCCCTGAAGACAAGATTCACGTCAACAAAGGTTCTACGCTGAAGTCGAAGATTAAGCTCAAGAACCAGCGACAAGTCTCCTAATGAACTGATGCGGATCAGCGAAGACTCAGATTGTCCACTCAACGTGAAGTATCAAGTACAAGACTTCAGCTATCGCTGAACTTTATCATTCGCTGAATAGTAAATGATAATCGCTGAATCAACGAAAGCTGATCATGAAGTCCTCCGTACAAAGTACTTTTGTCTTAACCTCCCTTGCACGCCACCGTACGAAATGTCAGAAAAGAACCTCCGAAAATCTGAAATCGTACAACCACTCTGATACTACACTGTTCATTCATGCGGCTACTAAGGTTGTCAACAAAGGTCAATGACATGCAACCAATCCGCTGATGACACGTGTAAAGTGTATACTGAATTGCATTAAATGCATGCAGTATATAAAGAGATGAACTCACTTCATTTGAAGTAATTTGCTAACTCTGGACAAGTTCAAATCTCTCTTAAGATAGGATTTTATTAGTAATCTCCTTATCTTTCTTAGTGCAAGAAACCTTAGTGTTCCAACTTGTTTAGATTTAGGTTTATCCTTAATCTTGTTTCCGCAACAAGCTGTAAATTGTTAATGATTTATCAATAAACAATTTAGAAAAGTAAAATAGTGTGTTTGTATTCAACCCCCCCCCCCCCTTCTACAAACTTGTATAGGCCTTTCGGGACCAACAAGTGGTATCAGAGCAGATTTGTTTAATCTCATAAACAAGATCTAATCTAAGATATTTCTCTTCCTAGCTATTATCTGAAAATGGCCAACACAAACACTCACTATATAGACAATGGTTCTCTTGCAAAAACCCCTAGATTTTCCAGAGATAACTTCAACTTGTGGAAAAATAGGATGACACTCTTCTTAGAAGGTGTAGACCCTACTATGCCTTACTATCTTGAAAACGGTCCACACATCCCTGTAACAATTGATCCTGCGGTTCCAGCCACTGCAACTAGAGCTGCTATTCCAGAAAGGCTGATTCCAAAGGAAATCCATCATTGGACCGATGAAAACAAGAAGAAAGTGGCTATAGATACAAAAGCCAGATCCATACTATCCATGGCCCTTCCTGACGAAGTCTACCATTCCGTCATGAACCTGAAATCCTCAAAAGCCATGTGGGACACAATATGTGTTCAGTGTGAAGGAACGTCTGAAGTCCAGGATTCAAGAAAGATCAACCTGGTAAGACAATACGAAAGCTTCATTTCTGGTAAGAATGAAACTCTCTCTGAAGTTCATCAACGTTTTAATTGCTTAATTATAGATCTAAAAACGGTTGGTAAGGAATATTCTAACTTTGAAGTGCTGACAAAGTTTTTAGAATGTTTACCTGAAAGCTGGGACAATTATTCCATGTGTCTCAAGCTGTCAAAAGATCTAAGATCAATGACACTTGCTACCTTATATGGCACATTGCTGAATCATGAGCAATCTCGCCATCTTAAGAAGAATCTTGTAAAAGATTCCAAAAGCACCCCTGTTGCTTTAATCTCAGAGGAACCTTCTACTCAGCGACCCGTGGTCACTATCACTGAGTTAGAAAGTAACTCTGAAAGGTCATCAGATTCTGATTCTTCAGATGATGATGAATCCTTGGCTCTCCTAACTAAAAAGTTCAGGAGATTCGCCAAGAAGAAAATGTTTAGAAAGAACAAAACTCTTTCTATAGCTGACAAGCCTAAGTCATCAGCTTTTGTTGATAAGGCTACTGCTACTTGTTTCAACTGCGAAAAGACAGGTCATTTCGCTAACGAGTGCAGGTCAAAGAAAATCATGAGACCTTCAGCTTTTACAAAGAAATCCTTTGTTCCAAGGAATAAAGACGACAAATACTCAAAGCTGAATGAGAAGTATGCAAAGCTGAAAAGCTTTAAGAAGAAAGGAAAAGGCCTGATGGCTGACTATGATTGGGCTGATTCTGATGAAGAAGCCTCATCATCTGATTCTGAAGATGATGAAGCAAATCAATGTCTCATGGCCAAGATTGAAGAAGAGGAAGAAAGTTCAGACATTCCCTCCACTTCAACATCTGCCATTCAGGTATCACCTTCCTTCTTTACCAATATTGTAAATATTGATGAAGCTGATAGTCTCCGTAAAATCGAACTGCTGACTATAAGTTTATACGAAGCCATGAACGGCAAAGCTGTGGTTGAAAACCAAAATCTTGATCTCGCTGAAAAGCTTAAAAACTGCCACCTTCAAATAGAAAAGCTTTCTAAATTTGAAGAAGATTTTAAAGATCAAGTCCATTTAAATCAGCTAGTCAAAATCGAACGAGCGGAAGCTATCGCTGCATTAAAAGCTGAACAAGCTACTGTTGAAGGATGGTGTAATTCTTCAACAAAGATCACTGAGATAATTAAGGCTCAGATTCCTCTGAGTGATAAACGTGGTTTGGGTTATAAATATGATACTCCAATACCAACCACTGAACGTTCAATGCTTAAATTTGGAACGTTCGTATCCTCAGTAGCTGACACTTCTTCATCTCAGTACTCCTCGTCGGTTACACCAACCCCTGAGGAAACTCCTACCTCCTCAAAAGGTAAGGAGAAAATGATTTATTCAAAACCTACCTCTGTCTCTAAAGACAAAGGTAAAGGAATTGTTATTTATCAAAATCCTCAGAAGGGTACCTTAGTACCTAAGCTGAATGCTTCCAAAGCCTTAGTGATTCATTCATCTGGTTCTAGAAATCAGACCTCTGGATCAGTTCAGCGACCTACTCCTAGACTCAGAGTAGATGTCCTTGGTAAGAAATCTGAAGAACTGAATGTTCGTCCTATTTCAAAAACCAATAGTGTACTTGGTGCTGGCACTTCTAATTCCAAATTAAAAGCTCAGCACTCAAGTGGTCCTAGAACTAATTTTAGTTATAGGAAATGTTATCACTGTGGACTTACCGATCATATTGCAAGTAAGTGTCCCACAGCCACCAAAGCTGATAAGATAGCTAAGGTGAAGATAGCACCCAAGAAGACCAAACCAGTTGCAATTCAGGTCAAGGTGACTCCTACCGCTGAGGTCAAGAAATTGACCAAAGTGAAGAAAGACAAAGCTGAATCTTCAAATGCTGCGAAGACTGCTGAACCCATTCCAACCACTTCCACTGACAAACGCGTATACATGGCGAAGTGGGTACCCAAGCAAAACTAATTTTCCTTTGTATTGCAGGTTAAGAAGGGTATCTGGTATCTCGATAGCGGATGCTCTAGACACATGACTGGAAAGAAAAGCCTGCTCGCTGAATACAAGGAAGAGAAGGGTCCCTCTGTGACTTTCGGTGGAAATGGAAAAGGACACACACGAGGGTATGGTGTACTTTTAAATGGTACAACATCCTTCAGAAGAGTCGCATATGTTGAAGGGCTGAAGCATAATCTTCTGAGCATCAGTCAGCTTTGCGACATGGATAACAAAGTGATTTTCACTAAGGAATCCTGCTTTGTCTCTGACAAAAAGGAGAAGATAGCTCTCAGCGGTTATCGTTTGGAAAATGTTTACGTTATAAACATGGACTCAACAACCACTGAGAACTCCTGTTTCTTCTCAAAGGCATCTTCTGATGTCAACTGGCTATGGCACAAGAGGCTCTCACATCTCAACTTCAAGACACTGAATACTCTTTCATCCAAAGAGTTAGTCACTGGTCTACCTCAACATTCATACGCCAAAGAATCCTTATGTTCAGCGTGTGAAAAAGGGAAGCAGACCAAGGCAAGCTTTAAGTCAAAGCAAGTTTCCTCAGTGTCATCTCCTCTTCAACTACTCCATATGGATTTGTTTGGCCCCGTTAACAAACAATCCATCGCTGGAAAGAAATATACGCTGGTCATAGTTGATGAATTCTCTCGTTACACATGGGTAATGTTTCTCCGTTCTAAGAGTGACACCCCTGAAGAACTCATCACCTTTGTTCGGAAGATGGAAACTCTGAACAATATGACTGTTCGCTCGATAAGGAGTGATCATGGAACTGAATTCAAAAACAGTTCTCTTGATTCCTTCCTTGAGAGCAAGGGTATTTCTCACAACTTTTCGTCAGTGAGAACACCACAACAAAATGGAGTCGCTGAAAGAAGAAATAGAACAATTATTGAAGCTGCACGTTCAATGCTCAGCGATTCTCACCTGCCTACTCAGTTTTGGGCAGAAGCTGTCAACACGGCTTGTTTTACGCAAAACAGGTCGCTGATAGTCAAAAGATTCAAAAAGACAGCCTATGAACTTTTTCATGGGAGAAAGCCTTCAATCAGCTTTCTTCACATCTTTGGTTGTCAGTGTTTTATACTGAACAACAGAGATGCCCTTGGAAAGTTTGATCCTAAGGCTGATGATGGAATCTTTCTTGGATACTCCTCAGTTTCCAAAGCCTTCGGAGTCTTCAACCGAAGAAGACAAACTGTAGAAGAAACTATTCACGTCACGTTTGACGAATCCCGTTCAGCGAACTCTAAACCGAACGCTGATACAGAAGAACTGAATCAATGGATGTTTTCTCATCTTGGTGATTCAGAAGAAGTTCCCACTACTCATGCTCATACAACTGAAAATGATGGTCCTACTATCATTCCCAATATGCAGAATAGTGAAGCTGAAACATCTTGGGTCTCAGCTGTTCCTATAAACACTATACCCGCAGTTGATCCAAATGTCTCAGAAATTCCATCTATTTCTCAGCAATCAGTGAATGAAGTGACAAATGCAAGCATTCCTCTCTTAGCTGATAATCCAGAAGTAGCTGAAGCCTCATCTTCAGTTTCTCCAGTTCAGACTGAGTCAGCGACGCATGCTCCGGCTCAGCGATGGACTGTAAATCACCCAATCGATCAAATTCTTGGTGATCCCAACGCTGGTATTCAGACTCGTAGAAGTGCAGGTAATATTTGTTTATTTGTTAACTTTATTTCTCTAACTGAACCAAAGAAATTAGATGATGCCCTCAGAGATCCAAACTGGGTCAGCGCTATGCAAGAAGAGCTGACTGAATTCGAAAGAAACAAAGTTTGGAAACTTGTTCGGAGACCAACTGACAAAACAGTGATAGGCACTAAGTGGGTCTATCGAAACAAGTTGGACGAACATGGTACTGTAACTCGCAACAAAGCTCGTCTTGTTGCTCAGGGATACAGACAAGAGGAAGGCATAGATTATGACGAAACCTTTGCTCCAGTAGCAAGACTTGAATCTATTCGTCTTTTCTTAGCATATGCTGTACACAAAAACTTCACTGTACATCAAATGGATGTTAAGTCAGCGTTTCTAAATGGAAAGCTGAATGAAGAAGTTAATGTGGAACAACCTCCAGGATTCTCAGATCCTAAGCGTCCAGGTTATGTTTATAAGCTGGATAAGGCACTTTATGGCTTGAAGCAAGCTCCTCGTGCATGGTATGACACTATTTCTACTTATCTCCACCTTGAAAAATTTGAGAGAGGTAAGATTGACAAAACTTTGTTTTTTAGAAAAATAAAAGGTCATATCATTTTAGTTCAAATATATGTTGATGACATTATATTTGGTTCTACTAACCCTGAGCTTTGTACTCGTTTCGCTGATAGAATGAAAGATGAGTATAAAATGTGTATGATGGGTGAACTAACATATTTCCTTGGTCTTCAGATTAAGCAAACTGAAAAAGGAACTTTTATAAATCAGGGAAAGTATGTTAAAGATATGCTGAAGAAATTCGACTTAACTGAAAGTTCAGCTATGAAAACCCCTATGGCACCACCGCTGATACTTGATAAGGACACAAAGGGTGTTCCTGTCAATGTCACGCTGTACCGTGGGATGATCGGCTCACTACTGTATCTTACAGCTAGCCGACCCGATATTATGTTTGCAACATGTCTGTGCGCACGATATCAAGTTGAACCTAAGATATCCCATATGAAAGCTGTAAAGCGAATCTTTCGATATCTTAAGGGTACAGCGAATCTAGGTCTTTGGTATCCCAAAGATTCAGGATTCGATCTAACCGCCTATTCAGACAGTGATTTTGCAGGTTGCAAAATGGATAGGAAAAGCACCACAGGAGGATGTCAGCTCCTGGGTGGAAAGCTGGTAAGTTGGACAAGTAAGAAGCAAAACTCAGTGTCCACTTCCACAGCTGAAGCTGAGTATGTAGCCGCTGGAAGCTGCTGTTCTCAAGTCTTGTGGATGAGAAATCAACTACTAGACTATGATCTTCAGCTCTCCAAAATTCCAATCTATTGCGACAGCACAAGTGCCATCGCTATAGCAAACAATCCAGTGCTACACTCAAAGACAAAACACATAGAAATCAGATATCATTTTATCAGAGATCATGTGATGAATGGTGATATAGAACTTCATTTTATCCCAACTGATTATCAGTTAGCTGATTTGTTTACCAAACCTCTTGATGAGACAAGATTCAACTTTCTCATCAGCGAGCTTGGAATGCTGAACTTTGAAGGATAAATCTTCAGCGGTTCACATTTAATCAACGATACGTTTATACATTCTTGTATAGGCTCTCGGATAAAATAAACTTTTATAATCCATTTCATCATCTTCTTTCTGAATAAACTTGGTTAAACTGATATCCAGGTATGTTTTTCTCTCTCTGACAATCGCATGTAAATGCAACATTTCAAATTCTTACATCGCTGAATATCTCTTCCTTAACAGCGATATTTTGAAATTTCTTAAAACCTTCACTGATATTTCTATTCAGTGCTTCATATTTTCCAAAGAGTCCCTGAGTTTTTCTTTCAAAACCTCAGAGACAACGAAAGAATGTGAAAGGACAGTTGTGATGTCATTGCAACGGATAACACCAGGCACGCTCTTTTTCTGACACACGTTTGCACGTTTCGTTGTCTATCCAATCAAATGCAAACACGTGTCCGTGTCATGATGAAAAACTTTCCCGCTCAAGTTTTTCTCTCTCTACTCTTTTCCTATATAAACACTCTCAAAGTTTATATTTGTCTTTTACGCGAATCAATCTTTCTCCGCAAGAAAAGAACACTGTTGCATTTTGTGCTCTCAATCTTCAAGAACCGTTCATCATCTTCTTCATCAAACTCAAGGTTAATATGTTCTTATCTATTATCAAATGCGAATAACTTGTTTTCGATCTTATCATTGTTTTACACAAGATCAAACAAAAGAACTCAAAAATAAAATCATTTTCTTTCATGGTTTTATAAACACAACCATTTCATGGTTGTTCTTCAAGTTTTAAATCTAAAATCTTAAACTTGTTCTTCTTTCGTATCCATTTTTTTAAGAAACTGGAATACAAGGCTTATGGGTGTTATATTCGTTTTTTTTTCAAAAACAAGAAAAACCTTAATCTTCATTAAGACTTTTTTTTTGTCTGAATGAAATGGACAAAATTCGAAAAATCTTAATGGAAATTTTCTTTCCACATTAAGATAATTCTTATTTGTTCACATCTTTGGTTGAACTGATAATACAGTGAAATGGCAACTTCAAAGCTGAATGTTACCGCTGAGTCCATCTCCGCTGATTCTGAGGAACTGGAAATCACTAAAGCTCCTCAGGTTAAGTTTGAGCTGGATCAACTAGAATGGACAAAGGCAAACAACCTCTCAGCGCTTCTCGAGTTTCCTCCTCGGAAGCAGGTATCCCATCTAGACGACGCTGTAAATCTTTTGAAGAATTGCCCCATCTACACAGCACTGACAATCACACCTCCTGCAAGTCAGCGTCTCTTATCCCAATTCTGGTACTCTGCCAGACACACCGATCTACCCTCCGCCAAAGATCCATCTAAAACCATCGACTGCATACTCAGCGATACTGAGTATGGCACCATCAAGATAACCCCCGCAATAATCCGCAAAGCCCTGAAATTCCCCAACGCTACCTCAGAAAATCCTTTCGTTCCATTACCTGACCACAAGTAGCACGCTGACAGGGAAGAAATCATTGCTTTCCTTGATGCGATGGGTTACATCTGGGAGACTGGAAGAGACAAGCTACCTGAGAAGAAGCTGACGCTGATAAAGAAATCCAAGATGCCCAACGAGATGAACTTCATCTTCGCTCACCTGATCAGCTGCATGACAGCGAAATCGGGATCTTCTGATCAAGCCGCTCAACCTCAGCAGGCCATGGGTTACGCACTGCTGAAAGGTCTCAACATTGACTGGGCCTCCATCATCTATGAAGACCTCATTCAACGTGTTGATTCTGCCGCTGACCGACCAGCATGGGTTCCTTACCCACGATTCATCAGCGCCATCTTTCAATATGGCCTGAAGGACAGCTATCCTGAAGAGGGTGATCTGAAACTCTCTCAGATTGGCCCCAAGGTTCTCGACTTCAAGCCTGTCGCCAACGAGGTACGTCTCTCTACCCTTCTCACTCTACTTAATTCTCCGCTTTCTGTGGCTCCTTCAGCGACAATACCCCTCGCTGATTCCCAGGCCACAAAATCCATTCCTTCTAAGAAAAGGAAACAATCTCTTACCCCTCTTGATTCCAAAAGGATCAGAAAAACCAAGGAGCAACCCCAACAATTCCATGCTGAAGACTCCTCAGCTCATTCTGAAGAGCTGAAGGAAAGTTCCATGGTACGCTCTGCCACACCAATTCAAGCCATCCCTTCTAAACCTACTTCAGCGTCTTTAAACGCTGAGGTTAGAACTTTGGAATCTACCCAACCTTCTTCAGTCTCTCAAAAGACTGATGAAGTACTTCTCAGCGAATCCAACGCTGAACTTGAAACCCAACCCCAATTCTTATCCTACGATCCTCCCTCTATTTCTTTGGACACTCCTCCAGCTAAAACTGAAGATGCCATCATTCAAGAAGCCGTTGAAGCTTCTCAGCGAATGACGAAGAAAGGACCTGCAGAGATCTCCATCCCTTACGGAAATTTTGAGGGAGATATGGAACACTATGGAGGGACTCGAAACTTTGATGAGTTCGTCAACGCTCCTGCAGGTACAGATCCCACCTTAAACACTGTAACTAAACCTGAAACTTCTGAGCTTTCCTTTGTTCACAAGTACTTATATGTTACAGGTCCTTATTTGGGAGACATCAACCAGTCTCTGAAGTCCATGGAGATGAAACTTACATATCTCACCACCGGTCTATCAAATAACTCTACAGCTGTAACAAACGCTGGAGAGAATCTGACAAAGCTGACTACTGTGGTGGAAAAGAAGGCCTCCTCTGATGACATCAAAGACCTTGATAAAACTCTCGCCGACTTTGCCAAAGTGCTCTCCGACATCTACACTGACTACACCAACCTCAAATCGTCAGTTTCCACCATTTCCAGCGAGGTTACAACGCTGAAGAAATCGGTTGGTACACTCGAAGGTGATATGTCAGTGGTCAAGACCGACTTGGGCTCAGTAAAGACCGACCTTGGTTCTGTCAAGACAATGATCGAGACGCTGGTGAACAAGGCAAACAATCCAGCTCCTGCTACGGCCCCTGCACCTATTTTAGACTCATTCACCGCAGAGGATCGCCAAGAGATGAAGAAGATCACGCCTGCTATTTCTGGCCTAGAAGACATAATAGCTAAGCTTGAAGGTTGTGTGAAACTCTCTGGCCTAGAAGACAGAGATAACACCAATGCTGAGTCTACCCATTCCTCCCCCGCCCATCATGAGAAAGAGGGGGAGAAGAGCGCTGAACAAGAGAAGAGCGCTGAAGATCAAAATAAGAGCGCTGAAGACCTTTCCCATGATGAATCTATCAGGGGAGAGGGTAATGAAGATCTGGTTACTGGACCTCAGGGAGATGAAAACCCTGAGGGAACCGAGAAGCTCACCTCTGTATCTGAGGGGGAGCAACTCGAAGAAGATGCTGAGGAATCCGAAGCAGAAGAGGACGAAGACATCGACATCCCTGAAGCTGAACCATCCTCCTCTCCAAGGAACGATGATGATGATGATGATGATGATGAAGATGACGAATTCTTTGTCGTCAAACCTGCTCCTCGAAAAGCTCTTAAAGGGATCGTGATAACCGAATCCACAGGGGAGAAGACAAAAACAAAGACAAAGCACTCAGCCTCTGGCGCTGAGAAACGCAAAGACAAAGGCATCGCTGAAGATGATAATCTGGCGATCTTGCTTGCAAAGCCGATTTGTCAGGTACACTAAACTTATTTTTCCTTCCCTGATCATCTCTGAACAATCAGTTATCCATTCCACAAACACCATACACATCCACATTATTTTTTTCTATCTTTTCTACCCAAGTTCTTCTACCCAGTTCTTATTTGTAAGATCGCTGCGTTTCAGCTAGTCCTCTCCCCTGTTTGAGGATATCGCTGAAGGCTCTACTATTGCGACTTCACCAATAATTCCAGCTACTGCTGAAGACATAATCCCAGTCTTAGATTTAATCTCTGAGACTGATGAACCAGAAGAACAACTTCTCTCGCACAGAAACAGACCTTCCTCAGTTCCTCAAAGGCTGAGTGAAGAAGATCAAAAGAGGAGAGAAGAAATGATAAAGCGATTCGAGGATCAGCAAATCATTCTAAGGCGCGATCAACTGCCTTCAGTTCCTCCAAAGTTCATAATTTCAAAAGCTGAATACCAGGAACATCTCAGAGTTGAACGTCTAATCACTGAAAGGAAGGAAGCTGAAGATAAAGACAGAGAATACGCCATCAAGCTCACTCAAGACTCTGTCAAAGACCCCAAGCTGAAGCGTATTCCCATTCAAATCCAACGAAAGCTTTGGGAACAAGCCCAGAAGATCGTGGAAAAGAAAGCTGAAGTTTCTCAGACCACCTTGATCTGGTGTAAAGAGAAAATCCACTTCAGATATCGTCCAGCGAAGATCAACAAGGTATTCATCTCTGGAAGAACCTCCATCGGAGTACCTATTGTTGACATCAAACTGTTCAGAGAAGATGGCACATCTGAAACCTTTCGCGCTGACACTGTAAAAATGTATGGTCTCTCTGAATGGCTGGAGATGAGGTTAGCTATCCAACCATCACAATCTAAGTACAAGGATCATTTCGAAAAGCTGATAAACAGACAGATCGATTTGATATCTTCTTGTGTGGATATTCCTCCTGTTCCTGATCTAAAGCCGAAAAGAAAAAGAGGCTCTCCAAAGAAGAAACGTCAAGATTCAAACTCAGGTCCTGTCATATGAAATGAAACTGGAATTGGTTTCTCTCGCGCTGAAGTACTTGGTCCTGATCCTGATCTATCTGCCCTTGACATCTCTTTGCCACCATGTGAACTTTTCGTCCCTGGTAAAGTCATCAGTAATCCTTATGGAATATTCTTTCTTGACTACGACGGACGCAAATGCTTTCAACGGATCGCTGAGCTTCCAATCACTCCAATCGAACAACTCAGAGATCTCATCTACTGGTGCGACTTCAGAAAAGACATTCAGACACGACACCTAAAACCCTTGATTTTTGAAGCTGCTCTGAAGCTAAAGAATAAAGGAGAAAAGGTTCCTGACTGGATGATTCCAACTGAAAAGACAACCCTTGATGAACTTCTCATTAAGGAAGAACCCTTTGAAGGCTGACAACAATCACCTCATTCTCTATTGTATCAGTCATCCTTCAGTACTTGTAATTTATTTCGCTTGTACTTGTAATCTTTCTTATTCAAATTGTAACCTGATTCAAAGATTTAAAGAAAGATTTCAGCGAATGTACTTTACTCCATCAGTACTGAAAAGATCCCAGAAAACAGTAAAAGGGACAAATATTTTATGAGTTCTTTTTATCCTTATGTTTTCATTAAATAGCAATTTTCTTTGTTGCTATGTCATAATCAAATAGGGGGAGATTGTTGATCCAAACCCTCAGTGATTTGATAATGACCCTATCTTAAATACTTAGTGAAAATTGTAAGTAAACAATATGTATCAGAGTTTCACTATCGCTGATAAGTACTAAGATCTTACAGTACTGCTGATAGGAACTCTCGCTCTTTTAGATTAAACATTCAGCGAACACTGTTCACCATATCGCTGAGTCTGTTCAGTCCTTATGGTGATCGCTGATAAGTTAGTTGTTTACTTATGATCCCTGAAGACAAGATTCACGTCAACAAAGGTTCTACGCTGAAGTCGAAGATTAAGCTAAAAAACCAGCGACAAGTCTCCTAATGAACTGATGCGGATCAGCGAAGACTCAGATTTGTCCACTCAACGTGAAGTATCAAGTACAAGACTTCAGCTATCGCTGAACTTTATCATTCGCTGAATAGTAAATGATAATCGCTGAATCAACGAAAGCTGATCATGAAGTCCTCCGTACAAAGTACTTTTGTCTTAACCTCCCTTGCACGCCACCGTACGAAATGTCAGAAAAGAACCTCCGAAAATCTGAAATCGTACAACCACTCCGATACTACACTGTTCATTCATGCAGCTACTAAGGTTGTCAACAAAGGTCAATGACATGCAACCAATCCGCTGATGACACGTGTAAAGTGTATACTGAATTGCATTAAATGCATGCAGTATATAAAGAGATGAACTCACTTCATTTGAAGTAACTTGCTAACTCTGGACAAGTTCAAATCTCTCTTAAGATAGGATTTTATTAGTAATCTCCTTATCTTTCTTAGTGCAAGAAACCTTAGTGTTCCAACTTGTTTAGATTTAGGTTTATCCTTAATCTTGTTTCCGCAACAAGCTGTAAATTGTTAATGATTTATCAATAAACAATTTAGAAAAGTAAAATAGTGTGTTTGTATTCAACCCCCCCCCCCCCCCCCCCCTTCTACAAACTTGTATAGGCCTTTCGGGACCAACATGGAGATATTCTCATATACGGCACAAGAGATGATAATTAAATTAGGGGAGCTTCATCAAAGCTATGTGTTCTCTGAACACCTGAGAACTCTTTAGGCACTTTATAGAACTAAAATGGAGGAAGGCCAAGATGTAACCACACATGTTCAGAGGATGAGGACGCACCTTGATTATTTGGATAAACTTGGTCATCTTTATCCCGAGATACTGGCCGTAGATATGATCCTCAGATCATTGACACAAGAATTTGATGTTTTATCAATAACTTGGGCTGCCGGAATTTCTCAGTCCCAGAATTGCATACGATGCTAGAGACGGTTGAGAGAAATCTTCCCATGTTAACAGTTACCTGTGGTAGATGTGGCAACCTTGGTCATGGAAGAGAGAATTGTCATCTGAATGTTTTCTAACGAAGGAATGTCCTTCAGGTATCTATATGTTAGATAGAACTTTTACCATTCTATTTTGCACTTGTGTATTTGATACTAAGTGTAGAACTCACTTTTGTAATATGTTACAAATGATCAAGAAAGGTAAGTGACTGAATAACAAGCAAAATGGTGATTCATAAGCAAGGAAGCAAGATCGCATACCAAGCTTATAAGAGATTTTATTTTGAAACCATTTGGCTTGTATTGTTAAAACAATGTTTTGTTTTGAACAATATTTGAATTTAGTTTGACTAATTATTGTTTTTTCAGTTACATGTTTATTGATTAAATGAAATTCACTTAACAGTTTTGGAAACGATTATATTCATATTCAAAAACGAATTATTCTATTTCGAGAACTAGTTCTCTTAAGTGAATAATAAATTGAATCTCAAAAGCTTTCTAAAACATAGTTCTATATATAAACACCATAAGACTTAAATATGGTTTGTATCAAGTAAATTTTTTTTTTGATACATGATGTGTATATGGTTTTTCAAAGCCGAGTCGAGATATGGTGATAGATAATACAATATCTTCACTGAAGATTTCAAACGTTGAAGTTATGTTTATGAAACATAAGCATGAAGCATTTGATATGATTCAAAGTTGTTTCAAGGTGAAGTTAAAGAAAACAACAAAATAGGATCATTAAAGTCTTTTCTAATATAGGAGGATAATAACTAAACCAAGAACTCTTGGATCATCTTAGAAATCGTGTATATCCGAAAGGATGAACCGAACCTTATTAAACATGGTTCGCTCTATGATGAGTAGAAGTATTATTCCTATACCAATTCGGAATTCTGCCCTAGTTAAAGTAAACCGTACTTTTCGACACCAACCAAAAGGTAGACAAAACACCTTATAAGATTTCGTATGAAAGTTTTTCATCCTTAGTCTTAGTTGAAAGTGTGGGTTTATGAAGCTCATGTAAGACAATAAGTTTCAAGTAAACTCGACACAAAATCTACCAAATGCATATATTGTAGAATATACTATAAATTGTTTTAGATACCGATTCTAAAATCCCACAAACAATAAAATTGTTTATTGTTCCAAAGCCATGTTCTTAGAAAAGCAAGTTTTTTTTAATGGGCAAGGCAAATGGGATATTTAAGGAACTTGAAGGGAATCAAGAACCTCATAACCTAATGTACTTAATGATTGGCACTAGTTATCAAACAAAGGTTGTTGAAAATGAGCAATTTGATTGATCTGAAACTTAGTAAAAACACCAAGTGTTGGCAAATCTAGTAGAATCATTCAGTAATTAGAGAAATATCGATTTCTCATGAAAAATGATGTATGATAGGTTTCTAGTAAGCCCATCAACTACTAAAGTGCTATGTCAGATTCTGAATCTGATGAGTGGCTTAGAGTCATGAACACTCTGATACAATCCATTCATGGATCAATACAAGTATCACAAAGCTGGAATCTTTATTTTGACTGGTAAATTAAAAGGTTAATTTTCACCAAAATAAGAGATGACTCATGCATTTACTAAAACTAGTGGGAGCACAGTAAAATTCCTAATCTTGTATGTGCAAGACATACTAGTTCAAGGAAATTAACTTTCCGACTAAGCAAAACATCATGTTTTGGCTCGGACAGTATTTCCTTAATAAAAAACTTAGAAAGGGCTAATTTTGTTCTTGAAATAGAGATCTTTAAATATTGGATCAAGTTGACTTATAGGTTTAAGTCAACGTGCATACGTAGACATGATCTTGAAAGGTTCAAGATGCAAGTCTCTAAAGGTAGTTTCTTGCAAGTATGATATCACATCATTTTGAACATGTCTCAATGTTCTAGCATAAAGGCTGAGCTAGATAAAATGATTGGTGTTCCATATGCTTCGGCAATTGGATCTATCATATATGCCATGACATGCACTAGATCCAGTATATCATAACGCTTTAGAGCATTAGAAGAAGATACAAGGAAAGGTCATTGGATAACCATAAAGAACAATTTAAGGTACTTACGAAAAACCAAGGAAGTGTTCCTTAACTGAGGTTTGGAAGAAAATAATAGTAAAATGTTACACTGATGATAGCTTCTATAAAGATCGAGAAAGTACTCGCCCATAAAAGGGGAATGTCTTCATTATGAATGAAGAAGTAGTTCATTTGAAAAGGTTCCAAGCCAAAGTAAAATTGCATAATACACTACAAAATAAGAATACACTGCTGCTTTAGAAGTTGCAAAAGAAAGATGCTTGGATGAAAGAGTTAATTGAAAAGCTAGGTAGATGCCTTCCATTCAGGATCACCTGGAAATCTTTTGTGAGAATGTGGGTGCCATTACGCAAGCTAAAGGACCCGATGTCACATCAGAATACCAAGCATCTACTCCAAACATTTAACTATATTCGGAATAAAGTTAAAAATGGAGAAGTTAGTATTCACAAAGTTCACACCAATCAATTAGATTTGGATTTAGTATTTGGATATTGGAACAAGTTAAGCAACAAGTATAGTATTGAGTTAGATATATAGGATATGATCTTTTCATACTTGTTGTGTTCTATATTAGCATGTTTAATCCTTGAATAAACCAATTATTCTAAATGTCCATAGTCGATCATAGTTGTGGGAACAACCATGAAGTAAGACTAATATGAATTGGATTCGTTGACTTTTAAAGGTAAAAGGGGCAAAGTGTTGCAACCAAGTTCATAGGTACTTGTTAAGGAAACAAGTACTGGACATGACCCGTTTCAAGATCACTTCATGGATCGTCATCATAAGTGATTCTTGAGCAAAGGTAGTATCTTTGTATTCTTCGACCTGAGATGCATATTTGGGACCCAAGTGTAGGGAGTGTTATGCTTTGATATGGTTAACCGTTGTTCTTGAAAAGGGGCAGCTATAAAGGCCATTATTGGGCATGGCATGAACTGCATGAGAGGCGTATGTAGTCAAGATGGGATTTGTTTCTCTAAATATGTTAAGAGTGAGACATCTAAGGCGCCTTACCAAAAGTTGAACAATAGATGAGAATGATAGTGATCCATGTCTCATGTTCAACATGATGTCCAAACAAAGGGATAACTAATACCACACCTAATATATCAATTGAAGCTATGAGCTTGTAGGAATTGGATGTTACTGAATGGCATTTACAATCATATATTGCTTGGGGCAGTGAGATGTTGCTAGACGTCCACCACTGTCTATATCATTCTATGATACAATCTTGAGCAAGTGGGAGATTGTTGGTTCCATATGCTCAAGAAGGATTATAAAATAATATTACCGGTAATATATGATCCTATAGGGTCACACCATATAGCAAGTAAACACCGAATTGATATTTATAAGAATTTGATTCTTTATAAATATTAATTATATTCTTGATAAATATTATTAATTATATTATTGAATATAATTTATAATATTAGATGCAAATAATAAATTTTAGTTTGTTAATACATATGATGGATTTATTATGTAACTAAAACTGTGAGAAGGGACTTGAGGAGAAAATTTAAGATAGTTAAAATATGATTTTAGCCATCTTAATACTAGAAGGGTTACATTGTAATATTGCATGGCTAGGTGATTTTCTATTGGCCCTCTTAGGTGGCAAAAAGGAAGATATCATGTGCTTATACATGGAACTTAGTCATACATGAAATCTACTTGTGATGAAAAACAACTAGCCATCACTCTCCCCTCTTGCTCTCTCCCATTTTCGGCCGAAACCACCAGGGTTGGTGGTGGTTTTGTTCTTCTTATTTCAAGTCTATTGTAGTCTTGAATAAGAAGTTCTCTTTTTGCATTTTTCATCAAGAAAGTACTAACATACAAAGGTGTTGGAGCTTGTTGGTGGACTTCTCTAGAGGAACTCTAACTTGAGTTCTTGCCTTCTTCTCCAACAAGAAGTCATAAACAAAGGTCTACAAAGGTTGTAATTTCTTAAAACCCCCTATGGTTGTTTTTAATCTTTCATGTTCATGCAAATGGATCCTTGGTGGGTAATGAAATGCTTTTTCATGTTGTTCAAATTTTTAAGCTTCCGTTGCAAATTTTTGATCTTTAAAATCTTGTTTTTGAACAAATCCCAACACAAACTTCCACCATGATCCGCCTTAGAATAAGCCATTAGCTCGTATCTCGTCCCTTTCGGATACCATAGTCCAAGATAGGTTGTTCCTTTCAAGTATCTGAAGATGCGCTTGACTGCTCCGAGATGAGATTCTTTCGGATCAGCCTGAAATCTTGCACATAAACATTTAGCAAACATAATATCTGGACGACTTGCAGTTAAATATATGAGTGACCCGATCATACCTCGATAAGTCCTTAGATCTACCTTCTTACCATTTGGATCTGGACTGATCTTAGAATCTGGTGCCATAGGTGTTCGAATTGATGTACAATTCTCCATTTTGATTTTCTTCTAAATATCGAATATGTATTTTGATTGATTGATGAAGATTCCCGTCGAGAATTGCTTCACTTGTAATCCGAGAAAGAAGTTTATCTCTCCCATCATGCTCATCTGAAACCTTGTCACCATGAGGTTAGAAAACCAGGTACACAAACCAGGATTAGTCGAACCAAATATAATGTCATCTACATTAATCTACACAATAATGATATCACCTTCTTCGCGCTTAATGAATAATGTCGTATCGATTACCTTTGTCAAATCCTGACTCAAGAAGAAAGGTTGAAAGAACTTCATACCATGCGCGAGGGGCTTGTTTCAGTCCGTACAAGGCTTTATCCAGAATATAGACATGATTTGGATGTTCCTTGTCGACGAAACCTTCTGGTTGAGATACATATACTTCCTCCTTAAGGATGCCATTCAGAAACGCTGTTTTCACATCCATCTGATAGACGGTGAAATTCTTGTAAGCCGCAAAAGCTAGAAAGATCCTTATTGCTTCAATTCTTGCGACCGGAGCATATGTCTCATCATAGTCGATGCCCTCTTGCTGGCGATAGCCTTTTGCTACGAGTCTGGCTTTGTTACGAACAATTATCCATCTTCATCCTTTTTATTTTTAAAGACCCACTTGGTACCTATGATACTCTTATCCGCAGGTCGTGGAACTAGCCTCCAAACTTTTAACGCTTCAAACTGGTTTAGCTCATCTTGCATGGCTAACACCCAATCTAGATCATTCAGAGCCTCAGAAACCCTTAAAGGTTCAATATTACTCCAAAAGATCGCAAAAAGACACTCATTTGCGTAGCTTTTAGAGCTGACGAACGCGTCTGAACTGGTGAATTCGGATCACCTATTATCTGATGAATAGGATAAGCCTTCGTCCACTTTGTTGAGTGTGGGTGTGGAATATACGATGTCTGAACATTGTCAAGATTAGTATTTGTTTCTTCAGCAACTAATGGTACATCCACGTCAGCACTTGGAGGTTCTAGAGGATTATCATGTGAATGAATAGGTTCTCCAGAAGATACGTGTGTTTGCTGAGGTGTAGTTGTAACATTAACTGGAGAATTAGAATATTGTGTTGGAGGTTCCACATCAATAGGAACATCTTATTGTGGAGCTTTGTCTTTTGATACAGAATTTTCTTGAACAGGAGTAGAAACATCAACCGTTGTTGAATGAGTTGCATCTGCTTCAGTATTGGCAGTGGAAATTATTGTAGATGCAGGTTTTTTCCTGTTAGGAACAGCAGAAGAATTGTAAGTACCAAAATATTCATCACATAAATCTTCAAATAATAAATCAAGATCAGTTAAATGAGATTTAGAAGTTGAAGGTTGATCCTGAGTCGGTTTTGGAACAAGTTCTGCTGATTTGTCCAGAAGCTAAAATTCCAGTAATCACGGGTTCTGAACTATTGTGATCAGAAGTCATTTCTTCAGTTTCATCAAACTTTACGTTAACGCTCTCAATAATAGTTCTGGACTGCTTCAGATAAATGCGATATGAAGCTGTAGATAAAGAATAACCGACAAAGATCCCATCAATAGACTTCGGACTGAACTTGTCGCGACTTTCTTTGTCGTTCAATACAAAGCATTTACAACCAAAAACACGAAAATGCTTTATGGTTGGTTTCCGGTTGTTCATTATCTCATAGGGAGTTTTACCAATCCGGCGATGAATTATAGAACGATTCTGAGTGTAACATGTCGTTGCGACAGCTTCAGCCCATAAGAATAACGGTAGATTAGAATAAGCCAGCATTGTTCGTGCGGATTTGACTAACGTTCTGTTTCGCCTTTCCACAACACCATTCTGTTAAGGAGTTCTAGCCGCGGAAAAATGTTGAATAATCTCGTTCGATTCATAAAAATCTCCCAAGATTTTGTTTTTAAATTCCGTGCCATTGTCTGAATGAACGATCTTAACCTATATTTGCATATTGTTCTGTGATGACTTGATGACGTTGATCAAATTGTCTGAAGTCTCATCCTTTGAACGAAGAAACTTGGCCTATGTATAACGAAAAAAATCATCAACTATCACCAATACGTATTTCCTACCATTTATGCTTTCTGTCTTCATAGGGCCACAAAAATCCACATGTATTAATTCCAATACACTCTTTGTCGTAGGTTCAGGTTTCGGCTTATGAGGAACCCTTTTCAACTTACCTTTCTCACAAGCATCACAAAGATTTTCAGCGCCAAATTTCAACACTGAAAGACCCCGAACTATATCACCTAGAACTAACTTCTGTATATATCTGAAATTCAGATGACATAGCCTTCGGTGCCATAACCAACTTTGTTGAACTGAAGCCTTTGACAAAAGACACACATCGCTTTCAGGTTTCACCGATGACAAATTGATTGTATAAAGATTTGACTTTCGCGTGCCAACTAGGAGTTCTTTTCCTTCCTCAGTTATGACACATCATCTTGTCGCTTTGAAATTAACTTCCAAATCTTTATCACAAAATTGTCCGATGCTAAACAAGTTGTGTCCTAGTCCTTCAACATAACTGACCTTCTTTATTGTTAACTTGTCTTCCATAATATCACCAAAACCTTTAATTGGAGCAAATTAGTTGTTAACAAATCTCACTCGACCGCAGTCTTTCTCAACATAGTTTGATAACATGTCTCTTCGGCCGGTCATATGTTTTGAGCATCCCGAATCTAGATATCATACATTATTCTTCTGTAAACAACCAGATCAGGCATTTTTAGGTATCCATTTGAAGATGAGTCCTTTTTGGTTAGTTGTACGAGACACTTTTTTGACAACTTGTGGTCTCTTTTTCTTTAAAACTTTGGTTTGAACATAAGCATTTGGAACATAATACGAATTAAACCAACAGCATGAACCAGGTTTAGAAAAAAGATTATTACGACCACAAACAGAACAAAAACATTCCTCAATTGAAAAGCTGAACAATTGCTTGTTTGAATAACGCTTGTAAGAATTTACAAGTTTTCGTTTATCATTCGCAACAAATTGTTTCTTATTTGAAAAACTAGTAGTTTTGATATTTTGCTTGGTTGGTAAAGTAGTCTTTTGCTTCACCCGCCATTCTTTCTTCACATTCTTCTCATTCACAAAATTATCTTAAAAATCAGAAAATCTAGAGTCAGAAGTCTTAGAATGATGAGAAGTGTTTTTCTTTGATCTTCTACTCTTCTTTCATTTCTTTAAGGGTTTTTCAAAAATAGGATCATTCTTTGTATTCGAACATTTTCCCTTACAGAAAGTACTTGAAGGTATTTCAATTTTCAAAATAAAGTCATTATGGTCCGGAAGCTTCTTTGAAAAATCAAATGCACAAGCTTTTCCTTTATCACACACGTTAGGCTTTGAACTCTCCTTGGAAACAGGGTTAGATTGAAAATCCTCAAAATCAGAATCAGAATCAACAGAATGAACTTCAAAATCCTTTTTAGAACAAGAATTTTCAGGAGTAGACCACGATTTTGAAGCAAATTCTTTTCTCTCTTTCTCCAAAGCAGTTTCCAACTCAGTTACTTCTTGAGAAAGCTCACTAATCTTTTTTTCAAAACATTTGCTTTCATTTGCAAAATTTGTTTTTTCACTTTCAAATTGATTATGCTCAGAGAGTAAAATTTGCTCAAGATCCGAAACTTTCTTTGAAAGATAGAAACACTTTTGATTAACTTTCTGTTTTTCATCAAAAGATTTCTTAAAAGAATCTAAAAACCTTTTAACTAAAGATTTTTCAAAAATGTTCTTTCTCTTTGTCAATCTTTTTCTCAAACTCAGAAGATAGTTCCTTAATACTATTTGTAAAAATAGCTGAAAGAAAATATTTTTCCAAATCAAATTTCACTCTTTGTTCCAGAACAGAATCTTGTAATTCACAAATTCTTCCTTCTAGAATCAAAGGTGGAACATATCTTTTAGCTTCAATTGGGTTTTCCCAATTTGGTTTAGTAGCACAGATATCAAAATAGTCATTTGAAAGTATTCCATTCGGATTCTTTAAGTATTTTTAAGTCTTTCGAGTATGACAAAATGGAAGTTGCATTTTAGTCATAGTAGCTCTTTTCCTTATTTCTTCTTTTTCTATTTCTTCTACATTAGTCCATTTAATTGCACATTCAGGAAAATATCTGGCATATCTTAAATATTTGAATTCATACATCGTTGGTATATATGCTATTGCCTTTGCCAGACGTTTAGGATTTTCATAACCATGTCCCCAATATTTGTTAAGAGAACTCACCAACCTTGGCTTGTTCAAGTGAATAGTTTGCTCAGTTTGATCTCTCAAATAAAGCTTCTTTTCCAGATCTTTGATTTTGTATAAAAACTCCGTGTTTTGAGTTATAAAATTGTTCAAAAAAACTTCACTCTCACTATTCTTATCCTCTAGCTCTTTGATTTTGTTTGTTAAATCAGATATTTGAGAATCAAAAAATGTCTTTTCTTTTTCAAGCTTTTCTTGTTGATCTTTGAGAGTTTTGATTTCATTAATTTTCTTTTCTCTCTCAAGATTATCAGCAAGAATAGTTTGACAAAGATCTTTGTTTTCTTCTTTTTGCTTTTCCAACTTGACTCTTAAATCTTAAACCGCCGGTGTGTAACACCTTAGGCATATCCCACATCGATCGTGGACAGGAGAGATGCTGGGTATATTAGTAAAACCTTGGCCTTACCAGACACAACGCGTTTTGGGGCCACAAGCATGCGGGTTCCTTGGGAACTATGTGGTTAAGCGTGCTTGGGTGGGAGTAGTACCAGGATGGGTGACCTCCTGGGAAGTCCTTGTGAAGTCCTTGCCAGGTCGCCAAGAACAAAGCCGTGAGCCAGTGGGGCAAAGCGGACAATATTGTGTCGTGGTAAAGGGGGGTGTTACAAAATGGTATCAGAGCCACTCCTGTGCCGTTCGAGATGTGGGGCAAACCTCATCGAGGATGATGAGTCCCTGAGGGGGGGTGTGTGTAACACCTTAGGCATATCCCACATCGGTCGTGGACAGGAGAGATGCTGGGTATATTAGTAAAACCTTGGCCTTACCAGACACAACGCGTTTTGGGGCCACAAGCATGCGGGTTCCTTGGGTACTATGTGGTTAAGCGTGCTTGGGTGGGAGTAGTACCAGGATGGGTGACCTCCTGGGAAGTCTTTGCGAAGTCCTTGCCAGGTCGCCAAGAACAAAGCCGTGAGCCAGTGGGGCAAAGCGGACAATATTGTGTCGTGGTAAAGGGGGGTGTTACACGGTGTCATGATTTCTAATTCACGGTATAAAGTAGCTGATTCATTACGTGAATCTGCTAATTCATTACGTAACTTAGCTATTTCATGATCAACCGAGAGAGGTATAGTAAATGAGTTTACCCCAGAGTCACTGTACGAAGTGTCCTCTTCATTTGAATTAAACTCTGCTTGGCACATATTGGCTTGTTCTTCATTCTCGGCCTCATCATCGGTCATGTCTAGCCAATATTCATCTTCAACAAGTAAAGCCTTCGTCGCTTCCTTCTGTTTGGCTAGCATCATCTTTGTTTTGCAGTGGTCATAATTCCGAACTACTTTCTTCCTACAGTCCTTAGCATAATGACCGGGTGTGCCACAGTTATAACACTTCGGAACATCAGTTGACTTCTTCTCATCAAACCTCTTTTTACCATCACCTCTATTTTCAAACTTCTTTTCAACCTCCTCAAACTTCTTTTCCTCAAATGGCTTTCCTTCAAATCTGTTCTTTTCCTCAAACGGCGTCTTATAAAATATTTTCTGAAATTGCCTGGTTAGTAGAAGCATAGCTTGTTCTAACTCGGCTCCGTCATCTGAGATATTCCCCTTATAACCAGTCTAAAAAACATCAGAACTTTCATTCAGATAACTGTTAGAATGCATATCAACCTTGAGTGCCACCGGATCACGAATTTCCTTCTTCTTCTTCTTATTCCTTTTCTCCTTGACTTCATCCACTTCTTCTTCATCTTGTTGGATAGTTTCAAACAATTCATGCAAGGCCATCGTGGAAAGTCTTGGATTCTGTTTCATTCGCCGACACATACTCTTCCACTCTGGCTGTAAAATACTCATAAACTTCACATTGACTTCAATTGTCTCTTTCTTTATCTTATTCTTACTTAGCTCGTTCAGAAGAGTGATAAATTTGTCATAGGTCTGAGACAAACTCTCATCTTCTTTCTCCTTGAACTCCTCATATATATTAATACAAAGAGTTATTTTCATCTGATTTCCTATTTGAGAGCCTTGTAACATTTTCTGTAATTGAACCCACATATCATGTAAATTATCTTTAAAGCTATCTATCTTGTTAAATATCTCATTTGGTATGCCCATGATTAAGTAAGATCTAGCTTTCTTATCAGCATCAAATTGTGCCTTTTCTTCAATTGAGTATTCTCCATAAGGTTTCAACTTCTCACCTCCACCTCCTTGTTCACCTTGTGCACCAGGAACAACAGTCATAAGTGGTTTCATTGGTCCTTCTATCAGGGACAATATTAGATTATCTCCATTTTGTTGTCTTTTAATAAAATCCACGAATCTATCCTTCCATTTCTCATATTCATTTTCAAACAAGATAGGCGGACGAGATTCGGTTCCGAGTGACATCATCACTTCGTTTTTCAACATATTTTCAGTTTACCTGTTAGCGATCTTTAAACAGACAAGTAAGCAAAATCAGTGAATAGTGATAAGTTATCGCACAACAAATATGTGATGAAGAGTACTAGTCGTACGACACTTGTGCGATAAGAAAAATGAACAGTAATTCTCGGGTAAAACGTGTGTGAGCAAAAAGTTCTCGGTCAATAATCGGTGCGAGGAGGAAAAGTTATCGGTCAACAAAGGTCTGTGTACAGTAGTTATCGCATACTACTTATGCGACCAAGACAAATGAACAGTGCTTGTCGCTCAACCCTTGTACGATTAGAATCTCTTATCGCCCAAGTTCTGTACGATAAGGATGAATTTTAGTCCTATGCGACAACTTTGAAGATACGAAGATCTGCTTTGTGCGACTTCTATGAACTTCGAACAAAATTTTCTTCTAAGTCCAAAATCTCACTCTAAAATCCTCCAATTGATACAAAACTTTGCAGGAATGATCGCAATGCTACTATGAACACTTCTTGTGTAGAACACAACACCAAAAACTCACGAAATCACAGACTTTCGATCCACAACAGTAGGTTCCTAAAAAGTCCTAAAAATCCATAAAAATCCACTGAATTGAGTTCTTTTGATCAAATTTCTTGCACAGATTCCTTCACACAACTAAAAGCGAACACCTCAGAATCACTAATCACGCAAAAAATATCCTAAATCACTCACTTCGATTATAAGTCAGAAAAACTCAAAAATACCCAAAAACTCTTCAAATCTGCTCAAATTTTGCTTGAATCTGCTTGCTCTGATACCACTTGTGATCCCAGAAACAAGTAAACACAGATATGATCAAGAATCACTGGTCATCTCTCATTAACATCAAGGTATGATTACAATATGTAGAGAGAAAATACAAGTGTCTTGAATGTAGTTGTTATGGAAGTTGTTGAAAATAAGCTCTAACTAGGCTATTTATACCTAGGCTAGAAATTTACAAAGAAACCCCTTAACTTGGATACAATTTACATTTTAAGTACTAACAATGTGGATCCGGTCCTTGTTGGGGAAATGGTACTAGAGACACTGTGAAGAGTTGAGTGCCAGTTAGATGCACGAGAAGGATGTAGGTTTGGGATTATGTTTCCGCATTCAGAGATAGCGACTATTATGGAGTTTTAGTAACACCCAAACTTTAATTAGTCTTTATGTAAGACTTGGTTTGTTACTTGTTGAGGATAAATCTAGAATTCTATTTGGGTACACCAAGTTCTGATTTGTACAAAGAGGTTTCATCCTTTATTTGATGTAATATTGAAAGTTTTAAATTATTTGCTCTTTCCAAATTTGAGGGTGTTACAAATGGGTATCAGAGCTTAAGTTTGGGAGGTTTAGGTGTTGATTTTTTTATACCTAGACTCAAACTAGCGTTTTACGAAGTGGATGAAAGTGAGAGTGTACAATTAGGCACTTTAAGATAAGATATTTGAGTTCGATAGAGTCATTAGAATTGAGAATCATAACGATGGTAACAAGAATCTTCATGTATGGTACACGTTCATAATAGCACCTGGCCAGTGTCATGGTGAACATACATGTTACAGGTTTGTGCTTAAATCACCTTTATGTGATTATCGATGGGGTAGTAGATACATTCTTAGGGAATAGTCATCAGAAGAAGTTGATGTTTATAGCATTGTCACTTTGAGTGATAGCTAAGCATGAGGAGACACTAAGTTGACCAGATCGGGTCGGAGTTAGTGGTTGAATTAGAACCATAGGCTTATTAAATCGGCCATGTTTCGAAAAGACATTGTAAGGTTAACCGATTTAGTTTCCGGATTATTGCCCTAAGATGTTTGAGCAGTCGGATGTCGATAGTGTGACCAGTGGACTTGATGAGCATGGTTTTAAGACTTTGAGTCTCAACCAATTTAATGCACGAGATTTGCTTCTAAAATAAATTACATAAGTTGGTTCACACTTTTTCGAAAATCACCATGCGTGTTGGGTCACGAGATTTTGGAAAGACGTTTTAGCATACGCAATATTTTTAACCCTGATCTTAAATACACACGAGTTGTTCTATTGCATGTGGTTACAAGCTTTGTGGAAATTTTCATCTCATGTCATTTTAATGACCAAAGAGCGAATTTTTGAAAGACCATGAGTCTGATTTATTGTGTGGGTTTGTAATTGTAAGTTTTATATGCCTACGTCATAATATAATGCTACCAAAATAACAAGAACCTTTAGGGTCGCACAAAATGAATCCTTATGCTTCAATGCGATCATTGGATGATCGGGAATCCCGATATGTATTATATGTTTATAATATATGTATACATATATATGTGCATAATTTTATGTTTTTAATACATATACTTATATTATTATTCTAGTATAATAATTTTAGTTTGTATGCTTAAAATGTAATTATGATAATTACAAAGGTTTTGCAATTATATAATTTTATTAATGTTATAAAATTAATTAATTGTATTTTATGGGTTTGTGATGGGCTAGGGCTCATTTTATTGTTTAATGTTGCCCATCTTAATTAATTAAAAGGCTTTAAAAGTAGAAAACTTTGGCCCCAAGGTAAAGGAAGTATATATACATCCTTTTTACACAAACCCTAAAGCTAATTATATCATTTTTCGCTCATTTCTCTTCTTGTGGCTTTGGCTTCCAAGAGAAGCAAGAACAATTTTGGTCTTTGTTTTTCTAGCAAGAAGAATCAACATAGTATGTTACTTTGTTGATTGTTGGGAGAAAATACATACATATTCAAGAAGGGATTCCAAGGTAGCACAAGATTGGAGCTTGGATTCAAAGGTGCTAAACTAAAGAGGACTCCTAACTTGGATTCAAGGCTCAAGTTTAAACCTTCCACATTCTTTAAGGGTATATTTTTCTAACCCTTTTAATATATATGTTTTGGTGTCCTACATGTGTGTTATTGGATCTACATATTGGGTTTGACATCTTATTGCATAAAGTTGGTAACTTTATGGAATAATAAGTTTCTTTTAAAAATTCATGCATATAAACATGTTTATATATATATATATATATATATATATATATATATATGTTTTGGTGTCCTACATGTTTACTTTATGATAAAGTTTAACTTACATGCCTCTTGATTAATAAAGTTTGGACCTTTTTTTTACTAGATTGTGAACTTGGTAAAGTCTTATCTCTAGGTCCAAAATTGTTTACAATATGGTGGTTCAAACTTTCTGTTGTTTTATATGCTTGTTAGCATCTTGAGCATGTCATTTTTGGCTTCCGTTGCGTCTTTTGTGTTAATAAAACCCAACGGTAATTATCATGGAAATTTATGATACTTTTTTCATGACTTTGTTTTATGTGATTTGATTACTGGAAACCATAACTTTGGCACCATTTGATTGTTTGGATGCCCTCGAGTTTCATTGAGCTTTATTGAGGTTTTATTGAGTCTTATGGAGTTTTACTTCACGACGTTTTGCGACGCATAGATGAAACTTTAAAATGTGAAGGCTTGAATTATTGGGTGTGTTAATTTATGAGTTTTATTGATCATTTTGTCTCATGTGAGTTTTGTGGAAAGATGTTACCCCATGTCTTTTCGCAACCAAAAGTGACATTTTAGAGTATTGATATCGTGTAATTTCACTTTCGAGTTTTCTGCTAATATATTTTGCTGCACACTGTTTAGTACACGAGATGATTTATGCTCTTGGTAGTAAGTTTATGAAAAACCTATGATGGTTCATACTAATATTTTGTTTTGTGCATTTTCGGTTGTTGATACCACTATTATTGGTTCATGCAAATGTGTCTTATTGATTTATTAGTATGCACGGCATTATAGTCACTATTTTAGAACAAATAGCACATGGTTTGTACGTCTTGAAGTTGATCTATATTATTTTACGTTTCGACCAAATCGCATGTATAATATCGTTTTGCTAAGCTATGAGATATAAATCGATGCATGCGGGTTTTGTGGGAAATTTTATTCCATGTCATTATATGGTGAAATGAGAAATTTTTGGAACTTGATTACGTGATTTCCTCCTTTGGAGTTTTGTAAAAATATTTTGTTGCACACTATTTTAATGCGGGAAAATTATTCTACGTGCATGACATAAATAAATACATGTTAGGGCCATACTGGTTCTTTTTAAAAGTTGTCGAACATACTTTTGCATATTCATTAGTAAATTCAATAGTGATCAAGTTGTTTTCAAAATGATTTTTATATGTGTGACGAGTGTATCCACTTTGCACAACTACCGAGTAAGCGGTAGTAGATTTTTACACATGATTCATTGTTATAAAGATTTTGCGTTTCAAAAGTCTTATAAATTTCAGATTGGCATATTTGTTTAGTCATACACTTGAAACCTTGAACTCGTTAGGACCTTAAATGTTAAGAAACCTTTGTGAAGGTTGAGGACTTAGAGAACCTTGAGAGCGGAAGTGTTGAATAATTCAACTTGGGGTAGTATTGTAATTCGAGTGGTACCATTTTAAAGGTCGATGCACATTCAAGTGACCGAAGTATTAGACTCATGGGACTTTCGATAACTTTGGTAGTAAGTCGTCTGTTGTGGCAAATCTTGAATTGGATGTTGGGAAATTATTTGGATATGAGTTGTGTGGAACTCTTGGGATACCGTGTTAATACCCATGGTCTAATGTTGGTAGGCTCGATGAGTGAGTTTTGCGAGAGAAATTTTGTTGTGGTTTGATTCATTGTGTAATAATGAGGTTCCAACTTTGGATTTTTTAGGCTACTAACCGTTGAAGTACCTGAAGTACTATAGTCAGATCCTAAATAACATTCGCAGAATAAGTAATGACTTTAAGAAACTTAGTTTGTGGTAAGTAGGTATAGTTGATTGAAACTTCCTTGTCTGGTATGGAACTGTCGATTAGGTGATTGGTACTTGGACGTATTATGGGAGTTCTGCAATCAATGGGTTTGAGAATAATCAATCTCTTATAGAGTCTATCTGTACATTATGGGGTTTAATGAAGTTCAATAGCAGGAATGGTTGGTTTGAGAATTTGTAGATTTTTGGTGGTGACCGTATCTTGTGATCGTCAGAGTACGAATTCAGAGCGTATAGACATGGACCAAGCTAATTATTAGGAAATTTTTATCAGGGAAACGATGATAAATCGTTTATGATGTTAACTATTGGAGAACTTAGTGAGAATATTGAGGTAAGTCTTAAGTGGAAATCTGTTATTGAGGAGATTTTGAGTTGTTGAGGTTAAATTATCGACGTGATAGAAAGTACTCTGACTCGAAGAGAGTGAGTCTAGTTGTAGTCGGATAAGCCTTTATGAGAGACATAAAAACATTGAATGCAAAAGATAAGAGTATTACAACTGATAGAGGTTGTTACAGATGTTTAAAAGTGAATTCATTTTGGACGACGATGGTGGACTTGAGTAATTGAAGTTGTTAGCTCCAATCTTTATGTTTATAAAAGTATTTGTTAGTGTCAATTTTATGTTGTATTCAAGTTGAGGGGTTATTTTTGTAAATTGTGAGTCTAGGTATAAATAGCCTAGATTAGCTTATTTCTTACTAACACTTTGATAGATTCATCCTTGAAACTCTCTGTATTTTATCTCTACACTTTTGTACCTAGATCTTGATATCAATGAGAGATGACCATAGATTTGCATCATTCTTGATTGTGATTACTTGTTATTTGGGATAACAAGTGGTATCAGAGCCAAGCAGATCGAATTTGTGAATAATTTTTGAAGTTTTTGGGCATTTTTTTGCCATTTTCGGAATTTCTATGGATTCTGAGTTTTGAGTGTGTTTTGATTCGAGTTTTGAGCACAGATCTACTCGAATTGGTTATCTGGATCAATTCGTGCAAGCTGAAAGATTCAGAACATCAATTTCGAAGGATTTTGAGTGTTTTTGGTTTGTTCGAAAAGTTCACTGTACAGATCGATTAATGGATTTCTGTTAGTTTCTTGGTGGTATTTAAAGAACAAAAGTTGCTCAGACTGTGATCGCGAACAACCCTACGAAGTTTCAAATCAATTGGAGTTGATTTGAGAATATTTGGACACTTAGAAAATTTACGCGTGAAAACTCATAACTGTCGTACGCTTATATGTTCTTTGTGTTCATAACTGTCGCATGATTCATAGCCTCATAACTGTCGCACAACTCTTGACCGACTACCTTTCTAGTCGTACAAGTATTATACGAGAGTTACTGTACACGGGTCTTAGTCGTACACAACTCATACGATAGTTACTGTTCAGAGGACTTAGTCGTACATATTTCATGACAGTTGGTCCAAGTCGCACACCTTTTGTACGACAGTTACTGTTACAAAGCCCAAGTTGTACACGTTCTGTACGACAGTTACTGTTCACTTGGATTGTCGCACACGTTCTGTACGACAGTCGTACACTGTTGCCCGACAGTTTGTCAATTTTTCACAAATTCACTTTTCTGTGTAAAGATCAAAACGAGTAATTTTCAAGATGATGAGAAATGATATAATGAAATCTTTAGGAACTGATACGAGACCACCAATTTTAATTGAAAAGGAGTATGAGCAATGGAAGGAAAGATTTGAAGATTTCCTTGAAAGACAATCAAATGGAATTCACTTGCTAGATTCTCTTCACAATTGATTATTGAAACATGTTCTTAAGGATGTTCGTGCTACGAATGCACCAGATGCAGATATGAGATTGGTTCCTCTTTCTGAGTTTAGTATTGATCAAAAAGCAAGATATGATGCAGATAAGAAGGCGAGATCGTATGTGATTATGGGGATTCTGAATGAAGTGTTCAACAAAATAGATAGTTACAAAGATACAGCACACAATATGTGGATGCAGTTAGAAAAGATGTTACAAGGGTCTCTGTTGGTTCCCGTTTTGCTTATACAAGATTGTCAGATCTATTAGTTCGAATTTATGTTTGATGCGGAAGCGTATTTGAATAACTAACAGATATGATTGATAGATTTAGAACATAATATAAATAAACAGTGAACAGGAAATAATATCTCAAAGTTTACTGAATATATATATTAAGAACAGATTCAAGAACAGTGAGTAAGCAAAGCTTTTAAAACAGATACGACTCTCAAAGTGTTTAAAGCTATGTGTTCTTGTGATGTTTTTCTCTCTTGAGTTCTTGATTGTTCTTCCTATGGATTGATGGATTAATAGGAAGAACTCAACATGAGTCTTCCTTATATACTACTCTAAGGGGACCATAAAGCATATGCTACTATTCACAAAGGACGGTATGAATAGTTGGACGGATGGCATGAACAGTTGGACGTGCTGTATTGCATTTAATGCATCAGACGTCTATTATGTACTAAGCCCTATTGAATCCAACCAGAGTTTGACACGTTGCAGTTGGACAGGGCATGCTACCATGTAAGTTGATGAACAGGTCCTATAACAGTAGCAAGATATTATAAATATCTTTCAAGTCTTTGTTGAAGACCGCAGAGGCTCTGTGAAGTGCCACTGAGGTTCTGCGGTTTGGTCCTTAGAAGAGCAGTCTTCACCGGATTCCGAGTCTTTGGTCTTCTTTGCGCGTATGACAGAGCTTATGTAGGGCGCCTCTTTAGCTTCTGTAGCTTATTGACCTTGATCTCTCGGTAAGTTCGGCAGCGCCTCTGTAAGAGGCTTTCTTCACTTATCCTATTTTTCACTACTTCTAAATATTTCTATGATTAGGAAGATTGAAGCTAACAATCTCCCCCTAAGTAGTGAAAAATAAAAAAAATTAACTTGAGTTTAGTTAGGCTAAGTTAGATAAGACAGAGGTTAAACAATACCTCGAAAGTTCTTTCATTCAGAAATATGCCAGAGGCATTTTACATTTGAGTACAATGAAAGATAAACTTTTGACTTGGTTGCAGAGATTTGAGGTTTGAGAATCAGATTTTGGCATCTTTGAAATCGTTGTAGCTTCTGTTGTCTCTTCCGATTTTTCTGATCTCTTTGTAGAAACTGATGCAAAGTTCTCTTAGGCGGATTGTGGCATCAATCTCTCGGATGAAAGTATCTGCAGCATCTCTATCCATTTTCTCTGTACCTCTGTATTTTACAAGGCTTGCTCTGAACTTGTTCAGAGTACTAGTTGCGTACTTCTGACAATCCATGCACACAAATAGTTTGATTTCGCCTTGTGGGTTTTGAAATACTAACCCGAATCTTGGTTCTGTAATGATAGAGTTGGGCACGGCGTTGGGTGGGCAGCGATCTTCTGGTGGTCGTAAATTTAGATGTTTAAGACCAAGATCCTTTCCCAGTTGAAAATCTATCATACTGAAGATCAGAAGCTTTTCATTCATTGCTTTTCTTAACACTTGATAGGCTCTGGTGTTTGCCTCTGTGTTGTAGTTGTCCTTTGTCGATTGCAGAAGGTCAGGTAGATCATAAGGATTGATATTTCTTAGGTCAGCATCAGCGAAGGTGGTTTCTGAATTGTCTTCTCTTCTGACTTTGTAAAGATTGTACCTGACCCTTGGATAGGTTCTTGTAAAGGAGAACCTGCAGAAGATTACCTTTTTGATCTTGTGGATTGAGAAGACATCTGCTTTGGTTCTTGGCTTTGTCCTTGTGAAGATGTTCTCAAATTCTTCTCTGATCCTTGAATCTGTCACATGATCTGTTGGATGATTGGTCTGAAAGGTTTGTTTATAGAGGTATTTGTATACCACTTCTTCCATCTCTTCATGTGTTGGACCAGGTTGTGGTACTTGTCTTCTGAGACTCTCCATCTTTTGAACAATTTCTACAGCTCTGCCAGTTAGAGGAATGTATGTCAGAGGCTTTAATCCATATGCCCATTCAACTTCTTCAGGCTTTGGAGTTTGGAAGGCATCAAAGGTGCTCTTCATCAATTTCTCTGTAGGCTTAGGCAATGATTTCTTTTTCTTGGGCTCTTCTGTCAGTATTGCTTTGCCCTTGTCTTTGGCTTTTGGAGGTGCAGAACCTGTTTCTTCTGTAGGTTTGGAGGTTGGTGCTTCTGTTGGCTTGATGGTTGCCTCTGTAGGTTTTGACACTTGTGTTTTAGAGGACTTTTGTGGCGATGGTTCTGTTGGCTTGAGTTGCTCTGTAACCTCTGTTGGAGGTTCTTTGGTGACTTCTTCTGTGATCTCTATTTCTGTTGGTGAAGATTGGACATCGAATCTTCTTGCCATTTTGAAAGCTAATGTGAACCTGTGCCTTTCTTCTTCTCTCTGCGACATTTGATCAGTCATTGTATTGTGCATCTTTCTCAGATTATCAGAAGCAGAGGTCGTTGCTCTTATTGGTTTGGTGGCAATCGACTTTCTTCTTGGTATGGTTTGGGGTTTTTCTGTTGATTTTGTTGAAGGACTCTTTTCCAAGTTGATTACAACAGGGGTGGTTGTTGCCTCTGTGGTATGCTGATCAGCTTCTGGAATATTGGTTTCTTTAGGAGTTGATTCCACAGAGATGGGTGTTGTCTCTGTGGTCTGTTGATTTTGTTGTTGATCTTGGGTTTGTTCTGGAGGGGCTTGACTGATTGGTTATGCTGCGATTGGTGGAGCTTGTATTCCTCTGGTCGTAGCTTTCTCCCTTATATTCTCCCCCTCAGGATTATCTGATGGACCAGGATGGTCATCATCAGAATCATCCTGACTTTTATCAGAAGTACCCTCTGCTCTGCAGGAAGCTTTGGGTTTCTTTGGTAGTTCTGCTCCCGCGGCCATCAACTTCGCACATACATCATCACAGAGGCCGAAAAGAGTTGCAAGCTCTGCTTCTGTGTTGAAGCGCATTCTGCCGACACTTTTTCTGAACTCTTTGACGTAGTTGGCATTTGCAGTAGTGACCTGGTTTATGACATTTTGGCCGAGCTCTGTTAGTTGTGCTCTGGTCATGTAGTCTTTAGGCTGCATCAGTATTGTGTTGCGCATTGCTTCTGCTTGAACCTTTTGCAGAGCCTTCTGTAGATCTGCGGGTGTGATGCTCTGTGATTTGTTGGATTGCTTGTTCATTTGTTCAAGGAAATGTTTTACTGATTCCTTGAATGCAGAAGTTGCGGTAATTCCAAAATCTTTAGCAGCAGAAGTGGCTGTAGTTGTTGCAGTTGTTTGCGCAAAAGATTTCATCTCTGTGATGGCTGTTTTCACCTCTGTGGACAGATTGTCCATTTTGGTGTTGAGATTCAGCAAGGCCGTTGATGTTTTCTCTGCAAAAGATGTGAAAGAACTTTGCAACTTTTTCATGGTTTGGTTCACAGAGGTTACAAGGGTTTGGAACTCATCCCTTGATATTTGTGTCCCTGGTGTAACCTCTGGAGGAACACATTCGTCTCCAGAGTGAGTCCCTGCTTCTGGGACACCTTCGTTCACCCTTGTTTGTACGTTGGGGGTGGAAGGATTTCCATCTGATCTTCGAGCAGAAGCATCTAGTGCTTCAGACTCTATAGAAGTTCTGTGAACGACATTGTCTAGATCCACTCCAGAGGTGGGTACTAGATTATCCTTCTGTTGACTCTGAGACTTGTCTAGAGTCTCTTCGTCGTTGTGCTCACTACTTCTCTCTGAAAGAAGGGTTGGCCCTATTTCGTGCGTGGCAGAGGAAACGAATTCCTCTGTAGGGTGTTCTAGTGTGATCTGGGGCGATTGATCACGAACTATAGGTGAGTCTCTTTGAGGAGACTCCCTAGGAATGGATTCCCCGGTTTTTGTGGGCGCAGAAGTCAAAAGAGTGACTTCTGGCTGGTTGGGTTGGGTTTGGATCGAGTTGTGCTGCTCTATTTCAATAACTCCCTCTGCAGCTAGACCTGTGGAGTTAGATGTGTAGGTTGCACTGGGAGTTGGTTTTGGTTGTGTGCCTCTATTAATCCAGACATCTTTTCTTTTTTCCTCTGCTGTTAAGCATCCAAGCACTACATCATTGTCTATCTTTTCAGCTTCTGTAGATATCCGATGGCTTGGAGCTTCTTCTCTATCTTCTGTTGAAGTTCCTTGCTCTGTGCCTAAGAAGTCATACATTTGATGAGAGCCGATAACCTCATGACGTGTGGATGATAGAGACCTTTTCGTATCCAGACAGCTTCTTCTTCGTCTGAATCTACCTCTGAGACCTCCATTCTTGTCTCTGTTACTTCATCTCTATTCCACTGAGCTTCTGTTTGTCCTATTTCTTCTGAAGCTGGGCTTGGACTCCTTCTGTGAACGTCCAATCCTTGCTGAATGAAGGGGTTCTGTAGAATAATAGGTGTCTCAGCTGATTGATCTATGCGTGTTTGATCATCTTCTTGCAGATGTGTGTCAATGCCAGAAATAGAGAAGTATTGTTATTTTGGGGAATGGTGGTCGAGAGGTTGTGTCGTCCACCCTGCTGTATTTAAAGTGTTGGCAATGTCGGGGTTCTGTAGGAAATCGTTAATGTTTCCTTGGTGACCAAATCGATCTGGGGATTGTTGGGGCGATTGATATCCCTCTTCTGTCATTTCTTCTTCTGCATCTTCTTCTTCTGCAGTTCTTTCTTCTGCGATTGCTTCCTCTTCTATGGTAACCAATTTCTCAAGTGTTTTACCATGCTTCTTTTTGGTTTTCCTCCTCTTAGGTTTTGGTGCCCCTTCCTCTGTGGTTTTTGATTTTCTTTTCTTCTTCTGTTTTGGAGAAGAGGGAGGAGCAGAGGAGCCAATTTCTGTGGCATGAGGAGGTGAAGGTTGATCTTCTGCAGCGCTTGTAGAGGTGCCTTCTGCAGTTTTCCTCCTTTTTGATTTTGAAGATTTTGAAGAGGACTTCTTTCTCATGAGCTCTGCACGTTTGGCTATGAAGCTAAGTTGAATAGCCATGTGTTTTGCTAATTTGTTATCTTTTTCTTCTTGAGTGGAAAGAGGTTCTGCAATCATTGTTCCTAGGGGGACACCTAAACGCGGGGGTGTCATAGGACTCGGTTTAGGAGTTCTATGATCGCGTATATACTCTTTCTTAAGGGTTTTATTCGAGGCATACTTCAGAAGTTTCTTTGACAAAGGTCTGCAGTGTGTGTAGCCATCTACATGATCAGTGGGAATATTTTTGCTCATTGGGAACTGTTTGGGAATTGGCCCTTCCATTGGCCATTTCTGTATTAGCAACAGAGGTTCGAACAAGACTCCCAATATTCTTTGGAATTGCAGAGGTGGTAGAAACTTAGGATCGTTCTTTTTGACCCTTCTTGTGTTGTTCTTTCTGTCGATGGTGTTAATGATCTCTTGCATCATTATGGTCGCGTAATCCAGTGGGAGATCATAGTAAACCCCATACATGATGGTTAAAATCTGATGTGAGCTCTGGTCAATACTGCCTATCTTCCCTGTCAGGCATCTGTTAAGAATTGAGAACAAGGTGTTCCACAGAGGTGGTAATCTGCCTCTGCGGAAGTCATTTCTCTTCCTCAGTGGTGTGTTGTACCCAAGCATTTCTAGGAAACGACAGATCTCGTCGTCTGTTGGTTGCTCTGCGTACTTCTTTAATCCAAGAAGACCCCTTGTTGGTAGGTTGAATTCAAGTGAGAACATTGTTCTATTGAACTTGATTTCCAGATGCTCAGATTTGTCGGGTCTTGAAATGTATCCTTTGATAAGAGAATCATCTTTATCAAATCGGCAACTTTGCCAAAACTGGTTCAGATATCTTACTGGAATTTTCTTTGGGGTTCTTGAGAGTAAAGGGAAGAGGATATGATTTTCCATTATGTTTAGAAGAATGGCATGGGCTTCGCCGAAAGCAGTGGGTGAGGGGACTAAATAGCAATTGTTGGATTTGATTGGTAGTACTTTTTCGAAATGATCCTTTGCTATGAAGTTTTGAAGATGTGTGGTTGGAGCAAAGTCTGCTGAATCGCCGGAATCTTCTAGTTCAATGTTTTGGGCAGGGTTGGGGTTTTCTGAATGTTCAGAATGAGCAGGTGAATGTTCTGGTGAGGTCGCCGGAGAGTGTGCAGGGGAGATAGCTTGAGAAGATGAAGCCATTTGGTACTGAGAATAAGAAATTTGCAGGTTTCGCCGGAGAAGAATGAGAGTTTGTAAAAAGTTTATGAGAGGGTGAGCTTGGTTTTTATAGGAGGGTAAAACGGTAGAATTCGAAAGAGTAAAATATATGGTAATGGATTAAAATTTGGAATCCAAACTCAAGTTAGAACGGCGGGTTCAACTTTCCACAGAAAACGTTCCATGTACGCCCAATGAAAATGGGACACGTAGGCCATGTCAGAGGATGACAGGACGTCGTGCGCGGCCCATTAATGCTAGGCGCGTGGGGTTATTCTTAGCCACATGTAATTCACTCTCAGTAAAAGTAACCGTTATTACTACAGAAATGCCCAAGTAACAGATTGACAGAACTTCTGTAATTTACAGAAGTTCTGTGATTTTGAAAATCTTTGATGTGTATCCCTTTCTCATATATCTCATTGTAATCATGACTTCTGTGGGGTTCCTTTTTAACCAAAACGTTTTGTAAAGGCATTGGAGAGGATCAAATAGGATTTTTAGTTAGGAGTTTTTATTCGCAGTGGTTTTGTGGCTCTGTTGGAACTTGCAGAAGCTCTGTGAGGGCCAGCAAAAGCTCTATGAGGGAAAAAATCTCATAACGAAAATTCTATTAACTTTTCCGATCATCCAATTTTTGATCTGTTTTAAGAGATATTTTTCGGACATATTTGAAAATTGGTGTCCGAAAAAATTGTTATGGAAAAAAATTTGTTCGAGAAGGTCATGGTGAGTCTGTTTGGTTTCCGAGATAACATTCCAAAAGATCGATAGAGGTTAAAGTTGCGATCTCAGAGCATATTTCTGGCAGAGCTTCTTTTGAGCTCAACAGAAGCTCTATGACCTTAAATTTCTCATAAATCAAATTTTATGAAACTTTTTGATCTTTTGATTTTTGAAATGTTATCCACAGTATATTTAGAACATATTTGACAATTTGTGTCCTAGAAAACTGTTTTCAAAAACCTTTTGTGCAAGAGACATACCTCTTGGTTCTTCTTTTCTCGGCAGTGATGTCTGACTTCTGTCGATATAGATTCATTGACATTCTTCTTTGGCTTTCCCTTGAAAGTTTTACCTCTGTAGATCATTTCAGGATCCCTTTTTGCTCCCCCTTGATCTAATCACCTCTATAGATCAGGAATTTTCCTTTTGCTCCCCCTTGACCTATGCTTGGATCAAAGAATGATAAGTTTTGCATAAAACATAGGTCATATTTTCCAGAGGTTCTGTAAGGGTTGTCAGAGGTTCTGAGTAGACTTACAGAAGCTCTGTGATTTTAAGAACTATTTAAGATTGAGAACTTACATACAGAAATAAATTAATTAAAGCAAAAAATAATTAGAAATATATACATATTTACAGAAGATAAAGCTATACTTACAGAGGATTTTTACGTCATATTGATCATTCCTAACTTACCCACCAAGAAATTGAATCTTTTCTCGTCTAAAGCTTTGGTGAATAAGTCCGCGAGTTGGTATTCTGTGGGCACGAAATGCATCTCGATTGTACCGTATTCAACATGATGTTTCAAGAAATGGTACCTTATATCGATATGCTTGGTTTTTGAGTGCTGCACAGGATTGGCAGAGATAGCAATGGCACTCTTGGAATCACAGAAGATAGGTATTTTGAATAGGATGTGGCCGTAGTCTTTTAGTTGAGTCTTCATCCATAGAACCTGAGAACAACAGCTAGCAGCAGCAACGTATTCAGCTTCTGCAGTGGATGTTGAGACACAATTTTGCTTCTTGGAGGTCCAACTAACTAGTTTACCACCTAGGAATTGACAACTCCCAGAGGTACTCTTTCTGTCGAGCATGCATCCTCCATAGTCTGAATCTGTATAAGCTTTAAGACTAAAACCAGAGTTCTGTGGATACCAGAGACCGAGATTTTTGGTCCCTTTTAGATATCTAAAGATTCTCTTCACAGCATCATAGTGTGATTTCTTTGGACTAGCTTGATAACGTGCACAAAGACATGTGGCATGCATAATGTCAGGTCTGCTTGCAGTTAAGTATAACAGAGATCCAATCATGCCTCTGTAGAGAGTGCATTCTATAGAGATGCCAACTGGATCTAAGGATAACTTATTTCCAGTGGCCATTGGAGTTTTCATTACAGAGGTATCATAGAGGCTATACTTAAAAAGAATGTCAGAGACATATTTGGCCTGATTTATAAAAATTCCCTCTGATGTTTGTTTGACTTGGAGTCCGAGGAAGAATGTTAGTTCTCCCATCATACTCATTTCAAACTCACTCTGCATGAGTTTTTCAAAACTTTTGCACTCTTCTGTGTTAGAAGACCCAAAAATTATGTCGTCCACATAGATTTGTACAAGCATTATTTCACTGTTTTTACGTTTATAGAATAAGGTAGTATCTGTTGTACCTCTGTTGTAGCCATTTACTAGAAGAAAGGTAGAAAGTTGTTCGTACCATGCTGTTGGAGCCTGTTTCAGTCCGTACAGAGCCTTTTCAAGGTAGTATACATGCCTTGGGAACTTTGAGCTTTCAAACCCTGGTGGCTGATTTACGTAAACCTCTTCTTGGATTTCACCGTTGAGAAAAGCTGATTTTTCGTTCATCTGATAGACTTTAAAACCTCTGTGGGCTGCGAAGGCTAAGAATATTCTTATTGCTTCGAGCCGTGCGACAGGAGCAAAAGTCTCATCGTAATCTATGCCTTCTTCTTGTCTATATCCTTTTGCTACTAATCTTGCTTTGTTTCTGACGACCACTCCATCTTCATCCTTCTTATTTCTGTAGACCCACTTAGTCCCAATGGCCTGTTTCCCTCGTGGCAGAGGTACTAAGGTCCATACTCTGTTACGCTCAAATTGCAGAAGTTCTTCTTGCATGGCGTCTACCCAGTTTGGGTCATCTAGTGCTTCAGAAATCTTCTTTGGTTCTATCACACTAATAAAATTTGTAAAGAAACAAAAAAGCAGTGGCATACCTGGTTTTTACTGAGTCAGAAGGTTCTCCGATTATTTGGCTTGGAGGATGGCTTTTTGTCCACTGAGTGGTGCGAGGAAGATGGTCATCAATGTCATCGAACCTTTCTTCAGAAGCTTCTTGTGGATCTTCTTCTTGTATAGCCTCTGTCGTTCTTCTTACCTTGGTAGAAGATTCTACCATTTGTGGAATGATTGGTATGAGTGGTGGTGGAGTTTGTTCCTCTGAGGACGTATAGTCTTGGTCCTCAATTACCTCTGTAATTGGTTCTTCTGTGGATTGTGGAGTTTGTTTTTCAGCAGCTTATGTGGTCGTTTTTCTTGATGTTTCATCTTCTGCATTTTCTTCTTCGGCATTTGCATCTGTAGTATTTATAGAAGAAGATGAAGCATTATTTGGACCAGTTAGAGTCATACCTGTAGGATTTTGTCCAACAGAGGATGGTTCTTCAGAAACTCTGATAGTTCCAACAGAAGGATCAATGTCATCGTGGAACATCTCTAAAAATAGAAGATTCAAGTCTTCTTTCGTTTGCGAGATGCCAGGGGTTTCCCTTTTAAGTTCGAGTTCTGAACTGATTTGCTCAGAAGTCATTTGGAATGAATCATCAAAAGAAACATTGATACTGTCAATGATTTTGCGGGATCTTGTAAGGTATACTCTGTAGGCCTTGGAAGTGGCAGAGTATCCAATGAATTTGCCTTCGTCAGCTTTTACCTCAAACTTTCCTCTCGAATCTCTGTCGTTTAAAACAAAGCATTTACATCCAAACACAAGGAAAAACTTGATGTTTGGCCGCCTTTTGTTGATCAGTTCGTAAGGAGTCTTGATGTGTCTTTTCACAATGGTTGACCGATTCTGTGTGTAACAAGCGGTAGAATTTGCTTCTGCCCAAAAGTTCATCGGTAATCCGTATGCTGATAGCATAGTTCTTGCGGCCTCCACGAGCGTTCGATTCTTCCTTTCGACTACGCCATTCTGCTGTGGAGTGCGTGCGGCAGAGAAGTTCTGTGATATTCCTTCTGTAGAAAGATAGGCTTCAATGACAGAGTTTTTAAACTCTGTGCCATTGTCACTTCTTAACTTCTGTATTCTGCATTCATAAAGAACTTGGATTCTTTTCATTAGATTAATCAAGATGATTGGAACATCCGATTTCTTTTGAACAAATTCAACCCATGTGAAGCGCGAATAATCATCAATTAAGACAAGTATATATTTCTTGCCACCTAGGCTCTGTATGGCAATGGGACCGCAGAGGTCGACATGAAGCATGTACAGAGGCCTAGTGCAAGACACATTTGTTTTGCCTCTGTGGGAAGCTCTTCTGAGTTTTCCCATTTCACAGGCAGAACATAAGTGATCCTTATTAAATTTAACATTAGGCAAACCTTTAACTAGATCAAGTTTGACCAGTTTATCCAATGTGTGAAAGTTTAAGTGACAGAACCTGTTATGCCATAACCAGGCTTCTTTACTTTCGCAAGCTACAAGGCAAACTTTGTCCTTGGTTGTTGAACAAAAGTTCATCAGATACAGATCACCTTTTCTTTCGGCTCGCAGAAGTTCCATTCCTGTGTCTTCACTTTGCAGAGAGCAGAAAGTCCTTTTGAACAAGACATCAAATCCTGTATCACAGAGTTGCCTTACACTGAGTAGGTTGTGTTTAAGGCCATTCACATATGCAACTTTGTATACAGAGACGTTTTCCTTCTGTATGACTCCATAGCCTTTGATGTGTCCCTTCTTGTTGTCTCCAAAAGTTACAGATCCACCATCGTGTGTTTCTTTGTATGTGGATAGTAAACTTCTGTCGCCAGTCATGTGCCTTGAGCATCCGGAGTCAAGATACCAAATTGGCACATACCGCTTCTGTAAGACAATCACAGAGACTTAGGTACCCATATCCATATGGGTCCAATATTGTTAGAATTTTTCAAGTTTGCCTTAGCATTCTTGAAATACATTTTATCTTTTGTAGAAAGATCAGATTGTATCTCTCTAGGTTTTGACTTTGGAGTTTGAATTTTAGTGGAGAGTAAGCAATCTGGACTTGAGAAGTGATTTTTTAATCTGAACATAAGATCAAAACAATGACAGTATTTAATATGAGACGTGATTTGTTTGAACTTTTCATTGAATTCATTGAACTGAGTCACAGAGGCATTACATTCGTTCTTAACATTAGATTTCCTATTACAAGAAGATCTATGAATACTAGAATGTTTTTTGCAAAAATCTTGTTTAGTTCCTACCTTCTGTGAGTCTCTTCTGTGGTGAACGTCTGTCTTCACTGTCATAGAGGAAAGATATTTGTTAGCTTCAAGCCTTAGAGGTTTTGAAAATTTTGAGCTTTTAGGATTTTCAGCGGCCTTTTTCAAATTATCAAGCTCTGTAGAGGTTTTGACTTGTATACACATTTTAAAAAATCTGGACAGATAGGTATCTCTGTGATTTTCTCTTTTGGAGAAATTGTTCTGTTAAGAACCTCAGAGGAGAATTTAACATCCTCTGTGTCACAGTGAATTATCCCTGATTTAGAATCAGTCTCTGAGTCGTCAGAGGATGAATCGTCCTCATATACAGAGGTTGAGTCATTTATTTCGACAGAGGCTGGATTTTCTGACCATGTATCGTACGAGTTTTCTTCCTCTGTAGAAAATTTTCATAGATGGCAGAGGTTTCAGATGAGATCTCTTCAGCGAGAATTTGATATATAGAAGATGTACAGAGATTTTCTAAAGTATTTGATTTCAAAACTTCCAAAATTTCTTTTTCAATTGATCTTTTAAGATTTTCTTCTGAAAAGATGGGTTTAAACTCAGGAGCTTTTGCAGATAATTTCTTTTTGACATCTATCATACAGACAAAAGCGACCTGTGTTTGAGTCTCTGGTTTACCAAACTTAAAGATACCAATCTGATCTTGTGTTTTCAGATATTTCTTTGGTGTGATTCCTCTATTGACAGAGGTTGAAAATGATGAATCTGTGTTTTCAAACCACACATTGATCATCTTCGTATGTTTTTCTCAAGTGAGGTTCTTCAGAGATTTTAACCCTTTTACTTACAGAGAGTAAGTTTGGAAAAATTGGTTTATTTGTTTTTCCTATCACAAACAGAGAGGACAGAGGTTTAAGTCTTTTGCCTTCAACACCTAGAGTAATATCATCGTACCCTATACCTCGTCTTCCTATTTGTGAGTTTACTTTCTCATACACCTTCTGTGCATCTTTATAGTTTTTGAGTAAAACCTCTCTTCTGAGTAGATCTTGCCAAAGTACATCTCTCTCTTTTTGAAAGTATTCTTTAAGAGCTCTTATGTCAGTTGTTTCACTCCTAGAAACTGAAAGCTCTTTAGTTTTGACTTTTAAAGCAGAGGTTAATTCAAAAATTTGCCTTTTTAAAGGATCTACATTTTTGCTCCAATATTTTTCTACTCTTTCCTTTTCTTCAAAATTTTTGGCTTTTTCTTGAGTGAGAAGCCTTACTTCTCTCTCATTAAAGGTGAGTCTTTTCTGAATACTTTCATTTATCTCTTTGAGTTCAATCAGTTCAATGTTAAGTCTAACTGAATCATTTTCTACATATTTAATACAAGAGGTAGAGTTTGAAATGGATACCTCAGTGTCCGAGTCGACTTCTGCCATGCCACAGAATAGGGCATTGGTGGTGAATTCATCATCAGAGGTAGAGTCTGACTCGAAGTCCTCCTTATTTGCTTCAGAATGCCCTTTGTTCGCCATTAGGGATTTTTGTGCATAGTATTCAGCCTTCTTTTTGTAAAAAGCTGAGTCCTTCTGTGGGCGACTTTGTCTACTTCTGCAATCTTTTGCGAAATGGCCTGGCTTGCCGCAGTTGAAGCAACCGTGGGAGGTGTTTCCAGTTCGATCATCGGACTTCTGTTGGTCTCCACCTTTCTCTGTTCGGCATTCGTTTGCATAATGACCAGGCTTACCACATTTGTAGCATTCTTGTGTGTGGCCTACCTTGTCATCTGACCTCTGTCGGTCATTTCCTCTGTAGTTTCTGTCGCTCGGCCTCTGTCGGTCACTTCTGTAGTCTGACCTCTGTCGGTCACTTGATTCTTCTCTTCTTTCATCATCTCTTCTATCTCTCTGGTTGTCTCTGTTATATCTGTCATTTCCAAAAAAAATTGGTTACCTCTGAACTCTCTTGTCAATAGAGCCAATGATTTAGCTAATGACGCAAGAGTTATTTCATCCTCTATCAGCTCGTCTTCTTCGCTATCAACCATCACTATCTTCTTCTTCTCCTTCTTCTTCTCCTCTGTTGCTCTCTCATTTCTCGGTCTCTCTGTAGCCTCTGTTGATTTACTAACCAATGCGTATGGTGCAATGGCTATTGTTTTAGCCTGTGCTATTTGAGGCTCTTGTGCAGCTAGTGTTCCATAGAGATCAGAGAGTGTCCATGAGTCTATATCTTGGTTTGTTTGTAAAGACATAGACAGTTGAAGCCACTCATCATTCAGACTCTTTAGAAACATGACGTTATTTTCTTCCGAGGTTCTGTGAATGCCAGACTTTCTACATTTGTTTATGAGAGAGTTGAACCTATCGTACGTTGTTTGCAGAGATTCTGTTGCAGAGGCTCTGAATGCATGATATTCATTTATGTACTGTGGCCTTCGGTTCTTCTGTGTTTTAGCACCCCCTTCAAACTGTCTTTCTAATTCTTTCCAATGATCGTGCGCAGTTTCGCATGCATCTAAGGATTGAAAAAGCTCGTTGGGGGTAGCCATTATCAGGATTCTTTTTGTTTTCTGTGCAACTTCATCTTCTGCCTTATCTTCATTTGACCATTCTTCTTTTGGCTTTGGTTTTTGATGTTCAGGGATTTCTGGAGATTCAGCAGTAGCTGGTACTCGTGGTACTGCTATCATGGGAACAGGAGGAAGGTTGTAAAGATATTGTACTAGATTTTTTTCAGTACCCTCAAAGAAATGAACCATTCTTATCTTCCATTGAGGATACTCATCTCGTAGGAGGCTTGGTGAGTGAACCAACAGTAAAGAAGTTATTTGTATTTGTCATTGTTAAGGTTATGAAAAGATAGTATGATTAAAAAGTATGAGTCTGAAGATCTGGAAAGTTTTCTGGGTTTGAACAGTTCTCAGAGTACACTTTAATGGAGTTTTAACCTAGAGATGAGGAATAGGAAAAAAATGATTTCTATCACTAATCTTGTAAAAACGAGGATCACTTGATACTGAGAATCAAGCTTTGCTCTGATACCAATTGTTGGTTCCCGTTTTGCTTATACAAGATTGTCAGATCTATTAGTTCGAATTTATGATTGATGCGGAAGAGTATTTGAATAACTAACAGATACGATTGATAGATTTAGAACATAATATAAATAAACAGTGAACAGGAAATAATATCTCAAAGTTTACTGAATATATATATTAATAACAAATTCAAGAACAGTGAGTAAGCAAAGCTTTTAAAACAGATATGACTCTCAAAGTGTTTAAAGGTATGTGTTCTTGTGATGTTTTTCTCTCTTGAGTTCTTGATTGTTCTATTGATCGATCGATGGATTGATGGATTAATAGGAAGAACTCAACATGAGTCTTCCTTATATACTACTCTAAGGGGACCATAAAGCATATGCTAATATTCACAAAGGACGGTATGAATAGTTGGACGGATGGCATGAACAGTTGGACATGCTGTATTGCATTTAATGCAACAGACGTCTATTATGTACTAAGCCCTATTGAATCCAACCAGAGTTTGACACGTTGCAGTTGGACAGGGCATGCTACCATGCAAGTTGATGAACAGGTCCTGTAACAGTAGCAAGATATTATAAATATCTTTCAAGTCTTTGTTGAAGACCGCAGAGGCTCTGTGAAGTGCCACAGAGGTTCTGCGGTTTGGTCCTTAGAAGAGCAGTCTTCACCGGATTTCGAGTCTTTGGTCTTCTTTTCGCGTATGACAGAGCTTATGTAGGGCGCCTCTTTAGCTTCTTTAGCTTATTGATCTTGATCTCTCGGTAAGTTCGGCAGAGCTTCTGTAAGAGGCTTTCTTCACTTAGCCTATTTTTCACTACTTCTAAATATTTCTATGATTAGGAAGATTGAAGCTAACAGTCTCAGATTAGAAATCAGATGAAAATCACAATGTGCATCAATAAGTATAAAGAATTTTAAGGCTAAGGAAGATGAGTCACTTCACGACACATATGACAGATTCATGGTTTTACTTAATGAGTTGAGTAAAAACAAGATCAAAAAGGATATGATCGAATTAAATGTCAAATTTCTTACTTCACTACAACCCGAGTGGAAAAGTGTAGCTAGAAAAATGAAACAAAATCCTAGAATTTCCACTATGCCACTACATGAGTTGTATGAGACTATGTTGCAAGATGAGGAAGAAATAGATGAGATAAGAGAGGAGAGGAATAAGAAAAAGGTGAAAGATATCTCTCACAATCCTATTGCACTACAAGCCGAGGTACAACCGAACAGCTTTACATCTGATGAGACTAGAATGTTTGATACAGCTTATAGGGGAACCATATCTGATGATGGTGTTGAACTACATCAAGCTTTGGTTCTTCTCACAAGACACTTTCAAAAGAGGTTCTACAAACCTCCGTCAACAAACAACAATCTGAGGTATACGTCTGGTTCGAGAAAGTTTGAGAACAACAGCTATGAGAGGAAACTGTTTCATAAACAAATATTTGAAGTGGTGGATAAAAGATCTGAAAAAGCTGATGGTAAGAAGGTCCTTGAGAATGTAGAGAAAAAGTTTGATGATAAAAAAGAATGTGGAGAATCCAAAGTGCTACAACTGTGGAACCCCGGGTTACTATGCAAGAGATTGTCGAAAGAAGGTAGTAAAGAACACGGATTACTACAAACAAAAGTTGCTTCTTGCACAACAAAAGGAAGATGGAATAGCTCTTATGGTGGAAGAAGAGTATTTTCTTGATTATTCTGATGACGAAGGCGAAAAGGAAGAGCATGCAAATATGTGCCAAGCAGAATTCGACTCTGACGATGAGGATAAGTCTGACACTTCCTCACAGGTACATTTCTTTCCTTTACCTGAATCAGAAAGTCAAGAAGTCATAAATCTGCATGATGAACTGAATGATACGCTAAATAAATTAGCATGTTCTGAAGAATAGTATGCTAGTTTATTTAGTAAATTTTAAGAATTCACACCATGTGTTGAAGGATTAAAAGAAAGTCTACAAAACGAAAGAAAGAAGAATAATGAGTTGAAACAACAGATTGATAATGTTGAATTTGAGATAAAAGAAAAATGTTCTGAAATTGATAATCTCAATGTTCAACATAATCAATTTGAATCAGAAAAGTTAATCCTTGATTCAAAATTGTCTGAATTAAACAAGTTAATTAAAGATTTAGAATCAAAGAATATAGAAAGTGAATTTTCTTTGACAAATCATTCAGATAAGAATTCAAATTTTTTAACCAAAATTGAAAGTTTGGAAAAGAAGCTGTATTTGAGAGATCAAACTGATCAAACAATTTTTCTGAACAAGCCAAGAATGGTAAGAATTGTTAATAAATATTGGGGACTTGGTTACGAAAACCCAAATCATTTGACCAAAGCTATGATTGAATTACCGACATTATATAGATTCGAATGTTTAAAATATGCAAGCTATTGGCCTGATTTTGAAATCCATTGGACTGGTGAAAAAGAAACACAAGAAGAAGAAGATAGGAAAAGAGCTTTAACAACTCATATACAACTTCCATTTTGTTATACTAATGAAACATTGAAAATTCTCAACAATCTAAATTAACCACTTCCAAATAACTACTTTGACATTTGTGCTACAAAGCCAGTCAATAACCAAAACCAAGTGGTTGAAACAAAGAAATATGTTCCTACATTGGTTCTTGAAGGGAAAATTGTTGAACTCGAAATCTCTATTGCAGAACAAAGGATCAAATTTGAGTATGAAAATGATCTTCTTGCAACAATTTTTTCAACTACATTTAAGGAAATATCTTCTAGTTTCAATGATGAGGTGAAAAAGGAAACTGGTAGAATTGAACATGGTTTGATCAAAAAGTTTTCTGAATCAACAAAAAGCATAGTTGATACAAAACAGAAAATTGATCAAAGATGTATCAAACTGTCAAAGAAAGTGGTAGATCTTGAGAATATTCTTCTTTCTGAGCATAACAATTTGGAAAATGAGAAAGTCAACTTTGTAACTCAAATCAATTCTTTAGAAAAGAAGTTGACTGATTTGTTAAAGACAAAATCAGATTTAGTAATCATTTTAGAAAATGAAAGAAAAGAATTTGCTTTGAAAAACTGGTTCAATCTTTGAAACACCCTAAAATTCAGGGCCAATTTAAACCTCAAATTAAAATACTATGATCATTAAAGACACCAAACCTTTATAACAACAAGGATCTATAGCATCGTTTTATATACAACATTTAACTTCTTCCTAAATAATCTTATTAATCTATTCTTACAACATAAATAGATTAACTAGATTATCTAAGCTTCGTCCCAAAAATCTCCAAAAATTGCTGGATCCCTTCACCTCATAGTTTGATATGAAATTCACTCCCCATTACTTCTTTCCCGAACCTGAACCTGGTAAAACAATTCAACTTAAAACATTAGGCTTTCGCCTAGTGAGGTTAATCAATTCAAATTTAAAACTCAACAACTAAACATCAGGTGTCTCAAACCTGCATCTTTCATTTTACCAAATCAAGTTTCAACCACTATGACTATTTCACCTAGTCATTTAAATAAATAATATCAACAACTACTTATAATTCCACCAGATTTATAAGAAGTTAAACTCAATAACCCATGAAATGCAAATTACAACTCGATGTAATTTTCTCACACTTCATCATTTATAAACACCGGAAATGCGAATTACACCTTAGTATAATTCTCTCACATTTCAATACCTCACCATCCTGAATCACTGGTTCCCAATGGGATTTTATTCAACGGTGATCACAACAACCGGGAACCCTCACAGATGATTCAGAATTCACTCCACCACTAGAATTACATTATAGGTCCCCAGCTAGTATGCGGTTCCCATTAGACCGTACTAAGTTGCCCACTAGACCAAATGTAATTTCTAGCCATCGCAACACAATAAATGTGTATCATCACTCACTCTTTTGTATATCAAAGCTATACAATTCAACATAGATTCTATATCTCTAAGTACAGAATATAATTCTCAACTGTTATCCCTACTTTGCCATTTAGCATCGGGGATTATAACCTCAATAGTTAATCGCAACTCCGGACTCATAAATAAGTCCTTACCATTTCTCAAATTAGGATTTTTACATCATTTACAGAGTTATAAACATATAACAGATAGCATATACAGATCAGATAGCATACTACATAACAGCTTCAACATACCACTGGAAGTCATCAACTTTTCGCAAGCCACTGTAGCGAAAACCACACTTTTCGCAACCCTCTATTGCGAAAACTACACTTTTCGTAACCTTCTGTTGCGAAAACTACACATCTCGCAACCAACTATTGCGGAAACTTTACTTTTCGCAACCAACTGTTACGAAAAGTTATACTTTGCGCAATCAACTAAAACGAAAAGTTACTGTTCATCGTCATCTATATCTCATTAAGTTATTTCTTATCAGATTAAGCATTTAGCACAAAATTGATATTTAAGCTTGATAAACACGTACACATATGTTTACATGATAAGTTTTAAGCAAGAATCAATTAAACTCACCTTAAAATGTCGATTATGCACTTATTCACGTACGAGCTTAATGACAGCTTAATGGCAGTTTCTCACAAATCTGAAATTAAACATACTTTTTAAAAACTATACTTCCTAATCACAATCAATTAAGAAATCAATTGCTAACCTCTATTTCACCACAGATTTTCTTCTTTCTTTTCTTCTTCCTTTCTTGTGTCTTCCTCTCTCTCACTATTTTCTCTCTGTCTTTTTCTTTTCTTCGTGAAACACTCCCACACAACAAAATCAGTATTTACTATACTAATTTCTTAAAACTTGACACCTCACACAATTTAGATGAGTCATTAACTCATTTCCCTTTACACCTCAAACTTCCACATAATTACAATTTAACCCTTCATGAAAACTTTCTCAACCAAATTGTACCAAAATACAATTTATCTCTTATTAAATTACAATGGAAATTTCGGGATGTTACAATACTCCCCAACTTAAAAGGATTTCGTCCCCGAAATCAACTAAGCAAACAATTGAGGGTATCGCTTTTTCATCTCTTCTTCTGACTCTAAAGTCACATTACTACCCCGATGATGTTTCCATTGCACTTTCAAGATAGGCACCTCTTTGCCACTTCTTAACTTCCGAATCGATCTCTCTATAATCGCTTCTGGTTCCTCAACACACTGACTCTTCTCATCCACCTTAACATCTGAAATAGGAATCACATCATGTTCCTCAGCTAAACACCTTCGAAGATAACATACATGAAATACATTATGAATTCCTTCCAATTCAGGTGGAAGATTTAGCTGATAAGCTTGTTGACCAACTCTTTTGGTGATAACAAAAGGTCCTAGAAAACGAGGACTCAACTTTCCACGTTTTCCAAAACGAATCACACCTTTCCAAGGAGATACTTTTAGCATTACACGCTCCCCAACTTGGAATTCAACTGGTCTTCTCTTTAAATCGGTATAACTCTTTTGTCTATCTTGCGCCGCTTTCATATGCTGTCGAATCTCTTTCACTTTGTCTGCAGTTTGTTGCACCAACTCAGGTCCAACAAACTGTTTCTCTCCAGCTTCCAACCAATAAACTGGAGTTCTACACTTTCTACCATACAAAGCTTCAAATGGTGCTCTCCCAATGCTAGAATGATAACTATTATTATACGCAAATTCCACTAAAGGCAAATGCGTATCCCAATTTCCTCCAAAGTCTAGCACACAAGCTCTAAGGATATCTTCCAAAGTTTGTATAGTTCTTTCGCTTTGACCATCAGTTTGTGGATGAAAAGCTGTGCTCAAATTCACCTTAGTACCTAACTCTTCTTGAAGTGACTGCCAAAATCTGGAAGTAAATCGACTATCACGGTCGGACACAATTGAAATCGGTATTCCATGTCTTGACACCACCTCATCAATGTACAACTTTGCTAACCTCTCTATTGGTGTTGCTTCTTTTATAGCCAGAAAATGCGCACTCTTGGTCAGTCTATCCACAATCACCCAAATAGCATCGTTACCCCTTTGCGTCCTAGGTAACTTCGTCACAAAATCCATATTAATCTTATCCCACTTCCATTCCGGAACCTCTAATGACTGGAAACTTCCATATGGCCTTTGATGTTCAGCTTTGACCATAGAACAAGTTACACATTTCTCTACATATCTAGCCACATCTAACTTCATAGTTGGCCACCAATAATGTAGTTTTAAATCTCTATACATCTTAGTACTTCCGGGATGAATAGAATATTTGGATTTATGTGCATCTTCCAAAATCAACACTCTATTTCCACCCACTTTTGGTACCCAAACACGACCTTTAAACAACTTCACCCCTCGACTATCTTCTGATAAAAGAAACCGTTGTTTGGTCATCACTTCCTCTTTCAGATTTTCTGCCAACAAAGCCTCAACTTGAGCAGTCTTTAATTGACCAATCAGACTTGACATTACGTCAATCCGAGCATTAATCACCTTTAAACATCCGCTGTACTCTTTTCTACTCAAAGCATCTGCTACAACATTTGCTTTACCCGGATGGTAATGCAATTCACAATCATAGTCTTTAAGTAGCTCTAACCATCTTCGTTGTCTCATATTTAACTCTTTCTGATCAAAAACATGCTTCAAACTTTTATGATCAGTGTAAAGAGTACATTTCGTACCGTACATATAATGTCGCCATAGCTTTAAAGCAAATACCACCGCAGCTAACTCCAAATCATGAGTAGGATAATTCTTTTCATGCTCTTTCAACTGTCTTGATGCATAAGCAATCACCTTGCCTCGTTGCATCAATACACATCCTAATCCCATTTTTGAAGCATCGCTATAGACCACAAAATCATCTGTACCTTCCGGCAACGCCAACACTGGAGCTTCACACAACAATTGCCTCAACTTTTTGAAAGCCTCTTCTTGCTTTTCAGACCAGACAAACTTAACATTCTTTCGAGTCAAGACTGTCAACGTAGAAGCAATCTTCGAGAAGTCTTTGATAAACCTCCGGTAATACCCAGCCAGACCCAAGAAACTTCTAATTTCAGATGCATTCTTCGGAGTCTCCCAATTCATTATCGCTTCAACCTTAGCTGGATCTACCTTCACCCCTTCAGCAGAAATCACATGCCCTTGTTCTGAAAGCTGTTTTCGGAATATCTTCATCTCTCACCCGAACTTGATGATATCCCGATCTCAAATCAATCTTAGAAAAGCATCCTGCCCCTTGCAATTGATCAAATAAATCATCAATCCTTGGCAACGGGTATTTATTCTTGATTGTCACCTTATTCAATTCCCGATAGTCGATACACATTCTCATTGTACCGTCTTTCTTCTTTACAAACAAGACTGGAGCTCCCCACGGCGAAGAACTTGGACGTACAAAACCTTTATCGGATAACTCCTGCAATTGCGACATCATCTCTTTCATTTCAGCAGGTGCTAAACGATAAGGTGCACGAGCTATTGGAGCTGCTCCGGGAATTAAATCAATTCGAATCTCTACTTGCCGTTCCGGCGGTAAACCCGGAAGATCATCAGGAAAAACATCTGGAAACTCACTTATTACACGAATATCTTGCAACTGCTTCTTTTTCGCCTTGGCATCCAAGACATATGCCAAAAATGACACACATCCTTTTGCTAAACACTTACGCGCCTTTGTCATAGAAATTAACGGTAACTCACCTTTCTGCTTTTCTCCGTATACAAACACATCTTTATCAGGTCTTGGAATACGGATTATCTTTTTAGCACACATAATCTCCGCCTCATTTGCAGTTAGCCAATCCATCCCCACAACAATATCGAACCCTCCAATTTCCATTAACAGCAAGTCAATAGGAAATTGTACCTCATCAATCTGAATCTTACACCCATCTATCCTTTCGGTTACCAATACCCGACCACCATTAGCTACCTCAACTACCAAGGCATCTCCTAAAGTAGTGACAGGCATAACTAATTTATCATGAAACACATTGGACATGAAAGAATAGTTTGCACCACTATCAAATAACACATTTGCAGGTAGGGAATTTATAAAGAAAGTACCCGACACCACATCCTTGGATCCCTTTGCTTCTTCCGCCGTCATATTAAATGCACGACCTGTCGGCTTTGGAACAATCATCTTTTTCCCTTGATCTCCATCCTCTTTCAGTTTCGGACAATCGCGTCGAACATGCCCCGGCTGTTTGCATTCAAAACATACGGCACTTGGAAGTAGACAGTTATTAGCATAATGACCCGTCTTTCCACATTTGAAACATTCAGGTCCACCTGTTCGGAAAGGTCCAAAATGCTTAGTCTTGCACTTTGGACACCAATTCGGTTCCCTTTTTGTATCCGTATGAATATTCCTCCTAAACAATCTAACATTCTGTGAAGAGTTCGTACGCCCTTCCTCTTTTCTCTTATCCCCGGCATGAGCTTTCTCTTCTCTATCCCTGACATACATCTCTTCAATAATCTTTGCCTCCTCTATCATTTCTCTAAGCGTTACTGCTTTTGAATTTCTTACTCTCGTCATCATTTCAGCCGGTAGCCCTTTCAAGTAGGCTTTAACCCGATCAGCTTCAGTTGGAGCCACATGCCCCACCAGATTCAATTTCTCCGTAAACAACTCTGAATAACGCTTTACGGACATATTTCCTTTCTTCAAACTCCTGAACTCATCTTCACTTCGGTCCATCTCATGCTCATTACAGTATTCCTTCAACACTTTTTCCTTGAAGGTTTCCCACGTCATAGCTTCTAATATAGGAGTTGTCATGGTACTTGTTAGCATGTTCCACCACTGTAAAGAATTGCCTCTCAACATCAGTGAGGCATACCTGACCTTCAACCTCTCACCACATTCACAAGCCCTGAATGCTTGTTCAGTCTCCCGAATCCAGTTCATACACGTAACTGGGTTATCTTCGCCCTTGAACTCCGGTGGCTTGCAACTCAGGAATGTCTTGTAAGAACAATTCCTTTGAGCCCTTACTTCAGGTTCTCTAACAGGGTTAATAACCGGATTTGCTCCGCCAGCAACATTCCGATCATTAAACAACTTTAAAAACATCTCTGATTGCCTTTCTAAGGAAGCACTTAACAGTTCAGCCTGTCTCTCCGCCTGTCTTTCCATAGAAGCACTCATCATATGAGTCATATTCTCCATAATCCTTGCCTCCATTCCTCTATCCGTCGTCTGACTAACGTTGCTAGTACCCACCCCTTGGACTGAAGCGTGCATACCTCCCAAAGAAAGAAAATCTCTGGGTGCATCGTGCACATTACTTACCTCTGCCTCATTGTTTCCAACTCTCTCTCTGGGTGGCGTATTCACCATTCTCTGATAAACACAACATAACCATACAAATGGTTAGTTTGACATCTAACAACTAAACGTACTATATCACTAATCAGTCTCTGTAACAATTAAGTAACAAGCATGCTGTTGTAACAATATATTCATAATAACAGTAGCTAATTGAAATTATAAACATATTATACATAAGAATTCTCGTTGCCATTGATACAGTACTAACTAGAGTATTTCCGTCAACCCTAAGACTACCCAGTCTTAGTAATTCTACCCATCACTCAATGATCATAACTTACTTCCATCTCAGTTTAAGTCTAGGTATCTCTTACATCATACCTAGTTCGCTTAAACTACAACTCTGATACCATACTGAAACACCCTAAAATTCAGGGCCAATTTAAACCTCAAATTAAAATACTATGATCATTAAAGATACCAAACCTTTATAACAACAAGGATCTACAGCATCGTTTTATATACAACATTTAAATTCTTCCTAAATAATCTTATTAATCTATTCTTACAACATAAATAGATTAACTAGATTATCTAAGCTTCGTCCCAAAAATCTCCAAAAATTGCTGGATCCCTTCACCTCATAGTTTGATATGAAATTCACTCCCCATTACTTATTTCCCGAACCTGAACCTGGTAAAACAATTCAACTTAAAACATTAGGCTTTCGCCTAGTGAGGTTAATCAATTCAAATTTAAAACTCAACAACTAAACATCAGGTGTCTCAAACCTGCATCTTTCATTTTACCAAATCAAGTTTCAACCACTATGACTATTTCACCTAGTCATTTAAATAAATAACATCAACAACTACTTATAATTCCACCAGATTTATAAGAAGTTAAACTCAATAACCCATGAAATGCAAATTACAACTCGATGTAATTTTCTCACACTTCATCATTTATAAACACCGGAAATGCGAATTACACCTTAGTATAATTCTCTCACATTTCAATACCTCACCATCCTGAATCACTGGTTCCCAATGGGATTTTATTCAACGGTGATCACAACAACCGGGAACCCTCACAGATGATTCAGAATTCACTCCACCACTAGAATTACATTATAGGTCCCCAGCTAGTATGCGGTTCCCATTAGACCGTACTAAGTTGCCCACTAGACCAAATGTAATTTCTAGCCATCGCAACACAATAAATGTGTATCATCACTCACTCTTTTGTATATCAAAGCTATACAATTCAACATAGATTCTATATCTCTAAGTACAGAATATAATTCTCAACTGTTATCCCTACTTTGCCATTTAGCATCGGGGATTATCACCTCAATAGTTAATCGCAACTCCGGACTCATAAATAAGTCCTTACCATTTCTCAATTCCGGATTTTTACATCATTAACAGAGTTATAAACATATAACAGATAGCATATACAGATCAGATAGCATACTACATAACAGCTTCAACATACCACTGGAAGTCATCAACTTTTCGCAAGCCACTGTAGCGAAAACCACACTTTTCGCAACCCTCTATTGCGAAAACTACACTTTTCGTAACCTTCTGTTGCGAAAACTACACTTCTCGCAACCAACTATTGCGGAAACTTTACTTTTCGCAACCAACTGTTACGAAAAGTTATACTTTGCGCAATCAACTAAAACGAAAAGTTACTGTTCATCGTCATCTATATCTCATTAAGTTGTTTCTTATCAGATTAAGCATTTAGCACAGAATTGATATTTAAGCTTGATAAACACGTACACATATGTTTACATGATAAGTTTTATGCAAGAATCAATTAAACTCACCTTAAAATGTCGATTATGCACTTATTCACGTACGAGCTTAATGACAGCTTAATGGCAGTTTCTCACAAATCTGAAATTAAACATACTTTTTAAAAACTATACTTCCTAATCACAATCAATTAAGAAATCAATTGCTAACCTCTATTTCACCACAGATTTTCTTCTTTCTTTTCTTCTTCCTTTCTTGTGTCTTCCTCTCTCTCACTATTTTCTCTCTGTCTTTTTCTTTTCTTCGTGAAACACTCCCACACAACAAAATCAGTATTTACTATACTAATTTCTTAAAACTTGACACCTCACACAATTTAGATGAGTCATTAACTCATTTCCCTTTACACCTCAAACTTCCACATAATTACAATTTAACCCTTCATGAAAACTTTCTCAACCAAATTGTACCAAAATACAATTTATCTCTTATTAAATTACAATGGAAATTTCGGGATGTTACAATACTCCCCAACTTAAAAGGATTTCGTCCCCGAAATCAACTAAGCAAACAATTGAGGGTATCGCTTTTTCATCTCTTCTTCTGACTCTAAAGTCACATTACTACCCCGATGATGTTTCCATTGCACTTTCAAGATAGGCACCTCTTTGCCACTTCTTAACTTCCGAATCGATCTCTCTATAATCGCTTCTGGTTCCTCAACACACTGACTCTTCTCATCCACCTTAACATCTGAAATAGGAATCACATCATGTTCCTCAGCTAAACACCTTCGAAGATAACATACATGAAATACATTATGAATTCCTTCCAATTCAGGTGGAAGATTTAGCTGATAAGCTTGTTGACCAACTCTTTTGGTGATAACAAAAGGTCCTAGAAAACGAGGACTCAACTTTCCACGTTTTCCAAAACGAATCACACCTTTCCAAGGAGATACTTTTAGCATTACACGCTCCCCAACTTGGAATTCAACTGGTCTTCTCTTTAAATCGGCATAACTCTTTTGTCTATCTTGCGCCGCTTTCATATGCTGTCGAATCTCTTTCACTTTATCTGCAGTTTGTTGCACCAACTCAGGTCCAGCAAACTGTTTCTCTCCAGCTTCCAACCAACAAACTGGAGTTCTACACTTTCTACCATACAAAGCTTCAAATGGTGCTCTCCCAATGCTAGAATGATAACTATTATTATACGCAAATTCCACTAAAGGCAAATGCGTATCCCAATTTCCTCCAAAGTCTAGCACACAAGCTCTAAGGATATCTTCCAAAGTTTGTATAGTTCTTTCGCTTTGACCATCAGTTTGTGGATGAAAAGCTGTGCTCAAATTCACCTTAGTACCTAACTCTTCTTGAAGTGACTGCCAAAATCTGGAAGTAAATCGACTATCACGGTCGGACACAATTGAAATCGGTATTCCATGTCTTGACACCACCTCATCAATGTACAACTTTGCTAACCTCTCTATTGGTGTTGCTTCTTTTATAGCCAGAAAATGCGCACTCTTGGTCAGTCTATCCACAATCACCCAAATAGCATCGTTACCCCTTTGCGTCCTAGGTAACTTCGTCACAAAATCCATATTAATCTTATCCCACTTCCATTCCGGAACCTCTAATGACTGGAAACTTCCATATGGCCTTTGATGTTCAGCTTTGACCATAGAACAAGTTACACATTTCTCTACATATCTAGCCACATCTAACTTCATAGTTGGCCACCAATAATGTAGTTTTAAATCTCTATACATCTTAGTACTTCCGGGATGAATAGAATATTTGGATTTATGTGCATCTTCCAAAATCAACGCTCTATTTCCACCCACTTTTGGTACCCAAACACGACCTTTAAACAACTTCACCCCTCGACTATCTTCTGATAAAAGAAACCGTTGTTTGGTCATCACTTCCTCTTTCAGATTTTCTGCCAACAAAGCCTCAACTTGAGCAGTCTTTAATTGACCAATCAGACTTGACATTACGTCAATCCGAGCATTAATCACCTTTAAACATCCGCTGTACTCTTTTCTACTCAAAGCATCTGCTACAACATTTGCTTTACCCGGATGGTAATGCAATTCACAATCATAGTCTTTAAGTAGCTCTAACCATCTTCGTTGTCTCATATTTAACTCTTTCTGATCAAAAACATGCTTCAAACTTTTATGATCAGTGTAAAGAGTACATTTCGTACCGTACAGATAATGTCGCCATAGCTTTAAAGCAAATACCACCGCAGCTAACTCCAAATCATGAGTAGGATAATTCTTTTCATGCTCTTTCAACTGTCTTGATGCATAAGCAATCACCTTGACTCGTTGCATCAATACACATCCTAATCCCATTTTTGAAGCATCGCTATAGACCACAAAATCATCTGTACCTTCCGGCAACGCCAACACTGGAGCTTCACACAACAATTGCCTCAACTTTTTGAAAGCCTCTTCTTGCTTTTCAGACCAGACAAACTTAACATTCTTTCGAGTCAAGACTGTCAACGTAGAAGCAATCTTCGAGAAGTCTTTGATAAACCTCCGGTAATACCCAGCCAGACCCAAGAAACTTCTAATTTCAGATGCATTCTTCGGAGTCTCCCAATTCATTATCGCTTCAACCTTAGCTGGATCTACCTTCACCCCTTCAGCAGAAATCACATGCCCTTGTTCTGAAAGATGTTTTCGGAATATCTTCATCTCTCACCCGAACTTGATGATATCCCGATCTCAAATCAATCTTAGAAAAGCATCCTGCCCCTTGCAATTGATCAAATAAATCATCAATCCTTGGCAACGGGTATTTATTCTTGATTGTCACCTTATTCAATTCCCGATAGTCGATACACATTCTCATTGTACCGTCTTTCTTCTTTACAAACAAGACTGGAGCTCCCCACGGCGAAGAACTTGGACGTACAAAACCTTTATCGGATAACTCCTGCAATTGCGACATCATCTCTTTCATTTCAGCAGGTGCTAAACGATAAGGTGCACGAGCTATTGGAGCTGCTCCGGGAATTAAATCAATTCGAAACTCTACTTGCCGTTCCGGCGGTAAACCCGGAAGATCATCAGTAAAAACATCTGGAAACTCACTTATTACACGAATATCTTGCAACTGCTTCTTTTTCGCCTTGGCATCCAAGACATATGCCAAAAATGACACACATCCTTTTGCTAAACACTTACGCGCCTTTGTCATAGAAATTAACGGTAACTCACCTTTCTGCTTTTCTCCGTATACAAACACATCTTTATCAGGTCTTGGAATACGGATTATCTTTTTAGCACACATAATCTCCGCCTCATTTGCAGTTAGCCAATCCATCCCCACAACAATATCGAACCCTCCAATTTCCATTAACAGCAAGTCAATAGGAAATTGTACCTCATCAATCTGAATCTTACACCCATCTATCCTTTCGGTTACCAATACCCGACCACCATTAGCTACCTCAACTACCAAGGCATCTCCTAAAGTAGTGACAGGCATAACTAATTTATCATGAAACACATTGGACATGAAAGAATAGTTTGCACCACTATCAAATAACACATTTGCAGGTAGGGAATTTATAAAGAAAGTACCCGACACCACATCCTTGGATCCCTTTGCTTCTTCCGCCGTCATATTAAATGCACGACCTGTCGGCTTTGGAACAATCATCTTTTTCCCTTGATCTCCATCCTCTTTCAGTTTCGGACAATCGCGTCGAACATGCCCCGGCTGTTTGCATTCAAAACATACGGCACTTGGAAGTAGACAGTTATTAGCATAATGACCCGTCTTTCCACATTTGAAACATTCAGGTCCACCTGTTCGGAAAGGTCCAAAATGCTTAGTCTTGCACTTTGGACACCAATTCGGTTCCCTTTTTGTATCCGTACGAATATTCCTCCTAAACAATCTAACATTCTGTGAAGAGTTCGTACGCCCTTCCTCTTTTCTCTTATCCCCGGCATGAGCTTTCTCTTCTCTATCCCTGACATACATCTCTTCAATAATCTTTGCCTCCTCTATCATTTCTCTAAGCGTTACTGCTTTTGAATTTCTTACTCTCGTCATCATTTCAGCCGGTAGCCCTTTCAAGTAGGCTTTAACCCGATCAGCTTCAGTTGGAGCCACATGCCCCACCAGATTCAATTTCTCCGTAAACAACTCTGAATAACGCTTTACGGACATATTTCCTTTCTTCAAACTCCTGAACTCATCTTCACTTCGGTCCATCTCATGCTCATTACAGTATTCCTTCAACACTTTTTCCTTGAAGGTTTCCCACGTCATAGCTTCTAATATAGGAGTTGTCATGGTACTTGTTAGCATGTTCCACCACTGTAAAGAATTGCCTCTCAACATCAGTGAGGCATACCTGACCTTCAACCTCTCACCACATTCACAAGCCCTGAATGCTTGTTCAGTCTCCCGAATCCAGTTCATACACGTAACTGGGTTATCTTCGCCCTTGAACTCCGGTGGCTTGCAACTCAGGAATGTCTTGTAAGAACAATTCCTTTGAGCCCTTACTTCAGGTTCTCTAACAGGGTTAATAACCGGATTTGCTCCGCCAGCAACATTCCGATCATTAAACAACTTTAAAAACATCTCTGATTGCCTTTCTAAGGAAGCACTTAACAGTTCAGCCTGTCTCTCCGCCTGTCTTTCCATAGAAGCACTCATCATATGAGTCATATTCTCCATAATCCTTGCCTCCATTCCTCTATCTGTCGTCTGACTAACGTTGCTAGTACCCACCCCTTGGACTGAAGCGTGCATACCTCCCAAAGAAAGAAAATCTCTGGGTGCATCGTGCACATTACTTACCTCTGCCTCATTGTTTCCAACTCTCTCTCTGGGTGGCGTATTCACCATTCTCTGATAAACACAACATAACCATACAAATGGTTAGTTTGACATCTAACAACTAAACGTACTATATCACTAATCAGTCTCTGTAACAATTAAGTAACAAGCATGCTGTTGTAACAATATATTCATAATAACAGTAGCTAATTGAAATTATAAACATATTATACATAAGAATTCTCGTTGCCATTGATACAGTACTAACTAGAGTATTTCCGTCAACCCTAAGACTACCCAGTCTTAGTAATTCTACCCATCACTCAATGATCATAACTTACTTCCATCTCAGTTTAAGTCTAGGTATCTCTTACATCATACCTAGTTCGCTTAAACTACAACTCTGATACCATACTGAAACACCCTAAAATTCAGGGCCAATTTAAACCTCAAATTAAAATACTATGATCATTAAAGATACCAAACCTTTATAACAACAAGGATCTACAGCATCGTTTTATATACAACATTTAACTTCTTCCTAAATAATCTTATTAATCTATTCTTACAACATAAATAGATTAACTAGATTATCTAAGCTTCGTCCCAAAAATCTCCAAAAATTGCTGGATCCCTTCACCTCATAGTTTGATATGAAATTCACTCCCCATTACTTCTTTCCCGAACCTGAACCTGGTAAAACAATTCAACTTAAAACATTAGGCTTTCGCCTAGTGAGGTTAATCAATTCAAATTTAAAACTCAACAACTAAACATCAGGTGTCTCAAACCTGCATCTTTAATTTTACCAAATCAAGTTTCAACCACTATGACTATTTCACCTAGTCATTTAAATAAATAACATCAACAACTACTTATAATTCCACCAGATTTATAAGAAGTTAAACTCAATAACCCATGAAATGCAAATTACAACTCGATGTAATTTTCTCACACTTCATCATTTATAAACACCGGAAATGCGAATTACACCTTAGTATAATTCTCTCACATTTCAATACCTCACCATCCTGAATCACTGGTTCCCAATGGGATTTTATTCAACGGTGATCACAACAACCGGGAACCCTCACAGATGATTCAGAATTCACTCCACCACTAGAATTACATTATATGTCCCCAGCTAGTATGCGGTTCCCATTAGACCGTACTAAGTTGCCCACTAGACCAAATGTAATTTCTAGCCATCGCAACACAATAAATGTGTATCATCACTCACTCTTTTGTATATCAAAGCTATACAATTCAACATAGATTCTATATCTCTAAGTACAGAATATAATTCTCAACTGTTATCCCTACTTTGCCATTTAGCATCGGGGATTATCACCTCAATAGTTAATCGCAACTCCGGACTCATAAATAAGTCCTTACCATTTCTCAATTCAGGATTTTTACATCATTAACAGAGTTATAAACATATAACATATAGCATATACAGATCAGATAGCATACTACATAACAGCTTCAACATACCACTGGAAGTCATCAACTTTTCGCAAGCCACTGTAGCGAAAACCACACTTTTCGCAACCCTCTATTGCGAAAACTACACTTTTCGTAACCTTCTGTTGCGAAAACTACACTTCTCGCAACCAACTATTGCGGAAACTTTACTTTTCGCAACCAACTGTTACGAAAAGTTATACTTTGCGCAATCAACTAAAACGAAAAGTTACTGTTCATCGTCATCTATATCTCATTAAGTTGTTTCTTATCAGATTAAACATTTAGCACAGAATTGATATTTAAGCTTGATAAACACGTACACATATGTTTACATGATAAGTTTTAAGCAAGAATCAATTAAACTCACCTTAAAATGTCGATTATGCACTTATTCACGTACGAGCTTAATGACAGCTTAATGGCAGTTTCTCACAAATCTGAAATTAAACATACTTTTTAAAAACTATACTTCCTAATCACAATCAATTAAGAAATCAATTGCTAACCTCTATTTCACCACAGATTTTCTTCTTTCTTTTCTTCTTCCTTTCTTGCGTCTTCCTCTCTCTCACTATTTTCTCTCTGTCTTTTTCTTTTCTTCGTGAAACACTCCCACACAACAAAATCAGTATTTACTATACTAATTTCTTAAAACTTGACACCTCACACAATTTAGATGAGTCATTAACTCATTTCCCTTTACACCTCAAACTTCCACATAATTACAATTTAACCCTTCATGAAAACTTTCTCAACCAAATTGTACCAAAATACAATTTATCTCTTATTAAATTACAATGGAAATTTCGGGATGTTACAATCTTGAAGAAATCAACTTTCTTAAAGAACATAACTGTGAGCTTTCTCAAAAAGTGATGACATTAGAAAAATATTTGAAGGAAGGAAAACCTAATATAATGTCTGATTTTGAAAATTCTTTCAATCTTGAAAGAGCACAGTTTGAATTTGAGAAAGTAAGTTTTGAAAATGAAAAACATTCTTATGAAATGAGAATAATTGAGCTTTCTCAAGATGTGAATGAGTTAGAAAGGTAATTAGCAAAAGAGCGAAGAGAGTTTGCTTCCAAAACTTGGTTTACACCAGCTTCTAAAGTGGATTCCAAAATGGATTTTGAAGTTCACAACGCAAATTCTGATTCGGATTGTGACTTTGAACCTAATGAGAAAGTTTTCGAAACCGAGTCAAAACCAATAGATAATCAAAAAGGAAAAGCTTGTGTATTTGATTTCTCAAAGAAACTTCAGGACCATACTGATTTTATTATATCTGAAGAAAAATCTTCGAGTACTTTTTATAAAGGTGAGAGTTCAAACACAAAGAAAGATAAAATGTCAAAGAAATCTCAAGTTCAGAGTTCTAAAGATTCTAACTCTAAACCTTTTGTTGTTTCAGATAATTTTGTGAATCTGAAAAAGAAAGCACAAGAATGGCGGGTAAAGCAAATGACGTCTGATTCATCCAAACAAAATGACAAAAATAGTAGCTTTTTTCAAAGAATAAACAAGTTGGTGCGAATAATAAAAATTCTTTTGTAAAGCCATACAAAGATTACTCAAAAGACCAGTTGTTGGATTTTAAAAACGGTGAATGTTTTTGTTTTGTTTGTGGATATGAAAGTTCGTTTGCTATGCCTGGTTCTTGTTGTTGGGATAATTCTTATTTTATTCCGATTGGTAAAAGAAAGTCAGATTTGAGGAAAAAGAAGAAGACACTAAAGTCTAAAAACACGTCTTCGCTAACTAACCAAAAAGGACCCAAAACTAAGTGGGTAACTAAAAATGTTTCAATCTGATTGATGCAGAAAAATAAGTTATGGTATTTAGATTCGGGATGTTCGAAGCATATGACAGGCCAAAGACACATGCTAACCAATTTTGTGGAAAAAGATCTTGGTCGTGTAAGGTTTGGAAACAATCAGGTTTCTCCTATCAAAGGTTTTGGAGATATCATTCAAGACAATCTTACGATAAAGAAGGTCAACTATGTTGATGGATTGGAGCACAACCTGTTTAGTATAGGTCAGTTTTGCGATAAGGATTTGGAGGTTAATTTCAAGAAGACAAGATGCTGTGTCAAAACCGAGGAAGGAACGAAACTTCTTGTTGGAACTCGCAAGTCAAATCTGTATACAATCAACTTGTCAAATATCAAACCGACCAATTAAGTGTGTCTTTTATCCAAAGCTTCCGAAGAACAAAGTTGGCTATGGCACCGGCGTTTATCTCATCTAAATTTTCGATACATTCAAAAGCTGGTTTTAGGAGATTCAGTTCGGGGGCTTCCAACTTTGAAATTCAATGCTGAAAATCTATGTGATGCGTGTGAGAAAGGAAAGATGAAGAGGGTTCCTCACAAGCCTAAACCGGAACCGACAACAAAGAGTATACTTGAGCTGTTACATGTGGATTTGTGCGGTCCAATGAAAACGGAAAGTATAAATGGGAGAAAATATGTATTGGTAATAGTCGATGACTTCTCAAGGTACACATGGGTTAAGTTTTTAAGGTCAAAAGATGAAACTTCAGAACTTCTCATTGGTGTTATCAAGGCAGCTCAGAACAACATGCAGATCTCAGTAAAAATCGTGCGTTCGGATAATGGTATATAATTCAAGAACAGAGTCCTAGGTGAATTCTATGAATCACATGGGATTATGCAACAATTTTCTACCGCCAGAACTCCTGAACAAAACGGTGTTGTAGAACGACGAAACAGAACGTTAGTCGAGTCTACGAGAACAATGTTGGCATATTCAAAGCTACCTCTCTTCTTATGGGCCGAGGCGGTGGCAACAGCATGTTACACTCAGAATCTTTCTGTCATACACCGTGGGTTTAATAAAACTCCATATGAAATCATGAATAACCGGAAACCTAACATAAAACATTTTCGTGTTTTTGGTTGTAGGTGTTATGTCTTGAACGAAAAAGAACAACGGAACAAGTTCAGTCCAAAGGCGATTGATGGTGTCTTTGTTGGATACTCTTTCTCATCGGCGTCATATAGGATATATCTGAAACAGTCTAGAACTATAATGGAGAGTGTCAATGTCAATTTCGACGAACATCACGATTTGGCTTCTGACCAAAACAGTTCAGGACCCGTTATAACTGGAATATTAGCTTCTGGACATCTCAGTTCAGAACCTTCTTCAACTTCTAATCAGGATTAACCGTCAACCTCAAAATCTCAACTAACTGATCTTGATTTATTACTTGATGAATTCTATGATGAATTTTATGGTACTTACAATAGATCTGTTGATTCTAACAGGATGGTACAAGCACCTACAACAATTTCCGCTGCAAAAACTACTCAAAATGGTGCATCCACTTCAACACCGGTTGATGTTTCCACTCCTGTTCAGAACGATCAAGTACCAGAAGTTGTTATTCCACAACAAGGGACTACAACTACTGTGGAAGGATCAACACATAATCCTAGTTCTTCGGTTACTGAACCAACCATTCCTCAGTCACAACCGGAATCTTTTAGTATTCCTACAGAATTTCCAAGTGCTGAACCAACTGTTTCTCCAACAGAAGAAGAGACGAATACTACTCTTGAAAATGTTCAAGAATCCTATGCTCCTCACCCTCATACAACAAATTGGACGAAGGCTCATCCTATTCATCAAATAATAGGTGACCCAAGTTCACCAGTTCAGACTCGCTCGAGTGCTACCGTGAATGAGTGCCTGTTCTCAATGTTTTTAAGTAACATTGAACCACTCACTGTTAAAGAAGCATTAAATGATCCGTATTGGATTTTAGCTATGCAAGAAGAGCTAAATCAATTCGAAGCGTTAAAAGTATGGAGGTTAGTTCCAAGACCAGCCGATAAGAGTATCATTGGAACAAAGTGGGTGTTCAAAAATGAGAAAGATGAAGATGGCATCATAGTTCGTAACAAGGCGAGACTTGTAGCAAAAGGCTATCGCCAGCAAGAGGGGATAGATTACGATGAGACTTACGCTCCAGTCACACACATTGAAGCAATCAGGATATTTTTGGCATATGCGGCATACAAGAACTTTACGGTATATCAGATGGACGTAAAGACAACATTTCTTAATGGAATTCTAAAAGAGGAGGTATATGTCTCACAACCTGAAGGTTTTGTCGACAAAAGAAAACCCAAACCACGTTTATATCTTGGATAAAGCTTTGTATGGATTGAAACAAGCCCCTCGAGCATGGTACGATGTTCTATCTCAATTTCTACTCGTCTCGGGCTTTGAAAAAGGTAAGATTGATACGACTTTGTTTGTCAAGCGTGAAGACGGTGAGATGATTATTGTACAAATATATGTAGATGATATTATATTCGGTGCATCTAACCCTGGCTTATGTACATGGTTTTCTTATATGATGATTACTAGATTTCAGATGAGCATGATGGGAGAGATCAATTTCTTTCTTGGATTGCAAGTCAAGCAGTTCTCTACGGGGATATTCATCAATCAGTCAAAGTATATATTTGACATTTTGAAGAAATTCAAAATGGAAAATTGTACTTCCAATGGAACACCGATGGCAACTCAATGAAAGATCGGTCTAGATCCACATGGTAAGGAAACTGATATACGACACTATCGAGGTATGATCGGATCTTTAATGTACTTAACTGCTAGTCGCCCGGATATTATGTTCGCTACTTGTCTTTGTGCGAGATTTCAGGCGAATCATAAGGAATGTCATCAAGGAGCCGTCAAGCGCATCTTCCGCTATCTCAAAGGAACTATCTACCTTGGTCTATGGTATCCCAAAGGCACGAGATTCGAGCTAACAGCCTACTCCGACGCGGATCATGGTGGTAGCCTATTGGACCAGAAAAGCACATCCGGACATATCCAATTTTTGGGAGATAAGTTGGTAAGTTGGGCGTCAAACAAACAGAACTGTGTGACAACTTCGACGGCGGAAGCAGAATACGTCACGGCCGCTAGTTGTTGTTCACAAGTCATCTGGATGAAAACCCAACTGATGGACTTCGCGTGTAAGTACGAAAAGATCCCAATTTATTGTGATAGTAAGTCCGCAATTGCTATATCTGTCAATCCGGTTCAACACACGAAAACCAAGCACATCGACGTACGGTATCATTCTATTAAAGATCACGTCGAAAAAGGTACAATTGAACTCTATTTTGTTTCTACTGAATTTCAACTCGCCGACTTGTTTACCAAGGCTTTGGATGAGAAACGTTTCAACTTTCTTGTCTCAAAGCTAGGCATGTTGAATTTGAAAGTTTGATTAGTCATAATTTTTTATTCAACATTTTGAAAATAATTCTTAGTCATTCAAATTTTGATAAATTTGAGTGAAGAATACTTATTTTCATAATATTGAATATTCATTATGCTTAACTCAAATTTAGTTTTCTTTCAGTAGTTTACAAAGTAGATTTTAATTTTATTCTTTTTACCGTATGTACTTCAATTGATATTACTTGTGCAGTTTTATGTGTGGTTCATATGTTTAGGGGGAGCCATCAATGTTTGTGACCATGTTTCAAGGGGGAGCATTCAACACTGAAAAGGTTATTGATCAAAACAACAAATGTAAGTGTTCTATCTCAAATGATTTTGGCAAACCCTACTTGATGAAAACTAATTTTATCAAGATTTATGCATCTTTGTAGGGGAGCAAAATGTTTTCTAAGAACACTGGACAACTCTTAATCTGAAAAGTTTAAAGTTTTTGAAAAGTTCAAATTTTTGAAAATTTTTCCAAGTCTGGAAAGTTGTCGCACAAGTCTTATACGACTAGCAATCCTAGTCGTACATGCCTTGTACGATAGTTACTATTCACGCACGACAGTCGCACAAGCCTTGTCCGACTAGAAATCCTAGTCGTACATGCATTGTACGACAGTCACTGTTCATAATGCCAAGTCGTAGAAGCTTTGTCCGACTACCATTCCTAGTCGCAGAAGCATCGTATGACAGTTACTGTTCATGATTCCACCTTAGTCGGTCACTGTTTCATACGACTAAGAAGAGGTACTCGTACATCGCTTCATACGACTATCTGACACGTGTTGGTCAAACCTTGGACCAATCAATTCTTGACACGTGTCCCACAGCCTGAGTTCGTTAAATAGTGCGATTTTCAAAGATTTTTCATTTTACGACTTTATTGATACACGATAGTCTCTCACACTTAGAAATCGATTTTGGATCATTGTTGCTGTTTCATTGATTATGTGGATTCATATCGATACAGGTATCATCATTTACTCATTAACTTTGTATTTCATCAAACATATGTTCTGTTGTGTTGATTTTTAGATAAGTCGAAATAGGGTTTTCGAAAATCCTTCATATTCAAATCTGATTGTTAGTATTAGGATGAAAAGATGATAGGATAGCATTCCTGGTAGAAAACCGAACATAGGGTATTTGTTTGATAAGCTTTCACTTGAAAAATCTTAGTTTTTGGGTTTGAGTGTTCATTATTGTTCGAACACTCATAACTGTCGCATACCACTGTGTTCTTCGTATTCAAAACTGTCGCACAAAACAGCTATTCATAACTGTCATATGAGACATGTTCGACAACTTCTAGTCGTACAGCTTTGTCCGACAGTTAGTGTCATGAGACTTGGTGTGTTGTCCGACAGTAGGCCACACTTAGGATTTTTTTGAATTTTTTTGGTAAAAAGCACTGATATCCAAATGGTCTAATTCTGTCAATCATAGACCATGCCACACTTGCAAGAGCAGGGTGATGGTAATTCTTCTGACGAAAACACGGTGTTCCCATCTCATAGTTCATCACATCCATCGATGAATGCTTGAGATCTAGATGCTGAACTTATTCTTCCAAGAAACAAGAAGGAATTGAAACCGAACAATTACACTCTAGATTTCAATGTCACTATGGATTACCATCTGGTCATGGAAATATTTGTTAGCTTCAATCTTCCTAATCATAGAAGTATTTAGAAGTAGTGAAAAATAGGCTAAGTATAGAAAAGCCTCTCACAGAGGCTCTGCCACTTCTTCCAGAAGATCAAGTCCAGAAAGCCACATAAGCTACAGAGGTAATCACAGAACCTCTGTAGTGCGCAAGAAGAAGATCAACTCGGAAACAAGTGGACTGCTCCACAGATGGTCAGACCATAGAACCTCTGTAATGCCTTACAGAGCCTATGTGGTCTGCTATGAAGACTTGGAAGATATTACTGGATACGTTCATCAACTTGCATGGAAAAGTACTGTCAAAACACGTGTCAAGCTCTGAGTGGACTCAATAGGGCATGGTACAAAATAGACGTCTGCGCCATTTAATGCATTTACCAATAGTACATCTGCTCCATTAAATGCGCATGGCTCAAACAACTGCTCACACCATCCAGTCAACTGCTTACACCATCCAGTTCACTATTCATGCCGTAAAAGGAACAGTGACCTACTTCATAGTCTTCTAAGAGTAGTATAAAAGGAAGTCTAATGTTGAGATCTTCCTAAGAACGAATACACAAGGAATCACTAATACTCTCAAGCTTTATTGTCAAATATCTGAGTGTTACATTCTCACACACACCAACAGTTCTTAATCTGTTCTTCGTGTTGTTATTATATATTGAATAACAGTAACTGTTCAAGAAATCCTTTTCATTCTTTATTGTTTTCTTTATATGTGTGCGTTCTAATATCTATCAAACATATCTGTTAGTTTAATACGCTTCCGCATCAAACTCTAAACTCAACTAATAGACTGTTAATCTTGATTAAGTGTATCTGGGTTCCAACAATTGGTATCAGAGCCTTCCTTGATTTTCAATATCAAGTGATCCACTTATCAAGATTCGTGATAGATATTATTGAGATTTAAAATTGTGTCTGGAAACTGCTTAAACCCAGAAAATCTTCAAGTTCATCGAAGTAACTCTTTAGTCATACTTTCTTTCTAAAATCTTCAAAAATGACAAATACAAATAATTTCTTTACTACTGGTTCTCTCACTAAACCTCCTACTCTCCTTCGAGATGAGTATCCTCAGTGGAAAATAAGAATGGTCCATTTTTTCGAGGGCACTGAAAGAAATCAAGTACAATATCTGTACAATCCTCCTCCTATTCCCATGACAGTAGTACCTCGTATACCTGCTACTGCTGAATCTGCCGAAATCCCCGAACATCAAAAACCAAAGCCAAAAGGGGAGTGGTCAACCGAAGATAAAGCAGAAGATGAAGTTGCTCAGAAAACCAAGAGGACATTGATTATGGCAATACCCAACGAACTCTTTCAATCCTTGGATTCATGTGAAACAGCGCATGATCTGTGGAAAGAACTGGAAAGACAGTTGGAAGGAGGTGCTAAAACACAAAAAAACCGAAGAGCACAGTACATCAATGAATATCATGCATTCAGAGCCTCTGCAACTGAATCTCTGCAAACAACATACGACAGATTCAACTCTCTAATCAACAAGTGCAGAAAATCAGGCATTGACAGAACTTCTGAAGAAAACAATGTCATGTTTTTGAAACGTCTAAATGAAGAATGGCTCCAGCTGTCTATGTCCCTACAGACAAATCAGGATCTAGACACCTGGACTCTCTCTGATCTTTACGGAACATTAGCCGCACAAGAACCTCAGATAGCACAGGCTAAAACACTAACCATTGCACCATATGCATTGGTTAGTAAAACTAAAGAGGATGCATAGAGACCAAGAAATGATAAAGCCACAGAGGAGAAGAAGAAGGGGAAGAAGAAGATGGTGATAATTGACAGTGAAGAAAAAGAGCAAGCAGAAAAGGAAATAACTCTCGCGTCACTAGCTAAATCTTTAGCTCTATTGACAAAAGAGTTCAGAGGAAACAGAAGAGGTTACCAAAATGAAAGATATGACAACCAGGATGACAGAAGAGACAACAGAAGAGATGACAGAATAGGAGAAGAATCAAGTGGCCAACAGAGGTCAAGCGATAGAAATTACAGAGGGAATGACCGACAGAGGTCAGATGACTCGGTAAGCCACACGCAGCAAGAATGCTACAAGTGCGGCAAACCTGGTCACTATGCAAATGAATGTAGATCATAGAAAGGCGGAGACCTACAGAAGTCCAATGATCGAACAGGAAACACTCCTCAAGGGTGTTTTAACTGTGGAAAACCAGGCCATTTTGCGAATGAATGCAGAAGCAGATCAAATCGTCCACAGAGGGACTCTGCTTTCTACAAAAAGAAAGACAAATATTATGCTCAAAAATCCTTAATGGCAAAAGGACATTCTGAGGAGAACACAGAAGACTTCCAGTCAGACTCTACTTCTGACGATGAACATACCGCCAATGCCCTCTTCTGTGGCATGGCAGAAGTTGACTCCTGCACTGACTCTGAGGTATCTACTTCAAATTCCAACTCTTGTATTACCTCTGTAGATGATAATACACTTAGAATTAACATTGAACTAATTGAACTGAAAGAGATAAATCAAAGTATTCAGAAAAGACTCACTTTCAATGAGAGAGAAGTACGGCTTCTCACTCAAGAAAAAGCAAAGATTTTTGATGAAAAAGAGAGAATAGAAAAGAAATGGAACAAAACTCTAGATCCTTTAAAAAACCAAATTTCTGAATTAACCAATACTTTAAAAGATAAAACAAAAGAACTTTCAGTTTCAAAGAGCGAAACTACTGACATAAGAGCTCTTAAAAAATACTTTGAAAGAGAAAGAGAGGTATTATGGCAAGATTTACTCAGAAGAGAAGTTTTGCTTAAAAACTATAAAGATGCACGGAAAGTTTATGAAAAAGTAAACTCACAAATAGGGAGACGAGGTATAGGGTATGATGATATCACCCTAGGTGTTGAAGGCAAAAGAAACAAACCTCTGTCCTCTTTATTTGTGATTGGAAAAACGAACAAACCAGATTTTCCAAATCTAATCTCTGTAAGCAAAAGGGCGAAAATCTCTGTGGATCCTTACTTGAAGAAACATAAGAAGATGATTAACGTGTGGTTTGAAAACACAGACTCATCATCCGAAACCTCTGTCAATAGAGGTATCAAACCAAAGAAATATCTGAAAACACAAGATCAGATTGGTATATTCAAGTTTGGTAAACCAGAGACCCAAACACAGGTTGCTTTTGTCTGTTTGATAAACGTTCAAAAGAAGTTATCAGCAGAAGCTCCTGAGTTTAAACCCATTTTTTCAGAAGAAAACTTTAAAAACTTAATTGAAAAAGAAATTTTGGAAATATGGAAATCAAGCGTTTTAGAAAAATTATGTACATCTTCTATAGATAAATCTCTCACTGAAGAAATCTTATTCTACAGAGGAAGAAAGCTTGTATGATGCATGTTCGGAAAATTCAACCTCTATTGAAAGAATTGACTCAACCTCTGTATACGAGGACGACTCATCTTCTGACGATTCAGAGACAGATGTTACATCTGGGATAACTCTCTATGACACAGAGGATGTTAAATACTCCTCTGAAGTTCCTCACAGAACTATTTCTCCAAAAGAGAAACTCACAGAGATTCCAATCTGCCAAGATTTTCTAAATTTGAATCTACATGTCAAAACCTCTGCTGAGCTTAAAATGTTACAGAAGACCTCTATTGATCCTATAAGTTCTAGATTTTCAAAACCCAAGGTTAATAAATCTTTTTCTTCTGTGACAGTGATGAAAGAAGTTCACCACAGAAGCAACCCACAGAAGGCAGGTCCTAAACAGAGCTTTTGCAAACAACATTCGAGTATTCATAGATCTTCTAGTAATAGGAAATCTAATGTAAAGAAAGAATGTAATGCCTCTGTGGCTGAGTTTAAAAAGTTCAATGAAAAGTTCAAGCAAATTACATCTCATATTCAATACTGTCATTGCTTTGATCTTATGTCTAAACTTAATAATCATTTTTCAAGTCAAGTCTGTTTACTCTCTACGACAAACACAAAAGAGCATCCCACAAAGAAACAATCTGACTCTTCTGCAGAGAACAAAATGTATTTCAAGAATGCCAAGGCAAACTTGAAAAACTCTAACAATATTAGACCCATATGGATATGGGTACCTAAATCTCTGTGATTATCCTGCAGAAGAAGTATGTGCCAATCTGGTATCTAGACTCCGGATGCTCAAGGCACATGACTGGTGACAGAAGTGCACTATCCACGTACAAAGAAACACAAGATGGTGGATCTGTGACTTTTGGAGACAACAAGAAAGGACACAAAAAAGGCTATGGAGTCATAAGGAAAGAAGACGTTTCTGTATACAAAGTTGCATATGTGGATGGCCTTAAGCACAACCTACTCAGTGTAAGTCAACTTTGTGATACAGGATTCAATGTGTTGTTCAAAAGAACTTTCTGCTTTCTACAAAGTGAAGAAAAAAGTATGGAACTTCTGCGAGCTGAAAGAATAGGTGATCTATATCTAATGAACTTCAACTCAAAGAACAAGGACAAAGTTTGCCTTGTTGCCTGCAAAAGTGAAGATGCCTGGTTATGGCACAACAGGTTCTGTCACTTGAATTTTCACACATTGGAAAAACTGGTCAAACTTGATCTAGTTAAAGGTTTGCCAAATGTTAAATTCAATAAAGATCATTTATGTTCTGCTTGTGAGATGGGAAAACTCAAAAGCGCTTCCCACAAAAGCAAAACAGATGTGTCTTGCACCAGGCCTCTGTACAAGCTTCATGTCGACCTCTGCGGTCCCATTGCAATACAGAGCCTAGGTGGCAAGAAATATATACTTGTCTTAGTTGATGAGTATTCACGTTTCACATGGGTTGAATTTATCAGAAAGAAATAAGATGTTCCAATTATATTGATAAATCTAATGAAAAGAATCCCAGTTCTTTATGACTGCAAAATACAAAAGTTAAGAAGTGACAACGGCACAGAATTCAAAAACTGTGTCATTGAAACTTATCTTTCAACAGAAAGAATTTCACAGAACTTCTCTGCAGCTCGCACTCCACAACAGAACGGTGTTGTTGAAAGAAAGAATCGAACACTTGTGGAAGCCGCAAGAACTATGATGTCAGCATGCGGATTATCAATGAACTTTTGGGCAGAAGCAATTTCTACTGCGTGTTATACTCAAAATCGATCAACCATTGTGAAAAGACACCTCAAGACGCCTTACGAATTGCTTAACAAACGACGGCCAAACATCAAATTTTTCCATGTATTCGGATGCAAATGCTTCGTCTTAAACGACAGAGATTCAAGAGGAAAGTTTGATGTAAAAGCAGATGAAGGCAAATTCATTGGATACTCTGCCACTTCCAAAGCCTACAGAACATTCCTTACAAAGTCTCACAAGATTGTAGAAAGCATCAATGTTTCTTTTGATGATTCATTCCAAATGACTTCTGAGCAAATAAGTTAAGAACTCGGAATTAAAGGGAAATTCTCTGACATCTCAAGAACAAAAGAAGATTTGAATCTTCTATTTTTGGAGATGTTCCACAATGACATTGATCCTTCTGTCGGAACCATCAAAGTTTCTGAAGAACCATCCTCTGTTGGACAAAATCCTACAGGTATGTCACACCCCGCTAAAGCGGAAACACGAGGTATAACAGTGTAGGGTTTCATTTCAAAGGTAACAGACAACACCAACCACAAGTTTAATACAATAGTATGAAATATTACAATACAACGTCTTCAACCAAAAAGTTCCAAAAGAAAACGACGGATACAAAAATTAATAATAGAAATTTTTAAGGTTCTTGATGTTGATGTCATCAACCAAAATACACCCTACGTGCCTTCACTTACTTCTTATTCCCTGAAAAGCATGTTTAAAACGAAAAGGTCAACTACAAAGAGTTGGTGAGTTCACAGGTTTTTCATATCCAAACAGTTTTCAACCAAAGATTATTTTCGTGAGTCTTTTGTCACGACAAGCTTTAAATTTAAATCTTATGAGTACACATTACAATAAATGACTTTCGCAAGATATATGATTGTTGAGCCACTACTAAGCCTCCGACAACTTACGCCCCGCGGACTACCTCAGAGGTGGTATGATGGCCACATGAGTAGAACATTATTACCAGATAAAGTGCACCCCTACTCGTCAGTTTAAGGTGGGTTTGTCAAACCAAATAGCGCTATCCACAAATATCACCGGCTCGTTATGAGTTAATAAGTAGTGTACCTATTGGGGACTTAACATTTTTATTATCACTCAACATATCTTTGTCACTTATGTAAAGTTGTACATTCATTTGTACTCATTTCTTAAATCACAAATATCCATAATTTTACTATCATGAATCATTTAGCATTTTAAAATCATAACATGCTTTTCACCCCAAACATTTAAACAAGTAAAACGGGGCTGTGAAAACTCACCTTTTAGCGTAGATGCGCAAGTAGTGAAAGCTTGCTCACTTAATCCTCTTTACGGGCTCCCTATAATGTCAAACGATCTCTATGAGTCCTTCATAGCTAACCCAAAGTTAAACTTAACTAACTTAATCCACGTCTTGTGATATGCCTTAGCTTTAGTAATTTAGTTGAAATGCATAAATTAGCATTGTTCAAGTGTTTTTTTTTCTCATCAATATGAATGGTTATAAGAAAACTCAGCAGTTTCCAAAATGCTCAAGCTGACAGAAACTTCTTACCACAAAAGTGACTGTTTTACAACTCGTCAATGGTTGCGCAATTTTGGAGAAATTTGCAATGAAACGCCGATAGTAACCAGCTAAACCGAGAAACGAACGAATTTCTGTCGGAGTCTTTGGGGCTTCCCACTTCTTGATGGCTTCTATCTTGGCCGGATCAACGTGAATTCCATCTTCATTAACTACATACCTAAGAAACTGCACTTCGCGAATCCAAAATTCGCATTTGGATAGTTTAGCATACAGCTTCTGGTCTCTGAGCAGTTCTAGTATTTGCTTTAAATGTTGCTCATGCTCCTTCTTGCTTTGCGAATAAATTAATATATCATCTATGAACAAAATTACGAATTTGTCCAAGTACGGTCGACATACTCTATTCATTAGATCCATAAAGACTGCTGGAGCGTTTGTCAGACCAAAAGGCATGACTAGGAACTCATAATGTCCATATCGAGTCCTAAACGCTGTCTTAGGAATATCCTCCTCACGAACCCTCATTTGATGGTATCCGGACCGAAGGTCGATCTTTGAAAAGTATGTAGCGCCTTGAAGTTGGTCGAACAGGTCATCGATTCGAGGAAGGGGATATCGGTTCTTGATGGTCAGCTTGTTAAGTTCCCTGTAATCGATGCACATTCGAAAAGAACCATCTTTCTTTTTAACGAACAAAACTGGAGCTCCCCAGGGTGAAGAGCTGGGTCTGATGAACCCTTTATCGAGTAGCTCCTGGAGTTGGCCTGACAACTCCTGCATTTCTGAAGGTGCTAACCGGTAAGGTGATTTCGCCACGGGTGCCGCTCCCGGAATTAGGTCAATATGAAATTCAACTTGTCTTGGTAGGGGTAATCCAGGTAATTCATCTGGGAATACTTCGGGAAAATCTCGCACTATTGGAAAGTCTTGAATATTCTTCTCTTTGATCTCCTTATCTACCACGTGTGTCAAAAACGCAACACAATCTTTCCGCAAATACTTTCACATCTTCATACTCGACACCATTTTGAATTTTCTCCCGGAGTTTTCTCCCTGTATTTCAAGTATTCTTCCTTCGGTTTGTGGTATTCGGACGATCTTTTCGGAGCAACCGATTTCAGCGCGATTTTTCGATAACCAATCCATACCCACGACTATATCAAAGCTTCCTAGTTTGATTGGGATTAAATCTATGCTAAAATCGTTTCCCGCCAGTTTTAGGGTACAATTATTAATTACATCACTGGCCCTAACTTCCTGCCCATTTGCAAATTCAATGACATATATCTCTTCCAACTTTCGGGTTCTCGAGTTTAATCTCGACTTAAAGTCTAATGATACAAAACTTTTATCTGCTCCAGAATCAAATAACACAGATGCAGGATGGTTGTTCAAGAGAAACGTACCTATGACTACATCTGGGTTCCGTCTTGCTTCATCGGCCCCATCTCGAATACTCGACCCCGTGCCTGACCTCCTTGATTCCCTTGATTGAATGGTCGCGCTTGATTTGCATTAGGCCTTCGGTTCAGTTTCGGACATGCGCTCCGAAAGTGATCTGGGCTCCCACACTCGTGACAGGTTCTTTTTCCTCCGCTCTTGCAATCCCTGGCGATATGGCCTCCTTTGTTACACTTGAGGCAAATGATGCATCTTCCGAGATGACGATTATTGCACTTGCTGCATCTTGGGCCTGGCCCTTTCTCTTTCTCCTCGGCCTGTGCTTGAATTCCAAAATTTCCTGTCACCCTCTGAGCCTTGTCTGATCTTCCCCCAAATTGCCTTCTTGCAGGATCTTCTATCTTTCTTTTCCTTGCGGCTTTGTCATTCCCAGTTGCCCTTGAACGATTTGCGTTGTTGGTGAGTCTCGTTGCTAAATTCACTGCTTCTTGAAGAGTCTTCGGGTCAGCTGAAGTCACATTTCCTCTGATTTCTTCAGATAAACCCCACACATATCTATCCACTCGGTTTTCCTCGGGCGTCACCAAGTGTGGTACCAGTTTTGCCAGCTCATGGAAACGGACAGTGTAAGAATCTATGTCGTTTCCCTTCATTTCATGGTTCCACAGTTCTGCTTCCAGCTTCTGGATCTCACTCCTTGGGCAGTACTCATCCTTGAGCATCTTTTTAAACTCATCCCATGTCAGTCTATTGGCCACATCCCGGCCTCGGGTTTGTACTTGGGTGTTCCACCATGTTAATGCCCGTCCTTGCAGAAGGCAAGCGGCATATTCCACCTTGTTTCCTTCAGTACATTTACTGATATTGAGAACAGACTCCATACCCTCTAACCAAGCTAATAATCCAACGGCTCCCTCAGTTCCGTGAAACTCTTTAGGGTTACAGCCCCTAAACGTCTTGTATGTGCATTCCCTGTTTCCAGCCGTTCCCGCATTATTTCCTGGATTAGCATTCAGACCGGCTGCTACTTGGCTAACAATGTTCGGAAGTGCGGCCATAATTTGCTCATCCACGAGCCGTGCGACTTCAGGATTCTCTCTCCTTGGAGGCATAGTCCTACAATTATGGTCTTAATTATGGAATTAGTCGCATGGTCACCAATTCTGTTACTTGGTTACACTTCCTACTTGTTATGTTAATCCAAGTTATGATACTACTTCATGCATACTGCGATATAAATAGGACCCACTGGCTCTCACGCGTGGTCATGCCGGGAGGAGGAGCCACGGGTACCCCGGTCACCATTTGTGGGGTTCCGTGCCTCGCTCCCGATCGGGAGGACTCTCCTTCAAATCTCGGCTGGTTGGTGAAATTCACACATCTTGGCAATGGGACACTTTTCCTTGCCGTTGTTATCACTCTCGGTCCACGACGAGTAGACGGAGGGGATTGAGTGGGAGGTACACTGTTTACTTCCCGGTCGTCATCATAAGGGTCTCTTTCTACTTCAGCAGATCTATGGCCCCTAGGTCGGCTAGTGATGTAGCCGGATGGGTCGGCCGAGTACGAGTGCTCGGAGGGAGTGTGTTCCGATGGGTCGTGTTCGGATGGGTCGTGTTCGGATGACATAGTGAGCTGCGATAATAGTAGACTTTGTTATTATGTGTATTATTGTAAGTGCCTAAAATATGCAAGGTTTATGCCGACACACACAAAATCATGCTTTCAAAATTTTAGGTAGAAAATTTATTTTAAGCATACTTCCATTATGACCAACCCGAGTCTCTCATTATATTTACCCGAATTAAACATAGGTGATCAGGCTTTGTTTAATTGAGGTATAATAATGTGACATTCGACTTGGTTATATTAGCAATATACTTCAGATTTTAGACAATCATTTCGAAAACCGTTTTGAAAATAGTTTGCGTTATGGTTGGGTTATAGTTTGTGGTTCCCATAAGAAAACCAGCATTCTCTATAACCTTAGGCTCTGATACCAAATCTGTCACACCCCGCTAAAGCGGAAACACGAGGTATAACAGTGTAGGGTTTCATTTCAAAGGTAACAGACAACACCAACCACAAGTTTAATACAATAGTATGAAATATTACAATACAACGTCTTCAACCAAAAAGTTCCAAAAGAAAACGACGGATACAAAAATTAATAATAGAAATTTTTAAGGTTCTTGATGTTGATGTCATCAACCAAAATACACCCTACGTGCCTTCACTTACTTCTTATTCCCTGAAAAGCATGTTTAAAACGAAAAGGTCAACTACAAAGAGTTGGTGAGTTCACAGGTTTTTCATATCCAAACAGTTTTCAACCAAAGATTATTTTCGTGAGTCTTTTGTCACGACAAGCTTTAAATTTAAATCTTATGAGTACACATTACAATAAATGACTTTCGCAAGATATATGATTGTTGAGCCACTACTAAGCCTCCGACAACTTACGCCCCGCGGACTACCTCAGAGGTCGTATGATGGCCACATGAGTAGAACATTATTACCAGATAAAGTGCACCCCTACTCGTCAGTTTAAGGTGGGTTTGTCAAACCAAATAGCGCTATCCACAAATATCACCGGCTCGTTATGAGTTAATAAGTAGTGTACCTATTGGGGACTTAACATTTTTATTATCACTCAACATATCTTTGTCACTTATGTAAAGTTGTACATTCATTTGTACTCATTTCTTAAATCACAAATATCCATAATTTTACTATCATGAATCATTTAGCATTTTAAAATCATAACATGCTTTTCACCCCAAACATTTAAACAAGTAAAACGGGGCTGTGAAAACTCACCTTTTAGCGTAGATGCGCAAGTAGTGAAAGCTTGCTCACTTAATCCTCTTTACGGGCTCCCTATAATGTCAAACGATCTCTATGAGTCCTTCATAGCTAACCCAAAGTTAAACTTAACTAACTTAATCCACGTCTTGTGATATGCCTTAGCTTTAGTAATTTAGTTGAAATGCATAAATTAGCATTGTTCAAGTGTTTTTTTTTTCTCATCAATATGAATGGTTATAAGAAAACTCAGCAGTTTCCAAAATGCTCAAGCTGACAGAAACTTCTTACCACAAAAGTGACTGTTTTACAACACTTTCCAGAATGACAAATTTATCCATTTTTTTATATATGGTAATATACTGAGTTAAGGATATTGTGACCAAATTTCATGACTTTTGGAAGTGTTTAAGGGGTCCAAATAAATTTTATGAAACAGTGCAACACAGAGTCTAAAACAGGTTACACCCTTCTGCCATAACAGGCTTTTGGAGGGTCAAAACTCAATATTTTGCAGAGCTTTTACACACTCTGGAAACCTAACACATAGAAGCATCTCATGGAAAAAGATTCATAAATGTTAGATAAGTTTTGAGAGAGTTATGGCCAAATGAAGTTGCATGTACTAATCTGCCAATCTGGGACAGATTGACACACTTAACTTGTAAAAATTATTTGAGTGACCAAAACACCATATATATTTATGAAACCAAATGCATGTGAAACCTAACTCATATAAGGATCTTCCAGAGGAAAAATGAAGGAATTTTATGCATTCTACAGAAAGTTACATGCAAAATAAAATGACACAACAACCTGACAGATCATCTGCTGCACACCAAATTTGTTCTAAGGAGTTGAAGGTCTAAATCTCAATGTTTTCTTATGAGACCAGTTGGATTTGAACCCTAACCCATTAAACCTTACTCCAGAAGAAAAATGAGAAATTTTGGACATGATTTGACCAAGATATGGTCGTCCTAAGTACATGCAACAAATCTGCCAGATTCTGGAACTTGAAGATTCCCAATAAAACCCATTTTTAAGCATTTTAACATTCATAGATGTGGATTCCTTTGCTAAGGATTCAATCCCCACATCATATGACATGTTTTTAAAAGAGAATACCCAATAGTTAAAATAGAATATGCATGCAAAGATTTTCCAAACTCAGATTCTATTTTAAAGAACAAAATCACCAAAGAAGATGCTTGAAAGTTAAGAAAATGACTAGTTAGAGTTCTTACCTTTTGGAGATGATGCAAACACTTCAACCTCTTGAAGTTTTCGATTTGGATGATTGTTCTAGGGCTGAATGTTGCTGGAATTTCTAATGGTTGAAGGTGAAATGATGAAGAGAAAAGATGGGATTTCAAGAGAGAGAGAGAGAGAGAGAAGGAAGATGGATGGTTTCTTTAGGATTTGAAAATGAGTAACAAAATTCATGAAATTTGGAGGGTAAAGGAGGGGGAAGGGGCCGGCCCTTGCATGGGCCCCCAACCCTTGCAAATATTTTTTTTTCTTTTTTTTTTTATAAAATTTTGAGGCCCAAAAATATTATGTAGCATTTTCTTCTTGTTGATTTTTATAAAAAAAATTGAATTACAAGGCCCTAAAATACTATCTAATTTTTATTAAATTTCTTAAAAAGGAAAGTTTATATATAAAAGTAAACCCCTATATTTTATATAGGTTAAATGCTATTTGAAGCATTTTGGCATTTCACAAGGTGTTTCGGTTAGTCTCGGGTCGAAACCGGGTCTTTTCGGCAACTACCGGGAATTCTAGCGAATTTTCGCCTTAATTTTATTTTGAATGGGTCTTAACAAGGTATGTTCCCTATGTTAACATTTGTAAAGGTTAAATGATGCTAACCTGAAAGTTTTTGATTTTTGCCGGATGTTACAAGGTATGACTCTAACTGGTCCAAATAATGCTTCATCTTCTTCTATAAATACTACAGATGCAATTGTCGAAGAAGAAGAAAGTGCAGAAGATGAAACATCAAGAAAAACGACCACAGAAGCTGCACGAACCACAGAAGAACCAATTACAGAGGAGATCGAGGACCAAGACTATACATCCTCAGAGGAACAAACTCCACCACCACTCGTACCAATCATTCCACAAACGGTAGAATCAACTACCAAGGCACGAAGAACATCAGAGGCTGCACAAGAAGAAACACAAGAAGCCTCTGAAGAAAGTTTTGATGACATTGATGATCATCTTCCACGCACAACTCAGTGGACAAAAAGCCATCCTCCAAGCCAAATAATTGGAGAACCTTCTGACTCAGTAAAAACAAGGTCTGCCACTGCTAATTTTTGTTTCTTTACAAATTTTATTAGTGTTATAGAACCAAAGAAGATTTCTGAAGCCCTAGATGACCCAAACTGGGTAGACGCCATGCAAGAAGAACTTCTGCAATTTGAGCGTAACAGAGTATGGACTTTAGTACCTCTGCCAAGAGGGAAACAGGCCATTGGGACTAAATGGGTCTACAGAAACAAGAAGGATGAAGATGGAGTGGTCGTCAGAAACAAAGCAAGATTAGTAGCAAAAGGATATAGACAAGAAGAAGGCATAGACTACGATGAGACTTTTGCCCCTGTCGCACGTCTCGAAGCAATAAGAATATTCTTAGCCTTCGCAGCCCACAGAGGTTTTAAAGTCTATCAGATGGACGTAAAATCAGCTTTTCTAAACGGTGAAATCCAAGAAGAGGTTTACGTAAATCAGCCACCAGGTTTTGAAAGCTCAATGTTTCCAAGGCATGTATACTACCTTGAAAAGGCTCTATACGGACTGAAACAGTCTCCAAGAGCATGGTACGAACGACTTTCTACCTTCCTTCTAGTCAATGGCTACAACAGAGGTACAACAGATACTACCTTATTCTATAAACGCAAAAATAGTGAGATAATGCTTGTACAAATATACGTAGATGGCATAATTTTTGGGTCTACAAATTCAGAAGAGTGCAAAATTTTTGAAAAACTCATGCAGAGTGAGTTTGAAATGAGTATGATGGGAGAATTAACATTCTTCCTCGGACTTCAAGTCAAACAATCTTAAGAGGGAATTTTTATAAATCAAGCCAAATATGTCTCTGAAATACTTTTAAAATATAATCTCTCTGATACCTCTGCAATGAAGACTCCAATGGCCACTGGAAATAAGTTATTCTTAGATCTAAATGGTATTTCTGTAGAATGTACTCTCTACAGAGGCATGATTGGATCTCTGTTATACTTAACTGCAAGCAGACCTGACATTATGCATGCCACATGTCTTTGTGCACGTTATCAAGCTAATCCAAAGAAATCACATTATGATGCTGTAAAAAGAATCTTTAGATACCTGAAGGGGACCAACAATCTTGGTCTCTGGTATCCACAGAACTCTGGTTTTAGTCTTAAAGCTTATACAGATTCAGACTATGGAGGATGCATGCTCGACAGAAAGAGTACCTCTGGGAGTTATCAATTCCTAGGTGGTAAACTAGTCAGTTGGACCTCCAAGAAGCAGAATTGTGTCTCCACATCCACTGCAGAAGCTGAATACGTTGCTGCCGCTAGCTGTTGTTCTCAGGTTCTATGGATGAAGACTCAGCTAAAAGACTACGGCCACATTCTGTTCAAAATACCAATCTTCTATGATTCCAAAAGTGCTATTGCTATCTCTGCCAACCCTGTGCAACACTCAAAAACCAAGCATATCGATATAAGGTATCATTTCTTGAAACATCATGTTGAATACGGTACAATCGAAATGCATTTCGTGCCCACAGAATATCAACTCGCTGACTTATTCACCAAAGCATTAGACGAGAAAAGATTCAACTTCTTGGTGGGTAAGTTAGGAATGATTAACATGGTATGAAAATCCTCTGTAAGTATAGCTTTATCTTCTGTAAACAAGTATAAATATCTATTATTACTTGTTATTGCTTTGATAAATTTATTTCTGTATGTATTTTTTTGTGTGCAAAAATAATTCTTGGTTACAGAGCTTCTGTGGGTCCGCTCAGATCTACTGATAACCCTTACAGAATCTCTGGTAAACATGATCTATGCTCAATACAAATCTTACCATTCTTTGAACCAAGCATAGATCAAGGGGGAGCAAAAAGGAAAATTCTTGATCTACATAAGTGATTAGATCAAGGGGGAGCAAAAGGGACCCTGAAAAGATCTACAGAGGTAAATCTTTCAAAGAAAAGCCAAAGAAGAATGTCGATAATTCTCCATCGACAGAAGTAAGACAAAACTGCCGAGAACAGAAGAACCAAAAGGTATGTCTCTCGCACAAAAGGTTTTTGGAAAACAGTTTTCTAGGACAAGAATTGTCAAATATGTCCTAAATATACTATGAATAACATTTCAAAAATCAAAAGTTCAAAAAGTTTAACAAAATTCGAAATAGGAGAAATTTAAGGTCATAGAGCTTCTGCTGAGCTCAACAGAGGTTCTGCAGGAAATATGCTGTGTGATCACAAATTAACCTTCTGTCGATCTTTTGGAATGTTATCTCGGAAACCGACAACACACACCATGACCTTCTCGAACAAAACGTTTATCAAAATAGTTTTCTCGGACATCAACCATCAAAAATGTGCGAAAAACATCTCTTAACACAGATCAAAAATTGGATGATCAGAAAGTTAATAGAATTTAAGTTATAAGATTTTTTCTCTCATAGAGCTTCTGCTGGCTCTCGCAGAGCTTCTGCAAGTTCCAACAGAGCCACAAAACCTCTGTGAGTAAAATTTCTTGACAAAATCCTATTGATCCTCTCCAATGTCTTTACAAACGTTTTCGTTCAAAGAAGAACCTACAGAGTCATGATAACAATGAGATATATGAGAAAAGGTTAAAAATCAAGATTTTCAAAATCACAGAGCTTCTGTAAAACACAAAAGTTCTGCCATTTTGTTATCTGGGCATTTCTGTGGTAATAACGGTTACTGTTACTGCGAGTGAAACTCATATGGCTAAAATCAACCTCACGCGCCTAGCATTAATGGGTCGCGCACGACGTCCTGTCATATTCTGACAAGGCCTACGTGTCCCATTTTCATTGGGCGTACATGGAACGTTTTTATTTGGAAAGTTGAACCCGCCGCTCAAACTCGAGTGCGGATTCCAAACTTTAATCCATTGCCATATATTTTACTCTTTCGAATTCTACCGTTTTACCATCCTATAAAAACAAAGCTTACCCTCTCATAAAACATTTTACAAACTCTCATCTTCTTCTCCGGCGAAACCCTGCAAAAAGCTTGCAAAAATCTTATTCTTAAAATCAAATGGCTTCATCTTCTCGAGCTACATCCTCTGAACACTCTCCGGCGAACTCACCGGAACACTCCCCTGCACATTCAGAACATTCTGAAAACCCCAGCCTTGCAAGAAATATTGAACAACAAGATTCCGGGGACTCAGCAGACTTTGCTCCGACGACACACTTGCAAAACTTTATAGCAAAGGATCATTTCGAAGCCATTCTTCCTATCAAATCCAACAACTGCTATTTGGTCCCCTCACCCACTACTTTCGGCGAAGCCCATGCCATACTTCTGAACATCATGGAGAATCATGTCCTCTTCCCTCTACTATCAAGAACCCCGAACAAAATTCCAGTCCGTTATTTGAACCAATTTTGGCAAAGCTGCCGATTTGATAAAGACGATTCTCTTATCAAAGGGTACATTTCAACAGAACAATGTTCTCACTTGAATTCAACCTACCAACAAGGGGTCTTCTGGGATTGAAGAGTTATGCAGAGCAACCAACAGACGAAGAGCTCTGTCGATTCGTGGAAATGCTTGGGTACAACACCCAACTACGAAAGAGAAATGACTTCCGCAGAGGCCGATTACCACCTCTGTGGAACACTTTGTTCTCTATTCTTAACAAATGCCTGACAGGAAAGATAGGCAGTATTGACCAGAGCTCTCATCAAATCTTGAGCATCATGTATGGGGTTTACTATGATCTTCCACTAGATTATGCGACCATAATGATGCAAGAGATCATAAACACCATCGACAGAAAGAACAACTCGAAAAGGGTCAAAGAGAACGATCCCAACTTTCTACCACCTCTGAAATTCCAAAGAATATTAGGAGTACTGTTCGAACCTCTGCTGCTAATCCAAAATTGGCCAATGGAAGGGCCAACTCCCAAACAGTTCCCGATGAACAAGAATACCCCCACTGATCATGCTGATGGCTACTCACACTGCAGACCTCTGTCAAAGAAGCTTCTGCAATACACATCGAATAAATCCCTTAAGAAAGTGTATATACGCGATCATAGAACTCCTAAACCGAGTCCTATGACACCCCCGCGTTTAGGTGTCCCCCTAGGAACAATGATAGCAAAACCTCTTTCCACTCAAGAAGAAAAGGATCAGAAGTTAGCAAAGCACATGGGTATTCAACTCAGCTTTATAGCCAAACGTGCAGAACTAATGGGAAAGAAGTCTTCATCAAGAACCTCTGCATCTACTCCAAAAGCTAAGAAGAGGAAAACTGCAGAAGGCACCTCAACAAGCGCTGCAGAATATCAACCCTCACCTCCTCATGCCACAGAAATTGGCTCCTCTGCTCCTCCCTCCTCCCCAAAAATGAAGAAGAAAAGATCAAAATCAACAGAAGAAGGGGCACCAAATCCTAAGAGGAGGAAAACCAAAAAGAGGCATGGTAAATCACTTGCAAAGTTGGTAACCATTGCAGAAGAGGAAACTGCTGAAGAAGAAGTTGCAGAAGAAGAAATGGCTACAGAAAGGTATCAATCACCCTATCAATCTCCAGATAGATTTGCTCACCAAGGAGACCTGAACGACTTCTTACAGAACCCTGAAATTGCAAACACCCTAAATACATCAGGGTGGACGGCACAACCTCTCGACCACCACTCTCCAGAAGAACAAGATTTCTTCATTTCTGGCATTGACACACATCTGCAAGAAGATGACACAACACCCAGAAATCAACCAGCCGAAACCCCTGTTATTTTACAAAACCCTTTCATTCAAGGATTGGATGTCCACAGAAGAAGTCCAAACCCAGCTTCAGAAGAAATAGAACAAACTGAAGCTGAATGGAACAGAGGTGAAATTACAGAGGCTTCTGAGAACATGATGGAAGAAGAGAAAGAAAAAGGGGCCGAAGTTGTACAAAAAGAGGGATTAGCAACAACGGAGACAGAAATAGAGATCTTAGAGACAGATTCAGATGAAGAAGAGGCTGTCTGGATACGTAAGGTTCTTTATCATCCACATGTCATGAGATTATTTGGATCTCATCAAGTGTATGACCTCTTACGACCAGAGCAAGGAACTTCCACAGAACTTAGGGAAGAAGCACCAAGCCATAGGATAGTTACAGAGGATGATATGATAGAAAATGAAGTAGTGCTTGGATGCTTAACAGAGAAAGAAGCAAGAAAATATGCCTGGATAAATAGAGGCACACAACCAAAACCAACTCCCAGTGCAACCCACATTTCTAACTCCGCAGGTCTAGCTGCAGAAGGAGTTATTGAAAAAGAGCAGCACAGCTCGATCCAAACCCAACCCATCTAGCCAGAGGTTACTCTTTCAACCTCTGTGCCCACAGAAACCGGGGAATCCATTCCTAGGGAGTCTCCTCAAAGAGACTCAACTATTGTTCGTGATCAGTCGCCCCAGATCACCCTAGAACACCCTACAGAGGAATTCGTTTCCTCTGCCACGCACACATTAGGACCAAAACTTCTTTCAGAGAGAAGTAGTGAGCACAGAGACGAAGAGACTCTAGACAAGTCTCCCAGTCAACAGAAGGACATTCCAATAACCACCTATGGAGTGGATTTGGACACTGTTCTTCACAGAACTTCTGTAGAGATCGAAACTCAGGTTTCTTCTCGAGGATCAGAAGGAAATCCTTCCACCCCCATCGTACAAACAAGGGTGAACGAATGTGTCCCAGGAACAGGGACTCACTCTGGAGACGAATGTGTTCCTCCAGAGGTTACACAAGGAACACAAGTATCAAGGGATGAGTTCCAAACCCTTGTCACCTCTGTGAACCAAACATTGAAAGAGTTGCAAAGCTCTTTCAAATCCTTTACAGAGACAACATCTACGGCTATCCTGAAACTGAACACCAAAATGGACAATCTGTCCACAGAGGTAAAAACCACCATCTCAGAGATGAAGTCTTCTGCCGAAACTACTGCCAAAGCAACAGCCACTTCTGCAGCTCAGGAATTCGGAACAACTGCAACTTCTGCTTTCAGGGACTCTGTCAAAGATTTCCTTGAACAAATGAATACGCAATCCCACAGAACAGAGGGCATCACTCCTGCAGACTTACAGAATGCCCTATCACAAGTACAAGCAGAGGCAATACGCAACTCGACAATAATGCAACCAAAAGACTATATGACCAGAGCACAACTTACAGAGCTCGGACAGAACGTCATTAACCAGGTCACAGAAGTCATTGTCTCCTTCACAACTGCAAATGCCAACTATGTCAAGGATTTCAGAAAGAGTGTCAGCAGAATGCGTTTCAAAACAGAAGCAGAGCTTGCGACATTGATTGGCCTCTGCGATGATGTCTGTGAAAAGTTGATGGCAGCAGGAGCTGAATTACCGAAGAAGCCCAACACTTCTTGCAGAGCAGAGGGTACTTCTGATAAAAGTCAGGATGATTCTGATGATGACCAACATGGTCCATCAGATAATCCTGAGTGGGAGAATCTAAGAGAGAAAGCTACGAGCAGAGGAATACAAAGTCCACCAATCGCAGTAGAACCAATCAACCAAGCCCCTACAGAAGAAACCCAACAACAAACCCAAAAGACCACAGAGACAACACCCATCTCTGTGGAATCATCTCCTGACAAAACCAAAACTCCAGAAGCAGATCAGCAAGCCACAGAGGCAACAACCGCCCCTAAGGTAATCATTTTGGAAGAAACAGATGAACAAACCACAGAGAAAACACCCACCTCTGTGGAAACACCCCAAACCATACCCAGAAGAAAGTCTATTGCCACCAAACCAAAAAGAGCAACGACTTCTGCTTCTGATGTTCTGAAAAGAATGCACACAACAATGAGTGATCGAATGGCAAAGAGAGAAGAAGAAAGGAACAGGTTCACTTTAGCTTTCAAAATGGCAAGAAGATTTAATGTCAATATTTCATCAACAGAAACTGAGCTCGCAGAAGAAGTCATCAAACAACCTCCAACAGAGGTTACAGAGCAAGTCAAGCCAACAGAACCATCGCCACAAAAGTCCTCTAAATCACAATCGTCAAAATCCACAGAGGCAACCTCCATCAAACCAACAGAAGTGCCAACCTCAAAACCCACAGAAGAAACAGGTTCTGCCACGACAATAGCAAAAGATAAGGGCAAAGGGATACTGACAGAAGAGCCAAAGAAAAAGAAAACATTGCCAAAGCCAACAGAAAAACAAATGAAGAGTGCGTTTGACGCCTTTCAAACCCCAAAACCCGAAGAAGTTGACTGGGCACATGGATTGAAGCCTCTGTCATAAATTCCTCTAACTGGTAGAGCTGCAGAAGTTGTTCAACAGATGGAGAGTCTCAGAAGACAAATTCCACGACTTGGTCCAACACATGAAGAGATGGAAGAAGTGGTATACAAATACCTCTACAAACAATCCTATCAGACAAATCATCCAGTAGATCATGTGACAGATCCAAGGATCAGAGAAGAATTTGAGAACATCTTCACAAGAACAAAGCCAAGAACCAAAGCAGATGTCTTCTCAATTCACAAAATCAAAAAGGTGATCTTCTGCAGATTCTCCTTCACAAGAACCTATCCAAGGGTCAGGTACAATCTTTACAAAGTCAGAAGAGAGAACAATTCAGAATCTACCTTCGCTGATGCTGACTTAAGAAACATCAATCCTTACGATCTACCTGACCTTCTGCAATGGATAAAAGACAACTACAACACAGAGCCAAATACCAGAGCCTATCAAGTGTTGAGAAAAGCGACGAGGGAAAAGCTTCTGCTATACAGCATGATAGATTTTCAGCTGGGAAAGGATCTTGGTCCCAAACATCTAGATCTACGACCACCAGAAGATCGCTGCCCACCAGACGCTGTGCCCAACTCAATCATCAGAGAACCAAGATTTGGGTTAGTATTTCAAAACCCACAACACCAGGTTAAACTTTTTGTACTCATGGATTGTCAGAAGTACGCAACCAGTACTCTGAGCAAATTCAGAGCAAGCCTTGTAAAATACAGAGGTACAGAGAAAATGGATAGAGATGATGCAGATACTTTCATCAGAGAAATAGACTCAACAATCCGCCTAAGAGAACTTTGCATCAAATTCTACAAAGAGATCAGAAAAGTCGGCAGGGACAACAGAAGCTACAACGATTTCAAAGATGCCAAAATCTGATTCTCAGACCTCAAATCTCTGCAAACAAAGTTAAAGTTTATCTTTCATTGTACTCAAATGTAAAATGCCTCTGGCATATTTCTAAATGAAAGAAGATTCGAGGTATTGTTTAACCTCTGTCTTATCTAACTTAGCCAAACTTAACTCAAGTTCAAATTTTTTATTTTTCACTACTTAGGGGGAGATTGTTAGCTTCAATCTTCCTAATCATAGAAGTATTTAGAAGTAGTGAAAAATAGGCTAAGTATAGAAAAGCCTCTCACAGAGGCTCTGCCACTTCTTCCAGAAGATCAAGTCCAGAAAGCCACAGAAGCTACAGAGGTAATCACAGAACCTCTGTAGTGCGCAAGAAGAAGATCAACTCGGAAACAAGTGGACTGCTCCACAGAAGGTCAGACCATAGAACCTCTGTAATGCCTTACAGAGCCTCTGTGGTCTGCTATGAAGACTTGGAAGATATTACTGGATACGTTCATCAACTTGCATGGAAAAGTACTGTCAAAACACGTGTCAAGCTCTGAGTGGACTCAATAGGGCATGGTACAAAATAGACGTCTGCGCCATTTAATGCATTTACCAATAGTACATCTGCTCCATTAAATGCGCATGGCTCAAACAACTGCTCACACCATCCAGTCAACTGCTCACACCATCCAGTTCACTATTCATGCCGTAAAAGGAACAGTGACCTACTTCATAGTCTTCTAAGAGTAGTATAAAAGGAAGTCTCATGTTGAGATCTTCCTAAGAATTAATACACAAGGAATCACTAATACTCTCAAGCTTTATTGTCAAATATCTGAGTGTTACATTCTCACACACACCAACAGTTCTTAATCTGTTCTTCGTGTTGTTATTATATATTGAATAACAGTAACTGTTCAAGAAATCCTTTTCATTCTTTACTGTTTTCTTTATATGTGTGCGTTCTAATATCTATCAAACATATCTGTTAGTTTAATACGCTTCCACATCAAACTCTAAACTCAACTAATAGACTGTTAAGTGTATCTGGGTTCCAACAATATTCAAAGGTCACCCGCTTCGTACTGCTCTTGAAAGAACTCAACAAGTACCGGAGATATATTTGCAACATGTGTGGCATACCATTCAGTATATAACACGAGCTGATTCCAACAGCTTCTTTACACTGTGTAAGTCCAGGATTCAATCTTACAATCAAATATGAACAATTAAACAGTAAATGATAGAGAATTGGATCAAACAAACTTGTATTCAATCAGGAACAGATTACAGATCTAGAGAGAGAATCTCTCTAAGATTACAAAAGTGAATACAAAGTTATGCGGGAAAGTTAGTTAGCTTAACAGTGCTAACTTCTATATATACTGTAAGGAAATGTGAAAGTTCAGGATCCAATCTTACAATCAATATAACAATGAATAGAATAGTAATTGAGAAGTAATTTGATCAAGAACACTTGTATTCAATGAAGAACAGATTTACAGATCTTAGAGAGAGCGTATCTCAAAGATTACAAAATTTGAATACAAGAATATGCGGAAAAAGTTATGCCAAAAGATTAGCCAAAGATTTATTAGCATACAGTTGCTAACTCCTATATATACGGTTTAAGGAAAGACTAAAGCTACAGTACATAAAAGAAACAGACTAATAGAACAATTACACGTGTCCTAATTAGTAACTGAATATAACAGAGAATATCCCAAGATATGAATTCTGAACATACTTCTGAATAAGCGCTTCATAACATTTGTCTTCATAGTCAGAAGTTCTGAGTCTCCTACTCAGAACTCTGAACCTTCTAGTCAGAATCCAACACTTAGAATCTTTTTGAGATTTCTCACTCAGAACTTCTGAGTCTTCTACTCAGAACTTCTGAGTCTTCTGAGTCTTCTTTAGTCTTCTTACTCAGAACTCAACACTTGTGTTTTTGACAAAACTCTAGACCTAACAATCTCCCCCTTTTTTGTCAAACACACTTGTACTTTTCATCATCAAATTCTTAGAGAAGGAACAATCTTCAGAAAGAGCTCTTCTGAATGCTTTGATAACTTTTGCTCATAACTTTTGAATAATCTGAGTTAACAACTTCTGGTCAGTCTTTAATCAGCAGCAGCAACGATTTCCAAATTGATTTCTGTTATATATTTGCTTTTTCTTTGCTCCCCCTTGAAATGACAATTCTCATCTCCATGTGAACATTCATAAGATTTCTTTATAAGAAACAACCGATCAGTTTTCTTTTCCTCTTCTCCTTCTTAAAATAACATTTCTCTCTTTTGTTATTTCTGTAAAAAAACCATATCAATCTTCAAAATCTTTAGCTTTTCTCCCCCTAAAGTTTTGGAAAGCAAAATCATCTTCAAAATCTTTAGCTTTTCTCCCCCTTGATTTTCAAAACTTTTGCGATGCTTTTTCTTCGAATGAAATCTATGCTTTTTCTCCTCCTTAATGAATAACCTTGCTCCCCCTCAAAATAAGAATTATGGAGCAATTTGTTTTCTCCCCCTGAAAGTATGCATATATTTCATTAAAATTATTCATTTCAAATATAGTGCTTTAATGAAAACATTTATACAAGGAAAATAAGATTCACTGAACTACACTTGATAACTACTAACATTTGATCATTTGAAAATTTTACAAAAGAAATCCAACTTAATGAAATTTATCAGATTTTTCAATCAAATGAAATCAAATGCATGTGTTTGGATTCAAATACAAGTCATCATTGCATATCAAGTTAAAAATGTTCAGTTTCAATCCCTTTATTAAATCTATTTGGTGTGCTTAGCATGCGAAATATGATTAGCTTCAAGAATATGCAATTCTAAAACATATACGAATACTTTGCTCTACTCACACTATTTGTCCAAAATCAGGATTTTCACAAATTTACAAGTTTATTGCGACTTTGTATTTTCCCAAAGTTTCAAGAGATGTGCGCTCATTGGCATCTTTTAATTTTGTGCTCATTGGCATCTTTTAATTTTGTGCACATTGGCATCTTTTAATCAAAAAGTTTAGTAAGAATAAGATACACCGTTAAACATGACTTTCTATCTGGTTCTATAGCAGGATTTGGGTCAGCATATCCCATACCAGTTGGTCTTAGGTGCTAGGTGACAAGCACCCCTTGGAACTTAATTTCCCAAACCAGAAAGGCCACATCGATATATCTTAAATCCATTTATACCAGTAGAACATGACTTTCTATCTGGTTCTATTGCAGGATTTGGGTCAGCCGATCCCAGACCAGTTGATCTTAGGGACTAGGTGTCGAGCACCCCTTAGGACTTACTCTCCCAAACCAGAAAGGCCACAGGTACAAACTTTCAAACTAAATAATTATATATATATATTGCATCTCAATCACTTGGTTCTAAAACGTAGTACTTCCCCCATATTTTCGTTTCCATCCATCATTCTGACATTTAGGCTTTTTGAGCATTATATTCTATATAAGTATAGATTTCATAACATTGAGCATTCAGCATAATTTCATTCATGTGTTGCTTACCTTTCGATTTAATTCAGAAGTGAAAGTTGAAACAAATATAGCTCAGATAATACAAAATACTTGTAAAATCACTCTTTGACACACATTTATTCATTGAATGAAAATTAAAAAAAAAATCATATCATTGAATTAAATTTGTTAAGATTCAAACATTCAAAGCAATAGAAATAAACGTAATGCAATGTTACCTTTCACCACTTGTTCCTTGAAACATAAAAATATGACAGTTAAGGATATCACCTGAGAAGCATGGGTTCTAAACTGATTTGTTTAGAAGTCTTAGTCTCTGAAGTACAGGTCCTGAACTGAATTATTCAGAAGCCATAGTCATTTAAGTACGGGTTTTGAACAGATATGTTCAAAAACCAAAAACGTTGAAGCACGGGTTTTGAACTTTATCTTGAAACAGTCAGATCAAATTTTGAGTCAATACTCCCTCTGAAATCAAGATAATCCTGCAAAATCAAGAGATTTTGGTAATCATCTACGATGATTCCTCATTAGATATCAAAAAATCCAAATTATGAGTAGTAGAGTCAGAATTCTGATTAGAAGAGTCAGAATTCTGAGTCACTTGCTCAAAAATTCTAAGTATCAGAGTCAGAATTCTGATTAGTTGAGTCAGAATTCTTAGTAACTTGTTCAAAATTCTGGGTAGTAGAGTCAGAGCTTCTGAGTAACAGAGTCAGAATTCTGATAAAACTATCCAGAAAAAAATACCTTAGAATTTTTTTTGGATTTTGTGATTTTTGAACATTCTGAACTTCAAATCACCACAACTTGCTCAAAAATCAGAATTTTTCAACCAAAATTTGCAGGGTTGCTCAAAATGTGATTCTGAACATATTCTCTTGGAAAGTTTTCTACCAAAAACACCCACAACTATGAGTTCGATTATCCCACAGTAAACTGATCTTTTTGAAAAAAATCTTCAAAATCAACAAATTGATTTATATGAAACAGAAATTCATAATCACATTCAGACCGAGTTTTGGACCGAATTATCCAAAAGTCAAAATTCTCAATTTAAGCACATCATTTGTTTTCAGTCATGTGTCGGTATGATCATTCAGCTTTACACATGAATAACCTGCAAAACAGATTAAGTTGTCTTTGGTACCCATATGAACTTGGGTCCAAATTTGTTAGGTATAGTGGCATATGCAGATATTCTATAAGAACCATACCAGTGCTGAATAAAATTCTTGTTCACAAAATCATTAGTCCCACAATATGAACAACAAAGTTTCTTTTGTGCAATTCTGACTAATTGATTTACAGAATTAATCACATCAGGTTTAACAAAAGATTTTCTTTGAAATGTATTGTTCTTCTTGACATTTGAATTAGGAACATTTGATTTTGGCACTTCTTTCTTGGAAGTTGTTCCTTTAACTCTCCATTCCATTTTTATCTTTTTAAAAGAACAATTATAAGATTCATCAATAGGAGAATCATAAAACAGATTAGAAGAACGAATCTGATCTTTTGAACTATGATTTGATTTGTCAACAACTTTCGTTTCAAATTCTTTAAACTTTTTAACATACAAATCAAACCTTGATTGCAAATCAGATTTGGACTTCCTCTCTATCATGATTTTAGTTGATAAATCAGATAATTTCTTAATAAGCCTCCTTATCTCCAAATGAGAAACTTTCTTTTCCTTCTCAAACTCATCTTTTAAGCATTTTTCATTAAAGCCATTTACCTTCTTCTTTTCAGTCTCTTTCCTTCCATCTTCTAACTCTTTCTCCAACTCATTGATTTTTACAGAAAACTCATTTAACATTCCTATTTTCTTTTTCTCGAAAACATTCTTTTCTTTTTGAAAAACATTTTTCTTGCCTTCAAACTCTTTTCTTTCTTTTGCAAGAATTTTATCCAAATCAGAAATTTTCACAGATAATTCAACAGACTTTGTTTCAAAACCTTTCCTCTCAGTTTGAAAGTTTCTTCTCTCTTTCTCAAATATCTCTCTTTCAAGTATAAGAACTTGTTCAAAATCATAGATCTGTTTCAAGAGTTGACAATTTTTCATTTCACATGATTTGATTCTATTTACAGAATCTGTCAACATCTTTCTTTCAAAATTGATTTTCTCTTTCAAATCAACATTCTCTTTTTCTAACAACTTTATGTCCACTTGAGCCTTTTCAAAATCCTATAGAAAATCAGATTTCTCTCTTTGCAAAATCTTTATAACTTTTGCATTTTCATCTTGTTTTTCTTGAAGATTAGCAATCTTTCTTTCAAAATGTACAATCTCAGTTTTGGGTTTAGAAATTGTTTCTTTTGTTTTTACAGGACTTAATTTTTGTACATTGTCTGAACTAGTTAGAGAACTTGCAGGTCTCACAAAAACTTCAACAATCTCAGGCATGATGAAATGACAAATTCAAATATCAACTACGAATTATGATAAAAAATGAGAATCAACACAAATCTAGAATATGCAATGTAACGACCCGGTTTCCCAAACATGCTTCAAATAACATACATTGCATAACTTCATTACATTCATAATAAAAGATACGTAATAAACCACAAACGGTTCCTTCGGTCTCGAAACTACAAAATACATTAAGCTTCCTAATCAACGCCCATCAAAAGCTCCTTACACTTAATCCTTTCCTTTGCCGATCCTTAACCTGGAAAACATATTTTTGAAAACAAAATGAGGGTTAGACCAAACGGGTCTAGTGAGTTAATCCTAGTATTTTCCACAATCAATATAAAACTCTTTTCACATAATACTTTGTATCAAAATAGTTTACATAAAACCTTTCGTATAAGCACGCATATACCACACGTATATAAATACAACATTAGGACTCGTGCACCGTGTATCTCTCCTCATCTCATCTTCTTTCCCCTGGCCACATTAGTCGGTAGCAAGCCAACTAATTATCGTCACTGTACAATACAGTCGACTCCACTGTAATTACATACAGCCCCGCTGCAATTACCTACAGCTCCACTGCAATTTCATGCAGCCCCGCTGTATTTCCATACAGCCCCGCCGAATAATAATTCAGCTCGCCTATACTCGTTTTGTGCAATATAAATACAATATATATCTCAATATATCATATTGTCATTTATAAACCTTTCATCATTTTTCCAACCATATATATATATATAATTATATACATATACATATATCCTTCTAACATAAACATATAATCAAACCTTGACACGTATCCGTCTCATATATACAAACACATATATATATTTCACACATACTCACATACATATATAAACGCATATATGTATTCCAGTTAAAAACCTTTTAAAGTAAAACTCACCTCGATCGCTTTTCCAAAAACACTTGCAAGTTCCTTTCAAAAAGATCCTATCCTTCACCTTGACTCCACAGAATCTGAAACCAATTAAGATACATATATCGCTTTACTAGCCAAACACATAAAGCCTACTAAGTTCCGGTCCTCCAATGTTTCACTTATACTCTTACCCTTCTGACTTAACATCAAAACATAACAAGGTACCGGGACTACCCAGAGTATCGGGAGACAACACTACCGGGACTTCATGGTACCGGGACTCCATGGCACCGGGAGTTCCTATACCGGGAGTTCACATTACCGGAACTCTGCACTACCGGAAGTCTGCAATACCGGGACTCACATTACCGGGAGTCGTCCATACTGGGAGTCTACCGGGACTTCCCCGGGACTCTCAAGAACACAGTCGATCGCTTGTCCAATCCAGAACCCAAATCAAATCTATACAGCTATGATTTAAACTTTCTAATCCGATAGAAACTGTCTATTGATGATTACAAACATAAAACCTAAAGGATACATACCATAAAATCATCTCAAACCCGTTCAATCGATGCTCAAACTGAGCCTTTCCACTTCTGCTCCTTTTTCGCCTCACGAACACGCACACACACTATCTTTCTATGTTTAGGTTTCTGAAGAGATAATTGAAGTGTGGGAGATATTTATATCTCCATTTATACTTTAGCACAAACTACTCACTAATTACCAACCCACCCCAAATCTTATAACTTATCTCAAATTTCCCCTTAATATCAAAACCCCTTAGTTAAATAAATTAACGGACTTACCCGGGTATTACATTATCTCCCTCTTAAAAGAATTCCGTCCCGGAATTCGGTTAAGCAATAAACGAGGGTAACTACTTATCACGTCCTATCCAATGGTCCTTCACTTTGATCATTACATTCGACTACTTTCTCCCACTCTCTTCTCAACATAAAACACGTTTTCTCCAAGGATAGCACACTAGAAGGGACACACTCTTAACGGATCCTATGAGCTAGCTTTCTTTCACCTCCAAATCAATCGCACGTACCCAATTTCAACAACTACTATACTTTACTAACAATTTCACCATACCTCATATCAGAAACTTAATCGAGTCAATCCAAAATCACACTCAATGCTCAAAATAACTTCACATTTTCCATTTCTCAAACGGTAATACTCTATTCTTTAGCTAACCATCTACTGCCACTCCATTCTCTTATTCTTGAATAACACTACTACACACCGCCTAGACATCCATACCTCTCCCCACATACTTTTGGCACCTCTACACAACTTACAAACAAAATTCCGAGCAGAGGTTTCCACTTATACTCACCCCATATCATCACAAATCCACCACTTAATCTCACGAAATTCATAACTACTACACCTCGCACATTCACTAATTATAAACTGCCACCATCTTATCCACATTACCCCATACATTTAAACAATACCTTTCTTGATAGCGTCAATAATCACATTAAGTATAATCTACACAACATACTAAACTGTCGCCTTCATGACTAGGTCAAGACTTCACGCACTATCGTTACCTTCCACACACAATTCATCACGTTCTACATATTGCTATTATTCTTTACACTCAAGCCATCACACTCCACGCACTAACAAATTAGAACAACAATAATTAAACACACCCTTCTATATCTCTAACACAATTATCAAATATTTTTCTAACACAAATAATACAAAAGAATCGGTTTGCACCGAAGTCAGATAACACTTTAGCACGTATAAAGTTTATAGAAATATACCTGTCTTCATCTCTATCCATACGTCGAGTTCGACTTGCCACTCTGTTGATTCAACAAGGTTAATTTACACATAAGCACATACCCAATATAACAAGATATTCTGGTTCAACATGTACTTGTAAGTTCATGATTACACTGGCCAGGTGTAATTTGAAAATACCTTACATGATGTTCCTTCTACCTTTTTATATTTAACATCCCAAGGTTCTAAAATAATAAGGACATCCTACTTCACATACAGTTTAAGTCTAGGTATAAATCCAAATACCTAAATCCCTTAAACTAGGGCTCTGATACCATTTGTAACGACCCGGTTTCCCAAACATGCTTCAAATAACATACATTGCATAACTTCATTACATTCATAATAAAAGATACATAATAAACCACAAACGGTTCCTTCGGTCTCGAAACTACAAAATACATTAAGCTTCCTAATCAACGCCCATCAAAAGCTCCTTACACCTAATCCTTTCCTTTGCCGATCCTTAACCTGGAAAACATATTTTTGAAAACAAAATGAGGGTTAGACCAAACGGGTCTAGTGAGTTAATCCGAGTCTTTTCCACAATCAATATAAAACTCTTTTCACATAATACTTTGTATCAAAATAGTTTACATAAAACCTTTCGTATAAGCACGCATATACCACACGTATATAAATACCACATTAGGACTCGTGCACCGTGTATCTCTCCTCATCTCATCTTCTTTCCCCTGGCCACATTAGTCGGTAGCAAGCCAACTAATTATCGTCACTGTACAATACAGTCGACTCCACTGTAATTACATACAACCCCGCTGCAATTACCTACAACTCCACTGCAATTTCATGCAGCCCCGCTGTATTTCCATACAGCCCCGCCGAATAATAATTCAGCTCGCCTATACTCGTTTTGTGCAATATAAATACAATATATATCTCAATATATCATATTGTCATTTATAAACCTTTCATCATTTTTCCAACCATATATATATAATTATATACATATATCCTTCTAACATAAACATATAATCAAACCTTGACACGTATCCGTCTCATATATACAAACACATATATATATTTCACACATACTCACATACATATATAAACACATATATGTATTCCAGTTAAAAACGTTTTAAAGTAAAACTCACCTCGATCGCTTATCCAAAAACACTTGCAAGTTCCTTTCAAAAAGATCCTATCCTTCACCTTGACTCCACAGAATCTGAAACCAATTAAGATACATATATCGCTTTACTAGCCAAACGCATAAAGCCTACTAAGTTCCGGTCCTCCAATGTTTCACTTATACTCTTACCCTTCGGACTTAACAACAAAACATAACAAGGTACCGGGACTACCCAGAGTATCGGGAGACAACACTATCGGGACTTCATGGTACCGGGACTCCATGGCACCGGGAGTTCCTATACCGGGAGTTCACATTACCGGAACTCTGCACTACCGGAAGTCTGCAATACCGGGACTCACATTACCGGGAGTCGTCCGTACCGGGAGTCTACCGGGACTTCCCCGAGACTCTCAAGAACACAGTCGGTCGCTTTTCCAATCCAGAACCCAAATCAAATCTATACAGCTATGATTTAAACTTTCTAATCTGATAGAAACTGTCTATTGATGATTACAAACATAAAACCTAAAGGATACATACCGTAAAATCATCTCAAACCCGTTCAATCGATGCTCAAACCGAGCCTTTCCACTTCTGCTCCTTTTTCGCCTCACGAACACACACACACACACACACACACTGTCTTTCTATGTTTAGGTTTCTGAAGAGATAATTGAAGTGTGGGAGATATTTATATCTCCATTTATACTTTTGGCACAAACTACTCACTAATTACCAACCCACCCCAAATCTTATAACTTATCTCAAATTTCCCCTTAATATCAAAACCCCTTAGTTAAATAAATTAACGGACTTATCCGGGTATTACATTATCTCCCTCTTAAAAGAATTCCGTCCCGGAATTCGGTTAAGCAATAAACGAGGGTAACTACTTATCACGTCCTATCCAATGGTCCTTCACTATGATCATTACATTCGACTACTTTCTCCCACTCTCTTCTCAACATAAAACACGTTTTCTCCAAGGATAGCACACTAGAAGGGACACACTCTTAACGGATCCTATGAGCTAGCTTTCTTTCACCTCCAAATCAATCGCACGTACCCAATTTCAACAACTACTATACTTTACTAACAATTTCACCATACCTCATATCAGAAACTTAATCGAGTCAATCCAAAATCACATTCAATGCTCAAAATAACTTCACATTTTCCATTTCTCAAACGGTAATACTCTATTCTTTAGCTAACCATCTACTGCCACTCCATTCTCTTATTCTTGAATAACACTACTACACACCGCCTAGACATCCATACCTCTCCCCACATACTTTTGGCACCTCTACACAACTTACAAACAAAATTCCGAGCAGAGGTTTCCACTTATACTCACCCCATATCATCAAAAATCCACCACTTAATCTCACGAAATTCATTACTACTACACCTCGCACATTCACTAATTATAAACTGCCACCATCTTATCCACATTACCCCATACATTTAAACAATACCTTTCTTGATAGCGTCAATAATCACATTAAGTATAATCTACACAACATACTAAACTGTCGCCTTCATGAATAGGTCAAGACTTCACGCACTATCGTTACCTTCCACACACAATTCATCACGTTCTACATATTGCTATTATTCTTTACACTCAAGCCATCACACTCCACACACTAACAAATTAGAACAACAATAATTAAACACACCCCTCTATATCTCTAACACAATTATCAAATATTTTTCTAACACAAATAATACAAAAGAATCGGTTTGCACTGAAGTCAGATAACACTTTAGCACGTATAAAGTTTATAGAAATATACCTGTCTTCATCTCTATCCATACGTCGATTTCGACTTGCCACTCTGTTGATTCAACAAGGTTAATTTACACATAAGCACATACCCAATATAACAAGATATTCTGGTTCAACATGTACTTGTAAGTTCATAATTACACTGGCCAGGTGTAATTTGAAAATACCTTACATGATGTTCCTTCTACCTTTTTATATTTAACATCCCAAGGTTCTAAAATAATAAGGACATCCTACTTCACATACAGTTTAAGTCTATGTATAAATCCAAATACCTAAATCCCTTAAACTAGGGCTCTGATACCATTTGTAACGACCCGGTTTCCCAAACATGCTTCAAATAACATACATTGCATAACTTCATTACATTCATAATAAAAGATACATAATAAACCACAAACGGTTCCTTCGGTCTCGAAACTACAAAATACATTAAGCTTCCTAATCAACGCCCATCAAAAGCTCCTTACACTTAATCCTTTCCTTTGCCGATACTTAACCTGGAAAACATATTTTTGAAAACAAAATGAGGGTTAGACCAAACGGGTCTAGTGAGTTAATCCTAGTCTTTTCCACAATCAATATAAAACTCTTTTCACATAATACTTTGTATCAAAATAGTTTACATAAAACCTTTCGTATAAGCACGCATATACCACACGTATATAAATACCACATTAGGACTCGTGCACCGTGTATCTCTCCTCATCTCATCTTCTTTCCCCTGGCCACATTAGTCGGTAGCAAGCCAACTAATTATCGTCACTGTACAATACAGTCGACTCCACTGTAATTACATACAGCCCCGCTGCAATTACCTACAGCTCCACTGCAATTTCATGCAGCCCCGCTGTATTTCCATACAGCCCCGCCGAATAATAATTCAGCTCGCCTATACTCGTTTTGTGCAATATAAATACAATATATATCTCAATATATCATATTGTCATTTATAAACCTTTCATCATTTTTCCAACCATATATATATATATAATTATATACATATATCCTTCTAACATAAACATATAATCAAACCTTGACACGTATCCGTCTCATATATACAAACACATATATATATTTCACACATACTCACATACATATATAAACACATATATGTATTCCAGTTAAAAACGTTTTAAAGTAAAACTCACCTCGATCGCTTATCCAAAAACACTTGCAAGTTCCTTTCAAAAAGATCCTATCCTTCACCTTGACTCCACAGAATCTGAAACCAATTAAGATACATATATCGCTTTACTAGCCAAACAAATAAAGCCTACTAAGTTCCGGTCCTCCAATGTTTCACTTATACTCTTACCCTTCTGACTTAACAACAAAACATAACATGGTACCGGGACTACCCAGAGTATCGGGAGACAACCCTACCGGGACTTCATGGTACCGGGACTCCATGGCACCGGGAGTTCCTATACCGGGATTTCACATTACCGGAACTCTGCACTACCGGAAGTCTGCAATACCGGGAGTCGTCCGTACCGAGAGTCTACCGGGACTTCCCCGTGACTCTCAAGAACACAGTCGGTCGCTTTTCCAATCCAGAACCCAAATCAAATCTATACAACTATGATTTAAACTTTCTAATCCGATAGAAACTGTCTATTGATGATTACAAACATAAAACCTAAAGGATACATACCTTAAAATCGTCTCAAACCCGTTCAATCGATGCTCAAACCGAGCCTTTCCACTTCTGCTCCTTTTTCGCCTCACGAACACGCACACACACACTGTCTTTCTATGTTTAGGTTTCTGAAGAGATAATTGAAGTGTGGGAGATATTTATATCTCCATTTATACTTTTGGCACAAACTACTCACTAATTACCAACCCACCCCAAATCTTATAACTTATCTCAAATTTCCCCTTAATATCAAAACCGTTTAGTTAAATAAATTAACGGACTTACCCGGGTATTACATGCAAGAATTAATCAAATCTGTCACATGCATTTCATCAAACAGTTAGAGTACATGAATTAATGAAATCTTCTTTTCAACAAAAATTTGAATACTAATCAACATGCAACAGATATAATCACATTGATCAAGAAACCAATCAAGAATTTCGAAAACATACCTATGATCTCTGTTTAATTTCGAGAATTAATCAGCGTAGAGAGAAAATCTTTGGATGACTTGATTGTAAGATATCGATTCAACAGAAAGACAAATTCAAATTTCTTGAATCAATGATAGAAACGAATTCAAAAATTGTTAGGAATTCAAGAATTGTTAGCAGCAGCGGAATCAATTGTCGAATTGATCAAGAAACTTTAAGAACGCGATCAAACACACTCTTGGACGAATTTGTTTGTTGATTGGCTCTGATACCAATTGAAAGTTCAGGATCCAATCTTACAATCAATATAACAATGAATAGAATAGAAATTGAGAAGTAATTTGATCAAGAACACTTGTATTCAATGAAGAACAGATTTACAGATCTTAGAGAGAGCGTATCTCAAAGATTACAAAATATGAATACAAGAATATGCGGGAAAAGTTATGCCAAAAGATTAGCCAAAGATTTATTAGCATACAGTTGCTAACTCCTATATATACTGTTTAAGGAAAGACTAAAGCTACAGTACATAAAAGAAACAGACTAATAGAACAATTACACGTGTCCTAATTAGTAACTGAATATATAGAGAATATCCCAAGATATGAATTCTGATCATACTTCTGAATAAGCGCTTCAGAACATTTGTCTTCATAGTCAGAAGTTCTGAGTCTCCTACTCAGAACTCTGAACCTTCTAGTCAGAATCCAACACTTAGAATCTTTTTGAGATTTCTCACTCAGAACTTATGAGTCTTCTACTCAGAACTTCTGAGTCTTCTTACTCAGAACTCAACACTTGTGTTTTTGACTAAACTCTAGACCTAACAAAATGCTAAAGCTACAGTACATATAACTGGAAGACTAACAGAACTATTACACATGTCCTGTTTAACTAACAGAATATAAAGGAAAATATCCTGTCATAAGTTCTGAACATGTTGTTCAGAACTTCTGAACATTCTTCTGACTAAGCACATCATAACTTCCTTCAAGAACTTGGTCGTTTTCCAACTTCATCTTCAGAGGTTCTGAGTCTCCTACTCAGAACTCTGATCCTTCTATTCAGACTTTCACACTTGTAATCTTTTCAAGACTTCTCAGCCAGAGATTCTGAGTCTTCTTACTCAGAACTCTGAGTCTTCTATCCAGATCCAACACTTGTAACTTTTGACAAAACATCAGATCTAACAATATCCCCCTTTTTGTCAAACAATAATGTACTTATCAACATTGAACTCTTTCAAAGCAGGTACAATCTTCAAAAGAATTACATTTCTAAGATTAAGCATTCTTTCAATCTTTTCTATGATCTCTTGTATTTCTTCAACTTGTTTTCCTCTTGTTAACTTTTTCTCCAAGCTGTGTTTGATGAACCTTAGAGTTCCAGAACAACATTTTGCTACTTCTTCTGGTCTAAAGAAAATCTTTTCTTTTCTGTCATTCCTTAAGAAAACTCCAAACTCTGGATGTCTTACAACATTTCCACTCTTCAGAAGATTCAATTGTTCATGATCATTGTTTGGGTTGGAAAGATATACACACTGTCTTTGAATATACAGAGCAATCTTTCAATCTGTATATGCATACCATCTCAGAATGTAAAACATAGCATCTCTCACTGCAGCCAATGCTCCTCTCTCCTTTTTATGTTTACTACAGTCTTTATTTGACAAAAGACTATACCGCCTGTAGAAATCTGTTACTGAGGTCTTGTCAAAGTCTGCTTTAGTGAAGTAGTAGACTTTTCCACCTTCTCTTAATACTTCAAACCAATAATACTCATGTTTTCTGAACTTCTTAACACTCAATTCTCTTATTCCAGTGATTAAGAAATCTGAGTACACTGCCTCTTTTGGTTTTGCTAAGCATCTTGACATCTCTCCACGAACCCATTTATGTACATATGCTCTGTCATGATACACACTTAGAAAGTTGACTTCTCTTGGTTGAAAGAAGTTAGGAAGAGCATACTTGTTAGAGCATTGTTGTATTCAAGATTTACTGTAAAGTCAATGTACTGTATGAGTCTATACAGTATTGTGATTGCCTTTATACCTTGTATGTTATGGGTATAAATAGGCTTGTCTAGACCATTTGTTAGTAACACTTCAAAAGCTTAAGTAATCTTTTAGAAACCTTTTGTAATCCTTTGAGCTCAATACATGGATGACATATTTGCTCTCTAGATTCTCTCTCACTACATTTATATCTTATTGCTAGAGATATGGGATTTCACAATTGGTATCAGAGCTAAACAGAAGATTCAAGCAGATCGAAGACCAAATTGAAGATTTTTTACACTAAAGCTGAAGAATTCGGATTGGGTGTTCATCACTATTCATCACTGTTCATCAAGAATTCTGACCCTTCTTCATTTACTATTTATCCAGATTTCATCTTTTCTTTAATTTTTTATCTTTTGGATTGATTCTTGACATCATTGCACTCGGATTTGATTCCTGAACATCTTTAATTCTTGGATCAACACCAAAATCTGCACAGAATTTGCAGATCTGATCATTTTATATCATTTTTGTTCGAAAACTTTTTCTACTATTTTTGGATCAAAATTCGATTAAATTGATCGAATTAGGATTTGTGATTAACTAAGAAAGTGTGTGGAATCAAATTTCGAACAAATCTGTGCAAATTTCATAACAATTGATCAAGAATTGAAAAAGTTATGGCTGATTTAGTGATTTTCGTGTTCGAAGTGCAGAATTCGGATCATTCTTGGTGAATTCGGATCATTCTTGGTGAATTCGTATCATTCAAAGAAGAATTCGGAGTGTTCTTGGAAATACAAGTGTAGAATTCGACTCAAGAAGGATTCGAATTGATTGAATTCGAACCCAGCTAGATTCGAATTGAGGAGAATTCGAACCGTGTTAGATTCGAATTGAGGAGAATTCGAACTGTGTTAGATTCGAATTGAGTTGATTAAATTTTCCAAGTGTTGAATTCGAACCCTTAAGCATCCGAATTCATAGAATTCGAACCCTTAAGCATCCGAATTCATAGAATTCGAACCCTTAAGCATCCGAATTCATTGAATTCGAACCCTTAAGCATCCGAATTCATTGAATTCGAACCCTTAAGCATCCGAATTCATTGAATTCGAACCAAGTTAAGTCCGAATTGAGTGAATTCGAACCCTTCAGCATCCGAATTCATTGAATTCGAACCCTTCTCCATCCGAATTCGTTGAATTCGAACCCTTACTCATCCGAATTCTTGAGAAAAAATTTTATCCCGAAATTTTTTCTATAGTGTATTTCATACACTGTAAGAGCTTTTCAAAAAAAAAATTATATATTTTTTTTGTGTATTTTCATACATTGTCTGCTTGATCTTCTGAACGATCAATTTCTAGCAATATTCAAAATGGTTTTACAACAAGTTATTGTTAAAAGCAGTGGTGAAGATTTGAAGCAAACTCTGAAAAAGGAGATTCCTCCATTTGCAAAAGTTTTTGTTAAACCAAATGTAAAGTTGCAACAAGTCATTATAACAGAAACATCTGTTAATTCACATGTATCTGTTAAACCAAATAATGAAGTGTTGCAACAAGTCATAATAACAAAAACACCTCCAAAGCCACTTGAAAAAGCTAAGGCAAATAATGGAATTTTGCAACAAGTTATTTTATCAGAAACATCTCCTATATCAGAAACTCCTGTTAAAGATAATGCTTCAAATTCTTCAACTCCTATTTTAAATAAAGCATTGGAAGAAGAAAATGTTAATCTGAAAAGACAAATTTTAGACATTTCTTCTTCAAATGCTAAACTTACTAAAAGAATAACTGATCTTGAAGTTTATATTGCAGATCTTGAAGCAAAGAAAGACAACTCAAGTCTGCACGATCAAATCGAGAATCTTCAAGAGAAAGTAACAACTCTTCAAAAAGAAAATGCCGATTTGAAGAGTAGAGAAGAAAAGAGTGTGAAGTGGAACTTAAAGTTACATGCTCAATTAAAAGAAGTTAAAGATATAGGGAAAATTTTGGACAGTGAAAATGCCGATCTAAAGAGAAAACTGTCTAATTTTTCTTTTGAAGAAAAGAAAGTTTTTGAAGAAAAGAAAGAGACTGAGCTGAAATGTATAAAACTTTCAAAACAAGTTTCAGACTTTGAGAAAGTTTTATTTTTAGAAAAAGACAAGCTCGAAAAAGAAAGAGCTAAATTTGAAACTGAACGCAAATCTTTTGAGATCAAAAGTTCTGAACTTTCCGTGAAAATCTCTGAATTAGAAAATCTTTTGGAAAAGGAAAGAAAAGATTTCACGGAAAAGCAAAATCTCTTTGAAAAGGAAAGTAAAACCCTTAAAAAGAAAAATATGGAAATTTTCAAAGAGATTACTGATAAAAGAAGGTTTTTGGAAAAAGATTTTGAATCGGAACGTGTATATTTTGAAGATGTGATTCTTAATCTTACCAAAAGATTATCTGGTTTATCAGCTGATATTATGAAGGATCAGTTGATCAAATCTGATCTCCAAAAGAAATTTGATCTAATTTCTAAAGAGAAAAATGTTTTAATAAACAAAGTCAAAGAACTTGAAGACGTCATTTTTAAATTTGATGTCTCAAAGCAGGCTAGTCATAATTCTATCTTTCAGACTCCATTTGTTGATTCAAATGATTCTGAATGTTCTTTTAAAACTGCTTCAAGTTCAAGTTTTAAAAACATTCCTTCTAAACAATTTAAAAGATCAACAGATTTCTCAAAAGGTCAGATTCGTTCTTCTAATCTTTTCTATAATCCTCTGTTTGATAAATCGGATGATATTCTTAAGGTGCCTAAAATTAATACTTCCAAATCTGAAGAAGTTCCAGTCTTCAAGAGGGTGAAGATGGAATGGAGAATCAAAGGCACAGCAATTCCAAAGAAAGATGTGCCAAAATCATCTGTATTCACATCAAATGCCAAGAAGAACAATGCGCCAAAAGGTAAATCTTCTGCTAAACTTAATCCTATTCATTATGTAATATATGCATACTTTCAGGGGGAGAAAATAAATTGCTCCAGAATTCTTATTTTGAGGGGGAGCAAGGTTATTCTGTATGGAGGAGATTGTTAGCAATACTCAAAGACACAACTGAAATTGAAAATGGTTTTCGATGATTATGATGCTCACCATCATCGAAAAAGGGGGAGAAAAGTTTAATTTCAATTTCATGTCAAAGAATTTTCAAATCAAAGATATTTCAAGTCAAAGATTCGTGAACAAAGACTGAAGATTGGGGAGAAGGATCATGTGAAGTCCAAATGTTGCCGAATTTGGTTATCTTAGTTCTGAGTGATTCTCGGAATGCGCTTACACCTAAAAGTTCAACAATGTGGTTGGTTTCACATCTTTCTGATCCAAACTCTAATCGTTTCTGATTTATCTTGTTCCGAATTGATGGTTATATATAAAGATCTGAATTTCATGTTCAAGACTTGAAGACAATCTGTTGAAGATTTTATTGAAGAAGATTGATTTTTCAAAGAGAAAGACAAAGACTTTTAATGTTTGACTGAAGATTCTTCAAAGCTGAGTTCTTAAAGAGTGTCAAAGCATATAGTTCGCCGTGAACTAGTGGAGATAAAGCTACTTGAAGATAGTTTGATAAAGTGTCTGTTGAAGAAGATTGACTTTACAAAGAGCTGAAGACTGCTGTCAATTTTTTTAAATCTTGAATCCAAAGGGGGAGATTGTTAGAGCATTGTTGTATTCAAGATTTACTGTAAAGTCAATGTACTGTATGAGTCTATACAGTATTGTGATTGCCTTTATACCTTGTATGTTATGGGTATAAATAGGCTTGTCTAGACCATTTGTTAGTAACACTTCAAAAGCTTAAGTAATCTTTTAGAAACCTTTTGTAATCCTTTGAGCTCAATACATGGATGACATATTTGCTCTCTAGATTCTCTCTCACTACATTCATATCTTATTGCTAGAGATCTGGGTTTTCACAATACTCCAGAAAGTAACCATTAACATCAACAGGTATTTCTTCTTCATTAGCCTCAGGCTTTTCTGGTTGATCTGCATCTTTCATTTGAACATCTTGTGAAGACACATCAGGAATATCTTCTTCAACTTCATCTGAATAAACTCCATTTACTTCATACTCAACAGGGAATACAAAGTCTTTATGTAACAGTTTCTTTGGGTTTTCTTCTGAGAGCATCCATTCACTATAATCTTTGATTCTTATTCTGAGATCCAACCTCTCTTTGATATGCCTTTTGCATTTTTCTTTCAGAACTGCTTTCTCACCCTCAGCATTTACTACCATATTTTGCAACAAGTATTGTAAAGTAGCATCACTGTACTTTATCAAATCATTTAGCCTGAAAAACTTTCTTATTCCACAAACTATATATGCAAAACCCTCATTTTCAACTCCTTCAGCAATAAATCCACGACCTCCAATTTCATGAATAGGCTTTCTAATTGGTTTGCTCAAGTTACATTTCTCGTTTCTTTCTTCAATTGCCGACTGGAAATCATAGAAGTACATATTTCTCACATATATTCCCAAAATCCTTCTGCATTCAAGTTTTATCCAAGATTCTTCAGTACTAGCAAAGAACTTCACCAGAAACACTTGATCATTCAGAAATAGTCTATGGAGGTCAAAACTGGTCATGCTTACTTTCAGATTCCCTTCCTTCTGAACTGTTAGGCTCACATATTTTAACCCATCGAATTCATCAGTCTGAAACTCTAGAACTTTCACAATTGCTCTCTGAACATGTAGTCTTTCATCAGGCTTTCTGAATCTATTAGAGGCTTCCACATAAACCATCTGAACTCTTTCATCCATGAATCCATCAATAAAATTCTCTATAATCACATGATCATCTCCTGTGCAGTAAAGATACTTATATGTTTCTTCTGGAAATACATATTTGAAAAAATGCTTGACAAGTGGAGTGTCACTCATATCAAGAATAAAATCACACAAGGGTTCTTTTAGAACTGGCAGCTCAATTCTACGAATCACAATGGGTTTTCTGAACACATAACCCAAAGGCATGAAGAAATATTTAACTCTGCCATACTCAGCATCATTTCCACCCAATTCATCACCAAAATGCTCTTGAAAATCCATTTGAGACTTCTTTGAATAATCAACATAATGATCTTCTTCTCCTAACAAATCTATTGGCTTCACTGTTCTGATAACTCTTTGAACTTTCTGAACATTAAGAGCTCTGATCAACTCACTATGTGTTAGCTCCAAATATTAGTAATATTAGAAGTATTGAAAAATAGGCCAAGTATGAAAGAGTTCCACAGAAGCTCTGTTGTGTTCAACAGAAGCTCTGCTGAAGCAAACAAGATCATTCAAGGAACACCAAGTCCCAAGAAGAATCTACAGAAAACTACTCACAAAGGACCAAAGAAGGATCTACAGAAGAAATCTCACCAAGGACCGAGCCGCAGAACCTCTGTCACCCTTGACAGAGCCTCTGTAGTTCAGATTGAAGACTTGGAAGATATTTATAATATCTTACCACTGTTGCAGAAATATCTTTCAACTGTTACAGAAATATCTTGCTACTGTTCCAGGGTCCGTTCATCAACTTGTACAAGGCATGGTCCGACAACAAACACGTGTCAAACTCTGATTGGAATCCTTGCAAGTTGATATTAGCGCATTAAATGCATGCAAATTTCCAACTGTTCATGACATCCCTTCTTTCCTGTAGCAATAGTCCTTTTGTCTATAATAGTTCTTTTGTAGTAGTATAAAAGGAAGACTCATGTTGAGTTCTTCCGTACCAAGTTTAGATACAAGAAAAACACACACACACAATTAACGTCAAATCTATTGTTAGTGTTCTTCATCAAATACAGTAAAACTTTGAGATATTCATCTGTTCTTCATATACTGTTTATTTGATATTTTGTATTGTTTCTATATAAACATATCTGTTAGTTCTTCAAATACGCTTCCGCAACACATCTTATTTGAACTAATAGATAAGATAATCTTTGTTAATCAAATACGGGAACCAACAACTGGTATCAGAGCAAAGCTTGATTTTTAATATCAAGCGATCCTCGTTTAACAAGATTATTGGTAGAAACATGGTCTGATTTTAACCTATTATTCATTCCTTCAAACAGATTCTACTTTTAAGCCATTTCGATTTATTCGATATCTGGTAAATCTAGAGAAACTGTTTCTTTAGTTAAAACTCCATAAAAGTGCAATGTTAAGAACTTCCACACCTAGAAAATCCTTCCAGATTATTCTTTCGTACTTTTTCGTGTCATATCTTTATACTGAAACTTCCTACTCTTAAAATGACAAGCACACAAAATTTCTTCACAGCTGGTTCATTAACCAAACCACCTTCTCTTCTACGAAATGAGTATCCTCAGTGGAAAATAAGATTGATCCATTTCTTTGAGGGTACTGATAAACAGCTCGTACAATACCTTTATAATCGACCTCATGTCCCTATGTTAATAGTACCTCGTGTACCAGCTACAACTGACACTCCTGAAATCCCTGAGCATCAAAAACCTAAAACCAGGGATGGTTGGTCAGATCAAGATAAGGAAAAGGATGAACTCGCGCAGAAAACAAAAAGAATTTTGATAATGGCAATCCCCAACGATCTTTTCCAGTCTTTAGATGCATGCGAATCTTCGTATGATCTTTGGAAGGAACTGGAGAAACAACTTGAAGGGGGAGATAAAACTCAGAAAAATCGAAGGGCTCAATACATAAACGAATATTACGCGTTTAAAGCCCTGACAAATGAATCTCTGCAAACAACATATGACAGGTTCAACTCTCTGATCAATAACTGCAAGAAGTTCGGCATCCACAGAACATCTGAAGAGAATAACGTCATGTTTCTCAAAAGTCTGAACGAAGAATGGTTCCAGTTATCTAAGTCTCTACAAACCAATCAAGATTTAGATTCCTGGACTCTTTCAGACCTCTACGGAACATTAGCTGGTCAAGAGCCTCAAATCGCACAGACAAAGACACTAACCACTGCACCTCTTGCTTTGGTTGGCAAATCTACAGAAGATACATAGAGGCTGAGGAAAGAAAGAACTACAGAGGAAAAGAAGAAGGAGAAAAAGAAAAAGATGGTGGTAGTTGACAGCGAAGATGAAAAGATTGTGGAAGAGGGAGAAATAACTCTAGTATCAATAGCAACATCCTTAGCTCTGTTGACAAGAGAATTCAGAGAAAACCAAAAGAGTTATGGAAATGAAAAATACGGCAGAGATAATAGAGAAAAAAGAGAAGATTGGAGTAGAAGGGATCAAGGAAGAAGAGAAGAATCAGCTGACCGACAGAGGTCAGACGACAGAAGTAACGATCAACAGAGGTCGAGTGATAGATTCAACAGAGTAAATGACTGACAGAGGTCAGATGACAAGGCAAGCTACACACCACAAGAATGCTACAAGTGTGGTAAGCCTGGTCATTATGCAAATGAATGCATATCGGAAAAAGGTGGTGACCGTCAGAAGTCCGACGATCGTGCTGGTAATACTTCCAAGAACCAAGGTTGCTACAATTGTGGGAAGCCAGGCCACTTTGCCAATGAATGTAGAAGCAGGTCAAATCGCCCAAAGAAGGACTCAGCTTTTTACAAAAAGAAAGCTGAATATTATGCTCAAAAGTCACTCATGGCGAATAAAGTGGTAAACAAGGAGGATTGGGAGTCAGATACAACCTCTGATGAAGAATTCACCAACAATGCCTTGTTCTGTGGCATGGCAGAAATCAGCTCCGACTCTGACACTGAGGTATCTACTTCAAACTCCACCTCTAGTACTACTGAAGTTGATTTGCTTATAATTAAAACTGAAAATGTTGAACTGAAAAATCTCACTTCAAACTCCACCTCTAGTACTACTGAAGTTGATTTGTGATTATATTCAGAAAAAGCTCACTTTTTATGAAAGAGCGGCTAGACTTCTCACTGAAGAAAAAGCAAAGATTTTCAAAGAAAAGGAAGAATTAGAAGCACACTGGAAAAAAAATCTATTTCCTTTAAAAGAGAAAATTTCTGAATTAAATACATCTTTAAAATCCAAAACAAAAGAACTTTCAGATTCTGAGAGCGACAGACTTAACATTTTAGCTCTAAAGGGATATTTTCAAAAGGAAAGAGAAGTCCTTTGGCAAGATCTACTTAGAAGAGATGTTTTAATTAAAAATTATCGAGATGCTCAAAAGGTGTATGAGAAAATAAATACTCAAATAGGAAGGCGAGGTATTGGGTACAGTGATATTAGTCAAGGTATGGAAAACAAAAAGAATAAACCTTTGTCATCTCTATTTACTTTAGGAAAAGTCAACAAACCTAATTTCCCAAACTTAATCTCTGTAAGGAAAAGAGTAAAAGTCTGTGGGGAACCTCACTTAAGGAAACCCATGAAGATGATAAATGTGTGGTTTGAAAACACAGACTTATCACCTTCAACCTCTGTCAAAAGAGGATACATACCAAAGAGATATCTGAAAACTCAAAATCAGATAGGAATCTTCAAGTTTGGTAAACCAGAGACTCAAACTCAAGTTGCCTTTGTCTGCACAATAGATTCTGAAAAGAAATTATCTGCAGAAGCACTTGAGTTCAAACCCAACTTTTCAGAAGAAAAACTAAGAAATAAAATTGAAAAGGAAATTATGGAAATCGGGAAAATAGATATTTTGAAAAATCTATGTACACCTTATGTAGATCAAAAACTCTCTAAAGAGATCTTGTCAGACACCTCTATTGACTTTGAAAGTACTTTTTCAGAGGAAGAAAACAAGTATGACACATGCTCGGAAAGTCCAGCCTCTGTCGAAAGAAATATTGATGACTCAACCTCTGGATATGAGGACGATTCATCATCTGACGAATCAGAGGCTGACAAAATAGAAAAGATTCCTTATGACACAGAAGTTATTAAACAAATCTCTGAAGTTCTTAATAGAACTATTTTTCCAAAAGAGAAAATCACTGGAATTCCTATCTGTTCAGACTTTATGGATATGTGCATACAAGCCAAAACCTCTATTGAGCTTGAAATGTTAAAACAAAAGAAGTTAATATCCTCTAAAAATCCAAGAGATTTAAAGTTTTTAAAAACCTTAAAAATAAAAGAGAAATCAACATGGCAACAAAAGGGTAAATGGACAAAACCTAACAAATCTTTTTCATCTGTGACAGTGAAATCAACAGAAGTTCACAACAGAAGGGACTCACAGAAGGCTGCTACAAACAAAGATTTTTGCCAACAATCTAATCTACATAAATCTTCTTGTAATAGGAAGCCATATGCTAGAATAGAATGTAATACCTCTGTGGCCCAGTTTAAAGCTTTCAATGAAAATTTCAAGCAAATCACTTCTGATGTTCAATACTGTCATTGCTTTGATCTAATGTTCAAGTTAAATAATCATTTCTGTAGTTCAAATTGTTTTCTCTCTACAGTTAAATCAAATATAAAAGAGAAACAAACTGATTCTTCGACAAAAAATAAAATGTATTTCAAGAATGCCAAGGCAAACTTGAAAAATTCTGACGAAACTGGACCCATGTGGATATAGGTATCTAGACTCCGGATGCTCAAGGCACATGACTGGCAACAAAAGTCTTCTATCCACATTCCAAGAAAATTAAGATGGTGGATCAGTGACTTTTGGAGATAGCAAAAAGGGGCATATCAAAGGCTATGGAGTCATAAAGAAAAGAGAATATCACAATACACAAAGTTGCATATGTGGATGGCCTAAAACACACCCTACTCAGTGTACGCCAACTTTGTGACACAGGATTCGATGTACTATTCAAAAGAACATTCTGCTCTCTACTAAGTGAAGACACAGGAATTGAACTTCTGCGAGCCAAAAGAAAAGGTGATCTGTATCTAATGAACTTCAATGCCAAAAACAAGGACAACATTTGTCTTGTTGGAAGCAAAAGTGAATAAGCCTGGCTATGGCACAACAGGTTCTGTCACTTAAACTTTCATACTCTAGATAAACTGGTAAAACTTGATCTGGTCAAAGGTTTACCAAATGTTAAATTTAATAAGGATCATTTATGCTCTGCCTGTGAAATGGGAAAACTCAAAAGAGCTTCCCACAGAGGCAAATCTGATGGGTCTTGTCCTAGGCCTCTGTTCATGCTTCACGTTGACCTCTGCGGTCCAATCGCTATACAGAGCCTAGGTGGCAAGAAATATATACTTGTCTTAATTGATGAGTATTCTCGATTTACATGTTGAATTTATCAGAAAGAAATCAGATGTTCCAAGCATCCTGATTAATCTAATGAAAAGAATCCATGTTCTTTATGAGTGCAGAATTCTGAAGTTACGAAGTGACAATGGCACAGAATTCAAAAACTCTGTCATTGAAGCCTATCTCACAGAAGAAGGAATATCCCAGAACTTCTCTGCCGCTCGCACACCACAACAGAATGGCGTGGTCGAACGAAAGAACCGCACGCTTGTGGAGGCTGCAAGAACCATGCTTTCTGCATGTGGATTACCAATGACTTTTTGGGCAGAAGAAATTTCAACTGCTTGCTATACCCAAAATCGTTCAACGATCGGGAAAAGACACATCAAAACTCCTTATGAATTGATCAACAAACGACGACCAAACATCAAGTTTTTCCATGTGTTTGGATGCAAATGCTTTGTCTTAAACGACAGAGACTCAAGAGGAAAGTTTAAAGAAAAGGCAGATCAAGGCAAGTTCATCGGGTACTCTGCCGCTTCCAAAGCCTACAAAGTTTACCTTCTGAAGTCACGCACGATAGTAGAAAGCATCAATGTGTCCTTTGATGATTCATTCCAAAAGACTTATGAACAACTCAGTTCAGAACTCGGGCTAAACAATGAATCCTCTGGCATCTCAAAAACAAATAAAGATTTAGATCTTCTATTTCAAGAGATATTCAACCATGATGTCGACTCCTCTGCTAGAACCAACAGAACCTCTGCTAAATCACCTTCCGTAAACGAAGTAAGTATCTCTCTGTCTGATCCATTTAATCCCTCATCCTCTTCTACAACTACTACAGGTACTGAAAATCTAACAGAAGATACGACAGCAAAAGATTCTACAATAGAGGTTATCCAAATACCAACAAATCCTACAGAGGAAGCAACACCAGAACAAACACCAGAGGGAAGTGAAGATCAAACCACAATACCTACAGAGAAGGAAATCCCAACTTTAATACCCATTCCTACAGAAGCTGAACCATCAACCACTTCAACCACAGAAGTTCAACTTGATGACTCAAATGATCATCTTCCACGAACAACTCAATGGACAAAAAGCCATCCTCAAACACAAATCATCGGTAATCCCACTGATAAGGTAAAAACAAGATCAGCTTCTGCAAATATTTGTTTCTTTACCAATTTTATTAGTGTGATCGAACCGAAAAAGATCTCTGAGGCCCTGGGTGGATGCTATGCAAGAAGAGCTTCTAAAGATTTGAACGAAACAAAGTCTGGACTCTAGTACCTCTACCACAAGGGAAACATGCCGTAGGGAGTAAATAGGTCTTCAGAAATAAAAAGTATGAAGATGGAGTGATCATTCGAAATAAAGCAAGACTGGTGGCCAAGGGATATCGCCAAGAAGAGGGCATCGATTACGATGAAACTTTTGCCCCTATTGCACGGCTCGAAGCAATAAGAATTTCCTTAGCCTTTGCAGCCCATAGAGGTTTTAAAGTATATCAAATGGATGTAAAATATGCCTTTCTCAATGGTGAAATTCAAGAAGAAGTATCCGTCCAACAACCACCAGGATTTGAAAGCTCAAAGTACCCAAGGTATGTCTATTACCTCGACAAGGCTCTATATGGACTGAAACAGGCTCCAAGAGCATGGTACGAAAGACTTTCCACTTTTCTTCTCAATAACGACTACCACAGAGGTACCACTGATACAACTCTATTCTTTAAAGGTGAAGGAAATGAGATTATTCTTGTACAAATATATGTAGATGACATTATTTTTGGGTCTACTAATGCACAAAAATGTAAAGATTTTGAAAAACTCATGCAGAGTGAGTTTGAAATGAGTATGATGGGAGAATTAACCTTTTTCATCGGACTTCAAGTCAAACAAACATCAGAAGGAATTTTCATAAACCAATCAAAATATGTCTCTGACATACTTGAAAAATATAGCCTCTCTGATGCCTCTGTCATGAAAACCCCAATGGCCACTGGAAATAAACTTTTTTCAGATCCAAATGGCATCTCTGTCGAGTGCACGCTTTACAGAGGAATGATTGGGTCTTTACAATACTTAACGGCCAGTAGACCTGACATAATGCATGCCACATGTCTTTGTGCAAGATATCAAGCTAATCCTAAGAAGTCACATTATATTGCTGTAAATAGAATCTTCAGATACCTCAGAGGGACCAAAAATCTTGGCCTCTGGTATCCGCAGAACTCTGGTTTTGGACTAAAGGCATACACAGATTAAGATTATGGAGGATGTAAACTCGACAGAAGAGTACCTCTGGGAGTTGTCAATTCCTAGGTGGGAAATTAGTAAGCTGGACTTCAAAGAAACAGAATTATGTCTCAACATATACGACAGAAGCTGAATACGTTGTTGCTGCTAGCTGTTGCTCTCAAGTTCTGTGGATGAAAACTCAGCTGAAAGACTTTGGTCACATCATCTGCAAAATCCCCATCTTCTGTGATTCCAAAAGTGCAATTGCCATCTGTTAGCTTCAATCTTCCTAATCATAGAAATACTTAGAAGTAGTGAAAAATAGGCTAAGTATAGAAAAGCCTCTCACAGAGGCTCTGCCACTTCTTCTAGAAGATCAAGTCCAGAAAGCCACAGAAGCTACAGAGATAATCACAGAACCTCTGTAGTGCGCAAGAAGAAGATCAACTCGGAAACAAGTGGACTGCTCCACAGAAGGTCAGACCATAGAACCTCTGTAATGCCTTACAGAGCCTCTGTGGTCTGCTATGAAGACTTGGAAGATATTACTGGATACATTCATCAACTTGCATGGAAAAGTACTGTCAAAACACGTGTCAAGCTCTGAGTGGACTCAATAGGGCATGGTACAAAATAGACGTCTGCGCCATTTAATGCATTTACCAATAGTACATCTGCTCCATTAAATGCGCATGGCTCAAACAACTGCTCACACCATCCAGTCCACTGTTCACACCATCCAGTTTACTATTCATGCCGTAAAAGGAACAGTGACCAACTTCATAGTCTTCTAAGAGTAGTATAAAAGGAAGTCTCATGTTGAGATCTTCCTAACGACGAATACACAAGGAATCACTAATACTCTCAAGCTTTATTGTCAAATATCTGAGTGTTATATTCTCACACACACCAACAGTTCTTAATCTGTTCTTCGTTGTTCTTATTATATATTGAATAACAGTAACTGTTCAAGAAATCCTTTTTATTCCTTACTGTTTTCTTTATATATGTGCGTTCTAATATCTATCAAACATATCGGTTAGTTTAATACGCTTCCGCATCAAACTCTAAACTCCACTAACAGATTGTTAATCTTGATTAAGTGTATCTGGGTTCCAACAATTGGTATCAGAGCCATCCTTGATTTTCAATATCAAGTGATCCACTTATCAAGACTCTTGATAGATATTATTGAGATTTAAAATTGTGTCTGGAAACTGCTTAAACCCAGGAAATCTTCAAGCTCATCGAAGTAACTCTTTAATCATACTTTCTTTCTAAAATCTTCAAATGACAAATACAAATAATTTCTTTACTACTGGTTCTCTCACTAAACCTCCTACTCTCCTTCGAGATGAGTATCCTCAGTGGAAAATAAGAATGGTCCATTTTTTCGAGGGCACTGAAAAAAAATCAAGTACAATATCTATACAATCCTCCTCCTATTCCCATGACAGTAGTACCTCGTATACCTGCTACTGCTGAATCTGCCGAAATCCCCGAACATCAAAAACCAAAGCCAAAAGGGGAGTGGTCAACCGAAGATAAAGCAGAAGATGAAGTTGCTCAGAAAACCAAGAGGACATTAATAATGGCAATACCCAACGAACTCTTTCAATCCTTGGATTCATGTGAAACAGCGCATGATCTGTGGAAAGAACTGGAAAGACAGTTGGAAGGAGGTGCTAAAACACAAAAAAACCGAAGAGCACAGTACATCAATGAATATCATGCATTCAAAGCCTCTGCAACAGAATCTCTGCAAACAACATACGACAGATTCAACTCTCTAATCAACCAGTGCAGAAAATCAGGCATTGACAGAACTTCTGAAGAAAACAATGTCATGTTTTTAAAAAGTCTAAATGAAGAATGGCTCCAGCTGTCTATGTCCCTACAGACAAATCAGGATCTAGACACCTGGACTCTCTCTGATCTTTACGGAACATTAGCCGCACAAGAACCTCAGATAGCACAGGCTAAAACACTAACCATTGCACCATATGCATTGGTTAGTAAAACTAAAGAGGATGCACAGAGACCAAGAAATGATAAAGCCACAGAGGAGAAGAAGAAGGAGAAAAAGAAGATGGTGATAATTGACAGTGAAGAAGAAGAGCAAACAGAAAAGGAAATAACTCTTGCGTCACTAGCTAAATCTTTAGCTCTATTGACAAAAGAGTTCAGAGGAAACAGAAGAGGTTCCGGAAATGAAAGATATGATAGAGAAAACCAGGATGACAGAAGAGACAACAGAAGAGATGACAGAAAAGGAGAAGAATCAAGTGGCCGACAGAGGTCAAACGATAGAAATTACAGAGGGAATGACCGACAGAGGTCAGATGACTCGGTAAGCCACACGCAACAAGAATGCTACAAATGCGGCAAACCTGGTCACTATGCATATGAATGTAGATCAGAGAAAGGCGGAGACCTACAGAAGTCCAATGATCGAACAGGAAACACTCCTCAAGGATGTTTTAACTGCGGCAAACCATGCCATTTTGCGAATGAATGCAGAAGCAGATCAAATCGCCCACAGAGGGACTCTGCTTTCTACAAAAAGAAAGCCGAATATTATGCTCAAAAATCCTTAATGGCAAAAGGACATTCTGAGGAGAACACAGAAGACTTCCAGTCAGACTCTACTTCTGACGATGAACATACCGCTAATGCCCTCTTCTGTGGCATGGCAGAAGTCGACTCCTGCATTGACTCTGAGAAGAAGTATGTGCCAATCTGGTATCTAGACTCCGGATGCTCAAGGCACATGACTGGTGACAGAAGTGCACTATCCACGTACAAAGAAACACAAGATGGTGGATCTGTGACTTTTGGAGACAACAAGAAAGGACACATAAAAGGCTATGGAGTCATAAGAAAAGAAGACGTTTCTGTATACAAAGTTGCATATGTGGATGGCCTTAAGCACAACCTACTCAGTGTAAGTCAACTTTGTGATACAGGATTCAATGTGTTGTTCAAAAGAACTTTCTGCTCTCTACAAAGTGAAGAAACAAGTATGGAACTTCTGCGAGCTGAAAGAATAGGTGATCTATATCTAATGAACTTCAACTCAAAGAACAAAGACAAAGTTTGCCTTGTTGCCTGCAAAAGTGAAGAAGCCTGGTTATGGCACAACAGGTTCTGTCACTTAAATTTTCACACATTGGAAAAACTGGTCAAACTTGATCTAGTTAAAGGTTTGCCAAATGTTAAATTCAATAAGGATCATTTATGTTCTGCCTGTGAGATGGGAAAACTCAAAAGAGCTTCCCACAAAGGCAAAACAGATGTATCTTGCACTAGACCTCTGTACATGCTTCATGTCGACCTCTGCGGTCCCATTGCCATACAGAGCCTAGGTGGCAAGAAATACATACTTGTCCTAATTGATGAGTATTCGCGTTTCACATGGGTTGAATTCGTTAGAAAGAAATCAGATGTTCCAAATATATTGATAAATCTAATGAAAAGAATCCAAGTTCTTTATAATTGCAGAATACAGAAGTTAAGAAGTGACAATGGCACAGAATTTAAAAACTCTGTCATTGAAGCCTATCTTTCAACAGAAGGAATATCACAGAACTTCTCTGCAGCTCGCACTCCACAACAGAACGGTGTTGTCGAAAGAAAAAATCGAACACTTGTGGAAGCCGCAAGAACTATGATGTCAGCATGCGGATTATCAATGAACTTTTGGGCAGAAGCAATTTCTACTGCGTGTTATACTCAAAATCGATCAACCATTGTGAAAAGACACCTCAAGACGCCTTACGAATTGCTTAACAAATGGCGGCCAAACATCAAATTTTTCCATGTATTTGGATGCAAATGCTTCGTCTTAAACGACAGAGATTCAAGAGGAAAGTTTGATGTAAAAGCAGATGAAGGCAAATTCATTGGATACTCTGCCACTTCCAAAGCCTACACAACATTCCTTACAAAGTCTCACAAGATTGTAGAAAGCATCAATGTTTCTTTTGATGATTCATTCCAAATGACTTCTGAACAAATCAGTTCAGAACTCGGAACTAAAGGGAAATCCTCTGTCATCTCACGAGCAAAAGAAGACTTGGATCTTCTATTTTTAGAGATGCTCAACGAAAACATTGATCCTTCTGTTGGAACAATCAGGGTTTCTGAAGAACCATCCTCTGTCGGACAAAATCCTACAGGTTTGTCTCTAACTAGTCCTAATAATGTTTCATCTTCTTCTGTACATACTACAGATGCAATTGCCGAAGCAGAAGAAAGTGCAGAAGATGAAACATCAAGGAAAACGACCACAGAAGCTGCACAAACCACAGAAGAACCAATTACAGAGGAAATCGAGGACCAAGACTATACGTCCTCAGAGGAACAAACTCCACCACCACTCATACAAATCATTCCACAAACGGTAGAATCAACTACCAAGGCACGAAGAACAACAGAGGCTACACAAGAAGAAACACAATAAGTCTCTAAAGAAAGTCTGAATGACATTGATGATCATCTCCCACGCACAACTCAATGAACAAAAAGCCATCCTCCAAGCCAAATAATCGGAGAACCTTCTGACGCAGTAAAAACAAGGTCTGCCACTGCTAACTTTTGTTTCTTTACAAATTTTATTAGTGTGATAGAACCAAAGAAGATTTCTGAAGCCCTAGATGACCCAAACTGGGTAGACGCCATGCAAGAAGAACTTTTGCAATTTGAGCGTAACAGAGTATGGACTCTAGTACCTCTGCCAAGAGGAAAACAGGCCATTGGGACTAAATGGGTCTACAGAAACAAGAAGGATGAAGATGGAGTGGTCATCAGAAACAAAGCAAGATTAGTAGCAAAGGGATATAGACAAGCAGAAGGCATAGACTACGATGAAACTTTTGCCCCTGTCGCACGGCTCCAAGCAATAAGAATATTCTTAGCCTTCGCAGCCCACAGAGGTTTTAAAGTCTATCAGATGGACGTAAAATCAGCTTTTCTCAACGGTGAAATCCAAGAAGAGGTCTACGTTAATCAGCCACCAGGATTTGAAAGCTCAAAGTTTCCAAGGCATGTATACTACCTTGAAAAAGCTCTATATGGACTGAAACAGGCTCCACGAGCATGGTATGAAATACTTTCTACCTTTCTTCTAGTCAATGGTTACAACAGAGGTACAACAGATACTACCTTATTCTATAAACGCAAAAGTAGTGAGATAATGCTTGTACAAATATACGTAGATGACATAATTTTTGGATCTACTAATTCAGAAGAGTGTAAAAGATTTGAAAAACTCATGCAGAGTGAGTTTGAAATGAGTATGATGGGAGAATTAACTTTCTTCCTCGGACTCCAAGTCAAACAATCATCAGAGGGAATTTTTATAAATCAAGCTAAATATGTCTCTGACATTCTTTCCAAGTATAGCCTCTCTGATACCTCAGCAATGAAAACTCCAATGGCCACTGGAAACAAGTTATTCTTAGATTCAGATGGCATCTCTGTAGAATGCACTCTCTACAGAGGCATGATTGGATCTCTGTTATACTTAACAGCAAGCAGACCTGACATTATGCATGCCACATGTCTCCGTGCACGCTATCAAGCTAATCCAAAGAAATCATTATGATGCCGTAAAAAGAATCTTTAGATACCTAAAAGGGACCAAAAATCTTGGTCTCTGGTATCCACATAACTCTGGTTTTGGTCTTAAAGCTTATATAGATTCAGACTATGGAGGATGCATGCTCGACAGAAAGAGTACCTCTGGGAGTTGTCAATTCCTAGGTGGTAAACTAGTCAGTTGGACCTCCAAGAAGCAGAATTGTGTTTCCACATCCACTGCAGAAGCTGAATACGTTGCTGCCGCTAGCTGTTGTTCTCAGGTTCTATGGATGAAGACTCAGCTAAAAGACTACGGCCACATTCTGTTCAAAATACCCATCTTCTGCGATTCCAAAAGTGCTATTGCTATCTCTGCCAACCCTGTGCAACACTCAAAAACCAAGCATATCGATATAAGGTATCACTTCTTGAAACATCATGTTGAATACGGTACAATCGAAATGCATTTTGTGCCCACAGAATATCAACTCGCTGACTTATTCACCAAAGCACTAGACGAGAAAAGATTCAACTTCTTGGTAGGTAAGATAGGAATGATTAACATGGTGTGAAAATCCTCAGTAAGTATAGTTTTATATTCTGTAAATAATAAGTAAAATACATTGCTTAATTTATTGCTTTGATCGATTCTACTTCTGTATGTAAATTCTTAAAACCTTAAATAGTTCTTAAAATCACAGAGCTTCTGTAAGTCAACTAAGAACCTCTGACGACCCCTACAGAACCTCTGAAAGACCATGACCTATGTTCTATGCAAAACTTATCATTCTTTGATCCAAGCATAGGTCAAGGGTGAGCAAAAGGAAATTACTTGATCTACAGAGGTGATTAGGTCAAGGGGGAGCAAAAGGAAATTACTTGATCTACAGAGGTGATTAGATCAAGGGGGAGCAAAAGGAAAATTCTTGATCTACAGAAGAGATTAGATCAAGGGGGAGCAAAAGGGGCCCTGAGATGATCTACAGAGGTAAATCTCTCAAAGGAAAGCCGAAGAAGAATGTCGATAATTCTCCATCGACAGAAGAAAGACAAAACTGCCGAGAACAGAAGAACCAAAAGGTATGTCTCTCGCACAAAAGGTTTTTGGAAAACAATTTTCTAGGACAAGAATTGTCAAATATGTCCTAAATATACTGTGAATAACATCTCAAAAATCAAAAGCTCAAAAAGTTTCACAAAATTCGAATTAGGAGAAATTTAAGGTCATAGAGCTTCTGCTGAGCTCAACAGAGCTTCTGCAGGAAATATGCTCTGTGATCACAAATTAACCTTCTGTCGATCTTTTGGAATGTTATCTCGGAAACCGAAAAAGCAGACCATGACCTTCTCGAACAAACCGTATTTTAAAAACAGTTTTCTCGGACACAAACTTTCAAAAATGTCCGAAAAACATCTCTTAAACCAAATCAAAAATTGGATGATCAAAAATACTAATAATTTTTTTTTATGAGATTTTTTCTCTCATAGAGCTTCTGCTGGCCCTCACAGAACTTCTGCAAGTTCCAACAGAGCCACAAAACCTCTGCGAAGCAAATTTCTTCACAAAAATCCGATTTTATCCTCTCCAATGCTTTTACAAATGTTTTGGTTAAAGAAGAACCCCACAGAAGTCATGATAACAATGAGATATATGAAAAAGGGATAAACATCAAAGATTTTCAAGATCACAGAGCCTCTGTAAACTACAGAAGCTCTGTCAATCTGATTACTTGGGCATCTCTGTAGTATTAACGGTTACTTTTTCTGCGAGTGAAACTCATATGGCTAAGAACAACTCCACGCGCCTAGCATTAATGGGCCGCGCACGACGTCCTGTCATTTTCTGACATGGCCTACGTGTCCCATTTTCATTGGGCAAACATGGAACGCTTTTTTTGGTAAGTTGAACCCGCCGCTCAAACTCGAGTGCGGATTCCAAACTTTAATCCATTTCCATATACTTTACCCTTTCGAAGTCTACCGTTTTACCATCCTATAAAAACAAACCTTACCCTCTCATAAAACCTTTTACAAACTCTCATCTTCTTCTCCGGCGATACCCTGCAAAACACTTGCAAATGGCTTCATCTTCTCGAGCTACATCCTCCGAACTCTCTCCGGCGAACTCAACGGAAAACTCCCCTACTCATTCAGAACATTCTGAAAACCCCAGCCTTGCAAGAGATATTGAACAACAAGATTCCGGGGATTCCGCAGACTTTGCTCCGACGACACACTTGCAAAACTTCATAGCTAAGGATCATTTCGAAGCCACTCTTCCTATTAAATCCAACAACTGCTATTTGGTCCCCTCACCCACTACTTTCGGCGAAGCCCATGCCATACTTCTGAACATCATGGAAAACCATATCCTTTTCCCTCTACTATCAAGAACCCCTAACAGAATACCAGTTCGTTATTTGAACCAATTTTGGCAAAGCTGCCGATTTGATAAAGACGATTCTCTTATCAAAGGGTACATTTCAAGACCTGATAAAACTGAGCATCTTGAAATCAAGTTCAACAGAACAATGTTCTCACTTGAATTCAACCTACCAACAAGGGGTCTTTTGGGATTGAAAAGTTATGCAGAGCAACCAACAGACGAAGAGCTCTGTAGATTCGTGGAAATACTTGGGTACAACACCCAACTACGGAAGAGAAATGACTTCCGCAGAGGCCGATTACCACCTCTGTGGAACACTTTGTTCTCTATTCTTAACAGATGCTTGACAGGAAAGATAGGGAGTATTGACCAGAGCTCACATCAAATCTTGAGCATCATGTATGGGGTTTACTATGATCTTCCACTAGATTATGCGACCATAATGATGCAAGAGATCATAAACACCATCGACAGAAAGAACAACTCGAAAAGGGTCAAAGAGAACGATCCCAACTTTCTACCACCTCTGCAATTCCAAAGAATATTGGGAGTACTGTTCGAACCTCTGCTGCTAATCCAAAATTGGCCAATGGAAGGGCCAACTCCCAAACAGTTCCCGATGAACAAAAATACCCCCACTGATCATGCTGATGGCTACTCACACTGCAGACCTCTGTCAAAGAAACTTCTGCGCTACGCATCGAACATATCCCTTAAGAAAGAGTATATACGCGATCATAGAACTCCAAAACCGAGTCCTATGACACCCCCGCGTTTAGGTGTTCCCCTAGGAACAATGATAGCAAAACCTCTTTCCACTCAAGCAGAAAAGGATAAAAAGTTAGCAAAACACATGGCTATTCAGCTCAGCTTCATAGCCAAACGCGCATATATAATGGGAAAGAAATCTTCAGCAAAGATCTCTGCTTCTACTCCAAAAGCTAAGAAGAGAAAAACTGCAGAAAGCACATCAACAAGCACTGCAGAAGATAGACCTTCACCTCCCCATGCCACAGAGATTGGCTCCTCTGCACCTCCCCTTTTCACAAAACAGAAAAAGAAGAGATCCAAATCAACAGAGGAAGGGGCACCAAAACCAAAAAGGAGGAAAACCAAAAAGAAGCATGGTAAAACACTTAAAAAGTTGTTTACCATTGCAGAAGAGGAAATCATAGAGGGAGAGACAGCAGAAGAAGAAGATGCAGAAGTAGGAATGACAGAAGAAGGATATCAATCACCATATCAATCTCCAGATAGATTTGCTCACCAAGGAGACCTGAATGATTTCCTACAGAACCCCGAAATTGCAAACACCCTTAATACAGCAGGGTGGACGGCACAACCTCTCGACCACCACACTCCAGAAGAACAAGATTTCTTCATTTCTGGCATTGACACACATCTACACGAAGATGACATAACACCCAGAAATCAACCAGCCGAAACCCCTGTGATTTTACAAAACCCTTTCATTCAAGGATTGGACGTCCACAGAAGAAGTCCAACCCAAGCTTCAGAAGAAACAGAACAAATCGAAGCTGAGTGGAATACAACTATAGTTACAGAGGCAACGGTTGTAGAAGAAACCACAGAAAAAGGGATAGAAATCTCAGAGGTAGATTCAGATGAAGAAGAGGCTATCTGGATACGAAAAGGTCTCTATCATCCGCATGTCATGAGATTATACGGATCTCATCACATGTATGACTCATTGTGCACAGAACCAGGAACTTCCACAGAACCAGAAGACGAAACAAGAAAAGATGCCGAAGTTGAAGAAGGCACACATCAATCACCCCCTCCCAGTGCAACCCACATTTCTAACTCCGCAGGTCTAGCTGCAGAAGGAGTTATTGAAAAAGAGCAGCACAGCTCGATCCCAACCCAACCCATCCAGCCAGAGGTTACTCTTTCAACCTCTGTGCCCACAGAAACCGGGGAATCCATTCCTAGGGAGTCTCCTCAAAGAGACTCACCTAATGTTCGTGATCAATCGCCCCAGATCACACAAGAACACCCTACAGAGGAATTTGTTTCCTCTGACACGCACTTATTAAGACCCACACTTCTTTCAGAGAGAAGTAGAGAGCACAAAGACAAAGAGACACTAGACAAGTCTCCTAATCAACAGAAGGATATTCCAATACCCACCTCTGGAGTGGATTTGGACAATGTTCTTCTCAGAACTTCTGTAGGGATTGAAACTCATGTTTCTTCTCTAGGATCAGAAGGAAATCCTTCCATTCTCAACATACAAACAGGAATGAAAGAAGGTATCCCAGGAACATGGATTCACTCTGGAGACGAATGTGTTCCTCCAGAGGTTACCACCGGAACACAAGTCACAAGGGATGAGTTCCAAACCCTTGAGACCTCTGTGAACCAAACCTTGAAAGAGTTGCAAAGCTCTTTCAAATCTTTTGCAGAGACAACATCACTGGCACTACTAAACCTGAACACCAAAATGGACAACTTGTCCACAGAGGTGAAAACTGCCATCACACAGATGAAGTCTGCTGCTACCGCATCCACCACTTCTGTCGCAACAACTACTCCTTCTTCGATTGAGAACTCCATCAACAAGTTCCTTGATCAATTAAACAAACAGACTTCAGTGTCAACGGGCCTCACTCCTGCAGATCTACAGAAGGCCCTACAAAAAGTTCAAGAAGAAGCCATGCGAAATACCATGCTGATGCAACCCAAAGACTACATGACAAGAGCACAGCTGACAGAACTTGGGCAGAACGTGATTAATCAAGTAACAGAAGTCATCCTTTCCTTCACCACTGCCAATGCTAATTTCGTCAAAGATTTCAGAGAAAGTGTAGGAAGGATGAGATTCAAAACAGAGGCAGAGCTAGCAACTCTTCTTGGCCTCTGTGATGATGTCTGCGCGAAACTGATCGCTGCTGGAGCCAAAATGCCAATGAAACCTGATGCTTCCTGCAGAGCAGAGGGTACATCAGACAAGGGTCAGGATGACTCTGATGATGATGACCATCCTGGTCCATCAGATCATCCTGAGGGGGAGAAAACTACAGAGAAAACTGCAAGCAGAGAACTTACAGGTCCACCAATAGCCGCAGAACCTCTGAGTCAAGCACCTCCAGAACAGACCCGACAACAACAAACTCAACAAACCACAGAGAATACACCCATCTCTGTGGATTCAACCTCTGAAGAACCCAACACTACAGAAGCAGATAAGCAAACCTCAGAGGCAACAACCGCCCCTGAGGTAATCATTTTAGAAGAAACAGATGAACCAACCACAGAGAAAACACCCACCTCTGTGGAAACACCCCAAACCATACCCAGAAGAAAGTCGATTGCCACCAAACCAAAAAGAGCAACGACCTCTGCTTCTGACATTCTGAAAAGGATGCACACAACAATAAGTGATCGAATGGTGAAGAGAGAAGAAGAAAGGCACAGGTTCACCTTAGCCTTCAGAATGGCAAGAAGATTCAATGAAAACACTTCATCAACAGAAACTGAGCTCACAGAAGAAGTCACCAAACAACCTCCAACAGAGGTTACAGAGCAAGTCAAGCCAACAGAACCATCGCCACAAAAGTCCTCTAAATCACAATCGTCAAAATCCACAGAGGCAACCTCCATCAAACCTACAGAAATACAAACCTCAAATCCCACAGAAGCAACAGGTTATGCCACGACAACAAAAGATAAAGGCAAAGGGATACTGACAGAGGAACCTAAGAAGAAGAAAACATTGTCAAAGCCAACAGAGAAACTGATGAAAAGTGCGTTTGACGCCTTTCAAACCCCAAAACCCGAAGAAGTTGACTGGGCACATGGATTGAAGCCTCTGTCAGAAACTCCCTTAACTGGTAGAGCTGCAGAAGTTGTTCAACATATGGAGAGTCTCAGAAGACAAATTCCACGACCTGGTCCAACACATGAAGAAATGGAAGAAGTGGTATACAAATACCTCTACAAACAATCCTTTCAGACAAACTATCCAATAGATCATGTGACAGATCCAAGGATCAGAGAAGAATTTGAGAACATCTTCACAAGAACAAAGCCAAGAGCCAAAGCAGATGTCTTCTCAATTCACAAAATCAAAAAAGTGATCTTCTGCAAATTCTCCTTCACAAGAACCTATCCAAGGGTCAGGTACAATCTTTACAAAGTCAGAAGAGAGAACAATTCAGAGTCTACCTTCGCTGATGCTGACTTAAGAAACATCAATCCATACGATCTACCTGACCTTCTGCAATGGACAAAGGACAACTACAACACAGAAGCAAACACCAGAGCCTATCAAATATTGAGAAAAGCGATGAGGGAAAAGCTTCTGCTATACAGCATGATAGATTTTCAGCTGGGAAAAGATCTTGGTCTCAAACATCTAGATCTACGACCACCAGAAGATCGCTGCCCACCAGACGCTGTGCCAAACTCAATCATCAGAGAACCAAGATTTGGGTTAGTATTTCAAAACCCACAACACCAGGTTAAACTTTTTGTACTCATGGATTGTCAGAAGTACGCAACCAGTACACTGAGCAAATTCAGAGCAAGCCTTGTAAAATACAGAGGTTCAGAGAAAATGGATAGAGATGATGCAGATACTTTCATCAGAGAAATAGACTCAACAATCCGCCTAAGAGAACTCTGCATCAGATTCTACAAAGAGATCAGAAAAGTCGGCAGAGACAACAGAAGCTACAACGATTTCAAAGATGCCAAAATCTGATTCTCAGACCTCCAATCTCTGCAAACAAAAGTTTATCTTTCATCGTACTCAAATGTAAAATGCCTCTGGCATATTTCTAAATGAAAGAAATTTCGAGGTATTGTTTAACCTTTGTCTTATCTAACTTAGCCTAACTAAACACAAAGTCAAATTTTTATTTTTCACTACTTAGGGGGAGATTGTTAGCTTCAATCTTCCTAATCATAGAAATACTTAGAAGTAGTGAAAAATAGGCTAAGTATAGAAAAGCCTCTCACAGAGGCTCTGCCACTTCTTCCAGAAGATCAAGTCCAGAAAGCTACAGAAGCTACAGAGATAATCACAGAACCTCTGTAGTGCGCAAGAAGAAGATCAACTCGGAAACAAGTGGACTGCTCCACAGAAGGTCAGACCATAGAACCTCTGTAATGCCTTACAGAGCCTCTGTGGTCTGCTATGAAGACTTGGAAGATATTACTGGATACATTCATCAACTTGCATGGAAAAGTACTGTCAAAACACGTGTCAAGCTCTGAGTGGACTCAATAGGGCATGGTACAAAATAGACGTCTGCGCCATTTAATGCATTACCAATAGTACATCTGCTCCATTAAATGCGCATGGCTCAAACAACTGCTCACACCATCCAGTCCACTGTTCACACCATCCAGTTTACTATTCATGCCGTAAAAGGAACAGTGACCAACTTCATAGTCTTCTAAGAGTAGTATAAAAGGAAGTCTCATGTTGAGATCTTCCTAACGACGAATACACAAGGAATCACTAATACTCTCAAGCTTTATTGTCAAATATCTGAGTGTTATATTCTCACACACACCAACAGTTCTTAATCTGTTCTTCGTTGTTCTTATTATATATTGAATAACAGTAACTGTTCAAGAAATCCTTTTTATTCCTTACTGTTTTCTTTATATATGTGCGTTCTAATATCTATCAAACATATCTGTTAGTTTAATACGCTTCCGCATCAAACTCTAAACTCCACTAACAGATTGTTAATCTTGATTAAGTGTATCTGGGTTCCAACACCATCTCTGCAAATCCAGTACAACATTCAAAGCCAAAGCATATAGATATCAGGTATCACTTTCTGAAGTATCATGTGGAAAATCAAACCATCGAGATGCATTTTGTACCAACAGAATTTCAGCTTGCTGATTTATTCACCAAGGCACTTGATGAGAAAAGATTCCTTTACTTGGTGGGTAAATTAGGAATGATAAATATGACTTAAACTCTGTAAGTATCTTATCTTCATTTGTAAAATAATGTTTTCTTTTATATATGTATATATACTTAATAAATAATTCAATTTTGTATGTAAGTTCTAAAAAGTCCTTTCTAAAAAACAACAGAGATTCTGTAAGTCTCCTCAGATCCTCTGACAATCCTTACAGAACTTCTGATACACGACCTATGTTATATACATTTACTTCTGATTATTTGAACCAAGCATAGGTCAAGGGGGAGCAGAGGAGAACAATCTTGATCTACAGAGGATGATTAGATCAAGGGGGAGCAAAAGGAGACCTTGCTTAATCTATAGAGATTTATAAGTCAAGGGGGAGCAAAGGAAGAGATGACAACAACAGAAGAAAAGAACATTGCCGGACAAAGAAGAACAAAAAGGTTAGTATCTCGAACAAATTCTTTTTGAAAATAATTTTTTAGGACACAAATTTCTAAATATGTTCTAGAAACATTATTAAACACATTCCAAATAAAATTTGATAAAAAAAAATGATGAGTTTCTATTATTAGAAATTTAAGGTCACAGAGCCTCTGCTGAGTCCAACAGAGGTTCTGCATGCAAAAGCTCTGATCTTAAATCAATAATTCTTGGAAACTATGTCAATCTTTTTAGATATCAAAATCAAAAGGAATCATCACGTACAAACACTGCAACAGAAGTATCCGGTTACAGAGTTCTCTCCACAAGAAAGAACTTCTGTAGACCAACTCATGTTTTTAAAAGACTTTTTGCTGCACAAAACCTTTTTCAAAAACAATTTTTTAGGATACCAGCTTTCAAACAGGTCCTAAAAACATTGTTAAAACAATTAAAAACGTGGATGATCAAAAATGTTTATAAATTATTAGTTATAAGAAATTTCTTGTCTCAGAGCCTCTGTTGGCTCTGACAGAGGTCCAAAAAACCTCTGTAAAGGAGTTTCTAAACAAATAATTTATCGATCCTCTCTGTGGACTTTTCAACCGTTCTTTGTGAAGGTACAACCTATAGAGGCAAGAAAAACAAAGATTTCAAATCACAGAGCCTCTGTCAGTTTTTACTTTAGGCATTTCTGTAACAGTAATGGTAACTTTTCTGCGAGTAAGAATCATGTGGAGGTAAAGAGGACCACGCGCCTAGCATTTAATAAGGCCGCACACGACGTCTCGTCATAACTGACACAGAGGACGTGTCATCTTTTCATTGGACCTACATGCAACACGTTCCTATGGAAAGTTGAACCCGCCGTAACCACTCAAGTGCGGACCCCAAAATATTATTTACCTCAAAATATAAACCCTTTCAGATTCTACGGCCACAAACTCAGTATAAAACCAAAGTTACCATACCTCACAAAAACTTTACTCACTCTCTTCTCCGGCGAACCTGCAACTATATTCAAATCATCATTTTACTTTGCAAATTGGCTTCCAGTTCCCACGCTACTCAAAACTCTCCGGAGAACTCTCCTCAACACTCCCCGGTGCATTCAGAGCACTCCCAAAACCCTAACATCGCCGTAAATGCTGAAACAGAAAACTCCGGCGACTCTGCAAACTTTACACCAACCACAAACCTTCAACATTTTCTTAACAAAGAACATTTTGAGGATGTTCTTCCATTGAAATCCAACAACTGCTACCTTGTGCCCTCACCAACAGCCTTCGGCGAAGCCCATGCTCTTCTACTAAATATCATGGAAAATCATATCCTATACCCTCTCCTTTCCAAAACCCCAACAAAAATCCCTGCACGATATCTGAATCAATTTTGGCAAAGTTGCCGATTTGATTCATATGATTCTCTGATAAAGGGCTATATTTCAAATCCAGACAAGTCTGAGTACCTAGAACTCATGTTTAACAGAACCATGTTCTCACTGGAGTTCAACCTGCCAACCAGAGGTCTTCTTGGAATCAAGAAATATGCTGAGGTTCCTACGGACGAGGAGCTCTGCCGATTCGTAGAAATGTTAGGGTACAACACAACCCTAAGGAAACAAAATGATTTCCGCAGCGGAAGACTACCACCTCTGTGGAATACCCTTTTCTCCATCTTAAATCGTTGCCTAACAGGGAAAACCGGTAGCCCTGACCAAAGCTCATTCCAGATCCTGACCATCATGTATGGAATCTATTACGATATTCTACTTGATTATGCCACCATCATGATGCAGGAGATAGTGAATACAATCGACAGAAAGCTCGCAACTCAAAGGGCCAAAAAGAATACACCAGGGTATCTGCCTCCTCTGCAATACAAAGAATTCTAGGAGTAATCTTCGAGCCTCTACTTCAAATGCAGAAATGGCCAATGGAAGGGCCATCTGTAAAGCTTTATCCAATGAATAAAAATACTCCTACGGAGCATGAAGACAATTACCCCCACTGTAGACCTCTGTCAAAGAACATTCTGTCGTATACAACCGATGAGGATAGGAAATTAGAGTATATACGCGTCCACAGGACTCCAGAACCAAGTCCTGTGACACCCCCGCGTCTAGGAGCCCCCTTAGGTGTAGATGTAGTAGAGAGGATGACAGAAGAGGAATGGGCTAGAGCTTTAGAGAAACACTATTCAGTACAAGACCGTTTCAAAGCCCAAAGAGAGAGCATTTACCCCTCTTCTCCGAAAAGAAAAACCTCTGCAGCAACACCGAAAAAGAAGAGCAAGAAAAGAAAACCCACAGAGGAAACTACAACCTCTGCAGCTCAAACCTCTTCTCCACCACATGCTACAGAGACAAGACCTTCTGCATCTCCCTCCCCACCAAAACAAAGGAAACGAAAATCCAAACCAACAGAAGAGGGAGCCCCAAAGCCAAAGAAAAGAAAGTCAAAGAAGAAGAAACCAAGATCACCTCTGCAGGTCATTACAGAGGAAGTCGAACAAGAAGAGGAAGATCAGACTATGCCTATGCAACCTCCCTCCCCAATAATATATGCAGATCAACAGGGAGATTTCAATGCCTTCCTCAAAAATCCCGACATTGCTCAAACCTTAGATCCATCAGGATGGGTCGCAGAACCATTGGATCAGTCTACAGAGGCTATGCGCACAACAAAAGTCATCTATGCAGCTCAAGGTACACAAACCATGCATCCTCACGTACGAAAACTCATAGGATCTCATTTCATTTATGATTCCTTGAGAGTAGAAGCAGAAACAGTAGCGCCTGCAGAGGAAACATCAGAAGAAGAGGTGAACATAGACTTTTCAATAGAGGAAGGGGTTAGGATAGAAACAGCAGAGGGTTCTGCAGAAAACAATGCCGAAGAAGTAGAAGGCACACATCCCCAACCCCCTCCTAGTGCAACCCACATTTCTAATACCGCCGGTCTAGCGGCAGAGGGTATCATTGAAATAGAGCAGCACAATTCGATCCCAACCCCTCCCAGCTAGCCAGAGGTTACTCTTTCAACCTCTGTGCCTAATATAACCGGGGAAACCATTCCTGGGGAGTCGTCTAGAAAGGACTCAACAAAAGGACATTCCAATACCCACCTCTAGAGTGGATTTGGACTCTGACCTTCACAGAACTTCTATAGGGGTTGAAACTCATGTTTCTGCTCGAGGATCAGAAGGAAATCCTTCCACCCTCAATGTCCAAACAGGGGTGAACGAAGGTGTCCAAGGAACAAGGACAAACTCTGGAGACAAATGTGTTCCTCCAGAGGTTACCATGAGTTCACACGTATCAAGGGGTGAGTTCCAAACCCTTGTCACCTCTGTGAACCAAACATTGAAAGAGTTGAAAAGCTCTTTCAAATCTTTTGCAGAAACAACATCGACGGCCATCTCAGAACTAAACACCAAAATGGACAACTTGTCCACAGAGGTGAAATCTACTCTTGCCCAGATGAAGTATGCTGCCACAACTTCTGCCACCACACCTGCCTCTGCTACTGCTGATTTTGAAAAAGCTGCAACTTATGCCTTCAACAACTCGATCAAAATATATCTGGAAAAGATGAAAGAACAAGTGTCATCATCAAAAGTTATTACTCCAGAAGAACTGCAGAAAGCTCCACGACAAGTTCAGGAACAAACAACAGAAGCCACTCTAGCCATGAAGCCTACCGACTACATGACCAGAGCACAATTCACAGAACTTGGGCAAAGCATCTTGAATAAAATGACAGAATTTATCAGAGCCTTCACAATAGCCAACGCATCTTACGTAAAAGACTTCAAAGCTAGTGTGGGAAAGATGTGGTTCAACACAGAGGCCGAAGTTCAAATTCTTCTTGGTATCTGTGATGATCTCTGTGCCAAAATGATGGCAGCCGGGGCGAAGAAACCTGACACTACTTGCAGAACAGAGGGTAAAGAAGATAAGGGTCAGGATGACTCTGATGATGATGATTCATCAGATCATCCTGAGGGGGAGAAACGAAGGGAAACAGCTGCAAGCAATCCTCCAATATCTGCAGTGCCAATTTCCTCTGCACCACGAACCCAAACCCAAACTCAGGAAACACAACAGAGACCCACAGAGGAAACAACAGCCTCTGTGGAAACCACCTCTGTCCTTGAAAAAGATGTCCCTGAAGTTCAAATCCTGACATCTTCATCCTGAGAAGAACTTCCCCATTCTCCACCAAAATCCCAACCCAAAACTCACCAAGAAGAAAATCCATTGCCCACAAACCAAAAACATCTAAACGTTCTGCTACTTATGTCCTAAAGAGAATGGAGTTCGTATCCGCTTTCAGAGCTGCAAAACTTTTTGATATCCCTCCACAAACCACAACAGAGCTCACAGAAGAAACATCTACAGAACCCAAATCCCCAATCAAACCAACAAAACCATCCCCACCAAAGTCCTCAGAAAATGAAGTGTCAAAAACTAAAGAGGCAATCCCCATCATACCAACAGAGACCTCAACACCCAAACCAACAGAAGCAATCCCACAGAGTCTAAGACAAGCAACAGGTTCTGAGCCTCCCAAAGCCAAAAATAAAGGAAAGGATATAATGACAGAAGAACCAAAGAAGAAAAAGCCAATGCCTCAGACGACAGAGAAGTTGATGAAGAGCTCATTTGATGTCTTGTCACTCCTAAACCTGAAGAAAACTGGGCATTCAATTCAGATCCTCTGTCAGAAATTCTGATCCTTTATCCAAAAGCAAAGGTAAAAAAGGGTAGGGTTGCAGAGATAGTACAAGGAATAGATGCTCTACGAAGGTAACAAAGGGTAGGGTTGCAGAGACTTTCAACTGGGAAGAGATCTTGGAGTCAGAAACCTGAGTCTGAGACCACCAGAGGATCACTTCCCACCTTCTGCAATACCCAACTCAATCATAACAACACCAAGGTATGGGTTAGTGTATAAGGATCCTGCTGGTCAAGTAAGACTTTTTGTGGAAATGGACTGTCAAAAGTATGCAACCAGTACTCTGAACAAGTTCAGATCAATCTTAGAAGAGAACAGAGGTACTGAGCTTATGGATCAAGAATCAGCAGAAAAAATGATCAGAGAAATAGATGCTACAATCGGCTTGAGAGAACTCTGCATCAAATTCTATCACGAGCTCAGAGAAGTAGGATTCAACAACAGAAGTTTCAATGACTTCAAAGATGCAAATGTCTGAGTCTTTATTTCTTCATATCTCTGTAATAGTTAAAAAGAAATGAAATGAATCTTCTGAGGTATTGTTTAACCTCTGTCTACTTTACTTAGCCTAAATTATGCATAAAGTCAAATTTTCATTTTTCAATACTTAGGGGGAGATTGTTAGCTCCAAATATTAGTAATATTAGAAGTATTGAAAAATAGGCCAAGTATGAAAGAGTTCCACAGAAGCTCTGTCGTGTTCAACAGAAGCTCTGCCGAAGCAAACAAGATCATTCAAGGATCACCAAGTCCCTAGAAGAATCTACAGAAAACTACTCACAAAGGACCAAAGAAGGATCTACAGAAGAAAGCTCACCAAGGACCGAGCCACAGAACCTCTGTCACCCTTGACAGAGCCTCTGTGGTTCAGATTGAAGACTTGGAAGATATTTATAATATCTTGCCACTGTTGCAGAAATATCTTTCCACTGTTACAGAAATACCTTGCTACTGTTCCAGGGTCCGTTCATCAACTTGTACAAGGCATGGTCCGACAACAAACACGTGTCAAACTCTGATTGGAATCCTTGCAAGTTGATATTAGCGCATTAAATGCATGCATATTTCCAACTATTCATGCCATCCCTTCTTTCCTGTAGCAATAGTCTTTTTGTCTAGAATAGTTCTTATGTAGTAGTATAAAAGAAAGACTCATGTTGAGTTCTTCCTTACCAAGTTTAGATACAAGAAAAACACACACACACAATTAACGTCAAATCTATTGTTAGTGTTCTTCATCAAATACAGTAAAACTTTGAGATATTCATTTGTTCTTCATATACTGTTTATTTGATATTTTATATTGTTTCTATATAAACAGATCTGTTGGTTCTTCAAATACGCTTCCGCAACACATCTTATTTGAACTAATAGATAAGATAATCTTTGTTAATCAAATACGGGAACCAACACTATGCATTCTTTTTATCAGAATCTCATTCAACCTTCTTTCTTCCAACTCAGAATTGAGAAGCTCACCACTAGTGTTAGGGTAATATTTGGTTGATTAGAAGTTCAAGGGGCTAATTATAACAAATTAAATTAGGCCTTGTTAGTGAACGGGCCGTGGGCTTGTTAACCATGGGCCCGCCATATATAAGGCAATCTAGCCTTAGAAAAAGTAGCTAGTTGTCTCATTTTGCTTTCATCACTCTTTATTGTAATTCTCTCTAATATTGAAAGCTTAATCAGAGATGAACAGTTGAAATTGTTACATAAATTGTTTATCTATTTGATTTCATTATTGTTGCACGGATCTGAGACTCTCAATTGGTATCAGAGCAGACGAACAGAATTGATTCAAAGCCTTCCGATTGATTTCTGGTATGTTTTGACTTTTTCACATCTGTCACATTCTTGAAAAATCAAAACTTTGATTCTGTCAAAATTGATTGATTTCGTTGATTGGGTTGTGTTAGTATCATTGTTATTGTTCATTCTGCAAATTTTCACATCCTAATTCGACCATTTGAGTGGGTAATTGAGCAAATCAAATTCAAAAGTTTTGAGTGTGTTCTTTAAAAATAAAATTTTTACCATCAAAACTTGTTGTTTTTGCTTTAAAATCGATTGGGTTAGTGTTATTTTTGTGTTTGGTAGTGTTTCTAATCTTTCAGGAACATTTTTGAGCAACCCTAATCGAGTTTCAATCGATTTGAAAAAGTCAGCCGTAGTTCCCGGATAAGTCAGCTGCGGTTTCCGGACAGCTCCAATCTTTCCGGATAATCGTGTAATCCTTCCGGACACATCATTTCTTTCCGGGTAAGTCTTCCGGGTACATCCAACCTTTCCGGGTAAGTCAAACTCTCCGGGTAAGTAACTGAAACTCTAATCTATCCAGGAAAATTAGTTTCCGGAAACCCAAAGTTCCCGGTCATCAATTTTCCCGGATATCCCTGCATCCGGTAAGTGCTTCATTCGGAAACATACAACATCCGGTAAGTAACTTATCCGGACATCTCTTTTACCCGGTAACTTTTGATTTATTTCCTTTATCCGGAAACTGTCGACTTCCGGTAACCTTTGTGTTATCCAGAAACCTTTGTGTTATCCGGAAACCTTAGGCTATCCGGATTCTTTGCGTTATCCGGATACCTTGTGACTTTGAACTGTTTTTCATTTAAATCTGATCCGGACACTTCCAGATCAGACTCTTATTTGGATTCCTATCCATTAAGCTCATTCCTAGTTAATATCTGTCATAGAACCTGCGTTAGGACTCCACTCTTAGTGCCTTGCGTTAGATTTACACTTTGAATCAATCAAGACGTCTGACGATCACTCCGTTGCAACCAAAGATGTCTACTTCGCGTGACGCTCTCGCAATCGGTACCGACTCCAAACCGCCTTGCCTCTATCAAGGTGAATACAGCCTGTGGCACGACAGATTCATGCTCTTCATAGAGTCCAAGGACAACTACGAGTACATCAAGAGAGCTCTTGAAGATGGTCCAATCCCTTGGCCGATGAATGACATAGCAGCAACTGCAACTACTTTAGCTCGTCGTACGAAAAAGACTATCGCCGACATGACCGAAGATGAACGAGGCATGATCGAAGGTGAAAAGCATGCAAAGAGATATCTTGGCCAGGCCCTTCCCAACCCAATCTATACAGCTATCGACAGTTATAAAAAAACGGCAAAGGGCATGTGGGATCAAGTGGCCAGAATGATGCGTGGGAGCGATGTTGGAAATCAACTAAAGATCAACAGCGTGATAACCAAGTTCGATGGTTTCAAGCAGCGCACCGGCGAATCTCTCACACAGACCTATGAACGGTTTAGCTCACTTCTTAATGAACTGGACAAGAATAAGATCACTCGCTCCAACACAGAAAACGCGCTCAAATTTCTCAATAATCTGCTGTCGGAATGGAAGGTGTTTGCTTTTCATGTCAAGCACAACAACTTGATAGAGAACATCGGCATCAATGAACTCTATGAGACACTTCTTCAAGACGAAGATGAAGTGAATGAGCTTCTGAGCAAGAAGAAGACTGAATCACAGCCAGCTGCTGATCCTATTACACTCATGTCTTCCAAGAAAGGGAAATCTTCGAGCGGTCACTCGAAACGTACTCAAAAGCAAAGCTCTTCCGAATCTGAAAAGGAAGACAGTGACTCTAATGATGAAGTATCTGACTTCAAGAAAGCGATAGCTCTGCTTACAAAATCTTTCCAACAACAAAAGTACTATAAGAAGCCTTCGTCCAACAATCAGTGCTACTCCACCTCCTCCAACAAGCGCCATGACCATCAGGACAAGTATGAGGGAAAGAAGAAAGCTGATGAGCAAGGGAAGTCAGAGAAGAAGGAGAAGACTGAGAAATCAGAAGGTAAGAAGAAGGATGAACCAGTGACATGTTACAACTGCGGAAATCTTGGTCACTTTGCTAACGATTGTACGAGGCCTGTGGTAAAGAATTCTCACTACTACAAGGCAAAACTCGCATTGGCTGAGCAAAAGGAAGCTGGAGAAGCTATGTTTGTGGAAAACGACTACTGGTTGGGTCGTTCTGATGATGAAAGCGATACTGATGGTGCAAATGCTTTCATGGGCTATCAGTCTCCAGCTGATGAAGAGAATACAAGTCAGGTATGTGATTCTTGCCAAAAGGATTTCTTAAATAAAATGCAATCTTTTACCGAACAAGCAGTTTCCTTTAAGGCTACCACTAAAGAACAAAAGCTTGAAATTGGATCACTAACTGAAAAGCTAGATGTTCAAACGCGAACAACAGAAAAATATATGTCTGAAAATGCTATTTTAAAGGAGAAATGCAAAAATCTTTCTATAGCACCTAAACACTTATGGGCCAAATTATCTGATCTTCAGTCTCAGTTTGATCAGTGCATGAATGAGAAAGAAGAAATTGTTTATCAATGTTCCTCTCTTCAGATTCAGCACAAGGAGTTTGTTGCTAAACTTCTTGATCTGGAAACCAAACTCCACAAAAGGGGTCAAACTGATCAAACCATATTTCTGAATAAACCCATAGAGTTCACCTATTTTAACAAAGAGTAGGGAATCAGATATGATAACCCACACTATTTGAAAAATGGAAGATACCAAACTCCTACTTTGTTTGATTTTGAATGTTTTGGGTTAGACAAAGAGTATCCGGAATATGCCATTCAATGGACTGGTCCTCTTGAACCCAAAAAGGAAGAGGAAACCGAGGAATATAAGCGCGTACACAAACGAGGGACTCAACTTCCGTTTTGTTATGAACCTTTGAACTATTCCTATCAAAAGAACAAAAAGTATCTCTCAAATGACTACTTCGACCCTTACAAGGTTGCTAAGCCCAAGGATTCCTCTAAACAAGATAAGGACCAAGCACCCGCAACCAAGACTGAGACGGACGAGTTTAAACTCTATGTTCCCCCTCTCATCTTGGAAGCAAAGATTGTCGAGTTGGAGGAGTCGCTTGAGAAAGAAAGGTCTGTTTTTCAAAACGAGAAGAAAGCGCTAATTCAGGAACTTGAGAAACTCAAAATTGAGAAAACCGAAGGTGTGTCAAATGAAGAAAAAGAAACTCTTCAGAGTGAAATCAATAAGCTCTCATCGAGACTGTCTGAAGTGACAAGAGAAACGATGATAGAGCATATGATAAATAATCAACTCCAAGTGAAGCTTGACTTGCTCTAAACTGCGAAGCATTTTTCACCTGAACTTTCCTCTAACTCATCTCACACATCCTCGTGTAAATCCTTCATCGGAAAAAATCTCTTCACAAGAAAATAAAGTTTCTCATGATGAGTGTGTTAAAAGGAATTTAAACTCTAATTTTTCAAACGCTTCCGCACCGAATTCCCCAAAGCACACAACCGAAAGCACAGCGTGTTCCTCGCCTTCCTCACCTAATCCAAGTCCTGAAATTCCGGAGATTGAGTTTTTAAAATTCATGAACTCTGAAGGCAATTCTGATGGAGAGTTTGAGTCGTTCCCTTTCGACAAACCTCTTCCGAGCCATACTGATTTTCTGTCACCAGTAGTCAATCGACCAGTCAACTTTGAAAAGTGTACTTGTTCTAAAACCATGTCCCCAGCTGTGATCACGATTACAAAGTCAAAACCAACATCTAAACCTGTTTCTAAAAACCAATCACAGCCGAGGCAAAGGACCAAGCAATTGCCTACCAAAAATATCGTTCCTTCAAAAGTCACTGACCGCTCTGTCCCTATTGTTTCAGATAAAAATGGTCAAGCAAAACAAGAAAAACCAAAGTGGCTGAACAAGGAACCTGTCAAGGATGCAGCATCCAAGTCTTTTCCTACTGCTTTTAATTCTATAATAAACAAAGACAATTGTGTTTGGAATAATTGGAGTCATTTTGAAGTTTCTTATCCGATTAAACTTAACTCAGTTTATCAATTGATTCAATTATCTTGTGATTGTTTATGTTGTTCTAGATGTGGTTGGAATGATTTTGATGAAATTAACTTGAATGATTGGTTTGGGTCATTCACATGTATAATCATAAAACCAAAATAAACCCCGTAATAATAAACAGAAATACTATAAACAACGGGGTTTCCAATCTGAGGTTAAACCACAGCAGGAGACCAAACCCATTGCAAGATGGGCTGCTCCTACTGAGGTTAAACCGGCACCTAAGAGGCAACCTGCTAAAAATACTGTTCCTCCTAAAGGTGTAAATTCTACACCTAAGAGGCAACCTGTGCGAAAACCAGTTCCCTCTAACGGTGTACAACCTGCCCCTAAGGGGAAAGTTGTTTCAAAGTAAATATCTCCAAGAGGTGCCAAACCTAACCCTCCAGGACCTAAAACTCGATTTTGCAGCACGGTCATGTGTGGTACTTAGATTCTGGATGCTCCAAGCACATGACCGGAAGGAGGGAGCTTCTCACGAACTACAAGGAAGAATATGGTAGAGACGTGAGATTTGGGAACGATCACAAAGCGCCGATCGTGGGCTACGGCGACATTATTCAAGATAAGATCACGATTAAGAAGGTATCACACGTCGCGGGATTGGGACACAATCTGTTCAGCATCGGGCAGTTCTGCGACAAAGATCTCGAGGTACGATTCAAAGCTAAACGTTGTAGAATCCTCAACGACGACGGAGAGGAGCTACTGGTTGGAAAACGCAAGACCAACCTCTACACAATCGACCTCGCAGCCCTTAAAACCGTTAATCATGTCTGCCTCATGTCAAAGGCCAATTCCCAACAAGCTTGGCTTTGGCATCGACGTCTTTCGCACCTCAACTTCAAAAGTATCAACAAACTGGTGCTGGGCGGACACGTGAAAGGCATGCCTGATCTTCAATTCGTGAAAGATCGTCTCTGCGGGGCATGTGAAAAGGGAAAGATGAAGCGGGTGCCGCATCAACCGAACGTAACTCCGAGCACGTCCAGGTCTCTCGAACTTATCCATATGGATTTGTGTGGACCGATGCGTGTTTAGAGTATCAACAAGCGCAAATATGTCCTGGTGATGGTGGATGACTTCTCGTGCTACACATGGGTCAAGTTCCTTCGCTCGAAAGACGAAACTCCGGAGTTGATCATCAATCATCTGAAGACCATCCAACTGAACAAGCAACAACAAGTTTAGACCATAAGGACCGACAACGGTACGGAGTTCAAGAATCAAACGGTGGACGACTATCTGACTTCAGTTGGCATTTCGCACACCTTCTCTGCCGCACGCACTCCTCAGCAAAACGGAGTGGTGGAACGTCGAAACCGTACCCTAGTCAAAGCGGCTCGCACCATGCTTTCACAATCAAATCTGCCACATTTTCTCTGGGCCGAAGCGGTGTCTACAACTTGTTATACGCGAAACCGCTCCATCCTCAACAAGAGGTTCAACAAGACGCCGTACGAGATCATAAACAACCGTGTGCCGAACATCAAGTACTTCCATGCGTTCGGATCCACATGCTACGTTCTAAATGACAAAGACGATCTCAGCGAATTCAGCCCTAAGGCGGATGAAGGAGTTTTCATAGGATACTCCATGCAGGCTCAAGCGTATCGCGTTTACATCAAACGAAATAAATCTGTTGTTGAAAGTGTAATGGTGACATTCGATGAAGCCGCAGATTTAGCTTCTGAACAAAATAGTTCAGAACCCGGTTTAGCTGGCGTGCTAGCTTCCGGACCTCCAAGTTCGGGATCTGCACAAGCGACAGTAAATCTAAATCATGCATCTTCATCGAATGCTAACTCTTCTGATTTAGATTTATTGTTTAAGTTCTTTTATGATGACATCTTTAATGTTTCCCCTACTGTCTCAGCACAACCTCTACTTGATGCTGCTCGTATTGAGGACTCGTCAAACCTATCCGGTCGGCCGCCTTCTACAAGCACGCGATCCATCACAGTGGAGACAGATCAACCGTCATCATCAACCTCTACCGATACTACTGCCTCCCCGGAGGAACCTGTTCAAAATCCGGAGATCACTCCTAGTGATTCGTCTTCTGCTACAACCGCAGATCAACTTCTGAACTCCTCGGAATAAGAAGTTGTTCAACCATCGACGGATCCTCTCCCACTTCCTCCAAGAAACCAGCCTGCTACACTTGAAGCAGTTCAAGACCTACATCCTGGTGATTATGTGGACTCGGACGCGTCTCACTCTACTCAACAAATGGACGAAAGCTTATCCGCTTTCACACACCACCAAATGGACGAAAGCTCATCCGCTTCATCAAATCATTGGTGATCCCTCTACTCCAGTTCAAACACGAGGTGCATCCGCCAACTTCTGTCTATTTTATGGCTTCTTAAGCAACATCGAGCCGACGAACGTACGCGAAGCGCTTGAAGATCCAGACTGGGTCATAGCCATGCAAGAGGAGCTCAATCAATTCGAAGCTCTAAAGGTATGGCGACTAGTTCCACGTCCAAAACACAAGACGGTGATCGGCACCAAGTGGATTTTCAAGAATAAGAAGGACGAAGACGACATAGTTGTACACAACAAAGCGCGTCTCGTGGCAAAGGGATACCCACAACAAGAAGGGATCGATTATGATGAGACCTATGCTCCGGTGGCAAGAATCGAAGCCATACGTGTGTTCCTTGCATACGCCGCGCACAAGAACTTCACGGTCTTCCAAATGGATGTAAATACCGCCTTTCTCTACGGTAATATCGAGGAAGAAGTATATGTGTCACAACCAGACGGGTTCGTGGACGATTCGAAGCCTGATCAAGTCTACATTCTAGACAAGGCGCTTTATGGTCTAAAGCAAGCTCCGCGAGCATGGTACAAAACACTGACTGAGTTTTTGATAAAGTCCAAATTCACACGAGGTAAAATCGATTTGACTTTATTTATCAAACACGAAAAGGGTCACATAGTTCTTGTTCAAGTGTACGTAGATGACATAATATTCGGCTCTACTAATCCCACATATGCTAAGAACTTTGCCAATCTAATGGGAGAATTTTTTAAAATGAGTATGCTTTGCGAGATGAATTTCTTCCTTGGTCTTCAAGTTAAACAACTGTCGACCGGGATATTCATAAACCAGGCTAAGTACATCCGGGATATTCTTAGGAAATTCCAGTTAGACCAGTCCTCGCCAATGAAAACTCCCATGGCGTCCAATACAAAGCTTCACGCTGATCCTAACGGAACGGATGTGAACCCTAAATTGTATTGTGGGATGATAGGTTATTTAATGTACTTAACCACAAGTAGACCAGATATCATGTTCTCCACATTTTTGTGTGCCCGGTATCAATCAAAACCTAAGGAGTCTCATTTAACTGCTGTCAAACGAATTTTTCGTTATTTACGTGGTACCGCTGATCTTGGCTTGTGGTACCCGAGAGAGACAGGTTTTGCACTATCCGCTTATTCTGATGCGGATCACGCGGGCTGCATGTTGGACCGGAAGAGCACCTCGGGTCACATCCAGTTTTTGGGAGATAGCCTAGTCAGTTGGGCATCAAAGAAGCAGCAAGGCGTTTCAACGTTCAACTGCCGAGGCGGAGTACGTGGCCGCCGCGAGCTGCTGTTCACAAGTCACCTGGATGCGGACGCAACTCAAAGACTATGGTTTCACGTATGTCAAAGTTCCAATTTACTGTGACTCGAATAGCGCCATCGCCATATCAAGCAACCCAGTCCAACACACCAAAACGAAGCACATCGACGTTCGGTATCACTTTATTAAGGATCACGTCGAAAGAGCTATAGTCGAACTCTACTTCGTAAATACTGAACATCAGTTAGCAGACCTGTTTACAAAAGCCTTGGACGAAAAACGTTTTTTAATACTCTTGTGTCCAAGTTAGGTATGCTAAAACTGACGACTTAATCTGATTGTATGTCCGTTACAAGTTCCATACATTTACGAGTAACTGTCTACTCATTATCCGGTGATTACACTCCTGATGATTGAGCATACACTTCCTCGCACCTGTATTTTACTTGTTTCAGTCACACGATTAGAATAAGTCTCTGTATTTATTTCGTAGATTTCGTTTTGTTTCCTTTCTTTCTTCGTGTATTTCTTTTATTTCTTACTATCGTCATCTTTTATCTGTCTATATTTGTACTTTCACGGTGTGTTCATGTGTTCAGGGGGAGCACATAGCAGTATCAGGTAAGTCTACTCATCTGTTGAGGGGGAGCGTCACACATAATTTTTCTTAAAATGATAAAACAGTTTTGTGTGTGTGGTCACTCCTGCTTGAATTTCATCTCAGGGTCATCAGTTGAGGGGGAGCAACGCCGTGTTTTTATTTAAATGCTACAAGTTTTTTGGTGTCAGACTCTTCATTGCACAATTTTTGCACAGTCCGAAGGGGAGCAAGTGTTTCCCCATTCTCATTTTGAGGGGGAGTGAAAGAAGGTACGAGTTAACATAGACCAGTCCTCTGTCTGAATGAACAAGACAATTTTGCTTAAAAAACCAGAGTAACCGGAAACCATATCTATCCGGATAGGTTTCCGGACTGGATTCCTACCCGGATTGGGCGAGAATCCGGATGACCCACCCGGGTTCGAGGTATCATATAAATAACATCCGGCTACTTTGTTTTCATTATCCGGAAACTCTAAGCAAAATCCTAAACCCTCTCTCCACCTCTCTCTAGCTCGACCCTACTCCAGATCTCTCGATTAGCACTCGTTTCAGTACCACAATCAGGTATGTTGCTCTAAACTATCTCTCGATCGTTATTCGGCAACTTTCACGGTCTCAATTACACATCTCGACCATCGATCTGATTGTGTCAATGAGTCTGAAACCCCTTTTTAAGTCCAATCGATTTTTGGTCCCATACATGTGTTTTTTTAGAGATTTAAATCATTTTGTGTCTTCACATGCGTAAAACGATACTCCTTATATGCTTTCACACATATTTGGAACTCTAGTTTTGAAGATTGTCATTTTGAAATGCGTCCGGGAACACTCATTATGTCCGGAAATTATCAAAGGTTATCGTGTTTTATCCGGAAAGTCTCATCCGTTTAGATGTTTTGTCCGGATTCATCCAACACCCGGAAACCCTAGTTGTCCGGAAACCTCAGGCTCCGGTAAGTTCAACTACCGGGAAGTTGGTATGTCCGGAATTCCATATTGTCCGGAATCCTTTGTCATCCGGAAACCATGTTGTCCGGATTATCCAATTTTACCCGAGAAAGTTCTTCCCATCCGGTACCATATACGATCCGGACACCCTTTGTCCGGAAACCTCTGTTTGTCCGGAAAGTTTGGTTTATTCAAGATGAGATCACGATTAAGAAGGTATCACACATCGCGGGATTGGGACACAATCTGTTCAGCATCGGGCAGTTCTGCGACAAAGATCTCGAGGTACGATTCAAAGCTAAACGTTGTAGAATCCTCAACGACGACGGAGAGGAGCTACTGGTTGGAAAACGCAAGACCAACCTCTACACAATCGACCTCGCAGCCCTTAAAACCGATAATCATGTCTGCCTCATGTCAAAGGCCAATTCCCAACAAGCTTGGCTTTGGCATCGACGTCTTTCGCACCTCAACTTCAAAAGTATCAACAAACTGGTGCTGGGCGGACACGTGAAAGGCATGCCTGATCTTCAATTCGTGAAAGATCGTCTCTGCGGGGCATGTGAAAAGGGAAAGATGAAGCGGGTGCCGCATCAACCAAACGTAACTCCGAGCACGTCCAGGTCTCTCGAACTTATCCATATGGATTTGTGTGGACCGATGCGTGTTTAGAGTATCAACAAGCGCAAATATGTCCTGGTGATGGTGGATGACTTCTCGTGCTACACATGGGTCAAGTTCCTTCGCTCGAAAGACGAAACTCCGGAGTTGATCATCAATCATCTGAAGACCATCCAACTGAACAAGCAACAACAAGTTTAGACCATAAGGACCGACAACGGTACGGAGTTCAAGAATCAAACGGTGGACGACTATCTGACTTCAGTTGGCATTTCGCACACCTTCTCTGCCGCACGCACTCCTCAGCAAAACGGAGTGGTGGAACGTCGAAACCGTACCCTAGTCAAAGCGGCTCGCACCATGCTTTCACAATCAAATCTGCCACATTTTCTCTGGGCCGAAGCGGTGTCTACAACTTGTTATACGCGAAACCGCTCCATCCTCAACAAGAGGTTCAACAAGACGCCGTACGAGATCATAAACAACCGTGTGCCGAACATCAAGTACTTCCATGCGTTCGGATCCACATGCTACGTTCTAAATGACAAAGACGATCTCAGCGAATTCAGCCCTAAGGCGGATGAAGGAGTTTTCATAGGATACTCCATGCAGGCTCAAGCGTATCGCGTTTACATCAAACGAAATAAATCTGTTGTTGAAAGTGTAATGGTGACATTCGATGAAGCCGCAGATTTAGCTTCTGAACAAAATAGTTCAGAACCCGGTTTAGCTGGCGTGCTAGCTTCCGGACCTCCAAGTTCGGGATCTGCACAAGCGACAGTAAATCTAAATCATGCATCTTCATCGAATGCTAACTCTTCTGATTTAGATTTATTGTTTAAGTTCTTTTATGATGACATCTTTAATGTTTCCCCTACTGTCTCAGCACAACCTCTACTTGATGCTGCTCGTATTGAGGACTCGTCAAACCTATCCGGTCGGCCGCCTTCTACAAGCACGCGATCCATCACAGTGGAGACAGATCAACCGTCATCATCAACCTCTACCGATACTACTGCCTCCCCGGAGGAACCTGTTCAAAATCCGGAGATCACTCCTAGTGATTCGTCTTCTGCTACAACCGCAGATCAACTTCTGAACTCCTCGGAACAAGAAGTTGTTCAACCATCGACGGATCCTCTCCCACTTCCTCCAAGAAACCAGCCTGCTACACTTGAAGCAGTTCAAGACCTACATCCTGGTGATTATGTGGACTCGGACGCGTCTCACTCTACTCAACAAATGGACGAAAGCTTATCCGCTTTCACACACCACCAAATGGACGAAAGCTCATCCGCTTCATCAAATCATTGGTGATCCCTCTACTCCAGTTCAAACACGAGGTGCATCCGCCAACTTCTGTCTATTTTCTGGCTTCTTAAGCAACATCGAGCCGACGAACGTACGCGAAGCGCTTGAAGATCCAGACTGGGTCATAGCCATGCAAGAGGAGCTCAATCAATTCGAAGCTCTAAAGGTATGGCGACTAGTTCCACGTCCAAAACACAAGACGGTGATCGGCACCAAGTGGGTTTTCAAGAATAAGAAGGACGAAGACGACATAGTTGTACACAACAAAGCGCGTCTCGTGGCAAAGGGATACCCACAACAAGAAGGGATCGATTATGATGAGACCTATGCTCCGGTGGCAAGAATCGAAGCCATACGTGTGTTCCTTGCATACGCCGCGCACAAGAACTTCACGGTCTTCCAAATGGATGTAAATACCGCCTTTCTCTACGGTAATATCGAGGAAGAAGTATATGTGTCACAACCAGACGGGTTCGTGGACGATTCGAAGCCTGATCATGTCTACATTCTAGACAAGGCGCTTTATGGTCTAAAGCAAGCTCCGCGAGCATGGTACAAAACACTGACTGAGTTTTTGATAAAGTCCAAATTCACACGAGGTAAAACCGATTCGACTTTATTTATCAAACACGAAAAGGGTCACATAGTTCTTGTTCAAGTGTACGTAGATGACATAATATTCGGCTCTACTAATCCCACATATGCTAAGAACTTTGCCAATCTAATGGGAGAATTTTTTAAAATGAGTATGCTTTGCGAGATGAATTTCTTCCTTGGTCTTCAAGTTAAACAACTGTCGACCGGGATATTCATAAACCAGGCTAAGTACATCCGGGATATTCTTAGGAAATTCCAGTTAGACCAGTCCTCGCCAATGAAAACTCCCATGGCGCCCAATACAAAGCTTCACGCTGATCCTAATGGAACGGATGTGAACCCTAAATTGTATTGTGGGATGATAGGTTATTTAATGTACTTAACCGCAAGTAGACCAGATATCATGTTCTCCACATTTTTGTGTGCCCGGTATCAATCAAAACCTAAGGAGTCTCATTTAACTGCTGTCAAACGAATTTTTCGTTATTTACGTGGTACTGCTGATCTTGGCTTGTGGTACCCGAGAGAGACAGGTTTTGCACTATCCGCTTATTCTGATGCGGATCACGCAGGCTGCATGTTGGACCGGAAGAGCACCTCGGGTCACATCCAGTTTTTGGGAGATAGCCTAGTCAGTTGGGCATCAAAGAAGCAGCAAGGCGTTTCAACGTTCAACTGCCGAGGCGGAGTACGTGGCCGCCGCGAGCTGCTGTTCACAAGTCACCTGGATGCGGACGCAACTCAAAGACTATGGTTTCACGTATGTCAAAGTTCCAATTTACTGTGACTCGAATAGCGCCATCGCCATATCAAGCAACCCAGTCCAACACACCAAAACGAAGCACATCGACGTTCGGTATCACTTTATTAAGGATCACGTCGAAAGAGCTATAGTCGAACTCTACTTCGTAAATACTGAACATCAGTTAGCAGACCTGTTTACAAAAGCCTTGGACGAAAAACGTTTTAATACTCTTGTGTCCAAGTTAGGTATGCTAAAACTGACGACTTAATCTGATTGTATGCCCGTTACAAGTTCCATACATTTACGAGTAACTGTCTACTCATTATCCGGTGATTACACTCCTGATGATTGAGCATACACTTCCTCGCACCTGTATTTTACTTGTTTCAGTCACACGGTTAGAATAAGTCTCTGTATTTATTTCGTAGATTTCGTTTTGTTTCCTTTCTTTCTTCGTGTGTTTCTTTTATTTCTTACTATCGTCATCTTTTATCTGTCTATATTTGTACTTTCACGGTGTGTTCATGTGTTCAGGGGGAGCACATAGCAGTATCAGGTAAGTCTACTCATCTGTTGAGGGGGAGCGTCACACATAATTTTTCTTAAAATGATAAAACAGTTTTGTGTGTGTGGTCACTCCTGCTTGAATTTCATCTCAGGGTCATCAGTTGAGGGGGAGCAACACCATGTTTTTCTTTAAATGCTACAAGTTTTTTGGTGTCAGACTCTTCATTGCACAATTTTTGCACAGTCCGAAGGGGAGCAAGTGTTTCCCCATTCTCATTTTGAGGGGGAGTGAAAGAAGGTACGAGTTAACATAGACCAGTCCTCTGTCTGAATGAACAAGACAATTTTGCTTAAAAAACCAGAGTAACCGGAAACCATATCTATCCAGATAGGTTTCCGGACGGGATTCCTACCCGGATTGGGCGAGAATCCGGATGACCCACCCGGGTTCTAGGTATCATATAAATAACATCCGGCTACTTTGTTTTCATTATCCGGAAACTCTAAGTAAAATCCTAAACCCTCTCTCCACCTCTCTCTAGCTCGACCCTACTCCAGATCTCTCGATTAGCACTCGTTTCAGTACCACAATCAGGTATGTTGCTCTAAACTATCTCTCGATCGTTATTCGGCAACTTTCACGGTCTCAATTACACATCTCGACCATCGATCTGATTGTGTCAATGAGTCTGAAACCCCTTTTGAAGTCCAATCGATTTTTGGTCCCATACATGTGTTTTTTTAGAGATTTAAATCATTTTGTGTCTTCACATGCGTAAAACGATACTCCTTATATGCTTTCACACATATTTGGAACTCTAGTTTTGAAGATTGTCATTTTGAAATGCGTCCGGGAACACTCATTATGTCCGGAAATTATCAAAGGTTATCGTGTTTTATCCGGAAAGTCTCATCCGTTTAGATGTTTTGTCCGGATTCATCCAACACCCGGAAACCCTAGTTGTCCGGAAACCTCAGGCTCCGGTAAGTTCAACTACCGGGAAGTTGGTATGTCCGGAATTCCATATTGTCCGGAATCCTTTGTCATCCGGAAACCATGTTGTCCGGATTATCCAATTTTACCCGGGAAAGTTCTTCCCATCCGGTACCATATGCGATCCGGACACCCTTTGTCCGGAAACCTCTGTTTGTCCGGAAAGTTTGGTTTACCATTCTTTTGTCCGGACTCCTCTGAGATTTGTCCATTCAATACCTGCTCCATCAATGCCAGTCCTCAATTTGTTTCAAATTGAACCATTTATCGCAAAGGTACGCACCGACATTTGTTCATCCGCCTCAAATACTAACTGTGCATCTGTTTACAGACATTCAATGGCGGATCCGGAGCAAAATCCTCCACAAAACCAGGAAGAGCAACAAAATCCTCCCCAAGAGGATTTCATAGATGAAGCTGCTGATAACGCCTTGGTCGCATTTGACCATGGCACGGAGATCGAGCCAAACAATCACCATCTGGACCCGACACTATTCAGACCACAACCACAACATCGAGTAATTGTGGATATCTTAATGCGTCACCCTCTCCATGAGGCCATCACCGCCATTGCTGACGTCCCGCTGCTGTACGTGTTCCAAGTGTGGTTCTCCGCCCAAGTCCGCACGGCCGGTAACTCACAGACTATCACTGCTCAGATCGATAACCAGCAGTTCACGCTCACACCGGACTCCTTTCGCCGCCTACATTCACTGCCTGAAGCCACCGCTGGCGGACATCAGCAATACGACCCTACGCTAAATGATGACACTCTATGCGCTCAAGTCCGCGCGCTCAGGTACAATTTCGGCCTTCACCGTCCATCCGGGTTCAACCGCAAATACCTGGTGCCGCTATGGTACAATTTGTTTACAATTCTCAATCGTTGCCTTTCATCGAGATGTAGAGGCATCGACCAGTGCACCGACGATTTTCTGCGGCTCTTCCATGCTGTATGCTACAACCGACATGTCGAAATCGGAGGTACTAAACAGAAGAAGTTCCTACCGTACCCGCATTTCCTTTCGCTTGCCATTCGTCAACACATGGACGCCAATCATGCCATCCCGCGCCGCCAAGCACATCCGGTATGTCCACCTCATCATCTACACTACACGGTTATCCGCAATCCATCCAATGCGGTAGCCATGCCTATTCCTGAAGCCCTTCTAGCAATCGCCGATCCCACTGCACCAGGAGTGATAGCATATAGGGAAGCGATAGGAAATCCCATGGTCCACCCAGAACCGGAGGGACCTGCCCAGGGACCTAGACCTCAGCGACGTGAGGGTCCAAGAGTGAGAGGTGGAAGGGGCCGGCAAGCAGGTGCTGCCGGGCGGGGTGTGTTGATCGTTAGGGGAAGGGGAACTAGTGCGAGTGGTGCAGTGGTATCGCAACCCAGTTCTAGCCAACCCCGTCCAACAGGCGAAGCCGGAGCATCGTCCTCCCGACCGATGGTTCAACATGATTCTGAACCATACTTATTCGACCCGCCTACACCACGTATGCAAGTTCAGAACGTGGAATCTGACTCGCATACGGAATCCGAATGGGCCCGTGCCATTCGTATTTCTAAAATCCCTGTCCGTATCGGGCCGAACCCCGACTTCACCGAAGGTACCTCCTCCGCTTCACCTAGGATTGAGGGAGTAGAAGGTGTAGAGTTAGAAACTGCGATCCGGAGAGAACTGCATTCGAAACCGAACCAGGAAAGATTGAGCCGTAAAGATAACGAGGCTCATGAGCGAACCTAACCGAGTGATATCCGGGTAGCCGCATCTTCTATCTCGTCTCATGTGTTGGGACGGGGTATTGAAGAAGCCTCCGTGGACCCAGCGGAGCAATTGCACGACCCCCTTATCCACTCATCCGTCTCTCAAAAGACGAATGTTTCAGTTTCACACGGGGAAATAGCACAACTTCCAACGGTCTCTCATTCGGAGAGTGCTGGTGTTGCAATAAGAGACCAGCAGCCCCCGGTCTTGACTTCATTTAGTGCACCATCGAGTGTAGACCCATTTGTAATTGAAGATTTTTCGGCTAGGACACTTGATGAGGAACAACACCAAGTCGAGACTCTTCGTGACTCCAACGGAACCACAGTAGTGTCTCCGCCTTTTGGTGGAACGCGTGGATCGGAGGGAAATCCTACCACCGCCACCGACATGCCAAATGTGACCGTAGGTGGCTCTGCCTCTAAGGTAGATGCCTCAACGAGTGATCTAAGTGACCCCAGCGTTACTCACCCTGACTTTGTGTCGCAAGGGTCCCTAGACAGCACCCTCAAGGCTGTCCAAGAGGCAATGGAGCAGCATGTCGCCGCCGAGCTCGCCAAAATAATCAAAGGCAAAGCAAAGATCGTCGAAACTGAAACCGCGCCTACACCTCCACCGACATTCGTTCAGCCAATCTATTCGGTGGAGACTCTGAAGACGATACTTTTGGCTCAGCTACTCCAGCAATCTACGATGCTTTTTGCTCAGCTCACAACGTTGTCCGTGAGGGTCCGCTCACTCGAAGATACCTGTAAGAGTCAAGCTGGCGGTCTGAAATGCAAGAACGATGACCAGGATGATTCTGATCACCGTGAGGGGGAGAAACGACTACGACCTACCGAGACCGCCCCTATCCTCACAGAATCTACAACTGTGGTTCATCTGGAACCAGCAACTGCGGCAACAACAACCGAAGCCGAACCTGAAGACGAGTTGCCATTAGCCGAGATGGTAATAGATATGGACATCTCAGATGATGAAGACCCGACAGTTGAAAAGCCCCAGGGTTCAACACTGGAACTGGTCGACTTTGACTCATCCTTAAAGATAATGAAGAAATCTTCGTCACGTGTAGCCTTCCTAGATCCCAACCTTAAAGACGTTCTCCTGAAAAGCATGTTAATGAAAAGGTCAACTAATGCACTAGTTAGTGAGATCACAGGTTTAATGAGTACAACATTGTTTGTCATAGCAAAATAGTTTAAATCCACACAAGTGGATAAGGCAACCGGTTATGAAAACACTTGCTCATGGAAATAGTATGTATTATGTTTAAGTAGTGAGCCCGTTACCCGACCTATATGACAGCCGCCCCAACGCATGTTCTATCGCCAACAACGCGCACGAACAACAATAATTATGCACTCAAACAAGCGCGACTTGTGAGTGGGGTGTCAACCAAATAGCGCTATCCATAATTACCAACGGCTCACACTCGTGAGTTAAACGGGTAACGTAGAGTCAAATGGGGACTTACGTACGATAGAGAAAAGCTAAAAAACATATAACATGTGTAACCTATACATACCATAGAGCATAAAAGAGTATAGCAAAGTTTACATTTTCAAGAAAAACGAGTTAACCGGTGCGTAAAGTAGTTGTAATAACGACATGCTTTTCACCCCAAATATGAAAAACATTAAAAAGGGGCTGTGATAACTCACTTGATAAGCGATAAAATCCGGGAATCTCCCACAAGTACTTCGAGATGATCCTACTTCAAACCTATGAACGTAAGGTCACTAGTGAGTTTTTAATTTCGAAGGTTCGGTACTAACTATCCAAATCGTCATAAAATGCCTTTATTGTGATTTAAATATTATAAATCGTATGGAGTTACCAACATTTGTAATCGTAACATAAGTATGCTTCATTCTTGTTAGATTAAACTTACCGAAATTTCGTCACAATAAGTAACGAAAAGGGTTCAAAGACTTTATATATAGTATATATATATGTATACCGAAATTTTATCATAAGAATAATAAAAAGGGTTCAAAATGTAAAGATGAATTATTTAAAGTGCATAACTTTATAAATGTATAGTACATATATATATATATTTATACATACCACAATTTCATCATAATAATGATGAAAAGGGTTTAAAGTATATAAATTGCATAATTATATGAATATATATAGTATATATATATATATATTCCACAATTTCATCATAATATGATGAAATGGGATCAAGAGTATATAAAATGCATAAATATATAAATATATAGTATACATATATATATATATTCCACAATTTGATCATAAAATGATGAAATAGGATCAAGAGTTAACTTTCAATCATAACAAGAAAATTGTCCTTTGCTGTCCAGATTTTGGTGTCACTTTGTGTCCATTTTTTGATAACTTCCAGGTATAGTTAGGTCCAAGATATTTTATGTCCAAGTGGTATAATGAGTTAGGAAACTTTTGGCATAAGTTTCATAAAATTTTAGAAGTGTTTAAGTACATGAAAAATACTTGACGTAAAACTCGACAGAAAACGTTGCTGTTTGCGCACTGTTTTGTGAAGACTGTTTGGTAGACGAAATATTTGCGTTTTTGAGTGAAACCACTTGGGTTTGAATCCTAACACATAAAAATAATTTCCAGAAAAAGAATTACTTAATTTGGAGTAGTATTGAGTGAGATATGACCTTTTGAAAAGAGGTGTGGAATCTGACAGCAAGCTGTCAAAACCACCCTTTGTGCATGTGCACCTATATTGACTTTTTACCCAAATTCCTATTCCTTTGCATGCAAAGTACGATTTGACTCATCCCCATACATTTATTTTCAGTTCCAAAACATGTTTTTGAGCCATTTAAACTACATGCAAGTTTACCCATCATCTCATCTTTTATAAATCTTGAAAATGGTTCTTTTTGGTGTTTATGTCAAGATCTTCATCATGTATCATAAAATTGTGTATTTTTAGCTCATGCATGTTGGTTACCTTGAACACTTTTATCTCTTTGAAAAGAGGTGTTTAGAGGCTGAATTTGTGGATGAAGGTGGATGAAGATTTGATGAAGATGGAGAGAGAAAGAAGAGAGAATTCTTGTGTGAGAATTTAGAGAGAGAATGAAATGTTTTGTAAATGAATTGTGATAGCCAAAAGAAATACATAAAGAGTAGAGAGGGGGGGGGGTGCTCTCCATGGGGGGGGGGGGTTGTGGTGTGATGCAATAATAAAGTCTAATCTTGTCTTTTTGATTTATTTAAAACACAAGTATTTTCGAAATAAATTATAATTAGCAAAGTAATTATATAAAAGTAAAGTATTTATATAATTTAGTTGAAAATATATCAAGTTGTTAATTATATAATACTTGTGGTATAATTGTAGCTTAAGTTGGCATTTTATGAGATTTATGGATAATTTCCTAAATCAAGGGGTTCCTAGGCAAAATTTCTCAAATTTTCTTATCGTACCGAGTTTACTGCTAAAATCGCACTGTGTGAACTATGACATGAATAATTGAAATATCCAGTGCAGTTCTAACCCGAGGTGTAAATTTGACAGTTGTCACAGTCTCCACCGGTTAAAAGAATTTCGTCCCGAAGAATTTGACAGTGTAAATTTGACAGTTGTCCAGGTTTTCCACACTTGAAACAAAGATCTTTTTCTTTTCTTTCTTCCTTCTCCTCTTTCTTCTCATTCTTACTTTCTTCTCTATCTTCCTTCTTCTTGTATTTCTCTTCTGAACTCCCCTGTTCTCTTATGTACTTGTCCGGAAACTTATTCTTCCCATATCTCATATTGAAAGTATTGGCCAATAAGGCCAGTTTCTCAGCAATCAGCTTGATATCAGCATCTTCATCAGATTCCTCTTCCTCAGCAGACTCTTCCTCTATCTTTGGAATTTAAGACAAAAACCCAGATTTCTTGGATGATTTGGATGATTTGGTGACTTTGGATTTTGAAAGCAAAGCTAATTGATCAGAAACACTTTTCTTTTCCTCAACCACTTGCTTAACAGAATCCTCATGTTGATTCAGAACACAAAATAGATCATTTAGATCTTCCTCACGCATATCCTTGTTCATCTGAAGACTAATTACAAAAGACGACCACTCTGAATTAAGACTATTTAGAAACTTGTAGTTTATCTCAGACTTAGTCTTCTTCAGCCCATTCCTCCTAAGGTCATTCAATATTGTGCAAAATTTACTGTAAGTTTGGGTTAAACTTTCTGACTCCTTTGCTTTGAATCTTTCATAAGCATTGATGCTTTGATTCAACTTTGCTTGAATTGATTTGAGTGTTCCCAACATCTGCTTTTCCAGTTCTTCCCACATTTCCTTTGCAGATGTTCCACTGTCAATTATATTGAAAACCTCATTAGGAACTGCCAAAGACATCAAAGTAATAGCTCTTCTGTATATTGTGAGAAATTCTTCTTCACCCAGGTAGCAGGAATCTCCGGAGTAGTATCAGTTGCAGGTGTAGCAACAACATCCACGTAGACTTCAATTGGACCTTCGCGAATAGAAATCATCAAGTTCTCATCAATGTTATCCAAGAATTGAATCATACGAATCTTTCATTGCTGATATTCTTCCGGAATAAGAACAGGTGGCTTCGTTTCAGATCCCATAGAGAGAAATTCTTTCGAATACATGATTTTTAAAATTGAATTGAATCGATTAAACAGAAAGACAAATTCAAATTTCTTTAATCAAAACAGAACGAATTCAAGAATTACTAAGAATTCAAGAATTGCGAGTAGCAGCGGAATCAATTGACGAATTGATCAAGAAATTTTCAAGAATGAGATCAAGAACACGATCTTGAACGAATTTGTTTATTGAATAGCTCTGATACCAATTGTAAGTCCAGGATTCAATCTTACAATCAAATATGAACAATTAAACAGTAAATGATAGAGAATTGGATCAAACAAACTTGTATTCAATCAGGAACAGATTACAGATCTAGAGAGAGAATCTCTCTAAGATTACAAAAGTGAATACAAAGTTATGCGGGAAAGTTAGTTAGCTTAACAGTGCTAACTTCTATATATATTGTAAGGAAATGCTAAAGCTAGAGTACATATAACTGAAAGACTAATAGAACTATTACACGTGTCCTATTTAACTAACATAATATAAAGGAAAATACCCTGTCATAAATTCTGAACATGTTGTTCAGAACTTCTGAACATTCTTCTGACTAAGCACATCAGAACTTCCTTCAAGCACTTGGTCGTTTTCCAACTTCATCTTCAGAGGTTCTGAGTCTCCTACTCAGAACTCTAATCCTTCTGTTTAGACTTTCACACTTGTAATCTTTTCAAGACTTCTCAGCCAGAGCTTCTGAGTCTTTTTACTCAGAACTCTGAGTCTTCTATCCAGATCCAACACTTGTAACTTTTGACAAAACTTCAGATCTAACACACTGAAAGTGGATCATTTTGATGCCAAGATTACTTTGAAAAGGTTGCGAAGAGTTCTTGATCTTCCTTATTCTTCTAATTTTGAAGATATGTTGTCTGAAGAAGATTTATGCCGGGATATTATTCGGATGGGTTACAATGATCCACGTCCGAATCATAGAGTGCTGACCAGTACATCAAAGTTGAAAAGGAACTATCTACCGCCAATCTATTACACACTATTCAGTGTTGTGAATAGATGTATGACTTCAAAGCACACGAGAGTCGACACGGCCAGTATTTCAGTTATCAAAAAGTTCCATGCTATTGTTTTTGACCGGAAGATTGACTTTGCTATTTCTATATGGAATGATCTGATCGAGGTGGTCACCGACAATGCTAAGCCATCAAAAGCAAGATCATTTGTACCGTTTCAGAGGTATCTTCAGATTATCATTCATTCTATTATGGAGACTAACCAACAGATACCGAGACGCGACGGAGTAGTTATTGGTCCTACCAACTATATGAAGTATCTCCGACTTCCAAAAGGAATTATTTTTGCTACTGTTATGATTTTACCTGAAGCACTACTTGCTTACGCTGACCAAGAGTCGCCATTCTTGAGTGAGTATAGAAAAGAGAATGCACTAATGGCCCGGCCAGGACTGGTAGGGCCTACCCAAGGTGCCAACCAATTAGGTGAGAGTGGTGAGGGTTCAGGTGTTAGAGAGAGAGTTCAGTATACTGGCGTACCTGAACAGGGTGTGTTGAGAGGTAAAAGTGATGTAAGGGGAAATTCTTGGTTCTGAGGATACTGAAGAAGAATCTGATGATCTTGATGCTGGTATTGATGATCCAGCAAACCTTGTATATGATGCTAGTTCAAATGATGATGATGCGAATGCTGATGATGAAAAAGAGGATGACAGTTCTGATGATGACAATGATGATAACAACAATGATCAAACCATGGAGAATCTTGATACAGTAATTGAAACAGTTGTCACTACTTCTGGTGGTGATGGAGGAGTTATAAGGGGAAATGAGGGAGTACTAGTTGAAACAGAAAAACAAGTGAGGTTGAGTAAGAAGGAAAAAAAAAAGATGGTGAGTGTGAGACAGGATCAACAAAAGTTTTAACTAATGATCCTAACCAAACCGTGTCTAGCCGGGTAGCCGCATCTACTGTCAGTGAGAGTCCGTCGCCACAAGACATTGAAGAAGTCATAGTGGACCCAGCTATGCAATGCACAACCCCACTCATCCACTCATCAACTTCTTCACAAGTTGATGTTTCATCTTCTCACAGGGGATTAGCACAAACACGATCGGCGACACACTCGGTGTCGGCTGGTATTGAAACAGGATGGCAATTGCCCCGGCCACCACCTTCATTTGTTCACAGATTGAGTCTAGAACCATTTGACTTTACTTCCTTTCCTAGGACACGAGGACCGTTCGTCACATCATCTATGGTGACACAAAATGTTGGGGTTCTTTGTCACCCAACCGGAACGCCCCGAGTGTTGCCGCCATTCGTTGGTGCTTCACGAGGACCGGGCGGAAGTCCTATCAACGTTAACACTATGCCAGCGTTGAACATAGGCCATACAGTCTCTTCGACTGCTATGTCAACCAGTAACCTAAGTGGTCTGGGTGTTAGTTCCCGTGCTCCAAACTTACAGTCGTTGGTGGGTCCTCCTCCTCACAATTTTGTATCGGTGAAGTTGCTCGAATTAGCCATCCAGTCTCTCTCCAACACTCAGAAAACTCAGATGTCCGAATTGAAAGAAATTGTTGGAAAGTTATCTGCTGATGTACAAAAGTTTGTTTGTTAGAACAAGGCGACACCAATACTCAAGACGAGGTTAATTTACTTGGTCTTCTTCGTCGTCAGACCGAAATACAAGCCACTTTACCAGATTCACTTAATACCCTACAACAATTCATATCTAACCTAACCGAATCTATCTCTTCTGGCTTTACATCCCTATCAAATCGAATGAAAGCGGTGGAAGACAAGTGTGGGATTCATGCCCAAACCACCAAACGGAGACATGATGATCAAGATCCCGATCATGATCACCATGAGAGGGAGAGAAGAGTTAGACAAAGGGTTGAGCAAGGTAGTGGTTCGGGTGTTCATGTTACTGAGAATGTGGAAACAAACGTGGAAACGGGTACCGGTAATGTTGGTGGTATTCAAGTGGGTGAAAGTGTTGATGTTGGTGTTCTGGATGATATCAATCCTACGGTTGAAAATCCTCAACGATGTGATAACAGAACTGATGAGGAAATAATGGCAGATGATTTCTTACAAGAAGTAATATATGTTGAGTTGGATGATGATCAAACTGTGGTAAAGATTAAGGAGGAGATGGATGATGTATTTGATGGTGAAAATGTTCAACCTGATTCTGATTCTGAGAAAGAGTGTAACCAACCTGATCCAGTGATACAAATTCCGGTAATACCTGATCTTCCTGAAGGCAAAATCAAAGACGCAGTCTCCGAAGCTGAAATCCGAAACCTTCAGATGTTGCTGGATAGAGAAGCACTGATTGTCAGAGGTAATCATCGAACAAGAATTATTACTCCATTCCAAGTAGATATAAGGGGTGATTTGTTCGTGAAAAAGATTCAGCCAATCGACAAGGTAAAGTTGTATTCAATTGAAAAGTTTCCACGCAAGAATCAGATTGAATACTCATACATGTTGAATGACAAAGATCAAGCGCTCAGATTGGTCAGAACAGATAAGGAGATTGTTAGACTTGTGAAGATAGAATCGGAGAAGATTTTGAATGTCATTTATCCGAGATTCTACGTCTTTAGATCAGATGAAAAAGAGTGGAACTTCTTCAGACTGTATGATATTCTTGCACAGATTTTAAATCCCTAACCTGTGCAGACTTCTTCAAACTGTATGATATTCTTGCACAGATGCCGAACAAAGACATTACCTACTCTGAAGCCTATCAAGCGTTAAAACGATTCATAAAGAACCTGATCAAGCTATCATACTTAACCGACTTTCAAATGGCTTTGGAAAGTAATCAAATCAGAGTTAACAAAAGAAGGACAAACAGAAACCTACCCGACATACAAGGTATTCCACTTTATACCGTGTTGGAAAAACCAGAGTTCGGTATTGTTTATCACAACGGGCAAAAGAAGAAGAAGTTCTTGAGGCTGATTGAAGTCAACTTATTTTCTGATGGGATGATCCTCATGATAAAGATTCGGCTGAATGAAAAGCTAAGATTGGATGAACAAAGAAAGGTGCCTCTGAAGGAGAAGGAGAAAGTCTTGATAAACAACGCCTTGAAAGCTTTACAAGACCGAATAGATTACCGGGATTCAGTAAAAAGGTTTGAGATTATCTTTGGGATCAGAAAGAGATACATTCCACCAGAGCAGCTTAGAGGTTAAAACTTACTTGGCTCACTTGAATACAAAGGGGGAGAATGTTAGTGTCAATTTTATGTTGTATTCAAGTTGAGGGGTTATTTTTGTAAATTGTGAGTCTATGTATAAATAGCCTAGATTAGTTTATTTCTTACTAACACTTTGATAGATTCATCCTTGAAACTCTCTGTATTTTCTCTCTACACTTTTTTACCTAGATCTTGATATCAATGAGAGATGACTAGAGATTTGCATCATTCTTGATTGTGATTACTTGTTATTTGGGATAACAGTATTGTGATTACTTGTTATTTGTTATTTACACTTCACATATTTGATATTGTGTGTTCTTATACCTTATTATATCTTTTAGTTCGTTAAAAACGCTTCTGCACTATACCTTGTTTGAACTATTAGATAGAATCGTCATTGTTAAGCAAAACAGGAACCAACAATTGGTATCAGAGCGGTTCTTGATTTTCTATATCAAGAGATCCTCATTTACAATGATTTTTGGTAGAAACCTAGAGTAATTTTAACCTGTTCTTCACTTATTTCAAAACAGCCTATGTTTTTCGGCCATTCTCAACCTGTTCGACTTTGGAAAACTTACAGTCTGTTACTTCGGTTAAATCTCCATTTTAGTGCATTGTTCAAAGGTTTTAAGTTTATAAACACCATTCGAAACATCCACTTTATCTTCTGAAAGTTTACTGTTCATACCCTATTTTCTGGATTTCTCAACCTCTTTCAAAATGACAAACACAAACAACTTATTCACTGCTGGTTCTTTAACCAAGCCACCCACACTACTCAGAGATGAGTACCCTCAGTGGACGATACGAATGATTCACTTCTTCGAGGGTACTGACAAAGAACTCGTCTACTATATCAAAAACCCTCCTTTCGTACTAATGATCACAGTACCTCGTGTACCTGCCACAGACGACACTCCAGAAATCCCTGAGCACGAGAAACCAAAGACCAAGGACAACTGGTCAGACCCTAATTGGGCAAAATATGAAATTGCTCAGAAGACTAAGAGGCTTCTGATTATGGCCATCCCAAATGACCTCTTCAAATCCCTAGATGCGTGTGAATCTGCATACGATATGTGGAAGGAACTGGAAAAACAACTGGAGGGTGGGGCCAAAACTCAGAAGAACCGCAGAGTCCAATGCATCAACGAGTACTATGCATTCAAAGCTCTGCCGACAGAATCTCTACAGTCAACATATGATCGGTTCAACTCTCTAATCAACAAGTGCAAGAAGTTCAGAATCCACATAACTTCTGAGGAGAACAATGTCATGTTCCTAAAGAGTCACAATGAAGAATGGCTCCAGTTGTCTATGTCTCTGCAAACAAACCAGGACTTAGACTCCTGGACTCTGTCAGATCTCTATGGAACGTTGGCAGCCCAAGAGCCTCAGATTGCACAAGCAAAAGCTCAAATCAGTACACCTCTTGCGCTGGTTGGTAAGGCTACATAAGCTAAAGAGAAGGTGGTGGAAGAAGAGGAGGCAAATATGGCCTCTATAGCTAAATCGTTAGCTCTTTTAACAAGGGAATTCAACAGATGATATCAGAAGAAGTCTGGTAATGAACGCTACGGAAGAGAAGGGTCAAATGACAAGAACGACAGAGGTGTCGACCAACAGAGGTCGAATGACAGGAATGACAGAGGTGGTGACCGACATAGGTCAGACGACAAAGCTGGCAACGCTCCACAGAACCAAGGATGTTACAATTGTGGTAAGCCAGGCCACTATGCCAATGAATGCAGGAGCAAATCAAACCGCCCTCTGAGGGATTCTGCTTTCTACAAAAAGAAAGCAGAATATTATGCTCAGAAGTCACTTATGGTGAATCAAGAAAACTGGCAGTCAGATACATCCTCTGACGAAAGAGAAAAGAAGAACGACCTGTTATGTGGCATGGCAGAGGTCAGCTACGACCCCGATAGTGAGGTATCCACTTCTGACTCTTACTCTAATCGAGTAGAAGCTGATTTGCTTAAACTGAACATTGAATATACAAAACTTAAAAAGACCTGCGAAAGTGTTCAGAAGAAGCTTACCTTCTTTGAGAGAGAAGCTAGACTTCTAACTCAAGAAAAGGCTAAAATCTTTCAAGAAAACGAAGAAATTGAAACAAACCGGAAGAAACACATAAATCCTTTGAAAGAAAAGATTTCTGAATTTAACTCAGCCTTAAAAGCAAAATCTAAAGAACTTATGGACGTTGAGAGCGACATAATGAATATCGTAGCTCTTAAACATTGTTTTCAAAAGGAAATAGAAGTCCTCTGTCAAGATTTACTCAGAAGAGATCTTTTAATTAAGAAATATCAAGATGCACAGAAGGTGTACGAGAAAATTAATACACAAATAGGGAGACGAGGAATTGGCTTCTGTGATATAGATCCATACACTGGAAACAAAAGAAACAAGTTTATGCCCTCTCTATTTCATATTGGAAGTACAAGAAAACCTGGATTTCCAAACTTACTCTCTGCGAGCAAAAGGCGAAAAGTATATGGGAACCTCACCAGAGGAAACCTCTGAAGATGATAAATGTGTGGTTTGAAAACACAGATTTGTCACCTTCAATCTCTGTCAAAAGAGAATCCAAACCTAAGAAATGTCTGAAAACTCAAGATCAGATAGGTATCTTCAAGTTTGGTGACCCGAGACTCAAACACAGGTTTCCTTTGTCTGCATGATAAACTCTGAAAAGAAATTATCGGCAGAGGCACCTGAGTTCAAGCCTAACGTTTCAGAAGAAAAACTTAAAGATATCTCTGAAAAAGAGTTGATGGAAAATGGGAAAAATAACTTTTACGAAAACTTCTGTACACCCTCTATCAATCAAAATCTCTCTGATGAAACCTTAATAGATACTTCTGTTGACTTGGAAAATAATCTCAAAGAAAAGGATGAAAGCGAGTATGGCACATGCTCTGAAAATCCAGCCTCTGTCGAAAGAGAACTAAGTGACTCAACCTCTGTATATGAGGACGATTCATCCTCTGACAAATCTGAGACTGACTCTAAGTCAGAGATAGTACCTTGTGACTCAGAGGACTTTAAACTACCCTTAGGAGTTCTTAACAGAACTATTCCTCCCAAGGAGAAAATCACAAGAGTTCCTATCTGTCCAGATTTTTTGGACATGTGTATACAAGCCAAAACCTCTCTTGAGCTTGAGAAAACCAAACAACAAAAGAAAACGTCCACTCAAAATCCAACAAGTTCAAAGACTTCAAAACCCTTAAGGCCTATTGAATAAAAACTAACATGGCAACAGAAGGGTAAATGGGCTGAAAATAACAAATCTTTTTCTTCTGTGACAGTGAAACCTGCAGACGTTCACCACATAAGGGGTCCACAGAAGGCTACTCTCAACAAAGGATTTTTCAAACAACAATCTAGCCTACATAGGTCTTCTTGTAATAGGAAGTCAAATGTTAGGATAGAATGTAATGCCTTTGTGCCCCTATTTAATGTTTTCAATGAAAAGTTCAAGCAAATCTCTTCGCACATTCATTATTGTCATTGCTTTGATCTCATGCATCAATTAAGCCAACACTTCTCAAGTCCACACTGTTTCCTCTCTGCACCCAAAAAGAATACTAAATTCAAGGGTAAGAAGAAACAAAATGGTTCTTCAAAAGAAGCCAAAACCAAACCCAAGAATGCTAAGGCAAAATTGAAGACCCCTAACAAAGCTGGACCCATTTGGATATGGGTACCTAAAACTCTCTAATGTCTTGCAGAAGCAGTATGTGCCAATCTGGTATCTTGACTCCGGATGCTCGCGGCACATGACTGGCGACAGAGGTCTACTATCCTCCTACAAAGATAAACTCGATGGAGGATCTGTGACCTTTGGTGACAACAAGAAGGGGTATATAAAAGGCTACGAAGTCATCAAGAAGGAAAACATAACCGTATGCAAAGTTGTATATGTGGATGGCCTTAAGCAAAATCTTCTCAGTGTTAGCCAACTCTGCGATACGGGTTTCGACGTAATATTCAAAAGAACCTTCTGCTCTCTACAAGGTGAGGACACATGAGTCGAACTTCTGCGAGCCGAACGAAGAGGCGATCTTTACCTCATGAACTTCTGTGCCAAGAACAAGGAAGACAAGCTCTGCCTTGTTGCCAATAAAAGCGAAGAAGCCTGGTTATGGCATAACAGGTTCTGCCACCTAAACTTTCATACTCTACATAAGCTTGTTAAACTTGATCTAGTCAAAGGTCTGCCAATGGTTAAATTTAATAAATATCATTTGTGCTCTGGTTGCGAAATGGGAAAACTCAAAAGAGCTTCCAATAAAGGCAAGACTAGTGTATCTTACAAAGGCCTCTGTACATGCTTCATTTTGACCTCTGCGGTCCAATCGCTACACAGAGCCTAGGTGGCAAGAAATATGTACTTGTTTTGATCGATGAATATTCAAGATTTACATGGGTTGTATTTGTCAGAAAGAAATCAGATGTTCCAAACATTTTGATAAATTTAATGAAAAGAATCCAAGTTCTGTATGAGTGCAGGATTCAGAAACTAAGAAGCGACAATGGCACATAATTCAAAAACTCTGTCATTGAAGCCTATCTTACAGAAGAAGGCATATCACAGAACTTCTCTGCTGCACGCACCCCACAACAGAATGGCGTGGTTGAACGAAAGAACCGCACGCTTGTGGAGGCTGCAAGAACTATGCTGACAACATCTGAATTACCATTGTCTTTTTGGGTAGAAGCAGTATTAACCGCTTGCTACACCCAAAATCGATCAACCATTATAAAGAGGCACATCAAGACACTGTATCATTTGATCAACAAAAGGCGACCAAACATCAAGTTCTTTCATGTATTTGGATGCAAGTGCTTTGTCTTAAATGATAGAGAAGCAAGAAGAAAGTTTGAGGTGAAAGCAGATGAAGGCAAGTTCATTGGATACTCTGCCACCTCTAAGGCCTACAGAGTTTATCTTCTGCAGTAACGAACCATTGTAGAAAGCATCAATGTGTCTTTTGACGATTCCTTTCAAAAGACTTCTGAACAAGTCAGTTTAGAACTCGGTCTAAAGAATGAATCCTCTGGCATCCCAAAGACAAGAGCAGAAGACTTAAATCTTCTATTTGAAGAGATGTTCCATGATGATATTGATCCGTCTGCTGGAGCCGTCATAGCCTCTGGAGAAACATCTTCTAACAACTAGACTGAGTCAGGTATATCTCTAACTGGTCCATTAAATACTTCATCCTCTTCTATGAATCGTATAGATGCACGCGCTGAGGGGGAGCGAACAGAAGATGATACGACCAAGGACTCAACCACAGAGGCTCCTGAGATACCAACTCCAACGACTACAGAGGAATCAATACCAGAGGAAAACGAAGACTCAGTCTCTACTTCCTCAGAGGAACGAATTCAAACTCTCATTACAATCCTTCCACAAGCTGAAGAACCAAGCACAAGCACAGAAGTACCATCTACAACAGAGGTTGCACCAGAACCATAGTGTGCAACCACACAGGTTCATCTTGATGACTCAAACGACCATCTTCCAAGAACAACAGTGTGGACGAAAAGCCATCCTCCAAGCCTTATAATCGGCGACCCTTCTGAAAAGGTAAAGACAAGATCAACCACTGCTAATTTTTGTTTCTTTACAAATTTCATCAGTGTGATCGAGCCAAAAAGAATCTATGAAGCCCTAGATGATCCAAACTGGGTAGATGCTATGCAAAAAGAGCTTCTACAGTTTGAGAGAAACAAGGTATGGACCCTAGTACCTCTGCCACGAGGAAAACAAGCAATAGGGACAAAATGGGTCTTCAGAAACAAGAAGGACGAGGATGGGGTGGTCATTAGAAACAAAGCGAGATTGGTGGCCAAGGGATATCGCCAAGAAGAAGGCATTGATTACGATGAAACTTTTGCCCCTGTCGCACGGCTCGAAGCAATAAGAATCTTCTTAGCCTTCGCAGCCCACAGAGGTTTCAAAGTTTTTCAAATGGATGTAAAATCTGCTTTTTTGAATGGTGAAATCCAAGAAGAAGTATATGTCCAGCAGCCACCAGGGTTTGAAAGTTCCAAGTACCCAAAATACGTGTACTACCTCGACAAAGCTCTGTATGGACTGAAACAAGCTTCAAGAGCATGGTATGAAAGACTTTCAACCTTTCTTCTCAATAATGAATTTGACAGAGGTACAACCGATACTACTTTGTTTTACAAACGAAAAGGTGATGAGATTCTGCTTCTACAGATTTATGTGGATGGCATTATTTTTGGGTCTACAAATGCACAACAGTGCAAAGATTTTGAAAAACTCATGCAGAGTGAGTTTGAAATGAGTATGATGGGAGAATTAAACTTCTTCCTCAGACTCCAAGTAAAACAATCATTAGAGGGAATTTTTATAAATCAAGCTAAATATGTCTCTGACATACTTTCAAAATTCAGTCTCTCTGATGCTTCTGTAATGAAGACCCCAATGGCCACTGGAAATAAATTATTCTCAGATCCAAATGGCACATCTGTAGAGTGCAAGCTCTACAGAGGTATGATTGGGTCTCTGTTATACTTAACCGCAAGTAGGCCTGATATAATGTATGCCATATGCCTCCGTGCAAGATATCAAGCTAACCCAAAGGAATCCCACTATATTGCTGTAAAGAGGATCTTCAGATACCTTAAAGGGACCAAAAATCTTGGGCTCTAGTATCCGAAGAACTCTGGCTTTGGTCTTAAGGCATACACAGATTCAGATTATGGAGGATGCAGGCTTGATCGAAAAAGCACCTCTGGCAGTTGTCAATTCTTGGGAGGTAAACTAGTCAGCTGGACTTCGAAGAAGCAGAACTGTGTATCCACATCTACAACAGAAGCTGAATATGTTGCTGGTGCTAGCTATTGCTCCCAAGTTTTGTGGATGAAAACTCAGCTAAAGGACTATGGCCACAACATATACAAGATACCCATCTTCTGTGATTCAAAAAGTGCCATAGCCATCTCTGCCAATCCAGTTCAGCACTCAAAAACAAAGCATATCGATATCCGTGACCACTTTCGGAAGCATCATGTCGAACATGGCACAATCGAAATGCACTTTGTGTCCACTGAATATCAGCTTGCAGACTTATTCACAAAGGCGCTAGATGAGAAAAGATTTCTTTTCCTGGTGGGTAAGTTGGGAATGATTAACATGAGTTGAATCCTCTGTAAGTAAGATCTGATCCTCTTGTAAATATGTAAATATTTAAACTCTTCAGTATGTAAATTCTTAATCATCAAAAGTTATGTAACCAACAAAGCTTCTGTGGGATTGCTCAGAGCATGACAATCTTCACAGAACCTCTGGTAAGTTTGACCTATGTTCTGTGCACTACTTATCTCGTTTGATCCAAGCATAGGTCAAGGGGGAGCAAAAGGAGTCCTTGAACTGAACTACAGAGGTTGATCATTCAAGGGGGAGCCAAAGAAGAGATATGATCAATCATAACCACATAAGTGGAGGTTTTTGCCGAACAAGGGAGAGCCAAAAGGTAAGTATCTCGTACAAATCCTTTTTGAAAAACAATTTTCTAGGACATCAATTTCCAAATACGTCCTAGAAACATTGTTTAAGACATTCCAAACCATGGATAATCAAAAGGATTGTTGAGCTGTCTCTTATTAGAAATTTATGGTCATAGAGCCTCTGTTGAGCTCAACAGAGCCTCTGTATGTCAGATGCTCTATAACTGCAACTTTCATACGGGAACTCTATCGATCAACTTCAATGTCCTAAAGAAGGTTTCTAGTCATAAAGTCCACTCCACCACAAAACTTGTGTTGACTAACCTAGATATTCAAAGGCTACTCGCACAAAATCTTTTCCTAAACAGTTTTCTTGGACTCTAATTTCCAAATATGTCCTAAAAACAATGTTTAAAACAAATAAAACTTTGGATGATCAAAATGTTTCATGAATCTTTAGTTATGAGAAATTTTCACTCATAGAGCCTCTGCTGGCTCCAACAGAGCCTCAAAGCCTCCGTGAATGCAAATTTTGCACTAAAGTTCTATCGATCATTTCCAAGTGTTTTTCAAACATTTTTGGGAAAAGATACAAGCTAAAGAGGAGACAAAAAGAGCAAGTCTCAGACCACAGAGCTCATTCCACTACAGAGCTTTTGTCGTTTCTGACTCTTGGCTGCTTTTGGAAATTCTGCAAATGCGGGTTATTTCTGAAGAGTGACAGTCATCTGAAAGTAGAAAGACCCACGCGCCAAGCATTAATGGGCCGCACACGCCATCTAATCGTGCTCTGACATCCATGACGTGGCACTTTTTGATTGGACGTACATGGCACACGTTCTCCTGGAAAGTTGAGCCCAGCCGTATGTACTCGATTGCGGACCCTAAATATTAATTCACTTTCACCTATTTACCTCTTCAGATTCTACCATTATCTCTTCAGTATAAAACCCAACTTACCACTTCCTCTCAACGTTTATGAACTTACTCTCTTCATCTTCTCCGGCAAACCTTGCAATAACCTGCAACTCCTATTTTCTACCCTCTTTCTTCAAGATTATCGCAATGGCATCCACCTCCAACGCTCCGGTGAACTCCCCATCCCATTATGAGCATTCTCAGAACCCAGAAATAGCCGGAAACCTAGAACAGGACAACTCCGGTGACACATCAGATTTTGCTCCGACAACCCACCTTCTAAACTTCATCGCTCATGAACACTTTGAAAGTGTTCTTCCCTTAAAACCCAATAACTACTACTTGGTTCCCTCAAAAACTGCATTTGGGGAAGAACATGCCATTCTTCTTCACATTCTGGAAAAACATTACCTCAACCCCCAATTAACCAAAACTGTCAACAAAATCCCTGCCAGATACCTGAATCAATTCTGGCAAAGCAACAGGTATGACCCAGAAAATAGACAAATCAAGGGCTACATCTCAAAACCAGACAAATCCGAGCACCTTGAACTCAAGTTCAACAGAACCATGTTCTCACTTGAGTTCAGTCTACCCACAAGAGGTCTTCTAAGGATAAAGGGATACGTAGAGGAACCCACAGACACCGAGCTCTGCATATTTGTTGAAATGTTGGGATACAACACAACCCTAAGGAAAATAAATAATTTCAGAAGAAATCGACTTCCCCCTCTGTGGAATACTCTCTTCTTCATTCTCAACAGGTGTCTAACTGGGAAAGTGGGTAGTCCAGACCAATCTTGTCACCAAATTTTAGCAATTATGTACGGGGTGTACTACGATCTACCTCTGGACTACGCCACCCTCGTGATCCAGGAAATGGTTAACACCATTGACCGCAGAATCTCCACCCAGAAGGCCAAAGAACGATCGACCGAAGCTCTACCTCCTCTACAATATCAACGAATTCTGGGTGTCCTTCTAGAGCCTCTGCTCCTTCTACAAAAAAATGGCCAATGGAAGGAACAACGGTCAAAATGTATCCCATGACCAAAAACACCCCAACAGAGCACGAAGACAAATACCCTTTCTGCAGACCTCTTCCAGCCAAACTTCTGGCATATGCTACCGACGAGACCCTTAAGTTAGAATACATACGCGATCATAGGACTCCAGAACCGAGTCCTGTAACACCCCCGCGTCTAGGAGCCCCCTTAGGAACTAAGGTTGTAGATAGGGTGACTGACGACGAATGGGCAGTGGCTTTTGCTAAGCATGAACTGGTACAAGAAAACTTTCATGCTCAACGAACCATAATTCTCTCCACTGCTTCCAAGAGCAAATCCTCTGCCAAGAAGAAGAAGAAAGCTCACAAGAAAAAAAAAACGATAGAGGGAACCTCTACCAGTGTTGTTCAAACCCAACAGTCCCCTCCTCATGCAACAGAAGTTGAATCCTCTGCACCTCCCCCTCCTCCGAAGGAAAAGAAGAAGAAAAGAAAAAACAAGTCTTCAGAGGAGGGTGCTCCCAAACCAAAGCGAAGGAAACACAAGAAGAAATCTAAGAAGCCCTTCACACCCATGCGGCCAATCACAGAGGAAGGAGAAACAACAGATGAAACCCATGACCAACCTCTGCAATCCCCAACTCCAATCCATTATGCAAAACATCAGGGTGACTTTTCTGCATTCCTCCAACAACCCAGAATTGCAGACTCTTTAGACCCTTCTGGATGGAATGCAGAAGCCCTATCCCATCATTCAACAAAAGCACCAGACTTCAGAATCTCTTCTGACTTGGATGAAGATGACTAAACCCCACAGAATATTCAGTCTGTGACTCCAGAAGTACTACATAACCCCTTCACCCAACCCGGATATGATGTGCTAAGAGCAAGCCCAGAGGATCTGGTTGAAGCTACCACCAACATCCCATCCATCCTAATCTCAGAAGTGGATTCTGATGAAGAGGAATATGACCAATTAAAAGAAGGTCTTTATCACCCTCACGTACAAGCCCTGATTGGGACTCATCAATGCTATGATTCGCTAAGAAAAAGCCCAGAAGTTAGGGTAGAATTCGTGGGCTATAGAGCAGAGAAAGAGGTTGAGACAATAGATGGTGAAGTAGTTGTAGGATGCTCAACAGAGGAGGAATCTAGAAAAGATGTCGTAGTTAGAAGAGACACACATCCCCAACCAACTCCTAGTGCAACCCACATGTCTAACATCGCCAGTCTAGTGGCAGAAGATGTTATTGAAAAAGAGCAGCACGGCTCGACCACAACCCAAACTGATCGGGCAGAGGAAATTCCTTCTACCTCAGTGCCACTAATAGCCGGGGAAACCATTCCAAGGGAGTCCTCTCCAAAGGACTTGCCTTTTGTTCGTGATTCCTCGCCCCGGATCACATTTGACACTCATGTAGAGGAATTTGTTTCCTCTGCCACACGCACACACGTAAGTCCAACTGGCCCTTCAGAGGGGCCTAGAGTGCACAAAGACGAGGAGACTCTAGACAAGTCTCCGAGTCAACATAGGGCGAAAGAAGGTGTCTAAGGAACATGGACTCACTCTAGGGATGAATGTGTTCCCCCAGAGATTACACCAAATCCACATGTATCAAGGGATGAGTTCCAAACCCTTGTCACCTCTGTGGACAATACATTGAAAGAGTTGAAAAGCTCTTTTGATTCTTTTGCAGATGTTACCACAAGGGCCTTTACCGATATGAACACCAAAATGGACAACCTGTCCACAGAAGTGCAAAATGCTCTAGCCCATATGAGAACAGCTGCGACAACCTCTGCCACCTCTGCTGCTGCTAAGTTCAAGAAACACACATCCTCTGCCTTCCAAAGCTCTGTCAATGAATTGATTGAAAAGCTGAAGAAAAAGCAATCCCCAACATCTCTGGGCCTTACTCCTGAAGATTTAATGAAGGCCCTCGAGCAAGTTCAAGAGCATACTACAGAAGCAACTCTGGCCATGAAGCCTTCCAACTATATGACAAGAGCATAGCTTACGGAGCTCGGACAGGGGATTCTCGATCAGATGACAGACTTCATCAAAGCCTTTACAATCGCCAATCACACATACGTTAAAGACTTTCAGAAGAACGTCGGCAGAATGCGCTTCAACACAGAGGCAGAGCTCGCAAATCTTTTTGGCCTCTGTGATGACTTGTGCGCAAAGATGATAGCTGCAGGTGCCGTACCGTCCAAAAAGAAAGAAGCTTCATCCAGGGCAGAGGGTACGAAAGATAAGGGTCAGGATGACTCTGATAATGACTCTGATGATTCATCAGATCATCCTGAGGGGGAGAAACACAGGGAGAAAGCTGCAAGCAGAGGTCTACCAGCTCCACCGGTATCCGCAGAACACCTAAACCAAGTTCCCCCAACTCAAACCCAAGGAAGAAATCAACAATAGACCATAGAGGCAACAACCACATCTGTGGAAATAACCCCTGAAGAAACCCAAGTACCTGAAAAGAATCAAGATCAACAACAGAAGTCCATAGAGGCAACACCCACCTCTATGGAAACAACCTCTGTATTCGGAGAAGATGTGCCAACCCATGAACAATTTCAAATCTAGACATCCTCCGAAGAAGACCAACCAACCCCTACTCCTAAACCAACTTCACCAACACCAAAAACACCTGAAGAACCCAAACTTCCGTCTCCAACACCAAAAGCCGAGAAGACAAAATCTCCATCACCCACACCCAAAACCAGAACCAAGTCGATTGCTCGCAAACATATAAAATATCTGAGCAAATCCACAGAAACCTCACCAACCAAACCTCTGAACAAACCAATCTCACCAACCAAGTCCTCAGAAAAACAAGTGACAAAACCATCAGAGGCAACCCCCAAAACTGCAGAACTACCTCCTTCAAAGCCCTCAGAACCCCAAAAGACAAAACCCACAGAGGCAACCCCATCTCTACAAGAAGATCTACAGCCGAAGGCAAAAGACAAAGGCAAGGGGATAATGACAGAGGAACCCAAGAAGAAGAAGCCAAAGCATCAACCAGCAGAGAAATTAATGAAAATCTCCTTCGATTCCTATGTGACACCAAAGCCAGAGGAAGAAGACTAGGCTTTCGGTGCTACCCCTCTGTCAAATATACCGGTTCTGGATCCAAAGGCAAAAACTCACAGAGGATCGAGTGGCCCAAATTAAGAAACAAATGGATGCTCTGCGCAGGTCCATGCCTCCACCCGGTGCACCTCCACGACAGATGGAAGAGGTGGTGTACAGATATCTGTACAATAGAACTGCCAGAGATCCACTGCCACCATCCATTCAAGATCCAGACTTTTGTGCTGACCTCGAAAATATCTTCACAAGAACAACACCCAAGCCAAAACACCAAGTCTTCTCAATTTCCAAAATCGACAAGGTCATATACTGTAAGTTTTCTCAAACCAGAACTGCACCTAAGGTTTCCTACAACGTATATAAGGTCAAAAGGGAGGACAGAACCGTGAACCAATTCTCAGATGCTAATCTGAGAAATCTAAATCCCTACGACCTACCCGACCTTCTCAACTGGACGAAAGAGAACTACACAACAGATGCAAATCGAAGGGCATACAGGGTAATAAGGAAACCCATGCGTGAGAAACTTCTACTATGCAGCCTTGTCGACTTTCAATTAGGACAAGATCTTGGAGTAAGAAACCTAAGTCTAAAACCACCAGAAGATGATTGCCCATCCTCTGCCATACCAAACTCGATCATTACATCTCCAAGAGTTGGGTTAGTCTATCAAGATCCTGCTGGGAAGTCAAGACTGTTCGTAGAGATGGACTTTCAAAAGTATGCAACAAGTACTTTGACAGAGCTTAGAGCTATCCTCATGGAGCACAGAGGAACGGAGCTCATGAATCAAGATCTTGCAAATAGACTGATAGAGGTCATCGACTCAACAATCAACTTCAGAACCCTCTGTATCAGATTCTATCACGAGCTTAAAGAATTAGGATTCGACAACAGAAGTTTCAACGACTTCAAAGACGCCAACGTCTGATATCCTCTACCAACCTCTGCAAACCGTTCCTTTCATAATGTAAACAAGTGTAAGTGCCTCTGGCATATTTTTGTATGAAAGATAAGTAAAATCTTTTGAGGTACATTGTTTCACCTCTTGTCATGTACTTAGCCTAGAAAACCTTGCACTTTTTAATTTTTTATTTTTCAATACTAAGGGGGAGATTGTTAGCTCCAATCTTTATGTTTATAAAAGTATTGAAAAATAGGCTAAGTATAGAAGTCTTTGACAGAGGCTCTGCCGAGTCACCGAGAAGATCGAAGTGAAGAATCGCCAGAAGACTCTTCTCAGCGGACAAAGCCACAGAGCCTCTGTCATACTTGACAGAGCCTCTGTGGTATAAAGACTAAAGATCTATACAAGGACAATCGTGCTTCTCATGATTTATTCTGTACAAAGATTCTGAAGATCATTCGTACAAGGCGTGACCTGACAACTCCACATGTCAAACTCTGTTGGGTCTCAGCCTTAGCAGAAGTCGGCGCATTTAATTAACGTTGTACTAATAACAGTTCCAGAATAGTGTTTTAGTACCTTCAGTCCTTGTTGTCTAGAACTTGTCCTCCTTTAGAAGTAGTATAAATAGAAGACTCATGTTGAGTTCTTCTATTAAGCTTTGCACAACACACACACCATTAGAACCAAATTCTTGTTATATCATCGATGTTCTTGGTGTTCTATTTATATCAATATACAGTGGGTTATTGAGTTAGGACTTATGTTATTTACACTTCACATATTTGATATTGTGTGTTCTTCTGCTTTATTATATCTTTTAGTTCGTTAAAAACGCTTCCGTACTATATCTTTTTTGAACTATTAGATAGAATCATCATTGTTAAGCAAGACATGAACCAACAGAAGTCATGAGCCATCACTGAAGTAGTATGGGTCACCCAAGGTTGGGAGGCAACCGAGGTCATATGGTCGGAATTACTCCAGCAAAGCTAGATGTTCACTCTAATATAAGTGTAACGTATCGAGGTAGATATTGGATGTGAGATGCAGCATGAAAACAAATCGACATGGCACTTTTGTCAAGTAGTTATCAAATATCAGTTAAGGTTGAAATGGGTTAGAGACACATCCTTGGAAAGGAAATGGTCTTTTTTTGAAAATGATGTTATTCGAGGTTTATATCATTAGAATGTTATCGTTTTGGGGACGGATAGATGACAAGACAGTTATCCTACTTGTATTCCATGTTGTGTGTGTGTTTTGGGCAACCTCGTGTTCCTCACACAGTTTGAGTGATCTGTGGGAAGTAGATTTGCAGGATATCTCCTAGTGTCAAGGTTTAACTGTTTCAAGGAAGAACTGAGATACTTATAGGAACCGAGGAAATCCAAAAAGTGTTTGGTGTAGTATTTAAGTACTTGGTGATCATTTTAAGGTTGGGAGGATTGTAACACCCGTAATTTTCTGTGAGTAAAAGTCACCCCTTGTGTTTGTGGCCTCTAAGTTGTGGTTTTACATTAGGAAACTTATTACTTTTAGTCCCCAAGAAAATTGATGGTGTTATAGGTGAGAAAAGTTGGTTTCCAGAGTCTGGTACGTGTACGGCGACTATGACAGTGTCATTGTCGCCAAGGCATAGTCGCAATGAAGAAACAGCCCTTTGTACCTTTGGGGCTACGTTGCCATGTGACAATGCCCTGGGCATAGTCGCGTGGCATAGTCCTGAGCGGGTGCAAGCCTTAAAATCGGGTTTTCTAGGGTTTTCTTCATTTAGTCATATCTTTCTCATCGTAGCTCCGATTTTGACGATTCATTTTGCTATGGTCTAGTTTTTTAGAGTTTTTTAAGGATAGATCATGAGTATTGAAGTTTATTGGAAGATACAAGAGTATTTTCTAGTGGTAAGCTCCTCATCTCTCTCCATTTAAGTTAAAGTTTGATGTGTTCTTCATTTTCCCTTCTCTCCTTTGTATTTTGCCTTAAATTTTGGATCTTTCGAGGTGAATGAAACACTTCGCAAGTGTTGGATCTAAAAGTTAGGAGGTTTTGCTTGTAGATTCAAGTTTTCACCAAGAAAACTCAAGTTTGAGGTAAAAAATTTAGATTTAGCCTAAATCTAGCAAGGTGAGTTCAAGTTTCTTTGTGAAAACTATGTACAAGCCAAAATGTGCACTATGAAGTAATAAGTGTTTACATTGTATTTATCAATTAGTTGAGTATTTGACAAAGTTTTCATATTTCGCTCAATTTTGACTTAAAAGAGTCTTGGGGACATTAGTCCGGTTTATATTGCTCCATGATGGGCTTTTGAAGCTGTATGCATTTGAGGCATTGTTAATGCCAAAAAACGTCCAAAAGAAGACTTAAGGTCGGTGTGGAGCTTTAACAACTAAAGAAAGGTGTCTCGCAACAAAACCGTACGACCAACAAAAGAAAGTAAAAGGAACAACAGAATTTGGTGACGCGGAAAACTTTATAGAGGGTAAAAACCGCGGTCGACTATGAGAGTCGACGGTGCACTATGGTCGTCACACAAGGACGACGTCTTTTAGTAACAAGTGTCGTGAGTACAACAGATTACAATAGTAGAAGAAATAAACTTAATCGTAAAAATTTATCGTGCTCATGAGTGACAATGCTTCGTCGTATGTTTCTTCGTGGGAAAACGTAAGTAATCGCTTGAATGCTTTGAGAATGCTTCTGGAGATTCTTGTGTGTATGTTGAATTGGCTTGTCCTTGAGTGTGGCTTCAGGCTTGATATATATAGACTTTGGCATCATTAATGGTCTTCATAAATGTGGAAACGGTCTTTGTCATTGAATGCACTTGATTGCGGTATGTTAGTTCCAGATCCGTGCAACGGTTACGAAATCAAACAGATAAGCAATACTGTATAATGATTTCAACTGGTCATCCCTGTATTATGTTTTCAAAGTAGAGTGAATTACAATACGAGTAGGAAAGCAATTGAGACAACTAGCCTATTTTCTAAGGCTAAGCTATCTATTTATATGGCGGGCCCGTGGTTAACAAGCCCACGGCCCGTTCACTAATAAGGCTCAAAATAAAGAATTACAGTTTAAACCCTGAACTTTAATTCAACATTAATTGTCCCTAACAATCTCCCCCTTTTATTTGAAGTTAGAGTTCGCGCTCTATCTCTCGCCAGTTGTAGACATATCTTTTGTGAAGCGCGAAGTGAATCTCGAACCATCTGATAGCACGGCGGTAGTCGATGCGATCTTCAACCAATTCCAAGGCATTTCGAGCATTTATTTCATTCGGATTAGGAACATACGAAACCCTTGGATTTTCAGACTCGTATTGAATGATCATTCGAAGAGCATCTCAAACTTTGTAGAGCATGCCGTCGCAGAATCTTTCTACCTGACTGAACCGCATAAATATTTTCTCTTTCTGTTCATTGATGAAGACGATCCCAAATTCTGGTTCTAGAAGCATAGCGTTCTCAGGATACATATTCAACTCAGGAGCTTGCAGATTCGGATTTATCAAATTTACCTTCTTTGCCCTGTTCTCGATATCCATTTGAAAATCCGTTAGATATGGCATCATAATGGTACGGACCAGGTATCGATGAACAGCTTCGAGCGCCTTTGTAACTTCAAGCGGTTGGATGGTTCTTGTACGAAGGTCTTTCAGAATAGCCAGGAAGTCGAACGGTCGGAGGTGCTTGAAGTCGGCTTCAGAGAATTTCCATTAATTCCCATCTTCACGTCGGACAGTGAATACTGGGCAAGCAATTTTCATGATGCGTCTTGAATGGATGTTAAGTACCTCTCTGATCTGATGCTTGGTTCTGACTTGGCTGACTGGAAGACACCGTTGCATTGTGCTGATATAATGCCGTTGGTATTCGTGGTTGAGGTTGTAAATACCAAGGCAAAAGGTCGGCTCGATCGGGCGAAGCTTGTGGACGAACAACTTCTTCAAAGATTCGTCCAGATGAGGGATAAGTACCATGATCTTCTCCCAACAGATTTGTTGCTGAGGAGGGGGAGGAATATCAGAAGCTGTCATTTGCAGAGGAGTTGTCGGAATATTGGCAGTAGTAGTTTCAGGTCTTGTTGAAGTTCCAGTGGGTTGAGCATAGTGAACGGGAGAAGTACCATAAAAATTCTGGAGCAGGAACTGATCATAGTCGATGTTATCGTCTTCATGAGTAGGGAAAACGAAATTTACCTGGAGATTTACGGCATTGGCGGCTTTTTCATACCATGCATCTTCGGTCTCCGGGTTGGCTTCACAGTCTGGATCTATCATATCCAATAGCGGTCTGTCTGATGAATCAAAGTCGACCAGTTCCTGTGTTGAACCCTCAGGCTTTTCAACCGTTGGGCCTTCATCATCTGATATATCCATATCTATTACCATGTCGGCTAATGGCAACTCGGCTTCAGGTGCTTCTGTTGTAGTTGTCGCAGTTGGGGGTTCTTGTTGAACCACAATTGGAGTTTCAGACTGGATCGGACCGGCGGTCTCGGTTAGACGTTGTCGTTTCTCCCCCTCACGGTGATCAGGATCATCCTGGTCATCGTGCTTGCGTTTCAGACCGCTTGCTTGACTCTTGCAGGTATCTTCGAGTGAGCGGACTCTCTCGGACAGCGTTGTGAGCGCTTGGTTGTAGTCCTTGAGAGTCGTGTCAATGGCGTCTAAATGAGTCGTAATGGATGGTGAAGGAGCAGTGACCTGGGATTTCAGAAAGAAGATCAGGTCTGCTTCGGTTGAGGCGTTGGTTTCGGATTCTTGGAGCAGTTGGGCCAGAAGCATCGTCTTTAGTGTGTCCACCGAGTAGGTAGGCTGAGTAGGAGCCGGTGGAGGTGTAGGTACGGTTTCAGTGTCGACGAGATGCCCTTTACCGTTGATTAGGCGTTTGATCTGGTCGGCGACGTGCTGCTCCATTTCTTTGCGGACAGCCTTAAGGGTGCTGTCCAGGGACCCTTGCGACCCAAAGTCAAGGTGAGTAACATTGGGATCACTTAGATTACCCGTTGAGGCGTCTACCTGAGAGGCAGAGCCACCTACGTTCACAACTGGCATATCGGTAGCTGTGGTAGGATTTCCCTCCGATCCTCGCGTGCCACCTAAAAATGACGACACTACGGTGGTTCCAGTCAAGTCACGAAGATTCTCGACTTGGTGTTGCTCCTCTTGTGTCCTACCCAAAAGATTTTCAATAGCAAATGGCTCTAGACTCGATTGTGCACGAAATGAAGTCGCGACCGAGGGCTGATGGTCGCTTATTTCAACACCAGCACTCTCCGAATAAGAGACCGGTGGAAGTTGTGCTATATCCCCTTGTGAGACTGAAATATCCGTCTTTTGAGAGACGGATGAGTGGCTGAGAGGGTCGTGCAATTGCTCCGCTGGGTCCACAGAGGCTACTTCAATACCCCGTCCCAACAGATGAGACGGGATAGCAGATGTGGCAACCCGGATATCACTCGGTTGGGGTCGCTCAAGAGCCTTATTATCTTGATGGCTCAATCTTTCCTGGTTCGACTTCGAACGCAGTTCCATCCGTCTCACATTATCTAACTCATCTAAAAATCCCTCGGGTGACCTAGATTCTCCCATAACAGGTATAGAAGTATGGGGAGGTGAGTCTAGTGGGAACTCGACATTGAAATCTGGGTTGGGTCTGATACCGTGAGGTATGCTTTTCAGGTGTATGGTACGGTCGGTATCGGAGTCCGTGGAGTCAGATTCCACGTTCTCAATATGTGGAGTGGGTGAGGGGGTTCGGTAGTATATGGTTCAGTTGAGTGATGGAGTTTAGGTCTAGACGATGGACCGGCTTGGGCTTGGCTAGAACTGTGTCCCGGTTCCGCTGCACCACTCACGCTAGTTCCCCTTCCCTTCACAATCATCACACCCCGCCCGGCAGCACCTGTTTGCCGAGCCCTTCCACCTCTCATTCTTGGACCCACACGTTTCTCGGGTCTAGGTCACTGGGCAAGTCCCTCCGGCGCTGGCTGGACCATGGGATTCCCTATCTCTTCCCTATATGTTACTACCCCTGGTGCAGCGATCGGCGATGGCTAATAGGGCTTCGGGAATGGGCATGGCTACCGCATTGGACGGGTTGCGGATAACCATGTACTGAAAGTGTCTAATGGGACATACCGGGTGTGCAACACATCGAGCTATCGTCGGATTAGCGTCCATGTGCTGACGAACTACGAGCGAGAGGAAACGCGTGTATGGGAGGAACTTCTTCTGCTTGGTACCTCCGATATGTCGAATAGCTGTCACGAGTTCACGCCAGATGATCATGGCGAAGTCGACATGTCGATTGTAGCAGACGGCGTGAACAAGGCGAAGAAAGTCGCTGGTGCATTGATCTATGCCTTTCCATCATGACGATAGACACCTGTTCAGAATTGTGAACATGGTGTACCATATGGGGGCCAGGAACATACGATTGAACGCCGATGGCTGCGGAAGTGCGGAATTGTAGCCGAGCGCGCGCATTTGTGCTCACAACGTTTCATCATTACGGTAGGATCGTACCGTGCATGACCTGTGGCGTCGGCAGCTGGGAGTGAAAGCATGCGACGAAATAAATCAGGCGTCAGTGTGAAAGGTTGCCTGTCTATTCTCGCTGTTATGGTCTGTGTGTTGCCGGCCGTGCGAACTTGGGCAGTAAACCATACTTGGAGCACGTAGATCAAAGGAACATCGGCAGTGGCAGTGAGGGCCTCATGGAGAGGGTGACGTGAAAGGATGTCCAAAAGAACACGATATTGTGGCTGTGGTCGGAACTGATCCGGGTCAAGGTAATGATTGTTTTCCTCCATTTCAGTACCATGGTCAGGGTTGACCAAGGCGTTGTCGGCAGCCTCATCTATAATTCCCTCTTGAGGAATTTGTTGTTCTTCCTGGTCCTGTGGAGGATTTTGCTCATGATCCGCCAGTGAGTATCTATAGGAAAATAACACACAGTTAGTAACTGAGGCGGATGAACAAGTGTCAGCGCGTACCTTTGCAATAAATGGCTCAATTTGAGACAAATTGAGGATTGGCATTGATGAAACAGGTACTGAATGGACAAAAATAAGAGGAGTCCGGACAAAAAATTGGAAAAACCAAAACTTTCCGGACAAACGTAAGTATCGGGACAACATGTGTCCAGACAACATAAGTTTCCGGATAAATAGAACAACCCGGACAAAATGGGTTTCCGATTAACGGGGGTTTCCGGATAAAAAGGGAGTCCGGATATCCCAACTTCCCGGTAGTTGAACTTACCGGAAACCCGAAGATTTCTGGACAACTATGGTTTCCGGGTGATGGAATGAATCCGGATAAAACCACATACGTTTTAAACTCCCCGGAAACGATGAATGTTCCCGGATGAAGTACAATCCAACCAATCGAGTTTATAGCAGTCTCAAGCAAGGTCTAAACTAAACAAGAAGTGTCGATGGACGCAAAGAGATATTTAGAAGTAGGTATTACATCGTAGACACCATCGATTGAGCCCAAAATCGACGAGACCCAAAACAGGGTTTCGGTCCGCGAGAACCGACCAAATAGATGGTCGATATGTAGTGTAGTGTGCGAGAAACAAGAATGATAACGATCGATATGAGTTATAGAGTAGCATACCTGAGTATAGGACCGAGAACGAGTGAACAAGTGATTATGTGAGTGAATCCGAGTGAGAGAGTGAGCGACGAGAGGTTTAGGGTTTTGCAAGGATTTCTGGGTAAAGTGAATAGGATGAACCCGGATGCTTATATATGGGGCTAAGAAGTCCGGGTAGGGTCATCCGGATTCCCGTTCAACCTGGATAGGGATCCGGTCCGGAAACCCATCCAGATAGATGGAGTTTCCGGATGACTGTCCGGATACCTAAAAAAGAAAAAAAACTGTCCTGTGCCTGGGAATTTTGCAGTAATTGGAACTGTAAGAGGACATTATATTGCTCCCCCTCAAACTAAGAATAGGGATGACATTGCTCCCCCTCGGATAGTGCAGTAGAGTGCAGTGGAGGGGTCCGACACACTAAAAAACTTTTAGACTTTTAAAGAAAAAACTTGTGCCGCTCCCATTCAGATGATGACCATGATATAGAATTCACACAGGAGTGCCCACACACACAAAAACTTGTGAACTGTTAAGAAAAACTGTGTGTGATGCTCCCCCTCAACAGATGAGTAAACTTACCTGATATCGTCTTTGTGCTCCCCCTGAACACATGAACACATGGTGAAAGCACAAGTATTGACATTTAAAAGTAGACGATAGTATGAAAGAAAAGAAACACACGAAGAAAGAAGTGAAACAAACGAAATCTACAAAATAAATACATAGACTAAATATAACTGAGTAACTGAGACAAGTAGAATACAGGTTCGAGGAAGTGTATGCTCAACCATCAGGAGTGTAAGAAGAGGATGATGAGTGGACAGTTACTCGTAGATGTATGGAACTTGTAACGGGCACACAATCAGATTAAGTCGTCAGTTTTAGCATACCTAACTTGGACACAAGAGTGTTAAAACATTTTTCGTCCAAGGCTTTTGTAAATAGGTCTGCTAACTGATGTTCAGTATTTACGAAGTAGAATTCGACTGTACCTCTTTCGACGTGATCCTTAATGAAGTGATACCGAACGTCGATGTGCATCGTCTTGGTGTGTTGGACCAGATTGCTGGATATCGCAATTGCGCTCTTCGAATCGCAGTAATTTGGAACTTTGACATACGTGAAACCATAGTCTTTGAGTTGCGTCCGCATCCAGATACCTTGTGATCAGCAGCTCGCGGCGGCCACGTACTCCGCCTCGGCAGTTGATGTTGAAACACATTGCTGCTTCTTGGACGCCCAGCTCACCCGGCTATCTCCCAAAAATTAGATGTGACCCGAGGTGCTCTTCCGCTCCAGCATGCAGCCCACGTGATCCGCATCAGAATAAACTGATAGTGCAAAGCCTGTCTCTCTCGGGTACCGAAAGACAAGATCAGCAGTACAACGTAAATAACGAAAGATTCGTTTGACAGCAGTTAAATGAGAGTCTTTAGGTTTTGATTGATACCGGGCACACATAAATGTTAAAGAACATAATATCCTGTCGACTTGCAGTTAAGTACGTTAAAGAACCTATCATCCCGCGATATAATTTAGGATTCACATCCGTTCCGTGAGGATCGGCGTGAATCTTTGTATTGGGTGCCATGGGAGTTTCCATTGGCGAGGACTGGTCCAACTAGAATTTCCTGAGAATATCCCTGATGTACTTAGCCTGGTTTATGAATATTCTGGCCGACAGTTGTTTAACTTGAAGACCAAAGAAGAAATTCATCTCGCAAAGCATACTCATTTTAAAAAATTCTCCCATGAGATTGGCAAAGTTCTTAGCATAGGTGGGATTAGTAGAGCCGAATATTATGTCATCCACGTACACTTGAACAAAAACAATGTGACCCTTTTCGTGTTTGATAAATAAAGTCGAATCGATTTTACCTCGTGTGAAATTGGACTTTATCAAAAACTTTGTCAGTGTTTTGTACCATGCTCGCGGAGCATGATTTAAACCGTAAAGCACCTTGTCTAGAATGTAGACGTGATCAGGCTTCGAATCGTCCACGAACCCGTCTGGTTGCGACACATATACTTCTTCCTCGATATTATCGTAGAGAAAGGCGGTCTTCACATCCATTTGAAAGACCGTGAAGTTCTTGTACGCGGCGTATGCAATGAACATACAGATGGCTTCGATTCTTGCTACCGGAGCATAGGTCTCATAATAGTCGATCCCTTCATGTTGACGATACCCCTTGGATACGAGGCGCGCCTTGTTTCGTACCACGATGCCGTCTTCGTCCTTCTTATTCTTGAAAGTCCACTTGGTGCCGATCACCGTCTTGTGTTTTGGACGTGGAACCAGTCGCCATACCTTTAGAGCTTCGAATTGATTGAGCTCCTCTTGCATGGCTATGACCCAGTCCGGATCTTCAAGCGCTTCGCGTACGTTTGTCGGCTTGATGTTGCTTAAGAAGCCGGAAAATAGACAGAAGTTGGCGGATGCACCTCGTGTTTGTACTGGATTAGAGGGATCACCGATGATTTGACGATGCGGATGAGCTTTCGTCCACTTGGTGGTATGCGGAGCGGCTGTTGAGTAGAGTGAGACGCGTCTGAGTCCACATAATCACCAGGATGTATGTCTTGAACTGCTTCAAGTGTAGCAGGCTGGTTTCGTGGAGGAAGTGGGGGAGGATTCGCCGTTGGTTGAACAACTTCTGGTTCTGAGGAGTTCAGAAGTTGATTGTCGGTTGTAGCAGAATACGAAGCACTTTGAGTGATCTCCGTATTTAGAACAGGTTTCTGCGGGGAAGCAGTAGTATCGGTAGAGGTCTGTTGGTTCCCAGATTCACGTCGTATCACGATAATGGTAGTTAAATAGACAGCGGAAGCATTTAAATATAAAGCCACTAAAGTGAGTGATTGTATGAGACGATATGTAAACTGTGATATCAAATATAGAACAGGAATATGATAACAAGATCAAACAAGAAACGCTGCTCGTATATTGATAAAGATAACACCAAGAACAAGATCAATGGTGTATCAAGAAATCACAAAGACAATATCGTACGGGGTAGTGCTATGAGGATATGACAATGTGTGCTTTTACAATTGTGGAAAACTATTCTTCCAAAAGCTTACAATTGTTTGTTCCACTACCTCGCTATATATAGCCTCATAAAGTGTAGACAGTGTACTATCGTACCCTGGAATGACACGTGGAAAGTGTGTCTCCAATCTTTAGGGCATACGTGGAAAGGTGTGGACACGTATCTGACACTTCGGATTTCTACGAGACTTAGGCATAACAGAGGTCTTCACTTCAACAGAGCGTGTTATGACAGAACTCTGTTGGTCTTCGGGTATGAACAGTTCTTCTGTTGATCTTCTGCCAGAGCTCTGTTGAGCTCCGTTGGTTCCACCAGAACTCTGTTGAGTTCTGTTGGTCTTCTTTGTTGGTCTTCTAAGTCTTCTGCTTTATCTCTGTAGGTCTTCTGACTTGGTTTTATTTTCAATATTTTCATTTTACAGATACTTGGAGCTAACAATCTCCCCCTAAGTATTGAAAATAAAAATTGGAAATGACAAGAGATTGAAAACAAAAGAACAGAGAACTTTACCTTCTGTTACCCTGTGCACTATTCTTTTAAGATTTTACAATAGAAAGAACAAGTACAATCAAGCGTAGTTATCTCCCCTAAGGATTCTGTCGAATCTTCTGATTAGCTCACGAAAGTCAAGCATCAGATTAATTATGTTGATGAAGGACCTTTGCTGTTCTTCCGGACACTTGTTCCTCGGGAGACTTTGAACTATGTTTTTTAGATATGCTAGCGACTCACTTGTGTACTTATGAGCTTCAGCAGATCTGATGGCTTTCTTTGTCCCTTTCTGTCGGCAGATAAATACTGGAGGATCTTCAACTACAGTTCCAGTCCTAAAATGTCGATAGCCCTCAAGATCTTCGTTTGGTGGTGCAATCGCCAGTTTCTCAATTTCAAACTCTATGCCTAGCTGAAAATCTGTCTGAGTTCTGAGATTGATGTGCTCTTGCATAGCTAGTTTGACTTCAGGTAAGGCTGTTCTTGCTGGAGTATATCTGTCAGAGAAGTTCAAGCAGTAGGCATGAAGCACAGTTAGATCGTACGGATTTAGAAGGACAAGATCGTTGTCGTTGAAGAATTCGTTCTTTCCTTCTGTTGATTCCACAGTGTACTCATGATAGGTCATTCTGTTGTGCTGGAACTTCTTATGCTTGATGTCTAGGATTCTCTTGATACTGAAGTGTGAGTTGATGTTTCTGTTCAGATTGGACTTGTTTCGGATGAACATTCGCCTTGCTTCAGTAATGGTGTTTATTCTGATTGGGTTAAGGTAAGGATTTATGGGTACGGCATTTGCAGGAATTATATCTCTGTCAGCATAAAGAAATGCAAATACCGTTTCCAAGGCAGGTTTATCGGTGTGTTGGGTGGATGATTCTGGGTTTTGTTCTGGTATCATTGGGTTTGGGTCTTCATGAGTTTCAGCCATAAGAGTATTGATATGAACATATTCTTGAGCAGCTTCTGTTTGGCTTTGTTCATCAGCAGAGATTGGGATTGATCTCTCTGGTTCAGTCCTTGGTGAAGTAGGAGGGGTATCCAGGCAGATAATCTCTGGTGGTTCTTGTGTTGACTCTTCTGTCGGTTTGATGACTCGATCTTTGAACATGTAGTCGAATTCCACCGTAGGTATATCTTCTTCTGTTATCCCCATATCTTCTGTCCCGACCTCTTCTGTTAATTTCTCTTTGCCTCTTTCAGTAGGCATTTCAGCCTCTCTCTCTTCTTCTTTCTCTGTCTCTGTTTCTTTCTCCTTTTCTTTCTCCTTCTCCCCCTTTTGTTGACCCGAGGACTCACCCAAATTGCTATCTGATGCAGCATCGTGGAAATCATCATCATCATCAGAGGAGTCTTCATCAGAGAGTCTGGAGACAATGGGTGAGAATTGGTCAACAAACTTACGCCTTTTGCCAGAAGGCTCTCCCTCTGGTGCTTTCTCAGCAGATTGTTTCTGTATGACAGATTGTAAGATTGCATCTGTGAAAGTAGGAACTGCTTTCTTCAAGGTGTCTTCCACTTCTGCTGCAGCACCTCTGATTTCCTCGACTTGGCTCACAAAGTTGAATTTGTGGGAGTCCAGTGATTCCTTCACAAGTGCTTCTGTTGCCTGGGCTTTCATGACAAATTTGGACGAGATTGTCATCATTTTCTTTACGACATCCCTTCTGAAGTCGCTCATTTGACCGACTGTCATTGGCAAACTGTTTGGGTTGGGGCTGGAGATGTTGAGAGGATCAGCATCTGACGTTGTGGCTTCTTTTATGGATTTCTTAACAGAGTTATCAATGAGCTCTGTCAAGGTTCTGATGTTGGATTCTGATAGGATAACTGTTGGGACTGGCAGAGTTCTGTTCATTTGAGCTGTATGGTTGTCGATCACAAGTCTTTTCAGGTCAGCTACTTCTGTCGATATCTTTGTGTTCTCTTCTGCTCTGACGGTTCTTAGATCTGCTATCTCTGTAGCCAGTCTGCCAAATTCCTCTCCTCTTGTCTGTTCAGCTTCTGTTCTGATCCTTTCAGTGTCAATGTATTTCTGATGAAGTTCGACATATTTCTCTGACAGTTTCTGCAGTTCGTCTCTGAGAGAAGTATTTTCCTTGAGGATCAGTTCCTCCTTTTGAGAATTGATAAGTTTATACTCATTCAAGGAGTTGTTGATACTATCACAGAAGCTTGTGAACTCTGTTTTTGTGATAGTGTCAACGAGGGTAACCCTGGTACCAACTAATGGATCCAGTTCTGCCTCGAGTTCAGAGGCGCCTGCGTCAAGAGTTGTTTTGATGTTGGATCTTGCAGGACTTCCACCCGATCCTTGATGTTCCTTTTGAGGGGAATCACCTACAGGTGTTCTGATCAGAAGTTCCTCCTCCAGCTTAGGTTCTGAGGAAGGAAATCTGATATGACGAGAAGCATTTGGATCAAGCAAATGTTTCCCTTGTGCAACTGAGGTCTCATACTGTCCCTGAGTCGGACAGATGCTACGTGAGATTACAAAAATCTCGGGTCTATGTTGTGTTCCGACTACATGAGCCACAGAGGCATCATTATGTGTAGGTGACCTGTCGATGTTCTGGGGCGAATGAACATCACTAGCAAGACTAGCTTCCCCGGCTTCGTGCGTACCAGAGGCATGAAGAGTTGCCTCTGATGGGTCTGGCTGGTTAAGGTTCGAGGTGTGCACCTCTGTTTCAATAATCCCTTAGTCTTGATCACCAGGATTAGGTAATGTGGTAGCACTGGGAGTTTGGTTAGGATCTCGCACAGATGTGTCAACTTGGACATCTTGTTCTATACTCACATTTCCCTCGGTTTCTAGGGTTTCAGAATTCTCTGGTGAGCTCTCTATCTCATGAATCTCTACACTGCCAGAAGGGTGCGATCTCGCTGTCACCACTTCTGCAGTCTCTTCTGCTCCCTCTTGAACAGTCTCCCTAGGGGATGCTCTGTTCACTACTTCCTCCTCCATTACTCTAGAGGAAGACCCCACTTCGGGTACTCTGTCCTCTGGTCTATTTTCTTCTTCTTCTATTTCCTCACTCGCACTCTCCACAGAAGGCTTAGAACCTAAATATGCTGGGGTTCTCACCTCAGGTTCTTGGATAGAGATGTGGGTTGGATTGATCAGAGCAAGCATTGTACCTGGAATTCTTCTGATGAAAGGGTAATCTCCTGAAGTTGTTGGTTGGAATCTTGCCATGGTCCAGACAGGAGTAGAACGACCCTGATGTGTCAGTTCCAGTCTGTCGAATGCCCTTCTGATCACCAAACTGATAAAGCGAGGAAACTTGATGGCTTTAAGGGATTTGTGTCTTCCAACTTCTCCACCTCTAGCTAGAGCAGTGGTTTTAGTGTTGATAGCATCTAGAAGTGCATTGTAGAGGATCCGTGCATAGTTGAAGTTTCTGTTGAAGAACAGACCATACATGATTTCGAGGATTTCAGTGCTCGCTTGGTCTTGACTACCGGATTTGCAGGTGAGGGTTCTGTTGAGGGTTGAGAACATGAAATTCCACATTTGTGGTAGATTTTGTCTTCTGAAGGCTCCTATTCTCTCTAACTCTTTGTTGTAACCCAAAAACTTCACGAAGTCGAGAAGAACAGCAACAGAAGGTGGTTTCTCATAGGCATCAATACCTAGCTGTCTTTTGGTTTTCATCCCAAAAGTTCTTCTGAGAGTTCTTTCACGAATCCTTATTGTTCCTGATCCTCCATTACCAGAGTTGACACTTCCGACTATTCCGCTTCTGACGCCGTCTTCAATGTATTGGCATGTGGTCCACCATTGTTGGACATATATTGCAGGAAGATGATCGTCAAAGGCTGTTAGGGCTGTAAAAACTTCTGAGTTTCGGAAAAACTCAATATAGATGTGGTAAAGGGGTAAATAGAGTGCTGGATTGGGATCAAAACGGTAGTTGTTATCAGCCAACTTGTATGGTAGAATAACGATGTTATCTACGGGTTCGTTGTTACTGGAATCATCAGAGTTCTGGGGTTGGTTTTGGGGTTCAGCCATTGTTGCAGGTTAGGGTTTTTCTTGAGAACCACAAGGTATAGGTTTCTGAGAGGGAAAAGATGAAGGGTTTTAAATGGTTGTTAAGCGTAAGAGTGAAATGGGTTGAAGTTGGGTATTTATACGGGAAACATGTGGGTGGGGAAACAACGTAGGGACTGTAGGCACTTGAGTGTCAGAAAGTGGAACGGCCTGAACAGTGTATCGTGGGAACACCTAGTGGTTTGTCTTTCAATCAGAGGATGCCACGTAAGATTTTGTTCTTACAATCGTAGGACAAGTAAACCGTCACGGTTAGAGATATGTGGTTGACAAGTGGGTGATTTTCAAAGAATGACCCGCATCTCTGCTGACGTGTTTCTGATGACGGGGCAGAGAAACTAATAGAGCTCTGGTGGAGCTCAGTTATTTTCTTTCTCTGTTGAAATGATCTTTTCAACTTTGCTCAGTGACCAATCATGTTTCACCTTTACCCAAAAACATTTTTAAAATTCTGTATCTGATGTGAAGAATCAAAGAACAAGGACAGAATTGACCAACAATTTTCAACAGAGATCTGATGAGAAACAACAGAGGCTCTGGTGAGAATATCAGGGTTCTGCTAAGTTCGACTTTCTCTAAAGAATTTCATCAGAACAGGTTTTCCCTCTTTCAAAAAGATTTTTCTTTCAAGATCAAGAGAGGCAAGTCATATGAATTTGAAATCAGAATTTTTTTTTTTTTGACTTGCTCCCCCTAAAACCATGCATATTTTCTTTTATAAGCTCCCCCTAGAAATATGAGCTTAAAAAAATTTTGCTAAAAGAAATATTTACAGAGATATATACAAACGAATTCACTGGAAGCTTGTTGAAAAAGTATGTTTTACAGAGCTCTGGTGAATGGCAGAGGCTCTGTTGAACTATCCTACCCAACTATTTTGACAGATCTCTGGTAGGAACATCAGAGTTCTGTTGAGTGATAAATAGTGTTAGGACATGTTCAGCATACCCAATTTGCTGATTAAGAAGTTAAATCTCCTTTCATCAAGGGCTTTTGTAAAAAGATCAGCAAGTTGGAAGTCTGTTGAAACGAAATACATTTCAATAGTCCCTTTTTCAACATTATCTTTTTTGAAGTGATACCTTATATCGATATGCTTGGTCTTTGAGTGTTGAACTGGATTAGCTGTGATTGCTATTGCGCTTTTGGAGTCACACAAAATTGGAATTCTGTCATACTCCAAGCCGTAATCCTTGAGTTGAGTTTTCATCCAGAGAACTTGAGAACAACAACTAGCAGCAGCAACGTATTCTGCTTCTGCTGTAGAGGTGGACACGCAGTTCTGTTTCTTGGATGTCCAACTTACTAACTTCTCTCCAAGAAATTGACAGCTACCAGACGTACTCTTTCTGTCGTTCTTGCATCCTCCATAGTCTGAATCTGTATATGCTACAAGCTCGAAACCAGAATTCAGAGGATACCAGAGACCCAAAAATTGAGTCCCTTTCAGATATTTAAATATGCGCTTGACGGCAGAGGAATGCGAAACTTTAGGATTAGCCTGAAATCTAGCACAGAGACACGTTGCAAACATTATATCGGGTCTACTGGCAGTTAAGTACAGAAGTGACCCTATCATACCTCTGTAGTTCTTGACATCTGTTGGTTCACCATTAAGGTCAGGGTCAAGCTTAACTCCAGTGGCAATAGGAGTTTTCATTGAATTTGAGTTGTTAAAATTGTACTTTTTCAAAATGTCAGAGATATATTTGGACTGACTTATGAAAGTCCCTTTGTCGGTTTGTTTTACTTGTAAACCAAGGAAGAAAGAAAGTTCTCCCATCATGCTCATTTTGAATTCACTTTTCATCAAATCCTCAAACTTATCACAGTACTCTTGCCGTGTTGACCCAAAAATAATGTCATCAACATATATTTGTACCAGAAGTATATCATTCTTGTATCTCCTAAAGAATAGAGTTTTATCGACAGTACCTTTCTCGAAGTGATTAACCAACAGAAAATTGGACAGAGTTTCATACCAGGCTCTGGGAGCTTGCTTAATCCCATACAGAGCTTTGTCTAGCTTGTAAACGTGGTCTGGAAACTCCGAATTTTCAAAACCAGGTGGTTGCTGGACATAGACTTCTTCTTGTAGTCTGCCATTTAGGAAGGCAGATTTGACGTCCATTTGGTAGACCTTGAAACCCTTGTGAGCAGCATAAGCTAAGAAGATTCTGATTGCTTCTAGCCTAGCCACAGGAGCAAAAGTCTCGTCATAGTCAATTCCTTCTTCTTGACAGTATCCTTTTGCAACCAGACGGGCTTTGTTTCTGATGATAATCCCATCTTCATCCTTCTTGTTTCTAAACACCCACTTGGTTCCAATGGCTGATTTGCCTTTTGGGAGTGGAACCAAGGACCAAACTTTATTTCTCTCGAATTCAAGAAGCTCTTCTTGCATAGCTTCGATCCAGTTTGGGTCTTCAAGTGCTTCAGAAATTCTTTTCGGCTCAATCATGCTCAAAAAGTTAACAAAGAAAGCTTCGTTGATTGTAGCCGATCTTGTCTTGACACCATCTTCAGCAGCAACAATTATAAGATGTTGGGGGTGATCCTTAGTCCATTTTGTCATGGGAGCATGGACAACAGGAGGGGTTTGTGCTTCTGATGAGAAAAGACGATATTCAGCAACAGAGCTCTGAGGGTTGGTGCCAGGGTTCTGTGGCACACAACTCTGAAGAGTGGCCTCATTGCTCTGTGAATTGCCAACAGGGCTCTGCGAAGGTGAACTTTCAAACAGGGAGTTTCTGCCGATATTTGTTAGCAGAGGTGATGATGGCTCTTGTGTAGGTTCTGGTTGTGGTTCCTCGTTTCTCTGAATTATACCTGTAGACAGAGAAGTAGATGGTGAAATATTGGAGGGACCAGTAAGAGTTGTACCTGTCAGATTTTGTTCTGTTGAACTTTGAGCTTGATCTCCTCTGTTGATGTTGACAGAGGAATCATCATCATCATCGAAGAAATCGTCGAATATGAGATTGATATCTTCTTCCCTTGATTTTGAAGAACTAGGCTTCTTCTGTTCTGTTGGTGTCCCCTCTGTTGATTTGCGATCAGAGGTACTTGGTGTACTTTCATCAAAGGACACGTTCACGCTTTCTTGAATGACGCGAGTTCTGGTGTTGTAGACTCTGTAGGCTCTAGAGGTCAGGGAATAACCAATAAAGATTCCTTCGTCCGCTTTCTTGTCAAATTTACCCAGCTGTTCTCGGTCGTTCAAGACATAACATTTACACCCAAAAACATGAAAATATTTCACATTTGGTCTTCTGTTATTGATGAGTTCATAAGGCGTCTTTTTAAATCTTTTCACTATTACAGCTCTGTTTTGAACAAAACAAGCTGTTGAGACTGCTTCTGCCCAGAAGTTGATGGGAAGGACAGAACCGGCCAACATGGTTCTGGCGGCCTCTACCAGAGTTCTGTTCTTTCTCTCCACTACGCCATTCTGTTGTGGAGTTCTTGTAGCTGAAAAGTTTTGGGAAATTCCTTCTTCTGATAGATAAGAATCTATTCGAGTATTTTTGAATTCTGTCCCGTTGTCACTTCTCAACTTTTGCACTTTTAGTCCTAACAGAACATGTATCCTTCTCAATAAACTTATCAGAATTTCTGGGACATCAGATTTTGCTCTGATGAACTCAATCCAAGTATACCTAGAATATTCATCAATAAGCACAATAATATACTTCTTGCCAGATAGACTTTGCACAGAGATTGGACCACAGAGATCCACATGAAGCATATGCAAAGGTCTTAAGCAATTGTGATCACTCTTGGTTCTGTGTGAGGATCTTTTCATTTTTCCAAACTCACAAGCAGAGCATAGATGGTCTTTGTCAAATTTCAGCGAAGGAAGACCTTTTACCAAGTTCAATTTCACGAGTTTGTCAAGATTTGAAAATTTTAAGTGAGCAAATCTTTTATGCCAGAGCCAGGCATCTTCTTTGTTCAAAGAGACTAAACAGAGTTTCTCTGTTGTAGTTCCCTGGTTTGGATTAAAATTCATTTTATAAAGATTGCCTTTTCTGTCGGCTCTTAAAAGTTCTTGATCAGACTCAGAAAGTAATAATGAACAAAACTTCTTCCTGAAATTGACATCGAACCCATGATCACAGAGTTGACTTATACTGAGAAGATTATGATTTAATCCTTCAACATAAGCAACTTCGGAAACTGAAACACCACCATTTACCAGAGTACCATAACCTCTAATTTGTCCTCCATTGTCTCCTCCAAAGGTGACTGCACTTCCTTTTTTGTTCTTGAATGAAGTCAGCAGCTCCTTATTGCCTGTCATGTGCCTGGAACATCCTGAATCTAGGTACCAGATCTGAACATGAGGCTTCTGCAAGACAGATTAGTTTCTTTTAGGTACCCATTGCATGATGGGTCCTTTCTTGTTAGGCTTTGATGGGTTAACATTCTTTCCTACAGGCTTTACATTCTTTGATGTTGTGCCAGAGGTTTTCTTCTGTGTGGTCTGATCAGTCTTGGGATTTATCATCTTTTGTGACTGATTCAGAACACAGTGAGGTCCATTCATATGATTTTGCAGTTTTCTTAACAGATGAACACAATTGCAATTGATGGAACATGAGGATTGATGCATTCTGTTTGAACTATTCTTTGAGACAGATTCTCTTTTCTCAAAATTGATCTCTTGATTTCTACCAGAATTGGAAGTATGTCTGTCATTTACTATCCATTTTCCCTTCTGTTCTGGTGTAAATCTGATTGGTTTAAAAGTTGGAACAAAGGTGTTGTTAAGTAAAGTACTTGCCTTCACCTTACCTTTTACTTCTGTTGAGTTAGAAGCAAGAATTCTGAATTCTTTGTTATTAAACTCAGTTACCGGTATAAATCTTGATTGTTTCTTGAAAAATGATATGTCTTCTTTTAAATCAAAGGATCCAGCCGGTATCTGTTTAGGTTTGTGCAAAGCATTTGGTTGAGTACATAAAATTTGCTCATCTACCTCAGGGTCAGAGTCACTGTCAGAGGCTAGAAAGTCTCTGGTGGCTCTGTTGGAGGTGTTACTCACAGAAACAGGCTTTGTAGAATCAGGTTTTGCAGTTTTAAACCTTCTCAACTTGGGTTTTAAAGCATCAGAAACAGCATTTTCTTTAAGAACTTTCATGAGATCTTCTTCAAAAGATGTTCTTATCGTTTCAGAAGTAGGAGAGAAGACTGGTGCTTCAGGGTTGAGCTTGCTCTGTGGTATTTCAACAGAGGATTCAGCCTCAGAAGTGACAGGCTTCTGTTCCTTGAAAGAATTAAAGTTGAAAATCTCTTTTGGATCCAGACTTTCGACAGAGTTAGGAATTAAGATTCTATCTCTTCCTTGATCAAGAATAAACTTTGAAGATGGTTTAAGAACCTTGTCATGATCCAAGGAGTCATAGCTGACATTCCTAAAGTCAAGCCTTTTCGTCCTCTTGTAAACGTCCGAGGTTTTAATTCTTTTGAAAACAGCATTACCAGATATAACATTCTCTTGGATTTTCCCAGCACAGAAAGTAGTCAACAGAGATGTTTTCTTCTTTCCGTTCCAGGGAGCAAGGTCTGAGAAACCAAGACCTTGCGTATCCATCTGAGAATTTATCTTAACATGCACATCCTGTGTATCCTGATACTTTTTGATTTGAAGTTCTTTTCTCTGTAGGGACTGATGTAAGATTTCCCTTTCTTTTTGAAAAAAGTCTTTTAAAGCGACAGAGTTAAGTCTTTCATTCTCAGACTTCTTCATTTCTTCGGTTTTCTGTTTTAACAGATTTTCGTACTCTTTAACCTTTTTAGAAAAAGTACTTTTCTCTTTCTGCTGTAAGATCTCTAGCTCAGATTTCTCCTTGAAGATATCTTCCTTTTCTTGTTCCAAGAGAGTTTTCTCTCTCTTGTAGAAGGACAGATCCTTCTGAGCTAGCTTCCTTAGCTCTTTTTCCTCAGAAAGCTTTTGTTTCAGTAATTGAACTTCCTCAGTTAATTGCGAAACATGCATTTCCAGTTCTGAGTCAGACTTGGATTCGGAGGAACATACCTTGGCACTGGGTTTAATGGTCTCCAGCGCTCTGTCGTCTGGCTCTGTTACTGTAAGAGCGAATGCATGAGCTATATCTTCTTCTTCTGTTCTCTCTATTCGTTCTCCAGTCATCCAGTCAACCTCTGTGATACTTTCATCATCTACAGCAACATTGGCTTGCTCTGGTTCATCATCAGAGGATGAGTCAGAGATCCAATTCTCCATCTCGGCGACGTAACTCTTTTCTCTGTAGTTGTACTTGTATTTGTTCTTGTAGTAGTCTTGATCTTTTACAAGTTTTCCTCTACAGTTAGCAGAGAAATGGCCAGGTTTGCCACATCTTAAACAACGACCATCGTTTTGGTTGATGGGTTGTGCAGCATCAGTCTTTTGTGGACCAGGAGCGTTGTACTTCTGTTGAGGTTGAGGTCTCTGTTCTGTCGGGTTTCTGTTATGGTGATTCTGTTGAGGTGCAGTATAACTTATGTCACCTTTTTCTTCTCTTTCGTACCTTTTTCTTCTGTCAAATGTCATGTTGCCAAATCTCTGGGTAAATTGTTGAGTTATTAACGCAAGAGATTTAGCAAAGGCATTTATATCACTATCCTCATCTGATGAACTCCTTTCATCATCACTTTCTGCAACCAAGCTCTTCTTCCCTTTCTTTTTATCTCTTTTCTTATCTCTGCTAGGGCCATCTCTGTTGAGTTTCTCTTCTGCTGAGTTCTTAGATTCTGAAATCAAAGCGATAGGACCTGCAATGGTGGATTTGCCTTTTTGCTTGACAACATCCTTCTCTTGTGCGGCCAGAGTGCCATACACATCAGTAAGAGACCATGCATCTAAGTCCTGATTAGCTTGTAAAGACATGGACAGATTCAACCATTCATCATTTAAACTTTTCAAAAACAGAACATTGTTATCTTCCTTCGACCTAACAACCCCACACTTTTTACATTTGTTAATCAGAATATTAAATCTGTTGTAGGTCTGTTGTAAGGTTTTCTCAGGAAGTGCCTTGAAATCATTGTATTCATTTATACACTGGGTCCTTCTGTTCTTTTGGGTTTTGATACCACCCTCAAGTTGATTTAGAAGTTGATCCCAGATTTCCTTGGCAGTAACACATGAGTCTAGTTCTTGAAATATATCGTTCGGAATGGCCATAATCATAAGTCTCACTGCTTTAAGGTCATTTTCCATTTTGCTCTTTTCTTCTTCGGTAATCCCAGTGGTTTTGGGTTCGAAGTGAGCAGGAATCTCATCAGTGGTTTCTGTTGCGGGTACACGTGGGACATAAACCATGGGTTGGAATGGTCCATTCGTGACAGATCGCATTAAGTCCTTATCCATTCCATCAAGGAAGTTGACCATCCTAATCTTCCATTGAGGGTATTCATCCCTCAGAAGAGTAGGAGGCTTGGTCAGAGAACCAGCAGTATAAATGGCGTTGATGTTTGCCATTTTTTGAAAAGAAAACAGAGTATGAGAGTTTCAAATGGTCTATAATGAGAATAAGCTAAAGTATGAGGAACAGTAACCAATGAAATAGTAGAACAAATGTTTTAATCTAGACTGGAAAGCTTAGTATGATATTAAATGAACTGAGAAGATGTAAAATACTTTAAGCAGTAAAACATAGTATAATGAGGCTTTTAAACACACACACAATCAACAACAGTGAATCAACCTTGGTAGATTGGATGACTTGATTTGAGCAAATCAAGCAAGCTCTGATACCAATTGTTGGTTCCCAGATTCACGTCGTATCACGATAATGGTAGTTAAATAGATAGCGGAAGCATTTAAATATAAAGCCATTAAAGTGAGTGATTGTATGAGACGATATGTAAACTGTGATATCAAATATAGAACAGGAATATGATAACAAGATCAAACAAGAAACGCTGCTCGTATATTGATAAAGATAACACCAAGAACAAGATCAATGGTGTATCAAGAAATCACAGAGACAATATCGTACGGGGTAGTGCTATGAGGATATGACAGTGTGTGCTTTTACAATTGTGGAAAACTATTCTTCCAAAAGCTTACAATTGTTTGTTCCACTACCTCGCTATATATAGCCTCATAAAGTGTAGACAGTGTACTATCGTACCCTGGAATGACACGTGGAAAGTGTGTCTCCAATCTTTAGGGCATACGTGGAAAGGTGTGGACACGTATCTGACACTTCGGATTTCTACGAGACTTAGGCATAACAGAGGTCTTCACTTCAACAGAGCGTGTTATGACAGAACTCTGTTGGTCTTCGGGTATGAACAGTTCTTCTGTTGATCTTCTGCCAGAGCTCTGTTGAGCTCCGTTGGTTCCACCAGAACTCTGTTGAGTTCTGTTGGTCTTCTTTGTTGGTCTTCTAAGTCTTCTGCTTTATCTCTGTAGGTCTTCTGACTTGGTTTTATTTTCAATATTTTCATTTTACAGATACTTGGACCTAACAAGGTCGATGATGATGGTTGCGCTGTCTCCACAGTATTGGATGGCGTGCTTGTAGATTCGATGTGTCCTCGTGACGAGCAGCTTCTATTCTAGGTTGTGCTGAGACAGTTGGGGAAACATTAAAGATGTCATCATAAAAATACTTAAACAATAAATCTAAATCAGAAGAGTCAGCATTCGATGAAGATGCATGATTTGGATTTACTGTTGCTTGTGCAGATCCCGAACTTGGAGGTCCGGAAGCTAGCACGCCAGTTAAACCGGGTTCTGAACTGTTTTGTTCAGAAGCCAAATCTGCGGCTTCGTCGAATGTCTCATTTATGCTTTCAACAACGGATTTGGTCCGTTTGTTGTAAACGCGATACGCCTTAGCCTGCATGGAGTATCCGATGAAAACTCCTTTGTCCTCCTTGGGGCTAAATTTGCCAAAATCATCTTTGTAGGTTCCCAGATTCACGTTGTATCATATTAATGGTAGTGAAATAGACAGTGGAAGCATATTAAATAAAGCCATTAAAATGAGTGATTGTGTAAACGATAAATGAACTATGAGAATCAAATATTGAACAGTAAAATGATAACATGATCAGATATAAAAGCTGCTCATATATTGACAATGAATCACACCAAGAACATGTTCGAGTGTGTTCGGAAATCTCATAGGACAACAATATCGTACGGAGGTAGTGCTCGGGATTGCTGCAGTGTGTGCTTAAACAATTGTGGAAAAACTACTCTTCCCAAAAACTTACAATTGTTTGTTCCACTACCTCTCTATATATAGCCCTGAAAAAGTGAAGGAAGTGTACTATCGTACCCTAGAATGACAGGTGGAAAGTGTGTCTCCTATTTTGAGGGCATACGTGGAAAGTATGGACACTTGTCTAACACTTGGGATTTCCTACGAGACTTAGGCTGACAGAGGTCTTCACTTCACCAGAGCTCTGTTGAAAGAGCTCTGTTGGTCTTCTTTTAAATACTTGTTCTTCTGTTGGAAGTCTTCGACAGAGCTCTGTTGAGCTCTGCTGGATCCGACAGAGCTCTGTTGAGCTCTGTTTGGTCTTCTTGATGAACTCCTTCCAAGTCTTCTGTCTGATCTCTGTTGGTCTTCTGACTTGAACTATTTTCAATACTTTTACATAACAGATACGTGGGGCTAACAATCTCCCCCTAAGTATTGAAAATAAAAATTTACAATTGACAAGAGATTAAACAAAAGAACAGAGAACTTTTACCTTTGTCGAAGCCTTGCACTAATCTTTTGGAATATTACAAAAAGATTAAACGATCAGTACATTTAAGCATAATTATCTCCCCTAAGAATTCTGTCGAATCTTCTGATTAGAGTACGGAAGTCCAACATCAGATCAATCTGGTCGATGAAGAGTTTCTGTTGTTCTTCTAGACCCTTGTTTCTTGGGAGATCTTGGATTATGTTCTTGAGGTATACTAGCGACTCACTTGAGTACTTGTGGGCTTCAGCTGCTCTGATGGCCTTCTTTATGCCCTTCTGTCGGCAGACAAAGCCTGGAGGATCTTCTACTACGGTTCCAGTTCTGTGATGGCCATATCCCTCAAGGTTTACATTTGGTGGTGCAATCGCTAGTTTCTCTACTTCAAACTCTATGCCTAGCTGATAATCAATCTGTATTCTGAGATTGATGTGCTCTTGCATAGCGAATCTGACTTCTGGTAGTGCAGTTCTGGCCGGTGTGTATCTTTTTGAGAAGTTCAAGAAATATGCGTGGAGTAAGATCAGGTCATATGGGTTCAGAAGGACGAGATCATTGTCATTGAAGATTTCATTTCTGCCTTCTGTTGATTCCACAGTATACTCATGGTATGTGACCCTGTCGTGTTGAAACTTCTTGTGCTTGATGTCCAGAATTCTGCGGATACCGAAGTTTATATTGATGGCTCTGTTCTGATTTGACTTGGTTTGGATGAACTTTAGCCTTGCATCAGAAATGGTGTTTATTCTGATTGGGTTGAGGTATGGGTTAATGGGTACGGCATTTACAGGGATGATGTCCCTGTCAGCATATAGAAATGCAAATACCGTTTCTAAGGCAGGTTTTTCGGTGTGAAAGGTAGAGGTTTCTAGGTTCTGTTCTGTTACCGTTGGGTTTGGGTCATCATGGGTTTCTGCCATAAGAATGTCGATGTGAGCAGATTTCTGAGTAGCTTGAGGTTGGGCTTGACTTATTTGTTCTTCAGCAGAGGATGGGTCTGTCCTCTCTGGTTCTTTTGTTGGAGAAGTAGGAGGGGAATCTAGGCAGATGATCTCTGGTGGTTCTTGTGTTGACTCTTCTGTCGGTTTGATGACTCTGTTTTTGAACATCAAATGCCACTTCATTCATATCTGTCATGATTTCCTCTGTTATCCCCTTTTCTCCTTCTGTAGTCTCTTCCTCAGTTGCTTCTGTGATTTTCCCTTTACCCTTGGCTTCTCTTTCTTTTTTCAACCTCTTTCTCCTTCTCTGCCTCTTTCTTCTTCTCTCTCTCTTTCTCCTTCTCCTTCTCCTTCTCCTTTTCCTTCTCCTTCTCCTTTTCATTCTCCTTCTCCTTTTCCATCTCCTTCTCCCCCTTTTGTTGTTCTGAGGACTCACCCAGTTGATCGTCTGATTGACCTTCTTGAGCATCCTCAAAATCATCATCATCGCCAAAGGAGTCAATTCAAGCTTTTGGTGAGGACTGAACAACAAACTTCAGACTAGCTTTGTGTCTCTTGCTTGATGGTTCGTCTGTGGGTGCTTCTTCTGCAGGTCTTTTTGATGTAGAGGTGGCCTGTAAAATAGTCTCAGTAAATGTTGAGGCTGCCTTTGTCATCACATCTTCTAACTCTGTTGCAGTACCTCTGATCTCTTCTACTTGAGCCTCAAAGTTGACTTTGTGAGTATCAAGAGACGCTTTCACATGTTGTTCTGTTGCCTTAGCTTTCATTACAAATTTTGATGAGATCGTCATCATTCAGCTAAGAATTGATTTTCTGAAGTCTCCCATTTGTCCAACTGTCATGGGTAGGTCATTTGGGTTAGGGCTGGAGATGTTCAGTGGAGTAGCAGATGAGGTGGTTGCTTCTTTTATGGATTCCTTAACAGAGTTGGTAATTATCTCTGTCAAGGTTCTGATATTAGATTCTGAAAGAATAACCGTGGGGATGGGAAGGGTTCTGTTCATCTGCGCTGTGTTGTTCTCTGTCATGAGTCGCTTTAGGTCTGCAAGATTTGTCGAATTCTTTTGAACTTCCCCTGATCTGACTGATCTTAGGTCGGCTATCTTTGTTGTCAGCTTTCCAATCTCTTCACCTCTGACCCGTTCAGACTCTGTTCTGAGTGCTTCAGCTTCGGCATATTTTCGAGTTAATTCAGCATGCTGGTTTGAGATGTTCAGCAGTTCTTTCCTAAGAGAAGCATTTTCCTTGCGGATTAGGTCCTCCTTTTGTTCATTGATAAGTTTATACTCGTTCAAAGAGTTGTTGATACTGTCACAGAAGCTTTCGAACTCTGCTCTTGTGACAGTGTCAACGGGGGTCTCCTTGGTTCCAAAACATGGATCCAATTCTGCCTCGAGTTCAGAGGCGCCTCCGTCAAGAGTTGTGTTAATGTTGGCTCTTGGAGGACTTCCACCCAATCCTTGATGTTCCCTTTGAGGGGAAACAACTATAGGTGTTCTGACCAAAGTTTCCTCTTCCAGCTCAGGTTCTGAAGAAGGAAATCTGGTGTGATGGGAAGCATTTGGATCAAGCAATGTCTTCCCTTGTTCTACTATGGTCTCTCATTGTCCCTGAGTCGGACAGATGCTACGTGAGATTACAAAGATCTCTGGTCTATTTTGTGTGGACTCTAAATGAGCCACAAAGGCATCATCGTGTGGAGGTGACATATTGATGTTCTGGGGCGAATGAACATCACTACCAAAGATAGGTTCCCCGGCTTCGTGCGTACCAGAGGCATGAAGAGGTGCCTCTGATGGTATAGGCTGGTTGGGGTTCGAGGTGTACACCTCTGTTTCAATAATCCTTTGGTCTTGATCACCAGGATTAGATTGTGTGGAAGCACTGGGATTTTGGTTAAGGTTACCCTCAGATGTGCTCTGTTGAGCATCTTTTCCTATTCTCGCAATATCCTCGGCTCCTATGGCTGTAGAACTCTCTGGATTCTCTCTGATGTTTCTCTCTTGCTCACCACTATCAGAGGAGATGGTTTCTACCTCTGGTGCTTCTTGTACTTCCTCATGGACAGCCTCTCTAGGAGATTTTGTGTCCTCTACTTCCACTCTTCTAGAGGAAGACCCCACTTCGGGTACTCTTGCCTCTGGTCCGATAACTTCCTCACCTATTTCCTCACTCAAGCTCTCAAAAGAAGGCTCAGATCCTAAGTATGCTGGGGTTCTCACCTCAGGTTCTTGAGGTTGAGCAGCACTCTGATAGTTCTGGATAGAAATATGGTCAGGGGCGATAAGGTCAAGCATTGTACCTGGAATTCTTCTTATGAAAGGGTACTCGCCTGATGTAGTGGGGAGGAATTTTGACATCGTCCAGACGGGTGTTGAGCGACCCTGATGAGTTAGTTCCAGTCTGTCGAAGGCTCTTCTGATCACCAGACTGATAAAGCGTGGAAACTTGATCATCTTCAAGAATTTGTGGGATCCAACGACTCCTCCTTTTGCGATGGAAGAGGTTTTTGTTTTGACAGCTGAGAGAAGATCGTTGTAGAGAATGCTGGCGTAGTCAAAGTTTCGATTGAAGAACAATCCATACATGATTTGTAGGATTTCTGTTGTGTCTTGGTCTTGACTACCAGATTTGCTGGTAAGGGTTCTGTTTAAGGTGGAAAACATGAAATTCCACATAGTGGGTAGATTCTGTCGCTTGAACTCTCCAATCCTATTCAGATCCTTGTGTAACCTAGAAACTTCATGAAATCAATTAGAACAGCTGTTTTTGGTGGTTTCTCATAGGCGTCTATTCCTAGCTGTCTCTTGGTTTTCATTCGGAAGATTCTTCTTAAGGTGATTGCTCTTATGCGGATTGTTCCCGCTCCTCCATTACTTGCGTTGACGCTCCCAACTATCCCGTCTTGTTCTTCGATGTATTGGCATGTGGTCCACCATTGTTGGACATAAATTGTAGGAAGATGGTCGTCGAACTCTGTTAGGGCTCTAAAGATGTCAGGGTTTCTAAAGAACTCAATAAAGACATGATACAAGGGTAAATAGAGTCCTGGAGTGGGATCGAATCTGTAGTTGTTGTCAGCAAACTCATATGGAAGAACAACGATATCATCAGTGGGTTCTATTCGGCTAGAGTCAGCAGATTTTTGGGGTTCCGCCATTGTTGCAGGTTTGGGGTTCTTGAAGGTTTTGAACACGGAGGGAAATGAGTAAAGGTTTGAATATTCTGAAAGCGTAAGAGATGAAATGGTTTGATGGAAATCGGTATTTATACGAGGAATGTGTGGCTGGATCACGATCATAGGTGATGTAGGCACTCGAGTTTTGGCTAGTGGAACGTTTGCTACAGTATGAACGTGGGAACAGCTAACGGTTGGTTTCTCAATCAGAGATTGCCACGTGGATTTAATTCTGACATCTTTTGGGCAAGTAAACCGTCACGGTTAGAGATGTGTGAGTGACAAGCGGTTGACGTTTAAAGAATGACCCGCATCTCTGATGATGTGTTTCTGATGACGTGGTAGAATAAACTAACAGAGCTCTGGTGGAGCTTTGTTAAGTTGCTTTTGTTGAGTGATCTCTTCACATCGTATTAAGTAACCCAAGATGGTGTACCTTTACCTTAAAAACATTTAAAATTCTGTTCTGATGTGGAAGGAAAAGAACAGACAAAACATAGACAGACAACAGAGCTCTGGTGAGAAACATCAGAGGCTCTGGTGAGAAGTCAGAGTTCTGGCAGATTCTTAACATTATCACAAAGGTTATCATCAGAACATATTTTCCTCCTTTCTTCAAAAAGATTTGTCAGTGAAGATCAAAAAGCAGAGTCAATTTGGATTTGGACGTTTGAGTAATGACTTGCTCCCCCTAAAACCATGCATTATTTTTCTTTTAAGCTCCCCCTAAAAAAATGAGCTTCCTTTTTTTTTAAACAAAGAATGTTCACAGTGTTGAAAAAAATATGCTTAACAGAGTTCTGGTGAGAAACAGAAGCTCTGTTGAACTATCCTACCCAACTATTTGACAGAGCTCTAGTAGGATCATCAGAGGCTCTGTTGAATTTTGAACAGAGTTAGGAGGACAGGTTCAGCATACCCAGTTTGCTGATTAAGAAGTTAAATCTCCTTTCATCAAGGGCTTTTGTAAACAAGTCAGCAAGCTGGAAGTCTGTTGAAACAAAGTACATTTCAATAGTCCCTTTTCAACATGCTCCTTTATGAAGTGGTACCTTATGTCGATGTGCTTAGTCTTCGAGTGCTGAACTGGATTGGCTGTTATGGCAATGGCACTCTTGGAGTCACACAGAATTGGAATTTTACCATACTCTAAACCATAATCTTTGAGTTGTGTTTTCATCCATATCACTTGAGAGCAACAACTAGCAGTAGCAACATATTCTGCTTCTGCTGAAGAGGTTGAAACACAGTTCTGTTTCTTGGATGTCCAACTCACCAACTTTTCTCCAAGCAGTTGGCAGCTACCAGAAGTACTCTTTCTGTCATTCTTGCATCCTCCATAGTCTGAATCTGTATATGCTACAAGCTCGAAACCAGCGTTAAGAGGATACCAGAGACCCAAAAATTGAGTCCCTTTCAGATATTTAAAGATACGCATGACAGCTGTTAAGTGAGTTTCTGTAGGATTAGCTTGAAATCTGGCACAGAGACAGGTTGCAAACATTATATCAGGTCTGCTGGCAGTTAAGTACAGAAGTGACCCTATCATGCCTCTGTAGTGCTTGACATCTGTTGGTTCACCCTTAAGATCTAAGTCAAGTTTAACTCCAGTGGCAATAGGAGTTTTCATTGGTTTTGAATCATTGAGCTTATACTTTTTCAACATATCAGAGATATATTTAGACTGACTTATGAAAGTCCCTCTGTCTGATTGTTTAACTTGTAAACCAAGGAAGAAAGAAAGTTCTCCCATCATGCTCATTTTGAATTCGCTTTTCATTAAACTTTCAAACTTATCACAGTACTCCTGCCTTGTAGACCCAAAGATAATATCATCAACATATATTTGTACCAGATGTATATCATTCTTATACCTCCTAAAGAATAGAGTTTTATCAACGGTACCTTTCTCGAAGTGATTGATCAACAGGAATTTGGACAGAGTTTCATACCAGGCTCTGGGAGCTTGCTTAAGGCCGTACAGAGCTTTGTCTAACTTCTAAACGTGGTCTGGAAACTCTAAACATTCAAAACCAGGTGGTTGTTGGACATAAACTTCTTCTTGCAGTTTGCCATTCAGAAACGCAGACTTGACATCCATTTGGTAGACCTTGAAACCCTTATGAGTAGCATAGGCTAGGAAGATTCTGATAGCTTCTAGCCTAGCCACAGGTGCAAAGGTTTCGTCCTAGTCAATTCCTTCTTCCTGTCTGTATCCCTTTGCAACCAGACGGGCTTTGTTTCTGATGATAATTCCATCTTCATCCTTTTTGTTTCTAAACACCCACTTGGTTCCGATGGCCGTTTTGCCTTTTGGGAGTGGAACCAAGGACCAGACTTTATTTCTTTCGAATTCCAGAAGCTCTTCTTGCATAGCTTCGATCCAATTTGGGTCCTATAGAGCTTCAGAAATCTTTTCCGGCTCAATCATGCTTAAAAAATTTACAAAGAAGGCTTCATTGATTGTGGCCGATCTTGTCTTCACACCATCTTCAGCAGCCCCAATGATAAGATGATGAGGATGATCCTTTGTCCATCGTGTCCTGGGAGCATGGACAATAGGCGGGGTTTGTGCTTCTGATGGGAAAAGACGAACTTCAGCGTCAGAGCTCTGTAGGTTGGGACCAGGGCTCTGTGGCACACAGCTCTGAAGAGTGGCCTCATTGCTCTAAGAGTCATTAACAGGGCTCTGTGAAGGTGAGCTTTCAAACAAGGAGTCTTTGCCAATATTAGTTAGCAAAGGTGATGATGGCTCTTGTTCAGGTTCTCTCTCGCTCTGATGTGGTTCCTCATTTCTCTGAATTACTCATGTAGACAGAGAATTAGATGGTGAAATATTAGAGGGACCAGTGAGAGATGTACCTGTCAGATTCTGTTCTGTTGAGTTCTGAGCTTGATCTCCTCTGTTGATGTTATCAGAGGAGTCATCATCATTGAAGAAATCGTTGAACATGAGATTGATATCTTCTTCCCTTGTCTTTGAAGAACTTGTCTCCTTCTGCTCTGTATGTGTCCCCTCTGTTGATTTTCGATTAGAGAATCTTGAAGTACTTTCATCAAAGGACACATTTACACTTTCTTGAATGACCCGACATCTGGAGTTGTAGACTCTGTAGGCTTTAGAGGTTAAGGAATAACCAATAAAGATTCCTTCGTCTGCTCTTTTATCAAACTTTCCCAGTTGATCTCTGTCATTCAATATGTAGCAATTGCAACCGAAAACATGAAAGAATTTCACGTTTGGTCTTCTATTGTTGATGAGTTCATAAGGAGTCTTCTTAAATCTTTTCACTATTACAGCTCTGTTTTGGGTAAAACAGGCTGTTGAGACTGCTTCTGCCCAGAAGTTCAATGGAAGGACAGAGCCAGCCAACATGGTTCTGGCGATTTCTATCAGAGTTCTGTTCTTTCTCTCCCCAACTCCATTTTGTTGTGGAGTTCTTGCTGCTGAGAAGTTTTGGGAAATACCTTCCTCCGTTAGGTAGGCATCAATTTTGGCATTCTTGAATTCTGTCCCATTATCAATTCTCAACTTCTGTACCTTCAGATGTAACAGAACCTGTATCCTTTTTAACAAACTTATCAGGATCTCTGGGACATCAGATTTTACTCTGATGAACTCAATCCAGGTATATCGAGAATATTCATCAATTAAAACAAGAATATACTTCTTGCCCGAAAGACTTTGCACAGAGATTGGACCACAGAGATCCACATGAAGCATATGCAAAGGTCTGGGACAACTATGATCACTCTTTGTTCTGTGTGAAGATATTTTATCTTACCTAGCTCACAAGCAGAACAGAGATGGTCTTTGTCAAACTTCAGAGAAGGAAGTCCTTTTACTAACTTTAGTTTAACGAGCTTATCAAGATTTTGAAAGTTCAAATGGGAAAATCTTTTATGCTAGAGCCAGACATCTTCATTTTTCAAAGACACTAAACAGAGTTTCTCTGTTGTAGAGTTTTGGTTTGGTTTAAAATTCATCTTATAAAGATTGCCTTTTCTGTCGACTCTTAAAAGTTCTTGACCATACTCTGAAAGTAGCAAGGAACAATATTTCTTCCTGAATTTGACGTCGAACCCGTGATCACAGAGTTGACTTATACTGAGAAGATTAGGATTTAATCCTTCAACATAAGCAACTTCAGAGACTGAAACACCACCATTTACTAAAGTATCATAACCCTTAATCTGTCCGCCATTGTCTCCTCCGAAGGTTACTGCACTTCCCATCTTGTTTTTAAAAGAAGTTAACAGCTCCTTATTCCCCGTCATGTGCCTGGAGCATCCAGAATCCAAATACCAGATCTGCACATGAGGTTTCTGCAAGACAGGTTAATTCCTTTTAGGTACCCACTACATAATGGGTCCTTTCTTGTTAGGCTTTGGTGGATTAACAGACTTTCCTTGGGATTTTTCATTCTGAGATGGCGTGCCAGAGGTTTTCCTCTGTGTATTCTGAACAGTCTTAAGATTTTTCTTTTGAACCGACTTATTCAGAACACAGTGGGGACCATTCAGATGATTTTGCAATTTTAGTAACAGTTGAATACAATTGCAGTTTATGGAGCATGACTGTTGCACATTGTTTTTATTCAAAAACTGTTTGAATGGTGCTTGATTTTGAAAGGTTTTAGGACCAGATGTTTTTGCATACAATCTGTCCTGATTTTGTTTCTTTGAAACAGACTCCGTTGACATGAAGTTCTTTGGATTTGACACTTTTGACCAGACAGAATTTCCTCTTTGATTTACACCAGAATTTGGAATAGATCTGTTGTTTGCTATCCATTTTCCCTTCTGTTCTGGTGTGAACTTTACTAGTTTGAAAGCAAGAGGAACATTTTGGTTTACAAAAACACTTTTCTTTTTCTCTCTCTTCTCCACTTCTACTGCATTAGAAGCAAGAATCTTAAAACCTTTGTTGTTAAACTCAGTTACCGGTATAAACCTTGATTGTTTCTTGAAGAAAGAAACATCATCTTTTAGATCCGTAGATTCTATCGGTGTCTGCTTTAACTTGTGTAAGATTTTCTTTTGACCACAAAAGATCTGTTCATCTACCTCGGAGTCAGAGTCACAGTCAGAGGCTAGAAAGTCTCTGGTGGCTCTGTTGGAGGTATTAGGCTTGATTGGTATAACAGAGATGTTTGGCTTAACAGTTCTTAACCTTCTCAACTTGGGTTTTAAGGAATCTAAAACAGCATTTTCTTCGATAACTTTCAACAAATCCTCCTCGAAAGATGTTCTTGTAGATTCAGAGGTAGGAGAGAAGGCTGGGGCTTCTGGATTTAGCTTGCTCTGTGGTATTTCAACAGAGGGCTCTGTCACAGAAGTAACACACTTATGTCCTAAGAATGAGTTGAAGTTAAAAATCTCTTTTGTATCCAAGTTCTTGACAGAGTTAGAAAGTATGATTTTAGCTCTTCCTTGATCAAGAATAAACTCTGAGGATGGTTTTAAAACCTTCTTATGATCAGAGGAGTCATAGCTGACGTTCCTAAAGTCAATATTTCTTTGTTTTGAGAAAGCATCTGAAGTTTTGGTTCTTTTGAAAACAGTATTACCAGATATCACGTCCTCTTGGATTTTCCCAACACAAAAGGCAGAGGACAGAGATGTCTTCTTCCTTTCGTCATAGGAAGCAAGGTCAGAGAAACCAAGACCTTGCGTATCCATCTGTGAATTTATCTTGATGTGCACATCTTGTGCATCCTGGTATTTTTTAATCTGAATTTCTTTTCTCTGTAGAGATTGATGCAGAATTTCCCTTTCTCTTTGAAAATAATCAGTTAGAGCAACAGAGTTAAGTCTCTCTGTTTCAGACTTTTTCAATTTTTCAAACTTCTGTTTCAAAACGTTTTCATATTCGTTAATTCTGTCAGAAAACAGGCTCTCTTTCTTCTTTTGCAAGATTTCTAGCTCAGATTTTTCTTTGAAGATTTCTTCCTTTTCTTGTTCTAAGAGAGTTTTCTCTCTCTTGTAAAAGGACAGATCCTTCCGAGCTAGCTTTCTAAGTTCCTTTTCTTCAGAAAGTTTTTGTTTCAGAAGTTGAAATTCCTCATTCAGCATAGAAACATGCATTTCTAACTCTGAGTCAGACTTAGATTCAGATGAACATACCTTGGAACTGGGTCTGGTGGTCTCCAGCGCTCTGTCGTCAGACTCTGTCGTGGTAAGAGCAAATGCATGATCTAGATCTTCTTCTTCTGTTGTTCCCTTTGTTATTTCTGGTTCTCCAGTCATCCAGTCAACAGCTTCTTCAAAACTTTCATCGTCCACAGCAACTCCACAGAAGTTAGCTTGTTCTGGTTCATCATCAGAGGATGAATCAGAAACCCAGTTCTCCATTTCAGCCACGTAGCTTCTTTCTCTGTAGTTGTACTTGTATTTGTTCTTGTAGTAGTCCTGGTCTTTTACCAGTTTGCCTCTACAATTAACAGAGAAGTGCCCAGGTTTGCCACATTTGAAGCAACGTCCATCATTCTGATTGATAGGTTGAGCAGCATCGGCCTTCTGTTCTGCTGGTGGATTTTCTCTTCTGTTTTGTGGAGGTTGTCTTTGTTCTGTGGTAACTCTGTTGTTACTTTGTTCCGGTGCAGCGTATTCTCTTCTGTCTTCTTTTCTCTCATATCTACCTCTTCTGTCAAACTTATTGCCAAATCTCTTGTTAAATTGCTGAGTTATTAGAGCAAGAGATTGAGAAAAAGCTTGAATGTCATCATCCTCTGATGAGCTTTCCTCTGTATCACTCTCTGCAACTAAACTTTTCTTTCCTTTCTTTTTAACTGACTTATCTTTCTTTTTCTCTCTGTTTGAACTCTCTCTGTTTGACTTTTCTGATATGGTTTTCTTAGAATCAGAAACTAAAGCGATTGGGCCTGCAATGGTGGATTTGCCTTTTTGCTTGACAACATCCTTCTCTTGTGCGGCCAAAGTGCCATACACATCTGTTAGAGACCATGCATCTAAGTCCTGGTTAGCTTGTAAAGACATGGATAGATTTAACCACTCATCATTCAAACTTTTCAAAAACAGAACATTGTTATCTTCCTTGGACCTAACAACTCCACATTTTTTGCATTTGTTGATCAATACATTAAATCTGTTGTAGGTTTGTTGTAAGGTTTCCTCAGGAAGTGCTTTGAAATCGTTGTATTCATTTATACATTGGGTCCTTCTGTTCTTTTGGGTCTTGATACCACCCTCAAGTTGATTAAGAAGTTGATCCCAGATTTCCTTAGCAGTAACACATGAATCTAGTTCTTGAAATATTTCGTTTGGAATGGCAATTATCAGTAGTCTAACTGCTTTAAGATCATTTTCCATTTTTAGATTTTCCTCATCAGTAAAACCTGTGGTTTTAATCTCATAATGAGCTGGAATCTCAGCAGTAGTTCCTGTTGCGGGTACACGAGGAACAAAAACCATGGGTTGGAATGGTCCGTCCGTGACAGATCGCATTAAGTCTTTATCCATGCCATCAAAAAAGTTAACCATCCTGATCTTCCACTGAGCATATACATCTCTCAGAAGAGTAGGAGGTTTTGTTAAAGAACCAGCAGTATAGATATCATTTATACCGTTGTTCGCCATTTCGAGAAAAACAGAGTACAGTTGTTGCAAAAAGAGTTTCAACAAGAAGATGAGTTTAAACAGTAACCAATGTGTTGGTCCCGAAAGGCTTAAACAAGTTTGTAGAAGGGGGGGGGGGTTGAATACAAACACACTATTTTACTTTTCTAAATTGTTTATTGATAAATCATTAACAATTTACAGCTTGTTGCGGAAACAAGATTAAGGATAAACCTAAATCTAAACAAGTTGGAACACTAAGGTTTTCTTGCACTAAGAAAGATAAGGAGATTACTAATAAAATCCTATCTTGAGATATTTGAACTTGTCCAGAGTTAGCAAGTTACTTCAAATGAAGTGAGTTCATCTCTTTATATACTGCATGCATTTAATGCAATCCAGTATATACTTTACACGTGTCATTAGCGGATTGGTTGCATGTCATTGACCTTTGATGACAACCGTAGTAGCCGCATGAATGAACAGTGTAGTATCAGAGTGGTTGTACGATTTCAGATTTTCGGAGGTTCTTTTCTGACATTTCGTACGGTGGCGTGCAAGGGAGGTTAAGACAAAAGTACTTTGTACGGAGGACTTCATGATCAGCTTTCGTTGATTCAGCGATTATCATTTACTATTCAGCAGATGATAAAGTTCAGCGATAGCTGAAGTCTTGTACTTGATACTTCACGTTGAGTGGACAAATCTGAGTCTTCGCTGATCCGCATCAGTTCATTAGGAGACTTGTCGCTGGTTCTTGAGCTTGATCTTCGACTTCAGCGTAGAACCTATGTTGACGTGAAACTTGTCTTCAGGGATCATAAGTAAACAACTAACTTATCAGCGATCACCATAAGGACTGAACAGACTCATCGATATGGTGAACAGTGTTCGCTGAATGTTTAATCTAAAAGTGCGAGAGTTCCTATCAGCAGTACTGTAAGATCTTAGTACTTATCAGCGGTAGTGAAACTCTGATACATATTGTTTACTTACAATTTTCACTAAGTATTTAAGATAGGGTCATTATCAAATCACTGAGGGTTTGGATCAACAATCTCCCCCTATTTGATTATGACATAGCAACAGAGAAAATTGCTATTTAATGAAAACATAAGGATAAAAAGAACTCATAAAATATTTGTCCCTTTTACTGTTTTCTGGGATCTTTTCAGTACTGATGGAGTAAAGTACATTCGCTGAAATCTTTCTTTAAATCTTTGAATCAGGTTACAATATGAATAAGAAAGATTACAAGTACAAGCGAAATAAATTACAAGTACTGAAGGATGACTGATACAATAGAGAAAATGGTGATTGTTGTCAGCCTTCAAAGGGTTCTTCCTTAATGAGAAGTTCATCAAGGGTTGTCTTTTCAGTTGGAATCATCCAGTCAGGAACCTTTTCTCCTTTATTCTTTAGCTTCAGAGCAGCTTCAAAAATCAAGGGTTTTAGGTGTCGTGCCTGAATGTCTTTTCTGAAGTCGCACCAGTAGATGAGATCTTTGAGCTGTTCGATTGGAGTGATTGGAAGCTCAGCGATCCGTTGAAAGCATTTACGTCCGTCGTAGTCAAGAAAGAATATTCCATAAGGATTACTGATGACTTTACCAGGGACGAAAAGTTCACATGGTGGCAAAGAGACATCAAGGGCAGATAGATCAGGATCAGGACCAAGTACTTCAGCGCGAGAGAAACCAATTCCAGTTTCATTTCGTATGACAGGACCTGAGTTTGAATCTTGACGTTTCTTCCTTGGAGAGTCTTTTTTTCTTTTCGGCTTTAGATCAGGAACAGGAGGAATAACCACACAAGAAGATATCAAATCGATCTGTCTGTTTATCAGCTTTTCGAAATGATCCTTGTACTTAGATTTTGATGGTTGGATAGCTAACCTCATCTCCAGCCATTCAGAGAGACCATGCCTTTTTACAGTGTCAGCACGAAAGGTTTTAGATGAGTCATCTTCTCTGAACAGTTTGATGTCAACAATAGGTACTCCGATGGAGGTTCTTCCAGAGATGAATACCTTGTTGATCTTCGCTGGACGATATCTGAAGTGGATTTTCTCTTTACACCAGATCAGGGTGGTCTGAGAAACTTCAGCTTTCTTTTCCACGTTCTTCTGGGCTTGTTCCCAAAGCTTTCGTTGGATTTGAATGGGAATACGCTTCAGCTTGGGGTCTTTGACAGATTCTTGAGTGAGCTTGATGGCGTATTCTCTGTCTTTATCTTCAGCTTCCTTCCTTTCAGCGATGAGGCGTTCAGCTCTGAGATGATCCTGGTATTCAGCTTTTGAAATTCTGAACTTAGGAGGAACTGAAGGTAGTTGATCGCGCCTTAGGATGATTCGTTGATCCTCGAATCGCTTTATCATTTCTTCTCTCCTCTTTTGATCTTCTTCACTCAGCCTTTGAGGAACTGAGGAAGGTCTGTTTCTGTGCGAGAGAGGTTGTTCTTCTGGTTCATCAGTCTCAGAGATTAAATCTAAGACTGGGATTATGTCTTCAGCGGTAGCTGGAATTATTGGTGAAGTCGCAACAGAAGATCTTTCAGCGATATCCTCAAACAGGGGAGAGGACTAGCTGAAACGCAGCGATCTTACAAATAAGAACTGGGTAGAAGAACTTGGGTAGAAAAGATAGAAAAAAATGTGGATGTGTATGGTGTTTGTGGAATGGATAACTGATTTTTCAGAGATGATCAGGGAAGGAAAAATAAGTTTAGTGTACCTGACAAATCGGCTTTGCAAGTAGGATCGCCAGATTATCATCTTCAGCGATGCCTTTGTCTTTGCTTTTCTCAGCGCCAGAGGCTGAGTGCTTTGTCTTTGTCTTCTCCCCTGAAGGTTCTTTTATTGAAATACCTTTAAGAGCTTTGGTTCGAGGAGCAGGTTTGACAACAAAGAAATCATCGTCATCTTCATCATCATCATCATCGTTCCTTGGAGAGGAGGATGGTTCAGCTTCAGGGATGTCGAAGTCTTCGTCTTCTTCTGCTTCAGATTCCTCAGCATCTTCTTCGAGTTGCTCCCCCTCAGATATAGAGGCGAGGTTCTCGGTTCCCTCAGGGTTTTCATCTCCCTGAGGTCCAGTAATCCGATCTTCATTATCCTCTCCCCTGATAGATTCATCATGGGAAAGGTCTTCAGCGCTCTTGTTTTGATCTTCAGCGCTCTTCTCCGGTTCAGCGCTCTTCTCCCCCTCTTTCTTATGATGGGCGGGGGAGGAATGGGTAGATTCAGCATTGGTGTTGTCTCTGTCTTCTGGGCCAGAGATTTTCACACAACCTTCAAGCTTAGCTATTCTGTCTTCTAGGCCAGAAATAGCAGGCGTGATTTTCTTCAGCTCTTGGCGATCCTCTGCGGTGAATGAGTCCAAAACAGGTGCAGGGGCCGGAGCAGGAGCTGGATTATTTGCCTTGTTCACCAGCGTCTCGATCATTGTCTTGACAGAACCAAGGTCGGTCTTCACTGAGCCCAAGTCGGTCTTGACCACTGACATATCACCTTCGAGTGTACCAACCGATTTCTTCAGCGTTGTAACTTCGCTGGAAATGGTGGAAACTGATGATTTGAGGTTGGTGTAGTCAGTGTAGATGTCGGAGAGCACTTTGGCAAAGTCGGCGAGAGTTTTATCAAGGTCTTTGATGTCATCAGAGGAGGCCTTTTTTTCCACCACAGTAGTCAGCTTTGTCAGATTCTCTCCAGCGTTTGTTACAGCTGTAGAGTTATTTGATAGACCGGTGGTGAGATCCGTAAGTTTCATCTCCATAGACTTCAGAGACTGGTTGATGTCTCCCAAAAAAGGACCTGTAACATATAAGTACTTGTGAACAAAGGAAAGCTCAGAAGTTTCAGGTTTAGTTACAGTGTTTAAGGTGGGATCTGTACCTGCAGGAGCGTTGACGAACTCATCAAAGTTTCGAGTTCCTCCATAGTGTTACATATATCCCTCAAAAGTTCCGTGAGGGATGGAGATCTCTGCAGGTCCTTTCTTCGTCATTCGCTGAGAAGCTTCAACGGCTTCTTGAATGATGGCATCTCCAGTTTTGACTGGAGGAGTGTCCAAAGAAGTAGAGGGAGGAGCGAAGGATAAGAATTGGGGTTGGGGTTCAAGTTCAGCGTTGGATTCGCTGAGAAGTACTTCATCAGTCTTTTGAGAGACTGACGAAGGTTGGGTAGATTCCAAAGTTCTAACCTCAGCGTTTAGGGACGCTGAAGTAGGTTTAGAAGGGATGGCTTGAATTGGTGTGGCAGAGCGTACCACGGAACTTTCCTTCAGCTCTTCAGAATGAGCTGAGGAGTCTTCAGCATGCAACTGCTGGGGTTGCTCCTTGGTTTTCTTGATCCTTTTGGAATCAAGAGGGGTAAGAGATTGTTTCCTTTTCTTAGAAGGAATGGATTTTGTGGCCGGGGTATCAGCGATAGGTATTGTCGCTGAAGGAGCCACAGAAAGCGGAGAATTTAGAAGAGTGAGAAGAGTAGAGAGACGTACCTCGTTGGCGACAGGCTTGAAGTCGAGAACTTTAGGGCCAATCTGAGAGAGTTTCAGATCACCCTCTTCAGGATAGCTGTCCTTCAGGCCATATTGAAAAATGGCGCTGATGAATCGCGGGTAAGGAACCCATGCTGGTCGGTCAGCGGCAGAATCAACACGTTGAATGAGGTCTTCATAGATGATGGAGGCCCAGTCAATGTTGAGACCTTTCAGCAGTGCGTAACCCATGGCCTGCTGAGGTTGAGCGGCTTGATTAGAGGATCCGGATTTCGCTGTCATGCAGCTGATCAGGTGAGCGAAGATGAAGTTCATCTCGCTGGGCATCTTGGATTTCTTTATCAGCGTCAGCTTCTTCTCAGGTAGCTTGTCTCTTCCAGTCTCCCAGATGTAACCCATCGCATCAAGGAAAGCAGTGATTTCTTCCCTGTCAGCGTGCTTCTTGTGGTCAGGAAATGGAATGAAAGGATTTTCTGAGGTAGCGTTAGGGAATTTCAGAGCTTTGCGGATGGCTTTGCGGGGGTTATCTTGATGGTGCCATACTCAGTATCGCTGAGTATGCAGTCGATGGTTTTAGATGGATCTTTGGCTGAGGGTAGGTTGGTGTGTCTGGCAGAGTACCAGAATTGGGATAATAGACGCTGACTGGCAGGAGGTGTGATTGTCAGTGCTGTGTATATGGGGCTATTCTTCAAAAAATTCACAGCGTCGTCTAGATGGGATACCTGCTTCCGAGGAGGAAACTCGAGAAGCGCTGAAAGGTTGTTTGCCTTTGTCCAGTCTAGTTGATCCAGCTCAAACTTAACCTGAGGAGCTTTGGTGATTTCCAGTTCCCCAGAATCAGTGGAGATGGACTCAGCGGTAACATTCAGCTTTGAAGTTGCCATTTCACTGTATTATCAGTTCAACCAAAGATGTTAACAAATAAGAAATATCTTAATGTGAAAAGAGAATTTCCATTAAGATTTTTCGAATTTTGTCCATTTCATTCAGACAAAAAAGTCTTAATGAAGATTAGGGTTTTTCTTGTTTTAAAAAAAAACGAATATAACACCTATAAGCCTTGTATTCCAGTTTTTAAAAAAAAAATGGATACGAAAGAAGAACAAGTTTAAGATTTTAGATTTAAAACTTGAAGAACAACCATGAAATGGTTGTGTTTATAAAACCATGAAAGAAAATGATTTTATTTTTGAGTTCTTTTGTTTGATCTTGTGTAAAACAATGATAAGATCGAAAACAAGTTATTTGCATTTGATAAAAGATAAGAACATATTGACCTTGAGTTTGATGAAGAAGATGATGAACAGTTCTTGAAGATCGAGAGCACAAAATGCAACAGTGTTCTTTTCTTGCGGAGAAAGATTGATTCGCATAAAAGACAAATATAAACTTTGAGAGAGTTTATATAGGAAGAGAGTAGAGAGAGAAAAACTTGAGCGGGAAAGTTTTTCATCATGACACGGACACGTGTTTGCATTTGATTGGATAGACAACGAAACGTGCAAACGTGTGTCAGAAAAAGAAACGTGCCTGGTGTTATCCGTTGCAATGACGTCACAACTGTCCTTTCACATTCTTTCGTTGTCTCTGAGGTTTTGAAAGAAAAACTCAGGGACTCTTTGGAAAATATGAAGCACTGAATAGAAATATCAGTGAGGGTTTTAAGAAATTTCAAAATATTATTCAACGATGAAAGAATTTGAAATCTTGCATTTTCATGCGTTTTGTCAGAGAAAAACATACCTTGATATCAGTTTAACCCAATTTATTCAGAGAGAAGATGATGAAATGGATTGTACTAGTTTATTTTATCCAGAGCCTATACAAGAATGTATAAACGTATCGCTGATTAAATGTGAACCGCTGAAGATTTATCCTTCAAAGTTCAGCATTCCAAGCTCGCTGATGAGAAAGTTGAATCTTGTCTCATCAAGAGGTTTGGTAAACAAATCAGCTAACTGATAATCAGTTGGGATAAAATGAAGTTCTATATCACCATTCATCACATGATCTCTGATAAAATGATATCTGATTTCTATGTGTTTTGTCTTTGAGTGTAGCACTGGATTGTTTGCTATAGCGATGGCACTTGTGCTGTCGCAATAGATTGGAATTTTGGAGAGCTGAAGATCATAGTCTAGTAGTTGATTTCTCATCCACAAGACTTGAGAACAGCAGCTTCCAGCGGCTACATACTCAGCTTCAGCTGTGGAAGTGGACACCGAGTTTTGCTTCTTACTTGTCCAACTTACCAGCTTTCCACCCAGGAGCTGACATCCTCCTGTGGTGCTTTTCCTATCCATTTTGCAACCTGCAAAATCACTGTCTGAATAGGCGGTTAGATCGAATCCTGAATCTTTGGGATACCAAAGACCTAGATTCGCTGTACCCTTAAGATATCGAAAGATTACAGCTTTCATATGAGATATCTTAGGTTCAGCTTGATATCGTGCGCACAGACATGTTGCAAACATAATATCGGGTCGGCTAGCTGTAAGATACAGTAGTGAGCCGATCATCCCACGGTACAGCGTGACATTGACAGGAACACCCTTTGTGTCCTTATCAAGTATCAGCGGTGGTGCCATAGGGGTTTTCATAGCTGAACTTTCAGTTAAGTCGAATTTTTTCAGCATATCTTTAACATACTTTCCCTGATTTATAAAAGTTCCTTTTTCAGTTTGCTTAATCTGAAGACCAAGGAAATATGTTAGTTCACCCATCATACTCATTTTATACTCATCTTTCATTCTATCAGCGAAACGAGTACAAAGCTCAGGGTTAGTAGAACCAAATATAATGTCATCAACATATATTTGAACTAAAATGATATGACCTTTTATTTTTCTAAAAAACAAAGTTTTGTCAATCTTACCTCTCTCAAATTTTTCAAGGTGGAGATACGTAGAAAGAGTGTCATACCATGCACGAGGAGCTTGCTTCAAGCCATAAAGTGCCTTATCCAGCTTATAAACATAACCTGGACGCTTAGGATCTGAGAATCCTGGAGGTTGTTCCACATAAACTTCTTCATTCAGCTTTCCATTTAGAAACGCTGACTTAACATCCATTTGATGTACAGTGAAGTTTTTGTGTACAGCATATGCTAAGAAAAGACGAATAGATTCAAATCTTGCTACAGGAGCAAAGGTTTCGTCATAATCTATACCTTCCTCTTGTCTGTATCCCTGAGCAACAAGACGAGCTTTGTTGCGAGTTACAGTACCATGTTCGTCCAACTTGTTTCGATAGACCCACTTAGTGCCTATCACTGTTTTGTCAGTTGGTCTCCGAACAAGTTTCCAAACTTTGTTTCTTTCGAATTCAGTCAGCTCTTCTTGCATAGCGCTGACCCAGTTTGGATCTCTGAGGGCATCATCTATTTTCTTTGGTTCAGTTAGAGAAATAAAGTTAACAAATAAACAAATATTACCTGCACTTCTACGAGTCTGAATACCAGCGTTGGGATCACCAAGAATTTGATCGATTGGGTGATTTACAGTCCATCGCTGAGCCGGAGCATGCGTCGCTGACTCAGTCTGAACTGGAGAAACTGAAGATGAGGCTTCAGCTACTTCTGGATAATCAGCTAAGAGAGGAATGCTTGCATTTGTCACTTCATTCACTGATTGCTGAGAAATAGATGGAATTTCTGAGACATTTGGATCAACTGCGGGTATAGTATTTATAGGAACAGCTGAGACCCAAGATGTTTCAGCTTCACTATTCTGCATATTGGGAATGATAGTAGGACCATCATTTTCAGTTGTATGAGTATGAGTAGTGGGAACATCTTCTGAATCACCAAGATGAGAAAACATCCATTGATTCAGTTCTTCTGTATCAGCGTTCGGTTTAGAGTTCGCTGAACGGGATTCGTCAAACGTGACGTGAATAGTTTCTTCTACAGTTTGTCTTCTTCGGTTGAAGACTCTGAAGGCTTTGGAAACTGAGGAGTATCCAAGAAAGATTCCATCATCAGCCTTAGGATCAAACTTTCCAAGGGCATCTCTGTTGTTCAGTATGAAACACTGACAACCAAAGATGTGAAGAAAGCTGATTGAAGGCTTTCTCCCATGAAAAAGTTCATAGGCTGTCTTTTTGAATCTTTTGACTATCAGCGACCTGTTTTGCGTAAAACAAGCCGTGTTGACAGCTTCTGCCCAAAACTGAGTAGGCAGGTGAGAATCGCTGAGCATTGAACGTGCAGCTTCAATAATTGTTCTATTTCTTCTTTCAGCGACTCCGTTTTGTTGTGGTGTTCTCACTGACGAAAAGTTATGAGAAATACCCTTGCTCTCAAGGAAGGAATCAAGAGAACTGTTTTTGAATTCAGCTCCATGATCACTCCTTATTGAGCGAACAGTCATATTGTTCAGAGTTTCCATCTTCCGAACAAAGGTGATGAGTTCTTCAGGGGTGTCACTCTTAGAACGGAGAAACATTACCCATGTATAACGAGAGAATTCATCAACTATGACCAGCGTATATTTCTTTCCAGCGATGGATTGTTTGTTAACGGGGCCAAACAAATCCATATGGAGTAGTTGAAGAGGAGATGACACTGAGGAAACTTGCTTTGACTTAAAGCTTGCCTTGGTCTGCTTCCCTTTTTCACACGCTGAACATAAGGATTCTTTGGCGTATGAATGTTGAGGTAGACCAGTGACTAACTCTTTGGATGAAAGAGTATTCAGTGTCTTGAAGTTGAGATGTGAGAGCCTCTTGTGCCATAGCCAGTTGACATCAGAAGATGCCTTTGAGAAGAAACAGGAGTTCTCAGTGGTTGTTGAGTCCATGTTTATAATGTAAACATTTTCCAAACGATAACCGCTGAGAGCTATCTTCTCCTTTTTGTCAGAGACAAAGCAGGATTCCTTGGTGAAAATCACTTTGTTATCCATGTCGCAAAGCTGACTGATGCTCAGAAGATTATGCTTCAGCCCTTCAACATATGCGACTCTTCTGAAGGATGTTGTACCATTTGAAAGTACACCATACCCTCGGGTGTGTCCTTTTCCATTTCCACCGAAAGTTACAGAGGGACCCTTCTCTTCCTTGTATTCAGCGAGCAGGCTTTTCTTTCCAGTCATGTGTCTAGAGCATCCGCTATCGAGATACCAGATACCCTTCTTAACCTGCAATACAAAGGAAGATTAGTTTTGCTTGGGTACCCACTTCACCATGTATACGCGTTTGTCAGTGGAAGTGGTTGGAATGGGTTCAGCAGTCTTCGCAGCATTTGAAGATTCAGCTTTGTCTTTCTTCACTTTGGTCAATTTCTTGACCTCAGCGGTATGAGTCACCTTGACCTGACTTGCAACTGGTTTGGTCTTCTTTGGTGCTATCTTCACCTTAGCTATCTTATCAGCTTTGGTGGCTGTGGGACACTTACTTGCAATATGATCGGTAAGTCCACAGTGATAACATTTCCTATAACTAAAATTAGTTCTAGGACCACTTGTGTGCTGAGCTTTTAATTTGGAATTAGAAGTGCCAGCACCAAGTACACTATTGGTTTTTGAAATAGGACGAACATTCAGTTCTTCAGATTTCTTACCAAGGACATCTACTCTGAGTCTAGGAGTAGGTCGCTGAACTGATCCAGAGGTCTGATTTCTAGAACCAGATGAATGAATCACTAAGGCTTTGGAAGCATTCAGCTTAGGTACTAAAGTACCCTTCTGAGGATTTTGATAAATTACAATTCCTTTACCTTTTATCTTTAGAGACAGAGGTAGGTTTTGAATAAACCATTTTCTCCTTACCTTTTGAGGAGGTAGGAGTTTCCTCAGGGATTGGTGTAATCGACGAGGAGTACTGAGATGAAGAAGTGTCAGCTACTGAGGATACGAACGTTCCAAATTTAAGCATTGAACGTTCAGTGGTTGGTATTGGAGTATCATATTTATAACCCAGACCACATTTATCACTCAGAGGAATCTGAGCCTTAATTATCTCAGTGATCTTTGTTGAAGAATTACACCATCCTTCAACAGTAGCTTGTTCAGCTTTTAATGCAGCGATAGCTTCCGCTCGTTCAATTTTGACTAGCTGATTTAAATGGACTTGATCTTTAAAATCTTCTTCAAATTTAGAAAGCTTTTCTATTTGAAGGTGGCAATTTTTAAGCTTTTCAGCGAGATCAAGATTTTGGTTTTCAACCACAGCTTTGCCGTTCATGGCATCGTATAAGCTTCTAGTCAGTAGTTCGATTTTACGGAGACTATCAGCTTCATCAATATTTACAATATTGGTAAAGAAGGAAGGTGATACCTGAATGGCAGATGTTGAAGTGGAGGGAATGTCTGAACTTTCTTCCTCTTCTTCAATCTTGGCCATGAGACATTGATTTGCTTCATCATCTTCAGAATCAGATGATGAGGCTTCTTCATCAGAAGCAGCCCAATCATAGTCAGCCATTAGGCCTTTTCCCTTCTTCTTAAAGCTTTTCAGCTTTGCATACTTCTCCTTCAGCTTTAAGTATTTGTCGTCTTTATTCCTTGGAACAAAGGATTTCTTTGTAAAGGCTGAAGGTCTCATGATTTTCTTTGACCTGCACTCGTTAGCGAAATGACCTGTCTTTTCGCAGTTAAAACAAGTAGCAGTAGCCTTATCAACAAAAGCTGATGACTTAGGCTTGTCAGCTATAGAAAGAGTTTTGTTCTTTCTAAACATCTTCTTCTTGGCGAATCTCCTGAACTTTTTAGTTAGGAGAGCCAAGGATTCATCATCTGAAGAATCAGAATCTGATGATCTTTCAGAGTTACTTTCTAACTCAGTGATAGTGACCACGGGTCGCTGAGTAGAAGGTTCCTCTGAGATTAAAGCAACAGGGGTGCTTTTGGAATCTTTTACAAGATTCTTCTTAAGATGGCTAGATTGCTCATGATTCAGCAATGTGCCATATAAGGTAGCGAGTGTCATTGATCTTAGATCTTTTGACAGCTTGAGACACATGGAATAATTGTCCCAGCTTTCAGGTAAACATTCTAAAAACTTTGTCAGAACTTCAAAGTTAGAATATTCCTTACCAACCGTTTTAAGATCTATAATTAAGCAGTTAAAACGTTGATGTACTTCAGAGAGAGTTTCATTCTTACCAGAGATGAAACTTTCGTATTGTCTTACCAGGTTGATCTTTCTTGAATCCTGGACTTCAGACGTTCCTTCATACTGAACACATATTGTGTCCCACATGGCCTTTGAGGATTTCAGGTTCATGACGGAATGGTAGACTTCGTCAGGAAGGGCCATGGATAGTATGGATCTGGCTTTTGTATCTATAGCCACTTTCTTCTTGTCTTCATCGGTCCAATGATGGATTTCCTTTGGAATCAGCCTTTCTGGAATAGCAGCTCTAGTTGCAGTGGCTGGAACGGCAGGATCAATCGTTACAGGGATGTGTGGACCGTTTTCAAGATAGTAAGGTATAGTAGGGTCTACACCTTCTAAGAAGAGTGTCATCCTATTTTTCCATAAGTTGAAGTTGTCTCTGGAAAATCTAGGGGGTTTTGCAAGAGAACCATTGTCGATATAGTGAGTGTTTGTGTTTGAGTTGGCCATTTTCAGATAATAGCAAGGAAGAGAAAATATCTTAGATTAGATCTTGTTTATGAGATTAAACAAATCTGCTCTGATACCACTTGTTGGTCCCGAAAGGCTTAAACAAGTTTGTAGAAGGGGGGGGGGGGGGGGGGTTGAATACAAACACACTATTTTACTTTTCTAAATTGTTTATTGATAAATCATTAACAATTTACAGCTTGTTGCGGAAACAAGATTAAGGATAAACCTAAATCTAAACAAGTTGGAACACTAAGGTTTTCTTGCACTAAGAAAGATAAGGAGATTACTAATAAAATCCTATCTTGAGAGATTTGAACTTGTCCAGAGTTAGCAAGTTACTTCAAATGAAGTGAGTTCATCTCTTTATATACTGCATGCATTTAATGCAATCCAGTATATACTTTACACGTGTCATTAGCGGATTGGTTGCATGTCATTGACCTTTGATGACAACCTTAGTAGCCGCATGAATGAACAGTGTAGTATCAGAGTGGTTGTACGATTTCAGATTTTCGGAGGTTCTTTTCTGACATTTCGTACGGTGGCGTGCAAGGGAGGTTAAGACAAAAGTACTTTGTACGGAGGACTTCATGATCAGCTTTCGTTGATTCAGCGATTATCATTTACTATTCAGCAGATGATAAAGTTCAGCGATAGCTGAAGTCTTGTACTTGATACTTCACGTTGAGTGGACAAATCTGAGTCTTCGCTGATCCGCATCAGTTCATTAGGAGACTTGTCGCTGGTTCTTGAGCTTGATCTTCGACTTCAGCGTAGAACCTATGTTGACGTGAAACTTGTCTTCAGGGATCATAAGTAAACAACTAACTTATCAGCGATCACCATAAGGACTGAACAGACTCATCGATATGGTGAACAGTGTTCGCTGAATGTTTAATCTAAAAGTGCGAGAGTTCCTATCAGCAGTACTGTAAGATCTTAGTACTTATCAGCGATAGTGAAACTCTGATACATATTGTTTACTTACAATTTTCACTAAGTATTTAAGATAGGGTCATTATCAAATCACTGAGGGTTTGGATCAACACAATGGAACAGTAACTTTTGAGAGAAACGTTTAAACTACACTAGAAAGCTTTAAACACAGTTATATGAGCTATGAAAGCTTGTTTAGACTAGGAAGCAGTAAAAACAGAGTATATAATGAAGCTTTTACAAACACAATCAACAACAGTGAGTCAACCTTGGTAGATTGGATCGTTTGGTTTAAGAAAACCAAAGAAGCTCTGATACCAATTGTAGGTTCCCAGATTCACGTTGTATCATATTAATGGTAGTGAAATAGACAGCGGAAGCATATTAAATAAAGCCATTAAAATGAGTGATTGTGTAAACGATAAATGAACTATGAGAATCAAATATTGAACAGTAAAATGATAACAGGATCAGATATAAAAGTTGCTCATATATTGACAATGAATCACACCAAGAACATGTTCGAGTGTGTTCAGAAATCTCATAGGACAACAATATCGTACGGAGGTAGTGCTCGGGATTGCTGCAGTGTGTGCTTAAACAATTGTGAAAAACTACTCTTCCCAAAAACTTACAATTGTTTGTTCCCCTACCTATCTATATATAGCCCTGAAAAAGTGAAGGCGGTGTACTATCGTACCCTAGAATGACACGTGGAAAGTGTGTCTCCTATTTTTAGGGCATACGTGGAAAGTATGGACACTTGTCTAACACTTGGGATTTCCTACGAGACTTAGGATGACAGAGGTCTTCACTTCACCAGAGCTCTGTTGAAAGAGCTCTGTTGGTCTTCTTTTAAATACTTGTTCTTCTATTGGAAGTCTTCGACAGAGCTCTGTTGAGCTCTGCTGGATCCGACAGAGCTCTGTTGAGCTCTGTTTGGTCTTCTTGATGAACTCCTTCCAAGTCTTCTGTCTGATCTCTGTTACTTGGGGCTAACAATCTTTGTCATTCAGAATATAGCACGTGCATCTGAACGCATGAAAGTAGCTGATGTTCGGAACGTGATTGTTCATGATCTCGTATGGCGTCTTGTTGAACCGCTTGTTAAGGATGGAGTGGTTTTGCGTATAACAAGCCGTAGACACCGCTTCGGCCCATAGAAATAGCGGAAGGTTGGATTGGTAAAGCATGGTGCGAGTTGTTTCGACCAGGGTACGGTTGCGTCGTTCCACCACTCTGTTTTGCTGAGGAGTACGTGCGGCAGAAAAATTGTGCGAGATGCCAACTGACGTCAGATAGTCGTCCACCGTTCGATTCTTGAACTCCGTCCCGTTGTCGGTTCTGATATACTGAACTTGTTGTAGTTTGTTCAGTTGGACAGTCTTCAGGTGATAAATAATCAGCCCTGTTGTTTCATCCTTTGAGCGTAGAAACAGTACCCAAGTATAGCGTGAGAAGTCGTCCACCATCACGAGAACGTATTTGCGCTTGTTAATGCTCGGAACACGCATCGGTCCACACAAATCCATATGGATAAGTTTGAGGGTCCGGGACGTGCTCGGAGTTGCCTTCGGCTGATGTGGTACTCTCTTCATCTTTCCCATCTCACATGCCCCGCAGAGACGATCCTTCACGAATTAAAGATCGGGCATGCCTTTCACGTGTCCGCCCAGCACCAGTTTGTTGATTGTTTTGAAATTAAGGTGCGAAAGCCGTCGATGCCAAATCCAAGCTTGCTGAGAATTGGCCTTTGACATGAGGCAGACAATGTTATCAATCTTGAGGGCTGTGAGGTCGATTGTGTAGAGGTTGGTCTTGCGTTTTCCAACCAGTAGTTCCTCTCCGTCGTCGTTGAGGATTCTACACCGTGTCTTTTTGAAGCTGACCTCGAGATCTTTGTCGCAGAATTGCCCGATGCTGAACAGATTGTGTCCCAATCCCGCGACATGTGATACCTTCTTTATTGTGATCTTGTCTTGTACAAAGTCATCGTAGACCACGATCGGCGCCTTGTGGTCGTTCCCAAATCTCATGTCTCCACCATATTCTTCCTTGTAGTTCATGAGAAGCTCCTTCATTCCGGTCATGTGCTTGGAGCATCCAGAATCTAAGTACCACACATGACCGTGCTGCAAAATCGAGTTAACGGATTTTAGGTACCCAAATTTGTTTGGGTCCTAGAGGGTTAGGTTTGGCACCTCTTGGAGGAACTTGATTTGACACAGCTTTCCCCTTAGGTGCAGGTTGTACACCGTTTGCGGAAACTGGTTTTGGCACAGGTTGTCTCCTTGGTGTAGGTTTTACACCTTGTAGAGGAACAGGATTTTTAGCAGGTTGCCTCTTTGGTGCCGGTTTAACCTCAGTAGGAGCAACCCATCTAGAAGTGGGTTTGGTCTCCCGCTGTAGTTTAACCTCAGATTGGAAACCCCGTTGTTTATAGTGTTTCTGTTTATTATTACGGGGTTTATTTTTGGGTTTATGATTATACATGTGATATGACCCAAACCAATCATTTAAATTAATTTCATCAAAATCATTCCAACCACATCTAGAACAACATAAACAATCACGCGATAATTGAATCAATTGATGAACTGAATTAAGTTTAATCGTAAAAGAAACTTCAAAACGATTCCAATTATTCCAAACACAATTGTCTTTGGTTATCCTAGAATTGAATGCAGTAGGGAAAGACTTTGATGCTTCCTTCTTGACAGGTTCCTTGTTCAGCCACTTTGGTTTTTCTTGTTTTGCTTAAACAATTTTATCTTAAACAACAGGGACAGAATGGTCAGTGACTTTTGAAGGAACGATATCTTTGGTAGGCAATTGTTCGGTCGTTTGCCTCGGCTGTGACTGCTTTTTAGAAACAGGTTTAGAAGTTGGTTTTGATTGTGAAATCTTGATCAAAGCTAGGGCCTTTGTTTTAGAACTGCTACCCTTCAGAAAATTGACCGGGCGATTGACTACTGGAGTCAAAAAATCAGTATGACTCGAGAGAGGTTTGTCGAAAGGAAACGACTCAAACTCTCCATCAGAGTTACCTTCAGAGTTCATGTATTCAGAAAAATTTATCTCCGGAATTGCAGGACTTGGATTAGGTGAGGAGGACGAGGAACACTTAGTGTCAGTGTGCTTTGGGGAATTCGGTGCGGAAGCTAGGAAAAAATCAGAGTTTAAATTCCTTTTAACACACTCATCTTGAGAATCATAACTGTCTTGTGTGGTAGATATTTTACCTAGGAAACTTTACACGAAGACGTATCAGAGGAATTCGAGGAAGATTCGGGGGAAATCTGCTTCTCAGAATTGAGTTAGTCAATTCTTTACTCTTGCATCGCATCTGTTGCTAAGGCAGCCAGCTTTGATGTGAGTTTCGTGATTTCTTCCCAAAGGATTTCCTGTCCTTCATCAGACACAACTTCGATTTTGACCGGTTATGAATTCTCATGTTTCTCAGAATTGAGTTTCTCAATCTCAGAGATTAGCGCTTTCTTTTCGTTTTGAAAAACAAACCTTTCTTTCTCATACGACTCCTCCAACTCGACAATCTTTGCTTCCAAGATGAGAGGAGGAACATAGAGTTTAAACTCGTCCGTCTCATTCTTGGTTGCAGGTGCTTGGTCCTCATCCTTTTTGGAGGAATCCTTGGGCTTAGCAACCTTGTAAGGATCGAAGTAGTCATTTGAGAGATACTTTTTGTTCTTTTTATAGGAATTATTCAAAGGTTCATAACAAAACGGAAGCAGTATTCCTCGTTTGTGTGCACGCTTATATTCCTCGGTTTCCTCTTCCTTTTCAGGTTCAAGAGGACCAGTCCATTGAATGGCATATTCCGGATACTTTTTATCTAACCCAAAACATGCAAAATCATACAGAGTAGGAGTTTGATATCTTCCCTTTTTCAAATAGTGTGGGTTATCATATCCAATTCCCCAGTCTTTGTGAAAATAAGTGAACTCCTTGGGTTTATTCAGAAAGATGGTTTGATCAGTTTGACCCCTTTTGTGGAGTTTGGTTTCAAGATCAAGAGTTTTAGTAACAAACTCCTTGTGCTGAATTTGAAGAGAGGAACATTGATAAACAAGTTCTTCTTTCTCATTCATGCACTGATCAAACTGAGACTGAAAATCAGATAATTTGGCCCTTAAGTCTTTGGGTGCTATTGAAAGAATTTTGCATCTTTCCTTTAACATAGCATTTTCAGACTTACGTTTTTCAGTTATTCTTGTTTGAACATCTAGCTTTTCGGTTAGTGAACTAATATTCACCTTTTGTTCTTTAGTTGTGGCCTTAAAGGAGTCTGCCTGGTCGGTAAAAGATTGCATTTTATTCAAGAAATCTTGTTCGGAAGAATCACATACCTGACTTGTCTTCTCTTCATCAGCTGGAGAGTGATAGCCCATGAAAGCATTTGCACCATCAGAATCGCTTTCATCATCAGAACGACCCAACCAGTAGTCGTTTTCCACGAACATAGCTTCTCCAGCTTCCTTCTGCTCAGCCAGTGCCAGTTTGGCCTTGTAGTAGTGAGAATTCTTTACTACAGGCCTTGTGCAGTCTTTAGCAAAATGACCAAGCTTTCCACAGTTGTAGCAGGTCACTGGTTCATCTCTCTTCTTTCTATCATCTTTCTCCTTCTTCTCCTTCTTCTCAGACGTGTCCTGTTCATCAACTTTCTTCTTTCCCTCGTGCTTGTCTTTATAATCATGGCGCTTGTTGGAAGCGGTGGAGTAGCGCTGATTATTAGACGTTGGCTTCTTATATAAACGTTGTTGTTGAAAAGATTTAGTAAGTAGAGCAACAGCTTTCTTGAAGTCAGCTACTTCATCATTCGAGTCACTGTCTTCCTTTTCAGATTCGGAAGAGCTTTGCCTTTGAGCACGTTTAGAATGATGGCCCGAAGATTTCCCTTTCTTTGAGGATATGAGTGCTATAGGATCAGCAGCTAGCGTGGTTGCATCTTTCTTCTCGCCCAAAAGTTCATTCATTTCATCCTCGTCTTGAAGAAGCGTCTCATACAGTTCATTGATGCTAATGTTCTCTATCAAGTTGTTGTGCTTAACATGAGAAGCAAACACCTTCCATTCGGGTAGTAAATTGTTGAGGAACTTGAGCGCGTTCTCCGTGTTGGAATGAACAATCTTGTTCTTGTTCAGTTCATTGAGAAGTAAGCAGAAGCGTTCATATGCTTGGGTGAGAGTCTCGCCATTGCGCTGCTTGAAACCATCGAACTTGGTTATTGCGCTGTTGATCTTTAGTTGATTACCAACAACGCTCCCACGCATCATTCTAGCCATTTGATCCCACATGCCTTTTGCCGCACCTTTGTAGCTGTCGATAGCTGTGTAAATTGTGTTGGGAAGTGCTTGGACAAAGTATCTCTTAGCATGCTTTTCGCCTTCTATTCTGCCACTTTCCCCTTCAGTCAAGTCGGCTTCAGTCTTGTCCTCATAACGAACTTCAGGATTTGCTGCAGTTGCTGCAATGGTCTTCTTCGGCCAAGGAATTGGACCCTCTTCTAGAGCTTTCTTGATGTACACATAGTTATCCTTAGATTCAATGAAAATCATAAATCTGTCTCGCCATTGGCTGTACTCACCTTGATAGAGACAAGGTGGTTTGGAGTCGGTCCCAATAGCAAGAGCTTCACGCGAAGTAGACATCTTTGGTTGCAACGGAGTGATCGTCAGACTAGTTGATTGATTCAAAGTGTAAACCTAACGCAAGGCACTAAGAGTGTAATCCTAACGCTGGTTCTACGACTGATATGAACTAAGAATGATCTTACTGGATAGGAATCCAAATAAGAGTCTGATCTGGAAGTGTCCGGATCAGAATTAGTGAAAACAATTCAAAAATGCAGAAGAGTCCGGATAAGTGGAAGAGTCCGGACTGCTTAAGTTTTCCGGATAACAAAGGTTACCGGATGGCTAAATTGTCCGAATAGATTAAAAATAATGTAATACTTACCGGTTGACTTAAGATTTCCGGATAACAAGTGTTTCCGGATAAAGCACTTACCGGATGCAAGGATATCCGGGAAAAATTATGACCGGGAACTTTGGGTTTCCGGAAACAAATTTTACCCGGATAGATTGGAGTTTAGAATACTTACCCGGAATGCTGAACTTACCCGGAAAGTATGATGTACCCGGAAAGAGGACGAGTCCGGATGAAATAACCCAAACGTCCGGAAACTACGGCTGTGTTGTCCGGAAACCACGACTGCCTTTTCTAATTCAATCGATTTTCGATTAAGGTTGCTCAAGAAGGTTCCTGAAAGATTAGAAACCCTACCAAACATAAAACTAACACTAACCCAATCGATTTGGAAGCAAAAACTGCAAGTTTTGATGATAAAAATTCGATTTTTGATGAAGAACACTATCAAAAACTTTGAACTTAATTTGCTAAACTAACCACTTAAACGATCGAATTGGGACGTAAAAATTTGCAGATACACTAATGACAATAATACTAACACAACCCAATAAGCATAATCGAACAATTTTACCAGAATCAAGGATTTGAAAATTCAAGAATATGGCAGACGTGAAAAAGTCAAATCTTACCAGAAATCAATATGAATGCTTTGAATCGAATCCGTCCGTCTGCTCTGATACCAATTGTTAGTTTCAGATCCGTGCAACGATTATGAAATCAAATAGATAAGCAATAGTGTATAATGATTTCAACTGGTCATCCCTGTATTATGCTTTCAAAGTAGATAGAATTACAATAAGAGTAGGAAAGCAAATGAAACAACTAGCCTATTTTCCAAGGCTAAGCTATCTATTTATATGGCGGGCCCGTGGTTAACAATCCCACGGCCCGTTCACTAATAAGGCTCAAAATAAAGAATTACAGTTTAAACCCTGAACATTAAATCAACATTAATTGACCCTAACATGGTCTTCAGTTATGACCGTTGTCATTTAATGTGCTTGGCATGCATTAAATAGCCACAAAGAAAATGTGTGTCGATCGTTAGCAAATCATGGTCGAGGATGATCTTACGACAATCACACGTTTTGGTGGAGATTTTGGTCGTACGTCGTGGATATCCTTCGACTGGTATACCAAGCGACGACTATGGCACGGTCGTGCAAAAAGTACAGAACCTTATCTTAATACAAGATTTGTCATTCGAAATAAGTCTTTTGATTTCTCGTGTCGGTCATGGGGTGTGACTTTTTACCCAAACAGGCATACTTATTTGTTAATTATGTGATTTGAGAGTGTTGGACATTCTTTTAGAATTATAAGCATTTGAGGCATATCTATTTCTCAATTACATGTTCTGAGGATGTTGGACATTCTTTTGGAGTCATGTAATTCAGACTCTGTTGCATTGGATCCATAATTTCGTAAGTCAATCATTATTTGATGGTCGTGTGGGTATTGCGGGGGTGGACTCCGGGACCCATGTTTTATGACCTTAAGCTTTTCAAGTGGGCACTAGGAGGGTTGAGTCTCGAGGTGCTACCATGGAGGTAGGCACTAGGACCTCCGTTGCTTTGAAGGTAATGCCTTGGATGTGGGTCCTTAAGCATGTCGGGACTTGTGGTGAAATTCGGGGGAATAGACACTAAGGTCAACCGACTCTTGAGGTGAAACTTATTAAGGAATTGTAAGAACATTTGAGCATCTAGTCGCGAATTGTTATATGATAAACGTTGTACGAGTGGCATACTTATGTGTTCCCTTCACTCTCAACGAATACGGGTCTCCCCCATTATTGTCAAACATTATTCCTCGGATATTGTAATATTCATGTTTTAATGTTATTTGGGTTGGGCAAGTAACTGTGATTTATGACCTTGATATTGGATCCCCTCCACATATATTTGGTTTTAAATGAAGGGGTTATTTCCATGTTCTTTATTGGTATTTGTATTTATTCCTATTTGTACTTCGTGTTAGTATTGGATTTGGTTCCATGATGTTGGTCCCAAAGGGGTTCTACAAGGGTGAAAGATTGTAGAAAGAGGGGTTGAATACAAACACAAATTTTACTTTTCTAAATTGTTTATTGATAAATCAAAACACAATTTACAGTTTGTTGCAGAATAAGATTAAGTAAAATCTAATATACACAAACTTGAGAAACACTAAGGTTCTTGCACTAGAAAATAGAAAGAAAGGATAAGTAGAAAAATGGAGAGTTTTTCTACTTGCACTAAGAAGATAGGGGATCCTTCAAAATGAAGGATATTGCTCCTATTTATACCTCATTCATTAAATGCATGGTAGGAGCACTTTACACGTGTAAAATCTTCATTGGGTGCATGCTTCTAACTTTTGTCAAAGACATGCTCTTGGCCGCATGGTCAGAACTCCCACGGGAGCCCTATCTCCCATTATCGGGGAGTGTACCATTGTAGTGGCAGAGTGGTTGTACGATTATGGACAAAAGAAAACTTCCTTTTGTACCTTCCTACTTTTGTGCATGAGGATAAGACAAACACTTCTTGAAGCACAAGCTACATGATCAGCGATCGCTGATAGGTTCTTTTATCACTTAGGCCTGATGTAAGTCAGCTATCCCTGAAGCCATGTTCTAGAATTGTCGCGCATGTGTAGACTTGTCTTGGTTTCATTGATTTCCGCTTCAGATCTTGAGTAGACTTGTCCTTGTTCATCAGCTTAGTCTTTGATGTCAACGATGAACTCTTTAGCCGCGAGGTTTGTCTTCAGGGATTACATCTAACAGTTTTACATTAGGAGCGATCAGCAATACTGAACAAACTCAGCATGTTTATCGCTGATGGCGAGACACAAATACATACAGATGTTAAATGCAATTTCACTAAGTATTCTAAGGGTCGTCGTCAAATCACTGAGAGAGATTGGTTCAACACATGATTGTGGAAAATTTATATTCAACTGTTTTATCGCGAAAGATGAGATTTTAGGAAAAGACATCACTATTCATTCTAAACATTTTGCATATAGGAAATTGCGATTTATATAATATTATTTCCATTTTACTGTTTATATAGTGATAATTTCTCTTGAACTCATTAGGTATTAAGTCTAACCTTTTATTTTTCCACATGTGCATCATGTCCTTGTTGGGGAAATGGTACTAGCGATATTGTGAAGAGTTGAGTGCTAGTTAGATGCACGAGAAAGATGTAGCTTTGAGATGATGTTTCCACATTCGGAGATAGCGACTATTATAAAGTTTTACAAACACCCGAACTTTATTTATTCTTTATGTAAGACATGATTTGTTACTTGTTGAGGATAAATCTAGAATTCTATTTGGGTATTCCAAGTTCTGATTTGCAGAAAGGCGTTTCATTCTTTATTTGAGGTAATATCAAATATTTTAAACTAGTTTCTCTTTCCAAATTTGAGGGTATCACAGGAGATATATGGCTCATTCACCATTCGTGCTTGAGATGAGGAGGAAGTAAGGATCATCGAGGGGAGAAGGTTAATGGGAGAAGGATTTTACCGTAGAGACTAATTATGGACTACTTTTTCTAATTGGGAGGGGTGATAAAGAGAAATAGTGATGGGTGACAAAGAAAGAGTATGTGATGAAAGAGCATAGGTTTTATGGTTTTATTTGTTTAGTTTTCTACACTGACTATTTTACCTTTGTATTTAACAAGAAAACATAACAAACGTTAGTGTGAGGGACCAAATCTGTAATAAATACAAACCTAATAGACTAAATCCGTTATTGAATCTAAAAGATAATTTTCTCTCACTATAATAATTTTTGGGGAGTTCTTCAAATCTGGAGAATGTTAGACTATTTCTACTACTTTCTCCATTTTAGAGAATCTATTGTCCCTTGAATCTCAGTTTTGAAGAATATGTTTAAGATGCTCTAAGGTGTCATTACGTAAGAGAACTTCCAACATATTCTTCAAAATTTATTCAACATGAATGATAAGTCTCAACCATCAAATTTGTACATAATACATACAGACATTTGAAGTTCAAAACTTAGAAATAAATGTTCTTCTTTGTCCACAAAAAAGGTTCTATCCGATGTATACTTCAACCAAATTAGACACTCAATAAGGTTTAAATCGATGTTCTCTCAAAAAGGAAGCAAACCTATGGACCATCATATTTATAACCATCGGATTTAATTTATTTGAATAGAAGTCACAATCCGATGAAAGCTCTTAAGCAACCATCGGATTGTTACCCTCATCAGATTCTCATACTCCTTTGAATTATTCCATGCATTTAGTATCCGATAAAACTATCCCTCATAAATGTCTATAACCGGTAACTGTTGTATAGTGTGTACATCATAATAGCAAAATAAGATTTTTACTTGTAAAAGTCTTGTTACTATCTGTATTGTTCTAAGAGTAAAAAGTCTTCAGCAAAGTCGAAGATTAGTTGAAGAGTGGTCAGATTGTAACAAAAGCGGATTGGATTGTCGTTTAGCCAAGAGACGATAAAAAACAAAATACATTCAGTATGTAGTTTAACAAATACTACCACTGGCAAGCCGAATTTGAAGTGCAAACTTGACCAACAAGTTTGATTCACCAACTCTTCCTGACTCTCATCCTAAAGTATGGGAACTTACTAAAGTGTGTCAGCATTAAGTATGTTCCAAAGTATTTTTTAATTGCTTATCATGCATTACTATTCCTCTCTGCATAGAAAAGGATGGGAAGGGTTAACACTTTTCTACATCAACACAAAAGGCTGAAGTGAAATGTACAAGCATGCATATATCAACAAATCCGATGGAGACACGTGTTAAAGTTGAAGGAAAGCATTTAATGTAATGAAGGCTATAAAATAAATTCATTGTAATAACTTTCGAATCACCCATTTTGAAAATAAATTCTCATTGAAAAACTTCAATATAAATTTGGCATCAATATTAGAGGGATATCTTTATCTCTCAGATCTGAATGAGAAACATTCTTCTTTTCTCTTTTAGCCTGTACGTGTGTGTTAATTTGTCATCGTTAGATAGTTTAGGATCAAGGTCTTGCCTCCTAGTTTCTGCAACATATCTGTAATTTTATGTTTGAAATAAACTAAAAATTGAAAGGGCAAATTTATTGTGTTTGTATTCAACCCCCCTACACACACTTACTGTGTGAGTCATTATGGCCCAGGACCAAGAGTTGTTTGTTTAATTTCATAAACAAGATCTGAAATGTCTTCCACAAGTCTCAACAGAAAACCTTTATCTTCTTTTAATCGGATTTTGAAGAACGAAACTTATCTTACAAAATCCGACGGGTCCATCAAATCCGAAATTCTTCTCTCACCCTCCTTTCTGAAAGATAATCAAGTCTTGTCTTCTTTTGCTGACATCAAAGGTTCCAAGACTTTCAACATGGAAAATGTTTCTTCCTTTTGTTTGATAAAAGAAGGACAATCCTGGAAGGACCTCATAACTTATCCGAGGGATACAAAGTCAAATCTATGTTTTATGGGAATTCTCCCAAAGTTATCTTTTAGATAAAAGGAGATCTGAAAACCTTCCAGTTACTCATATCTCTAGCAAGAGTACATATTTCCACATAAAGGTACACTTTTGTTATTTATCTTTATCAAACAGTTCCAAAATCTCAAAGTTTAAACAAAAATCAAATCGGTAGTTTCCTCTATATCCTTGAGATTCTTGTTTGGATGTAAGTTTAGACATTAATGTCTCAACCTTTGTAGGGACCAGGTCATACTCAAATATGGTATTTAGACAGTGGCTGTTCAAGACATATGACTGGTTATGTCCTGCTTAAAGACTTTGTGTCTGAAAATGGTCTATCAGTTACTTTTGGAGATAACACTAAAAGATCAACTCTTGGATATGGTACTCTTTCTAATGGTTCCATTTCTTTCAATAAAGTTGCATTTGTTTATGGTCTCAAGTATAATCTTCTAAGCATAAGTCAACTGTGTGACAAAGGTTTAACAGTAAAATTTCTATAAAATAAATGTTCCATTCTCTCTTCAGAAAATACTGAAATCCTCTCAGGATTTCGCAAAAATAATGTCTATATGATTGATATGTCTTCTGCAAAACCCACTTCTTTTTGAAAATCTCCGCTTCTTCTCAAAAGCATCTCCTGAACATAATTGGCTTTGGCATAAATGACTCTCACCTCAATTTTAAAACTATTACCAATATCTCTCAAAAGGGGCTTGTAGTGGGTCTTTACAATATCCCATATTTAGTAAATCTAAATTCGTGCTTGAAAATCAAATTTGTGTTTTAGTTATATGATCGTGTTTTAATGACTTGTACCTTAGTATTTAAGAGTTGTACATTAGGCCAAGTTTATATTATAAATTGCATCTAGAACTAATGTTGGATGAAAAATCTTGGTTAGGACCAAATTTGTAAAGGATTTGTCAAAGTAGGATTAAATCGAAATAAGCCATAGTTCAAGGGTTAGATTGTAAATATTTAAAATATATAAATGAATAATTACATTTTGAAATTAGTTAATCTCATAATCAAATCTGATCCTCTCTCTCTACTTCTTAATTTCTCCTCCTTCTCTCTAGAAAACCCTTGTCTTACCTTCAAAACTCCAAAAATTTTCCTTAGAACTTAGTTTCTTGAAGAATTTATGTTATAGTTATAATCAAGGGCTCAAGGTAAAGTACTTTAATAGTTTAATTTTATGATTTCTTAATTTTGGGACAAATGGGTTAAACCCTAAGTTATCAATGATTATCATAGGTGGAAGATTGAAGAATTGAAGTGGAAATTCTTCAAGTTTGGTGCTGTGAGAAGTGACAGATTCACTGTGGTAAGTTTAAAACTTCGTATAACATCAACCATTTGTCCAAATGAATTGTTCTTTATATCGATGGAAAGCTCTGCGAGTTTAGAACACCTTTGTAGTTTACTCTTAAGTCTAGTTCGGACTGTAGGAGGCTCGAAATCACTGATTTTGCATACCTGTTCTGCAAACATTTAAAATTGCACATTGTTACTATAAATTCTGTAGCAAATAGAGCAGAGCTCCAAATTATGTGAATCCAATTGGTATGAAATCCTAAGAGCTATATGTATATTTTTCATTATGACAAGAAAGTTTGGTTCTGCCTCTAAGCATAAGAAAAAGACTTATAAAGAAGTTGTTAGCTAATGTTTGGAAGTGTGGAATTTGGATTTTTGCAAATGTTGTTTATGTTGGGTTTTGTTCAAAACATGATTTTTAAAAACATAATATTTGCAACAGAAGCTTAAAATGAACAACATTAAAAAAAACATTTTAATACCCACCAAGGATCCATTTGCATGAACATGAAAGATTAAAAAAACATACATAGGGGGTTTGTAGAAATTACAACCTTTGTAGTCCCTTGAACAAGTCTTCTGGTATGAGGAGATGAAGATGGAAAGAACACAAGAAGGGTTCCTCTAGAGAAGTCCACCAACAAGCTCCAACACCTTGATGTATGCTAGTACTTTCTTGATGTTTGATGCAAAGAGAACTCCATAAATAACTCTACAATAGACTTGATTAATGAAGAACAAAAACACACACACTATGTGTGTGTTTCGGCCGAAGTCAAGGAGAGGGAGAGAGGAAAAATGTTAACTCTAATTTTGAAAGTGTACTTCCATTTATAAAAGGTAGACAAGAGACAATGTGTGCACACAAGGCTTTTTCTATTGGACCATAAAAGGGTCCAATGAGGTTTGAGCCTCGCATGCATATTCTCACTTTCAACCCTCCTAGTTTAAAATGGTTAAAATCACAATTTTAACTATTTTAAACTTTATCATTAAAGTCCCTCCTTTTATTTCTAGTTACATATGAGCCAATCATATTAATTAATAAACTAGAAACTTTCATTTGCATCTAATATTATGAATTATATTTTATAATATAATTAATAATATTTGTCAAGAAATAATAATATTTATCAAGAATCAAATCCTTATAAATATTAATCCGGTGTCTACTTGTTGTTCGGTGTGACCCTATAGGATCATATATTACCGGTAATATTATTTTATAATCATTCTTGAGCATATAGAACCAACAATCTCCCACTTGCTCAAGATTGCATTATAGAATGATATAGACAGTGGTGGACGTCTAGCAACATCTCACTGCCCCAGCAATGTATTACTGTAAGTGCCATTCAACAACATCCAATTCCCACAAGCTCATAGCTTCGATTGATGTATAAGGTGTGGTATCAGTTATCCTTTTGTTTGGACATCATGTTGAACATGAGACATGGATCACTATCATTCTCATCTATTGTTCAACTTTTGGTAAGGCGCCTTAGATGTCTCACTCTTAACATATTTAGAGAAACAAATCCCATCTTGACTACATACGCCTCTCATGCAGTTCATGCGGTTCATGCGATGCCCAATAATGGCCTTTATAGCTGCCTTTTTCAAGAACAACGGATAACCATATCAAAGCATAACACTCCCTACACTTGAGTCCCAAATATGCATCTCAGGTCGAAGGATACAAAGATACTACCTTAATTCAAGACTCACTTATGATGACGATCCATGAGGTGATTCTTGAAGCGGGTCAGGTCCAAATACTTGCTCCCTAACAAGTACCTATGAACTTGGTTGCAACACTTTGCCACTTTTACTGTTAAAAGTCAACCAATCCATTCATATTAGTCTTACTTCATAGTTGCTCCCACAATTATGATCGACTATGGACATTTTGAATAACTAATTTATTCAAGGATTTAAAACATGCTAATATAGAACACAACGAGTATGAAAAGATCATATCCTATATATCTAACTAAATACTACACTTGTTTCTTAACCTTTTCCAATATCCAAATACTAAATTCAAATCAAATCCCATCTCTAGAATAATGAAGTCCTATAGCTCAAACATGACCCTTCAAAATTAGCTTATGAAAGGAGCTTCGTGAATGGGTTCATCCAGAAACTTGATTTGTGTAAACTTTGTGAATACTAATATCTCCATCTTTAACTTTATTTCCGAATATAGTTAAATGTTTGGAGTAGATGCTTGGTACTCTGTTGTGACATAGGGTCCTTTAGCTTGCGTAATGGCACCTACAGTCTCACAAATGATTTCTAGGTGATCCTGAATGGGAGGCATCTACCTAGCTTTTCAATGAACTCTTTCATCCAAGCATCTTTCTTTTGCAACTTCTAAAGCAGCAGTGTATTCTTATTTTGTAGTGTATTATGCAATTTTACCTTCGCTTGGAACCTTTTCAACGAAATAGTTCTTCATTCACAATGAAGACATTTCCCTTTTGTGGTCGAGAACTTTCTCGATCTTTGTGGAACCTATCATCAGTGTAACATTTTACTATGATCTTCTTCCAACCCTCAGTTAAAGAACATTTCATTGGTTCTTCATAAGTACCTTAAATTGTTCTATGCAATCATCCAATGACCTTCCCTAGTATTTCGTTGGTATCTCCTTCTAATGCTCTAAAGCATTATGATACACTCGATCTAGTGCATGTCATGACATATATGATAGATCCAATTGCCGAAGCATATGGAATACCAATCATTTTATCTAGCTCAACCTTTGTGCTAGAACATGAGACATGTTCAAAATGATGTTATATCATACTTGCAAGAAACTACCTTTAAAGCCTTGCATCATGAACCTTTCAAGATGATGTCAACATATGCACTTTGACTAAAACCTATAAGTCGTCTTGATCCAATCTTTAAAGATCTCTATTTCAAGAATAAAATTAGCGTTTTCTAAGTCTTTTATTAAGGAAATATTATCCGAGCAAAAACATGATGTTTTGCTAAGTCAGAAAGTTAATTTCCAAATACTAGTATGTCTTGCACATACAAGATTAGGAATTTTACTGCGCTCCCACTAGTTTTAGTAAATGCATGAGTCATCTTATATTTTGATGAAAATTAAACTTTTAATTTTCCTGTCAAAATGAAGACTTCTGCTTTGTGATACTTGTACTGATCCATGAATGGATTGTATCTCAGTGTTCATGACTTTAAGCCACTTACCAGATTCAGAATCTGTCATAGCACATTAGTAGTTGATGGGCTTGCTAGAAACCTATCATACGTCATTCTTCATTAGTCATGAGAAATCGATATTTCTCGAGTTTCTGAATGATTCTACTAGATTTGCGAACACTTGGTGTTTTTACTAAGTTTTGATCAATCAAATTGTTCAGTTTCAACAACCTTTGTTTGATAACTAGTGCCAACCAATAAGTGCATTAGGTTATAAGGTTCTTGATTCCCTTCAAGTTCCTTAAATCTCCCACTTGCCTTGCCCATTAAAAACTTGCTTTCTAAGAACTTGGCTTTGGGACAATAAACAATTTTATTGTTTGTGGGATTGTAGAATCGGTATATAAAACAATTTATAGTATATTCTACAATATATGCATTTGGTAGATATTGGGTTGAGTTTACTTGAAGCTTATTGTCTTACATGAGCTTCATAAACCCACACCTTTAACTAAGACTAAGGATGAAAAAACTTTCATACGAAATCTTATAAGGTGTCTTGTCTACCTTTTGGTTGGTGTCAAAAAGTACGGTTTACTTTAACTAGGACAGAAATCCGAATTGATATAGGAATAGTACTTCTACTCATAGAGCAAACCATATTTAATAAGGTTCGGTTCATCCTTTCGGATGTACACAATTTCTATGATGATCCAAGAGTTCTTGGTTTAGTTACTATCCTCATATATCAGAAAAGACTTTAATGGTCCTGCTGAGTTGTTTTCTTAATCTTCACTTTGAAACAACTTGAATTACATCAAATGTTTCATCTTTATGTTCCACAAACTTCAACAATTGAAATCGCCAGTGAAGGTATTATCTATCACCATATCTAGACTTGGTTTTGAGAGACCATATACATCAACATGTATCAATTCTAACAAAAAAACTTTTTCTCCTTCTCTATGAATTTGAGAAAAGAGCTATATTCAACTTATCAAGATCGCATATTTCAAAAGAAAAACATTTTCATTTGTCTTTAAAATACCACACTTTTGAAGTTGAGATATGCGTTTAATATTTACTTGATTAAGTTGACTATTTTATGTTTAGATTTGATTCAAATCATATTTGAGTCTTATGGTGTTTATATACAACTATGTTTTAGAAAGCTCTTTAGATTCACTTTATTATTCAATTAAGAGGACTAGTTCTCGAAATGGAATAATTCATTTTTTTAATATGAATATAATCGTTTCCAAAATGGTTAAGTGAATTTCACTCAATCAATAAACATGTGACAGAATAATAATTTAGTCAAACTAAATTCAAATATTGTTCGAAACAAACGTTGTTTAATAATACAAGCCAAAAGGTTTCAAAATAAAATCTCTTATAAGCTTGGTATGCAATCTTGCGTCCTTGCTTATATGGATCACCATTTTGCTTCTCATTCAGTCACTTACCTTTCTTGATCTTCTGTAACATATTACAAAAGTGAGTTCTACACTTAGTATCAAATACACAAGTGCAAGATAGAATGGTAAAAGTTCTATTTAAAATATAGATACCTGAAGGACTTTTCTTCGCTAGAAAACATTTATTTCTCAGAAGGGCAATCTCCTCTTCTATGACCAATGTTGCCATATTTACATATGTAACTGTTACCATGGGATGATTCCTTTCAGCAGTTTCTAGCATCGTATGCAATTCTGGGACTGAAATCTTCTCGAGGTCTATATTCAGATTCTCGACAAAAACATCAAATGCTTTGGTCAGAGATTTGAGGATCACATTTACGGCTCTCATATTGGAATAAGGATAGCCAAGTCTATCCAAATAGTCAAGGTGCGTCCTCATTTTGTGAATATAAGAGCTTACATCTTGGCCTTCCTCCATCTTTGTGCTGTGAAGTACCCCAATAGTATTGAAGCGTTCACGGACCATATATATTTGGTAACATTCCCATAATCGGTTTACCATGTCAAATGCCCTCAGTGGAAACGTTTCCATTCTTTCTAGTAAGGATGGAACCATGGTTTCAAGCATAAGACGTGATACATCGATTGAATCATCATTATGTTTCAATCAAGTATCGTTAGCTTCTATGGAGGTAAGAGGAGGTTCTTGAGGAATAGGTACGAGGAGTACGTATGATTTGTTTTCACGTCTGAGAACGCGTCTCAGTGTTTTGAAAACAAATTGGGAAGTTCTGAGTGGTTAACTTTTCTTCCAAAAGAAAAGGTCTTAGGGATGTGTTAATTGTAGTGTTTGCATTTTGGGCCATCTACAAAATTTAACAAAGTTAATATAGTATTTTCAATATTAATTTTTAGCAAATTAATTACCCTTTAGTTTTCTAAAAACATTAATTTGCATAAAATCTAGGATCCAACGTTGCAAAACAAATGAAACGGTTAGGTGACCTTTATCCCATCCATTTAATCCAACAAAGTAGATAACGTTTATCGATTACATCGAATGTAATTCCTAGCGTTATGGGATCCTTAACAACTTGTTTGTTAATTTGCATGTTTGATCCCATCTATGCCTTGGGTTTCTAATGCTTAGGTGACATTTATCACAAAAGATTCCCAATCAAGTCATCCTACTTGAAACAACATGTGAAACTTACATCCATGCGGTTAGGTGACATTTTTCCCACAAGGACATAAGAATCACCTCATCCATCTCAAGACAATCCAAGTGGTTAGGTGACCTTTATCCCACAAGGCTGTCATAGTGACGTATTGAGTGTTTCTTAAAAGGACGGCATAGACTTGCATTTTAAAAGGGATTTTAGATGTATTATAATTCTAGTTTTATAAACAACATATTGTATCGTGTACATTGCATACATCCAATATCACATGGTACTTATTATTTAAAATCATATTTTTCTTTTATTGGTTCTTTTAGTTCAAAATAAAATCTCCATTTTATTAACTATTTCGTTGCGGTCAATTTTAAACTAATATCCTATATTAAAGTTTGAGTTTGAGCGCATTACAACCAATTTTAGTCTTTTTAATAAAACAACCTTTTATTATTTAGACATGGAGTTTGGATGAGTTTTAAAATAACAATTTCAACTCATTTTACTACTTCAAAATTTTTAAGAGTTTTTATAATAAAACTCCTTTTATTTTTTAAAAAAAACTCATTTTCCTCTAAAATAAATGTTCTCTCTCTTTTAATTCAAAAAGCACAAGACCACATGCAACTCCTATTGGACCACAAAAGGGTCCAATGAGGTTTGAGTCTCTCGTGCAATATTTCCTTTTAACCCTCCAAGTATAAAAATAGTTAAAACACAATTTTTACTATTTTAAACTTTATTGCTTAAATCCCTCCTATTTTATCATTTTACAATAAAAGGATATTTTTAAAAACCAAACTCCAAAAGATGATTTATTTTTATGTTCAAAATATTATCTAGCATGCAAAATCCTATTTCAACCACACATGATAATATCAACATAAAATATCAACATATAAAAAAATGTAGAAAGTGTATAAACCAAGCCAAAAATCTAGTGACAATATTTGTGAACCAAACAAGAATGTCAAGCTCATTCCTAAGGGACAAGATGACCAAAAAAAAATTGAGGTCTTCAAGTTCCCACTTGCAAGAACATCCAAATGCATGCAAAACTTCTAGGAACTCCATGGCTTCTTGAAAGTCTTCAAAAGGTCTTCATTCTTCAAACTTGTTACATATATTCTCCTTATAAAAAAGAATAGTGATAACCGTTTTTCAACAGGTGGTTTTTCTAACATTCAGTTTTTTCAACAAGTGGTTTTTCAGCTCCCCTCTTCTTCTCCCCACGTCCTCTCCAAACTTCTCCCCTCCCCACGATATGCACTACCACCTCCCCCTCCAACCATCCTCCTTCACCTTCCTTCAGTCTGGTACGTCTCTTTCCCCTTTCATCTAATTTCTTTTTTATCCTTTGAATCCAGGATTGAAATTGTATGTAGCCACATACATGTAAACCTGATCCATTTGGGGGTTTCATCACTCCATTACAGTTTTCTGAAATGGTAGCCGACAAGTGTAAGAAACCCAATGTCGGAGTGAAATTCTCCTACGAGAACAAATCGACGTTTGCAACGACGTAATCAACGAAACATCAGAGGAATAGGGTTTTTATTTGCACATCAGAGGAATAATGATTTCCCTAATTTGGTTTCTGTCTTTCTTCATATTTGGTTTCGTCGAGAACTTCCACGTCTTCATCCGACAACTTTCTCCCCTTCGATTTCCGACTCTTCAGAACTCTCCCTCTCACTCTGGTATGTGCTCTCTAAAATCACAATCTCTTACTCTCAAAATCTTTTTGATATGATCTACACATTGATTTCTATTGATTTGTTAAAATGGTTCATCTTACTACTCAATCTCTATGGTTTTTCTGTGTTTAGGATTTCACGACCTTCTCTATTACGTTTTTAATTATAATTATCTGTAGTTGGTGACTTTTTTGGATTTTAAGTTGATTTTAGGTTCTTAACCGCCATCTACGGTTGGTGATTTTTTGGGTTTTTAGTTGACATTGTTCACTGAGCAAAAAAAATCAATGTATTTATGTACGTAATTAGCCAATATTTTTATTTTATTAATTACAAAGTCTTAATTTTTGCTAGAGTTATGATATTGTAATGAGAATTGCAGGTAAAAGGTTTTTGCAATGATGCTGGAGGCGAGTGTCTTGGTTTTAGGTATGTAAAATCTTTCTTGGTTTTTGGGTTTTGAAGTTCTTGATGACCGATTACAGATTTGGTTGGATATGTTGGTTCTGGGATATTGGTATTTTTTGGTTGATATGGATTTTGATCAGAGTATTGTGTTCCATATTCTGTTGGTTGGGGTATATTTTAACTTGATGCTGGTTTTTGGACTATAATATATATTTCAAATTACTTATTTCCAGCTCTGTTTATAGCTTTTAGTCATTGTTCTTTATTTGATTCATCATTTGCTGAACATTAGTTAATCCTATTTTTTGCATCTCCTTAAATTTCTGCACATTATTCAATTTTCTGCAACTATTTTACTACACTTCTCTGATAGTATTTATCTGGTGTTAACTTGGTTTAGTATATATATATAGTATGAAGAATATGGAGAAGAGTTTGTTCATATGCTTGATGGGATGTTCTCTTTTGTGCTTCTGGACACCCGTGATAAAAGTTACATATCGGCTAGGGATGCTATAGGGATCACCCCCCCTTTACATGGGTTGGGGACTTGATGGTACATATATCCTATCTTCCTTTCTTCTGTATACTCTACTTGATTGAGATTTTGTATTTATTTTTATGTGCAGGTTCTGTGTGGTTTGCATCAGAAATGAAAGCCTTGAGTGATGACTGCGAACAGTTTATGTCATTCCTTCCTGGCCATATATATTCTACCAAAACTGGTATTTATTATTTATTTATTTAAGTTAGTCATCATGTATACTATTATATATTATTGGTTTTTGTTGTGGATATTTCTTCCATTAATATATATATATATATATATATATATATATATATATATATATATATTTTACAGGTGATTTGAGAAGGTGGTATAACCCCCATGGTATACAGAACAAGTTCCTTCCACTCCATATGATGCCTTACTTCTACGTTATGCCTTTGAGAAGGTTACTATCCTCACTATTTGCTTCCTTGTTTTCAATTTTTTTTAACTCCATTTCATAAAACCTTACTTATAGATGATAATTATAACTTTACATTTCATAAAAGCTAATCAAGAACAATAGTAAATGATTTTTATTTATTTATTTACAGGCGGTGATTAAAAGGCTTATGACGGATGTCCCATTTGGTGTACTTCTTTCTGGAGGTCTTGATTCCTCTCTTGTTGCTGTTGTTGCTTCCCGCCATCTAGCTGATTCAGATGCTTATTGTCAATGGGGATCACAGTTGCATACTTTTTGCGTTGGATTGAAGATCAATATCCTATCCTCTTATTATTATGCAACATTTTTTATAAACTTTTATTTTGAAAGTATTAAGTTATGCTTTAATTTTTCATCAGGGTTCTCCCGATTTGGTTGCTGCAAAAGAGGTAGCTGATTATCTTGGCACTCGCCACCATGAGTTTTACTTCACTGTCCAGGTAATTCTTCTTACAAATTATTTTTCAGTATGGACAATTATTCAGATGCTCATCTGTTTAACTGTTTGTATCATACAGGAAGGAATCGATGCACTTGAAGAAGTGATTTATCATATTGAAACCTAAGATGTGACAACTATTAGAGCCAGCACACCCATGTTTCTCATGTCGCGCAAAATCAACTCTTTGGGAGTTAAAATGGTTCTTTATAGAGAAGGTTCTGATGAAATTTTTGGCGGCTAATTGTATTTCCACGGGGCACCCAACAAGGAGGAGTTCCACCAGGAAACATGCCGAAAGGTTCTAAATTTCAGCCTTATCTTCATAGATTTTTTAATGATGTATATATATATATATATATATATTTGGTTGCTTTCATAGATTTCTAACACTATTCTTTCATTTATTTAGATCAAGGATCTTCATTTGTTCGATTGCTTGAGGGCAAACAAGTCTACTTCAGCATGGGGTCTTGAGGCTCGTGTACCTTTTCTAGATAAGGAGTTCATTGATGTTGCAATGAGCATTGACCCAAAGTGGAAGATGGTAAACTCACTTCACATGTTGCTCTTCCTTCTTCATATACTATTATATATATTATATATATGTGCTGTCAAATAGGGAAATTATTATTACTTCTGTGGTTCCAATATAAGTGTCTGCTTTCAGAAGTAAGTGTCTACTTTCCAATTCGTCCCTTAAATATTATTCTATTACTAAGGGTAAAATTGTAATTTGTTCACATATTTGGCTTGCCACGTTTGCGCAAGTGGTAACTCAAACAGACATTGATGTAAAAGAATTTCATTTGGTTAATAAATTTGTAAATCTGAATCTTTCGATTGTTACTTGCTGAAAAATCCAAGATTCATGGGGGATGTGTAGAGTTACTTTATGTTAATTTATTAATTATAGATTCAACCTGATATTGGAAGGATCGAGAAGTAGATCTTGCGCAATGCGTTTGATGATGATGAAAAACCATATCTGCCAAAGGTATTATTGTTGTTTCCCTCTTATTGAAAATTCCATCTTGTTTTTGGGTGTAAATATAAGATTGATTTGTCCCTGGTTCTTCCAGCACATATTGTACTGGCAGAAGGAACAGTTCAGTGACGGAGTTGGATATAGTTGGATAGATGGTTTGAAGGATCATGCAAACAACCAGGTCTCTCTTACTTCCTTGCTTACTTCTTCATTTAGGAATGCTAAATAGTTTGAGAACCAAATATTCATAACGAATATATATATATATATATATATATATATATATATATATATATATATATATATATATATATATATATATATATTCATTATGAATAATCATGATATTCATTATGAATAGTCAGTTCTCAAAATATTTATGGTTTTGATACTTTTATATTAAAATCGAACAACACAATTACTGTTGCAGGTTACTGATTCAATGCTAACAAATGCGACATTTGTTTATCCTGAAAACACCCCCACGACAAAAGAAGCCTACTACTATCGGACAATCTTTGAAAAGTTCTTCCCCATGGTGGGTAAAGTTCATTTTAAGCGTCCTATAAACCCAATTATGTTTTTGATCATTTTTATGGACCCTAAGTGTAATATATATTTTTGGGTTTTGCCATTTGAAACAGAATGTGGCAAGATTAATAGTTCCTGGTGGTCCAAGTGTGGCATGCAGCACAGCTAAAGCAGTGGAGTGGGATGCATCTTGGTCCAAAAATCTTGACTCATCTGGCAGAGCTGCTCTTGGGGTTCATGTTGCCGCTTATGGAAATGCAGCTGAGACCAAGATTAATGATGGTCCGATGAGTGGTGCTTAATCAGCATGAGAGATTGTTTGTTCCATTAGTTGTTGCATTGTAGATCGATTGATTTCTACTATTACCATCCATCAATTATTGTTAAAGTATCCATCTTTAGGTTGCATGTTAATCATGGTTACGTGCTGTGAAACACCCTTGTTGGTATATTTGCTTATGCTATGCAGAAAGTTTTCTTGTATAATGTATTGATCTGGGCTAGGATCGGTTTTTGGCCATCTCTAATCTGAGCTAGAGATTTCAAAAAATCCAGGGCCTAGGCCAAACAACTGATCAAATCAAGTATTTTTCTCAAGGCCTGGTTAACGCTTGGTCGGTACCTTATCAGGTAACATTATTGCCCATGAAATGGATTGTTCGTAAGTGTCTTTTACCTGATAAGTGCTAACCGGTTAAGGTCTTCTTCTTCACCGGATAAGATTCTATATCGTTGCTATGTCTCTAACCAAGTAAAAGTTTCGGTCCCGGTATGCCTTTGATAAACATCCATTTACAGTTATGTTTTAGACTTGTTTAAAAATTGTTTGACATTTTTTGGACGAACTTTCAGGCTATTTTTAAGCAATATTTGGAATGATAGAGTGTGCTTTTGCTAAAAGTTTTACACCATTGGTTTTCTTTTCTGTTTTTATTTACATTAAAAAAATTAAAAACCAAACAAAATGTTAGGTATAGATGTTCTTTTAATGTTCCTTATCCCTCTTTTAAAAATTCAATAGAACGTATTTTTATGGTTAGGTATATATTTCAGAAAAAGGCAAATTGGGCACGCCCTCACTTTTTTTCTTTCCATTTTTAACTTGTGATATAAAACCATATAGATCACTATAATTAACATCTAGAAGGAAAAAGTAAAACAAAAAACAAAACATGATTGTTGTTTCGAGTTCTTGATTTTGATTTCGAGGTGCTTGGCGTTCGTTTTAAAATCTCAACTAATAACCCTATTAACCTTTAATTTAAACCCAACACAAAACCATAAAATTAACACTAAAAAATATGGACAACTGAATACTCATGAAACAGGATTGCCATTGGGTTTAAAAATTGATATATTCCCACAACATTGCGTACAATTAAGATTATCGGCCATTGTCACCTTCACCCGGTAAAGTAAATGACCCGATAAGCGCAAGATTTATAAGAAATAATACAAAGCAAGTAGCAAGATTGAGGATTTGAGTATTTGATTTCATAATCGAATTGCGTCCCGCTGCATCGTGCGGGTACAATGACTAGTTTTATATAAATAAATCTAATCTAACATAAATCTATTTATATATAAAAATTAACTAAAAGAAGAATGTCTATTTACTATTACATACTTTATGAATAAATAAATATTACAACCATAAAATAAAAGAGGGGTCTTTGGCTTGTTTATACACTTTATAAAATTATAAACAAACACTTTGTTTTTCTAAGGCAACTTTTATGACCAAAAATGCATGTAAATTTTGGTCACATAAGATAACAATTATATATAAAAATTGCCAAATATGCCATGTATGAACTTCTTCATACATAATGAAAAATCACCCATGGCTTCCAAAAACCAAGCATTTTTCATATAAACAAAAAATCTAAACATGCATGCAAAAGAGGCTCTGATACCACTTGTTGGGTTTTGTTCAAAACATGATTTTTAAAAACATAATATTTGCAACGGGAGCTTAAAATGAACAACATTAAAAAAACATTTTAATACCCACCAAGGATCCATTTGCATGAACATGAAAGATTAAAAAAACATACATAGGGGGTTTGTAGAAATTACAACCTTTGTAGTCCCTTGAACAAGTCTTCTTGTATGAGGAGATGAAGATGGCAAGAACTCAAGAAGGGTTCCTCTAGAGAAGTCCACCAACAAGCTCTAACGCCTTGATGTATGCTAGTACTTTCTTGATGTTTGATGCAAAGAGAACTCCATAAACAACTCTACAATAGACTTGATTAATGAAGAACAAAAACACACACACTATGTGTGTGTTTCGGCCGAAGTCGGAGAGGGAGAGAGGAAAAATGTTAACTCTAATTTTGAAAGTATACTTGCATTTATAAAAGGTAGACAAGAGACAAGGTGTGCACTCAAAGATTTTTCTATTGGACCATAAAAGGGTCCAATGAGGTTTGAGCCTCCCATGCATATTATCACTTTCAACCCTCCTAGCTTAAAATGGTTAAAATCACAATTTTAACTATTTTAAACTTTATCATTAAAGTCCCTCCTTTTATTTCTAGTTACATATGAGCCAATCATATTAATTAATAAACTAGAAACTTTCATTTGCATCTAATATTATGAATTATATTCTATAATATAATTAATAATATTTGTCATGAAATAATAATATTTATCAAGAATCAAATCCTTATAAATATTAATCCGGTGTCTACTTGTTGTTCGGTGTGACCCTATAGGATCATATATTACCGGTAATATTATTTTATAATCATTCTTGAGCATATAGAACCAACAGTTTAAGGTCCTAAGAATTGTGTGAAGTGTTCATCAAGTAACATAAGGTTATTTTAAGTATGTTTGAAGGTTTGTAATCTCTTTTAAAGTATAAAGGCTTGTAGGAACTTGAAGTTGATGAGAACTATTACTTAAAAGCGTCTAAAATCATTTTATTAATAAATGTAGGTAACCGAAAGGAGTGAACCAATCCAAAGCCTCAAGTTTCATGTGATCACCTATAAAACATCTCCAAGGTACGAATATCTAATTCGTTTCAATACGTGGATAATCATTTGTGGTGATTATCTATTCCATGAAATCGTGATCATGACATACATCCACAAAAATGGAGGTTATCAAGTTGTTATCCGGCGTTCTTTTATGTTTTATGTGATGTTTTGGATTAACGATTTGTGAACTTGAGAAATTCGAACCATTACCGGTATGTTTTAAGATTCATGGTCGATTATATGAATTGGAATCCTCAAAGATTTGTTTTAAATGTTTGCTTATTGGTTTGGCTATTTGAGTTTGAGTTTATTGAATTAACTTTGAATAGGCTCAATACTCGGGGCACAGTTGTTGAGACGCCCCCATGATGGCTAAAATAGTCATGGCGTTCTCGTAAGGGCTATGGCCAAGCCAAATAGAGAACGTTGGATGCATCCTTAGAACCGAATACCAATTATGTTGGTTACCGGATAGAACCGAATACCACTTATGTTGGTTACCGGATAGAGCCGAATACCACTTATGTTGGTTACCGGATAGAGCCGAATTCCAAATATATCTGGTTACCGAGGAATAAGACTGTGTAGTGCCCGACACTTCCATTTCATTTAGACGCCTGATAGGACTGATCATCCATCGGGAACAACGTATCTTTATGATACGGATGACCTTCTTACCTTGATTTTTAATTATATACGTTTCAAGTTTAGAGATTAACACTTTAACCGATTTCAACTTTTATCTTAATGTTTTTTTAGTCATCTATTTCTTATTCGGTATTCCCTGTGTTATTATTCATTCACTGGGCAAATTTGCTCAGCCGAGATTTGTTTTGTTTTACCTCGGCAGGTTCAGGATCTAAACCAGGGGCAGAATGAACGGTCGAGATGGCTTAGGATTCTTAAAGACTAGTTGTTTAATTAAGACTTTTGTTATGTAATTATGTTAATCCATAATTACTGATGGTTGTATTATAATCTTTTGGAAGTTCTGTTAGAGCTCTGTACTGTGAATGGTAGATTTTTTATCCGCTTTCGGTTGTGACATACCCTATATTATGACTAGTCAAAAGGGGGTGTTACAATCTTCCTCCCTTATTCTTTTTTTAAAGAAAAACTTTTTGGAGCTTGTGAAAAGGGGAAGCACTCAAAATCTAGTTTTGAATCAAAAAACTGTTCTTCCATCACATCACCTCCTTTTCTTTTACATATAGACCTACCACTTAATGTCTTAAGCCTTGGGGGTAAGAAATATACTGTTGTAATTGTAGACGAATTCTCAAGATATAGTTGGGTATTCTTTCTACAATCAAAGAATGAGGCATCTGAGAAAACCATTATTTTTATCAAACGGATAGAAGTTATGAACGACACCAAATTTAGATCATTAAGAATTGATAATGGAACATAATTCAAGAACTACATTCTTGAGGAATTATATTCAGAAAATGGCATTTCTCATAATTTCTCAGCTAGAACCCCTCAACAAAATGGTGTTGTTGAAAGAAGAAACCGAACTCTATATGAGGCTTCTAGATCCATGATCAGTGATGTCTGTCTCCCTACCGACTTTTGGGTTGAAGTTGTAAGCACTGCACGCCTTACTCAAAATTGTTGATCCAAACCCTCAGTGATTTGATAATTACTCTATGAGAAACACTTAGTGAAAATTATAAGTAGACAATATGTATTAGAGTTTCACTATCGCTGAAAAATATTAAGACTGTTTCAGTACCCCTGATAGGAACTCTCGCTCTTTAAATTATACATTCAGCGATACCGTTCATCAGTGATGTAATAACCAGGTATTTTATCTAATTTAAAATTGGAATTTTATAAGTCTTTATGTAGCGTTATATGGAGTTAAGAAATTAAGGGATAACTTTTTATTGTGTAATAGAAGCTTAAGGGTGTGTTTTGGTCAAGTGAAGCAAGTTTAGGGTTTGTTTGGTATTTTACCCAAACCTTGTTAGCCAAAACCGACTCAGTAGTTTAAAGTATAGGAATATCCCAATTTGAGATATTAAAGCAAAAACCCAAATAGTGTGTGTGTGTGTGTGTGAATTCGTTCACGGCAGAGAGAGAGAGAGAGAAGAAGAACCATCGAAGAAGAAGAAGAAGATTAAAGTTACTCAGCTGGGATTTTGTGTTTACTGCAGTAACATCAAAGAGGTAATTTTCTGATTTAAACTCTCTTTTATGAGAATTAGGCTTCTTTTGGAATTTGAGGTGGGTTTAGGTAATTTTAGAAGAAGTTGTAAATTTTAGTTACAATTAGAGTGTTAAAAAGAGTTTAGAACACTTCTGTGCAAAATCTGGGTAAAAGATGGATTCCTGCAAATGAGCTGAACTTATCTGAAAAAGACGATGAACAGTGTTCTTGCGAAAAGTAGGAATTCGCAAGCCTTGGTTGCGAAAAGTCCACTTTTCGCAAGCAGCTAAAGTGCATAGTTAAGTTTTCGTATCTGTTGGTTACGAAAAGTAGGGAACTCGCAACTGTGGGTTGCGAGAAGTGAGGTTTTCGCATCTGTTGGTTGCGAAAAGTGAGGAACTCGCAACTGTAGGTTGCGAAAAGTGAACTTTTCGTAATAGTGGGTTGCGAAAAGTTGGGTTTTCCTGTTTATGTGTTAAAGAGTATGTATGCTTTAATTTGTTCAGATATTAAGGATCTGGGTTAAAAGATAATCTATTTTGAAGAAAGTTTGAAGGACCTTGCTTAAAAGATCAGGTGAGTTCTATTTTAAAAAGTATTTTACTGGAATACGATATGTGATTAATGAATTGTGATAAGTGTATGAATATGTCATACGTGAGTGATTATAATGGGATATTATAATTACGTGAGTATTATATGAAAATATAATACGTGGCCGGGCTTTGGACCGGTGTGATAAATTGGCTCGCAACCAATTGATTTGGCCATTGGTGGAGGGATAAGGTGGAATGAGACAGGTATGATGAATAATTGTTAGTTGGTATTATCTTACGTGTGTGGTATTTGTATTTATATAAATAGTGTTTTATATAAATGAGTTTTGAATGAATTACAAATGTCAGGGATTTACTCACTAGACCCTTAGGTCTAACCCTCATTCTCTGTTTTAAAAATTATGTATTCCAGGTGGTGATTCCAGTAAGAACAAGTAATTAGAATACTTGTTGGCTAGCTTTGGAGAAGATTATCATCATGATGCTACGGATGCTTTTGTAGTTATAATTTTGTTATCACTATGTAATTCAAAGTGGATCAAGTTGTAATGAATTTTTATGTTCAGACTTTAGATGGGACCAAATGTGAATGATGGAGTAATTTGTCGTAAATATGTTATGGAATGTATGTTATATGTATGTTTCGTTTTGCGGGATGTTACAGATGGTATCAGAGCCCTAGTTTAAGGGATTTAGGTATTAGTATCTGTACCTAGACTTAAACTGCATGTGAAGTAGGATGTCCCTATTATTTTTAGAACCTAGGGATGCTAAGTATAAAAGGTGGAAGGAACATCATGTAAGGTAATTTCAAATTACACCAGGCCAGTGTAATTATGATTTTACAGGTGCATGTTTGAACTGGAATACCTTGTTATATAGGGTATGTGCTTATGTGTATGTTAACTTTGTTTGAATATACAGAATGGCAAGTGGCACTAGACAAAGGAATCAAAGAGGAGGAAGGAATTCGGGTGGAGGGAATCCACCAATAGGAACAGGGGGAAGAGGAGGAGATCGTGGTAGAGGCAGTACCGGAAGGGGAACTGGGGGCCGAACTGGAGGAAGAACACAACCATAGGGCACAGAGTTTGTTACACAGGACGATTTGATGGCAGAAATGGGAAGGTTACAAGATAACATACAAGCTATGTTTGAACATAATCGCCACAATGAAACTGAAAGATCAAATCCGGAACACGAAGTTGAAATACCACTTACTTCTACTATCTTACCGATGATGAAAAGGTGTGACTATAAAATGTTTCTTAGTTGTAAGCCCCCTACATACTCAGGAGACCGAGATCCAGTAAAGGCGATGAGGTGGCTGAAAGAACTAGAGGCCATCTTCAAGACATGTAAGTGTGCTGAAGAAGACAAAGTGCTTTATGGAGCTGCGATGCTGAAAGGGGATGCTCTTTATTGGTGGGAGGCTCATATAGAATCAAGAGGAACGGATGTTTACACTACTTTTGCATGGGAGGAATTTGTGTTAGCTTTCACAACGCACTTCTGCCCACAAGCTGCTGTCAGACAGTTAGAAGAAGAATTCATGAATCTACAACAAGGAAATATGTCGGTTAGAGATTATACTACACGATTTTTGGAGAAGTCTCGTTTTGCAGGATATTATGTTGCTACAGAAAAGATGAAAATGGAGAGGTTTATTTATGGGTTAAATTCAGAAGTTCGAAGATTGGTGACTGCAACAAGGCCAGATACTTTTACAGCTGCGGTGGATGCTGCCGAGAATGTGGAAAGAGATAATAAAAGGGATGCCGGTGATAAGAGCTTGGGGAAAAGGAAATGGGAAGGACCGCCACAGGATCCAAAGAGGTCTAGATTCCAGAGGTTTGATAACCGTCCGTCGTTCCGACCAGCGGAAAGACCATGTCCGAAATGTAATCGCTACCATCAGGGAAATTGTCAAGTGGAATCGCGGGTTTGTTTTAAATGTGGGAAAACTGGGCATGTTGTAAAGGATTGTCGAGTAACACGATTTTGCTTTTTGTGCAATTCTCCGGATCACCTTCAATCAGATTGTCCGCGGGGTAGAATACAATCCGGGGGTACATCGGGGAAGCCAGCCATTACTAGACCAGTGGTTCCAAGAATAGAACCGCCCAGAACGAGGGGTCGTACATTTCAAATGACAGCGAAAGAGGCGGATGAAACTCCAGATGTGGTCACAGGTACATTTTTCATAAACTCCACGTGTGCTAAAGTGTTATTTGATTATGGTGCAAACCGATCTTTTGTGTCTCCATCTTTTGCTGCTCACATGCATTTAGAGCCTAAAATGTTAAAACATGCCTTATTAGTAGATACTGCAAATGATAAGCAAGTGGCAGTTAAAGAGATTTATGATTGTTGTATGATAGACTTAGAGGGGTGTGGAGTACCGATACAACTGTTCCCAATAGCCTTGATTGAATTTGATGTGGTAGTAGGAATGGATTGGCTAGCTGAGAATCAGGCCAACATAGTTTGTGATAAGAAAATAATCCATGTCGTTTTACCCGATAAGAGATCAGTAGTAATTTATGGAGATCGAAAGAATCATCAGTCCAGTCTTATATCTATGGTAAAAGCCCGTAAATGTGTTAATAAGGGTTGCTCTAGCTATCTAGCCTATGTGATAGATAGTAGGCCTGAAAAGTGTAAGCTGGAAGATATTTCCATTGTTAGTGAATACCCAGAGGTTTTTCCTGAAGACTTGAATAGTCTTCCTCCTGTTAGGCAAGTAGAATTTGGAATAGACCTGGTACCTGGAGCCGATCCCATCGCTCGTGCGCCGTACAGATTAGCACCACCAGAAATGAAAGAAATGATGTCACAGCTTCAAGATTTATCTGATAAGGGCTTCATCAGACCCAGCTCATCGCCATGGGGTACACCGGTTTTATTTGTGAAGAAGAAAGACGGTTCAATGAGAATGTGTATCGATTATCGGGAGTTGAACAAGCGCACGATCAAGAACAAGTATCCACTTCCAAGAATTGATGATCTTTTCGATCAATTAGTTGGAGCTTGTTACTTCTCCAAGATTGATCTAAGATCTGGCTACCATCAGTTGAAGGTTAAGGAAGAGGATGTTTTAAAGACTGCATTTCGCACAAGATACGACCACTACGAATTTTTAGTAATGCCTTTCGGATTGACGAACGCTCCAGCCGCTTTTATGGATCTAATGAATCGGGTATGTAAGCCTTATCTCGATAAATTTGTCATTGTGTTTATCGATGATATACTTATTTATTCCCGATCCCAAGAGGATCATGCGCAACATCTTCGTTTGATTTTGGAGTTATTGAAGAAAGAAAAGTTGTACGCTAAGTTCTCTAAATGTGAATTCTGGTTGCGGGAAGTTCAGTTTTTGGGTCACGAAGTTTCAGAGAAGGGTATACAAGTCGATCCAGCGAAAGTGGAAGCAATTGAAAGATGGGAACCGCCGAAGACAACAACCGAAGTACGTAGTTTTCTGGGTCTAGCTGGATATTACCGGAAATTTATAAAAGACTTTTCTCGAATCGCGACACCATTAACCAAGCTGACTCGGAAGAATTTAAAGTTTGAATGGAAGGCAGAACAGGACGAGACATTCAGAATATTGAAGGAGAAACTCTGCAGCGCGCCGATATTAGCATTGCCAGAAGGTTCAGATGATTTTGTGGTCTACAGTGATGCTTCTAAGCTGGGTTTGGGATGTGTACTTATGCAACGTGGAAAGGTGATTGCTTATGCTTCTCGTCAACTGAAGGATCATGAAAGACAATATCCTACTCATGATATGGAACTAGCAGCAGTTGTTTTTGCCTTGAAGATTTGGAGACATTATCTTTATGGTTCTAAATGTCAATTTTTCACTGACCATAAGAGTCTCCAACATCTTTTTGATCAGAAGGAACTGAATATGAGGCAAAGAAGGTGGTTGGAATTGGTAAATGGTTATGATTGTGAAATCCTTTATCACCCCGGGAAGGCGAACGTGGTGGCAGATGCGCTAAGTCGTCAAGAAAGGAGTGGAACGATAAAAGCAATATCTCTTCGAGCTGAACTGCTCCCAAATATTTTTGACGAATTATTGAAATGCCAAATAGATGCTTATCAAGAAGAAAGTTTGAAATCAGAACGGTTGGTTGGGATATCAGCACTGCTTGGGAAAGATGACCGTGGGTTGTTGTGTATGGGAAACAGAATTTGGGTACCTCGTTTGGGTGGATTACGTGATCGTGTACTACAAGAGGCTCATCAATCTCGATTTTCTATTCACCCAGGTACAAATAAAATGTATAGAGATTTGAAACAATTCTATTGGCGGCCGGGAATGAAGAGAAGTGTTGCTAAGTATGTGGAAGATTGTACTACCTGCAAGAAAGTAAAAATTGAGCATCAGAAACCGTTTGGCCAGTTACAACGACTAGATATACCAATGTGGAAATGGGTTCAGATCACTACTGATTTTATTACCAAGTTGCCTAGAACTGCAAAGGGATTCGATTCGATTTGGGTGATTGTGGATAGATTGACGAAGTCTGCTCACTTCTTGCCAATAAAAGAAACTGATTCATTGGAACGTTTAGCTAAATTGTACATTAATGAACTAGTAACTCGACATGGAATTCCAATCTCGATTATTTCCGATCGAGATAGTCGTTTTACTTCTAGATTTTGGAGAAGCTTTCAAAAAGAGATGGGAACGCAGATAAAGTTGAGCACAGCATATCATCCACAGACAGACGGGCAGAGTGAAAGAACAATCCAGACTTTAGAAGATATGCTCCGGGCTTGTATAGTGGATTTTGGGGGATCATGGGATAAACATTTACCTTTAATAGAATTTGCCTACAACAACAGTTATCATTCTAGCATCCAAGCGGCACCGTTTGAAATATTGTATGGTAGAAAATGCAGAACGCCTCTATGTTGGAATGAAGTGGGGGAGAAGCAATTGGCAGGGCCAGAAATAGTACAGTTAACAGCAGATAAGATTACCCAGATTCGGGATAAATTGAGAACAACTCAAGACAGACAGAAAAGCTATGCTGATCGATGTCGGAAACCGTTAGAGTTTCAGGTTGGGGATTTTGTAATGTTGAAAGTATCGCCCTGGAAAGGAGTCATACGTTTTGGAAAGCAAGGTAAACTCAGTCCGAGGTATATTGGTCCATTTGCAGTTACAGAAAGAATTGGGGAAGTGGCTTACCGACTAGATTTACCTCCAGAATTAAGCAGGATTCACAACGGGTTCCATGTATCAAATTTTAGGAAATGTTTGGTGACTTCAGACCAGGCAGTCTCTCTACCGGATATCCAGGTTGATGAAAAGCTGAACTATGTGGAGGAACCGGAAGCTATAGTTGATCACAAAGTCAAAGTATTGAGGAACAAAGAGATCAGACAGGTAAAGGTTCAGTGGAAACATCATAAAGGTCAGGATGCGACGTGGGAATCGGAGTCGGAAATGAGAGCCAAATACCCTCATCTGTTCTCTTAACTGAATTCCGGGACGGAATTCTTTTAAGGGGGAGATGTTGTAATAACCAGGTATTTTATCTAATTTAAAATTGGAATTTTATAAGTCTTTATGTAGCGTTATATGGAGTTAAGAAATTAAGGGATAACTTTTTATTGTGTAATAGAAGCTTAAGGGTGTGTTTTGGTCAAGTGAAGCAAGTTTAGGGTTTGTTTGGTATTTTACCCAAACCTTGTTAGCCAAAACCGACTCAGTAGTTTAAAGTATAGGAATATCCCAATTTGAGATATTAAAGCAAAAACCCAAATAGTGTGTGTGTGTGTGTGAATTCGTTCACGGCAGAGAGAGAGAGAGAGAAGAAGAACCATCGAAGAAGAAGAAGAAGATTAAAGTTACTCAGCTGGGATTTTGTGTTTACTGCAGTAACATCAAAGAGGTAATTTTCTGATTTAAACTCTCTTTTATGAGAATTAGGCTTCTTTTGGAATTTGAGGTGGGTTTAGGTAATTTTAGAAGAAGTTGTAAATTTTAGTTACAATTAGAGTGTTAAAAAGAGTTTAGAACACTTCTGTGCAAAATCTGGGTAAAAGATGGATTCCTGCAAATGAGCTGAACTTATCTGAAAAAGACGATGAACAGTGTTCTTTCGAAAAGTAGGAATTCGCAAGCCTTGGTTGCGAAAAGTCCACTTTTCGCAAGCAGCTAAAGCGCATAGTTAAGTTTTCGTATCTGTTGGTTACGAAAAGTAGGGAACTCGCAACTGTGGGTTGCGAGAAGTGAGGTTTTCGCATCTGTTGGTTGCGAAAAGTGAGGAACTCGCAACTGTAGGTTGCGAAAAGTGAACTTTTCGTAATAGTGGGTTGCGAAAAGTTGGGTTTTCCTGTTTATGTGTTAAAGAGTATGTATGCTTTAATTTGTTTCAGATATTAAGGATCTGGGTTAAAAGATAATCTATTTTGAAGAAAGTTTGAAGGACCTTGCTTAAAAGATCAGGTGAGTTCTATTTTAAAGAGTATTTTACTGGAATACAATATGTGATTAATGAATTGTGATAAGTGTATGAATATGTCATACGTGAGTGATTATAATGGGATATTATAATTACGTGAGTATTATATGAAAATATAATACGTGGCCGGGCTTTGGACCGGTGTGATAAATTGGCTCGCAACCAATTGATTTGGCCATTGGTGGAGGGATAAGGTGGAATGAGACAGGTATGATGAATAATTGTTAGTTGGTATTATCTTACGTGTGTGGTATTTGTATTTATATAAATAGTGTTTTATATAAATGAGTTTTGAATGAATTACAAATGTCAGGGATTTACTCACTAGACCCTTAGGTCTAACCCTCATTCTCTGTTTTAAAAATTATGTATTCCAGGTGGTGATTCCAGTAAGAACAAGTAATTAGAATACTTGTTGGCTAGCTTTGGAGAAGATTATCATCATGATGCTACGGATGCTTTTGTAGTTATAATTTTGTTATCACTATGTAATTCAAAGTGGATCAAGTTGTAATGAATTTTTATGTTCAGACTTTAGATGGGACCAAATGTGAATGATGAAGTAATTTGTCGTAAATATGTTATGGAATGTATGTTATATGTATGTTTCGTTTTGCGGGATGTTACAAGTGAGCCCTGAGTCTGTTCAACCTCACTGATGATCGCTGATAAAATATGTTATTTACTTATGATACCTGAAGACAAGTTTCACGTCAACTATGTTCTATGCTGAAGTCGAAGATCAAGCCAAAGAACCAGCGACAAGTCTACTAATGAACTGATGCGGATATCAGCGAAGCCAAGATCTGTCCACTCAACGTGAAGTTTCAAGTAGAAGACTTCAGCGAACGCTGAACTTTATCATTCGCTGATAAAGATTCCTTCAGCGAACGCTGATCATGAAGCTTCCTCTACAAGTTACTTTTGTCTTATCCCCTTACACGTCTCCGTATGATCTGTCAGAAAGGACATCCCTTTTGTCCAGAATCGTACAACTAACTCTGATTCTACACTGTTCATCATGCGGCCACTAGGTTGTCTACTGAAGTCAACCCATGCAACCAACCAGCGGCTGCCACGTGTAAAATTGTACTGTTGTGCATTAAATGCATGTAGTATATAAAGGAAACCCTACTTCATAAATGAAGTGCTCGGCCATCTCCTAATTCTAGTGCAAGAAATCTTAGTGATTCTCATAACTTATTTAGATTAGTTGTAATTTGTTTGATACATATCAATAAACAATTTAGAAAAGTAAAAATCGTGTGTTTGTATTCAACCCCCCTTCTACAAACTTGTATAACCCCTTCGGGACCAACAAGTGGTATCAGAGCGGATTGTTTAATCCTATAAACAAGATCTTGCTTATACTATTCTTTTATCTTCCTTGCTATTTTCTCTAATGGCAAACTCCACAAACACAAACTACATTGATAATGGTTCTCTTGCAAAACCCCTTAGATTTTCCAGATATAAATTTAATCTATGGAAAAATAGGTTGATGCTGTTCTTGGAAGGTGTAGATCCTACTATCCTTACTACATCGAGAATGGTCCATATGTTCATGTGATGATTGACCCTGAAATTCCAGGCACTGCTACTCGAGCTGCCATTCCTGATAGAATCATTCCCAGGACTCCTAACACTTCGACTGATGAAGACAAGAAGAAGGTGGCTATCGACACTGAAGCCAGATCCATCCTCTCTATGGCTCTTCCTAGCGAAGTCTACCATTCCGTCATGAACCTGAAAACCTCCAAAGCCATGTGGGACACAATCTGTGTTCAATATGAAGGTACATCTGAAGTCCAGGACTCAAGAAAGATCAGCCTGGTACGACAGTACGAAAGCTTCACTTGTGGTAAGAATGAAACTCTCTCTGAAGTACATCAGCGGTTTAACTGTTTAATTATTGACCTAAAAACCGTTGGTAAGGAATATTCTAACTTTGAGATCCTGACAAAGTTTCTAGAATGTCTTCCTGAAAGCAGGGACAGTTATTCAATGTGTCTCAAGCTCTCAAAGGATCTAAAATCTATGAACCTCTCTACCTTATATGGCACTATGCTCAATCATGAGCAGTCGTGTCATCTTAAGAAGAATCTTGTAAAAGACTCCAAAAGCACACATGTTGCTTTACTCTCTTCAGAGTTGGTACCTACTCAGCGATCTACTGTCACTATCACTGAGTTGGAGTCTAACTCTGATGGCTCATCTGAAGCTGATCCTTCAGAAATAGATGAATCTCTGGCCCTCCTGACTAATTCTTTTAGGAGGCTCAACAGAAAGAGTAACTTCAGAAGAAACAAACCTCTTGCACTCACTGATAAGCCAAAATCATCAACCACTGTTGACAAGGCTACTGCTACCTGCTTTAATTGTGAGAAAGTAGGACACTTCTCTAGTGAATGCATGTCAAATAAGGTCTTTAAACCCTCAGCTTCCTTCTCCAAGAAATCCTCTAACCCCAGGGCTAGAGGTGACAATTATCAGAAGCTGAAAGAGAAGTATGCAAAGCTGAAAAGCTTTAAGAAGAAAGGCAAAGGCCTGATGGTTGACTTTGACTGGGCTGCCTCTGATGATGAAGAATCATCTGACTCTGAAGATGATGATGAGGCCAACCTCTTCCTCATGGCCAAAATAGAAGAAGAGGAGGAACAAACTGAAATTCCCTCTACTTCTGTTTCCAACTCTCAGGTATCAATTGCTCTCACTGATACTCAAGGTTCAGCTCTTAGTGACATCGAAAGACGTCGGACCGTATATCTATTGACTATTGATTAATATGATGCCATGAATGGCAAGACCAAAGCTGAAAAACTAAATATCGATCTTGCTGAACAGCTTAAGAATTGTCACTTAGAAATTCAAAAGCTATCTAAAATAGAAGAAAATCTAAAAGATCAGGTATGTATAAATCAACTCATTCGTATCGAACGAGAAGATGTTGTCGAGGCACTAAAGGCTGAAAAGGCTACTGTTGAAGGATGGTGTAAATCCTCAACAACAATCATTGAGTTATTGAAAGCTTAGATTCCCCTGATTGATAAAAGTGGTCTTGGTTATAAAGATGATACTTTAGAACCATCCACTGATCGTTCCATGCCTGAGTTTGGAATGTTCGTATCCTCTATCCCTGACACTTCCTTGTCTCAGTGCTCCTCTTCTAAAACTCCCATCCCTGAGGAAAAAACTACCTTTAACTTTAAGATAAAGGTAAAGAAAAAGTTTCCAACCAAAAACCTCAGAAGGGTACCTTTGTACCTAAGCTGAATGCTTCTAAAGCTTCAGTGATTTATCCCTCTACTTCTAAGAATAAGATCCTTGGATTCGTTCAGCGATCTACTCCTATAATCAGAGTGGATATAATTGGTAAGAAATCTGAAGAACTGATTGTTCCTCCCATTTCCAATACCAAAGGTATACTTGGTGTTGGCCCTGCTCATTTAAAAATCTCGGCTAAGCATGCAAATGTTCCAAAAGATACTTTTAGCTATAGGAAATGTTATCACTGTGGACTTACTGCTCATATTGCTAGTAAGTGCCCCACAGCTACCAAAGCTATAAAGTTAGCTAAGGTGAAGATCAATGCCCCCAAGGCAAAGAAGACCAATCCTGGTGCAAATCAGGTTAAGGTGAAACCTACCACTGAGGTTACGAAATTAACCAAAGTGAAGACTTGTCCTGAAGCTGAATCTTCTAGAGCTGCGAAGATTGCTGAACCTTCCACTTCCTCTACCACCACTGACAAATGTGGACCCATGGTAAAATGGGTGCCCAAGTCAAACTAATCTTCCTTTGTTTGCAGGTTCAGAAGGGTATCTGGTATCTTGATAGCGGATGCCCTAGCCATATGACTGGAAAGAAAAACCTGCTCACTGGATATAAGGAAGAGAAGGGTCCCTCAGTGACCTTCAGTGGAAACGAAAAAGGTTATACCCGAGGGTTTGGTGTACTCTCTAATGGTACAACAACCTTCAGAAGAGTCACATATGTTGAAGGACTGAAGCATAATCTTCTAAGCATCAATCAGCTATGTGACAAGGATAACAAAGTGATTTTCACTAAGGAATCATGCTTTGTTACTGACAAAAAGGAGAAGATCGCTCTCAGCGGATATCGTATGGAAAATGTTTATGTTATAAACATGGACTCTACAACCACTGAGAACTCCTATTTCTTCTCAAAAGCCTCATCTGATGTCAACTGGCTATGGCATAAGAGGCTCTCTCATCTAAACTTCAAGACATTGGATACTCTTTCCTCTAAAGAGTTGGTTACAGGTCTACCTCAACACTCATACGCTAAGGAGTCTCTATGTTCAGCGTGTGAGAAAGGGAAACAAACCAAGGCAAGCTTCAAATCTAAACAAGTTTCCTCAGTGTCATCTCCTCTTCAACTTTTCCACATGGATTTGTTTGGCTCTGTTAACAAACAATCCCTCGCTGGAAAGAAATACATTGGTCATAGTTGATGAATTCTCTCGCTATACCTGGTAATGTTTCTCCATTCTAAGAGTGACACCCCTGAAGAACTCATCACTTTTGTCAGTAAAATGGAAGTCCTGAACAATATGACCGTTCGCTCTATAAGGAGTGATCATGGGACTGAATTCAAAAACTGTTCTCTTGATTCCTTCTTTGAAAGCAAGGGTATTTCTCACAACTCTTCCTCAGTGAGAACACCGCAACAAAATGGAGTCGCTGAAAGAAGAAATCGAACAATCATAGAAGCTGCACGTTCAATGCTCAGCGATTCTCATCTACCTACTCAGTTTTGGGCATAAGCTGTCAACACTGCTTGTTTTACTCAAAACATGTCACTGATTGTCAAAAGATTCAAGAAGACAGCCTATGAACTTTTCCATGGGAGAAAGCCTTCAATTAGCTTTCTTCACATCTTTGGATGTCAGTGTTTCATACTGAACAACAGAGATGCCCTTGGAAAGTTTGATCCAAAGGCTGATGATGTAATCTTTCTTGGATATTCTTCAGTCTCCAAAGCCTTCAGAGTCTTCAATCGAAGAAGACAAACTGTAGAAGAAACAATCCACGTCACCTTTGACGAATCCCGTTCAGCAAACTCCAGACCTTCTGTTGATACTGAAGAACTGAATCAATGGATGTTTTCTCATCTTGGTGATTCAGAAGATGCTCCTATCCCTCCAACTCATACTCATACCGCTGAAGATGATGATCCTACTATCATACCAAGCATGAAGACAAGTGAAGCTGAATCCTCATGGGTCTCAATTGTTCCTCTTAACACTATGCATGCTTCTGAACCTTCTACCTCAAACATGCCATCTACTTCTCAGCAATCAGTGAATGAAATGACATCTGAACCTCTTCCTCTCTTGGCTGATATACCAGAAGTTGCTGAAGCCTCATCTTTAGCTCCTCCAGAAGTTCAGATTGAGTCAGCGACTTATGCTCCGGCTCAACGATGGACTATTAATCACCCTATTGATCAAATTCTTGGTGATCCAAACGCTGGTGTTCAGACTCGACGAAGTGCAGGTACATTTGTTTATTTGTTAACTTTATTTCTCTGATTGAACCAAAGAAAACAGATGATGCCCTCAAGGATCCAAACTAGGTCAGCGCTATGCAAGAAGAGCTGACAGAATTCGAAAGAAAAAAAATTTGGAAGGTCGTTCCTAGACCATCTGACAAGTCAGTGATAGGCACTAAGTGGGTCTATCGAAACAAGGTCGATGAACATGGAACTGTAACCCGCAACAAGGCTCGTCTTGTTGCTCAAGGATACAGACAAGAAGAAGGTATAGATTACGATGAAACATTCGCCCCAGTGGCAAGACTCGAAGCCATTCGTCTATTCTTCGCTTACGCTGTACACAAAGACTTCAAGGTTTATCAAATTGTTAGATCTGAGTTTTGTCAATAAACTAAGTGTTGAAATCTGATAAGAAGGCTCAGATGTTCTGAGAAGAAGGGTCAGAGTTCTGACTACAAAAGCTCAGCAGGATTACTTTGAAAGTTTACCAAGTACAGAAGTCTGAGAAGAAGAGTCGGAAGTCTGAGAAGAAGAGTCAGAAGTTCTGAGAAGCTTAATCAGAATTATGTTCAGAAGTTCTGAACAACATGTTCAGAACTTATAACTAGATACTTTCCTTAGTGTTTAGTTAACTAATTAGGACACGTGTATTGTTCATATTAGTCATTCATATTTGTACTGTAGCTTTAATATTTCCGTTGCAGTATATATATATAGTGGTTAGCACTACATTGCTAACTGATTTTCCCGAATATATTTGTATTCATCATTTGTAATCTTTGAGATACTCTCTCTCTAAGATCTGTAATTATGTTCTTCATTGAATACAATTGGACTTGATCATATTACTTCTCAATTACTGCTTCAGAGATTGATATATTGATTGTAAGAGTAAATCCTGGACTTACAATTGGTATCAGAGCCAATCAACAAACAAAATTGTTCAAGATCGTGATCGCGAAGGTTAATTGATCAATTTTCTTGAAGATTTCTTGATTCGTTCAAAAATCGATTCCGCTGCTGCTTACAATTCTTGAATTCTTATCAATTCTTGAATTAATTGTTATTTTTCGATCAAGAAATTCAAATTTGTCTTTCTGTTGAAAATTCTTACAATCATGTCTTCTAAATAATATCTCGGTATGGGATCTGAAACAAAGCCACCTGTTTTAATACCTGAAGAGTACCAGCAATGGAAAATTCGAATGATCCAATTCCTAGATAACATAGATGGAAATCTAATGGTTTCAATCCGAGAAGGTCCTATCGAAGTCTATATCGATGTGGCTGCAACCCCTGAAACAGAGACAACTCCAGAAATTCCGGCAACAAGGGTGAAGAAGAATTATTCTCAATACACAGCAGAACAGAAAAATAGGCATGCTATAGACAAAAGAGCAATCACATTGATGACATTGGCCGTTCCGAATGAAGTTCTAAACCGAATTGACAGTGGATCATCCGCCAAGGAAATGTGGGATGAACTGGAAAGACAGATGTTAGGAACTGTTAGATCGATACAAGCAAAGTTAAATCAAAGCATAAATGCTTATGAAAGGTTCAAGGCTAAAGAATCTGAAAGCTTGACTCAGACATATAGTAAATTATGTACTATACTGAATGATTTGAGAAGAAATGGGTTGAAAAAGACAAAGTCAGAAATAAACTACAAATTTCTGAACAGTCTAAACTCTGAATGGTCATCATTTGCTGTAAGTCTACAAATGAATAAGGATATGTGTGAAGAAGATCTCAATGATCTATTATGTGTACTAAATCAGCATGAGGACTCTGTTAAAATTGTGGTTGAAGAAAAGAAGAATGTTGCAGAACAGTTAGCTTTTCTGTCAAAGTCCAAAATTGTTAAAACACCCAAGAAGACTGCGTATCTATCTGAGATACCAAATCTGGAGGAGTCTGATAAGGAAGAGGGATCAGAAGAAGATGAAGATATCAAAATGATTGCTGAAAAGTTGGCCTTGTTGACTAATACTTTCAACAAGAGGTATGGAAAAGGAAAATTTCAGGGCAAGTACAGGAAAGAGCAGGGAAATTCAGATTTCAAGAAGAGAGAGGAGAGAGTAAGTATGAAAAGAAGGAAGAAAGAAGGGAAAAAAATAGAGAAGAAAAGGAAGAAAGAAAAGAAAAGAATATGTGCTTCAAGTGTGGAAAGTCTGGTCACTATGCAAAAGATTGCAAAGTAAAAATTGTGAAGGATTATGAGTACTACACCAAAAAGGCTCAGCTAGCAAAGAAAAGAGATGATGAAGTGGCAATGTTAGCTGAACAAGAAAATTGGTTGTACTACACTTCAGATGAAGATGACTGAATTCACTTTTCACAGATGCAGAGTTATATGGCAAAGATGAAGAATGAGGATGATTCTGACTTTGAAGATGCTGATTCTGAGTCATCCGCTGAGGTACATTCTGCACTTGAAAACTTGAGGACCTAAGGAAAGCTTATGATGAACTTGAAAATGACTTGTGTGATTTGGATTTTGATCTTAAAAATGCTTTAAAAGAAAAGAATGTTTTTATTCAGAAAATAACAAAGCTTGAGAAACTGAAAGCTGAATATGATCTGTTCAAGATTAATGCTCTAAAAGAAAATGATAAATTCTTTAATGAATCAAGTACATATGAAAAAGGTGAATCATTTAATTCATTTTCTAACAAAAATAAGTTGAATTTTTCAGAAAAAGAGGAAAGCAAAAGGAAAGATGATCTGAAAAGAGTTCCTGAGAAGACTGAATTGAACTCTGATTCTGCACCAAAAGCTCATAGTTTCTGTAATAAATGTACATGTACTTTGAAAAATAGAAATAAAAATGAAAGGACTTATGGTACAGATTTGTTGTTACTTGCAAAGAAAAATCTGACTTGTGTTCAATGTGAAAGTGATTCTTTTCAATATTCTCAGAAATGTCCAATCACAATAACATTTGTTTCATTCATAAGAAAAGATATTCAGAATACAGAAAAGAAGAATAATTTTGTCCCTCAAACTCAGAGAAAAGAAAAGATAAAAGAAGTGAATCCTCAAGTTAAAATCAAAAGAAAGAATGAAAAAGTGATTAATGTGAAAGAAAAGAAAGTTGAGAACATTGCAACATCCAAATTTACAACTTTCAAGAAGAGAGTGAACAAATTTGTGAACAGAAAATGTTCTGACTTCATAAAAGTTCAAGGAAAATGGTGTTTAAAGAAAGATTTTGAATGGAAAGTAAAAGGCACTTTTGTTAAATTAGATGACAAAGCTAACAAAGAAGGACCCATTCCAAAATGGGTACCTAAATCTAACTGATTGTTTTTCCAGGGCTGTCATGTGTGGTTTTTAGATTCAGGAGCTTCAAGACACATGACAGGTCAGAAGTCTTTTCTATCAAATTTCACAAAAAAGGCTGGAGGAGCAGTAAACTTTGGAAATAACAGCAAAGGTCAAGTTAAAGGTTATGGAGATTTAACAAAAGGAGATCTGACAATTCAAAAAGTTTTCTATGTTGAAGGATTACAACATAATCTTTTCAGCATAAGTCAATTTTTAGACAGTCTTTGTCAAATCATGTTCCAAATAACAGGTTGCATGATTTTAACTGAGAATTATCTTAAAGTCTTATGGGCCAAAAGACACATGGATTTATTTGTGGTTAACTTTTCAAAATTACAAACATTAAATCTTGTTTGTCTTTTATCAAACTCAACTGCAAATGAATGCTGGCTGTGGCGCAGAAGATGTTCTCATTTAAACTTCAAAGATCTTAATAATCTTGTTGCAAAACATCTGGTTAAAGGTTTACCAAAGATTAAATTTGAAAAAGAATCATTATGCTCAGCTTGTGAAATGGGCAAGATGAAAAAGAGTTCTCACATATTAAAAATGGACTCATCTTGCAAAGCACCATTAGAAATGATTCATACTGATCTTTGTGGTCCTATTTCAGTTCAGTCTATGGGAGGAAAGAAATATATGCTTGTAATTGTCGATGAATATTCCAGATACACATGGGTTGAGTTCTTAAGGGCCAAGTCAGAAGCTGCTACTACTTTGATAAACTTTATCAAAAGAATTCAAGTTTTCTTACAACTTCCAGTTCAGAAAATCAGAAGTGATAATGGAACAGAGTTCAGAAATGAGACACTTCAGAACTTTTTAGAAAGTTCTGGGATTTCTCACAATTTCTCTGCTGTCAGAACTCCTCAACAAAATGGTGTTGTTGAAAGGAAAAACAGAACTCTAGTTGAAGCTGCAAGAACCATGTTGGCTTATTCAAATCTTCCAACTTTCCTATGGGCTGAAGCAATTGCAACTGCTTGTTTTACACATAACAGAACTTTAATCAATAAAAGATTAAATAAGACTGCTTATGAACTGATAAATAAAAGAAAACCATTAATCAAATTCTTTCATGTTTTTGGTTGCAGATGCTACGTTCTTAAATACAGAGAAAATCTTGCCAAATTTGATAAAAAGGCAGATGAAGGATACTTTGTTGGTTATTCATTAACTTCCAAAGCATTCAGAATCTACAATAGAAGAACCAAGAGAATGATGGAAAGCATCAATGTAACATTTGATGAAGCCAGAATGAAGACTTCTGAACAAGACAGTTCAGAACTCATGCAGAACAAGACAAGAATGACTTCTGATACAAATTCTAATCCTATTTGTTCAGAACTCAATTTATTGTTTAAGGATGCTTTTCTAGAACTAATTTCTGATTCTTATGCAGAATATGAAAACCCAAAGATGGTAAAAGAGATGAAGAATAGAACTCCAGAAATAGTTCAATCAAATGTAATTTCTGATAAAGGTCCATCTGAGGAGTGTCCAAGTTTGATAAATACAAGTGGTGAAAATTCTAAACCATGTACTCAGAATTCCGAACCTTGTATTCAGAACTCTGAACAAGTTACTCAAAAATCTGACTTCACTGCTCAGAATCCAAACTTGGATACAACTCCTACTCATATCTCAGAACAAGGGGACAACTCAGAATTACATGCAATCATTGATGAGAATGATACAAACAACAATCTTTCAGAAATTGATGTTCTTCCCAGTGCAAATAAATGGACTAAAAATCATCCTATTCATCAAGTAATAGGTGATCCATCAGCAGGAGTAAAAACCAGACCAGCTACAGCAAATGAAGCAATGTTTGTTAGTTTCTTAAGTGTGATTGAACCTAAGAAAGCTAATGAAGCCCTAGAGGATTCAGATTGGAATTCAGCAATGCAAGAGGAATTGCTCCAATTTGAAAGAAACAAAGTTTGGAGACTCATTCCAAAGCCTGAAGGTAAATCCATCATTGGAACTAAATGGGTGTTCAGAAACAAAAAGGATGAGTCAGGTGTTGTTATTAGAAACAAGGCAAGATTGGTTGCTAAGGGATACTGTCAACAAAAAGGAATTGATTATGATGAAACATTTGCACCAGTGGCAAGAATAGAGGCAATCAGAATATTTTTGGCCTATGCAGCACACAAGAACTTCAAGGTGTATCAATTGGATGTAAAATCAGCCTTTCTAAATGGCAAACTTAATGAAGAGGTGTATGTTCATCAACCTGAAGGTTTTGTTGATCCAGAATTTCCTGATCATGTTTATATTTTAGACAAAGCTTTATATGGTCTAAAACAAGCACCACGAGCCTGGTATGACACTCTTACTCAACATTTGTTAGTTTCAGGGTTCAAGGAAGGTAAGATTGACACAACTTTGTTTTTAAAGAAACAGGGTCAGGATTTAATTCTTATTCAGATTTATGTTGATGACATAATATTTGGTTCTACCAGTCCAGAATTATGTGATAATTTTTCTAAAATCATGTCATCTGAATTTGAAATGAGCATGATGGGTGAGCTGAATTTTTTCCTTGGTCTTCAAGTCAAACAATTACCAAATGGTATTTTAATAAATCAAGGAAAATATGTCAGAGATATTCTGAAAAGGTTCAAAATGTCTGATTGTGCTTCTATGAGAACTCCTATGGCAACAAACATAAAGTTAGATGCTGATCTCAAAGGAGTTTCAGTAGATAACAAACTCTATAGAGGCATAATGTTTTCTACCTGTTTCTGTGCTAGATTTCAATCTAACCCAAAAGAATCACATATGTTAGCTGTCAAAAGGATTTTAAGATATCTCAAAGGATCACCTGATCTAGGTTTATGGTATCCAAAAGAAACTGACTTCAAATTGACTGCTTTCACTGATGCTGATCATGCAGGAAGTAGGTTGGACAGAAAAAGTACTTCTGGTGCTTGTCATTTTTTGGGGGATAAGATAGTGAGTTGGGCATCAAAGAAATAGAATTGTGTGTCCACTTCAACTGTTGAGGCAGAGTATGTTGTTGCTGCTGCTGCATGCTCTCAAACTTTGTGGATGAGAACACAACTCATGGATTATGGATATCAGCTCAACAAAATTCCCATCTATTGTGACTCAGAAAGTGCAATTGCCATTACTCAGAACCCTGTTCAACATTCAAAGACTAAACACATAGATGTGAGGTATCATTTTATAAAGGATTATGTGGAAAAAGGAACTATAGAGATGCACTTTGTGCGTACAAAGTATCAATTGGCTGACTTATTCACAAAGCCTCTTGATCACAAAAGGTTCTATTTTCTCATATGTAAAATAGGAATGCTTAATCTGACTAATTGAAAATATTTGTGTTTCTTAAAAATAAAATGTTAAATTTTTTCAAGTAAAATTGTCTGAGTGGTGTACCCAGAACTCTGATTCTTAAGTTCAAAACTTCTGACTCTTAAGATCAGAACTTCTGAGTTTTGAGTTCAGAACTTCTGAGTCTTGAGTTCAGAACTTCTGAATCTTAAGGTCAGAGACTCTGAGTCAATACTTCAGAAATTTATCTTTCAAAAATTTATTTCTGAGAAATACAAATACTTCAAGCTTATGGATTATTTTTCTCTATTTTTTTCTACCTCATCTTTATGTATCATATATGGTCAAGTACATGCTAAAGTCAAGGGGGAGCATCAAAATCTTTTGGAAATCATATCATGATGCTAAAAAGGTTTGTGTTCATTTCTTATTTCTGATCATTCTAAAAAGAACAAGCTTTTAATGATAAATTTTTTTTTCTTCTTGTTCAAACTATATCTGAATTTCAAATGTTTTCATATTCAGATATAAGATTTTAAATGATTTTCTTTAAATCATCATTTTGTGAACAGTATTCTGATGATACATTGTTTTTCTATCTGTTCAAACATCTTCTGATTAATTAAAGTTTTTACATTTGTCAAAAGTTGATTTTAAATAAATCTTGGTTACAAGGCAAATTCTTCTGAATCATGGGCTCAGAACTCTGAGTAGAATACTCAGATCTCTGATAAAGGAAAGACAATCTTCTGAGCGTGTTATTCAGATTTTTGACTTGTGTCAATATTCTATTAAATAACACGTGTCAGCTTCATATTTGGTTGATTATGCCACGTATTTCATTTAAATCTTCTGTGGCATTTCAAACGTGTTGACTCCGTTATAACTTTGACCTCGCTTTTCCGTCAAACCTTTCAACTTCGCGGATTTTAAATAGGTCTTAAAATCCCTATTTCAAATTCTTTCAAATTTCAGAGTGAAAAGTGAGATACGAATCAATCAAGAGTTCTTTGAGTTTGTTTTCTTCTTAAATCATGTATGGATTTCGAAGTAGTGGTCAAATATCTCTGCATTCTACTAAGTCTTTGATGGATTCATCCGATTCCGATAATGATTAAGTGCAAAATAGAGCTGTTGAGGAAGAAGCAATAGGAAATGATGAGATAAATGAAGAAGATGAACAAATGGCTGAATCAGAAGGAAATGTAGATGAGGTAAACATAAATGTTGAACATGAACAGAGTGCTGCAGGGTCGATTATGTCGAATAGACCAATTTTAGTGGAAAGGGTTGTGCCTGAAAGTGAATGGTTAAAATTGTCAGAAAATAACTGTGTTTTACTATTTGAGGAGAGTAGATTTAAGCCTGAACATAGAATCATCATGGAATTATTCAAGTATCATCCTTACAGGAAATGGTTTACAAGAAGCAAAACAGTTCCTATTCAGTATATTCAACAATGGTGGAGACATCTTAGGTTAGAAGACAACAAGTTTGTATCTGAAATTGGTGGAGTAACATTTGCTTTATCAATCTCTGCACTAAGAGAAATGTTAAATCTTCCAGAGAAAGATGATGTACAAAGAAGGTCAGACTTTGAAGACTCACCTTTAACAGAGGAACTAATTGCAGAATTTATGAAGTTAGGATATAATGAAGGACTAAGGACCCTTAGTTTGTTCAGAAGGAACAAATTGCCACCTATTTGGGCATGTTTCTTTCATGTGGTGAATAAGTGTTTGTCAGGGAAAAATAGCTCAGCAGATCAAGGTTCAAAACAGATTCTTCAGATCTTTCAGGGTTTAGTGAAGAATAGGCATTATGATTACACTGCTATACTTTGGGAAGACATGAAGAACACTTTTGAGAAAAATCAGAAAGCTATTCAAAAGAAGACAAAGGATACTCCTCTGGCATACATACCTTACATAAGGTACTGGCAAATTGTGATATGGTATGCAATGCAAGAAAACAGAACCATTTCAAGAAGATCAAATGAACAGCATGGTCCTACTTTTTATTTGGGTAAGATGTCTTCAGTTACTAAACTTGAGAATTATCCTAATCATAAACTGTTGCCAAAATCACTTAGGAATTATATACCAAGGGAGAGTGAGATTTTAAAAGCATATTGCACCTCTATGGGAATTGAAGTACCTCAAATCCCTACCCATGAGGACCAACCTGAGAAGAGAGGTGAGGGGTCTAGTCCAGTTAGAGAGGGGGAGGATGTTCAAATCGGTGAACATTCTAAGAGAAATGAGGGGCAAAATTCTGAGAGCTTGGTTAGAATAAGTGAGGAAAAACAGAATGAGGGTGGTGAGGATGAGAGATTGTCAACAGAGGTTCAAACAGAAAGAGATGCCTCTGAACTAGCTAATCTTAACCAGGTAACCACAACTGCTATTGGTTCACATTTCTTGGTGTCCAATATTGAAACAAACACCATGGACCTAGTGGTGGATCTTGAACAACCCATCCATACCCACTCAGAAGCATTTCAACATGCTACTGTTTCACACAATTCAGGGGAACCATCCCAAACTCATTTGGAGGGAGGTGATAAATCCCAACCTATTTTTCAACACATTGAGTCTAAATATCACAGTCCTATTCAAATTGAGCCTGAAATTCCTTCTAACACTTGCACAAATCAAGAATTTCGTATTCCTGACACAACATTCATAGACATACCTAATATTGGGTGTCAAGGATTGAATGGAAGTCCTGGTGAGGTGAACATTTCAAAAGCCTCATTCAAACGTGCATCTGTTGTACAATATGACTTCGTGTTATCTACAGGCCATGAGTCCTCTGGGCACATGAAAACTGGACCATCTGTTGGTTCAGGTTCACGGTTAGATTATTCTAATTTGAAAAGATTCAGAATCAAAACAAGGAGATGGGGGAAAAAGTTGAAAAATTAGAAGAAAAGGTAGATGGTCTGAATAATGAGGTGAAATGATTGAAAGAAATGTTAGAGGGAAAATTGATATCTGTTGAAACTAAGATAGATAATGTGAAGATATCCTTGGAATCTCATAAAAAGGAGATCAAGGATATAATGTCTGAATTTCAAAAAGATCTGTTGAAACAAATGCAGAGTATGCAAGATTCTGTATTTAAAGCACTGAGTGTATCTATGGCTTCAACTTCAAAGCCTCTTGATCTTGTTCCACTTGCAGAAGCTGAACCTGAAGGTATTTCTGGTCAGAACTACAAAAGAAAGTTTGATGATAATGAACCTCATGATCATCAAAAGGGGGAGAAAAGGCAAAGGTTGAGTTCTGATGATGATATTGGCATAGAAGATTTTGAAATATCAGATATGCATTTAGTCAGTACAAAGAACACAGAAGTTCAGACAGAAGAAATTGTAAAGACATTGGATAATCAGATAGTTCAGATTGACAGTTCAGATACAGAGGAAGTGGAGGTGGAAAGCATAGATGGTGGTGATTCTGATAAAACAGAAGAATTGAATTTAGACACGGAGATGGAAGTTAATTCTGATGAAACTGAAACTATTGAGGAACCTATTTTGGGATCAGAGGAAGTAGATGAAAGCTTAGTGGTTGTGAACACTTGTACAGATATTGTTCCATATGATAAAGATAGTGTGATAGACTCTGAGTCAGAAGAAAGGAGATTGAACGAGATTTTGATCAGAAGGATGCACAGTGAGATAGTCAGAGCACTTAATGTTCAAAATATTCAAAAAGCTGTGAAGATGGTAAGACCTATTGATCTGATGGGAGAAGAAGATAATTCAGTTGGATATTCTCATAAATTTCAAGAGGATTTTTATTTCAACCATGTTGATGATATTGCTGATGATATAGGAGAATATGAAAGAGTCAAAGAATACTTCATGCCTTCAGAATATCTATTCAGAAATCCAATTGAAATCCCTAAGATTAATCTACCAATGTTAGAGGAACCTATATATGATTTTGATCTGGAATTAAGTGATATACCACTTGCTAAACATATTCATGACGACATCTTCCCAGAAGAAACATATGAGAATCTTTATCACAAAGAAGGAGAATATGAAGTTTTGGAAAATAATGTTGATGGTTTCATGGATGGAAGATCTCAGATGATTTAGCAGAAGCCTCAAACAGATTTATAATTCCTGACTCAAGGATGCACATTCAGAAAAGGATTGAGAAAGTTTTGATGGTCTGAAGTATGTAAAATTGGAAGTATTGAAAGAAAAGAATGTAAAGGTTTTCTTATCAATCTTGATTTCCACAGATTAACTCTTGAAGATCAGATCTTTCTTGTTGAGTTCTTTGCCAGTACTGTAGAACCCTGGATAGAGATTGAATGTAGAAGACTTCTAGGCATTTATGTCAGAAACATGTACTTGTATGATTTTCAACTAGCTATTGAAGGAAGAAAGGAGAAATGCAACTTAAGCTGTCCAGAGATGATTCCAGGGATTGGTATACATGAGAAAGGGTTTATAAATGAAGGAATGGAATCAGAAGGTTTTGCATACACAGTTCATGAAAGACTTGAACTATTCAGATTGAAGGATTTGGTAAAATATAGTGATGCAACTTTGAGTTGGTTACTAAATGGAATGGAAGGATTTTCTGTATCTGAAAGAAAAAGTCTGGGGAAGAGATGTGTGAAATCTGTTAAAAGAAAATTAAGTCTCAGAAGAAAGATCAGAAGCTGTGGTGAATGGTTGCTATCAGAGGTTAATCCCAAAAAGATGCTGCATAATGACTTTGTGTTTCCTGCTGAATATGAGGTGAATGAAATTCTTTCAGATGAAGATGAAAAAATTCAGGACATAATTCCTCAGAATGTGCAAATAACAAGTTTTGAACAAGCTGAACAATCTGAACCAAAAGAAGATGAGATGTCTATTGATATGAATAGGTATTTTCTGGAGTTTGATCTGCCAAACTTCTTTGATCCAATTGAAGTAAACTTTCTAAGTGTATATCATGACAAACCAAAAGAGACTCAGATCTGATTGGCTGAGAAGTCAAGATGTCTTGGAAAACCAAAGAAAGATGTGTATTCAGATTTCCTAATCACTGGGATCAGAGAATTAAAGATCAAGCAGTTCAGAAAGCAAGAAAACTTATCCTTTGAAGTATTAAGAGAAGATGGAAAGGTGTACTTATTTACTGATGCAGACTTTGAAAAGCTATCAGTAATGGATTTCTACAGATTACACAGTATGTTGTGCTTCAAAGAATCAAGCAAAGATAAGAATGAAAGGAAGGCAAGGAGTGTAGTGATTGAAGCTATGTTTTACATCCTAAGATGGCATTGTTATACATATTTTCAAATAGCTCTGTATTTACAAAGGCCAGGTGTCAATCTTTCAAGACCCATCACAGATCATGATCAGAAGCAAGTATTAAAAACTGGAAGTGTGTGCAGACATCCAGAATTGGGAGTATTTTTGAAAAAAAAGAGTGAAAAGATCCTTTTCAGAGCAAAGGAGACTGCAAAATATAGCTCTGGAACTTTGAGATTCATCAAGCATAATTTGGAGAAAAAGGTGCTGAAGGTGAAGCAAGCTAACATGACTCAAGAAGTGATCACTCAGCAAGTTGAAACTATTCAGAAAATTATTGATAGAATTGACAAGAGACTTACTCAGAGAAATGTGCTGTTACAGAAAATTGTTCCTGCATTGAAAGAGCTTGGTGATACAAAGTATAAGTTTATTTGACAAAAAGGGGGAGATTGTTAGATCTGAGTTTTGTCAATAAACTAAGTGTTGAAATCTGATAAGAAGGCTCAGATGTTCTGAGAAGAAGGGTCAGAGTTCTGACTACAAAAGCTCAGCAGGATTACTTTGAAAGTTTACCAAGTACAGAAGTCTGAGAAGAAGAGTCAGAAGTCTGAGAAGAAGAGTCAGAAGTTCTGAGAAGCTTAATCAGAATTATGTTCAGAAGTTCTGAACAACATGCTCAGAACTTATAACTAGATACTTTCTTTAGTGTTTAGTTAACTAATTAGGACACGTGTATTGTTCCTATTAGTCATTCATATTTGTACTGTAGCTTTAATATTTCCGTTGCAGTATATATATAGTGGTTAGCACTACATTGCTAACTGATTTTCCCGAATATATTTGTATTCATCTTTTGTAATCTTTGAGATACTCTCTCTATAAGATCTGTAATTCTGTTCTTCATTGAATACAATTGGGCTTGATCATATTACTTCTCAATTACTGCTTCATAGATTGATATATTGATTGTAAGAGTTTATCCTGGACTTACACAAATGGATGTTGAATCAGCGTTCCTCAATGGAAAGCTGAATGAAGAAGTCTACCTGGAACAACCTCCAAGATTCTCAGATCCTAAGCATCCATGTTATGTTTATAAACTGGATAAGGAAATTTATGGCTTAAAGCAAGCTCCTCGTGCATGGTATGACACTCTATCTACTTATCTCCGTATTGAAAAATTTGAGCGAGGTAAAATCGATAAAACTCTATTTTTCACGAAAGTAAAGGGTCATATTATTCTTGTTCAATTATATGTCGATGATATTATATTTGGTTCCACTAACCATGACCTTTGTACTCGTTTCGCTGATAGAATGAAAGCTGAATATAAAATGAGTATGATGGGTGAGCTAACCTATTTCCTTGGTCTTCAAATCAAGCAGAATGAAAAAGGAACTTTCATTCACCAAGGAAAATATGTTAAAGATATGCTGAAAAAGTTTGATTTAACTCAGAGCTCAGCTATGAAAACCCCTATGGCACCGCCGCTGACACTAAACAAGGATCCTTCAGGGGAACCTATTAATGTCATGACGTACCATGGGATGATCGGCTCTCTTCTGTATCTTACAGATAGCCGACCTGATATTATGTACGCAACCTGTTTGTGTGCACGATATCAAGCTGAACCTAAGGAATCTCATTTGATCGTTGTAAAGCGTATTTTTCGATACCTTAAGGGTACTCCAAACCTAGGTCTTTGGTATCCCTATGACTCAGGGTTTGATCTAATCGCCTATTCAGATAGTGATTTTGCAGGTTGCAAATTGGATAGGAAAAGCACCACAGGAGGCTGTCAGCTCCTGGGTGGAAAGATGGTGATTTGGACAAGTAAAAAGCAAAACTCAGTGTCCACCTCAACCGCTGAAGCTGAGTATGTAGCCGTTGGAAGCTGCTGTTCTCAGGTATTGTGGATGAGAAATCAGCTACTTGACTATTACCTTCAGCTCTCGAAAAGTACAATCTATTGCGACAGCACTAGTGCCATCGCTATAGCAAACAATCCAGTGCTACACTCAAAGACCAAACACATTGAAATCAGGTATCATTTTATCAGAGATCATGTGATAAATGGTGATATAGAACTTCATTTTATCCCAACTGATCTTTTCACCAAACCTCTTGATGAGATAAGATTCAACTTTCTCATCAGCAAGCTTGGAATGCTGAACTTAGAAGAGTAAAACCTTCAGTGGTTAACATTTGATCAGTGATAAAAATGAATTTGTATAACCCTATTAATCACCTACTCTCTGAACAAAATTGATTCGCTGATATCAAGGTATGTTCTCTCTTACTCGCTGACGTTCGCCTAAGAATGCAAGATTTCAAAACAAATTGCATCGCTGAATATCTCTTCCTTTCAGTGATACTTTGAAATTCTAAAATCACACTGATATTTCTAATCAGTGCTTCATGTTTTAAAAATGTCCCTGAGTTTTCAAAACCCTCAGAGACACCTTAAAATATGAAAGGACGTTTGTGACATCATCACAACGGATAGACCATGGCATGCCTTTTCTCTTACACGTTCGCCCGTTTCATTTACCTTGTCCAATCAAATTCAATAGACGTGTCCGTGTCATCTTGAAAAATATTCCCGCTCATAGTTTTTCTCTCTCTACTCTCACTATATAAACCCCTTGAGTTTATAATTTTACCTTTTACGCGAACATCATCTCTCTCTAGCAAGAATCAACTGTTGCATTTGAACTTATTTCTCAAGAACCTATTCATCTTCATCTTCTTCAATACTACAGGTTAATAGTTCTTTACTTTGGAACTCACAAACTTGTTTTTGATCTTATTCTTGGTTCTAAAAGATCAAACAAAAGAACTTTTTCCAAATGAAATCATTTTCTTCGTGATTTTATGAACACAATATGTTTTCAGATTGTTCTTCGAGTTTAAAATAAAAATCTTAAACTTGACTATTTCATATGTTTTTCCAGAATCCATTCTTTAAAAGGAAACTGGAAAAGAAGAACATTCACTATGTTTTGTACTTTTGTTCAAAACTAGAAAAACCCTAATCTCCATTTCTGTCTCTAAATGGAAATTATAAAACCCTAAAAACCCTTATTTTGGAATTTTATCCATTTTAAGAACTTCTCTTCATATTCTTCATGTTTATATGTAGAATCCAGATCCGTGCAACTATGATGAAATCGAAATATATGAACAATAAGAACAAATGATTTCAACTGGTCATCCCTGTCATTCACTTTCAGAGAGAATTTGCAATACAGTGTTTGAAAGTAAAAAGGATGATTAGCTTGTTTTTCCAAGCTAATCTTACATTAAATACAATGGGCCCATGGTTAACAAGCCCACGTCCCGTTCACTAAAAGGCTCAAATTAAACAAATACAATTCAACCCTTAAACTTTAAATCAACCATAAAACCTGCCCTAACAATCTCCCCCTTTGATTTGAAGTTCGAGTTGGCGCTCTATATCTCTCCAGTTGAAGACATATCTTTTGTGGAGCGCGAAGTGTACCTCGAACAATCTGATGGCGCGGCGAGAGTCGATGCGATCTTCAATCATTTCCAAGGCATTCCTGGCAGTTACTTCATTCGGATTCAGAACATAAGAATACCTTGGATTTTCAGACTCGTGCTGAATAGTCTTTCGAAGAGAATCTCTGACCTTTAGGAGCGTGTCGTCGCAGAATCTTTCCACCTGACTGAAGCGCATAAATTTTTTCTCTTTTTGCTCGTTGAGGTAAACAATCCCGGATTCTGGTTCCAGAAGCATAGCGTTCTCGGGATACATGTTTAACTCAGGTGCTTTCAAATTCGGCTTGATATCATGATGGTGCGGACCAGGTATCGACGAACAGCTTCGAGTGCCTTTGTAATTTCTAGCGGTCGGATGGTTCTTGTACGTAAGTCTTTCAGAATAACCAGAAAGTCGAGTGGTCGGAGGTTCTTGAAATCAACTTCTAAAAATTTCCATTCATTCCCATCTTCACTTCGAACAATGAAAACTGGGTAGACGATCCTCATAATACGTCTTGAATAGATACTGATTACCTCCATGATTCGAAGTTTGGTTCTTACCTGGTTGACTGGAAGACACCGCTGCATTGTGCTGATATATCGGCGTTGAAATTCTGGGTCAAGGTTGTAGATACCCAAACAGAAGGTCGGTTCGATCGGGCAAAGCTTGTGGACGAACAGGTTTTTCAAAGATTCCTCCAGATGAGGGATTAGTACCATGATCTTCTCCCAACGGTTTTGTTGCTGTTGAGGAAGGGGAGGAAGATCAGAAGTTGTCGTGGGAGGAGTAGTTGTCAGTAGATCGGGACTAGTACACTCGGGTCTTGTTGAGGATGTTCCGGCGGGCTGAGCATAGTGAACGGGGGATGCTCCATACAAATTTTGGAGCAGGAACTGATCATAATCAATGTTGTCATCCTAATCAGTGGGGAAGACCAAATTTACTTGGAGATTTACGGCACTGGCGGCTTTTTCGTACCATGCGTCTTCGGTCTCCGGGTTGGCTTCACAATCTGGATCTATCATATCCAGAAATGGTCTGTCTGATGAGTCAAAATTGAACAGTACCTGTGTTGAACCCTCGGGCTTTTCAACCGTCGGGTCTTCTTCATCTGAAATCTCCATATCTATGACCATATCTGCTAGAGGCAACTTGGCTTCGGGAGCTTCTGATGTAGTTGCCGCAGTTGGGGGTTCCTGTTGAACCACTGTTGTAGTTTCGACAGTCATGATCTGGGCGGTCTCGGTTTGGCGTAGACGCTTCTCCCCCTCACGGTGATCAGTATCATCCTGGTCATCGTGCTTGCGTTTGAGACCGCCGGCTTGACTCTTACAAGTGTCTTCTAGTGAGCGGACCCTCTCAGATAGCGTGGCGAGCGCTTTGTTGTAGTCATTGAGGGTCGAGTCAATGGCGTCAAGGCGTGATGTGATAGATGAAGCTGGAGCAGTGACATGGGATCGGATAACTGAGAGCAGGTCTGCTTCGGTAGATGCGGTGGTGTCGGATTCCTGGAGCAGCTGGGCCAACAGCATCGTCTTCAGGGTCTCCACTGAATAGATTGGTTGCTGTTGAATCGGTGGAGGTACAGAGGCGGTTTCGGGTTCGACGATGTGGCCCTTTCCTTTGATAGCACGCATCGCTTCGGGAAGCTCAGCGACAACATGTTGCTGCATCTGTTGCTCCATATCCTTGCGGACAGCGTTAAGGGTGCTGTCCAGAGACCCTGGTGACACGAAGTCGGGTAAATTAACCCTGGGACCACTTAGGTTACCCGTTGAGGCATCTACCGTGGGGGTAGAGCCACCTACGTTCACAATTGGCGTGATAATAGCTGTGGTAGGATTTCTGTCCGATCCTCGTGTTCCGGTAGACGGAGACACTACAGACGTTCCGGTCGGGTCACTAAGAGCCGCGACTTGGTGTTGTTCCGCATCAAGTGTCCTAGTCAAAGAATATTCAATAACAAATGGATCTAGACTCGATGGTGCACTGAAAGAAGTCGAGACCGGGGGTTGCTGGTCTCTTGTTTCAACACCAGTACTCTCCGAGTGAGAGACCGGTGGAAGTTGTGCTATATCCCCGTGTGAGACTAAAACATCCATCTTTTGAGAGACAGATGAGTGGCTATGGAGGTCGTGCAATTGCTCCGCTGGGTCCACGGAGGCTTCTTCGATACCCTGTCCCAACAAATAAGACGAGGTAGTAGATGTGGCAACCCGGATATGACGTGGCTGGTTTCGCTCAGGTGCCACGTTATCTTTACGGCTCAATCTTTCTTGGTTCGCGTTCGACCTTAATACCCTCCTTCTCACATGTTCTATGTCTCGGGGAAGGTCCCTCCGGCTCTGGCTGGACCATGGCATTCCCTAACTCTCGTCTACATGCTATCACAGGTAGGGTTTCAGGCATATGCATAGCACGGATATTATCCTGCTCCCCCTCAAAATATTTAGACTTTGTAATAAAAACAATGTGACTCTTCCCCTCGGATTGAGGTTGTTGATCCGCCATTGAATATCTGTAAAAAGACCCAAAGTTAGTAAACAGGACGGATAAACAAGTATCAGCGCGTACCTTTGCTTTGATAGGCTCAATCTGAGATAGATTGAGGATTGGCAGTGACAAAACAGGTACCGGATAGATCAAAATAGGGGTGTCTGGACAAGGATTTGAACAAATAAGACTTTCCGGACAGACACAAGTAGCCGGACAAAGGGTGTGCGGATAAAACTATTGATCGTCAAAACTTCCGGACGACACAAGTATCCGGACAAAAGGTGTTCCGGACAAGCATGGTTTCCGGATACAGTTGAGCATTCCGGACAAATATGGTTTCCGTATACAGTTGAGCATTCCGGACAAAAATAAGACTATCCGGATACTCTGGGATTTTCACAAAAAAATGCTTTGTCCTTGTAGATTTTGCCAAAATAGGACTGTTTGGATTTAAAAATGAACCTTCTCTCGCTCCCCCTGAAACTGAGCATGGGGATGGCTTTGCTCCCCCTCGGAATATGTGCATAGTGTGAAATGCACACGGGAGTATCCACACACACAAAAAAACTTTTCAGCATTTAAAAAATTGTGTGTGAAGCTCCCCCTCAACAGTAGAGTATACTTACCTGATGGCTGATCATGCTCCCCCTAAACACATGAGCAACTCGTGAAAGCACAGGTATAAACAAACCTCGCGTCTTCGTAATATTGTTCCTTGTAGATCGTGAGCAGCTCCCTCCTTCCGGTCATGTGTGTGGAGCATTCAGTGTCTAAGAGTCACACATGACCGTCCTGCAAAACAAGTTTAGCGGACCTTGGGTACCCAGATTTGCCTGGGTCCCGGAGGGTTAGATTTGGCACTGCCTGGGGAAATTTGCTTTGACTCAGCTTTCCCTTTAGGTGTAGATTTTACACCGTTGGAGGGAACTGGTTTTGGCACTTGTTGCCTCTTGGGTGTAGAATTTACACCTTTTGGGGGAACATATTTTGGGGCAGATTTCCACCTGGGTGCCGGTTTAACCTCAGTAGGAGCAGCCCGTGTAGGAATGGGTCGGGTCTCCCGCTGTGGATTAACCGTTTGATTGAAACCCCATTTAAAATGATTTTGTTGCTTGTTATTATGAGGTTTGCGCTTATGAAATAGGTTACCAACAAAGTAAGGCGCATACCAATCATTATTGTGAATATCATCAAAATCATTCCAACCACAATTAGAACAACATAAACAATCATGCGATAACTGAATCAATTGATTAAGTGATTTAACTTTAACGGGAAAAGAAACATCAAAATGGTTCCAATGATTCCAAGCATAATTGTCTTTGTCTATTCTAGAATTGAAAATAGGTGGGGATGACTTTGACGCATCCTTCTCGACAGATTCCCTCTTTAGCCACTTTGGTGTTTCTTTTCCCGTTGAAGTTAAATCACTTAATCAATTGATTCAGTTATCGCATGATTGTTTATGTTGTTCTAATTGTGGTTGGAATGATTTTGATGATATTCACAATAATGATTTGTAGAATCAAGATCCGTGCAACTATGATGAAATCGAAATATATGAACAATAAGAACAAATGATTTCAACTGGTCATCCCTGTCATTAACTTTCAGAGAGAATTTGCAATACAGTGTTTGAAAGTAAAAAGGATGATTAGCTTGTTTTTCCAAGCTAATCTTACATTAAATACAATGGGCTCGTGGTTAACAAGCCCACGGCCCGTTCACTAAAAGGCTCAAATTAAACAAATACAATTCAACCCTTGAACTTTAAATCAACCATAAAACCTGCCCTAACAATCTCCCCCTTTGATTTGAAGTTCGAGTTGGCGCTCTATATCTCTCCAGTTGAAGACATATCTTTTGCGGAGCGCGAAGTGTACCTCGAACAATCTGATGGCGCGGCGATAGTCGATGCGATCTTCAATCATTTCCACGGCATTCCTGGCAGTTACTTCATTCGGATTCGGAACATAAGAATACCTTGGATTTTCAGACTCGTGCTGAATAGTCTTTCGAAGAGCATCTCTGACCTTTAGGAGCGTGCCATCGCATAATCTTTCCACCTGACTGAAGCGCATAAATTTTTTCTCTTTTTGCTCGTTGAGGTAAACAATCCCGAATTCTGGTTCCAGAAGCATAGCGTTCTCGGGATACATGTTTAACTCAGGTGCTTTCAGATTCGGCTTGATCAGATTTACCTTTTTCGCCTTGTTCTCGATAGCCATTTGGAAGTCCGTTAGATAAGACATCATGATGGTGCGGACCAGGTATCGACGAACAGCTTCGAGTGCCTTTGTAATTTCTAGCGGTCGGATGGTTCTTGTACGTAAGTCTTTCAGAATAACCAGAAAGTCGAGTGGTCGAAGGTTCTTGAAATCAGCTTCTGAAAATTTCCATTCGTTCCCATCTTCACGTCGAACAATGAAAAATGGGTAGACTATCCTCATAATACGTCTTGAATAGATAATGATTACGTCTGTGATTCGAAGTTTGGTTCTGACCTGGTTGACTGGAAGACACCGCTGCATTGTGCTGATATATCGGCGTTGAAATTCTGGGTCAAGGTTGTAGATACCCAGACAGAAGGTCGGCTCGATCGGGCGAAGCTTGTGGACGAACAACTTTTTCAAAGATTCCTCCAGATGAGGGATTAGTACCATGATCTTCTCCCAACGGTTTTGTTGTTGTTAAGGAAGGGGAGGAAGATCAGAAGCTATCGTGGGAGGAGTAGTTGTCAGTTGATCGGGAGTAGTAGACTCGGGTCTTGTAGAGGATGTTCCGGCATGCTGAGTATAGTGAACGGGGGATGCTCCAGAATCGGGCTGTCTGATGAGTCAAAATTGAACAGTTCCTGTGTTGAACCCTCGGGCTTTTCAACCGTCGGGTCTTCTTCATCTGAAATCTCCATATCTATGACCATATCTGCTAGAGGCAACTCGGCTTCGGGAGCTTCTGATGTAGTTGCCGCAGTTGGGGGTTCCTATTGAACCACTGTTGTAGTTTCGGCAGTCATGATCTGGGCGGTCTCGGTTTGGCGTAGACGCTTCTCCCCCTCACGGTGATCAGTATCATCCTGGTCATCATGCTTGCGTTTGAGACCGCCGGCTTGACTCTTACAAGTGTCTTCTAGTGAGCGGACCCTCTCAGACAGCGTGAAGAGCGCTTTGTTGTAGTCGTTGAGGGTCGAGTCAGTGGCGTTAAGGCGTGATGTGATAGATGAAGATGGTGCAGTGACATGGGATCGGAGAACTGAGATCAGCTCTGCTTCGGTAGATGCAGTGGTTTCGGATTCCTGGAGCAGCTGGGCCAACAGCATCGTCTTCAGGGTCTCCACCGAATAGATTGGTTGCTGTTGAATCGGTGGAGGTACAGAGGTGGTTTTGGGTTCGACGACGTGGCCCTTTCCTTTGATAGCACGCATCGCTTCGGCAAGCTCAGTGGCTACATGTTGTTGTATCTGTTGCTCCATATCCTGGCGGACAGCCTTAAGGGTGTTGTCTGATAACGACACTTTTTGGCGTTATTTTCAGTTCTCAAACCAATGAGATTGGCTTGTATTCAAGTAAAAAGGCGGGTATTTTACGGTTTATCGAGTGATTTATACAGGTTATCTAAAAGGCGGCAATCATCGAGAAAAGAAGCTAAAAAGAGCCCAAAAGAGCCAAAACGAAGCCCAACGGAAGCCCAAAAGCCAAGCCCAAGACCCGCGACCGAACCAGGACCCGAACCGCGAACCAGAAAACGACCCACGTAGCCAAAATGATACGCGCGACTTACCACGCGACTTACAAGTCGTGTGGCAAGTGGCGTAATCCACTGTTTCGCGAATCCCAGCTTTAAATCCGATTTTTAGGTCATTCATTCGGGAGGCAACTTTCACACGACGGCCAGGGGCGATTTTGTAACGATTTCTGGAGACTTTTCGGAGCTTTCAAGGTCACGATCGAGAGCCGATCAAGGAGACGTTCAACACGCGAAGTAGAGACGAGCACGAGAGAAGGGAGTTCATCATCTTACCTTTCACGATTTCATCTTTTACGCTTAATCATGTTTACATACACTTTCGCATCTATTTCTCTTGTGTTTGGATCCACCACCGACATGAACTAACCGGTCCGTGTTGGGGTTGGAATGAATTCGGTTTATTAAGCATGTAAACAAACGATTTGAACTTTTATCAGTTTTCCTTAGTTAATGAAGCATGTGATTTCGTTCTTAATGCTTTTGTGAATTTGGCCAATTTACAATTGATTTAGTGTTAGTAATTAAGTTCGAGAGAATTGATTGCTATTCAGAATTAGGAATTGCATGTCTAAAGTCCGAAAGGTGATAGAGATATACCGAGTAAGCTTTAGTCCCAATTAAACCGTTAGGTTGATATCGAGAGATAAAATCTAGCCAGTTTAAACATAAATCGTGTACTTAATGTGTTTTGGAATCCATAGGTGAGATCGAGAGATTAAACTTATCCTTTTCAAATAAAACCCGTTGTTGTTCGAAAGAGAACGACGGTGATCTTAAAAGATTTGGGAATCATTAAGGGGATTAACTGGTAACTGTTTTGAGTCAGTTGTTTGCATGTGTAGAACCTGAGGATTTCCAACCCTCAACTTCTCTCTTTATCGAAGTTTCTAAGTCGTTTACTGTTTCGTTGTGATTTTGTATTCGTTGCAATTAAGTAGTTTTAAATCAAACCAATCTTCCAATATTCGACAGTTCAGTTAATAGAGCTTGTAGTAATTGTGATACTTAGTTCCTAGTTCCCGTGGATTCGATACTCGTACTTACCGTACGTTATTACTTGATTTCGACACCGTACACTTGCGGTTAGATTTAGGGGGGTGTAAACCCGTCTATCAAGTTTTTGGCGCCGTTGCCGGGGAACTAGTTGCAACTAATAGCACTACCAGCTATAAGCGCTATTAGATTGGACATTTTTTTTATTTTCGTTGTTTTATTCCATCACTTTCAGTTTCTGGATCACTAATCTTGCTTACTTTCATTCAGGTACTAATTGGTTTATGCCAAGGACGGCCCGAGGGAAGGAAATCGAACAATTTGATCCGGAGATCGAAAGAACGCTCGTCGGCTGCGCAAGGAAGCTAAAGGTAAAAGAAATCTAAAGTTTGAGATGTCCGACGACGAGAGACCTCCTCGAAATAACCCACCACCACCTCCGGAAAGACGTCCTATGCGGTTGTTTGCCGACCCGAATGTGGCAGCAGCCCGCATAGGCATTCAAGCGCCCACGACTGGAGCTAATTATTTCGAGCTTAAACCGAGTACCATCGAGATGGTGCAACAAAACCAGTATGGAGGAACACCGACGGAAGACCCTCATGCACATCTCCGTGCATTTGAGCGGGTTTGCAACACTTTCAAGATCAATGGCATAAGCGAAGATGCCATCAAGCTGTGGTTATTTGGATTCTCCCTCAAGGGCCAAGCCGAGACATGGACCAAGAGTATCCAGCCGGATTCAATTACTACATGGGCACAACTGAAGGCATCGTTCCTTCAGAAATTCTTTCCTCCGAGTCGTACCGCCCAACTAATGGCCGAAATCACCCATTTCATACAATGGGATCAGGAAACCTTATATGAAGCTTGGGAGCGGTTCAAGGACATGATTAAGAAATGTCCTCACCATGGGTTACAAGATTGGGTCATTATCCAGACCTTCTTTAGTGGCCTTCACCCGCAGTTTAAAAATGACATCACTGCGGCCGCGGGTGGGGCACTAATGGATAAGTCCTATGAAGAAGCGTGCCAACTGATCGAGAATTTAGCGGAGCATAGTTTTTCCACCCCGAGATCAGTCGTGAGACGGGTAGCAAGTGTGCAGGAAAGTAATGAGCTGAATGAACTGAAAGCTCAACTACCTTTATCACGAATCATCTGAATAGCGGTAATCCGGGAGAACCTGATCAGGTTCAGTTTGTGCAAAACCGGAACCAACCGAGGAACGATCCTTTCTCGAACACTTACAATGAGGGGTGAAAAAAGCACCCTAATCTTTCATGGGGTCAACCTCAACAACAACCAGGTAATTCGTCTAACTCTTTTACTTCTTCTCATACTAACAATGCTTACCGTCCTCCAGGTTTCAACCAAAGGAACGAAGGACCATCCGGGGAGAAGAAGTCGGGGCTAGAGGACATGATGATGAAGTTCATGACGAAGATGGAAAGCACGGTTGAGGGATTAGCGAGCACGGTGAGTACAGTCAAAGCCGCAACCGATCAGAATACGGCTTCAATCAAGATTCTCGAGAGGCAAGTGGGGCAGATTTCTGAAGCCTTACAAAACCGACCTCTCGGTACATTTCCAAGCATGGCTGAAAAGAGGAACCAAGAGAATTGCAATGCCATCTATCTGAGAAGTGGCAAAGAGCTTATCGAGGAGCCAACGAGAGAGCCGTCATCAAAGGAAGTCGAGCTTAAAGAAAAAGAGGTCGAGAAGGCGAATGAGTTTGAAGCTGAAGAAGAGGTGGTACCTGAAAAAAGCAAGAAGAGTGAAGCGACGAAAAAAGAGCAACCACCGGTCAAGCCGAAAATTCCAAGAGTGCCTTATCCGAGCAGATTGAAAGCAAACAAGGATGATGTTCATTTTTCTAAATTTCTCGATATATTTAAAAAGTTAATTATTAACATCCCTTTTGCAGATGCATTGGCCAAATGCCCTCCTACGCGAAATTCATGAAGGAAATTCTAACCAAAAAGAGATCGATCGATCACCAGGCCACCGTTGCACTCAATGAAGAGTGCATCGCGATTTTTCAGAACAAGCTTCCCCCGAAGCTTAAAGATCCAGGGAGTTTCTCTATTCCTATTCAGATAGGGGAGTTTAAATATAATAAAGTGTTATGTGACTTAGGAGCTAGTATTAATCTGATGCCTCTTTCTACTTTCAAGAAACTCAGCCTGGGTGAGGTAAGCCCGACGTACATGACGTTAAAGCTCGCCAATCGATCAATCAGATACCTATATGGAGTGATCGAGGACGTGCTCGTAAAGGTTGGCAAGTTCTACTTTCCTGTCGACTTCGTGGTGATCGATATAGACGAAGATGAAGAGGTCCCGTTAATTTTGGGACGATCATTCCTGGCCACGAGCCGAGCACTGATTGATGTGGAGGAAGGAGAGGTGACCTTCAGAGTTGGCGGCAAGAAGGTGATGTTCAAAATGTTTGAGAAAGTGCGAGTTGGAAGAGAAGAAGGATCCGGAGCTGGTCATGGAAGACCGAAGATAGAAGAATCCGCGAAGAATCGCAAGTGTGGCTGATTTGACCCCGCAGATACCGAGCCAAGCTGAAAACCACACAGTCGTGCCACACCTTTAAATACGGCGCTAGGTGGGAGGCAACCCACCAAGGTTTGATTTCCCTTTTATTTGCATGCTTAGTTTTTACTTTTGTTTGAGTGTGCTTTTATTTCCGAAAAAACCATAAAAATTGAAAAAAATCGAAAAAGCGAAAAACGAACAGAGACATGCGCGACTTGCCACGCGGTTTGCATACCGCGCAGCAAGCCGCGAGGCACCCTGTTGGTTTTATGAAACAGGGACATATGCGGGTTATTCCGCGACTTACATCCCGCGGCCAAAACCACGGGAGTCCCGTGTTGTGTCTCGTTCGTTGTTCGTGCAATCTTTGTTCCTTTCTTGCTTTGTGTGTTTCCTTTTCTTGTTTTTTGTCTTTTGTCTTTTGCTTTGAGTGTTTTGGTTTTGCATGCTCTCTCCGTCTCCTCTAAGTGCTCTCCCCTCTTTCTCCGGTCGCTCAATCTTTCAAGATCCGCTCTTCCGTCCGGGCAAAACAGGTACGTTCTAACCTTGCATAGTAACGAGTGGTGTATGATGTTGGGTTCTGTAATTTTAAACGAGATGCAACAAACCTAAGTTTCACTTAGGTTTGGGGTGCCTCATCTTCCACATCTACACACTCAAATTTATACCCTGTGCAAACCTCGGTTTTACCGAGGTTTGGGGTTGGCTTTTGTTGGCAAACCTAGGCCACGGCCTAGGTTTGGGGTGCCCATTTTAGAAATTTTGGGTTTTCTTTTGTTTGCTATGTAATGCCTTGCCCATCCTTTTTATACCTATAATAACTGCACAATGATTCGAGTCGCATCACCTACGACTTTACTTGCACATTGGGGACAATGTGTGGGTAAGGTTTGGGGTTGCCCAATCGGGCCCAAGTTATGCACGTAGATTTCCTGCATTTCTGAGTGTCTAGATCATAATAGCTAAATTTTTTTGTTTTGAATGATTGAGACCAACCATTGTGGGAAGAATCTTGTGATAGTGACGTGACCGTTAGGGAAGGACCGGAAAAGGACATGACTAGGGACATTAGTGGAGACCACCCGATAGTGAGTTTTGAGCCTAAAAGACGTTTTCATTTCGAGGGATTCATACACCTAATTCTTATACACTTTTTCGAATTCCTTGTCATGGATGTAGAATGATCTCGCTACATTATTGCATTGAGTAGCAAAGACGAACCTCGGGATACTGGGTAAGGGTATAGTAGACCATATCATGTGGACCTTAAGATATGATTCCAGGCATTATGTGTTTTGTTTTTAACCATTTTAGCTATCGTTCCCTTTAACCCTTTTGTGTGTATCCATAGCCCTTTTGTAGCCAAACACGCACCTTATTCGTTTCTAAACCCACCAGTACACCTTTAGCCATAAGCCTTAGCCAACCCTTGTCCGAAAGCGTGTAAATCAAAGGCAGTGATGAACTACGAAAGATAGAGTAGAAAAGAATAGAACATGCCAGTCATGAGAATAAAACGGGTCAATGTAACCCGAGAAATAGAAAAGATAGAAAAGAGGGCCAATGATGCCCCAACTGAAATAAAGAGGACCAATGAAGTCCCAACTGAAAAAAAAAATTAAAAAAATAAATAAATAAATACAGTTAGTCAGATAGTATTTATAGCAGCTGAATAAGAGAGTCAAAGCGACTCCAATAGTGACAAAGAGGGCCAAATGATAGAGGCTGAAGTATAGAAGTTCGGAACTGCCAATGATTGACACGCCAAGGATCTTTGAACCATTTTACCCTTCCTTTCTCAGCCATAGCCCTAGCCCCATTACAACCCTTGTAAAGACCTGGATGATCTTTTGGAAGATGTGATTACGGTATACGACCACCCTCATCGATATTCCCTGTCTTGCTACTTGACTCCTTCTGAGATCAAATTTTTGGACAATTGTGCGTCTTTCCTTAGAGTTGTCATGTAATAATTTGAGTATTCTTGTACATAACCTCCTTAAACATGACAACACGAGCGATAACCTAGGTTAGAGTGCAAAGAGAGTATCCCGTGAGGTAGGGTCGAGGCGAAATGTTTTCCCTAGTATGTTTGGACCTAGTCTAACCCGAACGTAATCGGAACAGTCGCGAGTTCAACTCCCAATGGAAGGTCATAGATCAAACGAAATAAGAATGAGGCGAGAGTGAGATAGACATTCACGGGTATGGGAAATCACCGATGCACCACTTGGTACCGATTGGGAATGGTGCAGTTATTATTATTATTATTTCACTTATGTGTGCTTTATTTCTATTGTATCGCTAATTTGCTTGGGGACAAGCAACGCTCGGTTTGGGGTTGTTGATAACGCCACTTTTTGGCGTTATTTTCAGTTCTCAAACCAATGAGATTGGCTTGTATTCAAGTAAAAAGGCGGGTATTTTACGGTTTATCGAGTGATTTATACAGGTTATCTAAAAGGCGACAATCATTGAGAAAAGAAGCTAAAAAGAGCCCAAAAAGAGCCAAAACGAAGCCCAACGGAAGCCCAAAAGCCAAGCCCAAGACCCGCGACCGAACCAGGACCCAAACCGCGAACCAGAAAACGACCCACGTAGCCAAAATGATACACGCGACTTACCACGCGACTTACAAGTCGCGTGGCAAGTGGCGTAACCCACTGTTTCGCGAATTCCAGCTTTAAATCCGATTTTTAGGTCATTCATTCGGGAGGCAACTTTCACACGACGGCCAGGGGCGATTTTGGAACGATTTCTGGAGACTTTTCGGAGCTTTCAAGGTCACGATCGAGAGCCGGTCAAGGAGACGTTCAACACGCGAAGTAGAGACCAGCACGAGAGAAGGGAGTTCATCATCTTACCTTTCACGATTACTTCTTTTACGCTTAATCATGTTTACATACACTTTCGCATCTATTTCTCTTGTGTTTGAACCCACCACCGACTTGAACTAACCGGTTCGTGTTAGGGGTTGGAATGAATTCGGTTTATTAAGCATGTAAACAAACGATTTGAACTTTGTTCAGTTTTCCTTAATTAATGAAGCATGTGATTTCGTTCTTAATGCTTTTGTGAATTTGGCCAATTTACAATTGATTTGTTGTTAGTAATTAAGTTCGAGAGAATTGATTGCTATTCAGAATTAGGAATTGCATGTCTAAAGTTCGAAAGGTGATAGAGATATACCGAGTAAGCTTTAGTCCCAATTAAACCGTTAGGTTGATATCGAGAGATAAAATCTAGCCAGTTTAAACATAAATCGTGTACTTAATGTGTTTTGGAATCCAAAGGTGAGATCGAGAGATTAAACTTATCCTTTTCAAATAAAACCCGTTGTTGTTCGAAAGAGAACGACGGTGATCTTAAAAGATTTGGGAATCATTAAGGGGATTAACTGGTAACTGTTTTGAGTCAGTTGTTTGCATGTGTAGAACCTGAGGATTTCCAACCCTCAACTTCTCTCTTTATCGTAGTTTCTAAGTCGTTTACTGTTTCGTTGTGATTTTGTATTCGTTGCAATTAAGTAGTTTTAAATCAAACCAATCTTCCAATATTCGACAGTTCAGTTAATAGAGCTTGTAGTAATTGTGATACTTAGTTCCTAGTTCCCGTGGATTCGATACTCGTACTTACCGTACGTTATTACTTGATTTCGACACCGTACACTTGCGGTTAGATTTAGGGGGTGTAAACCTGTCTATCACTGTCCAGAGACCCTGGTGACACGAAGTTGGGTAAATAACCCCGGGACCACTTAGGTTACCCGTTGAGGCATCTACCGCGGGGGTAGAGCCACCTACGTTCACAGTTGGCGTGATAATAGCGGTGGTAGGATTTCCGTCTGATCCTCGTGTTCCGGTAGATGGAGACACTACAGACGTTCCGGTCGGGTCACTAAGAGCCGCGACTTGGTGTTGTTCCACATCAAGTGTCCTAGTCAAAGAATCTTCAATAACAAATGGATCTAGACTCGATGGTGCACTGAAAGAATTCGAGACCGGGGGTTGCTGGTCTCTTGTTTCAACACCTGTACTCTCCAAGTGAGAGACCGGTGGAAGTTATGCTATATCCCCATGTGAGACTAAAACATCCATCTTTTGAGAGACGGATGAGTGGCTATGGAGGTCATGCAATTGATCCGCTGGGTCCATGGAGGCTTCTTCAATACCATGTCCCAATAAATGAGACGAGGTAGTAGATGTGGCAACCCGGATATGACGTGGCTGGTTTCGCTCAGGAGCCTCGTTATCTTTAAGGCTCAATCTTTCTTGGTTCGTGTTCGACCTTAATACCCTCCTTCTCACATGTTCTATGTCCCGGGGAAGGTCTCTCCGGCTCTGGCTGGACCATGGGATTCCCTAACTCTCGTCTATATGCTATCACAGGTAGGGTTTCAGGCATATGCATAGCACGGATATTATCCTGCTCCCCCTCAAAACATACACGGGGATTGACTTGCTCCCCCTCGGAGTGAGAGTGATATCAACACAAGAAAAAATATTTAGATTTTGTAATAAAAACAATGTGACTCTTCCCCTCGGATTGAGGTTGTTGATCCGCCATTGAATATCTGTAAAAAGACCCAAAGTTAGTAAACAGGACGGATAAACAAGTATCTGCGCGTACCTTTGCTTTGATAGGCTCAATCTGAGATAGATTAGGAATTGGAAGTGACAAAACAGGTACCGGATAGATATAAACAGTGGTGTCTGGACAAGGATTTGAACAAATAAGATTTTCCGGACAGACACAAGTAGCCGGACAAAGGGTGTCCGGATAAAACTATTGATCGTCAAAACTTTTCGGACGACACAAGTATCCGGACAAAAGGTGTTCCGGACAAGCATGGTTTCCGGATACAATTGAGCATTCCGGACAAACATGGTTTCCGGATACAGTTGAGCATTCTGGACAAAAATAAGACTGTCCGGATACTCTAGGATTTTCACAAAAAAAATGCTCTATCCTTGTAGATTTTGCCAAAATATGACTGTTTGGATTTAAAAATGAACCTTCTCTCGCTCCCCCTCAAACTGAGCATGGGGATGGCTTTGCTCCCCCTCGGAATGTGTGCATAGTGTGAAATGCACACGGGAGTATCCACACACACCCAAAAAAAAATTCAGCATTTAAAAATTTGTGTGTCAAGCTCCCCCTCAACAGTAGAGTATACTTACCTAGTGGCTGATCATGCTCCCCCTAAACACATGAGCAACTTGTGAAAGCACATGTATAAACAAACCTCGCGTCTTCGTAATATTGTTCCTTGTAGATCGTGAGCAGCTCCTTCCTTCCGGTCTTGTGTGTGGAGCATTCAGTGTCTAAGAGTCACACATGACCGTCCTGCAAAACAAGTTTAGCGGACCTTGGGTACCCATATTTGCCTGGGTCCCGGAGGGTTAGATTTGGCACTGCCTGGGGAAATTTGCTTTGACTCAGGTTTCCCTTTAGGTGTAGATTCTACACCGTTGGAGGGAACTGGTTTTGGCACTTGTTGCCTCTTGGGTGTAGAATTTACACCTTTTGGGGGAACAGATTTTTGGGCAGATTTCCACCTGGGTGCCGGTTTAACCTCAGTAGGAGCAACCTGTGTAGGAATGGGTTTGGTCTCTCGCTGTGGTTTAACCGCTGATTGGTAACCCCGTTTTTGATAGTGTCTTTGCTGGTTATTACGGGGTTTCCGTTTGGGTGTATGATTATACATGTGATATGACCCAAACCAATCATTATTGTTAATGTCATCAAAGTCATTCCAACCACAACTAGAACAACACAAACAATCGTGCGATAATTGAATCAATTGTTGAGTGGAGTAAATTTTCATTGGAAAATTAACATCTCTTTTAACAAAATCATTCCTATGATTCCAGGCACAATCGTTTTTGTTTATTCTAGAATTAAAAGCATTTGGGAAGGACTTTGATGCATCCTTCTTGACAGGTTCCTTTTTTAGCCACTTTGGGTTTTCTTGATTAGTGCGACTGGTTTTATCCGAAACAACAGGGACAGTGCGGTCAGTGACTTTATAAGGAACAATATTTTTGGTAGGCAATGGTCCTGTCTCCTGCCTCGGCTGTGATTGCTTTTTAGAAACAGGTTTAGAAGTTGGTTTTGATTGAGAAATCTTGATCACAGCTGGGGCCTTTGTTTGAGAACTGCTACCCTTTAGAAAATTGACCGGATGATTGACTACTGGTGATAGAAAATCAGTGTGGCTCGGAAGAGGTTTGTCGAAAGGGAACGACTCAAAATCTCCATCAGAATTACCTTCGGAGTTCATATATTCTGAAAAATGGACATCCGAAATTACTTGACATGGATCGGTCGAGGAAGGCGAGGAACACTTTGTGTTTGTGTGCTTTGGGGAATTTGGTGCGGAAGCATTTGAAAAATCAGAGTTTAAATTCCTTTGAACACATTCGTCTTGAGAGACGTTACTTTCTTGAGAAGAGATATTTCCAATGAAGTCTTTACATGATGATGTGTCAGATGAAAGTCAATCTGCTTTGAGTTTTAGATGAAGTCTTTACATGATGATGTGTCAGATGAAAGTCTTTACATGATGACGTTACTTTCTTGAGAAGAGAAATATCATGTGAAATCTGCTTTTGAGTTTGGAGAAAGTCAATCTGCTCTTGGGGTTGACCATTTCTCAGGTGCTCCTTCATCGTTTCTCTTGTCATTTCAGACAATTTCGATGAGAGCGTATTGATTTCCCACATAAAACTTTCCTTTTCTTCACTTGACACACCATTGGTTTTCTCAGATTTGAGTTTCTCAAGATCCTTAACTAGCTTTTTTCTCATTTTGAAAAACAGACCTTTCTTTCTCGAGTGACTCCTCCGACTCGACTATCTTTGCTTCCAATATGAGAGGGGGAACATAGAGTTTAAACTCATCCGTCTCAGTCTTGATCTCGGTTGCTTGATCCTCATCCTTTTGGGAGGAATCCTTGGGCGTAGCAACCTTGTAGCAGTCGAAGTAGTCATTCGAGAGGTATTTCTTTGGATTTTTTTTATAAGAATAATTTAAAGGTTCATAACAAAATGGAAGTTGTATTCCTCGTTTGTGTGTGCGCTTGTATTCCTCGGTTTCCTCTTCCTTTTCAGGTTCAAGAGGAACAGCCCATTTAATGGCATATTCCGGATACTTTTTATCTAACCCAAAACAACCAAAATCATACAAGGTAGGTGTATGCCATCTTCCCTTTTTCAAATAATATGGGTTATGATATCCGATTCCCCATTCTTTGTTGAAATAGGTGAACTCTTTGGGTTTATTTAGAAAGATGGTTTGATCAGTTTGACCCCTTTTGTGGAGTTTGGTTTCAAGATCAAGAATTTTCACAACAAACTCCTTGTGCTGAATCTGAAGTGAGGAACATTGATAAACAATATCCTCTTTCTCATTCATGCACTGATCAAACTGACACTGAAGTTCAGATAACTTGGCCCTTAAGTCTTTAGGTTCTATTGAAAGATTTTTGCATTTTTCTTTTAACATAGCATTTTCAGACTTGTATTTCTCAGTTATTTGCATTTGAACATATAACTTTTCAGATAGTGATCTAATCTCAAGTAGTTGTTCATTACTGGTGGCCTTGAAGGAATCTATCCGTTCAGCAAGAGGTGTCATTCGGTCAGAAAGTTCTAAATATATAGGTTTACATACCTGACACAGGTTTGTCTTGTCTTCTTCAGCAGGAGACATCTTCAGTTGCACTGGAGTGATCGTCAGACGATTGTTCGATTCAAAGTGAAACAGTATCAAGAATACTTAAATGTCCCCCTCCTGCGACTTAGCACGGGGGTCCCGCTACCCGGTTAGCGGGTGGGGTCAAGGGGCAACGCCTTATTGAGGTTTTAGAAAGCTCCCGGATTGAGGAATCCGGGTGGTTTCCGGATAAGGAATCCGGAAAATCGAAGTTACCGGATAAACAGATGTTACCGGATAGAAAACTGAAACAAGATGTTTCCGGATAAAATGAAGTTTCCGGGTACAATGGATTGTCCGGATAAGATATGTCCGGAAACTCTGGGTTTCCGGATACAAATGTTACCCGGATAGTATAAGGAATAGTGACTTACCCGGATTGCAGAACTTTCCCGGAAAAATGAGGAGTCCGGATGGAATTGGAAGTGTCCGGATGAAAACACACAAATGTCCGGGAACTATCAACTTGTCTGGAAACCACGGCTGGTTTATCCGGAAAAGTCGGCTGTTTTGTTCAAATCGTTCGAATTTTCGATTAGGGTTTCCCAAAATCGATCCTGGAAGATTAGTAACAATGCCAAACACAAAATAATACTAATCCAATCGATTTCAGTGCAAAAAGAACACGTTTTGATGGTAAAAATTCGATTTTTGTTGAAGAACACTAACAAAAACTTTGATCTTAAATTGCTAAATTGACCAATCAAATGAATGAATTAGGATGTGAAAATTTGCAGAAAAACTTATAACGATAATGCTAACACAACCCAATAAGCAAAAACAACCAATTTCGACTGAATCAAATATTCAAGAATTCAAGAATAGCCAGACGGGTAAAAGTCAAACTAACCAGAAATTGATGAATGGAGCTTTGAATCGAATCCGTCTGTCTGCTCTGATACCAATTGTAGAATCTAGATCCGTGCAACTATGATGAAATCGAAATATATGAACAATAAGAACAAATGTGATAGAACAGGATCTAATCTTACAATCAATATAGAAAGCAGTAATTGAGAAGTTGTATGATGAAGCCCAATTGTATTCAATGATGAACAGAATTACAGATCTAAGAGAGAGAGAATCTCAAAGATTACAAAGAATGAATACAAAGTTATACGGGAAAAATCAATCAGTTAGCAACATAGAGCTAACTACTATTTATACTGCAACGGACATCTTAAAGCTACAGTACAAATAAGAAAGACTAATAAGAACATAACACGTGTCCTAATTAGTTTATAAAATACTAAGTAAAGTATCTCGTCATAAGTTCTGAACAGGTAGTTCAGAACTTCTGAACATTCTTCTGATAAAGCTTCTCAGATCTTCTGACTCCTTAACTCAGACATCTGACTTCTCTTTCCAGACTTGATTTCACTTATCAATACTTCTGAGCTTTCACAGTCAGACCTCTGACTTCTCTACTCAGAACATCTGAGTCTTCTTATCAGATCTTCAACACTTGGTTTATTGACAAAACTTCAGATCTAAAAATCTCCCCCTTTTTGTCAAATAAACTTAAACTTTGCATCATCCAGTTCTTTCAGAGCAGGAACAATTTTCTGAAGTAGCACATTTCTCAGATTACGCCTCTTATCAATTTTGTCAATGATTTCTTGAATAATTTCAACTTGCTGATTGATTACTTCTTGAGTCATGTTTGCTTCCTTCACTTTCAGCATCTTTTTCTCCAAATTATGCTTTATGATTCTTAAAGTTCCAGAACAGTATTTTGCGGTTTCCTTTGCTCTGAAGAAAATCTTTCCACTTTTGTTTTTCAAAAATACTCCCAAATCTGGATATTTGTGAACACTTCCAGTCTTTAACTTCTTTTTCTGTTCATGATCTGTGTTGGGATTTGCCAGATAAACACATGACTTTTGTAAGTACAAATCTATTTGAAAGTCTGTATAACAGTGCCACCTTAAGATGTAGAACATGGCCTCAATTACCACACTTCTGGCCTTCCTTTCATTTCTGTCTTTGCTCGACTCTTTGAAGCATAGAAAGCTGTGTAATCTGTAGAAGTCAACTACTGATAGCTTCTCAAAATCTGCATCAGTAAAGTAATAAACCTTGCCATCTTCTCTCAGAACTTCAAAAGATAAGTACTCCATCTTTCTGAATTTCTTAACCCTCAATTCTCTGATTCCAGTAATTAAAAAATCTGAGTAAACGGCTTGCTTTGTTTTGCCAAGACATCTTAATTTTTCAGCCAACCAGATCTGAGTCTCCTTAGGTCTATCATAATACACATCCAAGAATTGTACTTCTTTTGGTTTGAAGAACTCAGGTAAATCAAATTCAAGAAAGTATCCATTTAGATCAATGGATATTTCATCTTCTTTTGGTTCAGACTGTTCCGCTTGATCAAAACTAGTTATCTGCACATTCTGAGATGTTGTGTTCTGCACTTCTTCAACTTCATCTGACAAAATTTCATTCACTTCATACTCAGCAGGAAACACAAAATCATTATGTAGAATCTTTTTGGGATTCGCCTCAGATATCAACCATTCACTACTGTTTCTGATTTTTCTTCTAAGATCCAACCTCCTCTTCACACAGTTTATACATCTCTTCTTTAAACTCTCATTTTCAGTTTCCACACTTACTTCCATTTTAATCAACAACCAATTCAGAGTTGCATCACTGTACTTTACCAACTCTTTTAATCTGAACAGTTCAAGCCTTTCGTGAACTATATATGTGAACCCTTCTGTCTCCATTCCTTCATTCACAAATCCCTTCAAATGCAAATCAACTTCTGTTTTCTTTGTGGGAGAACTCAGATTACACTTTTCTTTTCTTTCTTCAATAGCTAATTGGAAGTCATACAAGTATATATTTCTGACATAAATACCCAGAAGTCTTCTGCATTCAATTTCTATCAAGGCTTCTTCAGTGCTAGCAAAGAACTTGACTAGAAAGATCTGATCATCAAGAGTCAATCTGTGAAAATCAAAAGTAGACATGGAAACCTTTGTATTTCTTTCTTTCAGTACTTCCATTCTAACAAACATTAAACCATTGAATTCATCTTGTTGAAACATCAGAACTTTCTCAATTCTTTTCTGAATATGCTGTTTTGAGTCAGGAACTCTGAACCTGTTAGAAGCTTCTGAGTAGACCATCTGAGCTCTGTCATCCATAAAACCATCAATGTTACTTTCCAAAGGCTCATACTCTCCTTCTGTGTAGTAGAGATTATCATATATTTCCTCAGGAAAAATATCATCATGAAATTGTCTGGCTAATGGCACATCACTTAACTCTAGAATGAAATCACATACAGGTTCTTCTAGTCTTTGCAATTTAATCTTTGGGATCTCAATTGGTTTTCTGAATACATACTCAGAAGGCATAAAGAAGTCTTTCACTTTCACATACTCTTCTTCTGTATTTAACTCATCACAAAAGTTAAATCTAAAATCATCTTCAAAATCCTGAGTATAATTCACAGTTCTGTCTTCTTCTCCCATTAGATAAATAGGTCTTACCATTTTTATTCCTTGCTGAACTTTTTGAACATTCAAAGCTCTGACTAAATTATTATGCATCCTTCTGATCAACTCTTCATTTAACCTCCTTTCTTTTAATTCAGAATCCGTCATATTTTCTTTGTTATACACCACAATATCTGTACACATGTTGACCACTTCACTTTCCACTGTCTTTTCTGATCTCAATACAGATTCCTCAATAGCTTCAGTTTCATCTGAGTTTCCTTCCATTTCTATGTCTAAGTTCAATTCCTCTGTTTTATCTGAATCACCACCATCTGTATCTGAGCTATCAATCTGAACTATCTGAGTTATTGCCTTTAAATTTTCCTGTGTCTGATCTTCTGAACTTTTTGTACTAGCTAATTGCATATCTGCCATCTCAAAATCTTCTAGGCCAATATCATCATCAGAACTTAACCTTTGTCTTTTCTCCCCCTTTTGATGATCATGAGGATCATTATCATCAAACTTTCTTTTCAAGTTCTGATTAAAAGTAACTTCAGGTTCAGCTTCTGCAATAGGAACAGGATCAAGAGGCTTTGAAGTAGAAGCCAATGATACACTCAGTGCTTTCAGTATAGATTCCTGCATACCTTGCATTTGTTTTAACATATCTTTTTGAAAACCAGACATTATATACATGATCTCCTTTTTGTGAGAATCCAAGGATTTCTTTACATCATCTACTTTGGTTTCAACAGAAATCAACTTTTTCTCCAACACAACTTTCAAATCTGACAACTCATCATTCAAATCCTCCACCTTCTTCTCCAAATTTTCTACTTTTTCCCCCATCTCCTTGTTTTGTTTCTGAATCTTTTCAAATTCCGAAGTTTCTAACAGTGAACCTGAACCAACAGATGGTCCAGTTTTCATGTGCCCAGAGGGCTCATGGCCTGTAGATAACACACAGTCATCTTGTACAACAGATGCATGTTTAAATGAGGCTTTTGTAATGTTCACCTCACCAGGACTTCCATCCAATCCTCGACACCCAACATTAGGTATGTCTATGAATCTTGTTTCAGGAATACGAAATTCCTGATTTGTGCAAGTGTCAGAAGGAATTTCAGGCTCAATATGAATAGGACTGTGATATTCAGACTCAATGTGTTGAAAAATAAATTGGGATTTATCACCTCCCTCCAAATGAGTTTGGGATGGTTCCCCGGATTTGTGTGAAACAGTAGCATGTTGAAATGCTTCTGAGTGGATATGGATGGGTTGTTCAAGATCCACCACTAGGTCCATGGTGTTTGTTTCAATATTGGACACCAAGAGATGTGAACCAATAGCATTTGTGGTTACCTGGTCAAGATTAGCTGGTTCAGAGGCATCTCTTTCTGTTTGAACCTCTGTTGACAATCTCTCATCCTCAGCACTCTCATTCTGTTTTTCCTCACCAAATCTAACCAAGCTCTCAGAATTTTCCCTCTCAGGTCTCTCAGAATGTTCACTCATCTGAACATCCTCCCCCTCTCTAATTCGACTAGACCCCTCACCTCTCTTCTCAGGTTGGTCCTCTTGGGTAGGGATTTGAGGTAATTCAATTCCCATAGAGGTGCAATAAGCTTTTAAAATCTCACTCTCCCTTGGAATATAGTTCCTAAGTGATTTTGGCAATAGTTTATGATTGGGATAGTTTTCAAGTCTTGTTACTGAGGTCATCTTACCCAAATAAAATGTAGGACCATGCTCTTCATTTGTTCTTCTTGAGATTGTTCTGTTTTCCTGCATGGCATACCAAATAACAATTTGCCAGTACCTTATGTAAGGAATGTATGTCAGTGGAGCATCCTTTGTTTTCTTCTGAATTGCTTTCTGATTCTTCTCAAATGTATTCTTCATATCTTCCCAAAGTATTAAAGTATAGTCATAATGCCTATTCTTCACTAAACCCTGAAATATCTGAAGAATTTGTTTAGAACCTTGATCAGCAGAACTATTCTTCCCTGACAAACATTTATTTACCACATAAAAGAAGCAAGCCCAAATAGGTGGTAATTTGTTTCTTCTGAACAAACTAAGAGTCCTCAATCCTTCATTGTATCCCAACTTCATAAACTCTGCTATTAATTCCTCTGTTAAGGGTGAGTCCTCAAAATCTGTCCTTCTTTGTACATCATCTTTCTCTGGTAAATTCAGCATTTCTCTTAGTGCAGAAATAGATAAGGCAAATGTCACTCCTCCAATTTCAGACACAAACTTATTATCTTCTAACCTAAGATGTTTCCACCATTGTTGTATGTACTGAACAGGCACATTTTTACTTCTTGTAAACCATTTTCTGTACGGATGATGTTTGAATAACTCCATGATAATTCTGTGTTCAGGCTTAAAACGGCTTTCCTCAAATAATATAACACAGTTATTTTCAGATAATTTCATCCATTCACTCTCAGGAACAATTCTTTCCACTAAAATAGGTCTATCTGACATAATAGAACCTGCAGCACTTTTTTCATGTTCAATATTAACATTTACCTCATCCGCATTTCCTTCAGATTCACCCATTTGTTCATCTTCTCCATCATTTCTTATTGCGTCTTCCTCTACAGCTCTATTATGTACTTCATCATTATCCGAATCAGATGAATCCATTATCGATTTTGTAGAGTGTAGCGAAATTTGACCACTCCTTTGTATTCTAGACATGATTTAAGAAGAAAACAAATTCAAAGAACTCTGGATTTGATTCGTATCTCACTTTTCGCTCTGGAATTTGAAAAGATTTGAAATAGGGATTTTAAGACCTATTTAAAATCCGCGAAGTTGAAAGGTTTAACGGAAAAGCGAAATCAATGTTATAACGGAGTCAACACATTTGAAATGCCACAGAGGATTTAAATGAAATGTGTGGCATAATCAAACAAATATGAAGCTGACACGTGTTAGTGGATAGAATTTTGACTCAAGTCAAAGATCTGAATAACACGCTCAAATGTTTTGACTTTTCTTTATCAGATATCTGATTGTTCTTCTCAGAAGAATTTTACCTTGTAACCAAAATGTCATTTAAAATCAACTTCTGACAAATATAAAACATTTTGATTATTCAGAAGAGGTTTGAACAGATAGAAACACTTTTTATCATAAAAATTCTGTTCATATTATGATGAATTAAAAAGTCATTTAAACTCTTATATCTGAAAAAAAAAATTCAGATATAGTTTGAATAACAACAAAATTTATCATGAAAAGCTTGTTCTTCTTAGAATAATCAGAGATAGAAAATGAAAGCAAATCTTTTAAGCATCACAAAATGATTTCCAAAGGAATTTTGATGCTCCCCCTTGACTTGGGCATGCATTTGACTATTAATGATACATAAAGATGAGATGAAAAGATAATAGAAGAAGCATAATCCACATAGTTGAAGTATTTTAATTTCTCAAAAATAAATTTTTGAAAGCTAGATTACTGATGTATTGACTTAGAATCTCTTACCGTAAGATTCAGAGGATCTGATCTCAAGACTCAGAAGTTCTGACCTCAAGACTCAGTTCTGATCTTAAGACTCAGAAGTTCTGAACTCAAGACTCAGAAGTTCTGAACTCAAGACTCAGAAGTTCTGATCTTAGTACTCAGAAATTCTGATTCTTAAGACTCAGAGTTCTGAGTACACTACTCAGACAATTTTACTTAGAAAAATTTAGCATTTTTAAGAAAAAAATATTTTCAATTAGGCAGATTAAGCATTCCTATTTTACATATGAGAAAATAAAACCTTTTGTGATCAAGAGGCTTTGTGAACAAGTCAGCCAAATGATACTTTGTATGCACAAAGTGCATCTCTATAGTTCCTTTTTCCACATAGTCCTTTATAAAATGATACCTCACATCTATATGTTTAGTTTTTGAATGTTGAACAGGGTTCTGAGTAATGGCAATTGCACTTTCTGAGTCACAATAGATGGGAATCTTGTTAAGCTGATATCCATAGTCCATGAGTTGTGTTCTCATCCACAATGTTTGAGAGCATGAAGCAGCAGCAGCAACATACTCTGCTTCAGCAGTTGAAGTGGATACACAATTCTGCTTCTTTGATGCCCAACTCACTATTTTATCTCCCAAAAAGTGACAAGCACCAGATGTACTCTTTCTGTCCAACCTACTTCCTGCATGATCAGCATCAGTGAAAGCAGTCAATTTGAAGTCAGTTTCTTTTGGATACCATAAACCTAGATCAGGTGTTCCTTTGAGATATCTTAAAATCCTTTTGACAGCCAACATATGTGATTCTTTCGGGTTAGATTGAAATCTAGCACAGAAACAGGTAGAAAACATGATATCTGGTCTACTTGCAATCAAATAAAGTAATGATCCAATCATGCCTCTATAAAGTTTGATATCTGCTGAAACACCTTTGAGATCAGCATCTAACTTTATGTTAGTTGCCATAGGTGTTCTCATAGAAGCACAATCAGACATTTTGAACTTTTCAGAATATCTCTGACATATTTTCCTTGATTTATAAAAATACCTTTTGGTAATTGTTTGACTTGAAGACCAAGGAAAAAATTCAGTTCACCCATCATGCTCATTTCAAATTCAGATGACATGATTTTTGAAAAATTATCACATAATTCTGGACTGGTAGAACCAAATATTATGTCATCAACATAAATCTGAATCAGAATCAAATCATCACCCTGTTTCTTTAAAAACAAAGTTGTGTCAATCTTACCTTTCTTGAATCCTGATCCTAACAAGTGTTTAGTAAGAGTGTCATACCAGGCTCGTGGTGCTTGTTTTAGACCATATAAAGCTTTGTCTAAAATATAAACATGATCAGGGAATTCTGGATCAACAAAACCTTCAGGTTGATGGACATACACCTCTTCATTAAGTTTGCCATTTAGAAAGGCTGATTTGACATCCATTTGATACACCTTGAAGTTTTTATGTGCAGCATAGGCTAAAAATATTCTGATTGCCTCTATTCTTGCCACTGGTGCAAATGTCTCATCATAATCAATTCCCTCTTGTTGACAGTATCCCTTAGCAACCAATCTTGCCTTGTTTCTGATGACAACACCTGATTCATCCTTTTTGTTTCTGAACACCCATTTAGTTCCAATAATAGATTTACCTTCAGGCTTTGGGATGAGTCTCCAAACTTTATTTCTTTCAAATTGAAGCAATTCCTCTTGCATTGCTGAAATCCAGTCTGGATCCTCTAAGGCTTCATTAGCTTTCTTTGGTTCAATCACACTCAAGAAACCAGCAAACATTGCTTCATTTGCTGTAGCTGATCTGGTTTTTACTCCTGCTGAAGGATCACCTATTACTTGATGAATAGGATGATTTTTAGTCCATTTATTTGCACTAGGAAGTACATCAATCTCTGAATAATTGTTGTTTGCATCATTCTCATCAATGATTGCTTGTAATTCTGAACTGTCCCCTTGTTCTGATGTATGAATAGGAGTCATATCCAAGTTTGGGTTCTGATTAATGAAGTCAGAATTCTGAGTGACTTGTTCAGAGTTCTGAGTATAAGAATCAGAATTCTGATTACAAGGTTCAGAATTTTCACCACTTGTATTTATTAGATTTGGACATTCCTCTGATGGACCTTTGTCAGAAATTACAGTTGATTGAACTATTTCTGGAGACTTATTTTTCATCTCTTTGACCATCTTTGGGTTTTCATATTCTGCATAAGAATCAGAAATTAGTTCACTAAAAGCATCCTTAAACAGTAAATTGAGTTCTGAACAAATAGGATTAGAATCTGTATCAGAAGTCATTTTTGTCTTGTTCAGCATGAGTTCTGAACTGTCTTGTTCAGAAGTCCGCATTCTGGCTTCATCAAAAGTTACATTTATGCTCTCCATCATCCTCTTGGTTCTTCTATTGTAGATTCTGAATGCTTTGGAAGTTAAAGAATAACCCACAAAGTATCCTTCATCTGCCTTTTTATCGAATTTGGCAAGATTTTCTCTGTCTCTAAGAACATAGCACCTGCAACCAAAAACATGAAAGAATTTGATTAATGGTTTTCTTTTATTTATCAGTTCATAAGCAGTCTTATTTAATCTCTTATTGATTAAAGTTCTATTCTGTGTAAAACAAGCAGTTGCAATTGCTTCAGCCTATAGGAAAGTAGGAAGATTTGCATAAGCCAGCATTGTTCTCGCAGCTTCAACTAGAGTTCTATTCTTCCTTTCAACAACACCATTTTGTTGAGGAGTTCTGACAGCAGAATAAGAAATCCCAGAATTTTCTAAAAAATTCTGAAGAGTCTCATTTCTGAACTCTGTTCCATTATAACTTCTGATTTTCTGAACTGGAAGTTGTAAGAGAACTTGAATCCTTTTGATAAAATTTATCAATGTAGTAGCAGCTTCTGACTTAGCTCTTAGGAACTCAACCCATGTGTATCTGGAGAATTCATCAACAATCACAAGCATATATTTCTTTCCTCCCATAGATTGAACTGAAATTGGACCACAAAGATCAGTATGAATCATTTCTAATGGTGCTTTGCAAGATGAGTCCATTTTTAATTTGTGAGAACTCTTTTTCATCTTGCCCATTTCACAAGCTGAGCATAATGATTCTTTTTCAAATTTAAGCTTTGGTAAGCCTTTAACCAGATGTTTTGCAACGAGATTATTAAGATCTTTGAAATTCAGATGAGAACATCTTCTGTGCCAAAGCCAGCATTCATTTGCAGTTGATTTTGATAAAAGACAAACTGTATTTAATGTTTTCAATTTTGAAAAATTAACTACAAATAAGTCCATATGTCTTTTGGCCTAGAAGACTTTAACATCATTTTCAGTTAAAATCATGCAACCTGTTATTTGAAACTTAATTTGACAAAGACTGTCTAAAACTGACTTATGCTGAAAAGATTATGCTGTAATCCTTCAACATAGAAAACTTTTTGGATACTCAGATCCCCTTTAGTTAAATCCCCATAACCTTTGACTTGTCCTTTGCTGTTATTTCCAAAGTTTACTGCTCCTCCAGCCTTTTCTGTGAAGTTTGATAGAAAAGACTTCTGACCTGTCATGTGTCTTGAAGCTCCTGAATCTAAAAACCACACATGACAGCCCTGCAAAAAGATCAGTTAGGTTTAGGTACCCATTTTGGAATGGGTCCATTTTTGTTAGCTTTGTCATTGGATTTAACATTAGTACATTTTACTCTCCACTCAAAATCTTTCTTCAAACACCACTTTCCTTGAACTTTTATGAAGTTAGAACATTTTCTGCTTACAAGCTTGTTCAAATTCTTTTTGAGATTTGTAGCTTTTGGTTTTGCTATATTTTCATCTTTCTTTTATTTTATCTTTTCTTTCTTCTGAGTCTGAGGAACAAAAATTTTCTTCTTTTCTGTATTTTGAGGAACAGAAATTTTCTGAATATCTTTTCTTATGTATGAAACAGAAGTTATTTTGACTTGACATTTATAAGAATATTGAAATGAATCATTTTTACATCTAACACAAATAAGATTTTTCTTTGCAAGTGACAATAAATCTGAAACATAGATCATTTCATTTTTATTGATATTGTTCAGAGTACAATTGCCCTTATTACAAGAATTTCTAGCTTTGAGTTCAGACGTAGATTGCATTCTAAGCTTCTCAAGATCCTTTTTCAGATCATTCAACTTTGCAAGATCATCTTTCCTTTTGCTTTCTTCTTTTTCTGAAAAATTCAAGTTCTTTTTGTTAGAAGAATTAGATGATTCACCTTTTTCATATGTACTTGATTCATTAAAGAATTTATCATTTTCTCTTGAAGCATTAATTTTAAAAAGATCATACTCAGTCTTCAGTTTTTCAAGCTCTGTTATTTTCTGAATAAAAATATTCTTTTCTTTCAAAGCTTCTTCAAGTTTAATATCCACCTCACAGAAATCATTTTCAAGTTCATCATAAGCTTTCCTTAAGTCCTCAAGTTCTTGACTCACAAGATTAAATCTCTTTTCAAGTTGTAAAAATTCATCTGATTTTGTTTCAGAAAATCCAGTTGAATCAGACTTCTGACTACCTAAGTCAGAGTTCTGATTTACAGACTCAGATGTCTGATCTTTAGACTCAGAATTCTGACTACAGAGTTCAGAATCCTGACTAGAAGTATCAGACTTCTGATTGACTGTTTCAGAATTTTTACTTGTGTCAAATATGCTCTCAATGTCATGATATGAAAAACTTGGTTGTTTATTTTTGTAGCTAATATTTAAAGAATCATATTTGAAGTTAGTATCATTGTATCTTGGCTTCTCATCTGTTTGTTTAGAAACTTCTTCCTTAACCTTTTCTTCTGAACCAACTGACTTTTCTGTTTTAGATTCAGAAATTTTCTCATCTAACTTTTTAGAGTTTGGTCTTTGCAAATTGTCAGAACTTGTTATAGAACTAGCAGGTCTTATGAAAACTTCAACAATTTCTGGAATTTTTGGCTTAGAAACTTGAAGTTTTTCATACAAGTTGATTGGAGCTCTTTTTAAAGTGACATTTTCTTCCAATCCCAATCCCTTCTTTGGGTTGTAAAATCTTGTATCTTTAACATTGCTTAATAAAAGATTTAGTGTTTGCTGAGTCTGACCCCTTTTCAAATTCAGATCTTCTAATTCTTTAATTTTGGTGTATAAATTCTTTCTTTCTTCAAATAACATATTAAATTTTATTTGTAAATCACCTTTTTCATCTTTTATTTTTGAAAACTCAACTTTTAGTTCAGAAAGCCTTTTCATCAATTCAGAATTTTCATCTTTAACTTTTTGTTTCTCAGCCTCAGATTCTTCATATGGTTCTTTTATTACTTCTTTTTCAATTCTGAATTTGTTAACCAAATTTCTTTCTCCTTTTATCTGTTTTCTTAGATTAGCAAATTCAGTTTTCATTTCACCAATCTGTGTCATTAACTCTAATTCAAGTGAAGAATGTACCTCAGCAGATGACTCAGAATCAGCATCTTCAAAATCAGAATCATCCTCATTCCTCATTTTTGCCATATAGCTCTGCATCTGTGGAAAGTTGATATGATCATCTTCATCAGAAGTGTAGTACAACCAATTCGCTTGTTCAGCCAACAAAGCAATTTTATCATCTCTCTTCTTTGCAAGTTGAGCCTTCTTGGTGTAGTACTCATAGTCTTTTACAATTTTAACTTTGCAATCCTTAGCATAGTGGCCAGATTTTCCACATTTGAAACACATATTCTTTTCTTTTCTCTCATCCTTCTCTTCTTTGTTTTCTTCACTTCTCTCTACTCTCTTTTCAAACTTATTTTCTTCTATGTCTTCTTTCTTCTTATAATCTGACCTCCCAACTCTCTTATAATTTCCTTGAAATCTACCCTTCCCATACCTTTTGTTGAAAGTATTTGTCAACAAAGCTAGTTTATCAGCCATTATCTTGATATCTTCATCATCTTCTGATCCTTCTTCCTTGTCAGATTCTTCCAGATTAGGTATCTCTGATAGATATGCAGTCTTTTTGGATGCTTTGATTGCTTTGGACTTTGATAAGAATGCTAACTGATCAGCAACATTTTTCTTCTCTTCCACAACTAACTTGACAGAATCTTCATGTTGATTAAGAACACAGAACAGATCATTTAAGTCTTCTTCACACATATCCTTGTTCATTTGCAGACTTATGGCAAATGATGACCATTTTGAATTTAGACTGTTCAGAAATTTGTAATTTATTTCTGACTTCGTTTTCTTCAGTCCATTTCTTCTCAAGTCATTTAGAATAGTGCAAAATTTACTGTATGTCTGTGTCAAACTTTCTGACTCTTTTGCTTTGAACCTTTCATAAGCATTTATGCTTTGATTTAACTTTGCCTGAATAGATCTTACTGTTCCTAGCATCTGCCTTTCCAATTCGTCCCACATTTCTTTAGCTAATGATCCACTGTCAATCCTGTTAAGAACCTCATTTGGGACAGCCAAAGTCATCAAAGTAATTGCTCTTTTGTCAATAGCATGCCTATTTTTCTGTTCAGCTGTGTATTGGGAATAACTCTTTTTCACCCTGGTTGCTGGAATTTCTGGAGTTGTCTCTGTAGCAGGAGTTGTCACCGTGGTTAACAAGCCCACGGCCCGTTCACTAAAAGGCTCAAATTAAACAAATACAATTCAACCCTTGAACTTTAAATCAACCATAAAACCTGCCCTAACATTATACTTTATGAACAGAAATGGCATCTACTGAAGCTCCCAACACTCAGTCTCCTACTACTTCTGAAAGAACTGAACTCGTCAAAGCCCCACATGTCAACTTCGAAATAGAGCAAGTAACATTTCAGCGAAATAATCCTTATGCCTTCTTCAACTTTCCTCCAAGGAAGAAGATCGCTCATCTGAATGACGCTGTCAATTTCCTCCAGACCAGTCCTCTATCGATATCTCTAACCGTAACACCTCCTGCTCACACGAACCTTCTCGCTCAGTTTTGGTATACTGCCAGAAGAGCTCAGATTACCTCCACCAAAGACCCCAAAAAGAAGATCGATGTCATCCTCTTCGACACCATACATGGTGAAGCCATGATTACTCCCGGCGTTATCAGGTCTGCCCTCAACCTCCCTGGTAGTTCAAAGGAAAGATTTTTCGTTCCTCTACCTAATCCTAAAATAACGGCTGGCAGGGAAGCACTCATTGCATTCTTTGATGCAATGCAGTATGTTTAGGGCACAGGGAGAGACAAACTCCCTGAGAAGAAACTCACTCAAATCCAAAAATCTAAAATGCCAAGCGAGATGAACTTCATCTTCGCACACCTTATCAGCTTTATGACATCTAATGTTGTGTCAACTGACCAAGCATCCAAACCCTAACAGGATATGGGGTATGCACTACTGAAGGGCCTTCACGTCGATTGGGCAAAGATCATTTTTGATGACATGATGCTCAGAGTCGACGAAACAAATAGGCCAACGACTGTTCCATATCCCCGCTTTCTCAGTGCTCTCTTTCGACAAGGGCTCGAGGACAAATACCCGAAGGTGGGCGACCTGAAGTTATCACAGGTTGGCACTAAGCTTCTCGACTTCAAGCCCCTGGCAAATGAGGTACGTCTCTCTACTCTCTTACCTCTTCTTAGATCTCCTTCTTCTACTTCTACGGCTACCCAGACTGCAACATCCACTCCTTCTCGCAAAAGGAAACACTCTGACACCCACCTTGGCACCCATAAGCCTAAGAAGACCTCCAAGGAGCAAAACCCTAAGCCTACCCAGGCTGAAGACTCCACGTCTATCTCTCCAAAGAAGACGTTGGATAGTTCCATGGTACGCTCTGCCACAGCTGCTGAACCAACCCCTTCTATACCCACTTCAGCGTCTCTAAACGTTGAGGTTGTCTTGGAACAGAACCTCCCTCCCTCAGTACCTCCAATTACTGCGGAAGTATTCTTCAGCGGATCCAACGCTGAACTCGGCACCCAATCCCTCTTCTCAACCTTCATTCCTCCCTCTACTTCTTTGGTCACTCCACCTCTATTCCCTCCCTTCTCTGCAACAAATGTCATTCACCTGAATGATACATCTGCTGAAGATCTACAGCGGATAATGGATCAAAATAAAGGACCTGCGGGCACCTCTCAGCGTCAAGGCTCTCTGGAAGACGACTACGAAAAATATTCAGGTTATCGAAACTTCGATGACTTCGTCAACCAACCGGCAGGTATACACAACACCTTAAACACTCCTCTCTCAAAATCCCCAACTTCTGAGCTTTCCTTTGTTCATAAGTTTTTATCTTCTACAAGTGCTAATTTAGGCGATATCAATAACTCGCTCAAGGATTTGACTACCAAGGTGGAATCTCTCACCACAACACTCTCCACCAACTCTTTAGTGGTTACAAACGCTGGAGAGGCTCTCCAGACACTCACCGACGAGGTGAAAGTCAAAGCATTTGCTGAAGGTGGAAGGTAGTCTCTCCAATGTTGCTCGGGCTCTCGCTGACAACTCCACCTCCATCAACTCCCTGAACTCTACCAACAGCACCCTCTCCAACAACTTCACCACCCTGTCCAACGAAGTCACATCGTTGCAGACAGTGGTTGGAACTCTTCATGGAGAGGTGTCTACTTTAAAGACAGAGGTGAGCACTGCGACAAATCTCCTGCAACAAATCCTCGATCGCCTGAATGCACCAACTTGTCCTCCCTCACATTTTACTCAAGTAGATCGGGAACACCTTGAAAGAATCAACCCTGCTATTTCTGGCCTGGAAGACAGTGACCCGAAGCATTTTGATGTTGCTGCTACTACTGTATCCTCCCCCATCCGTCATGTGGAAGAGGGGGAGAAGACTCAAGAAGACCTTCCCCATAACTCTGAGGGGAGGGTATTATTTCTGGTGCTACTGAAAAACCTCAGGAAGAAGAAAACCCTGAGGCAACCGAGTTCTCCCAACACAACGATGAATCTGAGGGGGAGCAACTCGATGAAGAACTGGAAGATGTTGCAGTTCTTGTTCCTACTGAGGAAGAAGATGAAGAAGAAGAAGAAGACGAAGAAGATCTCGATCTTCATGACGGCCAACCATCAGCATCACCTAAAAATGATGATGACGATTATGATGATGACGATGATGTCGACTACTCCTTCCAACCCAGAAGGACCCCTGCTATCAAAGGGGTAGTTATTAAAGAATCATCAGGGGAGGGGACCACCAAAAGACCTGCAGCGATTGAAGCCGACAAAGGCAAAAATAAAAGCGTCGCTGCTGAAGGCAATCTGACTATCTTGCTTCAAAAGCCAGTTTGTCAGGTACTATATATTTTCTTCCCTTACACTGCATCCCTCCTCTATCCTTTCTCTACCTCAGTTCTCCTCTCCATAAAACCTCTATACACTTAAACCTCATTCTTTCTCTATCTCTTTTCCCAAATGATCTTACTTAAACGATCGTTGTGTTTCAGCTAGTCCTCTCCCCTGCTTGAGGATCCAGCTGAAGTTCCTCCATCTACAACAATAATAAATCCAGCCCCGAGCGCTGAAGAAATACTCCCATTCTTAAACTTCGCTGAGACTGATGAACCTGAAGAAGAACTGCTCTCTCATAATAAAAGACCTTCCATGGCTCCTCAAAAGCTAACTGAAGAAGAGCTGAAAAGGAGAGAAGCAATGATCAAACAGCTTGAGGATCAACGAATCATCCGTACCCCTCGATTCAAAATAACAAGAAAAGAAGTCGTTGAACACCTCAAAGCTGAAAAACAACTCGCCGATCGAAGAAGAGCTGAATAAAAACATAAAGCTTATGCTATTGAGCTCGTCCAACAATCGGTGAAAGACCCTGAACTGAAGAAGACTCCCATCTCAGTTCAACGTCAATTGTGGAAGGATGCCAAAAAGATCGTCGAGAAGAAGACCAAGGTATCTGACTCAACCCTGATATGGTGCAAAGAAAGATTAAGCAATCGATATCAGGTCTCCAAAATCAACAAAGTGAACATCAAAGGAAGGATGTCCATAAACGTTCTAGTTGTTGACGTCGACATATTCAGAGAAAATGGTAGTAAGGAAACCATCTACGCTTCATCGATCAGCAAGTATGGTTTCTCTGAGTGGTTGGAGATGTGAATAGCCATTCAGCGATCACGCTGAAGCTTTAAAGATCATGTCGAGAAAGTTTTGAATAAGCAGATCGACTTGGTCACATCTGTTGTGGATATTCCTCCTCCTCCTCCTGCTCCAGTTCAACGAAGAAGGGCCCCTACAAAGTAAAAGATGACACCTTCAGACTCAGGTCCTCCTATCATAAATGAAACCGGAATTGGCTTTTCACGCGAAGAAGTTCTTGGTCCTGACCCTGATCTCTCAGCACTCGATGTCACTTTGCCCCCTGGTGAACGCTTTGTCCCTAGAAAAGTCTTAAGCGAACCTTATGGTATCTTCTTCAGAGACTACGATGTACGAGAATGCTTTCAACGCGTCTCTAAGCTATGCATTGCCCCCATCGAACAGCTCAGGGATCTCGTCTATTGGTGCGGTTTTAGAGTTTATCTTCTCAGACACTTCATGAAGCCCCTGATCTCGTCTATTGGTGCGGTTTTAGCGAAGACGGGATCTTGGAGAGAAAGTCCCTGATTGGATGATCCCTACCACAAACTCCCTTGATGAACTTCTTATGAAGGATGAACATGTATAGCTGATAGGATTCCCTGTAATTCTGCTATCTTTATCATCTTGTATCTTTTGTACTTGTAAATTTTATTTGATGTACTTGTAATTTTTCCACTTCCCTCTGTAACTTATACGAATTTTAAAGAAAATTTTCAGCGAATGTACTTTACCCCATCAGTACTTAAAAGATCCCCGAAAACAGTAAATGGGACAAATATTTTATGAGTCCTTTTTTATCCTTATGTTTTCTTACTTAGCAATTTTCTTTTATTTCTATGTCATAATCAAATAGAGGGAGATTGTTGATCCAAACCCTCAATGATTTCATAATGACTCTATGAGAAACACTTAGTGAAAATTATAAGTAGACAATATGTATTAGAGTTTCACTATCGCTGAAAAGTACTAAGACTGTTTCAGTACCGCTGATAGGAACTCTCGCTCTTTAAGTTATACATTCAGCGATACTGTTCATCAGTGAGCCCTGAGTCTGTTCAACCTCACTGATGATCGCTGATAAAATATGTTGTTTACTTATGATCCCTGAAGACAAGTTTCACGTCAACTATGTTCTACGTTGAAGTCGAAGATCAAGCCAAAGAACCAGCGACAAGTCTACTAATGAACTGATGCGGATTTCAGCAAAGCCAAGATCTGTCCACTCAATGTGAAGTTTCAAGTAGAAGACTTCAGCGAACGCTAAACTTTATCATTCGCTGATAAAGTGTTAGGGCAGGTTTTAATGTTGATTTAAAGTTCAAGGGTTGTTTTGTATTAATTCATTTTGAGCCTTATTAGTGAACGGGCCGTGGGCTTGCTAGCCACGGGCCCAATGTATTTAATGTTGATTAGCTTGGAAAAACAAGCTAATCATCTCTTTAGCTTTCAAATTCGTACTGTAATATTCTCTCTGAAAGTTAATGAAAGGGATGACCAGTTGAAATCATATTTCTTACTGCTTTATCATATTTGATTTCTAAACTGTTGCGCGTATCTGGATTCAACAATTGGTATCAGAGCAGACGGACGGATTCGATTCAAAACCTCTCTAGTGATTTCTGGTAAGATTTTGACTTTTCCCGTATGTGTTCATCTTGAATTTTCAAAATCCTGATTCTGGCTAAATTGTTCAATTCTGATTATTGGGTTGTGTTAGCATTATACTTGTGAGTAATTCTGCAAATTTTCGCATTCCAATTCGATCGTTTGACTGTTTAATTGAGCAATTTAAGATCAAAAGTTTTTTTTTGGTAGTGTTCTTGATAAAAATCCGATTTTTAACCATCAAAACTTGTTGTTTTTGCATTGAAATCGATTGGATAGTGTTATTTTTGTGTTTGGCATTGTTACTAATCTTCCAGGATCGATTTTGGGCAACCCTAATCGAAAAGTCGATCGATTTAAGCTAACAACCGCAGAGTCCGGATAAACCAGCCGCGGTTTCCGGACAAGTTGATAGTGTCCAAACGTTTGTGTGAAATCCATCCGGACATCTCCAATTCCATCCGGATTCCTCATTTTTCTAGGTAAGTTCTGCAATCCGGGTAAGTCACTAATCCTTATACTATCCGGATAACATTTGTCTTCGGAAACCCAGTGTTTCCGGACATATCTTATCCGGACAATCCATTGTACCTGGAAACTTCATTGCATCCGGAAACCCCAAAGTGTCCGGTAAAGCATTTTTCCCGGATAACTCAAGGTACCTGGAAACTTCAGTGTATCCGGATTCCACAATCCGAGAGCTTTCTGAAACCTCAATTTTCAAATTTTTCTAGGGGCGCTGCCCCCATACCCCGCAATGGCGTTGCCCCTTGACCCCCGTGCTAAGTCGCAGGAGGGGGACATTTAAGTATCCTTGATACTGTTTCACTTTGAATCGAACCATCGTCTGACGATCACTCCAGTGCAACTGAAGATGTCTCCTGCTGAAGAAGACATGACAAAGCCGTGTCAGGTATGTGAACCTATCTTTTCAGAACTTTATGACCGAATGAAACCTCTTGCTGAACGGGTAGATTCCTTTAAGGCCACCTCTAATGAACAACTGCTTGAGATTATATCACTATCTGAAAAGCTAGATGTTCAAAGAAGAATAACTGAAAAATATAAGTCTGAAAATGCTAATCTAAAAGACAAATGCAAAAATCTCTCATTAGCACCTAAGGACTTAAGGGCCAAGTTATCTGATCTTCAGTCTCAGTTTGATAAGTGCTTGAATGAGAAGAAGAAATTGTTTATCAATGTTCTTCTCTTCAAATTCAACACAAGGAGTTTGTGACTAAAATCCTTGATCTTGAAAACAAACTACACAAAAGGGGTCAAACTGATCAAACCATCTTTCTGAATAAACCTAAAGAGTTCACATACTTTAACAAAGAGTGGGGAATCGGATATGATAACCCACACTATTTGAAAAAGGGAAGATGGCATGTACCTACTATGTATGATTTTGCTTGTTTTGGATTAGATAAAAAGTATCCTGAATATGCAATTCAATGGACTGGTCCTGTTAGGGCAGGTTTTAATAGTTGATTTAAAGTTCAAGGGTTGTTTTGTAATAGTTTATTTTGAGCCTTTTAGTGAACGGGTCGTAGGCTTGTTAACCACGGGCCCATTGTATTTAATGTTGATTAGCTTGGAAAAACAAGCTAATCATCTCTTTTAGCTTTCAACTCTTATTGTAATATTCTCTCTGAAAGATTAATGAAAGGGATGACCAGTTGAAATCATTGTTCGTATTGCTTACTATTTCGATTTCACATTTGTTGCACGGATCTGGATTCTACAATTGGTATCAGAGCAGACAGACGAATTCGATTCAAAGCTTCATTCATCAATTTCTGGTTAGTTTGACTTTTACCCGTCTGACTTTTCTTGAATTCTTGAAAATTTGATTCTGTCGAAATTGGTTGTTTTTGTCTTTTGGGTTGTGTTAGCATTATCGTTATAAGTGTTTCTGCAAATTTTCATATCCTAATTCATTCGTTTGATTGGTCAATTTAGCAATTTAAGATCAAAGTTTTTGGTAGTGTTCTTCAACAAAAATCGAATTTTTACCATCAAAACGTGTTCTTTTTGCTTAGAAATTGATTGGGTTAGTGTTAGTTTTGTGTTTGGTATTGTTTCTAATCTTTCAGGAACAATATTGAGTAACCCTAGTTGAGAAATCGATCGAACTGAGTAAACAGCCGCAGTGTCCGGACAAACCCAGCCGCAGTTTCCGGACAAGTTCATTTTGTCCGGACGTTTGTGTTTCCATCCGGACTCTTCCAACTTTTCCGAACAACCAGTTCCTTCCGGGTAAGTCATCCATCCGGGTAAGTATCCCATAATCTCAAACCTATCCGGGTAATATTGTTCCGGATAACTCAAAGTATCCGGAAATCAATTTTATCCGGAAACTTCGTGGTATCCGGAAACTTCACAGTATCCGGAAACTCCATCGTACCCGGAAACCTAATACTGTCCGGAATCCACAGCATCCAGTAAGCTTCTGTTTGAATTGATCTCTATCCGTACAACTCAAGTTATCCGGACTCCCTTGCTTATCCGGACAACTCTGCATATTTGAACTGCTTTCTTTGATTCTGATCCGGACACTTCCAGATCAGATCACTTATTTGGATTCCTATCCAGTAAACTAAGTTATTGTCTAACCACTCATAGAACCTGCGTTAGGACTCCACTCTTAGTTCCTTGCGTTAGGTTTTAAACTTTGAATCAATCTACACGTCTGACGATCACTCCGTTGCAACCGAAGATGTCTACTTCTCGTGATGCTCTCGCAATTGGCACTGACACCAAGCCACCGTGTCTCTATCCGAACGAGTACAGCCAATGGCGAGATAGGTTCATGATCTTCATAGAGTCCAAGGCCAACTATGAGTACATCAAGAGAGCTCTGGACCATGGCCCAATTGCCGAGCCAATGAAGGACATAGCTGCAACTGCAACTGCATTAGCTCGACGTGAGAAGAAGACTCTTGCTGAGATGACAAAATTTGAAAGAGGCATGACTGAAGGTGAAAAGCATGCAAAGAGATATCTGATTCAAGCCCTTCCTAATTCTATCTACACTGCCATAGACAGTTACAAAGACACGGCTAAAGGCATGTGGGACCAAGTAGCCAAAATGATGCGAGGGAGCGTTGTAGGAAATCAGCTGAAGATAAACAGTGCGATAACCAAGTTCGATGGGTTCAAGCAGCGCAACAGTGAGTCCCTTACCCAGACCTATGAACGGTTTTGTCTACTCCTCAATGTACAGAACAAGAATAAAATTGTTCGTTCCAATACTGAGAATGCACTAAAGTTCCTCAACAACCTGCTACCTGAATGGAAAGTGTATGCTTCTCATGTCAAGCACAACAACTTGATAGAGAACATCAGCATCAATGAACTGTATGAGACACTTCTCCAAGACGAATATGAAGTGAACGAGCTTCTGGGAGAGAAGAAGAATGAGCCAAAACCATCTGCTAATCCAATTGCACTCATCACTTCCAAACAAGGGAAATCTTCAAGCAGTCAATCCAGACGCGGTCCACAGCACAGCTCCTCAGAGTCAGAACCTGAAGACGAGAAAGACCGGTGATGATGATGATGATGAAGCATCCGACTTAATGAAAGCTATTGCCCTTTTGACTAAATCCTTTCAACAACAAAAGTTTTACAAGAAGCCTTCTTCCAATAGTCAACGCTACTCCACCTCCTCCAATAAGCGTCACGACTATAAGGACCGGTATGAAGGAAAGAAGAAGGTAGAGGAGCAAGATAGATCTGAGAAGAAGGAGAAGACGGAGAAAGGTGACCGGAAGAAGCGAGATGAACCTGTGAAATGCTACAACTGCGGGAAACTCGGTCACTTCGCTAAAGATTGCCGTCAACCTACAGTGAAGAACTCTCACTATTATGAGGCTAAGCTTGCACTGGCCAGACAGAAGGAGGCTGGGGAGGTAATGTTCGCTGAAAATGAGTATTGGCTAGGCAGGTCTGATGATGAGGAAGATTATGAAGGTGCTGATGCTTTCATGGGATATCAATCGTCTACGGATGAAGACAAGGCAACAGCAAATCAGGTATGTGACTCTTGCTTACAAAACTTCATACTTCAACTGCAAACCATCACAGAAAAGGCAAACTCCCTCAAAGCCACAAATGAAGAACAAAAGCTTGAAATTACTTCAATAACTGAAAAGCTTAATGTTCAAATGAAATTAACTGAGAAGTATAAGTCTGAAAATGCTGATTTAAAAGACAGATGCAAAATTCTTTCATTAGCACCTAAAGACTTAAGGGCCAGATTATCTGATCTCCAACGTCAGTTTGATCAGTGCTTGAATGAGAAAGAAGACATTGCTTATCAATGTTCTTCTCTTCAAATTCAACACAAGGAGTATGTAGCTAAAATTTTAGATCTTGAAACCAAACTCCACAAAAGGGGTCAAACTGATCAAACCATTTTTTTGAACAAACCCAAAGAGTTCACGTACTTTAACAAAGAATGGGGAATCGGATATGACAACCCACATTATCTGAAAAAGGGAAGGTATCAAGTCCCTACTCTGTATGATTTTGCTTGCTATGGATTAGATAAAAAGTATCCAGAGTACGCAATTCAATGGACTGGTCCTCTTGAACCAGAAAAGGTGGAGGAAACCGAGGAACATAAACGCACACACAAACGAGGAATTCAACTTCCATTTTGTTATAAACCTTTAAACTACTCATATCAAAAGGACAAAAAGTATCTTTCCGATGACTACTTCGACCCCTACAAGGTTGCTACACCCAAGGATTCCTTCAAGAAGGATGAGGATGTAGCACCTGCAACCAAGACTGAGACGGACGAGTTTAAACTCTATGTTCCTCCTCTCATCTTGGAAGCAAAAATTGTCGAGTTGGAGGAGTCGATTAAGAAAGAAAGGTCCACCTTTCAAAACGAAAAGAATGTGCTCATCTCTGAGATTGAGAAACTCAAATCTGAGAAAACCAACGGTGTGTCAAGTGAGGAAAAGGAAAAATTTCAGTGGGAAATTAATACGCTCTCATCAAAACTGTCTAAAATGACAAGAGAAATGATGAAAGAGCATTTGATAAATAGTCAACTCCGAGTGCAGCTTGACTTGCTCCAAACTGCGAAGCAATTTTCACCTGAACTTTCCTCTAACTCATCTGACACATCCTCGTGTAAAGCCTTCATCGGACATATCTCTTTGCAAGAAAATGAAGTTTCTCAAGATGAGTGTGTTAAAAGGAATTTAAATTCTGATTTTTCATACGCTTCCGCACCGAATTCCCCAAAGCACACAACCGAAAGCACAAAATGTTCCTCGCCTTCCACACATGATCCCATTCTGGATATTCCAAAAATAGATTTTTCAGAGTACATGAACTCTGAAGGTAACAGTGAAAAAGAGTTTGATTCGTTTCCCTTCGACAAACCTCTTCCAAGTCACACTGATTTTTTATCCCCGGTGGTCGATCATCCGGTTAATTCTTTAAAAGAAAGTTGTTCTCAAACAAAGGCCTCAGCTGTGATCAAGATTTCCCAGTCAAAACCAACTTCGAAACCTGTTTCCAAAAGGCAATCACAGCCAAGGCAAACGACCGGACCATTGACTGCCAACACTACTATTTCTCCAAGTCAACCTGATTTTTGTCTCCAGTGGTTAATCGTCCGGTCAATTTTCTAAAGGGCGACTGTTCTCAACCTAAGACTCCGGCTGTGATCAAGATTCTTCAAAATGTTTCCAATTCTCAAAAACAGTCACAGCCGAAGCAAAAGACCGAACGACCGACCACTAAGACTCCTGTTTCCTCAAAAGTCACTGATCATACTGTCCCTGCTGTTTCAGATAAAAATGGTCGCGCTAATAAAGAAACACCAAAGTGGCTAAAGAGGGAATCAGTCAAGGAGGATGCGTCAAAGTCTTCCCCACCTGTTTTCAATTCTAGAATAGACAAATACAATTATGCTTGGAATCATTGGAACCATTTTGATGTTTCTTTTCCCGTTAAAGTTAACTCTCTTAATCAATTGATTCAGTTATCGCATGATTGTTTATATTGTTCTAATTGTGGTTGGAATGATTTTGATGATATTCACAATAATGATTGGTATGCGCCTTACTTTGTTGGTAACCTATTTCATAAGCGCAAACCCCATAATAACAAGCAACAACATCATTTCAAACGGGGTTTCAATCAAACGGTTAAACCACAACGGTAGACCCGACCCATTCCTACACGGGATACTCCGACTGAGGTTAAACCGCCACCCAGGTGGAAATCTGCCCCAAAATCTGTTCCTCCAAAAGGTGTAAATTCTGCACCCAAGAGGCAACAAGTGCCAAAACCAGTTCCCTCCAACAGTGTAAAATGTACACCTAAAGGGAAAGCTGAGTCAAAGCAGATTTCCCAAGGCAGTGCCAAATCTAACCTCCTAGAACCCAAACAAATTTGGGTACCTAAACGTCACTAATCTTGTTTTGCAGAACGGTCATGTGTGGTACTTAGATTCTGGATGCTCCAAGCACATGACCGGAAGAAGGGAGCTTCTCGCGAATTACAAGGAAGAATACTGCGGAGACGTGAGATTTGGGAATAACGAGAAGTCGCCGATCGTGGGCTACGGCGACATCGTCCAAGACAAGACAACAATCAAGAAGGTATCCCACGTCGCAGGATTAGGACACAATCTATTCAGCATCGGTCAATTCTGCGACAAGGATCTCGAGGTCAGCTTTAAAGCCACAAGGTGTAGAATCCTCAACAACGAAGGAGAGGAACTTCTGGTTGGAACTCGCAAGACCAATCTCTACACCATTGATCTCACCACTCTCAAGACAGATAAACCAGTATGTCTCTTATCAAAAGCCGACTCCGACCAAGTTTGGCTCTGGCATAGACGTCTTTCGCACCTCAACTTCAGAAGTATAAATCAACTGGTGCTAGGCAAACACGTCAGAGGCGTGCCCTAACTCCCGTTCATGAAGGATCGTCTCTGTGGAGCATGCGAAAAGGGCAAGATGACGCGCGCATCACATCCGCCAAAGGCAACTCCGAGCACGACCCGGACTCTCGAACTCATTCATATGGATTTGTGTGGTCCAATGCGTGTTCCAAGCATCAATAAACGTAAATACTTGCTCGTGATGGTGGACGACTACTCGCGCTACACTTGGGTGAGGTTCTTACGCTCGAAGGACGAAACTCCGGAGCTCATCATTGATCACCTGAAGACTGTCCAGCAAAACAAGCTTCAACACGTTCAGTCCATCAGAACTGACAACGGGACGGAGTTCAAGAATCAAAAGGTGGATGACTATCTAAGAATGGTGGGCATCACACACACTTTCTCTGCAGCACGCACTCCACAACAAAACGGTGTAGTGGAAAGACGGAACCGTACCCTCGTTGAAGCTGCTCGAACAATGCTATCCCAAGCAAATCTACCGCTATATCTTTGGGGTGAGGCGGTGTCTACGGCATGCTACACGCAAAACCGCTCTATTCTTCTCAAGCGGTTCAACAAAACACCGTACGAGATCATGAATAATCACGTTCCAACTGTCGGCTACTTCCATGCATTTGGATGCACTTGCTATGTGCTTAACAACAAGGATGATCTCAGGAAATTCATCCCTAAGGTGGACGAAGGAGTTTTCATCGGATACTCCATGCAGGCTAAGGCGTATCACGTTTACAACAAACGTACCAAATCCATTGTTGAAAGCATAAATGTGACATTCGACGAAGCCGCAGATTTGGCTTCTGAACAACTCAGTTCAGAACCCGGTTTAACTGGAGTGCTAGCTTCCGGACCTTCAAGTTAGGGATCTGCACAAGCCACAGTAAATCCGAATCATGCATCTTCATCGAATGCTGACTCTTCTGATTTAGATTTACTGTTTCAATATTTTTATGATGACACTATTAATTCTTCCACATCTGTCTCAGCGCAACCGCGACTTGAGGCTGCTCGCAATACGGATTTGGCCGCTTTATCTGGTCCGCCCCCGTCTACGAGTACATCGTCAACATCTATAGAGACAGCCCAACCGTCATCATCTGATACGACTGCACCTGGTACTGTAACCCCCCGGAGGAACCCATACTTTCGGAGATCGCTCCTACTGATTCGTCATCTGCTACAATCGATGATCAACCTCTGACGACCTCGGAACCAGAAGTTGTTCAATCATCGACGAATCCTCCCCCACTTCCTCCAAGAAACACGACTGCTACTCTATAACAAGTTCAATACCTTCCATCAGGTTCATACGTGGATCCGGACACATCTCACTCTACTCAGCAGCCGCTTCCGCACTCCACCAAATAGAAGAAGGCCCATCCCCTACATCAGATCATCGGTGATCCCTTGACTCCTGTTCATACACGAGGCGTTTTCGCCAACTTCTGCCTATTCTCGGGCTTCTTGAGCACGATTGAGCCAACGAGCGTACGCGAAGCACTTTAAAATCCAGACTGGATCATCGCCATGCAAGAAGAGCTAAATCAATTCGAGGCTGTAAAGGTATGGCGCCTGGTTCCACGTCCTAAGCACAAGACGGTAATCGGGACCAAATGGATCTTCAAGAATAAAAAGGACGAAGATGGTATCGTTGTTCGCAACAAGGCGCGTCTTGTGGCCAAAGGGTACCGACAACAAGAGGGGATTGACTATGATGAGACCTATACTCCGGTAACGCGAATCGAGGCAATCCGTATGTTTCTCGCTTATGCCACGCACAAGAACTTCACAGTCTTCCAAATGGATGTGAAGACAGCCTTTCTTTACGGCGACCTCTAAGAAGAAGTTTACGGGTCGCAACCCGACGGATTTATAGATGACTCGAAGCCTGATCATGTCTACATCTTAGACAAGGCACTCTACGGCTTGAAGCAAGCACCGCGAGCATGGTACAACACACTATCAAAGTTCTTGTTAGAAGCCGAGTTCACTCGAGGTACAATTGATTCTACACTGTTTATCAAGAACGAAAAGGGTCACATAATTCTAGTCCAAGTATATGTCGATGACATCATTTTCGGTTCTACTAGTCCTTTATATGCAAAGAACCTTGGCACTCTTATGGGAAATTTTTTTAAAATGAGTATGCTTTGTGAGATGAATTTTTTCCTTGGTCTTCAAGTTAAACAACTGTCGAAAGGAATTTTTCTTAAACCAGTCCAAATACATTCGGGATATCCTTCGGAAATTCCAATTGGACCAATCCTCACCAATGAAAACTCCCATGGCAACCAATACAAAGCTAGACGCCGATCCTAACGGAAAGGCTGGCAATGCCAAATTGTATCGGGGAATGATCGGTTCTTTAATGTACCTCACTGCCAGTAGACCGGACATCATGTTCTCGACATTTCTTTGCGCATGTTATCAGTCAAACCCTAAAGAGTCTCATTACAATGTTGTTAAACGAATTTTTCATTATTTACGTGGAACTGCTGGTCTTGGCCTTTGGTACCCGAAAGAGACAGGTTTTGGCCTCTCCGCTTACTCTGATGCGGATCACGCGGGATGCATGTTGGACCGCAAGAGCACCTCGGGACACATTCAGTTCTTGGGAGATAGCCTGGTAAGTTGGGCTTCGAAGAAACAACATTGTGTTTCAACATCAACTGCTGAGGCGGAGTATGTAGTCGCCGCAAGTTGCTGTTCCCAAGTAATCTGGATGAGGACGCAACTCAAAGACTACGGCTTTACGTTTGTCAAAGTCCCGATATACTGTGACTCAAAGAGCGCAATTGCCATATCAAGCAACCCGGTCCAACACACCAAGACGAAGCACATCGACGGTCGGTATCATTTTATTAAGGATCACTTCGAAAGAGGTATAGTTGAACTCTACTTCGTAAATACTGAACATCAGTTAGCAGACCTTTTTACCAAAGCCTTGGACGAAAAACGCTTTAAAACTCTTGTGTTCAAGCTAGGTATGCTAAATCTGAAGACGTAATCCAACAGTGTGCCCGTTACAAGTTCCATACATATACGAGAAACTGTCTACTCATCATCCGGTGTTTAACCTCCTGCTGCATGAGCACACATTTCCTCGCACTTGTATTCTACTTGTTCTAATTACATAGCTAGATTTAGTCTAGGTATTTATTAAGTAGATCTCATTTGTTTTTCATTCTTTCTTCGTGTGTTTCCAATATTTCATACTGTCGTCTATATTTTTCTCTTTCACTATCTCTGTGCTTTCACCATATTTTCTCTTGTTCAGGGGGAGCATAATGCAATATCAGGTAAGTTTCCTCAAGCTTTGAGGGGGAGCGTCACACACAGTTTTTCTCTTACATGTCGAAAGTTTTCGTGTGTGTGGGCACTCCTGTGTGCATGTTATGGTCATCGTTTGAGGGGGAGCGGCAAAGTTTTTTCTTACAAAATCTAAAAGTTTTTGTGTGTCGTAACTCTCCCCTGCACTCTACTGCACAAGGGGGAGCAAGGATATACCCATGCTCTGCTTGAGGGGGAGCGAGAGGAAGTTCTTTTCCAGTACTATTCAGTGCAATTCTTCACAGACCAGAACTACCCAGAGTTATCCGGACACCTCACGCACCCTGAAAACTCTTGGTTTCCGGACACAATCCGGACCGGATAGTTCTCCGGGTCGGATAAGTCCCGGATCCCACTCGGGTATATATATTGGTATCCGGACTTCTCATACCTCACTTATCCGGATATCGCAAAACCCTAAACCATTTTCTCTCTCTCTCTCTCGCACACGGACTCCTCTCGGATCGAAGTTTCACAATGTTTTCCGTTCCCAAAATCATGTATGTTCCTCGATTGTCACTACTATTCATATATCCTCGCATTTCACATACCTTGCACCGCAAACCGACCTCTAATTGGGTCGATACAACAGTGACCGACACCCTCAAGGGTTCTTTCGTCGGTTTAGCTTCAATGGTTGCGATTCAAGGGTTGTCAATACTCCATTACGCTGATCTTTGCTTTTGGACAACCCTTACGCACCACCACTTGATTGGGATCACCTGTTTGCCAATATGAAGATTGAGGCTTCGTCCGGACACATTCGTCGTGTCCGGACACCTTCACCAACATGATGATCCATCCGGACACTACTATCACCCGGTGACCTAGTTGTCCGGAAACCTTAGGGTTTCCGGTAAGTTCAACTACCGGGTAGTTTGGTGTCCGGACACCAATGTTATCCAGAAGAAGAGTGTACTCGGACACCCTTGACACCCGGACTCTCTTGTCCGGAGTCCCCACTTTATCCGGACACTCCCCTTTTTCATCCGAATACCTCTGACATCCGGACACATGTGTTGTCCGGAAACAACTAGCTACGGAAAACTTGGCCTACCCATTCATATCCGGACACTTGCTTATCTTATCCGGAAAACCCATGTACCCGGACACCATGAGTTGTCCGGACTCCTTGGCACTTTCATCCGGAAAACTCTGTTGTTGTGTCCATTCTGTACCTGTTTTGTCACTGCTAGTCCTCGATCTATCTCAGATTGAGCCGATCACAGCAAAGGTACGCGCCGTCACTTGTTTCTCCAACTTATTTACTAACTGTGCTGTTTTCCACAGATTATCTATGGTGGATCACCAACAACACCCTCACGAACAACCAGGAGACCAACAACCGCCTCCTCAAGAGCAAGTACCTCAAGAGGCGGATGTCATTGACGAGGAAGCCGATGCTGCCCTGTTTCACCCTGACCATGGCATTGAACTGGAGGCCAACAACCACCACCTGGACACGACCTTGTTCAGGCCCCAACCACTTCAACGAGTGCTCCTGGACATTCTCACGAATCACCCTCTCCGTGAGGCCCTTACCAGCACAGCCGACGTCCCAGTTCTGTACGTTCTACAGGTATGGATCACCGCCCGAGTCGTCACAGCCGGTAACTCCCAGTCGATCACTGCTCAGATCGATAACCAACCTTTCATTCTCACACCGGACTCATTACGCTGCCTTCTGTCCCTTCTGGAAGCCACCGCCAACAATCATGAACGGTACGATCCTGCCGTAAATGATGATACGCTTTGCGCTCAAATTCGCGCCCTTGGATACAATCATGACCTAAACCGGCCATCCGCTTTCATTCGCAAGTACCTCGCTCCGATATGGTACACACTCTTTACAATCCTAAACCGCTGCCTTTCATCGAGATGGAGAGGCATTGATCAGTGCTTCGGCGACTTCCTGCGCCTAGTTCATGCTGTGTGCTACAACCGCCACATAGACTTTGCGATGATTATCTGGAGGGAGCTCGTCGCGGCTATTCGCAAAATCGGAGGTTCTAAACAGAAGAAATTTCTTCTGTATCCGCGTTTCCTTTCGCTGGCTGTGCGTTAACATATGGACGCGAATCCTGCCATTCCTCGCCGCCTGAACCATCCGGTATGTCTCCATCACCACTTACAATTCATGGTTATCCGCAATCCATCTGATGCGGTAGCAATGCCCATCCCTGAACCACTACTAGCCATCGCCGATCCCACTGCACCAGGGGTAGTAGCATATAGGGAAGCGTTAGGTAATCCCATGGTCCAGCCAGCGCCGGAGGGACCTGCCCAGGGACTTAGACCCGAGAGACGTGAGGGTCCGAGAGTGAGAGGTGGAAGGGCCCGACAAGCAGGTGCTGTCGGGCGAGGAACGTTAGTTGTGAGAGAAAGGGGAACGAGAGTATGTGGTGCAGTGGAATCGCAACCCGGTTCCAGCTCAGCCCAAGTCGGTCCATCCTCTAGACCGATACTACATCACTCGACCGAGCCGTATATCACCGAACCCCCCTCACCATCTCACAATGTTGAAGACGTGGAATCTGACTCCACGGACTCTGATACCCCCCGTACCATACGCCTGACACACATACCTCGTGGTATCGGACCGAACCCAAACTACAATGTCCCAATCCCTCTTGAATCACCACCTCATACTGGAACTGGGCCTGTTACTAGGACATCTGAGGGAGAACAAGTAGAGGAGTTAGGACATGCAAGCCGGAGAGAACTGCGTTCAAAGTTGAACCAGGAAAGATTGAGCCGTAAAGATAACGAGGCTCCTGAGCGACCCCAAACGAGTGATATCCGGCTAGCCACATCTACTACACCGTCTCATCTGTTGGGACGGGGTATTGAAGAACACTCCGTGGACCCAGCGGAGCAATTGCACAACCCCCTCATCCACTCATCCGTCTCACGACAGACGGATGTTTCAATATTACACGGGGAACAAGCACGACTTCCACCGGCCTCTCATTCGGAGAGTGTTGGTGTTGAAATAAGAGACCAGCAGCCCCCGGTCTCGCCTTCATTTCGTGCACCATCGAGTCTAGCGCCTTTTGATATTTAACCTTGTAGGTTCCCAGATTCACGTTGTATCATATTAATGGTAGTGAAATAGACAGCGGAAGCATATTAAATAAAGCCATTAAAATGAGTGATTGTGTAAACGATAAATGAACTATGAGAATCAAATATTGAACAGTAAAAATGATAACAGTATCAGATATAAAAGCTGCTCATATATTGATAATGAATCACACCAAGAACATGTTCGAGTGTGTTAGAAAATATCATAGGACAACAATATCGTACGGAGGTAGTGCTCGGGATTGCTGCAGTGTGTGTTTAAACAATTGTGGAAAAACTACTCTTCCCAAAGCTTACAATTGTTTGTTCCACTACCTCTCTATTTATAGCCTTGGAAAAGTGAAGGCAGTGTACTATCGTACCCTAGAATGACACGTGGAAAGTGTGTCTCCTATTTTTAGGGCATACGTGGAAAGTATGGACACTTGTCTAACACTTGGGATTTCCTACGAGACTTAGGCTGACAGAGGTCTTCACTTCACCAGAGCTCTTTCACAAGAGCTCTGTTGGTCTTCTGTTAAATACTTGTTCTTCTGTTGGAAGTCTTCGACAGAGCTATGTTGAGCTCTGTTGGTCTTCTGACTTGAACTTCTTCCGAATCTTCTGTCCGATCTCTGTTGGTCTTCTGACTTGAACTATTTTCAATACTTTTACATAACAGATACTTGGGGCCAACAATCTCCCCCTAAGTATTGAAAATAAAATTTTACAATTGACAAGAGATTAAATAAAAGAAGAGAGAACTTTTACCTCTGTCGAAGCCTTGCACTAATCTTTTGGAATATTACATTGAGATTTAAAAGACCAGTACATTTAAGCATAATTATCTCCCCTAAGAATTCTGTCGAATCTTCTTATTAGAGTGCGGAAGTCCAGCATCAGGTCAATCTGGTCGATGAAGAGTTTCTGCTGTTCTTCTGGACACTTGTTTCTTGGGAGATCTTGGATTATGTTCTTGAGGTATACTAGCGGCTCACTTGAGTACTTGTGGGCTTCAGCTGCTCTGATGGCCTTCTTTGTGCCCTTCTGTCGGCAGACAAAGACTGGAGGATCTTCTACTACGGTTCTAGTTCTGTGATGGCCATAACCCTCAAGGTTTTCATTTGGTGGTGCAATCGCTAGTTTCTTTACTTCAAACTCTATGCCTAGCTAATAATCAATCTGTATTCTGAGATTGAAGTGCTCTTGCATAGCGAATCTGACTTCTGATAGTGCAGTTATGGCCGGTGTGTATCTTTCTGAGAAGTTCAAGCAATATGCGTGGAGTGAGATCAGGTCATATGGATTCAGAAGGACGAGATCATTGTCATTGAAGATTTCATTTATGCCTTTTGTTGATTCCACAGTATACTCATGGTATGTGACCCTGTCGTGTTGAAACTTCTTGTGCTTGATGTCATGAATTCTGCGGATACCGAAGTTTATATTGATGGCTCTGTTCTAATTTGACTTGGTTTAGATGAACTTTAGCCTTGCATCAGAAATGGTTTTTATTCTGATTGGGTTGAGGTATGGGTTAATGGGTACGGCATTTACAGGGATGATGTCTCTGTCAGCATATAGAAATGCAAATACCGTTTCTAAGGCAGGTTTTTTGGTATGAAAGGTAGAGGTTTCTGGGTTCTGTTCTGTTACCATCGGGTTTGGGTCATCATGGGTTTCTGCCATAAGAGTGTCGATGTGAGCAGATTTCTGAGTAGCTTGAGGTTGGGCTCGACTTGTTTGTCCTTCAGCAGAGGATGGGTCTGTCCTCTCTGGTTCTTTTGTTGGAGAAGTAGGAGGGGTATCTAGGAAGATGATCTTTGGTGGTTCTTGTGTTGACTCTTCTGTCGGTTTGATGACTCTGTTCTTGAACATGTAGTCAAATGCCACTTCAGTCATATATGTCATGATTTCCTCTGTTATCCCCTTTTCTCCTCCTGTAGTCTCTGCCTCAGTTGCTTCTGTGATTTTCCCTTTACCCTTGGCTTCTCTTTCTTTTTCAACCTCTTTCTCTTTCTCCTTCTCTTTCTCCTCCTCCTTCTTCTTCTCCTTCTCCCCCTTTTGTTGTTCTGAGGACTCACCCTGTTGATTGTCTGATTGACCTTCTTGAGCATCTTCGAAGTCATCATCATCGTCAGAATCGTCAATTCGAGCTGCTGGTGAGGACTGAACAACAAACTTCAGACCAGCTTTGTGTCTCTTGCTTGATGGTTCGTCTGTGGGTGCTTCTTCTGCAGGTCTTTTCGATGTAGAGGTAGCCTGTAACATAATATCAGTAAAGTTTGAGGCTGCCTTTGCCATTACATCTTCTACCTCTGTTGCAGCACCTCTGATCTCGTCTACTTGAGCCTCAAAGTTGAACTTGTGAGTATCAAGGGACGCTTTCACGTGTTTTTCTGTTTCCTTAGCTTTCATTACAAATTTTGATGAGATCATCATCATTCGGCTAAGAATTGATTTTCTGAAGTCTCCCATTTGTCCAACTGTCATGGGTAGGTCATTTGGGTTAGGGCTGGAGATGTTGAGAGGAGTAGCAGATGAGGTGGTTGCTTCTTTTATGCTTTCCTTAACAGAGTTGGTAATTATCTCTGTTAAGGTTCTGACGTTAGATTCTGAAAGAATAATCGTGGGGATGGGAAGGGTTCTGTTCATTTGCGCTGTGTGGTTCTCTGTTATGAGTCGCTTTAGCTCGGCAAGATCTGTCGAAGTCTTTTTAACTTCCTCTGATCTGACTGATCTTAGGTCGGCTATCTGTGTTGTCAGCTTTCCAATCTCTTCTCCTCTGACCCGTTCAGACTCTGTTCTGAGTGCTTCAGCCTCGTCATATTTTCGAGTTATTTCAGCATGCTTGTTTGAGATGTTCAGCAGTTCTTCCCTAAGAGAATCATTTTCCTTGCGGATCAGCTCCTCCTTTTGTTCATTGATAAGTTTATACTCGTTCAAAGAGTTGTTAATACTGTCACAGAAGCTTTCGAACTCTGCTCTTGTGATAGTGTCAACGGGGGTCTCCTTGGTTCCAACACACGGATCCAATTCTGCCTCGAGTTCAGAGGCGCCTTCATCAAGAGTTGTGTTGATGTTGGCTCTTGGAGGACTTCCACCTGATCCTTGATGTTCCCTTTGAGGGGAAACAACTACAGGTGTTCTGACCAAAGTTTCCTCTTCCAGCTCAGGTTCTGAAGAAGGAAATCTGATGTGATGAGAAGCATTTGGATCAAGCAATGTCTTCCCTTGTTCTACTATGGTCTCCCATTGTCCCTGAGTCGGACAGATGCTATGTGAGATTACAAAGATCTCTGGTCTATTTTGTGTGGAGTCTAAATGAGCCACAGAGGCATCATCGTGTGGAGGTGACCTATTGATGTTCTGGGGCGAATGAACATCACTACCAAAGATAGTTTCCCCGGCTTCGTGCGTATCAGAGGCATGAAGAGGTGCCTCTGATGGTATAGGCTGGTTGGGGTTCGAGGTGTGCACCTATGTTTCAATAATCCTTTGGTCTTGATCACCAGGATTAGATTGTGTGGAAGCACTGGGATTTTGGTTAAGGTTACCCTCAGATGTGCTCTGTTGAGCATCTTTTTCTATTCTCACATTTTCCTCAGCTCCTATGGCTGTAGAACTCTCTGGATTCTCTCTGATGTTTCCTTCTTGCTCATCATTATCAGAAGAGATAGTTTCTACCTCTGGTGTTTCTTGTACTTCCTCATGGACAGCCTCTCTAGGAGATGCTCTGTCCTCTACTTCCTCTCTTCTAGAGGAAGACCCCACTTCGGGTGCTCTTGCCTCTGGTCTGTTAACTTCCTCACCAATCTCCTCACTTAAGCTCTCCAAGGAAGGCTCAGATCCTAAGTATGCTGGGGTTCTCACCTCAGGTTCTTGAGGTTGAGCAGCACTCTGATAGTTTTGGATAGAGATGTGGTCAGGGGCGATAAGGGCAAGCATTGTACCTGGAATTCTTTTTATGAAGGGGTATTCGCCGGAAGTGGTGGGGAGGAATTTTGACATCGTCCAAACAGGTGTTGAGCAACCCTGATGAGTTAGTTCCAGTCTGTCGAAGGCTCTTCTGATCACCAGACTGATAAAGCGTGGAAACTTGATCATCTTCAAGAACTTGTGGGATCCAACGACTCCTCCTCTTGCGATGGATGAGGTTTTTGTGTTTACAGCCGTAAGAAGATCGTTGTAGAGAATGCTGGCGTAGTCAAAGTTTCGATTGAAGAACAATCCATACATGATTTGTAGGATTTTTGTTGTGGCTTGGTCTTGACTACCAGATTTGCTGGTAAGGGTTCTGTTTAAGGTGGAGAACATGAAATTCCACATAGTGGGTAGATTCTGTCGCTTGAACTCTCCAATCCTATTCAGATCCTTGTTGTAACCCAGAAACTTCATGAAATCAAGAAGAACATCTGTTTTTGGTGGTTTCTCATAGGCGTCTATTCCTAGTTGTCGTTTGGTTTTCATTCGGAAGATTCTTCTTAAGGTACTTGCTCTAATGCGAATTGTTCCCGCTCCTCCATTACTTGCGTTGATGCTCCCAACTATCCCGTCTTATTCTTCGATGTATTGGCATGTGGTCCACCATTGTTGGACATAGATCGCTGGAAGGTGGTCATCAACCTCTGTTAGGGCTCTGAAGATGTCAGAGTTTCTAAAGAACTCAATGAAGACGTGATACAGGGGTAGATAGAGTCCTGGAGTGGGATCGAATCTGTAGTTGTTGTCAGCAAACTCGTATGGAAGAATAATGATATCATCGGTGGGTTCTATTCGGCTTGACTCAGCAGAGTTTTGGGGTTCTGCCATTGTTGCAGGTTTGGGTTTTCTTGAAGAACACTGAGGATTTAAATAAAAGAGGGAAAGGTGAAAGGTTTAGGAATTTTAGAAAAGAAATGGGTCAAGGTTATGGATATTTATAGTCAGAACTTGTGGCTGGGTAATCGCCGTAGATACTGTAGGTACTCGAGTGACAGAAGGTGGAGTGGCCTGAATTAAGTATCGTGGGGACAGCTAGTGGTTTAGCTTTCAATTAGAGAGTGCCACGTGGATTTGTTCTGACCACTTTTGTGCAAGTAAACCGTCGCGGTTAGAGATGTGTGGGTGACAAATGGTTGACGCTTAGAAATAACCCGCACCTCTGATGAGGTTACCTCTGATGGCATGGCAAAAAAAAACGACAGAGCTCTGATGGAGCTTTGCAAGTTTTTTGCCTCTAACGAGTGACCCTTTTTTTTTATTCTTTACAAGTATTCCTTTGGAGTTTAACCTTAACCCAAAACCATTTAAAATTCTGTATCTGATGAGGAAATGGTCAAAGAACGAGAACAGAACTGACTTTAGAAATTTCATCAGAGGTCTGGTAAAAAAACAACAAAGGCTCTGGTGGAATGTCAGAGTTCTGACAGGTTCTTGACGTTATCAAAGGATTTTTATCAGAACAGGTTTTCCCTCTTTTCTTCAAAAAGATTTGTCAATGAAGATCAAAAAGCAAAGTCAATTTGGATTTGGAGATATGAGTACTGACTTGCTCCCCCTAAAACCATGCATTATCCTTCTTTTAAGCTCCCCCTAGAAAATTGAGCTTAAACCCAAAAAAAAAACTTTTGTACAAACAAAATTTTATATACAAACAGAATGTTCACCGAAAGCGTGTTGAAAAAGTATGCTTGACAGAGTTCTGGTGAACAACAGAAGCTCTGTTGAACTATCCTACCCAACTGTTTGACAAAGCTCTGGTAGGATCATCAGAGGCTCTGTTGAATTGAACAGAGTTAGGAGGATAAGTTCAGCATACCCAGTTTGCTGATTAAGAAGTTAAACCTCCTTTCATCAAGGGCTTTTGTGAACAGGTCAGCAAGCTGGAGGTCAGTTGAAACAAAGTACATTTCAATAGTTCCTTTTTCAACATGATCCTTTATGAAGTGGTACCTTATGTCGATGTGCTTAGTTTTCGAGTGTTGAACTGGATTGGCTGTTATGGCAATGGCACTCTTGGAGTCGCATAGAATAGGAATTTTACCATACTCCAAGCCATAATCTTTGAGTTGTGTTTTCATCCATATCACTTGAGAACAACAACTAGCAGCAGCAACATATTCTGCTTCTGCTGTATTGGTTGAAACACAGTTCTGTTTCTTGGATGTCCAACTCACCAACTTTTCACCAAGCAGTTGATTGCTACCAGAAGTACTCTTTATGTCATTCTTGCATCCTCCATAGTCTGAATCTGTATATGTTACAAGCTCGAAACTAGAGTTAAGAGGATACCAGAGACCCAAAAATTGAGTCCCTTTCAGATATTTAAAGATACGCTTGACAACTGTTAAATGAGTTTCTGTAGTTTCTGTCACAGAGACAGGTTGCAAACATTATATCAGGTCTGCTGGCAGTTAAGTACAGAAGTGACCCTATCATGCCTCTGTAGTACTTGACATCTGTTGGTTCACCATTAAGATCAGAGTCAAGCTTAACTCCAGTGGCAATAGGAGTTTTCATTGGTTTTGAATCATTGAGCTTATACTTTTTCAACATATCAGAGATGTACTTAGACTGACTTATGAAAGTCCCTCTGTCTGATTGTTTAACTTGTAAACCAAGGAAGAAAGAAAGTTCTCCCATCATGCTCATTTTGAATTCGCTTTTCATTAAACTTTCAAACTTATCACAGTACTCCTGCCTTGTAGACCCAAAGATAATATCATCAACATATATTTGTACCAGAGGTATGTCATTCTTATACCTTCTAAAGAATAGAGTTTTATAGACAGTACCTTTCTCGAAGTGATTGACCAACAGAAATTTGGACAGAGTTTCATACCAGGCTCTGGGAGCTTGCTTAAGGCCGTACAGAGCTTTGTCTAACTTGTAAACGTGGTTTGGAAACTCTGAACATTCAAAACCAGGTAGTTGCTGGACATAAACTTCTTCTTGCAGTTTGCCATTCAGAAAGGCAGACTTGACATCCATTTGGTAGACCTTAAAACCCTTATGAGCAGCATAGGCTATGAAGATTCTGATGGCTTCTTGCCTAGCCACAGGTGCAAAGGTTTCGTCATAGTCAATACCTTCTTCCTGTCTGTATCCCTTTGCAACCAGACGGGCTTTGTTTCTGATGATAATCCCATCTTCATTCTTTTTGTTTCTAAACACCCATTTGGTTCCAATGGCCGCTTTGCCTTTAGGGAGTGAAACCAAGGACCAAACTTTATTTCTTTCTAATTCTAGAAGCTCTTCTTCCATAGATTCGATCCAATTTGGGTCCTCTAGGGCTTCAGAAATTTTCTTCTGCTCAATCATGCTTAAGAAATTTACAAAGAAGGCTTCATTGATTGTGGCCGATCTTGTCTTCACACCATCTTCAGCAGCACCAATGATAAGATGATGAGGATGATCCTTTGTCCATCGTGTCATGGGAGCATGGACAACAGGCGGGGTTTGTGCTTCTGATGGAAAAAGATGAACTTTAGCATCAGAGCTCTGTTGATTGGGACCGGGGCTCTGTGGCACACGACTTTGGAGAGTGGCCTCATTGCTCTGAGAGTCATTAACAGGGCCCTGTGAAGGTGAGCTTTCAAACAAGGAGTCTTTGCCAATATTAGTTAGCAAAGGTGATGATGGCTCTTGTTCAGGTCCTCTCTCGTTCTGATGTGGTTCCTCATTTCTCTGTATCACTCCTGTAGACAGAGAAGTAGATGGTGAAATATTAGAGGGACCAGTGAGAGATGTACCTGTCAGATTCTGTTCTATTGAGTTCTGAGCTTGATCTCCTCTGTTGATGTTATCAGAGGAATCATCATCATTGAAGAAATCGTTGAACATGAGATTGATATCTTCTTCCCTTGTCTTTAAAGAACTTGTCTTTTTCTGTTCTGTCTGTGTCCCCTCTGTTGATTTACGATCAGAGGAGCTCGATGTGCTTTCATCAAAGGACACGTTTACACTTTCTTGAATGACCCGACATCTGGAGTTATAGACTCTGTAGGCTTTAGAGGTTAAGGAATAACCAATAAAGATTCCTTCGTGTGCTTTCTTATCAAACTTTCCCAGCTGATCTCTGTCATTCAATATGTAGCACTTGCAACCAAAAACATGAAAGAATTTCACGTTTGGTCTTCTATTGTTGATGAGTTCATAAGGAGTGTTCTTAAATCTCCTTACTCTCATAGCTCTGTTTTGGGTAAAACAAGCTGTTGAGACTGCTTCTGCCCATAAGTTTATTGGAAGGACAGAGCCAGCCAACATGGTTCTGGCGGCTTCTACCAGCGTTCTGTTCTTTCTTTCCACAACTCCATTCTGTTGTGGAGTTCCTGCAGCTGAAAAGTTCTGGGAAATACCTTCCTCTGATAGGTAGGTATCAATTTTGGCATTCTTGAATTCTGTCCCATTATCACTTCTCAACTTTTGCACTTTTAATCCTAACAGAACCTGTATCCTTCTCAACAAACTTATCAAAATTTATGGGACATCAGATTTTACTCTGATGAACTCAATCCAAGTATATCTAGAATATTCATCAATTAAAACAAGGATAAACTTCTTGCCCGACAGACTTTGCACAGAGATTGGACCACAGAGATCTACGTGAAGCATATGCAAAGGTCTGGGACAACTATGATCACTCTTTGTTCTATGTGAAGATCTTTTCATCTTATCCAGTTCACAAGCAGAACAGAGATGGTCTTTGTCAAACTTCAGAGAAGGAAGTCCTTTTACTAACTTCAGTTTCACGAGCTTGTCAAGGTTTTGAAAGTTCAAATGGGCAAATATTTTATGCCAGAGCCAGGCATCTTCATTTTTCAAAGACACTAAACAGAGTTTCTCTGTTGTAGAGTTTTGGTTTGGTTTAAAATTCATTTTGTAAAGATTGCCTTTTCTGTCAGCTCTTAAAAGTTCTTGACCAGACTCGGAAAGTAACAAGGAACAATATTTCTTCCTGAAATTGACATCAAATCCGTGATCACAGAGTTGACTTATACTGAGAAGATTATGATTTAATCCTTCAACATAAACAACTTCAGAGACTGAAACACCACCATTTACTAATGTACCATAACCTTTAATCTGTCCGCCATTGTCTCCTCCGAAGGTTACTGCACTTCCCATCTTGTTCTTAAAAGAAGTTAACAGCTCCTTATTCCCCGTCATGTGCCTGGAGCATCCAGAATCCAAGTACCAGATCTGCACATGTGGTTTCTGCAAGACAGATTAGTTCCTTTTAGGTACCCATTGCATAATGGGTCGTTTCCTGTTAGGGTTAGGTGGGTTGACAGACTTTCCTTTGGGCTTTCCATACTGTGATGGTGTGCCAGAGGTTTTCCTCTGTGTATTCTGAACAGTCGTGGGATTTTTCTTTTGAACGTACTGATTCAGAACACAGTGGGGACCATTCAGATGATTTTGCAATTTTAGTAACAGTTGAATGCAATTGCAGTTGATGGAACATGACTGATGCACATTGTTTTTATTCAAAAACTGTTTGAATGGAGCTTGATTCTGAAAGATTTTAGGACCAGATGTCTTTGCATACAATCTGTCCTGGTTCTGTTTCTTAAAACTGTTATTCCTAGAAACAGACTATGTTGACACGAAGCTCTTTGGAATAGATTCATTTGACCAGAAAGGATTTCTTCTTTGATTTACACCAGAATTTGGAATAGATCTGTTGTTGGCTATCCATTTTCCCTTCTGTTCTGGTGTGAATTTTACTGGTTTGAAAGCAAGAGGAACATTTGGGTTTACAAAAACACTTTTGTTTTTCTCTCTCTTCTCCACTTCTACTGCATTAGAAGCAAGAATCTTAAAACCTTTGTTGTTAAACTCAGTTACCGGTATAAACCTTGATTGTTTCTTGAAGAAAGAAACATCATCTTTTAGATCCGTAGATTCTATCGGTATCTGCTTTAACTTGTGTAAAATTTTCTTTTGACCACAAAAAATCTGTTCATCTACTTCAGAGTCAGAGTCACAGTCAGAGCCTAGAAAGTCTCTAGTGGCTCTGTCGGAGGTTTTCGTTTCAATGGGTATGACAGAGATATTTGTTTTGACAGTTCTGAACCTTCTCAACTTTGGCTTTAAAGAATCTGAAACAGCATTTTCCTCGATAACTTTCAACAAATCTTCCTCAAAAGATGTTCTTATGGATTCAGGAGTAGGAGAGAAGACTAGGGCTTCTGGATTGAGTTTGCTCTGTGGGAATTCAACAGAGGACTCAGTCATAGAAGTAACAGACTTCTGTCCTTTGAATGAGTTGAAGTTAAAAATCTCTTTTGTATCCAAGTCCTTGACAGAGTTAGGAAGTATGATTCTAGCTCTTCCTTGATCAAGAATAAACTCAGAGGATGGTTTTAAAACCTTTCCATGATCAGATGAATCATAGCTGACGTTCCTAAAGTCAAGATTTCTTGGTTTTGAGAAAGCATCTGAAGTTTTGGTTCTTTTAAAAACAGCATTACCAGATATCACGTCCTCTTGGATTTTCCCAACACAAAAGGCAGAGGACAGAGATGTCTTCTTCCTTTCGTCATAGGGAGCAAGGTCAGAGAAACCAAGACCTTGCGTATCCATCTGTGAATTTATCTTGATGTGCACATCTTGTGCATCCTGATATTTTTTAATCTGAATTTCTTTTCTCTGTAGGGATTGATGCAGAATTTCCCTTTCTCTTTGAAAATAGTCAGTTAGAGCAACAGAGTTAAGTCTCTATGTTTCAGACTTTTTCAATTTTTCAGACTTCTGTTTCAAAACATTTTTATATTCGTTAATTTTGTCAGAAAACAGGCTCTCTTTCTTCTTTTGCAAGATTTCTAGCTCAGATTTTTCTTTGAAGATTTCTTCCTTTTCTTGTTCCAAGAGAGTTTTCTCTCTCTTGTAAAAGGACAGATCCTTCTGAGCTAGCTTTCTTAGCTCTTTTTCTTCAGAAAGTTTTTGTTTAATAAGTTGAAATTCCTCATTCAGCATAGAAACATGCATTTCTAATTCTGAGTCAAACTTGGATTCAGATGAACATACCTTGGCACTGGGTCTGGTGGTCTCCAGCGCTCTGTCGTTAGACTCTGTCGTAGTAAGAGCAAATGCATAAGCTAGATCTTCTTCTTCTTTTGTTCCCTTCGTTATCTCTGGTTCTCCAGTCATCCAGTCAACAGCTTCTTCTAAACTTTCATCATCCACAGCAACTCCACAAAAGTTGGCTTGTTCTGGTTCATCATCAGAGGATGAATCAGAAACCCAGTTCTCCATTTCAGCAACATAGCTTCTTTCTCTGTAGTTGTACTTGTATTTGTTCTTGTAGTAGTCCTGGTCTTTTACCAGTTTGCCTCTACAATTAATAGAGAAGTGCCCAGGTTTGCAGCATCGGCCTTCTGTTGTGCTGGTGGATTTTCTCTTCTATTTTGTGGAGGTTGTCTTTGTTCTGTGGTAACTCTGTTGTTACTTTGTTCTGGTGCAGCGTATTCTCTTCTGTCTTCTTTTCTCTCATTTCTACCTCTTCTGTCAAACTTATTGCCAAATCTCTTGTAAAATTGTTGAGTTATTAGAGCAAGCGATTGAGCAAAAGCTTGAATGTCATCATCCTCTGATGAGCTTTCCTCTGTATCACTCTCTGCAACTAAACTTTTCTTTCCTTTCTTTTTAACGGACTTATCTTTCTTTTTCTCTCTGTTTGAACTCTCTCTGTTCGACTTTTCTGATGTGGTTTTCTTAGAATCAGAAACTAAAGCGATTGGGCCTGCAATGGTGGATTTGCCTTTTTGCTTGACAACATCCTTCCTTTGTGCGGCCAAAGTGCCATACACATCTGTTAGAGACCATGCATCTAAGTCCTGGTTGGCTTGTAAAGACATGGACAGATTTAACCATTCATCATTCAAACTTTTCAAAAACAGAACATTGTTATCTTCCTTCGACCTAACAACCCCACATTTTTTGCATTTGTTGATCAACACATTAAATCTGTTGTAGGTTTGTTGTAAGGTTTCCTCAGGAAGTGCCTTGAAATCGTTGTATTCATTTATACATTGGGTCCTTCTGTTCTTTTGGGTCTTTATACCACCCTCAAGTTGGTTAAGAAGTTGATCCCAGATTTCCTTAGCGGTAACACATGAATCTAGTTCTTGAAATATTTCGTTTGGAATGGCCATTATCAGTAGTCTAACTGCTTTAAGATCATTTTCCATTTTTAGATTTTCCTCATCAGTAAAACCTGTGGTTTTAATCTCATAATGAGCTGGAATCTCATCAGTAGTTCCTGTTGCGGGTACACGAGGAACAAAAACCATGGGTTGGTATGGTCCGTCCGTGACAGATCGCATTAAGTCTTTATCCATACCATCGAAAAAGTTAACCATCCTGATCTTCCACTGAGCATATTCATCTCTCAGAAGAGTAGGAGGTTTTGTTAAAGAACCAGCAGTATAGATAGCACTTATACCGTTGTTCGCCATTTTGAGAAAGACAGAGTACAGTTGTTAAAAAGAGTTTCAACTCGAAGATGAGTTTTAAACAGTAACTAATGAAACAGTAACTTCTAAGAGAAACGTTTAAACTAAGCTAGAAAGCTTTAAACACAGTTATATGAGCTATGAAAGCTTGTTTAGACTAGGAAGCAGTAAAAACAGAGCATGTAATGAAGCTTTTAAAGACACACAAACACAATCAACAACAATGAGTCAACCTTGGTAGATTGGATCGTTTGGTTTAAGAAAACCAAAGGAGCTCTGATACCAATTGTAGGTTCCCAGATTCACGTTGTATCATATTAATGGTAGTGAAATAGACAGCGAAAGCATATTAAATAAAGCCATTAAAATGAGTGATTGTGTAAACGATAAATGAACTATGAGAATCAAATATTGAACGGTAAAAATGATAACAGGATCAGATATAAAAGCTGCTCATATATTGATAATGAATCACACCAAGAACATGTTCGAGTGTGTTAGAAAACTCATAGGACAACAATATCGTATGGAGGTAGTGCTCGGGATTGCTGCAGTGTGTGTTTAAACAATTGTGGAAAAACTACTCTTCCCAAAGCTTACAATTGTTTGTTCCACTACCTCTCTATTTATAGCCCTGGAAAAGTGAAGGCAGTGTACTATCGTACCCTAGAATGACACGTGGAAAGTGTGTCTCCTATTTTTAGGGCATACGTGGAAAGTATGGACACTTGTCTAACACTTGGGATTTCCTACGACACTTAGGCTGACAGAGGTCTTCACTTCACCAGAGCTCTTTCGCAAGAGCTCTGTTGGTCTTCTGTTAAACACTTGTTCTTCTGTTGGAAGTCTTCGACAGAGCTATGTTGAGCTCTGTTGGTCTTCTGACTTGAACTTCTTCCGAATCTTCTGTCTGATCTCTGTTGGTCTTCTGACTTGAACTATTTTCAATACTTTTACATAACAGATACTTGGGGCCAACAAACCTTCTTCGGCTAGGACACTCGAAGCTGAGCAACACCAAGTCGAGACTCTTCGTGACTCGACCGGAACCACCGTAGTGTCTTCACCTCTTGGTGAAATACAAGGATCGGCGGGAAATCCTACCACAGCTAACATCACGCCAACTGTGAACGTAGGTGGCTCTACCCCTGTGGTAGACGCCTCAACGGGTAACCTAAGTGGTCCCGGAGTTATTCACCCCGACTTTGTGTCGCATGGGTCCCTAGACAGCACCCTCAAGGCTGTCCGCGAGGCACTGGAACAGCATGTCACCGACGAGATCGCCAAAGCCATCAAAGGCAAAGCAAAGATCGTTGAAGCCGAAACCGCACCACCATATCCACCGACATTTGCTCAACCTATCTATTCGGTGGATACCTTAAAGACGATGCTATTGGCCCAACTGCTCCAGGAATCCGATACAACCGCCTCGACTGAAGCAGACCTGATCTCAGTTCTCCGATCCCAGGTCACTGCTCCATCTTCATCTATCAGATCCCGCCTTGACGCCTTTGACTCGACCCTCAACGACTACAACAAAGCGCTCGCCACACTGTCTGAGAGGGTCCGCTCACTAGAAGACACTTGTAAGAGTCAAGCCGGCGGTCTCAAACGCAAGTACGATGACCAGGATGATCCTGATCACCGTGAGGGGGAGAAGTGACTACGCCAAACCGAGACCGCCCAGATCATGACTGCCGAAACTACAACAGTGGTTCAACAGGAATCCCCACCTACGGCAACTACATCAGAAGCACCTGAAGCCGAGTTGCCACTAGCAGATATGGTCATAGATATGGAGATTTCAGATGAAGAAGACCCGATGGTTGAAAAGCCCGAGGGTTCAACACAGGAACTGGTCGATTTTGACTCATCAGACAGACCGATACTGGACATGATAGATCTAGAGTATGAGACCAACCCGGAGACCGAAAACGCATGGTACGAAAAAGCCGCCAGTGCCATAAATCTCCAGGTAAATTTGGTCTTCCCTACTGATGAGGACGACAATATTGACTACGATCAGTTCCTGCTCCAAAATTTATATGGAGCAACTCCTGTTCACTATGCTCAACCCGCCGGAACATCATCAACTAGACCCGAGTCTACTACTTCCGATCAACCGACAACTACTCCTCCAACGACAGCTTCTGATCTTCCTCCCCTTCCTCAACAGTAACAAAACCGCTGGGAGAAGATCAAGGTACTTATCCCTCATCTGGAGGAATCTTTGAAAAAGCTGTTCGTCCACAAACTTCGCCCGATCAAGCCAACCTTTTGCCTTGGTATTTACAACCTCGACCCAGAATACCAACGGCGTTATATACTTGCAATGCAGCGGTGCCTTCCAGTCAGTCAAGTCAGAACAAAGCATCAGATCACAGAGGTTCTTAACATCCATTCATGCCGCATAATGAGGATCGTCTATCCAGTCTTCACCATTCGCCGCGAAGATGGTAATGAATGGAGATTCTCTGAAGCCGACTTCAAGAACCTCCGACCGCTCGACTTTCTAGTATTACTGAAAGACTTACGTTCAAGAACCGTCCGACCGCTAGAGATTACAAAGGCGCTCGAAGCCGTTCGTCGACACCTAGTCCGTACTATCATGATGTCATACTTAACGGATTTTCAAATGGCCGTCGAGAACAGGGCTAAGAAAGTCAATCTGATAAAACCAAATCTGAAAGCTCCTGAATTGAAGATGTATCCCGAGAACTCTCTGTTTCTACAACCTGGATTCGGGATAGTCTACAACAACGAACAGAACGAAAAGAATTTTCTGCGTTTCAGTCAGGTAGACAGATTTTGTGACGGCACGCTTCTAAAAGTCAGAGATGCTCTTCGAAAGATTATTCAACACGAGTCTGAGAATCCAAAGCATTCGTATGTCCCAAATCCTAATGAAACAACTGCTCGGGAAGCTTTGGAAATGATTGAAGACCGCATCGACTATCGCCGTGCTATCAGATTCTTTGAGGTTCACTTCGCGTTGCGTAAACGATACGTATTCAACTGGCAAGAGCTAGAGCGCGAACTCGAACTTCAAATCAAAGGGGGAGATTGTTAGGGCAGGTTTTAATAGTTGATTTAAAGTTCAAGGGTTGTTTTGTAATAGTTTATTTTGAGCCTTTTAGTGAACGGGCCGTGGGCTTGTTAACCACGGGCCCATTGTATTTAATGTTGATTAGCTTGGAAAAACAAGCTAATCACCTCCTTTAGCTTTCAACTGTTATTGTATTATTCTCTCTGAAAGATTAATGAAAGGGATGACCAGTTGAAATCATTGTTCGTATTGCTTACTATTTCGATTTCACATTTGTTGCACGGATCTGGATTCTACAGGTCCTCTTGAACCCGAAAAAGAGGAGGACACCGAGGAACATAAGCACACACACAAACGAGGAATTCAACTCCCATTTTGTTATGAACCATTAAACTACTCGTATCAAAAGGACAAAAAGTACCTTTCCAGTGACTACTTCGATCCCTACAAGGTAGCTACACCCAAGGATTCCTCCAAAAAGGATGAGGATCTAGCACCTGCAACCAAGACTGAGACGGATGAGTTTAAACTCTATGTTCCCCCTCTCATCTTGGAAGCAAAGATAGTCGAGTTGGAGGAGTCCAATAAGAAAGAAAGGTCAATGTTTCAAATGGAAAAGCAAGTCTTACTTACAAAGCTTGAGAATCTACAACGGGTCAAAACCGAAGTTGTGTCTGGTGAAGGACAGGAAATCCTTCGAAATGAAATCAATCGACTCACATCACAACTGTCTGCCTTGGCAACAGAAAAGATGGAAGAGTACAGGAGAAATGGTCAGCTTCAAGAGCAAATTGACCAACTGCTATCTGAAAAGCAGATCTCACCCGAACTTTCCTCAAATTCATCTGACACGTCTTTGTGCAAAGCTTTCCTAGGCAAGATTTCTAGTTCGCAAGACGGTCAAGATTCTCAAGACGAGAGTGTTTTAAGGAATTTGAACTCTGAGTTTTTCTTAGCTTCTGCACCAAATTCCCCAAAGCACACAAGCACAAAGAGTTCCTCGCCTTCCTCACCTGATCCAAGTCCAGTAATTCTCGAGATAGATTTTTCAGAGTACATGAACTCGAAGGTAACTGTGAAAAGGAGTTCGAGTCGTTCCCCTTCGACAAACCTCTTCCAAGTCACACTGATTTTCTATCCCCAGTAGTCAATCGTCCGGTTAATTTTCTAAAGGGTAGCAGTTCTCAAACAAAGACCCCAGCTGTGATCAATATTTCTCAATCAAAACCAACTTCTAAACTTGTTTCTAAAAAGCAATCACAGCCGAGGCAGGAGACCGGACCATTGCCTACCAATAATCATGTTCCTTCAAAAGTCACTGACCGCACTGTCCCTGTTGTTTCTGATAAAACCGGTCGTGCTAAACCAGAAAAACCAAAGTGGCCAGCCAAGGAATCTGTCAAGGATGTTGCATCAAAGTCGTTCAATACTAGCTTTTACCCTAGAATGAACAAAAACGATTGTGCCTGGAATCATAGGAATGATTTTGTTAAAAGAGATGTTAATTTTCCAATGAGAATTTACTCCACTCAACAATTGATTCAATTATCTCACGATTGTTTGTGTTGTTCTAGTTGTAGTTGGAATGACTTTGATGACATTAACAATAATGATTGGTTTGGGTCATATCACATGTATAATTCGACACCCAAACGCAAACCCCGTAATAACAAAAGAAAATACTATAAACAACGGGGTTTCCAATCAGAGGTTAAACCACAGCGGGAGACTAAACCCATTCCAAAACGGGCTTCTTCTACTGAGGTTAGACCGGCACCCAGGTGGAAAGTTGCTACAAAATTTGTTCTTCCTAAAGGTGTAAATAATGCACCGAAGAGGAAACAAGTGCCAAAACCAGTTCCCTCCACCGGTGTAAATCCTACACCTAAAGGGAAAGCTGGGACAAAGCAAGCTTCCCCAAACGGTGCAAAACCTAACCCTCCCGGACCCAGGAAAATCTGGGTGCCGAAGGTCCGCTAAGCTTGTTTTGCAGGACGGTCATGTGTGGTCCTTAGACAATGGATGCTCCACACACATGACCTGTGAGGAGGGAGCTGCTCACGATATACAAGGAACAATATTAAGAAGACGTGAGGTTTGTCTCTACCTGTGCTTTAACAAGCTGCTCATGTGTTTAGGGGGAGCGACACAAATGTTTCTTTAAATGTCTAAAGTTTTTGTGTGTCAGACTCTCCATTGCACATCCCTATACACTATCCGAGGGGGAGCAAGTTTTTCCCCATTCTCAGTTTGAGGGGGAGCGAGAGATCCATTTTTTCAAAATTCTACAGGTTTCATCTCTTTGAAAAATGGAATTATTCTTTAAAGTGTAAAAGTGTCCGGACACCCATCAGTCCGGATGACTTTCCGAAACGGATGGGTATCCGGGTAGGACTATCCGGAATCCCTACTCTGTCCGGAAACACCCTTTGTCCGGATACTTTGTTTACACCGGAAAGGTTTGCCATTCCGTCCTCTTTCATCCGGATACTTTGTTTACACCGGAAAGGTTTGCCATTCCGTCCTCTTTCATCCGGATACCATGTTTATCCGGAAACTCTATTTGTCCGGGAAGTATGGTCTGTCCGGGATGTTCTACATATCTTCATTATGTCCGGACTCCTGTGTATTTGTCAATTCAGCACCTGCCATCACACTGCCAGTACTCAATCTGTCTCAGATTGATCCATTTACAGCAAAGGTACGCGCCAGAACTTGTTTATCCGCCTTGTTTACTAACTTTGGATATTTTACAGATATTCCATGGCAGATCAACAACCTCAATCCGAGGGGAAGAGTCACACTGTTTTTCTTACAAAGTCTAAATATTTTTTCTTGTGTTGATATCACTCTCACTCCGAGGGGGAGCAAGTCAATCCCCATGTATGTTTTGAGGGGAGTAGGATAATATCCATGCTATGCATATGCCTGAAACCCTACCTGTGATAGCATATAGACAAGAGTTAGGGAATCCCATGGTCCAGCCAAAGCCGGAGGGACCCTCCCCGGGACATAGAACATGTGAAAAGGAGGGTGTTAGGTCGAACGCGAACCAAGAAAGATTGAGCCATAAAGATAACGAGGCTCCTGAGCGAAACCAGACGAGTGATATTCGGGTTGCCACATCTACTATCCCGTCTCATTTGTTGGGACAGGGTATTGAAGAAGCCTCCGTGGACCCAGCGGAGCAATTGCACAACCCCCTTATCCTCTCATCTGTCTCTCAAAAGAAGGATGTTTCAGTCTCACATGGGGATATAGCACAACTTCCACTGGTCTCTCACTCGGAGAGTACTGGTGTTGAAACAAGAGACCAGCAACCCCCGGTCTCGACTTCTTTCAGTGCACCATCTAGTCTAGATCCACTTGTTATTGAATATTCTTTGACTAGGACACTTGATGCGGAACAACACCAAGTCGCGGCTCTTAGTGACCCGACCGGAACGTCTTTAGTGTCTCCGTCTGCCGGAACACGAGGATCGGACGGAAATCCTAGCACAGCATCACGCCAACTGTGAACGTAGGTGGCTCTACCCCCATGGTAGATGCCTCAACAGGTAACCTAAGTGGTCCCAGAGTTAGTAACCCAGACTTTGTGTCACCAGGGTCCCTGGACAGCACCCTTAAGGTTGTTCGCCAGGATATGGAGCAACAGATGCAGCAACATGTAGCCGCTGAACTTGCCAAAGCGATGTGCGCTATCAAAGGTAAAGGCCACCTCATCGAAACTGAAATCGCCCCTGTACCTCCACCGATTCAACCGCAACCTATCTATTCGGTGGACACCGTGAAGACGACGCTATTGGCCCAACTGCTCCAGGAATCAGATACAACCGCCTCTACTGAAGCAGACCTGATCTAAGTTCTCCGATCACAGGTCACTGCTCCATCTTCATCTATTACCACTTGCTTAGACGCCATTGACTCGACTCTCAAGGACTACAACCTAGCGCTCAAAACGCTGTCCGAGAGAGTCCGCTCACTCGAAGATACCTGCAAGAGTCAAGCAGGCGGTCTGAAGTGGAAACACGATGACCAGGATGATCCTGATCACCGTGAGGGGGAGAAAAGACAACGTCTGACAGAGACCGTCTCCCTGATCCAGACTGAAGCTACAACTGTGGTTCATCAGGAACCCCCAACTGCGGCAGCTACAACAGAAGCACCTGAAGCCGAGTTGCCTTTAGCAGTCATGGTTATAGACATGGAGATCTCAGATGAAGAAGACCCGACGGTTGAAAAGCCCGAGGGTTCAATACAGGAACTGGTCGATTTTGACTCGTCAGACAGACCGATACTGGACATGATAGATCCAGAGTGTGAGACCAACCCGGAGACCGAACACGCATGGTACGAAAAAGCCGCCAGTGTCGTAAATCTCCAGCTAAAGTTGGTCTTCCCTACTGATGAGGAAGACAATATTGACTACAATCAGTTCCTTCTCCAAAATTTATATGGAGCAACTCCCGTTCACTATGCTCAACCCGCCGGAACATCATCAACAAGACCCGAGTCTACTACTTCCGATCTTCCGACAACTGCTCCTCCTACGACAGCTTCTGATCTTCCTCCCTCTCCTCAACAGCAACAAATCCGTTGGGAGAAGATCATGGTACTTATCCCTCATCTGGAGGAATCTTTGAAGAAGCTGTTCGTACACAAGCTTCGCCCGATCGAGCCGACCTTCTGTCTGGGTATCTACAACCTTGACCCAGAATTTCAACGCTGATATATCAGCACAATGCAGCGGTGTCTTCCAGTCAACCCAGTCAGAACCAAACTTCGAATCACAGAGGTAATCAGTATCTATTCAAGACGTATTATGAGGATCGTCTACCCAGTTTTCATTGTTCGACGTGAAGATGGGAACGAATGGAAATTTTCAGAAGCTGATTTCAAGAACCTCCGACCACTCGACTTTCTGGTTATTCTGAAAGACTTACGTACAAGAACCATCCGACCGCTAGAGGTTACAAAGGCACTCGAAGCTGTTCGCCGATACCTGGTCCATACCATCATGATGTCTTATTTAACGGACTTCCAAATGGCTATCGAGAACAAGGCGAAAAAGGTAAATTTGATCAAGCTGAATCTGAAAGCGCCCGAGTTAAACATGTATCCCGAGAACGCTATGCTTCTAGAACCGGAATTCGGGATTGTTTACCTCAACGAGCAAAAAGAGAAGAAATTCATGCGCTTCAGTCAGGTGGAAAGATTCTGCGACGGCACACTTCTAAAGGTCAGAGATGCTCTTCGAAAGATTATTCAGCACGAGTCTGAGAATCCAAGGTATTCTTATGTTCCAAATCCGAATGAAGTAACTGCTCGGAATGCCTTGGAAATGATTGAAGATCGCATCGATTATCGCCGCGCCATCAGATTGTTCGAGGTACACTTCGCACTCCGCAAAAGATATGTTAGCTTCAATCTTCCTAATCATAGAAGTATTTAGAAGTAGTGAAAAATAGGCTAAGTGAAGAAAGCCTCTTACAGAGTCTCTGCCGAACTTACCGAGAGATCAAGGTCAAGAAGCTACAGAAGCTAAAGAGGCGCCATACAGAAGCTCTGTCATACGCCAAAGAAGACAAATGACTCGGAATCCGGGGAAGACTGCTCTACAAAGGACCAGACCACAGAACCTCTGTAATACTTTACAGAGCCTCTGTGATCCTCTTCAAAGACTTCAAAGATATTTATAATATCTTTCTACTGCTACTGGACCTGTTTATCAACTTGCATGGTAGCATGCCCTGTCCAACTTCCACGTGTCAAATTCTGGTTGGATTCAATAGGGCTTAGTACATAATAGACGTCTGCTGCATTAAATGCAATACAGCACGTCCAAACTGTTCATACCATCCTTTCAACTATTCATACCATCCGTTATGAATAGTAGCTTATGCTTTATGGTCCCCTTAGAGTAGTATATAAGGAAGACTCATGTTGAGTTCTTCCTAACAAGAAATCAAGAGAGAAAAACATCACAAGAACACACAGCTTAAACACTTTAAGAGTCATATCTGTTTTAAAGCTTTGCTTACTCACTGTTCTTGAATCTGTTCTTAATATATATATTCAGTAAACTTTGAGATATTATTTCAATTCACTGTTTATTTATATTGTGTTCTAAATCTATCAAACATATCTGTTAGTTCTTCAAATACGCTTCCGCATCAAACTCAAACTTGAACTAATAGATCTGATAATCTTGTTTAAACAAAACGTGAACCAACAATTGGTATCAGAGCAAAGCTTGATTTTCAATATCAAGTGATCCTCTTTGTTACAAGATTAGTGATAGACATCATTCTTTTTTTAACCTATTCCTCATTTCTAGGTTAAAACTCCATTAAAGTGTACTCTGGGAACTGTTCAAACCCATAAAACTTTCCAGATCATCAGACTCATACTCTTTAAACATACTATCTTTTCAGAACCTTAACAATGACAAATACAAATAACTTCTTTACTGCTGGTTCACTCACCAAGCCTCCTACTCTCCTACGAGATGAGTATCCTCAATGGAAAATAAGAATGGTTCATTTCTTTGAGGGTACTGAAAAAAATCTAGTACAATATCTTTACAACCTTCCTCCTGTTCCCATGATAGTAGTACCACGAGTACCAGCTACTGCTGAATCTCCTGAAATCCCTGAACATCAAAAACCAAAGCCAAAAGAAGAATGGTCAAATGAAGATAAGGCAGAAGATGAAGTTGCACAGAAAACAAAAAGAATCTTGATAATGGCTATCCCCAACGAGCTTTTTCAATCCTTAGATGCATGCGAAACTGCGCACGATCTTTGGAAAGAATTAGAAAGACAGTTGGAAGGGGGTGCTAAAACACAGAAGAACCGAAGGGCACAGTACATAAATGAATATCATGCATTCAGAGCCTCTGCAACAGAATCTCTGCAAACAATGTACGACAGGTTCAACTCTCTCATAAACAAATGCAGAAAGTCTGGCATTCACAGAACCTCGGAAGAAAATAACGTCATGTTTCTAAAGAGTCTGAATGATGAGTGGCTTCAATTGTCTATGTCTTTACAAACAAACCAAGATCTAGACTCATGGACACTCTCTGATCTCTATGGAACACTAGTTGTACAAGAGCCTCAAATAGCACAGGCTAAAACAATAGCCATTGCACCATACACATTGGTTAGTAAATCAACAGAGGCTACAGAGAGACCGAGAAATGAGAGAGCAACAGAGGAGAAGAAGAAGATAGTGATGGTTGATAGCGAAGAAGACGAGCTGATAGAGGAAGAAATAACTCTTGCGTCATTAGCTAAATCATTGGCTCTATTGACAAGAGAGTTCAGAGGTAACCAAAGAAATTTTGGAAATGACAGATATAGCAGAAACTACCAGAGAGATAGAAGAGATGATGGAAGAAGAGAAGAATCAAGTGAGCGACAGAGGTCAGACTACAGAAATGATGACCAACAGAGGTTTAGCGAAAGAAACTACAGAGGAAATGACCGACAGAGGTCAGATGACAAGGTAGGCCACACACAAGAATGCTACAAATGTGGTAAGCCTGGTCATTATGCAAACGAATGCCGAACAGAGAAAGATGGAGACCAACAGAAGTCCGACGATCGAACTGGAAACACCTCCCAAGGTTGCTTCAACTGCGGCAAGCCAGGCCATTTCGCAAAAGAATGCAGAAGTAGACAAAATCGCCCACAGAAGGACTCAGCTTTTTACAAAAGGAAGGCTGAATATTATGCGCAAAAATCCCTGATGGCGAACAAAGGGCATTCTGAAGCAAATAAGGAGGACTTCGAGTCAGACTCTACCTCTGATGATGAATTCACAACCAATGCCTTGTTCTGTGGCATGGCAGAAGTCGACTCCGACACTGACAATGAGGTATCCATTTTAAACTCTACCTCTTATATTAAATTTGTAGATAATGATTCAATTAAACTTAACATTGAACTGATTGAACTAAAAGAGATAAATGAAAGCATTCAAAAAAAACTCACCTTTAATGAGAGAGAAGTAAGGCTTCTCACTCAAGAAAAAGCCAAAATTTTCGAAGAAAAGGAAAGAGTAGAAAAATATTGGAGCAAAAATGTAGATCCTTTAAAAAGGCAAATTTCTGAATTAACCTCTGCTTTAAAAAATCAAAACTAAAGAGATTTCAGTTTCTAGGAGTGAAACAACGGACATAAGAGCTCTCAAAGAATACTTTCAAAAAGAGAGAGAGGTACTTTGGCAAGATCTACTCAGAAGAGAAGTTTTACTTAAAAACTATAAAGATGCACAGAAGGTGTATGAGAAAGTAAACTCACAAATAGGAAGACGAGGTATAGGGTACGATGATATTACTCTAGGTGTTGAAGGCAAAAGACTTAAACCTCTGTCTTCTCTGTTTGTAATAGGAAATACAAATAAACCATCTTTTCCAAACTTACTCTCTGTAAGTAAAAGGGTTAAAATCTCTGCAGAACCTCACTTAAGGAAACATACGAAGATGATCAATGTGTGGTTTGAAAACACAGATTCATCATCTTCAACCTCTGTCAATAGAGGAATCAAACCAAAGAAATATCTAAAAACACAAGATCAGATTGGTATCTTCAAGTTTGGTAAACCAGAGACTCAAACACATGTTGCTTTTGTCTGTATGTTAGATGTCGAAAATAAATTATCTGCAAAAGCTCCTGAGTTTAAACCCATCTTTTCAGAAGAAAAACCTAAAAGATCAATTGAAAAAGAAATTTTGGAAGTCTTGAAATCAAATATTTTAGAAAATCTTTGTACATCTTCTATAGATCAAATTCTCGCTGAAGAGATCTCATCAGAAACCTCTGTCATCTATGAAAGTTATTCTACAGAGGAAGAAAGCTCGTACGATACATGCTCAGAAAATCCAGCCTCTGTCGAAAGAGATGACTCAACCTCTGTATATGAGGACGATTCAACCTCTGACGACTCAGAGACTGATTCTAAATCAGGGATAGTTCACTGTGACACAGAGGATGTTAAATTCTCCTCTGAGGTTCTAACAGAACAATTTCTCCAAAAGAGAAAATCACAGAGATACCTATATGTCCAGATTTTCTCAAAATGTGTATACAAGTCAAAACCTCTACAGAGCTTAATAATATGAAAAAGGCCTATGAAAATCCTAAAAGCTCAAAATTTTCAAAACCTTTAAGGCCTGAAGCTAACAAATATCTTCCCTCTGTGACAGTGAAGACAGACGTTCACCACAGAAGAGACTCACAGAAGGCAGGACCTAAACAAGATTTTTCCAAACAACATTCTAGTATTCATAGATCTTCTTGTAATAAGAAATCTTATGTTAAGAAAGAATGTAATGCCTCTGTGGCTCAGTTCAAGAAATTCAATGAAAAGTTCAAACAAATCACGTCTCATATTAAATACTGTCATTGTTTTGATCTTATGTTCAAATTGAAAAATCACTTCTCAAGTCCAGATTGCTTACTCTCCACTAAAATTTAAACTCCAAAGTCAAAACCTAGAGAGAAACAATCTGATCTTTCTACAAAAGATAAAATGTATTTCAAGAATGCTAAGGCAAACTTGAAAATTTCTAACAATATTGGACCCATATGGATATGGGTACCTAAGTCTCTGTGATTGTCTTACAGAAGCGGTATGTGCCAATTTGGTATCTTGACTCCGGATGCTCAAGGCACATGACTGGCGACAGAAGTTTACTATCCACGTACAAAGAAACACACGATGGTGGATCTGTAACTTTTGGAGACAACAAGATGGGACACATCAAGGGCTATGGAGTCATACAGAAGGAAAACGTCTCTGTATACAAAGTTGCATATGTGAATGGCCTTAAACACAACCTACTCAGTGTAAGTCAACTCTGTGATACAGGATTTGATGTCTTGTTCAAAAGGACTTTCTGCTCTCTGCAAAGTGAAGACACAGGAATGGAACTTCTGCGAGCCGAAAGAAAAGGTGATCTGTATCTGATGAACTTTTGTTCAACAACCAAGGACAAAGTTTGCCTTGTAACTTGCGAAAGTAAAGAAGCATGGTTATGGCATAACAGGTTCTGTCACTTGAACTTTCACACCTTGGATAAACTGGTCAAACTTGATATAGTTAAAGGTTTGCCTAATGTTAAATTTAATAAGGATCACTTGTGTTCTGCCTGTGAAATGGGAAAACTCAGAAGAGCTTCCCACAGAGGCAAAACAGATGTGTCTTGCACTAGGCCTCTGTACATGCTTCATGTCGACCTCTGCGGTCCCATTGCCATACAGAGCCTAGGTGGCAAGAAATATATACTTGTCTTAATTGATGAGTATTCGCGCTTCACATGGTTTGAATTTGTTCGAAAGAAATCGGATGTTCCAATCATCTTGATTAATCTAATGAAAAGAATCCAAGTTCTTTATGAATGCAGAATACAGAAGTTAAGAAGTGACAATGGCACAGAATTTAAAAACTCTGCCATTGAAGCCTATCTTTCTACGGAAGGAATATCACAGAACTTCTCTGCCGCACACACTCCACAGCAGAACGGCGTAGTAGAAAGAAAGAATCGAACGCTCGTGGAGGCCGCAAGAACTATGCTATCAGCATGCGGATTACCGATGAACTTTTGGGCAGAAGCAATTTCTACCGCATGTTACACACAGAATCGGGCAACCATTGTGAAAAGATACATCAAGACTCCTTACGAACTGATCAACAAAAGGCGGCCAAACATCAACTTTTTCCATGTGTTTGGATGTAAATGCTTTGTTTTAAACGACAGAGATTCCAGAGGAAAGTTTGAGGTAAAAGCTGACGAAGGAAAATTCATTGGATACTCTGCCACTTCCAAAGCCTACAGAGTATACCTTACAAGATCTCGCAAAATCGTAGAAAGTATCAATGTTTCTTTTGATGATTCATTCCAAAAGACTTCTGAGCAAATCAGTTCAGAACTCGAACTTAAAAGAGAAACCTCTGGCATCTCGCAAACGAAAGAAGACTTGAATCTTCTATTTTTAGAGATGTTCCACGATGACACATATCCTTCTGTTGGAACCATCAGAGTTTCTGAAGAACCATCCTCTGTTGAACAAAATCCTACAGGTATGACTCTAACTGGTCCAAATAATGCTTCATCTTCTTCTATAAATACTACAGATGCAAATGCCGAAGAAGAAAATGCAGAAGATGAAACATCAAGAAAAACGACCACAGAAGCTGCTGAAAAACAAACTCCACAATCCACAGAAGAACCAATTACAGAGGAAATTGAGGACCAAGACTATATGTCCTCAGAGGAACAAACTCCACCAACACTCATACCAATCATTCCACAAATGGTAGAATCAACTACCAAGGCAAGAAGAACGACAGAGGCTACACAAGAAGAAGATCCACAAGAAGCTTCTGAAGAAAGGTTCGATGACATTGATGACCATCTTCCACGCACCACTCAGTGGACAAAAAGCCATCCTCCAAGCCAAATAATCGGAGAACCTTCTGACTCAGTAAAAACCAGGTCTGCCACAGCTAATTTTTGTTTCTTTACAAATTTTATTAGTGTGATAGAACCAAAGAAGATTTCTGAAGCCCTAGACGACCCAAACTGGGTAGACGCCATGCAAGAAGAACTTCTGCAGTTTGAGCGTAACAGAGTATGGACTTTAGTACCTCTGCCACGAGGGAAACAGGCCATTGGGACTAAGTGGGTCTACAGAAATAAGAAGGATGAAGATGGAGTGGTCATCAGAAATAAAGCACGATTGGTGGCCAAGGGTTATAGACAAGAAGAAGGCATAGATTACGATGAGACTTTTGCTCCTGTTGCACGGCTCGAAGCAATAAGAATATTCTTAGCCTTCTCAGCTCACAGAGGTTTTAAAGTCTACCAGATGGACGTAAAATCAGCTTTTCTCAACGGTGAAATCCAAGAAGAGGTTTACGTAAATCAGCCACCAGGGTTTGAAAGCTCAAAGTTCCCAAGGCATGTATACTACCTTGAAAAGGCTCTGTACGGACTGAAACAGGCTCCAAGAGCATGGTACGAACGACTTTCTACTTTCCTTCTAGTAAATGGCTACGACAGAGGTACAACAGATACTACCTTATTCTATAAACGTAAAAACAGTGAAATAATGCTTGTACAAATCTATGTGGACGACATAATATTTTGGGTCTTCTAATACAGAAGAGTGCAAAAGTTTTGAAAAACTCATGCAGAGTGAGTTTGAAATGAGTATGATGGGAGAATTAACATTCTTCCTCGGACTCCAAGTCAAACAAACATCAGAGGGAATTTTTATAAATCAGGCCAAATATGTCTCTGACATTCTTTTCAAGTATAGCCTCTCTGATACCTCTGCAATGAAAACTCCAATGGCCACTGGAAATAAGTTATCCTTAGATCCAGATGGCATCTCTGTAGAATGCACTCTCTATAGAGGCATGATTGGATCTCTGTTATACTTAACTGCAAGCAGACCTGACATTATGCATGCCACATGTCTTTGTGCACGTTATCAAGCTAATCCTAAGAAATCACACTATGATGTTGTGAAAAGAATCTTTAGATATCTAAAGGGGACCAAAAATCTCGGTCTCTGGTATCCACAGAACTCTGGTTTTAGTCTTAAAGCTTATACAGATTCAGACTAGGGGGGATTGCATGCTCGACAGAAAGAGTACCTCTGGGAGTTGTCAATTCATAGGTGGTAAACTAGTCAGTTGGACCTCCAAGAAGCAAAATTGTGTCTCAACATCCACTGCAGAAGCTGAATACGTTGCTGCTGCAAGCTATTGTTCTCAGGTTCTATGGATGAAGACTCAGCTAAAAGACTACGGCCACATCCTATTCAAAATACCCATCTTCTGTGATTCCAAAAGTGTCATTGCTATCTCTGCCAATCCTGTGCAACACTCAAAAACCAAGCATATCGATATAAGATACCATTTCTTGAAACATCATGTTGAATACGGTACAATCGAGATGCATTTCGTGCCCACAGAATACCAACTCGCGGACTTATTCACCAAAGCTTTAGACGAGAAAAGATTCAATTTCTTGGTAGGTAAGTTAGGAATGATCAATATGACGTGAAAATCCTCTGTAAGTATAGCTTTATCTTCTGTAAATATGTATATATTTCTATTGCTTTACTTATTGCTTTGATTGATTTATTTCTGTATGTAAATTCTCAATCTTAAATAGTTCTTGAAATCTCAGAGCTTCTGTGGGTCTACTCAGAACCTCTGACGACCCCTACAGAACCTCTGGAAAACATGACCTATGTTCTATGCAAAACTTATCATTCTTTGATCCAAGCATAGGTCAAGGGGGAGCAAAAGGAAATTACTTGATCTACAGAGGTGATTAGATCAAGGGGGAGCAAAAAGGGACCCTGAAATGATCTACAGAGGTAAAACTTTCAAGGGAAAGCCAAAGAAGAATGTCGATGAATCTATATCGACAGAAGTCAGACATTACTGCCGAGAAAAGAAGAACCAAAAGGTATGTCTCTCGCACAAAAGGTTTTTGAAAACAGTTTTCTAGGACACAAATTGTCAAATATGTCCTAAAAATACTGAGAATAACATTTCAAAAATCAAAAGCTCAAAAAGTTTCATAAAATTCGAATTAGGAGAAATTTAAGATCATAGAGCTTCTGCTAAGCTCAACAAAATGAAGACTCCCCTCCTGTCTATGACTCCTCGGATAATAAAACAGACATCATCCAACCTCTTCCTACTGCCACAAAATGAACTTCATTGTATTCCTACTAAACACCAACTAGCTGACTTGTTTACAAAACCTCTGATTGAATCTAGTTTCAACTTTTTATCAGTTAATTGGGAATGCTTATCTTAGAAAATTAATTAATTTTCTAAAATTAGCAACTAATCTGAGAAATGAAATCAAATAAATTCCTATCTTTTTTTCATTTTCTTCTCACTCATCGGATTATCTTTAATCTGATCTCACTTGTGTAACGTTCTTCTTATCTCATTGGAGTTTCTTCTTCTAATTTGACACTTCTTCGGTCGGATTTCGACATACAATGAAATGATGTCATATCAGCCACCGGTTCAAAGCCCTAATCCACTCAAAGAGTCGTATTCATGATTGTATGTCATAATTGGAAGAGTTGGCACAATCTTTGAGCCTAAGACTCCTCTTTCCAACAAAAATCATAATGACTATTGATGTATTTAAGCCTCAGGATAATCTTCGGATAAGCTCACTAATCTTCAAGATTATCCGAAACTCTTATATTTTTCTCTCTGTCTTCATCTTTTTCAAGATTTGTCTAATGGCTGAAGTTTTCAAGAGCTAGTAAGTTACATGGTGCTCTTTCAAAACTAGTTAAGTTTAGACACACTAACTATGTTAGTTATCTCATAAAGGTCAATGGATACCCTCATCATCACATTATCATGGATTTTTTATCGAAATCTCCTCTTGGCTTTACCCACTCTGTTGAACCAAAAATGAGTGAACTTCTTGAGAATTTTTGGAATTCATGCTTCTTCAAACTTGATTCTGAAGCTATCTGTGCATGCATTCTCTCTGAGAATTATCTTCTGTTCACCAAGGATGATATAGCTAAAGATCTCCATTTTCCAAGCGAAAAAGACCAAACATATGAAGACCTTCCAGAAGATTCAGACTTGATAGATGTACTCACAATAGTTGAATACAGAAACTCAAAAGACACTGCAAATGCGTCTGCCAAAGGAACACTGAACCAAAAATACCTAAGTAGTGTGTGGTATTTCTTCTTATCTCAATTTACATTCTGTCTAAGTGTAACACCTCAAAACTTTCATAATCATTGTACTTTTATCTTGAATGAATGTTTAAGATAATGGGATGATCTTATTTTAAACAATATGCCGAAAGGGTCAAAAGTGAGAATTACCAAAGTTATAATTTATTTGTGGAATGGTGAAACTTTTGAGGTTAGTTTTGTTATTTGGCTATAGTTATGGGTTAGTTGATAATTAAGGAAATTGAGGTATAAACCTCTGAGTCGGCTGAGGAATTGAGAGTTATCTCAATTTGCTCTTGTGAAGTCGGTTTCTAGAAGAACCAGGGAGAGAAGAAGAAAGTGAGTAATCTGATTTCATTTAGGTAAGGGTTGCAATCATCTTCTTCATTCAATTCATAAACGATGTGTAATCACAAGTTTAAATCACCTTCCAATAGGTCATCGAATCAATGGGGAAAAAGGAATTTGATTTTTGGATTTGGTTTTTGAGTCGAAGCTTTATCAGGTGAGTTCTTCTCCTTTCTTAATAATAGCAGCTGAAATTGAATGTAATATATGATTGTTTATGGTCTAAGTGTTTTAGAAAATCTGTATGGATATGATGTCAATGGAAAATTTGATTGGGGTGAGTTTTTAGTCTAAAATCAATGTTCGGTTCGAAGTTACCGGATAAAATGTAGTATCCGGTAAAACCCTGCTCGATAGTGTCCGGACTAGACATAGCATCCGGTAAGTATTTATTTTTCGTAGTGTCCGGTAAAGGTTAAGTTCCCTGAAGTATCTGGAACTCATTCTTTTCCAGATGAATCCGGAATAAATTTGTGGGTATTCGGTAAGTGAGGTTTTTGGATAGAAGTTCCGGATAACATTTTCCGAAATACTTTGGTATCCGGATTGTATGTGTTTTCCGGTAAACATTGATGTCCGGATAGTTTGTGGTATCCGGGATGTTTTTGAGTTTCCGGTAATGTAACGTCCCAAAAATTACAATAAATTTTAACTTTCAAAAATAAACATTTTATTAAATGAAACCTCAATAAATATCCAAAACCGTTTCGTTTGCAAACTTAACAATAAATATTCTCATTAAAGATAAACAGCGGAATTAAGTTGTTTAAATGATAATTCTAAATCTCATAATTATAATAAACCCTTCGCGCGTGCCAGTGTGTACCCGTCACGCCTTGGAGCCACTAGTACCTGAAACCACAGTTTATAAGGAAAGGGTAAGCACGAAGCTTAGTGAATCCAATACCACATATAATCCAATTATATCACACTACCCCTAAAACAGGTAGATACACTTAGCCAAGCATGCAAGTCTAAGAACGCATCCTAAACAAGCATACCCACACCAACCCACCTAAACAGGCATCCATCGGTCCCACCGATGACACACGATAACCGTGCACGTCCCTCGGTCCCACCGAGTTCCTACACCACTCCTGTACCCAATCCTCGGTCCCACCGAGCCCTTGGTCCCACCGAGTTCCTATGCCACTCCTGTACACAATCCTCGGTCCCACCTAGTCCTCGGTCCCTCCGAGTTTACACGACACCCAAGGTCCTACACAATCCTCGGTCCCACCGAGTCCTCGGTCCCACCGAGTTTACACGACACCCAAGGTCCTACACAATCCTCGGTCCCACCGAGTCCTCGGTCCCACCGAGTTTATACGACACCCGAGGTCCTACACAATCCTCGGTCCCACCGAGTCCTCGGTCCCACCGAGTTAACACCAAGTCCAAGATCCATACTAGACACCCCCCTCCCCCTATCTAGTACCACACAACAAGTAATAACACTATCACACACGTGCTACAGCAATGTAAATACAACCGTTATTATACGTAGTGAGAGAACTCACCTTGAAAGAAACGTAGAATTCGCGAACGATCACACGGGCTATCCAACTCCAAAGTCACTTCTCGACACCTAATTGAATGCTATAAAGCGTTAACACGAGGCCCCAACCCTTAATTATAAACGTACGATTAAACGATCGATATATCAACTTTTCGGCCTAAACTGCAGGTCTGTTCGGGACCTGCTTAGCCCTTCCTCGACCCTTTAAACCAGAGATTATTTTCAATAAACAGACAGGTCTAAGTCTTAGCTTTCCAGGGACATATTATACGCGTTCTAACGATTTTCCTACGATTTAATATGAATTTTCTAAAAATAGGACGCGAGTCTGCCGTATACAAACCTGCTGTAAAAACAGCCATTTTACACCTAGCTAGAGGCCGAACCAGACTTCCGCTAAAACACGAAAAGTGTGCCCGACACAGAAAAGTGGGCACCGGTTTCGCCTCAATCCGAGCTACGACGGAAAAGTTAAGAACGAAATAAAACTGGGCAGACACGATATCGATCACATAAAATGATAACTTTATTAAAACGGTTTACGCGATTAGTTTACCAAAAGAAGCCCAGACGGCAATTTACTCAAAATTATTTTCTGACCATCCAAATGATATGGAACAAAGTTTACCAATCAAAATTTGTGCGCGTCAGTTATTTATACAAAACAAGGAAACGATTCATTGACAATAAAACATTTAGCTGACTAAAAAGCACATCAAACAACTCATGATAAAATGTTACCAAAAATATTCTCCCATGCATCATTTAGGTCACATATAAATCGATCCATACCCTGAACTATTTAAAATAATATACTTAGTAACACAAACTCATACTAAACAAATCACCAACAAAGTTTGTAACTCTCGTGATGAAAAGGTTTCATGCACTTTCAAAACCATAATTCGAAATCTTGTGTGTGTGCTAAACATTTCCCAAAATTCTAAAACACAATCCATATAAGGATTGGAAACACAAGAATTAGATAATGCAATTTTATTTTCAAAATCAAACTTTGTGCATGACTTAGTCTGCATTCTACGTCTCGACTCGTACTACTCCAAATCCCTCCGGTCCACTATCGTCATCCGGACATTTAAACCTCTTAGGGCAAGTTGGAATTCACGTCAAATCATCTTACGGCTTTTCCTCAAAACAAAGTCGACTCAAAAGCCTATGATTCTAGCACAATCATCAATCTTGACCCGAAATGGTCTACTTAAAACAAATATTACATCAGCAACCTCAACCACAAGTGGACAGCCTAACCGTCCTATACTACGGCCCAAACGCTCACTACAAGTGTAAGGCACGAATTAATGGGTAGCCCCGCTATCAAATATCACTACAGCAGACACCGAGTTAACTAAGAACGTACTTAATCACACAGCTTAAGCAAAATGCAACTACATACAATAATCAATAAAAGAAATCAAGTGATGAAATATACCTGTCACCACTTTAGGCGTAGCCTGTGCCTCCTCCACCGTCAGTTGATGAACTCTACCTCGGGCCGCCTCGGGTCTAGCCTGACCCACACGACCATCAGTAATACGCAAGGGAGCAGCCGCAGGAGCTCCTTGTGCCCCACCCCCAACAGTAACCCTCGGATTCGGGCAGTTGGCCTTCACGTGGCCCGTCTGTTTGCAGTTAAAACAGACCATCAGTGGTACCCTGCAATCCCGACCGTAGTGTCTTACCTGGCCACACTTGAAACAATTGTCGTTTCTCCTTCCGCTACTATCCTTGGTTTTAAACCCACCGCTCCTTTGATTCAAGAGCGAGTCCGAAAACCTCGTTTTCTTTGGAACCGCCGATTCTGGTGCAACGGCCTGCGTCGTTTTCCTCTTCTTAGTCCGTTCCTCTAACTCAGGTTCCGGTCTCCGAGCAGCCTCCATCATCACTATTACTTCATCACGAACGGCGGTAATAATATCGGGGATTGCCTCCCTAATAGCATGCTTTACTTCAGCCGCGATCAACTCACGTATCTGCTCAGTAGTGAGTTCAATACTAACATTCGGTTCAACATCGTTGTTCCTCCTTGTGATGGCCATTCTAGGTAATAATACAACGAGCTATTAGCACACAATAACTCATACTAACAATGCTCACACTCAACTCCTCGGATTCCTCGTGACTTTCCCCGACTCGAGCATTGATCCTGTGTTTCCGATAGTAGGAGCTCTACTACTACCTTCCACACCTATCATCACTCGTTCCGAGTTCCATCCGAAGTGTCCAAGTAGTTTCTCGCCGATAACTACACCCATATGTCCGTACCAGCATATGTACGCACTCTTCCTAACTCCCTAGGAATTCCACCTCGAACCACTACCCTTGCTACAACGAAATCCCTACTAGCCATCACGAGTTGCCTCGCGAATACCCCGTCACATGCAGCGTGAAACAAATAGACAGTCGAATACAAGATTCTATCCTAGAACGGTTGGACTCAAACAAGAGATGCGCAATAGAACTAAATCAGATATTCTAAGGCTATGTGATTCTTATTGCGTACAACATATAGGGCATTCACTTAACAACCTACCATGACTAGCATAAATTCCTACTAGCAAGCAATGAACATGCAGTACAGTGTAAATAGCACAAGCAATCTAGCATGCATCCTCCTATGATCTAGAAAGCAATAAATACACTAAGTACTGTACCTTTTCCCTTGGCTCCGGCTGACTGTACACAATGCGCCCTCGATCACCGTTTCTCAAACGCATTTTCCTTTCTTTTATTTTCCAAAAACTTTAAAGAAAATTTTATAGCCGCAAACTTGAGATCAAACACACCGAAATGTATTTGATTCGCTCAAGCTGTGCTCTGATACCAAGTTGTAACGTCCCAAAAATTACAATAAGTTTTAACTTTCAAAAATAAACATTTTATTAAATGAAACCTCAATAAATATCCAAAACCGTTTCGTTTGCAAACTTAACAATAAATATTCTCATTAAAGATAAACAACGGAATTAAGTTGTTTAAATGATAATTCTAAATCTCATAATTATAATAAACCCTTCGCGCGTGCCAGTGTGTACCCGTCACGCCTTGGAGCCACTAGTACCTGAAACCACAGTTTATAAGGAAAGGGTAAGCACGAAGCTTAGTGAATCCAATACCACATATAATCCAATTATATCACACTACCCCTAAAACAGGTAGATACACTTAGCCAAGCATGAAAGTCTAAGAACGCATCCTAAACAAGCATACCCACACCAACCCACCTAAACAGGCATCCATCGGTCCCACCGATGACACACGATAACCGTGCACGTCCCTCGGTCCCACCGAGTTCCTACACCACTCCTGTACCCAATCCTCGGTCCCACCGAGCCCTCGGTCCCACCGAGTTCCTATGCCACTCCTGTACACAATCCTCGGTCCCACATAGTCCTCGGTCCCACCGAGTTTACACGACACCCAAGGTCCTACACAATCCTCGGTCCCACCGAGTCCTCGGTCCCACCGAGTTTACACGACACCCAAGGTCCTACACAATCCTCGGTCCCACCGAGTCCTCGGTCCCACCGAGTTTATACGACACCCAAGGTCCTACACAATCCTCGGTCCCACCGAGTCCTCGGTCCCATCGAGTTAACACCAAGTCCAAGATCCATACTAGACACCCCCCTCCCCCTATCTAGTACCACACAACAAGTAATAACACTATCACACACGTGCTACAGCAAGGTAAATATAACCGTTATTATACGTAGTGAGAGAACTCACCTTGAAAGCAACGTAGAATTCGCGAACGATCACACGGGCTATCCAACTCCAAAGTCACTTCTCGACACCTAATTGAATGCTATAAAGCGTTAACACGAGGCCCCAACCCTTAATTATAAACGTACGATTAAACGATCGATATATCAACTTTTCGGCGTAAACTGCAGGTCTGTTCGGGACCTGCTTAGCCCTTCCTCGACCCTTTAAACCAGAGATTATTTTCAATAAACAGACAGGTCTAGGTCTTAGCTTTCCAGGGACATATTATACGCGTTCTAACGATTTTCCTACGATTTAATATGAATTTTCTAAAAGTAGGACGCGAGTCTGCCGTATACAAACCTGCTGTAAAAACAGCCATTTTACACCTAGCTAGATGCCGAACCAGACTTCCGCTAAAACACGAAAAGTGTGCCCGACACAGAATGTGAACCGTGGGCACCGGTTTCGCCTCAATCCGATCTACGACGGAAAAGTTAAGAACGAAATAAAACTGGGCAGAAACGATATCGATCACATAAAATGATAACTTTATTAAAACGGTTTACGCGATTAGTTTAGGTTTTACGATTTAGGTTTTAAGGTTTTAAGCTACAAGGGCTGGACTCACTGCGCACCACCCACTGCCACCTCCGGCAGTGGTGGTCACCGGCGGCGGCGGCGACGATGGTGGTTTACAAAAACCCCGGCGAGACCACACGAAAAACCCGACCACCCATCTAGGCCGCACACACTCACACGCAACCACTCCACATCCCGCACGGTGCAACCACCGCCCTGGTGGTGCACGGCGGCCACACACCGGAAGCCTAGGCTGCCGGCGGCTGTGGTGGTTTCACGGCGACGGAAAGTTAACGACGAGAAACAAAAGAAACGAGAAGAGAATGAGAGACGGTACCTCTCGCTCAGAAACGCAGCAACACATGATCCTCGTCGGCTCCTTCTCCCTCTCACGTTTTCTCGCTGCTGCACCTTCTCGCACTCTCTCCTTCTCCGGCAAGCTGCGGTGGTGGCGGCGGTTCCCGGCGATGGCGAAGAGAAGACAAGGGGGGGGGGGGTTACGGCCGTGATCACAAGAAGGAGAAGGGGTAGGGTTTTTGGGATGGTTTTGTTTTCTTTGTGTGAGCCGCAAGCAAGCAAAAAGAAAGGAAACGAGAGGGGTCGGTCCTTTCCTATGGGCCGATCCATGCAACTCTCTTAACAAGTACAATAAAGGCCCCTGCAGTTAGAGTTTTCACACTAAGCCCCGAAAACTAACTTTTAACGATTCCGGTCAGTCCCGTTAGTCTCGTTAGCCAACAACGTTAAAAGAAAGCACCTTTTTAATTTTTAAAAAAACATACCAGGATACGGGATTTACAGGTAACTTTTGAGTTTCCGGTAATCAGTGTATTTTAGATAAATTTTGACAGAGAACAATTATAACTAATTGGAATTTTATCCTGGCAGTATGATATGATTTGACGTATGATTTGGTTGATACAAATTAACTTATGCTAGGAAGTGTAATGGATCCATAGGCACTAGTATTATGTGAACACGTGGAATAGGCGTGGACTAATCGTAATTCCCGTGTAATTGATCAACGTGGAATAGGCGTGGACTAATCGTAATTCCCGTTGAATGAAAATGAGGAATAGGCGTGGATTAATCGTAATTCCCATTTCGTACCGAGATGTGAAATCATGGGATAGGCGTGGACTAATCGTAATTCCCGATTTCTATAGGAAGGAAAGAGATAGGCATGGCTTAATTGTAATCTCTACTTCCTCTCAAAGAAATAGGCATGGATTAATTGTAATTTCTTGGATATGAGCAATGATCTTGAATCCGTGGAGATTCGTAGTGGGTTCTTGAACATGATGTTATGACTTACTCAGTGTTTGTTACTCGTGGAATCGTGTATGATTCCCGTCATCGAAAGATGTTAAGTGTACGGTAAGAAATATTGTGAACCGGTTAAATTATACGCTTTGCTTACAATTTGGTTTTCAAAGCTTATAAAGTTTTAATTTGAACACTGGATATTCTCACTAGGCGTAAGCCTAATCTTTTCAAATTAAAATTTCTTACCAGGTACTAGCTCAGGGAAGAATAAGCAGGGATGAGTGTGGAGAAGTTCCAAAGTTTTACTTTTGGGAGCTATGTTTGGAGAAGTTAGTAAAAGATCGATTTTTGGAGATATTATAGACAACCCGCATAATCTAATGTTATTGGTTATAATTTAGATTAGTTGGTTGTTTATGATATGTCAGTTGTAATTAGACCTTGTCACTGATTCTCCGTTTATGAATGAAACATTTGGAAGGATGTTGTAAATTATTATGATAATTTAAGCTTTAAATTTACTGTGATTTTTAGGGTGTTTTAGTTTGGTATCAGAGCTTTAGTTTAAGTGAACTAGGTATGATCGTGAGATACCTAGACTTAAGTTGAGATGATTAAGATATGATTTGTGAGATTGGGTAGAATTACTAAGACGGGATAGTCTTAGAGTCGATGGAAATACGTGAATTAAGAACTATGATGATGGCAACGAGGATTCTTATGTATAGTATGTTCATAATTTCAATTTGCTACTGTTATTATGAATGTATTGTTACGTAAGCATACTTGTTTTATATTGTTATGGTGATTTATAAACGTTAAAGTACGTTTCTTGTGTTGGGATCGTGTATAACCATTTCTTATGGTTATCTTTTGTGTTATCAGAATACGATGGTGAATACAACAAGTAGATCTTCTAATTCCTCAGAAGAAAGGGCAGTAAATGATGGGGCGGTGGAGAAGCAACCCGAAAGGGTTGGAAGTTATGAGAGTCCACCAAGTCGTATGTCAAAGAACAGAATCTTCTCAAAGATCCAAGTCGTATGTTAAGAATACTCGTTTCGAGCCTCGACGGGAACCGAATTGGTGTCAGAAATGTAGAAGTAAACATTTTGGTCCATGTCGGGTGATCACACCGGAATGTTACAAGTGTGGTAAAAGTGGACATTCTTTGAGTAACTGTCCTATCCAAGGGCTAACATGCTTCGAATGTAAGCAGTCGGGTCATTACCGAAGGGACTGCCTAAAGTTAAAAAACATGGAAATCAGGATAAAAAGCCGAATACTCCAAAACCAACTAGGAGGGCATTTCATATGACGGCTGACGAAGCAAAAGAAACAAAAGATGTGGTTTCGGGTACTTTTCTTGTTAATTCTATTCCTGCACGAGTATTATTTGATTGTGGTGCCAATATGTCTTTCGTGTCGCAAACTTTTTATCAAAAGTTAGCAATGCTTGCCACTACCTTGGAAGATGCCTTAGTAGTTGAAATAGCTAACGGGGGTCAAGTCTTAGTTCGTAAGAAACTTGAAGGTTGTACCCTTACAATAGAAGGGAAAGAATACCCGATTGATTTGATTCTGATGGAGATTGGGGGTTTGATATAGTAGTTGGTATGGATTGATTAGTGAGCAACCAGGCAGAAATTATTTGCGCCAAGAAAATAATTTGAATCCCTATACCCGAAAATGATGTTGTATTCATCTATGGGGAAAAGAGAAAAGGAGAAGTTTTGTTGATTTTTATTGCTAAGGCGCGTAAGTGTTTAGTAAAAGGATGTTCATCCTATTTAGCATACGTTTTGGATGCTAAAGGAGAATAGAAGCGAGTGGAAGACATAAATATAGTAAGTGAATTTCCAGATGTGTTCCCTGATGATCTTCCAGGCTTACCGCCAAAACGACAGGTAGAGTTCAGAATTGATCTTGTTCCCAGAGCAGCACCGATAGCACGTGCACCGTACCGTTTAGCACCGGCTAAAATGAAAGAGATGATGTCCCAACTACAAGAACTGCTCGACAAGGGATTTTTTAGGCCAAGTTCTTCACCTTGGGGAGCTCCGGTGTTATTTGTTAAAAAGAAGGACGGCACTATGAGAATGTGCATCAATTACAGGGAACTAAATAAAGTGACTATTAAGAACAAGTATCTGCTTCCAAGGATTGATGATTTATTTGATCAACTCCAAGGCACGGGATGCTTTTCCAAGATTGATCTGAGGTCGGGTTATCATCAAGTAAGAGTAAGAGATGAAGATATACCCAAGACGGCGTTCAGAATAAGGTACGGGCATTATGAATTCCTCGTGATGTCGACCATTTTTAGACAAGTCTGTCATTGTATTCATTGATGACATACTTGTTTATTCAAATAATGAAGCCGATCATGAATGTCACCTACTTGAAGTCTTAAATGTTCTAAGAAAGGATAAATTGTACGCGAAGTTCTCTAAGTGTGAATTTTGGTTAAAAGAGGTACAATTTCTTGGTCATGTGATTACTTCTGAAGGGGTCAAAGTAGATCCGGCAAAGATAGAAGCAATGACGAACTGGAAAACACCAAAGAACGCATCAGAGATATGGAGTTTCTTGGGTCTAGCAGGTTATTATCGGAGATTTACAAAAGATTTCTCAAATATCGCTTCTGCCTTGACCATTCTGACTCGGAAGAATATGAAGTTTGTATGGACTGAAAAGCAAGAGTCAGCTTTCAGAACATTACAAAAGAAGCTATGTGAAGCTCTTGTTCTTGCATTACCAGAAAGAACAGAAGACCTGGTGGTGTATAGTGATGCGTCAAAGATGGTGTGGATCCCAGATTAGTGCAATAAAGTAGAAATCAACGAACGATAATCAATAAACACACAATGATTTGAAGTTGTCATCCATGAATTATTCATAAACCATTCAGAGAATTCAGAGTAAAAGGTTACAATGGTTAATGGACGATCAACCTCCATAATGAGGCTAACGAAACATTATATACCTAGGCCTAATAAACTAAGGCCCATAGCCCATTACAATATAAAGCCCATTAAGACACTTACAAAATAAACCTTGAACTTCTATTCAACCAAATTTATTCCCAACAATCTCCCCCTTTGAATCGAAGTTCAATTTCGCGCCAGTTCGGAACACATCTCTTTCGGAGTGCAAAAAGAATCTTGAAGCTTCGGATGGCTTTGCGGAACTCAATACGGTCTTCAACAATTTCCAAGGCTTCTCGGGAATTTATCTCATTAAGACTAACGACAAATGACTTCCGGATTTCTTTTTCCTTGGCAATTATTTCTCTTAAAGCGTCTCTGATCTTTAACAAAGTTCCATCGCAGAATCTTTCTACTTGACTGAAGCGGAGAAACTTCTTTTCGTTCAGTTCGTTGAGATAGATGATTCCGAACTCTGGTTGCATCAGCATTGTGTTGGCGGGGTACATCTACAATTCGGGTGCTTCCTGATCGGGTTTCAGTAGATTTATTTTCTTCATCCTGTGCTCGATTCCCATCTGAAAATCAATAATATATGACATTGTTACCGTGTATTTCAGGAATCATTTTATTGCTTCGAGGGCTTTGGTGATGTGGAGTGGTCGGATAGTTCGGGTTCGGAGGTCTTTGAGTATGGCGTGGAAGTCGTTCAGTCGGAGATTCTTAAAGTCGGCTTCTGTTGATCCAAACCCTCAGTGATTTGATAATGACTCTATGAGAAACACTTAGTGAAAATTGTAAGTAGACAATATGTATTAGAGTTTCACTATCACTGATTAGTACTAAGTCTCTACAGTACCGCTGATAGGAACTCTCGCTCTTTAATTTACACATTCAGCATACTGTTCATCAATGAGCCCTGAGCTTGTTCAGCCTCACTGATGATCGCTGATAGTTTTAGTTGTTTACTTATGATCCCTGAAGACAAGTTTTACGTCAACTATGTTCTACGCTAAAGTCGAAGACCAAGCCAAAGAACCAGCGACAAGTCTACTAATGAACTGATGCGGATATCAGCGAAGCCAAGACCTGTCCACTCAACGTGAAGTTTCAAGTAGAAGACTTCAGCGAACGCTGAACTTTTTCATTCGCTGATAAAGATTTCCTCAGCGAACGATGATCATGAAGCTTCCTCTACAAGTTACTTTTGTCTTATCCCCTTGCACGTCTCCGTACGATCTATCAGAACGGACATCCCTTTTGTCCAGAATCGTACAACCAACTCTGATTCTACACTGTTCATCATGCGGCCACTAGGTTGTCTACTGAAGTTAAACCATGCAACCAACCAGCGGCTGCCACGTGTAAAGTTGTACTATTGTGCATTAAATGCATGCAGTATATAAAGGAAACTCTACTTCAGAAATGAAGTGCTCAGCCATCTCCTCCTCCTTACTATTTTGTGTGTTAGAATATTTATCTTAAGTATTCTAAATTTCTTATCTATTAATTCTAGAGCAAGAAATCTTAGTGATTCTCTTAGCTTGTTTAGATTATGTTTATTCCTTAATCTTATTCACAACAAGTTGTAAATTGTTTGATACATACCAATAAACAAAAAGTAAAAATCGTGTGTTTGTATTCAACCCCCCCTTCTACAAACTTGTATAACCCCTTTGGGACCAACAAGTGGTATCCGAGCAGATTGTTTAACCTCATAAACAAGATCTTGCTTATACTAATCTCTTTTCTCTTCCTTGCTATTTTCTATAATGGCAAACACCACAAACACAAACTACATTGATAATGGTTCTCTTGCAAAACCCCCTAGATTTTCCAGAGATAACTTTAATCCATGGAAAAATAGGATGATGCTATTCTTGGAAGGTGTAGATCCTACTATGCCTTACTATACGAGAATGGTCCTTATATCCCTGTCATGTTAGACCCTGCTGTTACAGGGACTGCCACTAGAGCTGCAATCCCTGAAAGAGAAATTCCCAGGCCTCCTAACACATGGACTGATGAAGACAAGCAGAAGGTGGCCATCGACACTAAGGCCAGATCCATCATCTCTATGGCTCTTCCTAGCGAAGTCTACCATTCCGTCATGAACCTGAAAACCTCCAAAGCCATGTGGGACACAATATGTGTTCAATATGAAGGTACATCTAAAGTCCAGGACACAAGAAAAATCAACCTGGCAAGACAGTATGAGAGCTTCATTTGTGGTAAGAATGAATCTCTCTATGAAGTACATCAGCGGTTTAACTGTTAAATCATTGACCTGAAAACCATTGGTAAGGAATATTCTAACTTTGAGATCCTGACAAAGTTTCTAGAATGTCTTCCTGAAAGCTGGGACAGTTATTCAATGTGTCTCAAGCTCTCAAAGGATCTAAAATCTATGACTCTCTTTATCTTATATGGCACTATGCTCAATCATGAGCAGTCGTGTCATCTTAAGATGAATCTGGTAAAAGACTCTAAAAGCACACCTGTTGCTTTACTCTCTTCAGAGTTGGTACCTACTCATCGATCCACTGTCACTATCACTGAGTTGGAATCTAACTCTGATGACTCATTTGAAGCGGAATGGTGAAACTTTTGAGGTTAGTTTTGTTAATTAGCTATAGTTATGGGTTAGTTGTTAACTAAGGAAATTGAGGTATAAACCTCTGAGTCGGCTGAGGAATTGAGAGTTATCTCAATTTGCTCTTGTGAAGTCGGTTTCTAGAAGAACCAGGGAGAGAAGAAGAAAGTGAGTAATCTGATTTCATTTAGGTAAGGGTTGCAATCATCTTCTTCATTCAATTCATAAAAGATGTGTAATCACAAGTTTAAATCACCTTCCAATAGGTCATCGAATCAGTGGGGAAAAAGGAATTTGATTTCTGGATTTGGTTTTTGAGTCGAAGCTTTATCAAGTTAGTTCATCTCCTTTCTTAATAATAGCAGCTAAAATTGAATGTAATATATGATTGTTTATGGTCTAAGTGTTTTAGAAAATCTGTATGGATATGATGTCAATGGAAAATTTGATTGGGTGAGTTTTTAGTCTAAAATCAATGTTCGGTTCGAAGTTACCGGATAAAATGTAGTATCCGGTAAACCCCTGCTCGATGGTGTCCGGACAAGACATAGCATCCGGTAAGTATTTATTTTTCGTAGTGTCCGGTAAAGGTTAAGTTCCCGGAAGTATCCGGAACTCATTCTTTTCCGGATGAATCCGGAATAAATTTGTGGGTATTCGGTAAGTGAGGTTTCCAGATAGAAGTTATGGATAACATTTTCCGGATTACTTTGGTATCCGGATTGTATGTGTTTTCCGGTAAACATAGACGTCCGGATAGTTTGTGGTATCCGGGAAGTTTTTGAGTTTCCGGTAACTTTTGAGTTTCCGGTAATAATTGTATTTTAGATAAATTTTGACATGGAACAATTATAACTAATTGGAATTTTATCCTGGCAGTATGATATGATTTGACGTATGATTTGGTTGATACAAACTTATGTTAGGAAGTGTAATGGATCCATAGGCACTAGTATTATGTGAACACGTGGAATAGGCGTGGACTAATCGTAATTCCCGTGTAATTGATCAACGTGGAATAGGCGTGGACTAATCGTAATTCCCGTTGAATGAAAATGAGGAATAGGCGTGGATTAATCGTAATTCCCATTTCGTACCGAGATGTGAAATCGTGGGATAGGCGTGGACTAATCGTAATTCCCGATTTCTACAGGAAGGAAAGAGATAGGCATGGCTTAATTGTAATCTCTACTTCCTCTCAAAGAAATAGGCATGGATTAATTGTAATTTCTTGGATATGAGCAATGATCTTGAATCCGTGGAGATTCGTAGTGGGTTCTTGAACATGATGTTATGACTTACTCAGTGTTTGTTACTCGTGGAATCGCGTATGATTCCCGTTATCGAAAGATGTTAAGTGTACGGTAAGAAATATTGTGAACCGGTTAAATTATACGCTTTGCTTACAATTTGGTTTTCAAAGCTTATAAAGTTTTAATTTGAACACTGGATATTCTCACTAGGCGTAAGCCTAATATTTTCAAATTAAATTTTCTTACCAGGTACTAGCTCAGGGAAGAATAAGCAAGGATGAGTGTGGAGAAGTTCAAGAGTTTTACTTTTGGGAGCTATGTTTGGAGAAGTTAGTAGAACATCGATTTTTGGAGATATTATACACAACCCGCATAATCTAATGTTATTGGTTATAATTTAGATTAGTTGGTTGTTTATGATATGTCATTTGTAATTAGACCTTGTCACTGATTCTCCGTTTATGAATGAAACATTTTGAAGGATGTTGTAAATTATTATGATAATTTAAGGTTTAAATTTATTGTGATTTTTAGGGTGTTTCACTAAGCAATAAAACCACAAGGTTTAACCTAGTTCCGAGTTACACCACAAAGTTGGCATACACTCTCATCTTTCAGAAAAATATTGATTTTGCTAAATATTTCTCCGAGGATCTTACCAAGAAAATCATTGTACTACGTAGACATTGTGACATCCCATATGTTCGATTTATCTCACTTATGATTCTACATAATCTTGGAGAAAACATTCCTGATAGTGTCCCTTTAGATCTAGATGCTTCAATGATGAAATTCCAAAACTTAGACGTACAAGTGTTCCCAACGGATCTTGCTATCCCCACAGGTATTGTCACTTTCTCTTACAATTCGGATTTGAAATGAGCAGATTTTGCTTGGCGTGATGCCACTAAATTGTTCCTTGAGACCAAGATAGTATTTCTCAGGGAAAATTCGTTTAGGGTTGATACCATTGAGCCAATGATCAATATTGACCTTCCATCTTCTTCCAATAATGGAAATTTCATTGACCCTTTGTCAAGAATATTGGGCCATTCAGTCTTTAACATCTTATCCCTCCCCTCCATGAAATTATGGTTCCGACAAATCTATTAGCACCTACCCTAGTCTCTTTCCCTTTCCAGATCACCCACCATCGGATTTGATGAGTCCGAGATCCTCTTTCTCCATCATGCATTTGAGTCTCACCTCACTAAACCAACCTCACCACACCATTCCTCTGACTTTTTTCAAAATGAAAACATATTCCTCGACCAAAACCCTTCTATCCCTTTTGAACACAATCACTCCTCCACTTGTCGAATTTCATTCGTCCACTCCTTATCATAAAGTACCCTCCTCATCTCTTTCACTACAGGAGCAATTGTCTAACATTTGAAAGGAGTTGAGTGACATTAAGTAGTCCCAAATTTTGGTTCAAACCAAATCCGAGATTGCTTCAGAGCTCATTCTTCATTCCTTAGACTCTCTACACTCCAAATTAGACTCTCACATGCAACTATTAGGCATAACCTAGCAATCTGATGTCATGCAATCGTCTGAGCTCACTCTTGAAGACCAACATCGGCTTATCCGAATTGAACAAAGCCATGCAACCATCGTTGATTCACTAAAGAGACTTTCCTCTAGCATCGAATTCCTTCTCTCTTCTTCCCATGCTGCTGAGGGGGAGAAAAACTGCAATTACTTATCCAGCAACATCGAAAGTTAAAGGAGTAAGGGGGAGAAATCTGAGGGGGAGAGAAAAGGAAAAACAAAAAGCACTCCAAATGAAGATCGGATCAAGTTCTAAAAAAATTGAGGAGATAGACGGATTGTGTAACTATCTTTTGTAATTTTATTTTTAATGTATTTCATGATCTATTTTATATCTCAGAAAGATATAAAAGGAGAATCAATTACATACTTTATTTGTTTATTTTTTGTTTCAACCTGTATATATTTTTGTTTCTTCTATAATCCGATGAAAAGAAAAAGAAAGAAAACTAAAGAGAAATAGAAAAAGAAAAGAAAAGAGGCAAACAAAAAACAAAAAAAATAGAAAAACCAAAAAAAAACAGAAAAATGGCAAAAAGAATCCAAAATGGATCAAAAGTATCTATGAGTTTAGTTCTTATATCTCCTTTTGGGTTTCAATACAATTTTTTTATTTCTAAGTATTTTTACTATCAAAACGGATATCTATTTTTATCATATACAAATAGGGGGAGATTGATAGTCTCTACCATCGGATTTGTACATAATACAAAGATATCCAAAGTATAAGCACATAGAAATAAATTCTTATCTTTTCCAACAAAAACAGGTCCAATCCGATGAACACTTCACTCATCAGATTTAGCACCCAATAGAGTTAAAATCCAATATAGGAATCAAAACCTATGAATTATTGGATTTGTAACCAAGATTTTATATACCGGAATAAAAGTCTCAATCCGAGGAGAAGTTTTAAGCAACCTTCGGATTGATACTTTCATCGGATTCTCATGCTCCTTTGAATTATTCCATGCATTTGTTATCCGACACATCTATCCTTCACAAATGTCTACAACTGGTAAACAATTATATAGTTTATACTTCATAATAGATAAATAGGATTTTTACTTGTAAAAGTCTTGTTACTATATGTATTGTTCCAAGTACAAAAAGCCTTTAGCAAAGTCAAAGATCAGTTGATGTCACCAAAGAGGATTGGATTGTCGTATAGCCAAAAGAAGATCAATACAAGATGTAGTTAGTTGGTAGTCTAACAAATACTACTACTACCAAGCCGAATTTAGAAGTGAAAACTTGGCCAACAAGTTTGGTTCAACAATTCTTCGTGACTCATCCTAAAGTATGGGAACGTGCAAAAGGATGACAGCATGAGTATGTTCTACAGTATTATTTAATTGATACTTACCATACTTTACTGCCCTTTACATACAAAATGATGTAAGGGTTAACACTTGTATACATCAACTTAAAAGGCGAAAGTGGAAAGTACAAACATGCATGGATCAGCAAATTCGACGGAGACACGTGTTAAAGTTGAATGAGTGCATTTAATGCAATTAATGCTATAAAATGACTCTAGTGTATTAACTTGCAAATCACCCATTTTGAAAGAGAAACCTTCTTCTTTTCTCTTTCAGTGTGTAAATTTGTTCGATCAGATAGTTTAGGACTAAAGTAGTGTATCCTAGTTCCACAACTATCTGTAATTTTACGTTTGAAATATACATAAAATTAAAAAGAACAAATTTACTGTGTTTGTATTCAACCCCCTTCTACAAACACTTTCTGTGTGAGTCATTGTGGTCTAGAACCAATTGTATTATATAAAAATAAGAGGAGATTGATAAGTCCCAACCATCGGATTTGTACATAATACATATAGACATCTGAAGTTCAAACACTTATAAATATATTCTTTTCTTTGTCAACAAAAACAAGTCTAACCGATGTATACTTCAACCATTTGATTAGACACTCAATAAAGTTTAAATCGGATGTTCTCTCAAAAGAGAAGCAAACCTATGAACCATCAAATTTATAACCATCAGATTTAATGCATTTGAACAAAAGTCACAATCCGATGAAAGCTCTTAAGCAAACATCAGATTGTTACCCTCATTGGATTCTCATACTCCTTTGAATTATTCCATGCATTTAATATCCGACAAAACTATCCCTCATAAATGTCTATAACTGGTAATTGTTGTATAATTTATACTTTAGAATAGACAAATAGTATTTTTACTGTAAAAGTCTTGTTACTATTTGTATTGTTTCAAAGAGTAAAAAGCTTTCAGCAAAATCGAAGATTTTTTTGAAGAATGGTTAGATTGCACCAAAGCGGATTGGATTGTTGTCTAGCCAAAAGAATATCAATACAAAATATAATTAGTATACAATCTGACAAATACTACTATTGGCAAGCCGAATTTGAAGTGCAAATTTGACCAACAAGTTTGGTTCACCAACCCTCGTTGACTCTCATCCTAAAGTATGAGAACATACAAAAGTGCGTCGGTATTAAGTATGTTCCAAAATATTATTTAATTACTTGTCATACTTTATTGTTCCCTCTACATTACAAAAGGATGAGAAGAGTTAACACTTGTCTACATCAACACAAAGACTGAAGTGAAAACTACACGCATAGATCAGTGGAAGAAGAGCATCTAATGCAATGAAGGCTGTAAAATGACTTCATTCTGTTTACTTGCAAATCACCCATTTTGAAAAGAATTTCTTATGAAAAACTTCAAAGTAAATTTGGCGTCAATATCAAGAAATATCTTTATCTCTTAGATATGAAAGAGAACCCCTCTTCTTTTCTTTTTCAGTGTGTGTATAAAATTTTCATTGTCAGATAGTTTAGAATCAAGGTCTTGTCTCATAATTTTCGCAACATATATGTAATTTTATGTTTGAAATAAATTATAATTAAAAAGAGCAAATTTACTGTGTTTGTAATCAACTATCTTATACAAATACTTACTGTGTGAATCATTGTGGTCCAAGATCAACTATGAAGATTTCAAAATTTGTTAAAAAGTTTATATTCAGCAGCACCAGATTCTCCATTCTTGGAGATTTTAACAATGATTATATTGTTAGAATATTCCATACATTTATAAAAATATTATTTATGTCTCCTAAATATTTAAATTTAATGTTTTTTATTGGTGAAAACATAATAAAAAAATATATTTCTCTGATGGTAATCATTTATGCAGAGTTCTCTAAATTCCAAGAATTAGGCCTTCCGTACCCCAGCGGGGAAGGGGCTCGGGATGGCTGAGGTGGCTGCGGGGTGGCGCTACGGCTCGGGATGGGCTAGCGGGGCGGGATGGTGAGCGGGGTTGGGTTCCCGAGCCATCCCGAGGGTTTTATAAAAAAAAAAAATTTAATTAAATTTTTTAAAAAAACAACCGTTGAACGGCTATTTCTTAAAAAAAAAAATTTCTAAATTTAATCCCACTATATATTTAACCCTCAACCTCTTATTTCTCACACCTCTCAACCTCTTATTTCTCACATCTTTCAACCTCTTATTTTTCACACTATCAAATTCTCTCAATCTCACACCTCTCAAACTCTCTCAAATTCTCTCAACCTCTTATTTTTCACACCTCTCTCATCATGAATCCAAACAAAACACCTACATCCCGTCGTAACCGACCGAATACACCACAATCGCAAGAAGATCAAGAGCTTGGTTTCCAAGCGTTTACACAACAAGGTTATCATCCGCAATTCTTGCAACAATTTCCGCCACAATTCTCGCAACAATTTCCGCAACAATTTCCGCCACAATTTCCGCAACAATTTCCCCAACAATATCACCAACAATTTTCGCAACAATTTCCTTACCAATTTACACGTCCCGGTTTGATTGACCAAGGTTTTACTCCGGCCAACTACAATCTTCCTTCACCCGCAATCAATCTCGACGACGAGATTGTTCCGGAAACCCAACCTTCTACCCCGAACTCACCACAATTTATCCCGACACAACAATCTAACCCGGAACCATCAAATCCGAGACGAACGAAAGCCGCCAAACAAACGTGGAGTAAAGATCAATAAAAGAGTTAATTCGTTTGGCGGCATCTACAACAACTTGCTCAGTAATAGATCAAGCGGGATGAGTGAGGCCGATATATCCCGAACGGCACACGAACGCTATGTAGCACGCCATAACGTTGCTTTCACTCACGAACAAGCTTGGGACATCCTAAAAAAATGTCCAAAATGGGGAGCCGTTCCAACGATGACGACAACTTCATCGCGGGGTTCAAAACGTACCCAAACTTCCGATGATGACGATGACGAGCCAATTCAACGACCCATCGGGAGAAACAAGGCAAAAAAAACATCAACGAGTCATACGTCCGGGACGAATACGGACGAAAGTGTTACTCAGTTGTTGACGACGTTCAACGACAAGTTTGATGGTGCAATTGAATACAAAATGAAAAAACTCGATGTCGAACTTCAAAGGTTGGAACACGAACGAGAAATCGAACGAGCAAAACGATTTGATGCAGACTTCCAGTTTTACATAACCCCGCATGATCACCTTTCGGGTCGCGCTTTGATGGCTACGCTAAAGAGAAAAGAGCAAATTAAAAAATATCATGATTGGAATGACGACGAGTAGATTTTTAAATTTATTTTGTAATTTTTAATTTTTTAATGAATGATATGAATTTTAATTTTTATTATTTATCTTATTTTTATTTATTAAAAATATATATAAATATTTTTATTTTGTTAAATAATTAAATGTATAAATAAAAGAATTAAAATAAATGAGGTGGCAAAGGGGTTTGAGGGAATGGGGTACGGATGTTTAGGGATCGTGAGGGATGGGGTGAGGGATGGAAGAAAAGCTGATGTGGCGCTGACGTGGCAGGGAATCTTTCACAGATAGGAGGGATGGGGTACTGATGGCCTTAAACACACTTTCCTTTCTACCTTCTCAATTTTAAAAAAAAATTATTGGAAAAAAAAGACTTCCTTAAAATCCCAAAATCTGATTTTTCTATATTTAAAAAATTTATTAGAGATGCTCTTTATATCCCAATATTTACATTTATAGGAAATGTTTAAATTAAATAACAAAAATATTATTAAATTTATAAAATATTTAAATCATATAATTAAGATTATAATTTTCAAAAGTATTAAAAAAAGATAAAATTGCATGAAAATGAAACCAACTTTCACCTGATTTCTATTTTGGAGAACCAACTTTCAAAATCATCATTTAGGGGTCTGTATCAAACTTTATGTTTATTTAAGGGTCTGGTTAACCTGTTCAACAGGTAACCGGTAATATTTGATATTATCAAAATGAAAATCAACTTTCACCTAATTCCTATTTTGGGGAACCAACTTTTAAAATCATCATTTAAGGGTTTGTATCAAACTTTATGTTTATTTAAGGGTTTGGTTAACATGTTCAACATATAACTGGTAATATTTGATACGACTGACAAATTAATATTTTAAAAAATATTAGATGGACATTATTTTGCTAAATCATTATTATTATTAAAAAATTAAAACTTTAACAAATCAAAATCATAAAACGAATCGCCTCCCTCCTGCTTTAGGTTTTCAAATTGTGATCGTCTGCTACCTATCCCTCCATTCGTCCCAACCCTAGCCCTTCCTCTCGCTTCTGCCTCCATCGTCTTTTGAGATAAGTCCGACAAACATCAATTAATTTTTAAATCAATTTTTAATGCATCAATTAATTTTATCTCATTAAAATTTTATAACATTAATAATAAACAAATTTTAATCGGATATTTGAAATACAAAAATGAAATTTATTGCATTTTCTATAATTATTTTTTGAAAAAACGAATTTTAGTCAATTTTAATCGTATAATTAATTTTTAATTATTTTCGATTTTATAATATAAAGTAAATATTTAGTTTTCAACTAAAAAAATAGGGAAATTAATTAAAATGCCACTAGTTTGACTTTGCTTTACTAAAATACCCTAAATCTCTTTCAGTTTGCAAAAATGCCACAAATTTCCGCGATGGGAGCCCGCGATCGCGGGCAGGGACCATTTTTGACACTTTTTGAAACTTGTAGGGACCATTTTTGACACTTTGAGCCCGCATACACCCCGGTACACCCGGCGATAGTTCTAATTCGATGAATTTGGTGATTTTGAATTGAAATGTTACACTTTCAACCCCTATACTTATTTACTTACTTTACTTTATATCTTTTACTTTCATAATTTTAATTTTACATTTAACACATATAATCGTTTATTAACTAAAATACGTTAAAAAAATACGTTTTAATTTTAACAAGTTACACCATTATAATCGTCTCTTCGATACGTTCGAAATGAGTCCAATCTTGAATTTTTTTGGATTTATATATTTTAATATATATCATATACACTACTTAAAAAATAATTTTTATATTTAAAACTCATACCCTTATAGTTAATTATTTAATTTATGGTACATTTTTTTTTCAATTTTGTTTTACACTCCTATCGCATTAACATAATAATAGTATATTAACTAATTCATTAAATCGTTTTAAATTATTATTATTTGTATGTGTTTATAGATATCGTGGATGACAATAGGACAAGCTTTCACGAGAAGAATATGAAATGGGGTTTTAACAAGTTGGTATCACTGGACTCATTTAAGAATTGTGAAAATGGGTATTTGGCGAATGATGATTCATGTGTGTTTGGAGCTGAAGTATTTGCAGTTACACAGTATGCACAAAAGGATCGATGTCTGTCCATCACAAAGCCTCCGCCAATTTTTAATACTTACACTTAGACCATCGATAATAAAATAAATAAAACGTATTTTAACTATAAGAGTACCATAAATTAAATAATTAACTATAAGGGTATGAATTTTAAATATAAAAAATATTTTTTATGTAGTGTATATGATATATATTAAAATATATAAATCCAAAAAAATTCAAGATTGGGCTCATTTCGAACGTATCGAAGAGACGAATATAATGGTGTAACTTGTTAAAATTAAAACGTATTTTTTTAACGTATTTTAGTTAATAAACGATTATATGTGTTAAATGTAAAATTAAAATTATAAAAATAAAAGGTATAAAGTAAAGTAAGTAAATAAGTATAGGGGTTGAAAGTGTAAATTTCAAATCAAAATTCAACAAATTCATCGAATTACACGGGACACCCCGCGTAAAATATTTACAAAATTGCCACTGTCCGCGATCGCAGGCTCCTTGCGGGCTCTCATTGCGGAAAAAATGACATTTTTGCAAACTGATCGATATTTAGGGTATTTTGATAAAACAAAGTCAAACTTGTGGCATTTTAATTAATTTCCCAAAAAAATATGTGTCACATCAGTATTTTAGATTTATATTTATATTTATAATAATGATGTAGAAGTTTAGTTGACAAAGTTTTGGGAAATGTCATCATTAGTAGGTTAATAGGTTAATCAGACTCTTAAATAAACATAATGTTTGATACACACCCCTTAATGATAATTTTGAAAGTTGGTTTCGTAAAATAGAAATCGTGTGAAAGTTTGTTTCATTTTGATAATATCAAATATTAATATTACTTGTTTTGGGAAATATATGTTGGTAGGTTTGCTTGACCAACAAGAATCGTTTTCTTTTTTTAACCCCCAACGCAATCCATGGTTGGCGGCCCTACGACTAGGCAAACCATCGTGTAATTAACGAAATCAATAAGGGTAAAATCGGTAATCACTTAAAATGTCTCGTGCCCTGCAATGCAAACCCCTCCCCATTCTTTTTGTTTATCTCTTCTTCCCACTCCTATTTTCATTTCTCTGAATTACTTTCTCTCCTTTCATTCTCTTCAAAAGTTTCCATTCATCAAATCTCTTTCAAGATTACACCCATTTTTGTTCCAATCCAATTTCTCAACGATTTTGGACTCCTTTTGTTTTTTCTACTCTCAATTGTTGCAATCAGTTTATGGATTGATTTGATTTCTGTATGATTTTGTTGCTGAAACAATTTTTTGTTTTGGATGATTATTGATTCGATTCATTTTGTGATTGAAATGACAAGCTTTTCAGTTTTGATCGATTGGTAGTAGTTTGTTAGGGTTTAGGTAGAAAGAGTGTGAAAGGAATGGCGTCACCTGTACCAGCGAAATCTCAACCGCTGCACAACTTCTCGTTACCTCATCTGAAATGGAAGAACCACCGCAGCGGCCGTAGCAGACTCGCCGGAGAAACTTCATCTTCATCGCCGCCTCATCGATCTCCCTCAACTCTATGGCGTGAATCTCCGCCTCCGATTTCTCAACCTCATATTCCTCCTCCTCCATTGCGCCAATCATCTCCGTCGTACGTTTCACGGCGGCCGTCACCTCTACACAAGCAATCGCCGATGCGTGAATCGGAATCGGAATCTGAACAAAGTTGCGCCGTTTCGAAAGGAATTGAAAAACCTAATAACTGGAAATTGTCGTCTGAAAAATCAACGAAATCGGTTGATAATAACAATAAAGGTAAAAGATCGAATAAGATCTGTATTCGTTTCCGGAAGAACAGCAACAGCAACAGCAACATCAAGCATGACGACGCGGCGGCGGAGGAAAACCGCTCGTCGGCACCAGCTGCCGCCGATGAAGAAGATTCGTTGCCGAAGACTTGGAATCTGAGACCTAGAAGGCCGCCGATGAACCACCGCCAATCTAATGGAGGTTTACCGAAGATCGGTTCATCGCCATTGCAGGAGAGTACAACTCCTCATGGAAATAAACAAGCATCGGAAGTGAAAAATAACGATCACAACAATCTGAAGAAGCAGAAATTCTCGATTGCTCTTTCTCGTGACGAGATCGAAGAGGATATATTTTCATTGACTGGATCAAAGCCTTCTCGGCGGCCAAAAAAGAGACCAAGGACTGTTCAGAAACAACTTAATGCAAGTTTTCCATCTCTCTTTTTCTCCAAATTTTTTTTTCAGATTTTTCCGTTTCTTCATCTAGTTGATTTTTCAACAAATCAAGTCTTAAATTCAATCGTCTTATGGTAATCCTATGATTTGTTTCGATTTACTTAATTTTTCGATAAGAGATGATTATGAACTTTTTCAGAAAAATCTAACTGACGGCATGAAAAAGATCCAAATTGGGGATGGAAACTAGTAATTTTTGGTGTTTTTATTTTTTCCGCTGTTTCTACAAGAATTTTTTTGAAATGTAAATGAACAAGCTTAATAATGTTTGTTATAGAAATGGTTACGAAATCTTCAGAAAAAATGGCATGATTAGAACAGGGGAAAAGATCCAAATTGGAGATAAAACTAGAAATTTCTACTAGAAATTTTGGAATGGATTGTTGATGAACAAGCCATAATCATGTTTATGATTGTGATTATTATGAATTCTTCATAAACATCCAACTTTCGGCATGATTAGAAAAGGGGAAAAGATCCAACAATAAGAATTGGAGATAGAAACTAGTAATTTTTGTTGTTTTTATCATCATCATCATCATCTATTCTAGAAAATTTGATGAATCTTTGCTAATGCATGTGTTTGATATTTGAGAGTAATTGTTGGTGTTATTATCATCTTTTCCCTATTTCTGCTAGAAATTAAGTTTGATGAACAAGCGATAATCAGCTTTAATCTTGCTAATGCATGTGTTTGATTGATATTTGAGTTATTTCTAACAACAATTTCTAACATTTCTGCAGACATTGTTTCCTGGTTTATGGTTGGGATCCATAACCGCTGATTCGTACAAAGTATCCGAAGCTCCTCCAAAGGTATAATTTTAATTCGTTTTGATTTGAAGAATCTTAGTTGGTGGTGATAGATTTAGATCGAGCAGAGGAAAGGGTCGTTCTTCGATTGTTTTTTTGGTACAAGTTCGAAGGCTGATAGTTTTTGAAGGTGTGAAAGAACCCTAACTTGTATAGATGAAGGATTAGGAGAATAATCCATCTTCTTGTTATGGTTTATTTATCTATCTTTTGATGAGCATAATGAATTTACAAAGCAACATGTTCTATGAAGTGTTACAATCACTACATATCATTTATTTATTTGAGTTCCGGTGACAAGTGTCAAATTTGTTGGGAAACATGATAAGTGGTTATCAACTGTTGGATGAGAATTGGACAAATATTAGGATGAGATGCACCGCATCCATTTCATTTTAAGCCGCAACATGTTCTATTTATTTTGAAGTAGAGTGAATTGCGGATTTGGTCCCTATGGTTTTGTGTTTTCTTTTACCATAGTTCTCATTCTATGTTTATTATGGATATGGTCCTTGTGATATGCAATGTATTGTGACTAGGTCCTTCACCACTAACACCGTTTAATTTTAATGGTTAAAGGCATCTGGTACAAGGGTATTATTGTCCATTTAATATTTCCATTTATTCACAAAGACAAAAAGACAATTACGAAGACAAAAAATTATATTATCCTACATATTATTTTATTATAAAAGTAAAATAAGTTATTAAGTTTTAATAAGAAAACAAACATTGATCATTGATTATTTTTATAAAATAATCTAATTATCAATCTTTTATAACCATTCTCTTCACTTGTCCTTTTAGCTTTTTCTTGTGGGAGGACGTCTTTAAGTGGTGGAGTTGGAACTTGACACCCCTGTTCTCTTTCGACAATTTGTTGAATGGATCGAACTTCCTTCGCAATTCGAGTTGCAAAAGTCATCTTTAGAATGTAGTATTATGGATCACTTTCTATCTAATTTGGAAGCATCGAGACAATCTAGTCTTTTTAAATAGCCCAAACGACTAGATTGGTTGGTTCTTCAAGACTCAAATTCTTTTTATCCAATGGATCTTAAGCGTGCCAAATGTTTTCACTTATCTTGGTTGGAATGGTATAGTGGTCAAGAGTTTGTTGGGTCGTTTAGTTTAGTCTTGAGTTTTTTTTGGGTATCTTTTGGTTTCGGGCATATCTTTGTTCCTTGTCTTGGCTCTGTCTTTTAGTGTTTTAGGTTGCTCGTAACTTGCAGCAAAGTTTTCTCTTTATCTTATTGTATTCTTTTTGCTGTTCTAATAAAATATTTGTTGCCTGTCAAAAAAATGTAAACAAAATGAATGTATGTTAATATTTATAACAATTTGTTTAAATACAAATCCATAATATTATTTAATGACCATAATATGTAATAAGATAATGATTATAAAAGATTGATAAGTAGATTATTTTATAAAATAATCCATGATCAATGTTTTGTTTTCTTATTAAAATTTAATAATTTATTTCATTTTAAAAAAATAATATGTAGGATAATACAATTTTTTGTCAACGTAATTGCCTTTTGTCTTTGTGAATAAATGAAAATATTAAATGGACAATAATACCATTGTACAAGATGCCTTTAACCATTAAAATTTAATGGTGTTAGTGGTGAGGGACCTTAGTCACAATATATTGCATATCACAAGGACCATATCCATAATAAAGATAGAATGAGGACTATGGTAAAAGAAAACACAAAACCACATGGACCAAATCCACAATTCACTCTTTTGAAGTGTATATATATAATATACAACAAATACGCAAGAAACACTTAAATCTTTGGGTAGGTCGGATTCTACCGGTAACTTAACTCGACTACTGCTTGGCCAATGACCCTTTAAACATATCATTTATTTGAAGCTTGATTAGAGTTCAATCATTAATTTAGGGCATCTCCAATCGTACTCCAAAAAAAACACCAAAAACACCAATTATGGTGGGCCCAGCACAAAAAAAAAACCTCAACTCCAACCATACTAAAAAAACAACAAATTTGTGGACCCCACATTAAAATAACATATTTTATCTACTATTAATTATTTATATATATATATATATATATGTTGATTATATAATACTTAAAAGTTAAATAAATATTATAAAAAAGTAAATAGTGGTGGCCCAAAGTTTTTGGAGTGTGAATAAAGGTCTTTCATTAGGCTGAAAAGTGGTTCATATTAAAAATACAACTCCTAGATGTTATACAAGATTATTTCATAACAAACATATACTAGTCAGTACAGTACAAAATTATCCAAATTTGAGACTACGGCTAGACGATGGTTTGGTTTTTGACAATCCGGGCCGAATTCTTACATGCTATGGCGAGACGAGTCTAAAAGTGTCAAGCTCCACTTTCTCGATGTACACTTCAATCACAGTATGGCCGTCAACATACTGGCGTATGTTGGCTACGTCTTCGTCGGTACTCAATTCTACTAGTCCAGTCAAGAAGTCTGCATTCGGCCTCTTAAAATACAACATATTATATTTTGGTTCTTCATAGTTGTAACGTCCCAAAAACTTAGCATGCAATAACATAGAATGAGCATTTGAATTACATAGATAAACTTGTCTTTAAATCATTCAATATAGTATGCTAAACAAAATTGACAGCGGAAGTCTCTATTCCACAACCGAGAATTCTATCTATAGCCAAAAATCTTGGAGTCGCTCTATCTCCAAGTCCTTCTTGCCATCTCTCCTAGTTCTTATTAGAAGAACCCATGTTACGCTGTAAAGCCCGTATCCCGGTATGTAATTTGTTAGTATTAATTCTTTTCTTTCAAGTTTGTATTATAGTGGTTCTCGTTAACGGGGTTAGTCGAGTTGGGTCTAATCGTTAAAGTATCGGAATTTTTGGTTAGTTGCGAGAGGTTTGTAAGCTGAGGGGCTATATGTGTAAAAGGCCACCCCCCCCCCCCCCCCCACATGGGTTCGGCCCATGCAGAAAAACACAGTCCATGTGTTTTTGGTTTGTATTGGTGGCGTGAGAAGTAAACAAAAAGAGAGAAAATAAAATGGTCCTTGGGTTTGTATTATTGGCGTGGGTGTCGTGAGCAACAATCAAACAAAGAAAAGAAATCACAAAAAAACAATTGGCCTCTCTCTCTTTCTCGCTTATTTCCACGGCTCAAACAAACAAACAAACCCTACTCCCTTCTTTCCCTTCCCCCGCCGCTGCCACCGCCGAGAACCACTATCACCACCGTCGGAGCGCCGTCGCCGGCGTGAGAGAGAGCACCGAGATAGAAGGCCGGAGTTCGGGCTGCGGTCGTTTAGTCGTCATCATCGTTGTTTAAAGGTAAGCATCGTCTTCTCGTTTCTTTCTTTCGCGTCGACGTCAAACACCCGCGATCGAAACCACCACCGCCGCCGCCGACAGCCTTGGCTGCCGGCGGTGTGGCCACCGGCGTGAACCACCAGACTTAGGGGTGGTTTGTACGTGGTCAGAATTGCGAGGGTGGCGAGAGTGTGGGATAGTCGGGATAGTTTAAGGGTCCGTTTTAACCTTTGTCTCGTCGGATTTTCGTAAACTGCCGCCGTCGCCGCCGGCGACCACCACTGCCGGAGGTGGCAGTGGGTGGTGCGCGGTTGAGCCCAGCCTTTGTGACCTAAAACCCTTTTAGAGTGAACCCCCGTTGCGAACCCGAATCGTATAAACCGAACTCGTAAACCGTTTTATAAATTTATCATTTTATGTGTTTTGTCTAAATCTGCCACTGTCTTGCGTTAACCATAACCTTTTATTCGTAACTCGGATTGGGGTGATTTCGGTGCCAAAAGTTCCCAATTGGAGTCTAGCAACTTTTCTGTGTTTTGTGCAAAATCCAGTTCGGAACGTAGCATAGGCCAAATCGTCGTTTTATACCGATTCAGTGTTTTTCACTGATCTGCGAACCATTCTTATAAAATCCGTATTTAATTGTAGAAAAATCGTTAGGAGGTGTATAATATGTCCTTGGAACCCTAACTCTGAGCACTTCCTAGTTATGTAATTTAATTGAGTTTTTTCTGGGTTTAAAGAGGTCGGATCAGGTCCCGAACAGACCTGTTCGGTTAGACCGAAAAGTCGTTTTAGTGACGGATTAGGTGTGCGTCGTATTTTAGGGTCCGGGTCTCATGTTAATACTTTTTAACGTTCGTCTAGGTGTCGGGAAGTGATCTTGGATTTGTGGAGCTTGAATTATTAATTGTGAGCTAGGCGCGCTTACGAGGTGAGTTCTCTCACTATATCTAATAACGGTTGTTTTATCATTGTTGTAGTACGTGTGTGGTAGCTTTATGTGATTGTGTTGTGGAACTAGATAGTGGGGTGTCTAGTTGATATTATGTTGTATGCATGTTATGGTAGTTTGTATGTACTACTGTACTTGTGGTGTGAACTAGTTGTTTGTGGTGCGTAATATGTGCTTGGGTTAAATGCTTAGTATAAACGTGTGTTACATTACAACTCGGTGGGACCGAGGGCTCGGTGGGACCGAGGAAGTGGAAAGAAACGTTGTGGGAACTCGGTGTGACGAGTGTGTTACATTACAACTCGGTGGGACCGAGGATCCGGCGGGGCCGGAGATTTTATACGCGGGTGGCGTAGAGACTCGGTGGGACCGGGGATTTGGCGGGGCCGGAGATGTTATCATGTGGTCGGTGGGACCGACTTGTGCCTCTTAGGTGGGTGTGTGTGGGTATGCATGTTTATGATTTGTTCGTAGACTGGTATGTTTGTTTATGTGTATCTATCTGTTGTAGGGGTAATGTGGAATAACTGTGTTATCTATAGTGGTTGAATTCACTAAGCTTCGTGCTTACTCTTTCCCAATAAATCATTGTTTCAGGTGCGGGTAGCTCCAAGGCCTGACGGGTACACACTGGCGCGCGGGAAGAGCTGACTATTTTATGATCTTCTTTTTTTAAAAAAACAATTATTCCGCTGTTTATTGTTCGTATTAATTTCATTTAGTGGTTTGCAAATGAAACGATTGAATTATTAAATGCGTTTTTATTAATGAAGGGTTACTTTAAAATTTTAAAATTCCTTGTAATTTTTGGGACGTTACAACTTGGTATCAGAGCACAACTTGAGTGAATCAAACGCATTTCGGTGTGTTTGATCTCAAGTTTGCGGCTATAAGATTTTCTTTAAAGTTTTTGGGAAATAAAAAGAAGGGAAAAACCCGTTGGAGAAACGGTGATCGAGGGCGCAGTGTGTACAGTCAGCCGGAGCCAAAGGGGAAAGGTACGGTACTTAGTGTATTTATCGCTTTCTAGATCACAGGGTATGCATGCTAGATTACCTGTTGTTGACACTGTACTGTATGACGACTGCTTGCTAGTAGGAATCAATGCTAGTTATAGTAGGTTGTTAAGTGAAGGCCCTATAGGTTGTATGCAGTAAGAATCATATAGCCTTAGAATATTTGATTTAGTTCTATTGCGCAGCTCTTGTTTGAGTCCAACCGTTCTAGGATAGAATCTTGTATTCGAATGTCTATTTGATTGACGCTGCATGCGACTGGGTATTCGCGAGGCAACTCGTTATGGCTAATAGGGATTCCGTGGTAGCAAGGGTAGTGGAAGGAGATGAAATTCCTAGTGAGCTGGGAATAGCGTTTACATATGAGTACGTAAGCAAAATTGCTTTCTAGATCATAGGGTATGCATGCTAGATTGCCTGTTGTTAATACTATGTTGTAGTTTGTACTGCTTGCTATTAGGGATTTATACTAGTTATAATCGGTTACTAAGTGAATGCCCTCTAGGTTGTATGCAGTAAGAAATTTATAGCCTTAGAATATTCGATTTAGTTCTTTTGCGCAACTCTTGTTTGAGTCCAACCGTTCTAGGATAGAATCTCGTATTCGAATGTCTATTTGTTTCGCGCTGCATGCGATTGGGTATTCGCGAGGCAACTCGTTATGGCTAGTAGGGATTCCGTAGTAGCAAGGGTAGTGGGATGAGATGAAATTCCTAGGGAGCTGGGAAGAGTGTTTACATATGAGTAGGTATGCCAGATTGCTTGATGCTTATTACACTGTACTGCATGTTTGTTGTTTGCTAATAGGAGTTCATGCTAGTCCTGATAAGTTGTTAAGTGAATGCACTATAGGTTGTATGCGGTAGGAACCGAATAGCCTTAGAATGTTAGATTTAGTTCTATTGCGCAGCTCTTGTTTGAGTCCAACCGTTGTAGGATAGAATCTTATATTCGAATGTCTATCTGGTTTTACATTGTGTGCGACTGTGCATTCGCGAGACGACCCGTCATGACTAGTGGGGATTTCGTCATAGCAAGGGTAGTGGAGTTGGGTGGAATTCCTAGGGAGCTAGGAAGAGTGTGTACATATGCCGGTGCGGGCATAGGTGTGTAGTTATCGGCGAGAAACTACTTGGACCCATCGGATGGAACTCGGAACGAGTGATGATAGGTGTGGAAGGTAGTAGTAGAGCTCCTACTACCGGAAACACAGGATCAATGCTCGAGTCGGGAAAAGTCTCGAGGAATCCAAGGAATTGAGCGTGAGCGTTGTTAGTGTGAATTATTATGTGCTAATAACCCGTTGTAATATCTACCCAGAGTAGCCACCACAAGGAGGAACGACTATAGTAAACCTACTAGTACAGGCGTGTACTTGATTTGCTTTGATGGGATGATCGTTGGGGTAGTGTCGAAGGTTATAAATTAGTAGTCGTTGGAATAAAAGGACGATTCTAGTATTAGTCACTTGGAGTGACGGTGAGGATGATGTTTGTTTCGGGCCAAGATGGATGATTGTGCTAGAATCATAGGCTTATACAGCCGACTTTGATTGAGGAAAAATCGTAGGGATTATTTGACGTAATTTTCCAACTTGCCTAAGAGGTTTAAATGTCCGGATGACGTTAGTGGATCGGAGAGATTTGGAGGAGTAGGAATCGAGGCGTAGAATGCCGACTAAGTCATGCACAAAGTTTGATTTTGAAAATAAAATTTGCCTTAACTAACTCTTGCGTTTCCTATCATTATGGGTTGTGTTGTAGAATTTTGAGAAAATATTTTTGGTAGCATTTTACCATGAGTTGTTCGGTGCGCTTTCTAGTCAGCTAAATATTTTATTGTCAACAAACCGTTTCCTTGTTTTGTATAAATAACTGATGCGCGCAAAATTTTGGTTGGCAAAGCTTCGTTCCATATCATTTTGAATTTTGTAAGTAAACTGAACGACAATGGAATGATTTTCAACATGAGTTTTTACTACGTGAGACGAACGTGTTCATTTTTGCGTAATCACCGACCTGGTAATAGTAGTCTATTGCATACGGTCTTTTTGAAGTGAAAAATCTTGACATTGAAAATATTTTGTAAATGATTTGTAATCCATTTGGGAAAAGCGCTTTTAAGTGTGATGTTGTTGGTAGACTGTTTTCATTAAATCCTTGGTCAGGATTAGTCAGACGTTGGTAACGGTCGGAGACTTGAGACGTACCTGGGAGGTAGGCGTTAAGGTGTATCTTGCTACGGTGTAACTAGGTTTCCTAGGGCGGGTAATGGTAGTAGTAACCCTGAGATGCCTGCTTGTGATGAATAGTTGTGGTGGAATGACCTTCGTGGGCGATTATAAATTTACTGGTTCGATGATGCGTGTAAGGTAAGTTTTGGGAGTCTATTAGAACTCGTGGGAGATAATCGATGGTTAATGGTAGGAATGATCGGATCCGAGTATCCAATTGGGTAAACTGGTGGGCAACTTTAGAGTGGTTAGAGATTGAGATTTGACTCGGGATGTATGGAATATCTAAGGTTGGAGGACAACCGAAGTCGCTTGACTAGGATTGATTCCAATTGTTGGGGTGTTCTGCCGATCATAATCCCAGTGTCCTAGAAGGAGTACGTTAGTTAGAAAAGTGTTTGAGAAGTTTTAGAAGGGATTTCAAGTGGACTTAGGAACCTGAGGTTGAGATGAGGAAGAACTATCCGGAGCTATTCGTAGGCAGAGACTTCGAGGACGAAGTCTAATCCAAGTGGGGGAGAGTTGTAAAGCCCGTATCCCGGTATGTAATTTGTTAGTATTAATTCTTTTCTTTCAAGTTTGTATTATAGTGGTTCTCGTTAACGGGGTTAGTCGAGTTGGGTCTAATCGTTAAAGTATCGGAATTTTTGGTTAGTTGCGAGAGGTTTGTAAGCTGAGGGGCTATATGTGTAAAAGGCCAACCCCCCCCCCCCCCCCATGGGTTCGGCCCATGCAGAAAAACACAGTCCATGTGTTTTTGGTTTGTATTGGTGGCGTGAGAAGTAAACAAAAAGAGAGAAAATAAAATGGTCCTTGGGTTTGTATTATTGGCGTGGGTGTCGTGAGCAACAATCAAACAAAGAAAAGAAATCACAAAAAAACAATTGGCCTCTCTCTCTTTCTCGCTTATTTCCACGGCTCAAACAAACAAACAAACCCTACTCCCTTCTTTCCCTTCCCCCGCCGCTGCCACCGCCGAGAACCACTATCACCACCGTCGGAGCGCCGTCGCCGGCGTGAGAGAGAGCACCGAGATAGAAGGCCGGAGTTCGGGCTGCGGTCGTTTAGTCGTCATCATCGTTGTTGAAAGGTAAGCATCGTCTTCTCCTTTCTTTCTTTCGCGTCGACGTCAAACACCCGCGATCGAAACCACCACCGCCGCCGCCGACAGCCTTTGCTGCCGGCGGTGTGGCCACCGGCGTGAACCACCAGACTTAGGGGTGGTTTGTACGTGGTCAGAATTGCGAGGGTGGGCGAGAGTGTGGGATAGTCGGGATAGTTTAAGGGTCCGTTTTAACCTTTGTCTCGTTGGATTTTCGTAAACTGCCGCCGTCGCCGCCGGCGACCACCACTGCCGGAGGTGGCAGTGGGTGGTGCGCGGTTGATCCCAGCCTTTGTGACCTAAAGCCCTTTTAGAGTGAACCCCCGTTGCGAACCCGAATCGTATAAACCGAACTCGTAAACCGTTTTATAAAGTTATCATTTTATGTGTTTTGTCTAAATCTGCCACTGTCTTGCGTTAACCATAACTTTTTATTCGTAACTCGGATTGGGGTGATTTCGGTGCCAAAAGTTCCCAATTGGAGTCTAGCAACTTTTCTGTGTTTTGTGCAAAATCCAGTTCGGAACGTAGCATAGGCCAAATCGTCGTTTTATACCGATAGCTGCTGTTTTTCACTGATCTGCGAACCATTCTTATAAAATCCGTATTTAATTGTAGAAAAATCGTTAGGAGGTGTATAATATGTCCTTGGAACCCTAACTCTGAGCACTTCCTAGTTATGTAATTTAATTGAGGTTTTTCTGGGTTTAAAGGGGTCGGATCAGGTCCCAAACAGACCTGTTCGGTTAGACCGAAAAGTCGTTTTAGTGACGGATTAGGTGTGCGTCGTATTTTAGGGTCCGGGTCTCGTGTTAATACTTTTTAACGTTCGTCTAGGTGTAGGGAAGTGATCTTGGATTTGTGGAGCTTGAATTATTAATTGTGAGCTAGGCGCGCTTACGAGGTGAGTTCTCTCACTATATCTAATAACGGTTGTTTTATCATTGCTGTAGTACGTGTGTGGTAGCTTTATGTTATTGTGTTGTGGAACTAGATAGTGGGGTGTCTAGTTGATATTATGTTGTATGCATGTTATGGTAGTTTGTATGTACTACTGTACTTGTGGTGTGAACTAGTTGTTTGTGGTGCGTAATATGTGCTTGGGTTAAATGCTTAGTATAAACGTGTGTTACATTACAACTCGGTGGGACCGAGGGCTCGGTGGGACCGAGGAAGTGGAAAGAAACGTTGTGGGAACTCGGTGTGACGAGTGTGTTACATTACAACTCGGTGGGACCGAGGATCCGGCGGGGCCGGAGATTTTATACGCGGGTGGCGTAGAGACTCGGTGGGACCGGGGATTCGGCGGGGCCGGAGATGTTATCATGTGGTCGGTGGGACCGACTTGTGCCTCTTAGGTGGGTGTGTGTGGGTATGCATGTTTATGATTTGTTCGTAGACTGGTATGTTTGTTTATGTGTATCTATCTGTTGTAGGGGTAATGTGGAATAACTGTGTTATCTATAGTGGTTGAATTCACTAAGCTTCGTGCTTACTCTTTCCCAATAAATCATTGTTTCAGGTGCGGGTAGCTCCAAGGCGTGACGGGTACACACTGGCGCGCGGGAAGAGCTGACTATTTTATGATCTTCTTTTTTTAAAAAACAATTATTCCGCTGTTTATTGTTCGTAATAATTTCATTTAGTGGTTTGCAAATGAAACGATTGAATTATTAAATGCGTTTTTATTAATGAAGGGTTACTTTAAAATTTTAAAATTCCTTGTAATTTTTGGGACGTTACATACGTTTACCTGAAAATGGTTTAGTTTGGAAAAACGAGGGTTAGACCAAAAGGTCTAGTGAATCCCCTCCGTAACAACATATAAAACAGTTGGAAACATTTATAAATTATTTATAAATAATTCGTATCACATCATCAAACATGGTACTACACTGTGTATTGGATCACATAAACCTTCCGCGATCGGGGCCCCAACAGACTCCCCTTTCGCCTCTTCCGGAGCCTACGCAGACTCCCCTCTACCCGGATAGGAGAAAACGAATTCCAACCTACCGGTCTGTCATACATATCCAAGGGATCATCAGATCTCGAGGATCTCTCTCTGACCCCACAGTGTAGACCGACTCCACATAGCACATCATTCAAATCATAAAACATGCAACTTTAAATCTTTCTAAATCATCATTCCCATTTCATCATGTTAGATAAGCTTCCTTAAGTAAAACATGTAGTTCATGGAAAATATGCGTGACAGTTACAACAGTTCATGCTCGTAAATGAAACCATAATCAATTAAAGCATTTAACACTTTACGTCGTACAAAGGTTTAGGTAACTCCCCTGATAGCAATTCTCTTCCTAACCTCTTGTCTCGTTCCGTTCGGACACCTAATAATTGATTTATAAATTAATTAGATGCAACTTAGTTTTTGATCCTAAATTTCTCCTCTTAGCTCGGTCTAAAAAATAACTATGGATCATTAACCAATTAACGGGTCTCTTTTTAATGTTGGTTAAGCCCAAGATTTAATTAATTCTAGCCCAAAATAACTCTAAGTCCACAAGAGCATTAAGGGGGGTCTCTCGGCCCAACATGCCTTTCGGCCCAACAACCAGTCCGGTCCACACTCCCCCATGGATCCCGGAGGTTCAAGTCCCGGTATGTCGACTTGCGGGACTCCCTAGTTCCGGTATTCGATTTGGCAGCCAAGCTCCGGGACCTCCTAGTCCCGGTATTTCAACTCCCGATATCACCCTTGGGTCCCGGTATTGCAACTTCCGGTAGCACCCTTGGGTCCCGGTAATCGGCGATTACGACCAAGCTTAGGAACACGCCAGTTTAATCGGTCTAAACGCTAATTGATTCTTCTAACAATCCTATATCAAAATTAGCAAGCATTAAACCCAACCCTATACCTTTCCAAACATAAATAAATCGGTCATTTAAGTTCTCAGATTAGATTATCCCCATCTATCCCTTATCTATTCTTCACAGCTTAAACACTGAGATTGAACAAAATTAACTTACCCTATGACTATAGTGTAGAAGAATATCATAAGAGAAGAACATTACTTACCAATTCTGAGCTTTTCCACACAATGACTCGATGCCAAGCTTTCTTTCACTGCTTCTCTCTTTCACCTCTCAGCCGCCAGCAGAAGAAACACCTCCAGTGACAACCCTAGGGATTTGGTCCCTATTTATATCTTTCATAATAGCAATTAAGTCCCTTGGCTAACTTTAATTCTTTTCAATCTAACCACTAAACTTTTAACCCTACTAAAATTGGGTTGTTACAACACTCCCCCATTAAAAGAATTCCGTCCCCGGAATTCCTCATTGGAAAAGATGCGGGTATCTTGCCCACACCCAAAACTGACGCTTCCCCAAGGTAATGCCACTCCTGACCTAGTCAACCACCTCAATACATTCGAAACATGGAGCATTGGGTGCACTCCCTTCATTTCCTACGGTCCTCTAACTCGTAGGCTACTGTCCCTATTCGATCGGTCTTAATAGTAGAAGATTAAATAAGGCTTCTCATGCATCTTTACTTCCTATAAGGAGGAACTTGGCAGAGTCCCCCGCTACATCACGAGATTCATTTACTAAGAACCAATCACTCACTTGACAGCTTGGCACAAGGCCAACCCTGTACATCCTGACAACTCACAACCCCGAGTTCCTTCATCGTAATACAAGAAATCCTAGACTACTCCTCCCAACCAACAATCGTCTATGCACATAACCTTTCCCTTTCTCAGACCACCTTGATCACAATTCGTCACCCAACTCTCATATCCTCACCACTTCACCACTCCATACTCATACGTAACTAGGAGCAGGAACCCCCAAACCCATCGTTAAAGTGTTCACCTACTCACATTAAACTTATCCTGAAACACATCAAATTTCTCGCTGATTGCCACGTTCATTCAGTCATAAAACATCACTCCGGTTATCCTCACTCCACTGGGAGGAGTAACCCTGGTCACACCATGCTATTCTCACTAGCCTAATCACTGCACGACCACTCATTCAAACATTTCTCACAAAGTCACTAACTTAACTCATTCAGTTGTCTTATCCACTTCTTTCCTGCACAAAATCATACACAATTTCCTTCCTCAATACTCTTTCCAAAAGTTCGCACACTTATCAATGACAATCTACACTACACTACACCTATCGCCATTACTGACAAGTTTACTACTCCCGATTTACTTACTTATTCTGACATCCTATCTTCACCTCGACACGTTAGCGTGGAGCATCGCCCACCAACATTACTCGCCCCTCTCTTCCGACCATTCCCAAGATGAAAAATACTTTCTCATTACTACACATGTCCAAACGATTACACTAAAATTCTAACTTAAGGCTTTCGGCCAAAATCACCTCGAACTGACTCTGAAGTTCGACGTCACTACATATCCTTTAATTCTCTAACCTTTACTTTCTCAGACAATTCGTTCACACATAAGTAGCAACTCACATTCTTTAAGGATCTCACATCTATTCCACCACATTTTGACTAATACACCCATCATCTTCTTTAAACTTCCAATGGTCCCAAAATATGCTTACTTAGCGACTCTTACAACTAAAAACACTTGGTTTCTCTTGTGAGTAACCACTCACCATCACTCCGTCATTCTATCCCGAACATAATCATACTTCAACGTCAACTTACACCCTACGTGCTCCATCAGTCTGGTTAACAAATCGCACACCTCAACCAAAACCCCAAAAAGGCTTCTATCTGATGCTTCCTATCTCTCTATCATCACATCACTACGACACTAGCTGGCATATTTAGTTTGACCATTACTGTCACTACACATCTGTACACTCCTTGCCCATAACATTACACTGCAAACCAAATTTCTCATGATCATTCACACTATTCGGCCTTGCCTTCATATCCTCCCGAATACATAATCGAGTCTATCTCGCTACTTAGTCCTTTCCTAACTTGTTGAACTATAACTGACGAGTTCTCAAATTGGCTCAAACACAACCATTCTAGCTAGTTCTTTACGATCTGAGCCCTTTCATAGACACGTCACATTTTCTTACTGACTGATATAGTCTACACTCATTCCGCTTGTGTTACACACCTTATCCTTCTATGGAGCCTCCTCACATCGTAAATAGAACGCTTATTCAACAACAACAGTCTCTTACTAATTTAACACCTCTACAAGACATTCTATCAATTTACACTCTTCTGGTTTGAGTCTTCGGCCTCGACCAACATACACCGTTGCCGACTTCAACAACAAAAGTCAACTCGTAACTACTTTCTTAACCTATTCTTTAACATGGGTTCCTTACGGGACCTATTCCTCCCAACACATCATAATTAACTTCATAATCCGTCGCCCCTATTTCAAAACTTACTCATGTAACATCAATATTACAAGCTCACCTCAAAACTCATGTCCCACGCCGTGGACCTTTCATTTCTACTTCACAACACTACTCATAAAGAGTTGCTAAAACCAATACCTTGATGACTCCTAGTCCTTCCTCCGGACACCATCGCCCCTCGGCAACTGTGTTCTCAGTCACCGAGCAAGGGTACAGTCCCTCATACACCCGTCACTATAATCCATTCCCGACTCTTCCAAGGTCCAACTCTCCTCTTAAACACATATACCAAAACTACATACGTTCTCCCCTGACTTGTCCAACGCCTCTCCGCTCTCGGAGTTCTTCCTTAGCTTAAAATTGTAATACTCTACGACCTCGTGGGTTCATAGCCTTCATGCATGACAATACAGTAAATTAATCTTTTCGCACATTTCATCATTTTATAACAACGTTTGGGAAACACTTGGGCACACATGACCCCATCACTCTTATAACTTAAACGCCCTGCACAACGATTCGGGAATCGTTTGCATGCATCTTTCCGTGAACCTTAATCTTACTCATTTCTGAACAATGTTAATACGACAGTAATACGTTGAATGAAAATCCCTTTCATACGACACAATTCCGATAGAAATTACCGACACCAAGTAAACCTGTCGGTTCTCACACCCTTTTGTATGATATCAATAGGTTAAAACTCATTTTGATTGTAAAAGTTTTACTAACAAATGTTTTCTCGACCTTTTTGTAACAATTTAACTTATCATGAAAAGTGTGAAATACTTTGCAAATCGTCAGGCTCAAAATTTCAATGTGCAATGTGAATGAAATCACCTTTTCTTTAAACATACGCGTGCACATTCTGACTCATTTTAGATCAAAATTTATATTTAAACATTTAACTTAAATCGTGAAAATTTCATGTTACATAAAAGAACGGCATGCATGAGACTCTACTTGCAATTGAAGGCTACTCACTCTAACAAGGTCAACCGCTTTACTTACGCAACTTATCCTTGACACTCCACCTACGACCAATGGTCGCCCTTTCGGTCATGCAATAACTTGCTGAACACGCTTTCCACATCTCACTTACTCAACCCTTTCATACTATTTCGTTTTGATCAACTATCTCACTTTCTACTTCTACATGCTTTCAATTCACTATAGGTTTCTTAATTTATTTATCCTGCCATTGAAAAGCTCGACTAAGAATTCAGGACTCCATTGACACTTTCAAGATTTTGACACTGTCCTTCCTTATCATCTGAACTGATCTACTTTGCAATCTCATGAACTGGGACTCTCCTGAAGCAGAAGTCTTACTCAAACTCAACATTCATCCCCTTCGAATCCACGAAGAGTTACCTCTAGACGACTCATAACATTCTATACAACATTTCCTCTCTCGATGTATACCCACATCCCATCATATATGATCTTACACGACACTTCTCAAACAATGGAGCTCGGTCTATCTGTTAGAGCATTATTGTATTCAAGATTTACTGTAAAGTCAATGTACTGTGATGAGTCTATGCTGTATTGCTTTGCCTTTATACCTTGTATGTTATGGGTATAAATAGGCATGTCTAGTTCAATAGTTAGATAACAATCTAGAACACTTTCATGCTAATGTCATTTGTACTCATATGTTGAATATATGGATGACATATGTTGGTTCACGTTTTGTTTAAACAAGATTATCAGATCTATTAGTTCAAGTTTGAGTTTGATGCGGAAGCGTATTTGAAGAACTAACAGATATGTTTGATAGATTTAGAACACAATATAAATAAACAGTGAACAGGAAATAATATCTCAAAGTTTACTGAATATATATATTAAGAATAGATTCAAGAACAGTGAGTAAGCAAAGCTTTAAAACAGATATGACTCTCAAAGTGTTTAAGCTGTGTGTTCTTGTGATGTTTTTCTCTCTTGATTTCTTGTTAGGAAGAACTCAACATGAGTCTTCCTTATATACTACTCTAAGGGGACCATAAAGCATAAACTACTATTCATAACGGATGGTATGAATAGTTGAAAGGATGGTATGAACAGTTTGGACGTGCTGTATTGCATTTAATGCATCAGACGTCTATTATGTACTAAGCCCTATTGAATCCAATCAGAATTTGACACGTGGAAGTTGGACAGGGCATGCTAGCATGCAAGTTGATAAACAGGTCCAGTAGCAGTAGAAAGATATTATAAATATCTTTGAAGTCTTTGAAGAGGATCACAGAGGCTCTGTAAAGTATTACAGAGGTTCTGTGGTCTGGTCCTTTGTAGAGCAGTCTTCCCCGGATTCCGAGTCATTTGTCTTCTTTGCGCGTATGACAGAGCTTCTGTAGGGCGCCTCTTTAGCTTCTGTAGCTTCCTGACCTTGATCTCTCGGTAAGTTCGGCAGAGCCTCTGTAAGAGGCTTTCTTTACTTAGCCTATTTTTCACTACTTCTAAATACTTCTATGATTAGGAAGATTGAAGCTAACAACATATTTGCTCTCTAGATTCTCTCTATATTTGTTCATATCATATTGCTAGATTCTGGGTTTATCATTTGGTATCAGAGCTAAACAGAAATTTCAAGCAGATCAAGAACCAGTTTGAAGATTTTTTACACTGAATTGAAGATTTCGGACACTTCAGAGTTCACTGTTCATGATGATTTCTGATTCTTCATCGTTTACTATTCATCCAGAATTCGACATTTCAGCCATTTTTGATCTTTTGGATTGAAATTTTACATCACTGAACTCGTTTTTCATCCCTGATCATCTTTAATACACGAGTTTCTACCAAATTCTGCACAAAATTCATCGAATTGACCATTTTAGATCTATTTGTTCGAAAACCCTATTTTTTACTGATTTTGGATCAAAATTCGATTTATTTGATCGAATTAGGATTTGTAATCAACAAGAAAAGTGTGCGGAATTTGATTTCGAACAAATCGATGTAAGTTTCATTTCAATTGATCAAGAATCGAAGAAGTTATGGCAGAATCAGTGGTTTTTGGGTATTAAGTGAAGGTTTCGGATTATTCTTGAGGATTTCGGATCATTCTTGAGGATTCCGGATCATTCATAAAGAGAAAAGTTATATTTTCACAAGCTTTTCCCTCATTGCTTTTCTGAACACTTGATAGGCTCTGGTGTTTGCCTCTGTGTTGTAGTTGTCCTTTGTCCATTGCAGAAGGTCAGGTAGATCATAAGGATTGATATTTCTTAGGTCAGCATCAGCGAAGGTGGTTTCTGAATTGTCTTCTCTTCTGACTTTGTAAAGATTGTACCTGACCCTTGGATAGGTTCTTGTAAAGGAGAACTTGCAGAAGATTACCTTTTTGATCTTGTGGATTGAGAAGACAGCTGCTTTGGTTCTTGGCTTTGTCCTTGTGAAGATGTTCTCAAATTCTTCTCTGATCCTTGAATCTGTCACATGATCTGTTGGATGATTGGTCTGAAAGGTTTGTTTATAGAGGTATTTGTATACCACTTCTTCCATCTCTTCATGTGTTGGACTAGGTTGTGGTACTTGTCTTCTGAGACTCTCCATCTTTTGAACAACTTCTGCAGCTCTGCCAGTTAGAGGAATGTCTGTCAGAGGCTTTAATCCATATGCCCAGTCCTCTTCTTCAGGCTTTGGAGTTTGAAAGGCATCAAAAGCGCTTTTCATCAATTTTTCTGTAGGCTTGGGCAATGACATCTTTTTCTTGGGCTCTTCTGTCAGTATTGCTTTGCCCTTATCTTTGGCTTTTGGAGGTGCAGAACCTGTTTCTTCTGTAGGTTTGGAGGTTGGTGCTTCTGTTGGCTTGATGGTTGCCTCTGTAGGTTTTGACACTTGTGTTTTAGAGGTTTTTTGTGGCGATGGTTCTGTTGGCTTGAGTTGCTCTGTAACCTCTGTTGGAGGTTCTTTGGTGATTTCTTCTGTGAGCTCTGTTTCTGTTGATGAAGATTTGACATCGAATCTTCTTGTCATTTTGAAAGCTAACGTGAACCTGTGCCTTTCTTCTTCTCTCTGCGCCATTCGTTCAGTCATTTTATTGTGCATCTTTCTCAGAATATCAGAAGCAGAGATCGTTGCTCTTTTTGGTTTGGTGGCAATCGACTTTCTTCTTGGTATAGTTTGGGGTTTTTCTGTTGATTTTGTTGAAGGACTTTCTTCCAAAATGATTACCACAGGGGTGGTTGTTGCCTCTGTGGTTTTCTGATCAGCTTCTGGAATATTGGTTTCTTCAGGACTTGATTCCACAGAGATGGGTGTTGTCTCTGTGGTCTGTTGATTTTGTTGTTGATCTTGAGTTTGTTCTGGAGGGGCTTGACTGATTGGTTCTGCTGCGATTGGTGGAGCTTGTAATCCTCTGGTCGTAGCTTTCTCCCTTATATTCTCCCCCTCAGGATTATTTGATGGACCAGGATGGTCATCATCAGAATCATCCTGACTTTTATCAGAAGTACCCTCTGCTCTGCAGGAAGCTTTGGGTTTCTTTGGTAGTTCTGCTCCTGCGGCCATCAACTTCGCACATACATCATCACAGAGGCCGAATAGAGTTGCAAGCTCTGCTTCTGGGTTGAAGCGCATTTTGCCGACACTCTTTCTGAAATCTCTGACGTAATTGGCATTTGCAGTAGTGAAGGAGACAATGACTTATGTGACCTGGTTTATGACATTTTGACCAAGCTCTGTCAGCTATGCTCTGGTCATGTAATCTTTTGGCTGCATTATTGTAGTGTTGCGCATTGCCTCTTCTTGAACATTTTGCAGAGCCTTCTGTAGTTCTGCAGGTGTGATGCTCTGTGATCTGTTGGATTGCTTGTTCATTTGTTCAAGGAAATGTTTTACTGATTCCGTGAATGCAGAATTTGCAGCTATTCCAAAATCTTTAGCAGCAGAAGTGGCTGTAGTTGTGGCAGTTGTTTGAGCAGAAGATTTCATCTCTGTGATGGCTGTTTTCACCTCTGTGGACAGATTGTCCATTTTGGTGTTCAGATTCAGCAAGGCCGTTGATGTTTTCTCTGCAAAAGATGTGAAAGAGCTTTGCAACTTTTTCATGGTTTGGTTCACAGAGGTGACAAGGGTTTGGAACTCATCCCTTGATACTTGTGTCCCTGGTGTAACCTCTGGAGGAACACATTCGTCTCCAGAATGAGTCCCTGCTCCTGGGACACCTTCGTTCACCCTTGTTTGTATGTTGGGGGTGGAAGGATTTCCATCTGATCTTTGAGCAGAAGCATCTAGTGCTTCAGACTCTACAGAAGTTCTATGAATGACATTGTCTAGATCCACTTCAGAGGTGGGTACTAGATTATCCTTCTGTTGACTCGGAGACTTGTCTAGAGTCTCTTCGTCGTTGTGCTCACTACTTCTCTATGAAAGAAGGGTTGGCCCTATTTCGTGCGTGGCAGAGGAAACGAATTCCTCTGTAGGGTGTTCTAGTGTGATCTGGGGCGATTGATCACGAACTATAGGTGAGTCTCTTTGAGGAGACTCCCTAGGAATGGATTCCCCGGTTTCCGTGGGCGCAGAAGTCGAAAGAGTGACTTCTGGCTGGATGGGTGGGGTTTGGATCGAGCTGTGCTGCTCTTTTTCAATAACTCCTTCTGCAGCTAGATCTGCGGAGTTAGATGTGTGGGTTGCACTGGGAGTTGGTTTTGGTTGAGTGCCTCTATTAATCCAGGCATCTTTTCTTATTTCCTCCTCTGTTAAGCATCCAAGCACTACATCATTTTCTATCATTTCAGCTTCTGTAGCTATCTGATGGCTTGGTGCTTCTTCCCTAGCTTCTGTTGAAGTTCCTTGCTCTTTGCCTAAGAAGTCATACATTTGATGATAGACGTATAATCTCATGACATGTGGATGATAGAGACCTTTTCGTATCCAGACAACTTCTTCTTCATCTGAATCTACCTCTGAGACCTCCACTCTTGTCTCCCATGTTTTAAATCCCTCTTCTTGTACAACTTCTGCCTCTTTTCCTTTCTCTAAAGCCTCTGTTATTTCATCTCTATTCCACTCAGCTTCTGTTTGTTCTATTTCTTCTGAAGCTGGGCTTAGACTCCTTCTGTGGACGTCCAATCCTTGTTGAATGAAGGGGTTTTGTAGAATAACAGGTGTCTAGGCTGATTGATCTCTGGGTGTTTGATCATCTTCTTGCAGATGTGTGTCAATGCCAGAAATAGAGAAGTATTGTTCTTCTGGGGAGTGGTGGTAGAGAGGTTGTGCCGTCCACCCTGCTGTATTTAAAGTGTTGGCAATGTCAGGGTTCTGTAGGAAATCGTTTAGGTTTCCTTGGTGAGCAAATCGATCTGGGGATTGATGGGGCGATTGATATCCCTCTTCTGTCATTTCTACTTCTGCATCTTCTTCTTCTGCAGTTCTTTCTTCTGCGATTGCTTCCTCTTCTATGGTAACCAATTTCTCAAGTGATTTACCATGCTTCCTTTTGGTTTTCCTCCTCTTAGGTTTTGGTGCCCCTTCCTCTGTGGTTTTTGATTTTATTTTCTTCTTCAGTTATGGAGAGGAGGGAGGAGCAGAGGAGCCAATTTCTGTGGCATGAGGAGGTGAAGGTTGATCTTCTGTAGCACTTGTAGAGGTGCCTTCTGCAGTTTTCCTCCTTTTTGATTTTGGAGTAGAGGCAGAAGATTTCGAAGAGGACTTCTTTCCCATGAGCTCTGCACGTTTGGCTATGAAGCTAAGTTGAATAGCCATGTGTTTTGCTAATTTGTTATCTTTTTCTTCTTGAGTAGAAAGAGGTTCTGCAATCATTGTTCCTAGGGGGACATCTAAACGCGGGGGTGTCATAGGACTCGGTTTTGGAGTTCTATGATCGCGTATATATTCTTCCTTAAGGGTTTTGTTCGAGGCATACTTCAGAAGGTTCTTTGACAGAGGTCTGCAGTGTGTGTAGCCATCTACATGATCAGTGGGGGTATTTTTGTTCATTGGGAACTGTTTGGGAATTGGCCCTTCCATTGGCCATTTCTGTATCAGCAACAGAGGTTCGAACAAAACTCCCAGTATTCTTTGGAATTGCAGAGGTGGTAGAAACTTAGGATCGTTCTCTTTGACCCTTCTTGTGTTGTTCTTTCTGTCGATGGTGTTGATGATCTCTTGCATCATTATGGTCGCGTAATCCAGTGGGGGATCATAGTAAACCCCATACATGATGGTTAATATCTGATGTGAGCTCTGGTCAATACTGCCTATCTTCCCTGTCATTTCTCTTGCTCAGTGGGGTGTTGTACCCAAGCATTTCTAGGAAACGACAGATCTCGTCGTCTGTTGGTTGCTCTGCATACTTCTTTAATCCAAGAAGACCCCTTGTTGGTAGGTTGAATTCAAGTGAGAACATTGTTCTATTGAACTTTATTTCCAGATGTTCAGATTTGTCAGGTCTTGAAATGTACCCTTTGATAAGAGAATCATCTTTATCAAATCGGCAACTTTGCCAAAACTGGTTCAAATATCTAACTGGAATTTTCTTTGGGGTTCTTGAGAGTAAAGGGAAGAGGATATGATTTTCCATTATGTTTAGAAGAATGGAATGGGCTTCGCCGAAAGCAGTGGGTGAGGGGACCAAATAGCAATTGTTGGATTTGATTGGTAGTACCTTTTCGAAATGATCCTTTGCTATGAAGTTTTGAAGATGTGTGGTCGGAGCAAAGTCTGCTGAATCGCCGGAATCTTCTAGTTCAAAATTTTGGACAGGGTTGGGGTTTTCTGAATGTTCAGAATGAGCAGGTGAATGTTCTGGTGAGTTCGCCGGAGAGTGTGCAGGGGAGATAGCTTGAGAAGATGAAGCCATTTGGTAATGAGAATAAGATACTTGCAGGTTTTTGCAGGGTTTCGCCGGAGAAGAATGAGAGTTTGTAAAAAGTTTATGAGAGGGTAAGCTTGGTTTTTATAGGAGGGTAAAACGGTAGAATTCGAGAGAGTAAAATATATGGCAATGGATTAAAATTTGGAATCCGTACTCAAGTTAGAACGGCGGGTCCAGCTTTCCATAGAAAACGTTCCATGTACGCCCAATGAAAATGGGACACGTAGGCCATGTCAGAAGATGACAGGATGTCGTGCGCGGCCCATTAATGCTAGGCGCGTGGGGTTGTTCTTAGCCACATGTGATTCACTCTCAGTAAAAGTAACCGTTATTACTACAGAAATGCCCAAGTAACTGATTGACAGAACTTCTGTAGTTTACAGAAGCTCTGTGATCTTGAAAATCTTTGATGTTTATCCCTTTCTCATATATCTCATTGTTATCATGACTTCTGAGGGGTTCTTCTTTAACCAAAACGTTTGTAAAGGCATTGGAGAGGATCAATAGGATTTTTAGTTAAGAGTTTTTACTCGTAGAGGTTTTGTGGCTCTGTTGGAACTTGCAGAAGCTCTGTGAGGGCCAGCATAAGCTCTATGAGGGAAAAAATCTCATAACAAAAATTCTATTAAATTTTCTGATCATCCAATTTTTGATCTGTTTTAAGAGATGTTTTTCGGACATATTTGAAAGTTGGTGTCCGAGAAAACTGTTATGGAAAAAGTTTTGTTCATGAAGGTCATGGTGTATGTATTCGGTTTCCGAGATAACATTCCAAAAGATCGATAGAGGGTTAATTTGTGATCACAGAGCATATTTCTGGCAGAACCTCTGTTGAGCTCAGCAGAAGCTCTATGATCTTAAATTTCTCCTAATTCGAATTTTATGAAACTTTTTGAGCTTTTGATTTTTGAAATGTTATTCTCAGTATTTTTAGGACATATTTGACAATTTGTGTCCTAGAAAACTGTTTTCAAAAACCTTTTGTGCGAGAGACATACCTTTTGGTTCTTCTTTTCTCGGCAGTGATATCTGACTTCTGTCGATATAGATTCATCGACATTCTTCTTTGGCTTTCCTTGAAAGTTTTACCTCTGTAGATCATTTCAGGGTCCCTTTTTGCTCCCCCTTGATCTAATCACCTCTGTAGATCAAGTAATTTCCTTTTGCTCTCCCTTGACCTATGCTTGGATCAAAGAATGATAAGTTTTGCATAGAACATAGGTCATGTTTTCCAGAGGTTCTGTAGGGGTCGTCAGAGGTTCTGAGTAGACCCACAGAAGCTCTGAGATTTCAAGAACTATTTAAGATTGAGAATTTACATACAGAAATAAATCAATCAAAGCAATAAGTAAAGCAATAGAAATATCTACATATTTACAGAAGATAAAGCTATACTTATAGAGGATTTTCACGTCATATTGATCATTCCTAACTTACCCACCAAGAAATTGAATCTTTTCTCGTCTAAAGCTTTGGTGAATAAGTCCGCGAGTTGGTATTCTGTGGGCACGAAATGCATCTCGATTGTACCGTATTCAACATGATGTTTCAAGAAATGGTATCTTATATCGATATGCTTGGTTTTTGAGTGTTGCACAGGATTGGCAGAGATAGCAATGGCACTTTTGGAATCACAAAAGATGGGTATTTTGAATAGGATGTGGCCGTAGTCTTTTAGCTGAGTCTTCATCCATAGAACCTGAGAACAACAGCTTGCTGCAGCAACGTATTCAGCTTCTGTAGTGGATGTTGAGACACAATTTTGCTTCTTGGAGGTCCAACTGACTAGTTTACCACCCAGGAATTGACAACTTCCAGAGGTATTCTTTCTGTCGAGCATGCATCCTCCATAGTCTGAATCTGTATAAGCTTTAAGACTAAAACCAGAGTTCTGTGGATACCAGAGACCGAGATTTTTGGTCCCCTTTAGATATCTAAAGATTCTTTTCACAGCATCATAGTGTGATTTCTTAGGATTAGCTTGATAACGTGCACAAAGACATGTGGCATGCATAATGCCAGGTCTGCTTGCAGTTAAGTATAACAGAGATCCAATCATGCCTCTGTAGAGAGTGCATTCTACAGAGATGCCATCTGGATCTAAGGATAACTTATTTCCAGTGGCCATTGGAGTTTTCATTGCAGAGGTATCAGAGAGGCTATACTTGAAAAGAATGTCAGAGACATATTTGACCTGATTTATAAAAAATCCCTCTGATGTTTGTTTGACTTGGAGTCCGAGGAAGAATGTTAATTCTCCCATCATACTCATTTCAAACTCACTCTGCATGAGTTTTTCAAAACTTTTGCACTCTTCTGTATTAGAAGACCCAAAAATTATGTTGTCCACATAGATTTGTACAAGCATTATTTCACTGTTTTTACGTTTATAGAATAAGGTAGTATCTGTTGTACCTCTGTCGTAGCCATTTACTAGAAGGAAGGTAGAAAGTCGTTCGTACCATGCTCTTGGAGCCTGTTTCAGTCAGTACAGAGCCTTTTCAAGGTAGTATACATGCCTTGGGAACTTTGAGCTATCAAACCCTGGTGGCTGATTTACGTAAACCTCTTCTTGGATTTCACCGTTGAGAAAAACTGATTTTACGTCCATCTGATAGACTTTAAAACCTCTGTGAGCTGCGAAGGCTAAGAATATTCTTATTGCTTCGAGCCGTGCAACAGGAGCAAAAGTCTCATCGTAATCTATGCCTTCTTCTTGTCTATAACCCTTGGCCACCAATCGTGCTTTATTTCTGATGACCACTCCATCTTCATCCTTCTTATTTCTGTAGACCCACTTAGTCCCAATGGCCTGTTTCCCTCGTGGCAGAGGTACTAAAGTCCATACTCTGTTACGCTCAAACTGCAGAAGTTCTTCTTGCATGGCGTCTACCCAGTTTGGGTCGTCTAGGGCTTCAGAAATCTTCTTTGGTTCTATCACACTAATAAAATTTGTAAAGAAACAAAAATTTGCAGTGGCAGACCTGGTTTTTACTGAGTTAGAAGGTTCTCCGATTATTTGGCTTGGAGGATGGCTTTTTGTCCACTGAGTGGTGCGTGGAAGATGGTCATCAATGTCATCGAACCTTTCTTCAGAAGCTTCTTGTGGATCTTCTTCTTGTGTAGCCTCTGTCGTTCTTCTTGCCTTGGTAGTTGATTCTACCATTTGTGGAATGATTGGTATGAGTGGTGGTGGAGTTTGTTCCTCTGAGGACGTATAGTCTTGGTCCTCAATTTCCTCTGTAATTGGTTCTTCTGTGGATTGTGGAGTTTGTTTTTCAGCAGCTTCTGTGGTCGTTTTTCTTGATGTTTCATCTTCTGCATTTTCTTCTTCGGCATTTGCATCTGTAGTATTTATAGAAGAAGATGAAGCATTATTTGGACCAATTAGAGTCATACCTGTAGGATTTTGTTCAACAGAGGATGGTTCTTCAGAAACTCTGATGGTTCCAACAGAAGGATCAATGTCATCGTGGAACATCTCTAAAAATAGAAGATTCAAGTCTTCTTTCGTTTGCGAGATGCCAGAGGTTTCTCTTTTAAGTTCGAGTTCTGAACTGATTTGCTCAGAAGTCTTTTGGAATGAATCATCAAAAGAAACATTGATACTTTCTACGATTTTGCGAGATCTTGTAAGGTATACTCTGTAGGCTTTGGAAGTGGCAGAGTATCCAATGAATTTTCCTTCGTCAGCTTTTACCTCAAACTTTCCTCTGGAATTTCTGTCGTTTAAAACAAAGCATTTACATCCAAACACATGGAAAAACTTGATGTTTGGCCGCCTTTTGTTGATCAGTTCGTAAGGAGTCTTGATGTGTCTTTTCACAATGGTTGACCGATTCTGTGTGTAACAAGCGGTAGAAATTGCTTCTGCCCAAAAGTTCATCGGTAATCCTCATGCTGATAGCATAGTTCTTGCGGCCTCCACGAGCGTTCGATTATTTCTTTCTACTACGCCATTCTGCTGTGGAGTGCGTACGGCAGAGAAGTTCTGTGATATTCCTTCCGTAGTAAGATAGGCTTCAATGGTAGAGTTTTTAAATTCTGTGCCATTGTCACTTCTTAACTTCTGTATTCTGCATTCATAAAGAACTTGGATTCTTTTCATTAGATTAATCAAGATGATTGGAACATCCGATTTCTTTCGAACAAATTCAACCCATGTGAAGCGCGAATACTCATCAATTAAGACAAGTATATATTTCTTGCCACCGAGGCTCTGTATGGCAATGGGACCGCAGAGGTCGACATGAAGCATGTACAGAGGCCTAGTGCAAGACACATCTGTTTTGCCTCTGTGGGAAGCTCTTCTGAGTTTTCCCATTTCACATGCAGAACACAAGTGATCCTTATTAAATTTAACATTAGGCAAACATTTAACTAGATCAAGTTTGACCAGTTTATCCAAGGTGTGAAAGTTCAAGTGACAGAACCTGTTATGCCATAACCAGGCTTCTTTACTTTCGCAAGCTACAAGGCAAACTTTGTCCTTGGTTGTTGAACAAAAGTTCATCAGATACAGATCACCTTTTCTTTCAGCTCGCATAAGTTCCATTCCTGTGTCTTCACTTTGCAGAGAGCAGAAAGTCCTTTTGAACAAGACATCAAATCCTGTATCACAGAGTTGACTTACACTGAGTAGGTTGTGTTTAAGGCCATTCACATATGCAACTTTGTATACAGAGACGTTTTCCTTCTGTATGACTCCATAGCCCTTGATGTGTCCCTTCTTGTTGTCTCCAAAACTTACAGATCCACCATCGTGTGTTTCTTTGTACGTGGATAGTAAACTTCTGTCGCCAGTCATGTGCCTTGAGCATCCGGAGTCAAGATACCAAATTGGCACATACCGCTTCTGTAAGACAATCACAGAGACTTAGGTACCCATATCCATATGGGTCCAATATTGTTAGAATTTTTCAAGTTTGCCTTAGCATTCTTGAAATACATTTTATCTTTTGTAGAAAGATCAGATTGTTTCTCTCTAGGTTTTGACTTTGGAGTTTGAATTTTAGTGGAGAGTAAGCAATCTGGACTTGAGAAGTGATTTTTTAATTTGAACATAAGATCAAAACAATGACAGTATTTAATATGAGACGTGATTTGTTTGAACTTTTCATTGAATTTATTGAACTGAGCCACAGAGGCATTACGTTCTTTCTTAACATTAGATTTCTTATTACAAGAAGATCTATGAATACTAGAATGTTGTTTGCAAAAATCTTGTTTAGGTCCTGCCTTCTGTGAGTCTCTTCTGTGGTGAACGTCTGTCTTCACTGTCACAGAGGGAAGATATTTGTTAGCTTCAGGCCTTAAAGGTTTTGAAAATTTTGAGCTTTTAGGATTTTCATAGGCTTTTTTCAGATTATTAAGCTCTGTAGAGGTTTTGACTTGTATACACATTTTGAGAAAATCTGGACAGATAGGTGTCTCTGTGATTTTCTCTTTTGGAGAAATTGTTCTGTTAAGAACCTCAGAGGAGAATTTAACATCCTCTGTGTCACAGTGAACTATCCCTGGTTTAGAATCAGTCTTTGAGTCGTCAGAGGTTGAATCGTCCTCATATACAGAGGTTGAGTCATCTCTTTCGACAGAGGCTGGATTTTCTGAGCATTATCGTACGAGCTTTCTTCCTCTGTAGAATAACTTTCATAGATGGCAGAGGTTTCTGATGAGATCTCTTCAGCGAGAATTTGATCTATAGAAGATGTACAGAGATTTTCTAAAACATTTGATTTCAAAACTTCCAAAATTTCTTTTTCAGTTGATCTTTTAAGTTTTTCTGCTGAAAAGATGGGTTTAAACTCAGGAGCTTTTGCAGATAATTTCTTTTCGACATCTAACATACAGACAAAAGCAACCTGTGTTTGAGTCTCTGGTTTACCAAACTTGAAGATACCAATCTGATCTTGTGTTTTCAGATATTTCTTTGGTTTGATTCCTCTATTGACAGAGGTTGAAGATGATGAATCTGTGTTTTCAAACCACACATTGATCATCTTCGTATGTTTCCTTAAGTGAGGTTCTGCAGAGATTTTAACCCTTTTACTTACAGAGAGTAAGTTTGGAAAAGATGGTTTATTTGTATTTCCTATTACAAACAGAGAAGAAAGAGGTTTAAGTCTTTTGCCTTCAACAACTAGAGTAATATCATCGTACCCTATACCTCGTCTTCCTATTTGTAAGTTTACTTTCTCATACACCTTCTGTGCATCTTTATAGTTTTTAAGTAAACCTTCTCTTCTGAGTAGATCTTGCCAAAGCACCTCTCTCTCTTTTTGAAAGTATTCTTTGAGAGCTTTTATGTCCGTTGTTTCACTCCTAGAAACTGAAAGATCTTTAGTTTTGATTTTTAAAGCAGAGGTTAATTCAGAAATTTGCCTTTTTAAAGGATATACATTTTTGCTCCAATATTTTTCTACTCTTTCCTTTTCTTCGAAAATTTTGTCTTTTTCATGAGTGAGAAGCCTTACTTCTCTCTCATTAAAGGTGAGTTTTTTTTGAATTCTTTCATTTATCTCTTTTAGTTCAATCAGTTCAATGTTAAGTTTAATTGAATCATTATCTACAGATTTAATACAAGAGGTAGAGTTTAAAATGGATACCTCATTGTCAGTGTCGGAGTCGACTTCTGCCATGCCACAGAACAAGGCATTGGTTGTGAATTCATCATCAGAGGTAGAGTCTGACTCGAAGTCCTCCTTATTTGCTTCAGAATGCCCTTTGTTCGCCATCAGGGATTTTTGCGCATAATATTCAGCCTTCTTTTTGTAAAAAGCTGAGTCCTTCTGTGGGCGATTTTGTCTACTTCTGCATTCTTTTGCGAAATGGCCTGGCTTGCCGCAGTTGAAGCAACCTTGGGAGGTGTTTCCAGTTCGATCGTCGGACTTCTGTTGGTCTCCACCTTTCTCTGTTCGGCATTCGTTTGCATAATGACCAGGCTTACCACATTTGTAGCATTCTTGTGTGTGGCCTACCTTGTCATCTGACCTCTGTCGGTCATTTCCTCTGTAGTTTCTTTCGCTCAACCTCTGTTGGTCATCATTTCTGCAGTCTGACCTCTGTCGGTCACTTGATTCTTCTCTTCTTCCATCATCTCTTCTATCTCTCTGGTTGTTTATGCTATATCTGTCATTTCCAAAATTTCTTTGGTTACCTCTGAACTCTCTTGTCAATAGAGCCAATGATTTAGCTAATGACGCAAGAGTTATTTCTTCCTCTATCAGCTCGTCTTCTTCGCTATCAACCATCACTATCTTCTTCTTCTCCTTCTTCTTCTCCTCTGTTGCTCTCTCATTTCCCGGTCTCTCTGTAGCCTCTGTTGATTTACTAACCAATGCGTATGGTGCAATGGCTATTGTTTTAGCCTGTGCTATTTGAGGCTCTTGTGCAGCTAGTGTTCCATAGAGATCAGAGAGTGTCCATGAGTCTAGATCTTGGTTTGTTTGTAAAGACATAGACAGTTGAAGCCACTCATCATTCAAGCTCTTTAGAAACATGACGTTATTTTCTTCCGAGGTTCTGTGAATGCCAGACTTTCTGCATTTGTTTATGAGAGAGTTGAACCTGTCGTACGTTGTTTGCAGAGATTCTGTTGCAGAGGCTCTAAATGCATGATATTCATTTATGTACTGTGCCCTTCGGTTCTTCTGTGTTTTAGCACCCCCTTCCAACTGTCTTTCTAATTCTTTCCAAAGATCGTGCACTGTTTCGCATGCATCTAAGGATTGAAAAAGCTCGTTGGGGATAGCCATTATCAAGATTCTTTTTGTTTTCTGTGCAACTTCATCTTTTGCCTTATCTTCATTTGACCATTCTTCTGTTGGCTTTGGTTTTTGATGTTCAGGGATTTCAGGAGATTCAGCAGTAGCTGGTACTCGTGGTACTACTATCATGGGAACAGAAGGAAGGTTGTAAAGATATTGTACTAGATTTTTTTCAGTACCCTCAAAGAAATGAACCATTCTTATCTTCCATTGAGGATACTCATCTCGTAGGAGAGTAGGAGGCTTGGTGAGTGAACCAGCAGTAAAGAAGTTATTTGTATTTGTCATTGTTAAGGTTCTGAAAAGATAGTATGTTTAAAGAGTATGAGTCTGATGATCTGGAAAGTTTTCTGGGTTTGACAGTTCCCAGAGTACAATTTAATGGAGTTTTAACCCAGAAATGAGGAATAGGTTAAAAAAAGAATGATGTCTATCACTAATCTTGTAACAAAGAGGACCACTTGATATTGAAAATCAAGCATTGCTCTGATACAAATTGTTGGTTCACGTTTTGTTTAAACAAGATTATCAGATCTATTAGTTCAAGTTTGAGTTTGATGCGGAAGCGTATTTGAAGAACTAACAGATATGTTTGATAGATTTAGAACACAATATAAATAAACAGTGAACATGAAATAATATCTCAAAGTTTACTGAATATATATATTAAGAACAGATTCAAGAACAGTGAGTAAGCAAAGCTTTAAAACAGATATGACTCTCAAAGTGTTTAAGCTGTGTGTTCTTGTGATGTTTTTCTCTCTTGATTTCTTGTTAGGAAGAACTCAACATGAGTCTTCCTTATATACTACTCTAAGGGGACCATAAAGCATAAGCTACTATTCATAACGGATGGTATGAATAGTTGAAAGGATGGTATGAACAGTTTGGACGTGCTGTATTGCATTTAATGCAGCAGACGTCTATTATGTACTAAGCCCTATTGAATCCAATCAGAATTTGACACGTGGAAGTTGGACAGGGCATGCTAGCATGCAAGTTGATAAACAGGTCCAGTAGCAGTAGAAAGATATTATAAATATCTTTGAAGTCTTTGAAGAGGATCAGAGAGGCTCTGTAAAGTATTACAGAGGTTCTGTGGTCTGGTCCTTTGTAGAGCAGTCTTCCCCGGATTCCGAGTCATTTGTCTTCTTTGCGCGTATGACAGAGCTTCTGTAGGGCGCCTCTTTAGCTTCTGTAGCTTCTTGACCTTGATCTCTCGGTAAGTTCGGCAGAGCCTCTGTAAGAGGCTTTCTTTACTTAGCCTATTTTTCACTACTTCTAAATACTTCTATGATTAGGAAGATTGAAGCTAACAACATATTTGCTCTCTAGATTCTCTCTATATTTGTTCATATCATATTGCTAGATTCTGGGTTTATCATTTGGTATCAGAGCTAAACAGAAATTTCAAGCAGATCAAGAACCAGTTTGAAGATTTTTTACACTGAATTGAAGATTTCGGACCCTTCAGAGTTCACTGTTCATGATGATTTCTGATTCTTCATCGTTTACTATTCATCCAGAATTCGACTTTTCAGCCATTTTTTATCTTTTGGATTGAAATTTTACATCACTGAACTCGTTTTTCATCCCTGATCATCTTTAATACACGAGTTTCTACCAAATTCTGCACAAAATTCATCGAATTGACCATTTTAGATCTATTTGTTCGAAAACCCTATTTTTTACTGATTTTGGATCAAAATTCGATTTATTTGATCGAATTAGGATTTGTAATCAACAAGAAAAGTGTGCGGAATTTGATTTTGAACAAATCGATGTAAGTTTCATTTCAATTGATCAAGAATCGAAGAAGTTATGGCAGAATCAGTGGTTTTTGGGTATTAAGTGAAGGTTTCGGATTATTCTTGAGGATTTTGGATCATTCTTGAGGATTCCGGATCATTCATAAAGAGAAAAGTTATATTTTCACAAGTTTGGGTTTCGGATCCTTAAGGATACGAAATCGTTGGTTTTGGATCCTTAAACATACGAAATCGTTGGTTTCTTATCTTGTTTAATCCGAATTCATAGGGTTTCGAATCCTTCTTGATACGGATTCCGTTGTTTCGAATCCTTCTTGATCCGAATTCGTGTTGATTAAAAAAAAAAAAATTGAGAAAATTTTGAGAAAACTTTTTATTCCGAAATTTTTTCTATAGTGTATTTTATACACTTTAAGAGCTTTTCAAGAAAAAAATTTATATAATTTTTTTTCTATAGTGTATTTCATACACTTTCTGCTTGATTTTCTGAAAGATCAACATCTAGCAATACCAAAGAGAGAAATGGGTTTGAAGCAAACTATTAAAAAAGAAACACCTCCAATATCACAAATTTCTGTTAACACTAATAATGAAAGTTTGAAGCAAACATTTAAAACAGAAATATCTCCAATTGCCCAAACTTTTGTTAAATCTAGTAGTGAAGGTTTGAAGCAAACTTTTGTTTTAAATAAAGAGGAAGAAAATGCTAATTTGAAGAGACAAATTTTAGACATTTCTTCTTCAAATACGTGCAGTATTGCATTTAATGGCGCAGACGTCTATGTTGTACTAAGCCATATTGAGTCCACTCAAAGTTTGACACGTGTTGAAGTTGGACAGGGCATGCTATCATGCAAGTTGATGAACAAGTCCTAGTAGCAAGATATTTCTTCAACAGTGGCAAGATATTATAAATATCTTCCATGTCTTCAGTCTGAACCACAGAGGCTCTGCAAAGGGTTACAGAGGTTCTGTGGTTGGTCCTTTGTAGAGCAGTCTTCACCGGGTTCCGAGTCTTTGTCTTCTTTGTGCGTAAGACAGAGGTTTTGTAGGACACCTATGTAGCTTCTGTAGCTTCTTGACCTTGATCCTTCGGAAGTGGCAGAGCCTCTGTAAGAGGCTTTCTTCACTTAGCCTATTTTTCACTACTTCTAAATACTTCTACAATGAGGAAGATTGAAGCTAACACGTTTGTTTTTCTCCGTTAGAGACACCCACGTGCTTTGCACATGAGGGTATTTTCGTCCAATCACTTTTGCTCCCTTTTTCCCTCTCTTTTATACCGATTTGGTTATGGGTAATTGGGTAAAACCCTTATTTCAGACAAAACCCTATGGTTTACCCTGTTCATCTTCTCCATAATTAAGCTTCTTCAATCACCTCCATCTCCAATGGTCCCTGCGATGTGGAGCATTCGAACTAGCAAAGAAGACTTTGATATACATTATGTATATGGTACGTAGATGATGACTTTGTTTATTTTTTTACATTGTTTTCTAGTTGAGTAGATGATTACTTTTTTTACAGAGCATTTTCCGAATCTTATATCAATGAAGCTTCACCATGGTGGGGTTTTTACAAAATCGCCAGGTAGGGAGTATATTAACGGTAAGATTATCTATGTTGACTTAGTAGAATGTGATGAGCTGAGTGTGCATGAAGTTGATGATATGATGGTAGATTTAGGGTATGATTGTGAACATCCAATGTATTACTACTTTGTGAAACCTGAATTTGACCTAGATTTTGGTCTTGAACCTCTAGGCAATGACCAATATATTTTGAATTTGTTGAAGTATAGCGGTAGGTATAAACTCATTAACATATATGTTGAACATGGGTTTACCACATTGACTACTTATTTCAAGTCTCCTAAGTTTAGTCAAGTTGTTATTGAAGAAATCCCTGATGAGGTACCTAGTGAATTGAATACAATAATAGATACATCATTTTGCAAGAAAAGACTCTGTCTTGAATGGTATGAAACATGGGAGGGTGAAAAGACTGTGATGGTTGAGCAAGGGCCTATAATGGGTGAAGAACAACATGTGATGGGTGAAGAACAACCTATAAGTGGTGATCAAGGTGACAGAGTAGTTGAAGAAGAGTTTGTGATGAGTGAACAATGGAATAGTATTGGGGATGACATGGTTGGGATAGGTGAGTTCATGGTTGGTGACTTAGACGACTTTGATTCTTTTAAGGAACTAGAAGAAACTATTAGTGACAAGAATGGGAAGTCAAAGGTAGGTGATGGTGATACAGTGGTACAGGGTGATGTGGAAGAGGATGTTATTGACAAGAAGAAGGGGAAGTCAAAGGTAGGTGATGGTGACACAGTGGATAGGGAGGAACGTATGTGTGAGAATGAGGAATTCTATGATGTAGATCCAATGGATATGGAGGATTTTGACAGTAGTGAGGACTATGATTATGAGAGTGGCAGGAAAAGGTCTTTGCACAGGCATAGAAAGGAACAACAACAAACAGAAGCTACTAAAGGGAATTTCTATGTTGGGCAGCATTTTGGAACCAAGGAAGAGGTAAGACATGCAATTACTTTGCACTTTAGTGAGTCAACAAGGGATCTGTGTATAATAAAAAATGATAAGCAGAGGACCAGGGTTGTATGCAAGGGTAGAAGCATTGGGTCAACACAGGATGAGCCAACACAGGATGGGCCAAGTTGTCCTTGGGTTTTGTTGGTTTCCACAGTCAAACTGGATCAGACATGGGTGATCAAGACGTACTTTGATAATCACACTTGTCTTCAGACAAGAAATGTGAGGCATTGCACAACAACGTTCCTATCTCAAGAGGTTGCAGCAACCATTATTCCAAACCCATAAATTCCACTTAAATCTTTGGCTGAGGGACTACAAAGGATATTCTCACTTGGTGTTTCTAACATGAAGGCTTACAGGGCAAAGGTTATTGCACAAAACATGGTCAAAGGGGATTACACAGACCAATACAAGGGATTGAGGGACTACATCCTAGAATTTCAGAGAGCCAACCCAAGCACCACAAGGAAGCTTGAAGTGGAGGTTGAGCCAAATCTAGAGTCATTAACAAGGCAGTTCAAAAGATTGTACATTTGCTTGGGTGCTATAAAACAAGTATTCAGAGCATGTATGAAAAATTTGCTTGGTCTAGATGGAGCATTCATAAAGGGCCCTTATCCAGGCCAAATCCTAACAGCTGTCGGTGCTGATCCCAACCAAGGAATTTATCCACTTGCCTATGCTATTGTAGCGGCAGAGACAACTGAGTCATGGAGTTGGTTCCTGGAATGCTTGGGAGATGACATTGATTTGTGCACAAAATCTAATTTCACTTTCATTAGTGATAGGCAAAAGGTATACCCTAATCTAGTGTATGTTTAATTGTTTATATAATTATAGAGTTAGACTAATGTCTATATAATTGTTTGCAGGGGATTCTTCTAGCATTAGGTAGGGTATTTCCTTGTGCAGAGCACAAATTCTGCCTGAGACACATACATGACAACATGAAGAAGAATTGGAAGGGAAAACTGTACAAGGACTTGTTGTGGAAGTGTGCCACAACAACAACAGTACCAAGGTTTGACAAGTGCATGGAAGACTTGAAGAATGTCAACAAAGAAGCTTACAAGTATTTAAAAGACATACCTCCTGTTCATTGGGCTAGAGCACACTTCACACGTACATGTTTTTAAGATTGAAGTGTATGTATGTTGTTTAGTTACAAGTCACTTACAAGATTGAATTGTGGTATGTTGTTACAGGTAGGGCTCACTGTGATGTTTTGATAAACAATATATGTGAGGTTTTTAACAGACAGCTTGTGGAAGGTCGTGACAAACCAATCATAAAATCGTTGGAGTACATAAATGAGTATTTGATGAAGAGGATAGTGATTGTTCAAAAAGTAATTGCAAGGAGTGATGGGAATCTAACACCTGCAGCTACCAAGATGTTGGATAAGATAAAATGTTAGATCTGAAGTTTTGTCAATAAACCAAGTGTTGAAGATCTGATAAGAAGGTTCAGAAGTTCTGAGAAGAAGAGTCAGAGATCTGAGAAGAAGAGTCAGAGATCTGAGAAAGAGAAGCCAGAAGTTCTGAGAAGCGTGATCAGAAGAATGTTCAGAAGTTCTGAACTACCTGTTCAGAACTTATGACGAGTTTCGTTACTTAGTAATGTGTAAACTAATTAGGACACGTGTTTTGTTCTTATTAGTCTTTCTTATTTGTACTGTAGCTTTAATATATCCGTTGCAGTATAAATAGAGTGGTTAGCACTACGTTGCTAACTGATTGATTTTCCCATATTACTTGTATTCATTCCTTGTAATCTTTGAGGTTATCTCTCTCTTAGATCTGTAATTCTGTGCATCATTGAATACAATTGGGCTTGATCATACAATTTCTCAATTACTTCTTTCTATATTGATTGTAAGAATAAGATCCTGTTCTTTCAATTGGTATCAGAGCCAATCAACAAACAAATTCGTTCAAGATTGTGATTGCGAAGATCGATTGATCAATTTCTTGAAGATTTCTTGATTCATTCAAAATTCGATTCCGCTGCTAGGGCTAGTTCTTGAATTCTTAGCAATTCTTGAATTACCTGTTACTTTTCGATCAAGAAAATCGAATTTGTCTTTCTGTTGAATTTTCTTACAATCATGTCTTCTAAAGAATATCTAGCCATGGGATCCGAAACCAAACCGCCTGTTCTTATACCAGAAGAGTATCAGCAATGGAAAACTCGTATGATCCAATTCCTAGACAACATCGATGAAAATCTTATGATTTCTATTCGAGAAGGTCCAATCGAAGTATATATCGATGTTGCTGCAACCCCTGCTACAGAGACAACTCCAGAAATTCCAGCGACCAGGGTGAAAAAGAGTTATTCCCAATACACAGCTGAACAGAAAAATAGGCATGCTATTGACAAAAGAGCAATTACTTTGATGACTTTGGCTATCCCAAATGAGGTTCTTAACAGGATTGACAGTGGATCATCAGCTAAAGAAATGTGGGACGAATTGGAAAGGCAAATGTTAGGAACTGTGAGATCTATTCAGGCAAAGTTAAATCAAAGCATAAATGCTTATGAAAGGTTCAAAGCAAAAGAGTCAGAAAGTTTGACACAGACATACAGTAAATTTTGCACTATTCTAAATGACTTGAGAAGAAATGGACTGAAGAAAACAAAATCAGAAATAAATTACAAATTTCTGAACAGTCTAAATTCAGAATGGTCATCATTTGCCATAAGTCTGCAAATGAACAAGGATATGTGTGAAGAAGACTTAAATGATCTATTCTGTGTTCTTAATCAACATGAAGACTCTGTCAAGTTAGTTATGGAAGAGAAGAAAAATGTTGCTGATCAGTTAGCGTTCTTATCAAAGTCCAAAGCAATCAAAGCACCCAAAAAGACTGCATATCTATCAGAAATACCGAGTCTGGAGGAATCTGACAAAGAAGAAGGATCAGAAGATGATGAAGATATCAAGATAATGGCTGAAAAGCTAGCTTTGCTGACAAATACTTTCAACAAAAGGTATGGGAAGGGCAGATTTCAAGGAAATTATAAGAGAGCTGGAAGTTCAGATTATAAGATGAAAGAAGACAGAGAAGAAAATAAGTTTGAAAAGAGAGTAGAGAGAAGTGAAGAAAACAATGAAGAGAAGGAAGAGAGAAAAGAAAAAAATCTGTGTTTCAAGTGTGGAAAATCTGGCCATTATGCCAAGGATTGCAGAGTTAAAGTTGTGAAAGATTATGAATACTACACCAAGAAGGCTCAGCTTGCAAAGAAGAGAGATGACGAGAGTGCGCTATTGGCTGAACAGGAGAATTGGCTGTACTACACTTCTGATGAAGATGATCATATCAACTTTCCACAGATGCGAAGCTATATGGCAAAAATGAGGAATGAGGATGATTCTGATTTTGAAGATGCTGATTCTGAGTCATCTGCTGAGGTACATTCTTCACTTGAATTAGAGTTAATGACACAGATTGGTGAAATGAAAACTGAATTTGCTAATCTAAGAAAACAGATAAAAGGAGAAAGAACTTTGGTTAACAAATTCAGAATTGAAAAAGAAGTAATAAAAGAACAATATGAAGAATCTGAGGCTGAGAAACAGAAAGTTAAAGATGAAAATTCTGAATTGATGAAAAGGCTTTCTGAACTAAAAGTTGAGTTTTCAAAAATAAAGGATGAAAAAGGTGATTTACAAATAAAATTTGATATGTTATTTGAAGAAAGAAAGAATTTATACACCAAAATCAAAGAATTGGAAGATTTGAATTTGAAAAGAGGTCAGACTCAGCAAACATTAAATCTTTTATTAAGCAATGTTAAAGATACAAGATTTTACAATCCAAAGAAGGGATTGGGATTGGAAGAAAATGTCATTTTAAAAAGAGCTCCAATACTTCAAGTTTCTAAGCCAAAAATCCCAGAAATTGTTGAAGTTTTCATAAGACCTGCTAGTTCTATAACAAGTTCTGACAATTTGCAAAGACCAAACTCTAAAAAGTCAGATGAGACAATTTCTGAGTCTAAAACAGAAAAGTCAGTTGGTTCAGAAGAAAAGGTTAAGAAAGAAGTTTCTAAACCAACAGATGAAAAGCCAAGATACAATGATACTAAATTCAAGTATGATTCCTTAAATGTCAGCTACAAAAATAAACAACCAAGTTTTTCATATCATGACATTGAGAGCATATTTGATACAAGTAAAAATTCTGAAACAGTCAATCAGAAGTCTGAAACTTCTAGTCAGGATTCTGAACTTTGTAGTCAGAATTCTGAGTCTAAAGATCAGACATCTGAGTCTGTAAATCAGAACTCTGACTCAGGTAGTCAGAAATCTGATTCAACTGGATTTTCTGAAACAAAATCAGATGAATTTTTGCAACTTGAAAAGAGATTTAATCTTGTGAGTCAAGAACTTGAGGATTTAAGGAAAGCTTATGATGAACTTGAAAATGATTTCTGTGAGGTGGATATTAAACTTGAAGAAGCTTTGAAAGAAAAGAATATTTTTATTCAGAAAATAACAGAGCTTGAAAAACTGAAGACTGAGTATGATCTTTTTAAAATTAATGCTTCAAGAGAAAATGATAAATTCTTTAATGAATCAAGTACATATGAAAAAGGTGAATCATCTAATTCTTCTAACAAAAAGAACTTGAATTTTTCAGAAAAAGAAGAAAGCAAAAGGAAAGATGATCTTGCAAAGTTGAATGATCTGAAAAGGGAACTTGAGAAGCTTAGAATGAAATCTACTTCTGAACTAAACGCTAGAAATTCTTGTAATAAGGGCAATTGTACTCTGAACAGTATAAATAAAAATGAAATGATCTATGTTTCAGATTTATTGTCACTTGCAAAGAAAAATCTTGTTTGTGTTAGATGTAAAAATGATTCATTCCAATATTCTCACAAATGTCAAGTCAAAATAACTTCTGTTTCATACATAAGAAAAGATATTCAGAAAGTTTCTGTTTCTCAAAATACAGAAAAGAAGAAAATTTCTGTTCCTCAGACTCAGAAGAAAGAAAAGATAAAAGAAAAGAAAGTTGAAAACATAGCAAAACCAAAAGTTACAACTCTCAAAAAGAATTTGAACAAACTTGTAAGCAGAAAATGTTCTGACTTCATAAAAGTTCAAGGAAAGTGGTGTTTGAAGAAAGATTTTGAGTGGAGAGTAAAAGGTACTAATGTTAAATCCAATGACAAAGCTAACAAAGATGGACCCATTCCAAAATGGGTACCTAAACCTAACTGATCCTTTTGCAGGGCTGTCATGTGTGGTTTTTAGATTCAGGAGCCTCAAGACACATGACAGGTCAGAAGTCTTTTCTATCAAACTTCACAGAAAAGGCTGGAGGAGCAGTAAACTTTGGAAATAACAGCAAAGGACAAGTCAAAGGTTATGGGGATTTAACTAAAGGGGATCTGACTATCCAAAAGGTTTTCTATGTTGAAGGATTACAGCATAATCTTTTCAGTATAAGTCAGTTTTTAGACAGTCTTTGTCAAATTAAGTTTCAAATAACAGGTTGCATGATTTTAACTGAAAATGATGTTAAAGTCTTCTGGGCCAAAAGACATATGGACTTATTTGTAGTTAATTTTTCAAAATTGAAAACATTAAATACAGTTTGTCTTTTATCAAAATCAACTGCAAATGAATGCTGGCTTTGGCACAGAAGATGTTCTCATCTGAATTTCAAAGATCTTAATAATCTTGTTGCAAAACATTTGGTTAAAGGCTTACCAAAGCTTAAATTTGAAAAAGAATCATTATGCTCAGCTTGTGAAATGGGCAAGATGAAAAAGAGTTCTCACAAATTAAAAATGGACTCATCTTGCAAAGCACCATTAGAAATGATTCATACTGATCTTTGTGGTCCAATTTCAGTTCAATCGATGGGAGGAAAGAAATATATGCTTGTGATTGTTGATGAATTATCCAGATACACGTGGGTTGAGTTCCTAAGAGCTAAGTCAGAAGCTGCTACTACATTGATAAATTTTATCAAAAGGATTCAAGTTCTCTTACAACTTCAAGTTCAGAAAATCAGAAGTGATAATGGAACAGAGTTCAGAAATGAGACTCTTCAGAATTTTTTAGAAAGTTCTGGGATTTCTCACAATTTTTCTGCTGTCAGAACTCCTCAACAAAATGGTGTTGTTGAAAGGAAGAATAGAACTCTAGTTGAAGCTGCGAGAACAATGCTGGCTTATGCAAATCTTCCTACTTTCCTATGGGCTGAAGCAATTGCAACTGCTTGTTTTACACAAAATAGAACTTTAATCAATAAGAGATTAAATAAGACTGCTTATGAACTGATAAATAAAAGAAAACCATTAATCAAATTCTTTCATGTTTTTGGTTGCAGGTGCTATGTTCTCAGAGACAGAGAAAATCTTGCCAAATTCGATAAAAAGGCAGATGAAGGATACTTTGTGGGTTATTCTTTAACTTCCAAAGCATTCAGAATCTACAATAGAAGAACCAAGAGGATGATGGAGAGCATAAATGTAACTTTTGATGAAGCCAGAATGCGGACTTCTGAACAAGACAGTTCAGAACTCATGCTAAACAAGACAAAAATGACTTCTGATACAAATTCTAATCCTATTTGTTCAGAACTCAATTTACTATTTAAGGATGCTTTTAGTGAACTAATTTCTGATTCTTATGCAGAATATGAAAACCCAAAGATGGTCAAAGAGATGAAAAATAAGACTCCAGAAATAGTTCAATCAACTGTAATTTCTGACAAAGGTCCATCAGAGGAATGTCCAAATCTAATACATACAAGTGGTGAAAATTCTGAACCTTGTAATCAGAATTCTGATTCTTGTACTCAGAACTCTGAACAAGTCAATCAGAACTCTGACTTCATTGATCAGAACTCAAACTTGGATGCAACTCCTACTCATACGTCAGAACAAGGTGACAGTTCAGAATTACGAGCAATCATTGATGAAAATGATGCAAACAACAATTATTCAGAGATTGATGTACTCCCTAGTGCTAATAAATGGACTAAAAATCACCCTATTCATCAAGTAATAGGTGATCCTTCAGCAGGAGTAAAAACCAGATCAGCTACAGCAAATGAAGCAATGTTTGCTGGTTTCTTGAGTGTGATTGAACCAAAGAAAGCTAATGAAGCCTTAGAGGATCCAGACTGGATTTCAGCAATGCAAGAGGAATTGCTTCAATTTGAAAGAAATAAAGTCTGGAGACTCATTCCAAAGCCTGAAGGTAAATCTATTATTGGAACTAAATGGGTGTTCAGAAACAAAAAGGATGAATCAGGTGTTGTCATCAGAAACAAGGCAAGATTGGTTGCTAAGGGATACTGTCAACAAGAGGGAATTGATTATGATGAGACATTTGCACCAATGGCAAGAATAGAGGCAATCAGAATATTTTTAGCCTATGCTGCACATAAAAACTTCAAGGTGTATCAAATGGATGTCAAATCAGCCTTTCTAAATGGCAAACTTAATGAAGAGGTGTATGTTCATCAACCTGAAGGTTTTGTTGATCCAGAATTCCCTGACCATGTTTATATTTTAGACAAAGCTTTATATGGTCTAAAACAAGCACCACGAGCCTGGTATGACACTCTTACTAAACACCTGTTAGGTTCAGGATTCAAGAAAGGTAAGATTGACACAACTTTGTTTTTAAAGAAACAGGGTAATGATTTGATTCTGATTCAGATTTATGTTGATGACATAATATTTGGTTCTACCAGTCCAGAATTATGTGATAATTTTTCAAAAATCATGTCATCTGAATTTGAAATGAGCATGATGGGTGAACTGAATTTTTTCCTTGGTCTTCAAGTCAAACAATTACCAAAAGGTATTTTCATAAATCAAGGAAAATATGTCAGAGATATTCTGAAAAAGTTCAAAATGTCTGATTGTGCTTCTATGAGAACACCTATGGCAACTAACATAAAGTTAGATGCTGATCTCAAAGGTGTCTCAGCAGATATCAAACTTTATAGAGGCATGATTGGATCATTACTTTATTTGACTGCAAGTAGACCAGATATCATGTTTTCTACCTGTTTCTGTGCTAGATTTCAATCTAACCCGAAAGAATCACATATGTTGGCTGTCAAAAGGATTTTAAGATATCTCAAAGGAACACCTGATCTAGGTTTATGGTATCCAAAAGAAACTGACTTCAAATTGACTGCTTTCACTGATGCTGATCATGCAGGAAGTAGGTTGGACAGAAAGAGTACATCTGGTGCTTGTCACTTTTTGGGAGATAAAATAGTGAGTTGGGCATCAAAGAAACAGAACTGTGTATCCACTTCAACTGCTGAAGCAGAGTATGTTGCTGCTGCTGCTTCATGCTCTCAAACATTGTGGATGAGAACACAACTCATGGACTATGGATATCAGCTTAATAAGATTCCCATCTATTGTGACTCAGAAAGTGCAATTGCTATTACTCAGAACCCTGTTCAACATTCGAAAACTAAGCATATAGATGTGAGGTATCATTTTATAAAGGACTATGTGGAAAAAGGAACTATAGAGATGCACTTTGTGCATACAAAGTATCAATTGGCTGACTTGTTCACAAAGCCTCTTGATCACAAAAGGTTTTCTTTTCTCATATGTAAAATAGGAATGCTTAATCTGCCTAGTTGAAAATATTTTTTTCTTAAAAATGCTAAATTTTTCTAAGTAAACTTGTCTGAATAGTGTATTCAGAACTTCTGAGTATTGAGTTCGGAACTTCTGAATCTTGAGTTCGGAACTTCTGAATCTTGAGTTCAGAACCTCTGAGTCTTGAGTTCGGAACTTCGGAATCTTGAGTTCGGAACTTCTGAATCTTGAGTTCAGAACCTCTGAGTCTCGAGTTCAGAACTTCTGAGTCTTGAGATCAGAACCTCTGAATCTTAAGGTCAGAAATTCTGAGTCAATACTTCAGCAATCTAACTTTCAAAAATTTACTTTTGAGAAATACAAATAACTTCAACTGTATGGATTATGCTTCTTTGATTATCTTTTAATCTCATCTTTATGTATCATTAATACTCAAATGCATGCTCAAGTCAAGGGGGAGCATCAAAATTCTTTTGGAAATCATTTTGTGATGCTTAAAAGATTTGTTTTCATTTCTTATCTGTTCAAACCTCTTCTGAATAATCAAAATGTTTTATATTGGTCAGAAGTTGATTTTAAAAGACATTTTGGTTACAAGGCAAAATTCTTCTGTGTCATGGAATCAGAACATCTGTGCGTGTTATTCAGATCTTTGACTTGAGTCAAAATTCTATCCACTAACACGTGTCAGCTTCATATTTGTTTGACAATGCCACGTATTTCATTTAAATCCTTTGTGGTATTTCACATGTGTTGACTCCGTTATAACATTGATTTCGCTTTTCCGTTAAACCTTTCAACTTCGCGGATTTTAAATAGGTCTTAAAATCCCTATTTCAAATTTCTTTCAAATTCCAGAGCGAAACGTGAGATACGAATCAAATCCAGAGTTCTTTGAATCTGTTTTCTTCTTAAATCATGTCTGAAATACGAAGAAGTGGTCCAATTTCTCTACATTCTACAAAATCGATAATGGATTCATCCGATTCGGAAAATGATGAAGTACAAAATAGAGTTGCAGAGGAAGGGGCAATAAGAAATGATGAAGAAGATGAACAAATGGATGAATCTGAAGGAAATGCGGATGAGGTAAACGTTAATATTGAACATGATCAGAGTGCTGCAGGTTCTATTATGTCAGATAGATCTATTCTAGTGGAAAGAGTTGTTCCTGAGAGTGAATGGTTGAAATTATCTGAAAATAACTGTGTTATATTGTTTGAGGAAAGTCGTTTTAAGCCTGAACACAGAATTATCATGGAGTTATTCAAACATCATCCGTACAGAAAATGGTTTACAAGAAGTAAAAATGTGCCTGTTCAGTACATACAACAATGGTGGAAATATCTTAGGTTAGAAGATAATAAGTTTGTGTCTGAAATTGGAGGAGTGACATTTGTCTTATCTATCTCTGCACTAAGAGAAATGCTGAATCTACCAGAGAAAGATGATGTACAAAGAAGAACAGATTTTGAGGATTTACCCCTAACAGAGGAATTAATAGCAGAGTTTATGAAGTTGGGATACAATGAAGGATTGAGGACTCTCAGTTTGTTCAGAAGAAACAAATTACCACCTATTTGGGCTTGCTTCTTTCATGTGGTAAATAAATGTTTGTCAGGGAAAAATAGTTCTGCTGATCAAGGTTCTAAACAAATTCTTCAGATATTTCAAGGTTTAGTGAAGAATAGGCATTATGACTATACTTTAATACTTTGGGAAGATATGAAGAATACATTTGAGAAGAATCAGAAAGCAATTCAGAAGAAGACAAAGGATGCTCCACTGACATACATTCCCTACATAAGGTACTGGCAAATTGTTATTTGGTATGCCATGCAGGAAAACAAAACAATATCAAGAAGAACAAATGAAGAGCATGGTCCCACATTTTATTTGGGTAAGATGACCTCAGTAACAAGACTTGAAAATTATCCCAATCATAAACTGTTGCCAAAATCACTTAGGAATTATATTCCAAGGGAGAGTGAGATTTTAAAAGCTTATTGCACCTCTATGGGAATTGAATTACCTCAAATCCCTACCCAAGAGGACCAACCTGAGAAGAGAGGTGAGGAGTCTAGTCGAATTAGAGAGGGGGAGGATGTTCAGATGGGTGAACATTCTGAGAGACTTGAGGGGGAAAATTCTGAGAGCTTGGTTAGACTCAGTGAGGAAAAACAGAATGAGAGTGGTGAGGATGAGAGATTGTTAACAGAGGTTCAAACAGAAAGAGATGCCTCTGAACCAGCTAATCTTGACCAGGTAACCACACATGCTATTGGTTCACATCTCTTGGTGTCCAATATTGAAACAAACACCATGGACCTAGTGGTGGATCTTGAACAACCCATCCATACCCACTCAGAAGCATTTCAACATGCTACTGTTTCACACGAATCCGGGGAACCATCCCAAACTCATTTGGAGGGAGGTGATAAATCCCAATCTATTTTTCAACACATTGAGTCTGAATATCACAGTCCTATTCATATTGAGCCTGAAATTCCTTTTGACACTTGCACAGATCAGGAATTTCGTACTCCTGAAACAACATTCATAGACATGCCTAATGTTGGGTGTCGAGGATTGGATGGAAGTCCTGGTGAGGTGAACATTACAAAAGCCTCATTCAAACGTGCATCTGTTGTACAAGATGACTGTGTGTTATCTACAGGCCATGAGCTCTCTGGGCACATGAAAACTGGACCATCTGTTGGTTCAGGTTCACTGTTAGAAACTTCTGAATTTGAAAAGATTCAGAAACAAAACAAGAGGATGGAGGATCTGAATGATGAGGTATCAGATTTGAAAGATGTGTTGGAGAAAAAGTTAATTTCTGTTGAAACCAAGGTAGATGATGTAACGAAATCCTTGGATTCTCACAAAAAGGAGATCATGGATATAATGTCTGGTTTTCAAAAAGATATGTTGAAACAAATGCAAGATATGCAGGATTCTATACTGAAAGCACTGAGTGTATCACTGGCTTCTACTTCAAAGCCTCTTGATCCTGTTCCTATTGCAGAAGCTGAAGCTGAAGGTACTTCTAATCAGAACTTAAAAAGAAAGTTTGATGATAATGAGCCTCATGATCATCAAAAGGGGGAGAAAAGACAAAGGTTAAGTTCTGATGATGACATTGGCATAGAAGATTTTGAGATAGCAGACATGCACTTAGCCAATACAAAAAGTTCAGAAGATCAGACACAGGAAAATTTAAAGGAAATGATTCAGATAGTACAGCTTGATAGTTCAGATACAGAAGAAATGGAGTTGGGAAGTATTGATAGTAATGAATCAGATAAAACAGAGGAATTAAACTTGGATACTGAGATGGAAGGAAACTCAGATGAAACTGTAGCTATTGAGGAATCTGAATTGAGATCAGAAGAAATAGTGGAAAGTACAGTGGTAAATAGATGTACAGATATTGTGGTTTATAACAGAGAAAGGGCAATAGAATCTGAATCAGAAGAAAGGAGGTTGAATGAAGAATTGATCAGAAGAATGCATAATGAAGTAGTCAGAGCTTTGAGTGTTCAGAAAATTCATAAAGGGATAAAAGTAATAAGACCTATTGATCTGATGGGTGAAGAAGACAGAACTGTTGATTATTCTCAGAATTTTAAGCATGAGTTCAGATATAACTATGCTGATGAGATGAACACAGAAGAAGAATATGAGAAACTAGAAGATTACTTCATGCCTTCTGAGTATGTATTCAGAAAACCAATTGAGATTTCCAAGATTAACTTACAGACGTTAGAAGAACCCATATGTGATTTCATCCTGGAACTAAGTGATGTACCTTTGGCCAGACAATTTCATGATGACATTTTTCCTGAGGAAATGTATGAAAACCTCTACCACTCAGAAGGAGAATATGAGTTTTTAGAAAGTAATGTTGATGGTTTCATGGATGAAAGAGCTCAGATGATTTACACAGAAGCTTCAAACAGATTCAGAATTCCTGACTCAAGACTGCATATTCAGAAAAGAATTGAGAAAGTTCTAATGTTTCAAGAAGAAGAATTCAGTGGTTTAATGTTTGTTAGAATGGAAGTGTTGAAAGAGAAAAATACAAAAGTTGCCATGTCCAGTTTTGATTTCCACAGACTAACACTTGATGATCAGATCTTTCTAGTCAAATTCTTCTCTGGTACTGAAGAAGCCTTGATGGAAATTGAATGCAGAAGACTTCTGGGTATCTATGTCAGAAACATGTACTTATATGATTTTCAACTAGCCATTGAAGGAAGAAAAGAGAAGTGCAATCTGAGGTCTCCAACAAATATTGCAGGATTTGATGTGTGTACAAAAGGATTCGTAAATGAAGGAATGGAATCTGAAGGGTTTGCATATAAAGTTCAAGAGAGACTTGAAATGTTCAAACTGAAAGAACTGGTAAAATATAGTGATGCAACTCTGAGTTGGTTACTGATTGAAATGGAAGTAAGTGCTAAAACTGAAAGAGAGAACTTAAAGAAAAGGTGTGTAAACTCTATGAATAGAAGGTTGAATCTCAGAAGAAAGATCAGAAGTTGTGGTGAATGGTTGCTATCTGAAGTTAATCCCAAGAAGATGTTACATAGTGATTTTGTGTTCCCTGCTGAGTATGAAGTGAATGAAATTTTGTCAGATGAAGTTGAAGAAGTTCAGGACACAACACCTCAAAATGTACAGATAACTAATATTGACCAAGCTGAACAGTCTGAACCCAAAGAAGATGAAATATTCATTGATCTGAATGGATACTTTCTTGAATTTGATCTGCCTGAGTTTTTCAAACCAAAAGAAGTACAATTCTTGGATGTGTATTATGATAGGTCTAAGGAGACTCAGATCTGGTTGGCTGAAAAATCAAGATGTCTTGGCAAAACAAAGCAAGCCGTTTACTCAGATTTTCTAATCACTGGAATCAGAGAATTGAAGGTTAAGAAATTCAGAAAGATGGAGTACTTATCCTTTGAAGTTCTGAGAGAAGATGGCAAGGTTTATTATTTTACTGATGCAGATTTTGAGAAACTGTCAGTGGTTGACTTCTACAGATTACACAGCTTTCTATGTTTTAAAGAGTCAAGTAAAGACAGAAATGAAAGGAAGGCAAGAAGTGTGGTGATTGAGGCCATGTTCTATATCTTAAGGTGGCATTGCTATACAGATTTCCAAATAGCTCTGTACTTGCAAAAGTCATGTGTTTATCTGGCAAATCCCAATACAGATCATGAGCAGAAAAAGGTGTTAAAGACTGGAAGTGTTCACAAGTATCCAGATTTGGGAGTATTTTTGAAGAACAAAAGTGGAAAGATCTTCTTCAGAGCAAAGGAAACTGCAAAATATTGTTCTGGAACTTTAAGGATCATAAAGCACAATTTGGAGAAAAAGATGCTGAAAGTAAAGGAAGCAAACATAACTCAAGAAGCAATAAATCAGCAAGTTGAAGTTATTCAAGAAATTATTGACAAGATTGATAAGAGGCTTAATCTGAGGAATGTGCTACTTCAGAAAATTGTTCCTGCTCTGAAAGAATTAGATGATGCAAAGTTTAAGTTTATTTGACAAAAAGGGGGAGATTGTTAGATCTGAAGTTTTGTCAATAAACCAAGTGTTGAAGATCTGATAAGAAGGTTCAGAAGTTCTGAGAAGAAGAGTCAGAGATCTGAGAAGAAGAGTCAGAGATCTGAGAAAGAGAAGTCAGAAGTTCTGAGAAGCGTGATCAGAAGAATGTTCAGAAGTTCTGAACTACCTGTTCAGAACTTATGACGAGTTTCGTTACTTAGTAATGTGTAAACTAATTAGGACACGTGTTTTGTTCTTATTAGTCTTTCTTATTTGTACTGTAGCTTTAATATATCCGTTGCAGTATAAATAGAGTGGTTAGCACTACGTTGCTAACTGATTGATTTTCCCATATTACTTGTATTCATTCCTTGTAATCTTTGAGGTTATCTCTCTCTTAGATCTGTAATTCTGTGCATCATTGAATACAATTGGGCTTGATCATACAATTTCTCAATTACTTCTTTCTATATTGATTGTAAGAATAAGATCCTGTTCTTTCATAAAAAAATATGTTGCACAGTATGTTGTCAAGTGGAATGGAGGGGACAAGTATTATGTTAATGGTCCATGGCAAGATCAATGTGTAGTTGATTCCTTTAAAAAGGTATGCTCATGTAGAAAGTGGGAGTTGTCTGGCATCCCATGTAGGCATGCAGTGACCACATTATGGCATATGGCTCTCAATGGAGAACAAGTTGGGCTTCTAAAAAATTGGGTGCTTGACAGTTACACAATGGCTACTTGGAATTCAGTGTATGAGTACAAGGTTTGCCCTTTGAATGGGAGGGAGGAATGGCCAAAGAGTGAATGCCCTCTTACACTAACACCTCCAGTCCACCATACACAGGTCGGAAGACCAAGAAAGAAAAGAAGGAGGAATGATGAAGAATTAAGTGAACCAGTTGTAAAGGGATGTAGATTGTCAAGGGTTGGCAAGACTGTGAATTTTGCAAAGTGCAAAAAGAGAGGGCATAACTCAAGGAGTTGTAAGGGACAAGAGGAAAGACCAACATGAAAGGCCAATTTCATGGGAAGTGCATAACTTTTGGTTTGTGTGTTGACTTAAAAACAAGTATTTATTTTTGGTATTTGATGTATGTGCCTTTTGGATGTTTTGTGTTAAAACAATTGTGGTAAACTATTAATGTATGTGCCTTTTGGATGTTTAGAATCTGTTTGGATTATTTGTTACAATGTTGGATGAGTGCATCTCTTTTGTTTAAAATCTGTTTGGTTTATTTGTTTTGTATGTGCCTGTTAATTTGATTATACAATGTAGTCCGCCATACACAATCCAATCAAAATCCAATCACAATGTATGTGCATGTTAATTTGATTATATTACCTTATTTTCAAAGAAAAAAAAAACAATCCAACACAATGTTAACTGATAACCAAAAAAGTGTAAACAACTAAGCAAATTAACTTGCCAAAGACATAGATTTAACATTGATGACCACTAAAGTTTACATCAAAATGTTAACTTATAACCAACAAAGTAAAACAACAACTACAACTGGGAAAACACAATTAAGATCCACCCACTAAGGGTTTACATCAGGTTAAATCAGATTAACAAAAACAAAATCCAACTGATCACCAAAAATATCTTCAATATTCGATTTTCCACAACTTTTTTTCTTCAATTGCTCTTCAATGGCGTTCTTAGACCTTAATAATCCTGGTATAACATCTGTAGCTCTACGACATAACGGTGGTTCAAACCACGCAATAAACCCACAATTTGATCCCTGTACAAATAATTTTAGTTGAGCTTAGGGATAATTCACCAAAATCAATGGACATTAGGGTTAAGAAATTAAACTTACACTTCTTGAACAACTATAGAACCTTCTCCCTGGATTAGAGCTAGTCCACGATGTGCGAACAACAATTGAAGCTCCACAGGAACACGTACGGGGAGCCATTGAAGAAGGAAGAAGAAGATATATATGACTTTTGGTCCCTCGTGTGCAACCAAATCCTTATAAAAGGGGGAAAAGGGAGCAAAAGTGATTGGACGAAAATACCCTCGTGTGCAAAGCATGTGGGTGGCTCTAGCGGAGAAAAACAAACAATCGTTTGTCAGAGGGACCAATCGGTTATAAAAATCCATAGGTCGAGTCCTAATCCGTAATAAACGAAGATCAAGGACTGTAGGACCCAAAATTGAACAACAATCAAGAATTCTCTCCATATATGTAAGAATAAGAAGATAGAATAGAACACTGTGAAGTTTCTTATTCATTGAGAAGTGATTAAAATGGAGAATAGAGATGAGAGAACAATAGCCATCCTCATATTAGATTTACATACTTTGAAGCTTTAGAGAACTTTCTCTCTCCAACAATACGTTCTCTCACTCTACATTTTTGCACACACTTACAAATGACCCAAACTACACATTATATACTTAGCCTATTACATGACATAGGCCCAAGCCCATTAAACTCTGACAAACGATTGTTTGTTTTTCTCCACTAGAGCCACCCACATGCTTTGCACACGAATAATAACGATCTTGAATCTCCAAATCTTCAAATTAGATCTTGAATTCTTGAATTGTTGCAAAAATGATCATATCGAATGAAAATTGATTTGGGTCTAGAAAGCCCCAATTAAATAGAAAGTTTTATAAAGTCAAAGATGTCCATGTAAAGTCAAAGTCAAGTCTATTTTACTTTGTAATATGGGCTTTGGGAGTTTAATGGGCTTGGGCCTATGTCATGTAATAGGCTAAGTATATAATGTGTAGTTTGGGTCATTTATAAGTGTGTGCAAAAATGTAGAGTGAGAGAACGTATTGTTGGAGAGAGAAAGTTCTATAAAGCTTCAAAGTATGTAAATCTAATATGAGGATGGCTATTGTTCTCTCATCTCTCTTCTCCATTTTAATCACTTCTCAATGAATAAGAAACTTCACTGTGTTCTATTCTATCTTCTTATTCTTACATATATGGAGAGAATTCTTGATTGTTGTTCAATTTTGGGTCCTACAATTGGTATCAGAGCCAATCAACAAAAAAATTCGTTCAAGATCGTGTTCTTGAGGGTTTCTTGATCGCATTCTTGAAGATTTCTTGATCAATTCGTCAATTGATTCCGCTGCTACTTGTAATTCTTGAATTGTTAGTAATTCTTGAATTTGTTCTACTATTGTTCAAGAAATTCGATTTGTATTTCTGTTGAAGTTCAACTATCAATCATACAATCATGTCTTCGAAAGAATTTCTCTCTATGGGGGCTGAAACAAAACCTCTTGTTCTTATTCCCGAGGACTACCAGCAATGGAAGATTCGTATGATTCAGTTCTTGGATAATATCGATGAAAATCTTATGATCTCTATTCGTGAAGGTCCTATTGAAGTCTATGTAGATGTTGTCGCTACACCTGCAACAGATACAACACCAGAGATTCCTGCTACAAGGGTGAAGAAAAATTATTCTCAATACACAGAAGCACAGAAACAGAGACATGCAATTGACAAAAGAGCTGTTACTCTAATGACTTTGGCTGTTCCAAATGAAGTTTTCAATAGAATTGATAGTTGAACTTCAGCTAAAGAAATGTGGGATGAACTAGAGAAGCAAATGCTTGGTACTGTTAAATCAATTCAGGCCAAACTGAACCAAATTATCAATGCTTATGAATGATTCAAAGAGAAGGTATCTGAAAGCCTTACTCAGACATACAGCAAGTTCTGCACAATTTTAAATGATCTCAGAAGAAATGGGTTAAAGAAAACGAAGTCTGAGATCAACTACAAGTTTTTGAACAGTCTTAATTCAGAATGATCATCTTTTGCAATTAGTCTCCAAATGAATAAGGATATGTGTGAAGAAGAACTGAATGATCTATTATGTGTTCTAAATCAACACGAGGACTCTGTTATACTAGTAGTTGAAGAAAAGAAAAGTGTGTCTGATCAGTTGGCTATACTTTCTGAAAGAAAAACAAAAGTCACTAAAACTGCAAAGAAATCTGTGGTTTTGTCTGAAATTCCAAAGTTAGAGGAGGAATCTGAGAAAGAAGAAGGATCTGAAGAAGATGAGGATATCAAGATAATTGCTGAGAAACTGGCCTTGTTGACTAACACTTTCAACAAAAGATATGGAAGGAATAAGTTTCAGGGTAAGTACAGAAGGGAAAAGGGGAGTTCAGAAGAGAAATATAAGAAGAAAGAAGATAGAGAAGAAAATAAGTTTGAGAAGAAAGAGGAGAAGGAAGAAAGAAAAGAGAAGGATCTGTGTTTTAAGTGTGGAAAACCTGGTCACTTTGCTAGAGACTGCAGAGTGAAAGTGGTAAAAGATTATGAATACTACACAAAGAAGGCTCAGTTGGCTAAGAAAAGAGATAATGAGATTGCAATGTTGGCAGAACAGGAGAACTGGCTGTATTATACCTCAGATGAAGAGGATTGCATTCACTTTTCTCAAATGCAAAGTTATATGGCCAAGATGAGGAATGAGGATGATTCTGACTATGAAGATGCTGTTTCTGAATCTTCTGCTGAGGTACATTCTGCACTTGAAATTGATTTAATGACTCAAATTGGCAATATGAATTCTGAATTTGTTAAACTCAGAAAACAAATAAAAGGTGAAAGAATTCTGGTTAACAAGTTCAAAACAGAAAAAGAGATAATTAAAGAACAGTTTGAAGAATCTGAAGTTGAGAAACAAAAAGTCAAAAATGAGAATTCTGATCTTTTAAAGAAAATTTCTGAATTGAAAACTCAATTTTCAGAAATAAAACATGAAAAGGTTGATTTACAAATTAAATATGATATGTTACTTGAGGAAAGAAAGAATTTGTACACAAAAATCAAAGAGTTGGAAGACCTTAATCTGAAAAGAGGTCAAACTCAACAAACCTTGAATCTTCTCACTAGCAATGTTAAAGACACAAGATTCTATAATCCAAAAATGGGTTTAGGGTTAGAAGAAAATGTTGCTTTGAAAAGAGCTCCAACAAATCTTTATGATTTTGATAAATTACAGGTTCCTAAACCAAAAATCCCAGAGATTGTTGAAATTTTTGTGAGACCTCCTAGTTCTATAACAAGTTCAGATAGTTTACAAAAATCAAGTCCTGTAAAAGCAAAGGAAACAATTTCTGAACCAAAAATTGAGAAGTCAGGAGATTCAGAAGACAAGGTTAAGAAAGAAATTTCAAAACCAACAGAAGAGAAACCAAAATATAATTATGCTAAATTCAAATATGATTCTTTAAATGTCAGTTAAAAAAATAAACAACCAAAATTTTCATATCCTGACATTGAAAGTATATTTGATACAAGTTATGTTTCTGAAACAATCAGTCAGAAGTCTGAGTCTTCTAGTCAGAATTCTGACTCTATTAGTCAGAACTCTGAGTCTGAAGGTCAGAATTCCGAGTCAACTAAAAATTCTCAATTCGCTTCAGAAAGTTTTTCAGAACTTGAAAAGAGATTTAAACTTGTTAGTCAAGAACTTGAGGACTTAAGAAAAAACTTTTGATGATCTTGAAAATGATTATTGTGATGTAGATTTTAAACTGGACCAAGTTTTAAAAGAAAACAACACTTATGTCCAGAAAATAACAGAGCTTGAGAAGTTAAAGGCTGAATATGATCTTTTCAAGATTAATGCCTTAAAAGAAGATAAGAAATTCTTTGATGAATCAAGTACATTTGAAAATGGTGAATCATCCAAATCATCTGCTAATTCTGTGAAATTGAATGTTTCAGAAAAAGAGGAAAGCAAAAGGAAAGATGATCTGAAAAGAGTTTCTGAGGAGATTGGATTGAATACTACTTCTGAACCTAAAGTCAATAGTTCTTGTATGAAATGCAATTGTAATCTGAAAACTTGCAATAAAAGTGAAAAGACTTATGTTTCAGATCTATTGTCTCTTGCAAGAAAGAATCTCATATATGTTCTATGTAGTAGTCATTCATTTCAATCATCTCAGAAAAGTCCAATCCAAATAACATCTATTTCTTATATAAACAAAACAACTCAGAATTCAAAAAGAAAAGAAAACATTTCTCAATCTAATTCAAAAGAAAAGAAGAATGAAAACATGTTTCAAAATAAAGAAAAGAAGACTGAAAATGTTTTTCAGTCTCAACCAAAAGTTTTCAAGAAGAAAATAAACAACTTTGTGAACATAAAATGTTCTGACTTCATAAAAGTTCAAGGAAAGTGGTGTTTAAAAGAAGATTTTGAATGGAAAGTTAATGGATCTTTTGTTAAATCAGATACCAAAGCTAACAAAGATGGACCCATTCCAAAATGGGTACCTGAATCTAATAGATTGTTTTTGCAGGGCTGTCATGTGTGGTTTTTGGATTCTGGAGCTTCAAGACACATGACAAGACACAAGTCTTCTCTGACTAATTTCACAGAAAAGGCTGGAGGAGCAGTTAACTTTGGAAACAACAATAAAGGACATGTTAGAGGTTTTGGGGATTTAAGAAAGGGAGATCTGACTATTCAGAAAGTTTTCTATATGGAAGGATTACAACACAATCTATTCAGCATAAGTCAGTTTTTGGATAGCTTTTGTCAAATCAAGTTCAGTATTACAGGTTGCTAAAAGGCTGGAGGAGTAGTTAACTTTGGAAACAACAGTAAAGGACATGTTAGAGGTTATGGGGATTTAACAAAGGAAGATCTGACTATTCAGAAAGTTTTCTATGTGGAAGGATTACAACACAATCTATTCAGCATAAGTCAGTTTTTGGATAGCTTCTGTCAAATCAAGTTCAGTATTACAGGTTGCTTAGGAGCAGTTAACTTTGGAAACAATAGTAAAGGACATGTTAGAGGTTATGGGGATTTAACAAAGGGAGATCTGACTATTCAGAAAGTTTTCTATGTGGAAGGATTACAATACAATCTATTCAGCATAAGTCAGTTTTTGGATAGCTTCTGTCAAATCAAGTTCAGTATTACAGGTTGCTTAATTCTGACTGAAAAGGACACAAAGGAAGTAGATTGGACAGGAAAAGTACTTCTGGTGCTTGTCATTTTCTAGGAGACAAGATAGTGAGTTGGGCTTCAAAGAAGCAAAATTGTGTGTCTACATTCACTGCTGAAGCAGAGTATGTAGCTGCAGCTGCTTGTTGTTCTCAAACCTTATGGATGAGAACACAACTCATGGACTATGGATATCAACTCAACAAAATTCCCATATATTGTGATTCAGAAAGTGCCATTGCAATAACTCAGAATCCTGTCCAGCACTCAAAGACCAAGCATATTGATGTAAGATATCATTTTATTAAGGACTATGTAGAAAAGGGAACAATTGAAATGCACTTTGTGCATACAAAGTATCAATTGGCTGACTTGTTCACAAATCCTCTTGATCACAAAGGTTCACTTTTCTCATATGTAAAATAGGAATGCTTAATTTGACTAATTGAACATATTTGTTATTTTTCAGAAATGAAAATTTTTCTAAGTAAGATTTTCTGAGTAGTGTTCTCAGAACTCTGACTCTCTTAATTAGAATTCTGACTCTTGAGTTCAGAACTTCTGAGTCTTGAGTTCAGAACTTCTGAGTCAATACTTCAGAAATCTAACTTCAAATTCTTTACTTCTGAATAGGTTAATCAGAACTTCTGGCTACCTTTCAGAACACATTTCTGAACATTACAAATATTTCAATATGTTGTTAAGATTTTTCTGTTTTTTTCTTCATATTCCTTATAATATGTGTTTGAGTATTTGCTAAAGTCAAGGGGAGCATTGAAATCATTCAGATATCGTTCTGAGATAGTTATAAGGTTTGTATGTTCTTTTTCTCATCACTAATCATTCTAAGGGAAAAAGCTTTCAATGATAAACCTTTTTCACTTGTTCAAACTACTTCTGAACCCTTAAAATATTTTTCAAGATCAGATGTTAGATTTTAAATGCTTTCAAAAATTTCAAATCATCAAAAGAAGGACATAATTTTGTTGATAAAATAAATTTCTATCTGTTCAAACTACTTCTGGATGATTAAATGTTTTTGTATAATCAGAAGTTGATTTTAAATGAATTTTGGTTCTAAGGGAATTTCTTCTGAACTGTGTACTCAGAACTTATGAGTATGCATTCTCAGAACTCTGAGCGTGTTATTCAGAACTTTTAACTTGTATTAATTTCTATCCAATAACACGTGTCAGCTTCTTATTCTTTGAACTTGCCACGTTTCTTTTTAATATCTTCTGTGGCATTTCACAGTGTTTGAATTCGTTATAACTCTGACAAAAAGTAACTTTTCTCCGTTAAAACCTTTGAGCTTCGTGGATTTTAAATAAACCTTGAAATCCCTCTTTCAAATTTTATTTGAATTTCAAGAGCGAAGAGTGAGAAACGCACAATTCCTGAGTTCTTTGATCTTGTTTTCTTTCAAAATTCCGTATTACGATCATGTCAGGTTCAAGGAGAAGTAGAGCTATTTCATTACATTCATCAAAATCATTGATGGAATCTGATTCAGATGATGAAGTACAGAGACCTGGAAATAGAGCCGTAGAAGAAGGGGCAATAGGTGAAAACATTGTATTAGGAAATGTTGAAGGAGAAGCAGGGGATGAACACATGGATGAATAAGAGGGAGACACAGATGAGGGAAATGAGAATATTCAACACGAACATAGTGCGGTTAGGTCAGTCATGTCTGGAAGATCTAATTCTGGTGAGAGGATTGTTCCTGAGAGTGAATATTTGAGTTTATTGGAAAATAATTGTGTGTTAGTGCCTGATGCAACCACTTTCAAAGAAGAACATAGGATAATTATAGAATTGCTGAAATACCATCCTTTCAAGAAATGGTTTACAATGAAGAAGAGAGTGCTAATACAGTACATTCAACAATGGTGGAAGCATTTGGAGTTACAAGGTAACAATTTTGTATCTGAAATAGGGGGAGTTATTGTAACTTTAAATATCCAATTTATGAGAACCATGCTTAGATTACCAGAAAAGGATGACTTGGAAAGGAGACCAGATTTTGAAGATTCTCCTTTGACAGAGGAGTTGATTGCTGAAGTTAGGAGATTAGGTTACAATGAAGAATGAAGGAATTTGAGTAAATTTAAAAGGAACAAATTACCACCAATTTGGGCATTTTTCTTCAATACAATCAACAAATGTTTATCTGGGGAAAACAGTTCTCTAGATCAGGGATCAAAGCAGATTTTGCAAATCTTTCATGGGTTAGTAAAGAATAGGCATTATGACTATGCTTCTATTTTATGGGAAGATATGAAGAATACTTTTTAGAGGAATCAAAAGGCAATAAAAGGAAAAACAAAGGATAGGATACTCACATACATACCATATCAGAGGTATTGGCAGTTGGTAATATGGCATGCAATGGATCAAGACAGAAACATTCCAAGAAGAGCAAATGAGGAACATGGGCCAATATTCTATATGGGTAAGATGACTTCTGCTATTAAAATTGACAATTTTCCAAAACACAGACCTCTTCTAAGGTCACTTAGGCAATACATTCCAAGGGAGAGTGAGATATTAAAAGCTTATTGCACCTCAATGGGACTTGAACAACCTCAAGCCCCTACCCATGAGGAACAACCTGAGTTGAGAGGTGAGGGGTCTATTCAAACTAGAGAGGGGGAGAATGTTCAAGGGGGAGAACATTCTGAGAGAATAGAGAGGGAAAATTCAGAGAGATTGGTTAGAAATGAAAGTGAAAAACAGAAAGAGAGTGGTGAGAATGAGAGAATGTTAACAGAATTTGAAACAGAAAGATATAATTCTGATCCAGCCAACTTAATCCGGGCAGCCACATCTACTGTTGGTTCACAACCCTTGGTGACCAACATTGAAGAAAACACCATGGAACCCGTGGTGGAACTTGAACAACCCATCCCTAGCCACTCAGAAGCATTTCAACATGCTGTTGTTTCAAAACAAACAGGGGAACCATCCCAAACTCATTTGGAGGGAGGTGATAAATCCCAACCTATTCTTCAACACTTTGAGTCTGGATTGCACAGTGATATCCTAATTGAGTCTGAAATTCCTTTTCACATTAGCACATCACAGGAATTTCGTATTCCTGTATCAACATCCATAGACATTCCTATTATTGGTTGTCAAGGATTGGAAGGAAGTCCTGGTGAAGTGAACATCTCAAAAGCTTCATTAGACAGTGTCTATGTGGTACATGGTCTCTCTGTGGCACCTACAGGCCAAGAGTTCTCTGAACACTTGAAAACTGGGTCATTTGTTGATCCAGGTTCACTGTTAGAACCTTCTGAATTTGAAAAGATTCAGAAACAAAATCAAGTGTTGGGGGAGAAAGTTGAGAAATTGGAGAATACAGTTGAATCTTTGAAAAATGAGGTAAAGGATCTCAAAAATCTGTTGGAAGGCAAAGCAAAGTCTGTTGAACAAAAAGTGGATGGAATGAAAGAGTCCTTGGAATCTCACAAAAAGGAGATCAAGGATAATATGACAAAATTTCAAAAGGATCTTCTGAAGAATATGAAGGATTTACATACTTCTCTTGTGAAAGTAATCAGTTCTAATCTGGCCAGTGTTTCACAGCCCTTAGCCATCATGCCTTTGTCTGTTGCCGAACCTGAATCAGAATCAACTCAGTCCAAAAGAAAGTTTGATGATAATGATCCTCATGATCATCAAAAGGGGGTGTTAGGACACTGAAGTTGTCCTTTATAATAGAAAGTTTTGTAAAGCAATAGCTGTGTTAAAGGGCTTATGCTTAATTGTTGTAGCAAGTGATGAAGACTATAAATAGGTCTTTACTTGTAGTTTGTAAGAAGTGAATTCATTAATACAAGATGTAGATCTCTAATCACTTTGTGTTCTCTCTAGGTTAGATTTCCTTTTCAATAAAGTTCTTCATCATCTTGTTACACAATACTTGGATTGTATGAAGATCATGAACCTAACAGGGGGAGAAAAGACAAAAGATAAGTACTGAGTTAGAAAAACAAAGCACTGGTGAGTTTGAAAATGTTGAAAAGTCAGCAGATATTGGAGTGACAGATTTTGAGTTTGCAGATATGGAGTTAGCAGATGCAGATGTTCAGAACTCAGAAAAGGTTGTTTTTGAAGAATCAGCAATTGTTGAGAAATCAACAGAGGTTCAAAAGGAAATAAGTATTCAGACAATAAGTTCAGATTCTGAAGGTGATATGGAAACTGATAAAGTGGTAAAAGAAAACTCTTCTGAAAGTGTCACTGATAAAACAGAGGAACTGGATTTGAATACTGAAATGGAGGTAAATTCTGATGAAACTGAAGTTCTTATGGCAGATGTTGAAGTCAGGGCAGATGAAAATGTTATAACAGATGTTGATGTTGTCATGGAAGTTCAGAATGTCAAGTCAGCAAGTATTTTTGGATCAGATAAGGCAGTAATGACAGATCAGAATGCTATGACAAATGAAGTAGCGTCAGATTCTTCTGAAAAAGGTTTTGAGATCAGTATGGCAGATATTTCTGAAGAAAGTTTGATTGAAAGTTCTGAAGTGAACACTTGTACAGAAATTGTTCCTTATGCCAGAATTGAGCTTCTTAATTCTAAGATGGAAGAAAGAAGGTTGAATGAGGTCTTGATAAGGAGGATGCATAATGAGTTGGTCAGAGCTCTTAATGTTCAGGAAATTCAAAGAATTATAAAGACAGTGAGACCTATTGATTTGTTGGGAGAAGAGGATCACTTAGTTGGATACACAAGTAGTTTTCAAGAGAATTTTGAACTTCATTTTCGGGATGAGTTAAATATTCTTAGCGGAGAATATGAAAGAGTTGAAAACTACTTCATGCCTTTGGAGTATGTGTACAGAAGACCCATTGTGATTCCTAGGATTGAATTACCAGTATTAAAAGAACCTTTATGTGATTTCATAATCAGTCAGAGTGATACTCCTCTGGCTAAACATTTCATTAAAGCTATATTTCCAGAAGAAACATATGAGAATATCTACTGCGAAGAAGATGACTCAGTAATAATTGAGAACTTTATTGATGGGTTCTTGGATGAAAGAATTCAGATGATTTATGTGGAAGCTTCTAACAGATTCAGAAAACCTGATGAAAGACTACATTGTAACAACCCAATTCCCATATACACAACAATTCACATAATGTAACATAACATTCATATAACAAAAGAAACATCATGTTACAATTTCTGTCCCGCAGTCTTTTACAAATAAAAGAAACCATTGTACTACAAACTTTGTACTATTTACATACATAACATTTAATATCATGATGCGACTGCTAAACAAGCCAAAAACTTCATCTTATAATCCTTCACAAAAGCCATCCCTTGGTTACTCTAATTACTTGCTCTTACATGATCAACCACCTGGAATACATATTTTAAAACAAAAATGAGGGTTAGACCTTGTGGTCTAAGTGAGAAAATCCCTGTTAGTTTACGAACCATTTATATAAACTTCATTCATATAAATCATGCGACACAATCATATATATATCTAATCAAGCGCACATATCATGTACCTTCCCTTCTCATTCCTCCTGGCCATATTAGTTGGTAGCAAGCCAACTAATAATATACAACGCTGTACAACATCTACAACCAAACAACGCTATACGGATTCTATAGCCAAACACACCGGTCCTAAGCCCGGCCAAAGCATTATAACACATTATAATACTTATGTAAATATAATACCTCAATATATTATAATTCACATATCGACACATAATCACCAATTATCACATTCCCAAACCATACATATATGTATTCCAGTTAAAAACGCTTTTAAAGTAAAACTCACCTGTTTTGATTATTACACACGCTCGCAAGCTCCTTTCAAACTGGTCTTATCTCTTACCACGACTTCCACAGAATCTGAAACAATTTAAGGTACATATACTGCTTTACAAGCCAACATATAAAGCTTACCAGTTCCTGTTCTCAACTGTATCACTAAACATAACAACTACCGGGACTATACAGAGTACCGGGCTTCTCAGTACCGGGACTTCACAGTACCAGGACTCTTTGGTACCGGGAGTTCGATCACCGGAAGTTGCTAATACCGGGAGTTTCACTATACCGGGACTCCACACTACCGGGAGTCCACCGGGAGTCATCAGTACCGGGACTTCCCCGGGACTCTCAAGAACACAGTCGGTTATTTTCTCAGAAATCGATTGAAATCTATACCAATCACAGAAATCGTAACTTCTAAACCGATAGATATCTTCTATTATTGATTACCAACACAAAATATAAAGGTACTTACCTCAAAATCAACTTCAACCAAATCAATCGATGCTTTCTCCGTATGTTTCCTTTCTTGCTTCTTTTCGCCTCCAGAACTCCCGCACACACACTCTTTCTATTTTTAGGATATCTGAATACTATCTGATGCTTAAGAGGTAATATCAAACCACACTTACCAAATGGACCTTGAACTTCTCATTAATGATCCAAACACCCTTAAACTTATAATTTACCCAAACTTACCCTGAACATCATATTTTATAGTTAAATTATCTAACGGACTTACCCGAGGTATTACATCATCTCCCCCTTAAAAGAATTATGTCCCGGAATTCAGTTAAATGAAAAGTTGAGGGTATTTGGATCTCATTTCCGTCTCTGATTCCCACGTGGCATCCTGACCTCTATGATGTCTCCACTGAACTTTCACTTGCCTGATTTCCTTATTCCGCAGCACTTTAACTTTACGATCAACTATAGCTTCCGGCTCTTCCACATAATTCAGTTTTTCGTCGACTCGGATATCTGGTAGAGAGACTGCTTGGTCTGGAGTAACCAAACACTTTCGGAAGTTCGATACATGAAACGCATTATGGAATCTGCTCAATTCTGGTGGAAGATCTAATCGGTAAGCGACTTCACCGATCCTTTCTGTTATTGCAAACGGTCCAATATACCTAGGGCTAAGTTTACCTTGTCGTCCAAATCTGATGACTCCTTTCCACGGCGAAACCTTTAACATTATGTAATCCCCAACTTGAAATTCTAATGGCTTTCAGCGTCGGTCAGCGTAGCTTTTCTGTCTGTCTTGAGCCACTTTTAATCGTTCACGAATCTGAGTAACCTTATCGGCGGTTAGCTGAACTATTTCCGGCCCCGCTAACTGTTTCTCTCCCACTTCGTTCCAACACAGAGGCGTTCGGCATTTCCTACCATACAGTACTTCGAACGGTGCCGCTTGTATGCTGGAATGATAACTGTTGTTGTAAGCGAATTCGATTAACGGTAAATGCTTATCCCAAGATCCCCCAAAATCAACAATGCAAGCCCGTAGCATATCATCTAAAGTTTGTATCGTTCGTTCACTCTGACCATCTATTTGGGGATGATACACTGTACTTAACTTTATCTGTGTTCCCATCTCTTTTTGAAAACTTCTCCAAAATCTTGAAGTAAAACGACTATCACGATCAGAAATGATCGAGATTGGAACTCCATGTCGAGTTACTATTTCATCAATGTACAACTTAGCTAATCGCTCCATCGAATCGGTTTCCTTTATTGGTAGAAAGTGTGCAGACTTTGTCAATCTGTTGACGATCACCCAAATAGAATCAAATCCCTTCGGAGTCCTTAGTAACTTCGTGATGAAATCTGTGGTAATATGTTCCCATTTCCACATAGGTATTTCTAGCCGCTGTAGTTGACGAAACGGCTTTTGGTGTTCGATCTTCACTTTCTTACAAGTATCACATCTTTCCACATACTGAGCAATCCCTCTTTTTATCCCTGGTCACCAATAGAATTGCTTTAGGTCTTTATACATCTTGTTTGTACCTGGGTGAATAGAGAAACGGGATTGATGAGCTTCTTGTAAAACACGATCACGTAACCCACCCAAACGAGGTACCCATACTCTGTTTCCCAGACACAATAACCCCCGATCATCTTTTACTAGCAATGCTGACATCCCCACTAACCGTTCTGATTTCAAATTTTCATCCTGATAAGCTTCCACTTGACACTTCTGCAATTCGTCAAATATGTTGGGTAGGAGTTCAGTTCGTAGCGAAATAACCTTTATTGTTCCACTCCTTTCTTGACGACTCAATGCATCCGCCACCACATTCGCCTTTCCCGGGTGATAAAGGATTTCACATTCGTAATCGTTCAGCAATTCTAGCCATCTCCTTTGTCTCATATTCAGTTCCTTATGATCAAAGAGGTGTTGGAGACTCTTGTGATCAGTATAAATCTGACATTTGGAACCATACAGATAATGTCTCCAAATCTTCAACGCGAAGACAACTGCTGCAAGCTCCATGTCATGCGTAGGATACTGTCTTTCATGATCCTTTAATTGACGAGAAGCATAAGCAATAACCTTTCCCCACTGCATAAGTACACATCCCAATCCCAGTTTTGACGCATCACTATAAACAACAAAATCTTCCGAACCTTCAGGTAGTGATAGAATCGGTGCGCTGCACAGTTTCTCTTTCAATATCCGGAATGCCTCGTCATGTTCTGCTTTACACTCGAACTTCAGGTTCTTCCGGGTCAGCTTAGTCAAAGGCGTTGCGATACGAGAGAAGTCTTTTATAAATTTCTATCCGGCTAAACCCAGAAAACTACGTACTTCAGTTGCTGTCTTCGGCGGTTCCCACTTTTCAACTGCTTCCACTTTCATCGGATAAACTTGTATACCTTTCTCAGAAACGACATGCCCTAGAAACTGAACTTCTCGCAACCAGAATTCACATTTAGAGAACTTAGCGTACAACTTTTCTTTCTTCAGCAACTCCAGAACCAAACGAAGATGTTGTGCGTGATCCTCTTTGGATCGGGAATAGATAAGGATATCATCAATAAATACAATAACGAATTTATCAAGATACGGCTTACATACCCGATTCATTAAATCCATAAAGGCAGCTGGAGCGTTCGTCAGTCCGAACGACATCACTAAGAATTCGTAGTGGCCGTGCCTTGTACGAAAAGCAGTCTTTAGAACGTCTTCTTCTTTAACTTTCAACTGGTGATAACCGGATCTTAGATCAATCTTGGAGAAATAGCAAGCTCCAACTAACTGATCGAAGAGGTCATCAATTCGGGGTAACGGATACTTGTTCTTTATCGTGCACTTATTCAATTCTCGGTAGTCGATACACATTCTCATCGAACCATCCTTCTTTTTCACAAATAACACTGGTGCTCCTCACGGTGAAGAACTAGGTCTGATGAAGCCTTTATCGGATAGATCTTGCAGTTGTGCCATCATCTCTTTCATCTCTGGAGGTGCCAGACGATAAGGTGCACGGGCTACCGGAGTGGCTCTAGGAATTAGGTCTATACCGAACTCTACTTGTCTAACAGGCGGAAGACTATTCAAGTCTTCGGGGAATACTTCAGGGAATTCACTAACAATAGGAATATCTTCCATCCTATTCTTTTCTGGCTTAATATCTATCACGTAAGCCAAGTAACTCTGACAACCCTTATTCACACACTTACGGGCTTTTATCATAGATATAAGGCTAGACTGATGATTCCTACGATCGCCATAAATCACTACTGGTCTTTTATCAGGTAATACAACATTTATTAACTTCTTATCACAATTTATGATAGCCTGATTCTCAGCTAACCAGTCCATTCCCATTACGACGTCAAACTCTATCAAAGTTATAGGAAACAATTGTATCGGCCCTCTACTTTCCTCTATATTTATCACACAGTCATTAAACACTTCTTTAACTGACACTTGATTATCATTTTCCGTATCTACTGATAGAGCATGTTCTAGCAATTTAGGTTTCAAACACAGGCAAGCAGCAAATGGAGGAGACACAAACGATCGGTTTGCACCAGAATCAAATAACACCTTTGCACCTGTAGAGTTTATTAAAAATGTACCTGTGACCACATCCGGAGTTTCCTCCGCTTCTTTCTCAGTCATTTGAAATGCGCGACCCCTGGTTACTGGCGGTTCCAGTCTTGGTATTACTGGTTTAACAATTGCTGGCCTGCCCGATGACCCACCTTTCCAGTCTTGGTATTACTGGTTTAACAATTGCTGTATCCTCCCCCGCGGACAGTCCGACAGAAGATGGTCCGGAGAATTGCATAAGAAACATAACCGCCTTACCTTACAATCTTTAATGACGTGTCCGGTCTTCCCACACTTATAACACGCTCGTAAATCACCTTGGCATTTCCCTTGGTGGACACGGTTGCACTTCTGACATGGTCTTTCCGCTGGTCGAAACGGCGGACGGTTATCATACCTCTGAAATCGGGATTTCTTCGGATCGTGTTGTGGTCCTTCCCACTTTCTCTTCCCGATACTTTTATCGCCAGCATCTCTTCTAATATCTCTTTCAACATTCTCCGCGGCATCAATTACAACTGAGAAGGTATCGGGTCCTTTTGCAGTCACTAGCCTTCTGACTTCTGAGTTCAGCCCAAAGATAAACTTTCCGTCTTCATCGCCTCCGTAGCAACGTAGTATTCTGCAAACCGAGACTTTTCCAGAAAGCTAGCAGTGTAATCTCGAACGGATAAGTTTCCTTGTTGTAAGTTCATAAATTCCCCTTCCAGTTGTTTGACGGCTGCTTGGGGACAAAATCCGTTCCTGTAGGCTATCACAAATTCTTCCCAAGAGAGGGTAGAATAAACATCAGATCCCTTAGAATGAATAAAGGATTCCCACCAATACAAAGCATCCCCCTTTAACATTGCTGTTCCATACAATACTCTATCTTCGTCAGCGCACTTACTCGTCTTGAAGATAGCTTCTATTTCCTTCATCCATCTCATTGCTTTCATTGGATCCCTGTCTCCTGAGTAGGTCGGAGGTCTACAACTTAAAAACATTTTGTAGTCGCACCTCCTTTGTACTGGTACAATGATAAATCCCAGATCTCTAGCAATAAGATATGAATGTAGTGAGAGAGAATCTAGAGAGCAAATATGTCATCCATATATTGAGTTACAAAAGGTTTCTTAAGGGATCTAGATTCTCATCTAACTAAGAACTAGACATGCCTATTTATACCCATAACATACAAGGTATAAAGGCACAGCTAACAAATATAGTACATTGACTTTACAGTAAATCTTGAATACAACAATGCTCTAACAATCTCCCCCTTTGGATTCAAGATTTAAAAAAATATGACTGCAGTCTTCAGCTCTTTGTAAAGTCAATCTTCTCAAACAGACACTCTATCAAACCATCTTCAAATAGCTTTATCTCCACTAGTTCATGGTGAACTATATGCTTTGACACTCTTTAAGAACTCAGCTTTGAAGAATCTTCAGACAAACATGAAAAGTCATTGTCTTTTTCTTTGAAAAATCAACCTTCTTCAATACAATCTTCAACAGATTGTCTTCAAGTCTTGAACATGGATTTCATATCTTTATATAGAACCATCAATTCGGAACAAGATAAATCAGAAACGATTAGAGTTTGGATCAGAAGGATGTGAAACCATCCACATTGTTGAACTTTTAGGTGTAAGCGCATTCCGATAACCACTCAGAACTAAGATAACCAAATTCAGCAACATTTGGACTTCACATGATCCTTCTCCCCAATCTTCAGTCTTTGTTCACGAATCTTTGACTTGAAATATCTTTGATTTGAAAATTCTTTGACATGAAATTGAAATTAAACTTTTCTCCCCCTTTTTCGATGATGGTGAGCATCATAATCATCGAAAACCATTTTCAATTTCAGTCGTGTCTTTGAGTATTGCTAACAATCTCCTCCTTACAGAATAACCTTGCTCCCCCTCAAAATAAGAATTCTGGAGAAATTTATTTTCTCCCCCTGAAAGTATGCATATATTTCAATAACGTACAGTATTTGAAATCGTAGCACAAATTTTAAAACAAATTTACACAAGGAAAATAACATTCATTGAATTTTATTTTATAACTACAAACATTTGATCATTTGAAAACTTTATAAAAGAAATTCAGCTTAATGAAATTTAACAAATTTTTCAATCAACTGAAATCAAATGCATGTGTTTGGATTCAAGAACAAGTCATCGCATATCAAGTTAAAAATGTTCAGTTTCAACCCCTTTATTAAATCTATTTGGTGTGCTAACATGCGAAATATGATTAGCATCAAGCATATGCAATTCTAAAACATATAAGAATACTTTGCTCTACTCACACTATTTGTCCAAAATCAGAATTTTCACAAATTTACGGGTTTATCGCGACTTTGTATTTTCCCAAGTTTCAAGAGATGTGTGCTCATTGGCATCTTTTCTTTTGTGCTCATTGGCATCTTTTGAATTGTGCACATTGGCATCTTTTGATTTTGTGCTCATTGGCATCTTTTGATTTTGTGCTCATTGGCATCTTTTGATCAAAAAGTTTAGTAAGAATAAGATACACCGTTAAACATGACTTTCTATCTGGTTCTATAGCAGGATTTGGGTCAGCAGATCCCAGACCAGTTGGCCTTAGGTGCTAGGTGATGAGCACCCCTTAGAACTTAATTTCCCAAACCAGAAAGGCCACATCGATATATCTTAAACCCATTTGTACCAGTAAAACATGGCTTTCTATCTGGTTCTATTGCAGGATTTGGGTCAGCCGATCCCAGACCAATTGATCTTAGGGACTAGGTGTCGAGCACCCCTTAGGACTTACTCTCCCAAACCAGAAAGGCCACAGGTACAAACTTTCAAACTAAATGATATTCTATATAAGTTCAGATTTCCATCACAAAATATGAATGATATCTCAATTACTTGGTTCTAAAACATAGTGCTTCCCCCATATTTTCGTTTCCATCCATCATTCTGATAAATAGTCTTTTTGAGCATTATATTCTATATAAGTCCAGATTCACATAACTTTGAGCATTCAGCATAATTTCATTCATGTTTTGCTGACCTTTCGATTTATTTCAAAGGTGAATAGTTGAAACAAATCTAACTCAGATAATACAAAAATACTTGTAAAATCATCTTTTAGCACACATTTAATTCATTGAATGAAAATTGAAAATTTTATCTCATTGAAATAAATTTGTAAAGATTCAAGTTTTCAAAGTGGTAGAAACAAAATATAATCCAATGTTACCTTTTACCACGTTCCTTGAAACAGAGAGATGTAACAGTTAAAGATATCACCTGAGAAGTGTGAGTTCTAAACTCATTTGTTTAGAAGTCTTAGTCTTTGAAGTACGGGTTTTGAACTGATATGTTCAAAAGCCAATAATATTTGTCTCCCCCTTAATGGTACAAATATTTTTCAAAAAATACGCCGCTTCTCTTCTGTTTTCAGTCATGTGTGTGGTATGTTTCTACAATTCAGTACAACACATGAAGAACCTGCAAAACAGATTAAGCAGATTTTGGTACCCAATGGCATTTGGGTCCTAGTGGGTTAGGTGTAGATTTCTTACAAGGAATACTGTAAGAACCATACCAATAAGAAGTATAATCTTTATGCACAAAATCATTTGATCCACAGTAAGAACAACAGATTTTCTTATGTGCCAACCTAATCAGATGATTTACAGAATAAATAGGAATAGGTTTAGCACAAGATTTACCTTTTGGCGCATTGTTCTTCTTTTCATTTGATGTGGATACAGATGATTTTGGCACTTCTTTCTTTGGAACTGTTGTGCCTTTTACTCTCCATTCCATCTTCACCCTCTTGAAGACTGGAACTTCTTCAGGTTTGGAAGTATTAACTTTAGGCACTTTTGTTTTGTTATCTGATTTATCATACAGAGGATTATAGAAGAGATTTGTTGAACAAATCCGACCTTTTGAGAAATCTGTTGATCTATTAAATTGTTTAGAAGAAATGTTTTTAAAACTTGAACTTGAAGCAGTTTTAAAAGAGCATTCAGAATCATTTGAATCAACAAATGGAGTCTGAAAGATAGAATTATGACCGGTCTGCTTTGAGACATCAAATTTAAAAATAACGTCTTCAAGTTCTTTGACTTTGTTTATTAAAACATTTTTCTCTTTAGAAATTAGATCAAATTTCTTTTGGAGATCAGATTTAATCAACTGATCCTTCATAATATCAGCTGATAAACCAGATAATCTTTTGGTAAGATTAAGAATCACATCTTCAAAATATTCACGTTCCGATTCAAAATCTTTTTCCAAAAACTTTCTTTTATCAGTAATCTCTTTGAAAATTTCCATATTTTTCTTTTTAAGAGTTTTACTTTCCTTTTCAAAGAGATTTTTCTTTTCCGTGAAATTTTTTCTTTCCTTTTCCAAAAGATTTTCTAATTCAGAGATTTTCACGGAAAGTTCAGAACTTTTAATCTCAAAAGATTTTCGTTCAGTTTCAAATTTAGCTCTTTCTTTTTCGAGCTTGTCTTTTTCTAAAAATAAAACTTTCTCAAGATTAGAAATTTGTTTTGAAAGTTTTATATATTTAAGCTCAATTACTTCCTTTTCTTTAAGAACTTTCATTGAAGAAAGTCACTCTCTTTCACGTTCTGTAAGCTTCTTCTTCAATTCAACGTTTTCACCTTCCAACGTTGTTCTTTTCTCTTGAACTTCTTTTAATTGATCGTGCAGACATGAGTTGTCTTTCTTTGCTTCAAGATCTGCAATATAAGCTTCAAGATCAGTTATTCTTTTAGTAAATTTAGCATTTGAAGAAGAAATGTCTAAAATTTGTCTTTTCAGATTAACATTTTCTTCTTCCAATGCTTTATTTAAAATAGGAACTGAAGGATTTGAAGCATTGTCTTTAACAAGAGTTTGTGATATTGGAGATGTTTCTGTTAAGAGAACTTGTTGTAAAATTCCATTATTTGACTTAACAGGAACATGTGATTTTGAAGATGTTTCTGTTTTAATAACTTGTTGCAACACTACATTATTTGGTTTAACAGAAACATTTGGTTTAGAAGGTGTTTCTGTTATAATAACTTGTTGCAACATTTTATTATTTGGTTTAACAAAAACTTTTGCAATTGGAGGAATCTCCTTTTTCAGAGTTTGCTTCAAATCTTCACCACTGCTTTTAACAATAACTTGTTGTAAAACCATCTTGAATATTGCTAGAAATTGATCGTTCAGAAGATCAAGCAGTTAGTGTAAGAAAAATTACACTTATGAGAATTTAACCAACATTCCTAAGAATTCGGATGCTCAATTCGGATGCTCAATTCGGATGCTCAATTCGGATAATCAATTCGGACTTGATAGATTTCGAAATCCTCCAATTCGAACTTAACAGCGTTCGAATTCACTCAATTCGGATGTACTAAGGTTCGAATTCACTCAATTCGAATGTACTTAGGTTCGAATTCACTCAATTCGAATGTACTTAGGTTCGAATTCACTCAATTCGAATGTACTTAGGTTCGAATTCACTCAATTCGGATGTACTAAGGTTCGAATTCACTCAATTCGAATGTACTTAGGTTCGAATTCACTCAATTCGAATGTACTTAGGTTCGAATTCACTCAATTCGAACTCAACAGGGTTCGAATTCTATACTTAGGAAAATTTAATCAACTCAAATCAATACACAAGTTCTCAATTCGAATCTAACAGAGTTCGAATTCTCTACAATTCGAATCTAATAGGGTTCGAATTCTATGAATTCGAATTCTTCTTGAGTCGAATTCTACACTTGTGATGCCAAGAACAATCCGAATTCTCTATGAATGTTCCGAATTCTCTTTGAATGATCCGAATTCACCAAGAATGATCCGAATTCTGCACTTCGAACTTCAAAATCACTTAATCTGCCATAACTTCTTCAATTCTTGATCAATTGTGATGAATCTTATATCAAATTGTTCGTAATTGAAATCCGCACACTTTTTCTGTTGATTGCAATTCACAATTCGATCAATTTGAACAGATTAAGATCAAAACAGTGATCTTGAAGTTTTCGAAAAAAAATTCAAGAATCGATTAGATCTGTCAATTCTGTGCAGATTTTGATGTTAATCCAAGAATTAAAAGTGTTCAGGAAGCAAATCCGAATGCCATGATGCAAAGAATTGATTCAAAAACTCAAAATCTGGAAAAACTTCATGTCTGAATGATAAGACTTCAGATGAACAGTAAAAGCCACTTGGTCCGAATTCTTGAAGAACAGTGTAAAAAATCTTCAATTTGGTCTTCGATCTGCTTGAATCTTCTGTTTAGCTCTGATACCAAATGATAAATCCCAGATCTCTAGCAATAAGATATGAATGTAGTGAGAGAGAATCTAGAGAGCAAATATGTCATCCATATATTGAGTTACAAAAGGTTTCTTAAGGGATCTAGATTCTCATCTAACTAAGAACTAGACATGCCTATTTATACCCATAACATACAAGGTATAAAGGCACAGCTAACAAATACAGTACATTGACTTTACAGTAAATCTTGAATACAACAATGCTCTAACATACAACAGTCGATGTGATTGGCATTTCATCTTCCTGTCCAGGATCCGGTATTCCAGTTTCATTATGACGGTTCCGATCAAACATTGTTTGTATGCTAGCCTGTAATCTTCCCATTTCTGCCATTAGATCATCTCTGGTAACAAACTCTGTACCCTGTGGCTGGACTCTTCCTCCGGCTCGACCTCCAGCTCTACCCCCGACTCTGCCCCCAGATCTGCCTCCCCTGTCCCCCGTTCCTATCGGCGGATTCGTACTATTCGGTTTTCTTCCTCCCCCTCGATTCGAATTCCGTGTACCGCTTGCCATTATGTAGATTTAAACAAGGTTAATATACACATACGCATATACCCCGTATAACAAGGTATTCCAGTTCAAACATGTACCTGTAAGATCACAATTACACTGGCCAGGTGTAATATGAAATTACCTTACATGATGTTCCTTCTACCTTTTATACTTCATCATCCCAAGGTTCTATAATGATAAGGACATCTTACTTCACATGCAGTTTAAGTCTAGGTACAGATACAAATACCTAAATCCCTTAAACAAAGGCTCTGATACCATTTGTAACAACCCAATTCCCATATACACAACAATTCACATAATGTAACATAACATTCATATAACAAAAGAAACATCATGTTACAATTTCAGTCCCGCAGTCTTTTACAAATAAAAGAAACCATTGTACTACAAACTTTGTACTATTTACATACATAACATTTAATATCATGATGCGACTGCTAAACAAGCCAAAATCTTCATCTTATAATCCTTCACAAAAGCCATCCCTTGGTTACTCTAATTACTTGCTATTACATGATCCACCACCTGGAATACATATTTTAAAACAAAAATGAGGGTTAGACCTTGTGGTCTAAGTGAGAAAAATCCCTGTTAGTTTACAAACCATTTATATAAACTTCATTCATATAAATCACGCGACACAATCATATATATCTAAGCAAGTGCACATATCATGTACCTTCCCTTCTCATTCCTCCTGGCCATATTAGTTGGTAGCAAGCCAACTAATAATATACAACGCTGTACAACATCTACAGCCAAACAACGCTATACGGATTCTATAGCCAAACACACCGGTCCTAAGCCCGGCCAAAGCATTATAACACATTATAATACTTATGTAAATATAATACCTCAATATATTATAATTCACATATCGACACATAATCACCAATTATCACATTCAGAAACCATACATATATGTATTCCAGTTAAAAACGCTTTTTAAAGTAAAAGTCACATGTTTTGATTATTACACACGCTCGCAAGCTCCTTTCAAACTGGTCTTATCTCTTACCACGACTTCCACAGAATCTGAAACAATTTAAGGTACATATACTGCTTTACTAGCCAACATTTAAAGCTTAGCAGTTCCTGTTCTCAACTGTATCACTAAACTTAACAACTACCGGGACTATACAGAGTACCAGGCTTCTCAGTACCGGGACTTCACAGTACCGGGACTCTTTGGTACCGGGAGTTCGATCACCGGAAGTTGCTAATACCAGGAGTTTCACTATACCGAGACTCCACACTACCGGGAGTCCACCGGGAGTCGTCAGTACCGGGAGTCTACCGGGACTTCCCCGGGACTCTCAAGAACACAGTCGGTTATTTTCTCAGAAATCGATTGAAATCTATACCAATCACAGAAATCGTAACTTCTAAACCGATAGATATCTTCTATTACTGATTACCAACACAAAATATAAAGGTACTTACCTCAAAATCAACTTCAACCAAATCAATCGATGCTTTCTCCGTATGTTTCCTTTCTTGCTTCTTTTCGCCTCCAGAACTCCCGCACACACACTCTTTCTATTTTTAGGATATCTGAATTCTATCTGATGCTTAACAGGTAATATCAAACCACACTTACCAAATGGACCTTGAACTTCTCATTAATGACCCAAACACCCTTAAACTTATAATTTACCCAAACTTACCCCGAACATCATATTTTATAGTTAAATTATCTAACGGACTTACCCGGGGTATTACATACATGTTCAGAAAGAAATTGTGAAAGTACTAGAGTTTCAGACTGATGAGTTTGATGGGCTAAAGTATGTAAGTTTGATAGTTTAGAAGGAAGGAAATCTGAAGGTTAACATGACAATTTTTGACTTTCACAGATTGTTTTTGAAAGATCAATTGTTTCTAGTAAAGTTCTTTGCTAGTACTGAAGAATCTTGGATAGAACTTGAATGCAGAAAAATTCTGGGGATTTATGTCAGAAATATATACTTCTATGATTTTCAGTTGGCAATTGAAGCAGGGAAAGAGAAATGTAACTTGAGCAAACCAATCAAAAAGCCTATTCATGAAATTGGAGGTCGTGGATTTATTACTGAAGGAGTTGAAAATGATGGTTTTGTGTACATAGTCTCTGGAGTAAGAATGTTTTTCAGATTAAATGATCTGGTGAAGTACAGTAATGCTACTTTACAGTACTTGTTACTAAAAATGGCTGTAAATGCTGAGGGTGAGAAAGTTGTTCTGAAATAAAAATACAAAAGGCATATCAAAGAGAGGTTGGATCTCAGAACAAGAATCAAAGACTGCAGTGAATGGATGCTCTCAGAAGAAAACCCAAAGAAACTGTTACATAAAGACTTTGTATTCCCTGCTGAGTATGAGGTAAATGGAGTTTATTCAGAAGAGATTGAAGAAGATATTCCAGATGTGTCTTCACAAGATGTTAAAATGAAAGATGCAGATCAGCCAGAAAAGTCTGAGGCTAATGAAGAAGAAATACCTGTTGATGTTAATGGTTACTTTCTGGAGTATGCTCTTCCTAACTTCTTTCAACCAAAAGAAGTAAACTTTCAACGTGTGTATCATGATAGAACAGATGTACAAAAATGGCTTCGTGCAGAGATGGCAAGATGCTTAGCAAAACCAAAAGAAGCAGTGTATTCAGATTTCTTAATCACTGGAATAAGAGAATTGAGTGTTAAGAAGTTCAGAAAATATGAGTATTATTCATTTGTTGTATATACAAAGACCTTGTGTATATCTTTCAAAGCCAAACAATGGTCGTGAACAGTTGAATCTTCTGAAGAGTGGAAATGTTGTAAGATATCCAGAGTTGGGAGTTTTCTTGAGAAATGACAGAAAAGATAAGATTTTCTTCACACCAGATGAAGTGGCAAAATATTGTTCTGGAACTCTGAGATTCATCAAACATAGCTTGGAGAAAAAGTTAACAAGAGGATCTCAAGTTGAAGAAATACAAGAGATCATAGAAAAGATTGAAAGAAGGCTTAATCTGAGAAATGTAATTCTTTTAAAGATTGTACCTGCTTTGAAAGAGTTCAATGTTGATAAGTACATGACTGTTTGACAAAAAGGGGGAGATTGTTAGATCTGAAGTTTTGTCAAAAGTTACAAGTATTGGTTCGGGATAGAAGACTCAGAGTTCTGAGTAAGAAGACTCAGAAGCTCTGGCTGAGAAGTCTCAAAAAGATTACAAGTATGAAAGTCTAAACAGAAGGATCAGAGTTCTGAGTAGGAGACTCAGAACTTCTGAAGATGAAGTTGAAAGTCCAAGTGCTTTAAAGGAAGTTCTGATATGCTTAGTCAAAAGATTGTTCAGAAGTTCTGAACAACATGTTCAGAACTTATGACAGGATATTTTCCTTTTTATTCTGTTAGTTAAATAGGACACGTGTAATATTCCTATTAGTCTTTCATGTATATGTACTGTAGCTTTAGCATTTCCTTACAGTATATATAGTTGTTAGCACTGTTTTGCTAACTAACATTCCCGCATATCTTTGTATTCACTTTTGTAATCTTTGAGATATTCTCTCTCTAGATTTGTAATCTGTTCTTGATTGAATACAATACTTTTGGATCCAATTCTCTATCATTTACTGTTTGATCATTCATATTTGATTGTAAGATTGAATCCTGGTTTCTACAAGGACCATTTTCGTAAAAACCACCAAACCATAGGGACCAAATCCATAATTTACTCTTATATTAATTACTAATAATAAAAAAATTAAAAAAATAAATAAAGTTCGGGTTGGGCGAGTGGGGTTGATATCCAACCCGTTACGACATACCCGCACAATATCTTGGGTTCAGGGTGTTCGGATATTCGGGTGGTCGGATATCGGTTTAGGTCCACTTTTTCGAGTCAAGTCGGGTTGGTCGGGTTTTGCTTACCCCTATGCTACAATCTATAAAATAGAATAGTTGTTAGAGTTAAAAGTGATTTTCTATAGAAATTTTGACTTTTAATACTTTATTTTAGAGAAAATATAGCATAGTCATAGAAGATACAGTTACACTTCATTACAACATATGTAATGGATGTGATTACTTATCAATTTTTTAGACTTTAATTGACGTGGCTAACTTATCATTTTTAGACTTGGATTCTTCCTCAAAACATGATGTACAAACGCTTTTCGAGTTCTTCATACTTAATTTTCTTAGAATATCTCCAACAGCTTTTTTAAAATGGAGATTTTTAAGATTTTTTGTTTCAACAGATTCCCCAAAATAGGAAAAAACTCTCAATATGAGTCTGGCTAGTGCCCGACGACAGTGCCATAGGGCACTGTAACATGGTAGGGTCTCCAGAAAGGAAAGGGCCTCAGTACATCCCATGAGACAATGCCAGAGGGCACTGTCACATGTCAGGGTCGTGCAAGACATGTAAGTGCTTAAAATCCAGATTTTCTTCATTTAGTCATATGTTACTCATTTCTCATCCATTTTGAGCGATTCTTGTTGTTATGGATCCATATTTTAAAGTTTTTCAAGATGAAAATAAAGAGGATTGATGTTTTCACGAAGAGTTGAGGTTCCTATAAGTCCAAAGGTAAGCAAGTATCAAACCATCTCTTAACCTAGGGTTTGGTCATTTTCACCTCAACCCCTCGTTTCGTCTCTTGGGTTTCTTTATGTATGTTTTGAGAACAAATTAAGTGTTTTTGAGAAACTATCATGGATCTAGAAGTTTTTCTTGTGGATCTAAAGTCTCCGCCACTTTGGAAGCTAGAAGTAGATTTAGAACCTATGTTTAATTAACCTAACAAGGTTAGTTCAAGTTGCTTTGTGAACTATGTACATGCCAAAAATGTCTATTTTGATGTATTGAAATGATTTCTTTGACATTTATTAAATGTGGTTATTATTTGTAACACCCGAAATTTTCGATAAAATAGATTGATTGTGACACCCTCATTTGTCCAAACTTGACTTCATTTTTCCTAAGGGACGCTTGTCGTGGTAATTAGGTGCATCGAATGTTTTCCATGTCGAAAAAAGAATATTTCGAGGCTTGTTGGGTTTCTGGGTGATTATGCCAGAGGGCATAATCACACGTCACTATCGCGAAGGTTAGAGGGCTGACGGTATGTATAGGGCGACAATGCCCGCGATTGTTACAATTATCACTCTCGTTGGGCAAGTCGCTGGACTTGTACCGATAGGTGTAGGAAGCGGGAGATAATGCCGACGATTGTGACAATTGTCGGTTCAGCTGGAGTTACGGTTGTCGCTTTTGTAGTTGCGGTTGACAGCTCGGTCATTCTCATTCTTTTCTCCCCCTCGTGCTGATCATGATCGTCCTGATCATCATGTCTTCTCTTCGAACCCTATACCTGACCCTTACAGGTGTCTTCAAGGCTGGCAACCCTCTCGGTTAGAGCATCAAGGGCCTTCTTTACATTGGTTAGTGTCGCTGTAAGAGAATCAAGTCGGGCATCAGACGGTGTGACCGGGAGTGGTGGTTGGGATTGTGAGCGGAGAATGCTCACTAGATCAACTTCTGAGGAGGCGTTGACGTTGGATTCAGAAAGCAGTTTATCCAGTAAAGCGGCTTTGAGAGCCTCGACGCTCATGTTCTGTATACTCGGGGTTGGAGGAGGAGGTGGCAGTCGCATCAGTTGTTGCACTGGGGGGACTTCGGTAGCCACACCCTTACCCGCGATGGCCCTTTTGATGAAGGCCATATCATCAGAAAGCTGCTTCATGATCGTTGTTTGAACAACCTTTAAGGTGCCGTCCATTTGTTCCTTGGAGACGAACTCCGGGTGAGTAACTCCGGTGGTACATAGCCTTTCCGTTCTAGTAGCTATGGTGGATTGCACCGCAGTACTGCCTACGTTCACGGTTGGCTTGATGGAAGCCGTGGTAGGTCTTCCGCACTGTCCTTGCAAGCTACCGAAAGGTAGACTCACTCTGGGCGTTCCAGTCGAGGCACGAAGACTCTCGACATTAGCAGTATCATCGACCTGTGTCCTAGCCAAAGGAATAGTTTTAACAAGTGGATCTAGACTCAATTGTGCATTGAAGGAAGTCGAGAACGGGGGAGACTGTTCTCTTGTTTCAACACCAGAACTCTCCAAATGAGAGACCGGTGTAAGTTGTGATGAGTCCACGTGAGAAGATGAAACCGTTTCATTTTGACAGGAGACGGAGTGGCTAGGGGAGTGTGCATTTGGGTCTCTAGGCCCACGACGTCTTCTTCAATACCCAGTCGCAACGGATGCAACGGGATAGGAGATGTGGCTGCCTGGCTTGGTGTAGGCTGGTTGGGAGCAACCTGTGAAGATTGCTCCATCACACTCTCACCCTCATGCTTTTTCTTACTTTGCCTTTCTCTCACCTCACTTGTCTTTTCTTTTTCGACTATTTCTCCCTCTGCTCTCCTTTTCTCTCCAGATATGGCTTCAGAGTTAGGAGTGTCATCATCATCATCATCATCGTCCGACTCAGCTTCCTCACTGCCGGATTCCTCTGACCCTTCTTGGGCACCGAAAGCCGAGCCTGGCTGAGACTCGGATTCGGATTCCGATTGGGAGCCAGAGGCGGAACCGGTAGCTCGTACAGAAGCTGAGCCGGGCTCGGAGCTGGAAGAGGAGGCTGCCTCTTCAGCGACATGTTCTCGGGATACTCCTTCCACTTCCACGTCATGCAAAGCTGATTCTTCTACTCTAGGTGGAGTTGGTGTACGTGATGGGGTGGAGGTGGTGTACGTGATGGATTGGGATCGAGACGAAGTAGCACCGCGTGTTGACCTCCCGGCACTGCCCACGCCTGTTCCCCTCACAAAATGTTCTCTCATCATGCCCCGTCCGACAGCCCCTGCTGGTCGGACCCCTCTTCCTCGCATATATGGACCTACACGCCTCCCGGGTTGCGCTCGTTGGATAGGTCCAGCTGGATCTGGCTGGTCCATCCGAGCGTCTAGGTTGTTCTCTCTCCTATAGTCTATCACACTCTGTGCCATTTGGTCCGCGATAGCTAGTAAGTCTGCAGGAATCACCATAGGTTCTAGATCTTATATGACTAGTTTATTCTGAATTCTAGTCATGCGGGTAGATAAGAGTACCTCATGATCGGCGCGTCAAGGTATGGTGAGGTCGATCGCCATGAAGTGTGCGACTATCAGCTGGAGAAACCTTGGATATGGCAGAAAAGTGAGACGTCGGCTGCTTCCTTGCTTCTTCTGAACTTGTGCGACAAGCTCCGTCCAGAGTATCGTTGCGTAGTCGACATGTCGGCTGTAGATGACTGCATGTAATAGGCCGAGAAAGTTGACTGACATCTGATCGATGCCTTTGTTGACTGCTGATAGACACTTGTTCAATATGGTGAACAACGTGTACCAGACTGGCTGAAGTCGGACCCTGGAGAAGTGAGATGGTTGTGTTAGGCGGCCGGCATATCCGAGGATGCCAATGTCTCGGCAAAGAACTTCATCGGTGACTTGAGCATCGAAGGCGACATGTCCTGGAATTGCATTCGCTTCCGGAAGTTCGAGTATGCGGCAAAAGATGTGGCGAGTAATGACAATCTAGGAGTTGCCAATCCGGCCTTGAAGTATGAAGTGCTGGCCGCATTCGACGGGTGTGAGAGAACGCCATAGTTGAAGCACGTATACGGCTGGAATTGGAGCGTGAGCCGTCAGTGCTCGATTGAGCGCGTGGTACTTGATAACGCCACTTTTAGGCGTTATTTCCGGCTCTGAAACCAATGAGATTGGCTTGTAACTAAGCAAAGAGGCGGGATTTTATGGTTTATCGAGTGAAATGTGCAGGTTATCTAAAAGGCAGTGAACATATAGGAAAGACGCGGAAAAGAGCCCAAAAAAGTCCAAAACGAAGCCTAACGATGCCCGAGATCCAAGCCCAAGACCCGCGCCCAAACCAGGACCCGAACCGCGAACCAGAAACCGACCCAGAAGTCTTCTGGAAAGCGTGCGACTTTCCACGCGACTTGCAAGTCGCGTGGAAGGTCGCCTAACCCTCTGTTTCGTTTTTAAAGTTAGTTTTTCCGGGTTTTAGGTCATTATGCAGCACACGACGAACAGCAGCAGTTGAGGGGCGATTTTCTGAGGTTTTTTGGAGCTTTTGGAGCCACGAGAGAGGATCAATCGAAGAGGAAGTCACGACGCGACGCGGATTAGATCCGGGAGAGGGGAGTTTATCACTACGTCTTTCACGTTCACGTTTATCATGTTTACATACAGTTTTTCATCCCCTTTTCTTGCGTTTTTGTCCCCCAACATCATGAACTAATCTTTAGATGTTGGGGGTTGGAATGAATTTGATTTAAGTGTACAAACATGTGATTAGTGACTTTTATCAGTTTTTCCTATCTTAATGAAGCATGTGATTTGGTTGTTAATGCTATTGTGAGTCTAGCTAGCTTTCAATTGTTTTGTTGTTTTCAATTAAGTTCGAGAGAATTAATTGTTAACTAGAACTAGGAATCGCATGCCTAAGGTGAGAAAGGGGATAGAGATATTCCGAGTAAGCCTTAGTCCCGTTAAAATATTGAGCTTAATGTATTTTGAATTCCATAGGTGAGATCGAGAGATAAACTTGTGCTTTTCAAGATAAAACCCGTAGTTGCTCGAAAGAGAACAACGTTGATTTTTACAAGATTGGGTATTCATTATACGGAATAACCGATAACTGTTTTGAGTCAAGTGTTTGTATGTGAAAGTCTTAGGATTTCCAACCCTCAACTGTTTCCTCTATCAAAGTTTCTTAAGTTGTCTACTATCTTGTGTTGATTTATTTTATTTGCATTTGATTTGTTAATACCAACCACTCGAATTGCGACCGTTCAGTTAATAGTTTTTATAGTAATTGTGATACTTAGTTCCTAGTTCCATGTGTTCGATACTCGTACTTTCTAAGTACTATTACTTGATTTCGACCCGTACACTTGCGGTAAGATTTAGGGGGGGTGATACTCCCCTATCAAGTTTTTGGCGCCGTTGTCGGGGAACTAGTTGCAACTGATAGCACTACCATCTATAAGAACTATTACATTGAACAATTTTATTATTTTATTATTTTATTTCATCACTTTCAATTTCTGGATTGCTAATTTTGCTGATTCTTCTTTTCAGGTACTAATTGGTTTATGCCAAGGAAAACCCGAGGGAAGAACATCGAACCACTCGATCCGGAGATTGAAAGAACCGTCCGTCGTTTACTCAAAGAATCAAAGGTCAAAAGGCAGTTGAATATGGGTGACGAGAGACCTGCCAACGAGAGACCACGTAACAATCCACCACCACCTCTCGAAAGACGTCCTATGCGGTCGTTTGTCGATCCAAACGTGGCAGCTGTACGCATAGGAATCCAAGCACCCACCACTGCGGCGAATTACTTCGAGATCAAGCCGAGCACCATCGTAATGGTGCAACAAAATCAGTTCGTGGGAGCACCAACTGAAGACCCCCATGCACATCTTCGTGCATTTGAACGGATCTGCAACACATTCAAGATTAATGGGATGGAGGAGAACGCGATAAAACTGAGGCTATTCAGCTTTTCCTTAAAGGGTAGAGCTGAAATTTGGATAGAAGACCTACCATCGGATCTTATTACCACATGGGCCGACCCGAAGGCCGCATTTCTCCAGAAAATCTTTCCAACAAGCAGATCCGCCCAGCTCATGGATGAAATCACCCATTTCGCTCAATGGGATCAAGAAACACTGTATGAAGCTTGGGAGAGGTATAAGGACATGCTACAGAAGTGTCCTCACCATGGGTTGCAAGGTTGGGTCATCATCCAGACATTCATTAGTGGACTCCACCCGCAGTTCAAAAACGATATCACTGCCGCATCGGGTGGAGCACTAATGGATAAATCTTATGAAGAAGCATGCGAGTTGATCGATAATCTGGCCGAGCACAGTTTTTCTACTCCAAGATCAGCCGTAAGAAGAGTCGCGAGCATTCAAGAATCGGATGAGCTGAAAGAACTAAAAGCTCAATTAGCTGTGATCACGAACCATCTGAAAGGAGGTAGTCCACAAGAACCCGAGGGGGTTCAGTTTGTGCAAAACCGGAACAACCAACCGAGGAATGATCCGTTCTCGAATACCTATAATGAGGGGTGGAAGAAGCACCCGAACTTCTCTTGGAGTTAACCCGGTCAACAACAACAAGGTAATTCTTCTAACTTTGCTAGTTATTCTAATGCTAACAATGTTTACCGTCCTCCAGGTTTCAACCAAAGGAATTTCAATGAGGGACCATCTATGGAGAAGAAGCCGGGGCTGGAGGATATGATGATGAAGTTCATGACCAAGATGGACAGCACGGTTGGAGAGTTAGCGAGCACGGTGAGCACAATCAAAGCAACAATGGATCAGAACACCGCATCGATCAAGATCCTCGAAAGACAAGTTGGGCAGATTTCAGAAGCCCTACAAAACCGACCTCCCAGAACGTTTCCGAGTCAGACCGAAAGGAAAAACCGGGAAGAATGTAATGCCATTTATCTGAGAAATGGCAGGGAGCTGATCGAGGAGCCTACACGAGAACCGCCATCAAAGGAAACCGATCATGAAGAGAAAGAGGTTGAGGTTGTAGATATGGACGAGTTGGAAGCCGAGAAAGAGTTTGAGATGGAGGAAAACTCGGAGGATGAAGGGAAGAAGAAAGAGCAGTCCACCACGCCAAAGCCACCACCGGTCAAGCCGGTAGTCAAACCATTCGTGCCACCGCTACCATATCCGAACCGAGTGAAGGCACATAAAGATGAGGAACAGTTCAAGAAATTCCTCGACATCTTCAACAAGCTCCACATAAACATCCCATTCGCGGAGGCACTTGCTCAAATGCCGACATACCTCAAGTTCATGAAAGAGATCCTATCCAAGAAAAGGGCAATCGAGCACCAGTCCACCATTACACTTACTGAAGAGTGTAGTGCCATCATTCAGAATAAGCTTCCCCCGAAGCTTAAGGATCCAGGGAGTTTTTCAATCCCTATTCAAATTGGGAATCTCAAGTTCAATAAGGTATTATGTGATTTAGGAGCTAATATTAATCTAATGCCTTTATCTATTTTCAGGAAACTTGGCTTGGGAGAGGTGCAACCCACGCACATGACCCTTAAGCTCGTGGATCGATCGATTGTGTACCCGTATGGAGTGATAGAAGCTGTGCTCATCAAGGTCGGCAAGTTCTACTTTCCGGTGGACTTCGTGGTGCTAGACATCGATGAAGACATAGAAGTCCCGCTGATATTGGGAAGATCTTTTCTGGCCACAAGTAGAGCTTTGATTGACATGGAGGAAGGAGAGATGACCCTGAGGGTTGGTGGCGAGAAGGTAGTATTCAAGATGTTCGAGAGTAGAGGCATAGTTGAAGAGGAACCGGGCAATCACGAAAAGCTAAATGAGTGATCCGAAGGAAGGTCGAGCCACGACCGAAACCACGGCGCTGGGTGGGAGGCAACCCACCGAGGTTTGCGTTTTCTTTTACTTTCTGCGTTTTTGAGTGTTTTTATTTACAAAAAAAAATTCGAACAGAGACATACGCGACCTTTCACGCGACTTGCAAGTCGCGTGGAAAGTCGCGGGACTCTCTGCCAGTTTTTCGCTTTCTCGCTTTGTGTGTTTCTTTTTCGTGCATTTTTCGTCTGTTGCTTTGTTTAATTTTTGCTTGTGCAATCTCTCTCTCCCTTTCCCCCGATGTCTCTGATTGGCGATCGAATCTTACAAAAATCTTCTCCATCCGGGCAAACAGGTATGCTCTAAATCTTTATGTTAACGAGTGGTGTATGATGTTTTGATCGTTATTAGTTAAACGAGATGCAACAAACCTAAGTTTCACTTAGGTTTGGGGTGCCTCATCTTTCAACATCTACACACTCACTTTTATCCCTGTGCAAACCTCGGTTTCACCGAGGTTTGGGGTTGGCTTTTGTTTTGACAAACCTAGGCCGCGGCCTAGGTTTGGGGTGCCCATATTGAAAATAGTTAGGCTAGCTCTTTGATGTTTCTGGTTAATATTTTGTTTTGCCTGTCTGATAACTGCCATAACTGCACAACGATACTTATCTCATTTTGTGTCGCCTGAACCGACATTTTCACATTGGGGACAATGTGTGGGTAAGGTTTGGGGTTGCCCAATCGGGCCCACGTTATGCACGTAGTGTAACATCCCAAATTTTATATAGGATTATGTTTGAGTTATTAAATAATGGGAGAAGATTATTTAATAGGATGTGTTTAATTATTTGGTAAGTTAATTATAGAGTTTTACTCCAAATAAGAGATATTATGTATTTTTGGTGGAAAAACAAGTTAAGGGGGTTGTTCTTGCCAAGTATGAAAAGTTGAGGGTTGTCTATGTAAAATTTTGGACACCTCATAAATCCATTACTGAAAATGGATAGGTGTCATCTTGTAGTGTTATTCAAAACAACAAAATACAAGTGTGTGTGTGTGTGTGTGTGGTGTGTTTTCGGTTTGGAGCAAAAGAAGAGAAATGGAGAGAGAGTTCGTGAAAGAGAAAGAAGCAAAGAAAGAGAAATCTGATTTTTTGAGAAATCTTGGTAAGAAAGTGAGTTTTGTTACTGATTTCTTGAATGAAAATAATCTGATAATATAGTGGTTGTTCAGCTGTTCGATTAAGCTCCTGGGAAATGAAGAACGCAGTGTTCAGATTTCACTAAGGTGAGTTTATTCATTCTTCTTAAAATTAAGCAATTAAAATGATGATAGATATGTTATTCTTGTATGAAATACTTTGGTAGAGCTTAATTGAGGTAAAGGTAAGCTTAATCTGTTAAGACTTGAATTTGGCTTAAATAAGGAAGATGATGAACAGTAACTGAGAAAGTATACTTTGCGCAAGCCTTGGTTGCGCAAAGTGAGAAACTCGCAAGCGTTGCTTGCGAAATTTGTTAAAACTCGCAACAGTTGGTTGCGCATTTTGAGCATCTCGCTAGGCTCTTTGGAGTGAAGTGAGAATCTCGCTACTGTGGCTTGCGAGAAGTGTGAAACTCGCTACTGTGGCTTGCGAAAAGTTGAGCATTGCGCTACAGTTGATTGCGCAATACTCATATGATGCGATTTTCTGTTTTATGCAAACTGATACATGCTATAAACTTAAATATGATATTAAAGCAATGTTATAATGAATTAAAAAGACTTAATTATGAGTCCGATCATGTAGTTTACAATTGAGATGTTAATCCCCGATGCTAATTGGCAAAAATGGGGATAATTGTTGTAATTAATATTCTGTATATAGATATATAGAATATATGATATATCGTACATCTTTAGTATACGATAGAAAGGGTGATGATACACAGTTATTGTGTTACGTTGGCTAGAAATATTCATCCGGCCGTGGGGGCATTTAGTACGGTCTAATGGAAACCGTTTACTAGCCATTGACCATTGGGATGTTATTTCTAGTTGTTGGAGTGAATCTTGAATCATCTGTGAGGACCCTTGTTGTTGATAGCGATATAGAAATAAAATTCCATTTGGGGGCCAGTGTTCAAGATGGTGAGAAAAGTGAAATGTGGAATAGGCAGACATCGAGTTTGTAATTCCCATTTCAGCCGGAAGATTTGAGATCTTCAATTTTTAGGGAAGTTCAGAGATAGGCATAAAGTAATTTGTAATCTCTACTTCCGGACTAAGAAATATGCAGGTATAGAAACTGTAATTTCTTTGGATGGGGAGTTACTTATAATCTGGTATGATTTATAGTAACTCTTGTTGATATTATTACGACTAGATGAATTAGTCATAAGGATGGGAATTGGGTGGATTCCTGTTGTTGAAAAGAGCTTTGGTACGGTAAGTTGGTTGATAACAGGTTTGATATATCTGTTAATATTTTAGTTGTTAAATTTTAATTTGATTTGAATATTCTCACTAGGCGAAAGCCTAATGTTTCAAATTAAATTTTCTTACTAGGTACAAGCTCTGGGAAGTAGTCTAGGAGAGTGAGATGCAGATGTTGGAAGAAATCAGACTTATATAGATGTCAAAGGATTAAGATTCTCTTTTGATGATTTTTGGGACAAAGCTTAGATAATCTAGTAATCTGATTATGTTGATATGATTAGATTAATAGGATTATTCAAGTTAGATGTTTATGTACATAAAACTTCACTTTTGATCCTCTGGTTATAAAAGTGATATTTTGGTGATCATAACTTGTTTATTTTGAGGTTTTAATTGGCCCTGTTTTTAGGGTGTTTCAGTATGGTATCAGAGCACTAGTTTAAGTGAACTAAGTATGCTGATGAGATACTTAGACTTAAGATGAGATAAATTAAGTTATGATTGTGAGAGATGGGTAGAAGTACTAAGACGAGATAGTCTTAGAATTGACGGAAATACGAGAAGTTGGTACTGTGACAATGGTAACGAGGATTCTCCTGTATGATATATTCACAATTCCAATTAGCTACTGTTATTATGAATATATTGTTACGCGAGCATGCTTATTTCTGAATTGTTACAGTGACTAACGATCGGTAAAGTACGTTTTGTATGTATGTAAGTGCATAACCATTTCTCGTGGTTATCCTTTTTAGTTATAGTAGAGTGATGGTGAATACCCCACCAAGGTCCTTTATAGGACAGAGAAGTAAATGATTTGGGGGTTGGAAGGACAACCTGGAAGTGCGGGACTCATGAAAGTCCGCCAAGGCAACCTTTAATAGATGATTTGATATGTGCAGAGATAGAGTATGAGATAATTGATTAAGACGGAATTAGTATGACATGGTTGAGTATGGGGGCCATGGAATGCATGTATAGCAATTATTATAAGGCCGAGAGAGCGACCTCTGGTCGGAACTAGAGTATCAATGATAAGTTACGTAAGTAAAACGATTGACCTTGTTTGAGTAAGTAGCCTTCATTGCGAGTAAGTTTTATGCATGGTGTTTTAGTGTGTGTTACATGAGTTTTCTTGATTTCAAACCAAATGCATTATTAACAGTTTTATTCAAGGATGAATTAGTTTGTGCAAGTATGTATTTAAAGAAAAAGGGCAATTTCAATTACGCTGCCTAACGAAATTTTGGAGCTTAGCAACTTGCAAAAGATTTCATACTTTACATCAAAAGTTGTATGATAGCAAATAGGTCAAGAAAGTGTTGATCAGTAAACTTTTATAACCAATAAGGATATTGATTTGATGATATCATATAAATGAGTGTGAGAAACGACTAGTTTACTTTGTGTCAGTAAATTTTAAAAGTTTGTCGTATGAAAAGATCTTCATTTAAAGATATTACTGTTGTAACAACATCTTTTGGTTGAGAAAGTTTGAATTTTACGGAAATTTATATACAAATGATTTTTGAGATCGTTGTGTAGTACATTGGAGTTATGAAAATGATTGGGGTCGTGTGTGCCCACGTTGTTCCAAATGTTGTTTATTTAAATGAGAAAAGTGTGAATTGAGTTATTTATTATATTGTCATGCATTAAGGCTATGAACTCGCTAGGTCATAGGGTATTACGCTATAAGCTAAGAAAGAACTCCAAGAGTGGAAAGGTGTTGGATAAACCTTGAGAGAAAGTTTGTGGTTTTGGTAATGGTATTCAAATGAGAGATGAACAGTGGGAGAGTCGAAAGTGGACTTTAGTGACAGTAATATGAGGGTTTGTACCTTTGTTCGGTGACTAGTAATACAGTTGCCGGGGGTCGGTCGTGTCTGGAGGAAGGATTAGGTTCAGGGTTAAGGAAGTATTGTCATGTCAAGTTTTTTTTTCTTTGAAAGACGATAGTTGTGTAAGGTGTATGAGGCCTTTTGTCTGTCACTGGGTACGGTCTGGATGCGTCCCGCGTATGCCTGTGCAGGTAGGAACGAAACCGTGAGCGGTACCGGCATGCTGTTATGCAGAGGGTATGCGCAAAGTGGATATTATTGTGTATGACAAGTGGGGGATTTTGGATGATTGTCGAATAAATTATTAATGAAAGAAGTTTTGATTAATTGTTGCACAAGTGAAAGACATGTAGTCAAAACACGCTTTTAATGTGTATTGTGAGTGTGCAATATTTATGATGTATTACGTTTTAAAATATGAATATGTGGGTTGGGGGATTTTGGCAAATCCGACCATGTAAAGTTTTGAGTGTAAACCTTTGTTTTGGGGCCGATGGCCAATAAAGGGATTAAAAAGGTAAAGAGTTTGGGTAACAATGTATTTTGGTTTACGTAATCGTGTGAGTGGCACATGTTTAACCAAACGAATATGTTGGCCTTAAAGGCTTGATTTATATTCAAATAAGTCTTTTGAATGTTTGTCAGTATTAATGACTCGAGATGAAGTCTTGGTTGTGTTATATGCTTAAACTGCACTCTATTTGAACTAGTGTCGGTCTTAAGTGTAAAGACTGTTTGATAAATTTCGCATTGTTAATACCCTTGGAACTAATGAACCTTGGCGAAATATATACATTGTGAAATATATAAGAGTTGCATATAAGTATATATATATATACCTATATAATTGACTTCGTTGGGAAAGTAGCAACGAAGGAGTCGTGAATTTATCAGGCCTCGGAACGTATGTTGCATAATGATCCTTAGATCCTTTGAGTAGATGGCTCGGTTTTGAACTCAGCTGAGTCTTAAGAGTATTAACCCGATTTAATAAGCTCGTTGTAGGCTTAGGTTGGGGTTACATGGATTGTATTAAAATAGAAGTTTGCATGATGTGAATGTTTTGGGTATTCTTTTGGAATTATTTATTGTTAAGTTTTAAATCAGAAGAATAAAAGCTGAAGGACCACTTTGTAAGAGTGTTAAGATTATGAAAGACTGTTGTTTTATAGAAGTGATTTACTTGAGATGTGGATGGTTTACAAAGGAGAAAGTATTAGGCACAAATGAAATGAGGTATGGAAAATGTTGATCTGGGAAGGATTGTACCATGTCTTGGTATTGGTTTGGAATCACAAGGAGCTGGTATGAACGAATAAGTTCAAGTTATTTAGCAAATCAAGAGTGGTAGTTCAATTAAAGCTGGGGAGATATTTAGTGAAATAAACTCGGTTATTTGAGCAAGAAAACATGAATATAAAATGTTTTATGTATGAGTCTGTGAGAGGCCTGGTCTGTGGTTAATGTTATGGGTGGAGATGGTATGAACGATTAGTGGCAGGAATTGCCAAGATAGTATGTCAACTAGTATGTAATATGAAGTCAGAGAGCGGAATCATCTGATGGAAGTCTTTCGGAGATTTCAAATGAAGAGTATTATTTTTGTCAATAAAGTTATTGGAACATGTGGTATGTAGAAGGCGTAGTAATATGGTTAATATCGGAATAGAGCGTCGGAGCGTTAGTGGGTGTTTATCCAAATTGATTTTTGGTTGTGTGAGTCGTTAAGTAAGTTTATGTTTTTGAAACATTGAAAATTTAATGTGAATGATGGGTGTGTTAGTCAAAATGTGGTGTAGTGGATACAAAAATCTTTAAGGAGTGGGAGTTGCTTCTTAAATATGATAGAATATTTTTAGAGAATATTAGTTGATTACCAAATAATATGTAGTAACTTCGATCAGTGTTGTAGTTTCAAGGTGACTTGGTTAAATGCCCTAAGTTAGAATTTTGGTGCAACTGTATAGTAATAAGGATGTGTTATCGGTAAGTGGAAAAGTTGGAAGAAAGAGATAAGTAATGTTTGGAGAATAGTACTCCATATTAAAGTGGGAAAACAACGATAGAAAGATCAGACCTAAGAATGTAGTCATACTACAAGTTCAATGAAATTATCACCCTTGATATACTACACTTTTGTGCTTGGTTGTAATGTGGTCGTTTGGTGCGATAGTGGTGTAAGGATGTGGTAGCACTTTGTACCGAAGGAACGTGTAAGTCATGGATGTAATGATGGACTGCCGTAGTATTTGAAGTATTTAATAGTGGCGAATATGCTTATTGTAAAAGAGCGTGTGGAATTTCAGACAGTATAAGTTATTTTTAGTTTGAAACCTGGAGATTGGGTTACGGTTGATGACGGCACTGTAGATCAAGCAATAGTCGGATAAAGAATTAATGATAAACAGTTGCTTTAAGGAGTTTTGCAAATCCAAGTTGGAGAGCGGGTATAATGGAAGAGGGGTATCAGAAAATATGAGAAGGAACTGGAAACGATTTAGAGAAATCTTTTGAGAATTCACAATCTGAGGATGTGGTTATAGGACTATGGTATAATATCGCTGAGGTGCTATTGTGACTTTAGAGTCGGAGGAGGATATGAAGGTTAGATACCCTCATTTGTTTGTTTAGCTTTGATTTCGAGGACGGAATCATTTTCAAGTTGGGGAGTATTGTAACATCCCAAATTTTATATGGGATTATGTTTGAGTTATTAAATAATGGGAGAAGATTATTTAATAGGATGTGTTTAATTATTTGGTAAGTTAATTGTAGAGTTTAACTCCAAATAAGAGATATTATGTATTTTTGGTGGAAAACAAGTTAAGGGGGTTGTTCTTGCCAAGTATGGAAAGTTGAGGGTTGTCTATGTAAAATTTTGGACACCTCATAAATCCATTACTGAAAATGGATAGGTGTCATCTTGTGTGTGTGTGTGTGGTGTGTTTTCGGTTTGGAGCAAAAGAAGAGAAATGGAGAGAGTTCGTGAAAGAGAAAGAAGCAAAGAAAGAGAAGTCTGATTTTTAGTGAAATCTTGGTAAGAAAGTGAGTTTTGTTACTGATTTCTTGAATTAAAATAATTTGATAATATAGTGGTTGTTCAGTTGTTCGATTAAGCTCCTGGGAAATGAAGAACGTAGTGTTCAGATTTCACTAAGGTGAGTTTATTCATTCTTCTTAAAATTAAGCAATTAAAATGATGATAGATATGTTATTCTTGTATGAAATACTTTGGTAGAGCTTAATTGAGGTAAAGGTAAGCTTAATATGTTAAGACTTGAATTTGGCTTAAATAAGGAAGATGATGAACAGTAACTGAGAAAGTATACTTTGCGCAAGCCTTGGTTGCGCAAAGTGAGAAACTCGCAAGCGTTGCTTGCGAAATTTGTTAAAACTCGCAATAGTTGGTTGCTTATTTTGAGCATCTCGCTAGGCTCTTTGGAGTGAAGTGAGAATCTCGCTACTGTGGCTTGCGAGAAGTGTGAAACTCGCTAATGTGGCTTGCGAAAAGTTGAGCATTGCGCTACAGTTGGTTGCGCAATACTCATATGATGCGATTTTCTGTTTTATGCAAACTGATACATGCTATAAACTTAAATCTGATATTAAAGCAATGTTATAATGAATTGAAAAGACTTAATTATGAGTCCGATCATGTAGTTTACAATTGAGATGTTAATCCCCGATGCTAATTGGCAAAAATGGGGATAATTGTTGTAATTAATATTCTGTATATAGATATATAGAATATATGATATATCGTACATCTTTAGTATACGATAGAAAGGGTGATGATACACAGTTATTGTGTTACGTTGGCTAGAAATATTCATCCGGTCGTGGGGGCATTTAGTACGGTCTAATGGAAACCGTTTACTAGCCATTGACCATTGGGATGTTATTTCTAGTTGTTGGAGTGAATCTTGAATCATCTGTGAGGGCCCTTGTTGTTGATCGCGATATAGAAATAAAATTCCATTTGGGGGCCAGTATTCAAGATGGTGAGAAAAGTGAAATGTGGAATAGGCAGACATCGAGTTTGTAATTCCCATTTCAGACGGAAGATTTGAGATCTTCAATTTTTAGGGAAGTTCAGAGATAGGCATAAAGTAATTTGTAATCTCTACTTCCGGACTAAGAAATAAGCAGGTATAGAAACTGTAATTTCTTTGGATGGGGAGTTACTTATAATCTGGTATGATTTATAGTAACTGTTGTTGATATTATTACGACTAGATGAATTAGTCATAAGGATGGGAATTGGGTGGATTCCTGTTGTTGAAAAGAGCTTTGGTACGGTAAGATGGTTGATAACAGGTTTGATATATCTGTTAATATTTTAGTTGTTAAATTTTAATTTGATTTGAATATTCTCACTAGGCGAAAGCCTAATGTTTCAAATTAAATTTTCTTACCAGGTACAAGCTCTGGGAAGTAGTCTGGGAGAGTGAGATGCAGATGTAGGAAGAAATCAGACTTATATAGATGTCAAAGGATCAAGATTCTCTTTTGATGATTTTTGGGACAAAGCTTAGATAATCTAGTAATCTGGTTATGTTGATATGATTAGATTAATAGGATTATTCAAGTTAGATGTTTATGTACATAAAACTTCACTTTTGATCCTCTGGTTATAAAAGTATGATATTTTGGTGATCATAACTTGTTTATTTTGAGGTTTTAATTGGCCCTGTTTTTAGGGTGTTTCACGTAGATTTCCTGCACTTCTGAGTACCTAGATCACTTTAGCTAAATTTTTTGTTTGAATGATTGAGACCAACCATTGTAGGAAGAATCTTGTGATAGTAACGTGACCATTAGGGAAGGATTGGGAAAAGACATGACTAGGGACATTAGTGGAGACCACCCATTAGTGAGATTTGAGCCTAAAAGACGTTATTCATTTCGAGTGATTCATACACTTGATTCATATACACTTTTTCGAGTTCCTTGTCGTGAGTATAGAGTGATCTCGCTATATTATTGCATTGAGTAGCAAAGACAACCATCGAGATATTGGGTAAGGGTATAGTAGACCAAATCGTGTGGACCTTAAGATGTGATTCCAGGCAATGTGTGTTTTGTTTTAACCAGTTTTTAGCTATCGTACCCTCTTCCCCATTTGTGTGTACCCAAAACCCCTTTTGAACCCTAACACTCACCTTTTTCATTTCAAACCCGCCATTAAACCCGAGCCGAAAACCTTAGCTAACCCTGATCCGAAAGTGTGTCAATCAGAAGCAGTACAGGCCAGTTATGAAAATAAATAGAAAAGAGGGCCAATGCAGCCCCAAATAAATAAAGAGGACCAAGGAAGTCACAACTGAAAAAAAAAACAGTTAGTTTAGATATTATCTACAACAGAAAATAAGAGAGTCAAAGCGACTCCAATAGTGAAAAAGAGGGCCGAATGATAGAATCGAAACCAGAAAAGTTAAGAACAGTTAATGATTGACACGCCGAGGATTTTTGTTCCTTTATACCCTTCATTTCTTAGCCATAACCCTAGCCCCATTACAAACCTTGTAAAGACCTGGATGATCTTCTGGAAAACGTGATTAGAGTATACGACTATCTTTACCAATATTCCTTGTCTTGCTACTTGATTCCTCTCTGAGATCAACCGTTTGGACATTTGTGCGTCTTTCTTTAGAGTTGTCTTGTGATTTTTGAGTATTCTTGTACATAACTTCCCTAGACATGACATAATGTGCGACAACCTAGGTTCGAGAGAAATGAGAGCATCCCGTGAGGTAGGGTCGAGGCAAAATGTTTTCCCTAGTATGTCTGGACTTAGTACAACCTTAGTGTAATCGGAGCAGTCACGAGTTAAACTCACAATGGAAGGTCATAGATCAAACAGAATAAGGATGAGGTAAGAGTGAGAGTGAGATAAGCATTCACGGGTACGAGAAATCACCAGTGCATCACGTGGTACCAATTGGAAGTTGTGCAGTTATTATTATTTCGCTGATATATGCTTTTATTCTATTTTATCGCTAATTTGCTTGGGGACAAGCAATGCTCGGTTTGAGGTTGTTGATAACACCACTTTTTGGCGTTATTTCTGGCTCTGAAACCAATGAGATTGGCTTGTAACTAAGCAAAGAAGCGGGATTTTATGGTTTATCGAGTGAAATGTGCAGGTTATCTAAAAGGCAGTGAACATCGAGAAAAGAAGCGGAAAAGAGCCAAAAAAAGTCCAAAACGAAGCCTAACGAAGCCCGAGATCCAAGCCCAAGACCCGCGCCCGAACCAGGACCCGACCTAGAAGTCTTCTGGAAAGCGTGCGACTTTCCACTCGACTTGCAAGTCGCGTGGAAGGTCGCCTAACCCTCTGTTTCATTTTTAAAGTTAGTTTTTCTGGGTTTTAGGTCATTATGCAGCACACGACGAACGGCAGCAGGTGAGGGGCGATTTTCAGAGGTTTTTCGTAGCTTTTGGAGCCACGAGAGAGGATCAATCGAAGAGGAAGTCACGACGCGACGCGGATTAGAGCCGAGAGAAGGGAGTTTATCACTACATCTTTCACGTTCACGTTTATCATGTTTACATACAGTTTTTCATCCCCTTTTCTTGCGTTTTTGTCCCCCAACATCATGAACTAATCTTTTGATGTTGGGGGTTGGAATGAATTTGATTTAAGTGTACAAACATGTGATTAGTGACTTTTATCAGTTTTTCCTATCTTAATGAAGCATGTGATTTGGTTGTTAATGCTTTTGTGAGTCTAGCTAGCTTTCAATTGTTTTGTTGTTTTCAATTAAGTTCGAGAGAATTAATTGTTAACTAGAACTAGGAATCGCATGCCTAAGGTGAGAAAGGGGATAGAGATGTTCAGAGTAAGCCTTAGTCCCGTTAAAATCTTGAGCTTAATGTATTTTGAATTCCATAGGTGAGATCGAGAGATAAACTTGTGCTTTTCAAGATAAAACCCGTAGTTGCTCGAAAGAGAACAACGGTTATTTTTACAAGATTGGGTATTCATTATACGGAATAACCGGTAACTGTTTTGAGTCAAGTGTTTGTATGTGAAAGTCTTAGGATTTCCAACCCTCAACTGTTTCCTCTATCAAAGTTTCTTAAGCTGTCTACTGTCTTGTGTTGATTTATTTTATTTGCATTTTATTTGTTAATACCAACCACTCAAATTGCGACCGTTTAGTTAATAGTTTTTATAGTAATTATGATACTTAGTTCTTAGTTCCCTGTGTTTGATACTCGTACTTTCTAAGTACTATTACTTGATTTCTACCCGTACACTTGCGGTAAGATTTAGGGGGGGGGGGGGTGATACTCCCCAATCAGTTCTTTAGAATCTCCACGATGACTGGACACTGGCAAATGAGGTTTGTCGAGTCCAGATAGTAGTTGTTGGCAACCAATGGAAGGTTCGGACCTTCGGGAAGGAGCGGGGCATTGCATTGAGGCGGATTTGGATTCGGTTGAGCCATGATTTACCTGTGAAAGTGAAATGGAGTGTTGAGTGTTCATAGCGCGTGTAAACGCAAAAACTCATGTCTCGGAGTCCGTATTATCGGATTTGAAAAACCGAGAGTCGGTACGGTCCAAAACTGAGCACTACTCGGATCTATACGAGTCTGAGTTGAGAGTGTGCACTTATAAGCATTTATGTGCAATATGTGTGTGAACAAGTCCCCAAAAAAACAAGTGATATCAATGAAACAGTAACCCAACTCAATTGAACAGTAGTTCTGGAACAGAGGTGATTAGGATCCGGAACCATGGGAATTCCGGAAGTGGTGAAGATACCGGAAGTGGAGGGTTCCGGAATTGAAAACTAATACCGGAACATAACAGGTTTCGTAACTGACATTGAAACCCTAGTCTTCCGGAACATATACCGGACCAAGAAGAGATCCAGAATTGTCATAAACCGGATCCGGAATTGGAACATTCCGGGACTCCTCAAGATCCAGAATTGTATGGGGTCGGGTCCGGAACTGTAGCATACCGGGACTTATCATGTTCCGGAACATAAAAAAACTCATTCATACCGGAACTTAAAACTTCCGGAACCAAAATTTCGGATCTGACGAACGTATTTCGGAACCGATTATTACCGAAACCCTTAAACACAATACAGACCAAATTAAACACAAAATTAACAACATCAAACCCACAATCAATGAGTACTAAACATAATGCATGCGAAACAAGGTCGAAATCGATGATTGAGTAATCGATTTAGGAACAATTTCAAGGCCGAAGGATTCTTAGAAACCCTAATCAGCGCCGACCCTGAAGAACACCAAACAAATCGATCGAGTTTGGAGCGGATGTGTACGATCTCATCATGTGAAAACAACGAGGTTATGATTTAGACAACATACCTGGAATATGATGAGAATCTGAGGTCGATTTGAGCAAAAACCACACAGTTGGAGCAAGATGTGAGAAGAAGTTGGGTGAGAGAGATTAGGCGCGAAAAACTTGAAAATATGAAGAACACGTTGGAAAATCCGGTATTTATACCAGAAGTGAGTCCGGCACCGGATGCCTTAAACTCTCTCGGTACAACTTTATCTCAACTTTGGGCATTTGGCGATAATTACCCCTGAAGTCTGAAAAACTTTCAAAATCTCCCCTGAACTTAAAATTTACAATTTTAGCCCCTCAGGTTTGGAAATTTCATTTCTCCCCCTCAACATGTCGAAAACTGACTCTCCCTCAAGTTTTCAGAAATAGCACTGCTCCCCCTCAACTTTTCAAAATAAAGTCCCCGTTTTGTTTTTTTTTTTGTTTTTCTCTTTTTCTCTTTTTTTTCAAAAATAAAAAAACTTAAACACACAACTAAAACGAAAAACTTGAAAGAAATGATAAGACTCCCCTTGACTTGTCAAACGAACATTTCTCCCCTCAATTTCTCAAAAATTGCTATGTTACCCTCACAGAATCGATAAAACATACCTTCAGGACTTGGCATTCGAGGAAACAGCTTGAATAGCAAACGGTTAGGATCACGATAATAACAAAGACTAGACGGATAAATTTAAAGAAACATGGAAAACTGAAAAACAAAAGAGACACTAAACACGAAAATACAGAGAACGTGTCACCGATGTGCTTGAATGTAGAATCCAGATCCGTGTAACAATAATGAAATCGAAAATATCAAACAATGAAAGAGAATTATTTCAACTGGTCATCCCTGTATTATGCTTTCAGAGAGAATATTACAATGAGTTTAGAAAGCTAAAAGGATGATTAACCTATTTTTCTAGGCTAATACAACATTATATACCTCGGGCCCGTGGTTAACAAGCCCACGGCCCGTTCACTATGGACTAACTTTAAACAATTACAATTCAAACCCTTGAACTTAAAATCAACATAAATTTTACCCTAACAATCTCCCCCTTTGATTTGAAGTTCGAGTTCGCGCTCGATCTCTTGCCAGTTGAATACGTATCGTTTGCCCAACGCGAAGTGAACCTCGAAGAATCTGATGGCGCGACGGTAGTCGAGACGTTCTTCAACCGTATCCAAAGCAGTCTGAGCAGTTCTTTCATTCAGATTGGGTACATAGGATACCTTTGGATTTTCGGATTCGTGCTTGATGATCTTCCGAAGAGCGTCTTGAACTTTGAGCAGTGTGCCGTCGCAAAATCGATCTACCTGACTGAACCTCATAAACTTCTTTTCTTTCTGAGCGTTGAGGAAGACGATCCCAAATTCCGGTTGAAGCAGCATTGCATTCTCGGGATACATTGACAGTTCAAGAGCTTTCAGATTCGGTTTGAGCAGATTTACCTTCTTCGCTCGGTTCTCGATTGCCATTTGAAAGTCCGTAAGATAAGAGATCATAATAGAACGGACGAGGAATCGACGAACCGCTTCGAGCGCCTTTGTTACAGCAAGCGGTCGGATGGTTCTGGTGCGAAGGTCTCTCAGAATAACCAGGAGGTCGAACGGATGGAGATGCTTAAAGTCAGCTTCAGAAAAATCCATTCTTTTCCGTCTTCACGTCGAACAATGAACACGGGAAAGACGATCTTCATAATTCGGTTTGACTGAATCTTTAGCACCTCTGAAATTTTATGTTTGGTTCGAACCTGGTCTCTCGGGAGACACCGCTTCATGGCTTCTACGTATCGGAGTTGGCGTGCTGGATTAGGACTGTAGATGCCAGGACAGAAGGTCGGCTCGATCGGGCGAATTCGGTGAACAAACAGCTTCTTCAGAGATTCCTCCAGATGAGGAATGAGGACCTTGATCTTCTCCCAACGGTTTAGTTGCTGAGGAGGGGGAGGAAGAACAGGAGATGTCGTTTGCTGAGGAGATGTCGGGATTTCTGTATTTGATCTTTCGGGTTGATCTGTAGTCTTAGCGGGTTGAGTCGAGTGAACGGGAGTCGTACCATAGAAATTCTGAAGCAGAAACTGGTCGTAATCAACGTTGTCGTCTTCATCAGTGGGAAACACCAAGTTTACCTCGAAGTTTACGGCTCTGGCAGCTTTTCCGTACCATGCGTCTTCGGTTTCCGGGTTGGTTTCACATGCAGGATCAATCATAGTGAGCGTCGGCATGTCTGATGGTTCTTGTGCGACCAATTCCTGTGTTGTACCCTCGGGCTTTTCAACCGTTGGGGCTTCGTCATCTGAAATATCCATGTCGATGACTATCTGTGCTAATGGCAACTCGGCTTCGGGTGTTGCTGTTGAAGTTGTTGGAGTTGGGGGTTCCTGTTGAACCATTGTTCTAGTTTCAGAAGTCACGATCTGGACGGTCTCGGTTTGGCGTAGATTCTTCTCCCCCTCACGGTGATCAGGATCATCCTGGTCATCGTGCTTGCGTTTGAGACCGCCGGCTTGACTCTTACAAGTGTCTTCTAGTGAGCGGACCCTCTCAGACAGCGTGGCAAGCGCTTTGTTGTAGTCGTTGAGGGTCGAGTCAATGGCGTCAAGGCGTGAGGTGATGGATGAAGATGGAGCAGTGAACTGGGATCGAAGAACTGAGATCAGGTCTGCTTCGGCCGATGCGGATGTGTCGGATTCCTGGAGCAGTTGGGCTAAGAACATCGTCTTCAGGGTGTCCACCGAGTAAGTAGGTTATGGTTGAGTCGGTGGAGGCACAGAGGCGGTTTCAGTATCGACGAGGGGGCCCTTTTCTTTGATAGCACGCATCGCTTTGGCAAGTTCAGCGGCTACATGTTCCTGCATTTGTTGCTCCATAACCTGTCGGACAGCCTCAAGGGTGCTGTCCAGAGACCATTTTGACACAAAGTCGGGTAAATTAACGCCGGGCTCACTTAGAGTACCCGTTGAGGCATCTACCGTAGAGATAGAGCCACCTACTTTCACTACTGGCGTGATATTAACTGTGGTAGGATTTCCGTCCAATCCTCGTGTTCCGGAAGTCGGAGACACTATAGACGTTCCGGTCGGGTCACTAAGAGTCGCGACTTGGTGTTGTTCCGCATCAAGTGTCCTAGGCGAAGAATGTTCAGTAACAATAGGCACTAGACTCGATGGTGCACACAAAGAAGTCGAGACCGGGGGAAGCTGGTCTCTTATTTCAACACCGTGACCCTCCGAATGAGGGTTCGGTGGAAGTTTTGCTGAATCCCCGTGTAAGACTGAAACACCCGTCTTTTGAGAGACGGATGAGTGGCTATGGGGGTCGTGCAATTGCTCTGCTAGGTCCACGGAGTCTGTTTCAATACCCCGTCCCAACGGATGAGACGGGATAGTAGATGTGGTGACCTGGATATCACTCGGCTGGGGTCGCTCTTGAGCCTCGTTATCTTTACGGCTCGATCTTTCCTGGTTCAACTTTGAACGCAGTTCTCTCCGTCTCACATGATCTAACTCCTCTACGTTTTCTCCCTCAGATGTCCTAGTGATAGGTCCAGTTCCAGTATGTGGATGTGATTCAAGTGGGATGCCAACGGTAAAATCAGGGTTGGGTCCGATACCGTGAGGTATTTGTCTCAGGCGTATGTTTCGGTCGGTATCGGAGTCCGTGGAGTCAGATTCCACGTCTTCAACTTGTGTACTGGGAGAGGGGGGGTTCAGTGATATATGGCTCGGTGGATTGATATAGGCTCGGTCTAGAGGAAGGACCGGCCTGGGCTGAGCTGGAACCGGGTTGCGATTCCGCTGCACCACCTACTCTCGGTCCCCTTCCTCTCACAACTAACGTTCCCCGCCTGACAGCACCTGCTTGTCGGGCCCTTCCTCCCCTCGTCCTAGGACCCTCACGTCTCTCAGGCCTATTTCCCTGGGCAGGTCCCTCCGGCTCTGGCTGGACCATGGGAAATCCTAACTCTCCCCTATAAGCAACTACCCTTGGTGCAGCGGGATCGGCGATGGCTAGTAGGGCGGCTAGAATGGGCGAGGAGACCGCATCGGATGGGTTGCGGATGGGTTGCGGATCACCATCGGATGGCATCGTTAACGGCAGGATCGTACCGTTCATGGTTGTTGGCAGTGGCTTCCGGTAGAGAAAGTAGTCGGCGAAAAGAATCGGGCGTCAGAGTAAATGGGTGGTTGTCTATGTGCGCCGTGATGGTCTGTGTGTTGCCAATCGTACGGACTTGTTCCGTCAGCCAGACTTTTAGAACGTAGATCAAAGGAACGTCGGCGGTGCGAGTGAGTGCCTCGCGGATGGGATGGCGCATCATAATGTCTAGAATGACCTGATGTTGAGGGTTAGGTCTGAACAACGCCGGGTCCAAGTAATGATTGTTGGCCTCCAACTCGATGCCATGGTCAGGATCAACCAAGGCAGCATCTGCTACTGCGTCGATGATTTCCTACTCCTGAGGAATTTGGTCTGCCGGATTTTGTTGTTCCGCCATGTATAAATCTGTCAAAATGGCACACAGTTAGGAACTGAACCAGAAGAACAAGTGTCGGTGCGTACCTTTGCGTTGAATGGTTCAATCTGAGACAGATCGAGGACGGCTAGGGAGAAAACAGGTACAAGACTGAAAGTAGTAGGGGCGTCCGGACATAATGATGAAATTGCAAGACAATCCGGACAACACAGGTATCCGGACAAAAGGTGTCCGGACAAAAGAGCATACCGGAGATGATGAAAGTTTCCGGATAAAATAAGAAATCCGGACAAAAGAGAATCCGGGTGACATTTAAGGGAGACCAAGAGACCGGATATGGTACCCGGGTTCCCTTCCAATCCGGATAAGGACCCGGTCCGGAAACCTGTCCGGATACTTCTGGATTTTCAAGAATTTCCCTGATTCTTGACATTTTGCAAAAATAAAGCTATATGGATTTCAGAAACGAACCTTCTCTCGCTCCCCCTAGGATAGTGCAATGGAGAGTCCGACACACATAAAAACTTGTAGGCATTGAAAGAAAAACACTATGTCGCTCCCCCTCAACTGATGAACATCCAGTTGGATGCTCCACCTCAGAATGTGCGCGTAGTGTGAAATGCCCACGGGAGTATTCCCACACACAAAAACTTTTTAACATATTTAAGGAAAAAGTGTGTGTGACGCTCCCCCTCAACAGTAGAGTGACATACCTGGTAGCTGATCATGCTCCCCCTAAACACGTGAGCAGCTTGTTAAAGCACAGGTATAGACAAACCTCACGTCTTCTTAATATTGTTCCTTGTAGATCGTGAGCAGCTCCCTCCTTGAGGTCATGTGTGTGGAGCATCCAGTGTTTAAGGACCACACATGACCGTCCTGCAAAACAAATTTAGCGGACCTTCGGTACCCAGATTTGCCTGGGTCCGGGAGGGTTAGGTTTGGCACCTCTTTGAGGAAATTGCTTTGACACAACTTTCCCCTTAGGTGTAGGTTTTACACCTTTTGTGGGAACTGATTTAGGCACATGTTGCCTCCTAGGTGTAGATTTTACACCGTTTGGAGGAACAGGTTTGGCAGCAGGTTTCCTCTTTGGTGCCGGTTTAACCTCAGTAGGAGCAACCCATCTAGGAGCAGGTTTGGTCTCCCGCTGTGGTTTAACCGCTGATTGGTAACCCCATTTTTGATAGTGTCTTTGTTAGTTATGACGGGGTTTGCGTTTGAATGTATGATTAAACCTTTGATATGACCCAAACCAATCATTGTTATGGATATCATCAAAGTCATTCCAACCACAACTAGAACAACACAAACGATCGTGTGATAATTGAATCAATTGCTGAATGGAATAAATATTCATCGGAAAATTAACATCTCTATTAACAAAATTATTCCTATGATTCCAGGCACAATCGTTTTTGTTCATCCTAGGATGAAAGACAATATTGAACGACTTTGATGCATCATCCTTGACAGATTCCTTGGCTGGCCACTTTGGTTTGTCTGGTTTAGCGCGACCGGTTTTATCAGAACCAACAGGGACAGTGCGGTCAGTGACTTTCGAAGGAGTAGGATTTTTGTTGGGCAATCGCACGGTCTTTTGCCTCGGCTGTGATTGGGTTTTAGAAACAGGTTTAGGTTGAGAAATCTTAATCACAGCCGGGGTCTTCGTGTTTGAACATGCACCCTTTAAAAAATTGACCGACCGATTGACTACTGGTGACAGAAAATCAGTATGACTCGGAAGAGGTTTGTCGAAGGGGAACGACTCATACTCTTCCTCAGAATTGCCTTCGGAGTTCATGTATTTAGAAAAATCGACATCCGGAATTACAGGACTTGGATCGGTCGAGGAAGGCGAGGAACACGTTGTGCTTGTGTGCTTTGGGGAATTTGGTGCGGAAGCTAGGAAAAAACCAGAGTTCAAATTCCTTAAAACACTCTTATCTTGAGAATCAGAACCCTCTTGTGATCTTTTGTCAGTTGGGAAAGAGGTTGTTCCAAAGAAAGCTTTACACGAAGACGTGTCCGATGAGCTAGAGGAAAAATCGGGTGAAATCTTCTTTTCAGATTGGAGTTGGTCAAACTTCTTTTGTAGTTGACTTTTACTCACTTTCTCTTGCATCACTTCTGTTGCCAAAGCGGACAGTTGTGATGTGAGTCGATTGATTTCAAACCGAAGGATCTCCTGTCCTTCATCAGACACAACTTCGGTTTTGACCGATTGTTGATTCTCAAGTTTTTCAATTAAAGCTTGCTTTTCCATTTGAAAATTTTGCCTTTCTTTCTCAAATGACTCCTCCAACTCGACTATCTTTGCTTCCAAGATGAGAGGGGGAACATAGAGTTTAAACTCATCCGTCTCAGTATTGGTTTCGGTTGCTTGGTCCTCATCCTTCTTGGAGGAATCCTTGGGCGTAGCAACCTTGGGCAACAAAATCGTTGGGAGAAGATCAAGGTCCTCATTCCTCATCTGGAGGAATCTCTGAAGAAGCTGTTTGTACACAGAATTCGCCCGGTCGAGCCGACCTTCTGCCTTGGCATCTACAGTCCTGAACCGGCACGTCAACTCCAATATGTAGAAGCCATGAAGCGGTGTCTTCCGAGAGACCAGGTTCGAACTAAGCATAAGATCTCAGAAGTGCTAAAGATTCTGTCAAACTGAATTATGAAGATCGTCTTTCCCGTATTTTTGGGTTTATTCAGAAAGATGGTTTGATCAGTTTGACCCCTTTTGTGGAGTTTGGTTTCAAGATCAAGAATTTTCGCAACAAACTCCTTGTGCTGAATCTGAAGAGAGGAACCTTGATAAACAATATCCTCTTTCTCATTCAAGCACTGATCAAACTGAGACTGAAGTTCAGATAATTTGGCCCTTAAGTCTTTAGGTGCTATTGAAAGATTTTTGCATTTCTCCTTTAACATAGCATTTTCAGACTTGTATTTTTCAGTTAATCTCTGTTGAACATCTAGCTTTTCGGTTAGAGACCTAATCTCAAGCAGTTGTTCTTTAGAGGTGGCCTTAAAGGAATCTATCCGTTCAGCAAGAGGTGTCATTTGGTCAGAAAGTTCCGAAAAGATAGGTTCACATACCTGACACGACTTTGTCATGTGTACTTCAGCAGGAGACATATTCAGTTGCAACGGAGTGATCGTCAGACGTGTAGATTGATTCAAAGTGTAAACCTAACGCAAGGCACTAAGAGTGGAATCCTGACGCAGGTTCTATGACTGGTATGAACTAAGAGTGATCTTACTGGATAGGAATCCAAGTAAGGGTCTGATCAGGAAGTGTCCGAATCAGATCAATTAAGAACAGTTCAATAAATCACAAAGTGTCCGGGTAAAACAAAGAATCCGGATGGCACAGATTCACGAATACTTAAATGTCCTCCTCCTACGACTTAGCACGGGGGTCCCGAAAAAAATGAGGGTTCAAAACAGCTCCCGGATAATGAATCCGGGTGGTTTCCGGATAAGGAATCCGAAAAAAACAAGGTTACCGGATACAGTATTTACCGAATAACTAAAGAGTTCGGGTAAAAATTATGTCCTGATACAATAGTTACCGGATACGAGGATGTCCGGGTAAAAATTATGTCCGTGACCTTTAGGTTTCCGGAAACAAGTTTACCCGGATAGAGTGAAAGAATTGAAAAACTTACCCGGAATGCTTAACTTACCCGGAAGATTGACGAGTCCGGATGGATGGAAGAACCCGGATGAATTTAACACAATTATCCGAAAACCTTGAAATTGTCCGGAAAAGTCGGCTGTGTTATCCGGACAAGTCGGCTGTGTGCTTAAGTTCGATTGGATTTTCGATTAGGGTTGCCCAAAATCAATCCTGAAAGATTAGTAACACTGCCAAACCCAAAATAACACTAATCCAATCGATTTCAATGCAAAAAGAACACGTTTTGATGGTAAAAAAAATTCGATTTTTGATTAAGAACACTTTCAAAAACTTTGAACTTATTTTGCAAAATTGACCAACCAAACGAACGAATTAGGGTGTGAAAATTTGCAGAATTACTTATAATTATGATGCTAACACAACCCAACAAGCAAAATTGAACAATTTAAGCAGAATCACATATTTGAAAAATCAAGAAAAGTCAGACGTGGAAAAGTCAAACTAACCAGAAATCAATGAATTAGACTTTCAATCGAATCCGTCTGTCTGCTCTGATACCAATTGTAGAATCCAGATCCGTGCAACAATAATGAAATCGAAAATATCAAACAATGAAAGAGAATGATTTCAACTGGTCACCCCTGTATTATGCTTTCAGAGAGAATATTACAATGAGTTTAGAAAGCTAAAAGGATGATTAACCTATTTTTCTAGGCTAATACAACATTATATACCTCGGGCCCGTGGTTAACAAGCCCACAGCCCGTTCACTATGGACTAACTTTAAACAATTACAATTCAAACCCTTGAACTTAAAATCAACATAAATTCTACCCTAACATTGAAACACCTAAACCACGCTGCGAGATAAGTGTAATTGCTAAAGATACAGTTATCCCGTAGTGTAGGAAAGGTGTGACAAGTACAACCGGGACTCAAACTTTCAGATTGAGCATACCAAGCTTGGACCCGAGTTCATGGAACCGTTTTTCGTCCAAAGGCTTGGTAAACAGATCTGCCAGTTGGTTTTCCGTACTTACGAAGTATAGTTCTACCGTACCTTTTTCCATATGATCTATAATGAAGTGGTAGCGCACGTCTATATGCTTCGTCTTTGTATGCTGAACCGGATTACTCGTGATGGCGATAGCACTCTTGGAGTCACCGTAGATAGGGATGTTTGAGTAGTTGTACCCATAGTCCTTCAGTTGCGTCCGCATCCAGATCACTTGAAAACAACAGCTAGCCGCGGCCATGTACTCCGCTTCCGCCGTGGAGGTGGAGACGCAAGTCTGCTTCTTGGAAGCCCAACTGACTAACTTGTCGCCTAAGAACTGGACGTGACCCGTCGTGCTTTTCTGGTCAAGCAAACTCCCCGCATGATTAGCATCTGAAAAAGCTGTAAGCTCGAAACCTGTATCCTTAGGGTACCAAAGACCAAGATTAGCAGTACCTTTCAAATATCGAATAATGCGCTTAACTGCTATCATGTGTGACTCTTTAGGAGTAGACTGATACATAGCACACATAAAGGTTGAAAACATTATATCCGGCCGACTAGCCGTCAAATACATCAGCGAGCCGATCATTCCTCTGTAGGTAGTCGTATTTACAGCCTTTCCGTCAGGATCGGCGTGTAACTTCGTACCCAGTGACATGGGAGTACGCATGGGTGAACACTGTTCCATCTTGACGTTCCGAAGAATATCCGCGATGTACTTAGATTGATTGATGAATATCCCGGTCGAAAGTTGTTGAACTTGAAGATCGAGAAAGAAATTCATCTGACCCATCATACTCATTTTAAAATATTGTTTCATGAGGAGTGAAAAGTTGCGACAGTATTGAGGACAAGAAGAGCTTAAGATAATGTCATCGGTATAGACCTGAATTAAAAGAATATGCTCACCTTACCTTTTGATGAAAAGGGTTGTGTCGATCTTACCTTTCGAGAATCCGGAACTGATGAGAAAAGTCGATAATTTATCATACCAAGCTCTCGGTGCTTGCTTGAGTCCGTATAAGGATTTGTCGAGTCGGTACACATGATTGGGATGATCCGGATCTATGACACCTTCTGGCTGGGAGACGTACACTTCCTCTTTGAGATCGCCATTAAGAAACGCCGTCTTCACATCCATTTGATACACGGTGAAGTTATTGTGAGCGGCGTATGCGAGGAACATCCGAATAGCTTCAATTCGGGCAACAGGTGCGAACGTCTCTTCGTAGTCGATCCCCTCTTGCTATCGATACCCCTTAGCAACCAAACGAGCTTTGTTTCGAACCACGACACCATTCTCGTCCTTTTTATTCTTGAAAATCAATTTCGTGCGGATGATGGTTCGGTTCTTTGGGCGAGGGACCAGATGCCATACTTTGAGACTCTCGAATTCGTTCAGCTCTTCTTGCATGGCCAAAATCCAGTCCGGGTCATATAGGGCTTCTTTCACCGTCGCTGGTTCGACATTGCTCAGGAAAATGGAAAAAAGGCACTCATTTCCGGTTGCCGCCCGTTTTTGAGTATTACTCAGCAGTGCGGGGGCGGCTTTATCTTCAGCTTCCGTCTTTGCTCTGGTTTGAACAGGAGAGGACGGATCTCCAATAATTTGCTCTGGCGGGTGCACTCGAGTCCATTTCCGGGTGTGAGGTAGCGGGTCCGAGATAGGTTCTGAATTGTCAGCATCAGTGTAGGACCCTAGGGGTAGATTCTGAACGGCTTCTAGTAATGGAACCGGATGTAGGCGTGCAGCGACCGCAGGTTGAGAAACAACAATGGTTGACGATGATTCAGCAGATGCGTCAATGCTATTGCTTGCTCCAGGGGTAGATGGAGTGGCTTAAACCACTGGTGAGGGAGACGCGGTCACCGTTTGAGTGCTTGAGGATGGCGTCGTCACAATCACTGGTGAAGTGGGCGAGTCCTCCGAGGATATAATATTGGGGGTTGGTGGAGGACCGGAGATGTGAGTCGACACCACTGCAGCTCCATCTGCATTCAAAGAAGCATCAGTACTAACTTGGGGAAGATAAAAATTGTTGTAAAAATTATCAAACAGTAGATCTAACTCAGATGGTTGTGACTTCGACGTATTGGACGACGAAGAATCTACTGTCGTGTGCTTGGGATCCGATCTAGAAAGATCAGAAGCTAGCACTCCAGTAAGCATGGGTTCTGAACTGTGACGTTCAGAAGCCAATTCGACCAATTCGTCGAAGATCACATTAATACTCTCAATCACGCTCTTAGTCCTCTTGTTGTAGACTGGGTATGCTTTTGAGGATGTCGAGTAGCCAATAAAGATCCCTTCGTCCGCCTTTGGCTTAAGCTTGCCGAGATCATCCTTATCATTCAAAACAAAGCACTTGCACCCTAACGGATGAAAATAGCCGATGTTGGGGGTGCGCTTGTTGATGACCTCGTATGACGTCTTATTGAAGCGCTTGTTGACGATAGACCAATTCTGAGTGTAGCACGCCGTCGCAATGGCTTCGGCCCTTAAGAACATAGGAAGGTCATACTGTGTCAGCATGGTGCGTGCCGCTTCCACCAAAGTGCGGTTACGACGTTCCACCATGCCATTCTGTTGTGGAGTTCTGGCTGTCGAGAAGTTGTGCGATATTCCAGCCGAAGTTAGAAAATCACCGATGATGCGATTCTTGAATTCCCTTCCTTTATCCGTGCGAATCGCGATTACGGTCAACTGTAGGTTGTTCTGAACTCCTTTCAGGTGGTTGACTATGACACCCGGAGTCTCGTCCTTTGAACGAAGGAACTTAACCCAGGTGTACCTTGAATAGTCGTCCACCATCACCAACACGTACTTCTTGTGGCTAATACTTTGAACGCACATTGGGCCGCATGGTCCATGTGGATAAGCTCTAATGGTCTTGACGTGCTAGGAACAAGCTTTGGCTTATGGGACACCTTCTTCATCCTTCCCATCTTGCATGCGGAGCAGAGATGTTCTTTTGCGAATTTGAGTTCTGACATTCCCTTGACGAGTCCACCCAGCACCAACTTATTGATGTTCTTGAAGTTCAGATGCGATAGCCGTCGATGCCACAACCAGTTCTGTTGATTAGTAGCTTTGGACATAAGGCATACGGCTTTGTCTGTCTTGACGGTCGCAAGATTGATGGTGTAAAGGTTTGTCCGTCGAGTACATGCGAGAATCTCCGTTCCATCGTCATCTCGAATACTGCATCTCTTCGCCTTGAACCGTACTTCAAGATTCTTGTCACAAAACTGGCCGATGCTGAAGAGGTTGTGACCAAGACCTTCAACGTAGGACATACGCTTGATCGTGAGGTCGTCATGTACTAGGTCGTCGTAGCCCATGATCGGGGCCACGTTATCGTTGCCAAATCTTACATCACCACAGTACTTCTCCCTGAAGTTGGTGAGTAGCTCCCTTTTACCTGTCATGTGGTTGGAGCATCCAGAGTCGAGAAACCACACATGACCGGGCTGCAAAACAGAGATTAAGGATGTTTAGGTACCCATCTGTAAATGGGTCCTTGGGTGTTAGGTGCAGCACCTTTGTTTAAGACACGTTTAGAGCTGGGTCTCTTTCGTTTGGATTTACGAGAAGGATTAGAATTAAAAACATGATATGTACCAAACCAATCAGATGCATGTTTAGAGTTAATCAAGTCATTCACACCACAAATAGAACAACAAACATAATCACGCGAAAAATCAATCAATTGATGAACATTGTCAAGTTTAACGGGAAATTTAAAATCATGTTCAACAGAGTTATTCAAACCAAAACCATGTTTGTTGTTATTATTCCTATTATGAGAAACATAATTAAATGACTTGTTCTTCTCAGTGCACGACTTATCATTCTTCTCTACCCACTCTCTCTGAACCGCTTTCCCCCGACCCGTACTATCTGAAAATTCATTAGAGGTATAGTCAGAGGAGTGTGAGTAAACTGGTTGTTTAGAAGATATCTTACCGGTTTTAGCACGTTTCTTTGACCGACGTTTAGATTTAGATTTAGAACTGGTCTTAGAAACGGTTTTAGAATTTGAACATTCGCCTTTTTCAAAATTAACCGGTTCAGGCATTTTTTCTACAAATTGAGTATGGCTAGAAAGCTTTGGAGTAAAATCAATTTTAGAAAATTCATCATCTTGACAAGCGTTGGAATTCATGAACTCAGAAAACCTGCTAGCAGAATCAAGTGGGGCCTCACCATCTGAGTCGGACGAGGAGTTGTCCGCAAACGGATTATCAAAAATCGGAAAAAGATTCTTTTGAACTGAACCGGGTTAGATAGCCTTACCTTTATTCTTAAAGCTCAAATATTTATCATTTGCGTCATTAGACACTCCTATAAAAGCTTTGCACGAGGAACTATCTGAATAGATCGGAGCGTCGTCAAACGAGATTGTTTCAAGAGTGATCGGCGTCATTGGAGTATCCACAGAATTCTTCTTAGCCATTCTCAGCGTTAAAGCTTATGTCTCCAACGCGGACAGTTGAGAGGTCAACTTAGCACTCTCGGTTCGATAAGTCGCTCTTTCAGATTCGGGTAATGTCTCGGGTTTAGTCTGTTTGAGCTTTTCGATGGAATCTAACAGTACAATCCTTCCGATTTCATATTTCAACTTATCTCTCGCAATCGATTCTTCAAGTTTAAAAATAATATTTTCCAAAATCAGAGGGGAACATAACGTTTAAACTCTGATTTCTCTTTAGAATCTTCATTTGTTGTTGCCGGAACGGGAACCGGAGTTTCAACTGTTTTGGCAAGCGAGCAGATGCCAAAATAATCGTTAGAGAGATAAGGGGTTCTGCTTTTTTAAATAGGACACATTGAGCGTTTCGTACACGAAAGGGAACTGTACATTGATGTTTTTCCTAGGCGGCGCATCATTCGATTTTGGGTTCTTTGCATAATTAGGATTATCACTTGTAGGTTTAGCCTCAATTGGTGGTAGAGGTATACCTGTTTTTCTTTTAAAGTCCTCTTTCTCCTCATCTTCCGGAGATGGCATGGTCCACTTAATCTTGTACTCCGGGTATTTCTTATCTAGGCCCATAAAGTTGAATTCATAAAGCGTGGGAACCTTAGATAAGATTTTCTTGAGGTAACACGGATTATCATATCTGAGACCCCATTGTGAGTTGTAACATTTAAACTCCTTAGGCTTGTTCAAGTAGATGGTTTGTTCAGATTGACCAAGTTTGTAAAGTTTGGATTCAACATCCTTAAGTTTAGTGGTCAACTTCTCATTTTCTTTTAGAAAATTTTCTTGAACTAGAACGCTCTTAGAATACTCCTCCTGAGACATCTCTAACTTTTGCGAATATTCAGATATTTGAGTCTCGAGGATTTCAGGTCGTTTTGAAATGGCCGAGCACTCAGATTGATAGTTTTCTATCACACATCTGTTCTCAGCCTTTTTAATAGCTAGCTTGCCTATAGTATCGTATTTAATCTTAGCCTCGGCTTCTAGCTTAGAGATTTGGGCGTCTTTGGTCTTAATCTTATGTTTGAATGAATCTAAGGTACACACCGTTTCTTTCATCTGATTAATTAGGTTAGCATTGGAAAAACCACATACCTGGCATTCGTGCTTGTCTTTCTTCTTGTCGGAAGAGTCATCTTCGGAATCAAAATCTTCCGGATTCAGGCCAGTATAACACATATGAGCTTCCTCATCTTCAGTCTCATCATCAGTCTTTAGGAGCCAATGATCTTCTTCCACCAGTAACGCTTTACCCGCTTCCTTCTGCCTGGATAGGAGCATCTTGGTCTTGTTGTACTCAGCGTTGCGTACTATAGGCTTTCGGTAGTGTTTTGCAAAGTGGCCGTGTTAATGCTACTTTTAGTGTTGTAATCATGGATTATCTATTTTAAGCTTGTAATAAGTCTAGTTTGACTTTCTATTGTCAAGGGTATATAAACCTTTGTATTAGCTTTTGTAATCAACAGTTCATATTTTGAGAGTAACAGATGGCATATTTCTCTCTCTAGATTCTCTCTCTCTAATCTTGATAGATCTTGGTTTATCAATTGGTATCAGAGCAGATTCAAGATATAGAGAAGGATTTCTAGTGATCAAACACAATTATTTGTTGATTACACAAGAAGATTTGATCGATTTCCTTGAATTTTTTTCAAGAAAATCTCATTTTCTTGAGTTTTTAACAAATTTTGGTGGTTTTGGTCGAATTTGATCAGGATTTAGTTCTTTGGATTCGGTTTGGATTGTAGAACATTGTTTCTTAACGGATCGAGAGCTAATTCAGAGATTTGGATCATCAATTTGAAGATCTTGTGGTTTTCTGGACTGTGTGCAATATTTCTTCTGTTCGTTCGATTCAGACTTCATTTCAGACGTTTTCAGACAAAGTTCTGGTGTATTTTGTGTTAGAAAACATTTTCGATCCATTCTGTAATAGTTACAATCTCTGATTTTACATCTTGTTGTGTTTTTGATCGATTTGGCATACTTTGCGCCAGATCTGAACTTTGCGCCACATTCATCAGCTTTGCGCCAGCATCATAGTACTTTGCGCTATCCTCAAGCATTCATCAGATTTGATTCTGTCGTGAGAATCTCGCCACACTTTGCGCCACCATCTGTAGCGCATTTGACACTTTTCGCCAGCTTAAGTGAAGATTTTTTTTTTCAGAGTTCGAAATTTTCCAAAGTCTAGATTGCGCCATCCTCTTTGGCGCATTTTCCATTTTGCGCCACCGTCTTTGGCGCATTTCGAGTATTGCGCCACTGTTACTAGCGACTTTCTGACTTAGCATTTTTTTTTCGGAGTTTCAGCTGCTGTATTCTGTGTTTATCATGGCTTTTCAAGAAAATTTGTTCAAGAATGACATCATGATGTCATTAGGGTCAAACACAAGGCCTCCTGTTCTAATCAACGAAAACGAATTTTCTCAATGGCAAGACCGATTTATTAACTTCATAGAGACGCAAAATAACGAAGTAAATATAATGCGTTCTCTTACGGAGGGTCCTTTTGTCAAACCTTATGTGGTGATTCCAGCAACCGCTACTGCTCCTGCATCAAGGGCTCTTAAAAATGTCGATGATTATACAGTTGAAGAGAATTTGAGACTTCAAGGGGATAGAGAAGCAAAGTCCTTTCTTATTCTAGCTCTCCCGAATCACATCTACAACCGAATCGATTGTTTTAAGAACAATCCAACGATGATGTGGTCACAACTTGAAAAAATAATGAAAGGATCGGCGGTTGCCACTCAGCTTAGACAGACAAGGTTTATGAACAACTTTGAAGGGTTTAAAGCGAAAGAGAATGAATCCTTGAAGAGTGTGTTTGACAGATTTTGGGCGGTCATGAATGATCTTCATAAGATCAAAGTCACGAAGACTGAGTTAGAGGCAAATTTTAAGTTTTTGAATGCACTTCAACCAGAATGGAGCAAATCATGTCATAGGCTTCGGAATGATGTGCGAATTTCCTCGATACAGATTCAAGAGCTCTATGAGATTCTGATGACTGATGAAGATATGGTCAAAGAAAAGAAGGCCAAGTTAGATAAGAAAAACAAGGTCAAGACAATAGACCCGATTGCTTTATTGGCAAGTCAGTTAGCCGAGAAAAGTTTGATAGATAATGCGTTTGATGGAAGTGTTGAAGATGATGGTGAAGCGTTAGAGCAAGCTTTGATACTTCTTACTCAACACTATCAAAAGAAGTATCAAAACAGATCGGGGTCGAACAATCTGAGATTTTCTTCGGGCTCTAGAAAAGAAGATCAAGAAAGTGGTGGTACGAAACCCTTTGTCCCAAAATTTGTAGCTACCAAACAAAAGGAGTAAATGAAAGAAGATGACAAGAAGGTAGCTACTTGTTTTAAATGTGGGAAAACGAGACATTTGGCTAGAGAATGTAAAGTCAAAGTGGTTCATGACTCATCTTACTACAAGAAGAAATTAGATTTGGCCGAGAAGAAGGAGAGTGGAACGAGTTTGCTTGTTGAAGAGGAATATTTTTTGGATTACTCCGATGATGAAACCCAGAATGAAGAAACTGCTGATATGTGTTTCATCGGGGATGATGCAAGTGATGATGAGGCTGATGATCAAGAAAGTGCAAGCGACGAATCTGAGGTACCTTCTCAATTTGATTATTATTTTATTTTATCTTAGATGAACATAGTCACAAATGCTATTCGTATGCTTCGTTCAAAACTTCTTTCTGAAAAAGAAATTAATCATGATAAATCAAAATCAATTAAAAAGCTTCAAATAAATATTCAAGATGAAAAGACGATTTTGATAGACACAAAATATAAATTGCAAAAGAACATAGAAGAATTAGAAGAGACAAACAAATCTTGTCTTGAATCTTTGTACTCTATGACCAAGTAAAAGATATGTTTTCTGATAAAATCACAGAATTAGAAGAAAAACTATATTTAAGAGGTCAAACTGAACAAACAGTTTACTTAAATAAACCAAGGAGTTATATTTCTATAAAGAAGAAATGGGGACTTGGATTTGAAAATCCACATTTTTTAGAAGAGGCTAAAACGAAAGTTCCTACTTTATATGAATTTGATTTTTTACATCTCGCTAGATATGCTCCTCAGTTTAAGATTAATTGGACAAATGACGAGAAAGTTTCAAAATTAGAATAAGAGAAAAGGAAACTTACTACTAAAATGCAACTTCCATTTGTTTATACTCGTGAAAATGCGAAGTACATTTCTAATTCTAAAAATTCCAACAAAGATTCTTTATCAAACGATTATTTTGACATATATGCTAATAATACTAATAAGTAGAATAAATCCGAAATATTGTATGATACTAAAAGATATATTCCTCCTTTAGTATTACATGCTAAAATCGTTAGTCTTGAAAATAAAATCGTTGATCTTGAATCTAAGTTAGAATTTTTAGAAGATCAAAACATCTTGTCTGAGCTAGAAAGCAACATATTCTCTATTTGTATGGATTCTAGTCTTAAAGAAGATGTAAAAGTCAAACAAGATTTTGTTGATAAAGATAAAAGGAATGTACAAACAGATTTTAAAGATGATAAAATGGGTGTTGATCAAAACCAAAATTTTTTCTCTTCTGATATTGAAACTGAACTTGAACTAATAGATCTGATAATATTGTTTAAGCAAAACGGGAACCAACAATTGGTATCAGAGCAAAGCTTGATTTTCAATATCAAGTGATCCTCGTTTGACAACATTGTTGATAGATTTCATTTCTCTTCATCATCATATTTCTGGATATTAGTTGTACTCAGAAAAACTCCCAGATCTTCATACTCATAAATCCTCAATCAGATTATCCTTTCCTCAAAATGACAAATACAAATAACTTTTTTACTGCTGGCTCATTAACCAAACCTCCTACTCTTCTATGAGATGAGTATCCTCAATGGAAAATAAGAATGGTTCATTTTATTGAGGGTACTGAAAAAACTCTCAAACAATATCTATACAATCTTCCTCCGGTTCCTATGATAACTATGCCACGTGTACCAGCTACTGCTGAATCTCCTGAAATCCCCGAACATCAAAAACCTAAACCAAAAGAAGAATGGTCAAATGAAGATAAAGCAGAAGATGAAGTTGCACAGAAAACAAAAAGAATATTGATCATGGCAATCCCCAACGAACTTTTTCAATCCTTAGATGCATGCGAAACAGCGCACGATCTCTAGAAAGAATTAGAAAGACAGTTGGAAGGGGGTGCTAAAACTCAGAAGAACCGAAGGGCACAATACATAAATGAATATCATGCTTTCAGAGCCTCTGCAACAGAATCTCTGCAAACAACATACGACCGGTTCAACTCTCTCATAAACAAATGCAAAAAGTCTGGTATTCACAGAACCACGGAAGAAAATAACGTCATGTTTCTAAAGAGCCTGAACGATGAGTGGCTTCAGTTGTCTATGTCTTTACAAACAAATCAAGATCTAGACTCCTGGACACTCTCTGATCTCTATGGAACACTTGCTGCACAAGAGCCTCAAATAGCTCAAGTCAAAACACTAACCATTGTGCCATACGCATTGGTTAGTAAATCTACAGAGGCTGCAGACAGACCAAGAAATGAGAGATCTACAGAGGAGAAAAAGAAGGAGAAAAAGAAGATGGTAATGGTTGATAGCGAAGAATACGAGCTGATAGAAGAAGAGATAACTCTTGCGTCATTAGCTAAATCAATGGCTCTATTGACAAGAGAGTTTAGAAATAACCAAAGGAATTCTGGTAGAAGAGATGATGGAAGAAGAGAAGAATCAAGTGACCGACAGAGGTCAGACTACAGAAATGATGACCAACAGAGGTCGAGCGACAGAAGCTACAGAGGAAATGATCGACAAAGATCAGATGACAAGGTAGGCCACACACAAGAATGCTACAAATGTGGTAAACCCGGTCATTACGCAAACGAATGCCGAACAGAGAAAGGTGGAGACCTACAGAAGTCTGACGACCGAACTGGAAACACCTCCCAAGGTTGTTTCAACTGCGGCAAGCCAGGTCATTTCGCAAAAGAATGCAGAAGCAGACCAAATCGCCTATAGAAGGACTCATCTTTTTACAAAAAGAAGGCCGAGTATTACGCACAAAAATCTCTAATGACGAACAAAGGGCATTCAGAAGCAAACAAGGAGGACTTTGAATCAGACTCCACCTCTGACGATGAATTCCCTACAAATGCCCTGTTCTGTGGTATGGAAGAAGTCAACTCCGGCACTGACAATGAGGTATCCACTTCAAACTCTATCTCAAGTACTGATTGTGTAGATGATGATTTATTTAAACTTAACATTGAACTGAAAGAAGTAAATGAAAGCATTCAGAAAAGACTGACCTTTAATGAGAGAGAAGTAAGGCTTCTCACTCAAGAAAAAGCCAAAATCTTTGAAGAAAAAGAAAAAGTCGAAAAATATTGGAGCAAAAATATAGATCCTTTAAAAAGGAAAATTTCTGATCTAACCTATGCTTTAAAAATCAAAACAAAAGAACTTTCAGTTTCAAAAAGTGAAACAACAGACATAAGAGCTCTCAAAGAATACTTTCAAAAGGAAAGAGAGGTACTTTGGCAAGATCTTTTAAGAAGAGAAGTTTTACTTAAAAACTATACAGATGCACAGAAGGTGAATGAAAAGGTAAACGCTCAAATAGCAAGACGAGGTATAGGGTACAGTGATATTACCTTAGGAGTTGAAAATAAACGACTAAAACCTCTGTCTTCTCTATTTGTTTTGGGAAAAACTAATAAACCAAACTTTCCAAACTTACTCTCTGTAAGTAAAAGGGTTAAAATCTCTGCTGAACCTCACTTGAGGAAACATACAAAGATGATCAATGTGTGGTATGAAAACACAGATTCATCATCTTCAACCTCTGTCAATAGAGGAATCAAACCAAAGAAATATCTGAAAACACAATATCAGATTGGTATCTTTAAGTTTGGTAAACCAGAGACTCAAACACAGGTTGCTTTTGTCTGCATGATAAATGTCAAAAAGAAATTATCAGCAGAAGCTCCTGAGTTTAAACCCATCTTTTCAGAAGAAAAACTTGAAGAATCTATTGAAAAAGAAATTTTGGAAGTTTTAAAATCAAATGTTTTAGAAAGTTTCTGTACATCTTCTATAAATCAAAAACTCTCTGAAGAGATCTCATCAGAAACCTCTACCATCTATGAAAGTATCTCTACATAGGAAGAAAGCTCGTACGATACATGCTCAGAAAATCCAGCCTCTGTCGAAAGAGATGACCCAACCTCTGCATACGAGGACGATTCATCCTCTGACGACTCAGAGACTGATTTCAAATCAGGGATAATTCACTGTGACACAGAGGATGCTAAATTCTCCTCTGAGGTTCTTAACAGAACCATCTCTCCAAAAGAGAAAATCACAGAGATCCCTATCTGTCCAGATTTTCTCAAAATGTATATTCAAGTTATAACCTCTACAGAGCTTGAAAATCTGAAAAATGTCTCTATAACTCCTAAAAGCTCAAAATTTTCAAAACCTTCAAGGAAAATTAAAGAGAATCCCACTTGGCAACAAAAGGGAAAATGGCCTGAAGCTAACAAATATTTTTCCTCTGTGACAGTGAAGAAAGATGTTCACCACAGAAGAGAGTCACAGAAGGCAGGAACTAAACAAGACTTTTGCAAACAACATTCTAGTATTCATAGATCTTCTTGTAATAGGAAATCTAATGTAAAGAAAGAATGTAATGCCTCTGTGGCTCAGTTCAATGAATTCAATGAAAAGCTCAAACAAATCACATCTCATATTCAATACTGTCATTGTTTTGATCTTATGTTCAAATTAAATAAACACTTCTCAAGTCCAGATTGCTTACTCTCCATCAACTTTCAAACTCAAAAGTCAGAACCAAAAGAGAAACAATCTGATTCTTCTAAAAAGGATAAAATGTATTTCAAGAATGCCAAGACAAACTTGAAAAATTCTAACAGTATTGGACCCATATGGATATAGGTACCTAAATCTCTGTGATTGTCTTACAGAAGCTACATGTGCCAATCTGGTATCTTGACTCTGGATGCTCAAGGCACATGACTGGCGACAGAAGATTACTATCCACGTACAAAGAAACACACGATGGTGGATCTGTAACTTTTGGAGACAACAAGAAGGGACATATCAAAGGCTATGGAGTCATACAAAAAGAAAATGTCTCTGTATACAAAGTTGCATATGTGGATGGCCTCAAACACAACTTACTCAGTGTAAGTCAACTTTGTGATACAGGATTTGATGTGTTATTTAAAAAAACTTTCTGCTCTCTACAAAGTGAAAACACAGGAATGGAACTTCTGCGAGCTGAAAGATGAGGTGATCTATATCTAATGAATTTTACTTCAAAATCCAAGGATAAAGTTTGCCTAGTAGCCTGCAAAAGTGAAGAAGCGTGGTTATGGCACAACAGGTTCTGTCACTTAAACTTTCACACCTTGGATAAACTAGTAAAACTCGATCTAGTTAAAGGTTTGCCAAATGTTAAATTCAATAAGGATCACTTGTGTTCGGCATGTGAAATGGGAAAACACAGAAGGGCTTCCCACAAAGGCAAAACAGACGTATCTTGCACTAGGCCTCTGTACATGCTTAATGTCGACCTCTGCGGTCCCATTGCCATACAGAGCCTAGGTGGCAAGAAATACATACTTGTCCTAATTGATGAGTATTCACGTTTCACTTAGGTTGAATTTGTTAGAAAGAAATCAGATGTTCCAAATGTATTGATAAATCTAATGAAAAGAATCCAAGTTCTTTATGACTGCAGAATACAGAAGTTAAGAAGTGACAACGGCACAGAATTTAAAAACGGTGTCATTAAAACCTATCTTTCAACCGAAGGAATATCACTGAACTTCTCTGCAGCTCGCACTCCACAACAGAACGGTGTTGTCGAAAGAAAGAATCGAACACTTGTGGAAGCCGCAAGAACTATGCTGTCAGCATGCGGATTATCAATGAACTTTTGGGCAGAAGCAATTTCTACTGCGTGTTGTACTCAGAATCGTTCAACCGTTGTGAAAAGACACCTCAATACGCCTTACGAATTGCTTAACAAAAGGCGGGCAAACATCAAATTTTTCCATGTATTCGGATGCAAATGCTTTGTCTTAAACGACAGAGATTCAAGAGGAAAGTTTGATGTAAAAGCTGATGAAGGCAAATTCATTGGATACTCTGCCACTTCCAAAGCCTACAGAACATTCCTTACCAAGTCTCACAAGATTGTAGAAAGCATCAGTGTTTCTTTTGATGATTCATTCCAAATGACTTCTGAACAAATCAGTTCAGAACTCGGAATTAAAGGGAAATCCTCTGACATCTCAAAAACAAAAGAAGATTTGGATCTTCTATTTTTAGAGATGTTCAACAATGACATTGATCCTTCTGTTGGAACCATCAGAATTTCTGAAGAACCATCCTCTGTCGGACAAAATCCTACAGGTATGACTCTAACTGGTCCAAATAATGCTTCATCTTCTTCTATAAATACTACAGATGCAAATCCGAAGAAGAAAATGCAGAAGATGAAACTTCAAGAAAAACGACCACAGAAGCTGCTGAAAATCAAACTCTACAATCCACAGAAGAACCAATTATAGAGGAAGTTGAGGACCAAGACTATACATCCTCAGAGGAACAAACTCCACCACCACTCATACCAATCATTCAGCAAACGGTAGGATCAACTACCAAGGCACGAAAAACGACAGAGGCTACACGAGAAGAAGAAACACCAGAAGCCTCTGAAGAAAGTTTTGATGACATTGATGATCATCTTCTACGCACAACTCAGTGGACAAAAAGCCATCCTCCAAGCCAAATAATTGGAGAACATTCTGACTCAGTAAAAACAAGGTCTGCCACTGCTAATTTTTGTTTCTTTACAAATTTTATTAGTATGATAGAACCAAAGAAGATTTCTGAAGCCCTAGATGACCCAAACTGGGTAGACGCCATGCAAGAAGAACTTCTACAATTTGAGCGTAACAGAGTCTGGACTTTAGTACCTCTGCCACGAGGGAAACAGGCCATTGGGACTAAATGGGTCTACAGAAACAAGAAGGATGAAGATGGAGTGGTCATCAGAAACAAAGCAAGATTAGTAGCAAAGGGATATAGACAAGAGGAAGGCATAGACTACGATGAGACTTTTGCCCCTGTCGCACGACTCGAAGCAATAAGAATATTCTTAGCCTTCGCAGCCCACAGAGGTTTTAAAGTCTATCAGATGGACGTAAAATCGGCTTTTCTAAACGGTGAAATCCAAGAAGAGGTTTACGTAAATCAGCCACCAGGGTTTGAAAGCTCAAAGTTTCCAAGGCATGTATACTACCTTGAAAAGGCTCTATACGGACTGAAACAGGCTCCAAGAGCATGGTACGAACGACTCTCTACCTTCCTTCTAGTCAATGGCTACAACAGAGGTACAACAGATACTACCTTATTCTATAAACATAAAAAGGGTGAGATAATGCTTGTACAAATCTATGTGGACGACATAATTTTCGGGTCTACTAATTCAGAAGAGTGTAAAAGTTTTGAAAAACTCATGCAGAGTGAATTTGAAATGAGTATGATGGGAGAATTAACATTCTTTCTTGGACTTCAAGTCAAACAAACTTCAGAGGGAATTTTTATAAATCAGGCCAAATATGTCTCTGACATTCTTTCCAAGTATAGCGTCTCTGATACCTCTGCAATGAAAACTCCAATGGCCACTGGAAATAAGTTATTCTTAGATCCAGATGGCATCTCTGTAGAATGCACTCTTTATAGAGGCATGATTGGATCTCTGTTATACTTAACTGCAAGCAGACCTGACATTATGCATGCCACATGTCTTTGTGCACGTTATCAAGCTAATCCAAAGAAATCACATTATGATGCTGTAAAGAGAATCTTTAGATACCTGAAGGGGACCAAAAATCTAGGTCTCTGGTATCCACAGAACTCTGGTTTTAGTCTTAAAGCTTATACAGATTCAGACTATGGAGGATGCATGCTCGACAGAAAGAGTACCTCTGGGAGTTGCCAATTCCTAGGTGGTAAACTAGTCAGTTGGACCTCTAAGAAGCAGAATTGTGTCTCAACATCCACAGCAGAAGCTGAATACGTTGCTGCTGCTAGCTGTTGTTCTCAGGTTCTATGGATGAAGACTCAGCTAAAAGACTACATCCATATCCTATTCAAAATACCCATCTTCTGTGATTCCAAAAGTGCCATTGCTATCTCTGCCAACCCTGTGCAACACTCAAAAACCAAGCATATCGATATAAGGTACCATTTCTTGAAACATCATGTTGAATACGGTACAATTGAAATGCATTTCGTGCCAACAGAATATCAACTCGCTGACTTATTCACCAAAGCACTAGACGAGAAAAGGTTCAATTTCTTGGTGGGAAAGTTAGGAATGATAAACATGGTGTGACGATCCTCTGTAAGTATAACTTTATCTTCTGTAAATAATGTACAAATTTGTTTCTGTTTGTAAGTTCTCAATCTCAAATAGTTCTTAAAATCACAGAGCTTCTGTAAGTCAACTCAGAACCTCTGACGACCCCTACAGAACCTCTGGAAAACATGACCTATGTTCTATGCAAAACTTATCATTCTTTGATCCAAGCATAGGTCAAGGGGGAGCAAAAGGAAATTACTTGATCTACAGAGGTGATTAGATCAAGGGGGAGCAAAAGGGGACCCTGAAATGATCTAAAGAGATCAAACTGTCAAGGAAAAGCCAAAGAAGAATGTCGATAACTCCATATCGACAGAAGTCAAACATCACTACCGAGAAAAGAAGAACCAAAAGGTATGTCTCTCGCACAAAAGGTTTTTGGAAAACAATTTTCTAGGACAAGAATTGTCAAATATGTCCTAAATATGCTGTGAATAACATTTCAAAAGTCAAAAGCTCAAAAAGTTTCACAAAATTCAAATTAGGAGAAATTTAAGGTCATAGAGCTTCTGCTGAGCTCAACAGAGGTTCTGCAGGAAATATGCTCTGTGATCACAAATTAACCCTCTGTCGATCTTTTGGAATGTTATCTTGGAAACCGAAAACACAAACCATGACCTTCTCGAACAAATCATTTGTTTTTAATAGTTTTCTCGGACACAAACTTTCAAATATGTCCGAAAAACATCTCTTAAACCAAATCAAAAATTGGATGATCAAAAATTTTAATAAAATTTTTATTATGAGATTTTTTCCTTCATAGAGCTTCTGCTGGCCCTCACAGAACTTCTGCAAGTTCCAACAGAGCCACAACACCTCTGCGAAGCAAATTTCTTGACAAAAATCCGATTTTATCCTCTCCAATGCCTTTACAAATGTTTTGGTTAAAGAAGAACCCCACAGAAGTCATGATAACAATGAGATATATGAAAGGGATAAACAACAAAGATTTTCAAATTCATAGAGCTTCTGTAAGGTACAGAAGTTCTGGAGTGATAACGGTTACTTTTACAGAGAGTGAATTTCACATGGCTAAGAATAACCCCACGCGACGAGCATTAATGGGCCGCGCACGTCGTCCTGTCATCCTCTGACATGGCCTACGTGTCCCATTTTCATTGGGCATACATGGAACGTTTTCTGTGGAAAGTTGAACCCGCCGTTCTAACTCGAGTACGGATTCCAAATTTTAATCCATTACCATATATTCTACTCCTTCGAATACTACCGTTTTACCCTCCTATAAAAACCAAGCTTACCCTCTCATAAACCTTTTACAAACTCTCATTCTTCTCCGGTGAAACCCTGAAAAAACCTGCAAGTTTCTCATTCTCAGTATCAAAATGGCTTCATCTTCTCAAGCTATCTCCCCTGCACACTCTCCGGCGACCTCACCAGAACATTCACCGGCTCATTCTGAACATTCAGAAAACCCCAACCCGCCCAGAACTTTGAACTAGAAGATTCCGGCGACTCAGCAGACTTTGCTCCGACAACACATCTGCAAAACTTCATAGATAAGGATCACTTCGAAAAGGTACTACCAATCAAATCCAACAACTGCTATTTGGTCCCATCACCCACTGCTTTCGGCGAAGCCCACGCCATTCTGCTGAACATAATGGAAAATCACATCCTCTTCCCTCTACTCTCAAGAACCCCAAAGAAAATACCTGTCAGATATTTGAACCAGTTTTGGCAGAGCTGCCGATTTGATAAAGACGACTCTATTATCAAAGGGTACATTTCAAGACCTGACAAATCTGAACATCTTGAAATCAAGTTCAACAGAACAATGTTCTCACTTGAGTTCAACCTACCAACGAGGGGTCTTCTTGGTTTGAAGAAATATGCAGAGCAACCAACAGACGACGAGCTCTGTCGGTTCGTAGAAATGCTTGGGTATAACACACAACTACGAAAGAGAAATGACTTCCGCAGAGGAAGATTACCACCTCTGTGGAACACCTTGTTCTCTATTCTTAACAGATGCCTGACAGGGAAGATAGGCAGCATTGACCAGACCTCGCATCAGATCTTAACCATCATGTATGGGGTGTACTATGATCTTCCACTGGATTACGCGACGATAATGATGCAAGAGATCATTAACACCATCGACAGAAAGAACAACACCAAACGGGTCAAAGAGAATGATCCCAACTTTCTACCACCTCTGCAATTCCAAAGAATATTAGGAGTATTATTCGAACCTCTGTTGCTGATACAGAAATGGCCAATGGAAGGGCCAATTCCCAAACAGTTTCCGATGAGCAAAAATGTCCCCACTGATCATGTAGATGGCTACACACACTGCAGACCTTTGTCAAGGAAACTTCTCAAGTATGCCTCGAATAAAACCCTTAAGAAAGAGTATATACGCGATCATAGAACTCCTAAACCGAGTCCTATGACACCCCCGCATTTAGGAGTCCCCCTAGGAACAATAACAGCATAACCTCTTTTGACTCAAGGAGAAAAGGTTCAGAAGTTAGCAAAGCACATGGCTATTCAACTCAGCTTTATAGCCAAACGTGCAGAACTTATGGGAAAGAAGTCTTCATCAAGAACCTCTGCATCTACTCCAAAAGCTAAGAAGAGAAAAACTGCAGAAGGCACCTCAACAAGCGCTGCAGAAGATCAACCTTCACCTCCTCATGCCACAGAAATTGGCTCCTCTGCTCCTCCCTCTTCCCAAAAATTGAAGAAGAAAAGAAGATCGAAATCAACAGAGGTAGGGGCACCAAAACCTAAGAGAAGGAAAACCAAAAAGAAGCATGGTAAATCACTTGAAAAGTTGGTTACCATTGCAGAAGAGGAAACTGCAGAAGAAGAAAATGCAGAAGAAAGAACTGCAGAAGAAGTTGCAGAAGAAGGAATGGCTACAGAAGAGTATCAATCACCCTATCAATCTCCAGATAGATTTGCTCACCAAGGAGACCTGAACGACTTCTTACAGAACCCTGACATTGCCAACACCCTAAATACAGCAGGGTGGACGGCACAACCTCTCGACCACCACTCTCCAGAAGAACAAGATTTCTCCATTTCTGGCATTGACACACATCTGCAAGAAGATGACACAACACCCAAAGATCAACCAGCTAACACACCTGTTATTTTACAGAACCCTTTCATTCAGGGATTGGACGTCCACAGAAGAAGTCCAAACCCAGCTTCAGAAGAAAACGAACTAACAGAAACTGAGTGGAATAGAGGTGAAGTAACAGAGGCTTCTGAGACAAGAATGGAGGTCTCAGAGGTAAATTCAGATGAAGAAGAAGCTATCTGGATAAGAAAAGGTCTCTATCATCCACATGTCATGAGATTATACTGCTCTCATCAAATGTACGGCTTCTTACGCACAGAGCAAGGAACCTCAATAGAAGCAAGGGAAGAAGCACCAAGCCGTAGGATAGCTACAGAGGCTGAAATAATAACGGTGATGTAGTGTTTGGGTGCTTAACAGAGGAAGAAACAAGAAAAGATGCCTGGATAAATAGAGGCACACAACCAAAACCAACTCCCAGTGCAACCCACATTTCTAACTCCGCAGGTCTAGCTGCAGAAGGAGTTATTGAAAAAGAGCAGCACAGCTCGATCCTAACCCAACCCATCCATCCAGAGGTTACTCTTTCAACCTCTGTGCCCACAGAAACCGGGGAATCCATTCCTAGGGAGTCTCCTCAAAGAGACTCACCTATAGTTCGTGATCAATCGCCCCAGATCACACTAGAACACCCTACAGAGGAATTCGTTTCCTCTGCCACGCACGAAATAGGGCCAACCCTTCTTTCAGAGAGAAGTAGTGAGCACAACGACGAAGAGACTCTAGACAAGTCTCCGAGTCAACAGAAGGATAATCTAGTACCCACCTCTGAAGTGGATCTAGACAATGTCATTCATAGAACTTCTGTAGAGTCTGAAGCACTAGATGCTTATGCTCAAAGATCAGATGGAAATCCTTCCACCCCCAACATACAAACAAGGGTGAACGAAGGTGTCCCAGGAGCATGGACTCACTCTGGAGACGAATGTGTTCCTCCAGAGGTTACACCAGGGACACAAGTATCAAGGGATGAGTTCCAAACCCTTGTCACCTCTGTGAACCAAACCATGAAAAAGTTGCAAAGCTCTTACACATCTTTTGCAGAGAAAACATCAACGGCCTTGCTGAATCTGAACAACAAATTGGACAATCTGTCCACAGAGGTGAAAACAGCCATCGCAGAGATGAAATCTTCTGCTCAAACAACTGCCACAATTACAGCCACTTCTGCTGCTAAAGATTTTGGAATAGCTGCAACTTCTGCATTCAAGGAATCAGTAAAACATTTCCTTGAACAAATGAACAAGCAATCCAACAGATCACAGAGCATCACACCTGCAGAACTACAGAAGGCTCTGCAAAATGTTCAAGAAGAGGCAATGCGCAACACTACAATAATGCAGCCAAAACCGGGGAATCCATTCCTAACCCAACCCATCCATCCAGAGGTTACTCTTTCAACCTCTGTGCCCACAGAAACCGGGGAATCCATTCCTAGGGAGTCTCCTCAAAGAGACTCACCTATTGTTCGTGATCAATCGCCCCAGATCACCCTAGAACACCCTAGAACACCCTACAGAGAAATTCGTTTCCTCTGCCACGCACACATTAGGACCAAAACTTCTTTCAGAGAGAAGTAGTGAGCACAAAGAGGAAGAGACTCTAGACAAGTCTCCTAGTCAACAGAAGGATAATCTAGTACCCACCTCTGAAGTGGATCTAGACAATGTCATTCACATAACTTCTGTAGAGTCTGAAGCACTAGCTGCTTCTGCTCAAGGATCAGATGGAAATCCTTCCACCCCCATCGTACAAACAAGGGTGAACGAAGGTGTCCCAGGAACAGGGACTCACTCTGGAGACGAATGTGTTCCTCCAGAGGTTACACAAGGAACACAAGTATCAAGGGATGAGTTCCAAACCCTTGTCACCTCTGTGAACCAAACAATAAAAGAGTTGCAAAGCTCTTTCAAATCCTTTACAAAGACAACATCTACGACTATCCTGAATCTGAACACCAAAATGGACAATCTGTCCACAGAGGTAAAAACCGCCATCTCAGAGATGAAGTCTTCTGCCGAAACTACTGCCAAAGCTACAGCCACTTCTGCCGCTCAGGAATTCGGAACAACTGCAACTTCTGCTTTCAGGGACTCTGTCAAAAATTTCCTTGAACAAATGAATACGCAATCCAACAGAGCAGAGGGCATTACTCCTGCAGATTTATAGAATGCCCTATCACAAGTCCAAGCAGAGGCAATACGCAACACGACAATGATGCAACCAAAAGACTATATGACCAGAGCACAGCTTACAGAGCTCGGACAGAACGTCATTAACCAGGTCACAGAAGTCATTGTCTCCTTCACAACTGCAAATGCCAACTATGTCAAGGATTTCAGAAAGAGTGTCGGCAGAATGCGTTTCAAAACAGAAGCAGAGCTTGCGACATTGATTGGCCTCTGCGATGATGTCTGTGAAAAGTTGATGGCAGCAGGAGCTGAATTACCGAAGAAGCCCAAGACTTCTTGCAGAGCAGAGGGTGCTTCTGATAAAAGTCAGGATGATTCTGATGATGACCAACCTGGTCCATCAGATAATACTGAGGGGGAGAATCTAAGAGAGAAAGCTACGAGCAGAGGAATACAAAGTCCACCAATCACAGCAGAACCAACCAGCCAAGCCCCTCCAGAACAAACCCAACAACAACAAACCCAAAAGACCACAGATACAACACCCATCTCTGTGGAATCATCTCCTGACGAAACCAAAATTCCAGAAACAGATCAGCAAACCATAGAGGCAACAACCGCCCCTGAGGTAATCATTTTGGAAGAAACAGATGAACAAACCACAGAGAAAACACCCACCTCTGTGGAAACACCCCAAACCATACCGAGAAAAAAGTCGATTGCCACCAAACCAATAAAAGCAACGACCTCTGCAACCTCTGCTTCTGACATTCTGAAAAAGATGCACAATACAATGACTGATCGAATGTCACAGAGAGAAGAAAAAAGGCACAGGTTCACACTAGCGTTTAAAATGGCAAGAAGATTCGACATACCTCAATCCACAGAAACCGAGCTTACAGAAGAAGTCAACAAACAACCTCCAACAGAGGTTACAGAGCAACTAAAGCCAACAGAACCATCGCCACAAAAGTCCTCTAAATCACAAATGTCAAAACCCACAGAGGCAACCCCCATCAAGCCAACAGAAGTGCCAACCTCCAAACATACAGAAGCAACAGTTTCTGCCCCGCCAAAAGCCAAAGATAAGGGCAAAGGAATACTGACAGAAGAGCCTAAGAAGAAAACATTGCCAAAGCCAACAGAGAAACTAATGAAGAGTGCGTTTGATGCCTTTCAAACCCCAAAGCCTGAAGAAGTTGACTGGGCACATGGACTTAAGCCTCTGTCAGACATTCCTCTAACTGGTAAAGCCGCAGAAGTTGTTCAACAGATGGAGAGTCTCAGAAGACAAGTACCACAACCTGGTCCAACATATGAAGAAATGGAAGAAGTGGTATACAAATACCTCTACAAACAATCCTATCAGACAAATCATCCAGTAGATCATGTGACAGATCCAAGGATCAGAGAAGAATTTGAGAACATCTTCACAAGGACAAAGCCAAGAACCAAAGCAGATGTCTTCTCAATCCACAAGATCAAAAAGGTGATCTTCTGCAGATTCTCCTTCACAAGAACCTATCCAAGGGTCAGGTACAATCTTTACAAAGTTAGAAGAGAGAACAATTCAGAATCTACCTTCGCTGATGCTGACCTAAGAAATATCAATCCTTATGATCTACCTGACCTTCTGCAATGGACAAAGGACAACTACAACACTGAGCCAAACACCAGAGCCTATCAAGTGTTGAGAAAAGCGATGAGGGAAAAGCTTCTGCTCTACAACATGATAGATTTTCAGCTAGGAAAGGATCTTGGTCTCAAACATCTAGATCTACGACCACCAGAAGATCGCTGCCCACCGGACGCCGTACCTAACTCAATCATTACAGAACCAAGGTTTGGGTTAGTATTTCAAAACCCACTAGGCGAGGTCAAACTTTTTGTACCCATGGATTGTCAGAAGTAGGCAACCAGTACTCTGAACAAATTCAGAGCAAGCCTTGTAAAATACAGAGGTACAGAGAAAATGGATAGAGATGCTGCAGATACCTTCATCAGAGAGATAGACGCCACAATCCGCCTAAGAGAACTCTGCATTATATTCTACAAAGAGATCAGAAGAGTCGGAAGAGACAACAGAAGCTACAACGATTTCAAAGATGCCAAAATCTGATTCTCAGACCTCTAATCTCTGCAAACAAAGTTAAAGTTCATCTTTCATTGTACTCAAATGTAAAATGCCTCTGTCATATTTCTAAATGAAAGAAATTTCGAGGTATTGTTTAACCTCTGTCTTATCTAACTTAGCCTAACTTAACTCAAGTTCAAATTTTTTATTTTTCACTACTTAGGGGGAGATTGTTAGCTTCAATCTTCCTAATCATAGAAGTATTTAGAAGTAGTGAAAAATAGGCTAAGTGAAGAAAGCCTCTTACAGAGGCTCTGCCGGACTTACTGAGGGCTCAAGATCAAGAATCTACAGAAGCTAAAGAGGCGCGCTACAGAAGCTCTGTCATACGCACAAAGAAGACCAATATCTCGGAATCCGGTGAAGACTGCTCCACAGAGGACCAGACCACAGAACCTCTGTAACTCATTACAGAGCCTCTGTGGTCCTCACTGAAAGACTTGAAGATATTTATAATATCTTGCTACTGTTACAGGACCCGTTCATCAACTTGCATGGTAGCATGCCCTGTCCAACATCAACGTGTCAAACTCTGATTGGACTCAGTAGGGCTTAGTACATATTAGACGTCTGCTGCATTAAATGCAATACAACACGTCTTACTGTTCATGCCATTCTTGCAACTTTTCACGACATCCGTTCAACTATTCATCAGTACCGTCTGAATAGTAGCATATAACTTTTTCTATACTACAGAGATAAGGTAAAAGAAAGACAAAGAGAAGAAAGTCATCATCTGTAAAACCATTTACTTGTTTTAATCATATGATACATTTAAGTACAGAAAAGATAGTAGATTTAATCATAAAAGTTTCTTCTAAGATTCTATCAAACTTCATAATCAAAGCCCTAAACTCTTGGGTAAGATCTATGTTCATGATGAAACTTTTGATGATTTCTTCTGGGCATTTTGAACTTCCAACACGGCCTTGAACAATCTTCCTTAGATACATCAGCGACTGCGACGAATACTTGGGTACCTCTGTAGAACGGATGGCCTTTTTGATTCCTTTCTGACGCACGATGAAGGCTTGAGTCTTTGCTACCAGTGATCTTGAGGGATAATACTCAAGTCCCTCCTTACTCTCATTTGGGGGTCCAATGCTCAACTTCTCCAATTCGAAGGAAATACCATGCTGAAAATCTGTTTGGGTTCTGAGGTTTATATGTTCTTCCATGGCTAGTTCAACCTCGTACCTTACAGTTCTGGCAGTCTTTCGTCGGTCTAAGAAGTTTACGCAGTAGGAGTGCAGATGTAGCAGATCATAGGGGTTGATGAGCACCAGGTCATTATCATTGAATACATGCATCTTGTTGTATGTTCTTTGCACGATGTATTCATGGTAGAGTACCTTGTTGTAGGTAAACATTCTGTGGTTTATGCGTTGGATCTTGATGATAGGAAGCTCTGAGTATACTCTTCCACCAATGTTGGTCTTCTCTGTTATAAACCTTCTTCTGGCATCATCCAATAGATTGGCTCTTTTGGGGTTCAGCCTCGGGTTTATAGGTATAGAGTTCTGTTGAATAAGGTCTCTGTCAGCATAGAGATAGTGAAATGCCTCTTCCAGAGTTGGTGGATGTTCTTGGCATGTGGAGCTCTCTTGGGCTTGTTGTTCAGGTGGTTGTTGAGTTTGAGTCTCTGGAACAGCTTCAGAGTTGGGCTCTATTTGGATTTCTGCGTTGATGGCAGAAAGAACTTCTGGTATTACCTGATCTGGATCACGTTCTTCTGTCATTTTTCCCTTGCCTTTGTCAGTTTGCTCCTTCTGTACCCTTTCTTTCTTTACCCTTTCTTCTTCAGTTAGGATCTCCATGGCCTCTGAGGTTTCGTGCTGATGTTGGTCATGGATGATCATGGTGGTAGTGGTGTTGGGTTGGGGTTGGTGTTCTTCAGCAGAGGTTGGGTTTGTCCTCTCTGGTTCAGTTCTGGTGGGTGAGGGTGTTGGTGAGTCAAGGATGATGGTTTCAATGTTGGGTTCAGCAGAGGTAGAGGTAGAGGCTTCAACATCTGTTGGTTTTGGAGTTTTATCCTTGAAGGTGTAGTTAACTTTAGCAGCCTCATTCTCAGGTGGTTAACTTCAACATCATCCAATAGATTGGCTCTTTTAGGGTTCAGCCTCGGGTTTATAGGTACAGAGTTATGTTGAATAAGGTCTCTGTCAGCATAGAGATAGTGAAATGCCTCTTCCAGAGTTGGTGGATGTTCTTGGCGTGTGGAGCTCTCTAGGGCTTATTGTTCAGGTGGTTGTTGAGTTTGTGTCTCTGGAACAGCTTTAGAGTTGGGCTCTATTTGGATTTCTGCATTGATTGCAAAAAGAACTTATGGTATTACCTGATCTGGATCATGTTCTTTTGTCATTTTGCCCTTGCCTTTGTCAGCTTGCTCCTTATGTGCCCTTTCTTTCTTTGCCCTTTCTTCTTCAGTTAGGATCTCCATGGCCTCTGAGGTTTCGTGCTGATGTTGGTCATTGATGATCATGGTGGTAGTGGTGTTGGGTTGGGGTTGGTGTTCTTCAGCAGAGGTTGGGTTTGTCCTCTTTGGTTCAGTTCTGGTAGGTGAGGGTGTTGGTGAGTCAAGGATGATGGTTTCAATGTTGGGTTCAGCAGAGATAGAGGTAGAGGCTTCAACATCTGTTGGTTTTGGAGTTTTATACTTTAAGGTGTAGTTAACTTTAGCAGCCTCATTCTCCCCCTTCTGTTGTCCCGACAAATCAGAATCATCCAATTCTGAGTCTGTCTCATTGTCGACAACAAACTTCTGTTTCTTGAATTTCCTCTCTATTAGCTCACCAGCGACTGACCTCTTTCTGGAAGCAATATCGCAGATTATCTCGTCGAAGTTCTTTGCAACGTCTTTCAGAGTGTCTTCGAGCTCTGTCACTGAAGCTCTGACCTCATCTACTTGATCTCCGAAATTAACAGTGTGAGCATCAAGGGATGTTTGCACATGTTTCTCTATTGCTTGTGCTTAGGCCACGAACTTAGCAGATATTGTCATCATTCTTCTAAATACCTCTTTCCTAAATGCTCCTATGTAGGCTCCTATAATTGGTTGATCATCAGGGTGTGCAGGGGCAGGGGTAGGAGCAGCAGCAGGAGTAGTCTTTCTGGAAGGTGTTGGAAGATTTGTAAGAGCGGCAGAGATGGTTTTGGTGATTACCTCTGTCAGAGCGCTGATGTTGGCCTCTGATAATTCCACAGAGTGAGGTTGGATGGTTCTGGTGGAAGTCTCCCTCTGATGGTTGGCTAACTCATCCTTCAGTGCTTTAATCTCTGACTGCAGCTTCTGAGATTTATCAGAGCCTTTCTTCTCCATATCAACTAGCTTCTGAGAGGTCTCTGCTAATTGATCCTTGACACTTTTCAGCTCAGTCCTCAGAGAGTCATCAACTGCAGAGCGCTGATCTGTGATACCAGTTGTTGTAAGTTTATACTCGTTCAAGGAGTCTCTGATCTCATTACAGAAGTTTGTGAACTCCACTTTTGTAACATGGTCAGATGGGGTAACCTTGGGGTCAACACATGACTCCAATTGTCTCTCGAGTTCAGAGAGGCCTTCTTTCAGAGGTGTTTTGACGTTGCCTCTGGAAGGACATCCACCCAATCCTTGATGTTCTCTCAGAGGAGAATCATCTCTGGGTTTTCTGTTTACTTCTGCTACCTCATCCTCATAATCTGAGAGAGTGAAGTAAATGTGGGAGTTGGTATTACGATCTAGGCAATCCAATATTTGTGCGACTAGGCTATCATATTCTCCCTGAGTTAGACAATCCCTACGGTTAAATCTGAAATTACCCAGGTTTCTAAGTTATTCCTCCTTAGAGAGATGAGCCATAGAGGCATCATCGTGTGGGTTTGTCCTATTACCCTGGGGCAAATGGGTAGAACTATCAAGATTGACTTCCCCGGTTATGTGCATATCAGAGGCATAAAGAATTGCCACTGACGGTTTAGGCTTGTTAGGACATGTTTTAATAGTTGATTTAAAGTTCAAGGGTTGTTTTGTAATAGTTTATTTTGAGCCTTTCAGTGAACGGGCCGTGGGCTTGTTAACCACGGGCCAATAGTATTTAATGTTGATTATCTTGGAAAAACAAGCTAATCATCCTTTTACTTTCAAACACTGTATTGTAAATTCTCTCTGAAAGTGAATGACAGGGATGACTAGTTGAAATCATTACGCATATTGTTCATATATCTCGATTTCATATATTGTTGCACGGATCTGGATTCTACAATTGGTATCAGAGCAGACAGACGGATTCGATTCAAAGTCTCATTCATTGATTTCTGGTTAGTTTGACTTTTACTCGTCTGACTTTTCTTGAATTCTTGAAAATTTGATTCTGTCGAAATTGGTTGTTTTTGCTTATTGGGTTGTGTTAGCATTATCGTTATAAGTGTTTCTGCAAATTTTCACATCCTAATTCATTCGTTTGATTGGTCAATTTAGCAATTTAAGATCAAAGTTTTTGGTAGTGTTCTTCAACAAAAATCGATTTTTTACCATCAAAACGTGTTCTTTTTGCTTAGAAATCGATTGGGTTAGTGTTAGTTTTGTGTTTGGTATTGTTTCTAATCTTTCAGGAAAATTTTTGAGTAACCCTAGTTGAGAATTCGATCGAATTGAGAAAACAGCCGACTTGTCCGGACAAACCCAGCCGCAGTTTCCGGACATGTTCATTTTGTCCGGACGTTTGTGGTTCCATCCGGACTCTTCCAATCTTTCCGGACAACCAGTTTTTCCGGGTAAGTCATCCATCCGGGTAAGTATCCGATAATCTCAAACTTATCCGGGTAATATTGTTCCGGATAACTCAAAGTATCCGGAAATCAATTTTATCCGGAAACCAAATTTTTACCCGGAAACTTCGTGGTATCCGGAAACCTCACAGTATCCGGAAACCCTATCGTACCCGGAAATCTAATACTGTCCGGAATCCACAACATCCGGTAAGCTTCTGTTTTAATTGATCTCTATCCGGTAACTTAAGACCATCCGGTAACCTTGGTTATCCGGACAACTCAAGTTATCCGGACTCCCTTGCTTACCCGGACAACTCTGCATATTTGAACTGTTTTCTTCAATTCTGATCCGGACACTTCCAGATCAGATCACTTATTTGGATTCCTATCCAGTAAACTAAGTTATTGTCTAACCATTCATAGAACCTGCGTTAGGACTCCACTCTTGGTTCCTTGCGTTAGTTTTTAAACTTTGAATCAATCTACACGTCTGACGATCACTCCGTTGCAACCGAAGATGTCTACTTCTCGTGATGCTCTCACAATTGGCACGGACACCAAGCCACCGTGTCTCTATCCGAACGAGTACAGCCAATGGCGAGATAGGTTCATGATCTTCATAGAGTCCAAGGATAACTATGAGTACATCAAGAGAGCTCTGGATCATGGCCCAATTGCCGACCCAATGAAGGACATAGCTGCAACAGCAACTGCATTAACTCGACGTGAGAAGAAGACTCTTGCTGAGATGACAAATTTTGAAAGAGGCATGACTGAATGTGAAAAGCATGCAAAGAGATATCTGATTCAAGCCCTTCCTAATTCTATCTACACTGCCATAGACAGTTACAAAGACACGGCTAAAGGCATGTGGGACCAAGTAGCCAAAATGATGCGAGGGAGCGTTGTAGGCAATCAGCTGAAGATAAACAGCGCGATAACCATGTTCGATGGGTTCAAGCAGCGCAACGGTGAATCCCTTACCCAGACCTATGAACGTTTTTGTCTACTCCTCAATGAACTGAACAAGAATAAAATTGTTCGTTCCAATACTGAGAATGCACTAAAGTTCCTCAGCAACTTGCTACCGGAATGGAAAGTGTATGCTTCTCATGTCAAGCACAACAACTTGATAGGGAACATCAGCATCAATGAACTGTATGAGACACTTCTCCAAGACGAGGATGAGGTGAATGAGCTTTTGGGAGAGAAGAAGAATGAGCCAAAACCATCTGCTGATCCAATTGCCCTCATCACTTCCAAACAAGGGAAATCCTCAAGCAGTCAATCCAGACGCGGTCGACAGCACAACTCCTTAGAGTCAGAACCTGAAGACGAGAAAGAAGGTGATGATGATGATGATGAAGCATCAGACTTAATGAAAGCTATTGCCCTTCTGACTAAATCCTTTCAACAAGAAAAGTTTTACAAGAAGCCTTCTTCCAATAGCCAACGCTACTCCACTTCCTCCAATAAGCGTCACGACTATAAGGACCGGTATGAAGGAAAGAAGAAGGTAGAGGAGCAAGATAGATCTGAGAAGAAGGAGAAGACAGAGAAAGGTGACCGGAAGAAGCGAGATGAACCTGTGAAATGCTACAACTGCGGGAAACTCGGTCACTTCGCTAAAGATTGCCGTCAACCTACAGTAAAGAACTCTCACTATTATGAGGCTAAGCTTGCACTGGCCAGACAGAAGGAGGCTAGGGAGGTAATGTTCACAGAAAATGAGTATTGGCTAGGCAGATCTGATGATGAGGAAGATTATGAAGGTGATGATGCTTTCATGGGATATAAATCATCTACGGATGAAGACAAGGAAACAGCAAATCAGGTATGTGACTCTTGCTTACAAAACTTCATACTTCAACTGCAAACCATCACAGAAAAGGCAAACTCCCTCATAGCCACAAATGAAGAACAAAAGCTTGAAATTACTTCAATAACTGAAAAGCTTAATGTTCAAATGAAATTAACTTAGAAGTATAAGTCTGAAAATGCTGGTGTAAAAGACAGATGCAAAATTATTTCATTAGCACCTAAAGACTTAAGGGCCAGATTATCTGATCTCCAACGTCAGTTGGATCAGTGCTTGAATGAGAAAGAAGACATTACTTATCAATGTTCTTCTCTTCAAATTCAACACAAGGAGTATGTAGCTAAAATTTTAGATCTTGAAACCAAACTCCACAAAAGGGGTCAAACTGATCAAACCATTTTTTTGAACAAGCCCAAAGAGTTCACGTACTTTAACAAAGAATGGGGAATCGGATATGACAACCCACATTATCTGAAAAAGGAAAGGTATCAAGTCCCCACTCTGTATGGTTTTGCTTGCTATGGTTTAGATAAAAAATATCCAGAGTACGCAATTCAATGGACTGGTCCTCTTGAACCAGAAAAGGAGAAGGAAACCGAGGAACATAAACGCACACACAAACGAGGAATTCAACTTCCATTTTGTTATGAACCTTTAAACTACTCATATCAAAAGAACAAAAAGTATCTTTCCAATGACTACTTCGACCCCTACAAGGTAGCTACACCCAAGGATTCCTCCAAGAAGGAAGAGGATGTAACACTAGCAACCAAGACTGAGACGGATGAGTTTAAACTCTATGTTCCTCCTCTCATATTGGAAGCAAAAATTGTCGAGTTGGAGGAGTCAATTGAGAAAGAAAGGTCCATTTTTCAAAACGAAAAGAAAGTGCTCATCTCTGAGATCGAGAAACTAAAATCTGAGAAAACCGACGGTGTGTCAAGTGAGGAAAAGGAAAAATTTCAGTGGGAAATCAATACGCTCTCATCAAAACTGTCTGAAATGACAAGAGAAACGATGAAAGAGCATCTGATAAATAGTCAACTCCGAGTGCAGCTTGACTTGCTCCAAACTGCGAAGCAATTTTCACCTGAACTTTCCTCTAACTCATCTGACACATCCTCGTGTAAAGCCTTCATCGGAAATATTTCATTGCAAGAAAACGAAGTTTCTCAAGATGAGTGTGTTAAAAGGAATTTAAATTCTGATTTTTTATACGCTTCCGCACCAAATTCCCTAAAGCACACAACCGAAAGCACAAAATGCTCCTCGCCTTCCACTCATGATCCCATTCCGGATATTCCAAAAATAGATTTTTCAGAGTACATGAACTCCGAAAGTAACTGTGATGAAGAGTTTGATTCATTTCCCTTCGACAAACCTCTTCCAAGTCACACTGATTTTTTATCCCCCGTGGTCAATCCTCCGGTTAGTTCTTTAAAAGAAAGCTATTCTAAAACAAAGTCCTCAGCTGTGATCAAGATTTCCCAGTCAAAACCAACCTCGAAACCTGTTCCCAAAAGGCAATCACAGCCAAGGAAAGCTACCGGACCATTGACTGCCAACACCACTATTTCTCCAAGTCAACCAGATTTTTTGTCTCCAGTGGTTAATCGTCCGGTCAATTTTCTAAAGGGCGACTGTTCTCAACCTAAGACTCCGGTTGTGACCAAGATTCTTCAAAATGTTTCCAATTCTAAAAAACAGTCACAACCGAAGCAAAAGACCGAACGACCGACCACTAAGACTCATGTTTCCTCAAAAGTCACTGATCATACTGTCCCTGCTGTTTCAGATAAAAATGGTTGCGCTAATAAAGAAACACCAAAGTGGCTAAAGAGGGACTTAGTCAAGAAGGATGCGTCCAAGTCTTCCCCGCCTGTTTTCAAGTCTAGAATAGACAAAGACAATTATGCTTGGAATCATTGGAACCATTTTGATGTTTCTCTTCCCGTTAAAGTTAACTCTCTTAATCAATTGATTCAGTTATCGCATGATTGTTTATGTTGTTCTAACTGTGGTTGGAATGACTTTGATGATATTCACAATAATGATTGGTTTGTGTCACACCCCGCTAAAGCGGAAACGCGGGATGTCACAGTTAATGTTTCAAAAGCGATTGGTAGAAGACAACACCAAATCATCACATCAAAATAGTACCAATACAACGAGTTTAAGAGAAAATTACAACTTGTCCATAAAAAATAAAAGTACAATGACATGATGAAATAAGTTGATGACGCTAAAGTGATGCCTTCTAAAGTGCGTCCTTACTTGTTACTTCCTGAAAAACATGTAAAGGAGAGTGTCAACTAAAAATAGTTGGTGAGTTCATAGGTGTTTGTATACGCAAAAATGTAGTATAAGTTGTACGATATTGTTTTGTATCGCATGCTCATGGTATATATAAAAAAGTAATGCCTCAGAGGTAGCAAACTAAGCCATTACCAAGCCTCATGACCTTGTATTCATTTGCCCCGAGTCATCATGTCCTATCATTAACATGGCATTGTAGTAATTAATGCACCCTGTTTTTATCGTAGGTGGGTGGTCAACCAAATAACGTTATCCATAATTACCATGGCTCACACGCATGTGAGTTAATAAGTAATGTTAAGAGTGTTGGGGACTTTTTGTATATGATAGTTGAAAACTTAAAAGCTTTAACATGTGCATATGTACCATAAAGAGCGTTAAACATGCGTAAAAGTTCAGAAATAAAAAAATTTATTTCGAATAAAGTTTGGAATCATGCTCTTCACCCCAAAATATGTAAAACAGTAAAAGGGGTTATGAAGACTCACAAGGTTGAAATAATAGTAACATGTTTTTCACCCCAAAATGTATAAAACAGTAAAAAGGGGCTATGAATACTCACGGTGGTTTGCGTAGGTGTTTCCCGAATGCGTAATGTGATTCCGAAATGAGATCCTACTTCGATCCTACGAATGTAAGGACACTAGTAAGATTCTAGGTCCTAGACTTTGGTAACTTAAATCTCCATTTCATCATAAAATGCCTTTGTTGTTAAATTTGTATGTCGTTAAATGTTCTTTAATAGTTCATACTTAGAAAGAACGTTACATGTGATGGTTTAAAATTACCGAAGTGTTGTAGAGGTAATAACGAAAAATAAATGTTTAGGTCCATAATTAATATGGTTTGGTGTTAGGTCATGTGTATTATGTATGTATGTACCACAATTCCATCATAAAAGATAAGAAAAGTTAGTAGTTAAATGTTAGATGTTAGATGTTAGATGCGTAAATGAAATGCGTAAATAAATACGTATAGATATATTCCACAATTCCACCATGCAAATGGTGAAACGGGTAGAGTTAGATTAGTAACTATGTATAAGTAATATATGTATAATATACCACAATTTCATCACCAAAGGTGAGGAAAAGGATCAAGAGATAGCATATATCTAGTATACAATATAGTTGTTAGTAGTCAGAATTTGTAGTCACTTTCGGTTACTGTTTGGATAACTTCCAGAGATCATTTGGTTCTGGTATTTTATAGCCAAGTACTTCTATGTGTTAGGAAACGTTTGCCATAAATCCCATGATTTTTGGATCAAAATAAGTACATAAAATAACACTGACAAAAACAGTGACAGAAACACGTAGATGTTGCACACTATTTTTGTAAAAACTGTTTGAGGGTTGAAAAGGTCTTTTATATAAAAGCTATTTTCTCATTGGTTCTTCAAAAGATTTTGTTCTTTTTGTCAAGGCACGATTTTTACTCAACCAAATCACATATTTTCAGATGAAATCTTTGCTTTTTAATCATCCCAAGCAACATGCAAGGAACCAAGAACACTTATCTTTATAAAACATTTCCAAAACTTGTTGTTTTTGAGCTTTTGTGAACACATGCAAACTAAACATTCTTAGGTCACTAATATGGGTTTTATCATGGATTCCTCACACTTTTAATGACATGCAAGATGTCATGGTGATGGATCTACAAACATTAGGTTGCCAAGAGTTGGATTTAGCAAGATGAAGATGAAAACTTAGAGTTTTTAGAAGATGAACTTTGAAAGAGAAGAGAAGGTTGTAGGAGGATGATTAAATGATGTTACTAAAATGTTTTTACCTTGAGTTCTTGAAGATATGTGGCTGATCTTGGAAGCCTTGGAGGAGAGAAAACTTGAGAGAATATGGAGGTTTGAGAGAAGAGTTTGTGAGGAGAGTGAAGAGTGAAAATGGAGAGGGAGAGGGGGTATTTATGGAGTGAGAAAGAGGTGAGGGGGGGGGGGGGGGGTTCTTGGAGAGGGGGGGGGGGGTGGTGAGTGTGGTGTGTGGTTTTGGTTAAAATGATTGTGTTTAAAGTTGTATAATTAATTAATTTTTGATTTATTTTAATTAGTTATTTTAAATAAAGGTTTTAAATTAATAAAAATGATAAATATATTTTTAAATAATTTGTAGGTTTATATATATAAACATATATAAAGGTATTTATAATTGTATAATTATTTTAGTTGGCATTTTATGAGAAGGATGGATGATTTTCCTAATTTGAGGGATTTTAGACTGGATTTCTAAATTTTCCCTACTGTGTCCGGTTTACTGCTAAATTTGGACAGTGTGACATGTATTATCTGTATCTGATATGTTTAGCGCAGTTCTAACCTGAACGCAATTTTGACGGTTGTCACAGTCTCCCCCGGTTAAAAGAATTTCGTCTCGAAATTCAAGAACTTTCGTCCGTAACCGGTTGTTTAGCAAATAAGTGAGGATACTTATGTTTCATGTAATCCTTGCGTTCCCATGTGTACTCGGGTCCACGTCTTGTATTCCAATGAACCTTCACTATTGGAATCCTGTTTTGCCTAAGACGCTTAACCTCATAATCAAGTATCTCGATTGGTTTCTCCACGATGCAGAGTTTCTCATTGATTTGGACCTCTTCTAAGGGTACGGTTATTTCCTCATTGACTAGGCATTTCTTCAGATTGGATACGTGAAAGGTGTTGTGGATAGCACTTAGTTCTGTTGGCAATTCCAGCCTGTATGCTACTGGTCCGATTCTTTCGGTGATTTTGAATGGTCCAATGTATCGAGGGCTTAATTTTCCTCGCTTTCTAAATCGGACGGTTCCCTTCCAAGGGGATACTTTCAGAAAAACTCTATCGCCAACTTGAAACTCTAATGGTTTCCTACGGTTGTCAGCATAGCTCTTTTGTCTATCTTGAGCTACTTTAAGTCTATCCCGAATGGTTGCGATCTTGTCGGTGGTTTCTTGTACTATGTCTGACCTAGACAATTGTCTATCTCCAATTTCTAACCAACGTAGAGGTGATCGGCACTTACGTCCATACAGTGCTTCATACGGCGCACATTTGATACTGGTGTGATAGCTATTGTTGTAGGAAAACTCTACTAATGGTAGGTGGTTATCCCAACTTCCTCCGAAGTCTAACACACATGCTCGAAGCATGTCCTCTAACGTTTGAATGGTTCTCTCACTTTGGCCGTCTGTTTGGGGATGATAGGCGGTACTTAAATTCAATTGCGTCCCCATTGCTCTTTGAAGTGATTGCCAAAATCGAGACGTGAAACGACTATCTCTATCCGATATGATGGAAATCGGGACTCCATGTCTCGCTACAATTTCCTTAATTTAGATCTGAGCTAGCTTTTCCATCTTGTAGTCTTCTCTAATCGGTAGAAAGTGTGCAGATTTCGTGAATCGGTCTACTATAACCCAAATAGAGTCATGCCCTCGGGCAGTTCTCGGAAGTTTGGTTATAAAGTCCATGGTTATTTGTTCCCATTTCCACTGGGGAATTTCTGGTTGTTGGAGTAAACCAGATGGTTTCTGATATACCGCTTTGACCTTTGAGCACGTTACACATTTTCCTACATATAAAGCGACGTCCTTTTTCATTCCTGGCCACCAGTAATATTCCATTAAGTCTGTGTACATCTTATCCGCACCAGGATGAATTGAGTATCGTGACTTGTGAGCTTCGTTTAGGATTGTCTCCCATACGTTCCTAACCTTTGGAATCCAAACTCTGCCTTTGAAATATTGCACTCCGTCAGCCTTAGTTTCAAATCTGCTTTCTATACCGTGAAGGGTTTCATCCTTCAGGTTTTCCGTTCTCATGGCTTCAGCCTGAGCTTCAAGAATTTGGGTCTTTAAGCTGGTTTGTACAAGTGCTCCCATTGCTCGTACACGTGAAGGTTTTGTCCTTTCCTTCCTACTCAGGGCATCAGCCACTGCGTTGGCCTTACCTGGATGACAACGAATGTCACAATCGTAATCACTGAGTAGTTCTACCCATCTTCTTTGTCTCATGTTCACCATTTTCTGGTCTAGAATATGCTGAAGGCTCTTATGATCGGTAAATATGGTACACTTAGTGCCATACAAGTAATGTCTCCAAATCTTTAGAGCAAATACCATAGCTCCGAGTTCCAAATCGTGCGAGGTATAGTTCTTCTCATGAACTTTCAGTTGTCGCGAAGCGTATGCTATAACTTTGTCTCTTTGCATTAGCACGCAACCTAATCCTTGATGAGATGCGTCACAATACACCACGAAATTGTCGGTTCCTTCCGGTAATGCAAAAATTGGTGCGTTGCACAACTTTTCCTTCAAAAGTTGAAATGCCTTCTCTTGCGAGTCTCCCCAATTGAATCTACTATCCTTTTGGGTCAGAGTTGTGAGTGGTTGAGCGATTTTGGAGAAATTTTCAAAAAATCGCCTATAATAACCTGCCAATCCCAGAAATTGACGAATTTCTGTTGGCGTTTTGGGAGCTTCCCATTTCTTAACGGCTTCTACTTTGGCTGGATCTACGTGAATTCCTTTTTCTCCAATTACGTGACCAAGAAAGTGTACTTCTCTAATCCAAAATTCGCACTTAGAGAATTTGGCGTACAGTTTATGTTCCTTAAGGAGTTCTAGAATCATCCTCAAATGATGTTTGTGGTCCTCTTTACTTCGGGAGTAAATCAGAATAGCATCTATGAATACTATCACAAACTTGTCAAGGTATGGTCGGCATACCCTGTTCATTAAATCCATGAAAACAGCCGGTGCATTGGTCAAACCAAAAGGCATGACTAAAAACTCGTAGTGTCCATAACGTATCCTAAATGTTGTCTTAGGGATGTCCTCCTCGCGGACTCTTAGTTGATGATAACCTGATCGAAGATCAATCTTAGAGAAATACATTGCGCCTTGCAACTGGTCGAATAAATCGTCTATTCGAGGAAGAGGATAACGATTCTTGATCGTCAGCTTGTTCAATTCCCTATAGTCGATGCACATTCGCAACGATCCATCCTTTTTCTTAACGAACAAGACTGGAGCTCCCCAGGGCGAAGAACTTGGCCTAATAAAGTCCTTGTCCAATAGCTCATGGAGTTGGCTTGACATTTCCTGCATTTCGGCGGGGGCTAAACGATAAGGTGCCTTTGCTACAGGTGTTGCTCCTGGTATAAGGTCAATTTGGAATTCAACTTGTCTAAACGGGGGTAGTCTAGGCAAATCGTCGGGAAAAACCTCCGGGTGATCCTTTACCACGGGAATGTCTTGAATTTGCCTTTCTTCGGACTTCTTCTCGACTATGAGTGCCATAAATGCAACACATTTCTTCCTCAGATATTTATGAACCTTAATACTTGTCACCATCTCTAAGCCTCTTCCAGCTTTGTGTCCTTGTATTACTAACGTCTCTTCGTCTTGCAAAGGTATTCTAATTGACTTATCAAAACAACAAATCTCCGCTCGATTCTTAGCTAACCAATCCATGCCTATGACTATGTCAAAACTCCCCAAATTAATAGGAATAAGATCAATGCTAAACAGTTTATCAGCTAGATTCAAGGTACAATCTAAAATTATATCCTTAGCCTCAAACTTATGACCATTAGCAACCTCAATAATATAAGCTTCCGACATTTCCTTAGATTCCAAGCTAATTAGTGGCCTAAATTCCAATGAGACAAAACTTCTATCGGCTCCAGAGTCAAATAATACTGAAGCATAGTGGTTGTTTAGGAGAAACGTACCTGTCACTACATTTGGATCGTGACGTGCTTCGTCCGCTCCAATGAAAAATGCCCGTCCTCGAGCCTGTCCTCCTTGATTTCCCTGATTGACTTGTCTTCTTTGATTACCACTGTTGCTATGGATTGGCCTTCCTCCATACTTCGGGCACGTATTCCGGTAGTGATCCAGACTTCCACATTCATAACATGCCCTCCTTCCTTCCATAGGGCCCTTTCCGCTTTTACAGAACTTAGCGGGATGACCTAGCCGCTTACAGTTATCACAGAGGGTGCAAGCTCCCTCGTGATGGTAGTTACACTTGTTGCACTTAGGGAAGGATCCCTTGTACTGACCTGGTTCCTCTGTGCTTAGTCCGAAATTCCTTACAATACTCCTATCCTTACTTGCACTACCAAAGGGTTTCTTTCCTGACTGGTACTCCGGCTTCCTCTTATGGCTAGCACTACCCGATGATAGAGTTCCAGCTCTCACAGCATCGTTTGTTAGGGTAGTTGCCATTCCTACAACCTCTTGAATTGTGGTCAGCTTTGCCGAGGTAACCATTCCTCGAATTCCCGGTGCTAATCCCCATAAGTATCGGTCAATTCTCTTATTCTCGGGAGTGACCATGTGAGGTACCAGTTTTGCAAGTTCGTGGAAACGAGCTGTGTATCGATCTATGTCAGCTCCGATCATAGTATGGTTCCAAAACTCAACTTCCAGTTTCTGAATTTCACTACTAGGGCAGTACTCTTTGATGAGAAACTCTTTGAACTCCTCCCAGGTGAGCTTGTATGCTTCTTCCCTTCCACGGGTTTGAACCTGGATGTTCCACCAAGTTAGTGCCCTACCTTGGAGTTGACATGTCACATATTCGACCTTGCGATCTTCCGAACACTTGCTAATATGGAGTACTGACTCCATACTATCAACCCATGCAAGCAATCCTACGACGCCTTCCTTTCTGTGGAATTCTTTGGGTTACAAGACATAAAGGTCTTGTAGTTACATCCGGTATCGTTATTACCCGAGCTTCGTCCACTACCTCCTTGATTCCTTGGGATTGCATTGAGGCCGGCGGTTACTTGTGAGACGATGTTAGGTATGGCTTCTTGAATGCGTTGTGCAATGATTCGTGCTATGTCGGGTATCTTCCGTGTGACGTGTAGACCTTCTTGGAGGCATGATTCTAAAACATATTTGTAAAAGAAATTTGTTTTAGTATAGTTTGTAAAGTCTTTGAATTCGTATTTTCAAAAAGTTTAAGATCAACAAGTTTTCATTCGGATATTTGAGCAATAAGTAAAGTGTAGAGTAATTAGACAATTTAACTAAAAACTTCCCAAACATTTTCATTAATTTTTGGCGGTTTTACAAAATTTCCGGCGTGTATCATATACCGGTACAATTTTAAATGGAAGTATAACTTAAAATAAACGACAAGTAATAAAATATTTTCTCCAAAAGATCATTCCCCATGCCAAACCCGTTCGTACTATGCCAAGTACGCTCCCAGCACGAGTAAAAACAACAACAACATCAGCACCATCCCCACAACCAAGCTTGTAGCTTGAGCCCTTGATGCCATCTGTCTCGCCATCCTTGCACTATCCCTCGCTTGCATCGCCACGACGGTTAGTTGGTGCGTGAGTTCCACTAGCTCCGTTAGAACTTGGGCTTGATGAGTCACTCTGACTTGACATCCATGCAACTCGGTTGTCATGGCCCGAATGTGTTGATCCCTTGCTATTCCTAACTCAGTCAAGCGTCCAATCGGTACGCCGGGGACAACCCTTGATGGTTCCGGCGCCTCGGGACGAGGAGTTGCTAGCGTGACTCTCCTAGGGATCGGAACACTTTTCCTAGCCGTTTGACGGATACGAAGTCCTCCGGATGACGGTTGTACGATTATTGGAGTGGGTCTTGGTAGAACCGTGTTGGGTGATACTCTCGGTCCATCGTATGGGTCTCGTTCGCTCGACACCTCGGGTTCCGAGTCCGTGCTATTGTAGGGGTCCTCTTCTTGTCGGTTGCTAGACGGGATATCTTGCGATCGCCCCGTGTTGTGGCCCGATGCATTGGTTGAGTATGACGCGGGAGTGTAAGAAGGAGTTGACGATGACGACATAGTGAAACTGAAGCAAAAGTGTACTTAGCAACCTATCGCATAAAGGATGTATCCTATCCTATGCCATGTCTATGTTCTAAGTATGCTCCTAAAGAGTGTATGTAAAAATCGACATACTCCTACTATAACCATTTCTAGTCTCGCATTAACCTACCTTAATCAAACATAGGTGATCAGGCTATGTTTAATTGAAGTCTGTTAATGCCATTCTAGACTTAGTTATACTAGTAGTAAGTTTAAATGTTTTCATGTCAGTTTTTGGACAATTGGTTATAGTTGGGTTTTTCCGATGAAAGATCGGCATTCTCTATAACCTTTGGCTCTGATACCACTTCTGTCACACCCCGCTAAAGCGGAAACACGGGATGTCACAGTTAATGTTTCAAAAGCAATAGGTAGAAGACAACACCAAATCATCACATCAAAATAGTACCAATACAACGAGTTTAAGAGAAAATTATAACTTGTCCATAAAAAATAAAAGTACAATGACATGATGAAATAAGTTGATGACGCTAAAGTGATGCCTTCTAAAGTGCGTCCTTACTTGTTACTTCCTGAAAAGCATGTAAAGGAGAATGTCAACTAAAAATAGTTGGTGAGTTCATAGGTGTTTGTATACGCAAAAATGTAGTATAAGTTGTACGGTATTGTTTTGTATCGCATGCTCATGGTATATATAAAAATGTAATGCCTCAGAGGTAGCAAACTAAGCCATTACCAATCCTCATGACCTTGTATTCATTTGCCCCGAGTCATCATGTCCTATAATTAACATGGCATTGTAGTAATTAATGCACCCTGTTTTTATCGTAGGTGGCTGGTCAACCAAATAACGTTATCCATAATTACCATGGCTCACACGCATGTGAGTTAATAAGTAATGTTAAGAGTGTTGGGGACTTTTTGTATATGATAGTTGCAAACTTAGAAGCTTTAACATGTGCATATGTACCATAAAGAGCGTTAAACATGCGTAAAAGTTCGGAAATAAAACAATTTATTTCGAATAAAGTTTGGAATCATGGTCTTCACCCCAAAATATGTAAAACAGTAAAAGGGGTTATGAAGACTCACAAGGTTGAAATAATAGTAACATGTTTTTCACCCAAAAATGTATAAAACAGTAAAAAGGGGCTATGAATACTCACGGTGGTTTGCGTAGGTGTTTCCCGAATGCGTAATGTGATTCCGAAATGAGATCCTACTTCGATCCTACGAATGTAAGGACACTAGTAAGATTCTAGGTCCTAGACTTTGGTCACTTAAATCTCCATTTCATCATAAAATGCCTTTGTTGTTAAATTTGTATGTCGTTAAATGTTCTTTAATAGTTCATACTTAGAAAGAACGTTACATGTGATGGTTTAAAATTACCGAAGTGTTGTAGAGGTAATAACGAAAAATAAATGTTTAGGTCCATATGTAAATATGGTTTGGTGTTAGGTCATGTGTATTATGTATGTATGTACCACAATTCCATCATAAAAGATAAGAAAAGTTAGTAGTTAAATGTTAGATGTTAGATGTTAGATGCGTAAATGAAATGCGTAAATAAATACGTATAGATATATTCCACAATTCCACCATGCAAATGGTGAAACGGGTAGAGTTAGATTAGTAAGTATGTATAAGTAATATATGTATAATATACCACAATTTCATCACCAAAGGTGAGGAAAAGGATCAAGAGATAGCATATAGCTAGTATACAATATAGTTGTTAGTAGTCAGAATTTGTAGTCACTTTCGGTTACTGTTTGGATAACTTCCAGAGATCATTTAGTTCTGGTATTTTATAGCCAAGTACTTCTATGTGTTAGGAAACCTTTGCCATAAATCCCATGATTTTTGGATCAAAATAAGTACATAAAATAAAACTTGACAAAAACAATGACAGAAACACGTAGCTGTTGCACACTGTTTTTGTAAAAACTGTTTGAGGGTTCAAAACTTAATATTTTTCGGTGATTCCCGTGGGGTTTGATTCCCAACTCATAAAAGTAAATTACAGAAAAAGAATCACTGTATTTGGATCATTTTTTAGAGAGATATGGCCTTGCAAATTCAGTAGAAATTTCTGACAGCAAGCTGATGAAAAGGTCTTTTACATAAAAGCTATTTTCTCATTGGTTCTTCAAAAGATTTTGTTCTTTTTGTCAAGGCACGATTTTTACTCAACCAAATCACATATTTTCAGATGAAATCTTTGCTTTTTAATCATCCCAAGAAACATGCAAGGAACCAAGAACACTTATCTTGATAAAACATTTCCAAAACTTGTTGTTTTTGAGCTTTTGTGAACACATGCAAACCAAACATTTTTAGGTCACTAATATGGGTTTGATCATGGATTCATCACACTTTTAATGACATGCAAGATGTCATGGTGATGGATATACAAACATTAGGTTTCCAAGAGTTGGATTTAGCAAGAAGAAGATGAAAACTTAGAGTTTTTAGAAGATGAACTTTGAAAGAGAAGAGAAGGTTGTAGGAGGATAATTAAATGATGTTACTAAAATGTTTTTACCTTGAGTTCTTGAAGATATGTGGCTGATCTTGGAATCCTTGGAGGAGAGAAAACTTGAGAGAATATGGAGGTTTGAGAGAAGAGTTTGTGAGGAGAGTGAAGAGTGAAAATGGAGAGGGAGAGGGGGTATTTATGGAGTGAGAAAGAGGTGAGGGGGGGGGGGGGGGGTCTTGGAGAGAGGGGGGGGGGGGTGAGTGTGGTGTGTGGTTTTGGTTAAAATGATTGTGTTTAAAGTTGTATAATTAATTAATTTTTTATTTATTTTAATTAGTTATTTTAAATAAAGGTTTTAAATTAATAAAAATGATAAATATATATATTTTTTAAAATAATTTGTAGGTTTATATATATATAAACATATATAAAGGTATTTATAATTGTATAATTATTTTAGTTGGCATTTTATGAGAAGGATGGATGATTTTCCTAATTTAAGGGATTTTAGACTGGATTTCTAAATTTTCCCTACTGTGTCGGGTTTACTGCTAAATTTGGACAGTGTGACATGTATTATCTGTATCTGATATGTTTAGCGCAGTTCTAACCTGAACGCAATTTTGACGGTTGTCACAGTATGCGCCTTACTTTGTTGGTAACCTATTACATAAGCGCAAACCTCATAATAACAAGCAACAACATCATTTCAAAAGGGGTTTCAATAACACGGTTAAACCACAGAGGGAGACCCGACCCATTCCTACACGGGATACTCCTACTGAGGTTAAACCGGCACCCAGGTGGAAATCTGCTCCAAAATCTGTTCCTCCAAAAGGTGTAAATTATGCCCCCAAGAGGCAACAAGTGCCAAAACCAGTTCCCTCCAACGGTGTAAAATCTACACCTAAAGGGAAAGGTGAGTCAAAGCAGATTTCCCAAGGCAGTGCCAAATCTAACCCCCCAGGACCCAGACAAATTTGGGTACCTAAACGTCACTAATCTTGTTTTGCAGAACGGTCATGTGTGGTACTTAGATTCTGGATGCTCCAAGCACATGCCCGGAAGAAGGGAGCTTTTCACGAATTACAAGGAAGAATACTGCGAAGACGTGAGATTTGGGAATAACGAGAAGTCGCCGATCGTGGGATACGGTGACATCGTACAAGACAAGATAACAATCAAGAAGGTATCCCACGTCGCAGGATTAGGACACAATCTATTCAGCATCGGTCAATTCTGCGACAAGGATCTCGAGGTCAGCTTTAAAGCCATAAGGTGTAGAATCCTCAACAACGAAGGAGAGGAACTTCTGGTTGGAACTCGCAAGACCAATCTCTACACCATTGATCTCGCCGCTCTCAAGACAGACAAACCAGTATGTCTCTTGTCAAAAGCCGACTCCGACCAAGTTTGGCTCTGGCATAGACGTCTTTCGCACCTCAACTTCAGAAGTATAAATCAACTGGTACTAGGCAAACACGTCAGAGGCATGCCCCAACTTCCGTTCGTGAAGGATCGTCTCTGTGGAGCATGCGAAAAGGGAAAGATGACGCGCGCATCACATCTGCCGAAGGCAACTCCGAGCACGACCCGGACTCTCGAACTCATTCATATGGATTTGTGTGGTCCAATGCGTGTTCCAAGCATCAATAAACGCAAATACGTGCTCGTGATGGTGGACGACTACTCGCGCTACACTTGGGTGAGGTTCTTACGCTCGAAGGACGAAACTCTGGAGCTCATCATTGATCACCTGAAGACTGTCTAGCAAAACAAGCTTCAACACGTTCAGTCCATCAGAACTGACAACGGGACGGAGTTCAAGAATCAAAAGGTGGATGACTATCTGAGAATGGTGGGCATCACACACACTTTCTCTACAGCACGCACTCCACAACAAAATGGAGTAGTGGAAAGACGGAACCGTACCCTCGTTGAAGCTGCTCGAACAATGCTATCCCAAGCAAATCTACCGCTATATCTCTGGGCTGAGGCGGTGTCTACGGCATGCTACATACAAAACCGTTGTATCCTCCTCAAGCGGTTCAACAAAACACCGTACTAGATAATGAATAATCACGTTCCAACCGTCGGCTACTTCCATGCATTTGGATGCACTTGCTATGTGCTTAACGACAAGGATGATCTCAGGAAATTCAGCCCCATGGCGGACGAAGGAGTTTTCATCGGATACTCCATGCAGGCTAAGGCGTATCGCGTTTACAATAAACGGACCAAATCCGTTGTTGAAAGCATAAACGTGACATTCGATGAAGCCGCAGATTTGGCTTTTGAACAACTTAGTTCAGAACCCGGTTTAACTGGAGTGCTAGCTTCCGGACCTTTAAGTTCGGGATCTGCACAAGCCACAGTAAATCCGAATCATGCATCTTCATCGAATGCTGACTCTTCTGATTTAGATTTACTGTTTCAATATTTTTATGATGACACTATTAATTCTTCCACATCTGTCTCAGCGCAACCGCGACTTGAGGCTGCTCGCAATACGAATTCAGCCATTTTATCTGGTCCGCCCCCGTCTACGCGTACGCCATCAACATCTATAGAGACAGCCCAACCGTCATCATCTGATACGACTGCACCTGGTACTGTAACCCCCCGGAGGAACCCATACTATCGGAGATCGCTCCTACTGATTCGTCATCTGCTACAACCGATGCTCAACCTCTGACGACCTCAGAACCAGAAGTTGTTCAATCATCGACGAATCCTCCCCCACTTCCTCCAAGAAACACGACTGCTACTCTTGAACAAGTTCAAGACCTTCCATCAGGTTCATACATGGATCCGGTCAAATCTCACTCTACTCAGCAGCCGCTTCCGCACTCCACCAAATGGACGAAGGCCCATCCCCTACATCAGATCATCGGTGATCCCTCGACTCCTGTTCGTACACGAGGCGCTTCCGCCAACTTCTGTCTATTCTCGGGCTTCTTGAGCACGATTGAGCCAACGAGCGTACGCGAAGCGCTCGAAGATCCAGACTGGATCATCGCCATGCAAGAGAAGCTAAATCAATTCGAGGCTCTAAAGGTACGGCGACTGGTTCCACGTCCTAAGCACAAGACGGTAATCGGAACCAAATGGATCTTCAAGAATAAAAAGGACGAAGATGGTATCGTTGTTCGCAACAAGGCGCGCCTTGTGGCCAAAGGGTACCGACAACAAGAGGGGATTGACTATGATGAGACCTATGCTCCGGTAGCGCGAGTCGAGGCAATCCGTATGTTTCTCGCTTATGCCGCGCACAAGAACTTCACAGTCTTCCAAATGGATGTGAAGACAGCCTTTCTTTACGGCGACCTCCAAGAAGAAGTTTACGTGTCGCAACCAGACGGATTTGTAGATGACTCGAAGCCTGATCATGTCTACATCTTAGACAAGGCACTATACGGCTTGAAGCAAGCACCGCGAGCATGGTACAACACACTATCAAAGTTCTTGTTAGAAGCCAAGTTCACTCGAGGTACAATTGATTCTACACTGTTTATCAAGAACGAAAATGGTCACATAATTCTAGTTTAGGTATATGTCGATGACATCATTTTCGGTTCTACTAGTCCTTTATATGCAAAGAACTTTGCCACTCTTATGGGAATTTTTTTTAAAATGAGTATGCTTTGTGAGATGAACTTTTTCCTTGGTCTTCAAGTTAAACAATTGTCGACATGAATTTTCATAAACCAGTCCAAATACATTCGGGATATCCTTCGGAAATTCCAATTGGACCAGTCCTCACCAATGAAAACTCCCATGGCAACCAATACAAAGCTAGACGCCGATCCTAACGGAACGGCTGTCAACGCCAAATTGTATCGGGGAATGATCGGTTCTTTATTGTACCTCACCGCCAGTAGACCGGACATCATGTTCTCGACTTTTATTTGCGCCCTTTATCAGTCAAACCCTAAAGAGTCTCATTACAATGCTGTTAAACGAATTTTTAGTTATTTACGTGGTACTGCTGATCTTGGCCTTTGGTACCCGAAAGAGACAGGTTTTGGCCTCTCCGCTTACTCTGATACGGATCACGCGGGATGCATGATGGACCGCAAGAGCACCTCGGGACACATTCAGTTCTTGGGAGATAGCCTCGTGAGTTGGGCATCAAAGGAACAGCAATGCGTGTCAACGTCAACGCCCGAGGCGGAGTATGTGGCCGCCGCAAGCTGCTGTTCCCAAGTAATCTGGATGCGGACACAACTCAAAGACAACGGATTCACGTATGTCAAAGTCCCGATCTACTGTGACTCCAAGAGTGCAATTGCCATATCTAGCAACCCGGTCCAACACACCAAGACGAAGCACGTCGACGTTCAGTATCATTTTATTAGGGATCACGTCGAAAAAGGTACAGTCGAACTCTACTTCGTAAACACTGAACATCAGTTAGCAGACCTTTTTACCAAAGCCTTGGACGAAAAACGCTTTAAAACTCTTGTGTTCAAGCTAGGTATGCTAAATCTGAAGACGTAATCCAACTGTGTGCCAGTTACAAGTTCCATACATATACGAGAAACTGTCTACTCATCATCCGGTGTTTAACCTCCTGATGCATGAGCACACACTTCCTCGCACTTGTATTCTACTTGTTCTAGTTACACAGCTAGATTTAGTCTAGGTATTTATTAAGTAGATCTCGTTTGTTTTTCATTCTTTCTTCGTGTGTTTCTAGTATTTCATACTGTCGTCTATATTTTCTCTTTCACTATCTCTGTGCTTTCACCATATTTTCTCGTGCTCAGGGGGAGCAGATTGCTATATCAGGTAAGTTTCCTCATACTTTGAGGGGGAGCGTCACACACAGTTTTTCTCTTACATGTCGAAAGTTTGTGTGTGTGTGGGCACTCCTGTGTGCACGTTATGGTCATCGTTTGAGGGGTAGCGGCACAGTTTTTTTTTTCTTACAAACTCTAAAAGTTTTTGTGTGCCGGAACTCTCCCCTGCACTTTACTGCACAATCTGAGGGGGAGCAAGGATATACCCATGCTCTGCTTGAGGGGGAGCGAGAGGAAGTTCTTTTCCAGTCCTATTCAGTGCAATTCTTCACAGAACAGAACTACCCAGAGTTATCCGGACACCTCACGCATCCGGACACATCACGCATCCGGACAAATCCCTCACCCGGACAACTCGCGCACCCGGACAACTCTCTCATCCGGACCCCTCTCGCATCCGGACATCATCCGGACCGGGTAGATATCCGGGTCGGCTAGTACCCGGACTCCACCCACGTATATATATATATACGTATCCGTACTCACTTGTATTTCATATCCGGAAAATGCGCTAAAACCCTAAAACCCCGACCTCTTTTTCTTTCTCGTCTGGACTCGCCCCACTCCCTCGATTTGCACTTCGTCTTAGTCCCATATCCAGGTATGCTTCTCCATATCACATCGTGTTAATGTTTCCTCATGCTTTACTCACTTAAATGCACGATTTATCCACGAGATTCGTTGACAGAACAGTGTCCAACTACCCATTACGGGTTTTTGTCATTTCTGGCCAAATATGTGGGGCTTCGTGTTACATCGATGCCCTTATCACCTAATTAGTGACTCTCGACAACATCCGAGGCCTACTACGTACTTGAGGATTGCCTGTTCTGAGTTTGGACTGCTTGAGTCATCGTCCGGACACGTTTCTCGTATCCGGACACGTTCAAACCGATGCTCGTATATCCGGACACGTTCAACTCCATGATGATCCATCCGAACAATACCATCACCCGGAGACCTAGTTGTCTGGAATCCTAAGGGTTTCTGGTAAGTTCAACTACCGGGTAGTTTAGTATCCGGACTCTAATGTTATCCGGTAGAATAGTGTACCTGGAAACCTCTGTCCGGATTAATCATCTTTATCCGGACTCTTTGACCACCCGGAAACCTGTGTTGTCCGGACATCTTTTAGAAACATCCATCTTGTTATTAGGACACTTTGCGTTGTCCGGACACTTTGAGTTGTTCGTACATCACTGGTGATGGTCCTTTCCGTACCTGCTTTGTCACTGCCAGTCCTCGATCTGTCTCAGATTGAGCCAATCCCGACGAAGGTACGCACCGACACTTGTTTATCCGACTCAATTACTAACTGTGCTGTTTTCTACAGATTATCTATGGCGGATCAACAACAACACCCTCACGAACAACCAGGGAACCAACAACCACCTCCTCAAGAGAAAATACCTCAAGAGGCGGATATCATTGACGAGGAAGCCGATGCTGCCCTGGTTCACCCTGACCATAGCACTGAACTGGAGGCCAACAACCACCACCTGGACACGACCTTGTTCAGACCCCAACCACTTCAACGAATGCTCCTGGACATTCTCTCGAATCACCCTCTCCGTGAGGCCCTTACCAGCACAGCCGACGTCCCAGTTCTGTACGTTCTACAGGTATGGCTCACCGCCCGAGTCGTCACGACAGGTAACTCGCAGTCGATCACCGCTCAGATCGATAACCAGCCTTTCATTCTCACACCGGACTCATTCCGCCGCCTTCTGTCTCTTCCGGAAGCCACCGCCAACAATCATGAACGGTACGATCCTGCCGTAAATGATGATACGCTTTGCGCTCAAATTTGCACACTTGGATACAATCATGACCTAAACCGGCCATCCGCTTTCAATCGCAAGTACCTCGCTCCGATATGGTACACACTCTTTACAATCCTAAACCGCTGCCTTTCATCGAGATGGAGAGGCATTGATCAGTGCACCGGCGACTTCCTGCACCTAGTTCATGCCGTGTGCCACAACCGCCACATAGACTTTGCGATGATTATCTGGAGGGAGCTCGTCGCGGCTTTTCGCCAAATCGGAGGTTCCAAACAGAAGAAATTTCTTCCGTATCCGCATTTCCTTTCGCTGGCTGTGCGTCAACACATGGACGCGAATCCTGCCATTCCTCGTCTCCTGAACCATCCGGTATGTCCCCATCACCACTTACAATTCATGGTTTTTCGCAATCCATCTGATGCGGTAGCAATGCCCATCCCTGAACCACTACTAGCCATCGCCGATCCCACTGCACCAGGGGTAGTAGCATATAGGGAAGCGTTAGGTAGTCTCGTGGTCCAGCCAGCGCCAGAGGGACCTGCCCAGGGACTTAGACCCGAGAGACGTGAGGGTCCGAGAGTGAGAGGTGGAAGGGCCCGACAAGCAGGTGCTGTCGGGCGGGGAACGTTAGTTGTGAGAGAAAGGGGAACGAGAGTAGGTGGTGCAGTGGAATCGCAACCCGATTCCAGCTCAGCGCCAGCCGGTCCATCCTCTAGACCGATACTACATCACTCGACCGAGCCGTATATCACCGAACCCCCCTCACCATTTCACAATGTTGAAGACGTGGAATCTGACTCCACGGACTCCGATACCGACCGAAACATACGCCTGAGACAAATACCTCTCGGTATCGGACCCAACCCTGATTTTACCGTTGGAATCCCACTTGACTCACCTCCACATACTGGAACCGAACCCATTAGGACATCTGAGGGAGAACAAGTAGAGGAGTTAGGACATGCGAGCCGGAGAGAACTGCATTCAAAGTTGAACCAGGAAAGATTGAGCCGTAAAGATAACGAGGCTCTTGAGCGACCCCAAACGAGCGATATCCGGGTAGCCACATCTACTACACCGTCTCATCTGTTGGGACGGGGTATTGAAGAAGACTCCGTGGACCCAGCGGAGCAATTGCACGACCCACTCATCCACTCATCCGTCTCACGATAGACGGATGTTTCAATATTACACGGGGAACAAGCACAACTTCCACCGGCCTCTCATTCGGAGAGTGTTGGTGTTGAAATAAGAGACCAGCAGCCCCCGGTCTCGCCTTCATTTCGTGATGCATCGAGTCTAGCGCCTTTTGATATTGAACATTCTTCGGCTAGGACACTCGAAGCTGAGCAACACCAAGTCGAGACTCTTCGTGACTCGACCGGAACCACCGTAGTGTCTTCACCTCTTGGTGAAACACATGGATCGGCGGGAAATCCTACCACAGCTAACATCACGCCAACTGTGAACGTAGGTGGCTCTACCTTTGTGGTAGACGCCTCAACGGGTAACCTAAGTGGTCCCGGAGTTATTCACCCTGAATTTGTGTCGCAAGGGTCCCTGGACAGCACCCTCAAGGCTGTCCGCGAGGCACTGGAACATCATGTCACCGACGAGATCGCCAAAGCCTTCAAAGGCAAACCACAGATCGTTGAAGCCGAAACCGCACCACCACATCCACCGACATTTGCTCAACCTATCTATTCGGTGGATACCTTAAAGACGATGTTGTTGGCCCAACTGCTCCAGGAATCTGATACAACCGCCTCGACCGAAGCAAACCTGATCTCCGTTCTTCGATCCCAGGTCACTGCTCCATCTTCATCTATCACATCCCGCCTTGACGCCTTTGACTCGACCCTCAACGACTACAACAAAGCGCTCGCCACGCTGTCTGAGAGGGTCCGCTCACTAGAAGACACCTGTAAGAGTCAAGCCGGCGGTCTCAAATGCAAGTACGATGACCAGGATGATCCTGATCACCGTGAGGCGGAGAAGCGTCTACGCCAAACCGAGACCGCCCAGATCATGACTACCGAAACTATAACAGTGGTTCAACAGGAACCCCCAACTGCGGCAACTACATCAGAAGCACCCGAAGCCGAGTCGCCACTAGCAGATATGGTCATAGATATGGAGATTTCAGATGAAGAAGACCCGACGGTTGAAAAGCCCGAGGGTTCAACACAGGAACTGGTCGATTTTTACTCGTCAGACAGAACGATACAGAACATGATAGATCCAGAGTGTGAGACCAACCCGGAGACCGAAGACGCATGGTACGAAAAAGCCGCCAGTGCCATAAACCTACAGGTAAATTTGGTCTTCCCTACTGACGAGGACGACAATATTGACTACGATCAGTTCCTGCTCCAAAGTTTATATGGAGCAACTCCCGTTCACTATGCTCAACCTGCCGGAACATCATCAACTAGACCCGAGTCTACTACCTCCGATCAACCGACAACTACTCCTCCAACGACAGCGTCTGATCTTCCTCCCCTTCCTCAATAGCAACAAAACCGCTGGGAGAAGATCAAGGTACTTATCCCTCATCTGGAGGAATCTTTGAAAAAGCTGTTCGTTCACAAACTTCGCCCGATCGAGCCAACCTTTTGCCTTGGTATTTACAACCTCGACCCCGAATACCAACGACGTTATATACTTGCAATGCAGCGGTGCCTTCCAGTCAGTCAAGTCAGAACAAAGCATCAGATCACAGAGGTTCTTAACATCCATTCACGCTGCATCATGAGGATTGCCTATCCAGTCTTCACCGTTCTCCGCGAAGATGGTAAAGAATGGAGATTCTCTGAAGTTGACTTCAAGAACCTCCGACCGCTCGACTTTCTGGTACTACTGAAAGACTTACGTTCAAGAACCATCCGACCGCTAGAGATTACAAAGGCACTCGAAGCTGTTCGTCGACACCTGGTCCGTACTATCATGATGTCATACTTAACGAATTTTCAAATGGCTGTCGAGAACAGGGCTAAGAAAGTCAATCTGATAAAACCAAATCTGAAAGCTCCTGAACTGAAGATGTGTCCCGAGAACTCTCTACTTCTACAACCTGAATTCGGGATAGTCTACAACAACGAACAGAACGAAAAGAAGTTTTTGCGCTTCAGTCAGGTAGACAGATTTTGTGACGGCACGCTTCTAAAAGTCAGAGATGCTCTTCGAAAGATTATTCAACACGAGTCTGAGAATCCAAAGCATTCGTATGTCCCAAATCCTAATGAAACAACTGCTCGGGAAGCTTTGGAAATGATTGAAGACCGCATCGCCGTGCTATCAGATTCTTTGAGGTTCACTTCGCGTTGCGCAAACGATACGTATTCAACTGGCAAGAGCTAGAGTGCGAACTCGAACTTCAAATCAAAGGTGGAGATTGTTAGGGCATGTTTTAATAGTTGATTTAAAGTTCAAGGGTTGTTTTGTAATAGTATATTTTGAGCCTTTTAGTGAACGGGCCGTGGGCTTGTTAACCACGGGCCCATAGTATTTAATGTTGATTAGCTTGGAAAAACAAGCTAATCATCCTTTTACTTTCAAACACTGTATTGTATATTCTCTCTGAAAGTGAATGACAGGGATGACCAGTTGAAATCATTACGCATATTGTTCATATATCTCGATTTCATATATTGTTGCACGGATCTGGATTCTACAAGGCTGGTTGGGGTTCGAGGTGTGCACCTCTGATTCAATAGCCATATGGTCTGGATCACCATGGCTAGAATATTCGCTTGCACCGTGAGTTGGGGTAGGTGTCCTAAAGCGCACTTGTGTGTTCACTCGAACATCTTTTTCTGTCCTCACAGAACTCTCGGCTCCTATGGGGTTTGAAAACTCTGGACCTTCTTCACTCTGCTCACTCTCTTCAAAAGAGGACGAGCTCTCTGCTTCTCCTTCTGAAGGTACTTCATCTCCCTCTGAGACAGACCCCTCTGAGGGTACTCTGTCCCTATTATATACTTCCTCGTCCCCTCTCTCTGAGGCAGACCCCTATGTGGGTGCTCTGACCTCTGGTCCTTCTTCCCCTTCTTCATATATTTCTTACAATTGAGGCTTAGAACCTAAATATGTTGGGGATCTCACCTCAGGCTCTTGAGGTTGAGCATCATGTCTATTGGAGGCTAGAGAGACATGATTTGGGTGAATCAGAGATAGCATTGTCCTGGGGACTCTACGAGTGTTAGGATACATACCTGACTTGGTTGGCTTGAATGATGCCATGGTCCATGATGGTGTGGGTGTCTCTTCTTGGATAAGTTGTATCTTTTCAAAGGCTACTCTGATGGCCAAGCTAATCAATCTGGGGAATAGGATGGACTTCAGAGCTTTGTCATCCCCACCTTCTTTTCCTCTTTCCAGAGCTTTATTCTTGTTGTCCACAACAGTTTGAAGCTCTTTGTAAAGCATTGTTCTGTAGTCAATCTTCCTTCCAAAATACAAGGCATACATGATTTTAAGTATAGCAGGGATAGAGTGGTCTAACCTACCAGATTTTGAGGTTAGGGTTCCGTTTAGGGCTGAGAAGATAAAGTTCCAGATTTGGGGTAAGTGTTTCCTCTTGAAGGTAGTTATTCTGGTAATGTTGGGCTCGTTGTAGCCCAAAAACTTCACAAAATCAATAAGAGTGGGTTGTTCTGGTGGAACTTCATATGCTTCGATTTGTAGTTGTTTAGGGGTTTGGATATTGAAGATCCTCTGTAGCGTCCTCGGTCTAATCCTCACGATCCCTGCTCCTCCACGAGCACCAGCGTCCACTCTCCCGACTATTCCTCCTTGTTCCTCGATGTATTGACAAGTAGACCACCACTGTTGAACTTAAACCTGTGGCATGGTGGTGTCTACCATTGTTAGGGCGTTGAAGAGTTCAGAACGATGGAAAATTTATAGGATTATGTGGTAGAGTGGTTCGTACCTGGTAGGGTCAAGATTAACTCGAAAGTTGTTGCTGTTGAAAGGGAATGGTAGGATGTCGATTTGATCGACAGGGGCTACACGGCTTGATTCAGCAGAATTCTGGGCGGCCATTGTTGCAGGTTTCCAGGTTGGATGAACACAAGAAAGTTGAAAGCAAAGAAGATAGGGAAAAGGATGAACTTAGATGATTTTGTAAGCGTAAAGAATGAAATGAATTTTGAGATGGGCTTTTATACTCGATCGATTCTCAGGGATAACGTTAGAATGTACTCGAGTGTTAGATAGTGGAACGTCATCTCAGGAGATGTGGTTACAGCTTATTGTTAGTTGGCCAATCGTAAGATGCCACGTGTGTCTTGGAACTGACAAATTTCTGAGATGGAACCTGTTAATGCCAAAAATCGCACCAAAGGGACAACTTAAGGTCGATGTGCACTTAATCAACTAAAGAAATGATCTTTCGACGAGACGTGCGATGAGGGAAAAAATAAACGAGACAAAGGATTTGATGACGCAGGAAAAACCTCAAACGAGGAAAAAACCTGCGGACGACAAGGGATGTCGTCGCTGCACTATTGTCGCCAATCAGGGGCGACGTCCTTTGTACTGGCATCGGTCGTACGATGATTACAATTCAAATGAAGGAAATACTTCGAAATGTAAAGTACAAGTGTTTGAATGTAAAAACAGGTGTTTTCCGTGTGTGAATACAAAGTGTGAACTTCTGGTAGAGGGCTGTTGTCGAGAGTTGATTCTTCGGAATACTTCTTCAATTCGCTGTAGAGGACTATAGAATTCGTCTGTGAGCCGGTCCCCTGAACGAGGCTTGAACTTGCTTATTTATAGTCTCTGTGTCCTTAACTTCCTCCATTAATGCTTCGTTAATGGCTGCAACGGTTGGAAACGGTCGCCAGAGTAATGGTCTTCGTCCATTACGGTCGCCGGCTGTTTAATGAATACGTCAGTTATAGCCATTGCTCCTTAATGATTTTGACTCCTGCATTAAACACTTAACAAACGTAACAGTCAAGGTTAACGTTAGCTTTGGTCGAAGGTGCAATGATCTTACGCGATGGTCGTACGGGACGTGCGATGTTATGGTCGTGCGTCATGGGAGACGTACGACTTACCTTTTACGGGAGACGACGGATGTTTTCTGGGTTCTTGTCGAGACCTTATCTTAATACAAGATTTGGATTATAACGTGCGTCTTACTTGCTCTCGTCGTGGTCATACGACGTGATTTTTTTCCCAAACAGTTTGCCCCCAAAATTTGAAAATTGAATGTCAAATTTAAGTTTTAAATTTTGTCAATCAGACGCATAAGAAATAAGACAAGAGTTAGAAATTAACTCAATCGCCTTGGAGCTAGACTTGTCCGTTTCTAACTGAACGAGAAGTTGAAAAGTGAACGAGGCCGTGACGTCATACTGACACATGATGCTGCTTACCAGGTGTCGAGGACAGGTGTCGACGATCCCTGTGGTCATACGAAAGGATGGGCATGCGTGGCGATCATCAGAGGGCTCGACCTGATATGATCGACTGCATAAATAAAGATTACGATGGATCTTTTCTTGGCGATTTCCTAATTTTCTGAGATCATATAAGATACGAACCTCCAGTTTGCGTATGCGTCGCAAGTCTATTGCTAGAAAGCCTAGAAAAAACTGGGATATCTGGGGCCTCTCAGAATTGCAAATCAATTTAACGGGGCTGGCAATGTCGACAGAACCTAGAAGCACCATTAAAAACGAAGAAGATCTCGACGACTTTAGAAGTCTAGCGAGGATTCCCACGGGGATTACCGTAAGTAAGGTTGGCAAAGTTCGACCGGAAATGTGCCCCGAGGGGTACATTGTTATATACGAATACTCGTTCAAAATAGGCTTTCACTGGCCATATTCGCCTTTAGTCAAAGAGTTCATGTGTGAATTTGATCTTTCGTCGGGGCAACTGATGCCCCAGTTCTGGCGAGTTATTTTGATCATCGAACGCCTTACCTCCAACTGGAATCCACCGATGAATGTGAGGGACCTTCTGACGGCGTATAAGGTCAAGAATGACCGGTACCGTCGCTATAGTTTGTTTTCAAGGTTCAAGGGTGATCGTACCTTGGTTTTAAATACTGCGGTCAACGACCGTGGATGGAAGAAGAGGTATGTATTCATACGGACGTCGATGCTGTACACTGATAGCGACTGGATTAGGGAGGGTTGGAATATGACGAGTGAGCCTTTGATTATACGTTTTCATGTTATTCTGTTGCTCGATTGTTTCTTCGATTGATCTTCTTTTTTATGCGTAGATATTGATTTCGATAAGGTAGAGCCGGATGATGCTTCTCGGGCTAAGATCGAAAAGTTCTTGGAATGACGTTTCGACAACAGGGTCGGGAGTCCTGAAGAGAAAAGGGGTCCCGACAGCCGGGGAGGGCCTCTTAAAGTGGACAAAGGTGTCCGTTCTGAGGGAACCGTCTTTGAAGACGGGTAACCCATCGAGGGTTGCCTTGTCCAGGAAGGCGAAGGCGTCGGCTGCGACTGGCGCGAAATCTGTGGATACTGCGCAACTGGTGACGAAGCTTCCCTGGCATTGCATGCCGAAGCGACGAATATAGAGGTTTCAATGGCTTATGTTACCAAAGATGAAGATGCAGCGTTAGCTAAAGAGAGAGCTGCTTTGGAGCATGAAGAAGCGATGTCGGTGCGCCTTGACCATGCTCTGGACGAATTAGATGCCCTCAGCCATACAAGAGACGAGATAAACTCGCATTTGAAAGAGTCCCTGACTTTGATGCGCGACCAGAGAGAGGAGCTGGAGGGGATGAAGGAATCCGTAATCGCGAAGAGGAAGGAAGTCGAGGGAATCAAGGCTAAGGTGATTAATTTGAAGAAGGAGTCTGATGAATTGAAGGACGAAAATAAGTCTTTCTTTTCTTATGCTCGACTTACTGCGCGTGCGGCGGTTATGCGACGTCACCTGCAGGGCAAGGATCCTTTGGCTTCAGCGTCAGATGAGTTGCGTCTCTTTTATGAGAGAGTCGGGACCGAGAGGGATCTCGACCTAGATGACGAGAAGGACTCTGAGGAGGAGGTGGCTGACGAGGGTTTTCCGGATGAGGTATCGGAGAAGGTTGTGATCGATACTCCTCCACAGCCTTAGAAAAAATGTATTTGTTTGTTCGTGTTGCTCGACCGTTAGTGGTCGATTATGTACTCGATGGCTTATATAATGAACGCAACTTTTGTTTGAACTTTACGCTTTATACAAACCATGTTTAATTATGAATTTGAACATAGGACACACAGGAAATCATGCGACTGAGGCATACATTGTAATACGATGAGTAAAACAAATATGTGAACACGTGATTAAAGCATTTTCTAAGTTAAGAGACTTAGGGGTAATATCGTTTAGACTCTGCGATCGTACGATTAGATCATATAATGAGTTTGTGTCGTATGCCCCTATGGAGGGATGATCAAGTCACAAACCTGATCATGTATGTCTTGCGTCCCTACGAATTTAAAGTCATATAGTAGACTTAGTGATTATTGTCGTGCGATCCTGCGATAAAATGATGTCGAGGGTTGGTCGTTGGCTAGCCAACGACCCTCTGATGCTTAAGTCAGTAAATGTTTTTGCGAGAAAAAATCGTATGAGAAAGAGTTAGAGAACGTACCATTTCAAACCCTCTCTATGTGCCCCCTGTCATTTATTACCGTATTCTTTTTGGGAGGAAAAGATAGGTTTTAAATGACAGAATGACACGGAGAAATATTGTCCTGCGGTCGACTATGTTGTCGTGCGACGAGGCACCATAGTAGATTTATCCCTGTGGAAAAGATATTGTAAATTTAGGGATAGAACAACGAACCTGTCGAGAGCTTGATCTTACGACTTCAGTTTATTTTCGCTTTTGATCTCCTGGATTCCCCATGGCGTAGGGAATTTCAACTGATAACTTTTGCATGCTCGGGAGTCGACGGTCGATGGCCATTAGCTGGAACAGCGACATCGTCGATGATGTCCTTGAGATTTCCTTTCGAGAAATGCTATGCTAGTTCCTTCTTCAATGCGATACAGTCGTCTGTCACATGACCATGATCGGCATGGAAGTCGCACCACTTTGATTTGTCTTTCTTAGCATCGTCCAGGTCGGACTTCTTTGGCCATCGAATGGTAGCTTGGGAACTTTTCAGAGCTTCGACTAGGTCCTTAGCAGATCCTTTGAATCTGTAAGAGGATATCTTGGGGTACTGAGTGAACTTAGTCGCGGTCTTGGCCTCTACTTTCGTCTTGAAACGAACATTTGAAATTTGACGCGATGGCTCTAATCTGGATATGGCTTTCGGCTTGAATTCTGGCTTCTTGACACCTAACGGCTTTTTGTCGTTAGTGTGCTTGCGACGAAAGGTGGCATCATATTCTACCCTCATATATGCTAATGTTCGAGCTCGGATGTCTTCGAAAGTCTCTGGGGGATACTTGGTCAGGTCGAGGTATAGACCTGAACTATCGTCCAGACCACGCTTATAGGCTTCGATCGCGGTTTTTACGTCGCAATTGCGGATGCTGATCATTTCGGCATTGAATCTATTGAAATAACTTCGAATAGACTCGTTGGCTTTCTGTACGATGTAATATAGGTCGCTGGTCTGCTTCTCCATCTTACGACTGCTGGGGAATTGCTGGGAGACCTGATTAACCAACTCAGCAAACGACCCAATGGACTTGGGTTTGAGATTGATTAACCATTGGAGAGCTGGACCAGTGAGAGTTGCTCCGAAACTCTTACACATGCATACTTCCTGGTACATGTGTGGAATCGAGATCGTCCACATGAGTTGTTTATATTGCGCGACGTGCTCAGTCGGATCGGTCACACCCGAATACTTGGGAGTGAAGGCAGGAATGTTTTACTTCTTTGGGACCTCGACGGTGGCGATCTCGTCGATGAAGGGCGACGCCTGATACCCCGAGCGAGGCTTGACGTCGACAGGCACGGATGCCCCAGGCAACTTGGCGAGCAAGGACAGGACGCGTTCATTTTGGTCTTCTAACACCTTCAAACGCTGGGCGACGGGATCGTTAAAATCAGGATTTGCCCCTGTCGAGGGATTGGTCTCTGGACTAATGCCATTACCATGCGACGAACCATTGGTGTCCCCGTTGAACGGGACAGTATATGGCTGCGACCCATAGTGGAATTGCTGCGGTCCATTCTGAAACGATGGTGGTCCCTGCTGGAAAGGCTGTGATCCACCGTGGAGCGGCTGAGATCCACCTTGAGGTCCATTCTGAAATGGCTGCTGAAATGTGTGTGACCCCTGCTGGAAAGGCTGTGACCCTTGTAATGGTTGAGACCCATTATTCACGGGTGGTGGCCTTATGTGCTGAGGAGGAACTGTCCCAAACTGAGGATTTGGGTTGAACGGCCCTGGCTGTTGATTCTGCATGAACGTGCCTGGATGCCGATTCTGCGCGGATGAACCTGGATTCGGGACAAATGGTCTGGGGCCATTCTGGTCGAACGATCTTGGAATTGGGTTCTGCACGAACGGCCTAGGACCATTTTGAGGCCCAAGAGGATTTCTTAATCGCGCGATCTCCTCGGTTGCTCGGCGATTCTGCTCTGCCATTGCATTGAGCTGATTCCTGGCGACTTCGAGTTCCTGATACATCTGAGCAACAGCTTGCTACGGATTTCCAGAGGCTGCCATTGTTCCTGCAATAGAGAGCCAAAAAAATTCCAAGAAACTGTTAGTAGGGTGCACGTTCGTCAAGGATTTTCTCTAGATGAGGCCACACGGTAGGCGCCAAACTGTTAATGCCAAAAATCGCACCAAAGGGACAACTTAACGTCGATGTGGACTTAATCAACTAAAGAAAGGATCTTTCGACGAGACGTGCGACGAGGGAAAAAATAAACGAGACAAGGGATTTGATGACGCAGGAAAAACCTCAAACGAGGAAAAACCCTGCGGACGACAGGGGATGTCGTCGCTGCACTATGGTTGCCAATCAGGGGCGACGTCCTTGGTACTGGCGTCGGTCGTACGATGATTACAATACAAATGAAGGAAATACTTCGAAATGTAAAGTACAAGTGTTTGAATGTAAAAACAGGTGTTTGTCGTGTGTGAATACAAAGTGTGAACTTTTGGTCGAGGGCTGTTGTCGAGAGTTGATTCTTCGGAATACTTCTTCAATTCGCTGTAGAGGACTATAGATTTCGTCTGTGAGTCGGTCCCCTGAATGAGGCTTGAACTTGCTTATTTATAGTCTCCGTGTCCTTAACATCCTCCATTAATGCTTCGCTAATGGCTGCAACGGTTGGAAACGGTCGCCGGAGTAATGGTCTTCGTCCGTTACGGTCGCCGGCTGTTTAATGAATACGTCGGTTATAGCCGTTGCTCCTTAATGACTTTGACTCCTGCATTAAACACTTAACAAACGTAACAGTCAAGGTTAACGTTAGCTTTGGTCGAAGGTGCAATGATCTTACGCGATGGTCGTACGGGACGGGCGATGTTATGGTCGAAGGTGCAATGATCTTACGCGATGGTCGTACGGGACGGGCGATGTTATGGTCGTGCGTCATGGGAGACGTACGACTTACCTTTTACGGGAGACGACGGATGTTTTCTGGGTTCTTGTCGAGACCTTATCTTAATACAAGATTTGGATTATAATGTGCGTTTTACTTGCTCTCGTCGTGGTCGTACGACGTGATTTTTTGCCCAAACAGAACCGTCACGGTTAGGGTTTAGCAAGTGACAGGTGGTTGAGGCTTAGAAATAAACCGCACTCAGAGTCCATGTTGATTCAGAAAATGCACAAGGCATTTTAAAATGACAGAGCTCTGTTGAGCCTTTCTTCTGATAGTTAGACTCTGATGTTATCACAAGTACCCATTTTCAACATGTTTCACCTTTAATACCTAAAAATTATTAAAATCCTAATTCCGATGTGTAAATGATCAGTGGACCCCTTTGAAACAGAGATTTGGCCTCAGAAAGTATCATAAAGGCTCTGATGTTGATGTCAGAGGATCTGATGAAGTTTCAAAGATCCAATTCTGAGAGAAAGGTTCAGAGATGTATTCAAAGTTGTTTTCATCAGAATAGGTTTTCCCTTCTCAAAAGTGGCTTCTTCTTGATTATCCTTTGCCAAGTTATGAAAATTAGAAAGAATTGATTTTCTTGGACTTGCTCCCCCTTGAGTAATGAGCTAATTCTCAAAATAATCTTTTAAACTCTCCCTTAAATGATGAGCTTATTTCTTAGATTAAACTTTTAAGCTCCCCCTTAATTTATGCAAAAAATTGAAAAGCATTTATAGAAAAGAACACAAAATGAGACAAACAAAAGAGTCTCTGATTGACAAATCAGAGGCTCTGAGAACAAGAAAATGTTGAAAGTATGCTGACAGAGCTTCGAAGAGAACAAATAGAGATTCTGTCAAAATGTATTACCTAATTACTATCAGAGGCTCTAAGATGGATGTCAGAGGGTCTGATGTTTTGTCCAGGGATTAGGAAGACATATTGAGCATACCATCTTGCTGATCAAGAAATTAAATCTCCTTTCATCAAGGACTTTTGTAAACAGATCAGCAAGTTGAAAGTCACTTGAAACAAAATACATTTCAATTGTTCCTTTTTCAACATGATTTTTGATAAAGTGGTACGTTATATCAATGTGCTTTGTCTTTGAGTGCTGGACTGGATTTGCTGTGATAACTAGTGCACTCTTAGTGTCACAAAGGATTGGAACTATGTTGTACTCAAGACCATAGTCCATGAGTTGATTCTTCATCCATATTACTTCTGAACAACAACTAGCAGCAGCAACATATTCTGCTTCTGCTGTAGAAGTTGAAACACAATTCTGCTTCTTGGATGTCCAACTCACAAGTTTGTCTCCAAGCAATTGACAACTTCCAGAAGTTCCCTTTCTGCGTTCATTCCTGCAGAAACCCAAAGTGCCATCAATACCTTATAAGCTAAGTTAAAGGCAACAAGAGACATCACATAAGCTCTCACGCGATCAACTTCAACTACTTCTCAAACCCTAAGAACAGAGGACCTACAAAGGGCTCTAGAGAAAGTTCAAGAAACCACCACAGAGCATATGTAGGCCATTAGACCAACGGACTACATAACAACGACACAAATCCCTGATATAGGGCAGAAGGTCTTGGACGACATAACCGGATTCATTAGAGCTTTTACAGAGGCTAATGCCACCTACGTCAAAGATTTCACGGCGAGTGTAGGCATGTTCAGGTTCAAATCAGAGGCAGAGGTGTCCTATAAATTGGGTATATGCGACAACATATTCGATAAGCTAGAGACTGCTGGCCGAAATCTTCCAAGAACTAAAAAGCCTCAAACCACATGCCAAGCAGAAGCGAGCACAGAGCAGAAACATTATTGTTTGGGTAAAAAATCACACCTCACGACCGACGCTAGGAAACTCAGTTAATATTTCCACACGACCACCCTTGTATTAGGATACGGTCTTACAAGTTATTCACGGACGTATGCTCGGTCGTACGTTTCCATGCTGGTCGTACGTTCCGTACGACCGACGTATAAGACTTAAGACGGTCGTACGCTTTATACTAACCGTTAACAGTCAAACCCGTTTTCTTTTGTTCATTAATGCAGGGTTAATGGCATTCATGGTGCAAACGGTCAGTAACGATCAACTCCACAAAGGCATTCAAAGCCCGACAGCGGTTACGAAGTGCGCCATAAAGGCACCATTAATGGCCAGCGGAAGCTATAAAAGAGCCTGTGCTACAGCCGAAAAGGGGATCCAGTTTTGATCTGATTCAATCTGTTTTGAAATCTACTCCAAGCTATTTAGCTCTACTTCATCTACTTACTAAGCAATCCTACACCAGAAACGCAATAATTCGCAAGGCATTTGAACAAGTATCGTTGAAGCCTCTCCGGACGACATCAGTTCGAACCGCAGGACGACACCTCTTTTCGCACGTTTTACGCACGACACACAACTATTACACACGACTAAGTTTATTTTAAATTTATTTGTAATCTGTTGTATACCATCACCTATTACAAAAGGACTTTCGCCCCTGTTTGGCGACTATATTGCAGTGTCGACTCTCACAAGTCGACCGCGGTTTTTTCCCTCGTTTTGGGGTTTTCCGCGTCACCAAATCTCTTGTTCTGTTTACTTTTTCCTCACGGTTGTATTGCCTGGTCTTGAGATACGTTTCTTAAGTTGTTAAAAGTCCATACTAACCTCAAGTTGTACTTCTGGGCGATTTTTGGCATTAACAGTTTGGCGCCATCCGTGGGACCCCATCTAGAGAAAATCTCAAGCCAACGCATGTATCGCTCTAACAATTTTGTGGAGTTTTTTGCTGTTTTCAGGTAAATGGCAAATTATCAAGATCCCATGATTCAGATGCAGTCAGAATTGAATGCGGCTCGAAGCCAGATTCAGGCCTTGCATGAGCAGAATCCGAAAGTAGCCGCAGAGATTGCTTCTCTGAGGAATCCAGCGATGGGCAATCACTCTGGCCCTCAGAATCCAGCGATCGGTATTCCCTCTGACACTCAGAATCCAGTGGTGGGCAATTCCTTTGGACCTCAGAACGGTCCCCGACCTATGGGTGCACCTATCATAAGGCCTCAATCCCAGGCAGATCCAGGGCCATTCTTCAATAAACCAGGATCGGGTCCATTCGTCAATAACCCAGGATCGGGTCCATTCGTCAATAAAACAGGTCGAGGTCCATTCGCCGGTAATCCGGGTCCGGGGCCATTTTTCAACAACCCCCGTCAGGGACAATTTCATCCTCAGTACCTGATACTGTCATCTTTGCATAATGGAACCACGCCATACTTCGTCCCTCTCAATGGGACGCCAATGGTTCTTCTTATGGAAGCGGTACGGTGACGGCTACGAATTCAGGCGTCAACCCTCAAGCGGGAATAAATTCTGATCCTAATGACCCCGTCACCCAGCAACTCGGGTTATTGGAGGATCAGAACGAGAAGATGTTGTCGCTACTTTCTAAGTTTCCAGGTGCCGCCGTCCCTGTCGACGTCGAACCCCACACAGGATTTCAAGCGTCGCCTTTCGTTGACACGATAGCGACTGTCGACGTCCCAAAGAAATATAACATTCCTGCTTTTACTCCGAAATATTCAGGAATAACTGACCCGACAGAGCATATTGCACAATACAAGCAATTGATGTGGATAGTCTCAATTCCACAGCAATACCAGGAGGTGTGCATGTGCAAAAGCTTCGGGGTGACCCTTACAGGTCCTACTCTCAAATGGTTGATCAACCTCAAGTCCAAGTCCATTAGCATCTTTGTAGAATTGGTCAACCAGTTCTCGCAACAGTTCGCCAGTAGTCGCAAGAAGGAGAAGCAGACTAGCGACCTGTACTATATCGTACAAAAGTCCAGAGAGTCCATCCGCAGTTATTTCAACCGCTTTTATCGCTGAAAAGATCAACATTCGAAATTGCGACGTCAAGACTGCCATCGAAGCTTATAAGCGCGGCCTCGATGATAACACTACCGTTTTTTACGTCGATCTTACAAAATATCCGTCTGAGAATTTCAAAGACGTACGAGCTAGGACTCTAGCTTACATGAGAGTCGAAGACGACCTAGTCTTCCGCCGTAAGCACTACGTTGATAAGAAGGCGCTCGTGATCAAGAAACCGGATTTCAAATCCAAGCCGAGCATCAAGTCAGAGCCGTCGCGCCAGATATCAAACGTTCGGTTCGATAAAAAGAAAAGCAACCTGACGCCTTGATTTTCCCAATATCCTAAGATTTCTTCTTATGGATTTAAGGGAGCGATGAAAGAGCTAGTCGACGCTCCTAGAAACGTTCAGTCGTCTGTCCGGTGGCCCAAGAAAAGCGACAAAGATGATGATAAGAAGAACAATACCAAATGGTGTGATTTCCATAGCGACCACGGTCACACGACAGATAACTGCCTTGCTTTACAGAAGGAGTTAGCCTGGATCGTCCCCAAGGGCCATCTGTAGTGCTTGATCAATAAAGAATCAACGCCCGTCGACAACGTAAGACCGACATCCCCCATCCATGAAAAAGTTGTAAATTGTGTGATGGGAGGATCCGACGTCTGTGGTTTAACTTACTCGGCAGCCAAGCGGCACGCTAGTCAATCGTCGGGAAAATATCCCATTCCCAGGTCGTCCCGACCCAAGAAAGAGTTGGAGCTGGAGGCGATGCCAATAACGTTCGATCAGGACGACCTCCAATAAATTTGGCAAAAACAGCACGATGGCTTGATCATCCAGCTCACTATTGGCAACTGCTCGACCAAGAGAATAAAGGTCGACGGGGGCAGTTCGGCCAATATCATTTTCCTAAGCACTGTCAAAGCTATGGGAATCGACAAGTCGGAGATCACCCGTCGGTCGACGACCCTGATAGGATTCAATGGCAATTCTACAATCAACCAGGGAGAGATCATCCTCCCGATGTATGCTAAAGGGGTCAACAAGCAAACAAGTTTTAAAGTTATTGACTGTTCATCAGCATACAACGTTATTGTTGGTCGACCCTGGATCCACGACATGAAAGCGGTCCCCTTGACCTTTCATCAGACGATCAAGTTCCCAACGCCGTAGGGAGTACAAGAGATCAAAACCCAGCAGAAGGCCGCCCGTGATTGCTATAAAGCAACAATGAAGCCTCAAAGGTGAAACCAGCATTATGGCGACTGTACACGATACGATCTAACCTACCCTTACGCCAGAAAAGGCAAATTCGGATATCGTTTTACAGTCACCACAGGGGGCAGAATGTTGTACCCTATACGACTCAGGTATGATATACCAAACTTTCTAAAATTTTACTTACATCCTTAATCCCACGGCCCTTCATAAGGTAAGGAATGGACATCCTGCCTAGAGGGCACAAATTGTTCTTGATAGTCTTTTCAAATTATTCCTCTGATCAGGTAGAAGCAGACGCCTACTCCCCGGTTCGGGACTGAGAGGTCATCTCTTCTACCCAGACTAACATTCTATACAGGTTCGGAATTCCTTCCGATATCATACACGACAACGATCCCTAAATGGTCGTACGTCCGAAGATCGCAATATCAAATCTATGACTGCACCCCCACGTAGAGGGACTATAATACATTTTCGCTTTCGATTTGCTTCGACGAACGATTACTGACTTAAGCATCGGAGGGTCGTTGGTCAAACCAACGACCACCCCTGTATCTTATATTACAGGTTCGCAGGATCGCACGTCATTCTTACGATTTACGTCATAACAGAATAGCGTCTTTCAGACCACAAAGTCACGATAAATGCATCGTGAAAAGACAAAATCCTGACCCTCAAATCATGACTCGAAAACTGAATCTCGCAATTCAGCACATGGATCTTACGATCACAGCAGGTATCACGAATTCGATGTCTCATGACTTACTATCTGTAACTTGGGACGTATGTTCGGCTCAGTCGCCCGATTACTTCCAATGTCATTCTTCAAACAAAGTCTACACGACTTAAAAGCATAAGTCATATGACCATCGGAACACAGGTTTTATGGTTTGATTTTATGAAAAAACAAAGTCTCCAAGACTTAAATAAAGGCCTTACGATCTTCATCGTGAGGGACAAAATCCTTGAGACTTGCAAAACAGGAATCTTATGATTCATCATACGGGACTTACGACCATCACCGGTGTCCTTTAAACTAAGTATCGGGTACACAAGTCTTGTGACTTAGATTCCATACTTAGAATATTTCTCTGGCCTTCGACGCCCGATTACTTCGCAACTATAGACGTACATCTTTAAATACGCCTCATACATTTGTTATCTTTCGTGTTATTTTGTTCAATTACAACAAAGTAAAGCATACGAAAAGAGCATAACAAAAGTACCGTTTGTATTTATACAATCAAAACTATACAAATAGAGGGCACGACCGATCACAGTCGCCCCCTATTGGAAACAATAAATCAAGGCAGAGGGGAGTCCTCCGCGACCTCCTCATCGCCAGTTACGAACATTGCATCTGTCGGGTCCTCTTCTTCGAGCTTGTCTTCCTGGTCGAGTTCGTCCTCGTCCCCGATTTTCTCTAAGAAGTTTTTGACCTCCTCTTCGGCTCCGGCCATAGGGTCTGTTTGGGTAAAAAAATCACACCCTCGACCGACCTGAGGAAATCCCCTCGACATGACCCATGGACATTGATTACCCTGCCCCCGACCGACAAGGATAATACCCATTATTATCATATCCCCGTCATACGTTAAATAACCACTATAGTTGACTTATTGGGTCAGTAGTCATCTTAAATCTAACGATCGCACGTCACGTGTCGCACGTCGCACATCGCCAGTCACACGTTACTAGTCTTGTGTCGCCAGTTATGACTCGTCGATCTTACGTCGACAGTCTTCTGCCATCGCTGTTATATCGCTCTGGCTCTGCGACAACATCGTCCTGACATTCTAGTCTTACGATTATACTATCCGTTAACATCCGTTTTTTCTGTTTATCAATACAGGTCTTGACCACGACCAGAAAAGGTAAGACACTTGGTATGAACCATACCTTGTATTAAGATAAGGTCCCGACAAAGACCTAGAAAACCTCCGTCGTCCCTCCTGAAAGGCAAGTCGAGAGTTCCTTGCGACACTCGACCACGACGTCGCCTGCTCCGTACGATCGTCTCATAGAACCATGCGACCTCGACCAACTAACGTTCACATAATATAACTGTTATGTGTGTTAAAGTGTTTAATGCAGGAGTCAACGTCATTAATGGACAACGACCAGTAACGGACGAGTCATCAAGAGCATTAATGACCCGACAGTGGTTACGAAAACCGCTCATCAATGACATTAAAGCTCCCCAGCGGTTACAAGACCAAACATTAAAGAATATTTAAAGCCACAAAGACTATAAATATAAAGATGGCAGCTTCACTTTGGGACATCGATCATCTAGCAACAAACATCTGAAGCAGAACTCGAGAAACACATACAGAAAGCTATCATCTAGCACCGAATTCCAGAATACTACAGCGAGCTCAAGAACACTCGGAGGAAAGCTCAAGTATCGCTCTCGACGCACGACAACAGCCCTCGACCAGAAGTTCACACATTGTATTCACACACGACAAACACTTGTACTTTACATTTCGAAGTATTTCCTTCATTTGTATTGTAATCATCGTACGACCGACGCCAGTACCAAGGACGTCGCCCCTGATTGGCGACCATAGTGCAGCGACAACACCTCCTGTCGTCCGCAGGTTTTTTCCTCGTTTGAGGTTTTTCCTGCATCATCAAATCCATTGTCTCATTTATTTTTATCTTTGTCGCACGCTTTGTCGAGTGGTTCCTTTCTTTAGTTGTTCCTTTGGTGCGATTTTTGGCATTAACCGTTTGGTGCCATCCGTGGGACCCCATCTAGAGAAAATCCTCGACGAAACGTGCACCTTACTAACAGTTTCTTGGAGTTTCCTCTACTTTCATCACAGGAAAATGACGGATAAGGGAAACCCAGAACGAACCGCTATCCCGGTGACTGGAGGATTCAAAAATGCTCAAGGCACTCTTGAATCAATCAATGATTATCGCATGAAAGAAGTTATCCCAGATCAAAGCAAACCTGAGCAAAAAGTCCGCATCGGATCGTCCCTCGATCTCAACCTCCGAGAAAAGCTGATATCTTTTTTGCAGGAATATGTTGTTCCCGTTATCATCTCACACAAGTTCAATGTCGACCCATCGTTCAAGCCTGTCAAACAGAAGCGAACAAATCTTCAAGATCCTGTGATTTAACTTCAATCGGAATCAAATGCGGCTCGAAGCCAGATTCAAACCTTAAAAAAATGCTCCGTCAAAATATCGCATGGATCTCATCGTCCGAAGGGCTCGTGGGCTCGGAACGCCCATCACAAAATAGAAAACACCATATTTCAATTTCAAAAGTCCTTGGAGAAAAAGGCGCTTATCGACTCCAAGTTACGGTAACTGTGACATCCCGCTTGGATGGAATATGGTATAAACAACTCTATATATATACTCTAAGTGTATTCTCCTCGTTCAATTATTATGATCTAACATATGAATGTTGATTTAAGCATCAAAGGATCATTGGTCAAACCAACGACCACCCCCGATTTTACATTGCAGGCTCGCAAGATCATATAAAACGCAGGTCTTACGATTTATATTGTTAAAACTTTCGGTCGCCAATAAAAGCGACTCACATGTTGAAATCGTGTGATCGCTAGTCATTACATATGTCGTCAATAAAGACAACTCGTACATTGAAACTCGCAAATCACCAGTCATGATTCCAAGGGACCTGAATACTTAAATCGACGCTTTAGCAAACCTTGCGTCTGCTTTGATCGAACCAATACTCGACAGCATTCCAATCTGACGACCTTGTCCATCGAAAATGGCGATGACATCCAGATGGAAGACCAAGAAGATAATTGGTCGAACGACATCCGAAATCGTCTACGACAATGGATCCCAGTTCATAAGCTACGAGACTCGACCATTTTGTGAAGACAGCGACATCAAGCTGACGACCTCGACACCCAGGGGCAAGCGGTCGAGCGACATATCAACAAAAACGTCGAAGCTAAAGTCTTTCAAGAAGGTGACTACATCCCCTGTCAAAGTATTCCAAAGCACTCAAAAGCTCAACGCAGGTAAACTTTCCACCAAGTTAGAAGGTCCTTATCGTATCTCAGAAGTCGTAGGTAAAAATGCATATCGGCTACAAACCCTCCACGCATCTGGAATGCAACGCATATGAAAAGGATCGCACGACATTAGTTGCATACGACTTTAGTCTCGCAGGATCACACTATATATATTGCTAAGTCTATCGTACGACTTTAGTACACTCTCACAGGATCGTACGACATAAACGATCAGGTTTACGATTTGATTATCCTTTCACAGGAACACATGATTCAAGTTCATCGTATGATCGAATCACATGATCGTAAGGTCTAGCGACCCCACAATCTAAGTTCTTTAACTCAGAAATATTTCACGTTCTGAATGAATGCTTTGATCGCACGCGTTTACGTTTACTGATACGATTCGAAAATATGAAAATTTTGTGACTTACGTTCTAGTCGTTGTATTACAATGGGTGCCCAAGTCGCACGACTTCTTGATTCATTCTTGTACTTAATGAATTTCTTCAGTTGACATTACATCTGTCCATGACATGTAATACGCAGGCTCAATAGAAAGGTAATTCTTTACCGATTATCGCTAAACTTACAATTAGCTAAAAAAGCTAGACTCAGATCTCCAACGGCCAGACCACGATGGCTCGAATGCCAGAACATAGGTCTCTAACGAATGCATCAGCCCGAGCGCCAGAACATATGTCTCTAACGACCGTATCGGCTGTGAACGCCAGATCACAGGACCACGTCGACCGGGAACGCCAACCCGGAGACATGGGCCCCTATCTCCTCGATAGGAAAAACGTTCCCTGAAAGACGGGGGCAAATATTTCCTCAGATGAGGAAACAACGTCGTCCCATCTAGGACACCCACAACGTCGTCCCGTCTAGGACACCATCGGCCGATGACCCGTCCCCCTTGTCGGCAGACGCTGGGGACAACGCCTTGGACACTAGCTTCGTCACTCTCGCCGGAAGCGCCGAACTTGCTGGTATCGCATCCATCGCGCCAGGATGGCTGAATGACGCCCTCGCCTCCTTAGGCGTGACAACTCTCGACGAAACGTCAGCCCTCGAAGACGGTTCCTTTAGGACTACCGTCCTTGTCTTCTTAAAGATTCCCGACCCAGCTGTCGGAGCATTCTTTCTCCTTTCCCGGCTTCGAAGGACAAGCGCAACTTGCGTCGCCTTCTTTGGCTGACCAAGTCAGTTTTCCTCTGATGATCTTAGCAAAAAGCAACACATCTCCGTAGCAACGCATTTTTCTTTAAGTGCGAGATCTGAAATTCCAATGGCCTTGAAATTCAGATCTCGGGGGGCTAACTGTTTGGGTAAAAAATCACACCCTCGACCGACCTGAGGAAATCCCCTCCACATGACCCATGGACATTGATTACCCTGCCCCCGACCGACAAGGATAATACCCATTATTATCATATCCCCGACATACGTTAAATAACCACTATAGTTGACTTATTGGGTCAGTAGTCATCTTACATCTAACGATCGCACGTCACGTGTCGCACGTCTCACATCGCCAGTCACACGTTACTAGTCTTGTGTCGCCAGTTATGACTCATCGATCTTACGTCGACAGTCTTCTGCCATCGCTGTTATATCGCTCTGGCTCTGCGACAACATCGTCCTGACATCCTAGTCTTACGATTATACTATCCGTTAACATCCGTTTTTTCTGTTTATCAATACAGGTCTTGACCACGACCAGAAAAGGTAAGACACTTGTTATGAACCATACCTTGTATTAAGATAAGGTCCCGACAAAGACCCAGAAAACCTCCGTCGTCCCTCCTGAAAGGCAAGTCGAGAGTTCCTCGCGACACTAGACACTCGACCACGACGTCGCCCGCTCCGTACGATCGTCGCATAGAACCATGCGACCTCGACCAACTAACGTTCACATAATATAACGTTCACATAATATAACTTAGTTCAGATACTAAGGAAGAGATGGAAATGGAAAAGATGGGAAGTGAAAACTCAAGTAAAACAGAGGAATTGGTGTTGGATACAGAGATGGAGATTAATTCTGATGAAACTGAAGTTATTATGGCAGATACTGATCAGAATGATGAGATTGAAAAGATGGATATTGTTGGATCAGATGAAATGACAGATTCTTCTGAAGAATGGTGTGAAATAACAATGGCAGATATCTTTGAAGAAAGATTGGTTGAAAGTTCTGAGATTAACACTTGTTTAGAGATAGTTCCTTATACCAGAAGGGAACTTCTTAATTCTGAACTTGAAGAGAGAAGACTGAATGATATTTTGATAAGGAGAATGCATAGTGAGTTGGTCATAGTTCTTAACACTCAGAATGTTCAAAGAGTTATCAGGTTAGTGAGGCCAATTGACTTGTTGGGAGAAGAAGATCACTTTGTAAGATACACAAAGAAGTTTGTAAAAGACATTGTAGAATATTTCTTTGAAGATGTATCAGAAGAAGATCTTGTGAAAGTTGAAGACTTTTTTATGCCTGTCTACACTTAAAGAAAGCCAATTGTGATTCCCATAATTGATTTACCCATTCTTGAAGAACCTTTGTGTGATTTTATTGTTGAAAGAGAAGATACACCATTGGCAAGAAACTTGTATGCCACTATTTTTCCTGAAGACAATTATGAATCTGTCTACTGCAAAGATGATGAGTTTGTTGACATTGAAAATGTTATTGATGGATTCTTGGATGGAAGGATTCAGATGACATATATGGAAGCTTCAAATAGGTTAAGAAAGACTGATGAAAATCTTCATGTTCAGAAAAGAATTGTGAAGGTGTTAGATTTTCTAAGTGAAGAATTTGATGGTCTAAGATATGTTAATCTGGATGTATTGAAAGAAGGAAACTTGAAGGTGAACATGACAAGTTTTGATTTTCACAGATTGTTCTTGGAAGATCAAATTTTCTTGGTGAAATTCTTTGCTGGTACTGAAGATGCTTGGATAGAACTTGAATGCAGAAGAGTTCTGGGAATATATGTCAGAAACATGTATTTGTATGATTTTCCGTTGGCAATCGAGTCAAGGAAGGAGAAATGTAACTTGACAAGTCCAATCAATACTTTTGAAGTAATAAGCAACTTATGTTGAGAATGTCAGAATTCAGAATTCAACGAAGTTACTCTATTTAGGTTGAATGATCTAGTAAAGTATAGTGATGATACTCCGAAGAAGACAGTAATGAAAATGCAAGCTTATGTTGAGAATGTCAGAATGTCTGTGAAAGAAAAATATATCAGATGTGTCACTAGAAGACTTGAACTCAGAAACAAAATCAGAAATTGCAATGAATGGTTACATTCAGAAGTAAATCCAAAGAAGATGTTACACAGAGATTTTGTTTTTCCTGCTGAGTATGAGGTAAATGGAGTTTACTCAGAAGAAAGATGAGACTTCACAAGATGTTCAAATGAAAGATGTTGCTCAAGATGAAAAGTCTGAGGCTAATGAGGAAGAAATACCTGTTGATGTTAATGGTTACTTTCTGGAGTTTGCTCTTCCTTATTTCTTTCAGCCAAGAGAAGTAAACTTTCTAAGTGTTTATCATGACAGAACAGAGATACATCAATGTCTTCGTGATGAAATGTCAAAGAGATTAGGAAAACCAAAAGAATCAGTATACTCAGATTTCTTAATCACTGGGATTAGAGAATTGAAAGAGAAGAAGTTCATGAAACATGAGTATTACTCATTTGAATTATTAAGAGAAGATGGAAAAGTCTATTACTTTACTGAGGCAGATTTTGACAAGATCTCAGTAACAGATGTGTACAGATTGGATAGTCTTTTATCAAATAAAGACTGCAGTAAACTGAAAAAGGAGAGAGGAGCATTGGCTGCAGTGAGAGAGGCTATGTATTATATTCTTAGATGGCATTCATGAACATATTTTCAAATTGCTCTGTATTTACAAAAGCCATGTGTATATCTCTCAAAGCTAAATAATGAGCATGAAAATCTGAATCTTCTGAAAAGTGGAAATGTTACAAGATATCCAGAGTTGGGAGTCTTCTTATGAAATGACAGAAATGAAAAGATTTTCTTCAGACCAGAAGAAGTGGCAAAGTATTGTTCAGGAACTTTAAGGTTCATCAAGCACTGTCTGGAGAAAAAGTTACAAAAGGGAAAATAAGTTGAAGAGATTCAAGAGATTATAGAAAAAATTAACATAAGGCTTACTCTGAGAAATGTACTGGTTTTGAAGATTGTTCCAACACTAAAAGAGTATGATGATGAGAAGTACATGACTATTTGACAAAAAGGGGGAGATTGTTAGATCTGAAGTTTTGTCAAAAGTTACAAGTGTTGGATCTGAACTGATGACTCAGAGTTCTGAGTTAGAAGACTCAGAAGTTCTGATCTGAGAAGTCTCGAAAAGATTACAAGTGTGGAATCTGAACAGAAGGGTCAGAGTTCTGAGTAGGAGATTCATAACCTCTGATGATGAATATGAAAATATCACAAGTGCTTAAAGGAAGTTCTGAAGTGCTTGATCAGAAGGATGTTCAGAAGTTCTGAACATGTTGTTCAGAACTTATATCTTAGGATATTTTCAGTTATATTCAGTTACTAATTAGGACACGTGTAATTGTTCTATTAGTCTGTTTCTCATATGTACTGTAGCTTTAGTATTTCCTTGCAGTATATATAGAAGTTAGCAACTGTAAGCTAACTAATATTTGGCATAACTTTCCGCATAGATTTGAATTCACTTTTGTAATATTTGAGAGATTCTCTCTCTAGATTTGTAATCTGTTCTTGATTGAATACAAGTGCGTTGATCCAATTCTCTGTTTGGTTGTTCTTAATTACTCGAAATTGATTGTAAGATTGAATCCTGGTTTGTACATAGCCCAAGAAGTGCATAAAATGAAGAAGAATGGGGATTTTTAGGGGTTTTTCGTATGCAGGGATTCCTAACTGTCTAGGGGTTTGCATTTGAAAGATTCTCCTAAGGGTTTTATCGCGGATGCGAATTGTTCCTGCTCCTCCCTGTCTTCCTGAATCAACGTTTCCGATGATCCATTTCTGTTATTGGATAAATTGACACGTAGTCCACCATTGTTGGACATATAGTTCTGGAAGGTCATCTTCGTATTTGGTAAGGGCTTGGAAAATCTCAGAGTTTCTGAAAAATTCTACAAAGATATGGTAAGAAGGTAAATAGTTGGCTGGGTTAGTATCAAATCGATAGTTGTTGTCGACGAAGTTGTAGGGTAGGATCACAATCTGATCTACAGGCTGTTTGGGTAAAAATTCACCAGTCTCGACCACGACCAAGGTATGGAAAACATTTATTACACTTTTTCATAGCAAAGGTAAAATCAAAAGTTATTCACCTCACGACGCTCGACCATAACGTCGCCTAGTTCACACGACTGTCGCATGGAACCTTGCGACCTCGACCGACTAACGTGCAATATTACTGTTACGTTTTTCCAGTGTTTAATGCAGGAATCAATGTCAATTATGATTAACGGCTATAACCGACAAAAGCCATTAACAACATTCAACTCTACGTCTGTTACAGCAGTTACCAGAAGCATTCAAGAAAGCAATCAATACACCCAAAGACTATAAAAGCAAATGCACAATCAACATTTCGGGGCATCGCATTGTATCACACAATCATCCGAACTCTGAAGAACACACAAATCAAGGAATTTTGTCTTAAAGAATTGCTCTCGACGCACGACATTCGCACACGACACACAGTTTTTACGCACGACACACACTGTTTTTACATTCCAAACACTTGTTATTTTACATTTAAAGTATTTCCTTTCATCTGTATTGTAATCATTGTACGATCGACACCTGAAACATAAGGACATCACCCCTGTTTGGCGACCATAGTGCAGCGACGACTTCCACAATCGTCCGCGGGTTTTTTACTCGTTGAGGTTTTTCCCACGTCACCAAATCTCTGTCTTATTTACGTTTTTCGCCTTTGTTGTACGCTTTGTCGAGAGATTCCTTTCTTTAGTTGTTAAATTCCACAATCAACCTTAAGTTATCCTTTTGGACGATTTTTGGCATTAACAGTTTGGCGCCATCCGTGGGACGTCATTTAGAGAAAATCATCGACTGACGTGCGTTTTACTAACGGTTTCTTGGAGTTCTCTCTTTTCTGTTTCAGCAAAATGGCAGGTGATGGGATCACAGAGCAAATCACTGCCCAGATGCCCAAGGAGCTTGAGAATGCACAAAGCCTTCCTAGGATAGTTGACGAGTATCACCTGGAGGAAGTTGTGTTAGATCCAAGCCAGCCTGATCAGAGAGTCCTCATAGGATCGTCCCTTGATCCCAGCCTAAAAGACAAGCTAATATCTTTCTTGCAGGAACATGCTGATTGTTTTTCCTGGTCGCACGAAGACATGGTCGGCATAGACCCTGGCATCATTTCTCACAAGCTCAACATCGACCCGTCGTTCAAACCTATCAAGCAAAAACGCAGGAAATTTGCTCCTGAAATGAATAAGGTGATAAATGACGAAGTCGACAACCTCTTGAAGACAAGGAAAAATCGAGAAGTACAGTACCCCGACTGGCTCGCTAATGTCGTGGTCGTGGCCAAGAAAAATGGCAAATGGAGGGTCTGTATTGACTTCACAGATCTCAACAAAGTCTGTCCAAAAGATCCTTTCCCATTGCCGCATATCGATGCCATGGTCGACGCGATGGCAGGGCATGAACTGTTGACGTTCATGGACGCTTATTCTGGATATAATCAGATATTGATGCGCGTCGAAGACCAGGAAAAAACTGCGTTCATGACGGATTGAGGTATATACTGTTATAAAGTTATGCCCTTCGGTCTAAAAAATGCAGGTTCTACCTACCAGCGTCTGGTGAATAAGATGTTCAAGGATCATCTTGGCAACACAATGGAAGTGTATATCGACGACATGCTCGTCAAGTCGAAGCAGGCAATCGACCACATCGAGCATCTAAGGCAGTCGTTCGACATCCTTCGTAAGTATAGCATGAAGCTCAATCCGATGAAGTGTTCATTTGGTGTTAGTGCCGAGAAATTCCTGGGTTACATAGTCACTCGTCGAGGAATCGGGGAAAATCCCGACCAGATCAAAGCTATTATCAAGATCAAATCTCCGAGAAATTTCAAAGAGGTCCAAAAGCTCACTGGTCGGGTGGCAGCTCTGAACAGGTTTATCCCTCGATCCTCAGATAAATGCCATTTATTTTATAATGTCCTCAGGAAAAATAGAGGGTTCGACTGGACCGATGTTAATGCCAAAATTCGTCCAAACGGATAACTTAAGGTTGATTGTGGAGCTTAACAACTAAAGAAAAGAATCTAGCGACAAATCGTACGACAAAGACAGAAAACGTAAAAGGGACAAAGATTTTGGTGACATGGGAAAAACCTCAACGAGGAAAAAAAACTCGCGGACAACTTTTGGGGTCGTCGCTGCACTATGATCGCCAAACAGGGGCGATGTCCTTATGCTTCGGGTATCGATCGTACAAAGATTACAATACAAATGAAAGAAGAAACTTTAAATGTAAAGTAACAAGTATTTCCAAAGTAAAAACGAGTGTGTCGTATGTGAAAACTATATGTCGTGTATGAAAGTTATGCGTCGAGCGTGGGAGTTGTGCGTCGAGAGCGAACTGTTGAGAGAGATTTCTTTGCTTCGGGTGTTCTTCGGAAAGCAGATGTCCTCAAATGGGATTGTAATCTTCGTATTTATAGTCTTCGTGGCTTTAATTGACCATCGTGATTTGTTAGGGTCAATTTATGTTGATTTAAAGTTCAAGGGTGTAATTTGTATTTCCTTATTTTGAGCCTATTAGTGAACGGGCCATGGGCTTGTTAACCATGGGCCCGCCATATAAATAGATTGCTTATCCTTAGAAAATAGGCTACTTGTCTCATTTGCTTTTCTGAATTGTATTGTAAACACTCTGATTGAAAGCATAATACAGGGATGACCAGTTGAAATCATTGTTCTTACAATTGGTATCAGAGCAGACGGACTATATCGATTCATAGTGCAAAATTCGATTTCTAGTAAGTTTCTTGAAAAATACGGCTGTGTTCTTACTTGAATATCAAAATCTTGATTCTGATTAAATTGATCGATTTCGCTTATTGAGTTGTGTTAGCATTATACTCATTAGTGTTTATGCAAATTTTCACATTCTAATTCGATCGTTTGAGTGGTTAATTTAGCAAATAAAGTTCAAAGTTTTTGGTTGTGTTTTTCAATAAAAATCGAATTTTTACCATCAAAACGTGTTCTTTTTGCTTAGAAATCGATTGGGTTAGTGTTAGTTTTGTGTTTGGTAGTGTTTCTAATCTTTCAGGAACCTTCTTGTGCAACCCTAATCGAAAAATCGATCGAATTGAAAAGGCAGCCGCAGAATTTGGACAACACAACCGTGGTTTCCGGACAAGTATACACTGTACGGACGTTTGTGTTAATTTCATCCGGGTTCTTCCGTCTTTCCGGGTAAGTCATCAGTCCGGGTAAGTATCCTAAACTCAATCTATCCGGGTAAATATTGTTTCCGGAAACTCAAAGTTCCCGGTCATAATTTTTCCCGGACATGCTTGCATCCGGTAAGTACTTCATCCGGAAACTCTTTTCATCCGGAAACTCTTATCCGGAAACTCTTGTCACCCAGTAAGCCCAGTTTTTCGGATTCCTTATCCGGAAAACACCCGGACACATAATCCGGGATTCCTTAGCGGGACCCCCGTGCTAAGTCGCAGGAGGGGGACATTTAAGTATTCTTGATACTGCTCCACTTTGAATCGAACAATCGTCTGACGATCACTCCAGTGCAATTGAAGATGTCTCCTGCTGAAGAAGACAAGACAAAGTTGTGTCAGGTATGTAAACCTATCTATTTAGAACTTTCTGACAGAATGACAACTCTTGCTGAACGGATAGATTCCTACAAGGCCACCAGTAATGAACAACTACTTGAGATTAGATCACTATCTGAAAAGTTAAATGTTCAAATGCAAATAACTGAGAAATACAAGTCTGAAAATGCCATTTTAAAAGGAAAATGCAAAAATCTTTCAATAACACCTAAATACTTAAGGGCCAAGTTATCTGATCTTCAGTCTCAGTTTGATCAGTGTAGGAATGAGAACGAAGAAATTGTTTATCAATGTTCTTCTCTTCAAATTCATCACAAGGAGTTTGTTGCTAAAATTCTTGATCTTGAAACCAAACTCCACAAAAGGGGTCAAACTGATCAAACCATTTTTTTTGAATAAACCCAAAGAGTTCATGTATTTTAACAAAGCCTGGGGAATCGGATATGACAACCCACATTATTTGAAAAAGGGAAGATGGCATACACCCACTTTGTATGATTTTGCTTGTTTTGGGTTAGATAAAAAGTATCCTGAATATGGAATTCAATGGACTGGTCTTCTTGTACCTGAAAAGGAATAGGACACCGAGGAATATAAGCGCACACACAAACGAGGAATTCAGCTTCCGTTTTGTTATGAACCTTTGAATAATTCCTATAAAAGAACAAAAAGTATCTCTCAAATGACTACTTCGACCCTTACAAGGTTGCTAAGCCCAAGGATTCCTCCAAAAAGGATGAGGACCAAGCACCAGCAACCAAGACTGAGACGGACGAGTTTAAACTCTATGTTCCCCCTCTCATCTTGGAAGCAAAGATTGTCGAGTTGGAGGAGTCGTTTGAGAAAGAAAGGTCTATTTTTCAAAACGAAAAGAAAGCGCTAATCTCTGAGATTGAGAAACTCAATTCTGAGAAACTTGAGAATCTACAACCGGTCAAAACCGAAACTGTGTCTGATGAAGGATAGGAAATCCTTCGAGGTGAAATTAATATGCTCACATCGAAACTGGTTGTTTGGCAACAGAAAAGATGGAGGAGTATGCAAGAAATGGTCAGCTCCAAGAGCAAATTGACCAACTCAAATCTGAAAACAGATTTCACCTGAATCTTCCTCGAATTCATCAGAAACGTCTTCGTGTAAATCTTTTATTGGTAAAATTTCCACTTCACAAGATGGTAAAGATTCTCAAGACGAGAGTATTTTAAGGAACTTAAACTCTGATTTTTTCTTAGCTTCCGCACCAAGTTCCCCAAAGCACACAAGCACAAAGTGTTCCTCGCCTTCCTCGACCGGTCCAAGTCCAGTAATTCCAGATGTCGATTTTTCAGCATTCATGAACTCTGAAGGCAATTCAGATGGAGAGTTTGAGTCGTTCCTTTTCGACAAACCTCTTCTGAGCTACACTAATTTTCTCTCCCCCGTAGTCAATCGACCGGTTAACTTTGAAAAGGGTACCTGTTCTAACACCAAGGCCCCAGATGTGATTGCGGTACCCAAACCTAAGCCTGTCTCTAAAAAACAATCACAGTCGAGGCAAAAGACCGAGCGATTTCCTGCCAAAAATCATGTTCCTTCAAAAGTCACTAATCGTTCTGTCCCTGTTGTTTCAAATAAGAATGGTCGCGCAAAACAAGAAAAACCCAAGTGGCTATACAAGGAACCTGTCAAGAATGCAGCGTCAAAGTCTTTCCCTCCTGTTTTTAATTCTAGAATAAACAAAGACAATTATGCTTGGAATGATTGGAATCATTTTGAAGTTTCTTTTCCGATTAAACTTAATTCACTTGATCAATTGATTCAGTTATCGTGTGATTGTTTATGGTGTTCTAATTGTGGTTGGAATGATTTTGATGATATTCAGAATATGCAGAGTGGTGTGTGTAAGCGACTAACTAAGGGAAAACCGTGTTTCTAAAAAAAATCTTTACATAATGGTAAAAACCACAAAGTACATTAGTATACCTAATCAAAAGATTTGATGCTAAGTGAGATGTGGTTACTACGAGCTCTAAAATTGTGGAGAAACGTCAAAAAATATTATTGGATTTTTAAAATATTTATGCGATAATGCAAAAACTAAATGCAACTAAAATGGAAAAACTATGCATGATCTTTAACTAAATGCAAAAAAAAAGCTCAAATAAAAGAGAAAAGAAGGGGAAAAAACGAATACTCCACCCACAAGCTAAAAATGAGCATTGTCCTCAATGCTTGACTACGGGTAAGAGTAAAAAAATCAACGTGGGGAAAATGACTTGACATCATGTGCGTGTACCATGGATGAACTTCAGTGCAAAGTGATCAAATCCTATCGTTTGCCCAGTGGTGGCAACCCAATCTATCAAACACACCAAAAAGATCCAAGCAAGCAATCAATCAATTATGCGTGAAAAACACCCAACCCACAAGCTATCATGATTATAACCAAACCACATCTATTCAAATATGGCAGCACAATCATAAGATAAAAATCAAGAAGATACTACCAAATGATTTAAGGAACACACGAATCGCTAAAGCATACAACAAATACAAAAAAGTAATGCGTAATGGAAAGAGTGTACCCAAAATCGGAAGTCTTAGATCAGAACCGGAGGGTGTTGTCAGAGTCGTTTCGCGATTGAGAAACTGATGTCGTATTAGCTGCTGGTTCGCGATGGTACAGAACAAAGAAGGAATATTGTTGCCGTAGTGAAAATGTCTAGAGAAGCGGCGGAGACCGGAGAAGTCGCTGGTAGCAGCAGGTAGACGGAGGTCAAGAAGAAGAACGGCGGTTCTTGTTGCTGTTCTAGGTGGAAACCAAAAAGAAGAGGGGATAATGGCGATGGTAACTGCAGCAGCGGCGTCTGTGGTTCACGGCGAAGATAGGTGGCGACGGCGGCTGTCGACGGCGGTTGGATGGTGCAGACGAGAGAGATGGAAGAGGACGGCGGTTGGCAGCGGCTGAAGGAGGCGACTACGGGAGGAGGGCGAGAGGAGAACCACGGCGGTTCGGTAGTGGACGACTGCCAGAGTCGATGGTTGTGCTTAACGACGGTGTCAGACGGACGGAGAATTCAGAGAAGAGGCAGAGATGGAGGGCGCCGGCGACCGGCGGTGGCGGCGGTGGCAAAACTGGTGGCGATGGGAAGGTGGATGAAAAAAATCAAATTAGGGTTTCTCTATCTTTTCAAAACTGACGAGTTTCAAAAAGAAAAAAAAATTATTTTGTTTTTATATTTTTTTATTTTAAGGAAAATAAAAAGAAACAAGGGAGAAAGGAGTAAAAGTTTCTGTTTGTTTTTCACGCCCGGGGCGTTTTTTTCACTCCCGGGGACTTCGTCCCTCCCCGGCCGGGGAGATTTCTTCACGGGCGGGGGGTTTGGGCAGAAAGTTTTTTTTTCTTTTCAAATGATTTATTTTTCACTCTTGGGGAGAAATGTTCACGGACGGGGAGTTTGGACAGAACTTTAAACACACGATAAAATTAGAAAATATATATATATACACACCTATACACATATTTATAAATGGTATAAAACACTTAGTGGTCGATTTTCAAGCATTTGAAGCCCAAAAACCGAAAAATTATTGTAGAACAAAGAGGGAAAAAACGGAGACTCGTTTTACATCGCGAGTTTGATAAAGAATTGAACGAAAAGAAAGAAGAGAGGGAATGGCTCATTTAGCGTCATTAGCTTGACGAAGTATTAAATGTACGAAATCAGTGTAAGCCAAAGGATTGACTTAAGTGGTCACCGATTCGTTTGGGTCGCGTAAACGCACAAAAGAAACACCGGATAACGGGTGTGTTTTCATTATAAAACAAGTTTTTACAACCCATAACCGAGAATTAAATAGAGGTAAAGAAAGAAGGATCGGTGATGTTCAGCTTGACATAAAAATACCGAATCCAAGTAAAATTAAAATAGCACGCGAGACGTATTAAACAAGATTGAGTTAGCATCACACATCACCTCTAATGGTAATGACTATCTCTACCTTAGCAAAATACACGTCTCAACGGTCCGTCGCCCAACACTATTAAGCATGATTAATTAAACTCCGCAAAAAGAGGTGGATTAACGGAGAAAAAAAATCAAACACACTAAATAGTGAATGGAGACGAAAAGAAAATGGAAAAATAGAAATGGGATAAAGACGTAGACTAGTAAGTCCATAACAAAGTCCATATTAGCCTGATTGCCTCCCCGGCAACGGCGCCAAAAACTTGATGTGTTTTAAATTTATACCGCAAGCGTACGGGAAGTGTAGCATACGGGTCGATCACAGGGAGGCGATGGACTAACACGAACTCGTTCTAAACTATGTCCTAGCTACGGGAAATCAATTGGTGATTTTGATTTTTTTGATAAAATAAATGAAAAATAACGAGACATAAAAAATAAAAGCTAACGCAGATCGGGTAATGTCGTTCTCGGATTTTAGTGATGGTGAGTATTTGTTGTATAAAAATACGTTAACCCTCTATCGAGGTGAAAAAGTTTTTCTAACCAAGATACATATTTACTTTCGCAATATGTGTACATTGGAAAGAAACATTATGATTTAAAACGAATAATTTTCCCAATCAACGCCCCTAACTATTTTCATGTTAGGACCGTTGTCATTGATCAATTCAGTCTTAAGTTATGATCAAACTATCGTTCGTATCAAAACTTACAAAATCAACTAAAGACGTTTTATAAAAACCGGTTCATCAAACATTAACTTTCGTTATATGAAAAATCAACCAATTAAAACTCAAAGTTTATTATAAAAACAATTGATCAATACCACAACGTCAATCCAAAGTGACGATTACCCAATGAACGGAAGCTAAACCACTAAAGAAAACATAAATCTAAACCAAACAATAAAATTAATCTAAGAAAACTGTAAAGATCGATCCAAGGAGTGTCACTCTCCAAGAATTGTTTCTAACCTATGAAAGCAATAAAATTAAATTAAAAGGGGATGCAAGAAATTAAAAGGTGCAATAATAAATATAAGGAGAAAAACATTAACAATAGATAAATATAAAAGTATGGAGAAAACGAAATGTTACAACGGGTGTCGAATGTGGATGAGAATCTGTCACATTCCATCTTCATCTTCGATCAGTCACAACATCACATCTTCTTCACGACTCCATACACGTAAGGAACAAGAAATTATAAACCTAAATCTAAATCTAATCTAAAAGATTGAACAAAACTAAAACCTAAAACCTAAAAACTAAATAAAAAAGAAAAGGAAAAGAGAAACTGACGTGATCGTCAGTGGGGGAGAGAAAGAGAGAGTGTCAAAAACCTAAAACAAAACTATATATAATTACATTTTCAGAACAGCCCCTCAAGTTTGTTTCTACTTCAATAATGCACCTTTTGAATTCATTAATTTCAAAACTTCTTTTGCCAAACTTCTTTCTTTTAAAATTGCTCCAACTTTGAGTCATCCTTGAATTGCTCCATCATAAGAAGAATTGATCAAGTGCTCCAAAAATCCATCATCGTCCATCTCTATGTTTCGGCACAAAATACCTATCAAAATACGATGAAAACACAAAAATACCAATGTAATATCCCCCAACGATAATTATAAGAAAACTAACTAAAAATATAAATAAAACTACATGCAAACAATCAAATTAAATGCAAAAATGCAATTATAAATTAGTATGAATGCAACACAAAATGCACTTAACAAATGGCTCCAGCTGTCTATGTCCCTACAGACAAATCAGGATCTAGACACCTGGACTCTCTCTGATCTTTACGGAACATTAGCCGCACAAGAACCTCAGATAGCACAGACTAAAACACTAACCATTGTACCATATGCATTGGTTAGTAAAACTAAAGAAGATGCACAGAGACCAAGAAATGAAAAAGCCACAGAGGAGAAGAAGAAGGAGAAGAAGAAGATGGTGATAATTGACAGTGAAGAAGAAGAGCAAGCAGAAAAAGAAATAACTCTTGCGTCACTAGCTAAATCTTTAGCTCTATTGACAAAAGAGTTCAGAGGAAACAGAAGAGGTTCCGGAAATGAAAGATATGATAGAGAAAACAGAAGAGATGACAGAAGAGAAGAAGAATCGAGTGGCCGACAGAGGTCAAGCGAAAGACATTACAGAGGAAATGACCGACAGAGGTCAGATGACTCGGTAAGCCACACGCAACAAGAATGCTACAAATGCGGCAAACCTGGTCACTATGCAAATGAATGTAGATCAGAGAAAGGCGGAGACCTACAGAAGTCCAATGATCGAACAGGAAACACTCCTCAAGGATGTTTTAACTGCGGCAAACCAGGCCATTTTGCGAATGAATGCAGAAGCAGATCAAATCGCCCACAGAGGGACTCTGCTTTCTACAAAAAGAAAGCCGAGTATTATGCTCAAAAATCCTTAATGGCAAAAGGACATTCTGAGGAGAACACAGAAGACTTCCAGTCAGACTCTACTTCTGACGATGAACATACCGCCAATGCCCTCTTCTGTGGCATGGCAGAAGTCGACTCCTGCACTAACTCTGAGGTATCTACTTCAAATTCAAACTTTTGTATTACCTCTATAGATGATAATACACCTAGAATTAACATTGAACTAATTGAACTGAAAGAGATAAATCAAAGCATTCAGAAAAGACTCACTTTCAATGAGAGAGAAGTACGGCTTCTCACTCAAGAAAAAGCAAAGATTTTTGAGGAAAAAGAGAGAATAGAAAAGAAATGGAACAAAACTCTAGATCCTTTAAAAAAACAAATTTCTGAATTAACCCAGACTTTAAAAGATAAAACAAAAGAACTTTCAGTTTCAAGGAGCGAAACTACTGACATAAGAGCTCTTAAAGAATACTTTCAAAGAGAAAGAGAGGTATTATGGCAAGATTTACTCAGAAGAGAGGTTTTACTTAAAAACTATAAAGATGCACAGAAAGTTTATGAAAAAGTAAACTCACAAATAGCGAGACGAGGTATAGGGTATGATGATATCACCCTAGGTATTGAAGGCAAAAGAAACAAACCTCTGTCCTCTTTATTTGTAATTGGAAAAACAAACAAACCAGATTTTCCAAATCTAATCTCTGTAAGCAAACGGGCAAAAATCTCTGTGGATCCTTATTTGAAGAAACATTAGAAGATGATTAACGTGTGGTTTGAAAACACAAACTCATCATCTTCAACCTCTGTCAATAAAGGTATCAAACCAAAGAAATATCTGAAAACACAAGATCAGATTGGTATCTTCAAGTTTGGTAAACCGGAGACCCAAACACAGGTTGCTTTTGTCTGTTTGATAAACGTCGAAAAAAATTTATCAGCAGAAGCTCCTGAGTTTAAACCCATTTTTTCAGAAGAAAACTTTAAAAATTTAATCGAAAAAGAAATTTTGGAAATATGGAAATCAAGCGTTTTAGAAAAATTATGTACATCTTTTATAGATAAAACTCTCGCTGAAGAAATCTTATTAGAAACCTCTACAATCTATGAAAACTATTCTACAGAGGAAGAAAGCTCTATTGAATGATGCATGTTTGGAAAATTCAACCTCTATTGAAAGAATTGACTCAACCTCTGTAAAAGAGGACGACTCATCTTCTGACGATTCAGAGACAGATGTTACATCTGGGATAACTCTCTATGACACCGAGGAAGTTAAATACTCCTCTGAAGTTCCTCACAGAACTATTTCTCCAAAAGAGAAACTCAAAGAGATTCCAATCTGCCAAGATTTTCTAAATTTGAATCTACATATCAAAACCTCTGCTGAGCTTCAAATGTTACAAAAGACCTCTATTAATCCTATAAGTTCTAGATTTTCAAAACCCAAGGTTAATAAATCTTTTTCTTCTGTGACAGTGATAAATGAAGTTCACCACAGAAGCAACCCACAGAAGGCAGGTCCTAAACAGAGCTTTTGCAAACAACATTTGAGTATTCATAGATCTTCTAGTAATAGGAAATCTAATGTAAAGAAAGAATGTAATGCCTCTGTGGCTGAGTTCAAAAAGTTCAATGAAAAGTTCAAGCAAATTACATCTCATATTCAATACTGTCGTTGGTTTGATCTTATGTCTAAACTTAATAATCATTTTTCAAATCAAGACTGTCTACTCTCTACGCCAATTCAAAAGTCAAATCCCACAAAGAAACAATCTGACTTTTTTACAGAAAACAAAATGTATTTCAAGAATGCCAAAGCAAACTTAAAAAACTCTAACAATATTGGACCCATATGGATATGGGTACCTAAATCTCTGTGATTGTCCTGCAGAAGAAGTATGTGCCAATCTGGTATCTAGACTCCGGATGCTCAAGGCACATGACTGGTGACAGAAGTGCACTATCCACGTACAAAGAAACACAAGATGGTGGATTTGTGACTTTTGGAGACAACAAGAAAGGACACATAAAAGGCTATGGAGTCATAAGGAAAGAAGACGTTTCAGTATACAAAGTTGCATATGTGGATGGCCTTAAGCACAACCTACTCAGTGTAAGTCAACTTTGTGATACAGGATTCAATGTGTTGTTCAAAAGAACCTTCTGCTCTCTACAAAGTGAAGAAACAAGTATGGAACTTCTGCGAGCTGAAAGAATAGGCGATCTATATATAATGAATTTCAACTCAAAGAACAAAGACAAAGTTTGCCTTGTTGCCTGCAAAAGTGAAGAAGCCTGGCTATGGCACAACAAGTTCTGTCACTTGAATTTTCACACATTGGAAAAACTGGTCAAACTTGATCTAGTTAAAGGTTTGCCAAATGTTAAATTCAATAAGGATCATTTATGTTCTGCCTGTGAAATGGGAAAACTCAGAAGAGCTTCCCACAAAGGCAAAACAGATGTGTCTTGCACCAGGCCTCTGTACATGCTTCATGTCGACCTCTGCGGTCCCATTGCAATACAGAGCCTAGGTGGCAAGAAATACATACTTGTCCTAATTGATGAGTATTCACGTTTCACATGGGTTGAATTCATAAGAAAGAAATCAGATGTTCCAAATGTATTGATAAATCTAATGAAAAGAATCCAAGTTCTTTATGATTGCAGAATACAGAAGTTAAGAAGTGACAATGGCACAGAATTTAAAAACTCTGTCATTGAAGCCTATCTTTCACAAGAAGGAATATCACAGAACTTCTCTGCAACTCGCACTCCACAACAGAACGGTGTTGTCGAAAGAAAGAATCGAACACTTGTGGAAGCCGCAAGAACTATGATGTCAGCATGCGGATTATCAATGAACTTTTGGGCAGAAGCAATTTCAACTGCGTGTTATACTCAAAATCGATCAACCATTGTGAAAAGACACCTCAAGACGCCTTACGAATTGCTTAACAAAAGGCGGCCAAATATCAAATTTTTTCATATATTCGGATGCAAATGCTTTGTCTTAAACGACAGAGATTCAAGAGGAAAGTTTGATGTAAAAGCAGATGAAGGAAAATTCATTGGATACTCTGCCACTTCCAAAGCTTACAGAACATTCCTTACAAAGTCTCACAAGATTGTAGAAAGCATCAATGTTTCTTTTGATGATTCATTCCAAATGACTTCTGAACAAATCAGTTCAGAACTCGGAATTAAAGGGAAATCCTCTGTCATCTCACAAGCAAAAGAAGACTTGGATCTTCTATTTTTAGAGATGCTCCACGAAAACATTGATCCTTCTGTTGGAACAATCAGGGTTTCTGAAGAACCATCCTCTGTCGAACAAAATCCTACAGGTTTGTCTCTAACTGGTCCTAATAATGCTTCATCTTCTTCTGTAAATACTACAGATGCAATTGCCGAAGCAGAAGAAAGTGCAGAAGATGAAACATCAAGGAAAACGACAACATAAGCTGCAAAAACCACAGAAGAACCAATTACAGAGGAAATCGAGGACCAAGACTATACGTCCTCAGAGGAACAAACTCCACCACCACTCATACCAATCATTCCACAAACGGTAGAATCAACTACCAAGGCACGAAGAACAACAGAGGCTACACAAGAAGTAACACAAGAAGTCTCTAAAGAAAGTCTGAATGACATTGATGATCATCTTCCACGCACAACTCAATGGACAAAAAGCCATCCTCCAAGCCAAATAATCGGAGAACCTTCTGACGCAGTAAAAACAAGGTCTGCCACTGCTAACTTTTGTTTCTTTACAAATTTTATTAGTGTGATAGAACCAAAGAAGATTTCTGAAGCCCTAGATGACCCAAACTGGGTAGACGCCATGCAAGAAGAACTTTTGCAATTTGAGCATAACAGAGTATGGACTCTAGTACCTCAGCCAAGAGGAAAACAGGCCATTGGGACTAAATGGGTCTACAGAAACAAGAAGGATGAAGATGGAGTGGTCATCAGAAACAAAGCAAGATTAGTAGCAAAGGGATATAGACAAGAAGAAGGCATAGACTACGATGAAACTTTTGCCCCTGTCGCACGGCTCGAAGCAATAAGAATATTCTTAGCCTTCGCAGCCCACAGAGGTTTTAAAGTCTATCAGATGGACGTAAAATCAGCTTTTCTCAACGGTGAAATCCAAGAAGAGGTCTACGTTAATCAGCCACTAGGATTTGAAAGCTCAAAGTTTCCAAGGCATGTATACTACCTTGAAAAAGCTCTATATGGACTGAAACAGGCTCCACGAGCATGGTATGAACGAAAATACCCCCACTGATCATGCTGATGGCTACTCACACTGCAGACCTCTGTCAACGAAACTTCTGCGCTACGCATCGAACAAATCCCTTCAGAAAGAGTATATACGCGATCATAGAACTCCAAAACCGAGTCCTATGACACCCCCGCGTTTAGGTGTCCCCCTAGGAACAATGATAGCAAAACCTCTTTCCACTCAAGCAGAAAAGGATCACAAGTTAGCAAAACACATGGCTATTCAACTCAGCTTCATAGCCAAACGCGCAGAAATAATGGGAAAGAAATCTTCAGCAAAGATCTCTGCTTCTACTCCAAAAGCTAAGAAGAGAAAAACAGCAGAAGGCACATCAACTAGCACTGCAGAAGATAGACCTTCACCTCCCCATGCCACAGAGATTGGCTCCTCTGCTCCTCCCCTTTTCACAAAACAGAAAAAGAAAAGATCCAAATCAACAGAGGAAGGGGCACCAAAACCAAAAAGGAGGAAAACCAAAAGGAAGCATGGTAAATCACTTAAAAAATTGGTTACCATTGCAGAAGAGGCAATCATAGAGGGTGAAACTGCAGAAGAAGAAGATGCAGAAATAGGAATGACAAAAGAAGGATATCAATCACCCTATCAATCTCCAGATAGATTTGCTCAACAGGGAGACCTGAATGATTTCCTACAGAACCCCGAAATTGCAAACACCCTTAATACAGCAGGGTGGACGGCACAACCTCTCGACCACTCTCCAGAAGAACAAGATTTCTTCATTTATGGCATTGACACATATCTACAAGAAGATGACACAACACCCAGAAATCAACCAGCCGAAACCCCTGTGATTTTACAAAACCCTTTCATTCAAGGATTGGACGTCCACAGAAGAAGTCCAAACCAAGCTTCAGAAGATACAGAACAAACCAAAGCTGAGTGGAATACAACTGAAGTTACAGAGGCAACGGTTGTAGAAGAAACCATAGAAACAGGGATAGAAATCTCAGAGGTAAATTCAGATGAAGAAGAGGCTATCTGGATACGAAAAGGTCTCTATCATCCTCATGTCATGAGCTTATACGGATCTCATCACATGTATGACTCCTTGCGCACAGAGCAAGGAACTTCCACAGAACCAGAAGAAGAAACAAGAAAATATGCCGAAGTTGAAGAAGGCACACAACCAAACCCAACTCCCAGTGCAACCCACATTTCTAACTCCGCAGGTCTAGCTGCAGAAGGAGTTATTGAAAAAGAGCAGCACAGCTCGATCCTAACCCAACCCATCCAGCCAGAGGTTACTCTTTCAACCTCTGTGCCCACAGAAACCGGGGAATCCATTCCTAGGGAGTCTCCTCAAAGAGACTCACCTAATGTTCGTGATCAATCGCCCCAGATCACACAAGAACACCCTACAGAGGAATTCGTTTCCTCTGTCACGCACACATTAAGGCCAAACCTTCTTTCAGAGAGAAGTAGTAAGCACAGAGACGAAGAGACTCTAGACAAGTCTCCTAGTCAACAGAAGGACATTCCAATACCCACCTCTGGAGTGGATTTGGACTCTGTTCTTCACAGAACTTCTGTAGAGAACGAAACTCAGGTTTCCTCTCGAGGATCAGAAGGAAATCCTTCCACCCCCATCGTACAAACAAGGGTGAACGAAGGTGTCCCAGGAACAGGGACTCACTTTGGAGACGAATGTGTTCCTCCAGAGGTTACACAAGGAACACAAGTATCAAGGGATGAGTTCCAAACCCTTGTCACCTCTGTGAACCAAACAATGAAAGAGTTGCAAAGCTCTTTCAAATCCTTGGCAGAGACAACATCTACAGCTCTCTTGAATCTGAACACCAAAATGGACGATCTGTCCACAGAGGTGAAAACCGCCATCTCAGAGATGAAGTCTTCTGCAACAACCACTGCCAAAGAAACAGCCACTTCTGTCGCTCATCAATTCGAAACAACTGCAACTTCTGCGTTCAGGGACTCGGTCAAAGATTTCCTTGAACAATTGAATACGCAATCCAACAGAGCAGAGGGCATTACTCCTGCAGACTTACAGAATGCGTTATCACAAGTTCAAGCAGAGGCAATACGAACCACGACAATGATGCAGCCAAAAGACTATATGACCAGAGCACAGCTAACAGAGTTAGGACAAAACGTCATAAACCAGGTCACAGAAGTCATTGTCTCCTTCACAACTGCAAATGCCAACTATGTGAAGGACTTCAAGAAAAGTGTCGGCAAAATGCGTTTCAAGACAGAAGCAGAGCTTGCGACATTTATTGGTCTCTGCGATGATATATGTGAAAAATTGAAGGCAGCAGGAGCTGAATTGCCAAAGAAGCCCAACACTTCTTGCAGAGCAGAGGGTACTTCGGATAAGAGTCACGATGATTCTGATGATGACCAACCTGGTCCATCAGATAATCATGAGGGGGAGAATATAAGGGAGAAAGCTACGAGCAGAGGAATTCAATCTCCACCAATCGCAGCAGAACCAATCAGCCAAGCCCCTCAAGAACAAACCCAACAACAAACTCAAAGAACCACAGAGAATACACCCATCTCTGTGGATTCAACCTCTGAAGAACCCAACACTACAGAAGCAGATAAGCAAACCTCAGAGGCAACTACCACCCCTGAGGTAATTACTTTGGAAGAAACAGATGAACCAACCACAGAGAAAACACCCACCTCTGTGGAAACACCCCAAACCATACCCAGAAGAAAGTCGAATGCCACCAAACCAAAAAGAGCAACGACCTCTGCTTCTGACATTCTGAAAAGGATGCACACAACAATGAGTGATCGTATGGTGAAGAGAGAAGAAGAAATGCACAGGTTCACTTTAGCTTTCAGAATGGCAAGAAGATTCAATGACAACACTTCATCAACAGAAACTGAGCTCACAGAAGAAGTCACCAAACAACCTCCAACAGAGGTTACAGAGCAAGTCAAGCCAACAGAACCATCGCCACAAAAGTCCTCTAAGTCACAATCGTCAAAATCCACAGAGGCAACCTCCATCAAACCTACAGAAGTGCAAACCTCAAATCCCACAGAAGCAACAGGTTCTGCCACGACAACAAAAGATAAAGGCAAAGGGATACTGACAGAAGAGCCTAAGAAGAAGAAAACATTGTCAAAGCCAACATAGAAACTGATGAAGAGTGCGTTTGACGCCTTTCAAACCCCAAAACCCGAAGAAGTTGACTGGGCACATGGATTGAAGCCTCTGTCAGAAATTCCTTTAACTGGTAGAGCTGCAGAAGTTGTTCAACAGATGGAGAGTCTCAGAAGACAAATTCCACGACCTGGTCCAACACATGAAGAAATGGAAGAAGTGGTATACAAATACCTCTACAAACAATCCTTTCAGACAAACTATCCAACAGATCATGTGACAGATCCAAGGATCAGAGAAGAATTTGAGAACATCTTCACGAGAACAAAGCCAAGAACCAAAGCAGATGTTTTCTCAATTTACAAGATCAAAAAGGTGATCTTCTGCCGATTCTCCTTCACAAGAACCTATCCAAGGGTCAGGTACAATCTTTACAAAGTCAGAAGAGAGAACAATTCAGAATCTACCTTCGCTGATGCTGACTTAAGAAACATCAATCCATACGATCTACCTGACCTTCTGCAATGGACAAAGGACAACTACAACACAGAGGCAAACACCAGAGCCTATCAAGTATTGAGAAAAGCGATGAGGGAAAAGCTTCTGCTCTACAGCATGATAGATTTCCAGCTGGGAAAGGATCTCGGTCTCAAACATCTGGATCTACGACCACCAGAGGATCGCTGCCCACCAGACGCCATACCAAACTCAATCATCACAGAACCACGGTTTGGGTTAGTATTTCAAAACCCTCAAGGCGAAACTAAACTATTTGTATGCATGGACTGTCAGAAGTACGCAACAAATACTCTGAACAAGTTCAGAGCAAGCCTTGTGAAATACAGAGGTTCAAAGAAAATGGAAAAAGATGCTGCAGATACAATCATAAGAGAGATTGACGCAACAATTCGCCTAAGAGAACTCTGCATTAGATTCTACAAAGAGATCAGAAAAGTCGGCAGAGACAACAGAAGCTACAACGATTTCAAAAATGCCAAATTCTGATTCTCAGACCTCCAATCTCTGCAAAGAAAGTTTTATCTTTCATTTTACTCAAATGTAAAATGCCTCTGGCATATTTCTAAATGAAAGAAATTTCGAGGTATTGTTTAACCTCTGTCTTATCTAACTTAGCCAAACTTAACTCAAGTTCAAATTTTTTATTTTTCACTACTTAGGGGGAGATTGTTAGCTTCAATCTTCCTAATCATAGAAGTATTTAGAAGTAGTGAAAAATAGGCTAAGTGAAGAAAGCCTCTTACAGAGGCTCTGCCGACATTACCGAGAAATCAAGGTCAAGAAGCTACAGAAGCAGCAGAGGCTTCCTACAGAAGCTCTGTCATACGCACAAAGAAGACCAAAGACTCGGAATCCGGCGAAGACTGCTCCACAGAGGACCAGACCGCAGAACCTCTGTAATTCATTACAGAGCCTCTGTGGTCCTCAATGAAGACGTGGAAGATATTACTGAATACGTTCATCAACTTGCATGAAAAAGTACTATCAAAACACGTGTCAAGCTCTGAGTGGACTCAATAGGGAAAGGTACAAAATAGACGTCTGCGCCATTTAATGCATTTACCAAAAGTACATCCGCTCCATTAAATGCGCATGGCTCAAACAACTGCTCACACCATCCAGTCCACTGTTCACACCATCCAGTTTACTATTCATGCCGTAAAAGGAACAGTGACCTACTTCATAGTCTTCTAAGAGTAGTATAAAAGGAAGTCTCATGTTGAGATCTTCCTAAGGACGAATACACAAGGAATCACTAATACTCTCAAACTTTATTGTCAAATATCTGAGTGTTATATTCTCACACACACCAACAGTTCTTAATATGTTCTTCGTGTTCTTATTATATATTGAATAACAGTAACTGTTCAAGAAATCCTTTTTATTCCTTACTGTTTTCTTTATAGAGAGCACTAGTCATCCATATATTGATCTTGAAAGAGTAAATGACAAATGCTACAAGTGTCACAAGAGATATGGAATTAACAAAGGAGTCTTCTTTATATAGTAGGGCCATGACATGTCTATGCCTCTACTAAGAAGAACAGTACAAAATATTAATACTGTCTTGATAGCTACAATAAAGCCCTAACAATCTCCCCCTTAGCTATCAAGGCAGAAAGGGTCTTCTTCTTCTTCGAAACCCAAGATGCGTTTCAATTCTTCGCATAGCATTCTGAAATTCAATCTTTCATCTATCTCTTCAATGGCTCTTGACATAACTCTTCTAGGTCTTGAAGACATCCAAGTAACTTTTCGTTCAGCATCATGTCTTTTGAGCTTTTCTATCAACTGAAGTCTTACAATCTTGAGCGTACCGTCAGAATACTTTTCCAGCTCATTAAACCGAATGAATATCTTATTTCCACCACTTCTGAACACAACACCAAACTCTGGTTCTCCAATCACAGCAAATAGTGCCATCTTCATAAATCCAGGCAAATCTTGATTAGGCCTCAACAAGTTAACTCTTGGTTGATAACTCTCCACGGCCATTTGTAAATCATGACACTGTGTGAACAAGACGTGTCTTCTCAAAAACCTTTAGATGGCATTCAATGCAAGAGTCACGTTTTCCCTTCTGATCTAAAGATCTCTGAAATGATGATACATGAACTCAAAATCTTCCATCGTTAGGTGACAAAAATCAGCTTCAGAGAATCTGTAATCCCTACAATCCTGCCTCTGAACAACAAACTCTGGATACCACATTTTGTAATATAACCTGGCAGTTACCTCCTTTATAGTCACAATCAACTTCTTGCTCCTCACCGCTCTTTTCTTTTGGCACTTGTATCTCAGAAAATACATATACTCGAACTTGTATTCGGCTGTCTGATCAGTAATTCCCAACACGGAGTAGGGATTCAAACTTCTGATTATGTGCACAAACAATCTTCTTTCAGACTCTTCCAAGAATGGTGTTCTCAAATACAAAGTTCTTTCACGCTGTTCAAGTTCAGACAATTTTCTGCTCCGTGAGGATGATGGACCAGGTTGATCAGCTGTATTAGAAGGACCAGCTTCGTCATGGGTAGGAATAACAGGTGGTACTAAAGGTGTAGTGGATGGAGGTTCAGATTCTTCAGATTTTGGTTCTTTAAAGAATGGATCATGAATATGTTGTGATTCAGGTTGAATAGGAATGGATTCAGATGTTGGAATTGGTTCAGAAACTGGTGTAGTGGTTTGAGTTGAACTGGGTTGGTTTAGGTTAAAAGATAAAGGTGTAACATCAGATTGAACGGGTATAAAGGTACTTGAAATATGTTCAGGTGAATGTATAGGACTTACAGTTATTTCTTCAGGAGTTTGTGGCCCATAGATTTCAGTTAGTATGTCTACCTCATCTTGTGTGAACCCAACACCTTGATCCTCTGGTTCATAAGTAAGCAATGCGAACAGTTCTGCTTCCTCCTTTACTTTCCAATACTGATCATATTCTCTTGCTAGATCATCACCTTCATCACCAGAACTGATTTCAATCGATTCAACAGATTCCACAAACCTGTCTACCACTTCTCTTATCTCCTCCTCATTTACCTCAGGCTTTCAACCGTCGGTTCTACACTCGGATCAACATATAATACGATCTGTTTTCCGCTTTCATCACCCATAGATCCAGATTCAAACATATCAGAAATCTCAGCAACAGTTGGATTCTTCTTTAGGCCTTGTGTACTATCAGACTCAGCCCTTCTCTTCTTACTCATCTCCCCCTCATGATCATGATCATCGGGATCCTGATAACGCTTTCGTTTCAAACCATGTGCTTGAGTCTTGCAACTCTGATTCAGTAATGCTTTCAACTCATCTAAGGACTGCTTCACGTCATTCAAAGATTGTACAACTGTTGACTTGAAAGAACTAAACTCTGTGGATAAGGTTTGGAACTCCATAGATGTAATTATAGATGTAGGTGTAGGTGGAGGTGGTGGAGGTGGTGTAGATTAGAAGTTCTGTAGTAGCGATAATAGAGTTTTACTTTGTTGATCTTCAGGGCTAATGGACATCAGCTTAGCATAAAACAGATCTCTTAACTCATCAATACTTTGATCAACTGGAGGTTGTTGAACTGGAGGAGGCTGAGTTACACGAGGCGGAGCCAAATAAATTTCTGGTCGTGAACGTACAACGGGTTCTTCAATTGCCGACCCTTTTCCTTTCAATAATGTTTTCACCCCTTGTAACTCCCGTGTGAATGTTTCCTCAACAGCCTTTAGGGCGCCGTCGAGAATATCCCTTGTCACGAAGACGGGTAAAGTAACACCGGCACCACTTAGGTTCGTCGTTGACACAACAGTTGTTTCAACTGTGTGACATACGCTCATTGTTGGCATAATGTTAGCACTGGTAGGATTTCCACTCTGTCCTTGTAGTCCTGTGAGAGGATCTACTCTGAGTGTTCCGGATGGGTCACGAAGACTCGCATCAGTTGTTCCAGAAAGTGTCCTATTCAAAGAATTAAAAATATTAGCAATAGGCACTAGACTCTCAACATGTGCAGAAATGAAGGTCGAGGACCGGGGAGGGGGTCGCTCTGTTTCAATACCCGAAATCTCCAAGTGAGATCCGGATAGATTATGTGCTAAAGCCCCGTGAGAAGATGAGACAACTTCTTGTTGAGAAGAAGCTGAATGGCTGGCTGAGGTGTGCAATTGCGTTACTGGGCAAGTAACGTCTTTTTCAACACCTGATCCCAACAAATGAGATCTGGTGGTGGATGTGGCTGCCCTTCTGGTATAGAAATGTTTGGTAGCTCTCACACTCTCCATATTTTTTCTTCATTTTCTCTCGCGGACTCACATATATTTTCAACTAATTCTCCCTCGGTTCTCCTTATACCTCCCATTCCTTCACTAACCTGAGAAGACATCAATGGCATGTCATCAAAGTTGAGCTCTTCCACATCAATATTAGCTAACAAATTCATTTGTGGAAACATTAGAATATCAGCAACATCACCAAACATATTTTCTGCTTCAGCACCATCATTTCCATCATTGCCATCATTATCATCATCAGAATCTCCATCATTTTGTTCCTCCGCGGGATCAGACGCGTTGTCAGACTCTGTACTGTCATCAGAATACTCAACTAAAGGAGCATCCCCAATGTGTTTAGGAACTACTTCTTCAGAATCGTCTTGTACAAGGTCATCTATATGTGTGTCCTCAGATGATGACCCTGCATCTTCAAGTACAGGTGACTGACCCCCACCAGTTCCCCTCTCGGTATTTTCCATCGACTCTCCCCGTTCAGTAGCCCTTGCATCATGAACCCTCACAGACTCCTCTCGTCTAAGGTTTGATTCTTGGGTAGGTCCCTCCGGTGCTGGCCGGACCATAGACTCTTTATAATCAACAATACACTCAGCGTCCTGATCTGCGTATCTAAGGAGCCCTTCCGGTAATGGCATTTCATAAGGATAAGTCTTCTTTGGAAGTTGAAGATACTGCATTTCTTTTGCAGGTATAGAAGGATGATTTATACGCCGTGGAATCTCCCGGACAGAGCGAAGCATACTCTGAATAATAATTTGAAGAAACCTCATGTACGGAATATAAGGCTTACCCTTGTTTTGATGACGTAGCTCTATCTTCTCGTTCAGTTCATGCCAGAAGACGGCTGCATAATCTACGTGAAGATCATACACCACTGCATGAAATAATTTCAGAAAACCGATATTGGCACTGTCAGTTCCCGCATGTTTGGCAGTTATGCACCGGTTAATGATGGAAAAGATAGCATAGTACAAAGGTGGTAGATTCGCCTTATTGAAACCCTTCACTTTTGTCAGATTCGCGGTATATACCATTGCGCGTATACCTTCAAACATTTCTTCCTCAGACGGATAAGGATCAAATTCAGTATTTCCTTCTCTAGAATCAGGCTCAGGTAGCCTCAGTACAAGTCTCAATCTCTGGAAATCAAGCTTTGTGATAAACTCGTCGATCTGGAATACAAAGATAGGTCTTCCGTTCTCCATTGATGTAATGATTGTCTTCCCTTCTTGTTGAAGATATAGCATAGGCACATTGACTGTGTGAGTCAATGCGTATTCCAACGGGTGATTACGAAGCACTTCCTTGACCACCGGATGTATGTTGATCTTGTCAAAATCAACATGATGATTATTCGGAATGATCGCGACATAATTGATCGGATGAATAATAAGATGATCTGGAACATCGGGTGTCGGACCGGGTATAATTGGAACATGATCATCAAAGCCCTGAATACGGCTTTGTTCTTCCTGATTTGTCATCTGAACTGTTGATTTGAAGCAAAACAGTTCTGAAAAAGATTAACACTTTTAAAAACTTTTGAAAAAATTTCTGAAAATAATTCACTAAGTGTAGATTTCGGACCACACTAACACATGGAGGAATTCGGATTCAATAAGAAGCAGGTTTCGAATGTACAAGAGTCCAAAACCAAATGATTTTGGATCAAGAAGGATCCGAAACCAATACTTGTAAAGTGCGAAGGATTCGAAACCAAGAGAATTCGAATCAGGTAGGATCCGAAACCATGACTTAGAAAATTTCAGAGTTTTGAAAACATCGGTGAATTAAGGATTTTGTACCCAAGAGGAATCGAAACCAAGGAATTCGAATCCAGAAGAGTTCGAAACCAAGGAATTCGAATCCAGAAGGGTTCGAAACCATGACATTAAGTTCAAACCTTTTCTCACATTAAAATATCCATGATTTCGAACCAAGGAAGATCCGAAATCAGAACTTGGATAATTTTGAGAAAACAATTATATCCGAAACCCTAGAAATCTTGACCTAAATCGACTCAGGTTTGACCTTTCAGATTACTTACACATACAGACATATGAACATCATATACGCACAAAAAACATAAAGAACATTTGTTAAAAATCGAACTGATTTTTCACCATTAAGCATAACAGATGTATGAAATCGATGAAATTGAATCGATGGAAAGATTCATATGATAAAATCGATGCTAATGAAACTAAAATCAGAAGAAATGGTTACCTGATGAGTGTGAATCGAACAGATGAAGATCGATTGAAGAAGATGATGAACGATGCACTTTGAGAGGATTCGAATCGCTTGGCAAATATTAAATAAGTGGGAAATGAAAATTCAAACTCTATTTATACTTAAAGAAAATTGGACACTTGGCACGATTTAGAGTACCCCACTTGGCAAACAGTAGAAAAAGGCATGTCTGAAAAATAGACGTGGCACTGTTCATCTGGACAATTTGCATGAACAAATATGCAAAAAGTTCCAAAAGAATTAGAATCGGATAAAGTTGAAATTTTTTTAAAAAATTTGAATTCATACCTTTCTAGATCCGAAACCATATGGTTTCGCATCCTTAAGGGTTCGAAACCTTTGGTTTCGATTCCTTAAGTGTTCGAAACCTTTGGTTTCTTATCCTTATAGGTCCGAAATCTCAAAGATTTTCAAAAAATACAGCTTTTTTTAAAACTGTATACTATATACTATATTCTTACAGACTTATGCCAATCTGCTCCCCCTAAACATCTGCATAATCAGTTGTCTCTTCTTCAGAAAAATCTGCACAAACAGATGAAAACTTGGTACTCATAGAACATGAGTCCATACCAGTTAGTTGTATCACTTTATGAAAAATTCAAACTCCCCCTCAAAAGATGAATATAATTAAATACACAAGAACAAACACTCCCCCTCAATGTTTTAAAGAAAACTAAGAGATGCCTAAGTATTCAACATTCCTAGTTTGCTAATTAGAAAGGTGAACCTTTTTTAATCTAAAGGTTATGTAAATAAATCAGCAAGCTCTAGTTCTGTTGGTACGAAATGCATTTCTATAGTTCCCTTCTCAACATGGTCTTTGATAAAATGGTACCTGACATCTATGTGTTTTGTTTTGGAGTGCTGAACAGGATTTTCAGTTATTGCAATTGCGCTTTTGGAATCACAGTAAATTGGGATCTTGTTGAAGATATATCCATAATCCTTTAGTTGAGTCTTCATCCAAATTACTTGTGAACAGCAACTAGCGGCGGCCACATACTTTGCTTTAGCCGTAGATGTTGATACACAAGTTTGTTTCTTTGATGACCAGCTTACAAGTTTATCTCCCAAAAATTGACAAGCACCAGATGTGCTTTTGCTGTCCATCATATTTCCCGCATGATCTGCATCTGTGTAAGCAGTTAGCTCAAACCCAGAATCCTTAGGATTCCAAAGACCCAAATTGTTTGTGCCTTTGAGATATCTAAGGATTCGCTTTACAGCCACAAGGTGAGATTCCTTCGGGTTAGCTTGAAAACGTGCACAAAAGGATGTTGCAAACAAAATATCCGGTCTACTTGCCGTTAGATATAGTAAAGATCCAATCATGCCACGGTATAACTTTTGATCGACTGATATACCAGATGAATCAGCGTTCAAAAGCTTACCGGTAGCCATGGGAGTTTTCATGGTGGAAGAGGAATTTAAGTCAAATTTCTTAATCATATCATTTATATATTTTGATTGATTAATGAAAATGCCTTCATTTGACTGTGTCACTTGGAGTCCAAGAAATTTTTTTAGCTCTCCCATCATACTCATTTGAAAGTGGCTTTTCATCACCTCTTCAAAATCTTTACACATATCGGGATTTGTAGATCCAAATATAATGTCGTCAACATATATTTGTACTAACATTAAATCTTTACCTTTTCTTTGTAGAAAAAGAGTTGTATCTATTGTACCTTTGGTGTATCCATTTTCAAGCAGATGAATAGTCAGAGTCTCATACCATGCCCTTGGTGCTTGTTTCAGACCGTAGAGTGCTTTGTCTAAAACGTAGACATGGTTTGGATATTTTGGGTCTATAAAACCCTCAGGTTGACTTACATAAACCTCTTCATGAAGTATTCCATTCAGAAACGCAGATTTGACGTCCATCTGAAATACCTTCATGCTTTTATGCGCGGCATATGCAAGAAAAATTCGGATGGCTTCAATCCTAGCTACTGGTGCATAGGTTTCATCATAATCTATTCCTTCTTGTTGATTATACCCTTTTGCAACCAGTCTTGCTTTGTTTCTGACTATAATTCCTGCTTCGTCTTTCTTGTTCCTAAAAACCCATTTAGTTCCAACAATGGTCTTGTCTTTAGGACGCTTCACCAAATGCCAAACTTCGTTACACTTAAACTCATTTAACTCTTCTTGCATGACGTTTATCCAATCTGGATCCTGTAAAGCTTCAGATGCTTTCTTGGGTTCTAACGTGCTTAGAAAGTTGACATACAAACATTCGTTTGTAGTCGCAGATCGTGTTTTCACTCCATCATTGAGATCACCAATAAAATCTGCTGGGGGTGTGCTTTTGTCCATTTATGTGTACTGGGAAGAGTTAGAATCTCTACACGAGTGTTCGATGAATCATTTTCATCCAAAACTGCAAGAATCTCTTCAGTAGATTCAGCTGAAGATACATGTGTCGGTTCTGGTACATTAACTTCTGGTTGTTGTATTTCATGTGTAGAAACCTTCGATGATGTGTTTACTGAAACCGGAACTTTAGGCTGAATTTCAGGTTCAGAAACTGGAATAGTTGTAGGTTCACTTGGAGTCCCGTTGGTTGCCCCGGAAGTACTAGCACCGACATCGTCAGATGGACCGGAGACATTAACACTCGTCTGTTGTGGAAATGCATTAACAGATGTGATGGGTGATTCCATATCTGCACAATAATCCATAAATGCATCATGAAATAACAAATCTAAATCTTTAGTACTGTTATTATCTAATACAAAATTAGAAAACTGTTTTGCCACAGGTTCTACTCCTTTTTTAGTAGAAGCTTCAGATTTCTGTCCGAGTTCGGAACTGTGTTGTCCAGAAGTCAATGTCACAGTCTCATCAAACGTAACGTTGATGATCTCGATGACTGATTTTGTTCGATTATTGTAGACCCGATATGCCTTTGAGTTCAAGGAATAGCCAATAAAAATCCCTTCATCAGCCTTGACTTGGAATTTTGCAAGGTGTTCTCGATCTTTTAGGACAAAACATCTGCATCCAAAAACACGCAAAAATTTGATGTTAGGTTTGCGATTATTGATTATTTCATATGCAGTTTTATTAAGACGTTTATTGGTAATTGTCCTATTTTGTGTGAAGCATGAAGTGGAAACTACTTCAGCCCATAAACTTGGAGGAAGACCCGAATAGGCAAGCATAGTCCGAGCTGCTTCCACAAGCGTCCGATTCTTTCTTTCAACCACTCCATTTTGTTGTTGAGTAATTGGTGCAGAAAAATTGTGAGAGATGCCAACGGATTCAAGAAACGATTGGAGAGTCGCATTCTTGAATTCAGTCCCGTTGTCGCTCCTTATCTTTTGAACTGGACGTTGTAGAAGAATTTGAATCTTTTTTATGAACTTGATTATCAGCTCAGGTGCTTCAGATTTGAGTCGAAGAAAATCCAACCAAGTGTAGCGTGAGTACTCATCAATCATAACCAATATGTACTTCTTTCCCCCCCATTGAGTGAGTCCTCATCGGGCCACAGAGATCCATTTGAATTAATTCCAAGGCGTTGTTGCAGTTAGACAACGTTTTGGATTTGTGCGAGACGTGTTTCATCTTTCCCATTTCACACGCCGGACAGATAGAAACTTTGTCAATCTTCAATTCAGGAAGCCCGGAAACTAATCCATCTATTATGAGCTTCTTGATGCTTCGAAAATTCTGATGCGAAAGTCTTCGATGCCATAACCAACATTCGTCTTGTGAAGCTTTTGAAACAAGACTAACTTGATTGGAAGCAACAAGAGTCGCAAAATCTGTCATATATAGATCACCGCATGGTTTTGCTCTGAAAATCTCTGACCAGTTCTCATCCACAACATAGCAAAAATTCTTGTCAAAAATTACCTTACAGTCTGTAACACCCGTAATTTCGGATAAGTTCAACTTCGATTCAGTGAGGAATCGATCTTTTAAGAAAATTATGGAAAATAGGATTTGGAGTTAAATCCTAGATTTGATAGTGTTGTTGGATGGAGAATTCAAATACGAGTCCAACGGGCCTTTCCGGAGCAAAAACGGAGCTAAAACGAAGAAGATATGGTCAAAACAACTTTCGGTACAGTCTCGGCTTAAGTGACCAGCGAAAGTGACACTTGTGTCACTCTCGCCGTGTCACTCTCGCTGGTTTTGTACCGAGGGTTTTTGGAGGTTCAGCGAGTATGACACACGCAAAAGTGACATGGTCACTTTCGCAGTGTCACTTTCGCCGAATTTGTACCGTGAGCATTTTGGGTAGCGGGCGAGAGTGACCCGGCGATTGTGACATGGTCACTCTCGCCGTGTCACAATCGCGAGCGGACTCCAGTGTGTTTTAAACCCTTTTCTTATTCCTTCTTCTTCATTTTATATCTATATCTCGACCCAACTCTCTCTCTCTCAGCCGATTTTTCTCAGGAACACCATCCCATCCCCTCTTCTTCCTTATTTCTTCACCAAATAAAACCCTCTTCCACCATTGATGAGTATTTGGGAGTTTGGAGCTTTTGTGGAGACTAGGAGCTCGTTTTTGGATGATTCAAATGGTTAAGGTAATCTTTCCCTACCCAATAGTTGTTATTGTTGTTGATTTCATCTTCTTTCCATCTTGTGATGATGTTGAACGATTTTGGTGATGATGGGTTAAGGAAATATGGTTTACCTCATATTTAAGAACTAGGGTTTGACATATTTGGGGGTTTTGATGTGTTATGGTTAGGGAATGATTATTTATGGTTGGAACTTGTGGATCTAGGTTTTTGGAAGATTTGGCTTGAAGATGTAAACTTCATAAAAGGAGCATACGTTGGAGAAACCCTAGATTTAGCTAAATCTAGCAAGGTGAGTTCAAGTTACTTTGCGAAAACGTTGTACATGCCAAAATGAGTATTTTACAAATATGTGTGTATTTTACTTGAAAATGTATATGTTTGAATTATTTGGTAGATTTAACTCTTTTAAAATGTTATCTTCATAAATGTGTAAAACACCCATATTTGGGACTTTTGGATGTTTAGATGGTTAGAAACCATAAATTGTCTTTAACAGATTATTTGCTCAAAATGAGGTTTAATTGATGGTTTAATCATGCACGTGGAAATGATTTTGAAATATAGCTTGCCTAAACAAAGTTTAAATGTGTTTTGACCGACATATGGGTCTAGCAAGCTTGGAGCACTTTGCTCGGTTTTGACTGTGAGTAAGTCGTGGGGACATTTGTCCGGTTTAAATGGCTCAATGTGGAGTCTTGTTGATGGGTTTCTTTTATTGCACTGTTTTGCATTTTATTGCACGTTATGAGTATTTACATGTTTGGGTGAGTGAGTCATTCCGGGATAGACATGTTGTGTTAGACTGTGTTGCATTGGATCCATAGGCATATTAGTCAGTCGCTAGTAAAGGTCAATTGGGTATCTTGAGGATGAACCTCGGAACTCACGTTTATGACCTTAACTTTCTAAGTAGGCACCAGAAGGATATAGTTTGGATACTTACCTTGGAGGTTTGTGTAATGACCCACGCTTTCGGGATGTACCATTTGGAGGTAGTCCCGATATGCCGGGCCTTGAGGCGTTACCAAGTGGGTAGACGTCAAGGTGTATCATCAATGACGGTGTAACTTGGCTTCGTAGAGCAGAGTTGTGGAATAGGCCAGACGAATGTGGTAATTCCCGACGTCGTTGGGGAGGACAGAGATAGGCATAACATAACTTGTAATCTCTACTCCCAGTTGTACGATGAACGTTATATGGGTGGTATACTTATGTGTTACCTCCACCTTCAACGGATATGGGTCTCCCCCGTTTATGGTATTTGATACTTATTGCATTTTACGGTTGCGTGAGTATTGCTTCGTTTTATGTTTTAATAAAGAGTTGTATTTAATGGACGATTTCCATGTTTGGTGAGTCGAGTATATATTGTCAACCGTATTTGAAGGTTTTGTCTAAACTAAACTTATCCACGTATTTCAAGTTAATTGTGAAGGTAATTCAGTTTGGAAAACGTATTATAACTTTTGAGAACTTTCTCGTAGAATCGTGGGAGTTGAAAATGGTTGTTTGGATTTAAAGTAAACTCTTTTGAAATCATGACTATAACTATTACTCTTACGATTTATGTTTTTATATAGTCATGAAAAAATGCTTGAACTCACTAGGCGTAAGCCTAACCCTTTTTATTTCTTTTATTTTGTCGGCATGTGCAACAGGCTCAGGTTGGGGTAGCTCTAGCTACATCGTGAAGTGGCGAATGCTAGTATAGTGCACGAGAGGTGAATAGCTTAAGTTATGTTCCGCATTTACCCTTGGGAAGTAGCACTTGTATTTGGAGTAAGTGGTGTCCGAAGCGAGTTTAGTCTTGGTAATAAGACTTATGTAGTATGTATTGCTTGGAGATAACCATTGTTTGTAAGTGGAAGTATTTTACTTATTGTTTCAGATGTAATATCAAATTTTTTAAATTAGTTGCTCTTTCCAAATTTGAGGGCGTTACAAGTTGGTATCAGAGCATAAGTTTGAGAGAATTAGGTGTTGATTTTGGATACCTAGACTAAAACTAGTGTTTGTTTAAGTAAATGAGAGTGAAATTCACCTTTAGGCACCTTATGATAGGATATTTTGAAGTTGATGGGTGTTGTTAGAAACGAGAGTCACGTTGAGAGTAACAAGGATAATCATGTACGGTGTGTTCACAGTGACACATGGCCAGTGCCATGGTGAACTTACTAGTACATGTGCATGCTTGAATTGCCTTCATGTGATGATCGTTGGGGTAGTGGATGAGGTTCTAAGCTAGTAGTCGATGGAATAGATGGACAATTCTAGTATTAGTCACTTGGAGTGACGATAAGCATGATAATTGCTTTAAGTAGACCGTTTCGGGTCGAGATTGACGATTGGATTAGAACCATAGGCTTATTGAGCCGACTTTGATTTGAGGAGAAGTTGTAAAGTTAATTGATGTAATCTACGATTTAGCCTTAAGTGGTTTGAACGTCCGGGTGACAATAGTGGACCGGAGGATTTTGGAGGAGTATGAGCTGAAATGTTGACTGCCGACTAGATTTTGCACCAAGTTTATTTTGGAAATAAATTGCATCAAATATTTTGTGTGTGTTCAAATCCTTATGAGGATTGTGTTACGAATTTTGGAAAATGTTTAGCACACACAATATTTTGGAGTTTGGTTTTGGACGTACATGAACCATCTTATGTCGGGGGTTGCAAACTCCGTCAGAATTTGTTTCATGTTGTTGTTATCAAGCGTTTCTTTCGGGTATAGTGATGTCCGTGTTTTATGTTGTCTAAGATGGTAGACAAGTAACTACGGCTCATAACTTTAACATCGGATCTCTTCCACATATGTTAAAGTTTGGACGGAAAGTTAGCTACCGTAGTGTCTATATGAAGCCATTTTGGGGATTCTGTTTAATATGAGTTTGTTAAACAGTGTTGTGTATGTGGTATCGTCCTAGAGGAGGATTTTTGAAATTTTGGCGTCTCGTTCATGATGTTGCTCTTAGAAATTTGACTTTGAGAGCACACTGTTTAGTGCTATTTTGTTGACTTGGAGTCATTGAGTTCGTTGAATTTCATAGAGTTTTGTGTACGACATTTTGTATCGTGTGAGTACAATTTTACAATGTGCATACTCTATTTGCTTGTGTGAAAGGTTTATAAGTTATGTTGGGCGTTTGGAACTCTAGTGTCGCGTAGCTTGTTAGTCCCAATTATCTGTTATGTAAAAGTATTGAAAATAGTTCAAGTCAGAAGACCAACAGAGATCAGACAGAAGACTTGGAAGAAGTTCATCAAGAAGACCAACAGAGCTCAACAGAGCTCTGTCGGATCCAACAGAGCTCAACAGAGCTCTGTCGAAGACTTCTAACAGAAGAACAAGTACTTAACAGAAGACCAACAGAGCTCTTTCAACAGAGCTCTGGTGAAGTGAAGACCTCTGTCAGCCTAAGTCTCGTAGGAAATCCTAAGTGTTAGACACGTGTCCATACTTTCCACGTATGCCCTAAGGATTGGAGACACACTTTCCACGTGTCATTCCAGGGTACGATAGTACACTGTCTATGCTTTATCAGGGCTATATATAGTGAGGTAGTGGAACAAACAATTGTATGCTTTGGGAAGAGTAGTTTTTCCACAATTGTTTAAGCACACACTGCAGCAATCCCGAGAATTACCTCCGTACGATATTGTTGTTCTATGAGATTTCCGAACACACTTGAACATGTTCTTGGTGTGATTCATTATCAATATATGAGCAGCTTTTATATCTGATCCTGTTATCATTTTACTATTCAATATTTGATTCTCATAGTTCATTTATCGTTTACACAATCACTCATTTTAATGGCTTTATTTAATATGCTTCCGCTGCCTATTTCACTACCATTAATATGATACAAAGTGAATCTGGGAACCTACAATTGGTATCAGAGCTTCTTTGGTTTTCTTAAACCAAACGATCCAATCTACCAAGGTTGACTCACTGTTGTTGATTGTGTTTGTGTGTCTTTAAAAGCTTCATTACATACTATGTTTTTACTGCCTCCTAGTCTAAACAAGCTTTCATAGCTCATATAACTGTGTTTAAAGCTTTCTAGCTTAGTTTAAACGTTTCTCTTAGAAGTTACTGTTCCATTAGTTACTGTTTAAAACTCATGTCTGAGTTGAAAATCTTTTTGTAACAACTATACTCTGTTTTAAAAAAAATGGCGAACAACGGTATAAATGCTATCTATACTGCTGGTTCTTTAACAAAACCTCCTACTCTTCTGAGAGATGAATATGCTCAATGGAAGATCAGGATGGTTAACTTTTAAGATGGTATAGATAAAGACTTAATGCGATCTGTCACGGACGGACCATACCAACCCATGGTTTTTGTTCCTCGTGTACCCGCAACAGGAACTACTGCTGAGATTCCAGCTCATTATGAGATTAAAACCACAGGTTTTACTGATGAGGAAAATCTAAAATTGGAAAATGATCTTAAAGCAGTTAGACTACTGATGATGGCCACTCCAAACGAAATATTTCAAGAATTAGATTCATGTGTTACTGCTAAGGAAATATGGGATCAACTTCTTAACCAACTTGAGGGTGGTATCAAGACCCAAAAGAACAGAAGGACCCAATGTATAAATGAATACAACGATTTCAAGGCACTTCCTGAGGAAACCTTACAACAAACCTACAACAGATTTAATGTGTTGATCAACAAATGCAAAAAATGTGGGGTTGTTAGGTCGAAGGAAGATAACAATGTTCTGTTTTTGAAAAGTTTGAATGATGAATGGTTAAATCTATCCATGTCTTTACAAGCCAACCAGGACTTAGATGCATGGTCTCTAACAGATGTGTATGGCACTTTGGCCGCACAAGAGAAGGATGTTGTCAAGCAAAAAGGCAAATCCACCATTGCAGGCCCAATCGCTTTAGTTTCTGATTCTAAGAAAACCACATCAGAAAAGTCCAACAGAGAGAGTTCAAACAGAGAGAAAAAGAAAGATAAGTCAGTTAAAAAGAAAGGAAAGAAAAGTTTAGTTGCAGAGAGTGATACAGAGGAAAGCTCATCAGAGGATGATGACATTCAAGCTTTTGCTCAATCTCTTGCTCTAATAACAAAACAATTTAACAAGAGATTTGGCAATAAGTTTGACAGAAGAGGTAGATATGAGAGAAAAGAAGACAGAAGAGAATACGCTGCACCAGAACAAAGTAACACAGAGTTACCACAGAACAAAGACAACCTCCACAAAACAGAAGAGAAAATCCACCAGCACAACAGAAGACCGATGTTGCTCAACCCATCAATCAAAATGATGGACGTTGCTTCAGATGTGGCAAACCTGGGCACTTCTCTGTTAATTGTAGAGGCAAACTGGTAAAAGACCAGGACTACTACAAGAACAAATACAAGTACAACTACAGAGAAAGAAGCTACGTGGCTGAAATGGAGAACTGGGTTTCTGATTCATCCTCTGATGATGAACCAGAACAAGCCAACTTTTGTGGAGTTGCTGTGGATGATGAAAGCTTAGAAGAAGCTGTTGACTGGATGACTGGAGAACCAGAAATAACGAAGGGAACAACAAAAGAAGAAGATCTAGCTCATGCATTTGCTCTTACTACGACAGAGTCTGACGACAGAGCGCTGGAGACCACCAGATCCAGTGCCAAGGTATGCTTATCTGATTCCAAGTCTGACTCAGAATTAGAAATGCATGTTTCTATGCTGAATGAGGAATTTCAACTTCTTAAACAAAAACTTTCTGAATAAAAAGAGCTAAGAAAACTAGCTCAGAAGGATCCATCCTTTTACAAGAGAGAGAAAACTCTCTTGGAACAAGAAAAGGAAGAAATCTTCAAAGAAAAATATGAGCTAGAAATCTTGCAAAAGAAGAAAGAGAGCCTGTTTTTGACAGAATTAACGAATATGAAAACGTTTTGAAACAGAAGTCTGAAAAATTGAAAAAATCTGAAACAGAGAGACTTAATTCTGTTGCTCTAACTGATTATTTTCAAAGAGAAAGGGAAATTATGCATCAATCTCTACAGAGAAAAGAAATTCAGATTAAAAAGTACCAGGATGCACAAGATGTGCACATAAAGATAAATTCACAGATGGATACGCAAGGTCTTGGTTTCTCTGACCTTGCTCCCTATGACGAAAGGAAGAAGACATCTCTGTCCTCTGCCTTTTGTGTTGGGAAAATCCAAGAGGACGTGATATCTGGTAATGCTGTTTTTAAAAGAACCAAAACTTCAGATGCTTTCTCAAAACAAAGAAATCTTGACTTTAGGAACGTCAGCTATGATTCCTCTGATCATCAAAAGGTTTTAAAACCATCCTCAGAATTTATTCTTGATCAAGGAAGAGTTAGAATCATATTTCCTAACTCTGTCAAGGATTTGGATACAAAAGAGATTTTTAACTTCAACTCATTCAAAGGACAGAAGTCTGTTACATCTGTGACTGAGTCCTCTGTTGAAAGCCCACAGAGCAAACTCAATCCAGAAGCTCTCGTCTTCTCTTCTACCCATGAATCCATAAGAACATCTTTTGAGGAAGATTTGTTGAAAGTTATCAAGGAAAATGTTGTTTCAGATTCTTTAAAGCCAAAGTTGAGAAGGTTCAGAACTGTCAAAACAAATATCTCTGTCATACCCATTGAAACGAAAACCTCCGATAGAGCTACTAGAGACTTTCTAGGCTCTGACAGTGACTCTGACTCTGAGGTAGAAGAACAGATTTTTTGTGGTCAAAAGAAAATTTTACACAAGTTAAAGCAGATACCGATAAAATCTACGGATCTAAAAGATGATGTTTCTTTCTTCAAGAAACAATCAAGATTTATACCGGTAACTGAGTTTAACGACAAAGGTTTCAAGATTCTTTCTTCTAAAGCAGTAGAAGTGGAGAAGAAAGAGAAAAACAAAAGTGTTTTTGTAAACCCAAATATTCCTCTTGCATTCAAACCAGTAAAGTTCACACCAGAACAGAAGGGAAAATGGATAGCAAACAACAGATATATTCCAAATTCTGGTGTAAATCAAAAGGGAAATCCTTTCTGGTCAAATGAATCTATTCCAAAGAGCTTCGTGTCAACAGAGTCTGTTTCTAGGAATAACAGTTTTAAGAAACAGAACCAGGACAGATTGTATGCAAAGACATCTGGTCCTAAAATCTTTCAGAATCAAGCACCATTCAAACAGTTTTTGAATAAAAACAATGTGCATCAGTCATGTTCCATCAACTGCAATTGTATTCAACTGTTACTAAAATTGCAAAATCATCTGAATCGTCCCCACTGTGTTCTGAATAAGTCGGTTCAAAAGAAAAATCTTAAGACTGTTCAGAATACACAGAGGAAAACCTCTGGCACACCATCACAGTATGGAAAGCCCAAAAGAAAGTCTGTCAACCCACCTAAGACTAACTGAAAAGGACCCATTATGCAATGGGTACCTAAAAGGAACTAATCTGTCTTGCAGAAACCTCATGTGCAGATCTGGTACTTGGATTCTGGATGCTCCAGGCACATGACGGGGAATAAGGAGCTGTTAACTTCTTTTAAGAACAATATGGGAAGTGCAGTAACCTTCGGAGGAGACAATGGCGGACAGATTAAAGGTTATGGTACATTAGTAAATGGTGGTGTTTCAGTCTCTGAAGTTGCTTATGTTGAAGGATTAAATCATAATCTTCTCAGTATAAGTCAACTCTGTGATCACGGAATTGATGTCAATTTCAGGAAGAAATATTGTTCCTTGTTACTTTCCGAGTCTGGTCAAGAACTTTTAAGAGCTGACAGAAAAGGCAATCTTTACAAAATGAATTTTAAACCAAACCAAAACTCTACAACAGAGAAACTCTGTTTAGTGTCTTTGAAAAATGAAGATGCCTGGCTCTGGCATAAAAGATTTGCCCATTTGAACTTTCAAAACCTTGACAAGCTCGTGAAACTGAAACTAGTAAAAGGACTACCTTCTCTGAAGTTTGACAAACACCATCTCTGTTCTGCTTGTGAATTGGGTAAGATGAAAAGATCTTCACATAGAACAAAGAGTGATCATAGTTGTCCCAGACCTTTGCATATGCTTCACGTGGATCTCTGTGGTCTAATCTCCGTGCAAAGTCTGTCGGGCAAGAAGTATATCCTTGTTTTAATTGATGAATATTCTAGATATACTTGGATTGAGTTCATCAGAGTAAAATCTGATGTCCCATAAATTTTGATAAGTTTGTTGAGAAGGATACAGGTTCTGTTAGGATTAAAAGTGAAAAAGTTGAGAAGTGATAATGGGATAGAATTCAAGAATGCCAAAACTGATACCTACCTATCAGAGGAAGGTATTTCCCAGAACTTTTCAGCTGCAAGAACTCCACAACAGAATGGAGTTGTGGAAAGAAAGAACAGAACGCTGATAGAAGCCGCCAGAACCATGTTAGCTGGCTCTGTCCTTCCAATGAACTTCTGGGCAGAAGCAGTCTCAACAGCATGTTTTACCCAAAACGGAGCTGTGATAGTAAAGTGATTTAAGAAGACTCCTTATGAACTCATCAACAATAGAAGACCAAACGTGAAATTCTTTCATGTTTTCGGTTGCAAATGTTACATATTGAATGACAGAGATCAACTGGGAAAGTTTGATAAGAAAGCAGACGAAGGAATCTTTATTGGTTATTCCTTAACCTCTAAATCCTACAGAGTCTACAACTCCAGATGTCGGGTCATTCAAGAAAGTGTAAATGTGTCCTTTGATGAAAGCACATCGAGCTCCTCTGATCGTAAATCAACAGAGGGGACAAAGACAGAACAGAGGAAGACAAGTTCTTCAAAGACAAGGGAATAAGATATAAATCTTATGTTCAATGACTTTTTCAATGATGATGATTCCTCTGATAACGTCAACGGAGGAGATCAAGCTCAGAACTCAACAGAACAAAATCTGACATGTACATCTCTCACCGGTCCCTCCAATATTTCACCATCTACTTCTCTGTCTACAAGAGTGATACAGAGAAATGAGGAACCACATCTGAACGAGAGAGGACCTGAACAAGAGCCATCATCACCTTTGCTAACTAATATTGGCAAAGACTCCTTGTTTGAATGTCCATCTTCACAAAGCCCTGTTAATAACTCTCAGAGCAATGAGGCCACTCTTCAGAGCTGTGTGCCACAGAGCCCTGGTCCCAACCTACAGAGCTCTGACGCTGAAGTTCGTCTTTTCACATCAGAAGCACAAACCGCGCCTATTGTCCATGCTCCCATGACACGATGGACAAAGGATCATCCTCATCATCTTATCATTGGTGCTGCTGATGATGGTGTGAAGACTAGATCGGCCACAATCAATGAAGCTTTCTTTGTGAACTTTTTAAGCATGATTGAGCCGAAGAAGATTTCTGAAGCCCTAGAGGACCCAAATTGGATCGAACCTATGCAAGAAGAGCTTCTGGAATTCGAAAGAAATAAAGTTTGGTCCTTGGTTCCACTCGCAAAAGGCAAAACGGCCATTGGAACCAAGTGGGTGTATAGAAACAAAAAGGATGAAGATGGGATTATCATCAGAAACAAAGCCCGTCTTGTTGCAAAGGGATACAGACAGGAAGAAGGAATTGACTATGACGAAACCTTTGCACCTGTGGCTAGGCTAGAAGCCATCAGAATCTTCCTAGCCTATGCTGCTAATAAGGGTTTTAAGGTCTACCAAATGGATGTCAAGTCTGCCTTTCTGAATGGCAAACTGCAAGAAGAAGTTTATGTCCAGCAACCACCTGGTTTTGAATGTTCAGAGTTTCCAGACCACGTTTACAAGTTAGACAAAGCTCTGTACGGCCTTAAGCGAGCTCCCAGAGCCTGGTATGAAACTCTGTCCAAATTTCTGTTGGTCAATCACTTCGAGAAAGGTACAGTCGATAAAACTCTATTCTTTAGAAGATATAAGAATGATATACTTCTGGTACAAATATATGTTGATGATATTATCTTTGGGTCTACAAGGCAGGAGTACTGTGATAATTTTGAAAGTTTAATGAAAAGCGAATTCAAAATGAGCATGATGGGAGAACTTTCTTTCTTCCTTGGTTTACAAGTTAAACAATCAGACAGAGGGACTTTCATAAGTCAGTCTAAGTACATCTCTGATATGTTGAAAAAGTATAAGCTCAATGATTCAAAACCAATGAAAACTCCTATTGCCACTGGAGTTAAGCTTGACTCTGATCTTAATGGTGAACCAACAGATGTCAAGTACTACAGAGGCATGATAGGGTCACTTCTGTACTTAACTGCCAGCAGACCTGATATAATGTTTGCAACCTGTCTCTGTGCCAAATTTCAGGCTAATCCAACAGAAACTCATTTAACTGCTGTCAAACGTATTTTTAAATATCTGAAAGGGACTCAATTTTTGGGTCTATGGTATCCTCTTAACTCTGGTTTCTAGCTTGTAGCTTATACAGATTCAGACTATGGAGGATGCAAGAATGACAGAAAGAGTACTTCTGGTAGCTGCCAACTGCTTGGAGATAAGTTGGTGAGTTGGACATCCAAGAAACAGAACTGTGTCTCAACTTCTACAACAGAAGCAGAATATGTTGCTGCTGCTAGTTGTTGCTCTCAAGCGATATGGATGAAAACTCAACTCAAAGATTATGGTTTGGAGTATGGTAAAATTCCAATTCTATGTGACTCCAAGAGTATCATTGCCATAACTGCAAATCCAGTTCAGCACTCAAAGACTAAGCATATCGACATAAGGTATCACTTCATAAAGGATCATGTTGAAAAAGGGACTATTGAAATGTACTTTGTTTCAACACACTTCCAGCTTGCTGACTTGTTTACAAAAGCCCTTGATGAAAGGAGATTTAACTTCCTAAACAGCAAACTGGGTATGCTGAACTTGTCCTCCTAACTCTGTTCAAAATCAACAGAGGCTCTGATGTTCCTACCAGAGCTCTGTCAAATAGTTGGGTAGGCTAGTTCAACAGAACTCTGTTGTTCACCAGAATTCTGTCACCCATACTTTTTAATCTCTTTGAACATTCTGTTTGTATATAAAGTATTGTCTGTACAAAGTTTTGTTTTAAGCTCAATTTTCTAGGGGGGGCTTAAAAAAACTGCATGGTTTTAGGGGGAGCAAGTGAGAACTTATTTTTCAAATCAAAAGACTTTGCTTGATCATTGCTATCAAATATTTTTGAAGGAGGAAGGAAAATCTGTTCTGATGAAAACCTTTGATAATGTCAAGAACTTGCCAGAACACTAACATCTCACTAGAGCCTATGTTGCTTCTCATCAGCGTTCTGTTGTTTGTCTAAAGATCTGTCTCTGTTCTTTTCCTTCCACATCAGAACAGAATTTTAAATGTTTTAAAGGTAAAGATGCAACATCTTGGGCTAATAAGAAATGAAGAGTTCACTCAACAGAGTCAACTTAACAAAGCTCCATCAGAGCTCTGTTAGTTTGTTCTGCCACATCATCAGAACACGTCATCAGAGACGTGGGTCACTCTTTGAACGTCAACAACCTGTCACCTGCAAATCTCTAACCGTGACGGTTTACTTGCACAAAAATTGTCAGACATAAATCCACGTGGCAATCTCTGATTGAAAGATCAACCGTCAGCTGTTCGCACGTTCTTAGTGTAGCGGTCGTTCCACTATTCAAAACTCGGGTACCTACAGTACCGATGATCGTGATCCAGCTATTCATTCTTCATATAAATACCCATTTCCTTTAAACCATTTCATCTCTTATGATTTCTGAGTATTCAAACTTTCGATCAATCTTTCCCTCCTTACTCAAATCTTCAAGAACCCAAACCTGCAACAATGGAACAACCACAACATTCTGCAGATTCAAGCAGAATAGGCCTTATTGATCACATCAATATTCTTCCATACGAACTTGCAGAAAACAATCACCGACTAGATCCAAACCCTAGCCTTTACCTACCCCAATACCACATTCTTCTAGAGTTCTTCAGGAACTCTGAAATCTTCAAAGCCCTAACTGACTTTGACGATAATGTTCCTGAGCTATACATTCGTCAATGGTGGACTACCTGCCAGTTTATAGAAGAAAGAGATGGAATCATTGGCAACGTCGATGCTGAAACAGAAGGAGGTTCAGGAACTATCAGAATAGGAGCTAAAACCCTGCGGAGAACCCTTGGAATGAAGACAATAGAACAGCTTGAAATAGATGCCTATGAGAAGCCCCCAAATGCTGTTGTTCTTCTTGAGTTCATACGATTTCTAGGTTACAACAAAGAGATCGACAGAATCGGCGCTTTTAAAAGACATAACCTACCGCCTTTCTGGAACTTCATGTTCTCCACCCTGAACCGAACCCTTACAGGAAAGTCTGGCAGTCAAGATCAAGCCACTACGGAAATCCTACAAATCATGTATGGGTTATTCTTTCAAATGAACCTCGACTACGCAAGCATTCTCTACGATGATCTTCTCACAGCCGTAAAACTCAAAACCACTGCTATCGCCAAAGGAGGTGATGTTGGGAAACACAAATTCCTAAAGAACATCAAGTTTCCAGGATTCATCAGCTTAGTGATCAGAAGAGCGTTTGATCGTCTGGAGTTGACCCAACAAGGAAATACCTTCAAGAACTGGGTAATGTCCAGATTCCATCCCACCACTTCAGGAGACTACCCCATCATTCAACGCATTCCAGGTACAATGCTTTCTCTAATCTCACCGGACCATATCTCTATCCAAAACTATCAGAGTGCTGCTCAACCACAAGAACCTGTGGTGAGAACCCCAACATACTTAGGTCCTGAACCAGAGTTAGAAAGCATGAGTGAGGAAATAGCAGAAGAAGAAAGACCAGAGCGAAGAGTACCCGAAGAGGGGTCTTCCTTTAGAGTGATGATGGAGGAGGAAGTACAGAACAGAGCATTCCCTATGGAGGATGTTCATGAGGAAGAAAGGGAAGTTACAGAGGAGATGGCAGAGAGTTCGCATCCCTCTGATAACCGTGAGATACATGTGATGGAGAGTACACCCGAGCGTTCTTTATCCATAGAATCCGAGAGACAGGAGAGTTTAGAAGAAGATGTTTAGCCTGTGAACACACATGTGCGTTTTTCCAGCCCAACTCCCAGTGCAAGCACATCATCTATCCATGAAGATCTAGCTCAAATGGATATTGAAACAGAGGTGCACACCTCGAACCCCAACCAGCCAAAACCATCAGAGGCAACTTTTCATGCCTCTGGTATGCACGAAACCGGGGAATCCCTGTTTGGTAATGATGTCAATTCGCCTCATGACATCGATAGGACAATCACACACGATAATGCCTCTCTGGCTCATCCTTCTAAGGAGGAACAACTTAGGTCCTTGGGCAATTTTCGATTTACCCGTAGGGATTTCCTAACTCAGAGGCAATTTGACAGCCTAGTTTCACAAGGATTAACTTGTCTAGATCACACTGTTAACTCCCATGTCTACTTCAATCTCTCAGATTCTGAGGATGAGAGAGCTGAACAGACCAGAACACCCGTAAATGTTTCCCCTGAACAGGAACGTCAAGGATCGGGTGGAAGACCTACAAGAGCCAATCTCAACACAACTCTTAACGTAGGCACCTCTGAACTCGAGGTCAACTTGAATCCATTTGTTGGAAACAAGGATATCCCCGTTGATACCATCACAAAAGCAGAGTTTACAGGCTTCTGTGATAGTATCAACAGCTCCTTGAATGAGTATAAACTTATCAATTCACAGAAGGAGGAGCTGATCCAATCGGAGAATGCTTCTCTCAGAGCAGAGCTACAGAGAATAACAACTTCTTTTACGGAGATAACTAAAAGAAATACCGAAGCCGAAAGACTCCGAATAGAAGTTGAACAACTCAGAGCAGAGGCAGAAAGAGCAAGAACAGAAGAAATTGCCAAGATAACGTCAGAATTGGCAGAACAGAAAAGACTCAGAACAGAGGCAGAAAGGGTCAGAGCAGAGGAAAGAACAAAATTCTCAACAGAACTAGCCGCCCTAAAGACCCTTGTAATAGAAAACCACACCGCTCAAATGAACAGAACCTTACCTATTCCTTCCTTGCTTCTGTCAGACTCAAATATAAGAACCTTAACAAAGGTAATTAACAACTCTGTTAAGGTTGCCATAATAGAAGCCACAACCTCCTCAGCAACACCAATCAACATATCTGGCCCCAGCCCTAAAGACTTACCCATGACAGTCGGCCAGATGGGTGAATTCAGTAAACGAGTCCTAAGCCGAATGATGACTGTGTCTTCGAAGTTCGTGATGAAAGCCCAAGCAACAGAAAAGCATGTGCAAACATCACTTGATTCAAAAAACATAAACATTGCGAATCAAGTTGATGAAGTCCGCACGGCCGCAAAAGAACTTCAAGACGTCCTCCAACAAGCCGAAATAGAGTTCAAGAACATAATCTCCTGGAAAAGACCTGCAGAAGGAGCACCTGACGGCGAACCCTCTGCTAAACGACCAAAGTTTGTTATTCCGCCCTCACCAGATACAGGTGCTGCTCTCTCTGATGATGGAGACGATTCTGAAGGCCCATCGGATGATCAGCTAGGTGAGTCGTCAGAACAACAAAAGGGGGAGAAGGAGAAAGAGGCCGAGAAAGAGACTGAGAAAGAGGCTGAGAAAGAGGAGAAGGAAAAGGAAAAAGAATCTACAACAGAGGTAACAGAGGCAGAGGGATCTGTCAAGGGAAAAGAGAAGGTAGTAGAGGTCGAGGTAACAGAGGCTGAAACAACAGAAGCAGGAGGTCAAGGGAACACAATTGAAGACTTACCAGAGATACCCATGATGATTTTCGACTACATGTTCAAAGATAGGGTCATCAAGCCAACTGAACCCTCATCTCAACCACCAGAGATCATTATCTTGGACACCCCTCCTACTTCACCAAGAACAGAACCAGAGAGAACAGAACCATTCTTTGGTGAAGAAACAAGCCAAAGCCAACCTCAAGAGTCTGTTCAACACATCGACAGACTTATGACCGAAACCCATGAAGACCCAAATCCCATGCAAACCGAACAGAATCCCGAATCCTCAAACCAACACTCTGGTCAACCACCGCTAGAAGAGACTTTTGCCTATATGTATGATGACCATGATACAATACCTGTTAATGTTGTGCCAATCAACCCATACTATAACCCCTGCAGGATCAATACGATCTCTGATGTGCGACGCAAATTCATCGAAACAAAGTCTGGTCTGAACAAGAACATTAACTCTGACTTTGGAATACGCAGAATCGTAGACATCAAGCACAGGATCTTTCGGCACATCAGAACACAGATGAGCTATCATGAGTTCATTGTTGAATCAAACGACGCAAAGTTTGAGAGCTTCAATGACAACGATCTCGTACTTCTGAACCCGTACGATCTGATTCAACTTCACGCCTACTGTTACAACTTCAGTGACAGATACAAAGAGGCAAGAACTACACTCCCTGAGGTACGCTTCGCTATGCAAGAGCACATAAATCTAAGGATTCAGATTGATTTTCAGCTAGGCATAGAACTCGAAGTAGAAAGACTAGCGACTGCACCACCAAATGAGAGCCTTGAAGGCTATGAACACTACAGAACTGGAACAGTAGTTGGAGATCCTCCAGTGTTCATCTGCCAACAGAGGAAGATAAAGAAGGCCCTCAGAGCTGCTGAAATCCACAGGTACTCAACAGAGTCGCTGGAATACCTCAGAGATATCATTCAGAATCTCCCAAGAGAAAAATGTCCGGAAGAGCAACAGAGAAACTTCATCACCCAGATCTATCTTATGATCAACTTCCGAGAACTCATCAGAAGATTTGACAGAATCTTAAGGGGAGATAATTTTGCTTAAATATACTGGTCTTTTAATCTCTTTGTAACATTCTAAAATATTAGTGCAAGGTTTCGACAGAGGTAAAAGTTCTCTGTTCTTTTGTTTAAATCTCTGTCAAATGTAAATTTATATTTTCAATACTTAGGGGGAGATTGTTAGACCCAAGTATCTGTTATGTAAAAGTATTTAAAATAGTTCAAGTCAGAAGACCAACAGAGATCAGACAGAAGACTTGGAAGAAGTTCATCAAGAAGACCAACAGAGCTCAACAGAGCTCTGTCGGATCCAACAGAAGAACAAGTACTTAACAGAAGACCAACAGAGCTCTTTCAACAGAGCTCTGGTGAAGTGAAGACCTCTGTCAGCCTAAGTCTCGTAGGAAATCCTAAGTGTTAGACACGTGTCCATGCTTTCCACGTATGCCCTAAGGATTAGAGACACACTTTCCACGTGTCATTCCAGGGTACGATAGTACACTGTCTATGCTTTATCAGGGCTATATATAGTGAGGTAGTGGAACAAACAATTGTAAGCTTTGGGAAGAGTAGTTTTTCCACACACTGCAGCAATCCCGAGCACTACCTCCGTACGATATTGTTGTCCTATGAGATTTCCGAACACACTTGAACATGTTCTTGGTGTGATTCATTATCAATATATGAGCAGCTTTTATATCTGATCCTGTTATCATTTTACTGTTCAATATTTGTTTCTCATAGTTCATTTATCGTTTACACAATCACTCATTTTAATGGCTTTATTTAATATGCTTCTGATGTCTATTTCACTACCATTAATATGATACAAAGTGAATCTGGGAACCTACATAGCTTTTCTTTCAAAAGTTTATATTACTAAGTAAGTTGTTGCATATAGTTCAGTGTATGGATTGATTTATGCATGACTTAAGTGATGCATGAAAGGATATTTTGGTAATATTCATAACAAATTGTTTGGTGCATTTTTGGTCAGTTAAATGTTTTAGTATCATTTCATGAAAATACGTTATATCGACTTAGGGGTATGCATAGCTTGGTAACCATTATTTCTCGTCACTTGTTGAACGAATCGTGAGTGAAATTATTTTAGTAACTCGTTGTATAAATGAAGACCATTCGGTCAAAGGGGTGTTTTGGTGTTATGAAAACCATGCTTAAGTTTGAAATACTTTATATTTTGAGAATATAAATGCCTGAGTCGTCGACATTTGGTTAATTTTGGTTTGCCGATTGTTTTGGAAAATGGAAAACCTTTTGGTTTGGAGGAAATGTGTACTTGGGGTATTTTTGACAAATACATTTTTAGCATTTACGTTTTGACGTTTTGTGTTCCAAGTACAAAATTTTGAGGAATTGCTTCGTGATGAAGATTTTAGAAAATTTTTGTATAAAATTATGGTGCGTATAATTTCTTATGTTTTGAACTTTGACGCGCATCGTTGGTACAATTTGGGATTTGAAAATAAGTTGAACCTTTTGGTGTCAACAAATTAGTAACACTTATTTCCTCATATGTTTTGGAATAACGCACTGTTGTGTGCAAGTTTGCCAAAGACGTTTTATTCAAATGGCATTATAGGATCGGACGGGAAATTTTGAGAAATTGATTTAAAGAGTTTCCTCTTTAGGAAAGTTGGTCGCGAACTGTTTGATGCATGTAATTTCGTTTTAAAGAAATTTTAATGGTAATGTTACAAGCTTGCATGTCTACCCCAATGTGAAGTTGTTTAATGTTTTAGTCGATATTTTCGTGTGATGGAAACGTATGGGTTTTTGTATTAACTAAGGAAATTACACAAGTCCTTTTGTGTTTTGACTAAGAATATTGGTAAACCGTTCCATCGTTTTGTGTAATAAGCTGACGCGCGCAAAATTGTGTTTGTAAACCTTGCTTCATGCCGTTTTATGGTTGACAAGGAAATTTTGGAGTCAAATGTCGTTTGGACCTCTTCTGAAATACGTGCACACCTTGTATTGCACCCTGTTAAAGGTCGAGCAGTCACTTTACATGCACGTCGCGAGTCAATCCATACTAGAACCGTGGCGGTTCATTTCAAATAAATTGTTTATTATGCTTTTGCGTTTTGTGTGTAAATTGAACTGCAACGAAATGATTTTCAACATGATTTTCATATGAGGGACGAGCGTGTCCAGTTTTACGTAACTACCGAACTGATAATAGTAGTAGTCTTATTGCGTACGTGTATTTGAGATGAAAATCTTGATGTTGAAAATATATTGTGAATAGTTTTGATTTAATTGGCATATTTATTGAATGACGTGCTTGAAAACATTGAACTCAATAGGACCTTGGAAAGGGTATGTAACCTAGTTAAAGGTAAGTGCGTGTAACACTTCGACGGTGGAAGGTTGAGTATTCCACGCGTGTTGGTATTAAGGGCCGATTGATATCGGTAGCAAGGTAATTGTATTGGTGGTAATTGGAGGGCAGACTTGTGGTAACGCTTTTCGAGGTGGGTATAACCGTTTGATGACGACATTAATTTTGTGGAAACCCTCGGTAAACGGAACTCGTGTGTTCCGAGTTTGGTGATATAATTAGGTGTCGACTTTTGGGCTTGAGGCCAAGCACCTTAGTGTACTCGGGGGACTATAGCCCGATTTTAAAGGAATGAGGGCAATGGTAGTAGTAACCTTAAGATGCTCACCTTCGGGTGTGTTTAATGAACCTGTCAGATAATGATTCATGTGAGATGAATTTTGGAGTCTAATAGAACTTGTTGGAGTTAATCGGCAGTTAATGGTAGGAATGATCGAAATTGATGATTCAGTTGGGTGCGTTAGTGAACAAACCTTGGGATGAATTAGAGTCGAAAACTGAAACCGGGAAGTATGGAACATCCTAAGGTTGGGAGACGACCGAAATCGTTTGGTTGGGAGTTTCCCGATGGTAGGAATGTTTATCCGAACATAAGTACAATGTACTTGAAGGGGGTTTCGTTGGTAAGAAATTATTCGAGAAATTGCCTTTTATAAGACTGTGTGGGGAATTTAGATTCCGGTTAGGAATTGATTAATTATGGTCGACAGTAAGTCGATTGGTTTTGGATTGTAAAGGATGTAGATTTCGAGGATGAAATCATCCTAAGGTTGGGAGGATTGTAACACCCGTAATTTCGGATAAGTTCAACTTCGATTCAGTGAGGAATCGATCTTTTAAGAAAATTATGGAAAATAGGATTTGGAGTTAAATCCTAGATTTGATAGTGTTGTTGGATGGATAATTCAAATACGAGTCCAACGGGCCTTTCCGGAGCAAAAACGGAGCTAAAACGAAGAAGATATGGTCAAAACAACTTTCGGTACAATCTCGGCTAAAGTGACCAGCGAAAGTGACACTTGTGTCACTCTCGCCGTGTCACTCTCGCTGGTTTTGTACGGAGGGTTTTTGGAGGTTCAGCGAGTATGACACACGCGAAAGTGAGATGGTCACTTTCGCAGTGTCACTTTCGCCGAGTTTGTACCTTGAGCATTTTGGGTTGCGGGCGAGAGTGACCCAGCGATTGTGACATGGTCACTCTTGCCGTGTCACAATCGCGAGCGGACTCCAGTGTGTTTTAAACCCTTTTCTTCTTCCTTCTTCTTCATTTTATATCTATATCTCGACCTAACTCTCTCTCTCAGCCGATTTTTCTCAGGAACACCATCCCCTCCCCTCTCCTTCCTCATTTCTTCACCAAATAAAACCCTCTTCCACCATTGATGAGTATTTAGGAGTTTGGAGCTTTTGTGGAGACTAGGAGCTCGTTTTTGGATGATTCAAATGGTTAAGGTAATCTTTCCCTATCCAATAGTTGTTATTGTTGTTGATATCATCTTCTTTCCATCTTGTGATGATGTTGAACGATTTTGGGGATGATGGGTTAAGGAAATATGGTTTACCTCATATTTAAGAACTAGGGTTTGACATATTTGGGGGTTTTGATGTGTTATGGTTAGGGAATGATTATTTATGGTTGGAACTTGTGGATCTAGGTTTTTGGAAGGTTTGGCTTGAAGATGTAAACTTCATCAAAGGAGCATACGTTGGAGAAACCCTAGATTTAGCTAAATCTAGCAAGGTGAGTTTAAGTTACTTTGCGAAAACGTTGTACATGCCAAAATGAGTATTTTACAAATATGTGTGTATTTTACTTGAAAATGTATATGGTTGAATTATTTGGTAGATTTAACTCTTTTAAAATGTTATCTTCATAAATGTGTAAAACACCCATATTTGGGACTTTTGGATGTTTAGATGGTTAGAAACCATAAATTATCTTTAAAAGATTATTTGCTCAAAATGAGGTTTAATTGATGGTTTAATCATGCATGTGGAAATGATTTTGAAATATAGCTTGCCTAAACAAAGTTTAAATGTGTTTTGACTGACATATGGGTCTAGCAAGCTTGGAGCACTTTGCTCGGTTTTGACTGTGAGTAAGTCTTGGGGACATTTGTCCGGTTTAAATGGGTCAATGTGGAGTCTTGTTGATGGATTGCTTTTATTGCACTGTTTTGCATTTTATTGCACGTTATGAGTATTTACATGTTTGGGTGAGTGAGTCATTCCGGGATAGACATGTTGTGTTAGACTGTGTTGCATTGGATCCATAGCCATATTAGTCAGTCGCTAGTAAAGGTCAATTGGGTATCTTGAGGACAAACCTCGGAACTCACGTTTATGACCTTAACTTTCTAAGTAGGCACCAGGAGGATATAGTTTGGATACTTACCTTGGAGGTTTGTGTAATGACCCACGCTTTCGGGATGTACCATTTGGAGGTAGTCCCGATATGCCGGGCCTTGAGGCGTTACCAAGTGGGTAGACGTCAAGGTGTATCCTCAATGACGGTGTAACTTGGCTTCGTAGAGCAGAGTTGTGGAATAGGCTAGACGAATGTGGTAATTCCCGACGTCGTTGGGGAGGACAGAGATAGGCATAACATAACTTGTAATCTCTACTCCCAGTTGTACAATGAACGTTGTATGGGTGGTATACTTATGTGTTACCTCCACCTTCAACGGATACGGGTCTCCCCCGTTTATGGTATTTGATACTTATTGCATTTTACGGTTGCGTGAGTATTGCTTCGTTTTATGTTTTAATAAACAGTTGTATTTAATGGACGATTTCCATGTTTGGTGAGTCGAGTATATATTGTCAACCGTATTTGAAGGTTTTGTCTAAACTAAACTTATCCACGTATTTCAAGTTAATTGTGAAGGTAATTCAGTTTGGAAAACGTATTATAACTTTTGAGAACTTTCTCGTAGAATCGTGGGAGTTGAAAATGGTTGTTTGGATTTAAAGTAAACTCTTTTGAAATCATGACTATAACTATTACTCTTACGATTTATGTTTTTATATAGTCATGAAAAAATGCTTGAACTCACTAGGCGTAAGCCTAACCCTTTTTATTTCTTTTATTTTGTCGGCATGTGCAACAGGCTCAGGTTGGGGTAGCTCTAGCTACATCGTGAAGTGGCGAATGCTAGTATAGTGCACGAGAGGTGAATACCTTAAGTTATGTTCCGCATTTACCCTTGGGAAGTAGCACTTGTATTTGGAGTAAGCGGTGTCCGAAGCGAGTTTAGTTATGGTAATAAGACTTATGTAGTGTGTATTGCTTGGAGATAACCATTGTTTGTAATTGGAAGTATTTTACTTATTGTTTCAGATGTAATATCAAAATTTTTAAATTAGTTGCTCTTTCCAAATTTGAGGGCGTTACACAGTCCTTGTCGCAAAATTGACTAATATTGAAAAGGTGATGCCCTAATCCTTCAACATACAAGATCTTTTCTATTTGCATCGAGTCATTCTTCAAAGTTCCGAAGCCTCGAACGTGACCTTTGGAGTCGTTGCCAAAACCTACCGATCCGCCAGGATGTACAGTAAAATCGTGCAATAAGTGCTTGTACCCCGTCATGTGTCTAGATGCTCCCGAATCAATGACCCACACATGACTGTCCTGTAAAAAGAAAATTACCTGATCTTAGGTACCCATATCTGTATGGGTCCTTTCTTGTTAGTACAGACCAGTTTGTTTACTACAGTTGATGAACCTTGAATTTTACCTTTAAAAGTATGGTTATTTTGTAAATTTGGTTTGTTGAGTTGATCTTTGGGAATCCAAACCATATTCACATCAACTGTTTTTGTTTCTTTCTTCTTATTCTGTTTGTTTGATCTGAAACCGAACATTTTAGCAAATTTGTTTGCTGAAGATTTTAAAGAAAAAGATGAAGTATTAGACTTTTTGTTCTTTGGATCATTTCTATTTAGGTTGAAATAGTTATCCCAACAATGAGCACAATGTATTCTTCTTTTTGATTGTGTCAACAAAGTAGAATCAGAAATTGCGGATTTTTTTTCACAAACTTTGTAAACATTACACGAATGAATACAATTTTTATTTGAAGAAATACATTTCTCAGTATCGGTATTCCTATTCTTGCTATTTGAAACATTCTCCTTCAGATCCACACACTTTTCTTCATCCATTTCTGAGAAAGAATGAGAAACATTGTCAGAACTCTTAGAACTAGAGGAATTATTTGGAAACAAATTTGATTTCGTTTCGAATAATTTTCCTTTTTCTTTTCGTTTCGAATAATTTTCCTTCCAGTTCAATTTCAAGCTCAGTTCTTTCCTTTTTATGCTTCTCTTTTTCAAGAAAAAGCACTTTCTCAAAATCTGAAACTTGATTTGAAAGTTTTTCACATCTCAAAACAAGTACTTTGTTTTCTTCAAAAAGCTTATCTTTTTCTAAAAATTCTTTTGCACCAGAATCAATTGTACTTGAAGATTTACTCTGATCTTTGAATTCAGCTTGTTTTGAACACTTTTCACAAGGTTTTGAATTCTTAGATTTTGATAATTCGAATAATTGGGATTCAAGTCGTCGAATCTCATTTTTAAAATCAAGATTAAATTTTTGAATGTGATCATGATCTATTCCAATATTCTCATAATCATCCTCTAATTTTTCAAAATTTAATTGTAATATAGAAATTTGATTTTCTAAATCCACAATTTTATGTAAAGCCGAATTCAAATCAGGAAATTCAGAAGAGATATCGTGAACAAACTCCTTTTCGTTCGAATCTGATATTATTTTTGACTCCAATTCAACACTTGATTCAGATTTAACAGATTCAGGTTCATCCGTTGTTTTAGCCACATATTCTTTTGAAAATAATAAACTAAATTCAGTTAGTTCAACCCTTTTGGTTTTGTAACTAGAATTTAGTTCATCGTATTTGAAGTTTGTAGTATTAAATCTAGGCTTTTCTTCCGAACCTTTATCCGTTTTTACTTCCTCTTTGTTTGAAATGGGAGTTGAAGGATTTGAAGCAACATCTTTAGCAAAACTTTCTTTCAAACTTTCATTATTAGTGTTAACAAAAGCTTGTGTCACTGAAGGAGCCTCCGTTATTATAGTTTGCTGTAAGACTTCGTTACTTGATTTAACAAAGACTTGTGAAATTGGAGGAATCTCCTTTATAATTGTTTGCTTCAAAACCTTACTTTGAATTTCAGGTTCTTTAGTTTTAAGAGTTTCCTTTAAACCTTCACCCAATTTTTCAACTGTGTAAAGATTTTCAGGTGCATTCTTAAGAACCTCTACATCAGATAATCCTAGACCCATTTTTGGATTATAAAATCTAGTATCTTTTGGGTGGCTAGTTAGTAATTTCAGAGTTTGCTCAGTCTGACCTCTTTTATAATTTAAATCTTCAAGCTCCTTGATTTTTTCAAAAGCATCTTTTCTTTCTTCAGAAAGAACTTTGAATGTGAACTGAAAATCTATGTTTTCATCATTTATATTTTTCATTTTCTTCTTTAACTCAGAAATTTCAGATTCAAGCATTTTAACTTTTGATCTAATAACTTGTTTTTCATGTTCTCTATCTTCAGCTAAAGCTTTATAAAGAAGTGCTTCATCGTGATATTTCAACTTTGAACTTTTCTCTTCTTCAAGTTTCTTTTGAGCTTTTTCAAATTTCTCATTAAGTTCAAGTATCACGATTTGCATTTCTTCATATCTATCATCTTCAGTTTCAGAATAATTATTATCAGAATTATTGGAAGGATATAGAAATGATACCTCAGATTCCTGGTCTTCTTCATTCAATTTTGCCATCAGACTGTGCTTTACTTCAGTAAAATGCACTTCTTCATCATCAGAAGAATCCAAAAGCCAAATTTCGTCTTCAGCATTGACAGGCTTTCCACTTTCTTTGGCTTTTGCTAGATGTGCCTTACGCTGGTAATATTCAGAATCCTTGACCTTCTTTTGCCTACAGTCTCTGGCAAAATGACCTGGTTTTCCGCAGTTGAAACAGTTTCGGTCATCTCTCTTCTTCTTTTCTTCCCTCTCCTTTCTCACAACTTTCTTCTCTTTCTCTTCTTTCTCTTCCTCCTTTTTCTCATTCCTTTTCTCAAATCTTTTATATCTGTTAGCTTTGTTGAAATCAGGTCTGGTTTTTGAATAAAACTTCTTTTTGCCAAACCTGTTTTGAAATTTGTTTGTTAACAAAGCCAACTTTTCAGCTATTTCCTCCATATCATCTCCAGAACTGCTACTGTAATCATTATCAGAACTCATCTTTTTCTTGCTTATCCCAAAAATCAAAGCTTTTGTTTTCACAGATCCAATCTTCCTATGTTCACTCAGAAGGGCTAAAGACACTATCAAAAACCAGCAAAGACACTATCAAAAACCCCGTAATAACCAGCAAAGACACTATCAAAAACGGGGTTACCAATCAGCGGTTAAACCATAGCGGGAGACCAAACCTGCTCCTAGATGGGTTGCTCCTACTGAGGTTAAACCGGGACCAAAGAGGAAACCTGCAGCCAAACCTATTCCTCCAAAGGGTGTAAAATCTACACCTAGGAGGCAACCTGTGCCTAAACCAGTTCCCACAAACGGTGTAAAACCTACACCTAAGGGGAAAGCTTTGTCAAAGCAAGTTCCTCAAAGAGGTGCCAAACCTAACCCTCCCGGACCCAGGCAAATCTGGGTACCAAAGGTCCGCTAAACTTGTTTTGCAGGACGGTCATGTGTGATACTCAGACTGTGGATGCTCCATACACATGACCGGAAGGAGGGAGCTGCTCACGATCTACAAGGAACAATATTGCGAAGACGTGAGGTTTGTCAACCTGTGCTTTTACACCTGCTCATGTGTTTAGGGGGAGCATGATCAGCCATCAGGTAAGTACATTCTACTGTTGAGGGGGAGCGTCACACACAATTTTTTAAATACTGAAAAGTTTTTTTTGTGTGGATACTCCCGTGTGCATTTCACACTACGCGCACATTCTGAGGGGGAGCATCCAACTGGATGTTCATCAGTTGAGGGGGAGCGACACAATGTTTTTCTTTAAACGTTCAAAAGTTTTTTATGTGTGTCGGACTCTCCATTGCCCAAGTTTGCAATATTCGAGGGGGAGCAAGGTAATCCCCACGCTCAATTTGAGGGGGAGCGAAAGAAGGTTCGTTTTTTAAATCCACATAGTCCTATTTCTGCAAAATCAACAAGGACATGAAAAGTTTTTTTTTAAAATCCAGAGTTTCCGGACAGGTATCCATAAACCCAATCTGTCCGGATGAGTTTCCGGACCGGGTCCCTATCCGGAAAAATTCAATTCATCCGGAATCCTTCGTTGTCCGGATAGTTGGGTTTGTCCGGTAAGCTTTGCACTTCCAGTGTGTTGTCCGGACACCCCTGTTCCGTCTATCGAGTACCTGTTTTCCTACTGCCAGTCCTCAATCTGTCTCAGATTGATCCATTTACAGCAAAGGTATTCGCCGGAACTTGTTTAACCGTCTTGTTTACTAACTTTGGATCTTTTACAGATATTCCATGGCGGATCAACAACCTCAACAAAATCCGAGGGGAAGCTTCACCCTGTTTTTCTTAAAATGCTAAATGTTTTTTGTGTTGATCACTCCCAAGTAAGTAACACTCTCACTCTAAGGGGAAGCATGTCAATCTCCATGTATGTTTTGAGGGGGAGCAGGATTATATCAGTGCTTTGCATATGCCTGAAACCCTACCTATGATAGCATATAGACAAGAGTTAGGGAATCCCATGGTCCAGCCAGCGCCGGAGGGACCTACCTCGGGACATAGAACATGTGAGATGGAGGGAGTTAAGGTCGAAAGTGAACCAAGTAAGATTGAACCGTAAAGATAACGAGGCTCTTGAGCGACCCGAAACGAGTGTAATCCGGGTAGCCACATCTGCTATCCTGTCTCATACGTTGGGACGGGATATTGAAGAAGCCTCCATGGACCCAACGGAGCAATTGCACGACCCCCTTATCCACTCATCCGTCTCTCAAAAGACGGATGTTTCAACTTCACACGGGGAAATAACACAACTTCCACCGGCCTCTCACTCGGAGAGTGCTGGTGTTGAAGCAAGCGACCAGCAGCCCTCGGTCGCGACTTCATTTCGTGCACAATCGAGTCTAGAGCCATTTGCTATTGAAAATCCTTTGGCTAGGACACAAGAGGAGCAACACCAAGTCGAGAATTTTCGTGACTCGACCGCAACCACCGTAGTGTCGTCACCTTTAGGTGGCACGCGAGGATCGGAGGGAAATCCTACCACAGCTACCGACATGCCAGCTGTGAACGTTGGTGGCTCTGTCTCTCAGGTAGACGCCTCAACGGGTAATCTAAGTGATCCCGGTTTTCTCACCTAGACTTTGTGTCGCAAGGGTCCCCGGACAGCACCCTCAAGGCTGTCCACGAAGCAATGGAACTGCATGTCGCGGTCGAGCTTGCCAAATTAATCAAAGGCAAAGCGAAGATCGTTGAAGCTGAAACCGCTCCTCCACCTACCTACTCGGTGGAAACTCTCAAGACGATACTTCTAGCCCAATTGCACCAGGATTCCAATGCCTCGCCCGAAGCAGACCTGATCACCGTTCTGAAAACACAGGTCACTGCTCCTTCCACATCAATTACCTCTCGACTGGATTGCATTGACTCGACTCTCAAGGACTACAACCGAGCACTCACAACGCTGTCCGACAGAGTCCGCTCACTCGAAGAAACCTGTAAGAGTCAAGCAGGCGGTCTGAAACGTAAGCACGATGACCAGGATGATCCTGATCACCGTGAAGGGAGAAACGACAAAGACTAAACGAGACCGCCCAGATCCTTACTGCTGAAACTACAACTGTGGTTCAACTGGATCCCTCAACTACGGCTACTACAACCGGAACAGATCCTGAAGCCGAGTTACCTTTAGCTGAAATGGTGATTGATATGGATATATCAGATGAAGAAGACCCGACGGTTGAAAAGCCCGAGGGTTCAACACAAGGATTGATCGACTTTGACTCATCAGACAGACCTCTACTGGATATGATAGATCCAGACTGTGAAGCCAACCCGGAGACCGAAGATGCATGGTATCAAAAAGCCGCCAGTGCCGCAAATCTTCAGGTAAATTTGGTCTTCCCAATGATGACGAAGACAACATCGATTATGATCAGTTCCTGCTCCAGAATTTTTATGGTACTTCTCCCGTTCACTATGCTCAACCCACTGGAACTTCAACAAGACCTGAAACTACTACTGCCAACATTCCGACAACTCCTCTTCAAACGACAGCTTCTGATCTTCCTCCCCCTCCTCAGCAACAAATCCGTTGGGAGACGATCATGATACTTATCCTTCATCTGGAAGAATCTTTGAAGAAGTTGTTCGTCCACAAGCTTCGCCCGATCAAGCCGACCTTTTGCCTTGGTATTTACAACCTCAACCCCGAATACCAACAGCGTTATATCAGCACAATGCAGCGGTGTCTTCCAGTCAGCCAAGTCAGAACCAAGCATCAGATCACAGAGGTACTTAACATCCATTCAAGACGCATCATGAAAATCGTCTACCCAGTATTCACTGTCCGACGTGAAGATGGGAATGAATGGAAATTCTCTGAAGCCGACTTCCAGCACCTCCGACCGTTCGACTTCCTGGCTATTCTGAAAGAGCTTCGTACAAGAACCATCCAACCGCTTGAAGTTACAAAGGCGTTCGAAGCTGTTCGTCGATACCTGGTCCGTACCATTATGATGTCATATCTAACGGATTTTCAAATGGCTATCGAGAACAGGGCAAAGAAGGTAAATCTGATAAAGCCGAATCTGAAAGCTCCTGAATTGAATATGTATCCCAAGAACGCTATGCTTCTAGAACCAGAATTTGGGACCGTCTTCATTAATGAACAGAAAGAGAAAATATTTCTGCGGTTCAGTCAGGTAGAAAGATTCTGCGACGGCACACTCCTCAAAGTTCGAGATGCTCTTCGAAAGATCATTCAGCACGAGTCTGAAAATCCAAGGGTTTCGTATGTTCCTAATCCGAATGAAATAACTGCTCCGAATGCATTGGAATTGGTTGAAGATCGCATCGGCTACCGCCGTGCTATCAGATGGTTCGAGATTCACTTCGCGCTTCGCAAAAGGTATGTCTACAACTGGCGAGAGCTAGAGCGCGAACTCGAACTTCAAATCAAAGGGGGAGATTTTTAGGGTCAATTTATGTTGATTTAAAGTTCAAGGGTGTAATTTGTATTTCCTTATTTTGAGCCTATTAGTGAACAGGCCGTGGGCTTGTTAACCACGGGCCCGCCATATAAATAGATTGCTTAGCCTTAGAAAATCGGCTAGTTGTCCCATTTGCTTTTCTGAATTGTATTGTAAACACTCTTATTGAAAGCATAATACAGGGATGACCAGTTGAAATCATTGTTCTTACTGTTTATATTACTGATTTCATAATTGTTGCACGGATTTGGAACTAACATGATTGTAGGAGTAACGGTCGCAATGGTCACTGCTGTAAATGAACATAATTACTTCTGTCGGTTACGTCTGTTGGCCATAAAGGACATTAACCCTGCATTGAATGAGAAAAACATAACAGAAATGTCGCATGTTAGTCGGTCGAAGTCGTGAGCTATGTCACGACGGCGAGGTCGAGGGGTATGTTTAACTTCAGCTTTGTTTAAAGGATCAAGTGTTCATGATTTGACTTGGTTATGAGGGAAATGCAATAAATGTTCTTAGCGGCTTGGTCGTGGTCAAGACTGGTGATTTTTTGCCCAAACAGTTTGCCCCCAAAATTTAAAAAGTGGAATAGCAAATCCAAGTTTCAAAAGTTTTTAAATTTTGCTAGTCGGACGTCTAGGGTCATGACACGTGTTTAAAAAATCTTTTCAGTTGCTTTGGAACTGGATCGGTCCAATTCCAACTAAAGAATAAGTCGAAAAGGTGATAAGGTCGTGACGTCATGTTGACGTACGATCGTGCACCACATCTGTAAACGCCAGGTGTCGACGATCTGTCGAGTATTTGAAAAGGCAGGGGCACGTGTCGATTATCGAGAGGATCGATATAACATGATCGTTTACATAAATAGCGACCTTCGATGAATCTTTTCTATTTTACGATTTTATAGAGTTTTAGAAGAGATTCCTTGCGATTTCCTGCTGTTCTTTCGCCGAATCTTTCCCAAACCTGTAAGAGATCTTCGATCTGTTAGAGTTTCGAGGTTTTAGCGCGCCTATATAAGGTACGACTCTCAAGTCTGTGTATGCGTCGTAAGTCCATTGCTAGGAAGCCTAGGAAGAATTGGGATATTTGGGGTTTTTCAGACCTGCAAACTTGGCTAACAGGTTTATCGATGGCGACAGAGCCTAGGAGTGCCATTCAGGATCAGGATGATATTGATAGTTTTAGAAATCTAGCAAAAATCCCTGCGGGGATTTCAGTGACCAAGGTCGGTCAGATTCGGCTGGAGATGTGTACTTAAGGGTACATCGTGATATACGAGTATCCCTTTAGAATAGGCTTCGAGTGGCCCTACTCTCCTCTGGCGAAGTCTTTTATGTGCGAGTTTGACCTCTCGCATGGACAGCTGATGCCCCAATTCTGGAGGGTGATCCAGGTCATCGAGCGACTTACCTCACACTGAGAGTCGCCGATGAACGTAAAAGCCCTTTTGGCTGCTTATCAGGTCAAGAAAGATACATACCGTCGCTTGGTCCAAAAAACTGCGGTCAACGACCGTAAATGGAAGACCAGGTACGTGTTCGTACAAGTAGCGACGCTAGACTCTGATAGTAATTGGATCAGGTCTGGATGGAACATGGCCGATGAGTTTTAGGTGTGGCCGAGCGTCTGCTTTGTTATATTCGTCACTTTGCTTTTTGGCTAATCTTCTTTCTCTGTGTTTTCAGACATCAATTTTGACAGCGTAGAGCCCAACGTCGATTCCAAGGCTAAAATCGAGAAGTTCTTGGAAATTAGCATAGACGATCGATCGTTCGTCACATGCCATCTAATAGACGAAGACGACGACGCAGTTTTCTTGAGTGAGAGGATACAGTTAGGTCGAGAGGAGAGAGAGAAAGAAGAAAAGAAGAAAGAAGAAAAGGAGAAAGAAGAAAAGGAGAAAGAAGAGGAGGACGAGTCTGAGGATACCGAGGAGACTGAGGAAGAGGAGAAGAAAGAGGATTCGAAAGAAGAGATGACTGGTAAGTGTACCTTACTTTGTTCGACATGCTTCTATATTCGTTTCAGTCGCCTAACTGTTCTTCTTTCTTTGTTTCACAGGAGAATCCCAACAGCCACAGCCGAAGATGTCGTCTGCGATGGCCAAGAGGGCGGCTCAGGCCGAACTGGCTCGCCAGGCGAGGGAAAGAAGGAAGGAAGCCCCGACAGCTGGGTTGGGGGTCCTTAAGAGAAAAGATGCTCCGACTACTGGGTCGGGAGTTCTTAAGAGGACGAGGATGTCCGTCCTGAAGGAACCGTCTTTGAACACGGGCGGCTCATCGAGAGTCGTCTCGCCTGAGAAGGCGAAGGTGTCGTCCGTATCTGTCGAGAAGACTTCCGACACGGTTGACACGACACTTGTCGATCCTGTGCATCCGGCAAAATTGACGGTGTCTCCTGATGCCACGTCAGGCCCCTCGTTGGTCGACAAGGGCAAGGGTACGCATACGGGCTTTGGAGAGGAAACGACGGTTAACTTAACGTTGCCGTCGGATTTCATGGTGGACAATGTCCTGGACGGGACGAGCTTATTTCCCCACTTGGATAAGTTTCATCTCCCCTCTTTCAGGGAGCGCTTCAACGGGGTCTCCATTGATAGTGTGGGGTCCTATGTTGCCGGTCTGGCATTTATGGTAAGTCTATCTTTCAAGACTTTATTTTTCGTTTGTCGTTGTTGTTGTCGTTGTCGTTGTCGTTGTTGGGTATTTTACTAACGTGTTTTCATATGTTTCAGACGTTTCAGTCTTCCTTGGCTCTGCATGCCGAGACGTTGAAGATTGAGGGTCTAGTATCCTCTGCTATTAAGAGAGAGGATGCGGCATTGGCGAGGGAGAAGTCCGCCCTAGTGCGCGTCAAGGGTATGTCGAAACGACTCGACGAAGCTCTGGATGAGCTGGAAGCCATCGAACATGCGAGGACCGACGTGAACGCTCGTCTGAAGCAATCCTGCTCTATAATCGCCGACCAGAGAGAGGAGTTAGACAGGAGGTAGGCGTCCTTGGACATGAAGGAGAAGGAGGTCGAGGAGTCTAAGTCCAAGGTGGCGGACCTGGAGAAGAAGGTGAGGGAGCTCAAAGATGAGGCTGCGTCTACTTTTTCCCTTGCTCGTCTGACAGCTCGGGCGGCGATCATGCGGCAACACTTATCGGGGAAGAACCCCTTGGCCTTGGCGTCGACCGAACTTGCTTACTTTCTGAGTGAGGTCGGGTCCGCAAGGGATCTCGACTCTGATGATGAGAAAGAGGTTGAAGAAGAAGAGGTTGTAGATGAGGGCCGCCAGGGTGAAGTTTCGGGCAAGGATGCTCCCGGCGCTCCTTCTAATCCTTAGAGAATTTTTCCATTTATCTTAGTTTCGAATGCTCGACAGTTGGTGGTCGAGCTATTTCGATGTAATCGTATATTTTAATTTTACTTTTTCGTATGTACGATGTCGATTTACACGTGTCATAGCTAGATATAACATCAGTTGTGAAACTCGTTAAGTATAGAACAAACAAGGAATCGTGCGACTTAGGCATCCATTGTAATTACAAAGACTAGCACACAAGTCGTAAGATTTTCATACTTTAAGATTATGCTGGCATATATAAGTACATGCAATCAAAGCATTCATTCAGAACATGAATCTTGTCTATGTTAAGAAACTTAGATCATGGGTCGCTTGGACTAGATGATCGTACGACTAGATTTTACGATGAGACTTGAGTCGTATGCCCCTGTGATAGAATATTCAAGTCATAGACCTGAACACTTATGTCATGCGACTTTACGAGATTAAAGTCGTGTAGTATACTTTGCAATCTTATGTCGTGTGATCTGCGATAAAACAACGTCAGAGGTTGGTCGTTGGCTAACCAACGACCCTCCGATGCTTAAGTCAGTAATCGTCATGGTAAAAAATCGTATGAAAGAAGGAAAGGATTCAGAAAAAATTACCTTCTCAGAGTTTTCCCGTCTAAGGGGGGATATTTTGCCCCTCGTCATTTTACACCTTATTCCCTTTAGGAGCAAATAGGTTTAAATGACGGGTTCGACACTGAGTCATTGGGAATTGATGCCAAGGTCTATGTCGACCGTGCGATCGGGCAAAACAGTTGATATGTTCTTGCTTTGATCTAGGATGCCTTTGTTGACCTGTAACTGCAAGATGGTCTACTTTTGCAGTTTCAGGGTGGTTTTATAGCAATCACGAGCGACTTTCGGCTCACTTTTGATCTCCTGGATTCCCCACGGCGTAGGGAACTTCCTGATATGATGATACGTCGAGGGAATAGCTTTCATTTCATGGATCCATGGTCGATCTAAGATTATGTTATAGGCCGACGCACAGTCTATGACGCATAACTTGGTCTGCTTGTTGACTCCACCTGCATAGACGGGCAAGATGATTTCTCCAAAAGTGCTCGTCGCTTCTCCATTGAAACCGACCAAGGTTGTCGAGCGTCGGGTGATCTCAGATCGGTCGATTCCCATGGCTTTGATGGTGTCAAGGAAGACGACGTTCGCTGAACTGCCTCCATCGACCAAGACTCGTTGGGTTAAACATTTACCAATCGTGAGTTGAATGATCAACCCGTCATGATGCTTATGATATGAGTCGCCGAGGTCGTCTTGGTCGAATGAAATCTTCATGGCTTCTAACTCCAGATCTCCTTTGGGTCTCGATGAGCATGGGATAGGTCGATCGTCGGGTGCTTGGCTGGCATGACGTTTGGCTACGGAATACATCAGACCACATACGTCAGAACCACCAGTGATGTAGTTGATGACTTTTTCATGCTCGGGGGTTGGTGGTCGATTGTCGTTAACTTGAGTAACGACGTCCTCGATGATATCCTTGAGATTTCCTTTTGGGACGTGATATGCTAGCTCCTTTTTGAGAGTTATGCAATCATCTATCGCATGACCATGGTCGACATGGAAGTCGCACCACTTTGATTTATCCTTCTTATCATTGCTTTGGTCGGACTTCTTCGGCCACCGGATGTTCACCTGGACGGTCTTCAGAGCCTTGACCAAGTCCTTAGTAGTCCCTTTGAATCCGTAAGAGGATATCTTAGGGTACTGAGGGAATTTGGTCGCGGTCTTGAACTCTGCTTTTGTCTTGAATCGGACGTTCGAGATTTGTCGCGAGGGCTCTGCCTTGGACACTGCCTTCACCTTGAATTCTGGCTTCTTCACGCTTAGCAATCTTTTGTCGTCAGTATGCTTACAACGAAAGGCAGCATCATCGTCTACCCTCATATAAGCGAGGCTTCTGGCTCGGACGTCTTCGAAATTCTCCGGTGGATATTTGGTCAGATCGGTGTATAAACCTGAACTGTCGTCTAGACCACGCTTGTAGTCTTCGATCGCGGTATTGACGTCACAGTTGCGGACACTGATCATCTCTGCATTGAATCTGTTGAAGTAGCTTTGGATTGACTCCCCACCTTTTTGCACGGCGAAGTACAAATCGCTGGTCTGCTTCTCCATCTTGCGACTACTAGCGAATTGCTGGGAGAACTGGTTGACCAACTCGGCGAACGACCCGATGGATTTGGGTTTGAGATTGATCAACCATTGGAGGGCAGGACCTGTGAGGGTCGCCTCCAAAACTCTTGCACATACATACTTCTTTATACATGTGCGGGATCGAGACCGTCCACATGAGCTGCTTATACTGCGCGATGTGCTCCGTTGGATCGGTCACCCCCGAATACTTGGGCGTGAAGGCGGGGATATTATATTTTTTTGGGACGTCGATGGTCGCGATCTTGTCCACGAAAGGCGACGCCTAATACCCTGAACAAGGCTCAACGTCGACGGGCACGACTGCCCCTGCTAGCTTAGGCAGTAGAGACACGACGCGCTCATTCTGGTCTTCTAGCATCTTTAATCGTTGGGCGACATGGTCATTAGGATCGGGATTTGCACCTACCAGTGGATCAACTCCTGCACTGGTGCCATTGCCGTATGACAAAATATGGCTGTGATCCTTTCTGAAACGGCTGCGACCCATTCTGAAACGGCTGCGACCCATTCTGAAACGGCCGCGACCCATTCTGAAACGGATGCGACCCATTCTGAAACGGTTGCGATCCATTTTGCATGGGTGGCGGCCTTATATACTAGGGAGGAACTGTCCCGACCTGAGGATTTGGGTTGAACGCCCCCGGTTGTTGGTTCTGCATGAACGGACCTGGCCCTGGATTGTGGACGAACGGAGCCGAACCAGGGTTATGGATGAATGGAGCGGATCCTGGGTTCTGACCGAACGATCCTTGACCCGGATTCTGGACGAACGGTCTTGGTCCGTTTTGTGGTCCGAAGTGATTCCTCAGTCGCGCGATTTCCTCAGCTGCTCTTCGACTCTGCTCAGCCATGGCATTAATTTGATTTCGTGCAACTTCTAGCTCCTGGTACATCTGGGCAATGACTTGCTCTGGATTTCCAGGGGCTGCCATTTTCCTGAATCAGAAAACGGATGAGACTACAAGAAACCGTTAGTAAAACCACGGTGGGTGCCAAACTGTTAATGCCAAAAATCGTCCAAAAGGAAAACTTAAGGTTGATTGTTAAGCTTAACAACTAAAGAAAAGAACCTAGTGACAAATCGTGCGACAGAGACAGAAAACGTAAAAGGGACAAAGATTTTGGTGACGCGGGAAAAACCTCAACGAGGAAAAAAACCTGCGGATGACTTTGGGGGTCGTCATTGCACTATGATCGCCAAACAGGGGCGATGTCCTTATGTTTCGGGTGTCGATCGTACAGAGATTACAATACAAATGAAAGAAGAGACTTTAAATGTAAAGTAACAAGTGTTTCCAATGTAAAAACGAGTGTGTCGTGTGTGAAAACTATATCTCGTGTATGAAAGTTATGCGTCGAGCGTGTGAGTCGTGCATCGAGAGCGAACTATTGAGAGAGATTTCTTTGCTTCGGGTGTTCTTCGGAAAGCAGATGTCCTCAAATGGGATTGTAATCTTCGTATTTATAGTCTTTGTGGCTTTAATTGACCATCGTGATTGTAGGAGTAACGGTCGCAACGGTCACTGCTGTAAATGCCCATAATTACTTCTGTCGGTTATGTCTGTTGGCCATAAAGGACATTAACCCTGCATTGAATCAGAAAAACAGAACAAAAATGTCGCATGTTAGTCGGTCGAAGTCGTGAGCTATGTCACGACGGTCGAGGTAGAGTGGTATGTTTAACTTCAGCTTTGTTTAAAGGATCAAGTGTTCACGATTTGACTTGGTTATGAGGGAAATGCAATAAATGTTCTTAGCGGCTTGGTCGTGGTCAAGACTGGTGATTTTTTGCCCAAACAACCGACAATTATGAACAAGCATTGCAGAAACTTAAGGAGTACATGACGTCGCCTCCTCTGTTATCAAAACCTCACGATCATGAGGTCTTGCATCTATATTTGGCTGTTAGTCCTAATGCAGTAAGTGTCGTCCTAACACGAGAGGATGAAAAGCAACAACTGCAGATCTACTATGTAAGTAAATCTCTCTTGGACGCCGAAACCATGTATTCCTCTATGGAAAAGTTGCTTTTATCGCTAGTCAGAGCTGCCAAGAAATTGTGACATTATTTTGAATCACATCCTATTACTGTCATGACTAACTTTCCTCTTAAGTCTGTCTTGAGGAAACCTAAGTTGACAGGTCGTTTGGCAAAATGGAGTATATATCTCAGCAGTTACGACATTGATTTCAAACCTAGGACCGCGATTAAATCGCAAGCATTGGCGGATTTCATTGCTGATTTCAGCCCTGAATTGGAAAAAGAAGCAGAGCTCGAAGTGTCTACTGTGGCGACTCATGACGACGCACCTTGGACTCTATACGTCGACGGATCGTCCAACAGTAGAGGTTCAGGCCTAGGCGTCGTCTTAAAGTCGCCCAGGGGGCAAGATAGTGTATTCAGTGCGATGCGACTTCAAAACCACCAACAACGAAGCTGAGTATGAAGCCCCTGATCGTGGGAATGAATATGGCCCACAACTCGGGGGCAGCCGCGTTACATGTCAAAAGCGATTCTCCCCTGGTCGTGAATCAGATCAATGGAGAATTCGCAGCCAAAGATTCAAAATTGACAGCGTACCTAAAGGTAGCAAAAGAAAATTACGAAAACTTTAAATCTTTTTCTATTGAACAGATTCCAAGGGACCAGAACACTCAGGCCGACGCTTTAGCAAACCTTGGGTCTGCTCTGGTCGAACCAATATTCGACAGTATTCCCATGATCCACCTGGCGACGTCGTCCCTCGAAAATGTTGATGTCGTCCAGATCGAAGACCAAGAAGATGATTGGTCGTGCGACATCCGAAATTTCCTCATGCACGACCAACTCCCGGAAGACAAGATGGAAGCTCGGAAGATCAGATTTAAAGCATCCAAGTATGTCATGATCAGAGATAGGCTCTATCGACGATCATCGACAGGCTTAAACCTAAGATGCGTCATCAGCAAAAGTCAAGTTCAGAAAATCCTTCGTGAAATGCACGATGGAGAATGTGGCAATCACTCAGGAGGTCGCAGTCTACCCAATCGTATCTCTCGCCAAGGCTATTTTTGGCCAACCCTGCGACAAGATGCCTTTAGGTATGTCCAGAATTGTGATCCCTGTCAACGACATTCAGATACGTCCCACAAACCCTCTGAACCTTTACACTCGACACTTATCCCATAGCCCTTCATGAGGTATGTCGGCAAGCTACCACCTGCTCCAGGGCAAAAGGTATTCCTCCTCGTTCTTACGGATTATTTTTTTAAATGGGTAGAAGCGGCTGCTTTTTCCCAAGTTCGGGACAAGGAAGTTGTCTCTTTTATCCACATCATATGCAGGTTCGGGATTCCATCCGAAATTGTCTGCGACAATGGATCCCAATTCATAAGCAACAGGACTCAACAGTTCTGTGAAGACCGTAACATCAAACTGACGACCTCGACCCCCATATATCCCCAAGCAAATGGACTTGCGGAGTCAAGCAATAAGACCATTATTGCTTCAATCAAGAAAAGGTTAAAAGCTGCAAAGGGAAAGTGGGTCAAAGAACTCCCTTCGGTCCTGTGGGCAAATCGCACGACACCACGCACGTCCACAGGACTAACCCCTTTCTCTCTAGTCTACGGTTGCGAAGCAGTCCTGTCGGTCGAGGTCCAACTCCCAACTTCGAGGCATACTTCCGTCGATCACAACCTGGTCGATTTAAGTTATGACCTTGACGCCCTTGAAGAGCTCAGAGAATCAACATTGATTAGAATGGCGTCACAAAAGCAAGCGGTCGAGCGACATTTCAATAAAAATGTCAAGGCTAAAGTCTTTCAAGAAGGCAACTATGTCTTGCGTCGAGTGTTGATCCAAACCCTCAGTGATTTGATAATGACCCTCTCTTATACTTAGTGAAAATTGTAAGTAAACAATATGTATCAAAGTTTCACTATCGCTGATAAGTACTAAGATCTTACAGTACCGCTGATAGGAACTCTCGCTCTTTAAAATAAACATTCAGCGAACTCTGTTCACCATAAATGCTCTGAGTCTGTTCAGTCATTATGATGATCGCTGATAAGTTAGTTGTTTACTTATGATCCCTGAAGACAAGTTTCACGTCAACAAAGGTTCTACGCTGAAGTCGAAGATCAAGCTCAAGAACCAGCGACAAGTCTCCTAATGAACTGATGCGGATCAGCGAAACTCAGATTTGTCCACTCAACGTGAAGTATCAAGTACAAGACTTCAGCTATCGCTGAACTTTATGATTCGCTGAATAGAAAATGATAATGCTCTGAATCAACGAAAGCTGATCATGAAGTCCTCCGTACAAAGTACTTTTGTCTTAACCCCCCTTGCACGACTCCGTAAGAAATGTCAGAAAAGAACCTCCGACTGTCTGAAATCGTACACCCACTCTGATACTACACTGTTCATCCATGCGGCTACTAAGGTTGTCAACCAAGGTCAATGACATGCAACCAACCAGCTGATGACACGTGTAAAGTGTATATTGACTTGCATTAAATGCATGCAGTATATAAAGAGATGAACCCACTTCATTTGAAGTAACTTGCTAACTCTGGACAAGTTCAATCTCTTATCTCAAGATAGGTTATTATTAGTAGTTTCCTTATCTCTCTTAGTGCAAGAAACCTTAGTGTTCCAACTTGTTTAGATTTAGGTTTATCCTTAATCTTGTTTCCGCAACAAGCTGTAAATTGTTAATGATTTATCAATAAACAATTTAGAAAAGTAAAATCTGTGTGTTTGTATTGAACCCCCCCTTCTACAAACTTGTATAGGCCTTCGGGACCAACAAGTGGTATCAGAGAGGATTTGTTTAATCTCATAAACAAGATCTAATCTAAGATATTTCTCTTCCTTGCTATTATCTGAAAATGGCCACCAACACAAACACAAATTATTTAGACAATGGTTCTCTTGCTAAACCCCCTAGATTTTCCAAAGATAACTTCAACTTATGGAAAAATAGGATGACACTCTTCTTAGAAGGTGTAGACCCTACTATGCCTTACTATCTCGAGAATGGTCCATTCATCCCTGTAAGAATTGATGCTGATGTTCCAGCCGCTGAGAATAGACCTGCTATTCCAGAAAGGCTGGTACGTAAGGAAATCTTTCAATGGACTGACGAAGATAAGAAGAAAGTGGCTATAGATACAAAAGCCAGATCCATACTATCCATGGCTCTTCCTGACGAAGTCCACCATTCCGTCATGAATCTGAAAACATCAAAAGCCACGTGGGACACAATATGTGTTCAGTATGAAGGAATGTCTGAAGTCCAGGACTCACGAAAGATCAACCTGGTAAGACAATACGAAAGCTTCATTTCTGGTAAGAATGAATCTCTCTCTGAAGTTCACCAACGTTTTAATTGTTTAATTATAGATCTGAAAACTGTTGGTAAGGAATATTCTAACTTTGAAGTACTGACAAAGTTTCTACATTGTTTACCTGAAAGCTGGGACAATTATTCTATGTGTCTCAAGCTGTCAAAGGATCTAAAATCAATGACCCTTTCAACCTTATATGGCACGTTGCTGAATCATGAGCAATCGAGCCATCTTAAGAAGAATCTTGTAAAAGATTCCAAAAGCACCCATGTTGCTTTAATCTCAGAGGAACCTTCTACTCAGCGACCCTCGGTCACTATCACTGAGTTAGAAAGTAACTCTGAAAGGTCATCAGATTCTGATTATTCAGATAATGATGAATCTTTGGCTCTCCTAACTAAGAAGTTCAGGAGATTTGCCAAAAAGAAAAAGTTTAGAAAGAACAAACCTCTTTCCATAACTGACAAGCCTAGATCATCAGCTTTTGTTGATAAGGCTACTGCTACTTGTTTTAACTGCGAAAAGACAGGACATTTCGCTAACGAGTGCATGTCTAAGAAAGTTTCTAGACCCTCAGCTTTTACAAAGAAATCCTTTGTTCCAAGGAATAAAGATGACAAATATTCAAAGCTGAAAGAAAAATATGATTGGGCTGCTTCTGATGAAGAAGCATCATCATCTGACTCTGAAGATGATGAAGCAAATCTATGTCTTATGGCCAAGATTGAAGAAGAGGAAGAAAGTTCAGACATTCCCTCCACTTCAACCTCTGCTATTCAGGTATAGATTATGACGAAACATTTGCTCCAGTAGAAAGACTTGAATCTATTCGTTTATTCTTAGCATATGCTGTACACAAAAACTTCAAAGTACATCAGATGGATGTTAAGTCAGCGTTTCTGAATGGAAAGCTGAATGAAGAAGTGTATGTGGAACAACCTCCAGGATTCTCAGATTCTAAGCGTCCAGGTTATGTTTATAAACTGGATAAGGCACTTTATGGCTTGAAGCAAGCTCCTCGTGCATGGTATGACACTCTTTCTACTTATCTCCATATTGAAAATTTTGAGCGAGGTAAGATTGACAAAACTCTATTTTTTAGAAAAGTGAAAGGTCATATCATTCTAGTTCAAATATATGTTGATGACATTATATTTGGTTCTACTAACCCTGAGCTTTGTACTCGTTTCGCTGATAGAATGAAAGATGAGTATAAAATGAGCATGATGGGTGAACTAACATATTTCCTTGGTCTTCAGATTAAGCAAACTGAAAAAGGAACTTTTATTAATCAGGGAAAGTATGTTAAAGATATGCTGAAAAAATTTGATTTAACTGAAAGTTCAGCTATGAAAACCCTTATGGCACCACCGCTGACACTTGACAAGGATTCAAATGGACCCCCTGTTAATGTCACGCTGTACCGTGGGATGATCGGCTCTCTATTGTATCTTACAGCTAGCCGACCCGATATCATGTTTGCAACATGCTTGTGTGCACGATATCAAGCTGAACCTAAGATATCTCATATGAAAGCTGTAAAGTGAATCTTTCGATACCTTAAGGGTACAGCGAATCTAGGTCTTTGGTATCCCAAAGATTCAGGATTCGATCTAACCGCCTATTCAGATAGTGATTTTGCAGGTTGCAAAATGGATAGGAAAAGCACCACAGGAGGATGTCAGCTCTTGGATGGAAAGCTGGTAAGTTGGACTAGTAAAAAGCAAAATTCAGTGTCCACTTCCATAGCTGAAGCTGAATATGTAGCTGCTGGAAGCTGTTGTTCTCAAGTCTTGTGGATGAGAAATCAGCTACTAGACTATGATCTTCAGCTCTCCAAAATTTCCAATCTATTGCGACAACACAAGTGCCATCGCTATAGCAAACAATCCAGTACTACATTCAAATACCAAACACATAGAAATCAGATATCATTTTATCAGAGATCATGTGATGAATGGTGATATAGAACTTCATTATATCCCAACTGATTATCAGTTAGCTGATTTATTTACCAAACCTCTTGATGAGACAAGATTCAACTTTCTCATCAGCGAGCTTGGAATGCTGAACTTTGAAGGGTAAAATCCTCAACGGTTCACATTGATCAGCGATAGGATAAAATCAACTCGTATAACCTATTCAATCATCTTCTCTCTGAATAAAACTTGGTTAAAGCTGATATCAAGGTATGTTTTCTCTCTCTGACAATTGCATGAAAATGCAAGATTTCAAAACAAAATGCATCGCTGAATATCTCTTCCTTAACAGCGATATTTTGAAAATTCTTAAAAACCATCACTGATATTTTCATTCAGTGCTTCATGTTTATAAAAGAGTCCCTGAGTTTTTCAAAACCTCAGAGACATCCTAAAAGAATATGAAAGGACAGTTGTGACGTCATTGCAACGGATAAACCCGGCACGTTTTCTCTTTTTGACACACGTTTGCACGTCTCGTTCAAACTTCCAATCAAATGCAAACACGTGTCCGTGTCATGATGAAAATCTTTTCCCGCTCAAAGATTTTCTCTTTCTAAAATATCTATATAAACAAATTATTTGTTTATATTTTTCTTTTACGCGATCAATCTTCCTCTGCAAAAAAGAATTCACTGTTGCATTTGTGCTTTCTAAAACTTCAAAGAACCGTTCATCATCTTCTTCATCAAACACCAAGGTTAATATGTTCATATTTATTACCAAATGCGTATAACTTGTTTCCGATCTTTTCCTTGTTTTAACAAGATCAAACAAAAGAACTTATTAAAATGAAATCATTTTCTTTCATGGTTTTATGAACACAACCATTTCATGGTTGTTCTTCAAGTTTAAATGCAAAAATCTTAAACTTGTTCTTCATTCGTTTCCAGAATCTATTTCTTCATAGAAAACTGGATAACAAGAATAAATGGGTTTTACATTTCGTTTCTTAAAATCAAGAAAAAACCTAATCTTCATTAAGACATTTGTGTCTAAATGAAATGGATAAAATTTGAACCATCTTAATTTAAAATCTTTCCACATTAAGATAATTCTTATTTGTTAACATCTTTGGTTAAACTGATAATACAGAGAAATGGCATCGTCTGACATTCCTGCTACCGCTGAGAACATCTCCGCTGATTCTGAGGAAGTGGACATCCTCAAGGCTCCTCAAGTCAAGTTTGCCCTTGACAAACTGGATTGGACTAAGGTGAACAACCTCTATGCGCTTCTCGAGTTTCCTCCTCGAAAGCAAGTCACACATCTAGATGATGCTGTAAAATTCCTAAAGAATTGCTGCATCTCCACATCCCTGACCATAACACCTCCTGCACATCAGCTTTTGCTCTCACAATTCTGGTACTCAGCCAGACACTCTCAACTACCTTCAGCCAAAGACCCCTCCAAAACAGTCGATTGCATCCTCTGCGATATCGAATATGGCACCATGAAGATCACCCCTGCCATTATTCGCAAAGCTCTCAGCCTTCCCATCGCTACCAAGGAAAAACCATTCGTTCCCCTCCCTGACCCCAAGAAAAACTCAGACAGGGAAGCCATCATTGCATTTTTTGATGCAATGGGCTATGTATGGGAAATCGGCAGAGACATGAAGGCCGAGAAGAAGCTGACGATTATCAAGAAATCGAAAATGCCCAGCGAGATGAATTTCATCTTCGCTCATCTAATCAGCTGCATGACTGCAAAGAGCGGCTCCTCTGACCAAGCCGCTAAACCTTAGCAAGCAATGGGATATGCACTGCTGAAAGGTCTCAACATATATTGGGCATCGATTATCTATGATGACCTAGTTCTAAGAGTGGACACCGTCGCTGACAGACCTCCATGGGTTCCTTACCCCCGATTCATCAGCGCCATCTTCCAATATGGCTTGAAGGAGAGCTACCCAGCTGATGGTGACCTGAAACTCTCTGAGGTCGGCCCAAAGATACTTGACTTCAAACCAATGGTGAATGAGGTACGTCTTTCTACACTCTTGACTCTTCTCAACCCTTCTCCTTCTAATTCTGTGGCTCCTTCAGCGACAATACCCATCGCTGATACCCTGGCCACAAAATCCTCTCCTTCTAAGAAAAGGAAACAATCATCTACCCCACTTGGTTCTAAAAGGATCAAGAAAATAAAGGAGCAACCCCAGCAATCTCATGCTGAAGACTCCTCAGCTCTTTCTGTAGAGCTGAAGGAACGTTCAGTGGTATGCTCTGCCACACCTGAACAACCCATCCATTCCATCCCAACTTCAGCGTCTCTAAACGCTGAGGTTACAAACTTGGAACCTACCCAACCTCCTTCAGTCTCTCAAAAGACTGATGAAGTGTTTATCAGCGAATCCAACGCTGAACTCAGAACCTAATCTCCATTCTCATCCTTCGCTCCTCCCTCTACTCATTTGGTCTCTCCTCCAGATCTCGCTGGAGCTGCCATCATTTCTACGGAACCTAAAGATGATTCTCCAGGAATGATGAAGACAGGACCTGCAGGACAATCCATGGGCACTTTTGAAGATGACATGGAACACTTTTTAGGAACCCGTAATTTTGACGAGTTCATCAATCCTCCTGCAGGTACACACCAACCCATAACCACTGTCACTAAACCCCAAACTTCTGAGCTTTCCTATGTTCACAAGTTCTTATATGTTACATGTCCTATTTTGGGAGACGTCAACGCCTCTCTGAAGTCCGTGGAGACAAAGCTGACAGGTCTCACCACCACTCTTTCAAATAACTCTACGGCTGTAACAAACGCTGGAGAGAATCTGATAAAGCTGACAACGGTGGTGGAGAAGAAGGCTTCCACAGACGACTTGAAGCAAGTTGATAACACTCTCAGCGACTTCGCCAAGGTGCTCGCTGACATCTACACAGACTACACCTCTCTCAACAATTCAGTTTCATCCATGTCCAGCGAGGTCACAACGCTGAAGACATCGGTTGGACAACTAGAGGGAGATATGTCTACTGTAAAGACTGACTTAGGCTCTGTAAAGACCGATGTTAGTTCGATGAAATCGATGATTGAGCAGCTCCTACACAAAGCGAATACTCCTGCTCCTGTCCCTGTCCCTGCATCTGACAATTTCACAGCGGCGGATCGCACTGAGCTGGAGAAGATCAATCCTGCTATTTCTGGCCTTCAAGACAGAATAGCAAAGATTGAAGGTTGTATAGGTATCTCTGGCCAAGAAGACAGAGAACCTACCAAAGCTGCTGAATCAACCCATTCCTCCCCCAGTCATCATGAAAAAGAGGGGGAGAAGAGCGCTGAAGATCTCTCCAAAAGCGCTGAAGACCTTTCCCATGATGAATCTATCAGGGGAGAGAAGGATGCTGAAGAAACCACCGCTGGACCTCAGGGAGATGAAAACCCTGAGGAAACCGAGAAGCTTGCCTCTGTATCTGAGGGGGAGCAACTCGAAGAAGAAGCTGATAAAACCGAATCCGAAGTAGAAGATGATGAAGCCGTCGACATCCCTGATAATGAACCATCCTCTTCTCCAATGAATGATGATGATGATGACGAAGATGACGATGACTTCTTTATCGTCAAACCTGCTCCGAAGATCAAAGTTCTTAAGGGAATATCGATAAATGAACCTTCAGGGGAACGGACAAAGACAAAGCCCTGAGCCTCTGGAGCTGAGAAAGGCAAAGGCAAAAGCGTCGCTGAAGATGACAATCTGACGATCTTGCTTGAAAAGACGGTTTGTCAGGTACACTAAACATCTCTCACTCCATCCCTCCTCTATCATACACTATCAGTTCTACTACCCAAGCCTATAAACTTGAACCAATTCTCTCTATCTGATTCTACCCAAGTTCTTACTCGTAAGATCGCTGTGTTTCAGCTAGTCCTCTCCCCTGTTTGAGGATATCGCTGAAGGCTCCACAACTGCGACTTCACCAATAATACCAGCTGATGCTGAAGAAATAATCCCAGTCTTAAATTTAATCTATGAGACTGATGAACCAGAAGAACAACTACTCTCGCACAGAGGCATACCTTCCTTAGCTCCTCAAAATCTAAGTGAAGAGGATCAGAAAAGAAGAGAGGAGATAATAAAGCGATTCAAGGATCAGCGAATCATTCTGAGGCGTGATCAACTTCCTTCAGTTCATCCAAAGTTCAGAATTTCCAAAAAGGAATACAAGGATCACCTCAGAGCTGAAAGATTAATCACTGAAAGAAAGGAAGCTGAAGAAAAGGATAGAGAATACGCCATCCAGCTTTCTAAACGATCAATAAAAGACCCCAAGCTGAAAAGAGTTCCCATTGATGTTCAACGTCAGCTATGGGATGATACTCAAGAGATCGTTAGAGAAAAGACTAAGGTCTCTGATACGACTTTGGAATGGGCTAAACAAATGCTGACCTATCAATCTAGACCATCCAAAATCATCAAGGCAAATATCAGAGGAAGACTGTACGCTGAAGTTCCTGTTGTTGAAGTGGATGTCTACAGAGATGACAAAACCAAGCAAAGTTTGGTCTCTCTGAATGGTTAGAAACAAAATTAGCCATTCAGGGATCACGCTCAAAGTTCAAAAGCCATGTCGAGAAGATCTTAAACAAACAGATCGACCTGCTTTCATCTGCTGTGGATATTCCTCCTACTCTTCCTCAACCAAGAAAAGTCTCTGATAAGAAAAAGAAAGTCTCTAGTTCAGGTCCTCCTATTCGGAATGAAACGGGCATTGGTTTCTCTCGTGCTGAAGTTCTTGGCCCTGATGCCGATCTCTCAATGCTTGACACCTCCCTACCACCTGGAGAAACATTCATTCCTGGCACAGTTGTAAGTGATCCCTATGGTATATTCTTTTTAGACTACTATGGAAATCATCACTTTCAACGTATCTCTGAGCTCCACATCGCTCCCATCGAACAACTCAGATATCTCGTATAATGGTGTGAAGTCAGACGCGACATCAAAGCTAGACACCTGAAGCCCTAGAGTTTTGAAGCAGCTCTGATCAAAAGAAAACAAGGTGTAACCATCCCTGACTGGATGATTCCCACATCAAAGACCCTTGATGAACTTCTCATCAAGGAAGAACCCTTTACAAGCTGATATGATCGCCCTTTTCTCTATTGTATCAGTTATTCTTTTGTACTTGTAATTTATTTCGCCTGTACTTGTAATCTTTCCATTTCTCTTTGTAACCTGATTCAAAGTTTTAAAAAAAGATTTCAGCGAATGTACTTTACTCCATCAGTACTGAAAAGATCCCAGAAAACAGTAATTGGGACAAATATTTTATGAGTTCTTTTTATACGTATGTTTTCATTAAATAGCAATTTTCTTTGTTGCTATGTCATAATCAAATAAGGGGAGATTGTTGATCCAAACCCTCAGTGATTTGATAATGACCCTCTCTTATACTTAGTGAAAACTGTAAGTAAATAATATGTATCAAAGTTTCACTATCGCTGATAAGTACTAAGATCTTACAGTACCGCTGATAGGAACTCTCGCTCTTTAAAATAAACATTCAGCGAACTCTGTTCACCATAAATGCTCTGAGTCTGTTCAGTCATTATGATGATCGTTGATAAGTTAGTTGTTTACTTATGATCCCTGAAGACAAGTTTCACGTCAACAAAGGTTCTACGCTGAAGTCGAAGATCAAGCTCAAGAACCAGCGACAAGTCTCCTAATGAACTGATGCGGATCAGCGAAGACTCAGATTTGTCCACTCAACGTGAAGTATCAAGTACAAGACTTCAGCTATCGGTGAACTTTATCATTCACTGAATATAAAATGATAATGCTCTGAATCAACGAAAGCTGATCATGAAGTCCTCCGTACAAAGTACTTTTGTCTTAACCCCCTTGCACGACTCCATACGAAATGTCAGAAAAGAACCTCCGACTGTCTGAAATCGTACAACCACTCTGATACTACACTGTTCATCCATGCGGCTACTAAGGTTGTCAACCAAGGTCAATGACATGCAAACAACCAGCTGATGACACGTGTAAAGTGTATACTGACTTGCATTAAATGCATGCAGTATATAGAGAGATGAACCCACTTCATTTGAAGTAACTTGCTAACTCTGGACAAGTTCAATCTCTTATCTCAAGATAGGTTATTATTAGTAATTTTGTTATCTCTCTTAGTGCAAGAAACCTTAGTGTTCCAACTTGTTTAGATTTAGGTTTATCCTTAATCTTGTTTCCGCAACAAGCTGTAAATTGTTAATGATTTATCAATAAACAATTTAGAAAAGTAAAATCTGTGTGTTTGTATTCAACCCCCCCCCCCCTTTCTACAAACTTGTAAAGGCCTTCGGGACCAACATCGAGTGTTCCAAAGCACTAAAGAGCTTAATGCAGGTAAACTTTCCATTAAGTGGGAAGGTCCTTATCGTATCTTCGAAGTCGTGGGAAAAGGTGCCTATCGGCTCCAAACCCTCGACAATCAAGACATTCCACGTAGCTGGAATGCAACACATCTAAAAAGGTATTTCTTTTAAACCCTTTTTCTCTCCTACGACTTTTTATTCACCTCGACGGTTACTGACTTAAACATCGGAGGGTCGTTGGTTAGCCAATGACCAACCTCTAACGATATTGTTGATCCAAACCCTCAGTGATTTGATAATGACCCTTTCTTAAACACTTAGTGAAAATTGTAAGTAAACAATATGTACTAGAGTTTCACTATCGCTAATAAGTACTAAGACTGTTTCAGTACCGCTGATAGTAACTCTCGGTCTTTAAGTTAAATATTCAGCGAACTCTGTTCATCGAGTAGCTCTGAGCATGTTCAGTCTATGAGATGATCACTGATAGTTTAGTTTGTTTACTTATGATCCCTGAAGACAAGTTTCACGTAAACCAAGGTTCTACGATGAAGTCGAAGTTCAAGCCCAAGAACCAGCGACAAGTCTACTAATGAACTGATATGGATATCAGCGATGCAAGACCTGTCCATTCAACGTGAAGGATCAAGTAGAAGACTTCAGCAATCGCTGAACTTTATCATTCGCTGATAAAGAACTGACTCAACGAAAGCTGATCAGGAAGTCTCCTTACAAGGTACTATTGTCTTACCTCCCTTGCACGTCTCCATACGAAATGTCAGAACGGACATCCCTTTTGTCTATGATCGTACAACAAACTCTGATTCTACACTGTGCACCATACGGCTACTAAGGTTGTCTACAAAGGTCAATGACATGCAACCACTCAGTTGCTGCCACATGTAAAGCCATACTGCCATGCATTAAATGCATGCAGTATATAAAGAAGAACCCTACTTCAGTTTTGAAGTGTGCTCGGGCCATCTTCTTCTTTCTATATGTGTGTTAGAATATTATACTTAATATTCTTATCTTCTTTCTATCTTTTTCTAGTGCAAGAAACTTAGTGTTCTTAACTTGTTTAGATTAGGTTAATCCTTAATCTTGTTCCGCAACAAGTTGTAAATTGTCTTGATTTATCAATAAACAATTTAGAAAAGTAAAAATAGTGTGTTTGTATTCAACCCCCTCCCCCCTTCTACAAACTTGTATAACCCTTCGGGACCAACAAGTGGTATCAGAGCAGATTTGTTTAATCTCATAAACAAGATCTTATCTATACTAAGATTTCTCTTCCTTTCTATTTCTTAAAATGGCTACCAACACAAACACTAACTATATTGACAACGGTTCTCTTGCAAAACCCCCTAGATTCTCCAGAGATAATTTTAATCTATGGAAAAATAGGATGATTCTCTTCTTAGAAGGTGTAGACCCTACTATGCCTTACTATCTTGAAAACGGCCCATATATTCCTATAAGAATTGATCCTGCAGTTCCAGCCACTGAGAATAGACCTGCTATTCCAGAAAGCCTGATTCCCAAGGAAATTCATATGTGGACTAGTGAAGATAAGAAGAAAGTGGCTATCGACACCAAAGCCAGATTCATATGTGGCTACCTCCGTCATGAACCTGAAAACCTCAAAAGCTATGTGGGACACAATCTGTGTTCAGTATGAAGGTACTTCTGAAGTCCAGGACTCTCGAAAGATCAACCTGGTAAGACAGTACGAAAGCTTCATTTGTGGTAAGAATGAAACTCTCTCTGAAGTACACCAACGTTTTAACTGCTTAAGAATAGATTTTGAAAACTGTTGGTAAGGAATATTCTAACTTTCAAGTACTGACAAAGTTCTTAGAATGTTTACCTGAAAGCTGGGACAGTTATTCAATGTGTCTCAAGCTGTCAAAAGATCTTAGATCTATGACTCTTTCTACCTTATATGTCACGATGCTGAATCATGAGTAATCGAGTCATCTTAAGAAGAATCTTGTAAAAGATTCCAAAAGCACCCCTGTTGCTTTACTCTCAGAGTTACCTTCCACTCAGTGATCTACGATCACTGTCACTGAGTTGGAAACTAACTCTGAACGTTCATCAGATTCTGATGCTTCAGATGATGATGAAACTCTGGCATTCCTGGCTAATAAGTTCAGGAGATTTCTAGAAAGAGTAATTTCAAGAAGAACAAACCTCTTGCTATTACTGACAAGCCAAGATCATCAACCCTTGTTGATAAGGCTACTGCTACTTGCTATAACTGTGAAAAGATAGGACATTTTGCTAGCAAGTGCAGGTCAAAGAAAGTCTCTAGACCCTCAGCTTTTCCCAAGAAAAACTTTACTCCCAGGACTAGAGATGAAAAATACAAAAAGCTGAAAGAAAGGTATTCAAAGCTGAAAACCTTTAAGAAGAAAGGCAAAGGCCTTATGGCTGACTATGATTGGGCTGCCTCGGACGAAGAAGAGTCATCTGACTCTAAAGATGATGATGAAGCCAATCTATGTCTCATGGCCAAACTTGAAGATGAGGAAGAAAATTCTGACATTCCCTCTACTTCAACCTCTGCTACTAAGGTATCACCTTCCTTCTTTACCAATATTTTAAATATTGATGAAGCTGATAGTACTCGAAAGATCGATCTCTTGACTAGAAGTTTATATGAAGCCATGAATGGCAAAACTGTTGTTGAAAATCAAAACCTTGATCTCACTGAACAGCTTAAAAACTGTCACCTTCAAATATAAAATCTTTCTAAAATTTAAGAAAATTTTAAAGATCAAGTTCATTTAAATCAGCTAGTCAAAATCGAACGCGAAGAGGCAATCGCTACATTAAAAGCTGAAAAAGCTACTGTTGATGGACGGTATAATTCCTCAACAAAGATCACTGAGATAATTAAGTCTCAGATTCCTCTGAGTGATAAACGTGGTCTTGGTTACAAAGCTGACACTCTAGAACCAACCACTGACCGTTCCATGCTTAAGTTTGGAATGTCCGTATCCTCTATCCCTGACACTTTCTCATCTCAGTGTTCCTCTTCAAAACCTCCAATACCTGAGGAAATATCCAAAACCTACCTCAATCTTTAAAGACAAAGGTAAAGGAATTGCTTTTAACCAAAAACCTCAGAAGGGTACCTTTGTACCAACGCTGAATGCTTCTAAAGCTTCAGTGACTTATCCCTCTGGTTCAAAGAATAAGATCCCTGGATTTATTCAACGTGGATCTATTCAGCGATCTACTCCTAGAATCAAAGTGGATACTATTGGTAAGAAATCCGAAGAACTGAATGTTCCTCCTATTTCAAATACCAAAAGTTTACTTGGTACTGGTCCTTCTAATTCAAAATCAAAAGCTCAGCATGCAAATGGTCCTAGAACTACTTTTAGTTATAGGAAATGTTATCACTGTGGCCTTACCAATCATATTGCTAGTAAGTGCCCCACAGCCACCCAAGATGAAAAGATAGCTAAGGTGAAAATCAATGTCGCCAAGGCAAAGAAGACCAATGAGGTTAAGAAATTAACCAAAGTGAAGACTGACAAAGCTGAATCTTCAAATGCTGCGAAGATTGCTGAACCTTCCACCTCCTCTTCTAAACCCACTGACAAGTGTGTACACATGGTTAAGTGGGTACCCAAGACAAACTAATCTTCCTTTGTAATGTAGGTTAAGAAGGGTATCTGGTATCTCGATAGAGGATGCTCTACACACATGACTGGTAAGAAGAACTGTTGATCCTAACCCTCGGTGATTTGATAATGACCCTCTCTTATATACTTAGTGAAAATTGTAAGTAAACAATATGTATCAGAGTTTCACTATCGTTGATAAGTACTATGATCTTACAGTACCGCTGATAGGAACTCTCACTCTTTAGATTAAACATTCAGCGAACATTGTTCACCATAATACTCTGAGTCTGTTCAGTACTTATGGTGATCGCTGATAAGTTAGTTGTTTACTTATGATCCCTGAAGACAAGTTTCACGTTAACATAGGTTCTACGCTGAAGTCGAAGATCAAGCTCAAGAGCCAGCGACAAGTCTCCTAATGAACTGATGCGGATCCGCGAAGACTCGGATTTGTCCACTCAACGTGAAGTATCAAGTACAAGACTTTAGCTATCGCTGAATTCTATCATTCGCTGAAAAAGAATGATAGATCGCTGAATCAATGAAAAGCTGATCACAAAGTCCTCCGTACAAAGTACTTTTTGTCTTAACCACCCTTGCACGTCTCCGTACGATACGTCAGAAAAAGAACCTCCTTATTGTCTGAAATCGTACAACCACTCTGATACTACACTGTTCAAACATGCGGCTACTAAGGTTGTCAACAAAGGTCAATGACATGCAACCAATCAGCTGCTGCCATGTGTAAAGTGTAAACTGCAATGCAGTAAATGCATGCAGTATATAAGAAGATGAACTCACTTCATTTTGAAGCAACTTGCTAACTCTGGACAAGTTCATCCTTCTTATCTTGAGATAGGTTATTATTAGTAATTTCCTTCTCTTTCTTTGTGCAAGAAACTTAGTGTTCCAACTTGTTTAGATTTAGGGTTATCCTTAATATTGTTTCCGCAACAAGCTGTAAATTGTTAATGATTTATCAATAAACAATTTAGAAAAGTAAAATCTGTGTGTTTGTATTCAACCCCCCCCCCTTCTACAAACTTGTATAGCCCTTCGGGACCAACAAGTGGTATCAGAGCAGATTTGTTTAATCTCATAAACAATATATAATCTATACTAAGATTTCTCTTCCTTGCTATTTCTGAAAATGGCTACCAACACAAACACAAATTATATCGACAATGGTTCTCTTGCAAAACCCCCTAGATTCTCCAGAGATAATTTTAATCTATGGAAAAATAGGATGACTCTCTTCCTAGAAGGTGTAGACCCTACTATGCCTTATTATCTTGAAAATGGCCCATTTATTCCTGTAACAATTGATGCCGCAGTACCAGCCGCTGAGAATAGACCTGCTATTCCAGAAAGGCTGGTACCCAAAGAAGTTCATACGTGGACTGACGAAGATAAGAAGAAAGTGGCTATCTACACCAAAGCCAGATCCATACTATCTATTGCTCTTCCTGACGAAGTCTACCATTCCGTCATGAACCTGAAATCCTCAAAAGCTATGTGGGAAACAATATGTGTTCAGTATGAAGGTACTGCTGAAGTCCAGGACTCTCGAAAGATCAACCTGGTAAGACAGTATGAAAGTTTCATTTGTGGTAAGAATGAGACTCTCTCTGAAGTTCACCAACGTTTTAATTGCTTAATAATAGATCTGAAAACTGTTGGTAAGGAATATTCTAACTTTGAAGTGCTGACAAAGTTTCTAGAATGTTTACCTGAAAGCTGGGACAGTTATTCTATATGTCTCAAGCTGTCAAAGGATCTAAGATCAATGACCCTTGCTACCTTATATGGCACGATGCTGAATCATGAGCAATCAAGCCATCTTAAGAAGAATCTTGTAAAATATTCCAAAAGCACCCCTGTTGCTTTAATCTCAGAGGAACCATCTACTAAGCGACCCTCAGTCACTATCACTGAGTTAGAGAGTAACTCTGAAAGGTCATCAGACGCTGACTCTTCAGATGATGATGAATCTTTGGCTCTCCTAACTAAAAAGTTCAAGAGATTCGCCAAAAATAAAATGTTCAGAAAGAATAAACCCCTTTCTATAACTGATAAGCCAAGATCATCAGCTCCTGTTGATAAGGCTACTTGTTGGTTTCCCGTTTTGCTTATACACGATTATCAAATCTATTAGTTCGAGTTTATGTTTGACGCGGAAGCGTATTGAATAACTAACAGATATGTTTGATAGATTTAGAACACATAATATAAAGAAATAGTATAAAGATGATATCTTGAAGATTACTGTTGTTTTATATATAAGGCAAGAATAGATTTAAGAACAGTTGAGTATGCAAAGCTTTAAGCAGATATGACTCTCGATGTGCATAAGCTATGTGTTCTTATGTGCTTTTTGTAAAAACAGTTGTGTATCTCCTTTTAGGAAGAACTCAACACGAGTCCTCCTTTTATACTACTACAAGGGGACCATAAAGCATAAGCTTTTGTTGATCGGATGGTATGAACAGTTGAAGGTGTTGTATTTCATTTAATGGCGCAAACGTCTATGTTGTACTGAGCCCTATTGAGTCCACTCAGAGTTTGACACGTGTTGAAGTTGGACAGGGCATGCTATCATGCAAGTTGATGAACAGGTCAGGAACAGTAGCAAGATATTATAAATATCTTCCAAGTCTTTAGTGAGGACCGCAGAGGCTCTGTAAAGTGTTACAGAGGTTCTGCGGTATGGTCCTTTGTAGATCAGTCTTCACCGGATTCCGAGTATTTGGTCTTCTTTGCGCGTATGACAGAGCTTCTGTAGGACGCCTCTGTAGCTTCTGTAGCTTCTTGACCTTGATCTCTCGGTAAGTTCGTCAGAGCCTCTAGAAGAGGCTTTCTTCACTTAGCCTATTTTTCACTACTAGTAACTACTTTCTATGATTAGGAAGATTGAGGCTAACAATCTCCCCCTAAGTAGTGAAAAATAAAAAATTGAACTTGAGTTTAATTAGGCTAAGTTAGATAAGACAGAGGTTAGACAATACCTCGAAAGTTCTATCATTTAGAAATATGCCATTGTTAGTTTCAGGATACACTCTTACAATCAAATATGAACAATTAAGATCGTATTCACAGCAACTGGTCATATGATCTATTAACAATCTGTAAATTACAAGATATTACAATGAATTTCTCTCTCAATAGATCTAACAATTTATGCGTAAAGAGTTATCCAAAAGGTTAGCCAAAGATTCTGTTAGCTACAGTTGCTAACTCCTATATATACTGTAGAGAAAAGCTAAAGCTACAGTACATATAAGAAACAGACTAATAGAACAATTACACGTGTCCTAATTAGTAACTGAATATAACAGAGAATATCCCAAGATATGAATTCTGAACATACTTCTGAATAAGCGCTTCAGAACCTTTGTCTTCATAGTCAGAAGTTCTGAGTCTCCTACTCAGAACTCTGAACCTTCTAGTCAGAATCCAACACTTAGAATCTTTTTGAGATTTCTCACTCAGAACTTCTGAGTCTTCTACTCAGAACTTCTGAGTCTTCTACTCAGAACTTCTGAGTCTTCTGAGTCTTCTTTAGTCTTCTTACTCAGAACTCAACACTTGTGTTTTTGACAAAACTCTAGACCTAACAGCCAGAGGCATTTTACATTTAAGTATAATGAAAGATAAACTTAAAAATGGTTTGCATAGATTGGTTGTTTGAGAATCAGATTTTGGCGTCTTTGAAATCGTTGTAGCTTCTGTTGTCTCTTCCGACTTCTCTGATCCCTTTGTAGAAAGTTATGCAGAGTTCTCTTAAGCGGACTGTAGCATCAATCTCTCTGATGAAGGTATCTGCAGTGTCTCTATCCATTTGCTCGGTATCTCTGTATTTTACAAGGTTTGCTCTGAACTTGTTCAGAGTACAAGTTGCGTACTTCTGACAGTCCATGGCCACAAAAAGTTTGACTTCGCCTTGTGGGTTTTGAAATACTAACCCGAACCTTGGTTCTGTAATGATTGAGTTGGGCATTGCGTCAGGTGGGCAACGATCATCTGGTGGTCGAAGGTTCGGATGTTTGAGACCAAGATCCTTTCCCAGCTGAAAGTCTGTCAGACTGTAGATCAGAAGCCTTTCCCTCATTGCTTTTCTTAACACTTGATAGGCTCTGGTGTTTGGCTCTGTGTTGTAGTTGTCCTTCGTCCATTGCAGAAGGTCAGGTAGATCATAGGGATTCAGATTCCTTAGGTCAGCATCAGCGAAAGTGATTTCTGAATTGTTTACCCTTCTGACTCTGTAAAGATTGTACCTGACCCGTGGATAGGTTATTGTAAAGGAGTACCTACAGAAGATTACCTTTTTGATCTTGTGGATTGAGAAGACTTCAGCTTTTGTTCTTGGCTTTGTCCTGGTGAAGACGTTGTCAAATTCTTCTCTGATCTTTGGATCTGTCACATGATCTGTTGGATGATTGGTCTGAAAGGATAGTTTATAGAGGTATTTGTATACCACTTCTTCCATTTCTTCTTGTGTTGGACCAGGTTGTGGTACTTGTCTTCTGAGACTCTCCATCTTTCGAACAACTTCTGAGGCTTCATTCCATATGCCCAGTCCTCTTCTTCAGGCTTTGGAGTTTGGAAGGCATTAAAGGCGCTCTTCATCAATTTCTCTGTAGGCTTGGGGAATGATTTATTTTTCTTGGGCTCTTCTGTCAGTATTGCTTTGCCTTTGTCTTTGGCTTTTGGAGGTGCAGAACCTGTTGTTTCTGTAGGTTTGGGTATTGGTGCTTCTGTTGGAATGATGGGTGTTGCCTCTGTAGGTTTTGACACTTGTGTTTGAGAGGACTTTTGTGGCGTTGGTTCTGTTGACTTGATTGGCTCTGTAACCTCTGTTGGAGGTTCTTTGGTGACTTTTTCTGTGAGCTCGGTTTCTGTGGTTTGAGAAATGTCGAATCTTCTTGCCATTCGGAAAGATGTTGTAAACCTCCGTCTTTCTTCTGCTCTTTGCGCCATTCGTTCAGTCATTGTGTTGTGCATATTTCTTAGAACAGAAGAAGCAGAGGTCTTTGCTCTTTTTGGTTTGTGGGCAATAGACTTTCTTCATGGGATGGATTGGGGTTTTTCTGTTGGGTTTGTAGTTGGGGAGGGAAGATCTTCTTCTGAGGAGGATGACAGATGTTGAACATCTACTCCAAACATTGTAGGGAATTACACAGAGGTGGGTGTTTCCTCCGGGTTGTTGGTTTGAAGGACTTTCTTCCAAGATGATTACCACAGGGGTGGTTGTTGCCTCTGTGGTTTGTTGAGCAGTTTCTGGTACATGGGTTTCTTCAGCAGTTGATTCCACAAAGATGGGTGTTGGCTCTGTGGTGTGTTGAGTTTGTTGTTGTTGGGTTTGTTTTGGAGGGGCTTGTTTGATGGGTTCTGCAGCTATTGGTGCTTCTGGAAGTCCTCTGCTAGTAGCTTTCTCCCTTGTATTCTCCCCTTCAGGATGATCTGATGGACCAGGGTGGTCATCATCAGAGTCATCCTGACCCTTATCAGAAGTACCCTCTGCTCTGCAAGAAGCTTTAGGTTTCTTTGGTATTTCTGCTCCTGCGGCCATCAACTTTGCGCATACATCATCACAGAGGCCGAATAGAGTTGCAAGCTCTGCTTCTGTGTTGAAGCGCATTCTGCCGACACTTGCTCTGAACTCTTTAACGTAGTTGGCATTTGCATTAGTGAAGGAGACGATGACTTCTGTGACCTGGTTTATCACATTCTTCCCGAGCTCTGTTAGTTGTGCTCTGGTCATGTAATCTTTAGGCTGCATCAGCACAGTGTTGCGCATTGCTTCTTCTTGTACGTGTTTTAGGGCCTTCTGTAGATCTGCAGGGGTAATGCCCTTTGCTTTGTTGGATTTCTTGTTCATTTGTTCAAGGAAATGTTTGACCGATTCCTTGAACGCAGAAGTTGCGGCTATCCCGAAATATTTAGTGGCAGAAGTGGTTGTATTCGTGGCAGTTGTTTCAGTAGAAGACTTCATCTTGTTGATGGCGGATTTCACTTCTGTGGACAGACTGTCCATTTTGGTGTTCAGATTTAGTAAGGCCGTCGATGTTGTCTCTGCAAAAGATTTGAAAGAGCTTTGCAACTCTTTCATGGTTTGGTTCACAGAGGTGACAAGGGTTTCGAACTCATCCCTTGATACTTGTGTTCCTGTGGTAACCTCTGGAGGAACAACCCCTTCTCCAGAGTGAGTCCCTGTTCCTGAGACACCTTCGTTTACCCTTGTTTATACGTTGGGGGTGGAAGGATTTCCATCTGATCTTCGAGAAGAAACAAGAGTTTCAATCTCTACAGAAGTTCTGCGAAGAACAGTGTCCAAATCCACTTCAGAGGTGGGTATAGGAATGTTCTTCTGTTGACTCGGAGACTTGTCTAGAGTCTCTTCGTCTTTGTGCTCACTACTTCTTTCTGACAGAAGTTTTGGCCCTAAATTGTGCGTGTCAGAGGAAACGAATTCCTCTGTAGGATGTTCTAGTGTGATCTGGGGCGATTGATCACGAACTATAGGTGAGTCTCTTCGAGGAGACTCCCTAGGAATGGATTCCCCGGTTTCTGTGGGCGCAGAGGTTGAAAGAATAACCTCTGGCTGGATGGTTTGGGTTTGGATCGAGCTGTGCTGCTCTTTTTCAATAACTCCTTCTGCAGCTACACCTGCGGAGTTAGATGTGTGGGTTGCACTGGGAGTTGGTTTTGGTTGTGTGCCTCTATTAATCCAGGCATCTTTTCTTGTTTCTTCCTCTGTTAGGCATCCAAGCTCTACTTCATTATCTATCACTTCAGTCTCTGTCGCTAACCTATGGCTTGGTGCTTCTTCCCTAACTTCTGTTGTAGTTCCTGCCTCTGTGACTAAGAAGTCGTAGATTGCATGAGAGCCGTATAATTTCATGACATGTGGATGATAGAGACCTTTCCGTGTTTGGACAGCTTCTTCTTCATCTGAATCTACCTCTGAGACCTATATCCTTGTTTCCCTCGTTTCAAACCCCTCCTCTGTTGGATTTTCTAACATGGTGTCCATGTTATGGTCTTCTACAACTTCGGTCTCTATTTCTTCTTTACCTTCTTCTGAAGCTGGGCTTGGACTCCTTCTGTGAACGTCCAATCCGTGTTGGATGAAGGGGTTCTGTAGAATGTAAGGGGTTTCAGATGGTTGATCTCTGGGGGTTTGTCATCTTCTTGCATCGGTGTCAATACCAGAGATAGAGAAGTGTTGTTCTTCTGTGGTGTGGTGGTCAAGTGGTTGTGTCGTCCACCCAGCTGTATTTAGGGTGTTGGCAATGTCAGGGTTTTGAAGGAAATCGTTTAAGCTACCTTGATGAGCGAATCAATCTGGGGATTGATAAGGTGATTGATATCCCGCTTCTGCAACTTCGACTTCTGCATTCTCATCTTCTGCAGTTTCTTCGACCCGGGTTTCTGCGACCTCTTCTGCGATGGTAACCATTTGATCAAGTGATTTCCCATGCCTCCTTTTGGTCTTCCTTCTCTTGGGTTTTGGTGCCCCTTCTTCTGTGGATTTTGATTTTCTTTTCTTTTGTTTTGGAGAAGAGTGAGGAGCAGAGGAGCCAACTTCTTTGGTACGAGGAGGTGAAGGTTGATCTTCTGCAATGTTTGTAGAAGTGCCTTCTACAGTTTTCATCTTCTTTGTTTTGGGGGTAGAGGCAGAGGCTTTCGAAGAAGACTTCTTTCCCATGAGTTCGTCACGTTTGGCCATAAAACTAAGTTGGATTGCCAAGTGTTTTCCTAGTTTTTGCTTTTTCGCTTCTTTAGAGAGGGGTTCTACAACCATTGTTCCTAGGGGGACACCTAAACGCGGGGGTGTCACAGGGCTCGGTTTTGGAGTCCTATGATAGCGTATATACTTTAACTTAAGGGTTTTGTTCTTGGCATACTTCAGAAGCTTCTGTGACAGAGGTCTGCAGTGGATGTAGCCATCTACATGATCGGTGGGGATGTTTTTGTTCATTGGGAACTGTTTGGGAGTTGGCCCTTCCATTGGCCAGTTCTGCATCATCAGTAGAGGTTCGAACAGGACTCCCAATATCCTTTGGAATTGCAGAGGTGGTAGATACTTAGGATCGTTCTCTCTTGCCTTTTTGGTGTTGTTCTTTCTGTCGATCGTATTGATGATCTCTTGTAGCATGATGGTCGGGTAATCGAGTGGGAGATCGTAGTAGACCCCGTACATGATGGTTAAGATCTGATGCGAGCTTTGGTCAATGCTGCCTATCTTCCCTGTCAGGCATCTGTTGAGGATCGAAAACAAGGTGTTCCACAGAGGTGGTAGTCTGCCTCTGCGGAAGTCATTTCTCTTCCTAAGGTGGGTGTTGTACCCAAGCATTTCTACAAAGCGACAGAGTTCGTCGTCTGTTGGTTGATCTGCATATTTCTTCAGTCCAAGAAGACCCCTTGTTGGTAGATTGAACTCCAGAGAAAACATTGTTCTATTGAATTTGAGTTCCAAATGTTCAGATTTGTCTGGCTTTGAGATGTACCCTTTGATAAGAGAATCATATTTATCATATCGGCAACTTTGCCAAAATTGGTTCAAATACCTAACAGGTATTTTCTTTGGGGTTCTTGAGAGTAAAGGAAAGAGAATATGGTTTTCCATGATGTGTAGAAGAAGAGCATGGCTTCGTCGAAAGCAGTTGGTGAGGGGACCAAGTAGCAGTTATTTGACTTTATGGGTAGTACCTTGTCAAAGTGTTATTGAGCAATGAAGTTCTGGAGATGGGTGGTCGGAGCAAATTCTGCTGAGTCGCCGGAATCTTCTTGTTCGGCGTTTTTGGCGAGATGGGGGTTTTCTGAGTGTTCAGACTGAGCAGGGGAGTGTTATTGAGAGTTCGCCGGAGAGTGTGCAGGGGAGATAACTTGGGAAGATGAAGCCATTTGTAATGAGAATAAGATACTTGCAGGGTTTTTTTTGCAGGGTTTCGCCGGAGAAGAATGAGGGTTCGTAAAGGTTTTATGAGAGGGTAAGCTTGGGTTTTATAGGTTGGTAAAACGGTAGAATTCGAAAGGGTAAAAAAAAATATGGCACTGGATAAATATTTGGAATCCGTACTTGAGTTCGAACGGCGGGTTCAACTTTCCATAGAAAACGTCCCAAGTACGCCCAATGAAAATGAGACACGTAGGCCATGTCAGAGGATGACAGGACGTCGTGCGCGGCCCATTAATGCTAGGCGCGTGGGGTTGTTCTTAGCCACATGAATCTCACTCAGTAAAAGTAACCGTTACTGTTACAGAACCTCTGAGGTTTACAGAAGCTCTGTTAATTTTTTAAAAACTTGATGTTTATCCCTTTCTTATATATCTCTTGTTATCATGACTCTGTAGGTTCTTCTTTAACCAAAACATTTGTAAAGGCATTGTAGAGGATCGTTAGGATTTTTGTGAAGAATTTTTACTCAGAGGTTTTGTGGCTCTGTTGGAACTTGCAGAAGCTCAGTCAGGGCCAACAGAAGCTCTGTCAAGGCCAGCAGAAGCTCTATGAGTGAAAATTTCTCATAACTAAAAATCTATTAACACTTTTGATCATCCAAGTTTTGATTTGAATTAGGAAATGGTTTTCGGACATATTTGAAAGTTGGTGTCCGAGAAAACTGTTTTGGAAAAAAGTTTGTGCGAGAAGGTCATGGTGTGTGTATTTGTGCGTATTCGGTTTCCGAGATGACATTCCAAAAGATCGATAGAGGTTAAATTTGCGATCACAGAGCATATTTCTGGCAGAACCTCTGTTGAGCTCAGCAGAGGCTCTATGACCTCAAATTTCTCATAACTCAAATTTTATGAAACTTTTTGATCTTTTGATTTTTGAAATGTTATCTATAGTATCTTTAGGATATATTTGACAATTTGAGTCCCAGAAAATTGTTTTCAAAAACCTTTTGTACGAGAGACATACCTTTTGGTTCTTCTTTTCTCGGCGGTGATGTTTGACTTCTGTCGATAGATTCATCGAAACTTTTCTTTGGCTCCCCCTTGAGTGATTAACCTCTGTCGATCATTTCAAGGTCCCTTTTGCTCCCCCTTGACCTATGCTTGGATCAAAATAGGATAAGTTTTGCATAGTACATAGGTCATGTTTACCAGAGGTTCTGTAGGGGTTGTCAGAGGTTCTGAGCAGACCCACAGAAGCTCTGTGATTTCAAGAACTATTTAAGATTGAGAATTTACATACAGAAAGAAATCAATCAAAGCAATAAGTAAAGTAATAGAAATATATACTTATTCACAGAAGATAAAGCTATACTTACAGAGGATTTTCACGTCATATTAATCATTCCTAACTTACCCACCAAGAAATTGAATCTTTTCTCGTCTAATGCTTTGGTGAATAAGTCCGCGAGTTGGTATTATGTGGGCACGAAATGCATCTCGATTGTACCGTATTCAACATGATGTTTCAAGAAGTGGTACCTTATATCAATATGCTTGGTTTTTGAATGTTGCATAGGATTGGCACAGATGGCAATGGCACTTTTGGAATCACAGAAGATGGGTATTTTTGATAGAATGTGGCCGTAGTCTTTTAGCTGAGTCTTCATCCACAGAACCTGAGAACAACAGCTAGCAGCAGCAACGTATTCAGCTTCTGCCGTAGATGTTGAGACACAATTTTGCTTCTTGGAGGTCCAACTGACTAGTTTACCACCTAGGAATTGACAACTCCTAGAGGTACTCTTTCTGTCGAGCATGCATCCTCCATAGTCTGAATCTGTATATAAGCTTTAAGACAAAAACCAGAGTTCTGTGGATACCAGATACCGAGATTTTTGGCCCCCTTTAGGTATCTAAAGATTCTCTTAACAGCATCATAATGTGATTTCTTAGGATTAGCTTGATAACGTGCACAAAGACATGTGGCATGCATAATGTCAGGTCTGCTAGCAGTTAAGTATAACAGAGATCCAATCATGCCTCTGTAGAGAGTGCATTCTACAGAGATGCCATTTGGATCTAAGAATAACTTATTTCCAGTGGCCATTGGAGTTTTCATGGCAGAGGTATCAGAGAGGCTATACTTGGAAACAATGTCAGAGACATATTTGGCCTGATTTATAAAAATTCCCTCTGATGATTGTTTGACTTGGAGTCCGAGGAAGAAAGTTAATTCTCCCATCATACTCATTTCAAACTCACTCTGCATGAGTTTTTCAAAACTTTTGCACTCTTCTGTATTAGTAGACCCAAAAATTATGTCGTCCACGTAGATTTGTACAAGCATTATTTCACTGTTTTTACGTTTATAGAATAAGGTAGTATCTGTTGTACCTCTGTCGTAGCCATTGACTAGAAGAAAGGTAGAAAGTCGTTCGTACCATGCTCTTGGAGCCTGTTTCAGTCTGTACAGAGCCTTTTCAAGGTAGTATACGTGCCTTGGGAACTTTGAGCTTTCAAACCCTGGTGGCTGATTTACGTAAACCTCTTCTTGGATTTCACCGTTGAGAAAAGCTGATTTTACGTCCATCTGATAGACTTTAAAGCCTCTGTGGGCTGCGAAGGCTAAGAATATTCTTATTGCTTCGAGATGTGCGACAGGGGCAAAAGTCTCATCGTAGTCTATGCCTTCTTCTTGTCTATATCCCTTGGCCACTAATCGTGCTTTGTTTCTGATGACCACTCCATCTTCATCCTTCTTATTTCTGTAGACCCATTTTGTTCCAATGGCCTGTTTCCCCCGTGGTAGAGGTACTAGAGTCCAGACTTTGTTGCACTCGAACTGCAGAAGCTCATCTTGCATGGCGTCTACCCAGTTTGGGTCGTCAAGGGCTTCAGAAATCTTCTTTGGCTCTATCACACTAATAAAGTTCATAAAGAAACAAAAATTAGCAGTGGCAGACCTTGTTTTTACCTTGTCAGAGGGTTCACCAATTAATTGGCTTGGAGGATGGCTTTTTGTCCACTTAGTTGTGCGTGGATGATGGTCACCAATGTCATCGAATTGTTCTTCAGAGGCTTCTTGTTGTTCTTCTTCTTCTGGTGTAGCCTCTATCATTGTGCGTGTCTTCGTAGTTGATCCTACAGTTTGTGGAATGATTGGTATGAGTGGTAGTGGAGTTTGTTCCTCTGAGGACGTATAGAGTTGGTCCTCTATATCCTCTGTAATTGGTTCCTCTGTGGATTGTGGAGTTTGTTCTTCAGCAGCTTCTGTGGTCATTTTCCTTGGTGTTTCATCTTCTGCAGTCTTTTCCTCGGCATTTGTATCTGTAGCATTTACAGAAGAAGATGAAGCATTATTTGGATCAGTTAGAGTCATACCTGTAGGATTTTGACCGACGGAAGATGGTTCTGCGAAAGCTCTGATGGTTCCAACAGAGGGATCAATGTCGTCATGGAACATCTCTAAAAATTGAAGATTTAAGTCTTCTTTCGTTTGCGAGATGTCAGAGGATTCCCCTTTAAGTTCGAGTTCTGAACTGATTTGTTCAGAAGTCTTTTGGAAGGAATCATCAAAAGAAACATTGATGCTTTCTACGATCTTGCGAGACTTTGTAAGGTATATTCTGTAGGCTTTGGAAGTGGCAGAGTATCTGATAGGGGGTTTACATCCCTCCTTAACTAGCCGCAAGTGTACGGTGTCGTCTCAAGTAATACGTACGTAAGTACGAGTATCGAATCCACAAGAACTTGGTGTTAAGTACCGCAATGACTGTAAAGACTATTAACTGAACGATTGGAAATTGAGGGATGGTTGATTTTAACTAATTAATTGCAAGAAGACAAATCAAAAACAAGATAAAATAGCGATAAAATAGAATAAACGCACATATTAGAGAAACGTAATAACTGCACACTCCCAATTGGTACCACGTGATGCACTGGTGATTTCCCATACCCGTGAATGCCTATCTCATTCTCGCCTCATTCCTATTTCGTTTGATCTATGACCTTCCATTGTAAGTTGAACTCGTGACTCCTCCGTTTCCATTAAGGTTGTTCTAGGTCCGGACATACTAAAGAAAACATTTCGCCTCGACCCTACCTCACGGGATTCGCTCAATTCGCTCGAACCTAGGTTATCGCACATGTTGTCATGTCTAAAGAGTTTATGTACCTGAATACGCAATAATTACATGACAACTCTATTGAAAGACGCACAAATGTTCAAAAAGTTGATCTCAGAAAGGAATCAAGCAGCAAGATATGGAATATTGGTAAAGGCAGTCGTAGACTCTAATCACAATTTCCAAAAGATCATCCAGGTCTTTACGAGGGTTGTAACGAGGCTAGGGTTATGGCATAGAAACGAAGGGTAAAAGGGCAAAAATCATCGGCGTGTCAACCGTTAGCAGTTATGAACTCTATAGCTTTCCGCTCTATTATTTGGCCCTCTTTGTCACTATTGGAGTCGCTTTGACTCTCTTATTTTCTGCTGCTATGGATGCTATCACTAATTATTGTATTTCTTTTCTTTTTGCATTTTCTCTATATTTTTTTTTCTCAGTTGGGACTTCATTGGTCCTCTTTTTTTTTTTGATTGGGGCGACATTGGCCCATTTTATTCTCAATGACTGGCCTGCACTATTTTCTTTTCCGCTCTATCTTTCATAGTTCATTACCGCTCAGATTGACACACTTTCAGATAAGGTTGGCTAAGGCTTTTGGCTCGGGTTTAAAGGTGGGTCTGAAATGAAAAGGTGAGTGTATGGCTACAAAGGGGCTATGGTTACACAAAAATGGGTGAAAGGGTACGAAACTTAAAAACAGGGTTAAACAAACACACAATGCTTGGAATCATCTCTTAAGGTCCACACGATATGATCTACTACACCCTTACCTAGTATTCTGATGGTCGTCTTTGCTACTCAATGCAATAATACAGTGAGATCATTCTATATTCACAACAAGGAACTCGAAAAAGTGTATACGATTTTCGTGTATGAATCCCTCGAATTGAAAGAACCTCTTTTAGGCTCAAATCTCACTAACGGGTGGTCTCTACTAATGTCCCTAGTCATGTCCTTTCCCAGTCCTTCCCTAATGGTCACGTCACTATCACAAGATTCTTCCCACAATGGTCGGTCTTGATCATTCAAAACAAAAATTTGGGCTAAAGTAATCTAAGCATGCAGAGGTGCGGGAAATCTACGTGCATACACGTGGGCCCGATTGGGCAACCCCAAACCTTACCCACACATTGTCCCCAATGTGCAGGTGTCGGTTCAGGCGATACTAAAACAAGTATCGTTGTGCGGTTATTACAGGTATCAAACAGGTAAGGCATAACATAACAATAAGCACAAAGAGCTAATCTAGTTTTTTCAAAAACATGGCCACCCCAAACCTCGGTGAAACCGAGGTTTGCAGAGGGATCAAAGTGAGTGTGTAGATATTTAAAAAGTGAGGCACCCCAAACCTAAGTGAAACTTAGGTTTGTTGCATCTCGTTCACCTAATGGAACCAAAACATCATACACCACTCGTTACCTACAGAGTTTAGAACGTACCTGTTTGCCCGGAGGGATTCTCTTGAAATATTGGAACGCCCAGTTGGAAGATATCGAAGACGACGGAGAAGGGGATGCAAGAACAAAAACAAAAGGAAAAGAAAGCAAGGAAAACAGATTTTTTTTTATATAAAACACTCAAAATTCATAAATTAAAAATAAAGAAACGCAAACCTTGGTGGGTTGCCTCCCACCCAGCGCCGTGGTTTCGGTCGTGGCTCGACCTTCTTTCCGATCACTCCGTCAGCCTTTCTTGCTCACCAAATTTCTCTTCGCCTCTATCTCTTATCTTCTCGAACATCTTGAACACTTCCTTCTCACCACCAACTCTCAAAGTCATCTCGCCTTCCTCCATGTCGATCAGCGCTCGACTTGTGGCTAGGAAGGATCTTCCCAAGATCAATGGGACTTCTATATCTTCGTCGATTTCCATCACCACGAAATCCACCGGAAAGTAAAACTTTCCCACCTTGATGAGCACGTCCTCTACCACTCCATATGGGCACACTATGGATCGATCCGCCAGCTTGAGCGTTATGTACGTCGGCTTCACTTCCCCCAATCTGAGCTTCCTGAAAATAGATAGAGGCATTAAGTTAATACTCTCCCCTAAATCACACAACACTTTATTAAAACGAATATCACCAATTTGAATAGGGATTGAAAAACTCCCTGGATCCTTAAGCTTCGGAGGAAGCTTGTTCTGGATGATTGCACTGCACTCTTCAGTAAGTGCAATGGTCGATTGGTGATCGATTGCCCTCTTCTTTGATAAGATCTCCTTCATGAACTTGAGGTATGTCGGCATTTGGGAGAGTGCCTCCGCGAAAGGGATATTGATGTGAAGCTTCTTGAATATGTTGAGGAACTTCTTGAATTGTTCCTCATCATTGTGTGCCTTCACTCGATTAGGGAATGGTAGTGGTGGTACAAACAGTTTGACTACCGGCTTTTTCTCTTCACTTTTCTTGTTCTCTTCAATCATAACCTCATCGGCTTCTAGCTCAGTCACTTCTATGATCTCGACCTCTTTCTCTTTAGGATCGGTTCCTTTTGATGTGGGCTCTCGTATTGGCTCTCCATTCAGCTCCTTGCCACTTCTAAGATAAATGGCATTACACTCTTCCCGGTTCTTCGTTTCAGTCTGACTCAAACGTGCCTTGACTCCGAACAGCTAACGCCTCTGCCATTTGTCCCATTTGTCCCTCAAGAATTCGAATTGATGCGGTGTTCTGCTCTGTCGCAGCTCTTATCGTTCCGACTGAACTTGACAATGTACCAACAGATGATGTCAACTCTCCAACCGCATTGTCCATCTTTGACACAAACTTCATTAGCATCTCTTCCAATCCGGACTTTTTCTCCCCTCCTTGTGCTTCTTCTTGCCTTCTTTGATTGTAACCTGGAGGACGATAAACGTTAGAAGATTGAGTAGAAGAGTTAGAAGTATTACCGTACTGATTTTGTTGCTGCTGAAACATGGGCTCTTTTTGTGCATTTTGAGGCTGGCTCCACGAGAAATTGGGATGACGCTTCCATCCCTCATTATAAGTATTTGAGAACGGGTCGTTCCTCGGCCGGTTATTGCGGTTTTGAAGGAATTGCACATGCTCCGACGGAGGAAACTCTTGAGGTGAACCAAATGACTCTTGACAGCCCATATCCCCTTGGAGAGTTGGTTGAATTGTTGTCCCTTTCAGCTGATTTGTGATAGCTGCCAATTGTGCCTTAATAACTTTCAGTTCATCACTTTCTTGCACACTTGCCACCTTCCTAGTGGCTGATCGAGGAGTGGCATAACTATGTTCCGCAAGGTTCTCAATCAACTCATACGCGTCTTCATACGACATATTCATCAGTGCACCACCAGCAGCGGAAGTGAGGTCATTTTTATGATGTGGATGCAACCCTTGATAGAATGTTTGGATAACCATCCATTCTTGTAGACCATGATGAGGGCACTTCTTTAGCATACCCTTGTACCGTTCCCAGGCCTCATAAAAGGACTCTTGATCCCATTGGCCAAAATGAGTGATATCTGACAGCAATTGGGCTGTTCGCCCCGGTGGAAAGAATTTGTTTAAGAAAGCCATCACCATATCATTCCATGTACGAATCTGCCCGTTTGGTAGACTCTCTTCCCATTCAGCTGCTCGACCCCTCAATGAAAACGGAAAGAGTCGGAGTTTGATCGAACCTGGGTCAACCCCATTCACCTTGAAGGTGTTGCAAATCTTTTCAAATGTTCTCAAATGGCTGTGCGGGTCTTCAGATGCTGCTCCTCCAAACATATTTGCTTGCACCAATTGGATGGTGCCAGTCTTGATTTCAAAATTGTTTGCTGCAATTGGAGGAACATAAGGTCCTCTCTGGACGGCCCCCATGTTCGGATTAGCAAAATTCCGCATAGGCACTCTCTGTCGTGGTGGTGGTGGACGATTCACATTGTTGTTAACACCATTGTTATTAACATTGTTGTTGTTAACGTTGTTGAGACCAGGATTAACATTATGGTTCTGGTTGTTGGGGTTGTTCGCATTCACGTTTGGAATTGGTTCCTCGTTACCCATGGCGAACCCTTCTCCCCAATCTTCCCCAACATTGATGTTGTCATTGTTGTTGTTAACGTTGTCTAGACCCTCCATTTCTTGCTGACTTCCGAGTCTGACTTGCCTCCTTAATCTCCTTGCAGTCCTTTCGATTTCAGGATCAAACGGTTCGAGTTCACCAAAGGAACTCCTTCTTAGCATAAACTAGAAGCAACCTACAGCAGAAAGTAAGTCACCAATCAGAACTTGCAGCAATGAAGTAACAAGAAACTTGGGTCAAAATCTCGAATACGAATTGAGGGTTGGAAATCCTTAGGTTTTCACATACGAATATCAGACTTAAACGATTACCAGTTATTCCCTTAATGAATATCCAATCTCTAAAAGTCACCGTTGTTCTCTTTCGAGCAACAACGGGTTTTATTTTGAAAAGGACAAGTTTTATCTTTCGATCTCAACTTATGGATTCCAAAACACATTAAGCGCAAGATTTATTGTGATCATATAGATTTAATCTCTCGATCTCAACCTAAATGGTTCAATTAGGATTAAGGCGTATTCGGTATATCTCTATCACCAAATTCTCGCCTTAGACATGTAATTCCTAGTTCTAGTTAACAGTTAATTCTCTCGAACTCAACTGGAAACAACAAAACAATTGAAAGGTAGCTAAACTCTCAAAAGCATTAAAACCAAATTACGCGCATTCATTAAATAGGAAAACTGATAAATGTTCACATCATCTGTTCATATGCTTACAAACTAAATTCATTCCAACCCCCAACATGAACAGGTTAGTTCATGTCGGTGGTGGATTCAAATACGAAAGAAAAGAAAAGAACAATGGAAGAAAACATGGCAAACGTGATCGTGGTGAATGGAATGATGTACTCCCTTCTCTCGTGTTCGTATCTACTTCGCGTGATGAACGTGGCTCCGATTGATCCTCTAACGTGGCTCCGAAAGGTGTAAAAAGTCTCCCAAAATCGCCCCTTCAACTCCTCTGGCCGTCGTGTGTCCGTCCTCCAAAACCTAGCTGCAGAAAATTAGTTTTATAAAACTGGGCGTCGGGGCCAGCGCCGGTGCGGATGGGCTGGCACCATGACTGGCGCCAGATTCTATTTGGAATGTTGGCGCGGATGGTGGCGCGGGTTGGCTAGCACCAGCACTGGCGCCAGTTTCTGTTTTGCGATTTCTCGATTTCTCTCGTTTTCAGCTCTGGAACTCAACTTTGCTGCTTTTTTTTGACAAAAATGCTTGTACCTATACTTTCTCAACAAAAACCCATGAAATACTCGTATTTCACTTGAAGACATGCGTAAACCACCTAGTTTGAGATTCAAAATAATGTCAAAAATCGACATTATCAGTATCCAATGAATTTTCCTTCGTCAACTTTTACCTCAAACTTTCCTCTGGAATCTCTGTCGTTTAAAACAAAGCATTTACATCCAAACACATGGAAAAACTTGATGTTTTGCCGCCTTTTGTTGATCAGTTCGTAAGGAGTCTTAATGTGTCTTTTCACAATGGTTGAACGATTCTGTGTATAACAAGCGGTAGAAATCGCTTCTGCCCAAAAGTTCATCGGTAATCCGCATGCTGATAGCATAGTTCTTGCGGCCTCCACGAGCGTTCGATTTTTTCTATCGACTACGCCGTTCTGCTGTGGAGTGCGTGCGGCAGAGAAGTTCTGTTATATTCATTCTGTAGAAAGATAGGCTTCAATGACATAGTTTTTAAATTATGTGCCATTGTCACTTCTTAACTTCTGTATTCTGCATTCATAAAGAACTTGGATTCTTTTCATTAGATTAATCAAGATGATTGGGACATCTGATTTCTTTCGGACAAATTCAACCCAAGTGAAACGCGAATACTCATCAATTAAGACAAGTATGTATTTCTTGCCACCTACGCTCTGTATGGCAATGGGACCGCAGAGGTCGACATGAAGCATGTATAGAGGCCTAGTGCAAGACACATCTGTTTTGCCTCTGTGGGAAGCTCTTCTGAGTTTTCCCATTTCACAGGCAGAACACAAATGATTCTTATTAAATTTAACATTAGGAAAACCTTTAACTAGATCAAGTTTGACCAGTTTATCCAAGGTGTGAAAGTTCAAGTGACAGAACCTGTTATGCCATAACCAGGCTTCCTCACTTTTGCAGGCTACAAGGCAAACTTTGTCCTTGTTCTTGGAACTGAAATTCATCATATATAGATCACCTCTTCTTTCGGCTCGCAGATGTTCCATTCCTGTGTCCTCACTTTGCAGAGAGCAGAAAGTTCTTTTGAATAACACATCGAATCCTGTATCACAGAGTTGACTTACACTGAGTAGGTTGTGTTTAAGGCCATCCACATATGCAACTTTGTATACAGAGACGTTTTCTTTCTTTATGACTCCATAGCCTTTGATGTGTCCCTTCTTGTCGTCTCCAAAAGTTACAGATCCACCAACGAGTGTTTCTTTGTACGTGGATAGTAAACTTCTGTCGCCAGTCATGTGCCTTGAGCATCCGGAGTCTAGATACCAGGTTGGCACATACCGCTTCTGCAACATAATCATAGAGACTTAGGTACCCATATCCACATGGGTCCTATATTGTTAGAATTTTTCAAGTTTGCCTTAGCATTCTTGAAATACATTTTATCTTTTGTAGAAGAATCAGATTGTTTCTTTGTGGGTTTTGACTTTTGAATTTGAGTAGAGAGTAAACAATCTTGACTGGAGAAGTGATTATTTAGTTTGAACATAAGATCAAAGCAATGACAATATTGAATATGAGACGTGATTTGCTTGAACTTTTCATTGAATTTATTGAACTGAGCCACGGAGGCATTACATTCTTTCTTAACATTAGATTTCCTATTACAAGAAGATCTATGAATACTAGAATGTTGTTTGCAAAATCTTTGTTTAGTTTCTGACTTCTGTGAGTCTCTTCTGTGGTGAACATCTTTCTTTACTGTCACAGAGGAAAAAGATTTGTTAACTTTAGGCCATTTTCCCTTTTGTTGCCAAGTGGGATTTTCGTTAATTTGCCTTGAAGGTTTTGAAAATTTTGAACTTTTAGGATCTACATAGGTCTTCTTTTTAAGATTTAACATATCAAGCTCAGCAGAGGTTTTGACTTGTAAATACAAGTTTAGAAAATCTGGGCAGATAGGTATCTCTATGATTTTCTCTTTTGGAGAAATAGTTCTGTTAAGAACTTCAGAGGAGAATTTAACATCCTCTGTGTCTTAGTGAACTATCCCTGATGTAACATCTGTCTCTGAGTCGTCAGATGATGAATCGTCCTCATATACAGAGGTTGAGTCATCTCTGTCGACAGAGGCTGGATTTTCCGAGTATGTATCGTACGAGCTTTCTTTCTCTGTAGAATAACTTTCATAGACGGCAGAGGTTTCTGATAAGATATTTTCAGCGAGAATTTTATCTACAGAAGATGTACAGACGTTTTCTAAAACGTTTGTTTTCCATACTTCCAAAATTTCCTTTTCAATTGTTTCTTTAAGTTTTTCTTCTGAAAAGGTGGGTTTAAACTCGGGAGCTTCTGCCGATAGTTTCTTTTCGACATTTATCATACAGAAAAAAGCAACCTGCGTTTGAGTCTCTGGTTTACCAAACTTAAAGATACCAATCTGATCTTGTGTTTTCAGATATTTCTTTGGTTTGATTCCTCTATTGCTAGAGGTTGAAGATGATGAATCTGTGTTTTCAAACCACACATTGATCATCTTCGTATGTTTCCTCAAATGAGGTTCCACAGAGATTTTAGCCCTTTTACTTACAAACAGTAAGTTTGGAAAATCTGGTTTGTTCGTTTTTCCTAACACAAACAGAGAAGACAGAGGTTTAATTCTTTTGCCTTCAACACCTAGGGTAATATCATCGTACCCTATACCCCGTCTTCCTATTTGTGAGTTTATTTTTTCATACACCTTCTGTGCATCTTTATAGTTTTTAAGCAAAACATCTCTTCTGAGTAGATCTTGCCAAACTACCTCTCTCTCTCTTTGAAAGTATTCTTTGAGAGCTCTTATATCTGTCGTTTCACTCCTAGAAACTGAAAGTTCTTTTGTTTTGATTTTTAGAGCAGAGGTTAATTCAGAAATTTGACTTTTTAAAGGATCTAGATTCTTGTTCCAATTCTTTTCTACTCTTTCCTTTTCTTCAAAAATTCTGCCTTTTTCTTGAGTGAGAAGCCTCACTTCTCTCTCATTAAAGGTGAGTCTTTTCTGAATGCTTTCATTTAACTCTTTTAGTTCAATCAGTTCAACGTTAAGTTTAAGTGAATTATCATCTACAGAATTAGTACAAGAGGTAGAGTTTGAAGTGGATACCTCAGTTTCAGTGCCGGAGTCGACATCTGCCATGCCACAGAATAGGGCATTGGTGGTGTATTCATCGTCAGAGGTAGAGTCTGACTCGAAGTCCTCCTTGTTTGCCTCAGAATGCCCTTTGTTCGCCATTAGGGATTTTTGCGCATAATACTCGGCCTTCTTTTTGTAAAAAGCTGAGCCCTTCTGTGGGCGATTTGGTCTACTTCTGCATTCATTTGCGAAATGGCCTGGCTTCCCGCAGTTGAAACAACCTTGGGAAGTGTTTCCAGCACGATCGTCGGACTTCTGTCGGTCTCCACCTTTATCCGTTCGGCATTCGTTTGCGTAATGACCAGGCTTGCCACACATGTAGCATTCTTGTTGTGTGTGGCTCACCTTGTCATCTGACCTCTGTCGGTCATTACCTCTGTAGTTTCTGTCGATTGACCTCTGTCGGTCATTTCTATCATCTGACCTCTGTCGGTCACCCGATTCTTCTCTTCTTTCATCATCTCTTCTATCACTTCGGTTGTCTCTGCCATATCGATCAACTCCTGAACCCTCCTGGTTTCCTCTGAACTCTCTTGTCAATAGAGCTAAGGATTTAGCTAATGACGCAAGAGTTATCTCTTCTTCTACCAGCTCGTCTTCTTCGCTATCAACCATCACTATTTTCTTCTTCTCATTTGTTGCTTTCTCATTTCTCGGTCTCTCTGCAACCTCTGTAGATTTACTAACCAATGCGTATGGTGCAATGGTTAGTGTTTTAGCCTGTGCTATTTGAGGCTCCTGTGCTGCTAGTGTTCCATAGAGATCAGAGAGTGTCCAGGAGTCTAGATCTTGGTTTGTTTGTAAAGACATAGACAACTGGAGCCACTCATCATTCAGGCTTTTTAGAAACATGACGTTATTTTCTTTCGAGGTTCTGTGAATGCCAGACTCTCTACATTTGTTTATGAGAGAGTTGAACCTGTCGTACGTCGTTTGCAGAGATTCTGTTGCAGTGGCTCTGAAGGCATGATATTCATATATGTATTGTGCCCTTCGGTTCTTCTGCGTTTTAGCACCGTCTTCCAACTGTCTTTCTAATTCTTTCCAAAGATTGTTCGCTGTTTCACATGCATCTAAGTATTGAAAAAGTTCGTTGGGGAGCGCCATGATCAATAATCTTTTTGCTTTCTGTGCAACTTCATCTTCTGCCCTATCTTCATCTGACCATTCTCCTTTTGGCTTAGGTTTTTGATGTTCAGGGATTTCAAGAGATTCAGCAGTAGCTGGTACTCGTGGTACTATTGTCAAGGGAACTTGAGGAGGGTTGTAAAGATATTGTACGAGAGATTTTTCAGTACCCTCAAAGAAACGGATCATTCTTATCTTCCATTGAGGATACTCATCTCGAAGGAGAGTAGGAGGCTTGGTTAGTGAACCAGCAGTGAAAAGGTTATTTGTATTTGTCATTGTAAGAGTTTCGAAGGTTCTGAGAAGATAATATGACGAAAGAGTATGAGTCTGATGATCTGGAAGGTTTTCTGGGTTTTAACAGTTCCCAGAGTGCACTTTAATGGAGTTTTAATCTGGAAAAAATTGTTTCTTTGTAGAATACCACTTTCGAATAAATCGAAAGATGATAGGAAAACAGAAACTTTTCAATGAAATGAAGAACTGGTTAAAATAGAATGATGTCTACCACAAATCTTGTAACAAAGAGGATCACTTGATATTAAAAATCAAGGAAGGCTCTGATACCATATGTTGGTTTCCCGTTTTGCTTATACAAGATTATCAGATCTATTAGTTCGAGTTTATGTTTGATGCTGAAGCGTATTGAAGAACTAACAGATATGTTTGATAGATTTAGAACACACAATATAAAGAAACATTATAAAGATGATATCTTGAAGATTACTGTTGTTTTATATATAAGGCAAGAATAGATTTAAGAACAGTTGAGTATGCAAAGCTTTAAGCAGATATGACTCTCGATGTGCATAAGCTATGTGTTCTTGTGTGATTTTTGTAAAAACTGTTGTGTATCTCCTATTAGGAAGAACTCAACATGAGTCTTCCTTTTATACTACTACAAGGGGACCATAAAGCATAAGCTTTTGTTGATCGGATGGTATGAACAGTTGAACGTGTTGTATTTCATTTAATGGCGCAGACGTCTATGTTGTACTAAGCCCTATTGAGTCCACTCAGAGTTTGACATGTGTTGAAGTTGGGCAGGGCATGCTATCATGCAAGTTGATGAACAGGTCAGGAACAGTAGCAAGATATTATAAATATCTTCCAAGTCTTTAGTGAGGACCGCAGAGGCTCTGTAAAGTGTTACAGAGGTTCTGCGGTATGGTCCTTTGTAGATCAGTCTTCACCGGATTCCGAGTCTTTGGTCTTCTTTGCGCGTATGACAGAGCTTCTGTAGGACGCCTCTGTAGCTTCTTGACCTTGATCTCTCGGTAAGTTCGGTAGAGCCTCTAGAAGAGGCTTTCTTCACTTAGCCTATTTTTCACTACTTGTAACTACTTTCTATGATTAGGAAGATTGAAACTGCGAAAAGACTGGACATTTCGCTAACGAGTGCAGGTCTAAGAAAGTATCGAGAAACTCAGCGTTTCCTAAGAAATCCTTTATTCCCAGGAATAAAGATGACAAATATGCTAAGCTGAAAGAAAAGTATGTGAACCTGAAAAGCTTCAAGAAGAAAGGCAAAGGCCTGATGGGTTACGATTGGGCTGCCTCTGAAGAAGAAGAATCATCATCTGACTCTGAGGATGATGAAGCCAATCTCTGTCTTATGGCAAAGATTGAAGATGAGGAAGAAAGTTCAGACATTCCCTCCACTTCAACCTCTGCAATTCAGGTATCACCTTCCTTCTTTACAAATATTGCAAATATTGATGAAGCTGATAGTCTCCGTAAAATCGATCACTTGACTAGAAGTTTATATGAAGCCATGAATGGAAAAACTATAGTTGAAAACCAAAACCTTGATCTCGCTGAACAGCTTAAAAACTGTCACCTTCAAATAGAAAAGCTTTCTAAAATTGAAGAAGATTTTAAAGATCAAGTGCATTTAAATCAGCTAGTCAAAATCGAACGAGCAGAAGCTATAGCGGCATTGAAAGCTGAAAAGCTAATATTGAAGGATGGTGTAATTCTTCAACAAAGATCACTGAGATAATTAAGTCTCAGATACCCCTGAGTGATAAACGTGGTCTCGGTTACAAATATGAAACTCAAGAATTAACCACTGATCGTTCCATGCTCTTATTTGGAACTTTCGTATCCTCAGTCGCTGATACTTCATCCTCTCAGTGTTCCTCGTCCAGACCAACTATCCCTGAGGAAATTTCTACCTCTTCAAAAGGTAAAGAGAAAATGGTTTATCCAAAACCTACCTCTGTATTTAAAGATAAAGGTAAAGGAATTGCTTTTAACCAAAATCCTCAGAAGGGTACTTTAGTACCAAAGCTGAATGCTTCTAAAGCTTTAGTGATTTATTCCTCTGGATCAAGGAATCAGATCTCTGGATCAACTCAGCGTGGGTCTATTCAGCGATCTACTCCTAGACTCAGAGTGGATGTCCTTGGTAAGAAATCTGAAGAACTAAACGTTCCTCCCATTTCAAAAGCCAAAAGCTTATTTGGTGCTGGTCCTTCAGATTCTAAATCAAAAGCTCAGCATTCAAATAGTCTTAGAACCACTTTTAGTTATAGGAAATGTTATCACTGTGGACTTACTGATCATATTGCTAGTAAGTGCCGCACAACCACCAAAGCTGAAAAGATAGCTAAGGTGAAGATTGCCCCCAAGGCAAAGAAGACCACTGAGGTTAAGAAATTAACCAAAGTGAAGAATGACAAAGCTGAATCTTCAAATGCTGCGAAGATTGCTGAACCTTCCATTCCAACTACTTCCACTGACAAACGTGTACACATGGTTAAGTGGGTACCCAAGAAAAACTAATCTTTCTTTGTGATGCAGGTTAAGAAGGGTATCTGGTATCTCGATAGCGGATGCTCTAGACACATGACTTGAAAGAAAATCCTGCTCACTGAATACAAGGAAGAGAAGGGTCCCTCTGTGACTTTCGGTGGAAATGGAAAAGGACATACCCGAGGGTTTGGTGTACTCTCTAATGGTACAACCACCTTCAGAAGAGTCGCATATGTTGAAGGGCTGAAGCATAATCTGTTAAGCATCAGTCAGCTTTGCGACAAGGATAACAAAGTAATCTTTACCAAGGAATCCTGCTTTGTCACTGACAAAAAGGAGAAGATAGCTCTCAGCGGTTATCGTTTGGAAAATGTTTATGTAATAAACATGGACTCAACAACCACTGAGAAGTCCTGTTTCTTCTCAAAAGCCTCATCTGATGTCAACTGGCTATGGCATAAGAGGCTCTCTCATCTGAATTTCAAGACACTGAACACTCTTTCTTCAAAAGAGTTAGTCACTGGTCTACCACAACACTCATACGTCAAAGAGTCTTTATGTTCAGCGTGTGAGAAAGGGAAGCAGACCAAAGCAAGCTTTAAGTCAAAGCAAGCCTCCTCAGTGTCATCTCCTCTACAACTACTCCATGTGGATTTGTTTGGCCCTGTTAACAAACAATCCATCGCTGGAAATAAATATACACTGGTCATAGTTGATGAATTCTCTTGCTATACATGGGTTATGTTTCTCCGTTCCAAGAGTGACACCCCTGAAGAACTCATCACCTTTGTTCGGAAGATGGAAACCCTAAACAATTTGACCGTTCGCTCAATAAGGAGTGATCATGGGAATGAATTCAAAAACAGTTTTCTTGATTCCTTCTTTGAGAGTAAGGGTATTTCTCACAACTTTTCTTCAGTGAGAACACCGCAACAAAATGGAGTCGCTGAAAGAAGAAATAGAACAATTATTGAAGTTGCACGTTCAATGCTCATCGATTCTCACCTGCCTACTCAATTTTGGGCAGAAGCTGTCAACACCGCTTGTTTTATGCAAAACAGGTCGCTGATAGTCAAAAGATTGAATAAAACAGCCTATGAACTTTTTCATGGGAGAAAGCCTTCAATCAGCTTTCTTCACATCTTTGGATGTCAGTGTTTCATACTGAACAACAGAGATGCCCTTGGAAAGTTTGATCCTAAGGCTGATGATGGAATCTTTCTTGGATACTCCTCAGTCTCCAAATCCTTCAGAGTCTTTAATCGAAGAAGACAAACTGTTGAAGAAACAATTCAAGTCACGTTTGATGAATCCCGTTCAGCGAACTCTAAACCGTCCGTTGATACTGAAGAACTGAATCAATGGATGTTTTCTCATCTTGGTGATTCAGAAGATATTTCCACTCCTCGTGCTCATTCAGTTGAAGATGATGGTCCTACTATCATTCCAAATATGCAGAATAGTGAAGCTGAAACATCATGGGTCTCAGTTGTTCCTATAAACACTATACCTGCTTCTGAACCAAATGTCTCAGACATTCCATCTACTTCTCAGCAATCAGTGAATATAATGACAACTACACCCATTCCTCTCTTGGCTGATACTCCAGATGTCGCTGAAGCTTCATCTTCAGCTCCTCAAGTTCAAGTTGAGTCAGCGTCTCACGCCCCGGCTCAGCGATGGACTGTAAATCACCCAATTGATCAAATTCTTGGTGATCCAAACCCTGGTATTCAGACTCGACGAAGTGCAGGTAATATTTGTTTATTTGTTAATTTTATTTCTCTAACTGAACCAAAGAAAGTAGATGATGCCCTCATAGATCCAAACTGGGTCAGCGCCATGCAAGAAGAGCTGACTGAATTCGAAAGAAACAAAGTTTGGAAACTTGTTCGAAGACCAACTGACAAAACAGTGATAGGCACTAAATGGGTCTATCGAAACAAGTTGGACGGACATGGAACTGTTACCCGCAACAAGGCTCGTCTTGTTGCTCAGGGATACATACAAGAGAAATGCATAGATTATGCCGAAACATTTGCTCCAGTAGCAAGATTAGAATCTATTCGTCTATTCTTAGCATACGTTGTACACAAAGACTTCAAAGTATATCAGATGGATGTTAAGTAAGCGTTTCTAAATGGAAAGCTAAATGAAGAAGTTTATGTGGAACAACCTCCAGGATTCTCAGATCCTAAGCGTCCAGGTTATGTTTATAAACTGGATAAGGCACTTTATGGCTTAAAGCAAGCTCCACGTGCATGGTATGACACTCTTTCTACTTATCTCCATGTTGAACAATTTGAGCGAGGTAAAATCGACAAAACTCTATTTTTTAGGAAAGTAAAAGGTCATATCATTCTTGTTCAGATATATATTGATTACATAATATTTGGTTCTACTAAACCTGATCTTTGTACTCGTTTGAAAGATGAGTATAAAATGTTCATGATGGGTGAACTAACATATTTCCTTGGTCTTCAGATAAAGCAAAATGAAAAACGAACTTTCATTAATCAGGGAAAGTATGTTAAAGATACGTTGAAGAAATTCGACTTAACTGAAAGTTCAGCTATGAAAACCCCTATGGCACCACCGCTGACACTAGACAAGGATTTAAAAGGAGTTCCTGTTAATGTCACGCTGTATCGTGGGAGGATCGGCTCACTATTGTATCTTACAGCTAGCCGACCCGATATTATGTATGCAACATGTTTTTGTGCACGATATCAAGCTGAACCTAAGATATCTCATATGAAAGCTGTAAAGCGAATTTTTAGATATCTAAAGGGTACTGCAAATCTAGGTCTTTGGTATCACAAAGACTCAGGATTCGATCTAATCGCCTATTCAGATAGTGATTTTGCAGGTTGCAAAATGGATAGGAAAAGCACCACAGGAGGATGTCAGCTCCTGGAAAGCTGGTAAGTTGGACAAGTAAAAAGCAAAACTCAGTGTCCACCTCCACAGCTGAAAGCTGAGTATGTAGCCGCTGGAAGCTGTTGTTGTCAGGTCTTGTGGATGAGAAATCAACTACTGGACTATGACCTTCAGCTCTCAAATATTCCAATCTATTGCGACAGCACAAGTGCCATCGCTATAGCCAATAATCCAGTGCTACACTCAAAGACAAAACACATCGAAATCAGGTATCACTTTATCAGAGATCATGTGATGAATGGTGATATAGAACTTCACTTTATCCCAACTGATTATCAGTTCGCTGATCTGTTCACCAAACCTCTTGGTGAGACAAGGTTCAACTTTCTCATCAGCGAGCTAGGAATGCTGAACTTAGAAGAATAAAATCTTCAGCGGTTCACATTTGATGAGCGACAGGATAAAACCAACTTGTATAATCCATTCTATCATCTTCTCTCTGAATAAGGTATGTTTCTCTCTCTAAATAAGGTATGTTTCTCACTTATATCAAGGTATGTTTCTCTCTCTGACAATCGCTTGTAAATGCAAGATTTCAAAACAAATTACATCGTTGAATATCTCTTCCTTATCAGCGATACTTTGAAATTTCTAAAACCAACACTGATATTTTTATTCAGTGCTTCATGTTTTCAAAAGTGTCCCTGAGTTTTCAAAACCTCAGAGACATCCAAGAATATGAAAGGACAGTTGTGACGTCATTGCAACGGATAAGCACCAGCACGTTTTTCTTTCTGACACACGTTTGCACGTTTCGTTTACTCGCCAATCAAATGCAAACACGTGTCTGTGTCATGTTGAAAATCTTTTCCCGCTCAAGATTTTCTCTCTCTCTGATCTCTATATAAACTCATTCTGGGTTTATATTTTTCTTTTACGCGAACTTCTTCTCCAAGGTAAGAAAAAGAATTTACTGTTGCATTTGTGCTCTCAAAATTTTCAAGCACTTCATCTTCTTCAACGAACCAGGTTAATAATTATTTTATTTTACCTGTTTCTTCAAACTTGTTAATGATCTTCTCGTTGTTTTCACAAGATCAAACAAAAGAACCTCTTTTACAAGAAAATCATTTCTTTCATGGTTTTATGAACACAACCTTTCATGGTTGTTCTTCAAGTTTAAAACGCAAAATCTTAAACTTGTTTTTCATACGTTTTTCCAGAATCCCAATCTTTAAAGAAAACTGGAAAACAATATTTTTTTGGGTTTGCTTTTCATTTTTCAAAAACAAGAAAAACCCTAATCTTCATTAAGACATTACTGTCTGAATGAAATGGACAAAATTTGAACCATCTTATTGGAAAAATCTTTCCACAATAAGATTATTCTTATTTGTTAATCTTTGGTTGAACTGATAATACAGAAAATGGCATCTTCTGACATTTCTAAGAACACCAACGCTGAGAGAACTGCTGCTGATAATACTGCTGAGGAAGTGCAAATCCTCAAGGCTCCTCAGGTCAAGTTCTCTCTTGACAAACTGGATTGGACCAAGGTAAATAACCTCTATGCGCTTCTCGAGTTTCCTCCTCGAAAGCAAGTCACACATCTAGATGATGCTGTGAAATTCCTGAAGAACTGTTCCATCTCCACAGCCCTGACCATAACACCTCCTGCACATCAGCTACTGCTATCACAATTCTGGTACTCTGCCAGACACTCTCAGCTACCTTCAGCCAAAGACCCCTCAAAAACAATTTACTGCATCCTCTGCGACACTGACTATGGCACAATGAAGATTACACCTGCCATTATTCGCAAAGCCCTCAGCCTTCCCATCGCAACCAAAGAAAAACCGTTTGTTCCTCTCCCGGACCACAAGAAAAACTCAGACAGGGAAGCCATCATTGCATTCTTCGATGCAATGGGCTATGTATGGGAAACTGGGAGGGACAAGAAGCCCAATAAAAAGCTGACCCTCATCAAGAAATCTAAAATGCCCAGCGAGATGAATTTCATCTTCGCTCATTTAATCAGCTGCATGACTGCCAAGTTCGGCTCCTCTGACCAAGCCGCTCAGCCTCAGCAAGCAATGGGATATGCATTGCTGAAAGGTCTACATATAGACTGGGCATCGATTATCTATGATGACCTGGTACTCCGAGTGGACTCCGTCGCTGACAGATCTCCATGGGTTCCCTATCCTCGATTCATCAGCGCCATATTCCAAAAAGGCCTGAAGGACAGCTACCCAACAGAGGGTGACCTGAAACTCTCTCAGGTTGGCCCTAAGGTACTCAACTTCAAACTGGTGGAAAACGAGGTACGTCTTTCTACTCTTTTAACTCTTCTAAACCCAACTTCTTCTACTTCTGCAGCTCCTTCAGCGGACAAACCCACCGCTGAAACCCCAGCTGCAACCTCCATTCCTTCTCTTAAAAGGAAACACTCTGAAACCCAACTTGGTTCCAAAAGAACTAAGAAAACCAAGGATCAACCCCAGTAATCTATTGCTAAAGACTCCGCAGCTCCTCTTGTTGGGCTGAAGGAAAGTTCAGTGGTACGCTCTGCCACAGCTGAACAAGCCACCCATTCTATCCCAACTTCAGCGTCTCTAAACGCTGAGGTTACAAACTTGGAATCTACCCAACCTCCTTCAGTCTCTCAAAAGACTGACGAAGCGATTCTCAACGAATACAACGCTGAACTCCGCACCCAACCTCCATTCTTATCCTTCGCTTCTCCCTCTACTCATTTGGACTCTACTCCAGTTATCACTGAAGCACCTGTCCTTCCTCCGGAAGCTAAAGATAATACTCTTCAAGGAGTGATGGGCATAGGACCTTCAGAGATGACCATACATCCACGTTCTCTAGCTGACGAAATGGAACTTTTCTCAGGACACCGAGATTTTGATGAATTCATCAATCCTCCTGCAGGTATACAACAAACCCTAAACACTGTTACTGACCCCAAACTTCTGAGCTTTCCTCTGTTCACAAGTTCTTATATGTTACAGGTCCTAATTTGGGAGACATCAACGCTTCTCTAAAGACAATAGAGACAAAGCTGACAGGTCTCACTACTACTCTTTCCGACAACTCTTCAGCTGTAACAAACACTGGAGAGAATCTTACAAAGTTGACAACTGTCGTCGAAATGAATGCCTCCAAAGCTGACTTGGAGAAGGTTGATAAATCACTCACCGACTTTGCCAAAGTTCTCTCTGATATCTACACATACTACCTCGACATCAAGAAATCAGTTGACACCATGTCCAGTGAAGTCACAACGCTGAAGACATCGGTTGGCACACTCGAAGGTGATATGTCTGCTGTAAAGGCTGATGTCAGTTCAGTAAAAACTGACATGAGTTCTGTGAAGACCGATGTCAATACGATGAACAATGACATCACTTCTGTTCAGACATTGTTGCAGCAGATCCTGACCAACACGACCGCCCCAGCCGCTGCCCCTGCCCCTGCACCTGAGCATTTTACTGCGGTGGATCGTGCTGAACTCGTGAAAATCAATCCTGGTATTTATGGTCTAGGGAACAGATTATCAGCGATTGAGATATGTGTGGGGATCCCTGGCCAAGAAGACAGGGAAACAACACAAGCTGCTGAATCATCACATTCCTCCCCCACTCATCATGAAAAAGAGGGGGAGAAGAGCGCTGAAAACCTTTCCAAGAGCGCTGAAGACCTTTCCCATGATGAATCTATCAGGGGAGAGAAGACTGAAGACCTCACCTTTACTGAAGAAGGTGAGAAGACAATTGAAGCAGCCGCTGGACCTCAGGGAGATGAACACCCTGAGGGAACCGAGAAGCCTACCTCTGTATCTGAGGGGGAGCAACTCGAAAAAGAAGCTGAAGAAACTGAGTCTGAAGCTGAAGATGAAGAAGCCATCGACTTGTCTAATGATGAACCATCATCTTTTCCAAAGAATGATGATGATGAAGATGACGATGATGATGACTCTTTTATCGTCAAGCCTGCTCAGAGAACTAAAGCTCTTAAAGGGATTCTGATAAATGAACCTTCAGGGGAGCGGACAAAGACAAAGCCATCAGCATCTGAAGCTGACAAGGGCAAAGGAAAAAGTGTCGCTGAAGATGAAAATCTGATGATCTTGCTTAAAAAGCCGGTTTGTCAGGTACATTAACCTCTTCCTTACTCCACATCCCTCCTCTATACACTTTATCAGTTCTAAACTCTCCAAACCTCCATACACTTTATCCCATTTTTTCTATCTCTGTTCTACCCATGTTCTTACTTGTAAGAGCGCTGTGTTTCAGCTAGTCCTCTCTCGTGTTTGAGGATATCGCTGAAGCTCCTACAGATGCGACTTCATCAACAATAATCCCAGCTCCAAACGCTGAAGAAATAATCCCGGTCTTAGATTTGATCTCTGAGACTGATGAACCTGAAGAACAGATGCTCTCTCACAAAAACAGACCTTCCTTCGCTCCTCAAAAGCTAAGTGAAGAGGAACAAGAAAAGAGAGATGAAATGATCAAGAGACTTGAAGATCAGCGAATCATTCTGAAGCGTGATCAACTTTCTTCGGTTCCTCCAAAGTTCAAAATTTCCCAAAAGGAATACCAGGAACACCTCAGAGTTGAACGCCTAATCGCTGAAAGAAGGGAAGCTGAAGAAAAAGACAGAGAATACGCCATCCAGCTTAGTCAACGATCAGTAAAAGACCCCAAGCTGAAAAGAGCTCCCATTGATGTTCAACGTCAGCTATGGGATGGTGCTCAAAAGATCGTTAGAGAAAAGACTAAGGTCTCTGATACGACTTTGGAATGGTCTAAAGAAATGCTGAACTATCGATCTAGACCATCCAAAATCATCAAAGTAAACATCAGAGGAAGACTGTACTCAGACGTTCCTGTTGTTGAAGTTGATGTCTACAGAGATGACAAAACCAAGCAAACCTTCTATGCTGCTACCTTAGAAAAGTTTGGTCTCTCTGAATGGTTAGAAACTGTTAGCTTTAATTAGCTCCTAATTTAATGAATGTTTTATAAAGATATTTTGATGTTTTAGATATTTTCTTATAGATATTTACTTAGATATTTTATATAGATATTGTCTAGATATTAGATATCTTAAATATCTAATGTGTAAATGGCCCTATATAAGAGGTGTCCATAGTCTTATTTCAAGAGAGAAATTTTGGAGAGCACACAAAAACACACATAGACTAGATGAGAGTCGGTTTTACATGTTAAGTGTGGTGTTCTTCATGTTTTCTCCTCTCCATATTTAATCGTAAATGAATATGAGATAAGTTTCTTTATAATTGTTCTTCATGCATATCTTATCTCTATATTTAAATATGGATTCTATATTTCTTCTATTGTTGCTCAAAAACGGGACCAGCAATTGGTATCAGAGCAAATTGAAGAAACGTTTCTTCAAAATCGGTCATCATGGCAACCATAGAAGTTTTTCTTTTTTTTGAAAGATTTGGTGTTGTGCTACATGTTCAAAGTCTGATCTGAAATGTTTTTATAACTTTGAGTATTTTTAATTAGTTCTCTGACCTGATCAATTAGAGATCTGAGTATTTGCACTAACGGTTCTAAAAGTTATATGGAGATCGTCTTGTTTTTCTACATCAAACCAGGTTTAATAACAGCATACTGGCAGATTTGTGATGCTGTAGTAAAATGGTCATATCTCACTGCTCAAGACTCCGATTGATGCGATTCAAAAGGCCCTGGATTCCTAAGACACAGATGAACAATTTCTGTGTTTTGAGAATTCAGAGATTCGAAATTTATAAGGGTCATATGCATCGTTGAAGTAGACATCAGTGTGCTGATGGAAAGCTGATGGACAGATCTGCGCAACTGTGGGAAATCAACCATATCTTTGTCGTACGAGCTCGAAAAGAGGTGATTCAAGATGATCTGAACTGCTAACAAACAAATTCAAGTTGTTTGTGTTTTGCGTTCTTGCAAAATCCAGAGGTAAAATGGTCTAAATCAATGTCAAAGTAAGTATAACACTTATGTTATGCTTCTGCCGAGCGGCGACCAAGCTTCTGCCGCATGCGACCAAGCTTCTGCCGCACGCGACCAAGCTTCTGCCGCACGCGACCAAGCTTCTGCCGCACGCGACCAAGCTTCTGCCGCACGAGACCAGCTTCTGCAGAGCCGCGACCAAACTTCTGCAGAACCTTTGTCAAACGTTTGTCAAGCAACGATCACTTTTGTCGACCACTCAGACTGATTTCTGGCGACAACTCGTACTTTGGCTCGGATTTTTGGCGACCACCTTCTGTGGTACTGTTCACTACAGAACTTCTGTGAAACCCAGCAGAGCTTCTGTGGACCGAACTTCTGCAACCGAGCCTAAGAGCCCAAAGCGCAACGTTTTAGTGTTCTTGCTGTCAGCTTTGCGCACCTGTCGTATTTTCAACATAACCTTTTCATCGAAGCTCCAAATTTGATGAATCTAGATGCGTTGGATTCCTAAGACATAGATGAACACTTTTCGTGTTTTGATCTTGGTCTGAATCGGTGTTATTCTTGGTCAGAATCTCTGTTAAAGACAGTATACTTCTGCTGGACAGAAAGTTGAGTTTGACAAATCATCATCAGAGCTCTATCGGCAGTACGAGCAACTTCTGCCGACCAACTTCTGCCGACTAAATTCTGTGGTACTGTTCACCACAGACCCTCTGTGAAATCCGACAGAACCTCTGTGGATTGAACCTCTACGACTCAACCTAAGAGCCCGATTTGTGTTTGTTTGACAGATTTGCGCTGCTTCAGAAAAATGCGCATAACTTTTGACTCGGTGCTCCAAATTACTCGATTCCAGCAGCATTGGAAAGATAATTCCCAGACGCACGACTTTGATGTTTTGAGTTTTCTCAAATTATGTGAGCTGATATGCCGAAATCTGCTTCAAAGTCTGCTGTAAAGTGCTGGACCGAAAGCATTGCAATTAATTCATGCTCTTTCCGCTTTCAAGAGCGGTGTTCTCTCAACGGTTCTTCATGGTGTCAAGCTACATTTGTCACATTTTAAATGTCACTCCATCCTCTATTATTCACGTTTAAAGCTCGGTGGATGAGCCTACATTTGAGGGGGAGCACATGATGCTTTGAAGACTTGAAGAACGGAACATCAAAGGTTCTAAAGAAAGCAAGGGGGAGACTATAAGATGATGCTTTCTTTATAAAACATTAGGGGGAGATTGTTAGCTTTAATTAGCTCCTAATTTAATGAATGTTTTATAAAGATATTTTGATGTTTTAGATATTTTCTTATAGATATTTACTTAGATATTTTATATAGATATTGTCTAGATATTAGATATCTTAAATATCTAATGTGTAAATGGCCCTATATAAGAGGTGTCCATAGTCTTATTTCAAGTGAGAAATTTTGGAGAGCACACAAAAACACACATAGACTAGATGAGAGTCGGTTTTACATGTTAAGTGTGGTGTTCTTCATGTTTTCTCCTCTCCATATTTAATCGTAAATGAATATGAGATAAGTTTCTTTATAATTGTTCTTCATGCATATCTTATCTCTATATTTAAATATGGATTCTATATTTCTTCTATTGTTGCTCATAAACGGGACCAACAGAAACGAAATTAGCCATTCAGGGATCGCGCTCAAAGTTCAAAAGCCATGTCGAGAGGATCTTAAACAAACAAATCGACCTGGTTTCTTTTGCTGTGGATATTCCTCCCTCTACTCTTCTTCCTCCTCAACAAAGAAAAGTCTCTGCTAAGGAAAAGAAAGTCTCAGACTCAGGTCCTCCTATACGAAATGAAACATGTATTGGTTTCTCTCGTGCTGAAGTTCTTGGCCCTGATGCTGATCTCTCAGCGCTTGACACGTCCCTACCACCTGGAGAAACTTTCATTCCTGGCACAGTTATAAGTGATCCTTATGGTATATTCTTTCTAGACTACGATGTAAACTATCACTTTCAACGTATCTCTGAGCTCCACATCGCTCCCATCGAATAACTCAGAGATCTCATATACTGGCGTGAAGTCAGACGCAACATTAAAGCTAGACACCTGAAGCCCTTGATTTTTAAAGAAGCTCTGAACAAAAAGAATCAAGTAGTAGATGTCCCTGACTGGATGATTCCCACATCAATGTCCCTTAATGAACAACTCATTAATGAAGAACCTTTTGACGGATAGGATCGCCTTGTAATTCTTTCTATCCTTATCTGTCTACATCTTTTGTACTTGTAATTTTATTCGCTGTACTTGTAATTTTTCCACTTCCCTCTGTAATCTTTACAAAGTTTAAAGAAAAATTTCAGCGAACGTACTTTACTCCATCAGTACAGAAAAGATCCCAGAAAATAGTAAAAGGGACAAATATTTTATGAGTTCTTTTTATCCTTATGTTTTCATTAAATAGCAATTTTCTCTGTTGCTATGTCATAATCATATAGGGGGAGATTGTTGATCCTAACCTTCAGTGATTTGATAATGACCCTCTCTTATATACTCAGTGAAAATTGTAAGTAAACAATATGTATCAGAGTTTCACTATCGCTGATAAGTACTATGATCTTACAGTACCGTTGATAGGAACTCTCACTCTTTAGATTAAACATTCAGCGAACACTGTTCACCATAATACTCTGAGTCTGTTCAGTACTTATGGTGATCGCTGATAAGTTAGTTGATTACTTATGATCTCTGAAGACAAGTTTCACGTTAACATAGGTTCTACGCTGAAGTCGAAGATCAAGCTCAAGAGCCAGCGACAAGTCACCTAATGAACTGATGCGGATCAGCGAAGACTCAGATTTGTCCACTCAACGTGAAGTATCAAGTACAAGACTTTAGCTATTGCTGAATTCTATCATTCGCTGAAAAAGAATGATAGATCGTTGAATCAACGAAAAGCTGATCATAAAGTCCTCCATACAAAGTACTTTTTGTCTTAACCACCCTTGCACGTCTCCGTACGATATGTCAGAAAAAGAACCTCCTTATTGTCTGAAATCGTACAACCACTCTGATACTAAGGTTGCAACAAAGGTCAATGGCATGCAACCAATCAGTTGCTGCCACGTGTAAAGTGTAAACTGCAATGCATTAAATGCATGCAGTATATAAGAAGATGAACTCACTTCATTTTGAAGCAACTTGCAAACTCTAGACAAGTTCATCCTTCTTATCTTGAGATAGGTTATTATTAGTAATTTCCTTCTCTTTCTTAGTGCAAGAAACTTAGTGTTCCAACTTGTTTAGATTTAGGTTTATCCTTAATCTTGTTTCCGCAACAAGCTGTAAATTGTAAATGATTTATCAATAAACAATTTAGAAAAGTAAAATCTGTGTGTTTGTATTCAACCCCCCCCCCCCCCCCATTCTACAAACTTGTATAGCCCTTCGGGACCAACAAGAACCTGCTCACTGAGTACAAAGAAGAGAAGGGTCCCTCTGGTTTGGTGTACTCTCTAATGGTACAACAACCTTCAGAAGAGTCGCATATGTTGAAGGGCTGAAGCATAATCTTCTAAGCATCAGTCAGCTTTGCGACATGGATAACAAAGTATTTTTTACTAAGGAATCCTGCTTTGTCGCTGACAAAAAGGAGAAGATAGCTCTCAGCGATTATCGTTTGGAAAATGTTTATGTAATAAACATGGACTCAACAACCACTGAGAACTCCTGTTTCTTCTCTAAAGCCTCATCTGATGTCAACTGGCTATGGCATAAGAGGCTCTCTCATCTAAACTTTAAGACACTGAATACTCTTTCTTCTAAAGAATTAGTCATTGGTCTACCTCAACACTAATACGCCAAAGAGTCCTTATGTTCAGCTTGTGAGAAAGGGAAGCAGGCCAAAGCAAGCTTTAAGTCAAAGCAAGTTTCCTCAGTGTCATCTCCTCTACAACTTCTCCATATGGATTTGTTTGGCCCTGTTAACAAATAATCCATCACTGGAAAGAAATATACGCTGGTCATAGTTGATGAATTCTCTCGCTATACATAGGTTATGTTTCTCCGTTCTAAGAGTGACACCCCTGAAGAACTCATCACCTTTGTCAGGAAAATGGAAGTCTTGAACAACTTGACCGTTCGCTCAATAAGGAGTGATCATGGGACTGAATTTAAAAACAGTTCTCTTGATTCCTTCTTTGAGAGTAAGGGTATTTCTCACAACTTTTCTACAGTGAGAACACCGCAACAAAACGGAGTCGCTGAAAGAAGAAATCGAACTATTATTGAAGCTGCACGTTCAATGCTCAGCGATTCTCACCTGCCTACTCAGTTTTGGGCATAAGTTGTCAACACTGCTTGTTTTACGCAAAACAGGTCGCTGATAGTCAAAATATTCAACAAGACAGCCTATGAACTTTTTCATGGGAGAAAGCCTTTAATTAGCTTTCTTCACATCTTTGGATGTCAGTGTTTCATACTGAACAACATAGATGCCCTTGGAAAGTTTGATCCTAAGGCTGATGATGGAATCTTTTTTGGATATTCTTCAATCTCCAAAGCCTTCAGAGTCTTCAATAGAAAAAGATAAACTGTTGAAGAAACTATTCACGTCACCTTTGAGGAATCCTGTTCAGCGAATTCTTGACCTTCTGCTGATACTGAAGAACTGAATCAATGGATGTTTTCACATCTTGGTGATTCAGAAGATATTCCCACTCCTCATACTCATACCGTTGAAGATGATGGTCCTACTGTCATCCCAAACATGCAGAATAGTAAAGCTAAAACATCATGGGTCTCAGCTATTCCTTTAAACACTATGCCTTCTTCTGAACCAAATGTCCCAGACATTCCATCTACTTCTCAGCAATCCATGAATGTAATGACATCTGCACCTACTCCTCTCTTGGCTGATATTCCAGAAGTTGCTGAAGCCTCATCTTCCACCCCTCCAGTTCAGGTTGAGTCAGCGACTCATGCTCTGGCTCAGCGATGGACTGTCAATCACCCTATTGATCAAATTCTTGGTGATCCAAACGCTGGTGTTCAGACTCGACGAAGTGCAAGTAATAGATGATGCCCTCAGAGATCCAAACTGGGTCAGCGCTATGCAAGAAGAGCTGACAGAATTTGAACGAAACAAAATTTGGAATCTTGTTCGAATACCAACTGACAAGACAGTGATAGGCACTAAATGGGTCTATCGAAACACGTTAGACGAACATGGAACTGTAACCCGCAACAAGGATCGTCTTGTTGCTCAGGGATACATACAAGAGGAAGGTATAGACTACAACGAAACATTTGCTCCAGTAGCAAGACTAGAATCTATTCGTCTATTCTTAGCATACGATGTACACAAAGACTTCAAAGTATATCAGATGGATGTGAAGTCAGCGTTTCTAAATGGAAAGTTGAATGAAGAAGTCTATGTGGAACAACCTCCAGGATTCTGAGATCCTAAGCATCCAGGTTATGTTTATAAACTGGATAAGGCACTTTAAGGCTTAAAGCAAGATCCTCGTGCATGGTATGACACTCTATCCTCTTATCTCCTGATTGAAAAATTCGAGCGTAGTAAAATAGACAAAACTCTATTTTTCAGGAAAGTAAAAGGTCATATCATTCTTGTTCAGATATATGTTGATGACATTATATTTGGTTCTACTAACCCTGGCCTTTGTACTCGTTTCGCTGATAGAATGAAAGCAGAGTATAAAATGAGTATGATGGGTGAACTAACATATTTCCTTGGTCTTCAGATAAAGCAAAATGAAAAAGAAACTTTCATTAATCAGGGAAAGTATGTTAAAGATATGCTGAAGAAATTCGATTTAACTCAGAGTTCAGCTATGAAAACCCCTATGGCACCACCGCTGAAACTAAACAAGGATTCAAATGGAATACCTGTTAATGTCACGCTGTACCGTGGGATGATCCGCTCTCTCCTGTATCTTACAGCTAGCCGACCTGATATTATGTATGAAACTTGTTTGTGTGCACGATATCAAGCTGAACCTAAGGAATCTCATATGATCGCTGTAAAGCGAATCTTTCGTTACCTTAAGGGTACTCCCAACCTGGGTCTTTGGTATCCCAAAGACTCAAGGTTTGATCTAATCGCCTATTCAGATAGTGATTTTGCAGGTTGCAAATTGGATAGGAAAAGAACCACAGGAGGCTGTCAGCTCCTGGGTGGAAAGCTGGTGAGTTGGACAAGTAAAAAGCAATACTCAGTGTCCACCTCAACTGTTGAAGTTGAATATGTAGCCACTGGAAGCTGTTGTTCTCAGGTCTTGTGGATGAGAAATCAACTACTAGACTATGACCTTCAGCTCTCGAAAATTCCAATCTATTGCGACAGCACAAGTGCCATCGCTATAGCCAACAATCCAGTGCTACACTCAAAGACCAAACATATCGAAATCAGGTATCATTTTATCAGAGATCATGTAGTAAATGGTGATATAGAACTTCACTTTATCCCAACTGATTTCCAGTTAGCTGATCTGTTCACCAAACCTCTTGATGAGACAAGATTTAACTTTCTCATCAGCGAGCTTGGAATGCTGAACTTTGAAGAGTAAAATCTTCAGCCGTTCACATTTGATCAGCGATGACAAATGAACTTGTATAACCCGTAAGTCACTTACTCTCTGAATAAACTTGATTTGTTGATGTCAAGGTATGTTTTCTCTCTTTACTCGCTGACATTCGCATGTAAATGCAAGATTTCAAAACAAATTACATCACTGAATATCTCTTCCTTAACAGCGATACATTGAAATTTCTAAAACTAACACTGATATTTCTATTCAGTGCTTCGTGTTTTCAAAATGTCCCTGAGCTTTCAAAACCTCAGAGATATCCTAAAATATGAAAGGACGTTTGTGACATCATCACAACGGATAAACCCTGGCACGTTCTTTTTCTGACACACGTTTGCACGTTTCGTTTACCATCCAATCAAATGCAAACACGTGTCCGTGTCATGATGAAAAACATTCCCGCTTTAGTTTTTCTCTCTCTCCTCTTTCACTATATAAACGCATTCGTGTTTATATTTTTCTTTTTACGCGAACATCTTCTTCTCCAAACTAGAAAAGATTTAATGTTGCTTATTGAACTCAAGTTTTTCCAGAAAACTGTTCATCTTCTTCTTCGACAACCAGGTTAATATTCTCCTTATTTACTTGTTTTAACTTATTTATGATCTTATTCTTGTTCACAAAAGATCAAACAAATGAAACTTTTAAAAATGAAATCATTTCTTTCATGGTTTTATGAACACAACCTTTTCATGGTTGTTCTTCAAGTTTAAATCAAAAATATTAAACTTGTTCTTCATACGTTTTTCCAGAATCCTTATCTCTAAAGGAAACTGGAAAACAAGGCTTTTACTGGGTTTGCATTTCTTTTTCAAAACAAGAAAACCCTAAACTTCATTAAGACATTGTGTCTGAATGAAATGGACAAAATTCGAAACATCTTATTGGAAAATCTTTCCACATTAAGATTATTCCTTTATTGTTGATATGTGGTTGAACTGATAAACAGCTATGGCATCCTCTACTGACGTTCCTACTTCCAAGACTCCTACCGCTGAGAAATCTCCTGCTACGGAGAAACTGAATCATCCCAAGGCTCCTCAGGTCAAGTTCACACTTTAGAAATTAGACTTCTCAAAATCCAATAACCTCTATGCGCTTTTCGAGTTTCCTCCTCTAAAGCAAGTCACACATCTGAATGATGTTGTGAATTTCCTCCAAACCTGTTGCTTATTCAAAGCCTTAACCTTCGTACCCCCTACCCATAAATTTATTTTATCTCAGTTCTGGTATACTGCCAGACACACTCAGGTTCCTTCACCCAAAGACCCTAAGAAACTCCTTGATGTCATTCTCTATGACACCAAATTTGGCACTACCAAAATCAACCCTGCCATTATCAGGAAAGCACTGAGCCTCCCAACCGCTACCAAAGAAAACCCCTTTGTTCCTTTCCCAAATCACAAAAGCCATGTTGATAGGGAAGCCATCGTTGCATTCTTCGATGCAATGGGTTACGCATGGGACACAGGGAGGGACAAGGAGATTGAGATGAAACTGACACTGATCAAGAAGTCCAAAATTCCCAGCGAGATGAACTTCATCTTCGTACACCTGATAAGCTGCATGACAGCGAAGAGTGGCTCCTATGATGAAGCTGCTCAACCTCAGCAAGCCATGGGCTATGCGTTGCTGAAAGGTCTCCATGTTGATTGGGCCTCGATCATCTATGACGATCTTGCATTCAGAGTAGATATGGCTGATAGACCATCAGGGGTTCCATATCCTAGATTCATCAGCGCCATCTTTCAACTGGGACTTGGGGACAAATACCCAAAAGAGGGTGATCTGAGACTCTCTCAGGTTGGCCCTAAGGTGCTCGACTTCAAGCCGCTGGCAAATGAGGTACGTCTTACTACTCTCTTATCTATTCTTAATCCTCCTTCTTCTACTTCTGCAGCTACTTCAGTGGTAATCCCCACCGCTGATACCCAGGCTGCAACCTCCACTCCTTCTAGAAAAAGGAAACAATCTACTTCCCAACTTGGTTCCAAAAGGATCAAGAAAACCAAGGAGCAACCCCCCCAGCATTCACATGCTGAAGACTCCATGACTCATCTTCTACAAAAGTCGCTGGATAGTTTCGTGGTACGCTCTGCCACAGCTGAACAAGCCACCCCTTCCATCCCGGCCTCAGCGTCTCTAGACACTGAGGTTATAAACTTGGAACTGAACCCACCTCCTGCAGACTCTCTACAGACTGAAGTTATTTTCAGCGGATCCAATGCTGAACCTCACAACCAACCAATCTTCTCATCCTTCACTCCTCCATCTCTATCTTTAGACACTCCACCTATTTTCCCAACATTCTCAGGAATTCCCATCATCGTTCATGATTCAGCTGCTGATAATTTACAAGCGATGATGGATGCAAATAAAGGACCTGCGGAAACTTCCCAGCGTCAAGGCACACTGGAAGATGACTTCACTGCTACTTCTGAACATTTTGTTTCCTCCCCCAACCATGATGTGGAAGAGGGGGAGAAGAAAGATGAAGATCTTCCCTATAATGCTGAGGGGGAGAAAACTGAAGTTGTTGTTGCTTCTTCTTCACAACCTCAGGGAGTTGAAAACCCTGAGAAAACCGAGAAACCTTCCTCTGTGTCTGAGGGGGAGCAACTCGAAGAGGATAAGGGAACTGAAGCTGCTGCTGATGTAACCGAACCCTACGATGATGAATCTGAAGCTGAAGAAGCTGAAGATGACGAAGACCTCGACCTTGAGGATGAAGAACCATCATCATCCCCTAAAAATGATGATGATGACGATGATGATGATGACTCCTTCTTCTTCGTCCAACCTGTCATGAAAGTCCCTGCTCATAAAGGGATTGTGATCAGAGATCAATCAAGGGAGACGACAAAGACAAAGCCTGCAGCATCTGAAGCTGATCAAGGCAAGAACAAAGGCCTCGCTGAAGAAGGCAATCTGGAAATCCTTCAGACAAAGCCAGTTTGTCAGGTACAATATCTCTTATTTCCTTACTCTGCATCACTCCTCTATCCCTTCTCAATATCAATCCTACTCTCCATAAAAGCTCTATACACTTAACCCTATTCTTTTCTCTATCTTCACCAACTTTTCTTACTTAAACGATCGCTGTGTTTCAGCTAGTCCTCTCCCCTGTTTGAGGATCCCGCTGAAGCTCCTACAACAACACCAACAATAATTCCAGCTCCTATCGCTGAAGAAATAATCTCAGTCTTGGATTTTACCTCTGAGACTGATGAACCTGAACAACAACCTCTCTCTCACAAAAACAGACCTTCCTTAGCTCCTCAAAAGCTAAGTGAATAGGATTAGGAAAGGAGAGAAGAAATAATAAAGAAATTCGAAGATCAGCGAATCATCCTCCCTCGCTCCAAAATCCCTGTTCCCACAAAGTTCAGGATATCAACCAAAAATACGAGGATCATTTAAGAGCTGAAAGATTACTCGCCGAAAAGAAGGAAGCTGAAGAAAAATATAAGGCTCTCGCCATCCAGCTTGTCCAACAATTGGTGAAAGACCCCGCGCTGAAAAGAACTCCCATTGATGTCCAACGTCAGCTATGGGATGATGCCCAAAGGATCGTTGAAGAAAAGACTAAGGTATCTGACTCGACTTTGGAATGGTGTAAAGAAATGCTGAACTATCGATCTCGACCATCCAAAATCATCAAGGTACTTATCAGAGGAAAACTGTTCGCAGACGTTCCTGTTGTTGAAGTTGATGTATTCAAAGAAGACAAAACCAAGCAAACCTACTATGCTGCTACTTTAAAGAAGTTTGGTTTCTCTGAATGGTTGGAAGTGAAATTAGCCATTCAGCTATCTCGCTCAAAGTTCAAGAGCCATGTCGAGAAAACTTTAAATTCTCAGATCGACTTGGTTTCTTCTGCTGTAGATATTCCTCCTTCCACTCTTCTTCCACCTCAACAAGGAAGGGCCTTTGCAAAGAAAAAGAAAACCGCAGACTCAGGTCCTCCAATACGGAATGAAACAGGTATAGGTTTCTCACGCGAAGAAGTACTTGGTCGTGACCCTGACCTCTCAGTACTTGACACCTCCCTGCCTCCTGGTGAAACTTTCATCCCTGGAAAAGTTTTAAGTGAACCCTATGGCATCTTCTTTCTAGACTGCTATGGACGACAACACTTTCAACGCATCTCTGAGCTTCCAATCACTCCCATCGAACAGCTCAGAGATCTCATATACTGGTGTGAAGTCAGACGCGACATTCAGCCATGTCACCTCAAGCCCCTGATCTTTGAAGAAGCAAAGAACAAAAAGGATCAAGGTGTAACGGTCCCTGACTGGATGATTCCCACATCAAAGACCCTCGATGAACTTCTCATCAAGGAAGAACCTTTTGACGGATAGGATCGCCTTGTAATTCTTTCTATCTTAATCTGTCTACATCTTTTGTACTTGTAAATTCATTAGCTGTACTTGTAATTTTTCTACTTCCCTCTGTAATTTTTACGAAGTTTAAAGGAAAATTTCAGCGAATGTACTTTACTCCATCAATACTGAAAAGATCCCAGAAAACAGTAAAAGGGACAAATATTTTATGAGTTCTTTTTATCCTTATGTTTTCATACTTAGCAATTTTCTTTGTTGCTATGTCATAATCAAATAGGGGGAGATTGTTGATCCAAACCCTCCGTGATTTGATAATGACCCTTTCTTAAACACTTAGTGAAAATTGTAAGTAAACAATATTTATTAGAGTTTCACTATCGCTGATAAGTACTAAGACTGTTTCAGTACCGCTGATAGTAACTCTCGCTCTTTAAGTTAAATATTCAGCGAACTATGTTCATCGAGTAGCTCTGAGCATGTTCAGTCTATGAGATGATCGTTGATAGTTTAGTTTGTTTACTTATGATCCCTGAAGACAAGTTTCACGTCAACCAAGGTTCTACGCTGAAGTCGAAGATCAAGCCCAAGAACCAGCGACAAGTCTACTAATGAACTGATGCAGATATCAGCGAAGCAAGACCTGTCCATTCAACGTGAAGTATCAAGTAGAAGACTTCAGCAATCGCTGAACTTTATCATTCGCTGATAAAGATCTGACTCAACAAAAGTTGATCATGAAGTCTCCTTACAAAAGTACTATTGTCTTACCTCCCTTGCACGTCTCCGTACGAAATGTCAGAACGGACATCCCTTTTGTCTATTATCGTACAACAAACTCTTATTCTACACTATGCACCATGCGGCTACTAAGGTTGTCTACAAAGGTCAATGACATGCAACCACTCAGCTGCTGCCACGTGTAAAGCCATACTGCCATGCATTAAATGCATGCAGTATATAAAGAAGAACCATACTTCAGTTTTGAAGTGTGCTCGGACCATCTTCTTCTTTCTATCTGTGTGTTAGAATATTATACTTAATATTCTTATCTTCTTTCTATCTTTTTCTAGTGCAAGAAACTTAGTGTTCTTAACTTGTTTAGATTATGTTAATCCTTAATCTTGTTCCGCAACAAGTTGTAAATTGTCTTGATTTATCAATAAACAATTTAGAAAAGTAAAAATAGTGTGTTTGTATTCAACCCCCCCCCCCCCCCCCCTTCTACAAACTTGTATAACCCTTCGGGACCAACAGATATTTTATCGCAGGATCGCACGACATAAAGTCTATCACATGACTTCCACATGATCGCATAACATAAGTAATCGGGTCGACTATATAACTTGGTTATTTTGTCGCATAGATGCATGATTCAGTTTCACCGTACAGTTTAAATTATGTGATCAACCCACGATCTAAGTGTTTTAACTTAGAAAAATCTCATGTTCTGAACAAACGCTTCGAACGCATGTACATATGTTTGCTTACACGAGTTATGTTTTGATCGTTATCTTTCAATAAATGCTTTCGTCGCACGTACCTATATTTGTTATATATGACTTATGTCTCTTATCCTACGATCGGTGTTACGCTCGATGTTTGTTTATTGATTGATAATAAAATAATGAACAAGTTCACCAGAAATATAAATTCCATTTCATCAAACGATCGATTACAAATGACTCGACCACCAACGGTCGAGCAATCAGAACAAAAACCCCTAAAACTTCCTAAGGCTGAGGAGGAACGTCAGATGCATCCTTACTAGAGACCTCATCTGTTGGACCTTCATTCATCTCCCCCTCCTCGATATCCTTCTCGTAATATGAATCGAGATCTCTCGCAGATCCGACATCCCTCAGGTAGACGGCAAGTTCCTCCGACGCCGAAGCAAGAGGATTCTTCCCCGACAAATGTTGCCTCATGATCGCCGCCCGGGCAGTCAGACGATCCAAAGCAAAAACGGTCTTCGCTTCATCTTTGAGGTCCTTCACCTCTTTCTCCAAAGTCGCCACCCTGGATTTGGAGTCTTCAACCTCTTTTTCACTCGCGGCCAAAGACCCCTTGACCCTGTCCAGCTCTTACCTTTGGTCGGCAATCGCGGACAGAGATTGTTGCCAGCGCAGGTTTACCTCATCCATCGCACGTCCGACGACCTCTAGCTCTTTCAGAGCCTCGTCGAGACGTTTGGACATAGCCTCTTCACGCTCCACGGCAGCGTTCGCCCTGTCCAAAGCCGCGTTCCCCCTCTCATGAGCAGAAGAAATCCGACCCCTTATCTTCTCTGTTTCAGCGCGCAAGGCAAGAGAAGACTGGAACGCCTATATAACCAAAAACACAAGTCAATAAACGTTCGACAAAGTTAAAACCTCGACGAAATAACACAAGTTTTGAAAGAGAAACTTACCAGAAACGCTAGTCCGGCAAAATGAGATCCCGTTTCCTCGATCGGGAATCCCTCGAAACGCTCCCTGAAAGAAGGAAGCAAATACTTCCCCAGATGGGGAAACAAATCCGTCCCGTCTAGGACGTTGGCAGCCATAAAGTCCGACGGCAACGTGAAGTTGACCGTCGTGACTTTAGCCTCTCCCGTCGCCTCTCCCTTGCACTTATCGGCCGACAAAGGGGTCGATGTGGTAGACGGAGACTTCGCCGTTTTCGCCGGTGGTGCCGAACTGACAGGTATTGCAGCGATCGAATCAGTAGACTTCATCGTCCTTGCAGGCGATTCGACCGATACCTTCGCCTTCTAAGGAGTGACGACTCTCGATGAGTCGTCAGCCCCTAAAGACGGTTCCCTCGGGATCGTCGTCCTCGCCTTCTTCGGAACCTCAGGACCAGCTGTCGAGGTCCTTAGCCTCCTTTCCTTGCCCTTACGGGCAAGCTCAAGTTGAGCTGCTCTTTTAGTAGAGACAGTCGGCACCTTTGGCTGAGATTCTCCTGGAAACCAAAAAGGGAAGAAGTGTTACTAAAAGCATAAGGGAATGTGAAGGAACACTTACCGGTCATTTCTCCTTCTTCTCTCGACTCTTCCTCTGTCTCCTCTTCTTCCTCTTCTTTCGCACGTTTCTCCCCCAGATTCTCTCCTAAATATACCAAATATTCGTCGTCGTCCACCAATTATTGTACGACAAACGACCGTTCTACAACGCTGAATGCCAAGAATGCGTCGACCTTCGCTTGAGAGTTGGCGTAGGGCTTCACATCCTCGAATTTTATTTCTGTCGATACGGAGAAAACATGTCAGAAATAAGTAAAAAAGTAACACGCGACATACGACAAAAAACTAAAAAAATCATACCCGGCATATTCCAGCCGGCCCTAATCCAGCCGCTCTCAGAATCGAGAGTCGACTTACGCACGAATGCATACCTAGTCTTCCATTTACGATCATTTACAGCAGTCTGTAGGACCAAGGTACGATCGCCCTTATACCTAGAGTATAAACTACAGCAGTGGCATCCGTCCTTTTTGACTTGATAAGCCAAGAGAAGGTCGCGTACATTCATGGGAGACTCCCATTTCTCAGTAAGGCACTCGATCACTTGTACGACTCGCTAGAATTGCGGCATTAGTTGGCCTGGTGCTAAGTCGAATTCTAGCATAAAAGCCTTAGCCAACGGCGAGTAGGGCCACTCGAAACCTATCTTAAAGGGATATTAGTATATCACGATATACCCCTCGGGATATTTATTTGGTCGCGTCTGACCTGCCTGGATTAATTTAACCCCCGCAGGGATTTTCGCTAGATTACTAAGATCGTCGAGATCCGACTGTTCTCGAATCGAACTTTCGGGTTCCGTCGACATTTCTAAACAGACTTAAAAAGATCAAAGAAATCGTACCTTATATAAGCGATATAAATCCTCGAAATCTCTACACTCTTGCAGGTTTGGAAGTGAATCGCTAAGGAAATCCCTCTCTTAAAACTCTTCGAAATCGTAAAAAGGAAAGGATCCGCCAAGGGTCGCTATTTATGTAAAGGTTCGTGTCAGGTCGAGTCCTCTGATGATCGACACGTGCCCTTGCCTTTTCATATAACCACACGGATCGTCAACACCTGGCGCCTATAGTTGTTCAGCATGATCGTGCGTCAGCATGACGTCACGACCTAATACCCTTTTCGACTTCCTCTCTAGTTGAAATTGGACCGATCTAGTTCTAAGGTAACTTTCAACACGTGTCACAACCCTAGGCATCCGACTGGCAAAATTCAAACCTCAAAAATTGCTTCTTCATTTTAAATTTTAGGGGCAAACTGTTTGGGTAAAAATTCAACAGTCTCGACCACGACCAAGGTATGGAAAACATTTATTACACTTTTTCATAGCAAAGGTAAAATCGAAAGTTATTCACCTCACGACGCTCGACCATAACATCGCCTAGTTCACACGACTGTCGCATGGAACCTTGCGACCTCGACCGACTAACGTGCAATATTACTGTTACGTTTTTCCAGTGTTTAATGCAGGAATCAATGTCAATTATGATTAACGGCTATAACCGACAAAAGCCATTAACAGCATTCAACTCGACGTCCGTTACAGCAGTTACCAGAAGCATTCAAGAAAGCAATCAATACACCCGAAGACTATAAAAGCAAAGGTTCGATCAACATTTCGGGGCATCGCATTGTATCACACAATCATGTTGATCCAAACCCTCAGTGATTTGATAATGACCCTATCTTAAATACTTAGTGAAAATTGTAAGTAAACAATATGTATCAGAGTTTCACTATCGCTGATAAGTACTAAGATCTTACAGTACTGCTGATAGGAACTCTCGCACTTTTAGATTAAACATTCAGCGAACACTGTTCACCATATCGCTGAGTCTGTTCAGTCCTTATGGTGATCGCTGATAAGTTAGTTGTTTACTTATGATCCCTGAAGACAAGATTCACGTCAACAAAGGTTATACGCTGAAGTCGAAGATCAAGCTCAAGAACCAGCGACAAGTCTCCTAATGAACTGATGCGGATCAGCGAAGACTCAGATTTGTCCACTCAACGTGAAGTATCAAGTACAAGACTTTAGCTATCGTTGAACTTTATCATTCGCTGAATAGTAAATGATAATCGCTGAATCAACGAAAGCTGATCATGAAGTCCTCCGTACAAAGTACTTTTGTCTTAACCTCCCTTGCACGCCACCGTACGAAATGTCAGAAAAGAACCTCCGAAAATCTGAAATCGTACAACCACTCTGATACTACACTGTTCATTCATGCGGCTACTAAGGTTGTCAACAAAGGTCAATGACATGCAACCAATCCGCTGATGACACGTGTAAAGTGTATACTGAATTGCATTAAATGCATGCAGTATATAAAGAGATGAACTCACTTCATTTGAAGTAACTTGCTACCTCTGGACAAGTTCAAATCTCTCTTAAGAAAGGATTTTATTAGTAATCTCCTTATCTTTCTTAGTGCAAGAAAACTTAGTGTTCCAACTTGTTTAGATTTAGGTTTATTCTTAATCTTGTTTCCGCAACAAACTGTAAATTGTTAATGATTTATCAATAAACAATTTAGAAAAGTAAAATAGTGTGTTTGTATTCAACCCCCCCTTCTACAAACTTGTTTAGGCCTTTCGGGACCAACAAGTGGTATCAGAGCAGATTTGTTTAATCTCATAAACAAGATCTAATCTAAGATATTTCTCTTCCTAGCTATTATCTGAAAATGGCCAACTCAAACACAAACACTCACTATATTGACAATGGTTCTCTTGCAAAACCCCCTAGATTTTCCAGAGATAACTTCAACTTATGGAAAAATAGGATGACACACTTCTTAGAAGGTGTAGACCCTACTATACCTTACTATCTTGAAAACGGCCCACACATCCCTGTAACAATTGATCCTGCAGTTCCAGCCAATGCAACTAGAGCTGCTATTCCAGAAAGGCTGATTCCAAAGGAAATCCATCATTGGACCGATGAAGACAAGAAGAAAGTGGCTATAGATACAAAAGCCAGATCCATACTATCCATGGCCCTTCCTGACGAAGTCTACCATTCCGTCATGAACCTGAAATCCTCAAAGGCCATGTGGGACACAATTTGTGTTCAGTATGAAGGAACGTCTGAAGTCCAGGATTCAAGAAAGATCAACCTGGTAAGACAATACGAAAGCTTCATCTCTGGTAAGAATGAAACTCTCTCTGAAGTACATCAACGTTTTAATTGCTTAATTATAGATCTAAAAACGGTTGGTAAGGAATATTCTAACTTTGAAGTGCTGACAAAGTTTTTAGAATGTTTACCTGAAAGCTGGGACAATTATTCCATGTGTCTCAAGCTGTCAAAAGATCTAAGATCAATGACACTTGCTACCTTATATGGCACATTGCTGAATCATGAGCAATCTAGCCACCTTAAGAAGAATCTTGTAAAAGATTCCAAAAGCACCCCTGTTGCTTTAATCTCAGAGGAACCTTCTACTCAGCGACCCGTGGTCACTATCACTGAGTTAGAAAGTAACTCTGAAAGGTCATCAGATTCTGATTCTTCAGATGATGAATCCTTGGCTCTCCTAACTAAAAAGTTCAGGAGATTCGCCAAGAAGAAAATGTTTAGAAAGAACAAAACTCTTTCTATAGCTGACAAGCCTAAGTCATCAGCTTTTGTTGATAAGGCTACTGCTACTTGTTTCAACTGCGAAAAGACAGGTCATTTCGCTAACGAGTGCAGGTCAAAGAAAATCATGAGACCTTCAGCTTTTACAAAGAAATCCTTTGTTCCAAGGAATAAAGACGACAAATACTTAAAGCTGAAGGAGAAGTATGCAAAGCTGAAAAGCTTTAAGAAGAAATGAAAAGGCCTGATGGCTGACTATGATTGGGCTACATCTGATGAAGAAGCCTCATCATCTGATTCTGAAGATGATGAAGCAAATCAATGTCTCATGGCCAAGATTGAAGAAGAGGAAGAAAGTTCAGACATTCCCTCCACTTCAACATCTGCCATTCAGGTTAAGAAGGGTATCTGGTATCTCGATAGCGGATGCTCTAGACACATGACTGGAAAGAAAAGCCTGCTCGCTGAATACAAGGAAGAGAAGGGTCCCTCTGTGACTTTCGGAGGAAATGGAAAAGGACACACCCGAGGGTATGGTGTACTTTCAAATGGTACAACATCCTTCAGAAGAGTCGCATATGTTGAAGGACTGAAGCATAATCTTCTGAGCATCAGTCAGCTTTGCGACATGGATAACAAAGTGATTTTCACTAAGGAATCCTGCTTTGTCTCTGACAAAAAGGAGAAGATAGCTCTCAGCGGTTATCGTTTGGAAAATGTTTATGTAATAAACATGGACTCAACAACCACTGAGAACTCCTGTTTCTTCTCAAAGGCATCTTCTGATGTTAACTGGCTATGGCACAAGAGGCTCTCGCATCTAAATTTCAAGACACTGAATACTCTTTCCTCCAAAGAGTTAGTCACTGGTCTACCTCAGCATTCATACGCCAAAGAGTCTTTATGTTCAGCGTGTGAAAAAGGGAAGCAGACCAAGGCAAGCTTCAAGTCAAAGCAAGTCTCCTCAGTGTCATCTCCTCTACAACTACTCCATATGGATTTGTTTGGCCCTGTTAACAAACAATCCATCGCTGGAAAGAAATATACGCTGGTTATAGTTGATGAATTCTCTCGTTACACATGGGTAATGTTTCTCCGTTCTAAGAGTGACACCCCCTGAAGAACTCATCACCTTTGTTCGGAAGATGGAAACTCTGAACAATATGACTGTTCGCTCAATAAGGAGTGATCATGGAACTGAATTCAAAAACAGTTCTCTTGATTCCTTCCTTGAGAGCAAGGGTATTTCTCACAACTTTTCGTCAGTGAGAACACCACAACAAAACGGAGTCGCTGAAAGAAGAAATAGAACAATTATTGAAGCTGCACGTTCAATGCTCAGCGATTCTCACCTGCCTACTCAGTTTTGGGCAGAAGCTGTCAACACGGCTTGTTTTACGCAAAACAGGTCGCTGATAGTCAAGAGATTCAAAAAGACAGCCTATGAACTTTTTCATGGGAGAAAGCCTTCAATCAGCTTTCTTCACATCTTTGGTTGTCAGTGTTTCATACTGAACAATAGAGATGCCCTTGGAAAGTTTGATCCTAAGGCTGATGATGGAATCTTTCTTGGATACTCCTCAGTTTCCAAAGCCTTCAGAGTCTTCAACCGAAGAAGACAAACTGTAGAAGAAACTATTCACGTCACGTTTGACGAATCCCGTTCAGCGAACTCTAAACCGAACGCTGATACAGAAGAACTGAATCAATGGATGTTTTCTCATCTTGGTGATTCAGAAGATGTTCCCACTACTCATGCTCATACAACTGAAAATGATGGTCCTACTATCATTTCCAATATGCAGAATAGTGAAGCTGAAACATCTTGGGTCTCAGCTGTTCCTATAAACACTATACCCGCAGTTGATCCAAATGTCTCAGAAATTCCATCTATTTCTCAGCAATCAGTGAATGAAGTGACAAATGCAAGCATTCCTCTCTTAGCTGATAATCCAGAAGTAGCTGAAGCCTCATCTTCAGTTTCTCCAGTTCAGATTGAGTCAGTGACGCATGCTCCGGCTCAACGATGGACTGTAAATCACCCAATCGATCAAATTCTTGGTGATCCCAACGCTGGTATTCAGACTCGTAGAAGTGCAGGTAATATTTGTTTATTTGTTAACTTTATTTCTCTAACTGAACCAAAGAAAATAGATGATGCCCTCAGAGATCCAAACTGGGTCAGCGCTATGCAAGAAGAGCTGACTGAATTCGAAAGAAACAAAGTTTGGAAACTTGTTCGGAGACCAACTGACAAAACAGTGATAGGCACTAAGTGGGTCTATCGAAACAAGTTGGACGAACATGGTACTGTAACTCGCAACAAAGCTCGTCTTGTTGCTCAGGGATACAGACAAGAGGAAGGCATAGATTATGACGAAACCTTTGCTCCAGTAGCAAGACTTGAATCTATTCGTCTTTTCTTAGCATATGTTGTACACAAAAACTTCACTGTACATCAAATGGATGTTAAGTCAGCGTTTCTAAATGGAAAGCTGAATGAAGAAGTTTATGTGGAACAACCTCCAGGATTCTCAGATCCTAAGCGTCCAGGTTATGTTTATAAGCTGGATAAGGCACTTTATGGCTTGAAGCAAGCTCCCCGTGCATGGTATGACACTCTTTCTACTTATCTCCATCTTGAAAATTTTGAGAGAGGTAAGATTGACAAGACTTTGTTTTTTAGAAAAATAAAAGGTCATATCATTTTAGTTCAAATATATGTTGATGACATTATATTTGGTTCTACTAACCCTGAGCTTTGTACTCGTTTCGCTGATAGAATGAAAGATGAGTATAAAATGAGTATGATGGGTGAACTAACATATTTCCTTGGTCTTCAGATTAAGCAAACTGAAAAAGGAACTTTTATAAATCAGGGAAAGTATGTTAAAGATATGCTGAAGAAATTCGACTTAACTGAAAGTTCAGCTATGAAAACCCCTATGGCACCACCGCTGATACTTGATAAGGACACAAAGGGTGTTCCTGTCAATGTCACGCTGTACCGTGGGATGATCGGCTCACTACTGTATCTTACAGCTAGCCGACCCGATATTATGTTTGCAACATGTCTGTGCGCACGATATCAAGCTGAACCTAAGATATCCCATATGAAAGCTGTAAAGCGAATCTTTCGATATCTTAAGGGTACAACGAATCTAGGTCTTTGGTATCCCAAAGATTCAGGATTCGATCTAACCGCCTATTCAGACAGTGATTTTGCAGGTTGCAAAATGGATAGGAAAAGCACCACAGGAGGATGTCAGCTCCTGGGTGGAAAGCTGGTAAGTTGGACAAGTAAGAAGCAAAACTCAGTGTCCACTTCCACAGCTGAAGCTGAGTATGTAGCCGCTGGAAGCTGCTGTTCTCAAGTCTTGTGGATGAGAAATCAACTACTAGACTATGATCTTCAGCTCTCCAAAATTCCAATCTATTGCGACAGCACAAGTGCCATCGCTATAGCAAACAATCCAGTGCTACACTCAAAGACAAAACACATAGAAATCAGATATCATTTTATCAGAGATCATGTGATGAATGGTGATATAGAACTTCATTTTATCCCAACTGATTATCAGTTAGCTGATTTGTTTACCAAACCTCTTGATGAGACAAGATTCAACTTTCTCATCAGCGAGCTTGGAATGCTGAACTTTGAAGGATAAATCTTCAGCGGTTCACATTTAATCAGCGATACGTTTATACATTCATGTATAGGCTCTCGGATAAAATAAACTTATACAATCCATTTCATCATCTTCTCTCTGAATAAATTTGGTTAAACTGATATCAAGGTATGTTTTCTCTCCCTGACAAAACTCATGAAAATGCAAGATTTCAAATTCTTTCATCGATGAATATCTCTTCCTTAACAGCGATATTTTGAAATTTCTTAAAACCCTCACTGATATTTCTATTCAGTGCTTCATTTTTCCAAAGAGTCCCTGAGTTTTTCTTTCAAAACCTCAGAGACAACGAAAGAATGTGAAAGGACAGTTGTGACGTCATTGCAACGGATAACACCAGGCACGCTCTTTTTCTGACACACGTTTGCACGTTTCGTTGTCTATCCAATCAAATGCAAACACGTGTCCGTGTCATGATGAAAAACTTTCCCGCTCAAGTTTTTCTCTCTCTACTCTCTTCCTATATAAACACTCTCAAAGTTTATATTTGTCTTTTACGCGAATCAATCTTTCTCCGCAAGAAAAGAACACTGTTGCATTTTGTGCTCTCAATCTTCAAGAACTGTTCATCATCTTCTTCATCAAACTCAAGGTTAATATGTTCTTATCTATTATCAAATGCGAATAACTTGTTTTCGATCTTATCATTGTTTTACACAAGATCAAACAAAAGAACTCAAAAATAAAATCATTTTCTTTCATGGTTTTATAAACACAACCATTTCATGGTTGTTCTTCAAGTTTTAAATCTAAAATCTTAAAAACTTGTTCTTCTTTCGTATCCATTTTTTTAAGAAACTGGAATACAAGGCTTATGGGTGTTATATTCGTTTTTTTTTTTAAAAAACAAAAAAAAACAAGAAAAACCCTAATCTTCATTAAGACTTTTTTTTGTCTGAATGAAATGGACAAAATTCGAAAAATCTTAATGGAAATTTTCTTTCCACATTAAGATATTTCTTATTTGTTAACATCTTTGGTTGAACTGATAATACAGTGAAATGGCAACTTCAAAGCTGAATGTTACCGCTGAGTCCATCTCCGCTGATTCTGAGGAACTGGAAATCACCAAAGCTCCTCAGGTTAAGTTTGAGCTGGATCAACTAGACTGGACAAAGGCAAACAACCTCTCAGCGCTTCTTGAGTTTCCTCCTCGGAAGCAGGTATCCCATCTAGACGACGCTGTAAATTTTTTGAAGAATAGCCCCATCTACACAGCACTGACAATCACACCTCCTGCCAGTCAGCATCTATTATCCCAATTCTGTTACTCTGCCAGACACACCGACCTACCCTCCGCCAAAGATCCATCTAAAACCATCGACTGCATACTCAGCGATACTGAGTATGGCACCATCAAGATAACCCCCGCAATAATCCGCAAAGCTCTGAAATTCCCTAACGCTACCTCAGAAAATCCTTTCATTCCATTACCTGACCACAAGAAGCACGCTAACAGGGAAGAAATCATTGCTTTCCTTGATGCGATGGGTTACATCTGGGAGACTGGAAGAGACAAGCTACCTGAGAAGAAGCTGACGCTGATAAAGAAATCCAAGATGCCCAGCGAGATGAACTTCATCTTCGCTCACCTGATCAGCTGCATGACAGCGAAATCCGGATCTTCTGATCAAGCCGCTCAACCTCAGCAGGCCATGGGTTACGCACTGCTGAAAGGTCTCAACATTGACTGGGCCTCCATCATCTATGAAGACCTCATTCAACGTGTTGATTCTGCCGCTGACCGACCAGCATGGGTCCCTTACCCACGATTCATCAGCGCCATCTTTCAATATGGCCTGAAGGACAGCTACCCTGAAGAGGGTGATCTGAAACTCTCTCAGATTGGCCCTAAAGTTCTCGACTTCAAGCCTGTCGCCAACGAGGTACGTCTCTCTACCCTTCTCACTCTACTTAATTCTCCGCTTTCTGTGGCTCCTTCAGCGACAATACCCCTCGCTGATTCCCAGGCCACAAAATCCATTCCTTCTAAGAAAAGGAAACAATCTCTTACCCCTCTTGATTCCAAAAGGATCAAGAAAACCAAGGAGCAACCCCAGCAATTCCATGCTGAAGACTCCTCAGCTCATTCTGAAGAGCTGAAGGAAAGTTCTGTGGTACGCTCTGCCACACCAATTCAAGCCATCCCTTCTAAACCTACTTCAGCGTCCTTAAACGCTGAGGTTAGAACTTTGGAATCTACCCAACCTTCTTCAGTCTCTCAAAAGACTGATGAAGTACTTCTCAGCGAATCCAACGTTGAACTTGCAACCCAACCCCAATTCTTATCCTTCGATCCTCCCTCTATTTCTTTGGACACTCCTCCAGTTAAAGCTGGAGATGCCATCATTCAAGAAGCCGTTGAAGCTTCTCAGCGAATGACGAAGAAAGGACCTGCAGAGATCTCCATCCCTCACGGAACTTTTGAGGGAGATATGGAACACTATGGAGGGACTCGAAACTTTGATGAGTTCGTCAACGCTCCTGCAGGTACATATCCCACCTTAAACACTGTAACTAAACCTGAAACTTCTGAGCTTTCCTTTGTTCACAAGTACTTATATGTTACAGGTCCTTATTTGGGAGACATCAACCAGTCTCTGAAGTCCATGGAGATGAAACTTACAGATCTCACCACCGGTCTATCAAATAACTCTACAGCTGTAACAAACGCTGGAGAGAATCTGACGAAGCTGACTGCTTTGGTGGAAAAGAAGGCCTCCTCTGATGACATCAAAGACCTTGATAAAACTCTCGCCGACTTTGCCAAAGTGCTCTCCGACATCTACACTGACTACACCAATCTCAAATCGTCAGTTTCCACCGTTTCCAGCGAGGTTACAACGCTGAAGAAATCGGTTGGTACACTCGAAGGTGATATGTCAGTGGTCAAGACCGACTTGGGCTCAGTGAAGACCGACCTTAGTTCTGTCAAGACAATGATCGAGACGCTGGTGAACAAGGCAAACAATCCAGCTCCTGCTCCGGCCCCTGCACCTATTTTGGACTCATTCACCGCAGAGGATCGCCAAGAGCTGAAGAAAATCACGCCTGCTATTTCTGGCCTAGAAGACAGAATAGCTAAGCTTGAAGGTTGTGTGAAAGTCTCTGGCCCAGAAGACAGAGACAACACCAATGCTGAATCTACCCTTTCCTCCCCCGCCCATCATGAGAAAGAGGGGGAGAAGAGCGTTGAACAGGAGAAGAGCGCTGAAGATCAAAATAAGAGCGCTGAAGACCTTTCCCATGATGAATCTATCAGGGGAGAGGGTAATGAAGATCTGATTACTGGACCTCAGGGAGATGAAAACCCTGAGGGAACCTAGAACCTCGCCTCTGTATCTGAGGGGGAGCAACTCGAAGAAGATGTTGAGGAATCCGAAGCAGAAGAAGACGAAGACATCGACATCCCTGAAGCTGAACCATCCTCCTCTCCAAGGAACGATGATGATGATGATGATGAAGATGATGAATTCTTTGTCGTCAAACATGCTCCTCGAAAAGCTCTTAAAGGGATCGTGATAACCGAATCCACAGGGGAGAAGACAAAAACAAAGACAAAGCACTCAGCCTCTGGCGCTGAGAAAAGCAAAGACAAAGGCATCGCTGAAGACGATAATCTGGCGATCCTACTTGCAAAGCCGATTTGTCAGGTACACTAAACTTATTTTTCCTTCCCTGATCATCTCTGAACAATCAGTTATCCATTCCACAAACACCATACACATCCACATTTTTTTTCTATCTTTTCTACCCAAGTTCTTCTACCCAGTTCTTATTTGTAAGATCGCTGCGTTTCAGCTAGTCCTCTCCCCTGTTTGAGGATATCGCTGAAGGATCTACTATTGCGACTTCACCAATAATTCCAGCTACCGCTGAAGACATAATCCCAGTCTTAGATTTAATCTCTGAGACTGATGAACCAGAAGAACAACCTCTCTCGCACAGAAACAGACCTTCCTCAGTTCCTCAAAAGCTGAGTGAAGAAGATCAAAAGAGGAGAGAAGAAATGATAAAGCGATTCGAAGATCAGCGAATCATTCTAAGGCGCGATCAACTACCTTCAGTTCCTCCTAAGTTCATAATTTCAAAAGCTGAATACCAGGATCATCTCAGAGCTGAACGCCACATCGCTGAAAGGAAGGAAGCTGAAGATAAAGACAGAGAATACGCCATCAAACTCACTCAAGAATCTGTCAAAGACCCCAAGCTGAAGCGTATTCCCATTCAAATCCAACGAAAGCTTTGGGAACAAGCCCAGAAGATCGTGGAAAAGAAAGCTGAAGTTTCTCAGACCACCCTGATCTGGTGTAAAGAGAAAATCCACTTCAGATATCGTCCAGCGAAGATCAACAAGGTATTCATCTCTGGAAGAACCTCCATCGGAGTACCTATTGTTGACATCAAACTGTTCAGAGAAGATGGCTCATCTGAAACCTTTCGTGCTGACACTGTAAAAAGGTATGGTCTCTCTGAATGGCTGGAGATGAGGTTAGCTATCCAACCATCACAATCTATGTACAAGGATCATTTCGAAAAGCTGATAAACAGACAGATCGATTTGATATCTTCTTGTGTGGATATTCCTCCTGTTCCTGATCTAAAGCCGAAAAGAAAAAGGGGCTCACCAAAGAAGAAACGTCAAGATTCAAACTCAGGTCCTGTCATACGAAATGAAACTGGAATTGGTTTCTCTCGCGCTGAAGTACTTGGTCCTGATCCTGATCTATCTGCCCTTGACATCTCTTTGCCACCATGTGAACTTTTCGTCCCTGGTAAAGTCATCAGTAATCCTTATGGAATATTCTTTCTTGACTACGACGGACGTAAATGCTTTCAACGGATCGCTGAGCTTCCAATCACTCCAATCGAACAGCTCAGATATCTCATCTACTGGTGCGACTTCAGAAAAGACATTCAGGCACGACACCTAAAACCCTTGATTTTTGAAGCTGCTCTGAAGCTAAAGAATAAAGGAGAAAAGGTTCCTGACTGGATGATTCCAACTGAAAAGACAACCCTTGATGAACTTCTCATTAAGGAAGAACCCTTTGAAGGCTGACAACAATCACCACTTTCTCTATTGTATCAGTCATCCTTCAGTACTTGTAATTTATTTCGCTTGTACTTGTAATCTTTCTTATTCATATTGTAACCTGATTCAAAGATTTAAAGAAAGATTTCAGCGAATGTACTTTACTCCATCAGTACTGAAAAGATCCCAGAAAACAGTAAAAGGGACAAATATTTTATGAGTTCTTTTTATCCTTATGTTTTCATTAAATAGCAATTTTCTTTGTTGCTATGTCATAATCAAATAGGGGGAGATTGTTGATCCAAACCCTCAGTGATTTGATAATGACCCTATCTTAAATACTTAGTGAAAATTGTAAGTAAACAATATGTATCAGAGTTTCACTATCGCTGATAAGTACTAAGATCTTACAGTACTGCTGATAGGAACTCTCGCACTTTTAGATTAAACATTCAGCGAACACTGTTCACCATATCGCTGAGTCTGTTCAGTCCTTATGGTGATCGCTGATAAGTTAGTTGTTTACTTATGATCCCTGAAGACAAGATTCACGTCAACAAAGGTTCTACGCTGAAGTCGAAGATCAAGCTCAAGAACCAGCGACAAGTCTCCTAATGAACTGATGCGGATCAGCGAAGACTCAGATTTGTCCACTCAACGTGAAGTATCAAGTACAAGACTTTAGCTATCGTTGAACTTTATCATTCGCTGAATAGTAAATGATAATCTCTGAATCAACGAAAGCTGATCATGAAGTCCTCCGTACAAATTACTTTTGTCTTAACCTCCCTTGCACGCCACCGTACGAAATGTCAGAAAAGAACCTCCGAAAATCCGAAATCGTACAACCACTCTGATACTACACTGTTCATTCATGCGGCTACTAAGGTTGTCAACAAAGGTCAATGACATGCAACCAATCCGCTGATGACACGTGTAAAGTGTATACTGAATTGCATTAAATGCATGCAGTATATAAAGAGATGAACTCACTTCATTTGAAGTAACTTGCTAACTCTGGACAAGTTCAAATCTCTCTTAAGATAGGATTTTATTAGTAATCTCCTTATCTTTCTTAGTGCAAGAAAACTTAGTGTTCCCAACTTGTTTAGATTTAGGTTTATCCTTAATCTTGTTTCCGCAACAAGCTGTAAATTGTTAATGATTTATCAATAAACAATTTAGAAAAGTAAAATAGTGTGTTTGTATTCAACCCCCCCCCCCCCCCCTTCTACAAACTTGTTTAGGCCTTTCGGGACCAACAAATCATCCGACCTCTGAAGAACACACAAAGCAAGGAATTTTCTCTTAAAGAATCGCTCTCGACGAACGACATTCGCACACGACACACAGTTTTTACGCACGACACACACTGTTTTTACATTCCAAACACTTGTTATTTTACATTTAAATTATTTCCTTTCATCTGTATTGTAATCGTTGTACGATCGACACCTGAAACATAAGGACATTGCCCCTGTTTGGCGACCATAGTGCAGCGAAGACTTCCACAGTCGTCCGCGGGTTTTTTCCTCGTTGAGGTTTTTCCTGCGTCACCAAATCTCTGTCTTATTTACGTTTTTCGCCTTTGTCGTACGCTTTGTCGAGAGATTCCTTTCTTTAGTTGTTAAATTCCACAATCAACCTTAAGTTATCCTTTTGGACAATTTTTGACATTAACACAGGCCCTATTCGACTTGATTCTGCGGAATGAGCTTGTTCTGCCATTGTTGCAGGGTTTAGGGTTTTGAAGAACTTAAGGGGTTTTGAACAAAGGAGGGAAAGGTTGAAGGTTTGAATGTTCAGTAAGCGTAAGGAATGAAATGGATCATGGGAATGGGTATTTATACTCGAAACGTATGGCTAGATTAGCGTCGTAGGTACTGTAGGTACTCGAGTGTCAGATGGTGGAGTGGAGTCTACAGTAGAACGTGAAAACAGCTAACGGTTGGTCTTTCAATCTGAGAATGCCACGTAGGATTTGGTTCTGACAACTTTTGGGCTATCAAACCGTCACGGTTAGAGATGTGTGGGGGATATGTGATTGACGCTCAGAAATAACCCGCACCTCTGATGACAACACTTCTGATGATGTGGCTGAAAACTGGCAGAGCTCTGGTGGAACTCAGCACAATTTTGCCTCTGTTGAGTGACCTTTATCATTCTTTTTAAGTAACCCAAGATGTTTCACCTTTACCCAAAAATATTTGTAAATCTTGTATCTGATGTAAAAGAAGTCAAAGAACAAAGACAGAACAACCTCAGAGATTTCACAGAGTTCTGGTGAGAATCAGCAGAGGCTCTGGTGAAATGTCAGAGTTCTGGTAAGTTCTTGACATTTTCAAAGAAATGTTTTTATCAGAACAGGTTTTCCCTTCCTTTAAAAAGAATTTTCTTTTTGTTCAATGAGCAAAGTCAATTAGATTTGAAATTGTTTTGACTTGCTCCCCCTTAAACCATGCTTATTAAGCTCTTAAGCTCCCCCTAAAATAGTGAGCTTAATTGACATAATTTTTCTTTTTAGCTTTTCTCTTTTCTTGCAACGATATTTACAAAAAGAAAACAAAAGTATATACACATATAAAATGCATAGAGAAAAATATTGAAAAAGTATGCTTGCAGAGCTCTGGTGAGGCATCAGAGGCTCTGGTGAACTATCCTACCCAACTATTTTGGCAGAGCTCTGGTAGGAACATCAGAGGCTCTGTTGATTTTTAAACAGAGTTAGGAGGACATGTTCAGCATACCCATCTTGCTGATTAAGAAGTTAAATCTCCTTTCATCAAGGGCTTTTGAAAACAAGTTAGTAAGTTGGAAGTCGGTTGAAACAAAGTACATTTCAATCATCCCTTTTTCAACATGAGCCTTTATAAAATGGTACCTTATGTCGATATGCTTTGTCTTCGAGTGCTGGACTGGATTAGCTGTAATTGTTATGGCACTCTTGAAGTCATAGAGAATTGGAACTTTGTTGTACTCCAAGCCGTAATCTTTAAGTTGTGTTTTCATCCAGATCACTTGAGAGCAACAACTAGCAGCAGCATCATACTCTGCTTCTGCTGTAGAGGTTGATACGTAATTCTGTTTCTTGGATGTCCAACTCACCAGTTTGTCTCCAAGCAATTGGCAGCTACCAGAAGTACTCTTTCTGTCATTCCTGCATCCTCCATAATCTGAATATGTATATGAAATAAGCTCAAAACCAGAATTAAGAGGATACCAGAGACCCAAAAATTGAGTCCCTTTGAGATATTTAAATATACGCTTACAGCAGACAAATGGGATTCTTTAGGATTTGCTTGAAATCTGGCACAAAGGCATGTTGCAAACATTATATCAGGTCTCCTTGCATTCAAATACAGAAGTGACCATATCATGCCCCTGTAGTTCTTGATATCCACAGATTCACCTTGAGGATCATGATCAAGTTTGACTCCAGTGGCAATAGGAGTTTTCATTGGATTTGAATTATTGAGCTTGTACTTTTTCAAAATATCAGAGATGTATTTTGATTGACTTATGAAAGTCCCTCTGATGGATTGTTTAACTTGTAAACCAAGGAAGAAATAAAGTTCTCCCATCATGCTCATTTTAGATTCACTTTTCATCAAATCCTCAAACCTATCACAGTATTCCTGCCTTGTAGACCCAAAAATAATGTCATCAACATATATTTGGACCAGAAGAATATCATTCTTATACCTCCTAATGAATAGAGTTGTATCGACAGTACCTTTCTCGAAGTGATTAGTCAACAGAAAATTTGACAGAGTTTCATACCAGGCTCTGGAAGCTTGTTTAAGGCCATACAGAGCTTTGTCTAGCTTGTATACGTGGTCTGGAAACTCTGAACTTTCAAAACCTGGTGGTTGCTGAACATAGACTTCTTCTTGCAGTCTCCCATTCAAGAAGGTAAATTTTACGTCCATTTGATAGACCTTGAAACCTTTATGGGCAGCATAGGCTAAGAAGATTCTGATGGATTCTAGCCTAGCCACAGGTGCAAAGGTTTCGTCATAATCAATGCCCTATTCTTGACAATGTCCCTTAGCAACCAGCCGAGCTTTGTTTCTGGTGATAATCCCATCTTCATCTTTCTTATTTCTGAACACCCACTTGGTTCCAATAGCAACTTTGTCTTTAGGAAGTGGAACCAAGGACCAAACTTTATTTCTTTCAAACTCCAGAAGCTCTTCTTGCATGGCTTTAATCCAGTTTGGGTCTTCAGGGGCTTCAGAAATCTTCTTCGGCTCAATTATACTTAGAAAGTTTACAAAGAAAGCCTCATTGATTGTTGCTGATCTCGTCTTTACACCATCTTTAGCAGCACCGGTAATTAGATGATGGGGGTGATCCTTTGTCCATCTGGTCATTGGAGCATGGACAATAGGTGGAGTCTGTGCTTTTGATGGGAAAAGATGTATTTCAGCATCAGAGCTCTGAGGATTGGCACCAGGGCTCTGTGGCACACTGCTCTGAACAGTTGCCTCATTGCTCTGTGATGTACCAATAGGGCTCTGAGAGGGTGAGCTTTCAAACAATGAGCTTCTTCCAATATGATTCAGAAGGGGCGATGATGGTTCTTGTTCAGGTTCTCTTACGTCTGATTGACCAGACTCAGAAAGCAACAAAGAACAATATTTCTTTTTAAAGTTGACATCGAACCCATGATCACATAGTTGACTTATGCTGAGCAGATTATGATTTAAGCCTTCTAATCTGTCCACCACCATTATTTAAAGTAACCTTGGAAACTGAAACACCACCATTATTTAAAGTACCATAGCCTCTAATCTGTCCACCACCATCTCCTCCAAAGGTTACTGCACTTCCTATTTTGTTCTTGAATGAAGTCAGCAGCTCCTTATTGCCTATCATGTGCATTGAACATCCTGAATCTAGGTACCAGATCTGCACATGAGGCTTCTGCAAGACAGATTAGTTCCTTTTAGGTACCCATTGCATGACGGGTCCTTTCTTGTTAGGCTTGGGGGTGTTAGACTTACCTGCTGGCTTTCCATTTTGGGATGGTGTGCCAGAGGATTTTCTTTGTGTGTTCTGAACAGTCTTGGGATTTTTCCTTTGAAATGACTGATTCAGAACACAGTGTGGACCGTTCAAATGATATTGGAGCTTTAACAGCAGTTGAATGCAATTGCAATTGATAGAACATGAAGTTGATTGATGCATATTGTTGTTTTTATTCAAAAACTATTGATTATATGGCACTTGAGATTGAAAAACTTTAGGACCAGATGTCTTTGCATACATTCTGTCCAGGTTTGGCTTCTTGAAATTGCCATTCTTCCTTGGAATAGATTCACTAGGCCAAAAATAGTTTCTTCTTTGATTTACAACAGAGTTGGGAACAGGTTTGTCATTGACTATCCATTTGCCCTTTTTGTCTGGAGTGAATCTGATTGGTTTATAAGCAAGGGAAACATGGGTATTGTTCACTGGAATACTCTTGGCTTTTTCTTTTCTTTTCTCTTCTGTCTCATTAGAGGATAGTATCCTGATACCCTTGTTTTTAAAATCAGGGACCGGTGTGAATCTGGATTGTTTCTTGAAAAATGAGACGGTTTTTAAATCTCCAGACCCAACTAGTACCTGCTTGGGTTTCTGCAAAACATTCTCTTGAGCACCAAAAATTTGCTCATCTACCTCAGAATCAGAGTCACTGTCAGAGCCTAGAAAGTCTCTGGTGGAGGTGTTAGACTCTTTGGGTAAATCAGCGTTTGCTCTGGTGGACTTGAACTTTCTTTGTCTTGGTTTTAAAGCATCAGATGCAACATTTTCCTCACGAACTCTTTTAATATCCTCTTCAAAAGATGTTCTTATTGATTCAGAGGTTGGGGAGAAGTCTGGGGCTTCAGGGTTGAGCTCACTCTGAGTTTTAACATCAGAGGATTCAGCCACAGAAGTGACAGACTTCTGGCCCTTGAAAGAGTTAAAAGTGAAAATTTTCTTTTGGATCAAGACTTTTGACAGATTCAGGAAAAGAGATTTCAGCTTTTCCTTGATCAAGAATAAACTTTTCAGATGGTTTTGTAACCTTTTCTTGATCCAAAGAGTCATAGCTTACGTTCCTGAAGTTCAGTTTTCTTGGCTTTGAGACATCTGAGGTTTTGGCTCTTTTGAAAACTGCAGTACCAGAGATCACATCTTCATGGATTTTCCCAACACAGAAGGCAGAGGACAGAGATGTCTTCTTCCTTCCAGCGAAGGTAACAAGGTCTTTGAAACCCAGACCTTGAGTATCCTTCTGAGAATTGATTTTTATGTGCACATCTTGTGCATCCTGGTACTTTTTAATAATGATTTCTTTTTTATTTGTAAGGACTGGTGCAAAACCTCTCTTCCTTTTTGAAAATAGTCCTTTAGAGAAACATAGTTAAGCCTTTCATATTCAGATTTCTAACCTCTTCAGTCTTTTGCTTAAGAACTTCCTCATATTCCTTAACTTTTTCAGAAAAAGAGTGTTCTTTTAGTTTTTGCAAAACCTCTAACTCAGCTTTTTCTTTTGTAATCTCTTCCTTCTCCTGTTCCAAGAGAGTTTTCTCTCTCTTGTAGAAGGACAGATACTTCTGAGCTAGCTTTCTTAACTTTTTCTCCTCAGATAGCTTTTGTTTTAAAAGTTGAAATTCCTCTTTTAGTAAATAAACATGCATATCCAGCTCGGAGTCTGATTTTGATTCAGAAGTATAACATACCTTGGCACTGGGTCTGGTGGTCTCTAGTGCTCTGTCATTTGGATCTGTTACAGAAAGAGCACATGCAATATGAGATATGTCTACCTTTGTTGTTCTCTCTGGCATCTCTCCAGTCATCCAATCAGCTACCTCTTCTAAACTCTCGTCGTCAACAGCAACCCCGCAAAAATTGGCTTGCTCTGGTTCGTCATCAGAGGACGAGTCAGAGATCCAATTCTCCATCTCAGCAACATAGCTTCTTTCTCTGTAATTTACCAGTCTACCCTTGCAATTAGCAGAGAAATGGCCGGGTTTGCCACATCGAAAGCATCTTCCATCATCCTTATTGATGGGTTGGGCATCATCTGCTTGATTCTAGGGGGGCTGGAGGATTGTACTTCTGTTGTGGTCTTTGCTCTTGTGGAGCTCTGGTGTTGTTACTCTGATGGTGTTGAGGTGCAGCATAACCTCTCTTCTCGTCTTTCTCTTCTCTCTCATATCTACCTCTTCTATCAAATACTTTATTGCCAAATCTCTTCTTAAATTTCTGAGTTATTAGAGCAAGAGATTGAGCAAAAGCATTGATATCGTCATCCTCTGTTGAACTTTCTTCTGCATCACTTTCAGCGACTAGACTTTTCTTTCCCTTCTTTCTCACAACCTTCTCTTTCTTCTTCTCTCTGCTAGAGCTTTCTCTGGTGGATTTCCCTTCTGTGGAATTCTTTGAATCAGATATCAACGCTATTGGACCTGCAATGGTGGATTTGCCTTTCTGTTTGACAACATCCTTCTCTTGTGCAGCAAGAGTGCTATACACATCAGTAAGAGACCATATATCCAAATCTTGGTTTACTTGTAGAGACATGGATAGATTCAACCTTTCATCATTTAAACTTTTCAAGAACAGAACATTGTTATCTTCCTTCGACCGAACAACCCCACACTTTTTGCATTTGTTTATTAAAACATTAAATCTGTTGTAGGTCTGTTGTAAGGTTTCCTCAGGAAGTGCCTTGAAATCATTGTATTCATTAATACATTGGGTCCTTCTGTTCTTTTGGGTATTGATACCACCCTCAAGTTGATTAAGAAGTTGATCCTAGATTTCTTTAGCAGTAACACATGAATCTAGTTCTTGGAATATATCGTTGGGAATGGCCATAATCAAAAGTCTAACTGCCTTGAGGTCATTTTCCATTTTTAGCTTTTCTTCATCAGTAAACCCGGTGGTTTTAACCTCGAAGTGAGCTGGAACCTCAGCAGTAGTTTCTGTAGCGGGTACACGAGGAACCAAAACCATGGGTTGGAATGGTCCACTTGTGACAGATCGCATGAGGTCTCTATCCATTCCATCAAAGAAATTAACCATCCTAATCTTCCATTGAGGATATTCATCTCTAAGAAGAGTCGGAGCTTTGGTCAAAGAACCAGCTGTGAAGATAGCATTAATGTTGTTATTAGCCATCCTTTCAGAAAACAGAGTACGAGGGTTTTTCGAAAGATTTTAGAGGGATTTAAACTGAAAGAAGATGAACAGTAACCAATGAAACAGTAACTTGAGTAGAGAAGATATTTAGACTATCTAGAAAGCTTAAAACAGTTGTTAAATGAACTTTTAACTTTTAAGCAGTAAAACAGAGTACACTATGAAGCTTTGAAACACACGCACAAACAACAACAATGAATAAACCTAGTTAGATTGGATCGTTTGATTTGAGCAAATCAATCTGCTCTGATACCAATTGTTGGTTCCCAGATTCACGTTGTATCACATAAACAGCATAAAACAGATAGCGGAAGCATTATATAAAGCCATTAAATGTGAGTGATTGTGTAAACGATTATGTAACAATGAGAGTATCAAATAGTGAACAGTAAATGATAACAAGATCAAGTAAATAAGCTGCTCGTATATTGATAACAATGAATAACACCAAGAACACATTCAAGTGTGTGTATTCTGAAATCTCTTGGGAAACAAATCGTACAGTGGTAGTGCTATGGAATGTTGCAGTGTGTGCCCTCACAATAGTGGAAAGAATTCTTCCAAAAGCTTACAATTGTGTGCACCACTAACGTTCTATTTATAGCCTAATAAAGTGAAGACAATGTACTATCTAACCTTGAGGTGACACGTGGAAAGTGTGTCTCCGTCCTATTAGGGCTTACGTGGAAAGTACGGACACGTATCTAACACTTAGAGATTTCTACGAGACTTAAGCTTCATAGAGGTCTTCATTCATCAGCGCTCTTACGCCAGAGCTCTAATTGTCTTCTGGTGTGAACCGTTCTTCTGGTGGAATAGAAGAAGTCTTCTGCCAGAGTTCTGTCGAGCTCTGTTGGTCTTCTGCTTGATATTCTTCTAAGTCTTCTGTCGAATCTCTGGTGGTCTTCTGACTTGTAATATTTTCAATACTTTTACATCTTGTATACTTGGGGCTAACACAAAGTTCAGCGATCGCTGAAGTCTTCTACTTGAAACTTCACGTTGAGTGGACAGGTCTTGGCTTCGCTGATATCCGCATCAGTTCATTAGTAGATTGTCGCTGTTTCTTTGGCTTGATCTTCGACTTCAACGTAGAACATTTGTTGATGTGAAACTTGTCTTCAGGGATCATAAGTAAACAACTAAAATTGTCAGCGATCATCAGTAAGACTTGAACAGGCTCAGGGCTTGCTGATGAACAGTTTCATTGAATGTATAATTTAAAGAACATGAGTTTCCTATCAGCGGTATTGTAGAGACATAGTACTTATCAGCGATAGTTAAACTCTAATACATATTGTCTACTTACAATTTTCACTAAGTGTTTCTCAGAGAGTCATTATCAAATCATTGAGGGTTGGGTCAACAATCTCCCCCTATTTGATTATGACATAGCAATAAAAGAATATTGCTAAGAAACAAAACATAAGGATAAAAAGAACTCATAAAATATTTGTCCCTTTTACTGTTTTCTGGGATCTTTTAAGTACAGATGGAGTAAAGTACTGTTAGCTCCAATATTCTGAAATATTAGAAGTATTGAAAAATGGCCAAGTACAGAAGAACTTCCACAGAAGCTCTGCCGAGTGCAACAGAAGCTCTGCCGGGCAACTCAGAAGAATCAAAGGAAGTTTGTGTTAGTCCCAGATGGCTTAACAAGTATTGTAGAAGGGGGGGTTGAATACAATACACAAAAATTTCACAATTTTAATTCTTATATTTGAAAAACTTTCAAAAGAATTACACACAGAAAACTTAAGATTGTTGCGGAAAAGAACAGGTAAACTATTCTAACAATCTTACACAAAGTATACAACAAAACAACTAAGAACACTAAGAGCAAAGCTATTGAGTTTTAAGGCTTAAAAGAAGGTTTCTTGCACTGAGAGAATTTCTTGAAAGCGTGAGAATTGCATGAAGAGCACTTCTCCTTTTATAGTGCCAAGGAGTGCCCAAGCATTAAATGCTTGGGACACTTGTCATCTTCACATATGCCGATAATGTTGACTTCAGGAGAACTGTGAAGTCCTTGTCACTTTTCACTAGGTGCAGACAGAGTAGCTTGAGCAGATAATAGGGACCTTAACTGAAGGTGGATAAAAAGACAAACTGTCACTTTTCTCTGCTGGAGGATATTGTCCCATAATAAATGATCTTCTGTCTTGAGCCTTTAGCACCGAAGTGGTTTCCACCGAGATTTGAGAAATCTTCGGTGGAAAGAAGACTAGTCCACCGAAGTTGCAAGCATGTTTCGGTGGTAACTAGTCCACCGAAATTACGAGCATGTTTCGGTGGAGAGGACCACCGAAATTACAAGAATATTTCGGTGGTGAGAGAAACACCGAAATGTTCATCGGTGGTGGATGGGGCCACCGAAGCTGTCCATGCACTTCGGTGGGAGAAGGCCACCGAAAATGTCCTATAAATTCGGTGGAGAGAAAGCCACCGAAATGTCAAGGATTTCGGTGGTGATGACTTGTTTGAATGTTGCCGAGAGTCTTCTATTTTCCACAAGTAGAGAGTCTTCAAGCTTGGTTTCGGTTGATCTTCGACTTCACCGAACATTTGATATCTTGTACAAGTCATTCAAAGAACTGGACTAAAATATTCTAAGTAGGAGTTTTAGGGAAAACATCGGTGAGTCAATTTCAAATCCTTGGTGACCCAACAATCTCCCCCTATTTGAATTTGAGCTCCTTATCTTAGAATATTCAAGAGTAAATAAAAGTAAGTGCGTTTTTGACCCTTTTTACTCTTTTGGGTTCTTTTCACATAGACCATTCTTTTTGTTCTTTTTGATCTTTTTCTTTTGTATGCGTATGTATACTATGTACAGTATTTACAGGTAACGAAAAAATAAAGTATGTACGGAAATAAAATTCAAATAGAGATACTTGTATTAAGATAAGTTCTCGTACAATTTTACAAAATGAGAAACTAACTTTTACAAGTACTAAATGGAGAGAACTTACTTCTTTGAGGTTTTGCGGCGCTTGATTTCATCCAGTAAGTTTCTATAGAACGGTTGAGCTTCGGGGATGTTCGGAAAGAGGTTGTGAATGCCTTCCAGAAATATAGTATCGGCTATGGACATCTGGGCAAATCTGAAGAATGCCCGACGACCGAGACCGTCGTTAAAGAATAATCCTGGTATTGGTGAGAGGCTTAAGGTTGTGGTAGGATAGGGAACAGAGGTGGGAATGGTAAGGTTAAGATTGCTTACATTCGGGATTTTACCTTCTCTTGCCATTTCCTTGAAGACTGAGCCAGGAGGATTTTTGACTTTGGGGAGGATGATCTTCTCCTTCAGAGACAGCAGTTTGGCTCTTTCTTCGGTGGAGAGGATGATGTTATGTTTTCTTTTGATCTCCTTCATCTTATTCATTAGACCATCAATGTATTTGACAAAGATGTATTTCCTTGGATTTGGACTCCTGACGAGGTGTTGAGTGATTTCATACCATTCCGAGAGACCGAAGAGTTGGAGATGGCTTTCTTTTACACTCTTCATAGAACCATCTTCCCAGTTAATAATCAATCTGATGTCTTGAGGATTTGCCTTGGAGGTGGCAATCTTTACTGAAGAAATTTGTGACCGATAGCTCCGGTGGTGCATGGTCTTTTTGTACCAATTAATTTCTTCATTCTTTTGTTGTTCCAAGGCACTGAGCACCGATTTCTGTGTTTGGATGGCATCGGTGGACTTGACTTTTGAAGCTTCTTCTGCGGCAGCTTTGAGAGACAGATCTCTGGATTTGTCTAAGTCGATTTGAGCTATTCTTGCTTCCTCAATTTCTTGAGCAGAGAGGCCAAGTTCGGTGGTGATGGGTTGAGAAGCAGGCTTGAGTTTGAGAGTTTCCGCGTCCTTCGGTCGAGCCCCATATCTTGCCAGATCCTTTTTCTTCTTTGCTTCTCTGGCCAATTCTTCGGCCGAAAGAGTTCTTTTCCCTTTGTCTTCGGGAGCATTGCTGGACTGCTCCCCCTCAACTGATGCATTAAGGTCAAGAGCTTCGGTGGAGCCAGTATGGGTCGGTGAGAGTGAGACATGTTTCGGTGGAGAAGAGGGTTTCGGTGGAGAGGTAGAGAGTTTCGGTGGAAAAGAGGGTTTCGGTGGTGAGGAGGGTTTCGGTGGAGAAGAGGGTTTCGGTGGTGAGGAGGATTTCGGTGGAGAGGGTTGCGGTGGAGAGGGTTTCGGTGGAGGCTGGTTACTGGAAAGTTTCTTTATGGATGGAAGTTTCGGTGGAGCCGTGGTTTTCTCCCCCTCAGGAACAGCCGGTAACTTGAAACCCAACTCATAGAAGGCCTTATCAAACTTGGAGTGTAGGAAGGCCAGACTCGTTTCGGTGGTATGGGGAACCAAGGCAAAGTCACCGAGATCCATTTTCCACTGGGAACGTTCAGGACTGGGTGAGTCGGTGGAAGGTTTGGAGAGGGACTCCACTGTGGTAGAAAGGGTAGATAATTTTTCTTGAATGGGGCGTAGGGCTTCGGTGATGGCATCAAGAAGAAGATGCGGTAGCTGAGACTCGAGGGTAGAGATGCGAGAATTGGCTTGGGAGATTAAGGTGATGGTAGATTTAAGAAAGGTAGAGGTGCGGTCGATGTGTGGGGAAGTTTGGCCACCGATTTCGGGAAACTGGAAGAGTAGTCGGTGGGGGTCAGGTTCGGGAATGGGAATATGGAGGTAAGGCACCAAGTCGTCGGTGTGTAACATTCGGGGGGGGAGTAGGTGATCGGGGGGGAGTAGGTGATCGGGGGGGAGTAGGTGATCGGGGGGGTGATTGGTGTGAGGACGAGGGAGACTCGGTGTGATGTTCTTCGGTGGACGGGATGGTTTGGGGAGAACCAGTGTCCGCTAAAAGAAAATCAAAAAAATCAAAGGGTGCAATTGGGGGGGAACCCTTAGAGGGTTGTGCAATGTCTTCGATCGAAAACTGATCGGGTGTAAAGCTGTGTAGTGTGAAGTCAGAACCCTCGAGCGGAGAGATCTCGAGGTCATCTCCACCACCCAAAGAGTCGAGTGGGGAGGTATGTGGGGGGTTCTCTTGAAATGTAACTGAGGCCTTTCGAGAGGCAACAGAGGAGACGGTGGGGTGTGTAGCAGGTACCCTTGGCCCGGAGGGATGAAGTTCAACAACCGGCGATTTTGGAGAATCGACGGTTGGATGAGTCGGTTGGGCCGATGGTTTCCGAGACCTCTTTGGAAGAGATCCCGAAGGGGAAGGTGAGTGCCTCCGCTTGTGAGAAGGGGTGTGAACCGGGGAAGTCTCCGAGGGATCTCTGGGTGACGTGGTTCGAGAAGCGGGAGCGGAGGTGTCGGTGGCCTTTTTTCGTTTCTTTTGAGTGCCACCCGACGTCACTCGAGACCGGGGAGAAGGGACCACAACATTTGGAGTGACCTCGGGAATTTCCAGGTGGCGAAACCCGGGAATTTCCGCATCACCCCAACGAAGTTCGGGAGATAGAGCGAAGGAAATCATACCTGGGCGTAATGGGCGATCGGTGGCGAGCGGCTTGACGTTGAGGGTTTTGGTGCCCACAACGGGAGATGACCATTCATACGAGAACCGGGGCGAGGAAGAGCGGCGATCGGTTTCCAAAGCTTTGGAAAGCTTGTGTTGTAAGATCATGGAGATGAAGCGGGGAAAAGCAACGTAACACTTCATGGGAGTTTTGATGACCTCGACAAGCTCTGAGAAGAAATATTGGGCGAAGTCAACTTTCCTTTGGAAGATGAGGGCATGAGCGAGTTTGTTGACGTGTGAGGGCGATTGGTCATGCCCACTTGTTTTTTGTGAGAGGCAATGGATAACGTGGGCGAAGAAGAAATTCCAAACGCCTCCCATTTTGCTGCGAAGAAGAGTACCGGGGCCTTTGGAGCTTTTGGAGGAGTCGTCGAGCACATAACCGGTGGTAAGAACAATGTCTTCATGTATGGTATCCAAATACATGTCTTCATAGTCGGAAAAGGCGTTGATCTTGAGAGCGAGACGAACATCATCGACCCCAAAAGTGAGGTCGTGATCACCTTCGGCATTGGTGAAGATGGAGGCGTGAATGGCCTCATTGGAGGGATCGTACACGGAGGAGAGCCAGAATTGTCCAATGAGCATTTTGCTCATCCTGGGGTTGCATGTGAAGGCATGAAGAAGAGGAGAGCGAGACAGAAATTTAGCGATAGTAGAGAACTCGGGATGAGCGGGATCGGATTCAAGGCGGGCAACGTGATTGCATTGGTTGAAGCGGAGGTCTTCAAAACGTGTAGGAATTGGATATCGTGAGGATGCCATGAGAGAGATATGTTTGGAAGAGAAGAGAGAGTTGCAGGTTTGAATTGTGAGAAAGGAGTGGGGAGGAAGTGAAGGGAGGTATGTATATATAGGGAAATGATAAGGCACTGTGATGATGATTTTGTATGGGGAGAGGGGACATGCGGCTCTTGAGGTGAAAGGGTTATTGGGAATCGGGACACGGAGCGGCGGATAGGCGAAGGGTCTGACGCAAAAGCAATTGAGTGGTCACAAGTGGGCTTTGGGAACCGTGTGAATCGGTGTAGGCTCGGTGAAGCTTCGGTGGAGGATTCGATGTTCGCTCGGTAGACGATCGGTGGAAGTTCGGTGGTGGATTCGGTGTTCATGGGACATCGGTGGTAGAAAGGTTTCACCGATTTGGATAGTACCACCGAAATGGGAATTCGGTGATAGAAAGGTTTCACCGATTTGGATAGTACCACCGAAATGGGACTTCGGTGGTGGAAAGTTTTCACCGATATGAGATGATCACCGATTTGAGACTTCGGTGGTGGACAAGTTTCACCGATTTGAGATGACCACCGAAATGAGACTTCGGTGGTGGACAGGTTTCACCAATTTTGAAAATTTTCACCGAAATGTGCTTCGGTGGTAGGCACGCTTCACCGATACTTGAGATTATCACCGAAATTGGACTGCGGTGATGGAAAAGAGATAGAAATGATTTAACACATAGGTTTGTCCACCGATGAGAGATCGGTGGAGAGAGAGAGAAGTAGATAAGAAGGTGTCCACCGATGTGAGATCGGTGGAGCATGAACACATAATTATTCTTGGAAATTGCACATCCCAAGTTCACTGATGAGAAAGTTGAACCTGGTTTCATCAAGAGGTTTGGTGAAAATATCAGCAAGCTGCAAATCGGTGGGAATGAAGTGCAGTTCAATGTCACCTTTGGAAATGTGATCTCTGATGAAATGATACCTGATATCGATGTGTTTAGATCTAGAGTGAAGAACAGGATTATTTGCTATAGCTATATCACTGGAATTATCACACAGAATTGGGACTTTAGAAAAGAATTGATTATAGTCCCTTAGTTGGTTTCTCATCCATAGAATCTGAGCACAGCAGCTCCCAGCAGCTACATATTCAGCCTCAGCAGTAGAGGTTGATACAGAGTTTTGTTTCTTGCTAGACCAACTTACTAATTTTCCCCCAAGGAGCTGACAGCTTCCTGTAGTACTCTTTCTATCAATCTGGGAACCTGCATAGTCTGAATCTGAATAACCAATTAGTTCAAAACTCGAGTCTTTGGGATACCAAAGACCCAAATGCAGTGTGCCCTTAAGATACCGAAAAATTCGTTTTACAGCCTTTAAATGTGATACTTTAGGATTGGCCTGATAACGAGCACATAGACAGGTAGCAAACATAATATCCGGTCTGCTAGCAGTTAGGTAAAGAAGAGAGCCTATCATACCTCGGTAAAGAGTAACATCCACAGATTCACCTTTTAGATCGGCACACAGTTTCAAGGGAGGTGCCATGGGAGTTTTCATAGGAGAGCTATCTAGAAAGTTAAATTTCTTCAGAAGGTCCCGAATATATTTGCTTTGATTTATAAAAATTCCTTCTGAAGATTGTTTGACTTGAAGGCCCAAGAAAAATGTAAGCTCTCCCATCATGCTCATCTCATATTCACTCATCATGAGAGAAGCAAACTCATCACATAGGCATTCATCAGTGGCACCAAAGATGATGTCATCAACATAGATTTGAACAAGAATGATATTACCTGAGGTTTCTTTGATGAAGAGAGTATTGTCAATTTTACCTCTGGAATATCCATGCTTGAGAAGAAAGTTGGCAAGAGTGTCATACCAAGCACGTGGAGCTTGCTTGAGACCATACAAAGCTTTGTCAAGTCTGTACACATAGTTTGGATGAGCTGGGTCTTCAAAGCCAGGAGGTTGTTTCACATAGACTTCCTCTGCAAGTTCCCCGTTGAGAAAGGCACTTTTAACATCCATTTGAAAGACCCTAAAATTTCGGTAGGCAGCATGAGCCAGAAAGATCCTTATAGCTTCAAGTCTTGCAACAGGGGCAAATGTTTCATCATAGTCAATGCCTTCTTCCTGTCTGTATCCTTGAGCTACTAATCGGGCCTTGTTCCTGATAACAGTACCATCTTCATCCATTTTGTTCCTGAATACCCACTTGGTTCCAATGATTGTCTTGTTTCTGGGTTTGAGAACCAATCTCCAAACTTTATTTCTCTGGAACTGAGAAAGTTCTTCTTGCATGGCAGTGATCCAACAAGGATCTGATAGAGCTTCATCCACTTTCTTGGGTTCAGAGAGAGAGAGGAAATTCACATAGAGACAAATATTTCCAACTCCTCTGCGGGTTTGGACACCTGCTTGTTGATCACCGATAATTTGATCTATGGGGTGATCTTTGGTCCATTTTAGAGCAGGGGGTAAAGGTGATGGGGTATGAGGAGTAGAGTGAAATGGAGTAGTGGGATCAGAGGTTTGGTGTAAGATGGGATTTTCGGTAGTGGAAGCCATGTGATTTTCGGTGGGATTAGGGATGGAAGAAGGGCTTCGGTGTGGAGTTTCGGTGGGAATAGGGAAATTGGTGTGAGAGATGGGTTGATCAATTTCGGTGGGAGAGAGTGATCCAGCTGGGTTTTTTGAGGTGGATGGATTTGAGGGAATAGAGGAGATATCGGAGGAAGAGACTAAGGGGGTATCACCAATACATGATGAGATCCATCTGTGTAAATCATCCTCATCACTTGAAAGTGATGAACATCAGAGATCATCAAACTTGACATGAATGGACTCATCAATGCTTTTTCTTCTGAGATTGTACACCCTATAAGCTTTGGAGGATAAGGAGTACCCAACAAATATTCCCTCATCTGCCTTGGGATCAAACTTCCCAAGATTTTCACGATCATTAAGAATAAAGCAGATACACCCAAAGACATGAAGAAAGCCAATGTTTGGTTTTCTGCCATGAAAAACTTCATACGGGGTTTTATCATGTCTTTTGGATATTACTGACCTGTTTTGAGTGAAGCAGGCAGTATTCACAGCTTCGGCCCAAAAATAGGTGGGGAGATTTGATTCGCTCAGCATGGATCTAGCGGCCTCACACAGTGTTCTGTTTTTCCTTTCCACCACTCCATTTTGCTGAGGAGTACGAACAGCAGAGAAGTTCTGAGAGATCCCTTTCTCGGTGAAGAAGTCTTCAAGAGCACTATTTCTGAATTCAGTGCCATTGTCACTCCTTACCGAGCGGACAAGCTGGCCATTGAGAACTTCATTTTTCTTGACAAAGTTGATGATTTCTTCAGTAGCATCACTTTTGTACCTGAGAAAGAACACCCAAGTATATCTGGTAAATTCATCAACAATAACAAGAATATACCTTTTGCCTCCAAGACTTGGAGTGCTGACTGGTCCACATAGATCCATGTGCAGCAATTGAAGAGGAAGAGTGATGGAAGAGCATTGCTTCGTCTTGAAGGATGTTTTGGTGAGCTTTCCCTTTTCACATGCATCACACAGCTTCTCTTTGACAAAGTTCAACTTTGGCATGCCCGTCACCAGCTCTTTGTTGGAGATTTTATGCAAGGTCTTGAAGTTTAGATGAGAGAGACGTTTGTGCCACAACCAGTTTCTTTTGGATGCATCATTTGACACAAAGCAGACATTTGAAGAAGAATTGGATTGTCCCATATCTATGACGTAGACATTTTCCATCCGTCTTCCCGATAATACCACATTGAATTGTTTGTCTACCACGGAGCAGACACAAAGTTCAAAGATAACTTTGTATCCAAGATCACACAGTTGGCTAATGCTGAGAAGGTTATGCATGAGGCCGTCCACAAAAGCCACTTTATTGAAGGTTACAGATCCGTTAGAGAGAGTCCTGTATCCTTTGGTGTAAGCCTTAGAATTATCACCAAAAGTTACAGATGGACCTTTTCCCGGCACATAGTTGATGAGAAGAGACTTGTTTCCCGTCATGTGGCGTGAGCACCCGCTGTCTAAATACCAAATTTGATGGTGCTCAAAAGCCTGAGCGTAGGCTGTGGAGCACCCAGTTGCCACTAGAGCCATAGGTGAAGTGGCCTTTTCGGAAACTTCCATTTCTTCTGAGATGGCCATGAAGCATCTATTCTGAGAATCACTATCGGAGGTGTCTTCGTCGTCCCAATCGTGGGTTTCTGCCATGAGACCCTTCCCTTTTCTCTCTAGACCCTCACTCCTTTCCTTCTCTTTCTTGTACTTGGCCTTGTATTTCTCGGCACGCTCCTGATGATTTAAGAAGGATGGTGGGGACTCCTTTTTGGGAAAGGTTGATTTGAAAGGCATGTGTTTGGATTTTTCCCTTTTTGAAGAGGGATTGTCAGAAGAAGTAAATTTGGACTTGGAGATACGCTTGCTTCTACACTCAGATGCAAAATGTCCTTTCTTGCCACAGTTGTAGCATTCCTCATTAGACTTGTCAGAAGAAGTTTTGAAAGATGAAGTTTTTCTAAGACTTCGAGATTTGTTGAAGGGACGAAACTTGTGTTTAGAACCGGCCATCATTGCCATCTCATCCGACAACTGTTCAACCATGATATCCTCACCTTCATCATCAGCATCACTAAGATATGCTTCCGTTTGGTGGGTTACATTTGTTTGGCTGTCATTGTCAGAGTCAGATGAAGGATAGGTGATTCTAGGAAGATTTTGAGAATTCTTGGAACTTTCACTAACAAGAGCTATAGAGGAGCTCTTTATTTCCTTGATGAAAGATTTCCGTTGAAGCTTGGTTTGCTCAAAGTTGAAAAGAGTACCATATAAAACGGTTAAGGGCATGAACTCAAGGTCCTTGGTAGTTTTGATGCAAGTACATATATTTTCCCAAAAATCTGGGAGACAATCCATGAACTTGCACAAGACTTCCTCATTATCATAGATTCTGCCCAACAACTTAAGATCATTTAAAAGAGAGTTGAAGCGGTTATAGAAGCTAGGAAGAGATTCTCCTTTTTCAAAAGAAAATAGTTCATACTTTCTGATAAGACCAATCTTTTTGCATTTCTTGACTTCCTCTGTACCTTCGTACAGAACACATAGAGTGGTCCACATTTCCTTGGCAGTTTCAAAGTTCACCAAAGAGTGGTAGACCTCATCAAGAAGAGAGAGAGCAATAATAGCTCTTACCTTGGAGTCAAGAGTAACTAAACGTTTCTCCTCATCAGTATACTTTTTAGGATTTTTGAGAATATACCGACCAGTAGCACTGGATTTTCCTCATAAGAATCACTTGAGATTTCCATTTCAAAGGTCTCTTTACCTGGCCTCTGCGTGTCATAGCGAGCCCAAACTCTGGGGATAATGGGTCCCTCGATGAGAATGGTTGGATATCTAGTATCCACTCCTTCCATGAATAGCATCATGCGGCTTTTCCACAAAGAGAAGTTGTTGGGATTGAACTTAGGAGGTTTTGAAATAGAGCCATTTTCAGAGAAGTTATTTTGAAAAGAGTTTTCAACAGTAGAAGAAGAAGAGGCAGCCATCGCAGATCAAGTTTATGGAATTAAACTTTCTGCTCTGATACCACTTGTTAGTCCCAGATGGCTTAACAAGTATTGTAGAAGGGGGGGTTGAATACAATACACAAAAATTTCACAATTTTAATTCTTATATTTGAAAAACTTTCAAAAGAATTACACACAGAAAACTTAAGATTGTTGCGGAAAAGAACAGGTAAACTATTCTAACAATCTTACACAAAGTATACAACAAAACAACTAAGAACACTAAGAGCAAAGCTATTGAGTTTTAAGGCTTAAAAGAAGGTTTCTTGCACTGAGAGAATTTCTTGAAAGCGTGAGAATTGCATGAAGAGCACTTCTCCTTTTATAGTGCCAAGGAGTGCCCAAGCATTAAATGCTTGGGACACTTGTCATCTTCACATATGCCGATAATGTTGACTTCAGGAGAACTGTGAAGTCCTTGTCACTTTTCACTAGGTGCAGACAGAGTAGCTTGAGCAGATAATAGGGACCTTAACTGAAGGTGGATAAAAAGACAAACTGTCACTTTTCTCTGCTGGAGGATATTGTCCCATAATAAATGATCTTCTGTCTTGAGCCTTTAGCACCGAAGTGGTTTCCACCGAGATTTGAGAAATCTTCGGTGGAAAGAAGACTAGTCCACCGAAGTTGCAAGCATGTTTCGGTGGTAACTAGTCCACCGAAATTACGAGCATGTTTCGGTGGAGAGGACCACCGAAATTACAAGAATATTTCGGTGGTGAGAGAAACACCGAAATGTTCATCGGTGGTGGATGGGGCCACCGAAGCTGTCCATGCACTTCGGTGGGAGAAGGCCACCGAAAATGTCCTATAAATTCGGTGGAGAGAAAGCCACCGAAATGTCAAGGATTTCGGTGGTGATGACTTGTTTGAATGTTGCCGAGAGTCTTCTATTTTCCACAAGTAGAGAGTCTTCAAGCTTGGTTTCGGTTGATCTTCGACTTCACCGAACATTTGATATCTTGTACAAGTCATTCAAAGAACTGGACTAAAATATTCTAAGTAGGAGTTTTAGGGAAAACATCGGTGAGTCAATTTCAAATCCTTGGTGACCCAACAGTTTGATCAAGAGTGATCAAAGACCGAGGAAACTACAGAAGGGCGCTTTCAGAAGACCAAGACCGCAGAACCTCTGTTACCAATAACAGAGCCTCTACGGACAACATCAGAAGACAAGGAACCAAGAAGACTTCTCACAGAGGACCGAGCCACAGAACCTCTGCCACCCTTGACAGAAGCTCTGCAGAAGTAAACAACCAAAGACTCGGAATCCGGTGAAGACTACTTTACAGAGGAACCAGACCGCAGAACCTCTGTAACACATTACAGAGCCTTTATGGTCCTCAAAAGACTAGGAAGATATTTATAATATCTTGCTACTGTTCCAAGACCTGTTCATCAACTTGCATGGAAAAGTACTGTCAAAACACGTGTCAAGCTCTGAGTGGACTCAATAGGGCATGGTACAAAATAGACGTCTGCGCCATTTAATGCATTTACCAAAAGTACATCTGCTCCATTAAATGCGCATGGCTCAAACAACTGCTCACACCATCCAGTTCACTATTCATGCCGTAAAAGGAACAGTGACCTACTTCATAGTCTTCTAAGAGTAGTATAAAAGGAAGACTCATGTTGAGTTCTTCCTAACACAACATAAGACAACAACACACAAAAACAGAAAAACAAGAACATCAAGAACACATAGCTTATGCACATTTAGAGTCATATTTGTTTAAAGCTTTGCATACTCACTGTTCTTAAATCTGTTCTTGATATATATATTCAGTAAACTTTGAGATATTATTTCATGTTCACTGTTTATTTATATTGTGTTCAAAATCTATCAAACATATATGTTAATTCTTCAAATACGCTTCCGCATCAAACATAAACTCGAACTAATAGATCTGATAATCTTGTTTAAAGCAAAAGGGAACCAACATGTACATTCGCTGAAAAGTTACAGAGGGGAGTAGAAAAATTACAAGTACAGCAAATAAAATTTACAAGTACAAAAGATATAAGTTGATAAACATAGAAGAATTCCAAGGAATCCTATCAGCTATACAGGTTCATCCTTAATGAGAAGTTCATCGAGTGAGTTTTTGGTAGGGATCATCCAATCAGGAACATTTTCTCCAAGTTCCCGTCTATGATTTGCTTCTTTGAAGATCAGGGGCTTCATGAAGTGTCCGAGAAGATCATCCCTAAATCCGCACCAATAGATGAGATCCCTGAGCTGTTCGATAGGAGTAATAGGTAGCTCAGAGATGCGTTGAAAGCGTTCTCGTCCATCGTAGTCTCTAAAGAAGATACCATAGGGATCGCTCAAAACTTTTCCAGGAACAAAGCGTTCACCAGGAGGCAGGGAGGTGTCGAGAGCTGAGAGGTCAGGTTCAGGACCAAGTACTTCTTCGCGTGAAAAGCCAATACCAGTTTCATTTCTGATAGGAGGGCCAGAGTCTGAAGGTATTATCATTTTCTTTGCAGAGACCCTTCTACGTTGAACTGGAGCAGGAGGAGGAGGAATATCCACAGCAAATGAAACCAAGTCGATTTGAGTGTTCAAAATCTTCTCGACATGATTTATGAAGGCTGAGCGTGATCACTGAATGGCTATTCGCTTCTCCAATCACTCAGAGAAACCGTACTTCTTGATCGTAGAAACATAGATGGTTTCCTTAGTACCATTTTCTCTGAATATGTCAGCTTCAACAACAGGAACGTTTATGGACATTCTTCCCCTGATGTTCACTTTGTTGATTCTGGAGACATGGAATCGAAAGTTAATTCGTTCTTTGCACCATTCCAAGGTAGAGTCAGATACCTTGGTCTTCGTTTCGACTATATTTTTAGCGTCCTTCCACAATTGACGTTGGACATCAATGGGAGTCTTCTTCAGATCAGGATCTTTCACCGAACGTTGAGCGAGCTCGATAGCATAAGCTTTATCTTTTTCTTCAGCTCTTCTTCGTTCGGCGAGTTGTTTTTCAGCTTTGTGATGTTTAGCGATTTCTTTTCTTGTCATTTTGTAACGAGGAAGGATGATTCGCTGATCTTCAAGCTATTTGATCATTGCTTCTCTCCTTTTCTGTTCCTCTTCACTTAGCTTTTGTGGAGCCAAGGAAGGTCTGTTTTTGTGAGAGAACAGTTCTTCTTCTTGTTCATCAGTCTCAACGAGGTCTAAGACTGGGATTATTTCTTCAGCAGTAGGAGCTGGATTTATTGTTGATGGAGTTGTTGGGGGAACTTCGGCTTTATCCTCAAGCAGAGGAGAGGACTAGCTGAAACATAGCGATCGTTTAAGGAAGATCATTTGGGAGAAGGAGATAGAGAAAAGAATGAGGTTTAAGTGTATAGAGGTTTTATGGAGCGGAGAATTGAGGTTGAGAAGGGATAGAGGAGGGATGCAGTGTAAGGGAAGAGAGTGTATGTTACCTGACAAACTGGCTTCCTAAAGAGAATAGCCAAGTTGTCTTCAGATGAAACACCTTTGTTCTTGCCTTTGTCAGCTTTAGTCATTGCAGGCTTTTTCGTTGTCCCCTCCCCTGAAGTCTCCTTGATGACGACCCCTTTTTGAGCAGGGGTTCTTTTGATTGGCTAGAAGGAGTAGTCAATACCATCATCATCGTCATCGTCATCATCATCATTATCAGGTGATGATGATGGTTTGTCGTCAGCGATATCGACGTCTTCTTCTTCTTCTTCAGCTTCATCGTCATCAGCATATGGTTCTAGGACATCAGCTTCATCTTCCTCTTCGAGTTGCTCCCCCTAAAATTCAGAGGGAGGTTTCTCGGTTCCCTCAGGGTTTTCAACTCCCTGAGGTTTTTCAGCAGTAGCAGCAGCAGCAGCAGATGTTGTATCCCCCACAACATTATGGGGAAGATATTCTTGATTCTTCTCCCCCTCTTCCACATGATGGATAGGGGAGGTAACTGGAATATCAATAGCAGCATCATCAAAATGCTTTAGGTCACTTTCTTCTAGGCCAGTGATCCCAACACACGTTTCAATCTTTGCTAATCTGTCTTCCAGGCCAGATATAGCAGGACTTATCTTTTGGAGATCCTCTCGATCCGTCTGAGTGAAGTGTGACGGTGCGCAAGTCGAAGCATTCAGACGCTCGAGGATTTACCGTAGTAGATCGGTGGCAGTGCTGACCTCTGATATTAAAGTAGTTACCTCTCCCTGAAGGTTACCAACCATTGTCTTCAATGATGTGACTTCATTAGACAGTGAGGTGAAGCTTATGGAGAGGGTGCTGTTGGTAGTGTTCAGAGTGTTGAAGGAAATGGAGTTGTCAGCAAGACCCTGAGCAACCGTGGAAAGATATATGTCCACCTTTTCCAGATCGGCACTAGACGCTTTGTCTTTCACCTCAGTGGTGAGTGTCTTGAGGTCCTCTCCAGCGTTAGTAACCACTGAAGAGTTTTCCGAGAGAGTGGTGGTGAGAGATTCCACCTTTGTTAAAAAATCTTTCAGGGAGTTGTTGATATCTCCCAAATTAGGACCTGCAACAGTTAATAACTTATGAACAAAGGAAAGCTCAGAAGTCGGGGATTTTGAGAGAGGAGTGTGTATGTTTTTGTATATACCTGCGGGTGGGTTGGTGAAGTCATCGAAGTTCTGGTGACCTGAGTAAGTTTCATAGTCGTCTTCCAGAGAAGGTTAACGCCTTGAAGTGCCCGCACGTCCTATATTATGCTTCATCATCCTGTGTAGAGCTTCAGCATTTGTATCGTGGAGAATGATGTTTATTGCAGAGAGTTGGGGGAATACAGGTGGAGTGACCAAAGAGATTGTGGGAGGAATGAAGGTTGACAAGAGGGACTTGGAAGCAGGTTCAGCGTTGGAATCGCCGAGATTTACTTCTGCAGTACTTGGAGGTACTGAGGGAGGGAGGTCATGTTCCAAGTTAATAACCTCAGCGTTAAGAGACGCTGAAGTTGGAATGGAAGGGATAGATTCAGCGACTGTGGCAGAGCGTACCACTGAATTTTCCAACGGCTCTAGTGAAGAGAGAGCCGCGGAGTCTTCAGTCTGGAAAGGCTTGGGGGGTTGCTCTTGTGTGGACTTCTTGGGCTTAGGGGCGCCAAGTGGGGATTTAGAGGGTTTCCCTTTCTTGGGAGGAGTGGAGGTTGCAGCCTGGGTGCCAGCGGTTGGGATTACCGTGGAGGTAGCTGCAGAAGTAGAAGAAGTGGGAGGTCTAAGAAGAGGTAAAAGAGTAGAGAGACGTACCTCATTTGGCAGGGGCTTGAAGTCGAGCACCTTAGTACCAACCTGTGAGAGTTTCAGGTCGCCCACTTTTGGATAGTCATCCCCCAGTCCTTGTAGGAAGAAAGCGCTAACAAACTGCGGATATGGAACGGTTGTTGGCCTCTCTGTGGCATCCACCCTGAGCATCATATCGTCGAATATGATCTTTGCTCGAGAGAAGTGATGTTCGCGTAAAAGGTAAAAATATAAACTCGAATGGGTTTATATAGTGAGAGTAGAGAGAGAAACTATGAGCGGGAAAGTTTTTCATGATGACACGGACACGTCCCTTGAATTTGATTGGTCAAGAAAAACGAAACGGGCAAACGTGTGTCAGAGAAAAGTGTGCCATTGTTATCCGTTTGATGACGTCATATACGTCCTTTCATATTTTAGGGTGTCTCTGAGGATTTTGAAAACTCAGGGACATTTTTAAAACATGAAGCACTGAATTGAAATATCAGTGATAGTTTTAGAAATTTCAAAAGAAACACTGAAAGGAAGAGATATTCAGCGATGTAATTTGTTTTGAAATCTTTCAGTTCTAGGCGAACGTCGGTGAGTAAGAGAGAACGTACCTTAATATCAGCGAATCAATTTTGTTCAGAGAGTAGGTGATTAATAGGGTTTATATAAGTTCATTTTATAATCACTAATCAAATGCTAACCGCTGAAGAATTTATTCTTCTAAGTTCAGCATTCCAAGCTCGCTGATGAGAAAGTTGAATCTTATCTCATCAAGAGGTTTGGTGAAAAGATCAGCTAACTGAAAGTCAGTTGGTATAAAATGAAGTTCTATATCACCATTCATCACATGATCTCTAATAAAATGATACCTGATTTCGATGTGTTTGGTCTTTGAGTGTAGCACTGGATTGTTGTCTATAGCGATGGCACTACTGCTGTCGCAAAACATTGGAATTTTTTAGAGCTGAAGGTCATAGTCCAGTAGTTGATTTCTCATCCATAAGACCTAAGAATAGCAGCTTCCAGCAGCAACATACTCAGCTTCAGCGGTTGAGGTGGACATTGAGTTTTGCTTTTTACTTGTCCAACTCACCAGCTTCCCACCAAGGAGCTGACAGCCTCCTGTGGTGATTTTCCTATCCAATTTGCATCCTGCAAAATCACTATCGGAATAGGCGATTAGATCAAACCCTAAGTCTTTGGGATACCAAAGACCTAGGTTAGGAGTACCCTTAAGGTAACGAAAGATTCGCTTTACAGCGATCAAATGAGATTCCTTAGGTTCAGCTTGATATCGTGCACACAAACTGGATGCATACATAACATCAGGTCGGCTAGCTGTAAGAAACAGAAGAGAGCCGATCATCCCATGGTACGCCGTGACATTAACAGATTTTCCAGAAGGATCCTTGTTTAGTGTCAGCGGCGGTGCCATAGGGGTTTTCATAGCTGAGCTCTGAGTTAAATCAAATTTCTTCAGCATATATTTATCATATTTTCCCTGATGAATGAAAGTTCCTTTTTCATTCTGTTTGATTTGAAGACCAAGGAAATATGTTAGCTCACCCATCATACTCATTTTATATTCAGCTTTCATTCTATCAGCGAACGAGTACAAAGGTCAGGGTTAGTGGAATCAAATATAATATCATCGACATATATTTGAACTAGAATGATATGACCTTTTACTTTCCTGAAAAATAGAGTTTTGTCGATTTTACCTCGCTCAAATTTTTCGATTTGGAGATAAGAGGAGAGAGTGTCATACCATGCACGAGGAGCTTGCTTTAAGCCATAAAGTGCCTTATCCAGTTTATAAACATAACCTGGATGTTTAGGATCTGAGAATCCTGGAGGGTGTTCCACGTAGACTTCTTCATTCAGCTTTCCATTTAGGAACGTTGATTTAACATCCGTTTGATAAACCTTGAAATCTTCGTGTACAGCGTAAGCTAAGAATAGACGAATGGCTTCTAGTCTTGCCACTGGGGCAAATGTTTCGTCGTAATCTATACCTTCCTCTTGTTTGTATCCCTAAGCAACAAGACGAGCCTTGTTGTGGGTTAAGTTCCATGTTCATCCAACTTGTTTCGATAGACCCATTTAGTGCCTATCACTAACTTGTCGGATGGTCTAGGAACGAGCTTCCAAACTTTATTTCTTTTGAATTCTGTCAGCTCTTCTTGCATAGCGCTGACCCAGTTTGGATCTCTGAGGGTATCATCTGTTTTCTTTGGTTCAATCAGAGAAATAAAGTTAACAAATAAACAAATACTACCTGCACTTCATAGAGTCTGAACACCAGCGTTTGGATCACCAAGAATTTGATCAATAGGGTGACATATAGTCCATCGTTGAGTCGGAGCATGAGTTGCTTGCTCAACCTTAACTTCTGGAGGAGCTGAAGATGAGGCTTCAGCAGCTTCTGCTATATCAGCTAAGAGAGGAAGAGGTTCAGATGTCATTTCATTCACTGATTGCTGAGAAGTAGATGGTGTGTCTGAGACAGAAGGTTCAGAGGCAGGCATAGTGATAATAGGAACAGCTGAGACCCATGATGTTTCAGCTTCACTTGTCTGCATGCTTGGGATGATAGTAGGATCATCATCTTCAGCGGGATGAGTATAAGATGGAGGAATAGGAGCGTCTTCTGAATCACCAAGATGAGAAAACATCCATTGATTCAGTTCTTCAGTATCAGCAGAAGGTTTAGAGTTCGCTGAACGGGATTCGCCAAAAGTGACGTGGATTGTTTCTTCTACAGTTTGTCTTCTTCGATTGAAGACTCAGAAGGCTTTGGAGACTGAAGAGTATCCAAGAAAGATTCCATCATCATCCTTAGGATCAAACTTTCCAAGGGCATCTCAGTTGTTCAGTATGAAACACTGACATCCAAAGATGTAAAGAAAGCTAATTGAAGGCTTTCTCCCATGGAAACGTTCATAGGTTGTTTTCTTGAATCTTTTGACAATCAGCGACCTGTTTTGAGTAAAACAAGCAGTGTTGACTGCTTCTGCCCATAACTGAGTAGGTAGCTGAGAATCGCTGAGCATTGAACGTGCAGCTTCAATGATAGTTCGATTTCTTCTTTCAGCGACTCCATTTTGTTGCGGTGTTCTCACTGAAGAAAAATTGTGAGAAATACCCTTGCTTTCATGGAAGGAATCAAGAGAACCATTTTTGAATTCAGTCCCATGATCACTCCTTATTGAGCGAGCGGTCATGTTGTTCAGGACATCCATTTTCCTGATAAAAGTGATGAGTTCTTCAGGGGTGTCACTCTTAGAAAGGAGAAACGTTACCCAGGTATAGCGAGAGAATTCATCAACTATGACTAATGTATATTTCTTTCCTGCGATGGATTGTTTGTTAACAGGGCCAAACAAATCCATATGGAGAAGTTGTAGAGGAGATGACACTGAGGAAACTTGTTTAGATTTAAAGCTTGCCTTGGTTTGTTTCCCTTTCTCACACGCTGAACATAGAGACTCCTTAGCGTATGAGTGTTGAGGTAGACCAGTAACCAACTATTTAGACGAAAGAGTTTTCAGTGTCTTAAAGTTTAAATGAGAGAGCCTCTTATGCCATTGCCAGTTGACATCAGATGAGGCTTTTGAGAAGAAACAGGAGTTCTCAGTGGTTGTAGAGTCCATGTCTATAACATAAAATTTTCCATACGGTATCCGCTGAGAGCTATCTTCTCCTTTTTGTCAGTGACAAAGCAGGATTCCTTAGTGATGCTTAGAAGATTATGCTTGAGTCCTTCAACATATGCGACTCTTCTGAAGGTTGTTATACCATTAGAGAGTATACCAAAACCTCGGGTATAGCCTTTTCCGTTTCCACCAAGGTCACTGAGGGACCCTTCTCTTCCTTATATTCAGTGAGCAGGTTTTTCTTTCCGGTCATGTGTCTAGAGCATCCTCTATCAAGATACCAGATACTCTTTTTAACCTGCAAACAAAGGAAGATTAGTTTGACTTGGGCACCCATTTCACCATAGGCTCACACTTGTCAGTGGTGGTAGAGGAAGTGGAAGGTTCAGCAATCTTCGCAGCATTTGAAGATTCAGCTTCAGAACTAGTCTTCACTTTGGTTAATTTCTTAACCTAAGTGGTAGGTTTCGCCTTAACCTGATTTTCACCAGGATTGGTCTTCTTTGCCTTGGGGCGCATTGATCTTCACCTTAGCTAACTTTTCAGCTTTGGTGGCTGTGGGGCACTTACTAGCAATGTGATCGGTAAGTCCACAGTGATAACATTTCCTATAGCTAAAAGTAGCTTTAGGTCCATTTGCATGTTTAGCCGAGAATTTTAAATGAGCAGTGTTAGGGCAATATTTGGTTGAATATAAGTTCAAGGGTTGAACTGCAATTCTTTATTTTGAGCCTTATTAGTGAACGGGCCGTGGGCTTGCTACCACGGGCCCGGCATATATAATGTTTTATTTAGCCTTAGTTTTAGGCTAGTTGTCATTTTACTTTCTCAAGCTTTATTGTAAACTCTCTGAATTATTGAAAGTGAATTGGATGACCAGTTGAAATCATAACACCTGTTCTTATCTATTGATTTCATTATTGTTCGTTGCACGAATCTAGAACTCACAATTGGTATCAGAGCCGGTCGGACGAAATTGATTCAAAGTGATTTTTGGATTCTGATAAGTTTTCTAATCATACGGCTGTGTTCTTGATTTAAAATCCATATTTTGATTCGGTTGAAATTGATCATTTTCGTGTATTGCATTCTGTTAGCATCATTCTTATTAGTGATTCTGCACGATTTCGCAATCTAATTCGATCATCTGAGTGATTTTTAAGCAAATTAAACTTAAAAAGTTTTGGTTGTGTTCTTGTGAAAAATCAAATTTTTACCATCAAAACTTGTTATTTTTGCTTCAAAATCGATTTGTGTATTGTTATTTTTGTGTTTGGTCGAGTTTCTAATCTTTCAGGAACGATTTTGAGTAACCCTAATCGTTTTCCAATCGATTTGGAAACCACAGCCGCAGTTACCGGATACCACAGCCGTGGTTACCGGGTTCACACAGTAGTTACCGGGTAAGTCCTCATTCCCTATTGTTACCGGATACTCAATAGTTACCGGATAATCTCAGTACTTACCGGACATAACTCCCGGTAAGTCCTAGATACCGGTAAGCCCTCTCATCCGGTAAGTAATTTTCCATCCGATATTCATTTTTCAATCCGGTAAGTCAACTCATACGGTAAGGTTATTATTTTTGTTTCATTGTTATCGGTAACCCTTTTTTCATTTGTTTCATCCGGTATCTATACACGTCCGGTAACCTTATCTTCCGATAACATCAATCATCCGGTAAGTTTCTCACCAGGTAAGTTCATTTTTGCTTTATTCTATTTCATCCGGTAAGCTTGTTTTCATCCGGTAACCTCAGTTATCCGGTAACTCAAGCCCATCCGGTAACCTTCTGCAAAGTTACCTGTGTTTCATAATCTGATCCGGACACCTCCAGATCAGATAGCTTTGGTCCGGATTCCTATCCGGTAAGCTCTGTTTGGTCATTTCTTACCTGTTTCTACCATAATCCACTCTTAGAACCTGCGTTAGGACTTCACTCTTAGGGCCTTGCGTTAGGTTATCACTTTGAATCACAAATCGTCCGACGATCAAGTAAGTGCAACTAAAGATGTCTTCACGCGTCGCTCTTGCTATCGGCACCGATTCCAAACCACCTTGCCTCTATCAAGGTGAGTACAGCCAGTGGCGGGACAGATTCATAATCTTCATAGAGTCAAAAGACAACTACGAGTATATCTGGCGAGCTCTAAATGACGGGCCAATTACTCCACACAGGAAGACAGTACCAGCCACTGCAAATGCTCAAGCCCGTACCGAGAACAAGACACTCTCTGAAATGACTGATGATGAAAGAGGCATGATAGAGGGAGAAAAGTGTGCTAAAAGATACCTTGTTCAAGCTCTACCCAACACGATCTACACTGCCATCAACGGCTACAAAGGGACAGCAAAAGGTATGTGGGATCAAGTGGCGAAGATGATACGCGGGAGTGATGTCGGGAATCAACTGAAGATCAACAGCGCCAAAACCAAGTTCGATGGGTTTAAGCAGCGCACCGGCGAATCTCTCACTCATACATATGAACGTTTTTGTCTCCTTCTTAATGAGCTTAATAAGAATCAAATCGCTCGCTCCAACACGGAAAACGCGCTCAAGTTTCTCAACAACCTGTTGCCTGAATGGTAGGTATTTGCATCGCATATCAAGCACAACCACTTGATAGAGAGAATTGGCATCAATGAACTCTATGAGACACTTCTTCAAGACGAAGATGAAGTGAATGAGATTCTGAGCGAGAAGAAGTCTACAACAAAACCACCTGCTGATCCACTTGCTCGCATGTCTTTCAAACAAGGCAAATCTTCTGGCCGTCATTCCAAACATTCCCAAAAGCAAAGGGAATCTGAATCAGAACCTACGGAAAGAGAAGACAGTGATTCTGATCCTGAAATAGCTGACATTAAGAAAGCAATGGCTCTGCTCACTAAATCCTTCCAACAACAGAAGTTCTACAAGAAGCCGACGTCCAATAATCAGCGCTACTCCACTTCCTCCAACAAGCGCCATGATTACAAGGACATATATGAAGGAGAGAAGAAAGCTGATGAGCTCGACCAGTCTGACAAGAAAGAGAAGATAGAGAAAGATGACCGCAAGTCTAACTCGAAGAAGAAATATGAACCCGTGACATGCTATAACTGCGGGAAGCTTGGTCATTTTGCCAAAGACTGTACAAGGCCTGTTGTGAAGAACTCTCATTATTACAAGGCTAAGCTCGCTCTGGCAGAACAGAAAGAAGCAGGAGAAGCTATGTTTGTTGAAAACGAATACTGGTTGGGTCGATCTGATGATGAAAGCGAATCTGATGGTGATGATGCTTTCATGGGATACCACTCTCCTGCTGATGAAGAAAAGGCAAAGTCAAGCCAGGTATGTGAATCTACTTCTCAATATTTCTTTGATCAAATAAAATCTCTAGCTGAATGGATAGATTCCCATAAGGCCACTTCTAATGAACAACTGCTCGAGATTAGATCACTATCTGAAAAGCTAGATGTTCAAAAGCGAATAACTGAGAAATATAAATCCGAAAATGCTAATCTAAAAGAAAAATGCAAAAATCTTTCAATAGCACCTACGGACTTAAGGGCCAAAATATCTGAACTTCAAACACAGCTTGATCAGTGTATAAATGAGAAAGCAGAAATTGTTTATCAGGGCTCTGCTCTTCAAATTCAGCACAAGGAGTTTGTCGCTAAAATTCTTGATCTTGAAACCAAACTCCATAAAAGAGGTCAAACTGATCAGACTATTCATATGAATAAACCCAAGGAGTTGACTTATTTTAACAAAGAGTGGGGAATCGGATACGACAACCCACACTATTTGAAAAAAGGTTTTTTCAACACACCTACACTGTATGACTTTGGCTGTTTAGGATTAGACAAAAAGTATCCGGAATATGCGATTAGATGGACTGGTCCTCTTGAACCTGAAAAGGAAGAGGAAACAGAGGAATATAAGCGAAAGAACACATCTAAATTGCAACTTCCTTTTTTGTTACGATCCTTTAAATTACTCTTACGAGAAAAATAAAAAAGAAATACCTCTCGAATGACTATTTTGACTGCTATAAGGTTGTAAAGCCCAAGGATTCCTCCAAAAAGGATGAGGTCCAAGCAACCGAACCCAAGACTGAGACGGATGAGTTCAAACTCTATGTTCCCCCTCTCGTCTTGGAAGCAAAAATAGTCGAGTTAGAAGAGTCACTCGAGAAAGAAAGGTCAAGTTTTCAAAAGGAAAAGCAAGCGCTTATCTCAGAATTTGAGAATCTCAAATCCGTGAAAACCGAAGTTTTGTCGGAGGAACGACAGGAAATCCTTCGGTGTGAAATCCATAAGCTCACATCCCAACTGTTTGCCTTGGCAATAGAAGCGATGTACGAGCATATGAGAAATGGTCAACTTCAAGAGAAGATTGACCTCCTTCAAACTGAAAAGCAGATTTCACCCGAACTTTCCTCCAATTCTTCGGACACATCCTCGTGTAAAGCTTTCGTTAGTAAAATCTTTTCACAAGACGGTAGTGAGTCTCAAGATAAGAGTGTGTTAAGGAACTTAAACTCTGATTTTTTCCTAACTTCCGCACCAAATTCCCCAAAGCACACTAACACAAAGTGCTCCTCGCCTTCCTCGACCGATCCAAGTCCTACTATCCCGGATATTGACTTTTCAGAATATATGAACTCCGAAGGCCATTCTGACAAAGAGTTTGAATCATTTCCTTTCGACAAACCTCTTCCAAGTCATTCTGACTTCTTATCACCAGTGGTTAATCGACCGGTCAATTTTCAAAAGGGCGACTGTTCTCAATCCAAGTCTCCGGTTGTGATTAAGATTTCTAAAAATGCTTCATATTCTCAAAAACAATCACAGCCGAAGCAAAAGACCGATCGACCGACCAATAAGATTCATGTTTCCTCAAAAGTCACTGACCGTGTTGTCCCTATTGTTTCAGATAAAACTGGTCACGCTAAACAAGACAAACCAAAGTGGCTAGCTAAGGAATCTATCGAGGATGCTGCATCAAAGTCTTTCAATACTGTTTTTTATCCTAGAATGAACAAAAACGATTGTGCTTGGAATCATAGGAATGATTTTGTTAAACATGAGACTAAATTTCCGCTTAATTTATTCCATTCAACAATTGATTCAGTTATCACATGATTGTTTGTGTTGTTCTAGTTGTGGTTGGAATGACTTTGATGATATTAATAATGATGATTGGTTTGGGTCATATCACATGTATAACTATGCACCCAATCGGAGACCCCGTAAGAACAAAAACAAGTCTAAATCTAAACGGGGTCCCCAATCAGAGGTTAAACCAAAGCAAGAGAGGAAACCTAACTCAAAACAGGTTCCTCCTACTAAGGTTAACCCGACACCCAAGAGGCAACCTGCTTCAAAACCAGTTCCTCCAAAAGGTGTAAAACCTACACCTAAGAGGCAACCTGTGTCAATGCAAGTTCCTCCGAAGGGTGTCAAGCCTAACCCTCCAGGACCCATGCAAATATGGGTACCTAAAGTCCGCTAACTTGTTTTTGCAGGACGGTCATGTGTGGTACTTAGACTATGGATGCTCCAAGCACATGACCGGAAGGAGGGAGCTTCTCATGAACTACAAAGAAGTATATGGCGGAGACGTGAGATTCGGGAACGATCACAAGGCGCCGATTTTGGGCTACGACAACATTGTACAAGACAAGATCACCATCAAGAAGGTTTCACACGTCGCGGGATTGGGACACAATCTGTTCAGTATCGGCCAATTCTGCGACAAAGATCTCGAGGTCAGATTCAAAGCCAAAAGGTGTAGAATCCTCAACGACGCCGGAAAGGAGTTACTGGTTGGAACATGACAGACCAACCTCTACACCATTGACCTCGCAGCCCCGAAGACCGATACGTCTGTTTTCCTGATGTCAAAGGCCAATTCCCAGCAAGCGTGGATTTGGCATCGACGTCTCTCGCACCTGAACTTCACTGGTATCAACAAACTGGTGCTGGGCGGACACGTGAAAGGCATGCCCGACCTTCCATTCGTGAAGGATCGACTCTGCGGGCCATGCGAGATGGGAAAGATGAAGCGAGCGACGCACAAGCCGAAGGCCGCTCCAAGCACGTCCCGGTCCCTCAAACTTATCCATATGGATTTGTGTGGACCGATGCGTGATCAAAGCATCAACAAGCGCAAGTACGTCCTGGTGATGGTGGATGATTTCTCTCGCTACACATGGGTCAAGTTTCTACGCACGAAGGATGAAACCCCGGAGCTGATTATCAACCATCTGAAGACTATCCAACTGAACCTTCGACAACAGGTTAAGACCATCAGGACCGACAACGGGACGGAGTTTAAGAATCAGACTGTGGATGAATACCTCACTTCAGTAGGTATCTCGCACAACTTCTCTACTGCATGCACTCCTCAACAAAACAGAGTGGTGGAAAGACGCAACCGTACCCTCGTCGAAGCAGCTCGCACGATGCTTTCCTAGTCCAAACTGCCGCTATTTCTCTGGGCCAAAGCGGTGTCTACAGCTTGTTACACGTAAAACCGCTCCATTCTCAACAAGCGGTTCAACAAGACACCATACGAGATCATGAACAACCGCGTTCCGAACATAAAGTATTTCCATGCGTTCGGATGCACGTGCTACGTCTTGAATGACAAAGACGATCTCGGCAAATTCAGCCCAAAGGCGGACGAAGGAGTTTTCATAGGATACTCCATGCAGGCTAAGGCGTATCGTGTTTACAACAAACGGACTAAAACCGTCACTGAGAGTGTAAACGTGACATTCGACGAAGTCGCGGATTTGGCTTCTGAACACATCAGTTCAGAACCCGGTTTAACTTGCGTGCTAGCTTCCGAACTTCCACGTTCGGGATCTGTACAAGCGACTGTAAATCCGAATCATGCATCTTCATCGAATGCTGATCTTTCAGTTTTAGATTTACTGTTCAAATATTTTTATGATGACATATTTAACGTTTCTACCCCTCATGTCTCAGCACAACCACGACTTGAAGTTGCTCGCATCGAGGATTCGGTGAATCTATCCGGTCCGCCGCCTTCGACAAGCACGCCTTCCATCACTGTGGAGACATCTCAACCGTCATCATCAACTTCATCTGATACTACTAACCCCCGGAGGAACCAGTAATAAACCCGGAGATCGCTCCTAATGATTCGTCATCTGCTATAATCGATGATCAGCCTCTGCATTCCTCGGAACCAGAAGTTGCTCAACCTTCGACGAATCCTCCCCCATCTCCTCCGAGAAACCAACCGGCTACACTTGAAGCGGTATAAGACCTTCCATATGGTAACTATGTGGATCCGGACGCCTCACATTCAACTCAGCAACCGCTTCCACACACCACCAAATGGACGAAAGCTCATCCCCTACACCAAATCATCAGTAATCCTTCCACACCTGTCCAAACATGAGGCGCTTCAGCAAATTTTTGCCTCTTCTTCGGCTTCTTGAGTAAGATCGAGCCGACAACCGTACGCGAAGCACTCGAAGACCCGGACTGGATCATAGCCATGCAAGAGGAGCTCAACCAATTCGAGGATCTCAAGGTATGGCGACTTGTTCCACGTCTATCTCACAAAACGGTGATCGGCACTAAATGGATCTTCAAGAACAAGAAGGACGAAGACGGAATCGTCGTACGTTACAAGGCGCGTCTTGTGGCCAAGGGATACCGTCAGCATAAAGGGATCGACTATGATGAGACCTACGCCTCGGTGGCAAGAATCAAAGCCATACGTATGTTCCTTGCATACGCCGCACACAAAAACTTCACGGTCTTCCAAATGGATGTGAAGACCGCATTCCTCTACGGCGATATCAAGGAAGAAGTGTACGTATCGCAACCAAAAGGATTCGTGGACGATTCGAAGCCTGGTCATGTCTACGTTCTAGACAAGGCGCTTTATGGTCTAAAGCAAGCCCCACGAGCCTGGTACAACACTCTGTCCGAGTTCTTGCTAAAATCAGAATTCACAGGAGGTAAGATAGATTCAACTCTGTTTATCAAGAACGAAAAATGTCATATTGTCTTAGTTCAAGTGTATGTCGATGACATAATTTTCGGTTCTACTAATCCTCAGTATGCAAAGAACTTTGCCAAACTTATGGGACAATTTTTTAAAATGAGTACGCTTTGTGAGATGAATTTCTTCCTTGGTCTTCAAGTTAAACAACTGTCGACCGGGATATTCATAGGAAATTCCAGATGGAACAGTCCTCACCAATGAAAACTCCCATGGCACCTGGTACAAAGCTTCACGCCAATCCTAACGGAAAGGATGTGAACACTAAACTGTATCGGGGAATGATTGGTTCTTAGATGTACTTAACCGCAAGTAGACCGGACATCATGTTTTCAACTTTTCTGTACACCCAGTTTCAGTCAAAAGCGAAAGAGTCTCATTTAATAGCCGTCAAACGAATTATTCGTTATTTACGTGGTACTGCTGATCTTGGCCTATGGTACCCGAAAGAGACAGATTTTGAGCTGTCAGCATACTCCGATGCGGACCACGCAGGCAACATGATGGATCGGAAGAGCACGTCGGGTCACGTGCAGTTCTTGGGAGATAGCTTGGTGAGTTGGGCATCCAAGAAGAAGCAGTGCGTCTCTACGTCGACTGCCGAGGCGGAATACGTGGCCGCCGTGAGCTGCTGTTCTCAAGTGATCTGGATGCGGGCCAAACTCAAGGACTACGGATTTACATACGTAAAGGTGCCCATTGTTGATCCAAACCCTCAGTGATTTGATAATGACCCTCTCTTAAATACTTAGTGAAAATTGTAAGTAAACAATATGTATCAGAGTTTTACTATCGCTGATAAGTACTAAGATCTTACAGTACCGCTGATAGGAACTCTCACTCTTTTAAATTAAACATTCAGCGAACACTGTTCATCATTAATGCTCTGAGTCTGTTCAGTCATTATGATGATCGCTGATAAGTTAGTTGTTTATTTATGATCCCTGAAGACAAGTTTCACGTCAACAAAGGTTCTACGCTGAAGTCGAAGATCAAGCTCAAGAACCAGCGACAAGTCTCCTAATGAACTGATGCGGATCAGCGAAGACTCAGATTTGTCCACTCAACGTGAAGTATCAAGTACAAGACTTCAGCTATCGCTGAACTTTATCATCTGCTGAATAGTAAATGATAATCGTTGAATCAACGAAAGCTGATCATGAAGTCCTCCGTACAAAGTACTTTTGTCTCAACCACCCTTGCACGACTCCGTACGAATTGTCAGAAAAGAACCTTCGAATATCTGAAATCGTACAACCACTCTGATACTACACTATTCATCCATACGGCTACTAAGGTTGTCAACCAAGGTCAATGACATGCAACCAACCAGCTGATGACACGCGTAAAGTATATACTGACTTGCATTAAATGCATGCAGTATATAAAGAGATGAACTCACTTCTTTTGAAGTAACTTGCTAACTCTGGACAAGTTCAAATCTCTTATCTCAAGATAGGTTATTATTAGTAATTTCCTTATCTTTCTTAGTACAAGAAACCTTAGTGTTCCAACTTGTTTAGATTTAGGTTTATCCTTAATCTTGTCTCCGCAACAAGCTGTAAATTGTTAATGATTTATCAATAAACAATTTAGAAAAGTAAAATCTGTGTGTTTGTATTCAACCCCCCCCCCCCCCTTCTACAAACTTGTATAGGCCTTCGGGACCAACAAGTGGTATCAGAGCGGATTTGTTTAATCTCATAAACAAGATCTAATCTAAGATATTTCTCTTCCTTGCTATTATCTGAAAATGGCCAACACAAACACACATTATATAGACAATGGTTCTCTTGCAAAACCCCCTAGATTTTCCAGAGACAACTTCAACTTGTGGAAAAATAGGATGACACTCTTCTTAGAAGGTGTAGACCCTACTATGACTTACTATCTTGAAAACGGCCCACACATCCCTGTAACAATTGATCCTTTAGTTCCAGCCACTGCAACTAGAGCTGCTATTCCAGAAAGACTGATTCCAAAGGAAATACACATGTGGACCGATGAAGATAAGAAGAAAGTGGCTATAGATACAAAAGCCAAATCCATACTATCCATGGCCCTTCCTGACGAAGTCTACCATTCCGTCATGAACCTGAAGTCATCAAAAGCCATGTGGGACACAATATGTGTTCAGTATGAAGGAACGTCTGAAGTCCAGGACTCAGGAAAGATCAACCTGGTATGACAATACGAAAGCTTCATTTCTGGTAAGAATGAAACTCTCTCTGAAGTTCACCAACATTTTAATTGCTTAATTATAGATCTAAAAACTGTTGGTAAAAATTATTCTAACTTTGAAGTGCTGACAAAGTTTTAATTCCATGTGTCTCAAGCTGTCAAAGGATCTTAAATCTATGACCCTTTCAACCTTATATGGTACATTGCTGAATCATGAGCAATCTAGCCATCTTAAGAAGAATCTTGTAAAAGATTCCAAAAGCACTCATGTTGCTTTAATCTCAGAAGAACCTTCTACTCAGCGACCCTCGGTCACTATCACTGAGTTAGAAAGTAACTCTGAAAGGTCATCAGACTCTGATTCTTCAGATGATGATGAATCCTTGGCTCTCCTAACTAAAAAGTTCAGGAGATTCGCCAAGAAGAAAATGTTTAGAAAGAACAAACCTCTTTCCATAACTGACAAGCCTAAATCATCAGCTTTTGTTGATAAGGCTACTGCTACTTGTTTCAACTGCGAAAAGACAGGTCATTTCGCTAATGAGTGCAGGTCAAAAAAAGTCATGAGACCTTCAGCTTTCTCAAACAAAAACTTTGTTCCAAGGAATAAAGATGACAAATACTCAAAGCTGAAGGAGAAGTATGCAAAGCTGAAAAGCTTTAAGAATAAAGGAAAAGGCCTGATGGCTGACTATGATTGGGCTGCTTCTGATGAAGAAGCATCATCATCTGACTCTAAAGATGATGGAGCAAATCAATGTCTCATGGCCAAGATTGAAGAAGAGGAAGAAAGTTCAGACATTCCCTCCACTTCAACAGCTGCCATTCAGGTATCACCTTCTTTCTTTACCAATATTGCAAATATTGATGAAGCTGATAGTCTCCGTAAAATCGATCTATTGACTAGAAGTTTATACGAAGCCGTGAACGGCAAAACTGTGGTTGAAAACCAAAATCTTGATCTCGCTGAAAAGCTTAAAAACTACCACCTTCAAATAGAAAAGCTTTCTAAAATTGAAGATGATTTTAAAGATCAAGTCTATTTAAATCAGCTAGTCAAAATCGAACGAGCAGAAGCTATCGCTGCATTAAAAGCTGAACAAGCTACTGTTGAAGGATGGTGTAATTCTTCAACAAAGATCACTGAGATAATTAAGGCTCAGATTCCTCTGAGTGATAAACGTGGTCTGGGTTATAAATATGATACTCCAAAACCAACCATTGAACGTTCAATGCTTAAATTTGGAACGTTCGTATCCTCAGTCGCTGACACTTCATCATCTCAGTGCTCCTCGTCCATTACACCAATCCCTGAGGAAACTCCTACCTCCTCAAAAGGTAAGGAGAAAATGGTTTATTCAAAACCTACCTCTGTCTCTAAAGACAAAGGTAAAGGAATTGTTATTTATCAAAATCCTCAGAAGGGTACCTTAGTACCAAAGCTGAATGCTTCTAAAGCCTCAGTGACCAACCCCTCTGGATCTAGAAAGCTGATCTCTGGATCTATTCAGCGATCTACTCCTAGACTCAGAGTGGATGTCCTTGGTAAGAAATCTGAAGAACTGAATGTTCGTCCCATTTCTAAAGCCTATAGTTTACTTGGTGCTGGTACTTCTAATTCGAAATTAAAAGCTCAGCATACAAGTGGTCCTAGAACTATTTTTAGTTATAGGAAATGTTATCACTGTGGACTTACCGATCATATTGCTAGTAAGTGCCCCACAGACACCAAAGCTGAAAAGATAGCTAAGGTGAAGATTGCCCCCAAGGCAAAGAAGACCAACCCCGATGCAAATCAGGTCAAGGTGACTCCTACCACTGAAGTTAAGAAATTAACCAAAGTGAAGAAAGACAAAGTTGAATCTTCAAATGCTGCGAAGACCGCTGAACCTTCTATTCTAACTAGCTCCACTGACAAACGTGTATACATGGTTAAGTGGGTACCCAAGCAAAACTAATCTTCCTTTGTAAATGCGGGTTAAGAAGGGTATCTGGTATCTCGATAGCGGATGCTCTAGACACATGACTGGAAAGAAAAACCTGCTCGCTGAATACAAGGAAGAGAAGGTCCCTCTGTGACTTTCGGTGGAAATGGAAAAGGACACACCCGAGGGTATGGTGTACTTTCAAATGGTACAACCTCCTTCAGAAGAGTCGCATATGTTGAAGGACTGAAGCATAATCTTCTGAGCATCAGTCAGCTTTGCGACATGGATAACAAAGTGATTTTCACTAAGGAATTCTGCTTTGTCTCTGACAAAAAGGAGAAGATAGCTCTCAGCGGTTATCGTTTGGAAAATGTTTATGTAATAAACATGGACTCAACAACCACTGAGAACTCCTGTTTCTTCTCAAAGGCATCTTCTGATGTTAACTGGCTATGGCACAAGAGGCTCTCGCATCTAAATTTCAAGACACTGAATACTCTTTCCTCCAAAGAGTTAGTCACTGGTCTACCTCAGCATTCATACGCCAAAGAGTCTTTATGTTCAGCGTGTGAAAAAGGGAAGCAGACCAAGGCAAGCTTCAAGTCAAAGCAAGTCTCCTCAGTGTCATCTCCTCTACAACTACTCCATATGGATTTGTTTGGCCCTGTTAACAAACAATCCATCGCTGGAAAGAAATATACGCTGGTTATAGTTGATGAATTCTCTCGTTACACATGGGTAATGTTTCTCCGTTCTAAGAGTGACACCCCCTGAAGAACTCATCACCTTTGTTCGGAAGATGGAAACTCTGAACAATATGACTGTTCGCTCAATAAGGAGTGATCATGGAACTGAATTCAAAAACAGTTCTCTTGATTCCTTCCTTGAGAGTAAGGGTATTTCTCACAACTTTTCGTCAGTAAGAACATCGCAACAAAATGGAGTCGCTGAAAGAAGAAATAGAACAATTATTGAAGCTGCACGTTCAATGCTCAGCGATTCTCACCTGCCTACTCAGTTTTGGGTAGAAGCTGTCAACACTGCTTGTTTTACGCAAAACAGGTCGCTGATAGTTAAAAGATTCAAAAAGACAGCCTATGAACTCCTTCATAGGAGAAAGCCTTCAATCAGCTTTCTTCACATCTTTGGATGTCAGTGTTTCATACTGAACAACAGAGATGCCCTTGGAAAGTTTGATCCTAAGGCTGATGATGGAATCTTTCTTGGATACTCCTCAGTCTCCAAAGCCTTCAAAGTCTTCAACCGTAGAAGACAAACTGTAGAAGAAACTATTCACGTCACGTTTGACGAATCTCGTTCAGCGAACTCCAAACCGTCCGCTGATACTGAAGAACTGAATAAATGGATATTTTCTCATCTTGGTGATTTAGAAGAAGTTCCCACTCCTCATGCTCACACCGTAGAAAATGATGGCCCTACTATCATTCCAGATATGCAGAGTAGTGAAGCTGAAACATCTTGGGTCTCAGCTATTCCTATAAACACTATACCTGCAGTTGATCCAAATGTCTCAGAAATTCCGTCTATTTCTCAGCAATCAGTGAATGAAGTGACAAATGCAAACATTTATCTCTTAGCTGATAATCCAGAAGTAGCTGAAGCCTCATCTTCAGTTTCTCTAGTTCAGACTGAATCAGCGACGTATGCTCCGGCTCAGCGATGGACTGTCAATCACCCAATCGATCAAATTCTTGGTGATCCCAACGCTGGTATTCAGACTCGTAGAAGTGCAGGTAATATTTGTTTATTTGTTAACTTTATTTCTCTAACTGAACCAAAGAAAATAGATGATGCCCTCAGAGATCCAAACTGGGTCAGCGCTATTCAAGAAGAGCTGACTGAATTCGAAAGAAACAAAGTTTGGAAACTCGTTCGTAGACCAACTGACAAAACGGTGATAGGCACTAAATGGGTCTATCGAAACAAGTTGGACGAACATGGTACTGTAACTCGCAACAAAGCTCGTCTTGTTGCTCAGGGATACAGACAAGAGGAAGGCATAGATTATGACGAAACTTTTGCTCCAGTAGCAAGACTCGAATCTATTCGTCTTTTCTTAGCATATGCTGTACACAAAAACTTCACTGTACATCAGATGGATGTTAAGTCAGCGTTTCTGAATGGAAAGATGAATGAAGAAGTGTATGTGGAACAACCTCCAGGATTCTCAGATCCTAAGCGTCCAGGTTATGTTTATAAACTAGACAAGGCACTTTATGGCTTAAAGCAAGCTCCTCGTGCATGGTATGATACTCTCTCTACTTATCTCCATATTAAACAATTTGAGAGAGGTAAGATTGACAAAACTCTATTTTTTAGAAAAGTGAAAGGTCATATCATTTTAGTTCAAATATATGTTGATGACATTATATTTGGTTCTACTAACCCTGAGCTTTGTACTCGTTTCGCTGATAGAATGAAAGATGAGTATAAAATGAGCATGATGGGTGAACTAACATATTTCCTTGGTCTTGAGATTAAGCAAACTGAAAAAGGAACTTTTATAAATCAGGGAAAATATGTTAAAGATATGCTGAAGAAATTCGACTTAACTGAAAGTTCAGCTATGAAAACCCCTATGGCACCACCGCTGACACTTGATAAGGACACAAAGGGTGTTCCTGTCAATGCCACGCTGTACCGTGGGATGATCGGCTCACTATTGTATCTTACAGCTAGCCGACCTGATATTATGTTTGCAACATGCTTGTGTGCACGATATCAAGCTGAACCTAAGATATCTCATGTGAAAGCTGTAAAGTGAATCTTTCGATATCTTAAGGGTACAGCGAATCTAGGCCTTTGGTATCCCAAAGACTCAGGATTCGATCTAACCGCCTATTCAGATAGTGATTTTGCAGGTTGCAAAATGGATAGGAAAAGCACCACAGGAGGATGTCAGCTCCTGGGTGGAAAGCTGGTAAGTTGGACAAGTAAGAAGCAAAACTCAGTGTCCACTTCCACAGCTGAAGCTGAATATGTAGCCGCTGGAAGCTGTTGTTCTCAGGTCTTGTGGATGAGAAATCAGCTACTAGACTATGATCTTCAGCTCTCTAAAATTCCAATCTATTGCGACAGCACTAGTGCCATCGCTATAGCAAACAATCCAGTGCTACACTCAAAGACAAAACACATAGAAATCAGATATCATTTTATCAGAGATCATGTGATGAATGGTGATATAGAACTTCATTTTATCCGAACTGATTATCAGTTAGCTGATTTATTTACCAAACCTCTTGAAGAGACAAGATTCAACTTTCTCATCAGCGAGCTTGGAATGCTGAACTTTGAAGGGTAAAATCTTCAGCGGTTCACATTAATCAGCGATAGGATAAAATAAACTCGTATAACCTATTCAATCATCTTCTCTCTGAATAAACTTGGTTAAATTGATATCCAGGTATGTTTTCTCTCACTGACAAACGCATGAAAATGCAAGATTTCAAAACAAATGCATCGCTGAATATCTCTTCCTTAACAGCGATATTTTGAAAGTTCTTAAAACCTTCACTGATATTTTCTATTCAGTGCTTCATGTTTTTCAAAAGAGTCCCTGAGCTTTCAAAACCTCAGAGACATCCCAAAGAATGTGAAAGGACAGTTGTGACGTCATTGCAACGGATATCACCAGGCACGATTTCTTTCTGACACACGTTTGCACGTTTCGTTCAACTTCCAATCAAATGCAAACACGTGTCCGTGTCATGATGAAAACCTTTTCCCGCTCAAGGTTTTCTCTCTCTAAAACTCCCTATATAAACAACTCTTGGTTTATATTTGTCTTTTACGCGAAAAATCTTACTCCGCAAGAAAAGAACTATTGTTGCATTTGTGCTCTCAAATCTTCAAAGAACTGTTCATCATCTTCTTCATCAAAACATCAAGGTTAATATGTTCTTATTTTTCAAATGCAGATAACTTGTTTCTGATCTTATCATTGTTTTAAACAAGATCAAACAAAAGAACTCAAAAATAAAATCATATCTTTCATGGTTTTATGAACACAACCATTTCATGGTTGTTCTTCAAGTTTTAAATCTAAATCTTAAACTTGTTCTTCATTCGTATCCAGTTTTTTTTGAAACTGGAATACAAGAATTTATGGGTTTTACATTTCGTTTCAAAATCATGAAAAACCCTAATCTTCATTAAGACATTTATGTCTGAATGAAATGGACAAAATTCGAACCATCTTAATGGAAATTCTTTCCATACTAATACAATTCTTATTTGTTAACATCTTTGGTTGAACTGATAATACAGAGAAATGGCATCTTCAAAGATCAATGTTACTGCTGAGTCCATCTCCGCTGACTCTGAGGAAGTGGACATCTTCAAAGCCCCTTAGGTTAAGTTCAAGCTGGATCAACTAGATTGGACTAAGGTCAACAACCTCTCTGCGCTTCTCGAGTTTCCTCCTCGAAAGCAAGTCACACATCTGGATGATGCTGTGAATTTCCTGAAAAACTGCTGCATTTCAACAGCCCTGACCATCACACCTCCCGCAAGTCAGCTACTACTATCCCAGTTCTGGTACTCTGCCAGACACACTCAGCTACCCTCCGCCAAAGATGCATCCAAAACCATCGATTGCATACTCAGCGATACTGAGTATGGTATAATTAAGATAACCCCCGCTATCATACAAAAAGCCCTGAACTTCCCCAATGCTACCAAAGAAAAACCATTTGTTCCATTCCCTGACCATAAGAAGCATGCTGACAGAGAAGCAATCATTGTTTTCCTCGACGCAATGGGTTACATCTGGGAAACTGGAAGGGACAAGAAGCCCGAGAAGAAGCTGACGCTGATAAAGAAGTCCAAAATGCCCAGCGAGATGAATTTCATCTTCGCACACCTGATCAGCTGCATGACAGCGAAGACCGGCTCCTCTGATCAAGCCGCTCAACCTCAGCAGGCTATGGGATACGCACTGCTGAAAGGTCTACATATTGACTGGGCATCTATCATTTATGATGACCTAGTGCAAAGAGTAGATTCTGCTGCTGACAGACCTGCATGGGTTCCCTACCCCCGTTTCATCAGCGCCATCTTCCAATATGGCCTGAAGGACAGCTATCCTCAAGAGGGTGACCTGAAACTTTCTCAGGTTGGCCCTAAGGTGCTCGATTTCAAACCTGTCGATAATGAGGTACGTCTCTACCCTTCTCTCTCTTCTTAACCCTAATTCTTCGACTTCTGTGGCTCCTTCAGCGACAATACCCATCGCTGATACCCCAGCCACACAATCCTCTCCTTCTAAGAAAAGGAAACCCTCTCACACCCAACTTGATTCCAAAAGAATCAAGAAAACCAAGGAGCAACCCCAGCAATTCCATGCTGAAGACTCCTCAGCTCATTCTGACGAGCTGAATGAAAGTTCCGTGGTACGCTCTGCCACACCCATTCAAGCCATCCCTTCAATCCAGACTTCAGAGTCTCCAAATGCTGAGGTTAGAAACTTGGAACCTACCCAACCTCCCTCAGTCTCTCAAAAGACTGATGAAGTGATTCTCAGCGATTCCAACGCTGAACTCAGTACCCGAACCCCATTCTTATCCTTCGCTTCTCACCCCACTCACTTGGACACTCCTCCAAAGAATACTGGAGATGCCATCATTCCAGAAGCATCCGCTGACGTTTCTCAACGAATGATGAAGACAGGACCTGCAGAGATCACCATACCTCACCGAACTTTTGAGGAAGATATGGAACATTTTTCAGGAATCCACAACTTTGACGACTTCGTCAATCCTCCAGCAGGTACAAATCAACCCCTATACACTGTAACTAAACCTGAAACTTCTGAGCTTTCCTTTGTTCACAAGTACTTATGTGTTACAGGTCCTAATTTGGGAGACATCAACGAGTCTCTGAAGTCCGTGGAAACAAAGCTGACCGGTCTCACCACCACTCTCGCCAACAACTCTACAGATGTAACAAACGCTGGAGAGAATTTGACAAAGCTGACTACGGTGGTGGAGAAGAAAGCTTCCACAGATGACTTGAAGCAAGTTGATAAGACTCTCAGCGACTTTGCTAAGGTGCTCGCTGATATCTACACAGACTACACCTCACTCAAACAATCAGTTTCCTCCATGTCCGGCGAAGTAACAACGCTGAAGACATCGGTTGGAGCACTAGAGGGTGATATGTCTGTTGTAAAGATAAATGTTCAAACTCTGACGACTGACTTAGGCTCTGTAACACCGACGTTGGTTCGATGAAAACAATGCTTGAAGGGCTGCTCAACAAGGCAAGAACTCCTGCTCCTGAACCTGCCCCTGCCCCTGCTTTGGAAACTTTCACAGCGGCGGATCGCAAAGAGCTGGAAAAGATTAATCCTGCTATATCTGGCCTTGAAGACAGATTAGCAGCGATTGAAAGTTGTATTAAAATCTCTGGCCAAGAAGACAGAGAAAATACAAATGCTGAGTCTACCCATTCCTCCCCCAATCATGAGAAAGAGGGGGAGAATAGCGCGGAACATACCGCTGAGAAGAGCGCTGAGGATCTTGAAAAGAGCGCTGAAGACCTTTCCCATGATGAATCTATCAGGGGAGAGAAGAATGAAGATCTTATCGCTGGACCTCAGGGAGATGAAAACCTTGAGGGAACCGAGAAGCTCGCCTATGTATCTGAGGGGGAGCAACTCGAAGAAGATGCTGAAGAATCCGAAGCAGAAGATGATGAAGCCATCGACATCCCTGATGATGAACCATCTTCTTCTCCAAAGAATAATGATGATGATGATGACGAAGATGACGATGATTTCTTTATCGTCAAAACTGCCCCAAGGATCAAAGCTCTTAAGGGAATTTCAATAAATGAACCAACAGGGGAGCGGACAAAGACAAAGCCCTCAGCCTCTGGCGCTGAGAAAGGCAAAGGCAAAAGCGTCGCTGAAGATGACAATCTGATGATCTTGCTTGAAAATCCGGTTTGTCAGGTACACTAAACATCTCTTACTCCATCCCTCCTCCACACAATAAGTTCTACTTCCCTAGCCTACACCTGAACATATTTATCTTTCTCTTTCTACCCAAGTTCTTCTACCCATGTTCTTATTTGTAAGATCGCTGTGTTTCAGCTAGTCCTCTCCCCTGTTTGAGGATGTCGCTGAAGGTTCTACTATTGCGACTTCACAAATAAAGCCAGCTGCTGCTGATGAAATAATCCCAGTCTTAGATTTGATCTCTGAGACTGATGAACCAGAAGAACAACCTCTCTCGCACAGAAACAGACCTTCCTCATCTCCTCAAAAGCTGAGTGAAGAGGATCAAAAGAGAAAAGAGGAAATAATAAAGCGATTCGAGGATCAGCGAATCATTCTAAGGCGTGATCAACTGCCTTCTGTTCCTCCAAAGTTCAGAATTTCAAAAGCTGAATACAAGGAACACCTCAGAGCTGAACGCCTCATCGTTGAAAGAAAGGAAGCTGAAGAGAAAGACAGAGAATACGCCATCAAGCTTACTCAACGATCAATCAAAGACCCCAAGCTGAAAAGAGTTCCCATTGATGTTCAACGTCAGCTCTGGGATAATGCTCAAGAAATCGTTAGAGAAAAGACAAAGGTCTCTGATACAACCTTGGAATGGGCTAATCAAATGCTAACCTATCGATCAAGACCATCCAAGATAATCAAAGCCAACATCAGAGGAAAATTGTGCGTTGATGTTCCTGTTGTTGAAGTGGATATCTACAGAGATGACAAAACCAAGCAAACCTTCTATGCTGCTTCATTAGAAAAGTTTGGTCTCTCTGAATGGTTAGAAACGAAATTAGCCATTCAGGGATCACGCTCAAAATTCAAAAGCCATGTTGAGATGATCTTAAACAAACAGATCGACTTGCTTTCATCTGCTGTGGATATTCCTCCTACTCTTCCTCAACCGAAGAAAGCCTCTGCTAAGAAGAAGAAAGTTTCTGATTCAGGTCCAATCATTCGAAATGAAACAGGTATTGGTTTCTCTCGTGCTGAAGTTCTTGGCCCTGATGCTGATCTTTCAATGCTTGACACCTCCCTACCACCTGGAGAAACTTTCATCCCTGGCACAGTGGTAAGTGATCCATATGGTACATTCTTCTTAGACTATGATGGAAATCATCACTTTCAACGTGTCTCTGAGCTCCAAATCGCTCCCATCGAACAACTCAGAGATCTCGTACACTGGTGTGAAGTCAGACGCGACATCAAAGCTAGACACCTGAAGCCCTTGATTTTTGAAGCTGCTCTGAAGTTAAAGAATCAAGGAGTAAATGTCCCTGACTGGATGATCCCCACTAAAAAGACCCTTGATGAACTTCTCATTAAGGAAGAACCCTTTGAAAACTGATATAATCTCCTTTTTCTCTATTGTATCAGTTATCCTTCTGTACTTGTAAATTATTTCGCTTGTACTTGTAATCTTTCTGTTCTTCATTGTAACCTGACTCAATATTTTAAAGAAGGATTTCAGCGAACGTACTTTACTCCATCAGTACTGAAAAGATCCCAGAAAACAGTAAAAGGGACAAATACTTTATGAGTTCTTTTTATCCTTATGTTTTCATTAAAAGCAATTTTCTTTGTTGCTATGTCGTAATCAAATAGGGGGAGATTGTTGATCCAAACCCTCAGTGATTTGATAATGACTCTCTCTTAAATACTTAGTGAAAATTGTAAGTAAACAATATGTATCAGAGTTTCACTATCGCTGATAAGTACTAAGATCTTACAGTACCGCTGATAGGAACTCTCACTCTTTTAAATTAAACATTCAGCGAACACTGTTCATCATTAATGCTCTGAGTCTGTTCAGTCATTATGATGATCGCTGATAAGTTAGTTGTTTATATATGATCCCTGAAGACAAGTTTCACGTCAACAAAGGTTCTACGCTGAAATCGAAGATCAAGCTCAAGAACCAGCGACAAGTCTCCTAATGAACTGATGCGGATCAGTGAAGACTCAGATTTGTCCACTCAACGTGAAGTATCAAGTACAAGACTTCAACTATCGCTGAACTTTATCATCTGCTGAATAGTAAATGATAATCGCTGAATCAACGAAAGCTGATCATGAAGTCCTCCATACAAAGTACTTTTGTCTCAACCACCCTTGCACGACTCCGTACGAATTGTCAGAAAAGTACCTCCGAATATCTGAAATCGTACAACCACTCTGATACTACACTATTCATCCATACGGCTACTAAGGTTGTCAACCAAGGACAATGACATGCAACCAACCAGCTGATGACACGTGTAAAGTATATACTGACTTGCATTAAATGCATGCAGTATATAAAGAGATGAACTCACTTCTTTTGAAGTAACTTGCTAACTCTGGACAAGTTCAAATCTCTTATCTCAAGATAGGTTATTATTAGTAATTTCCTTATCTTTCTTAGTGCAAGAAACCTTAGTGTTCCAACTTGTTTAGATTTAGGTTTATCCTTAATCTTGTCTCCGCAACAAGCTGTAAATTGTTAATGATTTATCAATAAACAATTTAGAAAAGTAAAATCTGTGTGTTTGTATTCAACCCCCCCCCTTCTACAAACTTGTATAGGCCTTCGGGACCAACACCCATCTACTGCGACTCGAAGAGCACAATTGCCATATCAAGCAATCCGGTCCCGCATACGAAAATAAAGCACATAGACGTTCGGTACCATTTCATTAAGGATCACGTTGAAAGAGGTACAGTCGAACTCTATTTTGTAAATACAGAACCTCAGTTAGCAGACATGTTTACAAAACCCTTGGACGAAAAACGTTTTAATACTCTAGTGTCCAAGTTAGGTATGCTAATCCGAAGACTTGATCTGTTTGTGTGCCCGATACAAGTTTCATACACCTACGAGAAACAGTCTACTCATCATCTGTTGTTCACACTCCTGATGATTGAGCATACACTTTCTCGCACTTGTATTCTACTTGTATCAGTTACACAGTTAGATTGAGTCTCTGTATTTATTAAGTAGATTTCGTTTGTTTCTTTTCTTTCTACGTGTGTTTCTTTTATTCAATATTGTCGTCTAGTTTAATTGGTTTTATATATGTGCTTTCACGAGTGTTGATGTGTTCAGGGGGAGCATGATCAGCTATCAGGTAAGTATTCTATTGTTGAGAGGGAGTGTCACACACGGTTTTTCTTTGACTGCCAGAAAAGTTTTTTTAGTGTGTGTAAGCATTCCCGAGTGCACTTCACATCACACTCCGTGCACATTTTGAGGGGGAGCACTACCACTAGTGTTTATCATTTGAGGGGGAGCGTCACATTTTTTCTTAAAAGTATACATTTTTTATGTTGACGTCTTCCAAAGCACTCACATTCTTGTTCCGAGGGGGAGCAAGGTAATCCCCATGCAAAGCTCGAGGGGGAGCGGGAAAATTTCCAACGAACGGATCAATTTTTCAACTATTTCAAGGTTCCGGACACTTACCCGGTAAGTGACATGGTCACTATGGTTACCGGTTGAACTTACCGATCAGTGTAAGTTACCGGGCATCTACCCGGGAAGTCCTTCCCTATAAATCTATTGTATCCGGGAACTTCATTGTATTACTATTCACCCGGAAAGTTGCTCCCAAAACCTCTCATATCGCTCTCGACTCTCTCTCACACGGAAACCTTCAAATCGCAACCATCTTCGTCGATTTCACATCCTATGCTACAGGTACTTGTCTCTACTCACTATTCGCTCCTCAATAGCTACTGTATCGATTACTCACCAATGATTTGAACTGATTTCGAGATCGACCGGGGTTTCTAAAACCCCAACTTAGGGTCGATTCATGTTCAGGGCTATTTAGGACTCTACACTAGAACCCCTACTTGTTTGTGGTGTCTTTTATGATTTAGACTCATATAAACCGAGTAGATTCAACTTTGGTTAAGTGTTAGTTCGAACTTGGATGCCACAGGTTAGCACCCGGAAACCCTAGTTACCCGGTAACATTCATGTTACCCGGTAACTAGCAAGTTATCCGGTAACATTCAAGACACCCGATAAGTTCTTCATTTCACATGATCCGGACACCTTGATCCCGAGTAACACATGTCGTCCGGATATCTTTGTATCTGATACGTTCGACAGCTGGTAAGCTCAAGATACGGTAACCTCGTTGAAACCGGTAAGCTTATCCTATTCGGTAACCTATGATTCATCCGGTAAGAAACCCTCACCCGGTAAGCTCTATTTAGTCCGGTAACCATATGTTACCCGGTAACCTCCATGTTACCCGGTAACCCCTATCTGTCAGGCCAGTTTTTCTTGTCCGGATACCTTGTTTATCCGGACACTGCTCGAGTCCAATACCTCTGCATTCATCACACATTGGCAATCCCAATGTCCTGTTTCTACAGCCTGTCCTCAATCAACCGATGATTGAGCCATTAAAATGCTAAGGTACGCATTGCAATTGATGTTATCCCGTCCATTATCTGACACTGTGCTTTACAGGTATTATACATGGCGGAACAACAAGAGCAACCACAGCAAAACATCCCTCCTCCTGAGGATGTCATAGACGACGAGGTCGACAATGCTCTGTTTCCCGAGGATCGGGAACTTGAGATCAATCCAAATAACCATCATCTTGATGCTACTGCATTCCGACTCGATCACCGAGTGGTCCTTGATATAATGCTCGGCCACCCGCTAAGCCGAGCACTGACCGCGACAACACACGTAACGCTCATATATGTACACCAAGTTTGGCACACGGCGAGGGTGGTCACCATTAACAACATCCAGACCATCACTGCCAACATCGATCACTACCCATTCACACTCACACTGGAGTCCTTCCGAAGACTCTTATCACTCCCGAAACCGAATACCGGAGGCCATGCCGCATACGCACCCACCATCGATGATGTTACACTCTGTGCTGAGGTGCGTGTACTTGGATATAGACACGACCTCGACCGCCCGTCAGCTTTCACCAGGAAATACATCGCCCCGGTCTGGTACACTATGTTCTCCATCCTAAACCGGTGTCTATCCTCCCGCTGGAAGGGGATAGACCAATGCACCGTAGACTTCCTCCGTCTATTTCACGCGGTGTGCTACAATCGGCACATCGACTATGCAGCAGTTGTTTGGGCAAAATTTCACCAGTCTCGACCACGACCAAGGTAAGGAAAACACCTATTCCCTTTTTCCATAACGAAGGTAAAATCATAGTACTTTCTCTCATGATTAAAGATAAAATCGAAAATCTCTTACCTCACGACACTCGACCTCGACGTCGCCTAGTTCACTCGACCGTCGCATAAAACCATGCGACCTCGACCGACTAACGCGCTATACGACTGTTATGTTTGTTCAGTGTTTAATGCAGGAGTCAACACCATTAATGGACAACGGCTATAACCGACGAAGTCAGTTAAGAACATCTAATCCCGCATTAAAGACGGCGACCATTACGGCAGTTATCAAAGTCCTTAATGATCCAATTAAAGTGCCCGAAGACTATAAATATCAAAGAACAATCATCATTTCAGGGGACGGAACACAGATACAAAATAGAATACATACACAAGCACTCGAACTCCGAAGAACACTTGAAGCACAGAAATCGCTCGTAGAAGAACCGCTCTCAACGCACGACAATCACACACGACGCACACTGTTTTACATTAGAAAACACTTGTTACTTTACATTTTCGAAGTCTTTCCTTCATTTGTATTATAATCTCTGTACGATCGTCACCAGAAACACAAGGAAACATCCCCTGATTGGCGACCATAGTGCAGCGACGACTTCCACTGTCGTCCGTGGGTTTTTTCCTCGTTGAGGTTTTTTCCGCGTCGCCAAAATCTCTGTCTCATTTATATTTCTGTCTTAAACGCACGCTTTTGTCGAACGATTCCTTTCTTTAGTTGTTAAAGTCCACATCGACCTTAAGTTGTACTTTGGTGCGATTTTGGCATTAACAGTTTGGCGCCATCTGTGGGACCTCATCTAGAGAAAAATCCTCGATGAACGTGTGTCTTACTAACGGTTTCTTGTAGTTCCTTCTGTTCTCTGTTTCAGGAAAATGGAGAATAACGGAAACCTAGAACAAACCGCCATCCCAGCGCATGAGGGGCTCAAAAATGCACAAGATGCTCCTGTATCCGTCAACGATTATCGCCTGGAGGAAGTCATCCTAGATCAAAGCAAGCCTGAGCAAAAAATCTTTATCGGATCATCCCTCAGTCCCTGTCTCAGGGAAAAGTTAATATCTTTTTTGCAGGAATATGCTGACTGTTTTGCCTGGTCGCATGAAGATATGGTTGGCATAGATCCTTATGTCATCTCCCACAAGCTCAACGTCGACCCATCGTTCAAACCTGTCAAACAGAAGCGAAGGAAGCTTGCTCCTGAAAGGAATAAGGTGATAAATGACGAAGTCGACAACCTTCTCAAGACAAGGAAGATTCGAGAAGTAAAGTACCCCGATTGGTTGGCTAACGTCGTGGTTGTCGCGAAGAAAAATGGCAAATGGATAGTCTGTATCGACTTCACAGACCTCAATAAAGCTTGTCCAAAAGATTCCTTTCCACTACCTCACATTGATGTCATGGTCGACGCGACAGCGGGGCATGAATTACTGACATTCATGGATGCCTATTCTGGATATAATCAAATCCTAATGCAAGTCGAGGACCAAGAAAAAACCGCATTTATGACAGACCGAGGTATTTACTGTTACAAGGTTATGCCTTTCGGTCTAAAAAATGCAGGATCTACTTACCAGCGCCTGGTGAACAAGATGTTCAAAGACCGACTTGGCGACACGATAGAGGTGTATATCGACGATATGTTGGTCAAGTCGAAGCAAGCTATCGACCACGTCGAGCATTTGAGGCAATCGTTCGACATCCTTCAGGAATACATCATGAAGCTTAACCCGATGAAATGTTCCTTCGGTGTCAGCGCTGGAAAGTTCCTGGGCTACATGGTCACTCGTCGAGGAATCGAGGCTAATCCATACCAGATAAAAGCGATTATCGAAATAAAATCTCCTAGAAATTTCAAGGAGGTCCAGAAGCTCATTGGTCGAGTAGCAACGCTAAACAGGTTTATCTCTCGATCCTCAGATAAATGCCATCTGTTTTACAATGTCCTCAGGAAAAATAGAGTCTTCGACTGGACCGACGGCCATGAGAAGGCATTGCAAAAGCTTAAAGAGTACATGACGTCGCCTCCCTTATTGTCGAAACCTCGCTATCATGAAGTCTTGCAACTATATTTGGCTGTTAGTCCAAACGCGGTAAGTGTTGTCCTAACACGAGAAGATGAAAAGCAACAACTGCCAATCTACTATGTAAGTAAATCTCTTCTGGACGCAGAAACCAGGTATTCCTCTATGAAAAAATTGCTCTTGTCGCTAGTCACAGCTGCTAAAAAACTGCGACATTATTTTGAATCGCATCCTATTACTGTCGTAACTAATTTTCCTCTTAAGTCTGTCTTAAGAGAACCCAAGTTGACAGGTCACCTAGCAAAATGGAGTATATATCTCAGCAGTTACGACATCGATTTCAAACCCAGGACCGCGATCAAATCACAAGCTTTGGCAGACTTCATCGTTGATTTCAGCCCTGAACTGGAGAAAGAACCAGAACTCGAAGTGTCAATTGTGGCGACTCACGACGAAACGCCTTGGATCTTACATATCGATGGTCCATCCAACGTTAGAGGTTCAGGACTAGGCGTCGTCTTAAAGTCGCCACAGGGGGGCAAGATGGTGTATTCCGTTCGATGCGATTTCAAAACCACCAACAACGAAGCAGAGTAGGAGGCCCTGATCATAGGAATGAATATGGCCTACGACTCGGGGGCAACCGCATTACACGTCAAAAGCGATTCTCTCCTGGTGGTAAACCGGATCAATGGAGAATTCGCGGCCAAAGATTCAAAAATGACAGCGTACTTAAAGGTAGCAAAAGAAAATTCTGAAAAAATTAAATCTTTTTCTATCAAACAAATCCCGAGAGACCAGAATACTCAGGCCGACGCTTTAGCAAATCTCGGGTCAGCTTTGGTCGAACCTATAGTCGACGTTATTCCCATAATCCATCTGGCGATATCGTCCATCGAAAACATCGATATCGCCCAGATCGAAGAGGAAGAAGATGATTGGTCGTACGACATCCGAAATTTCCTCGCGCACGACCAACTCCCAGAAGACAGGATGGAAGCCCGGAAGATCAGATTCAAGGCATCTAAATATGTCATAATTGGAGAAAAGCTCTATCAACGATCATCGACAGGTTTAAACCTAAGATGCATCATTAGCAAGAGACAAGTCCAGAAAATCCTTCAAGAGATGTACGACGGTGAATGTGGCAATCATTCAGGTGGTCGCAGTTTGGCTAATCGTATCTCTCGACAAGGGTAATTTTGGCCAACATTGCGACAAGACGTCGTCCAGTATGTCCAGAACTGTGATCCTTGTCAACGACACTCAGGTATGTCACATAAACCCTCTGAACCCTTGCACTCGACGCTTATCCCATGGCCCTTCATGAGATGGGGAATGGATATTGTCGGCAAGCTACCCCCGGCCCCGGGACAAAAGGTATTCCTCCTTGTACTCACCGATTATTTTTCCAAATGGGTTGAGGCGGATGCTTTTTCCAAAGTAAGGGACAAAGAAGTCATATCTTTTATCCAGACTAACATCATATGTAGATTTGGGATTCCATCTGAAATCGTTTGTGACAACGGATCCCAATTCATAAGCGACAGGACCCAACAATTCTGTGAAGACAGGAGCATCAAGCTGACGACCTCGACCCCCAGATATCCCCAAGCCAACGGACTTGCCAAGTCAAGCAATAAGACCATTGTAGCTTCGATCAAGAAAAGGCTAAAAGCTGCAAAGGGAAGATGGGTTGAAGAACTCCCTTCTATCTTGTGGGCAAATCGTACGACACCGCGCACGTCCACAGGTCAAACCCCTTTATCTCTCGTCTATGGTTGCGAAGCAGTCTTGCCGATCGAAGTTCAGCTCCCAACCTCGAGGCATACTTCCGTCGACCATAACCTGGTTGACTTAAGTTATGACCTCGACGCCCTCGAAGAGCTCAGAGAGTCAGCCTTGATCAAAATGGCATCACAGAAACAAGCAGTCGAGCGACATTTCAATAAACACGTCAAAACCAAAATCTTTCAAGAAGGCGACTACGTCCTCCGTCGAGTGTTCCAAAACACTCAAGAGCTCAATGCAGGGAAGCTTTCCATTAAATGGGAAGGTCCTTACCGCATCTCCGAAGTCGTTGGTAAGGGAGCCTATCTGCTCCAGACCCTAGACAATCAAGAAATTCCGCGTAGTTGGAATGCGACGCACCTAAAAAAGTATTTCTTTTGAACTCACTTGCCTCTCATACAAATTTCTATTCATCTCGATAAATTACTGACTTAAACATCGGAGGGTCGTTGATTAGCCAACGACCGAATCCTTAGAGTCTTGTTTCTTGTCTTCACTGTCCGCCGCAAAGACGGTAATGAATGGAAGATTTCTGAAGCAGATTTTAAGAACCTGTTACCATTCAACTTGCTTGATTTACTGACAGACCTCCGAACCTGAACCATCCGACCTCTTCACATGACTAAAGCGCTCAAGGTTGTTCGTCGATTTCTGATACACTCAATTATGATGGCATACCTGACTGATTTTCAAATAGGAGTTGAGAACCGTGCAAAGTAGGTAAACCTGATAAAGCTGAATCTGAAATCTCCTGAACTGAAGATGTATCCCGAGAACGCACTGCTTCTAGAACCGGAATTTGGGATAGTATACCTCAACGAACAGAAAGAAAAGAGGTTTCTCCGCTTCAGCCAGGTAGACAAATTCTGCGATGGCACACTCTTCAAAGTTCAAGATGCTCTTCGAAAAATCATCATGTTCGAATCAGAAAATCAAAAGGTTTCGTATGTTCCCAATCTGAATGAAACAACCGCACGAAAAGCCTTGGAAATGATTGAAGAACGCATCGACTATCGCCGAGCCAACAGAACGTTCGAGATACACTTTGCGCTCCGAAAGAGATATATTTATAATTGGCGCCAACTCGAACTTTGATTCAAAGGGGGAGATTGTGTTGGTCCCGAAAGGCCTATACAAGTTTGTAGAAGGGGGGGGGGTGAATACAAACACACTATTTTACTTTTCTAAATTGTTTATTGATAAATCATTAACAATTTACAGCTTGTTGCGGAAACAAGATTAAGGATAAACCTAAATCTAAACAAGTTGGAACACTAAGGTTTCTTGCACTAAGAAAGATAAGGAGATTACTAATAAAATCCTATCTTAAGAGAGATTTGAACTTGTCCAGAGTTAGCAAGTTAATTCAAATGAAGTGAGTTCATCTCTTTATATATTGCATGCATTTAATGCAATTCAGTATACACTTTACACGTGTCATCAGCGGATTGGTTGCATGTCATTGACCTTTGTTGACAACCTTAGTAGCCGCATGAATGAACAGTGTAGTATCAGAGTGGTTGTACGATTTCAGATTTTCGGAGGTTCTTTTCTGACATTTCGTACGGTGGCGTGCAAGGGAGGTTAAGACAAAAGTACTTTGTACGGAGGACTTCATGATCAGCTTTCGTTGATTCAGCGATTATCATTTACTATTCAGCGAATGATAAAGTTCAGCGATAGCTGAAGTCTTGTACTTGATACTTCACGTTGAGTGGACAAATCTGGGTCTTCGCTGATCCGCATCAGTTCATTAGGAGACTTGTCGCTGGTTCTTGAGCTTAATCTTCGACTTCAGCGTAGAACCTTTGTTGACGTGAATCTTGTCTTCAGGGATCATAAGTAAACAACTAACTTATCAGCGATCACCATAAGGACTGAACAGACTCAGCGATATGGTGAACAGTGTTCGCTGAATGTTTAATCTAAAAGAGCGAGAGTTCCTATCAGCAGTACTGTAAGATCTTAGTACTTATCAGCGATAGTGAAACTCTGATACATATTGTTTACTTACAATTTTCACTAAGTATTTAAGATAGGGTCATTATCAAATCACTGAGGGTTTGGATCAACAATCTCCCCCTATTTGATTATGACATAGCAACAAAGAATATTGCTATTTAATGAAAACATAAGGATAAAAAGAACTCATAAAATATTTGTCCCTTTTACTGTTTTCTGGGATCTTTTCAGTACTGATGGAGTAAAGTACATTCGCTGAAATCTTTCTTTAAATCTTTGAATCAGGTTACAATTTGAATAAGAAAGATTACAAGTACAAGCGAAATAAATTACAAGTACTGAAGGATGACTGATACAATAGAGAATGAGGTGATTGTTGTCAGCCTTCAAAGGGTTCTTCCTTAATGAGAAGTTCATCAAGGGTTGTCTTTTCAGTTGGAATCATCCAGTCAGGAACATTTTCTCCTTTATTCTTTAGCTTCAGAGCAGCTTCAAAAATCAAGGGTTTTAGGTGTCGTGCCTGAATGTCTTTTCTGAAGTCGCACCAGTAGATGAGATCTCTGAGCTGTTCGATTGGAGTGATTGGAAGCTCAGCGATCCGTTGAAAGCATTTACGTCCGTCGTAGTCAAGAAAGAATATTCCATAAGGATTACTGATGACTTTACCAGGGACGAAAAGTTCACATGGTGGCAAAGAAATGTCAATGGCAGATAGATCAGGATCAGGACCAAGTACTTCAGCGCGAGAGAAACCAATTCCAGTTTCATTTCGTATGACAGGACCTGAGTTTGAATCTTGACGTTTCTTCTTTGGAGAACCTCTTTTTCTTTTCGGCTTAAGATCAGGAACAGGAGGAATATCCACACAAGAAGATATCAAATCGATATGTCTGTTTATCAGCTTTTCGAAATGATCCTTGTACTTAGATTGTGATGGTTGGATAGCTAACCTCATCTCCATCCATTCAGAGAGACCATACCTTTTTACAGTGTCAGCGCGAAAGGTTTCAGATGTGCCATCTTCTCTGAACAGTTTGATGTCAACAATAGGTACTCCGATGGAGGTTCTTCCAGAGATGAATACCTTGTTGATCTTCGCTGGACGATATCTGAAGTGGATTTTCTCTTTACACCAGATCAGGGTGGTCTGAGAAACTTCAGCTTTCTTTTCCACGATCTTCTGGGCTTGTTCCCAAAGCTTTCGTTGGATTTGAATGGGAATACGCTTCAGCTTGGGGTCTTTGACAGATTCTTGAGTGAGCTTGATGGCGTATTCTCTGTCTTTATCTTCAGCTTCCTTCCTTTCAGCGATGAGACGTTCAGCTCTGAGATGTTCCTGGTATTCAGCTTTTGAAATTCTGAACTTTAGAGGAACTGAAGGCAGTTGATCGCGCCTTAGAATGATTCGCTGATCCTCGAATCGCTTTATCATTTCATCTCTCCTCTTTTGATCTTCTTCACTCAGCCTTTGAGGAACTGAGGAAGGTCTGTTTCTGTGCGAGAGAGGTTGTTCTTCTGGTTCATCAGTCTCAGAGATTAAATCTAAGACTGGGATTATGTCTTCAGCAGTAGCTGGAATTATTGGTGAAGTCGCAATAGTAGAGCCTTCAGCGATGTCCTCAAACAGGGGAGAGGACTAGCTGAAACGCAGCGATCTTACAAATAAGAACCGGGTAGAAGAACTTGGGTAGAAAAGATAGAAAAAAATAATGTGGATGTGTATGGTGTTTGTGGAATGGATAACTGATTGTTCAGAGATGATCAGGGAAGGAAAAATAAGTTTAGTGTACCTGACAAATCGGCTTTGCAAGCAAGATCGCCAGATTATCATCTTCAGCGATGCCTTTGTCTTTGCTTTTCTCAGCGCCAGAGGCTGAGTGCTTTGTCTTTGTTTTTGTCTTCTCCCCTGTGGATTCGGTTATCACGATCCCTTTAAGAGCTTTTCGAGGAGCAGGTTTGACGACAAAGAATTCGTCATCTTCATCATCATCATCATCATCGTTCCTTGGAGAGGAGGATGGTTCAGCTTCAGGGATGTCGATGTCTTCGTCCTCTTCTGCTTCGGATTCCTCAGCATCTTCTTCGAGTTGCTCCCCCTCAGATACAGAGGAGAGCTTCTCGGTTCCCTCGGGGTTTTCATCGCCCTGAGGTCCAGTAACCAGATCTTCATTACCCTCTCCCCTGATAGATTCATCATGGGAAAGGTCTTCAGCGCTCTTATTTTGATCTTCAGCGCTCTTCTCTTGTTCAGCGCTCTTCTCCCCCTCTTTCTCATGATGGGCGGGGGAGGAATGGGTAGACTCAGCATTGGTGTTATCTCTGTCTTCTGGGCCAGAGAGTTTCACACAACCTTCAAGCTTAGCTATTCTGTCTTCTAGGCCAGAAATAGCAGGCGTGATCTTCTTCAGCTCTTGGCGATCCTCTGCGGTGAATGAGTCCAAAATAGGTGCAGGGGCCGGAGCAGGAGCTGGATTGTTTGCCTTGTTCACCAGCGTCTCGATCATTGTCTTGACAGAACCAAGGTCGGTCTTTACTGAGCCCAAGTCGGTCTTGACCACTGACATATCACCTTCGAGTGTACCAACCAATTTCTTCAGCGTTGTAACCTCGCTGGAAATGGTGGAGACTGACGATTTGAGGTTGGTGTAGTCAGTGTAGATGTCGGAGAGCACTTTGGCAAAGTCGGCGAGAGTTTTATCAAGGTCTTTGATGTCATCAGAGGAGGCCTTCTTTTCCACCACAGTAGTCAGCTTTGTCAGATTCTCTCCAGCGTTTGTTACAGCTGTAGAGTTATTTGATAGACCGGTGGTGAGATCTGTAAGTTTCATCTCCATGGTTCAGAGACTGGTTGATGTCTCCCAAATAAGGACCTGTAACATATAAGTACTTGTGAACAAAGGAAAGCTCAGAAGTTTCAGGTTTAGTTACAGTGTTTAAGGTGGGGTCTGTACCTGCAGGAGCGTTGACGAACTCATCAAAGTTTCGAGTCCCTCCATAGTGTTCCATATCTCCCTCAAAAGTTCCGTGAGGGATGGAGATCTCTGCAGGTCCTTTCTTCGTCATTCGCTGAGAAGATTCAACGGCTTCTTGAATGATGGCATCTCCAGTTTTAGCTGGAGGAGTGTCCAAAGAAATAGAGGGAGGATCGTAGGATAAGAATTGGGGTTGGGTTTCAAGTTCAGCGTTGGATTCGCTGAGAAGTACTTCATCAGTCTTTTGAGAGACTGAAGAAGGTTGGGTAGATTCCAAAGTTCTAACCTCAGCGTTTAAAGACGCTGAAGTAGGTTTAGAAGGGATGGCTTGAATTGGTGTGGCAGAGCGTACCACGGAACTTTCCTTCAGCTCTTCAGAATGAGCTGAGGAGTCTTCAGCATGGAATTGCTGGGGTTGCTCCTTGGTTTTCTTGATCCTTTTGGAATCAAGAGGGGTAAGAGATTGTTTCCTTTTCTTAGAAGGAATGGATTTTGTGGCCTGGGAATCAGCGAGGGGTATTGTCGCTGAAGGAGCCACAGAAAGCGGAGAATTAAGTAGAGTGAGAAGGGTAGAGAGACGTACCTCGTTGGCGACAGTCTTGAAGTCGAGAACCTTGGGGCCAATCTGAGAGAGTTTCAGATCACCCTCTTCAGGATAGCTGTCCTTCAGGCCATATTGAAAGATGGCGCTGATGAATCGTGGGTAAGGAACCCATGCTGGTCGGTCAGCGGCAGAATCAACACGTTGAATGAGGTCTTCATAGATGATGGAGGCCCAGTCAATGTTGAGACCTTTCAGCAGTGCGTAACCCATGGCCTGCTGAGGTTGAGCGGCTTGATCAGAAGATCCGGATTTCGTTGTCATGCAGCTGATCAGGTGAGCGAAGATGAAGTTCATCTCGCTGGGCATCTTGGATTTCTTTATCAGCGTCAGCTTCTTCTCAGGTAGCTTGTCTCTTCCAGTCTCCCAGATGTAACCCATCACATCAAGGAAAGCAATGATTTCTTTCCTGTCAGCGTGCTTCTTGTGGTCAGGTAATGGAATGAAATGATTTTCTAAGGTAGCGTTGGGGAATTTCAGGGCTTTGCGGATTATTGCGGGGGTTATCTTGATGGTGCCATACTCAGTATCGCTGAGTATGCAGTCGATGGTTTTAGATGGATCTTTGGCGGAGGGTAGGTCTGTGTGTCTGGCAGAGTACCAGAATTGGGATAAGAGACGCTGACTGGCAGGAGGTGTGATTGTCAGTGCTGTGTAGATGGGGCAATTCTTCAAAAGATTTACAGCGTCGTCTAGATGGGATACCTGCTTCCGAGGAGGAAACTCGAGAAGCGTTGAGAGGTTGTTTGCCTTTGCCCAGTCTAGTTGATCCAGCTCAAACTTAACCTGAGGAGCTTTAGTGATTTCCAGTTCCTCAGAATCAGCGGAGATGGACTCAGCGGTAACATTCAGCTTTGAAGTTGCCATTTCACTGTATTATCAGTTCAACCAAAGATGTTAACAAATAAGAATTATCTTAATGTGGAAAGAAAATTTCCATTAAGATTTTTCGAATTTTGTCCATTTCATTCAGACAAAAAAAAAGTCTTAATGAAGATTAGGGTTTTTCTTGTTTTTGAAAAAAAAAACGAATATAACACCCATAAGCCTTGTATTCCAGTTTCTTAAAAAAATGGATACGAAAGAAGAACAAGTTTAAGATTTTAGATTTAAAACTTGAAGAACAACCATGAAATGGTTGTGTTTATAAAACCATGAAAGAAAATGATTTTATTTTTGAGTTCTTTTGTTTGATCTTGTGTAAAACAATGATAAGATCGAAAACAAGTTATTCGCATTTGATAATAGATAAGAACATATTAACCTTGAGTTTGATGAAGAAGATGATGAACAGTTCTTGAAGATTGCGAGCACAAAATGCAACAGTGTTCTTTTCTTGCGGAGAAAGATTGATTCGCGTAAAAGACAAATATAAACTTTGAGAGTGTTTATATAGGAAGAGAGTAGAGAGAGAAAAACTTGAGCGGGAAAGTTTTTCATCATGACACGGACACGTGTTTGCATTTTATTGGATAGACAACGAAACGTGCAAACGTGTGTCAGAAAAAGAGCGTGCCTGGTGTTATCCGTTGCAATGACATCACAACTGTCCTTTCACATTCTTTCGTTGTCTCTGAGGTTTTGAAAGAAAAACTCAGGGACTCTTTGGAAAATATGAAGCACTGAATAGAAATATCAGTGAGGGTTTTAAGAAATTTCAAAATATCGCTGTTAAGGAAGAGATATTCAGCGATGTAAGAATTTGAAATCTTGCATTTTCATGCGTTTTGTCAGAGAGAGAAAACATACCTTGATATCAGTTTAACCAAATTTATTCAGAGAGAAGATGATGAAATGGATTTTACAAGTTTATTTTATCCGAGAGCCTATACAAGAATGTATAAACGTATCGCTGATTAAATGTGAACCGCTGAAGATTTATCCTTCAAAGTTCAGCATTCCAAGCTCGCTGATGAGAAAGTTGAATCTTGTCTCATCAAGAGGTTTGGTGAACAAATCAGCTAACTGATAATCAGTTGGGATAAAATGAAGTTCTATATCACCATTCATCACATGATCTCTGATAAAATGATATCTGATTTCTATGTGTTTTGTCTTTGAGTGTAGCACTGGATTGTTTGCTATAGCGATGGCACTTGTGCTGTCGCAATAGATTGGAATTTTGGAGAGCTGAAGATCATAGTCTAGTAGTTGATTTCTCATCCACAAGACTTGAGAACAGCAGCTTCCAGCGGCTACATACTCAGCTTCAGCTGTGGAAGTGGACACTGAGTTTTGCTTCTTACTTGTCCAACTTACCAGCTTTCCACCTAGGAGCTGACATCCTCCTGTGGTGCTTTTCCTATCCATTTTGCAACCTGCAAAATCACTGTCTGAATAGGCGGTTAGATCGAATCCTGAATCTTTGGGATACCAAATACCTATATTCGCTGTACCCTTAAGATATCGAAAGATTCGCTTTACAGCTTTCATATGGGATATCTTAGGTTCAGCTTGATATCGTGCGCACAGACATGTTGCAAACATAATATCGGGTCGGCTAGCTGTAAGATACAGTAGTGAGCCGATCATCCCACGGTACAGCGTGACATTGATAGGAACACCCTTTGTGTCCTTATCAAGTATCAGCGGTGGTGCCATAGGGGTTTTCATAGCTGAACTTTCAGTTAAGTCGAATTTCTTCAGCATATCTTTAACATACTTTCCCTGATTTATAAAAGTTCCTTTTTCAGTTTGCTTAATCTGAAGACCAAGGAAATATGTTAGTTCACCCATCATACTCATTTTATACTCATCTTTCATTCTATCAGCGAAACGAGTACAAAGCTCAGGGTTAGTAGAACCAAATATAATGTCATCAACATATATTTGAACTAAAATGATATGACCTTTTATTTTTCTAAAAAACAAAGTTTTGTCAATCTTACCTCTCTCAAATTTTTCAAGGTGGAGATAAGTAGAAAGAGTGTCATACCATGCACGAGGAGCTTGCTTCAAGCCATAAAGTGCCTTATCCAGCTTATAAACATAACCTGGACGCTTAGGATCTGAGAATCCTGTAGGTTGTTCCACATAAACTTCTTCATTCAGCTTTCCATTTAGAAACGCTGACTTAACATCCATTTGATGTACAGTGAAGTTTTTGTGTACAGCATATGCTAAGAAAAGACGAATAGATTCAAGTCTTGCTACTGGAGCAAAGGTTTCGTCATAATCTATGCCTTCCTCTTGTCTGTATCCCTGAGCAACAAGACGAGCTTTGTTGCGAGTTACAGTACCATGTTCGTCCAACTTGTTTCGATAGACCCACTTAGTGCCTATCACTGTTTTGTCAGTTGGTCTCCGAACAAGTTTCCAAACTTTGTTTCTTTCGAATTCAGTCAGCTCTTCTTGCATAGCGCTGACCCAGTTTGGATCTCTGAGGGCATCATCTATTTTCTTTGGTTCAGTTAGAGAAATAAAGTTAACAAATAAACAAATATTACCTGCACTTCTACGAGTCTGAATACCAGCGTTGGGATCACCAAGAATTTGATCGATTGGGTGATATACAGTCCATCGCTGAGCCAGAGCATGCGTCGCTGACTCAGTCTGAACTGGAGAAACTGAAGATGAGGCTTCAGCTACTTCTGGATTATCAGCTAAGAGAGGAATGCTTGCATTTGTCACTTCATTCACTGATTGCTGAGAAATAGATGGAATTTCTGAGACATTTGGATCAACTGCGGGTATAGTGTTTATAGGAACAGCTGAGACCCAAGATGTTTCAGCTTCACTATTCTGCATATTGGGAATGATAGTAGGACCATCATTTTCAGTTGTATGAGCATGAGTAGTGGGAACTTCTTCTGAATCACCAAGATGAGAAAACATCCATTGATTCAGTTCTTCTGTATCAGCGTTCGGTTTAGAGTTCGCTGAACGGGATTCGTCAAACGTGACGTGAATAGTTTCTTCTACAGTTTGTCTTCTTCGGTTGAAGACTCTGAAGGCTTTGGAAACTGAGGAGTATCCAAGAAAGATTCCATCATCAGCCTTAGGATCAAACTTTCCAAGGGCATCTCTGTTGTTCAGTATGAAACGCTGACAACCAAAGATGTGAAGAAAGCTGATTGAAGGCTTTCTCCCATGAAAAAGTTCATAGGCTGTCTTTTTGAATCTTTTGACTATCAGCGACCTGTTTTGCGTAAAACAAGCCGTGTTGACAGCTTCTGCCCAAAACTGAGTAGGCATGTGAGAATCGCTGAGCATTGAACGTGCAGCTTCAATAATTGTTCTATTTCTTCTTTCAGCGACTCCGTTTTGTTGTGGTGTTCTCACTGACGAAAAGTTGTGAGAAATACCCTTGCTCTCAAGGAAGGAATCAAGAGAACTGTTTTTGAATTCAGTTCCATGATCACTCCTTATTGAGCGAACAGTCATATTGTTCAGAGTTTCCATCTTCCGAACAAAGGTGATGAGTTCTTCAGGAGGATGTCAGGTTCATGACGGAATGGTAGACTTCGTCAGGAAGGGCCATGGATAGTATGGATCTGGCTTTTGTATCTATAGCCACTTTCTTCTTGTCTTCATCGGTCCAATGATGGATTTCCTTTGGAATCAGCCTTTCTGGAATAGCAGCTCTAGTTGCAGTGGCTGGAACTGCAGGATCAATTGTTACAGGGATGTGTGGGCCGTTTTCAAGATAGTAAGGTATAGTAGGGTCTACACCTTCTAAGAAGAGTGTCATCCTATTTTTCCACAAGTTGAAGTTATCTCTGGAAAATCTAGGCGGTTTTGCAAGAGAACCATTGTCTATATAGTGAGTGTTTGTGTTGGCCATTTTCAGATAATAGCTAGGAAGAGAAATATCTTAGATTAGATCTTGTTTATGAGATTAAACAAATCTGCTCTGATACCACTTGTTGGTCCCGAAAGGCCTATACAAGTTTGTAGAAGGGGGGGGGGATGAATACAAACACACTATTTTACTTTTCTAAATTGTTTATTGATAAATCATTAACAATTTACAGCTTGTTGCGGAAACAAGATTAAGGATAAACCTAAATCTAAACAAGTTGGAACACTAAGGTTTCTTGCACTAAGAAAGATAAGGAGATTACTAATAAAATCCTATCTTAAGAGAGATTTGAACTTGTCCAGAGTTAGGAAGTTACTTCAAATGAAGTGAGTTCATCTCTTTATATATTGCATGCATTTAATGCAATTCAGTATACACTTTACACGTGTCATCAGCGGATTGGTTGCATGTCATTGACCTTTGTTGACAACCTTAGTAGCCGCATGAATGAACAGTGTAGTATCAGAGTGGTTGTACGATTTCAGATTTTCGGAGGTTCTTTTCTGACATTTCGTACGGTGGCGTGCAAGGGAGGTTAAGACAAAAGTACTTTGTACGGAGGACTTCATGATCAGCTTTCGTTGATTCAGCGATTATCATTTACTATTCAGCGAATGATAAAGTTCAGCGATAGCTGAAGTCTTGTACTTGATACTTCACGTTGAGTGGACAAATCTGGGTCTTCGCTGATCCGCATCAGTTCATTAGGAGACTTGTCGCTGGTTCTTGAGCTTAATCTTCGACTTCAGCGTAGAACCTTTGTTGACGTGAATCTTGTCTTCAGGGATCATAAGTAAACAACTAACTTATCAGCGATCACCATAAGGACTGAACAGACTCAGCGATATGGTGAACAGTGTTCGCTGAATGTTTAATCTAAAAGAGCGAGAGTTCCTATCAGCAGTACTGTAAGATCTTAGTACTTATCAGCGATAGTGAAACTCTGATACATATTGTTTACTTACAATTTTCACTAAGTATTTAAGATAGGGTCATTATCAAATCACTGAGGGTTTGGATCAACAGATTGTTAGGGCAATATTTGGTTGAATAGAAGTTCAAGGGCTGAACTGCAATTCTTTATTTTGAGCCTTATTAGTAAACGGTCCGTGGGCTTGCTACCACGGGCCCGGCATATATAATGTTTTATTTAGCCTTAGTTTTAGGCTAGTTGTCACTTTACTTTCTCAAGCTTTATTTTAAACTCTCTGAATTATTGAAAGTGAATTGGATGACCAGTTGAAATCATAACACCTGTTCTTATCTATTGATTTCATTATTGTTCGTTACACGAATCTGGAACTCACAAGCAGGGCCAGCACCAAGTATACCTTTGGCATTGGAAATGGGAGGAACAATCAGTTCTTCAGATTTCTTACCAATAATATTCACTCTGAGTCTAGGAGTAGATCGCTGAATAAATCCAGGGATCTTGTTCTTAGAGGTAGAGGGATAGATTACTGAAGCTTTAGAAGCATTCAGCTTAGGTACAAAGGTACCCTTCTGAGGTTTTTGGTTGAAAACCTTTTCTTTACCCTTACCTTTAGAGATTAAGGTAGGTTTTTCTTCAGGGATGGGAGTTTTTGAAGAAGAACACTGAGATGAGGAGGTATCAGGGACTGAGGATACGAACATTCCAAATTTGAGCATGGAACGATCATTGATTGGTTCTAGAGTATCATCTTTAAAACCAAGTCCACTTTTATCGCTCAGGGGAATCTGAGACCTTATAATCTCAGTGATAGTTGTTGAGGATTTACACCATCCTTCAACAGTTGCCTTTTCAGCTTTTAATGCAGCGATAGCTTCTTCACGCTCGATTTTGACTAACTGATTTATATGAATCTGATCTTTTAAATCTACTTCAATTTTGGAAAGCTTTTCTATTTGAAGGTGACAGTTTTTAAGTTGTTCAGCGAGATCAAGGTTTTGATTTTCAACTATGGTTTTGCCATTCATGGCATCATATAAATTCATAGTCAGGAGATCGATTTTCCGAAGACTATCAGCTTCATCAATATCTGAAAAAGTAGTAAAGAAAGAAGTTGATACCTTAGAGGTAGAAGTTGACGCAGAGGGAATGTTAGAATTTTCTTCCTCTTCTTCAATTTTAGCCATGAGGCAGAGATTGGCCTCATCATCATCTTTAGAGTCAGATGATTGTTCAGTGTCAGAGACAGCCCAGTCAAAGTCAGCGACCAAGCATCTGCCTTTCTTCTTTAAGCTTTTTAGCTTAGAATATTTTTCTTTCAGCTTCATGTATTTATCATCTCTAGCCCTGGGGTTAGAGGATTTCTTGTGGAAAGCTGAGGGTTTTTAGACTTTCTTTGACCTGCATTCACTAGCAAAGTGTCCTACTTTCTCACAGTTAAAGCAGGTAGCAGTAGCCTTGTCAACAGGGGTTGATGACTTTGGCTTGTCAGTGAGTGCGAGAGGTTTATTCCTTCTGAAGTTATTCTTTTTGGCGAATCTCCTGAACTTATTAGATAGGAGTGCCATAGATTAATCAACATCTGAAGAATCAGCATCTGATGAGCATTCAGAGTTAGTTTCCAACTCAGTGATAGTGACAGTTGATCGCTGAGTGGAAGGTGAATCTGAGAGTAAAGCAACAGGTGTGCTTTTGTGTTGGTCCCGAAAGGCTATACAAGTTTGTAGAAGGGGGGGGGTTGAATACAAACACACAGATTTTACTTTTCTAAATTGTTTATTGATAAATCATTAACAATTTACTGCTTGTTGCGGAACAAGATTAAGGATAAACCTAAATCTAAACAAGTTGGAACACTAAGTTTCTTGCACTAAGAAAGAGAAGGAAATTACTAATAATAACCTATCTCAAGATAAGAAGGATGAACTTGTCCAGAGTTAGCAAGTTACTTCAAAATGAAGTGAGTTCTTCTTCTTATATACTGCATGCATTTAATGCATGGAAGTTTACACTTTACACGTGGCAGCAGCTGATTGGTTGCATGTCATTGACCTTTGTTGACAACCTTAGTAGTCGCATGTTTGAACAGTTTAGTATCAGAGTGGTTGTACGATTTCAAACAATAAGGAGGTTCTTTTCTGACATATCGTACGGAGTCGTGCAAGGGTGGTTAAGACAAAAGTACTTTGTACGGAGGACTTCATGATCAGCTTTTTGTTGATTCAGCGCTTCATCATTGTTTATCAGCGAATGATAAAGTTCAGCGATAGCTGAAGTCCTGTACTTGATACTTCACGTTGAGTGGACAAATCTGAGTCTTCGCTGATCCGCATCAGTTCATTAGGAGACTTGTCGCTGGTTCTTGAGCTTGATCTTCGACTTCAGCGTAGAACCTATGTTGATGTGAAACTTGTCTTTAGAGATCATAAGTAAACAATTAACTTATCAGCGATCACCATAAGGACTGAACAGACTCAGAGCATTATGGTGAACAGTGTTCGATGAATGTTTAATCTAAATAGTGAGAGTTCCTATCAGCGGAACTGTAAGATCTTAGTACTTATCAGCGATAGTTAAACTCTGATACATATTGTTTACTTACAATTTTCACTAAGTATATAAGAGTGGGTCATTATCAAATCACTGAGGGTTTGGATCAACAATCTCCCCCTATTTGATTATGACATAGCAATAGAGAAAATTTCTATAAAACGAAAACATAAGGATAAAAAGAACTCATAAAATATTTGTCCCTTTTACTGTTTTCTGGGATCTTTTCTGTACTGATGGAGTAAAGTACTTTCGCTGAAATCTTTCTTTAAACTTTGAATCAGATTACAAAAGGAAGTGGAAAGATTACAAGTACAAGCGAAATAAATTACAAGTACAAAAGAATAACTGATACAATAGAAGAATGAGGCGATCCTATCAGTTTATAAAGGTTCTTCCTTAATGAGAAGTTCATCAAGGGTCTTTGATGTGGGAATCATCCAGTCAGGGACCTTTACTCCTTGATTCCTTTTGTTCAGGGCTTCTTCAAAAATCAAAGTTTTAAGATGTCGTGCCTGAATGTTGTTTTTGAAATCACACCAGTAGATGAGATCTTTCAGCTGTTCGATGGAGTGATGGGAAGCTCAGAGATATGTTGAAAACGTTTTCGTCCATCCCAGTCAATAAAGAATATCCCTTAGGGTTTCCTTATGACTTTCCCAGGGATGAAAGTCTCATCAGGAGGAAGAGATGTGTCAAGTGCAGAAAGGTCAGGTTCAGGACCAATGACTTCATCATGAGAAAAACCAATACCTGTTTCGTTTCGTATACGAGGACCATCATCTGAAGATTTAGACTTTTTCTTTGCAGAGGCCCTTCTTTTCTGACTTTCGAGAGGAGGCGGTGGAGGAATATCTACACAAGAAGAGACTAAGTCGATCTGTTTGTTTATCAGCTTTTCAACATGATCCTTGTACTTAGACTGAGACTTCTGGATGGCTAATATGATCTCCATCCATTCAGAGAGACCGTACTTCATGATGGCTTCGGCATAGAATTTTTCGTACTGTCCATTCTCTCTGAATATCTCGATTTCAGCTATAGAAACTTTGAGGGTTGATCTTCCAGCGATGAGTACCTTGATGATTCTGGCTGGTCGATATCTGAATTGTACCTTTTCTTTGCACCAGTTTAAAGTAGATTGAGACACAGTTCTCTTTTCTTCAATGATCTTCTTGGCGTCTTCCCATAGCTGACGTTGAACTTCGATTGGAGTTCTTTTCAGCTTGGGGTCTTTTACTGATTGTTGAGTAAGCCGGATGGCGAGTTTTCTGTCTTTTTCTTCAACTTCCCTTCTTTCAGCGATAAGACGTTCAGCTCTGAGGTGATCCTTGTATTCCTTTTGAGAAAGTTTGAACTTTGGAGGAATAGAAGGAAGTTGATCACGCTTCAGAATGATTCGCTGAGACTCGAACTTCTTTATTATCTCTTCTCTTCTTTTTTGATCCTCTTCACTTGGTTTTTGAGGAACCAAGGAAGGTTTGTTTGTATGAGAGAGCATCTGTTCTTCAGGTTCATCAGTCTCAGAGATCAAATCCAAGACTGGGATTATTTCTTCAGCGTTGGGAGCTAGGATTATTATTGGTGAAGTCGCAGCTGTAGGAACTTCAGCGATATCCTCAAACAGGGGAAAGGACTAGCTAAACACAACGATCGTACGAGTAAGAACTTGGGTAGAACAGAGATAAAGAAAGAATGTGGTTGTGTATGGAGGTTTATGGAGAGGAGAGCTGATAATGTTTATAGATAGAGGAGGGATGAGTGTAAGATTTAGTGTACCTAACAAACTGGCTTTGGAAGCGAGATCGTCAGATTGTCATTGTCTTCAGCGACACCTTTTCCTTTGCCCTTGTCAGCTTCAGACGCTGAAGGCTTTGATTTGGTCCGCACCCCTGAAGGTTCGTTTATCACGATCCCTTTAAGAGATGTAGTCCTCTGAGCAGGCTTGACGATAAAGGAGTCATCATCATCATCATCGTCGCCATCATCATTCTTTAGAGAAGAGGATGGTTCATCATCAGATAAGTCGATGGCTTCTTCATCTTCAGCTTCAGATTCAGATTCTTCAGCATCTTCTTCGAGTTGCTCCCCCTCATATACAGAGGTAAGCTTCTCGGTTCCCTCAGGGTTTTCATCTCCATGAGGTCCAGCGGTTGTTTCTTCATTTGTCTTCTCACCCTCTTCAGTAAGGGTAAGGTCTTCAGTCTTCTCCCCTTTGATAGATTCATCATGGGGAAGGTCTTCAGAGTTCTTCTCCCCCCTTCCTCATGATGAGTGGGGGAGGAATGTGATGACTCAGCAGTCGGTTTTGGTTCCTTGTCTTCTTGGCCAGGGATCCCCATATAATCTTCAATCGCTGCTATTCTGTCTTCTAGGCCAGTGATAGCAGGATTTATCTTCAAAAGTTTAGCACGATCCGCCGTAGTAAAATGCGTCGGTGCAGGGGCAGGGGCGGTCATGTTGTTCAGGATCTGCTGCATCATTGTCTTCATTGAAGTCACGTCAGTCTTTATTGAATTGACGTCAGTCTTCACATAACACATGTCAGTCTTTACTGAACTGACTTCAGTCTTTACAGCAGACATATCTCCTTCGAGTTTTCCAACCGATGTCTTCAGCGTTGTGACCTCGCTGGACATGGATTGAACTAATGTTTTGATAGAGAGGTAGTCTGTGTAGATGTCAGCGAGAACTTTGGCAAATTTGTTGAGAGTTTTATCAACCTTCTCCAAGTCAGCTTTGGAGGCTTTCTCTTCAACTACTGTTGTCAGCTTTGTGAGATTCTCTCCAGCGTTTGTTACAGCTGAAGAGTTGTCTGAGAGAGTAGTGCTAAGACCTGTCAGCTTCGTCTCTAGGTTCTTCAGAGAGGCGTTGATGTCTCCCAAATTAAGACCTGTAACATATAAGTACTTGTGAACAGAGGAAAGCTCAGAAGTTTGGGGTTCAGTTACAGTGTATATGGGTTGGTGTATACCTGCAGAAGGATTGGTGAATTCATCAAAATCTCTGTGTCCTAAAAAGAGTTCCATGTCGTCAGCTAGAGTGCGTGTACGCATGGTCATCTCTACAGGTCCTACATACATCATTCCTTGAAGAGTATCAGCATTAGCTTCTTAAGGAATGACAGGTGCTCCAGTGACAACTGGATTAGAGTCCAATTGAGTAGAGGGAGAAGCGAAGGTTGAGAAAGTTGGTTAGGTGTGTTGCTCAGCGTTGGATCCGCTGACAATTGCTTCTTAAGTCTGTAGAGAGACTGAAGGAGGTTGGGTAGATTCCAAGTTTATAACCTCAGTGTTTAAAGACGCTGAAGCGGGATGGAATGCGTGGCTTGTTCAGCTGTGGCAGAGCGTACCACTGAACTTTCCTTCAGCTCTTCAAGATGAGCTGAGGAGTCTTCAGCAAGAGATTGCTGGGGTTGCTCCTTGGTTTTCTTAGTTCTTTTGGAACTAAGTTGGGTAGAAGAGTGTTTCCTTTTATGAGAAGGAATGGAGGTTGCAGCTTGGGTATTAGCGATGGGTTTGTCCACTGAGGGAGTTGCAGAAGTCGAAGAAGTATGGTTGAGAAGATTTAAGAGTGTAGAAATACGTACCTCGTTTTCCACTGGTTTGAAGTCGAGTACCTTAGGGCCAACCTGAGAGAGTTTCAGGTCACCCTCTTTTGGGTAGTTGTCCTTCAGGCATGTTTGGAAGACGGTGCTGATGAATCTAGGATATGGAATCCATGGAGACCGGTCAGTGGCGGAGTCTACTATGAGTACCAGATCATCGTAGATTATCGATGCCCAGTCTATATGTAGTCCTTTCAGCAAAGCATATCCTATTGCTTGCTGAGGTTGAGCGGCTTGATAAGAGGAGCCGGTCTTTGTAGTCATGCAGCTTATTAAGTGAGCGAAGATGAAGTTCATCTCGCTGGGCATTTTTGATTTCTTGATGAGGGTCAGCTTCTTCTCAGGCTTCTTGTTCCTCCCAGTTTCCCAAACATAGCTCATTGCATCAAAGAATGCAGTGATGGCTTCCCTATCAGAATGTTTCTTGTGGTCAAGGGGGGAACAAAAGGTTTTTCTTTAGAGGCGATGGGAAGGCTCAGGGCTTTGCGGATAATGGCAGGGGTGATCTTTATAGTGCCAAAATCAGTATCACAGAGGATGCAATCAATTGTCTTTGAGGAGTCTTTGGTTGATGGTAGCTGAGAGTGTCTGACAGAATACCAGAACTGAGATAGTAGAAGCTGATGTGCAGGAGGTGTTATGGTCAGGGCTGTAGAGAGGCAACAGTTTTTTAGGAAATTCACAGCATCATTCAGATGTGTGACTTGCTTTTGAGGAGGAAACTCGAGAAGCGCATAGAGGTTGTTGGTTTTTGTCCAATCAAGTTCTTCAAGAGTGAACTTGACATGAGGAGCCTTGATGATTTCCAATTCCTCAGCAGCAGCAGCAATGTTCTCAGCGGTGGTGTTCTTAGCAGTGGAAATGTCAGTAGATGCCATTTCTGTATTATCAGTTCAACCAAAGATTAACAAATAAGAATAATCTTAATGAGGAAAGATTTTCCAATAAGATGGTTCGAATTTTGTCCATTTCATTCAGACAAAAATGTCTTAATGAAGATTAGGGTTTTTCTTGGTTTTGAAAAAGAAATGCAAACCCAAAAAAATCTTGTTTTCCAGTTTCCTTTGAGAATTAGGATTCTGGAAAAACGTATGAAGAACAAGTTTAAGATTTTGCGTTTAAACTTGAAGAACAACCATGAAAGGTTGTGTTCATAAAGCCATGAAAGAAATTATTTCATTTTTGAAAGAGTTCTTTTGTTTGATCTTGTAAAAACAATGAGAAGATCATTAACAAGTTTAAGAAACAGGTAGATAACAGAATTATTAACCTGGTTCGTTGAAGAAGAAGAAGTTCTTGAAAAACTTTAGAGCACAAATGCAACAGTAAATCTTTCTTGCTTGGAGGAGAAGTTTTTTGCGTAAAGGAAAAATATAAACCTAGAATGTGTTTATATAGTGAGATTAGAAAGAGAAAATCTTGAGCGGGAAACGATTTTCATCATGACACGGACACGTGTTGGCATTTGATTGGAAGGTAAACGAAACGTGCAAACGTGTGTCAGAAAAAGAACGTGCCGAGGCTTATCCGTTGCAATGAAGTCACAACTGTCCTTTCATATTTTAGGATGTCTCTGAGGTTTTGAAAACTCAGGGACACATTTGAAAACATGAAGTACTGAATAGAAATATCAGTGTTGGTTTTAGAAATTTCAAAGTATCGCTGATTAAGGAAGAGATATTCAGCGATGCAATTTGTTTTGAAATCTTGCATTCACATGCGATTGTCAGTGAGAGAAAAACATACCTTGATATCAGCGAATCAAGTTTATTCAGAGAGAAAATGATAGAATGGGTTATACAAGTTGATTTTATCCTATCGCTGATCAAATGTGAACCGCTGAAGATTTTACCCTTAAAAGTTCAGCATTCCAAGCTCGCTGATGAGAAAGTTGAATCTTGTCTCATCAAGAGGTTTGGTGAACAAATCAGCTAACTGATAATCAGTTGGGATAAAGTGAAGTTCTATATCACCATTCATCACATGATCTCTGATAAAATGATACCTGATTTCGATGTGTTTTGTCTTTGAGTGAAGCACTGGATTGTTGGCTATAGCGATGGCACTTGTGCTTTCACAATAGATTGGAATTTTTGAGAGCTGAAGATCATAGTCTAGTAGTTGATTTCTCATCCACAAGACCTGAGAACAATAGCTTCCAACGGCTACATACTCAGCTTCAGCTGTGGAGGTGGACACTGAGTTTTGCTTTTTACTTGTCCAACTCACCAGCTTTCCACCCAGGAGCTGACAGCCTCCTGTGGTGCTTTTCCTATCCAATTTGCAACCTGCAAAATCACTATCTGAATAGGCGATTAAATCAAACCCTGAGTCTTTGGGATACCAAAGACCTAGGTTCGCAGTACCCTTAAGATATCAAAAAATTCGCTTTACAGCGGTCATATGAGATATATTAGGTTCAGCTTGATATCTTGCACACAAACAGGTTGCATACATAATATCGAGTCGGCTAGGTGTAAGATACAAGAGAGAGCCGATCATCCCACGGTACAGCGTGACATTGACAGGAATACCATTAGTATCCTTATCTAGTGTCAGCGGTGGTGCCATAGGGGTTTTCATAGCTGAACTCTGAGTTAAATCGAACTTCTTCAGCATATCTTTAACATACTTTCCCTGATTAATGAAAGTTCCTTTTTCATTTTGCTTTATCTGAAGACCAAGAAAATATGTTAGTTCACCCATCATGCTCATTTTATACTCATCTTTCATTCTATCAGCGAAACGAGTACAAAGATCAGGGTTAGTATAACCAAATATAATGTCATCAACATATATCTGAACAAGAATAATATGACCTTTTACTTTCCTTTAGAATAGAGTCGTATCAATTTTACAACGCTCAAATTGTTCAATATGAAGATAAGTAGAGAGAGTGTCATACCATGCACGAGGAGCTTGTTTTAAGCCATAAAATGCCTTATCCAGTTTATAAACATAACCTGGACGCTTAGGATCTGAGAATCCTGGAGGTTGTTCCACATAGACTTCTTCATTCAGCTTTCCATTTAGAAACGCTGACTTAACATCCATCTGATATACTTTGAAGTTTTTATGTACAGCGTATGCTAAGAATAGACGAATAGATTCCTGTCTTGCTACTGGAGCAAATGTTTCGTCGTAATCTATGCCTTCCTCTTGTCTGTATCCCTGAGCAACAAGACGAGCCTTGTTGCGGGTTACAATTCCATGTTTGTCCAACTTGTTTCGATAGACCCATTTAGTGCCTATTACTGTCTTGTCAGTTGGTCTTCGAACAAGTTTCCAAACTTTGTTTCTTTCGAATTCAGTCAGCTCTTCTTGCATGGCGATGACCCAGTTTGGATCTTTGAGGGCAACTGTAATACCCCGGGTAAGTTCGTTAGTAAAAAAATATTTTTCCGTTAAATTAAGTTAACTTTAAAGTTAGATTTTAGGGTAAGATGGGGTTAAATTTATAAGTTTAGGGGTGTTTGGATTGATTAATAAGTTAAAAAGGTATTTTGGTCATTATTGAATAGTTTAGGGACCAAAGTGGTAATTTAATTAGATATTATCCCTGGATGAAATAAGATATTTCATAAAAACAGAAAAATCAGTGTGTGCAAGTGTGTGTGTTTGGAGAGAAAAAGAAGAAGAAAGAAAAGAAAGGGTTAGGGCTTCAATTGGTATGCTTGGAAGTGAATCTGAGGTATGTCTCTTTATATTTTATGTTTGTAATTGGTATTAAAAGGTTTCTATCGGATTAGAATAGTTAAATACACATCTGAGGTTGATTCAGTCGATTTCTGGGTAAAAATGAGATAAACAGTCAGAGGTGTCCGGATAATATGAAGGTATCCGGGTAGTTTCTTGGGTGGTGTCCGGGTAGTTTATTGATAGTGTCCGAATGATTTGTTTGAGAGTTTCCGGTGATTTAGAGTCCGGATGGCATCCGGATTCCTCGTGTTGTCCGGATTAGTCGTGCTGTCCGGATTACTGAGGTTGTCCGGAAAAGTCTTGTTGTCCGGAAAAGTGGTGTTGTCCGGGTTGTTTGGGTTGTCCGGATAACTTGGCTGTTTGGGTAATTTTGAGGATAAAAGTTATGTAGATGTATCTAGAGTCCATAACCTGCTAGTAAGTCTTATACATAAGTTGGTAAGGAGATATTTGTATGTAAATGGTTTCAGATTCTGAGGTATTTGGATAAAGGAACGGATAGCTCGGAGAAATGTTTGGAATCATATTGTAAGCATTCAGGTGAGTTTTGCTTTAAACGTTTTCAACTGGAATACATATATGTGTTTATATATGTATGTGAGTATGTGTATATATATATGAGATGATTATGTGGTAGGAATATGTTTATGTGTATATAAATGACAATATGATGTAATGAAGTATATATTGTATTTATATAAGCTTTGCACTACACGAGTGCACTTGTTGCCGGGTTCCGGTGAGCGGACCGGTGTGTTGCCGGGTTCCGGTGAGCGGACAGGTGTGTTGCCGGGTTCCGGTGAGCGGACCGGTGTATTGTCGGGTTCCGGTGTGCGGACCGGTGATGTGTCGTAGTTGTTGTACGGCATTGATTTATTAGATGGCTTGCTACCAACTAATATGGCCATTTGTGGAGAAATAAGGTGGATGAGATGTACACGATGCACGAGTCTGGATTGGTATTTAAATACGTGTGGTATGTTTATATTTTACGAAAGAATTATCAAAGGTTTATCTAAACTATTTTAATACAAAGGATTTACATAAAAGGTTTATAATGATTTTGGAAAGGACCGGGATTAACTCACTAGACCCGTTTGGTCTAACCCTCATTTTGTTTTCAAAATTATGTTTTCCAGGTTAAGGATCGACAAAGGAAAGGATTAAGTGTAAGGAGCATTTGATGGGCGCTGCTTAGGAAGCTTAATGTATTTTGTAGTTTCGAGACCGAAGGGACCGTTTGTGGTTTATTTTGTATCTTTTATTATGAATGTAATGAAGTTATGCAATGTATGTTATTTGAAGCATGTTTGGGAAACCGGGTTGTTACAGCAACATCTATCTTCTTTGGTTCAGTTAGAGAAATAAAGTTAACAAATAAACAAATATTACCTGCACTTCGTCGAGTCTGAACACCAGCGTTTGGATCACCAAGAATTTGATCAATTGGGTGATTTACAGTCCATCGCTGAGCCGGAGCATGAGACGCTGACTCAATCTGAACTAGAGGAGCTGAAGATGAGGCTTCAGCAGCTTCTGTGACATCAGCCAAGAGAGGAGTAGGTGCAGATGTCATTTCATTCACTGATTGCTGAGAAGAAGATGGAATGTCTGAGACATTTGGTTCAGAAGCAGGTATAGTGTTTAAAGGAACAGTTGAGACCCATGATGTTTCAGCTTCACTATTCTGCATATTTGGAATGATAGTAGGACTATCATCTTCAACTGTATGAGTATGAGGAGTGGGAATATCTTCTGAATCACCAAGATGAGAAAACATCCATTGATTCAGTTCCAAAGATGTGAAGAAAGCTGATTGAAGGCTTTCTCCCATGAAAAAGTTCATAGGCTGTTTTATTGAATCTTTTGACTATCAGCGACCTGTTTTGCGTAAAACAAGCAGTGTTGACTATCAGCGACTTGTTTATAAGTTGTTCAGATGTGACAAAAATATATGTGGAGAGGCATGGATGTCTAAGTGGTGGTTAGCTAAGGAGTGGAGTATTACGGTTTAAGAAATGAAAAGTGTGTGGTTGTATCGAGTATTAAGTGTGATTTCGAATTAACTCAGTTAAGTTCCTGGTATGAGGTGTGGTGAAATTATTGGTTAAGTATGGTAATCATTGAAATTGGGTGTGTGCGGTTGGTTTGGAAGTGAAAGAAAGCTAGCTCATGGGTGAGCACCTCCTAGTGAGCTGTCCTTGGGGAAACATGTTTTATATTGAGAAGAGAGTGGAGGAAAGTAGTCGAATGTAATGCTCAGGATGAAGGACCATTGTATAGGATATGGTAGTAGTGCGAGAGTGAGGTTGTGGCAAGTGTGGGAATCAATTGTTATCTATGGTTTGTGATCGGTGTAATTCATGCAAGAAAGTGTTGTCTGTCTTAGACGTATTTTGGGTTAGAGAAGCGACGATAGATTTGGGTATAGTCTATGAAGAAAAGTATAACCGCGGGTTAAGGTGATACTGCAAGTTGATTATGTGATTTATGGGAGAGGAGAGTGTCGTTATTTCAGAGTGTTGGATTGTTATTGTAACTTTTAATGGGACCGTTGGATTAGACTGGGTCTTGCATTGTGAATATCATTTTGATAAGTGATTTAATGTCAAGTGTAATTAAGTATTAATGTATGATTATCGTGGTTATGCTATGCTAGCATGAGAATTGGGAATGGTAGAATGAGGAATACGGGTTTGTTAAAATTAAGGAACTTATCCATAATATAAAATGATTTTATTGAGTATAATTTTTATGGAAAGTGTATGTTTATGTTTTCGAGTTAGTATTGTAAAGGTGTAGAACACGACGTTTGTCGCAAATGATTGACGGAGTTAAAAGTAGTATTAGCGTGGTAAATGTTATGAGTAAGTATAAATATGGTGTTATTTCGATTAGTTTCATGTGAGTATAAGTTATTTCTTTTTATGATATAAGTGATCTATCAAGTTATTTTGAGCATTAGGGGGATTTGATTAATGGGTGATTCGGCAAAAAAAAATTGATTATGGTTATTCTAAGATTTGGATCGACTTTGTGGGATAGATTAATTGAGTAAATTGCGGACGATGTGTGTAAAGTTCAAATTAAGTGGTTAGCGTAAATGAATTGGTGGTTACCGTTATATTAAAGATGTGGTATTTTCATATGAATTGAAATTATTGATGTTTGAGTGGTATTGAGAATAGCATGCTTGTTCGTCAAAGAGTTATTAGTTTTGACTCTAAGTGAGAAAGAAAATGAAGGGATGATCTTATTTTTAAGATAGCGGAATATATGGTTTTGATTGAGTTCAATATAGTAGTAGGAGTAAAGTAACCGAACCTTTTTGCCTAACCGAATTCCGGGACGGAATTCTTTTAAGGGGGAGATAATGTAATACCCCGGGTAAGTTCGTTAGTAAAAAAATATTTTTCCGTTAAATTAAGTTAACTTTAAAGTTAGATTTTAGGGTAAGATGGGGTTAAATTTATAAGTTTAGGGGTGTTTGGATTGATTAATAAGTTAAAAAGGTATTTTGGTCATTATTGAATAGTTTAGGGACCAAAGTGGTAATTTAATTAGATATTATCCCTGGATGAAATAAGATATTTCATAAAAACAGAAAAATCAGTGTGTGCAAGTGTGTGTGTTTGGAGAGAAAAAGAAGAAGAAAGAAAAGAAAGGGTTAGGGCTTCAATTGGTATGCTTGGAAGTGAATCTGAGGTATGTCTCTTTATATTTTATGTTTGTAATTGGTATTAAAAGGTTTCTATCGGATTAGAATAGTTAAATACACATCTGAGGTTGATTCAGTCGATTTCTGGGTAAAAATGAGATAAACAGTCAGAGGTGTCCGGATAATATGAAGGTATCCGGGTAGTTTCTTGGGTGGTGTCCGGGTAGTTTATTGATAGTGTCCGGATGATTTGTTTGAGAGTTTCCGGGTGATTTAGAGTCCGGATGGCATCCGGATTCCTCGTGTTGTCCGGATTAGTCGTGCTGTCCGGATTACTGAGGTTGTCCGGAAAAGTCTTGTTGTCCGGAAAAGTGGTGTTGTCCGGGTTGTTTGGGTTGTCCGGATAACTTGGCTGTTTGGGTAATTTTGAGGATAAAAGTTATGTAGATGTATCTAGAGTCCATAACCTGCTAGTAAGTCTTATACATAAGTTGGTAAGGAGATATTTGTATGTAAATGGTTTCAGATTCTGAGGTATTTGGATAAAGGAACGGATAGCTCGGAGAAAGGTTTGGAAGCATATTGTAAGCATTCAGGTGAGTTTTGCTTTAAACGTTTTCAACTGGAATACATATATGTGTTTATATATGTATGTGAGTATGTGTATATATATATGAGATGATTATGTGGTAGGAATATGTTTATGTGTATATAAATGACAATATGATGTAATGAGGTATATATTGTATTTATATAAGCTTTGCACTACACGAGTGCACTTGTTGCCGGGTTCCGGTGAGCGGACCGGTGTGTTGCCGGGTTCCGGTGAGCGGACCGGTGTATTGCCGGGTTCCGGTGTGCGGACCGGTGATGTGTCGTAGTTGTTGTACGGCGTTGATTTATTAGTTGGCTTGCTACCAACTAATATGGCCATTTGTGGAGGAATAAGGTGGATGAGATGTACACGATGCACGAGTCTGGATTGGTATTTAAATACGTGTGGTATGTTTATATTTTACGAAAGAATTATCAAAGGTTTATCTAAACTATTTTAATACAAAGGATTTACATAAAAGGTTTATAATGATTTTGGAAAGGACCGGGATTAACTCACTAGACCCGTTTGGTCTAACCCTCATTTTGTTTTCAAAAATATGTTTTCCAGGTTAAGGATCGACAAAGGAAAGGATTAAGTGTAAGGAGCATTTGATGGGCGCTGCTTAGGAAGCTTAATGTATTTTGTAGTTTCGAGACCGAAGGGACCGTTTGTGGTTTATTTTGTATCTTTTATTATGAATGTAATGAAGTTATGCAATGTATGTTATTTGAAGCATGTTTGGGAAACCGGGTTGTTACAGCAACATCTATCTTCTTTGGTTCAGTTAGAGAAATAAAGTTAACAAATAAACAAATATTACCTGCACTTCGTCGAGTCTGAACACCAGCGTTTGGATCACCAAGAATTTGATCAATTGGGTGATTTACAGTCCATCGCTGAGCCGGAGCATGAGACGCTGACTCAATCTGAACTAGAGGAGCTGAAGATGAGGCTTCAGCAGCTTCTGTGACATCAGCCAAGAGAGGAGTAGGTGCAGATGTCATTTCATTCACTGATTGCTGAGAAGAAGATGGAATGTCTGAGACATTTGGTTCAGAAGCAGGTATAGTGTTTAAAGGAACAGTTGAGACCCATGATGTTTCAGCTTCACTATTCTGCATATTTGGAATGATAGTAGGACTATCATCTTCAACTGTATGAGTATGAGGAGTGGGAATATCTTCTGAATCACCAAGATGAGAAAACATCCATTGATTCAGTTCCAAAGATGTGAAGAAAGCTGATTGAAGGCTTTCTCCCATGAAAAAGTTCATAGGCTGTTTTATTGAATCTTTTGACTATCAGCGACCTGTTTTGCGTAAAACAAGCAGTGTTGACAGCTTCTGCCCAAAACTGAGTAGGCAGGTGAGAATCGTTGAGCATTGAACGTGCAGCTTCAATAATTGTTATATTTCTTCTTTCAGCGACTCCATTTTGTTGCAGTGTTCTCACTGACGAAAAGTTTTGAGAAATACCCTTGCTCTCAAAGAGAATCAAGAGAACTGTTTTTGAATTCAGTCCCATGATCACTCCTTATTGAGCGAACGGTCAAGTTGTTCAGGGTTTCCATCTTCCGAACAAAAGTGATGAGTTCTTCAGGGGTGTCACTCTTGGAACGGAGAAACATAACCCATGTAAAGCGAGAGAATTCATCAACTATGACCAGTGTATATTTCTTTCCAGCGATGGATTATTTGTTAACAGGGCCAAACAAATCCATATGGAGAAGTTGTATAGGAGATGACACTGAGGAGACTTGTTTTGACTTAAAGCTTGCTTTGGTCTGCTTCCCTTTCTCAAACGCTAAACATAAAGACTCTTTGGCGTATGAGTGCTGAGGTAGACCAGTGACTAACTCTTTTGAAGAAAGAGTGTTCAGAGTCTTGAAATTCAGATGAGAGAGCCTCTTATGCCATAGTCAGTTGACATCAGATGAGGCTTTTGAGAAGAAACAGGAGTTCTCAGTGGTTATTGAGTCCATGTTTATTACGTAAACATTTTCCAAACGATAACCGCTGAGAGCTATCTTCTCCTTTTTGTCAGTGACAAAGCAGGATTCCTTAGTAAAGATTACTTTGTTATCCTTGTCGCAAAGCTGACTGATGCTTAAAAGATTATGCTTCAGCCCTTCAACATATGCGACTCTTCTGACGGTTGTTGTACCATTAGAGAGTACACCAAACCCTCGGGTATGTCCTTTTCCATTTCCACCGAAAGTCACAGAGGGACCCTTCTCTTCCTTATATTCTGCGAGCAGGCTTTTCTTTCCAGTCATGTGTCTAGAGAATCCGCTATCGAGATACCAGATACCCTTCTTAACCTGAATTACAAAGGAAGATTAGTTTTTCTTAGGTACCCACTTAACCATGTGTACACGTTTGTCAGTGGAAGTAGTTGGAATGGAAGGTTCAACAGTCTTCGCAGCATTTGAAGATTCAGCTTTGTCAGTCTTCACTTTGGTTAATTTCTTAACCTCAGTGGTCTTCTTTGCCTTGGGGCAATGATCTTCACCTTAGCTATCTTTTCAGCCTTGGTGGCTGTGGGGCACTTACTAGCAATATGATCAGTGAGTCCACAGTGATAACATTTCCTATAACTAAAAGTAGTTCTAGGACTATTTGAATGCTGAGCTTTAGATTTTGAATTAGAAGTACCAGCACCAAGTAAGTTATTGGCTTTTGAAATGGGAGGAACATTCAGTTCTTCGGATTTCTTACTAGAGACATCCACCCTGATTCTAGGAGTATATCGCTGAATAGATCCACGCTGAGTAGATCCAGAGATCTGATTCCTTGATCCAGAGGGATGAATCACTAAATCTTTAGAAGCATTCAGCTTAGGTACTAAGGTACCCTTCTGAGGATTTTGGTTAAAAGCAATTCCTTTACCTTTATCTTTAAAGACAGAGGTAGGTTTTGGATAAACCATTTTCTCTTTACCTTTTGAAGAGGTAGAAATTTCCTCAGGGATAGGCGGTCTAGAAGAGGAACACTGAGAGGATGAAGTATCAGCGACTGAGGATACGAAAGTTCCAAATAAGAGCATGGAACGATCAGTGGTTGGTTCTAGAGTATCATCTTTGTAACCAAGACCACGTTTATCACTCAGGGGAATCTGAGACTTAATTATCTCAGTGATCTTTGTTGAGGAATTATACCATCCATCAACAGTAGCTTTTTCAGCTCTTAATGCAGCGATAGGTTCTTCGCGCTCGATTTTGACTAGCTGATTTAAGTGTACTTGATCTTTAAAATCTTCTTCAATTTTAGAAAGATTTTCTATTTGAAGGTGACAGTTTTTAAGCAGTTCAGTGAGATCGAGGTTTTGATTTTCAACTACAGTTTTGCCATTCATGGCTTCATATAAACTTCTAGTCAAGAGATCGATTTTACGAAGACTATCAGCTTCATCAATATTTGCAATATTTGTAAAGAAGGAAGATGATTCCTGAGTAGCAGAGGTTGAAGTGGAGGGAATGTCTGAACTTTCTTCCTCATCTTCAATCTTGGCCATAAGACAAAGATTTGCTTCATCATCTTCAGAGTCAGATGATGATTCTTCTTCATCAGAGGCAGCCCAATCATAGTTAGCCATCAGGCTGTTGCCTTTCTTCTTGAAGCTTTTCAGCTTCGCATACTTTTCTTTCAGCTTGGCGTATTTGTCATCTTTATTCCTGGGAATAAAGGATTTCTTGGGAAACGCTGAGTTTCTCGAAACTTTCTTAGACCTGCACTCGTTAGCGAAATGTCCTATCTTTTCGCAGTTAAAACAAGTAGCAGTAGCCTTATCTACAGGAACTTATGAACTTGGCTTGTCAGTGATGGAAAGAGGTTTATTCTTTCTGAACATTTTCTTTTTAGCGAATCTCCTGAACTTTTTAGTGAGGAGAGCCAAAGATTCATCATCATCTGAAGAGTCAGAATCTGATGACCTTTCATAGTTACTTTCCAACTCAGTGATAGTGACCGAGGGTCGCTGAGTGGAAGGTTCCTCTGAGATTAAAGCAACAGGGGGTGCTTTTGGAATCTTTTACAAGATTCTTCTTAAGATGACTCGATTGCTCATGATTCAGCATCCTTTGACAGCTTGAGACACATAGAATAACTGTCCCAGCTTTCAGGTAAACATTCTAAAAACTTTGTCAGCACTTCAAAGTTAGATTATTCCTTACCAACAGTTTTCAGATCTATTATTAAACAATTAAAACGTTGGTGAACTTCAGAGAGAGTTTCATTCTTACCACAAATGAAACTTTCGTACTGTCTTACCAGGTTGATCTTTCGAGAGTCCTGGACTTCATAAGTACCTTCATACTGAACACAGATTGTGTCCCACATTGCTTTTGAGGTTTTCAGGTTCATGACGGAATGGTAGACTTCGTCAGGAAGAGCTATGGATAGTATGGATCTGGCTTTTGTGTCGATAACCACTTTCTTCTTATCTTCGTCAGTCCACATATGAACTTCCTTAGGAATCAGCCTTTCTGGAATAGCAGGTCTATTCTCAGCGGCTGGAACTGCAGCATCAATTCTTACAGGAATATATGGGCCGTTTTCAAGATAATAAGGCATAGTAGGGTCTACACCTTCTAAGAAGAGAATCATCCTATTTTTCCATAGATTAAAATTATTTCTGGAGAATCTAGGGGGTTTTGCAAAAGAACCATTGTCAATATAGTTTGTGTTTGTGTTGGTAGCCATTTTCAGAAATAGCAAGGAAGAGAAATCTTAGTACAAATTAGATCTTGTTTATTAGATTAAACAAATCTGCTCTGATACCACTTCTTGGTCCCGAAGGGCTATACAAGTTTGTAGAAGGGGGGGTTGAATACAAACACACAGATTTTACTTTTCTAAATTGTTTATTGATAAATCATTAACAATTTACAGCTTGTTGCGGAACAAGATTAAGGATAAACCTAAATCTAAACAAGTTGGAACACTAAGTTTCTTGCACTAAGAAAGAGAAGGAAATTACTAATAATAACCTATCTCAGAAGGATGAACTTGTCCAGAGTTAGCAAGTTACTTCAAAATGAAGTGAGTTCTTCTTCTTATATACTGCATGCATTTAATGCATGGCAGTTTACACTTTACACGTGGCAGCAGCTGATTGGTTGCATGTCATTGACCTTTGTTGACAACCTTAGTAGCCACATGTTTGAACAGTGTAGTATCAGAGAGGTTGTACGATTTCAGACAATAAGGGGGTTCTTTTCTGACATATCGTACAGAGTCGTGCAAGGGTGGTTAAGACAAAAGTACTTTGTACGGAGGACTTCATGATCAGCTTTTCGTTGATTCAGCGCTTCATCATTGTTTATCAGCGAATGATAAAGTTCAGCGATAGCTGAAGTCCTGTACTTGATACTTCACGTTGAGTGGACAAATATGAGTCTTCGCTGATCCGCATCAGTTCATTAGGAGACTTGTCGCTGGTTATTGAGCTTGATCTTCGACTTCAGCGTAGAACCTATGTTGACGTGAAACTTGTCTTCAGAGATCATAAGTAAACAATTAACTTATCAGCGATCACCATAAGGACTGAACAGACTCAGAGCATTATGGTGAACAGTGTTCGATGAATGTTTAATCTAAAGAGCGAGAGTTCCTATCAGCGGTACTGTAAGATCTTAGTACTTATCAGCGATAGTGAAACTCTGATACATATTGTTTACTTACAATTTTCACTAAGTATATAAGAGTGGGTCATTATCAAATCACTGAGGGTTTGGATCAACATTTTGGAATCTTTTACAAGATTCTTCTTAAGATGACACGACTGCTCATGATTGAGCATAGTGCCATATAAGGTAGAGAGAGTCATAGATTTTAGATCCTTTGATAGCTTGAGACACATTGAATAAATGTCCCAACTTTCAAGTAAACATTCTAGGAACTTTGTCAGAACTTCAAAGTTAGAATATTCCTTACCAACGGTTTTCAGATCAATAATTAAACAGTTAAACTGCTGATGTACTTCAGAGAGTGATTCATTCTTACTACAAATGAAGCTTTTGTACTGTCTTACCAGGTTGATCTTTCTTGAGTCCTGGACTTCAGATGTACCTTCATATTGAACACAGATTGTGCCCCACATGGCTTTGGATATTCTCAGGTTCATGACAGAATAGTAGACTTCGTCAGGAGGAGCCATAGAAATGATAGATCTGGCTTTAGTGTCGATAGCCACCTTCTTCTTATCTTCATCAGACCAGTTGTGAGGTTCTTTAGGAATGATCCTTTCAGGAATGGCAGCTTTAGTAGTAGTTCCTGGAACTTCAGGATCAGTCCTAACATGGATATATGGACCATTTTCGATGTAGAAAGGCATAGTAGGGTCTTGTAAAGCCCGTATCCCTGTATGTAATTTATTAGTATTAATTCTTTTCTTTTAAGTTTGATTTAATGTGGTTTCCGTTAACGGGGTTAGTCGAATCGGACCTAATCGTTTAAAAAATGTCGGAATTTTGGTTAATTGCGAGAAGGTTGTAGTTGAGGGGCTAAAAGTGTTAAAGGGCTAAAAGACTAGGATTTGGCCCATGCTTTCATAAACCAAATCCATATGTTTTTGTTTGTGTGGTGTCGTGAGTGTGAAGCAAAGAAGAAACAAGAAAAAAATAAACAAAACCCTACGGCCTTTCTCCCCATCCCGTTCGTTGTCGCCGGCCGGAAAAGAGAAGTGAGAGAGAGAAACCGAGAGGGTTAGAGAGAGAGACCGAGAGAGGAAGCGTGGGTGGAGAGGAGGAGGAAGGAGGTCGCCGGCGTAGGAGAACCATCGTCGGTTTCGGTGTGGTTACCGTCGTGTCGTCGCCGTCTCGAGGTAAGAATCTAACCCGTTTTCTTTCCCCGTTGTCTTTTCGATCACAAACCACCACCGCCGCAGCCACGGCTGTCGGCGGTTGGGCTGCCGCTGCGTGCCGCCGGGTGGCGGCAGGAGGAGTGTGCACGTGTGCGGGGGGTGTGGGTGTGTGCGGGTATGAGATTGCGGGTAAGTCGTATTGGGGTGAAACCAGTGCCAAAATCTCCCATTCTGAGTCTAGTAAGTTTCTTATGTTTTGCGGAAAAACCAGTTCGGACCATAGCTAGTGTCAAACTGCTGTTTTGTACTGGAAGGTACCGTTTTTCACTGTGCAGCAAACCAGTTTTGTAAAATCCATAGTAAATTGTAGACAAATCGTTAGAGCGCGTGCTATATGTCCCTGGAACCCTAAGACATGGGACTTTGTGATTATGGAAAAATACTTCTGGTTTAATCAGTTTATAAGGGGTTAAACAGGTCCTGAACAGACCTGCGTGTTGAGAGTAAAAACTAGAGAAATGTGTTTTTAAAGTTAGTAGTCGTGGCTTTGGTTTGGGGCGTCACTTTGACAATTGTTAACGCTTATTTAGGTGGAACAAGGTGAACTGGTGTTGGCCGGTTCGTGTTGCGGTTGAGGTCATAAGCTGTGCGTTTGAGGTGAGTTCTATCACCGCGTAGTTAGGAATTTCATGCATATCGTTATTTTGTGCTACGTGTTGTTACATGTTATTATGTGGTTACGTGGACTAGTGGGATGTGATATTTAGTTGTGATTTGTTGAATCTATATGTGGATTATTTATGCTTGTGTACACCTCAGTGGGACTGGGGGGGCTCGGTGGGACCGAGGGCTCGGTGGGACTGAGCTAGTATAATTACATTATCTTTACTCGGTGGGACCGAAGGCTCGGTGGGACTGAGCTAGTACAATTACATTATCATTACTCGGTGGGACCGAGGGCTCAGTGGGTCTGAGCTTGTGTCGATATATTTTTGGTGTACTCGGTGGGACCGAGGTTCGTATTTATGCATTAATCATTATGTGGTTTTATATTCGTGGTGATGGTGATGTTGCCTACTTGCGAGTAGGGGCGATATACGTGGGGTTGCTACCTACGTGTGTGGTAGGACTCACTAAGCGTTTAGCTTACCTTTTCCCAATATGTTGTGATTTCAGGTGCGAGCGGCAGTCGAGCTTGACGGTACACACACTAAGCGCGGGGTGTCTAGAATTGTTTAAATTTCACTTTCAAACCTTTAGAATTTTATTTTATAAGATTTTCGCTGCATAAACTTTATTGATTGTTTGAGTTAACGACGTTAACTTCAATTGAGTTACGGATTATTAAATTGTGGATGTTTTATAATGAAATGCATGTTTTAAAAAATTTAAATTTTCTTGTAATTTTTGGGACGTTACAGGTCTACACCTTCTAAGAAGAGTATCATCCTATTTTTCCATAGATTGAAGTTATCTCTAAAAAATCTAGGGGGTTTTGCAAGAGAACCATTGTCAATGTAGTTTGTGTTTGTGAGGTTGGCCATTATAGAAAATATTTAATGAAGAGAAAAGGGATTAGTAAAAGCAAGATCTTGTTTATGAGATTAAACAATATGCTCTGATACCACTTGTTGGTCCCGAAGGGTTATACAAGTTTGTAGAAGGGGGGTTGAATACAAACACATGATTTTTACTTTCTAAATTGTTTATTGATATATATCAAACAATTTACAACTTGTTGCGAAACAAGATTAAGGAATAATCCTAATCTAAACAAGTTAAGTGAATCACTAAGATTTCTTGCAATAGAATTAAGCTAGAAAGAAGATAAGAATATTAAGTATAATATTCTAACACAAAGTAGTAGGGAGAAGAAGATGGTCGAGCACCTTATTTCTGAGGTAGGGTTTCTTCTTATATACTGCATGCATTTAATGCACAACAGTATCACTTTACACGTGGCAGCAGCTGATTGGTTGCATGTTTTGATCTTGGTAGACAACCTAGTAGCCGCATGATGAACAGTGTAGAATCAGAGTTGGTTGTACGATTATGGACAAAAGGGATGTCCATTCTGACAAATCGTACGGAGACGTGCAAGGGGACAAGACAAAAGTAACTTGTAGAGGAAACTTCATGATCAACGTTCACTGAACAGTACTTCATCAGCGAGTGACAAAGTTCAGCGATCGCTGAAGTCTTCTACTTGAAACTTCACGTTGAGTGGACAGGTCTTGGCTTCGCTGATATCCGCATCAGTTCATTAGTAGACTTGTCGCTGGTTCTTTGGCTTGATCTTCGACTTCAGCGTAGAACATTTGTTGACGTGAAACTTGTCTTCAGGGATCATAAGTAAACAACTAAAATTGTCAGCGATCATCGGTAAGACTTGAACAGGCTCAGGGCTTGCTGATGAACAGTTTCGCTGAATGTATAATTTAAAAAACATGAGTTTCCTATCAGCGGTACTGTAGAGACATAGTACTTATCAGCGATAGTGAAACTCTAATACATATTATCTACTTACAATTTTCACTAAGTGTTTCTCAGAGAGTCATTATCAAATCATTGAGGGTTTGGATCAACAGAATATATCATTGTTGAGTCAATGACCATCTAATATTCATTACTCATTTGTTGAGGTATCTTGTGTGGAAAAATGTTCGAAAATCTCATTTGTTGAGGTATCGTGTGTGGATCAACAGTCATAAAATGTTCGAAAATCTCAGTTGTTGAGGTATCGTGTGTGGAAAAATGACAATGACCATCTAATATTCATTACTTGATTTATATGCATGAAAATGATTCAACTATGGAAATCTTTTATGGAAATTCGCATGTGAAAGCTTTATGTACTATAATTGTTTTAGTCACAAATGAAATTGTGACTAGCCTTGTTTAATTGCTAGTGGATCCATAGGCATAAAAGGTTAATTTTATTGATTTTATATGTGTGGATGGTTAATTCCACTCATTAGCTAGATATGAGCAAGAAATCATCGAAGGATTCAAACTATAGACCGTGGGTGGTTGATCTTGATGACCGTGTGACCCATAAAGTTTGATTCTAGCAAGAAGGACATATCTTAGTGTATTGGAGGATTCGATCTATAGACTCTGGGTGGTTGAACTCGATGGCTAATATACTAAAATTAGAAGCTCTAAACATGGACTCGTGACCTACTTTTGTGTTCTGCCATGTCCAGTGGAAAGCGGGTCTCACCCATGTTTATAAATGGTATCTTGGACCCATCGGTCTCTTATGGTAAAATTGAGGTTTGGTATTTAACCAAGTTTATGAAACGTTTCCTTTAATTATTATCTGTTTTATCTTATAAATTGTTTGTTCTAGCTAAGCTTTAGTCTTTTCTTAAAATGACATGTATATCAGGTCATTCTAGTGGTGAGACTCATCGGGCTTGAGCGGATAGTCATGTGACCGAAATCGTCATTTTTGGTGAATTATAGCAATGGTGACCTTTTGGATTTAAATAGAATTCTTTTGACGAGAAATAGGGACACTCGTCTTTAATCTAATCTACTCTAGTTTAGATTAGTAGGTTGTCAAGATTATCGCTTGTATACTTTGGTTTGTAATCGCTATACTATTCTCCTCTTTTTGGATGATTTGTTATATTTAGAAGGTTGCATTTTGAACTTTTAAATTTGCCCAATTTTTAGGGTGTTACATTATTTATTAGACTTGCATATTTAGTACTACAATGTCCCTGGTTGGGGTTTTTAGATATTTTGATAATTAAATCCTAAGTGTGGATTCTTGTGATTATTTACCTTATAAATGCATATTGTTTTGGTGTTAATGCATTTGAGTGTATTTGATTTGAAAATGCATATTGTTATGTTATGGGATATTTTGGAAATGTAAATTATATGATTTCAATTGGAAAATGGTAGACCTGGAAAACATGTCGTGTTGTGTCAGGATCAAAGCTAAACGAGTTGAGAGTGCATAACCCTAACCCGACCTGTTTAATAAACGGGTCAAAAATCCAACCCCGTAACCCAACCCGCTTAACCCGTTTAACATTTATAAAACTAAAAATTAAAAATCCAAAATTCACAAAAAGATTACAAATCCAAAATTCAAATGAAAGCATTAGAAATCTAAATTTTTAGTTTAAACTTCTGAGTTCTAACCAAATCCAAAACCTTAAAAATTCAAAACATTAAAAAGAAAGTTTTATAATAGAGTGAGATGCCCCGATATAAGTGCATCGAGATGCACAAAATCAATTCCCTTCAAGGCGTAATTCATGTGAGGACATTTGATTAAAAGTGAGCAACAGTTTAAAACTTCTTCATCTTCGACAGTGGTGGAAGATGAGTATGGTTGAAGCTTAGATAAGGGCGATGGAAAATCAACCAAACGACCTAAATAGTGACCGAGAGGACAACCTTAGAGAGAGGACGAAGGAAGGGAATCGAGAGATAGCTAAAACATGAGAGAGACGACGTTGAAGTGAAATCAATGTTATGTTAAACGAAGGATGAGGGTGATTCTATATGAGAAACACTTCCATATGAGAAACCTTCACATATTAGCTTTTGAAATTTGAAATGAAATTGGGGAGAGAAAGCTGAAAAGTGATATTTGTATAATATAAGTGACCTTTAAATGTTCATAAATTCTTTACAAGATATTTTATAATGTTATACATAAAACAAAAGTATTCAACGCATAAAATGTAGTAATTAAGGGGTTGTTTTTTACCTCTTAATAGTTCAATTAAGAGGAAACCTCTAAATCGCTAAAAGGTGAATCTTGTTTGGTAAAAATAAGTCTGCATCTTAATTGTTCTAAAACCTTCTCAATGATTTTGTATCTTGGGTCTCACTTGACAATTAAACACCATAATTTCATTCTAAACAATTACTAAATAATCATATTTTATTTTACATTATCTTATTAGAATTTGTTAATCATTTTAACCACTTAATTATTCTGTAACCAAACCATTTAGCAATTGCCAAATACTCCCTAAACCCTAAGAGCATCCACAACAAGGATTTCATTTGGATTGCAAAAGTGTCATGTAGGATTGCTAAATTAGATATTGTAGTGGTTGTGAGTATGATTGCTAAATTAGAAATTGATTTTGGTAATTTGCAAATGTCAAATCAGTACTTTTTGTTGATGTGGCAGTGAATAGTATAAGAAATTGTAGGGAATAATTTCTAAATTAGAAATTGCTTTATGTCAAATCATGTTTTGTGATGTTTTGTAGAGAATATTTAATTATAGTTATTTAATTAATAAAATATTTCATACTAAATTATAGTAAATAAATTTCATTCCAATTGCAAATGGGCCAAATCAGCGCCACATCAGCTTTGCAATTATCTTGAAATTACCCCCCACAACAATGAAATTTCACTCACTTTCTAAAGTGACACCTCATTATAAAAAACTATATTTTAATCAAATAACAACAAAACTACAATTAAATACTTTTTACTATAATTTAATATGAAATATTTTATTAATTAAATAACTATAGTAAAATATAATAAAATAAATTATTTAAATAAAATATTTAATTTATAAAACATTAAATTAAAATACAAAGTAAAAATATTACATTAATCGTCATTTTCTTCTTCTCTAAATATTTCCAAATCTCTTCAATCAAATCTGATTGTAAACAATGATTCGTTGACCGATTACGTACTTGTATGTGATTTTGGAGATAGTTTTCGTACTCGGAAAGTATGCTACGAGAGATTTGAGGCGTAGTTATAGTAAAATTAACATCATCGTTTATATCATCAATTTGGGAAAGAAAGCCTCGAAGGATAAAGGTATAAAAAAGGTCATTTTTCATCAAGTTCTACCGAAAACGAACAAGTGACAATGTTAGAACGCCTGAATATTGAAAAAGAAAAAATTCAGGTGATGAGAGAATTACACACATCATTTGTGGAAACAGAAAAACTTAAGAACAAACGGGAAAATCGAAAAATGATCACGAAGTTGATGGAAATGGATCCCACAACAATGAGCGAACCACAACGAAGATTGTACGAACATCAACTTGAAAAACTTCTAAAAGAACAATGATGTATTTTTATGTGTTAAGTTTGTATTTTTTTAATATGTAATTTATTTTATTGTACTTTAATATAAATTATATTTTGCATTTTTTAATATTTATGTCTTTCAAAAATAATTAATATTTTTATTAACAAATAAAATTATTCATACATTTTTCATAAACATTATCTACAAAACATCACAAAACATGATTTGACATAAAGCAATTTCTAATTTAGAAATTAATCCCTACAATTTCTTATATTATTCACTGCCACATCAGCAAAAAATACTGATTTGACATTTGCAAATTACCAAAACCAATTTCTAATTTATTGTTGGGTCATCACAGATTTGAAGTTGACTCAATTAAACCCACTTAGATACTTAGAATATTTTTGGATTCTTTTGTGTAACTTGTACTCTTATATCAATTGTTCGGTGAAGTCGAAGATCAACCGAAACCAAGTGCGAAGACTATCTCATTGCGGAAGTGAGAAAATCGGCAGCAACTTTCTACAAGTTACATCACCACCGATATGCTTGTGCTATCGGTGGACACGCATCACCGAATTGAAGAAATTCGGTGAGGAGTTCAAGAAGACTTCCACCGATATGTGTTCAGAAATCGGTGGGAGTTCAAGAAGACTGCACCGAAATATTATACACTTCGGTGAAACTCTCTCCTTTCTAAAGAAGTGAGATTTCGAATTGGTGCAGTTTCCAATACAGGAGGTCGGTAGCCTTATTCTCTAAAGACAAAAGAGAAGATCATTTATTATGAGACAATATCCTATTGTCAGATAAAAGTGGCATTTTGTCATTTTATCTATTCTCAGATAAGGTCTTTTTCTGGTACGACTGTCCTCCTGGTTCCTTGGATAAGTTAAAAAAGGAGATATCAGCTTTTCAGAAGTCAATCTCTACAAAGAATGGAAGAGTGACAAGTGTCCCAAACATTAAATGATGCATGGACTATAAATAGAGGTGAAGACTCTCCATGCAAATCACGCTTCTGAAGATTACTAAGTGCAAGCTCCTTTCTTACTGAAACTGCATCTTGTGTCTAAGTGTCCAATTTGTTCTAAGTGTTTTCAGTCTACTTTGTGTTAGATTGTTAGAATAGTTTAACTGTTCTTTTCCGCAACAATCTTTTGGTTTCTATGTGTAATTCTTATTGAAAGATTTTCAATATATTGAATTAAAACTTGTGAAAAATCTGAGTATTGTATTCAACCCCCCCTTCTACAATACATGCTGAACCATTTTGGGACCAACAAGTGGTATCAGAGCGGAAAGTTTAATTCATAAACTTAATCCGCAATGGCTGCCTCATCTTCATCCCTAACTGTTGAAAACACTGGTCAAAACAATTTTGCTGAAAATGGTTCCATTTCAAAACCTTCCAAGTTTAATCCTAACAACTTTTCTTCCTGACTTTTGGAAAAACATTTGCACTTGCATTAAAACTACCAAGGATTTGGAATACATGCCTTTAACTGTTTTGTATGGAACTCTGTTCAACTTTGAACAAACCAAGCTTCATAGGAAAACCATCTTCAAAGAGATAAAAAGCTCTTCAATAGCTCTTATCTGTGAAAGTTCCAAGAAAAGTCAAAATGTTCCTTGTATAACATATCCCTCATCAGACTCTGACACCGAAAATCAGAACAACCGTTCTCACCAAACGGAGGCATATCTGAGTGATGCCGATGATGAAGGTGATAAAATTTCGGTAGACCGAATGTCTGATGAAATGGCTATGATGGCTGGTTTTAAAAATAAATCTCGAAATTTCAACAAACCCAGAAGTTTCAGAAAACCATCCTTTACAAAAATGTCTTCTTCTGACAAGACAAATGAAGAATGTTTCAACTGTGGTAAGAAAGGACACTTTGCAGCTGAGTGCAGAAACAAGCGTGTGTCAAAAGTCAATTCTACGTCCTCTGACAAATATCCTTCCAAATTTGAGAAATCCAAAGATAAATCATATTTCAAGAAAGATTCTCAATCCTCCTCACTCTCACATCAGGAACGTGCTGAAAAGTACAAAGCTAAGTACAAGAAGAAAAAAGAAAGAAATGAAGGATCTCAAAGGAAAGGAAAAGGATTGATGGCAGAGGCTCATGATTGGGAAGAAGAAGAAACCTCTGACAGTGATTCTCCAAATATGTGCTTTATGGCCATATCAGAAGAGGTGGAAGAAGAAAAGGCAAAGTCTCCAATGGCATTAGTTTCAACTGAATGCTCATCATCATACTCTCAGGTTTTTGAGCACCAACAAGTTTGGTATTTAGATAGCGGGTGCTCACGTCACATGACTGGAAACAAACATCTTCTTGTAAACTATGTGTCAGAAGAGGGTCATTCTGTAACCTTTGGGGACAACTCCATAGGTCACACTAAAGGGTATGGAACTCTCACAAATGGAACCCTCACCTTCAATAAAGTGGCATTTGTTGAAGGTCTCATGCATAACCTCCTTAGTATTAGCCAACTATGTGATCTTGGATACAAAGTTATCTTTGAACTGCGTATCTGTACTGTTGTTGACAAGAATTTGAAGGCTGTTCTCTCTGGAAGAAGGCTAGATAATGTGTATATCATTGATATGAGTCAAAACAACTCTTCAAATGTCTGCTTCGTGTCTGACGATACAGTCAAAAGAAACTGGCTGTGGCATAAACGTTTGTCTCATCTTAACTTCAAAACCCTTCATAAATTATCAAACAAAGAGCTGGTGACTGGCATGCCTAAGTTGAACTTTGTCAAAGAAAAGCTGTGTGATGCATGTGAAAAAGGAAAGCTCACCAAATCTTCTTTCAAAACCAAGCAATGCTCTTCCATCAATCTTCCACTTCAGATGTTGCATATGGATCTATGTGGACCAGTCAGCACTCCCAGTCTAGGAGGAAGAAGGTACATTCTGGTTATTGTTGATGAATTCTCTAGATATACTTGGGTGTCTTTTCTCAGATACAAAAGTGATGCAACTGAAGAAATCATCAACTTTGTCAAAAAGAATGAAATTCTGAATGGTCAGCTTGTCAGATCAGTAAGAAGTGACAATGGCACTGAATTCAGAAACAGTGGTTTAGAAGACTTCTTCAATGAGAAAGGAATCTCTCAAAACTTCTCTGCTGTCAGAACTCCACAACAAAATGGTGTTGTGGAAAGAAGAAACAGAACTCTTTGTGAAGCAGAAAGGTCTATGTTGAGTGAAGCAAAACTGCCAACCTATTTTTGGGCCGAAGCTGTCAACACTGCCTGTTTCACTCAAAACAGGTCGGTGATAACAAAAAGACATGAGAAAACCCCGTATGAAGTCTTTCATGGAAGAAAGCCAAACATTGGTTTCCTTCATGTATTTGGCTGTGTGTGCTTTATCCTAAATGACAGGGAAAATCTTGGGAAATTTGATCCTAAGGCAGATGAAGGAATCTTTGTGGGATATTCCTTGACTTCCAAAGCCTACCGAGTTTACAGTCTTCGGAGAGAATGCATTGATGAATCTATCCATGTAAAGTGTGATGATTCAAGATCATCTTCTTTGACAAATGATGATGAAGAACTACATAGATTGATATCATCATGCATTGGGGAATCTCCCCTTTCAACCTCCACCGATCCACCTTGTATTCCAAATATTTCCTCTGTTCCAAACAATCAAGTTGGGTCATCTTCTTTATCACCTGAAACCATCTCTGCCGAAATTACCCCCACCGAACCCTATCCATCATCCACCAAAATTAACCCCATCGCCGAATTTCTTCCTGCCGATAATCCCTCTGACGACCCACCTTCATCACACCCTGCCAACATTCCAGCCCCGAACTTCCCTTCCACTTCAATTATTCCTTCACCGATGCCCCATGCTCTTAAATGGACCAAAGATCATCCCATTGATCAAATCATCGGTGATCAGCAAGCTGGTGTTCAAACAAGGAGAGGCACCAGCAACATCTGTCTCTATGTGAATTTCCTATCTCTTGTTGAACCTAAAAAGATTGAAGAAGCCCTAAGTGACCCATGTTGGGTTTCGGCAATGCAAGAAGAACTCTCCCAATTTCAAAGAAACAAAGTCTGGAGACTTGTGCCTAGATCTTCAAGGAAAACAATCATCGGCACAAAATGGGTCTTCAGAAACAAAATGGATGAAGATGGTACTGTCATCAGAAACAAAGCCAGACTCGTAGCTCAAGGCTACCGACAGGAAGAGGGTATTGACTATGATGAAACATTTGCTCCTGTTGCCAGACTTGAAGCTATCAGGATCTTTCTTGCTCATGCTGCTCACAAGAACTTCAGGGTATTTCAAATGGATGTGAAAAGTGCTTTTCTGAATGGAGAACTAGCTGAGGAAGTCTATGTGAAGCAACCTCCAGGCTTTGAAGATTCCACACATCCAGACTATGTGTACCTGTTGGTTCCTGTTTTGTTTAAACAAGATTATCAGATCTATTAGTTCAAGTTTGAGTTTGATGCGGAAGCGTATTTGAATAACTAACAGATATGTTTGATAGATTTAGAACACACACTATCAAATAAACAGTGAAGAGAATAGATTTATAGCACAAAGACCCACTGTATTTAATATATCAAGAACACTTAGTACAGATTTGACGCTAATTGAGTGTAAGTGTTTTGTGTTGGGTGTTAAGTGATTGTGTAAACTTGTAAAGTAAAAAAACGGTGATCCTTAGGAAGAACTCAACATGAGTCTTCCTTTTATACTACTACAAAAGATCTATTCTAGACAAGAGACTGTTGCTACAGGAAAGAAGAGATGGTATGAACAGTTGGAAAACTGCAAGCATTAAATGTCGCAGACGTCTATGTTGTACTAAGCCCTATTGAGTCCACTCAGAGTTTGACACGTGTTGAAGTTGGACAGGGCATGCTACCATACAAGTTGATGAACAGATCCTGGAACAGTAGCAAGATATTTCTTTAACAGTGGTAAGATATTATAAGTATCTTGAGTCTTCAGTGAGGACAACAAAGGCTCTGTAATGTGTTGCAGAAGTTCTGCGGTCTGGTCCTTTGTAGAGTAGTCTTCACTGGGTTCCTTGTCTTCTGAAGTTGTCTGCAGAGGCTCTGTTATTGGTGACAGAGGTTCTGAGGTCTTGATCTTCTGTAGCGTTCTTCGGTCTTTGATCACTCTTGATCAAAACTTCCTTTGCTTCTTCTTAGATGCCCGGCAGAGCTTCTGTTGCACTCAGCAGAGCTTCTGTGGAAGTTCTTCTGTACTTGGACATTTTTCAATACTTCTAATATTTCAGAATATTTGAGCTAACAATCTCCCCCTAAGTATTGAAAAATAAATTTTGACTTTTTAGGCTAAGTTAAGATAGACAGAGGTTAAACAATACCTCAGAATATTATTTCTTTCATTTGGAATTTATGCCAGAGGCATTTACATTTGAGTACATTAAATGAACAGAAATAAAACGTTGACAGAGGTTCTTTGAAGAGACTCAGACTTTTGCATTTGGGAAGTCGTCGTACTTTATGTTGTCTTTTCCTACTTCCTTGAGTTCTTCATAGAATTTGAGGCAGAAATTTCTTAAGCCTAGTGTAGCATCAATCTCTTTGATCATCATCAGAGTAGATTCTTCATCCATAAGCTCTGTTGCTTTGTCCTCCTCTAGTATTTTTCTGAACATGTTCAGAGTACGGTTTGTGTACTTCTGACAGTCCATTGTCACAAACAGTTTAAGTTGATCAGCAGGATTCTTGAATACTAACCCGTACCTTAGAGTTTTGATGATCGAATTTTGTATGGCATTGGGTGGGCAGAAATCCTCTGGTGGTCTGATGCTTAGAGTAGTCACGCCTAGATCGATGGCTAGTTGAAAGTCGAGCATGCTGTAGATTTGGAGCTTTTCACGCATTGCCTTTCTGAGAACTCGATAAGATCTTTGGTGGCAGTCGTCATTGAAGTTGTCTTTCGTCCATTGCAGAAGGTCAGGTAAGTCATAGGGATTGAGGTTTCGGATATCAGCATCAGAGAATTGATTCTCTTATCTGTCAGACCTTTTGACTTTCCAGATTGTATACATCGTATGAGGATAGGTTCTCATTTTAGAGTATCTACAATAGATTACCTTCTTTATCTTGTGAATGGTGTAAACTTGATTGACCGGTTTTGACTTTGTAGAGGTGAAGATGGCATCGAATTCTTCTCTTAGCTTCTGATCTCGGACATGAGCTGGCAGATCGCTCTGGAAGTGCTGTCTGTAGAGATAACTGTAAACATGCTCTTCCATTTGTTCAATGGTTGGAGTAGTTCTTGGAATTTGTCTCCTTAGCTTATCGATTTGTCGAGTGATGTCTGCTACTTTACCTTCTGTTACCTTAGTTGTGGGATCCAGGGTTGGGTTTTCTGACAGAGGTTTCAAGTTGAATGCCCAGTCTTCCTCTTCGGGTTTAGGAGTGATGAAGGCATTAAAGGCACCTTTCATCAACTTCTCTGTTGCAACTGGCATCTTCTTCTTTGGTTCTTCTTCTGTCATTTTTCCCTTGCCTTTATCTTTTGGTTTTGAGGTTTCAGAGGTTGGGTTTTGGATTTGTGTGGGTGGCACCTCTATAGATTTGATAGTTAGAGGTTCTGTGGGTTTTGGGGTTGGATGCTCTGATGTTTTGGTTGTTGCCTCTGAAGGTTTTAATACTTCGGGTTGTGAGGTCTCTGTTGGTGAGGAGTCTTCGGGTCTTGGAGGTGGAATGTCAAAGCGCTTTGCTGATTGAAAAGCAGATACAAATTCCATTCTGCGAAGGATGAACTCTGCAGAGCGTTTTGGTCTTTGGGGTTTTCGAGCTATGGTTTTGACTCTAGTTTTGCGCGGGATTGGTTGTGAGGTTGGTGTTGGTTCTTTGGGTGAGGGTGGAGTTTGGCTGTGGATGAGGATGCAAGAGTGATTACCTTAGGTTCTGTGGTTGGGTTCCTTGTGTTTGCCTTAGAGGTGTTTTGCCTCTGTTGAGTTCCTTGTGTTTCCTTCGGGGTTTCTGTTGTAGAGGGTTCTGCAGTTTTCTCTGTTGTTTTTGCAGAAGCAGCCTCTGTTGTTTCCTTTGTTCTCTCCCCCTCAGGATGACCAGATGCACCATCATCAGGATCATCCTGCCTTCTTTTAGCAGCAACTTCAGTTGTGCAGGTGTCTTGAGCTGCTTGCCTTGCTGCTTGTTTATTCATTGTTTCAAGGTAGATTGCGATCGAAGTCTTGAAGGTTGTGGTTGCTCTTTTCTCGAATTCTGCAGCAGTTGTTTTGGCAATGTCAGTGGCAGAGGTGGTTGCAGCAGCAGCAGAAGCTTCTGTATGTGACTTTATTTCTGCAAGGGCTTCTTTAACTTCTGTGGATAAGGTATCCACTTTGGTATTTAATCCTGTAAGCGCGCCTGAAGTTGAATCAGTAAAAGTCGTGAATGAGCTTTGCAACTTATTCAATGTTTGAGTTACAGAGGTTACAAAGACTTGGAACTCATTCTTCGTAACATGTTCCTCTTGGGTAACCTCTGGAGGAACAACCCCTTCTCCAGAGTGAGTCCCTGTTCCTGGGACACCTTCTTTCATTCCTGTTTGATCGTTGAGAATGGAAGGATTTCCTTCTGATCTTCAAGAAGAAACAAGAGTTTCAGTCTCTACATAAGTTCTGTGAAGAACAGTGTCCAAATCCACTCCAGAGGTGGGTATCGAAATGTCCTTCTTTTGACTTGGAGACTTGTCTAGAGTCTCTTCGTCTTTGTACTTACTACTTCTCTCTGAAAGAAGTTTTGGCCCTATATAGTGCGTGGCAGAGGAAACGAATTCCTCTGTAGGGTGTTCTAGTGTGATCTGGGGCGATTGATCACGAACTATAGGTGAGTCTCTTTGAGGAGACTCCCTAGGAATGGATTCCCCGGTTTTTGTAGGCGCAGAAGTCGAAAGAGTGACTTCTGGCTGATTGGGTTGGGTTTGGATCGAGCTGTGATGCTCTATTTCAATAACTCCTTCTGCAGCTAGACCTGCGGAGTTAGATGTGTGGGTTGCACTGGGAGGGGGAGAGGGATGTGTGCCTTCTTCATCTTCGGCATCTTTTTCTTTTTCATTTTCTTTTCCTCCAGAAGTATCTACCCTCTCCTCTAACCTATTTTCAGTAACTTTCCCTATTTGGACTTCTTCTTCTGCAGTTTCTTGTCTTGGCAGAAGTGAATCAAGACCCTCTGTGATTGTATGGGTTTGCAGAGGTGAAGGTTGAGGTTGTTCTTTTTCGATTCCTTCTGTAATTGATTGCAGAGGAGAAGAAAGTTTCTTTTTCTTTGATTTCCTTTTCTTCGGTTTATATGCCCCCTCCTCTGTAGATTTTGACTTTCTTTTTCTTTTGGAAGAGGGAGGGGCAGAGTGACCTTGGGTTTGTGGTGGAGATGAGGGTTCTGTGTTATGTTCAGTGGGTGGAGAAGATGGTTCTGTGTTATGTTCAGTGGGTGGAGAAGATGGTTCTGCAGGGGGTTGTTGAATAGCAGAAGCAGAGGCAAGTGGTTCCTCTGTAGGGGTCTTGGTTTTCTTTCCCTTTTTCTTCTTCTTCTCTTTAGATCCCTCAGAAGACTTCCTCTTTGAAGGATAAAGGTCTTTCCTTATATTTCTGAAGTTCTTCTAGTTGGCCTTGTGTTTAGCCAACTTTATCTTCCATTCTTCCTCTGTTAGTCTCTCTACAACACTACCTCCTATGGGTAATCCTATACGCGGGGGTGTTACAGAACTGGGTTCAGGAGTTCTGTAAACGCGTGTGTACTCACTAACAAGTTCTTCATTACTAGCATAACCTAACATTACCTTTGACAGTGGCCTGCTGTGCGGGTAGCCGTCCTCATGTTCTGTAGGGGTGTTTTTGGACATAGGAAATTGCTTAGGTTTGGGACCGTCTATTGGCCATTTTTGGATAAGGAGTAGGGGTTTGAAAAGTACACTGAGGATTCGCTGGAACTGCAGAGGGGGCAACCAGTTGTGATCAGATATTTTGGCTTTCTGGGAGGCGATATTACGATCGATGGTGTTGATGATCTCTTGCATCATTATGGTGGCATAATCTAGTGGTAGATCATAGTACACACCATACATGATTGAGAGAATTTGAGGTGAGCTTTGATCGATGCTCCCGATTTTTCCAGTGAGGCAACGATTTAGGATGGAGAATAAGGTATTCCACAGAGGGGGTAGTCTTGTTCTGCGGAAATCGTTCCTCTTTTTCAACTGTTGGTTGTACCCTAACATGTGCAGAAAGTCGACAAGTTCTTCATTTGTTGGTTGGGGGCATACTTTTTGATTCCCATGAGTCCTCTTGTTGGAAGGCCAAATTCTAATGAGAACATGGTGCGGTTGAACATCAGTTCAAGACTCTTACTTTGGTCAGGCTTAGAGATATAGCCTCTTATCAAATCGGTGTCAGCGTCATAACGGCAAGATTGCCAAAACTGATGTAGGTAACATACAGGTAATTGTTCAACGGTTTTGCTAAGAAGAGGGTAAAGAAAATGGTTCTCTAGGATGTTTAGCAGGATGGCATGTTCTTTACCAAAAGCCGTAGGAGAAGGAACAAGATAACAATTGTTCGATTTAATGGGAAGGGTTTGCTCGAAATGGTCATTAGAGAAAAATTGTTGCAGGTGGGTAGTGGGTACAAAGGATGCCTCGTCGCCGGAGTCATGTCTGTTGGTATCGGCGGCAGTATGTGAGTTGTGGGAGTGCTCAGAATGTACTGGAGAGAGTGGTGGAGAGTTCATCGGTGAAACGTGAGTAGCTTTGGAACTGGAAGCCATTTGTAAGTTTGAAAGTTCTAGGTTTTCAGAAAGAAATAAGCAAGTTCGCCGGAGAAGATGAGAGAATAGTAAAGTTTTGAAAGTTATTTTAACTTAGGTTTTATACTGTGGTAACGGGTAGAATTTGGAACGGTGAAAATGTGAGAAAGTTAATAAAATTTGAGGTCCGCACTCGAGTTCATTTGGCGTGGAGCAAGTTTCCAGGACGACGTTATATGTACGTCAATGAAAACTCGACATGTCAATAGTGTCAGTGATGACGAGACGTCTTAGGCGGCCATATTAAATGAAAAGCGTGTGGGTTTAAATTTTCACCACAGAAAAGTTACCGTTAAAAAGTTACCGTTACAGAAGTTCCTAAGTGAAAATCTTTACAGAAGCTCTGTGGGTACAGAAGCTCTGTGATTTTGAAAAACTTTTATCTCTGTAGATTGTATCTTATGAAAATTTGTTTGAAAAACGCAAGGAGAGGATCGATAAATCTTTAGTAGAGAAATGGTCCTACAGAGGTTTTTGGACCTCTGCCAGAGCCAGCAGAGGCTCTGTTACAGGAAATTTCTAATAACTAATAATTTATAAACATTTTTGATCATCCAAGTTTTTGATCAGATTTAACAATGTATTTAGGACCTATTTGAAAGTTGGTGTCCTAGAAAATTGTAAATCTCAAAGATTTTGTGCAGCAGAAGTCTTTTGAAAGATTTGAGTGATCTACAGAGGTTCTTTGAATGAAAGTAATCTGTAGCTTAAGACTTCTATAGCAATGTGCGTGCAATTGGTTTCCGAGATGACATTCCAAAAGATCGATAGAGGTTAAATTTACGATCATAGAGCATATTTCTGGCAGAGCTTCTGTTGAGCTCAACAGAGGCTCTATGACCTCAAATTTCTCATAACTCAAATTTTATGAAACTTTTTGATCGTTTGATTTTTGAAATGTTGTTCACAGTATATTTAGGACATATTTGACAATTTTTGTCCTAGAAAACTGTTTTCAAAAACCTAAAAGTACGAGATACCAACCTTTTGTTCTTTTAGTTTGGCGAGTGTGATTTCTTCTGTCGCATTCTTAGCTCCCCCTTGACTTATAAATCTCTGTAGATTCAGCAAGGTCTCCTTTTTCGCTCCCCCTTGATCTAACAACCTCTGTAGATCAAGTGTCTTCTTCTGCTCCCCCTTGACCTATGCTTGGTTCAGAATAAGATAAGTTGTACACAGGACATAGGTCAAGATCATCAGAGGTTATGTGAAGGTTGTCAGAGGTTCTGAGCAGACCTTACAGAAGTTCTGTGATATCAAGAACTATTGTAGATTTAAGAATTTACATACAGAAAATAATAAATAAACAAAAATATTTACAAAATATACAGTATCTATGTTATACTTACAGAGGTTTTGGGTACCCATAACCGTATGGGTCCTATTGTATGAAACGCCTTTATGCATTTGTCATACATACCAAAAATGAAAGGCTTTATGTCTTTTTGAGCATTTTGAACAGGTATAGAGCCTTTCACTATCCAAACCTTTTTCACCTTTTTAAAAGTTTGATTAACTAATTTGTCCAACCTATGATCATGCAAAAATTTCGATGTTGAGGTCTGAAGTTTTGAAAACATATTAGGCTTAAAAGATCCTTCACAATTGAATTTCCTGATCCGTTTAGCAAAAATATTCTTTTTCCTTAAATTTTCCTCAAGAATCTTTTGGAGATTAGATTTGCATCTTTTCTCCAACATGATTTCAGTTGATAAATTAGAGAGTCCTTTTGTTAGTTTGGATATTTCTGTTTTAAAAATCCTTCTCTCTTTTTCAAAGTCATCTTTTTGACTTAAATCTTGAAATCTTTGAACCTTCAACTGTTCAGATTCTTTTCTTTCAGAATCAGATTCTTTCCTTTCTTTTTCAAGGATATTCTGCAATTCCTGAGATTTTATAAGTAAGCTTCATCGACTTTGTTTCAAGAACAGTTTTCTTCTCTTCATAATTTCCTCTTTCATTGACCACAATCTTTTCAAAATTGAAAATTAGTTTAGAGAAGTTTAAACATTTTAGTTCAAGTTTTTTCTTTTCTTCATCTGACAAAGATAAGTTCCTTTTTAGTTCAAGATTTTCACAATTTAAGTTTTTAACAGATTTTTCAAGTTTAGCAATTTTATCAGAAATAATAAAAATGCTTTTGTTCTTTTCATCTAGTTCTTTTTCAAGAGAAGGAATTATTTGGCGAAAATTTGTGCTGAGTTTTGAATAAAAAATTGAATCAGCATCACCACAAAATTTCATTCTAGACATTTTAAATGAAGTTTTTAACGAAAGAAACAGTTTCTATGATGTTACCAGATCAAATAAATCGAAAATGGCAGTAAAACAGAATCTGTTTGAAGGAATGAAGAACAGGTTAAAAACAGACAATTTCTATCAAAAATCTTTGTAAAAACGAGGATCACTTGATATTGAAAATCAAGCTTCGCTCTGATACCAATTGTTGGTTCCTGTTTTGTTTAAACAAGATTATCAGATCTATTAGTTCAAGTTTGAGTTTGATGCGGAAGCGTATTTGAATAACTAACTTTGTAGAGTAGTCTTCACTGGGTTCCTTGTCTTCTGAAGTTGTCTGCAGAGGCTCTGTTATTGGTGACAGAGGTTCTGAGGTCTTGATCTTCTGTAGCGTTCTTCGGTCTTTGATCACTCTTGATCAAAACTTCCTTTGCTTCTTCTTAGATGCCTGGCAGAGCTTCTGTTGCACTCAGCAGAGCTTCTGTGGAAGTTCTTCTGTACTTGGCCATTTTTCAATACTTCTAATATTTCAGAATATTTGAGCTAACAGTACCGACTTGACAAAGCTCTGTATGGGCTCAAGCAGGCTCCTCGAGCCTGGTATGACACTCTTGCCATCTTTCTACTCAAGCATGGCTATACTAGAGGTACAATTAACAACACTCTCTTCCACAAGCAAACTTCAGGTAATCTCATTCTTGTTCAAATCTATGTGGATGACATTATTTTCGGTGCCACCGATGAGTCTCTGTGTGATGACTTTGCCTCTCTCATGAAAAGTGAATATGAGATGAGCATGATGGGGGAGCTAACTTTTTTCTTAGGTCTTCAAGTGAAGCAAATTTCAGAAGGAATTTTCATAAACCAAAGCAAGTACATTAAAGATCTTCTGAAGAAATTTGGCTTTGAAAACTCCTCCCCCATGAAAACTCCCATGGCACCACCTTTGAAACTTGATGCCGATTTAAATGGTGAATCTGTGGATGTTACCCATTATAGGGGCATGATTGGTTCTTTGCTTTATTTAACTGCTAGCAGACCAGATATCATGTTTGCTACTTGTCTGTGTGCCCGTTATCAAGCAAATCCAAAGAAATCTCATTTGGATGTTGTGAAACGGATTTTCAGGTATCTAAAGGGTACCATGCATCTGGGTCTTTGGTATCCCAAAGACTCAGGTTTTGAACTCATGGGGTATTCAGATTCTGACTTTGCAGGTTCTAAAAATGATTGAAAAAGCACAACAGGAAGTTGTCAACTCCTTGGTGGGAAACTGGTAAGCTGGTCCAGCAAAAAGCAAAATTCAGTCTCAACATCCACTGCCGAGGCTGAATATGTTGCTGCTGGAAGCTGCTGCGCACAGATTCTATGGATGAAAAACCAGTTGAGAGACTACAATCAGTTCTACTCCAAGATACCCATTGTTAGTCCCAGATGGCTAAGTAGGTATTGTAGAAGGGGGGGTTGAATACAATACTCAAAATTTTCACAATTTTAATTCTTTTTATTGAAAAACTTTCAACAAGAATTACACAAAGAAACTTAAGATTGTTGCGGAAAAGAACAGATAAACTATTCTAACAATCTTGCACAAAGTATACAACAAAATAACTAAGAACACTGAGAGCAAAGCTATTGAGTTTTAAGGCTTAAAGGAAGATTTCTTGCACTGAGAGGATTCTAAAAGCGTGCCTTTTGTATGGTGATGCCTTCTCCTTTTATAGTGCCAAGGAGTGCCCAAGCATTAAATGCTTGGGACACTTGTCATCTTTCAACTTGCTGAGTATGTTGACTTCTGGAGAGATGAAAGGTCCTTGTCTCTTTTTACTAGGTACAGACAGAATAGCTCATACAGATAAAAACGGATTTTAACTGATTATGGATAAAGAGACAAACTGTCACTTTTATCTGCTAGAGGATATTGTCCCATAATAAATGATCTTCCCTTTGGAACCGAAGGAGGTTTCACCGAAAATAGAAGAACTTCGGTAGAGAGAGATCGACCACCGAAAATGTAAGAACATTTCGGTGGTGAGGAGGGCCACCGAAGTTGTTCAGGTAATGTAGTGTCCACCGAATTTGTCAAGGCTCATCGGTGGAAGACGATGCCACTGAAACTGTTCAGGCAATTCGGTGGGAAGTGACCACCGAAACTGTCCAGGCAGTTCGGTGGAGATGACTTGTTTGTATGTTGCCGAGAGTCTTCTACTTTCCACAAGTAGAGAGTCTTCAAGCTTGGTTTCGGTTGATCTTCGACTTCACCGAACATTTGATATCTTGTACAAGTCATTCAAAGAACCAAACTAAAATATTCTAAATAGGAGTTTTAGGGAAAACATTGGTGAGTCAATTTCAAATCCTTGGTGACCCAACAATCTCCCCCTATTTGAATTTGAGCTCCTTTCTTAGAATATTCAAGAGTAACTGAAAAGTAAGTGCATTTTGACCCTTTTTACTCTTTTGGGTTCTTTTCACATAGACCATTCTTTTTGTTCTTTTTTTTTTGATCTTTTTGTATGAGTATGTATACTATGTACAGTATTTACAGGTAACGAAAAGTAAAGTATGTACAGAAATAAAATTCAAATAGAGATACTTGTATTAAGATAAGTTCTCGTACAATTTACAAAATGAGAAACTAACTTTTACAAGTACCAAATGGAGAGAACTTACTTCTTTGAGGTTTTGCGGCGCTTGATTTCATCCAGTAAGTTTCTATAGAAAGGCTGAGCTTCGGGGATGTTCGGAAAGAGGTTGTGGATGCCTTCAAAAAGATAGTATCAGCGAAGGGTATCTGGGCAAATCTGAAGAAGGCCCGACGACCGAGACCATCGTTAAAGAACAATCCTGGTATTGGTGAGAGGCTTAAGGTTGTGGTAGGATAGGGGACCGAAGTGGGAATGGTGAGGTTTAGATTGTTCACATTTGGAATTTTACCTTCCCTCGCCATTTCCTTGAAGACTGAGTCAGGTGGGTTTTTAACTTTGGGAAGGATGACTTTCTCTTTCAAAGATTGAAGTTTGGCTCTTTCATCAGAGGAAAGAGTAATGTTGTGCTTTCTTTTGATTTCTTTCATCTTTCCCATCAGTCCATCAATGTACTTGACAAAGATGTCTTTCTTTGGATTAGGACTCCTGACCAGGTGTTGAGAGATTTCGTACCATTCTGAGAGACCGAAGAGTTGAAGATGACTTTCTTTCACACTTTTCATCGAACCATCTTCTCTGTCAATGATCAGCCTGATGTCTTCCGGGTTTGCTTTGGAGGTGGAAATCTTTACAGTTGAAATCGGTGACCTGTTGTTTCGGTGATGCATGGTCTTTTTGTACCAGCTAATTTCATCATTCTTTTCTTTTTCTAGGGCACTCAGCACCGATTTTTGGATTTGAATGGCATCGGAGGATTTTGCTTTTGCAGCTTCTTCTTCAGCAGCTTTAAGGGATAGATCTCTGGATTTATCTAAGTTGATTTGAGCGATTTTTGCATCCTCAATTTCTTGAGGGGAGAGACCGAGTTCGGTGGAGATTATATGAGAAGCAGGCTTGAGTTTAAGAGATTCAGCATCTTTAGGTCGAGCCCCATATTTTGCCAACTCCTTTTTCTTCTTTTCTTCCTTAGCCAAATCTTCGGCCGAAAAGACTTTCTTGCCTTTGTCTTTGGAAGCTTTACTGGATTGCTCCCCCTCAGTTGATGCACCAAGTTCTAGTGCTTCGGTGGTACCTGTATGTATCGGTGAAACAGAAGAGGATTTCGGTGAAGTGGTTTTCGGTGGAGGCTTGTTACTGGAAGATTTCTTTATGGATGGTAATTTCGGTGGAGCGGAGGTTTTCTCCCCCTCAGGAACAGCCGGAACCTTAAAACCCATTTCAGAAAACACCTTATCAAACTTGGAGTGTAGAAATGCCAAAGTACCAGAGATTGTGTTGGGAACCATAGAGAAATCACCCATATCCATTCCCCATTCTGACATTTCGGTGCTGGAGGCCTTGGAGAGGGACTCAACCTTAGAAGACAATGTAGTAAGAGAATCATTTATTGGTACAAGGGCATCGGTGATGGCATTGAGTAGCAATTGAGGTAACTTTGTCTCAAGGGTTGAGATTCGAGAGTTGTCCTGGGAGATCAGAGAGATCGTGGATTGAAGGAAATTGGAAGGTCGGTCTTGGTGGGATGGGGTGTGACCACCGATTTCGGGGAACGAACAGTGCCATCGAAGGGGATCCGCTTCGGGAAGCGGATGTCGTAAGTGAGGCGCGAGTTCGTCGGTGTAGAGGGTTCGGGGAGATCGGGGAGGTGAGGGTGTTCGTTGTGGAGAGTGTTGCCTCGGCGAGGGAGGCTCGATGTGATGTTCTTCGGGGGACGGGATGGTTCGGGGAGAACCAGTGTCCGCTAAAAGAAATGCAAAGAAATCATGTGGGGGTGAAGTCTGTGGGGGGGAACCCTGATTGGGTTGTGCAATCTTATCGATCATAAACTGATCGGGTGAAAGGCTGTGAAGTGAAAAATCAGAACCCTCGAGAGGAGAGACCTCGAGGTCATCTCCACCACCCAAAGAATCGAGTGGGGAGGTTTGTTGAGGGTTCTCCAAGTGTACAACTGAGGCCTTTTGAGAGGCAACAGAGGAGTTGGTGGGGTTTGAAACGGATACCCTTGGCCCGGAGGGATGAAGTTCAACAACCGGCGATTTTTGAGAATCGACAGTTGGATTTGTTGGTGGGGCCGATGGTTTCCGGGACCTCTTTGGAAGAGATCCCGAAGGGGAAGATGAGTGCCTCTGCTTATGAGAAGGGGTTTGAACCGGGGAAGCCTCCGAGGGAACTCTCGGTGACGTAGTTCGAGAATCGGGTGCGGAGGTGTCGGTGTCCTTTTGTTGTTTCTTTTGAGTGCCACCCGACGTAACTCGGTAACGGGGAGTAGGGGCCACTACAGTTGGAGGGTCCTCGGGAATTTCTAGGTGTTGAAACCCGGGAATTTCCGCATCACCCCAATGTAGTTCGGGAGAAAGAGCAAAAGAGATCATACCTGGTCGTAATGGGCGATCGGTGGCGAGTGGCTTAACGTTGAGAGTTTTGGTGCCTACACACGGAGAAGACCAGTCATAAGAGAAGCGCGGTAAAGGGGATTTGCGATCTGACTCCAATGCCTTAGAAAGTTTGTGCTGTATGATCATTGAGATGAAGCGTGGAAAGGCAACATAGCATTTCTTGGGAGTCTTGATGACCTCGACAAGCTCTGAGAAGAAATATTGGGCGAAGTCGACTTTTCTTTGGAAGATGAGGGCATGAGCGAGTTTGTTGACGTGTGAAGGCGATTGATCATGCCCACTTGTTTTGCGTGAGAGGCAATGGATAACGTGGGCAAAGAAGAAATTCCAAATGCCTCCCATTTTGCTGCGAAGAAGAGTACCGGGGCCTTTGGAGCTTTTGGAGGAGTCGTCGAGCACATAACCGGTGGTAAGAACAATGTCTTCATGTATGGTGTCCAAATGCATGTCTTCATAGTCGGAAAAGGCGTCGATCTTGAGAGCTAGACGAACATCATCGACCCCAAAAGTAAGGTCGTGATCACCGGCGTCGTTGGAAAGAATGGAGGCGTGAATGGCTTCGTTGGAGGGATCGTACACACATGTTAACCAAAATCTGCCAATGAGCATTTTACTCATCTTGGGGTTGCACGAAAAGGCATGAAGAAGAGGAGAGCGAGTGAGGAACTTTGCGACTATGGAGAACTCGGGATGAGCTGGATCCGGGTCGAAGCGGGCAACGTGATTGCATTGATTAAACTTAAGCTCTTCAAATCGTGTGGGAATAGGGTATCGAGAAGAAGCCATGAGAGGTTTTCGAGAGAGAGATAAGGGGTTGCAGGTTTTGAAAAAGAAATGAGAGGGAAATATGTGAGGGTCATACATATATATATAGAAGAGAGAAGGGTAACCTGATGATAGTTTTTATGGGGAGATGGGACAAGGCGGCTCGAAAGGAGGAGTGGGAAACGAGGAGTCGTGACACATAGCGGCTGACATGTGAAAGGTCTCCCATCACTGACACATTGGGAGTCGTATACGATAAGAGAGTGGATCGGTGTAGGCTCGGTGGTCTTTCGGTGGTATATCGGTGGTATTTCGGTGGTAATTCGGTGTAGATATAAGAAGGGTTTCACCGAGGTTGGAGAGTTCCACCGACATGAGACTTCGGTGGAAGAAGTCGCAGGTTTCCACCGATTTGAGATTTCGGGGGTAGATAAGTAGGGTTCCACCGATTACAGAATTCGGTGGAAGGGGTTGAAAGGTTCCACCGATATTCGATTTCGGTGGAAGAAGTCGAGGAGTTCCACCGATTTGAGATTTCGGTGTTAGATAAGTAGGGTTCCACCGATTACAGAATTCGGTGGAAGGGGTTGAAAGGTTCCACCGATATTCGATTTCGGTGGAAGAAGTCGAGGAGTTCCACCGATTTGAGATTTCGGTGTTAGATAAGTAGGGTTCCACCGATTACAGAATTCGGTGGAAGAAGTCGAGGAGTTCCACCGATTTGAGATTTCGGTGTAAGAAAAGAAAATGAAGATGGTTGAGAAACACCTGTTTGTCCACCGATGAGAGATCGGTGGAGAGATAGAAGTGGAGAAGAAAATGTCCACCGATGTGAGATCGGTGGAGCAGAAACACATGTTTGTTCTTGAAGGTTGCACATCCCAAGTTCACTTATGAGAAAGTTGAACCTGGTTTCATCAAGGGGTTTTGGTGAATAGATCAGCAAGCTGCAAATTGGTGGGAATAAAGTGCAGTTCAATGTCACTTTTGGAAATGTGGTCCCTGATGAAATGATATCGGATATCTATGTGTTTAGATCTGGAGTGGAGAACAGGATTGTTAGCAATAGCTATTGCACTGGAATTATCACACAGAATTGGGATTTTAGAAAAGAATTGATTGTAATCCCTGAGTTGATTTTTCATCCATAGGATCTGAGCACAACAACTTCCCGCAGCTACATATTCAGCCTCAGCAGTAGAGGTTGACACAGAGTTTTGTTTCTTGCTGGACCAACTTACCAATTTACCACCAAGGAGTTGGCAGCTTCCTGTAGTGCTTTTTCTATCAACCTGAGAGCCTGCAAAATCTGAATCTGGATACCCAATTAGTTCAAAACCTGAGTCTTTGGGATACCAAAGACCCAAGTGTAAGGTACCCTTGAGATACCGAAAAATCCGTTTTACAGCCTTTAAGTGTGATACTTTTGGATTTGCCTGATAACGGGCACAAAGACAAGTAGCAAACATAATGTCCGGTCTGCTAGCAGTTAAGTACAGAAGAGAACCAATCATGCCCCGATAAAGGGTAACATCCACAGATATACCGTTAGGATCGGCATTTAGTTTCAACGGTGGTGCCATGGGAGTTTTCATAGGAGAGCTATCTAAAAAATTAAATTTCTTCAGAAGGTCACGAATATATTTACTTTGATTTATAAAGATTCCTTCTGAAGTTTGTTTGACCTGAAGGCCCAAGAAAAATGTAAGCTCTCCCATCATGCTCATCTCATATTCACTCATCATGAGAGAAGCAAACTCATCACAAAGTGATTCATCAGTAGCACCAAAGATGATGTCATCAACATAGATTTGGACAAGAATGAGGTTACCTGAAGTTTCCTTGATGAAAAGAGTGTTGTCTATTTTACCTCTGGAGTATCCATGTTTTAGAAGGAAGTTGGCAAGAGTGTCATACCAAGCACGAGGAGCTTGCTTGAGACCATACAGTGCTTTGTCAAGTCTGTACACATAGTCTGGATGAGCTGGGTCTTCAAAGCCAGGAGGTTGTTTCACATAGACTTCCTCTGCAAGTTCCCCATTGAGGAAGGCACTTTTAACATCCATTTGAAAGACCCTAAAATTTCGGTAGGCAGCATGAGCTAGAAAGATCCTTATAGCTTCAAGTCTTGCAACAGGGGCAAATGTTTCATCATAGTCAATGCCCTCTTCCTGTCTGTATCCTTGAGCTACTAATCGGGCCTTGTTCCTGATAACAGTACCATCTTCATCCATTTTGTTCCTGAAGATCCATTTGGTTCCAATGATTGTCTTCTTTCGAGGTCTGGGAACCAATCTCCAAACTTTGTTTCTCTCAAATTGAGAGAGCTCTTCTTGCATGGCCGAGATCCAGCAGGGATCTGCTAGAGCTTCAGCAATCTTTTTGGGTTCAAGAAGAGAGAGAAAATTCACATAGAGACAAATATTTCCAACTCCTCTACGTGTTTGGACACCTGCTTGTTGATCACCAATGATTTGGTCAATAGGGTGATCCTTAGTCCATTTTGAGGCAGGGGGTAGAGGTGATGGAGTATATTGAGTGAGATGAGTCGAAGGAGTGGGATCAGAGGTTTGGTGGTAGGTAGGATTTTCGGTGGTGGGTGAAGGCTCATTTTCGGTGAGAGGAATGGTGTCGGTAGGCTGAGCAATTTCGGTATGAGGAGAAGAGGGTGACTCATTTTGGATACTAGAAGGAGATGGAATGGAGGGAGTGAGTTGAGTATCAATAGGATTAGACAAAGGAGCAGCACCGATGCATGATGATATCCATCTGTGCAAATCATCATCATCATTTGACAAAGATGAGGATCTAAGATCATCAAATTTGACATGGATAGACTCATCAATGCATTTTCTTCTGAGATTATACACCCTATAAGCTTTGGAGGATAAGGAATACCCAACAAAAATTCCCTCATCTGCTTTGGGATCAAACTTCCCAAGGTTTTCACGATCATTAAGAATGAAACACACACAGCCGAACACATGAAGGAATCCAATATTCGGTTTTCTGCCATGGAAGACTTCATATGGGGTTTTATCATGCCTTTTAGAAATCACAGACCTATTTTGGGTAAAGCAGGCAGTGTTAAAAGCTTCAGCCCAAAAATAGGTAGGTAGATTTGATTCACTTAGCATCGATCTGGCAACTTCACATAGAGTTCTATTTTTCCTTTCCACCACTCCATTTTGCTGTGGAGTACGGACAGCAGAAAAGTTCTGAGAAATCCCTTTCTCAGTGAAGAAGTCTTCAAGAGCACTGTTTCTGAATTCAGTGCCATTATCACTTCTTACTGATCGAACAAGTTGGCCATTTAGAACTTCATTTTTCTTGTCAAAGTTGATGATTTCTTCAGTTGCATCACTTTTGTACCTGAGAAAATACACCCAAGTATATCTGGTAAATTCATCAACAATTACAAGAATGTACCTTTTTCCTCCTAGACTCGGAGTGCTGACTGGTCCACATAGGTCCATGTGCAGCATCTGGAGAAGAAGAGTGATGGAAGAGCATTGCTTGGTCTTGAAGGAAGTTTTGGTGAGTTTCCCTTTCTCACATGCATCACACAGCTTTTCTTTGATAAAATTCAGCTTTGGCATGCCAGACACCAACTCTTTATTTGAAATTTTGTGGAGAGTTTTGAAGTTTAGATGAGAAAGACGTTTATGCCATAACCAGTTTCTTTTGGAAGAGTCATCTGACACGAAGCAGACATTTGATGAATTATTGCTTAGTCCCATGTCAATGACATAGACATTATCCATCCTTTTTCCAGACAACATCACGTTGAAGTTCTTGTCCACAACCGTACAGATACAAAGTTCAAAGATAACTTTATATCCAAGATCACACAGTTGACTAATACTAAGAAGATTATGCATGAGACCTTCAACAAATGCCACTTTATTGAAAGTGACTGATCCATTTGTGAGAGTTCCATAGCCTTTGGTGTAGCCTTTAGAGTTATCACCAAAAGTGACAGATGGACCCTTTTCAGACACATAGTTGATGAGAAGAGATTTGTTTCCCGTCATGTGGCGTGAGCACCCACTGTCCAGATACCATATCTGATGGCGCTCAGAAACCTGAGCATAAGCCGTCGAGCACTCAGTCGACACGAGAGCCATTGGAGAGGTTGCCTTTTCAGAAACTTCCATTTCTTCAGAGATAGCCATGAAACACCTATTTTGAGAGTCGCTTTCGGAGGTATCTTCATCATCCCAATCGTGAGTTTCTGCCATAAGACCCTTCCCTTTTCTTTCCAGACCTTCACTCCTTTCCTTCTCTTTCTTGTACTTGGCTTTATATTTCTCAGCACGCTCCTGATGAAAAGAGGAATGGGACTCCTTTTTGGGAAAGGTTGATTTGAAAGTCATATTTTTGGATTTTTCCCTTTTTGAGGAGAGACCCTCAGAGAATGGGTTTTTAGACTTGGAGATAGGCTTGCTCCTACACTCAGATGCAAAATGTCCTTTCTTGCCACAATTAAAACACTCCTCATTAGACTTATCAGAAGAAGTCTTAAAAGATGAGGTTTTTCTAAAAATTCTGGATTTGCTGAAAGGACGAGATTTATTTTTAGAACCAGCCATCATTGCCATTTCGTCTGACAATTGTTCAATCATAATATCCTCACCTTCATCATCAGCATCACTTAGATATGCCTCCGTTTGGTGGGTAGAATTTGACTGGTTGTCATTATCAGAGTCAGATGAAGGATAGGTGATTCTAGGGAGGTTTTGAGATTTTTTGGAATTTTCACTGATAAGAGCTATGGAAGAGCTCTTTATGTCTTTTATGAAAGATTTCCTTTGAAGCTTGGTTTGCTCAAAATTGAAGAGAGTACCATACAGAACAGTTAAGGGCATGAACTCAAGATCCTTGGTAGTTTTGATGCAAGTACATATATTTTCCCAAAATTCTGGGAGACAATCCATGAATTTGCACAAGACTTCCTCATTGTCATAGATTCTGCCCAATAACTTAAGATCATTAAGAAGAGAGTTAAAACGGTTATAGAAGCTAGGAAGAGATTCTCCTTTTTCAAACGTGAAGAGATCATACTTTCTTATAAGACCAATCTTTTTACACTTCTTAACTTCCTCTGTACCTTCGTACAGAACACGTAGAGTGGTCCACATTTCTTTGGCAGTTTCAAAGTTCACCAAAGAGTGGTAGACCTCATCAGGAAGAGAGAGTGCAATAATAGCTCTTACTTTGGAGTCAAGAGAGACCAAACGTTTTTCCTCATCGGTAAACTTTTTGGGGTTTTTGAGAATATAACGACCAGTAGCACTGGATTTTTCTTCATCAGAATCACTAGAGATTTCTTTTTCAACAGTCTCTTTACCAGGCCTCTGCGTTTCATAGCGAGCCCAAACTCTGGGGATGATAGGTCCCTCTTTGAGAATGGTTGGATATCTAGTATCCACTCCTTCCATGAACAGCATCATGCGGCTTTTCCATAAAGAGAAGTTGTTAGCATTAAACTTAGGAGGTTTTGAGATGGACCCATTTTCAGCAAAGTTATTTTGAAAAGAGTTTTCAACAGAAGAAGAAGAGGCAGCCATCGCAGATCAAGTTTATGGAATTAAACTTTCTGCTCTGATACCACTTGTTAGTCCCAGATGGCTAAGCAGGTATTGTAGAAGGGGGGGGTTGAATACAATACTCAAAATTTTCACAATTTTAATTCTTTTTATTGAAAAACTTTCAACAAGAATTACACAAAGAAACTTAAGATTGTTGCGGAAAAGAACAGATAAACTATTCTAACAATCTTGCACAAAGTATACAACAAAATAACTAAGAACACTGAGAGCAAAGCTATTGAGTTTTAAGGCTTAAAGGAAGATTTCTTGCACTGAGAGAATTCTAAAAGCGTGCCTTTTGTATGGTGATGCCTTCTCCTTTTATAGTGCCAAGGAGTGCCCAAGCATTAAATGCTTGGTACACTTGTCATCTTTCAACTTGCTGAGTATGTTGACTTCTGGAGAGATGAAAGGTCCTTGTCTCTTTTTACTAGGTACAGACAGAATAGCTCATGCAGATAAAAACGGATTTTAACTGATTATGGATAAAGAGACAAACTGTCACTTTTATCTGCTAGAGGATATTGTCCCATAATAAATGATCTTCCCTTTGGCACCGAAGGAGGTTTCACCGAAAATAGAAGAACTTCGGTAGAGAGAGATCGACCACCGAAAATGTAAGAACATTTCGGTGGTGAGGAGGGCCACCGAAGTTGTTCAGGTAATGTAGTGTCCACCGAATTTGTCAAGGCTCATCGGTGGAAGACGATGCCACCGAAACTGTTCAGGCAATTCGGTGGTGATGTGGCCACCGAATCTGTCCAGGCAATTCGGTGGGAAGTGACCACCGAAACTGTCCAGGCAGTTCGGTGGAGATGACTTGTTTGTATGTTGCCGAGAGTCTTCTATTTTCCACAAGTAGAGAGTCTTCAAGCTTGGTTTCGGTTGATCTTCGACTTCACCGAACATTTGATATCTTGTACAAGTCATTCAAAGAACCAAACTAAAATATTCTAAATAGGAGTTTTAGGGAAAACATCGGTGAGTCAATTTCAAATCCTTGGTGACCCAACACCCATCCTATGTGATAATTCAAGTGCAATTGCAATTGCAAACAATCTTGTTCTTCACTCAAGGTCCAAACACATCGATATCCGATATCATTTCATCAGGGACCATATCTCCAAAGGTGACATTGAGCTGCATTTTATTCCAACTAATCTTTAGCTTGCAGATTTGTTTACTAAACCTCTGGATGAGGCCAGATTCACATTTCTCATCGGTGAACTTGGCATGTTGTACTTAGAATAGGTTCCAAAAAAAATCCTTTTGATCTGATAATTTTCGGTGGAACCAAGATCCTCTTTCGGCATGAATACCCCAAGTGATCTTTTCGGTGACTCATCTCTAGTTCCTGGGGATGTCGGGGGTAAAACCACTGTTCAAGCACCCTCTTTGATTGAAGACTTACAAGAAAGTGCTCGACAATGTCGGATTGTCGGCACCCAATTTGAATCTTTCAAACAGGCCACTCTTGCAATGATTGTCATGACGAGTTCCCGAATGTCCACTATCGAATCTCGCCTGCCGCAGATTCTTTCAGATGCTATTGCCGATGCTCTACCGCCCCTTACCACCGACATCAACTCCTTGGTTTCCAAGGTGGAATCTTTGTCCAGATCTCATGGGTATCTTGCTTTCTCCTTTGGTGCTTTCAAGGCAGCCTCCACCGTCAAAGATTCTGAACTTCAGAGGATGCTTCAAGAAGCTAAGTCTCATCAAGACTTCAGCCAGGCTACTGCCGACTCCCTTCGTGACCTTCATGCCAAACTTCCAGAATTCGGCCAACTGGAGATGGATCTCGGTGACTTCACCATGGTTTCTGAAGAGGTACCGAAACAACTCTCTTTTCTTCATAAGAAATTCGACTACATTTTCAGACAGATGGGTATGAAGATTCTGGCTGGTGCTGAGGGGGAGAAAAAGACAACCCAACCCAAGTTGCCATCTCTTAAACAGTCGGTCATCCCCAAGCCTCCATCTTCCACCGATGACATCCCTGATACCACCAAAACTCACGCTGAAACCGCCGACATTGAGGGGGAGCAACTCTCTAAAGAAAAAGAGTTGGAGTTGGAAGACAAAGCAACAACTGAGGGGGAGCAACCTTCTGCGGCCGAAACAGACAAGGGAAAGAAAAGTCTTACTGCCGAACAATTGGCCGAACAAGAAAGAATAGAGAGAGAAAAGATGAAGTATGGGACTCGTCCCACCGATGCAGACAAACTCAAACTTAAACCTCCTTCATCACATCTGCAGGAACCCAATCTCGGTCTGACTCCTCAGGAAATTGAGGAAGCCAGATTAGCCCAAAAAGCCCTTGATGATACCAAGGCCCTCTCTTTAAAAGTTGCAGAGGAAGAAGCCAAGAAAGCCAAGTCTACCGATGCCTTGTCGGCACAGAAATTGGTGCTGAGTGAATTTGAACAAGAGAGAAATAAAGAAGTTAGATGGTACAAGAAGAAGATGCACCACCGATCCGACAGAACCCCGATCTCAGGTGTCAAGATCGCAACCTCCAGAGCCAACCCAAAAGACATCTGCCTTATCATTGATCGAGAAGATGGCTCTTTGAAAAGTGTGAGAGACTACCAACTCAAAACCTACGGTCTCCCCGAATGGTACGAGATCTCTCGACACTTGGCCAAAAATCCAAACCCAAAGAAAGACATCTTTGTCAAATACATTGATGGTCTAATGGCAAAGATAAAAGAGATCAAAAAGAAGTATAGCATCGTGCTGACCACCGATGAAAGATCGAAACTGCAATCCTTGAAGGAAGAAGTGCGCCTTCCCAAATTTCAGAATCCCCCCGACACTGTCTTCAAGGATATGGCAAAGGAAGGAAAGATACCGAATGTAAGTAACTTAAGTCTTTCCCTTCCCACTTCGGCATCATATCCCACGACAACTCTGGGTCTGTCACCGATTCCAGGACTGTATTTCAACGATGGTTTCGGCAAACGAGCCTTCTTCAGATTCTCTCAAATCCCCATTGCCGACACCATGTTTCTTGAAGGCCTTCACAACTTGTTCCCTCACATCCCCGACGCTCAACCCTACTACCGAATCCTAATGGATGAGATCAAGCGCCGACAATCATCAAAGAAGTAGGTTTTCATTTTACCTTTCGGTAGTTTTGATAATCTTTTGCTTCTTTTCTTCACCGATGTATGAGAATGACTTATGAAATTCAAGTGCTTCTCTTGTTTATATGTAGTTGTACATACCTTTATTTCCTTGCTTTATATATACTGTATAGATATACTCAAAGAAACATAGTTCAAAAAAAAAACAAAAAACAAAAAAACAAAAAGAAAGGTCTATGTGAAAAGAACCCAAAAGAGTAAAAAGGGTCAAAATGCACTTATTTTCATTTGCTCTTTAATATTCTAAGGATAGAGATCAAATTCAAATAGGGGGAGATTGTTGGGTCATCACAGATTTGAAGTTGACTCAATTAAACCCACTTAGATACTTAGAATATTTTTGGATTCTTTTGTGTAACTTGTACTCTTATATCAATTGTTCGGTGAAGTCGAAGATCAACCGAAACCAAGTGCGAAGACTATCTCATTGCGGAAGTGAGAAAATCGGCAGCAACTTTCTACAAGTTACATCACCACCGATATGCTTGTGCTATCGGTGGCCACGCATCACCGAATTGAAGAAATTCGATGAGGAGTTCAAGAAGACTTCCACCGATATGTGTTCAGAAATCGGTGGGAGTTCAAGAAGACTGCACTGAAATATTATACACTCGGTGAAACTCTCTCCTTTCTAAAGAAGTGAGATTTCGAATTGGTGCAGTTTCCAATACAGGAGGTCGGTAGCCTTATTCTCTAAAGACAAAAGAGAATATCATTTATTATGAGACAATATCCCATTGTCAGATAAAAGTGGCATTTTGTCATTTTATCTATTCTCAGATAAGGTCTTTTTCTGGTACGACTGTCCTCCTGGTTCCTTGGATAAGTTAAAAAAGGAGATATAAGCTTTTCAGAAGTCAACCTCTACAATGAATGGAAGAGTGACAAGTGTAACACCCGGAAAATCCTTGTGAGTAAAAATAGTCCTAATATTTCTTTATATTTTGACTTCTTAGATTATAATTGATTTCCTAAGTAATTTCCGTGATTGTCACTTATTATTTGAGAATTCCCGATAGAAATCAGTAAGTTTATTCCTTAAGGAAATAAATGAAAAATAGATGATAAAGTTAAATATTAGATTTTATGGATTAGTTGGATGGGTAATTTGAATACGAGTCCAACGGTTCTTTCCGGAGCAAAAACGGAGTTCTAACGAAGAAGTTACGGCCAAATTAGTAGAAGTTGGAAGATTTGGCAAACAGAAGTCGGCGCCAATGGAGTGGCGCCGATGACTGGCGCCAATTACCTGACGTGCCAAATAGAGGGTTAAACCCACCCCTTAGTCATTACTCATCTCACTTTTCACTTAGAACTCTCAAAATCGAAATTTAGCTCTGCTCCTCATCTTGCAAACGATTTCTTCATAAAACCTAAGGTAATTTCATCTCTTAATCCTAATCTTATCCAAGTAAGTGTTATATGAATCTTAACAATTAAACTTCAAATAGGGCTTGCAATATTCATCTTCTTCTTGGAGCAATTAGGTTCAAGTATTCAAGTTAGGGTGTTAGCAATTGAAGAATTAAAGGTGAGTAACTTGTAATTAATTGTTTGTATTACATTTATATACTATTCCTCATCTTGATTTTGGTATAGTTAATGGGAAATCTTGAATAATATGCTCTTAATGGTTAGGAGGGAAATAAGAGGAGTTCAAGTAAGTTAATGTGGCTAAATTGTGTTTATTACTTTGTATGCCATAATAAATGTTGATGTTAAGAGTTTGGTTGGATTATATATCCATAGTATGTGATATTGAGATGATGACTTAATAGATGTCTTAATGATGAATTGATGGCTTAATGGTCCAAATGGATTTATTCTTGAAATGTAAACATGGTGGTTTATTGTTGAATTCTTATGGAATGTGAATTAATACATGTGGATGTATATGAACTACATGGAAGTAGTATGGATTATGATAAATGGTTGGACCATTGCTAAAGTGCTTAATATGCTTTGAATCTTATTTGGAGTAACATATTTGGTATTCACTTAATTGGAGGAGCACCTAGTATGCATTGGAAGATATATTCATACATACCGTGGGGTAAGTGTATTTCGTTCATACCTTCGGATACTGTGGGGTTTTCCGTTGTGTTATACCTTGTGACAATGCCGTGGGGTATCGATCAAGGTATATCTTCGATTATGATGTAACTGGGTAGCGATATGGACCTTCTCCATGGAATCCAATTTGTGAATGTATCGAATTGTTATTCCTACATGCTATGATTATGCTCTATGTGTTATGTGTAAACCTCACTTAGGCTTTAAAAGCCTAACACTTGTTATGTGTTTTATATGTTACAGATATTAGTGGTCCCGGATACAAGAAGTTTATACCTGGGGTTGTGAGCATGGGATCATTGTTGGAGAGTTAAAGATTTGAAGAATATGATAGAACTTTCTGACACCTTTTGTTATCTGATAAGCTAGTGGTCCATTACTAGTCGTAATTAACTAAATCTTCGTATTAATGGTTATGTAATGATTTATGTATACTTTTACTTTAGTAATGAGTACCATTCTTCCGTTTTATGGAAGTTTTTGTTAACCCCTGTTTTGGGGTGTTACAAGTTGGTATCAGAGCTTTAGTTTAAGTGAACTAAGTATGATGAGGAAATACTTAGACTTAAGCTGAGATGAATTAAGTTATGAATCGTGAGAGTGGGTAGAAGTATTAAGATGTGATGGCCTTAGGGTCGACAGAAATACGTGAAATTAGTACGGTAACGACGGTAATGAGGATTCTCATGTATAATACATTCATAATCGCAATTAGCTACTGTTATTATGAATATATTGTTACATAAGCATACTTGTTTCTAAATTGTTCTGGTGACTAATGATCGGTAAGGTACGTTTCGTGTGTCTATATTCATATAACCATTTCTCAGGGTTATTTTTTTGTTTTATAGCATAATGATGGTAAAAACGCCACCAAGGTCTTTCAATTCTTTAGAGGACAGATCGGTAAATGATCGAGGATAGGAAGGACAACCTGGAACTGGCGGGACTCATGAAAGTCCGCCGAGACAACTTTAAATAAGTGGATTAAAATGTGTGGAAATAGAATGTAAGATGTTTGATCAAGATGGGAATAGTATGAAATGGTTGAGTAAGTGAGCCTTGGAAGGCATGTATAACAAGTGTTAGAATGTTGAGAGGGTAACCACTGGTTGAAAATAGGGCGTCAATGATAAGTTGCGTGAGTTAAACGATAGACCTTGTTTAAGCAAATAGCCTTCAATTGCAAGTAGAGTTTTATGCATGGTGTCCTCGAGTGTGTGTTACATGGGTTTTTGTGATTTCAAAACAAATGCATAAATAACAATTTAGTTGATGATGAGTCAGTAGGTACACGTGGGTATTTAAAGAAAGAGGTAATACCATTTACGTCGTGCAGTCAAATTTTGAGTTTAGTAATTTGCAAAATACATTATACTTTACAAGAAAAGTTAAATATATATGAGTGTGAGAACCGACTAGCTTATTTTGTGTCGGTAATTTCTTGCAACTTTTGTCGTATGAAAAGATTTTCATTAAATATACTACGGTCATAACAATATCGTTTTGGTTGAAAAAGATTAAGTTTTGCGGAAAGTAGTATGCAAATGATTCTCGTGATCGTGGCGTAGTACACTAAAGTTATAAGAATCTTGGGGTCATGTGTACCCAAGTTGCTCCAAGTGTTGTTCTTTAAAAGGAGGAAATGTGCGAAATAATACATTTAATACATTGTTATGTATGAAGGTTATGAACGAACTAAGTCGTAAAATATTACTATAAGCTAAGAAAGAACTCTGAGAATGGAGAGGTGTTGGATAAACCATGGGAGAATGTTTGTAAGTTTTGGTAATGGTGTTTAAGAGGAAGGTGAACAATGGGAGAGTTGAAAGTGGACTTTAGCGTCGGTTGTAAGAAGGTCTATACCCTTGTTTGGTAACTAGAAATACAGTTGGCAAGGGACAGTAGTGTCCGGAGGAAAGATTAGTAGTAATCAAGGTGATGGAATTAGCAAATTGCTATGAGTAGTGTGGTGAGACAGTAAGGAAATACCCTCGACGTTAAATAAGAATATATGGTGATCTTGTGATATTAGTATTGCACGAATAAGTTTGAAATGAAGACGATGAGATGTAAATTGTATTATGTTTTGTCGAAAGGATTAAGTTCAGTCCTTGTTGATGAATAGATTAAAGAAGTATCGATAGGTCGACTATTGACATTGAAGTTGGCAGTTGTGTTGGATGTATGAGGCCTTTTGCCTGTCACAGGGTGCGGTCTGGGTGCGTCCCGCGTATGCCTGTGCGGGCAGGAGCAAAACCGTGAGCGGTGCCGGCATGCTGTTATGCAGAGGGTATCCGTAAAGCGGACAATATCGTGTACGGTGGACTTGAGAATGTTACAGAATGTTATAGAATGCGGACAATACATATCTTGTGAAACACCAATGTGTGGATTTTGAGTGATTGGCGAATAAATCACGAATAGAAAAGGTTTTGGTTAAATTGCTACAGAAGTAAAAGTTAGGTGGTCAAAATACGCTTTTAGAAGTTTATTGCGGTTGTGCAATAATTTTGGTGTGGTATATGCTTAATCGCATTTTTAGTGTTGGTTTAACTATTGGTCTTATGTGTGAGGACAGTTTGATGGTCTTGTATTTTTAGTACCTTTGGGACTAGTGACCTATGGCAAAATAATAATATATATATATAAATATATATAAATATATTGTGGAGTATATAGAGTTGTACATACGTGTACATATAGATACATATATGAATTGACTTCATTGGGAAAGTAGCAATGAAGGGGTCGTGAAATTATCATGTCTTGAGGCGTGTGTTGCATGATGTGGGATTAGATGTATTTTAAATTTCATGAGTTGATAACTGATAAATGATCAATAGACCCTTTGAGCGGATGGCTTGGTTTTAAATTCGGTTGAGTCTTAAGGGTATTCGTCGGTTTAATTAACTTGACATAGGCTTGAGGGTTGGAATTACATGAATTGTATTATAATTAAAGTTTACGTAATGTGAATACATTAATTTCTTCTTTTGAGATCATGTATGAATGTCAAGTTAGAATCGGAAGATTTAAAAGTTGAAGGATCACCTTGTGGGGGGGTGTCAGGATAGTGAAAGACTACTGTTATAGATGAATATTCTACTTATGATGTAGATGGTTTATTTATAATGAAGAAATAGGCACGAACATAGTAAGGGTATGGACTATGTCGATTTGTGATGTAGTGTGCACTGTATATATAATGGTTTGGAGTCACAAAGAAGTAATAATAAGTGATAAAGAGGGGACATTAGATGAAAGTCTTTTCGGGGATTCCAGATGAATAGTGCTAGTTGTCAATAAAGCTGTTGGAATATGTGGTTGTAAGATGGTGTAGTGATTTGGCTATTATTGGAATAGAATGTCGAGCGGTAGTATGAGTTTATCCAAAGTGATTTTGGTTGTGTGAGTCGCTAAATAAGTTTATGATTTTGAATCATAGGAAGTTTAATAAAGATGAGAAAGTGTTATCGGTATGTGGAAAAGTTGGGGAAAAGAGACAAATAATGATTGGAGGTTAGTGCTTCATGCTAACGTAGGAAGTAATGATAGAAAGGTCGGACCTAAGAATGTAGTTATACTACAGGTTCAACGGAATTATCACCTTTGATATAAAATATTTTAGTGCTTGGTTGCAATGTGGTCGCATAGTACGATATTGATGTGAGGAAGTGGTAGTACTTTTTACTGAAGAAACGTGTGGGTCATAGATGTAGTGATGGGTGCCGTAGATATAGAAGTATTCAAAAGTGGTGAGTATGCCCAATTTAAAGTGAGTATGGATTTTCAAGCATCATACGTTAATGTTATTTTGAGATATGGAAATTGAGATGTGGATGATGACGGTATGGAAGACTAGGCAATAGTCGGATAAAGGTTTAATGATAAACGGTTACTTTAAAGAGGCTTACAAATCTAAGTTGGGGAGCAGTTAATGAGGAAAGAAGTAAGGTTCAGGAAATATGAAAGATGAATCCTTGTTCCTTCTATATTTTTATTTGTGAATGGAACCCATGTGTGGGTTTGGTTAAAGTGCAAAGGTTGGTGATAATTAGGTGTCAACTTTTGGGTTTAAGGCCAAACACCTTTAGTGTAATCGGGAAATTATAGCTGATTTTAAAAAGAATGATGGTGATGGTAGTAGTAACCTTAAGATACTCATTTGTGATGAGTGGTTTTAGTGAACTAACCTTTGTGTATGATTAGTGAACCTGTCCGTTTGATGATTAATTATTGAGATGGATTTTGGAGTCTATTAGAGCTCTTTGAATGAGAATGGCCGTTAACGATAGGGGCAATTGAAATTAGAGATTCGGTTGGTCTCAGTATAAATTGAGCCTTAAATTGATTTAGAGTTAGAAACTGAAATCAAGATGTATAGAACATTTTAAGGTTGGGATATGACTGAAGTCGTATGGTTGGGAGTTTCTCTATGGTTGGAACGTTTATCTGTACATGAGTACAACGTATGTGTGGGGGCTTTGTTAATAAGCAATTGTTCGAAGAATTGTCTTTATAGACCGTGTGGATAGAACTTAGATTCCTGTTAGGAATTGTTGAATTTTGGTCGACAGTGAGTCGGTTGACTTTGGGTAGTAAAGGATATAGATTTCGAGGACGAAATCATTTTAAGGTTGGGAGAATTGTAACACCCGGAAAATCCTTGTGAGTAAAAATAGTCCTAATATTTCTTTATATTTTGACTTCTTAGATTATAATTGATTTCCTAAGTAATTTCCGTGATTGTCACTTATTATTTGAGAACTCCCGATAGAAATCAGTAAGTTTATTCCTTAAGGAAATAAATGAAAAATAGATGATAAAGTTAAATATTAGATTTTATGGATTAGTTGGATGGGTAATTTGAATACGAGTCCAACGGTTCTTTCCGGAGCAAAAACGGAGTTCTAACGAAGAAGTTACGGCCAAATTAGTAGAAGTTGGAAGATTTGGCAAACAGAAGCCGGCGCCAATGGAGTGGCGCCGATCCATCGGCGCCGACGACTGGCGCCAATTACCTGACGTGCCAAATAGAGGGTTAAACCCACCCCTTAGTCATTACTCATCTCACTTTTCACTTAGTACTCTCAAAATCGAAATTTAGCTCTGCTCCTCATCTTGCAAACGATTTCTTCATAAAACCTAAGGTAATTTCATCTCTTAATCCTAATCTTATCCAAGTAAGTGTTATATGAATCTTAACAATTAAACTTCAAATAGGGCTTGCAATATTCATCTTCTTCTTGTAGCAATTAGGTTCAAGTATTCAAGTTAGGGTGTTAGCAATTGAAGAATTAAAGGTGAGTAACTTGTAATTAATTGTTTGTATTACATTTATATACTATTCCTCATCTTGATTTTGGTATACTTAATGGGAAATCTTGAATAATATGCTCTTAATGGTTAGGAGGGAAATAAGAGGAGTTCAAGTAAGTTAATGTGGCTAAATTGTGTTTATTACTTTGTATGCCATAATAAATGTTGATGTTAAGAGTTTGGTTGGATTATATATCCATAGTATGTGATATTGAGATGATGACTTAATAGATGTCTTAATGATGAATTGATGGCTTAATGGTCCAAATGGATTTATTCTTGAAATGTAAACATGGTGGTTTATTGTTGAATTCTTATGGAATGTGAATTAATACATGTGGATGTATATGAACTACATGGAAGTAGTATGGATTATGATAAATGGTTGGACCATTGCTAAAGTGCTTAATATGCTTTGAATCTTATTTGGAGTAACATATTTGGTATTCACTTAATTGGAGGAGCACCTAGTATGCATTGGAAGATATATTCATACATACCGTGGGGTAAGTGTATTTCGTTCATACCTTCGGATACCGTGGGGTTTTTCGTTGTGTTATGCCTTGTGACAATGCCATGGGGTATCGATCAAGGTATATCTTCGATTATGATGTAACTGGGTAGCGATATGGACCTTCTCCATGGAATCCAATTTGTGAATGTATCGAATTGTTATTCCTACATGCTATGATTATGCTCTATGTGTTATGTGTAAACCTCACTTAGGCTTTAAAAGCCTAACACTTGTTATGTGTTTTATATGTTACAGATATTAGTGGTCCCGGATACAAGAAGTTTATACCTGGGGTTGTGAGCATGGGATCATTGTTAGAGAGTTAAAGATTTGAAGAATATGATAGAACTTTCCGACACCTTTTGTTATCTGATAAGCTAGTGGTCCATTACTAGTCGTAATTAACTAAATCTTCGTATTAATGGTTATGTAATGATTTATGTATACTTTTACTTTAGTAATGAGTACCACTCTTCCGTTTTATGGAAGTTTTTGTTAACCCCTGTTTTGGGGTGTTACAACAAGTGTCCCAAGCATTAAATGATGAATGGACTATAAATAGAGGTGAAGACTCTCCATGCAAATCACGCTTCTGAAGATTACTAAGTGCAAGCTCCTTTCTTACTGAAACTGCATCTTGTGTCTAAGTGTCCAATTTGTTCTAAGTGTTTTTCAGTCTACTTTGTGTTAGATTGTTAGAATAGTTTAACTGTTCTTTTCCGCAACAATCTTTTGGTTTCTTTGTGTAATTCTTATTGAAAGATTTTCAATATATTGAATTAAAACTTGTGAAAAATCTGAGTATTGTATTCAACCCCCCCTTCTACAATACTTGCTGAGCCATTTTGGGACCAACAGCAATCATACTCACAACCACTACAATTTCTAATTTAGCAATCCTACATGACACTTTTACAATCCAAATTAAATCCTAATGAAATGGTCGATATAATTATATTTGTCTTTTTTTCTTTTCTAAAAAAAACATTTTAACTCCCGATCGTAAGGCCATCCGCAGCGCCCTTCGGGCTTGAGCTCGGGCTCGTGCGGGCTCGTGCGGGCAGCGGTGGGGGGCATGCGGGCTTCATGCTCGGGCTCGGCGTGCGGGCTTTCAAACCCGAGAAACCCGAGAGCTCTCCAACGGCTCCTTTTATATTTTTTATTTTTTTTAAAATCTTGAAAATAAATAACTACCAACGGCTACTTTTATAAAAAAAATTAATTTTTTTTTCAATTTAATCACACTATATATATTAACCCTCAACCTCTTATTTTTTCACACCAACAATCTCTCAAACTCTCTCAAACTCTCTCAAATTTCATCATGAATCCAAACAAAACACCTACACCCCGTCGTAACCGACCGGATACACCGCAACCGCAAGAAGACCCGGAGCTTGGTTTTCAAGCGTTTACACAACAAGGTTATCGTCCGCAATGGTCGCAACAATATCCGCCACAATGGTCGCAACAAAATCAGCCACAATATCCGCAACAATTTTACAACTCATTAGGCCATCTGCAACAAATTCCTTACCAACTTACACGTCCCGGTTTGATTGAACAAGGTCTTACTCCGACCAACTTCAATCCTCCTTCACCCTTCATCAATCTCGCCGACGACATTGTTCCGGAAACCCAACATTCTAGCCCGCACACACCACAATCCATCTACACACAACCATCAAACCCTCAACCATCGAGAAAAGGAAAAAACAAACAATATGAAAATAGAGCCCCCAAACAGATGTGGACTAAAGATGAGGAACTCGCGTTAGTGTCGGCGTGGGTTGACGTTTCGGAGGACCCCGTTATCGGTAACGCACAAACCCATGGTAATATTTTTATTGTTATTATTATTATTATTATTGTTATTATTAATATTAATATTATTATTATTATTCTTGTTAATATTTTTATACTTGAATTTACATAAATGTAGATAGTTTTTGGACCCGAATCGGGGAAGTGTTCTTTAGTTCGATGGGTCGCGGAAATTATAGAACAACTTATCAACTCAACACCAAGTTCAACGACCTCAATAAAAAAATTGATTTTTTTGGCAGCTTCTACAACAACTTGGTCAATAATAGATCAAGCGGAATGAGTGATGCCGACATTTCACGAACGGCACACGAACGGTACCAACGACAACAAGGGTTTGCTTTCTCTAACCAACAAGCTTGGGAAGTCCTAAAAAATTGTCCAAAATGGGGAGCCGTTCCAACGATGACGACAACTTCATCGCGGGGTTCAAAACGTACCAACCCTTCCAATGATGACGATGACGACAACTTCATCGAGCAACTTCAACGACCCATCGGGAGAAACAAGACAAAAAAAACATTAATGAGTAATACGAGCGAGTCGAATACGAACGAAAGTGTTACTCAGTTGTTGACGACGTTCAACGAGAAGATTGATGATACAATGGAGTACAAAATGAAAAAACTCGAACTCGAACGAGATAAGTTGGAACACGAACGAGAAATCGAACGAGCAAAACGATTTGATAAAGACTTCGAGTTTTTCATAACCCCGCATGATCACCTTTCGGGCCCGCTTTGATGGTTACGGTAGCGAGAAAAGAGCAAATTAAAAAATATCATAATTGGTAGTGTTTTGTATTTTGTAATTTTTAATTTTTTATTGAATGATATGAATTTTTTTTATTATTTATCTTATTTTTATTTATTAAAAAATATATAAATATTTTTATTTTGTTAAATAATTAAATATATAAATAAAAGAATTAAAAAAAATGAGGTGGCAAGGGGCTTGATGGTAGTGCTGGAGTGTTTAGGGCTTTAGGGCTTAGTGTGGCGTCGAGGGCTTGAGTGCTTTTATCAATGCGTCCAGGATGGCCTAAGTGGGAATGGAAAGGGGTTTAGGCCGGACAGAAACACGGTTGCACTCCGTTCTTTACTTGGCAAGCAAATGGACAAAGGGGCTAACAACGGCGGCGGTGGTGGTTACTGGTGGTGGGCCACCGCCACCGGTATCCAACTGGTTTGGGGCATATACTCCTTCCGTAAAGGCTACTCCGGCGACTCACGACTCATGCCGCTCAAAGCTTTTGGCGTAGCATCTCTATTCGTCGGCGCCACCGCTACCGCCACTGTCGGAACCTTTAGTGCCTCCGGCATCCACTCGGTACGATCTCTTCCCCTAAATTATCATTGCTATCAGAATATTTGAAGATCGAATAACTTGGCAAAATAATTGCTACGATTTAGGTCATCCATCGCTCGATTTGTATGATTTTATTTTTCAATCAGAAAATTAGATACGAGAATAGCGCTTCATATTGGCCATAATAGTTAAGAGGAAATGGATCAGAGCATTTTGATTCCTTAGGAACTTGAGGACGAATTGTCATATTATAATTTTAGGTCAGATTTCTGCGGTATTTGAATATCATCATCTCATTTCGTCATTAAATTTCTGGTTATTTGCTTATGTATAAACGTCAATTTTGTGTTATTAATCTTGGTTCTTATGAATTTGATCTTATAGTCTTGCTAAAAAACTGTGTGAATTGCAATTTCTAAGTATAATAGCATGGATTGGTCTTATGGTGGTAAAACTTCTTGCTAAAATTGACTATTTTGTGACCCCATTTTTGCTAACTGAGTATGTGGACCAATTGTAGACCTCATTTTTCTATCTCATTCTCATAAAACACTATGATTGTTACGCTAATCTGTTTTGGTATTTAAGAGCTTAATCCAAGCTATTTTTTTGTCTATGAAAGGGTGAATAAGTAAACTGTAGAAGGATTTCTTTGTGCATACACTATTGGGATTCTTCTGTGATTTCATAGCAACTTAAGTTTGTGTTTGCGTTTTTGCAATAAAAGAGTTTTTTTTGTAACAATAACTATCAACTTTAGTTTGTGTTTAGTTAATCGCTCTTAGCCTCCTACTTGAAACAGTATGGTACGGATATGGCACCCTGATTCGAGTATCATAGAAGTCAACTGATTGTTGATAAACGAATAGTCGAATACAATTCATCTGTCCCCAAACTTCAAATCTTCTTTTTGTCCACCAATAAACCACTTACACATCATTACTTTATTAAAGGGGAAGAATAAAAATGAATTAAATATAGTAATGATGTTTCAGAAGTTAATTGGTGGGACATGTAGTTTGGGGACAAATGATCTTTATTCGTTGATAAAGACACACATAAACACACACTATGATGCTACATTACAAAGATTTTTTTTCCTGGTGTTATCAGGATGAAATAACAAATTGGTTTTGATAATGTAGGTAAAGGATGCTGTGGAAGTTGGTGAGAGTATAAGATCTGGACTGGGAGTCAAGGGCAGGGGGTGATTCTTTTTGCAGCAGATTTTGGTTATCACCATGGAAGTTGCAAGATTTTGGTTAATTACTTAAAATCAGGTACACAATGAATAATAATAATCTTCATTGGTCTAAACTCTCTTTTCTTAAAGACGTCCAAGAGCAACAACTTCTGCTCTTCGCTTGCTTGCGCTTAGGAAACGTGTCTGCAAATCGTATTCATTATTCCATTAGAACATGGGTTATTTTGGAATTAGGATAATAACTTTCTAGCCTTTTTTTAATGCAAGACCTTCCGGCAGATTTTGAGGCGTTGGTGTCTTAGGAAGAGGCATTCTTCTGTTAGACAGAGACGTTCTTAAATCTGTCATAAGGTCATGCATTTAAAAAAGCTGTTAGAAGCTATTCACCTAAATAACCCAAAGAACCACCTAGTGTTTGTTATTTATTTTGTTTCGAGCACGTATAGGTTTTGATACCGATGAAACTTGATGAGTTCCTTTTGATGCTAATCGGTGAACAAATGAATATTTCTTCTTGAATTTTTGGCTCTGATTCATTTTGGGTATATCGAACGATTGAAATACTAACAGGAGGTTTCGAACGTGTAAAATACTAATACGGAATTTCAATCGTTCTATATTTTCATTTATGTGCAAGTTTGGTTTGTTCAATTTAAGATATTTCATGGGTTACACTAAAATGGGGGAGGATTGTTGGTGATTTTAGTGTCACCGGTTATTTAAGTGTAATTGGAATTAACACGAGTATGAATGGGGTTCAAACTGTTATCTAATACAAGGTAGGCGGTGCAGAGTGCACACTTGTTATAAGACGAGTTTGATCTCGGTCACGACGAAATGCCCTTGCACGGTCCAAGGGGCAAAGGAAAACTTCAGTTTTGAGCTTAAGATTGAGAAGTATGTTTTCAGACTTAGGTCTGGAAAATATGGGCCAGAGGCTCTGGTTGCTCGGACCATAGGCTCTAGTTGGTATAACAGGTTGGTTGGGTATTGCTGGTACCTGCACGTCCAAAACTCTGGAGCAATTATTGTGCAGTTATTTCTGACCCATAATCTTAGTTAAAACGGTTGTAACCGACCATTACTGCTAAGAATTAGCCATGATTGCCATTTCAGTTATTTTTTCTAATACCATATACATACTTACGTTTTGACACATAATTTTGGAACAAGCCTTCAATTATCTTTTATGATAAGAAAGCGCTCTTAGTTCAGTTCGGTAGAACGTGGGTCTCCAAAACCCGATGTCGTAGGTTCTCTCCAGTAAATTTGTTTTCGTTTATGTGCCTAAATACAAATTGTTCTTGAACCTTATCCTACATTGAATTTCGTGAAACCCAAACATAGGGTCGAAATAATATCCGGAAAGTGAACTCACACGATTCTCAAGAAATTCGGTTACTTGATCAATTCTTTTACCCTATTTTCTAACACACCCTCACTTACCGGTAAACGTGGACAAACCGGTAAGGATTGCTTTAACCGGTTGCTGGTGTCGGTCAGGACAGGTTTGCCCATGTCTACTTAATTTGTAAGATTCTCAGTTAGTAAAATGGCACGGTAAGATTGTGGGTATAGATAATCATTTCTTATATGTTAAGAGTCAATAATAGGGGTTGGCATTGGTCGGGTTGGGTCGGGGCCCGAAACCTTAAAGCCAATCGGGTATTAGGGGAAGGATGGTTACCCCGAAATCCGATCGAAAGTTGGATAAAACCGAAACTTTGGATGTTCGGATATCCGGATGGGTTCGGGTCGGATATTCGGATATCCACAATTCAACCCCCATTTTATGCCTTTGGCCCATTTCTTCTTATTTTGGCCCATTTCTTTATTTTGGTCCATTTCCAGATTTAACAAGTAACAATTCATATACCAAATTAACAATTAAACTAAACCAAACCAAACCAAACCAAACCAAGTTTCAAAACAAAGTACTTTCAAATACTTTGAAGCAAGTGCAAATGTTTTGAAATTTTACAACCAAATAACCAAGTGTCCAAATCTTCCAAAGTTCCAATTTCCAAAGAGGCAATGCTTACCGCACTCGCTCTTCTCAAAATCTCTTAAGAGAAGAAAGATCTATGCTATGAAAAGGAGCGAGCGGAGAGAGCATAAAGAGCTTACTTATAAGGTACGAGAAGTTACCAATTTACCATCACTTAATAAAACGACCCTTATGACCTTATCTTTATTTGAATTCTGTAACAACAAAAATGTTTGACATGGTCATAAGAATTTAGATAAATAACCAACTTTTGTATATAAATATATAGGCAACACCGACTCATAGCATCAACAGTCAACAATCATGAATCAACTTCAAAATATCCCAAATCCTTGAAGCTTGTGTACTATCATCATCACGGACAGAAGAAGTCTAAATTCTTAAATTTGACATTTCTGCAAGTTTTAAAATTAAAAGTAACTTAAAAAAATAGCAACTCAAATACATAATTATTATTTATAAATAATAAATTAATGTCGTACTCGTATCTTTCTCAAACTTCTCAAGGTCCTACAAATTTTTTCAACCGCAATTGGTTAAGTATGGCCCCTTAACCAATCTTGTGTACAAATAAGTGCTTCGACTATTTTAGGAGTTAGAACCTAAAATTATCCGACACCCTCCCACTAGTACTAAAAGCCGATTCAGATGCAACTGTAGAAATGGGCTCCACTAGTACATTTCTAGCAACTTTTAAAAGAATGGGAAATCGTTCCCTATTCACTTTCCACCATCTAAGAATATCAAAGTCATCGCTATTATCGTCTACAATGGCCTCATCTAGGTATACATCAAGCTCACTTTTTTTGTTATCTAAGACCCCACTTTCAAGCTTTTGCTTCTTCAATAAATTTTACCTAGATATTACAGTTCGAATAGGGATACATTTTTTCAATTGAGATTGAGATTAAGAAGGTTCAAATCCAGAATTAGAATATTCTGCCACATAATCTTCAAACAAGGAAGTGAGTTTAGATTTTGCCTTTGTAAAACATGGTTCACCTCTTTCTTCACCAAACAACTGACCGAACTGGAATGACATGTATTCAACTTTATCTCTTGGATCAAAAAATGTTGGCAAAGAAAATTACCAAGATCATCTTCTCCTGATTACACCGATATTTATTAAACTTTTCCTTCATTTTTTCACTTATATTCTGTTTATAGAAAAATCAAGAATATAGTCAAGAACTAAATCACAATGTAAATATGTAATTTAAATAAATTAAGCCAAATTAGGAAAATAGTTACGATATTTTTAGTTCTATTACGAGAATTCGTCATCTCCGCAAGAACGCAACTCAAATCAGATATCTTGGTTAAGTAAGAGTTAGAAGTGATAGAGAGCCTGGTATTCTTAGTGTCATCTCATAAAAAGTCTTCAAAAGGGATATTGTTAGGTGGGTAAGGGGCTCTCCGGCTCGGTTGTCAAAGTTTAGAGTACTTGCTACTTTACTTGGGATGGAAAAAAAGTTCTCTTTGCCTTTATATTTCTACTAGATGGAACTCACCTTACATGATGCTTATAGAAGCGTGTTTGAAACCTATGACCGATATGATGCCTCGTTCAAGGTAGATTTGGGTGATTCTGTGCTTGCGGATTATGATTGGGATTATTTAGAGAATTTTGTAACCCTTTTGAATAATTTTTATGAGATGATACTAAGAATCTCAGACTCTCTTTATATCACTTCTAATTATTACTTAACCAAGATATCTGATTTGAGTTGCTTTCTTGCGGAGATGATGACTTCTCGGAATAGAACTGAAAAGGTATAACTATTTTCCTAGTTTTGCTTAATTTATCTAAATTACATATTTACATTGTGATTTAGTTCTTGACTATATTCTTGATTTTTCTATAAAAAAATATGGGTGAAAAAAATGAAGGAATAGTTTGATAAATAGTGGGCTGATCCGGAGAAGATGAACTTGGTAATTTTCTTTGCCAATATTTTTTATCCAAAAGATAAAGTTGAATACATGTCATTCCAGTTCCGTCAGTTGTTTGGTAAAGAAAGAGGTGAAACATGTTTTACGATGGTAGAGTCTACACTCATTTCCTTGTTTGTAGATTATGTGGCAGAATATTCTAATTCTGGATCTGATCTTTCTCAATCTCTCTCAATCGGAAAAACGTATCCCACGTACAATCTAGGTTTAAGAATTTATTAAAGAAGCAAAAGTTTGAAAGTAGGGTCTTATATAGGAAAAAAGTGGGCTTGATGTATACCTAGGTGAGGCATGGTGGATAGTGAATAAATGGTTACCCATTCTTTCAAAATTTGCTAGAGATGTATTTGTTGTGCCAATTTCAACAGTTGCATCTGAATCGACCTTTAGTATAAGTGGGAGAGTGTTGGATAATTTAGGAGTTCTCTAACTCCTAAAATAGTTGAAGCACTTATTTGTACACAAGATTAGTTTAGAGGCCCTATACAACCCTGAGGTATGACATTAATTTATCATTTATTTGGAGGACCCCGATAAAGGTATGAGTATGCCATTAATTTATCATTTATTTATTATAGTTATGTATTTGAGTTGCTATTTTTTAGTTACTTTTAATTTTCAAACTTCCAGAAATGTCAGATTTAAGAATTGAAAGTTATTCTGTCATAGTACACAAGCTTCAAATTATTTGGGCGATTTTCAAGTTGATTCATGATTGTTGATGCTCTGAGCCGATGAGCCCGTGATGTATGTATATTTATTCACAAAAGGTGGTTATTTATATAAGTTCTTATGACCATATCAAACATTTTTGTTGTTTCAGGATTCAGATGAAGATAAGGTCATAAGGGTCGTTTTATTAAGTGATGATAAGTTTGGTAAGCTTTGCCTATTTGGAATTTGGACACTTGATTATTTGGTTGTAAAATTTCAAAACATTTGCACTTGCTCCAAAGTTCAAAGGACTTGGTAATTTGGTTTAGTTTTGTAATTTTGGAAGTTTGGACTTTGAAACTTTGGTTGTAACTTATATTATTACTTGTTTTGAAACTTGGTATGGTTTGGTTTAGTTTAATTGTTAATTTGGTATATTAATTGTTACTTGTTAAATCTAAAAAAAAAAAGGTTTGTTGGCGGGGACCTCATGGCCCCGTGGTCCACTTTTGTGGGCCCTACAAGCTCTACCTCTATGAGCCTGCACCGGAAAAGACCTCCTGTCTTCCCCCGGATTCGAACCCTAGGCCTCAACCTACAGGCCGGCCCCCCAGGTGGAAGCGTTTACGGAAGAGAGGTGGCCACTAGGCCAAAGACCTAGTGGTTTACTTGTTAAATCTAGAAATGGGCTAAAATAAGGAAATTGGGAAAAAGGCAAAAAAAAAAGGATGCATTGTGGATATTCGAAAGTTTCGGTTTTATCCAATTTTCGATCGGATTTCAGGGTGCTCATCCTTCGCTCGATATCCGATCGGGTTTAAGGTTTTGGGCCCCGACCCGACCGATGCTCACCCTATCAGCATTTGGCTGGAGTCACGTCGTCAGTCGTGAGCGGTGACCGGTGGTGAGTTCCGTCTTTGTCAATCGTCTTCGTTGTCTTCACTGAATTAGAATTAGAAGTATTTATATTTATTAGTTATTAATATTCTTTATAAAATTAAATTACATTCAAATATTCAGACGGGTGAGGATATGGGTACCCAACCCAAACTGTCGTACCCGTGAAAAATATCGGGTTCGCGTGGTCGGGTTTCTCGGGTAGCCGGATATTGATTCAGGCCTTTTCGGGTCGGGTCGGTCGGGTTCTGCTCACCCGTACTCAATAATAAGTGTTTAGCTAACCATGAATAGTTAACTAAGGTTTCTATTCCAATTAGGAATATGGTGTTTCCCTTTATATCTATCTTGAAATTAGGATGAATTTTTATGGGATTTTATGGTACATATATGTATTTTCTCAACATCAACAACTTATGCAGTTGTTCAACTTAATATAAAATTCCTCTATCCCAAATTAAGTATCCATATTTCTTTTTTAATTTGTCTCAAAGTATGTTAACTTTCAAAAGTAAGTGTCCATATTTTTCAATTCTACCTTTTTATATAAATGGAGAAATTTATTACTCCCTTTGCTATAAAGGGTAGAATTATCATCTAGTTAATTAAAGGTAACAGTTACACATTTTAAATTTTGTGTGCCTTTTATACTGCAGAACTTGTCAGGTGTAATAACTGTTGTTTGATAGTTGCTGAATGGTTTGATGTATAATGGTTAAATGGGCAGAATGCTTAAGAGGCTGGTGTATGATATACTGCAAAATGAAATATGGTTGTTTGGTAAATGTTTTGAATGGAAGGTCTGAATGACAACAAATTACCATTTTCATCGTCCGTATGATTTAATTATAAATGAAATATAGCTATATGGCAGGTATCTAAATATAACAATTATTTTGCAAATATAACTACACACTCAACATTACTATTTCAGAACAACATTTCATATTAAATCCAAACAAGCATATAATTAATTTTTCAAGTTTAGAATAAACAAAATCAATAACAATCAAAATCCAACGTAAAGGTTTTTGAACAATTCTTAGTTTGACGTATTTAACCGATTTGCAATCTGGTCGCGTAAATTAACCATGTATTCACTATTTTGAGTACCAAAAGTTGAGAGATCACTGAGCTGAGTAATGGAGAAAGGGGGTCGTCGACAGGAACCATCGGTGGTAGGGCTGCACATGGGTTGGGTTGGTCAAGTTGAAGGCGTTTGATCAATCCAACCCAATGTTTGCGGATTGAAAAATTTCAACCCAACCCAACCTAAACCGTATGGGTTGAAACTTTCGTATGTTATTTTACACTAGCTAAACATTTATGTTTGAATGCAGTACAATAAAAATGAGAACATACCAAAATGGCGATTCATGTGAATAAGAAAATAATTTTACGGTTGAAATTATAATATAATTTTGAATATGGTTGCAACGGGAGAAGTCGGGATTGGTGCCTTAAATGAAGTCTTTCAGGATTGGTCGTTGTGTGTCACCACCTCCCACCTATCCTAGTTCTGAAAAAAAGTTGAGGTTAACGTGAGAAACGTGACAAGTGGTTATCAACTGTTGGATTAGAAATGGATACACATTAGGAATGAGATGCACCGAGATAAGTTTTAATCTGAACTATTTGGCACAACCCTAGATACAAAATAGGCTATGAACCATTTTTTTTGCCAAACAACCGCAGCCTCTTATCTATTCAGATGTGAACTCTTAATTGAGCCATTGAAAGGTAAACAAACAACCCCTAAGATTAAAACTGAATCTAGACATTTAATGTACAAAAGTACACATATGAAGTTGTAATCCATGTATAAGCTTAAGCTTTATGGTATCAACAAAACAAGTTTATAAACAACATAAGGGCAATGACTATATATTGCTGTAAAAAATGCTCTAACACAACTATTTTATATAAACAAAATAAGGGCAATGGTTGACCATCTTTAATCTCTAATGTTATAAAATCATTAAACAACATTTAGGGGTAGTTTGTATAACCCAACCATGTCTGGTTCTAGTAATACCAAATACCAAAAAGACAACTTGTCATGTCCTATCTAGTCCTTTATGCATACCAAAACACTATCTAAATGTTGTACATGGATTGTTTCTTGTACCATCCTTGGCCATTTCTATGTTGTGTTACCATTGGTATATGCTCCTTTTAATCTCTTAAATGGAGTAGTAGATGGATTATCTTTTTCACTTGTTAGTATTAGAGTATTAGTTTTCTATTGGTCGTAACTCAACATCAGGAGTTGAAGCAACTTTAACTTTTGCAATCAATCAACTAGCATTACATCATGACATGGTACAAATTCAAACCAACTTGTATGTATGCATATTCAAATCAACAAAAACATGTATGTATGTTTAGATTGCCAAAAATAACATGTATGTTGTTACATGTAAAAAAAGGGTAGACGCCACTCTCTGAAATTCCTCCACCGTACCCGTTCCACGGTAATCATTGGGGATGTAAATCAATGCATACATTCTATTGGCAGAGAAACGGTTCCCGGGCTCGCCTCATTCATATGGATTAAACCCACATAGAGGGTTGTCTAAAAATTGACAGCCCGCACATAACCCAATTAAACCCATTTGTTAAACTGCCAATCCTCTAAACCATCAAACCGCCGATTAGCTATTTTGACCTACACTTTTCACCTCCTAGCCATTCCTCTCTCAAACTCACCAATTTATCAACATCTCCGCAAGTGCCTATTCTATAACTTGAGGAAGGGGCATTTTTTTGAGTTGGGATCCCGCAAGTGGTTGAACTACGACTTGCAGAACTACCACTAGGGGTGCTCAAAAAACCGACCAATCTGGTCAACTCAACCCGAAAACCCCTAAAAAAATCAACTCGAGGTAACTCGACATTTAATCGATACAAAATTAGGGCAACTGTAACGCCCCGAATTTCCAAGTAAGTAACCGACCCCATTCGTATATTTATATTTTCGGTATTTAAAGGTTTGTACGTGGGTTTCGATGCTTTTGCATGCTTGTCGTTATGAGTCGTAACCAGCCTCGAGAAAGAGGGAAGAAACGTGATCGAACCGAGTTTGGACAGCAGCAGGCCAGAGGCTGGCGACTATGCCCGACGACATTTCCCAGGGCATAGTCGCGGTGGTAATTTCGCGGCACAAGGACCAAATCGAACAGAGAGCTGCACTTGGGCAGCGACTATGCCCGACGACAATGCCCGGGGCATAGTCGTGAGTGGCATTGTCGTGTGCTTGGTCGAAGGCCTGGTACGTAGAGTCGATTTTGGACAGATTTTGGGCATTTCCTTCTTCTTTTCTGCAGCTAATCGATCCCCACCTCCTCTTGGGTGATTTCTTCTCTTTTTCCCTTCTCCCTCCTCATTCAATGCACCTTAAACCCTAACATTTAATGCTTCTCTTCTAAGGGTTAGTCACTTCAAATATTGTTGTCTTTGTGGTCTAGTAAGCTTCAAAGGGGTCAAGCTTCATCCAAGTACATCCACTCTCAAGATTTCACCATTTTTAGGGTTTTCTTCTTTATAGGGGTTTCACTCACAAAACCCATTGGTGAGTATTCTTATCCTATTTACTTCATTAAATGCCAGTATACTTAAGTTTACTTGCAATATGATTATGTTGGGTTTTTGTCAAATTAGAGTTTTATGAATATTTAATGGTTATGAGTTTTAACACCATATTTCTCTTCCTAACCACTCTCATATGATCAAAAGGAAAACATATCACTATTTGGAAACCTAAAACTAAGGTTTCCATGTTTTTAGCTCAACTTGAATACTATCACTTCAAATATGAAATATGATGCCTTTGCTATGGTGTTGATAAAAAGAGTTTGTATTTATGTTATTGAGGTAAAAGTATGAGAATACATACGCTACACCCATAAGTATGTAGGAGTTTATTTGTGAGGAAATATGCCATTGTGCTTGATGTATGTTCATAATTTGATAAATAGAAAAGTATGATTACTTTGAGCTCTAATCTATCCTTGTTTGATCATGTTTGGAGATATCCATAGTATCCAACTCCTTGTGCACGAGGGATTGGGTTGTAATGATTATTTGTCGAATTGTTGGCCATCATGGGCCGCTAGCGAGTAGGCAATAAGGGACTTGAGGTTCTTGAGGTGTAACTCGTCTAGCTTGGATATGCAATGTGGTCCCATAAGTCCTTGACGTGTAACTCGACGGAGTAGGTAATAAAGGCATTAATTGATGGTTTGAGGTTGTGATGTCTACATGGCAAGGGAACTAAAACCGGGACTTGAGGTGCAATCCAATAACATCTCGGGTGACTCCATGTCATGTGTTCTCTTCACCCCGATGGAAACTGGTCTCCCCCGTATTTCGGGAAGTATTTTTCCCTTGTATATCGTATGCTCAGGTTGAGCCATTTGACGGAAATCAAATGGTGATTATTTGCTACCGCACGGTTCCGGTAACATTGGTTGACTTACAATATCGTTTATTTGAATTAATATTGTGAAGCTAGTCGTACTTGCTAGATCTCCGGTCTAACACTTGTGGTGTTGTATATTGTGGTACAGGCCCCCATGTCTTTGACATGTTGATTTTGCCGACCATGCTTAGGAGCTTGGAGGGTCGGGCTTTTTGGGAATCGAGATGAGAGACTTTTTGGAGATATAGTGACACTCGGATTAATCTAGCTTACTTTAATTCTAGATTAATAGGTTGTGGTGTATTATGTCTCAATACTCATTTATTTATACATTGTCCAAACTATCCCGTTGTATTTAAGGGTTTTAGTTGGCTTAAAATATGAAGTTTACGGTACCCATTTTCCGGAAATTCCCTATGTTAATTGTCTAAATTTCTAGGGTGTTACAAGTTGGTATCAGATCTCTAGTTTAAGTGAACTAGGTGTGCTAGTATGATGCCTAGACATAAGCTGAGACTATTAGGTGATGAAATGGGTAGAAACACTTAGATGGGACGTTTCGGAGTCAACGAAAATTACATTATTGTGAATTATGAAAGTGGTAACGAGAATTCTTATGTGTAGTATGTTCATAATTTCAATTAGCTACTGCTATTATGAATATATTGGTACGTGGGCATGCTTGATTGCTATGATTATAATGATCAATGATTGTGCTAGTACGTTTCCTTATGTATATCTCGTAGCCTATGTTCTCATCCTTGTTCTTGAATGTGTCAGACGAAAATGGTAAATACGAGGAGTAGACCTCAGTCATCGCCGGAAGGTAACACCGTGACTGAATCCACGGCCGATCAATCGAACGTAAATGCGTCAACTTTGCCTCCTCCACTTCCACCTTTGTTGGATGGGAGAGTGGACCAGATACCAAGGAAAAATATTACCTCCACCAACCCTGTTATAACGGAAGTGACCCCTCAAACTCAAATGAGGGACATGATGTGGGCTATGAACGATACCATGGCTAAGCAACATGAGTTGTTCATGAACCTTCTGGAGGACAAGGATGCTAACCCGCGCCGTCATGAAACGATCAAAGAAAATGTGGTTGTTGTGGGATCCGAGGGAACTGGTGATGAGAACCGGATTGATTGATTAGCCACCTTGGAGACAAGACCAATGGGAAGGGTTTGCTCCTACAAAACTTTCCTTTGTTGTAAATAGCCGGAGTTTGCCGGTTCTGACAATCCGGTGGCCTGCATGAACTGGATTCAGGAGATTGACCAAGCCTTCAGGGCTTGTGACTGTGAAGAGAACCAGAAAGTGAAGTTTAGTTCTCAAATGCTCGGGAGTTCAGCTTTAACTTGGTGAAATGTCTACACCGCCACCCTAAAAGCTTCGGTTTTGGCCAAAATGTCTTGGACCGCTTTTAAAAAGAATATCTTGGAAGAGTATTGCAATGAGCAAGAAATGGACTTGATCGAGGAAGAGTTCCGGTCAATCAAGAAGGGAAATTTGTCAGTTAGGGAGTATACCCGACTCTTCATGGAAAAGTTGAACCTTGTGGGGCACGTGGCCCCAACTAAGAAAGAAAAGATGAAAGCGTATTTGAAAGGCTTACCTGCTGATATGATGGCAATGGTTCGTAACTCCAAAGCCACTAACCTCCGAGAGACGATCGAAGAGGCTAAGGTCATGGAGAGGGTCTATGCAAGGGACAAGGAGGAAAAAGCTAGAGTCGGGGAGAAGCGGAAGTGGGAGAGCCCACATAATTCGTTCAAAAAGTCGAGGTTTCAGCCGAGTGGTAGAGGAGGGGACAACCGTCGAGAGGCGAGGTGGTGTCCTAAGTGCAAAAGCAAGCACTTAGGGTCTTGCAATTCTGGTCACACTAGTCCGGAGTGCCATATAAAGGGAACGGTTTGTTTCGAGTGCAAGGAAATTGGGGACGTGAAGCGGGAATGCCCCAAGTTGAAAGGGGACATTAGAGGGACCGGTTCGGGAAGTCAACCAAGGAGGGAGGCCATTCCCAAGCCTCAAGGGAGGGCTTTCCAAATGACGAAAGAAGAAGCGAAGAAAATCGCCAATGTGGTGTCGTGTACGTTCTTACTCAACTCTTTACCCGCTAGAGTATTGTTTGATTCGGGTGCAAATTGTTCTTTCGTGTCGAATGTATTTTGCAAGTCTATGAATGTGCCTATTAGTACTCTACACGATGCTTTAGTCATTGAGGTAGCAAATGGGGAAAAGGTAGTTTTGTGGGAAATCATGGAGAAATGTCGCCTAGAAATCAGTGGTGAAATCTTCGAAGTAGACCTAATCCCCATGGCTATTGGGAGCTTTGACGTGGTGACTGGAATGGATTGGTTTGCTAAACACAAAGCGGAGATTTTGTCCTCAAATAAACTTATAAGGATACCTCTCCTAAGAGTGGGGATTTCGTCCTAGTGTACGGAGAGAAACGTAAGGGCGAGGTGGCTATCATATCTTCCATCAAGGCAAGGAACTGCCTAATAAATAAGTACCCACCGTTTCTAGCCTACATGGTGGACACCAAAACAGAGAAAAAGAAAGTAGAAGATGTGAAGGTCGCCAACGAGTATCCGGATGTTTTCCCTGATGACTTACCGGGTTTGCCACCCGACCGTCAAGTGGAGTTCAAGATTGATTTGATTCTAGAAGCGGCACCGATAGCCCGCGCACCGTACCATCTCGCTCCAACAGAAATGCAAGAGATGATGACACAACTACAAGAACTTCTAGAGAAGGGTTTTGTGAAACCGATCTCATCGCCTTGGGGAGCTCCGGTGCTTTTCGTCAAGAAGAAGGATGGGTCGATGCGGATGTGTATCGACTACCAGGACTTTAACAAGGTAACCGTGAAGAATAAGTATCCGCTTCCCCGAATAGACGACCTCTTTGATCAACTTCAAGGAGCCGGATGCTTCTCCAAGATTGATCTCCGATCCGGTTACCACCAGGTGAAAGTTAAAGAAGAAGACGTTTCAAAGACGACATTTAGGACTCGGTATGGGCACTACGAGTTCTTAGTCATGTCATTTGGTTTGACGAACGCGTTGGAATTTTTTATGGATTTGATGAACCGAGTGTACCGACCATTATTGGATAAGTCAGTAATCGTTTTCATCGATGATATCTTAGTGTACTCCAAACACGAGGTAGAGGAAAGAGAAGTTGTACCCTAAATTCTCTAAGTGTGAGTTTTGGTTGCGGGATGTGCAATTCCTCGGGCATATGGTTACCCGAGAAGGTGTGAAGGTGGATCCCGCGAAGGTTGAGGCAATGATGAATTGGGAGCCTCCAAAGAGTCCTACGGAAATTAGAAGCTTCTTGGCCTTGCCGGGTACTTCCGAAGATTCATCCAAGACTTCTCCAAGATTGCTTCGTCACTAACCGCATTAACTCGAAAGAATGTGAAATTCGTGTGGACTAGCACGCAAGAGGAAGCATTTCGAACTTTACAACGAAAACTTGTGAAGCCCCAATCTTGTCCTTACCCGAAGGAGCGGAAGACTTCGTCGTTTATAGCGATGCGTCCAAGATGGGTTTTTGTTGTGTTTTGATACAAAGAGGCAAGGTGATAGCATATGCATCGAGGCAGTTGAAAGAGAACGAAAAAAATTACCCAACTCATGACCTCGAGTTGGCGGCGGTCGTGTTTGCATTGAAGTTATGGCGACACTACTTGTTTGATACAAAATGCACGCTTTACACCGATCATAAAAGTTTGAAGTATGTCTTTGACCAAAAGGAGTTAAATACGCTCCAACGAAGGTGGTTGGAGTTGCTTAAAGACTATGACTGCAAACTACTAAACCATCCAGGCAAGGCGAATGTGGTAGCGGACGCTTTGAGTCGGAAGGAGTATAGTGGGAAGGTGAAAACGTCGTTGGCAAGGATTGAAATTATCTCAAGCTTGATAGACATGATCAAGACCGCTCAAACCGAAGCTCTACTTGAGGCGAACCTCAAGGAGGAATCGATGGTGAAACATCATCTTCTATTGACGAAAGATGGTAGAAGTCTAAAACTTTTCCAAGGGCGGATTTGGGTTCCTAAAATCAGAGGGTGCCGAGAGTTACTCATCGAAGAAGCCCACAAGTCAAAGTACTCTATACATCCCGGAAGCACCAAAATGTATAGAGATCTGAAGTTAAACTATTGGTGGCCGGTTATGAAGCTCGATGTGGCCGGTGTTGTTGAGAAATGCATCACGTATTCGATATGGTAGTTTGCAATCACTTGAAATACCATAATGGAAGTGGGATCACATCATGATGGACTTTGTGACGAAACTACCGAAGACTTTGAAAGGTCACGATACCATTTGGGTAATTGTGGATCGAATGACAAAGAGTGCTCACTTCTTGGCTATGAGGGAAACGTTGCCATTAGACAAATTGGCAAGGTTGTACATCAACGAAGTGGTCTCTAGGCACGGGGTGCCAATGTCTATTGTATCTGATCGCGACGGTCATTTTACCCCTCACTTTTGGAGAGCCTTTCAAATGGAATTGGGAACGAAGGTAAAGTTGAGTACGACTTATCATCCTCAAACGGACGGGCAAAGCGAGCGGACCATCCAAACTTTAGAAGACATGTTGAGGTTGTGCGTAATCGATTTTGGTGGAAATTGGGACTCTCATCTTCCATTGGTGGAATTTGCCTACAAAAATAGTTACCATTCGAGTCTCAGTGTGGCACCATTCGAGGTCTTATATGGGCGGAAATGTAGAACGCCCGTTCGTTGGCTCGAGGCGGGGGAGAAACAATTCGCTGGACCGGAGATTGTGCAAGAAACGGCCGACAAAGTAAAATGCATTTGGGAACGGTTGAAAGCCACTCAAGACCGTCGAAAGAGTTATGCCGATAAAAAGAGACGCCGATGGAGTTCCAAGTGGGTGATCGTGTTTTGTTGAAGGTCTCACCTTGGAAGGGAATCATTAGGTTTGGGAAGCGTGGAAAGCTTAGTCCCCGTTTTTTTGGGCCTTTTTCGATTTTGGAGCGGGTGGGACTACAAGCCTACAAGCTAGAGCTACCGCCTGAGATGAGTGGAATTCACCCAACATTTCACGTTTGCTATTTGCGGAAATGTTTGGCGGAAGAAAAGGACGTCATCCCGTTGACGGATATTCGCGTGGACAACACCCGATACGTGGAAGCCCCATAAGCTATTTGGAAAGAGAGACAAAGATGCTACGACACAAGGAGGTGATCATGGTGAAGGTTCAATGGAAGCATTACCGGGGCGCCAACGTGACTTGGGAATCCGAGGAGGATATGAAGAGGCGTTACCCCCATCTATTCGCTTAATGCAAGATTTCAGGACGAAATCTTTTCGAAGGAGGGGAGGATTGTAACACCCCGAATTTCCAAGGAAGTAACCGACCCCATTCGTATATTTATATTATCGGTATTTAAAGGTTTGTACGTGGGTTTCGATGCTTTTTCATGCTTGTCGTTATGAGTCGTAACCAGCCGCGAGAAAGAGGGAAGAAACGTGAACGAACCGAGTTTGGACAGCAGCAGGCCAGAGCCCGGCGACTATGCCCGGCGACATTGCCCAGGGCATAGTCGCGGTGGCAATGTTGCCGCACAAGGACCAAATCGAACAGAGAGCTGCACTTGGGCAGCGACTATGCCCGGCGACAATGCCCGGGGCATAGTCGCGAGTAGCATTGTCGCGCGTGGGGTTGAGGGGATGATACTTAGAGTCGATTTTGGATAGATTTAGGGCATTTCCTTCTTCTTTTCTGCAGCTGATCGATCCCACCTCCTCTTGGGCGATTTCTTCTCTTTTTCCGTTCTCCCTCCTCATTCAATGCACCTTAAACCCTAGCATTTAATGCTTCTCTTCTAAGGGTTAGTCACTTCAAATATTGTTGTCTTTGTGGTCTAGTAAGCTTCAAAGGGGTAAAGCTTCATCCAAGTACATCCACTCTCAAGATTTCACCATTTTTAGGGTTTTCTTCTTTATAGGGTTTTCACTCACAAAACCCATTGGTGAGTATTCTTGGGCTATTTACTTCATTAAATGTCAGTATACTTAAGTTTACTTGCAATATGATTATGTTGGGTTTTTGTCAAATTAGGGTTTTATGAATATTTAATGGTTATGAGTTTTAACACCATATTTCTCTTCCTAACCACTCTCATATGATCAAAAGGAAAACATATCACTATTTGGAAACCTAAAACTAAGGTTTCCATGTTTTTAGCTCAACTTGAATACTATCACTTCAAATATGAAATATGATGCCTTTGCTATGGTGTTGATAAAAAGAGTTTGTATTTATGTTATTGAGGTAAAAGTATGAGAATACATACGCTACACCCATAAGTATGTAGGAGTTTATTTGTGAGGAAATATGCCATTGTGCTTGATGTATGTTCATAATGTGATAAATAGAAAAGTATGATTACTTTGAGCTCTAATCTATCTTGTTTGATCATGTTTGGAGATATCCATAGTATCCAGCTCCTTGTGCACGAGGGGTTGGGATGTAATGATTATTTGTCGAATTGTTGGCCATCATGGGCCGCTAGCAAGTAGGCAATAAGGGACTTGAGGTTCTTGAGGTGTAATTCGTCTAGCTTGGATATGCAATGTGGTCCCATAAGTCCTTGACGTGTAACTCGACGGAGTAGGTAATAAAGGCATTAATTGATGGTTTGAGGTTGTGATGTCTACATGGCATGGGAACTAAAACCGGGACTTGAGGTGCAATCCAATAACATCTCGGGTTAATCCATGTCATGTGTTCTCTTTACCCTGATGGAAACTGGTCTCCCTCGTATTTCAGGAGTATTTTCCCTTGTATATCGTATGCTCAGGTTGAGCCATTTGACGGAAATCAAATGGTGATTATTTGCTACCGCACGGTTCCGGTAACATTGGTTGACTTACAATATCGTTTATTTGAATTAATATTGTGAAGCTAGTCGTACTTGCTAGATCTCCGGTCTAACACTTGTGGTGTTGTATATTGTGGTACAGGTCCCCATGTCTTTGACATGTGGATTTTGCCGACCATGCTTAGGAGCTTGGAGGGTCGGGCTTTTTGGGAATCGAGATGAGAGACTTTTTTGAGATATAGTGACACCCAGATTAATGTAGCTTACTTTAATTCTAGATAAATAGGTTGTGGTGTATTATGTCTAAATACTCATTTATTTATACATTGCCAAACTATCCCGTTGTATTTAAGGGTTTTTGTTGGCTTAAAATATGAAGTTTATGGTACCCATTTTCCGTAAATTCCCTATGTTAATTGTCTAAATTTCTAGGGTGTTACAAGTTGGTATCAGATCTCTAGTTTAAATGAACTAGGTGTGCTAGTATGATGCCTAGACATAAGCTGAGACTATTAGGTGATGAAATGGGTAGAAACACTAAGATGGGATGTTTCGGAGTCGACGGAAATTACATTATTGTGAATTATGAAAGTGGTAACGAGAATTCTTATGTGTAGTATGTTCATAATTTCAATTAACTACTGCTATTATGAATATATTGGTACGTGGGCATGCTTGATTGCTATGATTATAATGATCAATGATTGTGCTAGTACGTTTCCTTATGTATATCTCGTAGCCTATGTTCTCATCCTTGTTCTTGAATGTGACAGACGGAAATGGTAAATACGAGGAGTAGACCTCAGTCATCGCCGGAAGGTAACACTGTGACTGAATCCACGGCCGATCAACTGAACGTAAATGCGTCAACTTTGCCTCCTCCACTTCTACCTTTGTTGGGTGGAAAGTGGAACAGATACCAAGGAAAAATATTACCTCCACCAACCCTGTTATAACGGAAGTGACCCCTCAAACTCAAATGAGGGACATGATGTGGGCTATGAACGATACCATGGCTAAGCAACATGAGTTGTTCATGAAACTTCTGGAGGACAGGGATGCTAACCCGCGCCGTCATGAAACGATCGAAGAAAATGTGGTTGTTGTGGGATCCGGGGGAACTGATGATGAGAACCGGATTGATTGATTAGTCACCTTGCAGACAAGACCAATGGGAAGGGTTTGCTCCTACAAAACTTTCCTTTGTTGTAAACCGTCGGAGTTTGCCGGTTCTGACATTCCGGTGGCCTGCATGAACTGGATTCGGGAGATTGACCAAGCCTTCAGGGCTTGTGACTGTGAAGAGAACCAGAAAGTGAAGTTTGGTTCTCAAATGCTCGGGAGTTCAGCTTTAACTTGGTGGAATGTCTACACCGCCACCCTAAAAGCTTCGGTTTTGACCAAAATGTCTTGGACCGCTTTTAAAAAGAATATATTGGAAGAGTATTGCAACGAGCAAGAAATGGACTTGATCGAGGAAGAGTTCCGGTCAATCAAGAAGGGAAATTTGTCAGTTAGGGAGTATACCCGACTCTTCATGGAAAAGTTGAACCTTGTGGGGCACGTTGCCCCAACTAAGAAAGAAAAGATGAAAGCGTATTTGAAAGGCTTACCTGCTGATATGATGGCAATAGTTCGTAACTCCAAAGCAACTAACCTTCGAGAGACGATCGAAGAGGCTAAGGTCATGGAGAGGGTCTATGCAAGGGACAAAGAGGAAAAAGCTAGAGTCGGGGAGAAGAGGAAGTGGGAGAGCCCACATAATTCATTCAAAAAGTCGAGGTTTCAGCCGAGTGGTATAGGAGGGGACAACCGTCAAGAGGCGAGGTGGTGTCCTAAGTGCAAAATCAAGCACTTCGGGTCTTGCAATTCTGGTCACACTAGTCCGGAGTGCCATATAAAGGGAACGGTTTGTTTCGAGTGCAAGGAAATTGGGCACGTGAAGCGGGAATGCCCCAAGTTGAAAGGTACATTAGAGGGACCGGTTCGGGAAGTCAACCAAGGAGGGAGGCCATTCCCAAGCCTCAAGGGAGGGCTTTCCAAATGACGAAAGAAGAAGCGAAGAAAACCGCCGATATGGTGTCGGGTACGTTCTTACTCAACTCTTTACCCGCTAGGGTATTGTTTGATTCGGGTGCAAATTGTTCTTTCGTGTCGAATGTATTTTGCAAGTCTATGAATGTGCCTATTAGTACTCTACGTGATGCTTTAGTCAATGAGGTAGCAAATGGGGAAAAGGTAGTTTTGCGGAAAATCATGGAGAAATGTCGCCTAGAAATTAGTGGTGAAATCTTCGAAGTAGACCTCCTCATGGCTATTGGGAGCTTTGACGTGGTGACTAGAATGGATTGGTTTGCTAAACACAAAGCGGAGATTTTGTGCTCAAATAAATTTATAAGGATACCTCTCCTAAGAGTGGGGATTTCGTCCTATTGTACGGAGAGAAGCGTAAGGGCGAGGTGGTTATCATCTCTTCCATCAAGGCAAGGAAGTGCCTAATAAATAAGTACCCACCGTTGCTAGCCTACATGGTGGACACCAAAACAGAGAAAACGAAAGTAGAAGATGTGAAGGTCGCCAGCGAGTATCTGGATGTTTTCCCTGATGACTTACCGGGTTTGCCACCCGACCGTCAATTGGAGTTCAAGATTGATTTGATTCCAGAAGCGGCACCGATAGCCCGCACACCGTACCATCTCGCTCCAACAGAAATGCAAGAGATGATGACACAACTGCAAGAACTTCTAGAGAAGGGTTTTGTGAGACCGAGCTCATCGCCTTGGGGAGCTCCGGTGCTTTTCGTCAAGAAGAAGGATGGGTCGATGCGGATGTGTATCGACTACCGGGAATTAAACAAGGTAACCGTGAAGAATAAGTATCCGCTTCCCCGAATAGACGACCTCTTTGATCAAATTCAAGGAGCCGGATGCTTCTCCAAGATTGATCTCCGATCCGGTTACCACCAGGTGAAAGTTAAAGAAGAAGACGTTTCGAAGACGACATTTAGGACTCGGTATGGGCACTACGAGTTCTTAGTCATGTCATTTGGTTTGACGAACGCGCTGGCAATTTTTATGGATTTGATGAACCGAGTGTACCGACCATTCTTGGATAAGTCAGTAATCGTATTCATCGATGATATCTTGGTGTACTCCAAACACGAGGTAGAGGAAAGAGAAGTTGTACGCTAAATTCTCTAAGTGTGAGTTTTGGTTGCGGGATGTGCAATTCCTCGGGCATGTGGTTACCCGAGAAGGTGTGAAGGTGGATCCCGCGAAGGTTGAGGCAATGATGAATTGGGATTTCAGACTTTACAACGAAAACTTTGTGAAGCCCCAATCTTGTCCTTACCCGAAGGAGCGGAAGACTTCGTCGTTTATAGCGATGCGTCCAAGATGGGTTTGTGTTGTGTTTTGATGCAAAGAGGAAAGGTGATAGCGTATGCATCGAGGCAGTTGAAAGAGCACGAAAAAAATTACCCAACTCACGACCTCGAGTTGGCGGCGGTCATGTTTGCATTGAAGTTATGGCGACACTACTTGTATGGTACAAAATGCACGCTTTACACCGATCATAAAAGTTTGAAGTATGTCTTTGACCAAAAGGAGTTGAATTCGCGCCAACGAAGGTGGTTGGAGTTGCTTAAAGACTATGACTGCGAACTACTATACCATCCGGGCAAGGCGAATGTGGTAGCGGACGCTTTGAGTCGGAAGGAGTATAGTGGGAAGGTGAAAACGTCGTTGGAAAGGATTGAAATTATCTCAAGCTTGATGGACATGATCAAGACCGCTCAAACCGAAGCTCTACTTGAGGCGAACCTCAAGGAGGAATCGATGGTGAAACATCATCTTCTATTGACGAAAGATGGTAGAAGTCTGAAACTTTTCCAAGGGCGGATTTGGGTTCCTAAAATCAGAGGGTGCCGAGAGTTACTCATCGAAGAAGCCCACAAGTGAAAGTACTCTATACATCCCGGAAGCACCAAAATGTATAGAGATCTGAAGTTGAACTATTGGTGGCCGGTTATGAAGCTCGATGTGTCCGGTGTTGTAGAGAAATGCATCACGTGTTCGCTAGTGAAAGCCGAGCATCAACGACCCTATGGTAGTTTGCAATCACTTGAAATACCATAATGGAAGTGGGATCACATCATGATGGGCTTTGTGACGAAACTACTGAGGACTTTGAAAGGTCACGATACCATTTGGGTAATTGTGGATCGAATGACCAAGAGTGCTCACTTCTTGGCTATGAGGGAAACGTTGCCATTGGACAAATTGGCAAGGTTGTACATCAACGAAGTGGTCTCTAGGCACGAGGTGCCATTGTCTATTGTATCTGATCGCGACGGTCATTTTACCCCGCACTTTTGGAGAGCCTTTCAAAGGGAATTGGGAACGAAGGTAAAGTTGAGTACGACTTATCATCCTCAAATGGACGGGCAAAGCGAGCGGACCATTCAAACTTTAGAAGACATGTTGAGGTTGTGCGTAATCGATTTTGGTGGAAATTGGGACTCTCATCTTCCATTGGTGGAATTTGCCTACAACAATAGTTACCATTCGAGTCTCAGTGTGGCACCATTCAAGGTCTTATATGGGCGGAATGTAGAATGCCCGTTTGTTGGCTCGAGGCGGGCGAGAAACAATTCGCTGGACCGAAGATTGTGCAAGAAACGGTCGACAAAGTAAAATGCATTTGGGAACGGTTGAAAGCCGCTCAAGACCATCAAAAGAGTTATGCCGATAAAAAGAGACGCCGATGGAGTTCCAAGTGGGTGATCGTGTCTTGTTGAAGGTCTCACCTTGGAAGGGAATCATTAGGTTTGGGAAGCGTGGAAAGCTTAGTCCCCGTTTTCTTGGGCCTTTTCCGACTTTAGAGCGGGTGGGACTACAAGCCTACAAGCTAGAGCTACCGCCTGAGATGAGTGGAATTCACCCAACATTTCACGTTTGCTATTTGCGGAAATGTTTGGCGGAAGAAAAGGACGTCATCCCGTTGACGGATATTCGCGTGGACAACAACCGATGCGTGGAAGACCCGGAAGCTATTTGGAAAGAGAGACAAAGATGCTACGACACAAGGAGGTGATCATGGTGAAGGTTCAATGGAAGCATCACCGGGGCGCCAACGTGACTTGGGAATCCGAGGAGGATATGAAGAGGCGTTACCCCCATCTATTCGCTTAATGCAAGATTTCAGGACGAAATCTTTTCGAAGGAGGGGAGGATTGTAACACCCCGAATTTCCACGTAAGTAACCGAACCCATTCGTATATTTATATTATCGGTATTTAAAGGTTTGTACGTGGGTTTCGATGCTTTTGCATGCTTGTCGTTATGAGTCGTAACCAGCCGCGAGAAAGAGGAAAGAAACGTGACCGAACCGATTTTGGACAGCAGCAGGCCAGAGGCCGGCGACTATGCCCGACGACATTGACCAGGGCATAGTCGCGGTGGCAATGTGGCGGCACAAGGACCAAATCGAACAGAGAGTTGCACTTGGGCAGCGACTATGCCCGACGACAATGCCCAGGGCATAGTCGCGAGTAACATTGTCGCGCGTGGGGTCGAGGGGCTGATACTTAGAGTCGATTTTGGACAGATTTAGGGCATTTCCTTCTTTTCTGCAGCTGATCGATCCCACCTCCTCTTGGGCGATTTCTTATCTTTTTCCGTTCTCCCTACTCATTCAATGCACCTTAAACCCTAGCATTTAATGCTTCTCTTCTAAGGGTTAGTCACTTCAAATATTGTTGTCTTTGTGGTCTAGTAAGCTTCAAAGGGGGTCAAGCTTCATCCAAGTACATCCACTCTCAAGATTTCACCATTTTTAGGGTTTTCTTCTTTATAGGGTTTTCACTCACAAAACCCATTGGTGAGTATTCTTGGGCTATTTACTTCATTAAATGTCATTATACTTAAGTTTACTTGCAATATGATTATGTTGGGTTTTTGTCAAATTAGGGTTTCATGAATATTTAATGGTTATGAGTTTTAACACCATATTTCTCTTCCTAAACACTCTCATATGATCAAAAGGAAAAAATATCACTATTTGGAAACCTAGACCTAAAACTAAGGTTTCCATGTTTTTAGCTCAAGTTGAATACTATCACTTCAAATATGAAATATGATGCCTTAGCTATGGTGTTGATAAAAAGAGTATGTATTTATGTTATTGAGATAAAAGTATGAGAATACATACGCTACACCCATGAGTATGTAGGAGTTTATTTGTGAGGAAATATGCCATTGTGCTTGATGTATGTTCATAATGTGATAAATAGAAAAGTATGATTACTTTGAGCTCTAATCTATCTTGTTTGATCATGTTTGGAGATATCCATAGTATCCAATTCCTTGTACACGAGGGGTTGGGTTGTAATGATTAATTGTCGAATTGTTGGCCATCATGGGCCGCTAGCGAGTTGGCAATAAGGGACTTGAGGTCTTTTAGGTGTAACTCGTCTAGCTTGGATATGCAATGTGGTCCCATAAGTCCTTGAGGTGTAACTCGACGGAGTAGTCAATAAAGGCATTAATTGATGGTTTGAGGTTGTGATGTCTACATGGCATGGGAACTAAAACCGGGACTTAAGGTGCAATCCAATAACATCTCGGGTGACTCCATGTCATGTGTTGTTCTCTTCACCCCGATTGAAACTGGTCTCCCCCGTATTTCGGGAGTATTTCTCTCTTGTATATCTTATGCTCAGGTTGAGCCATTTGACGAAAATCAAATGGTGATTATTTGCTACCGCACGGTTCCGGTAACATTGGTTGACTTACAATATCGTTTATTTGAATTAATATTGTGAAGCTACTCGTACTTGCTAGATCTCCGGTCTAACACTTGTGGTGTTGTATATTGTGGTACAGGTCCCACTAGCGGTGCATCTTTGACGTGTTGATTTTGCCGACCATGCTTAGTAGCTTGGAGGGTCGGGCTTTTTGGGAATCGAGATGAGAGACTTTTTGGAGATATAGTGACACCCGGATTAATCTAGCTTACTTTAATTCTAGATTAATAGGTTGTGGTGTATTATGTCTCAATACTCATTTATTTATACATTGTCCAAACTATCCCGTTGTATTTAAGGGTTTTAGTTGGCTTAAAATATGAAGTTTATGTTACCCATTTTCCGGAAATTCCCTAACACTAGTACAAAAAAGGTTTTTTGTGACGGTTAAAACCGTTACCGTAGGTATACAGTAACGGTTTTCGTAGACGTAAAAATTGTCACCTATCTTGCCGTCACTTTTGATACACTTTTGGTTACGTTTAGAAAACGTTACCAAATCACATCAAAAACCGTTACCATAGGCTAAAACCGTCACCTTAAATGTATCAAAAAATTGTTTATTTTTCTAAAACCGTTACCATAACATAACATACGGTGACTTTTATTTTTAAAAACCGTCACCATAGCATAACATACGGTAACGCTATTTTATTAAAATTGTCATCGTAGCATGACATGCCTTAACGTTTATATTCAAAAACCGTCACCGGAGCTTGGTATATGGTGACGTTTATCAAAATCGTGACCATAACATTACATACAATGACATTTCATTATTCAAAATCGTTACCGTAGCATAACATACGGTGACATTTATTTCTCGAAATAGTCACAAAAACATGACATATGTTGACATTTCTATTTAAAAACCGTGACTGTAACGTGAAGTACAGTGACGTTTATTTTTAAAACAGTCACCATAGCATGACCTACATTGACGTTTACATTTAAAAAACATTACTGTAGCATGACATAAGGTGACGTTTATTTTTCAAAATCGTCAATGTAACACGATTTATGGCGACGTTTATTATTTAAAATCGTCACATTAGCATGATATATGATGACATTTATTTGTTGGAATTGTTACCATAGCATGACAGACGGTGACGTTTATTTTTTCAGACCCGTCATTGTAATAGGACATTGTGTGACGTTTATTTTTCAAAATTGTTACTGTAGTAGGACGTATTGTGACGTTTATTTTCGAAAATGTCTAATAGTCATACGTATGGTGATGGTTTTGACATCAAAACAGTCAACATACCACGACATAATGTGACAGATATTTTCAAAAGTGTCACCGTACCACGACATACTCTTGTTAATGCCAAAAATCGCACAGAAGTACAACTTGAGGTTAGTGTGGACTTTTAACAACTAAAGAAACGTATCTCAAGACCAAGCAACACAATCGCGAGGAAAATGTAAACAGAACAAGAGAATTGGTGACACGGAAAACCCCAAAACGAGGGAAAAACCCGCGGTCAACTTGTGAGAGTCGACGGTGCACTATAGTCACCAAACAAGGGCGAAAGTCCTTTTGTAACAGGTGATGTGTATACAACAGATTACAAATAAATGTAAACTAAACTTAGTCGTGCGTAATAGTTGTGTGTCGTGCGTAAAACGTGCGAAAAGAGGTGTCGTCCTGCGGTTCGAACTGCTGTCGTGCAGAGAGGCTTCAGCGATATTTGTTCGAATGCCTTGCGAATTATTGCGTTTCTGGTGTAGGATTGCTTAGAAACTAGATGAAGTAGAGCGAAATAGCTTGGAGTAGATTTCAGAACAGATTGAATCAGATCAAAACTGGATCCCCTTTTCGGCTGCAGCACAGGCTCTTTTATAGCTTCCGCTGGCCATTAATGGTGCCTTTATGGCGCACTTCGTAACCGCTGTCGGGCTTTGAATGCCATTGATGCTGATCGTTACTGACCGTTTGTACCATGAATGCCATTAACCCTGCATTAATGAACAAAAGAAAACGGGTTTGACTGTTAACGGTTAGTATAAAGCGTACGACCGTCTTAAGTCTTATATATCGGTCGTACGGAACGTACGACCAGCATGGAAACGTACGATCGAGCATACGTCCGTGAATAACCTGTAAGACCGTATCCTAATACAAGGGTGGTCGTGTGGAAATATTATCTGAGTTTCCTAGCGTCGGTTGTGAGGTGTATTTTTTACCCAAACAGTTTGCCCCCAAAATTTGAATTTTAGGCGTGAAATTCGAATTTTAAATCCGACGAAGGTATTTCGACACGTGTCGCACGGGGGGAGGGTCTCGTTGAATCTCAACCGTCTTGGTTCGCTTCGGATTGGAGGCAGTGAGGCTGTCGTGACGTCACGACGGCGTGTCAGAAGTGAAAAGACGTTTATAGGACAGGTGTCGCCCATCGGCATGATGCATGCGAAAAGGCGTTTGACAGGTGTCGACCATCGAGCGAGTCGACCTGACATGGTCTTTGCCATAAATAACGCAATTCTGGGAATCGTTTCCTCTTTACGCTCACTTGTGTTTTTAGGGAAGATTTCAGAGAGATTCCCTTGCCATTGTTACGTGCGATTCGAGCGTGTTATAAATTTCAACAGAGAAATTGAGTGTTCTTCACGTTTTTAGAAGAAAATGTCGATAGAACCAGCGAGTATCATCGATAATCAGGAAAGTTTGGAGGCTTTCAGGACTTTGTCCGGTATTCCGGATGTCGAAGAAATCTGCCCACCGGGCCAACTTTGGTCGACGGATTGTCCGAGTGGACATTTCATTTTGTACGAGTATCCCTTTAAGGTGGGTTTAAAATTGTCGCTTGTCCCACTGGCGAGGGAGTTTTTGGTCGAGTGTTAATGCCAAAAATCGCACCAAAGTACAACTTAAGGTCGATGTGGACATTTAACAACTAAAGAAACGCATCTCAAGCCAAATAACTTGATTACGAGGAAAAAGTAAAAGAAACAAGAGATTTGGTGACGCGGAAAACCCCAAAACGAGGGAAAAAACCGCGGTCGACTCTGTGAGAGTCGACAGTGCACTATAGTCGCCAATCAGGGGCGATAATCCTTGTGTTACAGGTGATTTATGTACAATAAGTTACAAATAAATGTAAATATAAACTTAGTCGTGTGCAAACGACGTGGGTCGTGCGTAAATCGTGCGAAATAACTTGTCGTCGTATGGTCTGAACTGTCGTCGTCCGGTGGTTCGAACTGTCGTCGTGCGATACTTGCGTGTTCGAATGCCTCGTTATATTGAGAGAAAAATATAGAAGTGAGTATAAGTAGCTCTGTCTCTTCTCCCTTTGCTCAAAGGTGGAGCAGCCTTTATATAGCTTCGGTCGGTACTAAATGTGCTTTAATTGTTGGTCTTGTAACCACTGTCGACATTAAATACGCTTTGATGATTGCCTTTATATAGCTTCGGTCGGTCTTATGGAGCATACGACCGTCACCGAAATACAAGACCATGTATATGAATGGAAATGTCTTGTAATATCTTATCTTAGTATAGGAATGGTCTTATAAAAATGTCGTGAGACCACTAGGTCATAAGACCAAGATGATGATGTCGTAGGACCAGAGCGATATAAAACCGACGACATGGGACTGTCGATGTAAGACCAACGAGTCGTAACTGGCGACATAAGACTAGTGACATAAGGCTAGTGACATAAGGCTAGCGATGAGCGACGTGCGACACATGATGTGCGACACGTGACGTGCGATCATTAGATGTAAGATACTGTCTTGAATGACTATTGACGCAAGATGTCCTTTAATAATCAACTATCGTATGTCGGGGATAAGGCAATAATGGGTATTACCTTCATCGATCGGGGGTATGACTTTTGTAGGCATTAGGGTAATCAAGGTCCGCGGGTCATGTCGAGGGAATTTCCAAAGTCGGTCGAGGGTATGATTTTTTACCCAAACAGTTAGCCCCCCGAGATTTGAATTTCAAAGCCATTTGAATTTCAGATCTCATACCAAAGTAAAATGTGTTTCTACGGAAACGTGTCACTTTTGCTAAGAAAATCGACTTGGTTAGCTAAAATCGTGAGACCAGTCGATGGTGTTTAAGTAAGTTACGACGATCGAATGATGACTTTTAATGCGCAAGATACTTGTGGTGTTCATCTGATGGTCGTAAGACGACCTTAAAACTTAAGGAACTGACGGTGATCGTAAGACGATCCTCATCAAAATGAGACGTATGGGTCAGGAGTCAATCGTAAGACGATTGGTCCGAAATAAAGCTTGGCGGCGATCATAAGATGATCGAACCAAGATAAAATTTAAGGTTCTTGTGATACAGTCGTTAAAGACTTATGTTCTAGCATTCCGAGCCGATACGGTCGTTATAGACTTTTGATCTGGCGTTTAGAGCCGATATGGTCGTTATAGACCAATGATCTGGCGTTCCGAGCTGATACTGTCGTTATAGACTTGTGATCTGGCGTTTAGAGCCGATATGGTCGTTAAAGACCTATGATCTGGCGTTCGAGCCGATATGGTCGTTATAGACCAATGATCTGGCGTTCCGAGCCGATACGGTCGCTAGAGACCTATGATCTGGTGCTTACAGCTGATACGGTCGTTAAAGACCTATGATCTGGCGTTCCAGCCGATACGGTCGTTAGAGACCTATGTTACGTTGAGTAAGTTTTGCTTTAGCGATAATCGGTAATTTTTTTTTTACCTTTCTATTGAACCTGAGTATTATGTCAACTCATACATGTCATGGACAAATGTAATGTCAACTGTAAAAATTCATTAAGTACAAAAATGAACAAGAAGTCGTGTGACTTGGTTATCCATTGTAATACAACGATTAGAACGTAAGTCATAAGACTTTTTGAATCGTATAAGCAAACATAAGCGCATGCGATCAAAGCATTCATTCAGAACATGAAATTTTTCTAAGTTTAGAGAACTTAGATTGTGGGGTCGCTAGACCTTACGATCGTGTGATTTGATCATACGATGAACTTGAATCATGTGTTCCTGTAGTTATACAATCGAGTCGTCTAATAAAACTGATTGTAAATATCGTGCAATTTTACTGAAGTCGTATGATAGACTTAGTAACTTATGTCGTGCGATCCTGCGATAAAGAAATGTCAAAGGTTGGTCGTTGGCTAGCCAACGACCCTCCGATGCTTAAGTCAGTAATCATCGTGATGAGTATTAAATTGTATGAAAGAAGGAAAAGGACTTGGAAGAAATACCTTTTCAGATGCGTTGTATTCCAGCTGCGTGGGATATCTCGACCGTCGAGGGTTTGGAGCCGATAGGTACCTTTACCCACGACTTCTGAGGTACGATAAGGACATTCCCACTTGGTGAAAAGTTTACCTGCATTATGCTCTTGAGTGCTTTGGAACACTCGTGATTATACGGTTAATCTTGCGACTTGCTTTTATTGGCAATCCTGAGATTAAAAATGTGCGAGTCGCACTTATTGGCAACTTTTGTGTTTTGACAAGCGTCTTACCATGACTGGCGATTATGAGATTCAATGTACAAGTCGTCTTTATTGACGACATATGTCCTGACTAGCGATGAGATTTCAATATGAGATTCAGTTTGTGAAGGGTGTTCCGAGCCCCCGAGTCCCTTGGATGATGCGATACATGCGATACTTTTGACGAAGCATTTTTTTTATCAGGGCTTGAATCTGGCTTCGAACCGCATTCAATTCCGATTGAAGTTGAATTAGGGGATCTGGATAATTTGCCATGTACCTGAAAAAACTTTACAAGATCATCAGAGCGATATTTGTGTTGGCTTGAGATTTTCTCTAGATGGGGTCCCACGGATGGCGCCAAACTGTTAATGCCAAAAATCGCACCAAAGTACAACTTAAGGTCGATGTGGACTTTTAACAACTAAAGAAACGCATCTCAAGCCAAATAACACGATTGCGAGGAAAAAGTAAAAGAAACAAGAGATTTGGTGACGCGGAAAACCCCAAAACGAAGGAAAAAACCGCGGTCGCCTCTGTGAGAGTCGACAGTGCACTATAGTCGCCAATCAGGGGCGATAATCCTTGTGTTACAGGTGATATATGTACAATAAGTTACAAATAAATGTAAATATAAACCTAGTCGTGTGCAAACGACGTGGGTCGTGCGTAAATCGTGCGAAATAACTTGTCGTCGTATGGTCTGAACTGTCGTCGTCCGGTGGTTCGAACTGTCGTCGTCAGGTGGTTCGAACTATCGTTGTGCGATACTTGCGTGTTCGAATGCCTCGTTGTATTGAGAGAAAAATATAGAAGTGAGTATAAGTAGATCTGTCTCTTCTCCCTTTGCTCGAAGGTGGAGCAGCCTTTATATAGCTTCGGTCGGTACTAAATGTGCTTTAATTTTTGGTCTTGTAACCACTGTCGACATTAAATGCGCTTTGATGATTGTCTTTGTAACCGCTGTCGGGCTCTGAATGGCATTGATGATTCGTCCGTTACTGGTCGTTGTGCCATAAATGTCTGTAGACCTGTATTACTGAACAAAAGAAACGGCTGTTGACCATTGATGGTCAGTGTAATAGTAAGACCGTCTTAAGTTCTGGACGTCGGTCTTGTGGAGCATACGACCGTCGCTGAAATACAAGACCATGTATATGAATGGAAAAGTCTTGTAAGACCTTATCTTAGTATAGGAATGGTCTTATAAAAATGTCGTGAGACCACTAGGTCGTAAGACCAAGATGATGATGTTGTAGGACCAGAGCGATATAAAACCGACGACAAGGGACTGTCGACGTAAGACCAACGAGTCGTAACTGGCGACATAAGACTAGTGACATAAGGCTAGTGACATAAGACTAGCGATGAGCGACGTGCGACACATAATGTGCGACACGTGACGTGCGATCATTAGATGTAAGATACTGTCTTGAATGACTATTGACGCAAGATGTCCTTTAATAATCCACTATCGTATGTCGGGGATAAGGCAATAATGGGTATTACTTTCATCGATCGGGGGTATGACTTTTGTAGGCATTAGGGTAATCAAGGTCCGCGGGTCATGTCGAGGGAATTTCCCAAGTCGGTCGAGGGTGTGATTTTTTACCCAAACACCGAGTTTGGCTTGTCTTTGACGCAAATGATGCCCCAATTCTGGCTAATTGTCAGTGTGATCGATAAGATCACTGGTGACTGGTCGACGCCATTCACTGTGAAGGCGGATAAGTATCACCGATACAGCCTGTTTTCCAGATACAGGGGAGACCAAATTCTGGTGCTGAACACCCAGGCGAATGATCGTGGGTGGAAGGCCCGATATGTCTTCGGAAAGACAGATTCCCTCGAGCTACTGGACGAAGTCGCGTCGTGGCTGATTTCCGGGTGGAATACCAACAGTAAGATTTCTTTTCTTCGGTTTCTATGTACAGAGTCGTGTTATACTGATTGACTCGTCATGTTTCATGTCTCGTGTTCCTGGACGTAAGTGTGTCTAAGGAGGTGGAGGAGAGGATCGAGAAGTTCCGGATGTATAATCCGGAGGATAGGTCGTTTCTCGTCCAGCGCAGTCTTAGGGACGAAGACTCGGATGATGAGGTCGTTGAACTTATAAGGACGGAAAGTCCTGCAAGAGAGGAACCGGAAAGGGAAGAAGACATAGCAGGTAACCGTCGTACGTTTTTCTTAATCCTGTCGTATGTTTTAGTTGTACGATTTCTATCTTATCATGCTTTTTGCTTCTTTATAGGTGGTTCGGGTGCCGTGTCCTTCCCTGACGTGCAGAAAAAGAAAGCTCAACTTTCTTTGGCCCACAAGGCCAAGGAGTTGAAGCGCAAAGCCCCCCCACCCCCGTCGTCGGGGGTAAAAAAGTCCAAGACGGTTCTCCAGAGGGAACCGTCGACGAAGGGTGGTGATCCGTCTAGGGTCGCCACTTCTAAGAAGACGAAGACACCACCGAGAGTCATTGATGCGACTCCGGGGAGTGTAGGCCCTCCTTTGACTGGAGAGGTCGCCCCTTCTCCCTCGTCGGCCGACAAAGGGAAAGGGAAAAAGACGGAGGAGTCCACCAGTGTCATGACGGTGAACTTCACGATGCCGTCAAACTTCATGGCCGGGGATGAGATGGATAGGGACAGGCTCCTCCCCGACATGGAAAAATTCCTCTTGCCTTCCTTCCATGAGCGACTCGAGGGTGTCACGGTAGACGAGATGGGATCGCAGGTCGCAGGGCTGACCTTTGTGTTTTCGTGTACTGCAGGCGTTCCAAACTTCCCTTTGCCTGTATGCCCACATGAATAAAATCCGAAGGGTTTCTTTTGTTGCTATGGAGAAAATGCATAAGGCACAGGAGGAAGCCCGTGCGGCGAGGAATCAGGAGAGGCTGGCGTTGGAAAAGGTCGAGTGCTATTCCACGAAGATTGCCGAAGTCGAGGACTTTTATGCGGCGTCGTTGAGCGCGAAGGAAGACCTTCAGCGTCTTATGAAGGAGACCCTTAAGAAGTCCGATGTGACCGAGGCAGAGTTACGAGCGACTAAGGGTTCCTTGGTCGAGAGCGAAAAATAGGTCGAGGACCTTAAGTCGCTCGCCGAGGCGAAGGAGGAGGAGATTGCATCCTTAGAGGAGCGTCTCCAATCGTTTGAAGCTCTGACCCGTCTGAGGGTACGAGCGGCGATTATGCGTCGCCATTTACGGGGGTTAGACCCTATGGCCGGAGCCGAATAGGAGGTCAAAACCTTCTTAGAGCAAATCGGGGACGAGGACGAACTCGACCAGGAAGACAAGCTCGAATAAGAGGACCCGACAGGCGCAGCGGTCGTAATTGGCGATGAGGAGGTCGCAGAGGACTCCCCTCTGCCTTGATTTTTTGTTTCCAATAGGGGGCGAATGTGATCGGTCGTGCCCTCTATTTGTATAGTTTTGATTGTATAAATACAAACGGTACTTTTGTTATGCTCTTTTCGTATACTTTACTTTTTTGTAATTGAACAAAATAAAACGAAAGATAACAAATGTATGAGGCGTATGTAAAGATGTACGTCTATAGTTGCGAAGTAATCCGGCGTCAAAGGCCAAAGAAATATTCTAAGTATGGAATCAAAGTCACAAGACTTGTGTACCCGATACTTAGTTTAAAGGACACCGGTGATGGTCATAAGTCCCGTATGATGAATCATAAGATTCCTGTTTTGCAAGTCTCAAGGATCTTGTCCCTCACGATGAAGTTCGTAAGGCCTTTATTTAAGTCTTGGAGAATTTGGTTTTTCATAAGATCAAACCATAAAACATGTGTTCCGATGGTCATATGACTTATGCTTTTAAGTCGTGTAGACTTTGTTTGAAGAATGACTTTGGAAGTAATCGGGCGACTGATCCAAACATACGTCCCAAGTTACAGATCGTAAGTCATGAGACTTCGAATTCGTGACACCTGCTGTGATCGTAAGATCTATGTGCTGAATTGCGAGATTTAGTTTTCGAGTCATGATTTGAGGGTCATGATTTTGTCTTTTCACGATGCATTTATCGTGACTTTGTGGTCTGAAAGACGCTATTCTGTTATGACGTAAATCGTAAGACTGACGTACGATCCTGCGAACCTGTAATATAAGATACATGGGTGGTCGTTGGGTTGACCAACGACCCTCCGATGCTTAAGTCAGTAATCGTTCGTCGAAGCAAATTGAAAGCGAAAATGTATTATAGTCCCGCTACGTGGGGGTGCAGTCATAGATTTGATATTGCGATCTTTGGACCTACGACCATTTAGGGATCGTTGTCGTGTATGATATCCGAAGGAATTCCGAACATGTATTGAATGTTAGTCTGGGTAGAAGAGATGACCTCTCAGTCCCGAACCGGGGAGTAGGCGTCTGCTTCTACCCGATCAGAGGAATAATTCGAAAAGACTATCAAGAAAAATTTGTGCCCTCTAGGCAGGATGTCCATCCCTTACCTTATGAAGGGCCGTGGGATTAAGGATGTAAGAAAATTTTTAGAAGGTTTGGTATATCATACCCGAGTACCGTTGACGGGCGTTACGTACCTGGTGACGTTTGTCGTTGGCTATTGGTCATCGGGGGGTTACCTCTGACGTGGGGCCTGATTGCCCCCGAGTCGTGAGTTATCTCTATAGAGCCATATAGGGTACAACATTCTGCCCCCTGTGGTGACTGTAAAACGATATCCGATTTTGCCTTTTCCAGCGCAAGGGTAGGTTAGATCGTATCGTGTACAGTCGCCACAATGCTGGTTTCACCTTTGAGGCTTCATTGTTGCTTTATAGCAATCACGGGCGGCCTTCTGCTTGCTTTTGATCTCTTGTACTCCCCACGGCGTTGGGAACTTGATCGTCTGATGATAGGTCGAGGGGACCGCTTTCATGTCGTGGATCCAGGGTCGACCAACAATAACGTTGTATGCTGATGAACAGTTAATAACGTTAACACTTGTTTGCTTGTTGACCCCTTTAGCATACACCAGGAGGATGATCTCTCCCTGGGTGATGGTAGAATCGCCATTAAATCCTATCAGGGTCGTCGACCGACGGGTGATCTCCGACTTGTCGATTCCCATAGCTTTGACAGTGCTTAGGAAAATAATATTGGCCGAACTGCCCCCGTCGACAAGTATTCTCTTGATCGAGCAATTGCCAATAGTGAACTGGATGATCAAGCCATCGTGATGTTTTTGCCAACTTTCCTGGAGGCCGTCTTGATCGAACGTTATTGGCATCGCCTCCAGCTCCAACTCTTGCTTGGGTCGGGACGACCTGGGAATGGGATATTTTCCCAACGATTGACTGGCGTGCCGCTTGGCTGCCGAGTAAGTTAAACCACAGACGTCGAATCCTCCCGTCACACGATTTACAACTTTTTCATGGACGGGGGATGCCGGTCTTACGATTTACAACGATTGACTGGCGTTCCGTTTGGCTGCGTAGGTTCTTTATTGATCAAGCCCTGCAGATGGCCCTTGGGGACGATCCAGGCTAACTCCTTCTGTAAAGCAAGGCAGTTATCCGTCGTGTGACCGTGGTCGCTATGGAAATCGCTCCATTTGGTCTTGTCCTTCTTGTTATCATCTTTGTCGCTTTTCTTGGGCCACCGGACAGACAACTGAACGTTTCTAAAAGTGTCGACTAGCTCTATCATCGTTCCCTTAAATCCATAAGAAGAAATCTTAGGATATTGGGAAAATCGAGGCGTCGGGTTGCTTTTCTTTTTATCGAACCGAACGTTCGATATCTGGCCCGACGGCTCTGACTTGACGCTCGGCTTGGATTTGAAATCCAGTTTCTTGATCCCGAGCGCCTTCTTATCAATGGAGTGCTTACGGCGGAAGACTAGGTCGTCTTCGACTCTCATGTAAGCTAGAGTCCTAGCTCGTATGACTTCGAAATTCTTAGGCGGATATTTTGTAAGATCGGCGTACAATCCGGTTTTGTTATCATCGAGACCGCACTTATAAGCTTCGATAGCAGTCTTGACGTCGCAATTTTGAATGTTGATCATTTCAGCGTTAAAGCGGTTGAAATAACTGCGGATGGACTCTCCGGACTTTTGTATGACATAGTACAGGTCGCTGGTCTGCTTCTTCATCTTGTGACTCTGGCGAACTGTTGCGAGAACTGGTTGACCAATTCTGTGAAGTTGCTAATGGACTTGGGCTTGAGGTTGATCAACCATTGGAGAGCAGGACCTGTAAGAGTCGCCCTGAAGCTTTTGCACATGCACACCTCCTAGTATTGCTGGGGAATTGAGACTGTCCACATCAAATTTGTATTGTTCAATATGCTCTGTCGGGTCAGTTATTCCTGAATATTTTGGAGTAAAAGCAGGAATGTTATATTTCTTTGGGACGTCGACAGTCGCTATCGTGTCAACGAAAGGCGGCGCTTGAAATCCTACGCGGGGTTCGACGTCGACATGGACGGCGGCACCTGGCAACTTAGAAAGTAGCGACAACATCTTCTCGTTCTGATCCTCCAATAACTTGAGTCGCTGGGCGACGGGGTCATTAGGATCAGAATTTATTCTCGCTTGAGGGTTGATGCCTGAATTCGTAGCCGTCGCCGTACCGCTTCCATAAGAAGAACCATTGGCGTCCCCATTGAGAAGTACGAAGTATGGCGTGGTTCCATTATGCAAAGGTGGCGGTCTCAGGTACTGAGGGGAAAATTGTCCCTGACGGGGGTTTTTTAAAAATGGCCCCGGACCCGGATTACCGGCAAATGGACCTGGACCTGGATTATTGACGAATGGACCCGATCCTGGGTTATTGTTGAATGGACCCGATCCTGGGTTATTGAAGAATGGCCCTGGACCTGCCTGGGATTGAGACCTTATGATAGGTGCTCCCATAGGTCGGGGACCGTTCTGAGGTCCAAAGGAATTGCCCACCGCTGGATTCTGAGGGTCAGAGGGATTGCCCATCGCTGGATTCTGAGGGCCAGAGGGATTGCCCATCGCTGGATTCCTCAGAGAAACGATCTCCGCGGCTGCATTCTGATTCTGCTCATGCAAGGCCTGAATCTGGCTTCGAGCCGCATTCAATTCTGACTGCATCTGAATCATGGGATCTTGATAATTTGCCATTTACCTAAAAACAGCAAAAAACTCCACAAAATCGTTAGAGCGATATATGCATTGGCTTGAGATTTTCTCTAGATGAGGTCCCACGGATGGCGCCAAACTGTTAATGCTAAAAATCGCACAGAAGTACAACTTGAGGTTAGTGTGGACTTTTAACAACTAAAGAAACGTATCTCAAGACCAAGCAACACAATCGCGAGGAAAAAGTAAACAGAACAAGAGATTTGGTGACGCGGAAAACCGCAAAACGAGGGAAAAAACCATGGCCGACTTGTGAGAGTCGACAGTGCACTATAGTCGCCAAACAGGGGCGAAATTCCTTTTGTAACAGGTGATGTGTATACAACAGATTACAAATAAATGTAAAATAAACTTAGTCGTGTGTAATAGTTGTGTGTCGTGCATAAAACGTGTGAAAAGAGGTGTCGTTATGCGGTTCGAACTGCCGTGCGGAGAGGCTTCAGCGATATTTGTTCGAATGCCTTGCGAATTATTGCGTTTCTGGTGTAGGATTGCTTAGAAAGTAGATGAAGCAGAGCGAAATAGGTTGGAGTAGATTTCAGAACAGATTGAATCAGATCAAAACTGGATCACCTTTTCGGCTACAACACATGCTCTTTTATAGCTTCCGCTTGCCATTAATGGTGCCTTTATGGCGCACTTCGTAACCGCTGTCGGGCTTTGAATGCCATTGATGAGCTGATCGTTACTGACCGTTTGCACCATGAATGCCATTAACCCTGCATTAATGAACAAAAGAAAACGGGTTTGATTGTTAACGGTTAGTATAAAGCGTACGACCGTCTTAAGTCTTATACGTCGGTCGTACGGAACGTACGACCAGCATGGAAATGTACGACCGAGCATACGTCCGTGAATAACTTGTAAGACCGTATCCTAATACAAGGGTGGTCGTGTGGAAATATTATCTGAGTTTCCTAGCGTCGGTCGTGAGGTGTGATTTTTTACCCAAACAACTCTAACGTTTATTTTTCAAAACCATCACCGTAGAGTGACATACAATGACGTCTATTATTCTAAACGTCGCCATAGTTGGATCTAAGGTGATGTTTTTTAAAAAAAAATCATCATTATAGCACAACATACTGTGAGATTTATATTTCAAAACCGTCACTATAGAATGACGTAAAGTAACGTTTATTTGTCAAAACCGTCATTATAGTATGACCTATAGTGACATTTGTTTGTCAAAAAATCATCACTGTAAAGTGACGTATGATGATGTATATTTGTCAAAATCGTCATTGTAAAGTGACTATGGTGACGTTTATTTGCCAAAATCATAAGCGTAACATGACATACAATGACTTTTATTATTAAAAACCGTCGCCATACATTATGTTATTTTTCAAAATTATCATGGACATTTATTTTCAAAAACCATCGCCGTAGCATGACATTTAGTGACGTTTTTTAATTGAAAAACATCACCGTAACATGTTTATTATTCAAAACAGTCACCATAGCATAATATACAATGACGTTATACTGAAGAAGTTTTAATAATATCTATCGAAAATAAAAACTAAAAGAAGTTCAAAATGATTCTCAATATATAAAAACCATTAAGATAATATTGAAAATTATATGAATAATGTATCCAAAGACAAAAAAATAAACAAATATATTGTGTCTAAAAGTTTGTTTCTAAACTATATTAAACTTATGCATCATCTAAACCAATATTTTTCTTGTTAGATGTACTCCTTGTATGCTTTGACATCTTTAGTTGATTAACAGTTGTGAAGCTCCTTTTTGTCTTCTTATTTTGCTTCTTTTTATGCTCATCAGAAGTTGTTTGTGGTACCTGCAAAAAAGATACAAGTTGAACCAACATATAAGTTGTATAAAATATAATGGTATTAAGGTCTTTGTGGATAATGGTCATCTATAGGCTCAAACCTTTGCATGGTTTCCCAACATATAAGTGTATAAGATACTTAGGTACTCAAATATTTAACATCTGGATACCGTTGACGTATACATTAAAACATGCAAGATTATCCATTAAAACAAATGAAGAGAGAAATTAGATAAACAGTTGACCTTTGGGTCCGGGATCACGAGGCTTTTTGGCCAAGCGACAAAACTTTCATAAGCGTCTTATACAGTCTTGTGCTCACCCGATTGGATGGGTAAAAATGCAGCTAGATTTACTGTTTTGTCAACCGAGACTTTGTAGCAATCAGCCTGAAGTGGAACTCCATGAACGATCTGTGGTGAAGATGAGTAGAAGATAGTGCCATGTGCAACAATGTTTCTTCGCTCTGGATATGCCAATTTGCATTTCATAATCTACAAAAAAACATATTCCATGTGAACATCGTAAAGTTCAACGTTAAAAAAAATTATAATATTGTTAATGCCAAAAATCGTCCAGAATGATAACTTAAGGTTGATTGTGGAGCTTAACAACTAAAGAATAGAAATCGTTCGACAAAGCAATGTGACGAAGACAGAAATTGTAAAAGAGACGAAAGATTTTGGTGACACGGGAAACACCTCAACGAGGAAAAAACCAGCGGACGACTGTGGAGGTCGTCGCTGCACTATGGTCGCCAAACAGGGGCGATGTCCTTATGTTTCGGGTGTCGAGAGTACAATGATTACAATACAAATGAAAGAAAGACTTTAAATGTAAAGGAACAAGTGTATCGAATGTAAAAACTAGTGCATCGTGTGTGGAAACTAAGCGTCGTATGTGTAAGTCGTGCGTCGTGAGCGATCTTTCGAGAGAGAATTCTTTGCTTCTAGTGTTTTTGAGAGTTCAGTTATGCCAAGATGTCCAAAATGATGATTGAATCCCTATATTTATAGTCTTCTAGCGCTTTAAATGATTCCTTAAAAGCTTCAAATAACGGTCGTAACGGACGCTGAGTTTAATGCTGTTTAATGGCATTCGTCGGTTATATCCGTTGGTCATCAATGACATTGACCCTGCATTAAACAATGAAAAAGTAACAGTAATATCGCATGTTAGTCGGTCGAGGTCGTAAGGTTCCTTACGACGGTCGAGTGTCGTGAGTAACTTTCGATTTCAACTTTGGTAAGAAGATAAAGTGTCTATGATTTTATCTTATTAGGGAAAAATGTAATAATTTTTTTCCCTGTTTTGGTCGTGGTCGAGACTGGTGAAATTTTACCCAAACAGTTTGCCCCCAAAATTTAAAAATGGAGTGGAAAATTCAAAATTCAAAATTTTAAATTTTGTTGTCAGTCGGACGTCTAGGGTCATGACACGTGTCGAAAGTCGCTTTAGTTGCTTGGGAACTGGATCGGTCCAATTCATACTGAATGGGAAGTCGAAAAGGGGATAAGATCGTGACGTCATGCTGACGCATGATCGTGCTAAACAGCTGTAAGTGCTAGGTGTCGACGATCCGTGTGGTCATACGAAAATACATGGGCACGTGTCTATCATCGGATGACTCGACCTGACACGATCGTTTACATAAATAGAGACCCATGATGGATCTTTTCCTTTTTACGCTTTCAGAGAGTTTAGAGAGAGATTTTTCCTGATTTCTTGCTGTTCTTCGTCAAATTCTTTCCAAACCTGTAAGAATCTTCGACTCGATTAGAAATTTCGAGGTTTTTAGAGCGCCCATATAAGGTACGACTCTCATCATTTGTATGCGGCGTAAGTCGATTGCTAGGAAACCTAGAAAAAACTGGGATATTTGTAGTTTTTTTAGACTTGCAAATCTAATTAACAGGTTTTAGAAATGTCGAATGAGCCTGTAAGTTACATTCGAGATCAAAAGGACCTCGATGACCTTAGAAGTCTAGCAAAAATCCCTGCGAGGATCACATTTACTAGAGCAGGTCAGATTCGACCTGATATGTGTCCTGATGAGTTCGTCGTGATATACGAGAATCCCTTTAAGAAAGGTTTTGAATGGCCCTATTCGCCTCTGGCCAAGGCGTTCATGGTTGAATTTGATTTAGCACCGGCCCAATTAATGCCCCAATTCTGAAGAGTCATACAAGTGATTGAGCGCCTTACCAAAAACTGGGAGTCTCCCATGAATGCGCGCGACCTCCTCTTGGCTTATCAAGTCAAAAAGGACGGATGTCGACGCTACAGCTTGTTCTCCAAGTATAAGGGCGATCGTACCTTGGTCTTGAAGACTGTTGTTAACGACCGTAAGTAGAAGGCCAGGTACGCATTCGTGCGTAAACCGACGCTCGACTCTGAGAGCGGCTGGATTAGGGCCGGTTGGAATATGTCGGGTGAGATTTTCTAGCTTTTTGTCACGTGTCGTATGTTAATTTCAAATTATTTCTAACCTGTCTTCTATGTGTCGACAGATATTAAGTTTGAGGACGTGAAGCCTTACGCCAACTCTCAAGCAAAGGTCGACGCATTCTTGGAATTTAGCGCTGTTGAGCGATCATTTTTCACACGACATCTGGTGGACGACGACGACGAAGACTTGGTGTATCTAGGAGAGAATCGGGGAGAGAAACGTGAGGAGGAGGAAGAACAAGAGGAGACAAAGGAGAAAGTGGAAGAGTCGAAAGAAGAAGAAGAAGAGATGACCGATAAGTATACTTTCTACTCGACCCCGATCTTCTCGCTTATGTCTATCGTGTAACATTTCTATCTTCTTTGTTTCCAGGGGAATCTCAGGTAAAGGTGCCGACTGCCAATGCCAAAAGAGCAGCTCAACTTGAGCTTCCCCGTAAGGGAAAGGAAAAATGTTGATCCAAACCCTCAGTGATTTGATAATGACCCTCTCTTATATACTTAGTGAAAATTGTAAGTAAACAATATGTATCAGAGTTTCACTATCGCTGATAAGTACTAAGATCTTACAGTACCGCTGATAGGAACTCTCGCTCTTTAAATTAAACATTCAGCGAACACTGTTCACCATTAATGCTCTGAGTCTGTTCAGTCATTATGATGATCGCTGATAAGTTAGTTGTTTACTTATGATCCCTGAAGACAAGTTTCACGTCAACAAAGGTTCTACACTGAAGTCGAAGATCAATCTCAAGAACCAGCGACAAGTCTCCTAATGAACTGATGCGGATCAGCGAAGACTCAGATTTGTCCACTCAACGTGAAGTATCAAGTACAAGACTTCAGCTATCGCTGAACTTTATCATTCGCTGAATAGATAATGATAATGCTCTGAATCAACGAAAGCTGATCATGAAGTCCTCCGTACAAAGTACTTTTGTCTTAACCACCCTTGCACGACTCCGTACGAAATGTCAGAAAAGAACCTCCGACTGTCTGAAATCGTACAACCACTCTGATACTACACTATTCATCCATGCGGCTACTAAGGTTGTCAACAAAGGTCAATGACATGCAACCAATCAGCTGATGACACGTGTAAAGTATATACTGACTTGCATTAAATGCATGCAGTATATAAAGAGATGAACCCACTTCATTTGAAGTAACTTGCTAACTCTTGACAAGTTCAATCTCTTATCTCAAGATAGGTTATTATTAGTAATTTCCTTATCTCTCTTAGTGCAAGAAACCTTAGTGTTCCAACTTGTTTAGATTTAGGTTTATCCTTAATCTTGTTTCCGCAACAAGCGGTAAATTGTTAATGATTTATCAATAAACAATTTAGAAAAGTAAAATCTGTGTGTTTGTATTCAACCCCCCCCCCCCTTCTACAAAATTGTATAGGCCTTCGGGACCAACAAGTGGTATCAGAGCGGGATTTGTTTAATCTCATAAACAAGATCTAATCTAAGATATTTCTCTTCCTTGCTATTATCTGAAAATGGCCACCAACACAAACACAAATTATATAGACAATGGTTCTCTTGCTAAACCCCCTAGATTTTCCAAAGATAACTTCAACTTATGGAAAAATAGGATGACACTCTTCTTAGAAGGTGTTGACCCTACTATGCCTTACTATCTCGAGAATTGTCCATTCATCCCTGTAAGAATTGATGCTGCAGTTCCAGCCGATGAGAATAGACCTGCTATTCCAGAAAGGCTGGTCCCTAAGGAAATCTTTCAATGGACTGACGAAGATAAGAAGAAAGTGGCTATAGATACAAAAGCCAGATCCATACTATCCATGGCTCTTCCTGACGAAGTCTACCATTCCGTCATGAATCTGAAAACATCAAAAGCCATGTGGGACACAATATGTGTTCAGTATGAAGGAACGTCTGAAGTCCAGGACTCAAGAAAGATCAACCTGGTAAGACAATACGAAAGCTTCATTTCTGGTAAGAATGAATCTCTCTCTGAAGTTCACCAACGTTTTAATTGTTTAAATATAGATCTGAAAACTGTTGGTAAGGAATATTCTAACTTTGAAGTTCTGACAAAGTTTCTAGAATGTTTACCTGAAAGCTGGGACAATTATTCTATGTGTCTCAAGCTGTCAAAGGATCTAAAATCAATGACCCTTTCAACCTTATATGGCACATTACTGAATCATGAGCAATCGAGCCATCTTAAGAAGAATCTTGTAAAAGATTCCAAAAGCACCCCTGTTGCTTTAATCTCAGAGGAACCTTCTACTCAGCGACCCTCGGTCACTATCACTGAGTTAGAAAGTAACTCTGAAAGGTCATCAGATTCTGATTCTTCAGATGATGATGAATCTTTGGCTCTCCTAACTAAAAAGTTCAGGAGATTTGCCAAAAAGAAAATGTTTAGAAAGAACAAACCTCTTTCCATAACTGACAAGCCTAGATCATCAGCTTTTGTTGATAAGGCTACTGCTACTTGTTTTAACTGCGAAAAGACAGGACATTTCGCTAACGAGTGCAGGTCTAAGAAAGTTTCTAGACCCTCAGCTTTTACAAAGAAATCCTTTGTTCCAAGGAATAATGATGACAAATATTCAAAGCTGAAAGAAAAATATGCTAAGCTGAAAAGCTTTAAGAAGAAGAATAAAGGCCTGATGGCTAACTATGATTGGGCTGCTTCTGATGAAGAAGCATCATCATCTGACTCTGAAGATGATGAAGCAAATCTATGTCTTATGGCCAAGATTGAAGAAGAGGAAGAAAGTTCAGACGTTCCCTCCACTTCAACCTCTGCTATTCAGGTATCACCTTCCTTCTTTACCAATATTGCAAATATTGATGAAGCTGATAGTCTCCGTAAGATCGATCTCTTGACTAGAAGTTTATACGAAGCCATGAACGGCAAAACTGTGGTTGAAAACCAAAACCTTGATCTCGCTGAAAAGCTTAAAAACTGCCACCTTCAAATAGAAAAGCTTTCTAAAATTGAAGAAGATTTTAAAGATCAAGTATATTTAAATCAGCTAGTGAAAATCGAACGAGCAGAAGCTATCGCTATATTAAAAGCTGAAAAAGCTACTGTTGAAGGATGGTGTAATTCTTCAACAAAGATCACTGAGATAATAAAGTCTCAGATTCCCCTAAGTGATAAACGTGGTCTGGGTTACAAATATGATACTCCAAAACCAACCACTGAGCGTTCAATGCTTAAATTTGGAACGTTCGTATCCTCAGTCGCTGATACTTCATCTTCTCAGTGCTCCTCATCCAATACACCAATCCCTGAGGAAACTCCTACCTCCTCAAAAGGCAAGGAGAAAATGGTTTATTAAAAACCTACCTCTGTCTCTAAAGACAAAGGTAAAGGAATTGTTATTTACCAGAATCCTCAGAAGGGTACCTTAGTACCAAAGCTGAATGCTTCTAAAGCTTCAGTGGCTCATCCCTCTGGATCAAGGAAGCAAATCTCTGGATCTATTCAGCGATCTACTCCTAGACTCAGAGTGGATGTCCTTGGTAAGAAATCTGAAGATCTGAATGTTCGTCCCATTTCTAAAGCCAATAGTTTACTTGGTGCTGGCACTTCTAATTCGAAATCAAAAGCTCAGCATTCAAATGGTCCTAGAACTATTTTTAGTTATAGGAAATGTTATCACTGTGGACTTACCGATCATATTGCTAGTAAGTGCCCCACAGCCACCAAAGATGAAAAGATAGCTAAGGTGAAGATTGCCCCAAGGCAAAGAAGACCAACCCTGGTGCAAATCAGGTCAAGGTGAATCCTACCACTGAAGTTAAGAAATTAACCAAAGTGAAGAAAGACAAAGCTGAATCTTCAAATGCTGCGAAGACTGCTGAATCTTCCATTCCAACTACTTCCACTGACAAATGTGTATACATGGTCAAGTGGGTACCCAAGAAAAACTAATCTTCCTTTGTATTGCAGGTTAAGAAGGGTATCTGGTATCTTGATAGCGGATGCTCTAGACACATGACCGAAAAGAAAAGCCTGCTCGCTGAATACAAGGAAGAGAAGGGTCCCTCTGTAACCTTCGGTGGAAATGGAAAAGGACATACCCGAGGGTATGGTGTACTTTCAAATGGTACAACCTCCTTCAGAAGAGTCACATATGTTGAAGGGCTGAAGCATAATCTTCTAAGCATCCGTTAGCTTTGCGACATGGATAACAAAGTAATCTTTACTAAGGAATCCTGCTTTGTCACTGACAAAAAGGAGAAGATAGCTCTCAGCGGTTATCGTTTGGAAAATGTTTATGTAATAAACATGGACTCAACAACCACTGAGAAGTCCTGTTTCTTCTCAAAGGCCTCATCTGATGTCAACTGGCTATGGCATAAGAGGCTATCTCATCTAAATTTCAAGACACTGAACACTCTTTCTTCAAAAGAGTTAGTCACTAGTCTACCTCAGCATTCATACGCCAAAGAGTCTTTATGTTCAGCGTGTGAAAAAGGGAAGCAGACCAAAGCAAACTTTAAATCAAAGCAAGTTTCTTCAGTGTCATCTCCTCTACAACTACTCCATATGGATTTGTTTGGCCCTGTTAACAAACAATCCATCGCTGGAAAGAAATATACGCTGGTCATAGTTGATGAATTCTCTCGCTTCACTTGGGTAATGTTTCTCCGTTCTAAGAGTGGCACCCCTGAAGAACTCATCACCTTTGTTCGGAAGATGGAAACCCTGAACAATCTGACCGTTCGCTCAATAAGGAGTGATCATGGGACTGAATTCAAAAACAGATCTCTTGATTCCTTCCTTGAGAGTAAGGGTATTTCTCACAACTTCTCTTCAGTGAGAACACCGCAACAAAATGGAGTCGCTGAAAGAAGAAATAGAACAATTATTGAAGTTGCACGTTCAATGCTCAACGATTCTCACCTGCCTACTCAGTTTTGGGCAGAAGCTGTCAACACTGCTTGTTTTACGCAAAACAGGTCGTTGATAGTTAAAAGATTCAAAAAGACAGCCTATGAACTCTTTCATGGGAGAAATCCTTCTATCAACTTTCTTCACATCTTTGGATGTCAGTGTTTCATACTGAACAACAAAGATGCTCTTGGAAAGTTTGATCCTAAGGCTGATGATGGAATCTTTCTTGGATACTCCTCAGTTTCCAAAGTCTTCAGAGTCTTCAATCGTAGAAGACAAACTGTAGAAGAAACTATTCACGTCACGTTTGACGAATCCCGTTCAGCGAACTCTAAACCGTCCGCTAATACTGAAGAACTGAATCAATGGATGTTTTCTCATCTTGGTGATTCAGAAGATATTCCCACTCCTCATGCTCATCCAGTAGAAGATGATAGTCCTCTTATCATTCCAAACATGCAGAATAGTGAGGCTGAAACATCATGGGTCTCAGCTGTTCCTATAAACACTATACCTACCGCTGAACCAAATGCCTCAGACATTCCATCTATCTCTCAGCAATCAGTAAATGAAATGACAAATGCAAGTATTCCTCTCTTAGCTGAAACTCCAGAAGTAGCTGAAGCCTCATCTTCAGCTCCTCCAGTTCAAGATGAGTCAGCGACTTATGCTCCGGCTCAGCGATGGACCGTAAATCATCCAATTGATCAAATTCTTGGTGATCCAAACGCTGGTGTTCAGACTCGACGAAGTGCAGGATATATTTGTTTATTTGTTAACTTTATTTCTCTAACTGAACCAAAGAAAATAGATGATGCCCTCAAAGATCCAAACTGGGTCAGCGCCATGCAAGAAGAGCTGACTGAATTCGAAAGAAACAAAGTTTGGAAACTTGTTCGGAGACCAACTGATAAAACAGTAATAGGCACTAAATGGGTCTATCGAAACAAGTTGGACGAACATGGTACTGTAACCCGCAACAAAGCTCGTCTTGTTGCTCAGGGATACAGACAAGAGGAAGGTATAGATTATGACGAAACATTTGCTCCAGTAGCAAGACTTGAATCTATTCGTCTATTCTTAGCATATGCTGTACACAAAAACTTCAAAGTACATCAGATGGATGTTAAGTCAGCGTTTCTGAATGGAAAGCTGAATGAAGAAGTGTATGTGGAACAACCTCCAGCTTATGTTTATAAACTGGATAAGGCACTTTATGGCTTGAAGCAAGCTCCTCGTGCATGGTATGACAATCTTTCTACTTATCTCCATATTGAAAAATTTGAGCGAGGTAAGATTGACAAAACTCTATTTTTTAGAAAAGTGAAAGGTCATATCATTCTAGTTCAAATATATGTTGATGACATTATATTTGGTTCTACTAACCCTGAGCTTTGTACTCGTTTCGCTGATAGAATGAAAGATGAGTATAAAATGAGCATGATGGGTGAACTAACATACTTCCTTGGTCTTCAGATTAAGCAAACTGAAAAAGGAACGTTTATTAATCAGGGAAAGTATGTTAAAGATATGCTGAAGAAATTTGATTTAACTCATAGTTCAGCTATGAAAACCCCTATGGCACCACCGCTGACACTTGACAAGGATTCAAAGGGAATACCTGTTAATGTCACGCTGTACCGTGGGATGATCGGCTCTCTCTTGTATCTTACAGCTAGCCGACCCGATATTATGTATGCAACATGTTTGTGTGCACGATATCAAGCTGAACCTATGCTATCTCATATGAAAGCTGTAAAGCGAATCTTTCGATACCTTAAGGGTACAGCGAACCTAGGTCTTTGGTATCCCAAAGATTCAGGATTCGATCTAACCGCCTATTCAGATAGTGATTTTGCAGGTTGCAAAATGGATAGGAAAAGCACCACAGGAGGATGTCAGCTCCTGGGTGGAAAGCTGGTAAGTTGGACTAGTAAAAAGCAAAATTCAGTGTCCACTTCCACAGCTGAAGCTGAATATGTAGCTGCTGGAAGCTGTTGTTCTCAAGTCTTGTGGATGAGAAATCAGCTACTAGACTATGATCTTCAGCTCTCCAAAATTCCAATCTATTGCGACAGCACAAGTGCCATCGCCATAGCAAACAATCCATGGGCACTTTTGAAGATGACATGGAACATTTTTCAGGAACCCGTAATTTTGACGAGTTCATCAATCCTCCTGCAGGTACACACCAACCCATAAACACTGTCACTAAACCCCAAACTTCTGAGCTTTCCTATGTTCACAAGTTCTTACATGTTACAGGTCCTAATTTGGGAGACATCAACGCCTCTCTGAAGTCCGTGGAGACAAAGCTGACAGGTCTCACCACTACTCTTTCAAATAACTCTACAACTGTAACAAACGCTGGAGAGAATCTTATAAAGCTAACAACGGTGGTGGAGAAGAAGGCTTCCACAGATGACATGAAGCAGGTTGATAAAACTCTCAGCGACTTCGCCAAGGTGCTCGCTGACATCTACACAGACTACACCTCTCTCAAAATTCAGTTTCATCCATGTCCAGCGTGGTCACAACGCTGAAGACATCGGTTGGACAACTAGAGGGAGATATGTCTACTGTAAAGACTGACTTAGGCTCTGTAAAGACCGATGTTAGTTCGATGAAAATGATGATCGTGCAGCTACTACACAAAGCGAATACTCCTGCTCCTGCCCCTGCCCCTGTCCCTGCATCTGACAATTTCACAGCAGCGGATCGCACTGAGCTGGAGAAGATCAATCCTGCTATTTATGGCCTTCAAGACAGAATAGAATAGATTGAAGATTTGATAGGTATCTCTGGCCAAGAAGACAGAGAACCTACCAACGCTGCTGAGTCATCCCATTCCTCCCCCACTCATCATGAGAAAGAGGGGGAGAAGAGCGCTGAAGATCTCTCCAAGAGCGCTGAAGACCTTTCCCATGATGAATCTATCAGGGGAGAGAAGAAGGATGTTGAAGAAACCACCGCTAGACCTCAGGGAGATGAAAACCCTGAGGAAACCGAGAAGCTCGCCTCTGTATCTGAGGGGGAGCAACTCGAAGAAGAAGCTGATAAAACCGAATCCGAAGCAGAAGATGATGAAGCCGTCGACATCCCTGATAATGAACCATCCTCTTCTCCAAAGAATGATGATTATGATGACGAAGATGACGATGACTTCTTTATCGTCAAACCTGCCCCGAGGATCAAAGTTCTTAAGGGAATCTCGATAAATGAACCTTCAGGGGAGCGGACAAAGACAAAGCCCTCAACCTCTGGAGCTGAGAAAGGCAAAGGCAAAAGCATCGCTGAAGATGACAATCTGATGATCTTGCTTGAAAAGCCGGTTTGTCAGGTACACTAAACATCTCTCACTCCATCCCTCCTCTATCATACACTATCAGTTCTACTACCCAAGCCTATACACTTGAACAAATTTTCTCTATCTGATTCTACCCAAGTTCTTACTTGTAAGATCGCTGTGTTTCAGCTAGTCCTCTCCCCTGTTTGAGGATATCGCTGAAGGTTCCACAACTGCGACTTCACCAATAATACCAGCTGCTGCTGAAGAAATAATCCCAGTCTTAGATTTGAACTCTGAGACTGATGAGCCAGAAGAACAGCTACTCTCGCACAGACACAGACCTTCCTTAGCTCCTCAAAAGCTAAGTGAAGAGGATCAGAAAAGAAGAGAAGAGATAATAAAGCAATTCGAGGATCAGCGAATCATTCTGAGGCGTGATCAACTTCCTTCAGTTCCTCCAAAGTTCAGAATTTCCAAAAAGGAATACAAGGATCACCTCAGAGCTGAAAGATTAATCGCTGAAAGAAAGGAAGCTGAAGAAAAGGACAGAGAATACGCCATCCAGCTTTCTAAACGATCAATAAAAGACCCCAAGCTGAAAAGAGTTCCCATTGATGTTCAACGTCAGCTCTGGGAAGACGCCAAAAAGATAACTGAAGAAAAGAGAACTCTGTCTCAGTCCACTTTAGCCTGGTGCAAAGAAAAGGTCAACTACAGACTCTCTCCTGCCAAAATCAACAAGGTATTCATCTCTGGAAGAACAACCCTTGTTTCAATCGCTGAAGTCGAGATATTCAGAGAAGATAAGAAGTACGAAAAATTATATGCTGAAGCCATAACGAAGTACGGTCTCTCTGAATGGTTGGAGATCAGGTTAGCCATCCAGAAGTCCAAGTCGAAGTACAAGGAACATGTTGAAAAGTTGATCAACAAACAAATCGACTTAGTCTACTCCTGTGTGGATATTCCTCCTCCTCCTCTCGAAAGTCAGAAAAGAAAGGCCTCAGCGAAGAAGAAGAAATCTATATCTTCAATTGATGGCCCTGTCATACGAAATGAAACAGGTATTGGTTTTTCACGTGCTGAAGTCCTTGGTCCTGATCCTGATCTTTCCATGCTTGACACATCTCTTCCTCCTGGTGAGACTTTCATCCCTGGCAAAGTCATAAGCGAACCCTACGGGATATTTTTCCTTGACTACGATGGTGGAAACCATTTTCAATGCATCTCTGAACTTCACATCACTCCCATCGAACAGCTGAGAGATCTCATCTACTGGTGTGACTTCGGGAATGACCCTCAGGCACGACATCTGAAACCCTTGATTTTTGAAGAAGCGCTGATCAAAAGAAAACAAGGTGTAACCGTTCCTGACTGGATGATTCCCACCACATCAATGACCCTTGATGAACTTCTCATTAAGGAAGAACCCTTTACAAACTGATATGATCGCCTATTTCTCTATTGTATCAGTTATTCTTTTGTACTTGTAATTTATTTCGCTTGTACTTGTAATCTTTCCATTTTTCTTTGTAACCTGATTCAAAGTTTTAAAGAAAGATTTCAGCGAATGTACTTTACTCCATCAGTACTGAAAAGATCCCAGAAAACAGTAAAAGGGACAAATATTTTATGAGTTCTTTTTATCCTTATGTTTTCATTAAATAGCAATTCTCTTTGTTGCTATGTCATAATCAAATAGGGGGAGAGTGTTGATCCAAACCCTCAGTGATTTGAAAATGACCCTCTCTTATATACTTAGTGAAAATTGTAAGTAAACAATATGTATCAGAGTTTCACTATCGCTGATAAGTACTAAGATCTTACAGTACCGCTGATAGGAACTCTCGCTCTTTAAATTAAACATTCAGCGAACACTGTTCACCATTTAAGCTCTGAGTCTGTTCAGTCATTATGATGATCGCTGATCAGTTAGTTGTTTACTTATGATCCCTGAAGACAAGTTTCACGTCAACAAAGGTTCTACGCTGAAGTCGAAGATCAAGCTCAAGACCCAGCGATAAGTCTACTAATGAACTGATGCGGATCAGCGAAGACTCAGATTTGTCCACTCAACGTGAAGTATCAAGTACAAGACTTCAGCTATCGTTGAACTTTATCATTCGCTGAATAGATAATGATAATGCTCTGAATCAACGAAAGCTGATCATGAAGTCCTCCATACAAAGTACTTTTGTCTTAACCACCCTTGCACGACTCCGTATGAAATGTCAGAAAAGAACCTCCGACTGTCTGAAATCGTACAACCACTCTGATACTACACTGTTCATCCATGCGGCTACTAAGGTTGTCAACTAAGGTCAATGACATGCAACCAACCAGCTGGTGACACGTGTAAAGTATATACTGACTTGCATTAAATGCATGCAATATATACAGAGATGAACCCACTTCATTTGAAGTAACTTGCTAACTCTGGACAAGTTCAATTTCTTATCTCAAGATAGGTTATTATTAGTAATTTCCTTATCTCTCTTAGTGCAAGAAACCTTAGTGTTCCAACTTGTTTAGATTTAGGTTTATCCTTAATCTTGTTTCCGCAACAAGCTGTAAATTGTTAATGATTTATCAAGAAACAATTTAGAAAAGTAAAATCTGTGTGTTTGTATTCAACCCCCCCCCTTCTACAAACTTGTATAGGCCTTCGGGACCAACAAAAAAAGGAAAGGGACCTCGACCACTGGGTCAGGGGTTTTAAAGAAGACGAGGATGACGATCCCGAGGGAATCGTCTTCAAGGGATGATGACTCATCGAGAGTCGTCACGCCTGAGAAGGCGAAGGTATCGGTCGCATCGCCTGTGAAGACGAAGACGTCTTCTGGTGCGATCAATGCGACACCTATCAGTTCGGCACCTCCGGCAAAAATGGCGAAGTCTCCGTCTACCACGTCGATCCCTTCGTCGGCCGACAAGGGCAAGGGCCATGCGACAGGAGAGGCTAAGGTCACGACGGTCAACTTTATGTTGCCGTCAGACTTTATGGAAGATCACGTCCTAGACGGGACAAATCTGTTTCCTCATCTGGGGAAATATCTGCTCCCTTCTTTCAAGGAGCGTTTCAAGGAAGTCCCGGTTGAGGAGACAGGATCTCACGTTGCCAGATTGGCGTTCCTGGTAAGTTTTTCTTTCAAAACTTGTGTTTTCGGTGTTTACAGTTTTTGTGGATCGTTTTACTAACATGCTACCTTATGTTTTACAGGCGTTCCAATCTTCCCTTGCCTTGCATGCTGAAACGGTGAAGATAAGGGGTTTGGTGTCTTCTGCTCATGAGAGGGGTAATGCGGTATTGGACAGGGAGAAGGTCGCTCTAGAGCGTATCGAGGCTATGTCCAAACGTCTCGATGAAGCCTTGAATGAGCTAGAGGCCGTCGGACGTGCAAATGATGAGGCAAACCACCGTCTGAAGCAGTCTTTGTCCATGATCGCCGATCAAAGGGATGAGCTGGATAAGATCAAGGAGTCTTTGGCTGCGAGTGAAAAAGAGGCTGAAGACTCCAAATCTAGGGTGACGAAGTTAGAGGATGAGGTAAAAGAGTTGAAGGACGGGGCGAAGTCTGTCTTCGCTTTTGCTCGATTCACTGCGCGGGCGACGATTATGTGTCGACACCTGTTGGGCAAGAATCCTCTGCCTTTGGCGTCGGACGAGCTTGCCTTCTTCTTGAAGGACGTCGGGACCGAAAGAGACCTCGACTCGGATGATGAGAAGGAGGTCGAGGAGGAGGAGGTGGACGAAGGCTCCAAAGGCGAGGCCTCTGGCAAGGACGCGACTGATGATCCTCCTCAGTCTTAGAAAAAATCTTTATTATTTTTGTTTTTTACTGCTCGACCGTTGGTGGTTGAGCCATTTGGGGTGTAAATGACCGATCATTCAATGGATGAAACTTACATATCTTTCGAACTTATGTCTTATACATTTTGGGAATGGATACAATATCAATTGTGAAATTCATTAAGTACAGAAGTGAACAAGAGGATGTGCGACTTAGGCATCTACTGTAATACAACGACTAGAACATAAGTCATAAGACTTTTATACTTTTAAATCGTGTTGGCAAACATAGGCACATGCGATCGAAGCATTCATTCTGAACATGAAATTCTTCTAAGTTAAAAAACTTAGATCGGGGGGTCGCTAGATCTTACGATCGTACAACTAGATCGTACGATGAACTTGAATCATGTGTCCCTGCGGAAGGATAATCAAGTCATAGACCTGATTGCTTATGTCGTACGATCCAAAGTCGTACGATAGACTTAACAACTTAGGTCGTGCGATCTTGCGACAAAACAATGTCAGAGGTTGGTCGTTGGCTGACCAACGACCCTTCGATGCTTAAGTCAGTAATCGTTATGATGAATAAAAATTGTATGAGAAAAGAAAAAAGATTTAGAAGAAACACCTTTTCAAATGTGTCGCATTCCAACTACGTGGGACATCTCGATTGTCGAGGATTTGGAGCTGATAGGCACCTTTACCTACGACTTCTGAGATACGATAAGGACCTTCCCATTTGGTGGAAAGCTTGCCTGCATTGAGCTCTTGAGTGCTTTGGAACACTCGTCGGAGGACATAGTCGCCTTCTCGGAAGACTTTAGCTTTGACATTCTTGTTGAAATGTCGCTCGACCGCTTGCCTCTACGACGCCCTTCTAATCAATGTTGATTCTCTGAACTCTTCCAGGGCGTCGAGGTCATAACTTAAATCAACCAGGTTATGGTCGACGGAAGTATGCCTCGAGGTTGGGAGGTGGACCTCGACCGGCAAAACTACTTCACAACCATAAACCAAAGAGAAAGGGGTTTGTCCTGTGGACGTGCAGGGTGCCGTGCGATTCGCCCACATGACCGAAGGGAGTTCTTCGACCCATTTTACCTTTGCAGCTTTTAATCTTTTCTTGATCGAAGCAATAATGGTCTTATTGCTTGACTCAACAAATCCATTTTCCTGGGGATACCTGGGTGTCGAGGTCGTCAACCTGATGCTACGATCTTCACATAACTGTTGAGTCCTGTTGCTTATGAACTGGAATCCATTGTCGCAGACAATTTCGGATGGGATTCCAAATCTGCATATAATGTTAGTATGGATAAAAGAGACGACTTCCTTGTCCCGAACTTGGGAAAAGGCAGTTGCTTCTACCCATTTAGAAAAGTAATCTGTAAGTACGAGGAGAAATACCTTTTGCCCTGGGGCAGGTGACAGCTTACCGACAATGTCCACCCCCCATCTCATGAAGGGCCATGGGATCAATGTTGAATTCAAAGGTTCAGAAGGTTTGTGGGACGTACCTGAATGTCGCTGACAAGGATCACAGTTCTGGACATACCTGACGGCGTCTTTTCGCAGTGTTGGCCAAAAGTAGCCCTGTCGAGAGATACGATTAGCCAAACTGCGGCCTCCTGAGTGGTTGCCACACTCCCCATCGTGCATTTCTTGAAGGATCTTCTGAACTTGGCATTTGCTGGTGACGCATCTTAGGTTTAAGCATGTCAATCATCGTCGATAGAGCCTATCTCCGATCATGACATACCTGGATGCCTTGAACCTGATTTTTCGGGCTTCCATCTTGTCTTCTGGAAGTTGGTCGTGCATAAGGAAATTTCTGATGTCGCACGATCAATCATCTTCTTGGACTTCGATCTGGACGACATCGTCATTTTCGATGGATGACATCGCTAGGTGGATCATAGGAATACTGTTGAATATTGGTTCGACTAGAGCAGATCCAAGGTTTGCAAGAGCGTCGGCTTGAGTATTCTGATCACTTGGAATCTGTTCAATAGAAAACGATTTGAATTTTTCTGATTTTTCTTTTGCTACCTTTAGGTACGCTGTCATCTTTGAATCTTTGGCCGCGAATTCTCCATTCATCTGGTTCACGACCAAAAGAGAATCGCTTTTGACATGTAGCGCGGTTGCCCCCGAGTCGTGGGCCATATTCATTCCCATGATCAGGGCTTCGAACTCAGCTTCGTTGTTGGTTGTTTTGAAATCGCATCGAACGGAATACACCATCATGCCCCCCCTGTAGCGACTTTAAGACGACGCCTAATCCTGAACCTCTAACGTTAAGACGACGCCTAGTCCAACTCAGGACTAAAGTCGGCGATGAAATCTGCCAATGCTTGCGATTTAATTGCTGTCCTGGGCTTGAAATCGATGTCGTAACCACTGAGATATATGCTCCATTTCGCTAATCGACCTGTCAATTCAGGTTTCCTCAAAACAGACTTAAGAGGAAAGTTAGTCACAACAGTAATAGGATGTGATTCTAAATAATGTCGCAATTTCTTTGCGGCTGTTACTAGTGACAAAAGTAACTTTTCCATTGAGGAATACCTGGTTTCGGCGTCCAAGAGAGATTTACTTACATAGTAGATCGGCAGTTGCTGCTTTTCATCTTCTCGTGTTAGGACGGCACTTACTGCATTTGGACTAACAGCTAAATATAGCTGCAAGACCTCATGATCTTGAGGCTTCGACAACAAAGGCGGTGACGTAATGTATTCTTTCAGTTTTTGCAGTGCTTGCTCATGATCGTCGGTCCAGTCGAAGCCTTTATTATTCCTGAGGACATTGTAAAATAAATTACATCTATCTGAGGATCGAGAGATAACCCTGTTCAGTGCTGCCACTCGACCAGTGAGCTTTTGGACCTCTTTGAAATTTCTAGGAGATTTGATATCGATAATAGTTTTGATCTGGTCGGGATTAGCCTCGATTCCTCGATGAGTGACCATGTAGCCCAGCAATTTCCCAGCACTGACACCAAAGGAACACTTCGTCGGGTTGAGCTTCATGCTATACTTCCGAAGGATGTCGAACAATTGCCTCAAATACTCGACGTGGTCGACTGCTTGCTTTGACTTGACGAGCATGTCGTCGATATAAACTTCCATCGTGTCGCCAAGATGATCCTTGAACATCTTATTCACTAGACATTGGTAGGTAGAACTTGCATTTTTTAGTCCAAAAGGCATAACCTTATAACAGTAAATGCCTCGGTCTGTCATGAATGCAGTTTTCTCCTGGTCCTCGACGTGCATCAGGATCTGATTATATCCAGAATAAGCATCCATGAACATCAATAGTTCATGTCCTGCTGTCGCATCGACCATGGCATCGATATGTGGCAATGGAAAAGGGTCTTTTGGACAAGATTTGTTGAGATCTGTAAAATCGATACAGACCCTCCATTTGCCATTTTTCTTCTGAACGACCACGACATTCGCAAGCCAGTCGGGATACTTTACTTCTCGAATTTTTTTTGTCTTGAGGAGGTTGTCGACCTCGTCATTTATCACCTTACTCCTTTCAGGAGCAAATTTCCTCCGCTTTTGTTTGATAGGTTTAAATGACGGATCGACATTGAGCTTATGGGAAATGACGCCAGGGTCTATGCCGACCATGTCCTCGTGCGACCAGGCAAAACAATCAGCTTGTTCCTGCAAGAAAGATATTAGCTCGTCTTTAAGGAAGGGATCGAGGGACGATCCTACAAAGACTTTCTGGTCAGGCTTGCTCTGGTCCAGGACGGTTTCTTCCAGGCGATAGTCATCGACTGTCACAGGAGCATCCTGTGTACTCTCAAGCTCCCCATGCATCTGGGCAACGATCTGCTCTTGGTTTCCGTTACCTGTCATTTTTCCTCAAAAAAGAGAAGAACGGAAACTCCAAGAAAGCGTTAGTAAGACGCGCATTTGTCGAATATTTTCTCTAGATGGGGTCCCACGGATGGCGCCAAACTATTAATGCCAAAAATCGTCCAGAAGGATAACTTAAGGTTAATTGTGGAGCTTAACAACTAAAGAATAGAAATCGTTCGACAAAGCAGGGCGACGAGGACATAAATTGTAAAAGAGACGAAAGATTTTGGTGACGCGGGAAAAACCTCAACGAGGAAAAAACCCGCGGACGACTGTGGAGGTCGTCGCTGCACTATGGTCGCCAAACAGGGGCGATGTCCTTATGTTTCGGGTGTCGAGAGTACAATGATTACAATACAAATGAAAGAAAGACTTTAAATGTAAAGCAACAAGTGTATCAAATGTAAAAACTAGTGCGTCGTGTGTGGAAACTAAACGTCGTGTGTGTAAGTCGTGCGTCGTGAGCGATCTTTCGAGAGAGAATTCTTTGCTTCGAGTGTTCTTGAGAGTTCAGTTATGCCAAGATGTCCGAAATGATGATTGAACCCCTATATTTATAGTCTTCGAGCGCTTTAAATGATTCCTAAAAAGCTTCAAATAACGGTCGTAACTGACGCTGAGTTTAATGTTGTTTAATGGACTTCGTCGGTTATAGCCGTTGGTCATCAATGACATTGACCCTGTATTAAACAGTGAAAAAGTAACAGTAATATCGCATGTTAGTCGGTCGAGGTCGTAAGGTTCCTTACGATGGTCGAGTGTCGTGAGTAACTTTCGATTTCAACTTTGGTCAGAAGATAAAATGTCTATGATTTTGTCTTATTATGGAAAAATGTAATAAATGTTTTCCCTGTTTTGGTCGTGGTCGAGACTGGTGAAATTTTACCCAAACAAATACATGTAAAGAACATACCAGTGGGCCTTCATTTGTCAACACTTGAGATGGAACAGTCTTAGAGTGTTGTGAATTTATAGCAACAGTAGTGTCCTTCCAAGATACCGGGATATGATCTTCATCTAAAGATTATCGAGGTCTCTTTGACGATTTAGCTATAGCGCCATCACGAGTAGATCTATCAGAGTGGTTGCTTTTTGTCGGAGTTTCGTGTGAATCTGAGAGACCACTTGTCAAATATTTCTGGAAAGTGTTTATACAAATATTAGATGTTGCACGACAGTTTACTAAAAAATTAAATCAAGTCTATCGAGCGTATTTGTAATCAATTTACTTACTTGCCCTTCCAAACTCATGTTTGATGACGTTTTCAGATCAATTAACCTGATTCCATTAGAGGACATGTGAGCTAATATAGCTTTCATTAGCTCACTTTGTTCTTTCATTAAATGATCTTGATCTTTGAGCTTCTGACCTTGTTCTTTAATTACATGATCTTGGTCTTGGAGCTGTTTCTGCAAACCCCCAACTTTTTCAACATTCTCTTGTTTTTCATCGTTCAACTGTTTTTGTAGAGTGCAATTTCTAGATGATCCTTTACGTCTGGGAATCAGTAGCGTGTTGGAGTCGCTCCCTTGCCGACCCCTCTTACACGCCCATAATGCTCTTTGCCAAACACAAGTGTAAGAGCATATGTGCCGTGTTCAAGCTTTAGGGACCCCTCCTGAATCTCCTTTTCACGGTGTACCTGTGCATAACATATATCAATGATACGTCGACAAAAAGAGGAATGCATTTCAATAAAGTATGGATTCTTACAATTTCATTTGCCTTGTCTTTGAGCTCGTCATTTTCATAACCTCCGTCCTTTGCTTTGACGTACCTTGCACCACATCAAAGACCGCACTGGAACTTCATCCTTAGGAATTTCTTTATTTTTTACCTAGTAATCAGCAAATACAAATTTTGATGTTAATACTTCAGTCTTGGACGTTCGCTTATAAGCAAAAGCAAAAGCGTGTTGAATTCAATAATTTAAAAAACATCATTGCCATTTTTTCTTTGAGTCCCACGTATCCGGATCGACCCAACCGATGTGGGTACTTGTGCTTACGTGATGATTTTGCCGACTCAGATACACCCTTGGAACAAGAAAAAGATGAAATAAATATTGCAGTATAAGAAATAAATAGAAAACGACGATAAATATAACATTATTTGTGCATTGTATAACCCTGAATTGATCTGAAAGTGTGTGCTCAACAAATTTGTCCCAATCAGCCTGCTCCACGTTCCTGTATTGTTTTGGGACAATTTTCAACTTTGAAGGTTTACCGATTTTCGGCAGTACAAAATGTTTGTATAGTTTTGATCGAAAATTGCGCAAGGCATCAGCAAGATGGTGCATCATGCGTTCTTTCATCCTCACGTCGATTACATAAAATTTCTACCATAATATCAAATCATATGCTAGTTAAAAATAATAAATAGACAAATAAATATTGAAAATAATATTCACGTTGGATAAATAAACAAGTAGAACATACCGTTATTTTCTCCCACATCATATCTTTCACTTTTTTGGACACTTTCTTCCATCGCAATTCTGTAAGTCCAACATCTTTCCGGACCAAGCTACCCAAAAAGCTAGATATTTCTGATCTATACTTTCCCATAAAGTTACCCATGTTATCAAATTCTATCACGTGTTTCACCCCGTTGGAATCTGCATAATCTTTATGTAGTTTGACACACCGTGTCTTGCCTCTAACCCACTTACTTTTACTCAAAAGTTCTCGTGACCCATCGTCTTGTGGAATTTCCATTGCTTGCTCTTCTTCATTACCCACAACGCCTTCAACACAATATACCATATACACAAAGTGGAAAATATTATATTTGCAAAGAACAAAGAAATTATGTAAAAATCAGACCAAATCTCAAGCAGAAAAAATCATAACCAAATCGATGAGAAAAATCCATGATATAGTAAAAATTGAGCAATAAAAACCATCTATTCTATAGCAATAAAGCAGATGAATAGTAATCTGACTCTATGAAGCTGTACAAATCAGACCAAATCTCACGCAAAAAAAAATAATTTATTCGAATGACAATTTTGAGACTGTTATGTGGGTCAAAACAGCAGCTACAAGGCTGTTCTTTGGGGCGCAGAATCAAAAGACAGCATCCCCAATGGTGTTGTGTTCGGGTGACCGTTTTGGGGCTGTTATGTGGGTCAAAACATCAACTACAAGGAGGATTATATGGAGATGGAATAAGCTTTGATTAGGTTTTTCTGCTATTTGGAACCATTATAGGATTTCAGTTCTTTATAGGTCGATTCGTAATTTAAAACCATATATGACCATTAAAATTTTAAAAGAGATGGTGAATAGCCTGAAACAGGATTGTAGCTTCGAGTTCTTGACTTCTGAAGAAAAAATACACCCCGTGGATTGCGCGGGTACACAACTAGTATATATATATATATATATATCCTACCTAGCTATATATCTTAATTAAATAGATGAATGAATTCAACATGCATCATATATATCATACAGTTTGCTAGCTATAAATTAAGGATACATAATTAGCTACAGTTAAAATTAAGGGAATGCCAATGTGTGTTGTACATGCATATATATAAATTAAGGTTATTGGATACACAACAACAATGTTCTTAGAACTTAAATCTGTTACAGCAACATGATTAAATTGTTTGATAGCAAACAAACAACCTTGAAATGATTAAGCTGTTTGACAGCAAACAAACATCCCTTAAGGCTGAAAGCTTGCTATTTTCTGTTTTGGACAACAACTTGTTGTTTTTACAGCAAAACAACTTTATGTTACAGCAGCTTTCTGCTGCACTTCTCATGGACAACAAACTTTTTGTACAACAACAGCGTTCTTCGAATTGATGAAGTTTTTATCTTTGGTGTGATCAATTTCTCATTCTATATAGATGATGATGATGGTACTTGATCCATAGTGAAATCCATATCCACATATATTATATAAACACGTCATCTTCTTTTTGTGAACCACATATGGAGTATTAAACAACTCCCTGTTGATTTGGAAGTTAAGAAGTTGGTCATTTATATAATATTCTTTTAGTAATATTATTGCTTCTTTTATATAATATTCTTTTAGTAATATGAATGTTAAGGTAATAAGGTTTTTCCAAATTTACTTTCTGTCTATAAATATTCAGATCTCAGAGGACTGTGTTTTCTTACCTTTGTACATCATTTGTTTAACATCTTTCTGTTCTTGCAAACTATATCATTTTCTGGTATTTTCATCTTGTTGTCATTACTAATATCAGGTACGCCTTGGAATGACATCGATGTTTTTTTAGAACCTTTGGTTGATGATCTTAAGTTCTTATTTGAGACAGGAGTTGAAACCTATGATGCATGTGCACAAGAGATGTTTACTCTGCGTGCAGTTGTTTTATGGACAATAAATGATTACCCTGCTCTTGGTACACTGGGTGGTTGCCCCTACAGCGGATACAAAGGTTGTGTGGTGTGTCGGAAAAAAACTCAATGTGTTAGACTTCCCTTCTCGGGCAAACAGAGTTACGTTGGTCATAGAAGATATCTACCATATGATCACCTGTTTAGAAGGCAAAGGAAGGCGTTCAATGGAAAACAAGAGTTGGACATTGCCCCGATACCTATGATTGGGGAAGAAATATATGAAGAGGTACAATCCATAGAGAATTCATGGGGAAAAGGAGTGAAGGATACAAAAGTGGAATTCCAACATGCTTCGACGGGAAGAGGTGGAAAGATGAAGAGAATCAAGACAAGGTCAAATGGGGGAAACAAGGAAACCACTTATTGGAAGAAATACAACATATGGCATCGACGCCTTAGCTATTGGCGTTATAATTCTGTTCAACACTGTATAGACTTCATGCACGTTGAAAAGAATGTGTGTGAGAGCCTTATTGGAACATTGCTACACATGCCAGGAAAGACGAAAGATGGATTGGAGGATCGAATGGACTTAGTGCATTTTTGGTTAAGACCAAAATTGGAACCTCAGACACAAGGCAGCGGAACAATACTCCCTGCAGCATGTTACACATTAACCAAGGAGGAAAAGGACAAGTTTTGTGAAACATTATTCGAGTTAAGGGTACCACAAAGGTATTGTTCAAGTTTTTCTAGCCTAGTGAGTCGAAAAGATCGCAAGTTGATTGGACTTAAATCACATGACTATCACATGTTGATGCAACAATTTTTGCCAATTGCGATACGGTCACTTATGCCGAAAGCCACGAGATACGCTATTATCAGGTTTTGTTTCTTTTTCAAATCAATATCCAGCAAAGAAGTCAATGTGAAGAGCTAGATAAGTTGCAGAAAGAACTCTGTGTGACATTATGCTTGCTTGAGAAATACTTTCCTCCATCCTTTTTTGATATCATGGTTCATTTAACTGTGCATCTTACGCGAGAAGTGAAATTATGTGGTCCTGTATGCTTTCGATGGATGTATCCATTCGAAAGGTGTATGAAGCTTATTAAAGGGCATGTGCGAAACAAAAACAAACCAGAAGGATGCATTGCCGAAGAGAATGTTGCAGAGGAGACAATTGAGTATTTGGGTGAGTACAAAAGAAGCATGAAGACGGTTGGTATTCCACCTGACCAGCATAACACATTTGACAATGGTGAAGATTCTAATACATTTAATGAGGGAAAACCACTGTCAGCCGGTAAATTGATGCAAGTTTGTCCTGAATTGTTGTCGAAAGCGCATTTTTATGTGATGCAGAATACACCTGAAGTCAAGCCTTATATCGAGTAAGTATTTGTTATTCATTTGCCTTTTCATTTTTCCAACATTTTCGAAATAAGTATTATGACATTCATCATTGTATTTTTCAGTCGACACATGACTTTTTTGAAAGAACATCCTGCTCAACGACAAGCATGGCTGGAGAAAGAGCATAGTAAATAGTTTGGCAAATGGTTACGAAATCAGGTAAAAGTTTTCAATAAATGTTATTTTTGCTCTTTATTTTTCGTTTAAAGTGAAGTCTAGTTCTTATAACGAATTTCAGGTTGAGAGAGAGTTGACATTCGCTAACGAAAGTATCGAAGAGACCTTAAGGTGGATATCATGTGGCCCACACACCGAGGTGATGAAATATGATGCATACCACATCAATGGATACCTGTTTCGTACAAAATCTCATGAAGGTAGAATTTACCAGAATAGTGGGGTTAGTGTAGAGGCGGCCGACATGCACATATCCAAATATGGTGTAAGCTATGCTCAAGCATTTTATTACGGTGTTCTACAAGAGATATGGGTTCTAGATTATCATACCAGAAGAATTCCACTTTTCAATTGTGCTTGGGTTGACAATAGACACGGGGTCAAAAAAGATGGTCTTGGTTATACCTTGGTTGATCTTAACAGGTTAGGACACAAGGATGATCCTTTCATTTTGGCGTCACAAGCCAGACAAGTATTCTATGTGAAGGACCAACTTGATAAGAAAAAGTCTATTGTTTTTATGACACCTCCCAAAAACTATAGAGATGCCTATGCTGATGTCGACGAGGATCAATTCAATACAGTAATACTTCCTCAGAATGATAATATATTGCCCCGTGTAGATCCACTTGATTTGGGTAAGGAATCTCGAGATGATTACTTTCGGACAGGCTGTAGAGGTATAATTGTGCGCAAAGCAAATTGACCCGCTCTACCTCTTTGAGTTTGTTGTTGATGTTGTAGCTGCCAAGGTGTTAAGTGCTTAAAGGTAAAATAACCATGGTTAGTAATTTTTTAATACTTCCTATGAATTGACTTATTATATAATATGCATAATTTAGTGTATTCCTATATTTTTTTTCTTGTATTTACCATATTGCGAGATTAAATGTTTTTTGCTCAATGAACCTTTAATTGAATAGTTTTGGTTTTGTTTACTCATATACCGCATAATTCTTCTTTTACAGTTATGGATTATAAAGAATCACGTCAACAAATGATAAACGTGTTATGCCCTTGTTGTTACTCATTTGCAACCTGCTCTCACCCCTCAGTAAGTCTATGTTTTTTTCTCAGGTTTTAGTCAATCTATAGTTAGGATTTAGTGAATCTCAAAGTGTTCGGATATGTTTGGCAAATTGACATTTACTTAATGTTTCAAATATTTGTCATATTTTATATGCTTATATAGTAGTTGCAACATTTTCAGGAACATAAAACATACTTTCAAATTAATAGTAAACAATCAAAATTATCATCTATGTATATATAATCGGTCTTTTGCCCAAGTCTATTGACTTCGTTTAGGTGAGCTTGAGTTCAAGTGTTGCAGCATCACGACTTTATGGCGCATAAAGTAGTTTGAGACATAAAAAGAATTTGATGTTTGAGACACATAAAGTATTCAATTGAATTTAGTATTAGGGTCAGAGTCAAGGATCTAGAATCTGTATATGTGAACTTGTTGCTTATGTTCATCTCTCAATAAGGTTCTTGTTATATATACATTTGTGTGTATGATCATTGTTGTAATCATATTGCTTTATTGAGTTCAATTTATTTTGTTTTGCAAGTTATATATGAGCATACTATGTTTGCATTAATTCTCACATTATTTTCCTTCCTACTTTTGAGCAGGCGTGGAAAGAATCGAGTATTAGCGCACAGAAGATGATCCTCCAAAATTTGACAAGAAGATGTAAAGATTTGAAAAACTTTTTGGAAACTAACTTTATCTAGTATATATGTTTGTTATATTTATATATTTGTTTTCATTTTTTTGTTTGATTCACTGTGCCATAGTTTTTCCCTTTTTTTCTCCATTGGTTGACGTTTTGTGCTATCATACAGGTTTTGGAAATGTTTAATTTACAGCTGTTATGTTGCCGAAATTTTCAAAAAATATTTGCTACTTTGTTTGTCATTGTTTATGCTACAAAATATTATATAAACCTTTGTCTTTTTTATACTTAAATACCATTGTCATGTTAAAGAAAATTTAGTAGCATTCAACCTAAACTCTCTAAGTATGTTATATAGACCACATTTGTTTTGTGTAAAACACAATGTGAACATGTTGCTTGTTCACAAACTGAACAATCTAGAAGGCAAAAGTACATCAAATAATTATTATTTTTGCATTCCATAAGTTTGACAACCATATTTTTCATATTCGTATAGTATACATGTCTTTATGATTTTATCATAAACATGCACAAATTATTAATTTAATTCCACAAAAAAATGGATTGGTTTTGGGAATAGAAAAAAAAATTAATATCTAAACCCATAAATTTAAAATGGTAACATTGTAATCGTTATTCTTTAGCAAGTAATTGTTGGACTATTATTTTTTGGGTTAGATAAAGTAAATATTGTAATTTTATTGACGGTGGACAAAAAGAACAGAACGAATATGCAGACTATCCAAAACAGTCGTGGATCGAGATTTTTTATTCAGTCTTGCCTAGGTAAATACCAAATGTGTTCAGATCAGAATATTTCAGTTGGACCGGTCTGAACGTGAGATTATCCGGACCGGGTAGAACCAAGTTGGGCATTTTGCGAACCATGCCATACCATATTGGGTCTTTCAAATTGTTTCGATCAAAGATGTTACAAACAATACAATTATGTACCAAAAAAACAAAGCTTGGACCGAACGATTATTTTGGACTAGTTTTTGCCCACCATTACTACATATGACATACAGTTACGTAAATTTTTGAAAACCATTAAGGTGTCATGATATACAATGACATAAAATCTTCAACTGTTATTGTATCATTACAACTGATGAGGTAAATTTCACAAAACCGTTAGTGAACTATGACATTTGGTGACGTATCTTTATCAAAACCGTCACTATAAAATGACATACACTGACATTTATCATTCAAAACCGTCACCCTAACATTACATTTACCATGAGTAAATTTCTCAATATCATCATCGCTTCATGACATACGGTGACGTAAATTTATCAAAACCGTCACTATAACATGACCTACGGTGATGATTATCAATCAAAACTGGAACTGTACGTAATATTTCATAACGTGGTGTTTATCCTTCCACACCGTCACCATAGTATGATAAACGATAAAATTTATTTTACAAAACATTCACAGTAATATACATATAATGATGCTTATTATTCAAAATCGTCACATTTGCATAGCATATAGTGACATTTTATTATTCAGAAACATTATCGTAACATGACATACGATGACATAAATTTATCGAAACCGTTATTGCATTAGGATATACGGTGACATAACTTTATCAAAACTGACATGGTAAAATGACATACATAGACGTTCGTAATTCAAAACTGTCACAATAACATTACATACTGTGACATTTTATTTAACACCGTCACCGTAACATAACATACGGTAACATTTAGATTTCAAAACGTTACTGTAACATAACATAAGACGATGTTTATTTTTCAAAACCATCACCATACGATGACATACAATGACGATCATCATTTAAAATCATCATTTTAACATGACATACATCAACGTTGATGATTTGAAAACGTTAGAATAACATGAAATTGGGTGACAATTTTTTGGTTAAAACCGTCACCGTTGCATGACATAAGGTGACATTGTTTTTCTAAAACGTCACCATAACATGATCGAAGGTGACATTTTTTTTTTCTAAACCGTCACCGTAGCATGACATAAGGTGACGTAATTTTTTCGAAATTGTCACTGAAGCATGACATGCGATGACGTTTAATTTTCAATACCGTCGCCATAGCATGACGTACAGTGACATTTATTTTTCTAAACCGTCAATGTAGCATGACATAATGTGACATAAATTTTCCGAAACCGTCCTTGTAACACGACGTACGATAACGTTTATCGTTCAAAACCGTCACTGTAGCATGACGTACACTGACGTTTATTATTTAAAATCATCACCATAACATTACATATGGTCACGTTTATTATACAAAATCGTCATCGTAGCATGACTTACGTGGACGTTTATTATTCTAACCGTCGCCACAACATGATATATAATGACATTTATTATACAAAACTGACACCATTGTGACAAAAAAAATTAAACTGTCACCATAACATAGTATATGATGACATTTTTTTTTCAAAATCGTTACCGTAGAATGACATGTGGTAACGTACTCAAAACCGTCACCATAAGATGACATATGGTGACATAAATTGTTCAAAACCGTCAATGTAGCTTAAGATATTATGATGTAAATGTTTTAATACCGTTACCAAAGCATGACATATGGTGACGTAAATTTTTCAAAAAACCCTTGCCATATATTTACTTTTGGTGACGCAAATTTTGCAAAATCGTTGTCACAGAACTTGTTGACTTTTGGAAACGGTTTTCAAATTAATAAGCGTTGCTATACATATTTTTAGTTTCGGTAACGATTTTTTAGAACCGTTACGACATAAAGCAATGATTTTGACAAAAATCGTCACTAAAAAGTCTTATATTGCAACGGTTTGTAAAAACCGTCACAACATAAGGCAACGGTTTTTCAAAACCGTTACCTTAGGGTACCTTTTATTGACGTTTTTATCTAAAACGTTACTTTATGATTCAATTGTTTTTGTAATAGTACCGTTTCTTTATAAAAATTGTTACTAAAAAAATTCTCTAACTTTTTATTTGACTTTTTGTAACGTTTTTTTTATCAAACCGTTACAACCCTGTTTTTTAAAACAGTCACAAAAAGTCATTTTTGTACTAGTGTATGTTAATTGTCTAATTTTCTAGGGTGTTACAGCAACCCGAATCTTTGGGTTTATATTGGGTTAGGCCTAAAGTAACCCGACCAACCCGATAACGAGATAAAAGAATTATTTGTATTTTTCTCTAATATGTATAAGTTACCAAAAACAACTTGGCAATAACGAATAATTGGGACTCATAACTCATAAGAGCACATTATTGAAAAGTTATATGTGATACCTAAATATTTAATGAAGTCGTATATTCTTTTAAATGAATTATTATATTTCAAAGAAATATTTTCTTATTTTTATGTTTTAAATGTTGTTTATACTTTGTAGAAACACAACCCGACCAAACCGATCAACCCGAACGTGGTGAGTTGCACTTTTGTTTGGGTTGGGTTGAAAATTTCAAACCACCAACATTGGGTTAAGTTGTTCAAATGCCTTCAACCTGATCGACGTAACCCCTGAGCACCCCTAACTACCACGTGTCACAATAGGGAGAAGGTTCAGCTTAAAAACTCCATCTACCACTCTTACTGTCAATTATGGATGTGTGCTATTTTTTTCCTACAATCAATTGATTTTGATTCCAAATTTGCAGTAGTTGTACAAATTATCAGTATATTGATGTGTTGATCCAAACCCTCAGTGATTTGATAATGACCCTCTCTTATATACTTAGTGAAAATTGTAAGTAAACAATATGTATCAGAGTTTCACTATCGCTGATAAGTACTAAGATCTTACAGTACCGCTGATAGGAACTCTCACTCTTTAGAATAAACATTCAGCATAATACTCTGAGTCTGTTCAGTACTTATGGTGATCGCTGATAAGTTAGTTGTTTACTTATGATCCCTGAAGACAAGTTTCACGTCAACATAGGTTCTACGCTGAAGTCGAAGATCAAGCTCAAGAACCAGCGACAAGTCTCCTAATGAACTGATGCGGATCAGCGAAGACTCAGATTTGTCCAATCAACGTGAAGTATCAAGTACAAGACTTTAGCTATCGCTGAACTCTATCATTCGCTGATATAGAATGATAGATCGTTGAATCAATGAAAAGCTGATCATGAAGTCCTCCGTACAAACTATTTTTGTCTTAACCACCCTTGCACGTCTCCGTACGATATGTCAGAAAAGAACCTCCTTATTGTCTGAAATCGTACAACCACTCTGATACTACACTGTTCAAACATGTGGCTACTAAGGTTGTCAACAAAGGTCAATGACATACAACCAATCAGCTGCTGCCACGTGTAAAGTGTAAACTGTCATGCATTAAATGCATGCAGTATATAAGAAGAAGAACTCACTTCATTTTGAAGCAACTTGCTAACTCTGGACAAGTTCATCCTTCTTATCTTGAGATAGGTTATTATTAGTAATTTCCTTCTCTTTCTTAGTGCAAGAAACTTAGTGTTCCAACTTGTTTAGATTTAGGTTTATCCTTAATCTTGTTTCCGCAACAAGCTGTAAATTGTTTATGATTTATCAATAAACAATTTAGAAAAGTAAAATCTTAGTGTTTGTATTCATCCCCGCCCCCTTCTACAAACTTGTATAGCCCTTCGGGACCAACAAGTGGTATCAGACCGGATTTGTTTAATCTCATAAACAAGATCTAATCTATACTAAGATTTCTCTTCCTTGCTATTTCCTAAAATGGCTGCCAACTCAAACACAAATTATATCGACAATGGTTCTCTTGCTAAACCCCCTAGATTCTCCAGAGATAATTTTAATCTATGGAAAAATAGGATGACTCTCTTCTTAGAAGGTGTAGACCCTACTATGCCTTATTATCTTGAAAATGGCCCATTTATTCCTGTAAGAATTGATGTTGCAGTTCCAGCCACTGAGAATAGACCTGCTATTCCAGAAAGGCTGGTCCCTAAGGAAGTTCATATGTGGACTGACGAAGATAAGAAGAAAGTGGCTATCGACACTAAAGCCAGATCCATACTATCCATGGCTCTTCCTGACGAAGTCTACCATTCCGTCATGAACCTGAAATCCTCAAAAGCCATGTGGGACACAATATGTGTTCAGTATGAAGGTACGTCTGATGTCCAGGACTCTCGAAAGATCAACCTGGTAAGACAATACGAAAGTTTCATTTGTGGTAAGAATGAAACTCTCTCTGAAGTTCACCAACGTTTTAATTGCTTAATAATAGATCTAAAAACTGTTGGTAAGGAATATTCTAACTTTGAAGTACTGACAAAGTTTCTAGAATGTTTACCTGAAAGCTGGGACAGTTATTCTATGTGTCTCAAGTTGTCAAAGGATCTAAGATCAATGACCCTTGCTACCTTATATGGCACGATACTGAATCATGAGCAATCAAGCCATCTTAAGAAGAATCTTGTAAAAGATTCCAAAAGCACCCCTGTTGCTTTAATCTCAGAGGAACCTTCTACTCAGCGACCCGTGGTCACTATCACTGAGTTAGAAAGTAACTCTGAAAGGTCATCAGAATCTGACTCTTCAGATGACAATGAATCTTTGGCTCTCCTAACTAAAAAGTTTAGGAGATTCGCCAAAAAGAAAATGTTCAGAAAGAACAAACCCCTTTCTATTACTGATAAGCCAAGATCATCAGCTCTTGTTGATAAGGCTACTGCTACTTGTTTTAACTGCAAAAAGATTGGACATTTCGCTAACGAGTGCAGGTCTAAGAAAGTTTTGAGAAACTCAGCGTTTCCCAAGAAATCCTTTATTCCCAGGAATAAAGATGACAAATATGTTAAGCTGAAAAAAAAGTATGCGAAGCTGAAAAGCTTTAAGAAGAAAGGCAAAGGCCTGATGGCTTATGATTGGGCTACCTCTGAAGAAGAAGAATCATCATCTGACTCTGAGGATGATGAAGCCAATCTATGTCTTATGGCAAAGATTGAAGATGAGGAAGAAAGTTCAGACATTCCCTCTACTTCAACCTCTGCAATTCAGGTATCACCTTCCTTCTTTACAAATATTGCAAATATTGATGAAGTTGATAGTCTGCGTAAAATCGATCTCTTGACTAGAAGTTTATATGAAGCCATGAATGGCAAAACTGTAGTTGAAAATCAAAACCTTGATCCCGTTGAACAACTTAAAAAATGTCACCTTCAAATAGAAAAGCTTTCTAAAATAGAAGAAGATTTTAAAGATCAAGTGCATTTAAATCACCTAGTCAAAATCGAACGAGCAGAAGCTATAGCTGCATTGAAAGCTGAAAAAGCTACTGTTGAAAGATGGTGTAATTCTTCAACAAAGATCACTGAGATAATTAAGTCTCAGATACCCCTGAGTGATAAACGTGGTCTCGGTTACAAATATGAAACTCAAGAATCAACCACTGATCGTTCCATGCTCTTATTTGGAACTTTCGTATCCTCAGTCGCTGATACTTCATCCTCTCAGTGTTCCTCGTCCAGACCGCCTATCCCTGAGGAAATTTCTACCTCTTTAAAAGGTAAATAGAAAATGGTTTATCCAAAACCTACCTCTGCCTTTAAAGATAAAGGTAAAGGAATTGCTTTTAACCAAAATCCTCAGAAGGGTACTTTAGTACCAAAGCTGAATGCTTCTAAAGCTTTAGTGATTTATTCCTCTGGATCAAGGAATCAGATCTCTGGATCTACTCAGCGTGGGTCTATTCAGCGATCTACTCCTAGACTCAGAGTGGATGTCCTTGGTAAGAAATCTGAAGAACTAAACGTTCCTCCCATTTCAAAAGCCAAAAGCTTATTTGGTGCTGGTCCTTCTAATTCAAAATCAAAAGCTCAGCATTCAAATGGTCCTAGAACAACTTTTAGTTATAGGAAATGTTATCACTGTAGACTCACTGATCATATAGCTAGTAAGTGCCCCACAGCCACCAAAGCTGAAAAGATAGCTAAGGTGAAGATTGCCCCCAAGGCAAAGAAGACCACTGAGGTTAAGAAATTAACCAAAGTGAAGACTGACAAAGCTGAATCTTCAAATGCTGCGAAGATTGCTGAACCTTCCATTCAACCTACTTCCACTGACAAACGTGTACACATGGTTAAGTGGGTACCCAAGAAAAACTAATCTTCCTTTTGTGATGCAGGTTAAGAAGGGTATCTGGTATCTCGATAGCGGATGCTCTAGACACATGACTGGAAAGAAAAGCTTGCTCGCTGAATACAAGGAAGAGAAGGGTCCCTCTGTGACTTTTGGAGGAAATGGAAAAGGACATACCCGAGGGTTTGGTGTACTCTCTAATGGTACAACAACCTTCAGAAGAGTCGCATATGTTGAAGGGCTGAAGATAGCTTTGCGACAAGGATAACAAGGTAATCTTTACCAAGTAATCCTGCTTTGTCACTGACAAAAAGGAGAAGATAGCTCTCAGCGGTTATCGTTTGGAAAATGTTTATGTAATAAACATGGACTCAACAACCACTGAGAACTCTTGTTTCTTCTCAAAAGCCTCATCTGATGTCAACTGGCTATGGCATAAGAGGCTCTCCCATCTGAATTTCAAGACACTGAACACTCTTTCTTCAAACGAGTTAGTTACTGGTCTACCTCAGCACTCATACGCCAAAGAGTCTTTATGTTCAGCGTGTGAGAAAGGGAAGCAGACCAAAGCAAGATTTAAGTCAAAGCAAGTCTCCTCAGTGTCGTCTCCTCTACAACTTCTCCATATGGATTTGTTTGGCCCTGTTAACAAACAATCCATCGCTGGAAAGAAATATACACTGGTCATAGTTGATGAATTCTCTCGTTATACATGGGTTATGTTTCTCCGTTCTAAGAGCGACACCCCTGAAGAACTCATCACCTTTGTTCGGAAGATGGAAACCCTGAACAATTTGACCGTTCGCTCAATAAGGAGTGATCATGGGACTGAATTCAAAAACAGTTCTCTTGATTCCTTCTTTGAGAGTAAGGGTATTTCTCACAACTTTTCATCAGTGAGAACACCGCAACAAAATGGAGTCGCTGAAAGAAGAAATAGAACAATTATTGTAACACCTTAAAAACAGGGCCAATTAAAACCTCAAAATAAACAAGTTATGATCACCAAAATATCAGACTTTTATAAACAGAGGATCAAAAGTGAAGTTTTATGTACATAAATATCTAACTTGAATAATCTTACTAATCTAATCATAGCAACATAATCAGATTTCTAGATTATCTAAACTTGCGTCCCAAAAATCATCAAAAGAAGATCTTGATCCTTTAACATCTATAAGTCTGATTTCTTCCAGTTACTGCATCTCACTTTCCCATACTATTTCCCCGAGCTTGTACCTGATAAGAAAATTTAATTTGAAACATTAGGCTTTCGCCTAGTGAGAATATTCAAATCAAATTAAAATTTAACAACTAAAATTTTAACAAATATATCAAACCTGTTATCAACCATTTTATTGTCTCAAAACTCTTTTCAACAACAGGAATCCACCCAATTCCCATCCTTATGACTAATTCATCTAGTCGTAATAATATCAACAAGAGTTACTATAAATCATATCAGATTATAAGTAACTCCCCATCAAAAGAAATTACAGTTTCTATACCTGTTTATTTCTTAGTCCGGAAGTAGAGATTACAAATTACTTTATGCCTATCTCTGAACTTCCCTAAAATTGAAGATCTCAAATCTTCCGTCTGAAATGGGAATTACAAACTCGATGTCTGCCTATTCCACATTTCACTTTCTCACCACCTTGAAACACTGGCCCCCAAATGGAATTTTATTTCTATATCGCGATCAACAACAAGGGCCCTCACAGATGATTCAAGATTCACTCCAACAACTAGATATAACATCCCAATGGTCAATGGCTAGTAAACGGTTTCCATTAGACCGTACTAAATGCCCCCACGACCGGATGAATATTGCTAGCCAACGTAACACAATAACTGTGTATCATCACCCTTTCTATCGTATACTAAAGATGTACGATATATCATATATTCTATATATCTATATACAGAATATTAATTACAACAATTATCCCCATTTTTGCCAATTAGCATCGGGGATCAACATCTCAAATGTTAACTGTATGATCGGACTCATAAATAAGTCCTTTACAATTATTCATAACATGGCTTTCATATCAAATTATGAGTTATAATCATATAACAAATAACATATAAATATCAGATTGCATTCCACATAAAAACTTTAAACTACTACTGAAAGTCTAAAAATCGCAAGCCACTGTAGCGAAAAGCTACACTTTTCGCAAGCCAAAGCTGCGAAAAATTCAAAAGTCGCAACCCACTGTTGCGAGTTCTTCAAAACTCGCAAGCCACGCTTGCGAATTCTTCAAAACTCGCAAGCCACGCTTGCGAATTCTTCAAAACTCGCAAGCCATGCTTGCGAATTCTATCACTTTGCGCAACCAACTGTTGCGAAATTCTCACTTTTCGCAACCACTGTTCATTCGTCTTCTTCATTAAGTCCGTTCATAGATTCATCTCATTAAGCCTACCATTTCTCAATTAAGTCATACCATCATGTTTAAACACCAGTATAAGATATCAATTTCAATTCTAATTGCTTAATTTTAAGAAGATTGAATAAACTCACCTTAATGAAACTGAATACTGTACGATGCTTCACAGCTCCAAGTTAAACTTCCTAGAATAATTCTAAACAAATAAATATGAAATTAATTAACTTCCTTACAAGAAATCAGTAGAAGAATTCAAGTTTCTTACCACCAATTCAAGCCAAATGCTTCCTTCCTTCTTCTTCTTCTCGATTTCTATCTCTCTGTCTCGTTTTTCTCTATCTCTCTCTGCGTACTTCTCAGTACACAACTAATACTCAGTAAAACAACTTAGTCCTTAAGAATAGGACACCTCATTGCAAATTGATGAGTCATAAGCATGATTCCACATTAAACCTCCAATTTCCAATAATTGACATTTTATACCCTCAAGTTTTGTTTCTCAATAAAATTCACTTTATACAAAAATACAACTTATCATAATTACAATGGAATTTTAGAGGTGTTACAATACTCCCCAACTTGAAAATGATTTCGTCCTCGAATTCAAAGTCAGGTAAACAAATGAGGATATCTATCCCTCATACTCTCTTCCGACTCTAAAGTTACATTACTACCTCGGTGGTGTTTGCACTGAACTTTCAACATAGCTACTCCTTCACCACTACGTAGCTTCCTAACTGATCTTTCCAAAATTGCCTCCGGTTCTTCCACACCGCGACTCTTTTCATCTACTCTCACATCAGTGAGTGAAATCACATCTTCCTCTTCGGCCAAACATTTCCGAAGATAACATACTTGGAAGGTATTATGTACCCCTCCCAATTGTGGCAGAAGATCCAAATGATATACTTGTAAACCAATTCTCTTAGAGTAATTGTTATCATCAAATCCATGTTTGACTATTTCTTAGTCTAGCATACCGTTATCATTTCTCTCTTGTTTACACGGAATATCCACCACACAGCTACAGTCCAAAAGGGCAGTTTCTCTAAAAACGTCAGTTAAGATCTCTAGCCAAATCCTCGTAACACCGAGAACTGCATTCGATGTATTTCTTTTACATCTACTGAATACTCCAACACTCTAGCTTAACGGTTACAGTATTCTCTTCACCTAAAACCAATGGGATTGAGAAGAACAAGAGTCTTCCTTTCACCCCATCATCATCCCAACTCACTCTCCAGGTCTCAAAATAGCATTAACATGTACTACCTGAAATTTCCACGTACACTGTAAATTAAGCATACTCGTTACTATTAAATACTTCAACAACCACGACAGTCCATTATTACATCCATGACTTACACGTTTCTTCGGTATAGAATGCTATCACTTCCTCACATCACTATCTCATCGCACAACCACAATACAACCAAGCACCAAAGTATTGAACATCAAAAGTGATAACTCTATTGAACCTACAATATGATTACATTCTTAAGTCCAATCTTTCTATCATAGGAAGCAACTCACACAATCAAAATCACTTTGGGTAAACACCAATACCATTCCGACATTCTGTTTCAATATTAGCCATATCACTACTCCATCTTACAAACTACATGCCCCAACAACTTTAATGACAAAGTGGTACTTTTCATCCGGAATCCCCGAAAAGACTTCCATCAGATGCTTCCTAGTTCTAACTTCATAATACATACTAGTTGACACATTTATCTTGGTAGTTGATACCAATACTCACTCGTACATTCTCCACACATAACCTTTCACCACAAACCAGGTTTCTCACAATCATTCATACACATATTAACCGATTTTATTTCACTAAATATCTCCTCCCCAACTTTAGTTGAACTACCACTCTCGATTTGCTAAATAACTTGAACTTATTCGTTCATACTAGCTCCTTGTGATTCCAAACCAATACTAAAACACGGTACAATCCTTCACAGATCAACATTTTCCATACCTCACTTCATTTGTGCCTAATACTTTATCCTTTGTAAACCATCCACATCGCAAGTAAAACACTTCTATAACACAACAGTCTTTCGTAATCTTAACACTCTTACAAACTGGTCCTTCAGCTTTTATTCTTCTGATTTAAGACTTAACAATAATTGAATCCAAAAGAATACCCAAAACATTCACATCATGCAAACTTCTATTTTAATACAATCCATGTAATCCCAACCCAAACCTACAACGAGCTTATTAAATCGGGTCAATGCTCTTAAGACTCAACTGAGTTCAAAACCGAGCCATCTACTCCAAGGATCAATGATCATTATGCAACATACGTTCCGAGGCATAATAAATCTATGACTCCTTCATTGCTACTTTCCCAACGAAGTCAATTTATATAGGTATATGCAATTCTTATATACTTCACAATGTATATACTTCGCCAAGGTTCGTTAGTTCCAAAGGTATTAAAAACGCGAAAATTATCAAACAGTCTTTACACTTAAGACCGACACTTATTCAAATAGAATGCAGTTAAGCATATAACACAACCAAGACTCCATCTCGAGTCATTAAAACTGACAAACATTCAAAAGACTTATTTAAATATCAATCAAGCCTTTAAGGACAAAATAAACGTTTGGTTAAACATGTGTCACGCACACGATTACATAAACCAAAATACATTGTTACCCAATTCTTTACCTTTTTAATACCTTAATTGGCCATCGGCCCCAAAACAAAGTTTTACCACTCTTAAAAAAAACTTTACCTGGTCGGATTTACCAAAATCCCCCAACTCACATGTTCACATTTTTAAAACGTAATACCTCATAAATATTGCACATCCACAAAAATATTAAAAGCGTGTTTTTGACTACATATCTTTCGCTTGTGCAACAATAATTCGAGACTTCTTTCATTAGTGATTTATTCGTCAATCACTCAAAATTCCTTAACCATGTCGTACACAATAATATTTGCTTTGCGCATACCCTTTGCATAACAGCATACCGGTACCGCTCACAGTCTTTGTTCATGTCCGCACGGGCATACGCGGGACGCACCCAGACCGCACCCAATGACAGACGAAAGGTCTCATACACCTTACACAACTATCGACTTCAAAGTCAATACTTGACATGTCGACACTTCCTTAACCTTAAGGTCCTTAACTGAACCTAATTCTTCCTCCGAACACAACCGTCCCTCGGCAACTGTATTCCTAGTCAGCGAACAAGGGTACAGACTCTCATGCAACCGACACTAAAGTCTACTTTCGACTCTCACACTGTTCATCTCTCATTTTAACACAATTACCAAAACTACAAACTTTTTCCCCAGGTTTATCCAACACTTCTCCATTCTTGGAGTTCTTTCTTAGCTTAAAGCGTAATACTCTACGACCTAGCGAGTTCATAGCCTTCATGCATGACAACTTGATACATAAATCAATTCACACATTTTCTCATTTTAAATAACAACATTTGGAATAACTTGGGCACACATGACCCCAACATTCACTTGACTCCAATGTACTGCACAACGATCTCGAGAATTGTTTGCATACTAAATTTCTGTAAACTCAATTTTTCTCAACCAAAACAAAGTTGTTACGACGGTAATATATTAAATAAAAATATTTTCATACAACAATAGTTCGAAAAAGTTTTACCGACACGAATTAAGCTAGTCGGTTCTCCCACTTATTTATATGATGTTATTAGATCAATACTCCTGTTGGTTATTAAACGTTTTGTTGGCCAACGATTTCTTGCTACAAATCAACTTTTCTTGTAAAGTAAGAAATATTTTGTAACAACTCCAAAAATTTTGTTGTGTGACGTAAATGGGATTGCCTTTTCTTTAAATACACACTTGCACATACTAATTCAACCTTGACTAAAACTGTTATTTATGAATTTGGTTTGAAATCATGAAAATTCATGTAACACACACTAGAACACCATGCATAAAACTTTACTCGCAAATGAAGGTTAATTACTCAACGAGGTCAATCGTCTTACTTACGTAACTTATCATTGACATTCTACCTCCGACCGGTGGTCGCCCTCTCGGCCTTATGACGTTTGCTATACATGCATTCCACGATTCACGTATCAACCATGTCATACTATTCTATTTTCGTCTTGATCAAACATCTTATATTCTATCTCCATACATATCAATCACCTATTAAAGGTTACCTTGGCGGACGTTCATGAGTCCCGCCAATTTCCAGGTTGTCCTTCCAACCCCCAATCATTTACCGATCTGTCCTCCAAAGGATTTTGGTGGCATATTCACCATCGTTCTACTATAACCTAAAGGGATAACCATAAGAAATGGTTATGCACATACCCCTATACAAAACGTACTTTACCGATCGTTAGTCACTGTAACAATTTAGAAATAAGCATGCTAGCGTAACAATATATTCATAATAACAGTAGCTAATTGAAATTGTGAACATATCATACAAGAGAATCCTTGTTACCATTATCACAGTACTAATTTCACGTATTTCCGTTGACTCTAAGACTATCCCGTCTTAGTATTTCTACCCAAATCTCACAAGTCATAAGTTAATTCATCTCAGCTTAAGTCTAAGTATCTCATCAGCATACTTAGTTCGCTTAAACTATTGCTCTGATACCATATTGTAACACCCTAAAAACAGGGCCAATTAAAACCTCAAAATAAACAATTTATAATCACCAAAATATCAGACTTTTATAACCAGAGGATCAAAAGTGAAGTTTTATGTACATAAATATCTAACTTGAATAATCTTACTAATCTAATCATAGCAACATAATCAGATTTCTAGATTATCTAAACTTGCGTCCCAAAAATCATCAAAAGAAGATCTTGATCCTTTAACATCTATAAGTCTGATTTCTTCCAGTTACTGCATCTCACTTTCCCAGACTATTTCCCCGAGCTTGTACCTGATAAGAAAATTTAATTTGAAACATTAGGCTTTCGCCTAGTGAGAATATTCAAATCAAATTAAAATTTAACAACTAAAATTTTAACAGATATATCAAACCTGTTATCAACCATTTTATTGTCTCAAAACTCTTTTCAACAACAGGAATCCACCCAATTCCCATCCTTATGACTAATTCATATAGTCGTAATAATATCAACAAGAGTTACTATAAATCATATCAGATTATAAGTAACTCCCCATCAAAAGAAATTACAGTTTCTATACCTGTTTATTTCTTAGTCCGGAAGTAGAGATTACAAATTACTTTATACCTATCTCTGAACTTCCCTAAAATTGAAGATCTCAAATCTTCCGTCTGAAATGGGAATTACAAACTCGATGTCTGCCTATTCCACATTTCACTTTCTCACCACCTTGAAACACTGGCCCCCAAATGGAATTTTATTTCTATATCGCGATCAACAACAAGGGCCCTCACAGATGATTCAAGATTCACTCCAACAACTAGAAATAACATCCCAATGGTCAATGGATAGTAAACGGTTTCCATTAGACCGTACTAAATGCCCCCACGATCGGATGAATATTTCTAGCCAACGTAACACAATAACTGTGTATCATCACCCTTTCTATCGTATACTAAAGATGTACGATATATCATATATTCTATATATCTATATACAGAATATTAATTACAACAATTATCCCCATTTTTGCCAATTAGCATCGGGGATCAACATCTCAAATGTTAACTATATGATTGGACTCATAAATAAGTCCTTTACAATTATTCATAACATGGCTTTCATATCAAATTCTGAGTTATAATCATATAACAAATAACATATAAATATCAGATTGCATTCCACATAAAAACTTTAAACTACTACTGAAAGTCTAAAAATCGCAAGCCACTGTAGCGAAAAGCTACACTTTTCGCAAGCCAAAGCTGCGAAAAATTGAAAAGTCGCAACCCACTGTTGCGAGTTCTTCAAAACTCGCAAGCCACGCTTGCGAATTCTTCAAAACTCGCAAGCCATGCTTGCGAATTCTATCACTTTGCGCAACCAACTGTTGCGAAATTCTCACTTTTCGCAACCACTGTTCATTCGTCTTCTTCATTAAGTCCGTTCATAAATTCATCTCATTAAGCCTACCATTTCTCAATTAAGTCATACCATCATGTTTAAACACCAATATAACATATCAATTTCAATTCTAATTGCTTAATTTTAAGAAGATTGAATAAACTCAGCTTAATGAAACTGAATACTGTACGATGCTTCACAGCTCCAAGTTAAACTTCCCAGAATAATTATAAACAAATAAATATGAAATTAATTAACTTCCTTACAAGAAATCAGTAGAAGAATTCAAGTTTCTTACCACCAATTCAAGCCAAATGCTTCCTTCCTTCTTCTTCTTCTCGATTTCTATCTCTCTGTCTCGTTTTTCTCTATCTCTCTCTGCGTACTTCTCAGTACACAACTAATACTCAGTAAAACAACTTAGTCCTTAAGAATAGGACACCTCATTGCAAATTGATGAGTCATAAGCATTGTTCCACATTAAACCTCCAATTTCCAATAATTGACATTTTATACCCTCAAGTTTTGTTTCTCAATAAAATTCACTTTATACAAAAATACAACTTATCATAATTACAATGGAATTTTAGAGGTGTTACAATTATTGAAGCTGCACGTTCAATGCTCAGCGATTCTCACCTGCCTACTCAGTTTTGGGCAGAAGTTGTCAACACTGCTTGTTTTACGCAAAACAGGTCGCTGATAGTCGAAAGATTCAATAAAACAGCCTATGAGCTTTTTCATGGGAGAAAGCCTTCAATCAGCTTTCTTCACATCTTTGGATGTCAGTGTTTCATACTGAACAACAGAGATGCCCTTGGAAAGTTTGATCCTAAGGCTGATGATGGAATCTTTCTTGGATACTCCTCAGTCTCCAAAGCCTTCAGAGTCTTCAATCGAAGAAGACAAACTATTGAAGAAACAATTCACGTCACGTTTGACGAATCCCGTTCAGCGAACTCTAAACCGTCCGCTGATACTGAAGAACTGAATCAATGGATGTTTTCTCATCTTGGTGATTCAGAAGAAATTCCCACTCCTCGTGCTTATACAGTTGAAGATGATAGTCCTACTATCATTCCAAATATGCAGAATAGTGAAGCTGAAACATCATGGGTCTCAGCTGTTCCTTTAAACACTATACCTGCTTCTGAACCCAATGTCTCAGACATTCCATCTACTTCTCAGCAATCAGTGAATATAATGACAACTGCACCCACTCCTCTCTTGGCTGATACTCCAGACGTCGCTGAAGCTTCATCTTAAGCTACTCCAGTTCAGGTTGAGTCAACGTCTCACGCTCCGGCTCAACGGTGGACTGTAAATCACCCAATTGATCAAATTCTTGGTGATCCAAATGCTGGCATTTAGACTCGACGAAGTGCAGGTAATATTTGTTTATTTGTTAACTTTATTTCTCTGACTGAACCAAAGAAAGTAGATGATGCCCTCAAAGATCCAAACTGGGTCAGCGCCATGCAAGAAGAGCTGACTGAATTCGAAAGAAACAAAGTTTGGAAACTTGTTCGAAGACCAACTGACAAAACAGTGATAGGCATTAAATGGGTCTATCGAAACAAGTTGGACGAACATGGAACTGTAACCCGCAACAAGGCTCGTCTTGTTGCTCAGGGATACAGACAAGAGGAAGGCATAGATTATGACGAAACATTTGCTCCAGTAGCAAGACTAGAATCTATTCGTCTATTCTTAGCATACGCTGTACACAAAGACTTCAAAGTATATCAGATGGATGTTAAGTCAGCGTTTTTAAATGGAAAGCTGAATGAAGAAGTCTATGTGGAACAACCTCCAGGATTCTCAGATCCTAAGCGTCCAGGTTATGTTTATAACCTGGATAAGGCACTTTATGGCTTGAAGCAAGCTCCACGTGCATGGTATGACACTCTTTCTACTTATCTCCATATTGAACAATTTGAGCGAGGTAAAATCGACAAAACTCTATTTTTCAGGAAAGTAAAAGGTCATATCATTCTTGTTCAGATATATGTTAATGACATTATATTTGGCTCCACTAACCCTGATCTTTGTACTCGTTTCGCTGATAGAATGAAAGATGAGTATAAAATGAGCATGATGGGTGAACTAACATATTTCCTTGGTCTTCAGATAAAGCAAAATGAGAAAGGAACTTTCATTAATCAGGGAAAGTATGTTAAAGATATGTTGAAGAAATTCGACTTAACTCAAAGTTCAGCTATGAAAACCCCTATGGAACCACCGCTGAAACTAGACAAGGATACTAAGGGTATTCCTGTTAATGTCACGCTGTACCGTGGGATGATCGGCTCTCTCTTGTATCTTACAGCTAGCCGACCCGATATTATGTACGCAACATGTTTATGTGCACGATATCAAGCTGAACTCAAGATATCTCATATGACCGCTGTAAAGCGAATTTTTAGATACCTTAAGGGTACTGCGAATCTAGGTCTTTGGTATCCCAAAGACTCAGGATTCGATCTAATCGCCTATTCAGATAGTGATTTTGCAGGTTGCAAAATGGATAGGAAAGGCACCACAGGAGGATGTCAGCTCCTGGGTGGAAAGCTGGTGAGTTGGACAAGCAAAAAGCAAAACTCAGTGTCCACCTCCACAGCTGAATCTGAGTATGTAGCCGCTGGAAGCTGTTGTTCTCGGGTCTTGTGGATGAGAAATCAACTACTGGACTATGACCTTTAGCTCTCAAATATTCCAATCTATTGCGACAACACAAGTGCCATCGCTATAGCAAATAATCCAGTACTACACTCAAAGAAAAAACACATCGAAATCAGGTATCATTTTATCAGAGATCATGTGATGAATGGTGATATAGAACTTCACTTTATCCCAACTGATTATCAGTTAGCTGATCTGTTCACCAAACCTCTTGATGAGACAAGATTCAACTTTCTCATCAGCAAGCTTGGAATGCTGAACTTTGAAGAGTAAAATCTTCAGCGATTCACATTTGATCAGCAATAGGATAAAATCAGCTTGTATAACCCATTATATCATCTTCTCTCTGAATAAACTTGATTCGCTGATATCAATGTATGTTTCTCTCTCTGACAATCGCATGTAAATGCAAGATTTCAAAATAAATTGCATCGCTGAATATCTCTTCCTTAATCAGCGATACTTTGAAATTTCTAAAACCAACACTGATATTTCTATTCAGTGCTTCATGTTTTCAAAAGTGTCCCTGAGTTTTCAAAACCTCAGAGACATCCAAGAATATTAAAGGACAGTTGTGACGTCATTGCAACGGATAAGCCCTGACACGTTCTTCTGTCTGACACACGTTTGCACGTTTCGTTTACCTTCCAATCAAATGCAAACACGTGTCCGTGTCATGATGAATCTTTTCCCGCTCAAGATTTTCTCTCTCTAATCTCACTATATAAACTCATTCTGGGTTTATATTTTTCTTTTACGCGAACTTCTTCTCCAAGCTAAGAAAAAGAATTTACTATTGCATTTGAGCTCTCAAGTTTTTCAAGAACTTAAGAACTTCATCTTCTTCAACGAACCAGGTTAATAATTCTTTTATTTTACCTGTTTCTTCAAACTTGTTAATGATCTTCTCTTTGTTTTCACAAAATCAAACAAAAGAACCTTTTTAAAATGAAATCATTTCTTTCATGGTTTTATGAACACAACCTTTTCATGGTTGTTCTTCAAGTTTAAAACGCAAAATCTTAAACTTGTTCTTTATTCGTTTTTCCAGAATCATTTTTCTCAAAAAAAAAACTGGAAAACAAGATTTTCTTTGGGTTTGCATTTCGTTTTTAAAACAAGAAAACCCCTAATCTTCATTAAGACATTTTTGTCTGAATGAAATGGACTAAATTCGAACCATCTTATTGGAACATCTTTCCACATTAAGATTATTCTTATTTGTTAATCTTTGGTTGAACTGATAATACAGAAAATGATATCTTCTGACATTTCCAAGAACACCATCGCTGAGAACACTGCTGCTGATAATACTGCTGAGGAATTGGAAATCCTCAAAGCTCCTCAGGTCAAGTTCTCTCTAGACAAACTGGATTGGACGAAGGCAAATAACTCTATGCGCTTCTCGAGTTTCCTCCTCGAAAGCAAGTCACACATCTGGATGATGTTGTGAACTTCCTGAAGAATTGTCCCATCTCCACAGCCCTGACCATAACTGTTAAACCAAGATCATTCAAGATAGAGAGAGATATTCTAGTGAGAGAAAGTATGTCATCTCTATTAAGCACTGTTCTCTCTAACGGTTCTCTCTTAACAGTTAGTGTAAGTGTTACTAATGTTACAAGATTAACTAACCAAAGCCTATTTATACCTAGACACACAAGGTATAAACCACACACTAACAAAACAATAACATTGACTTTGACATTTGACTTTCTACATTAAACCTTGAAGACATATTAGCACTAACAATCTCCCCCTTGGATTCAAGGTTTAAACAAAATGAAAACAGCAGTCTTTGGCATTCTTGAATCTTCAAAACTTTAAGACTTCAGTTCTTTGATCTTTAAAATTGCTTGTCGAAGTCAACATGTCACACAATCTTCAAACACGAATTTACGGACTATCTTTCTTCGAACAGGAGAATATGGATCTTCACACAAAGCATTTTAGAACCTTAAGCACAAGTTCAAGAAAAAGAGATCACAGAATGATCAATCGATTTTTCTCAAACTCTTGAAGAATTCTCCCCTTTTTCTTTGACTTGAGAAATTCAAACTTCAGTATCGATATCTTCATAAAAGCACGAGTTCAAAAGAAAGAGATCACTAAATGATCAATCGATTTCTTATAAACTCTTGAAGAAGAAATCTCCCCCTATCCTTTCTTGAAACAAAGACTTCTTTCAACATTTCTCCCCTTTGACGTTAAAAAACAAATCTTTGACATGAAACGCTCTTTGACATGAAATTGATGTAGACATTTCTACCCCTATTTCGATGAAAATGAGCATCATGAGCATCGAAAATTCTTGTCAATTTCAGTCAAGTTCTTGTAAAACACAAACAATCTCCCCATTAACGAAAGATCTTGCTCCCCCTAAAAATAAGAATTGTAGAGCAAATTGATTTTCTCCCCCTGAAATTTGTACAAGGAAAAAAAATTTAATTCATTGAACTACATTTTATAACTACTAACAATTAATCATTTGAACACCAAACAAAAGAAATTCAACTTAATGAAATGTAACAGATATTTCCATCAAGTGAAATCAAATGCATGCGTTTGGATTAAAAAACAAGACATCATTGCATATCAAGTTACAAAAGTTCAGTTTCATCCCCTTTATTAAATCTATTTGGTGTGCTAGCATGCGAAATATGATTAGCAACAAGCATATGCAATTCTAAAACATATCAGAATACTCTGCTCTACTCACACTATTTGTCCAAAATCAGAATTTTCACAAATTTACAGGTTTATTGCGACTTTGTATTTTCCCCAAGTTTCAAGAGATGTGTGCTCATTGGCATCTTTTGATTTTGTGCACATTGGCATCTTTTGATATTGTGCTCATTGGCATCTTTTACTTTTGTGCACATTGGCATCTTTTGATATTGTGCTCATTGGCATCTTTTTATCAAAAAGTTTATTAAGAATAAGATACACCGTTAAACATGACTTTCTATCTGGTTCTATAGCAGGATTTGGGTCAGCGGATCCCAGACCAGTTGGACTTAGGTGCTAGGTGACGAGCACCCCTTAGAACTTACTTTCCCAAACCAGAAAGGCCACATCGATATATCTTAAACCCATTTATACCAGTAGAACATGGATTTCTATCTGGTTCTATAGAAGGATTTGGGTCAGCCGATCCCAGACCAGTTGGCCTTAGGGACTAGGTGTCAAGCACCCCTTAGGACTTAATCTCCCAAACCAGATAGGCCACAGGCACAAACTTTCAAACTAAATGATTTGTATTTAAAACATAGATCATCTCAATCACTTGGTTCTAAAACATAGTGCTTCTCCCATATTTTTGTTTCCATCCATCATTCTGACAAAAAGGCTTTTTGAGCATTATATTCTATATAAGTCTAGAATTACATAATTCTGAGCATTCAGCATAATTTCATTCATGTTTTGCTGACCTTTCGATTTATTTCAGAAGTTAAAGATGAAACAAATTTAACTCAGATAATACAAAAACGCTTGTAAAATCACCCTTGACACACATTTCATTCATTGAATGAAAGTTGAAAAAAAATCCATCTCATTGAATTAAATTTGTAAAGATTCAAATTTTCAAAGCAGTAGAGATAAAACATAATGCAATGTTACCTTTCACCACTTGTTCCTTGAAACAAAAAGATATGACAGTTAAGGATATCACCTGATAAGTGTGAGTTCTAAACTGATTTGTTTAGAAGTCTTAGTCTTTGAAGTACGGGTCCTGAACTGATTTTTTCAGAAGCCATTGTCGTTGAAGCACGGGTTCTAAATTGATGTATTTAGAAACCAAAAACTTTGAAATCCGGGTTCTAAACTGATGTGTTTAGAAACCAATTCTCTTTACTCCCCCTTAATGGCACAAGTAATCTTCTTCCGAGAGTTCAACGCTTTGCTTCTAAATCTGCAAAAACAGATTAAGTAGATTTTGGTACCCAACATGTCTTGGGTCCTGGCTTGTTAAGCGGAGCTCTATATGAAGGAAAATTATAAGTACCATACCAATATTGAGCATCATTATTTTTAACAAAATCGTTAGTACCACAATAAGAACAACAAATTTTCTTTTGTGCAAACCTGATTAAATTATTTGCGGAATATATTGAATCAGGTTTAGCAAAAGATTTACCTTTCAGTTTAGTGTTCTTGTTGGGAACAGATGATTTTGGTACATCTTTTTCAGGAATTGTACCTTTGACTCTCCATTGCATGTTGACTTTCTTGTATGAAGGAAGATCAGCAGATTGATACTTGGAAGAATTATCCACTGAGTGATCATAGAAAAGATTATACGGTCGAATCGGACTTTCTGAATAGCTTTTGGATTTGTTGAGTGACTTCACTTTGTTTGATAAGTCATTATGTTCCTTGGTCACGAAATCAAGCTTCTTCTGAATGTCACAATTAACCCTCTTCTCTTTCATGATATCAGTTGATAACACGGCCAAATTCTTTGTGAGCTTACGAATTTCCTGTTGAAATATCTTCCATTCTCTAGAAAATCCTTCTTTAACGCTCCTAGCCTGAAAGTCAGCTTTCTTCATCTTTTCTAGCTCATGACTTTCCTTATCTAGCTCTTGTCTTTCCTTTTCTAAATCCTATTGAAGATCAGAAATTTTCTTTGACAGTTTCGCATTCTTCGCTTCAAAGCTTTTCCTTTCCTTTTCATACTCGACCCTTTCCTTCTCCAATTTTTCTTTTTCCAGAAATAAAACTTTCTCAAAATCTACATTTTGTTTAGAAAGTTTTATGCATCTGAGTTCAAAGGCTTTCTTTACTTCATCTTCTTTCTTCTCATTCCTCTCATTCTTTTCAATTTCAGAAACTTTCTGTGAAAGAGACAAAATTTGCTTTTCATAGCTCTTTTTGTCATTTGTACGATTCGCTCTTTCCTCTTTTAGCAACTTTTCCGTTTCAGAAAGTCTCTTTGTAAGCTCTATAACCTTTTCCTTGAGTTCTTCATTTTCAGCATTTGATAATTTCTGTTCTGTATCCTCTTTTTCAGCTTTCTTTTCTTCTTCCTTTCTCTTAAAAGCAACTTCAGATCCAAGCATTTGCTTTGTTAACTCGTTCCACATAAGCATTGGATTGTTTTTTAAACATTCAACGTGTTTGAAGATGTGTTGTGGAAGTTTGTAAAGTGCGAAGATCAAGTTGGATGAAGCTTCCTTGTCAGCTTTCATTCTGTTAATCTCTTCTTCTGTATAATCTTTGCCAGTTCTGATCATTGGGCCTTCAGTGAAAGATTGTATCATATTTTCACCATTTTCTCTACTTCCAATAAAATCGATGAACGAAACTCTCCATAGTTCAAAATCAGATTCTTTGAACAACACTAGAAGCCGCTTCATGTTTGAAGAAAATAAAAAAAAATATATAAAACTTTTTCTTGAAAAACTCTTAAAGTGTATGAAATACACTATTGGAAAATTTTCAGTATAAATTTTTTTCTAAAGTCAGAAACTCGCAACTATGAGAAGCGAAAAGTAAGAAACTCGCAAGCTAAGGTTGCGAAAAGTAGAGAAACTCGCAAGCAACAGTTGCGCAAAGTGGAGAAACTCGCAAGCAACGGTTGCGAAAAGTAGCCTTGAACAAAGAAAGAAATCTGACAGAACACTTTTCGCAAGAGAAGCTTGCAAAAAGTTTCAGAAAGCGGGTCAGTGGGTTGCGAAAAGCTGAGAATTCGGGCCTAAGGCTTGCGAAAAGCTGTAAAACTTGGGCCTTTGATCTGCGAAAAGAAGACTTGAATGAACAACAATGCTCAGAACGATGAAGCTTGCGAAAAGCTTGATGAAGGTTGCGAGAAGTCTGGATCTAGCGAGATTCGACTAAAAAAGACTGAAATCACTTAAATCCTCAAAAACACTGAAATCAAACTATGCAGAATAGTTCGAAATATGGAATCGAACACCTCTTCTTCATATACAAACCTCTGAAAACCTCTGAATCACAAAAATTGAAGATCGAACAGTGAACTTTCACGAACCGAACAAAAAACTCAGAAAATCACAAAATTGATCTTGAAATCCTTCGAATTAGTTCTCGATCTTTGAAGAAGAAATGATCTACTACTGAAACTGAATCCAAAGAACTAAAATACAGAACAATTCGATCAAAAATCAGAAAATTTTGATCAAATTTCAAGAAAATGAGATTTTCTTGATAAATCCAGAAAATCAATCGAACTTTCTTGCAGAATTCATCAAAATCTTCGTGATTGATCACGGAATAACTCCTCTAAATCTCGAATCCTGCTCTGATACCAATTGTTAAACCAAGATCTATCAAGATTAGAGAGAAATTCTAGAGAGAGTGTGTAGAGAGAGAAAGTAGATCTTGATTCATAAGCTCTCAATATTACAAGATGTGAATTATGCTCTAAGTGATATGGAATTGTTCTCTCTAGTGTTACAAGATTAAACTAACCAAAACCTATTTATACCTAGACACAAAAGGTATTAAGCTAAGATTGACAACTCTAATTATAGAGACTTTGACTTTATACAATGACTTTGACTTTGACTTTCTATATTAAATCTTGAAGACATATTTGTCCTAACAATAACACCTCATGCACATCAGCTACTGCTATCCCAATTCTGGTACTCTGCCAGACACTCTCAGCTACCATCAGCCAAAGACCCCTCAAAAATAATTGACTGCATCCTCTGCGATATTGAATATGGCACTATGAAGATTACACCTGCCATTATTCGCAAAGCCCTGAACCTTCCCTTAGCCACCAAAGAAAAACCCTTTGTTCCTCTCCCTGACCACAAGAAAAACTCAGACAGGGAAACCATCATTGCATTCTTCGATGCAATGGGCTATGTATGGGAAACTGGGAGGGACATGAAGCCCGAGAAGAAGCTGACCCTCATCAAGAAGTATAAAATGCCCAGCGAGATGATTTTCATCTTCGCTCACTTAATCAGTTGCATGACTACAAAGACCGGCTCCTCTGATCAAGTCGCTCAGCCTCAACAAGCAATGGGATATGCCTTGCTGAAAGGTCTACATATAGACTGGGCATCGATAATCTACGATGATCTGGTACTCAGAGTAGACTCCGTCGCTGATAGATCTCCATGGGTTCCTTATCCTCGTTTCATCAGCGCCGTATTCCAAACAGGCCTGAAGGAAAGCTACCCAAAAGAGGGTGACCTGAAACTCTCTCAGGTTGGCCCTAAGGTTCTCGACTTCAAGCCAGTGGCAAATGAGGTACGTCTTTCTACACTTTTAACTCTTCTCAACCCTACTTCTTCGACTTCTGCAGCTCCTCAGCGAACAAACCCACCGCTGATACCCAGGCTGCAACCTCCATTCCTTCTCTCAAAAGGAAACACTCCTCCACCCAACTTAGTTCCAAAAGAACTTAGAAAACCAAGGAGCAACCCCAGCAATCTATTGCTGAAGACTCCTCAGCTCCTCTTGAAGGGTTGAAGGAACGTTCAGTGGTACGCTCTGCCACAGCTGAATAAGCCACCCCTTCTATCCAAACTTCAGCGTCTCTACACGCTGAGGTTACAAACTTGGAATCTACCCAACCTTCTTCAGTCTCTCAAAAGACTGACGAAGCGATTCTCAGCGAATCCAACGCTGAACTCCGCACCCAACCTCCATTCTCAACCTTCGCTTCTCCCTCTACTCAATTGGACTCTACTCCAGTTATCACTGAAGCACCTGTCATTCCTCCAGAAGCTAACGCTGACACTCAAGGAATGATGGGCATAGGACCTGCAGAGATGACCATGCGTCCACGCACTTTAGCTGACGACATGGAACTTTTCTCAGGACACCGAGATTTTGATGAATTCACCAATCCTCCTGCAGTTATACACCAACCCCTATACACTGTAACTGAACCCCAAACTTCTGAGCTTTCCTCTGTTCACAAGTTCTTATATGTTACAGGTCCTAATTTGGGAGACATCAACGCCTCTCTGAAGACTATAGTGTTAAACCCTAAAGATCAATCAAGATAGAGAAGATGTGAATTTGTCATCTCATTGATCAAGAACACTGTATACAAGGTATGAGTTCAGCACTTTCTCTCTCTAAGATCTGAATGTGAATACAGAGAATGTTTCTAAGAGTCTCCTATACTAACACACAACTAAACCTATTTATACTAAACACATTACAAGGTGTAAACAACACAATACAACTCAATACATTGACTTTGACTTTGACCTTTCTATATTTAAACCTTGAAGACATATTGCACTAACAATCTCCCCCTTGGATTCAAGGTTTAAACAAATGCGATCAGCAAGCTTTAGCTTTCTTGAATCTTCGGTCTTCATCAAAGCTTGTCAAAGTCAAAACGTCATCCAATCTTCAAACGGCAAATAACGAACTTCTTTCTTCGAGCAGGAGAATAAGAATCTTCACACAAAGCTTTTGAATACAAATAAGCACAAGTTCAAGAAAAAGAGATCACAAAATGATCAATCGATTTTCCTCAAACTCTTGAAGAATTCTCCCCATTTCCATTGACTTGAGAATTTCATTCTTCAGTGTCGATCTTCATAAACGCGCGAGTTCAAAAGAAAGAGATCACTGAAATGATCAATCGATTTCTTAAAAACTCTTGAAGAATAAAACTCCCCCTATCATTTCTTGAAACGACGTCTTCTTTCTACAAATCTCTCCGTTGACATTAAAAAGAAACTTTGATTTTAAACTTTCTTTGACAGGAAATTGATGTAGACATTCTCCCCCTTTTTCGATGAAAGTGAGCATCACGAGCATCGAAAATCTTTTCAATTTCAGTCACGGACAATCTCCCTCTTCAAAAACATTTCTTCCCCTTGAAAAACAAGAACAATCTCCCCATAAGCGAAAGATCTTGCTCCCCCTAAAAATAAGAATTGTAGAGCAAGTTGATTTTCTCCCCCTGAAAATTTGCATAAAAATCATATAAGCGCACATTTTAACAAACATATATAAATAAAATAGAATTCATTGAACAACATTTTATAACTACTAACATTTAATCATTTGAACACCAAACAAAAGAAATTCAACTTAATGAAATGTAACAGATATTTCCATCAAGTGAAATCAAATGCATGCGTTTGGATTCAAAAACAAGACATCATCGCATATCGAGTTACAAAAGTTCAATTTCAACCCCTTTATAAAATCTATTTGGTGGACTAGCATGCAAAATTTGATTAGCAGCAAGAAAATGCACCTCTAAAACCTATAAGAATACTTTGCTCTTACTCACACTATTTGTCCAACACCAGAATTTTCACAAATTTACAGGTTTATCGCGACTTTGTATTTTCCCCAAGTTTCAAGAGATGTGTGCTCTTAGGCATCTTTTCATATTGTGCACATTGGCAACTTTTATTATGTGCTCATTGGCATCTTTTATAATCAAACAGTTTATTAAGACTAAGATACACCGTAAACGTAACTTTCTAACTGGTCCTAAAGCAGGATTTGGGTCAGCCGATCCCAGACTAGTTGGCCTTAGGGGCTAGGTGACAAGCACCCCTTGGAACTTACTCTCCCGAACCAGAAAGGCTACATCGATATACCTTAATCCCATTTGTACCAGTAGAACATGGCTTTCTACCTGGTTCTATAGCAGGATTTGGGTCAGCCAATCCCAGATCAGTTGATCTTAGGGGCTAGGTAACGAGTACCCCTTGGGACTTAATCTCCCAAACCAGATAGGCCACAGGCACAGACTATCAAACTGAATGATTTTATTATATATATATATAATATATATATATATATATATATATATATATTATAGCATCTCAATCACTTGGTTCAAAAACGTAGTGCTTCTCCCATATTTTCGTTTCCATTCATGATTAAGACGAATAGGCTTTGTGAGCATTGTATTCTAAATAAGTCTAGATTTACACAATTTTGCGCTTATATCAAAATCTCAAACATGTTTCGCTGACCTTTCGACTTGTTTCAGAAGCGAAAGTAGAAACAAATATAACTCTGACTATACAAAAATGCTCGTAAAATCATCCTTAACACACATTTTATTCATTGAATGAAAAATTGAAGAATTTTTCACTTCATTGAATTAAATTTGTGAAGGTTCAAACTTTCAACGTTAGTAGACATAAAATATAACACAATGTTACCTTTAAGCACATGTCCTAAAAATAGAAAGATATGACAGTGAAAGGATATCACCTGATAAGTACGAGTTCTAAACTGATATGTTTAGAAGTCATAGCCTTTGAAGTACGGGTCCTGAATTGATGTATTCAGAAGCCATTACCGTTGAAGTGCGGGTTTTGAACTTATGTGTTCAAAAGCCATTGTCTTTTATCTTTCTCCCCCTACAAAATACCAAAAGATTTGTCATTAATCACATGTATATAAAAAAAATAATAAACTCCCTGAAAATATGTGATGTTCAATATCTTCTTGAATGCACAAGTACTTCATCTTCCGAGAGTTCAACACTTGTCTCTAAATCTGCAAAACAGATTAAGTAGATTTTGGTACCCAACGAGTCTTAGGTCCTGACACGTTAAGCGGAGCTCTATAAGAAGGAAAATGGTAAGTATCATACCAATATTGAACACTATTATTATTAACAAAATCATAATTTCCACAATAAGAATTAACAAAAGAATTAACTTTCGTTGTAAAATTCTTAATTGGAAATGATGATTTTGATACATCTTTATCAGGAAGTTTACCTTTAACCTTCCATTTCATGTTGACTCTTTTGTAGGAAGGAAGATCAGCAAATGATTTGGAAGACTTATCCACAGAATGCTCGTAGAAAATGTTAGAAGGACGCATCGGACATTCTGAAAAACACTCAGAGTTGTTGAACGACCTCACTTTGTCTTTTAAGGCATTTCGTTCCTTTGTCATCAACTCAAGCTTCTTCCGAATATCACAATTCACCCTCTTTTCCTTCATGATATATGTAGATAAACCCGCCAAGTTCTTCGTGAGTTTCTGAATTTCTTGCTGAAATATCTTCTGTTCTACAGAAAAATCAACCTTTACGCTCCTTGCTTGAAACTCAGCTTTCTTTCTCTTTTCTAACTAACTTCTTTCCAAATCCAACTCCTCTTGCAGTTCAGAAATTTTCTCTGAAAGCTTCCCATTCTTCACTTCAAACTCTTTCCTTTTAACCTCAAACTCGGCTCTTTCCTTCTCCACCTTTTGCTTCTCTAAAAATAATACTTTCTGAAAATCTGAGTTCTGCTTGGAAAGTTTTCTGCATTTGAGTTCAAGAGCTTTCTTTTCTTCATTATCTTTCTTCTCCGTCTTTGAAGCTTGTTCAAGTTTCTGGGAAAGAGAAAGAATTTGTTTTTTGTCATCTGAACGAGCAACTCTTTCTTTACTGTATTTTTCTTTTTCCTCTTTAAGTAGCTTTTCTGTGTCAGATAATCTCTTTGAAAGTTCGATAACTTTTCCTTAAGTTCTTCAATTTCAGCATTTGATAATTTCTATTCCGTATCCTCTTTTTCACCTTTCTTTTCTTCTTCCTTTCTCTTAAAAGCAACTTCAGATCCAAGCATTTGTTTTGATAGCTCGTTCCACATCTGCATTGGGTTTTGTTTGAAACATTCAACATGTTTGAAGATGTGTTGTGGAAGTTTGTGAAGTGCGAAGATCAAGTTGGATGAAGCTTCCTTGTCGGCTTTCTTTCTTTTAATCTTTTCTTCTGTAAAATCATTCTCCATTTTATATCTGATCATTGGACCTTCGGAGAAAGATTTTATCATATTCTCTCCATTTTCGCTACTCGCAATAAAGTCGATGAACGAAATACTCCATCGTTCAAAATCAGATTCTTTGATCAGCACTGGAAGTCGGTTCATGTTCGCTTGACGATTAAAAAAATTATATAAAACTTTTTCTTGAAAAATTCTTAAAGTGTATGAAATACACTATAGAAAAAATTTCATTATAAAAAGTTTTCTCAAAATGGAAGAAACGAGAAGTAAGAAACTCGCAAGCCAAGGTTGCGAAAAGTAGAGAAACTCGCAAGCAACAGTTGCGCAAAGTGGAGAAACTCGCAAGCAACGGTTGCGAAAAGTAGCCTTGGACAATGCTTGAAATCTGACAACTCACTTTTCGCAAAAGAAGCTTGCGAAAAGTTTTTGAATTCGGGTCAGTGGGTTGCGAAAAGCTCTAAAACTCGGGTCAGTTGGTTGCGAGATGTAGACTTGAACGAAGAACAACACACAATTCGATGAAGCTTGCGAAAAGTAGTATGAATCTTGCGAGAAGTTTGGATCTTGCGAGATTCTTCCAAAAATGACATAAATCACTTAAAACTCAAAATCACTGAAATCAAACTCTGGAGATGTGATCGAAATATGAATTCGAACACTTCTTCTTCATATACAAACCTCTGAAAACCTCTGAATCACAAAAATTGAAGATCGAACAGTGAACTTTCACGAACCGAACAAAAAACTCAGAAAATCACAAAATTGATCTTGAAATCCTTCGAATTAGTTCTCGATCTTTGAAGAAGAAATGATCTACTACTGAAACCGAATCCAAAGAAACAAAATACAGAACAATTCGATCAAAAATCAGAAAATTTTGATCAAATTTCAAGAAAATGAGATTTTCTTGATAAATCCAGAAAATCAATCGAACTTTCTTGCAGAATTCATCAAAATATTCGTGATTGGTCACTGAATAACTCCTCTAAATCTCGAATCCTGCTCTGATACCAATTGTTAAACCCTAAAGATCAATCAAGATAGAGAAGATGTGAATTTGTCATCTCATTGATCAAGAACACTGTATACAAGATATGAGTTCAGCACTTTCTCTCTCTAAGATCTGGATGTGAATACAGAGAATGTTTCTAAGAGTCTCCTATACTAACACACAACTAAACCTATTTATACTAAACACATTACAAGGTGTAAACAACACAATACAACTCAATACATTGACTTTGACTTTGACCTTTCTAGATTTAAACCTTGAAGACATATTGCACTAACATATAGAGACGAAGCTGACAGGTCTCACAACTACTCTTTTCGACAACTCTTCAGCTGTAACAAACGCTGGAGATAATCTCACAAAGCTTACAACCGTGGTCGAAAAGAATGCCTCCAAAGCTGACTTGGAGAAGGTTGATAAATCACTCACCAACTTTGCCAAAGTTCTCTCTGGCATCTACACAGACTACCACGACATCAAAAAATCAGTTGACACCATGTCCAGCGAAGTCACAACGCTGAAGACATCGGTTGGCAAACTCGAAGGTGATATGTCTGTTGTAAAGACTGATGTCAGTTCAGTAAAGACTGACATGAGTTCTGTGAAGACCGATGTCAATACGATGAAGAATGACATCACTTCCATGAAGACATTGTTGCAGCAGATCCTGACCAACACCACCGCCCCTGCTCCTGCACCTGAGCACTTTACTCCGGCGGATCGTGCTGAACTCGTGAAGATCAATCCTGGTATTTCTGGTCTAGAAAACAGATTATCAGCGATTGAAATCTGTGTGGGGATCCCTGGCCAAGAAGACAGGGAACCAACACAAGCTGCTGAATCATCACATTCCTCCCCCACTCATCATGAAAAAGGCGGGGAGAAGAGCGCTGAAGACCTTTCCAAGAGCGCTGAAGACCTTTCCCATGATGAATCTATCATGGGAGAGAAGACTGAAGACCTCGCCTTTACTGAAGAAGGTGAGAAGACAATTGAAGAAGCAGCAGCCGCTGGACCTCAGGGAGATGAAAACCCTGAGAAAACCGAGAAGCTTACCTCTGTATCTGAGGGGGAGCAACTCGAAGAAGAAGCTGAAGAATCTGAGTCTGAAGCTGAAGATGAAGAAGCCATCGACTTGTCTGATGATGAACCATCCTCTTCTCCAAAGAATGATGATGAAGATGATGATGACTCTTTTATCGTCAAACCTGCTCAGAGAACTATAGCTCTTAAAGGGATTCTGATAAATGAACCTACAGGGGAGCGGACAAAGACAAAGCCATCAGCATCTAAAGCTGACAAGGGCAAAGGAAAAAGTGTCGCTGAAGATGATGAAAATCTGACGATCTTGCTTAAAAAGCCGGTTTGTCAGGTACACTAATCTTACACTACATCCCTCCTCTATACATTATCAGTTCTACACTCACTAAAACCTCCATACACTTTATCCCATTCTTTTTATCTCTGTTCTACCCAAGTTCTTACTCGTAAGATCGCTGTGTTTCAGCTAGTCCTCTCCCCTGTTTGAGGATATCACTGAAGTTCCTACAGCTGCGACTTCACCAACAATAATCCCAGCTCCCAACGCTGAAGAAATAATCCCAGTCTTGGATTTGATCTCTGAGACTGATGAACCTGAAGAACAGATGCTCTCTCACAAAAACAGACCTTCCTTGGCTCCTCAAAAGCTAAGTGAAGAGGATCAAGAAAAGAGAGATGAAATGATCAAGAGACTCGAAGATCAGCGAATCATTCTGAAGCGTGATCAACTTCCTTCCGTTCCTCCAAAGTTCAAAATTTCCCAAAAGGAATACAAGGAACACCTCAGAGCTGAACGCCTATTCGCTGAAAGAAGGAAAGCTGAAGAAAAAGACAGAGAATACGCCATCCAGCTTACTCAACGATCAGTAAAAGACCCCAAGCTGAAAAGAGCTCCCATTGACGTTCAACGTCAGCTATGGGATGATGCTCAAATGATCGTTAGAGAAAAGACCAAGGTCTCTGATACGACTTTGGAATGGTGTAAAGAAATGCTGAACTATGGATCTCGACCATCCAAAATCATCAAGGTAAATATCAGAGGAAGACTGTTTGTAGACGTTCCTGTTGTTGAAGTTGACGTATTCAGAGAAGACAAAACCAAACAAACCTTCTATGCTGCTACTTTAGAGAAATTTGGTTTCTCTGAATGGTTGGAAGTGAAATTAGCCATTCAGCGATCGCGCTCAAAGTTCAAGATCCATGTCGAGAAAATTTTAAATTCTCAGATCGAATTGGTTTCTTCTGCTGTGGATATTCATCCTTCTACTATTCCTCCACCTCAACAAGGAAGGGCCTCTGCAAAGAAAAAGAAAACCTCAGACTCAGGTCCTCCTATGCGGAATAAAACAGGTATTGGTTTCTCTCGTGCTGAAGTTCTTGGTCCTGATGCTGACCTTTCAGCGCTTGACACCTCCCTACCACCTGGTGAAACTTTCATCCCTGGCAAAGTCGTAAGTAATCCCTATGGTATATTCTTTCTAGACTGCCATGGAAATCAACACTTTCAACGCATCTCTGAGCTTTCAATCACACCCATCGAACAGCTCAGAGACCTCATATACTGGTGTGAAGTCAGACGCGACATTCAAGCACGTCACCTCAAGCCCCTGATCTTTGAAGAAGCAAAGAACAAAAAGGATCAAGGTGTTACTGTCCCTGACTAGATGATTCCCACATCAAAGACCCTCGATGAACTTCTCATCAAGGAAGAACCTTTTGACGGATAGGATCGCCTTGTAATTCTTTCTATCCTTATTTGTCTACATCTTCTGTACTTGTAATTTTATTTGATGTATTTGTAATTCTTCCACTTCCCTCTGTAATCTTTACAAAGTTTAAAGAAAAATTTCAGCGAACGTACTTTACTCCATCAGTACAGAAAAGATCCCAAAAAACAGTAAAAGGGACAAATATTTTATGAGTTCTTTTTATCCTTATGTTTTCATTAAATAGCAATTTTCTCTGTTGCTATGTCATAATCAAATAGGGGGAGATTGTTGATCCAAACCCTCAGTGATTTGATAATGACCCTCTCTTATATACTTAGTGAAAATTGTAAGTAAACAATATGTATCAGAGTTTCACTATCGCTGATAAGTACTAAGATCTTACAGTACCGCTGATAGGAACTCTCACTCTTTAGATTAAACATTCAGCGAAACTGTTCACCATAATACTCTGAGTCTGTTCAGTACTTATGGTGATCGCTGATAAGTTAGTTGTTTACTTATGATCCCTGAAGATAAGTTTCACGTCAACATAGGTTCTACGCTGAAGTCGAAGATCAAGCTCAAGAACCAGCGACAAGTCTCCTAATGAACTTATGCGGATCAGCGAAGACTCAGATTTGTCCAATCAACGTGAAGTCTCAAGTACAAGACTTTAGCTATCGCTGAACTCTATCATTCGCTGATATAGAATGATAGATCGTTGAATCAACGAAAAGCTGATCATGAAGTCCTCCGTACAAAGTATTTTTGTCTTAACCACCCTTGCACGTCTCCGTACGATATGTCAGAAAAGAACCTCCTTATTGTCTGAAATCGTACAACCACTCTGATACTACACTGTTCAAACATGTGGCTACTAAGGTTGTCAACAAAGGTCAATGACATACAACCAATCAGCTGCTGCCACGTGTAAAGTGTAAACTGTCATGCATTAAATGCATGCAGTATATAAGAAGAAGAACTCACTTCATTTTGAAGTAACTTACTAAGTCTGGACAAGTTCATCCTTCTTATCTTGAGATAGGTTATTATTAGTAATTTCCTTCTCTTTCTTAGTGCAAGAAACTTAGTGTTCCAACTTGTTTAGATTTAGGTTTATCCTTAATCTTGTTTCCGCAACAAGCTGTAAATGATTAATGATTTATCAATAAACAAATTAGAAAAGTAAAATCTTAGTGTTTGTATTCATCCCCCCCCCTTCTACAAACTTGTATAGCCCTTCGGGACCAAGTTCATTTGCTGGAATACTATTGCAACAAGTGTTTTGTAAAGAAACTAAAGCATGCACTCACACCATCGGCACAAGACAAAAAATAGAAGAGTGCTGCCAAGTATGCAACATGGACTATACAAATCTAGGTATGGTATATATGAAGTTCATGACAGATGTAAGGATGTAATAGTCGATACAAATAGTGATACGTGTAATTGTGTTAAATGACAACTTTCTGGTTTACCTTGTGGTCATGCAAATATTGTTGCAAGAGTTTCTACGGTGTATAGATTTCGAGTTTTTTGCAAAAATAGGGGTGTTTTAAAAATGCTTTGTAAAAATATGGTTGTTTTAAAACTCTTTGTAGAAATAGGGGTGTTTTAAGGGGGGCACTAATTTTAATTCCTGATTTTATATATTTTCATTTTTAACCCAATATATTTACAGATTTAACCCTCTCACTTACATCTTACTTTTTATTTTTCTCTGTTATTTTAAACAATTACTTTTAACCCTTATTATATATTATATATGAATTCATTTATATAAAATATATAATTAAAATTTATATATTATTTTTAGCAAATTATATTATTAAATATATCTCATTAATACCAATATTTAATATATTACAATTTTAGAAACAACAATTAAATTTATTAATACTTTAAATTTTGTAAAAATCATGAACAATAATATTGTACACGATTCTCATTAATACTTTTAGTTTTTTATTTTTAATTCTTATTATATATTGTAAAAATGATGAACAACAACTAAATTTATGAATATCTTGTTACAAATGCTTACGGTCACTAAATAAATAAATTAACGAGTCTTATAAAAACTATTCTATTTTATGGAATAAACCAATTAACTACACCTACTTATATTTTTATTAGTTAGTGGGGAGAGAGTATATATTGTAAAATGAAAATACAATATACCCACATTGCACATGTAGCTATTCGTCTCTCAAAAAACCACAAAATTTTACATAAATTTTGTTGGCAAATGAAGACGGTGATTCATGACACGTGAATAATGGATAGACAAAACCTGCGATGTATTTAAGTGTATTGATTAAGTTTTCAACTACTTTGATGCAATTTCCCTTATATATTCTTTTCCCATTTCAACAAGTCAAATTTGCTATAAATTTCTATAACTTTATCATAAATTATCTAGAAAAACTAAAAATCTTCAAACGCAAAAGCAACAAAAAAATGTCACTATATTAATACTCCTCTTGATTAAAACAATTGTCTACAAAAGTAAAAACATTTGTGTCATTTTCATGGGAATTCAAAAAAAGTTATAAGAAGACTTGTCTAATAAATTGTTTTTTTGTGTTATAAATTTGGTTGATTCAACCTACTTTCCTTTCATTCTTCTTCAACTAGAAAAAACAATTATTTTTTTGAATACTAAGTTATACCATCCATTCTTCATTCCCTCCTTCATCCAAGGTATGTATCATTGTCTAAATTTCTATTATATATTAATATAAGCATCATATATATCATCCTTCTTTATGTAATTTCTTTTATGATTTATTTTGCAGTTACATTTTGATATACGTTTGTCACTTGGTGTTTAATTCGTTTGAGGTACGTTTTGAAACATCATATATACCAACCCCTCAAATGCACCATTTTCTTTGCCGAATGTCAATACGTTTGAGGTAGATAATGACTTTGGATTTGATGAACCCAACTCACAGTATAGTGAGGATAGTGATAGTGAGTCAATGTTTAATATTGAGGATGATTCTGATGATGTAAGTGAAAATCCGTTAGTGACTATTTATGGAACTTGGGAAAGTAACTTTGTTGAGTTGCCCAAGTACATTGCAACTTTGCGGTCTTCAAATCCTAATACGATTGTCACTTGGTGTTTAATTCGTATTGTAATGTTTTAATTTAGTGTTTAATTCGTATTGTAATGTTTTAATTTAGCGTTTTAAAACATCAAATATTGGTATTAATTCGTATTCTAATTTACCGTTGAGTTCGTATTGAGTTTTTGAAAAATTGTAATATATTAAATATTGGTATTATTTTGAAGGTATTAATGAGACACATTTAATGATATAATTTGCTAAAAATAATATATATATTTTTATTATATATTTTAAATAAATGAATTCATATATAATATATAATAAGGGTTAAAAATATATTTTTTTAAATAGTAGAGACAAATAAAAAGTAAGATGTAAGTGAGAGGGTTAAATCTGTAAATATATAAGGTTTAAAATGAAAATATATATAATCAGAAATTAAAAAAAGTGGGCCCCCTCAAAACACCTCTATTTCTACAAAGAGTTTTAAAAAACCCCTATTTCTACCAAGCTTTTTTAAAACACCCCTGCTACAGATTTCAGCCATTTGGCATGTGTTTACTTTAGGGGTGTGCATCGGTCGGGTTTCTCGGGGTTCGGGTTATTCGGGTTCGGGTATTTCGGGTTCGGGGGAAAAAGGAGGCCCCGAAACCCGTCCAAAGTGTAGGTCGGGTTTCGGGTTCGGGGCCATATCGGGTTCGGGTTTTTCGGGTTCGGGTTTCGGGTTGGTGTTTTTCAGCCCTGTTTGTAATTTGTTGGTGTTTTTTTAGCCCAGGTCATTACTTGATTCACTGCTCCCATGTGAAGTTGTGAACAATGAAACACACACACAGCTAGTTTATGGAACAAGAAACACACACAGCTCATTACTTGATTCAGGTATGCCACTATGCCCAGCTAGTTTATGGAACAAGAAACACACACACAGTGACACAGCTTCTTCACGTATTCTGTTTGCGATGGAAGAGAAAATGAGAATTAGAGAATTAGAGATGAGATTCGTAAAAGTTATGAAAATTGAAATAAATCAGCTTCTAAACCCTCTAATTTAGAAATACAAAATTACAAATAATATTTAATAAATTTATAAATTATATTAAAAATATATATTTTTTTAAATGTTCGGGTTTCGGTCGGGTTCAGGTCTGGTAAAACCCAACCCAACCCGAACCGAAATAACCGAGAAAAAGAGTCGGGTTCGGGGCTTCGGGTGGCATAACTTCGGGTAGATCGGGTTCGGGTATTTCGGGTTCGGTCGGGTTCTGCACAACCCTAGTTTACTTCATGTCAAATAATTATCGAGCAGCCTAAATGTAACGTCCCAAAAATTACAAGCAAATTTAAATTTTTAAATAAACACTTTATTTATAACAACTCATTAATTGATACCAACGTTTCGTTTGCAAACACGTAATTAATATTCTTATAAATTAAAACCAGCGGAATGAACGTTTAATTATGATAATCATAAAACAACCAGCTCTCCTCGCGCGCCAGTGTGTACTCGTCACGCCTTGGAGCCGCTCGGACCTGAAACCACAGTTTATTGGGAAAGGGTAAGCACGAAGCTTAGTGAATTCCAACACATGCGCAGATAGGAATTATATACACATCACCCCTATCCGCACATAAGCAACAACATCACAGATACATTAAACGAGTAAACATCTACAGGTAATTATGTATCCAACCGAATCGTAGCGTAACCAACACCTCAGTACCATCGAGGCCTCGGTCTCACCGAATTGTAATGTAACCAACACCTCAGTACCATCGAGGCCTCGGTCCCACCGAATTGTAATGTAACCAACACCTCAGTACCATCGAGGCCTCGGTCTCACCGTATTGTAATGTAACCAACACCTCAGTACCATCGAGGCCTCGGTCCCACCGAATTGTAATGTAACCAACACCTCAGTACCATCGAGGCCTCGGTCTCACCGTATTGTAATGTAACCAACACCTCAGTACCATCGAGGCCTCGGTCCCACCGAATTGTAATGTAATCAACACCTCAGTACCATCGAGGCCTCGGTCCCACCGAATTGTAATGTAACACATTTATACCAAGCATTCAAACCAATCAAATATTACACACCACAAACAACTAGTTCACACCACAAAGACAGTAGTACATACAAACTATTATGACATGCATACAACCCCTAACTACACAGTGAGAGAACTCACCTCGAATGCGCGCCCAGCTTAATAACACAATTCAAGCTTCACAATTACGGTCACTTCCCAGCACCTAAACGCATGTTAAAACGTGTTAATACGAGACCCGGACCCTATGACACGACACACGCTTAATCCGTCACTAAAACTATTTTTCCGTTCTCACTAAACAGGTCTGTTCGGGACCTGTTTCGACTCCTTTAAACCCATAAAATTCCCAATATTATTTCATGACCAGAAAGTACTCTGAGTTAGGGTTCCAAGGACATATTATACGCCTCCTAACGATTTTTCTACAATTTACTACGGATTATACAAAAACAGTTTCCGGAACAGCGAAAATCAGCACCTTTCAGTATAAAACGATAAATCGACCCATGCTACGTCCCGAAATGGGTTTTGCACAAAACACAGAAAAGTTTCTAGACTCAAAAAGGGAACTTTTGACACCGGTTTCACCCCAAACCGAGTTACGAGCAGAAAGTTATGGTTTTCGCAAGATCAAGGCAGATTCCAGAAATTTTTACATGAAATGACGAACCGCAGAACTTGCGACCACTTTTTCTCCCAACTCGAGGCCGAACCAGTTTTCCGCTAAAACACAGAAAACGTGCCCGGTCCCGAGCTCGAAGCGTGGGCGCCAGTTTCGGCTCAATTGGAGTTACGACGGAAAAGTTATTGCCGTCACAAAACAGGGGCTGAACCATATTTTCGCATAAAAAGTGATTTTAGAACCGACGGTTTAAACTATTCGGCTTAAACGATTAAGTTACGGTTTCAAAGGTTCTATGCTGATCGTTACTAGGCCATAGCCGCGCACCACCCACTGCCCTCCGGCAGTGGTGGTCGCCGGTGGCGGCCGGCGGCGGTTTATCGACGAAATAAAAGAGCGAACCGCGAACCACCGCGAGACCACAACCCCCGCCTCGATCGGCCGACCGCGAGCATACACACACACGCGGTGCACACAGCCACCACCCCCCGACACCCAGCCACCACGGTGGCGGCGCGCGGCGGCGGCGGCGCCGTTGACCCTTCACCGGAAACGAAAGAACGAGAACGAAAGAAAAAGGAACGAGAAGAACCTACCTTAATCCGGCGACTCAAGCGCACCCCAGCCTCCTCGACCTCCGGCGATCGCAGGTAACAGCGGCGACGTCTTCCGGCGATGCCCGAACTCCGGCGTCTTCTTCCTCCTTCACTCTCTCCCTCTCGCTCTTCGTTTCTATCTCTATCTCTCTCTCTCTCTCGTTGCCGCACGACACAAAGGAACAAATGGGTAGGAATGTAGGGTTTAGGGGAATGTTTGGGTTGCTTGGTTTACAAGGAAGAAAAAAAAAAGAAACGAGAAAAGGAAGAAGGGGTCTCGGCCCTCCCTTTGCATGGCCCGAATCCATGTTTAAAGTTTCACCAAAAGACGGAAAAGGTCCCTCGACTTCTAAAGACATTTCTTAACTACCCAAAATGCAACCAAATTAGCAATAAGGTCCTTTTTGACACCAACCACTAACCAAAACAAATAAAGGGGAACATTTTATATAATTAAGATTAATTAATAAACGCACCGGGACACGGGCTTTACAACTCTCCCCCGCTTGAAATAGACTTCGTCCTCGAAGTCTATGCCCGTGAATAGCTCTGGATAGTTTTCCCTCATCTCAACCTCAGGTTCCTTAGTCCACTTGAAACCCCTTCTAAATTTCTCGAATACGATTCTTACTAACGTACTCTTTCTAAGACACAGGGATTATGATCGGAAGAACACTCCAACAACTGGAATCATTCTTAGTTAGACGACTTCGGTTGTCTCCCAACCTCAGATTGTTCATACCTCCCGATTAAATTTTCAAGCTCTAACCATTCTAAAAATGCTCACCAATATACCCTACAGGATACTCGAATCCGATCTTTTCTACCATTAACTGCCGATTAACTTCTAAGAGTTCTACTAGACTCCCTAAATTCACGATGAATCACATTAACAAACATCGGCCCCCCGCCGAATATCGGTCCAACCGAATAAATACAACCATCGTCCCAGCCGAATATCGGTCCAACCGAATAAATACAACCATTGGCCCAGCCGAATATCGGTCCAACCGAATAAATACAACCATTGGCCCAGCCGAATATCGGTCCAACCGAATAAATAAATCACATAAGCGTGGTATTATCCTAGACACCAACACAAATAGATATCCCCTACAATCGAGTCCACTAATACACACGCAGGTCATTCCCTTAACCGATACTACCCGGCCTACATTACCCACACGCGTGGAATATCCAGCCTCCCACCGTCGACGTATCCCCCACACACGCTCTACAAAACTAATTTATCCGAACCGAGGATACGCCCTGACGCCTACCTCTCGGGTAACGCCTCAGGGCCCCGCACATCGGAATTACCTCTCAGGTAAGTGCTCACAATTGTATCCTCCTAGCACCTACTAGAAAGCCTAGGCTATAACGCCTGAACACCGGGGTCTCACCCCGAGATACCCAACCGACCACTACTAGCGACCGACTAACGTGCCTAAGGATCCAAAGCAAAACAGCCTTCCCACAAGTGCCTATCCCGGATTGTCTCCTTCACCCAAACGTGTAACTACTCGACGTGCAAAGAATGCCAAACGGTGCGAAAAAAAAAACAACTCATCAACTAGACTCCACATCGAGCCATTAAAACCCGGGCAATAGACCCATGACTAACTCCAAATCAAAACCGAGCAAAATGCTCCACGCTTACTAGACCTATAGGTCGGAAAATGCGTTTAAACAAAGTTTAAGCAAGCAATACTCTGAAATCAACCTTAGTCCCAGACTCAACACGGGTTAAACAAAAGAGTTTTCCAAAAAGACTCACACCCTTAAAATTCTCGAAATGACACATGACACTTAAAAGCACATTTCCCCAAATGGTTTACAAAATCATTTACAACATATTTTCAACATCAGGATTTTCATCTCAAAAAGATCGTATGTAATAAAACTACTATTACCAGATCGATAGTTACGCAAAACTGGACACGCTCGTCCCACATAGGAAAATCATGTTGAAAATCGTTCCATTGCAGTTCGGTTTACTCACACAAAAGCAAAGCGTAATAAATAATTTCTTTAAAATGAACCGCCTCGATTCCAGTATGGATTGACTCATGACGTGCACTTAAAGTAACCGCTTGACCTTAAACAGGGTCCGACAAGGTGTGCACTTAATTCAAAATAAGTTTCACGACGTTTGATTCAAAAATTCCTCTTTTTAATCATAAATGACGTGGCACAGGGTTCGCCACAAATTTTTCGCGCGTCAGCTAGTCACACAAAACGATGACATGGTTTACAAATATATTTTTGTTAAAACACAACTGTCTCGTGTAAGTTTCAAACTTGAAGACAGAAACCACTCCGCTTCTATTAATTGGAAATATCGACTAAAACCTCATAAAATCTCAAACTGGGGGCAGGCATGCAAGCTTGTAACATTTCCTCAAGTTTCGTACTTGGGACATATAACGTCAAAACATTATAGTTTAAAAATGTATTTATCGAAAATGCTCAAAATACTCGTTTCCTCCAAAGCAAAAGTTTTTAATTTCCCAAAAAAAAAAAATGATCGGTAATTCTAAATTAACCGAAAGTCAAAAATCTACGCATTTATATTTCCAAAATATAGCACATTGTAATCGTATGCATGATGTTCACAACATTAAAACACTCCTTGGATCAAATGGTCTTTCATTTCGACAAAAAGGAACTAAAACATTTTCATGCACGACTCGTTTATCAAAAAGTCGAGAACAAAGGTTACCCCAGTATGCATACCCCTAAGTCGATAAATCGCATTTTCATTGAAATGTCAATAAAACCTTTAGCTGACTAAAAAGCGCACTAAACAACTCCTTATAAAATGTTACCAAAATTCCTCCATGCCTCGCTTATGTCACGCATGAATCAATCCACACACTGAACTATTGGCAATAAAACACTTAGTAATACAAACTCTCGAACGAAAAGTTAAGAGACACTGGGATTCCAAACTCATTTTAAACAAATCACCCAAATAGCCTTCATACAGACATCGTGGAATGTAACTTTTCGTCTCAACTCTAACACATGTGGAGGAGTTCCAATGTTAGAGTCTCAATCCGTAGTCACTTACCCAACATCTTAACCACCACCAAAACACGGATAGCATCGTACCCGAAAGAACCGTTGGAAAAATAACGAAAATGAGACAAATTCTAACAAAGTTTGCACTCCCGTGATAAAACGATTTCATACACTTTCAAAACCATATTTCAAAATCTTGTGCGTGTGCTGAGCAGTTCCCAAAATTCCAAAACACCGTCCATACAAAGATTTGAAACACAAGAATTTGTTAATGCAATCTTATTTTCAAAATAACTTCGTGCAGGATTCATTCGGCATTCAACGTCTCGACCCCTACTACTCCGAAACTCTTCGGTCTACTATTGTCATCAAGACATTTAAACCTCTTAAGGCAAGTTGGGAAATCACATCAAATCATCTTACGGGTTTTCCTCAAATCAAAGTCGGCTCTATGAGCCTATGACCCTAGCACAATCTTTCATTTTGGCCCAAAATGATCTGCTTACAACAAATATCATCCTTATCGTCACTCCAAGTGACTAATATTAGAATCGTCTTTCTATTCCAACGACTACTTGTTTAGGACCTTCATCACTACCCCCAACGATCATCACCTCAAAACACTTCGAGTACACACCTGTACTAGTAGGTTTACTATAGTTATTCCTCCTTGTGATGGCTATTCTGGGTAGACAATACAACGCGTTATTAGCACATAATAACTCATACTAACAACACTCACGCTCAACTCCTTGGATTCCTCGTGACTTCCCCGACTCGAGCATTGATCCTGTGCTTCCGGTAGTAGGAGCTCTACTACTACCATCCACACCTATCATCGCCCGTTCCGAGTTCCATCCCAAGGGGTCCAAGCAGTTTCCCGCCGAAACTATACACATATGCCCGCACCGGCATATGTACACACTCTTCCTAGCTCTCTAGGAATTCCATCCAAACCACTACCCTTGCTACTGCCAAATCCCTAATAGCAAGCAGCAGACATGCAATACAGTGTAATAAGCACCAAGCAATTTAGCATACATACTCCTATGTTCTAGAAAGCAATCTAGCACGTATTTATACATAAACACCCTTCCCAGCTCTCTAGGAACTTCCTCTTATCCCACTACCCTTGCTACTACCGAATCCCTACTAATTATAACGGGTGACCTCGCGAATACCCGATTATATGCAGTGCGAAACAAATAGACAGTCGAATACAAGACTCTATCCTAGAACGGTTGGACTCAAACAAGAGTTGCGCAATAGAACTAAATCGAATATTCTAAGGCTATAAATCTCTTACTGCATACAACCTAGAGGGCATCCATTTAGTAACCTATCATAATTAGCATAAATTCCTAATAGCAAGTAGTACAACATACATCATAGTGTCAACAACAAGCAATCTAGCATGCATACTCTATGATCTAGAAAGCAATAAAACACTAAGTACTATACCTTTCCCCTTTGGCTCCGGCTGACTGTACACACTGCGCCTCCGATCACCGTTTCTCAAACGGATCTTTCCTTCGTTTTATTTCCCAAAAACTTAAAGAAAATTTTTATAGCCGCAAACTTGAGATCAAACACACCGAAATGCGTTTGATTCACTCAAGCCGTGCTCTGATACCAAGTTGTAACGTCCCAAAAATTACAAGCAAATTTAAATTTTTAAATAAACACTTTATTTATAACAACTCATTAATTGATACCAACGTTTCGTTTGCAAACACGTAATTAATATCCTTATAAATTAAAACCAGCGGAATGAACGTTTAATTATGATAATCATAAAACAACCAGCTCTCCTCGCGCGCCAGTGTGTACTCGTCACGCCTTGGAGCCGCTCGGACCTGAAACCACAGTTTATTGGGAAAGGATAAGCACGAAGCTTAGTGAATTCCAACACATGCGCAGATAGGAATTATATACACATCTCCCCTATCCGCACATAAGCAACAACATCACAGATACATTAAACGAGTAAACATCTACAGGTAATTATGTATCCAACCGAATCGTAGCGTAACCAACACCTCAGTACCATCGAGGCCTCGGTCTCACCGAATTGTAATGTAACCAACACCTCAGTACCATCGAGGCCTCGGTCCCACCGAATTGTTATGTAACCAACACCTCAGTACCATCGAGGCCTCGGTCTCACCGTATTGTAATGTAACCAACACCTCAGTACCATCGAGGCCTCGGTCCCACCGAATTGTAATGTAACCAACACCTCAGTACCATCGAGGCCTCGGTCTCACCGTATTGTAATGTAACCAACACCTCAGTACCATCGAGGCCTCGGTCCCACCGAATTGTAATGTAATCAACACCTCAGTACCATCGAGGCCTCGGTCCCACCGAATTGTAATGTAACACATTTATACCAAGCATTCAAACCAATCAAATATTACACACCACAAACAACTAGTTCACACCACAAAGACAGTAGTACATACAAACTATTATGACATGCATACAACCCCTAACTACACAGTGAGAGAACTCACCTCGAATGCGCGCCCAGCTTAATAACACAATTCAAGCTTCACAATTACGGTCACTTCCCAGCACCTAAACGCATGTTAAAACGTGTTAATACGAGACCCGGACCCTATGACACGACACACGCTTAAACCGTCACTAAAACTATTTTTCCGTTCTCACTAAACAGGTCTGTTCGGGACCTGTTTCGACTCCTTTAAACCCATAAAATTCCCAATATTATTTCATGACCAGAAAGTACTCTGAGTTAGGGTTCCAAGGACATATTATACGCCTCCTAACGATTTTTCTACAATTTACTACGGATTTTACAAAAACAGTTTCCGGAACAGCGAAAATCAGCACCTTTCAGTATAAAACGATAAATCGACCCATGCTACGTCCCGAACTGGGTTTTGCACAAAACACAGAAAAGTTTCTAGACTCAAAAAGAGAACTTTTGACACCGGTTTCACCCCAAACCGAGTTACGAGCAGAAAGTTATGGTTTTCGCAAGATCAAGGCAGATTCCAGAAATGTTTACATGAAATGACGAACCGCAGAACTTGCGACCACTTTTTCTCCCAACTCGAGACCGAACCAGTTTTCCGCTAAAACACAGAAAACGTGCCCGGTCCCGAGCTCGAAGCGTGGGTGCCAGTTTCGGCTCAATCGGAGTTACGACGGAAACGTTATTGCCGTCACAAAACAGGGGCTGAACCATATTTTCGCATAAAAAGTGATTTTAGAACCGACGGTTTAAACTATTCGGCTTAAACGATTAAGTTACGGTTTCAAAGGTTCTATGCTGATCGTTACTAGGCCATAGCCGCGCACCACCCACTGCCCTCCGGCAGTGGTGGTCGCCGGTGGCGGCCGGCGGCGGTTTATCGACGAAATAAAAGAGCGAACCGCGAACCACCGCGAGACCACAACCCCCGCCTCGATCGGCCGACCGCGAGCATACACACACACGCGGTGCACACAGCCACCACCCCCCGACACCCAGCCACCACGGTGGCGGCGCGCGGCGGCGGCGGCGCCGTTGACCCTTCACCGGAAACGAAAGAACGAGAACGAAAGAAAAAGGAACGAGAAGAACCTACCTTAATCCGGCGACTCAAGCGCACCCCAGCCTCCTCGACCTCCGGCGATCGCAGGTAACAGCGGCGACGTCTTCCGGCGATGCCCGAACTCCGGCGTCTTCTTCCTCCTTCACTCTCTCCCTCTCGCTCTTCGTTTCTATCTCTATCTCTCTCTCTCTCGTTGCCGCACGACACAAAGGAACAAATGGGTAGGAATGTAGGGTTTAGGGGAATGTTTGGGTTGCTTGGTTTACAAGGAAGAAAAAAAAAGAAACGAGAAAAGGAAGAAGGGGTCTCGGCCCTCCCTTTGCATGGGCCGAATCCATGTTTAAAGTTTCACCAAAAGACGGAAAAGGTCCCTCGACTTCTAAGGACATTTCTTAACTACCCAAAATGCAACCAAATTAGCAATAAGGTCCTTTTTGACACCAACCACTAACCAAAACAAATAAAGGGGAACATTTTATATAATTAAGATTAATTAATAAACGCACCGGGACACGGGCTTTACACTAAACCCTACCAGGAGGTAGTACTTCCGGTTGGACCTCCATCCTATAGATGGTGGGTCCATATCATGACTATTTGACCGTTTATCCACCATTAATAACTAAAATAGGGTGTTGCTAACCCTACCCCTGCAAGTAAGTATACCCCCTGTCAACCCTCTGCAGTTCGTACGAAAACACTATTCCACTCACAAACCCAACAAATCAATTAAACATTTACCATTTATACCCCTAAAGTTCTTTATTTAATTTAATTTATACCTTTTACTTTTTTAATTTTCATTTTACACATTTATCATATTAACACATATAATCGTATATTAGCTAAAATACGTTAAAAAATACGTTTTAATTTTAACAAATTACACCATATAATCGTCTTTTCGATAAGTTCGAACTGAGCCCAAGATTGAATATTTTTTGATTTAATTATTTTATTATATATCATATATACTACATAAAAATATTTTTTATATTTAAAATTCATACTCTTATAGTTAAATATTTAATTTATGGTACATCTCTAACTTTTTCAATTTTCGTTTTACACTCTTATTACATTAAACATAATAATCATATGTTAACTAAAATATCTTAAAAAATACGTTTTAACATATCACATTAAATGGTATTTGGGGTTGCTTATTTAAAACAACTTATGCTTATGTTTAAAAATGTTTATCAGGGTTAGATTCACGTGAGACCAACCTGTTTTCGTGAGACCAAAAAATAACACTGAAACTTCACAGTAATTCATTGTGAAGGTATTGAAAACAACGAACCTTCACAGCAAAAACACTGTGAAGGTTTACCTTCACAATACCTTCACAGTCTTTTGCTGTGAAGGTATAGTGTTATTTTTGTGGTCTCACGGGTCTCACGAAAATAGTATGGTCTCACGTGATCTCAAGTCATGTTTATCAACTTATGTCGTGCTAATAACGAGTTGGACGTAAAAATACGTTTTATCTTGTGAAGTATTTTCTCTCTAAAAAAATATCACATTAAATGGTATTTGGGATTGCTTATTTAAAACAACTTATGCTTATGTTTAAAAATGTTTATCAGGGTTAGATTCACGTGAGACCAACCTGTTTTCGTGAGACCAAAAAATAACACTGAAACTTCACAGTAATATTGAAAACAACGAACCTTCACAGCAAAAACACTGTGAAGGTTTACCTTCACAATACCTTCACAGTCTTTTGCTGTGAATGTATAGTGTTATTTTTGTGGTCTCACGGGTATCACGAAAATAGTATGGTCTCACGTGATCTCAAGTCATGTTTATCAACTTATGTCGTGCTAATAACGAGTTGGACGTAAAAATACGTTTTATCTTGTGAAGTATTTTCTCTCTAAAAAAATACGTTTTAACATATCACATTAACATACATAATTACGTAAAAATACGTTAAGAAATTCGATATATATCGAACGTTATTCGTTTAATAAGTAAAGTTATTGACTCGAATTTTAAGTTTAGGTTTTCGAATTGCTTCGGGTTCAGATTAGTCGGATTTCGGGTTAGTGCCTGTTAGAAATTAGAAAACATTTCGATGGGCCTAGAAATGGCTAAATAGGTCTAGCCCAACCCGAGACATACTTGGAACCGAGACTGACCGACTCGATACGGGACCGGTTATGATGCGACGATTCGATACGGGACCGACTCGATTGAATTTATAAATACTTTCCGTATTATAATAATACCCGAATCCGACCGACATTAACCCGAAACTGATCATTCCGACCCGAAGCAATCCGAAACCCGAAAAATGAATAACCTGAATCCGATCGACATTAATCTGAAACCGACCATTAAAGTAAATGTACTTTATACAAAACTTTACTGTAATAGCTTTTAGGAGAGTTTTTTTTGTCTCATTTATTTTTGTAACGCCAATGATTATAGAAAACTATTAGATGTCCAAATATATATATATATATATATATATATATATATATATATATATATATATATTAAAAGCTATTACATCAATTGTATTTAAAAGTGTTTATCAACTTATGTCGTGCAAATAACGAATTGGGCGTAAAAATGTAATTTGAACAAATAAATATCAAGAGATCTTGTTAATCATAATCCGCTAACGTTTTAGGACGAAATCTTAATATTTTTTAGCATGAAAATAAAAATGTTATATTGTTTTTTTAGTAAAATATTTATCTTGTGAAACATTTTTTCTCTAAAATGTTAAAATTTACCATTTTGCATTTTAAAGGGTATTTGGGATTGCTTATTAAAACAACTTATGCTTATTTTTAAAAGTGTTTATCAACTTATGTCGTGCTAATAACGAGTTTGGCGTAAAAATGTAATTTGAACAAATAAGTTATAAGCAGTTTCAAATAAGGGGGTGTTTGGCATTGCTTATTTAAAACAACTTATGCTTATTTTTAAAAGTGCTTATCAACTTATGTCATGATAAAAAAAAGTTGGGGGTAAAAATGTAATTTGAACAAATAAGTTATAAGCACTTTTAAATAAGTTAAAATGGATTAACTTATCAAAAACAACTTATTTGTGGTGGAGAAAAAGTCATAAACATTTTTCTTTTTTTCAATCCAAACACTTAAAATAGCTTATTTGTGGTGAGGAAAAGCAATAAGCAAATAAGTCAAAAAAATAAGCAATCCCAAACACCCCCTAAGCAACTTACAAAATACTTATATTTCAAACAAAAATACTATAAAACATATATTATAGTAAATAAATTTATACTAGAAGTCTACTCGCGCAATGCAGCGTGATATATCTCGATTTTAACGTTCTAAATTATTTTAATTGGTTTTGAGAAAACGATCAAAGTTTTTTTATAAATTTGTTTAAAGAATAACGTTTTTTAAAGAGTTCATGATTTGAGAATTTGAAAGTGGTTGGAGGTAAGGATTAATTAATAAGAGTCCACGATTTAAGGATTTGAAAGTTGTTAAAAATTATTTTCTTAACGTATTTTAGTTAATATTGGGTTCATTTCGAAATAATATAATTAAATCAAAAAATAAGAAGGTATCGACGAATAATAATATAATTAAGTCAAAAAATAACGTAAACGTATGACATATATAATATAATAAATCAAAAAATATTCAATATTGAACTCATTTCGAAGGTATCGACGAGACGATTATAATGGTGTAACTTGTTAAAATTAAAAATTATTTTTTTAACGTATTTTAGTTAATATACAATTATATGTGTTAATATAATAAAAGTGTAAAATGATAAATATAAAACTAAAAGGTATAAAGTAAAATAAATAAAGAAGTCTAAGGGTATAAAATGTAACTTTAAATTAAAAAGTTAAAAAAAATAAGAAAAGTAAAGTGTGTGAGAGGAGTCATATACAAAATGGCAGGGAAAATGACTGGGGGTGTACTTAGAAAAACCCCTAAAATATGGTAGGCAGACCAAATAACCATGATCATAACAAATAATTTACTCGGTGGAAAACTCTTAGGTGGCGTTTGTTTTTTAAGAGGTGCTGAAGTCTGAAGTCTGATTTCACTTCTGATTTTTAAGAGGTGGTGCTGAAGTCTGAAATCTGAATCAGGTAGACAGTTTGTTTTTTTATGCTGACAAACGTCTGAATATGTATAATTATCTATTTTATCCCTCGGAATGTTATTCTTAAGCAAATAACAAGGCAAATCAGTTCCAACAACATATTGTAAAACAGTTTAGTCTAAAAAAAACATATCGATAAAACAGGGCAAATCAGTTCCAACAACATAAATAAGATTTCTCACTAATACATACTGCAAAACAATTTAATAAAATAACATATTGAACAAACAGGAGAGGCACATTATTTTCATCCATTTTTTCTCTTGGTTCACATTTGGCAGCACAAACAAAAGCAAGAAGTTGTTGTAGGATTAATTTCATTCCTAGATGATGCTTGATTTTTTTATATAACAAGTGGGAAAATCAGTTCCAATAGCAACAAGAAGCTGCTATCGTGCCCAAAATTTGGGGCTTCATCTTGCAAAATAGATTGAACAGCAACAGCAAGAAGCTGCAGTTTGAAAGCCAGAAAAAACCCAGTTCGAAAACCAGCTAAATTGAATAGCAGCAGCAGCAAGAAGCTACAGTTCAAAAACCAGCTCGAAAACCAAATAGATCGAACAACAACATCAAGAAGTTGCAGTTCGAAAACCAGAAAAAAACTAGTTCGAAAACAAGTGGAAAAACCGATTCAAAAAACAAATAGATCGAACAGCAGGAGCAAAGTTGGAAAACCAGTTCAAAAACCAAATTTAGGGCCGTCTCCCTTCATCTCCATGGCCGACAACAAATTTCCAGAGAAAGAAGAGGGCAAACGATAAATTAAAGAAAGAGGAAGAACCTGATGGAGATCGACGGCGATGGAATATGGAATCGACGAGAGGAATCCGTCGAGAGGAGTCTGTATCGTTGAGAGGAAGAAAAAAAGGTGTTGAAAGTTGGAGGAGGCACACATCTAAGTGATTCAGATGTTATGGCACCCCTTATTTGTTTAGATGAAATTTAGATATAAGAGGGTCTGAAACTTAACAAAAAACAAACAATCTGAAATGCATAATGTCTGATCGATTCAGATAAAAGAGCTGATTAAGTGCTGAAAACCCAAAAACAAACAAGTCCCTAGTCTCCTACACCAGCAAATGTGGGTAGTGTAAGAGATTCAGGTAGCTATATATCGTGACAATCTTAGCCATCGCAAACGAATGATTATGGAAATTTTGGATATTATACTTTTGATCTTAATTAATGTTGCTTTTAATGCATAAACCATGTGTGTTCATCTTTACTTCCATTTTAATGAATAAAGTGTCAGTGTTGATCTTAATTTAGCCAAGTATGCAATTATTAATTCTTAAAACTAAAATAAAACTATATGAATCCAAAACAAGATATCATTAAGACGCATGAAAACCCAACATACATGACATGGTAACTCCTAAAGATAAAGCACTTTACATTGATCAATCGAATACTGTTTCTAGCTTATCTGTGCTCGTAGTAATGGAAACTAACTCTCTTACAAAGTTATTGGTTCTCTCTACAACCTCTATATATATAGTTTTTTTTGTTTTTCTTCAATCCTTTGGATACAAAGATTTGTTTCCACCTTTCCGTTAGTACTGTCCGGATCTTAGCTTCATTTTGTTCAATTAATCATTTCATTTTGTCAAGCATGAACTGAGAAGACGAACGGTTTGATGGGATTGAAATCCCATCTATGACTTTGTTTAGTAAGATAACATCACAAGATTGAAGATGAATGGTTGAAATATGGGTTACACTGACATCCTTCCCCTATATATACTAAAAACATTCTGAACCATCCCACAACTTGGTTGAAATATGTAGGGTTAAGACAAGGACATGCACTATTATATATGGATCATCCCACATGCAGTACAAGTAGGTATGAGTTGTGGGACAATGATTTTCCTATGCAGGTGATATTTTATGTTATAAACCACAGGTAAAGTTTCCTGAAAAGTTAGCCATTATTTGTATGGTTAGCTAGTATTCTTGTTACACTTCATGTATGGAAATTTAGCTAGGTCTATAATTCTAGCAAGTACCACTGAGTTGTATGGTTAGCATATAATTTTCTCTACCATGCATATATTTGTGTTATTGCTAATTATATTCATGCAATGGGTGAATATCTGCAGTTGTTCACCACACCATCAAAGTCTACCATCATCAAGGGTATTTTATAGAACATACATCCAGGTAAATGTTACATGAATCCTATGGAAATCTATGTTGACATGTTGGATATTGATGATTTTTCCATGGAACTCATTCACACGCAAATATGTGAAAATGTATTTTAAAATACAAATGCAGACTTAGAAAGTTGACTAAAAGCATTGACCGTTGATCAAAATGTAATGAATATACTTGAATTGACTTGGGCCCGGTCTAGCCTCGGTTTTTGACCATCTCTATTGACAACAATGTAGTTATTGAGGGATATTGGTTTTGCCGACATATTATTGATGCATTAGAATTTTTAAAAAATGCAACCGAATAATTATCCGCTGTATATTATCTTACTAGTTGTTTAATGCTTAAACATATTAATATAACGACGACAAAGAAGTTAAAAGAATTCAAAAATGCTACAACTTAGAAGAAAATAGTAAGAAAAAAAACTAACAAAATGTTTTACGAACCTGACTTCAATATTCACATGTTTCGCCGTCTTAAGCCCCACAACAAACCTTGCTTGTGTAAAGTGTATGATAACCGAAGATTGTCGATGTTGCTTTAGGTTTTAACCGAAGAGGTTCTCGAATTTGCCAAAAAACAAATCGCCGATTTTAAATATGTGGTTTATAATTGTTTGAATCATATAGTGTTATATTTGGTATATATAGATCCCATCCAACGTTGCTCTTTTAGGTAAAGGGAAAGTGTAGAAATCTTTAACACCATATTATTAACAAGCTATTATGAAACAGTACATAAACCTTCAAGAGATATGAAGGAAGAAAGAAATAAAACCCTAACTAGATACAAAAGTAAACCCTAGTATCTAGACAGAAAAAAAGATGAGAGAAAACAACTAAATCGTGAAAGAGAAAATGAATCGTATTATCTAAAATGAACGGTGATGTTCACTTTAAATATTCCATCAACAATTTCCAGTATTAGTCCCTCTAGAATCAACGAACTTGCTCCGCTAACCCTGATGTTTCACGAGCAGTGAAGCGCAGTCCAAATCTTTCATAGTTTCCTAACTTCAGTCCCTGGACATTTCATAAACAACAAAACCAAACGCTTTAAGTTAGTGTTATGTCAAGATTGGTATAAAAGGAACAAATTGTTAGCTCCAATATTCTGAAAAGTTAGAAGTATTGAAAAATGGCTAAGTACAGAAGAACTTCCACAGAAGCTCTGCTGAGTGCAATAGAAGCTCTGCCAGGCATCTCAGAAGAATCAAAGGAAGTTTGATCAAGAGTAATCAGACCGAAGAAACTACAGAAGGACGCTTTCAGAAGACCAAGACCGCAGAACCTCTGTTACCAATAACAGAGCCTCTGCGGACAACAGCAAAAGACAAGGAACCCAGTAAAGACTACTCACAAAGGACCAAAGAAGGATCTACAGAAGAATGCTCACCAAGGAATCAACCACAGAACCTCTGTCACTCTTGACAGAGCCTCTGCGGTTCAGACTGAAGACTTGGAAGATATTTATAATATCTTGCCACTGTTGAAGAAATATCTTGCTACTGCTCCTGACCTGTTCATCAACTTGCATGGTAGCTTGCCCTGTCCAACTTCAACACGTGTCAAACTCTGAGTGGACTCAATAGGGCTTAGTACAACATAGACGTCTGCGCCATTAAATGAAATACAGCACGTTCAACTGTTCATACCATCCGATCAACAAAAGCTTATGCTTTATGGTCCCCTTGTAGTAGTATAAAAGGAAGACTCATGTTGAGTTCTTCCTAACAACAATAACAAGAAAATACACAACTGTTTTTACAAAAAGGCACACAAGAACACATAGCTTATGCACATCGAGAGTCATATCTGCTTAAAGCTTTGCATACTCAACTGTTCTTAAATCTATTCTTGCCTTATATATAAAACAACAGTAATCTTCAAGATATCATCTTTATACTGTTTCTTTATATTGTGTGTTCTAAATCTATCAAACATATCTGTTAGTTCTTCAATACGCTTCCGCATCAAACATAAACTCGAACTAATAGATCTGATAATCTTGTATAAGCAAAACGGGAACCAACAATTGGTATCAGAGCCGAGCTTTTTTTTAATATCAAGTGATCCTCGTTTTTACAAGATTTGTGATAGAAATTATCTGTTTTTTAACCTGTTCTTCATTCCTTCAATCAGATTCTGTTTTACTGCCATTTTCGATCTATTCGATCTGGTAACATCATAGAAACTGTTTCTTTCGTTAAAAACTTCATTTAAAATGTCTAGAATGAAATTTTGTGGTGATGCTGATTCAATTTTTTATTCAAAACTCAACACAAATTTTCGCAAAATAATTCCTTCTCTTGAAAAAGAACTAGATGAAAAGAACAAAAGCATTTTTATTATCTCTGATCAAATTGCTAAACTTGAAGAATCTGTTAAAATCTTAAACTGTGAAAATCTTGAACTAAAAAGGAACTTATCTATGTCAGATGAAGAAAAGAAAAGACTTGAACTAAAATGTTTAAATTTCTCTAAACTAATTTCCAATTTTGAAAAGATTGTGGCAAATGAAAGAGGAAATTATGAAGAGAAGAAAATTGTTCTTGAAACAAAGTCTATGGAGCTTACATGTAAAATCTCAGAATTGCAGAATATCCTTGAGAAAGAAAGAAAAGAATCTGATTCTGAAAGAAAAGAATCTAAACAGTTAAAGGTTCAAAGATTTCAAGATTTAAGTCAAAAAAATGACTTTGAAAAAGAGAGAAGGATTTTTAAAACAGAAATATCCAAACTAACAAAAAGACTCTCTAATTTTACAACTGAAATCATGTTGGAGAAAAGATGCAAATCTAATCTCCAAAAGACGCTTGAGGAAAATTTAAGGAAAAAGAATACTTTTGCTAAACGGTTCAAAAAATTTAATTTTAAAGGATCTTTTAAGCCAAATATGTTTTCAAAACTTCAGACCTCAACATCGAAATTTTTGCATGATCATAGGTTGGACAAATTAGTTAATCAAAATTGTAAAAAAGTGAAAAGGTTTGGATAATGAAAAGCTCTATACATGTTCAAAATGCTCAAAAAGACAAAAAGTCTTTCATTTCTGGTATGTATGACAAATGCATAAAGGCGTTTCATACAATACGACCCATACGAATATGGGTACCCAAAACCTCTGTAAGTATAACATAGATATTGTATACTTTGTAAAAAAATTTATTTTATTTTATTATTTTTTGTATGTAAATTCTTAAATCTTCAATAGTTCTTAAGATCACAGAACTTCTGTAAAGTCTGCTCAGAACCTCTGATGATCTTGACCTATGTTCTGTGCACAACTTATCTTATTCTGAACCAAGCATAGGTCAAGGGGGAGCAGAAGAAGACACTTGATCTACAGAGGTTGTTAGATCAAGGGGGAGCGAAAAAGGAGACCTTGCTGAATCTACAGAGATTCATAAGTCAAGGGGGAGCTAAGAATGCGTCAGAAGAGATCACATTCGCCGATTAAAAAGAAAAATAGGTTGGTATCTCGCACTCACACAATGCTACAGAAGTCATAAGCCGCAGAGTTCTTTCAACCATAGAACCTCTGTAGATCACTCAAATCATTCAAATGACTTCTGCTGCACAAAATCTTTGAGATTTACAATTTTCTAGGACACAAACTTTCAAATAGGTCCTAAATACATTGTTAAAACTTATCAAAAACTTGGATGATTAAAAATGTTTATAAATTTTTAGTTATTAGAAATCTCCTATCACAGAGCCTCTGCTGGCTCTGGCAGAGGTCCAAGAACCTCTGTAGGATAATTTCTCTCTACTAAAGATTTATTGATCCTCTCCGTGTTTTTCAAACGATTTTTCATCAAAGATACAATATACAGAGATAAAAGTTTTCCAAAATCACAGAGCTTCTGTACCCACAGAGCCTCTGTAAAGATTTCCACTAGGGAATTTCTGTATCTGTAACGGTAACTTTTCTGTGGTGAAAATTTAAACCCACGCGCTTTTCATTTAATATGGCCGCCCACGACGTCTCGTCGTCACTGACTCTGATGATGTGTCGAGTTTTCATTGACGTACATATCACGTCGTCCTGGAAACTTGCATCACGCCGAATGAACTCGAGTGCGGACCTCAAATTTTATTAACTTTCTCACATTTTCACCGTTCTGAATTCTATCCGTTACCACAGTATAAAACCTAAGTTAAAAATCACTTTCAAAACTTTACTATTCTCTCATCTTCTCCGGCGAACTTGCTTATTTCTTTCTGAAAACCTAGAACTTTCAAACCTACAAATGGCTTCCAGTTCCAAAGCTACTCACGTTTCACCAACGAACTCTCCGCCACTCTCTCCAGTACATTCTGAGCACTCCCACAACTCACATACCGCCGCCGATGCCAACAGACATGACTCCGGCGACGAGGCATCCTTTGTACCCACTACCCACCTGCAACAATTTTTCTCAAATGACCATTTCGAGCAAACCCTTCCCATTAAATCAAACAATTGTTATCTTGTTCCTTCTCCTACGGCATTTGGCAAAGAACATGCCATCCTGCTAAACATCCTAGAGAACCACTTTCTTTACCCTCTTCTGAGCAAAACCGTTGACCAAATACCTGTACGTTACCTACATCAGTTTTGGCAATCTTGCCGTTATGACGCTGACACCGATTTGATCAGAGGCTACATTTCTAAACCTGACCAAAGCAAGAGCCTTGAACTGATGTTCAACCGCACCATGTTCTCATTAGAATTTGGCCTTCCAACAAGAGGACTCATGGGAATCAAAAAGTATGCCCCCCAACCAACAAATGAAGAACTTGTCGACTTTCTGCACATGTTAGGGTACAACCAACAGTTGAAAAAGAGGAACGATTTCCGCAGAGCAAGACTACCCCCTCTGTGGAATACCTTATTCTCCATCCTAAATCGTTGCCTCACGGGCAAAATCGGGAGCATCGATCAAAGCTCACCTCAAATTCTCTCAATCATGTATGGTGTGTACTATGATCTACCCCTAGATTATGCCACCATAATGATGCAAGAGATCATCAACACCATCGATCGCAAAATCGCCTCCCAGAAAGCCAAAATGTCTGATCACAACTGGTTGCCCCCTCTGCAGTTCCAGCGAATCCTCAGTGTACTTTTCGAACCCCTACTCCTTATCCAAAAATGGCCAATGGACGGTCCCAAACCTAAGAAATTTCCTATGTCCAAGAACACTCCTACAGAACATGAGGACGGCTACCCGCACAACAGGCCACTGTCAAAGGTAATGTTAGGTTATGCTAGTGATGAAGAACTAGTTAGTGAGTACACACGCGTTTACAGAACTCCTGAACCCAGTTCTATAACACCCCCGCGTATAGGAATGCCCATAGGAGTTAGTGTAGTAGAAAGACTTACAGAGGAAGAATGGAAGATAAAGTTGGCTAAACACAAGGCCAACCAGAAGAACTTCAGAAATTTAAGGAAAGACCTCTATCCTTCAAAAAGGAACTCTTCTGAGGGATCTAAAGAGAAGAAGAAGAAAAAGGGAAAGAAATCAAAGAACCCCACAGAGGAACCACTTGCCTCTGCTTCTGCTATCAAACAACCCCCTGCAGAACCATTTTCTCCACCCTCTGCCCCTCCCTCTTCCAAAAGAAAAAGAAAGTCAAAATCTACAGAGGAGGGGGCACCAAAACCGAAGAAAAGGAAATCAAAGAAGAAACCATCTTCCCTTCTGTAATCAATTACAGAGGAAATAAAAAAGGATCAAGTTCCACCTCTGCAAACCCCAATCTTCACAGAGGTTCTTGATTCACTTCTGCCAAGACAAGAGACTGCAGAAGAAGAGGTCCAAATAGGTAAATTTACAGAAAATAGGTTAGAGGATATGGTAGAAACGTCTGGAGGAAAAGAAAATGAAAAGGAAAAAGATGCCGAAGTTGCAGAAGGCACACATCCCTCACCCCCTCCCGGTGCAACCCACACATCTAACTCCACAGGTCTAGCTGCAGAAGCAGTTATTGAAAAAGAGTCGCACAACTCGATCCCTACCCAAACCAAACAGCCAGAAATCACTCTTTCGACTTCTGCGCAGGGGAATCCATTCCTAGGGAGTCTCCTCGAAGAGACTCACCTACAGTTCGTGATCCATCGCCCCAGATCACACCAGAACATCCTACAGAGGAATTCGTTTCCTCTGCCACGCACAATATAGGGCCAAAACTTCTTTCAGAGAGAAGTAGAGAGCACCAAGACGAAGAGACTCTAGACAAGTCTCCAAGTCAACAGAAGAATATTCCGATACCCACCTCTGGAGTGGATTTGGACACTGTTCTTCATAGAACTTCTGTAGAGACTGAAACTCATGTTTATTCTCAAAGATCAGATGGAAATCCTTCCACCCCCAACGTACAAACAAGGGTGAAAGAAGGTGTCCCAGGAACAGGGACTCACTCTGGAGAAGGGGTTGTTCCTCCAGAGGTTACCCAAGAGGAACATGTTACGAAGGATGAGTTCCAAGTCTTTGTAACATCTGTAACTCAAACATTGAATAAGTTGCAAAGCTCATTCACGACGTTTACAGATTCGACTTCAGGCGCGCTTACAGGATTAAGTACCAAAGTGGATACCTTATCCACAGAGGTTAAAACAGCCCTTGCAGAAATGAAGTCAACTACAGAAACTTCTGCTGCTGCTGCCATCGCCTCTGCCACTAACATTGCCAAAACAACAGCTACAGAGTTCGAGAAAAGTGCGACCAAAGCCTTCAAAACTTCAATCGCAATCTACCTTGAAACAATGAAGAAACGTGCAGCAAGGCAAGCAGCTCAAGATCCTGCAGAACAGAAGTTGCTGCTAAAAGAAGGCAGGATGATCCCGATGATGGAGCATCTGGTCATCCTGAGGGGGAGAGAACAAAGGAAACAACAGAGGCTGCTGCTGCAAAAACTACAGAGAAAACTGCAGAACCTTCTACGATAGAAACCCAGAAGGGAACACAACAGAGGCAAAACACCTCTATCTCAGCAGAGGATGCACCAACCACAAAACCTAAGGTAATCACTCTTGCATCCTCTTCCTCAGAACAAACTCCACCCTCACCCAAAGAATCAACACCAACCTCACAACCAATCTCGCGCAAAACTAGAGTCAAATCCATAGCTCGAAACCCCAAAGACCAAAACGCACTGCAGAGTTCATTCTTCGCAGAATGGAATTTGTATCTGCTTTTCAATCAGCAAAGCGTTTTGACATCCCACCTCCAAGACCCGAAAACTCTTCACCAACAGAGTCCTCACAACCCGAAGTATCAAAACCTTCAGAGGCAACAACCAAAACATCAGAGCATCCAACCCCAAAACCCACAGAACCTCCAACTGTCAAAACTACAAAGGTTCCACCCACACAAATCCAAAACCCAACCTCTGAAACCTCAAAACCAAAAGATAAAGGCAAGGGAATAATGACAGAAGAAGAACCAAAGAAGAAGATGCCAGTTGCTACAGAGAAGTTGATGAAAGGTGCCTTTAATGCCTTCGTCACTCCTAAACCGGAAGAGGAAGACTGGGCATTCAACTTGAATCCTCTGTCAGAAAATCCAACCCTGGATCCCACAGCTAAGGTAACAGAAGGTAAAGTAGCATACATCACTCGACAAATGGATGAGCTAAGGAGACAAATTCCAAGAACTACTCCAACCATTGAACAAATGAAAGAGCAAGTTTACAGTTATCTCTACAGACAACACTTCCAGAGCGATCTGCCAGCTCATGTCCGAGATCAGAAGCTCAGAAAGGAATTCGATGCCATCTTCACCTCTACAAAGTCAAAACCGGTCAACCAAGTTTACTCCATTCACAAAATAAAGAAGGTAATCTATTGTAAATACTCTAAAATGAGAACTTATCCTCATACGATGTATACAATCTGGAAAGTCAAAAGGTCTGACAGATCAGAGAATCAATTCTCTGATGCTGATATCCGAAACCTCAATCCCTATGACTTACCTGACCTTCTGCAATGGACGAAAGATAACTTCAATGACGACTGCCACCAAAGGTCTTATCGAGTTCTCATAAAGGCGATGCGTGAAAAGCTCCTAATCTACAGCATGCTCGACTTTCAACTAGCCATCGATCTAGGCATAACTACTCTAAGTATCAGACCACCAGAGGATTTCTGCCCACCCAATGCAATACCCAATTCTATCATCAAAACTCCAAGGTACGGGTTAGTATTCAAGAATCCTGCTCATCAACTTAAACTGTTTGTGACAATGGACTGTCAGAAATACACAACCCATACTCTGAACATGTTCAGAAAAATACTAGAGGAGAACAAAGCAACAGAGCTTATGGACGAAGAATCTGCTCTGATGATGATCAAAGAGATTGATGCTACACTAGGCTTAAGAAATCTCTGCCTCAAATTCTATGAAGAACTCAAGGAAGTAGGAAAAGACAACAGAAAGTTCGACGACTTCCCAAATGCAAAAATCTGAGTCTCTTCAAAGAACCTCTGTCAACGTTAATTTATGTTCATTTAATGTACTCAAATGTAAATGCCTCAGGCATAAATTCCAAATGAAATAAATAATCTTCTGAGGTATTGTTTAACCTATTTTTATTACTTAAGATAAAATGCATAAATTCAATCTTTTATTTTTCAATACTTAGGGGGAGATTGTTAGCTCCAATATTCTGAAAAGTTAGAAGTATTGAAAAATGGCTAAGTACAGAAGAACTTCCACAGAAGCTCTGCTGAGTGCAACAGAAGCTCTCCCAGGCATCTCAGAAGAATCAAAGGAAGTTTGATCAAGAGTAATCAGACCGAAGAAACTACAGAAGGACGCTTTCAGAAGACCAAGATCGCAGAACCTCTGTTACCAATAACAGAGCCTCTGCGGACAACAGCAAAAGACAAGGAACCCAGTAAAGACTACTCACAAAGGACCAAAGAAGGATCTACAGAAGAATGCTCACCAAGGAATCAACCACAGAACCTCTGTCACCCTTGACAGAGCTTCTGCGGTTCAGACTGAAGACTTGGAAGATATTTATAATATCTTGCCACTGTTGAAGAAATATCTTGCTACTGCTCCTGACCTGTTCATCAACTTGCATGGTAGCTTTCCCTATCCAACTTCAACACGTGTCAAACTCTGAGTGGACTCAATAGGGCTTAGTACAACATAGACGTCTGCGCCATTAAATGAAATACAGCACGTTCAACTGTTCATACCATCCGATCAACAAAAGCTTATGCTTTATGGTCCCCTTGTAGTAGTATAAAAGGAAGACTCATGTTGAGTTCTTCCTAACAACAATAACAAGAAAATACACAACTGTTTTTACAAAAAGGCACACAAGAACACATAGCTTATGCACATCGAGAGTCTATCTGCTTAAAGCTCTGCATACTCAACTGTTCTTAAATCTATTCTTGCCTTATATATAAAACAACAATAATCTTCAAGATATCATCTTTATACTGTTTCTTTATATTGTGTGTTCTAAATCTATCAAACATATCTGTTAGTTCTTCAATACGCTTCCGCATCAAACATAAACTCGAACTAATAGATCTGATAATCTTGTATAAGCAAAACGGGAACCAACACAAACCTTTACCTTTTAACACCCTCCCTCAATCTTGACACCTGAACAAATCCAATAATTTTAATTTTCCACAAAGATAGTTATGTTGATTTATTCCAAGCGGCTTAGTAAAAATATCTGCTGGATTTTCTATTGAAGCTACTTTAACGGTTTTCAACATTCCAGCAGATATTTTGTTTCTCACTTGGTGTACATCAATTTCAATATGCTTTGTTCTTTCATGGAAAACTGGGTTATTCGCAATTTGGATAGCAGACTTGTTATCACAATATAAATCTACTGGAAGCAAATTTTTAATTTTCAAATCTGCCAAAATTTCTAAAACCCAAATAATTTCGCAGAGTGCAGAGGCCATTGCCCTGTACTCCGATTCTGCAGAGGAGCGTGAAACAGTAGTCTGCTTCCTGCTCTTCCACGAAATCATGCTATTTTCTAAAAACAGACAATACCCAGTGACTGAGCATCGTGTCGTAAGAGACTTTCCCCAGTCATCATCAACATAGACATTTAATTTAAAATCTGTAGATGGAGAGAAGTTAACTCCCTTACCATGTGATAATTTCAAATATCGTAATACCCTAAGAGCTAACTTCAAATGAGATAACATAGGTGAGTGCATAAACTGACTTAGACAATGTACAGCATATGCAATATCTGGTCTAGTAGCCAAAAGATATATTAACCTTCCTACTAGTCTTTGAAAAGCAGTAAAATCCTTTAAGGGAGGATCTTTGGAGTCTGAACCCAAAGAGTTCGTGACAATTAAGTTCATATCCATTGGTGTACCTCTAGGTTTAACCCCTAGATAACCAAAATCACTTAATAATTCTAAGCAATATTTTCTTTGGGACATGCAAATTCCTTTTTCAGTCCTCAAAATTTCAATTCCCAAAAAGAATTTTAATTCACCCAAATCTTTTATTTTAAAACTAGATTGCAAATGTTCCTTGACTTTCTTAATTTCAGACATGTCATTTCCAGTAAGCACAATGTCATCAACATAAACTAAAAGAATTAAAAATACAGAATCAACACTTTTAGTAAACAGTGAATAATCGCTAGAACATTGCACAAAACCATTCTCAACAAGACACGAAGACAGTTTTTCATACCACTGTCTCGGAGCCTGTTTTAAACCATAGAGAGATTTTACTAATTTACACACTCCTCGATCGTTTGGTGTAAAATATCCTGGAGGTAATGACATATACACTTCTTCATTAAGATCACCATACAAGAAAGCATTATTTATATCAAGTTGACACAATGGCCATTGGTTTTGCACAGCCAAGGCAATAACACAACGTACTGTTACCATTTTAACTACTGGAGAGAAGGTCTCTTCATAATCAAGACCTTCCCTTTGTGAATAGCCCTTTGCAACTAGCCTGCCTTTATATTTCTCTATTTCTCCACTTGATTTGTATTTAATTTTGTAAACCCATTTACATCCAATGGGTTTCCGACCAGGAAGAAAATCTGTAAGAACCCATGTATTGTTTCTATACAGAGCCTCCATCTCATCGTTCATTGCAACGATCCAATTTTGGTTCTTACTAGCCTCATAAAAATTTTCAAGTTCTACAGCCTTATTTATGGTTGAAACAAAACAAAAAATTTCCTGACTAAGACTAGCATAGTTGACTACTTTTTCAAGACCATATTTTACCTTACCCTCAACTACATAGTCATTGAATCGTCGTGGTAAGTTTGAAGTACGACTAGATTTTCTAACTAGAGTACTTGTAGTTGGTTCAGAAGTATTTCCCTCAGAAGGGGAGCTAAAGTTTTCATCATATTGTTGAACACGTAAGGGACTAAACTCAGCCTCCCCATGATCATTTGCAGTCATACTAGTACTACCAGGATCACTAGATCCGGTAGCCCTATTCATAGTACTGCCAGGATCACTAGATCCGGTAGCCCTATTTTGACCACTCAAATGATCATGGTTGCTTTTATTATTATTTTCAGAAGTATTAATATTTGAATTTTCTTGAGCACTCTCCCTATTATCATCATCGGGTGGATCCTGATTGAAATCATTAGTTTGAAAAAAAATGGAATCGAAAAAATTTAAAGTATTCAAATCACTAGAATCAGAACTACTAAACTCATAATCTTGTTTGGTTGCACACATTTTAAATGGAAAATGGTTTCATAGAATTTTACATCTCTAGAAACAACTATTTGTTTGGAATCAAGACTATATAGTCTATATCCTTTCTTGGAATTAGAATAGCCAAGAAAAACGCATTTTCACTTCTAGAAGAAAATTTATCAGTGTTATTATGTTTAATTGCAAAACATAGGCATCCAAAGTTCCTTAAATGAGTTAAAACAGGTGCAAAACCATAAACAAGCTCGTAAGGAGATTTCCCATTCAGAACTGAAGAAGGGGTTCTGTTTATGAGATATGTGGCAGTGAGAATACACTCACTCCACATATTTAATGGGACTTCTCCTTGAAACATGAGTGCCCTAGCAACATTTAGTAAATGACGATGCTTGCGTTCTACAACCCCATTCTGTTGGGGGGTGTATACGCAAGATGTTTGATGCACAATTCCATTTTTTCTAAAGAACTCACCTAACATATTATTTACAAACTCAGATCCGTTATCACTTCTGAACACCTTTACACGTTTTCCAAATTGAGTGATTAGCAAGCTGTGAAAATTCACAATATTGTCATAAACTTCATTTTTATGTTTTAACAAAAAAATCCACACAGATCGAGTGAAGTCATCAACTATAGTTAGAAAATATGTGTACCCTTCTCTACTTGCCACACGATAAGGACCCCATAAGTCAATGTGAACCAAATCACCAAGATTCTTAGTGGTATGATCACTAAGACAAAACTTATCTCTATCATGTTTAGCCTTGTGGCAAATTTCACAAGGACTAGCATATAGACTATTCCCCAAATTCAGTGTATGTTTTAAAACATTCAAAACTTGATCAGCTGGGTGTCCTAATCGGCTGTGCCATAGTTGATGTGAAACATTACAAAAAATGGACATGTGTGATGAATTTACACTGTGATTAGAGCATGAAACAAAGGAGTTACTTTTGGTAATATGATCAAAGAAGTAAAGACCTCCTCGTTCACTACCGGTCCCCACAACTTTCATTGCAGGTAAACCCTGAATTAAAAAACATTTGAACTCATTAAATCCCACAAAAATCTTACTGTCTCTAGCAATCTTGTGAACAGACAGTAAATTTACATGAAAATCTGGGATAACTAACACATCAAACAAGGTAACGTTGTCATTTAGCTTAAAATTTCCAATTTTGTTGATTATGGCTTCATTACCATTTGGTTGTGTTACCTTTAACATTAAATCAGAAATATCCACAACATTTTCCAAACAAGCCACAGAAGATGTCATGTGCTGATTAGCACCTGAATCTATAATCCAACCAGACTTATCTAATTTTGAAGACAAAGCAGAAATAGTAGAGGTATTAGCAGAGAACATACCAGCCATATTGCCAGCAATTTTCTCAGATTGTTTTGGATCAATGAGAGATAGTAACTTGACTATTTGTTCTTCAGTGAGAGAGGATGAAGAATTCTGACTCTGGACAGATCTCTCAGTGGTACAAGCATTGCTTGATGAAGACTTAGGAAATTGATTAGTCTTAGTTTTTGTAAACTGAAAATCCTTTGGAAAGCCAATCAACTTGAAACACCTTTCAATGGTATGTCCATTTACACCACAGTGTTTACAGACCAGAGGACTTTTTCCTGACTGATTCTTTGTATTAGATGCTTTCCCAAAAAACATCGAGGTTTGTCTTTTGTTAAAAGTAACCGATCCATCAATTTTGTCATATGTTTCCTTTAGTTCCTCCCAGACTTCGGAAGCAACCTTAGAAAACACCTGACTAACAAACAATTCCTCAGATATAGAACCAAGAATCCAGGATAGAACAACAGAGTTACATCTATCCCACTGTCTGTAACACCCGTAAATTTCGGATAAGTACAATGTCGAATCAGTGTGGAACCGATCTTTAAGAAAAATATGAAAATTAGGATTTTGGATTAAATCCTAGATTTTATGGTCTTGTTGGATGGGGAATTCGAATACGAGTCCAACGGTTCTTTCCGGAGCAAAAACGGAGCTATAACGAAGAAGTTACAGCCGAAACAGTATCCGACCGACCGACCAAACAGGGAGCCACGCGGCTTTCCACGCGACTTATAAACCACGGGACAAACCGCGCAACTCTCTAGAGTCTATTAAGTCGCGAACTTTCAACCCCAATCTTCAAACCTTCATAACTTTCTCACCACAACTCCGATTTTGATGATTCAAGTGGCTATGGTTTCGTTTTTGGGAGCTCTTCAAGGATCTAGAAAGATTTTTGAAGTATCATGAATGATCCAAGAGTATTTGGTGGTGATTCAGGTAAGCTTCTCACTATTCTTCATCTAAGAAGCTAGGGTTTTGATATCTTTGGTGTTTTTGGATGATTTAGGTTGGGGGAAACATATATAAGTGTTTTAGGATGATTATTTATGGTTATAAACTTATAGATCTAGGTTTTGGGAAGATTTGAGCTTAAAGGTTCGGATTTCTTCAAGGAGCATACGTTGGGAAAATCTAGATTTAGCCTAATCTAGCAAGGTGAGTTCAAGTTGCTTTGTGAAAACTTTGTACATGCCAAAATATGTGTTTTAAAGTATTTATGTGCTTTATGTGAAATTATCTCTTGTTGAGTTATTTGGTGGGTTTTGATTAAGTCAAAGTGTTGAACTTTACATATCTTGTAAAACACCCACAATTGGGAATTTTGAGTGATTGATGAATAAATCACGAGTAAAAGAAGTTTTGTTAATGTATTGCATATGTAAAGAGGATTTGGTCAAATACACTTTTAGTGTTTTTGTGATTATGTGATAACTATGATGTGGCGTATTTTAAAATGTGAACGTGTGGGTTGGGGATTTTGGTAAATCCGACCATGTGAATGTTTTAAGAGTTGTAAACATTTATTTTGGGGCCGATGGCCAATTGAGGAATTAAAAGGTAAGGATTTTGGGTAAAGATACATTTTGGTTTACGTAACCGTGTGAGTGACACGTATTTAACCAAACGTTTATTTTGGCCTTAAAGGCTTGACTTGTACTCAAATGAGTCTTTTGAGTGTTTGCCGGTTTTAGAGACTCGAGGTGGAGTCTTGGATGTGTTATATGCTTAAGTGCATTTTATTTGAATATGTGTCGGTTGAAGTGTTGGTCTTATGTGTGAAGACCGTTTGATGTTTTCGTGTTCTTAGTACCTTTGGGACTAATGAACCTCGGTGAATTATATGCATTGTTGAGTTATGAAAGAGTTGCACATACATATACATATAGATGCATATATGATTTGACTTCATTGGGAAGGTGGCAATGAAGGGGTTGTGAGACTATCATGTCTCGGAGCATGTGTTTGCATTTTGTGGGCTAGATGAATTTTTATTTGCATGAATTAATGTTGATAAATGATCATTAGATCTTCTGAGCAGAGGGCTCGGTTTTGGACTCGGTTGAGTCTTGATGGCATTCGCCCGGTTTTAATAAGCTCGACGTGGGCTTGGGGTTTGCGTTGCATGAGTTGCATTATATTTGAGATTACATGATTTGAATGCATTAGTTATTCTTTTGGGGTCATGTATTTATATTTAAGTCGAGTAAGCTTGTTTCGGATGGTGGGTTTTCCCAAGGTAAAGATCCAGTAGGATTGAACTTGATGGCTTGGACTAAAGACCTAGTATGGTTGATGTCTAAGAAGGGCTAAAGACCTAGTATGGTTGATGCCGGAGATGGACTAAAGACCTAGTATGGTTGATGTCTAAGAGGGGCTAAAGACCTAGTATGGTTGATGCCAAAAATGGACTAAAGACCTAGTATGGTTGATGTCTAAGATGGACTAAAGACCTAGTATGGTTGATGTCTATGATGGGCTAAAGATCTAGTATGATTGATGCTGAGGATTGACTAAAGACCTAGTATGGTTGATGTCATCTGTTTTCCACATCCAAGAAGCTTACTTGCATTTATTAATTGTGGTTTAATTTATGTGTTTGCCACATTCGATGAGGTCGGGTCTCCCCCGTCACCGAAGGGTGTTGATTTCGGGTATTTTATTTATTCGCATTGTTGAGGTCATGTTATATGCATATAGATTGTTTTCCATGATTGATGGACGAATTTATGTTACATCCTTATTGGATGTTTTACCTATTGGAGTTTTATTCGCAGTGGCGATTATTTGAGAAATTATTATTAATTAACTCTTGATGTGAGTTTTGGATTTGAGTCCTTTGCAGAGAAACGATTTTCATTGGAAGCTTTCCTCTCAGAAATTGTATGCGTTTGGAAAATGGGTTGTCGATGTCTTTTATACAAACCCTTTTAGAAAATCATTTATTAAGTTGAAGCTGTCGATTTATCAAATGATTTGCTCATGTTGTAAACTCTTGAACTCACTAGGCGTTAGCCTAACCTTTTTATTTGTCGGCATGTGCAACAGGTTCAGGTTGGGAATAGCTTTAGCTACACTGTGAATGGATGAGTGCTAGTAGAGTGCACAAGAAGTGAGATGCTTAGCGAAGTCTTCCACACATATTTGGGATTAGCAACTTGTAAATGGGTTAAGTAACACCCGTCTTGAGATGTTAGTTGTTTAGTTTGTGATGTTCAATCTTTGAGGTATTTTCAAGGATGTTTTGTAGAAGTGATTTTATCATCTTTTAGTTATTTTATTGAAATTATCATTAGTTGCTCGTTCCAATTTTGAGGGTGTTACAAGTTGGTATCAGAGCATAAGTTTGAGAGAATTAGGTGTTGATTATTTGGATACCTAGACTCAAACTAGCGTTGTTTTAAGTAAATGAGAGCGAGATTGCACCATTAGGCACTCTAAGATAAGATATTCGAAAGTTGTTGGGGTCACTAGAAGCAAGAAGTCACGTCAAGAGTAGCAAGGGTGATCATGTACGGTATGTTCAGAATTGCACCTGGCCAGTGTGATAGTGAACCTACCGGTTACATGAGAGTACTTGGACGACTCTAGCGTGATGACCGTTGGGGTGGTAAAGGAGTTCTAAGTGAGTAGTCGTTAGAAGAGGTTAACGACTTTAGCATTTGCCATTGAGAGCGGCGGTAAGCATGATTGGTTGTATTAAGTAGACCGTTTTGGTCGGACTTGATAGTTGGATGGGAGCCGTAGGCTTATTGAATTGACTTGATTCGAGGAGAAATGTGGGGTTGGTCGATGTGACTTCCCATTTTGCATTAAGATGTGTGAGTATCCGGATGACAATAGTGTGATCGAAGAAATTGGAGGAATGTGACCCGGACGTTGAGTGCCGACAAAATGCATGCACGAAATTTATTTGCTTTTAAAATAAATTGCATTGATTATTTCTTATGTTTCAATTCGTCGGATGGACGGTACTGCTAAATCTTGGAAAAAGTTTGACATATGCAAGATTTTAAATCATGATTTTGGAACATGCATGAAATTATTTTACGACAGGCGGTTGTGAACCTGGTCGGGATTTATTTTATTCTTTGTAGTCGTCCACTACTACTTTCGAATATTGTGATATCCATGTTTTAATGTCGTTTATGGTTTTGGATAAGTAACCACGACTTACGACCTTAACATGGGATCTCCTCCACATATGTTAAGGTCTGGACGGAGAGTTACATTCCCTTGTTTCGATGTTGACCTTTAATGGGAATTTGAATTTTAAAAACTTTGACGAAAGGGTGTCGTTTTATTTTGTGTTGCAACAAAAAGGGAGGTTTTATGATTTGGATGATTTGATCATAACGTTGTTTTATGCGAGTTGCTTATTTAAAACGAAAACTTTGACACCATTTACTTGGTTGGATGTTGTTGGGTTCCATCGAGTTTGATGGAAGTTTTGTTGAGTACGATGGTGTTTCGTTTTACGACGTTCTGTGGTGCATGGGTGACACTTTGTCATATGCATACTTGAATGATTGCGTGCATTAATATATGGGTTTGAGTGAGTATTGCATCGCATGCGAATTTTGTTCAAAAATGTGCTTTATGTCGTATTGCACCAAAAAGAGTGGTTTTTGGAGTTTTAATGCCGCATGGCTCCTCCTTTGAGGATTGTGGTAGTATATTTGTGCAACTTGCTAGGTGTGCAAATTGATTTATACGTGGTGTGAGTAATGCATATAAGAGCATCATGATAGTACGTCTCTAATGTTCTGTTTTACGCACTCTTATTTGTTGACGTTGTTGATGTTCTTTCTCGCACATACACTATATTGATTGATTGACAAGAGTAGTTTTGTAGCCACTACTTTGGGACGTTAGTGTGCGTCACTTGTACGATTTGAGGTTTGAAGTTGACTTGAATTATTTTATGTGCCAGTCAAATTATGTGCACGTATTATTTTCTGAGGTTTTGAGGAAAAACACATTGAGACGTGCGAGCCTGGTCAAAAGATTTATTTACTTGTCGTTATACGACTGAATGAAGAGTTTTGAAATTCGAGTTAATAAATTTCTACTTTGGAAATTAGTAGTGACTATCTGGTATGTGCTATACCATTTCAAAATGACTACTAAGAAGGTGCTGCAGACTGGCATGCAAAATTTTGATTTGAGATTTCGTTTAGATGTTTAAACTGATATTTCCAAATGATGAAAATATCCTGTTATTTGATTTAAAAACTGGGAGATGGCCCAGACCATGACGTGTTTTAACCAAAGTGTGTAGATGATTTGCTTTGTTTCTTTGTGAACAAAACTGAGACATGCAAAGTGGTTAATGAATTGTGGTTCATGTCGTTTTATGGTTAAAAAAGAGAATTTTGGAAATTGATGTCGTGTAAATTATTCTTTTGAAGTTTGTATAAACAGGCTGCTGGCCACTATTTTGATGTCGAAGTTTACTTTGTGCGTGTGGCATAAGTAAATCCGTGATGGGACCCTGGCGGTCCATTTCATAAGATTGTTGAGCATACTTTCACGCCTTGTCGATAACTTGAATTTTGGTGAAATGGTTTTCAAGATGATTTTTCATATGTGGGACGAGTGTGTCTATTTTTACGCAACTACCTAACTGATAGTAGTAGTTTTTATGCGTGCGGTTAACTTGATATGAAAATCCTGGTATTGAAAGTTTCTATAAACATTTTGATTTGGCATATTTGTTAAATATTTCTCTTGAGAAGCCTTGAACTCATAGGAACTTTGGAAGGGTTAAGTAACCCCGTTAAGAGTAAGTGTGTGTAGCACTTCGACGGTGGAAGGTTGAGTATTCCACGCATGATAGTACTGTAGGCTGAGTGGTGTCGGTTGCGGGGATGATACACTTTGTAACTAAAAGATTTAATTCGCGGCATCTTATATTGAGGTTGGTGGTAACCGCCTTGTTGGCAATCTTATTTTGGGGTATTGGTCAATTTTCGTATGTGGGACCCTTTAGACATCGTATCAATAACTTTGGTTTTGTAAGGATGCTCGACGAGTGAAACTCGGGTGTTGAGTCTGTTGTGACTCAAAGCTTGGTGGTATAACTAGGTGTCAACTTTTGGGCTTGAGGTCAAACACCGTTAATGTAATAGGAGGATTGTAGTCCGATTTTAATGGAATGATGGCAAATGTTGTAGTAATCTTAAGATGTTCAATTGTGATGAGTGGATTTAGTGAAACGACCTTCCTTATGTGGTAAGAAAACTTGTCGGTTGGATATCTGATAATTGGACGTATCTTTGGAGTTATGTAATTGAGGAGTCAGTGACGACCGTCGGTATTGTAGTCTAGTGGGACTCGTTAGAGGTAAATGTCGGTTCGGCAGTGGGAACCTTAGATTTGGAGGTTCGTTGATTTTAGATGTAAATAAACTTGGACGAACTGGAGAAATTTAAGAATGTGCGAACACGGATTGATTTAGAGTAGGGATCCGTCGTCGGGAAAGTATGGAACAAATAAGGTTGTGAGACAATCGAAGTCATCTGGTTGGAAGTTACTCTAGCAAATTGACATTTCACCTGGATATAAGTATAACGTACCTAAGCGGACCTTGTTGGTTAGAGTTCGCATGAAGTGATCATGGTAGTTCTGCATGAATAAGTTAGATTTCAGCAAGGACTGAGGGATTGTGGAAAGTGTTGAGTTTGATAACCTTTGGGTGTTTAGGAGCTAGATTTCGAGGACGAAATCATCCTAAGGTTGGGAGGATTGTAACACCCGTAATTTTCGGATAAGTACAATGTCGAATCAGTGTGGAACCGATCTTTAAGAAAAATATGAAAATTAGGATTTTGGATTAAATCCTAGATTTTATGGTCCTGTTGGATGGGGAATTCGAATACGAGTCCAACGGTTTTTTCCGGAGCAAAAACGGAGCTATAACGAAGAAGTTACGGCCGAAACAGTATCCGACCGACCGACCAAACATGGAGCCACGCGGCTTTCCACGCGACTTATAAACCACGGGACAAACCGCGCAACTCTATGGAGTCTATTAAGTCGCGAACTTTCAACCCCAAACTTCAAACCTTCATAACTTTCTCACCACAACTCCGATTTTGATGATTCAAGTGGCTATGGTTTCGTTTTTGGGAGCTCTTCAAGGATCTAGAAAGAGTTTTGAAGTATCATGAATGATCCAAGAGTATTTGGTGGTGGTTGAGGTAAGCTTCTCACTATTCTTCATCTAAGAAGCTAGGGTTTTGATATCTTTGGTGTTTTTGGATGATTTATGTTGGGGGAAACATATGTAAGTGTTTTAGGATGATTATTTATGGTTATAAACTTATGGATCTAGGTTTTTGGATGATTTGAGCTTAAAGGTTCGGATTTCTTCAAGGAGCATACGTTGGGAAAATCTAGATTTAGCCTAATCTAGCAAGGTGAGTTCAAGTTGCTTTGTGAAAACTTTGTACATGCCAAAATATGTGTTTTAAAGTATTTATGTGCTTTATGTGAAATTATCTCTTGTTGAGTTATTTGGTGGGTTTTGATTAAGTCAAAGTGTTGAACTTTACATATCTTGTAAAACACCCACAATTGGGAATTTTGAGTGATTGATGAATAAATCACGAGTAAAAGAAGCTTTGTTAATGTATTGCATATGTAAAGAGGATTTGGTCAAATACACTTTTAGTGTTTTTGTGATTATGTGATAACTATGATGTGGCGTATTTTAAAATGTGAACGTGTGGGTTGGGGATTTTGGTAAATCCGACCATGTGAATGTTTTAAGAGTTGTAAACATTTATTTTGGGGCCGATGGCCAATTGAGGAATTAAAAGGTAAGGATTTTGGGTAAAGATACATTTTGGTTTACGTAACCGTGTGAGTGACACGTATTTAACCAAACGTTTATTTTGGCCTTAAAGGCTTGACTTATACTCAAATGAGTCTTTTGAGCATGTTATATGCTTAAGTGCATTTTATTTGAATATGTGCCGGTTGAAGTGTTGGTCTTATGTGTGAAGACCGTTTGATGTTTCCGTGTTCTTAGTACCTTTGGGACTAAGGAACCTCGGTGAATTATATGCATTGTTGAGTTATGAAAGAGTTGCACATACATATACATATAGATGCATATATGATTTTACTTCATTAGGAAGGTGGCAATGAAGGGGTTGTGAGACTATCATGTCTCGGAGCATGTGTTTGCATTTTGTGGGCTAGATGTGTTAGCTTTAATTAGCTCCTAATTTAATGAATGTTTTATAAAGATATTTTTGTGTTTTAGATATTTTCTTATAGATATTTACTTAGATATTTTATATAGATATTTTATATAGATATTATCTAGATATTAGATATCTTAAATATCTAATGTGTAAATGGCCCTATATAAGAGGTGTCCATGGTTTTATTTCAAGAAGTGAGAAATTTTGGAGAGCACACAAAAACACACATAGACTAGATGAGAGTCGGTTTTACATGTTAAGTGTGGTGTTCTTCATGTTTTCTCTCTCCATATTTAATCGTCAATGAATATGAGATAAGTTTCTTTATAATTGTTCTTCATGCATATCTTATCTCTATATTTAAATATGGATTCTATATTTCTTCTATTGTTGCTCATAAACGGGACCAACAATTGGTATCAGAGCAAATTGAAGAAACGTTTCTTCAAAATCGGTCATCATGGCAACAATAGAAGTTTTTTCTTTTGAGAGATTTGGTGTTGTGCTACATGTTCAAAGTCTGATCTGAAAAGTTTTTATAAACTTTGAGTATTTTTAATTAGTTCTCTGACCTGATCAATTAGAGATCTGAGTATTTGCACTCACGGTTCTAAAAGTTATATGGAGATCGTCTTGTTTTTCTACATCAAATCAGGTTTAATAACAACATGCTGGCAGATTTGCGATGCTGTAGTAAAATGGTCATATCTCACTGCTCAAGACTCCGATTGATGCGATTCAAAAGGCCCTGGATTCCTAAGACACAGATGAACAATTTCTGTGTTTTGAGAATTCAGAGATTCGAAATTTATAAGGGTCATATGCATCGTTGAAGTAGACATCAGTGTGCTGATGGAAAAGCTGATGGACAGATCTGCGCAACTGTGGGAAATCAACCATATCTTTGTCGTACGAGCTCGAAAAGAGGTGATTCAAGATGATCTGAACTGCTAACAAACAAATTCAAGTTGTTTGTGTTTTGCGTTCTTGCAAAATCCAGAGGTAAAATGGTCTAAATCAATGTCAAAGTAAGTATAACACTTATGTTATGCTTCTGTCGAGCGGCGACCAAGCTTCTGCCGCACGCGACCAAGCTTCTGCCGCATGCGACCAAGCTTCTGCCGCACGCGACCAAGCTTCTGCCGCACGCGACCAAGCTTCTGCCGCACGAGACCAGCTTCTGCAGAGCCGCGACCAAACTTCTGCAGAACCTTTGTCAAACGTTTGTCAAGCAACGATCACTTTTGTCGACCACTCAGACCGATTTCTGGCGACAACTCGTACTTTGGCTCGGATTTTTGGCGACCACCTTCTGTGGTACTGTTCACTACAGAACTTCTGTGAAACCCAGCAGAGCTTCTGTGGACCGAACTTCTGCAACCGAGCCTAAGAGCCCAAAGCGCAACGTTTTAGTGTTCTTGCTGTCAGCTTTGCGCACCTGTCGTATTTTCAACATAACTTTTTCATCGAAGCTCCAAATTTGATGAATCCAGATGCGTTGGATTCCTAAGACATAGATGAACACTTTTCGTGTTTTGATCTTGGTCTGAATCGGTGTTATTCTTGGTCAGAATCTCTGTTAAAGACAGTATACTTCTGCTGGACAGAAAGTTGAGTTTGACAAATCATCATCAGAGCTCTATCGGCAGTACGAGCAACTTCTGCCGACCAACTTCTGCCGACTAACTTCTGCCGACTAACTTCTGTGGAACTGTTCACCACAGAACCTCTGTGAAATCCGACAGAACCTCTGTGGATTGAACCTCTACGACTCAACCTAAGAGCCCGATTTGTGTTTGTTTGACAGATTTGCGCTGCTTCAGAAAAATACGCATAACTTTTGACTCGGTGCTCCAAATTACTCGATTCCAGCGGCATTGGAAAGATAATTCACAGACGCACGACTTTGATGTTTTGAGTTTTCTCAAATTATGTGAGCTGATATGCCGAAATCTGCTTCAAAGTCTGCTGTAAAGTGCTGGACCGAAAGCATTGCAATTAATTCATGCTCTTTCCGCTTTCAAGAACGGTGTTCTCTCAACGGTTCTTCATGGTGTCAAGCTATATTTGTCACATTTTAAATGTCACTCCATCCTCTGTTATTCACGTTTAGAGCTCGGTGGGTAAGCCTACATTTGAGGGGGAGCACATGATGCTTTGAAGACTTGAAGAACGGAACATCAAAGGTTCTAAAGAAAGCAAGGGGGAGACTATAAGATGATGCTTTCTTTATAAAACATTAGGGGGAGATTGTTAGCTTTAATTAGCTCCTAATTTAATGAATGTTTTATAAAGATATTTTTGTGTTTTAGATATTTTCTTATAGATATTTACTTAGATATTTTATATAGATATTATCTAGATATTAGATATCTTAAATATCTAATGTGTAAATGGCCCTATATAAGAGGTGTCCATGGTTTTATTTCAAGAAGTGAGAAATTTTGGAGAGCACACAAAAACACACATAGACTAGATGAGAGTCGGTTTTACATGTTAAGTGTGGTGTTCTTCATGTTTTCTCCTCTCCATATTTAATCGTCAATGAATATGAGATAAGTTTCTTTATAATTGTTCTTCATGCATATCTTATCTCTATATTTAAATATGGATTCTATATTTCTTCTATTGTTGCTCATAAACGGGACCAACAATTGGTATCAGAGCAAATTGAAGAAACGTTTCTTCAAAATCGGTCATCATGGCAACAATAGAAGTTTTTTTTTTTTGAGAGATTTGGTGTTGTGCTACATGTTCAAAGTCTGATCTGAAAAGTTTTTATAAACTTTGAGTATTTTTAATTAGTTCTCTGACCTGATCAATTAGAGATCTGAGTATTTGCACTCACGGTTCTAAAAGTTATATGGAGATCGTCTTGTTTTTCTACATCAAATCAGGTTTAATAACAACATGCTGGCAGATTTGCGATGCTGTAGTAAAATGGTCATATCTCACTGCTCAAGACTCCGATTGATGCGATTCAAAAGGCCCTGGATTCCTAAGACACAGATGAACAATTTCTGTGTTTTGAGAATTCAGAGATTCGAAATTTATAAGGGTCATATGCATCGTTGAAGTAGACATCAGTGTGCTGATGGAAAAGCTGATGGACAGATCTGCGCAACTGTGGGAAATCAACCATATCTTTGTCGTACGAGCTCGAAAGGAGGTGATTCAAGATGATCTGAACTGCTAACAAACAAATTCAAGTTGTTTGTGTTTTGCGTTCTTGCAAAATCCAGAGGTAAAATGGTCTAAAGACCTAGTATGGTTGATGTCATCTTTGCTTACTTGCATGATCTGAACTACTAAAGATCTAGTATGATTGATGCTGAGGATTGACTAAAGACCTAGTATGGTTGATGTCATCTGTTTTCCACATCCAAGAAGCTTACTTGCATTTATTAATTGTGGTTTAATTTATGTGTTTGCCACATTCGATGAGGTCGGGTCTCCCCCGTCACCGAAGGGTGTTGATTTCGGGTATTTTATTTATTCGCATTGTTGAGGTCATGTTATATGCATATAGATTGTTTTCCATGATTGATGGACGGATTTATGTTACATCCTTATTGGATGTTTTAACTATTGGAGTTTTATTCGCAGTGGCGATTATTTGAGAAATTATTATTAATTAACTCTTGATGTGAGTTTTGGATTTGAGTCATTTGCAGATAAACGATTTTCATTGGAAGCTTTCCTCTCAGAAATTGTATGCGTTTGGAAAATGGGTTGTCGATGTCTTTTATACAAACCCTTTTAGAAAATCATTTATTAAGTTGAAGCTGTCGATTTATCAAATGATTTGCTCATGTTGTAAACTCTTGAACTCACTAGGCGTTAGCCTAACCTTTTTATTTGTCGGCATGTGCAACAGGTTCAGGTTGGGAATAGCTTTAGCTACACTGTGAATGGATGAGTGCTAGTAGAGTGCACAAGAAGTGAGATGCTTAGCGAAGTCTTCCACACATATTTGGGATTAGCAACTTGTAAATGGGTTAAGTAACACCCGTCTTGAGATGTTAGTTGTTTAGTTTGTGATGTTCAATCTTTGAGGTATTTTCAAGGATGTTTTGTAGAAGTGATTTTATCATCTTTTAGTTATTTTATCGAAATTATCATTAGTTGCTCGTTCCAATTTTGAGGGTGTTACACTGTCTTCCCAGTGTTTCATTATCAATAGGACGTAAAACAGATCTATTTACGAAACCAAGTTTATTTTTGGTTTCTAACGCAAGAATCACCGCACATGACCAGACTCTATAATTTTCAGTACCTGTCAACTTTAGGCTTAAAATGGGAGCTCCAATGGTATCACTAGCATGGAGATATAAGGGATCTCCAAAATCCAGCTTAGCTATACAAGATAGCTCTTTTGTATTTTTGGGAGATTCTTCTCCAGGCATGATATCAACAGAGAACAGAAACCAGCACACAAGGTGAAGAACTAAGAAGCGTATAAAGCAGGATTCTTTGCCACTCAGTGATGGTAGGTCAAGTTAACTTCTTAGCCACCAAGAGCATATCACACAGAGAATGAAGGATAAGGAGGACTTACAGAGATCTTGTGGAATGAGATGAGGCAAAGAGTGCTAATAAAAGGCACTTACAATCAGATCAAAGAGTCTGACAAGTAGCACAACGGAAACAGACGTCAGATCTCTGATAGATCAAAAATCTGGAACGAAACCTGAACAAAAAACAAGAAGGGACCTAGATAGAGTCACGATCTGAGTCTGAGATGGAGGACACAGTCCATATAAACCATCAAAAAAACCAGATCTGAGCAAATCTATATAGGTATGGCCTCAACAAAGTCTCACAGGCACTCTGTCCAAAAGAACAACAGATTAACCAAGTAGGGACTCCAGATAATAAGATCCAGAAGTATCTTCGGGTAAAAAAAATGTAACAGATCTAAACAGAAAAAATATGCTTAAGTATGTACAATATCAGATCTTTAAAAAAATATGTATGCATAAGTATAACAAGAATATGTGCGCATACGTATGTAAAATAACAGATCTAGAGTACACACAAAAGAATACCAGAAACTCAGATCTTAAATGGATCTAAGACAAAAAGGGTTGAATAGGTCAAAAAATTTTAGATCTAAACAAAACAACCAGATAGCTCGGATATTTTTAGATCTAACCCAACAATAACAGAACAGGTCTAAACAGATCTACAAGAATACAACGAGATCTAGAAGAAAACAGCCTCAGATTCGTTGAAGTCTTAACGATAGTAACTATAGTACACGAATGCGACTCATAAATCACTGAGATCTAGAAGAAAACAGTGAGAATTAGATCAGATTCGTTGAAGTCTTAACGATAGCAACTACAGTACACGAAAGCGACTCATAAATCACTGAGATCTAGAAGAAAACAGTGAGAAACGAGATCAGATTCGTTGAATTCTTTAATACGTATGTAAACCACACTACGATGTTGAATGTGTAAACAAGGCAAAGGAACTACTCGGATCTATAGAGAAGAGAGTAGTCTGAGTTGTATACACTCAAACCAACGTATGAATGCGAAGAACAAGATCAACAGTCCAGATCTAAAGAGATGTGAACATGTAGACTTGTGTATGAGTAGAGAAAAAGAAATCGACAGCCCAAACCTAAAGAGATAGGGACTTAGTCGAGAGAAAACAGCACCGGATAAAAGAATCGTCGAGATCTGAACGATAACAACGATACTAAGGAAATCAGTACAGATAAAGTGAAAACAAAAAATAGCAAATCTGTTGTGAAAATCTATTTAGAAACACACGATAATAAACAGATAGAAAACGAGAAATACGATTTGAAATTTTTAAAAAAACTTTTTGAACACCAAGAATAACATATATGTTACACACTTCTGTTTAGAATCATAAGAAGCAAACAAAACCAAGTGATAACACGATTGTTTTGAACACAAGGAATAACAGATCTGTTACAAAACTCTGTTTAGAATCATAAGAAGCAAACAGAAAACAAGTGATAACACGATTTGAAGATGATTTTGAACACATAAACCGTAAAGAACACAATAGCTTACCAAAATAGTGTTTAGATGAAGAGAGGATCGGAGCTCTCGCTCTGATACCATGTAGAAATCTTTAACACCATATTATTAACAAGCTATTTTGAAACAGTACATAAACCTTCAAGAGATATGAAGGAAGAAAGAAATAAAACCCTAACTAGATACAAAAGTAAACCCTAATATCTAGACAGAGAAAAAGATGAGAGAAAGCAACTAAATCGTGAAAGAGAAAATGAATCGTATTATCTAAAATGAACGGTGATGTTCACTTTAAATATTCCAGCAACAATTTCCAGTATTAGTCCCTCTAGAATCAACGAACTTGCTCCGCTAACCCTGATGTTTCACGAGCAGTGAAGCACAGTCCAAATCTTTCATAGTTTCCTAACTTCAGTCCCTGAACATTTCATAAACAACAAAACCAAACACTTTAAGTTAGTGTTATGTCAAGATTGGTATAAAAGGAATAAACCTTTACCTTTTAACAGAAAGGGAAAGAGCCATCTAACTAGTAGTGGGTGTGGAAAGTGCAAATGGAAAAATATTGCATTAACACCTTATAGTAATATAGTCTCACAAGCTACAAAATGCTAAAAGACTAGTACCGACCATAATGAGTTGTGTATTTATATGGATTCTAACTTTGTTGGTTTTATAACGGTTGATGATTTTGGTCACTTTGATATCTTGACGTGGTGGAAAGAAAATGAAAGCGATTCTTATCGCCATGGAAACTAACACAATACCTATGGAATCTACTTTTTCTTTCGGTGGCAGAGTGCATTCGAAACGAATGACGCAACTCACACTTGAATCGTTCAAGATTTGCTTTGTCTTGAGAACTATTTGGACAGTTACGACGAATTCAAGACACTTCGTCATAGAGAACGATCTTTCTTATGTCGATGAGGAAATAGTTGTCGAAAAAGGAAACACATATTCCGGAATCCGCCATTAACATAAGAAGGCGAAATAAGAGGTCCCCAAACTTTTGTTTATAGTGAAAGCGCAACAAATCGTGATAAAAAACTTCAAGATATTTCAAATGAGGATAATAACTGTTTTCAAAGTAATTTTAAACATTTATGTATGAGTTTTCAAATTTTCAAAGTTAACAATTTCCCCCCTTTTTTATCTGTAATTATAATAAAATAAATACAAGTTTGATTAGAGTATATTTTATTATTTATATATAATCAAACTATAAGGCATGAGTAAACCACTTAGCCCAACCGGTTACATCGATTACGATCGTGCTTACAATATTCCATCCCAAAACCGGCTTAATCTGTTTATACTTACCAAACGAAATTTTTTAAGAAGCTTAAAAGATAAGCTAACAAATTGTCGCATTATCCCATCATGTCCAACGTACCAAACACATGGAATCAATATTCATGTTGCCAATCAAAATCCAGCATTCTTATTTAACTCCAATGGGAGACTCCCTGTTAACACCATGCTAAAACACCCTTTTTTGTCCAAAACAGAATCAACACTTTGGTTTGCAAAGAAATTGCAAATTTTCACTAAATTACACCAACTAAAAACCAGTAAAACCTTTTTTCCCAACCCAAAAGACTAACATGAACGCCGATCTCGGGTGATGCAATCAGCGGGTTTATGATATCGGCAGTTCTGGGTCCTTGACAACTTCATCGGCAGCCATTGTACTTGGCACAAAATAAATACCATTTTGGCCTACATTCATACACATCTCTAATTTGCTGGCTGTAAGTGATTCGTAATCTTCACTCGAGATTGTTCTTTGCAGGATTGAATATGCACAGTATTCTACTTCGTACACTGCCAAATGCTCCGGTGCATATGCAGAAACCGACACCCCAACGCCTTCCCCTGCCAATTTAAATTCTAACATTTTAAGGCACTTATTCTTTTTTAAATGTAACAACTAATTTTCTCTTTTAAAATACTAACTTTCTTTTTCACACACATTCCATGGGCGTCTTCACGAAAACAACACTTTATTTTCGGGTAGAAGTCAGGTTTGCGTAAATCTTACCCAGACTCCACCTTTGGATGAGATATACTCGTTTGGTTTGGTTTGGTTATTTAAATGTAAAAACTAACTTGATCTTTTTCACACATTTTTTTACATGTTGAGGGTTTTCATGGAACAGTTGCTCTAATATTTGAGATAGAGGTCGGTCTACGCCCATCTTACCCCAGAACCCATCTTTCGAGTGGTATATACTTGGTATGTTTGGTTTGGTTTTTTAAATGTAACGGTCAATGTTTTAAGGCAAATAGTCCAGTGGTTAGAGGGAGATTTGGAGGGTAGGGTCAAGAAACAAGTAGACTACATTCATATAGAGAAGTTGAGGTTAACGTGAGAAGCGTGAGAAGCGTGAGAAGTGGTTATCAGCCGTTGGATGAGAAATGGATGCATATTAGGATAAGATGCACCGAGATAAGGTGCACAAGATGCACCAGATCAATTCCCTTCTAAGGTGCAATTCATGGGAGGGCATTTGATTAAAAGTGATCAACGGTTCAGATCCACTTCTCACGCTTCTCACATTAACCACAACTTCTCACACCATTCCTCGCCATAGTGACTAAGGGGTCTAGAGAAAAACATCTTAGCATGAAACTCAAATTTGGGAATGAGAAAGTAATACTTACCGTGTGTAACAAGCAACAAGTTTTCGGTAGGGTATTTATCCGCAAGGGTCTTGATAATGTTCTTGTACCTGTCTCTAGCGCCCTCTATCGACTCTTCCCACTTTGGCAGCTGATAACATTTATCATCAAATAAATAGTGTTAGTAGAACAGTTATGACATTTCTCATAATATATCTAATACATTCTCAATGAAAGTGGTGAGAGATTCGATGTCTTATAACCTCTTTGTAAACTCTTTCTACACTTGAATCCACTGTTCCTTCTGGTAAAACTGCTTCACATTCTGAAATATTGAAAGCAAAGTCTCCATCTTTAGGTGCATTCTCAGCCCGTATGGCTCGCTTGTTCAGCATTTCACATAGACCATACTCAACAGACACCTGCAACAAGTCAAAAAGTCAAACCAGGGGGTGGGTTGTGTGGGAGAGAGGGTGTTCGTGTTCCTAACTATTTTCATGTATTTGACCTGAGTCAAGCCTGAAAAGTTGAGGCTCATGTTCGTATACTTTTTGTTTCTATGAGATTGTATTATTTGATTTCTATGGATTGTATGAAATCAAAAGTAGGAACTTGAATAAATTGAAAAAAGGATCATGTCAAGAGATTAAAGGTTTCTAAGAGGCTAACACAGTTGAGCTAAATAGATATAAACTATTTAGTTAAGGCCACTTAATTGGCCTGCTAGATGTTGGCATCCTCACTGCTTCATTAGCAAATACTTAATGAATTAAGCATCTTGAAAGATGATATTGGAATAATCAACTTCTGTCAACTTGTGTTCATGAATTTACTTTTCTCTGTTAGAAGGTAACATCCCAATCCTTTTAAGGTAATTGTCACAATGGAACATTAAAGATAGTCATTTAGAAAAGTAATTCCTATCAAAAGAATGGAGCTTCAAATTTTTAATTATTGTCTGTATTGTGATCTAATAAAGATTAAATTCTACATATTTAAGCCAACAGCTTTCATATCTAATTCCCACTTAAGATAGCAAGCATTAGAAGATCACTTATACACTTAGTTTCACTTAATGATTTCTAGGGGGGTCAACATAAATTAATAATGACTCAAAATTGACTCAGTGGGTCCGGTCCGGCTTATTTAAATTTGCTGAGTCGTCCAGCCTGACCCACACTATGCTCAAGCTCGGGTCCAATAGTCAAACTTGAGCTTGGATAGGACTTATCTCATGCCCCACAATCTCTACCTTTTCCACACGTTACAAAGATGAGACATATATAATGAATTAGATTGTTCCAAGCCCAAAAGCATGGTGTGATAGTGACTTGGAACTTTGAATTCAACGCGATAGACTTCTTCTATTCACCATCGAGGGCAAGGAGGCATCAGCGTTTTTCTAAGAACATCATGATGACTCTAAGATCACAACTAACTAGTTTATGTTAATAAGATTCGATAAACCATATCCAAGAAGGTTGAAAATCTTGTCATATGTCAATTAACAACTAATTAAGTGTGGAATTCATATTTTAGGTTACCATCAAAGAGTCTCTTATTTGAAAGTTGTTCAATCAAACAGCTAATTACTGTAATTACTCTAATGTTAAGCTTAATGAAACTAGCAGAAGCTTCATAGATTTATATCAACAAAGCTCCAACGAAGATGATCTTAGACAAAATCAAATTCAAACTTCAAGTCTCGAATAAATGAATGACGAAAACCTCCAACTGTATCAAGCCCATAGATCCGTTCTAAGCCTTGGCCTAAAAACTAACCACAAATTCACCTTAATCATCAGGATCATAATCTTCGACAATTAACACTTCATTCAATCACAAAACTGAAAAAATTAGAAACAAATAAAACAAACAACGATTGAAATCAAGGATCAGAATCATCTCCATCTCCTCATTTAATAATTATAAAAATTGCTGTGCATTCAATCACTTATAAAGAACAATCGATATTAACAAATCAATCAATAACATAAAAAACAAGTGATTCGGATTAATTATGACCTTGAGCTTTTTAGGATCGATGGCAACGCCTTCTTCGGCAGAGCTCATGTGAGTGACGCCATCATCAACGGCGCAAAGAGCATGAATAACCTCAGATGCGGTCTGAAGGCAGCGGAGAAAGGGTGATACAAAGACACGATGGATCGGAAAAGTTAGGTTGTTGAATTTCTTACCGGTACAGAATGCCCTAACCTTGCCGTCGAAGACCAAAGGTGGATCCCATGGGCGAGCAGCCTTCTCGGTCCATAGTGGCTCGAAGTTGTCAATCCGATCAGCATGGCGCATCACGACCACATTCTGATGAGTTCGTTTGCCGGGATCCATGGTTGGTTGGTTGGTTGGTTAGAATCCGAGTGAAAGAATGTTGATTTTTTTATAGGTGGAGAAATGAAATGGTTGGGTTTTCACGTGGTTCCTTGCAGGTTCCGGTGGACAACATGGAAGGAAGGTTCCTCAGACCTTGCCAACGACTGCGTCACAACCACGTGCCTTTATTTCCTTTTTTTTTTGAAATTTATTAAAATGCCCAAAGTTCAAAAATCGTTTACCAAAATGCCCAAAATCTCTCCAAATTTATAAAAATACCATATTTTCCATCGATTGGCCCGCGATCTCGGACTCAAGAAATGTAGCCTGCAATCAGGAGGTAATTGTCCTGCGATTTTGATACACTCAGACATATCAATTTGATACATTTTGATTTGAAATTTATATTTTATACCCCTATAATTATTTACTTAGTTTACTTTATACTTTTTACTTTTTTAATTTTAATTTTACATATTCACCATATTAACACATATAATCGTATATTAACTAAAATACGTTAAAAATACGTTTTAATTTTAACAAGTTACACCATTGTAATCGTCTCTTCGATACCTTTGAAATGAGCCTAATATTGAATATTTTTTGATTTAATTATTTTATTATATATCATATATACTACATAAAAATATTTTTAATATTTACAATTCATACCCTTATAGTTAATTATTTAATTTATGGTACATCTCTTATTTTTTCAATTTTGTTTTACACTCTTATCACATTAACATAATAATCTTACATTAACTAAATGAAAAATAAAAAACTAAAAGGTAAAAGTAAACAAACTAAATAAGTATAATTAAATCAAATCAATTGGCTCATTTCGAAGGTATCGACGATACGATTATAATGGTGCAACTTGTTAAAATTAAACGTATTTTTAATGCATTTTAGTTAATATACGATTATATGTGTTAATATGATGAAGATGTAAAATTAAAATTAAAAAAGTAAAAGGTATAAAGTAAACTAAGTAAATAATTATAGAAGGGAGTGAGCAAAGGGTTTGTGGTTGTGAGTGTTGGTCGGTGATGAAAGAAAGATGAAGGTGAAGGGAGTGAGCAAAGGGTCACGTACTGGAAGGGAAAATAAGGTGTTGTTCTGTTCATTTTCTGTTAAGACCTGAATCCATATGACTGTCTGAGTGTTAACAGATAAGTTATTGTTCGGTTGTTGGGCTGAATAAACAGTCTGAATATTAGAAATGACCAATTTACCCCTTATTTATTTATTCACAATTTACCCCTTATTTCACTCCTTCTCGTTTTCACGCAAACACAGCCGCACCTCACCCTCCATCTCCCTCACCCACTCGATTTCAAACCTTCAAATCCATCCCTTTCGTCGAGTTTCTGACATCCCTTTCGTCGAGTTTCTGCCATCCCTTTCGTCGAGTTTCTGCCCTAATCGACTTCTCGATTTCAAACATGCAAATCGATTTCAAACCTGCAAGTCGATTTCAAACCTGCAAGTCGATTTCAAACCTGCAAATCGATTTCAAACCTGCAACGGGGTGGTGAGCAGGTGGAGACGGGGTGGTGAGCAGGTGGCGACGGGCGGTGAGCTGATGGTGGCGTCGGGCGGTGAGGAGGTGGCGACGGCCGGTGAGGAGCTGAGGGTGGCGTCTGGTCTGGAGAGTGAGGCGTGGGTTGAGGGTTTTTTAGATTTTATTCTAATAAAGAGAGAGGGGTAAAATAGGAAATAATAGAGCTGAGTGTGAAGGACATTACTTTGATAGCTGATTCGGTCAACCCTTGTTTTCCCGATTCAGCCGCTACCGAACGGGGAGATATGGCTGTGCGAATCAGCCATATCTCCCAGACAGACCAATAAGCCCCAAAAGAACAGCCCCTAAGTAACTAATGAGTTCTTTTCTTATATATTATAATAAATATATTATACAAATATGTTTATTTTTAATTCAAATAACATAAAATTAACTAAAAGGACAATAATACCCTTCAGTTAACATACTTATTTTTTTTTGAACGAACAGGAGTTAATCAAGTGAACCAAAACTGAAACTAGGATGCAACCATAGTGACCAAAATAAAAATAAAGTGGCAACCACAATGACTAAAATTGAAATAAAGTGGCAACCATAATGACCAAAATTGTAATTAGTTTAAAATAAGGACTATAGTTGATATTAAGTGGTAACCTTAGGGACTAAAAGTGTAATTTACTCTCTATGTAATTACATATTAAATCTCAAAATGATAAAAGTGTTATAATTTATTTATAGGGAAATTAATTAAAATACCCTAAGTTTGACCAACTGTTACCAAAATACCCTAATTTTTTTCAATTTTGCAAAAATACCCAAAATACCCGCGATGAGGTCCCGCGATCGCGGGATACGGTGACGTGGCACGTATTTTGGCCCCAAATGCCCCGCGAAGCCCCTCAACTTTGGCCGCGGTGCACTTTTGGTCCCTGCCCGCGATGGCCCGAATTTTACACTTTTGGTCCCTGAAAATTTACACTTTCAGCCCCTGTACTTAGACGAATCTTGCATGCTTTTACTGTTGTTTTCACAATTATTGTACTTTGAAGACGGATTTGTGGTTGAAATTCATTTGCACTTTTGAGATTTCATCCATAAATATCAGTAATATGCAATTCACAATTCACACTTGTTTCTTGCTTTCTTTCTTGCTTTCTCTCTTGCTTTCTTTCTTTGAATTGCTTTCTCTCTTGATTTCTCTTCTCTCATTTCATCCACAAATGGCATCGGCATCAAACCCTAAGTCTACTCCTGAAAAAATGTCACCTCAAATCGAGGTCGCCATAGCAAAAAAGGAAAAGGAGATAGATGAACTAATAGAAGAGTGGAAAAAAATTATGGACAGGAAGGCGGTCCATTTGAGAAAGATCGAAGAGGAAGACAGGGAGATCAAAAGGATGAAAGGGGATATAAGAGCTCGGGAGGCTCGTGTTCGTCGAGAACAAGAAGCAATTCACCATATTCTGCAAGACTTCGCAATTATTCAAGCGAAGGTAAACGAGAAGCAAGCTTGGATTGATGAAACTAAATCAATTTTTAAGTAGGTGGTGGTTGTTTTAGTTGTTTTGTATTTTTTACTGTGTTGTTGTTTGTATTTTTTTGTTGTTGTTAATTTGTCTGAAACGTAGTTTTTAAGCCGCTGAACCACGGTTAGGTTAGATACATCATGCAAGGTCAAGTCAGAGGTTACCTCATTCGTGGTTGCTAAAGTGTGTCCGGGTTGTGGTACACAATGGCCATACGTGGTTGCAAAAGCAGAAGCCGTTGAAGAAGGGTCAAAAAGATTGAAGATGAAGAGCCTGCTGGTCACCGTAGAAAAAAGGTTCAAACAACCTAGCCAAGGGTCAGAAAGATTGAAGATGAAGAGCCTGTTGGTGATGTTTCTTTTTATATATGTTTTATCTTTGTTCTTATTAGGTGTTCCAATCAATAATCTTTGTGTTTAAGTATGCCAAGTGTGGGTTAATTGAATTCAAGCTTGTGGATTATGTTTTAAGGTGTCAAAATCTTGATTGGCATTAGTACTGAAGAGAGTGGTAATCTAATTTGTGATCCATATTGGTTGTGCTTAAAGGGTAAGATATTCCTTTTGCTTATATGTAATAATGGGAAATTAATTAAAATGCCACAAGTCAAAGTTTGTGTTACCGAAATGCCACAAATCTCTCCCAGTTTACCGAGTAATAGGAAGATTTTATGAGGCGGAGGATTTTGCAACGAGTAATAGGAAGATTGAGGATCTCTATAATGAAGCCCTGGAAGGTCAATTCCTTTCAAACTAGATAGCATATGTATGTGTGTATATATAATATGAATATATATAGCTACATAGGCATTTCGGTAAACTGGGAGAGATTTGTGCATTTCGGTAACACAACCTTTGACTTGTGGCATTTTAATTAATTTCCCTATAATAATATATATGATAATTCCATATCAACAACAATATCATTTACAAATCAACGTTTAGATCAACAGTATCATATGTGTTTGTTCCATATGGTTCAAGTTGTGACGGGCCCGTGGTGTGACTGACTGAATATCTCCTTGGCACGGTTGAAGGGGCGGGATTTGGACACTCTCCACGAGTATGTCCTACGCATTGGCACCGAGTACATCTTCGTTGTATCGAACTTTCACCACGTGATGGACGTCGGTCGTTCTTTCTCGGTCTCCCGGCCCTGTTCTTATCCATTAAAGGTGGATATCATGGTGGAAGCGGGTCGGGTGGATACACCCATGATGCAGGGGGTCCAGCTGGGTTTATTACCTCCACGTATGTTTTCCGGTAATATTCGGACGTGAAGAAAGGTACAGCCAAGTCGCTGCAATCTGTACGACTCATATATCTTGCTGCAGCGATGGCATGGCCGCACGGTAACCCAGATTTATCCCATTCGCGACACGAACAAAGGTGGTCTTCCATATTCACAATCGCGTGAGTATAGTCATCATGCACCTCGTACTTCCTATACCCGATTGCTCTTACCGGCCATGTCGCCGCACGACGCGCCCTGTATTGAACGATATTCTCCGTCGTTGGTGTGAGTGCATTTTGCATCTCAGCTCCTTTTAGGCGTCGAATTTGGTACCACTCTTGTTGAAAGGCCCGAAAGTAGTCCATAAGATTAACAATCGGACATCTACGCGCAAAACGAGAGAGTGCATTCACAGACTCTGCACTATTCGAGGTCAGAATGTCATACCGTTGTCCAGGAAAATGGGCCGCGGACCACCCCTCCGGTCCAGCATCGTCAAAGACTTTGGCTGCTTCCTTGACACTGTATCGTAGCATATTCATGTACTTGTTAAACTCCCGATCCGTATATGCTCTGCATGCCGCCCAATAGACATCCTTGTAGGTGGTAATACGTTTGTCCTTGGATTTGGCGTTCATCTCCAAATGTCGACAGCATATGGCGTGAGGGGCGTTTGGGTACATGGCAGAGATTGCGGCGCTTATGGAAGGAGCCCTGTCAGACATAAACACCAACCCTTGCGGGTCTCCGATAGCTTGTCTCAACATGGACATAAACCAAGTCCACTCGTCCCCGGTTTCAGACTTGCCTACGCCGAAAGCTACTGGAACGATGGAGTTATCCCCGTCCATGGCAACCGCCAGGAACATCATACCCAAGTAACGGCCCTTTAAATGGGCTGCGTCTATTATCAGGACACGACGTAGATTTGCCAGAAATGTGCGGATCTGCAAAAACATAGGTTAAAATGTTATAGTTTATAATGTGTAAATGTTATAGTTTATAATGTGTAAACATATGACGTGTTAAAATACGTACCGCCGGTCCAAGGGCCACGAAGCACATCTCAAACCGTCCACGTGAATCGGTCTATAGCTGCGTGACAGTACCAGGGTTCTGCAGCTGCAAATTATATAAATATGTCGGGAGTCGTTCATACGACTCCTCGAACGTGCCTCTCACCATAAACAGTGCATGGCAGCGCGCACGCCACGCTTGGTGGTAATCAATCGTCACGCCGAACTGCCGGTGAATGTCGTGGACGATGTCCTTTGGACGCAATGACCTGCTAACATCAAGAAATTTGTTTTTCAGGATCGCACCCAAAGTCTTTTTGCCGGCTTGTTTGTGGTGGGGATTAAGTTGCGTCCTCGTACAAGTGTGTACGTCGTGCAACTTTCTAATCATTATCGCCCCTCCTTTGGGACCCGTGTGAATCGCGTACAACCTCCACTCACACTTTTCCCTAGCACATTCAACTACGTATTTGCTTTTGTCAGATGCCCGCACGCGACTTTGGAAACCCTCTTCCAAGAACTTGAGTCCGATCTGACTTGCTAAGAGATCCTTCGAATCGAATATCTGACCTGCTGTTAAACTTTCACTGCGAATATAAGGTGTAGGTTCGTAGCTTTGTGTATGGGTATGGGAGTCTGGAAGAATAGGGGGCATATCAAAAAAGTCATTTATCTGACTACATGATTTTCTACTAGGGGTATATTCTTCGTGATCATCATTATCGGTGTCTGATCTGTCTATTTCAGAATTACCCGTTCTGAAAACGTGGGTTTCGTCATCAGCAACTCCAGCAGTACGCCATTCGTGTGGTTGTGGTGGTTGTTGTTGTTGAGAATCAGGCTGCTCTATTTGGAGGTCTTCGTCGTCGTCACCCTCCTCGTCACCGTCGTCGTCACCGTCGGATACGCCGGGATACACAAAGAGTAATGGGGGTCTTTCTGAATCGACTGCAAGGTGCAGAAAAGTAGAGATATCCCCATCGTTGGATAAATCCACAAATGACCCATCGCCACTTTTAAACACTAACTTGCAAACATCAGAAGAGTTGATTCCACATTTTTGCATGGCGTATGCAACAAACTTCTGATAAGTATAGTTTACTGACACTTTTACACCATGCTTAGATTTATAAGCAAAATTCCACTCATTGTTATCTTGCACCCATTCACCATCAAAACAGAAATATAGCTTAGCTTTTGCAACAGATGAACTCATTTTTTCAGTAGTATCTCAAACACAAAATATTGTAGAAAGAAATATTGCAACAATGAAATCGTTGTGTGGGGATTATGACTTGCATTTTACGTCTATTTATCAATGAAACAACCAACATATCAGAAAACCAATCTCTCATTTCATCCACAAACTGGTATTCCAAAAACATTGATTTAACATTGATTCAAACATGCAAATGAATTTCAACCACAAATCGGTCTTTAAAGTGCAATAATTGTGGAAAAAAACAGTAAAAACATGCAAGATTCGTCTAAGTTTAGGGGCTGAAAGTGTAAATTTTCAGGGGCTGAAAGTGTAAATTTCAGGGACCAAAAGTGTAAAATTCGGGCTGCGATCGCGGGCAGGGACCAAAAGTGCACCATGGCCAAAGTTGAGGGGCTTCGCGGGGCATTTGGGGCCAAAATACGTGCCACGTCACCGTATCTCGCGATCGCGGGACCTCATCGCGGGTATTTTGGGTATTTTTGCAAAATTGAAAAAATTTAGGGTATTTTGGTAACTCAATGTTTGACTTAGGGTATTTTAATTAATTTCCCTTATTTATATTGTCCTTTTACCAAAAATCAAAAAATAATAATTACTCTATATAGAAAATAGGGAAATTAATTAAAATACCCTAAAATGGAAGTTGACTTACCAAAATACCCAAAAAAATTCAAAGTTTACCCAAATGCCCTAAATTTTCGCGGTGAGTGCCCGTGATCGCGGTCAGGGACTGAAAGTGATAATTTTTGCAACATTATTTACACTTTTAGTCCCCACCGCGGGCCACCGCGGGCCATCGCGGGCCGCGATCGCGGGCCATCGCGGACATCATCGCGGAAATTTAGGGCATTTAGGTAAACTTGAATTTTTTTTTGGGTATTTTGGTAACACAACTTCCATTTTGGGGTATTTTAATTAATTTCCCTAGAAAATATCTAGATTGTTGTAAGCATTTTAATTTTATACATAATTTAAGAAAAGAATTATCTTATTACTTGTAAGAATTTTTTACTTTATAGATAAAGATAACATATACAGATATATAATAACAAAAAACTAAACATATATGTATTTTTTTACTTACTAGATACAGATATATAACAACAAAAACATAACTACAATATTTAACTATAAAATAAAAACAAGGGGTTACGAAAACTTACTTAACGAGCCATTGAAAAGTTACCCGACGTCGAAAGGGACTCACGAAATTTGGTGGCGGTTTTTAGGCGCATAGATAGCACGAGAAAATGAGAGTAGAGAAGAGTGTAGAGAAGAGTGTAGGGGGGTTTAATGGTCGTAAATAGAGTGTAGGGGGGGTTTAATGGTCGTAAATAAGAGTGGTCGGGGACTTGGGGTGGGTGGGGTCAAAAATTTAGTCAAAAGGGGTCTAGCGTTTACCCCACGCCGACACGTGGTGCGGCAACCTTGCAAATGCGAGGGAGGGCTAAACCCGTAAATACTTTTCACGAGCCAGGGGCTAAACCGTAAATATTGGGTTTCACACTACCCCAACCTCACAAATGTGAGCCTTAGTCACGAGGGAGGGGCCAAAAGTGTAAATATTATGTGTGGGCTGATGGAGGAGCTCATGAATGCCAGCTCTTTCACGATCTTGATGGTTATTTTGGTCATTTTAGGGAGAATATGGCTATTTTAAGAAGGTCCTTCTAAGAAATGGTTATATTAATTAATTTCCATTATATTTTTTGATTTATTGTTTAAAAGAATTTCATTAATCGCGTATTCATATTTTTTTTAATAAAAAATTTCGCATCGTCTTTATCTCGTTTTATTGTTTGTAGGTTAATTTATTGATTGGATTTGACAAATAAATTAAACTTACTAAGATTATAACACTTTAATATATTACAAATTAAAAATAAAGAGGAAAATTATATAAAAAAGTGAACGTATTTTTATATTTTAATGGTGCGCTTGGTACACTGGACAAGATATGACCGAACAGAACAAGGATTACTATCTCACGTTTGGTAGAACTTTAATGTGGAACAGACAAGAACAGAATGAAACAAAGTGGAACAAACCTGTTCCACCTCCACCCCATGGAACAAGTTGGAACAAGGTGGAACAGATTTATGTTTTACCAACATAACCTCAAAATAAAATATAATGCTCTTTTAAAACATCAAATTCACATACTATTTTATATTTTATTCATTCTTTTAATTTTATTTATTGTATTTTATCTAATGTTATCTGTTCTGTTCTGTCCAGTTCTGTCTACCAAACACTGAACAGCTATGCTGTCTAACTGTCTTGAACAACTATGCTGTCTTGTTTTGTTCTGTCCTATCACATCTTATCCTGTTTTATTGTGTCTGCGTACCAAACGCACTCTAAACGATCAAGAACATTCTTCTTCAAACAATAAAAGTCATTTTTTAAATAAATGAGTTATTCAATTGGGCAAAATACGGTAAAATATAACCAAGTTTGGTTTAGTTCCTATTTAATATAATAAACTTTTATTTTTGTCAATCAATACAATAAACTTTTAATTTTTCCTATTTTATACATATTTTTTACTTGCAATCTATTCATCCGGTATCACTTTATGACTTGGATGCCACGTCATTGATTATAATGAAAAACTTATTACATGGATTTCCAACTTGTCTATTTCTTTAATATATTTTTTTCTAAAAAATCAAGAGTTGTAAGTCTATGCCCATCAATCTTTTACCGCCCATCAATTGTTACCAATTCGTTCGTCTCCCGTTCATCCTATGTTCTTCTCTCTTTCGTTTTTGTTCCTCGTTCGTCTCATGTTCTTCTCCAATACGTCTCAATTCGCCACCAGTGATTGCAATCACATGTAAGTTTACAGATTTCTCTCCTTGATCACATTGTTCATAGAATTGATTTTAGTTTTTTTAATACTTTCTACCATTTGACAACCATTAGGAGCACGAAAGAATTAATTCTGCAAAACGAGATTTTGGTTCCTAAACTTTATAAGTAAACTTCACCATTGCAAAATACTCGTATGATTTTACGAAAGCATATGATCATGGGTTATTACTTCCACCAAAACCACAATGGAGATTTTAGGAACCCAGATTTTTTTTGAATGAATTGTTTTATTTAACCAAATAGAAAGAGGGCACCGTGGTGTTGAAAAGAGGCGAGAAATAAAGAAAAGTGTTCACTTGGAATTATAAAACAAAATCCATGTCAATAAAAGTTGATAATTTATTAATTGATGCCACGTTGGTTTATGACCTGTTTAACAGTACCAAATAGGAAAAGTTCAAAGTTTGTTACATTGATTGAGAAAAAAAGAAGTTTGTTATATTAAATAGGAACTAAACCAAACTTCGTTACATTTTGATGCATTTTGCCCTATTCAATTTTTTGAAATCTAATAAATAAATGCGTAAACTTTTTAAAATCGAAGAAACCTAAAGACCTTCTAATATCAAATAATTAATATTTTAGACATTTTTTTAAACAAAATTCTTACATTTTTAAGATCAGAAAATATAATTAATAATTAAATTGAATATTTAGATTAAAATCATATACACGATTTTATTATTTATAAAACAAAATAAGTATAACTTTAATTTTTATGCAACTTACACAAACATACTTAAAATTGTTATATTTGGTTTTTGATAACTAAATATATTGAATAATAATTAAAAAAATAATAATACTAATAAGGTAATCCTCACTCAAAATCAAAAAGTAATCTAAGAAAATTTCAACTCAAATCAAGAACGATAAAAAACCTAACTCACAACTCCATACCAGATCCGATTTCATGCGTTTGATTTTGGGTTCGAAGAACACCTCAAATTCAAATCTGATTTCTGGGTTCGTGATAACTCTATTTTTAGAGCTATTATTTCCTTTTATTTTTATTTTTATTTGTCGAATTTTAGCCATTTCACTTCTCAAAACCCTCATTCTTGGTAACATTCATAAAAATGAGCAAAAAGAGTGAACCATAGTTTTTATAAATCATTTGGTGAAGTTTTGTTGTTTTTTCACGAAATATCTGCAGTGACTTGCGAAGTGCCCACTCCGGATCCCACTGGCGAGCCAAGCAGAAGACAAAGAAAAATCAACTCTTAGCTTGGAAGTAAATTCTGGAGAATAGAAGACTCTAATGGCAGAGGCATGAGATGGAAAGTACAGGCATGTTCCCGTAGAGATGGCAAAAAGAATTGTTTAATAACACCCATGGTACTTTAAGAGGACTTTTTGGAAAAGGTGAAGGAACCTTGGGGTAAAAGAGCTACAAACTTGTGGATGAAAGAGTTACTCATGGAAGCTGAATTTTATGTCTTCTACTTCAAGTTTTTAGTCTCTAGTCTTTACCCATCTTTTGTTGGTCTAACCTTTCCTCTTAGTATATAAAGAGGTGTTTGGGTGTCATTTAATATATATCTCCATCTACCACATTTAGTGCAAGCTTAGTTGTAGTTGTTAGCTTAGAATTTACTGCAGTAGCTCTCTAATTTTCTGTATTTCGATATGTAGAGTAATCGTTAATTTCAAGTAACTAGTGGCAGTGTTGTACTCTCGTTCCCCACTGCGGTTTAAATCAAAGTCACTTTCAGTTTACCTATGTGCAACTTCTCATCTTTTGTTTTCTTTACTTCGGTAATTATGGGCTAAGCATCCCTTGGGATGTAGGAAAGAGAAGTACCTGGATTTTATGAAAAATGCTTGAGTAATCTTTATACTTGGAATATTTATTGTGTTGGTCATTCACTCTCGATTATTGCCCAATGATGCGAACAAGCCGATCACTTGTAAGGATCTAAAGTCTAGATCTCAACTCAGAAATGAGTAGAACGCAGTGACACGAGCTTGATGATGCTAGGGGATTCGAAAGAATTCTTATGACACTTGCGAAAATGAGGTCGGCACAGTGAGCTAATCTCAACCTACTGGAGTAGTAGGCAAGCTAGTTGGTGTATTCAAAACACTTAGAGTATTTGTCTCTACACCTTCCATCGAGACCTGAAAAGGTCCATTTTGAGATTACCATTGACAAAACAATAAGTACTAAGGGTATGGGATTTTTACTTAAAGGTGTGAGTATTTTGTAACCGGGCTTCTCTAGCGAGACTGCCCACTTCAAGTACAAGGATCACTTCTGGGATCAGGTATTTAATATAAAATCTAGGGAAAATATAACCTACATTCCTTCTTTTAAATCTTAAGTAAAATCGTTAAAGTAGCATCTCACCAAACAAACCAAAATATTGCTTCTTCTGTAACTGAAACTTCTAAAAGGAAGCTCATGAGAACCATATTGTCTTGATTTCCCAGTCCTTGTGGATACGATTCTGGTATTTTACCAGCTAATACTTGCTGTGACGATCATAGTGGCCAGTGTACACTTGCGCTTCCCACTATGGATAGTTTGCAACCCACTGCGATTAATTCACATATTTCGCACGTACCAAGTTTTTGGCACCGTTGCCGGGGACTGGCGTGATTTTAAATCTCAAGACATTAGTTTTTGTTCGAGCCCGAGTAACTCGTTTTTCTAAGCTGTTCGTGTTGCATGCCAAGGCAACAACACGGGCCTTTGGTTCCAATCGATCTTGAAATAGAGAAAACTTTTCGAAGGAGACGTAAAAACAAAAACACAAATCGACAACCCCCTGTGAAACCCACTACAAATATGGCATGTATAAAGGGTGAAAGACCCGTTAACCCACCAGTAATGGAGACCACAGTGACGATTGTCGATAGCAAAGATCGAAAAATACGGGACTATGCTACTTCCGGAGTTAGTGATTTAAGCTCCGGGATTTTAAGGCCCAACATTATTGCACAACATTTTGAACTCAAACCTGTAATGTTTCAAATGATCCAAGCCATGGGTCAGTTTGGAGGATTATAATCTGAGGATCCGCACTCGCACTTAATTTTTTTTTGGAGATGACTGATTTCTTTCAACTGCATGGTGTGAGTGATGAGGCTTTAAGGCTGAAGCTTTTCCCTTTTACATTGAGGGATAAGGAAAAGGCTTCGTTGAACTCACATGAACCTAATTCGATAACCACTTGGCAAGAACTTGCTGACAAATTTTTACCAAAATACTTTCCTCCCACAAGGAATGTAAGGTTTCAAAATGATATTATTTTGTTTAAGCAAGAAGAAGATGAGGCTGTTTCGGATGCATGGGAACGTTTTAAAGATTTACTTCGAAAGTTCCCACATCACGGCATCCCACATTGCATCCAACTGGAGACCTTTTACAATTGTTTTTCCAATGCAGCCAAAATTATTTTAGATGCAACAGCAGGTGGAACATTCACAAGTAAGACTTACAATGAAGGATATCAAATCTTGGAAAAAGTGTCCAACAACAACACCGAGTGGTCAAATCCTAGAGCACCCATGCCAAAGACCAACACCATTGATTCCGAGGCACTCAAAACCATGAATGCACAATTAGTGGCCTCAATTACACATGCCCATTTATCGGAAAGGAAGTAGAGATTACAAGCACTTATGTCAATCCCATTTTCTTCCTTAGAAATTGGGAATAACGATTATTACCACACGCCTATTCCACAATTTCCACACACACACACACTGGAATAACGATTATTACCACACGCCTATTCCATGTGATTGCCAAACACTAGTGCCTATGGATCCAATACACTTACTACACACCTGCCTAGTATCAAACTAGAACAATCATTAAGCCTAACAACCTACCATTCAGCTGTAAGTATGTTCAGGCCACTAGAGATGCATTTCAATTCCTAAACCGTACCTGTTTAGAAGTCAGCAAGTCCTAAAGTTACTGAGTACTCCAAAAGTGATCGGACAGTACCAGGTTCCGGACAGCTTAAACTATCCGGACAACACAAGTTTTCCAGATACCCAAGACTTACCGGATACACCAATTTTCCGGACACCCTCATCTTTCCGGATACCTCAACTTACCGGGTATTTCACTAATCCGGATGACACCCGGAAACCAAGGTAATCCGGATACCATCCGGTAACTTATTTCATCCGGAAACTATACAAAATTTAAGACTTACAGGATGACTTTGTCGCGTCCGGAAACATTCAACACACAGGTTTCCGGATACGTGGTTTTATCCGGAAACCACGGCCTGCAGCCCAAAAATCGATCCAGATTCGTTTCTGTTCTATTAAGCTCATTCTAAACCATCCCATACAGTTCATAACCAATTTATACAACTATTTCAAGGTTTAATTTAACATGAAAACACTGATTTAAGCAAACAACAAATGAACTCACCTTTTTGATGTAAAACCCACTTTGCTGCACAAATTCAATCCAAATCTGCTGTAAACGATTTTGAAAACCTATTCACAACATAGATTCGTTTACAACTCTATAGCTACAACAATTTTCATCAAAACACATGATAAATTCCTTACCAATTTGAAGACAAATCTAGCTTTCTTCCTTTTTCCTCTTTTGCTCTATCTCTTTCTCTCTGTCTATTCTTTGCCGACTCAAAACCACCAGGATGAGATATTTCATCTATCTCATTTCCTTTATCCCTACACACTTCCATATAATGACCAAATACCCCCTTCTATTTCGATATTTCCAAAAGTAACACCAAACTTTAATCTCTTGTATTATAACCCTATTGAATTATAAAATTTCCATATAACTCAAGGTTTACACAAAATACAAATACATCCCAATCCTCATTAAAATATTTAAATAGAAAATTCAGGATGTTACAATACTCCCCAACTTGAAAATGATTTCGTCCTCGAAATCAGAATCAGGTAAACAGATAGGGATACCTATCCTTCATATTCTCTTCCGACTCTAAAGTCACATTAGCACCTCGATGGTGTTTCCACTGTACTTTCAACATAGCTACTTCCTTGCCATTACGTAGCTTTCTAACCGATCTTTCCAAAATTGCCTCTGGTTCTTCCACACAACGGCTCTTCTCATCCACTCTTACATCAGTAAGTGGAATCACATCTTCCTCTTCGGCTAGACATTTCCGAAGATAACACACATGAAAAGTGTTATGGATCCCTTCCAACTCCGGTGGAAGATCCAACTGATATGCTTGTAAACCAACTCTTTTGGTTATAGTGAAAGGTCCTAGAAAACGAGGACTTAACTTCCCACGTTTACCAAACCTTATCACACCTTTCCATGGGGATACCTTAAGCATCACGCGCTCCCCAACTTGGAATTCTTTTGGTCTTCTTTTCGGATCAGCATAACTCTTTTGTCTATCTTGAGCTGCTTTCATATGCTGCCGAATTTCTTTCACTTTATCTGCCGTTTGTTGTACCAGTTCCGGACCAGCAAACTGCTTTTCTCCGGCTTCTAACCAACACACCGGTGTTCTACATTTCCGTCCATACAAGGCTTCGAAAGGTGCTCTTCCAATACTAGAATGGTAACTATTGTTCTACGCAAATTCTACTAACGGTAGATGCGTATCCCAATTACCTCCAAAATCCAATACACATGACCTGAGCATGTCTTCCAAAGTTTGAATGGTTCTTTCACTTTGCCCATCAGTTTGCGGATGATAAGCAGTGCTTAGATTTACCTTTGTACCTAATTCTTCTTGTAGTGACTGCCAAAATCTCGAGGTAAACCGACTATCACGATCTGACACTATCGACACCAGTATACCATGCCTTGACACTACTTCATCAATATACAGCTTCGCCAATTTCTCAATTGGTGACGCTTCTTTCATAGCTAGAAAATGAGCACTCTTAGTCAAACGATCCACAACCACCCAAATAGTGTCGTTACCTTTCTGAGTCCTTGGTAACTTTGTCACAAAATCCATAGTAATCTTCTCCCACTTCTATTCCGGAATCTCCAAAGATTGGAAACTTCCGTACGGCTTTTGATGTTCCGCTTTTACCAAAGAACAAGTTCTACACTTCTCTACTAATTGAGCCACGTCTACTTTCATAGCTGGCCACCAGTGATGCAATTTCAAATCTCTATACATTTTAGTACTCCCAGGATGTATAGAATACTTAGATCTATGGGCGTCTTCGAGAATTAACTCTCGATTTCCTCCAGCTTTAGGTACCCAAACACGACCTTGGAATAACTTAATTCCACGGCTATCTTCAGTCAGTTGAAGATGTTGTTTGCTCATCACTTCTTCTTTCAGATTCTCCTCCAGTAAGGCCTCCGCTTGTGCCTCTTTTATCCTTTCAATCAGACTGGACGTTACATCAATCCTAGCATTGGTCGCTTTCAAACATCCACTATACTCTTTTCTACTTAAAGCATCTGCTACTACATTTGCTTTACCAGGATGGTAATGCAATTCACAATCATAATCCTTAAGTAACTCTAACCAGCGTCGTTGTCTCATGTTCAACTCTTTCTGATCAAAAACATGTTTCAAGCTCTTATGATAAGTATAAAGAGTACACTTCGTCCCATACAAATAGTGCCTCCACAACTTCAAAGCAAAAACAACCGCTGATAATTCTAAATCGTGCGTTGGATAGTTCTTCTCATGCTCCTTAAGTTGTCTTGACGCATAAGCAATTACTTTGCGCCGTTGCATCAATACACATCCTAGACCCATTTTCGAAGCATCACTGTACACAACTAAATCTTCCGTTCCTTCTGGTAAGGAAATAATAGGAGCTTCACATAACTTTTGACGTAAAGTTTTGAAAGCTGATTCTTGTTTCTCCGTCCAAACAAACTTCACATTCTTTCGAGTTAAAACAGTCAAAGCAGAAGCAATCTTTGAAAAGTCTTTAATAAATCTCCGATAATAACCCGCAAGACCTAAGAAACTTCTGATTTCAGATGCACTTTTGGGTGTCTCCCAATTCGTCATAGCTTCTATCTTTGCTGGGTCTACCTTAACTCCTTCTGAAGTGATCACATGACCTAGGAATTGTACCTCTTTTAACCAGAATTCACATTTCGAGAACTTTGCGTACAATTTCTCTCTTCTCAACACTTGTAAAACTTCGCGTAAATGGTGCTCGTGATCTGCTTCAGTGTTTGAATAAACAAGTATGTCATCAATGAATACAATGACAAACTTATCTAGGAATGGTCGACTGTAAAGCCCGTATCCCGGTAAGATTTAAGTTAATTTAATTTAAAAAATTTTCTTTCTCTTGCTATTCTTTGTAGCTAGCGGAATTAACGAGAAAGACCTAATCGGGTATCGATGGGAAATCTTAAGTTAAATTGTAAAGTGTTGAAAAGGGCAGGGACCAAATGTGTCTTTTGGGGATTTTGGTAACATGGGGGTCGGCCCATGCAAATGTTAAACTGAGACCCATTATTGTTTTGGTTTGGTGTTTCGTGATGTGCAAGGGAAGGAGAGAAAAGGACACCCTAAACTTGGTTTCTCGTTTGTTTTGATGCGGCGCCGTGAAGACCCCCCCCCCCACCGTGTGATCATTCTCCCATCCTTGCTGCCGCTGCTAACCACCGAAGCAACCACCAGCGCCGCCACTATCCTTGTCGGCGAGAGAGAGAGAAGTGCAGCGGGAGAGAGAGAGGTGCAGCGGGAGAGAGAGAGAGGTGCAGCGAGAGAGAGAGAGGTGCAGCGGGAGAGAGAGAGAGGTGCAGCGAGAGAGAGAGGTTCCACGAGAGAGTGAGCGAGACAAAGGGAAGAACCGGAAATCGAGAGGGTGTCGGGTTCGTGCGCCGCTGCTAGTCGTCACGAGGTAAGGTTCCGTTTCCGTTTCGTTTTCCTTTCGTCGCCTCCAACCGTTAAACCACCGCCGTCGGTGTCTGCTGCCGCCGCTGCCGCCGTTTACCGCTGCCAGAGGTGGCAGTGGGTGGTGATGGTAGTAGTCCAGCTGTGACTACCTAAGACCTGAACCTGATTAGCCAAACCCTAACCCGAAACCTTAATCGCGTTACCGTTTATAAAATCGTCATTTTATGTGAAACGTCGTATCTGCCACTGTTTTGCGTAAGCTGTAACCTTTTCCTCGTAACTCGGATTGGGGTGATTTCGGTGCCAAAAGTTCCCAATTGGAGTCTAGCAACTTTTCTGTGTTTCGTGCAAAATCCATTTCGGAACGTAGCATAGGCCAAATCGTCGTTTTATACCGATAGCTGCTGTTTTTCACTGTTCTGCGAACCATTCTTATAAAATCCGAATTTAAATGTAGAAAAATCGTTAGGGGGCGTATAATATGTCCTTGGAACCCTAACTCGGAGTACTTTCTAGTTATGTATTTTAATCGAGGATTTTATGGGTTTAAAGAGGTCGGATCAGGTCCCGAACAGACCTGTTTGGTTAGACCGAAAAGTCGTTTTAGTGACGGATTAAGTGTGCGTCGTATTTTAGGGTCCGGGTCTCGTGTTAATACTTTTTAACGTTCGTTTAGGTGTTGAAAAGTGATTTTGGATTGTGAAGCTTGAGTTACTGATTGTGAGCTAGGCGCGCTTACGAGGTGAGTTCTCTCACTATATTTAATATTGGTTGTTTTACATTACTGTAGCTCGTGTGCGATAGCCTATTTATTGTGTTGTGGAACTAGATAGTGGGGTGTCTAGTTGATACTATGTTGTCATGTTAACTCGGTGGGACCGAGGATCCGGCGGGGCCGGAGATTTTATACGCGGGTGGCGTAGAGACTCGGTGGGACCGGGGATTCGGCGGGGCCGGAGATGTTATCATGTGGTCGGCGGGACCGACTTGTGCCTTTTAGGTGGGTGGGTGTGGATATACATGTTTATGATTTGTTCGTAGACCTGTATGATCGTTTATGTGTCACTATCTGTTTTAGGGGTAATGTGGAATAACTGTATTATCTATAGTGGTTGAATTCACTAAGCTTCGTGCTTACCCTTTCCCAATAAATCATTGTTTCAGGTGCGAGTAGCTCCAAGGCGTGACGGGTACACACTGACGCGCGTGAAGAGCTGATTATTATATCGTTTTATAATTTTCATTTTTAAACTATTTATTCCGCTGTTTACTGTTTTTAGAGAATAATTATTCTTGGGTTGCAAACGAAACGGTTTGGGTTATTTAACGAGTTTAATTAATGAAATGTCATATTTAAAATTTTTAAATTCCTTGTAATTTTTAGGACGTTACAACTTGGTATCAGAGCACGACTTGAGTGAATCAAACGCATTTCGGTGTGTTTGATCTCAAGTTTGCGGCTATAAAATTTTTCTTTAAAGTTTTTGGGAAATAAAAAGAAGGAAAAATCCGTTTGAGGAACGGTGATCGAGGGTGCAGTGTGTACAGTCAGCCGGAACCAAGAGGGAAAGGTACATTGCTTAGTGTTGTATTGCTTTCTAGGCATAGGGTATGCATGCTAGATTGCCTGTTGTTGACACTATGCTGTATGATGACTGCTTGCTAGTAGGAATCAATGCTAGTTATAGTAGGTTGATAAGTGAAGGCCCTATAGGTTGTATGCAGTAAGAATCATATAGCCTTAGAATATTTGATTTAGTTCTATTGCGCAGATCTTGTTTGAGTCCAACCGTTCTAGGATAGAATCTTGTATTCGAATGTCTATTTGATTCACGCTGCATGCGACTGGGTATTTGCGAGGCAACTCGTTATGGCTAACAGGGATTCCGTTGTAGCAAGGGTAGTGGGATGAGATGAAATTCCTAGTGAGCTGGGAAGAGTGTTTACATATGGGTATGTATGCTAGATTGCTTTCTAGAACATAGGAGTATGTGTGCTGGATTGTTTGGTGCTTATTACACTGTACTGCATGTTTGTTGTTTGCTAATAGGAGTTGTTGGACAACCTAAGGGGGGGGTAAGGTTGTATTTTAAATCTTTAACTTTCAAAAATTCTTTTATAAATAAATACAGTACAGAAACAGTATAAATAAATCAGAGTATAGAAATAATAAATAAACAACAATTATATAAACAGATATAATTTAAATGCACAGCGGAAATGTAAATAGATAAGGGAAAGAGAATACTTGACAACGATATTTTTAAAGTGGTTCACCAAACACAAAGTTGGCTAGTCCACCTCGAGAAAATAACACTTCTCGGAGATCCAATACGAACGTGTTCTTTACGGTAGAAACACAAACCTTAATACAATAATATTGTCACAAATATCTCTACTCAGATGAGAGATTTATATGGATCACTCACTCTATTCAAACACTTACAAGAGGGTATAATTTTAATATGATAATCACTCTTGTAAAATATTAATCACTTGGATTTTTAGAGAGAGTTTGATCACTTGAGTTGTTTTGCTGATTCAACTAATCAAGAGATTTTAATCTGCTATCAACTCAAGATTTCTTGCTCAAAAATATTTTTATAAATTATAACTGATTGAGAGAAGAAACAGCAGAGTATTGATCAAATGCTGAGGAGGAAATTAATTGCTGGTTGGGTGTTTAATGCTGATGGAGAGGCTTGATATTTATACACTTGAGCTGCAACGGAAACTTCCTATGCAATCTGACATGTGAACAGTACGCGGTATACCGCGTTGCACACGGCGGTATACCGCCTGACAGTCGTACAAAGGGCAGTGGCGCTGGATTGCTTCTTTCGGCTGAAACACTCTTGCATTTAATGAATATGACACCCAAAGCTTTAGATATATATATATCATATATATATAAAAAGTAATGATGAGATCTAATAAAATAATATATATATATATATATCATACGATTTATATATATTTAATATAGAAAAATATATGTATTATATATATATTTGATTCAAATATATTTATATAGATACGAAATATCCAAGTAATAAAGTATTTTAGGGTGTTTATCATTTTAAAATAAAATGACGTAAAACTTCAGTCTTGGATTCTTCAGATAAAAAATTATCGAGAACATTAAATATCTGCACACTCAGATAAAATATTAGATAACAAATAATGCGGTGTGTTTTGTAATTATCAAAATAAATATGGAGATGTGATTTTATGTGTACCAAAAATATATCACAATATTAAAGCTGGGTACACTTGCACCAACAATCTCCCCCTTTTTGATGATGACAAACACAACGCTTAACACGAGAGCATACTCGGTTTCTCTCCCCCTTTTGTCGAAGCAAAAAGGGTTTAAGAAGGTCGCTTATGCTCCCCCTCGAAAGATGCTCCCCCTCAAAATATGAAATATTTGAGAGTTAGTATTTTTAAGGGTTATACTCAAGCATGCCTAAACCAAGTCTTAATTTAAAGAAGGCTTTTTTGTTAAGAGCTTTAGTAAAAATATCGGCCAAATTATCTTCCGAATCAACCTTTTCAAGCACGATTTGGCCTTTTTGAACATTATCTCGTAAAAAGTGATGTCTCAATTCAATATGTTTGGTACGAGAATGTAGCACGGGATTTTTGCTTAAGTTTATGGCACTTGAGTTATCACACATAATTGGAATTTTGGTTAGATGTACCTCAAAGTCGGTAAGTGTGTGTTTCATCCATAGGACTTGAGCACATGCTCTTGCGGCGGCTACATATTCCGCTTCGGTGGTAGACAAAGCTACGGATTGTTGTTTCTTAGAGAACCAAGACACAAGTGAGAGACCTATAAAGGCACATACCCCACTAGTACTTTTTCGGTCAACAATAGATCCACCAAGATCGGAATCGGTGAAACACGTTACTTCTAACTCGGGTTGCTTTGCATACCATAAGCCAAGATTAGTAGTACCTCGTAAATATCGAAAAATACGCTTGACAGCTTCATAGTGAGTTTGTTTAGGTGAAGATTGAAAACGAGCACATAAACATACACTAAACATAATATCAGGTCTACTAGCAGTTAAATATAATAAACTACCAATCATACCACGATAAATCTTTTCATTAAAATCGTTTCCCTCCTCGTCACTTGATAAATGCAAATTTGTGGTCATTGGAGTTTCAACGGGTTTGACATTTTCAAAGTTAAACTTTTTCAACATATCTTTACAATATTTAGATTGACTAATAAAAATACCAGTTTCACATTGTTTTATTTGCAATCCTAAGAAGTATTTTAACTCTCCCATCATGCTCATTTCAAACTCGCTTGTCATTTTCGCAGAAAATTCATTACACAGTTTTTCATTAGTGGAACCAAAAATAATATCATCAACATATACTTGCACAACTACAATATCATTTTGATCATATTTCACAAACAAAGTATTATCTATTTTACCCATAATATAACCACTAACAATTAGAAAGGTTTTTAATCTATCATACCACGCACGCGGAGCTTGCTTTAAACCATAAAGCGCCTTTTTCAATTTATAAACATGTGTCGGATTTTCAAAATTTTCAAAACCGGGAGGTTGAGAAACGTATACCTCCTCATTTATAATACCATTTAAGAAAGCACTTTTAACATCCATTTGAAATAATTTAAAATCTTTAGCATTTGCAAAAGCGAGAAACATTCGAATAGACTCCAACCTTGCAACCGGTGCAAAGGTTTCATCATAATCTATACCTTCTTGTTGATTGTACCCCTTGGCAACTAAACGTGCCTTGTTTCGTGTGACTCCACCGTTCTCGTCTACCTTGTTACGGAAGACCCATCTTGTGCCAATAATGGTTTGACTACTAGGGCAAGGAACTAAGTCCCACACATCATTCCTAGTAAATTGGTTTAATTCTTCTTGCATGGCCAATATCCAATCCTCATCACCTAAAGCTTCATCTATGGTTTTAGGTTCTATGGTTGAGATAAAGGCATGGAAAGCACAATGGGTATGGATTTGTGATCTAGTTGTCCTTTGGTTTAGGTCACCTATAATTTGATCTACGGGATGGCCTCGAGCGGTTCTAAGGTTAGGATCATCTATACCTTGTGGAATAAAGCAAGGAGGGGCATCACTAGATTCAATATTATTTGTGGAAGGTTGGGTACCTAAATCCAAGTTGCTAAGTTGTTGTGCTAAGACGTCTCCCTCACGGATATTGTCATTTGCTAAGGGTGCACTCGGTTTGGGAGGACTCTCGTCAAAGCTAACATTTAAGGATTCTTCTACTACCATGGTCTCCTTATTTAGGATTCTATAGGCTTTGCTATTCCAAGAGTAACCTAGGAACACTCCTTCATAGGCTTTAGGGTCAAATTTGGTTAAGTAGGATTTGGTGTTTAAAATGAAACATTTACAACCAAAAACTTTCAGGTGAGCTAAGGAAGGTTTTCTACCACGGTAAAGTTCATAGGGTGTCTTATTTAGGATACTTCTAATTAGGACACGGTTAAGCACATAGGTCGCGGTAGCAACGGCATCACACCAAAACTTTTGGGGAACTTGATGTTCGTTTAGCATAGTTCTACTCATTTCTTGCAACGTTCGATTTTTCCTTTCAACAACCCCGTTTGACTGAGGAGTTCGAGGAGCCGAAAAGTTATGAGTTATACCATGTTTATCACAAAAGGCACCAAATTGTACTTCATTATCGAATTCTCGTCCATGGTCCGTACGTATGGAAACAATCGTACAACCTTGTTGGTTTTGAATTCTTTTTCCTAAAATTTTAAACTTTTCGAAAGCCTCATTTTTATGTCTCAAAAATAAAGTCCAAGTATAACGGGAATAATCATCCACAATAACCAAAGTATAAAAATTTCCTCCAAAACTTTGAATAGCCATCGGGCCAAAAAGATCCATATGTAAAAGTTCTAAAACTCTTTGAGTAGAAATAACATTTTTTGATTTATGAGAAACGTGATGTTGTTTGCCGACACGACAAGCATCACAAAAATGATTATCAAACTTTAATTTTGGCAGGTCACTCACAAGCTCCTTATTTTTTAAGTTTTGCATTAATCTTAGATTAGCGTGACCTAAACGCCTATGCCATAAAGTAGAAACATCATTAATAGAAGATAAGCATACATTTTCAGATACAACAGTTTTACAAATATATAAATTTCCTTTTACAAAACCATTTAAAAGAACTTTGCCATTTTTTATGATTTTACAAGAATCTTCTTCGAAGACAACAGTTGTATTATTTTTACACAATTGGCGAACACTTAACAAATTAAAATGTAAATTATCAACATGGTTAACATTAAGAAATTGAACATTATTGCAAGAAACTGTACCTCTACCAATTATATTTCCTTTGGAGTTTCCTCCAAAAATTACCTGTCCACCATCACATGACTTATATGATGAAAAGAGATTATTGTTTCCGGTCATGTGACGTGTGCAACCACTATCAAGTATCCAGTCCATATCGAGGTCAATCTACAATAATAAAGATGTAACTTTTATGGTCCCCATTTCTCGTGGGTCCTTGACAATTAGTTTCAATGTCAACCAACATACATATATATAAAGTCAAACAGAATATATATATATATATATAATACATTACACAATATTAATATATATATATAATACATATCAAGTCAAACAAAATATATATATAAGATATTAAACACACAAAATATATATATATGTAGTGCGTAGGTATATATATATATATAAACAGTACATATATATAAACAATATAAAAGTACATATACTATTATATTACTTATATATAATATATACAATAAATTATATTCAAACTATATATATAATATGTAACACATTTAAAGCCATAAACGCATACCACCGGGATTATCATTACTAAACATTCCTTTTGGAATCCATTTATTTACCATTTTAATTTTGCGATTATATTTATCATACACATAAAAACAAGTATTTATATTCGCATTATTATTAGGTTTAGAATATTTATCATGGTACATGCGAGCATACGGTTTTCTCGTATTATAATTTACATTATTTATTTTACGCACATACGGATGTTTTTGCACATATTGATTTCTTGTATTAACTTTAGGTGATTCATAAAATCTTTTGATGGGTTTACAAGAACATTTATCTTTGCACGTATCGGAACCAATACCTTTTCTACATTTTATACGGTTAGGCATATTAAGCATGTTAAGAACTTTTTTATTACTACTTTCAAAGGCTTTAGCTAACATGTTATCTTTTTCATATGAAGCACATTTAGCCTTTAAACATGTAATCTCATTCTCAAGTATATCACATTTTGTACAAATAATATTTTCATGTGATTTTTTATTTAAGCATGCAATTTCTTTATTTAAAGCATCACAAGATTTACAAAAATCTTTTTCTCCTAATTTAGTTTCTAATTTAGCAATTATATTTAAATCATTTTCAGATTTTTGTTTAACATTATTTATTTCCTTTTTACATGCATTTACAGTTTCTTTTAATCTAGAATTTTCGTCTTGGTAACGATTTGCAAGAGCAGCCATTTTGTGAAATGATTCATATAATTCTTCAAGATTATTTTCATTATCACTATCATAATCTGAGTAAGAAGATTTTACCTCATCGTCGCTTTCGGCCATAAGACAAATAGCTTGATATTCGTCTTCTTCTTCGCTTTCACTCCACGCGCCTCCAATGAAGGCTTTCTCCTTCTTATTTTGAAATTTGTTCTTTTTAGGACATTCATTGGCGTAGTGATCTTTGTCGCCACATGAGTAACAAAAACCTCTCTTTGGCTTAGCTTTATCGTCACCACTTGAGTCGTCATTTTTCTTTACTTTTTCGTCTCGTTTATGGAACTTACGACTTCGGTTTTCACCACCACGACGGTAGTTACCGTTTCTTTGAAATCTGCCATTGTTAGAAAATTTATTATTATTAAAAAACTTGGAAAAGTTTCTTACCAACATGGCAACTTCATTGAGAGTTTCGGATGGATCTTTTGAGGAGCCAGCTTTCTCCTTTTTCTTCTCGACTTTTGGTGTTGAGACATTGAGAGCGATTGACTTCTTTTTAACTTGCTCCCGATCTTTGTTTCTTTTAAGTGCAATTTCATGCACTTTAAGATTACCGATCAAGTCATCTATCTTCATTATGGAAAGGTCACGGGAGTCTTCTAAAGATGTTATCTTTTGCATCCACTCCGAAGGAAGGGCTCTTAGGATTTTCCTTATATAGTCCTCGTTAGGATAAGTGCGATCCAAACCTTTCAACGTAGTCACAATAAGGTTAAATCTTTTAAACATTGAGTCAATCGACTCATCTTGTTTCATTTCGAACAGTTCATAATCGTGAACTAAAATATTCACTTTACTAGATTTAACTTCCGTGTTTCCACGATGAGTATTATTTAAACTTTCCCATATTTGATTTGCAGTTTTATATGTATATACTCTTTCAATTTCATCAGTTGTTAAAGCAGCATATAATATATTCTTAGCTTCAAAGTTTAAACAAAAATGAGTTTCATCAGAAGTAGTCCATTCATCTATAGGTTTATCAATATAAACATCATCTTTCACAATGGTGGGTTTAAAATTCCCTTTTTCTATAATATTCCAAATCTTTTGATTTTTGCCACGCACGTGACATTCAAATAGCTCGGCCCAAATGCCAAACTTTTCAGTATCTATCAAGGGAGGTTTTGAAAACACAATATTAGTTTGTTGAGCCATTTAAAGGAATAAAAGAAATTTATGCAGAAATTTTTTTTGAAAGACCTGCTCTGATACCAAATGTTGGACAACCTAAGGGGGGGGGTAAGGTTGTATTTTAAATCTTTAACTTTCAAAAATTCTTTTATAAATAAATACAGTACAGAAACAGTATAAATAAATCAGAGTATAGAAATAATAAATAAACAACAATTATATAAACAGATATAATTTAAATGCACAGCGGAAATGTAAATAGATAAGGGAAAGAGAATACTTGACAACAATATTTTTAAAGTGGTTCACCAAACACAAAGTTGGCTAGTCCACCTCGAGAAAATAACACTTCTCGGAGATCCAATACGAACGTGTTCTTTACGGTAGAAACACAAACCTTAATACAATAATATTGTCACGAATATCTCTACTCAGATGAGAGATTTATATGGATCACTCACTCTATTCAAACACTTACAAGAGGGTATAATTTTAATATGATAATCACTCTTGTAAAATATTAATCACTTGGATTTTTAGAGAGAGTTTGATCACTTGAGTTGTTTTGCTGATTCAACTAATCAAGAGATTTTAATCTGCTATCAACTCAAGATTTCTTGCTCAAAAATATTTTTATAAATTATAACTGATTGAGAGAAGAAACAGCAGAGTATTGATCAAATGCTGAGGAGGAAATTAATTGCTGGTTGGGTGTTTAATGCTGATGGAGAGGCTTGATATTTATACACTTGAGCTGCAACGGAAACTTCCTATGCAATCTGACATGTGAACAGTACGCGGTATACCGCGTTGCACACGGCGGTATACCGCCTGACAGTCGTACAAAGGGCAGTGGCGCTGGATTGCTTCTTTCGGCTGAAACACTCTTGCATTTAATGAATATGACACCCAAAGCTTTAGATATATATATATCATATATATATAAAAAGTAATGATGAGATCTAATAAAATAATATATATATATATATATATATATATATCATACGATTTATATATATTTAATATAGAAAAATATATGTATTATATATATATTTGATTCAAATATATTTATATAGATACGAAATATCCAAGTAATAAAGTATTTTAGGGTGTTTATCATTTTAAAATAAAATGACGTAAAACTTCAGTCTTGGATTCTTCAGATAAAAAATTATCGAGAACATTAAATATCTGCACACTCAGATAAAATATTAGATAACAAATAATGCGGTGTGTTTTGTAATCATCAAAATAAATATGGAGATGTGATTTTATGTGTACCAAAAATATATCACAATATTAAAGCTGGGTACACTTGCACCAACAGGAGTTCATGCTAGCCCTGATAAGTTGTTAAGTGAATGCACTATAGGTTGTATGCGGTAGGAACCGAATAGCCTTAGAATGCTAGATTTAGTTCTATTGCGCAACTCTTGTTTGAGTCCAACCGTTGTAGGATAGAATCTTATATTCGAATGTCTATCTGGTTTTACATTGTGTGCGACTGTGCATTCGCGAGACGACCCGTCATGACTAGTGGGGATTTCATCATAGCAAGGGTAGTGGAGTTGGGTGGAATTCCTAGGGAGCTAGGAAGAGTGTGTACATATGCCGGTGCGGGCATATGTGTGTAGTTATCGGCGAGAAACTACTTGGACCCATCGGATGGAACTCGGAACGAGTGATGATAGGTGTGGAAGGTAGTAGTAGAGCTCCTACTACCGAAAACACAGGATCAATGCTCGAGTCGGGGAAAGTCTCGAGGAATCCAAGGAGTTGAGCGTGAGCGTTGTTAGTGTGAATTATTAGGTGCTAATAACCCGTTGTAATATCTACCCAGAGTAGCCATCACAAGGAGGAACGACTATAGTAAACTTACTAGTACAAGTGTGTACTTGATTTGCTTTGATGGGATGATCGTTGGGGTAGTGTCGAAGGTTATAAATTAGTAGTCGTTGGAATAAAAGGACGATTCTAGTATTAGTCACTTGGAGTGACGGTGAGGATGATGTTTGTTTCGGGCCAAGACGGATGATTGTGCTAGAATCATAGGCTTATACAGCCGACTTTGATTGAGGATAAATCGTAGGGATTATTTGACGTAATTTCCCAACTTGCCTAAGAGGTTTAAATGTCCGGATGACGTTAGTGGATCAGAGAGATTTGGAGGAGTAGGAGTCGAGGCGTAGAATGCCGACTAAGTCATGCACAAAGTTTGATTTTGAAAATAAAATTTGCCTTAACTAACTCTTGCGTTTCCTATCCTTATGGGTTGTGTTGTAGAATTTTGAGAGAATATTTTTGTTAGCATTTTACCATAAGTTGTTTGGTGCGCTTTCTAGTCAGCTAAATATTTTATTGTCAACAAACCGTTTCCTTGTTTTGTATAAATAACTGATGCGCGCAAAATTTTGGTTGGCAAAGCTTCGTTCCATATCATTTTGAATTTTGTAAGTAAACTGAACGACAATGGAATGATTTTCAACATGATTTTTACTACGTGAGACGAACGTGTTCATTTTTGCGTAATCACCGACCTGGTAATAGTAGTCTATTGCCTACGGTCTTTTTGAAGTGAAAAATCTTGGCGTTGAAAATATTTTGTAAATGATTTGTAATCCATTTGGGAAAAGCGCTTTTAAGTGTGATGTGTCATTTTGAGCAATTACATGTTTCGGTGAGTGAGTCATTCCGAGATAGGTATGTTGTTGGTAGACTGTTTTCATTAAATCCTTGGTCAGGATTAGTCAGACGTTGGTAACAGTCGGTGACTTGAGACGTACCTGGGAGGTAGGCGTTAATGCGTATCTTGATACAGTGTAACTAGGTTTCCTAGAGCGAGCGTGGAGGATAAGTAGACGATGGAAGATTGGGTATTCCACACGTGTTATTAGTGTAGACCGAATAGTGTCGGTTAAGGGAATGACGCCCTTTGTAATTAAGAGAATAAATGCGCAGTAACCTTTTTGAAGTAAGTAGTATATTAGGGCGTCGACTTTTGGGCTTAAGGCCAAACACCTTAGTGTAATTGGAGAATTGTAGTCGATTTTAAGGAAATTATTTTGATGGTAGTAGTAACCCTGAGATGCTTACTTGTGATGAGTGGTTGTGGCGGAATGACCTTCGTGGGTGATTATAAAATTTACTGGTTTGATGATGCGTGTAAGGTAAGTTTTGGGAGTCTATTAGAACTCGTAGGAGTTAATCGACCGTTAATGGTAGGAATGATCGGATCCGAGTATCCAGTTGGGTGTATTGGTAGGCAACTTTAGAATGGTTAGAGCTTGAGATTTGACTCGCGATGTATGGAATATCTAAGGTTGGGAGACAACCGAAGTCGCTTAGCTAGGAATGATTCTAATTGTTGGGGTGTTCTGCCGATCATAATCCCAGTGTCCTAGAAGGAGTACGTTGGTAAGAAAAGTATTCGAGAAGTTTTAAAAGGGGTTTCAAGTGGACTTGGGAACCTGAGGTTGAGATGAGGGGGAACTATCCGGAGCTATTCGTAGGCGGAGACTTCGAGGACGAAGTCTAATCCAAGTGGGGGAGAGTTGTAAAGCCCGTATCCCGGTAAGATTTTTAAGTTAATTTAATTTAAAAATTTTTCTTTCTCTTGCTATTCTTTGTAGCTAGCGGAATTAACGAGAAAGACCTAATCGGGTATCGATGGGAAATCTTAAGTTAAATTGTAAAGTGTTGAAAAGGGCAGGGACCAAATGTGTCTTTTGGGGATTTTGGTAACATGGGGGTCGGCCCATGCAAATGTTAAACTGAGACCCATTATTGTTTTGGTTTGGTGTTTCGTGATGTGCAAGGGAAGGAGAGAAAAGGACACCCTAAACTTGGTTTCTCATTTGTTTTGATGCGGCACCGTGAAGACCCCCCCCACCGTGTGATCATTCTCCCATCCTTGCTGCCGCTGCTAACCACCGAAGCAACCACCAGCGCCGCCACTATCCTTGCGGGCGAGAGAGAGAGGTGCAGCGGGAGAGAGAGAGAGGTGCAGCGGGAGAGAGAGAGAGGTGCAGCGAGAGAGAGAGAGGTTCCACGAGAGAGTGAGCGAGACAAAGGGAAGAACCGGAAATCGAGAGGGTGTCGGGTTCGTGCGCCGCTGCTAGTCGTCACGAGGTAAGGTTCCGTTTCCGTTTCGTTTTCCTTTCGTCGCCTCCAACCGTTAAACCACCGCCGTCGGTGTCTGCTGCCGCCGCTGCCGCCGTCTACCGCTGCCGGAGGTGGCAGTGGGTGGTGATGGTAGTAGTCCAGCCGTGACTACCTAAGACCTGAACCTGATTAGCCAAACCCTAACCCGAAACCTTAATCGCGTTACCGTTTATAAAATCGTCATTTTATGTGAAACGTCGTATCTGCCACTGTTTTGCGTAAGCTGTAACCTTTTCCTCGTAACTCGGATTGGGGTTATTTCGGTGCCAAAAGTTCCCAATTGGAGTCTAGCAACTTTTCTGTGTTTCGTGCAAAATCCAGTTCGGAACGTAGCATAGGCCAAATCATCGTTTTATACCGATAGCTTCTGTTTTTCACTGTTCTGCGAACCATTCTTATAAAATCCGAATTTAAATGTAGAAAAATCGTTAGGGGGCGTATAATATGTCCTTGGAACCCTAACTCGGAGTACTTTCTAGTTATGTATTTTAATCGAGGATTTTCTGGGTTTAAAGAGGTCGGATCAGGTCCCGAACAGACCTGTTTGGTTAGACCGAAAAGTCGTTTTAGTGACGGATTAAGTGTGCGTCGTATTTTAGGGTCCGGGTCTCGTGTTAATACTTTTTAACGTTCGTTTAGGTGTTGGAAAGTGATTTTGGATTGTGAAGCTTGAGTTACTGATTGTGAGCTAGGCGCGCTTACGAGGTGAGTTCTCTCACTATATTTAATATTGGTTGTTTTACATTACTGTAGCTCGTGTGCGATAGCCTATTTATTGTGTTGTGGAACTAGATAGTGGGGTGTCTAGTTGATACTATGTTGTCATGTTAACTCGGTGGGACCGAGGATCCGGCAGGGCCGGAGATTTTATACGCGGGTGGCGTAGAGACTCGGTGGGACCGGGGATTCGGCGGGGCTGGAGATGTTATCATGTGGTCGGTGGGACCGACTTGTGCCTTTTAGGTGTGTGGGTGTGGATATACATGTTTATGATTTGTTCGTAGACCTGTATGATCGTTTATGTGTCACTATCTGTTTTAGGGGTAATGTGGAATAACTGTATTATCTATAGTGGTTGAATTCACTAAGCTTCGTGCTTACCCTTTCCCAATAAATCATTGTTTCAGGTGCGAGTAGCTCCAAGGCGTGACGGGTACACACTGGCGCGCGTGAAGAGCTGATTATTATATCGTTTCATAATTTTGATTTTTAAACTATTTATTCCGCTGTTTACTGTTTTTAGAGAATAATTATTCTTGGGTTGCAAACGAAACGGTTTGGGTTATTTAACGAGTTTAATTAATGAAATGTCATATTTAAAAATTTTAAATTCCTTGTAATTTTTGGGACGTTACAACTTGGTATCAGAGCACGACTTGAGTGAATCAAACGCATTTCGGTGTGTTTGATCTCAAGTTTGCGGCTATAAAATTTTTCTTTAAAGTTTTTGGGAAATAAAAAGAAGGAAAAATCCGTTTGAGGAACGGTGATCGAGGGTGCAGTGTGTACAGTCAGCCGGAGCCAAAAGGGAAAGGTACATTGCTTAGTGTTGTATTGCTTTCTAGGCATAGGGTATGCATGCTAGATTGCCTGTTGTTGACACTATGCTGTATGATGACTGCTTGCTAGTAGGAATCAATGCTAGTTATAGTAGGTTGATAAGTGAAGGCCCTATAGGTTGTATGCAGTAAGAATCATATAGCCTTAGAATATTTGATTTAGTTCTATTGCGCAACTCTTGTTTGAGTCCAACCGTTCTAGGATAGAATCTTGTATTCGAATGTCTATTTGATTCACGCTGCATGCGACTGGGTATTCACGAGGCAACTCGTTATGGCTAACAGGGATTCCGTTGTAGCAAGGGTAGTGGGATGAGATGAAATTCCTAGTGAGCTGGGAAGAGTGTTTACATATGGGTATGTATGCTAGATTGCTTTCTAGAACATAGGAGTATGTGTGCTGGATTGTTTGGTGCTTATTACACTGTACTGCATGTTTGTTGTTTGCTAATAGGAGTTCATGCTAGCCCTGATAAGTTGTTAAGTGAATGCACTATAGGTTGTATGCGGTAGGAACCGAATAGCCTTAGAATGCTAGATTTAGTTCTATTGCGCAGCTCTTGTTTGAGTCCAACCGTTGTAGGATAGAATCTTATATTCGAATGTCTATCTGGTTTTACACTGTGTGCGACTGTGCATTCGCGAGACGACCCATCATGACTAGTGGGGATTTCATCATAGCAAGGGTAGTGGAGTTGGGTGGAATTCCTAGGGAGCTAGGAAGAGTGTGTACATATGCCGGTGCGGGCATATGTGTGTAGTTATCGGCGAGAAACTACTTGGACCCATCGGATGGAACTCGGAACGAGTGATGATAGGTGTGGAAGGTAGTAGTAGAGCTCCTACTACCGGAAACACAGGATCAATGCTCGAGTCGGGGAAAGTCTCGAGGAATCCAAGGAGTTGAGCGTGAGCGTTGTTAGTGTGAATTATTATGTGCTAATAACCCGTTGTAATATCTACCCAGAGTAGCCATCACAAGGAGGAACGACTATAGTAAACTTACTAGTACAGGTGTGTACTTGATTTGCTTTGATGGGATGATCGTTGGGGTAGTGTCGAAGGTTATAAATTAGTAGTCGTTGGAATAAAAGGACGATTCTAGTATTAGTCACTTGGAGTGACGGTGAGGATGATGTTTGTTTCGGGCCAAGACGGATGATTGTGCTAGAATCATAGGCTTATACAGCCGACTTTGATTGAGGAAAAATCGTAGGGATTATTTGACGTAATTTCCCAACTTGCCTAAGAGGTTTAAATGTCCGGATGACGTTAGTGGATCGGAGAGATTTGGAGGAGTAGGAGTCGAGGCGTAGAATGCCGACTAAGTCATGCACAAAGTTTGATTTTGAAAATAAAATTTGCCTTAACTAACTCTTGCGTTTCCTATCCTTATGGGTTGTGTTGTAGAATTTTGAGAGAATATTTTTGTTAGCATTTTACCATAAGTTGTTTGGTGCGCTTTCTAGTCAGCTAAATATTTTATTGTCAACAAACCGTTTCCTTGTTTTGTATAAATAACTGATGCGCGCAAAATTTTGGTTGGCAAAGCTTCGTTCCATATCATTTTGAATTTTGTAAGTAAACTGAACGACAATGGAATGATTTTCAACATGATTTTTACTACGTGAGACGAACGTGTTCATTTTTGCGTAATCACCGACCTGGTAATAGTAGTCTATTGCCTACGGTCTTTTTGAAGTGAAAAATCTTGGCGTTGAAAATATTTTGTAAATGATTTGTAATCCATTTGGGAAAAGCGCTTTTAAGTGTGATGTGTCATTTTGAGCATTTACATGTTTCGGTGAGTGAGTCATTCCGAGATAGGTATGTTGTTGGTAGACTGTTTTCATTAAATCCTTGGTCAGGATTAGTCAGACGTTGGTAACAGTCGGTGACTTGAGACGTACCTGGGAGGTAGGCGTTAATGCGTATCTTGATACAGTGTAACTAGGTTTCCTAGAGCGAGCGTGGAGGATAAGTAGACGATGGAAGATTGGGTATTCCACACGTGTTATTAGTGTAGACCGAATAGTGTCGGTTAAGGGAATGACGCCCTTTGTAATTAAGAGAATAAATGCGCAGTAACCTTTTTGAAGTAAGTAGTATATTAGGGCGTCGACTTTTGGGCTTAAGGCCAAACACCTTAGTGTAATTGGAGAATTGTAGTCGATTTTAAGGAAATTATGTTGATGGTAGTAGTAACCCTGAGATGCTTACTTGTGATGAGTGGTTGTGGCGGAATGACCTTCGTGGGTGATTATAAAATTTACTGGTTTGATGATGCGTGTAAGGTAAGTTTTGGGAGTCTATTAGAACTCGTAGGAGTTAATCGACCGTTAATGGTAGAAATGATCGGATCCGAGTATCCAGTTGGGTGTATTGGTAGGCAACTTTAGAATGGTTAGAGCTTGAGATTTGACTCGGGATGTATGGAATATCTAAGGTTGGGAGACAACCGAAGTCGCTTAGCTAGGAATGATTCTAATTGTTGGGGTGTTCTGCCGATCATAATCCCAGTGTCCTAGAAGGAGTACGTTGGTAAGAAAAGTATTCGAGAAGTTTTAAAAGGGGTTTTAAGTGGACTTGGGAACCTGAGGTTGAGATGAGGGAGAACTATCCGGAGCTATTCGTAGGCGGAGACTTCGAGGACGAAGTCTAATCCAAGTGGGGGAGAGTTGTAAAGCCCGTATCCCGGTAAGATTTAAGTTAATTTAATTTAAAAATTTTTCTTTCTCTTGCTATTCTTTGTAGCTAGCGGAAATAACGAGAAAGACCTAATCGGGTATCGATGGGAAATCTTAAGTTAAATTGTAAAGTGTTGAAAAGGGCAGGGACCAAATGTGTCTTTTGGGGATTTTGGTAACATGGGGGTCGGCCCATGCAAATGTTAAACTGAGACCCATTATTGTTTTGGTTTGGTGTTTCGTGATGTGCAAGGGAAGGAGAGAAAAGGACACCCTAAACTTGGTTTCTCGTTTGTTTTGATGCGGCGCCGTGAAGACCTCCCCCCCCACCGTGTGATCATTCTCCCATCCTTGCTGCCGCTGCTAACCACCGAAGCAACCACCAGCGCCGCCACTATCCTTGCGGGCGAGAGAGAGAAGTGCAGCGGGAGAGAGAGAGGTGCAACGGGAGAGAGAGAGAGAGAGGTGCAGCGAGAGAGAGAGGTTCCACGAGAGAGTGAGCGAGACAAAGGGAAGAACCGGAAATCGAGAGGGTGTCGGGTTCGTGCGCCGCTGCTAGTCGTCACGAGGTAAGGTTCCGTTTCCGTTTCGTTTTCCTTTCGTCGCCTCCAACCGTTAAACCACCGCCGTCGGTGTCTGCTGCCGCCGCTGCCGCCGTCTACCGCTGCCGGAGGTGGCAGTGGGTGGTGATGGTAGTAGTCCAGCCGTGACTACCTAAGACCTGAACCTGATTAGCCAAACCCTAACCCGAAACCTTAATCGCGTTACCGTTTATAAAATCGTCATTTTATGTGAAACGTCGTATCTGCCACTGTTTTACGTAAGCTGTAACTTTTTCCTCGTAACTCGGATTGGGGTTATTTCGGTGCCAAAAGTTCCCAATTGGAGTCTAGCAACTTTTCTGTGTTTCGTGCAAAATCCAGTTCGGAACGTAGTATAGGCTAAATCGTCGTTTTATACCGATAGCTGCTGTTTTTCACTGTTCTGCGAACCATTCTTATAAAATCCGAATTTAAATGTAGAAAAATCGTTAGGGGGCGTATAATATGTCCTTGGAACCCTAACTCGGAGTACTTTCTAGTTATGTATTTTAATCGAGGATTTTCTGGGTTTAAAGAGGTCGGATCAGGTCCCGAACAGACCTGTTTGGTTAGACCGAAAAGTCGTTTTAGTGACGGATTAAGTGTGCGTCGTATTTTAGGGTCCGGGTCTCGTGTTAATACTTTTTAACGTTCGTTTAGGTGTTGGAAAGTGATTTTGGATTGTGAAGCTTGAGTTACTGATTGTGAGCTAGGCGCGCTTACGAGGTGAGTTCTCTCACTATATTTAATATTGGTTGTTTTACATTACTGTAGCTCGTGTGCGATAGCCTATTTATTGTGTTGTGGAACTAGATAGTGGGGTGTCTAGTTGATACTATGTTGTCATGTTAACTCGGTGGGACCGAGGATCCGGCGGGGCCGGAGATTTTATACGCGGGTGGCGTAGAGACTCGGTGGGACCGGGGATTCGGCGGGGCTGGAGATGTTATCATGTGGTCGGTGGGACCGACTTGTGCCTTTTAGGTGGGTGGGTGTGGATATACATGTTTATGATTTGTTCGTAGACCTGTATGATCGTTTATGTGTCACTATCTGTTTTAGGGGTAATGTGGAATAACTGTATTATCTATAGTGGTTGAATTCACTAAGCTTCGTGCTTACCCTTTCCCAATAAATCATTGTTTCAGGTGCGAGTAGCTCCAAGGCGTGACGGGTACACACTGGCGCGCGTGAAGAGCTGATTATTATATCGTTTCATAATTTTGATTTTTAAACTATTTATTCCGCTGTTTACTGTTTTTAGAGAATAATTATTCTTGGGTTGCAAACGAAACGGTTTGGGTTATTTAACGAGTTTAATTAATGAAATGTCATATTTAAAAATTTTAAATTCCTTGTAATTTTTGGGACGTTACATCGACATACTCGGTTCATCAGATCCATGAACACCGCAGGAGCATTTGTCAACCCAAATGGCATCACGAGAAATTCATAATGCCCATACCTTGTTCGGAAGGCTGTCTTCGGGATATCTTCATCTCTTACTCGAACTTGATGGTACCCCGACCTCAAATCAATCTTGGAAAAACATCCCGCACCTTGGAGTTGATCAAATAGATCATCGATCCTTGGAAGCGGATACTTATTCTTAATTGTCACCTTATTCAACTCACGGTAATCTATACACATTCTCATAGTACCATCTTTCTTCTTAACAAACAACACCGGAGCTCCTCACGGCAAAGAACTCGGTCTAACAAAACCTTTATCTAACAACTCTTGAAGTTGAGTCATCATCTCTTTCATTTCGGCCGACGCTAGACGATAAGGTGCTCGCGCAATAGGTGCCGATCCAGGGACAAGATCAATACGAAATTCTACCTGCCGTTCAGCTGGTAGACCAGGAAGATCATCGGGAAATACGTCTAGAAAATCACGTACCACCTTGATATATTCCACTCGCTTCTTTTCTGACTTTACATCTAAAACATAAGCTAGATAGGATGAACATCCTTTCAATAAACATTTACGCGCTTTTGCAACAGAAATTAACGGAACTTCCCCTTTTCGCTTTTCCCAAAAGATGAGTACATCATCCCTATCAGCCATTGGAATCCGGATTAATTTCCTTGCACAAAGTATCTCTGCCTGGTTGACTGTCAGCCAGTCCATACCCACAATCACATCAAATCCCCCAATTTCCATCAACAACAAGTCGATCGGAAATTTAGTCTCTTCTATCGAAATAAAACAACCATCAAGTCTTTCACGAACCAGGACCTGACCCCCATTAGCTATCTCAACTACTAAGGCATCTTCCAAAGTAGTAACATGCATAGCTAACTTGTGAAAGAACGACTTGGACACAAATGACAAATTTGCACCACAGTCGAATAAAATGCGCGCAGGACAAGAATTAACAAGGAAAGTACCCGAGACGACATCTTTCGATTCTTTAGCTTCATCAGCGGTCATATGAAACGCCCGACCCGTTGGCTTTGGGATATTTGATTTCTTACTTTCATCTCCACTTTTTTCCACCTTGGGCAATCCCGGCGGAAGTGACCCGGTTGCTTACACTCGTAGCATGTAATTCCTTGTACCGGACAATTGTTCATCATATGCCCACTTTTACCACACTTGAAACACTCCAGAGCTACCACCCGGCACGGCCCATAATGTTTACTCTTACACTTTGAACACCAATTTGGTTCACGACGTGGTTCATAACGAATACCCTTACCAGTTGTCTTTGACTTCTGAGAAAATTCAGCTCGGCCTTCCCATTTCCGCTTCTCCCCAACTTGGGTCTTTTCTTCTTTATCCTTTGCGTAAACTTCTTCCATTACCTTAGCTTCTTCAATAGTTTCCCTCAGTGTTGAAGCCTTGGCATTTCTTACACGAGACATCATATCCGCGGGTAAACCCTTCAGGTAAGCTTTAATCTTTTCTTTTTCATTTGGAGCCACGTGCCCCACCAAATTCAACTTCTCCATGAATGTTTCAGTATACTTTCTCACTGACATGCTACCCTTCTTGAGAGTCCGAAACTCTTCTTCGATTCTATCCATCTCGTTCTCATTATAGTACTCCTCCAAAACCTTCTTCTTGAATGATTCCCAAGTCATAGCAGTTAATACTGAAGCCGATATTGAAGCTGTCACTATATTCCACCATGTCAATGCATTCCCTTTTAACATTTGAGAATCAAATCTAACTTTTGACTTCTCATCACACTCGCAAGCCCGGAAGGCTTGTTCCATTTCCCTAATCCAGTTCATACAAGTCACTGGACTATCTGTTCCTTTAAACTCTGGCGGCTTACAACTTAGAAACGTCTTGTACGAGCAAACTCTTTCCACTCTCCTTTCCGTTTCTGTTAATGAAGTAGGAAGTGGATTAATTACTCCAGTATCGGTTCTCGTTCGATGCAACTCCGAATTCCGATCATTTAATGCCTTCATAAACATTTCAGTTTGTTGAGCCATCGCATTTGTCATCATTCTCGTCATGTTTTCCATCATTCGGGCTTCCAAACTTGCTTCTGGTGTTCTTGGGTTGGCAGTACTGGTACCCGTTCTATGTACCTGACTTGATGTTCCTCCAAGAGAAAGAAACCCCGGCGGAGTCTCATGAATTTCGCCTGCTCCAGGTCGCCTTTCTCCTGTCCACTCACTCCCTGTCCTATCCATCTCAGAAATAGGGGACAATGGCGGCGTATTCACCATCGTTCTGACATAACACAAAGAAATAACCATAAGAATGGTTATTCGAATACAAATATATAAAACGTACTTTACCGATCATTAGTCACTGTAACCATTTAGAAACAAGCATGCTTATGTAACAATATATTCATAAATAACAGTAGCTACATGAAATTGTGAATATATCATACAGGAGAATCCTCGTTACCATCGTTACAGTACTAATTTTCACGTATTTCCGTCAACTCTAAGACTATCCCGTCTTAGTATTTCTACCCATTCTCACGAATCATAACTTAATTTATCACAGCTTAAGTCTAAGTATCTCATCAGCATACTTAGTTCACTTAAACTAATGCTCTGATACCATATTGTAACACCCTAAAATCAGGGCTAATTTGAACCTCAAATTTCCACAAGTTATGATAAAATAAACTTCAACTTTCATATATATATATAGCAAGTGAATTAACCACTAGGAGTATATTTACAAATACATAATTCTCCAAATAACCTATTAATCTAATTATGTCACTATAATCAGATTAACTATGTTATCTAAGCAATCCTTCAAAAACTCCTTCTGTTAATTGACTTTTCCGCTATTCCAAAAAGCTCGCCCCACAACCCTTTACTTTCCCGAGCTAGTACCTGGTAAGAAAACATCATATGAAACGATTAGGCTAACGCCTAGTGAGAACATTCGTTTCAATAATAATACTTGCAAAATCAATGTAAACAAGTTACAACAACCTGATTACTCCTTTTCTTACCGTACGTGTAACTCTATTCCATTACACTATTTCATCCAATACCATGAATATGACTGACAATAATTCTATCAGCATATCATGCCTCAGAGCCACACTAGGAATCTTTAATGATTCTAGATTAATGCTCTTATCCAATAAATCTCAATTACACATGCCCATTTATCGGAAAGGAAGTAGAGATTACAAGCACTTATGTCAATCCCATTTTCTTCCTTAGAAATTGGGAATAACGATTATTACCACACGCCTATTCCACAATTTCCACACACACACTGGAATAACGATTATTACCACACGCCTATTCCATGTGATTGCCAAACACTAGTGCCTATGGATGCAATACACTTACTACACACCTGCCTAGTATCAAACTAGAACAATCATTAAGCCTAACAACCTACCATTCAGCTGTAAGTATGTTCAGGCCACTAGAGATGCATTTCAATTCCTAAACCGTACCTGTTTAGAAGTCAGCAAGTCCTAAAGTTACTGAGTACTCCAAAAGTGACCGGACAGCTTAAACTATCCGGACAACACAAGTTTTCCGGATACCCAAGACTTACCGGATACACCAATTTTCCGGATACCCTCATCTTTCCGGATACCTCAACTTACCGGGTATTTCACTAATCCGGATGACACCCGGAAACCAAGGTAATCCGGATACCATCCGGTAACTTATTTCATCCGGAAACTATACAAAATTTAAGACTTACCGGATGACTTTGTCGCGTCCGGAAACATTCAACACACAGGTTTCCGGATACGTGGTTTTATCCGGAAACCACGGCCTGCAGCCCAAAAATCGATCCAGATTCGTTTCTGTTCTATTAAGCTCATTCTAAACCATCCCATACAGTTCATAACCAATTTATACAACTATTTCAAGGTTTAATTTAACATGAAAACACTGATTTAAGCAAACAACAAATGAACTCACCTTTTTGATGTAAAACCCACTTTGCTGCACAAATTCAATCCAAATCTGCTGTAAACGATTTTGAAAACCTATTCACAACATAGATTCGTTTACAACTCTATAGCTACAACAATTTTCATCAAAACACATGATAAATTCCTTACCAATTTGAAGACAAATCTAGCTTTCTTCCTTTTTCCTCTTTTTTTCTATCTTTTTCTCTCTGTCTATTCTTTGCCGACTCAAAACCACCAGGATGAGATATTTCATCTATCTCATTTCCTTTATCCCTACACACTTCCATATAATGACCAAATACCCCCTTCTAGTTCGATATTTCCAAAAGTAACACCAAACTTTAATCTCTTGTATTATAACCCTATTGAATTATAAAATTTCCATATAACTCAAGGTTTACACAAAATACAAATACATCCCAATCCTCATTAAAATATTTAAATAGAAAATTCAGGATGTTACACTATGAGAGTCCATGACCAAGAAGTAACATTCAATGTCTTCAAGTCCCTTAAGTTCATAGAAACCGAAGACTGTTTTTCTTTGAGTTCGATTAGTGGTACCCACAGTTTTGACACAGTGAACACAGTGGGAAGTGAGAGTGAGCACTCCGACTCTGAGAGTGATGACACTTTTGAGGATGAGTGTAACGAAATAGTGGCAGCCTTTGAACCTCTGGACTTTAAGGACAGAAATGTTCAACCCCCTTCAATAGAACAACCTCCCAAGTTAGAGCTAAAACCATTGCCATCCCACTTGAAATATGCTTATCTTGCTAAGGATAATAAACTTTCTGTTATTATCTCATCCAAACTTAGTGAGAAACAAGAACAACTTCTGATTGATTTGTTGATGAAGCATAAGAGGGCAATTGGTTGGACCATAGCGGACATTAGAGGTATTAGCCCTTCCTTATGTCAACATAAGATTAACTTGGAGAGTGACCACCCTGGAAAAGTCCAACCCCAAAGAAGGTTGAACCCCATAATGAAGGAGGTAGTTAAGAAAGAAGTTTTGAAGTGGTTAGACGCCGGTATTATCTACCCAATAGCTAGTAGTAGTTGGGCGAGCCCCGTTCAATGTGTCCCTAAAAAGGGAGGGACGACCGTAGTGGAGAACGAAAAGAACGAACTCATTCCCACTAGGACTGTTACGGGGTAGAGAATATGCATGGACTATAGACAACTCAACCTAGCCACCAAGAAAGACCATTTTCCCCTACCTTTCATCAACCAGATGCTTGATAGGTTAGCTGGAAATGAATTCTATTGTTTTCTAGAAGGATACTCCGGATACAACCAAATCCATATCGCCCCCGAGGACCAAGAAAAATCCACCTTTACTTGTCCCTACGGTACCTTTGCATTATGGAGGATGCCATTTGGATTATGTAATGCCCCAACCACTTTCCAACGTTGTATGATGGCCATTTTCACCGACATGATTGAGGACACCATAGAAGTTTTTATGGATGACTTTTCTGTGATAGGGACATCATTTGACAATTGCCTGGTAAATTTAGAGAAAAGCCTAGTGAGATGTGAGACCCACGACCTTATTTTAAACTGGGAAAAATGCCATTTTATGGTAGAGGAGGGTATTGTCCTAGGTCATCTTGTCTCAAAGAGAGGGTTTGAAGTTGATAAAGCCAAACTTGAAGTAGTGGCACAACTTCCCAAACCCACAATTGTAAAAGGCATTAGAAGTTTCTTGGGTCATGCAGGTTTCTATAGGAGGTTCATCAAAGATTTTTCCAAAATAACTAAACCCCTATGTGACCTTTTGCAACATGAAAAAGAATTTAATTTCACCCAAGAATGTCGAGATGCTTTTGAAACAATCAAGAAAGCCTTAGTTACTGCACCCATAGTGACTACTCCTGACTGATCACTCCCATTTGATGTTATGTGTGACACCAGCGAGTGGGCTGTGGGGGCCGTGCTAGGACATCGGAAGAACAAAATCTTTTACCCCATTTATTGTGCAAGTAAAACACTGATTGAAGCTCAAATTATTTATATTGTCACTGAAAAAGAATTACTTGCGGTGGTGTTTGCTTTTGATTGTTTCAGGTCTTATCTGATAGGGACGAAGGTGATAGTGCACACTGATCATGCAGCAATAAAATACTTGATCAACAAGGCTGATTCCAAGCCACGTCTGATCCGATGGGTTTTATTGTTGCAAGAATTCGACGTTGAGATCGTTGATAGAAAAGGAACAAGCAATTAGGTAGCTGACCATCTGTCCAGGCTCGAGAAGGTAGTGACCAATGTGGATCCCACTCCGGTCAAAGAGAATTTTCCCAATGAACAATTGTTAGCAGCTCAACATCACGACAATAATATTCCTTGGTATGCTGACATTGCAAACCTTTTAGCAAGTGGACTAATGTCCCACGGGATGAGTGGACAACCATTTAAAAAGTTTTTACATGATACTCGTCAATATATTTGGGACGACCCTTTCTTATATAAGATAGGGACGGACCAAATATTGAGGCGTTGTGTCCACGGGAGTGAGCAACATCAAATACTCCAAGGTTGTCACACATCCCACTACGGTGGCCACTTTGGTGGAAACCGCACTGCTGCAAAAATCTTGCAAAGTGGGTTCTTTTGGCCCACTGTGTTTAAGGACTCCTACGAATTTGTGTAAAATTGTGAACAATGTCAACGCACCGGGAACATTTCACAAAGGAACGAGATGCCTCTTAATAACATTCTAGAGGTAGAACTCTTTGATGTTTGGGGGATCGATTTCATGGGTCCTTTCCCAAATTCAAACAATAATTTTTATATCATGGTTGCGGTAGACTATGTTTCAAAATGGGTGGAAGTTGTTGCATGTCACTCCAACGATGCAAACACCGTGGTGAAATTTTTGCACAAAAATATTTTCACTCGATTTGGAACACCACGGGCATTAATTAGTGATGAAGCCACCGCATACCACCCGCAGACCAACGGTTTGGCCGAACTTTCAAACCGAGAAATCAAAGGCATTTTAGAAAAAGTTGTTAAACCACACCGTAAAGATTGGTCAACCAAACTTGATGACGATCTTTGGGCCTATCGTACGGCCTACAAAACTCACTTGGGAATGTCTCCATTTAAGTTGGTTTTTGGCAAAGCTTGCCATTTACCAATTGGTTTGGAACACAAGGCATTTTGGGCCCTTAAAGAGTTGAACATGAGTGAGGATGTTGCGGGAACCAAGAGGTTTTTACAATTGCATGAGTTGGAGGAGTTGCGATACCACTCTTAGGAAAATGCAAAGTTGTACAAAGAAAAGACCAAGATGTGACATGATCGAAGAATCAACCATAGGGAGTTTATCGAAGGCCAACAAGTACTATTGTTCAATTCCCGTCTCAAACTATTTCCTGGTAAGCTCAAATCACGATGGACTGGACCATACACAGTGGTCAAGGTTAGTCCATTTGGAACAGTGGAATTAATGTCCCCACAGTCTGATCAGACTTTTTAAGTCAATGGGCAGAGGGTGAAGCACTTTCTAAGTGACAGTGCCCACACTCCATCCCACTCTGGTTAAGAAAAGTCAGAATCATTTGTAAATATTTTATTTCAGTTATTTGCTATCTTTTTATTATTTTTAGTATTTTTAATTCCTTGTGGTAGTTTATTTTGAATGTGTGTAGGATGGATTGCCAATTTTTGAAGAAAAAGTCAACAAATGCTTCGCAGTGACATCGACCATACTGCGCATCCCACTGCTTTCCTGACGATTGGATGGGACGGTTTGGGGGCCCACTGTTGATCCAAACCCTCAGTGATTTGATAATGACCCTCTCTTATATACTTAGTAAAAATTGTAAGTAAACAATATGTATCAGAGTTTCACTATCACTGATAAGTACTAAGATCTTACAGTACCGCTGATAGGAACTCTCGCTCTTTAATTAAAGCATTCAGCGAACACTGTTCACCATTAATGCTCTGAGTCTGTCTAGTCATTATGATGATCGCTGATAAGTTAGTTGTTTACTTATGATCCCTGAAGACAAGTTTCACGTCAACAAAGGTTCTACGCTGAAGTCAAAGATCAAGCTCAAGAACCAGCGACAAGTCTCCTAATGAACTGATGCGGATCAGCGAAGACTCAGATTTGTCCACTCAACGTGAAGTATCAAGTACAAGACTTCAGCTATCGCTGAACTTTATCATTCGCTGAATAGAAAATGATAATCGCTGAATCAACGAAAGCTGATCATGAAGTCCTCCGTACAAAGTACTTTTGTCTTAACCCCTCTTGCACGACTCCGTACGAAATGTCAGAAAAGAACCTCCGACTGTCTGAAATCGTACAGCCACTCTGATACTACACTGTTCATCCATGCGGCTACTAAGGTTGTCAACCAAGGTCAATGACATGCAACCAACCAGCTGATGACACGTGTAAAGTGTATACTGACTTGCATTAAATGCATGCAGTATATAAAGAGATGAACCCACTTCTTTTGAAGTAACTTGCTAACTCTAGACAAGTTCAATCTCTTATCTCAAGATAGGTTATTATTAGTAATTTCCTTATCTCTCTTAGTGCAAGAAACCTTAGTGTTCCAACTTGTTTAGATTTAGGTTTATCCTTAATCTTGTTTCCGCAACAAGCTGTAAATTGTTAATGATTTATCAATAAACAATTTAGAAAAGTAAAATCTGTGTGTTTGTATTCAACCCCCCCTTCTACAAACTTGTATAGGCCTTCGGGACCAACAAGTGGTATCAGAGCGGTTTTGTTTAATCTCATATACAAGATCTACTCTAAGATATTTCTCTTCCTTGCTATTATCTGAAAATGGCCACCAACACAAACACAAATTATATAGACAATGGTTCTCTTGCTAAACCCCCTAGATTTTCCAAAGATAACTTCAACTTATGGAAAAATAGGATGACACTCTTCTTAGAAGGTGTAGACCCTACTATGCCTTACTATCTCGAGAATGGTCCATTCATCCCTGTAAGAATAGATGCTGCAGTTCCAGCCGCTGAGAATAGACCTGCTATTCCAGAAAGGCTGGTCCCTAAGGAAATCTTTCAGTGGACCGACGAAGATAAGAAGAAAGTGGCTATAGATACAAAAGCCAGATCCATACTATCCATGGCTCTTCCTGACGAAGTCTACCATTCCGTCATGAATCTGAAAACATCAAAAGCCATGTGGGACACAATATGTGTTAAGTATGAAGGAACGTCTGAAGTCCAGGACTCAAGAAAGATCATCCTGGTAAGACAATACGAAAGTTTCATTTCTGGTAAGAATGAATCTCTCTCTGAAGTTCACCAACGTTTTAATTGTTTAATTATAGATCTGAAAACTGTTGGTAAGGAATATTCTAACTTTGAAGTACTGACAAAGTTTCTAGAATGTTTACCTGAAAGCTGGGACAATTATGCTATGTGTCTCAAGCTGTCAAAGGATCTAAAATCAATGACCCTTTCAACCTTATATGGCACGTTGCTGAATCATGAGCAATCGAGCCATCTTAAGAAGAATCTTGTAAAAGATTCCAAAAGCACCCCTGTTGCTTTAATCTCAGAGGAACCTTCTACTCAGCGACCCTCGGTCACTATCACTGAGTTAGAGAGTAACTCTGAAAGGTCATCAGATTCTGATTATTCAGATAACGATGAATCTTTGGCTCTCCTAACTGTTGGTTCACGTTTTGTTTAAACAAGATTATCAGATCTATTAGTTCAAGTTTGAGTTTGATGCGAAAGCGTATTTGAAGAACTAACATATATGTTTGATAGATTTAGAACACAATATAAATGAACAGTGAACAGGAAATAATATCTCAAAGTTTACTGAATATATATATTAAGAACAGATTCAAGAACAGTGAGTAAGCAAAGCTTTAAAACAGATATGACTCTCAAAGTGTTTAAGCTGTGTGTTCTTGTGATGTTTTTCTCTCTTGATTTCTTGTTAGGAAGAACTCAACATGAGTCTTCCTTATATACTACTCTAAGGGGACCATAAAGCATAAGCTACTATTCATAACGGATGGTATGAATAGTTGAAAGGATGGTATGAACAGTTTGGACGTGCTGTATTGCATTTAATGCCGCAGACGTCTATTATGTACTAAGCCCTATTGAATCCAATCAGAATTTGACACGTGGAAGTTGGACAGAGCATGCTACCATGCAAGTTGATAAACAGGTCCAGTAGCAGTAGAAAGATATTATAAATATCTTTGAAGTCTTTGAAGAGGATCATAGAGGCTCTGTAAAGTATTACAGAGGTTCTGTGGTCTGGTCCTTTGTAGAGCAGTCTTCCCCGGATTCCGAGTCATTTGTCTTCTTTGCGCGTATGACAGAGCTTCGGTAGGGCGCCTCTTTAGCTTCTGTAGCTTCTTGACCTTGATCTCTCGGTAAGTTCGACAGAGCCTCTGTAAGAGGCTTTCTTCACTTAGCCTATTTTTCACTACTTCTAAATACTTCTATGATTAGGAAGATTGAAGCTAACAATCTCCCCCTAAGTAGTGAAAAATAAAAAATTGAACTTGAGTTTAGTTAGGCTAAGTTAGATAAGACAGAGGTTAAACAATACCTCGAAAGTTCTTTCATTTAGAAAATATGCCAGAGGCATTTTACATTTGAGTACAATGAAAGATAAACTTTGACTTGATTTGCAGAGATTTGAGGTTTGAGAATCAGATTTTGGCATCTTTGAAATCGTTGTAGCTTCTGTTGTCTCTTCCGATTCTTCTGATCTCTTTGTAGAAACTGATGCAGAGTTCTCTTAGGCGGATTGTGGCATCAATCTCTCTGATGAAAGTATCTGCAACATCTCTATCCATTTTCTCTGTACCTCTGTATTTTACAAGGCTTGCTCTGAACTTGTTCAGAGTACTAGTTGCGTACTTCTGACAGTCCATGCACACAAACAGTTTGACTTCGCCTTGTGGGTTTTGAAATACTAACCCGAATCTTGGTTCTGTAATGATAGAGTTGGGCACGGCGTCGGGTGGGCAACTATCTTCTGGTGGTCGTAAATTCAGATGTTTGAGACCAAGATCCTTTCCCAGTTGAAAATCTATCATACTGTAGATCAGAAGCTTTTCCCTCATTGCTTTTCTGAACACTTGATAGGCTCTGGTGTTTGCCCTTGTGTTGTAGTTGTCCTTTGTCCATTGCAGAAGGTCAGGTAGATCATAAGGATTGATATTTCTTAGGTCAGCATCAGCGAAGGTGGTTTCTGAATTGTCTTCTCTTCTGACTTTGTAAAGATTGTACCTGACCCTTGGATAGGTTCTTGTAAAGGAGAACTTGCAGAAGATTACCTTTTTGATCTTGTGGATTGAGAAGACATCTGCTTTGGTTATTGGCTTTGTCCTTGTGAAGATGTTCTCAAATTCTTCTCTGATCCTTGAATCTGTCACATGATCTGTTGGATGATTGGTCTGAAAGGTTTGTTTATAGAGGTATTTGTATACCACTTCTTCCATATCTTCATGTGTTGGACCAGGTTGTGGTACTTGTCTTCTGAGACTCTCCATCTTTTGAACAACTTCTGCAGCTCTGCCAGTTAGAGGAATGTCTGTCAGAGGCTTTAATCCATATGCCCAGTCCTCTTCTTCAGGCTTTGGAGTTTGAAAGGCATCAAAAGCGCTTTTCATCAATTTTTCTGTAGGCTTGGGCAATGATTTCTTTTTCTTGGGATCTTCTGTCAGTATTGCTTTGCCCTTGTCTTTGGCTTTTGGAGGTGCAGAACCTGTTTCTTCTGTAGGTTTGGAGGTTGGTGCTTCTGTTGGCTTGATGGTTGCCTCTGTAGGTTTTGACACTTGTATTTTAGAGGACTTTTGTGGTGATGGTTCTGTTGGCTTGAGTTGCTCTGTAACCTCTGTTGGAGATTCTTTGGTGATTTCTTCTGTGAGCTCTGTTTCTGTTGATGAAGATTTAACATCGAATCTTCTTGTCATTTTGAAAGCTAATGTGAACCTGTGCCTTTCTTCTTCTCTCTGCGCCATTCGTTCAGTCATTTTATTGTGCATCTTTCTCAGAATATCAGAAGCAGAGGTCGTTGCTCTTTTTGGTTTGGTGGCAATCGACTTTCTTCTTGGTATAGTTTGGGGTTTTTCTGTTGATTTTGTTAAAGGACTTTCTTCCAAAATGATTACCACAGGGGTGGTTATTGCCTCTATGGTTTGCTGATCAGCTTCTGGAATATTGGTTTCTTCAGGACTTGATTCCACATAGATGGGTGTTGTCTCTGTGGTCTGTTGATTTTGTTGTTGATCTTGAGTTTGTTCTGGAGGGGCTTGACTGATTGGTTCTGCTGCGATTGGTGGAGCTTGTAATCCTCTGGTCGTAGCTTTCTTCCTTATATTCTCCCTCTCAGGATGATCTGATGGACAAGGATGGTCATCATCAGAATCATCTTGACTTTTATCAGAAGTACCCTCCGCTCTGCAGGAAGCTTTGGGTTTCTTTGGTAGTTCTGCTCCTGCGGCCATCAACTTCGCACATACATCATCACAGAGGCCGAATAGAGTTGCAAGCTCTGCTTCTGTGTTGAAGCGCATTTTGCCGACACTCTTTCTGAAATCTTTGACGTAATTGGCATTTGCAGTAGTGAAGGAGACAATGACTTCTGTGACCTGGTTTATGACATTTTGACCAAGCTCTGTCAGCTGTGCTCTGGTCATGTAATCTTTTGGCTGCATTATTGTAGTGTTGCGCATTGCCTCTTCTTGAACATTTTGCAGAGCCTTCTGTAGTTCTGCAGGTGTGATGCTCTGTGATTTGTTGGATTGCTTGTTCATTTGTTCAAGGAAATGTTTTACTGATTCCTTGAATGCAGAAGTTGCAGCTATTCCAAAATCTTTAGCAGCAGAAGTGGCTGTAGTTGTGGCAGTTGTTTGAGCAGAAGATTTCATCTCTGTGATGGCTGTTTTCACCTCTGTGGACAGATTGTCCATTTTGGTGTTCAGATTCAGCAAGGCCGTTGATGTTTTCTCTGCAAAAGATGTGAAAGAGCTTTGTAACTCTTTCATGGTTTGGTTCACAGAGGTGACAAGGGTTTGGAACTCATCCCTTGATACTTGTATCCCTGGTGTAACCTCTGGAGGAACACATTCGTCTCTAGAGTGAGTCCCTGCTCCTGGGACACCTTCGTTCACCCTTGTTTGTATGTTGGGGGTGGAAGGATTTTCATCTGATCTTTGAGCAGAAGCATCTAGTGCTTCAGACTCTACAGAAGTTCTGTGAATGACATTGTCTAGATCCACTTCAGAGGTGGGTACTAGATTATCCTTCTGTTGACTCGGAGACTTGTCTAGAGTCTCTTCGTCGTTGTGCTCACTACTTCTCTCTGAAAGAAGGGTTGGCCCTATTTCGTGCGTGGCAGAGGAAACGAATTCCTCTGTAGGGTGTTCTAGTGTGATCTGGGGCGATTGATCACGACCTATAGGTGAGTCTCTGTAACACCCCGAAACAGGGGTTAACAAAAACTTCCATAAAACGGAAGAGTGGTACACATTACTAAAGTAAAAGTATACCTAAATAACATTACATAATCATTTATACAAAGATTTAGTTAATCATAACTACTATTGGACCACTAGCTTATTTGATCACCACTATAGATATCAAATATCCAAAGAATGCCGGAAAGTTCTATCATCAATCTTCCAATCTTTATCTCTCTAACAATGATCCCATGCTCACAACCCCGTTCTAGACCTTCTTGTGTCCGGAACCACTAAAATCTGTAATACATAAAACACATAACAAGTGTTAGGCTTTTAAAGCCTAAGTGAGATTTACACATAGCACATAGAGCATAATCATAGCATGTAGGAATAACAATTCGATACACTCACAAATTGGATTTCATGGAGAAGGTCCATATCGCTACCCGGTTACATCATAATCGAAGATATACCTTGATTGATACCCCACGGTATTGTCACAAGGCATAACACAACGGAAAACCCCACGGTATCCGAAGGTATGAACAAAATACATTTACCCCACGGTATGTATGATTATATCCTCCAATGCCTACTAGGTGCTCCTCCAATTATGTGAATACCAAATATGTTAATCCAAGTAATATTCAAAGCATATTAAGCACTTAACAATGGTCCAACCATTTATCATAATCAATACTACTTCCATGTAGTTCACATACATCCATATGTAATAAATTATATTCTAGATAATATCAAGCATATTTAACACATAACAATGGTCCAACCATTTAACATGATCAATACTACTTCCATGTAGTTCATATACAACCATATGTATCAAATCATATTCTATATGACATTAATAATAAACATCCATGTTTACAATTCAATAATAAGTCCATTTTGACCATTAAGCCATCATTACTTCATTAAGACATATATTAAGCCATCTTCATAATCACATACCAATGATGTATAATCAAACCCAAACCTTTAACACTAACTTTATCATGGCAATATAGTTAATGAAACACAATTAATCCTTCATTACTTACTTGAACTCTTCTTGTTTCCCTCTTAACTATTAAGAGCTTATACATCAAGATTTCTCATTAACCATACCAAAATCAAGATAAAGAATGGTAGATAAGTGTAATACAATCAATTAATTACAAGTTACTCACCTCAATTCTTCAATTAGTATAACCCTATCTTGAAGTCTTGAACTTAATTTCTCCAACAAGAAGATGAATAATGCAAGCCCTAATTGAAGTTTGATTGTTAAGATTCATATAACAATTACTTGGATTGGATTTAGATTTATGGATTTGAACTTACCTTAGGATTTAGATGGGGAATCACCTGAGAAGAAAGTAGCAGAGCATAAATCTGATTTGAGAGTTCTTAAGTGAAAGAATGGATGTCTAAGGATAAAGAGGTGGGTTTAACCCCCTTTTGGCACGTCAGGTGCTCGGCGCCGATCACCCGCGCCGATGCATCGGCGCCAATCCATCGGCGCCAATCCATCGGCGCCAGCTTCTGTTTGCCAAACATCTAAACTTTTACTAATTTAGCCGTAACTTCCTCGTTAGAACCCCGTTTTTACCCCGGAAAGAACCGTTGGACTCGTATTCAAATTACTCATCCAACTAATCCATAAAATCTAATATTTAACTTTATCATCTATTTTTCATTTATTTTCTTAAGGAATAAACTTACTGATTTCTATCGGAAGTTCTCAATTAACAAGTAACGATCACGTAAATTACTTAGGAAATCAATTATAATCTAAGAAGTCAAAATATAAAGGAATATTAGGACTATTATTATTTACAAAGATTTTCCGGGTGTTACAATTCTCCCAACCTTAAAACGATTTCGTCCCCGAAATCTATATCCTTTACAACCCAAAGTCAACCGACTCACTGTCGACCAAAATTTAACAATTCCTAACGGGAATCTAAATTCCATCCACACGGTTTATAAAGACAATTCCTCGAACAATTATTTATTAACAAAGCCCCTTCACATACTTTGTACTTATGTACGGATAAACGTTCCAACCATAGAGAAACTCCCAACCATACGACTTCAGTCCTCTCCCAACCTTAAAATGTTCTATACATCTTGATTTCAGTTTCTAATTCTAAATCAATTTAAGGCTTAATTAATACTGAGACCAACCGAATCTCTAATTTCAATTGCCCCTATCGTTAACGGCCATTCTCATTCAAAGAGCTCTAATAGACTCCAAAATCCATCTTAATAATTAATCATCTAACGGACAGGTTCACTAATCATACACAAAGGTTAGTTCACTAAAACCACTCATCACAAATGAGTATCTTAAGGTTACTACTACCATCACCATTATTCTTTTTTTTTAATCAGCTACAATTTCCCGATTACACTAAAGGTGTTTGGCCTTAAACCCAAAAGTTGACACCTAATTATCACCAACCTTTGCACTTTAACCAAACCCACACATGGGTTCCATTCACAAATAAAATCTAGAAGGAACAAGGATTCATCTTTCATATTTCCTGAACCTTACTTCTTTCCTCATTAACCGCTCCCCAACTTAGATTTGGTAAGCCTATTTAAAGTAACCGTTTATCATAAAACCTTTATCCGACTATTGCTTGGTCTTCTATACCGTCATCATCCACATCTCAATCTCCAAATATCAAAATAACATTAACGTATACTGCTTAAAAAAAATCCATACTCACTTTAAATGGAGCATACTCACCACTTTTGAATACTTCTATATGTACGGCACCCATTACTACATCTATGACCCATACGTACTACCACTTCCTCACATCAATATCGCACTACGCGACCATATTGCAATCAAGCACTAAAATATTATATATCAAAGGTGATAACTCCATTGAACCTGTAGTATAACTACATTCTTAGGTCCGACCTTTCTATCTTTACTTCCTACGTTAGCATGAAGTACTACCCTCCAATCAATATTTGTCTCTTTTCCCCAACTTTTCCACATACCGATAACACTTTCTCTTCTTTATTAAACTTCCTATGATTCAAAATCATAAACTTATTTAGCGACTCACACAACCAAAATCACTTTGGATAAACTCATACTGCCGCTCGACATTCTATTCCAATAATAGCCAAAACACTACACCATCTTACAACCACATATTCCAACAGCTTTATTGACAACAAGCACTATTCATCTAGAATCCCCAAAAAGACTTTCATCTAATGTCCCCTCTTTATCACTTATTATTACTTCTTTGTGACTCCAAACCAATATATATACAGTGCACACTACATCACAAATCGACACAGTCCATACCCTTACTATGTTCGTGCTTATTTCTTCATTATATATAAACCATCTACATCATAAGTAGAATGTTCATCTACAACAATAGTCTTTCACTATCCTAACACCCCTCCACAAGGTGATCCTTCAACTTTTAATCTTCCGATTCTATCTTGACATTCATACATGATCTCAAAAGAAGAAATTAATGTATTCACATTACGTAAACTTTAATTATCATACAATTCATGTAATTCCAACCCTCAAGCCTATGTCAAGTTAATTAAACCGACGAATACCCTTAAGACTCAACCGAATCTATAATCAAGCCATCCGCTCAAAGGGTCTATTGATCATTTATCAATTATCAACTCATGAAATTTAAAATACATCTAATCCCACATCATGCAACACACGCCTCGAGACCTGATAATCTCACGACCTCTTTATTGCTACTTTCCCAATGAAGTCATTTCATATATGTATCCATATGTACACGTATATACATATCTATATACTCCACAATATATATATATATATATATATATATATATATATATATTTTATTTTACCAAAATTCACTAGTCCCAAAGGTACTAAGAATACAAGACCATCAAACTGTCCTCACACATAAGACCAATAGTTAAACCAACACTAAAATTTATTGCACAACCACAATAAACTTCTAAAAAACGTATTTTGACCACCTAACTTTCACTTCTGTAGAAATTAAACCAAAACTTTTTCTACTCTTGATTTATTTGCCAATCACTCAAAATCCACACATGTGGTGTTTCACAAGATATGTATTGTCCGCATTCTACAACATTCTCAGTCCACCGTACACGATAATATTCGCTTTGCGCATACCCTCTACATAACAGCATGCCGGTACCGTTCATGGTTTAGTGTCTGTCCGCACAGGCATACGCGGAACGCACCCAGACAGCACCCTGTGACAGGCAAAAGGCCTCATACATCCAACACAACTGCCGACTTCAAAGTCAATAGTCGACCTATCGATACTTCTTTAATCTATTCATCAACAAGGACTGAACTTAATCCTTTCGACAAAACGTAATACAATTTACATCTCTTCGTCTTCATTTCAAACTTATTCGTGCAATACTAATATCACAAGATCACCATAAATTCTTATTTAACGTCGAGGGTATTTCCTTACTGTCTCACCACACTACTCATAGCAATTTGCTAATTCCATCACCTTGATTTCTACTAATCCTTCCTCCGGACACTACTGTCCCTTGCCAACTGTATTTCTAGTTACCAAACAAGGGTATAGACCTTCTTACAACCGACGCTAAAGTCCACTTTCAACTCTCCCATTGTTCACCTTCCTCCTAAACACCATTACCAAAACTTACAAACATTCTCCCATGGTTTATCCAACACCTCTCCATTCTCAGAGTTCTTTCTTAGCTTATAGCAATATTTTACGACTTAGTTCGTTCATAACCTTCATACATAACAATGTATTAAATGTATTATTTCGCACATTTCCTCCTTTTAAAGAACAACACTTGGAGCAACTTGGGTACACATGACCCCAAGATTCTTATAACTTTAATGTACTGCACAACGATCACGAGAATCATTTGCATACTACTTTCCGCAAAACTTAATCTTTTTCCACCAAAACGATATTGTTATGACCGTAGTATATTTAATGAAAATCTTTTCATACGACAAAAGTTGCAAGAAATTACCGACACAAAGTAAGCTAGTCGATTCTCACACTCATCTATATTTAACTTTTCTTGTAAAGTATAATGTATTTTGCAAATTACTAAACTCAAAATTTGACTGCGCGACGTAAATGGTATTACCTCTTTCTTTAAATACCCACTTGTACCTACTGACTCATCATCAACTAAATTGTTATTTATGCATTTATTTTGAAATCACAAAACCCATGTAACACACACTCGAAGACACCATGCATAAAACCCTACTTGCAATTGAGGGCTATTTGCTCAAACAAGGTCTATCGTTTAACTCACGCAACTTATCATTGACGCCCTATTTTCAACCAATGGTTACCCTCTCAACATTCTAACACTTGTTATACATGCCTTTCAAAGCTCACTTACTCAACCATTTCAGACTATACCCGTCTTGATCAAACATCTTACATTCTATTTCCACACATTTTAATCCACTTACTTAAGGTTGTCCTGGCGGACGTTCATGAGTCCCGCCAGTTCCAGGTTGTCCTTCCAATCCTCAATCATTTACCAATTTGTCCTCCAAAGAATTGAAAGACCTTGGTAGTGTTTTTACCATCACTACGCTATCGAACAAAAGTTAACCCTGAAAAAAATGGTTATATAAATATAAACACACGAAACGTACTTTACCGATCATTAGTCACTGGAACAATTTAGAAACAAGTATACTTATGTAACAATATATTCATAATAACAATAGCTAATTGAGATTGTGAATATATCATACATGAGAATCCTCATTACCGTCGTTACCGTACTAATTTCACGTATTTCTGTCGACCCTAAGACCATCCCGTCTTAATACTTCTACCCAATCTCACGATTTATAACTTATTTCATCTCAGCTTAAGTCTAAGTACCTTTTTATCATACTTAGTTCAATTAAACTAAAGCTCTGATACCAACTTGTAACACCCCAAAACAGGGGTTAACAAAAACTTCCATAAAACGGAAGAGTGGTACACATTACTAAAGTAAAAGTATACCTAAATAACATTACATAATCATTAATACAAAGATTTAGTTAATCATAACTACTATTGGACCACTAGCTTATTTGATCACCACTATAGATATCAAATATCCAAAGAATGCCGGAAAGTTCTATCATCAATCTTCCAATCTTTATCTCTCTAACAATGATCCCATGCTCACAACCCCGTTCTAGACCTTCTTGTGTCCGGAACCACTAAAATCTGTAATACATAAAACACATAACAAGTGTTAGGTTTTTAAAGCCTAAGTGAGATTTACACATAGCACATAGAGCATAATCATAGCATGTAGGAATAACAATTCGATACATTCACAAATTGGATTTCATGGAGAAGGTCCATATCGCTACCCGGTTACATCATAATCGAAGATATACGTTGATTGATACCCCACGGTATTGTCACAAGGCATAACACAACGGAAAACCCCACGGTATCCGAAGGTATGAACAAAATACATTTACCCCACGGTATGTATGATTATATCCTCCAATGCCTACTAGGTGCTCCTCCAATTATGTGAATACCAAATATGTTAATCCAAGTAATATTCAAAGCATATTAAGCACTTAACAATGGTCCAACCATTTATCATAATCAATACTACTTCCATGTAGTTCACATACATCCATATGTAATAAATTATATTCTAGATAATATCAAGCATATTTAACACATAACAATGGTCCAACCATTTAACATGATCAATACTACTTCCATGTAGTTCATATACAACCATATGTATCAAATCATATTCTATATGACATTAATAATAAACATCCATGTTTACAATTCAATAATAAGTCCATTTTGACCATTAAGCCATCATTACTTCATTAAGACATATATTAAGCCATCTTCATAATCACATACCAATGATGTATAATCAAACCCAAACCTTTAACACTAACTTTATCATGGCAATATAGTTAATGAAACACAATTAATCCTTCATTACTTACTTGAACTCTTCTTGTTTCCCTCTTAACTATTAAGAGCTTATACATCAAGATTTCTCATTAACCATACCAAAATCAAGATAAAGAATGGTAGATAAGTGTAATACAATCAATTAATTACAAGTTACTCACCTCAATTCTTCAATTAGTATAACCCTATCTTGAAGTCTTGAACTTAATTTCTCCAACAAGAAGATGAATAATGCAAGCCCTAATTGAAGTTTGATTGTTAAGATTCATATAACAATTACTTGGATTGGATTTAGATTTATGGATTTGAACTTACCTTAGGATTTAGATGGGGAATCGCCTGAGAAGAAAGTAGCAGAGCATAAATCTGATTTGAGAGTTCTTAAGTGAAAGAATGGATGTCTAAGGATAAAGAGGTGGGTTTAACCCCCTTTTGGCACGTCAGGTGCTCGGCGCCGATCACCCGCGCCGATGCATCGGCGCCAATCCATCGGCGCCAGCTTCTGTTTGCCAAACATCTAAACTTTTACTAATTTAGCCGTAACTTCCTCGTTAGAACCCCGTTTTTACCCCGGAAAGAACCGTTGGACTCGTATTCAAATTACCCATCCAACTAATCCATAAAATCTAATATTTAACTTTATCATCTATTTTTCATTTATTTTCTTAAGGAATAAACTTACTGATTTCTATCGGAAGTTCTCAATTAACAAGTAATGATCACGGAAATTACTTAGGAAATCAATTATAATCTAAGAAGTCAAAATATAAAGGAATATTAGGACTATTATTACTTACAAAGATTTTCCGGGTGTTACAGTCTCTTTAAGGAGACTCCCTAGGAATGGATTCCCCGGTTTCTGTGGGCGCAGAAGTCGAAAGAGTGACTTCTGGCTGGATGGGTTGGGTTTGGATCGAGCTGTGCTGCTCTTTTTCAATAACTCCTTCTGTAGCTAGATCTGCGGAGTTAGATATGTGGGTTGCACTGGGAGTTGGTTTTGGTTGTGTGCCTCTATTAATCCAGACATCTTTTCTTATTTCCTCCTCTGTTAAGCATCCAAGCACTACATTATTTTCTTTCATTTCAGCTTCTGTAGCTATCTGATGGCTTGGTGCTTCTTCTCTAGCTTCTGTTGAAGTTCCTTGCTATTTGCCTAAGAAGTGATACATTTGATGAGAGCCGTATAATCTCATGACATGTGGATGATAGAGACCTTTTCGTATCCAGACAGCTTCTTCTTCATCTGAATCTACCTCTGAGACCTCCACTCTTGTCTCCCATGTTTTAAATCCCTCTTCTTGTACAACTTCTGCCTCTTTTCCTTTCTCTAAAGCCTCTGTTATTTCATCTCTATTCCACTCAGCTTCTGTTTGTTCTATTTCTTCTGAAGCTGGGCTTGGACTCCTTCTATGGACGTCCAATCTTTGTTGAATGAAGGGGTTTTGTAGAATAACAGGTGTCTCGGCTGATTGATCTCTGGGTGTTTGATCATTTTCTTGCAGATGTGTGTCAATGCCAGAAATAGAGAAGTGTTGTTCTTCTGGGGAGTGGTGGTCGAGAGGTTGTGCCGTCCACCCTGCTGTATTTAAAGTGTTGGCAATGTCAGGGTTCTGTAGGAAATCGTTTAGGTTTCCTTGGTGAGCAAATCGATCTGGGGATTGATGGGGCGATTGATATCCCTCTTCTGTCATTTCTACTTCTGCATCTTCTTCTTCTGCATTTCTTTCTTCTGCGATTGCTTCCTCTTCTATGGTAACCAATTTCTCAAGTGATTTACCATGCTTCCTTTTGGTTTTCCTCCTCTTAGGTTTTGGTGCCCCTTCCTCTGTGGTTTTTGATTTTCTTTTCTTCTTCAGTTTTGGAGAGGAGGGAGGAGCAGAGGAGCCAATTTCTGTGGCATGAGGAGGTGAAGGTTGATCTTCTGTAGCGCTTGTAGAGGTGCCTTCTGCATTTTTCCTCCTTTTTGATTTTGGAGTAGAGGCAGAAGATTTCGAAGAGGACTTCTTTCCCATGAGCTCTGCACGTTTGGCTATGAAGCTAAGTTGAATAGCCATGTGTTTTTCTAATTTGTTATATTTTTCTTCTTGAGTGGAAAGAGGTTCTGCAATCATTGTTCCTAGGGGGACACCTAAACGCGGGGGTGTCATAGGACTCGGTTTTGGAGTTCTATGATCGCGTATATATTCTTCCTTAAGGGTTTTGTTCGAGGCATACTTCAGAAGGTTCTTTGACAGAGGTCTGCAGTGTGTGTAGCCATCTACATGATCAGTGGGGGTATTTTTGTTCATTGGGAACTGTTTGGGAATTGGCCCTTCCATTGGCCATTTCTGTATCAGCAACAGAGGTTCGAACAAAACTCCCAGTATTCTTTGGAATTGCAGAGGTGGTAGAAACTTAGGATCGTCCTCTTTGACCCTTCTTGTGTTGTTCTTTCTGTTGATGGTGTTGATGATCTCGTGCATCATTATGGTCGCGTAATCCAGTGGGAGATCATAGTAAACCCCATACATGATGGTTAATATCTGATGTGAGCTCTGGTCAATACTGCCTATCTTCACTGTCAGGCATCTGTTAAGAATTGAGAACAAGGTGTTCCACAGAGGTGGTAATCTGCCTCTGCGGAAGTCATTTCTCTTCCTCAGTGGGGTGTTGTACCCAAGCATTTCTAGGAAACGACAGATCTCGTCGTCTGTTGGTTGCTCTGCATACTTCTTTAATCCAAGAAGACCCCTTGTTGGTAGGTTGAATTCAAGTGAGAACATTGTTCTATTGAACTTGATTTCCAGATGTTCAGATTTGTCAGGTCTTGAAATGTACCCTTTGATAAGAGAATCATCTTTATCAAATCGGCAACTTTGCCAAAACTGGTTCAAATATCTAACTGGAATTTTCTTTGGGGTTCTTGAGAGTAAAGGGAAGAGGATATGATTTTCCATTATGTTTAGAAGAATGGCATGGGCTTCGCCGAAAGCAGTGGGTGAGGGGACCAAATAGCAATTGTTGGATTTGATTGGTAGTACCTTTTCGAAATGATCCTTTGCTATGAGTTTTGAAGATGTGTGGTCGGAGCAAAGTCTGCTGAATCGCCGGAATCTTCTAGTTCAATATTTTGGGCAGGGTTGGGGTTTTCTGAATGTTCAGAATGAGCAGGTGAATGTTCTGGTGAGTTCGCCGGAAAGTGTGCAGGGGAGATAGCTTGAGAAGATGAAGCCATTTGGTAATGAGAATAAGATACTTGCAGGTTTTTGCAGGGTTTCGCAGGAGAAGAATGAGAGTTTGTAAAAAGTTTATGAGAGGGTAAGCTTGGTTTTTATAGAAGGGTAAAACGGTAGAATTCGAGAGAGTAAAATATATGGCAATTGATTAAAATTTGGAATCCGTACTCAAGTTAGAACGGCGGGTTCAGCTTTCCATAGAAAACGTTCCATGTACGCCCAATGAAAATGGGACACGTAGGCCATGTCAGAAGATGACAAGATGTCGTGCGCGGCCCATTAATGCTAGGCGCGTGGGGTTGTTCTTAGCCACATGTGATTCACTCTCAGTAAAAGTAACCGTTATTACTACAGAAATGCCCAAGTAACAGATTGATAAAACTTCTGTAGTTTACAGAAGCTCTGTGATCTTGAAAATCTTTGATGTTTATCCCTTTCTCATATATCTCATCGTTATCATGACTTCTGAGGGGTTCTTCTTTAACCAAAACGTTTGTAAAGGCATTGGAGAGGATCAATAGGATTTTTAGTTAAGAGTTTTTACTCGTAGAGGTTTTGTGGCTCTGTTGGAACTTGCAGAAGCTCTGTGAGGGCCAGCAGAAGTATCTATGAGGGAAAAAATCTCATAACAAAAATTCTATTAAATTTTCTGATCATCCAATTTTTGATCTGTTTTAAGAGATGTTTTTCGGACTTATTTGAAAGTTGGTGTCCGAGAAAACTGTTATGAAAAAAGTTTTGTTCATGAAGGTCATGGTGTATGTATTCGGTTTCCGAGATAACATTCCAAAAGATCGATAGAGGGTTAATTTGTTATCACAGAGCATATTTCTGGCAGAACCTCTGTTGAGCTCAGCAGAAGCTCTATGATCTTAAATTTCACCTAATTCGAATTTTATGAAACTTTTTGAGCTTTTGATTTTTGAAATGTTATTCTCAGTATTTTTAGGACATATTTGACAATTTGTGTCCTAGAAAACTGTTTTCAAAAACCTTTTGTGCGAGAGACATACCTTTTGGTTCTTCTTTTCTCGGCAGTGATGTCTGACTTCTGTCGATATAGATTCATCGACATTCTTCTTTGGCTTTTTGCTCCCCCTTGATCTAATCACCTCTGTAGATCATTTCAGGGTCCCTTTTTGCTCCCCCTTGATCTAATCACCTCTGTAGATCAAGTAATTTACTTTTGCTCCCCCTTGACCTATGTTTGGATCAAAGAATGATAAGTTTTGCATAGAACATAGGTCATGTTTTCCAGAGGTTCTGTAGGGGTCGTCAAAGGTTCTGAGTAGACCCACAGAAGCTCTGAGATTTCAAGAACTATTTAAGATTGAGAATTTACATACAGAAATAAATCAATCAAAGCAATAAGTAAAGCAATAGAAATATCTACATATTTACAGAAGATAAAGCTATACTTACAGTGGATTTTCACGTCATATTGATCATTCCTAACTTACCCACCAAGAAATTGAATCTTTTCTCGTCTAGAGCTTTGGTGAATAAGTCCGCGAGTTGGTATTCTGTGGGCACGAAATGCATCTCGATTGTACCGTATTCAACATGATGTTTCAAGAAATGGTATCTTATATCGATATGCTTGGTTTTTGAGTGTTGCACAGGATTGGCAGAGATAGCAATGGCACTTTTGGAATCACAGAAGATGGGTATTTTGAATAGGATGTGGCCGTAGTCTTTTAGCTGAGTCTTCATCCATAGAACCTGAGAACAACAGCTTGCAGCAGCAACGTATTCAGCTTCTGCAGTGGATGTTGAGAAACAATTTTGCTTCTTGGAGGTCCAACTGACTAGTTTACCACCTAGGAATTGACAACTCCCAGAGGTACTCTTTCTGTCGAGCATGCATCCTCCATAGTCCGAATCTGTATAAGCTTTAAGACTAAAACCAGAGTTCTGTGGATACCAGAGACCGAGATTTTTGGTCCCCTTTAGATATCTAAAGATTCTTTTCACAGCATCATAGTGTGATTTCTTAGGATTAGCTTGATAACGTGCACAAAGACATGTGACATGCATAATGTCAGGTCTGCTTGCAGTTAAGTATAACAGAGATCCAATCATGCCTCTGTAGAGAGTGCATTCTACAGAGATGCCACCTGGATCTAAGGATAACTTATTTCCAGTGGCCATTGGAGTTTTCATTGCAGAGGTATCAGAGAGGCTATACTTGAAAAGAATGTCAGAGACATATTTGGCCTGATTTATAAAAATTCCCTCTGATGTTTGTTTGACTTGGAGTCCGAGGAAGAATGTTAATTCTCCCATCATACTCATTTCAAACTCACTCTGCATGAGTTTTTCAAAACTTTTGCACTCTTCTGTATTAGAAGACCCAAAAATTATGTCGTCCACATAGATTTGTACAAGCATTATTTCACTGTTTTTATGTTTATAGAATAAGGTAGTATCTGTTGTACCTCTATCGTAGCCATTTACTAGAAGGAAGGTAGAAAGTCATTCGTACCATGCTCTTGGAGCATGTTTCAGTCCGTACAGAGCCTTTTCAAGGTAGTATACATGCCTTGGGAACTTTGAGCTTTCAAACCCTGGTGGCTGATTTACGTAAACCTCTTCTTGGATTTCACCGTTGAGAAAAGCTGATTTTACGTCCATCTGATAGACTTTAAAACCTCTGTAAGCTGAGAAGGCTAATAATATTATTATTGCTTCGAGTCGTGCAACAGGAGCAAAAGTCTCATCGTAATCTACGCCTTCTTCTTGTCTATAACCCTTGGCCACCAATCGTGCTTTATTTCTGATGACCACTCCATCTTCATCCTTCTTATTTCTGTAGACCCACTTAGTCCCAATGGCCTGTTTCCCTCGTGGCAGAGGTACTAAAGTCCATACTCTGTTACGCTCAAACTGCAGAAGTTCTTCTTGCATGGCGTCTAGGGCTTCAGAAATCTTCTTTGGTTCTATCACACTAATAAAATTTGTAAAGAAACAAAAATTTGCAGTGGCAGACCTGGTTTTTACTGAGTCAGAAGATTCTCCGATTATTTGGCTTGGAGGATGGTTTTTTGTCCGCTGAGTGGTGCGTGGAAGATGGTCATCAATGTCACCGAACCTTTCTTCAGAAGCTTCTTGTGGATCTTCTTCTTGTGTAGCCTCTGTCGTTCTTCTTGCCTTGGTAGTTGATTCTACCATTTCTGGAATGATTGGTATGAGTGGTGGTGGAGTTTGTTCCTCTGAGGACGTATAGTCTTGGTCCTCAATTTCCTCTGTAATTGGTTCTTCTGTGGATTGTGGAGTTTGTTTTTCAGCAGCTTCTGGGGTCGTTTTTCTTGATGTTTCATCTTCTGCATTTTCTTCTTCAGCATTTGCATCTGTAGTATTTATAGAAGAAGATGAAGCATTATTTGGACCAGTTAGAGTCATACCTGTAGGATTTTGTTCAACAGAGGATGGTTCTTCAGAAACTCTGATGGTTCCAACAGAAGGATCAATGTCATCGTGGAACATCTCTAAAAATAGAAGATTCAAGTCTTCTTTCGTTTGCGAGATGCCAGAGGTTTCTCTTTTAAGTTCGAGTTCTGAACTGATTTTCTCGGAAGTCTTTTGGAATGAATCATCAAAAGAAACATTGATACTTTCTACGATTTTGCGAGATCTTGTAAGGTATACTCTGTAGGCTTTGGAAGTGGCAGAGTATCCAATGAATTTTCATTCGTCAGCTTTTACCTCAAACTTTCCTCTGGAATCTCTGTCGTTTAAAACAAAGCATTTACATCCAAACACATGGAAAAACTTGATGTTTGGCCGCCTTTTGTTGATCAGTTCGTAAGGAGTCTTGATGTGTCTTTTCACAATGGTTGACCGATTCTATGTGTAACAAGCGGTAGAAATTGCTTCTGCCCAAAAGTTCATCGGTAATCCGCATGCTGATAGCATAGTTCTTGCGGCCTCCACGAGCATTCGATTCTTTCTTTCTACTACGCCGTTTTGCTGTGGAGTGCGTGCGGCATAGAAGTTCTGTGATATTCCTTCCGTAGTAAGATAGGCTTCAATGGTAGAGTTTTTAAATTCTGTGCCATTGTCACTTCTTAACTTCTGTATTCTGCATTCATAAAGAACTTGGATTCTTTTCATTAGATTAATCAAGTTGATTGGAACATCCGATTTCTTTCGAACAAATTCAACCCATGTGAAGCGCGAACACTCATCAATTAAGACAAGTATATATTTCTTGCCACCTAGGCTCTGTATGGCAATGGGACCGCAGAGGTCGACATGAAGCATGTACATAGGCCTAGTGCAAGACACATCTGTTTTGCCTCTGTGGGAAGCTCTTCTGAGTTTTCCCATTTCATAGGCAGAGCACAAGTGATCCTTATTAAATTTAACATTAGGCAAACCTTTAACTAGATCAAGTTTGACCAGTTTATCCAAGGTGTGAAAGTTCAAGTGACATAACCTGTTATGCCATAACCAGGCTTGTTTACTTTCGCAAGCTACAAGGCAAACTTTGTCTTTGGTTGTTCAACAAAAGTTCATCAGATACAGATCACCTTTTCTTTCGGCTCGCAGAAGTTCCATTCCTGTGTCTTCACTTTGCAGAGAGCAGAAAGTCCTTTTGAACAAGACATCAAATCCTGTATCACAGAGTTGACTTACACTGAGTAGGTTGTGTTTAAGGCCATTCACATATGCAACTTTGTATACAGAGACATTTTCCTTCTATTTGACTCCATAGCCCTTGATGTGTCCCTTCTTGTTGTCTCCAAAAGTTACAGATCCACCATCGTGTGTTTCTTTGTACGTGGATAGTAAACTTCTGTCGCCAGTCATGTGCCTTAAGCATCCGGAGTCAAGATACCAAATTGGCACATACCGCTTCTGTAAGACAATCACAGAGACTTAGGTACCCATATCCATATGGGTCCAATATTGTTAGAATTTTTCAAGTTTGCCTTAGCATTCTTGAAATACATTTTATCTTTTGTAGAAAGATCAGATTGTTTCTCTCTAGGTTTTGACTTTGGAGTTTGAATTTTAGTGGAGAGTAAGCAATCAGGACTTGAGAAGTGATTTTTCAATTTGAACATAAGATCAAAACAATGACAGTATTTAATATGAGACGTGATTTGTTTGAACTTTTCATTGAATTTCTTGAACTGAGCCACAGAGGCATTACATTCTTTCTTAACATTAGATTTCTTATTACAAGAAGATCTATGAATACTAGAATGTTGTTTGCAAAAATCTTGTTTAGGTCCTGCCTTCTGTGAGTCTCTTCTGTGATGAACGTCTGTCTTCACTGTCACAGAGGGAAGATATTTGTTAGCTTCAGGCCTTAAAGGTTTTGAAAATTTTGAGCTTTTAGGATTTTCATAGGCCTTTTTCAGATTATTAAGCTCTGTAGAGGTTTTGACTTGTATACACATTTTGAGAAAATCTGGACAGATAGGTATCTCTGTGATTTTCTCTTTTGGAGAAATTGTTCTGTTAAGAACCTCAGAGGAGAATTTAACATCCTCTGTGTCACAGTGAACTATCCCTGATTTAGAATCAGTCTCTGAGTCGTCAGAGGTTGAATCGTCCTCATATACAGAGGTTGAGTCATCTCTTTCGACAGAGGCTGGATTTTCTGAGCATGTATCGTACGAGCTTTCTTCCTCTGTAGAATAACTTTTATAGATGGCAGAGGTTTCTGATGAGATCTCTTCAGCGAGAATTTGATCTATAGAAGATGTACAGAGATTTTCTAAAACATTTGATTTCAAAACTTCCAAAATTTCTTTTTCAATTGATCTTTTAAGTTTTTCTTCTGAAAAGATGGGTTTAAACTCTGGAGCTTTTGCAGATAATTTCTTTTCGACATCTAACATACAGACAAAAGCAACCTGTGTTTGAGTCTCTGGTTTACCAAACTTGAAGATACCAATCTGATCTTGTGTTTTCAGATATTTCTTTGGTTTGATTCCTCTATTGACAGAGGTTGAAGATGATGAATCTGTGTTTTCAAACCACACATTGATCATCTTCGTATGTTTCCTTAAGTGAGGTTCTGCAGAGATTTTAACCCTTTTACTTACAGAGAGTAAGTTTGGAAAAGATGGTTTATTTGTATTTCCTATTACAAACAGAGAAGACAGAGGTTTAAGTCTTTTGCCTTCAACACCTAGAGTAATATCATCGTACCCTATACCTCGTCTTCCTATTTGTGAGTTTACTTTCTCATACACCTTCTGTGCATCTTTATAGTTTTTAAGTAAAACTTCTCTTCTGAGTAGATCTTGCCAAAGTACATCTCTCTCTTTTTGAAAGTATTCTTTGAGAGCTTTTATGTCCGTTGTTTCACTCCGAGAAACTGAAAGCTCTTTAGTTTTGATTTTTAAAGCAGAGGTTAATTCAGAAATTTGCCTTTTTAAAGGATCTACATTTTTGCTCCAATATTTTTCTACTCTTTCCTTTTCTTCGAAAATTTTGGCTTTTTCTTGAGTGAGAAGCCTTACTTCTCTCTCATTAAAGGTGAGTTTTTTTTGAATGCTTTCATTTATCTCTTTTAGTTCAATCAGTTCAATGTTAAGTTTAATTGAATCATTATCTACAGATTTAATACAAGAGGTAGAGTTTAAAATGGATACCTCATTGTCAGTGTCGGAGTCGACTTCTGCCATGCCACAGAACAAGGCATTGGTTGTGAATTCATCATCAGAGGTAGAGTCTGACTCGAAGTCCTCCTTATTTGCTTCAGAATGCCCTTTGTTCGCCATCAGGGATTTTTGCACATAATATTCAGCCTTCTTTTTGTAAAAAGCTGAGTCCTTCTGTGGGCGATTTTGTCTACTTCTGCATTCTTTTGCGAAATGGCTTGGATTGCCGCAGTTGAAGCAACCTTGGGAGGTGTTTCCAGTTCGATCGTCGGACTTCTGTTGGTCTCCACCTTTCTTTGTTCGGCATTCGTTTGCATAATGACCAGGCTTACCACATTTGTAGCATTCTTGTGTGTGGCCTACCTTGTCATATGACCTCTGTCGGTCATTTCCTCTGTAGTTTCTTTCGCTCAACCTCTGTTGGTCATCATTTCTGTAGTCTGACCTCTGTCTGTCACTTGATTCTTCTTTTCTTCCATCATCTCTTCTATCTCTCTGGTTGTTTCTGCTATATCTGTCATTTCCAAAATTTCTTTGGTTACCTCTGAACTCTCTTGTCAATAGAGCCAATGATTTAGCTAATGACGCAAGAGTTATTTCTTCCTCTATCAGCTCGTCTTCTTTGCTATCAACCATCACTATCTTCTTCATCTTCTCCTTCTTCTTCTCCTCTGTTGCTCTCTCATTTCTCGGTCTCTCTGTAGCCTATGTTGATTTACTAACCAATGCGTATGGTGCAATGGCTATTGTTTTAGCCTGTGCTATTTGAGGCTCTTGTGCAGCTAGTGTTCCATAGAGATCAGAGAGTGTCCATGAGTCTAGATCTTGGGTTGTTTGTAAAGACATAGACAGTTGAAGCCACTCATCATTCAGGCTCTTTAGAAACATGACGTTATTTTCTTTCGAGGTTCTGTGAATGCCAGACCTTCTGTATTTGTTTATGAGAGAGTTGAACCTGTCGTACGTTGTTTGCAGAGATTCTGTTGCAGAGGCTCTGAATGCATGATATTCATTTATGTACTTTGCCCTTCGGTTCTTCTGTGTTTTAGCACCCCCTTCCAACTGTCTTTCTAATTCTTTCCAAAGATCGTGCGCAGTTTCGCATGCATCTAAGGATTGAAAAAGCTCGTTGGGGATAGCCATTATCAAGATTCTTTTTGTTTTCTGTGCAACTTCATCTTCTGCCTTATCTTCATTTGACCATTCTTCTTTTGGCTTTGGTTTTTGATGTTCAGGGATTTCAGGAGATTCAGCAGTAGCTGGTACTCGAGGTACTACTATCATGGGAACAGGAGGAAGGTTGTAAAGATATTGTACTAGATTTTTTTCAGTACCCTCAAAGAAATGAACCATTCTTATCTTCCATTGAGGATACTCATCTCGTAGGAGAGTAGGAGGCTTGGTGAGTGAACCAGCAGTAAATAAGTTATTTGTATTTGTCATTGTTAAGGTTCTGAAAGGATAGTATGTTTAAAGAGTATGAGTCTGATGATCTGGAAAGTTTTCTGGGTTTGAACAGTTCCCAGAGTACACTTTAATGGAGTTTTAACCTAGAAATGAGGAATAGGTTAAAAAAAGAATGATGTCTATCACTAATCTTGTAACAAAGAGGATCACTTGATATTGAAAATCAAGCTTTGCTCTGATACCAATTGTTGGTTCACGTTTTGTTTAAACAAGATTATCAGATCTATTAGTTCAAGTTTGAGTTTGATGCGGAAGCGTATTTGAAGAACTAACAGATATGTTTGATAGATTTAGAACACAATATAAATAAACAGTGAACAGGAAATAATATCTCAAAGTTTACTGAATATATATATTAAGAACAGATTCAAGAACAGTGAGTAAGCAAAGCTTTAAAACAGACATGACTCTCAAAGTGTTTAAGTTGTGTGTTCTTGTGATGTTTTTCTCTCTTGATTTCTTGTTAGGAAGAACTCAACATGAGTCTTCCTTATATACTACTCTAAGGGGACCATAAAGCATAAGCTACTATTCATAACGGATGGTATGAATAGTTGAAAGGATGGTATGAACAGTTTGGACGTGCGGTATTGCATTTAATGCAACAGACGTCTATTATGTACTAAGCCCTATTGAATCCAATCAGAATTTGACACGTGGAAGTTGGACAGGGCATGCTACCATGCAAGTTGATAAACAGGTCCAGTAGCAGTAGAAAGATATTATAAATATCTTTGAAGTCTTTGAAGAGGATCACAGAGGCTCTGTAAAGTATTACAGAGGTTCTGTGGTCTGGTCCTTTATAGAGCAGTCTTCCCCGGATTCCGAGTCATTTGTCTTCTTTGCGCGTACGACAGAGCTTCTGTAGGGCGCCTCTTTAGCTTCTGTAGCTTCTTGACCTTGATCTCTCGGTATGTTCGGCAGAGCCTCTGTAAGAGGCTTTCTTCACTTAGCCTATTTTTCACTACTTCTAAATACTTCTATGATTAGGAAGATTGAAGCTAACACTAACTAAGAAGTTCAGGAGATTTTCCAAAAAGAAAATGTTTAGAAAGAACAGACCTCTTTCCATAACTGACAAGCCTAGATCATCAGCTTTTGTTGATAAGGCTACTGCTACTTGTTTTAACTGCGAAAAGACAGGACATTTCGCTAACGAGTGCAGGTCTAAGAAAGTGTCTAGACCCTCAGCTTTTACAAAGAAACCCTTTGTTCCAAGGAATAAAGATGACAAATATTCAAAGCTGAAAGAAAAATATGCTAAGCTGAAAAGCTTTAAGAAGAAGAATAAAGGCCTGATGGCTGACTATGATTGGGCTGCTTCTGATGAAGAAGCATCATCATCTGACTTTGAAGATGATGAAGCAAATCTATGTCTCATGGCCAAGATTGAAGAAGAGGAAGAAAGCTCAGACATTCCCTCCACTTCAACATCTGCTATTCAGGTATCACCTTCTTTCTTTACCAATATTGCAAATATTGATGAATCTGATAGTCTCCGTAAGATCGATCTCTTGACTAGAAGTTTATACGAAGCCATGAACGGCAAAACTGTGGTTGAAAACCAAAATCTTGATCTCGCTGAAAAGCTTAAAAACTGCCACCTTCAAATAGAAAAGCTTTCTAAAATTGAAGAAGATTTTAAAGATCAAGTATATTTAAATCAGCTAGTCAAAATCGAACGAGCAGAAGCTATCGCTGCATTAAAAGCTGAAAAAGCTACTGTTGAAGGATGGTGTAATTCTTCAACAAAGATCACTGAGATAATAAAGTCTCAGATTCCCCTGAGTGATAAACGTGGTTTGGGTTACAAATATGATACTCCAAAACCAACCACTGAGCGTTCAATGCTTAAATTTGGAACGTTCGTATCCTCAGTCGCTGATACTTCATCTTCTCAGTGCTCCTCGTCCATTACACCAATCCCTGGGGAAACTCCTACCTCCTCAAAAGGCAAGGAGAAAATGGTTTATTCAAAACCTACCTCTGTCTCTAAAGACAAAGGTAAAGGAATTGTTACTTACCAGAATCCTCAGAAGGGTACCTTAGTACCAAAGCTGAATGCTTCTAAAGCTTCAGTGGCTCATCCCTCTGGATCAAGGAAGCAGATCTCTGGATCTATTCAGCGATCTACTCCTAGACTCAGATTGGATGTCCTTGGTAAGAAATCTGAAGAACTGAATGTTCGTCCCATTTCTAAAGCCAATAGTTTACTTGGTGCTGGCACTTCTAATTCGAAATTAAAAGCTCAGCATTCAAATGGTCCTAGAACTACTTTTAGTTATAGGAAATGTTATCACTGTGGACTTACCGATCATATTGCTAGTAAGTGCCCCACAGCCACCAAAGCTGAAAAGATAGCTAAGGTGAAGATTGCCCCCAAGGCAAAGAAGACCAACCCTGGTGCAAATCAGGTCAAGGTGAATCCTACCACTGAAGTTAAGAAATTAACCAAAGTGAAGAAAGACAAAGCTGAATCTTCAAATGCTGCGAAGACTGCTGAATCTTCCATTCCAACTACTTCCACTAACAAATGTGTATACATGGTAAAGTGGGTACCCAAGAAAAACTAATCTTCTTTTGTATTGCAGGTTAAGAAGGGTATCTGGTATCTTGATAGCGGATGCTCTAGACACATGATGGGTGAACTAACATATTTCCTTGGTCTTCAGATTAAGCAAACTGAAAAAGGAACTTTTATCAATCAGGGAAAGTATGTTAAAGATATGCTGAAGAAATTTGATTTAACTCATAGTTCAGCTATGAAAACCCCTATGGCACCACCGCTGACACTTGACAAGGATTCAAAGGGAATACCTGTTAATGTCACGCTGTACCGTGGGATGATCGGCTCACTATTGTATCTTACAGCTAGCCGACCCGATATTATGTTTGCAACATGTTTGTGTGCACGATATCAAGCTGAACCTATGTTATCTCATATGAAAGCTGTAAAGTGAATCTTTCGATATCTTAAGGGTACAGCGAACCTAGGTCTTTGGTATCCCAAAGATTCAGGATTCGATCTAACCGCCTATTAAGATAGTGATTTTGCAGGTTGCAAAATGGATAGGAAAAGCACCACAAGAGGATGTCAGCTCCTGGGTGGAAAGCTGGTAAGTTGGACAAGTAAAAAGAAAAATTCAGTGTTCACTTCCACAGCTGAAGCTGAATATGTAGCTGCTGGAAGCTGTTGTTCTCAAGTCTTGTGGATGAGAAATCAGCTACTAGACTATGATCTTCAGCTCTACAAAATTCCAATCTATTGCGACAGCACAAGTGCCATCGCTATAGCAAACAATCCAGTACTACATTCAAAGACCAAACATATAGAAATCAAATATCATTTTATCAGAGATCATGTGATGAATGGTGATATAGAACTTCATTTTATCCCAACTGATTATCAGTTAGCTGATTTATTTACCAAACCTCTTGATGAGACAAGATTCAACTTTCTCATCAGCGAGCTTGGAATGCTGAACTTTGAAGGGTAAAATCCTAAACGGTTCACATTGATCAGCGATAGGATAAAATCAACTCTTATAACCTATTCAATCATCTTCTCTCTGAATAAAACTTGGTTAAAGCTGATATCAAGGTATGTTTTCTCTCTCTGACAATCGCATGAAAATGCAAGATTTCAAAACAAAATGCATCGCTGAATACCTCTTATTTAACAGCGATATTTTGAAATTTCTTAAAAACCATCACTGAATATTTTCATTCAGTGCTTCATGTTTTCAAAAGTATCCCTGAGTTTTTCAAAACCTTAGAGACAACCAAGAATATGAAAGGACAGTTGTGACGTCATTGCAACGGATAAACCCCGACACGTTTTCTCTTCCTGACACACGTTTGCACGTCTCGTTCAAACTTCCAATCAAATGCAAACACGTGTCCGTGTCATGATGAAAATCTTTTCCCGCTCAAGATTTTCTCTCTCTAAACTCTTTATATAAACAAACTCGTAGTTTATATTTTTCTTTTACGTGATCAATCTTCCTCCGCAAGAAAGAATTCACTGTTGCATTTGCGCTTTCAAAAATTTCAAGAACTGTTCATCATCTTCTTCATCAAACATCAAGGTTAATATGTTCTTATTTATTACCAAATGAGTATAACTTGTTTCTGATCTTTTCTTTGTTTTAACAAGATCAAACAAAAGAACTTCTTAAAATGAAATCATTTTCTTTCATGATTTTATGAACACAACCATTTCATGGTTGTTCTTCAAGTTTAAATGCGAAAATCTTAAACTTGTTTTTCATTCGTTTCCAGAATCTAATTCTTCATAGAAAACTGGATAACAAGAATAAATGGGTTTACATTTCGTTTCTTAAAATCAAGAAAAACCCTAATCTTCATTAAGACATTTGTGTCTGAATGAAATGAATAAAATTTGAACCATCTTAATGGAAAATCTTTCCACATTAAGATAATTCTTATTTGTTAACATCTTTGGTTGAACTGATAATACAGAGAAATGGCTTCTTCTGACATTCCTGCTACCGCTGATAACATCTACGTTGATTCTGAGGAAGTGGACATCCTCAAGGCTCCTCAAGTCAAGTTTGCCCTTGACAAACTAGATTGGACCAAGGTGAACAACCTCTATGCGCTTTTCGAGTTTCCTCCTCGAAAGCAAGTCACACATCTAGATGATGCTGTGAAATTCCTAAAGAATTGCTGCATCTCCACAGCCCTGACCATAACACCTCCTGCTCATCAGCTCTTCTTCTCACAATTCTAGTACTCAGCCAGACACTCTCAACTACCTTCAGCCAAAGACCCCTCCAAAACAATCGATTGCATCCTCTGCGACATCGAATATGGCACCATGAAGATCACCCCTACCATTATTCGCAAAGCTCTCAGCCTTCCCATCGCTACCAAGGAAAAACCTTTTGTTCCCCTCCCTGACCCCAAGAAAAACTCAGACAGGGAAGCCATCATTGCATTTTTTGATGCAATGGGCTATGTATGGGAAATCGGCAGAGACATGAAGGCCGAGAAGAAGCTGACGATTATCAAGAAATCGAAAATGCCCAGCGAGATGAATTTCATCTTCACTCATCTAATCAGCTGCATGACTGCAAAGAGCGGCTCCTCTGACCAAGCCGCTAAACCTCAGCAAGCAATGGGGTATGCACTGCTGAAAGGTCTCAACATAGACTAGGCATCGATTATCTATGATGACCTAGTTTTAAGAGTGGACACCGTTGCTGACAGACCTCCATGGGTTCCTTACCCCCGATTCATCAGCGCCTTCTTCCAATATGGCCTGAAGGAGAGCTACCCACCTTTCCCATGATGAATCTATCAGGGGAGAGAAGACGAATGCTGAAGAAACCACCGCTGGACCTCAGGGAGATGAAAACCCTGAGGAAACCGAGAAGCTCGCCTCTGTATCTGAGGGGGAGCAACTCAAAGAAGAAGCTGATAAACCGAATCCGAAGCAGAAGATGATGAAGCCGTCGACATCCCTGATGATGAACCATCCTCTTCTCCAAAGAATGATGATGATGATGACGAAGATGACGATGACTTCTTTATCGTCAAACCTGCTCCGAAGATCAAAGCTCTTAAGGGAATCTCGATAAATGAACCTCCAGGGGAGCGGACAAAGACAAAGCCCTCAGCCTCTGGAGCTGAGAAAGGCAAAGGCAAAAGCATCGCTGAAAATGACAATCTAATGATCTTGCTTGAAAACCGGTTTGTCAGGTATGCTAAACATCTCTCACTCCATCCCTCCTCTATCATACACTATCAGTTCTACTACCCAAGCCTATACACTTGAACCAATTCTCTCTATCTGATTCTACCCATGTTCTTACTCGTAAGATCGTTGTGTTTCAGCTAGTCCTCTCCCCTGTTTGAGTATATCGCTGAAGGCTCCACAACTGCGACTTCACCAATAATACCAGCTGTTGCTGAAGAAATAATCCCAGTCTTAGATTTAATCTCTGAGACCGATGAACCAGAAGAACAGCTACTCTCGCACAAAGGCAGACCTTCCTTAGCTCCTCAAAAGCTAAGTGAAGAGGATCAGAAAAGAAGAGAGGAGATAATAAAACGATTTGAGGATCATCGAATCATTCTGAGGCGTGATCAACTTCCTTCAGTTCCTCCAAATTTCAGGATTTCCAAAAAGGAATACAAGGAACACCTCAGAGCTGAACGCCTAATCGCTGAAAGAAAGGAAGCTGAAGAAAAAGACAGAGAATACGCCATCCAGCTTTCTAAACGATCAATAAAAGACCCCAAGCTGAAAAGAGTTCCCATTGATGTTCAACGTCAGCTCTGGGAAAACGCCAAGAAGATAACTGAAGAAAAGAGAACTGTGTCTCAGTCAACTTTAGTCTGGTGCAAAGAAAAGGTCAACTACAGACTCTCCCCTGCCAAAATCAACAAGGTATTCATCTCTGGAAGAACAACCCTTGTTTCAATCGCTGAAGTCGAGATATTCAAAGAAGATAAGAAGTACGAAAAATTCAATGCTGAAGCCATAACGAAGTACGGTCTCTCTGAATGGTTGGAGATCAGGTTAGCCATCCAGAAGTCCAAGTCGAAGTACAAGGAACATGTTGAAAAGCTGATCAACAAACAAATCGACTTAGTCTACTCCTGTGTGGATATTCCTCCTCCTCCTCCTCTCGAAAGTCAGAAAAGAAAGGCCTCAGCGAAGAAGAAGAAGAAATCTATATCTTCAATTGATGGCCCTGTCATAAGAAATGAAACAGGTATTGGTTTTTCACGTGCTGAAGTCCTTGGTCCTGATCCTGATCTTTCCATGCTTGACACATCTCTTCCTCCTGGTGAGACTTTCATCCCTGGCAAAGTCATAAGCAAACCCTACGGGATATTTTTCCATGACTACGATGGTGGAAAGCATTTTCAATGCATCTCTGAACTTCACATCACTCCCATCGAACAGCTGAGAGATCTCATCTACTGGTGTGACTTCAGGAATGACCCTCAGGCACGACATCTGAAACCCTTGATTTTTGAAGAAGCGCTAATCAAAAGAAAACAAGGTGTAACCGTTCCTGACTGGATGATTCCCACCACATCAATGACCCTTGATGAACTTCTCATTAAGGAAGAACCCTTTACAAGCTGATATGATCGCCTTTTTCTCTATTGTATCAGTTATTCTTCTGTACTTGTAATCTTTCCATTTCTCTTTGTAACCTGATTCAAAGTTTTAAAGAAAGATTTCAGCGAATGTACTTTACTCCATCAGTACTGAAAAGATCCCAGAAAACAGTAAAAGGGACAAATATTTTATGAGTTCTTTTTATCCTTATGTTTTCATTAAATAGCAATTTTCTTTGTTGCTATGTCATAATCAAATAGGGGGAGATTGTTGATCCAAACCCTCAGTGATTTGATAATGACCCTCTCTTATATACTTAGTGAAAATTGTAAGTAAACAATATGTATCAGAGTTTCACTATCGCTGATAAGTACGAAGATCTTACAGTACCGCTGATAGGAACTCTCGCTCTTTAATTAAAGCATTCAGCGAACACTGTTCACCATTAATACTCTGAGTCTGTTCAGTCATTATGATGATCGCTGATAAGTTAGTTGTTTACTTATGATCCCTGAAGACAAGTTTAACGTCAACAAAGGTTCTACGCTGAAGTCAAAGATCAAGGTCAAGAACCAGCGACAAGTCTCCTAATGAACTGATGCGGATCAGCGAAGACTCAGATTTGTCCACTCAACGTGAAGTATCAAGTACAAGACTTCAACTATCGTTGAACTTTATCATTCGCTGAATATAAAATAATAATCGTTGAATCAACGAAAGCTGATCATGAAGTCCTCCGTACAAAGTACTTTTGTCTTAACCCCTCTTGCACGACTTCGTACGAAATGTCAGAAAAGAACATCCGACTGTCTGAAATCGTACAACCACTCTGATACTACACTGTTCATCCATGCGGCTACTAAGGTTGTCAACCAAGGTCAATGACATGCAACCAACCAGCTGATGACACGTGTAAAGTGTATACTGACTTGCATTAAATGCATGCAGTATATAAAGAGATGAACCCACTTCTTTTGAAGTAACTTGCTAACTCTGGACAAGTTCAATCTCTTATCTCAAGATAGGTTATTATTAGTAATTTCCTTATCTCTCTTAGTGCAAGAAACCTTAGTGTTCCAACTTGTTTAGATTTAGGTTTATCCTTAATCTTGTTTCCGCAACAAGCTGTAAATTGTTAATGATTTATCAATAAACAATTTAGAAAAGTAAAATCTGTGTGTTTGTATTCAACCCCCCCTTATACAAACTTGTATAGGCCTTCGGGACCAACACCCACGAACTGAATATCCATCACCTTTTCTTACACAAACATCAACTTTTCCTGCCACCTCACCCTACTTCTCCTATTTCCAAATAAACAATCATACTCTCTTTCTCAATAACCGTTCCCTCTTAAAAAGATATTACCCAGAAAATACTTCTTTTCCACTCTTCCTTCCCAAAATTCTCTCTCAAGCAACAAAATTCTCTCTCAAGCACAAGAACCAAGAACACCCTTCAATGGCGAGAAGCAAGCGACAAGTCTCGAACCCTAATGAACCCAGTCGTGCAATGCACCGCCGCATGACCGCCGACGATAACCCACCGGAGAACATCACCAATGACCTAAACCAACCTCCGGCATCCTCCGACGAGCACCCAATGGCGACCGTCGCACCAGATGCTGAGTCGTCGAAACAAGAAGGCTCAAAGGAGGCTTCATCTTTGAAAGCCTCAGACACCAGTTTGAGTGGTTTTGATAACGAATCGCAATAGACTGACAAGGCAATGTTGAAGCTACAAGAGGAGTACAACCAAAAACTCCTAGCACTTCGAAAGAAGAAAGAGGAGGTTGAGAAGAAAAGGAAAGAAGAAGAAAGGTTGTTGCGGGAAGAATAAGAAAGATTAAAAAGGGAAGAGGAAGAGAGGATAAAAAGAGAAGAAGCCGAACGGTTGGCAAGAGAGGAGGAGGAAAGACAAAGGGTTGAAAAAGAACGATTGATAGAAGAGGAGAGAAAAAGGGCTGAGGAAGAGCGACTGAAACGAGAAGAGGAAGAAAGATTGCGGAAAAATGAAGAGGAAAGAAAGAAGGCAGAGGAGGAATTGAAAAGAAAGGAAGATGAGGACTACAACAACCAACATCTCGAAGTCGGAAGCACTATCGATTTGGAAGTGTTTCAAAAGGCAGCCCACAGTGAGGAGAACCCCATAAAAAGGGCTCTGAGGAAGAGAGGCATGGTCACCAGATCTGGGGTGACCATTTCGGAGAAATCGCCGGCCAGAAAATCAAGGAAGACAACATCTGGGAAAGGTAAGGGTCTTGCTCCATCTTTAAGTTCATCATCATATGAATCTGATGCTGGTGATGAACATGTTCAAACTCAAAACCAACATCAGTCCACAATGGGCACTGAGCATGCCCCTAGTGGGGTGCCCAGGCAGTTCACGACCCCAGCGGTCGCTGCCCACTATGACTGCATAGCTAAGCAAAAGTTGAACCTAGAGAGGGGTTTTGACCCTGACTTTGTGGAGGCCAACCTTTTTATCAAAGAGAGGGTTATTCAGCAAGATTGGGCGACGTTGGCAACTACCAATCGACGGGCCAACGCCTCTTTGGTAAGGGAGTTTTATGCCGAAGCCTCTCAAACTAATGACATATTTGTGACAGTCTGGGGTCGTACCGTGCATTATAATGCAACCGCGATCAATCGGGTCCTTGGAATAAGGACCCCACTTGTATGCACCTTTGCTAAATGTTTGCAAATAATGACCCCGGCTGATGAGGAAGCCATTCTAAAAGCTCTAGCAATTGAAGGAAAGCCCTGGGATAACGATGGCAGTAGGAGGTGCCTACACGCTAGCTCCCTCACTACCGAGGCCACTGTATGGTTCCAATTCTTACGAGCATCCCTATCACCCACCACTCATGATACAACCCTCTCGATGCACAAGTGTGCTCTGCGGGAAAACAATCAATCTGGGAATCCTGATGCAGTCCGCCATTTACCAAGCAAGAACTCGCAAGAAGGTAATCTTCCCACTCCCTTGTCTCGTTACTTCTCTACTAATAGATGCTGGAGTACCGTCTGCTCCAGATGATGAGTGGCTCGTTTTCGCCAACAATATCAGCATTGTGACCATAAAGAAGATGGGGAGAGCAATTACCGCTCCCCCTGAAGAACCCGCTGATGATGAAGTCCCAGTGAGATCTGCCACCAACCTACTCCCCAATCCTACTCCAGGAAGCTCCAGCTATCCTATGGCCGCAATCCTGAATGCATTGACAGCCCTCACTGATCGCGTCAACCTTATGGAAGCACAACAGAAGCACATGAACAGGGCCACAAAATCTTTCTGGATGTACACAAGAGATCGGGATGCAGTCCTCAATCAGGTATATCAAGGTGCCGATCCCCAGTTGGCCGCATAAATTCCTGACTTCCCAGAAGGCATATGTCCCACCAACGAGAGTGAAGATGGTTTCAGTGGCGACTCTGCAGAAAGCTCACCGCCGACAACTCCTACTCATTAAATGGTTTGCTGGGACTCTGGTTCCCACTCTGAATGCTCTAAAAACAATTTTAATTTTCTGTTTAGTTGGTATTTTGCCTATGGCTAGGCACTTGACAAGTTGCTACTATTTTATTTTTGATTAATGATGCATGCAGACCTGCTGCTATGCAGGTACTTTTGGGTACTAACTTAATTCTCGTTTGATTGCTTTTTGATCATCTTCCATTTCAAGGTGCAACTTTCGGCTTCCAACTTAAAAAGTCACTTTTGTAAGTACGACTCTCAACTTGTCACGATGAAATGATATAGGCCATTTTGGCATCCAAATTCGACCTTTTTGCACCCCCAACCACCTCCTTAACCCCAATTTCCAAGTCACAGTGAGGACACTGTGCAATCTTTAGTTTGAGGTGGGGACATCCAGTGTGACTTCCAGTCTTTCCACAGTGGGGACACTTTGAAGTCTTATGTTTGAGGTGGGTAAGCTATACCCCCCTCCCAAAAAAAAACACAAAAACAGAAAAAATCGGAGTGTCACTACAAAAGATTGATGGTGTGCCTTTTCTGGACCATCAAAGTGCTTACTCCCAGAAAAAGATGGTGTGCCTATTCTGGACCATCAGAATACCCACTCTCACAAAAATAGCCATACCCAAATAAAAGCCTGAAGTGTACGTACTTACCCTTGCAAAAAACAGAAGCACTCACTTCTTGAAATAAAAATCTCAAAGCGAGATTTTTGGTCCATGTTTGGAATTGTTTGTTATGAAACCCTTGGAAAAATACTCAAAGCCACAAATCCTTCAAACCCAAGAAAGTCCTATTGATCAAATGTGAACAAGGGATAGATATCATCGAGTATATAAAGTGAAGTTTTAATCTTGAAACCGAAAGAAGCATCCATGGAGGGAAATCAACATCCATTCAGAGTGAGAAGTCGGTAAGTCCCTGAAAGCTCAAAATTGCATAATTTTATTTTATTTTTTCTTTTTCTTTTTCTTTTTATTACTTGGGGACAAATAATGGTTTAAGTTTGAGGTTGTGATAACTCTATTTTTAGAGTTATTATTTCCTTTTATTTTTATTTTATTTTTATTTTATTTTGTCGAATTTTAGCCATTTCACTTCTCAAAACCCCCATTCTTGGTAACATTCATAAAAATGAGCAAAAAGAGTGAACCATAGTTTTTATAAATCATTTGGTGGAGTTTTGTTGCTTTTTCACGAAATATCTGCAGTGACTTGCGGAGTGCCCACTCCGGATCCCACTAGCGAGCCAAGAAGAAGACAAAAAAAAATCAACTCTTAGCTTGGATGTAAATTCTGGATAATAGAAGACTCTAATGGCAGAGGCATGGGATGGAAAGTACTAGCATGTTCCCCTAGAGATGGCAAAAAGAATTGTTTAATAACACCCATGGTAATTTAAGAGGACTTTTTGGAAAAGGTGAAGGAACCTTGGGGTAAAAGAGCTACAAACTTGTGGATGGAAGAGTTACTCATGGAAGCTGAATTTTATGTCTTCTACTTCAAGTTTTTAGTCTCTAGTCTTTACCCATCTTTTGTTGGTCCAACTTTTCTCTTAGTATATAAAGAGGTGTTGGGTGTCATTTAAGATATATCTCCATCTACAACATTTAGTGCAAGCTTAGTTGTAGTTGTTAGCTTAGAATTTACTGCAGTAGCTCTCTAATTTTCTGTATTTCGATCTGTAGAGTAATCGTTAATTTCCAGTAATTAGTGGCAGTGCTATACTTTCGTTCCCTACTGCGGTTTAAATCAAAGCCACTTTCAGTTTACCTATGTGCAACTTCTCATCTTTTGTTTTCTTTACTTCGGTAATTATGTGCTAAGCATCCCTTGGGATGTAGGAAAGAGAAGTACCTAGATTTTATGAAAAATGCTTGAGTAATCTTTATACTTGGAATATTTATTGTTTTGGTCATTCACTCTCGATTATTGCCCAATGATGCGAACAAGCCGATCACTTGTAAGGATCTAAAGTCTAGTTCTCAACTCAGAAATGAGTAGAACGCAGTGACACGAGCTTGGATGATGTTAGGGGATTCGAAAGAATTCTTATGACACTTGCGAAAGTGAGGTCGTCACAGTGAGCTAATCTCAACCCACTGGAGTAGTAGGCAAGCTAGTTGGTGTATTCAAAACACTTAGAGTATTTGTCTCTACACCTTCCATCGAGACCTGAAAAGGTCCATTTTGAGATTACCATTGACAAAACAATAAGTACTAAGGGTATGGGATTTTTACTTAAAGGTGTGAGTATTTTGTAACCGAGCTTCTCTAGCGAGATTGCCCACTTCAAGTACAAGGATCACTTTTGGGATCAGGTATTTAATATAAATTTTAGGGAAAATCTAACCTACATTCCTTCTTTTAAATCTTAAGTAAAATCGTTAAAGTAGCATCTCACCAAACAAACCAAAATATTGCTTCTTCTGTAACTGAAACTTGTAAAAGGAAGCTTATGAGAACCATATTGTCTTGATTGCCCAGTCCCTGTGGATACGATTCTGGTATTTTACCAACTATTACTTGCTGTGACGATCATAGTGGCCAGTGTACACTTGCGCTTCCCAATGTGGATAGTTTGCAACCCACTGCGATTAATTCACATATTTTGCACGTACCAGTTCGAGTTCTTGCTTCAATTTTGGCTTCGAAGACCACCACCGTCCTCAGCCGTCCAGGAAAAATCTATGGCGTCATCAACACCAAATCCAGCCTCTTTAAATGACAGTGAATGGTAGAAGGAACACCGAAAAAACACCCATTGTGTTGTTGAAGTAAGAAGAAGAATGGAACTTGGGTATCATCGCCGCGAAACATCGTTTTCATCCTGGTGGATGGGTACAGATCATAGCAACGACAACGACGATGGCTATGGTTGGAGTTATCACCGATCGAGAGAAGACCGCTCCACCTCTCAAAATTAGGATCCACCATTGATGATGGTGAAGGGTTTGGGGACGAGAGTTGATGAGAGAAGAAGGAGACAAGAGTTGTTGACTAGGGTTTGGTTTTTTATTTTTGTTGTTGACTATGGATTGAACCTCAATTGTCGTAGATACCCCTTTCATCTTTCTATTTATTTAATAATTAGTTTCATATTTCAAGAATATCACAAAAATGTCATCATGTTCTATAGCCTTTGATTAAAACCCTTGGATGATTGAGATCGGTCCTCACGGTCCTCAATCTTTTTTTGGTCCTCACATGATTTAAACCCCTATATATATATAGGGAGATGTTCATTTGAGAAGTGCTAAATATATGAGAAGTAAAGAAGTGATCTTAGCTATTCATTCGGTCAAGATCGACGCCTTTGACCGAGAAGCAGCGGATTATTCCTCGCATGGTCTGCACAAGATAGAGGGGTAGTTTCGTAAAAATACGCGGGACGAATTCATATATGAATCTGTGTGATTCACATATGAACTATACATTCATATATGAACCTTTGTATTCATATATGAATCAGTTAATTAGTTCATATGAGAATTAGTTAAAAAAAGTTCATATATGAATCACAAAGATTCATATATGAATCAGTTAATTGGTTCAACTGATTCATATATGAACCTACAGTTAATTAGTTTCATATATGAAACACAAAGGTTCATATATGAATCACAAAGTATCATATATGAATCAGTTAATTGGTTCACTGATTCATATATGAACCTACAGTTAATTAGTTTCATATATGAAACACAAAAGTTCATATATGAATCACAAAAGTTCATATATGAATCAAAAATGTTCATATATGAATTAGTTAAAAAGAGTTCATATGTGAATGACATGGGTTCATATATGAACAGATAATTCATATGTGAATCACACAAGTTCATATATAAACTCGTTTCGTGTTTTTGTAAAAGTTACGAAACTGCCCTTCTATTTTTGGAACAACCGCAACTTTTGACCGTTCAAAGCCACAAATTTTGACCAATTAAAACCGATATTGACCGAATAAATGACCAAGATTACTTCTTTACTTCTCATATATTTAACACTTCTCAAATGAACCTAAGGCTATATATATAATTGCTCATCTTATATATAAGAAAAACGAATACCAATTGATCATCATTCAACCTAATTTGACTATTTCTATTGAAAAGGTAAACAAGGAAGTAGTGTGCAATTTCTTGGAAAATGCCTATTTTGGACATACTTTTAGGCGATGTTTTTATATGTTGATAATAAAAAACTATAAAGTTTTTAGGGAAATTAATTAAAATACCCCAAATTTGAAGTTGACTTACCAAAATACCCCAAAAAATGAAAAGTTTACCCAAATGCCCCAAATTTCCGCGGAGGGGGCCCTCTATAGCGGGCAGGGACCAATTGTGAAAAATTTTGCAAGATTATTTACACTTTCAGTCCCCACCGCGGGACCGCCGCGGGCAGCGATCGCGGGACTCCACCGCGGGCAGGGACTGGAAGTGTAAATATGAAGCACATAAAATTTCAAAAATTGTCCCTGCCCGCGATCGCGGGACTCCACCGCGGGCAGGGACTGGAAGTGTAAATATGAAGCACATAAAATTTCAAAAATTGTCCCTGTCCGCGATCGCGGGACTCCACCGCGGAAATTTGGGGCATTTGGGTAAACTTTTCATTTTTTGGGGTATTTTGGTAAGTCAACTTCAAACTTAGGGTATTTTAATTAATTTCCCAAGTTTTTATTTGTTTATATACTTTTTAATATATATATATATATATATATATATATGAGGCGGGTTCATACGAGGAGCGTACCTATTTAAGAAAACGTGAGGAGCACCGTCCATGTACAAAATCATATGTGATTCACAACACAAACCGCGGGACAAGCCGCGCGCTTTCGCAAGCCGCGTAACAAACCGTGCGTGTAATCACATATGATTTTAGTCCTTGTGTTGTGAATCACATGTGATTTTGTACATGGGAGGTGCTCCTCACGTTTTCTTAAATTGTTACGCTCCTCGTTTATAGAGAGAGAGAGAGAGAGAGAGAGAGAGGAAAGTTCATCTAAAAACTCAAATTCAGTTGTAAACGTGAGGACAAATCTCGTCCATTGATCGCAGCCATATTTAAGCCATTCCTAAAATTCAGCTTTAGGGGTATTTTCGTCAAGATTAGAATCAGCGTTTCCTTTGTTTACTTTTTATTTTCTTTTTTAATTAAAAAACTTTTACCCCCTTAAATTTAAAAATAAATTATCTCAAAAATTACTAACATTTTAATCAAACAAATTACATCAAAAAACGAGAATTTCGTGCTCTTCGATATGACATCCATCACGATATAGTTTTTTTTTCGTTTTAACCGTTTTTACGTGAAATCGTGTATATGTGTTATATTCAGAGTGAATAATATAACATTCGGGATGAATAATATCTACATTTATTCGGACTGAGTATATAGAATTATTCAGACTGAATATATGGAATTATTCAGACTGAATAAAGGTAGATATTAAAAAAGAATAAAACTTATTCATGTCTTGATATAGTTTTTTTTCGTTTTAACCGTTTTTTACGTGAAATCGTGTACATGTGTTATATTCAGAATGAATAATATAACATTCTGGATAAATAATATCTACATTTATTCAGACTGAATATATAGAATTATTCAGACTGAATAAAGGTAGATATGAAAAAAAACAAAATTTAAACATTTATTCGTTTTGAATATCTACCTTTATTTAGTCTGAATATATAGAATTATTCAGATTGAATAAAGGTAGATATGAAAAAAGAACAAAACTTAAACATTTATTCGTTTTGAATATCTATCTTTATTCAGTCTGAATATATAAAATTATTCAGACTGAATAAAGATAGATATTCAAACGAATATAATTATTCAGACTGAATAATTCCATATATTCAGTCTGAATAATTCTATATACTCAGTCAGAATAAATGTAGATATTATTCATCCCGAATGTTGTATTATTCACTCTGAATATAACACATATATACGATTTCACGTAAAAACGGTTAAAACGAAAAAAAACTATATCATGATGGATGTCATATGGAAGAGCACGAAATTCTCGTTTTTTGATGTAATTTGTTTGATTAAAATGTTAGTAATTTTTGAGATAATTTATTTTAAAATTTAAGGGGGTAAAAGTTTTTTAATTAAAAAAGAAAAAATAAAAAGTCAACAAAGGAGGCGCTGATTCTAATCTGACGAAAATAATTACCTATATCCAGTCTGAATAATTATCTTTTATTCAGACTGAATATTTTTTTTTTCCAATTTTACCCCTGCGCACTAAATATTCATTAAGCCATGGACAGAGTTTTTAACTTATTTACAAAATTGTCACCGCGTTTTTTTGCCACTGATATCTTCACCGGATTATTAATCAACGGCTGTGGTTTGTCCTCACGTTTACAATTGAATTTGAGTTTTTATTTGAACCCACCCCTATATATATATATATATTCCAAACTAATTAATTTGTTTTTTAAGATAATATAATACTATTTCTGTAAAAAAATTGCTTATTCATTAAAAAATTTATTATTATTTAAAAAAGGAGTAGATTATAAATTCGTCCATGTTTGTTGAAACTCGTGTTTCGGTCTCTCAATTTCGTTTACTACAAATCTAGATTTGTGGTTTGCTTTAGGGATTGGTTTCTATCGCCCTTTCTAACGGTCGTTAAGTTGATCATAGATTTGTGGTTTGCATTAGGGATTGGTTTCCATCGCCCTTTCTAACAGTCGTTAGGTTGATCATTTTATGTGCACACATATGTCATTCATATAAGGGCATTTTGGATTTTTTTCCTTCTATTTGTCTCTTTCATTTTCTCCTTTTTCTAATTTTCCGTTATCTTTTTTGACTTTCTTGCCATGCTTCTTCTCTTTCCTACTCACTTTCTTCATACGTCTCAATTAAGCACATAGCTAAGGCACATGCAAACAAGGGAATAGGAACAAGAGTAAAGTTGGGGCGATTGTTGACGATGGGTTTTGGTAGTAGTTCTTGACTGAGAATTCTGGTTGTAGGAAATGATATAGCATCGAAGTTTGGAGGAGAGGGGGTGATTGGGGGGGGGGGGAGGGGGAACAAAATCTTTCGACGTTGAGTTCATGAAGATAAAGGTAAAAAAGATCTACAAGCACATGTTTGTAGATCTGCCGAAGGTCATTTGAGTCAATTACAAGCACGTGTTTTAACTACTTGTATACAGGGCCGGCCCCAGTGGGGCGGCGACCCAGGGCATCATAAATCTGATGGGCATCATATTTTAAGCCCAAAATTTTGTAGGTAGAAAAAATTAATAATAATAGTATATAATATATATTCTAAGAACTATTTTATAATATATTCTACAAATCCGAATTCCTTAATTCTTAATTTTGTTCTTGATTTTTTTTGTTTTTTAATTTTTTATTAGTTCGATGAATAAATTATGCAACATATTTTCCGTTTCCTTAATTAAACTTTTTAATGATTCTTTTTCCTAGTTACTTATTAATCATCGATAACTAAGTTATATACTTTTTAAATAAAATTTCGTTTATAATTTATTCTACAAATCCAAATTCCTTAATTCTTTTATAATTTATCCTCGATCACAACCCTCGGGTGCTCAAAATAGAAAACGAAAAAAAGACAAGAACAAATTGTTTGTTGTTTCCGTAATTTAGGGGCATCTTTTTTGTCTTTCGCCATGGACATTCGAAATCTCAGGACCGGCCCTGCTTGTACATATGTTTACACATCCATACAGTAAAATTTACTTTATTAAATAAAATGGACAATGACAAAAAAAACACCCTTATGTGTGAAGCAAATGGGGTATTGGTAACACTCCAAAATCTAAAAAAGAGCAACTAGTTTAAAATCATTTATAACATATCAATCAACATATAAATTTCTTTCTAACGAATATTATTGATTATCTATAAAGAAAATTTAAGATTTAATGCCAACAATTTACAAGTCAAACCTTACACAAAGTGTAGGTTAGAGATATGTGTTACTAAAACCAATTAACAATCACTATCTACATGGTACGAAGGATGTAGCCACATGGCTAAATCTTTCTTTTGCATCTAACTAGCACTCGAATATTCACAAGTATTACTAGTACCATTCCCCACAAGGACATGATGCACAAGCCGATAAGAAAAAAGTTTTAGACTAAAAGCCTAGTGAGTTCAAGTAGTTTACACTTTATATATATAAAAATATAAAGTGGACAGTGTGTTCTTTAAGTCACGATTTCCCCAACTGAAACGCATTCATCATTAAAGCAAAATCTTGCAAATCCTATCATTTTCATGAAGAAATCCACTAAAAATACTTGTTTTAGAATGAAATCAAATTCCAAACCTACCCAAACGTGGATAAGACTCATGCCTCAAAACACCGAAATATGGATAAAACTCAATATCCAAAACACCGACATATGGATAAGTCTTTATATTTAAAATATCGAAAATATGTATAAGACCCAATATCCAAAACAACAAATTATGGATAGCATTATATACTCAAAACAACACATTTTGATGTCGGGGAAACCCATTTCTGTAACACCCGTGATTTTTGGAGGCTTTTGTTCAGGTTTATGGTGTTCGTTTAACCATTAAGATGGAAATTTAATATAGTATATATATATATATATATATATATCATATTATAACTATTAAGCCTAAGCCACGTATGCCACTGTTGGCATGAGCAAGGGAAACGGGCAACCTGCCACTCCACCTCAAGTCGCGGGCAACGGGGCAAAGTCGTAGAAGGCATGTTAGCAACTTAAAGGTGCGATTGTTTGGGATTTTCTCACTTTTTCTTCTCTAACTATCTTCTGCACCATTCCCTCTCTAGATCTAGTTATTTATGAGACTTTAAGTACAACTTTAAAAGCCATTGGAAGCATTTCTTGAAGATTTAGGAGCATTTCTTCACCCCCTTTTCATTTCTTCCCATTGTAGTGTACCTTTGGTAGTATTTGTAGTAGAGGAAACCTTGTGGAAGCCTTGGATATAAGATTTGGAAGGCTTTCTAGAAGATATCAAGTCTTTACCAAAAAAGCTCAAGATATTGGTTTGGAGCCTGGATTTAGCATAAATCTAGCTATGTGATTTCTAGTTGTTTTTGCAAAACTATATACAAGTCAAGATATTCCTTTTTTGAGTTTTTGAGGACACCTCTATCGATTTATTTCATTTTGATGAGTTTTTTTGAATATATGTGCATTTGGGCATCTTTAGTCATGAAATCTTTCAATAATGTTTATGATGAGTTTATTTGTTGTTTCGAAACACAAAATGATATTTATTGTTTCAAATAAGTTTTCTAGGATAATTGAATGAGTTGGGGAAAATTCTATTTTGGTTCTTGAAAAGATGTATTGGTTTATTAATGATTTCAATGGATTTGTCAAAAAAGTTGAAGGGTACATTTACTTCATTTTGGGTCAAATATTATTTTGATATTTTACCCGACTTATGTGTTTTTGCATATTGTCACATGAGCCCTTTTGGTTGTAAGTGTACAAACCTTTGTTAAAAGTCTTTCGGTGGCTTTATGGGAATTTGAAAGTACAGTCCATTCAGTTTCAACCTTTGGTATTATGCTTCAACAAAGTGTTGGTTTATAGACCTATTCATGTCATATGTGTCATGTGTTTCTTAAACGTTTGATAAACATGCCTTTCGGCTTATGTGGTTTACATTAAATTTTTAAAAAAAAGTCAAGCGTGTTGTGGGCCTGTTGGCTTGATTTAACTCAAATAGTTTTGGGGACATTTGTCCGGTTTAAATAACTCAGTTTGGAACTTTAGAAATGATTTTTTTTATTACGTAGATGTTGGATATTACATGTTTTTAGTTTTTATTCATTCAATTGGAGTCGTGTGATTTAGACTATAATGCATTGTATCCATAGGCATAGGAGTATGTCATGTTATTAAATGTGGAGTTTTGATGTCATCACTTAGGTCTAGTGAGTAGTAACCAAGTCATGGTTTGAGATCTTCCGGTGGTACCCTATTGGGTTGTATACGGAGCTAGTAGTTTACAGTGGTACTTTATTGAGTCATATATTGAGCTACTAGTACTTTGGTGGTGCTCGTTGGAGTCGTATACGGGGCGGGTGACTTGGGTGGTGAAACTCATCTAGAGGTCGAGTATACATCAGGGTCATTATGGGAATATAGTAGTGGTATTCAATGGATTCATATACGGGTATCCATGGCTAGAGGTGAAGTTTGAGAACGTCGGTAAGTGTCTTACTTTTGTGTATACGTGTCTCCCCCATCACCGAAAGATGTTGTTTTTGGGTATTTTGTTATGTACGCATTTGGTATTTTGGATATAGATTATTATCTATATATTTTATGGTTTGGAGTATGCACGTTGCACACGTTTTGGGGTGAGTTTGGATATTGGTTTTCAATCTAAAATGTGTATTGATTTGGAATTAACGATCTTTGGAAATATGTTCCTTTATGACCCGTGTTTTAATTAAAGGGCATTATTTGAAGAAAATAGTTCAATTTAACCATTTTATGTTTATATGATAAAACTTCTTTAACTCATTAGGCATTACATCTAACATGTTTTCTTATTGAGATATATATCACGTCTTAGTGGGATCTAAGTGGCGTTTGGAGATTTGTAGAAGTTCAGGTAGGATGGTATTAGAGTCATCATCGAGTTTTTGGATAACATGTTTGATGGTTTTAGTAACCCCCAACATATTCTAATTTCGTCAAGGATTAGATTATCTGTTTAGAACTCTGATGCATATCTTGTCTTCCTTCCTTTGTAAACCTTAAATATTTTGATATTAAAGTTGTTTTAGTTTGAAGTATTTTGGATGTTTTAAATTTCCTGGGAATTTTTAAATTTTAGGGGAGTTATAAATTCCATCAAATGTGGCAAAACACAAAGTAAGCCATACATAAACGTTTTTAAGTAGCACCTCACCATCAAGGTTTTGGTGTCTAACTCCACATAATTTTCCACCACAATATCCACAAGAGCTTACCTCCACAATACCCTCGATCATAGTCCCTACTCACACACAAATTGAGTTACACATTCAAATTCAATGATCTCGGGGCCCAACTCCACGTAAATCCATCGTGGCAATACGCTCGATGAATTAGTATCAACTCTACAAGGCCAAAGCCTAAAAAGCAAGGGTCCCAATGTCTGATTCCACACGAGTTCATCACCTCAATACCCAGGGTTATGGCGTCCGAATCACCATAAGATCACCTGTACAATACTCACATTCATGGAGTCTGACTCATAAGAGTACATACATAGACAACCATAGTTCCTACTCAAATACTGAACACAAGTGAGAATTATAAAATTCCTCACCTACCAAACACGAACGACACTTATGCCTATGGATCCATTGCATTATAGTCCCAAATTACATGACTCCATACTTGAATGATCAACAGTGTCAGAAACATGTAACTCCCAGTAAATATGTAGTAATGAAAATCAACATTCAAGTATCATCATTGAATAACTAAGTTGGACAAAATCTCAAAAGCTCATTTGAACCAATATCACAATGATAAACTCCATAACTTATTTGACTATTGCATAAAAATCAACATAATCCAATAAAATGTATTTACTCAATGTTTATGCAAAGACATACTTAAAAAGTATGATTAGTTCAAATTCAATATTGTTTGGTATTGTTAGGACTAAAAGTCCTATAAAATAGAAAGTGATATAAAGAAAAGAATATGTTTATTTTATTTGTTTGTAAAAAGCCTCTTAATTGATAAATGGGCTTTGATTAGAGTGTGTGGGCCATGGGCTTAGGCTTAAAGCCCTTGGTATTTAATGTTGGTTTTATAATCTTTAGGTTAGACTTTGAGAGAATAGTTTATGCGCATCATAGAGATTAGAGAGAGTTCTGTTCATCAATCTAATATTGTAACTCTCCACAATCAATCAATAAAGATTATTGCTTTCATACTCATTGTTACTTGATTGTCAAACTGGGATCTACATGTGGTATCAGAGCAGAGGGACAAAGTTATCGATTAAAAGGTAATATTCTTATTCTGATCATTTAAATTTTAGTCGACTGTTTCATCCAAAAAGATTTTTCTTTGCTTTGATTTTAGTGTAAAAACTTGAAATTGAGGCTTGAAAAATCATCTCTGTTGTGTTTCTGAAATCATATCAGGTTTTGAGTTGTTTTGGTTAAGCATAAAATCATCAATTTTTGAGTTTTTGGTTTCTGGGTTTCATACTCTCTGTTCTTGATAAAAAAACTCAATTTTTGCTTCAAAACTGCTTGATTAATCGATTTGGTTAGTTGTTCTTGCATTCCCTAGTTTCTTGTTTTTGTTCTAAAGTGATGCAGAAGGTTTCCAATTCCAAAGGGTGCAGAAAATCGAAATCCAGGTAAGTTTTCTTCGACCAATTCTTGAATCCGGAACTATCTCGTGAGTTCCGGTTCCTTTGCAATTCCGGATCCTAAACAATCCGGTTTCTTGTACCGGAATTCATACTTACCGGATCATAACGATACTGGATCCCATACAATCCGGTTCCTAGTACCGGATTTTCTCAATTCCGGTTCCGGGTTTCTCTGATTCCGGTTATTTATTGGTCAGTTCCGGATCCCCTTTTTGCACACATTCAGGATCCCTACTCCGGTTCCGGATCCTCCATACCGGATCTTATATTCCGGATCCAACATTCCGGATCTCAAATTCCGGATCCTTTACCGATTTCCATGTCCCGGTCTCCAGGTCCCGGACTTCCTTGTCGGATCCAAATTCCCGGATTCTCTATCCAGGAAACCACACCCGAATCACAAATCCGTGATCCCCGTGCTAAGTCGCCGAAGGGGGAGATTTGTTTATTCTTTGATACACTGTCTGATTTTCTTTTGATCGATATCTTGAATTGTCTAACGATCATATTCTTTCAAGTAACAATGTCTTATCCAACTTACTTTGAGCTCAAAGAGAAAGTTTCTCATTTAGAAGCGCAAATCTCTAAGCTAGAAGCCGATGCTAAAATAAAATATGATACCATAGGCAAACTAGCTATTGAAAAGGCCGAGGATAAATGTGTGATAGAAAACTATCAATCTGAATGCTCAACCATTTCAAAAAGAGCCGAATCCCTAGAGACTCAATTATCTGATATCATCGAAAAGCTTAGTAAGTCTCAGGAAGAGAATAATAAGACTTTCAATCTTCTCTTAACCGTTCAAAAAGAAAATGATAAGTTGACTAACAAGCTTAAGGATCTTGAATCCAAACTTTACAAGCGATGCCAATCAGACTATAACGACCCGGTATCCCATAACATACATAATATACATCATATAACATGTCATACATAACGTCGTTACTTTCATAACAAAATACATAATAATTCACATTCGGTCCCAATGTCTCGAAACTATACAATACAAAAACGTAAACATATCCTAGTCTTCGTCAGCTATCAAACGCCTCCTATGCTTTATTCTTCCCTTTGCTAACAAAAAATCCTTGACCTGGAATACATATTTTTGAATGGAAAATGAGGGTTAGACCAAACGGTCTAGTGAGATAATCCCTGTCAGTTTAGAAATCCTTTTTCTTTTATAAAACACACGTATACCACAAAGATTAAATACCAAGCAAGACTCGTGCATCATGTTCCTCTCCTCATTCCCATGGCCAAATTAGTTGGTAGCAAGCCAACTAATCAATTAACTTCACTGTACAACAATTACAGCCAACAACACTGTACGAATATTACAGCCAACACACCGGTCCTAAGCCCGGCCAGTCGTATTCTTATATAATATAATTCTTAGGTAAATACAATATCTCAATATATTATATTTCAACATAAACACACAAAATCACACCATTTATCACATTCTCAAAGCACACATATATGTATTCTAGATGAAAACGTTTTAAAGTAAAACTCACCTCGATCGCTTATCCAAAAACACTTCCAAGCCTTTCTCCAAAAGATTCAGTCTTTCAATCCAAATCCACAGAATCTGTAACAGATTAAATACAAATATCCCCTTACCAATTGAACACATTAAACATACCAGCAGGCTATGAACTCTAGATAAATCTACCTAACTCTCGCCATCAAAACGACCTAACAGCTATAGTTCCCGGACAGCCCAAAACAACCCGGACAGCCCAACTTTCCGGACAACAAGGTAATCCGGACAACCTGAACTATCCGGACAGCACATTTAATCTGGATAACAGACATTCCGGACAACAAAGCAATCCGGATACCATCAGGTATCCCATTCCATCCGGAAACGTATAACAAAAGGAACTTACCCGGATACTTGACTCGTCCGGACACCATCAACAAAGTTACCCGGACACTACCAACAAAAGTATCCGGACACATTCATTCTATCCGGAAACCACTGTTTGTTTATGAATTTTCTACCTAGAATTCGGCTGAATGAACCCAAACCATGAAATCTATGATTCTACTCCGATAGGAACTATCTAATAGCAATTACCAACATAAAATGTAAAGGAAACATACCTTGAATCACTTCTAAGTACACCAATTGAATCCTTAACCTAGCTTTTCTTCTTTTTCTTCTTTTCTTCCCAAAACATACACACCTTCAGCTGATATTTTCTGAATTACTGAGTTATGAAAATATCTGAAGTTCTAAAGGGTATATCAAACCTAGTTTTTCATTTTAGACCTTGAACTTCTCAACAATGCCCCAAACACCCCTAAACTTATAATTTACCCAAACTTACCCTAATATTCAACTTTATAGTTAACTAAACTTAACGAAAAGGGATTTTAACTAACGAACTTACCCGAGGTATTACATTATCTCCCCCTTAAAAGAATTCCGTCCCGGAATTCAGTTAAGCAAAAAGGTATGAATGCTTATCACTACAACCTCGAACCCAATCAAAGCCAGAAAAACTAACTGAATAGACACTCCACCTCTATCTACATCTCTAACACAGATAAGCAACAAAGAACGGAAATATTAATAATCATTTTACACCAAAGTCATATAACACTTTAGCACGTATAGAGTTTGTTAGAATATACCTGTAACCTCATCCGAAATTTCCTCTGCTTCTTGTACCGTCATTTGAAAGACTCGACCCTTTGCTTTTGGTATTTCAGGCCTTTGTATTCCTCCTGGCCTAACATCCGTTGGTTTCACTGTCATACTACCCTGCTGTGCGTTCCGTTGTGGGCATTCTGACTGAAGATGATCAGGGGAGTTGCAAGAGAAAAAATATTGAGTTACGTGACAGTCTTTAGCAATGTGACCAGTCTTCCCGCACTTGTAACATCTTCGGGACTCCACATAACAGTTTCCTTGGTGAACACGATTGCATTTTGGGCATGGTCTTTCAACTGGTCTGAAAGGTAGATAACTATCTAGTCTCGGAGATTCGTATTCCTCCAAATCGTACGTCATTTCCTCCAATTTCCTTTTTCCAAAACTTCTATCACTAGCGTCTCTCCTATTATCCCGTTCCACATTTTCCGCTGCATCTACTGCGGTTGAGAAGGTATCATGTCCTTTTGCAATCACTAGCTTTCTAATTTCTGAACTTAACTCGAAAATAAACCTTTCCATCTTCAGTGCCTCCGTGGCAACATAGTATTCCGCAAAGCGAGACTTCTCCAGAAAGCGAGCAGTGTAATCCCTAACCGATAAACTTCTCTGATGTAGGTTCATGAATTCCTCTTCTAGCTGTCTAACTGCTGCTTGAGGACAAAACTGTTCCTTGAAAGCTGTTGTGAATTCGTCCCAAGTAAAAGTTGAGTACACATCAGATCCTCTAGAGGTAATATGAGCCTCCCACCAAAATAGAACATCTGCCTTCAACATCGCGGTTCTGTATAGCACTTTATCTTCTTCTGCACACTTGCTGGTCCTGAAGACAGCTTCTATCTCTTTCAGCCACATCATGGCCTTCACTGGATCTCTTTCTCCTGAATATGTCGGGGGTTTGCAATTTAAAAACATTTTATAGTCACACTTCCTTGGCACCGGTATGACAGTATGTGTAATGGGCATTTCGTCTTCCAGACTAGGATCTGGTATTCCAGTTTCAGTGTGACGAGTTCTATCGAACATAGCTTGTATATTGGCTTGAAGTCTTCCCATTTCCGCCATCAAATCATTTCGTGTAACAAACTCCGTACCTCGCCCCTGAACTCTGCCTCCAGTTCTGCCCCTACCTCTTTCTCCCCCTTGTCCCCTTGTCCCAACTGTTGGATTTGTTCTATTAGGATTTCCTCCTCCCCGATTCGTTTGTCTAGTACCGCTTGCCATTCTGTAGATTCAAACAAGGTTAACATACACATAAGCACATACCCCATATAACAAGGTATTCCAGTTCAAACATGCACCTGTAAGATCACAATTACACTGGCTAGGTGTAATCTGAAATTACCTTACATGATGTTCCTTCTACCTTTTTATACTTAACATCCCGAGGTTCTAAAATTATTAGGGACATCCTACTTCACATGCAGTTTAAGTCTAGGTACAGATACAAATACCTAAATCCCTTAAACTATGGCTCTGATACCATCTGTAACGACCCGATATCCCATAACATACATAATATACATCATATAACATGTCATACATAACGTCGTTACTTTCATAACAAAATACATAATAATTCACATTGGGTCCCAATGTCTCGAAACTATACAATACAAAAACGTAAACATATCCTAGTCTTCGTCAGCTATCAACCGCCTCCTATGCTTTATTCTTCCCTTTGCTAACAAAAGATCCTTGACCTGGAATACATATTTTTGAAAGGAAAAGGAGGGTTAGACCAAACGGTCTAGTGAGATAATCCCTGTCAGTTTAGAAATCCTTTTTCTTTTATAAAACACACGTATACCACAAAGATTAAATACCAAGCAAGACTCGTGCATCGTGTTCCTCTCCTCGTTCCCATGGCCGAATTAGTTGGTAGCAAGCCAACTAATCAATTAACTTCACTGTACAACAATTACAGCCAACAACACTGTACGAATATTACAGCCAACACACCGGTCCTAAGCCCGGCCAATCGTATTCTTATATAATATAATTCTTTGGTAAATACAATATCTCAATATATTATATTTCAACATAAACACACATAATCACACTATTTATCACATTCTCAAACCACACATATATGTATTCCAGCTGAAAACGTTTTAAAGTAAAACTCACCTCGATCGCTTATCCAAAAACTCTTCCAAGCCTTTCTCCAAAAGATTCAATCTTTCAATCCAAATCCACAGAATCTGTAACAGATTAAATACAAATATCCCCTTACCAATTGAACACATTAAACATACCAGCAGGCTATGAACTCTAGATAAATCTACCTAACTCTCGCCATCAAAACGACCTAACAACTGTAGTTCCCGGACAGCCCAAAACAAACCGGACAACCCAACTTTCCGGACAGCAAGGTAATCCAGACAACCTGAACTATCCGGACAGCACATTTAATCCGGATAACAGACATTCCGGACAACAAAGCAATCCGGATACCATCAGGTATCCCATTCCATCCGGAAACGTATAACAAAAGGAACTTACCCGGATACTTGACTCGTCCGGACACCATCAACAAAGTTACCCGGACACTACCAACAAAAGTATCCGGACACATTCATTCTATCCGGAAACCACTGTTTGTTTATGAATTTTCTACCCAGAATTCGGCTGAATCAACCCAAACCATGAAATCTATGATTCTACTCCGATAGGAACTATCTAATAGCAATTACCAACATAACATTTAAAGGAAACATACCTTGAATTACTTCTAAGTACACCAATTGAAGCCTTAACCTAGCTTTTCTTCTTTTTCTTCTTTTCTTCCCAAAACACACACACCTTCAGCTGATATTTTCTGAATTACTGAGTTATGAAAATATCTGAAGTTCTAAAGGGTATATCAAACCTAGTTTTTCATTTTAGACCTTGAACTTCTCAACAACGCCCCAAACACCCCTAGACTTTTAATTTACCCAAACTTACCCTAATATTCAACTTTAAAGTTAACTAAAGTTAACGAAAAGGGATTTTAACTAACGAACTTACCTGGGGTATTACACAGACCAAACCATTCATTTGAATAAACCGAAGGAATTCAAGTATTATAATGCTCTTTGGGGACTCGGATATGATAATCCGTGTTACCTTAAGAAAATCTTATCTAAGGTTTCCACCCTTTATGAGTTCAAGTTTTTGGGACTAGATAAGACATATCCTGAGTATAAGATCAAGTGGACTAAACCGTCATAGGAGGATGAGGAAAAGGAAGACCTTCAAAGAAAAACACGAATTCCTCTAACAAAAGTAGGGGAAAAGCCTGAAAATATTGAACCTAAATCGGAAGATGAGCCACCTAGAAAAAATATAAATGTACAAGTTCTTTCGTGTATGAAACTCTTAGTGCTTCTTATTTGAAAACCAAAACACCCTACCTCTCAAATGATTACTTCGACATCTGTTCTCTTGCCAAAACTGTGGAAACTCCGGTTCCAATTCAGGCAACCCCAGATGATGATTCTCATGCCAACTCAGACTTCAAACGTTACGTTCCACCTCTGATTTTGGAAAACATAATTTTTAAACTTGAAGAATCAATCTTGAGAGATAAGGTCATTTTTGAAACCGAAAGAACTGTTCTTTTATCTACCATCCATGAGCTCAAAAAGAATAAAACCAAGTTATTATCCGAATCTGAAAATACGAATTATAAGACCGAGATTGCCAAATTAAACTCCAAACTGTCTGCCCTGGCGACAAAACTTTTAACAACAAATATGGCCAAGGGATGTCCTGAGGATACCCCGATGAAGCCTACCTCTCTGGACACCATCTCAGTTGACCCATCTTCTACTAATTCAGATAACTCCTCGTGTACAGCTTTTCTAGGCGTGTCCCTTGACACAGATGACAAGCCTTTGTTTTCACCAAATAAAGGTAAAGCGACTCAATCCGAATTAGTTCAAAGGAATCTTTTCCCTGATTTCAACAATCCTTTTGTGGATGATTCCTTTAATTGTTCATCATCCGATTCTGACTGTCCAAATCCACTTGACTCTGCTCAACGATTTTCTGAGTTCATGAATTCCTCAACTTGTCAAGATGATGATATTTCTAAGATCGACTTTTCTCCAAAGCTTGTGAGTCATGTTAAATTTCTTAAGAAAATGCCTTCACGGGTTAACTTTCAAAGAGGGGAGTGTTCCACTTCTTCCCCCAAAAACGTTTCTCAACCAAAATCGTCAAAATCTAAGTTGAAAAGACGGTCAAAGAAACGCTCGAAAACCGGTAATTCTCACAAAAGACAATCTTATTACTTTAGTTCTTCTGACAGTGAGCTTAATGATTCATCAGATAACCATGACTTTAGAAAAGTAAAAATGGTTTGGAGAAAGAAATCAACTATAGAAGACAGTGATGGAAACAAGTCTCATAACTCTTCCGTAGTTGATACAAAGTCATTTATTTCCAAAACTGGTTCACCTGCTCATGTTTACCCTATAGCTAAACTGATCAGTTTAAACCGAGCAAAGCTCTGCTGCACTTATTGTAGAAAGAGTGACTTTGTGCATCCAAGGTATGTCAATAACTGGTATGGTACTTATAGTATCCCTAATCCCCATTTTAAAGCCAATGCATCTAACCATCAAGGTTCTATCAAAGCATGGATACCAAAATCTTTCTGATCTATTTTGCATGGATGTCATGTGTGACAACAGTCGATTTTTTTTCACATGACTACATTCAAAGGTTATGCTATTTTTCAGGGGGAGCATAAGGTATTTGACATATACATGAATGTTTCAGTGAATTCAAAGACTGTGGCGATTCATTCCGAATAACTTACTTGTGTTTGTTATTCTATGATTTTACCTTCCATGATTGCCACGTCCAATATTTTCTTGACTTAGTTATTTCCATGTCTCATATATCTTGTTGTTTTTTCGGTGGAAATACACTCGTTTGAATCTCAAAGTTCGTCATTTCTTGCTAATGATTCACTTCTTCTCTGATATAATAATTGTGACTTGTTCTTCACAATTAATATTTTCTATTCTTTGTTTGATTTTTGACCATGATGTGCTCAATGAGTCTATATGTTTTCCGCTTGATCTTGTTTCTTGAAATTCAATTATTTCAATTTATAATGACTTCTGATCATCTCAGATTAGGACTCGTTCTTAAAAGATTGACTTCTAAACATTTCAGTTTAGAACTCGTACTTTAATGAGTAATTCAATGCTTTATTTGGTTCATTAAATGAGTGTTAGGATTACATTATTTCTATGGTCTATCCAGAACCGGAAGGACCTACCCAAGAAACACATTAATTTATAGACATCAGCGAGGGGTCTAGATGATAGATGAGTTTGGAGTGAAATGAATATGGTGAGGATGTGACAGGACTGAAAAGAATTATTGGTCCTTACCAAACCGAGTCAGTTATCCGGGTAACCACACACTCTATTCATTCTCGATCTTTGGAGATGAATATTGAAACAGACATAGACCCAGTGTCGATAACTCGTGTCACCCCACCTAGCCACTCAAGTATCTCCCATCAGATGCTTGTTTCATATATGCACGGAGAATTAGCACATAATCTATCTGTTCCTCACTCGGAGGTCTTACATATTGAAAAAGGAAGATATCAGCTCCGGTCTCCAAACTTCATTTCTAATCACCGAGTCTATTGATTTTTAAACTTGAGTCCCAGGTTGAATCAATATTTGAGCCAAACAGATATAATTTATTTCTTTCACACATGCACGAGTCTTTGTGATTCCCATTGCATATCTTTGTGATACTGCCGGAACAGTTTGAGAAGTAATTTTTAAGATTTTACTACAATGATAACTGGAAGTACTATCAGAGATATCCCAATGCCAACTCTGAACATATGCCACACGATTATCTTAATTGTCGTGATAACAGTTACTATGTGTTTCTGTGTTAGTTGATTTACCCCATTATGGTTACTAAACATTTTATCTGATATTTTTCTACTCATCATTGTTGTCTTTGAAGTTACATGATGCTTATGATGCTCCTAATAATCATGAGGGGGAGAACTGATACAGATTCAAAGACACATATCATCATCATAAGGGGAGAAACGTTATAAAAGTTTAAAGACCCCGAATATCAAGTTTAGGGGGAGTAAGCAAAAGTTGAGGGGGAGTAACTGTTATGATCCGTGGAGAAAAGATTACAAGTGCATGGTTCTTCTATCCATTATCAAGTGGTGTTCGCTACAATTCAGTATTTCCTCCTTCGAGCATATTGGTTCAACAAGTTCTAAAGTTTTTCAAAGCCAATTCAACTCGTGGTTCAACTCGTGATACTATGAAGACTAAGAGCATATTTCAAGGGGGAGTGTGAAAAACATGAAGACAAGAAACACTAAAGTGTTTCAAAGATTCAAGACGAAGAGAAGATCAAGTCCTGAAGATTTCAAGATCGTATTTTTTCTTTATATAACTTTAGGGGGAGATTGTTAGGACTAAAAGTCCTATAAAATAGAAAGTGATATAAAGAAAAGAATAGGTTTATTTTATTTGTTTGTAAAAGCCTCTTAATTGATAAATGGGCTTTGATTAGAGTGTGTAGGCCATGGGCTTAGGCTTAAAGCCCTTGGTATTTAATGTTGGTTTTCTAATCTTTAGGTTAGACTTTGAGAGAATAGTTTATGCGCATCATAGAGATTAGAGAGAGTTCTGTTCATCAATCCAATATTGTAACTCTCCACAATCGATCAATAAAGATTATTGCTTTCATACTCATTGTTACTTGATTGTCAAACTGGGATCTACAGGTATAAATCATCCCAAATGACAATCATAAAATTTATACTTCTGAAGTGACTTAAAACCCAATAATATGCATTTTGCAAACATTTATAAACTCAAATACACTTAAAGTGCATTAACATCAAATAGCCATTATATAAAATAAATCATCAATTGACTACACTCTTATGATTATTTTCGAAATGTCTAAAAACCCCAAATATATGTTATTCTCAAGGTTTATAAAATCAAATATACCAAAACTGCAATTCTGTCAAATAATCAATACAACTGATAAATCGCAAGGAACACATTTTAAAACTCTGAAATGGATATTTTTGGCACATGTACAGTTTTCACAAAGTAACCAGAAAGTCACATTGCTATGTTAAGTTAAACAAAATTTCCAAACCCCTCTCCATTTTCCAACTGATAAAAACTTAAGACCCGCAAGTAAATATCTCCAAAATATTATCAAGACACAAACCAAGCTTAGAATGTATAAAAAATTACCAAAATGCTCAAACCTACAAAGATCCCAAACAAATCTCAAAATAACCAAAAACATATCTCTTTAAAATCTTGAAACCATCCTCCATAAATCTTCAATCTCGATATTAAACCTTCCATTTGTCCTCAATTATGTTTCCTGAACTTGGTTCTAACCTAGACCAAGGCATAGGTTTGGGGTGACACATGATTTATAGTCACATCGTTGCATGTTATACATATACAACAGGGCTCTTGTAATAACCAAAGTCCAAATTTAAAGGTGTATAAGATGTATGGGGATAAAGGGGAATTTTGTTACTTGAGGGATCAAATTGTAAATTAAGGAAAGGGGTATAAAACCCTCAATCCTGGCACAAACCCCTAGGTCTAATCATTTTCCTCCAAGCGGCTGTGCAGGCGTGAATCGGAGAGAAGGAATTTAACTGGTGTTGGCAATCTTGGAAGAGATCAAGGAAGGTACTGATTTGAGGAGCAAAGCTACATCAATTCCTTAAGGTAAGCGACTTATTTAAACACTCTTAATGCTTTATGGAATGCACCTTCATAATCTATAAGGGGTTGGGAGGTTTTAGAGTTTTCATCTGGGTCTTGATGGAAAGAAGTCGGTGGAAGGGTAAATCCAAGTTATAATCTGATTACATAATAAGCCTTGGCCATTCGCAAAGACCTGAGCAAATTAGGGAATAATTTATGTGTTCATTTTATGATTTTGCGGGTATCGATCCTTAGACACGGAGGTCGCCAGGTCTGGAGATTTGTTTTCTGGACAGGTTATGTTCCGGAAGTCGGAGATCCGGATGTGGTGATTTCCGGACTGTTCCGGACAAGTTTCTTGAAGTGTGAGTCCAGATCCAGATCATGGCGGAATCCGGAAGGAGATCGGATCATGGCGGAATCCGGAATGGACCGAATGTGGAGGAATCCAGAAGCAGACCAGATATGGTGGAATCCGGAATGGGAATATGGCGGAACCTGGAATGTGAACCAGATTAAGGGGGGGGAGAGTTTGGAAGTTTGGCTTCGGATTCAGGAGTCCAATTTGGGTCGCGTTTATTTAAGGATCTGGTTAGAATCTTGTGAGTGACAACATAAGACTTATTACTCTCGTTCTCTTTAAAATTTAGGTGTCCCATCTAGAGATCAGGAGCCTAAGTGAGAAGTGTTGAGCAAAGTCGACAGGTGAGTTTTTCTAACTGAACATGTACTTTAAACGTGTTTTCCTGAAGTCAGTAAGAGAGTATAAAATGATATGTTTTATTTTATGCATGTATGAAAGTTTACTTGAGATTTATGCATACATTGTTGTTGAGTGTAAATTGGCTAAGTCGGGGGTGTGGCCCACCAGTGCTCATACTGGGGGGTGTGCCCCATTTATGACATGGGAGGAGTGACCCAGTAAGGCAGTTGTCAGGATCGATTCTTAACAAGATTAACAATACTTAGAATTCAGAATTAAAGAATCTGCGGAATAGAACTTTAATTCCCACAATCAAAGAACAATATATAAGAAAACACACAGTTGTTTGTATTCACTAAATCGACTCACAAGCTTACAACCAAACCTCAATCTTGATGAACAGGCTCAATCAAGACGACTTCTACTTCTCTAGAAATAGGGTTCTAAACCTTGAGGTTAATTCTCTCTAAAATCAATTTCAGTATCTCACGAATACGTATATGTGTATTTTTCTAATAGCTATCTATTGAAATCTATTTATACACAATAATTACAAGATAACTATCAAAAGTAAATTGATCTTCTGAATCTTCTTTAAGCATATCTTGATCAATTCCTTCTTTATCTCCAACCATGTCGCATTCCAAACTTATCACTTTAGCAGTATTAACTTCATTCAGCATGAGCAGTACTAATCTTCTCCAGCAACATTAATTTATTCTAGCAGTACTAACTCATTCCAGCAGCATTAACTTGTTCCAGCAGCATTAACTTGATTAGCAGTACTAACTTGACTAGCAGTACTAACTTGATCCAGCAGTACTAACTTGACTAGCAGTACTAACTTAATCTAGCAGTATTAACTTTGTCTTGCAGTAGTAACCATTGCATAAGCAGTACTAACAGATTTTCGTTATGCACCAGCAGTACTAACCTTGTCTTGCAGTAGTAACCATGACTTGCAGTAGTAATCTCCACTTGCAGTAGTAATTATGCCCTGGCAGTACTAACTTTGTTCTGGCAGTATTATCCATACTTAGCAAATATCTTCAGTTCCCAACAATCTCCCCCTAACTTGACTTTTCAGGAAGAGAAGTCAAGTTCTTCAGATGATGCTTCCAAAACTTAATCATGAACGCATAAATCAGGATTCAATCCCAAACTTTGATTGAGAATTCTTCTCACCAAGTATCTTCCCATTTCAGAATCCTTGCTGCAAGTCAACTTAGTATGTAGCATTCCATTCAATCTTTTCTTGCTATGTTTGTACACCACATCCACCAAATAATACTCATGGTATGTATTGTCAAGAGAGATGACATACACTCCACAGTTTTCCATAAGCATCCAGTTGGTAATGACTTGAAAATTTCTTTCTATCCTATTCTGAACTGCTTCTGGTTTGAACATTTGGCACAGGTATTCAAGTACCATTTTGGTGATGGACATTCCACTTTCAGTCAGCATATTTCCATAAAGCTTCATTCCTACCTTGAACATCTCTTCCAAGTCTGATCTAGAGCACATCCTTAAAAGTTTTCCCCATGTAGAACTGACCTCAAACTTCCCATCTGCTCTTTTTACTCTAATGTACTCCTTTCTCTGATCTTTCAAAGTATCCCAGAATATGATTTCAGGAGCCATAGAAGCTAATGGTTTAGCTTGAATTGGATTAGTATCAACCACAGTAATATACATATCACATTGAGCATTTGACTATGATTGTACATTGCTTGATTGCCCTGATGGAGTTGCCACTTCTTCTTCAGCAACTTTTGGATCAGATTTCTCTTTCACTGCTTCCTCCTGGGCTTCTTCTACAGTTGATTCCACCCTTGGCTTCTTTACATCTTTCTTCTTTGAAGCTATGGACTTTGTTCTTGGCCTTTTGGTTGACATCATCTTTGTTCTTTTGAAAGATTTAACAGCTTCAGGAGTGGTTTCAGTTGTTTCTTCTTTGTGGCTCTTAGCAGCACTAACAGTTTCTGCTGCTTTTTGTTTTTCAGCAGCAGTAACCATTTCTACTGCTATAGCTGTTACTGCTTCTTTTATAACCTTTAATGCTGCTGCTTCAACACTATCCTTCACAATCCAAAATATCTCTGCATCAATCTCGGATTTAGTTGCAGGTACTGCTTCCTTCTCACTTTCAGATACTGCTGCATCAATAAGATTCTTCAAAATTTCAGTTACTGCTGCTTCAGTCTCAGACACTGCAGCATTATCTGTTTCTACTTCTTTCTCAATCTCAGCAGTATTAACTGTTTCTACTGCTGGTTCTGTTTCTGCTTCCTTTGTAATATCAGCAGCAGTAACCGTTTCTGCTGCTTTTTTCTGTTTCTGCTTCCTTTGTAACTTCTACAACCTGCTCAGCCTCCCCCTCAACCTTATACTCATACTCCCCCTCAATGTTTGCATCCTCCATGTTTAGATCAGAGTCTAACTCCCCCTTTTTGGAAGCATCAGAGGTTGTTCCTCTCCTTCTCAAAACATACTGAGCTTTCTTCCTTCTTTGTAGCAGTTTGGTGACCAGCTTCTTATTCTTTTCTATCTTGGTGTTTTGATGAAGAACCACCTTCTTAAGCTCATCAATCTCCTTCTGCTGATCCATGACCTCAATGTTGATATTTGCAATAGTTTCCATCAATTCCTCATAAGTATATCTATCCTCACCTGATTTAGAAGTGTTTACCTCCCTTTCAGGATCATTGGAAGTTTTAGCAGGTGTCTCTTGCCTAGCAAAAGCACTACCTACCCCCTTGGTTTCTTGGCACCTGGGACCTCTGGATGATTTCTCACCCTGAGTTGCCGTGAGGAAGGTCTTAGTTATTTTACCACTGGCCTTCTCTTTGCTAGCAGAAGTAGTGGCAGCCTTGCGACTCACATGCTCAACCTTCTCCTTAGTGAGCACCTTCTTAGGGTTGGGAGACACCCCTGTGGTTTCCCTTTCGATATTCTCTAATGGAGAATGCTCCAGTAGAGGGCTTAAAGGCTTCGGGCTCTTAGGAGATACATCAAGGGAAGGAACCTTGTGTACCTTTCTTCTTTCAAATTTCTTGGTGATTTTGGGATTGGGTCTTAAAAGAATGGACTGTGGGATTTCTTTTGTGATGGAAGGTTGGGATTGGCCATCAGTGGGTGTGTCTAATGAGGGCCTTGACCCTGATGCCATACCTTCAATTGTGTGGGACACAACCATCATTGTAGAGAACAATGGTGTGTCAACTCCTTCCGAGTCCCTAGGAAGTCTCCTCATATTTGAGAAAACCATCCCTTTAGGGGGTTTTGGCACATATACCTCATCAAATTGAGGTATATCCGTCAATTCCTTAGTTATCACTTCTTGAACAAACCTTGGATACATATAAAACCGCTTTTTGGATTCCAGGTTTGATACAAGATCATTGAAAAGCATTGCTGAAAAATTGAACTTTCTGGCAGTGGCTAAGCAGACCAAGGCATAAGCAATGGTACTGCTAAACTCACTCCATCCAGTTGTTTTCTTTGAAATACAGTGCATAAGAGTATGAACAAGAAATCGCCATTGAGTAAAAAACTTTGACTTGTAGAATTTAAAAACTCCAATGGGACCTTCATACCCCATTCTTTGTAAAGTTGAGTATAGTTCTTCATTGGAAATAGAAGTTATACCTGAGGCATCATCCAATCGAAGAGTGATGCGAAGGAGTTCTTCTGTTACTTTCAAGGGTTTGTCACATACCCTTGTTTGGATGACTTTCTGCCCATCTTCGGATTCCATGGTGGCATTGGCCCAGAATTTCGTCTGATGCTCGATGTAGATAGTTGGATTCACCGTTAGGGCATAAGAAATATGAGTGGACTTGAGAAAATCCACAATGTCGTGAAATCCTGCGGCCTGCTTTGGCTTCTGAAGCATCGCAATCTCATTATGCTCGTCGACAAACTCCATAATCGTTGTTCTTCCTGAGGATTTGGATAGAAAACACAGAGATTCTAGGGAGAAGAGGTTAGAATGAGAGAGAGAAGAAGTTAATGCAAAGAGTCATTATGAGCCTTGGCGGGCAAACAGGGGTATTTATAGCAGTATTAGCCCTAGATTTTCAAAAGCAGTATTAACAACTCAGCAGTATTAACGACTGAGCAGTATTAACTGCAAAGCAGTATTAACTACACAAGCAGTATTAACTACTAAGCAGTATTAACAACAAAGCAGTATTAACTACTAAGCAGTATTAACATATGTACTAGAAGTAGAAACTCTGCACTGGCAGTAGTAACTATACTTGCACTTTGCAGCACTTGTCAATCTGAGTCATACTGAGTTTCTGAACATAACAGGTTGTATCTCAATTGCTCAACATCCTCAACTGTCATCTTACCTTTACATCTTATCTTACCTATACAACTTTTCTTACCATTACCTCTTATCTTACCTTTACCACTTATCTTACCTTTACCACTTATCTTACCTCCAGCAGGATTATTCCCAAAAGCAACATGTCCTCCATCAATTCTTTTGAAAATCTTGAGGCAGGACATGTTACCTGACATGTGCCTGGAGCAACCACTATCAACATGCCAGATGCTCTTTCCCTTGAGCTGTTGGTTGCCCTGCACATCTGATAAATCAATTAGTTTTTATTGGGAACCCAAGCCGAAGTGGTCTTGGGTCTCCCTTGCTCATCAAAGTACTTGCATTGGGTTTTGATGAGATTTTCAAATTTAGGTACTGCAGAATTGGAGTACTTTGTCAATATAATTGTTCTAGCAGCACAAACACTAGAAGCAGTATTAACCTTAGAAGAAGTACTAACAGAGTTAGCAGCACTAACAGAGTTAGCAGTACTAACAGAGTTAGCAGCACTAACTGAGTTAGCAGCACTAACAGAGTTAGCAGCACTAACAGAGTTAGCAGCATTAACTGAGTTAGCAGCACTAACAGAGTTAGCAGCACTAACAGAGTTAGCAGCACTAACTGAGTTAGCAGCACTAACAGAGTTAGCAGCACTAACAGAGTTAGCAGCACTAACTGAGTTAGCAGCCCCAACTGAGTTAGCAGCCCCAACTGAGTTAGCAGCACAAACTGAGTTAGCAGCACTAACTGAGTTAGCAGCACTAACAGAGTTAGCAACACTAACAGAGTTAGCAGCACTAACAGAGTTAGCAGTACTAACAGAGTTAGCAGCACTAACTGATTTAGCAGCACTAACACTGCTAGCAGCAGTATTGGCAGTAGTATTGCTTCTAGCAGCACTAACCTTGTTAGCAGTATTGCTTCTAGCAGCACTATCCTTTTCAGCAGTACTATCTGAGGTATTAGTGCTTTTGGAGACCCACATATTGACACATTCCTTTTCAGTCTTTTTCCTCATGTGGCTTTTGGATTTAGCTTGTTTCTTAGCCACATGGTTCCTTGCAGGCTTCCTATAACCATTGGATTTATGAAAAGGTCTTCCCAACTGAGTTAGCAGCACAAACTGAGTTAGCAGCACTAACTGAGTTAGCAGCACTAACAGAGTTAGCAACACTAACAGAGTTAGCAGCACTAACAGAGTTAGCAGTACTAACAGAGTTAGCAGCACTAACTGATTTAGCAGCACTAACACTGCTAGCAGCAGTATTGGCAGTAGTATTGCTTCTAGCAGCACTAACCTTGTTAGCAGTATTGCTTCTAGCAGCACTATCCTTTTCAGCAGTACTATCTGAGGTATTAGTGCTTTTGGAGACCCACATATTGACACATTCCTTTTCAGTCTTTTTCCTCATGTGGCTTTTGGATTTAGCTTGTTTCTTAGCCACATGGTTCCTTGCAGGCTTCCTATAACCATTGGATTTATGAAAAGGTCTTTGAAAATTTATCCTTTGGTTAATAGGATTGAAATAACAGTGTTTGGCAAGGTGATTCGATCTGCCACAGATGAAACATGGTTTTGGTCTGTTAATCCTTTGCAGATCAACTCCTTGCTTTTGTGCCCACTGGTTATTCCAATTTCTTTGATTTCCCCTCCTTTTATCATGTTTTTGGGGCTTATTCTCTTGAGATTTCTTGCAAGAACAATGTTCACAAGTATTAGAGTTCACAACAGTGGTTTGTGTATAATGAACTCCTTTTCCCTTTACAGTCCTTTTCATCTCATTGTTCTTATCCCATGGACTTCCACCATCCTCATTGGTCTTTATGTAATTCTCTAAGGGAATCTCACCACTGACATTCTTGTCCCTTTTCTTAGACTCTTCTTTTTCAGTTTTATCCTCCACAACAACTTCATCTGATGGATCTATTTTAGTAGCTCCTTCAGGTATGTCCTTTTTATCCTTGGTTTCTAACAGGTCTGACCTAGGAGGGATGTAGTTGTTGTTGTAGGGTGGGGGTGTGGCATTGTACCCTATGCCTGATTTCAACTTACTATGGATTTGAGAGTTGATTATGTTGTCCATGACTTTAGAGGCACAAGTAAACTTTTCTACATCAAGTTTAACTTTCTCAAGCTCTCCTTTTAGTTTCTCACACTCTTCCCTGGACTCTTTCAGTTGGAACTCCAGACCACCCTTTTCCCATTTCCAGTAGTTTGTATCATAGGAGTGTTGAAGTTCATTGGCTTGAAAAGCCCTAATATGTTCTTCAAACTTCTCAACAATTATTACATAGTCTTTTCTGTCCTTTTCTAATCTCTTAAGGTCATCACACATTCCCTGATTGTGATCTCTATACCTTTTAACAGTGTCTATACAAGCTTGAGAACAGAGATTAGATTTTACCTCAGTAGGAATATCTGAGACTTCTGCCATGAGAGCATGATTCTGAATTGCCTCTTCTGCTTGATCACTCCAATCAAAAGTACTGTTTGATTCAAAAGACTTATCCATAATGATTGTAGAATTCTAAGAAACACAAGCTCTGATACCACTTGTCAGGATCGATTCTTAACAAGATTAACAATACTTAGAATTCAGAATTAAAGAATCTGCGGAATAGAACTTTAATTCCCACAATCAAAGAACAATATATCAGAAAACACACAGTTGTTTGTATTCACTAAATCGACTCACAAGCTTACAACCAAACCTCAATCTTAATGAACAGGCTCAATCAAGACGACTTCTACTTCTCTAGAAATAGGGTTCTAAACCTTGAGGTTAATTCTCTCTGAAATCAATTTCAGTATCTCACGAATACGTATATGTGTATTTTTCTAATAGCTATCTATTGAAATCTATTTATACACAATAATTACAAGATAACTATCAAAAGTAAATTGATCTTCTGAATCTTCTTTAAGCATATCTTGATCAATTCCTTCTTTATCTCCAACCATGTCGCATACCAAACTTATCACTTTAGCAGTATTAACTTCATTCAGCATGAGCAGTACTAATCTTCTCCAGCAGCATTAATTTATTCTAGTAGTACTAACTCATTCCAGCAACATTAACTTGTTCCAGCAGCATTAACTTGATTAGCAGTACTAACTTGACTAGCAGTACTAACTTGATCCAGCAGTACTAAGTTGACTAGCAGTACTAACTTGATCTAGCAGTATTAACTTTGTCTTGCAGTAGTAACCATTGCATAAGCAGTACTAACAGATTTTCGTTATGCACCAGCAGTACTAACCTTGTCTTGCAGTAGTAACCATGACTTGCAGTAGTAATCTCCACTTGCAGTAGTAATTATGCCCTGGCAGTACTAACTTTGTTCTGGCAGTATTATCCATACTTAGCAAATATCTTCAGTTCCCAACAGCAGTGTGAGACTGACACGTCGTCACTTCCGAGTGACTTCAGTGTGCCATTTACATGTGTGATTGTTACAGGAAAGCCTTGTCTAATATTATTGTTTATGAATGTTGCAAAACGTTTTAACTTTTGTTATTGAAACTGTTGTCATTAGAGGGAGCTCACTAGACCTCATGGTCTAACCCTTGCTTTTCAAATACTAAACCATTTTCAGGAAAGCGCTTAGTAGGAGATACTGGTAAGGGCAAGGAGAAGGCGTGAGTGTGAAGCTTGGGACTAGAAGGAAGTCAACATAGTATAGTATGTCAGGCTTAGTATTCTAGAAATCTCAGCTGTGTATTGGGTTGTTTCCGCAAACCTTGTTATGTACTTGTATGTTTATGATTGTATTCCGAAGCCTTTTCGACAAGATGTTCTATTCTTGTTGTTTAAGCGTTATGTTCGGATTGGGTTGTTACAATTGGTATCAGAGCCATAGTTTAAGAGATTTAGGTGAACAAATGGGCCTAGAATTTAACTATGGAGGAGAGGGGAGCACAACTGAGATATAGGATGTTGTAGGAAAGATCACTTTAAGTGCACTAGTGATAGACTAGCGAGGACCGTCATGTAAGGTAAATTTGGAATTACATCTGGCCAATGTAATCGCGAATTTACAGGTACATGAGTGTGCTCAATTGCTCTTGTTGAGAAGGTCGAGGGATGTGGTAGTGTGTAGTGAGTTTTGACCTTGCAATGATAGTAAAGGGTTGAGGTATCGTGTGAGATCTCACATGACATAATGTTTATACCTTCTAGAAGAAGTGTTGTTTGGAATGTTATGAGGCGTCTAGAGGAAGAACTTCTTGGGTTCGAAAAGAATGAACGACTGATTGAGCGTAAAACTCCTAGTTTCTAATGGGTCTTCGTTCTCGAATTTTTTTGTAGATCAGTGGGGTTGGTAAGGAAAGATGGTATCGAAATCTTGAAAGCTTCAATTCAAGAGCGAGTGGGGGATTTGAGCCCTGACTCTTTAATCAAGCTTTTCAGTGGCAAAATTAGTGAAGGGAAGATATTAGTGTTGGATTGAACGCGTGAAGGGGTAGAATGTGAAGTAATTGGTCAAGACGAAGACTGTATGGGATGGTGGAGCAAGTAGGCCGTGAAACACATGCACATCATGTTTTTGCAAGGACGAGAGATCGATCGTTGGCCAAAAGTAGAGTGCCAATGATAAGTTGTGTGGGTACAACGGTTGACCTTGTTAGAGTGAATAGCCTTCAATTGCAAGTTGAGTTTCATGCATTGTGTCCTTATATGTGTTACATGAGCTTTCTCATGTTTAAAACTAAATGCGTAAATAACACATTTTGTTTGGAAATGAGTCGACGTGTGCAAGAGTGTTATTAAAGAAAAAGGCAATCCTATTTACGTCGCACAATAAATTTTTGAACTTAGTGATTTGCAAAATATATCACCTTTTTTGGTGGTTAGATAAGTTTCGTTGCGAAAATCATGAAAGCGTTTGACTGCAAGGCTTTTATAATCAAAATGAGTATTGACACGTTGATATCATAAATGAGGGTGGGAGCCGACTGATTTAATTCGTGTAAGTGATTTCGTTCAGAACTTTTCTTGTCATATGGGAAAAGATTTACGTCAATATGTTTCTGTTGTAACTACGTCGTTTTGGTTGAGTAAGATTGTGTTTTACTGAAAAGTTATGTGCGAATGATTCTCGAGATCGTTGTGCAGGGAATTGAAGTTATGAGAGTGATGGGTCATGTGTACTCAAGTTGTTTTTGGATGTTGTACTTTTTAATTGTCCAAATGTGTGAAAGGGTTTGAATTATCGTGTCGTTATGCATGAAGGCTATGAACTCACTAGGTCGTGGAGATTATTGCATTTACAGATAAGGAAAGGTTTGGAGAGTGGTGATGTGTCGGTCACACCGGTTGCGTGTATTTTGTGATCTTAGTATTCACATTAAGGAAGAGACGTGAAAGGTGAAAAGGTCAGAATTGGACCTCGGTATTGTTTATATTAAGGAAGCTTGTACTCTTGTTCAGTAACTTGAAGTGCGGTTGTCGGTGGACGGTTGTGTCCGGGGGAAGGACGTGAAGTCATCAAGGTATTGGTATTAGTAACTCGTTATAAGTAGTGTTGAGATGCAGGAATGAAATGTTATCTGCGTCGAGCCAGAGTTCGAGGGTGATCTCGAAGTATTGACCTTGCACAAAGTAAGTCTTGAAATTCCTCCTTCAAGTGAGGACTACGGGGTATAAAGTTTATTATGATACGTTGGGAGAAGTAGGTTACGTTAGGAACCCTTGTTGTCAGGAAGGTTATGGAAGCATCATCATGTTGTCTATGGATGTTGAAGTCAGCAATTGTCTAAGATGATTGAAGTTGAAGGCATTGTCAAGAGGTTGCAAATTTGAGAGAATCACCCTGGTTTGTGTAGATGTAGGAGGTCGTTCAGGAATGATGTATATTTGAGAATGGACCACCTCGTATGGGCGTTATGATTGTGGAAGATTGCTATTAGGATGGGTGTTTTCTTACGAGGTTTGGGCGGTTCGTAAAAGGATAAGGCAATTAGGACAACTGAAGTAGGTGCATCGGTTATATCGATCTGTAAGGGAATGTGCCTTATCGATGGTAATGGTTCCTTAGAGATTGCAATGAACCAACAAGCATCGAACATGTTTGAGTAATTTGGGAAATCGTGAGTTGTGGCTCATCTAGTTTCGGGGAAAGACAAAGTCGTGAGATAGACTTGGTTATATGTAGGTGAATATGAAGGCAAGATTGATTTTGTGTGCAAATGACTGTGAGAACCTGGTCTGCGGTGTGATGTTGTGGGTGGAGAATGTATGGATAAGTTAGTGGCACCTTTTGCCAAGGTGGATGTTGTTAATGCCAAAAATCGTCCAGAAGGATAACTTAAGGTTGATTGTGGAGCTTAACAACTAAAGAAAGGAATCTAGCGACAAAGCGTACGACAAAGGCGAAAAACGTAAATGAGACAGAGATTTGGTGACGCGGGAAAAACCTCAATGAGGAAAAAACCCGCGGACGACTCTGGGGGTCGTCGCTGCACTATGATCGCCAAACAGGGGCGATGTCCTTAGGTTTCTGATGTCGAGAGTACAATGATTACAATACAAATGACTTGAAATGTAAAAATAACGAGTGTATCGAATGTAAAACAAGTGTGTCGTGTATGAAAACTTCAGGTCGAGAGTGTAAGTCGTGCATCGAGAGCGATCACTTGAGAGAAAGTTCTTTGCTTCAGATGTTCTTGAGTACGCGGTATGATTCCAGAATTCGATGATGCTCAAATGATGGCTTTGTCTTCGTATTTATAGTCTTCGAATACATTTAATGACTCCATGAATTCTTCTGGTAACAGTCGCAACGATCTTTATGGTTAATGCTTATAACTGCTCTGTCGGTTATGTCCGTTGATCATAAATGACATTGACCCTGCATTTAAATAAGAAAACATAACAGAAATGTCATCTGTTAGTTGGTCGAGATCGTGTGTTTCCACACAACAGTCGAGGGTTATACCACGACGATCGAGGTCGAGAGATATTTTTTGACTTCAAATTCTGGTTAAAAGATAAAGTGTCTACGATTTGACCTTTGTTATGAGAGAAATGTATTACATGTTTTTAGTAACTTGGTCGTGGTCGAGACTGGTGATTTTTTGCCCAAACAGTTTGCCCCCAAAATTTGAAAAATAGAGCGGCAAATTCGAGTTTTTAAATTTTGCTAATCGGGTGCCCAGGGTCGTGACACGTGTTAAAAAAAACTTTTCAGTTGTCTTGGAACTGGATCGGTCCAATTCTAACTAAAGAAGGAGTCGAAAAGGCGATAAGGACGTGACGTCATGCTGACGCACGATCGTGCATAACAGCTGTAAACGCTAGGTGTTGACAATCTGTCGAGCATTCGAAAAGGCAAGGACACGTGTCGAATATCGAGAGGTTCGACCTGACGCGACTATTTGCATAAATAGAGGCCTTCGACGGATCTTTTCCTTTTACGACTTCAGAGAGAGATTTTAAGAGAGATTTTCTTCGATCTGCTTGCTATTCTCCGCCGAATCTTTTCAAAACCTGCAAGAATCTTCGACCAAGTTATAGATTTCGAGGTATTTTAGAGCATCTATATAAGGTACGATCTCTTGGTTCTTCCTGAGTTGATTACTAGAAAACTTTGAGAAAACTTTTAGGTCTAGTAATGTCAATAGAGCCTGTCAGTTCTATTGAGGATCTCGATGACCTAAGGAGTCTGGCTAAGATCCCTGCGGGGATTACATTGATTAAAGCAGGCCAAATTAGACCTAATGCGTGCACCGATAGATTCGTAGTCATCTACGAGTATCCCTTTAAGATTGGCTTTGAATGGCTTTACTCGCCTTTGGCCAAGGCTTTTATGACCGAGTTCGATTTAGCGCCTTACTGAAAAATGGGAATCCCCCATGAATGTGCGCGATCTTCTCTTGGCTTACCAAGTCAAGAAAGATAAATGTCATCGTTATAGCCCGTTTTCTAGATATAAGGGCGATCGTACGTTAGTCTTACAGACCGTTGTAAACGAACGTAAGTGGAAAACTAGATATGCGTTTGTGCGCAAGTCGACTCTCGACTCCGAGAGCAACTGGATTAGGGCTGGCTGGAATACGTCGGGTGAGATTTTCATAGTTTCGTCGTCGTTCGTCATTCATAATTTTTGACTGATTTTTAACCTGCTTTGTATATGTTGACAGATATAAAATTTGACGACGTGAAGCACTACGCTAACTCTCGAGCGAAAATTGACGCGTTCTTGGAGTTCAGTGTTGTCGAGCGATCATTCGTCACGCGACCAGCAGTGGACAATGACGACGAAGATTTGGTGTTCTTAGGGGAGAACTGGGGAGAGAAAGAAGAGGAGACCAGAGAAAAGGAGGAAGAGGAGGAAGAGTCGAGAGAAGAAGAGGAGATGACTGGTAAGTGTACCTTCCAATTGCTCGACTATGATCCTTTTATGCTCGTCATGTAACATCTCTCTCTTATCTGCTTCTAGGCGAATCTTAGATGATGGTGGCGACGATCTCGGCTAAAAGAGCAGCTCAGCTCGAGCTCGCCCGTAAGGGCAAGGAGAGGAAACTGCATGCCTCGACAATTGAGTTGGGGGCTTTACCGAAGACGCGGATGATGATCCCGAGGGAACCATCTTCGAAGGTTGATGGCTCATCGAGAGTCAATACGCCTGAGAAGGCGAAGGTCGCATCGCCTATGAAGATGAAGACGTCTTCTAGTGCGATTGTTGCGACACCTATTAGTTCTGCTCCACCGGCGACGACAGCGAAGTCGAGGAAGTCCCCGGCTGCCACGTCAGTTCCTTTGTCGACCGATAAGGGTAAGGAGTACGCGACGGGAGAGGCTAAAGTCACGAAGGTTAACTTTACGTTGCCTTCGGACTTCATGGTCGATGACGTCCTATCCGGGACGGATTTGTTTCCTCATCTGGAGAAATTTTTGCTCCCTTCTTTCAGGGAACGTTTCGAGGGATTTCCAATCGAGGAGACGGGATCCCAAGTTGCCGGACTAGTGTTTCTGGTGAGTTTCTCTTTCGAAACTTGTACTTCAATGTTTTTTATGCTTTGTCGAGTGTTTGCTAACACATTTTCTCATGTTTTTCAGGCGTTTCAATCTTCTCTTGCCCTGCGTGCTGAAACGGAGAAGGCCAACGGCTTGGTATCTTCTGCCTATGAGAGGGGGAACGCAGCGTTGGAGAGGGCGGACGCCGCCGTGAAGCGTGAAGAGGCCATATCCAAACGCCTGGACGACGCCCAAAAGAAGTTGGAGGCCGTCGGTCGTGCAAAGGACGAGGCAAACCAGCAGTGGTAGCAATCTTTGGTTGAGATTGGCGATCAAAGGGAGGAGCTGGAGAGGATGAAAGAATCCTTGCCCACGAAAGAGAAGGAAGTCGAGGACTTCAAGGCTAAGGTAGCGGGTCTAGAGAAGGAGGCAGGGGAACTCAAAGACGAGGTTGCGTCTACCTTTGCCTTGGCTCGACTGATTGCACGGGCCGCTATAATGAGACGACATTTGTCGGGAAAAAATCCTTTGGCCCTGGCATCGGACGAGTTGGCCTACTTCCTGAAAGAACTCGGGAGCACGAGTGACCTCGATTCTGATGATGAAAAGGAGGCCGGGGAGGAAGAAGTGGTGGACGAGGGTTCTAAGGACGGGGCCTTAGGTGAAGATGAGACCGACGCTCCTCCCCAACCTTAGTATTAATCTTAAGAGCCACATTCTCAAAATACTGCGGGCTTATCTTCATAACATGTTGTGGTTTACAGCACTGAGAAACAATTCTCAGTTCTGTTTCCCACACTTGCTTGATCCTTGCATAAGTTCCTCAATGTATCTGACATCCGTCGGGCAAGACCGATAGGGATCTCAATTTAGGGAAGATTTTCTTTCTGTCATTTTCTATTCGACCACTGGAGGTCGAGTTATTTAGATGTAATTGTATATTTCGTGAATGAAATCTACTTTCTTGTCGAACATATTGTTTTGATTGTTGCAAACAGATATGATATCAGTTGTGAAACTTGTTACAAACAAAGTGTCGTGCGACTTAGGCACCAATACAACAACCAAAACATAAGACATACATTCAAATCGTGTAGGCAAACATAAGTATACGCAATCAATACATTTATTCAGAATATGCAAATTTTTCAAAGTTAAGAAATCCAGATCGTAGAACCGTTAGACTTGGTGATCGTACGACTAGATCATACGACGAAACTTGAGTCGTATGCCCCTGCGATAGAATAGTCAGGTTGTAGACCCGAACACTTATGCCGAAGGACTTTTTAAGATTAAAGTCACGTAGCAGACTTAGCAACTTATGTTGTGCGATCTGCGATAAAACAATGTCAGAGGTTGGTCATTGGCTAACCAACGACCCTCCGATGCTTAAGTTAGTGATCATTGTGATGGGAAAATTTTGTATAAGAGAAAAAGGATTTTTAGAAGGAATACATTTTCAAATGCGTTGCATTCCAACTGCGTGGGATATCTTGATTGTCGAGGGTTTGGAGGTGATAAGCACCTTTATCTACGACTTCCGAGATACGGTAAGGACCTTCCCATTTGATAGAAAGCTTACCGGCGTTGGGCTCTTCAGTCTTTTGGAACACTCGTCGGAGGACGTAGTCGCCTATCTGAAAGACTTTAGCTTTAATGTTTTTGTTGAAGTGTCGCTCAACCACTTGCCTCTGTGATGCCATTTTGATCAATGCCGATTCTCTAAGCTCTTCGAGGGCATAGCTTAAATCAACCAGGTTATGGTCGACAGAGGTATGCCGAGAGGTTGGGAGTTGGACCTCGATAGGCAAAACTGCTTCACAGCCATAGACCAAAGAAAAAGGGGTTTGTCCTGTGGACGTGCGAGGCGTCGTGCGATTCGCCCACAGGACCGAAGGGAGTTCTTCGACCCATCTTCCCTTTGCGGCTTGTAACCTTTTCTTAATTTAAGCAATGATAGTCTTGTTGCTTGATTCAATAAGTCCATTTTCCTGAGGATATCTGGGCGTCGAGGTCATCAGTTTGATGTTGCGGTCTTCACAGAACCGTTGAGTTCTGTCGCTTATGAATTGGGACCCATTGTCGCAGACTATTTCGGATGGAATCCCAAACCTGCATATGATGTTAGTCTGGATAAAAGACACGACTTCCTTGTCCCGAACTTGGGAGAAGGCAGCTGCTTCCACCCATTTGGAAAAATAATCTGTAAGTACGAGGAGAAATACCTTTTGCCCAGGGGCGGGTGGTAACTTTCCGACAATATCCATACCCCACCTCATGAAGGGCCACGGGATCAGTGTCGAATGTAAAGGTTCAGATGGTTTATGGGATGTACCTGAATGTCGTTGACAAGGATCACAGTTCTAAACGTACCTGACGGCGTCTTCTCGCAGGGTTGGCCAAAAGTAGCCCTGTCGAGAGATGCGATTGGTCAAACTACGACCTCCTGAGTGATTGCCACACTCACCATCGTGCATTTCTTGAAGGATCCTTTGAATTTCATTTTTACTGACGACGCATCTCAGGTTCAAGCCTGTCGATGATCGTCGATAGAGTACCTTTCTGATCATGATATACTTGGATGCTTTGAATCTGATTTTTCGAGCTTCCATCTTGTCTTCTGGGAGTTGGTCGTGTTGGTCTCGAAGGCATATACAAGTTTGTAGAAGGGGGGGTGGGGTTGAATACAAACACACAGATTTTACTTTTCTAAATTGTTTATTGATAAATCATTAACAATTTACAGCTTGTTGCGGAGACAAGATTAAGGATAAACCTAAATCTAAACAAGTTGGAACACTAAGGTTTCTTGCACTAAGAGAGATAAGTAAATTACTAATAATAACCTATCTTGAGATAAGAGATTGAACTTGTCCAGAGTTAGCAAGTTACTTCAAATGAAGTGAGTTCATCTCTTTATATATTGCATGCATTTAATGCAAGTCAGTATATACTTTACATGTGTCATCAGCTGGTTGGTTGCATGTCATTGACCTTGGTTGACAACCTTAGTAGCCGTATGGATGAATAGTGTAGTATCAGAGTGGTTGTATGATTTCAGACAGTCGGAGGTTCTTTTCTGACATTTCGTACGGAGTCGTGCAAGGGGGTTAAGACAAAAGTACTTTGTACGGAGGACTTCATGATCAGCTTTCGTTGATTCAGCGATTATCATTTTCTATTCAGCGAATGATAAAGTTCAGCGATAGCTGAAGTCTTGTACTTGATACTTCACGTTGAGTGGACAAATCTGAGTCTTCGCTGATCCGCATCAGTTCATTAGGAGACTTGTCGCTGGTTCTTGAGCTTGATCTTCGACTTCAGCGTAGAACCTATGTTGACGTGAAACTTGTCTTCAGGGATCATAAGTAAACAACTAACTTACAACGATCTTCATAATGACTGAACAGACTCAGAGCATTGATGATGAACAGTGTTCGCTGAATGTTTAATCTAAAGAGCGAGAGTTCCTATCAACGGTACTGGAAGATCTTAGTACTTATCAGCGATAGTGAAACTCTGATACATATTGTTTACTTACAATTTTCACTAAGTATATAAGAGAGGGTCATTATCAAATCACTGAGGGTTTGGATCAACAATCTCCCCCTATTTGATTATGACATAACAACAAAGAAAATTTCTATTTAATGAAAACATAAGGATAAAAAGAACTCATAAAATATTTGTCCCTTTTACTGTTTTCTGGGATCTTTTCAGTACTGATGGAGTAAAGTACGTTCGCTGAAATCTTTCTTTAAAATATTCAATCAGGTTACAATGAAGAACAGAAAGATTATAAGTACAAGCGAAATAATTTACAAGTACAGAAGGATAACTGATACAATAGAGAAAAAGGAGATTATATCAGTTTTCAAAGGGTTCTTCCTTAATGAGAAGTTCATCAAGGGTCTTTTTAGTGGGGATCATCCAGTCAGGGACATTTACTCCTTGATTCTTTAACTTTAGAGCAGCTTCAAAAATCAAGGGCTTCAGGTGTCTAGCTTTGATGTCGCGTCTGACTTCACACCAGTGTACGAGATCTCTGAGTTGTTCGATGGGAGCGATGTGGAGCTCAGAGACATGTTGAAAGTGAGGATTTCCATCATAGTCTAAGAAGAATATACCATATGGATCACTTACCACTGTGCCAGGGATGAAGGTTTCTCCAGGTGGTAGGGAGGTGTCAAGCATTGAAAGATCAGCATCAGGGCCAAGAACTTCAGCACGAGAGAAACCAATACCTGTTTCATTTCGAATGATTGGACCTGAATCAGAAACTTTCTTCTTCTTAGCAGAGGCTTTCTTCGGTTGAGGAAGAGTAGGAGGAATATCCACAGCAGATGAAAGCAAGTCGATCTGTTTGTTTAAGATCATCTCAACATGGCTTTTGAATTTTGAGCGTGATCCCTGAATGGCTAATTTCGTTTCTAACCATTAAGAGAGACCAAACTTTTCTAATGAACCAGCATAGAAGGTTTGCTTGGTTTTGTCATCTTTGTAGACATCCACTTCAACAACAGGAACATCAGCGTACATTTTTCCTCTGATGTTGGCTTTGATTATTTTGGATGGTCTTGATCGATAGGTCAGCATTTGTTTAGCCCATTCCAAAGTTGTATCAGAGACCTTTGTCTTTTCTCTAACGATTTCTTGAGCATCATCCCAGAGCTGACGTTGAACATCAATGGGAACTCTTTTCAGCTTGGGGTCTTTGATTGATCGTTGAGTAAGCTTGATGGCGTATTCTCTGTCTTTCTCTTCAGCTTCCTTTCTTTCAGCGATGAGGCGTTCAGCTCTGAGGTGTTCCTTGTATTCAGCTTTGGAGATTTTGAACTTTGGAGGAACTGAAGGAAGTTGATCACGCCTTAGAATGATTCGCTGATCCTCGAATCGCTTTATTATTTCCTCTCTTCTCTTTTGATCCTCTTCACTCAGCTTTTGAGGAGCTGAGGAAGGTCTGTTTCTGTGCGAGAGAGGTTGTTCTTCTGGTTCATCAGTCTCAGAGATCAAATCTAAGACTGGGATTATTTCATCAGCAGCAGTTGGCTTTATTTGTGAAGTCGTAGTAGTAGAACCTTCAGCAACATCCTCAAACGGGGGAGAGGACTAGCTGAAGCACATCGATCTTACAAATAAGAACATGGGTAGAAGAACTTAGGTAGAAAGAGAAAGAGAAATATGTTCAGGTGTAGGCAAGGGTAGTAGAACTTTCAGAGGAGGGATGGAGTGAGATATGATTAGTGTACCTGACAAACCGGCTTTACAAGCAAGATCGCCAGATTTTCATCTTCAGCGACGCCTTTGCCTTTGCCTTTCTCAGCGCCAGAGGCGGAGGGCTTTGTCTTTGTCCGCTCCCCTGTTGGTTCATTTATTGAAATTCCCTTACGAGCTTTGATCTTTGGGGCAGGTTTGACGACAAAGAAGTCATCGTCATCTTCGTCATCATCGTCATCATTCCTTGGAGAGGAGGATGGTTCATTATCAGGGATGTCGATGTCTTCATCATCTTCTGCTTCGGATTCTTCAGCTTCGTCTTCGAGTTGCTCCCCCTCAGATACAGAGGCGAGCTTCTCAGTTCCCTCAGGGTTTTCATCTCCCTGAGGTCCAGCGATAAGATCTTCATTCTTCTCTCCCCTGATAGATTCATCATGGGAAAGGTCTTCAGCGCTCTTTTCAAGATCCTCAGCGCTCTTCTCCTCGGGATGTTCAGCGCTCTTCTCCCCCTCTTTCTCATAATTGGGGGAGGAATGGGTAGACTCAGCATTTGTATTTTGTCTGTCTTCTTGGCCAGAGATTTTAATACAACTTTCAATCGCTGCTAATCTGTCTTCAAGGCCAGATATAGCAGGATTGATCTTCCCAAGCTCAATGCGATCTGTCGCTGTAAAAGTTTCCAATACAGGGGCAGGGGCAGGAGCAGGAGTATTCGCTTTGTTGACCAGAACCCAAGTCGGTCTTGACAGCTGACATATCCCCCTAGAGATTTTCAACCGATGTTTTCAGCTTTGTAACTTCGCTGGACACGGTCGAAACTGAGTTTTTGAGGCTGGTGTAGTCAGTGTAGATGTCAGAGAGTACTTTGGCAAAATCTCTGAGCGTATTATCAAGGCCCTTAATGTCATCTATGGAAGCTTTCTTCTCCACCACCGTAGTCAGCTTTGTCAAATTCTCTCCAGCGTTTGTTACGGCTGTAGAGTTGTTGGAGAGTGTGGTGGTGAGACCGGCCAGCTTTATTTCCACGGACTTCAGAGACTCGTTGATGTCTCCCAAATTAGGACCTGTAACAGATAAAAACTTGTGAACACAGGAAAGCTCAGAAGTTTGGGGTTTAGTCACAGTGTATAGGATTTTGTGTGTACCTGCAGGAGGGTTTACGAACTCGTCAAAATTGCGGGGGCTGAATAATGTTCCATATCTTCCTCAAAAGTACGGTGAGGTATGGTGATCTCTGCAGGTCCTGTCTTCATCATTCGTTGAGAAGCGTTAGCGGTGGCTTCTGGAATGATGGCATCTCCAGTGTTCTTTGGAGGAGTGTCCAAGTGAGTGGAGGGAGAAGCGAAGGATAAGAATGGGGTTCGGGTACTGAGTTCAGCGTTGGAATCGCTGAGAATCACTTCATCAGTCTTTTGAGAGACTGAGGGAGGTTGGGTAGGTTCCAAGTTTCTAACCTCGGCGTTTGGAGACGCTGAAGTCTGGATTGGAGGGATGGCTTGAATGGGTGTGGCAGAGCGTACCACGGAACTTTCCTTCAGCTCGTCAGAATGAGCTGAGGAGTCTTCAGCATGGGATTGCTGGGGTTGCTCCTTGGTTTTCTTGATCCTTTTGGAATCAAGTTGGGTTGAAGAGTGTTTCCTTTTCTTAGAAGGAGAGGATTGTGTGGCCGGGGCATCAGCGATGGGTATTGTTGCTGAAGGAGCCACAGAAGTCGAAGAATTAGGGTTAAGAAGAGAGAGAAGGGTAGAGAGACGTACCTCATTGTCGACAGGTTTGAAATCGAGCACCTTAGGGCCAACCTGAGAAAGTTTCAGGTCACCCTCTTGAGGATAGCTGTCCTTCAGGCCATATTGGAAGATGGCGCTGATGAAACGGGGGTAGGGAACCCATGCAGGTCTGTCAGCAGCAGAATCTACTCTTTGTACTAGGTCATCATAAATGATAGATGCCCAGTCAATATGTAGACCTTTCAGCAGTGCGTATCCCATAGCCTGCTGAGGTTGAGCGGCTTGATCAGAGGAGCCGGTCTTCGCTGTCATGCAGCTGATCAGGTGTGCGAAGATGAAATTCATCTCGCTGGGCATTTTGGACTTCTTTATCAGCGTCAGCTTCTTCTCGGGCTTCTTGTCCCTTCCAGTTTCCCAGATGTAACCCATTGCGTCGAGGAAAGCAATGATTTCTTCTCTGTCAGCATGCTTCTTATGGTCAGGGAATGGAACAAACGGTTTTTCTTTGGAAGCATTGGGAAAGTTCAGGGCTTTTCGAATGATTGCGGGGGTTATCTTAATTGTGCCATACTCAGTATCGCTGAGTATGCAATCGATGGTTTTGGATGCGTCTTTGGCGGAGGGTAGCTGAGTGTGTCTGACAGGGTACCAGAACTGGGATAGTAGTAGCTGACTTGCAGGAGGTGTGATGGTCAGGGCTGTTGAAATGCAGCAGTTTTCAGGAAATTCACAGCATCATCTAGATGTGTGGCTTGCTTTCGAGGAGGAAACTCGAGAAGCGCAGAGAGGTTGTTGACCTTGGTCCAATCTAGTTGATCCAGCTTGAACTTAACCTGAGGGGCTTTGATGATGTCCACTTCCTCAGAGTCAGCAGAGATGTTCTCAGCGGTAACATTGATCTTTGAAGTTGCCATTTCTGTGTATTATCAGTTCAACCAAAGATGTTAACAAATAAGAATTGTCTTGATATGGAAAGAATTTCCATTAAGATGGTTCGAATTTTGTCCATTTCATTCAGACATAAATGTCTTAATGAAGATTAGGGTTTTTCATGATTTTTGAAACGAAATGTAAAACCCATAAAGTCTTGTATTCCAGTTTCTAAAAAAATCTGGATACGAATGAAGAACAAGTTTAAGATTAAGATTTAAAACTTGAAGAACAACCATGAAATGGTTGTGTTCATAAAACCATGAAAGAAATGATTTTATTTTTAAGAAGTTCTTTTGTTTGATCTTGTTTAAAACAATGATAAGATCAGAAACAAGTTATCTGCATTTGAAAAAAAATATGAACATATTAACCTTGATGTTTTGATGAAGAAGATGATGAACAGTTCTTTGAAGATTTGAGAGCACAAATGCAACAATAATTCTTTTCTTGCGGAGGAAGATTGATCGCTTAAAAGACAAATATAAACCAAGAGTTTGTTTATATAGGGAGTTTTAGAGAGAGAAAACCTTGAGCGGGAAAAGGTTTTCATCATGACACGGACACGTGTTTGCATTTGATTGGAAGTTTGAACGAAACGTGCAAACGTGTGTCAGAAAGAAATCGTGCCTGGTGTTATCCGTTGCAATGACGTCACAACTGTCCTTTCACATTCTTTTAGGATGTCTCTGAGGTTTTGAAAGCTCAGGGACTCTTTTGAAAAACACGAAACACTGAATAGAAAATATCAGTGAAGGTTTTAAGAACTTTCAAAATATCGCTGTTAAGGAAGAGATATTCAGCGATGCATTTGTTTTGAAATCTTGCATTTTCATGCGTTTGTCAGAGAGAGAAAACATACATGGATATCAGTTTAACCAAGTTTATTTAGAGAGAAGATGATTGAATAGGTTATACGAGTTGATTTTATCCTATCGCTGATTAATGTGAACCGCTGAAGATTTTACCCTTCAAAGTTCAGCATTCCAAGCTCGCTGATGAGAAAGTTGAATCTTGTCTCATCAAGAGGTTTGGTAAATAAATCAGCTAACTGATAATCAGTTGGGATAAAATGAAGTTCTATATCACCATTCATCACATGATCTCTGATAAAATGATATCTGATTTCTATGTGTTTTGTCTTTGAGTGTAGCACTGGATTGTTTGCTATAGCGATGGCACTAGTGCTGTCGCAGTAAATTGGAATTTTGGATAGCTGAAGATCATAGTCTAGTAGCTGATTTCTCATCCGCAAGACTTGAGAACAACAGCTTCCAGCGGCTACATATTCAGCTTCAGCTGTGGAAGTGGACACTGAGTTTTGCTTCTTACTTGTCCAACTTACCAGCTTTCCACCCAGGAGCTGCCATCCTCCTATGGTGCTTTTCCTATCCATTTTGCAACCTGCAAAATCACTATCTGAATAGGCGGTTAGATCGAATCCTGAGTCTTTGGGATACCAAAGGCCTAGATTCGATGTACCCTTAAGATATCGAAAGATTCGCTTTACAGCTTTCATATGAGATATCTTAGGTTCAGCTTGATATCGTGCACACAAGCATGTTGCAAACATAATATCGGGTCGGCTAGCTGTAAGATACAATAGTGAGCCGATCATCCCATGGTACAGCGTGACATTGACAGGAACACCCTTTGTGTCCTTATCAAGTGTCAGCGGTGGTGCCATAGGGGTTTTCATAGCTGAACTTTCAGTTAAGTCGAATTTCTTCAGCATATCTTTAACATATTTTCCCTGATTTATAAAGTTCCTTTTTCAGTTTGCTTAATCTGAAGACCAAGGAAATATGTTAGTTCACCCATCATGCTCATTTTATACTCATCTTTCATTCTATCAGCGAAACGAGTACAAAGCTCAGGGTTAGTAGAACCAAATATAATGTCATCAACATATATTTGAACTAGAATGATATGACCTTTCACTTTTCTAAAAAAATAGCGTTTTGTCAATCTTACCTCTCTCAAATTGTTCAATATGGAGATAAGTAGAGAGAGTATCATACCATGCACGAGGAGCTTGCTTTAAGCCATAAAGTGCCTTGTCCAGTTTATAAACATAACCTGGACGCTTAGGATCTGAGAATCCTGGAGGTTGTTCCACATAAACTTCTTCATTCAGCTTTCCATTCAGAAACGCTGACTTAACATCCATCTGATGTACAGTGAAGTTTTGGTGTACAGCATATGCTAAGAAAAGACGAATAGATTCAAGTCTTGCTACTGGAGCAAAAGTTTCGTCATAATCTATGCCTTCCTCTTGTCTGTATCCCTGAGCAACAAGACGAGCTTTGTTGCGAGTTACAGTACCATGTTCGTCCAACTTGTTTCGATAGACCCATTTAGTGCCTATCACCGTTTTGTCAGTTGGTCTACGAACGAGTTTCCAAACTTTGTTTCTTTCGAATTCAGTCAGCTCTTCTTGCATAACGCTGACCCAGTTTGGATCTCTGAGGGTATCATCTATTTTCTTTGGTTCAGTTATAGAAATAAAGTTCACAAATAAACAAATATTACCTGCACTTCTACGAGTCTGAATACCAGCGTTTGGATCACCAAGAATTTGATCGATTGGGTGATTTACAGTCCATCGCTGAGCCGGAGCATACGTCGCTGACTCAGTCTGAACTGGAGAAACTGAAGACGAGGCTTCAGCTACTTCTGGATTATCAGTTTAGAGAGGAATGTTTGCATTTGTCACTTCATTCACTGATTGCTGAGAAATAGATGGAATTTCTGAGACATTTGGATCAACTGCAGGTATAGTGTTTATAGGAACAGCTAAGACCCAAGATGTTTCAGCTTCACTATTCTGCATTTTGGAATGATAGTAGGACCATCATTTTCTACGGTGTGAGCATGAGGAGTGGGAACTTCTTCTGAATCACCAAGATGAGAAAACATCCATTGATTCAGTTCTTCAGTATCAGCGGACGGTTTAGAGTTCGCTGAACGGGATTCGTCAAACGTGACGTGAATAGTTTCTTCTACAGTTTGTCTTCTACGGTTGAAGACTCTGAAGGCTTTGGAGACTGAGGAGTATCCAAGAAAGATTCCATCATCAGCCTTAGGATCAAACTTTCCAAGGGCATCTCTGTTGTTCAGTATGAAACACTGACATCCTAAGATGTGAAGAAAGCTGATTGAAGGCTTTCTCCCATGAAAGAGTTCATAGGCTGTCTTTTTGAATCTTTTAACTATCAGCGACCTGTTTTGCGTAAAACAAGCAGTGTTGACAGCTTCTGCCTAAAACTGAGTAGGCAGGTGAGAATCGCTGAGCATTGAACGTGCATCTTCAATAATTGTTCTATTTCTTCTTTCAGCGACTCCATTTTGTTGCGGTGTTCTCACTGACGTAAAGTTGTGAGAAATACCCTTACTCTCAAGGAAGGAATCAAGAGAACTGTTTTTGAATTCAGTTCCATGATCACTCCTTATTGAGCGAACAATCATATTGTTCAGAGTTTCCATCTTCCGAACAAAGGTGATGAGTTCTTCAGGGGTGTCACTCTTAGAACGGAGAAACATTACCCATGTGTAACGAGAGAATTCATCAACTATGACCAGCGTATATTTCTTTCCAGCGATGGATTGTTTGTTAACAGGGCCAAACAAATCCATATGGAGTAGTTGTAGAGGAGATGACACTGAGGAGACTTGCTTTGACTTGAAGCTTGCCTTGGTCTGCTTCCCTTTTTCACACGCTGAACATAAAGACTCTTTGGCGTATGAATGTTGAGGTAGACCAGTGACTAACTCTTTGGAGGAAAGAGTATTCAGTGTCTTGAAATTTAGATGCGAGAGCCTCTTGTGCCATAGCCAGTTAACATCAGAAGATGCCTTTGAGAAGAAACGGGAGTTCTCAGTGGTTGTTGAGTCCATGTTTATTACATAAACATTTTCCAAACGATAACCGCTGAGAGCTATCTTCTCCTTTTTGTCAGTGACAAAGCAGGATTCCTTAGTGAAAATCACTTTGTTATCCATGTCGCAGAGCTGACTGATGCTCAGAAGATTATGCTTCAGCCCTTCAACATATGCGACTCTTCTGAAGGAGGTTGTACCATTTGAAAGTACACCATACCCTCGGGTGTGTCCTTTTCCATTTCCACCGAAAGTCACAGAGGGACCCTTCTCTTCCTTGTATTCAGCGAGCAGGTTTTTCTTTCCAGTCATGTGTCTAGAGCATCCGCTATCGAGATACCAGATACCCTTCTTAACCTGCATTTACAAAGGAATATTAGTTTTGCTTGGGTACCCACTTAACCATGTATACACATTTGTCAGTGGAGCTAGTTGGAATAGAAGGTTCAGCCGTCTTCGCAGCATTTGAAGATACAGCTTTGTCTTTCTTCACTTTGGTTAATTTCTTAACTTCAGTGGTAGGAGTCACCTTGACCTGATTTGCATCGGGGTTGGTCTTCTTTGCCTTGGGGGCAATCTTCACCTTAGCTATCTTTTCAGCTTTGGTGGCTGTGGGGCACTTACTAGCAATATGATCGGTAAGTCCACAGTGATAACATTTCCTATAACTAAAAGTAGTTCTAGGACCACTTGTATGCTGAGCTTTTAATTTCGAATTAGAAGTGCCAGCACCAAGTAAACTATTGGCTTTAGAAATGGGACGAACATTCAGTTCTTCAGATTTCTTACCAAGGACATCCACTCTGAGTCTAGGAGTAGATCGCTGAATAGATCCAGAGATCAGCTTTCTAGATCCAGAGGGGTAGGTCACTGAGGCTTTAGAAGCATTCAGCTTTGGTACTAAGGTACCCTTCTGAGGATTTTGATAAATAACAATTCCTTTACCCTTGTCTTTAGAGACAGAGGTAGGTTTTGAATAAACCATTTTCTCCTTACCTTTTTAGGAGGTAGGAGTTTCCTCAGGGATTGGTGTAATGGACGAGGAGCACTGAGATGATGAAGTGTCAGCGACTGAGGATACGAACGTTCCAAATTTAAGCATTGAACGTTCAGTGGTTGGTTTTGGAATATCATATTTATAACCCATACCACGTTTATCACTCAGAGGAATCTGAGCCTTAATTATCTCAGTGATCTTTGTTGAAGAATTACACCATCCTTCAACAGTAGCTTTTTCAGCTTTTAATGCAGCGATAGCTTCTGCTCGTTCGATTTTGACTAGCTGATTTAAATAGACTTGATCTTTAAAATCATCTTCAATTTTAGAGAGCTTTCATATTTGAAGGTGACAGTTTTTCAGTTGTTCAGCGAGATCAAGGTTTTGGTTTTCAACCACAGTTTTGCCGTTCATGGCTTCGTATAAACTTCTAGTCAATAGATCGATCTTACGGAGACTATCAGCTTCATCAATATTTGCAATATTGGTAAAGAAAGAAGGTGATACCTGAATGGCAGATGTTGAAGTGGAGGGAATGTCTGAACTTTCTTCCTCTTCTTCAATCTTGGCCATGAGACATTGATTTGCTTCATCATCTTCAGAGTCAGATGATGATGCTTCTTCATCAGAAGCAGCCCAATCATAGTCAGCCATCAGGCCTTTGCCTTTCTTCTTAAAGCTTTTCAGCTTCGCATACTTCTCCTTCAGCTTTGAGTATTTGTCATCTTTATTCCTTGGAACAAAGTTTTTCTTTGAGAAAGCTGAAGGTCTCATGACTTTCTTTGACCTGCACTCATTAGCAAAATGTCCTATCTTTTCGCAGTTAAAACAAGTAGCAGTAGCCTTATCAACAAAAGCTAATGATTTAGGCTTGTCAGTTATGGAAAGAGGTTTGTTCTTTCTAAACATTTTCTTCTTGGCGAATCTCCTGAACTTTTTAGTTAGGAGAGCCAAGGATTCATCATCATCTGAAGAATCAGAGTCTGATGACCTTTCAGAGTTACTTTCTAACTCAGTGATAGTGACCGAAGGTCGCTGAGTAGAAGGTTCCTCTGAGATTAAAGCAACAGGGGTGCTTTTGGAATCTTTTACAAGATTCTTCTTAAGATGGCTAGATTGCTCATGATTCAGCAATGTACCATATAAGGTTGAAAGGGTCATTTATTTAAGATCCTTTGACAGCTTGAGACACATGGAATAATTGTCCCAGCTTTCAGGTAAACATTCTAGAAACTTTGTCAGCACTTCAAAGTTAGAATATTCCTTACCAACAGTTTTTAGATCTATAATTAAGCAATTAAAACGTTGGTGAACTTCAGAGAGAGTTTCATTCTTACCAGAAATGAAGCTTTCGTATTGTCTTACCAGGTTGATCTTTTTTGAGTCCTGGACTTCAGACGTTCCTTCATACTGAACACATATTGTGTCCCACATGGCTTTTGATGACTTCAGGTTCATGACGGAATGGTAGACTTCGTCAGGAAGGGCCATGGATAGTATGGATCTGGCTTTTGTATCTATAGCCACTTTCTTCTTATCTTCGTCGGTCCACATGTGTATTTTCTTAGGAATCAGCCTTTCTGGAATAGCAGGTCTATTTGCAGTGGCTGGAACTAAAGGATAAATTGTTACAGGGATGTGTGGGCCGTTTTCAAGATAGTAAGTCATAGTAGGGTCTACACCTTCTAAGAAGAGTGTCATCCTATTTTTCCACAAGTTGAAGTTGTCTCTGGAAAATCTAGGGGGTTTTGCAAGTGAACCATTGTCTATATAATGTGTGTTTGTGTTGGTGGCCATTTTCAGATAGTAGCAAGGAAGAGAAATATCTTAGATTAGATCTTGTTTATGAGATTAAACAAATCCGCTCTGATACCACTTGTTGGTCCCGAAGGCCTATACAAGTTTGTAGAAGGGGGGGGGGGGGGTTGAATACAAACACACATATTTTACTTTTCTAAATTGTTTATCGATAAATCATTAACAATTTACAGCTTGTTGCGGAGACAAGATTAAGGATAAACCTAAATCTAAACAAGTTGGAACACTAAGGTTTCTTGCACTAAGAGAGATAAGTAAATTACTAATAATAACCTATCTTGAGATAAGAGATTGAACTTGTCCAGAGTTAGCAAGTTACTTCAAATGAAGTGAGTTCATCTCTTTATATACTGCATGCATTTAATGCAAATCAGTATATACTTTACATGTGTCATCAGCTGGTTGGTTGCATGTCATTGACCTTGGTTGACAACCTTAGTAGCCGTATGGATGAATAGTGTAGTATCAGAGTGGTTGTACGATTTCAGACAGTCGGAGGTTCTTTTCTGACATTTCGTACGGAGTCGTGCAAGGGGGGTTAAGACAAAAGTACTTTGTACGGAGGACTTCATGATCAGCTTTCGTTGATTCAGCGATTATCATTTTCTATTCAGCGAATGATAAAGTTCAGCGATAGCTGAAGTCTTGTACTTGATACTTCACGTTGAGTGGACAAATCTGAGTCTTCGCTGATCCGCATCAGTTCATTAGGAGACTTGTCGCTGGTTCTCGAGCTTGATCTTCGACTTCAGCGTAGAACCTATGTTGACGTGAAACTTGTCTTCAGGGATCATAAGTAAACAACTAACTTATCAGCGATCATCATAATGACTGAACAGACTCAGAGCATTGATGATGAACAGTGTTCGCTGAATGTTTAATCTAAAGAGCGAGAGTTCCTATCAGCGGTACTGGAAGATCTTAGTACTTATCAGCGATAGTGAAACTCTGATACATATTGTTTACTTACAATTTTCACTAAGTATATAAGAGAGGGTCATTATCAAATTACTGAGGGTTTGGATCAATAGGTCGTGCATAAGAAAGTTTCGGACGTCGCACGACCAGTCATCTTCTTGGACTTCTATTTAGATGACGTCATCATTTTCGATGGACGACGTCGCTAGGTGGATCAAAGGAATATTGTCGAAGATCGGTTCGATTAGAGTAGACCCAACGTTCGCTGAAGCATCTGCTTGAGTATTCTGATCCCTTGGAATTTGCTCATTAGAAAAGGTTTTGAATTTTTCTGATTTTTCTTTTGCTACCTTTAGGTACCCTGTCATTTTTGAATCTTTAGCTGCGAATTCTCCATTCATCTGATTTACGACCAGAAGAGAATCGCTCCTTACATGCAGTGAGGTTGCCCCCGAGTCGTAGGCCATACTCATTCCTACGATCAGGGCTTCGTACTAAGCTTCATTGTTGGTGGCTTTGAAGTCGCATCGTATAGAATGCACCATCTTGCCCCCCTGTGGCGACTTTAAGACGACGCCAAGTCATGAACCCCTAATGTTAGATGACCCGCCGACATACAGAGTGCAAGGCACGTCGTCGTGAGTCGCCACAGTCGATACTTTAAGCTCTGCTTCTTTCCCTATTTTAGGGCTGAAGTCGGCAATGAAATCTGCCAAGGCTTGCGATTTGATAGCGGTCCTGGGCTTAAAAGTGATGTCGTAACTGCCGAGATATATGCTCCATTTTGCTAATCGTCCTGTCAACTCAGGTTTTCTCAAGACAGACTTAAGAGGAAAGTTAGTTATGACAGTAATCGGATATGATTCGAAATAATGTCGCAATTTCTTTGCGGCGGTAACGAGCGACAAAAGTAGTTTTTCCATCGAGGAATACCTGGTTTCAGCGTCCAAGAGGGATTTACTTACATAATAGATTGGCAATTGCTGCTTTTCATCTTCTCGTGTCAGGACGGCACTTACGGCATTAGGGCTTACGGCCCTTACGGCATTAGGGCTTATGGACAAATACAGCTGCAAGACCTCATGGTCATCGGGTTTTGACAACAAAGGAGGCGACGTCATATACTCCTTTAATTTTTGCAACGCTTGCTCATGGTCGTTGGTCCAGTCAAAGCCTTTATTTTTCCTGAGGACGTTATAGAATAAATTACATCTATCTGAGGATCGAGAAATAAACCTGTTCAGAGCAGCCACCCGACCAGTTAGCATTTGGACTTCTTTGAAATTTCTAAGAGATTTGATTTCTATGATAGCCTTGATCTGGTCGGGGTTGGTTTCGATTCCTCATCGAGTGACTGTTTAGGCAAAAAACCACGTCGTACGACCATGACCGGAGCAAATAAGGCGCACGTTATAATCCAAATCTTGTATTAATATAAGGTCTCGACGAGAACCCAGAAAACATCTGCCGTCGCCCGTAAAAGGTAAGTCGTACGTCCCCCACGACGCTCGACCATAGTATCGCCCGTCCCGTACGACCATCGCGTAAGATCATTGTACCTTCGACCAAAGCTAACGTTAACCTTGACTGTTACGTTTGTTAAGTATTTAATGCAGGAGTCAAAGCCATTAACAGCAACCGACCGTAACGGACGAAGATCATTATGGATAATCACTCCGGCGACCGTTTCCGGCCGTTGTAGCCGTTGATCGAATCATTAATGGAGTTAATTAATGACGCGAAGTCTATAAAAGACAAGATAAAGCTTCATTTTAAGGGACATCGGTTAACATCCAATACACTCTAGCGAACATCACCAAACAGCAGAGAAAATCATCCAAACTCATAGTAAAGAACATTCAAACTCCGGAGATTAAGTACTGAAAGCCAGAATACTACAGTGCATTCAAGAATAACAGCGGTGAAGAGCTTTCTCTCGAAGAATCAGTCTCGACGCACGACATCAGCCCTCGACCAACAGTTTACACTTTGTATTCTCACACGACAAACACCTGTTTTCACATTTAAACACTTGTACTTTACATTTCGAAGTATTTCCTTCATTTGTATTGTAATCATCGTACGACCGACGCCAGTACCAAGGACGTCGCCCCTGATTGGCGACCATAGTGCAGCGACGACACCCACTGTCGTCCGCAGGTTTTTTCCTCGTTTGAGGTTTTTCCTGCGTCATCAAATCCCTTGTCTCGTTTATTTTTTCCCTCGTTGCACGTCTCGTCGAAAGATCCTTTCTTTAGTTGATTAAGTCCACATCGACCTTAAGTTGTCCCTTTAGTGCGATTTTTGGCATTAACAGTTTGGCGCCATCCGTGGGACCTCATCTAGAGAAAATCATTGACGAACGTGCACCCTACTAATAGTTTCTTGGAGTTTCTCCTGTTCTCTATCACAGGAAAATAGCAGATGGCAGAAATTCAGAGCGAACCGCTGACCCAGCACATGGAAAGCCTGAAAAGGTGCAAGATGTTCCTAAAGCCATCGGTGACTATTGCCTAGAAGAAGTTATCTTAGACCCAAGCAAGCCCGAGCAAAAAGTCTTGATAGGCTCATCTCTCGATGCCCACCTTAGGTAAAGGATAATATCTTTCTTGCAGGAATATGCTGACTGCTTCGCATGGTCGCATGAAGATATGGTTGGCATTGACCCTAACATCATTTCTCACAAGCTCAATATCGATCCATCGTTTAAACCCGTCAAGCAAAAGCGCCGTAAATTCGCTCCTGAAAGAAATAAGGTAATAAACGATGAGGTCGATAACCTCCTCAAGACCGGAAAGATCCGAGAAGTAAAGTATCCCGACTGGCTTGTTAATGTCGTGGTCGTGGCTAAGAAGAATGGAAAATGGAGGGTCTGTATCGACTTCACCGATCTCAATAAGGCTTGCCCGAAAGATCCTTTCCCATTACCGCATATCGACACCATGGTCGACGCAACCGCAAGACATGAACTATTGACCTTCATGGATGCCTATTCAGGGTATAACCAAATCTTAATGCACGTCGAGGACCAGGAGAAAACCTCTTTTATGACGGGCCGAGGTATTTACTGTTATAAAGTTATGCCTTTCGGACTAAAAAATGCAGGATCCACCTATCAACGTCTGTTCAAAGACCATCTCGGCGACACAATGGAGGTATATATTGACGACATGCTCGTCAAGTCAAAGCAAGCGGTCGATCATGTCTAGCATCTAAGACAATCGTTCAACATCCTTCGGGAGTATAGCATGAAGCTCAACCCTACCAAATGTTCCTTCGGAGTCAGTGCTGGAATGTTCTTAGGCCACATGGTCACTCGCCGAGGAATCGAGGCTAACCTCGATCAAATCAAAGCCATCATCGACATCAAATCTCCTCAAAATTTCAAGGAGGTCCAAAGGCTTACTGGTCGAGTAGCGGCCCTAAACAGGTTTATCTCCCGATCTTCAGATATATGTCATCTGTTTTATAACGTCCTCAGGAAAAACAAAGGTTTCAACTGGACCAACGATCATGAGCAAGCATTGCAAAAACTTAAGGAGTATATGGCGTCGCCTCCTCTGTTGTCGAAACCTCACGATCATGAGGTCTTACAATTGTATTTAGCTGTCAGTCCAAATGCGGTAAGCACCGTACTCACATGAGAGGACGAAAAACAACAATTACCAATCTACTACATAAGTAAATCTCTCTTGGACGCAGAAACCAGGTATTCTTCCATGGAAAAACTGCTTTTGTCGCTAGTCACAGCTGCTAAAAAATTATGACACTACTTCGAATCGCATCCTATTACTGTCGTAACTAACTTTCTTCTTAAGTCTGTTTTAAGGAAACCTGAGTTGACAGATCGCTTAGCAAAGTGGAGCATATATCTCAGCAGTTACGACATCGATTTCAAGCCCAAGACCGCGATCAAATCGCAAGCCTTGGCAGACTTTATCACCGACTTCATCCCTGAGTTGGAGAAAGAAGCAGAGCTCGAGGTGTCCACTGTGGCGACTCACGAAGACGTGCCTTGGATCCTACATGTCGACGGATCATCCAACATTAGAGGTTCTAGACTGGGTGTCGTCTTAAAGTCGCCAAAGGGGGTAAGATGGTATACTCGGTCCGATGCGACTTCAAGGCCACCAACAACGAAGCCGAATATGAAGCCCTGATCGTGGGAATGAATATGGCCCACGACTCGGGGGCAACCGCATTGCATGTCAAGAGCGATTCCCTGCTAGTAGTAAATCAAATCAATGGATAATTCGCAGCCAAGGACTAAAAAATGACAGCATATCTAAGCGTGGCAAAAGAAATTTCCAAAAAATTTAAATCTTTTTCTATTGAACAGATTCCGCGAGACCAGAACACTCAGGCCGACGCATTGGCAAACCTTGGGTCAGCTTTAGTTGAACCAATATTTGATGTTATTCCTATGATTCACCTGGCAACACCGTCTATTGGAAATACAGACGTCGTCCAGATCGAAGACGAAGAAGATGATTGGTCACGCGACATTCGAAATTTCCTCGTACACGACCAACTCCCCGAAGACAAAATGGAGGCTCGAAAAACCAGATTCAAAGCCTCTAAGTACGTCATGATCGAAAATACGCTTTATTGGCGATCATCAATGGGCTTGAATTTAAGGTGCATCATCCGCAAAAATCAAGCCCAAAAAATCCTCCAAGAGATGCACGACGGCGAATATGGTAATCATTCAGGAGGTCGTAGCTTGGTTAATCGTATCTCCCGACAAGGGTATTTTTGGCCGACACTGCGACAAGACGCTGTCAAGTACGTCCAGAATTGCGACCCCTGTCAACGACACCCAGGTATGTCTCATAAACCCTCGGAGCCTTTGCACTCAACGCTTGTCCCATGGCCTTTCATGAGGTGGGGGATGGATATTGTCGACAAACTACCACCTGCTCCGGGGCAAAAAGTATTCCTCCTCGTACTCACGGATTACTTTTCTAAATGGGTCGAAGCGGCTGCCTTCTCCCAAATCAGGGATAAAGAAGTTATTTCTTTTATCCAGACTAACATCATATGCAGGTTTGGGATTCCATCCGAAATTGTCTGCGACAATGGATCCCAATTCATAAGCGACAGGACCCAACAGTTCTGTGAAGATAGGAACATCAAACTAACGACCTCGACTCCCAGATCTCCCCAAGCCAATGGACTTGCCGAGTCGAGTAATAAGACTATTGTAGCCTCAATCAAGAAACGATTAAAAGCTGCAAAAAGAAGATGGGTTGAAGAGCTCCCTTCAGTCCTATGGGCAAATCGCACGACACCCCGCACGTCCACAGGACAAACCCCCTTCTCTCTCGTCTACGGCTGTGAAGCCGTCCTACCAATCGAAGTTCGTCTCCCAACTTTGAGGCACAATTCCGTCGACCACAACTTGGTTGATTTGAGTTATGACCTCGACGCCCTCGAAGAGCTCAGAGAATCGGCCTTGATCAGAATGGCGTCACAGAAGCAAGCAGTCGAGCGACATTTCAATAAACACGTCAAAGTTAAAATCTTTCAAGAAGGCGATTACGTCCCCCGTCGAGTATTCCCGAATACCCAGGAACTCAACGCAGGTAAACTTTCTACCAAATGGGAAGGTCCCTATCGTATATCTGAAGTCATTGGTAAAGGAGCCTATCGACTTCGAACCCTCGACAATCAGGAAATCCCCCGAAGTTGGAATGCGACGCATTTGAAAAAATATTTCTTTTAAGATCGCCTTCCTATTATACAAAGTTTTCAGCACGACGGTAAGCACCGCAAAATCGTTGGTAAAACCACGACCGACCTCTAACAAACTTTATCGCAGGAACGCACGACATGAGTATACAAGTGCATGACCCGATTGTTTGATCACAGGGGCATATATTATAAAGTTTCATCATACGATACAGTCACACGTAAGGTCTAAACGATCCCTCGATCTAAGTCTCTGGAACTTAGAAATACTTTGTATGTTCTAAATACATCGATGATATATATTTGTTACAAATACATGATTTATGTTTCAACCTTTATATTTCAGTAAAAGCCTAAGTCGCACGATCCTCCGTTTATTTCATACTTAAGGAATCTTATGATCAATATTACATTTATCCACGACATATGTAATTAAAAACACGAGTTCAGCAAAAGAAGGATCTTCATTAAACGATTACATATGAACGACCGATAGTCGGACAAGTAAATACAAAGTCAAAAGTCGTTGCATACCAACAACCCGAACATAAAAAGTCTAGCCCGTAAACCCAAAAACCTACCCTAGAACTAAGAAGCACGTCGATGGCAAGCTCTGTTCAAAAATCTCGATCTTCAAAATCCTATCAATCCCGAAGAACTAATGCAAGGATCAAACGAGTATAGCCAGAGTTGTCTCCAAACCTTTCGCGCCATAACATTCTGAGAATGTGGCTCTTAAGATTAATGATAAGGTTGGAGGAAGGAATATATTTTTTTCGACAATCGACCTCCACTCCAACACCTCCAGTTTCCTCGCGTGTTTAGTGAAGAAAAACAAAAACATCTGCACAATTACAAAAGGAACGTATTAGCAAAACACTCTTCGAAGGAATAAACATCGGTAACACAAGCTTCGAAAGAAAAACATACAAAAGACGCCAATACGGCTAAACACAGTCCAATCTCTTCGATAGGGATCCCTGGAAAATGCTCCTTGAAATATAAGAGCTGATATTTCCCCGGAAGCGAAAGCGACTTCGTCTTGACGAGGACATAGTCAGTCAAGAGGGATGAAGACAAAACAAAGTTGATCTCCATAAAATCCCCATCATTCTCTCCCGTCCTTACACCCTTGCCCCTGTCGGCTGACGAAAGGGTCGAGGTGGTAGTCGAAAACATCGTCGCCAGATGCGCAGAATCCACGGATATCGCGTCTATCGCAACCAACATCGTCATCGATTTGGGTATCATAGCCCACGGTAGATCATCAGTCACCGAAGATTTGGAAAAAGTCGAGATTCTGGAAAAGATGACTTCTCGAAAGCTTTAAAAAAACAATCCATTTTGATCTCTATGTATGCAGGAAATCGTGACAGGTCGAGCCCTTCAAAAGATCGACACGCATCCCCAACTTTCATTTGCCCCAGTAAATCGTCGACACCTGTCCTCGACAGCTGGTATGCATCATCGTGTGTCAGTATGATGTCACGACCTCGTTTCCTTTTCAACTTCTCGTTCAGTTAAGAGCAGACCAGTCTAATTCCAAGGTAACAAAGGTAATTCCTATCACTTGTCATATTTTTTTGACTGACAAAATTTAAAACTCGGATTTGCTATCCTTCTTTCAAATTTTGGGGGCAATCTGTTTGGGCAAAAAACCACGTCGTACGACCACGACCGGAGCAGATAAGACGCACGTCATATTTTGAGCATATAGGAGTTAGCACCTGTAAGCTAACTAATCTTGAGCATAACTTTTGGAAACTTTTCCCGCATATTCTTGTATTCATATTTTGTAATCTTTGAGATACTCTCTCTCTCTAAGATCTGTAAATCTGTTCTTCATTGAATATAAGTTGGTTTGATCATATTACTTCTCAATTACTGTTCTATACATTGATATATTGATTGTAAGAGTGGATCCTAAACTTTCAATTGGTATCAGAGCCAATCAACAAACAAATTCATTCAAGATCGTGTTCTCGAGGGTTTCCGGATCGCATTCTTGAAGTTTTCTTGATCAATTCGTCAATTGATTCCGCTGCTATTTGAATTTCTTGAATTCTTAGCAATTCTTGAATTCTCTCTGTGTTTGTTCAAGAAATTGAATTTGTCTTTCTGTTGAATCGATATCTTACAATCAAGTCATCCAAAGAATTTCTCTCTATGCTGATTAATTCTCGAAATTAAACAGAGATCACAGGTATGTTTTCGAAATTCTTGATTGGTTTCTTTTATCAAAGTGATTCTATCTGCTGCAAGTTTGTGAAATCCCAAATCTAGCAAGAAATCAAGAATGATGTAGAGAGAAAATCTAGAGTACACAAGTCATCCATATATTGATCTTCAAAGTACAAATGACTAATGCTACAAGTTGTTTACAAGAGATCTAGATTCCCTTCTAACTAAGAACTAGACATGCCTATTTATACCCATAACATACAAGGTATAAAGGCAAAGCTAACAAATACAGTACATTGACTTTACAGTAAATCTTGAATACAACAATGCTCTAACAATCTCCCCCTTTGGATTCAAGATTTAAAAAAATATGACAGCAGTCTTCAGCTCTTTGTAAAGTCAATCTTCTCCAACAGACACTCTATCAAACCATCTTCAAATAGCTTTATCTCCACTAGTTCACGGCGAACTATATGCTTTGACACTCTTTAAGAACTCAGCTTTGAAGAATCTTCAGACAAACATGAAAAGTCATTGTCTTTTTCTTTGAAAAGTCAATCTTCTTCGATAAAATCTTCAATAGATTGTCTTCAAGTCTTGAACATAGATTTCATATCTTTAAATAGACCCATCAATTCGGAACAAGATGAATCAGAAACGATTAGAGTTTGGATCAGAAAGATGTGAAACCATCCACATTGTTGAACTTTTAGGTGTAAGCGCATTCCGAGAACCACTCAGAACTAAGATAACCAAATTCAGCAACATTTGGACTTCACATGATCCTTCTCCCTCTAATCTTCAGTCTTTGTTCACGAATCTTTGACTTGAAATATCTTTGATTTGAAATCTCTTTGACATGAAATTGAAATTATACTTTTCTCCCCCTTTTTCGATGATGGTGAGCATCATAATCATCTAAAACCATTTTCAATTTCAGTCGAGTCTTTGAGTATTGCTAACAATCTCCTCCTTACAGAATAACCTTGCTCCCCCTCAAAATAAGAATTCTGGAGCAATTTATTTTCTCCCCCTGAGAGTATGCATATATTTCAATAACGTACAGTATTTGAAATTGTAGCACAAATTTTAAAACAAATTTACACAAGGAAAATAAAATTCATTGAATTTCATTTTATAACTACAAACATTTGATCATTTGAAAACTTTACAAAATAAATTCAACTTAATGACATTTAACAGATTTTTCAATCAAATGAAATCAAATGCATGTGTTTGGATTCAAGAACAAGTCATCATTGTATATCAAGTTAAAAATGTTCAGTTTCAACCCCTTTATTAAATCTATTTGGTGTGCTAGCATGCGAAATATGATTAGCATAAAGCTTATGCATTTCTAAAACATATAAGAATACTCTGTTCTACTCACACTATTTGTACAAAATCAGGATTTTCACAAATTTACGGGTTTATCGCGACTTTGTATTTTCCCAAGTTTCAAGAGATGTGTGCTCATTGGCATCTTTTCGTTTGTGCTCATTGGCATCTTTTGATTTTGTGCACATTGGCATCTTTTGATTTTGTGCTCATTGGCATCTTTTGATCAAAAAGTTTAGTAAGAATAAGATACACCGTTAAACATGACTTTCTATCTGGTTCTATAGCAGGATTTGGGTTAGCAGATCCCAGACCAGTTGGCCTTAGGTGCTAGGTGACGAGCACCCCTTAGAACTTAATTTCCCAAACCAGAAAGGCCACATCGATATATCTTAAACCCATTTGTACCAGTAAAACATGGCTTTCTATCTGGTTCTATTGCAGGATTTGGGTCAGCCAATCCCAGACCAGTTGATCTTAGGGACTAGGTGTCGAGCACCCCTTAGGACTTACTCTCCCAAACCAGAAAGGCCACAGGCACAAACTTTCAAACTAAATGATAGTGCAACAATTTTATCTCAATCACTTGGTTCTAAAACATAGTGCTTTGCCCATATTTTCATTTCCATCCACCATTCTGACATATAGGATTTTTGAGCATTATATTCTATATATATCCAGATTCACATAACTTTGAGCATTCAGCATAGTTTCATTCATGTTTTGCTGACCTTTCGATTATTTCAGAGGTGAAAATTGAAGCAAATCCAACTCAGATAATACAAAGTTTCTTGTAAAATCATGTTTTAGCACACATTTAATTCATTGAGTGAAGATTGAAAATTTCATGTCATTGAATTAAATTTGTAAAGATTCAAGTTTTCAAAGTGGTAGAAATAAAATATAATCCAATGTTACCTTTTACCACGTTCCTTGAAACAGAAAGATGTAACAGTTAAAGATATCACCTGAGAAGTGTGAGTTCTAAACTGGTTTGTTTAGAAGTCTTAGTCTTTGAAGTACGGGTTTTGAACTGATATGTTCAAAAGCCAAAGACATTGAAGCACGGGTCCTGAATTGATGTATTCAGAAACCAAATCTCTTTTAAGTGCGGGTCCTAAACTGATATGTTTAGAAACCATTGTCGTTGAAGCACGGGTTTTGAACTGATATGTTCAAAAGCCAATGTATCTTTACTCCCCCTTAATGGTACAAGTAATCTTCTTCCGAGATTTCAACGCTTTGCTTCTAAATCTGCAAAAACAGATTAAGTAGATTTTGGTACCCAACATGTCTTGGGTCCTGGCTTGTTAAGCGGAGCTCTATAGGAAGGAAAATGATAAGTACCATACCAATATTTAACACTCTCATTTTTAATAAAATCATTAGTACCACAATAAGAACAACAAAAATTCTTTTGTGCTAACCTGATTAAATGATTTGTGGAATAGAATGAATCAGGATTAGCAAAAGGTTTAGCTTTCAGATTAGTGTTCTTGTTGGGAACAGAGGATTTTGGCTCACCTTTTTCAGTTGACGTACCTTTTACTCTCCATTGCATGTTAACTTTCTTATATGAAGGAAGATCAGCATATTGATACTTGGAAGAATTATCCACCGAGTGATCATAGAATAGATTAGAAGGACGAATCAGACATTCTGAATAGCATTTGGATTTGTTAAATGACTTCACTTTGTAAGATAAGTCATTCCGTTCCTTGGTCACCAAATCAAGCTTCTTCTGAATATTAGACTTGACCCTCTTCTCTTTCATGATGTCAGTCGATAATGCAGCCAAATTCATTGTCAATTTATGAATTTCCTGCCGAAATATCTTCCTTTCTTTAGAAAAGTCGTCTTTAACGCACCTAGCCTGAAATTCAGCTTTCTTCATCTTTTCTAGCTCTTGACTTTCTTTATCTAGCTCTTGTCTTTCCTTTTCTAAGTCCTTATGAAGATCAGAAATTTTCTTTGACAGTTTCGCATTCTTCGCTTCAAAGCTTTTCTTTTCTTTTTCATACTCGACCCTTTCCTTCTCCAACTTCTCCTTTTCAAGAAATAAAACTTTCTCAAAGTCAGAAACTTGTTTTGAAAGTTTTATACAATTACGTTCAATTACTTCCTTTTCTTTAAGAATCTTCTCTCTCTTGTCTTCAATGCTCTTCAGATCAGCATTTTCTTTTTGAAGAGTTGTTACTTTCTCTTGAAGTTTCTCGATTTGATCGTGCAGACTTGAGTTGTCTTTGTCTTTCTTTGTTTCAAGACCTACAATATATACTTCAAGATCAGTAATTCTTTTAGTAAGTAAAACATTTTGTTCTTTAAAAATAAAATTTTCATTTGAAGAAGAAATGTCTAAAATATGTCTCTTCAAATCAGCATATTCTTCCTCCATTGTCTTTATACTCCCTTGAAGCTCCTTCATGTTATCTTGATGAGTTGAAATCTCAAATGTCTTATTTTTCTCTTGAGTAACTTCAAGCACTACAATCTTGTCATTCAAATCTTTCAGTTCGGACTCAAGAGAAGAGACTTTGTCTTCTAATAAAGCTTTCTCAGACTTGAGCTTTGTAATTTTTCTTGCATCTTCATTAGTATGTGTTATGTATCTATCAATAAAACCTTCAAGACGCTTGATCTCATCTTTAGCTTCAGAAAGAGTCAATTTTCTATCTTTTCCTAACTGATACCATATTCTCCCACTTAAATTCTCTATGTCAGACATCTTTTCAAATAGCTAGAATAATTGATCGTTCAGAAAATCAAGTAGAAAAATTTTTATATAAAAATTTTTATATAAAGATTTTTATATAAAAATTTTTATATAAAGATTTTTATATAAAAATTTTTATATAAAAATTTTTCTTGAAAAGCTCTTAAAGTGTATGAAATACACTATAGAAAAAATTTCGGAATAAAAAATTTTCTCAAAAATTTTCTATCTTTTCCCATTTTTTTTAATTCACAAGAATTCGGATGAATAAGGATTCGAAATCAATGAATTCGAATGAATAAGGGTTCGAATTCAATGAATTCGGATGCTGAAGGGTTCGAATTCAATGAATTCGGATGAAGAAGGATTCGAATTCACCCAATTCGGACTTAACTGGGTTCGAATTCACCCAATTCGGACTTAACTGGGTTCAAATTCACCCAATTCGGACTTAACTGGGTTCGAATTCTTTACTTGGAAAATTAAACCAACTCAGATGAATCCACAACTTCTCAATTCGAATCTAACAGGGTTCGAATTCAACCCAATTCGAATCCATAAGTGTTCGAATTCAACTCAATTCGAATCCATAAGGGTTCGAATTCTATACTTGTGATGCCAAAAACACTCCGAATTCCCTTTGAATGATCCGAATTGTGTATGAATGATCCGAATTCACCAAGAATGATCCGAATTCTGCACTTCGAACACGAAAATCACTAAATCAGCCATAATTTTTTCAATTCTTGATCAATTGTTATGAAATTTGCACAGATTTGTTCGAAATTTGATTCCACACACTTTCTTAGTTAATCACAAATCCTAATTCGATCAATTTAATCGAATTATGATCCAAAATAGTAAGAAAATGTTTCGAACAAAAACATATATAAAATGATCAGATCTGCAAATTCTGTGCAGATTTTGGTATAGATCCTTGAATTAAAGATGTTCAGGGTTGAAAATCGAGTGCAATGATGTCAAGAATCAATCCAAAAGATCAAAAAATGAAAAAGATGATGATTCTAGATGAATAGTAATTGATGAAGGGTAAGAAATCATCATGAACAGTGATGAATGAAGGATCCGAAATCTTCAAGAACGGTGTAAAAAATCTTCAATTTGCTCTTTGATCTGCTTGAATTTTCTGTTTAGCTCTGATACCAAATGTGAAATCCCAAATCTAGCAAGAAATCAAGAATGATGTAGAGAGAAAATCTAGAGTACACAAGTCATCCATATATTGATCTTCAAAGTACAAATGACTAATGCTACAAGTTGTTTACAAGAGATCTAGATTCCCTTCTAACTAAGAACTAGACATGCCTATTTATACCCATAACATACAAGGTATAAAGGCAAAGCTAACAAATACAGTACATTGACTTTACAGTAAATCTTGAATACAACAATGCTCTAACAAAGTTGATTAGTATTCAAATTTCTTGTTGAAAAGAAGAATTTCATTAATTCATGTACTCTAACTGTTTGATGAAATGTATGTGACAGATTTGATCAATTCTAGCATATTCTAAATTTTTGTTGGTTCTAATTTTTTGATCAAAATTCATAATTCTAGCAATATTAAGGACACAAGATTTTATGATCCAAAAATGGGATTAGGTTTGGAGGAAAATGAAATTTTTGTAAGACCAGCAAGTTCAATCACAAGTTCTGATAATTTAAAGAAACCATTTATTGAAAAGTTGAAAACTTCTGAAGCAAAAGCTGAGAACACAAAGTTGTTAGAAAAGGAGAATGTGGATTTGAAAGAGAAAATCAATTTTGGAAGAAAGATGTTGACAGGGTCTGAAAATAGAATCAAATCATGTGAAATGAAAAATTGTCAACTCTTGAAACAGATCTATGATTTTGAACAAATTCATATACTTGAAAGAGAGAAATTTGAGAAAGAGAGAAGAGACTTTCAAACTGAGAGGAAAGGTTTTGAAACAAAGTCTGTTGAATTCTCTCTGAAAATTTCTGATTTGGAGAAAATTCTTGCAAAAGAAAGAAAAGAGTTTGAATGCAAGAAAAATATTTTTCAAAAAGAAAAGAATGGTTTTGAGAAAAAGAAAACAGGAATGTTAAATGAGTTTTCTGTAAAAATCAATGAGTTGGAGAAAGAGTTAGAAGATGGAAGGAAAGAGACTGAAAAGAAGAAGGTAAATGGCTTTAAAGAAAAATGCTTAAAAGATGAGTTTGAGAAGGAAAAGAAAGTTTTTCATTTGGAGATAAGGAGGCTTATTAAGAAATTATCTGATTTATCAACTAAAATCATGATAAAGAGGAAGTCCAAATCTGATTTGCAGTCAAGGTTTGATTTGTATGTTAAAAAGTTTAAGGAATTATGATTCTCCTATTGATAAATCTTATAATTGTTCTTTTAAAAAGATACAAATGGAATGGAGAGTTAAAGGAACAACTTCCAAGAAAGAAGTGCCAAAATCAAAGGTTCCTAATTCAAATGTCAAGAAGAACAATACTTTTCAAAGAAAATCTTTTGTTAAACCTGATGTGATTTATTCTGTAAATCAATTAGTCAGAATTGCACAAAAGAAACTTTGTTGTTCATATTGTGGGACTAATGATTTTGTGAACAAGGATTTAATTCAGCATTGGTATGGTTCTTATAGAATATCTGCATATGCAACTGCACCTAACAGACTTGGACCCAAGTTCACTATGGTACCAAAGACAACTTAATCTGTTTTGCAGGTTATTCATGTGTAAAGATGAATGATCATACTGACACATGACTGAAAACAGATGTTGTGCTTAAGTTGAGAATATTTACTTTTGGATAGCTCAGTCCAAAACTCGGTCTGAATGTGATTATGGATTTCTGATTCATACAGATCAATTTGTTGATTTTGAAGAATTTTTTCGAAAAAGTTCTGTTTACTATGGGGTTATCGAACTCATAGTTGTGGGTGTTTTTGGTAGAAAACATTCCAGAGAATATGTTCAGAATCACATTCTGAGCAATCCTGCAAATTTTGGTTGAAAAATTATGATTTTTGAGCAAGTTATGGTGATTTGAAGTTCAGAATGTTCAAAAATCACAAAATCCAAACATTTTTCTAAGGTATTTTCTCTGGATAGTTTTATCAGAATTCTAACTCTGTTACTCAGAAGTTCTAACTCTACTACTCAGAATTCTGACTCAGCTAATCAGAATTCTGACTCTGATACTTAGAATTTTGAACAAGTTACTCAGAATTCTGACTCTTCTAATCAGAATTCTGACTTTACTAATCAGAATTTGGATTTTTGATATCTAATGAGGAATCGTCGTAGATGATTACCAAAATCTCTTTATTTTGCAGGATTATCTTGATTTTAGAGGGAGTATTGTCTCAAAATTTGATCTGATTATTTCAAGATAAAGTTCAAAACTCGTGCTTCAACGTTTTAGGTTTTTGAACATATCAATTCAAAACCCGTACTTAAATGACTATGGCTTCTGAATAATTCAGTTCAGGACCCGTACTTCAAAGACTAAGACTTCTAAACAAATTAGTTTAGAACTCATTCTTCTCAGGTGATATCCTTAACTTTCATATCTTTTTGTTTCAAGGAACAAGTGGTGAAAGGTAACATTGCATTATGTTTTATTTCTATTGCTTTGAATGTTTGAATATTAACATATTTAATTCAATGATATGAATTTTTTTTAATTTTCATTCAATGAATAAAATGCGTGTCAAGGATGATTTTACAAGTATTTTTGTATTATCTGAGATATATTTGTTTCAACTTTCATTTCTGAAATAAATCGAAAGGTCAGCAAAACATGAATGAAACTATGCTGAATGCTCAATGTTATGTAAATCAAGGCTTATATAGAATATAATGCTCAAAAAGCCTAAATGTCAGAATGATGGATGAAAAAAAAATATGGGGGGAAGTACTACGTTTTAGAACCAAGTGATTGAAATGCAATAAATATATATAAAATCATTTAGTTTGAAAGTTTGTACCTGTGGCCTTTCTAGTTTGGGAGAGTAAGTCCTAAGGGGTGCTAGTCACCTAGTCCCTAAGACCAACTGGTCTGGGATCGGCTGACCCAAATCCGGCAATAGAACTAGATAGAAAGCCATGTTCTACTGGTACAAATGGGTTTAAGATATATCGATGTGGCCTTTCTGGTTTGGGAAAGTAAGTTCCAAGGGGTGCTTGACACCTAGCACCTAAGACCAACTGGTCTGGGATTGGCTAACTCAAATCCTGCTATAGAACCAGATAGAAAGTCATGTTTAACGGTGTATCTTACTCTTACTAAACTTTTTGATTAAAAGATGCCGATGTGCACAAAATTAAAAGATGCCAATGAGCACAAAATTAAAAGATGCCAATGAGCATACATCTCTTGAAACTTTGGAAAAATACAAAGTCACAATAAACCTGAAAATTTGTGAAAATCCTGATTTTGGACAAATAGTGTGAGTAGAGCAAAGTATTATTATATATTTTTGAATTGCATATACTTGAAACTAATCATATTTCGCATGCTAAGCATGCCAAATAGATTTAATAAAGGGATTGAAATTGAACATTTTTAACTTGATATGCAATGACGACTTGTATTTGAATCCAAACACATGCATTTGATTTCATTTGATTGAAAAATCTGTTAAATTTCATTAAGTTGGATTTCTTTTGTAAAGTTTTCAAATGATCAAATGTTAGTAGTTATCAAGTGTAGTTCAGTGAATCTTATTTTCCTTGTATAAATGTTTTTATTAAAGCACTGTATTTGAAATGAATAATTTTAATGAAATAAATGCATATTTTCAGGGGGAGAAAACAAATTGCTCCAGAATTCTTATTTTGAGGGGGAGCAAGGTTATTCATTAAGGAGGAGAAAAAGCATAGATCTTATTCGAAGAAAAAGCATCACTAAAGTTTTTCCAAGAAAATCAATGGGGAGAAAAGCTAAAGATTTTGAAGATTGATATGATTTTACTTTACAAAACTTTAGGGGGAGAAGAAAATAGAAAATGATTTGTTCAAAAACAACAAAAGAGAAAAATGTTATTTTAAGGGGGAGAAGAGGAAAAAGAATTTGATGTGTTGTTTCTTATAAATAAATGTTATGAAAGCTGATTGATTGGTTCAAAAGGGAGAAGAAAGTCATAAAAAGACAGAAATTTGATTTGATCACATGAAGATGAGAATTGTTATTTCAAGGGGGAGCTGAAAGCAAATTTGTGATTTGGAAATCGTTGCTGATGTTTGTTAACTGAAATCAATTTGGAAATCGTTGCTGCTGCTGATTAAAGACTGACCAGAAGTTGTTAACTCAGATTATTCAGAGTTCTGAGCAAAAGTTGTCAAAGCATTCAGAAGAGATCCTTCTGAAGATTTTTCCTGCTCTAAAAATTTGATGATGAAAGTACAAGTGTATTTGAAAAAAAGGGGGAGATTGTTAGGTCTAGAGTTTTGTCAAAAACACAAGTGTTGCTTTCTGGATTGAAGACTCAGAGTTCTGAGTAGAAGACTCAGAACTTCTGAATATAGAAGTCTAGAAAAGATTCCAAGTGTTGGGATTTGGTCAGAAGACTCAGAAGTTCTGATCAGGAAAGTCGAAAAGATTACAAGTGTGGATTCTGACTAGAAGGTTCAGAGTTCTGAGTAGGAGACTCAGAACTTCTGACTATGAAGACAAATTTTCTGAAGCGCTTAGTCAGAAGAATGTTCAGAAGTTCTGAACAACATGTTCAGAACTTATGACTTGGATATTCTGTTATATTCAGTTACTAATTAGGACACGTGTAATTGTTCTATTAGTCTGTTTCTCATATGTGTTGTAGCTTTATCATTTCCTTACAGTATATATAGGAGTTAGCACCTGTAAGCTAACTAATCTTGAGCATAACATTTGGAAACTTTTCCCGCATATTCTTGTATTCATATTTTGTAATCTTTGAGATACTCTCTCTCTAAGATCTGTAAATCTGTTCTTCATTGAATACAAGTTGGTTTGATCATATTACTTCTCAATTACTGTTCTATACATTGATATATTGATTGTAAGAGTGGATCCTAAACTTTCAGAAAGGATTACAATAACTGAAGAACAATGAAGAACACACAAACTACTATGTGTGGAAACCTTAATTTCTCTCACTACTAACGGTGTGTTGTTGGTGGTGTGAAATGCGTGCTATAATGGCGTACCAAGGTTGCAGGAAAATCATGGAAAATCTTCCTATTTATAGAAAATAGTACACACTAGTCAACACAGCAGCCAATAGGATTCTGCCACCTGGAAAGGCATTGTAACCGTTAGTAGGGCACGTGGTTGTCTTCAGTAGGAGAGTACAACTGTGAGAGAAGGGTTGTTCTTCAAGTCTTATTAAATTCTTCAAGTGTTGAGCATAGAGGATGGTCTGTATCAGAACTTCTGAGGTCCTTCACAGAGGCTCTGAGGTCTTCCTCAGAGGCTTTGAGATCGGATACTTTTTCTGGTTAGGCTTCTTCTGTGCGTCTTCACTCCGACAGAGGCTTGATTCCTAGTGCGCAGAAGTCTTTTGTGACCAAGTGACTTAGTCTTTTTACAATACTTTTAAGTGTACAAATGAGGCTAACAATCTCCACCTAAGTATTGGAAAAAGAAATCTTTACTAGTGCTACGCTAGAAAGCAAAGAGGTTTAAATGATACCTCTTTAAAAGATATTTCAATAAATGCATTGAAGAATTGCAAGTAAAGTTACATTTATCGTCATCTATTGGATCTTGGAAGTGGTTCTTCAGAGTATTGTAAATATACATGATGAGTGCTCTGACTTTGATAGTCGCATCAATGCCACAAATGATTTGAGTGGCTGGTCCACGTGGCACGTGCTCAGAACTATTCTTCTGTAAGATAACTTGCCTGAACTTTTTAAGTGTCTCTGGGAGTACTTGACACAATTGATTGGGTTGAAGAGCTTGTTATCTTCAAATTCGTTTTTATAGACAAAACCAAAGTCATGTTCAGTGATCACAGTATCTGGTTCCTCAAGCTCTATTAGATCTGTTTCTTCTTCTAGAGTTGTGATGGATGTCTTCTCAACACCAAGATCTAGAGCTAGTTGGAAGTCCATAAGGCTATACATTTTTACTTTCTTCATCATGACTTATGTGATGGCTCTGTTGGCAATGCCATATTTCTTTCTCTTTTCTAATCTTTGCATAGCCATCCATAGAGCTGAGACAGATCGTATACACAGAGGTTTCTAAGGTCAGCATCTGAGAAGACATATTTTGATCCATCATCCCTTTCAACATGATATTTTCAATACATGACGTTTCTGTTGGCAAAAGAGTGCAGAGTTAGGCCCAGTACAATTTTTATATCCCTTACAGAGAAAACCTTCTCAGAGGGTAAGGACTTCTCTCTAATGAATCTGGCTTTGAGCTCTTCCTTTATCAGAGGGTGCACTTGTACCATGGGAGGTTCTATCATGTCGCTCTTGTCCAAAGTGTAGAGGTATTTATGGATTTGTTCTCGATAAACTAACTCCTTCTCTCTTAGACTTGGGACTACGAGTCACAGAGCATCCAGTGACTTCTTCACTTTTGCCACTCGACCAACATCTAGAAAAGTCATGGGTTCTTTGCCTTTCCTAGATGAGGAGGGAATTGGTTGACGGGTTTGGGCATCACAACGGGGTTGGGAGTTTCGAAGTGCTGTGCGAAGAATTCTTCTTGGCGTTAGCAGAGTTTTCTGTGATGGTTTGGCAGGGGGTGGTTTAGGTGCAGTGGTTGCAGGGTTGGGTTTGTCTTTAGTTTTTCCTTAGTTTTTGCAGTTTCCTTCGGTTTGTCATTTTGTGGTTGGGTTTCCTTGGTTTGTTGTGGTTTGGGGGGTTTGGCTGCCAAGGACTTGATTATGATCTTGGGTTTAGGTTTAGCAGCAAAAGTTGTCGTTTTAGAAGGATTGGGTAAGGGGACCTGTTGTTGGGGTTGGTTTTGTGGTTGATGTTAGGTATTGGTTTGTATGGTTTCTGAGGTTTGGGTCGCAGAGGTTTTCTTGGAATTTCCTTCAAAGATAGAAGTTTGGGAATTGGATGAGCTTAGAACTGCGGATAAAGGTTGAACTTTCATGGGCTCTTCAGTACTCTTCTCCGCCTTATGATGACCACTAGGACCAGAGCCATCGTGGCCTTGGTCATCATACTTTGTCTTTTTTGTAGCTTATGTCTGGCAGGATGTAGGAGCTTTTCTCTTTTTTTTAGGCAAGTGGGTGGTGGCCTCTTTGATTCTGTCAACGACATCTTCAATTAAGAACTCTGCTTTGCTCACCTCTATATCGATTCTGAATTTGAGCTTTGCCACTGAAGTGTTGAAGTCTTTCATGTAGGAGGCAACAACGGTGAAGGCTTGCACAAACCCGCAGACTGTTGAGATCATCTGCTAATCTGTTGGTAGCACGGGAACAACTTGGCTCTAAATGGACTGTTGGTACCTCGGGTTCTTCTGTGATTACTGCCTTTGGCTTCTTCGTCTTCTTAGGCTTGGGCACTAAGGCTTCTACGGTTTCAAGCTGTGCAGTTTAAGGTTCTGTGGTAAGTGGTTCTGTGGTTTGGACTTTTGGGGCTTTCCTTGACTTCTCTTTCTTCTTTGGCCTCGAAGGTTCTGCGTTTCCAGGTTCTGCGTGGCTTATCACTTCTACTCTAGGGTTGGGTAAACGCTCATTTCCCTCAACTCTCTCCTCTAATACTCCCTCTTGCACTCTTTCAGCCACAGGTTGTCCTAAGGCAAATCCTATGCGTAGAGGGGTTTTAGGTCTCGGTCTGGGATTCCTAAACTCACTCACATATCTCTCCCTAACTTCACTATCTTCTATGTACTCTAGCATCTTTTTCGATAGAGGCCTTGCGTCTGGGTATGCTTCACACAGAATTGTTGGGTTGTGGGTTTTCACTGGATACACTTTCACAGAGGGTCCTGTCAATACGTATCCCTTTTCTTTTAACATTTCATGTAAAAGCAATGTGAGGGTTATGGGATAGATCAAAACTGGTAGTTTATTGGGGTTCTTGGCTTGGATTATTTTTTTCTTTCTACAGAGCTCACCATCTCTTTGAGGATCAATCTGGCATAATCCAAGGGTAGATCATAGTATATGTGGTACATGATTGCAAGTATGTTGTGCAAGGATTGATCATGGCTTCCAACTTTTCCAGTCAGGGTTCTGTTCAAAATAATAAAAAGTACATTCCACAGAGGTGGAAGGTTCTGTCGTCTAAACTCTGTCTTTTTTGCAATTTGCTTGTTATACCCTAAGAATTCGACAAAGTCCACCAGTTCTTCATTTGTGGCTTCAGAGGCATACTTGACTATGCCAAGTTCTGATCTTGTGGGTAGTTCAAATATGGCTCTGGTGGTTACGACAGGGGACTTTGCAACTTAAAACAAGTCCTCGAAAAGTGTTGTGAGTTCTAAGTCAATGGACATCGAGTCATTAGAAGTAAATCTTTCTTGATCAAGTCTTGTGCTGGATGACTTAGAAGTTTTTTGAGTTGTATAATCAAATGATACATTGATGCTTTCTAGGATCAACTTGTGCTTCAGAATAAAGACTATGTAGGCTTTTGATGTTGATGCATACCTAATGAATTTGGCCTCATAAGCTTTTCTCTCAAACTTGCCTAATTTCCCCCTATCATTCAACACAAAGCACCTACAACCAAAGACATGAAAAAAATTTATGTTAGGTTTTCTTTGGTTGAGTTGATGGTAAGGGGTTGTCATGTGTCTCTTCACAATCAATGATCTGTTCTGTGTGAAACAAGCAGTAGAGATAGCTTCTGCCCATAAATATGTTGGCAATCCAGATGCTGCTAGCATTGTTTTTGCAGCCTCCACAAGTGTTCTATTTCTTCTTTCAACAACACCAATTTGTTGTGGAGTTCTTGTTGCAGAAAAGTTCTGAGAGATTCCTTCATTGGTAAGATATGCATCAATGGTTGAGTTCTTGAACTCCGTCCAATTATCACTCCTCAACTTCTGAACCTTGCTATTATACAGAACCTGGATTCTTTTCATCAAATTGATTAGTATTTCAGGAACATCAGATTTCTTTCGAACAAACTCTACCCAAGTATATCTCGAGAATTCATCAATTAAGACTAGATTTTCCTTGACAAACTCTGTACAGAGATTGGACCACAGAGGACAACATGGAGCATATATAGAAGTCTTGTACAAGACACGTCTGATTTGGTTCTGTGGGAAGCTCTTTTGAGTTTTCCCATTTCACAAGCAGAACACAAATGATTGTTATCAAATGTCAAGAATTGAAGACCACTTACCAGACTATGCTTCACAAGTTGATCTAAGGTACTAAAGTTTTGGTGTGAGAACCTGTTATGCCAGAGCCAAGCTTCCTCATATTTGTTGGAAACAAGACAGAGCTTTTCGTCATTGGTCTTGGTTTTGAAGTTCATGAGGTATAGATCACCTCTTCTGTCGGCTCTTAGAAGCTCAACACGTGTATCAGTTTTTAACAACGAACGGTACCTTTTATTGAGTTTGACATCAAAACCACTATCACAGAGTTAGCTCCTGCTCAGAAGATTATGCTTGAGTCCATCCACGTAAGAAACTCTTGATACACCAATATCTCCTTTAATGTGTCCCTTTATGTCGTCTCCAAAGGTTACAAATCCTCTTGATTTTTGTTGGTATGAGGATAGTAGCCTTCTGTCGTCAGTCATGTGCCTCGAGCACCCGGAGTCAAGGTACCAGATAGGCACATGCTGCTTATGCAACACAAATTAAAGGGATTTAGGTACCCATTTCCAAATGGGTCATGTTTTGTTAGAAGCTTTGGGTTGAACCTCTATAGTCTTAGACTTGATTGTCTTTTTAGTTTCTACAGAGGTTCTGTTGTGTTTCTTCTGACCCATGAATTTAGCATTCTTAGGTTTGGGTCCAGAAAGGAAACAATGTGGGCTTGAGAAGTGCATTTTCAATTGATATAACAAGTTAAGACAATGACAATTATGTATGTCGGAAGAAGATTGCTTAAACTTTGTAGTGTATTTCTCAAAATTGGGTACAGAGGATTTATAAAAAATATCTCCCCTAGCATCAGAAGTTTTACAAAACATCCTACTTAGGCTAGATTTATTTTGACAGGCCTTCCTCTCTTACAGGATCCTCTGCTCAACCCGTCTTCCTTCTCTGGTTCTCACTGCCACAGAAGGAACAAAATTGTTATTTTAACCCATTTTTCTTTTTGTTCCCTAGTGTACCTGATTGGCTTAAAAGACTCAGAAGCTTTGAGATTTGAGAGATTCTTTTCCTTATCTCTTCTAATCTCTTCAAGTTGAAGAGTAATTTTTGCCTTAATACACATATCTATAAAATCTGGACAGATAGGTATCCTTTTAACAGATTCCTTGGGAGGTATAACTTTATTTTGTAATCTAGAGGAAAGCTTAGTTTCCTCTGATATACAAGGCACTACCTCTGGATCCTCAGAACCAGTCTCTGGAGCGATAAAGGTTGACTTATCCTCAGAATCTGAGTCTGAATCAAAAAAGTCTTTTATGCTCTTTTCAGAGGCTTGATTGCACGGACATGTGTTTAGATTACCCACATATTTGTCCTTAGAAGGATTTAAATCTTTAATGATGCAAAGAAAGATCCCAGGTTCATTGAGAGTATTGCATTCTTCAAAAGCTTTCAATAAATCATTTTCGAAGATATTTCTTAATTCATCTTCTGTCGATGAAGGGAAAAATTTAGTTGCCTCTGCACTTAAATCAGAAGAGATATGGCATATAAAGGCAGCCTGAGTCGTGTTTCTAGATAACCAAACTTGAATAAGGGTCCTTTTGGTGGTACAATTGAATATACCACATTGATGAACATTTGTATCTCTGGAAATTTATCTCCTCTTAAATACAGACTGTAGACATGGAAATTTTGGCTTTTGAACTTTGCCAACACATAATCTAGATGACAAAGAGTCTCTCTTCTTAAAAGTGTATGGATCTAGTTCACTGAGACCAAGTCCACTTTTATCCATTTGAGAGTTAATCTTCTCATGTACATTTTGTGCATCTTGATATTTTTCAATGATAAGTTCTTTTCTTAAAAAATCTTGATGCAAAGACTCTCTCTCCTTTTGAAAATAATTCTTTAAAGCAAGGATGTTCATTCTATCACTCTCAAGATCTTTCAACTTCTGCTCTTTGCTCTTAAGAGCCATGTCAAGATCACTGACTTTTGTCTTAAAGGAATTTATTTCTGTCACAAATTGCTTTTCTTGATTATCCTTTTTAAGAGAAATTTATTTCTTCTCTTGTTCCAAAAGCCATGCTACCCTTTAAAAAAATGAAAGATCTTTTTCTGTTTTACAGAGCTTTTGTTCCATGTTTTAGAAATCCTCTTGCAGCTTAAGCAATTTATCTTCTGTGCATGAAAAGTAAGTGTCAGAAGAAGAAGTAGATACCTCACTATCAGAATCAGTTTTGTTCACTTATGCCATTCCACAAAACATGGCATTCTTGTTATCATCCTCTGAATCTTCATCAGACACCCACTTTTCCTTCTATGCCATCAATGACTTCTGTGCATTGTACTCTGTAGGTTCCTAGATTCAACTTGTCTCATACAAACAGAAAGATCAAAGATAGCGGAAGCATAATAAATCTGTTTGTGTATGAGTTATTGTGTATAACGTTAAGCAATGAGAGAATAACAATATAATGAACATTCATATATAAAAATATTGAATAACAAACTACTCGTATATGAAATATGAATAACACCAAGAACACTTTTTTGTGTGTGTATTCTGAAATCTCTCAGGCTACAGATCGTACACTAGAAGTGGAATGGAATTGTGCAGTGTTTGTGCTCTCACAATTCTAGTAACAATTCTTACAAAAGCTTACAAATATGTGCTCCACTAACGTTCTATTAATAGCCTGATAAAGCAATAGACAGTGTACTATCTAACCCTGGAATGACACGTGGAAAGCATGTCTACGCCCTTTTAGGTCTTACGTGGAAAGTACGCACATGTGTCTATCACTTAGAGATTTCTACGAGACTTCAGCTTCACAGAGGTCTTCATTCACCAGAGCTCATATGCCAGAGCCTTGAAGGTCTTCTGGCGATCTTGTCCTCTGATGGTTCAGTAGAGGTCTTCTGCCAGAGCTCTGACGAAATCTGATGGTCTTCTGTTGTTCTTCTGCTAAGTCTGCAGCTTGATCTCTGCCGTCCTTCTGACTTGTGATATTTTCAATACTTTTACATTAACATACTTGGGGCTAACAATCCCCCCCTAATTAATTAAAATTCAAACTAAGATATTTTACAGAGATAAACAAAAAGACAAAGAGGAGAAAATCATCCTCTATAAAACTGTTACTACATGTCAAAGATTGGATACATTACATTACAGAAACGATAGTAAAACTAGTTATAATAGTTTCCTCTAAGAATTCTGTCAAATCTCATAGTTAAGTCTATGAATTCTAGAGTGAGAGTTAGATGCCTAACGAAACTATTAATGACTTCTAGAGTGGACTTTGAGCTTAATGCCTTTCATTTACGATCTTTCGCAGATACTGCAGAGATTGTAAGGAGTACTTGTGGGCTTCTGCTGATCTGATGGCTTTCTTAAATCCCTTCTGTCGGCAAATGAATGCTTCTGGATTGGCTGAAAGGGATCCTGTAGGATAGTTTTCAAATCCCACAAGACTCTCATCTGGAGGCCCAATGCTCAATTTCTCCATCTCAAAATTGATTCCATGTTGAAAGTCGATTTTGGTTCTGAGGTTCATATGCTCTTCCATAAGTAGCAAGATTTCAGTTTGTGTAGTTCTGGCAGCTTTGTATCTATATGTAAAGTTGAGGCACTAGGCATGCAGAGTTAGAAGGTCATAAGGATTAAGCAGAACGAGATCATTGTCGTTGAAGGTTTCTTATGACTCATAGCTGAGTTCGACCGTGTAGATGTGATACACAACTCTGTTGTAGGCAAAGGACTTCAGGTCTATCCTTAGTATTTTTTCAAAACCAAAGGATGTGTTTATCCTACCAGAGACGTTGGTCTTTGTTCTTATGAATCTGCTTCTTGTTGATCCAAACACTTAGTGATTTGATAATGACCTTGAGAAACACTTAGTGAAAATTGTAAGTAGACAATATGTATTAGAGTTTCACTATCAAAGATAAATACTAAGTTTGTTTAGTACCGCTGATAGGAAACTCATGTTCTTTAATTTATGCATTTAGTGAACATTGTACATCAGTAAGCCCTGAGCTTGTTCAGTCTCACTAATAATCGCTGATAGTTATGTTGTTTACTTATGATCCATGTAGACAAGATTCACGTCAACTATATTCTACGCTGAAGTCGAAGATCAAGCCAAAGAACCAGCGACTAAGTCTACTAGTGACCTGATGCGGATATCAGATAGGCGGGTTTACCCCCTAAATCTAACCGCAAGTGTACGGCGTCGAAATCAAGTAATAGTACAGAAGTACGAGTATCGAACACAGGGAACTAGGAACTAAGTATCACAATGACTATAAGATCTATTAACTGAACGGTCGAAATTGGATGATTGTTTGAAAATCGTTTAAAAACTAAATAAAACTAGAATCGATTAACGGAAGGTTTGGAAAGAACTTTGATAGAGAAAAGGTTGAGGGTTGGACTTCCTATTGTTATACTACTGATGAACACATACCCGAACGATTATTACCGATTATTTCTATGAACCCTCGTTTGTAAAAGTTCACTGTTATTCTTTCTCAAGCAATAACATAATTTATTTCAAGACTCGTAGGTTCTATCTCTCGATCTACACCTAGGGTTTTAAAATACATTAGGTCAAACTATTCCGAGCAGAAAGTGATTCGGCTATCTCTACCCGAATCTCCTTTCGGGCACTTGATTACTTGATCTAGCTTTTAATTAATTTTCTTAAACTTAATCAAAAACCATAAAAGTTAATTGAAGGTGATCAAGCTACAATTGATAATGAAAAACTGAAATCAAATGCTTCACAGATCAAATCGAGTAAAAAATCCTTCGGTTACACGTCATCCATCCTAAACACCATAGTTACTCCAACCCCCAACATCTAAAGATTAGTTAATGCTGGGGTGGACAAAAACACAAGAAAAAGGGTATAAAGTGGTGTATGAAAACATCGTGATCGTAACCGTGAAGAATGTACTGATGAAATCCCTTCTCGTGGCTCTAATCCGCTTCGCGTGGTGAACTCCTCTTCAATCCGTCCTCTATCGTGGCTCAAAAGTATGCAAAATATCTATGAAAATCGCCTTTTTTTTGCCTACCATCGCCCGTGTCGAAAGTGATAACCTAATTCTCTGAAAAACGTCAAAGTAGCAACCAACAAGGACTTGCGCGGGTTTCCCCGCGACTTGAAGTCGCGTGGGAAACCGCGCGTGTCATGGAATGGGTCGGGTTAGGTAGTACTTTGGATCTCGGGTCATGGCTTTTGGGCCTAATTCTTGGGCTTGGATTTGGGCTTTCATTTGTGTTTGAAACTAAAATCTTCATTTAGCCCAATGCAGCTCTTTTTTCGGTCCTTTTCTGCTCGTTTTCTAGACTGTCGTTTACTCTCGGAATACCTGCACAATTCACTGGAAAAACGTAAAAGCTACACTCTTTGCTTCAAAACAATCCACTCTTCGTGGTTTGTAGATTGAAAATAACGTCAAAAAGTGGCGTTATAAACAACCCCAAACCGAGCGTTGCTTGTCCTCAAGCAAAATAGCGATGAAAAGAATAAAAGCACACCTCAATGAATCAATAACTGCATATTTCCCAAGCGGACACCCGTATTGCACGTCTATTTTATCCATACCCGTGAATGTTTATCTCATTCTTACCATATCTCTATCATGTTTAACCGATCCCTTCCATTGTGAGTTGAACTTACAACCGCTTTGATCGCATTAAGTTCGCACTAAGTCCAAGCATACTAGGGAAAACATTTTGCCTCGACCCTACCTCACGGGATGCTCTCATTTCACTCGAGCCTAGGCTGTCGCACATGTTCTCATGTATAAGGAAGTTATGTACAATGATACTCAAGAATTTACATGACAACTCTAATGAAAGACGCACACATGTCCATAAAGTCGATCTCAGAAAGGAATCAAGTAGCAAGACAGGGACTATTGGTAAAGGTGGTCGTATACCCTAATCACATTTTCCAGAAGATCATCCAGGTATTTACATGGGTTGTAATGGGGCTGGGGTTATGGCTAAGAAACGAAGGGTAAATGGATCAAACATCCTCGGTGTGTCATCTTTGGCAGTTTTGAAAATCTTGACTTCATTTTCTATCACTTGGCCCTCTTTGTCACTGTTGGAGTCGCTTTGACTCTCTTATTTATCTGCTGTAGATACTATCTACTAACTGTAAATTTTTTGTTTGTTTTTTTTGGTGGCGTCATTGGCCCTCTTTATTTGATTGGGGCTGCATTGACCCTCTTTTCTGTCTCTTGGGTTAGACTGACCCAATTTATTTTCATGACTGGCCTGTACTTTTTCTTTCCTGCTCTATCCTTCGCTGTTGACACACTTTCGGACGAAGGTTGGCTAAGTCTGTTGGTTAGGGTTTAATGGTGGGCCTGAAACGAACAAGTGGTGAGTGTTTGGCTGCAAAGGGGTTTTGGGTACACACATAATGGGTCAAAAAAGGGCGATAGTGTTAGATCTGAAGTTTTGTCAATAAACCAAGTGTTGAAGATCTGATAAGAAGACTCAGATGTTCTGAGTAGAGAAGTCAGAGGTCTGACTGAAAGCTCAGAAGTATTGATCAGTGGAAAGAGAAGTCAGATGTCTGAGTTAAGGAGTCAGAAGATCTGAGAAGCTTTATCAGAAGAATGTTCAGAAGTTCTGAACTACCTGTTCAGAACTTATGACGAGATACTTTACTTAGTATTTTATAAACTAATTAGGACACGTGTTATGTTCTTATTAGTCTTTCTTATTTGTACTGTAGCTTTAAGATGTCCGTTGCAGTATAAATAGTAGTTAGCTCTATGATGCTAACTGATTGATTTTTTCCGTATAACTTTGTATTCATTCTCTGTAATCTTTGAGATTCTCTCTCTCTTAGATCTGTAATTCTGTTCATCATTGAATACAATTGGGCTTGATCATACAACTTCTCAATTACTGCTTTCTATATTGATTGTAAGATTAGATCCTGTTCTTTCAATTGGTATCAGAGCCAATCAACAAACAAATTCGTTCAAGATTGTTATCGCGAAGATCAATTGATCAATTTCTTGAAGATTTCTTGATTCATTCAAAATTCGATTCCGCTGCTAGGGCTAGTTCTTGAATTCTTGGCAATTCTTGAATTTCCTGTTACATTTCGATCAAGAAACTCGAATTTGTCTTTCTGTTGAATTTTCTTACAATCATGTCTTCTAAAGAATATCTAGCCATGGGATCTGAAACCAAACCGCCGGTTCTTATACCAGAAGAGTATCAGCAATGGAAAATTCGTATGATCCAATTCCTAGACAATATTGATGAAAATCTAATGGTCTCTATTCGAGAAGGTCCAATTGAAGTGTACATCGATGTTGCTGCAACCCCTGCTACAGAGACAACTCCAGAAATTCCAGCGACCAGGGTGAAAAAGAGTTATTCCCAATACACAGCTGAACAGAAGAATAGGCATGCTATTGACAAAAGAGCAATTACTTTGATGACTTTGGCTGTCCCAAATGAGGTTCTTAACAGGATTGACAGTGGATCATCAGCTAAAGAAATGTGGGACGAATTGGAAAGGCAGATGCTAGGAACTGTGAGATCTATTCAGGCAAAGTTAAATCAAAGCATAAATGCTTATGAAAGGTTCAAAGCAAAAGAGTCAGAAAGTTTGACACAGACATACAGTAAATTTTGCACTATTCTAAATGACTTGAGAAGAAATGGACTGAAGAAAACAAAGTCAGAAATAAATTACAAATTTCTGAACAGTCTAAATTCAGAATGGTCATCATTTGCCATAAGTCTGCAAATGAACAAGGATATGTGTGAAGAAGACTTAAATGATCTATTCTGTGTTCTTAATCAACATGAAGACTCTGTCAAGTTAGTTGTGGAAGAGAAGAAAAATGTTGCTGATCAGTTAGCGTTCTTATCAAAGTCCAAAGCAATCAAAGCACCCAAAAAGACTGCATATCTATCAGAGATACCTAATCTGGAAGAATCTGACAAGGAAGAAGGATCAGAAGATGATGAAGATATCAAGATAATGGCTGAGAAACTAGCTTTGTTGACAAATACTTTCAATAAAAGGTATGGGAAGGGTAGATTTCAAGGAAATTATAAGAGAGTTGGAAGTTCAGATTATAAGAAGAAAGAAGACAGAGAAGAAAATAAGTTTGAAAAGAGAGTAGAGAGAAGTGAAGAAAACAATGAAGAGAAGGATGAAAGAAAAGAAAAGAATTTGTGTTTCAAGTGTGGAAAATCTGGCCACTATGCTAAGGATTGCAGAGTTAAAATTGTGAAAGACTATGAGTACTACACCAAGAAGGCTCAGCTTGCAAAGAAGAGAGATGATAAAATTGCTTTATTGGCTGAACAAGAGAATTGGCTGTACTATACTTCTGATGAAGATGATCATATCAACTTTCCACAGATGCAGAGCTATATGGCAAAAATGAGGAATGAGAATGATTCTGAATTTGAAGATGCTGATTCTGAGTCATCTGCTGAGGTACATTCTTCACTTGAATTAGAGTTAATGACACAGATTGGTGAAATGAAAACTGAATTTGCTAATCTAAGAAAACAGATAAAAGGAGAAAGAAATTTGGTTAACAAATTCAGAATTGAAAAAGAAGTAATAAAAGAACAATATGAAGAATCTGAGGCTGAGAAACAGAAAGTTAAAGATGAAAATTCTGAATTGATGAAAAGGCTTTCTGAACTAAAAGTTGAGTTTTCAAAAATAAAGGATGAAAAGGTGATTTACAAATAAAATTTGATATGTTATTTGAAGAAAGAAAGAATTTATACACCAAAATTAAAGAATTAGAAGATCTGAATTTGAAAAGGGGTCAGACTCAGTAAACACTAAATCTTTTATTAAGCAATGTTAAAGATACAAGATTTTACAACCCAAAGAAGGGATTGGGATTGGAAGAAAATGTCACTTTAAAAAGAGCTCCAATTAACTTGTATGAAAAACTTCAAATTTCTAAGCCAAAAATCCCAGAAATTGTTGAAGTTTTCATAAGACCTGCTAGTTCTATAACAAGTTCTGACAATTTGCAAAGACCAAACTCTAAAAAGTCAGATGAGAAAATTTCTGAGTCTAAAACAGAAAAGTCAGTTGGTTCAGAAGAAAAGGTTAAGAAAGAAGTTTCTAAACCAACAGATGAGAAGCCAAGATACAATGATACTAAATTCAAGTATGATTCTTTAAATGTCAGCTACGAAAATAAACAACCAAGTTTTTCATATCATGACATTGAGAGCATATTTGACACAAGTAAAAATTCTGAAACAGTCAATCAGAAGTCTGAAACTTCTAGTCAGGATTCTGAACTTTGTAGTCAGAACTCTGAGTCTAAAGATCAGACATCTGAGTCTGTAAATCAGAACTCTGACTCAGGTAGTCAGAAGTCTGATTCAACTGGATTTTCTGAAACAAAATCAGATGAATTTTTGCAACTTTAAAAGAGATTTAATCTTGTGAGTCAAGAACTTGAAGACTTAAGGAAAGCTTATGATGTACTTGAAAATGATTTATGTGAGGTGGATATTAAACTTGAAGAAGTTTTGAAAGAAAAGAATATTTTTATTCAGAAAATAACAGAGCTTGAAAAACTGAAGACTGAGTATGATCTTTTTAAAATTAATGCTTCAAGAGAAAATGATAAATTCTTTAATGAATCATGTACATATGAAAAGGTGAATCATCTAATTCTTCTAACAAAAAGAACTTGAATTTTTCAGAAAAAGAAGAAAGCAAAAGGAAAGATGATCTTGCAAAGTTGAATGATCTGAAAAGGGATCTTGAGAAGCTTAGAATGAAATCTACTTCTGAACTCAAAGCTAGAAATTCTTGTAATAAGGGCAATTGTACTCTGAACAGTATCAATAAAAATGAAATGACCTATGTTTCAGATTTATTGTCACTTGCAAAGAAAAATCTTGTTTGTGTTAGATGTAAAAATGATTCATTCCAATATTCTCATAAATGTCAAGTCAAAATAACTTCTGTTTCATACATAAGAAAAGATATTCAGAAAGTTTCTGTTCCTCAAAATACAGAAAAGAAGAAAATTTCTGTTCCTCAGACTCAGAAGAAAGAAAAGAAAGTTGAAAATATAGCAAAACCAAAAGTTACAACTCTCAAAAAGAATTTGAACAAGCTTGTAAGCAGAAAATGTTCTGACATCATAAAAGTTCAAGGAAAGTGGTGTTTGAAGAAAGATTTTGAGTGGAGAGTAAAAGGTACTAATGTTAAATCCATTGACAAAGCTAACAAAGATGGACCCATTCCAAAATGGGTACCTAAACCTAACTGATCCTTTTGCAGGGCTGTCATGTGTGGTTTTTAGATTCGGGAGCTTCAAGACACATGACAGGTCAGAAGTCTTTTCTATCAAACTTCACAGAAAAGGCTGGAGGAGCAGTAAACTTTGGAAATAACAGCAAAGGACAAGTCAAAGGTTATGGGGATTTAACTAAAGGGGATCTGACTATCCAAAAGGTTTTCTATGTTGAAGGATTACAGCATAATCTTTTCAGCATAAGTCAGTTTTTAGACAGTCTTTGTCAAATTAAGTTTCAAATAACAGGTTGCATGATTTTAACTGAAAATGATGTTAAAGTCTTCTGGGCCAAAAGACATATGGACTTATTTGTAGTTAATTTTTCAAAATTGAAAACATTAAATACAGTTTGTCTTTTATCAAAATCAACTGCAAATGAATGCTGGCTTTGGCACAGAAGATGTTCTCATCTGAATTTCAAAGATCTTAATAATCTTGTTGCAAAACATCTGGTTAAAGGCTTACCAAAGCTTAAATTTGAAAAAGAATCATTATGCTCAGCTTGTGAAATGGGCAAGATGAAAAAGAGTTCTCACAAATTAAAAATGGACTCATCTTGCAAAGCACCATTAGAAATGATTCATACTGATCTTTGTGGTCCAATTTCAGTTCAATCTATGGGAGGAAAGAAATATATGCTTGTGATTGTTGATGAATTCTCCAGATACACATGGGTTGAGTTCCTAAGAGCTAAGTCAGAAGCTGCTACTACATTGATAAATTTTATCAAAAGGATTCAAGTTCTCTTACAACTTCCAGTTCAGAAAATCAGAAGTGATAATGGAACAGAGTTCAGAAATGAGACTCTTCAGAATTTTTTAGAAAGTTCTGGGATTTCTCACAATTTTTCTGTTGTCAGAACTCCTCAACAAAATGGTGTTGTTGAAAGGAAGAATAGAACTCTAGTTGAAGCTGCGAGAACAATGCTGGCTTATGCAAATCTTCCTACTTTCCTATGGGCTGAAGCAATTGCAACTGCTTGTTTTACACAGAATAGAACTTTAATCAATAAGAGATTAAATAAGACTGCTTATGAACTGATAAATAAAAGAAAACCATTAATCAAATTCTTTCATGTTTTTGGTTGCAGGTGCTATGTTCTTAGAGACAGAGAAAATCTTGCCAAATTCGATAAAAAGGCAGATGAAGGATACTTTGTGGGTTATTCTTTAACTTCCAAAGCATTCAGAATCTACAATAAAAGAACCAAGAGAATGATGGAGAGCATAAATGTAACTTTTGATGAAGCCAGAATGCGGACTTCTGAACAAGACAGTTCAGAACTCATGCTGAACAAGACAAAAATGACTTCTGATACAGATTCTAATCCTATTTGTTCAGAACTCAATTTACTGTTTAAGGATGCTTTTAGTGAACTAATTTCTGATTCTTATGCAGAATATGAAAACCCAAAGATGGTCAAAGAGATGAAAAATAAGACTCCATAAATAGTTCAATCAACTGTAATTTCTGACAAAGGTCCATCAGAGGAATGTCCAAATCTAATAAATACAAGTGGTGAAAATTCTGAACATTGTAATCAGAATTCTGATTCTTGTACTCAGAACTCTGAACAAATCACTCAGAATTCTGACTTCATTAATCAGAATCCAAACTTGGATATGACTCCTATTCATACATCAGAACAAGGGGACAGTTCAGAATTACAAGCAATCATTGATGAGAATGATGCAAACAACAATTATTCAGAGATTGATGTACTTCCTAGTGCAAATAAACGGACTAAAAATCATCCTATTCATCAAGTAATAGGTGATCCTTCAGCAGGAGTAAAAACCAGATCAGCTACAGCAAATGAAGCAATGTTTGCTGGTTTCTTGAGTGTGATTGAACCAAAGAAAGCTAATGAAGCCTTAGAGGATCCAGACTGGATTTCAGCAATGCAAGAGGAATTGCTTCAATTTGAAAGAAATAAAGTCTGGAGACTCATCCCAAAGCCTGAAGGTAAATCTATTATTGGAACTAAATGGGTGTTCAGAAACAAAAAGGATGAATCAGGTGTTGTCATCAGAAACAAGGCAAGATTGGTTGCTAAGGGATACTGTCAACAAGAGGGAATTGATTATGATGAGACATTTGCACCAGTGGCAAGAATAGAGGCAATCAGAATATTTTTAGCCTATGCTGCACATAAAATTTTCAAGGTGTATCAAATGGATGTCAAATCAGCCTTTCTAAATGGCAAACTTAATGAAGAGGTGTATGTCCATCAACCTGAAGGTTTTGTTGATCCAGAATTCCCTGATCATGTTTATATTTTAGACAAAGCTTTATATGGTCTAAAACAAGCACCACGAGCCTGGTATGACACTCTTACTAAACACCTGTTAGGTTCAGGATTCAAGAAAGGTAAGATTGACACAACTTTGTTTTTAAAGAAACAGGGTGATGATTTTATTCTGATTCTGATTTATGTTGATGACATAATATTTGGTTCTACCAGTCCAGAATTATGTGATAATTTTTCAAAAATCATGTCATCTGAATTTGAAATAAGCATGATGGGTGAACTGAATTTTTTCCTTGGTCTTCAAGTCAAACAATTACCAAAAGGTATTTTTATAAATCAAGGAAAATATGTCAGAGATATTCTGAAAAAGTTCAAAATGTCTGATTGTGCTTCTATGAGAACACCTATGGCAACTAACATAAAGTTAGATGCTGATCTGAAAGGTGTTTCAGCAGATATCAAACTTTATAGAGGCATGATTGGATCATTACTTTATTTGACTGCAAGTAGACCAGATATCATGTTTTCTACCTGTTTCTGTGCTAGATTTCAATCTAACCCGAAAGAATCACATATGTTGGCTGTCAAAAGGATTTTAAGATATCTCAAAGGAACACCTGATCTAGGTTTATGGTATCCAAAAGAAACTGACTTCAAATTGATTGCTTTCACTGATGCTGATCATGCAGGAAGTAGGTTGGACAGAAAGAGTACATCTGGTGCTTGTCACTTTTTGGGAGATAAAATAGTGAGTTGGGCATCAAAGAAGCAGAATTGTGTATCCACTTCAACTGCTGAAGCAGAGTATGTTGCTGCTGCTGCTTCATGCTCTCAAACATTGTGGATGAGAACACAACTCATGGACTATGGATATCAGCTTAACAAAATTCCCATCTATTGTGACTCAGAAAGTGCAATTGCCATTACTCAGAACCCTGTTCAACATTCGAAGACTAAGCATATAGATGTGAGGTATCATTTTATAAAGGACTATGTGGAAAAAGGAACTATAGAGATGCACTTTGTGCATACAAAGTATCAATTGGCTGACTTGTTCACAAAGCCTCTTGATCACAAAAGGTTTTCTTTTCTCATATGTAAAATAGGAATGCTTAATCTGCCTAATTGAAAATATTTTTTTTCTTAAAAATGCTAAATTTTTCTAAGTAAACTTGTCTGAGTAGTGTACTCAGAACTCTGAGTCTTAAGAATCAGAATTTCGGAATACTAAGTTCAGAACTTCTGAGTCTTGAGTTCAGAACTTCTGAGTCTTGAGTTCAGAACTTATGAGTCTTGAGTTCAGAACTTCTGAGTCTTGAGATCAGAACCTCTGAATCTTAAGGTCAGAGATTCTGAGTCAATACTTCAGCAATCTAACTTTCAAAAATTTATTTTTGAGAAATACAAATAACTTCAACTGTATGGATTATGCTTCTTCTATTATCTTCTTATCTCATCTTTATGTATCATTAATAGTCAAATGCATGCTCAAGTCAAGGGGGAGCATCAAAATTCTTTTGGAAATCATTTTGTGATGCTTAAAAGATTTGTTTTCATTTCTTATCGCTAATCATTCTAAGAACAAGCTTTTAATGATAAATTTTTTTTTGTTATTCAAACTATATCTGAATTAAAAACTTTTCATATTCAGATATAAGATTTTAAATGATCCTTTTTAAATCATCATAATTTGAACAGAGTTTTGATGATAAAAAGTGCTTCTATCTGTTCAAACCTCTTCTGAATAATCAAAATGTTTTATATTGGTCAGAAGTTGATTTTAAATGACATTTTGGTTACAAGGCAAAATTCTTCTGAGTCATGGAATCAGAACATCTGTGCGTGTTATTCAGATCTTTGACTTGAGTCAAAATTCTATCCACTAACACGTGTCAGCTTCATATTTGTTTGACAATGCCACGCATTTCATTTAAATCCTTTGTGGTATTTCAAATGTGTTGACTCCGTTATAACATTGATTTCGCTTTTCCGTTAAACCTTTCAACTTCGCGGATTTTAAATAGGTCTTAAAATCCCTATTTCAAATTTCTTTCAAATTCCAGAGCGAAACGTGAGATACGAATCAAATCCAGAGTTCTTTGAATCTGTTTTCTTCTTAAATCATGTCTGAAATACGAAGAAGTGGTCCAATTTCTCTACATTCTACAAAATCAATAATGGATTCATCCGATTCGGAAAATGATGAAGTACAAAATAGAGTTGCAGAGGAAGGGGCAATAAGAAATGATGAAGAAGATGAACAAATGGATGAATCTGAAGGAAATGCGGATGAGGTAAACGTTGATATTGAACATGAACAGAGTGCTGCAGGTTCTATTATGTCAGATAGATCTATTTTAGTGGAAAGAGTTGTTCCTGAGAGTGAATGGTTGAAATTATCTGAAAATAACTGTGTTATATTGTTTGAGGAAAGTCGTTTTAAGCCTGAACACAGAATTATCATGGAGTTATTCAAACACCATCCGTACAGAAAATGGTTTACAAGAAGTAAAAATGTGCCTGTTCAGTACATACAACAATGGTGGAAACATCTTAGGTTAGAAGATAATAAGTTTGTGTCTGAAATTGGAGGAGTGACATTTGTCTTATCTATCTCTGCACTAAGAGAAATGCTGAATCTACCAGAGAAAGATGATGTACAAAGAAGAACAGATTTTGAGGATTCACCCTTAACAGAGGAATTAATAGCAGAGTTTATGAAGTTGGGATACAATGAAGGATTAAGGACTCTCAGTTTGTTCAGAAGAAACAAATTACCACATATTTGGGCTTGCTTCTTTCATGTGGTAAATAAATGTGTGTCAGGGAAGAATAGTTCTGCTGATCAAGGTTCTAATAAATTCTTCAGATATTTCAGGGTTTAGTGAAGAATAGGCATTATGACTATACTTTAATACTTTGGGAAGATATGAAGAATACATTTGAGAAGAATCAGAAAGCAATTCAGAAGAAAACAAAGGATGCTCCACTGACATACATTCCTTACATAAGGTACTGGCAAATTGTTATTTGGTATGCCATGCAGGAAAACAGAACAATCTCAAGAAGAACAAATGAAGAGCATGGTCCTACATTTTATTTGGGTAAGATGACCTCAGTAACAAGACTTGAAACCTATCCCAATCATAAACTATTGCCCAAATCACTTAGGAGCTATATTCCAAGGGAGAGTGAGATTTTAAAAGCTTATTGCACCTCTATGGGAATTGAATTACCTCAAATCCCTACCCAAGAGGACCAACCTGAGAAGAGAGGTGAGGGGTCTAGTCGAATTAGAGAGGGGGAGGATGTTCAGATGGGTGAACATTCTGAGAGACTTGAGGGGGAAAATTCTGAGAGCTTGGTTAGATTTGGTGAGGAAAAACAGAATGAGAGTGATGAGGATGAGAGATTGTCAACAGAGGTTCAAACAGAAAGAGATGCCTCTGAACCAGCTAATCTTGACCAGGTAACCACAAATGCTATTGGTTCACATCTCTTGGTGTCCAATATTGAAACAAACACCATGGACCTAGTGGTGGATCTTGAACAACCCATCCATATCCACTCAGAAGTATTTCAACATGCTACTGTTTCACACAAATCCGGGGAACCATCCCAAACTCATTTGGAGGGAGGTGATAAATCCCAATTTATTTTTCAACACATTGAGTCTGAATATCACAGTCCTATTCATATTGAGCCTGAAATTCCTTTTGACACTTGCACAAATCAGGAATTTCGTATTCCTGAAACAACATTCATAGACATACCTAATGTTGGGTGTCGAGGATTGGATGGAAGTCCTGGTGAGGTGAACATTACAAAAGCCTCATTCAAACGTGCATCTGTTGTACAAGATGATTGTGTGTTATCTACAGGCCATGAGCCTTCTGGGCACATGAAAACTGGACCATCTGTTGGTTCAGGTTCACTGTTAGAAACTTCTGAATTTGAAAAGATTCAGAAACAAAACAAGGAGATGGGGGAAAAAGTAGAAAATTTGGAGAAGAGGGTGGAGGATTTGAATGATGAGATGTCAGAGTTGAAAGTTGTGTTGGAGAAAAAGTTGATTTCTGTTGAAACCAAAGTAGATGATGTAAAGAAATCCTTGGATTCTCACAAAAAGGAGATCGTGGATATAATGTCTGGTTTTCAAAAAGATATGTTAAAACAGATGCAAGGTATGCAGGAATCTATACTGAAAGCACTGAGTGTATCTTTGGCTTCTACTTCAAAGCCTCTTGATCATGTTCCTATTGCAGAAGCTGAACCTGAAGTTGCTTTTAATCAGAACTTGAAAAGAAAGTTTGATGATAATGATCCTCATGATCATCAAAAGGGGGAGAAAAGACAAAGGTTAAGTTCTGATGATGATATTGGCATAGAATATTTTGAGATGGCAGATATGCAATTAGCTAGTACAAAAAGTTCAGAAGATCAGATACAGGAAAATTTAAAGGCAATAACTCAGATAGTTCAGATTGATAGCTCAGATACAGAGGAAATGGAGTTGGAAAGTACAGATGGTGGTGAGTCAGATAAAACAGAGGAATTGAACTTAGACATAGAAATGGAAAGAAACTCAGATGAAACTGAAGCTATTGAGGAATCTGCATTGAGATCAGAAAAGACAGTTGAAAGTGAAGTGGTCAACATGTGTACAGATATTGTGGTGTATAACAAAGAAATTATGACGGAGTCTGAATTAAAAGAAAGGAGGTTAAGTGAAGAGTTGATCAGAAGGATGCATAATAGTTTAGTCAGAGCTTTGAATGTTCAAAAAGTTCAGCAAGGAATAAAAATGATAAGACCTATTGATCTAATGGGAGAAGAAGACAGAACTGTGAATTATACTCAGGATTTTGTAGATGATTTTAGATTTAACTTTTGTGATGAGTTAAATACAGAAGAAGAATATGTGAAAGTGAAAGACTTCTTTATGCCTTCTGAGTATGTATTCAGAAAACCAATTGAGATCCCAAAGATTAAATTGCAAATACTAGAAGAACATGTATGTGATTTCATTCTAGAGTTAAGTGATGTGCCATTAGCCAGACAATTTCATGATGATATTTTTCCTGAGGAAATATATGATAATCTCTACTACACAGAAGGAGAGTATGAGCCTTTGGAAAGTAACATTGATGGTTTTATGGATGACAGAGCTCAGATGGTCTACTCAGAAGCTTCTAACAGGTTCAGAGTTCCTGATTCAAAACTGCATATTCAGAAAAGAATTGAGAAAGTTCTGATGTTTCAACAAGATGAATTCAATGGTTTAATGTTTGTTAGAATGGAAGTACTGAAAGAAAGAAATACAAAGGTTTCCATGTCTACCTTTGATTTTCACAGATTGACTCTTGATGATCAGATCTTTCTAGTCAAGTTCTTTGCTAGCACTGAAGAAGCCTTGATAGAAATTGAATGCAGAAGACTTCTGGGTATTTATGTCATAAATATATACTTGTATGACTTCCAATTGGCTATTGAAGAAAGAAAAGAAAAGTGTAATCTGAGTTCTCCCACAAAGAAAACAGAAGTTGATTTGCATGTGAAGGGATTTGTGAATGAAGGAATGGAGACAGAAGGGTTCACATATATAGTTCACGAAAGGCTTGAATTGTTCAGATTAAAAGAGTTGGTAAAGTACAGTGATGCAACTCTGAATTGGTTGTTGATTAAAATGGAAGTAAGTATGGAAGCTGAAAAAGAGAGTTTGAAGAAGAGATGTATAAACTGTGTGAAGAGGAGGTTGGATCTTAGAAGAAAAATCAGAAATAGTAGTGAATGGTTGCTATCTGAGGTGAATCCCAAAAAGATTCTACATAATGATTTTGTGTTTCCTGCTGAGTATGAAGTGAATGGAATTTTGTCAGATGAAGTTGAAGAAGTGCAGAACACAATATCTCAGAATGTGCAGATAACTAGTTTTAATCAAGCTGAACAGTCTGAACCAAAAGAAGATGAAATATCCATTGATCTAAATGGATACTTTCTTGAATTTGATTTACCTGAGTTCTTCAAACCAAAAGAGGTACAATTCTTGGATGTATATTATGATAGACCTAAGGAGACTCAGATCTGGTTGGGTGAAAAATTAAGATGTCTTGGCAAAACAAAGCAAGCTGTTTACTCAGATTTTTTAATCACTGGAATCAGAGAGTTAAGGGTTAAGAAATTCAGAAAGATGGAGTACTTATCTTTTGAAGTTCTGAGAGAAGATGGCAAGGTTTATTACTTTACTGATGCAGATTTTGAGAAACTATCAGTAGTTGACTTCTACAGATTACACAGCTTTCTATGCTTCAAAGAGTCAAGCAAAGACAGAAATGAAAGGAAGGCCAGAAGTGTGGTAATTGAGGCCATGTTCTACATCTTAAGGTGGCACTGCTATACAGATTTTCAAATAGCTTTGTACCTACAAAAGTCATGTGTTTATCTGGCAAATCCCAACACAGATCATGAACAGAAAAAGAAGTTAAAGACTGGAAGTGTTCACAAATATCCAGATTTGGGAGTATTTTTGAAAAACAAAAGTGGAAAGATTTTCTTCAGAGCAAAGGAAACCGCAAAATACTGTTCTGGAACTTTAAGAATCATAAAGCATAATTTGGAGAAAAAGATGCTGAAAGTGAAGGAAGCAAACATGACTCAAGAAGCAATCAATCAGCAAGTTGAGATTATTCAAGAAATCATTGACAAAATTGATAAAAGGCTTAATCTGAGAAATGTGCTAATTCAGAAGATTGTTCCTGCTCTGAAAGAACTGGATGATGCAAAGTTTAAGTTTATTTTACAAAAAGGGGGAGATTGTTAGATCTGATGTTTTGTCAATAAACCAATTGTTGAAGATCTGATAAGAAGACTCAGATGTTCTGAGTAGAGAAGTCAGAGGTCTGACTGAAAGCTCAGAAGTATTGATCAGTGGAAAGAGAAGTCAGATGTCTGAGTTAAGGAGTCAGAAGATCTGAGAAGCTTTATCAGAAGAATGTTCAGAAGTTCTGAACTACCTGTTCAGAACTTATGACGAGATACTTTACTTAGTATTTTATAAACTAATTAGGACACGTGTTATGTTCTTATTAGTCTTTCTTATTTGTACTGTAGCTTTAAGATGTCCGTTGCAGTATAAATAGTAGTTAGCTCTATGATGCTAACTGATTGATTTTTCCCGTATAACTTTGTATTCATTCTCTGTAATCTTTGAGATTCTCTCTCTCTTAGATCTGTAATTCTGTTCATCATTGAATACAATTGGGCTTGATCATACAACTTCTCAATTACTGCTTTCTATATTGATTGTAAGATTAGATCCTGTTCTTTCAGATAGATAAAAAATGGTTTAAAATGCACACAATGCCTGAAATCATCTATTAAAGTCCACACGACATGGTCTACTATACCCCTACCCAATATCCCGATGGTTGTCTTTGCTACTCAATGCAATATTATAGCGAGATCACTCTATAATCATGAGAAGGAATTCGAAAAAGTGTATACGAATTAGGTATTTAAATCCCTCGAAATGAAATACGTTATTTGGGCTCAAATCTCGCTATTTAGGGTGGTCTCTACTAATGTCCCTAGTCATGCATTTTCCTAGTCCTCCCTTAATGGTCACATTGCTATCGTAAGATTCATCCCTCAATGGTCGGTCTCAATTATTCAACATAAAGATTTTGGCTTATATGGTCTAAACATTCAAAGTACGGAAAAAGTCTACGTGCAATAATGTAATACCCCGGGTAAGTTCGTTAGTTAAATTCCCCTTTTCGTTAAATTTAGTTAACTTTAAAATTGGATGTTTAGGGTAAGTTTGGGTTAATTTATAAGTTTAGGGGTGTTTAGGTCATTATTGAGAAGTTCAAGGTCTAAAATGGTAAATTTGGTTTAATATACATTCTAAGACTTCAGATATTTCAGAAAGCAGAAAATATCATATATTTAGTAGGTGTGTGTGTGTGTTTTGAGAAGAGAAGAATAAGAAAGAAGGGTCTTGTGGCTAGGGCTTCAATTTGGTTTACTTGGAAGTGATTTGAGGTATGTGTCCTTTGTATTTTATGTTTGTAATTGCTAGTAGATAGTTCATATCGGATTAGAATCACCGATTTCATGCCTGGTAGTAAATTCTGTCAATTCTGGGTAGAAATGGGGTAAACCGACAGAGGTTTCTGGACGATTTATGGTGGTGTCCGGTAGTCTTGTTGATAGTGTCCGGTAGTTCCTTTTGATGGTGTCCGGACGAGTCGATTATCCGGTAAGTTCTCTTTTCTATAGTTTCCGGATGAATTAAGATACCGGGTGGCATCCGGATTACCTTGGTTTCCGGATGTCATCCGGATTATGTATGCTGTCCGGAAAGTCATGCTGTCCGGATTGTTTATGTTGTCCGGATAGTTCTGTAATATCCGGAAACTTTAGCTGTTTGGTCACTTTTGAGGATAAGAGTCAAATAGATTTATCTAGATTTCTTAGCCTACTAATAAGTCTTATGTATTCGATTGGTAAAGAGATATTTGTATGTAAATTGTTTCAGATTCTGAGAATTTTGGGTAAAAGATCGAATAGCTCGGAGAAAAGCTTGGAAGGGTTTTTGATAAGCAAACAGGTGAGTTTTACTTCAAAATGTTTTCAAACTGGAATACATATACTGATTGGGAATGTGATAGGTAATGTGATTATGTGCTTATGTTTGAAATATAATATATTGAGGTGTATATTGTATTTATATGAGCATTACACTACACGAGAGCACGTTGGCCAGACTTAGGACCGGTGGAGTTTTGGCTGTACGGAAGGACAGCGGTGTTGGCTGTAATTTTAGTACAGCGGAGTAAATTGATTAGTTGGCTCTCAACCTACTAATTTGGCCATGGGAATGAGGAGTTGTACACAGCGCACAAGTCTTGCTTGGTATTTAATTACTTATGGTTTATGGTGTTTGTACAAATGATTTTAAACTGACAGGGATTATCTCACTAGACCGTTTGGTCTAACCCTCATTTTGTTTTCAAAAATATGTATTCCAGGTCAAGGAACTTTTAATAGCAAAGGGAAGGATCAAGTGTAGGATGCGTTTGATAGTTGAGAGAAGATTAGGAAATGCTTATGTTTTGTATTGTATAGTTTTGAGACTGAAGGGACCTTATGTGATCTATGATGTATCTTTTGGTATGAATGTAACGATGTTATGCAATATATGTTATTGGTTGTATGTTTGGGAAATCGGGTCGTTACAGATGGTATCAGAGCCCTAGTTTAAGGGATTTAGGTATTCGGATCTATACCTAGACTTAAAATGCATGTGAAGTAGGATGTCCCTATTATGTTAGAACCTTGGGATGCTAAGTATAAAAGGTAGAAGGAACATCATGTAAGGTAATTTCAAATTACATTTGGCCAGTGTAATCATGAACTTACAGGTACATGTTTGAACTGGAAAACCTTATTATATGGGGTATGTGCTTATGTGTATATTAACCTTGTTGAAATCTACAGAATGGCAAGTGGTACTCGACGTACAAATAGGGAGGAAGAAGGAAACCCTAGTAGAACTAATCCAACAGTCGGGACAAGGGGAAGAGGGGGAGAAAGAGGCAGGGGCAGAACTGGAGGCGGAGTTCAGCTGCGGGGTAATGAATTTGTTACAAGAAACGATTTGACGGCTGAAATGGGAAGACTGCAAGAAAATATACAAGCTATGTTCGACCGAACTCGTCATACTGAAACTGAAATACCAGATCCTAGTTTGGAAGACGAGATGCCCATTACACCTACTGTCATACCGGTGCCAAGGAAGTGTGATTACAAGATGTTCTTAAGCTGCAAACCTCCAACCTACTCAAGGGAAAGAGATCCAGTGAAGGCTATGAGATGGCTAAAAGAAATAGAAGCTATCTTCAAGAACAATAAATGTGCCGATGAAGATAGAGTGTTATACGGAACAGTGATGCTGAAGGCATATGCTCTATATTGGTGGGAAGCTCTTATTACATCAATAGGGCCGAACGTGTATTCTACTTTTACTTGGGAAGAATTCACCATATCTTTCAAAAGACAGTTCTGTCCTCAAGCAGCAGTTAGACAACTGGAAGAAGAGTTCATGAACCTGCAACAAGGAAGTTTATCGGTTCGGGATTATACCGCTCATTTTCTGGAGAAGTCTCGGTTCGCTGAGTACTACGTTGCCACGGAGGCACTTAAGATGGAAAGGTTTATCTTTGGGTTAAATTCGGAAATTAGAGGTTTAGTGATTGCTAAGGGAACTGATACTTTCTCAGCCGATGTGGATGCCGCCGAGAATGTAGAAAGAGATAAAGGGAGGGATGCTGGTGATAGAAGTATTGGGAAACGAAAATTGGAACAAATGACGTACGATTTGGAGGAGTACGAATCCCCGAGGTTTGATAGTCATTCACCTTTCAGATCAGCTGAAAGACCATGTCCAAAATGCAACCGGGTTCATCAAGGAAACTGTTATGTGGATTCCCGAATTTGTTACAAGTGTGGAAAGACTGGTCACATTGCTAAAGACTGTCGGGTAACTCGATTATGTTTCTCTTGCAACTCCCCTGATCATATTCAGGCAAATTGTCCACAATGGAAAGCACACCAGGGTAGTATGACGGTGAGACCAACGGGTGTTAGGCCAGGAGGGATACAAAGGCCTGAAGTACCGAAAGCAAAGGGGCAAGCCTTCCAAATGACAGCACAAGAAGCAGAGGAAATTCCGGATGAGGTTACAGGTACATTTCTACAAACTCTATACGTGCTAAAGTGTTATCTGACTTTAGTGCAAAATGATCATTGGTATTTCCGTTCTTTTGTTGTTTATCTGTGTTAGAGATATACATGGGTGTGGGGTGTCTATTCAGTTAGTTTCTATGGCTTTGATTGAGTTCGAAGTAGTAGTGATAAGTATTCATACCTTTTTGCTTGACCGAATTCCGGGACGGAATTCTTTTAAGGGGGAGATGATGTAATACCCCGGGTAAGTTCGTTAGTTAAATTCCCCTTTTCGTTAAATTTAGTTAACTTTAAAATTGGATGTTTAGGGTAAGTTTGGGTTAATTTATAAGTTTAGGGGTGTTTGGGTGATTATTGAGAAGTTCAAGGTCTAAAATGGTAATTTTGGTTTAATATACACTCTTAAGACTTCAGATATTTCAGAAAGCAGAAAATATCAGATATTTAGTAGGTGTGTGTGTGTGTTTTGAGAAGAGAAGAAGAAGAAAGAAGGGTCTTGTGGCTAGGGCTTCAATTTGGTTTACTTGGAAGTGATTTCAGGTATGTTTCCTTTGTATTTTATGTTTGTAATTTCTAGTAGATAGTTCATATCTGATTAGAGTCACCGATTTCATGCCTGGTAGTAAATTCTGTCGATTCTGGGTAGAAATGGGGTAAACCGACAGAGGTTTCCGGACGATTTATGGTGGTGTCCGGTAGTCTTGTTGATAGTGTCCGATAGTTCCTTTTGATGGTGTCCGGACGAGTCGATTATCCGGTAAGTTCTCTTTTCTATGGTTTCCGGATGAATTAAGATACCGGGTGGTATCCGGATTACCTTGGTTTCCGGATGTCATCCGGATTATGTATGTTGTCCGGAAAGTCATGCTGTCCGAATTGTTTATGTTGTCCGGATAGTTCTGTAATATCCGGAAACTTTAGCTGTTTGGTCACTTTTGAGGATAAGAGTCAGATAGATTTATCTAGAGTTCTTATCCTGCTAGTAAGTCTTATGTATTCGATTGGTAAAGAGATATTTGTATGTAAATTGTTTCAGATTCTGAGAATTTTGGGTAAAAGATCGGATAGCTCGGAGAAAAGCTTGGAAGGGTTTTTGATAAGCAAACAAGTTAGTTTTACTTCAAAATGTTTTCAAACTAGAATACATATACTGATTGGGAATGTGATAGATAATGTGATTATGTGCTTATGTTTGAAATATAATATATTGAGGTGTATATTGTATTTATATGAGCATTACACTACACGAGAGCACGTTGGTCGGGCTTAGGACCGGTGGATTTTTGGTTGTACGGAGGGACAGCGGTGTTGGCTGTAATTTTAGTACAGTGGAGTAAAGTGATTAGTTGGCTCGCAACCAACTAATTTTTCCATGGGAATGAGGAGTTGTACACAGCGCACGAGTCTTGCTTGGTATTTAATTACTTGTGGTTTATGGTGTTTGTACAAATGATTTTAAACTGACAGGGATTATCTCACTAGACCGTTTTGTCTAACCCTCATTTTGTTTTCAAAAATATGTATTCCAGGTCAAGGAACTTTTAATAGCAAATGGAAGGATCAAGTGTAGGATGCGGTTGATAGCTGACGAAGATTAGGAAATGCTTATGTTTTGTATTGTATAGTTTTGAGACTGAAGGGACCTTATGTGATCTATGATGTATCTTTTGTTATGAATGTAACGATGTTATGCAATATATGTTATTGGTTGTATGTTTGGGAAACCGGGTCGTTACAAATAAAGGGGCCCGATTGAGCAACCCCAAACCTTACCTACACATTGTCCCCAATGTGCAAGTAGTGATTCGAAACGGTACAAAGTGTGACAGTACAAATATGCGATTATTACAGTTATCCAAGATTGAGTAAACATCAACAAATTACATCAAACCAACGAAACAGAAACAATAACAGAAAAGCGAACGAAATGACAAACCGTGACTAACGAGGCCGTGAGGAAGATGCTCCACCCGATTGTCTTCCACGCACTCTCCTTTGGCCTTGAGCGGGATCAGGTATCTCTGGTATGCCATACTGGGTCAGGCGGTTGGAGAATCCATCCAAGCGGTTGGAAAATCCATCCATGCGTTCGTTTACCCCTCGAATCCCAGCTGCCCTCTACTGGGTTAACCTCCAGATGTACGGGGGTGTGTCGCCTGAGTTCTCCTCCTCGTCATCCTGTGGTGCAGCAGGATCGAAATTTGGATCCTCGGAATCTGAGTCGGGAAGAATCGGCTCCGCCCGGGCTACCTTTCGTCGCCAAGTAGCCGGGTCCTCCTCTCGTTGCCTATCACGCTTCGCTGCTGCCATGATTTGCGCCCTGTATTGGCGCTCGCCAAAATCTCCCTTCGGCCTGCTTAGGTTCCCGATCGGGACCCCTGCTTCCCTGCAAAAGTGCGTGATAAGACATGGAAAGGGTAAAGTCCCATAAAATGACATACTCGCATCTAGTAATTCCATCTAGATAATATGGCCGACATCCATGGGCAGGTTGTGCTGAAGTGAAAAGAGCACTTCAGCAATATGCGTGTTTGTGTTGTTCCACCATGTCTCCCCGTTCCGTCGTAGGGATCCCGCAATGACCAGGCTCAGCTACTCGTTGAACGCCTCATGACGAGACATTCCGTAACTCATGGCCAACTCGCGGTGGCGTGGCACTCGGTGATATGCACAAATGTCGTCCGGCGAGATCCGGATGCGTACCCCTCGGACCATCACATTATAGCGGTTGTGGTATGTGGTCGCGTGCATGCTAGCATAAAACTCCTTGGTAAGGTCGCCGTCGTACATTGGTGTAGACCGGTTAAAGTAATTCCAATGCTGCTGTTGGATGATCTCGACTACTCGGGAACTCGCCGGCAACCCGTCCAGTTTGATGCCTCGCTCTGCAAATGGTGTACAGTTATTTTTGGCTATTTGCTTAAGGCGGTCATCCTTCTCGTCATTCTCGGTGTTCTGCAGTCGGTCTCTCTCGACCATCCGGGTGCGCGAGTAGTCACCGAAGTTAAGTTGTTTGCTTGGATGGTGCCTCATGATGCTACAAAATAAGGAAGTATAGTTAGCCATGAATGAGCGTTTGGCACCCCAAACCTAGGCATTGGCCTAGGTTTGATCAGATATGGCATCCCAAACCTCGGTGAAACTGAGGTTTGCCATGGGTGATGTGTGTGTGTAGGTGTTGAAACATGACCACCCCAAACCTAAGTGAAACTTAGGTTTGTTGGGTCGCTTGTGACTAACAATGAAGACCAGATATTACACACTAATCCCAAGTAAACTTCTTAACTCAAGTGGCTTATTAAATAAGCACATTGTCACAAAATTCCTAATGCAAGCATCCACAAGTAATCGATGAGTTTCCTCATGAAATGAATTGACGAACCCCAAACCTAAGTGAAACTTAGGTTTGATGATGCTTGCATTATTAATCCTACAAAGAATGGCATACAACTTCCGGTTACCCAAAAAGTCCCAATATTACCAATTAAGCACAATGATGGGTGTGACTCGCAAAATTATGTCAGCCTAAAATCACCCCCTCATAGTATTTCCCTACAGTTCCATGTGTACATTTTAAGCCCATTTCCTCACAAAATTTTAGGCATACAAGAGTACATACAAGATGAAACATCCCATGTGAAGTTACAAGTAACCACAAAAGATAAACATTTATATTCCACACAATATCTAACATGTACGCTCTACATTTGCAAGAAAAATAAACGTTGGAAGAGCAAATATGTGAGAACAGTGGAGAAACATGAAGAACATGGGGGAGCATGAAGAAATTGGGGGAAACACCTAAACAAACGGGCAAACCTCACAACAATCACACTATGTGCAGTTCACATGAAGAACAAAAGGGAAGAAGAACACATACGTGTTTGATCTTGAAAGGGATGAAGAAAGCCTTGAAGTTTGGTAGAGAGGGAGAAAAAAATCAGGATAGAGAGAGGAAGAGATTAAGAAGAAAGAAGACGGAAATGAAAGAAGGGAAAGCAAAAGAAGCAAAAAAACGAAACCCTAATGGTCAGAGTCAGGGAGGCGCGCGGTTTACACCGCGGTTTGAAACCGCGGGGAAACCCGCGTAACTCTCTGTTTGATCAGGGGGTTATGCGGTTTCCACCGCGGGGAAACCCGCGTAACTCACTGTTCACTTTTTTTAGTTTATGTTTTTTTTGTAAATCAAAAACACTCAGAAACATAAATTAAAAAAGAAAACAAACCTCTGTGGGTTGCCTCCCCCCCAGCGCCTTGGTTTCGGTCGTGGCTCGACCTTCCATCTTATCACTCCTTCAGGTCCTCTAGAAACGTGGCGTCAGATACCACCGTCTGTCCCCCATAATATGGCTTCACTCGCTGACCGTTCACTTTGAAGGTCACCCCATCTTTTTCTTGTAGCTCAACTTCTCCATATGGGTATACCTCCTTGACGGTGAACGATCCAGACCACTTGGACTTCAACTTTCTTGGGAACAAACGCAAACGTGAGTTAAATAGTAAAACACTCATACCTGGAACAAGTACCTTCTCACGAATGCGCTGGTCATGGAATCTCTTGGTCCTCTCTTTGTAGATTGATGCGTTTTCAAACGCATCCAGCCGGATTTCCTCTAATTCATTCAGCTGCAATAATCTCCTTTTTCCGGCTGCGTCCAACTCGATGTTCAACTTCTTTATCGCCCAAAACGCTCTACACTCGAGTTCCACTGGTAGATGGCATGACTTCCCAAACACTAGCCGGTAGGGAGTGGTACCAAGATGGGTTTTGAATGCTGTCCGGTATGCCCACAATGCGTGATCTAACTTCAACGACCAATCCTTTCGAGATGAATTCACTGTCTTTTCCAGAATCTGCTTTAGTTCCCGATTGGAAACTTCCACTAGGTCATTGGCTTGTGGGTGATATGGTGTAGTGACTTTATGCTTCACCGAGTATTTCTTTAAAACCGCTTCCAAATACCAATTACAGAAGTGACTCCCACCATCGCTAATCAGTGCTCTCGGAACTCCAAACCTCGCAAAGATATTCTTCCATAGGAAATTAATCACTACATTAGAATCATTTGTAGGAGTCGCGATCGCTTCCACCCACTTAGACACGTAGTCCACCGCTACTAAGATATACTCATTCCGGAACGAATTCGAGAACGGTCCCATGAAATCTATCCCCCACACGTCAAAGAGTTCGACTTCCATGAAAATCGACATTGGCATTTCATCCCACTTGGATATGTTCCCCGTACTTTGGCACCGATCACACTTAAAGATGAAGTCGCGAGTCTCTTTAAACATAGAAGGCCAGAAGAAGCCTGATTGAAGAACCTTTGCCACTGTTCTATCGGTGCTAAAGTGGCCCCCACATTCTAAGGTGTGACAGTGGTTTAGAATGTCGGCCTTCTCTTCATCCAGGACACATCTCCGGATCATACCGTCGGCACATAACTTATACAAGTACGGCTCATCCCAAAATACCTCTTGGCCTCAAAGTGAAATCTATTCTTTTGGTGGGAGTTCATCTGATAAGGCACTACTCCTCCCACCAAGTAATTTACCAAGTCTGCGAACCAAGGCTCAGAATGACTAACCTTGAAAAGATGCTCATCAAACGAATCATTGATGAGGGTCTTGTCCTTGCTTTGTTCTTCACCTCCCTCAAGTCTCGAGAGGTGATCCGCCACAGTATTCTCGGAACCCTTCTTGTCTAAAATCTCCAAGTCGAACTCTTGGAGTAATAGCACCCAACGGATGAGTCTTGGTTTAGCATCAAAGTGGAGTGGTCGGTGTTAATGCCAAAAATCGTCCAAAAGGATAACTTAAGGTTGATTATGGAATTTAACAACTAAAGAAGGGAATATTTTGACAAAGCGTGCGACAAAGACAAAAATGTAAATGAGACAAAGAATTTGGTGACGTGAGAAAAACCTCAACGAGGAAAAAACCCGCGGACGACTGTGGAAGTCGTCGCTGCACTATGGTCGCCAAACAGGTGCGATATCCTTATGTTTTGGGTGTCGATCGTACAGAGATTACAATACAACTGAAAGAAAGACTTGAAATACAAAGTAATAAGTGTTTGGTGTGTGGAAAACAAGTGTGTCGTGTGTAAAAACAATGCGTCGTGCGTCGAGAGCGATTCTTCGAGAGAGAATTCCTTGCTTCGAGTATTCTTCAGAGTTCGGATGATTCCAGATGAAGTGTGATGTCCTTTGAAATGATGATTGAGCCTGGTATTTATAGTCTTCGGGTGCTTTAATTGGTTCCTTGAATGCTTCATGTAACAGATGTAACAGACGTCGACTTCAATGCTGTTAATGGCGTTTGCCGGTTATATCCGTTGGTCATTAATTATATTGATTCCTGCATTAAACACTAGAAAAAACGTAACAGTAATATTGCACGTTAGTCGGTCGAGGTCGCATGGTTCTATACGACGGTCGTGTGAACTAGACGACGTCATGGTCGAACGTCGTGAGGTGAATATCTTTCGACTTCAATTATGATCAGAGGATAAAGTATTATTATTTTACCTTATTGTGAGGAAGTGAAATAAGTATTTTCCTTACCTTGGTCATGGTCGAGACTGGTGAATTTTTACCAAAACAGTCGGTATAGACGATCACCTTGGCTCCAACTAGATAAGATCGGAATTTCTCGCAAGCATAGACAACGGCTAAGAGCTCTTTCTCGGTGGTCGCATAATTGATTTGAGCGTCATCCAATGTCTTGCTCGCATAGTATATCATGTGCATTCTCTTCTTTTTCCTTTGTCCCAACACCGCTCCGACGGCGGTGTCACTCGCATCAAACATCATAATGAACGGAAGACTCTAATCCGGGGCTGTGAGGATAGGTGCTGAAATAAGTTTCTTCTTTAACCTGTCAAAATCAGAGATACAATCATCAGTGAAATCAAATTTATCATCTTTAAGCAATAAAGAACACAAGGGTTTAGTAATCTTAGAAAAATCATTGATAAACCGCCGGTAAAAACCGGCATGCCCCAAGAAGCTTTGAACTCCCTTGACGGAGTTCGGATACGGTAGATTCTCGATCACCGCCACATTAGCCTTGTCCACTTCAATCCCCTCTTTTCGATACTTTGTGACCAAGCACTATCCCTTCGGTCACCATGAAGTGACACTTCTCCCAGTTCAATACCGGACTCGTCTCTTTACATCTTTGTAGGATAGCTTCCAAGTGTTCCAAACATGTATTGAATGAATGTCCGAACACTGAAAATTCGTCCATAAAAATCTCAATCGTCCGCTCCACCATGTCCGAGAAGATATCCATCATACACCTCTGAAAGGTTGCTGGAGAGTTACATAAACCGAATGGCATTCTTTGGTATGCAAAAGTACCATAAGGGCATGTAAAGGTCGTCTTGTCTTGATCTTCATGGGCTATTGGTATCTGATTATACCCCGAATACCCGTCTAAGAAACAATAATACTCGTGCCCCGCCAATCGCTACAACATCTGATCAATGAACGGGAGTGGAAAGTGGTATTTCCGAGTGACATCATTCAGCTTTCAATAATCAATGCACACTCTCCACCCCATAACCGTTCGGGATAGAATGAGCTCATTGTTGTTGTTCCGGACAGCGGTTATACCACCCTTCTTTGGCACTACTTGGACCGGGCTCACACACGGAGTATCCGGAACCGGATAGATAATTCCAGCATCAAGGAGTTTTAGAACCTCCTTTCGGACCACTTCTTTCATATTGGGGTTGAGCCGGCGTTGATGTTGGACTACCGATCGATGCCCTTCTTCCAAATTGATGCGGTGTGAGCAAAAGGTCGGACTCAAACCTTTGAGATCGGCTACTGTCCACCCAATTGCCACTTGATGCTCCCTCAGAACTCTAAGTAACTTCTCTTTCTTCTCGGCACTCAATTTGGACGAAATAATCACCGGTAGCGTTTCCTTGTCTCCCAAGTATGCATACTCTAGATGTGATGGCAACGGTTTGAGCTCAAGTTGTGGAGGTGTATGCGATGATGGTTGAGACTTTGGAATAGGAGTTCCCAAATCTTCAACCACGGGTCGTCGAGGCCCCTTGTATGATGATAATGCATTTAATTTCATCACACCCCATCAACACGTTCTTCAATTGATCTCCAGAAACTTGCATGCCACATGTTTCTCTAATCACGGAATCCATCACATCTTCCCGGTAGCACTCATCTGATTCCATTCTGTGTTTAGCTGCGCGAAAAACATTGAAAACTGCCTGTTCATCACCGACTCGGAGTGTCAGTTTTCCCCCTTTAACATTAATCAATGCTCCTCCCGTGGCTAAGAATGGTCGACCAAGAATCAACGGTATCTCTTTGTCCTCATCCATGTCGAGGACTACGAAGTCAACCGGGAAATAAAACTTGTCCACCTTGACCAGCACATCTTCAACGACGCCATACGAGTTCTTGATTGATCTATCGGCGAGTTGAAGGGTAACATTTGTCGGCTGCACTTCCCCGAGTCCAAGTTTCCTGAAAATAGGCAAAGGCATTAAATTAATACTTGCGCCAAGATCACACAAAGCCTTACTAAATTCAGAATTGCCTATATGAACAGGGATAGTAAAACTCCCAAGATCCTTAAGCTTCGGGGGAAGCTTATGATGGATGATCGCGCTGCACTCTTCAGTAAGTGCAACTGTCGCATGCTCCTCAATCTTCCTTTTGATAGAAAGGATATGTTTCAAGAATTTCACATATGAGGGCATTTGTGCCAAAGCATCTGCAAAAGGAATGTTAATATGTAACTTTTTAAATACATCAAGAAATTTAGAGAAATTAACATCATCCTTATGCGCTTTAAGCCTGCTCGGATAGGGCACTTTTGGAGCTATCGGCTTGATCGGTGGTTTCTTTGGCATGGTTAGCTGCTCTTGCTTCTTCTCTTCACTCTTCGAGTTTTCCTCAATAAAAATATCTTCATCGGCTTCCATCTCATCCATATCTACGATCTCAACATCTTGTCTTTTGGAATCAGTTTCCTTTGATGAAGACTCTCGTGTCGGGTCTCTAATCATCTCCTTGCCACTTCTAAGATGAATGGCTTTGCAATCATCCCGGGTTTTCCTTTCGGTTTGACTCGGAAATGTCCTGGGAGCTCGGTTTTATAGGGCTTCAGAAATTTGCCCCACTTCCCTTTCAAGGAGCTTTATTGAAGCCGTGTTCTGATTAGTAGCCGCCTTGACTGTACCTACCGTACCGGCTAGTCCCTCAACCGCGCTATCCATCTTAGACATGAACTTCATCATCATGTCCTCTAGCCTTGGCTTCTTCTCCCCAGATTGTCCTTCATCGAATTTCCGTTGGTTGTAACCTGGAGGACGATAGACATTGTTAGAATTAGAAGAATTGGAAAAATTAGAATGATTACCTTGTTGTTGTTGGCCGGGTTGCCCTTGCGGTTGACTCCATGAAAAATTAGGGTGCTTCTTCCAGCCCTCATTGTACGTGTTCGAGAAGGGATCATTCCTTGGCCGGTTGTTCCGATTTTGCAGAAATTGAACTTGTTCCGGCTCGTTCATGGGTGGAGCCATCTCCGGCATACCCTCATCCATCATAAATGCTGATTGATGGGAAGATCCCTTCAATTGACTCATGAGTGCGGTTAATTGAGCTTTTATGGCCTTCAACTCATCATTCTCTTGCACACTCGCAACCCTTCTAACTACCGATCTCGGAGTGGAAAAACTATGTTCAGCCAGATTATTGATCAACTCGTATACTTCCTCATAGGATTTATCCATTAGTGCCCCACCCGCTGCAGCTGTAATGTCGTTTTTGAACTGCGGGTGAAGTCCACTGAAAAACGTTTGGATCACAACCCAACCGTGTAACCCATGATGAGGGCATTTCTTTATCATGTCTTTATACCGCTCCCAAGCTTCGTATAATGTCTCTTGGTCCCATTGAGCAAAATGGGTGATCTCAGCCATAAGTTGGGCGGTCCTGCTTGGTGGAAAGAATTTCTGGAGAAAAGCGGCTTTCAGTTTCGCCCAGGTGGTGATCTGATCCGGTTGGATACTCTCTGTCCAAGTTTCGGCTCTGCCCTTAAGAGAAAAGTTGAACAGCCTCAGCTTGATTGCATTCTCGTCTACCCCATTGATCTTGAACGTGTTGCAAATCCGTTCAAATGCACGGAGGTGTGCATGGGGATCTTCTGTTGGTGCTCCCCCAAACTGATTCTGTTGTACCATCACGATGGTACTCGGTTTGATCTCAAAGTAGTTCGCCCCAGTAGCGGGCGGCTGGATGCCTATGCGTGCGGCTGCCACGTTTGGATTGGAAAACGACCGCATAGGACGTCTCTCAGGAGGAGCTTCGTCGCCCATCTTCAGATGTCTCTTAGCTTTGGATTCTTTTCTTAACTGACGGGCGGTTCTTTCGATTTCCGGATCGATCAGTTCGAGTTTCTTCCCTTAGGTTTTCCTTGGCATAAACCAATTAGTACCTGAAATGGAAAGTAAGCAAAATTAGCAATCCAGAAATTGAAAGTGATAAAAAAAAGAACACAAGTAAAAAAAATGATCAATGTAATAGCGCTTATAGCTGGTAGTGTGCTATGAGTTGCAACTAGTTCCCCGGCAACGGCGCAAAAAACTTGATAGGCGGGTTTACACCCCCTAAATCTAACCGCAAGTGTACGGTGTCGAAATCAAGTAATAGTACAGAAGTACGAGTATCGAACACAGGGAACTAGGAACTAAGTATCACAATGACTATAAGATCTATTAACTGAACGGTCGAAATTGGATGATGGTTTGAAAATCGTTTAAAAACTAAATAAAACTAGAATCGATTAACGGAAGGTTTGGAAAGAACTTTGATAGAGAAAAGGTTGAGGGTTGGACTTCCTATGGTTATACTACTGATGAACGCATACCCGAACGATTATTACCGATTATTTCTATGAACCCTCGTTTGTAAAAGTTCACTGTTATTCTTTCTCAAGCAATAACAGATTTTATTTCAAGACTCGTAGGTTTTATCTCTCGATCTACACCTAGGGTTTTAAAATACATTAGCTAAAACTATTCAGAGAAGAAAGTGATTCGGCTATCTCTACCTGAATCTCCTTTTCGGCACTTGATTACTTGATCTAGCTTTTAATTAATTTTCTAAAACTTAACCAAAAACCATAAAAGTCAATTCAAGGTGATCAAGCTACAATTAATAATGAAAAACTGAAATCAAATGCTTCATATATCAAATCGAGTAAAAAATCCTTCGGTTACATGTCATCCATCCTAAAAACCATAGTTACTCCAACCCCCAACATCTAAAGATTAGTTCATGTTGGGGTTGACAAAAACACAAGAAAAAGGGTATAAAGTGGTGTATGAAAACATCGTGATCGTAAACGTGAAGAATGTACTGATGAAATCCCTTCTCTCGGCTCTAATCCGCTTCGCGTGGTGAACTCCTCTTCAATCCTTCCTCTATCGTGGCTCAAAAGTATGCAAAATATATCTGAAAATCGCCCTTTTTTCGCCTATCGTCGCCCATGTCGAAAGTGATAACCTAATTCTATGAAAAACGTCAAAGTAGCAACCAACAGGGAGTTGCGCAGGTTTCCCCGCGACTTGAAGTCGTGTGGGAAACCGCACGTGTCATGGAATGGGCCGGGTCAGGTTGTACTTTGGATCTCGGGTCATGGCTTTTTGGCCTGATTCTTGGGCTTGGATTTGGGCTTTTATTTGTGTTTGAAACTGAAATCTTCATTTAGCCTAATGCAGCTCTTTTTTCGGTCATTTTTTGCTCGTTTTCTAGACTGTCGTTTACTCTCGGAATACCTGCACAATTCACTGGAAAAAAGTAAAAGCGACACTGCTTTGCTTCAAAACAAGCCACTCTTTGTGGTTTGTAGATTGAAAATAACGTCATAAAGTGGCGTTATCAATATCAGCGAAGCCAAGACTTGTCCACTCAACGTGAAGTTTCAAGTTGAAGACTTCAGCGAACGTTGAACTTTATCATTCGCTGATAAAGAATCATTCAGCGAACGCTGATCATGAAGCCTCCTCTACAAGCAACTTTTGTCTTATCCCACTGCACGCCTCCGTACGATTTTGTCAGAACGGACATCCCTTTTGTCCAGAATCGTACAACCAACTCTGATTCTACACTGTTAATCATGCGGCCACTAGGTTGTCTACTGAAGTCAAACCATGCAACCAACCAGAGGCTGCCACGTGTAAAGGTGTACTGTTGTGCATTAAATGCATGCAGTATATAAAGAAAACCCTACTTCATTTGTGAAGTGATCGGTCATTCCTCTCTTCGCTGAACTACCGTGTGATAGAATACTCTCCTTAGTATTCTAGCTTTTCTTAGTCTCTATTTCTAGTGCAAGAACTCTTAGTGTTTCTCATAGTTTGTTTATATTAGGTTTATTCCTTAATCTTGTTCCGCAATAAACTGTAAATTGTTTGATTATATCAATAAACAATTTAGAAAGATAAAAATCGTGTGTTTGTATTCAACCCCCCTTCTACAAACTTGTATAACCCCTTTGGGACCAACAAGTGGTATCAGAGCAGTTTGTTTAATCTAATAAACAATATATTGCTTATATAAAATTCTTTTCTCTTCCTTTCTATTTTCTCAATATGGCCAACTCCACAAATACAAACTATATCGATAATGGCTCTCTTGCAAAACCCCCTAGGTTCTCCAAAGATAACTTCAATCTCTGGAAAAATAGGATGATGCTCCTTTTGGAAGGTGTAGATCCTACTATACCTTACTACATTGAAAATGGACCATATGTCCCTTTCATGATAGACCCTGCTGTTCCAGGCACTGCTACTAGAGCTGCCATCCCTGAAAGAATCATTCACAGGGAAGTTAGCACATGGACTGATGAAGACAAGAAGAAGGTGGCCATTGACAATAAGGCCAGATCTATCATCTCTATGGCTTTTCCTGATGAAGTCTACCACTCCATCATGAACCTGAAGATATATAAAGCCATGTGGGACACAATATGTGTTCAATATGAAGGTACATCTGAAGTCCAGGATTCAAGAAAGATCAATCTGGTAAGACAGTATGAAAGTTTCATCTGTAGTAAGAATGAAACTCTCTCTGAAGTTCATCAACAGTTTAACTGTTTAATCATTTACTTAAAAACTGTTGGTAAGGAATATTCTAACTTTGAGATCTTGACAAAGTTTCTGGAAAGTCTTCCTGAAAGCTGGGACAGTTATTCAATGTGTCTTAAGCTCTCAAAGGATCTAAAATCAATGACCCTTTCTACATTATTTGGCACTATGCTCAATCATGGGCAGTGGTGTCATCTTAAGAAAAGTCTTCTAAAAGATTCCAAAAGCACACCTGTTGCTTTACTCTCAGAGTTAATGCCCACTCAGCGCTCTACTGTCACTATCACTGAGTTGGAATCTAACTCTGATGAATCATCAGAAGTTGATCCTTCAGAAATTGATGAGTCATTGGCACTCCTGACTAATACATTCAGGAGATTCGCCAGAAAGAGTAACTTCAGAAGAAATAAACCTCTTTCACTCACTGACAAGCCAAAATCTTCAACCCATGTAGATAAGGCAACTCCTACCTACTTTAACTGTGAAAAAATAGGACACTTTGCTAGTTAATGCAGGTCAAAGAAAGTCGTCAAACCCTCATCTTCTTCCTACAAGAAATCCTCTAACCCCAAGGCTAGAGATTACAAATACAAGAAGCTGAAAGAAAAATATGCAAAGCTGAAAAGCTTTAAGAAGAAAGGTAAAGGCATGATCGCTGAAGATCATCACTGGGCTCTTTCTGATGAAGAATCATCTGACTCTGAAGATGATGATGAGGCCAATCTCTGCCTCATGGCTCAAATAGAAGAATAGGAAGAACAAGATGAAATTCCCTCTACTTCTATCTCGACCTCTCAGGTATCAAACTCTCTCACTGACACTCAAACTTCAGCCCTTAGTGACATCGAAAGACGTCGGACCGTCGATCTTTTGACTAATGATTTATATGATGCCATGAATGGCAAGACCAAAGCTGAAAAATTAAATATTGATCTCGCTGAATAGCTTAAAAATTGTCATTTGGAAATTTAAAAGCTTTCTAAAATAGAAGAAAACTTGAAAATCAGGTCTACATAAATCAAATCATTCGTATTGAGCGAGAAGATGTTATCGCTGCATTAAAGGCTGAAAAGGCTACTGTTGAAGGATGGTGTAAATCCTCAACAACGATCACTGAGATATTAGGTGCTCAGATTCCACGGAGTGACAAACGTGGACTTGGTTACAAAGCTGATGCTGAAGAACCAACTACTGATCGTTCCATGCTTAAGTTTGGAATGTTTGTGTCTTCTATCCCTGACACCTCCTCGTCTCAGTGTTCCTCTTCAGATACTCCCATCCCTGAGGATAATCCTACCTTAATTTCTAAAGGTAAAGAAAACGTTTTTAATCAAAAACCTCATAAGGGTACCAATGTACCTAAGCTGAAAGTTTTTAAAACTTCAGTGAGTCATCCCTCTACTTCTAAGAACAAGATCCCAGAATTCATTCAGCGATCTACTCCTAGAATCAGAGTGGATGTAATTGGTAAGAAATCCGAAGAACTGATAGTTCCTCCAATTTTCAATGCCAAATATATTCTTGGTGTTGGCCCTGCTCATTTAAAAATTTCGGCTAAGCATGCAAATGGTCCTAAAGCTACATTTAGCTATAGGAAATGTTATCACTGTGGACTTACCGATCATATTGCCAGTAAGTGCCCTATAGCCACCAAAGCTGAGAAATTAGGTAAGGTGAAGATCACTGCCCCCAAGGCAAAGAACACCAATCCTGGTGCAAATCAGGTTAAGGTGAAAACAACCACTGAAGTTAAGAATTTAGCCAAAGTGAAGACTAGTCCTGAAGCCGAATCTTCAAATGCTGCGAAGATTGCTGAACCTTCCACTTCCTCAACCACCACTGACAAATGTGGACCCATAGTAAAATGGGTGCCCAAATCAAACTAATCTTCCTTTGTTTGCAGGTCCTGAACGGTATCTGGTATCTTGATAGCGGATGCTCTAGACATATGACCGGCAAAAAGATCATGCTCGTTGAATATAAGGAAGAGAAGGTCCCTCTGTGACTTTTGGTGGAAATGGAAAAGGCTATACCCGAGGGTTTGGTGTACTCTCTAATGGCACAACTACCTTTAGAAGAGTCACATATGTTGAAGGACTACAAAGTGTGTTTCACTAAGGAATCCTGCTTTGTCACAGACAAAAAGGAGAAAGTCACTCTCAACGGATATCGTTTGGAAAATGTTAATGTTATAAACATGGAATCGACAACGACTGAGAATTCTTGTTTCTTCTCCAAAGCCTCATCTGATGTCAACTGGCTATGGCATGAGAGGCTCTCTAATCTCAACTTCAAGACACTGAACACTCTTTCTTCAAAAGAGTTGGTCACTGGTCTACCTCAACATTCATATGATAAGGAATCTCTATGTTCAACATGCGAAAAAGGGAAACAAACCAAAGCAAGCTTCAAGTCTAAGCAAGTTTCCTTAGTGTCATCTACTCTTAAACTTCTTTACATGGATTTGTTTGGTCCTGTAAACAAACAATCCATCGCTGGAATGAAATATACACTGTTCATAGTTGATGAATTCTCTCGCTACACCTGGGCTATGTTTCTCCGTTCTAAGAGTGACACCCCTGAACAACTCATCTCTTTTGTCATGAAAATGGAAGTCCTGAATAATATAACCGTGCGCTCAATAAGGAGTGATCATGGGACTGAATTCAAAAATAGTTCCCTTGAAAACTCCTTTGAAAGCAAGGGTATTTCTCACAACTTTTCTTCAGTGAGAACACCGCAAGAAAACAAAGTCGCTGAAAGAAGAAATCGAACGATCATCGAAGCCGCACGTTCAATGCTCAGTGATTCTCATCTACCTACTCAGTTCTGGGCAGAAGCTATCAACACTGCTTGTTTTACTCTGTTAGCTTCAATCTTCCTAATCATAGAAGTATTTAGAAGTAGTGAAAAATAGGCTAAGTGAAGAAAGCCTCTTACAGAGGCTCTGCCGAACTTACCGAGAGATCAAGGTCGAGAAGCTACAGAAGCTAAAGAGGCGTCCTACAGAAGCTATGTAATACGCGCAAAGAAGATCAAAGACTCGGAATCAGGTGAAGACTGCTCTACAAAGGACCAAACCACAGAACCTCTGTGACACTTCACAGAGACTCTGCGGTCTTCAACAAAGACTTCAAAGATATTTATAATATCTTGCTACTGTTCCTGGACCTGTTCATCAACTTGCATGGCAACGTACCCTGTCTAACTTCAACGTGTCAAACTCTGAGTGGACTCAATAGGGCTTAGTACATAATAGACGTCTGCTGCATTAAATGCAATTCAGCACATCAAACTGTTCATGCCATCCGTCCAACTATTCATACCATCCATTATGAATAGTAGCTTATGCTTTATGGTCCCCTTAGAGTAGTATATAAGGAAGACTCATGTTGAGTTCTTCCTTACACACACAGCAATAAGAATATCGATCGAACAATCGAATCAAGAAATCAAGAGAGAAAAACATCACAACAACACATAGCTTAAACACCTTGAGAGTCATATCTGTTTTAAAGCTTTGCTTACTCACTGTTCTTGAAACTGTTCGTAATATATATATATATATATTCAGTAAACTTTGAGATATTATTTCTTGTTCACTGTTTATTTATATTGTGTTCTAAATCTATCAATCATATCTGTTAATTCTTCAAATACGCTTCCGCATCAAACTCATTCTTGAACTAATAGATCTGATAATCTTGTTTAAGCAAAACGGGAACCAACAATTGGTATCAGAGCCTAGCTTGATTTTCAATATCAAGTGATCCTCTTTATTACAAGATTGGTGATAGACATCATTCCTTTTTTAACCTATTCCTCATTTCTAGGTTAAAACTCCATTAAAGTGTACTATGGGAACTGTTCAAACCCAGAAAACTTTCCAGATCATCAGACTCATACTCTTTAATCATACTATCTTTTCAGAACCTTAACAATGACAAATACAAACAACTTCTTTACTGCTGGTTCACTCACCAAGCCTCCTACTCTCCTACGAGATGAGTATCCTCAATGGAAAATAAGAATGGTTCATTTTTTTGAGGGTACTGAAAAAAATCTAGTACAATATATTTACAACCGTCCTCCTGTTCCCATGATAACAGTACCACGTGTACCAGCTACTGTTGAATCTCCTGAAATCCCTGAACATCAAAAACCGAAGCCAAAAGAAGAATGGTCAAATGAAGATAAGGCAGAAGATGAAGTTGCACAGAAAACAAAAAGAATCTTGATAATGGCTATCCCCAACGAGCTTTTTCAATCCTTCGATGCATGCGAAACTGCGCACGATCTTTGGAAAGAATTAGAAAGACAGTTAGAAGGGGGTGCTAAAACACAGAAGAACCGAAGGGCACAGTACATAAATGAATATCATGCATTCAGAGCCTCTGCAACAGAATCTCTGCAAACGACGTACGACAGGTTCAACTCTCTCATAAACAAATGCAGAAAGTCTGGCATTCACAGAACCTCGGAAGAAAATAACGTCATGTTTCTAAAGAGCCTGAATGATGAGTGGCTTCAACTGTCTATGTCTTTACAAACAAACCAAGATCTAGACTCATGGACACTCTCTGATCTCTATAGAACACTAGCTGCACAAGAGCCTCAAATAGCACAGGCTAAAACAATAACCATTGCACCATACGCATTGGTTAGTAAATCAACAGAGGCTAAAGAAAGACCGAAAAAATGAGAGATCAACAGAGGAGAAGAAGAAGGAGAAGAAGAAGAAGATAGTGATGGTTGATAGCGAAGAAGACGAGCTGATAGAGGAAGAAATAACTCTTGCGTCATTAGCTAAATCATTGGCTCTATTGACAAGAGAGTTCAGAGGTAATCAAAGAAAGTTTGAAAATGACAGATATAGCAGAGACAACCAGAGAGATAGAAGAGATGATGGGAGAAGAGAAGAATCAAGTGACCGACAGAGGTCAGACTACAGAAATGACCGACAAAGGTCAGATGACAAGGTAGGCCACACACAAGAATGCTACAAATGTGGTAAGCCTGGTCATTATGCAAACGAATGCCGAACAGAGAAAGGTGGAGACCAACAGAAGTCCGACGATCGAACTGGAAACACCTCCCAAGGTTGCTTCAACTGCTGCAAGCAAGGCCATTTCGCAAAAGATTGCAGAAGTAGACAAAATCGCCCACAGAAGGACTTAGGTTTTTACAAAAAGAAGGCTGAATATTATGTACAAAAATCCCTGATGGCGAACAAAGGGCACTCTGAAGCACATTAGGAGGACTTCGAGTCAGATTCTACCTCTGATGATGAATTCACCACCAATGCCCTGTTCTGTGGCATGGCAGAAGTCAACTCAGACACTGACAATGAGGTATCCATTTCAAACACTACCTCTTGTATTAAATATGTAGATAATGATTCAATTAGACTTAACATTCAACTGATTGAACTAAAAGAGATAAATGAAAACATTCAGAAAAGACTCACTTTTAATGAAAGAGAAGTAAGACTTCTCACTCAAGAAAAAGCCAAAATTTTTTGAAGAAAAGGAAAGAGTAGAAAAATATTGGAGAAATAATATAGATCCTTTAAAAAGGCAAATTTCTGAATTAACATCTGCTTTAAAAATCAAAACAAAAGAGCTTTCAATTTCTAGGAGTGAAACAACTGACATAAGAGCTCTCAAAGAATACTTTAAAAAAGAGAGAGAAGTACTTTGGCAAGATCTACTCAGAAGAGAAGTTTTACTTAAAAACTATAAAGATGCACAGAAGGTGTATGAGAAAGTAAACTCACAAATAGGAAGACGAGGTATAGGGTACGATGATATTACTCTTGGTGTTGAAGGCAAAAGACTCAAACCTCTGTTTTCTCTGTTTGTGATAGGAAAAACAAATAAACCAATTTTTCCAAACTTACTCTCTGTAAGTAAAAGGGTTAAAATCTCTGAAGAACCTCACTTGAGGAAACATACGAAGATGATCAATGTGTGGTTTGAAAACACAGATTCATCATCTTCAACCTCTGTCAATAGAGGAATCAAACCAAAGAAATATCTGCAAACACAAGATCAGATTGGTATCTTTAAGTTTGGTAAACCAGAGACTCAAACACAGGTCGCTTTTGTCTGTATGATAGATGTCAAAAAGAAATTATCTGCAAAAGCTCCTGAGTTTAAACCCCATCTTTTCAGAAGAAAATCTTAAAAGATCAATTGAAAAAGAAATTTTGGAAGTTTTGAAATCAAATGTTTTAGAAAATCTCTGTACATCTTCTATAGATCAAATTCTCGCTGAAGAGATCTCATCTGAAACCTCTGCCACCTATGAAAGTTTTTCTATAGAGGAAGAAAACTCGTACGATACATGCTCAGAAAATCCAGCCTCTGTCGAAGGAGATGACTCAACCTCTGTATATGAGGACGATTCATCTTCTGACGACTCAGAGACTGATTCTAAATCAGGGATAATTCACTGTGACACAGAGGATGTTAAATTCTCCTCTGAGGTTCTTAACAGAACAATTTCTCCAAAAGAGAAAATCACAGAGATACCTATCTGTCCAGATTTTCTAAAAATGTGTATACAGGTCAAAACCTCTACAGAGCTTGATAATTTGAAAAAGGCCTCTGAAAATCCTAAAAGCTCAAAATTTTCAAAACCTTCAAGGCCTGAAGCTAACAAATATCTTTCCTCTGTGACAGTGAAGACAGACGTTCACCACAGAAGAGACTCACAGAAGGCAGGACCTAAACAATATTTTTGCAAACAACATTCTAATATTCATAGATCTTCTTGTAATAAGAAATCAAATGTTAAGAAAGAATGTAATGCCTCTGTGGCTCAGTTCAATGAATTCAATGAAAAGTTCAAACAAATCACGTCTCATATTAAATACTGTCATTGTTTTGATCTTATGTTCAAATTAAAAAATCACTTCTCAAGTCAAAATTGCTTACTCTCCACTAAAATTCGAACTCCAAAGTCAAAACCTAGAGATACACAATTTGATCTTCCTACAAAAGATAAAATGTATTTCAAGAATGCTAAGGCAAACTTGAAAAATTCTAACAATATTGGACCCATATGGATATGGGTACCTAAGCCTCTGTGATTGTCGTACAGAAGCGGTATGTGTCAATTTGGTATCTTGACTCCGGATGCTCAAGGCACATGACTGGCGACAGAAGTTTACTATCCACGTACAAAGAAACAAACGATGGTGGATCTGTAACTTTTGGAGACAACAAGAAAGGACACATCAAAGGCTATGGAGTCATATAGAAGGAAAACGTCTCTGTATACAAAGTTGCATATGTGAATGGCCTTAAACACAACCTACTCAGTGTAAGTCAACTCTATGATATAGGATTTGATGTCTTGTTCAAAAGGACTTTCTGCTCTCTGCAAAGTGAACACACAGGAATGGAACTTCTGCGAGCCGAAAGAAAAGGTGATCTGTATCTAATGAACTTTTGTTCAACAACCAAGGAAAAAGTTTGCCTTGTAGCTTGCGAAAGTAAAGAAGCCTGGTTATGGCATAACAGGTTCTGTCACTTGAACTTTCACACCTTGGATAAACTGGTCAAACTTGATCTAGTTAAAGGTTTGCCTAATGTTAAATTTAATAAGGATCACTTGTGTTCTGCCTGTGAAATGGGAAAAATCAGAAGAGCTTCCCACAGAGGCAAAACAGATGTGTCTTGCACTAGGCCTCTGTACATGCTTCATGTCGACCTCTGCGGTCCTATTGCCATACAGAGCCTAGGTGGCAAGAAATATATACTTGTCTTAATTGATGAGTATTCGCGCTTCACATGGGTTGAATTTGTTCGAACGAAATCGGATGTTCCAATCATCTTGATTAATCTAATGAAAAGAATCCAAGTTCTCTATGAATGCAGAATACAGAAGTTAAGGAGTGACAATGGCACATAATTTAAAAACTCTGTCATTGAAGCCTATCTTTCTACAGAAGGAATATCACAGAACTTCTCTGCAGCACGCACTCCACAACAGAACGGCGTGGTCGAAAGGAAAAATCGAACGCTTGTTACACACAGAATCGGTCAACCATTGTGAAAAGACACATCAAGACTCCTTACGAACTGATCAACAAAAGGCGGCCAAACATCAAGTTTTTTCATGTGTTTGGATGTAAATGCTTTGTTTTAAACGACAGAGATTCCAGAGGAAAGTTTGAGGTAAAAGCTGACGAAGGCAAATTCATTGGATACTCTGCCACTTCCAAAGCCTACAGAGTATACCTTACAAGATCTCGCAAAATCGTAGAAAGTATCAATATTTCTTTTGATGATTCATTCCAAATGACTTCTGAGCAAATCTGTTCAGAACTCGAACTTAAAAGAGAAACCTCTGGCATCTCGCAAACGAAAGAAGACTTGAATCGTGAAGCACTAGATGACCCAAACTGGGTAGACGACATGCAAGAAGAACTTCTGCAGTTTGAGCGTAACAAAGTATGGACTTTAGTACCTCTGCCACGAGGGAAACAGGCCATTGGGACTAAGTGGGTCTACAGAAATAAGAAGGATGAAGATGGAGTGGTCATCAGAAACAAAGCACGATTGGTGGCCAAGGGTTATAGACAAGAAGAAGGCATAGATTACGATGTGACTTTTGCTCCTGTCGCACGGCTCGAAGCAATAAGAATATTCTTAGCCTTCGCAGCCCACAGAGGTTTTAAAGTCTATCAGATGGATGTAAAATCAGCTTTTCTCAACGGTCAAATCCAAGAAGAGGTTTACGTAAATCAGCCACCAGGTTTTGAAAGCTCAAAGTTCCCAAGGCATGTATACTACCTTGAAAAGGCTCTGTACGGACTAAAACAGGCTCCAAGAGCATGGTACGAACGACTTTCTACCTTTATTCTAGTAAATGGCTACGACAGAGGTACAACAGATACTACCTTATTCTATAAACGTAAAAACAGTGAAATAATGCTTGTACAAATCTATGTGGACGACATAATTTTTGGGTCTTCTAACACAGAAGAGTGCAAAGGTTTTGAAAAACTCATGCAGAGTGAGTTTGAAATGAGTATGATGGGAGAACTAACATTCTTCCTCGGACTCCAAGTCAAACAAACATCAGAGGGAATTTTTATAAATCAGGCCAAATATGTCTCTGACATTCTTTTCAAGTATAGCCTCTCTGATACCTCTGCAATGAAAACTCCAATGGCCACTGGAAATAAGTTATCCTTAGATCCAGATGGCATCTCTGTAGAATGCACTCTCTACAGAGGCATGATTGGATCTCTGTTATACTTAACTGCAAGCAGACCTGACATTATGCATGCAACATGTCTTTGTGCACGTTATCAAGCTAATCCAAATAAATCACACTATGATGCTGTGAAAAGAATCTTTAGATATCTAAAGGGGACCAAAAATCTCGGTCTCTGGTATCCACAGAACTCTGGTTTTAGTCTTAAAGCTTATACAGATTCAGACTATGGAGGATGCATGCTCGACCGAAAAAGTACCTTTGGGAGTTGTCAATTCCTAGGTGGTAAACTAGTCAGTTGGACCTCCAAGAAGCAAAATTGTGTCTCAACATCCACTGCAGAAGCTGAATACGTTGCTGCTGCAAGCTGTTGTTCTCAGGTTCTATGGATGAAGACTCAGCTAAAAGACTACGGCCACATCCTATTCAAAATACCCATCTTCTGTGATTCCAAAAGTGCCATTGCTATCTCTGCCAATCCTGTGCAACACTCAAAAATCAAGCATATCGATATAAGATACCATTTCTTGAAACATCATGTTGAATACGGTACAATCGAGATGCATTTCGTGCCCACAGAATACCAACTCGCGGACTTATTCACCAATGCTTTAGACGAGAAAAGATTCAATTTCTTGGTGGGTAAGTTAGGAATGATCAATATGACGTGAAAATCCTCTGTAAGTATAGCTTTATCTTCTGTAAATATGTATATATTTCTAATTATTTTTGCTTTAATTAATTTATTTCTGTATGTAAGTTCTCAATCTTAAATAGTTCTTAAAATCACAGAGCTTCTGTAAGTCTACTCAGAACCTCTGACAATCCCTACAGAACCTCTGGAAAATATGACCTATGTTCTATGCAAAACTTATCATTCTTATGATCCAAGCATAGGTCAAGGGGGAGAAAAAAATGAAATTACTTAATCTACAGAGGTGATTAGATCAAGGGGGAGCAAAAACGGACCCTGAAATGATCTACAGAGGTAAAACTTTCAAGGGAAAGCCAAAGAAGAATGTCAATGAATCTATATCGACAGAAGTCAGACATCACTGCCGAGAAAAGAAGAACCAAAAGGTATGTCTCTCGCACAAAAGATTTTTGAAAACAGTTTTCTAGGGGACAAATTGTCAAATATGTCCTAAATATACTGAGAATAACATTTCAAAAATCAAAAGCTCAAAAAGTTTCATAAAATTCGAATTAGGAGAAATTTAAGATCATAGAGCTTCTGCTGAGCTCAACAGAGGTTCTGCCAGAAATATGCTCTGTGATCACAAATTAACCCTCTATCGATCTTTTGGAAAGTTATCTCGGAAACCGAATTCATACAGCATGACCTTCACGAACAAAACTTTTTTCATAATAGTTTTCTCGGACACCAACTTTCAAATATATCCGAAAAACATCTCTTAAAACAGATCAAAAATTGGATGATCAAAAAATTTAATAGAATTTTTGTTATGAGATTTTTTCACTCATAGAGCTTCTGCTGGCCCTCACAGAGCTTCTGCAAGTTCCAACAGAGCCACAAAACATCTACGAGTAAAAACTCTTAACTAAAAATCTTATTGATCCTCTCCAATGCCTTTACAAACGTTTTTGTTGAAGAAGAACCACACAGAAGTCATGATAACAATGAGATATATGAGAAAGGGATACACATCAAAGATTTTCAAAATCACAGAACTTCTGTAAACTACAGAAGTTCTGTCAATCTGTTACTTGGGCATTTCTGTAGTAATAACGGTTACTTTTACTGAGAGTGAATCTCATGTGGCTAAGAACAACCCCACGCGCCTAGCATTAATGGGCCGCGCACGACGTCCTGTCATCCTCTGACATGGCCTACGTCCGAGTCCTATGACACCCCCGCGTTTAGGTGTCCCTCTAGGAACAATGATTGCAGAACCTCTTTCCACTCAAGAAGAAAAAGATCACAAATTAGCAAAACACATGGCTATTCAACTTAGCTTCATAGCCAAACGTGCAGAGCTCATGGGAAAGAAGTCCTCTTCAAAATCTTCTGCCTCTACTCCAAAATCAAAAAGGAGGAAATCTGCAGAAGATACCTCTACAAGCGCTGCAGAAGATCAACCTTCACCTCCCCATGCCACAGAAATTGGCTCCTCTGCTCCTCCCTCCTCTCCAAAACTAAAGAAGAAAAGAAAATCGAAAACTACAGAGGAAGGGGCACCAAAACCTAAGAAGAGGAAAACCAAAAAGAAGCATGGTAAATCACTTGAGAAATTGGTTACCATAGAAGTGGAAGCAATCGCAGAAGAAAGAACTGCAGAAGAAGAAGATGCAGAAGTAGAAATGACAGAAGAGGGATATCAATCGCCCCATCAATCCCCAGATCGATTTGCTCACCAAGGAAACTTAAACGATTTCCTACAGAACCCTGACATTGCCAACACTTTAAATATAGCAGGGTGGACGGCACAACCTCTCGACCACCACTCCCAGCAGAACAATACTTCTCTATTTCCGGCATTGACACACATCTGCAAGAAGATGATCAAACACCCAGAGATCAATCAGCTGAGACACCTATTATTCTACAGAACCCCTTCATTCAGCAAGGATTGGACGTTCACAGAAGGAGTCCAAGCCCAGCTTCAGAAGAAATAGGACAAACAGAAGCTCAGTGGAATAGAGATGAAGTAACAGAGACAAGAATGGAGGTCTCAGAGGTAGATTCAGACAAAGAAGAAGCTGTCTGGATACGAAAAGGTCTCTATCATCCACATGTCATGAAGTTATACGGCTCTCATCAAATGTATGACTTCTTAGGCACAGAGCAAAGAACTTCAACAAAGGATAGGGTAGAAACATCTGGAGGAAAAGAAAATGTAAAAGAAAAGGATGCCGAAGATGAAGAAGGCACACATCCCTCACCCCCTCCCAGTGCAACCCACACATCTAACTCCGCAGGTCTAGCTGCAGAAGGAGTTATTGAAAAAGAGCAGCACAGCTCGATCCAAACCCAACCTTTCCAGCCAGAAGTCACTCTTTCGACTTCTGCGCCCACAGAAACCGGGGAATCCATTCCTAGGGAGTCTCCTCAAAGAGACTCACCTATAGTTCGTGATCAATCGCCCAGATCACACTAGAACAACCTACAGAGGAATTCTTTTCCTCTGCCACGCACGAAATAGGGCCAACCCTTCTTTCAGAGAGAAGTAGTGAGCACAACGACGAAGAGACTCTAGACAAGTCTCCAAGTCAACAAAAGGATAATCTAGTACCCACCTCTGAAGTGGATCTAGACAATGTCGTTCACAGAACTTCTGTAGAGTTTGAAGCACTAGATGCTTCTGCTCAAAGATCAGATGGAAATCCTTCCTCCCCCAACGTACAAACAAGGGTGAACGAAGGTGTCCCAGGAGCAGGGACTCACTCTGGAGACGAATGTGTTCCTCCAGAGGTTACACCAGGGACACAAGTATCAAGAGATGAGTTCCAAACCCTTGTCACCTCTGTGAACCAAACCATGAAAGAGTTTCAAAGCTCTTTCACATCTTTTGCAGAGAAAACATCAACGGCCATGCTGAATCTGAACACCAAAATGGACAATCTGTCCACAGAGGTGAAAACAGCCATCACAGAGATGAAATCTTCTGCTCAAACAACTGCCACAACTACAGCCACTTCTGCTGCTAAAGATTTTGGAATAGCTGCAACTTCTGCATTCAAGGAATTAGTAAAACATTTCCTTGAACAAATGAACAAGCAATCCAACAAATCACAAAGCATCACACCTACAGAACAACAGAAGGCTCTGCAAAATGTTCAAGAAGAGGCAATGCGCAACACTACAATAATGCAGCCAAAAGACTACATGACCAGAGCACAGCTAACAGAGCTCGGCCAAAATGTCATAAACCAGGTCACTGAAGTCATTGTCTCCTTCACTACTGCAAATGCCAACTACGTCAAAGAGTTCAGAAAAAGTGTCGGCAGAATGCGCTTCAACACAGAAGCAGAGCTTGCAACTCTATTTGGCCTCTGTGATGATGTATGTGCGAAGTTGATGGCCGCAAGAGCAGAACTACCAAAGAAACCCAAAGCTTCCTGCAGAGCAGAGGGTACTTCTAATAAAAGTCAGGATGATTCTGATGATGACCATCCTGGTCCATCAGATAATCCTGAGGGGGAGAATATAAGGAGAAAGCTACGACCAGAGGAATACAAGCTCCACCAATCGCAGCAGAACCAATCAGTCAAGCCCCTCCAGAACAAACCCAAGATCAACAACAAAATCAACAGACCACAGAGAAAACACCCATCTCTGTGGAATCAACTCCTGAAGAAACCAATATTCCAGAAGCTGATCAGCATACCACAGAGGCAACAACCACCCCTGTGGTAATCAACTTGGAAAAGAGTCCTTCAACAGAATCAACAGAAAAACCCCAAACCATACAAAGAAGAAAGTCGATTTCCACCAAACCAAAAAGAGCAACGACCTCTGCTTCTTTTATTCTGAGAAAGATGCACAATACAATGTCTGATCAAATGTCGAAGAGAGAAGAAGAAATGCACAAGTTCACATTAGCTTTCAAAATGGCAAGAAGATTCAATGTCCAATCTTCATCAACAGAAATAGAGCTCACAGAAGAAGTCACCAAAGAACCTCCAACAGAGGTTACAGAGCAACTCAAGCCAACAGAACCATCGCCACAAAAGTCCTCTAAAACACAAGTGTCAAAACCTACAGAGGCAACCATCAAGCCAACAGAAGCACCAACCTCCAAACCTATAGAAGAAACAGGTTATGCACCTCCAAAAGCCAAAGACAAGGGAAAAGCAATACTGACAGAAGAGCCCAAGAAAAAGAAATCATTGCCCAAGCCTATAGAGAAATTGATGAAGAGCGCCTTTGATGCCTTCCAAACTCCAAAGCCTGAAGAAGTTGATTGGGCATATGGATTAAAGCCTCTGTCAGACATTCCTCTAACAGGTAGATCTGCAGAAGTTGTTCAAAAGATGGAAAGTCTCAGAAGACAAGTACCACAACCTGGTTCAACACATGAAGAGATGGAAGAAGTGGTATACAAATACCTCTACAAATAAACCTTTCAGACCAATCACCGAACAGATCATGTGACAGATTCAAGGATCAGAGAAGAATTTGAGAACATCTTCACAAGGACAAAGCCAAGAACCAAAGCAGATGTTTTCTCAATCCACAAGATCAAAAAGGTAATCTTCTGCAGGTTCTCCTTTACAAGAACCTATCCAAGGGCCAGGTACAATCTTTACAAAGTCAGAAGAGAAGACAATTCAGAAACCACCTTCGCTGATGCTGACCAAAGAAATATCAATTCTTATGATCTACCTGACCTTTTGCAATGGACAAAGGACAACTACAACACATAGGCAAACACCAGAGCCTATCAAGTGTTAAGAAAAGCAATGAGGGAAAAGCTTCTGATCTTCAGTATGATAGATTTTCAACTGGGAAAGGATCTTGGTCTCAAACATCTAAATTTACGACCACCAGAAGATCGCTGCCCACCTGACGCCGTGCCCAACTCTATCATTACAGAACCAAGATTCGGGTTAGTATTTCAAAACCCACAAGGCGAAGTACGCAACTGGTACTCTGAACAAGTTCAGAGCAAGCCTTGTGAAAAACAGAGGTACAGAGAAAATGGATAAAGATGTTGCAGATACTTTCATGAGAGAGATTGATGCCACAATCCGCCTAAGAGAACTCTGCATCAGTTTCTACAAAGAGATCAGAAGAATCGGAAGAGACAACAGAAGCTACAACGATTTCCAAGATGCCAAAATCTGATTCTCAAACCTCAAATCTCTGCAAACCAAGTCCAAAGTTTATCTTTCATTGTACTCAAATGTAAAATGCCTCTGGCATATTTCTGAATGAAAGAACTTTCGAGGTATTGTTTAACCTCTGTCTTATCTAACTTAGCCTTATTAAACTCAAGTTCAATTTTTTATTTTTCACTACTTAGGGGGAGATTGTTAGCTTCAATCTTCCTAATCATAGAAGTATTTAGAAGTAGTGAAAAATAGGCTAAGTGAAGAAAGCCTCTTACAGAGGCTCTGCCGAACTTACCGAGAGATCAAGGTCGAGAAGCTACAGAAGCTAAAGAGGCGTCCTACAGAAGCTCTGTAATACGCGCAAAGAAGACCAAAGACTCGGAATCAGGTGAAGACTGCTCTACAAAGGACCAAACCGCAGAACCTCTGTGACACTTCACAGATCCTCTGCGGTCTTTAACAAAGACTTCGAAGATATTTATAATATCTTGCTACTGTTCCTGGACCTGTTCATCAACTTGCATGGCAACGTACCCTGTCCAACTTCAACGTGTCAAACTCTGAGTGGACTCAATAGGGCTTAGTACATAATAGACGTCTGCTGCATTAAATGCAATTCAGCACATCAAACTGTTCATGCCATCCGTCCAACTATTCATACCATCCATTATGAATAGTAGCTTATGCTTTATGGTCCCCTTAGAGTAGTATATAAGGAAGACTCATGTTGAGTTCTTCCTTACACACACAACAATAAGAATATCGATCGAACAATCGAATCAAGAAATCAAGAGAGAAAAACATCACAAGAACACGTAGCTTAAACACCTTGAGAGTCATATATGTTTTAAAGCTTTGCTTACTCACTGTTCTTAAAACTGTTCTTAATATATATATATTCAGTAAACTTTGAGATATTATTTCCTGTTCACTGTTTATTTATATTGTGTTCTAAATCTATCAATCATATATGTTAATTCTTCAAATACGCTTCCGTATCAAACTCAAACTTGAATTAATAGATCTGATAATCTTGTTTAAGCAAAACGGGAACCAACATACTCAAAACAGGTCGCTGATTGTCAAAAGATTCAAGAAAATAGTCTATAAACTTTTTCATGGGAGAAAGCCTTCAATTAACTTTCTTCACATCTTTGGATGTCAGTGTTTCACACTGAACAACAGAGATGCCCTTGGAAAGTTTGATCCTAAAGCTGATAATGGAATTTTTCTTGGATATTCTTCTATCTCTAAAGCCTTCAGAGTCTTCAATCGAAGAAGACAAACAGTAGAAGAAATAATCCACGCACCTTTGACGAATCCCGTTTAGCAAACTCAAGACCATCTGCTGATACTAAAGAACTGAATCAATGGATGTTTTCCCATTTTGGTGATTCAGAAGCTTCTCCTATCCCTCAAGTTAATACTCCTACCGTTGATGATGATCCTACTATCATCTCAAGCATGCAGAAAAGTGAAGCTGAATCTTTATGGGTTTCAGCTATTCCTCTCACCACTATGCCTGCTTCTGAACCATCTACCTCAGATATACCATCTACTTCTCAGCAATCAGTGAATGAAATGCTATCTGAACATCTTCCTCTCTTGCCTGAAGTACCTGAAGTTGCTAAAGCCTCTTCTTCAGCTCCTCCATAAGTTCAGATTGAGTCAACGAATCATGCTCCGGCTCAGCGATGGACTATAAATCACCCCATTGGTCAGATTCTTGGTGATCCAAACGCTGGTGTTCAGACTCGACGAAGTGCATGTAACATTTGTTTATTTGTTAACTTTATTTCTCGGATTGAACCAAAGAAAACAGATGATGCCCTTAGAGATCCAAACTGGGTCAGCGCTATGCAAGAAGAGCTGACATAATTTGAAAGAAACAAAGTTTGGAATCTCGTTCCAAGACTGATAGGCGGGTATCACCCCCCCCCCCCCCCCCTAAATCTTACCGCAAGTGTACGGGTCGAAATCAAGTAATAGTACTAGAAAGTTCGAGTATCGAACACAGGGAACTAGGAACTAAATATCACAATGACCACAATTTCTATTAACTGAACAATTGATATTTTGAGTTGTTGGTTTTAAACTATTTAATTGCAAACAAAATCAATCACAAACGAGACATAAACAACTTAAGGAACTTCAGATAGAGAAAACAGTTGAGGGTTGGAAATCCAATGGTTCTCACATATAAACATCTGACTCAAAACAATTACCAGTCGTTCTCTTTAATGAATACCCAATCTTTAGATCACCCTTGTTCTTTCTCAAGCAACAGCGGGTTTTATTTTAAAAGCATGGTTCTTTCTCAAGCAACCACGGTTTTTATCTTGAAAACACAAGTTTTATCTCTCGATCTCAACCTTTGTAATTCAAAACACATTAAGCTAAAGATTGTAATGGGACTAAGGCTTACTCAGTATATCTCTATCACCTTTCTCACCTTAGGCATGCAATTTTCTAGTTCTAGTTGACAATTAATTCTCTCGAACTTAATTGAAAACAACACAACAATTGAAAGCTAGCTAAACTCACGAAAGCATTAAAAACCAAATCACACGCTTCATTAAATAAGAAAACTGATAAAAGATCAAATCACATGTTCATATGCTATAAACCAAATTCATTCCAACCCCCAACATCTAGAAATTAGTTCATGTTGGTGGTGGATTCAAACACAAAGAAAGAAGATGGAAAAACGTGTGCAAACATAATGAATATGGAAATGATGAATGTAATGGTGACTCCCTTCTCGTGTGCTGGTATCTACTTTATGTATTAATGGTAGTGAAATAGACAGCGGAAGCATATTAAATAAAGCCATTAAAATGAGTGATTGTGTAAACGATAAATGAACTATGAGAATCAAATATTGAACAGTAAAATGATAACAGGATCAGATATAAAAGTTGCTCATATATTGATAATGAATCACACCAAGAACATGTTCGAGTGTGTTCAGAAATCTCATAGGACGACAATATCGTACGGAGGTAGTGCTCGGGATTGCTGCAGTGTGTGCTTAAACAATTGTGGAAAAACTACTCTTCCCAAAGCTTACAATTGTTTGTTCCACTACCTCTCTATTTATAGCCCTGGAAAAGTGAAGGCAGTGTACTATCGTACCCTAGAATGACACGTGGAAAGTGTGTCTCCTATTTTTAGGGCATACGTGGAAAGTATGGACACTTGTCTAACACTTGTGATTTCCTACGAGACTTAGGCTGACAGAGGTCTTCACTTCACCAGAGCTCTTTCGCAAGAGCTCTGTTGGTCTTCTGTTAAATACTTGTTTTTCTGTTGGAAGTCTTCGACTGAGCTCTGTTGAGCTCTGTTGGTCTTCTGACTTGAACTTCTTCCGAATCTTCTGTCTGATCTCTGTTGGTCTTCTGACTTGAACTATTTTCAATACTTTTACATAACAGATACTTGGGCCAATATTTCTTCCTGAAATTGACATCAAATCCGTGATCACAGAGTTGACTTATACTGAGAAGATTATGATTTAATCCTTCAACATAAGCAACTTCAGAGACTGAAGCATCCAGAATCCAAGTACCAGATCTGCACATGAGGTTTCTGCAAGACATATTAGTTCTTTTTAGGTACCCATTGCATAATGGGTCCTTTCCTGTTAGGCTTAGGTGGGTTGACAGACTTTCCTTTGGGCTTTCCATACTGTGATGGTGTGCCAGAGGTTTTCCTCTGTGTATTCTGAACAGTCGTGGGATTTTTCTTTTGAACGTACTGATTCAGAACACAGTGGGGACCATTAAGATGATTTTGCAATTTTAGTAACAGTTGAATACAATTGCAGTTGATGGAACATGACTGATGCACATTGTTTTTATTCAAAAACTGTTTGAATGGAGCTTGATTCTGAAAGATTTTAGGACCAGATGTCTTTGCATACAATCTGTCCTGGTTCTGTTTCTTAAAATTGTTATTCCTAGAAACAGACTCTGTTGACATGAAGCTCTTTGGAATAGATTCATTTGACCAGAAAGGATTTCTTCTTTGATTTACACCAGAATTTGGAATAGATCTGTTGTTTGCTATCCATTTTCCCTTTTGTTCTGGTGTGAAATTTACTGGTTTGAAAGCAAGAGGAACATTTGGGTTTACTAAAACACTTTTGTTTTTCTCTCTCTTCTCCACTTCTACTGCATTAGAAGCAAAAATCTTAAAAACTTTGTTGTTAAACTCAGTTACCGGTATAAACCTTGATTGTTTCTTGAAGAAAGAAACATCCTCTTTAGATCCGTAGATTCTATCGGTATCTTCTTTAACTTGTGTAGAATTTTCTTTTGACCACAAAAGATCTGTTCATCTACTTCAGAGTCAGAGTCACTGTCAGAGCCTAGAAAGTCTCTGGTGGCTCTGTCAGAAGTTTTAGTTTCAATGGGTATGACAGAGATATTTGTTTTGACAGTTCTGAACCTTCTCAACTTTGGCTTTAAAGAATCTGAAACAACATTTTCCTCGATAACTTTCAACAAATCTTCCTCAAAAGATGTTCTTATGGATTCAGGGGTAGAAGAGAAGACGGGGGCTTCTGGATTGAGTTTGCTCTGTGGGATTTCAACAGAGGACTCAATCACAGAAGTAACAGACTTCTGTCCTTTGAATGAGTTGAAGTTAAAAATCTCTTTTGTATCCAAGTCCTTGACAGAGTTAGGAAGTATGATTCTAGCTCTTCCTTGATCAAGAATAAATTCTGAGGATGGTTTTAGAACCTTTTGATGATCAGAGGAATCATAGCTGACGTTCCTAAAGTCAAGATTTCTTGGTTTTGAGAAAGCATCTAAAGTTTTGGTTCTTTTGAAAACAGAATTACCAGATATCACGTCCTCTTGGATTTTCCCAACACAAAAGGCAGAGGACAGAGATGTCTTCTTCCTTTCGTCATAGGGAGCAAGGTCAGAGAAACCAAGACCTTGCGTATCCATCTGGGAATTTATCTTGATGTGCACATCTTGTGCATCCTGGTACTTTTTAATCTGAATTTCTTTTCTCTGTAGAGATTGATGCAGAATTTCCCTTTCTCTTTGAAAATAATCAGTTAGAGCAACAGAATTAAGTCTCTCTGTTTCAGACTTTTTCAATTTTTTAGACTTCTGTTTCAAAACGTTTTCATATTCGTTAATTTTGTCAGAAAACGGGCTCTCTTTCTTCTTTTGCAAGATTTATAGCTCAGATTTTTCTTTGAAGATTTCTTCCTTTTCTTGTTCCAAGAGAGTTTTCTCTCTCTTGTAAAAGGACAGATCCTTCTGAGCTAGCTTTCTTAGCTCCTTTTCTTTAGAAAGTTTTTGTTTAAGAAGTTGAAATTCCTCATTCAGCATAGAAACATGCATTTCTAATTCTGAGTCAGACTTGGATTCAGATGAACATACCTTGGCACTGGGTCTGGTGGTCTCCAGCGCTCTGTCGTCAGACTCTGTCGTAGTAAGAGCAAATGCATGAGCTAGATCTTCTTCTTCTGTTGTTCCCTTCGTTATCTCTGGTTCTCCAGTCATCCAGTCAACAGCTTCTTCTAAACTTTCATCATCCACAGCAACTCCACAAAAGTTGGCTTATTCTGGTTCATCATCAGAGGATGAATCAGAAACCCAGTTCTCCATTTCAGCAACATAGCTTCTTTCTGTGTAGTTGTACTTGTATTTGTTCTTGTAGTAGTCCTGGTCTTTTACCAGTTTGCCTCTACAATTAACAGAGAAGTGCCCAGGTTTGCCACATCTGAAGCAACGTCCATCATTCTGATTGATGGGTTGAGCAGCATCGGCCTTCTGTTGTGCTGGTGGATTTTCTCTTCTGTTTTGTGGAGATTGTCCTTGTTATGTGGCAACTCTGTTGTTACTTTGTTCTGGTGCAGCGTATTCTCTTATGTCTTCTTTTCTCTCATATCTACCTCTTCTGTCAAACTTATTGCCAAATCTCTTGTTAAATTGTTGAGTTATTAGAGCAAGAGATTAAGCAAAAGCTTGAATGGCATCATCCTCTGATGAGCTTTCCTCTGTATCACTCTCTGTAACTAAACTTTTCTTTCCTTTCTTTTTAACTGACTTATCTTTCTTTTTCTCTCTGTTTGACTCTCTCTGTTGGACTTTTCTGATGTGGTTTTCTTAGAATCAGAAACTAAAGCAATTGGGCCTGCAATGGTGGATTTGCCTTTTTGCTTGACAACATCCTTCTCTTGTGCGGCCAAAGTGCCATATACATCTGTTAGAGACCATGCATCTAAGTCCTGGTTAGCTTGTAAAGACATGGACAGATTTAACCATTCATCATTCAAACTTTTCAAAAACAGAACATTGTTGTCTTCCTTCGACCTAACAACCCCACATTTTTTGCATTTGTTGATCAACACATTAAATCTGTTGTAGGTTTGTTGTAAGGTTTCCTCAGGAAGTGCCTTGAAATCGTTGTATTCATTTATACATTGGGTCCTTCTGTTCTTTTGGGTCTTGATACCACCCTCAAGTTGGTTAAGAAGTTGATCCCAGATTTCCTTAGCAGTAACACATGAATCTAGTTCTTGAAATATTTCGTTTGGAATGGCCATTATCAGTAGTCTGACTGCTTTAAGATCATTTTCCATTTTTAGATTTTCCTCATCAGTAAAACCCGTGGTTTTAATCTCATAATGAGCTGGAATCTCAGCAGTAGTTCCTGTTGCGGGTACATGAGGAACAAAAACCATGGGCTGGTATGGTCCATCCGTGACAGATCGCATTAAGTCTTTATCCATACCATCGAAAAAGTTGACCATCCTGATCTTCCACTGAGCATATTCATCTCTCAGAAGAGTAGGAGGTTTTGTTAAAGAACCAGCAGTATAGATAGTGTTTATACCGTTGTTCGCCATTTTGAGAAAAACATAGTATAGTTGTTACAAAAATATTTTCAACTCAGAGATGAGTTTTAAACAGTAACCAATGGAACAGTAACTTCTGAGAGAAACGTTTAAACTAAGCTAGAAAGCTTTAAACACAGTTATATGAGCTCTTAAAGCTTGTTTAGACTAGGAAGCAGTAAAAAAACAGAGTATGTAATGAAGCTTTTAAAGACACAAACACAATCAACAACAGTGAGTCAACCTTGGTAGATTGGATCGTTTGGTTTAAGAAAACCAAAGAGCTCTGATACCAATTGTAGGTTCCCAGATTCACGTTGTATCATATTAATGGTAATGAAATAGACAGCGGAAGCATATTAAATAAAGCCATTAAAATGAGTGATTGTGTAAACGATAAATGAACTATGAGAATCAAATATTGAACAGTAAAATGATAACAGGATCAGATATAAAAGTTGCTCATATATTGATAATGAATCACACCAAGAACATGTTCGAGTGTGTTCGGAAATCTAATAGGACAACAATATCGTACGGAGGTAGTGCTCGGGATTGCTGCAGTGTGTGCTTAAACAATTGTGGAAAAACTACTCTTCCCAAAGCTTACAATTGTTTGTTCCACTACCTCTCTATTTATAGCCCTGGAAAAGTGAAGGCAGTGTACTATCGTACCCTAGAATGACACGTGGAAAGTGTGTCTCCTATTTTTAGGGCATACATGGAAAGTATGGACACTTGTCTAACACTTGGGATTTCCTACGAGACTTAGGCTGACAGAGGTCTTCACTTCACCAGAGCTCATTCGCAAGAGCTCTGTTGGTCTTCTATTAAACACTTGTTCTTCTGTTGGAAGTCTTCGACAGAGCTCTGTTGAGCTCTGTTGGTCTTCTGACTTGAACTTCTTCCGAATCTTCTGTATGGTCTCTGTTGGTCTTCTGACTTGAACTATTTTCAATACTTTTACATAACAGATACTTGGGGCCAACAATCCGTGTCGAGAATGACCTAAAATTCGGAAAAACGCCAAACTTATTGGCTGAAACAGAGGGCTACGCGACTTGTCCCGCGGTTTGCAAACCGCGTGGAAAGTCGCGCGTGTTCTGATGGCCTCCGGTCAAGATTCGGGTCCTGGTTCGGGCGCGGGTCATGGGCTTGGATCTCGGGCTTCCGTTGGGCTTCGTTTTGGCTCTTTTTGGGCTCTTTTTAGCTTCTTTTCTTGATGATTACCGCCTTTTAATTAACATGCACATTTCACTAAATAAAGCGTAAAATTTCGCCTTTTTGCTAGAACACAAGCCAATCTCATTGGATTGAGGACCGAAAATAACGCCAAAAAGAGGGGTTATCAACAACCCCAAACCGAGCGTTGCTTGTCCCCAAGCAAACTAGCGATAAAATAGAATAAAAGCACACATCAGTGAAATATAATAACTGCACAACTCTCAATCGGTACCATGTAATGCACTGGTGATTTCCCATACCCGTGAATGCCTATCTCACTCTCGCCTCATTCTTATTCTGTTTGATATATGACCTTCCATTGTGAGTTGAACTAGTGACTGCTCCGATCCCATTAAGGTTGTACTAGGTCCAAACATACTAGGGAAAACATTTCGCCTCGACCCTACCTCACAGGATACTCTCATTTCGCTCGAACCTAGGTTGTCGCACATGTTGTCATGTATAAGAAGTTATGTACAAGAATACTCAAATATTACATGACAACTCTAATGAAAGACGCATAAATGTCCAAAAAGTTGATCTCAGGAAGGAATCAAGTAGCAAGACAAGGACTACCGGTAAAGGTGGTCGTATACCCTAATCACGTTTTCCAGAAGATCATCCAGGTCTTTACAAGGGTTGTAATGGGGCTAAGGTACTGGCTAAGAATTGAAGGGTAAAACGGTTCAAAGATCCCTGGTGTGTCAACTTTAGCAATTCTGAACCTTCTAGCTTTTGGCCCTCTTTTTCACCACTGGAGTCGCTTTGACTCTCTTATTGAGCTGTTGTAAAGCTATCTAAATAACTGTATTTATTTTCTCTTTTTTTTTTGGAGCATCATTGGCTTTTTTTATTTGTTGGGGCTGTATTGGCCCTCTTTTCTAACTGTTATTTCTTTTTCATGACTGGCCTGTATTCTTTCTTTTCCGCTCTATCTTCTTGTTATTCATTACCGCTCAGATTGACACCCTTTCGGATAAGGGTTGGCTAAGGCTTTTGGTTAGGGTTTAATGGTAGGTCTAGAATGAACAAGGTGAGTGTTTGGCTACAAAAAGGGTTATGGATACACACAATTGGGTAGAAAGGTACGATAGCTAAACACGGGTTAACACTGCACACAATGCCTGGAATCATCTCTTAAGGTCCACACGATAGGGTCTACTACACCCTTACCCAATATCCAGATGGTCGTCTTTGCTACTCAATGCAATAATATAGCGAGATCATTCTATATTCACAACAAGGAACTCGAAAAAGTGTATATGAATTAAGTGTTTAAATCCCTCGAAATGAAAAACGTCTTTTAGGCTTAAATCTCACTAATGGGTGGTCTCCACTAATGCCCCTAGTAATGTCCTTTCCCAGTCCTTCCCTAATGGTCACGTTACTATCACAAGATTCTTCCCACACTGGTCAGTCTCAATCATCCAAAAAAAAAAAAATTAGCTATTGTGATCTAAGCATGCAGAGGTGTAGGAAATCTACGTGCATAAACGTGGGCCCGATTGGGCAACCCCAAACCTTACCCACACATTGTCCCCAATGTGCAAGTTTCGGCGGATGCGATACAAAAGACAAGTATCGTTGTGCGGTTATTACAGGTAGTAGACGAGCAAGACATAACATTAAAGCACAAGCATCAAAGAGCGATTTCATTAAAATGTGGCCACCCCAAACCTAGGTCGTGGCCTAGGTTTGTCAAACAAAGCCAACCCCAAACCTCGGTTAAACCGAGGTTTGCACAGGGGTAAAAGTGAGTGTGTAGGTGTTTAAAAAGTGAGGCACCCCAAACCTAAGTGAAACTTAGGTTTGTTGCATCTCGTTTGACTAATAAGGGATCATAACATCATACACCGCTCATTCACATGCATAGTTAGAATATACCTGTTTGCCCGGACGGAGGAGCTTCTCTTATCATTGGATCGCCCGGTTGGAATACATCGGGGAAGGCGGAGAAGGGAAATGCCAAAACAAAAGAAACAAAGAAAAAGACAAGAGACAGCAGGGAAAACTAAAACACAAAGCAAGATAAGGAAACACTGCACGAGAAACGATTGGAGGCAACAGGAAGTCGCGCGGTTTGGCGCGCTGTTTGTAAACCGCGGCACAAACCGCGTAAGTCTCTGTTTCAGGAATCCTCCAGAGACACCCACGGTTTTCCGCGCGGTATAGAAGTCGCCGGATATACCGTGTATGTCCCTGTTTCAGCAAAAATATTTTTTTTTGTAAATAAAAACACTCAAAAACAGAAAAGAAAAGAAAACGAACCTCGGTGGGTTGCCTCCCACCCAGCGCCGTAGTTAAAGTCGTGGCACGACTGTGTGGCTCTCAACTTGGTTCGGTATTCGCATAATTGATTCACCCATACTTGCGATTCTTCACGGATTCTTCCACATCTTGCTTTCCATGACCATCTCCGTCTTTACGCTTTCCACTCTCGAACATCTTGAACATCACCTTCTCGTCACCAACTCTTAGGGTCATCTCCCCTTCTTCCATGTCAATCAACGCCTTGCTTGTAGCCAGGAAGGGTCTTCCCAATATCAACGGGGCTTCTTCATCTTCATGTATGTCGATCACCACGAAGTCCACCGGGAAGTAGAACTTTCCAACTTTGATGAGCACATCCTCTATCACTCCATGTGGGTATATTATCGATCTGTCCACGAGCTTAAGGGTCATGTATGTTGGCTTCACCTCACCCAAGCCAAGTTTCCTGAAAACAGATAAAGACATTAAGTTAATACTCGCTCCTAAATCACACAATACTTTATCAAAACAAAGATTCCCAATTTGAATAGGGATAGAAAAACTCCCTGGGTCTTTGAGCTTCGGGGGAAGCTTGTTCTGAATGATCGCACTACACTATTCAGTAAGTGTAATGGTGGACTGGTGCTCGATTGCCCTCTTCTTGGATAACATCTCTTTCATGAACTTCATGTATGAGGGCATTTGTGCCAACGCATCTGCAAAAGGGATGTTAATATGCAATTTCTTAGAAAGTTCAAGAAATTTAGAAAAATTTAGATCCTCCCTTTAGGCTTTAAGCCTATTCGGATATGGCACTTTCGGGACTACCGGCTTGACCGGTGTTTGCTTTGGCGTGGTGGACAGCTCTTTCTTCTTCCCTTCACTTGTTGAGTTCTCTTTGATTACCACTTCTTCATCATCTTCCAACTCATCCGTGTCCACAATCTCAACCTCTTTCTCTTTAGGATCGGGTTCCTTTGATGACGGCTCTCTTGTAAGATCTCCATTCAGCTCCTTGCCACTTCTCAGATAAATGGCATTACATTCTTCCCGGTTTTTCCCTTCGGTTTGACTCGGAAAGGTTCCGAGAGGTCGGTTTTGTAGGGCTTTCGAAATTTGCCCCACTTGCCTCTCGAGAATCTTGATGGATGCGGTGTTCTGATCGGTTGCGGCTTTTACCGTATTCACCATGCTCGCTAACTCTCCAACCGTGCTATCTATCTTGGTCATAAACTTCATCATCATATCCTCCAGCCCCGGTTTCTTCTCCATAGATGGTCCCTCATTGACATTCCTTTGGTTGAAACCTGGAGGACGGTAAACATTGTTAGTATTAGAAGAATTAGAAAAATGAGAAGGATTACCATGTGGTTGTTGACCGGGTTGACTCCAAGAGAAGTTCGGGTGCTTCTTCCACCCCTCATTGTAGGTATTCGAGAACGGGTCGTTCCTCGGCTGATTGTTCCGGTTTTGTAGGAACTGAACTTGCTCGGGTTCTTGTAGACTACCTCCTTTCAGATGGTTCGTGATTGCAGCTAGTTGAGCTTTTATTTCTTTCAGCTCATCCGATTCTTGAACACTTGCAATCTTCTAACAGCTGATCGTGGAGTAGAAAAACTATGTTCGGCTAGGTTCTCGATTAGCTCACATGCTTCCTCGTAAGACTTCTCCATTAGTGCTCCACCCGCTGCAGCTGTGATGTCATTTTTGAACTGCGGGTGAAGTCCACTGAAGAAGGTTTGGATGATGACCCAGCCGTGTAACCCATGATGTGGGCACTTCTTCAACATATCCTTGTATCTCTCCCATGCTTCATATAAGGTCTCTTGATCCCATTGCGCGAAATGAGTGATGTCAGCCATTAATTGAACGGTTCTTCCCGGTGGGAAGAATTTCTGGAGGAATGCGGCTTTCAGGCCTACCCATGTAGTGATCAGATCCGCTGGCAAACCCTCTATCCAAATTTCAGCTCTTCCCTTTAAGGAGAAACTGAATAACCTCAGTTTGATCGCATTCTCCTCCATCCCATTAATTTTGAATGAATTACAAATTCGTTCAAATGCGCGAAGATGTGCATGGGGATCTTCAGTGGGTGCTCCTCCATACTGATTCTGTTGTACCATCACGATGGTACTCGGCTTGATTTCAAAGGAGTTGGCCCCAGTCGTGGGCGGTTGGACGCCTATTCGTGCGGCTGCCACATTAGGATTGGCAAACGACCGCATAAGACGTCTTTCCGGAGGTAATTCTTCACCCATCTTCAGTTGCCTTTTGGCTTTAGATTCCTTGAGTAGCCGACAGGCGGTTCTCTCAATCTCCGGATCAAGTGGCTCGATTTCCTTCCCTCGGGTCTTCTTTGGCATAAACCAATTAGTACCTGAAAAGAAAGTAGGCAAAGTTAGTAATCCAGAAACTGAAAGTGATGGAACAAAGTAAATAAATAAAAGAAAAATGTTCAATCTAATAGCGCTTATAGGTGGTAGTGCTATCAATTGCAACTAGTTCCCCGGTAACAGCGCCAAAAACTTGATAGGCGGGTATCACCCCCCCCCCCCTAAATCTTACCGCAAGTGTACGGGTCGAAATCAAGTAATAGTACTAAAAGTACGAGTATCGAACACAGGGAACTAGGAACTAAGTATCACAATGACCACAATTGCTATTAACTGAACGATTGATATTTTGAGTTGTTGGTTTTAAACTATTTAATTGCAAACAAATTCAATCACAAACGAGACAGAAACAACTTAACGAACTTCAGATAGAGAAAACAGTTGAGGGTTGGAAATCCAATGGTTCTCACATATAAACATCTGACTCAAAACAATTACCAGTCGTTCTCTTTAATGAATACCCAATCTTTAGATCACCGTTGTTCTTTCTCAAGCAACAACGGGTTTTATTTTAAAAGCATGGTTCTTTCTCAAGCAACCACGGTTTTTATCTTGAAAACACAAGTTTTATCTCTCGATCTCAACCTTAGTAATTCAAAACACATTAATCTCAAGATTGTAATGGGACTAAGGCTTACTCAGTATATCTCTATCCCCTTTCTCACCATAGGCATGCAATTTTCTAGTTCTAGTTGACAATTAATTCTCTCGAACTTAATTAAAAACAACACAACAATTGAAAGCTAGCTAAACTCACAAAAGCATTAAAAACCAAATCACATGCTTCATTAAATAAGAAAACTGATAAAAGTTCAAATCACATGTTCATATGCTATAAACCAAATTCATTCCAACCCCCAACATCTAGAAATTAGTTCATGTTGGTGGTGGATTCAAACACAAAGAAAGAAGATGGAAAAACGTGTGCAAACAAAATGAATATGGAAACGATGAATGTAATGGTGACTCCCTTCTCGTGTGCTCGTATCTACTTTTTTTGTTGAACGTGACTCCAATCGATCCCCTATCGTGGCTCCAAAAGCTCCGAAAAACCTCTGAAAATCGCCCCTTAATTGCTCCCGTTCGTCGTGTGAGAGCCGTGTCGAGAATGACCTAAAATCCGGAAAAACGCCAAACTTATTGGCTGAAACAGAGGGCTACGTGACTTATCCCGCGGTTTGCAAACCGCGTGGAAAGTCGCGCGTGTTCTGATGGCCTCCGGGTCAGATTCGGGTCCTGGTTCGGGCGTGGGTCTTAGGCTTGGATCTCGGGCTTCCGTTGGTCTTCGTTTTGGCTCTTTTTTGGCTCTTTTTAGCTTCTTTTCTTGATGATTACCGCCTTTTAATTAACCTACACATTTCACTAAATAAAGCGTAAAACTTCGCCTTTTTGCTATAACACCAGCCAATCTCATTGGATTGAGGACCGAAAATAACGCCAAAAAGTGGCGTTATCAAAGACCATCTGATATGTCAGTGATAGGCACTAAATGGGTCTATTGAAACAAGTTGGATGAACATGGAACTGTAACCCGCAACAAGGCTCGTCTTGTTGCTCAGGGATACAGACAAGAGGAAGTCATAGATTACGACCAAGCATTTGCCCCAGTGGCAAGACTCGAAGCTCTTCATCTATTTCTAGCATACGATGTTCACAAATACTTCAAGGTATATCAAATGGATGTGAAATCAGCATTCCTGAATGGAAGGCTGAATGAAGAAGTCTATGTTGAACAACCTCCAGGATTCACTGATCCTAAGCATCCAGGTTATGTATATAAACTGGATAAGGCACTTTATGGCTTAAAGCAAGCTCCTCGTGCATGGTATGACACTCGATCTACTTATCTCCATATTGAAAAGTTTGAGCGCGGTAAAATCGATAAAACTTTATTTTTCAGGAAAGTAAAAGGTCATATCATTCTTGTTCAAATATATGTCGATGATATTATATTTGGTTCTACTAACCCTGATTTACATACTCGTTTCGCAGAAAGAATGAAAGTTGAATATAAAATGAATATGATGGGTGAACTGACATATTTCCTTGGTCTTCAAATCAAGCAGAATGAAAAAGGCACTTTCATTCACCAAGGTAAGTATGTCAAAGATATGCTGAAAAAGTTTGATTTAACTCGAATCTCAGCTATGAAAACTGTAACACCCCAAAACAGGGGTTAACAAAAACTTCCATAAAACGGAAGAGTGGTACTCATTACTAAAGTAAAAGTATACATAATTATCATTACATAACCATTATTACCAATATTTAGTTAATTTTAACTACTAATGGTGGACTAGCTTATTTGATCACTACTATAGCAATCAAATATCAAAATGATGTCGGAAAGTTCTATCATCAACCTTCCAATCTTTAACTCTCCAACAATGATCCCATGCTCACAACCCCGTTCTAGACCTTCTTGTGTCCGAAACCACTAATATCTGTAACACATAAAACACATAACAAGTGTTAGGCTTTTAAAGCCTAAGTGAGGTTTACACATAGCACATAGAGCATAATCATAGCATGTAGGAATAACAATTCGATACATTCACAAATTGGATTCCATGGAGAAGGTCCATATCGCTACCCAGTTACATCATAATCGAAGATATACCTTGATCGGTACCCCACGGTATTGTCACAAGGCATAACACAACGGAAAACCCCACGGTATCCGAGGTATGAATCAATTACACTTACCCCACGGTGCGTAAGAATATATCCTCCAATGCCTACTAGGTGCTCCTCCAGTTATGTGAATACCAAATATGTTAATCCAAATAATATTCCAAGCATATTTAGCACTTAACAATGGTCCAACCATTTAACATATCAATACTACTTCCATGTAGTTCATATACATCCATATGTATCAATTCACATTCTATATAATATCAATAATAAACATCCATGTTTACAATTCAATAATAAGTACATATTGACCATTAAGCCATCATTGCTTCATTAAGACATATATTAAGCCATTATCATAATCACATACCAAAGATGTAAAATCAAACCCAAACCTTTAACACTAACATTTACCATGGCATTCTAAGTAATAAAACACAATTAACCCACTATAACTTACTTGAACTCTTCTTGTCTCCTCTTAACCATTAAGAGCTTATAAATCAAAATTTCTCATTCACAATACCAAAATCAAGATAAAGAATGGTAGATAAGTATAATACAATCAATTAGATACAAGTTACTCACCTTAATTCTTCAATTGGTATAACCCTAACTTGAAGACTTGAACCCAAATACTCCAATCAAGAAAGATGAAGATGTAATGCCCTAAATCAAGTTTAATTGTTAAGATTCATCTACTAATTACTTGAATTGGATTAGGATTGAGAGATGAATTTACCTTAAGTAGATGGAAAATCGTCTTAGAAGAGCAGGAGCAAAGTTCTGAACTTGAGAATTCTAAAATGAAAGAATACTGACTAAGGATAAAGAGGTGGGTTTAACCCCCTTTTAGCACGTCAGGTGCTCGGCGCCGATCACCCGCGCCGATGCATCGGCGCCAACCATCAGCGCCAACCATCGGCGCCGGCTTCTGTTTGCTAGTCTTCTCAATTCCCACTGATTTAGCCGTAACTTCTTCGTTAAAACTCCGTTTTTTTTACCCCGAAAAGTACCGTTGGACTCGTATTCACATTACCCATCCAACTAATCCATAAAATCTAATGTTTCACTTTATCATCTATTTTTTCATTAATTTCCTTAAGAAATAAACTTACTGATTTCTATCGGGAATTAACAAATAACAAGTAAAAATAACGGAAATTACTTAGGATATCAATCATGATCTAAAAAGTCAAAATATTAAGAAATATTAAGACTATTATTACTTACTAGGATTCTCCGGGTGTTACAATTCTCCCCCACTTGAAATAGATTTCGTCCTCGAAATCTTAGATTAAGAAAACAAATGTGGATATTTAATCTTCATATCTTCTTCCAATTCTAAAATCACATTAACATTTTATTGATATAATACTATTGTACCTATACCCCATTCCTCTATTACAATTTCTCAACGATTTCTCTAAGATTGTTTCCCCGTTCCTTCACCCAATGACTCATACCATTCGCTATCACTTTAACTAGTGAAATCACATCATATCAATACGAAATATTTTGTATACATCTCTTCATTTCAAGTCTTATATACTTATTCACAATTAAAAAATCTAGAAGGAACAAGAATTCATCTTTCATATTTCCTGAACCTTACTTCTTTCCCCATTATCCGCTTCCCAACTTAGATTTGTAAGCCTCCTTAGAGTAACCGTTTATCTTTAAACCTTTATCTGACTATTGCTTGGTCTTCAATACCGTCATCATCCACATCTCAATCTCCAGGTCTCAAAATAACATTAACGTATACTGCTTGAAATTCATACTCACTTTAAATTGAGCATACTTACCACTTTTAAATACTTCTATAATTACGGCAACCATCACTACATCTATGATCCACACGTTTCTTCAGTATAAAGTACTACCACTTCCTCACATCAATATCGCACTACGCGACCACATTGCAACCAAACACTTAAAATATTATATATCAAAGGTGATAATTCCATTGAACCTGTAGTATAGCTACATTCTTAGGTCCGACCTTTCTATCATTACTTCCTACGTTAGCATGGAGTACTACCCTCCAATCAATATTTGTCTCTTTCTCCCAACTTTTCCACATACCGATAACACTTTCTCATCTTTATTAAACCTCCTATGATTTAAAATCATAAACTTATTTAGCGACTCACACAACCAAAATCACTTTGGATAAACTCACACTACCGCTCGACATTCTATTCCAATAATAGCCAAATCACTACACCATCTTACAACCACATATTCCAACAGCATTATTGACAACTAGTACTATTCATCTGGAATCCCCGAAAAGACTTTCATCTAATGTTCCCTCTTTATAACTTCTTATTACTGGTTGACACATTTATCTTGACAATTAATGCCACTACTCGTTCGTACATTCTCCACCCATAACATCTCACAGCAGACCAGATCCCTCATGGTCATTCGTACTCAATTCAAATTTACCTTCATGCTCTCCCGCACACTTAACCGAATCTATTTCATTGCTTTTATTCCTCCCCAACTTTAGTTTGAACTACAACTCACGAGTTTCTAATTAACTTAAACTTACTCGCTTCTTACTAATTCTTTGTGATTCCAAACCATTATATATATACAGTGCACACTCTATCACAAATGGACATAGTCCATACCCTTACCATGTTCGTGCCTAATTGTTCATTCTATATAAACCATCTACACCAAAAGTAGAATGTTCATCTACAACAATAGTCCTTCACTATCCTAACACCCCCCCACAAGGTGATTCTTCAACTTTTAATCTTCCGATTCTAACTTAACATTCATACATGATCCCAAAAGAAAAATCAATGTATTCACATTATGTAAACTTTAATTATAATACAATTCATGTAATTCCAACCCCCAAGCCTATGTCAAGTTAATTAAACCGACGAATACCCTTAAGACTCAATCGAGTCCAAAACCAAGACATCTACTCAAAGGGTCTTTTGATCATTTATCAATATCAACTCATGAAATTTAAAATACATCTAATCTCACATCATGCAACACACGCTTCGAGACATGATAATCTCACCACCCCTTCATTGCTACTTTCCCCATGAAGTCAATTCATATATGTATCTATATGTACACGTATATACAACTCTATATACTCCACAATATATATATATATATATATATATATATATATATATATATATTATTTTGCCAAAGTTTATTAGTCCCAAAGGTACTAAGAATACAAGATCATCAAATTGTCCTCACACATAAGACCAATAGTTAAACCGACACTAACTAAAAATAATGCGATTAAGGATATAACACACCATAATTATTGCACACCCACAATAAACTTCTAAAAGCGTATTTTGACCACCTAACTTTCACTTATGTAATAATTTACTCAAAACCTATTCCACTCGTAATTTTTTTTTTGCCAATCACTCAAAATCCCCACACGTGGTGTTTCGCAAGATATGTATTGTCCGCATTCTATAACATTCTGTAACATCCTCGGTTCACCGTACACGATAATGTACGCTTTGCGCATACCCTCTGCATAACAGCATGCCGGTACCGCTCACGGTTTTGTTTCTGCCCGCACAGGCATACGCGGGACGCACCCAGACCGCACCCTGTGACAGGCAAAAGGCCTCATACATCTTACACAACTGCCGACTTCATTGTCAATAGTCGACCTATTGATACTTCTTTAATCTATTCAATAACAAGGACTAAACCTAATCCTTTCCACATAACATAATACAATTTACATCTCATTGTTTTCATTTCAAACTTATTCGTGCAATACTAATATCACAAAATCACCATAAATTCTTATTTAACGTCGAGGGTATTTCCTTACTGTCTCACCATACTACTCATAGCAATTTGCTAATTCCATCACCTTGAAGACTACTAATCCTTCCTCCGGACACAACCGTCCCTTGCCAACTGTATTTCTAGTTACCAAACAAGAGTATAGACCTTCTTACAACCGACACTAAAGTCCACTTTCAACTCTCCCATTGTTCACCTTCCTCTTGAACACAATTACCAAAATTACAAACATCTTCCCATGATTTATCTAACACCACTCCATTCTCATAGTTCTTTCTTAGCTTATAGTAATATTCTACGACTTAGTTCGTTCATAGCCTTCATGCATAACAATGTATTATATATATTATTTCGCACATTTCCTCCTTTTAAAGAACAACACTTGGAGCAACTTGGGTACACATGACCCCAAATTCTTAAAACTTCAGTGTACTGCACAACGATCACGAGAATCATTTGCATACTACTTTCCGAAAAACTTAATCTTTTTCAACCAAAACGATGTTATTATGACCGTAACATATTTAATGAAAATCTTTTGATATGACAAAAGTTGAAAGAAATCACCGACACGAAGTAAGCTAGTCGGTTCTCACACTCATTTATTTTTAACTTTTCTTGTAAATATGAAGTATTTTGCAAATTGCTAAACTCAAAATTTCGCTGCGCGACATAAATGGTATTGCCTTTTTCTCTAAACACCCACGTGCACATACTGACTCATCATGACTAAATTGCTATTTATGCATTTGTTTTGAAATCACGAAAACCCATGTAACACACACTCGAGGACACCATGCATAAAACTCTACTTGCAATTGAAGGCTATTCACTCAAACAAGGTCTATCGTTTAACTTACGCAACTTATCATTAAAGCTCTATTTCCAACCAGTGGTTACCCTCTCAGCCTTCTAACACTTGTTATTCATGCCTTCCAAGGCTCACTTACTCAACCATTTCATACTATTCCCGTCTTGATCAAACATCTTACATTCTAGTTCCACACATTTTAATCCACTTATTTAAGGTTGTCTCGGCAGACTTTCATGAGTCCCGCCAGTTCTAGGTTGTCCTTCCAACCCTCAATCATTTACCGATCTGTCCTCCAAAGAATTGAAAGACCTTGGTGGCGTTTTTACCATCATTATGCTATAAAACAAAAGATAACTCTGAGAAATGGTTATATAAATATAATCACACGAAACGTACTTTACCGATCATTAGTCACTGGAACAATTTAGAAACAAGTATGCTTATGTAACAATATATTCATAATAACAGTAGCTAATTGAGATTGTGAATATATCATACATGAGAATCCTCATTACCGTCGTTACCGTACTAATTTCACATATTTCTGTCGACCCTAAGGCCATCCCGTCTTAATACTTCTACCCAATCTCACGTTTCATAACTTAATTCATCTCAGCTTAAGTCTAAGTACCTCCTCATCATACTTAGTTCACTTAAACTAAAGCTCTGATACCAACTTGTAACACCCCAAAACAGGGGTTAACAAAAACTTCCATAAAACGGAAGAGTGGTACTCATTACTAAAGTAAAAGTATACATAATTATCATTACATAACCATTATTACCAGGATTTAGTTAATTTTAACTACTAATGGACCACTAGCTTATTTGATCACTACTATAGCAATCAAATATCAAAATGATGTCGGAAAGTTCTATCATCAACCTTCCAATCTTTAACTCTCCAACAATGATCCCATGCTCACAACCCCGTTGTAGACCTTCTTGTGTCCGGAACCACTAATATCTGTAACACATAAAACACATAACAAGTGTTAGGCTTTTAAAGCCTAAGTGAGGTTTACACATAGCACATAGAGCATAATCATAGCATGTAGGAATAACAATTCGATACATTTACAAATTGGATTCCATGGAGAAGGTCCATATCGCTACCCAGTTACATCATAATCGAAGATATACCTTGATCGGTACCCCACGATATTGTCACAAGGCATAACACAACGGAAAACCCCACGGTATCCGAGGTATGAATCAATTACACTTACCCCACGGTGCGTAAGAATATATCCTCCAATGCCTACTAGGTTCTCCTCCAATTATGTGAATACCAAATATGTTAATCGAAATAATATTCCAAGCATATTTAGCACTTAACAATGGTCCAACCATTTAACATATCAATACTACTTCCATGTAGTTCATATACATCCATATGTATCAATTCACATTCTATATAATATCAATAATAAACATCCATGTTTACAATTCAATAATAAGTCCATATTGACCATTAAGCCATCATTGCTTCATTAAGACATATATTAAGCCATTATCATAATAACATACCAAAGATGTAAAATCAAACCCAAACCTTTAACACTAACCTTTACCATGGCATTCTAAGTAATAAAACACAATTAATTCACTATAACTTACTTGAACTCTTTTTGTCCCCTCTTAACCATTAAGAGCTTATAAATCAAGATTTCTCATTCACAATACCAAAATCAAGATAAAGAATGGTAGATAAGTATAATACAATCAATTAGATACAAGTTACTCACCTTAATTCTTCAATTGGTATAACCCTAACTTGAAGACTTGAACCCAAATACTCCAATCAAGAAAGATGAAGATGTAATGCCCTAAATCAAGTTTAATTGTTAAGATTCATCTACTAATTACTTGAATTGGATTAGGATTGAGAGATGAATTTACCTTAAGTAGATGGAAAATCGTCATAGAAGAGCAGGAGCAAAGTTCTGAACTTGAGAATTCTAAAATGAAAGAATACTGACTAAGGATAAAGAGGTGGGTTTAACCCCCTTTTAGCACGTCAGGTGCTCGGCGCCGATCACCCGCGCCGATGCATCGGCGCCAACCATCGGCGCCGGCTTCTGTTTGCTAGTCTTCTCAATTCTGACTGATTTAGCCGTAACTTCTTCGTTAAAACTCCGTTTTTTTACCGCGGAAAGTACCGTTGGACTCGTATTCACATTACCCATCCAACTAATCCATAAAATCTAATGTTTAACTTTATCATCTATTTTTTCATTAATTTCCTTAAGAAATAAACTTACTGATTTCTATCGGGAATTAACAAATAACAAGTAAAAATCACGTAAATTACTTAGGATATCAATCATGATCTAAAAAGTCAAAATATTAAGAAATATTAAGACTATTATTACTTACTAGGATTTTCCGTGTGTTACAATTCTCCCCCACTTGAAATAGATTTCGTCCTCGAAATCTTAGATTAAGAAAACAAATGTGGATATTTAATCTTCATATCTTCTTCCAATTCTAAAATCACATTAACATTTTATTGATATAATACTATTGTACCTATACCCCATTCCTCTATTACCATTTCTCAACGATTTCTCTAAGATTGTTTCCCCATTCCTTCACCCAATGACTCATACCATTCGCTCTCACTTTAACTAGTGAAATCACATCATATCAATACGAAATATTTTGTATACATCTCTTCATTTCAAGTCTTATATACTTATTCACAATTAAAAAATCTAGAAGGAACAAGAATTCATCTTTCATATTTCCTAAACCTTACTTCTTTCGACATTATCCGCTTCCCAACTTAGATTTGTAAGCCTCCTTAGAGTAACCGTTTATCTTTAAACCTTTATCTGACTATTGCTTGGTCTTCAATACCGTCATCATCCACATCTCAATCTCCAGGTCTCAAAATAACATTAACGTATACTACTTGAAATTCATACTCACTTTAAATTGAGCATACTTACCACTTTTGAATACTTCTATAATTACGGCAACCATCACTACATCTATGATCCACACGTTTCTTCAGTATAAAGTACTACCACTTCCTCACATCAATATCGCACTACGCGACCACATTGCAACCAAACACTTAAAATATTATATATCAAAGGTGATAATTCCATTGAACTTGTAGTATAGCTACATTCTTAGGTCTGACCTTTCTATCATTACTTCCTACGTTAGCATGGAGTACTACCCTCCAATCAATATTTGTCTCTTTCTCCCAACTTTTCCACATACCGATAACACTTTCTCATCTTTATTAAACCTCCTATGATTTAAAATCATAAACTTATTTAGCGACTCACACAACCAAAATCACTTTGGATAAACTCACACTACCGCTCGACATTCTATTCCAATAATAGCCAAATCACTACACCATCTTACAACCACATATTCCAACAGCTTTATTGACAACTAGTACTATTCATCTGGAATCCCCGAAAATACTTTCATCTAATGTTCCCTCTTTATAACTTCTTATTACTGGTTGACACATTTATCTTGACAATTAATGCCACTACTCGTTCGTACATTCTCCACCCATAACATCTCACAGCAGACCAGATCCCTCATGGTCATTCGTACTCAATTAAAATTTACCTTCATGCTCTCCCGCACACTTAACCGAATCTATTTCATTACTTTTATTCATCCCCAACTTTAGTTTGAACTACAACTCACGAGTTTCTAATTAACTTAAACTTACTCGCTTCTTACTAATTCTTTGTGATTCCAAACCATTATATATATATATATATACAGTGCACACTCTATCACAAATGGACATAGTCCATACACTTACCATGTTCGTGCCTAATTCTTCATTCTATATAAACCATCTACACCATAAGTAGAATGTTCATCTACAACAATAGTCCTTCACTATCCTAACACCCCCCACAAGGTGATTCTTCAACTTTTAATCTTCCGATTCTAACTTAACATTCATACATGATCTCAAAAGAAAAATCAATGTATTCACATTATGTAAACTTTAATTATAATACAATTCATGTAATTCCAACCCCCAAGCCTATGTCAAGTTAATTAAACCGACGAATACCCTTAAGACTCAATCGAGTCCAAAACCAAGACATCTACTCAAAGGGTCTTTTGATCATTTATCAATATCAACTCATGAAATTTAAAATACATCTAATCTCACATCATGCAACACACGCTTCGAGACATGATAATCTCACCACCCCTTCATTGCTACTTTCCCCATGAAGTCAATTCATATATGTATCTATATGGACACGTATATACAACTCTATATACTCCACAATATATATATATATATATATATATTATTTTGCCAAAGTTTATTAGTCCCAAAGGTACTAAGAATACAAGATCATCAAATTGTCCTCACACATAAGACCAATAGTTAAACCGACACTTACTAAAAAAAATGCGATTAAGGATATAACACACCATAATTATTGCACACCCACAATAAACTTCTAAAAGCGTATTTTGACCACCTAACTTTCACTTATGTAATAATTTACTCAAAACCTCTTCCACTCGTAATTTTTTTTGCCAATCACTCAAAATCCCCACACGTGGTGTTTCACAAGATATGTATTGTCCGCATTCTATAACATTCTGTAACATCCCCGGTTCACCGTACACGATAATGTCCGCTTTGCGCATACCCTCTTCATAACAGCATGCCGGTACCGCTCACGGTTTTGTTTTTGCCCGCACAGGCATACACGGGACGCACCCAGACCGCATCCTGTGACAGGCAAAAGGCCTCATACATCTTACACAACTGCCGACTTCATTGTCAATAGTCGACCTATCGATACTTCTTTAATCTATTCAATAACAAGGACTAAACCTAATCCTTTCCACATAACATAATACAATTTACATCTCATCGTCTTCATTTCAAACTTATTCGTGCAATACTGATATCACAAAATCACCATAAATTCTTATTTAACGTCGAGGGTATTTCCTTACTATCTCACCATACTACTCATAGCAATTTGCTAATTCCATCACCTTGATGACTACTAATCCTTCCTCCGGACACAACCGTCCCTTGCCAACTGTATTTCTAGTTACCAAACAAGAGTATAGACCTTCTTACAACCGACACTAAAGTCCACTTTCAACTCTCCCATTGTTCACCTTCCTCTTGAACACAATTACCAAAATTACAAACATCTTCCCATGATTTATCTAACACCACTCCATTCTCAGAGTTCTTTCTTAGCTTATAGTAATATTTTACGACTTAGTTCGTTCATAGCCTTCATGCATAACAATGTATTATATATATTATTTCGTACATTTCCTCCTTTTAAAGAACAACACTTGGAGCAACTTGGGTACACATGACCCCAAAAACTTAATCTTTTTCAACCAAAACGATGTTATTATGACCGTAACATATTTAATGAAAATCTTTTCATATGACAAAAGTTGAAAGAAATCACCGACACGAAGTAAGCTAGTCGGTTCTCACACTCATTTATTTTTAACTTTTCTTGTAAATATGAAGTATTTTGCAAATTGCTAAACTCAAAATTTCGCTGCGCGACATAAATGGTATTGCCTTTTTCTCTAAATACCCACGTGCACATACTGACTCATCATCGACTAAATTGCTATTTATGTATTTGTTTTGAAATCACGAAAACCCATGTAACACACACTCGAGGACACCATGCATAAAACTCTACTTGCAATTGAAGGCTATTCACTCAAACAAGGTCTATCGTTTAACTTACGCAACTTATCATTAACACTCTATTTCCAACCAGTGGTTACCCTCTCAGCCTTCTAACACTTGTTATTCATGCCTTCCAAGGCTCACTTACTCAACCATTTCATACTATTCCCGTCTTGATCAAACATCTTACATTCTAGTTATACACATTTTAATCCACTTATTTAAGGTTGTCTCGGCAGACTTTCATGAGTCCCGCCAGTTCTAGGTTGTCCTTCCAACCCTCAATCATTTACCGATCTGTCCTCCAAAGAATTGAAAGACCTTGGTGGCGTTTTTACCATCATTATGCTATAAAACAAAAGATAACCCTGAGAAATTGTTATATAAATATAATCACACGAAACGTACTTTACCGATCATTAGTCAATGGAACAATTTAGAAACAAGTATGCTTATGTAACAATATATTCATAATAATAGTAGCTAATTGAGATTGTGAATATATCATACATGATAATCCTCATTACCGTCGTTACCGTACTAATTTCACATATTTCTGTCGACCCTAAGGCCATCCCGTCTTAATACTTCTACCCAATCTCACGTTTCATAACTTAATTCATCTCAGCTTAAGTCTAAGTACCTCCTCATCATACTTAGTTCACTTAAACTAAAGCTCTGATACCAACTTGTAACACCCCAAAACAGGGGTTAACAAAAACTTCCATAAAACGGAAGAGTGGTACTCATTACTAAAGTAAAAGTATACATAATTATCATTACATAACCATTATTACCAAGATTTAGTTATTTTTAACTACTAATGGACCACTAGCTTATTTGATCACTACTATAGCAATCAAATATCAAAATGATGTCGGAAAGTTCTATCATCAACCTTCCAATCTTTAACTCTCCAACAATGATCCCATGCTCACAACCCCGTTCTAGACCTTCTTGTGTCCGGAACCACTAATATTTGTAACACATAAAACACATAACAAGTGTTAGGCTTTTAAAGCCTAAGTGAGGTTTACACATAGCACATAGAGCATAATCATAGCATGTAGGAATAACAATTCGATACATTCACAAGTTGGATTCCATGGAGAAGGTCCATATCGCTACCCAGTTACATCATAATCGAAGATATACCTTGATCGGTACCCCACGGTATTGTCACAAGGCATAACACAACGGAAAACCCCACGGTATCCGAGGTATGAATCAATTACACTTACCCCACGGTGCGTAAGAATATATCCTCCAATGCCTACTAGGTGCTCCTCCGATTATATGAATACCAAATATGTTAATCGAAATAATATTCCAAGCATATTCAGCACTTAACAATGGTCCAACCATTTAACATATCAATAATACTTGCATGTAGTTCATATACATCCATATGTATCAATTCACATTCTATATAATATCAATAATAAACATCCATGTTTACAATTCAATAATAAGTCCATATTGACCATTAAGCCATCATTGCTTCATTAAGACATATATTAAGCCATTATCATAATCACATACCAAAGGTGTAAAATCAAACCCAAACCTTTAACACTAACATTTACCATGGCATTCTATGTAATAAAACACAATTAATCCACTATAACTTACTTGAACTCTTCTTATCCCCTCTTAACCATTAAGAGCTTATAAATCAAGATTTCTCATTCACAATACCAAAATCAAGATAAAGAATGGTAGATAAGTATAATACAATCAATTAGATACAAGTTACTCACCTTAATTCTTCAATTGGTATAACCCTAACTTGAAGACTTGAACCCAAATACTCCAATCAAGAAAGATGAAGATGTAATGCCCTAAATCAAGTTTAATTGTTAAGATTCATCTACTAATTACTTGAATTGGATTAGGATTGAGAGATGAATTTACCTTAAGTAGATGGAAAATCGTCTTATAAGAGCAGGAGCAAAGTTCTGAACTTGAGAATTCTAAAATGAAAGAATACTGACTAAGGATAAAGAGGTAGGTCTAACCCCCTTTTAGCACGTCAGGTGCTCGGCGCCGATCACCCGCAACGATGCATCGGCGCCAACCATCGGCGCCGGCTTCTGTTTGCTAGTCTTCTCAATTCCCACTGATTTAGCCGTAACTTCTTCGTTAAAACACCGTTTTTTTTACCCCGGAAAGTACCGTTGAACTCGTATTCACATAACCCATCCAACCAATCCATAAAATCTAATGTTTAACTTTATCATCTATTTTTTCATTAATTTCCTTAAGAAATAAACTTACTGATTTCTATCGGGAATTAACAAATAACAATTAAAAATCACGGAAATTACTTAGGATATCAATCATGATCTAAAAAGTCAAAATATTAAGAAATATTAAGACTATTATTACTTACTAGGATTTTCCGGGTGTTACAATTCTCCCCCACTTGAAATAGATTTCGTCCTCGAAATCTTAGATTAAGAAAACAAATGTGGATATTTAATCTTCATATCTTCTTCCAATTCTAAAATCACATTAACATTTTATTGATATAATACTATTGTACCTATACCCCATTCCTCTATTACAATTTCTCAACGATTTCTCTAAGATTGTTTCCCCATTCCTTCACCCAATGACTCATACCATTCGCTCTCACTTTAACTAGTGAAATCACATCATATCAATACGAAATATTTTGTATACATCTCTTCATTTCAAGTCTTATATACTTATTCACAATTAAAAAATCTAGAAGGAACAAGAATTCATCTTTCATATTTCCTGAACCTTACTTCTTTCCCCATTATCCGCTTCCCAACTTAGATTTGTAAGCCTCCTTAGAGTAACCGTTTATCTTTAAACCTTTATCTGACTATTGCTTGGTCTTCAATACCGTCATCATCCACATCTCAATCTCCAGGTCTCAAAATAACATTAACGTATACTACTTGAAATTCATACTCACTTTAAATTGAGCATACTTACCACTTTTGAATACTTCTATAATTACGGCAACCATCACTACATCTATGATCCACACGTTTCTTCAGTATAAAGTACTACCACTTCCTCACATCAATATCGCACTACGCGACCACATTGCAACCAAACACTTAAAATATTATATATCAAAGGTGATAATTCCATTGAAGCTGTAGTATAGCTACATTCTTAGGTCCGACCTTTCTATCATTACTTCCTACGTTAGCATGGAGTACTACCCTCCAATCAATATTTGTCTCTTTCTCCCAACTTTTCCACATACCGATAACACTTTCTCATCTTTATTAAACCTCCTATGATTTAAAATCATAAACTTATTTAGCGACTCACACAACCAAAATCACTTTGGATAAACTCACACTACCGCTCGACATTCTATTCCAATAATAGCCAAATCACTACACCATCTTACCACCACATATTCCAACAGCTTTATTGACAACTAGTACTATTCATCTGGAATCCCCGAAAAGACTTTCATCTAATGTTCCCTCTTTATAACTTCTTATTACTGGTTGACACATTTATCTTGACAATTAATGCCACTACTCGTTCGTACATTCTCCACCCATAACATCTCACAGCAGACCAGATCCCTCATAGTCATTCGTACTCAATTCAAATTTACCTTCATGCTCTCCCGCACACTTAACCGAATCTATTTCATTACTTTTATTCCTCCCCAACTTTAGTTTGAACTACAACTCACGAGTTTCTAATTAACTTAAACTTACTCGCTTCTTACTAATTCTTTGTGATTCCAAACCATTATATATATACAGTGCACACTCTATCACAAATGGACATAGTCCATACCCTTACCATGTTCGTGCCTAATTCTTCATTCTATATAAACCATCTACACCATAAGTAGAATGTTCATCTACAACAATAGTCCTTCACTATCCTAACACCCCCCACAAGGTGATTCTTCAACTTTTAATCTTCCGATTCTAACTTAACATTCATACATGATCTCAAAAGAAAAATCAATGTATTCACATTATGTAAACTTTAATTATAATACAATTCATGTAATTCCAACCCCCAAGCCTATGTCAAGTTAATTAAACCGACGAATACCCTTAAGACTCAATCGAGTCCAAAACCAAGACATCTACTCAAAGGGTCTTTTGATCATTTATCAATATCAACTCATGAAATTTAAAATACATCTAATCTCACATCATGCAACACACGCTTCGAGACACGATAATCTCACCACCCCTTCATTGCTACTTTCCCCATGAAGTCAATTCATATATGTATCTATATGTACACGTATATACAACTCTATATACTCCACAATATATATATATTATTTTGCCAAAGTTTATTAGTCCCAAAGGTACTAAGAATACAAGATCATCAAATTGTCCTCACACATAAGACCAATAGTTAAACCGACACTTACTAAAAAAAATGCGATTAAGGATATAACACACCATAATTATTGCACACCCACATCAAATTTATAAAAGCGTATTTTGACCACCTAACTTTCACTTATGTAATAATTTACTCAAAACCTCTTCCACTCGTAATTTTTTTTTTTTGCCAATCACTCAAAATCCCCACACGTGGTGTTTCACAAGATATGTATTGTCCGCATTCTATAACATTCTGTAACATCCCCGGTTCACCGTACACGATAATGTCCGCTTTGCGCATACCCTTTGCATAACAGCATGCCGGTACCACTCACGGTTTTGTTTCTGCCCGCAAAGGCATACGCGGGACGCACCCAGACCGCACCCTGTGACAGGCAAAAGGCCGCATACATCTTACACAACTGCCGACTTCATTGTCAATAGTCGACCTATCGATACTTCTTTAATCTATTCAATAACAAGGACTAAACCTAATCCTTTCCACATAAAATAATACAATTTACATCTCATCGTCTTCATTTCAAACTTATTCGTGCAATACTAATATCACAAAATCACCATAAATTCTTATTTAACGTCGAGGGTATTTCCTTACTGTCTCACCATACTACTCATAGCAATTTGCTAATTCCATCACCTTGATGACTACTAATCCTTCCTCCGGACACAACCGTCCCTTACCAACTGTATTTCTAGTTACCAAACAAGAGTATAGACCTTCTTACAACCGACACTAAAGTCCACTTTCAACTCTCCCATTGTTCACCTTCCTCTTGAACACAATTACCAAAATTACAAACATCTTCCCATGATTTATCTAACACCACTCCATTCTCAGAGTTCTTTCTTAGCTTATAGTAATATTTTACGACTTAGTTCGTTCATAGCCTTCATGCATAACAATGTATTATATATATTATTCTGCACATTTCCTCCTTTTAAAGAACAACACTTGGAGCAACTTGGGTACACATGACCCCAAATTCTTATAACTTCAGTGTACTGCACAACGATCACGAGAATCATTTGCATACTACTTTCCGAAAAACTTAATCTTTTTCAACCAAAACGATGTCATTATGACCGTAACATATTTAATGAAAATCTTTTGATATGACAAAAGTTGAAAGAAATCACCGACACGAAGTAAGCTAGTCGGTTCTCACACTCATTTATTTTTAACTTTTCTTGTAAATATGAAGTATTTTGCAAATTGCTAAACACAAAATTTCGTTGCGCGACATAAATGGTATTGCCTTTTTCTCTAAATACCCACGTGCACATACTGACTCATCATCGACTAAATTGCTATTTATGCATTTGTTTTGAATTCACAAAAACCCATGTAACACACACTCGAGGACACCATGCATAAAACTCTACTTGCAATTGAAGGCTATTCACTCAAACAAGGTCTATCGTTTAACTTACGCAACTTATCATTAACGCTCTATTTCCAACCAGTGGTTACCCTCTCAGCCTTCTAACACTTGTTATTCATGCCTTCCAAGGCTCACTTACTCAACCATTTCATACTATTCCCGTCTTGATCAAACATCTTACATTCTAGTTCCACACATTTTAATCCACTTATTTAAAGTTGTCTCGGCAGACTTTCATGAGTCCCGCCAGTTCTAGGTTGTCCTTCCAACCCTCAATCATTTACCGATCTGTCCTCCAAAGAATTGAAAGACCTTGGTGGCGTTTTTACCATCATTATGCTATAAAACAAAAGATAACCCTGAGAAATGGTTATATAAATATAATCACACGAAACGTACTTTACCGATCATTAGTTACTGGAACAATTTAGAAACAAGTATGCTTATGTAACAATATATTCATAATAATAGTAGCTAATTGAGATTGTGAATATATCATACATGAGAATCCTCATTACCGTCGTTACCGTACTAATTTCACATATTTCTGTCGACCCTAAGGCCATCCCGTCTTAATACTTCTACCCAATCTCACGTTTCATAACTTAATTCATCTCAGCTTAAGTCTAAGTACCTCCTCATCATACTTAGTTCACTTAAACTAAAGCTCTGATACCAACTTGTAACACCCCAAAACAGGGGTTAACAAAAACTTCCATAAAACGGAAGAGTGGTACTCATTACTAAAGTAAAAGTATACATAATTATCATTACATAACCATTATTACCAAGATTTAGTTAATTTTAACTACTAATGGACCACTAGCTTATTTGATCACTACTATAGCAATCAAATATCAAAATGATGTCGGAAAGTTCTATCATCAACCTTCCAATCTTTAACTCTCCAACAATGTCCGGAACCACTAATATCTGTAACACATAAAACACATAACAAGTGTTAGGCTTTTAAAGCCTAAGTGAGGTTTACACATAGCACATAGAGCATAATCATAGCATGTAGGAATAACAATTCGATACATTCACAAATTGGATTCCATGGAGAAGGTCCATATCGCTACCCAGTTACATCATAATAGAAGATATACCTTGATCGGTACCCCACGGTATTGTCACAAGGCATAACACAACGGAAAACCCCACGGTATCCGAGGTATGAATCAATTACACTTACCCCACGGTGCGTAAGAATATATCCTCCAATGCCTACTAGGTGCTCCTCCAATTATGTGAATACCAAATATGTTAATCCAAATAATATTCCAAGCATATTTAGCACTTAACAATGGTCCAACCATTTAACATATCAATACTACTTCCATGTAGTTCATATACATCCATATGTATCAATTCACATTCTATATAATATCAATAATAAACATCCATGTTTACAATTCAATAATAAGTTCATATTAACCATTAAGCCATCATTGCTTCATTAAGACATATATTAAGCCATTATCATAATCACATACCAAAGATGTAAAATCAAACCCAAACCTTTAACACTAACATTTACCATGGCATTCTAAGTAATAAAACACAATTAATCCACTATAACTTACTTGAACTCTTCTTGTCCCCTCTTAACCATTAAGAGCTTATAAATCAAGATTTCTCATTAACAATACCAAAATCAAGATAAAGAATGGTAGATAAGTATAATACAATCAATTAGATACAAGTTACTCACCTTAATTCTTCAATTGGTATAACCCTAACTTGAAGACTTGAACCCAAATACTCCAATCAAGAAAGATGAAGATGTAATGCCCTAAATCAAGTTTAATTGTTAAGATTCATCTACTAATTACTTGAATTGGATTAGGATTGAGAGATGAATTTACCTTAAGTAGATGGAAAATCGTCTTAGAAGAGCAGGAGCAATGTTCTGAACTTGAACTTGAGAATTCTAAAATGAAAGAATACTGACTAAGGATAAAGAGGTGGGTTTAACCCCCTTTTAGCACGTCAGGTGCTGGGCGCCGATCACCCGCGCCGATGCATCGGCGCCAACCATCGGCGCCGGCTTCTGTTTGCTAGTCTTCTCAATTCCCACTGATTTAGCCGTAACTTCTTCGTTAAAACTCCGTTTTTTTTACCCCGGAAAGTACCGTTGGACTCGTATTCAAATTACCCATCCAACTAATCCATAAAATCTAATGTTTAACTTTATCATCTATTTTTTCATTAATTTCCTTAAGAAATAAACTTACTGATTTCTATCGGGAATTAACAAATAACAAGTAAAAATCACGGAAATTACTTAGGATATCAATCATGATCTAAAAAGTCAAAATATTAAGAAATATTAAGACTATTATTACTTACTAGGATTTTCCGGGTGTTACAAAAACCCCAATGGCACCGCCGCTGACACTTAACAAAGATCCTTCAGGGAAACTTGTGAATGTCACAGCGTGTTAAGACTAAAAGTCCTATAAAATAGAAAGTGATATAAAGAAATAATTAGTGTTATTTTTTGGTTTGTAAAGCCTCTCAAGATAATGGGCTTTATGGATAATGGGCTTGGGCCTGTCAAGCCCTTGGTATTTATTGGGTGAGTAGAGTGGAAATTAGGTGAGACTTGGTGAGATTAGTCGTGCGCTTAACAGAGTTTAGAGAGAGATTTTGTTCATCATTATAATCTTGTAACTCTCTGCGTTCAATCAATAAAGGATTAATCGTTTCATATTCTTTGTTACTTGTTAATCTGGGATCTACAATTGGTATCAGAGCAGAGGGACAAAGCTATCGATTCAAATGTATTTTCTGGTTTTTCTTGATCATTCAAAGTACGTACTGTGTTCATCTCAAGAATTTTTGATTACTTTGATTTTGGTGTTAAAACCCAAAATTGAGGCTTGATACATTCTTCTCATAGGTTTTCTAAGATCTCTCTGTGTTTTCAAATCGTTTGGTTGAGTAAAAATCACTGATTTTTAAGTTCTTGATTTGTTTGGTTTTTGCTCCCTATTCTTGAAAACTATCAATTTTGTACATCAAAAGTACGGATTGAGTCGACTTAGGTAGAGTTTTTGTGCGATTTTGGTTAGCTTTGTTGGTACTAAGCTTTTGCAGACTGATTTCCGAGTAGAAAGTGCTGAAATTCATCATACCAGGTAAGTTTTCTTTATCTCCCTGTATTGTTTTCGAAGTCCCGGGACTCATTGATACCGGTACTTCCTCTCCCGGTACCGATATCTCCCGGTAGTTGATATATCCCGGTACTCCATCTCCCGGTATTCCATCTCCCGGTACTCCATCTCCCGGTATTACATCTCCCGGTACCTAACTTAGTCCCGGTATTACTCAGTTGTGGGACTCGGTTTGCCAGTCCCGGTATCACAACTCCCGGTATTTCTCTAGGACTTCCCAGTTGCGGGACTTCTCAATTGCGGGACTTTCCATTTGCGGGACTTGCTTCTAATACCGGAAGCTGTATGTTAGGTCTAGAGTTTTGTCAAAAACACAAGTGTTGAGTTCTGAGTAAGAAGACTAAAGAAGACTCAGAAGACTCAGAAGTTCTGAGTAGAAGACTCAGAAGTTCTGAGTGAGAGATCTCAAAAAGATTCTAAGTGTTGGATTCTGACTAGAAGGTTCAGAGTTCTGAGTAGGAGACTCAGAACTTCTGACTATGAAGACAAATGTTCTGAAGCCCTTATTCAGAAGTATGTTCAGAATTCATATCTTGGGATATTATCTGTTATATTCAGTTACTAATTAGGACACGTGTAATTGTTCTATTAGTCTGTTTCTCATATGTACTGTAGCTTTAGCTATTCTCTACAGTATATATAGGAGTTAGCAACTGTAGCTAACTAAATCTTTTGGCTAACCTTTTGGATAACTCTTTACGCATAAATTGTTAGATCTATTGAGAGAGAAATTCATTGTAATATCTTGTAATTCACAGATTGTTAATAAATCATATGACCAGTTGCTGTGAATACGATCTTAATTGTTCATATTTGATTGTAAGAGTGTATCCTGAATTTTCAATTGGTATCAGAGCCAATCAACAAACAAATTCGTCCAAGAGTGTGTTTGATCGCGTTCTTGAAGTTTCTTGATCAATTCGTCAATTGATTCCGCTGCTGCTAACAATTCTTGAATTCCTAACAATTCTTGAATTCGTTTCTATCATTGATTCAAGAAATTTGAATTTGTCTTTCTGTTGAATCGATATCTTACAATCAAGTCATCCAAAGTTGCTCTCTATACTGATTAATTCTCGAAATTAAACAGAGATCACAGGTATGTTTTCGAAATTCGTGATTGGTTTCTTGTTCAAAGTGATTCTATCTGCTGAATGTTGATTAGTATTCAAAATTTTTTTAAAAGAAGATTTCATTAATTCATGTACTCTAACTGTTTGATGAAATGCATGTGACAGATTTGATTAATTCTTGCATGTTCTAGATTTGTGTTGATTCTCATTTTTGATCATAATTCATAGTTGATATTCGAATTTGTCATTTCATCATGCCTGAGATTATTGAAGTTTTTGTGAGACCTGCAATTTCTATAACCAGTTCAGACAATTTACAAAAATTAAGTCCTGTAAAAGCAAAAGAAACAATTTCTGAACCAAAAACTGAGATTGTTCATTTTGAAAGCAAGATTGCTAATCTTCAAGCAAAACAAGACGAATATGCAAAAGTTATAAAGATTTTGCAAAAAGAGAAATCTGATTTTCTAAAAGATTTCGAAAAGGCTCAAGAGAACACAAAGTTGTTAGAAAAAGTGAATGTTGATTTGAAAGAGAAAATCAATTTTGAAAGAAAGATATTGACAGATTCTAAAAGTAGAATCAAATCATGGGAAATGAAAAATTGTCAACTCTTGAAACAAATCTATGAGTTTGAACAAGTTCTTATACTTGAAAGAGAGAAATTTGAGAAAGAAAGAAGAGACTTTCAAACTGAGAGGAAAGGTTTTGAAACAAAGTCTGTTGAATTATCTATGAAAATTTCTGATTTGGAGAAAATTCTTGCAAAAGAAAGAAAAGAGTTTGAATGCAAGAAAAATGTTTTTCAAAAAGAAAAGAATGGTTTTGAGAAAAAGAAAACTGAAATGTTAAATGAGTTTTCTGGGAAAATCAATCAGTTGGAGAAAGAGTTAGAAGATGGAAGTAAAGAAACTGAAAAGAAGAAGGTAAATGATTTTAAAGAAAAATGCATAAAAGATAATTTTTTAGATGAACGAAAGATTTTTCAAAATGAGATAAAGAAGCTAACAAAGAAATTATCTGGTTTATCAACAGATATTATGAAGGAGCAAATGGTAAAATATGATCTTCAAAAGAAATATGATTTGATTTTTAAAGAAAATAATGTTTTAATTAACAAGGTGAAAGAACTTGAAGATATTATTTTTAAAGTTGGTGTTTCAAAACAAGCAAGTTCTGATACAATTGATCAGACTCCGCTTGTAAACTCAACTAACTCTGAATGTTCATTTAAAACAACTTCAAGTTCAATTTTTAAAAACATTCCTTTAAAAGAATTAAAAAGATCAAATGATTTCTCAAAGGATCAGATTCATCCTTCGAATCTTTTCTATAATTCTCTGTTTGATAAATTAGATAATAACTCGGATGTGCCTAAAGTGAATACTTCTTCTAAGCCTAAAGATAATCTCATCTTCAAAAGAGTTAAGATGGAATGGAGAGTTAAAGGAACAACTTCTAAGAAAGAAGTGCCAAAATCAAAGGTTCCTAATTCAAATGTCAAGAAGAACAATACATTTCAAAGAAAATCTTTTGTTAAATCTGATGTGATTTATTCTGTAAATCAATTAGTCAGAGTTGCACAAAAGAAACTTTGTTGTTCACATTGTAGGACTAATGATTTTGTGAACAAGAATTTTATTCAGCATTGGTATGGTTCTTATAGAATATCTGCATATGCCACTGCACCTAACAGACCTGGACCCAAGTTCATATGGGTACCAAAGTCAACTTAATCTGTTTTGCAGGTTATTCATGTGTAGAGCTGAATGATAATACTGACACATGACTTAAAACCGATGTTGTGCTTAAATTGAGAATCTTGACTTTTGGATAATTCAGTCCAAAACTTGATCTGAATGTAATTATGGATTTCTGATTCATATAGATCAATTTGTTGATCTTGAAGATTTTTTTGAAAAAGTTATGTTTGCTATGAGGTTATCGAACTCATAGATGTGAGTGTTTTTCGTAGAAAACATTTCCAGAGAAGGTGTTCAGAATCACATTTTAAGCAACCCTGCAAATTTTGGTTGAAAAATTCTGATTTTTGAGCAAGTTATGGTGATTTGAAGTTCAGAATGTTCAAAAATCACAAAATCCAAACATTTTTCTAAGGTATTTTCTCTGGATAGTTTTATCAGAATTCTAACTCTGTTACTCAGAAGTTCTAACTCTACTACTCAGAATTCTGACTCAGCTAATCAGAATTCTGACTCTGATACTTAGAATTTTGAACAAGTTACTCAGAATTCTGACTCTTCTAATCAGAATTCTGACTTTACTAATCAGAATTTGGATTTTTGATATCTAATGAGGAATCATCGTAGATGATTACCAAAATCTCTTTATTTTGCAGGATTATCTTGATTTCAGAGGGAGTATTGTCTCAAAATTTGATCTGATTATTTCAAGATAAAGTTCAAAACTCGTGCTTCAACGTTTTAGGTTTTTGAACATATCAATTCAAAACCCGTACTTAAATGACTATGGCTTCTGAATAATTCAGTTCAGGACCCGTACTTCAAAGACTAAGACTTCTAAACAAATTAGTTTAGAACTCATTCTTCTCAGGTGATATCCTTAACTGTCATATCTTTTTGTTTCAAGGAACAAGTGGTGAAAGGTAACATTGCATTATGTTTTATTTCTATTGCTTTGAATGTTTGAATATTAACATATTTAATTCAATGATATGAATTTTTTTTTTAATTTTCATTCAATGAATAAAATGCGTGTCAAGGATGATTTTACAAGTATTTTTGTATTATCTGAGATATATTTGTTTCAACTTTCATTTCTGAAATAAATCGAAAGGTCAGCAAAACATGAATGAAACTATGCTGAATGCTCAATGTTATGTAAATCAAGGCTTATATAGAATATAATGCTCAAAAAGCCTAAATGTCAGAATGATGGATGAAAAAAAATATGGGGGGAAGTACTACGTTTTAGAACCAAGTGATTGAGATGCAATAAATATATATATAATCATTTAGTTTGAAAGTTTGTACCTGTGGCCTTTCTAGTTTGGGAGAGTAAGTCCTAAGGGGTGCTAGTCACCTAGTCCCTAAGACCAACTGGTCTGGGATCGGCTGACCCAAATCCGGCAATAGAACTAGATAGAAAGCCATGTTCTACTGGTACAAATGGGTTTAAGATATATCGATGTGGCCTTTCTGGTTTGGGAAAGTAAGTTCCAAGGGGTGCTTGACACCTAGCACCTAAGACCAACTGGTCTGGGATTGGCTAACTCAAATCATGCTATAGAACCAGATAGAAAGTCATGTTTAACGGTGTATCTTACTCTTACTAAACTTTTTGATTAAAAGATGCCGATGTGCACAAAATTAAAAGATGCCAATGAGCACAAAATTAAAAGATGCCAATGAGCATACATCTCTTGAAACTTTGGAAAAATACAAAGTCACAATAAACCTGAAAATTTGTGAAAATCCTGATTTTGGACAAATAGTGTGAGTAGAGCAAAGTATTATTATATGTTTTTGAATTGCATATGCTTGAAGCTAATCATATTTCGCATGCTAAGCACGCCAAATAGATTTAATAAAGGGATTGAAATTGAACATTTTTAACTTGATATGCAATGACGACTTGTATTTGAATCCAAACACATGCATTTGATTTCATTTGATTGAAAAATCTGTTAAATTTCATTAAGTTGGATTTCTTTTGTAAAGTTTTCAAATGATCAAATGTTAGTAGTTATCAAGTGTAGTTTAGTGAATCTTATTTTCTTTGTATAAATGTTTTTATTAAAGCACTGTATTTGAAATTAATAATTTTAATGAAATAAATGCATATTTTCAGGGGGAGAAAACAAATTGCTCCAGAATTCTTATTTTGAGGGGGAGCAAGGTTATTCATTAAGGAGGAGAAAAAGCATAGATCTCATTCGAAGAAAAAGCATCACTAAAGTTTTTCCAAGAAAATCATTGGGGAGAAAAGCTAAAGATTTTGAAGATTGATATGATTTTACTTTACAAAACTTTAGGGGGAGAAGAAAATAGAAAATGATTTGTTCAAAAACAACAAAAGAGAAAAATGTTATTTTAAGGGGGAGAAGAGGAAAAAGAATTTGATCTGTTGTTTCTTATAAATAAATGTTATGAAAGCTGATTGATTGGTTCAAAAGGGAGAAGAAAGTCATAAAAAGACAGAAATTTGATTTGATCACATGAAGATGAGAATTGTTGTATTCAAGATTTACTGTAAAAGTCAATGTACTGTATGAGTCTATACAGTATTGTGAATGCCTTTATACCTTGTATGTCATGGGTATAAATAGGCTTGTCTAGACCATTTGTTAGTAACACTTAAAAAAGCTTTTGTAATCTTTTAGAAACCTTTTGTAATCCTTTGAGCTCAATACATGGATGACATATTTGCTCTCTAGATTCTCTCTCACCACATTCATATCTTATTGCTAGAGATTTGGGATTTATCAATTGGTATCAGAGCTAAACAGAAGATTCAAGCAGATTAAAGAGCAAATTGAAGAATTTTTACACTGTTCATCAAGAATTCGGACCAAGAGAAGTTTACTGTTCATCTGAAGTCTTAACATTCAGACATGAAGATTTTCTAGATTTTGAGTTTTTGAATCATTTCTTTGCATCGTTCAACTCGGATTTGGATTCTGAACACATTTAATTCTTGCATAAACATCAAAATCTGCACAGAATTGACAGATCTGATCGATTCTTGAATATTTTTTCAAAAAACTTCAAGATCACTGTTTGGATCTTAATTCGATTAAATTGATCGAATTGTGAATTGTGATCAACAGGAAAAGTGTGCAGATTTCAATTGCGAACAATTTGATATAAGATTCATCACAATTGATCAAGAATTGAAAAGGTTATGGCTGATTTAGTGATTTTCGTGTTCGAAGTGCAGAATTCGGATCATTCTTGGTGAATTCGGATCATTCAAAGAAGAATTCGGAGTGTTCTTGGAAATACAAGTGTAGAATTCGACTCAAGAAGGATTCGAATTGATTGAATTCGAACCCAGCTAGATTCGAATTGAGGAGAATTCGAACCGTGTTAGATTCGAATTGAGGAGAATTCGAACTGTGTTAGATTCGAATTGAGTTGATTAAATTTTCCAAGTGTTGAATTCGAACCCTTAAGCATCCGAATTCATAGAATTCGAACCCTTAAGCATCCGAATTCATAGAATTCGAACCCTTAAGCATCCGAATTCATAGAATTCGAACCCTTAAGCATCCGAATTCATTGAATTCGAACCCTTAAGCATCCGAATTCATTGAATTCGAACCCTTAAGCATCCGAATTCATTGAATTCGAACCAAGTTAAGTCCGAATTGAGTGAATTCGAACCCTTCAGCATCCGAATTCATTGAATTCGAACCCTTCTTCATCCGAATTCATTGAATTCGAACCCTTATTCATCCGAATTCATTGAATTCGAATCCTTCTTCATCCGAATTCGTTGAATTCGAACCCTTACTCATCCGAATTCTTGTGAATTTTAAAAAAAAAAAAAAAAAATTTTGAGAAAATTTTTTATCCCGAAATTTTTTCTATAGTGTATTTCATACACTATAAGAGCTCTTCAAGAAAAAATTTTATATATTTTTTGTGTATTTTCATACACTGTCTGCTTGATCTTCTGAACGATCAATTTCTAGCAATATTCAAAATGGTTTTACAACAAGTTATTGTTAAAAGCAGTGGTGAAGATTTGAAGCAAACTCTGAAAAAGGAGATTCCTCCAATTGCAAAAGTTTTTGTTAAACCAAATGTAAAGTTGCAACAAGTCATTATAACAGAAACATCTGTTAATTCACATGTATCTGTTAAACCAAATAATGAAGTGTTGCAACAAGTCATAATAACAAAAACACCTCCAAAGCCACTTGAAAAAGCTAAGGCAAATAATGGAATTTTGCAACAAGTTATTTTATCAGAAACATCTCCTATATCAGAAACTCCTGTTAAAGATAATGCTTCAAATTCTTCAACTCCTATTTTAAATAAAGCATTGGAAGAAGAAAATGTTGATCTGAAAAGACAAATTTTAGACATTTCTTCTTCAAATGCTAAACTTACTAAAAGAATAACTGATCTTGAAGTTTATATTGCAGATCTTGAAGCAAAGAAAGACAACTCAAGTCTGCACGATCAAATCGAGAATCTTCAAGAGAAAGTAACAACTCTTCAAAAAGAAAATGCCGATTTGAAGAGTAGAGAAGAAAAGAGAGTGAAGTGGAACTTAAAGTTACATGCTCAATTAAAAGAAGTTAAAGATATAGGGAAAATTTTGGACAGTGAAAATGACGATCTAAAGAGAAAACTGTCTAATTTTTCTTTTGAAGAAAAGAAAGTTTTTGAAGAAAAGAAAGTTTTTGAAGAAAAGAAAGAGACTGAGCTGAAATGTATAAAACTTTCAAAACAAGTTTCAGACTTTGAGAAAGTTTTATTTTTAGAAAAAGACAAGCTCGAAAAAGAAAGAGCTAAATTTGAAACTGAACGCAAATCTTTTGAAATTAAAAGTTCTGAACTTTCCGTGAAAATCTCTGAATTAGAAAATCTTTTGGAAAAGGAAAGAAAAGATTTCACGGAAAAGAAAAATCTCTTTGAAAAGGAAAGTAAAACCCTTAAAAAGAAAAATATGGAAATTTTCAAAGAGATTACTGATAAAAGAAGGTTTTTGGAAAAAGATTTTGAATCGGAACGTGTATATTTTGAAGATGTGATTCTTAATCTTACCAAAAGATTATCTGGTTTATCAGCTGATATTATGAAGGATCAGTTGATCAAATCTGATCTCCAAAAGAAATTTGATCTAATTTCTAAAGAGAAAAATGTTTTAATAAACAAAGTCAAAGAACTTGAAGACGTCATTTTTAAATTTGATGTCTCAAAGCAGGCCAGTCATAATTCTATATTTCAGACTCCATTTGTTGATTCAAATGATTCTGAATGCTCTTTTAAAACTGCTTCAAGTTCAAGTTTTAAAAACATTTCTTCTAAACAATTTAATAGATCAACATATTTCTCAAAAGGTCAGATTCGTTCTTCTAATCTTTTCTATAATCCTCTGTTTGATAAATCGGATGATATTCTTAAGGTGCCTAAAATTAATACTTCCAAATCTGAAGAAGTTCCAGTCTTCAAGAGGGTGAAGATGGAATGGAGAATCAAAGGCACAACAATTCCAAAGAAAGATGTGCCAAAATCATCTGTATTCACATCAAATGCCAAGAAGAACAATGCGCCAAAAGGTAAATCTTCTGCTAAACTTAATCCTATTCATTCTGTAAATCATCTGATTAGGTTGGCACATAAGAAAATCTGTTGTTCTTACTGTGGATCAAATGATTTTGTGCATAAAGATTATACTTCTTATTGGTATGGTTCTTACAGTATTCCTTGTAAGAAATCTACACCTAACCCACTAGGACCCAAGTGCCATTGGGTACCAAAATCTGCTTAAACTGTTTTGTAGGTACATCATGTGTTGTACTGATTTGTAGATACATACCACACACATGACTGAAAACAGAAGAGAAGCGGCGTATTTCTATGAAGAATATTTGTACCATTAAGGGGGAGACAAATCATGAATGGTTTCTGAATACATCAATTCAGGACCCGTGCTTAAATGTAAATGGCTTTTGGACAAATCAGTTCAAAACCCGTTCTTCAAAGACTATGGCTTCTGAACAACTCAGTTCAGGACCCGTACTTTAAAGACTAAGACTTCTAAACAAATCAGTTTAGAACTCACACTTCTCAGGTAATATCCTTAACTGCTATATATTTTTGTTTCAAGGAACAAGTGGCAAAAGGTAACATTGGATTATATTTGTTTCTACTGATTTGAAAACTTGAAACTTTACAAATTTAATTCAATAAGATGAAATTTTCAATTTTCATTCAATGAATTAAATGTGTGCTAAAAGATGATTTTACAAGAAACTTTGTACTATCTGAGTTAGATTTGCTTCAACTTTCACCTCTGAAATAAATCGAAAGGTCAGCAAAACATGAATGAAATTATGCTGAATGCTCAAAGTTATGTGAATCTGGACGTATATAGAATATAATGCTCAAAAATCCCATATGTCAGAATGACGGATGGAAATGAAAATATGGGAGAAGCACTATATTTTAGAACCAAGTGATTGAGATAAAATTGTTGCACTATCATTTAGTTTGAAAGTTTGTGCCTGTGGCCTTTCTGGTTTGGGAGAGTAAGTCCTAAGGGGTGCTCGACACCTAGTCCCTAAGATCAACTGGTCTGGGATCGGCTGACCCAAATCCTGCAATAGAACCAGATAGAAAGCCATGTTCTACTGGTACAAATGGGTTTAAGATATATCGATGTGGCCTTTCTGGTTTGGGAAATTAAGTTCTAAGGGGTGCTCGACACCTAGCACCTAAGGCCAACTGGTCTGGGATCTGCTAACCCAAATCCTGCTATAGAGTCAGATAGAAAGTCATGTTTAACGGTGTATCTTATTCTTACTAAACTTTTTGATCAAAAGATGCCAATGAGCACAAAATCAAAAGATGCCAATGAGCACAAAATCAAAAGATGCCAATGTGCACAAATCAAAAGATGCCAATGAGCACAAAAGAAAAGATGCCAATGAGCACACATCTCTTGAAACTTGGGAAAATACAAAGTCGCGATAAACCCGTAAATTTGTGAAAATTCTGATTTTGGACAAATAGTGTGAGTAGAGCAAAGTATTCTTATATGTTTTAAAATTGCATATGCTTGAAGCTAATCATATTTCGCATGCTAGCACACCAAATAGATTTAATAAAGGGTTTGAAACTGAACATTTTTAACTTGATATACAATTATGACTTGTTCTTGAATCCAAACACATGCATTTGATTTCATTTGATTGAAAAATCTGTTAAATTTCATTAAGTTGAATTTCTTTTGTAAAGTTTTCAAATGATCAAATGTTTGTAGTTATAAAATAAAATTCAATGAATGTTATTTTCCTTGTGTAAATTTGTTTTAAAATTTGTGCTACAATTTCAAATACTGTACGTTATTGAAATATATGCATACTTTCAGGGGGAGAAAACAAATTGCTCCAGAATTCTTATTTTGAGGGGGAGCAAGGTTATTCTGTATGGAGGAGATTGTTAGCAATACTCAAAGACACAACTGAAATTGAAAATGGTTTTCGATGATTATGATGCTCACCATCATCGAAAAAGGGGGAGAAAAGTTTAAATTCAATTTCATGTCAAAGATATCTCATGTCTAAGAGCTTTCAAGTCAATGATTCGTGAACAAAGACTGAAGATCAGGGGAGAAGGATCATGTGAAGTCTAAATATTGCTGAATTTGGTTATCTTAGTTCTGAGTGGTTATCGGAATGCGCTTACACCTAAAAGTTCAACAATGTGGATGGTTTCACATCTTTCTGATCCAAACTCTAATCGTTTCTGATTTATCTTGTTCCGAATTGATGGTTCTATATAAAGATATGAAATCCATGTTCAAGACTTGAAGACAATCTGTTGAAGATTGTATTGAAGAAGGTTGATTTTCAAAGAAAAAGACAATGACTTTTCATGTTTGTCTGAAGATTCTTCAAAGCTGAGTTCTTAAAGAGTGTCAAAGCATATAGTTCGCCGTGAACTAGTGGAGATAAAGCTATTTGAAGATGGTTTGATAGAGTGTCTGTTTGAGAAGATTGACTTTACAAAGAGCTGAAGACTGGTGTCATATTTTTTTAAATCTTGAATCCAAAGGGGGAGATTGTTAGAGCATTGTTGTATTCAAGATTTACTGTAAAAGTCAATGTACTGTATGAGTCTATACAGTATTGTGAATGCCTTTATACCTTGTATGTCATGGGTATAAATAGGCTTGTCTAGACCATTTGTTAGTAACACTTAAAAAAGCTTTTGTAATCTTTTAGAAACCTTTTGTAATCCTTTGAGCTCAATACATGGATGACATATTTGCTCTCTAGATTCTCTCTCACCACATTCATATCTTATTGCTAGAGATTTGGGATTTATCACGATGTGGCCTTTCTGGTTTGGGAAAGTAAGTTCCAAGGGGTGCTTGACACCTAGCACCTAAGACCAACTGGTCTGGGATTGGCTAACTCAAATCCTGCTATAGAACCAGATAGAAAGTCATGTTTAACGGTGTATCTTACTCTTACTAAACTTTTTGATTAAAAGATGCCGATGTGCACAAAATTAAAAGATGCCAATGAGCACAAAATTAAAAGATGCCAATGAGCATACATCTCTTGAAACTTTGGAAAAATACAAAGTCACAATAAACCTGAAAATTTGTGAAAATCCTGATTTTGGACAAATAGTGTGAGTAGAGCAAAGTATTATTATATGTTTTTGAATTGCATATGCTTGAAGCTAATCATATTTCGCATGCTAAGCACGCCAAATAGATTTAATAAAGGGATTGAAATTGAACATTTTTAACTTGATATGCAATGACGACTTGTATTTGAATCCAAACACATGCATTTGATTTCATTTGATTGAAAAATTTGTTAAATTTCATTAAGTTGGATTTCTTTTGTAAAGTTTTCAAATGATCAAATGTTAGTAGTTATCAAGTGTAGTTTAGTGAATCTTATTTTCCTTGTATAAATGTTTTTATTAAAGCACTGTATTTGAAATGAATAATTTTAATGAAATAAATGCATATTTTCAGGGGGAGAAAACAAATTGCTCCATAATTCTTATTTTGAGGGGGAGCAAGGTTATTCATTAAGGAGGAGAAAAAGCATAGATCTCATTCGAAGAAAAAGCATCACTAAAGTTTTTCCAAGAAAATCAATGGGGAGAAAAGCTAAAGATTTTGAAGATTGATATGATTTTACTTTACAAAACTTTAGGGGGAGAAGAAAATAGAAAATGATTTGTTCAAATACAACAAAAGAGAAAAATGTTATTTTAAGGGGGAGAAGAGGAAAAAGAATTTGATCTGTTGTTTCTTATAAATAAATGTTATGAAAGCTGATTGATTGGTTCAAAAGGGAGAAGAAAGTCATAAAAAGACAGAAATTTGATTTGATCACATGAAGATGAGAATTGTTATTTCAAGGGGGAGCTGAAAGCAAATTTGTGATTTGGAAATCGTTGCTGATGTTTGTTAACTGAAATCAATTTGGAAATCGTTGCTGCTGCTGATTAAAGACTGACCAGAAGTTGTTAACTGAGATTATTCAGAGTTCTGAGCAAAAGTTGTCAAAGCATTCAGAAGAGATCCTTCTGAAGATTTTTCCTGCTCTAAAAATTTTTTAGATGAACGAAAGATTTTTCAAAATGAGATAAAGAAGCTAACAAAGAAATTATCTGGTTTATCAACAGATATTATGAAGGAGCAAATGGTAAACTCTGATCTTCAAAAGAAATATGATTTGATTTTTAAAGAAAATAATGTTTTAATCAACAAGGTGAAAGAACTTGAAGATATTATTTTTAAAGTTGGTGTTTCAAAACAAGCAAGTTCTGATACAATTGATCAGACTCCGCTTGTAAACTCAACTAACTCTGAATGTTCATTTAAAACAACTTCAAGTTCAATTTTTAAAAACATTCCTTTAAAAGAATTAAAAAGATCAAATGATTTCTCAAAGGATCAGATTCATCCTTCGAATCTTTTCTATAATTCTATGTTTGATAAATTAGATAATAACTCGGATGTGCCTAAAGTGAATACTTCTTCTAAGCCTAAAGATAATCTCATCTTCAAAAGAGTTAAGATGGAATGGAGAGTTAAAGGAACAACTTCTAAGAAAGAAGTGCCAAAATCAAAGGTTCCTAATTCAAATGTCAAGAAGAACAATACATTTCAAAGAAAATCTTTTGTTAAATCTGATGTGATTTATTCTGTAAATCAATTAGTCAGAGTTGCACAAAAGAAACTTTGTTGTTCACATTGTAGGACTAATGATTTTGTGAACAAGAATTTTATTCAGCATTGGTATGGTTCTTATAGAATATCTGCATATGCCACTGCACCTAACAGACCTGGACCCAAGTTCATATGGGTACCAAAGTCAACTTAATCTGTTTTGCAGGTTATTCATGTGTAGAGCTGAATGATAATACTGACACATGACTTAAAACCGATGCTGTGCTTAAATTGAGAATCTTGACTTTTGGATAATTCAGTCCAAAACTTGATCTGAATGTAATTATGGATTTCTGATCCATATAGATCAATTTGTTGATCTTGAAGATTTTTTTGAAAAAGTTCTGTTTGCTATGAGGTTATCGAACTCATAGATGTGAGTGTTTTTCGTAGAAAACATTTCCAGAGAAGGTGTTCAGAATCACATTTTAAGCAACCCTACAAATTTTGGTTGAAAAATTCTGATTTTTGAGCAAGTTATGGTGATTTGAAGTTCAGAATGTTCAAAAATCACAAAATCCAAACATTTTTCTAAGGTATTTTCTCTGGATAGTTTTATCAGAATTCTAACTCTGTTACTCAGAAGTTCTAACTCTACTACTCAGAATTCTGACTCAGCTAATCAGAATTCTGACTCTGATACTTAGAATTTTGAACAAGTTACTCAGAATTCTGACTCTTCTAATCAGAATTCTGACTTTACTAATCAGAATTTGGATTTTTGATATCTAATGAGGAATCATCGTAGATGATTACCAAAATCTCTTTATTTTGCAGGATTATCTTGATTTCAGAGGGAGTATTGTCTCAAAATTTGATCTGATTATTTCAAGATAAAGTTCAAAACTCGTGCTTCAACGTTTTAGGTTTTTGAACATATCAATTCAAAACCCGTACTTAAATGACTATGGTTTCTGAATAATTCAGTTCAGGACCCGTACTTCAAAGACTAAGACTTCTAAACAAATTAGTTTAGAACTCATTCTTCTCAGGTGATATCCTTAACTGTCATATCTTTTTGTTTCAAGGAACAAGTGGTGAAAGGTAACATTGCATTATGTTTTATTTCTATTGCTTTGAATGTTTGAATATTAACATATTTAATTCAATGATATGAATTTTTTTTTAATTTTCATTCAATGAATAAAATGCGTGTCAAGGATGATTTTACAAGTATTTTTGTATTATCTGAGATATATTTGTTTCAACTTTCATTTCTGAAATAAATCGATAAATCGAAAGGTCAGCAAAACATGAATGAAACTATGCTGAATGCTCAATGTTATGTAAATCAAGGCTTATATAGAATATAATGCTCAAAAAGCCTAAATGTCAGAATGATGGATGAAAAAAAATATGGGGGGAAGTACTACGTTTTAGAACCAAGTGATTGAGATGCAATAAATATATATAAAATCATTTAGTTTGAAAGTTTGTACCTGTGGCCTTTCTAGTTTGGGAGAGTAAGTCCTAAGGGGTGCTAGTCACCTAGTCCCTAAGACCAACTGGTCTGGGATCGGCTGACCCAAATCCGGCAATAGAACTAGATAGAAAGCCATGTTCTACTGGTACAAATGGGTTTAAGATATATCGATGTGGCCTTTCTGGTTTGGGAAAGTAAGTTCCAAGGGGTGCTTGACACCTAGCACCTAAGACCAACTGGTCTGGGATTGGCTAACTCAAATCCTGCTATAGAACCAGATAGAAAGTCATGTTTAACGGTGTATCTTACTCTTACTAAACTTTTTGATTAAAAGATGCCGATGTGCACAAAATTAAAAGATGCCAATGAGCACAAAATTAAAAGATGCCAATGAGCATACATCTCTTGAAACTTTGGAAAAATACAAAGTCACAATAAACCTGAAAATTTGTGAAAATCCTGATTTTGGACAAATAGTGTGAGTAGAGCAAAGTATTATTATATGTTTTTGAATTGCATATGCTTGAAGCTAATCATATTTCGCATGCTAAGCACGCCAAATAGATTTAATAAAGGGATTGAAATTGAACATTTTTAACTTGATATGCAATGACGACTTGTATTTGAATCCAAACACATGCATTTGATTTCATTTGATTGAAAAATCTGTTAAATTTCATTAAGTTGGATTTCTTTTCAAAAGTTTTCAAATGATCAAATGTTAGTAGTTATCAAGTGTAGTTTAGTGAATCTTATTTTCCTTGTATAAATGTTTTTATTAAAGCACTGTATTTGAAATGAATAATTTTAATGAAATAAATGCATATTTTCAGGGGGAGAAAACAAATTGCTCCAGAATTCTTATTTTGAGGGGGAGCAAGGTTATTCATTAAGGAGGAGAAAAAGCATAGATCTCATTCGAAGAAAAAGCGTCACTAAAGTTTTTCCAAGAAAATCAATGGGGAGAAAAGCTAAAGATTTTTAAGATTGATATGATTTTACTTTACAAAACTTTAGGGGGAGAAGAAAATAGAAAATGATTTGTTCAAAAACAACAAAAGAGAAAAATGTTATTTTAAGGGGGAGAAGAGGAAAAAGAATTTGATCTGTTGTTTCTTATAAATAAATGTTATGAAAGCTGATTGATTGGTTCAAAAGGGAGAAGAAAGTCATAAAAAGACATAAATTTGATTTGATCACATGAAGATGAGAATTGTTATTTCAAGGGGGAGCTGAAAGAAAATTTGTGATTTGGAAATCGTTGCTGATGTTTGTTAACTGAAATCAATTTGGAAATCGTTGCTGCTGCTGATTAAAGACTGACCAGAAGTTGTTAACTCAGATTATTCAGAGTTCTGAGCAAAAGTTGTCAAAGCATTCAGAAGAGATCCTTCTGAAGATTTTTCCTGCTCTAAAAATTTTTTAGATGAACGAAAGATTTTTCAAAATGAGATAAAGAAGCTAACAAAGAAATTATCTGGTTTATCAACAGATATTATGAAGGAGCAAATGGTAAAATCTGATCTTCAAAAGAAATATGATTTGATTTTTAAAGAAAATAATGTTTTAATCAACAAGGTGAAAGAACTTGAAGATATTATTTTTAAAGTTGGTGTTTCAAAACAAGCAAGTTCTGATACAATTGATCAGACTCCGCTTGTAAACTCAACTAACTCTGAATGTTCATTTAAAACAACTTCAAGTTCATTTTTTAAAAACATTCCTTTAAAAGAATTAAAAAGATCAAATGATTTCTCAAAGGATCAGATTCATCCTTCGAATCTTTTCTATAATTCTCTGTTTGATAAATTAGATAATAACTCGGATGTGCCTAAAGTGAATACTTCTTCTAAGCCTAAAGATAATCTCATCTTCAAAAGAGTTAAGATGGAATGGAGAGTTAAAGGAACAACTTCTAAGAAAGAAGTGCCAAAATCAAAGGTTCCTAATTCAAATGTCAAGAAGAACAATACATTTCAAAGAAAATCTTTTGTTAAATCTGATGTGATTTATTCTGTAAATCAATTAGTCAGAGTTGCACAAAAGAAACTTTGTTGTTCACATTGTAGGACTAATGATTTTGTGAACAAGAATTTTATTCAGCATTGGTATGGTTCTTATAGAATATCTGCATATGCCACTGCACCTAACAGACCTGGACCCAAGTTCATATGGGTACCAAAGTCAACTTAATCTGTTTTGCAGGTTATTCATGTGTAGAGCTGAATGATAATACTGACACATGACTTAAAACCGATGCTATGCTTAAATTGAGAATCTTGACTTTTGGATAATTCAGTCCAAAACTTGATCTGAATGTAATTATGGATTTCTGATTCATATAGATCAATTTGTTGATCTTGAAGATTTTTTTGAAAAAGTTCTGTTTGCTATGAGGTTATCGAACTCATAGATGTGAGTGTTTTTCGTAGAAAACATTTCCAGAGAAGGTGTTCAGAATCACATTTTAAGCAACCCTGCAAATTTTGGTTGAAAAATTCTGATTTTTGAGCAAGTTATGGTGATTTGAAGTTCAGAATGTTCAAAAATCACAAAATCCAAACATTTTTCTAAGGTATTTTCTCTGGATAGTTTTATAAGAATTCTAACTCTGTTACTCAGATGTTCTAACTCTACTACTCAGAATTCTGACTCAGCTAATCAGAATTCTGACTCTGATACTTAGAATTTTGAACAAGTTACTCAGAATTCTGACTCTTCTAATCAGAATTCTGACTTTACTAATCAGAATTTGGATTTTTGATATCTAATGAGGAATCATCGTAGATGATTACCAAAATCTCTTTATTTTGCAGGATTATCTTGATTTCAGAGGGAGTATTGTCTCAAAATTTGATCTGATTATTTCAAGATAAAGTTCAAAACTCGTGCTTCAACGTTTTAGGTTTTTGAACATATCAATTCAAAACCCGTACTTAAATGACTATGGCTTCTGAATAATTCAGTTCAGGACCCGTACTTCAAAGACTAAGACTTCTAAACAAATTAGTTTAGAACTCATTCTTCTCAGGTGATATCCTTAACTGTCATATCTTTTTGTTTCAAGGAACAAGTGGTGAAAGGTAACATTGCATTATGTTTTATTTCTATTGCTTTGAATGTTTGAATATTAACATATTTAATTCAATGATATGATTTTTTTTAATTTTCATTCAATGAATAAAATGCGTGTCAAGGATGATTTTACAAGTATTTTTGTATTATCTGAGATATATTTGTTTCAACTTTCATTTCTGAAATAAATCGAAAGGTAAGCAAAACATGAATGAAAGTATGCTGAATGCTCAATGTTATGTAAATCTAGACTTATATAGATTATAATGCTCATTCTTCTCAGGTGATATCCTTAACTGTCATATTTTTCTGTTTCAAGGAACAAGTGGTGAAAGGTAACATTGTATTATGTTTTATTTCTATTGCTTTGAATGTTTGAATCTTAACAATTTAATTCAATGATATGATTTTTTTAATTTTCATTCAATGAATAAATGTGTGTCAAAAAGTGATTTTACAAGTATTTTGTATTATCTGAGCTATATTTGTTTCAACTTTCACTTCTGATTTAAATCGAAAGGTAAGCAAAACATGAATGAAATTATGCTGAATGCTAAATGTTATGTAAATCTAGACTTATATAGATTATAATGCTCAAAAAGCCTAAATGTCAGAATGATGGATGGAAACAAAAATATGGGGAAGTACTATGTTTTAGAACCAAGTGATTGAGATATCATTCATATTTTGTGATGGAAATCTGAACTTATATAGAATATCATTTAGTTTGAAAGTTTGTACCTGTGGCCTTTCTGGTTTGGGAGATTAAGTCCTAAGGGGTGCTAGTCACCTAGTCCCTAAGATCAACTGGTCTAGGATCGGCTGACCCAAATCCTTCTATAGAACCAGATAGAAAGCCATGTTCTACTGGTACATATGGGTTTAAGATATATCGATGTGGCCTTTCTGTTTGGGAAATTAAGTTCCAAGGGGTGCTTGTCACCTAGCACCTAAGACCAACTGGTTTGGGATATGCTGACCCAAATCCTGCTATAAAACCAGATAGAAAGTCATGTTTAACGATGTATCTTATTCTTACTAAACTTTTTGATTAAAAGATGCCAATGTGCACAAAATTAAAAGATGTCAATGAGCACAAAAGAAAAGATGCCAATGAGCACACATCTCTTTAAACTTTGGGAAAATACAAAGTCACAATAAACCTGTAAATTTGTGAAAATCCTGATTTTGGACAAATAGTGTGAGTAGAGCAAAGTATTCTTATATGTTTTTGAATTGCATATGCTTGAAGCTAATCATATTTCGCATGCTAAGCACGCCAAATAGATTTAATAAAGGGATTGAAACTGAACATTTTTAACTTGATATGTAATGATGACTTGTATTTGAATCCAAACACATGCATTTGATTTCATTTGATTGAAAAATCTGTTAAATTTCATTAAGTTGGATTTCGTTTGTAAAATTTTCAGATGATCAAATGTTAGTAGTTATCAAGTATAGTTCAGTGAATCTTATTTTCCTTGCATAAATGTTTCATTAAAGCACTATATTTGAAATGAATAATTTTAATGAAATATATGCATACTTTCAGGGGGAGAAAACAATTTGCTCCAGAATTCTTATTTTGAGGGGGAGCAAGGTTATTCATTAAGGAGGAGAAAAAGCATAGACTTCATCGCTAATGTTTTGAAAATCAAGGGGGAGAAAAGCTAAAGATTTTGAAGATGATTTTGCTTTCCAAAACTTTAGGGGGAGAAAAGCTAAAGACTTTGGAGATTGATATGTTTCTGCTTTACAAAACTTTAAGGGGAGAAGAAAATAGAAAATGATTGTACAGAAACAACAAAAGAGAGAAATGTTATTTTAAGAAGGAGAAGAGGAAAAGGAAACTGATCTATTGTTTCTTATAAAGAAATCTTATGAAAGTTGACATGAAGATGAGAATTGTCATTTCAAGGGGGAGCAAAGAAAAAGCAAATATATAACAGAAATCAATTTGGAAATCGTTGCTGCTGTTGATTAAAGACTGACCAGAAGTTGTTAACTCAGATTATTCAGAATTCTGAGCAGAAGTTGTCAAAGCATTCAGAAGAGATCCTTCTGAAGATTGTTCCTGTTCTACGAATTTGATGATCAAAAGTACAAGTGTGTTTGACAAAAAGGGGGAGATTGTTAGGTCTAGAGTTTTGTCAAAAACACAAGTGTTGAGTTCTGAGTAAGAAGACTAAAGAAGACTCAGAAGACTCAGAAGTTCTGAGTAGAAGACTCAGAAGTTCTGAGTGAGAGATCTCAAAAAGATTCTAAGTGTTGGATTCTGACTAGAAGGTTCAGAGTTCTGAGTAGGAGACTCAGAACTTCTGACTATGAAGACAAATGTTCTGAAGCGCTTATTCAGAAGTATGTTCAGAATTCATATCTTGGGATATTATCTGTTATATTCAGTTACTAATTAGGACACGTGTAATTGTTCTATTAGTCTGTTTCTCATATGTACTGTAGCTTTAGCTATTCTCTACAGTATATATAGGAGTTAGCAACTGTAGCTAACTAAATCTTTTGGCTAACCTTTTGGATAACTCTTTACGCATAAATTGTTAGATCTATTGAGAGAGAAATTCATTGTAATATCTTGTAATTCACAGATTGTTAATAAATCATATGACCAGTTGCTGTGAATACGATCTTAATTGTTCATATTTGATTGTAAGAGTGTATCCTGAATTTTCACTGTAAATTTCGGATTTTTAGGTTTTGTGATTTTTGAACTTTCATAACTTCAAATCATCATAACTCGCTCAAAAATCAGTATTTTGCAATGAAATTTTACAGGGTTACTCAAAATGTGATTCTGAACATATTCTCTGGGAATGTTTTCTGCTAAAAACATCTACAACTATGAGTTCGATCACACCACAGTAAACTGAACAGGCTTTCAATTCCGGATCAGTAATCCCTGTTTGCTTTTGATCGATATCTTGAATTGTCTCACGATCACTTCTGTCAAGTAACAATGTCTTGTCCGACTTACTCTGAGCTCAAAGAGAAAGTTTCTCTTTTAGAAGCGCATATCTCTAAGCTAGAAGCCGAGGCTAAGATCAAATATGATGCCATAGGCAGGCTAGCGATTGAAAAGGCCGAGGACAAATGTGTGATAGAAAACTATCAAACTGAGTGCTCGGCCTATTCAGAAAGAGCTAAACTCCTCGAGACCCAAATATCTGTATATACTCAAAAGTTAGAGAAGTCTCAGGAGAAGTATTCTAAAAGCATCTTAGTTCAAGAAAATGTTTTAAAAGAAAATGAAAAGTTGACCACTAAGCTTAAGGAGGTTGAATCCAAACTTTACAAACTTGGTCAATCTGAACAAACCATCCACTTGAACAAGCCTAAGGAATTCAAATATTACAACTCGCTTTGGGGACTCGGATATGATAATCCGTGCTACCTAAAGAAAGTCCTGTCGAAGGTCCCCACTCTTTATGAATTTGATTTCATGGGCTTAGAAAAGATTTATCCCGAGTACAAAATTAAGTGGACTAAGGCATCTCCGGAAGATGAGGAGTTTGAGGATTTTAAAAGACAAACGGCCATACCTCTACCACCAATAGAGGCAAAACCTAAATCTGAAAATCCTACTTCTGAAAATGACACGAAATCGGATGATGCGCCGCCTAGGAAGAACATAAATGTACAAATTCCTTTCGTGTACGAAACGCTCAATGCATCGTATTTAAAAAGCAAAATTCCTTATCTCCCAAATAATTACTTCGACATCCGTTCGCTTGCCAAAACGGTTGAAACTCCGCTTCCCGGTCCGGCAACACCAGATGCAGATTCTAACGAGAAATCAGAGTTCAAACGTTATGTTCCACCTCTGATTTTGGAAAATATCATTTTCAAACATGAAGAATCGATTGCGAGGGATAAGGTCATTTATGAAACCGAAAGGATTGTACTTTTAGATTCTATTGAAAAGCTCAAACAGACTAAACCCGAGACACTACCCGAATCTGAAAGAGCGATCTATCGAACTGAGATTGCTAAGTTGACATCTCAGCTGTCCGTGCTAGCGACATAAGCTTTAACGCTGAGAATGGCTAAAGGGAATTTTGTGGATACTCCAATGACGCCGGTCACACCTGAAACAATCTCGTTTGATGAAGCTCCGATCTATTCGGATAGTTCATCGTGCAAAGCCTCTATCGGAGTGTCTGATGCCACAAATGACAAGGATTTGAGCTTTAAGGATAAAGGTAAGGCCATCGAACCCGATTTTGTTCAAAAGAATCTTTTTCCGGTTTTTGATAATCCCTTTGCTAATGACTCCTCTATCGGAGTGTCTGATGCCACAAATGACAAGGATTTGAGCTTTAAGGATAAAGGTAAGGCCATCGAACCCGATTTTGTTCAAAAGAATCTTTTTCCGGTTTTTGATAATCCCTTTGCTAATGACTCCTCGTCTGACTCTGATGGCGACACTCCACCTGATTCTGCAAGAAGATTTTCTGGTTTTATGAATTCCACTCCTTGTCATGAAGATGATTTTTCTAAGATTGATGTTGCTCCTAAGCTTGCAAGTCACATTCAACTTCTTGAGAAAACGCCTTCACCGGTTAATTTTAAAAAGGGAGAATGTTCCAACTCCAACTATGTTTCTAAGACCAATTCTTCAAATTCAAAATCTAAAAACAGTCAATGTTGGTCCCGAAGGCCTATACAAGTTTGTAGAAGGGGGGGGGGGGGGGGGTGAATACAAACACACAGATTTTACTTTTCTAAATTGTTTATTGATAAATCATTAACAATTTACAGCTTGTTGCAGAAACAAGATTAAGGATAAACCTAAATCTAAACAAGTTGGAACACTAAGGTTTCTTGCACTAAGAGAGATAAGGAAATTACTAATAATAACCTATCTTGAGATAAGAGATTGAACTGGTCCAGAGTTAGCAAGTTACTTCAAATGAAGTGGGTTCATCTTTTTATATACTGCATGCATTTAATGCAAGTCAGTATACACTTTACACGTGTCATCAGCTGGTTGGTTGAAAGTCATTGACCTTGGTTGACAACCTTAGTAGCCGCATGGATGAACAGTGTAGTATCAGAGTGGTTGTACGATTTCAGACAGTCGGAGGTTCTTTTCTGACATTTCGTACGGAGTCGTGCAAGGGGGGTTAAGACAAAAGTACTTTGTACGGAGGACTTCATTATTAGCTTTTGTTGATTCAAAACATTATCATTTTCTATTCAGCGAATGATAAAGTTCAGCGATAGCTGAAGTCCTGTACTTGATACTTCACGTTGAGTGGACAAATCTGAGTCTTCGTTGATCCGCATCAGTTCATTAGAAGACTTGTCGCTGGTTCTTGAGCTTGATCTTCGACTTCAGCGTAGAACCTTTGTTGACGTGAAACTTGTCTTCAGGGATCATAAGTAAACAACTAACTTATCAGCGATCATCATAATGACTGAACAGACTCAAAGCATTAATGGTGAACAGTGTTCGCTGAATGTTAAATTTAAAGAGCGAGAGTTCCTATCAGCGGTACTGTAAGATCTTAGTACTTATCAGCGATAGTGAAACTCTGATACATATTGTTTACTTACAATTTTCACTAAGTATATAAGAGAGGGTCATTATCAAATCACTGAGGGTTTGGATCAACAATCTCCCCCTATTTGATTATGACATAGCAACAAAGAAAATTGCTATTTAATGAAAACATAAGGATAAAAAGAACTCATAAAATATTTGTCCCTATTACTGTTTTCTGGGACTTTTCAGTACTGATGGAGTAAAGTACATTCACTGAAATCTTTCTTTAAAACTTTGAATCAGGTTACAAAGAGAAATGGAAAGATTACAAGTATAAGCGAAATAAATTACAAGTACAAAAGAATAACTGATACAATAGATAAATAGGCGATCATATCAGGAATGATGTGGTGGGAATCATCCAGTCAGGAACGGTTACACCTTGTTTTCTTTTGATCAGCGCTTCTTCAAAAATCAAGGGTTTCAGATGTCGTGCCTGAGGGTCATTCCTGAAGTCACACCAGTAGATGAGATCTCTCAGCTGTTCGATGGGAGTGATGTGAAGTTCATAGATGCATTGAAAATGCTCTCCACCATCGTAGTCATGGAAAAATATCCCGTAGGGTTCTCTTATGACTTTTCCAGGGATGAAAGTCTCACCAGGAGGAAGAGACGTGTCAAGCATGGAACGATCAGGATCAGGACCAAGGACTTCAGCACATGAAAAACCAATACCTGTTTCATTTCATATGACAGGGCCATCAATTGAAGATATAGATTTCTTCTTCTTCGCTGAGGCCTTTCTTTTCTGACTTTCGAGAGGAGGAGGAGGAGGAGGAATATCCACACAGGAGTAGACTAAGTCGATTTGTTTGTTGATCAGCTTTTCAACATGTTCCTTGTACTTCGACTTGGACTTCTGGATGGCTAACCTGATCTCCAACCATTTAGAGAGACCGTACTTCGTTATGGCTTCAGAATAGAATTTTTCGTACTTCTTATCTTCTCTGAGTATCTCGACTTCAGCGATTGAAACAAGGGTTGTTCTTCCAGAGATGAATACCTTGTTGATTTTGGCAGGAGAGAGTCTGTAGTTGACCTTTTCTTTGCACCAGGCTAAAGTTGACTGAGACACAGTTCTCTTTTCTTCAGTTATCTTCTTGGCGTTTTCCCAGAGCTGACGTTGAACATCAATGGGAACTCTTTTCAGCTTGGGGTCTTTTATTGATCGTTTAGAAAGCTGGATGGCGTATTCTCTGTCCTTTTCTTCAGCTTCCTTTCTTTCAGCGATTAATCTTTCAGCTCTGAGGTGATCCTTGTATTCCTTTTCGGAAATTCTGAACTTTGGAGGAACTGAAGGAAGTTGATCACGCCTCAGAATCATTCGTTGATCCTCGAATTGCTTTATTATCTCTTCTCTTCTTTTTTGATCCTCCTCACTTAGCTTTTGAGGAGCTACGGAAGGTATGTGTCTGTGCGAGAGTAGCTGTTCTTCTGGTTCATCAGTCTCAGAGTTCAAATCTAAGACTGGGATTATTTCTTCAGCAGCAGCTGGTATTATTGGTGAAGTCGCATTTGTGGAACCTTCAGCGATATCCTCAAACAGGGGAGAGGACTAGCTGAAACACAGCGATCTTACAAGTAAGAACTTGGGTAGAATCAGAGAGAGAAAATTTGTTCAAGTGTATAGGCTTGGGTAGTAGAACTGATAGTGTATGATAGAGGAGGGATGGAGTGAGAGATGTTTAGTGTACCTGACAAACCGGCTTTTCAAGCAAGATCGTCAGATTGTCATCTTTAGCGACGCTTTTGCCTTTGCCTTTCTCAGCTCCAGAGGCAGAGGGCTTTGTCTTTGTCCGCTCCCCTGAAGGTTCATTTATCGAGATTCCCTTAAGAACTTTGATCTTCGGAGCAGGTTTGACGATAAAGAAGTCATCGTCATCTTCGTCATCATCATCATCATTCTTTAGAGAAGAGGATGGTTCATTATCAGGGATGTCGATGGCTTCATCATCTTCTGCTTCAGATTCGGTTTTATCAGCTTCTTCTTCGAGTTGCTCCCCCTCAGATACAGAGGCGAGCTTCTCGGTTTCCTCAGGGCATCTCCCTGAGGTCCAGCGGTGGTTTCTTCAGCATCCTTCTCTGCCCTGGTAGATTCATCATGGGAAAGGTCTTCAGCGCTCTTGGAGAGATCTTCATCGCTCTTCTCCCCCTTTTTCTCATGATGAGTGGGGGAGGAATGGGTTGACTCAGCAGCGTTGGTAGGTTCTCTGTCTTCTTGGCCAGAGATACCTATACAAACTTCAATCTTTGCTATTATGTCTTGAAGGCCAGATATAGCAGGACTGATCTTCTCCAGCTCAGTGCGATCCGCCGCTGTGAAATTGTCAGATGCAGGGACAGGAGCAGGGGCAGGAGCAGGAGTATTCGCTTTATGTAGTAGCTGCTCGATCATCGATTTCATCGAACTAACATCAGTCTTTACAGAGCCTAAGTCAGTCTTTACAGTAGACATATCTCCCTCTAGTTGTCCAACCGATGTCTTCAGCGTTGTGACCTCGCTGGACTAGGATGAAACTGACTTTTTGAGAGAGGTGTAGTCTGTGTAGATGTCAGCGAGCACCTTGGCGAAGTCGCTGAGAGTTTTATCAACCTGCTTCATGTCATCTGTGGAAGCCTTCTTCTCTACCACCGTTGTCAGCTTTGTAAGATTCTCTCCAGCGTTTGTTACAGTTGTAGAGTTATTTGAAAGAGTGGTGGTGAGACATGTCAGCTTTGTCTCCACGGACTTCAGAGAGGCATTGATGTCTCCCAAATTATAACCTGTAACATATAAGAACTTATGAACATAGGAAAGCTAAGAAGTTTGGGGTTTAGTGACAATGTTTATGGGTTGGTGTGTACCTGCAGGAGGATTGATGAACTCGTCAAAATTACGGGTTCCTGATAAGTGTTCCATGTCATCTTCAAAAGTGCCCATGGATTGTCCTGCAGGTCCTGTCTTTATCATTCCTGGAGAATCAGCTTTAGGTTCCGTAGAAATGATGGCAGCTCTAGCGAGATCTGGAGGAGAGACCAAATGAGTACAGGTAGTAGCGAAGGATGAGAGTGGAGGTTGGGTTCTGAGTTCAGCGTTGGATTCGCTGATAAACACTTCATCAGTCTTTTGAGAGACTGAAGGAGGTTGGGTAGGTTCCAAGTTTGTAACCTAAGCGTTTAGAGACGCTGAAGTTGGGATGGAATGGATGGGTTGTTCAGGTGTGGTAGAGCGTACCACTGAACGTTCCTTCAGCTCTGCAGAAAGAGCTGAGGAGTCTTCAGCATGAGATTGCTGGGGTTGCTCCTTTGTTTTCTTGATCCTTTTAGAACCAAGTGGGGTAGATGATTGTTTCCTTTTCTTAGAAGGAGAGGAGTTTGTGGCCAGGGTATCAGCGATGGGTATTGTCGCTGAAGGAGCCACAGAAGTAGAAGAAGAAGGGTTGAGAAGAGTTAAAAGGGTAGAAAGACGTACCTCATTTTCAACTGGTTTGAAGTCAAGTACCTTAGGGCCAACCTGAGAGAGTTTCAGGTCACCCTCTTGCGGGTAGCTGTCCTTCAGGCCATATTGGAATATAGCGCTGATGAATCGGGGGTAAGGAACCCATGGAGGTCTGTCAGCGGCAGAGTCTACTCTTTGCACCAAGTCATCATAGATAAGAGATGCCCAGTCAATGTGTAGACCTTTCAGCAGAGCATATCCCATTGCTTGCTGAGGTTGAGCGGCTTGGTCAGAGGAGCCGGTCTTGGCAGTCATGCAGCTGATTAGGTGAGCGAAGATGAAGTTCATCTCGCTGGGCATTTTTGACTTCTTCAGCAGGGTCAGCTTCTTCTCGGGCTTCTTGTCTCTGCCAATTTCCCATACATAGCCCATTGCATCGAAAAATGCAATAAGAGCTTCTTTGTCAGCGAGTTTCTTCTGGTCACGGAAAGGAACAAAAGGCTTTTCTTTTGTAGCGTTGGGAAAGTTCAGAGCTTTGCGAATGATGGCAGGTGTGATCTTTATCTTGCCATACTCAGTATCGCTGAGGATACAATCAATTGTTTTGGAGGGATCTTTGGCGGATGGTAATTGAGAATGTCTGGCAGTGTACCAGAACTGGGATAGTAGTAGCTGACTTGCAGGAGGTGAGATGGTCAGGGCTGTTGAAATGCAGCAATTCTTTAGGAAATTCACAGCATCTTTCAGATGTGTGACTTGCTTTCGAGGAGGAAACTCGAGAAGCGCAGAAAGGTTATTCGTTTTGGTCCAATCTAGTTGTTCCAGAGTGAACTTAACCTGAGGAGCCTTGATAAATTCCACTTCCTCAGAATCAGCGGAGATGTTCTCAGCGGTAGCAGGAATGTCAGACGATGCCATTTCTCTGTATTATCAGTTCAACCAAAGATGTTAACAAATAAGAATTATCTTAATTGTGGAAAGATTTTCCATTAAGATGGTTCAAATTTTATCCATTTCATTCAGACACAAATGTCTTAATGAAGATTAGGGTTTTTCTTGATTTTAAGAAACGAAATGTAAAACCCATTTATTCTTGTTATCCAGTTTTCTATGAAGAAATAGATTCTGGAAACGAATGAAGAACAAGTTTAAGATTTTTGCATTTAAACTTGAAGAACAACCATGAAATGGTTGTGTTCATAAAACCATGAAAGAAAATGATTTCATTTTAAGAAGTTCTTTTGTTTGATCTTGTTAAAATAAGGAAAAGATCGGAAACAAGTTGTACGCATTTGGTAATAAATAAGAACATATTAACCTTGATGTTTGATGAAGAAGATGATGAACAGTTCTTTGAAGTTTTAGAAAGCACAAATGCAACAGTGAATTCTTTCTTGCGAAAGAAGATTGATCGCGTAAAAGAAAAATATAAACCATGAGTTTGTTTATATAGAGAGATTAGAGAGAGAAAATCTTGAGCGGGGAAAGATTTTCATCATGACACGGACACGTGTTTGCATTTGATTGGAAGTTTGAACGAGACGTGCAAACGTGTGTCAGAAAGAGAAAACGTGCCGGGGTTTATCCGTTGCAATGACGTCACAACTGTCCTTTCATATTCTTTTAGGATGTCTCTGAGGTTTTGAAAACTCAGGGACTCTTTTATAAACATGAAGCACTGAATGAAAATATCAGTTATGGTTTTAAGAATTTTCAAAATATCGCTGTTAAGGAAGAGATATTCAGCGATGTATTTTGTTTTGAAATCTTGCATTTTCATGCGATTGTCAGAGAGAGAAAACATACCTTGATATCAGCTTTAACCAAGTTTTATTCAGAGAGAATATGATTGAATAGGTTATACGAGTTGATTTTATCCTATCGCTGATCAATGTGAACCGTTGAGGATTTTACCCTTCAAAGTTCAGCATTCCAAGCTCGCTGATGAGAAAGTTGAATCTTGTCTCATCAAGAGGGTTGGTAAATAAATCAGCTAACTGATAATCAGTTGGGATAAAATGTAGTTCTATATCACCATTCATCACATGATCTCTAATAAAATGATATCTGATTTCTATGTGTTTGGTCTTTGAATGTAGTACTGGATTGTTTGCTATAGTGATGGCACTTGTGCTGTCGCAATAGATTGGAATTTGGGAGAGCTGAAGATCATAGTCTAGTAGCTGATTTCTCATCCACAAGACTTGAGAACAACAGCTTCCAGCAGCTACATATTCAGCTTCAGCTGTGGAAGTGGACACTGAATTTTGCTTTTTACTAGTCCAACTTACCAGCTTTCCACCAGGAGCTGACATCCTCTTGTGGTGCTTTTCCTATCCATTTTGCAACCTGCAAAATCACTATCTGAATAGGCGGTTAGATCGAATCCTGAATCTTTGGGATACCAAAGACCTAGGTTCGTTGTACCCTTAAGGTAGCGAAAGATTCGCTTTACAGCTTTCATATGAGATAGCATAGGTTCAGCTTGATATCATGCACACAAACATGTTGCATACATAATATCGGGTCGGCTAGCTGTAAGATACAAGAGAGAGCCGATCATCCCACGGTACAGCGTGACATTAACAGGTATTCCCTTTGAATCCTTGTCAAGTGTCAGCGGTGATGCCATAGGGGTTTTCATAGCTGAACTTTAAGTTAAATCAAATTTCTTCAGCATATCTTTAACATACTTTCCCTGATTGATAAAAGTTCCTTTTTCAGTTTGCTTAATCTGAAGACCAAGGAAATATGTTAGTTCACCCATCATGCTCCTTTTATACTCATCTTTCATTCTATCAGCGAAACGAGTACAAAGCTCAGGGTTAGTTGAACCAAATATAATGTCATCAACATATATTTGAACTAGAATGATATGACCTTTCACTCTTCTAAAACATAGAGTTTTGTCAATCTTACCTCGCTCAAATTTTTCAATATGGAGATAAGTAAAAAGAGTGTCATACCATGCACGAGGAGCTTGCTTCAAGCCATAAAGTGCCTTATCCAGTTTATAAACATAACCTGGACGCTTAGAATCTGAGAATCCTGGAGGTTGTTCCACATACAGTTCTTCATTCAGCTTTCCATTCAGAAACGCTGACTTAACGTCCATCTGATGTACTTTGAAGTTTTTGTGTACAACATATGCTAAGAATAGATGAATAGATTCAAGTCTTGCTAATGGAGCAAATGTTTTGTCATAATCTATACCTTCCTCTTGTCTGTATCCCTGAGCAACAAGACGAGCTTTGTTGCGGGTTACAGTACCATGTTCATCCAACTTGTTTCGATAGACCCATTTAGTGCCTATTACTGTTTTATCAGTTGGTCTCCGAACAAGTTTCCAAACTTTGTTTCTTTCGAATTCAGTCAGCTCTTCTTGCATTGCGCTGACCCAGTTTGGATCTTTGAGGGCATCATCTATTTTCTTTGGTTCAGTTAGAGAAATAAAGTTAACAAATAAACAAATATTACCTGCACTTCGTCGAGTCTGAACACCAGCGTTTGGATCACCAAAAATTTGATCAATTGGGTGATTTATGGTCCATCGCTGAGCCGGAGCATAAGTCGCTGACTCATCTTGAACTGGAGGAGCTGAAGATGAGGCTTCAGCTACTTCTGGAGTTTCAGTTAAGAGAGGAATACTTGCATTTGTCATTTCATTTACTGATTGCTGAGAGATAGATGGAATGTCTGAGGCATTTGGTTCAGCGGTAGGTATAGTGTTTATAGGAACAGCTGAGACCCATGATGTTTCAGCTTCACTATTCTGCATGTTTGGAATGATAGGACTATCCTCTTCTACTGGATGAGCATGAGGAGTGGGAATATCTTCTGAATCACCAAGATGAGAAAACATCCATTGATTCAGTTCTTCAGTATCAGCGGACGGTTTAGAGTTCGCTGAACGGGATTCATCAAACGTGACGTGAATAGTTTCTTCTACAGTTTGTCTTCTATGATTGAAGACTCTGAAGGTTTTGGAAACTGAGGAGTATCCAAGAAAGATTCCATCATCAGCCTTAGGATCAAACTTTCCAAGAGCATCTCTGTTGTTCAGTATGAAACACTGACATCCAAAGATGTGAAGAAAGCTGATTGAAGGCTTTCTCCCATGAAAGAGTTCATAGGCTGTCTTTTTGAATCTTTTTACCATCAGCGACCTGTTTTGCGTAAAACAAGCAGTGTTGACAGCTTCTGCCCAAAACTGAGTAGGCAGGTGAGAATTGTTGAGCATTGAACGTGCAACTTCAATAATTGTTCTATTTCTTCTTTCAGCGACTCCATTTTGTTGCGGTGTTCTCACTGAAGAGAAGTTGTGAGAAATACCCTTACTCTCAAGGAAGGAATCAAGAGAACTGTTTTTGAATTCAGTCCCATGATCACTCCTTATTTAGAGAACGGTCAGATTTGTCAGGGTTTCCATCTTCCGAACAAAGGTGATGAGTTCTTCAGGGGTGTCACTCTTAGAACGGAGAAACATTACCCAAGTGAAGCGAGAGAATTCATCAACTATGACCAGCGTATATTTCTTTCCAGCGATGGATTGTTTGTTAACAGGGCCAAACAAATCCATATGGAGTAGTTGTAGAGGTGATGACACTAAAGAAACTTGCTTAGATTTAAAGCTTGCTTTGGTCTGCTTCCCTTTTTCACACGCTGAACATAAAGACTCTTTGGCGTATGAATGCTGAGGTAGACCAGTGACTAACTCTTTTGAAGAAAGAGTGTTCAGTGTCTTGAAATTTAGATGAGATAGCCTCTTATGCCATAGCCAATTGACATCAGATGAGGCCTTTGAGAAGAAATAGGAGTTCTCAGTGGTTGTTGAGTCCATGTTTATTACATAAACACTTTCCAAATGATAACCGCTGAGAGCTATCTTCTCCTTTTTGTCAGCGACAAAGCAGGATTCATTAGTAAAGATTACTTTGTTATCCATGTCGCAAAGCTGACTGATGCTTAGAAGATTATGCTTCAGCCCTTCAACATATGCGACTCTTCTGAAGGAGGTTGTACCATTTGAAAGTACACCATACCCTCGGGTATGTCCTTTTCCATTTCCACCGAAAGTTACAGAGGGACCCTTCTCTTCCTTGTATTCAGCGAGCAGGCTTTTCTTTCCAGTCATGTGTCTAGAGCATCCGCTATCGAGATACCAGATACCCTTCTTAACCTGCAATACAAAGGAAGATTAGTTTTTCTTGGGTACCCACTTGACCATGTATACACATTTGTCAGTGGAAGTAGTTGGAATGGAAGATTCAGCAGTCTTCGCAACATTTGAAGATTCAACTTTGTCTTTCTTCACTTTGGTTAATTTCTTAACTTCAGTGGTAGGATTCACCTTGACCTGATTTGCACCAGGGTTGGTCTTCTTTACCTTGGGGGAAATCTTCACCTTAGCTATCTTTCCAGCTTTGGTGGCTATGGGACACTTACTAGCAATATGATCGGTAAGTCCACAGTGATAACATTTCCTATAACTAAAAATAGTTCTAGGACCATTTGAATGTTGAGCTTTTGATTTCGAATTAGAAGTGCCAGCACCAAGTAAACTATTGGCTTTAGAAATGGGACGAACATTCAGTTCTTCAGATTTCTTACCAAGGACATCCACTCTGAGTCTAGGAGTAGATCGCTGAATAGATTCAGAGATCTGCTTCCTTGATCCAGAGGAATGAGCCACTGAAGCTTTAGAAGCATTCAGCTTTGGTACTAAGGTAACCTTCTGAGGATTCTGGTAAATAACAATTCCTTTACCTTTGTCTTTAGAGACAGAGGTAGGTTTTGAATAAACCATTTTCTCCTTACCTTTTGAGGAGGTAGGAGTTTCCTCAGGGATTGGTGTATGGGACGAGGAGCACTGAGAAGATGAAGTATCAGCGACTGAGGATACGAACATTCCAAATTTAAGCATTGAACTCTCAGTGGTTGGTTTTGGAGTATCATATTTGTAACCCAAACCACGTTTATCACTCAGGGGAATCTGAGACTTTATTATCTCAGTGATCTTTGTTGAAGAATTACACCATCCTTCAGCAGTAGCTTTTTCAGCTTTTAATGCAGCGATAGCTTCTGCTCGTTCGATTTTGACTAGCTGATTTAAATATACTTGATCTTTAAAATCTTCTTCAATTTTAGAAAGCTTTTCTATTTGAAGGTGGCAGTTTTTAAGCTTTTCAGCGAGATCAAGGTTTTGGTTTTCAACCACAGTTTTGCCGTTCATGGCTTCGTATAAACTTCTAGTCAAGAGATCGATCTTGGTAAAGAAAGAAGGTGATACCTGAATAGCAGAGGTTGAAGTGGAGGGAGTGTCTGAACTTTCTTCCTCTTCTTCAATCTTGGCCATAAGACATAGATTTGCTTCATCATCTTCAGAGTCAGATGATGATGCTTCTTCATCAGAAGCAGCCCAATCATAGTTAGCCATCAGGCCTTTACTCTTCTTCTTAAAGCTTTTCAGCTTAGCATTGTTTCTTTCAGCTTTGAATATTTGTCATCTTTATTCCTTGGAACAAAGGATTTCTTTGTAAAAGCTGAGGGTCTAGAAACTTTCTTAGACCTGCACTCGTTAGCGAAATGTCCTGTCTTTTCGCAGTTAAAACAAGTAACAGTAGCCTTATCAACAAAAGCTGATGATCTAGGCTTGTCAGTTTTGGAAAGAGGTTTGTTCATTCTAAACATTATCTTTTTGGCAAATCTCCTGAACTTCTTAGTTAGGAGAGCCAAAGATTCATCATCATCTGAATAATCAGAATCTAATGACCTTTCAGAGTTACTTTCTAACTCACTGATAGTGACCAAGGGTCGCTGAGTAGAAGGTTCCTCTGAGATTAAAGCAACGGGGGTGCTTTTGGAATCTTTTACAAGATTCTTCTTAAGATGGCTCGATTGCTCATGATTCAGCAACGTGCCATATAAGGTTGAAAGGGTCATTGATTTTAGATCCTTTGATAGCTTGAGACACATAGAATAATTGTCCCAGCTTTCAGGTAAACATTCTAGAAACTTTGTCAGTACTTCAAAGTTAGAATATTCCTTACCAACAGTTTTCAGATCTATAATTAAACAATTAAAACGTTGGTGAACTTCAGAGAGAGATTCATTCTTACCAGAAATGAAGCTTTTGTATTGTCTTACCAGGTTGATCTTTCTTGAGTCCTGGACTTCAGACGTTCCTTCATACTGAACACATATTGTGTCCCACATGGCTTTTGATGTTTTCAGATTCATGACGGAATGGTAGACTTCGTCAGGAAGAGCCATGGATAGTATGGATCTGGCTTTTGAATCTATAGCCACTTTCTTCTTATCTTCGTCAGTCCATTGAAAGATTTCCTTAGGTACCAGCCTTTCTGGAATAGCAGGTCTATTCTCAGCGGCTGGAACAGCAGCATCAATTCTTACAGGGATGAATGGACCATTCTCGAGATAGTAAGGCATAGTAGGGTCTACACCTTCTAAGAAGAGTGTCATCCTATTTTTCCATAAGTTGAAGTTATCTCTGGAAAATCTAGGGGGTTTAGCAAGAGAACCATTGTCTATATAATTTGTGTTTGTGTTGGTGGCCATTTTCAGATAATAGCAAGGAAGAGAAATATCTTAGATTAGATCTTGTTTATGAGATTAAACAAATCTGCTCTGATACCACTTGTTGGTCCCGAAGGCCTATACAAGTTTGTAGAAGGGGGGGGGGGGGTTGAATACAAACACACAGATTTTACTTTTCTAAATTGTTTATTGATAAATCATTAACAATTTACAGCTTGTTGCGGAAACAAGATTAAGGATAAACCTAAATCTAAACAAGTTGGAACACTAAGGTTTCTTGCACTAAGAGAGATAAGGAAATTACTAATAATAACCTATCTTGAGATAAGAGATTGAACTTGTCCAGAGTTAGCAAGTTACTTCAAATGAAGTGGGTTCATCTCTTTATATATTGCATGCATTTAATTCAAGTCAGTATACACTTTACACGTGTCATCAGCTGGTTGGTTGCATGTCATTGACCTTGGTTGACAACCTTAATAGCCGCATGGATGAACAGTGTAGTATCAGAGTGGTTGTACGATTTCAAACAGTCGGAGGTTCTTTTCTGACATTTCGTACGGAGTCGTGCAAGGGGGGTTAAGACAAAAGTACTTTGTACGGAGGACATCATGATCAGCTTTCGTTGATTCAGAGCATTATCATTTTCTATTCAGCGAATGATAAATTTCAGCGATAGCTGAAGTCTTGTACTTAATACTTCAGGTTGAGTTGACAAATCTGAGTCTTCGCTGATCCGCATCAGTTCATTAGGAGACTTGTCGCTGGTTCTTGAGCTTGATCTTCGACTTCAGCGTAGAACCTTTGTTGACGTGAAACTTGTCTTCAGGGATCATAAGTAAACAACTAACTAATCAGCGATCATCATAATGACTGAATAGACTCAGAGCATTAATGGTGAACAGTGTTCGCTGAATGTTTAATTTAAAGAGCGAGAGTTCCTATCAGCGCTACTGTAAGATCTTAGTACTTATCAGCGATAGTGAAACTATGATACATATTGTTTACTTACAATTTTCACTAAGTATATAAGAGAGGGTCATTATCAAATCACTGAGGGTTTGGATCAACAGTCAAAGAAACGCCCGAAAACCGATAAGTTTCACAAAAGACAATCTTATTACTCTCGTTCTTCTAACAGTGAGCTTCATGATTCTTCAGATAATCATGTTCTTAGAAAAGTAAAAATGGTTTGGAGAAAGAAATCAACTACAGAAGACAGTGATGGAAACAAGTTTCATAATTCTCCTGTAGTTGATACAAAGTCATTTACTTCCAAGACTGGCTCACGTGCTCATGTTTCATTTGTTGCAAACACTGTGCTTACTGAGTCATCCTAGTCGCGCTTGAACTTGTTCTTTGATCTTCATTCACATTTTATAATGACTTCTGATCAACTCAGATCAGGACTCGTTCTAAAAAGATTGACTTCTAAACATGCCAATTTAGAACTCGTACTTCAATGTGTGCTTAATGTTTTATTGGTTCATTCAAAGAGTGTTAGGAATTACATTGTTTCTATGGTCTATCCAGAACCGGAAGGACCTACCCAAGAAACACATCCTTTTTAGATAACAGTGAGGGGTCTAGATGTATAGACGAGTTTGGAGTGAAAAAAAAAATGGTGAGGATGTGACAGGACTTAAAAGACATATTGGTCCTTACCAATCCGAGTCAGTTAGCCGGGTAACCATATAATCTATTCATTCTCGTTCTTTGGAGATGAATATTGAAACAGACATGGACCCAGTGTCGACAACTCGTGTCACCCCACCTAGCCACTCAAGCATCTCACAAAAGATGTTTGTTTCATAAATGCACGGAGATTTAGCACATAATCTATCTATTCCTCACTCGGAGGTCTTAGATATTGAAAAAGGAAGACATCAGCTTCGGTCTCCGAACTTCATATTCTATTCACTGTGTCAATTGATTTTTAACTTGAGTCCCAGGTTAAATCAATTTTTGAGCCAAATCGATATAATTTATTTCTTTCACACATGCACGAGTCATTGTGATTCCCATTGCATATCTTCGTGATATTGTCGGAACAGTTTGAGAGGTAATTTTTAATATTTTACTTTAGTGATAACTGGAAGTCCTATCAGAGATACCCCGATGCCAACTCTGAACATAGGCCACACAATTATTTTAATTGTTGTGATAACAGTTACTATTGGGTTTCTGTGTTAGATGATTACCCTATTTTGGTTACTTACCGTTTTATCTGGTACTTTTGCTACTCATCAGTGTTGTCTTTGAAGTTACATGATGCTCAGGATGCTCCTAATCATCATGAGGGGGAGAACTGATACAAATTCAAAGACAAAGATCATCATCATGAGGGGGAAAAACGTTATAAAAGTTCAAAGACCCAGACTATCAAGTTGAGGGGGAGTAAGCAAAAGTTGAAGGGGAGTAACTGTTATAACTTGTGCTGAAAATATTACAACGTGCATGGTTCTTCTATCCGTTTAACAAAGTGCTGAAGTTTTCAAAGCTAATTCAACTCGTGGTTCAACTCGTGATACTAAGAAGACCAAGAGCATATTTCAAGGGGGAGCGTGAAATATATGAAGACAAGCAACACTAAAGTGCTTCAAAGATTCAAGACGAAGAGAAGATCAAGATCGGAAGAGTTCAAGTTCGTATTTTTCTTTATATAACTTTAGGGGGAGATTGTTAGGACTAAAAGTCCTATAAAATAGAAAGTGATATAAAGAAATAATTGGTGTTATTTATTGGTTTGTAAAGCCTCTCAAGATAATGGGCTTTATGGCTAATGGGCTTGGGCCTGTCAAGCCCTTGGTATTTATTGTGTGATTAGAGTGGTAATTAGGTGAGACTTGGTGAGATTAGCCGTGCGCTTAACAGAGTTTAGAGAGAGAGTTTGCTCATCATTATAATCTTGTAACTCTCTGAATTCAATCAATAGAGGATTAATCGTTTCATATTCTTTGTTACTTGTTAATCTGGGATCTACACAGCGTATCGTGGGATGATCGGCTCTCTTCTATAACTCTCTGAATTCAATCAATACGGATATTATGTATGCAACTTGTTTATGTGCACGATATCAATCTGAACTTAAGGAATCTCATTTGATCGCTGTAAAGCGTATTTTTCGATACCTTAAAGGTACTCCTAACCTAGGTCTTTGGTATCCCAAAGTGTTGGTCCCGAAGGCCTATACAAGTTTGTAGAAGGGGGGGGGGGGGTGGGGGGTTGAATACAAACACACATATTTTACTTTTCTAAATTGTTTATTGATAAATCGTTAACAATTTACATCTTGTTGCGGAGACAAGATTAAGGATAAACCTAAATCTAAACAGGTTGGAACACTAAGGTTTCTTGCACTAAGAAAGGTAAGGAAATTACTAATAATAACCTATCTTGAAATAAGAGATATGAACTTGTCCAGAGTTAGCAAGTTACTTCAAAATGAAGTGAGTTCATCTATTTATATACTGCATGCATTTAATGCAAGTCAGTATACACTTTACATGTGTCATCAGCTGGTTGGTTGCATGTCATTGACCTTTGTTGACAACCTTAGTAGCCGTAAGGATGAACAGTGTAGTATCAGAGTGGTTGTACGATTTCAGACAGTCGGAGGTTCTTTTCTGACATTTCGTACGGAGTCGTGCAAGGGTGGTTAAGACAAAAGTACTTTGTACGGAGGACTTCATGATCAGCTTTCGTTGATTCAGCGATTATCATTTACTATTCAGTAGATGATAAAGTTCAGCGATAGCTGAAGTCTTGTACTTGATACTTCACGTTGAGTGGACAAATCTGAGTCTTCGCTGATCCGCATCAGTTCATTAGGAGACTTGGCGCTGGTTCTTGAGCTTGATCTTCGACTTCAGCATAGAACCTTTGTTGACGTGAAACTTGTCTTCAGGGATCATAAGTAAACAACTAACTTATCAGCCATCATCATAATGACTGAACAGACTCAGAGCATTTATGGTGAACAGTTTCGCTGAATGTTTAACTTAAAGAGCGAGAGTTCCTATCAGCGGTACTGGAAGATCTTAGTACTTATCAGCGATAGTGAAACTCTGATACATATTGTTTACTTACAATTTTCACTAAGTATATAAGAGAGGGTCATTATCAAATCACTGAGGGTTTGGATCAACACAAAGACTCAGGGTTTGATCTACTCGCCTATTCAGATAGTGATTTTGCATGATGCAAATTGGATAGAGTGAGTCTCAGATTCGTGCAACGAACAATGAAATCAAATAGATAAGCAATAGTTTATGACTTCAACTGGTCATCCATATATTAGCTTTCAGAGAGAATTTACAATACGAATGAGAAAGCAAATGAACAACTAGCCTATTTTTCTAAGGCTAATGAACTATTTATATGGCGGGTCCGTGGTTAACAAACCCACGGCCCGTTCACTAATAAAGCTCAAATACAAGAATTACAAATTAAACCCTGAACTTTAATTCAACATAAATTGACCCTAACAATCTCCCCCTTTGAATTGAAGTTCGATTTGGCGCCAGTTCGCGACATATCTTTTTCGGAGCGCGAACTGAACCTCGAACATTCTGATAGCACGGCGATAGTCGATGCGTTCTTCAACCACTTCTAAAGCGTTTCGTGCAGTTATCTCATTCGAGTTAGGAACATACGAAACCTTCTAATTTTCAGACTCGTGCTGAATGATCTTTCGAAGAGCATCTTGTACTTTGAAGAGCGTGTCGTCGCAGAATCTATCCACCTGACTGAAGCGCAGAAATCTTTTCTCTTTCTGTTCGTTGAGGTAGACGATCCTAATTTCAGGTTCTAGAAGCATAGCGTTCTCGGGATACATATTCAACTCAGGAGTTTGCAGATTCGGCTTTATCAGATTTACCCACTTTGCCTTGTTCTCGAGTGCCATTTGAAAGTCCGTTAGATAAGACATCATAATTGTATGGAACAGAAATCGATGAACAGCTTCGAGCGCCTTTGTAACTGGTAGCGGTCAGATAGTTCTTGAACGAAGGTCTTTCAGAATTGCCAGGAAGTCAAACGGTCGGAGGTGCTGGTAGTCGGCTTCAGAAAATTTCCATTCATTCCTATCTTCACGTCGGACAGTGAATACAGGATAGACGATTTTCGTGATGCGTCTGGACTGTATGTTGATCACCTCTGTGATCTGATGCTTGGTTCTGACTTGACTGACTGGAAGACACCGCTTCATTGCGCAGTTATACCGGCGTTGGTATTAGGGGTTGAAGCTGTAAATACCAAGGCAGAAGGTCGGCTCGATCGGGCGTGGCTTGTGAACAAACAACTTCTTCAGGGATTCCTCCAGATGAGGAATAAATATTGGGATCTTCTCCCAACGAATTTGTTGCTGTTGAGGAAGTGGGAGATCATAAGTTGTCGGTTGCTGAGGAGATGTCTGAATATTGGCAGTTGAGGTCTCAGGTCTTGTTGAAATTGCATCGGGTTGAGCAGAGTGAACGGGAGAAGAACCATATAAATTCTGGAGCCGTAACTGATCATATTCAATGTTGTCATCGTCATCAGTAGGGAAAACCAAATTGACCTGGAGATTTGCGGCACTGGCGGCTTTTTCATACCATGCATCTTCGGTCTCCGGGTTGGTTTCACAGTCTGGATCTATCATATCAAATAACGGTCTGTCTGATGAGTCAAAATCAACCAGTTCCTGTGTTGAACCTTCGGGCTTTTCAACCGTTGGGTCATCATCATCTGATATTTTGTTGATCCCATTTTAAGACAAACAAACAATAGAAGATAAAATCCATAGAGAAAGTAGAGATAAGATAAAAATTAAGAACAATACTCATAGAAATCTTATCTCATATTCATTGATTCAAGGTATGGAGGGGGAAATTGGAAGAACACCACACTAAACGTGAAATCGACTCTCATAAGAAATTAGTCTGTGTGTGTTGATTGTGAACTCTCCAGATTTCTCAACTTAACCTAAAATAAGCCTATGGACACCTTTATATAGGGCCCATTTACACAAAAGGCATAAGCCCATAAGGCTAATTACAAAGATACATAAATCTAATTATAAAGCCCATACAATAATTTCTTTATAAAACATTCATATAAATTAGGGGCTAATCAAAGCTAACAATCTCCCCCTAATGTTTTATAAAGAAAGCATCATCTTATAGTCTCCCCCTTGCTTTCTTTAGAACCTTTGGTGTTCCGTTCTTCAAGTCTTCAAAGCATCACGAGCTCCCCCTCAAATGTAGGCTCATCTTCTTGAAAGACCGAGACAAATAACACTTTCTGTCCAGCTTTCATGTCTCAACTTCACCACTGTTTTTGACCATCATGGAGACTGATTGAAAGAAAACATAAAACATGTATAATGAACTCCAGCCTCTTAGCATTCCAACGATCTATGATTCATCCATTTTTGGATGAAAAACGAGTGAGTTGTGTAAGTTTTCCCTCAGCTGCGCAGAACGGTCGTCAAAACAGAAAATTTGACGCTTAAGATCCCATTGAGTAAGCATTCAGCACCGAGCTTTAAACATGAATAACAGAGGAGGGAGTGACATTTAAAATGTCACAAATGTAGCTTGACACCATGAAGAACCATTGAGAGAACACCGTTCTTGAAAGCGGAAAAAGAACAAGTGAAATGCGATGCTTTCGATCCAGCAAACATCCACTGACTTTGACACATATTCTAACCAATAAGAACACTGATTCAGGCCAAGCTCAGAACATCAAAAATGTACCTCTGTGTCTTAGGGATTTAATGCAAATGGATTCGTGTCATTTGGAGCACCGAGTAAAAAGTTGTGCGCATGTTTCTGAAACAGCGCAAAGCTGTCAGAAAAATATGAAAATTTCGGGCTTCAGGCTTTTGGCTTATTTTGATTTCTGGACCATCGACCTCTTATGTACATCCTCTAGTCTACCTCTGGTCCTCCCCTATGGTTGCTGTTCTTCTTAGCTTTTTGTTCCACAGAGGTGTATGGATGGTTCTGTTGTTTTACAGAGGCTCTGTGCATACCTCTATGTACCAGCTCTTGATCAGTCTTGGCACGTCTTCTCGATAGCCTTGCAGATGTCTTTTGCACCATCTTGGACTTCTGGACTAACCTCTTTGCACTAACAGAGGTTCTGTGAGCACACCAATGCATTTGGATAGTGGCTTAATCTGGACAGCCGCACCATACAGTAGTAGCTTAATAGCATCTCTGAATCATATGTGCATACTCTGTTGGTGTACAGAGCTTCTGTGGACAACCTACAGAGTCTCTGTATATAATAAGCTCAAACACCAACAGCTTAATCGTGCACACAACAACTTCTGTTGGTTTGCATAATCTGCTCATCTACATCTGCGCACACTTGTTTTGATTTTCTGCATATAACATCTGCGCACATCTGTTTTGATTTTCTGCATATAATCATCAACAACATCTTAACAACTTATCAACAGCTTGATCAGTTTGTGACATCAAACAACAACCAAATAGCCGCCAATTGAGCAGCCAAACAACAACTTAATTCTGTCATATTTGTTGCACATATCCAAGTTCAGCTGGGCACTTAAGAGCTGATTTAAGATTTGAATTTGAAGTTTTGTTCATGAATCTTCTGTCACATGAAGAAAACTTTGAAACGGCTATAGTGTACTCATTCTGTTAAGCTTCTCAATAGCTTACACATCAGCTTAGCAGTTTGCAAAGTGTCTTTTGAAATCAGGATAGCATCAATCTTTTCAGAATTGTTTAATATCTGATTACACATAACCTGTTGAAGTACTTTGAATGAGCTCATGACAGCAACAAATAGAAGACCAATTTGAACATAGTAGCTTATTGAACAAGCTTTGCTGTCACATATTCACCATAACAGTCTATTGTTTATTAAAAAAAAACTCAATAACTGACAGCACTTGATTGGATTATCAATAAACAGATTTGTAATGTGTTATACAAGCAGCGGAAAGTAAACAAAATCTGGGTCAAAAAGAGTCCAATCTCGAATAAAATCAAGGTCAAATCTGAAATCCACAACCTAACTATCGAGATGCTAAAATAGCGATGGACTAAAGCACACACAAGGATGGGATCATAGATCAACCATCTACTTTGTGCTTATCAAATCAGACCAATAAAGTAGGAAGGATCAAAACACACACATGTAATAAATCTGATCAAATTTGATCCAAATAGAATCAAATCTTCACTTAGACATTTCATCAAACATGTGGTGTGTAGAAACAGATTTTGTGTGTAGAATCAATCATTTTCTGTCAAAACTTATCCAAATCTCATTTAAAACAAAGATTGGATTTTCAATAAGCACAAAACAGAAAATGAGACATAGAGATGATATTTGTGTTTAGGCTCATGTGATTTAACAATTGTTGGTTCATGTTTTGCTTAAACAATGATCTTAACTTTCAGTTAGTTCAGATTTAGATATGGTGCAAAAGCATATTTAAGAACTGAAAGATAATGTAAGGTAGAAGAATACACAATATCAAGTAAACAGTATGTAAAGAACAGATGAGTATCTCCAAGATTACTGTATTTGATATTAATCAAGAACATAACAAGAAAGAACTGCTGGTGTGTGTGTTTATGCGTAGCTTAATGTGTAAAAATGTTCTTGTTTTTAGAAGAACTCAACATGAGTCTTTTATTTATACAATTACAAAGGGGACATACTTTAGACAATAAGGACTGATCTACAGTAGACAAGATCGTATGAACAGTAGCAAGTACGATGTTCATTTAATGCGCATGTTCCAATTCCGACAGAGCCCTATCAGAGTTTGACACGTGCAGTTAATGTCAGGGCACGCCTGGAACAAGTGGATGAACGGATCCTGGAATAGTAGAAAGATATTTGTAAATCTTCCAAGTCTTCAGTATAAACCGCAGAGGCTCTGTCAAGGGCGACATAGATTCTGCGGCTTGGTCCTCTGCGAGCAGTCTTCTGCTGATTCTTGCCTTCGGTATTCTTGGGTTCTTCTGTAGAGCCTCTGTGGGTTACTTCTGTACTTAGACTATTTTCACTACTTTCACAAACAGAGATTTGAGCTAACAATCTCCCCCTAAGTAGTGAAAATTAAAAATTTGAAAGTGCAAGTATTTTCTAAGTACAAAAACATTTTCTTTTTACATTAGATTATGCCAGAGGCATTTACATTTGATTGTATTGAAAAGAAAATATTACAGAGGATCTGTTTGACTGACTCTGACGTTGGCATCCTTGAAGTCATTGAAACTTCTGCGGTCGAGTCCTTCTTGTATGAGCTCGTGATAGAAGCTGATGCAGAGAGTTCAGAAGTTGATTGTTGCGTCGATAACCTCTATCAGTCTGTCGGCAAGACTTTGATTCATGAGCTTTGTTCCTCTGTGCTCCACTAGTATCGCTCTAAACTCTGTCAAAGTACTTGTTGCGTACTTCTGACATTCCATCTCTACGAACAACTTTGATTTACCAGAAGAATCTGGAAATTCTAACCCGACCCTTGGATTTGTGATGATTGAGTTTGGTGTAGCAGAGGGAGGGCAGTAGTCTTCTGGTGGTTGAACGTTTAAGCTTTTCACTCCAAGATCTCGAGCCAATTGGAAATCTACCATGCTGTATAGCAGAAGCTTTTCGCGTATGGCCTTTCTAATCACCCTATAGGCTCTGTGAACTTCGTCGGTTATGAAGTTCTCTTTCGTCCATTCCAGAAGATCAGGTAGATCATAAGGATTGAGATTCCTAAGATCTGCATTTGTAAATTGGTTCTCTGATTTGTCCTCTCTTTTGACCTTGTAGATGTTGTAAGAGAGTTTAGGCCAGGTTCTGGTTCTTGAGAACTTACAATATAGGACTTTGACGATCTTTGATGTTGAGAAGACTTCGTGTTTAGGCTTGGGTTTTGTTCTGGTGAAGAGGTTTTCGAGGTCAGCACGGAAGTCAGGGTCTTGAATGGTTGGTTCTGATTGATCCATTATGCCCATTTTGCTGTATAAGTACCTGTATACCGCTTCTTCCATTTGTGGTGGTGGTGGTTGAGGTAAGGTTCTGCGCAGCGCATCTAATTGGTTCTTGACTTCTGCCACTCGATCTTTTGAAGGTTTTGTCTTTGGATCCAGAACAGGAATATTTGACAGAGGTGTAGTGCCGAAAGCCCAGTCTTCTTCTTCAGGCTTTGGTGTCTTATACGCATCGAAAGAGCTCTTCATCAGTTCTTCTGTCGAAGGTTGAAGCTTGGGCTTTTTCTTCTGCGGTTCTTCTGTTATAATCCTTTTCCCTTGTCTTTTGCCTTCGGTTGTTCTGCTTGTTGAGATGGGGTTGCCTCTATAGGATTTGACGCTTGAGTCTCAGAGGGCTTTGTTGTTGATGTTTCTGTTGGTTTGGGGATTGCCTCTGTTGGTTCTGACACTTGAGTTTCGGAGGGCTTGATTGGTGAGTTGGGTTCTGTTGGAGAGGTTTCAGGTGTTTTGCTCAGATATTTTCTTTTGTGAGCAATGGTTTTGGTTCTTGGGTTGGTTTTGGGTGTTGGGGAAGGTAGTTCGTCTTCGGAGGATGTCAGAAGTTGGACCTCTTCTTGGATTTGGACATCTTCTCCAAATACAGAAGAAAAATCGACAGAGGTGGGTGTTGCCTCTGTGGTCTTCTGTTGAACTGTTTTGGGTACTTGGGTTTCTTCAGTAATAGATTCCACGTAGATGGTTGTTGTCTCTGTGGTTTTGTTTCTGCTTTGGGTTTCAGGTTTTTGGGTTTTAGCAGGGGTTTCTTCAGAGATCATTTCCACAGAGGTGGTTGTTGCCTCTATGGCCTGTTGTTGGTTTCCTCCTTGGTTTTGAGTTGGGGGAATTTGGTTCAGGGGTTCTGCGGATACTGGTGGTTCTGGTAGACCTTTGCTTGCAGCTACTTCCCTTTGTTTCTCCCCTTGATCCCCCCCTCAGAATGATCTGATGAATCGTCAGAATCATCATCAAAGTCATCCTGACCCTTATCTGTTTTACCTTCTGCTCTGCAAGATGTATCTGGTTTCTTTAGTGGAACAGCCCCTGCAGCAATCATCTTTGCGCATAAGTCATCACAGAGGCCGAGCAGTGTTTCAACCTCTTCTTCTGTGTTGAAGGGCATTCTGCCGATGCTTGCTTGAAACTCTCTGACATAGTTTGCATTGGCAGCGGTGAAAGCTCTGATGGATTCGGTCATCTGATCAAGTATTCCTTGGCCGAGTTCTGTCACTTGAGCTCTTGTCATGTAGTCAGAAGGCTTCATGGCCTGAGTATTTCTGGTTGTTTACTCTTGAACTTAGTCTAAGGCCTTCTTCAGGTCTTTAGGTGTAAGACCCTTAGATTTTGAGGATTGCTCTTTTACTTGTTGAAGAAAGTGCTTGACAGACTCTTTGAAGGCAGTGGTGGCGGCTTTTCCGAATTCAGCAGCTGCAGAGGTTGCAGTGTTTGTTGCAGAGGACTTCATCTGAGCTACGGTATGTTGTACCTCTGTGGACAGGTTGTCCATTTTGGTATTTAGATTTGTGATAGCCAAAGATGTTGATTCTGCAAAAGTTTTGAGACAGCTTTGCAACTCTTTCACTGTTTGGTTCACAGAGGTGACAAGGATTTGGAACTTATCCCTTGATACATGTGAACTCGTTGTAACCTCCGGGGGAACACATTCGTCCCCAGAGTGAGTCTCTGTTCCTGAGACACCTCTTTCGCCCTTGATTTGATGTTGGGGGCGGAAGGATTTCCTTCTGATCCTCGAGCAGAAGCATCTAGTGCTTCAGACTCTACAGAAGTTCTGAGAATGACATTGTCTAGATCCACTCCAGAGGTGGGTACTAGATTATCCTTCTTTTGATTCCAGAGGTGGGTACTAGATTGTCTAGAGTCTCTGTGTCTTTGTGCACTCTTGTTGGTTCCCGTTTTGTTTAAACAAGATTATCACATCTATTAGTTCAAGTTTGAGTTTGATGCGGAAGCGTATTTGAATAACTAACAGATATGTTTGATAGATTTAGAACACAATATAAATAAACAGTGAACAGGAAATAATATCTCAAAGTTTACTGAATATATATATATTAAGACCAGATTCAAGAACAGTAAGTAAGCAAAGCTTTAAAACAGATATGACTCTCAAAGTGTTTAACCTGTGTGTTCTTGTGATGTTTTTCTCTCAAAGTGTTCGATTGATCGATCGATGGATTGATAGATTAATAGGAAGAACTCAACATGAGTCTTCCTTATATACTACTCTAAGGGGACCATAAAGCATATGCTACTATTCACAAAGGATGGTATGAATAGTTGGACGGATGGCATGAACAGTTGGGCGTGCTGTATTGCATTTAATGCAGCAGACGTCTATTATGTACTAAGCCCTATTGAATCCAACCAGAGTTTGACACGTTGCAGTTGGACAGGGCATGCTATCATGCAAGTTGATGAACAGGTCCTGTAACAGTAGCAAGATATTATAAATATCTTTCAAGTCTTTGTTGAAGACCGCAGAGGCTGTGTGAAGTGCCACAGAGGTTCTGCGGTTTGGACCTTAGAAGAGCAGTCTTCACCGGATTCCGAGTCTTTGGTCTTCTTTGCGCGTGTGACAGAGCTTCTGTAGGGCGCCTCTGTAGCTTCTGTAGCTTCTTGACCTTGATCTCTCGGTAAGTTCGGCAGAGCCTCTGTAAGAGGCTTTCTTCACTTAGCCTATTTTTCACTACTTCTAAATACTTCTATGATTAGGAAGATTGAAACTAACAATCTCCCCCTAAGTAGTGAAAAATAAAAAAATTAACTTGAGTTTAGTTAGGCTAAGTTAGATAAGACAGAGGTTAAACAATACCTCGAAAGTTCTTTCATTCAGAAATATGCCAGAGGCATTTTACATTTGAGTACAATGAAAGATAAACTTTTGACTTGGTTTACAGAGATTTGAGGTTTGAGAATCAGATTTTGGCATCTTTGAAATCGTTGAAGCTTCTGTTGTCTCTTCCAATTCTTCTGATCTCTTTGTAGAAACTGATGCAGAGTTCTCTTAGGCGAATTGTGGCATCAATCTCTCGGATGAAAGTATCTGCAGCATCTCTATCCATTTTCTCTGTACCTCTGTATTTTACAAGGCTTGCTCTGAACTTGTTCAGAGTACTAGTTGCGTACTTCTGACAATCCATGCACACAAATAGTTTAATTTCGCCTTGTGGGTTTTGAAATACTAACCCGAATCTTGGTTCTGTAATGATAGAGTTGGGCACGGCGTCGGGTGGGCAACGATCTTCTGGTGGTCGTAAATTTAGATGTTTGAGACCAAGATCCTTTCCCAGTTGAAAATCTATCATACTGAAGATCATAAGCTTTTCCCTCATTGCTTTTCTTAACACTTGATAGGCTCTGGTGTTTGCTTCTGTGGTGTAGTTGTCTTTTGTCCATTGCAGAAGGTCAGGTATATCATAAGGATTGATATTTCTTAGGTCAGCATCAGCGAATGTGGTTTCTGAATTGTCTTCTCTTCTGACTTTGTAAAGATTGTACCTGACCCTTGGATAGGTTCTTGTAAAGGAGAACTTGCAGAAGATTACCTTTTTGATCTTGTGGATTGAGAAGACATCTGCTTTGGTTCTTGGATTTGTTCTTGTGAAGATGTTCTCAAATTCTTCTCTGGTCCTTGAATCTGTCACATGATCTGTTGGATGATTGGTCTGAAAGGTTTGTTTATAGAGGTATTTGTATACCACTTCTTCCATCTCTTCATGTGTTGGACCAGGTTGTGGTACTTGTCTTCTGAGACTCTCCATCTGTTGAACAACTTCTGCAGCTCTGCCAGTAAGTGGAATGTCTGATAGGGGCTTTAATCCATATGCCCAATCAACTTCTTCAGGCTTTGGAGTTTGGAAGGCATCAAAGGCGCTATTCATCAATTTCTCTGTAGGCTTGGGCAATGATTTCTTTTTCTTTGGCTATTCTATCAGTATTGCTTTGCCCTTGTCTTTGGCTTTTGGAGGTGCATAACCTGTTTCTTCTGTAGGGTTGGAGGTTGGTGCTTCTGTTGGCTTGATGGTTGCCTCTGTAGGTTTTGACACTTGTGATTTAGAGGACTTTTGTGGCGATGGTTCTGTTGGCTTGATGTGCTCTGTAACCTCTGTTGAAGGTTCTTTGGTGACTTCTTCTGTGAGCTCTATTTCTGTTGGTGAAGATTGAACATCGAATCTTCTTGCCATTTTGAAAGCTAATGTGAACCTGTGCCTTTCTTCTTCTCTCTGCGACATTCGATCAGTCATTGTATTGTGCATCTTTCTCAGAATATCAGAAGCAGAGGTCGCAGAGGTCGTTGCTCTTATTGGTTTGGTGGCAATCGACTTTCTTCTTTGTATGGTTTGGGGTTTTTCTGTTGATTTTGTTGAAGGACTCTTTTCCAAGTTGATTACCACAGGGGTGGTTGTTGCCTCTGTGGTATGCTGATCAGCTTCTGGAATATTGGTTTCTTCAGGAGATGATTCCACAGAGATGGGTGTTGTCTCTGTGGTCTGTTGATTTTGTTTTTGATCTTGGGTTTGTTCTGGAGGGGCTTGACTGATTGGTTCTGCTGCGATTGGTGGAGTTTGTATTCCTCTGGTCGTAGCTTTATCCCTTATATTCTCCCCCTCAGGATTATCTGATGGACCAGGATGGTCATCATCAGAATCATCCTGACTTTTATCAGAAGTACCCTCTGCTCTGCAGGAAGCTTTGGGTTTCTTTGGTAGTTCTGCTCCTGCGGCAATCAACTTCGCACATACATCATCACAGAGGCCGAAAAGACTTGCAAGTTCTGCTTCTGTGTTGAAGCGCATTCTGCCGACACTTTTTCTGAACTCTTTGACGTAGTTGGCATTTGCAGCAGTGAAGCAGACAATGACTTCTGTGACCTGGTTTATGACATTCTGGCCGAGCTCTGTTAGCTGTGCTCTGGTCATGTAGTCTTTAGGCTGCATCAGTATTGTGTTGCGCATTGCTTCTGCTTGAACGTTTTGCAGAGCCTTCTGTAGATCTGCGGGTGTGATGCTCTGTGATTTGTTGGATTGCTTGTTCATTTGTTCAAGGAAATGTTTTACTGATTCCTTGAATGCAGAAGTTGCGGTAATTCCAAAATCTTTAGCAGCAGAAGTGGCTGTAGTTGTTGCAGTTGTTTGCGCAGAAGATTTCAACTCTGTGATGGCTGTTTTCACCTCTGTGGACAGATTGTCCGTTGAAGCGCGAATACTCATCAATTAGGACAAGTATATATTTCTTGCCACCTAGGCTCTGTATGGCAATGGGACCGCAGAGGTCGACATGAAGCATGTACAGAGGCCTAGTGCAAGACACATCTGTTTTGCCTCTGTGGGAAGCTCTTTTGAGTTTTCCCATTTCACAGGCAGAACATAAGTGATCCTTATTAAATTTAACATTTGGCAAACCTTTAACTAGATCAAGTTTGACCAGTTTATCCAATGTGTGAAAGTTTAAGTGACAGAACCTGTTATGCCATAACCAGGCTTTTTTACTTTCGTAAACTACAAGGCAAACTTTGTCCTTGGTTGTTGAACAAAAGTTCATCAGATACAGATCACCTTTTCTTTCGGCTCGCAGAAGTTCCATTCCTGTGTCTTCACTTTGCAGAGAGCAGAAAGTCCTTTTGAACAAGACATCATATCCTGTATCACAGAGTTGACTTACACTGAGTAGGTTGTGTTTAAGGCCATTCACATATGCAACTTTGTATACGGAGACGTTTTCCTTCTTTATGACTCCATAGCCTTTGATGTGTCCCTTCTTGTTGTCTCCAAAAGTTACAGATCCACCATCGTGTGTTTCTTTGTACGTGGATAGTAAACTTCTGTCGCCAGTCATGTGCCTTGAGCATCCGGAGTCAAGATACCAAATTGGCACGTACCGCTTCTGTAAGACAATCACAGAGACTTAGGTACCCATATCCATATGGGTCTAATATTGTTAGAATTTTTCAAGTTTGCCTTAGGATTCTTGAAATACATTTTATCTTTTGTAGAAAGATCAGATTGTATCTCTCTAGGTTTTGACTTTGGAGTTTGAATTTTAGTGGAGAGTAAGCAATCTGGACTTGAGAACAGATTTTTTAATTTGAACATAAGATCAAAACAATGACAGTATTTAATATGAGACGTGATTTGTTTGAACTTTTCATTGAATTCATTGAACTGAGTCACAGAGGCATTACATTCGTTCTTAACAATAGATTTCCTATTACAAGAAGATCTATGAATACTAGAATGTTTTTTGCAAAAATCTTGTTTAGGTCCTGCCTTCTGTGAGTCTCTTCTGTGGTGAACGTCTGTCTTCACTGTCACAGAGGAAAGATATTTGTTAGCTTCAGGCCTTAAAGGTTTTGAAAATTTTGAGCTTTTAGGATTTTCATAAGCCTTTTTCAAATTATCAAGCTCTGTAGAGGTTTTGACTTGTACACACATTTTTAGAAAATCTGGACAGATAGGTATCTCTGTGATTTTCTCTTTTGGAGAAATTGTTCTGTTAAGAACCTCAGAGGAGAATTTAACATCCTCTGTGTCACAGTGAATTATCCCTGATTTAGAATCAGTCTATGAGTCGTCAGAGGATGAATCGTCTTCATATACAGAGGTTGAGTCATTTCTTTCGACAGAGGCTGGATTTTCTGAGCATGTATCGTACGAGTTTTCTTCCTCTGTAGAAAAACTTTCATAGATGGCAGAGGTTTCAGATGAGATCTCTTCAGCGAGAATTTGATATATAGAAGATGTACAGAGATTTTCTAAAGTATTTGATTTCAAAACTTCCAAAATTTCTTTTTCAATTGATCTTTTAAGATTTTCTTCTGAAAAGATGGGTTTAAACTCAGGAGCTTTTGCAGATAATTTCTTTTTGACATCTATCATACAGACAAAGGCGACCTGTGTTTGAGTCTCTGGTTTACCAAACTTAAAGATACCAATCTGATCTTGTGTTTTCAGATATTTCTTTGGTTTGATTCCTCTATTAACAGAGGTTGAAGATGATTAATCTGTGTTTTAAAACCACACATTGATCATCTTCGTATGTTTCCTCAAGTGAGGTTCTTCAGAGATTTTAACCCTTTTACTTACAGAGAGTAAGTTTGGAAAATTTTGTTTATTTGTTTTTCCTATCACAAACAGAGAAGATAGAGGTTTAAGTCTTTTGCCTTCAACACCTAGAGTAATATCATCGTACCATATACCTCGTCTTCCTATTTGTGAGTTTACTTTTTCATACACCTTCTGTGCATCTTTATAGTTTTTAAGTAAAACCTCTCTTCTGAGTAGATCATGCCAAAGTACCTCTCTCTCTTTTTGAAAGTATTCTTTGAGAGCTCTTATGTCAGTTGTTTCACTCCTAGAAACTGAAAGCTCTTTAGTTTTGACTTTTAAAGCAGAGGTTAATTCAGAAATTTGCCTTTTTAAAGGATCTACATTTTTGCTCCAATATTTTTCTACTCTTTCCTTTTCTTCAAAATTTTTGGCTTTTTCTTGAGTGAGAAGCCTTACTTCTCTCTCATTAAAGGTGAGTCTTTTCTGAATACTTTCATTTATCTCTTTGAGTTCAATCAGTTCATTGTTAAGTCTAATTGAATCATTTTCTACATATTTAATACAAGAGGTAGAGTTTGAAATGGATACCTCATTGTTAGTTCCCGAGTCGACTTCTGCCATGCCACAGAATAGGGCATTGGTGGTGAATTCATCATCAGAGGTAGAGTCTGACTCGAAGTCCTCCTTATTTGCTTCAGAATGCCCTTTGTTCGCCATTAAGGATTTTTGTGCATAGTATTCAGCCTTCTTTTTGTAAAAAGTTGAGTCCTTCTGTGGGCGACATTGTCTGCTTCTGCAATCTTTTGCGAAATGGCCTGGCTTGCCGCAGTTGAAGCAACCTTGGGAGGTGTTTCCAGTTCGATCGTCAGACTTCTGTTGATCTCCACCTTTCTCTGTTCGGCATTCGTTTGCATAATGACCAGGCTTACCACATTTGTAGCATTCTTGTGTGTGGCCTACCTTGTCATCTGACCTCTGTCGGTCATTTCCTCTGTAGTTTCTGTCGCTCGACCTCTGTCGGTCACTTCTGTAGTCTGACCTCTGTCGGTCACTTGATTCTTCTCTTCTTTCATCATCTCTTCTATCTCTCTGGTTGTCTCTGCTATATCTGTCATTTCCAAACTTTCTTTGGTTACCTCTGAACTCTCTTGTCAATAGAGCCAATGATTTAGCTAATGACGCAAGAGTTATTTCTTCCTCTATCAACTCGTCTTCTTCGCTATCAACCATCACTATCTTCTTCTTCTCCTTCTTCTTCTCCTTCTTCTTCTCCTCTGTTACTCTCTCATTTCTCGGTCTCTCTGTAGCCTCTGTTGATTTACTAACCAATGCGTATGGTGCAATGGCTATTGTTTTAGCCTGTGCTATTTGAGGTTCTTGTGCAACTAGTGTTCCATAGAGATCAGAGAGTGTCCATGAGTCTAGATCTTGGTTTGTTTGTAGAAACATAGACAGTTGAAGCCACTCATCATTCAGACTTTTTAGAAACATGACGTTATTTTCTTCCGAGGTTCTGTGAATTCCGGACTTTCTACATTTGTTTGTGAGAGAGTTGAACCTATCGTACGTTGTTTGCAGAGATTCTGTTGTAGAGGATCTGAATGCATGATATTCATTTATGTATTGTGCCCTTCGGTTCTTCTGTGTTTTAGCACCCCCTTCCAACTGTCTTTCTAATTCTTTCCAAAGATCGTGCGCAGTTTCGCATGCATCTAAGGATTGAAAAAGTTCGTTGGGGATAGCCATTATCAGGATTCTTTTTGTTTTTTGTGCAACTTCATCTTCTGCCTTATCTTCATTTGACCATTCTTCTTTTGGCTTTGGTTTTTGATGTTCAGGGATTTCTGGAGATTCAGCAGTAGCTGGTACTCGTGGTACTGCTATCATGGGAACAGGAGGAAGGTTGTAAAGATATTGTACAAGATTTTTTTCAGTACCCTCAAAAAAATGAACCATTCTTATCTTCCATTGAGGATACTCATCTCGTAGGAGAGTAGGAGGCTTGGTGAGTGAACCAGCAGTAAAGAAGTTATTTGTATTTGTCATTTGTTAAGGTTCTGAAAAGATAGTATGATTAAAAAGTATGAGTCTGAAGATCTGGAAAGTTTTCTGGGTTTGAACAGTTTTTAGAGTACACTTTAATGGAGTTTTAACCTAGAGATGAGGAAAAAAATGATTTATATCACTAATCTTGTAAAAACGAGGATCACTTGATATTGAAAATCAAGCTTTGCTCTGATACCAATTGTTGGTTCCCGTTTTGTTTAAACAAGATTATCAGATCTATTAGTTCAAGTTTGAGTTTGATGCGGAAGCGTATTTGAATAACTAACAGATATGTTTGATAGATTTAGAACACAATATAAATAAACAGTGAACAGGAAATAATATCTCAAAGTTTACTGAATATATATATATTAAGACCAGATTCAAGAACAGTAAGTAAGCAAAGCTTTAAAACAGATATGACTCTCAAAGTGTTTAAGCTGTGTGTTCTTGTGATGTTTTTCTCTCAAAGTGTTCGATTGATCGATCGATGGATTGATAGATTAATAGGAAGAACTCAACATGAGTCTTCCTTATATACTACTCTAAGGGGACCATAAAGCATATGCTACTATTCACAAAGGACGGTATGAATAGTTGGACGGATGGCATGAACAATTGGGTGTGCTGTATTGAATTTAATGCAGCAGACGTCTATTATGTACTAAGCCCTATTGAATCCAACCAGAGTTTGACACGTTGCAGTTGGACAGGGCATGCTATCATGCAAGTTGATGAACAGGTCCTGTAACAGTAGCAAGATATTATAAATATCTTTCAAGTCTTTGTTGAAGACCGTAGAGGCTCTGTGAAGTGCCACAGAGGTTCTGCGGTTTGGTCCTTAGAAGAGCAGTCTTCACCGGATTCCGAGTCTTTGGTCTTCTTTGCGCGTGTGACAGAGCTTCTGTAGGGCGCCTCTGTAGCTTCTGTAGCTTCTTGACCTTGATCTCTCGGTAAGTTCGGCAGAGCCTCTGTAAGAGGCTTTCTTCACTTAGCCTATTTTTCACTACTTCTAAATACTTCTATGATTAGGAAGATTGAAGCTAACAACTCTAATCTCCTCTGAAGAGATGTTTGGATCTAGTTGTGTGCGTGTGGCAGAGGAAACAAATTCCTCTGCAAGGATTTCTGTTGTGATCCGGGGAAATAGATCACTTACTACGGATGAATCCTTTAGAGAGGATTCCCCTGGAATGGTTTCCCAGGTTATTAATGGTACAGAGGATGAAAGAATTTCCTCTGTCCGGATGGTTTGGGTTGGGGTCGAGCCGTGCTTCTCTTTTTCAATATTGCCCTCTTCCACTAGACTGGCGGCAATAGAAGTGTGGGTTGCACTGGGAGTTGGTTTTGGTTGTGTGCCTCTATTAATCCAGGCATCTTTTCTTTCTTCTGCTTCTGTGAAGCATCCAACCACTTGTTCTCCATCTATGGTCTCAACCTCTGTTGCTACCATATGGGTTGAGACTTCTATCCTAGTCTCCCCTTCTTCTGTTACCTCTTCTTCCCTTGGACCTAAGGAGTCGTACATAGGATGAGTACCAAAAAGTTGTTGTACTTGGGGGTGCATAACCTGTGTACCGTCAGATGCAGAGATTACTTGCTCTGGGCTTCTTCTGTGAATATCAAGGCCAGGTTGAAGGAAGGGATTCTGCAGTACCTCTGGGGTCTCAGCCGGATTATCCTTTGGAGTTTGATCATCATCATCAAGATCAGAATCAACTCCAGAGATTGTGAAATCTGGATCTTCTGTGGCTTCTTCGTTTTCATGTGACAGAGCTTCTGCAGTCCATCCTGCAGTGTCAAGGGTGTTGGCAAATTCAGGGCGTTGAAGGAAGTCAGAGAAATTCCCATGATGTGCATAGTTGAGCGGATTTGGGGATTGCAGAGGGGATTCTTCTGCTACTTCTTCTGTTACCTGTTCCTCTACGTCTTCTGCTACTCCTTCCTCTGCAATTGTTTGCATAGGAGACAGAGGTTTCCCAGTTTTCTTCTTGCTCTTTCTCCTCTTGGGTTTAGGTGCCCCTTCCTCTGAGGCTTTGGATTTTCTCTTCTTCTTTTCATATGGGGGAGGGGAGGAGCAAAAGATCCATCTTCTGTGGCATGAGAAGGAGAGGGTTGAGTTTCGACAGCAGAAGTTGAAGTACCCTCTGTGGTTTTCCTCTTTGTTTTCTTTTTAGGAGTTGAGGCAGAGTAGATGGATTTCCTCTGAGCAAGGAACTTGGTTTGTACTTCTTCATGCTTCTGGAAAGCCTTAGCCCATTCTTCATCGGTCATTCTTTCAACTACCCTAGTTTCTAAAGGCACACCTAAACGCGGGGGTGTCACAGGGCTCGGTTCTAGAGTCCTATGATCGCGTATGTAAGCTAACCTTAGGGTTTCATCTGTAGCATATCCCAGAAGTCTTGATGGCAGAGGTCTGCAGAAAGGATATCCATCGACGTGCTCAGTTGGAACGTTTTTTGTCATGGCATATATTTTGGCAGTTGGACCTTCTAAAGACCACTTTTCTAGGAGTAGGGGCCCCAGAAGTACTCCAAGAATTCGTTGATACTGCAGAGGAGGTAGAGATGGTTTTGAGCGTTCTTTGGCTTTCTGGGTGGAGATTTTTCTGTCAATGGTATTTATCATTTCTTGCATCATCAAGGTCGAGTAGTCCAGAGGCAGATCATAATATACCCCGTACATTATGGATAGAATCTGATGGGAGGTTTTATCTGGACTACCGAATTTGCCAGTAAGGCATCTGTTTAGAATTGAGAAGAGGGTATTCCACAGAGGGGGTAATCGACCTCTTCTGAAGTCGTTCCTTTTTCTTAGGGTTGTGTTGTACCCTAACATTTCAACATATCTACAGAGTTCTTCGTCTGTAGGTGCTTCAGCGTAATTCTTTATACATATCAGACCTCTGGTTGGAAGACTGAACTTAAGTGAGAACATCGTTCTATTGAACATGAGTTACATGTGTTGGGTTTTATCAGGCTTAGAAATGTATCCCTTGATCTGTCGGTCCGCTTTGCCAAAATTGGTTTAGATATCTTGCTGACGGTTTTTGTCAACAGGGGGAAGAGGTAATGTTTCTCCAAAATGTGAAGGAGAATGGCATGAGATTCCCCAAAAGTGGTTCTTGAAGGAACAAGATAATAGTTGTTGGATTTGAGAGGAAGAACACTTTCAAAGTGTTCATTTGCGATGAAGTTTTTCTCATGTGTGGTTGGAGAGAAACTTGCTTCATCGCCGGAGTTATCTTTTTCAAGGTCTGCGGCTATATTTGGATTTTGGGAATGCTCAGTTTGAGCAGGTGAGTTTTCTTGAATAGGGAAGTCTTCAGGAATATTGGAGGATGATGCCATTGTTGTTTATCTTGAAGAAAGAGAATGAAAAATAGGTAGGTTGTAGGTTTTGCAAGGTTCGCCAGAGAAGAAGATGAGAGTTCGTAAAGGTTTATGAGGAGTGGTAACTTGGGTTTTATAGTGAGAGGTAATCGGTAGAATCTGAAGAGGTAAATATATAGAAGTGGATAATTTTTGGGGTCCGTACTTGAGTGTGAACGGCGGGTTCAACTTTCCAGGAGAACGTGTGTCATGTACGTCCAATGAAAATATGACACGTCAGCAGTGTCAGAGCACGACTTGACGTCGTACGCGACCCATTAATGCTTGGTGCGTGTGTTTCTTTTCCTCCACATAATTTTTACTCGCAGTAAAATAGCCGTTATTGTTGCAGAATTTCCCAATTTTGAAAATGACAGAAGCTCTGTATAGATAGAGCTCTGTTGTTTGAAACTCTCTTTGTATCCTCTGTTGCTTGCACCTTTACCAAAAAAACGTTTGAAAAGCATTGGAGAGGATCGATAGATTTATAGTAGAAATTTCTTTCACAGAGGTTATGAAGCTCTGTCAGAGCCAGCAGAAGCTCTATGAGAGGAAATTTCTCATAACTAAAAATCTATCAAACTTTTTGATCATCCAAGTTTTTAATTGTTTTTGACAATGTTTTTAGGACCTTTTTGGAAGTAGTTGTCCTTGAAATTTGTTTGGTAAAAGGTTTTGTGTGAGAAATTCTTTTAAAAGCCTGTGTTGGTCAACAGAGTTTCTTTGGTGGAATGAGCTCTGTGACCAACAACCTTTTAGAATTTCAAAGTGTGTATTTGTGCGAAAGAGGTCTTTTGATAAGACATTCAAACCGATCGAAAGAGTTTAACTTTACAATCCATAGAGATTTTTTTTGGCAGAGCCTCTGTTGAGCTCAGCAGAGGCTCTATGACCTTAAATTTCTCATAACTCAAAATTTATGCATCTTTTTGATCATTTGTAGTTTGAAATGTTTTTAACATTTTCTCTAGGACAAAATTGGAAATTTGTGTCCTAGAAAACTGTTTTCAAAAACTGTTTGTTTGAGATACATATATTTTGACTCTTCTGACTTCGGCTTAGTACCTGACTTCGGTGGATAATGTCGATCGCAATTCTTCTTTGGCTCCCCCTTGAATGATCATCCTCTGTAGATCATTTCAAGGTTTCCTTCTGCTCCCCCTTGACCTATGCTTGGATTAAATGAGATAAGTTGTGCATATAACATAGATCAAGATTTTCAGAGGTTCTGAGCAATCCTATAGAAACTCTGTTGAGTATTGAAAACTTGGTGATTGTGAATTTACATACATAAATAAAATAAATAAAACAACAGAAACATGTATATATATATATTTACAGAAGTTTAAGTTATTCACAGATCGACCATCTTGTTTTTCTTTGTATGTGGAAAGAAGACCTCTGTCGCTAGTCATGTGCCTCGAGCATCCGGAGTCTGGATACCAGATTGGCACATACTGCTTCTGTAAGACAATCAAAGAGTTTTTGGTACCCATATCCAAATGGGTCCAGGTTTGTCAGGGGTCTTTGTTTTAGCTTCTTTTGAAGAAACATTTTGTTTCTTCTTACCCTTGGATTTATCTTTTGCTTTGGGTACAGAGAGATGACAGTGTGGACTTTTGAAGTGTTGGTTTAATTTAAACATAAGATCAAAGCAATGACAGTATTGAATGTGCGAAGAGATTTGCTTGAACTTTTCATTAAATACATTAAATGGGGGTACAGAGGCATTACAGTCTATCCTAACATTAGACTTTCTATTACAAGAAGGTTTATGTAGGCTAGATTGTTGTTTGCAAAATCCTTTGTTGAGTGCGGCCTTCTGTATACCCCTTCTGTGGCGAACTTCTACAGGTTTTACTGTCACAGAAGAAAAAGATTTATTATTTTTGGTCCATTTACCCTTCTGTTGCCATGTTAATTTTTCTTTAACAGGTTTTAAGGGCTTCAAAATCTTTGAACTTGTTGGAGTTTGAGTGGACATTAACTTCTTTTGTTTGAATTTCTCAAGCTCGAGAGAGGTTTTGGCTTGTATGCACATATCCAAAAAGTCTGGACATATAGGAATTCCAATGATTTTCTCCTTGGGAGGAATAGTTCTGTTAAGAACTTCAAAGGTTTGTTTAAAAACCTCTGTGTCACTAGGTCCGATCTCTGACTTAGAGTCAGTCTCGGATTCGTCAGAGGATGAATCGTCCTCATATACAGAGGTTGAGTCACTTGGTTCTCTTTCGACAGAGGCTGGACTTTCAGAACATGTGCCATAATCACTTTCTTCCCTTTCTAAGGAGCTATTTTCCAAGTCAACAGAGGTATCTGTTAAGTCTTCTTCAGAGAGATTTTGATCACAGGTAGGTGTATAGAGGTTTTCTTCAGAGATACCAAGTTTTTCTTCTGTAAGTTTTGGTTTGAACTCAGGTGCCTCTGCAGATAATTTCTTTTCAGAATTCATCATACAGACAAATGCAACTTGAGTTTGAGTCTCGGGGTCACCAAACTTGAAGATTCCTATCTGATTTTGAGTTTTTAGATACTTCTTAGGTTTGGATTCTCTTTTGACAGAGATTGAAGGTGACAAATCTGTGTTTTCAAACCACACATTTGTCATCTTCAGAGGTTGCCTCTTGTGAGGTTCCCTAGAGACTTTTTGCCTTTTACTTACAGAGAGAAGATTTGGAAATCCAGGTTTTCTTGTATCTCCAATGTGAAATAAAGAGGACAGAGACTTGTTTCTTTTGGTTCCGGTATAAGGATCTATATCACAGAAGCCAATTCCCCGTCTCCCTATTTGTGTGTTTATTTTTTCTTACACCTTCTGAGCATCTTGAATTTTCTTAATTTGAAGATCTCTTCTGAGTAAATATTGACATAGGACTTCTCTTTCCTTATGAAAATAATTTTTAAGAGCTAAGATGTTCATTATGTCGCACTCAACGTCCATTAGTTCTTTAGACTTTGTTTTCAAGGAAGAATTAAGTTCAGAAATATTTTCTTTTAAAGGATTTTACTTTTTGTTCCAGTCCATTTCAATTTCTTCTTTTTCTTGAAAAATCTTAGCTTTTTCTTGAGTGAGAAGTCTAGCTTCTCTCTCATAGAAGGTGAGCTTTTTCTGAATACTTTCGCATGTCTTTTTCATTTCATTGTATTCAATGTTAAGTTTGAGCAAATCAGCTTCTGCTGTATTAGATTTAGAGTTGGAAGTGGATACCTTACTATCAGAGCCAGAGCTGACTTTTGCCATGTCACAGAACAGGGTGTTCTTTGTTTCTTCTCCTTCTGAGGATGTATCTGATAGCCAGTTTTCTTGATTCACCATTAAGGATTTCTGAGCTTAAAAGATTTAAACAGTGCACTTAAATGGAGTTTTAACCAAGGTTCGAATGGATCGAAAATGATAGAAAAACAGAAGCTATTTGAATAATATGAAGAACAGGTTAAAAGTCCAAGTTTCTACCAAAAATCATTGTTTAGAGTGGATCCCTTGATATTAAAAATCAAGGTTTGCTCTGATACCAATTGTTGATCCCATTTTAAGACAGACAAACAATAGAAGATAAAATCCATAGAGAAAGTAGAGATAAGATAAAAATTAAGAACAATACTCATAGAAATCGTATCTCGTATTCATTGATTCAAGGTATGGAGGGGGAAATTGGAAGAACACCACACTAAACGTGAAATCGACTTTCATAAGAAACTAGTCTGTGTGTGTTGATTGTGAACTCTCCAGATTTCTAACCTTAACCTAAAATAAGCCTATGGACACCTTTCTATAGGGCCCATTTACACAAAAGGCTTAAGCCCATAAGGCTAATTACAAAGATAACATAAATCTAATTATAAAGCCCATACAATAATTTCTTTATAAAACATTCATATAAATTAGGGGCTAATTAAAGCTAACAATCTCCCCCTAATGTTTTATAAAGAAAGCATCATCTTATATATTTCCATGTCGATTACCATCTCGGCTAATGGCAACTCGGCTTCAGGTTCGGCGTCGGTTGTTGTTGCCGCAGTTGTTGGTTCCAGATGAACCACAGTTGTCGATTCCGTGAGGATAGGGGCGGTCTCGGTAGGTCTTAGTCTTTTCTCCCCCTCACGGTGATCAGGATCATCCTGATCATCGTGCTTTCGCTTCAGACCGCCTGCTTGACTCTTGCAGGTATCTTTGAGTGAGCGGACTCTCTCGGACAGCGTTGTGAGCGCTTGGTTGTAGTCCTTAAGAGTCGAGTCAATAGTATCCAGGCGAGTGGTAATAGATGATGAAGAAGCAGTGACCTGTGATTTCAGAACAGTTATTAGGTCTGCTTCTGTAGAGGTGTTGGTTTCGGATTCTTAGAGCAGTTGGGCTAGAAGCATCGTCTTGAGGGTGTCCACCGAGTAGGTAGGCTGAGTATGAGCTGGTGGAGGTGTAGGTGCGGTTTCAGTGTCGACGATATGCCCTTTACCTTTGAGTAACTGTTTGACGGTGTCGATCTCGGCGGCATCGTGCTGCTCTATTGCCTCCCAGACAGCCTTAAGGGTGCTGTCCAGAGACCCTGGTGACACAAAGTCTTGTAAGATAACTCCGGGATCACTTAGATTACCCGTTGAGGCATCTACCTGAGAGGCAGAGCCACTTATGTTCACAGTTAGCATAGTGGTAGCTGTGGTAGGATTTCGTCCGATCCTCGTGTTCCGCCATACGGAGACACTACGAACGTTCCGATCGGGTCACGAAGAGCCTCGATTTGTTGTTCCTCGTCATGTGTCCTAGCCGAAGATTGTATAACATCTAGTGGCTCTAGACTCAATGGTGCACGAAATGAAGGCGAGACCGGGGGCTGCTGGTCTCTTATTTCAACACCAGCACTCTCCGATTGAGAGACCGGTTGAAGTTGTGCTATATCCCCGTGAGAGACTGAAACATCCGTCTTTTGAGAGACGGATGAGTGGATAAGGGGGTTGTGCAATTGCTTCGCTGGGTCCACGGAGGCTTCTTCAATACCCCGTCCCAACTCATGAGACTGTATAGCAGATGCGGCTACCCGGATATCGCTCGGTTGGGTTCGCTCAAGAGCCTCGTTATCTTTACGGCTCAATCTTTCCTGGTTCGCTTTCGAACGCAGTTCTCTCCTGCTCACAGTTTCTAACTCTTCAACTAATGCTCCCTCGTTGTCCTAAGAATTCCCATTCCAGGTTGGGTTAGAGGGGTTGAAGGAGAGGCAGTAGAAGTGCCTTCGGTAAAGTCTGGTTTCGGTCCGATATGAGGAGGGATTTTGGAGAACCGAATGGCACGGGTTGTATCAGATTCCGTATCAGAGTCAGATTCCACGTTCTAAACATGTGGAGTAGGTGAAGGTGGGTCGGAAAGATATGGTTCGGTAGAGTGATGAAGTTTAGGTCTAGATGATGGACCGGCTTGGGCTTGGCTGGAACCGGGACGCGATTCCACTACACCACTCTCTCTAGTTCCCCGTCCCCGAACAATCAACACACCCCGCCCGGCAGCACCTGCTTGCCGCGCCCTTCCACCTCTCACTCTCGGACCCTCACGTCTCTCGGGTCTAGGTCCCTGTGCAGGTCCCTCCGGCTCTGGCTGGACCATGGGATTTCCTATCGCTTCCCTATATGCTATCACTCCTGGTGCAGTGGATCAGCGATTGCCAGAAGGGCTTCAGGTAAGGGCGCGGCTACGGCGTCGGATGGGTTGCGAATAACCATGTATTGTAAGTGATGAGGAGGACATAACGGATGAGTTAGGCTGCGCGGGATGGTAGGATTTGCGTCCATATGTTGACGCACAACAAGCTAAAGGAAACACGGGTATGGAAGGAATTTCTTCTGCTTAGTACCTCTGATCTGACGAATAGCGATAACGATTTCGTGCCAAATGATCATCGCGAAATCCACGTGACAATTGTAACATACAGCGTGGAAGAGTCTGAGGAAGTCGCCTGTACACTGGTCTATGCCTCCTTTCCATCTCGAAGAAAGGCATCTATTCAGAATTGTAAACAGAGTGTACCATATGGGGGCCAGGTATTTGCGTTTGAACGCAGACGGTCGGTCGCGGGCGTGGTTGTAGCCAAGAGCTCGGACTTGAGCGCAAAGTGTCGCATCATTGACCATGGGGTCATATCCTTGATGATTTCCGGCGTTGGCTTCAGGCAGTGAAAGAAGTCGGCGGAAGGAGTCCGGTGTGAGCGAGAACTGCTGATTATCGATCTGAGCATTGATCGTTTGTGAGTTACCGGCCGTGCGAACTTGTGCAGAGAACCACACTTGGAGCACGTACCGCAGCGGGACGTCGGCAGTGGTCGTGAGGGCCTCACGGAGAGGGTGACGAATAAGTATATCCACAATCACTCGATGTTGTGGTTGTGGTCTGAAGAGTGTCGGGTCCAGATGATGGTTGTTCGCCTCCAATTCAGTGCCATGGTCAGGGGCGACCAAAGCGTTATCGCCAGCCTCATCTATAAATTCCTCTTGAGGAACTTGTTGTTCTTCCGGGTTCTGTGGAGGATTTTGTTCCCGATCCGCGATTGAAAGATCTGAAAAATAAACACAGTTAGTATTTGAGACGGATGAACAAATGTCTGCGCGTACCTTTGCAATTTATGGCTCAATTTATGACCAAATAGGTACTGAATATGCAAGACAGGGGTGTCCGGACACAACTATGGGATTGTGAAAGTTTCCGGACAACACAGGTTTCCGGACAACACATGGTTTCCGGACGGGAAGAATGTTCCCGGATAAACCGGACAACATGGTATCCGGATGACAAAGGATTCCGGACGCAACAACAGTCCAGTAGTTGAACTTACCGGAAACCCTGAGGTTTCCGGACAACTAGGGTATCCGGATGGTGAGTGTGACCGGACAAAATATCTAGGTCTTGAGACTGTCCGGACAAAACACCTTAGATTTGAACGTCTCCGGACACAGAGTGTTTCCGGATGACAAACAGATCGAACAAACGAGCAAATAGCAGATCCAAACAGGTGTTAAATCATCTAATGAGGGTCGATGACTGCATATGAATACACAAACTCAGCTAATGCGACCTGGAATACACCAAACGAACCCGAAGTCGAATGGACTAAAAATGGGTTTTCGGATGCGATAAATCGACCAAATCGATGGTCAAGATGTGTATCTGCGTGCGTGAGATCAGTACAAATGTTATCGAGAGGGATAAGCGAGTAACATACCTGATTTTGGAACAACACTGGACTGAAAATCGTGTTTGGAGAGTGAGACCGAGTGCGAGAGAGAAAACGAGAGGGTTTTAGTTTGAATTTTCCGGACAATTGAGATGAACCAACCCGGATGGTATTTATATCGACCCTAGAAACCCGGATAGACCACCCGGAAACCCATCCGGTCTGGAAAGTTATCCGGACTGATGGGTGTCCGGACACTTTGACATTTTAAGAAAATTCCATTTTTCAAAAACATTTGAAACCATTAGTATTGTGAAAAGATGGATCACTCGCTCCCCCTCAAACTGAGAATGGGGAAAACTTGCTCCCCTTGAACTGAGAGTGGGGAAAACCCTGCTCCCCCTCGGATGGTGCACTGGAGTGCACTGAGGAGTCCGACCCAAAAAAAACTTTGAGCAGTTAAAGAAAAACATTGTGTCGCTCCCCCTCAGATTATGACCATTAAATGAAAATACACGGGAGTGCCCACACACACAAAAACTTTTTTTTATCATGTAAAGAAAAACTGTGTGTGACGCTCCCCCTCAACAGATGAGTAAACTTACCTGATACTGCTTTGTGCTCCCCCTGAACACATGAACACACCGTGAAAGCATAGATATAAACAAATAGAAGTTGACGACAGTATAAAAGAAAAGAAACACACGAAGAAAGAAAGGAAAGAAACGAAATCTACAAAATAAATACAGAAACTTAAACTAACTGTGTAACTGAAATAAGTAGAATACCAGTGCGAGGAAGTGTATGCTCAATCATCAAGAGTGTAAACACCAGATGATGAGTAGACAGTTACTCGTAGATGTATGGAACTTGTAACGGGCACACAATCGGATTACGTCGTCAGTTTTAGCATACCTAACTTGGACACAGGAGTATTAAAACGTTTTTCGTCCAAGGATTTTGTAAAGAGGTCTGCTAACTGATGCTCAGTATTTACGAAGTATAGTTCGACTGTACCTCTTTCGACGTGATCCTTAATGAAGTGATACCGAACGTCGATGTGCTTCGTCTTGGTGTGTTGGACCAGGTTGCTAGATATGGAAATAGCGCTCTTTGAGTCGCAGTAAATTGGGACTTTGACATACGTGAACCCGTAGTCCTTGAGTTGCGTCCGCATCCAGATGACTTGTGAACAGCAGCACACGGCGGCCACGTACTCCGCCTCGGCAGTTGATGTTGAAACACATTGCTACTTCTTGGACGCCCAACTCACCAGGCTATCTCCCAAAAACTGGATGTGACCCGAGGTGCTCTTCCGGTCCATCATACAGCCCGCATGATCCGCATCGGAGTAAGCGGATAGTGCAAAACCTGTCTCTCTCGGGTACCACAAGCCAAGATTAGCAGTACCACGTAAATAACGAAAGATTCGTTTGACAGCAGTTAAATGAGACTCCTTAGGTTTTGATTGAAACCGGGCACACAAAAATGTGGAAAACATGATATTCGGTCTACTTGCGGTTAAGTACATTAAATAACCTATCATCCCGCGATACAATTTAGGGTTCACATCCGTTCCGTTAGGATCGGCGTGAAGCTTCGTACCGGGTGCCATGGGAGTTTTCATTGGCGAGGACTGTTCCATCTGGAATTTCCTAAGAATATCCCGGATGTACTTGGCCTGGTTTAGGAATATCCCGGTCGACAGTTGTGTAACTTGAAGACCAAGGAAGAAATTCATCTCGCAAAGCATACTCATTTTAAAAAATTCCCCCATTAGGTTGGCAAAGTTCTTAGCATATGTGGGATTAGTAGAACCGAAGATTATGTCATCTACATACACTTGAACAAGAACTATGTGACCTTTTTCGTTTTTGATAAATAAACTCGAATCGATTTAACCTCGTGTGAATTTGGACTTTATAAAAAACTCAGACAGTGTGTTGTACCATGCTCGCGGAGCTTGCTTTAGACCGTAAAGTGCCTTGTCTAGAACGTAGACATGATCAGGCTTCGAATCGTCCACGAATCCTTCCGGTTGTGATACGTACACTTCTTCCTTGATATCGCCGTAGAGAAATGTGGTCTTCACATCCATTTGGAAGATCGTGAAGTTCTTGTGCGCGGCGTATGCAAGGAACATACGAATGGCTTCGATTCGTGCCACCGGAGCAAAGGTCTCATCATAATCGACCCCTTCTTGTTGTCGGTATCCCTTGGCCACGAGACGCGCTTTGTTGCGTACAACGATGCCGTCTTCGTCCTTCTTATTATTGAAAATCCACTTGGTGCCGATCACCGTCTTGTGTTTTGGACGTGGAACCAGTCGCCATACCTTTAGAGCTTCGAATTGATTGAGCTCCTCTTGCATGGCTATGATCCAGTCCGGATCTTCAAGCGCTTCGCGTACGTTCGTCGGCTTGATGTTGCTTAAGAAGCCGGAGAATAGACAGAAGTTGGCGGATGCACCTCGTGTTTGAACTAGAGTAGAGGGATCACCGATGATTTGATGCAAGGGATGAGCTTTCGTCCATCTGGTGGTGTGCGGAAGCGGCTGTTGAGTTGAGTGAGACGCGTCCGAATCCACATAATCACCAGATGGCAGGTCTTGTACCGCTTCAAGTGTCGCAGGTTGGTTTCTCGGAGGCGGTGGGGGAGGATTCATCAGAGGTTGAACGACTTCTTGGTCCGCGGAGTTCAGAAGTTGATCGGCGATTGTAGCAGATGACGAATCACTATGTGTGATCTCCGGATGTGTAACAAGTTCCTCCGGGGAAGCAGTAGTATCGGTAGAGGTGGATGATGACGGTTGAGCTGTCTCCGCAATGATTGATGGCGTGCTTGTAGAAGGCGACAGACCGGATAGGTTCGACGAGTTCTCAATACGAGCAGCTTCAAGTCGAGGTTGTGCTGAGACAGTAGCGGAAACATTAAAAATGTCATCATAAAAGAACTTAAACAATAAATCTAAATCAGAAGAATCAGAATTCGATGAAGATACATGATCTGGATTTGTTGTCGCTTGTGCAGATCCCGAACTTGGAGGTCCGGAAGCTAGCACGTCAGTTAAACCGGGTTCTGAACTGGTTTGTTCAGAAGCTAAATCTGCGGTTTCGTCGAATGTCACGTTTACACTTTCGACAACGGTTTTCTTCCGTGTGATGTAAACGCGATACGCTTGAGCCTGCATGGAGTATCCGATGAAAACTCCTTCGTCCGCCTTGGGGCTGAATTTGCCGATAACATCCTTGTCGTTTAAGACGTAGCATGTGCATCCGAATGCATGGAAGTACTTGATATTTGGAACGTGGTTGTTGATGATCTCGTAAGGCGTCTTGTTGAACCGCTTGTTGAGGATAGAGCGGTTTTGCGTGTAACAGGCCGTTGTCACCGCTTCGGCCCATAGAAAATGCTGCAGATTAGACTGAGAAAGCATGGTTACGGTTGCGACGTTCCACCACTCCGTTTTGCTGTGGAGTGCGTGTGGCAGAGAAGGTGTGTGAAATACCAACTGAAGTCAGATAGTCGTCCACCATTTGATTTTTGAACTCCGTCCCGTTGTCTGTCCTTATGGTCTGAACAGACTGTTTCTTGTTCAGTTGGATGTACTTCAGGTGGTTGATGATCAACTCCGGAGTTTCATCTTTTGAGCGAAGGAACTTGACCCATGTGTAGCGCGAGAAGTCATCCACCATCACCAGGACATGTTTGCGCTTGTTGATACTCTGAACACGCATCGGTCCACACAAATCTATATGGATGAGTTCGAGGGACCTGAACGTGCTCGGAGTTACCTTCGGTTGATGCGGCACCCGCTTCATCTTTCCCTTTTCACATGCCCCACAGAGACGATCCATCATGAATTGAAGATCGGGCATGCCTTTCACGTGTCTGCCCAGCACCAGTTTGTTGATACTTTTGAAGTTGAGGTGCGAAAGACGTCGATGTCAAAGCCAAGCTTGTTGGGAATTGGCCTTTGACATGAGGCAGACAGGGTTATCGGGTTTGAGGGTTGCGAGGTCGATTGTATAGAGATTGGTCTTGCGTTTCCCAACCAGTAGCTCCTCTCCGTCGTCGTTGAGGATTCTACACCGCTTAGCATTGAATCGGACCTCGAGATCTTTGTCGCAGAACTTCCCGATGCTGAACAGATTGTGTCCCAATCTCGCGATGTGTGATACCTTCTTTATTGTGATCTTGTCTTGGACAATGTCGACGTAGCCCATGATCGGCGCCTTGTCATTGTTGCCAAATCTCACGTCTCCACCATATTCTTCTTTGTAGTTCGTGAGAAGCTCCATCCTTCCGGTCATGTGCTTGGAGCATCCAGAATCTAAGTACCACACATGACCGTGCTGCAAAATCGAGTTAACGGATTTTAGGTACCCAAATTTGTTTGGGTCCTGGAGGGTTAAGTTTGGCACCTCTTGGAGGAATTTGCTTTGACACAGCTTTCCCTTTAGGTGCAGGTTGTACACCGTTTGTGGAAACTGGTTTTGGCATAGATTACCTCTTAGGTGTAGAATTTACACCTTTCGGAGGAGCAGGATTCCTCTTGGGTGCCGGTTTAACCTCAGTAGGAGCAGCCCGTCTTGCAATGGGTTTGGTCTCCCGCTGTGGTCGTTGTTTATAGTATTTCTGTTTATTATTACGGGGTTTATTTTTGGGTTTATGATTATACATGTGATATGACCCAAACCAATCATTTAAGTTAATTTCATCAAAATCATTCCAACCACATCTAGAACAGCATAAACAATCACGCGATAATTGAATCAATTAATGAACTGAATTATGTTTAATCGGAAAAGAAACTTCAAAACGATTCCAATTATTCGAAACACAATTGTCTTTGTTTATTCTAGAAATAAAAGTAGTAGGGAAAGACTTTGATGATGTATCCTTGACAGGTTCCTTGTTCAGCCACTTTGGTTTTTCTTTTTTTGAGCGACCATTCTTATCTGAAACAACCGGGATAGAACGGTCAGTGACTTTTGTAGAAACAGGATTTTTGACAGGCAATCGCTCGGTCTTTTGCCTCGGCTGTGATTGGTTTTGGGAAACAGGTTTAGATTTGGCAATCGAAGATGGGGCCTTGGTGTTAGAACAAGTACCCTTTTCAAAGTTGATCGGTCGATTCACCACTGGTGATAAAAAAATCAGTATGACTCGGAAGAGGTTTGTCGAAAGGGAACGACTCAAACTCTCCATCATAATTACCTTTAGAGTTCATATATTCTGAAAAGTCGACTTCCGTAATTACTAGACTTGGATTGGTCAAGGAAGGCGAGGAACACTTTGTGTCAGTGTGCTTTGGGGAATTAGGTGCGGAAGCGTTTGAGAAATCAGAGTTTAAATTCCTTTTAACACACTCATCTTGAGAAATTGTACTTTCTTGTGAAGAGATATTTCCAATGAAGGCTTTACACGAGGATGTGTCAGATGAGTTCGAGGAAAGTTCAGGTGAAATATTGGTTACATTTTGGAGTAGGTCAAGCTGCACTTGGAGTTGACCATTTCTCATGTTCTCTTTTATTGTTTCTCTTGTCATTTCAGATAGTTTCGATGAGAACTTATCGATTTCACACCGAAGTGTTTCCTTTTCCTCATTCGACACAACTTCGGTTTTCTCAGATTTGAGTTTCTCAAGTTCAGTGATTAGCGCTTGCTTTTCCTTTTGAAAAACCGACCTTTCTTTCTCGAACGACTCCTCCAATTCAACTATTTTTGCTTCCAAGATGAGAGAGGGAACATAGAGTTTGAACTCATCCCGTCTCAGTGTTGTGCTCAGTTGCTTGGACCTCATCCTTTTTGGAGGAATCCTTGGGTGTCACAACCTTGTAGCCATCAAAGTAGTCATTCGAGAGGTACTTTTTGTTCTTTTGATAAGAATAATTTAAAGGTTCATAACAAAATGGAAGTTGTATTCCTCGTTTGTGTGCACGCTTATATTCCTCGGTTTCCTCTTCCTTTTCAGGTTCAAGAGGACTAGTCCATTTGATTGCATATTCCGGATACTTTTTATCTAACCCAAAACAACCAAAATCATACAAAGTGGGTGATTTGTATATTCCCTTTTTCAAATAATGTGGGTTATCATATCCGATTCCCCAGGCTTTGTTAAAATAGGTGAACTCTTTGGGTTTATTCATGTGGATGGTTTGATCCATTTGACCTCTTTTATGGAGTTTAGTTTCAAGATCGAGTATTTTCGCGACAAACTCCTTGTGCTGAATTTCAAGAGCAGAACATTGATAAACAATTTCTGAGTTCTCATTCATGCACTGATCAAAGCGTGACTGAAGTTCAGATAATATGGCCCTTAAGTCCTTAGGTGCTAATGAAAGATTTATGCATTTGTCGTTTAAATTAGCAATTTTGTTCTTTAGTAGTGGCCTTAAAGGAATTGCATTTTATTCAAGAAATCTTGTTCGTCAGAATCACATACCTGACTTGACGTTGCTTTCTCTTCATCAGCTGGAGAGTGATATCCCATGAAAGCATCAGCACCATCAGAATTGCTTTCATTATCAGATTTTCCCAGCCAGTAATCGTTTTCAACAAACATAGCTTCTCCAGCCTCCTTTTGTCTAGATAGAGCGAGCTTGTCCTCGTAGTAGTGAGAGTTCTTTACAGTTGGCTGGCGGTAATCCTTTGAAAAGTGACCAAGTTTCCTGCAGTTGTAGCAAGTTACAGGTTCATCTTTCTTCTTTCTGTCATCTTTCACGGGCTTTTCCTTCTTCTCAGACTTATCTTGCTCTCCTACCTTCTTCTTTCCTTCATACATGTCCTGATAATCGTGGCGCTTGTTCGAGGAGGTGGAGTAGCGCTGATTATTGGACGATGGCTTCTTATAAAACTTTTGTAGTTGGAAAGATTTGGTAAGTAAGGCTATCGCTTTCTTAAAATCCAAAACTTCTTCATCAGAATCACTGTCTTGCTTTTCTTCAGGTTCTGACTCGAAGGAGCTTTGCTTTTGAGCACGTTTGGAGTGACGGCCCAAAGATTTCCCTTGCTTGGAGGATATTAGTGCAATAGGATCAGCAGCTGGCTTTGATGCAGTCTTCTTCTCGCCCAGAAGTTCATTCACTTCATCTTCGTCTTGAAGAAGTGTCTCATAAAGTTCATTGATTACAATGTTCTCTATCAAGTTGTTGTGCTTGACATAAGAAGCAAATACCTTCCATTCTGGCAGCAGATTGTTGAGAAACTTGAGCGCGTTTTCAGTGTTGGAACGAGTAATCTTATTTTTGTTCAGTTCATTAAGAAGTAAGCAAAAACGTTCATAGGCCTAGGTGAGAGACTCGCCGGTGCGCTGCTTGAAACCATCAAACTTGGTTATTGCACTGTTGATCTTCAGTTGATTCCGACATTGCTCCCACGCATCATTCTGGCCACTTGATCCCACATGCCCTTTGCTGTGTCTTTGTAACTATCGATGGCAGTGTAGATCGGATTGGGGAGTGCTTGAACAAGATATCTCTGTGCATACTTTTCACCTTCTATCATGCCTCTTTCATCTTCGGTCATGTCGGTGAGAGTCTTTTTCTCACGACGAGCATCAGCACCTTCAGTTGCCACTATAGTCTTCATCGGCCAAGCCATTGGACCCTCTTCAAGAGCTCTCTTGATATATACGTAGTTGTCCTTGGATTCTATGAAGATCATGAATCTGTCTCGCCACTGGCTATACTCACCTTGGAAGAGGCATGGTGGTTTGGAATCGGTACTGATTGCGAGAGCGTCGCGAGAAGACATCTTTGGTTGCAACGGAGTGATCGTCAGACGATTTTATTGATTCAAAGTGTAAACCTAACGCAAGGCACTATGAGTGGGATCCTAACGCAGGTTCTACGACTGATATGACCTAGGAAACTGGTAAGATTTCAATAAACTGAACTCACTGGATAGGAATCCGTATGAGATATTTGATCTGGAAGTGTCCGGATCAAATTTAGATGAAAACATTTTTTTAAAAAAACAACAGTATCCGGATAAATAGAAGATTCCGGACAGCTTGAGGTTTCCGGATAACAAAGGTTACCGGATGGCCAAAGTGTCCGAATAAAGCAACTGAAAAATAATACTTACCGGATGTTTAGAGTTTCCGATTAAAGTACTTACCGGATGATCTGCTTACCGTATGCTATGAGTTTCCGGATGAAACACTTACCGGATGCAGGAATATCCGGGAAGATTGGTTACCGGGAACTTTGGGTTTCCGGAACTAATATACCCGGAAAGAATAGAGTTTTAGTGACTTACCCAGAAAGGTTAGACGTACCCGGAAAGAAGACATGCCCGGATAGAATTAACACAATTGTCCGGAAACTTTGGAAGTGTTCGGAATGATCGGCTGAGTTACCCGGGAACTACGGTTGTGGTGTTAGAGCATTATTGTATTCAAGATTTACTGTAAATTCAATGTACTGTATTAGTTCATAATGCCTTTATACCTTGTATGTTATGGGTATAAATAGGCATGTCAAGTTCATATGTAGGTAACAATCTAGAACACTTGTAGCATTTGTCATTTGTACTCATTGATCAATATATGGATGACAAGTTTGCACTCTAGATTTTCTCTCTATGTTTGATTGCTAGATTCTAGGTTTATCAATTGGTATCAGAGCTAAACAGAAAATTCAAGCAGATCAAAGAGCAAATTGAAGATTTTTTACACTGAAGCTGAAGATTTCGGATCCTTCCTGGCACACTGTTCATCGAAGATTTCTGACCCTTTTTCGATTACTATTCATCCAGATTCATCTTTTCTTTCATTTTTTGATCTTTTGGATTGATTCTTGACATCATTGAACTCGTTTTTCATCCCTGATCAACTTTAATACACGATTTTCTACCAAATTCTTCATGAAATTCATCGAATTGACCATTTTAGATTTGTTTGTTCGAAAACCCTATTTTTACTGATTTTGGATCAAAATTCGATTTATTTGATCGAATTAAGATTTGTGATCAACTAAGAAAGTGTGTGGATTCAAATTTCGAAAAAATCTGTGCAAATTTCATAACAATTGATCAAGAATTGAAAAGGTTATGGCTGATTTAGTGATTTTTGGTGTTTATGTGAAGGTTTCGGATCATTCATAAGGATTTCGGATCATTCAAGCTTGGTTTCGGACCACTCATTGTTTACTGTAGCTTGGTTTCGGATCACAAAGAGAAGTGATTTTTTTACAAGTTTTAGTTTCGGATCTTTAAGGATACGAAATCATTGGTTTCGCATCCCATTAAGTTCGAATCCAAGGGATTTCGGATCCTTCACCGTACGAAATCCGGGGTTTCGGATCCAACTACATATGAATCCTTTGGTTTCGAACCCTTCTTGGTCCGAATCCATTGGTTTCGAACCCTTCTTGGTCCGATTCGTGTTGATTAAAAAACGAGTATTTTGAGAAAAAAATTTATTCCGAAATTTTTTCTATAGTGTTTTTCATACACTCTAAGAGCTTTTCAAGAAAAAAATTTATATAATTTTTTTTTCAATAGTGTATTTTATACACTTTCTGCTTGATTTTCTGAAAGATCAACATCTAGCAATTCCAAAGAGAGAAATGACTTTGAAGCAAACTATTATAACAGAAATACCTCCAACTCCACAAGTTTCTGTTAAATCAAACAATGAAATTTTGCAACAAACTATTATAACAGAAATACCCCCCACTCCACAAGTTTCTGTTAAAGCAAATAATGAAATTTTGCAACAAGTTATTATAACAGAAATATCTCCAACTCCACAATTTTTTATTAAATCAGATAGTGAAGGTTTGAAGCAAACTTTTGTTAAACCTAATACTTCAACTCCTTCATTTCCTGTTTTAAATAAAGCATTGGAGGAAGAAAATGTTGATCTAAAGAGACAAATTTTAGACATTTCTTCTTCAAATGCTAAACTTACTAAAAGAATTACTGATCTTGAAGTATATATTGCAGGTCTTGAAACAAAGAAAGACAACTCAAGTCTGCACGATCAAATCAAGAAACTTCAAGAGAAAGTAACAACTCTTCAAAGTGAAAATGCTGATATGAAGAGTAGAGAAATCGAGAGAGAGAAGGGGAATTCATATTGTAAGTTTAGGATCCACTCTTACAATCAATATATCAATGTATACAACAGTAATTGAGAAGTAATATGATCGAACCAACTTGTATTCAATGAAGAACAGATTTACAGATCTTAGAGAGAGAGTATCTCAAAGATTACAAAAGATGAATACAAATATATGCGGGAAAGTCAGTTAGCGTAACAGTGCTACCCACTATATATACTGCAACGGAAACACTAAAGCTACAGTACATATAAGAAAGACTAATAGGAACAATACACGTGTCCTAATTAGTTAACTAGATACAAAGTAAAGTATCTAGTTATAAGTTCTGAACATGTTGTTCAGAACTTCTGACATTATTCTGATTAAGCTTCTCAGAACTTCTGACTCTTCTTCTCAGGCTTCAATACCTAGCAAACTTTCAGAGCATTCCTTCTGAGCCTTCTTGGTCAGAACTCTGACTCTTCTCTTCAGAACTTCTGAGCCTTCTTATCAGAATTCAACACTTGGTTTATTGACAAAACTCAGATCTAACAATCTCCCCCTTTTGTCAAATAAACTTATACTTTGGATCATCTAATTCTTTCAAAGCAGGAACAATCTTCTGTAAAAGCACATTTCTCTGATTAAGCCTCTTGTCAATTTTAACAATTATTTCTTGAATAGTTTCAACTTGCTGAGTGACCACTTCTTGAGTCATATTAGCTTGCTTCACCTTCAGCATCTTTTTCTCCAAATTGTGCTTAATGATTCTTAAAGTTCCAGAACAGTACTTTGAAGTTTCCTTTGCTCTGAAGAAGATCTTTTCACATTTATTCTTCAGAAAGACTCCCAATTCTGGATGCTTGGACACACTTCCAGTTTTCAAGACATTTTTCTGATCATGATCTGTGTTGGGATTTGAAAGATAGACACATGGCCTTTGTAGATACAGAGCTATTTGAAAATCTGTATAACAATGCCACCTTAAGATATAGAACATAGCTTCAATCACCACACTTCTTGCCTTTCTTTCATTCTTGTCCTTCTTGAATCTTTGAAGCACAAAAGACTATGTAATCTGTAGAAGTAAACTACTGACAACTTCTCAAAGTCTGCATCAGTAAAATAGTACACTTTTCCATCTTCTCTCAACACTTCAAAGGACAAGTACTCTTTCTTTCTGAACAGCTTAACCTTTAGTTCTCTGATCCCTGTTATTAAGAAATCTGAATACACAGCTTGTTTTGATTTCCCAATACACCTTGATCTCTCTGCCAACCAGATCTGAGTCTCTTTTGGTCTGTCATAATATACATCCAGAAATTGTATCTCTTTAGGCTTGAAAAACTTGGGTAGATCAAATTCAAGAAAATATCCATTCAAATCAATAGATATTTCATCTTCCTTTGGTTCAGATTGTTCAGCTTGATCAACACTTGTCATTTTAACATTCTGAGGAGTTGTGTCTTGAATTTCTTCAACTTCTTCTGAAAGAATTTCATTCACTTCATATTCAGCTGGAAATACAAAGTCATTATGCAGCATCTTTTTAGGATTGACTTCTGATAACAACCATTCACCACAGCTTCTGATCTTACTTCTGAGAGTTAGTCTTGTTTCCACAGAATTCACACATCTTTTCTTTAGATTTTCTCTTTCAGTATTAGCACTTCCTTTCATTTCAGTTAGTAACCAACTCAAGGTTGCATTACTGTATTTCACCAATTCCTTTAATTTGAATATTTCAAGTCTTCCTTGAACTGTATATGCAAATCCTTCAGTTTCCATTCCTTCATTTATAAATCCCTTCAAATTCACACCAAACCCTGAAATCTTTGTTGGACAACTTAAGTTGCATTTTTCTTTTCTTCCTTCAATAGATAACTGAAAATCATACATATGCATATTTCTGACATAAATGCCCAGAAGTCTTCTGCATTCAATCTCTATCCAGGTCTCTTCAGTACTAGCAAAGAACTTAACTAGGAAGATCTGATCATCAAGAGTTAATCTGTGAAAATCAAAGCTGGACATGGAAACTTTTACACTTCTTTCTTTCAGCACTTCCAATCTTACATACATCAGACCATCAAACTCTTCTATTTGAAATATCAACACTTTCTCAATCTTTTTCTGAATATGCAATCTTGAATCAGGAATTCTGAATCTGTTTGAAGCTTCTGCATAAATCATCTGAGATCTCTCATTCATGAAACCATCAATATTGTTCTCCAAAACTACATAATCTCCTTCTTTGTGATAGAGATTCTCATATATTTCCTTTGGAAATATATCATCATGAAATTGTCTAGCAAGTGGTACATCGTTTAATTCCAGAATAAAATCACATAAAGGCTCCTCTAAGATTGGCAAGTTAATCTTAGGAATTTCAATTGGCTTTCTGAATATGTATTCTGAAGGCATAAAGTATTCTTCCACTCTCTCATATTCTTCTATTGTATCAATATCATCAGCATAGTTGAGCTGAAACTCCTCTTGAATCTTCTGAGAATAATCAACAGAATTATCTTCTTCTCCCATCAGATCGATAGGCCTTACTGATTTCACAATTCTTTGAATATTCTGAACATTTAAAGCTCTGACTAATTCACTTTGCATCCTTCTGATCAATACCTCATTCAGTCTTCTTTCTTCTGACTCAGAGTTCACCAAACTAACTTTGACATATGGAACAATATCTGAACACTTGTTTTAAACCACTGAACTCTCAACTGTTTCCTCTGACCTCAACACAAGTTCCTCAATAGCTTCAGTTTCATCAGAATTTACTTCCATCTCTGTGTCTAAGTTCAATTCTTCGGTTTTATCAGAATCAGCACCATCTGTACATTCAACTTCCATTTCCTCTGTATCGGAACTGTCAATCTGAACTATTTGAGTATCCACTATCTTTACATTTTCATCTGTCTGAACTTCTGTGCTCTTTATATTGGCTAACTGCATATCTGCTATTTCAAAATCTTCTATACCAATATCATCATCAGAACTCAACCTTTGCTTTTTCTCCCCCTTTTGATGATCATGAAACTCATTATCATCAAACTTCCTTTTGAGATTCTGAACAGGAACATCTTCAGGTTCAGCTTCTGCTAGTGGAACAAGATCAAGTGGTTTAGAAGTTGAAGCCAAAGAAGTACTAAGTGCTTTGAATATAGATTCTTGCATACTCTGCATTTGGTTAAACAAATCTTTCTGAAACTCAGACATAATATCCTTGAACTCCTTTTTATGAGATTCCAAGGATACCTTCACATCATCTATCTTAGTCTCAACAGATTTCATCTTCCCCTCCAACATAGTTTTCAACTCCTTTACCTCATCATTCAGTCCATCCACCATTCTCTCCAAATTTTCAACTTTATCCCCCATCACCTTGTTTTGATTCTGAATCTTTACAAATTCAGAAGAGTCTAACTGTGAACCTGAACCAACAGATGGTCCAGTTTTCATGTGCCCAGAGGTCTCATGGCCTGTAGATAACACTAAGTCATCTTGTGCAACAAATGCACATTTGAATGAGGCTTTTGAGATGTTCACCTCACCAGGACTTCCATCCAATCCTTGACATCCAAAATTAGGAGTGTCTATGAATGTTTTGTCAGGAATACGAAATTCCTGATTTGTGCAAGTGTTAGAAGGAATTTCAGGCTCAATATGGATAGGACTTTGATATCCAGACTCAATGTGATGAAAAATAGGTTGGGATTTATCACCTCCCTCCAAATGAGTTTGGGATGGTTCCCCTGATTTATGTGAAACAGGAGCATGTTGAAATGCTTCTGAGTGGGTATGGATGGGTTGTTCAAGTTCCACCACTAGGTCCATGGTGTTTGTTTCAATATTGGACACCAAGAATTGTGAACCAATAGCAGATGTGGTTACCTGGTTAAGACTAGCTAGTACAGAGGCATCTCTTTCTGTTTGAACCTCTGGTGACATTCTCGCATCCTCACCACCCTCATTCTGTTTTTCCTCACATATTCTAACCGAGCTCTCATAATTTTGCCCCTCATTTCTCTCAGAATGTTCACCCATTTGAACATCCTCCCCCTCTCTAACTTGACTAGACCCCTCACCTCTCTTCTCAGGTTGGTCCTCATGGGTAGGGATTTGAGGTTCTTCAATTCCCATAGAGGTGCAATATGCTTTTAAAATCTCACTCTCCCTTGGAATGTAATTCCTAAGTGATCTTGGCAAAAGTTTATGATTAGGATATTGCTCGATTTTAGTAACTGAAGACATCTTACCCAAATAGAAAATAGGACCATGCTGTTCATTTGATCTTCTAGAAATAGTTCTGTTTTCTTGCATTGCATACCAAATCACAATTTGCCAATACCTTATGTAAGGTATGTATGCCAGAGGTGTATCCTTTGTTTTCTTTTGAATAGCCTTCTGATTTTTCTCAAAAGTGTTCTTCATGTCTTCCCAAAGTATAGCAGTGTAATCATAATGCCTATTCCTCACTAAACCCTGAATGATTTGAAGAATCTGTTTTGAAGCTTGATCTGCAGAACTATTCTTCCCTGACAAACACTTATTCACCACATGAAAGAAACATGCCCAAATTGGTGGCAACTTGTTCTTTCTGAACAAACTAAGAGTCCTTAATCCTTCATTATATCCTAACTTCATAAACTCTGCAATTAATTCTTCTGTTAAAGGTGAGTCTTCAAAATCTGACCTTCTTTGCACATCATCTTTCTCTAGAAGATTTAGCATTTCTCTCAGTGCAGGGATTGATAAGGCAAAAGTTACTCCTCCAATTTCAGATATAAACTTGTTTCCCTCTAACCTAAGATATTTCCACCATTGTTGAATATATTGAACAGGGACTGTTTTGCACCTTGTAAACCATTTTCTGTAGGGATGATATTTGAATAACTCCATTATGATTTTGTGTTCAGGCTTAAATCTATTCTCCTCAAATAATAAGACACAATTATTCTCTGACAATTTCAACCATTCGCCTTCAGGTACAATCCTTTCCACTATGATTGGTCTATTTGAGATAATCGACCCTGCAGCACTCTGTTCATGTTCAACATTAATGTTTACCTCATCTGCATTTCCTTCTGATTTGTCCATCTGTTCATCTTCTGCATTTATTTCATCATTCCTTATTAATACTTCTTCAACAACTCTATTTTGTACTTCATCATTATCATAATCGGATGAATCCATTAAAGACTTAGCAGAATGCAGAGATATTTGACCACTTCTTCGGAATCCAGACATGATTTAAGAAGAAAACAAACTCAAAGAACTATGGGATTGATTCGTATCTCACTTTTCGCTCTGAAATTTGAAAGAATTTGAAAGAGGGATTTTAAGACCTATTTAAAATCCACGAAGTTGAAAGGTTTGACGGAAAAACGAGGTCAAAGTTATAACGGAGTCAACACATTTGAAATGCCACAGAGGATTTAAATGAAATGTGTGGCATAATCAACCAAATATGAAGCTGGCACGTGTTATTGGATAGAATATTGACACAAGTCAAAGATCTGAATAACACGCTCAAATGATTGACGTTCCTTTATCAGAGATCTGATTATTCTACTCAGAGTTCTGAGTCCATGATTCAGAAGAATTTGCCTTGTAACCAAACTTTATTTAAAATCAACTTCTGACAAATGTAAAAACTTTAATTATTCAGAAGAGGTTTGAACAGATAGAAAATCATTTTTTCACCAGAATTCTATTCAAATAGTGATGATTTGTGAAACTCGTTTAAAATCTTATATCTGAATAAGAAAATTTTGAGATTAAGATATAGTTTGAACAAGTGAGAAAAAAAATTATCATTAAAAGCTTGTTCTTCTTAGAATGATCAGAGATAAGAAATGAAAACAAACCTTTTAATCATCATGAAATGATTTCTAAAAGATATTAATGCTCCCCCTTGACTTTAGCATGTACTTGACCATATATGAGACATAAAGATGAGATAGAAAAATAATAGAATGAAAATAATCCACAAGATTGAAATATTTGTATTTCTCAGAAATGAATTCTTAAAAGTTAGATTTCTGTAGTATTGACTCAGAATATCTGAACTCAAGACTCAGAAGTTCTGAACACAAAATTCAGAATTTCTGAACTCAAGACTCAGAATTTCTGAACTCAAGGCTCAGAAATTTTGAACTTAAGAGTCAGAATTTCTGAACTCAGGGAGTCAGAGTTTTGATTACAAGACTCAGAGTTCTGAGTACACTACTCAGAAAATCTTACTTAGAGAATTTATCATTTTTTTTAGAAAAACAAATATTTTCAATTAGTTAGATTAAGCATTCCTATTTTACATATGAGAAAAGAGAACCTTTTATGATCAAGAGGCTTTGTGAACAAGTCAGCCAATTGATACTTTGTATGCACAAAGTGCATCTCTATAGTTCCTTTTTCCACATAGTCCTTTATAAAATGATACCTCACATCTATGTGTTTAGTCTTTGAATGTTGAACAGGATTCTGAGTAATGGCAATTGCACTTTCTGAGTCACAGTAGATAGGAATTTTGTTGAGCTGATACCCATAATCCATGAGTTGTGTTCTCATCCACAGAGTTTGAGAACATGAAGTAGCAGCAGCAACATACTGTACCTCAGCAGTTGAAGTGGATACACAATTCTGCTTCTTTGATGCCCAACTCACTATCTTATCCCCCAAAAAGTGACAAGCACCAGAAGTACTTTTTCTATCCAACCTACTTCCTGCATGATCAGCATCAGTGAAAGCAGTCAATTTGAAGTCAGTTTCTTTTGGATACCATAAACCTAGATCAGGTGACCCTTTTAGATATCTTAAAATCCTTTTGACAGCCAACATATGTGATTCTTTTGGGTTAGTGTAAAGCCCATATCCCAGTATGTATTTTCTTTTTATTAATTCTTTTCTCTTAAGTTTTATTTAACGTAGTTTCCGTTAACGGGGTTAGACGAATTGGACCTAATAGTTAATTATGTCAAATCGTTGGTTAGAGTGCGAGATGGAATTAGTTGAGGGATCAAATTGTTAAAGGGCCAAACGACTTCGGTTTTGACTTTGAGATAGTCATGGGTCAATTGCACGGTTTTTAATGGCTCGATGTGGAGTTTTGTTGATGGGTTGTTTTGTTGCACAGTTTTGCACTTATTGCACGTTGAGTATTTACATGTTGGGTGAGTGAGTCATTCCGGGATAGGCATGTTGTTGGTAGACTGTTTTGCATTGGATCCTTGGTCACGTTAGTCAGTCGTTGGTAATGGTCGGTTGGGTATCTCGGGGTGGGACTCCGGTATTCATGTGTTATGACCTTGACTTTCCAGTAGGCACTGGGAGGATATAGTCTTGGGCACTTACCTTGGAGGTAGTCCCGATATGCCGGGCCTTGAGACGTACCTGGGAGGTAGACGTTAAGGTGTATCTTGATACAGTGTAACTAGGCTTCGTAGGGCGAGTGTGGAGGATAAGTAGACGGTGGAAGGTTGGGTATTCCACGCGTGTTGGTAATGTACGCCGAATAGTGTCGGTTAAGGGAATGATGCCCTTTGTAATTAAGAGAATAAATGCGTAGTAACCTTTTTGAAGTAAGTAGTATATTTAGGTGTCGACTTTTGGGCTTGAGGCCAAACACCCTTAGTGTAATCGGAGATTTGTAGCCGATTTTGAAATAATAATGGCGATGGTAGTAGTAACCCTGAAATGCTTAACTGTGATGAATGGTAATGGTGAAATGACCTTCGTGGGTGATTATAAGTTTACTGGTTTGATGATCCGCGTGAAATAAATTTTGGGAGCCTATAGAACTCGTGGAAGTAATCGGCAGTAATGGTAGGAATGATCGGATTCGAGTATCCTGTAGGGTATATTGGTGAGTACCTTTAGAATGGTTAGAGCTTGAAAGTTGAATCGGGATGTATGGAACATCTAAGGTTGGGAGGCAACCGAAGTCGTTTGGCTAGGAATGAATCCAGTTGTTGGAGTGTTCTTCCGGTCATAATTTCAGTGTCCTTGAAGGAGTTTTGGTAGTAAGAAAAGTATTCGAGAAATTCTAGACGGGGTGAGAAACTTAGATTCTAGTTGAGGAAAGTCCAGTGGCAGCACCAAAGGGGTTCGAGTGGACGTGGGAACCCGAAGCGGAGATGCGCAAGAACTATTCCGAGTTATTCGCTAGCCTAGACTTCGAGGACGAAGTCTAATCCAAGTGGGGGAGAGTTGTAAAGCCCGTATCCCAGTATGTATTTTCTTTTTATTAATTCTTTTCTCTTAAGTTTTATTTAACGTAGTTTCCGTTAACGGGGTTAGACGAATTGGACCTAATAGTTAATTATGTCAAATCGTTGGTTAGAGTGCGAGATGGAATTAGTTGAGGGATCAAATTGTTAAAGGGCCAAAACAATGTACATTTCGGCCCATGCACAACCCAAAACCGATTTCATGTTTCATTTTGAGGGTGTTGGTTTCGTGGCTTGGCAAGGAAGAAAAGAGGAAAGAAAGGGAAAAGGAAAAACCCTACGGCCCCTCCCTCCCCTTCCCTTGTGAGTTCGGCCGAGAGAGAGTAGCAACAAAAGTGAGAGAGCTCCATTTTTCGTATTTGTAAACCTAGCTGCAGAAAACTTCTATTTCCCGGAGATTGAACGGTCGGATCGTCGTGATTTTGGGTGAGCAGCTTCACGACATCCTCATCAACATTCTGGACGGTGGGATCGTGGTTTTGAGGTCCGGAGGTCATGTTTTCGTGGGGTTCTGCACAGCAGTAACTTTGTGGTGATTTTCTCCATTCTTGCTCTTTTTTGGTTCCATACATCTTGATGTGCTTATTTCCAAGTGTATGATGGTTTTTTATGCCTCTAGTATAATCTAGAGAAGACTTTGTATTGCTCTAATATTGGTGGTAGTGGATTTGAAGCGGCTCTAGTAGTCCCGTGGTTTTTACTCTCGATTTTGAGGGGTTTTCCACGCTAAAATTTTGGGGTCTCATTGTGGTTGTTGATTGTGTGTTTTGGGGTTGTTTTTACTTGCATTTAGAATACCCTATTTGTTTGTATCCTCAAAGGTTCATTCGGGTCTGTTTGGGTTAAGCTATGACTTAATGGATTTATAATCAATATTCGTCATTTCATGGGAAATTCACAGTTTCTGCCACTGTTTTGTGAAAGCCATAACGTTTTCTAGGAACATCGTATTGGGGTGAAATCAGTGCCAAAATCTCCCATTCTGAGTCTAGTAAGTTTCATATGTTTTACGGAAAAACCAGTTCGGACCATAGCTAGTGTCAAATTGCTGTTTTGTACTGAAAGGTCCTGTTTTTCACTGTGCTGCAAGTCGGTTTTGTAAAATTCATAGTAAATTGTAGAAAAATCGTTAGAGCGCGTGCAAAATGTCCCTGGAACCCTAAGACATGGGACTTTGTGATTATGGAAAAATATTCCTGGATTTATCAGTTTATAAGGGGTTAAACAGGTCCCGAACAGACCTGTGTGTTGAGAGTAAAAACTGGAAAATGTATTTTATAATTTAGTAGTCGTGGCTTTGGGTTGGGGCGTCACTTTGATATTTGTTAACACTTATTTAGGTGGAAAAAGGTGAGCTGGTGTTGGCCGGTTCGTGTTGCTGTTGAGGACATAAGTTTTGCTTTCGAGGTGAGTTCTCTCCCTAAATAGGATGGGAATTATATTTGTATTACTATAGCTCGAGTGTGATAGTTATGATTGTTTGTTGATATTATTGTGTTATGGGGTATATATAATTGTGTATATATATTGAAATGTGATTGATGTACTTCTTGATGGTTGTTCCAAGAAGTATATGTGTTTGTATAATGAGTTGCGATTATATCTTCTTGATGGTCGTTCCAAGAAGTATAAGGTTTATTGTTAATGGTGATACATTGTAACGTCCCAAAAATTACAAGCAAATTTAAAATTTTAAAATAAACATTTCATTTATAACAACTCATTAAATGATCCCAACGCTTCGTTTGCAACCACATAATTAATATCTTTATAAAATAAAACCAGCGGAATAAACGTTTAATTATTAAAACCATAAAAACAACCAGCTCTCCTCGCGCGCCAGTGTGTACTCGTCACGCCTTGGAGCCGCCCGGACCTGAAACCACAGTTTATTGGGAAAGGGTAAGCACGAAGCTTAGTGAATTCGAACACCATAAATAATACAGTTATTCCACACTACCCCTACAACAGATAGTGACACATAAACGATCATACATGTCTACGAACAAATCATAAACATGTACATCCACAACCACCCACCTAAAAGGCACAAGTCGGTCCCACCGACCACATGATAACATCTTCGGCCCCGCCGAATCCCCGGTCCCACCGAGTCTCTATGCCACCCGCGTATAAAATCTCCGGCCCCGCCGGATCCTCGGTCCCACCGAGTCTCTACGCCACCCGCGTATAAAATCTACGGCCCCGCCGGATCCTCGGTCCCACCGAGTCTCTACGCCACCCGCGTATAAAATCTCCGGCCCCGCACCTCGGTCCCACCGAGTTAACATGACGACAAAGTATCAACTAGACACCCCACTATCTAGTTCCACAACACAATCACATAAAGCTACCACACACGTACTGCAGCAATGATAAAACAACCGTTATTAGATATAGTGAGAGAACTCACTATATCTAATAACGGTTGTTTTATCATTGCTGCAGTACGTGTGTGGTAGCTTTATGTGATTGTGTTGTGGAACTAGATAGTGGGGTGTCTAGTTGATACTTTGTCGTCATGTTAACTCGGTGGGACCGAGGTGCGGGGCCGGAGATTTTATACGCGGGTGGCGTAGAGACTCGGTGGGACCGAGGATCCGGCGGGGCCGTAGATTTTATACGCGGGTGGCGTAGAGACTCGGTGGGACCGAGGATCCGGCGGGGCCGGAGATTTTATACGCGGGTGGCATAGAGACTCGGTGGGACCGGGGATTCGGCGGGGCCGAAGATGTTATCATGTGGTCGGTGGGACCGACTTGTGCCTTTTAGGTGGGTGGTTGTGGATGTACATGTTTATGATTTGTTCGTAGACATGTATGATCGTTTATGTGTCACTATCTGTTGTAGGGGTAGTGTGGAATAACTGTATTATTTATGGTGTTCGAATTCACTAAGCTTCGTGCTTACCCTTTCCCAATAAACTGTGGTTTCAGGTCCGGGCGGCTCCAAGGCGTGACGAGTACACAATGGCGCACGAGGAGAGCTGGTTGTTTTTATGGTTTTAATAATTAAACGTTTATTCCGCTGGTTTTATTTTATAAAGATATTAATTATGTGGTTGCAAACGAAGCGTTGGGATCATTTAATGAGTTGTTATAAATGAAATGTTTATTTTAAAATTTTAAATTTGCTTGTAATTTTTGGGACGTTACAACTTGGTATCAGAGCACGGCTTGAGTGAATCAAACGCATTTCGGTGTGTTTGATCTCAAGTTTGCGGCTATAAAATTTTCTTTAAAATTTTTGGAAAATAAAAGAAAGGAAAACCCGTTTGAGAAACGGTGATCGAGGGCGCAGTGTGTACAGTCAGCCGGAGCCGAAGGGAAAGGTACAATGCTTAGTGTTTTATTGCTTTCTAGATCATAGAGTATGCATGCTAGATTGCCTGTTGTGGACACTATGCTGTATGTTGAACTACTTGCTATTAGGAATTTATGCTAATTATGATAGGTTACTAAGTGGATGCCCTCTAGGTTGTATGCAGTAAGAGATTTATAGCCTTAGAATATTCGATTTAGTTCTATTGCGCAGCTCTTGTTTGAGTCCAACCGTTCTAGGATAGAGTCTTGTATTCGACTGTCTATTTGTTTCGCACTGCATATAATCGAGTATTCGCGAGGTCACCCGTTATAATTAGTAGGGATTCGGTAGTAGCAAGGGTAGTGGGATAAGAGGAAGTTCCTAGAGAGCTGGGAAGGGTGTTTATGTATGAGTACGTGTGATAGATTGCTTTCTAGAACATAGGAGTATGTATGCTAATTTGCTTGGTGCTTGTTACACTGTATTGCATGTCTGCTTCTTGCTATTAGGGATTTGGCAGTGGCAAGGGTAATGGTTTGGATGGAATTCCTAGGGAGCTAGGAAGAGTGTGTACATATGCCGGTGCGGGCATATGTGTATAGTTTCGGCGAGAAACTACTTGGACCCCTTGGGATGGAACTCGGAACGGGCGATGATAGGTGTGGATGGTAGTAGTAGAGCTCCTACTACCGGAGGCACAGGATCAATGCTCGAGTCGGGGAAGTCACGAGGAATCCAAGGAGTTGAGCGTGAATGTTGTTAGTATGAGTTATTATGTGCTAATAACGCGTTGTATTGTCTACCCAGAATAGCCATCACAAGGAGGAACAACTATAGTAAACCTACTAGTACAGGTGTGTACTCGAAGTGTTTTGAGGTGATGATCGTTGGGGGTAGTGATGAAGGTCCTAAACTAGTAGTCGTTGGAATAGAAAGACGATTCTAATATTAGTCACTTGGAGTGACGATAAGGATGATAATTGTTGTAAGCAGATCATTTCGGGCCAAGATGGAAGATTGTGCTAGGGTCATAGGCTCATAGAGCCGACTTTGATTTGAGGAAAACCCGTAAGATGATTTGATGTGATTTCCCAACTTGCCTTAAGAGGTTTAAATGTCTGGATGACAATAGAAGACCGGAGAGTTTCGGAGTAGTAGGGGTCGAGACGTTGAATGCCGAATGAGTCATGCACGAAGTTATTTTGAAAATAAGATTGCATTAACAAATTCTTGTGTTTCAAATCTTTGTATGGACGGTGTTTTGGAATTTTTGGAACTGCTCAGCACACGCACAAGATTTTGAAATATGGTTTTGAAAGTGTATGAAATCGTTTTATCACGGGAGTGCAAACTTTGTTAGAATTTGTCTCATTTGCGTTATTTTTCCAACGGTTCTTTCGGGTACGATGTTATCCGTGTTTTGGTGGTGGTTAAGATGTTGGGTAAGTGACTACAGATTGAGACTCTAACATTGGAACTCCTCCACATGTGTTAGAGTTGAGACGAAAAGTTACATTCCACGATGTCTGTATAAAGGCCATTTTGGTGATTTGTTTAAAATGAGTTTGGAATTCCAGTGTCGCTTAACTTTTCGTTCGAGAGTTTGTATTACTAAGTGTTTTATTGCAATTAGTTCAGTGTGTGGATTGATTCATGCGTGACATAAGTGATGCATGGAGGAATTTTGGTAACATTTCATAAGGAGTTGTTTAGTGCGCTTTTTAGTCAGCTAAAGGTTTTATTGACATTTCCATGAAAATGCGATTTATCGACTTAGGGGTATGCATACTGGGGTAACCTTTGTTCTCGACATTTTGATGAACGAGTCGTGCATGAAAATGTTTTAGTTCCTTTTTGTCGAAATGAAAGACCATTTGATCCAAGGAGTGTTTTAATGTTGTGAACATCATGCATACGATTACAATGTGTTATATTTTGGAAATATAAATACGTAGATTTTTGACATTCGGTTAATTTAGAATTACCGATCATTTTTTTTGGAAAATTAAAAACTTTTGCTTTGGAGGAAACGAGTATTTTGAGCATTTTCGATAAATACATTTTTAAACTATAATGTTTTGACGTTATATGTCCCAAATACGAAACTTGAGGAAGTGTTACAAGCTTGCATGCCTGCCTCCAGTTTGAGATTTTATGAGGTTTTAGTCGATATTTCCAATTAATAGAAGCGGAATGGTTTATGTCTTCAAGTTTGAAACTTACACGAGACAGTTGTGTTTTAACAAAAATATATTTGTAAACCGTGTCATCGTTTTGTGTGATTAGCTGACGCGCGAAAAATTTTTGGCGAACCCTGTGCCACGTCATTTCTATGATTAAAAAGAAGAATTTTTGAATCAAATGTCGTGAAACTTATTTTGAATTATGTGCACACCTTTGTCGCACCCTGTTTAAGGTCAAGCGGTTACTTTAAGTGCACGTCATGAGTCAATCCATACTGGAATCGAGGCGGTTCATTTTAAAGAAATTATTTATTACGCTTGCTTTTGTGTGAGTAAACTGAACTGCAATGGAACGATTTTCAACATGATTTTCCTATGTGGGACGAGCGTGTCCAGTTTTGCGTAACTATCGATCAGGTAATAGTAGTTTTATTACATACGATCTTTTTGAGATGAAAATCCTGATGTTGAAAATATTTTGTAAATGATTTTGTAAACCATTTGGGGAAATGTGCTTTTAAGTGTTATGTGTCATTTTGAGAATTTTAAGGGTGTGAGTCCTTTTGGAAAACTCTTTTGTGTAAACCGTGTTGAGTTTTGTGGCTAATGTTGATTTTAGAGTATTGCTTGCTTAGACTTTATTTAAACGCGTTTTTGACCCGACTTATAGGTCTAGCAAGCGTGGAGCATTTTGCTCGGTTTTGACCTGGAGTTAGTCATGGGCCAATTGCCCGGTTTTAATGGCTCGATGTGGAGTCTAGTTGATGAGTTGTTTTTGTCGCACCGTTGGCATTCTTTGCACGTTGAGTGTTTACATGTTTGGGTGAGTGAGTCAATCCGGAATAGGCATGTTGTTGGTAGGCTGTTTGCTTTGGATCCTTAGACACGTTAGTCAGTCGTTGGTAATGGTCGGTTGGGTATCTCGGGGTGGGACCCCGGTATTCATGTGTTTTAACCTAGACTTTCCAGTAAGTACTAGGAGGATATAGTTGTGGGCACTTACCTGGGAGGTAGTTCCGGTGTGCTGGGTCTCGAGGCGTTACCTGGGAGGTAGACGTCAAGGTGTATCCTCGATACGGTGTGACTTGGCTTCGTAGAGCAAGTGTGGATGATACGTCGACGGTGGAAGGTAGGTATTCCACGCGCGTTAGTACTGTAGGCCGAATAGTATCGGTTAAGGGATTGATGCCCTTGTTATTAAGAGAATAAATGCGCATCAACCATTTTGAGGTAGGTGGTATATTTAGGTGTCGACTTTTGGGCTTGAGGCCAAACACCTTTAGTATAATCGGAGAGTTGTAGCCGATTTTAAGATAATCATGGTAATGGTAGTAGTAACCCTGAAATGATCACTTGTGATGAATGGTTATGGTGGAATGACCTACGTGTGTGTTAGTTGATTTGGTAGTGGGGGATATCTATTTGTGTTAGTGTCTAGGATAATACCACGCTTATGTGAGTTATTGTAATCGGTTGGACCGATGTTCGGCGGGTGGCCGATGTTTGTTATTGTAATCGGTTGGACCGATGTTCGGCGGGTGGCCGATGTTTGTTATTGTAATCGGTTGGACCGATGTTCGGCAGGGGGTCGATGTTTTGTTAATATAAGTTATTGAAAATCTTTGGAGTCTATTAGAATTCGTAGAAGTTAATCGTCAGTTAATGATAGGAGGGATCGTAATCGGGTATCCTGTGGAGTATACTGGTGAGCAGCTTTAGAGTGGTTAGAGCTTGAGATTTGACTCGGGAGGTATGAATCATCTAAGGTTGGGAGACAACCGAAGTCGTTTAACTAAGAATGATTCCGATTATTGGAGTGTTCTCCCAATCGCGTTTTCAGTGTTCTTGAAGGAGTGTTGTTAGTAAGGAAGTATTCGGGAGATTTTTAGACGGTGTGAGAAACTGGGTTCCAGTTAGTGAAAGCCCAGTGGCAACTCAGAGAGGGTTCTGAGTGGACTTGGGAACCTGGGGCTGAGTTGAGGGAGAGCTATCCAGAGCTATTCACGGGCATAGACTTCGAGGACGAAGTCTAATTCAAGCGGGGGAGAGTTGTAAAGCCCGTGTCCCGGTGCGTTTATTGTTTAATTTTATTTATTTAAAGTGTTTACCTGTATTTGTTTTTGGTTAGTGGTTTGGTGTCAAGAAGGACCAAAAATGTTAGCTTACGTGTCTTTTGTTATAGATTGTGAGATGAGGTATAGTTGAGGGGCTAATTGTGCATTTCTTGGAAACCCTTTGCATGGGTCTCGGCCCATGGCCGATTTCCAGCCTCGTTCTCTTTTTCTCTTGTAACCCAAGCAAACCAAACTCTCCCTAAACCCTACATTCATTCCCATCTTTCCCTTGTGTGGTGCGGCAACGAGAAGAGAGAGTATCGAGAGAGAGAGTGATCGCGAGAAAGAGAGAGAGGAGAAGAAAGAACCAGCGGCAGCCCCCCCCCCCCTCGCCGCCGCTGCTGCTGTCGCCGGAGGTCGCCACACCTGAGTCGCCGGAGATCGAGAGAGAGAAGACTGGTTGCGGTGTTGAGACGTCGTCGTGAGGTAAGTAGCTCTCTCGTTCGTCTCGTTTCTTTTCCTTTTCCCTTTTCGTTTTCCGGCGAGACCACCACCGCCGCACGCCGCCGCTGCGGTGGCTGTGGGTGGAGGGTGGTGGCAGTGGGCGACACTCGTAGCATAAAACCCGAATCGTTAAGCCTTGAACCGTTTGTATAAATCGTGATTTTTATGAAAATTCTAAGTGTGCTGTCCAGTTTTCGCGTGATCATAACTTTTCTGTCGTAACTCCGTTTGAGCCGAAACTGGCGCCCACGGTTCAAGTTCAGGGTCGAGCACGTTTTCCGTGTTTTAGCGAAAAACTGGTTCGGCCTCTAGCTAGGTGGAAAAGTGGTCGTAAGTTCAGTGAATCGTCATTTTATGTAAAAGAAACTGCAGTTCGGTCACTGTTTTGCGTAAGCTGTAACTTTCTGCTCGTAACTTGGTTTGGGGTGAAACCGGTGTCAAAAGTTCCCCTTTTGAGTCTAGAAACTTTTCTGTGTTTTGTGCAAAACCCAGTTCGGGACGTAGCATGGGTCAAATTGTCGTTTTATACTGATAAGTGCTGTTTTTCGCTGTTCTGCGGGCTGATCTTATAAAATCCGTAATTAAATGTAGAAAAATCGTTAGTAGGTGTATAATATGTCCTTGGAACCCTAACTCAGAGTACTTTCTGGTCATGTAATTTAATTAAGGTTTTTCTGGGTTTAAAGAGGTCGAAACAGGTCCCGAACAGACCTGTTTGGCGAGAGCAGAAAATAGTTTTAGTGACGGTTTAAGCGTGTGTCGTGTCATAGGGTCCGGGTCTCGTATTGACACGTTTTAACATGCGTTTAGGTGCTGGGAAGTGACCGCATTTGTGAAGCTTGAATTGTGTTGTTAATCTAGGCGCGCATTCGAGGTGAGTTCTCTCACTATATCTAATAACGGTTGTTTTATCATTGCTGCAGTACGTGTGTGGTAGCTTTATGTGATTGTGTTGTGGAACTAGATAGTGGGGTGTCTAGTTGATACTTTGTCGTCATGTTAACTCGGTGGGACCGAGGTGCGGGGCCGGAGATTTTATACGCGGGTGGCGTAGAGACTCGGTGGGACCGAGGATCCGGCGGGGCCGTAGATTTTATACGCGGGTGGCGTAGAGACTCGGTGGGACCGAGGATCCGGCGGGGCCGGAGATTTTATACGCGGGTGGCATAGAGACTCGGTGGGACCGGGGATTCGGCGGGGCCGAAGATGTTATCATGTGGTCGGTGGGACCGACTTGTGCCTTTTAGGTGGGTGGTTGTGGATGTACATGTTTATGATTTGTTCGTAGACATGTATGATCGTTTATGTGTCACTATCTGTTGTAGGGGTAGTGTGGAATAACTGTATTATTTATGGTGTTCGAATTCACTAAGCTTCGTGCTTACCCTTTCCCAATAAACTGTGGTTTCAGGTCCGGGCGGCTCCAAGGCGTGACGAGTACACACTGGCGCGCGAGGAGAGCTGGTTGTTTTTATGGTTTTAATAATTAAACGTTTATTCCGCTGGTTTTATTTTATAAAGATATTAATTATGTGGTTGCAAACGAAGCGTTGGGATCATTTAATGAGTTGTTATAAATGAAATGTTTATTTTAAAATTTTAAATTTGCTTGTAATTTTTGGGACGTTACATACATTTTCTTGATGGTTGTTCCAAGAAGTATATGTGTTTGTATAATGAGTTGTGGTTATATCTTCTTGATGGTCGTTCCAAAAAGTATAAGGTTTATTGTTAATGGTGATATATTTTCTTGATGGTTGTTCCAAGAAGTATATGTGTTTGTATAATGAGTGGTGATTATATCTTCTTGATGGTCGTTCCAAGAAGTATAGGGCTTATTATTAATCGTGATATATTTTCTTGATGGATGTTCCAAGAAATATATGTGCTGGTGTATTTGGTATATATAAATCTGGGTGCAGGACGTGATTGCATGGTATGAGTTGGTTACGATAACTAGCTGTTTAAGGGTGATGCTGATATAATTGCGATCCTATTTATGGTTTGAATTCACTAAGCTTCGTGCTTACCCCTTCCCATTATCTTATGATTTCAGGTACGAGTAGCAGTCGGGCATGACGGTACACACGGGCGCGAGGCGAAGACTGTTTAAGTTAAATTTTTATTAAATGGGGATTTAATTATATAACTTTTCCGCTGCTTAACTTTGTCTGACGGTTTAAATCAACGACGTTTATTTTTATTGTAATGGGATTTGTGAACTTGTGGTTTGATTATAGTGAAATGCATTAATTTTAAAATTTTAAATTACTTGTAATTTTTGGGATGTTACAACTTGGTATCAGAGCACAGCTTGAGTGAATCAAACACATCTCGGTGTGTTTGGTCTCAAGTTGCGGCTATGAAATTTTAAATTCTTTTACTAAAATCTTTTAGAATAAAGGAAAAAGGAAAACTCGTTTGGGAAACGGTGATCGAGGGCGCAGTGTGTACAGTCAGCCGACGCTATTTGGGAAGGTACAGTACTTAGTGTATTTATCGCTTTCTAGATCAGAGGGTATGCATGCTAGATTACCTATGTGGTTTGCATTGTACTGTATGATGATGGCTTGCTAGTGGGAATTAATGTTAGTTATAATAGGTTGTTAAGTGAAGGCCCTATAGGTTGTATGCAGTAAGAATCGTATAGCCTTAGAATATTTGATTTAGTTCTATTGCGCAGCTCTAGTTTGAGTCCAACCGTTTTAGGATAGAATCTTGTATTCGAATGTCTATTTGATTCACGCTGCATGCGACTGGGTATTCGCGAGGCAACTCGTTATGGCTAATAGGGATTCCGTTATAGCAAGGGTAGTGGGATGAGATGAAATTCCTAGAGAGCTGGGAAGAGTGTATACATATGAGTATGTATGCTAGATTGCTTTCTAGAACAAAGGAGTATGTGTGCTAAATTGCTTGGTGCTTATTACACTGTACTGCATGTTTGTTGCTTGCTAATAGGAGTTCATGCTAGCCTTGGTAGGTTGTTAAGTGAATGCACTATAGGTTGTATGCGGTAGGAACCGAATAGCCCTAGAATGTCGGATTTAGTTCTATTGCGCAGCTCTTGTTTGAGTCCAACTGTTGTAGGATAGAATCTTATATTCGAATGTCTATCTGGTTTCCACTGTATACGACTGTGCGTTTACGAGGCGACTCGTCAGGGCTAGTGGGGATTTCGTCATAGCAAGGGTAGTGGAATTGGGTGGAATTCCTAGGGAGCTAGGAAGAGTGCGTACATATGTCGGTGCGGGCATATGTGTGTAGTTATCGACGAGAAACTACTTGGACCCATCAGATGGAACTCGGAACGAGTGATGATAGGTGTGGAAGGTAGTAGTAGAGCTCCTACTATCGGAAACACAGGATCAATGCTCGAGTCGGGGAAAGTCACGAGGAATCCAAGGAGTTGAGCGTGAGCGTTGTTAGTGTGAGTTATTATGCGCTAATAACTCGTTGTAATATCTACCCGGAATAGCCATCACAAGGAGGAACGAGCATGGTAAACCTACTAGTACAGGTGTGTACTTGTTTTGCTTTGATGGGATGATCGTTGGGGTAGTGTCGAAGGTTATAAAATTAGTAGTTGTTGGAATAAAAGGACGATTCTAGTATTGATCACTTGGAGTGACGATAACGATGATGTTTGTTTCGGGCCAAGATGGATGATTGTGCTAGAATCATATGCTTATAGCGCCGACTTTGATTTGAGGAAAAATCGTAGGGATTATTTGATGTAATTTCCCAACTTGCCTAAGAGGTTTAAATGTCCGGATGACGTTAGTGGACCGGGGAGATTTGGAGGAGTAGGAGTCAAGGCGTAGAATGCCGACTAAGTCATGCACAAAGTTTGATTTTGAAATAGATTGCATTAACAAATTCTTGTGTTTCAAATCATTTTATGGATGGTGTTTTGGAATTTTGGGAAATGTTCAGCGCACACACAAGATTTTGAAATATGGTTTTGAAAGTGTATGAAATCGTTTTATCGCGGGAGTGCAAACTTTGTTAGAATTTGTCTCATTTCGTTATTTTTCCAACGGTTCTTTCGGGTAAGATGATATCCGTGTTTTGTGGTGTTTAAAATGTTGGGCAAGTGACTACGGCTTGTGACTTTAACATTGGAACTCCTCCACATATGTTAGAGTTGAGACGGAAAGTTACATCCCACGATGTTTGTATAAAGCTATTTGAGTGATTTGGTTAAAATAAGTTTTGTTTTACGGCATGTTGAGTCGTGTGGGCTTAATTTCACGAGGTGCATATCTTATTTGTTTATGTGACCATTTGGGGAAATCGTGGAAATCAATTTAAAGAACCCCACCTCTTGAGATTTTATGAGGTTTTAGTCGATATTTTCAAATGATGGAAACGGATTGGTTTTTTATCTTTAAGTTTGAAACTTACACGAGACAGTTGTGTTTTAACAAAAATATATTTGTAAACCGTTTCATCGTTTGGTATGACTAGCCGACGCGCGTAAGATTTGTTAGTGAACCCTGTGCCACGACATTTTATGTTGAAAAAGAGGAATTTTGGGGTCAAATGTCGTGGAACTGATTTTGAAATTATGTGCACACTTTTGTCGCACCCGGTGTAAGGTCGAGCGGTTACTTTAAATTCATGTCATGAGTCAATTCATACTAGAACCGTGACGGTTCATTTTCAAAGGAATTATTTATTTCGCTTTACATTTTGTGAGTAAACTAAGCTGCAATGAAATGATTTTCAACATGATTTTCATATGTGGGACGAGCGTGTCCATTTTTGCGTAACTACCGACCTGGTAATAGTAGTTTTATTGCTTACGGTCTTTTTGAAATGAAAAATCTTGACGTTGAAAATATTTTGTAAATGATTTTGTAAACCATTTGGGAAGTGCGCTTATAAGTGTTATGTGTCATTTTGAGAATTTTAAGTGTGTGAGTCCTTTTGGAAAACTCTTTTGTTTAACCGTGTCGAGTTTGGGACTAATGTTATTTTAGAGTATTGCTTGCTTAAACCTTATGTAAACGCGTTTTTGAACGACTTATGGGTCTAGCAAGCGTGGAGCATTTTGCTCGGTTTTGACTTTGAGATAGTCATGGGTCAATTGCACGGTTTTTAATGGCTCGATGTAGAGTTTTGTTGATGGGTTGTTTTGTTGCACAGTTTTGCACTTATTGCACGTTGAGTATTTACATGTTGGGTGAGTGAGTCATTCCGGGATAGGCATGTTGTTGGTAGACTGTTTTGCATTGGATCCTTGGTCACGTCAGTCAGTCGTTGGTAATTGTCGGTTGGGTATCTCGGGGTGGGACTCCGGTATTCATGTGTTATGACCTTGACTTTCCAGTAGGCACTGGGAGGATATAGTCTTGGGAACTTACCTGGGAGGTAGTCCCGATATGCCGGGCCTTGAGACGTACCTGGGAGGTAGACGTTAAGGTGTATCTTGATACGGTGTAACTAGGCTTCGTAGGGCGAGTGTGGAGGATAAGTAGACGGTGGAAGGTTGGGTATTCCACGCGTGTTGGTAATGTACGCCGAATAGTGTCGGTTAAGGGAATGATGCCCTTTGTAATTAAGAGAATAAATGCGTAGTAACCTTTTTGAAGTAAGTAGTATATTTAGGTGTCGACTTTTGGGCTTGAGGCCAAACACCCTTAGTGTAATCGAAGATTTGTAGCCGATTTTGAAATAATAATGGCGATGGTAGTAGTAACCCTGAAATGCTTAACTGTGATGAATGGTTATGGTGAAATGACCTTCGTGGGTGATTATAAGTTTACTGGTTTGATGATCCGCGTGAAATAATTTTTGGGAGCCTATAGAACTCGTGGAAGTAATCGGCAGTAATGGTAGGAATGATCGGATTCGAGTATCCTGTAGGGTATATTGGTGAGTACCTTTAGAATGGTTAGAGCTTGAAAGTTGAATCGGGATGTATGGAACATCTAAGGTTGGGAGGCAACCGAAGTCGTTTGGCTAGGAATGAATCCAGTTGTTGGAGTGTTCTTCCGGTCATAATTTCAGTGTCCTTGAAGGAGTTTTGGTAGTAAGAAAAGTATTCGAGAAATTCTAGACGGGGTGAGAAACTTAGATTCTAGTTGAGGAAAGTCCAGTGGCAGCACCAAAGGGGTTCGAGTGGACGTGGGATCCCGAAGCGGAGATGCGCAAGAACTATTCCGAGTTATTCGCTAGCCTAGACTTCGAGGACGAAGTCTAATCCAAGTGGGGGAGAGTTGTAAAGCCCGTATCCCAGTATGTATTTTCTTTTTATTAATTCTTTTCTCTTAAGTTTTATTTAACGTAGTTTCCGTTAACGGGGTTAGACGAATTGGACCTAATAGTTAATTATGTCAAATCGTTGGTTAGAGTGCGAGATGGAATTAGTTGAGGGATCAAATTGTTAAAGGGCCAAAACAATGTACATTTCGGCCCATGCACAACCCAAAACCGATTTCATGTTTCATTTTGAGGGTGTTGGTTTCGTGGCTTGGCAAGGAAGAAAAGAGGAAAGAAAGGGAAAAGGAAAAACCCTACGGCCCCTCCCTCCCCTTCCCTTGTGAGTTCGGCCGAGAGAGAGTAGCAACAAAAGTGAGAGAGCTCCATTTTTCGTATTTGTAAACCTAGCTGCAGAAAACTTCTATTTCCCGGAGATTGAACGGTCGGATCGTCGTGATTTTGGGTGAGCAGCTTCACGACATCTTCATCAATATTCTGGACGGTGGGATCGTGGTTTTGAGGTCCGGAGCTCATGGTTTCGTGGGGTTCTGCACAGCAGTAACTTTGTGGTGATTTTCTCCATTCTTGCTCTATTTTGGTTCCATACATCTTGATGTGCTTATTTCCAAGTGTATGATGGTTTTGTATGCCTCTAGTATAATCTAGAGAAGACTTTGTATTGCTCTAATATTGGTGGTAGTGGATTTGAAGCGGCTCTAGTAGTCCCGTGGTTTTTACTCTCGATTTTGAGGGGTTTTCCACGCTAAAATTTTGGGGTCTCATTGTGGTTGTTGATTGTATGTTTTGGGGTTGTTTTTACTTGCATTTAGAATACCCTATTTGTTTGCATCCTCAAAGGTTCATTCGGGTCTGTTTGGGTTAAGCTATGACTTAATGGATTTATAATCAATATTCGTCATTTCATGGGAAATTCACAGTTTCTGCCACTGTTTTGTGAAAGCCGTAACTTTTTCTAGGAACATCTTATTGGGGTGAAATCAGTGCCAAAATCTCCCATTCTGAGTCTAGTAAGTTTCATATGTTTTACGGAAAAACCATTTCGGACCATAGCTAGTGTCAAATTGCTGTTTTGTACTGAAAGGTCCTGTTTTTCACTGTGCTGCAAGTCGGTTTTGTAAAATCCATAGTAAATTGTAGAAAAATCGTTAGAGCGCGTGCGATATGTCCTTGGAACCCTAAGACATGCGAATTTTTGATTATGGAAAAATATTACTAGATTTATCAGTTTATAAGGGGTTAAATAGGTCCCGAACAGACCTGTGTGTTGAGAGTAAAAACTGGAAAATATATTTTATAATTTAGTAGTCGTGGCTTTGGGTTGGGGCGTCACTTTGACATTTGTTAACACTTATTTAGGTGGAAAAATGTGAGCTGGTGTTGGCCGGTTCGTGTTGCTGTTGAGGACATAAGCTTTGCTTTCGAGGTGAGTTCTCTCACTAAATAGGATGGGAATTATATTTGTATTACTATAGCTCGAGTGTGATATTTATGATTGTTTGTTGATATTATTGTGTTATGGGGTATATATAATTGTGTATATATATTGAAATGTGATTGATGTACTTCTTGATGGTTGTTCCAAGAAGTATATGTGTTTGTATAATGAGTTGCGATTATATCTTCTTGATGGTCGTTCCAAGAAGTATAAGGTTTATTGTTAATGGTGATACATTTTCTTGATGGTTGTTCCAAGAAGTATATGTGTTTGTATAATGAGTTGTGGTTATATCTTCTTGATGGTCGTTCCAAAAAGTATAAGGTTTATTGTTAATGGTGATATATTTTCTTGATGGTTGTTCCAAGAAGTATATGTGTTTGTATAATGAGTGGTGATTATATCTTCTTGATGGTCGTTCCAAGAAGTATAGGGCTTATTATTAATCGTGATATATTTTCTTGATGGATGTTCCAAGAAATATATGTGCTGGTGTATTTGGTATATATAAATCTGGGTGCAGGACGTGATTGCATGGTATGAGTTGGTTACGATAACTAGCTGTTTAAGGGTGATGCTGATATAATTGCGATCCTATTTATGGTTTGAATTCACTAAGCTTCGTGCTTACCCCTTCCCATTATCTTATGATTTCAGGTGCGAGTAGCAGTCGGGCATGACAGTACACACGGGCGCGAGGCGAAGACTGTTTAAGTTAAATTTTTATTAAATGGGGATTTAATTATATAACTTTTCCGCTGCTTAACTTTGTCTGACGGTTTAAATCAACGACGTTTATTTTTATTGTAATGGGATTTGTGAACTTGTGGTTTGATTATAGTGAAATGCATTAATTTTAAAATTTTAAATTACTTGTAATTTTTGGGACGTTACAGTTAGATTGAAATCTAGCATAGAAACAAGTAGAAAACATGATATATGGCCTACTTCTAGTCAGATAAAGTAAAGATCCAATCATGCCTCTATAGAGTTTGTTGTCTACTGAAACTCCTTTGAGATCAACATCTAATTTTATGTTTGTTGCCATAGGCGTTCTCATAGAAGCACAATCAGACATTTTGAACTTTTTCAGAATGTCTCTGACATATTTTCCTTGATTTATAAAAATACCATTTGGTAATTGTTTGACTTGAAGACCAAAGAAAAAATTCAGTTCACCCATCATGCTCATTTCAAATTCAGATGACATGATTTTAGAAAAATTATCACATAATTCTGCACTAGTAGAGCCAAATATTATGTCATCAACATAAATCTGAATAAGAATTAAATCCTCACCCTGTTTCTTTAAAAACAAAGTTGTGTCAATCTTACCTTTCTTGAACCCTGAAACTAACAAGTGTTGAGTAAGAGTGTCATACCAGGCTCTTGGTGCTTGTTTTAGACCATATAAAGCTTTATCTAAAATATAAACATGGTCAGGATATTCTGGATCAACAAAACCTTCAGGTTGATGAACATACACCTCTTCATTAAGTTTACCATTCAGAAAAGATGATTTGACATCCATTTGATATACTTTGAAATTCTTGTGTGCAGCATATGCCAAAAATATTCTGATTGCCTCTATTCTAGCCACTGGTCTAAATGTCTCATCATAATCAATTCCTTCTTGTTGACAGTATCCCTTAGCAACCAATCTTGCCTTGTTTCTGATAACAACACCTGATTCATCCTTTTTGTTTCTGAACACCCATTTAGTTCCAATGATAGATTTACCTTCAGACTTTGGAATGAGTCTCCAGACTTTGTTTCTTTCAAATTGGAGCAATTCCTCTTGCATTGCTGAAATCCAATCTGGATCCTCTAGGGCTTCATTAGCTTTCTTAGGTTCAATCACACTTAAGAAACCAGCAAACATTGCTTCATTTGCTGTTGCTGATCTGGTTTTTACTCCTGCTGATGGATCACCTATCACTTGATGAATAGGATGATCTTTAGTCCACTTGTGTGAACTAGGAAGCACATCAACCTCTGAAAAATTGTTGTTTGTATCATTCTCATCAATGATGGCTTGCAATTCGGAACTATCCCCTTGTTCTGATATATGTGTAGGTGTCCCATCCAAGTTTGGATTTTGAGCAATGAAGTCAGAATTCTGATTGACTTGTTCAGAGTTCTGAATATAAGGTTCAGAATTCTGAGTACAAGGTTCAGAATTTTCATCACTTGTATTTATCAAATTTGGGTAATCCTCAGATGGACCTTTATCAGAAATTATAGTTGATTGAGCTACTTCTGGGGTTCTTCTTTTCATCTCTTTAACCATCTTTGGGTTTTCAAACTCTGCATATGAATCATAAATTAGTTCTAGAAAAGCATCCTTAAACAATAAATTGAGTTCTGAACAAATAGGATTAGAATTTGTATCAGAAGTCATTTTTGTCTTGTTCTGCATGAGTTCTGAACTGTCTTGTTCAGAAGTCTTCATTCTGGCTTCATCAAATGTTTCATTGATGCTTTCCATCATCCTCTTGGTTCTTCTGTTGTAGATTCTGAATGCTTTGGAAGTTAATGAATAACCAACAAAGTATCCTTCATCTGCCTTTTTATCAAACTTACCAAGATTTTCTCTGTCTTTAAGAACATAGCATTTGCAACCAAAAAACATGAAAGAATTTGATTAATGGTTTTCTTTTATTTATCAGTTCATAAGCAGTCTTATTTAATCTTTTATTGATTAAAGTTCTGTTTTGTGTAAAGCAAGAAGTTGCAATTGCTTCAGCCCATAAGAAAGTTGGAAGATTTGAATAAGCCAGCATGGTTCTTGCAGCTTCAACTAGAGTCCTGTTTTTCCTTTCAACAACACCATTTTGTTGAGGAGTTTTGACTGCAGAGAAATTGTGAGAAATCCCAGAACTTTCTAAAATATTCTGAAGAGTCTCATTTCTGAACTCTGTTCCATTATCACTTCTGATTTTCTGGACTGGAAGTTGTAAGAAAACTTGAATCCTTTTGATAAAGTTTATCAATGTAGTAGCAGCTTCTGACTTAGCTCTTAGGAATTCAACCCATGTGTATCTGGAATATTCATCAACAATTACAATCATATACTTCTTTCCTCCCATAGACTGAACTGAAATAGGACCACAAAGATCAGTATGAATCATTTCCAATGGTGCTTTGCTAGATGAGTCCATTTTTAATTTGTGAGAACTCTTTTTCATCTTGCCCATTTCACAAGCTGAGCATAATGATTCCTTTTCAAATTTAATCTTTGGTAATCCTTTAACCAGATGTTTTGTAACAAGATTATTCAAATCTTTGAAGTTTAAATGAGAACATCTTCTGTGCCACAACCAGCATTCATTTGCAATTGAGTTTGATAAAAGACAAACAGGAATTAATGTTTGTATTTTTGAAAAATTAACCACAAATAAGCCATGTGTCTTTTGGCCCAGAAGACTTTAAGATAATTCTCAGTTAAAATCATGCAACCTGTTATTTTGAACTTGATTTGACAAAGACTGTCGAAAAACTGACTTATGCTGAAAAGATTATGTTGTAATACTTCAACATAGAAAACTTTTTGAATTGTCAGATCTTCTTTTGTTAAATCCCCATAACCTTTAACTTGACCTTTGCTGTTATTTCCAAAGTTTACTGCTCCTCCATCCTTTTCTGTGAAATTTGATAGAAAAGACTTCTGACCTGTCATGTGTCTTGAAGCTTCTGAATCTAAAAACCACACATGACAGCCCTGCAAAAACAATCAGTTAGTTTTAGGTACCCATTTTGGAATGGGTCCTTCTTTGTTAGCTTTGTCATTTGATTTAACAAAAGTGCCTTTAACTTTCCATTCAAAATCTTTCTTTAAACACCATTTACCTTGAACTTTTATGAGGTCAGAACATTTTCTGTTCACAAATTTGTTCAATTTTTTCTTGAAAGTTTTAAATTTGGATGTTGCAGTGTTTTCAACTTTCTTTTCTTTCACATTAAGCTCTTTCTCATTCTTTCCTTTGAGTTTAGTTTGAGGATTTTCTTCTTTTATCTTTTCTTTTCTCTGAGTTTGAGGAACAGAAACATTTTTCTTTTATGTATTTTGAATATCTTTTCTTATAAAAGAAACAGATGTTATTGTGATTGGACATTTCTGAGAATATTGAAAAGAATCACTTCCACATTGAACACAAGTCAGATTTTTCTTTGCAAGTAACAACAAATCTGTACCATAAGTCTTTTCACAGCTATTTCTATTTTTCAAGGTGCAGGTACATTTATAACAAAAACTATGTGCTTTAGGTACAGAAGTAGAATTCAATCCAATCTTCTCAGAAACTCTTTTCATATCATCTTTCCTTTTGCTTTCCTCTTTTTCTGAAAAATTCAATCTATTTGTGTTAGAGAATGAAGTAGATGATTCACCTTTTTCATATGTACTTGATTCATTAAAGAATTTATCATTATCTCTTAGAGCATTAATCTTGAAAAGATCATATTCAGCTTTCAGTTTCTCAAGCTCTGTTATTTTCTGAATAAAGACAATTTTTTCTTTTAAAGCTATTTCAAGACTAACATCCACATCACAATAGTCATTTTCAAGTTCTTCATAAGATTTCCTTAATTCCTCACGTTCTTGACTTACAAGATTAAATCTCTTTTCAAGTTCTAAAAAGTCTTCTGATTTTGTTTCAGAATATTCAGTTGACTCAGAATTCTGACTATTTGAATCAGAATTCTGATTAACAGACTCAGACTTCTGACCTTCAGAATCAGAGATTTGACTTGAACAATCAGAATTCTGATTAGAAGATTCAGATTTATGACTAACTGTTTCAGAAACCTTACTAGTATCAAATATACTTTCTATATCAAAATGAGAAAAACTTTGTTGGTTATTTTTGTAACTGACATTTAGAGAGTCATATTTGAATTTAGTGTCATTATATATGGGTTTCTCTTCTGTTGGTTTAGAAAATTTTTTCTTAACCTTATCTTCTGAAACATCTGACTTTTCTGTTTTTGATTCAGAAACCGTTTCCTTTATCTTTTTAGAACTTGATTTATGCAAACTATCAGAACTTGTGATAGAACTTGCAGGTCTTATAAAAACTTCAACAACTTCTGGAATTTTTGGTTTAGGAACATGAAGCTTTTCAAAATCATACAAGTTGACTGGAGCTCTTTTCAAAACAACATTTTCTTCCAATCCTAATCCTTTCTTTGGATTATAAAATCTTGTATCTTTAATATTGCTTGTTAGAAGATTTAATGTTTGCTGAGTCTGACCTCTTTTCAAGTTAAGATCTTCTAATTCTTTGATTTTGGTGTACAAATTATTTCTTTCCTCAAATAACATATCAAACTTTATTTGTAAATCACCCTTTTCATCTTTAACCTTTGAAAGCTCATTTTTTAATTCAAGAAGATTTTTCAACAATTCAGAATATTCAGTTTTAACTTTCTGTTTCTCAACCTCAGATTCCTCATACTGTTCTCTTATTACTTCTTTTTCAATTCTGAATTTGTTAACCAGACTTCTTTCACCTTTTATCTGTTTTCTCAGTTTAACAAACTCAGTTTTCATCTTACCAATCTGTGTCATTAAATCGATTTCAAGTGCAGAATGTACCTCAGTAGATGACTCAGAATCAGCATCTTCAAAGTCAGAATCATCCTCATTCCTCATCTTTGCCATATAACTCTGCATCTGTGTAACAACCCAATTCCCATATACACAACAATTCACATAATGTAACATAACATTCATATAACCAAAGAAACATCATGTTACAATTTCAGTCCCGCAGTCTTTTACAAATAAAAGAAACCATTGTACTACAAAATTTGTACTATTTACATACATAACATTTAATATCATGATGCGACTGCTAAACAAGCCAAAATCTTCATCTTATAATCCTTCACAAAATCCATCCCTTGGATACTCTAATTACTGGCTCTTACATGATCCACCACATGGAATACATATTTTAAAACAAAAATGAGGGTTAGACCTTGTGGTCTAAGTGAGAAAAATCCCTGTTAGTTTACAAACCATTTATATAAACTTCATTCATATAAATCACGCGACACAATCATATATATCTAATCAAGCGCACATATCATGTACCTTCCCTTCTCATTCCTCCTGGCCATATTAGTTGGTAGCAAGCCAACTAATAATATACAACGCTGTACAACATCTACAGCCAAACAACGCTATACGAATTCTATAGCCAAATACACCGGTCCTAAGCCCGACCAAAGCATTATAACACATTATAATACTTATGTAAATATAATACCTCAATATATTATAATTCACATATCGACACATAATCACCAATTATCACATTCCCAAACCATACATATACGTATTCCAGTTAAAAACGCTTTTTAAAGTAAAACTCACCTGTTTTGATTATTACACACGCTCGCAAGCTCCTTTCAAACTGGTCTTATCTCTTACCACGATTTCCACAGAATCTGAAACAATTTAAGGTACATATACTGCTTTACTAGCCAACATATAAAGCTTACCAGTTCCTGTTCTCAATTGTATCACTAAACTTAACAACTACCGGGACTATACAGAGTACCGGGTTTCTCAGTACCGGGACTTCACAGTACCAGGACTCTTTGGTACCGGGAGTTCGATCACCGAAAGTTGCTAATACCGGGAGTTTCACTATACCGGGACTCCACACTACCGGGAGTCCACCGGGAGTCGTCAGTACCGGGAGTCTACCGGGACTTCCCCGGGACTCTCAAGAACACAGTCGGTTATTTTCTCAGCAATCGATTGAAATCTATACCAATCACAGAAATCGTAACTTCTAAACCGATAGATATCTTCTATTACTGATTACCAACACAAAATATAAAGGTACTTACCTCAAAATCAACTTCAACCAAATCAATCGATGCTTTCTCCGTATGTTTCCTTTCTTGCTTCTTTTCGCCTCCGGAACTCCCGCACACACACTCTTTCTATTTTTAGGATATCTGAATACTATCTGATGCTTAAGAGGTAATATCAAACCACACTTACCAAATGGACCTTGAACTTCTCATTAATGACCCAAACACCCTTAAACTTATAATTTACCCAAACTTACCCTGAACATCATATTTTATAGTTAAATTATCTAACGGACTTACCCGGGGTATTACATCATCTCCCCCTTAAACGAATTCCGTCCCGGAATTCAGTTAAATGAAAAGTTGAGGGTATTTGGATCTCATTTCCGTCTCTGATTCCCACGTGGCATCCTGACCTCTATGATGTCTCCACTGAACTTTCACTTGCCTGATCTCCTTATTCCGCAGCACTTTAACTTTACGATCAACTATAGCTTCCGGCTCTTCCACATAATTCAGTTTTTCGTCGACTCGGATATCTGGTAGAGAGACTGCCTGGTCTGGAGTAACCAAACACTTTCGGAAGTTCGATACATGAAACGCATTATGAAATCTGCTCAATTCTGGTGGAAGATCTAATCGGTAAGCGACTTCACCGATCCTTTCTGTTATTGCAAACGGTCCAATATACCTAGGGCTAAGTTTACCTTGTCGTCCAAATCTGATGACTCCTTTCCACGGTGAAACCTTTAACATTACATAATCCCCAACTTGAAATTCCAATGGCTTTCGGCGTCGGTCAGCGTAGCTTTTCTGCCTGTCTTGAGCCACTTTTAATCGTTCACGAATCTGAGTAACCTTATCGGCGGTTAGCTGAACTATTTCCGGCCCCGATAACTGTTTCTCTCCCACTTCGTTCCAACATAGAGGCGTTCGGCATTTCCTACCATACAGTACTTCGAACAGTGCCGCTTGTATGCTGGAATGATAACTGTTGTTGTAAGAGAATTCGATTAACGGTAAATGCTTATCCCAAGATCCCCCAAAATCAACAATGCAAGCCCGGAGCATATCTTCTAAAGTTTGTATCGTTCGTTCACTCTGACCATCTGTTTGGGGATGATACGCTGTACTTAACTTTATCTGTGTTCCCATCTCTTTTTGAAAACTTCTCTAAAATCTTGAAGTAAAACGACTATCACGATCAGAAATGATCGAGATTGGAACTCCATGTCGAGTTACTATTTCATCAATGTACAACTTAGCTAATCGCTCCATCGAATCGGTTTCCTTTATTGGTAGAAAGTGTGCAGACTTTGTCAATCTGTCGACGATCACCCAAATAGAATCAAATCCCTTCGGAGTCCTTGGTAACTTCGTGATGAAATCTGTGGTAATATGTTCCCATTTCCACATAGGTATTTCTAGCCGCTGTAGTTGACCAAACGGCTTTTGGTGTTCGATCTTCACTTCCTTACAAGTATCACATCTTTCCACATACTGAGCAATCCCTCTTTTTATCCCTGGCCACCAATAGAATTGCTTTAGGCCTTTATACATCTTGTTTGTACCTGGGTGAATAGAGAAACGGGATTGATGAGCTTCTTGTAAAACACGATCACATAACCCACCCAAACGAGGTACCCATACTCTGTTTCCCAGACACAATAACCCCCGATCATCTTTTACTAGCAATGCTGACATCCCCACTAACCGTTCTGATTTCAAATTTTCATGCTGATAAGCTTCCACTTGACACTTCTGCAATTCGTCAAATATGTTGGGTAGGAGTTCAGTTCGTAGCGAAATAACCTTTATTGTTCCACTCCTTTCTTGACGACTCAATGCATCCACCACCACATTCGCCTTTCCCGGGTGATAAAGGATTTCACAATCGTAATCGTTCAGCAATTCTAGCCATCTCATTTGTCTCATATTCAGTTCCTTCTGATCAAAGAGGTGTTGGAGACTCTTGTGATCAGTATAAATCTGACATTTGGAACCATACAGATAATGTCTCCAAATCTTCAACGCGAAGACAACTTCTGCAAGCTCCATGTCATGCGTAGGATACTGTCTTTCATGATCCTTTAATTGACGAGAAGCATAAGCAATAACCTTTCCCCGCTGCATAAGTACACATCCCAATCCCAGTTTTGACGCATCACTATAAACAACAAAATCTTCCGAACCTTCAGGTAGTGATAGAATCGGTGCGCTGCACAATTTCTCTTTCAATATCCGGAATGCCTCGTCTTGTTCTGCTTTCCACTCGAACTTCAGGTTCTTCCGGGTCAGCTTAGTCAAAGGCGTTCCGATATGAGAGAAGTCTTTTATAAATTTCCGATAGTATCTGGCTAAACCCAAAAAACTACGTACTTCAGTTGCTGTCTTCGGCGGTTCCCACTTTTCAACTGCTTCCACTTTCATCGGATCAACTTGTATACCCTTCTCAGAAACGACATGCCCCAGAAACTGAACTTCTCGCAACCAGAATTCACATTTAGAGAACTTAGCGTACAACTTTTCTTTCTTCAGCAACTCCAGAACCAAACGAAGATGTTGTGCGTGATCCTCTTTGGATCGGGAATAGATAAGGATATCATCAATAAATACAATAACGAATTTATCAAGATACGGCTTACATACCCGATTCATTAAATCCATAAAGGCAGCTGGAGCGTTCGTCAGTCCGAACGACATCACTAAGAATTCGTAGTGGTCGTACCTTGTACGAAAAGATGTCTTTAGAACGTCTTCTTCTTTAACTTTTAACTGGTGATAACCGGATCTTAGATCAATCTTGGAGAAATAGCAAGCTCCAACTAACTGATTGAAGAGGTCATCAATTCGGGGTAGCGGATACTTGTTCTTTATCGTGCGCTTATTCAATTCTCGGTAGTCGATATACATTCTCACCGAACCATCCTTTTTTCACAAATAACACTGGTGCTCCCCACGGTGAAGAACTAGGTCTGATGAAGCCTTTATCGGATAGATCTTGCAGTTGTGCCATCATCTCTTTCATCTCTGGAGGTGCCAGACGATAAGGTGCACGGGCTACCGGAGTGGCTCCAGGAATCAGGTCTATACCGAACTCTACTTGTCTAACAGGCGGAATACTATTCAAGTCTTCGGGGAATACTTCAGGGAATTCACTAACAATAGGAATATCTTCCATCCTATTCTTTTCTGGCTTAATATCTATCACGTAAGCCAAGTAACTCTGACAACCCTTATTCACACACTTACGGGATTTTATCATAGATATAAGGCTAGACTGATGATTCCTACGATCGCCATAAATCACTACTGGTCTTTTATCAGGTAATACAACATTTATTAACTTCTTATCACAATTTATGATAGCCTGATTCTCAGCTAACCAGTCCATTCCCACTACGACGTCAAACTCTATCAAAGTTAAAGGAAACAATTGTATCGGCACTCTACATTCCTCTATATTTATCACACAGTCATTAAACACTTCTTTAACTGACACTTGATTATCATTTGCCGTATCTACTGATAGAGCATGTTCTAGCACTTTAGGTTTCAAACACAGGCAAGCAGCAAATGCAGGAGACACAAACGATCGGTTTGCACCAGAATCAAATAACACCTTTGCACGTGTAGAGTTTATTAAAAATGTATCTGTGACCACATCCGGAGTTTCCTCAGCTTCTTTCTCAGTCATTTGAAATGCGCGACCCCTGGTTACTGGCGGTTCCAGTCTTGGTATTACTGGTTTAACAATTGCTGGCCTGCCCGATGACCCGCGGACAGTCCGACTGAAGATGGTCCGGAGAATTGCATAAGAAACATAACCGAGTTACCTTACAATCTTTAATGACGTGTCCGGTCTTCCCACACTTATAACACGCTCGTAAATCACCTTGGCAATTCCCTTGGTGGACACGGTTGCACTTCTGACATGGTCTTTCCGCTGGTCGAAACGGCGGACGGTTATCATACCTCTGAAATCGGGACTTCTTCGGATCGTGTTGTGGTCCTTCCCACTTTCTCTTCCCGATACTTTTATCGCCAGCATCTCTTCTAATATCTCTTTCAACATTCTCCGCGGCATCAACTGCAGCTGAGAAGGTATCGGGTCCTTTTGCAGTCACTAGCCTTCTGACTTCTGAGTTCAGCCCAAAGATAAACCTTTCCGTCTTCATCGCCTCCATAGCAACGTAGTATTCTGCAAACCGAGACTTTTCTAGAAAGCTAGCGGTGTAATCTCGAACGGATAAGTTTCCTTTTTGTAAGTTCATAAATTCCCCTTCCAGTTATTTGACGGCTGCTTGGGGACAAAATGCGTTCCTGTATGCTATCACAAATTCTTCCCAAGAGAGGGTAGAATAAACATCAGATCCCTTAGAATGAATAAAGGATTCCCACCAATACAAAGCATTCCCCTTTAACATTGCTGTTCCATACAATACTCTATCTTCGTCAGCGCACTTACTCGTCTTGAAGATAGCTTCTATTTCCTTCATCCATCTCATTGCTTTCACTGGATCCCTGTCTCCTGAGTAGGTCGGAGGTATACAGCTTAAAAACATTTTGTAGTCGCACCTCCTTTGTACTGGTACAACAGTCGATGTGATTGGCATTTCATCTTCCGGTCCAGGATCCGGTATTCCAGTTTCATTATGACGGTTCCGATCAAACATTGTTTGTATGCTAGCCTGCAATCTTCCCATTTCTGCCATTAGATCATCTCTGGTAACAAACTCTGTACCCTGTGGCTGGAATCTGCCTCTGGCTCGACCTCCAGCTCTACCCCCGACTCTTCCCCTAGATCTGCCTCCCCTGTCCCCCGTTCCTATCGGCAGATTCGTACTATTCGGATTTCTTCCTCCCCCTCGATTCGAATTCTGTGTACCGCTTGCCATTCTGTAGATTTAAACAAGGTTAATATACACATAAGCACATACCCCGTATAACAAGGTATTCCAGTTCAAACATGTACCTGTAAGATCACAATTACACTGACCAGGCGTAATATGAAATTACCTTACATGATGTTCTTTCTACCTTTTATACTTCATCATCCCAAGGTTCTATAATGATAAGGACATCTTACTTCACATGCAGTTTAAGTCTAGGTACAGATACAAATACCTAAATCCCTTAAACTAAGGCTCTGATACCATTTGTAACAACCCAATTCCCATATACACAACAATTCACATAATGTAACATAACATTCATATAACAAAAGAAACATCATGTTACAATTTCAGTCCCGTAGTCTTTTACAAATAAAAGAAACCATTGTACTACAAACTTTGTACTATTTACATACATAACATTTAATATCATGATGCGACTGCTAAACAAGCCAAAATCTTCATCTTATAATCCTTCACAAAAGCCATCCCTTGGTTACTCTAATTACTTGCTCTTACATGATCCACCACCTGGAATACATATTTTAAAACAAAAATGAGGGTTAGACCTTGTGGTCTAAGTGAGAAAAATCCCTGATAGTTTACAAACCATTTATATAAACTTTATTCATATAAATCACGCGACACAATCATATATATCTAATCAAGCGCACATATCATGTACCTTCCCTTCTCATTCCTCCTAGCCATATTAGTTGGTAGCAAGCCAACTAATAATATATAACACTGTACAACATCTACATCCAAACATATAAAGCTTACCAGTTCCTGTTCTCAACTTTATCACTAAACACACCGGTCCTAAGCCCGGCCAAAGCATTTTAACACATTATAATACTTATGTAAATATAATACCTCAATATATTATAATTCACATATTGAAACATAATCACCAATTATTACATTCCCAAACCATACATATATGTATTCCAGTTAAAAACGCTTTTTAAAGTAAAACTCACCTGTTTTGATTATTACACACGCTCGCAAGCTCCTTTCAAACTGGTCTTATCTCTTAACACGACTTCCACAGAATCTGAAAAAATTTAAGGTACATATACTGCTTTACTAGCCAACATATAAAGCTTACCAGTTCCTGTTCTCAACTGTATCACTAAACTTAACAACTACCGGGACTATACAGAGTAACGGACTTCTCAGTACCGGGACTCTTTGGTACCGGGAGTTCGATCACCGGAAGTTGCTAATACCAAGAGTTTCACTATACCGGGACTCCACACTACCGGGAGTCCACCGGGAGTCGTCAGTACCGGGAGTCTACCGGGACTTCCTCGGGACTCTCAAGAACACAGTCGGTTATTTTCTCAGAAATCGATTGAAATCTATACCAATCACAGAAATCGTAACTTCTAAACCGATAGATATCTTCTATTACTGATTACCAACACTAAATATAAAGGTACTTACCTCAAAATCAACTTCAACCAAATCAATCGATGCTTTCTCCGTATGTTTCCTTTCTTGCTTCTTTTCGCCTCCAGAACTCCCGCACATACACTCTTTCTATTTTTAGGATATCTGAATACTATCTGATGCTTAAGAGGTAATATCAAACCACACTTACCAAATGGACCTTGAACTTCTCATTAATGACCCAAACAACCTTAAACTTATAATTTACCCAAACTTACCCTGAACATCATATTTTATAGTTAAATTATCTAACGGACTTACCTGGGGTATTACAATCTGTGAAAAGTGAATGCAGTCATCTTCATCTGAAGTGTAATACAACCAATTTTCTTGTTCAGCTAACATTGCCACTTCATCATCTCTTTTCTTGGCTAGCTGAGCCTTTTTGGTGTAGTACTCATAATCCTTCACAATTTTCACTTTGCAATCCTTTGCATAGTGACCAGACTTTCCACATTTGAAACACAGATTCTTTTCTTTTCTTTCTTCATTCTCTTCTCTATTTTCTTCTCTTCTCTCTTCCTTCTTTTCATACTTACTCTCTCCTCTTTCTTCTCTTTTCTTGAAATCTAAATTTCCCTACTCTCTCTTGTAATTTCCCTGAAATTTACCCTTTCCGTACCTCTTGTTAAAAGTGTTAGTCAACAAAGCTAACTTCTCAACAATCATTTTGATATCCTCATCTTCTTCTGATCCCTCTTCCTTATCAGGTTCTTCCAGCTTTGGTATCTCAGATAGATACGCAGTCTTCTTGGATGTTTTAACGATTTCGGACTTTGACAGAAAAGCTAACTGTTCTGCAACATTTTTCTTTTCTTCAACCACAATCTTAACAGAGTCTTCATGCTGATTAAGTACACAAAATAGATCATTGAGATCTTCTTCACACATATCCTTATTCATTTGTAGACTAATAGCAAACGATGACCATTCTGAATTTAGACTGTTCAGAAATTTGTAGTTTATTTCTGACTTTGTCTTTTTCAGCCCATTTCTTCTCAAATCATTCAGTATAGTGCAAAATTTACTATACGTTTGAGTTAAACTTTCTGATTCTTTAGCCTTGAACATTTCATAAGCATTTATGCTTTGATTTAACTTTGCTTGTATTGACCTGACAGTTCCTAACATCTGCCTTTCTAGTTCGTCCCACATTTCCTTAGCAGATGATCCACTGTCAATTCTGTTTAGAACTTCATTCGGAACGGCCAATGTCATCAATGTGATGGCTCTTTTGTCTATAGCATGCCTGTTTTTCTGTTCAACTGTGTATTGAGAATAATTCTTTTTCACCCTTGTAGCTGGAATTTCTGGAGTTGTCTCTGTTTCAGGAGTTGCAGCCACATCGACATAGACTTCGATAGGACCTTCTCGGATAGAAACCATCAGGTTTTCATCTATGTTATCCAAGAATTGGATCATTGGGATTTTCCATTGCTGGTACTCTTCAGGTATTAGAACAGGTGGTTTTGTTTTAGATCCCATGGCTAGATACTCTTTTGAAGACATGATTGTAAGATATTTCAACAGAGAGACAAATTTGAATTTCTTGATTTAAAAACAACAATTAATTCGAGAATTGCTAAGAATTCAAGAATCAGAACAAGCAGCGGAATCGATTTTTGAACGAATCAAGAAATCTTCAAGACATTGATCAATAACCTTCGCGATCACTTGAACAAATTTGTTTGTTGATTAGCTCTGATACCAATTGTAAGTTTAGGATCCACTCTTATAATCAATATATCAATGTATATAACAGTAATTGAGAAGTAATATGATCGAACCAACTTGTATTCAATGAAGAACAAATTTACAGATCTTAGAGAGAGAGTATCTTAAAGATTACAAAAGATGAATACAAATATATGCAGGAAAGTCAGTTAGCGTAACAGTGCTAACCACTATATATACTGCAACGGAAACACTAAAGCTACAGTGCATATAAGAAAGACTAATAGGAACAATACACGTGTCCTAAATAGTTAACTAAATACAAAGTAAAGTATCTAGTTATAAGTTTTGAACATGTTGTTCAGAACTTCTGACATTATTCTGATTAAGCTTCTCAGAACTTCTGACTCTTCTTCTCAGACTTCAATACTTAGCAAACTTTCAGAGCATTCCTTATGAGCCTTCTTGGTCAGAACTCTGACTCTTCTCTTCAGAACTTCTGAGCCTTCTTATCAGAATTCAACACTTGGTTTATTGACAAAACTCAGATCTAACACATATCTACAAGATCAAATAAAAAGAGTTCAAGAGAAAAGAACAACGTTGGAAGGTGAAAACGTTGAATTGAAGAAAAAGCTTTCAGAACGTGAAAGGGAGTGTCTTTCTTCAAAGAAAGTTCTTAAAGAAAAGAAAGAAACTGAGCTGAAATGTATAAAACTTTCAAAACAAATTTCTGACTTTGAGAAAGTTTTATTTTTAGAAAAAGAGAAGCTCTAAAAAGAAAGAGCTGATTTTGAAACTGAACGAAAGTCTTTTGAGATTAAAAGTTTTGAACTTTCCGTGAAAATCTCTGATTTAGAAAATCTTTTGGAAAAAGAAAGAAAAGATTTCACGGAAAAAAAATCTCTTTGAAAAGGAAAGTAAAACCCTTAAAAAGAGAAATATGGAAATTTTCAAAGAGATTACTGATAAAAGAAAGTTTTTGGAAAAAGATTTTGAATCGGAACGCGAATATTTTGAAGATGCGATTCTTAATCTTACCAAAAGATTATCTGGTTTATCAGCTGATATTATGAAGGATCAATTGATCAAATCTGATCTCCAAAAGAAATTTGATCTAATTTCTAAAGAGAAAAATGTTTTGATAAATAAAGTCAAAGAACTTGAAGACATCATTTTTAAATTTGATGTCTCAAAGCAGGCCAGTCATGATACTATCTTTCAGACTCCATTTGTTAAATCAAATGATTCTGAATACTCTTTTAAAACTGCTTCACGTTCAAGCTTTAAAAACATTCCTTCTAAACAATTTAATAGATCAACTGATTTCTCAAAAGATTAGATTCGTTCAACAAATCTCTTCTATAATCCTCTAATTGATAAATCAGATAACAAACCAAATGTGCCTAAAGTTAATACTTCCAAAACTGAAGAAGTTCCAGTCTTCAAGAAGGTGAAGATGGAATGGAGAGTCAAAGGCACAACAATTCCAAAGAGAGATGTGCCAAAATCACATGCATCCACATCAAAACCAAAAAAGAACAATGCGCCAAAAGGTAAATCTTCTACTAAAACTAATCCTATTCATTCTGTAAATCATCTGATTAGGTTGGCACATAAGAAAATTTGTTGTTCTTATTGTGGGTCAAATGATTTTGTGCATAAAGATTATACTTCTTATTGGTACGGTACTTACAGTATTCCTTTTAAGAAATCTACACCTAACAAACTAGGACCCAAGTGCCGTTGGGTACCAAAATCTGCTTAATCTGTTTTGCAGGTTCATCATGTGTTGTGCTGATTTGGAAATATATATACCACACACATGACTGAAAACAGAAGAGAAGCGGTGAATTTTTTTAAGAAGAGTACTTGTGCCATTAAGGGAGAGCAAAACTGTTGGTTTCTGAATACATCAGTTCAGGACCCGTGCTTCAACGTTTATGGTTTTTGAACATATCAGTTCAAAACCCGTGCTTCAACGACTATGGCTTCTGAACAATTCAGTTCAGGACCCGTACTTCAAAGACTAAGATTTATAAACAAATCAGTTTAGAACTCATACTACTCAGGTGATATCCTTAACTGTTACATCTTTCTGTTTCAAGGAACAAGTGGTGAAATGTAACATTGCATTATGTTTTACTTCTACTGCTTTGAATGTTTGAGTCTTAACAAATTTAATTCAATGAGATGAATTTTTTTAATTTTCATTCAATGAATGAAATGTGTGTCAAGGTGATTTTACAAGTATTTTTGTATTATCTAAGTTACATTTGTTTCAACTTTCACTTCTGAAATAAATCGAAAGGTCAGCAAAACATGAATGAAATTATTGTTAGATCTGAGTTTTGTCAATAAACTAAGTGTTGAATTCTGATAAGAAGGCTCAGAAGTTCTGAAGAGAAGAGCCAGAGTTCTGACCAAGAAGGCTCAGAAGGAATGCTCTGAAAGTTTGCCATGTATTGAAGTCTGAGAAGAAGAGTCAGAAGTTCTAAGAAGCTTAATCAGAATAATGTTCAGAAGTTCTGAACAACATGTTCAGAACTTATAACTAGATTGTTGGCCCCAAGTATCTGTTATGTAAAAGTATTGAAAATAGTTCAAGTCAGAAGACCAACAGAGATCAGACAGAAGATTCAGAAGAAGTTCAAGTCAGAAGACCAACAGAGCTCAACAGAGCTCTGTCGAAGACTTCCAACAGAAGAACAAGTGTTTAACAGAAGACCAACAGAGCTCTTGCGAAAGAGCTCTGGTGAAGTGAAGACCTCTGTCAGCCTAAGTCTCGTAGGAAATCCCAAGTGTTAGACAAGTGTCCATACTTTCCACGTATGCCCTAAAAATAGGAGACACACTTTCCACGTGTAATTCTAGGGTACGATAGTACACTGCCTTCACTTTTCTAGGGTTATAAATAGAGAGGTAGTGGAACAAACAATTGTAAGCTTTGGGAAGAGTTGTTTTCCACAATTGTTTAAGCACACACTGCAGCAATCCCGAGCACTACCTCCGTACGATATTGTTGTCCTATGAGATTACCGAACACACTTGAACATGTTCTTGGTGTGATTCATTATCAATATATGAGCAGCTTTTGTATCTGATCCTGTTATCATTTTACTGTTCCATATTTGATTCTCATAGTTCATTTATCGTTTACACAATCACTCGTTTTAATGGCTTTATTTAATATGCTTCCGCTGTCTATTTCACTACCATTAATATGATACAAAGTGAATCTGGGAACCTACAATTGGTATCAGAGCTTCTTTGGTTTTCTTAAACCAAATGATCCAATCTACCAAGGTTGAATCACTGTTGTTGATTGTGTTTGTGTGTCTTTAAAAGCTTCATTACATACTCTGTTTTTACTGCTTCCTAGTCTAAACAAGCTTTCATAGCTCATATAACTGTGTTTAAAGCATTCTAGCTTAGTTTAAACGTTTCTCTTAGAAGTTACTGTTCCATTAGTTACTGTTTAAAACTCATTTCTGAGTTGAAAATCTCTTTGTAACAACTATACTCTGTTTTTTTTTTTAAATTGGCGAATGTTGATCCAAACCCTTAGTGATTTGATAATGACCCTATCTTATATACTTAGTGAAAATTGTAAGTAAACAATATGTATCAGAGTTTCACTATCGCTGATAAGTACTAAGATCTTACAGTACTGCTGATAGGAACTCTCGCTCTTTTAGATTAAACATTCAGCGAACACTGTTCACCATATCGCTGAGTCTGTTCAGTCCTTATGGTGATCGCTGATAAATTAGTTGTTTACTTATGATCCCTGAAGACAAGATTCACGTCAACAAAGGTTCTACGCTGAAGTCGAAGATCAAGCTCAAGAACCAGCGACAAGTCTCCTAATGAACTGATGCGGATCAGCGAAGACTCAGATTTTGTCCACTCAACGTGAAGTATCAAGTACAAGACTTTAGCTATCGCTGAACTTTATCATTCACTGAATAGTAAATGATAATCGCTGAATCAACGAAAGCTGATCATGAAGTCCTCCATACAAAGTACTTTTGTCTTAACCTCCCTTGCACGCCACCGTACGAAATGTCAGAAAAGAACCTCCGAAAATTTGAAATCGTACAACCACTCTGATACTACACTGTTCATTCATGCGGCTACTAAGGTTGTCAACAAAGGTCAATGACATGCAACCAATCCGCTGATGACACGTGTAAAGTGTATACTGAATTGCATTAAATGCATGCAGTATATAAAGAGATGAACTCACTTCATTTGAAGTAACTTGCTAACTCTGGACAAGTTCAAATCTCTCTTAAGATAGGATTTTATTAGTAATCTCCTTATCTTTCTTAGTGCAAGAAACCTTAGTGTTCCAACTTGTTTAGATTTAGGTTTATCCTTAATCTTGTTTCCGCAACAAGCTGTAAATTGTTAATGATTTATCAATAAACAATTTAGAAAAGTAAAATAGTGTGTTTGTATTCAACCCCCCCCCCCCCTTCTACAAACTTATTTAGGCCTTTCGGGACCAACAAGTGGTATCAGAGCAGATTTGTTTAAACTCATAAACAATATCTAATCTAAGATATTTCTCTTCCTAGCTATTATCTGAAAATGGCCAACACAAACACAAACACTCACTATATAGACAATGGTTCTCTTGCAAAACCCCCTAGATTTTCCAGAGATAACTTCAACTTATGGAAAAATAGGATGACACTCTTCTTAGAAGGTGTAGACCCTACTATACCTTACTATCTTGAAAACGGCCCACACATCCCTGTAACAATTGATCTTGCAGTTCCAGCCACTGCAACTAGAGCTGCTATTCCAGAAAGGCTGATTCCAAAGGAAATCCATCATTGGACCGATGAAGACAAGAAGAAAGTGGCTATAGATACAAAAGCCAGATCCATACTATCCATGGCCCTTCCTGACGAAGTCTACCATTCCGTCATGAACCTGAAATCCTCAAAAGCCATGTGGGACACAATATGTGTTCAGTATGAAGGAACGTCTGAAGTCCATGATTCAAGAAAGATCAACCTGGTAAGACAATATGAAAGCTTCATCTCTGGTAAGAATGAAACTCTCTCTGAAGTACATCAACGTTTTAATTGCTTAATTATAGATCTAAAAACGGTTGGTAAGGAATATTCTAACTTTGAAGGGCTGACAAAGTTTTTAGAATGTTTACCTGAAAGCTGGGGCAATTATTCCATGTGTCTCAAGCTGTCAAAAGATCTAAGATCAATGACACTTGCTACCTTATATGGCACATTGCTGAATCATGAGCAATCTAGCCATCTTAAGAAGAATCTTGTAAAAGATTCCAAAAGCACCCATGTTGCTTTAATCTCAGAGGAACCTTCTACTCAGCGATCCGTGGTCACTATCACTGAGTTAGAAAGTAACTCTGAAAGGTCATCAGATTCTGATTCTTCAGATGATGATGAATCCTTGGCTCTCCTAACTAAAAAGTTCAGGAGATTTGCCAAGAAGAAAATGTTTAGAAAGAACAAAACTCTTTCTATAGCTGACAAGCCTAAGTCATCAGCTTTTGTTGATAAGGCTACTGCTACTTGTTTCAACTGCATAAAAGACAGGTCATTTCGCTAACGAGTGCAGGTCAAAAAAAATCATGAGACCTTCAGCTTTTACAAAGAAATCCTTTGTTCCAAGAAATAAAGACGACAAATACTTAAAGCTGAAGGAGAAGTATGCAAAGCTGAAAAGCTTTAAGAAGAAAGGAAAAGGCCTGATGGCTGACTATGATTGGGCTGCTTCTGATGAAGAAGCCTCATCATCTGATTCTGAAGATGATGAAGCAAATCAATGTCTCATGGCCAAGATTGAAGAAGAGGAAGAAAGTTCAGACATTCCCTCCACTTCAACATCTGCCATTCAGGTTAAGAAGGGTATCTGGTATCTCGATAGCGGATGCTCTAGACACATGACTGGAAAGAAAAGCCTGCTCGCTGAATACAAGGAAGAGAAGGGTCCCTCTGTGACTTTCGGTGGAAATGGAAAAGGACACACCCGAGGGTATGTTGTACTTTCAAACGGTACAACATCATTCAGAAGAGTCGCATATGTTGAAGGGCTGAAGCATAATCTTCTGAGCATCAGTCAGCTTTGCGACATGGATAACAAAGTGATTTTCACTAAGGAATCCTGCTTTGTCTCTGACAAAAAGGAGAAGATAGCTCTCAGCGGTTATCGTTTGGAAAATGTTTACGTTATAAACATGGACTCAACAACCACTGAAAACTCATGTTTCTTCTCAAAGGCATCTTCTGATGTCAACTGGCTATGGCACAAGAGGCTCTCACATCTCAACTTCAAGACACTGAATACTCTTTCATCCAAAGAGTTAGTCACTGGTCTACCTCAACATTCATACGCCAAAGAATCCTTATGTTCAGCGTGTGAAAAAGGGAAGCATACCAAGGCAAGCTTTAAGTCAAAGCAAGTTTCCTTAGTGTCATCTCCTCTTCAACTACTCCATATGGATTTGTTTGGCCCCGTTAACAAACAATCCATCGCTGGAAAGAAATATACGCTGGTCATAGTTGATGAATTCTCTCGTTACACATGGGTAATGTTTCTCCGTTCTAAGAGTGACACCCCTGAAGAACTCATCACCTTTGTTCGGAAGATGGAAACTCTGAACAATATGACTGTTCGCTCAATAAGGAGTGATCATGGAACTGAATTCAAAAACAGTTCTCTTGATTCCTTCCTTGAGAGCAAGGGTATTTCTCACAACTTTTCGTCAGTGAGAACACCACAACAAAACGGAGTCACTGAAAGAAGAAATAGAACAATTATTGAAGCTGCACGTTCAATGCTCAGCGATTCTCACCTGCCTACTCAGTTTTGGGCAGAAGCTGTCAACACGGCTTGTTTTACGCAAAACAGGTCGCTGATAGTCAAAAGATTCAAAAAGACAGCCTATGAACTTTTTCATGGGAGAAAGCCCTCAATCAGCTTTCTTCACATCTTTGGTTGTCAGTGTTACATACTGAACAACAGAGATGCCCTTGGAAAATTTGATCCTAAAGCTGATGATGGAATCTTTCTTGGATACTCCTCAGTTTCCAAAGCCTTCAGAGTCTTCAACCGAAGAAGACAAACTGTAGAAGAAACTATTCACGTCACGTTTGACGAATCCCGTTCAGCGAACTCTAAACCGAACGCTGATACAGAAGAACTGAATCAATGGATGTTTTCTCATCTTGGTGATTCAGAAGATGTTCCCACTACTCATGCTCATACAACTGAAAATGATGGTCCTACTATCATTCCCAATATGCAGAATAGTGAAGCTGAAACATCTTGGGTCTCAGCTGTTCCTATAAACACTATACCCGCAGTTGATCCAAATGTCTCAGAAATTCCATCTATTTCTCAGCAATTAGTTAATGAAGTGACAAATGCAAGCATTCCTCTCTTAGCTGATAATCCAGAAGTAGCTGAAGCCTCATCTTCAGTTTCTCCAGTTCAGACTGAGTCAGCGACGCATGCTCCGGCTCAGCGATGGACTGTAAATCACCCAATCGATCAAATTCTTGGTGATCCCAACGCTAGTATTCAGACTCGTAGAAGTGCAAGTAATATTTGTTTATTTGTTAACTTTATTTCTCTAACTGAACCAAAGAAAATAGATGATGCCCTCAGAGATCCAAACTGGGTCAGCGCTATGCAAGAAGAGCTGACTGAATTCGAAAGAAACAAAGTTTGGAAACTTGTTCGGAGACCAACTGACAAAACAGTGATAGGCACTAAGTGGGTCTATCGAAACAAGTTGGACGAACATGGTACTGTAACTAGCAACAAAGCTCGTCTTGTTGCTCAGGGATACAGACAAGAGGAAGGCATAGATTATGACGAAACCTTTGCTCCAGTAGCAAGACTTGAATCTATTCGTCTTTTCTTAGCATATGCTGTACACAAAAACTTCACTGTATATCAAATGGATGTTAAGTCAGCGTTTCTAAATGGAAAGCTGAATGAAGAAGTTTATGTGGAACAACCTCCAGGATTCTCAGATCCTAAGCGTCCAGGTTATGTTTATAAGCTGGATAAGGCACTTTATGGCTTGAAGCAAGCTCCTCGTGCATGGTATGACACTCTTTCTACTTATCTCCATCTTGAAAAATTTGAGAGAGGTAAGATTGACAAAACTTTGTTTTTTAGAAAAATAAAAGGTCATATCATTTTAGTTCAAATATATGTTGATGACATTATATTTGGTTCTACTAACCCTGAGCTTTGTACTCGTTTCGCTGATAGAATGAAAGATGAGTATAAAATGAGTATGATGGGTGAACTAACATATTTCCTTGGTCTTCAGATTAAGCAAACTGAAAAAGGAACTTTTATAAATCAGGGAAAGTATGTTAAAGATATGCTGAAGAAATTCGACTTAACTGAAAGTTCAGCTATGAAAACCCCTATGGCACCACCGCTGATACTTGATAAGGACACAAAGGGTGTTCCTGTCAATGTCACGATGTACCGTGGAATGATCGGCTCACTACTGTATCTTACAGCTAGCCGACCCGATATTATGTTTGCAACATGTCTGTGCGCACGATATCAAGCTGAACCTAAGATATCCCATATGAAAGCTGTAAAGCGAATCTTTCGATATCTTAAGGGTACAGCGAATCTAGGTCTTTGGTATCCCAAAGATTCAGGATTCGATCTAACCGCCTATTCAGACAGTGATTTTGCAGGTTGCAAAATGGATAGGAAAAGCACCACAGGAGGATGTCAGCTCCTGGGTGGAAAGCTGGTAAGTTGGACAAGTAAGAAGCAAAACTCAGTGTCCACTTCCACAGCTGAAGCTGAGTATGTAGCCGCTGGAAGCTGTTGTTCTCAAGTCTTGTGGATGAGAAATCAACTACTAGACTATGATCTTCAGATCTCCAAAATTCCAATCTATTGCGACAGCACAAGTGCCATCGCTATAGCAAACAATCCAGTGCTACACTCAAAGACAAAACACATAGAAATCAGATATCATTTTATCAGAGATCATGTGATGAATGGTGATATAGAACTTCATTTTATCCCAACTGATTATCAGTTAGCTGATTTGTTTACCAAACCTCTTGATGAGACAAGATTCAACTTTCTCATCAGCGAGCTTGGAATGCTGAACTTTGAAGGATAAATCTTCAGCGGTTCACATTAAATCAGCGATACGTTTATACATTCTTGTATAGGCTCTCGGATAAAATAAACTTGTACAATCCATTTCATCATCTTCTCTCTGAATAAATTTGGTTAAACTGATATCAAGGTATGTTTTCTCTCTCTGACAAAACGCATGAAAATGCAAGATTTCAAATTCTTACATCGCTGAATATCTCTTCCTTAACAGCGATATTTTGAAATTTCTTAAAACCCTCACTGATATTTCTATTCAGTGCTTCATATTTTCCAAAGTGTCCCTGAGTTTTTCTTTCAAAACCTCAGAGACAACGAAAGAATGTGAAAGGACAGTTGTGACGTCATTGCAACGGATAACACTAGGCACGCTCTTTTTCTGACACACGTTTGCACGTTTCGTTGTCTATCCAATCAAATGCAAACACGTGTCCGTGTCATGATGAAAAACTTTCCCGCTCAAGTTTTTCTCTCTCTACTCTCTTCCTATATAAACACTCTCAAAGTTTATATTTGTCTTTTACGCGAATCAATCTTTCTCTGCAAAAAAAGAACACTGTTGCATTTTGTGCTCTCAATCTTCAAGAACTGTTCATCATCTTCTTCATCAAACTCAAGGTTAATATGTTCTTATCTATTATCAAATGCGAATAACTTGTTTTTGATCTTATCATTGTTTTACACAAGATCAAACAAAAGAACTCAAAAATAAAATCATTTTCTTTCATGGTTTTATAAACACAACCATTTCATGGTTGTTCTTCAAGTTTTAAATCTAAAATCTTAAACTTGTTCTTCTTTCGTATCCATTTTTTATTAAGAAATTGGAATACAAGGCTTATGGGTGTTATATTCGTTTTTTTTAAAACAAGAAAAACCCTAATCTTCATTAAGACTTTTTTTTTGTCTGAATGAAATGGACAAAATTCGAAAAATCTTAATGGAAATTTTCTTTCCACATTAAGATAATTCTTATTTGTTAACATCTTTGGTTGAACTGATAATACAGTGAAATGGCAACTTCAAAGCTGAATGTTACCGCTGAGTCCATCTCCGCGGATTCTGAGGAACTGGAAATCACCAAAGCTCCTCAGGTTAAGTTTGAGCTGGATCAACTATACTGGACAAAGGCAAACAACCTCTCAGCGCTTCTCGAGTTTCCTCCTCGGAAGCAGGTATCTCATCTAGACGACGCTGTAAATCTTTTGAAGAATAGCCCCATCTACACAGCACTGACAATCACACCTCATGCCAGTCAGCGTCTATTATCCCAATTCTGGTACTCTGCCAGACACACCGACCTACCCTCCGCCAAAGATCCATCTAAAACCATCGACTGCAAACTCAGCGATACTGAGTATGGCACCATCAAGATAACCCCCGCAATAATCCGCAAAGCTCTGAAATTCCCTAACGCTACCTCAGAAAATCCTTTCATTCCATTACCTGACCACAAGAAGCATGCTGACAGGGAAGAAATCATTGCTTTCCTTGATGCGATGGGTTACATCTGGGAGACTGGAAGAGACAAGCTACCTGAGAAGAAGCTGACGCTGATAAAGAAATCCAAGATGCCCAGCGAGATGAACTTCATCTTCGCTCACCTGATCAGCTGCATGACAGCGAAATCCGGATCTTCTGATCAAGCCGCTCAACCTCAGCAGGCCATGGGTTACGCACTGCTGAAAGGTCTCAACATTGACTGGGCCTCCATCATCTATGAAGACCTCATTCAACGTGTTGATTCTGTCGCTGACCGACCAGCATGGGTTCCTTACCCACGATTCATCAGCGCCATCTTTCAATATGGCCTGAAGGACAGCTATCCTGAAGAGGGTGATCTGAAACTCTCTCAGATTGGCCCTAAAGTTCTCGACTTCAAGCCTGTCGCCAACGAGGTACGTCTCTCTACCCTTCTCACTCTACTTAATTCTCCGCTTTCTGTGGCTCCTTCAGCGACAATACCCCTCGCTGATTCCCAGGCCACAAAATCCATTCCTTCTAAGAAAAGGAAACAATCTCTTACCCCTCTTGATTCCAAAAGGATCAAGAAAACCAAGGAGCAACCCCAGCAATTCCATGCTGAAGACTCCTCAGCTCATTCTGAAGAGCTGAAGGAAAGTTCTGTGGTACGCTATGCCACACCAATTCAAGCCATCCCTTCTAAACCTACTTCAGCGTCCTTAAACGCTGAGGTTAGAACTTTGGAATCTACCCAACCTTCTTCAGTCTCTCAAAAGACTGATGAAGTACTTCTCAGCGAATCCAACGCTGAACTTGAAACCCAACCCCAATTCTTATCCTTCGATCCTCCCTCTATTTCTTTGGACACTCCTCCAGTTAAAACTGGAGATGCCATCATTCAAGAAGCCGTTGAAGCTTCTCAGCGAATGACGAATAAAGGACCTGCAGAGATCTCCATCCCTCACGGAACTTTTGAGGGAGATATGGAACACTATGGAGGGACTCGAAACTTTGATGAGTTCGTCAACGCTCCTGCAGGTACAGATCCCACCTTAAACACTGTAACTAAACCTGAAACTTCTGAGCTTTCCTTTGTTCACAAGTACTTATATGTTACAGATCCTTATTTGGGAGACATCAACCAGTCTCTGAAGTCCATGGAGATGAAACTTACAGATCTCACCACCGATCTATCAAATAACTCTACAGCTGTAACAAACGCTGGAGAGAATCTGACGAAGCTGACTGCTGTGGTGGAAAAGAAGGCCTCCTCTGATGACATCAAAGACCTTGATAAAACTCTCGCCGACTTTGCCAAAGTGCTCTCCGACATCTACACAGACTACACCAACCTCAAATCGTCAGTTTCCACCGTTTCCAGCGAGGTTACAACGCTGAAGAAATCGGTTGGTACACTCGAAGGTGATATGTCAGTGGTCAAGACCGACTTGGGCTCAGTGAAGACCGACCTTAGTTCTGTCAAGACAATGATCGAGACGCTGGTGAACAAGGCAAACAATCCAGCTCCTGCTCCGGCCCCTGCACCTATTTTGGACTCATTCACCGCAGAGGATCGCCAAGAGCTGAAGAAAATCACGCCTGCTATTTCTGGCCTAGAAGACAGAATAGCTAAGCTTGAAGGTTGTGTGAAAGTCTCTGGCCCAGAAGACAGAGACAACACAAATGCTGAATCTACCCATTCCTCCCCCGCCCATCATGAGAAAGAGGGGGAGAAGAGCGCTGAACAGGAGAAGAGCGCTGAAGATCAAAATAAGAGCGTTGAAGACCTTTCCCATGATGAATCTATCAGGGGAGAGGGTAATGTAGTTCTGATTACTGGACCTCAGGGAGATGAAAACCCTGAGGGAACCGAGAACCTCGCCTCTGTATCTGAGGGGGAGCAACTCGAAGAAGATGCTGAGGAATCCGAAGCAGAAGAAGACGAAGACATCGACATCCCTGAAGCTGAACCATCCTCCTCTCCAAGGAACGATGATGATGATGATGACGAAGATGACGAATTCTTTGTCGTCAAACATGCTCCTCGAAAAGCTCTTAAAGGGATCGTGATAACCGAATCCACAGGGGAGAAGACAAAAACAAAGACAAAGCACTCAGCCTCTGGCGCTGAGAAAAGCAAAGACAAAGGCATCGCTAAAGATGATAATCTGGCGATCCTGCTTGCAAAGCCGATTTGTCAGGTACACTAAACTTATTTTTCCTTCCCTGATCATCTCTGAACAATCAGTTATCCATTCCACAAACACCATACACATCCACATTATTTTTTTCTATCTTTTCTACCCAAGTTCTTCTACCCAGTTCTTATTTGTAAGATTGCTGCGTTTCAGCTAGTCCTCTCCCCTGTTTGAGGATATCGCTGAAGGATCTACTATTGCGACTTCACCAATAATTCCAGCTACCGCTGAAGACATAATCCCTGTCTTAGATTTAAACTCTGAGACTGATGAACCAGAAGAACAACCTCTCTCGCACAGAAACAGACCTTCCTCAGTTCCTCAAAGGCTGAGTGAAGAAGATCAAAAGAGGAGAAAAGAAATGATAAAGCGATTCGAGGATCAGCGAATCATTCTAAGGCGCGATCAACTACCTTCAGTTCCTCCTAAGTTCAGAATTTCAAAAGCTGAATACCAGGAACATCTCAGAGCTGAACGCCTCATCGCTGAAAGGAAGGAAGCTGAAGATAAAGACAGAGAATACGCCATCAAGCTCACTCAAGAATCTGTCAAAGACCCCAAGTTGAAGCGTATTCCCATTCAAATCCAACGAAAGCTTTGGGAACAAGCCCAGAAGATCGTGGAAAAGAAAGCTGAAGTTTCTCAGACCACCCTGATCTGGTGTAAAGAGAAAATCCACTTCAGAAATCGTCCAGCGAAGGTCAACAAGGTATTCATCTCTGGAAGAACCTCCATCGGAGTACCTATTGTTGACATCAAACTGTTCAGAGAAGATGGCTCATCTGAAACCTTTCGTGCTGACACTGTAAAAAGGTATGGTCTCTCTGAATGGCTGGAGATGAGGTTAGCTATCCAACCATCACAATCTAAGTACAAGGATCATTTCGAAAAGCTGATAAACAGACAGATCGATTTGATATCTTCTTGTGTGGATATTCCTCTTGTTCCTGATCTAAAGCCGAAAAGAAAAAGGGGCTCACCAAAGAAGAAACGTCAAGATTCAAACTCAGGTCCTGTCATACGAAATGAAACTGGAATTGGTTTCTCTCGCGCTGAAGTACTTGGTCCTGATCCTGATCTATCAGCCCTTGACATCTCTTTGCCACCATGTGAACTTTTCGTCCCTGGTAAAGTCATCAGTAATCCTTATGGAATATGCTTTCAACGGATCGCTGAGCTTCCAATCACTCCAATCGAACAGCTCAGAGATCTCATCTACTGGTGCGACTTCAGAAAAGACATTCAGGAACGACACCTAAAACCCTTGATTTTTGAAGCTGCTCTGAAGCTAAAGAATAAAGGAGAAAAGGTTCCTGACTAGATGATTCCAACTGAAAAGACAACCCTTGATGAACTTCTCATTAAGGAAGAACCCTTTGAAGGCTGACAACAATCACCACTTTCTCTATTGTATCAGTCATCCTTCAGTACTTGTAATTTATTTCGCTTGTACTTGTAATCTTTCTTATTCATATTGTAACCTGATTCAAAGATTTAAAGAAAGATTTCAGCGAATGTACTTTACTCCATCAGTACTGAAAAGATCCCAGAAAACAGTAAAAGGGACAAATATTTTATGAGTTCTTTTTATCCTTATGTTTTCATTAAATAGCAATTTTCTTTGTTGCTATGTCATAATCAAATAGGGGGAGATTGTTGATCCAAACCCTCAGTGATTTGAGAATGACCCTATCTTATATACTTAGTGAAAATTGTAAGTAAACAATATGTATCAGAGTTTCACTATCGCTGATAAGTACTAAGATCTTACAGTACTGCTGATAGGAACTCTCGCTCTTTTAGATTAAACATTCAGCGAACACTGTTCACCATATCGCTGAGTCTGTTCAGTCCTTATGGTGATCGCTGATAAATTAGTTGTTTACTTATGATCCCTGAAGACATGATTCACGTCAACAAAGGTTCTACGCTGAAGTCGAAGATCAAGCTCAAGAGCCAGCGACAAGTCTCCTAATGAACTGATGCGGATCAGCGAAGACTCAGATTTGTCCACTCAACGTGAAGTATCAAGTACAAGACTTTAGCTATCGCTGAACTTTATCATTCGCTGAATAGTAAATGATAATCGCTGAATCAACGAAAGCTGATCATGAAGTCCTCCGTACAAAGTACTTTTGTCTTAACCTCCCTTGCATGCCACCGTACGAAATGTCAGAAAAGAACCTCCGAAAATCTGAAATCGTACAACCACTCTGATACTACACTGTTCATTCATGCGGCTACTAAGGTTGTCAACAAAGGTCAATGACATGCAACCAATCCGCTGATGACACGTGTAAAGTGTATACTGAATTGCATTAAATGCATGCAGTATATAAAGAGATGAACTCACTTCATTTGAAGTAACTTGCTAACTCTGGACAAGTTCAAATCTCTCTTAAGATAGGATTTTATTAGTAATCTCCTTATCTTTCTTAGTGCAAGAAACCTTAGTGTTCCAACTTGTTTAGATTTAGGTTTATCCTTAATCTTGTTTCCGCAACAAGCTGTAAATTGTTAATGATTTATCAATAAACAATTTAGAAAAGTAAAATAGTGTGTTTGTATTCAACCCCCCCTTCTACAAACTTATTTAGGCCTTTCGGGACCAACAGCGAACAACGGTATAAATGCTATCTATACTGCTGGTTCTTTAACAAAACCTCATACTCTTTTGAGAGATGAATATGCTCAGTGGAAGATCAGGATGGTTAACTTTTTCGACGGTATGGATAAAGACTTAATGCGATCTGTCACGGACGGACCATACCAACCCATGGTTTTTGTTCCTCGTGTACCCGCAAAAGGAACTACTGCTGAGATTCCAGCTCATTATGAGATTAAAACCACAGGTTTTTACTGATGAGGAAAATCTAAAAATGGAAAATGATCTTAAAGCAGTTAGACTACTGATAATGGCCATTCCAAACGAAATATTTCAAGAACTAGATTCATGTGTTACTGCTAAGGAAATCTGGGATCAACTTCTTAACCAACTTGAGGGTGGTATCAAGACCCAAAAGAACAGAAGGACCCAATGTATAAATGAATACAACGATTTCAAGGCACTTCCTGAGGAAACCTTACAACAAACCTACAACAGATTTAATGTGTTGATCAACAAATGCAAAAAATGTGGGGTTGTTAGGTCGAAGGAAGATAACAATGTTCTGTTTTTGAAAAGTTTGAATGATGAATGGTTAAATCTGTCCATGTCTTTACAAGCCAACCAGGACTTAGATGCATGGTCTCTAACAGATGTGTATGGCACTTTGGCCGCACAAGAGAAGGATGTTGTCAAGCAAAAAGGCAAATCCACCATTGCAGGCCCAATCGCTTTAGTTTCTGATTCTAAGAAAACCACATCAGAAAATTCCAACAGAGAGAGTTCAAACAGAGAGAAAAAGAAAGATAAGTCAGTTAAAAAGAAAGGAAAGAAAAGTTTAGTTGCAGAGAGTGATACAGAGGAAAGCTCATCAGAGGATGATGACATTCAAGCTTTTGCTCAATCTCTTGCTCTAATAACTCAGCAATTTAACAAGAGATTTGGCAATAAGTTTGACAGAAGAGGTAGATATGAGAGAAAAGAAGACAGAAGAGAATACGCTGCACCAGAACAAAGTAACAACAGAGTTACCACAGAACAAAGACAACCTCCACAAAACAGAAGAGAAAATCCACCAGCCCAACAGAAGGCCGATGCTGCTCAACCCATCAATCAGAATGATGGACGTTGCTTCAGATGTGGCAAACCTGGGCACTTCTCTGTTAATTGTAGAGGCAAACTGGTAAAAGACCAGGACTACTACAAGAACAAATACAAGTACAACTACAGAGAAAGAAGCTACGTGGCTGAAATGGAGAACTGGGTTTCTGATTCATCCTCTGATGATGAACCAGAACAAGCCAACTTTTGTGGAGTTGCTGTGGATGATGAAAGTTTAGAAGAAGATGTTGACTGGATGAATGGAGAACCAGAAATAACGAAGGGAACAACAGAAGAAGAAGATCTAGCTCATGCATTTGCTCTTACTACGACAGAGTCTGACGACAGAGCGCTGGAGACCACCAGATCCAGTGCCAAGGTATGCTCATCTGAATCCAAGTCTGACTCAGAATTAGAAATGCATGTTTCTATGCTGAATGAGGAATTTCAACTTCTTAAACAAAAACTTTCTGAAGAAAAAGAGCTAAGAAAACTAGCTCAGAAGGATCTATCCTTTTACAAGAGAGAGAAAACTCTCTTGGAACAAGAAAAGGAAGAAATCTTCAAAGAAAAATATGAGCTAGAAATCTTGCAAAAGAAGAAAGAGAGCCTGTTTTCTGACAGAATTAACGAATATGAAAACATTTTGAAACAGAAGTCTGAAAAATTGAAAAAGTCTGAAATAGAGAGACTTAATTTTGTTGCTCTAACTGATTATTTTCAAAGAGAAAGGGAAATTCTGCATCAATCTCTACAGAGAAAAGAAATTCAAATTAAAAAGTACCAGGATGCACAAGATGTGCACATCAAGATAAATTCACAAATGGATACGCAAGGTCTTGGTTTCTCTGACCTTGCTCCCTATGACGAAAGGAAGAAGACATCTCTGTCCTCTGCCTTTTGTGTTGGGAAAATCCAAGAGGACGTGATATCTGGTAATGCTGTTTTCAAAAGAACCAAAACTTCAGATGCTTTCTCAAAACAAAGAAATCTTGACTTTAGGAACGTCAGCTATGATTCCTCTGATCATCAAAAGGTTTTAAAACCATCTCAAATTTTATTCTTGATCAAGGAAGAGCTAGAATCATACTTCCTAACTCTGTCAAGGATTTGGATACAAAAGAGATTTTTAACTTCAACTCATTCAAAGGACAGAAGTCTGTTACTTCTGTGATTGAGTCCTCTGTTGAAATCCCACAGAGCTAACTCAAATCAGAAGCTCCCGTCTTCTCTTCTACCCCTGAATCCATAAGAACATCTTTTGAGGAAGATTTGTTGAAAGTTATCGAGGAAAATGCTGTTTCAGATTCTTTAAAGCCAAAGTTGAGAAAGTTCAGAACTGTCAAAACAAATATCTATGTCATACCCATTGAAACGAAAACCTCCGACAGAGCCACTAGAGACTTTCTAGGCTCTGACAGTGACTCTGACTCTGAAGTACATGAACAGATTTTTTGTGGACAAAAGAAAATTTTACACAAGTTAAAGCAGATACCGATAGAATCTACGGATCTAAAAGATGATGTTTCTTTCTTCAAGAAACAATCAAGGTTTATACCGGTAACTGAGTTTAACAACAAAGGTTTTAAAATTCTTGCTTCTAATGCAGTAGAAGTGGAGAAGAGAGAGAAAAACAAAAGTGTTTTTGTAAACCAAAATGTTCCTCTTGCTTTCAAACCTGTAAAATTCACACCAGAACAGAAGGGAAAATGGATAGCAAACAACAGATCTATTCCAAATTCTGGTGTAAATCAAAAGGGAAATCCTTTCTGGTCAAATGAATCTATTCCAAAGAGCTTCGTGTCAACAGAGTTTGTTTCTAGGAATAACAGTTTTAAGAAACAGAACCAGGACAGATTGTATGCAAAGACATCTGGTCCTAAAATCTTTCAGAATCAAGCTCCATTCAAACAGTTTTTGAATAAAAACAATGTGCATCAGTCATGTTCCATCAACTGCAACTGTATTCAACTGTTACTAAAATTGCAAAATCATCTGAATGGTCCCCACTGTGTTCTGAATCAGTACGTTCAAAAGAAAAATCCCACGACTGTTCAGAATACACAGAGGAAAACCTCTGGCACACCATCACAGTATGGAAAACCCAAAAGAAAGTCTGTCAACCCACCTAAGCCTAACAGGAAAGGACCCATTATGCAATGGGTACCTAAAAGGAACTAATATGTCTTGTAGAAACCTCATGTGTAGATCTGGTACTTGGATTCTGGATGCTCCAGGCACATGACGGGGAATAAGGAGCTGTTAACTTCTTTTAAAAACAAGATGGGGAGTGCAGTAACCTTCGGAGGAGACAATGGCGGACAGATTAAAGGTTATGGTACATTAGTAAATGTGGTGTTTCAGTCTCTGAAGTTGCTTATGTTGAAGGATTAAATCATAATCTTCTCAGTATAAGTCAACTCTGTGATCACGGATTTGATGTCAATTTCAGGAAGAAATATTGTTCCTTGTTACTTTCCGAGTCTGGTCAAGAACTTTTAAGAACTGACAGAAAAGGCAATCTTTACAAAATGAATTTTAAACCAAACCAAAACTCTACAACAGAGAAACTCTGTTTAGTGTCTTTGAAAAATGAAGATGCCTGGCTCTGGCATAAAAGATTTGACCATTTGAACTTTCAAAACCTTGACAAGCTCGTGAAACTGAAACTAGTAAAAGGACTACCTTCTCTGAAGTTTGACAAAGACCATCTCTGTTCTGCTTGTGAACTGGGTAAGATGAAAAGATCTTCACATAGAACAAAGAGTGATCATAGTTGTCCCAGACCTTTGCATATGCTTCACGTGGATCTCTGAGGTCCAATCAACGTGCAAAGTCTGTCGGGCAAGAAGTATATCCTTGTTTTAATTGATGAATATTCTAGATATACTTGGATTGAGTTCATCAGAGTAAAATCTGATGTCCCAGAAATTTTGATAAGTTTGTTGAGAAGGATACAGGTTCTGTTAGGATTAAAAGTGCAAAAGTTGAGAAGTGATAATGGGACAGAATTCAAGAATGACAAAATTGATACCTACCTATCAGAGGAAGGTATTTCCCAGAACTTTTCAGCTGCAAGAACTCCACAACAAAATGGAGTTGTGGAAAGAAAGAACAGAACGCTGGTAGAAGCCGCCAGAACCATGTTGGCTGGCTTTGTCCTTCCAATTAACTTCTGGGCAGAAGCAGTCTCAACAGCCTGTTTTACCCAAAACAGAGCTATGATAGTAAAGAGATTTAAGAAGACTCCTTATGAACTCATCAACAATAGAAGACCAAACGTGAAATTCTTTCATGTTTTCGGTTGCAAGTGCTACATATTGAATGACAGAGATCAGTTGGGAAAGTTTGATAAGAAAGCAGACGAAGGAATCTTTATTGGTTATTCTCTAACCTCTAAAGCCTATAGAGTCTACAACTCCAGATGTCGGGTCATTCAAGAAAGTGTAAACGTGTCCTTTGATGAAAGCACATCGAGCTCCTCTGATCGTAAATCAACAGAGGGGACAAAGACAGAACAGAAAAAGACAAGTTCTTCAAAGACAAGGGAAGAAGATATCAATCTCATGTTCAACGATTTCTTCAATGATGATGATTCCTCTGATAACATCAACAGAGGAGATCAAGCTCAGAACTCATCAGAACAGAATCTGACAGGTACATCTCTCACTGGTCCCTCCAATATTTCACCATCTACTTCTCTGTCTACAGGAGTGATACAGAGAAATGAGGAACCACATCAGAACGAGAGAGGACCTGAACAAGAGCCATCATCACCTTTGCTAACTAATATTGGCAAAGACTCCTTGTTTGAAAGCTCACCTTCACAGAGCACTGTTAATGACTCTCAGAGCAATGAGGCCACTCTCCAAAGTCGTGTGCCACAGAGCCCTGGTCCCAATCAACAGAGCTCTGATGCTGAAGTTCGTCTTTTCACATCAGAAGTACAAACCCCGCCTGTTGTCCATGCTCCCATGACACGATGGACAAAGGATCATCCTCATCATCTTATCATTGGTGCTGCTGAAGATGGTGTGAAGACAAGATCGGCCACAATCAATGAAGCCTTCTTTGTAAATTTTTTAAGCATGATTGAGCCGAAGAAGATTTATGAAGCCCTAGAGGACCCAAATTGGATCGAAGCTATGCAAGAAGAACTTCTGGAATTCGAAAGAAATAAAGTTTGGTCCTTGGTTCCACTCCCAAAAGGCAAAACGGCCATTGGAACCAAGTGGGTGTTTAGAAACAAAAAGGATGAAGATGGGATTATCATCAGAAACAAAGCCCGTCTGGTTGCAAAGGGATACAGACAGGAAGAATGAATTGACTATGACGAAACCTTTGCACCTGTGGCTAGGCTAGAAGCCATCATAATCTTCCTAGCCTATGCTGCTCATAAGGGTTTTAAGGTCTACCAAATGGATGTCAAGTCTGCCTTTCTGAATGGCAAACTGCAAGAAGAAGTTTATGTCCAGCAACCACCTGGTTTTGAATGTTCAGAGTTTCCAGACCACGTTTACAAGTTAGACAAAGCTCTGTACGGCCTTAAGCAAGCTCCCAGAGCCTGGTATGAAACTCAGTCCAAATTTCTGTTGGTCAATCACTTCGAGAAAGGTACAGTCGATAAAACTCTATTCTTTAGAAGATATAAGAATGATATACTTCTGGTACAAATATATGTTGATGATATTATCTTTGGGTCTACAAGGCAGGAGTACTGTGATAAGTTTGAAAGTTTAATGAAAAGTGAATTCAAAATGAGCATGATGGGAGAACTTTTTTCTTCCTTGGTTTACAAGTTAAACAATCAGACAGAGGGACTTTCATAAGTCAGTCTAAGTACATCTCTGATATGTTGAAAAAGTATAAGCTCAATGATTCAAAACCAATGAAAACTCCTATTGCCACTGGAGTTAAGCTTGACTCTAATCTTAATGGTGAACCAACAGATGTCAAGTACTACAGAGGCATGATAGGGTCACTTCTGTACTTAACTGCCAGCATACCTGATATAATGTTTGCAACCTGTCTCTGTGCCAGATTTAAAGCAAATCCTACAGAAACTCATTTAACAGTTGTCAAGCGTATCTTTAAATATCTGAAAGGGACTCAATTTTTGGGTCTCTGGTATCCTCTTAACTCTAGTTTCGAGCTTGTAGCATATACAGATTCAGAGTATGGAGGATGCAAGAATGACAGAAAGAGTACTTCTGGTAGCTGCCAACTGCTTGGAGAAAAGTTGGTGAGTTGGACATCCAAGAAACAGAACTGTGTTTCAACCTCTACAGCAGAAGCATAATATGTTGCTGCTGCTAGTTGTTGCTCTCAAGTGATATGGATGAAAACACAACTCAAAGATTATGGCTTGGAGTATGGTAAAATTCCTATTCTATGCGACTCCAAGAGTGCCATTGCCATAACAGCCAATCCAGTTCAACACTCGAAAACTAAGCACATCGACATAAGGTACCACTTCATAAAGGATCATGTTGAAAAAGGGACTATTGAAATGTATTTTGTTTCAACTGATCTTCAGCTTGCTGACTTGTTTACAAAAGCCCTTGATGAAAGGAGGTTTAGCTTCTTAATCAGCAAACTGGGTATGCTGAACTTATCCTCCTAACTTTGTTCAACTCAACAGAGCCTCTGATGATCCTACCAGAGCTCTGTCAAACAGTTGGGTAGGATAGTTCAACCGAGCTTCTGTTGTTCACCAGAACTCTGTCAAGCATACTTTTCAACACGCTTTCGGTGAACAATCTGTTTGTATATAAAATTTTGTTTGTACAAAAGTTTTTTTGGATTTAAGCTCAATTTTCTAGGGGGATCTTAAAAGAAGGATAATGCATAGTTTTAGGGGAGCAAGTCAGTACTCATATTTCCAAATCCAAATTGACTTTGTTTTTTTATCATTGACAAATCTTTTTGAAGAAAGAGGGAAAACATGTTCTGATGAAAATCCTTTGATAAAGTCAAGAACCCAACAGAACTCTGATAGTTCACCAGAGCCTCTGTTGTTTCTCACCAGAACTCTGTGAATTTTTTCAAAGTCAGTTATGTTATTGTTCTTTGACCATTTCCTCATCAGATACAAAATTTTAAAATTTTTTTAGGATAAGGTAAAGGGGTCACTCATCAGAAGAAAAAACTTGCAAAGCTCGAACAGAACTCTGTCAGTTTTATGCCACGTCATCAGAAGTAACGTCATCAGAGGTGCGAGTTATTTCTAAGCGTCAACCACTTGTTACCCACACATCTCTAAGCGCGACGGTTTACTTGCACAAAAGTGGTCAGAACAAATCCACGTGGCACCCTCTAATTGAAAGCTAAACCACTAGCTGTCCCCACGATACATAATTCAGGCCACTCCACCTTCTGACACTCGAGTGCCTACATTATCTACGGCGATTACCCAGCCACAAGTTCTGACTATAAATATCCATAACCTTGACCCATTTCTTTTCTAAACTTCCTAAACCTTTCACCTTTCCCTCTTTTATTTAAATACTCAGAGTTCTTCAAGAAAACCCAAACCTGCAACAATGGCGGAACCCCAAAACTCTGTTGACTCAAGCAGAATAGAACCCACCGATGATATCATTGTTCTTCCATACGAGTTTGCTGACAACAACTACAGATTCGATCCCACTCCAGGACTCTATCTACCCCTGTATCACTTTTTCATTGAGTTCTTTAGAAACTCTGACATTTTCAGAGCCCTAACAGAGTTCGATGACCACCTTCCAGCGATCTTTGTTCAACAATGGTGGACCACAAGCCAATACATCGAAGAACAAGACGGGATAGTTGGGAGCGTCAACGCGAGTAATGGAGGAGCGGGAACAATCCCCATTAGAGCAAGTACCTTAAGAAGAATCTTCCGAATGAAAACCAAACGACAGCTAGGAATAGACGCCTATGAGAAACCACCAAAAACATCTGTTCTTCTTGATTTCATGAAGTTTCTGGGATACAACAAGGATCTGAATAGGATTGGAGAGTTCAAGCGACAGAATCTATCCACTATGTGGAATTTCATGTTCTCCACCTTAAACAGAACCCTTACCAGCAAATCTGGTAGTCAAGACCAAGCCACAACAGAAATCCTACAAATCATGTATGGATTGTTCTTCAATCGAAACTTTGACTACGCCAGAATTCTCTACAACGATCTTCTTACGGCTGTAAACACAAAATCCTCATCCATCACAAGAGGAGGAGTCGTTGGATCTCACAAGTTCTTGAAGATGATCAAGTTTCCACGCTTTATCAGTCTGGTAATCAGAAGAGCCTTCGACAGACTGGAACTAACTCATCAGGGTCGCTCAACACCTGTTTGTACGATGTCAAAATTCCTCCCCACCACTTCTGGCGAATACCCATTCATAAGAAGAATTCCAGGTACAATGCTTGCTCTTATCGCCCCTGACCACATCTCTATCCAAAACTATCAGAGTGCTGCTCAACCACAAGAACCTGAGGTGAGAACCCCAACATACTTAGGATTTGAGCCTTCCTTGGAGAGCTTGAGTGAGGAGATTGGTGAGGAAATTAACAGACCAGAGGCAAGAGTACCCGAAGTGGGGTCTTCCTCTAGAAGAGAGGAAGTAGAGGACAGAGCATCTCCTAGAGAGGCTGTCCATGAGGAAGTACAAGAAACACCAGAGGTAGAAACGATCTCTTCCGATAGTGATGAGCAAGAGGGAAACATCAGAGAGAATCCAGAGAGTTCTACAGCCATAGGAGCCGAGGATAATGAGAGAATAGAAAAAGATGCTCAACAGAGCACATCTGAGGGTAACCTTAACCAAAATCTCAGTGCTTCCACACAATCTAATCCTGGTGATCAAGACCAAAGGATTATTGAAACAGAGGTGCACACCTCGAACCCCAACCAGCCTATACCATCAGAGGCACCTCTCCATGCCTCTGGTACGCACGAAGCCGGGGAAACTATCTTTGGTAGTGATGTTCATTCGCCCCAGAACATCAATAGGTCACCTCCACACGATGATGCCTCTGTGGCTCATTTAGACTCCACACAAAATACACCAGAGATCTTTGTAATCTCACGTAGCATCTGTCCGACTCAGGGACAATGGGAGACCATAGTAGAACAAGGGAAGACATTGCTTGATCCAAATGCTTCTCATCACACCAGATTTCCTTCTTCAGAACCTGAGCTGGAAGAGGAAACTTTGGTCAGAACACCTGTAGTTGTTTCCCCTCAAAGGGAACATCAAGGATCAGGTGGAAGTCCTCCAAGAGCCAACATCAACACAACTCTTGACGGATGCGCCTCTGAACTCGAGGCAGAATTGGATCCATGTGTTGGAACCAAGGAGACCCCCGTTGACACTATCACAAGAGCAGAGTTCGAAAGCTTCTGTGATAGTATCAACAACTCTTTGAACGAGTATAAACTTATCATTGAACAAAAGGAGGAGCTGACCCGCAAGGAAAATGCTTCTCTTATGGAAGAACTGCTGAATATCTCAAACAAGCATGCTGAAATGACTCGAAAATATGCCGAAGATGAAGCACTCAGAACAGAGTCTGAACGGGTCAGAGGAGAAGAGATTGGAAAGCTGACAACAGAGATAGCCGACCTAAGATCAATCAGATCAGAGGAAGTTAAAAAGACTTCGACAGATCTTGCCGAGCTAAAGCGACTCATAACAGAGAACCACACAGCGCAGATGAACAAAACCCTTCCCATCCCCACGGTTATTCTTTCAGAATCTAACGTCAGAACCTTGACAGAGATAATTACCAACTCTGTTAAGGAATCCATAAAAGAAGCAACCACCTCATCTGCTACTCCACTCAACATCTCCAGCCCTAACCCAAATGACCTACCCATGACAGTTGGACAAATGGGAGACTTCAGAAAATCAATTCTTAGCCGAATGATGACGATCTCATCAAAATTTGTAATGAAAGCTAAGGCAACAGAACAACATGTGAAAGCGTCTCTTGATACTCACAAGGTCAACTTCAAGGCTCAAGTAGAAGAGATCAGAGGTGCTACAACAGAGGTAGAAGATGTGATGACAAAGGCAGCCTCAAACTTTACTGATATTATTTTACAGGCTACCTCTACATCAAAAAGACCTGCAGAAGAAGCACCCACAGACGAACCATCAAGCAAGAGACACAAAGCTGGTCTGAAGTTTGTTGTTCAGTGCTCACCAGAAGCTCGAATTGACGATTATGACGATGATGATGACTTCAAAGATGCTCAAGAAGTACAATCAGACAATCAACAGGGTGAGTCCTCAGAACAACAAAAGGGGGAGAAGGAGAAGAAAAAGGGGGGAAAGGAGAAAGAGAAAGAGAAGGAGAAGGAGAAAGAGAAAGAGAAGCCAGGGGTAAAGGGAAAATCACAGAAGCAACCGAGGAAGAGACTACAGAAGGAGAAAAGGGGATAACAGAGGAAATCATGATAGATATGACTGAAGTGGCATTTGACTACATGTTCAAAAACAGAGTCATCAAACCGACAGAAGAGTCAACACAAGAACCACCAAAGATCATCTGCCTAGATACCCCTCCTACTTCTCCAACAAAAGAACCAGAGAGGACAGACCCATCCTCTGCTGAAGGACAAATAAGTCAAGCACAACCTCAAGCTACTCAGAAATCTGCTCACATCGACACTCTTATGGCAGAAACCCATGATGACCCAAACCCAACGGTAACAGAACAGAACCCAGAAACCTCTATCTTTCATGCCGAAAAACCTGCCTTAGAAACGGTATTTTCATTTCTATATGCTGACAGAGACATCATCCCTGTAAATACCGTACCCATTAACCCATACCTCAACCCAATCAGAATAAACACCATTTCTGATGCAAGGCTAAAGTTCATCCAAACCAAGTCAAATCAGAACAGAGCCATCAAAATAAACTTCGGTATCCGCAGAATTCTGGACATTAAGCACAAGAAGTTACAACACGACAGGGTCACATACCATGAGTATACTGTGGAATCAACAGAAGGCAGAAATGAAATCTTCAATGACAATGATCTCGTCCTTCTGAACCCATATGACCTGATCTTACTCCACGCATATTGCTTGAACTTCTCAGAAAGATACACACCAGCCAGAACTACACTACCAGAAGTCAGATTTTCTATGCAAGAGCACATCAATCTCAGAATACAGATTGACTATCAGCTAGGCATAGAGTTTGAAGTAGAGAAACTAGCGATTGCACCACCAAATGAAAACCTTGAGGGTTATGGCCATCACAGAGCTGGAACCGTAGTAGAAGATCCTCCAGTCTTTATCTGCCGACAGAAGGGCATAAAGAAGGCCATCAGAGCAGCTAAAACCCACAAATACTCAAGTGAGTTGCTAGTATACCTCAAGAACATAATCCAAGATCTCCCAAGAAACAAGTGTCCAGAAGAACAGCAGAAACTCTTCATCGACCAGATTGATCTGATGCTGGACTTCCGTACTCTAATCAGAAGATTCGACAGATTCTTAGGGGAGATGATTATGCTCAAATGTACTGATCTTTTAAATCTCAATGTAATATTCCAAAAGATTAGTGCAAGGCTTCGGCAGAGAAAAAATTTCCCTGTTCTTTTGTTTAATCTCTTGTCAATTGTAAATTTTTATTTTCAATACTTAGGGGGAGATTGTTGGCCCCAAGTATCTGTTATGTAAAAGTATTGAAAATAGTTCAAGTCAGAAGACCAACAGAGATCAGAGAGAAGATTCGGAAGAAGTTCAAGTCAGAAGACCAACAGAGCTCAACAGAGCTCTGTCGAAGACTTCCAACAGAAGAACAAGTGTTTAATAGAAGACCAACAGAGCTCTTGCGAAAGAGCTCTGGTGAAGTGAAGACCTCTGTCAGCCTAAGTCTCGTAGGAAATCCCAAATGTTAGACAAGTGTCCATACTTTCCACGTATGCCCTAAAAATAGGAGACACACTTTCCACGTGTCATTCTAGGGTACGATAGTACATTTCCTTCACTTTTCCAGGGCTATAAATAGAGAGGTAGTGGAACAAACAATTGTAAGCTTTGGGAAGAGTAGTTTTTCCACAATTGTTTAAGCACACACTGCAGCAATCCCGAGCACTACCTCCGTACGATATTGTTGTCCTATTAGATTTCCGAACACACTTGAACATGTTCTTGGTGTGATTCATTATCAATATATGAGCAGCTTTTATATCTGATCCTGTTATAATTTTACTGTTCAATATTTGATTCTCATAGTTCATTTATCATTTACACAATCACTCATTTTAATGGCTTTATTTAATATGCTTCCGCTGTCTATTTCACTACCATTACTATGATACAAAGTGAATCTGGGAACCTACATAGATACTTTACTTTGTATTTAGTTAACTAATTAGGACACGTGTATTGTTCCTATTAGTCTTTCTTATATGTACTGTAGCTTTAGTATTTCCGTTGCAGTATATATAGTGGTTAGCACTGTTACGTAACTGACTTTTCCCGCATATATTTGTATTCATCTTTTGTAAACTTTGAGATACTCTCTCTAAGATCTGTAAATCTGTTCTTCATTGAATACAAGTTGGTTCGATCATATTACTTCTCAATTACTGTTATATACATTGATATATTGATTGTAAGAGTGGATCCTAAACTTTCAATTGGTATCAGAGCCAATCAACAAACAAATTTGTTCAAGATCGTGATCGCGAAGGTTATTAATCAATTTCTTGAAGATTTCTTGATTCATTCAAAAATCGATTCCGCTGCTTGTTCTGATTCTTGAATTCTTAGCAATTCTCGAATTAATTGTTGTTTTTCAATCAAGAAATTCAAATTTGTCTCTCTGTTGAAATATCTTACAATCATGTCTTCAAAAGAGTATCTAGCCATGGGATCTGAAACAAAGCCACCTGTTCTAATACCTGAAGAGTATCAGCAATGGAAAATCCGAATGATCCAATTCTTGGATAACATAGATGAAAATCTGATGGTTTCTATCCGAGAAGGTCCTATCGAAGTCTATGTCGATGTGGCTGCAACTCCTGAAACAAAGACAACTCCAGAAATTCTGGCTACAAGGGTGAAGAAGAATTACTCTCAATACACAGCTGAACAGAAAAACAGGCATGCTATAGACAAAAGAGCCATCACATTGATGACATTGGCCGTTCCGAATGAAGTTCTAAACAGAATTGACAGTAGATCATCTGCTAAGGAAATGTGGGACGAACTGGAAAGACAGATGTTAGGAACTGTCAGGTCAATACAAGCAAAGTTAAACCAAAGCATAAATGCTTATGAAAGATTCAAGGCAAAAGAATCAGAAAGTTTAACTCAAACGTATAGTAAATTTTGCACTATACTGAATGATTTGAGAAGAAATGGGCTGAAAAAGACAAAGTCAGAAATAAACTACAAATTTCTGAACAGTCTAAATTCAGAATGGTCATCGTTTGCTATCAGTCTACAAATGAATAAGGATATGCGTGAAGAAGATCTCAATGATCTATTTTGTGTACTTAATCAGCATGAAGACTCTGTTAAGATTGTGGTTGAAGAAAAGAAAATTGTTGCAGAACAGTTAGCTTTTCTGTCAAAATCCAAAATCGTTAAAGCACCCAAGAAGTCTGTGTATCTATCTGAGATACCAAAGCTGGAGGAATCTGATAAGGAAGAGGGATCAGAAGAAGATGAAGATATGAAAATGATTGCTGAGAAGTTAGCTTTGTTGACTAACACTTTTAACAAGAGGTATGGAAAGGGTAAATTTCAGGGAATTTACAAGAAAGAGCAGGGAAATTCAGATTTTAAGAAAAGAGAAGAAAGAGGAGAGAGTAAGTATGAAAAGAAAGAAGAGAGAAGAGAAGAAAATAGAGAAGAGACAGAAGAAAGAAAAGAAAAGAATTTATGTTTCAAGTGTGGAAAGTCTGGTCACTATGCAAAGGATTGCAAAGTAAAAATTGTGAAGGATTATGAGTACTACACCAAAAAGGCTCAGCTAGCAAAGAAAAGAGATGATGAAGTGGCAATGTTAGCTGAACAAGAAAATTGGTTATATTACACTTCAGATGAAGATAACAACATTCACTTTTCACACATGCATAGTTATATGGCAAAGATGAGGAATGAGGATGATTCTGATTTTGAAGATGCTGATTCTGAGTCATCTACTGAGGTACATTCTGCTCTGGAAATCGATTTAATGACACAAATTGGTGACATGAAAACTGAGTTTGTTAAACTGAGAAAACAGATAAAAGGAGAAAGAAGTCTGGTTAACAAATTCAGAATTGAAAAAGAAGTAATAAGAGAACAGTATGAGGAATCTGAGATTGAGAAACAGAAAGTTAAAACTGAAAATTCTGAATTGTTGAAAAATCTTTCTGAATTAAAAAATGAGCTTTCAAAGGTTAAAGATGAATAGGGTGATTTACAAATAAAGTTTGATATGCTATTTGAGGAAAGAAAGAATTTGTACACCAAAATCAAAGGATTAGAAGATCTTAACTTGAAAAGAGGTCAGACTCAGCAAACATTAAATCTTCTAACAAGCAATATTAAAGATACAAGATTTTATAATCCAAAGAAAGGATTAGGATTGGAAGAAAATGTTGTTTTGAAAAGAGCTCCAGTCAACTTGTATGATTTTGAAAAGCTTCATGTTCCTTAACCAAAAATTCCAGAAGTTGTTGAAGTTTTTATAAGACCTGCAAGTTCTATCACAAGTTTTGATAGTTTGCAGAAATCAAGTTCTAAAAAGATAAAGGAAACAGTTTCTGAATCAAAAACAGAAATGTCAGATATTTCAGAAGATAAGGTTAAGAAAGAAATTTCTAAACCAACAGAAGAGAAACCCAGATATAATGACACTAAATTCAAATATGACTCTCTAAATGTCGGTTACAAAAATAACCAACAAAGTTTTTCTCATTCTGACATAGAAAGTATATTTGATACTAGTAAGGTTTCTGAAACAGTTAGTCAGAAATCTGAATCTTCTAATCAGAATTATGATTGTTCAAGTCAAATCTCTGATTCTGAAGGTCAGAAGTCTGAGTCTGTTAATCAGAATTCTGATTCAAAGAGTCAGAATTCTGAGTCAACTGAATATTCTGAAACAAAATCAGAAGACTTTTTAGAATTTGAAAAGAGATTTAATCTTGTAAGTCAAGAACTTGAGGAATTAAGGAATCTTATGAAGAACTTGAAAATGACTATTGTGATGTAGATGTTAGTCTTGAAAAAGCTTTAAAAGAAAAAAATTGTCTTTATTCAGAAAATAACAGAGCTTGAGAAACTGAAAGCTGAATATGATCTTTTCAAGATTAATGCTCTAAAAGATAATGATAAAATTGAAAGTTCAGGATCTAATCTTACAATCAATATAGAAAGCAGTAATTGAGAAGTTGTATGATCAAGCCCAATTGTATTCAATGATGAACAGGATTACAGATCTAAGAGAGAGAGAGAATCTCAAAGATTACAAAGAATGAATACAAAGATATACGGGAAAATCAATCAGTTAGCAACGTAGTGCTAACCACTTTATTTATACTGCAACGGACATGTTAAAGCTACAGTACAAATAATAAAGACTAATAAGAACATAACACGTGTCTTAATTAGTTTACTAAATACTAAGTAAAGTATGTAGTCATAAGTTTTGAACAGGTTGTTCAGAACTTCTGAACATTCTTCTGATAACTCTTCTCAGAGCTTCTGACTCTTTCTCTCAGAACTCTGACTTCTCTTCTCAGATCTCTGACTCCTCTACTCAGACCATCTGAGTCTTCTTATCAGATCTTCAGCACTTGGTTTATTGACAAAACTTCAGATCTAACAATCTCCCCCTTTTTGTCAAATAAACTTGAATTTTGCATCATCCAGTTCTTTCAGAGCAGGAACAATTTTCTGAAGTAGCACATTTCTCAGATTAAGCCTCTTATCAATTTTGACAATGATTTCTTGAATAATTTCAACTTGCTGATTGATTACTTCTTGAGTTATGTTTGCTTCCTTCACTTTCAGCATCTTTTTCTCCAAATTGTGCTTTATGATTCTTAAAGTTCCAGAACAGTATTTTGCAGTTTCCTTTGCTCTGAAGAATATCTTTCCACTTTTGTTTTTCAAAAATACTCCCAAATCTGGATATTTGTGAACACTTCCAGTCTTTAACATCTTTTTCTGCTCATGATCTGTATTGGGATTTGCCAGATAAACACATGACTTTTGTAAATACAGAGCTATTTGGAAATCTGTATAACAGTGCCACCTTAAGATATAGAACATGGCCTCAATCACCACACTTCTTGCCTTCCTTTCATTTCTGTCTTTGCTTGACTCTTTGAAGCATAGAAAGCTGTGTAATCTGTAGAAGTCAACCACTGATAGTTTCTCAAAATCTGCATCAGTAAAGTAATAAACCTTCCCATCTTCTCTCAGAACTTCAAAGGATAAGTACTCCATCTTTCTGAATTGCTTAACCTTCAATTCTCTGATTCCAGTGATTAGAAAATCTGAGTAAACAGCTTGCTTTGTTTTGCCAAGACATCTTGATTTTTCAGCCAACCAGATCTGAGTCTCCTTAGGTCTATCATAATACACGTCCAAGAATTGTACTTCTTTTGGTTTGAAGAACTCAGGCAGATCAAATTCAAGAAAGTATCCATTTAGATCAATGGATATTTCATCTTCTTTGGGTTCAGACTGTTCAGCTTGATCAAAACTAGTTATCTGCACATTCTGAGGTGTTGTGTCCTGGACTTCTTCAACTTCATCTGACAGAATTTCATTCACTTCATACTCAGCAGGAAACACAAAATCACTATGTAACATCTTCTTGGGATTAACTTCAGATAGCAACCATTCACCACAACTTCTGATCTTTCTTCTGAGATTCAACCTTCTTTTCATAGAGTTTACACACCTTTTCTTTAAATTCTTTCTTTCAGTTTTAGCACTTACTTCCATTTCAATCAGTAACCAACTCACCAGGACATGTTGACCACTTCACTTTCCACTGTCTTTTCTGATCTCAATACAGATTCCTCAATAGCTTCAGTTTCATCTGAGTTTCCTTCCATCTCTGTGTCAAAGTTCAATTCCTCTGTTTTATCTGAATCACCACCATCTGTACTTTCCAACTCCATTTCCTCTGTATCTGAGCTATCAATCTGAACTATCTGAGTTATTGCCTTTAAATTTTCCTGTGTCTGATCTTCTGAACCTTTTGTACTGGCTAAGTGCATATCTGCTATCTCAAAATCTTCTATGCCAATATCATCATCAGAACTTAACCTCTGTCTTTTCTCCCCCTTTTGATGATCATGAGGCTCATTATCATCAAACTTTCTCTTCAAGTTCTGATTAGAAGTACCTTCAGGTTCAGCTTCTGCAATAGGAATAGGATCAAGAGGCTTTGAAGTAGAAGCCAGTGATACACTCAGTGCTTTCAGTATAGATTCCTGCATACCTTGCATTTGGTTTAACATATCTTTTTGAAAACCAGACATTATATCCATGATCTCCTTTTTGTGAGAATCCAAGGATTTCTTTACATCATCTACTTTGGTTTCAACAGAAATCAACTTTTTCTCCAACACAACTTTCAAATCTGACATCTCATCATTCAAATCCTCCACTTTCTTCTCCAAATTTTCTACTTTTTCCCCCATCTCCTTGTTTTGTTTCTGAATCTTTTCAAATTCAGAAGTTTCTAACAGTGAACCTGAACCAACAGATGGTCCAGTTTTCATGTGCCCAGAGGGCTCATGGCCTGTAGATATCACAAAGTCATCTTGTACATCAGATGCACGTTTGAATGAGGCTTTTGTAATGTTCACCTCACCAGGACTTCCATCTAATCCTCGACATCCAACATTAGGTATGTCTATGAATGTTGTTTCAGGAATACGAAATTCCTGATTTGTGCAAGTGTCAGAAGGAATTTCAGGCTCAATATGAATAGGACTGTGATATTCAGACTCAATGTGTTGAAAAATAGATTGGAATTTATCACCTCCCTCCAAATGAGTTTGGGATGGTTTCCCTGATTTGTGTGAAACAGTAGCATGTTGAAATGCTTCTGAGTGGGTATGGATGGGTTGTTCAAGATCCACCACTAGGTCCATGGTGTTTGTTTCAATATTGGACACCAATAGATGTGAACCAATAGCATTTATGGTTACCTGGCCAAGATTAGCTGGTTCAGAGGCATCTCTTTCTGTTTGAACCTCTGTTGACAATCTCTCATCCTCACCACTCTCATTCTGTTTTTCCTCACTGAGTCTAACCAAGCTCTCAGAATTTTCCCCCTCAAGTCTCTCAGAATGTTCACCCATCTGAACATCCTCCCCCTCTCTAATTCGACTAGACCCCTCACCTCTTTTCTCAGGTTGGTCCTCTTGGGTAGGGATTTGAGGTAATTCAATTCCCATAGAGGTGCAATACGCTTTTAAAATCTCACTCTCCCTTGGAATATAATTCCTAAGTGATTTTGGCAATAGTTTATGATTGGGATAGTTTTCAAGTCTTGTTACTGAGGTCATCTTACCCAAATAAAATGTGGGACCATGCTCTTCATTTGTTCTTCTTGAGATTGTTCTGTTTTCCTGCATGGCATACCAAATAACAATTTGCCAGTACCTTATATAAGGAATGTATGTTAGTGGAGCATCCTTTGTTTTCCTCTGAATTGCTTTCTGATTCTTCTCAAATGTATTCTTCATGTCTTCCCAAAGTATTAAAGTATAGTCATAATGCCTATTCTTCACTAAGCCCTGAAAGATCTGAAGAATTTGTTTAGAACCTTGATCAGCAGAACTATTCTTCCCTGACAAACATTTATTTACCACATGAAAGAGGAAAGCCCAAATAGGTGGTAATTTGTTTCTTCTGAACAAACTGAGAGTCCTCAATCTTTCATTGTATCCCAATTTCATAAATTCAGCTATTAATTCCTCTGTTAGGGGTGAATCTTCAAAATCTGTCCTTCTTTGTACATCATCTTTCTCTGGTAGATTCAGAATTTCTCTTAGTGCAGAGATAGATAAGGCAAATGTCACTCCTCCAATTTCAGACACAAACTTATTATCTTCTAACCTAAGATGTTTCCACCATTGTTGTATGTACTGAACAGGAACATTTTTGCTTCTTGTAAACCATTTTCTATAAGGATGATGTTTGAAGAACTCCATGATAATTCTGTGTTCAGGTTTAAAACGACTTTCCTCAAACAATATAACACAGTTATTTTCAGATAATTTCAACCATTCACTCTCAGGAACAGCCCTTTCCACGAAAATAGGTCTATCTGACATAATCGACCCTGCAGCACTCTGTTCATGTTCAATATTAATGTTTACCTCATCTGCATTTCCTTCTGATTCATCCATTTGTTCATCTTCTTCATCATTTCTTATTGCCTCTTCCTCTACAGCTCTATTCTGTACTTCATCATTTTCCGAATCAGATGAATCCATTATCGATTTTGTAGAATGTAGCGAAATTGGACCACTCCTTCGTATTCCAGACATGATTTAAGAAGAAAACAAACTCAAAGAACTCTGGATTTGATTCGTATCTCACTTTTCGCTCTGGAAATTGAAAAGATTTGAAATAGGGATTTTAAGACCTATTTAAAATCCGCGAAGTTGAAAGGTTTAACGGAAAAGCGAAATCAATGTTATAACGGAGTCAACACATTTGAAATGCCACAGAGGATTTAAATGAAATGCGTGGCATAATCAAACAAATATGAAGCTGACACGTGTTAGTGGATAGAATTTTGACTCAACTCAAAGATCTGAATAACACGCTCAGATGTTCTGATTCCATAACTCAGAAGAATTTTGCCTTGTAACCAAAATGTCATTTGAAATCAACTTCGGACAAATATAAAATATTTTGATTATTCAGAAGAGGTTTGAACAGATAGAAGCACTTTTTATCATCAAAATTATGTTCATATTATGATGATTTTAAAAAAATCATTTAAAATCTTATATCTGAATATGAAATTTTTTAATTCAGATATAGTTTGAATAACAAAAAAAAATTATCATTAAAAGCTTGTTCTTCTTAGAATGATCAGAGATAAGAAATGAAAACAAACCTTTTAAGCATCACAAAATGATTTCCAAACAAAAAAATTTTGATGCTCCCCCTTGACTTGAGCATGCATTTGACTATTTATGATACATAAAGATGAGATAAAAAGATAATAGAAGAAGCATAATCCACACAGTTGAAGTATTTGTATTTCTCAAAAATAAATTTTTTTAAAGTTAGATTGCCGAAGTATCGACTCAGAATCTCTGACCTTAAGACTCAGAGGTTCTGAACTTAAGACTCAGAAGTTCTGAACTCAAGACTCAGAAGTTCTGATCTCAGTACTCAGAAGTTCTGAACTTAAGACTCAGAGTTCTGAGTACACTACTCAGACAATTTTACTTAGAAAAATTTAGCATTTTTAAGAAAAACAAATATTTTCAATTAGGCAGATTAAGCATTCCTATTTTACATATGAGAAAAGAAAACCTTTTGTGATCAAGAGGCTTTGTGAACAAGTCAGCCAATTGATACTTTGTATGCACAAAGTGCATCTCTATAGTTCCTTTTTCCACATAGTCCTTTATAAAATGATACCTCACATCTATATGCTTAGTCTTTGAATGTTGAACAGGGTTCTGAGTAATGGCAATTGCACTTTCTGAGTCACAATAGATGGGAATCTTGTTAAGCTGATATCCATAGTCCATGAGTTGTGTTCTCATCCACAATGTTTGAGAGCATGAAGCAGCAGCAGCAACATACTCTGCTTCAGCAGTTGAAGTGGACACACAATTCTGCTTCTTTGATGCCCAGCTCACTATTTTATCTCCCAAAAAGTGACAAGCACCAGATGTACTCTTTCTGTCCAACCTACTTCCTGCATGACCAGCATCAGTGAAAGCAGTCAATTTGAAGTCAGTTTCTTTTGGATACCATAAACCTAGATCTGGTGTTCCTTTGAGATATCTTAAAATCCTTTTGACAGCCAACATATGTGATTCTTTTGGGTTAGATTGAAATCTAGCACAGAAACATGTAGAAAACATGATATCTGGTCTACTTGCAGTCAGATAAAGTAATGATCCAATCATGCCTCTATAGAGTTTGATATCTGCTGAAACACCTTTGAGATCAGCATCTAACTTTATGTTAGTTGCCATAGGTGTTCTCATAGAAGCACAATCCGACATTTTGAACTTTTTCAGAATGTCTCTGACATATTTTCCTTGATTTATAAAAATACCTTTTGGTAATTGTTTGACTTGAAGACCAAGGAAAAAATTCAGCTCACCCATCATGCTCATTTCAAATTCAGATGACATGATTTTTGAAAAATTATCACATAATTCTGGGCTGGTAGAACCAAATATTATGTCATCAACATAAATCTGAATCAGAATTAAATCATCACCCTGTTTCTTTAAAAACAAAGTTGTGTCAATCTTACCTTTCTTGAACCCTGAACCTAACAAGTGTTTAGTAAGAGTGTCATACCAGGCTCGTGGTGCTTGTTTTAGACCATATAAAGCTTTGTCTAAAATATAAATATGATCAGGGAAATCTGGATCAACAAAACCTTCAGGTTGATGAACATACACCTCTTCATTAAGTTTGCCATTTAGAAAGGCTGATTTGACATCCATCTGATACACCTTGAAGTTTTTGTGTGCAGCATAGGCCAAAAATATTCTGATTGCCTCTATTCTTGCCACTGGTGCAAATGTATCATCATAATCAATTCCCTCTTGTTGACAATATCCCTTAGCAACCAATCTTGCCTTGTTTCTGATGACAACACCTTACTCATCCTTTTTGTTTCTGAACACCCATTTAGTTCCAATAATAGATTTACCTTCAGGCTTTGGAATGAGTCTCCAAACTTTATTTCTTTCAAATTGAAGCAATTCCTCTTGCATTGCTGAAATCCAGTCTGGATCCTCTAGGGCTTCATTAGCTTTCTTTGGTTCAATCACACTTAAGAAACCAGCAAACATTGCTTCATTTGCTGTAGCTGATCTGGTCTTTACTCCTGCTGATGGATCACCTATTACTTGATGAATAGGATGATTTTTAGTCCATTTATTTGCACTAGGGAGTACATCAATCTCTGAATAATTGTTGTTTGCATCATTCTCATCAATGATTGCTTGTAATTCTGAACTGTCCCCTTGTTCTGATATATGTGTAGGAATTCCATGTGTGTTTGTATTCTGAGTAATGAAGTCAGACTTCTGAATAACTTGACCAGAGTTCTGACTACAAGATTCAGAATTCTGATTACAAGGTTCAGAATTCTGACTACATGGTTCAGAATTCTCACTACTTGTATTTATCAGATTTGGACATTCCTCAGATGGACCTTTATCAGAAATTATAGTTGATTGAACTATTTCTGGAGTCTTATTTATCATCTCTTTGACCATCTTTGGGTTTTCATATTCTGCATAAGAATCAGAAATTAGTTCAATAAAAGCATCCTTAAACAGTAAATTGAGTTCTGAACAAATAGGATGGGAATTTGTATCAGAAGTCATTTTTGTCTTGTTCAGCATGAGTTCTGAACTGTCTTGTTCAGAAGTCCTCGTTCTGGCTTCATTAAAAGTTACATTTATGCTCTCCATCATCCTCTTGGTTCTTCTATTGTAGATTCTGAATGCTTTGGAAGTTAAAGAATAACCCACAAAGTATCCTTCATCTGCCTTTTTATCGAATTTGGCAAGATTTTCTCTGTCTCTAAGAACATAGCACCTGCAACCAAAAACATGAAAGAATTTGATTAATGGTTTTCTTTTATTTATCAGTTCATAAGCAGTCTTATTTAATCTCTTATTGATTAAAGTTCTATTCTGTGTAAAACAAGCAGTTGCAATTGCTTCAGCCCATAGGAAGGTAGGAAGATTTGCATAAGCCAGCATTGTTCTCGCAGCTTCAACTAGAGTTCTGTTTTTCCTTTCAACAACACCATTTTGTTGAGGAGTTCTGATAGCAGAAAAATTGTGAGAAATCCCAGAACTTTCTAAAAATTTCTGAAGAGTTTCATTTCTGAACTCTGTTCCATTATCACTTCTGATTTTCTGAACTGGAAGTTGTAAGAGAACTTGAATCCTTTTGATAAAATTTATCAATGTAGTAGCAGCTTCTGACTTAGCTCTTAGCAACTCAACCCATGTGTATCTGGAGAATTCATCAACAATCACAAGCATATATTTCTTTCCTCCCATAGATTGAACTGAAATTGGACCACAAAGATCAGTATGAATCATTTCTAATGGTGCTTTGCAAGATGAGTCCATTTTTAATTTGTGAGAACTCTTTTTCATCTTGCCCATTTCACAAGCTGAGCATAATGATTCTTTTTCAAATTTAAGCTTTGGTAAACCTTTAACCAGATGTTTTGCAATAAGATTATTAAGATCTTTGAAATTTAGATGAGAACATCTTCTGTGCCAAAGCCAGCATTCATTTGCAGTTGAATTTGATAAAAGACAAACTGTATTTAATGTTTTCAATTTTGAAAAATTAACTACAAATAAGTCCATATGTCTTTTGGCCCAGAAGACTTTAACATCATTTTCAGTTAAAATCATGCAACCTGTTATTTGAAACTTGATTTGACAAAGAGTGTCTAAAAATTGACTTATGCTGAAAAGATTATGTTGTAAACCTTCAACATAGAAAACCTTTTGGAAAGTCAGATCTCCTTTAGTTAAATCCCCATAACCTTTAACTTGACCTTTGCTATTATTTCCAAAGTTTACTGCTCCTCCAGTCTTTTCTGTGAAGTTTGATAGAAAAGACTTCTGACCTGTCATTTGTCTTGAAGCTCCTGAATCTAAAAACCACACATGACAGCCCTGCAAAAGGATCAGTTAGTTTTAGGTACCCATTTTGGAATGGGTCCATCTTTGTTAGCTTTGTCATTGGATTTAACACTAGTACCTTTCTTCAAACACCACTTTCCTTGAACTTTTATGAAGTCAGAACATTTTCTGCTTACAAACTTGTTCAAATTCTTTTTGAAAGTTGTAACTTTTGATTTTGCAATATTTTCAACTTTCTTTTCTTTTATCTTTTCTTTCTTCTGAGTCTGAGGAACATAAACTTTCTTCTTTTCTGTATTCTGAGGAACAGAAACATTCTTCTTTTCTGTTTTATGAATATCTTTTCTTATGAAAGAAACAAATGTTATTGTGATTGGACATTTCTGAGAATATTGAAAAGAATTACTTTTACATTGAACACAACTAAGATTTTTCTTTGCAAGTAACAACAGATCTGTACCATAAGCTTTTTCATTTTTATTGTTGTTTTTCAAAGTACAAGTACATTTATCACAATAACTATGTGCTTTTGATACAGTTGCAGGAACCTCTTCATTCATCTCAAATATTCTTTTCACACCATCTTTCCTTTTGCTTTCTTCTTTTTCTGAAAAATTCAACTCCTTTTTGTTAGAAGAATTAGATGATTCACCTTTTTCATATGTACTTGATTCATTAAAAATTTATCATTTTCTTTTAGAGCATTAATTTTAAAAAGATCATACTCAGTCTTCAGTTTTTCAAGCTCTGTTATTTTCTGAATAAAAATATTCTTTTCTTTCAAAGCTTCTTCAAGTTTAGTATCTACCTCAGAGTAATCATTTTCAAGTTCATCATAAGGTTTCCTTAAGTCCTCAAGTTCTTGACTTACAAGATTAAACCTCTTTTCAAGTTCTAAAAATTCATCTGACTTTGTTTCAGAAAGTCCAGTTGAATCAGACTTCTGACTACCTGAGTCAGAGTTCTGATTTACAGACTCAGATGTCTGATCTTTAGACTCAGAGTTCTGACTACAAAGTTCAGAATTCTGACTAGAAGTTTCAGACTTCTGATTGACTGTTTCAGAATTTTTACTTGTGTCAAATATGTTCTCAATGTCATGATATGAAAAACTTGGTTGTTTATTTTTGTAGCTGACATTTAAAGAATCATATTTGAATTTAGTATCATTGTATTTTGGCTTTTCATCTGTTGGTTTAGAAACTTCTTTCTTAACCTTTTCTTCTGAAACAACTGACTCTTCTGTTTTAGACTCAGAAATTTTCTCATCTGACTTTTTAGAGTTTGGTCTTTGCAAATTGTCAGAACTTGTTATAGAACTAGCAGGTCTTATGAAAACTTCAACAATTTCTGGGATTTTTGGCTTAGGAACTTGAAGTTTTTCATACAAGTTGATTGGAGCTCTTTTTAAAGTGACATTTTCTTCCAATCCCAATCCCTTCTTTGGGTTGTAAAATCTTGTATCTTTAACATTGCTTAATAAAAGATTTAATGTTTGCTGAGTCTGACCCCTTTTCAAATTTAGATCTTCCAATTCTTTGATTTTGGTGTATAAATTCTTTCTTTCCTCAAATAACATATCAAATTTTATTTGTAAATCACCTTTTTCATCCTTTATTTTTGAAAACTCAACTTTTAGTTCAGAGATCTTTTTCAATAATTCAGAATTTTCATCTTTAACTTTCTGTTTCTCAGCCTCAGATTCTTCATATTGTTCTTTTATTACTTCTTTTTCAATTCTGAATTTGTTAACCAAATTTCTTTCTCCTTTTATCTTTTTTCTTAGATTAGCAAATTCAGTTTTCATTTCACCAATCTGTGTCATTAACTCAATTTCAAGTGAAGAATGTACCTCAGCAGATGACTCAGAATCAGCATCTTCAAAATCAGAGTCATCCTCGTTCCTCATTTTTGCCATATAGCTTTGCATCTGTGGAAAGTTGATATGATCATCTTCATTAGAAGTGTAGTACAACCAATTCTCCTGTTCAGCCAATAAAGCAATTTTATCATCTCTCTTCTTTGCAAGCCGAGCCTTCTTGGTGTAGTACTCATAGTTTTTCACAATTTTAACTTTGCAATCCTTAGCATAGTGGCCAGATTTTCCACACTTGAAACACATATTCTTTTCTTTTCTCTCTTCCTTCTCTTCTTTGTTTTCTTCACTTCTCTCTACTCTCTTTTCAAACTTATTTTCTTCTCTGTCTTCTTTCTTCTTATAATCTGAACTCCCAACTCTCTTATACTTTCCTTGAAATCTACCCTTCCCATACCTTTTGTTAAAAGTATTTGTCAGCAAAGCTAGCTTCTCAGCCATTATCTTGATATCTTCATCATCTTCTGATCCTTCTTCCTTGTCAAATTCTTCCAGATTAGGTATCTCTGATAGATATGCAGTCTTTTTGGGTGCTTTGATTGCTTTGGACTTTGATAAGAACGCTAACTGATCAGCAACATTTTTCTTCTCTTTCACAACTAACTTGACAGAGTATTCATGTTGATTAAGAACACATAACGGATCATTTAAATCTTCTTCACACATATCCTTGTTCATTTGCAGACTTATGGCAAATGATGACCATTCTGAATTTAGACTGTTCAGAAATTTGTAATTTATTTCTGACTTCGTTTTCTTCAGTCCATTTCTTCTCAAATCGTTTAGAATAGTACAAAATTTACTGTATGTCTGTGTCAAACTTTCTGACTCTTTTGCTTTGAACCTTTCATAGGCATTTATGCTTTGATTTAACTTTGCCTGAATAGATCTCACAGTTCCTAACATCTGCCTTTCCAATTCGTCCCACATTTCTTTAGCTGATGATCCACTGTCAATCCTGTTAAGAACCTCATCTGGGACAGCCAAAGTCATCAAAGTAATTGCTCGTTTGTCGATAGCATGCCTATTCTTATGTTCAGCTGTGTATTGGGAATAATTCTTCTTCACCCTGGTCGCTGGAATTTCTGGAGTTGTCTCTGTAGCAGGGGTTGCAGCAACATCGATATACACTTCAATTGGACCTTCTCGAATAGAGACCATGAGGTTTTCATCAATGTTGTCTAGGAATTGGATCATACGAATTTTCCATTGCTGATACTCTTCTGGTATAAGAACAGGCGGTTTGGTTTCAGATCCCATGGCTAGATATTCTTTAGAAGACATGATTGTAAGAAAATTCAACAGAAAGACAAATTAGAGTTTCTTGATCGAAATGTAACAGGTAATTCAACAATTGTCAAGAATTCAAGAACTAGCCCTAGCAGCGGAATCGATTTTTGAATGAATCAAGAAATCTTCAAGAAATTGATCAATCGATCTTCGCAATCACAATTTTGAATGAATTTGTTTGTTGATTAGCTCTGATACCAATTGAAAGTTCAGGATCTAATCTTACAATCAATATAGAAAGCAGTAATTGAGAAGTTGTATGATCAAGCCCAATTGTATTCAATGATGAACAGGATTACAGATCTAAGAGAGAGAGAATCTCAAAGATTACAAAGAATGAATACAAAGATATACGAGAAAATCAATCAGTTAGCAACGTAGTGCTAACCACTCTATTTATACTGCAACGGACATGTTAAAGTTACAGTACAAATAAGAAAGACTAATAAGAACATAACATGTGTCCTAATTAGTTTACTAAATACTAAGTAAAGTATGTAGTCATAAGTTCTGAACAGGTTGTTCAGAACTTCTGAACATTCTTCTGATAACGCTTCTCAGAGCTTCTGACTCTTTCTCTCAGAACTCTGACTTCTCTTCTCAGATCTCTGACTCCTCTACTCAGACCATCTGAGTCTTCTTATCAGATCTTCAGCACTTGGTTTATTGATAAAACTTCAGATCTAACAAAATTCTTTAATGAATCAAGTACATATGAAAAAGGTGAATCATCTACTTCATTCTCTAACACAAATAGATTGAATTTTTCATAAAAAGAGGAAAGCAAAAGGAAAGATGATATGAAAAGAGTCTCTGAGAAGATTGGATTGAATTCTGCTTCTGTACCTAAAGCACATAGTTTTTGTAATAAATGTACCTGTACCTTGAAAAATAGAAATAGCAGTGAAAAGACTTATGGTACAGATTTATTGTTACTTGCAAAGAAAAATCTGACGTGTGTTCAATGTGGAAGTGATTCTTTTCAATATTCTCAGAAATGTCCAATCACAATAACATCTGTTTCTTTTATAAGAAAAGATATTCAGAATACAGAAAAGAAGAATGTTTCTGTTTCTCAAACTCAGAGAAAAGAAAAGATAAAAGAAGAAAAGCCTCAAACTAAACTCAAAGGAAAGAATGAGAAAGAGCTTAATGTGAAAGAAAAGAAAGTTGAAAACACTGCAACATCCAAATTTAAAACTTTCAAGAAGAAATTGAACAAGTTTGTGAACATAAAATGTTCTGACTTCATAAAAGTTCAAGGTAAATGGTGTTTAAAGAAAGATTTTGAATGGAAAGTTAAAGGCACTTTTGTTAAATCAAATGACAAAGCTAACAAAGAAGGACCCATTCCAAAATGGGTACCTAAAACTAACTGATTGTTTTTGCAGGGCTGTCATGTGTGGTTTTTTAGATTCAGGAGCTTCAAGACACATGACAGGTCAGAAGTCTTTTCTATCAAATTTCACAGAAAAGGCTGGAGGAGCAGTAAACTTTGGAAATAACAGCAAAGGTCAAGTTAAAGGTTATGGGGATTTAACAAAAGGAGATCTGACAATTCAAAAAGTTTTCTATGTTGAAGGATTACAACATAATCTTTTCAGCATAAGTCAGTTTTTAGACAGTCTTTGTCAAATCAAGTTCAAAATAACAGGTTGCATGATTTTAACTGAGAATGATCTTAAAGTCTTCTGGGCCAAAAGACACATGGACTTATTTGTGGTTAATTTTTCAAAAATACAAACATTAAATCCTGTTTGTCTTTTATCAAACTCAATTGCAAATGAATGTTGGTTGTGGCACATAAGATGTTCTCATCTAAACTTCAAAGATCTGAATAATCTTGTTGCAAAACATCTGGTTAAAGGATTACCAAAGATTAAATTTGAAAAGGAATCATTATGCTCAGCTTGTGAAATGGGCAAGATGAAAAAGAGTTCTCACAAATTAAAAAGGGACTCATCTTGCAAAGCACCATTGGAAATGATTCATACTGATCTTTGTGGTCCTATTTCAGTTCAGTCTATGGGAGGAAAGAAGTATATGCTTGTAATTGTTGATGAATATTCCAGATACACATGGGTTGAATTCCTAAGAGCTAAGTCAGAAGCTGCTACTACATTGATAAACTTTATCAAAAGGATTCAAGTTTTCTTACAACTTCCAGTCCAGACAATCAGAAGTGATAATGGAACAAAGTTCTGGGATTTCTCACAATTTCTCTGTAGTCAAAACTCCTCAACAAAATGGTGTTGTTGAAAGGAAAAACAGGACTCTAGTTGAAGCTGCAAGAACCATGCTGGCTTATTCAAATCTTCCAACTTTCTTATGGGCTGAAGCAATTGCAACTGCTTGCTTTACTCAGAACAGAACTTTAATCAAGAAAAGATTAAATAAGACTGCTTATGAACTGATAAATAAAAGAAAACCATTAATCAAATTCTTTCATGTTTTTGGTTGCAGATGCTATGTCCTTAAAGACAGAGAAAATCTTGGTAAGTTTGATAAAAAGGAAGATGAAGGATACTTTGTTGGTTATTCATTAACTTCCAAAGCATTCAGAATCTACAACAGAAGAACCAAGAGGATGATGGAAAGCATCAATGAAACATTTGATGAAGCCAGAATGAAGACTTCTGAACAAGACAGTTCATAACTCATGCAGAAGAAGACAAAAATGACTTCTGATACAAATTCTAATCTTATTGGTTCAGAACTCAATTTATTGTTTAAGGATGCTTTTCTAGAACTAATTTCTGATTCATATGCAGAGTTTGAAAACCCAAAGATGGTTAAAGAGATGAAAAGAAGAACCCCAGAAGTAGCTCAATCAACTATAATTTCTGATAAAGGTCCATCTGAGGATTGCCCAAATTTGATAAATACAAGTGATGAAAATTCTGAACCTTGTACTCAGAATTCTGAACCTTATATTCAGAACTCTGAACAAGTCAATCAGAATTCTGACTTCATTGCTCAAAATCGAAACTTGGATGGGACACCTACACATATATCAGAACAAGGGGATAGTTTAGAATTGCAAGCCATCATTGATGAGAATGATACAAACAACAAATTTTCAGAGGTTGATGTGCTTCCTAGTTCACACAAGTGGACTAAAAATCATCCTATTCATCAAGTGATAGGTGATCCATCAGCAGGAGTAAAAACCAGATCAGCTACAGCAAATGAAGCAATATTTGCTGGTTTTTTAAGTGTGATTGAACCTAAGAAAGCTAATGAAGCCCTAGAGGATCCAGATTGGATTTCAGCAATGCAAGAGGAATTGCTCCAATTTGAAAGAAACAAAGTCTGGAGACTCATTCCAAAGCCTGAAGGTTAATCTATCATTGGAACTAAATGGGTGTTCAGAAACAAAAAGGACGAATCAGGTGTTGTTATCAGAAACAAGGCAAGATTGGTTGCTAAGGGATACTGTCAACAAGAAGGAATTGATTATGATGAGACATTTGCACCAGTGGCAAGAATAGAGGCAATCAGAATATTTTTGGCATATGCTGCACACAAGAATTTCAAAGTATATCAAATGGATGTCAAATCAGCTTTTCTGAATGGTAAAGTCAATGAAGAGGTGTATGTTCATCAACCTGAAGGTTTTGTTGACCCAGAATTTCCTGACCATGTTTATATTTTAGATAAAGCTTTATATGGTCTAAAACAAGCACCAAGAGCCTGGTATGACACTCTTACTCAACACTTGTTAGTTTCAGGGTTCAAGAGAGGTAAGATTGACACAACTTTGTTTTTAAAGAAACAGGGTGAGGATTTAATTCTTATTCAGATTTATGTTGATGACATAATATTTGGCTCTACTAGTGCAGAATTATGTGATAATTTTTCTAAAATCATGTCATCTGAATTTGAAATGAGCATGATAGGTGAACTGAATTTTTTCTTTGGTCTTCAAGTCAAACAATTACCAAATGGTATTTTTATAAATCAAGGAAAATATGTCAGAGACATTCTGAAAAAGTTCAAAATGTCTGATTGTGCTTCTATGAGAACTCCTATGGCAACAAACATAAAGTTAGATGCTGATCTAAAAGGAGTTTCAGTAGACAACAAACTCTATAGAGGCATGACTGGATCTTTACTTTATCTGACTGCAAGTAGGCCAGATATCATGTTTTCTACTTGTTTCTGTGCTAGATTTCAATCTAACCGAAAAGAATCACATTGTTGGCTGTCAAAAGGATTTTAAGATATCTAAAAGGGTCACCTGATCTAGGTTTATGGTATCCAAAAGAAACTGACTTCAAATTGACTGCTTTCACTGATGCTGATCATGCATGAAGTAGGTTGGATAGAAAAAGTACTTCTGGTGCTTGTCACTATTTGGGGGATAAGATAGTGAGTTGGGCATCAAAGAAGCAGAATTGTGTGTCCACTTCAACTGCTGAGGCAGAGTATGTTGCTGCTGCTGCTTCATGCTCTCAAACTTTGTGGATGAGAACACAACTCATGGATTATGGGTATCAGCTCAACAAAATTCCTATCTACTGTGAGTCAGAAAGTGCAATTGCCATTACTCAGAATCCTGTTCAACATTCAAAGACTAAACACATAGATGTGAGGTATCATTTTATAAAGGACTATGTGGAAAAAGGAACTACAGAGATGCACTTTGTGCATACAAAGTATCAATTGGCTGACTTGTTCACAAAGCCTCTTGATCACAAAAGGTTCTCTTTTCTCATATGTAAAATAGGAATGCTTAATCTAACTAATTGAAAATATTTGTTTTTCTTAAAAAATGATAAATTTTCTGTAAGTAAGATTTTCTTAAAAGTGTACTCAGAACTCTGAGTCTTGTAATCAGAATTCTGACCCCCTGAGTTCAGAAATTCTGACTCTTACATTCAAAATTTCTGAGCCTTGAGTTCAGAAATTCTGAGTCTTGAGTTCAGATATTTTGAGTCAATACTTCAGAAATCTAACTTTTAAGAATTCATTTCTGAGAAATACAAATAGTTCAATCTTGTGGATTATTTTCATTCTATTATTTTTTTTCTCATCTTTATGTCTCATATATGGTCAAGTACATGCTAAAGTCAAGGGGGAGCATTAATATCTTTTGGAAATCATTTCATGATGATTAAAAGGTTTGTTTTCATTTCTTATCTCTGATCATTCTAAGAAGAACAAGCTTTTAATGATAATTTTTTTTTTCCACTTGTTCAAACTATATCCGAATCTCAAAATTTTCTTATTTAGATATAAGATTTTAAATGAGTTTCTCAAATCATCACTATTTGAACAGAATTCTGATGATAAAATGATTTTCTATCTGTTCAAACCTCTTCTGAATAATTAAAGTTTTTACATCTGTCAGAAGTTGATTTTAAATAAATTTTGGTTACAAGGCAAATTCTTCTGAATCATGGACTCAGAACTCTGAGTAGAATAATCAGATCTCTGATAAAGGAACGTCACTCCTCTGAGCGTGTTATTCAGATCTTTGACTTGTGTCAATATTCTATCCAATAACACGTGTCAGCTTCATATTTGGTTGATTATGCCACGCATTTCATTTAAATCCTCTGTGGCATTTCAAATGTGTTGACTCAGTTATAACTTTGACCTTATTTTTCCGTCAAACCTTTCCACTTCGCGGATTTTAAATAGGTCTTAAAATCCCTCTTTCAAATTCTTTCAAATTTCAGAGCGAAAAATGAGATACGAATCAATCCAGAGTTCTTTGAGTTTGTTTTCTTCTTAAATCATGTCTGGATTCCGAAGAAGTGGTCAAATATCTCTGCATTCTGCTAAGTCTTTAATGGATTCATCCGATTCTGATAATGATGAAGTACAAAATAGAGTTGTTGAAGAAGTAGTAATAAGGAATGATGAAATAAATACAGAAGATGAACATATGGCCGAATCAGAAGGAAATGCAGATGAGGTAAACATTAATGTTGAACATGAACAAAGTGCTGCAGGGTCGATTATGTCAAATAGACCAATCTTAGTGTAAAGGATTGTACCTGAAGGCGAATGGTTGAAATTGTCAGAGAACAATTGTGTCTTATTATTTGAGGAGAATAGATTTAAGCCTGAACACAGAATCATAATGGAGTTATTCAAATATCATCCCTACAGGAAATGGTTTACAAGGTGCAAAACAGTCCCTGTTCAATATATTCAACAATGGTGGAAATATCTTAGGTTGGAAGGAAACAAGTTTATATCTGAAATTGGAGGAGTAACTTTTGCTTTATCAATCCCGGCACTGAGAGAAATGCTAAATCTTCCAGAGAAAGATGATGTGCAAAGAAGGTTAGATTTTGAAGACTCACCTTTAACAGAAGAATTAATTGTAGAGCTTATGAAGTTAGGGTATAATGAACGATTAAGGACTCTTAGTTTGTTCAGAAGGAACAAATTGCCACCAATTTGGGCATGTTTCTTTCATGTGGTGAATAAGTGTTTGTCAGGGAAGAATAGTTCTGCAGATCAAGCTTCAAAACAGATTCTTCAAATCTTTCAGGGTTTAGTGAGGAACAGGCATTATGATTACACTGCTATACTTTGGAAAGATATGAAGAACACTTTTGAGAAAAATAAGAAGGCCATTCAAAAGAAAACAAAGGATACACCGCTGGCATACATACCTTACATAAGGTATTGGCAAATTGTGATTTGGTATGCAATGCAAGAAAACAGAACCATTTATAGAAGATCAAATGAACAGCATGGTCCTATTTTCTATTTGGGTAAGATGTCTTCAGTTACTAAAATCGAGCAATATCCTATTCATAAACTTTTGCCAAGATCACTTAGGAATTACATTCCAAGGGAGAGTGAGATTTTAAAAGCATATTGCACCTCTATGGGAATTGAAGAACCTCAAATCCCTACCCATGAGGACCAACCTGAGAAGAGAGGTGAGGGGTCTAGTCAAGTTAGAGAGGGGGAGGATGTTCAAATGGGTGAACATTCTGAGAGAAATGAGGGGCAAAATTCTGAGAGCTCGGTTAGAATATGTGAGGAAAAACAGAATGAGGGTAGTGAGGATGAGAGAATATCACCAGAGGTTCAAACAGAAAGAGATGCCTCTGTACTAGCTAATCTTAACCAGGTAACCACATCTGCTATTGGTTCACAATTCTTGGTGTCCAATATTGAAACAAACACCATGGACCTAGTGGTGGACCTTGAACAACCCATCCATACCCACTCAGAAGCATTTCAACATGCTCCTGTTTCACATAAATCAGGGGAACCATCCCAAACTCATTTGGAGGGAGGTGATAAATCCCAACCTATTTTTCATCACATTGAGTCTGGATATCACAGTCCTATCCATATTGAGCCTGAAATTCCTTCTAACACTTGCACAAATCAGGAATTTCGTATTCCTGACAAAACATTCATAGACACTCCTAATTTTGGATGTCAAGGATTGGATGGAAGTCCTGGTGAGGTGAACATCTCAAAAGCCTCATTCAAATGTGCATCTGTTGCACAAGATGACTTAGTGTTATCTATAGTCCATGAGCCCTCTGGGCACATGAAAACTGGACCATCTGTTGGTTCAGGTTCACAGTTAGACTCTTCTGAATTTGTAAAGATTCAGAATCAAAACAAGGTGATGGGGGGTAAAGTTGAAAATTTGGAGAGAAAGGTGGATGGATTTATTGATGAGGTAAAGGAGTTGAAAACTATGTTGGAGGGGAAGATGAAATCTGTTGAGACTAAGATAGATGATGTGAAGGTATCCTTGGAATCTCATAAAAAGGAGATCAAGGATATTATGTATGAGTTTCAGAAAGATTTGTTTACACAAATGCAGAGTATGCAAGATTCTATATTCAAAGCACTAAGCACTTCTTTGGCTTCAACTTCTAAACTACTTGATCTTGTTCCACTAGCAGAAGCTGAACCTGAAAGTGTTCATGTTCAGAACCTCAAAAGGAAGTTTGATGATAATGAATTTCATGATCATCAAAAGGGGGAGAAAAAGCAAAGGTTGAGTTCTGATGATGATATTGGTATAGAAGATTTTGAAATAGCAGATATGCAGTTAGCCAATACAAAGAGCACATAAGTTAAGACAGATGAAAATGTAAAGATAGTGGATACTCAGATAGTTCAGATTGACAGTTCAGATACAGAGGAAATGGAAGTTGAATGTACAAAAGGTGCTGATTCTGATAAAACAGAAGAATTGAACTTAGACACAGAGATGGAAGTAAATTCTGATGAAACTGAAGCTATTGAGGAACCTGTGTTGAGGTCAGAGGAAACAGTTGAGAGTTCAGTTGTTGAAAACAAGTGTACAGATATTGTTCCTTATGTCAAAGTTAGTTTGGTGGACTCTGAGTCAAAAGAAAGGAGACTGAATGAGGTATTGATCAGAAGGATGCAAAGTGAATTAGTCAGAGCTCTAAATGTTCAGAATATTCAAAGAGTTGTGAAATCAGTAAGGCCTATTGATCTGATGGGAGAAGAAGATAATTCTGTTGATTATTCTCAGATGTTTCGAGAGGAGTTTCAGCTCAACTATACTGATGATATTGATACAACAGAAGAATATGAGAGAGTGAAAGAATATTTTATGCCTTCAGAATACATATTCAAAAAGCCAATTGAAATTCCTAAGATTGACTTGCTAATCTTAGAGGAGCCTTTATGTGATTTTATTCTGGAATTAAATGATGTACCACTTGCTAGACAATTTCATGATGATATCTTACATAGGAAATATATGAGAATCTCTATCACAAAGAAGGAGATTATGTGGTTTTGGAGAACAATATTAATGGTTTCATGAATGAGAGATCTCAGATGATTTATGCAGAAGCTTCAAACAGATTCAGAATTCCTGATTCAAGATTGCATATTCAGAAAAAGATTGAGAAAGTGTTGATGTTTGAAATAGATGAGTTTGATGGTCTGATGCATGTAAGATTGGAAGTGCTGAAAGAAAGAAGTGTAAAAGTTTCCATGTCCAGCTTTGATTTTCACAGATTAACTCTTGATGATTAGATCTTCCTAGTTAAGTTCTTTGCCAGTACTGAAGAAACCTGGATAAAGATTGAATGCAGAAGACTCCTGGGCATTTATGTCAGAAATATGCATATGTATGATTTTCAGTTGGCTATTGAAGGAAGAAAAGAAAAATGCAACTTAAGTTGTCCAACAAAGATTTCAGGGTTTGGTGTGAATTTGAAAGGATTTATAAATGAAGGAATGGAAACTGAAGGATTTGCATCTATAGTTTAAGGAAGACTTGAAATATTCAAATTAAAGGAATTGGTGAAATATAGTAATGCAACTTTGAGTTGGTTACTAAGTGAAATGAAAGGAAGTGTTACTACTGAAAGAGAAAATCTAAAGAAAAGATGTGTGAATTCTGTGGAAAGAAGATTAAATCTCAGAAGTAAGATCAGAAGCTGTGGTGAATGGTTGTTATCAGAAGTCAATCCTAAAAAGATACTGCACAATGACTTTGTATTTCCAGTTGAATATGAAGTGAATGAAATTCTTTTAGAAGAAGTTGAAGAAATTCAAGACACAACTCCTCAGAATGTTCAAATGACAAGTGTTGATCAAGCTGAACAATCTGAACCAAAGGAAGATGAAATATATATTGATTTGAATGGATATTTTCTTGAATTTGATCTACCCAAGTTTTTCAAGCCTAAAGAGATACAATTTCTCGATGTATATTATGACAGACCAAAAGAGACTTAGATCTGGTTGGCAGAGAAATCAAGGTGTATTGGGAAATCAAAACAAGCTGTGTATTCAGATTTCTTAATAACAAGGATCAGAGAACTAAAGGTTAAGCTGTTCAGAAAGCAAGAGTACTTGTCCTTTGAAGTGTTGAGAGAAGATGGAAAAGTGTACTATTTTACTGATGCAGACTTTGAGAAGTTGTCAGTAGTTGATTTCTACAGATTACATAGTCTTTTATGCTTCAAAGATTCAAGCAAAGACAAGAATGAAAGAAAGGCAAGAAGTATGGTGATTGAAGCTATGTTCTATATCTTAAGGTGGCATTGTTATACAAATTTTCAAATAGCTCTGTATTTACAAATGCCATGTGTCTATCTTTCAAATCCCAACACAGATCATGATCAGAAAAATGTCTTGAAAACTGGAAGTGTGTCCAAGCATCCAGAATTGGGAGTCTTTCTGAAGAATAAAAGTGAAAAGATCTTCTTCAGAGCAAAGGAAACTGCAAAGTATTGTTCTGGAACTTTAAGAATCATTAAGCACAATTTGGAGAAAAAGATGCTGAAGGTGAAGCAAGCTAATATGACTCAATAAGTGATCACTCAGCAAGTTGAAACTATTCAAGAAATAATTGTTAAAATTGACAAGAAGCTTAATCAGAGAAATGTGCTTTTGCAGAAGATTGTTCCTGCTTTGAAAGAATTGGATGATTCAAAGTATATGTTTATTTGACAAAAAGGGGGAGATTGTTAGATCTGAGTTTTGTCAATAAACTAAGTGTTGAATTCTGATAAGAAGGCTCAGAAGTTCTGAAGAGAAGAGCCAGAGTTCTTACCAAGAAGGCTCAGAAGGAATGCTCTGAAAGTTTGCCAAGTATTGAAGTCTGAGAAGAAGAGTCAGAAGTTCTGAGAAGCTTAATCAGAATAATGTTCAGAAGTTCTGAACAACATGTTCAGAACTTATAACTAGATACTTTACTTTGTATTTAGTTAACTAATTAGGACACGTGTATTGTTCCTATTAGTCTTTCTTATATGTACTGTAGCTTTAGTATTTCCGTTGCAGTATATATAGTGGTTAGCACTGTTACGCTAACTGACTTTTCCCGCATATATTTGTATTCATCTTTTGTAATCTTTGAGATACTCTCTCTCTAAGATCTGTAAATCTGTTCTTCATTGAATACAAGTTAGTTCGATCATATTACTTCTCAATTACTGTTATATACATTGATATATTGATTGTAAGAGTGGATCCTAAACTTTCAATTATGCTGAATGCTCAAAATAATGGAAATCTAGACTTATATAGAATATAATGTTCAAAAAGTCTATTTGTCAAAATGATGGATGGAAACGAAAATATGGGGGAAGCACTATGTTTTTAGAACCAACTGATTGCGATGCATCAAGTAAACAAATAAAAGTCATTTAGTTTGATAGTTTGTGCCTGTGGCCTTTCTGGTTTGGGAGAGTAAGTCCTAAGGGGTGCTAGACACCTAGTCCCTAAGATCAACTGGTCTGGGATCGGCTGACCCAAATCCTGCTATAGAACCTGATAGAAAGCCATGTTCTACTGGTACAAACGGGTTTAAGATATATCGATGTGGCATTTTTGGTTTGGGAAATTAAGTTCTAAGGGGTGCTCGACACCTAGCACCTAAGGCCAACTGGTTTGGGATCTGCTAACCCAAATCCTGCTATAGAACCAGATAGAAAGCCATGTTTAACGGTGTATCTTATTCTTACTAAACCTTTTTGATTAAAAGATGCCAATGAACACAATATTAAAAGATGTCAATGAGCACAAAATCAAAAGATGCCAATGAGCACAAAATCAAAAGATGCCAATGTGCACAAAATCAAAATATGCCAATGAGCACACATCTCTTGAAACTTGGGGAAAATACAAAGTCGCGATAAACCTGTAAATTTGTGAAAATTCTGATTTTGGACAAATAGTGTGAGTAGAGCAAAGTATTCTTATATGTTTTAGAATTGCATATGCTTGAAGCTAATCATATTTCGCATGCTAGCACACCAAATAGATTTAATAAAGGGGTTGAAACTGAACATTTTTAACTTGATATGCAATGATGTCTTGCTCTTGAATCCAAACACATGCATTTGATTTCATTTGATTGAAAAATCTGTTAAATTTCATTAAGTTGGATTTCTTTTGTAAAGCTTTCAAATGATCAAATGTTAGTAGTTATAAAATGTAGTTCAATGAAATTTTTTTCCTTGTATAAATGTTTTCATTAAAGCACTGTATTTGAAATGAATAATTCTTTAATGAAATATATGCATACTTTCAGGGGGAGAAAACAAATTGCTCCAGAATTCTTATTTTGAGGGGGAGCAAGGTTATTCATTAAGGAGGAGATTGTTAGTGATACTCAGAGACGCGACTGAAATTGAAAAAGGTTTTTGATGATCATGATGCTCACTTTCATCAAAAAGGGGGAGAAATGTTTAATTCAATTTCATGTCGAAGACAATTCAAGGTCAAAGAGATGAAGATTGTATTGAAGAAGATTGACTTTACATTGTGAAAGACAAAGATGTTTTCGAATCACTCATATATGGATTCGGATTGCTCAAAGTTGAAGTTTTTAGATCATGTGAAGTCTGAAATATTGCTGAATTTGGTTATCTTAGTTATGAACGTTTCAGAATGTGCTTACACCTAAAAGTTCAACAATATAGATGATTTCGCATCCTTCTATCCTTCTGATTCAAATTCTCATAGTTTCGCACTTGCCTTGGTACGAATCCTCATGGTTTCGTATCCTTATTGATACGACTTCCATGGTTTCGTATCCAACTTGATCCGACATCCGTTGGTTTCGCATCTGCCTTGATCCGAATGCATATGGTTTCGCACACTTCTTGTTCCGGATTCCTTGATTTCGCACCCTTCTTGATTCGAATCCCATGGTTTTGAACCCTTATTGATTCGAATCCCCATGGGTTCGAACCCTTATTGATTCGAATCCCCATGGTTTCGAACCCTTATTGATTCGAAACGGATGGTTTCGCACCTTCTTGCATCCGAATCCTTATGGTTTCGAATCTGCCTACATCCAAATTGATGGTTTCGGATCCTTTTAATATGAGAAAATTAATATGAGAACTAAGGTTCTTGCACCAAGAAGGATACGAGAAGTTATTGTTTGTCAAAGACTGATAATGCTACAAAGATCTGTTTTCATGTACAAGACTTGAAGATGGTTTGATAGAGTGTCTGTTGGAGAAGATTGACTTTACAAAAAGCTGAAGATTGCTGTCATATTTTTTAAATCTTGAATCCAAAGGGGGAGATTGTTAGAGCATTATTGTATTCAAGATTTACTGTAAAGTCAATGTACTGTATTAGTTCATAATGCCTTTATACCTTGTATGTTATGGGTATAAATAGGCATGTCTAGTTCATTTGTAGGTAACAATCTAGAACACTTGTAGCATTTGTCATTTATACTCATTGATCAATATATGGATGACAAGTTTGCACTCTAGATTTTCTCTCTATATTTGATTGCTAGATTTTGGGTTTATCATGTGGGTTTCCAATCGATTGGGAATCGACTAGGGTTGCTCAAAAATGTTCCTGAAAGATTAGAAACACTACCAAACACAAAAATAACACTAACCCAATCTATTTTGAAGCAAAAAAATACGTTTTGATGATGAAAATTCGATTTTTAATGAAGAACACAACCAAAACTTTTGACTTTGATTTGCTTAATAAACCACTCAAACGATCGAATTAGGTTATTGAAATTTACAGAATCACTCAAAACAATAATGCTAACAATACCCAATAAATGAAATCGATCAATTTTGCTTGAATCAAAATATGAGTGTGCATTCAAGAACACAGACGTGAAAAAATCAATACTTACCAGAAATCAATAGGAAGGCTTTGAATCAATTATGTCCGTCTGCTCTGATACCAATTGTGAGTCTCAGATCCGTGCAACGAACAATGAAATCAAATAGATAAGCAATAGTTTATGATTTCAACTGGTCATCCATATATTAGCTTTTAGAGAGAATTTACAATACGAATGAGAAAGCAAATGAACAACTAGCCTATTTTTCTAAGGCTAATGAACTATTTATATGGCGGGCCCGTGGTTAACAAGCCCACGGCCCGTTCACTAATAAAGCTCAAATACAAGAATTACAAATTAAACCCTGAACTTTAATTCAACATAAATTGACCCTAACAGATAGGAAAAGCACCATATGAGGTTGTCAGCTCCTGGGTGGAAAGCTGGTGAGTTGGACAAGTAAAAAGCAAAACTCAGTGTCCACCTCAACCGCTGAAGCTGAGTATGTAGCCGCTGGAAGCTGTTGTTCTCAGGTCTTATGGATGAGAAATCAACTACTGGAATATGACCTTCATCTCTCCAAAATTCCAATCTATTGCGACAGCACTAGTGTCATCGCCATAGCAAACAATCCAGTGCTACACTCAAAGACCAAACACATCGAGATCAGGTATCATTTTATCATAGATCATGTGATGAATGGTGATATAGAACTTCATTTTATTCCAACTGATTTTCAGGTAGCTGGTCTTTTCACCAAACCTCTTGATGAATCAAGATTCAACTTTCTCATCACTGGCTTGGAATGCTGAACATTGAAGAGTAAAATCTTCAGTGATTAGCATTAGATCAGTGATAAAAATGAACTCTTATACCCCTATTAATCATCTAATCTCAGAAAAAATTGATTCGCTGATATCAAGGTACGTTCTATCTCTTAAACGCTAAAGTTCGCCTCAGCATGCAGAATTTCAAAAAAAATTACATCGCTGAATATCTCTTCCTTTCAGTGATTCTTTTGAAACTCTAATATCTCACTGATAATTCTAATCAGTGCTTCTCTATTTTTCAAAATGTCCCTGAGTTTTTCTAAAACCCTCAGAGACACCTTAAAATATGTGTTAGCCCCAAGTATACCAGATGTAAAAGTATTGAAAATATTACAAGTCAGAAGACCACCAGAGATGCAGCAGAAGACTTGGAAGAAATCAATAAGAAGACCATCAGAGCTCGATAGAGCTCTGGCAGAAGACTTCTTCTGTTCCACCAGAAGAACTGTTCACACCAGAAGACCATCAGAGCTCTGGCGTAAGAGCTCTGGTAAATGAAGACCTCTGTGAAGCTTAAGTCTCGTAGAAATCTCTAAGTGTCAGACACGTGTCCGTACTTTCCACGTAAGCCCTAAAAGGACGGAGACACACTTTCTACGTGTCACCTCAGGGTTCGATAGTACATTGTTTTTCACTTTATCAGGCTATAAATAGAAGGGTAGTGGAACACACATTTGTAAGCTTTTGAAAGAATTGTTTTCCACAATTGTAAGAGCACACACTGCAACATTCAATTCCACTACCACTATACGATTTGTTTCCTGAGAGATTTCAGAATACACACACTTGAACGTGTTCTTGGTGTTATTCTTATTTATCAATATACGAGCAGCTTATTTACTTGATCTTGTTATCACTTACTGTTCATTATTGATACTCTCACTATTACATTGTCGTCTACACAATCACTCACATTTAATGGCTTTATATAATGCTTCCGCCATCTATTGTATGCTGTTTATGTGATACAACTTCAATCTGGGAACCTACAATTGGTATCAGAGCGGATTGATTTGCTCAAATCAAACGATCCAATCTAACCAGGTTGATTCATTGTTGTTGATTGTGTTTGGTTTCAAAAGCTTCATAGAATACTCTGTTTTTACTATTCAAAGTTTAAAACAAGTTTTCAGAGTTCTTTAATCCCTGTTTAAAGCTTTCTATATCGTCTGAATATCTTCTCTACTCAAGTTTCTGTTTAATTGGTTACTGTTCATCTACTTTCAGTTTAAAACTCTTTCAAAATCGTTTGAAATCTTCGTACTCTGTTTTCCAAGAGGATGGCTAATAACAACATCAATGCTATCTACACAGCTGGTTCTCTAACCAAACCTCCTATTCATCTGAGAGATGAATATCCTCAATGGAAGATTAGGATGGTTAACTTCTTGTATGGGATGGATAGAGACTTAATGCGACCTGTCACTGATGGACCATTCCAACCTATGGTTTTGGTTCCACATGTACCCGCAACAGAAACTACTGCTGAGGTTCCTGCTCACTTCGAAGTTAAAACCACCGGGTTTACCGAGGAAGAGAAGCTCAAAATAGAAAATGACCTCAAGGCAGTTAGCCTTCTGATTATGGCCATTCCAAACGATATTTTCCAAGAACTAGACTCATGTGTTACTGTGAAAGAAATCTGGGATCAACTTCTTAATCAACTTGAGGGTGGTATCAAAACCCAAAAAAACAGAAGGACCCAATGTATTAATGAATAGAATGATTTCAAGGCACTTCCTGAGGAAACCTTACAACAGACCTACAACAGATTCAATGTTTTAATAAACAAATGTAAGAAGTGCGGGGTTGTTCGGTCGAAGGAAGATAACAATGTCTTATTCTTGAAAAGTTTAAATGATGAATGGTTGAATCTATCCATGTCTCTACAAGCTAACCAAGATTTGGATGCATAGTCTCTTACTGATGTGTATGGCACTCTTGTTGCACAAGAGAAGGATGTTGTCAAACAAAAGGGCAAATCCACCATTGCAGGTCCAATAGCTTTGACATCTGACTCAAAAACTCCTACTAAAGGGAGGTCCAACAGCGAAATCTCTAACAGAGAGAAGAAGAAAGAGAAGGCCGTGAAAAAAGAAGGGAAAGAAAAGTATGGTTGCTGAAAGTAATGCAGAGGAAAGTTCATCAGATGATGATGCGGATATCAATGCTTTTGCTTAATCTCTTGCTCTAATAACTCAAAAGTTTAACAAGAGATTTGGCAATAAAGTATTTGATAGAAGAAGTAGATATGATAGAGAAGAGAAAGACGAGAAGATAGGTTATGTTGAACCTCACCATCAGAACAACAACAGAGCTCCACAAGAGCAAAGACCACAACAGAAGTACAATCCTCAAGCCCCCAGAAGCATGCTGATGCTGCCCAACCCATCAACCAGAATGATGGAAGATGTTTTCGATGTGGCAAACCCGACCATTTCTCTGCAAACTGTAAGGGTAGACTGGTAAAAGACCATGACTACTACAAGAACAAGTACAAGTACAACTACAGAGAAAGAAGCTATGTTGCTGAGATGGAGAATTGGATCTCTGACTCGTCCTCTGATGACGAACCAGAGCAAGCCAATTTTTACGGGGTTGCTGTAGATGATGAAAGTTTAGAAGAGGTAGCTGACTGGATGACTGGAGGGATGCTAGAGAGAACAACAGAGGTAGATGTATCTGAGAATGCATGTGCTCTTTTTGTAACAGAGCCAAATGACAGAGCGCTGGACACCACCAAACCCAGTGCCAAGGTATGTTCTACTTCTGAATAAAAATCTGACTTTGAGTTGGAAATGCATGTGTCATTACTCACTGAGGAATTTCAACTGTTCAAACAAAAGCTTTAAGAAGAAAAGGAGTTAAGAAAGCTAGCTCAGAAGGATCTGTCCTTCTACAAGAGAGAGAAAACTCTCTTGGAAATGGACAAGGAAGAGATCTCCAAAGAAAAGGCTGAGCTAGAAATTTTACAAAAACAGAAGGAAAACTCTTTTTATGATAAGTGTAAAGAATATGAGGAAGTTTTAAAGCAAAAGGCAGAAGAGGTTAAAATTGGCTATTGAAACTGATTTCTCCTATGCAAGCCCAAATTAAGTTATTTAATGAACAATCTTGAAAGAACAATTCACCAGCCAAATACATGTAAGAACTTCATGTATTCCACTACAAGTAATGCAAATTAAACAAATGTCCATAAGCTTGTGTATACATATTGAGGTCCCTATTTGGTTAGTAACATTAGATATAATAGGATCAAATATCAAATATCATTAAGAATTGAGAAATTTCATGAATTGGGTTTATTTAAAATCAAAATATAACTTGTGATGTGCAAATATATGAAATTTAAAGAAATTTAATAATACAAACAATTTGCAGAGGCACTTCAATCCATTTCAACAAATGTATGAATAACCCATGTTTTGTAGGGCCTTTATTTAGGAATACAAAGAACATAATCAATTGTAAGTTTCAAATGTTATAGTTAATCATTTTGTGATCCAATTTCTCTAAAGATAAAAAAACAGAACCTTGTTAATAATAAATTCCACGCCATTCAGAAAATAAGAGATACCTGTTTTCATCGGTGGAACTCTAACTCCTTGCTTCACAACATAAGAGATAGCTATTTTCAAAACCTTGAGGTGAGTATATAAGTACTATAATGCATATAAAATGTTGTAAATGCATATATGAATACCCAGAGAGACAGAGGTGGCAAACAAGCAAAAGGTTAACTACACAAAAATGGGAGAGTACTTGTCCTAAATTCAAGAAGACTATGTTCAACTTCTTCAGGCCTTATGTAGAAATATCTGATCCTTATCGATATTTTCAGTCGTTCCAGTTTGAACTAACAAAGCACTCCAACCATTTCAAGGCAGGTTGTTGGTTCCTGTTTTGTTTAAAAAAGATTATCAGATCTATTAGTTCAAGTTTAAGTATGATGCGGAAGCGTATTTGAAGAACTAACAGATATGTTTGATAGATTTAGAACACACACTATCAAATAAACAGTGAAGAGAATAGATTTATAGCACAAAGACCCACTGTATTTAATATATCAAGAACATTTAGTACAGATTTGACGCTAATAGAGATGATGGTTCAAGAACATTTAATATATCAAGAACATTTAATATATCAAGAACATTTAATATATCAAGAACATTTAGAACATTTAATATGTCAGACCTTTTGACTTTCCAGATTGTATACATCGTATGAGGATAGGTTCTCATTTTAGAGTATCTACAATAGATTACCTTCTTTATCTTGTGAATGGAGTAAACTTGATTGACCGATTTTGACTTTGTAGATGTGAAGATGGCATTGAAGTTCTCTCTTAGCTTCTGATCTCGGACATGAGCTGGCAGATCGCTCTGGAAGTGCTGTCTGTAGAGATAACTGTAAACATGCTCTTCCATTTGTTCAATGGTTGGAGTAGTTCTTGGAATTGGTCTCCTTAGCTTATCCATTTGTCGAGTGATGTCTGCTACTTTACCTTCTGTTACCTTAGCTGTGGGATCCAGGGTTGGGTTTTCTGACAGAGGTTTCAAGTTGAATGCCCAGTCTTCCTCTTCGGGTTTAGGAGTGATGAAGGCATTAAAGGCACCTTTCATCAACTTCTCTGTAGCAACTGGCATCTTCTTCTTTGGCTCTTCTTCTGTCATTATTCCCTTGCCTTTATCTTTTGGTTTTGAGGTTTCAGAGGTTGGGTTTTGGATTTGTGTGGGTGAAACCTCTGTAGATTTGACGGTTGAAGGTTCTGTGGGTTTTGGGGTTGGATACTCTGATGTTCTGGTTGTTGCCTCTAAAGGTTTTGATACTTCGGGTTGTGAGGTCTCTGTTGGTGAGGAGTCTTCGGGTCATGGAGGTGGGATGTCAAAACGCTTTGTTGATTGAAAAGCCGATACAAATTCCATTCTGCGAAGAATGAAATCTGCAGAGCGTTTTGATCTTTGGGGTTTTCGAGCTATGGTTTTGACTCTAGTTTTGCATGGGATTGGTTGTGGGGTTGGTGTTGGTTCTTTGGGTGAGGGTGGAGTTTGTTCTGTGGATGAGGATGCAAGAGTGATTACCTTAGGTTCTGTGGTTGGTGCATCCTCTGCTGAGATAGAGGTGTTTTGCCTCTGTTGTGTTCCTTGTGTTTCCTTCGGGGTTTCTGTTGTAGAGGGTTCTGCAGTTTTCTCTGTAGTTTTTGCAGAAGCAACCTCTGTTGTTTCCGTTGTTTTCTCCCCCTCAGGATGACCAGATGCATCATCATCAGTATCATTCTGCCTTCTTTTAGCAGCAACTTCTGTTCTGCAGGTGTCTTGAGCTGCTTGCCTTGCTGCTTGTTTCTTCATTGTTTCAAAGTAGACTGCGATCGAAGTCTTGAAGGCTTTGGTCGCACTTTTCTCGAATTCTGCAGCGGTTGTTTTGGCAATGCCAGTGCCAGAGGCGATGGCAGCAGCAACTGTAATACCCCGGGTAAGTCCGTTAGTTAAAAATCTAATCCCGTTAAATTACTTAACTTTAAAGTTGCTATTTTGGGTAAGTTTAAGTGAAATTATAAGTTAATAGTGTTTTAGTCATTAGTAAAGAGTTTAGGGGCTGAAATGGTAATTTGGCTAGATATTATTTGAATTAGGTGTCCAGAGTTATAATCAGTTTCTCAGCAATTCAGTGTGTGTAGTGTGTGTTTTTGGAGAGAAAAGAAGCAAAAGAAGATAGGAAAGGTTAAGGCATCATTTAACTTCATTTGGAAGTGTTTTGAGGTATGTTTCTTTGTAATTTATGTTTGTAATTGATAGTATGTACTTCCTATCGGATTAGAATAGTTAAATTAATGATTTAGTAAAGATTCAGTCGGTTTCTGGGTAAATTTTTGATAAACCGACAGTGGTGTCCGGATACGTTGAATGTATCCGGATAGCTCTGTTGGTGGTGTCCGGGTAGTTCTGGCGATGGTGTCCGGATGATAGTTGAAGGTGTCCGGACAAGTCTTTTCCGGGTAAGTTCTCTTTTCTTGATTTTCCGGATGAAGTATGTTTCCGGATAGTGTCCGGATTACTTATGCTGTCCGGAAATGGCATGCTGTCCGGATTATTAGTGTTTTCCGGAAAACTCTGTTGTATCCGGACACTTTTGCTGTTTGACCAATATTGAGAGTTTAGATGCTGTAGAGTATCTAGTAGCCTGTATTTTGTTAACCATTAGATAGGAAGTGAATGAGGACTGACTATCCTGTGGTCTTGACTTGAGCACGGGTTTGGGGGCAACATTTGAGGGTTTGAGTTAGTTAGAGGTGTTAGCCTTAGTAAGACTTATGTGTTTTATGTGATAAAGAGATGTCTGTATCTATGTGTTACAGATCCTGTGAATTATAGGTAAAGGACTGAACCTGTTTAGAAGGCTTGGAAACGTGTCAATAAGCAATCAGGTGAGTTTACGTTAAAAGTATTTTCAACTGGAATACATACGTATGGTTTAGGGAATGTGATAATTGGTGATTATGTGTTTGTATGTATGGTGTATGTGAATTATAATATATTGAGGTATTATGTTTACATGAGTATTATAATGTGTTATAATACGTTGGTCGGGCTTAGGACCGGTGTGTTTGGCTATAGAATCTGTATAGCGTTGTTTGGCTGTAGATGTTGTACAGCGTTGTAAATTATTAGTTGGCTTGCAACCAACTAATATGGCCAGGAGGAATGAGAAAGGAAGGTACATGATGTGTGAGTTCAAATTGATATATTTGATTGTGCTGAATGATTTATATGAATAAGGTGTATATAAATGATTTCAAACTAACAGGGATTTAACTCACTTAGACCATCGTGTCTAACCCTCATTTTCGTTTTAAAAATATGTATTCCAGGTGGTGGATCGCGTAAGAGCAAGTAATTAGAGTAATCGATGGATGGCTTATGTGGAGGATTAAGTGACGAAGATTTTGGCATGTTTAGCAGTTGTATTATAATGATTAAATGTTATGTATGTATTTAGTAAGAAGTTGTAGTAGAATGTCTTCTTTTGATTGTAATAGGGAAGGGATCGTACTTTTAATATGATGTTTCGTTTGATTAATCAATGTTATGTTACATTATGTGATTTGTTGTGTATATTGGGATTTGGGTTATTACAAATGGTATCAGAGCCTTAGTTTAAGGGATTTAGGTATGAGTATCTGTACCTAGACTTAAACTGCATGTGAAGTAGGATGTCCCTATCATTATAGAACCTTGGGATGATGAAGTATAAAAGGTAGAAGGAACATCATGTAAGGTAATTTCATATTACACCTGGCCAGTGTAATTGTGATCTTACAGGTACATGTTTGAACTGGAATACCTTGTTATATCGGGTATGTGCTTATGTGTATATTAACCTTGTTTAAATCTACAGAATGGCAAGCGGTACACGGAATTCGAATCGAGGAGGAGGAAGAAATCCGAATAGTACGAATCCGCCGATAGGAACGGGGGACAAGGGAGGCAGAACTGGGGGCAGAACCGGGGGTAGAGGTGGAGGACGAACCGGAGGCAGAGCCCAGCCACAGGGTACAGAGTTCGTTACCAGGGATGATCTAATGGCAGAAATGGGAAGATTGCAGGCTAGCATACAAACAATGTTTGATCGGAACCGTCATAATGAAACTGGAATACGGGATCCCGGACCAGAAGATGAAATGCCAATCACATCGACTGTTGTACCAGTACAAAGGAGGTGCGACTACAAAATGTTTCTAAGCTGTAGACCTCCAACCTACTCAGGAGACAGGGATCCAGTAAAAGCAATGAGATGGATGAAGGAAATTGAATCCATTTTTAAGACGAGTAAGTGCGCTGACGAAGATAGGGTATTGTATGGAACCGCAATGTTAAAGGGGGATGCTTTGTATTGGTGGGAATCCTTTATTCATTCTAAAGGATCTGATATTTATTCTACCCTCTCTTGGGAAGAATTTGTGATAGCCTACAGGAACGCATTTTGTCCCCAAGCAGCCGTCAAACAACTAGAAGGGGAATTTATGAACTTACAAGAAATGTCTCGGTTCGCAGAATACTACGTTGCTACGAAGGCGATGAAGACGGAAAGGTTTATCTTCGGGCTGAACTCAGAGGTTAGAAGGCTAGTAACTGCAAAAGGACCCGATACCTTCTCAGCTGCAGTTGATGCCGCTGAGAATGTTGAACGAGATATGAGAAGAGATGCTGGCGATAAAAGTATCGGAAGAGAAAGTGGGAAGGACCACAATACGATCCGAAGAAGTCCCGATTTCAGTGGTATGATAACCGTCCGCCGTTTCGACCAACGGAAAGACCATGTCGGAAGTGCAATCGTGTTCATCAAGGGAATTTCCCAGGTGATTTACGGGCGTGTTATAAGTGTGGGAAGACCGGGCACGTCCTTAAAGATTGTAAGGTAACGCGGCTATGTTTCTTATGCAATTCTCCGGATCACCTTCAGTCGGACTGTCCGCGGGGGAGGGTACAGCAAGGTGTGTCGTCGGGCAGGCCAGCAATTGTTAAACCAGTAATACCAAGACTGGAACCGCCAGTAACCAGGGGCCGCGCATTTCAAATGACTAAGAAAGAAGCGGAGGGAATTCCGGATGTGGTCACAGGTACATTTTTGATAAACTCTACACGTGCTAAGGTGTTGTTTGATTCCGGTGCAAACAGATCGTTTGTGTCACCTACATTTGCTGCTTGCCTGTGTTTGAAACCTAAATTGTTAGAACATGCTCTATTAGTAGATACTGCGAATGATAACCAAGTGTCTGTTAGTGAAGTATTTGATGGTTGTGTGATTAATATAGGGGGATGTGGAGTGCCTATACAATTGTTTCCTATAACTTTGATAGAGTTTGACGTAGTAGTGGGAATGGACTGGTTAGCCGAGAATCAGGCTAATATAGTGTGTGATAAAAAGTTAATAAATGTTGTATTACCTGAGAGGGGATCGGTAGTGATTTATGGTGATCGTAGGAATCATCAGTCTTGTCTTATATCGATGATAAAAGCACGTAGGTGTGTTAATAAGGGTTGTCAGAGTTACTTGGCCTACGTGATAGATATTAAGCCAGAAAAGAACAGGGTGGAAGATATCCCTATCGTTAGTGAATTCCCAGAAGTATTCCCTGAAGACTTGAATAGTCTTCCGCCTGTTAGACAAGTAGAGTTCGGTATAGACCTGATTCCTGGAGCCACTCCTGTAGCCCGTGCACCTTATCGTCTGGCACCTCCAAAGATGAAAGAGATGATGGCACAACTACAAGATCTATCCGATAAAGGTTTCATCAGACCTAGTTCTTCACCGTGGGGAGCACCAGTGTTATTTGTGAAAAAGAAGGATGGTTCGATGAGAATGTGTATCGACTACCGAGAATTGAATAAGCGCACGATAAAGAACAAGTATCCGTTACCCCGAATTGATGACCTCTTCGATCAGTTAGTTGGAGCTTGCTATTTCTCCAAGATTGATCTAAGATCCGGTTATCACCAGTTGAAAGTTAAAGAAGAAGACGATCTAAAGACTACTTTTCGTACAAGGTACGACCACTACGAATTCTTAGTAAAGCCGTTTGGACTGACAAACGCTCCAGCTGCCTTTATGGATTTAATGAATCGGGTATGTAAGCCGTATCTTGATAAATTTGTTATTGTATTTGTTGATGATATCCTTATCTATTCCCGATCCAAAGAGGATCATGCACAACATCTTCGTTTGGTTCTGGAGTTGCTGAAGAAAGAAAAGTTATACGCTAAGTTCTCTAAATGTGAATTCTGGTTGCGAGAAGTTCAGTTTCTGGGGCACGTGGTTTCTGAGAAAGGTATACAAGTTGATCCGATGAAAGTGGAAGCAGTTGAAAAGTGGGAACCGCCCAAGACAGCAACCGAAGTACGTAGTTTCCTGGGTTTAGTCGGCTACTATCGGAAATTTATAAAAGACTTCTCTCGTATCGCAACGCCTTTGACTAAGCTGACCCGGAAGAACCTGAAGTTTGAGTGGAAAGCAGAACAAGACGAGGCATTCCGGATATTGAAAGAGAAATTGTGCAGTGCACCGATTCTATCACTACCTGAAGGTTCGGAAGATTTTGTTGTTTATAGTGATGCGTCAAAACTGGGATTGGGATGTGTACTTATGCAGCGGGGAAAGGTTATTGCCTATGCTTCTCGTCAATTAAAGGATCATGAAAGACAGTATCCTACGCATGACATGGAGCTTGCAGCAGTGGTCTTCGCGTTGAAGATTTGGAGACATTATCTGTATGGTTCCAAATGTCAGATTTATACCCCGGGTAAGTCCGTTAGTTAAAAATCTAATCCCGTTAAATTACTTAACTTTAAAGTTGCTATTTTGGGTAAGTTTAAGTGAAATTATAAGTTAATAGTGTTTTAGTCATTAGTAAAGAGTTTAGGGGCCGAAATGGTAATTTGGCTAGATATTATCTGAATTAGGTGTCCAGAGTTATAATCAGTTTCTCAGCAATTCAGTGTGTGTAGTGTGTGTTTTTGGAGAGAAAAGAAGCAAAAGAAGATAGGAAAGGTTAAGGCATCATTTGACTTCATTTGGAAGTGTTTTGAGGTATGTTTCTTTGTAATTTATGTTTGTAATTGATAGTATGTACTTCCTATCGGATTAGAATAGTTAATTTCATGATTTAGTAAAGATTCAGTCGGTTTCTGGGTAAATTTTGGATAAACCGACAGTGGTGTCCGAATACGTTGAATGTATCCGGATAGCTCTGTTGGTGGTGTCCGGGTAGTTCTGGCGATGGTGTCCGGATGATAGTTGAAGGTGTCCGGACAAGTCTTTTCCGGGTAAGTTCTCTTTTCTTGATTTTCTGGATGAAGTATGTTTCCGGATAGTGTCCGGATTACTTATGCTGTCCGGAAAAGTAGTGCTGTCTAGATTATTAGTGTTGTCCGGAAAACTCTGTTGTATCCGGAAACTTTTGCTGTTTGACCAATATTGAGAGTTTAGATGCTGTCGAGTATCCAGTAGCCTGTATTTTGTTAACCATTAGATAGGAAGTGAATGAGGACTGACTATCCTGTGGTCTTGACTTGAGCACGGGTTTGGGGGCAACATTTGAGGGTTTGAGTTCGTTAGAGTTGTTAGCCTTAGTAAGACTTATGTGTTTTATGTGATAAAGAGATGTCTGTATGTCACACCCCGCTAAAGCGGAAACACGAGGTATAACAGCGTAGGGTTTCATTCAAAAGGTAACAGACAACACCAACCACAACATTCAATACAATAGTTCAAAATATTACATTACAACGTCTTCACCGAATTGTTCCAAAAGAAGACGGCGAATACAAAAAATTAACAATAGAAGTTTTAAGGTTCTTAGTGTTGATGTCATCACACAAAATGCATCCTACAAGTCTTCACTTACTTATTAGCACCTGAAAAGCATGATAAAAGAAAGGGTCAACTACAAAGAGTTGGTGAGTTCACAGGTTTTCCATATACACAACAGTTTTTCATCCAATGGTTACTCTCATGAAACGTTCGTTCATGACAAGCTCCAAATTTAAAAGATTTATATATGCACAACAGTTTTTCATCCAATGGTTACTCTCATGAAACGTTCGTTCATGACAAGCTCCAAATTCAAAAGATTTATGTATGCACAACAGTTTTTCACCCAATGGTTACTCTCATGAAACGTTCGTTCATGACAAGCTCCAAATTTAAAAGATTTATGAGTACAATTTACCATGAGTGATTTTTGTAAGATATATAAGTGTTGAGCCACTACTAAGCCTCCGACAATCTACGCCCCGCGAACTACCTCAGAGGTGGTATGATGGCCACATGAGAAGAACATTATTACCAGATAAAGTGCACCCCTACTCGTCAGTCAAGGTGGGTTTGTCAAACCAAATAGCGCTATCCACAAGTATCACCGGCTCGTTACGAGTTAATAAGTAGTGTATCTATTGGGGACTTACCATTTTCATTATCACTCAACATATCTTATCACTTATGTACAATTGTCCATTCATTAGTACTCATTCTTCAAAGCATAAATATCCACAATTTAATATCATGAATCATTTAGCATTTTAAAAACATAACATGCTTTTCACCCCAAACATTTAAACAAGTAAAACGGGGCTGTGATTACTCACGGCGTTGAAATAATAGTAACATGCTTTTCACCCCAAAACGTATAAATAGTAAAAAGGGGCTGTGAAAACTCACTGCGTTGAAATAATAGTAACATGCTTTTCACCCCAAAACGTATAAATAGTAAAAAGGGGCTGTGAAAACTCACTGCGTTCCGGAAGGATCTCCAAGGGTTGCCGCACGGATGCACAGTTTCTCGATTCTAGGTCCTTCCTAAGGAAGTGAAACATATTATCAGTTTCGATCTAACTCTTATGGCTAAAGCATTGCTTAGCCTATCATGTCTTATAAAATGCCTTAAGTTTAAGTATTATCTTCCGTCGACGATTTCTAGTAATTTATTGGTTTTTAAACGGTTTGTAGGATTTTGTTGTTACATAATAAACTTTATAGGTTATAAGTAGTATTTAATCCATTTTACCACGTTTTATATTTTCTTCATGACGAACACTTTCATTAATTTCCTATGTAATTGTATTTCTCATTTACCTTGTGATTTAAAATGTTCGGTTTGTTATAAATCTATTATTTGTTAGGGTATTATTTATACCTTCACATACATGTATATATAGTTTTTATTTATGTTTTGACAATTTCTACAATTTATAAGCTTTTTATCTTTTAGTAACTCTACAAATCCTTTTTTTTCTTTTGGATTAGAGTTTTACTTTTCTGGTGGCAGAATATTAAGTCCACTTATGGTCATTTTTAAATATCTTCTGGATATTTTTATTAGTCCAACTTTTTATATGTATCACTTTAATGTCTTAGGGAACTTTTGACATAATTACCATCATTTGTAGAGTTGGGTAGCTATTTTAATCATTACACTTAAGTTTAAGTGTCACAGTTACCAAAACAGTCTGCACCATCTTTTTGTCAAGTCCATTTGGAGGGTCAAATCTCAACATTTTTCGGTGATTCAAATTGGGTTTTAAACTTAACTCATAAAAGTATCTTCCAGAAATATTTCATCATTTTTAGTTACATTTTGAGGAAGATATGACGATTTTAAGTTAGGTCTTCCATTCTGCCAGATTCTGATTTCTTGCACACCAATCTTGGTTTGAGTGTTTGAGACCCCAAATCTTAATATTTTTGAGTGAAACCAATTTTGTTCGATTCATAACTCATTAAAGTAATTTCTAGAAGAAAAATCAAGAATTTTAGTGGAATATTAAGAGACTTATAACTGATTAAAGTAGAGAATTTTCTCTGCCAGATTTTCTTTGCACACTTAATTTCATATGAGTAGTTGAAGGGTCAAATCTTCGAGTTTTTACATGAAACCACTTGGGTTGGAAACATAACACAATAAACAAAGTTCCAGAAAAAGATTCATATCATTTGGTTAAGTATTTTTCAAGATATGGTCCGAAGAAGTTCATGCATGTAATCTGCCAGAAATTAAAAAATGCTATTTCATGAAAAATGAGTGTTTTATATCCATATTTTCACTCATATGGTTGGTTCTTTGCTTGAACACTCATCTACCACTACTTTGACAATGTTCTTAGATAAAAAAATATATTTTTGACTTTTGAAAACACATGCATGAACTCACACATCTCAGATTTTAACAAAACCCACATGCATGTAGTTAAAACATCATTTTCTTGAGTTCTTGATGTATGGCTTAAGGATTATCACCATTTGTTTGACATAACATGCCTTTGGTGATTAATCCACCATGAAAAGGGTCTATTAAGGCCCCTTTATCCAGAAACTCAAGTGGTTACAAAGGAAAATGAGAAAAAGATGGAGAAATGACAAGAAAAGGAAGAAAATGAAGAAGAGTACAAGAGGGATGAGTTTTACCCCTTCTAGTGTTGATGATTACCTTCCAAGTCTTCAAAAAAGTCGAACTCCTTGTGTGGATGGAGGCTGAAATTCGGCCAAGAGAGGGGAAGAGAGGAAATGATGGTTGTTTGAATGTAGAGAGAGAGAAGAGGGTAAGAAAATGAAAGGGTTTTCTTGAGAATTTGGAAAATTAATATGGAAGCGTGTTGGGTCATGTGAGGGGCTGAATTTGGGCCATATATTCAGATTTATTATTATTATTTTTTTCCTTAAAATGCTAATTAATATTGTATAATTTTACATCTTATGTAATTTATATAAAAAGATTGATTTAAAGTAGCTAAAACCTCATTTATCTTCTTAATTTTTGGTTTGGTTATTTAAAGTTTTAAATTTTAGATTTGGGTATATATAAACTATATATTTACTCCTCTTATTATTAATATAGTTATAATTAAATGTTAACTGTTCCAATCGGCATTTTATAAGACAGCTTAAGCAGTTCCGTGCGGTAACAGGATTTTCTCAGTGTCCTATTGGAATTCTTAGGAAACTAACCCTTAACCATCAATATTAAGTCATTATGAGTTATTCCTACTTGTTAAAACAAGTATTATACTATTCAGTTGCTAACCTGAGTGTTTTGGTTTGACGGGTGTCACAGTCTCCTCTTGTTAGAAGAATTTCGTCCCGAAATTCGTTGATTGCCATTCCCCGTCTGATCCTTTGCAAATAGGTGAGGGTACTTACGTTTCATGTAATCTTCTCGCTCCTATGTATACTCAGGTCCATGCCTCGAATTCCAACGAACTTTCAAAATTGGGATCTTACTACGCCTTGTTCGTTTGACTTCTTAATCAAGGATTTCTATCGGTTCTTCTATAAAGTGTAACCGATCGTTGATCTGAACGTCTTCTAGGGGTAGAACCAATGATTCATCAGTCAGTATTTTCTTAGGGTTTGACACATGGAACGTATCGTGGATGGCACTTAGCTCTTGAGGTAAATTGAGTTTATATGCTACTGGACCAATCCTTTCGATTATTTCAAATGGGCCAATATACCGCGGACTTAGCTTGCCTCTTTTTCCGGAGCGTACTAATCCTTTCCATGGCGATACTTTCAAAAGCACTTTGTCTCCCACTTGGAATTCTAATGGCTTCCTGCGGTTATCTGCGTAACTCTTCTGACGATCTCTTGCGGCCTTGATTCTGTCCTTAATAATTGCGATCTTGTCAGTAGTTTCTTGAACGATTTCAGACCTAGCCAACTGTCTGTCGCCAATTTCCAACCAACTAAGTGAGGATCTACACTTGCGTCCATATAAGGCTTCATACGGTGCACACTGGATGCTGGTATGATAACTATTATTGTAGGAGAACTCCACTAATGGTAGGTGAGTATCCCAACTTCCACCAAAATCTATCACACCTGCACGCAACATATCCTCTAGCGTCTGTATAGTTCTTTCTGACTGGCCGTCCGTTTGAGGATGGTAGGCAGTGCTCAGATCCAAACGCGTACCCAAAGCTTTCTGGAGTGATCGCCAAAACCGTGACGTGAAACGACTATCTCTTTCCGAGATGATGGAAATAGGAACTCCATGACGCATAACGATTTCATTGACGTAATTTGTGCAAGTCTTTCTATCTTATAATCTTCCCGAATAGGAAGAAAATGCGCAGATTTCGTAAGTCGGTCCACTATAACCCATATTGCGACGTGCCCTTTCCTAGTCCTGGGTTGCTTAGTTACGAAATCCATAGCTATTTATTCCCATTTCCATTGGGGAATCTTGGGTTGTTGCAGTAGACCAGATGGTTTCTGATGTTCGGTCTTAACTTTTGCACAATTTAAGCACTTGTTTACGTACAAAGCAATGTCTCTCTTCATACCCGGCCACCAGTAGTATTCCTTTATATCTTTGTACATCTTATCAGCTCCTGGGTGAATCGAATATCTTGATTTATGGGCTTCATCCATAATTGTTGATCGTAGGCTATTAACCTTTGGTATCCAAACTTTGTCTTCAAAGTAACGTACCCCATCTGACCTTGTTTTAAATTTAAGTTCCCATTGATGTAGGGCCTCTTCCTTCAAGTTCTCTGCTTTCAACGCTTCTTCCCGAGCTTCAAGAATTTGTGTCTTTAGGCTCGTCTGAACGAACGCACCCATTGCTCGTACCCTTGACGGTTTCACCCTTTCCTTCCTGCTTAGTTGGTCGGCTACCACATTAGCCTTGCCTGGATGGTACTTTATTTCACAGTCATAGTCACTAAGCATTTCAACCCATCTTCTTTGTCTCGTATTAAGCATTTTCTGGTCAAGGATATGTTGAAGGCTTTTATGATCGGTGTAGATGGTGCATTTCGTGCCGTAAAGATAATGTCTCCAAATCTTGAGTGCGAACACTACGGCTCCTAATTCAAGGTCGTGAGTAGTATAGTTCTTCTCATGAACTTTAAGTTGCCTCGAAGCATATGCAATGACCTTGTCCTTCTGCATCAACACACACCCCAAACCTTGGTGTGATGCATCGCAGTAGACTACGAAATTTTCCGCGCCTTCTGGCAACGCCAGAATTGGTGCATTACACAACCTATGCTTCAGTGTTTGGAATGCTTCTTCTTGTTTCTCTCCCCAAATAAACTTCTTATCCTTTTGGGTTAATGCCGTTAGTGGTTGCGCAATTTTTGAGAAATTCGCAATGAATCGCCGATAATAGCCTGCTAAACCGAGAAATTGACGAATTTCTGTCGGGGTCTTCGGGGCTTCACACTTCTTCATGGCCTCATTTTTTGTCGGATCTACGTGAATTCCCTTCTCATTAATCACGTGGCCAAGAAATTGTACCTCACGAATCCAAAACTCGCATTTGGAGAACTTTGCATACAATTTTTGGTCTCTGAGCAGCTCTAGTATCAACTTTAGATGTCGCTCATGATCATCCTTGCTTTGCGAGTAAATTAGTATATCATCTATAAACACGATCACGAACTCGTCCAGGTACGGTCTACAAACCCTGTTCATTAAGTCCATGAACACAGCTGGTGCGTTGGTTAGCCCGAAAGGCATAACCAGGAACTCGTAGTGGCCGTAACGAGTCCTAAACGCCGTCTTGGGAACATCCTCTTCACGGACCCTCATTTGATGATATCCAGATTGAAGATCAATTTTTGAAAAGTAGGTAGCACCTTGAAGTTGGTCGAACAGGTCGTCGATTCGGGGAAGAGGGTATCGGTTCTTGATAGTTAGCTTATTGAGTTCTCTATAATCGATGCACATCCGCAAGGATCCATCTTTCTTTTTAACGAAGAGAACTGGAGCTCCCCATGGTGAAGAGCTAGGTCTTATAAGTCCTTTGTCGAGCAACTTCTGGAGTTATCCTGACAATTCCTGCATTTCTGATGGGGCCAAACGGTATGGTGACTTAGCCATAGGTGCAGCTCCAGGAACTAAGTCGATGTGGAATTCGACTTGTCTTGACGGGGGTAATCCTGGTAGCTCATCTGGGAATACCTCGGGAAAATCCCGAACTACAGGAAAATCCTGAATGCGTTTCTCTTTCATTTCCTTAACCTAAACATGAGCCAAAAACGCGATGCATTCCTTTTTCAAGTACCTTCGCATCTTCATACACGTCACTAGCTTAAGGTTCTTTCCGGACTTCTCTCCATGTACGACGAGTGTTTTACCCTCTGGTAGCGGACTTCGGATGATCTTTTCAGAACAACATATGTCTACCCGGTTTTTGGATAGCCAATCCATGCCCACGACTATGTCAAAGCTTCCTAGCTCAATCGGAATAAGGTCTATACTAAAGCTCTTATTAGCTAAATTTAAATTACAGTCCATAATTACGTCTCTGACCTTAACTTCCTGCCCATTAGCAAATTCAATAACGTAGACCTCTTTCAACTTTTGAGGTTTCAAGTTAATTTTCGGCCTAAACTCTAGTGATACAAAGCTCCTATCCGCTCCAGAATCAAGTAGTGCTGATGCATAGTTCTAAGGCGTAGTTTTAAACAGGAATTTGGTCATATTTTTGACACAAGTTCTACTCAACTAGGTGATGAATATCATATGGTATGTCTACAACTAATCATTCGAGTATATAAATATAGTAACATACAGTAACTCTATATTCATGCATTTCAAAACACTTGGTTCTAACAAACACAGGTTCAACCATCACATAAGTTCAATAAACAACAAAATGTTTCCCCCAAAAGTTATCTAGTACTTAGAGTTTTAAATTGTCGGCTACATGCCACCAAAATAAGTTTCCAAGTTTAATCATCAAAAGTAGTCAAAAGTTCTTTCACTAACGCCACTTTCTTGGAACCATTTATTCACAACTATCCATAATGCATCAATACCAAGCGTGCTATTGTAAGTGCCTAAGATATGCAATGTTCATGCATGCACACACAAAAATTATGCTTATGTGATTAAGTAGAAAATTTATTTTAAGCATACTTCCATTATGACCAACCCGAGTCTCTCATTATATTTACCCGAATTAAACATAGGTGATCAGGCTTTGCTTAATTGAGGTATAATAAGGTGACACTCAACTTAGTTATATTAGTAATATGCTTCAGATTTTGAAAACCGTTTTGAATTTTTTTTAAACTATTGGGTTATAGTTCGTGGTTTCCATAAGAAAACCGGCATTCTCTATAACCTTAGGCTCTGATACCAAATCTGTCACACCCCGCTAAAGCGGAAACACGAGGTATAACAGCGTAGGGTTTCATTCAAAAGGTAACAGACAACACCAACCACAACATTCAATACAATAGTTCAAAATATTACATTACAACGTCTTCACCGAATTGTTCCAAAAGAAGACGGCGAATACAAAAAATTAACAATAGAAGTTTTAAGGTTCTTAGTGTTGATGTCATCACACAAAATGCATCCTACAAGTCTTCACTTACTTATTAGCACCTGAAAAGCATGATAAAAGAAAGGGTCAACTACAAAGAGTTGGTGAGTTCACAGGTTTTCCATATACACAACAGTTTTTCATCCAATGGTTACTCTCATGAAACGTTCGTTCATGACAAGCTCCAAATTTAAAAGATTTATATATGCACAGCAGTTTTTCATCCAATGGTTACTCTCATGAAACGTTCGTTCATGACAAGCTCCAAATTCAAAAGACTTATGTATGCACAACAGTTTTTCACCCAATGGTTACTCTCATGAAACGTTCGTTCATGACAAGCTCCAAATTTAAAAGATTTATGAGTACAATTTACCATGAGTGATTTTTGTAAGATATATAAGTGTTGAGCCACTACTAAGCCTCCGACAATCTACGCCCCGCGAACTACCTCAGAGGTGGTATGATGGCCACATGAGAAGAACATTATTACCAGATAAAGTGCACCCCTACTCGTCAGTCAAGGTGGGTTTGTCAAACCAAATAGCGCTATCCACAAGTATCACCGGCTCGTTACGAGTTAATAAGTAGTGTATCTATTGGGGACTTACCATTTTCATTATCACTCAACATATCTTATCACTTATGTACAATTGTCCATTCATTAGTACTCATTCTTCAAAGCATAAATATCCACAATTTAATATCATGAATCATTTAGCATTTTAAAAACATAACATGCTTTTCACCCCAAACATTTAAACAAGTAAAACGGGGCTGTGATTACTCACGGCGTTGAAATAATAGTAACATGCTTTTCACCCCAAAACGTATAAATAGTAAAAAGGGGCTGTGAAAACTCACTGCGTTGAAATAATAGTAACATGCTTTTCACCCCAAAACGTATAAATAGTAAAAAGGGGCTGTGAAAACTCACTGCGTTCCGGAAGGATCTCCATGGGTTGCCGCACGGATGCACAGTTTCTCGATTCTAGGTCCTTCCTAAGGAAGTGAAACATATTATCAGTTTCGATCTAACTCTTATGGCTAAAGCATTGCTTAGCCTATCATGTCTTATAAAATGCCTTAAGTTTAAGTATTATCTTCCGTCGACGATTTCTAGTAATTTATTGGTTTTTAAACGGTTTGTAGGATTTTGTTGTTACATAATAAACTTTATAGGTTATAAGTAGTATTTAATCCATTTTACCACGTTTTATATTTTCTTCATGACGAACACTTTCATTAATTTCCTATGTAATTGTATTTCTCATTTACCTTGTGATTTAAAATGTTCGGTTTGTTATAAATCTATTATTTGTTAGGGTATTATTTATACCTTCACATACATGTATATATAGTTTTTATTTATGTTTTGACAATTTCTACAATTTATAAGCTTTTTATCTTTTAGTAACTCTACAAATCCTTTTTTTTCTTTTGGATTAGAGTTTTACTTTTCTGGTGGCAGAATATTAAGTCCACTTATGGTCATTTTTAAATATCTTCTGGATATTTTTATTAGTCCAACTTTTTATATGTATCACTTTAATGTCTTAGGGAACTTTTGACATAATTACCATCATTTGTAGAGTTGGGTAGCTATTTTAATCATTACACTTAAGTTTAAGTGTCACAGTTACCAAAACAGTCTGCACCATCTTTTTGTCAAGTCCATTTGGAGGGTCAAATCTCAACATTTTTCGGTGATTCAAATTGGGTTTTAAACTTAACTCATAAAAGTATCTTCCAGAAATATTTCATCATTTTTAGTTACATTTTGAGGAAGATATGACGATTTTAAGTTAGGTCTTCCATTCTGCCAGATTCTGATTTCTTGCACACCAATCTTGGTTTGAGTGTTTGAGACCCCAAATCTTAATATTTTTGAGTGAAACCAATTTTGTTCGATTCATAACTCATTAAAGTAATTTCTAGAAGAAAAATCAAGAATTTTAGTGGAATATTAAGAGACTTATAACTGATTAAAGTAGAGAATTTTCTCTGCCAGATTTTCTTTGCACACTTAATTTCATATGAGTAGTTGAAGGGTCAAATCTTCGAGTTTTTACATGAAACCACTTGGGTTGGAAACATAACACAATAAACAAAGTTCCAGAAAAAGATTCATATCATTTGGTTAAGTATTTTTCAAGATATGGTCCGAAGAAGTTCATGCATGTAATCTGCCAGAAATTAAAAAATGCTATTTCATGAAAAATGAGTGTTTTATATCCATATTTTCACTCATATGGTTGGTTCTTTGCTTGAACACTCATCTACCACTACTTTGACAATGTTCTTAGATAAAAAAATATATTTTTGACTTTTGAAAACACATGCATGAACTCACACATCTCAGATTTTAACAAAACCCACATGCATGTAGTTAAAACATCATTTTCTTGAGTTCTTGATGTATGGCTTAAGGATTATCACCATTTGTTTGACATAACATGCCTTTGGTGATTAATCCACCATGAAAAGGGTCTATTAAGGCCCCTTTATCCAGAAACTCAAGTGGTTACAAAGGAAAATGAGAAAAAGATGGAGAAATGACAAGAAAAGGAAGAAAATGAAGAAGAGTACAAGAGGGATGAGTTTTACCCCTTCTAGTGTTGATGATTACCTTCCAAGTCTTCAAAAAAGTCGAACTCCTTGTGTGGATGGAGGCTGAAATTCGGCCAAGAGAGGGGAAGAGAGGAAATGATGGTTGTTTGAATGTAGAGAGAGAGAAGAGGGTAAGAAAATGAAAGGGTTTTCTTGAGAATTTGGAAAATTAATATGCAAGTGTGTTGGGTCATGTGAGGGGATGAATTTGGGCAATATATTCAGATTTATTATTATTATTTTTTTCCTTAAAATGCTAATTAATATTGTATAATTTTACATCTTATGTAATTTATATAAAAAGATTGATTTAAAGTAGCTAAAACCTCATTTATCTTCTTAATTTTTGGTTTGGTTATTTAAAGTTTTAAATTTTAGATTTGGGTATATATAAACTATATATTTACTCCTCTTATTATTAATATAGTTATAATTAAATGTTAACTGTTCCAATCGGCATTTTATAAGACAGCTTAAGCAGTTCCGTGCGGTAACAGGATTTTCTCAGTGTCCTATTGGAATTCTTAGGAAACTAACCCTTAACCATCAATATTAAGTCATTATGAGTTATTCCTACTTGTTAAAACAAGTATTATACTATTCAGTTGCTAACCTGAGTGTTTTGGTTTGACGGGTGTCACACTGTATCTATGTGTTACAGATCCTGTGAATTCTGGGTAAAGGACTGAACCTGTTTAGAAGGCTTGGAAATGTGTCAATAAGCAATCAGGTGAGTTTTACTTTAAAAGTATTTACAACTGGAATACATACGTATGGTTTAGGGAATGTGATAATTGGTGATTATGTGTTTGTATGTATGGTGTATGTGAATTATAATATATTGAGGTATTATGTTTACATGAGTATTATAATGTGTTATAATACGTTGGCCAGGCTTAGGACCGGTGTGTTTGGCTATAGAATCTGTATAGCGTTGTTTGGCTGTAGATGTTGTACAACGTTGTAAATTATTAGTTGGCTTGCAACCAACTAATATGGCCAGGAGGAATGAGAAAGGAAGGTACACGATGTGTGAGTTCAAATTGATATATTTGATTGTGCTGAATGGTTTATATGAATAAGGTGTATATAAATGATTTCAAACTAACAGGGATTTAACTCACTTAGACCATCGTGTCTAACCCTCATTTTCGTTTTAAAAATATGTATTCCAGGTGTTGGATCGCGTAAGAGCAAGTAATTAGAGTAATCGATGGATGGCTTATGTGGAGGATTAAGTGACGAAGATTTTGGCATGTTTAGCAGTTGTATTATAATGATTAAATGTTATGTATGTATTTAGTAAGAAGTTGTAGTAGAATGTCTTCTTTTGACTATAATAGGGAAGGGACCGTACTTGTAATATGATGTTTCGTTTGATTAATCAATGTTATGTTACATTATGTGATTTGTTGTGTATATTGGGATTTGGGTTGTTACAGCAGCAGAAGTTTCTTTATTTGACTTTATTTCTGCAAGGGCTTCTTTAACTTCTGTGGATAAGGTATCCACTTTGGTATTTATTCCTGTAAGCGCGCCTGAAGTTGAATCTGTAAAAGTCGTGAATGAGCTTTGCAACTTATTCAATGTTTGAGTTACAGAGGTTACAAACACTTGGAACTCATTCTTCGTAACATGTTCCTCTTGGGTAACCTCTGGAGGAACAACCCCTTCTCCAGAGTGAGTCCCTGTTCCTGGGACACCTTCTTTCATTCCTGTTTGATCGTTGAGAATGGAAGGATTTCCTTCTGATCTTCGAGAAGAAACAAGAGTTTCAGTCTCTACAGAAGTTCTGTGAAGAACAGTGCCCAAATCCACTCCAGAGGTGGGTATCGGAATGTCCTTCTTTTGACTTGGAGACTTGTCTAGAGTCTCTTCGTCTTTGTGCTTACTACTTCTCTCTGAAAGTAGTTTTGGCCCTATATTGTGCGTGGCAGAGGAAACAAATTCCTCTGTTGGGTGTTCTAGTGTGATCTGGGGCGATTGATCACGAACATTAGGTGAGTCTCTTTGAGGAGACTCCCTATGAATGGATTCCCCGGTTTCTGTGGGCGCAGAAGTCGAAAGAGTGACTTCTGGCTGGATGGGTTGGGTTTGGATCGAGCTGTGCTGCTCTTTTTCAATAACTCCTTCTGCAGCTAGACCTGCGGAGTTAGATGTGTGGGTTGCACTAGGAGGGGGTGAGGGATGTGTGCCTTCTTCATCTTCGGCATCTTTTTCTTTTTCATTTTCTTTTCCTCCAGATGTTTCTACCCTATCCTATAACCTATTTTCAGTAATTTTACCTATTTGGACCTCTTCTTCTGCAGTTTCTTGTCTTGGCAGAAGTGAATCAAGACCCTCTGTGATTCTATGGGTTTGCAGAGGTGGAGGTTGAGGTTGTTCTTTTTCGATTCCCTCTGTAATTGATTGCAGAGGAGAAGAGAGTTTCTTCTTCTTTGATTTCCTTTTCTTCGGTTTAGGTGCCCCCTCTTCTGTAGATTTTGACTTTCTTTTTCTTTTGGAAGAGGGAGGGGCAGAGTGACCTTGGGTTTGTGGTGGAGACGAGGGTTCTGTGGTATGTTCAGTGGTTGGAGAAGATGGTTCTGCAGGGGGTTGTTGGATAGCAGAAGCAGAGGCAAGTGGTTCCTCTGTAGGGGTCTTGGTTTTCTTTCCCTTTTTCTTCTTCTTCTCTTTAGATCCCTCAGAAGACTTCCTCTTTGAAGGATAGAGGTCTTTCCTTATATTTCTGAAGTTCTTCTGGTTGGCCTTGTGTTTATCCAACTTTATCTTCCATTCTTCCTCTGTTAGTCTCTCTACAACACTACCTCCTATGGGTAATCCTATACGCGGGGGTGTTATAGAACTGGGTTCAGGAGTTCTGTAAACGCGTGTGTACTCACTAACTAGTTCTTCATTAGTATCATAACCTAACATTACCTTTGACAGTGGTCTGCTGTGCGGGTAGCCATCCTCATGTTCTGTAGGGGTGTTCTTGGACATACGAAATTGCTTAGGTTTGGGACCGTCCATTGGCCATTTTTGGATAAGGAGTAGGGGTTCGAAAAGTACACTGAGGATTCGCTGGAACTGCAGAGGGGGCAACCAGTTGTGATCAGACATTTTGGCTTTATGGGAGGCGATTTTTCGATCGATGGTGTTGATGATCTCTTGCATCATTATGGTGGCATAATCTAGTGGTAGATCATAGTACACACCATACATGATTGAGAGAATTTGAGGTGATCTTTGATCGATGCTCCCGATTTTTCCCGTGAGGCAACGATTTAGGATGGAGAATAAGGTATTCCACAGATGGGGTAGTCTGGCTCTGCGGAAATCGTTCCTCTTTTTCAACTGTTGGTTGTACCCTAACATGTGCAGAAAGTCGACAAGTTCTTCATTTGTTGGTTGGGGGGCATACTTTTTGATTCCCATGAGTCCTCTTGTTGGAAGGCCAAATTCTAATGTGAACATGGTGCGGTTGAACATCAGTTCAAGACTGTTACTTTGGTTAGGTTTAGAAATATAGCCTCTGATCAAATCGGTGTCAGCGTCATAACGGCAAGATTGCCAAAACTGATGTAGGTAACGTACAGGTAATTGTTCAACGGTTTTGCTCAGAAGAGGGTAAAGAAAGTTGTTCTCTAGGATGTTTAGCAGGATGGCATGTTCTTTACCAAAAGCCGTAGGAGAAGGAACAAGATAACAATTGTTTGATTTAATGGGAAGTGTTTGCTCGAAATGGTCATTAGAGAAAAATTGTTGCAGGTGGGTTGTGGGTACAAAGGATGCCTCGTCGCCGGAGTCATGTCTGTTGGTATCGGCGGCGGTATGTGAGTTGTGGGAGTGCTCAGAATGTACTGGAGAGAGTGGCGGAGAGTTCATCGGTGAAACGTGAGTAGCTTTGGAACTGGAAGCCATTTGAAAGTTTGAAAGTTCTAGGTTTTCAGAAAGATGAGATAATAGTAAAGTTTTGAAAGTTATTTTAACTTAGGTTTTATACTATGGTAACGGGTAGAATTTGGAACGGTGAAAATGTGAGAAAGTTAATAAAATTTGAGGTCCGCACTCGAGTTCATTTGGCGTGGAGCAAGTTTCCAGGACGACGTTATATGTACGTCAATAAAAACTCGACATGTCAATAGTGTGAGTGATGACGAGACGTCGTGGGCGGCCATATTAAATGAAGAGCGCGTGGGTTTAAATTTTCACCACAGAAAAGTTACCGTTAAAAAAGTTACCGTTACAGAAATTCCTAAATGAAAATCTTTACAGAAGCTCTGTGGGTACAGCAGCTCTGTGATTTTGAAAAACTTTTATCTCTGTAGATTGTATCTTATGAAAATTGTTTGAAAAACGCAAGGAGAGGATCGATAAATCTTTAGTAGAGAAATAGTCCTACAGAGGTTTTTGGACCTCTGCCAGAGCCAGCAGAGGCTCTGTTACAGGAAATTTCTAATAACTAATAATTTATAAACATTTTTTAATCATCTAAGTTTTTGATCAGTTTTAACAATGTATTTAGGACCTATTTGAATGTTGGTGTCCTAGAAAATTGTAAATCTCAAAGATTTTGTGCAGCAGAAGTCTTTTGAAAGATTTGAGTGATCTAAAGAGGTTCTTTGGATGAAAGTACTCTGTAGCTTAAGACTTTTGTAGCATTGTGTGTGTAATTGGTTTCCGAGATGACATTCCAAAAGATCGATAGAGGTTAAATTTGCGATCATAGAGCATATTCCTGGCAGAGCTTCTGTTGAGCCCATCAGAAGCTCTATGACCTCAAATTTCTCATATCTCAAATTTTATGAAACTTTTTGATCTTTTGATTCTTGAAATGTTATCCACAGTATATTTAGGACATATTTGACACTTTTTGTCCTAGAAAACTGTTTTCAAAAACCTAAAAGTACGAGATACCAACCTTTTGTTCTTTTAGTTCGGCGAGTGTGATTTCTTCTGTCACATTCTTAGCTCCCCATTGACTTATAAATCTCTGTGGATTCAGCAAGGTCTCCTTTTTCGCTCCCCCTTGATCTAACAACTTCTGTAGATCAAGTGTCTTCTTCTGCTCCCCCTTGACCTATGCTTGGTTCAGAATAAGATAAGTTGTGCACAGGACATAGGTCAAGATCATCAGAGGTTCTGTAGAGGTTGTCACAGGTTCTGAGCAGACCTTACAGAAGTTCTGTGATATCAAGAACTATTATAGATTTAAGAATTTACATACAGAAAATAATAAATAATAAATATTTACATAATATACAGTATCTATGTTATACTTACAGAGGTTTTGGGTACCCATAAATGTATGGGTCCTATTGTATGAAACGCCTTTATGCATTTGTCATACATACCAGAAATGAAAGGCTTTTTGTCTTTTTGAGCATTTTGAACAGGTATAGAGCCTTTTACTATCCAAACCTTTTTCACCTTTTTAAAAGTTTGATTAACTAATTTGTCCAACCTATGATCATGCAAAAATTTCGATGTTGAGGTCTGAAGTTTTGAAAACATATTAGGCTTAAAAGATCCTTCACGATTGAATTTCCTGATCTGTTTAGCAAAAATATTCTTTTTCCTTAAATTTTCCTCAAGCATCTTTTGGAGATTAGATTTGCATCTTTTCTTCAACATGATTTCAGTTGATAAATTAGAGAGTCCTTTTGTTAGTTTGGATATTTCTGTTTTAAAAATCCTTCTCTCTTTTTCAAAGTCATCTTTTTGACTTAAATCTTGAAATCTTTGAACCTTCAACTGTTCAGATTATTTTCTTTCAGAATCAGATTCTTTCCTTTCTTTTTCAAGGATATTCTGCAATTCTGAGATTTTATAAGTAAGCTTCATCGACTTTGTTTCAAGAACAGTTTTATTCTCTTCATAATTTCCTCTTTCATTGACCACAATCTTTTCAAAATTGAAAATTAGTTTAGAGAAGTTTAAACATTTTAGTTCAAGTCTTTTCTTTTCTTCATCTAACAAAGATAAGTTCCTTTTTAGTTCAAGATTTTCACAGTTTATGTTTTTAACAGATTTTTCAAGTTTAGCAATTTTATCAGAAATAATAAAAATGCTTTTGTTCTTTTCATCTAGTTCTTTTTCAAGAGAAGGAATTATTTCGCGAAAATTTGTGCTGAGCTTTGAATAAAAAATTGAGTCATCATCACCATAAAATTTCATTCTAGATATTTTAGAAGAAGTTTTTAACTAAAGAAACAGTTTCTATGATGTTACCAGATAAATCGAAGATGACAGTAAAACAGAAACTGTTTGAAGGAATGAAGAACAGGTTAAAAACAGACAATTTCTATCAAAAATCTTTGTAAAAACGAGGATCACTTGATATTGAAAATCAAGCTTTGCTCTGATACCAATTGTTGGTTCCCGTTTTGTTTAAACAAGATTATCAGATCTATTAGTTCAAGTTTAAGTATGATGCGGAAGCGTATTTGAAGAACTAACAGATATGTTTGATAGATTTAGAACACCCACTATCAAATAAACAGTGAAGAGAATAGATTTATAGCACAAAGACCCACTGTATTTAATATATCAAGAACATTTAGTACAGATTTGACGCTAATAGAGTGTAAGTGTTTTGTGTTGTGTGTTATGTGATTGTGTAAACTTGTAAAGTGTAAAAACGGTGATTCTTAGGAAGAACTCAACATGAGTCTTCCTTTTATACAACTACAAAAGATCTATTCTAGACAAGAGACTGTTGCTACAGGAAAGAAGAGATGGTATGAACAGTTGGAAAACTGCATGCATTAAATGTCGCAGACGTCTATGTTGTACTAGGCCCTATTGAGTCCACTCATAGTTTGACACGTGTTCAAGTTGGACAGGGCATGCTACCATACAAGTTGATGAACAGATCCTGGAACAGTAGCAAGATATTTCTTTAAAAGTGGTAAGATATTATAAGTATCTTTAGTCTTCAGTGAGGACAACAGAGGCTCTGTAAAGTGTTGCAGAGGTTCTGCGGTCTGGTCCTTTGTAGAGTAGTCCACTGGGTTCCTTGTCTTCTGAAGTTGTCTGCAGAGGCTCTGTTATTGGTGACAGAGGTTCTGAGGTCTTGATCTTTTGTAGCGTTCTTCTGTAGTTTCTTCGGTCTTTGATCACTCTTGATCAAACTTGCTTTCCTTCTTCTTAGATGCCCGACCGAGCTTCTGTTGCACTCAGCAGAGCTTCTGTGGAAGTTCTTCTGTACTTGGCCATTTTTCAATACTTCTAATGTTTCAGAATATTGGAGCTAACAATCTCCCCCTAAGTATTGAAAAATAAATTTTGACTTTTTGAATTTTTGGCTAATTTAAGATAGACAGAGGTTAAACAATACCTCAGAAGATTATTACTTTCATTTGGAATTTATGCCAGAGGCATTTACATTTGAGTATATTAAATGAACAGAAATAAAACGTTGACAGAGGTTCTTTGAAGAGACTCAGATTTTTGCATTTGGGAAGTCGTCGAACTTTCTGTTGTCTTTTCCTACTTCCTTGAGTTCTTCATAGAATTTGAGGCAGATATTTCTTAAGCTTAGTGTAGCATCAATCTCTTTGATCATCATCAGAGCAGATTCTTCATCCATAAGCTCTGTTGCTTTGTTCTCCTCTAGTATTTTTCTGAACATGTTCAGAGTACGGGTTGTGTACTTCTGACAGTCCATTGTCACAAACAGTTTAAGTTGATCAGCAGGATTCTTGAATACTAACCCGTACCTTGGAGTTTTGATGATCGAATTGTGTATGTCATTGGGTGGGCAGAAATCCTCTGGTGGTCTGATGCTTAGAGTAGTCACGCCTAGATTGATGGCTAGTTGAAAGTCGAACATGCTGTAGATTAGGAGCTTTTCACGCATCGCCTTTCTGATAACTCGATAAGATCTTTGGTGGCAGTCGTTATTGAAGTTGTCTTTCGTCCATTGCAGAAGGTCAGGTAAGTCATAGGGATTGAGGTTTCGGATATCAGCATCAGAGAATTGATTCTCTGATCTGTCAGACCTTTTGACTTTCCAGATTGTATACATCGTATGAGGATAGGTTCTCATTTTATAGTATCTACAATAGATTACCTTCTTTATCTTGTGAATGGAGTAAACTTGATTGACCGATTTTGACTTTGTAGAGGTGAAGATGGCATTGAATTCCTCTCTTAGCTTCTGATCTCGGACATGAGCTGGCAGATCGCTCTGGAAGTGCTGTCTGTAGAGATAACTGTAAACATGCTCTTCCATTTGTTCAATGGTTGGAGTAGTTCTTGGAAATGGTCTCCTTAGCTTATCCATTTGTCGAGTGATGTCTGCTACTTTACCTTCTGTTACCTTAGCTGTGGGATCCAGGGTTGGGTTTTCTGACAGAGGTTTCAAGTTGAATGCCCAGTCTTCCTCTTCGGGTTTAGGAGTGATGAAGGCATTAAAGGCACCTTTCATCAACTTCTCTGTAGCAACTGGCATCTTCTTCTTTGGCTCTTCTTCTGTCATTATTCCCTTGCCTTTATCTTTTGGTTTTGAGGTTTCAGAGGTTGGGTTTTGGATTTGTGTGGGTGAAACCTCTGTAGATTTGACGGTTGAAGGTTCTGTGGGTTTTGGGGTTGGATGCTCTGATGTTCTGGTTGTTGCCTCTAAAGGTTTTGATACTTCGGGTTGTGAGGTCTCTGTTGGTGAGGAGTCTTCGGGTCTTGGAGGTGGGATGTCAAAACGCTTTGTTGATTGAAAAGCCGATACAAATTCCATTTTGCGAAGAATGAACTCTGTAGAGCGTGGGGTTGGTTGTGGGGTTGGTGTTGGTTCTTTGGGTGAGGGTGGAGTATGTTCTGTGGATGAGGATGCAAGAGTGGTTACCTTAGGTACTGTGGTTGGTGCATCCTCTGCTGAGATAGAGGTGTTTTGCCTCTGTTGTGTTCCTTGTGTTTCCTTCGGGGTTTCTGTTGTAGAGGGTTCTGCAGTTTTCTCTGTAGTTTTTGCAGAAGCAGCCTCTGTTGTTTCCTTTGTTTTCTCCCCCTCAGGATGACCAGATGCACCATCATCAGGATCATTCTGCCTTCTTTTAGCAGCAACTTCTGTTCTGCAGGTGTCTTGAGCTGCTTGCCTTGCTGCTTGTTTCTTCATTGTTTCAATGTAGATTGCGATCGAAGTCTTGAAGGCTTTGGTCGCACTTTTCTCGAATTCTGCAGCGGTTGTTTTGGCAATGTCAGTGGCAGAGGCGATGGCAGCAACAGCAGAAGTTTCTTTATTTGACTTTATTTCTGCAAGGGCTTCTTTAACTTCTGTGGATAAGGTATCCACTTTGGTATTTAATCCTGTAAGCGCGCCTGAAGTTGAATCTATAAAAGTCGTGAATGAGCTTTGCAACTTATTCAATGTTTGAGTTACAGAGGTTACAAAGACTTGGAACTCATTCTTCGTAACATGTTCCTCTTGGGTAACCTCTGGAGGAACAACCCCTTCTCCAGAGTGAGTCCCTGTTCCTGGGACACCTTCTTTCATTCATGTTTGATCGTTGAGAATGGAAGGATTTCCTTCTGATCTTCGAGAAGAAACAAGAGTTTCAGCCTCTATAGAAGTTCTGTGAAGAACAGTGTCCAAATCCACTCCAGAGGTGGGTATCGGAATGTCCTTCTTTTGACTTGGAGACTTGTCTAGAGTCTCTTCGTCTTTGTGCTTACTACTTCTCTCTGAAAGAAGTTTTGGCCCTATATTGTGCGTGGCAGAGGAAACGAATTCCTCTGTTGGGTGTTCTAGTGTGATCTGGGGCGATTGATCACGAACCTTAGGTGAGTCTCTTTGAGGAGACTCCCTAGGAATGGATTCCCCGGTTTCTGTGGGCGCAAAAGTCGAAAGAGTGACTTCTGGCTGGATGGGTTGGGTTTGGATCGAGCTATGCTGCTCTTTTTCAACAACTCCTTCTGCAGTTAGACCTGCGGAGTTAGATGTGTGGGTTGCACTAGGAGGGGGTGAGGGATGTGTGCCTTCTTCATCTTCGACATCTTTTTCTTTTTCATTTTCTTTTCCTCCAGATGTTTCTACCCTATCCTCTAACCTATTTTCAGTAATTTTACCTATTTGGACCTCTTCTTCTGCAGTTTCTTGTCTTGGCAGAAGTGAATCAAGACCCTCTGTGATTGTATGGGTTTGCAGAGGTGGAGGTTGAGGTTGTTCTTTTTCGATTCCCTCTGTAATTGATTGCAGAGGAGAAGAGAGTTTCTTCTTCTTTGATTTCCTTTTCTTCGGTTTAGGTGCCCCCTCTTCTGTAGATTTTGACTTTCTTTTTCTTTTGGAAGAGGGAGGGGCAGAGTGACCTTGGGTTTGTTGTGGAGATGAGGGTTCTGTGGTATGTTCAGTGGGTGGAGAAGATGGTTCTGCAGGGGGTTGTTGGATAGCAGAAGCAGAGGCAAGTGGTTCCTCTGTAGGGGTCTTGGGAAGGGGTGAAATGAGGCGAAGGAAAGGGAAGATGATTTGAATCAGGGATACATCATACTGGGAGCTCCAATCGTCATATGGGGAATAGGAGCATGGGTATCTTAACCATCATCTTACCAAGCCGGTGTATAGAATTTGTAATTAATTTTTTTTAAAGTTATGCATTAAAAGTAGTACTATATGGTTAAAGTGTTGTATTTAAAACTTTAAGACATTAAGACTTTTAAGTCTTTTTGGCCAAAATGTTTTATAAGATAGTATAGATATAGATATATATTTGTTTCATGCTACTGTACTCAGCAGTTGGGAAAAAAAATTTCCGTCTTCTGTTTGCTATTTATCTGCTGCTGCTGTTTCACTCAGTTTGGAAAAAGAATATTATTACATTGCTTTCTTCTCCTTGCTGACAAAGCAAAGTAGTATATATATTTAAATTGGCTCTAAAGTTGTTTTGTTGTTGTTGTTCTTAAAGTTGCTTTTCCTCTACTGGTGGATTTGGTTGATAACTAGAAAAGAGAAAAATAAAATATTAATTTACTTTGGTAAAGGAGAAAAGGAATAATTTGGTTATATTTCAAGTGAAATCTCAATTTAGTTCATTTTCTACATTTTCATATATGTTAATATGTATAAATGGTCTGTCTCTTTCTTCTTAATTGGTTATATACAATTGTATAGATATTTGATTCAAACAGTGGGCAATGGTACGTAAAAGTATGAGGAAGGCAAAAATAATTATTTACATAAATAATTTATATATATATATATATATATATATATATATATATATGTGTGTGTGTGTGTGTGTGTTATGATGCTTTAAGAAAAATAGAGAACGTGAAATATTGATGAGGTATGTTGAAATATGGTTCAAACAAGGAACTAACTAATTTGTTTAACTTTCACGCATCAGATGGAAGACGCTACTGACGATGTCTCACGCCCACTTAATAGTGGGGTGATAACTCCTGGAACTGGGAATATTGCTCAGGGAGTTGGAACCAACATGGGAATTGTGCGACACAACCATGCTGAGAGACCAGAGAAGTTTAATGGCTTGAATTTCAAGAGGTGGCAACAAAAAATATTTTTCTACCTGGCCACACTCAATTTAGCTTGGTTTTTTTACTGAAGATGCTCCATAAGTCAATGCTGACAATGGTGATATTCAAACCGTGAGTGTTATTGATACTTGGAAACACTCTGATTTCCTCTGCCGCAACTATGTGTTGAATGGCTTGGTGGATGCACTATACAATGTGTATAGTGCATCAAAAACTGCAAAGGAATTATGGGAATCCCTTGATCGGAAATATAAGACTGAGGATGCAGGGGCTAAGAAATTCATTGTGGCTGGGTTTTTAGATTACAAAATGGTGGACTCTAAACCAGTGGTAAGCCAAGTGCAAGAACTTCAAATAATATTGCATGACATTCATGCAGAGGGAATGGGAATATGCGAGACATTCCAGGTAGCATCCATTATTGAAAAGTTGCCACTAGGCTGGGTGGATTTCAAAAACTACTTGAAACACAAAAGAAAGGAAATGAGTGTTGAAGACCTCATAGTACGGCTTCAGATTGAGGAAGACAACAAGCTAGCTGAGAAAAGAGGGTATGTTTCTGGTGAAGCTAAAGCAAACGTTGTTGAACATGGTTGGTCCTCAAAGATCCAAAAACTCATGCCTGGGAAAAACAAAGGAAAGTTCAACAAGCTGGGAGCAAGAAGAGGCGTTGTCAAGAAGAATTTCCAGGGAAAGCAATTTCAAAAGAAAATATTTCAAGGCCTTTGCTACAATTGTGACAAGCCTGGTCACAAATCTGCTGACTGTCGACTCCCAAGGCGTGATACCAATAGGGAAGCTAACTATGTTGATGACATCACACGTGATGTATCTGATATAAACTTGGCAGCAGTGATCTCTGAGGTGAATTTGGTCGGGTCTAACCCGAAGGAATGGTTGATTGATGTCGGAGCTACTCGACATGTATGCTCTGACCGAGGCTCTTTCAGTCTCTTTGAAGTTATTGAGAATGGTGAAAAATTGTTCATGGGCAATTCGTCAGCTGCTGAAGTCAAAGGCAAAGGGAAGGTCATTTTGAAAATGACTTCCGGGAAAGAGCTTAATCTGAATGAAGTATTGTATGTGCCAGAAATTCAAAAGAATCTCGTATCTGGTTGGTTGCTCAATAAACACGGGTTTCGTCTAGTGTTGAGTCTGATAAGTTTGTGTTATCGAAGAGTGGCTTGTTTAAACTTAATGTAATGACCCTGAAACGCAACTTTAATGAAATGAATAACTCTTCTGTTTATTTGCTTGAGCCTTGTAATATGTGTCATGGTAGACTTGGGCATGTGAACTTTGATTCTATTTGTCGTTTGATTAAACTGAATAGTATTCCCTCATTCCAAATTGAATCAAACCATAAGTGTGAAACGTGTGTTGAAGCTAAACTCACAAGAACATCGTTTCAATCAGTTGAAAGAAATACTAACACTCTTGATTTAATTCACTCGGATGTGTGTGATTTAAAATCAGTTCAACAAGAGGTGGCAATAAGTACTTCATTACGTTTATCTATGACAGCCCAAAATTTTGTTGTGTGTATTTACTTAAGAGTAAAGATGAAGCCTTTGATAAGTTTGTCTCATATAAAAACGAAGTTGAGAATCAACTTGGTCAAAAGATAAAGGTATTGAGAAGCGATAGAGGTGGTGAATATGAATCACCGTTTGTGTGAATTCTATGCAAAACATGGGATTAGACATGAATTCACTGCACCTTATTCTCCTCAACAAAACGGCATTGCTGAAAGGAAAAATCGTACTCTAAAAGAGATGATGAATGCCATAATTATCAGTTTCGGAGTACCCGAGAGCTTGTGGGGGGGAAGCTCTACTATCCGCCAATCACCTGCTAAACAAGGTGCCACGAAACAAAACTGATAAATCTCCACAAGAGTTATGGACCGGGAGAAAGTCGTCCTATAAATATTTGCGAGTATGGGGGTGCCTGGCAAAAGTTGTTGAACCTCCGCCTAAGGCGCTCAAGATTGGGCCTAAGACTGTTAACTGCATATTCATTGGGTATGCTCACAATAGTAGTACATATCGATTTCTTGTGCATGAATCAAAAATTCCAGATATGCACAAGAATACGATAATTGAGTCTAGGAATGCTTCATTCTTTGAGAATGTCTTTCCATGTCTGAACAAGGATACGAGAAGCACGCCTAAGACTATTAGTAACGATAGTCAAAGAAAGCCAGAGAATGAAGAAGTTGAGCCTAGACGAAGTAAACGGGCTCGAGTAGAGAAATCACTTGGTTATGATTTTCTCACATATTTGATGGAAGGTGAGCCACAGAGTTTTCAAGAAGCAGTGATTTCCTCTGAAAGGCCTCAATGGAAAGAGGCTATCAAGAGTGAAATAGATTTCATCCTACAAAACCACACTTAGGAATTGGCGGACCTTCCTCCTGGAAGCAAACCACTAGGATGTAAGTGGATTTTCAAAAGGAAAATGAGAGCAGATGGGTCAATTGAAAAGTACAAGGCGAGATTGGTAATAAAAGGTTATAAGCAACAAGAAGGCCTTGATTACTTTGATACGTACTCACCTGTTACTAGAAGCACGTCCATTCGGTTGATATTAGCCATTGCAGCTTTGATAATGCTTGAAGTACATCAAATGGATGTGAAAACGGCATTTCTCAATGGAGATTTAGATGAGGAAATTTATATGGAACAACCTGAGGGTTTCTCTACTCCAGATCAAACTAACAAAGTTTGCAAACTGGTAAAGTCTCTATATGGATTAAAGCAAGCTCCAAAACAATGGCCTCAAAAGTTTGATCATGTTATGATGGAGTGTGGGTTTAAAATCAACGAGTGTAACAAATGTATTTACGTAAAAGACATTGTCGATGGCTATGTCTTTTTGTGTCTTTATGTTGATGATATGCTCATTGTTGGGAATGACAATAAAATTATTAAATCCACGAAAGACATGTTGAAGTCAAGGTTTGACATGAAGAACATGGGTCCTGCAAATATGATTCTTGGAGTGAAGGTTTCAACAAACAAATATGGGCTTGCTTTTAGTCAAACACATTATGTAGACAAGATACTTGAGAAATTCAACAGCAGTGATGATAGTATAGCTAGAACCCCTATTGACACAAGTCATCATTTGTCAAAGAATAGAGGGCAGGGCGTCGCTCAGTTAGAGCACTCAAGAATCATTGGAAGCTTGATGTACTTGATGAGTTGTACTAGACCCGACTTAGCATACGCTGTGAGTAGGCTAAGTAGCTATACAAGCAATCCAAATCATGAACACTGGAAGGCCATAACAAGAGTGTTAAGATAACTAAGGTACACTCGAGACTATGGGCTACATTACACTGGATATCCTGCTGTAATTGAAGGGTATAGTGATGCAAATTGAATTTCTGATATTAAGGATTCCAAGTCAACAAGTGGATTTGTGTTTACACTTGGGGGTGCAGCAATATCATGGAAATCTTCAAAGCAAACAGTAATTGCGAGGTCCACTATGGAATCTGAATTCATAGCTTTGGACAAGTGTGGGGAAGAAGCTGAATGGTTACATCAGTTCTTGGAAGACGTTTCGAGATGGCCTAAACCAGTTTCTCCAATATGCATCCATTGTGATAGTCAATCAGCGATTGGCAGAGCACAAAGTAATATGTATAATGGTAAGTCTCGGCATATTCGTCGAAGACATAACACCATTCGACTACTACTCTCAACTAGGGTTATCTCTATTGACTATGTTGTTAGGGTCAATTTATGTTGATTTAAAGTTCAAGGGTCTGTATTGCAATTCTTTAATTTGAGTTTTGTTAGTGAACGGGCCGTGTGCTTGTTAACCACGGGCCCGTTATATATAATGTGCATTAGCCTTAGAAAATAGGCTAGTGGTCTCATTTGCTTTCCTACTTTGTATTGTAATTCTCTCTCAATTGAAAGCTAATAGGGATGACTAGTTGAAATCATAAACTATATTGTTTTACATCTTTTGATTTCATTGTTTGTTGCACGGATCTGGAACTAACAATTGGTATCAGAGCAGACGGACTACATCGATTCAAAGTTCTTTTAGTGATTTCTGGTAAGTTTTGACTTTTTCACGTCTGTGTTCTTCTTGAAAATTCAATTCTTTGATTCTGGTAAAATTGATCGATCTCGTTTATTGGGTTTTGTTAATATTATTGTTATTAGTGATTCTACAAATTTTCACATCCTAATTCGATCATTTGAGTGGTTTATTAAGCAACTTAAGTTCAAAAGTTGTGAGTGTGTTCTTCACTAAAAATCGAATTTTTACCATAAAAACTTGTTATTTTTGCTTCAAAATCGATTGGGTTTGTGTTATTTTTGTGTTTGGTAGTCTTTCTAATCTTTCAGGAACATTCTTGAGCAACCCTAGTCGATTCCCAATCGATTGGAAACCCACAGCCGCAGTTCCCGGACAAAACCAGCCGCACTTTCCGGACAGTATCATTACTTTCCGGACGTTTGTGTGAAATCATTCCGGGTACGTTCTTTTTTCCGGGTAAGTTTTCCGGGTACGTCAAGCTTTCCGGGTAAGTCTCATTTTCGTAATCTATCCGAGTATATTTGTTCCGGAAACCCAAAGTTTCCGGTAACCAATCTTCCCGGACAAACATGCATCCGGTAAGTATTGTTTATTCGTTATATCATCCGGAAACTATTGTCTTCCGGTAACCTCTTGTTATCCGGAAACTATAGTTTGTCCGGACACTTTATATTACTCGGACACTATTGCATCCGGTAACCTTATTTTCCGGATTCCTTATCCGGAAACCACCTGGATTCCATAATCCGGGAGCTTTCTGAAACACTCATAATCCGGGATTCCATAGCGGGACCCCCGTGCTAAGTCGCAGGAGGGGGACATTTAAGTATCCTTGATACTGTTTCACTTTGAATCGAACCATCGTCTGACGATCACTCCAGTGCAACTGAAGATGGCTTATTCACCTTAGTCAAAGGAAAAGACAAGTCAGGTATGTGAATCTAACCAACAAGATCTCCTTAATCAAGTGCAATCACTTACTGAACGGGCAGATTCCTTTAAGGCCACCTCTAAAGAACAACTGCTTGAGATTAGATCTTTAACCGAAAAGGTAGATGTTCAAAAGAGAATAACTGAAAAATATAAGTCTGAAAACGCTAATCTAAAAGACAAATGCAAAAATCTCTCATTAGCACCTAAGGACTTAAGGGCCAAGTTATCTGAACTTCAGTCTCAGTTTGATCAGTGTCTGAATGAGAAAGCAGAAATTGTTTATCAATGTTTGCTCTCCAAATTCAACACAAGGAATTTGTGGCTAAAATTGTTGATCTTGAAACCAAACTTCATAGGAGAGGTCAATCTGATCAGACAATTCATATGAATAAACCCAAGGAGTTCACTTATTTTAATAAGGAGTAGGGAATCGGATATGATAACCCACACTACTTGAAAAAAAGTTTTTACAACACACCTACTCTGTATGATTTTAGCTGTCTAGGACTAGACATAAAGTATCCGGAATATTTTGTTAGCTTCAATCTTCCTAATCATAGAAGTATTTAGAAGTAGTGAAAAATAGTCTAAGTGAAGAAAGCCTCTTACAGAGGCTCTGCCGAACTTACCGAGAGATCAAGGTCGAGAAGCTACAGAAGCTCTGTCATACGCGCAAAGAAGACCAAAGACTCGGAATCCGGTGAAGACTGCTCTACAAAGGACCAAACCGCAGAACCTCTGTGACACTTCACAGAGCCTCTGCGGTCTTCAACAAAGACTTCAAAGATATTTATAATATCTTGCTACTGTTACTGGACCTGTTCATCAACTTGCATGGCAACGTACCCTGTCCAACTTCAACGTGTCAAACTCTGAGTGGACTCAATAGGGCTTAGTACATAATAGACGTCTGCTGCATTAAATGCAATACAGCACATCCAACTGTTCATGCCATCCTTCCAACTATTCATACCGTCCGTTCTGAATAGTAGCTCATGCTTTATGGTCCCCTTTGAGTAGTATAAAAGGAAGACTCATGTTGAGTTCTTCCTAATAAAAAAAATTCGAGAATTAAGAGAGAAAAACATCAAGAACACATAGCTTATATACTTTGAGAGTCGTATCTGTTTTAAAGCTTTGCTTACTCACTGTTCTTGAATCTGTTCTTGATATATATATATATTCAGTAAACTTTGAGATATTATTTCCTGTTCACTGTTTATTTATATTGTGTTCTAAATCTATCAAACATATCTGTTAGTTCTTCAAATACGCTTCCGCATCATACTTAAACTTGAACTAATAGATCTGATAATCTTGTTTAAACAAAACGGGAACCAACAATTGGTATCAGAGCGAAGCTTGATTTTCAATATCAAGTGATCCTCGTTTGACAACATTATTGATAGATTTCATTCTGTTAAAAAGGTTTATGTTTTCCTATTACTCTTCGACTCATTCTGATAGAAACCATTTTACCAGGTTAGAACACCATTAAACAATTCTGGATATCAGTTTTTTTTACCCAGAAATCCTTCCAGATCTTCATATATACTTTCTGAAACCCCAGAAAAGCTCTTAAAATGATAAATACCAATAACTTTTTCACTGCTGGCTCATTAACCAAACCTCCTACTCTCCTTCGAGATGAGTATCCTCAATGGAAGATAAGAATGGTTCATTTCTTTGAGGGTACTGAAAAAATCTAGTACAATATCTTTACAGCCTTCCTCCTGTTCCCATGATAGTAGTACCACGAGTACCAGCTACTGCTGAATCTCCTGAAATCCCTGAACATCAAAAACCGAAGCCAAAAGAATAATGGTCAAATGAAGATAAGGCAGAAGATGAAGTTGCACATAAAACAAAAAGAATCTTGATAATGGCTATCCCCAACGAACTTTTTCAATCCTTAGATGCATGCGAAACTGCGCACGATCTTTGGAAAGAATTAGAAAGACAGTTGGAAGGGGGTGCTAAAACACAGAAGTACCGAAGGGCACAGTACATAAATGAATATCATGCATTCAGAGCCTCTGCAACAGAATCTCTGCAAATGACGTACGACAGGTTCAACTCTCTCATAAACAAATGCAGAAAGTCTGGCATTCACAGAACCTCGAAAGAAAATAACGTCATGTTTCTAAAGAGCCTGAATGATGAGTGGCTTCAATTGTCTATGTCTTTACAAACAAACCAAGATCTAGACTCATGGACACTCTCTGATCTCTATGGAACACTAGCTGCACAAGGGCCTCAAATAGCACAGGCTAAAACAATAACCATTGCACCATACGCATTGGTTAGACAGACCGAGAAATGAGAGAGCAACAGAGGAGAAGAAGAAGGAGAAGAAGAAAATGGTGATGGTTGATAGCGAAGAAGACGAGCTGATAGAGGAAGAAATAACTCTTGCGTCATTAGCTAAATCATTGGCTTTATAGACAAGAGAGTTCAAAGGTAACCAAAGAAATTTTGGAAATGACAGATATAGCAGAGACAACCAGAGAGATAGAAGAGACGATGGAAGAAGAGAAGAATCAAGTGACCGACAGAGGTCAGACTACAGAAGTGACCGACAGAGGTCGAGCGACAGAAACTACAGAGGAAATGACCGACAGAGGTCAGATGACAAGGTAGGCCACACACAAGAATGCTACAAATGTGGTAAGCCTGGTCATTACGCAAACGAATGCCGAACAGAGAAAGGTGGAGATCAACAAAAGTCCGACGATCGAACTGGAAACACCTCTCAAGGTTGTTTCAACTGCGGCAAGCCAGGCCATTTCGCAAAAGAATGCAGAAGTAGACAAAATCGCCCACAGAAGGACTCAGCTTTTTACAAAAATAAGGCTAAATAATATGCGCAAAAATCCCTAATGGCGAACAAAGGGCATTCTGAAGCAAACAAGGAGGACTTCGAGTCAGACTCTACCTCTGATGATGAATTCACCACCAATGCCCTGTTCTGTGGCATGGCAGAAGTCGACTCCGGCACTGACAATGAGGTATCCATTTCAAACTCTACCTCTTGTACTAAATCTGTAGATAATGATTCAATTAAACTTAACATTGAACTGATTGAACTAAAAGAGATAAATGAAAGCATTCAGAAAAGACTCACCTTTAATGAGAGATAAGTAAGGCTTCTCACTCAAGAAAAAGCCAAATTTTTTGAAGAAAAGGAAAGAGTAGAAAAATATTGGAGAAATAATATAGATCCTTTAAAAAGGCAAATTTCTGAATTAACCTCTGCTTTAAAAATCAAAACAAAAGAGCTTTCAGTTTCTAGGAGTGAAACAACTGACATAAGAGCTCTCAAAGAATACTTTCAAAAAGAGAGAGAGGTACTTTGGCAAGATCTACTCAGAAGAGAAGTTTTACTTAAAAACTATAAAGATGCACAGAAGGTGTATGAGAAAGTAAACTCACAAATAGGAAGACGAGGTATAGGGTACGATGATATTACTCTAGGTGTTGAAGGCAAAAGACTTAAACCTCTGTCTTCTCTGTTTGTGATAGGAAAAACAAATAAACTAATTTTTCCAAACTTACTCTCTGTAAGTAAACGGGTTAAAATCTCTGCAGAACCTCACTTGAGGAAACATACGAAGATGATCAATGTGTGGTTTGAAAACACAGATTCATCATCTTCAACCTCTGTCAATAGAGGAATCAAACCAAAGAAATATCTGAAAACACAAGATCAGATTGGTATCTTTAAGTTTGGAAAACCAGAGACTCAAACACAGGTCGCTTTTGTCTGTATGATAAATGTCGAAAAGAAATTATCTGCAAAAGCTCCTGAGTTTAAACCCATATTTTCAGAAGAAAAACTTAAAGAATCAATTGAAAAAGAAATTTTGGAAGTTTTGAAATCAAATGTTTTAGAAAATCTCTGTACATCTTCTATAGATCAAATTCTCGCTGAAGAGATCCCATCAGAAACCTCTGCTATCTATGAAAGTTATTTTTCAGAGGAAGAAAGCTCGTACGATACATGCTCAGAAAATCCAGCCTCTGTCGAAAGAGATGACTCAACCTCTGTATATGAGGACGATTCATCCTCTGACGACTCAGAGACTGATTCTAAATCAGGGATAATTCACTGTGACACAGAGGATGTTAAATTCTCCTCTGAGGTTCTTAACAGAACAATTTCTCCAAAAGAGAAAATCACAGAGATACCTATCTGGCCAGATTTTCTCAAAATGTGTATACAAGTCAAAACCTCTACAGAGCTTGATAATCTGAAAAAGGCCTCTAAAAATCCTAAAAGCTCAAAATTTTCAAAACCTTTAAAGCAAATTAAAGAGAATCCCACTTGGCAACAAAAGGGAAAAGCCCTGAAGCTAATTAATATTTTTCCTCTGTGACAGTGAAGAAAGATGTTCACCACAGAAGAGACTCGCAGAAGGCACGACCTAAACAAGACTTTTGCAAACAACATTCTAGTATTCATAGAACTTCTTGTAATAGGAAATCTAATGTTAAGAAAGAATGTAATGCCTCTGTGGTTCAGTTCAATAAATTCAATGAAAAGTTCAAACAAATCACGCCTCATATTAAATACTGTCATTGCTTTGATCTTATGTTCAAATTGAATAATCACTTCTCAAGTCCAGATTGCTTACTCTCCACTAAAATTCAAACTCCAAAGTCAGAACCTAGAGAGAAACAATCTGATTTTTCTACAAAAGATAAAATGTATTTCAAGAATACTAAGGCAAACTTGTAAAATTCTAACAATATTGGACCCATATGGATATGGGTACCTAAGTCTCTGTGATTGTCTTACAGAAGCGGTTTGTGCCAATTTGGTATCTTGACTCCGGATGCTTAAGGCACATGACTGGCGACAGAAGTTTACTATCCACGTACAAAGAAACACACGATGGTGGATCTGTAACTTTTGGAGACGACAAGAAGGGACACATCAAAGGCTATGGAGTCATACAGAAGGAAAACGTCTCTGTATACAAAGTTGCATATGTGAATGGCCTTAAACACAATCTACTCAGTGTAAGTCAACTCTGTGATACAGGATTCGATGTTTTATTCAAAAGAACTTTCTGCTCTCTGCAAAGTGAAGACACAGGAATGGAACTTCTGCGAGCCGAAAGAAAAGGTGATCTGTATCTGATGAATTTTTGTTCAACAACCAAGGACAAAGTTTGCCTTGTAGCTTGCGAAAGTAAAGAAGCCTGGTTATGGCATAACAGATTCTGTCACTTGAACTTTCACACATTAGATAATCTGGTAAAACTTGATCTAGTTAAAGGTTTGCCTAATGTTAAATTTAATAAGGATCACTTGTGTTCTGCCTGTGAAATGGGAAAACTCAGAAGAGCTTCCCACAGAGGCAAAACAGATGTATCTTGCACTAGACCTCTGTACATGCTTCATGTTGACCTCTGCGGTCCCATTGCCATACAGAGCCTATGTGGCAAGAAATACATACTTGTCTTAATTGATGAGTATTCGCGTTTCACATGGGTTGAATTTGTTCGAAAGAAATCGGATGTTCCAATCATCTTGATTAATCTAATGAAAAGAATCCAAGTTCTTTATGAATGCAGAATACAAAAGTTAAGAAGTGACAATGGCACATAATTTAAAAACTCTGTCATTGAAGCCTATCTTTCTACAGAAGGAATATCACAGAACTTCTCTGCAGCACGCACTCCACAGCAGAACGGCGTAGTCGAAAGGAAGAATCGAACGCTCGTGGAGGCAGCAAGAGCTATGCTATCAGCATGCAGATTGCCAATGAACTTTTGGGCAGAAGCGATTTCTATTGCTTGTTATACACAGAATCGTTCAACCATTGTGAAAAGACACCTCAAGACTCCTTACGAATTAATCAACAAAAGGCGGCCAAACTTCAAATTTTTCCATGTGTTTGGATGTAAATGCTTTGTTTTAAACGACAGAGATTCCAGAGGAAAGTTTGAGGTGAAAGCTGACGAAGGCAAATTCATTGGATATTCTGCCACTTCCAAAGCCTACAGAGCATTCCTTACGAGGTCTCGCAAAATTGTTGAAAGTATCAATGTTTCTTTTGATGATTCATTCCAAATGTCTTTTGAGCAAATCAGTTCAGAACTCGGACTTAAAGAGGAATTCTCTGACATCTCGCAAACGAAAGAAGACTTAAATCTTCTATTTTTAGAAATGTTCCACGATGACATTGATCCTTCTGTTGGAACCATCAGAGTTTCTGAAGAACCATCCTCTGTCGGACAAAATCCTACAGGTATGACTCTAACTGGTCCAAATAATGCTTCATCTTCTTTTGTAAATACTACAGATGCAAAATCCGAAGAAGAAAATGCAGAAGATGAAACATCAAGAAAAACGACCACACAAGCTGCTGAAAAACAAACTCCACAATCCACAGAAGAACCAATTACAGAGGAAATTGAGGACCAAGACTATACGTCCTCAGAGGAACAAACTCCACCACCACTCATACCAATCATTCCACAAATGGCAGAATCAACTACCAAGGCAAGAAGAACGACAGAGGCTACACAAGAAGAAGATCCACAAGAAGCTTCTGAAGAAAGGTTCGATGACATTGATGACCATCTTCCACGCACCACTCAGTGGACAAAAAGCCATCCTCTAAGCCAAATAATTGGAGAACCTTCTGACTCAGTAAAAACCAGGTCTGCCACTGCTAATTTTTGTTTCTTTACAAATTTTATTAGTGTGATAGAACCAAAGAAGATTTCTGAAGCCCTATATGACCCAAAATGGGTAGACGCCATGCAAGAAGAACTTCTGCAGTTTGTGCGTAACAAAGTATGGACTTTAGTACCTCTGCCACGAGGGAAACAGGCCATTGGGACTAAGTGGGTCTACAGAAATAAGGAGGATGAAGATGGAGTGGTCATTAGAAACAAAGCACGATTGGTGGCCAAGGGTTATAGACAAGAAGAAGGCATAGATTACGATGAGACTTTTGCTCCTGTTGCACGGCTCGAAGCAATAAGAATATTCTTAGCCTTCGCAGCTCACAGAGGTTTTAAAGTCTATCAGATGGACGTAAAATCATCTTTTCTCAACGGTGAAATACAAGAAGAGGTTTACGTAAATCAGCCACCAGGGTTTGAAAGCTCAAAATTCCCAAGGCATGTATACTACCTTGAATAGGCTCTGTACGGACTGAAACAGGCTCCAAGAGCATGGTACGAAAGACTTTCTACCTTTCTTCTAGTAAATGGCTACAACAGAGGTACAACAGATACTACCCTATTCTATTAACGTAAAAACAGTGAAATAATGCTTGTACAAATCTATGTGGATGACATAATTTTTGGGTCTACTAATACAGAAGAGTGCAAAAGTTTTGAAAAACTCATGTAGAGGGAGTTTGAAATGAGTATGATGGGAGAATTAACATTCTTCCTCGGACTCCAAGTCAAACAAACATCAGAGGGAATTTTTATAAATCAGGCCAAACATGTCTCTGACATTCTTTTCAAATATAGCCTCTCTGATACATCTACAATGAAAACTCCAATGGCCACTGGAAATAAGTTATCCTTAGATCCATATGGCATCTTTGTAGAATGCACTCTCTACAGAGGCATGATTGGATCTCTGTTATACTTAACTGCAAGCAGACCTGACATTATGCATTCCACATGTCTTTGGGCACGTTATCAAGCTAATCCTAAGAAATCACATTATGATGTTGTTAAAAGAATCTTTAGATACCTAAAGGGGACCAAAAATCTTGGTCTCTGGTATCCACAGAACTCTGGCTTTTGTCTTAAAGCTTATACAGATTCAGACTATGGAGGATGCATGCTCGACAGAAAGAGTACCTCTGGGAGTTGTCAATTCCTAGGCGGTAAACTAGTCAGTTGGACCTCCAAAAAGTAGAACTGTGTATCAACATCTACGGCAGAAGCTGAATACGTTGCTGCTGCTAGTTGTTGTTCTCAGGTTCTATGGATGAAGACTCAGCTAAAAGACTACGGCCACATTCTATTCAAAATACCCATCTTCTGTGATTCCAAAAGTGCCATTGCCATCTCTGCCAATCCTGTGCAACATTCCAAAACCAAGCATATCGATATAAGGTACCACTTCTTGAAACATCATGTTGAACACGGTACAATCGAGATGCATTTCGTGCCAACAGAATATCAACTTGCAGACTTATTCACCAAAGCCTTAGACGAGAAAAGATTTAATTTCTTGGTGGGTAAGTTAGGAATGATTAATATGATGTGAAAATCCTCTGTAAGTATAGCTTTATCTTCTGTAAATAAGTATATATTTCTATTTTACTTAAACTTATTGCTTTGATTAATTTATTTCTGTATGTAAATTCTCAATCTTAAATAGTTCTTGATATCACAGAGCTTCTGTAAGTCTGCTCAGAACCTCTGGAAAAACAAGACATGCTCAATACAAATCTTATCATTCTTTGATCCAAGCATAGGTCAAGGGGGAGCAAAAGGAAAATTCCTGATCTTCAGAGGTGATTAGATCAAGGAGGAGCAAAAAGGGGCCCTGAAATGATCTACAGAGGTAAAACCTTCAAAGGGAAGTCAAAGAAGAATGTCGATGAATCTATATCGACAGAAGTCAGACATCACTGCCGAGAAAAGAAGAACAAAAAAGGTATGTCTCTCGTACAAAAGGTTGTTGAAAACAGTTTTCTGGGACACAAATTGTCAAATATGTCCTAAATATACTGTGGATAACATTTCAAAAATTAAAAGATCAAAAAGTTTCATAAAATTTGAGTTATGAGAAATTTGAGGTCATAGAGCCTCTGGTGAGCTCAACAGAGGCTCTGCCAGAAATATGCTCTGAGATCACAAATTAACCCTCTATCGATCTTTTGGAATGTTATCTCGGAAACCGAATACATACACCATGACCTTCACGAACAAAACTTTTTCCATGACAGTTTTCTCGGACACCAACTTTCAAATATGTCCGAAAAACATCTCTTAAAACAAATCAAAAATTGGATGATCAGAAAATTTAATAGAATTTTTGTTATGAGATTTTTTCCCTCATAGAGCTTCTGCTGGCCCTTACAGAGCTTCTGCAAGTTCCCACAGAGCCACAAAACCTCTGAGAGTAAAAATTCTCAACTAAAAATCCTATTGATCCTCTCCAGTGCCTTTGCAAACGTTTTGGTTAAAGAAGAACCCACAGAAGTCATGATAACAATAAGATATATGAGAAAGGGATAAACATCAAGATTTTCAAAATCACAGAGCTTCTGTAAACCACCGAAGTTCTGTCAATCTGTTACTTGGGCATTTCTGTAGTAATAACGGTTACTTTTACTGAGAGTGAATCTCATGTGGCTAAGAACAACCCCACGCGCCTAGCATTAATGGGCCGCGCACGACGTCCTGTCATCCTCTGACATAGCCTACGTGTCCCATTTTTATTGGGCGTACATGGAACGTTTTCTGTGGAAAGTTGAACCCGCCGTTCTAACTTGAGTACGGATTCCAAATTTTAATCCATTGCCATATATTTTACTCTTTCGAATTCTACCGTTTTACCCTTCTATAAAAACCAAGCTTACCCTCTCATAAACTTTTTACAAACCCTCATTCTTCTCCGGCGAAACCCTGCAAAAACCTGCAAGTATCTTATTCTCATTACCAATGGCTTCATCTTCTCAAGCTATCTCCCCTGCACACTCTCCGGCGAACTCACCAGAACATTCACCTGCTCATTCTGAACATTCAGAAAACCCCCACCTTGCCAAAAGTATTGAACTAGAAGATTCCGGCGATTCAGCAGAATTTGCTCCGACCACACATCTTCAAAACTTCATAGCAAAGGATCATTTCGAAAAAGTACTACCAATCAAATCCAAGAATTGCTATTTGGTCCCCTCACCCACTGCTTTCGGCGAAGCCCATGCCATTCTTCTAAACAAAATGGAAAATCATATCCTCTTCCCTATACTCTCAAGAACCCCAAACAAAATTCCAGTTAGATATTTGAACCAGTTTTGGCAAAGTTGCCGATTTGATAAAGATGATTCTCTTATCAAAGGGTACATTTCAAGACCTGACAAATCTGAACATCTGGAAATCAAGTTCAATAGAACAATGTTCTCACTTGAATTCAACCTACCAACAAGGGGTCTTATTGGATTGAAGAAATATGCAGAGCAACCAACAGACGACGAGATCTGTCGTTTCGTAGAAATGCTTGGGTACAACACCCAACTGAGGAAGAGAAATGACTTCCGCAGAGGCAGATTACCACCTCTGTGGAACACCTTGTTCTCAATTCTTAACAGATGCCTGACAGGGAAGATAGGCAGTATTGACCAGAGCTCACACTAGATATTAACCATCATGTATGGGGTTTACTATGATCTCCCACTGGATTACGCGACCATAATGATGCAAGAGATAATCAACACCATCGACCTAAAGAACAACGCCAGAAGGGTCAAAGAGAACTATCCTAACTTTCTACCACCTCTGCAATTCCAAAAAATACTGGGAGTTTTGTTCGAACCTCTGTTGCTGATACAGAACTGGCCAATGGAAGGGCCAATTCCCAAACAGTTCCCAATTAACAAAAATACCTCCACTGATCATGTAGATGGCTACACACACTGCAGACCTTTGTCAAAGAACCTTTTGAGGTATGCCACGAATAAAACCCTTAAGAAAGAGTACATACGCGATCATAGAACTCCAAAACCGAGTCCTATGATACCGCCGCGTTTAGGTGTCCCCCTAGGAACAATGATTGCAGAACCTCTTTCCACTCAAGAAGAAAAAGATCTCAAACTAGCAAAACACATGGCTATTCAACTTAGCTTCTTAGCCAAACGGGCAGAGCTCATGGGAAAGAAGTCCTCTTCGAAATCTTCTACCTCTAATCCAAAATCAAAGAAGAGGAAAACTGAAGAAGGCACCTCCACAAGCGCTGCAGAAGATCAACCTTCACCTCCTCATGCCACAGAAATTGGCTCCACTGCTCCTCCCTCTTCTCCAAAACAGAAGAACAAAAGAAAATCGAAAACCACAGAGGAAGGGGCACCAAAACCTAAGAGGAGGAAAACCAAAAAGAAGCATGGGAAATCACTTGAAAAATTGGTTACCATAGAAGAAGAAGAAATCGCAGAAGAAAGAACTGCAGAAGAAGAAGATGCAGAAGTAGAAATGACAGAAGAGGGATATCAATCACCCTATCAATCCCCAGATCGATTTTCTCACCAAGGAAACTTAAACGATTTCCTACAGAACCCTGACATTGCCCACACTCTAAATACAGCAGGGTGGACGGCACAACCACTCGACCACCACTCCTCAGAAGAACAATACTTCTCTATTTCTGGCATTGACACACATCTGCAAGAAGATGATCAAACACCCAGAGATCAATCAGCTGAGACACCTGTTATTCTACAGAACCCCTTCATTCAACAAGGATTGGACGTCCATAGAAGGAGTCCAAGCCCAGCCTCAGAAGAAATAGAACAAACAGAAGCTGAGTGGAATAGAGATGAAGTAACAGAGGCTTTAGAGAAAATAATAGAAAAAGGAAAAGAGGCCGAAGTTGTACAAGAAGAGGGATTTGAAACAAGGGAGACAAGAATGGAGGTCTCAGAGGTAGATTCAGATGAAGAAGAAGCTGTCTGGATACGAAAAGGTCTCTATCAACCACATGTCATGAGATTATACGGCTATCATCAAATGTACGACTTCTTAGGCACAGAGCAAGGAACTTCAACAGAAGATAGGGAAGAAGCACCAAGCCATCGGATAGCTACAGAAGTTGAAATGGTAGAAAATAATGTAGTGCTTGGATGCTTAACAGAGGAAGAAACAAGAAAAGATGCCTGGATTAATAGAGGCACACAACCAAAACCAACTCCCAGTGCAACCCACACATCTAACTCCGCAGGTCTAGCTGCAGAAGGAGTTATTGAAAAAGAGCAGCACAGCTCGATCCAAACCCAACCCATCCAGCCAGAAGTCACTCTTTCGACTTCTGCGCCCACAGAAACCAGGGAATCCATTCCTAGGGAGTCTCCTCAAAGAGACTCACCTATTGTTCGTGATCAATCGTCCCAGATCACACTAGAACACCCTACAGAGGAATTCGTTTCCTCTGCGACGCACGAAATAGGGCCAACCCTTCTTTCAGAGAGAAGTAGTGAGCACAACGACGAAGAGACTCTAGACAAGTCTCCGAGTCAATAGAAGGATAATCTAGTACCCACCTCTGAAGTGGATCTAGACAATGTCATTCACAGAACTTCTGTAGAGTCTGAAGCACTAGATTCTTCTACTCGAAGATCAGATGGAAATCCTCCCACCCCCATCGTACAAACAAGGGTGAACGAAGGTGTCCCAGGAGCAGGGACTCACTCTGGAGACAAATGTGTTCCTCCAGAGGTTACATCAGGAACACAAGTATCAAGGGATGAGTTCCAAACCCTTGTCACCTCTGTGAACCAAACCATGAAAGAGTTGCAAAGCTCTTTCACATCTTTTGCAGAGAAAACATCAACGGCCTTGCTGAATCTGAACACCAAAATGGACAATCTGTCCACAGAGGTGAAAACAGCCATCACAGAGATGACATCTTCTGCTCAAACAACTGCCACAACTACAGCCACTTCTGCTGCTAAAGATTTTGGAATAGCTGCAACATCTGCATTCAAGGAATCAGTCAAACATTTCCTTGAACAAATGAACAAGCAATCCAACAAATCACAGAGCATCACACCTACAGAACTACAGAAGGCTCTGCAAAATGTTCAAGAAGAGGCAATGCGCAACACTACAATGATGCAGCCAAAAGATTACATGACCAGAGCACAGCTGACAGAGCTCGGGCAGAATGTCATAAACCAGGTCACAGAAGTCATTGTCTCCTTCACTACTGCAAATGCCAACTACGTCAAAGAATTCAGAAAAAGTGTCGGCAGAATGCGCTTCAACACAGAAGCAGAGCTTGCAACTCTAATCGGCCTCTGTGATGATGTATGTGCAAAGTTGATGGCCGCAGGAGCAGAACTACCAAAGAAACCCAAAGCTTCCTGCAGAGCAGAGGGTACTTCTGATAAGAGTCAGGATGACTCTGATGATGACCATCCTGGTCCATCAGATCATCCTGAGGGGGAGAATATAAGGGAGAAAGCTACAACCAGAGGACTACAAGCTCCACCTATCGCAGCAGAACCAATCAGCCAAGCCCCTCCAGAACAAACCCAAGATCAAAAGACCACAGAGACAACACCATCTCTGTGGAATCAACTTATGAAGAAACCAATATTCCAGAAGCTGATCAGCAAACCACAGAGGCAACAACCACCCCTGTGGTAATCAACTTGGAAGAAAGACCTTCAACAGAATCAACAGAAAAACCCCAAACCATACCAAGAAGAAAGTCGATTGCCACCAAACGAAAAAGAGCAACGATCTCTGCTTCTTCTATTCTGAGAAAGATGCACAATACAATGACTGAACGAATGGCGCAGAGAGAAGAAGAAAGGCACAAGTTCACATTAGCTTTCAAAATGGCAAGAAGATTCGATGTTCCAACCTTCACCAACAAAAACCAAGCTTACAGAAGAAGTCACCAAAGAACCTCCAACAGAGGTTACAGAGCAAAGAAAGCAAACAGAACCAACGCCACAAAAGTCCTCTCAAACACAAGTGTCAAAACCTACAGAGGCAACCCCCATCATTCCAACAGAAGCACCAACAACCAAACCTACAGAAGCAACAGGTTCTGCACCTCCAAAAGCCAAAGACAAGGGAAAGGCAAAAATGACAGAAGAGCCCAAGAAAAAGAAATCAGTACCCAATCCTACAGAAAAACTGATGAAAAGCTCCTTTGATGCCTTTCAAACTCCAAAGCCTGAAGAAGAGGACTGGGCATATGGATTGAAGCCTCTATCAGACATTCCTCTATCAGGAAGAACTGCAGAAGTTGTTCAACAGATGGAGAGTCTCAGAAGACGAGTACCACCACATGGTCCAACATACGAAGAAATGGAAGAAGTGGTGTACAAATATCTCTACAAACAACCCTTTCAGAACCTCCATCCAACAGACCAAATCACAAATCCGAACATCAGAGAAGAATTTGAGAACATCTTCAGCAGAACAAAGCCAAGAACCAAAGCAAAAGTCTTCTCAATTCATAAAATCAAAAAGGTAATCTTCTGCAGATTCTCCTTCACAAGAACCTATCCAAGAGTCAGGTACAATCTTTACAGAGTCAAAAGGGTAAACAATTCAGAAACCACTTTCGCTGATGCTGACATAAGGAATCTGAATCCCTACGATCTACCTGAACTTCTGCAATGGACAAAGGACACTATTGCATCCGGTAACCTTATTTTCCGGATTCCTTATCCGAAAACCACCTGGATTCCATAATTCGGGAGCTTTCTGAAACACTCATAATCCGGGATTCCATAGCGGGACCCCCGTGCTAAGTCGCAGGAGGGGGACATTTAAGTATCCATGATACTGTTTCACTTTGAATCGAACCATCGTCTGACGATCACTCAAGTGCAACTGAAGATGGCTTATTCACCTCAGTCAAAGGAAAAGACAAGTCAGGTATGTGAATCTAACCAACAAGATCTCCTTAATCAAGTGCAATCACTTACTGAACGGGCAGATTCCTTTAAGGCCACCTCTAAAGAACAACGGCTTGAGATTAGATCTTTAACCGAAAAGGTAGATGTTCAAAAGAGAATAACTGAAAAATATAAGTCTGAAAACGCTAATCTAAAAGAAAAATGCAAAAATCTCTCATTAGCACCCAAGGACTTCATAGGAGAGGTCAATCTGATCAGACCATTCATATGAATAAACCCAAGGAGTTCACTTATTTTAATAAGGAGTGGGGAATCGGATATGATAACCCACACTACTTGAAAAAAGGTTTTTACAACACACCTACTCTGTATGATTTTAGCTGTCTAGGACTAGACAAAAAGTATCCGGATTATGTGTTAGCTTCAATCTTCCTAATCATAGAAGTATTTAGAAATAGTGAAAAATAGGCTAAGTGAAGAAAGCCTCTTACAGAGGCTCTGCCGAACTTACCGAGAGATCAAGGTCGAGAAGCTACAGAAGCTAAAGAGGCGTCTTACAGAAGCTCTGTCATACGCGCAAAGAAGACCAAAGACTCGGAATCCGGTGAAGACTGCTCTACAAAGGGCCAAACCGCAGAACCTCTGTGACACTTCACAGAGCCTCTGCGGTCTTCAACAAAGACTTCAAAGATATTTATAATATCTTGCTACTGTTACTGGACCTGTTCATCAACTTGCATGGCAACGTACCCTGTCCAACTTCAACGTGTCAAACTCTGAGTGGACTCAATAGGGCTTAGTACATAATAGACGTCTGCTGCATTAAATGCAATACAGCACATCCAACTGTTCATGCCATCCTTCCAACTATTCATACCGTCCGTTCTGAATAGTAGCTCATGCTTTATGGTCCCCTTTGAATAGTATAAAAGGAAGACTCATGTTGAGTTCTTTCTAATAAAAAAAATCGAGAATTAAGAGAGAAAAACATCAAAAACACATAGCTTATATACTTTGAGAGTCATATCTGTTTTAAAGCTTTGCTTACTCACTGTTCTTGAATCTGTTCTTGATATATATATATTCAGTAAACTTTAAGATATTATTTCCTGTTCACTGTTTATTTATATTGTGTTCTAAATCTATCAAACATATCTGTTAGTTCTTCAAATACGCTTCCGCATCATACTTAAACTTGAACTAATAGATCTGATAATCTTGTTTAAACAAAACGGGAACCAACAATATGCGATTAGATGGACTGGTCCTCTTGAACCTGAAAAGGAAGAGGAAACTGAGGAATACAAGCGCACACACACGTCTAAAATGCAACTTCCATTTTGTTATGAGCCTTTAAATTATTCCTATCAGAAAAATAAAAAGTATCTCTCGAATAGCTACTTCGATTGCTACAGGTTGCATAGCCCAAGGATTCCTCCAAAAAGGATGAGGTCCAAGCAACCGCAACCAAGACTAAGACGGACGAGTACAAGCTCTATGTTACCCCTCTCATCTTGGAAGCAAAGATAGTCGAGTTGGAGGAGTCATTCGAGAAAGAAAAGTCAGTTTTTCAAAAGGAAAAGCAAGCGCTTGTCCAGGAACTTGAGAATCTTAAATCGGTTAAAACTGAATCTGTATCGGATGAAGGACAGGAAATCCTTCGAGGTGAAATCAATAAACTCACATCAAAACTGGCTGCCTTGGCAACAGATGCGATGAAGGAGCATACGAGAAATGGTCAGCTCCAAGAGCAGATTGACCAACTCCAATCTGAAAAGCAGAATTCACCCGAACTTTCCTCAAGTTCATCTGATACGTCTTCGTGCAAAGCTTTCATAGCCAAGATTTCTACTACACAAGACGGTAAAGATTCTCAAGACGAGAGTGTTTTAAGGAATTTGAACTCTGATTTTTTCTTAGCTTCCGCACCAAATTTCCCAAAGCACACAAGCACAAAGTGTTCTTCGCCTTCCCCGACCGATCCAAGTCCAGTAATTCCGGATGTCCATTTTTCAGAATATATGAACTTCGAAGGTAATTCTGATGGAGAGTTTGAGTCATTCCCCTTCGACAAACCACTTTCGAGCCACACTGACTTTCTATCACCCGTAGTCAATCGACCGGTCAGCTTTCTAAAGGGTACATGTTCTAACACTAAGGCCCCAACTGTGATTGAGATTCCCAAATCTAAACCTGTTCCTCAAAACCAATCACAGCCGAGGCAAAAGACCGAACGATTGCCTACCAAAAATCATGTTTCTTCAAAAATCACTGACCATGTTGTCAATGTGGGTTCAGATAAAACCGGCCAGCCTAAACAAGATAAACCAAAGAGGCCAGCTAGGGAATCTATTGAGAAAGAAGCGTCGAAGTCATTTAACACTGTTTTTTACCCTAGAATGAACAAAAACGAGTGTGCTTGGAATCATAGGACTGATTTTGTTAAAAAGGATGTTAATTTTCCGATGAAAATTTACTCCATTCAGCAATTGATCCAATTATCGCACGATCGTTTGTGTTGTTCTAGTTGTGGTTGGAATGACTTTGATGACATAAATAATAATGATTGGTTTGGGTCATATCACATATATAATCATACACCCAAACGCAAACCCCGTAAAAACAAAACGAAACATTATACTCCACGGGGTTCCCAATCAGAGGTTAAACCAAGGCAAGATAGGAAACCCACTTCAAAACGGGTTCCTCCTACTGAGGTTAAACCTACACCTAAGAGGCAACATGTTTCAAAGCAAGTTCCTCCGAAAGGTGTCAAATCTAACCCTCCCGGACCCAGGCAAATCTGGGTACCAAAGGTCCGCTAATCTTGTTTTTGCAGGACGGTCATGTGTAGTTCTTAGACACTGGATGCTCCACACACATGACCGGAAGGAGGGAGATGCTCACGATCTTCAAAAAGCAATATTACGAAGACGTGAGGATTGTTTATACCTGTGTTTTCAAAACTGCTCATGTGTTTAGGGGGAGCATGATCAGCTATCAGGTAAGTTCATTCTAATGTTGAGGGGGAGCGTCACACACAATTTTTTTTAACTGATGAAAAAAAAAATTGTTGTGTGTGGATACTCTCGTGTGCATTTCACACTACGCGCACATTCCGAGGGGGAGCATTTCATTTTTTATGTTCATCTTTTGAGGGGAAGCGACACAAGTTTTTCTTTAAAAGTATAAAAGTTTTTTTTGTGTGTTGGACTCTCCATTGCACAAGTTTGCACTATTCGAGGGGGAGCCAAACCATCCCCATGCTCAGTTTGAGGGGGAGCGAGAGAAGGTTCTTTCAATAATTCAAATTGTCCCAGTTTCTTTGAAAATGGTAGAACAGGGATCTTTTTATCAAAATCCCCAAAGTATCCGGACACCCATCTATCCGGATGGATATCCGGATGTCCCATCCGGAAACTTTGTCCCATATATAAGGGGTCCGGAAAGGTTCTTCATCATTATCCGGATTTTGTCAACTGAAGCCCTACTGGCACACGTGGACCCCGTTGCACCGAGTGTAGTTGCTTATAGGCGAGAGTTAGGGAATCCCATGGTACAGCCAGCGCCGAAGGGACCTCCCCAGGGACATAGAACCAAGGGAGTATTAGGTGATGAATTAGATCATGTGAGAAGGAGGGAACTGCGTTCGAAAGCGAACCAGGAAAGATTGAGCCGTAAAGATAACGAGGCTCCTGAGCGAACCCAACCGAGTGATATCCGGGTCGCCACATCTACTATCCCGTCTCATTTGTTGGGACAGAGTATTGAAGAAGCCTCCGTGGACCCTGCGGAGCAATTGCACAACCCCCTTATCCACTCATCCGTCTCTCAAAAGACGGATGTTTCAGTTTCTCACGGGGATATAGCACAACTTCCACCGGTCTCTCACTCAGAGAGTGATGGTGTTGTAATAAGCGACCATCAGCCCCCGGTCGCGACATCTTTAAGTGCACAGTTGAGTCTAGAGCCACTTGATATTATTCATTCTTCGGCTAGGACACAAGATGAGGAACAACAAATCGAGGCTCTTCGTGACGCGATTGGAACGTCTATAGTGTCTCCATCTGGCGGAACACGAGGATCGGATGGAAATCCTACCACAGCTACCATTTTGCCAACTGTGAACGTAGGTGGCTCTGCCTCTGTGGCAGATGCCTCAACGGGTAATCTAAGTGATCCCGGAGTTATTCACCCAGACTTTGTGTCACCAGGGTCCCTGGACAGCACCCTTAAGGCTGTCCGTGAGGCAATGGAGCAGCACGTCGCCGCCGAGATCGCCAAAATGAAGAGCTTAATCAAAGGCAAAGAAAAGGTCGTCAAAGCTGAAACCGCACACACACCTCCACCGGCTCATGCTTAACCTAATTTTTCGGTGGAAACCCTCAAGACGATGCTTTTAGCTCAACTACTCCAACAATCTGACACTGACTCCTCAACTGAAGCAGACCTGCTATCCGTTCTGAAATCTCAGGTCACTGCTCCTTCATCGTCCATTACCACTCGATTGGATACCATTGACTTGACTCTCAAGGACTTCCAGCAAGCGATGACAACGCTGTCTGAGAGAGTCTGTTCACTCGAAGATACCTGCAAGAGTCAAACTGGCGGTCTAAAGCGAAAGCACGATGACCAGGATGATCCTGATCACCATGAGGGGGAGAAAAGACTAAGACCCACCGAGACCGCCGCTATCCTCACCGAAACGACAACTGTGGTTCATCTGGAACCAGCAAATGCGGCAACAACAACCGATGCCGAACCTGAAGCCAAGTTTCCTCTAGCCGAGATGGTAATAGATATGGATATTTCAGACGATGAAGACCCGACGGTTGAAAAGCCTGAGGGTTCAACACAGTAACTGGTTAATTTTGACTCATCAGATATGCCGATACTGGATATGATTGATCCAGACTGCGAGACCAACCCGGAGACCAAAGATGCATGGTATGAAAAAGCCTTGCCAGTGCCGCAAATCTCCAGGTTAATTTGGTTTTCCCTACTGATGAAGATGACAATATTGATTATGATCAGTTTCTGCTCCATAATTTTTATGGAACCCGTTCACTCTGTTCAACCCGCTGAAACTTCAACAAGACCCGAGACCACAACTGCCGATATTTCGATATCCCCTCTGCAACCGACAGCTTCAGATCTCCCCCTCCTCAACAGCAACAAATCCATTGGGAGAAGATCCCGATATTTATTCCTCATCTGGAGGAATCCCTGAAGAAGTTGTTTGTTCACAAGCTACGCCCGATCGAGCCGACCTTCTGCCTTGGTATTTACAACTTCAACCCCGAATACCAACGCCGGTACATCAGCGCATTGAAGCGGTGTCTTCCAGTAAGCCAATTCAGAACCAAGCATAAGATCACCGAGGTACTCAACATCCATTTAAGCCGCATTATGAAAATCGTTTATCCTGTATTCACTGTCTGACGTGAAGATGGGAATGAATGGAAATTTTCCAAAGCCGACTTCCAGCACCTCCGCCCGTTTGACTTCCTGGCAATTCTGAAAGACCTTCGTACAAGAACCATCCGACCGCTACCTGTCACAAAGGCGCTCGAAGCTGTTCGTCGATTCCTGGTCCGTACTATTATGATGTCATATCTCACATATTTCCAAATTGCAATCGAGAACAGGGCAAAGAAGGTAAATCTGATAAAGCCGAATCTGAAAGCTCCTGAGTTGAAGATGTATTCCGAGAACGCTCTGCTTCTACAACCGGAATTTGGGATTGTCTTCATCAACGATCAGAATGAGAAGAAATTTCTGCGCTTCAGTCAGGTAGACAGATTCTGCGACGGCAAAGTACGAAATGCTCTTCGCAAAATGATTTCCTATGAATTAGAAAATCAGAAGGTTTCGTATGTTCCTAACTCGAATGAGATAACTGCACGAAACGCTTTAGAAGTGGTTAAAGAACGCATTTGTTGATCCAAACCCTCAGTGATTTGATAAATGACCCTCTCTTATATATACTTAGTGAAAATTGTAAGTAAACAATATGTATCAGAGTTTCACTATCGCTGATAAGTACTAAGATCTTCCAGTACCGCTGATAGGAACTCTCGTTCTTTAGATTAAACATTCAGCGAAACTGTTCACCATAATACTCTGAGTCTGTTCAGTACTTATGGTGATCGCTAATAAGTTAGTTGTTTTACTTATGATCCCTGAAGACAAGTTTCACGTCAACATAGGTTCTACGCTGAAGTCGAAGATCAAGCTCAAGAACCAGCGACAAGTCTCCTAATGAACTGATGCGGATCAGCGAAGACTCAGATTTGTCCACTCAACGTGAAGTATCAAGTACAGGACTTTGGCTATCGCTGAATTCTATCATTCGCTGATAAAGAATGATAGATCGCTGAATCAACGAAAAGCTGATCATGAAGTCCTCCGTACAGAGTACTTTTGTCTTAACCACCCTTGCACGACTCCGTACGATATGTCAGAAAAGAACCTCCTATTGTCTGAAATCGTACAACCACTCTGATACTACACTGTTCGAAGGTCAATGACATGCAACCATTCAGTTGCTGCCACGTGTAAAGTGTAAACCGCAATGCATTAAATGCATGCAGTATATAAGAAGAAGAACCCACTTCATTTTGAGGTAACTTGCTAACTCTGGACAAGTTCATCCTTCTTATCTTGAGATAGGTTATTATTAGTAATTTCCTTCTCCTTCTTAGTGCGAGAAACTTAGTGTTCCAACTTGTTTAGATTTAGGATTTATCCTTAATCTTGTTTCCGCAACAAGCTGTAAATTGTTAATGATTTATCAATAAACAATTTAGAAAAGTAAAATATGTGTGTTTGTATTCACCCCCCCCCTTCTACAAACTTGTATAGCCCTTCGGGACCAACAAGTGGTATCAGAGCGGATTTGTTTAATCTCATAAACAAGATCTAATCTATACTAAGATATCTCTTCCTTGCTATTTCTGAAAAATGGCTACTAACACAAACACAAATGATATCTACAATGGTTCTCTTGCAAAACCCCTAGATTCTCCAGAGATAATTTTAATCTATGAAAAAATAGGATGACTCTCTTCTTAGAAGGTGTAGACCCTACTAAGCCTTATTATCTTGAAAACGGCCTATTTATTCCTGTAAGAATTGATGCCGCAATACCTGCCGCTGAGAATAGACCTGCTATTCCAGAAAGGCTGGTACCCAAAGAAGTTCATACGAGGACTGACGAAGATAAGAAGAAAGTGGCTATCGATACAAAAGTCAGATCCATACTATCCATGGCTCTTCCTGACGAAGTCTACCATTCTGTCAGGAACCTGAAATCCTCAAAAGCCATGTGGGACACAATATGTGTTCAGTATGAAGTCCAGGACTCTCGAAAGATCAACCTGGTAAGACAGTATGAAAGTTTCATTTGTGGTAAGAATGAGACTCTCTCTGAAGTTCACCAACGTTTTAATTGCTTAATAATAGATCTAAAAACTGTTGGTAAGGAATATTCTAACTTTGAAGTGCTGACAAAGTTTCTAGAATGTTTACCTGAATGTTGGGACAGTTATTCTATGTGTCTCAAGCTGTCAAAAGATCTAATATCAATGACCCTTGCTACCTTATATGGCACGATGCTGAATCATGATCAATCAAGCCATCTTAAGAAGAATCTTATAAAAGATTCCAAAAGCACCCCTGTTGCTTTAATCTCAGAGGAACCTTCTACCCAGCGACCCTCGGTCACTATTTCTGAGTTAGAGAGTAACTCTGAAAGGTCATCAGATTCTGACTCTTCAGATGATGATGAATCTTTGTCTCTCCTAACTAAAACGTTCAGGAGATTCGCCAAAAAGAAAATCTCTGCCTCTTCAAAAGGAAAAGAGAAAATGGTTTATCCAAAACCTACCTCTGTCTTTAAAGATAAAGGTAAAGGAATTGTGTTGAACCAAAATCCTCAGAAGGGTAGTTTAGTACCAAAGCTGAATGCTTCTAAAGCCTTAGTGATTTATTCCTCTGGATCAAGGAATCAGCTCTCTGGATCTACTCCGCGTGGGTCTATTCAACGATCTACTCCTAGACTCAGAGTGGATGTCCTTGGTAAGAAATCTGAAGAACTTAATGTTCCTCCCATTTTGAAAGCCAAAAGCTTATTTGGTGCTGGTCCTTCTAATTCAAAATCAAAAGCTCAGCATTCAAATAGTCCTAGAACTACTTTTAGTTATAGGAAATGTTATCACTATGGACTCACTGATCATATTGCTAGTAAGTGTCCATCAGCCACCAAAGCTGAAAAGATAGCTAAGGTGAAGATTGCCCCCAAGGCAAAGAAGACCACTGAGGTTAAGAAATTAACCAAAGTGAAGACTGACAAAGCTGAATCTTCAAATGTTGCGAAGATTGCTGAACCTTCCATTCCAACTACTTCCACTAACAAACGCGTACACATGGTTAAGTGGGTTCCCAAGAAAACTGATCTTCCTTTGTGATGCAGGTTAAGAAGGGTATCTGGTATCTCGATAGCGGATGCTCTAGACACATGACTGGAAAGAAAAGCATGCTCGTTGAATACAAGGAAGAGAAGGGTCCCTCTGTGACTTTCGGTGGAAATGGAAAAGGACATACCCGAGGGTTTGGTGTACTCTCAAATGGTACAACCACCTTCAGAAGAGTCGCATATGTTGAAGGGCTGAATCATAATCTTCTAAGCATCAATCAGCTTTGCGACAAGGATAACAAAGTAATCTTTACAAAGGAATCCTGTTTTGTCACTGACAAAAAGGAGAAGATAGCTCTCAGCGGTTATCGTATGGAAAATGTTTATGTAATAAACATGGACTCAACAACCACTGAGAACTCCTATTTCTTCTCAAAAGCCTCATCTGATGTCAACTGGCTATGGCATAAAACGATCTCTCATCTGAATTTCAAGACACTGAACACTCTTTCTTCAAACGAGTTAGTCACTGGTCTACCTCAACACTCATATGCAAAAGAGTCTTTATGTTCAGCGTGTGAAAAAGGGAAGCAGACCAAAGCAATCTTTAAGTCAAAGCAGACCAAAGCAAGCTTTAAGTCAAAGCAAGTTTCCTCAGTGTCATCTCCTCTACAACTACTCCATATGGATTTGTTTGGCCCTGTTAACAAACAATCCATCGCTGGAAAGAAATATACACTGGTCATAGTTGATGAATTCTCTCGTTATACATGGGCTATGTTTCTCCGTTCCAAGAGTGACACCCCTGAAGAACTCATCACCTTTGTTCGGAAGATGGAAACCCTGAACAAGTTGACCGTTCGCTCAATAAGGAGTGATCATGGGACTGAATTTAAAAACAGTTCTCTTGATTTCTTCTTTGAGAGTAAGGGTATTTCTCACAACTTTTCTTCAGTGAGAACACCGCAACAAAATGGAGTCGCTGAAAGAAGAAATAGAACAATTATTGAAGATGCACGTTCAATGCTCAGCGATTCTCACCTGTCTACTCAGTTTTGGGCAGAAGCTGTCAACACCACTTGTTTTACGCAAAACAGGTCGCTGATAATCAAAAGATTCATTAAAACAGCCTATGAACTTTTTCATGGGAGAAAGCCTTCAATCAGCTTTCTTCACATCTTTGGATGTCAGTGTCTCAGACATTCCATCTACTTCTCAGCAATCAGTGAATATAATGACAACTACATCCATTCCTCTCTTGGCTGATACTCCAGACGTCGCTAAAGCCTCATCTTCAGCTCCTCCAGTTCAGGTTGAGTCAGCGTCTCATGCTCCGGCTCAGCGATGGACTATAAATCACCCAATTGATCAAATTCTTGGTGATCCAAACGCTGGTATTCAGACTCGACGAAGTGCAGGTAATATTTGTTTATTTGTTAATTTTATTTCAGTAACTGAACCAAAGAAAGTAGATGATGCCCTTACAGATTCAAACTGGGTCCGCGCCATGCAAGAAGAGCTGACTGAATTCGAAAGAAACAAAGTTTGGAAACTTGTTCGAAGACCAATTGACAAAACAGTGATAGGCACTAAATGGGTCTATCGAAACAAGTTGGACGAACATGGAACTGTAACCCGCAACAAGGCTCGTCTTGTTGCTCAAAGATACAGACAAGAGGAAGGCATAGATTATGACGAAACATTTGCTCCAGTAGCAAGATTAGAATCTATTCGTCTATTCTTAGCATACGCTGTACACAAAGACTTCAAAGTATATCAGATGGATGTTAAATCAGCGTTTCTAAATGGAAAGCTGAATGAAGAAGTCTATGTGGAACAACCTCCAGGATTCTCATATCCTAAGCGTCCAGGTTATGTTTATAAACTGGATAAGGCACTTTATGGCTTAAAGCAAGCTCCACGTGCATGGTATGACACTCTTTCAACTTATCTCCATATTGAATATTTTGAGCGAGGTAAAATCGACAAAATTCTATTTTTCAGGAAAGTAAAAGGTCATATCATTCTTGTTCAAATATATGTTGATGATATTATATTTGGCTCTACTAACCCTGATCTTTGTACTCGCTTCGCTGATAGAATGAAAGATGAGTATAAGATGAGCATGATGGGTGAACTAACATATTTCCTTGGTCTTCAGATAAAGCAAAATGAAAAAGGAACTTTCATTAATCAGGGAAAGTATGTTAAAGATATGCTGAAGAAATTCGACTTAATTTAAAGTTCAGCTATGAAAACCCCTATGGCACCACCGCTGACACTTGATAAGGATACTAAGGGTATTCCTGTTAATGTCACTTTGTACCGTGGGATGATCGGCTCTCTTTTGTATCTTACAGCTAGCTGACCGGATATTATGTTTGCAACATGCTTGTGTGCACGATATCAAGCTGAACCTAAGATATCTCATATGAAGGCTGTAAAGCGAATTTTTCGATATCTTAAGGGTACATCGAATCTAGGTCTTTGGTATCCCAGAGACTCAGGATCCGATCTAATCGTCTATTCAGATAGTGATTTTGCAGGTTGCAGAATGGATAGGAAAATCACCACAGGAGGATGTCAGCTCCTGGGTGGAAAGCTGGTAAGTTGGACAAGTAAAAAGCAAAACTCAGTGTCCACATCTACAGCTGAAGCTGAGTATGTAGCTGCTGGAAGTTGCTGTTCTCAGGTCTTGTGGATGAGAAATCAACTACTGGACTATGACCTTCAGCTCTCAAATATTCCAATCTATTGCGACAGCACAAGTGCCATCACTATAGCCAATAATCCAGTGCTACACTCAAAGACAAAACACATCGAAATCAGGTATCATTTTATCAGAGATCATGTGATGAATGATGATATAGAACTTCACTTTATCCCAACTGATTATCAGTTAGCTGATCTGTTCACCAAACCTCTTGATGAGACAAGATTCAACTTTCTCACCAGCGAGCTTGGAATGCTGAACTTTGAAGAGTAAAATCTTCAGCGGTTCACATTTGATCAGCGATACGATTATACAAACTTGTATAGCCCTCGGGATAAAATCAACTTGTATAACTGATTCTATCATCTTCTCTCTGAATAAACTTGATTCGCTGATATCAAGGTATATTTTTTTCTCTCTCTTTCTGACAATCGCATGTAAATGCAAGATTTCAAAATAAATTACATCGCTGAATATCTCTTCTTTATCAGCGATACTTTGAAATTTCTAAAAACCGTCACTGATATTTCTAAATTCAGTGCTTCATGTTTTCAAAAGTGTCCCTGAGTTTTCAAAACCTCAGAGACAACCAAGAATATGAAAGGACAGTTGTGACGTCATTGCAACGGATAAGCCCTGGCACGTTCTTCTTTCTGACACACGTTTGCACGTTTCGTTTACTCGCCAATCAAATGCAAACACGTGTCCGTGTCATGATGAAAATCTTTTCCCGCTCAAGATTTTCTCTTTCTAAAATCTCTCTATATAAACAAATTCTTCGTTTATATTCTTTTTTACGCGAACTTCTCCTCCAAGCAAAGAAAGGATTCACTGTTGCATTTTGCTCTCGATTTTTCAAGAACAACTGTTCATCTTCTTCAAACATCAAAGGTTAATATGTTCTTATTTTTTACCAAATGCAAATAACTTGTTTCTGATCTTCTCATTGTTTTAACAAGATCAAACAAAATAACTTCTTAAAAATGAAATCATTTTCTTTCATGGTTTTATGAACACAACCATTTCATGGTTGTTCTTCAAGTTTAAATGCAAAAATCTTAAAATTGTTCTTCATTCGTTTTTCCAGAATCCCAATCTTCAAAGGAAACTGAAAACAAGATTTTTATTGGGTTTGCAGTTCATTTTTTTTTCTAAAACAAGAAAAATCCTAATCTTCATTAATACAATTTTTGTCTGAATGAAATGGACAAAATTCGAACCATCTTATTGGAAAACCCTTTCCTCATTAAGATTATTCTTATTTGTTAATCTTTGGTTGAACTGATAATACAGAAAATGGCATCTTCTGACATTCCCAAGAACACCAACGCTGAAAACACTACTGCTGATGATACTGCTGAGGAAACGGAAATCCTCAAGGCTCCTCAGGTCAAGTTCTCTCTTGACAAGCTGGATTGGACTAAGGTAAACAACTTTTATGCGCTTCTCGAGTTTCCTCCTCGAAAGAAAGTCACACATCTAGATGATGCTGTGAAATTCCTCAAGAATTGCTGCATCTCCACAGCCCTGACCATAACCCCTCTCGCACATCAGCTTTTGTTATCACAATTCCGGTACTCTGCCAGACACTCTCAGTTACCATTAGCCAAAGACCCCTCCAAAACAATTGACTGCATCCTCTGCGATATCGAATATGGCACCATGAAGATCACCCCTGCCATCATTCGCAAAGCCCTCAGCCTTCCCATCGCAACCAAAGAAAAACCCTCCATTCCCCTCCCTGACCCCAAGAAAAACTCAGACAGGGAAGCCATCATTGCATTCTTTGATGCAATGGGCTATGTATGGGAAACTAGAAGGGATATGAAGCCCGAGAAGAAGCTGACCATTATCAAGAAATAAAAAATACCCAGCGAGATGAATTTCATCTTCGCCCATGTGATCAGCTGCATGAATGCCAAGAGCGGCTCCTCTGACCGAGCCGCTAAACCTCAGCAAGCAATGGGATATGCATTGCTGAAAGGTCTACATATAGACTGGGCATCGATCATTTATGATGACCTGGTACTTAGAGTGGACACCGTCGCTGACAGACCTCTATGGGTTCCATATCCTCGGTTCATCAGCGCCATATTCCAAAAAGGTCTGAAGGACAGCTATCCTCAAGAGGGTGACCTGAAGATTTCTCAGGTTGGCCCTAAGATACTCGACTTCAAACCAGTGGCGAATGAGGTACGTCTTTCTACACTCTTAACTCTTCTACATCCCTCTACTTCTTCTACTTCTGCAGCTCCTTCAGCGGACAAACCCACCGCTGATACCCCAGCTGCAACCTCCATTCCTCTTAAAAGGAAACATTCTGACACCCAACTTGGTTCCAAAAGAACTAAGAAACCCAAGGAGCAATCCAAGCAATCTCCTGCTAAAGTCTCCTCAGCTCCTCCTGTTGAGCTGAAGGAAAGTTCAGTGGTACGCTCTGCCACACCTGAACAAGACACCCACTCTATCCCGACTTCAGCGTCTCCAAACGCTGAGGTGACAAACTTGGAAACTACCCAACCTCCCTCAGTCTCTCAAAAGACTGATGAAGTGATTCTCAGCGATTCCAACGCTGAACTCAGTAACCAACCTCCATTCTTATCCTTCGCTTCTCCCTCCACTCATTTGGACACAACTCCAGTTATCACTGAAGCACCTGTCATTCCTCCAGAAGCTAAAGAAAATACTCTTCAAGGAGTGATGGGCATAGGACCTGCAGAGCTGACCATACGTCTACGTACTCTCGCTGACGATATGGAACTTTACTCAGGAACCCGTGATTTTGATGAATTCACCAATCCTCCTGCAGGTACTCACCAACCCCTATACACTGTTACTAAACCCCAAACTTCTGAGCTTTCCTCTGTTCACAAGTTTTAATATGTTACAGGTCCTAATTTGGGAGACATCAACGCGTCTCTGAAGACTGTAGAGACAAAGCTGACAGGTCTCACGTCTACTATTTCCGGCAACTCTTCAGCGGTAAAAATCGTTGGAGAAAATCTTACAAAGCTTACAACCGTTGTCGAAAAGAATGCCTCCAAAGCTGATGTGGAGAAGATTGATAAATCACTCGGTGATTTTGCCAAAGTTCTAGCTGACATCTACACAGACTACCTCGACATCAAGAAATCAGTTGACACCATGTCCAGCGAAGTCACAACGCTGAAGACATCGGTTGGCACACTCGAAGGTGATATGTCTGCTGTAAAGGCTGATGTTAGTTCAGTAAAAACTGATATGAGTTCTGTGAAGACTGATGTCAACACGATGAAGAATGACATCTCTTCTATTCAGAACTTGTTGCAGCAGATCCTGACCAACACAACCGCCCCTGCACCTGCCCCTGCTCCTGCACCTAAGCATTTTACTCCGGCAGATCGTGCTGAACTCGTCAAAATCAATCCTGGTATTTCTGTTCTTCAAACCAGATTATCAACGATTGAGACTTATGTGGGGGTCCCTGTCCAAGAAGACAGGGAGAAAACCACGACTGCTGAATCATCTCATTCCTCCCCCAGTCATCATGAAAAAGAGGGGGAGAAGAGCGCTGAAGATCCTTCCAAGAGCGCTGAAGACCTTTCCCATGATGAATCTATCAGGGGAGAGAAGAATGAAGACCTCACCTTCACTGAAGAGGGTGAGAAGACTATTGAAACTGAAGCAGTCGCTGGACCTCAGGGATATGAACACCCTGAGGGAACCGAGAAGCTCGCCTCTGTATCTGAGGGGGAGCTTCTCGAGGAAGAAACTGAAGAAACTGAGTCTGAAGCTGAAGATGAAGAAGCCATCAACTTGTCTGATGCTGAACCATCCTCTTCTCCAAAGAATGATGATGACGAAGATGACGATGATGATGATTCTTTTATCGTCAAGCCTGCCCAGAGAACTAAAGCTCTTAAAGGGATTCTCATAAATGAACCTTCATGGGAGCGGACAAAGACAAAGCCATCAGCATCTGAAGCTGACAAAGGCAAAGGAAGAGGTGTCGCTTAAGATGAAAATCTGATGATCTTGCTTAACAAGCCGGTTTGTCAGGTACATTAATCTTACACAACATCCCTCCTCTATACACTTTATCAGTTCTCTACCTCAACAAACCTATATACACAATCCCATTCTTTCCATCTCTGTTCTACCCATGTTCTTACTTGTAAGATCGCTGCGTTTTAGCTAGTCCTCTCCCCTGTTTGAGGATATCGCTGAAGTTCCTACATCTGCGACCTCATCAACAATAATCCCAGCTCCCAACGCTGAAGAAATAATCCCAGTCTTAGATTTTATCTCTGAGACTGATGAACCTGAAGAACAGATGCTCTCTCACAAAAACAGACATTCCTTGGCTCCTCAAAAGCTAAGCGAAGAGGATCAAGAAAAGAGAGATGCAATGATCAAGAGACTCGAAGATCAGCGAATCATTCTGAAGCGTGATCAACTTCCTTCCGTTCCTCCAAAGTTCAGAGTTTCCCAAAAGGAATACAAGGAACACCTCAGAGCTGAACGCTTAATCGCTGAAAGAAAGGAAGCTGAAGAAAAAGATAGAGAATACGCCATCAAGCTTACTCAACGATCAATAAAAGACCCCAAGCTGAAAAGAGTTCCCATTGATGTTCAACGTCAGCTATGGGATGATGCTCAAAAGATCGTTAGAGAAAAGACTAAGGTCTCTGACACGACTTTGGAATGGGCTAAACAAATGCTGACCTATCGATCTAGACCATCCAAAAACATCAAAGTAAACATCAGAGGAAGACTGTACGCCGACGTTCCTGTTGTTGAAGTGGGTGTCTACAGAGAAGACAAGACCAAGCAAACTTTCTATGATGCTACCTTAGAAAAGTTTGGTCTCTCTGAATGGTTAGAAACGAAATTAGCCATTCAGGGATCGCGCTCAAAGTTCAAAAGCCATGTCGAGAAGATCTTAAACTGTTGATCCAAACCCTCAGTGATTTGATAATGACCCTCTCTTAAATACTTAGTGAAAATTGTAAATAAACAATATGTACCAGAGTTTCACTATCGCTGATAAGTACTAAGATCTTCCAGTACCGCTGATAGGAACTCTCGCTCTTTAAGTTAAACATTCAGCGAAACTGTTCACCATAAATGCTCTGAGTCTGTTCAGTCATTATGATGATCGCTGATAAGTTAGTTGTTTACTTATGATCCCTGAAGACAAGTTTCACGTCAACAAAGGTTCTACGCTGAAGTCGAAGATCAAGCTCAAGAACCAGCGACAAGTCTCCTAATGAACTGATGCGGATCAGCGAAGACTAAGATTTGTCCACTCAACGTGAAGTATCAAGTACAAGACTTCAGCTATCGCTGAACTTTATCATCTGCTGAATAGTAAATGATAATCGCTGAATCAACGAAAGCTGATCATGAAGTCCTCCGTACAAAGTACTTTTGTCTTAACCACCCTTGCACGCCTCCGTACGAAATGTCCGAAAAGAACCTCCGAATATCTGAAATCGTACAACCACTTTGATACTACACTATTCATCCATACGGCTACTAAGGTTGTCAACCAAGGTCAATGACATGTAACCAACCAGCTGATGACACGTGTAAAGTATATACTGACTTGCATTAAATGCATGCAGTATATAAAGAGATGAACTCACTTCATTTTGAAGTAACTTGCTAACTCTGGACAAGTTCATATCTCTTATCTCAAGATAGGTTATTATTAGTAATTTCCTTATCTTTCTTAGTGCAAGAAACCTTAGTGTTCCAACTTGTTTAGATTTAGGTTTATCCTTAATCTTGTCTCCGCAACAAGCTGTAAATTGTTAATGATTTATCAATAAACAATTTAGAAAAGTAAAATCTGTGTGTTTGTATTCAACCCCCCCTAACTCTGGACAAGTTCATATCTCTTATCTCAAGATAGGTTATTATTAGTAATTTCCTTATCTTTCTTAGTGCAAGAAACCTTAGTGTTCCAACTTGTTTAGATTTAGGTTTATTCTTAATCTTGTCTCCGCAACAAGCTGTAAATTGTTAATGATTTATCAATAAACAATTTAGAAAAGTAAAATCTGTGTGTTTGTATTCAACCCCCCCCCCCCCTTCTACAAACTTGTATAGGCCTTCGGGACCAACAAGTGGTATCAGAGCAGATTTGTTTAATCTCATAAACAAGATCTAATCTAAGATATTTCTCTTCCTTGCTATTATCTGAAAATGGCCAACACAAACACACATTATATAGACAATGGTTCTCTTGCAAAACCCCCTAGATTTTCCAGAGACAACTTCAACTTGTGGAAAAATAGGATGACATTCTTCTTAGAAGGTGTAGACCCTACTATGACTTACTATCTTCAAAACAGACCACACATCCCTGTAACAATTGATCCTTTAGTTCCAGCCACTGCAACTAGAGCTGCTATTCCAGAAAGGCTGATTCCAAAGGAAATACACATGTGGACCGATGAAGATAAGAAGAAAGTGGCTATAGATACAAAAGCCAGATCCATACTATCCATGGCCCTTCCTGACGAAGTCTACCATTCCGTCATGAACCTGAAGTCATCAAAAGCCATGTGGGACACAATATGTGTTCAGTATGAAGGAACGTCTGAAGTCCAGGACTCAAGAAAGATCAACCTGGTAAGACAATACGAAAGCTTCATTTCTGGTAAGAATGAAACTCTCTCTGAAGTTCACCAACGTTTTAATTGTTTAATTATAGATCTAAAAATTGTTGGTAAGGAATATTCTAACTTTGAAGTGCTGACAAAGTTTCTAGAATGTTTACCTGAAAGCTGGGACAATTATTCCATGTGTCTCAAGCTGTCAAAGGATCTTAAATCAATGACCCTTTCAACCTTATATGGTACATTGCTGAATCATGAGCAATCTAGCCATCTTAAGAAGAATCTTGTAAAAGATTCCAAAAGCACTCCTATTGCTTTAATCCCAGAAGAACCTTCTACTCAGCGACCCTCGGTCACTATCACTGAGATAGAAAGTAACTCTGAAAGGTCATCAGACTCTGATTATTCAGATGATGATGAATCCTTGGCTCTCCTAACTAAAAAGTTCAGGAGATTCGCCAAGAAGAAAATGTTTAGAAAGAACAAACCTCTTTCCATAACTGACAAGCCTAAATCATCAGCTTTTGTTGATAAGGCTACTGCTACTTGTTTCAACTGCGAAAAGACAGGTCATTTCGCTAATGAGTGCAGGTCAAAGAAAGTCATGAGACCTTCAGCTTCCTCAAAGAAAAACTTTGTTCCAAGGAATAAAGATGACAAATACTCAAAGCTGAAGGAGAAGTATGCAAAGCTGAAAAGTTTTAAGAAGAAAGGAAAAGGCTTGATGGCTGACTATGATTGGGCTGCTTCTGATGAAGAAGCATCATCATCTGACTCTGAAGATGATGAAGCAAATCAATGTCTCATGGCCAAGATTGAAGAAGAGGAAGAAAGTTCAGACATTCCCTCCACTTCAACATCTGCCATTCAGGTTAAGAAGGGTATCTGGTATCTCGATAGCGGATGCTCTAGACACATGACTGGAAAGAAAAACCTGCTCGCTGAATACAAGGAAGAGAAGGGTCCATCTGTGACTTTCGGTGGAAATGGAAAAGGACACACCCGAGGGTACGGTGTACTTTCAAATGGTACAACCTCCTTCAGAAGAGTCGCATATGTTGAAGGGCTGAAGCATAATCTTCTGAGCATCAATCAGCTTTGCGACATGGATAACAAAGTGATTTTCACTAAGGAATCCTGCTTTGTCTCTGACAAAAAGGAGAAGATAGCTCTCAGCGGTTATCGTTTGGAAAATGTTTATGTAATAAACATGGACTCAACAACCACTGAGAACTCCTGTTTCTTCTCAAAGGCATCTTCTGATGTTAACTGGCTATGGCACAAGAGGTTCTAACATCTAAATTTCAAGACACTGAATACTCTTTTCTCCAAAGAGTTAGTCACTGGTCTACCTCAGCATTCATACGCTAAAGGGTCTTTATGTTCAGAGTGTGAAAAAGGGAAGCAGACCAAGGCAAGCTTCAAGTCAAAGCAAGTCTCCTCAGTGTCATCTCCTCTACAACTACTCCATATGGATTTGTTTGGCCCCGTTAACAAACAATCCATCGCTGGAAAGAAATATACGCTGGTCATAGTTGATGAATTCTCTCGTTACACATGGGTAATGTTTCTCCGTTCTAAGAGTGACACCCCTGAAGAACTCATCACCTTTGTTCGGAAGATGGAAACTCTGAACAATATGACTGTTCCCTCAATAAGGAGTGATCATGGAACTGAATTCAAAAACAGTTCTCTTGATTCCTTCCTTGAGAGTAAGGGTATTTCTCACAACTTTTCGTTAGTGAGAACACCGCAACAAAATGGAGTCGCTGAAAGAAGAAATAGAACAATTATTGAAGCTGCACGTTCAATGCTCAGCGATTCTCACCTGCCTACTCAGTTTTGGGCAGAAGCTGTCAACACTGCTTGCTTTACGCAAAACAGGTCGCTGATAGTTAAAAGATTCAAAAAGACAGCCTATGAACTCCTTCATGGGAGAAAGCCTTCAATCAGCTTTCTTCACATCTTTGGATGTCAGTGTTTCATACTGAACAACGTAGATGCCCTTGGAAAGTTTGATCCTAAGGCTGATGATGCAATCTTTCTTGGATACTCCTCAGTCTCCAAAGCCTTCAGAGTCTTCAACCGTAGAAGACAAACTGTAGAAGAAACTATTCACGTCACGTTTGACGAATCCCGTTCAGCGAACTCTAAACCGTCCGCTGATACTGAAGAACTGAATCAATGGATGTTTTCTCATCTTGGTGATTCAGAAGAAGTTCCCACTCCTCATGCTCACACCGTAGAAAATGATGGTCCTCCTATCATTCCAGATATGCAGAATAGTGAAGCTGAAACATCTTGGGTCTCAGCTGTGCCTATAAACACTATACCTGCAGTTGATCCAAATGTCTCAGAAATTCCGACTATTTCTCAGCAATCAGTGAATGAAGTGACAAATGCAAACATTCCTCTCTTAGCTGATAATCCAGAAGTAGCTGAAGCCTCATCTTCAGTTTCTCCAGTTCAGACTGAATCAGCGACGTATGCTCCGGCTCAGCGATGGACTGTAAATCACCCAATCGATCAAATTCTTGGTGATCCCAACGATGGTATTCAGACTCGTAGAAGTGCAGGTAATATTTGTTTATTTGTTAACTTTATTTCTCTAACTGAACCAAAGAAAATAGATGATGCCCTCAGAGATCCAAACTGGGTCAGCGCTATGCAAGAAGAGCTGACTGAATTCGAAAGAAACAAAGTTTGGAAACTCGTTCGTAGACCAACTGACAAAACGGTGATAGGCACTAAATGGGTCTATCGAAACAAGTTGGACGAACATGGTACTGTAACTCGCAACAAAGCTCGTTTTGTTGCTCAGGGTTACAGACAAGAGGAAGGCATAGACTATGACGAAACTTTTGCTTCAGTAGCAAGACTTGAATCTATTCGTCTTTTCTTAGCATATGCTGTACACAAAAACTTCACTGTACATCAGATGGATGTTAAGTCAGATCCTAAGCGTCCAGGTTATGTTTATAAACTGGACAAGGCACTTTATGGCTTAAAGCAAGCTCCTCGTGCATGGTATGATACTCTCTATACTTATCTCCATATTGAACAATTTGAGAGAGGTAAGATTGACAAAACTCTTTTTTTTAGAAAAGTGAAAGGTCATATCATTTTAGTTCAAATATATGTTGATGACATTATATTTGGTTCTACTAACCCTGAGCTTTGTACTCGTTTCGCTGATAGAATGAAAGATGAGTATAAAATGAGCATGATGGGTGAACTAACATATTTCCTTGGTCTTCAGATTAAACAAACTGAAAAAGGAACTTTCATTAATCAGGGAAAATATGTTAAAGATATGCTGAAGAAATTCGACTTAACTGAAAGTTCAGCTATGAAAACCCCTATGGCACCTCCACTGACACTTGATAAGGACACAAAAGGTGTTCCTGTCAATGTCACGCTGTACCGTGGGATGATCGGCTCACTGTTGTATCTTACAGCTAGCTGACCCGATATTATGTTTGCAACATGCTTGTGTGCACGATATCAAGCTGAACCTAAGATATCTCATATGAAAGCTGTAAAGCGAATCTTTCGATATCTTAAGGGTACAACGAATCTAGGCCTTTGGTATCCCAAAGACTCAGGATTCGATCTAACCGCCTATTCAGACAATGATTTTACAGGTTGCAAAATGGATAGGAAAAGCACCACAGGAGGATGTCAGCTCCTGGGTGGAAAGCTGGTAAGTTGGACAAGTAAGAAGCAAAACTCAGTGTCCACTTCCACAGTTGAAGCTGAATATGTAGCCGCTGGAAGCTGTTGTTCTCAAGTCTTGTGGATGAGAAATCAGCTACTAGACTATGATCTTCAGCTCTCCAAAATTCCAATCTATTGCGACAGCACTAGTGCCATCGCTATAGCAAACAATCCAGTGCTACACTCAACGACAAAACACATAGAAATCAGATATCATTTTATCAGAGATCATGTGATGAATGGTGATATAGAACTTCATTTTATCCCAACTGATTATCAGTTAGCTGATTTGTTTACCAAACCTCTTGATGAGACAAGATTCAACTTTCTCATCAGCGAGCTTGGAATGCTGAACCTTGAAGGGTGAAATCTTCAGCGGTTCACATTTGATCAGCGATACGTTTATACAAACTTATATAGCCTTCGGGATAAAATCAACTTATATAATCCATTTCATCATCTTCTCTCTGAATAAACTTGGTAAAACTGATATCCAGGTATGTTTTCTCTCTCTGACAAACGCATGAAAATGCAAGATTTCAAAAACAAATGCATCGCTGAATATCTCTTCCTTAACAGCGATATTTTGAAAATTCTTAAAACCTTCACTGATATCTTCTATTCAGTACTTCATGTTTTTCAAAAGAGTCCCTGAGTTTTTCAAAACCTCAGAGACATCCTAAAAGAATGTGAAAGGACAGTTGTGACGTCATTGCAACGGATAACACCAGGCACGATTTCTTTCTGACACACGTTTGCACGTTTCGCTCAAACTTCCAATCAAATGCAAACACGTGTCCGTGTCATGATGAAAACCTTTTCCCGCTCAAGGTTTTCTCTCTCTAAAACTCCATATATAAACAACTCTTGGTTTATATTTGTCTTTTACGCGAACATTCTTCCTCCGTAAGAAAAATTACTGTTGCATTTGTGCTCTCAAATCTTCAAAGAACTGTTCATCATCTTCTTCATCAAAACTTCAAGGTTAATATGTTCTTATTTTTCAAATGCAGATAACTTGTTTCTGATCTTATCTTTGTTTTAAACAAGATCAAACAAAAGAACTTAAAAATAAAATCATTTTCTTTCATGGTTTTATGAACACAACCATTTCATGGTTGTTCTTCAAGTTTTAAATCTAAATCTTAAACTTGTTCTTCATTCGTATCCAGTTTTTTTTGAAACTGGAATACAAGAATTTATGGGTTTTACATTTCGTTTCAAAATCATGAAAAACCCTAATCTTCATTAAGACATTTATGTCTGAATGAAATGGACAAAATTCGAACAATCTTGATGGAAATTCTTTCCATACTAAGACAATTCTTATTTGTTAACATCTTTGGTTGAACTGATAATACAGAGAAATGGCATCTTCAAATATCAATGTCACCACTGAGTCCATCTTCGCTGACTCTGAGGAAGTGGACATCATCAAAGCCCCTCATGTTAAGTTCAAGCTGGATCAACTACATTGGACTAAGGTGAACAACCTCTCTGCGCTTCTCGAGTTTCCTCCTCGAAAGCAAGTCACACATCTGGATGATGCTGTGAATTTCCTGAAAAACTGCTGCATTTCAACAGCCCTGACCATCACACCTCCTGCAAGTCAGCTACTACTATCCCAGTTCTGGTACTCTGCCAGACACACTCAGCTACCCTCCGCCAAAGATGCATCCAAAACCATCGATTGCATACTCAGCGATACTGAGTATGGTACAATTAAGATAACCCCCGCTATCATACGAAAAGCCCTGAACTTTCCCAATGCCACCAAAGAAAAACCCTTCGTTCCATTCCCTGACCATAAGAAGCAAGTTGAAAAAGATGCCATCATTGCTTTTCTCGACACAATGGGTTACATCTGGGACATTGGAAGGGACAAGAAGCCCGAGAAGAAGGTGACGCTGATAAAGAAGTCCAAAATACCCAGCGAGATGAATTTCATCTTCGCTCACCTGATCAGCTGCATGACAGCGAAATCCGGCTCTTCTGATCAAGCCGCACAACCTACGCAAGCTATGGGATACGCACTGCTGAAAGGTCTAAACATTGACTGGGCCTCTATTATATATGATGACCTAGTACAACGCGTGTATTCTGCCGCTGACCGACCAGCATGGGTTCCTTACCCAAGATTCATCAGCGCCATCTTCCAATATGGTCTGAAGGACAGCTATCCTCAAGAGGGTGACCTGAAACTTTCTCAGGTTGGCCCTAAGGTGCTCGATTTCAAACCTGTCGCCAACGAGGTACGTCTCTCTACCCTTCTCTCTCTTCTTAACCCCAATTCTTCGACTTTTGTGGCTCCTTCAGCGACAATACCCATCGCTGATACCCCGGCCACACAATCCTCTCCTTCTAAGAAAAGGAAACCCTCTCACACCCAACTTGATTCCAAAAGGATCAAGAAAACCAAGGAGCAACCCCAGCAATTCCTTGCTGAAGACTCCTCAGCTCATTCTGACGAGCTGAAGGAAAGTTCTGTGGTACGCTCTGCCACACCCGTTCAAGCCATCCCTCCAATCCAGACTTCAGCGTCTCCAAACGATGAGGTTAGAAACTTGGAAACTACCCAACCTCCCCCAGTCTCTCAAAAGACTGATGAAGTGATTGTCAGCGATTCCAACGCTGAACTCAGTACCCGAATCCCAATCTTATCCTTCGCTCCTCCCTCCACTTCTTTGGACACTCCTCCAGCTAACACGGGAGATGCCATCATTCCAGAAGCCACCGCTGACGCTTCTCAACGAATGATGAAGACAGGACCTGCGGAGATCACCATACCTCACCGTACTTTCGAAGAGGATATGGAACATTACTCAGGAATCCGCAACTTTGACGATTTCGTCAATCCTCCTACAGGTACGAATCAACCCATATACACTGTAACTAAACCTGAAACTTCTGAGCTTTCCTTTGTTCACAAGTACTTATGTGTTACAGGTCCTAATTTGGGAGACATCAACGAGTCTCTGAAGTCCGTGGAAACTAAGCTGACTGATCTCACCACCACACTCTCCAACAACTCTACAGCTGTAACAAACGTTGGAGAGAATCTGACGAAGCTGACTACGGTGGTGGAGAAGAAGGCTTCCACAGATGACATTAAGGGCCTTGATAAGACGCTCAGCGATTTTGCCAAGGTGCTCTCTGACATCTACACTGACTACACCAGCCTCAAAAACTCAGTTTCGACCGTGTCCAGCGAAGTAACAACGCTGAAGATATCGGTTGGAAAACTCGAGGGTGATATGTCAGTGGTCAAGACCGACTTAGGCTCTGTAAAGACCGACGTTGGTTCTATGAAGACGATGATCGAGACGCTGGTCAACAAGGCAAATAATCCAGCTCCTGCTCCTGCCCCTGCCCCTATTTTGGAATCTTTCACAGCGGCGGATCGCACAGAGCTGAAGAAAATCACGCCTGCTATTTCTGGCCTAGAAGACAGAGTAGCAAAGCTTGAAGGTTGTGTGAAAATCTCTGGCCCAGAAGACAGAGATAACACCAACGCTGAGTCTACCCATTCCTCCCCCAGTCATCATGAGAAAGAGGGGGAGAAGAGCGCTGAACATTCCGGTGAGAAGAGCGCTGAAGATCTAAACAAAAGTGCTGAAGACCTTTCCCATGATGAATCTATCAGGGGAGAGAGGAATGAAGATATGATCGCTGAAAAACCTCAGGGAGATGAAAACCCTGAGGGAACCGAGAAGCTCGCCTCTGTATCTGAGGGGGAGCAACTCGAAGAAGATGCTGAGGAATCCGAAGCAGAAGAAGATGAAGACATCGACATCCCTGAAGATGAACCATCCTCCTATCCAAGGAAGGATGATGATGATGATGATGATGAAGATGACGATGATTTCTTTGTTGTCAAACATGCTCCTCGAACCAAAGCTCTTAAAGGTATTTCAATAAAAGAACCTTCAGGGGAGAAGACAAAGACAAAGCCCTCCGCCTCTGGCGCTGAGAAAGGCAAAGGCAAAGGCCTCGATGAAGATGAAAATCTGGCGATCTTCCTTGAAAAGCCGGTTTGTCAGGTACACTAAACTTTACTTATATTCCTTCCCTGAACATCTCTATACACAATCAGTTCTCTACTCCACAACCTCTCTACACATCCACATTCTTTTTCTATCTTTTCTACCCAAGTTCTTTTACCCAGTTCTTATTTGTAAGATCGCTGCGTTTCAGCTAGTCCTCTCCCCTGTTTGAGGATGTCGCTGAAGGTTCTACTACTGCGACTTCACAAATAAAGCCAGCTACTGCTGATGAAATAATCCCAGTCTTAGATTTGATCTCTGAGACTGATGAACCAGAAGAACAACCTCTAACGCACAGAAACAGACCTTCCTCAGCTCCTCAAAAGCTGAGTAAAGAGGATCAAAAGAGAAAAGAGGAAATAATAAAGCGATTCGAGGATCAGCGAATCATTCTAAGGCGTGATCAACTGCCTTCAGTTCCTCCTAAGTTCAGAATTTCAAAAGCTGAATACAAGGAACACCTCAGAGCTGAACGCCTCATCGCTGAAAGAAAGGAAGCTGAAGAGAAAGACAGAGAATACGCCATCAAGCTTACTCAAGAATCTGTCAAAGACCCCAATCTAAAACGTGTTCCCATTCAAATCCAACGAAAGCTTTGGGAAGAAGCCCAGAAGATCGTGGAAAAGAAAACTGAAGTTTCTCAGACCACCCTGATCTGGTGTAAAGAGAAAATCCACTTCAGATATCGTCCAGCGAAGATCAACAAGGTATTCATCTTTGGAAGAACATCTATCGGAGTACCTATTGTTGACATCAAACTTTTCAGAGAAGATGGCCAATCCGAAGCCTTTCGTGCTGACACTGTAAAAAGGTATGGTCTCTCTGAATGGTTGGAGATGAGGTTAGCTATCCAATCGTCACAATCTAAGTACAAGGATCATTTCGAAAAGCTGATAAACAGACAGATCGACTTGATATCTTCTTGTGTGGACATTCCTCCTCTTCCTGATCTTAAGCTGAAAAGAAAAAGGGCCTCTCCAAAGAAGAAACGTCAAGATTCAAACTCAGGTCCTGTCATACGAAATGAAACTGGAATTGGTTTCTCTCGCGCTGAAGTGCTTGGTTCTGACCCTGATCTATCTGCCCTTGACATTTCTTTGCCACCATGTGAACTTTTCGTCCCTGGTAAAGTCATCAGTAATCCTTATGGAATATTCTTTCTCGACTACGACGGACGTAAATGTTTTCAACGGATCGCTGAGCTTCCAATCACTCCAATCGAACAGCTCAGAGATCTTATCTACTGGTGTGACTTCAGAAAAGACATTCAGGCACGACACCTAAAACCCTTGATCTTTGAAGAAGCGCTGAGCAAAAGAAAACAAGGCGTAACGGTTCCTGACTAGATGATCCCCACTGAAAAGACGACCCTTGATGAACTTCTCATTAAGGAAGAACCTTTTGAAAACTGATATAATCTCCTTTTTCTCTATTATATCAGTTATCCTTCTGTACCTGTAAATTATTTCGCTTGTACTTATAATCTTTCTGTTCTTCATTGTAACCTGATTCAATATTTTAAAGAAAGATTTCAGTGAACGTACTTTACTCCATCAGTACTGAAAAGATCCCAGAAAACAGTAAAAGGGACAAATATTTCATGAGTTCTTTTTATCCTTAAGTTTTCATTAAATAGCAATTTTCTTTGTTGCTATGTCATAATCAAATAGGGGGAGATTGTTGATCCCAACCCTCAGTGATTTGATAATGACCCTCTCTTAAATACTTAGTGAAAATTGTAAATAAACAATATGTATCAGAGTTTCACTATCGCCGATAAGTACTAAGATCTTCCAGTACCGCTGATAGGAACTCTCGCTCTTTAAGTTAAACATTCAGCGAAACTGTTCACCATAAATGCTCTGAGTTTGTTCAGTCATTATGATGATCGCTGATAAGTTAGTTGTTTACTTATGATCCCTGAAGACAAGTTTCACGTCAACAAAGGTTCTACGCTGAAGTCGAAGATCAAGCTCAAGAACCAGCGACAAGTCTCCTAATGAACTGATGTGGATCAGCGAAGACTAAGATTTGTCCACTCAACGTGAAGTATCATGTACAAGACTTCAGCTATCGCTGAACTTTATCATCTGCTGAATAGTAAATGATAATCGCTGAATCAACGAAAGCTGATCATGAAGTCCTCCGTACAAAGTACTTTTGTCTTAACCACCCTTGCACGCCTCCATACGAAATGTCAGAAAAGAACCTCCGAATATCTGAAATCTTACAACCACTCTGATACTATACTATTCATCCATACGGCTACTAAGGTTGTCAACCAAGGTCAATGACATGCAACCAACCAGCTGATGACACGTGTAAAGTATATACTGACTTGCATTAAATGCATGCAGTATATAAAGAGATGAACTCACTTCATTTTGAAGTAACTTGCTAACTCTGGACAAGTTCATATCTCTTATCTCAAGATAGGTTATTATTAGTAATTTCCTTATCTTTCTTAGTGCAAGAAACCTTAGTGTTCCAACTTGTTTAGATTTAGGTTTATCCTTAATCTTGTCTCCGCAACAAGCTGTAAATTGTTAATGATTTATCAATAAACAATTTAGAAAAGTAAAATCTGTGTGTTTGTATTCAACCCCCCCCCCCTTCTACAAACTTGTATAGGCCTTCGGGACCAACATAAACAAACAGATCAACCTGCTTTCCTCTGCTGTGGATATTCCTCCTATTCCTCCTCAACAATGAAAAGTCTCTGCTAAGAAAAAGAAAGTCTCTGATTCAGGTCCTCCTATACGGAATGAAAGAGGTATTGGTTTCTCTCGTGCTGAAGTTGATGGCCCTGATGCTGATCTCTCAGCGCTTGACACCTCCCTACCACCTGGAGAAACTTTCATTCCTGGCACAGTTGTAAGTGATCCCTATGGTATATTCTTTCTAAACTACGATGGAAACCATCACTTTCAACGTATCTCTGAGCTCCACATCGCTCCCATCGAACAACTCAGAGATCTCTTATACTGGTGTGAAATCAGACGCGACATCAAAGCTAGACACTTGAAGCCCTTGATTTTTGAAGAAGCTCTGAAGAAAAAGAATAAAGGAGTAGATGTCCCTGATTGGATGATTGCCACATCAATGACCCTTGATGAACAACTCATTAAGGAAGAACCTTTTGACGGATAGGATCGCCTTGTAATTCTTTCTATCCTTATCTGTCTACATCTTTTGTACTTGTAATTTTATTCGATGTACTTGTAATTTTTCCACTTCCCTCTGTAATCTTTACAAAGTTTAAAGAAAAATTTCAGCGAACGTACTTTACTCCATCAGTACAAAAAAGATCCCAGAAAACAGTAAAAGGGACAAATATTTTATGAGTTCTTTTTATCCTTATGTTTTCATTAAATATCAATTTTCTCTGTTGCTATGTCATAATCAAATAGGGGGAGATTGTTGATCCAAACCCTCGGTGATTTGATAAATGACCCTCTCTTATATATACTTAGTGAAAATTGTAAGTAAACAATATGTATCAGAGTTTCACTATCACTGATAAGTACTAAGACCTTCCAGTACCGCTGATAGCAACTCTCGTTCTTTAGATTAAACATTCAGCGAAACTGTTCACCATAATACTCTGAGTCTGTTCAGTACTTATGGTGATCGCTGATAAGTTAGTTGTTTTACTTATGATCCCTGAAGACAAGTTTCACGTCAACATAGGTTCTACGCTGAAGTCGAAGATCAAGCTCAAGAACCAGCGACAAGTCTCCTAATGAACTGATGTGGATCAGCGAAGACTCAAATTTGTCCACTCAACGTGAAGTATCAAGTACAGGACTTTGGCTATCGCTGAATTCTATCATTCGCTGATAAAGAATGATAGATCGCTGAATCAACGAAAAGCTGATCATGAAGTCCTCCGTACAAAGTACTTTTGTCTTAACCACCCTTGCACGACTCCGTACGATATGTCAGAAAAGAACCTCCTATTATCTGAAATCGTACAACCACTCTGATACTACACTCTTCAAACATGCGGCTACTAAGGTTGTCAACAAAGGTCAATGACATGCAACCATTCAGCTGCTGCCACGTGTAAAGTGTAAACTGCAATGCATTAAATGCATGCAGTATATAAGAAGAAGAACCCACTTCATTTTGAAGTAACTTGCTAACTCGGGACAAGTTCATCCTTCTTATCTTGAGATAGGTTATTATTAGTAATTTCCTTCTCCTTCTTAGTGCAAGAAACTTAGTGTTCCAACTTGTTTAGATTTAGGATTTATCCTTAATCTTGTTTCCGCAACAAGCTGTAAATTGTTAATGATTTATCAATAAACAATTTAGAAAAGTAAAATCTGTGTGTTTGTATTCAACCCCCCCCCCCCCTTCTACAAACTTGTATAGCCCTTCGGGACCAACAGCATCGACTATCGCCGTGCTATCAGAATGTTCGAGGTATACTTTGCGCTCCGTAAAAGATACGTCTACAACTGGCGAGAACTAGAGCGCGAACTCGAACTTCAAATCAAAGGGGGAGATTGTTAGGGTCAATTTATGTTGATTTAAAGTTCAAGGGTCTGTATTGCAATTCTTTAATTTGAGCTTTGTTAGTGAACGGGCCGTGGGCTTGTTAACCACGGGCCCGTTATATATAATGTGCATTAGCCTTAGAAAATAGGCTAGTGGTCTCATTTGCTTTCCTACTTTGTATTGTAATTCGCTCTCAATTGAAAGCTAATATGGATGACTAGTTGAAATCATAAACTATATTGTTTTACATCTTTTGATTTCTTTGTTCATTGCACGGACCTGGAACTAACATATGTGAAGTCAAAGGATAACATCGCGGATCCGCTAACCAAAGGGTTAAATAGAGAGTTGGTTAGTAAGTCGTCAAGAGGAATGGGACTGAAGCCCATAAATGAGTAGGTCTATACAAAGGAAACCCAACCTAGTTAAGTGGAGATCCCACGATCTATGTTCAAAGGGATAACCTAATTGTATAACCTAAGGTATATCACTGTGGGGGGTACCCTTACTCATTCCTCTAATAAATAATGATAATGGTATCAGGTTAAGCCTATGGCTTTTAATGATCGTATTAAGAATACCTATGTGAGAAGAAGTGGGTCGCTTCTAAGGGAATTGTGGGGCTCAGTTCTCAACAGTTCTCACAGAACCAGGCAAGTGTTCATGACCATAACGGACACACCAATGAGGGCTTTACTATGTGAGGAAGAATCCTGTGTGAAGTATGTTACGGTCTACACGAACAGCAGAATAGTTCAAGGACATCATGTCTACTAGTCAGCTAGTTATCCAGATATGTTTCATAAGGGAAGGTTCAAAGGATAACACCTACCTATCCTCTACAGGGTTTAACCATTGAACTTCGAAACTATGTTTCTGTGACATATAGGACAATTCCCATTCATGTGGGGGATTGTTGGATTTTATAAAATGTGAATGGGAAATTGGAAGGGTGTAGATGAGACTCTTGACCCTCCAAGTTCTTTAACTCCTGTCGGTTTCACACATCAAGTTTAGGACAATATTAAAGTCTTCGCCTATAAATTTGAGTCTTTCCATCCATTTTTCTCACATACTTGGAAAATTGAAAAAGCCACAGAAACACTTGTTGAAGTTCACGCATCAGGTACAGTCCGGCAGATTCGTATCTGTTAAATACGTTGTATCCTGGGAAACAGAGGCTCTAGAGGGGGCGAATCTGTTTTAAGGACATTGTGCTTAGCACAAGCCTCGGGTGTTTACGGGTTTTCCAATCTGTTCCTTTTCCGTGTTTACGGGTTTCTCCAATTCGTTAGTCGACCGTTTTGTTTAGGCAGATTCGGTTAGATTGTCTTATTTTCCTCTAAATATAACAATCAATAGCTGAGAACTCCAGTTCTCACACACCACTCTTCAAAGCATTTGTCTTAGTTTTATTCTCTTTTTTCGTGCTAAAATATTTCTCTACCTTGATCTTGAGTGATTCTTAAGTGCTCTAGGATCAAAGTAAGATTGTTTAGGTTATAATTCTTCCTTTTCTTATTCCGCAATAATTTATAATAATTAACACAATTATTTACCTGTGAATAAGTATAGCAATTAAATTAATATAATAATTAACATAACTTTTTTTGTTAACCACATTTAACATATTTTTAATAAAGATTTTTTAAAAACAAATTTTGAGGATCATAATTAATTCTTATAGTTTGTTCAAAGAATAATTTATTCTGTTTAACAATATTAATCAAGAAGTGTTAAATATTATGAAATTAAAAAAATTGACCTAAAAAACCACCAACCTTAGACATCGTTTGGCAAAAAATATGTAGCTTGTAAGTTAGCTTATTTTTTAGGTACATGTTTGGATGACTATAAACTACCTTATAATAAGTTAGCTTTTTGAAACGCTGCTTGGATTAGCTTTTGAATAGTTTTTTCTGAATATTCCAAAGTTACCCTCATCGATATTAATTATTATTTATTCTATTATTATAAATAAATATTAATTTTTTTAATTTAATTATTATTAAATAATAAACAGTGATTAATATTAACTGAAAATTATTAAATTAAATTTTAATTATACATTGATATTAATTTTTAATTAGAATTATCGTTAATCATATAAATTATTTTTATATATTTTTTAACATTAATCAATATATTTTAGGGAAATTAATTATTTTACTCTAAGTTGGAAATTCGGTTACAAAAATACCCCATCTCTCTCCCATTTAACAAAAATACCCAAAAATCCCATGATTTTAACCTCGATCGCGGACCCCATAAAAAATTCATTTTAACCCCTGGAGTCCGCGATTTTCCCCCAAAATTGTCAAGATTACAAATTTGGTCCCTAAGTCCGCGATTTTTATAAGGCTCTGCGATTTTGGCCTCCGATTTCATGTTTTATGAGTTTTTCACTTTTTTGCATGGTTTTACTGTTTTTTCCACACTTATGTCTGAGTTTGTTCAATTATTGTACTATTGTCATTGAATTTGCGGTTGCAATTCATATTCTCCATCCAACTTTCGTCTATAAAGAGCAGTAAAATGCAATCCATAATCGTTCATCACATCCATTCCATTGCTATTTCTTGTTTTGTTTCTTCATCATTTCAATTTTTTCTTTCTGAGATACTACTGAAAAAATTAGTTTAGCTATTGAAAAAGCTAAGCTATATTTCTGTTGCGATGGTGAATGGGTGCAAGACAACAATGGGTGAGATTTTGCTTATAAATCTAAGCATGGTGTACAATTGGCAGTAAACATTACACATAAGAAGTTTCTTGCTTACGTCATGCAAAAATTTGGAATCGAACCTTCTGCTGTTTGCAAGGTAGTGTACAAGAATAATGGCTCAATGTTGGAGTTAACCGACGATCGAGATGTCTCGGGTTTTATACAATTTGCAGCCCAGTCAGAAAGACCTCCAGCACTTTTTGTGTATGTCGATTCATCGATGTGCGACGAAGGTGATGACGAAGGTGATGACGAAGGTTATGAAGAAACCCATGTCGGTGGTAATCAACTGGACACCTGAAATCTCAATTTCAGGCGTCCTATGACCCAACATTTTATTCGGGTCATACATATGGTCTTAGCGACTGTTATCCCAATTTTGTTCCGGAGACGCAACTAGAAGAAGAAGACCAAGAAAGACGGTTTGCTGGAGTTGCTGATGACGAAGCCCATGTTTTCACAATGGGTATATCTGATATGGACAGATCAGATACCGATAATGATGAGGACGAAGAAGTAGAAACATATACCCCTAGTAATAAATCATTTGGTGAGTTAAATGATTATTTTGATATGCCTCCTCCCCTTCTAACCCCGAAGACTTATATACCAACCTACCAACCCGCACCTTATACTCGTAGTTCAAGGATAAATGAAGGTCAGGTATTTGATACGAAGAACGAAATGGCCATACAGCTCGGAATTAAGTTCATGGAAGAGGGTTTCGTGTTTAAAACGAAGAAATCCGACAAACTCAGATACGAGGTTGTATGTGGGAGAGAAATTTTTTGTAATTAGAGTATGACGTCGAAGTCCGTTGGCCCTAAAGGAGGGTTGTTTAACGTTAGAAAGTTGCATAACGTACACACTTATTCGAGGACGCAACTAAATCCCAACCACCGACAAGCCAACAAAAGGACTTTGGGCCACATACTGAAAGGCAAATTTCTTGATGCTAGCAGGGCATTTCGGCCAAAGGACATCGTCAAAGATATAAACCTACAGTACGGGACCACAATTGGTTACCACCAAGGTTGGCGTGCGCGATGCAGGGCACTACTAATGGTGAGAGGCACTCCCGAGGAGTCGTATGAATGACTCCCTGCGTATTTATATAATTTGGAGCTGCAAAATCCAGGTACACGCACCAGAATAAGGACGGATTCAAACGGACATTTTGAGTTGTGTTTCGCTGCCCTTGGATGTGAGGTACGTATATTAATACGTCATATGTTTATATATTATAAATTATAACATTTACATAGGGAAACCACCTACGTTTTTGCAGATCCGCACATTTTTGACAAATTTGTGTCATGTCCTTGTAATAGACGATGCCTATTTAAGGGGACGTTACTTGGGTATGATATTCTTGGCGGTTGCCAAGGACGGAAATAACAACATTGTGCCCATAGCTTTCGGAGTAGGCAAGTCCGAGACCAGGGAGGAGTGGGGTTGGTTTCAGTCCATGTTGAGAGAATGTATCGGACACCCGGCAGGGTTGGTGTTTATGTCCGACAAGGCTTCTTCCATAAGCGCCGCAAGTTCTACCGTGTACCTAACGACCCCTCACGCCCTATGTTGTTGACATTTGGATATGAACGTGAAAAACGCGGACTAATGCATTACAACATACCACACGACCTACTGGAAGGCATGCAAAGCGTATACGGTTTGGGAGTGTGACCGGTACATGAATGCACTACGAGTTAGTGTAGATCGTGGAGCACAAGTTATGGACGATGCTGATTAGGAGAGGTGGTCAAGGGCCCATTTTCATGCACAACGGTACAACATTATGACCTTTAATAGTGCAGAGTCGGTGAATGCACTCTCCCGTTTTGCTCGTAGATTACCGATTGTCAAACTTATGGACTACTTCCGAACCTTTACACAAGAGTGGTACCTACTTCGACGGCAAAAGGGAGGTTGATAAACTATGAAAATTTGAACTTATATTAGTTGCTTTTTCGTGTTCTTTATAAATCGTAACACAATTAACACATATTTGTAGATCAAATGCGTAATAGACTCGCTCCACTGGCAGAGAAGATAATTCTCAGAAGGGCGGGAAAGTCTGCGACATGGAAGGTAAACGGAATTAGATATGAGAAGTACCAGGTTCGGGATAACCGTTATGACGCGACTGTCGATATGATCAACCATGTTTGTTCATGTCTGCAATGGCAATATTATGGGTTACCGTGCGGTCATGCCATCGCTGCTGCAAGGCGTATGAGTCGTAGAGATTGCAGCGATTTGGCTATAAGTTACTATACATACAAAACTTACCAGGAAACATATCGGGAGGTAATCAATCCAACTGGACCCCCTGAATCATGGGTGTCTCCACATGTTCCCCTTCTGCCATGCTATCCACCGTTATAAACTAAGAGACGTGCCGGGAGACCAAGTAAGAACGATTGGCGTCCATCTCGTGGTGAAGGTCCGAAACAGAGAAAATACGGTAGGTGTGGAGCAGTAGGACATACTCGTGGAGAATGTCCAACTCCTGCCCCTTCAAGCGTGCCTAGGAGTAGAGGTTCATGTAGCCAAAGAAGTCGTTCGTAGGGCCCATCGGAGCTAGAACCATATGGAACTTTAAGATATGATAGCATTGACCTGAACATTGATTTCCCTTGATTGTAACGACTAAATCTTGTATGTTAAGTGCTCTTGTTTTTATGTTTAGTGTTCATTTTATCTACTTTATCGTGTTTGTTAAGTATTCTTGTATGTAAAATAAAGTAAACTATAAAGCATCATTTTATTGAAAACATAGAAACAGATACAATTCATTTAACGAAAACCAACAACCACCCTTGGAGAAATCTACTACGGGTAGATATCCTGCATTTTGATGACCCAGTAAGACTTTCCTTTGATCATGTCCTCCATGCCGGTGTAGCTTTCTTTGATTTCTGTTATTTCATCTTCTATTTCCTCAATCTCTCGTTGCAGATCCCTAAGCTCGCGCTACCTTTGTGTCAGGTCTTGTTTCTTCTCCACTAAAAACTCCTCTTTCCTTTGCTGGATTTCCCTGTTATGTAGCCACATCCCTTTTATCTTTTCGATGTCTGCGTTCGCCTCATCACAAGACTTTCGCAGTCTGGCAGGCATTATTTGAGTGACTGTACGGCCCTCCGGCTGGGTATCATCATACATTGGTGGTTCATTGAAGTTATGATCATAGAAGTATGTCTCCCATGCCTTGTTCCATTGTTCTTTCTTCTCCTCCGTGATTGGCCAATCGGCCGCAGTTCTCCCAAACTATGACCACTCCTCCGTTGCTTCGGTAGTTACTACGGAAATTTCCATCATTCAATGGTTGGTTGTCGGTGGAGCATGAAGTGCCAGCCCCATTCACTGACCTTTTCCCCTTAGAGCGTGAACCTCCAGCCATAATGTTACGAAAAGGAAGAGAATGTTTGTAAACGGTGTATATGGTAGAAAGGATAGATAGGAAGTTGTGAATTAGTACTTCACCAGAACATCTACTTATAGTCGCGAAAAGGTAGGTTTGCGATCGCGGATATGGATATGGTCAAAAGATTCTTCTTAAAAGTTCCTGGAAAATTCTTCTGCAAAGTTCTCCAGGAATCGCCTGAAAAAGGCTGCCAGATTCGCCTACAAAGGCCTACAAGATTCTCTTGAAAGAGCCTGCAGGATTCGTCTGAAAAAGGCTGCCAGATTCGCCTGCAAAGGACTGCAAGATTTGCCTGAAAAAGGCTGTCAGATTCCCCTGCAAAGGTCTGCAAGATTCTCCTGAAAAGGGCTGACAGATTCCTCTGCGAAGGCCTGTAAGATTCGCCTGAAAAGCTGAAGGTTTCTGTTGAGCCAATTGCTCCTTGTGGCTATAAATACCCGTGTTAATACCAACTGTAAAAGTCACAACATCCATTCAACATTTTGATATCATAATAGTCTCGTCTTTCACCGAACACATGGTTGGAAATGCATCATCTTCAAACCCACCGTCTTCACAAATAATGTCGTCGAGACTAAAAAAAGCGATAGAAAAAAAGTGAAGCAGAGACCGAGCAACTCACTGAAGAGTGGAAACATATGATGGCCAGAAAGGATGGACACCTGAAAAGGATCGAAGAGGAAGAAAAAGAGATAAAAAGGTTGAAGAGGGAAATAAAAGATAAGGAGTTTCTTATTCGTCGAGAAAACTTAGAAGTCCACAACATTGTAAAAGAGTTCGCAATTCTTCAAGCGAAGGTTAACGAGAAGCAAACCTGGATTGATTAATGTAAGGAACTTTATCCTTAGGTGGTGCTAGGGGTGTTGGTTTCGTAGTTTGCTGTTTCTATGTTGTTGTTTCTATGTTGTTGTTTTGTACTTTCCAGTTTCTATGTTGTTGTTTTGTACTTTCCAGTTTCTATGTTGTTGTTTCGTACCTGGAGTTGTTAGGTCTCATTTGCTAGTTGAATAGAAGTTCAGGGACTAAATATGCTATTTCTTGTAAGTATCCCTTAGGGCATATTAATAGGATGACAATTCCATAATTAGGGTTTAATGACTTTTATGGTTTCCTAATTACCTTTGTTCAACTACATTGTGTTCTATTGATTTCTGCAATTCAATACATGTTCTATGTTTGATTAGTTGATTCTTTTGTGTTGATTTCATCAATTGCACTTGATATTGGGATCCACAATTGGTATCAGAGCAGAAAGGCGAAAGATCCAAAGGTATTCTATTGATTTTGAGTCATTCCAGGTTATCGACTGTGTTCTTGAAAAGGTTTGATTTTTGATTTCTGAGTTAAAACGAAATTGGTGTTTAAGAATTCATTAGTATTGTTTTCCTAGAGTTTATCACAATTCTTGGAACTATTTGTTAAGTTTTTAATCATCAATTTTTGAAAAATCAAGTTTCTGGGTTAAAGGTCTATGTTTTGCTATTTTTCTTGATTTGTTGCTTAAAGGTGTGTTTAGATTCAATTCATTCGATATTTTGTGCTATTTTGGTCTCTTGCGTTGTTAGTTTTGTTTACAGGATGCTTTTTCTCAAAGAAATCATGTCCAAATCTTGCGATTAAACAACAGGTACGTTTTTCCCGACTTCAATTTTTCCCGACCTGCTTGAATCTGGGAACTGAGGTTTCCCGGTTCGGATCATACCGGGTCTTTGAAAATCCCGGTTTCGGTCTCTTGTGTCCCGGTCTCAGCCCCGGATACCCGTACCGGATTTCATACCGGTTCCTAGTTAGGTTTTGATTCCAGTTTTATCTGGATCTCGCTCCGGGTTCCGGTTTCTCCCGGCACTAACACCGGGTTTCGGCTCGTCGCGGGTGTTATACCAGGTTCCGGTTCCATACCAGGTTTCGGATTTCTCTGTTGCAGATTTCTTTGCTTTCTGCTTTACTCTGTTAATTATTTATATTATTCTTTCTTCCTTTGTTCTTTTCAATTATATTTCCTAAGTGTCACTATCCAGCTAGTTCGAAGGTAGGTTTGCGTTAGGTCTATCAATCCTCGTAGGTAAATCGCGTTAGATCACTCTTTTACCTTTGGATCATCCTACTCGTCTTACGGTCACTCAGGTGCTTAATCATGAACACTCAAGACGCGCTCGCTATAGGATCCGACTTGAAACCCCCGATCCTATATAGAGGAGAGTACAACTTATGGAAAGACCGATTCATGTGCTTCATTGAGTCGAAGCCTCTCTACCACGAGATCCTGCTTTCGTTGACGGACGGGCCAACCGCTACACCAATGATGGACGTTGCAGGTCAACGACAGCTGAAGAAAAGAAAAGGGCGGAAGGCGATAGACTTGCTAAGACTTACCTGATCTACAGCCTTCCGAATAATATATATTGCAACATTGATAGTCAAAAGGTAACTGCTAAAGGGATGTGGGATCAACTGGCGAAGATTATGCAAGGCAGTCATGTGGGGAATCTACTGAAGGTTACCAACTGTCTTACTCGTTATGAAGCTTTCAAGGCACGGAGAGGTGAAACACTGACTGAGACATACGAAAGATTTTGCACTCTCATCAACGACCTCCATGAGAACAAAATCTCTAAGACGAACACGAAGAACAACATCAAGTTTATGAACAACCTTCAGCCTGAGTGGAAGGGATTTCTTTCACATGTTCGACACAATCACATTCTAGAGAATGTTCCACTGCACGAACTCTACGAGATGCTGTTACAAGATGAAGACGAGGTCCGCGAACTCATGGGAGATCAGAAATCTACTGAGAAGACAAAAGAAGACCCTCTTGCTCTCATTTCTCACAAGAGGGACAAACACGTCCCGCGAAGTTCGTATCGAGAAGAAGCTCAAAGTGAGACTGAGCATGAGGACGACGAAGATGAAAGTGACTCCGATCCAGAGCTTGATGGAATCAAGAAAGCTGTCGCTTTATTATCTAGGGAGTACGCGAGAAATAAATTTTTCAAAAAAACCATCCAACAACAACTAGAGGTACTCCACCAACACAAAGCAACGGGACTACAAAGACAAGTATGAAGGAAAGAGAAAGACAGATGAAGGAAGAAAGAGGTATGACGAAGGGAAGAAGTCTGAGGGAAAGTCTAAAGGGAAGGAAGAAGACGAACCAGTAAAGTGCTAGAACTACGGAAGGCTTGGCCACTTTGCTAGAGACTGCCGGAAACCTGTAGTAAGAAACGCCGAGTACTACAAGAACAAGATGCTTTTGGCGAGGCAGAAAGAAGCTGGTAAAGCTTTGATGGCAGAAGACGATCACTGGCTCGTTCTTACCGAGGACGAAGAGGAAGAGGCTGAAGCTCACATGTGTTACACTGGCACTCAACCAGAATAGTCTGGATCTGAAGATAAATCTTCGAGCAAGCCTAATGAGAAAGCTGAATGTCAGGTATGTGCTTCTACTCACGACAAACTTATCGATCAGATGCAAGTAATGGTGCATACTTTAGATTCGTATAAACAAAAGGTTAAAACAAAAGACGCCCTAATAACTAAACTAGAAGCCGATGCCAAACTCAAATATGACACCATAGGCAAACTAGCGATTGAAAAAGCTAAACTGTAACACCCTTGAATTGGGAAAGAGCAACTAAATAAAATTTTCGATAATACAACCAAAATAGTAGGATTTCTCCTTATACTTCAATACGGGAAAATACCTCCAACAACACATATAACTCAAGTCTTAAATACAAAGGCTAAGTTCAAATCGGGTGTTACTTATCTCAAGTACAATTGCTTTCCCAAAACTCAATGCAAAAGACTTCACTACCAATTAACCTCTCGAGCACACTACTAGCACTCGACCTTTCGTAGTGTCACTAGAACTACACCCAACCTGAACCTGTTGCACATGCCGACAAATAAAAAGGGTTAGGCTAACGCCTAGTGGGTTCAAGAGTTTATAACATGATTTATATAATTTGTAGAATGAAGGTTTGCGACATAAATCAGGATTTCCTAAAGAGTGTATGAAAAGATGTAAACGACTCATTTTCCAACGCACACAAAGTCTATGAGAAAAGTTCCCAAAATGTATAAAGTGTTTTCCATATTGAATTCCAACTCCAACTCACTCAAAACGCGCTTAGACGTTAAATATCCCAAGAAATCTAAACGTGGACAAAACTCCAATATTTTAACACATCCAAATAGGATGAGGCATAGAACTCTGCCAATAAACCGTGAAGACATTTCATATAAATAAAGAGCGTCACCGAAAATATGGATAAAAGTAACTACCCAAACTTAGGCCACTTATGATGTTACTGGATAAAAGTTCCCAAAATGTATAAAGTGTTTTCCATATTGAATTCCAACTCCAACTCACTCAAAACGCGCTTAGACGTTAAATATCCCAAGAAATCTAAACGTGGACAAAACTCCAATATTTTAACACATCCAAATAGGATGAGGCATAGAACTCTGCCAATAAACCGTGAAGACATTCCATCGAAAGTGACGGACACGTAAACTTAGGCCACTTATGATGTTACTGGATTACACCTCAAGTACCGATCTTAGTTACCATGCCTTAAAGACATCACAACCTCAAACCTTTCCCATGCCTTTATTGCCTACTCCGTCGAGTTACACCTCAAGGACTTATGGAACCATATTGCCTATCCAGTCTAGACGAGTTACACCTCAAGGACTTCAATGTCCCTTATTGCCTACTCGCTAGCGGCCCCACGGCCTAACGTATATAACCATGCGTTCCCATAGTCCACTCCTCGTGCACAAAGAGATAAACCATCAAATAAAGACTGACTTACGTGCCTATTGATCCAATGCAACACAATCTACAAAAACATGCCCATCCCGAAATGACTAAAGCACCCGAGCATGTAAATATAAAAAATATGCAATAAAATGCATCAAGTTGCAATAAATGCAAACCATAAATAAGACTTTCTTAAAGTCAAAACCGAGCAAAATGCTCAAAACTTATTAGACCCATAAATAATGGTCATCATAGCATAAAACGCATTTAAACATTGTTTAGATAAACATGTACCACAAAATCATCATTAACCCAAAACTCGACACGGGTTTCCCCAAATGGACGCATGCCCCTTATAATTCTCAAAATGACTCATGACACTAAAATGTGCCTTTTCTCAAATGGTTTATAAAATCAATTACCCAACATGAATCCATTGAATGAACTTTATTTGAGCAATAAATCATTTGAAGACATATTTATGATTTCTACACATCAAAATATTCCAAAATCCCAAATTTGTGTGTTTTACAATCTTTATAAAGTTAAACACTTAAAAGAGTCAACTTACCAAATAACTCAACAGGTGATAAGTATAAGTAAAACACACAAATACTTGGAAAATAACATTTTTGGCATGCACAACGTCTTCGCAAATCAACTTGAACTCACCTTGCTAGATTTAGGCTAAATCTAGATTTTTCCCCAAACGTAAGCTCCTTTGAAGAAACTTGAATCCTTAAGCCAAAACTTCCAAAAACCTAGATCCATAAGTTTCCAACCATCAATAACCACATTTAACCATTTAGAATTGTTCCCCAAACATCAACCATCAAAATCTCCATTTATACCAAAAACCCTAATTTTGACCTAACTTTCCCAAAATCATCTAAACCAAAAACTTGAGAAATAAAACACTAGGAAGTCATAGATGGAGCATTTATAACTCAAACAAGGATTTAGAAAAGAAGAGGATGAACTTACCCCATGGATCTTGAGTAGAACCACAAAACCCTAGAATCTCAAGAAAATGAAGATGAAACTTGAATCTTGCACCAATAGATGAAACCACTAGCATAGATGATGATGGAACACTTGATTTGTAAGAGAGAAGCCCCAAAAATGAGTTAGGGTTCTTATGAGAGGGTGGGAGATCGGTTTGGGAGAGAAAGGGAGGGTTGAGAGGTGAGAAATGAGAAAAAGAGCTGAAAATTTGAATTTAACAGCACCCAACACCATATGCGCGACATTGCCACGCGACATTAACATGGCCAATGTCGGTGGTCATAGTCGCACAAGGTGTACCGAATGTTGCCCCTTCCTTGCGACTATGCCATGCGACTGTGACACGGTCATAGTCGCCGGTCATTGTTGCTTGACCCGTACCAAGCCCCGAAACTCGACTTTTTCAACGCCAAAACTCACTCTTAGAGACTTTAAGTAATATCTTCCCAACATAAATTCCACCATTTTCAAGATGCAAAACATTTGGGTGATATTTACTTACCGAAATTACGGGTGTTACATAAACATAAGTGCATAATAGAAAACTATCAATCTGAATGCTCAGTTATTTCCAAAAGAGCAGAATCCCTAGAGACTCAATTATCTGAATTCACAGAAAAGTTAAACAAGTCTCAAGAGTAGTATAATAAGATTGTCACTCTTCGGTTAAATGTTCAAAAGGAAAACGATGATTTGACTAACAATCTTAAGGATCTCGAATCCAAACTTTATAAACGAGGTCAATCAGACCAAACCATTCATTTGAACAACCCAGAGGAATTCAAGTACTACAACGCTCATTGGGGACTCGGATATGACAATCCGTGTTACCTAAAGAAAATCTTATCACAAGTCCCCACTCTTTATGAATTCAACTTTTTGGGACAAACTGGTATTCCTCTACCAAATGGACCAAAATGTCTCCGGAGGATGAGGAAAAAGAAACCATTAAGCGACAAACTGGTATTCCTCTACCAAAAGTAGGGGAAAAGCCTGAGAATGTCGAGTCTAATACGGAATATGAACAACCTCGGAAGAACATTAGTGTTCAGGTTCCTTTTGTTTATGAAAAACTTAATGCTTCTTATTTAAAAAAAACAAAAACCTTATCTGTCAAACGATTATTTCGACATATGTTCTCTTTCCAAAGCTGCGGAAACCCCCGTTCCAGTTGAGGCAACACTAGATGTAGGATCTTATGATCAATCAGAGTACAAACAATATGTTCCACCTCTGATATTGGAAAACGTTATTTTCCAACTCGAAGAATCGATTGAAAGAGACAAGGTTGCTTTTGACTTCAAAAGGACCATTCTTTTATCTACCTTTCACGAGCTTAAACAAAACAAAACCGAGACATTGTCTGAATCTAAAAGAACGGCCTTTAAAACCGAGATTGCTAGACTAACGTCTAATCTGTCCGCATTGGCGGTAGAAGCTTTAAAGGAGAGGTTTGCTAGGGAGGAAACTGAAAATACTCTGATTAAAAATAGCATCCCCAACTCAATCTCGGTTGAACCGTCCACCACACATTCAGATAGTTCCTCATGCAAAGCCTTCTTAGGCGTGTCTCCTGACACAGATGAAAAGGCTTTGAATTCTTCTAGTAAAGGTAAAGAAATTCAAACTGATTCGATAAACATAAATTTTTTCTTCGATTTTGACAACCCTTTCGCAGCTGATCCCTTCCAAAACATTAACTGTTCCTCATCTGACTCGGACGATGATTATCCGTTTGATTCTGCTCAACGGTTTTCTGACGTTATGAATTCCACGGTTTGTCCCGATGAAGAAACTTCGAAAATTGACTTTTGCCCCGACGCTTGTATGTCATCTTCAACTTCTTGATAAAATGCCCACACCGGTAATTTTTGAAAGAGGAGAATGTTCTAACTCCAAACACGTTTCCCAAACCACTTCATCGAAACCTAAATCTAAACGTCGGTCAAAGAAACAATCTAAAACCGGTAAAAAGACTAAACGACAATCTTACTACTCTAGTTCCTCCGACAATAACTTTAATACTATTACAGGTAAAACGGGTCGGGGGAGAGCTGTTCGACAAGAGTCGGTAGAAAAGAAGATGAAGATACGCCAAAAGAAGACGCAATCATTTAATTCATTTTTGCATTCCAAGATGAACAATGACAATCATGGTTTTGCTTTTAATAAGTCTGTTGAACACAATTTTAAATATCCGTTAAAACTTAATTATGTTCAGCAATTGATTCAACTTTCTCGTGATTGTGTGTGTTGTTCTATATGTGGATTGAATGATTTCGTTGATAATAAACATGCATCTGATTGGTTTGGCATGTATCTTGTCTTTAATTCTCGTGATTTGTTCTAAATCTCGAAAAGGACCCAAATTTAGACGGGCTCCGAGATAAGGTGGTGCACCTAACTCATCAGGACCCATTTCCAAATGGGTACCTAAGAACCCTTAATCTCTGTTTTACAGCCTGGTCATGTGTGGTTTCTAGATTTCGGCTGCTCCAAATACATGACTGGAAAAAGGGAGCTTATCACCAACTTCAAGGAGAAGTATGTGGTGATGTGATATTTAGGAATGATAATGTAGCCCCGATCATGGGTTATGGAGACCTAGTCCAGGACAATATAACGATCAAGCGGGTGTCCTACGTCGAAGACCTTGGGCACAATCTTTTCAGCATCGACCAGTTCTGCGACAAGAATCTTGAAGTCAATTTCAAGGCAAAGCGGTGCAGTATTCGAACTGAAGACGGGACGGAGAATCTTTTCAGCATCGACCAGTTCTGCGACATAAGCCGTGTGCCTTATGTCTAAAGCCACCACTCAACAGAATTGGTTGTGGCACCGACGGCTATCTCATCTCAACTTCAAGAGTATAAACAAGATGGTGTTAGGCGGTCTCGTTAACGGAATGCCAGAACTGAAGTTTGAGAAAAAGCATTTATACTCAGCATGCGAGATGGGCAAAATGAAGAAGGCGACTCACAAACCAAAGTTGTTCCAAGTACATCCAGACCATTGGAGCTCATGCACATGGATCTATGTGGTCCAATGAGGGTACAAAGAATCAATCACAAGAAATACGTACTGGTGATGGTGGACGATTTCTCGCGATACAACTGGGTCAACTTCCTTCGTTCTAAGGATGAGGCTCCAGGGTTGATCATCAACCACCTGAAGAGTGTCCAGAATAATATGCAGCCCGCCATTCGATCGATTCGCAAAGATAACGGCACCGAGTTCAAGAACCGCACCTTGGGTGACTATGTAACACCCTAAAAATTGGAAAAAGCAACTAAATAAAAACTTCGATAAAATAATCGCATAAGGATAAAATTCCTTCTACAAACCATTCTTGGAATTACCTCAAGATAAACATTATATTTTCAACAATCAAAACCTAAGTCATTCTCCAGGACTACAAAAGATCGGTTGTTACTCAACCCAAAAATCAAGTTGCTATTCCCCAAAAGCGGAAGACTTCACCAAGCTATTTACTTCTTGAGCACTCAACTAGCTCTCCACTCTTCACAGTGTCTCTAGAACTACATCCCAACCTACCTGTTGCACATGCCGACAAATAAAAGGTTAGGCTAACGCCTAGTGACTTCAAGAGTTTTATCATGGTTATATAATTCGTAAAACGAGGGAGGTGCAATTTAAATCATGAGTTCAAAAAGAATTATTTTAGATGCAAACCACCCATTTTCCAACGCACACAAATCCCGTGATGAAAGCTCTAATATAAAACGATTCTCAAAATGGACTCATCCCAAAACCCACTTGAAAAGTGAAATAGTATTTGATTTTCAAAAAGACTGAAATCATGAATAAATCGTTATTGTTCAAAACATCCCAAACACGGACGAGGCATAAACCACAACTCATATATCATGGAAAACAATGCATATAAATATAATACGTCACAGAAAACATGGATAAAAATAAATACCCAAAGCAACACCTTTCAGTGACGGGGGAGACCCGATTACATTGCACGTGACGGAACACAAAAGTAGGTCACATATCTATGTAATAAAACAAACACATGGACTATACTCATAAGGACATATCGAGCTCAACCCCTCTAGGTCTATTGCCCGTGGAGAATCAAATTCAACCCCTCTAGGTCTATACTTTGAGATGTCCAAGTCCTCACAAACATCCAAGCACATTGGGATTACACCTTACTGCTCATGGGACGATGCCCGACCATATATGCCCACATCTTACTTACCTGAAACCTGATGCCTATCCCGTGCCAAGCACATTGGAATTTGTTAGCCTCAAGTATCCACTATGTAAAAGTATTGAAAATAATTCAAGATAGAAGACCAACAGAGAGCAGACAGAAGACATGGAAGAAGTTCATCAAGAAGACCAACAGAGCTCAACAGAGCTCTGTCGGATCCAACAGAAGAACAAATTCAACAGAGGAACAAGTAGTCATCAGAAAGACCAACAGAGCTCTTTCGACAGAGCTCTGGTGAAGTGAAGACCTCTGTCAGCCTAAGCCTCGAAGGAAAGCCCAAGTGTTAGACAAGTGTCCATACTTTCCACGTATGCCCTAAAATAGGAGACACACTTTCCACGTGTCATTCCAGGGTACGATAGTACACTGTCTATACTTTTTGAGGGCTATAAATAGTGAGGTAGTGGGACAAACATTTGTAAGCTTTGGGAAGAGTAGTTTTTCCACAATTGTTTAAGCACATACTGCAGCAATCCCGAGCACTACCTCCGTACGATATTGTTGTCCTATGAGATTTCCGAACACACTTTAACTTGTTCTTGGTGTGATTCATTATCAATATATGAGCAACTTTTATATCTGATCTTGTTATCATTTTACTGTTCAATATTTGATTCTCATAGTTCACTTATCGTTTACACAATCACTCATTTTAATGGCTTTATTTAATATGCTTCCGCTGTCTATTTTACTACCATTAATATGATACAACGTGAATCTGGGAACCTACAATTGGTATCAGAGCCTCTTTGGTTTTCTTAAGCCAAACGATCCAATCTACCAAGGTTGATTCACTGTTGTTGATTGTGTCTGTGTGTCCTTAAAAGCTTCATTGTATACTCTGTTTTTACTGCTTTCTAGTCCAGACAAGTCTTCATAGCTCATATAACTGTGTTTAAAGCTTTCTAGTTTAGCTTAAAATCTTCTCAAAAGTTACTGTTCCATTGGTTACTGTTTGAAACTCTGTCTCTAGCCGAAAATCGTTTTGCAACAAACTGTACTCTGTTTTTTTTTAAAATGGCTAACAACGGTATAAATGCTATCTATACTGCTGGCTCTTTAACAAAACCTCCTACTCTTCTGAGAGATGAATATCCTCAGTGGAAAATCAGGATGGTTAATTTTTTCGATGGTATGGATAAAGACCTCATGCGATCTGTCACGGATGGACCATTCCAACCCATGGTTTTTGTTCCTCGTGTACCCGCAACAGGAACTACTGCTGAGATTCCAGCTCATTATGAAGTTAAAACCACAGGTTTTACTGATGAGGAAAATTTAAAAATGGAAAATGATCTTAAAGCAGTTAGACTACTGATTATGGCCATTCCAAACGAAATATTTCAAGAACTAGATTCATGTGTTACTGCTAAGGAAATCTGGGATCAACTTCTTAACCAACTTGAGGGTGGTATCAAGACCCAAAAGAACAGAAGGACCCAATGTATAAATGAATACAACGATTTCAAGGCACTTCCTGAGGAAACCTTACAGCAAACCTACAACAGATTTAATGTGTTGATCAATAAATGCAAAAAATGTGGGGTTGTTAGGTCGAAGGAAGATAACAATGTTCTGTTTTTGAAAAGTTTGAATGATGAATGGTTAAATCTGTCCATGTCTTTACAAGCTAACCAGGACTTAGACGTATGGTCTTTAACGGATGTGTATGGCACTTTGACCGCACAAGAAAAGGAGGTTGTCAAGCAAAAAGGCAAATCCATCAGTGCTGGTCCAATCGCCTTAGTTTCTGATTCTAAGAAAACCACATCTGAAAGGTCCAACAGAGAGAGTTCAAGCAAAGAGAAAAAGAAAGAAAAGTCTGATAAGAAGAAAGGAAAGAAAAGTTTGATTGCAGAAAGTGAAACAGATGAGAGCTCATCAGAGGATGATGACATTCAAGCCTTTGCCCAATCTCTTGCTTTAATAACTCAGCAATTTAACAAGAGATTTGGCAATAAGTTCGACAGAAGAGGCAGATATGAGAGAGAAGGAAGGGAAGACATAAGAGGATATACAGCACCAGAGCAAAGTTCCAACAGAGTTGCCACAGAAATAGGGAAACCTCCACAAAGAAGTGAAAATCCACCAGCACAACAGAAGGCCGATGCTGCCCAACCTATCAATCAAAATGATGGACGCTGCTTCAGATGCGGCAAACCTGGACACTTCTCTGTTAATTGTAGAGGCAAACTGGTAAAAGACCATGTTAGAGCATTGTTGTATTCAAGATTTACTGTAAAAGTCAATGTACTGTATTAGTTAGCTGTGCCTTTATACCTTGTATGTTATGGGTATAAATAGGCATGTCTAGTTCTTAGTTAGGTGAGAATCTAGATCCCTTTAGAAACAACTTGAAGCATTTGTCATTTTACATTTTGAAATCAATATATGGATGACAAGATTGCTCTCTAGATTCTCTCTACACTTGTTCATTACTTTGTGCTAGATTTGGGATTTATCAATTGGTATCAGAGCTAAACAGAAGATTCAAGCAGATCGAAGACCAAATTGAAGATTTTTTACACTGTTCTTGAAGAATTCGGACCAAGAAGAAAACACTGTTCATCTGAAGTCTTATCATTCAGACATGGAGTTTTTCCAGATTTTGAGTTTTTGAATCAATTCTTTGCATCATTGCATTCGGATTTGCTTCCTGAACACTTTTAATTCTTGGATTAACATCAATATCTGCACAGAACTGACAGATCTGATCGATTCTTGAATTTTTTTTCGAAAACTTCAAGATCACTGTTTTGATCTTAATCTGTTCAAATTGATCGAATTGTGAATTGCAATCAACAGAAAAAGTGTGCGGATTTCAATTACGAACAATTTGATATAAGATTCATCACAATTGATCAAGAATTGAAGAAGTTATGGCAGATTAAGTGATTTTGAAGTTCGAAGTGCAGAATTCGGATCATTCTTGGTGAATTCGGATCATTCAAAGAGAATTCGGAACATTCATAGAGAATTCGGATTGTTCTTGGCATCATAAGTGTAGAATTCGACTCAAGAAGAATTCGAATTCATAGAATTCGAACCCTATTAGATTCGAATTGTAGAGAATTCGAACCCTGTTAGATTCGAATTGAGAACTTGTGTATTGATTTGAGTTGATTAAATTTTCCTAAGTATAGAATTCGAACCCTGTTGAGTTCGAATTGAGTGAATTCGAACCTAAGTACGTTCGAATTGAGTGAATTCGAACCAAGGTACGTCCGAATTGAGTGAATTCGAACCAAGGTACGTCCGAATTGAGTGAATTCGAACCAAGGTACGTCCGAATTGAGTGAATTCGAACCAAGGTACGTCCGAATTGAGTGAATTCGAACCAAGGTACGTCCGAATTGAGTGAATTCGAACCAAGGTACGTCCGAATTGAGTGAATTCGAATCCTTCTTGATTCGAATTGAGTGAATTCGAATCCTTCTTCATTCGAATTGAGCAAATTCGAATCCTTCTTCATCCGAATTCATTGAATTCGAACCCTTATTCATCCGAATTCATTGAATTCGAACCCTTATTCATCCGAATTCATTGAATTCGAACCCTTATTCATCCGAATTCATTGAATTCGAATCCTTATTCATCCGAATTCATTGAATTCGAACCCTTATACATTCGAATTCATTGATTTAAAAAAAAAAAAAAATCGTGAACAAAGACTGAAGATTGGGGAGAAAAAGTTTTATCCCGAAATTTTTCCTATAGTGTATTTCATACACTGTAAGAGCTTTTCAAGAAAAAATTTTATATAATTTTTTTGTGTATTTTCATACACTGTCTGCTTGATCTTCTGAACGATCAATTTCTAGCAATATTCAAAATGGTTTTACAACAAGTTATTGTTAAAAGCAGTGGTGAAGATTTGAAGCAAACTCTGAAAAAGGAGATTCCTCCACTTGCAAAAGTTTTTGTTAAACCAAATGTAAAGTTGCAACAAGTCATTATAACAGAAACATCTGTTAATTCACATGTATCTGTTAAACCAAATAATGAAGTGTTGCAACAAGTCATAATAACAAAAACACCTCCAAAGCCACTTGAAAAAGCTAAGGCAAATAATGGAATTTTGCAACAAGTTATTTTATCAGAAACATCTCCTATATCAGAAACTCCTGTTAAAGATAATGCTTCAAATTCTTCAACTCCTATTTTAAATAAAGCATTGGAAGAAGAAAATGTTTATCTGAAAAGACAAATTTTAGACATTTCTTCTTCAAATGCTAAACTTACTAAAAGAATAACTGATCTTGAAGTTTATATTGCAGATCTTGAAGCAAAGAAAGACAACTCAAGTCTGCACGATCAAATCGAGAATCTTCAAGAGAAAGTAACAACTCTTCAAAAAGAAAATGCCGATTTGAAGAGTAGAGAAGAAAAGAGAGTGAAGTGGAACTTAAAGTTACATGCTCAATTAAAAGAAGTTAAAGATATAGGGAAATTTTGGACAGTGAAAATGCCGATCTAAAGAGAAAACTGTCTAATTTTTCTTTTGAAGAAAAGAAAGTTTTTGAAGAAAAGAAGGAGACTGAGCTGAAATGTATAAAACTTTCAAAACAAGTTTCAGACTTTGAGAAAGTTTTATTTTTAGAAAAAGACAAGCTCGAAAAAGAAAGAGCTAAATTTGAAACTGAACGAAATTTTTTTGAGATTAAAAGTTCTGAACTTTCCATGAAAATCTCTGAATTAGAAAATCTTTTGGAAAAGGAAAGAAAAGATTTCACGAAAAAGAAAAATCTCTTTGAAAAGGAAAGTAAAACTCTTAAAAAGAAAAATATGGAAATTTTCAAAGAGATTACTGATAAAAGAAAGTTTTTGGAAAAAGATTTTGAATCGGAACGTGAATATTTTGAAGATGTGATTCTTAATCTTACCAAAAGATTATCTGGTTTATCAGCTGATATTATGAAGGATCAGTTGATCAAATCTGATCTCCAAAAGAAATTTGATCTAATTTCTAAAGAGAAAAATGTTTTGATAAACAAAGTCAAAGAACTTGAAGACGTCATTTTTAAATTTGATGTCTTAAAGCAGACCAGTCATAATTCTATCTTTCAGACTCCATTTGTTGATTCAAATGATTCTGAATGTTCTTTTAAAACTGCTTCAAGTTCAAGTTTTAAAAACATTCCTTCTAAACAACTTAATAGATCAACAGATTTCTCAAAAGGTCAGATTCGTTCATCTAATCTTTTCTATAATCCTCTGTTTGATAAATCGGATGATATTGTTAAAGTGCCTAAAATTAATACTTCCAAATCTGAAGAAGTTCCAGTCTTCAAGAGGGTGAAGATGGAATGGAGAATCAAAGGCACAACAGTTCCAAAGAAAGATGTGCCAAAATCATCTGTATCCACATCAAATGCAAAGAAGAACAATACGCCAAAAGGTAAATCTTATGCTAAACCTAATCCTATTCATTATGTAAATCATCTGATTAGGTTGGCCCATAAGAAAATCTGTTGTTCTTACTGTGGTTCAAATGATTTTGTGCATAAAGATTATACTTCTTATTGGTATGGTTCTTACAGTATTCCTTGTAAGAAATCTACACCTAACCCACTAGGACCCAAATGCCATTGGGTACCAAAATCTGCTTAATCTGTTTTGCAGGTTCTTCATGTGTTGTACTGAATTGTAGATACATACCACACACATGACTGAAAACAGAAGAGAAGCGGCGTATTTTTTGAAAAATATTTGTACCATTAAGGGGGAGACAAATATTAATGGCTTTTGAACATATCAGTTCAAAACCCGTGCTTCAACGACTATGGCTTCTGAACAATTCAGTTCAGGACCCGTACTTCAAAGACTAAGACTTCTAAACAAATCAGTTTAGAACTCACACTTCTCAGGTGATATCTTTAACTGTTACATCTTTCTGTTTCAAGGAACGTGGTAAAAGGTAACATTGGATTATATTTTGTTTCTACCACTTTGAAAATTTGAATCTTTACAAATTTAATTCAATGAGATAAAATTTTCAATTTTCATTCAATGAATTAAATGTGTGCTAAAAGATGATTTTACAAGTGTTTTTGTTTTATCTGAGTTATATTTGTTTCATCTTTCACCTCTGAAATAATTTCAAATCAAAGATATTTCAAGTCAAAGATTCGTGAACAAAGACTGAAGATTGGGGAGAAGGATCATGTAAAGTCCAAATGTTGCTGAATTTGGTTATCTTAGTTCTGAGTGGTTATCGGAATGCGCTTACACCTAAAAGTTCAACAATGTGGATGGTTTCACATCTTTCTGATCCAAACTCTAATCGTTTCTGATTTATCTTGTTCCGAATTGATGGTTCTATATAAAGATATGAAATCCATGTTCAAGACTTGAAGACAATCTGTTGAAGATTGTATTGAAGAAGGTTGATTTTTCAAAGAAAAAGACAATGACTTTTCATGTTTGTCTGAAGATTCTTCAAAGCTGAGTTCTTAAAGAGTATCAAAGCATATAGTTCACCGTGAACTAGTGGAGATAAAGCTATTTGAAGATGGTTTGATAGAGTGTCTGTTTGAGAAGATTGACTTTACAAAGAGCTGAAGACTGCTGTCATATTTTTTTAAATCTTGAATCCAAAGGGGGAGATTGTTAGAGCATTGTTGTATTCAAGATTTACTGTAAAAGTCAATGTACTGTATTAGTTAGCTGTGCCTTTATACCTTGTATGTCATGGGTATAAATAGGCATGTCTAGTTCTTAGTTAGGTGAGAATCTAGATCCCTTTAGAAACAACTTGAAGCATTTGTCATTTTACATTTTGAAATCAATATATGGATGACAAGATTGCTCTCTAGATTCTCTCTACACTTGTTCATTACTTTGTGCTAGATTTGGGATTTATCAGACCAGGACTACTACAAAAACAAATACAAGTACAATTACAGAGAAAGAAGTTATGTTGCTGAAATGGAAAATTAGGTTTCTGATTCATCCTCTGATGATGAACCAGAACAAGCCAACTTCTGTGGAGTTGCTGTGGATGATGAAAGTTTAGAAGAAGCTGTTGACTGGATGACTGGAGAATCAGAAATAACGAAGGGAACAACAGAAGAAGAAGATCTAGCTCATGCATTTGCTCTCACCACGATAGAGTCTAACGACAGAGCGCTGGAGACCACCAGACCCAGTGCCAAGGTATGCTCATCTGAATCCAAATCTGACTCAGAATTAGAAATGCATGTTTCTATGCTAAATGAGGAATTTCAACTTCTTAAACAAAAACTTTCTGAAGAAAAGGAGCTGAGAAAACTAGCTCAGAAGGATCTTGCCTTTTACAAAAGAGAGAAAACTCTCTTGGAACAAGAAAAGGAAGAAATCTTCAAAGAAAAATCTGAACTAGAAATCTCGCAAAAAAAGAAAGAGAGCTTGTTTTCTAACAGAATTAACGAATATGAAAACGTTTTGAAACAGAAGTCTGAAAAACTAAAAAAATCTGAAACAGAGAGACTTAATTCTGTTGCTCTAACTGATTATTTTCAAAGAGAGAGGGAAGTTCTACATCAATCCCTACAGAGAAAAGAAATTCAAATCAAAAAGTACCAAGATGCACAAGATGTGCATATCAAGATAAATTCACAGATGGATACGCAAGGTCTTGGTTTCTCTGACCTTGCTCCCTATGACAAAAGAAAGAAGACATCTCTGTCCTCTGTCTTTTGTATTGGGAAAATCCAAGAGGATGTGATATCTGGTAATGCTGTTTTCAAAAGAACCAAAATCTCAGATGCTTTCTCAAAACCAAAACATCTTAACTATAGGAACGTCAGCTATGACTCCTCCGATCAAAAGAAGGTTTTAAAACCATCCTCAGAGTTTATTCTTGATCAAGGAAGAGCTAGAATCATACTTCCTAACTCTGTTAAGAACTTGGGCACAAAAGAGATTTTTAACTTCAACTCATTCTTAGGATAGAAGTCTGTTACTTCTGCGACAGACCCCTCTGTTGAAATACCACAGAGCAAGCTGAATCCAGAAGCCCCAGCCTTCTCTCCTACCTCTGAATCTATTAGAACATCTTTTGAGGAGGATTTGTTGAAAGTTATCAAAGAAAATGCTGTTTTAGATCCCTAAAACCCAAGTTGAGAAGGTTCAGAACTGTTAAGTCAAAGGTCTCTGATGTACCTATCGAAACTAATACCTCCAACAGAGCCACCAGAGATTTTCTAGCCTCTGACCGTGACTCTGACTCCGAGGTAGATGAACAGATCTTTTGCGGTCAAAAGAAAATTTTACACAAGTTAAAGCAGATACCGACAGAATCTACGGATCTAAAAAATGATGTTTCTTTCTTCAAGAAACAATCAAGGTTTATACCGGTAACTGAATTTGACAACAAAGGTTTTAAGATTCTTGCTTCTAATGCAGTAGAAGTGGAGAAAAGAGAGAAAAACAAAAGCGTTTCAGTAAACCAAAATACTCTTGCTTTCAAACCTATAAAGTTCACACCAGAACATAAGGGAAAATGGATAGCAAACAACAGATCTATTCCAAATTCTGGTGTAAATCAAAGAGGAAATTCTGTCTGGTCAAAAGAGTCAAATTCAAAGAACCTCACATCAACAGAGTCTGTTTCTAAGAAACAAAGTCAGGACAGATTGTATGCAAAGACATCTGGTCCTAAAATCTTTCAGAAACAAGCTCCATTCAAACAGTTTTTGAATAAAAACAATGTGCATCAGTTATGCTCCATAAACTGCAACTGCATTCAGCTGTTACTTAAATTGAAAAACCATCTGAATGGTCCCCACTGTGTTCTAAATAAGTCGGTTCAAAAGAAAAATGTCAAGACTGTTAAGAATACACAAAGGAAAACCTCTGGCACATCATCCCAGTATAAACAATCCCAAGGAAAGTCTGATAATCCACCTAAGCCTAACAGGAAAGGACCCATTATGCAATGGGTACCTAAAAGAAATTAATCTGTCTTGCAGAAACCTCATGTGCAGATCTGGTACTTGGATTCTGGATGCTCCAGGCATATGACAGGGAATAAGGAGCGGTTAACTTCATTTAAAAACAAAATTGGAAGTGCAGTAACCTTCGGAGGAGACAATGGCGGAAAGATTAAAGGTTATGGTACATTAGTAAATGGTGGTGTTTCAGTCTCTGAAGGTGCTTATGTTGAAGGATTAAATCATAATCTTCTCAGTATAAGTCAACTCTGTGATCACGGATTTGATGTCAATTTCAGGAAGAAATATTGTTCCTTGTTACTTTCCGAGACTGGTCAAGAACTCTTAAGAGCTGACAGAAAAGGCAATCTTTATAAAATGAACTTTAAACCAAACCAAAACTCTACAACAGAGAAACTCTGTTTAGTGTCTTTGAAAAATGAAGATGCCCGGCTCTGGCATAAAAGATTTGCCCATTTGAACTTTCAAAACCTTGACAAGCTCGTGAAACTGAAATTGGTAAAAGGACTACCTTCCCTGAAGTTTGACAAAGACCATCTCTGTTCTGCTTGTGAGCTGGGCAAAATGAAAAGATCTTCACACAAGACAAAGAGTGATCATAGTTGTCCCAGACCTTTGCATATGCTTCATGTGGATCTCTGTGGTCCAATCTCTGTGCAAAGTCTATCGGGCAAGAAGTATATCCTTGTTTTAATTGATGAATATTCTCGATATACCTGGATTGAGTTCATCAGAGTAAAATCTGATGTCCCAGAAATTCTGATAAGTTTGTTGAAAAGGATACAGGTTCTGTTAGATCTAAAGGTACAAAAGTTGAGAAGTGACAACGGGACAGAATTCAAGAACGCCAAAATTGATGCCTACCTAACAGAGGAAGGTATTTCCCAAAACTTCTCAGCAGCATGAACTCCACAACAAAATGGAGTTGTGGAGAGAAAGAACAAAACTCTAGTAGAAGCCGCCAGAACCATGTTGGCTGGCTCTGTTCTTCCAATGAACTTCTGGGCAGAAGCAGTCTCAACAGCATGTTTTACCCAAAACAGAGCTGTAATAGTGAAAAGATTTAAGAAGACTCCCTATGAACTCATTAACAAAAGAAGACTAAACGTGAAATTCTTTCATGTTTTTGGCAGCAAGTGTTACATATTGAATGACAGAGATCATCTTGGAAAGTTTGATAAGAAAGCAGACGAAGGAATCTTTATTGGTTATTCCTTGACCTCTAAAGCCTACAGAGTCTACAACTTCAGATCTCGGGTCATTCAAGAAATTGTAAATGTGTCCTTTGATGAAAGAACATCAAGATTCTCTGATCAAAAATCAACAGAGGGGACATATACAGAGAAGGTGACGACAAGCTCTTCAAAGACAAGAGAAGAAGATATAAATCTCATGTTCAACGATTTTTTCAATGATGATGATTCCTCTGATAACGTCAACAGAGGAGATCAAGCTCAGAACTCAACAGAACAAAATCTTACAGGTACAACTCTTACTGGGCCCTCAAATTTTTCACCATCTACTTCTTTGTCTATAGGAGTAATTCAAAGAAATGAGGAACCACAACAGAGCGAAAGAGAACCTGTTCAAGAACCATCATCACCTTTGCTAACTAGTATTGGCAGAGACTCCTTGTTTGAAAGCTCACCTTCACAGAGCCCTGTTAATGACTCTCAGAGCAATGAGGCCACTCTCCAAAGTTGTGTGCCACAGAGCCCTGGTCCCATTCAACAGAGCTCTGATGCTGAAGTTCGTCTTTTCCCATCAGAAGCACAAACCCCGCCTGTTGTCCATGCTCCCATGACACGATGGACAAAGGATCATCCTCATCATCTTATCATTGGTGCTGCTAAAGATGGTGTGAAGACAAGATCAGCCACAATCAATGAAGCTTTCTTTGTAAATTTTCTAAGCATGATTGAGCCGAAGAAGATTTCTGAAGCCCTAGAGGACCCAAATTGGATCGAAGCTATGCAAGAAGAGCTTCTGGAATTTGAGAGAAATAAAGTCTGGTCCTTGGTTCCACTCCCAAAAGGAAAAACAGCCATTGGAACCAAATGGGTGTTTAGAAACAAAAAGGATGAAGATGGGATTATCATCAGAAACAAAGCCCGTCTGGTTGCAAAGGGATACAGACAAGAAGAAGGAATTGACAATGACGAAACCTTTGCACCTGTGGCTAGGCTAGAAGCCATAAGAATCTTCCTAGCCTATGCTGCTCATAAAGGTTTTAAGGTCTATCAAATGGACGTCAAGTCTGCCTTTCTAAATGGCAAACTGCAAGAAGAAGTTTATGTCCAGCAACCACCTGGTTTTGAATGTTCAGAGTTTCCAGACCACGTTTACAAGTTAGACAAAGCTCTCTACGGCCTTAAGCAAGCTCCTAGAGCCTGGTATGAAACTCTGTCCAAATTTCTGTTGATCAATCACTTCGAAAAAGGTACTGTCGATAAAACTCTATTCTTTAGAAGGTATAAGAATGATATACTTCTGGTACAAATATATGTTGATGATATTATTTTCGGGTCTACTCGGCAAGAGTATTGTGACAAGTTTGAGAGTTTAATGAAAAGTGAATTTAAAATGAGCATGATGGGAGAACTTTCATTCTTCCTTGGTTTACAAGTTAAACAATCTGACAGAGGGACTTTTATAAGTCAGTCCAAGTATATCTCTGATATGTTGAAGAAATATAAGCTCAATGATTCAAAACCCATGAAAACTCCTATTGCCACTAGAGTTAAACTTGATCTTAAGAGTGAACCAACAGATGTCAAGCACTACAGAGGCATGATAGGGTCACTTTTGTACTTAACTGCTAGCAGACCTGATATAATGTTTGCAACCTGTCTCTGTGCCAGATTTCAGGCTAATCCAACAGAAACTCATTTAACTGCTGTCAAACGTATTTTTAAATATCTGAAAGGGACTCAATTTTTGGGTCTCTGGTATCCTCTTAACTCTGGTTTCGAGCTTGTAGCATACACAGATTCAGACTATGGAGGATGCAAGAATGACAGAAAGAGTACTTCTGGTAGCTGCCAACTGCTTGGAGATAAGTTGGTAAGTTGGACATCCAAGAAACAGAACAGTGTCTCACTTCTACAGCAGAAGCAAAATATGTTGTTGCTGCTAGCTGTTGCTCTCAAGTAATCTAGATGAAAACTCAACTCAAAGATTATGGTCTGGAGTATGGTAAGATTCCAATTCTATGCGACTCCAAGAGTGCCATTGCCATAACAGCCAACCCAGTTCAACACTCGAAGACTAAGCACATCGACATAAGGTATCACTTCATAAAGGATCATGTTGAAAAAGGGACTATTGAAATGTACTTTGTTTCAACAGACCTCCGGCTTGCTGACTTGTTTACAAAAGCCCTTAATGAAAGGAGATTTAACTTCCTAATCAGCAAACTGGGTATGCTGAACTTGTCCTCCTAACTCTGATTAAAATCAACAGAGGCTCTGATGTTCCTACCAGAGCCCTGTCAAAAAGTTGGGTAGGATAGTTCAACAGAGTTCTGTTGTACACAAGAATTTTGTCGCGCATTTTTTTCTTGGTCGTACAAAAGTTCTTTTGTTAATAAAAAAAAATCAAAGGAAGGGAAGGCTCATCTGTCGAGGGGGAGCTTATAAAGGAAATTGCATGGTTTTAGGGGGAGCAAGTCAATAATCACATTTCCAAAACCAAATTGACTTTTCTTTTTGAGCTTAAAGCTAAATCTTTTAGAGAACCAGTCAGAACTCTGACATCTCATCAGAGCCTCTGTTGCTTCTCATCAGAACTCTGTTTGATCATGTAAAGTTCTGACCATCTCACATCAGAGCAAGTTCTGGTAAAGGTAACGGTAAGAAATGGAGGCCACGCAAAAGAAGCAACTTAACACAGCTCTATCAGAGCTCTGTTAGTCTGTTCTTCCACGTCATCAGAAAACGTCATCAAAAGTAACGTCATCAGAAGTGCGGGTTATTTCTAAACGTCAACCACTTGTAACCCACACATCTCTAACCGCGACGGTTTACTTGCACAAAAGTGGTCAGAACAAATCCACGTGGCAATCTCCAATTGAAAGCTAAACCACTAGCTGTCCCCACGATACACATTTCAGGCCACTCCACCTTCTGACACTCGAGTGCCTACAGTATCTGCGGCGATTACTCAGCCACAAGCTCGGACTATAAATATCCAAAACCTTGACCGACCTCTTTTCTAAACTTCCTAAACCTTTCACCTTTCCCTCTTTTATTTAAACCCTGTTCATCTTTCCTCTTCATTCAAACCTTCAAAACCCAAACCTGCAAAAATGGCAAACCCTCAACACTCAGCAGATTCAAGCCGTATTGGTCCCGTCGACCAAATTGTTATTCTCCCATACGAGTTTGCTGAAAGCAACCATCGATTAGATCCAAACCCTGCTCTCTATCTACCCACATACCACATATTTCTGGAGTTCTTCAGAAACTCAGAAATCTTCAGAGCCCTAACAGACTTCGACGACAACATTCCTGAGCTCTACATCAAGCAGTGGTGGACGACTTGCCAACACGTAGAAGAGCTAAACGGAATCATTGGCAATGTGGATTCTGGTCGAGATGGAGGTTCAGGAACGATCAGAATCAGAGCAACTACCCTGCGGAGAATCCTCGGAATGAAGAGCAAGCGACAGCTCGACATAGAAGCTTTCGAGAAGCCACCCAATACTGCTGTCCTTCTGGAGTTTGTACGATTTCTAGGCTACAACAAAGATATCACCCGCATCGGAGCATTCAAAAGACAGAATCTACCACCAGTGTGGAATTTCATGTTCTTTACACTGAACCGAACCCTCACAGGAAAATCTGGTAGTCAAGATCAAGCCAGCATAGAAATCCTATAGATAATGTATGGATTGTTCTTTCAAAGAAACCTTGACTATGCCAGCATTCTCTACACCGACCTTCTCACCGCTGTTAATCTCAAAACCTCTGCCATTGCCAAAGGAGGAGAAGTTGGGCAACATAAATTTCTGAAGAACATCAAGTTTCCAAGGTTTATCGGGTTGGTAATCAGAAGAGCATTTCAGAGTCTGGAATTGACTCAACAAGGCAATACGTTCAGGAACTGGGTCATGACCAGATTCAATCCCACCACTTCAGGATAATATCCCCTCATTCGAAGCGTTCCAGGTACAATGCTCGCTCTGATAAGCCCAGACCACATTTCTATCCAAAACTATAGACATGCTGCTCAACCTCAAGAACCTGAGGTGAGAACCCCAGCATACTTAGGCTCTGAGCCATCTGAGGAGAGTACGAGTGAGGAAATAGGAGTGGAAGAAGGAAACAGACCAGAGGTAAGAGTACCCGAAGTGGGGTCTTCCTCTAGAGTGATGATGGAGGAGGAAGTAGGGAACAGAGCATCCACTATGGAGACTGTTCATAAGGAAGTACAGGAGTCACCAGAGGTAGAAGTTATTTCCTCTGATACTGGTGAGAAAGAGGATAACATAGAGGAACCCGAGTGTTTCACAGCCTTAGGTGCCGAGGAAAATGTGAGGATAGAAGAAGATGTCCAAGATGACACATCTGATGGAAATCCTAGCCCACATCCCAGTGCTCCCACACAATCTAATCCTGGTGATCAAGACCAAGGGATTATTGAAACAGAGGTGCACACCTCGAACCCCAACCAGCCTATACCATCAGAGGCACTTCTTCATACCTCTGATACGCACGAAGCCGGGGAAACTATCTTTGGTAGTGATGTTCATTCGCCCCAGAACATCAATAGGTCACCTCCACACGATGATGCCTCTGTGGCTCATTTAGAGACTACACAAATTAGACCAGAGATCTTTGTAATCTCACGTAGCATCTGTCCGACTCAGGGACAATGGGAGACCATAGTAGAACAAGGGAAGACATTGCTTGATCCAAATGCTTCCCATCACACCAGATTTCCTTCTTCAGAACCTGAGCTGGAAGAGGAAACTCTGGTCAGAACACCTGTAGTTGTTTCCCCTCAAATGGAACATCAAGGATCAGGTGGAAGTCCTCCAAGAGCCAACATCAAAACAACTCTTGACGGAGGCGCCTCTGAACTCGAGGCAGAATTGGAACCATGTGTTGGAACCAAGGAGACCCCCGTTGACACTGTCACAAGAGAAGAGTTAGTAAGCTTATGTGACAGTATCAACAACTCTTTGAACGAGTATAAACTTATCAATGAACAAAAGGAGGAGCTGATCCGCAAGGAAAATGCTTCTCTTAGGGAAGAACTGCTGAACATCTCAAACAAGCATGCTGATCTAACTCGAAGGTATGACGAAGCTGCAACACTCAGAACAGAGTCTGAAAGGGTCAGAGGAGAAGAGATTGCAAAGCTGACGACAGAGATAGCCGACCTACGATCAGTCAGAGCAGAGGAAGTTACAAAGACTTCGACAGAACTTGCAAACCTAAAGCGACTTATAACAGAGAACCACACAGCGCAGATGAACAGAACCCTTCCCATCCCCACGGTTATTCTTTCAGAATCTAATATCAGAACCTTGACAGAGCTAATTACCAACTCTATGAAGGAATCCATAAAAGAAGCAACCACTTCATCTGCTACTCCACTCAACATCTCCAGCCCTAACCCAAATGACCTACCCATGACAGTTGGGCAAATGGGAGACTTCAGAAAATCTTTTCTAAGCCGGATGATGACGATCTCATCAAAATTCGTAATGAAGGCTAAGGCAACAGAGCAACATGTGAAAGCATCTCTTGATACTCACAAAGTCAACTTCGAGGCTCAAGTAGAAGAAATCAGAGCCGCTGCAACAGAGGTAGAAGATGTGATGAAACAGGCAGCCTCAAACTTTACTAATATCATCTTACAGACTGCCTCTACATCAAAAAGATCTGCAGAAGAAGCACCCACAGACGAACCCGCAAGCAAGAGACAGAAAACTGGTCTGAAGTTTGTTGTTCAGTCCTCCCCAAAAGCTCGAATTGAATCCTCTGACGATGATGATGACTTTGAAGACGCTCAAAAAGGTCAATCCGACAATCAATTGGGTGAGTCCTCAGAACAACAAAAGGGGGAGAAGGAGAAGGAGAAAGAGAAGGAGAAGGAGAAGGAGAAGGAAGAGGTAGAAAAGGAGAAAGAGGTAGAAAAGGAGAAAGAGGTAGAGAAGGAGAAAGAGGTTGAAAAAGAAGCCAATGGTAAAGGGAAAGTCACAGAAGCAACTAAGGCAGAGACTACAGAAGGAGAAAAGGGGATGACAGATATGACTGAAGTAGCATTCGACTACATGTTCAAGAACAGAGTCATCAAAGCGACAGAAGAGTCATCGCAAGAACAACCAGAGATCATCTGCCTAGACACCCCTCATACTTCTCCAACAAAAGAACCAGAAAGGACAGACCAATCCTTTGCTGAAGAACAAATAAGTCAAGCCGAATCGGCTCACATCGACACCCTTATGGCAGAGACCCACAATGACCCAAACCCAACCGTAATAGAACAGAACCCAGAAACCTCTACCTTTCACACCGAAAAACCTGCCTTAGAAACGGTATTTGCATTTCTCTATGCTGACAGAGACATCATCCCTATAAATGTCGTACCCAACAACCCATACCTCAACCCAATCAGGATAAACACCATCTCTGATGCAAGGCTAAAGTTCATCCAAACCAAGTCAAATCAGAACAGAGCCATCAATATAAACTTCGGTATCCGCAGAATTCTGGACATCAAGCACAAGAAGTTTCAACACGACAGGGTCACATACCATGAATACACTGTGGAATCAACAGAAGGCAAAAATGAAATCTTCAATGACAATGATCTAGTCCTTCTGAATCCATATGACCTGATCTTACTCCACGCATATTGCTTGAACTTCTCAGAAAGATACACACCGGCCAGAACTGCGCTACCAGAAGTCAGATTTGCTATGCAAGAACACATCAATCTCAGAATACAGATTGATTATCAACTTGGCATAGAGTTTGAAGTGGAGAAACTAGCGATTGCACCTCCTAACGAAAACCTTTAGGGTTATGGTCATCACAGAACTGGAACAGTAGTAGAAGATCCTCCAGTCTTTATCTGTAGACAGAAGGGTATAAAGAAGGCCATCAGAGCAAATGAAGCCCACAAGTACTCAAGTGAATCGCTGGTATACATCAAGAACATAATCCAAGATCTCCCAAGAAACAAGTGTCCTGAAAAACAGCAGAAACTCTTCATCGACCAGATTGATCTGATGCTGGATTTCCGAACTCTTATCAGAAGATTCGACAGAATTCTTAGGGGAGACAACTATGCTTAAAATGTACTGGTCTTTTAATCTTCTTGTAATATCCCAAAAGATTAGTGCAAGGTTTCGACAGAGGTAAAAGTTCTCTGTTCTTTTGTTTAAATCTCTGTCAAATGTAAATTTTTATTTTCAATACTTAGGGGGAGATTGTTAGCCTCAAGTATCCACTATGTAAAAGTATTGAAAATAATTCAAGATAGAAGACCAACAGAGATCAGACAGAAGACATGGAAGAAGTTCATCAAGAAGACCAACAGAGCTCAACAGAGCTCTGTCGGATCCAACAGAAGAACAAATTCAACAGAGGAACAAGTAGTCATCAGAAAGACCAACAGAGCTCTTTCGACAGATCTCTGGTGAAGTGAAGACCTCTGTCAGCCTAAGCCTCGAAGGAAAGCCCAAGTGTTAGACAAGTGTCCATACTTTCCACGTATGCCCTAAAATAGGAGACACACTTTCCACGTGTCATTCCAGGGTACGATAGTACACTGTCTATACTTTTTGAGGGCTATAAATAGTGAGGTAGTGGGACAAACATTTGTAAGCTTTGGGAAGAGTAGTTTTTCCACAATTGTTTAAGCACATACTGCAGCAATCCCGAGCACTACCTCCGTACGATATTGTTGTCCTATGAGATTTCCGAACACACTTTAACTTGTTCTTGGTGTGATTCATTATCAATATATGAGCAGCTTTTATATCTGATCTTGTTATCATTTTACTGTTCAATATTTGATTCTCATAGTTCACTTATCGTTTACACAATCACTCATTTTAATTGCTTTATTTAATATGCTTCCGCTGCCTATTTTACTACCATTAATATGATACAACGTGAATCTGGGAACCTTCAGAATTACAGCTTACTACTCATGGGACAATGCCCGACCATATAGGCCCATATTTTACTTACCATGAAACCCGATGCTTATTCCGTGCTACAATGAGAGAAACTAGCGTCTCAACATTGAACGTAAGAAATCAAGTGCCTATGGATCCATATCATTAAGGTTTAAAACATTACATGACTCTAAAAGAATGAACTAGCGCATTCAAAATATGTAATTCTCAAATAATTATACATCATGTCCAAAGCTCTACGTTGAGCTATCCAAACTGGACAATTGTCCCCAAAACCCAACATAATCAACTTCCGAGACACTAGCTCAACAAATCAAAAGAATCTCTTGTTAAAAGTCATAAAATGAAATAAAACGTAAATACTCCGCATTTATGCGAAACATGCTTCATAAACATAAATAATCCCACACAACTCTAGGTTAAGATAAATCATTTTCCAAACCACCCATCAAGGTGTATTTATACCAAAAGACTTTACACTCGTAAGATAAATCGTTAAACATATCAAAACCCAAGATTTACTCATCTAAATACTTAAAATGCATCCTATCCCTAAAATAGAAGGGTTTTCAATTTCCAAATGTTTTCAAGGTCGGGAATGACCAAAATCCAATGACCCACACGTTGGTATTTTCAAAACATCCCATAACACAAACTATGCGTATTTCCAACAAATACAAAAATGCATTTTTACCAAATAACCTCCATATATGCAATAAATCACCAAAACATTTTCACCTATGTTTCATTTATCAAATTACCAAAAATTCCAAATATGGGTATTTTACAATGTTTATAGTGTTACATGCTTCAAATGATCGAAACTCACCAAATAACTCAACTATGGATAATTTTATGTAAAACACATAAATACTTGGAAAAAGAACATTTTTGGCATGTACAACGTTTTCACAAATCAACTTGAACTCACCTTGCTAGGTTTAGGCTAAATCTAGATTTTTCCCCAATTTGAGCTCCTTTGAAGAAACTTGGATCTTCAAGCCAAAACTTCCAAAAACCTAGATCCACAAGTTCCCAACCATTAATATCCACTTAGAATCGTTTCCCCCAAACATTTCACACCAACATCTCTAATTATACCAAAATCCAAAGTTTTACCTAACTTTCCCAAAATCGTTTAAAAGAGAAATTGGAGAAATAAAACACTAGGAAATCATCAATGGAGTATTTATAACTTAAATAAGGATTTAGAAAAGAAGAGGATGAACTTACCCCATGGATGTTGAGTAAAACTTCAAAACCCTAGAATCTCAAGAAAATGGAGGTGTAACTTGAATCATGCACCAAGAGATGAAATTACAAGCATAAATGATGAGGGAACACTTGATTTCTAAGAGAAAAGCCCCAAAAATGAGTTAGGGTTCATAGGATAGGGTGGGAGATCGGTTTGGGGGAGAAAGGGAAAGTTGTGAGGTGAGAAATGAAGAAGAAAGCTGAAAAATCGCATTTGACAGCAACCAGGTACCTACCTACAACTATGACAGCGACTTTGACACTGGTCATAGTCGCTGGTCATATTGGCTTAGGGGTACTGAAACTGTTTTGGTCATAACTTCTTCGTTTTAGCTCCATTTTCGCTCCAGAAAGGCCCGTTGGATTCAAATTTGAATTCTCCATCCAACAAGACTATAAAATCTAGGATTTATTGCAAAATTCTATTTTTCATGTTTATCATCAAAGATCGATACCTTCCAGAAATCGGGTGTTACAGACTATCTCACTTCGGGTGGGATCTCACACACCTTCTCAGCTGCACGAACTCCTCAACAAAACGGCGTAGTGGAACGTCGCAATCGCACTTTGGTGTAAGCGGCACGCACTATGCTGAAGCAGTCGCACTATGGGCTGAAGCAGTCGCAATCGCACTATGGGTTGAAGCAGTCGCTACGACATGTGTTGGTTCCCGTATTTGATTAACAAAGATTATCTTATCTATTAGTTCAAATAAGATGTGTTGCGGAAGCGTATTTTAAGAACTAACAGATATGTTTATATAGAAACAACACAAAATACCAAATAAACAGAATATGAAGAACAAATGAATATCTCAAAGTTTACTGTATTTGATGAAGAACACTAACAATAGATTTGACGTTAATTGTGTGTGTGTGTTTTTCTGGTATATGAACTTGATAAGGAAGAACTCAACATGAGTCTTCCTTTTATACTACTACAAAAGAACTATTCTAGACAAAAGGACTATTGCTACAGGAAAGAAGGGATGGCATGAATAGTTGGAAACATGCATGCATTAAATGCGCTAATATCAACTTGCAAGGATCCCTATCAGAGTTTGACACGTGTTTGTTGTCGGACCATGCCTTGTACAAGTTGATGAACGAACCCTGGAACAATAGCAAGATATTTCTGTAACAGTGGTGAGATATTTCTGCAACAGTGGCAAGATATTATAAATATCTTCCAAGTCTTCAATCTGAACCGCAGAGGCTCTGTCAAGGGTGACAGAGGTTCTGCGGCTCGGTCCTTGGTGAGCTTTCTTCTGTAGATCCTTCTTTGGTCCTTTGTGAGTAGTCTTCTGTAGATTCTTCTTTGGTCCTTTGTGAGTAGTCTTCTGTAGATTCTTCTTTGGTCCTTTGTGAGTAGTCTTCTATAGATTCTTCTTGGGACTTGTGTTCCTTGAATGATCTTGTTTGCTTCGGCAAAGCTTCTGTGGAACACCGCAAAGCTTCTGTGGAACTCTTTCATACTTAGCCTATTTTTCAATACTTCTAATATTATGAATATTTGGAGCTAACAATCTCCCCCTAAGTATTGAAAAATAAAAATTTGACTTTATGCATAATTTAGGATAAGTAAAGTAGACAGAGGTTAAACAATACCTCAAAAGATTCATTTCATTTCTTTTTAACTATTACAGAGATATGAAGAAATAAAGACTCAGACATTTGCATCTTTGAAGTCATTGAAACTTCTGTTGTCGAATCCTACTTCTCTGAGCTCGTGATAGAATTTGATGCAGAGTTCTCTCAAGTCGATTGTAGCATCGATTTCTCTGATCATTCTTTCTGCTGATTCTTGATCCATAAACTCAGTACCTCTGTTTTCTTCAAAGATTGACCTGAACTTGTTCAGAGTACTGGTTGCATACTTCTGACAGTCCATTTCCACAAAAAGTCTTACTTGACCAGCAGGATCCTTATACACTAACCCGTACCTTGGTGTTGTTATGATTGAGTTGGGTATTGCAGAAGGTAGGCAGTGATCCTCTAGTGGTCTCAGACTCAGGTTTCTGACTCCAATATCTCTTCCTAGTTGAAAGTCTATCATGCTATACAGCAGAAGCTTTTCTCTCATTGCTTTCCTGAACACTTGATAGGCCCTTCTGTTGGCATCATTGTCGAAGTTTTCTTTCGTCCAAAGTAGAAGATCTGGCAGATCGTAGGGGTTCAAGTTCCTTATATCGGCATCTGAGAATTGATTTTCGGACTTGTTCTCCCTTTTGACTTTGTAAATGTTGTACCTGATCTTTGGAAAGGTTCTCGTTTGAGAGAATTTGCAGTATATTACCTTTTCAATTTTGGACTCTGAGAAGACTTTTGCCCTTGATTTTGGCTTTGTTCTGCTGAAGGTGTTGTCAAGGTCAGCTCTGAGTTGAGGATCTTTGATGTGTGGTATAGGGTTGTTCTAATATTGCTGTCTGTAAAGGTACCTATACACCACCTCTTCCATTTCTGCATGTTGTGTAGTTGGTGGTGGTATTGGTCTTCGCAGAGCATCTATTCCTTGTATTATCTCTACAACCCTACCCTTTGTTACTTTTGCTTTTGGATCAAGGATCGGAATTTCTGACAGAGGATCTGAAATGAATGCCCAGTCCTCTTCAAGCTTAGGAGTGACAAAGGCATCGAATGAGCACTTCATCAACTTCTCTGTCGTCTGAGGCATTTTCTTTTTCTTCTTTGGTTCTTCTGTCATGATATCCTTTCCTTTATCTTTGGCTTTGGGAGGCTCAGAACCTGTTGTCTGTCTTGGACTCTGTGGGATTGCTTCTGTTGGTTTGGGTGTTGAGGTCTCTGTTGGTATGATGGGGATTGCCTCTGTAGTTTTTGACACTTCAGTTTCTGAGGACTTAGGTGGGGATGGTTCTGTTGGTTTGATTGGGGATTTGGGTTCTGTAGATGTTTCCTCTGTGAGGTCGGTTGTGGTTTGTGGAGGGATATCAAAACGTTTTGCAGCTCTGAAAGCGGATATGAATTCCATTCTCTTTAGGACATAAGTAGCAGAACGTTTAGATGTTTTTGGTTTGTGGGCAATGGATTTTCTTCTTGGGTGAGTTTTGGGTTGGGATTTTGGTGGAGAATGGGGAAGTTCTTCTGAGGATGAAGAAGTAAGGATTTGAACTTCAGGGACATATTTTTCAAGGATAGAGGTGGTTTCGACAGCGGCTGGTGTTTCCTCTGTGGGTCTCTGTTGTGTTTCCTTGGTTTGGGTTTGGATTGGGGGTGTAGATGAAATTGGCACTGCTGAAATTGGAGGACTGCTTGCAGTTGTTTCCCTTTCTTTCTCCCCTTGTTTCTCCCCCTCAGGATGATCTGATGAATCATCATTATCAGAGTCATCCTGATCCTTATCTTCTTTACCCTCTGCTCTACAAGTAGTGTCAGTTTTCTTCGCCCCGGCTGCCATCATTTTGGCACAGAGATCATCACAGAGACCAAGAAGAGTTTGGACTTCGGCCTCTGTGTTGAACTGCATCTTTCCTACACTAGCTTTGAAGTCTTTTACGTAAGATGCGTTGGCTATTGTGAAGGCCCTGATAAATTTTGTCATTTGATTTAAGATGCTTTGCCCAAGTTCTGTCAACTGTGCTCTGGTCATGTAGTCGGTAGGCTTCATGGCTAGAGTGGCTTCTGTTGTTTGTTCCTGAACTTGTCGTAGAGCCTTCTGCAGTTCTTCTGGAGTAATAGCTTTTGATGATGACACTTGTTCTTTCATCTTTTCCAGATATATTTTGATCGAGTTGTTGAAGGCAGAAGTTGCATCTTTTTCAAAATCAGCAGTAGCAGAGGCAGGTGTGGTGGCAGAAGTTGTGGCAGCAGACTTCATCTGGGCTATAGTAGATTGCACCTTTGTGGACAAGTTGTCCATTTTGGTGTTTAGTTCTGAGATGGCCTTGGATGTATTTTCTGCAAAAGATTTGAAAGAGCTTTTCAACTCTTCCAAAGTTTGGTTCATAGAGGTGACAAGGGTTTGGAACTCACCCCTTGATACTTGTGAACTCGTGGTAACATCTGGAGGAACACATTCGTCTCCAGAGTTTGTCCTTGTTCCTTGGACACCTTCGTTCACCCCTGTTTGTACGTTGAGGGTGGAAGGATTTCCTTCTGATCCTCGAGGAGAAACATGAGTTTCAACACCTACAGAAGTTATGTGAAGGTCAGAGTCCAACTCCACTCCATAGGTGGGTATTGGAATGTCCTTCTGTTGACTTGGAGACTTGTCTAGAGTCTCTTCGTCATTGTGCTCTCTACTCCCCTCTGAAAGGAGGGTTGGCCCTATCGTTGTGTGCGTGGCAGAGGAAACGAATTCCTCTGCTAGGATGTCAGGTGTGATTTGGGGCAATAAATCACGAACTATGGGTGAGTCCTTTCGAGAGGACTCCCCAGGAATGGTTTCCTCGGTTATATTAGGCACAGAGGTTGAAAGAGTAACCTCTGGCTGGCTGGGAGGGGTTGGGATCGAGTTGTGCTGCTATATTTCAATGATACCCTCTGCCGCTAGACCGGCGGTATCAGAAATGTGGGTTGCACTAGGAGGGGGTTGTGGATGTGTGCCTTCTACTTCTTCGGCATCTTTTTTTGTAGAACCCTCTGCTGTTTCTATCCTACCCTCTTCCTCTATTGTAAAGTCTATGTTTACCTCTTCTTCTGAGGTTTCCTCTATAGGCGCTACTGTTTCTGCTTCTACTCTAAAGGAATTATAAATGAAATGAGATCCTATGAGTTTTCGTACGTGAGGGTGCATCGTTTGTGTACCTTGAGCTGCAGAAATGACTTTTGTTGTGCGTATAGCCTCTATAGACTTATACAATGGTTCTACGACCCATCCTGATGGATCTAAGGTTTGAGCAATGTCGGGATTGTTGAGGAAGGCATTGAAATCTCCCTGTTGATCTGTATAAACTATTAGGGAGAGAGGTTGCAGAGGTATAGCCTGATCTTCCTCTTCTTGTTCGACATCCTCTGTGATTACCTGCAGAGGTGATCTGGGTTTCTTATTCTTTGACTTTCTCTTCTTTGGCTTAGGAGCTCCCTCTTCTGTGGATTTGGATTTCCTTTTCTTTTGTTTTGGAGGTGAGGGAGGTGCAGAAGATCTTGTTTCTGCAGCTTGTTGTGGAGAAGAGTGTTGAGCTGCAGAGGTTGTAGTTTCCTCTGTGGGTTTTCTTTTCTTGCTCTTCTTCTTGGGTGTTGCTGCAGAGGTTTTTCTTTTTGGAGAAGAGGGGTATATGCTCTCTCTTTGGGCTTTGAAGCGGTCTTGTACTGAATAGTGTTTCTCTAAAGCTCTAGCCCATTCCTCTTCTGTCATCCTCTGAACTACATCTACACCTAAGGGGGCTCCAATACGCGGGGGTGTCACAGGACTTGGTTCTGGAGTCCTGTGGATGCGTATATACTCTAATTTCCTATCCTCATCGGTTGCATATGACAGAAGGTTCTTCGACAGAGGTCTGCAGTGGGGGTAACTGTCTTCATGCTCTGTAGGAGTATTTTTATTCATTGGGTAAAGCTTTACAGATGGCCCTTCCATTGGCCACTTCTGCATTTGAAGTAGAGGCTCGAAGATTACTCCTAAAATTCTTTGGTATTGCAGAGGAGGCAGATACCCTGGTGTATTCTTTTTGGCCCTTTGAGTTGAGACCTTTCTGTCGATTGTATTCACTATCTCATGCATCATGATGGTGGCATAATCAAGTGGAATATCGTAATAGATTCCATACATGATGGTCAGGATCTGGAATGAGCTTTGGTCAGGGCTACCGGTTTTCCCTGTTAGGCAACGATTTAAGACGGAGAAGAGAGTATTCCACAAAGGTGGTAGTCAGCCTCTGCGGAAATCATTTCGTTTCCTTAGGGTTGTGTTGTACCCTAACATTTCTATGAATCGGCAGAGCTCCTCGTCCGTAGGAACCTCAGCATATTTCTTGATTCCAATAAGACCTCTGGTTGGCAGGTTGAACTCCAGTCAGAACATGGTTCTGTTAAACATGAGTTCGAGGTACTCAGACTTGTCTGGCTTTGAAATATAGCCCTTTATCAGAGAATCATCTGAATCAAATCGGCAACTTTGCCAAAATTGATTCAGATATCGTGCAGGGATTTTGGTTGGGGTTTTGGAAAGGAGAGGGTATAATATATGGTTTTCCATGATATTGAGGAGAAGAGCATGGGCTTCGCCGAAGGCTGTTGGTGAGGGTACCAGGTAGCAGTTGTTGGATTTTAAAGGTAGAACATCCTCAAAATGTTCTTTGTTCAGAAAGTGTTGAAGGTTGGTGGTTGGTGCAAAGTTTGCAGAGTCGCCGGAGTTTTCTGTTTCAGCATTTACGGCGATGTTAGGGTTTTGGGAGTGCTCTGAATGCACTGGGGAGTGTGGAGGAGAATCCGCCGGAGAGTTTTGAGCAGCGTGGGAACTGGAAGCCATTTTGCAAAGTAAAATGAAGATTTGAATATAGTTGCAGGTTCGCCGGAGAAGAGAGTGAGTAAAGTTTTTGTGAGGTATGGTATCTTTGGTTTCATACTGAGTTTGTGGCCGTAGAATCTGAAAGGGTTAATATTTTGAGGTAAGTAATATTTGGGGCCCGCACTTGAGTGGTTACGGCGGGTTCAACTTTCCATAGGAACGTGTTGCATGTTGGTCCAATGAAAAGATGACACGTCCTCTCTGTCAGTTATGACGAGACGTCGTGGGCGGCCTTATTAAATGCTAGGCGCGTGGGCCTCTTTACATCCACATGATTCTCACTCGCAGAAAAGTTACCGTTACTGTTATAGAAATTCCTAAAGTAAAAACTGACAGAGGCTCTGTGATTTGAGAATCTTGTTTTTCTTGCCTTTGTAGGTTGTACCTTCACAAAGAATGGTTGAAAAGTCCATGGAGAGGATCGATAAATTATTTGTATAGAAGCTCCTTTACAGAGGTTTTTGGACCTCTGTCAGAGCCAGCAGAGGCTCTGAGACAAGAAATTTCTTATAACTAATAATTTATAAACATTTTTTATCATCCAGGTTTTTGATTGTTTTTAACAAAGTTTTTAGGACCTTTTTGAAAGCTGGTGTCCTAGAAAATTGTTTTTGAAAAAGGTTTTGTGCAGCAAAACGTCTTTTAAAAACATGAGTTGGTCTACAGAAGTTCTTTCTTGTGGAGAGAACTCTGTAACCGGATACTTCTGTTGCAGTGCTTGTACGCGATGATTCTTTTTGATTTTGATACCTAAAAAGATTGACAGAGTTTCCAAGAATTATTGATTGAAGATCAGAGCTTTTGTCTGCAGAACCTCTGTTGGACTCAACAGAGGCTCTGTGGCCTTAAATTTCTAATAATGGAAAACTCAACATTCTTTTTGATCAAATTTAATTTGGAATGTGTTTAATAATGTTTCTAGAACATATTTAGAAATTTGTGTCCTAGAAAATTATTTTCAAAAAGAATTTGTTCGAGATACTAACCTTTTTGTTCTTCTTTGTCCGGCAATTTTCTTTTCTTCTGTTGTTGTTATCTCTTCCTCTGCTCCCCCTTGACTTATAAATCTCTGTAGATTAAGCAAGGTCTCCTTTTTCCTCCCCCTTGATCTAATCAACCTCTGTAGATCAAGATTGTTTTCCTCTGCTCCCCCTTGACCTATGCTTGGTTCAAATAATCAGAAGTAAATGTATATAACATAGGTCGTGTAACAGAGGTTCTGTATTTTTCAGATTTGTGATTTTAGAATTTACATAAAAAATAGTTTACAAAAACAAACAAAACAGAAAATATACATACTGTATAATATAAAGATAAAGATACTTACAGAGGTTAATCCATATTTATCATTCCTAATTTACCCACCAAGTAAAGGAATCTTTTCTCATCAAGTGCCTTGGTGAATAAATCAGCAAGCTGAAATTCTGTTGGTACAAAATGCATCTCGATGGTTTGATTTTCCACATGATACTTCAGAAAGTGATACCTGATATCTATATGCTTTGTTTTGGAATGCTGTACTGGATTTGCAGAGATGGCAATTGCACTTTTGGAATCACAGAAGATGGGGATTTTGCAGATGATGGGACCAAAGTCTTTCAGCTGAGTTTTCATCCACAGAACTTGAGAGCAACAGCTAGCAGCAGCAACGTATTCAGCTTCTGCCGTAGATGTTGAGACACAATTATGTTTCTTTGAAGTCCAGCTTACTAATTTTCCACCTAGGAATTGACAACTCCCAGAGGTACTCTTTCTGTCGAGTTTACATCCTCCATAATCTGAATCTGTGTATGCTTTTAGTCCAAAACCAGAGTTCTGCGGATACCAGAAGCCAAGATTTTTGGTCCCTCTGAGGTATTTGAAGATTCTCTTTACAGCAATATAATGTGACTTCTTAGGATTAGCTTGATATCTTGCACAAAGACATGTGGCCTGCATTATGTCAGGTCTACTGGCTGTTAAGTATAATAAAGACCCAATCATTCCTCTATAAAGCTTGCACTCGACAGAGATGCCATTTGGATCTGAAAAAAGTTTATTTCCAGTGGCCATTGTGGTTTTCATGACAGAGGCGTCAGAGAGGCTATATTTTTCAAGTATGTCAGAGACATATTTTGATTGGTTTATGAAAATTCCATCTGATGTTTGTTTGACTTGAAGTCCGAGGAAAAAGGTTAATTCTCCCATCATACTCATTTCAAACTCACTCTGCATGAGTTTTTCAAAATCTTTGCATTTTTGTGCATTAGTAGACCCAAAAATAATATCATCTACATATATTTGTACAAGAATAAGCTCATTTCCCTCACCTTTAATGAATAGAGTTGTATCAGTGGTACCTCTGTGGTAGTTGTTATTGAGAAGAAAAGTGGAAAGTCTTTCGTACCATGCTCTTGGAGCCTGTTTCAGTCCATATAGAGCCTTGTCGAGGTAATAGACATACCTTGGGTACTTTGAGCTTTCAAATCCTGGTGGTTGTTGGACGTATACTTCTTCTTGAATTTCACCATTGAGAAAGGCCGATTTTACATCCATTTGATATACTTTAAAACCTCTGTGGGCTGCGAAGGCTAAGAAAATTCTTATTGCTTCGAGCCATGCAATAGGGGCAAAAGTTTCATCGTAATCGATGCCCTCTTCTTGGCGATATCCCTTGGCCACCAGTCTTGCTTTATTTCGAATGATCACTCCATCTTCATCCTTTTTGTTTCTGAAGACCCATTTAGTCCTTATGGCCTGTTTCCCTCGTGGCAGAGGTACTAGAGTCCAGACTTTGTTTCGTTCAAACTGCAGAAGCTCTTCTTGCATAGCATCCACCCAGTTTGGGTCGTCTAGGGCCTCAGAAATCTTTTTTGGTTCGATCACACTAATAAAATTGGTAAAGAAACAAAAATTTGCAGAAGCTGATCTTGTTTTTACCTTATCAGTGGGATTACCGATGATTTGTGTTTGAGGATGGCTTTTTGTCCATTGAGTTGTCCGTGGAAGATGATCATTTGAGTCATCAAGTTGAACTTCTGTAGTTGAAGTGGTTGATGGTTCAGCTTCTGTAGGAATGGGTATTAAAGTTGGGATTTCCTTCTCTGTAGGTATTGTGGTTTCATCTTCACTTCCCTCTGGTGTTTCTTCTGTTGTTGCTTCCTGGATTTGTTAGAATTTGGATAACCTCTGTTGCAGAATCTTTTGTTGTCGTATCTTCTATTAGATTTTCAGTACCTGTAGTAGTTGAGGGATTAAATGGATCAGACAGAGAGATACTTACTTCGTTTACAGAAGGTGATTCAGCAGAGGTTCTGTTGGTTCTAGCAGAGGAATCGACATCGTCGTTGAATATCTCTTGAAATAAAAGATCTAAATCTTTATTTGTTTTTGAGATGCAAGAGGATTCCTTGTTTAGCCCGAGTTCTGAACTGAGTTGTTCAGAAGTCTTTTGGAAAGAGTCATCAAATGACACATTGATGCTTTCTACTATCGTGCGCGACTTCAGAAGGTAAACTCTGTAGGCTTTGGAAGCGGCAGAGTACCCGATGAACTTGCCTTGGTCAGCCTTTTCTTCAAACTTTCCTCTTGAGTCTCTGTCGTTTAAGACAAAGCATTTGTATCCAAACACATGGAGAAACTTGATGTTTGGTCGCCGTTTGTTGATCAGTTCATAAGGAGTTTTGATGTGTCTTTTCACGATTGTTGAACGATTTTGGGTATAGCAAGCAGTTGAAATTGCTTCTGCCAAAAAGGTCATTGGTAATCCACATGCAGAAAGCATGGTTCTGGCAGCCTCCACTAGCGTGCGGTTCTTTCGTTCGACCATGCCATTCTGTTGTGGGGTGCGAGCGGCAGAGAAGTTCTGGGATATTCCTTCTTCTGTGAGATAGGCTTCAATGACACAGTTTTTGAATTATGTGCCATTGTCACTTCGTAACTTCAGAATTCTGCACTCATAAAGAACTTGGATTCTTTTCATTAGATTAATCAGGATGCTTGGAACATCTAATTTCTTTCTGATAAATTCAACCCATGTAAATCGAGAATACTCATCAATAAAGACAAGTATATATTTCTTGCCACCTAGGCTCTGTATAGCGATTGGACCGCAGAGGTCAACGTGAAGCATGTACAGAGGTCTAGGACAAGACACATCAGTTTTGCCTTTGTGGGAAGCTTTTTTGAGTTTTCCCATTTCACAGGCATAGCATAAATGATCCTTATTGAATTTAACATTTGGTAAACCTTTGACCAGATCAAGTTTTACGAGTTTATCTAGAGTATGAAAGTTTAAGTGACAGAACCTGTTGTGCCATAGCTAGGCTTCTTCACTTTTGCTTGCAACAAGACAAATGTTGTCCTTGTTTTTGGCATTGAAGTTCATTAGATACAGATCACCTTTTCTTTTAGCTCGCAGAAGTTCAATTCCTGTGTCTTCACTTAGTAGTGAGCAGAATGTTCTTTTGAACAGTACATCGAATCATGTGTCACAAAGTTGGTTTACACTGAGTAGGTTGTGTTTTAGGCCATCCACATATGCAACTTTGTGTACTGTGATATTCTCTTTCTTTATGATTCCATAGCCTTTGATATGCCCCTTTTTGTTATCTCCAAAAGTCACTGATCCACCATCTTGTTTTTCTTGGAATGTGGATGGAAGACTTCTGTTGCCAGTTATGTGCCTTGAGCATCCGGAGTCTAGATACCATATTGGCACAAACTGCTTCTGCAAAACAATCACAGAGATTTAGGTACCCATATCCACATGGGTCCAGTTTCGTCAGAATTTTTCAGGTTTGCCTTGGCATTCTTGAAATACATTTTATTCTTTGTCGAAGAATCAGTTTGTTTCTCTTTTATATTTGATTTAACTGCAGAGAGAAAACAATTTGAACTACAGAAATGATTATTTAACTTGAACATTAGATCAAAGCAATGACAGTATTGAACCTTAGAAGTGATTTGCTTGAAATTTTCATTGAAAGCTTTAAACTGGGCCACAGAGGCATTACATTCTATTCTAGCATATGGCTTCCTATTACAAGAAGATTTATGTAGATTAGATTGTTGGCAAAAATCTTTGTTTGTAGCAGCCTTCTGTGAGTCCCTTCTGTGGTGAACTTCTGTTGAATTCACTGTCACAGGTGAAAAAGATTTGTTAGGTTTTGTCCATTTACCCTTTTGTTGCCATGTTGGTTTCTCTTTTATTTTTAAGGGTTTTAAAAATTTTGAATCTTTTAGATTTTGAGAGGGCATTAACTTCTTTTGTTTCAACTTTTCAAGCTCAATAGAGGTTTTGGCTTGTATGCACATATCCATAAAGTCTGGACAGATTGGAATTCCAATGATTTTCTCTTTTGGAGAAATAGTTCTGTTAAGAACTTCAGAGGTTTGTTTAACAACCTCTGTGTCACAAGGAAACTTTTCTATTTTGTCATCCTCTGATTCGTCAGATGATGAATCGTCCTCATATACAGAGGTTGAGTCATCAATATTTATTTCGACGGAGGCTGGACTTTCCAAGCATGTGTCATACTTGCTTTCTTCATCTGAATTTTTTTTTAAGTCAACAGAGGTGTCTGACAAGTTTTCTTCAGAGAGTTTTTGATCTACAGAAGGTGTACATAGATTTTTCAAAATATCTATTTTCCCAATTTCCAGTATATCTTTTTCAATTATATTTCTTAGTTTTTCTTATGAAAAAATTGGTTTGAACTCAAGTACTTCTGCAGATAATTTCTCTTCAGAATCTATTGTGCAGACAAAAGCAACTTGAGTTTGAGTCTCTGGTTTACCAAACTTGAAGATTCCTATCTGATTTTGAGTTTTCAGATATCTCTTTGGTTTGGATCCTCTTTTGACAGAGTTTGAAGGTGATAAATCTGGGTTTTCAAACCACACATTTATCACCTTCATGGGTTTCCTTAAGTGAGGTTCCCCAGAGACTTTTACTCTCTTACTTACAGAGATTAAATTTGGAAAATTAGGTTTGTTGACTTTTCCTACTGTAAATAGAGATGACAGAGGTTTATTCTTTTTGTTCTCTGTACCTTGATTAATATCACTGTACCCAATACCTCGCCTTCCTATTTGAGTATTTATTTTCTCATACACCTTTTGAGCATCACGATAATTTTTAATTAAAACATCTCTTCTAAGTAGATCTTGCCAAAGGACTTCTCTTTCCTTTTGAAAATATTCCTTAAGAGCTAAAATGTTAAGTCTGTCGCTCTCAGTATCTGAAAGTTCTTTTGTTTTGGATTTTAAAGATGTATTTAATTCAGAAATTTTCTCTTTTAAAGGAAATAGATTTTTGTTCCAGTGTGCTTCTAATTCTTCATTTTCTTTGAAAATCTTTGCTTTTTCTTCAGTGAGAAGTCTAGCTTCTCTTTCATAAAAAGTGAGCTTTTTCTGAATATCATCACAAGTCTTTTTCAGTTCAACATTTTCAGTTTTAATTATAAGCAAATCAACTTCAGTAATACTAGAGGTGGAGTTTGAAGTAGATACCTCAGTGTCAGAGTCGGAGCTGATTTCTGCCATGCCACAGAACAAGGCATTGTTGGTGAATTCTTCATCAGAGGTTGTATCTGACTCCCAATCTTCCTTGTTTACTACTTTATTCGCCATGAGTGACTTTTGAGCATAATACTCAGCTTTCTTTTTGTAAAAACTGAGTCCTTCTGTGGGCGATTTGACCTACTTCTGCATTTATTGGCAAAGTGGACTGGCTTCCCACAGTTGTAGCAACCTTGGTTTTGGGAAGTATTACCAGCACGATCGTCGGACTTCTGTCGGTCACCACCTTTTTCCGATCTGCATTCATTTGCATAATGACCAGGCTTGCCACACTTGTAGCATTCTTGTGGTGTGTAGCTTGCCTTGTCATCTATCCTCTGTCGGTCATTTCCTCTGTTGTATCTTTCACTCGACCTCTGTTGGTCGTTGCTTCTGTCGTCTGACCTCTGTCGGTCAGCTGATTCTTATCTTCTTCCTTGTTCCCTTCTATTCCAATCTTCTCTTCTCTCTCTGCCATATCTATCATTACCAGAATTCTTTTGGTTTCCTCTGAATTCTCTTGTCAATACAGCTAAGGATGTAGCCATTGATGCTAGAGTTATTTCTCCCTCTTCCACAATCTCTTCATCTTCGCTGTCAACTACCACCATCTTTTTCTTTTTCTCCTTCTTCTTTTCCTCTATAGTTCTTTCTTTCCTCAGCCTCTCTGTATCTTCTGTAGATTTGCCAACCAAAGCAAGAGGTGCAGTGGTTAGTGTCTTTGTGTGTGTGATTTGAGGCTCTTGACCAGCTAATGTTCCGTAGAGGTCTGAAAGAGTCCAGAAATCTAAATCTTGATTGGTTTGTAGAGACATAGATAACTGGAGACATTCTTCGTTCAGACTTTTGAGAAACATGACGTTATTCTCTTCAGAAGTTCTATGGATGCCGAACTTCTTGCAGTTATTGATCAGAGAGTTGAACCTGTCATATGTTGTTTGCAGAGATTCATTTGTCAGGGCTTTAAACGCGTAATATTCGTTTATGTATTGAGCCCTTCGATTTTTCTGAATTTTAGCTCCCCCTTCAAGTTGTTTCTCCAGTTCCTTCCAAAGATCATACGAAGATTCGCATGCATCTAAAGACTGGAAAAGATCGTTGGGGATTGCCATTATCAGAATTCTTTTTGTTTTCTGCGCGAGTTCATCTTTTTCCTTATCTTGATCTGACCAACCATCCCTGGTTTTAGGTTTTTGATGCTCAGGGATTTCAGGAGTGTCAGCTGTAGCTGGTACACGAGGTACTATTAACATAGGGACATGAGGAGGATTATAAAGGTATTGTACGAGCTGTTTATCAGTACCCTCAAAAAAATGGATCATTCTTATTTTCCACTGAGGATACTCATTTCGTAGAAGAGAAGGTGGTTTGGTTAATGAACCAGCTGTGAAGAAATTTTGTGTGCTTGTCATTTTAAGAGTAGGAAGTTTCAGTATAAAGATATGACACTAAAAAGTACGAAAGAATAATCTGGAAGGATTTTCTGGGTGTGGGAAGTTCTTAACAGTGCACTTTTATGGAGTTTTAACTGAAGAAACAGTTTCTCTAGATTTACCAAATATCGAATAAATCGAAAATGGCTGAAAAGTAGAATCTGTTTGAAGGAATGAATAACAGGTTAAAATCAGACCATGTTTCTACCAATAATCTTGTTAAACGAGGATCGCTTGATATTAAAAATCAAGCTTTGCTCTGATACCAATTGTTGGTTCCCGTATTTGATTAAAAAAGATTATCTTATCTATTAGTTCAAATAAGATGTGTAGCGGAAGCGTATTTGAAGAACTAACAGATATGTTTATATAGAAACAACACAAAATACCAAATAAACAGTATATGAAGAACAGATGAATATCTCAAAGTTTATTGTATTTGATGAAGAACACTAACAATAGATTTGACGTTAATTGTGTGTGTGTGTGTGTTTTTCTGGTATATGAACTTGTTAAGGAAGAACTCAACATGAGCCTTCCTTTTATACTACTACAAAAGAACTATTCTAGACAAAAGGATTATTGCTACAGGAAAGAAGGGATGGCATGAACAGTTGGAAACCTGCATGCATTAAATGCGCTAATATCAACTTGCAAGGATCCCTATCAGAGTTTGACACATGTTTGTTGTCGGACCATGCCTTGTACAAGTTGATGAACGGACCCTGGAACAGTAGCAAGCTATTTCTGTAGCAGTGGTAAGATATTTCTGCAACAGTGGCAAGATATTAAAAATATCTTCCAAGTCTTCAATCTGAACCGCAGAGGCTCTGTCAGGGGTGACAGAGGTTCTGCGGCTCGGTCCTTGGTGAGCTTTCTTCTGTAGATCCTTCTTTGGTCCTTTGTGAGTAGTCTTCTGTATATTCTTCTTTGGTCCTTTGTGAGTAGTCTTCTGTAGATTCTTCTTTGGTCCTTTGTGGGTAGTCTTCTGTAGATTCTTCTTGGGACTTGTGTTCCTTGAATGATCTTGTTTGCTTCGGCAAAGCTTTTGTGGAACACCGCAGAGCTTCTGTGGAACTCTTTCATACTTAGCCTATTTTTCAATACACTTAGAATCGATCCATCATCAACAAGCGCTTCAACAAGACGCCTTACGAGCTCATCAACAACCATACCCCGAAGATCAACTACTTTCATGCATTCGGGTGCAAGTGTTTTGTGAAGAACGACAAGGATGATCTTGGAAAGTTCAACCCAAAAGCAGACGAAGGGATCTTCATCGGCTACTCGACCTCATCAAAATCATTCTGAGTCTACAACAAGAAGACGAAGACAGTCATATAGAGCATTAATGTGTCCTTCGACGAATTGGTCGACTTAGCTTCCAAACACCTCAGTTCAAAACCCGTGCTAATTGGAGTGCTGGCTTCCAATCAGTCTCGATCGGGAACCGAACAAGCTTTAGTCGATCCTTCTTCGTCCAATATGCCGAAGACACAACGTTCTGATTTAGATCTACTTTTCGAACATTAATATAATGATTTTTATTTTCCCACTATCCCTAACGATGATTCATTGAATGTAGATGGAGTTGTTGTGGTATCTTCGCAGATCACTGGTCCTCCAACATCCCCTAACACGACATCGTCGGAGGCCTCACCCTCAACACCAGTGGTAGATTCGACACCGTCTTCCAGCACGAATACGGATTCAACGACCGACTCCCCAGCGGTTCCATCACCTCCAACCTCCCTAGAGTCAAGTAAAAGTGTTTCCCCCAACGACACGGCCGAAACTCCCTCGTCAACTATTGTGCCTGAACAAACATCGGTCATCCCATCTCTACACCCGACTCCATCTCTAGAGGCGATATAAGATCTCCCTTTAGGCTCATACGTCGATCTGGCCAACTCTCAATCGTCCACTGACATGCTACCACACACCAGGAAGTGGACTCGAGCACATCCAACCGAACAAATCCTTGGTGACCCCTTCGTTCCCGTTCAGACCACAACCACCGTGGAATTTGAAGACACCACCCTGACGCTATTAAGCAACACTAAAAAACGGGCAGCTACGCGAAACGAGTGCCTCTTCTCCATCTTCTTGAGTAATGTTGAACCATCGTCAGCCAAAGAAGCCTTGAACGACCCGAACTGGATGATCGCCATGCAGGAGGAACTGAACGAGTTCGAGAGTCTCAAGGTATGGCATTTGGTCCCACGTCCGAAGAACAAGACGATCATCGACACCAAATAGATCTTCAAGAACAAGAAGGACGAGAATGGGATCGTCGTTTGGAACAAGGCTAGGTTGGTGGCCAAAGGGTATAGACAACAAGAAGGGATCGACTATGAAGAGACTTTTGCATCTGTCGCTCGCATAGAAGCCATACATATGTTCCTTGCGTACGCCGCTCACAAGAACTTCACCGTCTTCTAGATGCACGTGAAGACGACGTTCCTCAACGGCAAACTCAAGAAAGAGGTGTATGTCTCCCAACCCGACGGTTTCGTAAGTGCCTCACATCCCAATCACGTATATCTACTCGACAAGGCACTTTAAGGTTTGAAGTAAGCACTGCGAACTTGGTACGATGCCATGTCCACGTTTCTCACAAATGTAGAAAGGTAAAATCGACACTACTCTTTTTATCAAGAGAGAAGGTAAGGACATCATTTTAATTCAAGTATATGTCGATGACATAATTTTCAGTTCTACAAACCCCAAATACTGTCATAACTTTCCAGTCCTCATGAAGTCGCAATTTAAAATTAGTATGATGGGTCAGATTAATTTCTTTCTCGGTCTACAAGTAAAACAATTGTCGACCAGGATATTCATCAATCAATCTAACTACATCATGGACATTCTTCGGAAATTCCAGATGCAAACTTGTACACCTATGAAGACTCCCATGTCACCAGGTACAAAGTTACACGCCGATCCTAATGGAAAGGACGTGGACACTAGTTCCTATAGAGGAATGATTGGTTCTCTGATGTATTTGACGACAAGTAGACCGGACATCATGTTTTCTACCTTTTTGTGTGCTCGGTTTCAGTCTAAACCAAAGGAGTCACACCTTTCTGCGGTTAAACGCATTTTACGCTATTTGAAAGGTATTGCTGATCTTGGTCTTTGGTACCCTAAGGATACAGGCTTTGAACTCACGGCTTTTTCGGATGCTGACCACGCGAGGAGTATGCTTGACCGGAAGAGTACAACGGGTCACGTCCAGTTCCTTGGCGACAAGTTGGTTAGCTAGGCCTCAAAGAAGCAAACGTGTATCTCCACATCCACTGCGGAAGCGGAGTACGTGGTCGCGGCTAGTTGCTATTCCCAAGTGATCTGGATGCGCACACAACTGAAGGACTACGGGTTCCAGTACTCGCAGATTCTGATCTATTGCAACTCGAAGAGCGCCATTGCCATCACCAGTAATCCAGTCCAGCACACGAAGACGAAACACATAGACGTGCGGTACCACTTCATTAAGGATCATGTTGAACGAGGTACAATCGAACCTTATTTCGTAAGTATAGAAAATCAGTTAGCCGACCTATTTACCAAAGCTTTGGACGGAAAATGATTTAATGAACTTGTGTCCAAGCTGGGTATGCTAAATCTCAAAGTTTAATACACCCTTGAACTCGCAACACCTTCCCTCCACTTAGAGTTAACTGTCTCTCACGCATATCCTAACTTTACTAGGGTATGCACAAGATACGTTTGTCTCTTAGTGCATTCTAGGTGTCTTAGGAACATCGGTGTATACACGTCTGTATTTTCTTAATAGATTTTGCTTTTATTTCATTTGTCTGCATGTTTCTTTAGTTTTGTTTAATGTTAGTCTTTGTTTAGCCTTCCCGTACCACTAACACCTTTTCTGAAGGGTTCTCACCAAAGTCCAAGACACCAAGGTAAGTCTTCCTGATTTGTGAACACTTAAGGGGGAGAATTGTGATTTTTAAAAGTTGAGGGGGAGAACTAGTACTTTTAGAAGTTGAGGGGGAGAAATGTAATTTTTCAAAAGTCAAGGGGGAGAAATGTCAATTTGAAAAGTTGAGGGGGAGAAAAGCCATTTTTGGAAAGTTGAGGGGGAAATCGTCTTTTTGAAAACTTAAGGGGGAGAAACATTTTTTTCAAAAGTTAAAGGGGGAGAAATGAGCACTACTCTAACTTAAGGGGTAAATTTTGTCAAGTTTCCAAAAGTGAGAGAAGTCGGGACCGAGAGAGGGAAACAAACCGGATCGGGACTCACCCCCAGGTCCGGCCCTATATATAAACCGGTTTTCTTAACCTTTTCCTCACAAACTTCAAATCTTTCGCGCTAAAACTCCCTCGAACTCACTTCCTCTGACGAAGTCGATTGCTGCTCCAATCTCTCATCGATTTCTTCCTTTGATTCAAGTATGTCTCCTAATCTACTTAGAACAAGAATCGATGACATGAAATCGAGCGATTCCTCATTTAAGAAGTTCAATTTCACCAAAAACAACTTGCGGCGCTGATTAGGGTTGAAACCCTTCGGGTTCCTCGTGTTTGGTAGAATTGATCACTTTATATCTCGATTAGGATGTCGTCGAGGGGCTCTCTGATGTTATTCGCAAATAATTTCAAGTCTAGCAGCCCTGATTTGAGCTTACAATCGACCGATCGCCGATTGGCGACTCCCAGGTTAGACACCAAAGTTGCGGCACCCGGGATCCAAAGACTCTCGGGATTCTCCCTCTGCCTGATTGTCTCCCATATCGTCTTGATTTCCCGGTATCATCAACACCGGGATCCGGGTTGGTTCCGGGTAAGTCCCGGTCTCGACTCCAATTCCTATCGGGCTTATATTGTTTCCCGATCTCTACGTGTCCCGATAGTCATTGACATCGGGTCCGGGTTTGATTCCCGGATAGGTTCCGGTACCGGTCCCGGTACCGGTCCCGGTACCGGCACATGGTCCCTCTCGGATGCCCTAGGCTCCCGGCTCTCAACCATTCCCGGATCCGGTTCCAGGTTTGGCCAATCCCGGGACTCCTTTCCTATTTTGTTTATTTATGTTGCCCCGGTACTTCACTTGTACTCCCATTCCGGGTCTACACGACTCTCGGGTAGGTTTGTGTTCTGGGTCAATTTAGCTTCCCGATTCCAATCAAATCCGGGAAATCTAAATCCCAGGACATATCCAACATGGTTTTGTACTGCCAGAGTTATCACACATGTCTTAATCTCAGGTACTACAATGGCGCAACAAAACAATCCCGATCACAATGTCGATGCCGCACACCTTCCGGGCGAACCGAATCCACCGATTCTACCAAACAACTATCACCTGGACACGACAACAATAATTTGCCAGTGCCCAGTCATCATTGAGATCCTGAAAGGCCACTCACTACACTATGCTTTGACGGCAACTGCCAAAGTCCCAAAGGTGTACGTGTAGCAACTCTAGAGGTCCTTAACCTCATTTGCACGTGGGCCTGAAACCATTCTAGAAGGTCGGATTGACAATACACCGGTAGTCATCACCAGGGACCTACTCCGCCAGGTCCTCCAACTACCGGACACGACTTCCATTCCCAGCAGAGTCCGATTTGACAATCCAGTTTCTGATGCCCTACTCTGCCAGGAATTGCATGCACTTGGATATGCGAAGGAGCTCAACCATCCATCACACTTCACCAGAGCTCACCTGACACCGATCTGGTATACTCTTTTTACCGTCCTGAACTGATGCCTATCAGCGATCACCAAGGGAATCGACCAGACAAGCACCAATCTACTACGACTGATACACGGTGTGGCTTACAACCGTCACACTGACTTTACATCCATTTTCTGGAACGAGGTGATCCATAAGGTACAACTGAAGGAGGGAAACAAATGCATACCGTGCCTCCCGTTCCCACGATTTCTCATCCTCCTTGTCGCCTACTTTCTCGAGGTCTATCTAACAATTCCAAGGCGTTCTGCACATGAGGAGTCGTCCCAATGATCATACGTGCCGACCTGCTAGCTCTCGTGAATCCTTTAGCACCGAGTGTAGTGACTTATAGGAAAGAGAACAATTTAGCCGCTCCGATGGTCCAGCCAGATCCGACAGGATCTGCCCAAGGAGCGCGACCCGAGAGGCGTGAGGGTTCCCGTACTAGAGGAGGTAGGGTCCATCGAGCAGGGGCTCCCGGACAGGGTGTGATGAGAGAAAATCTGGTGAGGGAAACAGACGTGGGCGATTCCGAAAGATTGTCACGCGGAGCTAGCTTGTCCTGTCAACCTGCCAACTAAAATTTACACGACATGGAGGTTGTCGATATCATGCGTGAGATGCCCGAAGAAGAGGTAGACTCTTCATCCAGTTCTGAATCCGGCTCTAAATCCGGATCTGCCTCTGCATCCGGCTCTGGCTCTGAGTCGGGTTCCAAATCTGGTTCTGCATCAGGTTTGGAGTCCGGTTCAGAATTAGGGTCTTCGGGATCAGGTGATGAGTCAACCGACTCTGATGATAACAATTACGACGAGTTTCGTCTTAAACCCATCCCTCAAACCGGAGCTATATCTGGACAGACAAGGAGAACGGGGGGAACATTAGTTGAAAATGATAACAAAAGAGAGAGAGTGAGGGAATGGCGCAGTAAGTAAAACAATGAGCGTTAAAGAGTGATGAGGCAAACTATTCAGATTGCCTCCACTCAGCCTTCTCTAAGCCAGGTAGCCACATCCGCTACCCCTTCTCATTCGTTGGGACAGGGTATTGAAAAAGACGTCGTGGACCTAGCGACGCACTCGCACACCCTCCCCGGCCACTCAGTATCCTCTCAATAGGCTACTGTTTCATTTATACATGGGGACATAGCACAACTTCCACTGGTCTCTCACTTGGAGAGTTCTGGTGTTGAAATAAGAGAACTCCTGCCCTGGTTCTGGACTTCTTTGGTTGCACAGTTGAGTCTAGAGCCACTCGCGGATATACTTTCCTTGGCTAGGACACTGGAAACCAGCGCGGCTAATGTCGAGATTCTGTGTGACTCGACCGGAACACCCAGAGTAGGTCTACCTCTTGGTGACTTGCGAGGACAGGGTGGAAGTCCTGCCACGGCTACTCTTACGCCAACCGTGAGGGTAGGCGGTACTGCGGTGCAATCCACCGTAGTTACTACAAGTGCCAGTCAACGTGCGCTAGGTGTTAGCTTCCTGGAGTTCGTCTCCAACGAAACTCTGGACGGCGCCTTAAAGGATGTCCAATCGGAGATCTTGAAGAAGCTGTCGGAGGAAATGGACTTCATCAAAAGGTCCATAAAGGGTAAAGAAGTGGTGACCGAGAAACGTGTTCAGATTCCTGTACCACCTCCCCAACCCAAACCAACCACCTAAGACATGACCATTGACGCCCTGAAAGCGGCCCTTCTAGACAAGCTCTTATCCCAAACAAACACAGATACGTCTTCCGAAGCTAACCTAGTGAGCCTTCTCCGCTCACAAACACAAACCCCAAACACTAAAACCGATTCCCAAGCCCAACTACACACTAAACTTGACAACCTTACCACTACCCTAACCGATGTTCAACGCACCCTAGCTACTTTATCCGAGAGGATTTCCAGCCTCAAGACGACATGTAAAGGTCATGCGCAGGGCTTGAAACGAAATCATGATGACCAGGAGGATCCTGATCAACATGAGGGGGAGAAACGACTAAGACTGACTGAGCTGTCAACCTCAACGACATAACCTATCACAGAGACTCCAACCGAGATTGAGACACCTCAACAAATTAAAGATTAGAACATGGTTCAGGATATGAAGTTGTCGACACCGGTCAGAGATCAGGTGCCCGAGTCAGCAAACCCGACGGTTGAAAAGCCCGAGGGAGAAACCGAAGAGATTTTGAAGCTGACAGTTTCGAAGAGAGCAGATCTGGAGTTTATAGATGAAGATTAAGATGGCAATCCAGAAACATAACGTATATGGAGAGAAAAAGCTTTATTAGCCATCCAATATGAGTCAAACTCTTTGTGGCACTACTCGGACGACGAGGGAATGAATGATGAAGATCGACCAGTTTCTTCTTTAAAGCGAGAAGGTAACCGAATCTCAGCACAGTGAACATGACACTGCAAGTACTTTTTCTGAGATACCAATTCCAGAACCAGAAATGACTCAACCTCAACCTATTCAACCAGTTCGTTGGGAGAGAGTTCGAATCTTGGTACCATACTTAGAAGAATCTCAGAAGAAAATTTCCGTTCACTGGATCAGGTCGGTCGACCCAATTATGTGTTAGGGGGTTTCAGACTTAGATGAACCGATTCGTTCTCAGTATCTGGAAGTGATGAAGAGAAGTCAAATGGTACATGAAGTCAGAACCAGCCACAGGATCACCGAGATAGTGGTAATTGTTTCAGACAAAGTTCTGAAGGTGTGGTTTCCTATGTTCACAGTTAAGAGAGCAGATTGAAAAGAGTGGGTCTTCTCGGAGGCTGATTTCCAAAACATGAACGTGAAAGATTTTCCAGTTATCTTTCATGAACTGAAGACTCGGACCATCAGACCTCTACATTACACCAAGGCTCTTGAAACCATCAAACGATACATGAAGTGCACTATCACTCTATCATACATCAATGATTTTCATATGGGGATTGAAAGCAACCAACGAAAAGTAAACGTGCTAAAGCCCAATCTGACTCTCCCAGACCTTGAAGACTTACAGGTACACACCCTACTATCAAAGCCAGAAACAGGTATAGTGCATTAGAATGGCAAAGGAAAGAAGCGTTTTATGAGAGCCAGCGATCTTCACAAGTTCAGTGAAGGAACATTGATGGAGATCCGGACAGTGCTGAGAAAGATAATCGAACAAGAAGAGAAGGGCGTAACAGAAAAGATCGTCAACCTGCAAAAGAGTTGCTGAAAGAGATTGAAGAACGGAAAGAATTCAGAAACTCCATTCAGTACTTCGAGATTTTACTTGCTATCCGAAAGCGTTATGTCCCCAACTGGCGTGAGATTGAACTTCAATTCAAAGAGGGAGATTGTTAGGTCTCATTGGCTAGTTGAATAGAAGTTCAGGGACTAAATATGCTATTTCTTGTAAGTATCCCTTAGGGGATATAAATCGGATGACAATTCCATAATTAGGGTTTAATGACTTTTATGGTTTCCTAATTACCTTTGTACGGCTACATGGTGTTCTATTGATTTCTGCAATTCAATACAAGTTCTACGTTTGATTATTTGATTCTTTTGTGTTGATTTCATCAATTGCACTTGATATTGGGATCCATAATTGTTAGGACCATAAATGTCCTATAAAATAGAATGTTATATAAAGGTTTTATATTTATTATTTAATGTGTTGTAAAAGCCTTTATTAATGCAATTGGGCTTATTAGAGTTGATGGGTCATGGGCTTTAGGCTTAAAGCCCTTGGTATTTAATGCGTGGTTTAAAGGAAATTAGGGTGGCCGGGTGAGATTAATCAGATTGCGCTTCATAGGTTTAGAGAGAGAGAGCTTTTCATTCCAACATTGTAACCTCTATATATTCATTCAATAAACGATCATCAATTGATATATCATTGTTACTTGTCAAACTGGGATCTACAATTGGTATCAGAGCAGAGGGACAAAGCAATCGATCTAAAAGGTATCAATTTTTTATTATGTGTTCTTCAAATCTGGGAAAACGGCGCCTACAAGTAAGATTTCCAATTCTGTGATTTGTGCTCAAATTGTTGATTACTAATTGCTTCACTCCATTCCTTGGAGTTATTAATCTCTTTTGGTAGTGTTTTGTATTCAAAATCAAAGGTTTTAAGCATCAATTCTAAAAAACTGTTCTTGGTTCGAGTTCACTGTTCTTCAAGAAATTTTAGTGATTTTCGAATAGTTGAACGTATTTTGCTATAATTCGAATTGGGTTTGTTGTTTTTGGTGTTTCTATATCTATTTTGATATCAACAAAGCATACGAAATTGTCTGGGTTGAGTTTTAGATCCGAGAAAAACGCACAGGTCGAAGTTCCCGGATACATCTTATTTCCCGGTAAGTTCTCTTTTCCCGATCTGGTTGAATCTGGATCCTAAGTCCCGATCCTAGATTTTACACCGGCTCCCGATCCTTCACAAGACCCGGTTCGGTTGCCGGATTTCATACCGGTTCCCATCCAATCCCGGTATTAGCTCCCAGTTTTTACCCCGGTTCCGGATTTGACCGACTCCCGGCTCTTTGCTCACCCCCGGTGTCCACTTTCGGATTTCAAATTACCCGGAATCAGCTCCCGGATTCTTTACCGGCTTTCCATGTCCAGGTCCCCAGGTCCCGGATTCTTTGTCGAATCCCAATTCCCGGTTTTCTTTCCGGGTGACCAAACCCGGATCACATATCCGGGAGCTCTCTGGCCCTCGTGCTAAGTCGCCGAAGGGGGTCATTTGTGTATTCTGTGATACATTGTCTGGTTTAGATCGATATCTTGAATTGTCTCACGATCATATTCTATCAAGTAACAATATGTCATAACCAATGGTGCTTACTGATCCAGATGCAATTTACTATGCACGTCTGTATACTGAATATTTCCATAAAAATGCTACTCTGAAGAAAGAGATGGAGGATATGAAGAAGAGTATCCTTATTTCTCAACAAGACATTTCTGATCTCAAAGACAAGAATGCGGCACTTAAAGAGAAAGGTAAACTCTTGAACTGTGAAAATATTGAACTTAAAAATAAACTAACTACTTTTGAAAAGGTATTTGAAAAAGAGAAAGAAGTTTTTGCAAAGGAAAGACAATTGTTTATACAAAAGCAATCTGATTTTTCAAAGAAATCTCTTGAAGAGAAGAATAGTCTTGAGCTTATATGTTTAAAACTTTCAAAACAGATCTATGACTTTGAGAAAGTTTTGATTTTAGAAAGAGAGAAGTTTGAAATTGAACGCAAATCTTTTACTGAAAAGAATGGAGAACTTTCTTTGCAAATAACCGATTTGGAGAAAGAATTAGACATTGAAAGCAAAGAGTCTGAGAAGAAGAAGGTTGAAGGTTTTAAAGCAAAAAGTTTGAAATATGATTTTGCAAACGAAAGAAAGATCTTTCAGACTGAGATCTCTAAGCTTACAAAGAAATTATATGTTTTGTCAACTGATATTATGATAAAGAAGAGGCTCAAATCTGATCTTCAAAAGAAGCTAGATCTAATGTTTGAGAATAATAATGTTTTGTTTAACAATGACAAGGAACTTGAAGCCAAAATCTCTGATGTTGAATCACCCAATCTTACTAGTCCAGATATTATTGATCAGTCACTTTATGATGATTCAGCTAATTCAATTTGCTTTTCTAAGACTGCTCCAAGTTCTATCCACAAAAATGTTTCTTCAAAGACCTGCATCAGATCAAAAGATCAGATTCGTACTTCTAATCTGTTTTATGACCCTATTCTTGACAATTCAGATAATCAATATTTCAAGAAAGAAAAGATGGCTTGGAGAGTTAAAGGATCTGCTCCTGCTCCAAAGTCATTTATCTGCGTTATGAGTGACAAGAAGAACAAAGTTTTCCATGCTAAACCCTTTGTGAAACCTGATCTTGTTTACTCTGTTAATCAGCTAATCAGGTTATCTACACAGGAGATGTGTTGTTCTTACTGTGGAACAAGTGACTTTGTGAATAAAAACCATGCTAAGTATTGGTATGGCTCTTATACTATCCTCGGTCCTCACTCTAATAAGGCATCTAACCATCAATGATCCATCAAAGCATGGATACCAAAATCTCTCTAATCTGTTTTGCAGGAATGTCATGTGTAACACAATTCAAAATATTCCTTTCACATGACAGCAATAAAAGGTTACGCTAATTTTTAGGGGGAGCATCAGGTATTTGACACATACATGAATTTTTCAGTGAATTCAAAGAACCGTGGTAATTCATTTTGGATAACTTACTTGTGTTTGTTATTCTCCAATTTTAACTTCCATGAATGCCACGTGTTATATTTTCTTGACTTAGTTATTTCCATGTCTCGTATACTTGTTGATTTTTCGATGGAAATACACTCGCTTGAATTCCTACTTGTGTTTCAAAATTCGTCATTTCATGTTAATGATTCAATTCTTTTCTGACATATTAATTGTGACTTGTTCTTCACAATTAAATTTTCTATTTATTGTTTGATTTTTGACTATAATGTGCTTAATGAGTCATTCTAGTTCGTGCTTGACTTTGTTCTTTGATATTCATTATCATTTTTATGACTTCTGATTACCTCAGATCAGAACTCGTACTTAACTTTTTATGACTTCTGAACAAATCAGTTCAGGACTCGTTCATCATTGTGTACTTCAATGCCTTAATTTGGTAAATGAAAACGAGTGTTAGGAATTATATTGTTTCTATGGTCCATCCAGAACCGGAAGGACCTACCCAAGAAATAAATCCAATTATAGACATCAGTGAGGGGTCTAGCTTGATAGATGAGTTTGGAGTGAAAAGAATATGGTGAGGCTGTGACATAACTTAAAAGATTTATTGGTCCTTACCAAACCGAGTCAGTTATCCGGGTAACCACACAATCTATTCATTCTCGTTCTTTGGAGATGAATATTGAAACAGACATAGACCCAGTGTCGATAACACATGTCACCCCACCCAGCCACTCAAGCATCTCACAAAAGATGTTTGTTTCATAAATACACGGAGATTTATCACATAATCTATCTATTCTTCACTCGGAGGTCTTAGATATTGAATAAGGAAAACATCAGCTCCGGTCTTCGAACTTCATATTATTGAATGGCACTTACAGTCATACATTGCTGGGGGGCAGTGAGATGTTGCTAGACGCCCACCAATGTCTATATCATTCTATAATGCAATCTTGAGCAAGTGGGAGATTGTTGATTCTATATGCTCAAGAATGATTATAAAATAATATTACCGGTAATATATGATCCTATAGGGTCACACCGAACAACAAGTAGACACCGAATTAATATTTATAAGAATTTGATTCTTGATAAATATTATTATTTCTTGACAAATATTATTAATTATATTATTGAATATAATTCATAATATTAGATGCAAATGAAAGATCCTAGTTTATTAATTAATATGATTGGCTCATATGTAACTACAATTAAAAGGAGGGACTTTAGTGATAAAGTTTAAAATAGTTAAAATTTTGATTTTAACCATTTTAAACTTAGGAGGGTTAAAAGGAAATATTGCATGGCTAGGTCATTTCTTATTGGCCCTCTTGGGTGGCTACATGATGGTTGTGTGTGTTAATATATCACACATTGTCATACATTGAAAAAGAAGCAACAAAAACAACTAACATCACTCTCCACTCTCCCTCCCCTCTCCTCTCAGCCGAAACCACCAAAATGGTGGTGGTTTTGTGTCTTTGATATTCAAATCTATTGTAGACTTGGATTAAGAGCTTTATTTTGCATCATCAAAGAGAAAGAACTAGCATTCATTCAAGGTGTCGATGCTTGTGGTGGATACCGATAGAGATGAGCTATTTTGGTCCTTATTGCCATATTCAACTACATCTCCCTTTGTTTGATCAAAGTCTTCAAAGGTTGTAATCTTGATCTCTCTTGTTATTTATATATATTTATCTTTTCATGCATGTAACAAGATCCTTGGTGGGAATAAAAATGTTTTTTATGTTTGTGTTCAAATGTTTTACTTTGCTTCCGTTGCGTAAAATTTTTATCTCTTATGAGTTTTTGAAACAAATGTTTTGAACATAAAATCCCAACAAGTGGTATCAGAGCCTATGTTATAATGCATGATTAGAGAATAAGTTTTATTTGGATAAAACTTGGTTTTTGGAAGCCATGGGTAAAATTTCATTTTTGTATGAAAAGTTCATGCATGGCTTCTTTGGCAACTTGCTTGTGCTAGTTTTTATATTTTATGTAACAAAATTTTAACATGCATTTTTGTTACATAAAATTTGTCTTAGAAAAACAAAGTGTTGTTTTATTTTATTTATGAGAAATATGTGCATAAACAAGCCATGGACCAATGTGTTTTTGTTGTGTTGTTCCTTTTAAATTTGTTTATAATTTTTATTATTATTCATGTTGGTTTTTAATAGTAAATAGGTTTTATTATTTCATGTTCTCTTGTTCATTTTGTAAGTATTAGATTAGTTGTTAGAACTAGTTTTTCTTTATTTATAAAATGTAACAAGAAGAAAGCCAACATGGAGCTTGAAGATGGAGCTTGATGCCTTGTTTGCATGGAGATGCTAAAGCAAGTGGGACCTTGAAGTTTTTTTTGTCCCTTAGGAATGGACTTGGCATTTCTTGTTTTGGCTCACAAGAAATGTCATTAGAGATGGCTTTTGTTTTATGCACATTCTTTTGCATGTTTATGGTTGATTATGTTCTTTTTGATGCGTTAAAATTAGGGGTGAGCAGCGGAACTGGGTACCCGCCTTTGGAACCGGAACCGCTTCGGAACTGTCTGTTCCGTAACCGGAACCGATGTGACTGGTTCCGGTTTCGGTTCCTAAAATAACGGAACCGATGTGACTGGGTCCGGTTTCGGTTCTCATTTTTTTAGAACCGCTACCCGCTGGGTACCCGCCGGGAATGGGTACCCGGAACCGCTGGGTACCCAGAACCGGAACCGCTGGGTACCCGGTACATTTTAATAGAAAATATCTAATATTTAATATTTATTACATATTTAATCTATGTGAAAAAATATCTAAATTAGATTAATAATTAAAATTGTAAAATTATCTAAATAAAGATTACTAGTTTAAGAAAAAATTGTTAAAGAACATTCATAAAATGTTGACAAATTATATATATAGTGTTAGGCCTTAAAAAAATTGTTTACTCTTAGCGATGTGGGAGTTGACAGCACCATCTTTCAGTTTTTGATGAAAGACCTTGTCCCACATCGAAAATTTTGAGAAAATCATGCCTCATCTTTCGGTATATATAACCCTCATCTCTTCCATTTCAATTGCATCACTAGTTCACTACATTGCTTGGGTTTAGCCTTTGGCTTGAGCCCTTTTCCTTGAGCCCTTTGGCTTGAGGCTTTGTAAAAATATTAATGGATTCACTACATTGCTTAGGTTTAGCCTTTGGCTTGAGCCCTTTCCCTTGAGCCCTTTGGCTTGAGGATTTTTAAAAATATTAATGGAGCACCCTATTAGAGTGGTTGCACCATTTGTTTTTTTAAATATAAATGTGTATGATTAAAGTTTGTTTAAGTTCGTTTGTGTTCGTTTAGGTTCGTTTGTTTGTGTTCGTTTAACATTTTAACAAACAAACATAAACGAACATAAACGACTATAATTTTTAAACGAACGTACACGAACACCAAAAATGCTTATGGAAGAAGTTGTTGGACATTTATAATGTTAAAAATTAAAAAAACAATTGGTAGGCGGGTACCCGGAACCGGAACCGGTTCCCAGCAGTTCCGGGACCGGTTCCAAAATTATGAGAACCGACGAGAGCGGTTCCGGTTCTGGTTCCTTCTTTTTAGGAACCGTCGGTTCCGGTTCCGGTTCCGGTTCCATGAAAATAGGCCGGGTACCCGGTATTGCTCACCCCTAGTTAAAATATAGGATATTGCATACTAGTAAAGAACATAAATTTGGTTTAAACGCGCTTATTTAAAAATTGTTTAAAGTTGAAGCGACAAATTTTAAAATTAGATTTTAAATGAACCAAGTTTTAAAATAGAGATTTTATATCAACCAATATTTAAAATGGAGATTTTAAATTGATGACATGCAAATTGGTTCAAATACGTTTTATATAAAATTGTTTATTTAAAAACGACGTAACTTTAAAACTGGATTTTAATTGAACCAAATTATTTAAAATGGAGATTTTAAATTTATTCTTTTTTAGAGAAATAGTTTTTTTCTTAAAAAGAGTACCTTGATTATTGGATGCATGCAATAATATGGTACTATGAGTTTTAAGACTAAAATTGAGATTTTAATTTTATGAAAGAATCTAAAATGGAGTTTTCAAAACTCTTACAAACTCATAGTCTTAATAATAAAAGTGTTTATTAAGAGACTATAAATGGTTCTTATTGTGATCAAACTCAAACGTTAATATATGATATTAATTGACCACAAATAATTTAGTTGATAAAATAAAAAAATTATTTAGCTAAAAGGAACAATTTGATGAGAAATAAGATTTTAAACAAAATACCATTCATTATTGAATGCATGCAAAAACACATGATACTAAAATGTTTTCAAATCTAGAATTGTAAAACATATAAAAACCCTTTTAAAATACAAGTCTATGCCGTCCTTTTGAGAAACACTCAATACTTCACTATGACACCCTTGTGGGATAAAAGTCACCTAACCACTTGGATTGTCTTGAGATGGATGAGGTGATTCTTATGTCCTTGTGGGAAAAAGGTCACCTAACCGCATGGATGTGAGTTTCACACGTTGTTTCAAGTAGGTTGACTTGATTGGGAATCTTTTGTGATAAAGGTCACCTAAGCATTAGAAACCCAAGGCATAGATGGGATCAAACATGCCAATTAACAAACGTTGTTAAGGATCCCATAAAACTAGGAATTACATTTGGATGTAATCGATAAAAGTTATCTACCTTGTTGGATTAAATGGACGGGATAAAGGTCACCTAACCGTTTCATTTGTTTTGCAACGTTGGATCCTAGATTTTATGCAAATTAATGTTTTTAGAAAACTAAATGGTAATTAATTTGCTAAAAATTAATATTGAAAATACTATGTTAAACTTTGTTAAAATTTTGTAGATGGCCCAAAATGCAAACACTACGATTGACACATCCCTGAGAGCTTTCTTAACGAAGAAAAGTTAACCACTCAGAACTTCCCGATTTGGTTTCAAAAATTGAGACACGTTCTCAGACGTGAAAACAAATCATACATACTTATCGTACCTCTTCCTCAAGAACCTCCTCTTACCTCCACAGAAGCTCACAATGCTTGGTTGAAACATAATGATGATTCAATCAACATATCACGCCTTATGCTTGAAACTATGGATCCACTCTTACGGGAAGGAGTGGAGATATTCTCATATACGGCATACGAGATGATAAACAAATTAGGGGAGCTTCATGAGAGATATGTGTTCTCGGAACGCTTGAGAACTCTTCGGGAACTTTTTAGAACTAAGATGGAGGAAGGCCAAGATGTAACCACCCATATTCAGAGGATAAGGACACACCTTGACTATTTGGATAAACTTGGTCATCCTTATCCCGATATGCTGGCCGTAGATGTGATCCTCAGATCCTTGACCCAAAAATTTGATGTTTTTATCAATAACTTGGGCCGCCGGAATTTTTCAGTCCCAGAATTGCATACGATGCTAGAGAGTGTTGAGAGAAATCTTCCCATGGTAACAGTTACATGTGGTAGATGTGGCAACATTGGTCATGGAAGAAGAGATTGTCCTCTGTGATATGAAAGTTTTCTAACGAAGGAAAGTCCTTCAGGTATCTATATGTTAGATAGAACTTTTACCTTTCTATTTTGCACTTGTGTATTTGATACTAAGTGTAGAACTCACTTTTGTAATATGTTACAGATGATCAACAAAGGTAAGTGACTGAATGACAAGCAAAATGGTGATCCATATAAGCAAGGAAGCAAGATTGCATACCAAGCTTATAGGAGATTTTATTATGAAACCATATGGCTTGTATTGTTAAACAAGTTTGTTTCGAACAATGTTTAAATTTAGTTTGACTAAATTATTATTTTTCAGTCACATGTTTATTGATTGAATGAAATTCACTTAGCCGTTTTGGAAACGATTATATTCATATTCAAAATGAATTATTCCATTTCGAGAACTAGTCCTCTTAATTGAATAATAAAGTGAATCTCAAAAGCTTTCTAAAACATAGTTCTATATAAACACCATAAGACTCAAATGTGATTTGAATCAAGTCTACACATAAAATAGTCAACTTAATCAAGTAAAAATTAAACGCATATCTCAACTTCAAAAGTGTGGTATTTTAAAGGCAAATGAGAATGTTTCATTTGATATATGCGATCTTGATAAGTTGAATGTAGCCCATTTCTCTAGTCATAGAAAAGGAGAAAAAGGTTTTGTTTGAATTGATACATGTTGATGTATGTGGTTTTTCAAAACCAAGTCTAGATATGGTGATAGGTAATACAATATCTTCACTGACAATTTCAAACGTTGAAGTTATTTTTATGAAACATAAGCATGAAGCATTTGATATGATTCAAAGTTGTTTCAAAGTTGTTTCAAAGTGAAGTTAAAGAAAACAACTCAATAGGACCATTAAAGTCTTTTCCGATATAGGATGATAGTAACTAAACCAAGAACTCTTGGATCATCTCAGAAATTGTGTATATCCGAAAGGATGAACCGAACCTTATTAAATATGGTTCGCTTTATGATGAGTAGAAGTACTATTCCTATAGCAATTCGGAATTCTGCCCTAGTTACTGTAAACCGTATTTTATGACAACAACCAAAAGGTAGACAAGGCACCTTATAAGATTTCGTATGAAAGTTTTTCATGATTAGTCTTAGTTGAAGGTGTGGGTTTATGAAGCTCATGTAAGACAATAAGCTTCAAGTAAACACAACCCAAAATCTACTAAATGCATATATTGTAGAATATACTATAAATTGTTTAAGATACCGATTCTACAATCCCACAAACAATAAAATTGTTTATGTTAGTCCCAAAGCATATGATGTAAAAGTATTGAAAATAGTTCCAAGTCAGAAGACCAGCAGAGATCAGACAGAAGACCTGGAAGATGTTCATCAAAGAAGACCAACAGAGCTCAACAGAGCTCTGACGGATCCAACAGAGCTCATCAGAGCGCTGTCGAAGAATTCCAACAAGAGAACAAGTATTCAACAGAAGACCAACAGAGCTCTTGCTACAGAGATCTGTGAAGTAAAAGACCTATGTCAGCCTAAGTCTCGTAGGAAACCTTAAGTGTTAGACACGTGTCCACAATTTCCACGTATGCCCTAAAGATTGGGGACACACTTTCCACGTGTCATTCAAGGGTACGATAGTACACTGTCTACACTTTATCAGGTCTATAAATAGCGAGGTAAGTGGAACAACAATTGTAAGCTTTGGGAAGAGTAGTTTTTCCACAATTGTTTAAGCACACACTGCAGCAATCCCGAGCACTACCTCCATACGATATTGTTGTCCTATGAGATTTCCGAACACACTTTAACTTGTTCTTGGTGTGATTCATTATCAATATATGAGCAGCTTTTATATCTGATCTTGTTATCATTTTACTGTTCACTATTTGATTCTCATAGTTCACTTATCGTTTACACAATCACTCATTTTAATGGCTTTATTTAATATGCTTCCGCTGTCTATTTTACTACCATTAATATGATACAACGTGAATCTGGGAACCTACAATTGGTATCAGAGCCGCTTTGGTTTTCTTAAGCCAAACGATCCAATCTACCAAGGTTGATTCACTGTTGTTGATTGTGTCTGTGCGACTTTAAAAGCTTCATAATATACTCTGTTTTACTGCTTTCTAGTCTAACCAAGCCTTTAGAGCTCATATAACTGTGTTTAAAACTTTCTAGTTTAGCTTAAAATCTTCTCAAAAAGTTACTGTTCCATTGGTTACTGTTTGAAACTCTGTTTCTAGCCAAAAATCGTTTTGCAACAAACTGTACTCTGTTTTTCTTTCAAAATGGCTAACAACAGTATAAATGCTATCTATACTGCTAGCTCTTTAACAAAACCTCCTACTCTTCTGAGAGATGAATATCCTCAATGGAAAATCGGGATGGTTAATTTTTTCGATGGTATGGATAAAGACCTCATGCGATCTGTCACGGATGGACCATTCCAACCCATGGTTTTTGTTCCCCGTGTACCCGCAACAGGAACTACTGCTGAGATTCCAGCTCATTATGAAGTTAAAACCATAGGTTTTACTGATGAGGAAAATCTAAAAATGGAAAATGATCTTAAAGCAGTTAGACTACTGATTATGGCCATTCCAAACGAAATATTTCAAGAACTAGATTCATGTGTTACTGCTAAGGAAATCTGGGATCAACTTCTTAATCAACTTGAGGGTGATATCAAGACCCAAAAGAACAGAAAGACCCAATGTATAAATGAATACAACGATTTCAAGGCACTTCCTGAGGAAACCTTACTGCAAACCTACAACAGATTTAATGTGTTGATCAATAAATGCAAAAAATGTGGGGTTGTTAGGTCGAAGGAAGATAACAATGTTCTGTTTTTGAAAAGTTTGAATGATGAATGGTTAAATCTGTCCATGTCTTTACAAGCTAATCAGGACTTAGACGTATGGTCTTTAACGGATGTGTATGGCACTTTGGCCGCACAAGAAAAGGAGGTTGTCAAGCAAAAAGGCAAATCCATCAGTGCTGGTCCAATCGCCTTAGTTTCTGATTCTAAGAAAACCACATCTGAAAGGTCCAACAGAGAGAGTTCAAGCAAAGAAAAAAAGAAAGAAAAGTCTGATAAAAAGAAAGGAAAGAAAAGTTTGATTGCAGAAAGTGAAACAGATGAGAGCTCATCAGAGGATGATGACATTCAAGCCTTTGCCCAATCTCTTGCTTTAATAACTCAGCAATTTAACAAGAGATTTGGCAATAAGTTCGACAGAAGAGGCAGATATGAGAGAGAAGGAAGGGAAGACAGAAGAGGATATACAGCACCAGAGAAAAGTTCCAACATAGTTGCCACAGAATTAGGGAAACCTCCACAAAGAAAAGAAAATCCACCAGCACAACAGAAGGCCGATGCAACCCAGCCCATCAATCAAAATGATGGACGCTGCTTCAGATGCGGCAAACCTGGACACTTCTCTGTTAATTGTAGAGGCAAACTGGTAAAAGACCAGGACTACTACAAAAACAAATACAAGTACAATTACAGAGAAAGAAGTTATGTTGCTGAAATGGAAAATTGGGTCTCTGACTCATCTTCTGATGATGAACCAGAACAAGCCAACTTCTGTGGAGTTGCTGTGGATGATGAAAGTTTAGAAGCAGCTGTTGACTGGATGAATGGAGAACCAGAAATAACGAAGGGAACAACAGAAGAAGAAGATCTAGCTCATGCATTTGCTCTTACCACGACAGAATCTGACGACAGAGCGCTGGAGACCACCAGACCCAGTGCCAAGGTATGCTCATCTGAATCTAAATCTGACTCAGAATTAGAAATGCATGTTTCCATGTTGAATGAGGAATTTCAGCTTCTAAAACAAAAACTTTCTGAAGAAAAGGAGCTAAGAAAACTAGCTCAGAAGGTCCTATCTTTTTACAAGAGAGAAAAGACACTCTTGGAACAAGAAAAGGAAGAAATCTTCAAAGAAAAATCTGAGTTAGAAATCTTACAAAAGAAGAAGGTAAGTCTGTTTTCTGAAAAGATCAAAGTTTATGAAAATGATTTGAAACAGAAGTCTGAAAAGTTGAAACAGTCTGAAACAGAGAGACTTAACTCTGTTGCTCTAACTGATTATTTTCAAAGAGAAAGGGAAATACTTCATCAATCCCTACAAAAGAAAGAAATTCAGATTAAAAAGTACCAAGATGCATAAGATGTGCATATCAAGATAAATTCACAGATGGATACGCAAGGTCTTGGTTTCTCTGACCTTGCTCCCTACAACGAAAGGAAGAAGACATCTCTGTCCTCCGCCTTCTGTATTGGGAAAATCCAAGAGGACGTGATATCTGGTAATGCCGTTTTCAAAAGAACCAAAATCTCAGATGCTTTCTAAAAACCAAAACATCTTAACTATAGGAACGTCAGCTATGACTCCTCCGGTCGAAAGAAGGTTTTAAAACCATCCTCAGAGTTTATTCTTGATCAAGGAAGAGCTAGAATCATACTTCCTAATTCTGTTAAGAACTTGGGCACCAAAGAGATCTTCAACTTCAATTCTTTCAAAGGACAGAAGTCTGTTACTTCTGCGACAGACCCCTCTGTTGAAATACCACAGAGCAAGCTGAATCTAGAAGCACCAGTTTTCTCTCCTACCTCTGAATCTATAAGAACATCTTTTGAAGAAGATTTGTTGAAAGTTATTGAAGAAAATGATATCTCTGATTCTTTAAAGCCAAAGATGAGAAAGTTCAGATCTGTTAAAACAAATATTCCTGTCATACCCGTTGAATCAAATTCCTCCAATAGAGCCACTAGAGACTTTCTAGCCTCTAATTGTGACTCTGACTCCGAGGTAGATGAACAGATCTTCTGTGGTCAAAAGAACATCTTACACAAGTTAAAGCAACTACCGGTAGGATCTCCGGATCTAAAAGAAGATGTTTCTTTCTTTAAGAAACAGTCAAGATTTATACCAGTAACAAGCTTTAACAACAAAGATTTCAAGATTCTTGCTTCTAATGCAGTAGAAGTAGAGAAGAAAGAGAAAAACAAAAGTGTCTTTGTAAACTCAAATGTTCCTCTTGCTTTCAAACCTGTAAGATTCACACCAGAACAGAAGGGAAAGTGGATAGCTAAGTCTGTTCCGAAATCCGGTGTAAATCAAGGAAGAAATTCTTTTCGCTCAAATGAGTCCATTTCCAAGAATTTCATATCAAAAGAGTCAAATTCAAAGAACCTCACATCAATCGAGTATGTTTTTAAGAAACGAAGTCAGGACAGATTGTATGCAAAGACATCTGGTCCTAAAATCTTTCAGAATCAAGCTTCATCCAAACAGTTTTTGAATAAAAACAATGTGCATCAGTCATGCTCCATCAACTGCAATTGTATTCAACTGTTATTGAAATTACAGAATCATCTGAATGGTCCTCACTGTGTTCTGAGTCGTTCTGTTCAAAAGAAAAACTCCACGACCACTGCGAACACACAAAGGAAAACCTCTGACGCACCACCAAAACCTAACAAGAAAGGACCCATTATGAGATGGGTACCTAAAAGGAACTAATTTGTCTTACAGAAACCTCATGTGCAGATCTGGTACTTGGATTCTGGATGCTCCAGGCACATGACGGGGAATAAGGAGCTGTTAACTTCTTTCAAAAACAAGATAGGAAGTGCGGTAACCTTCGGAGGAGACAATGGCGGACAGATTAAGGGTTATGGCACTTTAGTAAATGGTGGTGTTTCAGTATCTGAAGTTGCTTATGTTGAAGGATTAAATCATAATCTTCTCAGTATAAGTCAACTCTGTGATCACGGTTTCGATGTCAAATTTAGGAAGAAGTATTGTTCCTTGTTACTTTCCGAGACTGGTCAAGAACTCTTAAGAGCTGATAGAAAAGGCAATCTTTACAAAATGAATTTCAAACCAAACCAAAACACTACAACAGAGAGACTCTGTTTAGTGTCTTTGAATAATGAAGATGCCTGGCTCTGGCACAAAAGATTTGCTCATTTAAACTTTCGAAATCTTGACAAACTCGTGAAACTGAAGTTAGTAAAAGGACTTCCTTCTCTGAAATTTGACAAAGACCATCTCTGTTCTGCTTGTGAACTTGGAAAGATGAAAAGATCTTCACACAGAACAAAGAGTGATCATAGTTGTCCCAGACCTTTGCATATGCTTCATGTGGATCTCTGCGGTCCAATCTCTGTGCAAAGTATGTCGGGCAAGAAGTATATCCTTGTTTTAATTGATGAATACTCTAGATATACTTGGATTGAGTTCATCAGAGTAAAATCTGATGTCCCAGAAATTCTGATAAGTTTGTTGAAAAGGATACAGGTTCTGTTAGATCTAAAGGTACAGAAGTTGAGAAGTGATAACGGGACAGAATTCAAGAATGACAGAATCAATGCATACCTAACAGAGGAATGCATCTCCCAAAACTTCTCAGCTGCCAGAACTCCACAACAGAATGGAGTTGTGGAAAGAAAGAACAGAGTTGTAGAAGCCGCCAGAACCATGTTGGTTGGCTCTGTCCTTCCAATGAACTTCTGGGCAGAAGCAGTCTCAACAGCATGTTTTACCCAAAACAGAGCTGTAATTGTAAAAAGATTCAAGAAGACTCCTTATGAACTCATTAACAACAGAAGACCAAATGTGAAATTCTTTCATGTCTTCGGTTGCAAGTGCTTCATACTGAATGACAGAGAACATCTGGGAAAGTTTGACAAGAAAGCAGACGAATGAATCTTTATTGGTTATTCCTTAACCTCTAAAGCCTACAGAGTCTACAACACCAGATGTCGGGTCATTCAAGAGAGTGTAAATGTGTCCTTTGATGAAAGCATATCAAGCTCCTCTGATCGAAAATCAACAGATGGGATACAGACAGAACAAGAGAAGATAACTTCCTCTAGATCAAGGGAAGAAGACATCAATCTCATGTTCAATGATTTCTTCGATGATGATTCCTATGATAACATTAACAGAGGAGATCAAGCTCAGAACTCAACAGATCAAAATCTGACAGGTACATCTCTCACTGGTCCCTCTAATACTTCACCATCTACTTCTCTGTCTACAGGAGTAATTCAGAGAAATGAGGAACCTCACCAGAATGAAAGAGAACCTGAACAAGAGCCTTCATCACCTCTGATGACAAACGTCGGAAGAAATTCCTTGTTTGAAAGTTCACCATCATAGAGCCCTGGTCCAAACCTACAGAACTCTGACGCTGAAGATCGTCTTTTCACATCAGAAGCACAGACGCCACCCGTTGTCCATGCTCCCATGACACGATGGACAAAGGATCATCCTCATCATCTTATAATTGGTGATGCTGAAGATGGTGTAAAGACAAGATCGGCCACAATCAATGAAGTTTTCTTTGTAAATTTTCTAAGCATGATTGAGCCGAAGAAGATTTCAGAAGCCCTAGAGGACCCAAATTGGATAGAAGCTATGAAAGAAGAGCTTCTGGAATTCGAGAGAAATAAAGTCTGGTCCTTGGTTCCACTCCCAAAAGGCAAAACGGCCATTGGAACCAAATGGGTGTTTAGAAACAAGAAGGATGAAGATGGGATCATCATTAGAAACAAAGCCCGTCTGGTTGCAAAGGGATATAGACAGGAAGAAGGGATTGACTATGACGAAACCTTTGCTCCTGTGGCTAGGCTAGAAGCAATTAGAATCTTCCTAGCCTATGCTGCTCATAAGGGTTTCAAGGTCTATCAAATGGATGTCAAGTCTGCATTTCTGAATGGCAAACTACAAGAAGAAGTCTATGTCCAGCAACCACCTGGTTTTGAATGCTCAGAGTTTCCAGACCACGTTTACAAGCTAGACAAAGCTCTCTACGGTCTTAAGCAAGCTCCCAGAGCCTGGTATGAAACTCTGTCCAAATTTCTGTTGGTCAATCACTTCGAAAAAGGTACCGTCGATAAAACTCTATTCTTCAGGAGATATAAAAATGATATACTTTTGGTACAAATATATGTTGATGATATTATCTTTGGGTCTACATGGCAAGAGTACTGTGATAAGTTTGAAACTTTAATGAAAAGTGAATTCAAAATGAGCATGATGGGAGAACTCTCTTTCTTCCTGGGTTTACAAGTCAAACAATCTGACAGAGGGACTTTCATAAGTCAGTCCAAATACACCTCTGACATGTTGAAAAAATATAAGCTCAATGATTCAAAACCAATGAAAACTCCTATTGCCACTGGAGTTAAACTTGACTCTGATCCTAATGGTGAACCAACAGATGACAAGTACTACAGAGGCATGATAGGGTCACTTTTGTACTTAACCGCCAGTAGAACTGATATAATGTTTGCAACCTGTCTCTGTGCTAGATTTCAGGCAAATCCTACCAAAACTCATTTAACAGCTGTCAAACGTATCTTTAAATATCTGAAAGGGACTCAATTTTTGGGTCTTTGGTATCCTCTTAACTCTGGTTTCGAGCTTGTAGCTTACACAGACTCAGACTATGGAGGATGCAAGAACGACAGAAAGAGTACCTCTGGTAGCTGCCAAATGCTTGGAGAAAAGTTGGTGAGTTGGACATCCAAGAAACAGAACTGTGTTTCAACCTCTACAACAGAAGCGGAATATGTTGCTGCTGCTAGTTGTTGTTCCCAAGTAATATGGATGAAGACACAACTCAGAGATTATGGTCTGGAGTATGGTAAGATTCCAATTCTATGTGACTCCAAAAGTGCCATTGCCATAACTGCGAATCCAGTTCAGCACTCAAAGACCAAGCACATCGACATAAGGTATCACTTCATAAAGGATCATGTTGAAAAAGGAACTATTGAAATGTACTTTGTTTCAACAGACTTCCAGCTTGCTGACTTGTTTACAAAAGCCCTTGATGAAAGGAGATTTAACTTCCTAATCAGCAAACTGGGTATGCTGAACTTGTCCTCCTAACTCTGTTTAAAATCAACAGAAGCTCTGTTGTTTCTACCAGAGCTCTGTCAAAAGGTTGGGTAGGATAGTTCAACAGAGTTCTGTTGTACACAAGAATTCTGTCACGCATTTTTTCTCTCCATGGTCGTACAAAAGCGTTCTTTTGTTTATCAATAAAAAAAAGGGGAAGGGGGACTAATCTATCGAGGGGGAGCTTATAAAGGAAAATTGCATGGTTTTAGGGGGAGCAAGTCAATAATCAAATTTCCAAACCAAATTGACTTTGCTTTTTGAGCTTAAAGCTAAATCTTTTGGAGAACCAGTCAGAACTCTGACATCTAATCAGAGCCTCTGTTACTTCTCATCAGAACTCTGTTTAATCATGTAAAGTTCTGACCATCTCACATCAGAACAAGTTCTGGTAAAGGTAACGGTAAGAAATGAAGGCCACACAAAAGAAGCAACTTAACACAGCTCCATCAGAGCTCTGTTAGCTTGTTTTGCCACGTCATCAGAAACACGTCATCAGAAACACGTCATCAGAGTGCGGGTCATTTCTAAACGTCAACCACTTGTAACCCACACATCTCTAACCACGACGGTTTACTTGCACAAAAAGTGGTCAGAACAAATCCACGTGGCAATCTCTGATTGAAAGACAAACCGCTAGCTGTTCCCACGTTCTCACTGTAACAACCGTTCCACTAATCAACCCTCGAGTACCTACAGTACCTATGACCGTGATCCAGCCACACATTTCCCATATAAATACCCATTTCCTTTAAACCTTTCCATTTCTTACGCCTTCTAAGTTATCTAAAACCCTGTTCATCTTTTCTCTTCATTCAAACCTTCAAAACCCAAACCTGCAACAATGGCAAACCCCCAACACTCAGCAGATTCAAGCCGTATTGGTCCCGTCGACCAAATTGTTATTCTTCCATACGAATTTGCAGAAAGCAACCATCGATTAGATCCAAACCCTACTCTCTATCTACCCACATACCACATATTTCTGGAGTTCTTCAGAAACTCAGAAATCTTCAAAGCCCTAACAGACTTCGACGACAACATTCCTGAGCTCTACATCAAGCAATGGTGGACTACATGCCAACACGTAGAAGAGCTCAACGGAATAATCGGCAATGTGGATTCTGGTCGAGATGGAGGTTCTGGAACGATCAGAATCAGACCAACTACCCTGCGGAGAATCCTTGGAATGAAGAGCAAGCGACAGCTCAACATAGAAGCTTTCGAGAAGCCACCCAATACTGCTGTCCTTCTGGAGTTTGTACGATTTCTAGTCTACAACAAAGATATCACCCGAATCAGAGCATTCAAAAGACAGAATCTACCACCAGTGTGGAATTTCATGTTCTCTGCACTGAACCGAACCCTCACAGGAAAATCTGGTAGTCAAGATCAAGCCAGCATAGAAATCCTACAGATAATGTATGGATTGTTCTTTCAAAGAAATCTTGACTATGCCAGCATTCTCTACACCGACCTTCTCACTGCTGTCAATCTCAAGACCTCTGCCATTGCCAAAGGAGGAGAAGTTGGGCAACATAAATTCCTAAAGAACATCAAGTTTCCAAGGTTTATCGGGTTGGTGATTAGAAGAACATTTCAGAGTCTGGAATTGACTCAACAAGGCAACACGTTCAGGAACTGGGTCATGACCAGATTCAATCCCACCACTTCAGGAGAATATCCCCTCATTCGACGCGTTCCAGGTACAATGCTCGCTCTGTAAAGCCCAGACCACATTTCTATCCAAAACTATAGACATGCTGCTCAACCTCAAGAACCTGAGGTGAGAACCCCAGCATACTTAGGCTCTGAGCCATCTGAAGAGAGTACGAGTGAGGAAATAGGAGTGGAAGAAGAGGCAAGAGTACCCGAAGTGGGGTCTTCCTCTAGAGTGGAATTAGAGGACAGAGCATCTCCTAGAGAGGCTGTTCATAAAGTACAGGAGTCACCAGAGGTCGAAGTTCTTTCCTCTGATACTGGTGAGAAAGAGGATAACAGAGAGGAACCCGAGTGTTCTACAGCCATAGGATCCGAGGAAAATGTGAGGATAGAAGAAGATGTCCAAGATGACACATCTGAGAGAAATCCTAGCCCACATCCCAGTGCTTCCACACATGCTATCCCTGGTGATCAAGACCAGAGGGATATTGAAACAGAGGTGCACACCTCGAACCCCAACCAGCCTATACCATCAGAGGCAACTCTTCATGCCTCTGATATGCACGAAACTGGGGGATCCATATTCGGTAATGATGTCACTTTGCCCCACGACATCGATAGGTCACCTCCACACGATGATGCCTCTGTGGCTCATTTAGAGACTACACAAATTAGACCAGAGATCTTTGTAATCTCACGTAGCATCTGTCCAACTCAGGGACAATGGGAGACCATAGTAGAACAAGGGAAGACAATGCTTGATCCAAATGCTTCCCATCACACCAGATTTCCTTCTTCATAACCTGAGCTGGAAGAGGAAACTCTGATCAGAACACCTGTAGTTGTTTCCCCTCAAAGGGAACATCAAGGATCGGGTGGAAGTCTTGCAAGAGCCAACCTAAAAACAACTCTTGAAGCAGGCACCTCTGAGCTCGAGGTTAACTTGGAACCATGTGTTGGTACCAAGGATATCCCCGTTGACACTGTCACACGAGCAGAGTTCACAAGCTTCTGTGACAGTATCAACAACTCCTTGAATGAGTATAAACTTATCAATGATCAAAAGGAGGAGCTGATCCGCAAGGAGAATGCTTCTCTCCAGGAAAAGGTTCAGACATTAACGACAGAAGTAGCCGCTCTGAAGACTCTCTTAGCAGAAAATCATACGGCTCAGATGAACAGAACCCTGCCAACCCCTTCTCTATCAGACTCCAACATCAGAACCTTGACAGAGCCGATCAACAACTCTGTTAAGACCGCCATCACAGAAGCCACGACTTCTTCTGCCGCACCTATCCAGCTCTCTGGCCCCAGACCCACTGACTTACCAATGACTGTCGGTCAGATGGGTGAGTTAAGCAGAAAAGTTCTAAGCAAAATGATGTCAATCTCCTCAAAATTCGTGATGAAGGCCAAATCAACAGAACAGCATGTGCAAGCCTCACTCGATACACACAAGGTCAACTTCGAATCTCAAGTGGAAGAAATCAGAGGTGCAGCAACAGAGGTAGAAGAGGTGATGCGAAAAGCAGCCTTAGACTTCACTAATATTATTTTACAGACCTCTACATCAAAACGACCTGCTGAAGAAGCACCTGCAGAAGAACCTTCGAGCAAAAGGCATAAGGCTAACCCAATGTTTGTTGTTCTGCCCTCACCAAAAGCTCGAATTGAATCCTCTGACGATGATGATGACTTTGAGGATGCTACAGAAGATCAGTTAGACAATCAGATGGGTGAGTCCTCAGAAAAACAAAAGGGGGAGAAGGAGGAGAAGGAGAAAGAGAAGGATAAAGAGAAGGAGAAGGAGAAAGAGAAGGAAAAAGATAAGGAAAAGGAACCTGCAACAAAGGCTGAGGGATCTGCTAAGGGAAAAGAAAAGGTATCTGAGGCTGAGGCAACTAAAGTAGGAGACCAAGGGAATACTTCTGAAGACTTACCATAGGTGACTATGGTGGTTTTTGATTACATGTTCAAAGACATAATCATCAAGCCTACAGAATCCTCTCAACAACCACCTGAGGTTATTATCCTGGACACCCCTCCTACTTCACAAAGAACAAAACCAGAGAGAACCGACCCATTGAACCAAGCCCAACCTCAAGTCCAAACCCAAACAACACAAGAATCTGCCCACATTGACATACTCATGGCAGAAACTCATGAAGACCCAAATCCCATGCCAACAGAACAGAACCCCGAATCCTCAACTCAACATTCTGGCAAACCTCCACTAGAAGAAATCTTTGCCTATCTTTATGGTGACCATGACACCATCCCCACAAATGTTGTGCCCATCAATCCATAGTTAAGCCCCTGCAGGATAAATACGATCTCTGACGTTAGACGGAAATTCATCGAAACCAAGTCCAGATTGAACAGAAGTATAAACTCAGACTTTGGAATCCGCAGAATCATAGACATCAAGCAGAAGACCTTTCGGCACAACAGAATACAAATGAGCTATCACGAGTTCATAGTTGAATCAAACGACAACAGGGTTGAGCACTTCAATGAAAACGACCTGGTACGCTTCCTACTGTTACAACTTCAGTGACAGATACAAAGAGGCAAGAACAGCACTTCCTGAGGTACGCTTCGCTATGCAAGAGCACATAAATCTAAGATTTCAGATTGACTTTCAGCTAGGCATAGAGTTCGAAGTAGAAGAACTAGCGACTGCTCCACCAAATGAGAGCCTTCAAGGCTATGAGCACTACAGAACCGGAACCGTAGTTGGAGATCCTCCAGTGTTCATCTGCCGACAGAGAAAAATCAAGAAGGCCCTCAGAGCTTCTGAAACCCACAAGTATTCATCAGAGTCGCTGGAGTACCTCAGAGACATCATTCAGAATCTCCCAAGAGACAAGTGTCCGGAAGAACAACAGAGACGCTTCACCACCGAAATCAACCTTCTGCTGAACTTCCGAGAACTCATCAGAAGATTTGACAGAATCTTAAGGGGAGATAATTTTGCCTAAACTTGTACTCATTTTTTTTGCATTGTAATAGCTTGAAGGAATAGTACAAAGGCTAACAGAGGGAAAAGTTCTCTGTTCTTTTGTTTATATCTCTGCTACTTTGTGTTTTCTTATTTTCAATACTTAGGGGGAGATTGTTAGTCCCAAAGCATCTGATGTAAAAGTATTTAAAATAGTTCCAAGTCAGAAGACCAACAGAGATCAGACAGAAGACCTGGAAGATGTTCATCAAAGAAGACCAACAGAGCTCAACAGAGCTCTGACGGATCCAACAGAGCTCATCAGAGCTCTGTCGAAGAATTCCAACAAGAGAACAAGTATTCAACAGAAGACCAACAGAGCTCTTGCGATAGAGCTCTGTGAAGTAAAAGACCTCTGTCAGCCTAAGTCTCGTAGGAAACCTTAAGTGTTAGACACGTGTCCACAATTTCCACGTATGCCCTAAAGATTGGAGACACACTTTCCACGTGTCATTCAAGGGTACGATAGTACACTGTCTACACTTTATCAGGTATATAAATAGCGAGGTAGTGGAACAACAATTGTAAGCTTTGGGAAGAGTAGTTTTTCCACAATTGTTTAAGCACACACTGCAGCAATCCCGAGCGCTACCTCCGTACTATATTGTTGTCCTATGAGATTTCCGAACACACTTTAACTTGTTCTTGGTGTGATTCATTATCAATATATGAGCAACTTTTATATTTGATCTTGTTATCATTTTACTGTTCAATATTTGATTCTCATAGTTCACTTGTCGTTTACACAATCACTCATTTTAATGGCTTTATTTAATATGCTTCCGCTGTCTATTTTACTACCATTAATATGATACAACGTGAATCTGGGAACCTACAGTTTATTGTTCCAAAGCCAAGTTCTTAGAAAGCAAGTTTTAATAGGAAAGGCAAATGGGAGATTTAAGGAACTTGAAGGAAATCAAGAACCTCATGCACTTATTGGTTGGCACTAGTTATCAAACAAAGGTTGTTGAAACTGAGCAATTTGATTGATCAAAAACTTAGTAAAAACACCAAGTGTTCGCAAATCTAGTGGAATCATTCAGAAATCCAAGAAATATCGATTTCTCATGACTAATGAAGAATGATGTATGATAGGTTTCTAGTAAGCCCATCAACTACTAAAGTGCTATATCAGATTCTGAATCTGATGAGTGGCTTAGAGTCATGAACACTGAGATGCAATCCATTCATGGATCAGTACAAGTATCACAACGTTGGAATCTTCATTTTGACTGGAAAATTAAAAGTTTAATTTTCACCAAAATAAAAGATCACTCATGCATTTACTAAGAAGCTAGTGGGAGCGCAGTAAAATTCCTAATGTTGTATGTGCAAGACATACTAGCATTTGGAAATTAACTTTCCGACTTAGCAAAACATCATGTTTTGGCTCGGACAGTATTTCCTAAATAAAATACTTAGAAAAGGCTAATTTTGTTCTTGAAATAAAGATCTATAGAGTTAGATCAAGACGACTTATAGGTTTAAGTCAAAGTGCATATATTGACAAGATCTTGAAAGGTTCAAGATGCAAGGCTCTAAAGGTAGTTTCTTGCAAGTATGATATGACATCATTTTGAGCATGTCTCAATGTTCTAGCACAAAGGTTGAGCTAGATAAAATGATTGGTATTCCATATGCTTCGGCAATTGGATCTATCATATATGGCATGACATGCACTAGATCGAGTGTGTCATAATTCTTTAGAGCATTAGAAGAAGATACCAACAAAATACGAGGGAAGGTCATTGGATTACTATAAAGAACATTTCAAGGTACTTACGAAGAACCAAGGAAGTGTTCCTTAATTGAGGGTTGGAAGAAGATCATAGTAAAGTGTTACACTGATGATAGCTTCTACAAAGATCGAGAAGGTTCTCGACCACAAAAGGGGAATGTCTTCATTATAAATGAAGAAGTAGTTCGTTGGAAAAGGTTCCAAGCGTAGGTAAATTGCATAATGTACTACAAAATAAGAATACACTGCTGCTTCAAAAGCTGCAAAAGGGAAGATGCTTGGATGAAAGAATTCATTGAAAAGCTAGGTAGTTGCCTCCCATTCAGGATCACCTAGAAATCTTTTGTGACAATGTGGATGCCATTACGCAAGCTAAAAGACCCGATGTCACATCAGAGTACCAAGCATCCACTCCAAACATTTAACTATATTCGGAATAAAGTTAAAAATGGAGATGTTAGTATTCACAAAGTTCACTCAAATCAAGTTTCCTTTTGGGTGGACCCATTCACGAAGCTCTTTTCATAAGCTAAACTTGAAGGGTCATGTTTGAGCTATAGCACTTCGTTATTCTAGTGATGGGTTTTGATTTGAATTTAGTATTTGGATATTGGAACAGTTAAGCAACAAGTATAGTATTTAGTTAGATATATAGGATATGATCCTTTTAATACTCGTTGTGTTCTATATTAGCATGTTTTAATCCTTGAATAAACCAGTTATTCTAAATGTCCATAGTCAATCATAGTTGTGGGAACAACCATGAAGTAAGACTAATATGAATTGGATTGGTTGACTTTTAAGAGTAAAAGTGGCAAAGTGTTGCAACCAAGTTCATAGGTACTTGTTAGGGAACAAGTACTGGACCTGACCCGTTTCAAGATCACTTCATGGATCGTCGTCATAAGTGATTCTTGAGTAAAGGTAGTATCTTTGTATCCTTCGACCTGAGATACATATTAGGGACTTGGGTGTAGGGAGTACTATGCTTTGATATGGTTAAACGCTGATCTTTAACAAGGCAGTTATAAAGGCCATCATTAGGTATAGTATGAACTACATAAGAGGCGTATGTATTCAAGAGGGGATTTGTTCCTCTAAATAATTTAAGAGTGAGACATCTAAGGCGCCCCAGAATGATAGTGATCCATGTCTCATGTTCAACATGATGTCCGAACAAAGGGATAACTGATACCACACCTTATACATCAATTGAAGCTATGAGCTTGTGGGAATTGGATATTATTGAATGGCACTTACAATCATACATTGCTGGGGGCAGTGAGATGTTGCTAGACGTCCACCAATGTCTATATCATTCTATAATGCAATCTTGAGCAAGTGAGAGATTGTTGGTTCTATATGCTCAAGAATGATTATAAAATAATATTATCGGTAATATATGATCCTATAGGGTCACACCGAACAACAAGTAGACACCGAATTAATATTTATAAGAATTTGATTCTTAATAAATATTATTATTTCTTGACAAATATTATTAATTATATTATTAAATATAATTCATAATATTAGATGTAAATGAAATATTCTAGTTTATTAATTAATATGATTGGCTCATATGTAACTACAATTAAAAGGAGGGACTTTAGTGATAAAGTTTAAAATAGTTAAAATTTTGATTTTAACCATTTTAAACTAGGAGGGTTAAAAGGAAATATTGCATGGCTAGGTCATTTCTTATTGGCCCTCTTGGGTGGCTACATGATGGTTGTGTGTGTTAATATATCACACATTGTCATACATAGAAAAAGAAGCAACAAAAACAACTAACATCACTCTCCTCTATCCCTCCCCTCTCCTCTCAGCCGAAACCACCAAAATGGTGGTGGTTTTGTGTCTTTGATATTCAAATCTATTGTAGACTTGGATTAAGAGCTTTATTTTGCATCATTAAAGAGAAAGAACTAGCATTCATTCAAGGTGTCGGTGCTTGTGGTGGATACCGATAGAGAGGAGCTATTTTGGTCCTTATTGCCATCTTCAACTACATCTCCTTTTGTTTGATCAAAGTCTTCAAAGGTTGTAATCTTGATCTCTCTTGTTATTTATATATATTTATCTTTTCATGCATGTAACAAGATCCTTGGTGGGAATAAAAATGTTTTTTATGTTTTTGTTCAAATGTTTTACTTTGCTTCCGCTGCGTAAATTTTTTTATCTCTTATGAGTTTTTGAAAACCATGTTTTGAACATAAAATCCCAACAATACGTTCCCGAAAGCATGTGACCAACTCGACAACTACGCAAAGCGTAATTATAAATAAGGTCCAAATACCCACGCATGGGAGTAGTTATTCAAGCAAACCTTAATATACGTGGAGGGGTTCCAATATTAAAGTCAACACTTGTAATTACTCGCACAAGGCTTACGGTAATTAAAACATGCATATCACGAGACTCAATATAATATTGACAACAACGGGGGAGACCCGTATCCGTTGAGGGTGGAGGAAACACATAAATATACCACTCGTACAACGTTAATCGTACAACACCTCGCGACTAGACGTCCAAGGGTTCCTACGACTTCCCAACAAGTTTCACCTCAAGAGACAGTTGACATTAGTGTCTATCCCTAGGATTCCACCACAAGGCTCGACACGCTTGGGACTACCTCCAAGGCATCCCTTTCAAATCGGCGAAGGTCCTAGCGCCTACCTCCAAGGTAGCACCTCCGGACACAACCCTCCTAGTGCCTACTTGAAAAGTATAAGGTCTCAAACATGGGTCCCGGAGTCCAACCCCACAATACCCATGCAACCTCATAAACAAGACCGACTCATATGCTATGCATCCAATGCAAATATAGTCGAACAATTACATGACCCACAAAAGAATGTCCAACATCTTTAACACATGTAATCAAATAATAAATATGACTCAAATGCATATAATCTCAAAACTCAACATAGAGTTATTCTCATTGGACCAAAGTCCAAGACTCACTTAATCAAATACGAGCCAAAGGCTCAACAATACAATTGCCCAACAATAAATGTCACTAATACAATATAATGCATTTAAGCGTCATAGATGCAAACACATACCTCTAAGATATGATAAATCCAAAATCCCATCATTTTTTTGATCAAATCATTTTTCACACAATTCACAACCAAATATATTTCCCAATGACCCATAATAATAATCATGCATTTTTTTTCCAACAACACTTAAAGTGCATTTTTACCAAAGACCCCCATTTGTACCCAAAAACCTTTTAAACACTTTTTTTTAGATGCATTTATCAACTTACCCAAAAATCCCAATGTGGGTGTTTTATAATGTTTCAAGATTAAACACTTCAAATAGTAAAAACCCAACAAATGACTCAACCAAAGATAATTTTTATGTAAAACACATAAACACTTGAAATGGACAATTTTTTACATGTACAACGTTTTCACAAAGAAACTTGAACTCACCTTGCTAGATTTAGGCTAAATCTAAATTTTTCCCAACTTGAGTTCCTTTGAAGAAACTTGAATCCTTAAGTCAAATCTTCCAAAACCTAGATCCATAAGTTTCCAACCATAAATATTCGCATCCAACCATTTAGAATCGTTTCCCAAACATTTTACATCAAAATCTCTACGTAACCCAAAACCCAAATTTTTAACTTAACTTTCCCAAAATCATCCAAAACGGAAATTGAAGAAATGAAACGCTAGGAAATCATAAATAGGACATTTACAACCCATAAGAAAGATTATAAAAGTGATGGGTGAACTTACCATTAGGTTTTTAGCAAAACCCCTAAAACTTAGAAATCCCGAGAAATGGAGATGAACTCTTGATTTAGCACTTGGGGTTGTGATTACAAACTTAGATAGTGAAGAAATGCTTGATTTCTAAGAAGAGAGCTCCAAAATCGACAATGGAAACACAGGGGTTCGGTTGGGAGAGTTTGGAGTGAAAGTGGATGGAAGAAATGAATGAGAAAAGTGAGAAAATGGGTTTTAAAAAGGGTCTGGAGCCGATGGCGATTGTGCCCAGCGATTGTGACATATGTCACTCTCGCCAGTCACTCTCGCAAGAAATGTACCACGGGCTTTCCCCTGCCCGCGACTATGCCAGCGATTGTGACCAATGTCACTCTCGCGTGGCACTATCGCCAAAACGGTACCGAGAGCTCTTTTGAGCTGATATCCGTCCGATTCGCCCACGACCTGCTCCTTACAAAATACAACCGAATTCCGGATGTTACATATCAGCTACCAGCTAGCTTATGAGTCAACAGCAAGCTTATCAGCTAGTTTGGCAAACATAGCCTTATTTACTAATGTAACATCCTAAAAATAGGGCTAATTTAAACCTTAAATTTCAACAAGATTTAAACATAAATTTTCTAAACTTTATACATAAGCAAAGATTCAACCTTGAGGATCATATTTACATATATAGAATTCTCCAAATAACCTATTAATCTAATCATGTCACTATAATCAGATTAACTAGGTTATCTAAGTGATCTATCCAAAACCTCAGTATTCCATAATCTTCTTTGCTAATCCAAAAGCTCTCGTCCCACATCCCCTTTATCTTCCCGAACCTGCACCTGGTAAGAAAACATTATTTGAAACGATTAGGCTAACGCCTAGTGAGAACATTCGGTTTCAAAATAACATTTGTACAAAATAATGTAAACTAGGCTTAACAAACCTGATTTACCCTTTTTCTTGCCACGTGCGAAACCATCCTTTAATAATGGGTTAAAACCCGGTTCCATGACTACGACCTGACCCTAAGTCAGCCATTTCTCATGGTCCAGAGCCGCACTACGAATCTTCACTAACTCTAGCTTTAAGCTCTTATCCAATAAATCGCAATAACACATGCCAATTTATTAGAAAGGAAGTAGAGATTACAAGTACTTATGTCAATCCCTTTTTCTTCCTTAAGAATCGGGAATTACGTTTATTCCACGATTTCTCACGTACATCAGAATAATGAATAATCCTCATATATTCTACGTACACATAACCATTTCTCACATACATCAGAATAATGAATAATCCTCATATATTCTACGTACACATAACCATTAGTGCCTATGGATCCATATCACCTAATTGTACTCATACAGGTATTTACTCAATATAAATTCCTTATAACAACCATATAAGCGAATTATATTTATACCTCATAAATTCCTTATAGCAATCGTATAAGCGAATTATTTATATCACATAAATTTCTTATAGCAACCGTATAAGCGAATCTCCTTTATAAATCCTTTATATAATTTATTATAAGCAAATCACATTTACTACGTCAATTTCTTATAATAAAAGTCTAACCATCCATATTATCACTTACGGTCTTTTAATATAAATATTGTTGTAATTCACTTGTCCACTGAATACAATAATTACAACTCGTACATATTCTTGTCATAAGTCATTTTCCAATATCATTAATGATTTTAAGCACAATCATCAATTTGAAATAATAGACTTTATTTTATAAAATCTTTATAAAATCCTTCTTCCAAATTCCACCCAAAATAATTCATTTATAAAATACACCCTACCATAATTTAAAACGTTATAAAAAGGGTAAGGTAAGAATGAACTCACCTGATTGAAGTCACGCTACTTTTATTTCCCCAACGACGTAGGAATTTCCGTTACTGACTTCTCAGTGACCTGAAATACCCATATACATTTTGTACTGGTATTAAGTTACTGTACAGAACCCTTAAAGATTAAGAATCCTAATTACCCAAAATTCTCATCTCGTATCGCAACCAACTATCGCGACATAACCCATATCGCAACCCACTGTTGCGATATTACGTCATATCGCAATCAACTGTTGCGATGTTACTTCCTTGTCGCAACCAACTGTTGCGATACTGATGATCATGTCGCAACCCAAGGTTGCGATATTCATAAATGTCGCAAACATCAAAACTGTCGCAACTAACTAATATTCATACATATCTCAACCAACTGAAAACGTAACAAACCCAGAAATCTCTAGTTTTAAGTTATGCATGTTTCTATAAATTTGCAGATATGTATAACATCACTAATAGAACACAACTATAAACTTAAGATTTCTCAAAACATCCCAAAATCATCAAAACCCACTTCTAACTCCATAGAAAGTTTAATATACATCAAGAGAGTAATTTAAATAAGATCATACCTTTAATTCTGCAGTTTTCCTCTAAAATCCAGCACTAAAATCAGTTTTCTTCTCCTTTTCTTCTTTCTTTCTCGATCTCTCTCTAAATCTCTCTCTCTCTCTCTCTCTCTTTGTTTCTGGCCGTAACACACACAACCACAAAGACATCAAGTATTGTGGTGATGACACATCATCCTTATTTCACCAAATAGTCCTCCAACTATCATCACTTAACACTTTACACACTTTCACTTATAGATTTTAATTAAAGTTTACCCCTTACATATAACTTTGTAAAATCATTTATGTACTTATTCGGGGATAAACTCTAAAATTAATCCATCACATAAACAACCATACCTTATAAAATAATTATACTCTAATTATTTAATAAATCCAAAACATCATCTTTCATAAAAATCGAGATGTTACAATACTCCCCAACTTAAAAATGATTTTGTCCCCGAAATCAAAGCTAGGTAAACAAATGAGGATAATTAATCTTCATATCCTCTTCCAACTCTAAGGTCATATTAACACCTCAATGATATAATACCACACCCTTAGATCACAACTTCTTTAACTGATCTTTCTATAACCCCTTACAGTTCCTCCAAACAACTACTCGTACCATCCATTCTTACTTTAGTAAAAGAAATCTCATCATACCAACATGAAATATTTTGTATATCTCTTCATTTTAAGTCTTACATACTTAATCATAAATAAAAGTCCAGAAAGAACAAGGATTTATATTTTCATACTTCTTGAACCTTACTTCTTTCCTCATTACCCGCTCCCCAACTTAGATTTGCAAACCTCCTTAGATTAACTGCTTATCATCAAATCTTTATCCGACTATTTCTTGGTCTACCACACCGTTATCATTTCTCTTATGCCTACATGGAACATTCACCACACACAACTACAGTCCAAAAGAACGGTTTCTCTACAATCATCAGCCTAAAATTGTCACAAGCTTAGTCTTTCCAACATAGTCGACCTATTCATTTCATTTCTTTTATACATAAGAATCAACTCATATTCCTTAAAGATTTTGCATATACTACCACACATATTCCAACAACTTTATTGACAAATAATACACTTCATCCTAAATTCCCGAAAAGACTTCTATATGAAGCTTCCTCTTTCTAATCTTCACATTACACCGTGGTTAACACATTTATCTTGGCAATTGATGCCACTACTTGTTCGTACATTCTTCACCCATAACATCTCACAGCAGACCAGGTCTATAATGGCAATTCGTACATAATTCAAACGTACTTTCATGTTCTCCTGCATGATTAACTGAGTCTATTTCCCTATTATATTCCTCCACAACTTTAGTTGAACCACAACTCACGGGTTTCTTATTAATTTAAACTTACTCGTTTCTTGCTAGCTCTTCGTGATTCTAAACCATTACTTAGACAGGGCACAATCCCTCACAGATCGGCATAGTCTATATACTTACTTCGTTCGTGCCTAATATTTCATCCTTTATAAACCATCCACATTATAAGTAAAACGCTTGTCTAACACAATAGTCCTTCACTATCCTAACACCCCTACATAGTGATCCTTTAACTTTTAATCTTATGATTCAAGACTTAACGTTCATACATGACCTCAAAATATAACCAATGTAATCACATCATGTAAACTTCCATTATAATACAATTCATGTAATTCCAACCCCAAGCCCACGTCGACCTTATTTAAACCGGGGAATGCCCTCAAGGCTCAACCGAGTCCAAAACCGAGCCATCTGCTCAAAGGATCTAATGATCAATTATCAACATCAACTCATGCATTTAAAATACGTCTAATTCATATCGTGCAACACACGCTCCGAGGCGTGATAATCTCACAACCCCTTCATTGCTACCTTCCCAATGAAGTCAATTCATATATGTATCTATATGTACACGTATATGCAACTCTTTATACTCAACAATGTATATTACTCACCAAAGTTCATTAGTCCCAAAGGTACTAAGAATACAAGATCATCAAACAGTCCTCACACATAAGACCAATACTTAAAACAACACTTATTTAAATAAAATGCAATTAAGCACATAACGCATCATAATTATTACACAACCACAATAAACTCTAAAGCGTATTTTGACCAATAGCTTCACTTATGAAATAATTTAACCAAAACTTCTTTCACCCGTGATTTATTCGTCAATCACTCAAAATCCCCATATATGGGTGTTTCACAACATATATACCATTCTATAACATCCCCAGTCCACCGTACACGATATTGTCCGCTTTGCGCATACCCTCTGCATAACAGCATGCCGGTACCGCTCACGGTTTTGTTCCAGCCCGCACAGGCATACGCAGGATGCACCCAGACCGCACCCAGTGACAGGCAAAAAGGCCTCATACACCTTACACAACTGCCGACTTCAAAGTCAATAGTCGACCTGTCGATACTTCCTTAACCTATTCTTTAACAAGGGTCCCTAACTGAACCTAATCCTTCCAACATATCATAATCTAATTCACATCCCATCGTCTTCATATCTAATTTATTCGTGCAACGTTAATATCACAAGATCACCATAAATTCTTATTTGACGTCAAGGATGTTTCCTTTCTGTCTCACCACACTATTCCATCACCTTGACGACTTCTATTTCTTCCTCCGGACACAATCGTCCCTCGGCAACTATTTTTCTAGTCATCGAACAAAGGGTACAGACCCTCATACGTCCGACACTAAAGTCCACTTTCGACTCTCCCACTGTTCACCTCTCATCCTAAACACAAATTCCAAAACTTCAAACATTCTCCCATGATTTATCTAACACCTCTCCACTCTCGGAGTTCTTTCTTAGCTTGTAGTGTAATACTCTATGACCTAGTAAGTTCATAGCCTTAATGCATGACAACGTGATAAATGAATCATTTCGCACATTTTCTCATTTTAAAGAACAACACAAGGAACAACTTGGGTACAAATGACCCCAACATTCTCATAACTCCAATGTACTGCACAACGATCTCGAGAATCGTTTGCATACAACTTTCCGTAAAACTTAATCTTTCTTAACCAAACGATATTATTACGACAGTAATATATATTAATTGAAAATCTTTTCATACTACAAAAGTTTGAAATAAATTACCGACACGAAGTAAGCTAGTCGGTTCTCACATTCGTTTATATGATATCATTAAGTTAATACTCATGTTGGTTATAAAAGTTTTGCTGGCCAACGCTTTCTTGACCTTTTTGCTACAATTCAACTTTTCATGTAAAATACGAAGTATTTTGCAAATTGCTAAACTGAAAATTTCATTGTGCGCCGTAAATGGAATTGCCTTTTTCTTTAAATACACACTTGCACATGCTGACTCAACCTCGACTAAAATTGCTATTTATGCATTTGTTTTGAAATAACGAAAACTCATGTAACACACACTAGGACACCATACATAAAACTCTATTCGCAAATGAAGGCTACTCACTCAAACAAGGTCAATCATTTTACTCACGCGACTTATCATTGACACACTACTTATGACCAGTGGTTGCCCTTTCGGCCTTGTAACACTTGCTATTCATGCATTCCACGGTCCACTTACTCAACCATTTCATACTAATTCCGTCTTGATCAATCATCTTACATTCTATCTCCACACATTTCAATTCACCTATTAAAGTTTGCCTCGGCGGACTTTCATGAATCCCGCCAGTTCAAGGTTGTCCTTCCAACCCTCAATCATTACTGGTCTGTCCTCCAAAGAATTTGAAGGACCTTGGTGGCGTTTTCACCCTCGTTCCGCTATAACACAAAGGGATAACCATAAGAAATGGTTATATGAATATAGACATACGAAACGTACTTTACCGATCATTAGTCACTGTAACAATTTAGAAACAAGTATGCTTATGTAACAATATATCCATAATGACGGTAGCTAATTGAAATTGCGAACATACTATACATAAGAATCCTTGTTACCATCGTTACAGTACTAATTTCCCATATTTCCGTCGACTCTAAGACTATCCCGCCTTAGTACTTCTGCCCAATCTCACGAGTCATAACTTAGTTCATCACAGCTTAAGTCTAGGTATCTCACTTAGCATACCTAGTTCACTTAAACTAATGCTCTGATACCAATTTGTAACATCCTAAAAATAGGGCTAATTTAAACCTTAAATTTCAACAAGATTTAAACATAAATTTTCTAAACTTTATACATAAGCAAAGATTCAACCTTGAGGATCATATTTACATATATAGAATTCTCCAAATAACCTATTAATCTAATCATGTCACTATAATCAGATTAACTAGGTTATCTAAGTGATCTATCCAAAACCTCAGTATTCCATAATTTTCTTTGCTAATCCAAAAGCACTCGTCCCACATCCCCTTTATCTTCCCGAACTTGCACCTGGTAAGAAAACATTATTTGAAACGATTAGGCTAACGCCTAGTGAGAACATTCGGTTTCAAAATAACATTTGTACAAAATAATGTAAACTAGGCATAACAAACATGATTTACCCTTTTTCTTGCCACGTGCGAAACCATCCTTTAATAATGGGTTAAAACCCGGTTCCATGACTACGACCTGACCCTAAGTCAGCCATTTCTCATGGTCTAGAGCCGCACTACGAATCTTCACTAACTCTAGCTTTAAGCTCTTATCCAATAAATCTCAATAACACATGCCAATTTATTAGAAAGGAAGTAGAGATTACAAGTACTTATGTCAGTCCCTTTTTCTTCCTTAAGAATCGGGAATTACGTTTATTCCACGATTTCTCACGTACATCAGAATAATGAATAATCCTCATATATTCTACGTACACATAACCATTTCTCACATACATCAGAATAATGAATAATCCTCATATATTCTACGTACACATAACCATTAGTGCCTATGGATCCATATCACCTAATTGTATTCATACAGGTATTTACTCAATATAAATCCTTATAACAACCATATAAGCGAATTATATTTATACCTCATAAATTCCTTATAGCAATCGTATAAGCGAATTATTTATATCACATAGATTTCTTATAGCAACCGTATAAGCGAATCTCCTTTATAAATCCTTTATATAATTTATTATAAGCAAATCACATTTACTACGTCAATTTCTTATAATAAAAGTCTAACCATCCATATTATCACTTACGGTCTTTTAATATAAATATTGTTGTAATTCACTTGTCCACTGAATACAATAATTACAACTCGTACATATTCCTGTCATAAGTCATTTTCCAATATCATTAATGATTTTAAGCACAATCATCAATTTGAAATAATAGACTTTATTTTATAAAATCTTTATAAAATCCTTCTTCCAAATTCCACCCAAAATAATTCATTTATAAAATACACCCTACCATAATTTAAAACGTTATAAAAAGGGTAAGGTAAGAATGAACTCACCTGATTGAAGTCACGCTACTTTTATTTCCCCAACGACGTAGGAATTTCCGTTACTGACTTCTCAGTGACCTGAAATACCCATATACATTTTGTACGGGTATTAAGTTACTGTACAGAACCCTTAAAGATTAAGAATCCTAATTACCCAAAATTCTCGTCTCGTATCGCAACCAACTATCGCGACATAACCCATATCGCAACCCACTGTTGCGATATTACGTCATATCGCAATCAACTGTTGCGATGTTACTTCCTTGTCGCAACCAACTGTTGCGATACTGATGATCATGTCGCAACCCAAGGTTGCGATATTCATAATGTCGCAAACATCAAAACTGTCGCAACTAACTAATATTCATACATATCTCAACCAACTGAAAACGTACCAAACCCAGAAATCTCTAGTTTTAAGTTATGCATGTTTCTATAAATTTGCAGATATGTATAACATCACTAATAGAACACAACTATAAACTTAGATTTCTCAAAACATCCCAAAATCATCAAACCCCACTTCTAACTCCATAGAAAGTTTAATATACCTCAAGAGAGTAATTTAAATAAGATCATACCTTTAATTCTGCAGTTTTCCTCTAAAATCCAGCACCAAAATCAGTTTTCTTCTCCTTTTCTTCTTTCTTTCTCGATCTCTCTCTAAATCTCTCTCTCTCTCTCTTTGTTTCTGGCCGTAACACACACAACCACAAAGACATCAAGAATAAAAGTGAGGTGTCTCACTTTATGTGTCTTTCTCCTCACAAGTATTGTGGTGATGACACATCATCCTTATTTCACCAAATAGTCCTCCAACTATCATCACTTAACACTTTACACACTTTCACTTATAGATTTAAATTAAAGTTTACCCCTTACATATAACTTTGTAAAATCATTTATGTAACTTATTCGGGGATAAACTCTAAAATTAATCCATCACATAAACAACCATACCTTATCAAATAATTATACTCTAATTATTTAATAAATCCAAAACATCATCTTTCATAAAAATCGAGATGTTACAATACTCCCCAACTTAAAAATGGTTTTGTCCCCGAAATCAAAGCTAGGTAAACAAATGAGGATATTTAATCTTCATATCCTCTTCCAACTCTAAGGTCATATTAACCCCTCAATGATATAATACCACACCCTTAGATCACAACTTCTTTAACCGATCTTTCTATAACCCCTTACAGTTCCTCCAAACAACTACTCGTACCATCCATTCTTACTTTAGTAAAAGAAATCTCATCATACCAACATGAAATATTTTGTATATCTCTTCATTTTAAGTCTTACATACTTAATCATAAATAAAAGTCCAGAAAGAACAAGGATTTATATTTTCATACTTCCTGAACCTTACTTCTTTCCTCATTACCCGCTCCCCAACTTAGATTTGCAAACCTCCTTAGATTAACTGCTTATCATCAAATCTTTATCCGACTATTTCTTGGTCTACCACACCGTTATCATTTCTCTTATGCCTACATGGAACATTCACCACACACAACTACAGTCCAAAAGAACGGTTTCTCTACAATCATCAGCCAAGACCTTTAGCCAAGTCCTCGTAGCATCTAAAATTGTCACAAGCTTAGTCTTTCCAACATAGTCGACCTATTCATTTCATTTCTTTTATACATAAGAATCAACTCATATTCCTTAAAGATTTTGCATATACTACACCACATATTCCAACAACTTTATTGACAAATAATACACTTCATCCAAAATTCCCGAAAAGACTTCTATCTGAAGCTTCCTCTTTCTAATCTTCACATTACACCGTGGTTAACACATTTATCTTGGCAATTGATGCCACTACTTGTTCGTACATTCTTCACCCATAACATCTCACAGCAGACCAGGTCTCTAATGGCAATTCGTACATAATTCAAACGTACTTTCATGTTCTCCTGCATGATTAACTGAGTCTATTTCCCTATTATATTCTTCCCCAACTTTAGTTGAACCACAACTCACGGGTTTCTTATTAATTTAAACTTACTCGTTTTTTGCTAGCTCTTCGTGATTCTAAACCATTACTTAGACATGGCACAATCCCTCACATATCGGCATAGTCTATATACTTACTTCGTTCGTGCCTAATTTTTCATCCTTTATAAACCATCCACATTATAAGTAAAACGCTTGTCTAACACAATAGTCTTTCACTATCCTAACACCCCTACACAGTGATCCTTTAACTTTTAATCTTATGATTCAAGACTTAACGTTCATACATGTCAAAATATAACCAATGTAATCACATCATGTAAACTTCCATTATAATACAATTCATGTAATTCCAACCCCAAGCCCACGTCGACCTTATTTAAACCGGGGAATGCCCTCAAGGCTCAACCAAGTCCAAAACCGAGCCATCTGCTCAAAGGATCAAATGATCAATTATCAACATCAACTCATGCATTTAAAATACGTCTAATTCATATCGTGCAACACACGCTCCGAGGCGTGATAATCTCACAACCCCTTCATTGCTACCTTCCCAATGAAGTCAATTCATATATGTATCTATATGTACACGTATATGCAACTCTTTATACTCAACAATGTATATTACTCACCAAAGTTCATTAGTCCCAAAGGTACTAAGAATACAAGATCATCAAACAGTCCTGACATATAAGACCAATACTTAAAACGGCACTTATTTAAATAAAATGCAATTAAGCACATAACACATCATAATTATTACACAACCACAATAAACTCTAAAAGCGTATTTTGACCAATAGCTTCACTTATGAAATAATTTAACCAAAACTTCTTTCACCCGTGATTTATTCGTCAATCACTCAAAATCCCCAAATATGGGTGTTTCACAAGATATATACCATTCTGTAACATCCCCAGTCCACCGTACACGATATTGTCCGCTTTGCGCATACCCTCTGCATAACATCATGTCGGTACCGCTCACGGTTTTGTTCCTGCCCGCACAGGCATACGCGGGATGCACCCAGAGCGCACCCAGTGACAGGCAAAAAGGCCTCATACACCTTACACAACTGCCGACTTCAAAGTCAATAGTCGACCTGTCGATACTTCCTTAACCTATTCTTTAACAAGGGTCCCTAACTGAACCTAATCCTTCCAACATATCATAATCTAATTCACATCCCATCGTCTTCATCTCTAATTTATTCGTGCAATGTTAATATCACAAGATCACCATAAATTCTTATTTGACGTCAAGGATGTTTCCTTTCTGTCTCACCACACTATTCCATCACCTTGACGACTTCTAGTCCTTCCTCCGGACACAATCGTCCCTCGGCAACTGTTTTTCTAGTCATCGAACAAAGGGTACAGACCCTCATACGTCCGACACTAAAGTCCACTTTCGACTCTCCCACTGTTCACCTCTCATCCTAAACACAAATTCCAAAACTTCAAACATTCTCCCATGATTTATCTAACACCTCTCCACTCTCGGAGTTCTTTCTTAGCTTGTAGTGTAATACTCTATGACCTAGTGAGTTCATAGCCTTCATGAATGACAACGTGATAAATGAATCATTTCGCACATTTTCTCATTTTAAAGAACAACACAAGGAACAACTTGGGTACAAATGACCCCAACATTCTCATAACTCCAATGTATTGCACAACGATCTCGAGAATCGTTTGCATACAACTTTCCGTAAAACTTAATCTTTCTTAACCAAACGATATTATTACGACAGTAATATATATTAATTGAAAATCTTTTCATACTACAAAAGTTTGAAATAAATTACCGACACGAAGTAAGCTAGTCGGTTCTCACATTCGTTTATATGATATCATTAAGTTAATACTCGTGTTGGTTATAAAAGTTTTGCTGGCCAACGCTCTCTTGACCTTTTTGCTACAATTCAACGTTTCATGTAAAATACGAAGTATTTTACAAATTTCTAAACTCAAAATTTCATTGTGTGCCGTAAATGGAATTGCCTTTTTCTTTAAATACACACTTGCACATGCTGACTCAACCTCGACTAAAATTGCTATTTATGCATTTGTTTTGAAATAACGAAAACTCATGTAACACACACTAGGACACCATACATAAAACTCTATTCGCAAATGAAGGCTACTCACTCAAACAAGGTCAATCATTTTACTCACGCGACTTATCATTGACACACTACTTCTGACCAGTGGTTGCCCTTTCGGCCTTGTAACACTTGCTATACATGCATTCCACGGTCCACTTACTCAACCATTTCATACTAATTCCGTCTTGATCAATCATCTTACATTCTATCTCCACACATTTCAATTCACCTATTAAAGTTTGCCACGACGGACTTTCATGAATCCCGCCAGTTCAAGGTTGTCCTTCCAACCCTCAATCATTACTGGTCTGTCCTCCAAAGAATTTGAAGGACCTTGGTGGCGTTTTCACCCTCGTTCCGCTATAAAACAAAGGGATAACCTTAAGAAATGGTTATATGAATATAGACATACGAAACGTACTTTACCGATCATTAGTCACTGTAACAATTTAGAAACAAGTATGCTTATATAACAATATATCCATAATGACAGTAGCTAATTGAGATTGCGAACATACTATACATAAGAATCCTTGTTACCATCGTTACAGTACTAATTTCCCATATTTCCGTCGACTCTAAGACTATCCCGCCTTAGTACTTCTACCCAATCTCACGAGTCATAACTTAGTTCATCACAGCTTAAGTCTAGGTATCTCACTTAGCATACCTAGTTCACTTAAACTAATGCTCTGATAACAATTTGTAACATCCTAAAAATAGGGCTAATTTAAACCTTCAATTTCAACAAGATTTAAACATAAATTTTCTAAACTTTATACATAAGCAAAGATTCAACCTTGAGGATCATATTTACATATATAGAATTCTCCAAATAACCTGTTAATCTAATCATGTCACTATAATCAGATTAACTAGGTTATCTAAGTGATCTATCCAAAACCTCAGTATTCCATAATCTTCTTTGCTAATCCAAAAGCTCTCGTCCCACATCCCCTTTATTTTCCCGAACCTGCACCTGGTAAGAAAACATTATTTGAAACGATTAGGCTAACGCCTAGTGAGAACATTCGGTTTCAAAATAACATTTGTACAAAATAATGTAAACTAGGCATAACAAACCTGATTTACCCTTTTTCTTGCCACGTGCGAAACCATCCTTTAATAATGGGTTAAAACCCGGTTCCATGACTACGACCTGACCCTAAGTCAGCCATTTCTCATGGTCCAGAGCCGCACTACGAATCTTCACTAACTCTAGCTTTAAGCTCTTATCCAATAAATCGCAATAACACATGCCAATTTATTAGAAAGGAAGTAGAGATTACAAGTACTTATGTCAATCCCTTTTTCTTCCTTAAGAATCGGGAATTACGTTTATTCCACGATTTCTCACGTACATCAGAATAATGAATAATCCTCATATATTCTACGTACACATAACCATTTCTCACATACATCAGAATAATGAATAATCCTCATATATTCTACGTACACATAACCATTAGTGCCTATGGATCCGTATCACCTAATTGTACTCATACAGGTATTTACTCAATATAAATTCCTTATAACAACCATATAAGCGAATTATATTTATACCTCATAAATTCCTTATAGCAATCGTATAAGCGAATTATTTATATCACATAGATTTCTTATAGCAACCGTATAAGCGAATCTCCTTTATAAATCCTTTATATAATTTATTATAAGCAAATCACATTTACTACGTCAATTTCTTATAATAAAAGTCTAACCATCCATATTATCACTTACGGTCTTTTAATATAAATATTGTTGTAATTCACTTGTCCACTGAATACAATAATTACAACTCGTACATATTCTTGTCATAAGTCATTTTCCAATATCATTAATGATTTTAAGCACAATCATCAATTTGAAATAATAGACTTTATTTTATAAAATCTTTATAAAATCCTTCTTCCAAATTCCACCCAAAATAATTCATTTATAAAATACACCCTACCATAATTTAAAACGTTATAAAAAGGGTAAGGTAAGAATGAACTCACCTGATTGAAGTCACGCTACTTTTATTTCCCCAACGACGTAGGAATTTCCGTTACTGACTTCTCAGTGACCTGAAATACCCATATACATTTTGTACTGGTACTAAGTTACTGTACAGAACCCTTAAAGATTAAGAATCCTAATGACCCAAAATTCTCGTCTCGTATCGCAACCAACTATCGCGACATAACCCATATCGAAACCCACTGTTGCGATATTACGTCATATCGCAATCAACTGTTGCGATATTACTTCCTTGTCGCAACCAACTGTTGCGATACTGATGATCATGTCGCAACCCAAGGTTGCGATATTCATAAATGTCGCAAACATCAAAACTGTCGCAACTAACTAATATTCATACATATCTCAACCAACTGAAAATGTAACAAACCCATAAATCTCTAGTTTTAAGTTATGCATGTTTCTATAAATTTGCAGATATGTATAACATCACTAATAGAACACAACTATAAACTTAGATTTCTCAAAACATCCCAAAATCATCAAAACCCACTTCTAACTCCATAGAAAGTTCAATATACATCAAGAGAGTAATTTAAATAAGAGCATACCTTTAATTCTGCAGTTTTCCTCTAAAATCCAGCACCAAAATCAGTTTTCTTCTCCTTTTCTTCTTTCTTTCTCGATCTCTCTCTAAATCTCTCTCTCTCTCTCTCTTTGTTTATGGCCGTAACACACACAACCACAAAGACATCAAGACTAAAAGTGAGGTGTCTCACTTTATGTGTCTTTCTCCTCACAAGTATTGTGGTGATGACACATCATCCTTATTTCACCAAATAGCCCTCCAACTATCATCACTTAACACTTTACACACTTTCACTTATAGATGTAAATTAAAGTTTACCCCTTACATATAACTTTGTAAAATCATTTATGTAACTTATTCGGGGATAAACTCTAAAATTAATCCATCACATAAACAACCATACCTTATCAAATAATTATAGTCTAATTATTTAATAAATCCAAAACATCATCTTTCATAAAAATCAAGATGTTACAATACTCCCCAACTTAAAAATGATTTCGTCCCCGAAATCAAAGCTAGGTAAACAAATGAGGATATTTAATCTTCATATCCTCTTCCAACTCTAAGGTCATATTAACACCTCAATGATATAATACCACACCCTTAGATCACAACTTCTTTAACTGATCTTTCTATAACCCCTTACAGTTCCTCCAAACAACTACTCGTACCATCCATTCTTACTTTAGTAAAAGAAAACTCATCATACCAACATGAAATATTTTGTATATCTCTTCATTTTAAGTCTTACATACTTAATCATAAATAAAAGTCCAGAAAGAACAAGGATTTATATTTTCATACTTCCTGAACCTTACTTCTTTCCTCATTACCCGCTCCCCAACTTAGATTTGCAAACCTCCTTAGATTAACTGCTTATCATCAAATCTTTATCCGACTATTTTTTGGTCTACCACACCGTTATCATTTCTCTTATGCCTACATGGAACATTCACCACACACAACTACAGTCCAAAAGAACGGTTTCTCTACAATCATCAGCCAAGACTTTTAGCCAAGTCCTCGTAGCACCTAAAATTGTCACAAGCTTCGTCTTTCCAACATAGTCGACCTATTCATTTCATTTCTTTTATACATAAGAAGCAACTCATATTCTTTAAAGATTTTGCATATACTACACCACATATTCCAACAACTTTATTGACAAATAATACACTTCATCCAAAATTCACGAAAAGACTTCTATCTGAAGCTTCCTTTTTCTAATCTTCACATTACACCCTGGTTAACACATTTATCTTGGCAATTGATGCCACTACTTGTTCGTACATTCTTCACCCATAACATCTCACAGCAGACCAGGTCTCTAATGGCAATTCGTACATAATTCAAATGTACTTTCATGTTCTCCCGCATGATTAACTGAGTCTATTTCCCTATTATATTCCTCCCCAACTTTAGTTGAACCACAACTCACGGGTTTCTTATTAATTTAAACTTACTCGTTTACTTCTAGCTCTTCATGATTCTAAACAATTACTTAGACATGGCACTATCCCTCACAGATCGGCATAGTCTATATACTTACTTCGTTCGTGCCTAATATTTCATCCTTTATAAACCATCCACATTATAAGTAAAACGCTTGTCTAACACAATAGTCATTCACTATCCTAACACCCCTACACAGTGATCCTTTAACTTTTAATCTTCTTATTCAAGACTTAACGTTCATACATGACCTCAAAATATAACCAATGTAATCACAGCATGTAAACTTCCATTATAATACAATTCATGTAATTCCAACCCCAAGCCCACATCGAGCTTATTTAAACCGAGGAATGCCCTCAAGGCTCAACCGAGTCCAAAACCGAGCCATCTGCTCAAAGGATCTAATGATCAATTATCAACATCAACTCATGCATTTAAAATACGTCTAATTCACATCGTGCAACACACGCTCCGAGGCATGATAATCTCACAACCCCTTCATTGCTACCTTCCCAATGAAGTCAATTCATATATGTATCTATATGTACATGTATATGCAACTCTTTTATACTCAATAATGTATATTACTCACCAAAGTTCATTAGTCCCAAAGGTACTAAGAATACAAGATCATCAAACAGTTCTCACACATAAGACCAATACTTAAAACGACACTTTTTTAAATAAAATGCAATTAAGCACATAACACGTCATAATTATTACACAACCACAATAAACTCTAAAAGCGTATTTTGACCAATAGCTTCACTTATGAAATAATTTAACCAAAACTTCTTTCACCCGTGATTTATTCGTCAATCACTCAAAATCCCCAAATGTGGGTGTTTCACAAGATATATACCATTCTGTAACATCCCCAGTCCACCGTACACGATATTGTCCGCTTTGCGCATACCCTCTGCATAACAGCATGCCGGTACCGCTCATGGTTTTGTTCCTGCCCGCATAGGCATACACGGGATGCACCCAGACCGCACCCTGTGACCGGCAAAAAGGCCTCATACACCTTACACAACTGCCGACTTCAAAGTCAATAGTCGACCTGTCGATACTTCCTTAACCTATTCTTTAACAAGGGTCCCTAACTGAACTTAATCCTTCCAACATATCATAATCTAATTCACATCCCATCGTCTTCATCTCCAATTTTCTCGTGCAACGTTAATATCACAAGATCACCATAAATTCTTATTTGACGTCAAGGATGTTTCCTTTCTGTCTCACCACACTATTCCATCACCTTGACGACTTCTAGTCCTTCCTCCGGACACAATCGTCCCTCGGCAACTAATTTTCTAGTCATCAAACAAAGGGTACAGACCCTCATACGTCCGACACTAAAGTCCACTTTCGACTCTCCCACTGTTCACCTCTCATCCTGAACACAAATTCCAAAACTTCAAACATTCTCCCATGATTTATCTAACACCTCTCCACTCTCGGAGTTCTTTCTTAGCTTGTAGTATAATACTCTATGACCTAGTGAGTTCATAACCTTCATGCATGACAACGTGATAAATGAATCATTTCGCACATTTTCTCATTTTAAAGAACAACACAAGGAACAACTTGGGTAAAAATGACCCCAACAATCTCATAACTCCAATGTACTGCACAACGATCTCGAGAATCCTCATATATTCTACGTACACATAACCAATTCTCACATACATCATAATAATGAATAATCCTCATATATTCTACGTACACATAACCATTAGTGCCTATGGATCCATATCATCTAATTGTACTCATACAGGTATTTACTCAATATAAATTTCTTATAACAACCATATAAGCGAATTATATTTATACCTCATAAATTCCTTATAGCAATCGTATAAGCGAATTATTTATATCACATAGATTTCTTATAGCAACTGTTGGTTCCCGTTTTGCTTAAACAAGATTATCAGATCTATTAGTTCAAGTTTGAGTTTGATGCGGAAGCGTATTTGAAGAATTAACAGATATGATTGATAGATTTAGAACACAATATAAATAAACAGTGAACAAAAAATAATATCTCAAAGTTTACTGAATATATATATATTAAGAACAGTTTCAGGAACAGTGAGTAAGCAAAGCTTTAAAACAGATATGACTCTCAAGGTGTTTAAGCTATGTGTTCTTGTGATGTTTTTCTCTCTTGATTTCTTGATTCGATTGTTCGATCGATATCTTTATTGTTGTGTGTGTAAGGAAGAACTCAACATGAGTCTTCCTTATATACTACTCTAAGGGGACCATAAATCATAAGCTACTATTCATAATGGATGGTATGAATAGTTGGACGGATGGCATGAACAGTTTGATGTGCTGAATTGCATTTAATGCAGCAGACGTCTATTATGTACTAAGCCCTATTGCGTCCACTCAGAGTTTGACACGTTGAAGTTGGACAGGGTACGTTGCCATGCAAGTTGATGAACAGGTCCAGGAACAGTAGCAAGATATTATAAATATCTTTGAAGTCTTTGTTGAAGACCGCAGAGGCTCTGTGAAGTGTCACAGAGGTTCTGCGGTTTGGTCCTTTATAGAGCAGTCTTCACCTGATTCCGAGTCTTTGGTCTTCTTTGCGCGTATTACAGAGCTTCTGTAGCTCGCCTCTTTAGCTTCTGTAGCTTCTCGACCTTGATCTCTCGGTAAGTTCGGCAGAGCCTCTGTAAGAGGCTTTCTTCACTTAGCCTATTTTTCACTACCTCTAAATACTTCTATGATTAGGAAGATTGAAGCTAACAATCTCCCCCTAAGTAGTGAAAAATAAAAAATTGAACTTGAGTTTAATTAGGCTAAGTTAGATAAGACAGAGGTTAAACAATACCTCGAAAGTTCTTTCATTGAGAAATATGGCAGAGGCATTTTACATTTAAGTACAATGAAAGATAAACTTTTGACTTGGTTTGCAGAGATTTGAGGTTTGAGAATCAGATTTTGGCATCTTTGAAATCGTTGTAGCTTCTGTTGTCTCTTCCGATTCTTCTGATCTCTTTGTAGAAACTGATGCAGAGTTCTCTTAGGCGGATTGTGGCATCAATCTCTCTAATGAAAGTATCTGCAACATCTTTATCCATTTTCTTTGTACCTCTGTATTTCACAAGGCTTGCTCTGAACTTGTTCAGAGTACCAGTTGCGTACTTCTGACAGTCCATGCACACAAACAGTTTGACTTCGCCTTGTGGGTTTTGAAATACTAACCCGAATCTTGGTTCTGTAATGATAGAGTTGGGCACGGCGTCGGGTGGGCAGCGATCTTCTGGTGGTCGTAAATTTAGATGTTTGAGACCAAGATCCTTTCCCAGTTGAAAATCTATCATACTGAAGATCAGAAGCTTTTCCCTCATTGCTTTTCTTAACACTTGATAGGCTCTGGTGTTTGCCTCTGTGTTGTAGTTGTCCTTTGTTCATTGCAGAAGGTCAGGTAGATCATAAAGATTGATATTTCTTAGGTCAGCATCAGCGAAGGTGGTTTCTGAATTGTCTTCTCTTCTGACTTTGTAACGATTGTACCTGACCCTTGGATAGGTTCTTGTAAAGGAGAACCTGCAGAAGATTACCTTTTTGATCTTGTGGATTGAGAAAACATCTGCTTTGGTTCTTGGCTTTGTCCTTGTGAAGATGTTCTCAAATTCTTCTCCGATCCTTGAATATGTCACATGATCTGTTGGGTGATTGGTCTGAAAGGTTTGCTTGTAGAGGTATTTGTATACCACTTCTTCCATCTCTTCATGTGTTGGACCAGGTTGTGGTACTTGTCTTCTGAGACTTTCCATCTTTTGAACAACTTCTGCAGCTCTACCTGTTAGAGGAATGTCTGACAGAGGCTTTAATCCATATGCCCAATCAACTTCTTCAGGCTTTGGAGTTTGGAAGGCATCAAAGGCGCTCTTCATCAATTTCTCTGTAGACTTGGGCAATGATTTCTTTTTCTTGGGCTCTTCTGTCAGTATTGCTTTGCCCTTGTCTTTGGCTTTTGGAGGTGCAGAACCTGTTTCTTCTATAGGTTTGGAGGTTGGTGCTTCTGTTGGCTTGATGGTTGCCTCTGTAGGTTTTGACACTTGTGTTTTAGAGGACTTTTGTGGCGATGGTTCTGTTGGCTTGAGTTGCCTTGTAACCTCTGTTGGAGGTTCTTTGGTGACTTCTACTGTGAGCTCTATTTCTGTTGATGAAGATTGGACATTGAATCTTCTTGCCATTTTGAAAGCTAATGTGAACTTGTGCCTTTCTTCTTCTCTCTTCGACATTCGATCAGACATTGTATTGTGCATCTTTCTCAGAATAGAAGAAGCAGAGGTCGTTGCTCTTTTTGGTTTGGTGGCAATCGACTTTCTTCTTTGTATGGTTTGGGGTTTTTCTGTTGATTTTGTTGAAGGACTCTTTTCCAAGTTGATTACCACAGGGGTGGTTGTTGCCTCTGTGGTATGCTGATCAGCTTCTGGAATATTGGTTTCTTCAGGAGTTGATTCCACAGAGATGGGTGTTTTCTCTGTGGTCTGTTGATTTTGTTGTTGATCTTGGGTTTGTTCTAGAGGGGCTTGACTGATTGGTTCTGCTGCGATTGGTGGAGCATGTATTCCTCTGGTCGTAGCTTTCTCCCTTATATTCTCCCCCTCAGGATTATCTGATGGACCGGGATGGTCATTATCAGAATCATCCTGACTTTTATCAGAAGTACCCTCTGCTCTACAGGAAGCTTTGGGTTTCTTTGGTAGTTCTGCTCCTGCGGCCATCAACTTCGCACATACATCATCACAGATGCCAAATAGAGTTGCAAGCTCTGCTTCTGTGTTGAAGCGCATTCTGCCGACACTTTTTCTGAACTCTTTGACGTAGTTGGCATTTGCAGTAGTGAAGGAGACAATGACTTTAGTGACCTGGTTTATAACATTTTGGCCGAGCTCTGTTAGCTGTGCTCTGGTCATGTAGTCTTTTGGCTGCATTATTGTAGTGTTGCGCATTGCCTCTTCTTGAACATTTTGCAGAGCCTTCTGTAGTTCTGTAGGTGTGATGCTCTGTGATTTGTTGGATTGCTTGTTCATTTGTTCAAGGAAATGTTTTATTGATTCCTTGAATGCAGAAGTTGCAGCTATTCCAAAATCTTTAGCAGCAGAAGTGGCTGTAGTTGTGGCAGTTGTTTGAGCAGAAGATTTCATCTCTGTGATGGCTGTTTTCACCTCTGTGGATAGATTGTCCATTTTGGTGTTCAGATTCAGCATGGCCGTTGATGTTTTCTCTGCAAAAGATGTGAAAGAGCTTTGCAACTCTTTCATGGTTTGGTTCACAGAGGTGACAAGGGTTTGGAACTCATCCCTTGATACTTGTGTCCCTGGTGTAACCTCTGGAGGAACACATTCGTCTCCAGAGTGAGTCCCTGGTGTAACCTCTGGAGGAACACATTCGTCTCCAGAGTGAGTCCCTGCTCCTGGGACACCTTCGTTCACCCTTGTTTGTACGTTGGGGGTGGAAGGATTTCCATCTGATCTTCGAGCAGAAGCATCTAGTGCTTCAAACTCTACAGAAGTTCTGTGAACGACATTGTCTAGATCCACTTCAGAGGTGGGTACTAGATTATCCTTCTGTTGAATTGGAGACTTGTCTAGAGTCTCTTCGTCGTTGTGCTCACTACTTCTCTCTGAATGAAAGGTTGGACCTATTTCGTGCGTGGCAGAGGAAACGAATTCCTCTGTAGGTTGTTCTAGTGTGATCTGGGGCGATTGATCACGAACTATAGGTGAGTCTCTTTGAGGAGACTCCCTAGGAATGGATTCCCCGGTTTATGTGGGCGCAGAAGTCGAAAGAGTGACTTCTGGCTGGAAAGGTTGGGTTTGGATGGAGCTGTGCTGCTCTTTTTCAATAACTCCTTCTGCAGCTAGACCTGCGGAGTTAGATGTGTGGGTTGCACTGGGAGGGGTGAGGGATGTGTGCCTTCTTCATCTTCGGCATCCTTTTCTTTTACATTTTCTTTTCCTCCAGATGTTTCTACCCTATCCTCTGTTGAAGTTCTTTGCTCTGTGCCTAAGAAGTCATACATTTGATGAGAGCCATATAACTTCATGACATGTGGATGATAGAGACCTTTTCGTATCCAGACAGCTTCTTCTTCGTCTGAATCTACCTCTGAGACCTCCATTCTTGTCTCTGTTACTTCATCTCTATTCCACTGAGCTTCTGTTTGTCCTATTTCTTCTGAAGATGGGCTTGGACTCCTTCTGTGAACGTCCAATCCTTGCTGAATGAAGGGGTTCTATAGAATAATAGGTGTCTCAGCTGATTGATCTCTGGGTGTTTGATCATCTTCTTGCAGATGTGTGTCAATGCCAGAAATAGAGAAGTATTGTTCTTCTGGGGAGTGGTGGTCGAGAGGTTGTGCCGTCCACCCTGTTGTATTTAAAGTGTTGGCAATGTCAGGGTCCTGTAGGAAATCGTTTAAGTTTCCTTGGTGAGCAAATCGATCTGGGGATTGATGGGGCGATTGATATCCCTCTTCTGTCATTTCTACTTCTGCATCTTCTTCTTCTGCAGTTCTTTCTTCTGCGATTGCTTCCTCTTCTATGGTAACCAATTTCTCAAGTGATTTACCATGCTTCTTTTTGGTTTTCCTCTTCTTAGGTTTTGGTGCCCCTTCCTCTGTAGTTTTCGATTTTCTTTTCTTCTTTAGTTTTGGAGAGGAGGGAGGAGCAGAGGAGCCAATTTTTGTGGCATGAGGAGGTGAAGGTTGATCTTCTGCAGCGCTTGTAGAGGTATCTTTTGCAGTTTTCCTCCTTTTTGATTTTGGAGTAGAGGCAGAAGATTTTGAAGAGGACTTCTTTCCCATGAGCTCTGCACGTTTGGCTATGAAGCTAAGTTGAATAGCCATGTGTTTTGCTAATTTGTGATCTTTTTCTTCTTGAGTGGAAAGAGGTTCTGCAATCATTGTTCCTAGAGGGACACCTAAACGCGGGGGTGTCATAGGACTCGGACGTAGGCCATGTCAGAGGATGACAGGACGTCGTGCGTGGCCCATTAATGCTAGGCGCGTGGGGTTGTTCTTAGCCACATGAGATTCACTCTCAGTAAAAGTAACCGTTATTACTACAGAAATGCCCAAGTAACAGATTGACAGAACTTCTGTAGTTTACAGAAGTTCTGTGATTTTGAAAATCTTTGATGTGTATCCCTTTCTCATATATCTCATTGTTATCATGACTTCTGTGTGGTTCTTCTTCAACAAAAACGTTTGTAAAGGCATTGGAGAGGATCAATAGGATTTTTAGTTAAGAGTTTTTACTCGTAGAGGTTTTGTGGCTCTGTTGGAACTTGCAGAAGCTCTGTGAGGGCCAGCAGAAGCTCTATGAGTGAAAAAATCTCATAACAAAAATTCTATTAAATTTTCTGATCATCCAATTTTTGATCTGTTTTAAGAGATGTTTTTCGGATATATTTGAAAGTTGGTGTCCGAGAAAACTGTTATGAAAAAAGTTTTGTTCGTGAAGGTCATGGTGTATGAATTCGGTTTCCGAGATAACTTTCCAAAAGATCGATAGAGGGTTAATTTGTGATCACAGAGCATATTTCTGGCAGAACCTCTGTTGAGCTCAGCAAAAGCTCTATGATCTTAAATTTCTCCTAATTCGAATTTTATGAAACTTTTTGAGCTTTTGATTTTTGAAATGTTATTCTCAGTATATTTAGGACATATTTGACAATTTGTCCCCTAGAAAACTGTTTTCAAAAACCTTTTGTGCGAGAGACATACCTTTTGGTTCTTCTTTTCTCGGCAGTGATGTCTGACTTCTGTCGATATAGATTCATTGACATTCTTCTTTGGCTTTCCCTTGAAAGTTTTACCTCTGTAGATCATTTCAGGGTCCCTTTTTGCTCCCCCTTGATCTAATAACCTCTGTAGATTAAGTAATTTCCTTTTTTTCTCCCCCTTGACCTATGCTTGGATCATAAGAATGATAAGTTTTGCATAGAACATAGGTCATATTTTCCAGAGGTTCTGTAGGGGTTGTCAGAGGTTCTGAGTAGACTTACAGAAGCTCTGTGATTTTAAGAACTATTTAAGATTGAGAACTTACATACAGAAATAAATTAATTAAAGCAAAAATAATTAGAAATATATACATATTTACAGAAGATAAAACTATACTTACAGAGGATTTTCACGTCATATTGATCATTCCTAACTTACCCACCAAGAAATTGAATCTTTTCTCGTCTAAAGCTTTGGTGAATAAGTCCGCGAGTTGGTATTCTGTGGGCACGAAATGCGTCTCGATTGTACCGTATTCAACATGATGTTTCAAGAAATGGTATCTTATATCGATATGCTTGGTTTTTGAGTGTTGCACATGATTGGCAGAGATAGCAATGGCACTTTTGGAATCACAGAAGATGGGTATTTTGAATAGGATGTGGCCATAGTATTTTAGCTGAGTCTTCATCCATAGAACCTGAGAACAACAACTTGCAGCAGCAACGTATTCAGCTTCTGCAGTGGATGTTGAGACACAATTTTTCTTCTTGGAGGTCCAACTGACTAGTTTACCACCTAGGAATTGACAACTCCCAGAGGTACTTTTTCTGTCGAGCATGCATCCTCCATAGTCTGAATCTGTATAAGCTTTAAGACTAAAACCAGAGTTCTGTGGATACCAGAGACCGAGATTTTTGGTCCCCTTTAGATATCTAAAGATTCTTTTCACAGCATCATAGTGTGATTTCTTTGGATTAGCTTGATAACGTGCACAAAGACATGTGGCATGCATAATGTCAGGTCTGCTTGCAGTTAAGTATAACAGAGATCCAATCATGCCTCTGTAGAGAGTGCATTCTACAGAGATGCCATCTGGATCTAAGGATAACTTATTTCCAGTGGCCATTGGAGTTTTCATTGCAGAGGTATCAGAGAGGCTATACTTGAAAAGAATGTCAGAGACATATTTGGCCTGATTTATAAAAATTCCCTCTGATGTTTGTTTGACTTGGAATCCAAGGAAGAATGTTAGTTCTCCCATCATACTCATTTCAAACTCACTCTGCATGAGTTTTTCAAAACTTTTGCACTCTTCTGTGTTAGAAGACCCAAAAATTATGTCGTCCACATAGATTTGTACAAGCATTATTTCACTGTTTTTACGTTTATAGAATAAGGTAGTATCTGTTGTACCTCTGTCGTAGCCATTTACTAGAAGAAAGGTAGAAAGTCGTTCGTACCATGCTCCTGGAGCCTGTTTCAGTCCGTACAGAGCCTTTTCAAGGTAGTATACATGCCTTGGGAACTTTGAGCTTTCAAACCCTGGTGGCTGATTTACGTAAACCTCTTCTTGGATTTCACCGTTGAGAAAAGCTGATTTTACGTCCATCTGATAGACTTTAAAACCTCTGTGGGCTGCGAAGGCTAAGAATATTCTTATTGCTTCGAGCCGTGCGACAGGAGAAAAAGTCTCATCGTAATCTATGCCTTCTTCTTGTCTATAACCCTTGGCCACCAATCGTGCTTTGTTTCTGATGACCACTCCATCTTCATCCTTCTTATTTCTGTAGACCCACTTAGTCCCAATGGCCCGTTTCCCTCGTGGCAGAGGTACTAAAGTCCATACTTTGTTATGCTCAAACTGCAGAAGTTCTTCTTGCATGGCGTCTACCCAGTTTGGGTCATCTAGTGCTTCAGAAATCTTCTTTGGTTCTATCACACTAATAAAATTTGTAAAGAAACAAAAATTAGCAGTGGCAGACCTGGTTTTTACTGAGTCAGAAGGTTCTCCAATTATTTGGCTTGGAGGATGGTTTTTTGTCCACTGAGTGGTGCGTGGAAGATGGTCATCAATGTCATCGAACCTTTCTTCAGAAGCTTCTTGTGGATCTTCTTCTTGTATAGCCTCTGACGTTCTTCTTACCTTGGTAGAAGATTCTACCATTTGTGGAATGATTGGTATGAGTGGTGGTGGTGTTTGTTCCTCTGAGGACGTATAGTCTTGGTCCTTACTTTCCTCTGTAGTTGGTTCTTCTGTGGATTGTGGAGTTTGTTTTTCAGCAGCTTCTGTGGTCGTTTTTCTTGATGTTTCATCTTCTGCATTTTCTTCTTCGGCATTTGCATCTGTAGTATTTATAGAAGAAGATGAAGCATTATTTGGACCAGTTAGAGTCATACCTGTAGGATTTGGTCCAACAGAGGATGGTTCTTCAGAAACTCTGATGGTTCCAACAGAAGGATCAATGTCATTGTGGAACATCTCTAAAAATAGAAGATTCAAGTCTTCTTTCATTTGCGAGATGCCAGAGGTTTCTCTTTTAAGTTCGAGTTCTGAACAGATTTGCTCAGAAGTCATTTGGAATGAATCATCAAAAGAAACATTGATACTTTCTACGATTTTGCGAGATCTTGTAAGGTATACTCTGTAGGCTTTGGAAGTGGCAGAGTATCCAATGAATTTGCCTTCGTCAGCTTTTACCTCAAACTTTCCTCTGGAATCTCTGTCGTTTAAACCAAAGCATTTACATCAAAACACATGAAAAAACTTGATGTTTGGCCGCCTTTTGTTGATCAGTTCGTAAGGAGTCTTGATGTGTCTTTTCACAATGGTTGACCGATTCTGTGTGTAACAAGCGGTAGAAATTGCTTCTGCCCAAAAGTTTATCGGTAATCCGTATGCTGATAGCATAGTTCTTGCGGCCTCCACGAGCGTTCGATTTTTCCTTTTGACCACGCCGTTCTGTTGTGGAGTGCGTGCTGCAGAGAAGTTCTGTGATATTCCTTCTGTAGAAAGATAGGCTTCAATGACAGAGTTTTTAAATTATGTGCCATTGTCACTCCTTAACTTCTGTATTCTGCATTCATAGAGAACTTGGATTCTTTTCATTAGATTAATCAAGATGATTGGAACATCCGATTTCTTTCGAACAAATTCAACCCATGTGAAGCGTGAATACTCATCAATTAAGACAAGTATATATTTCTTGCCACCTAGGCTCTGTATGGCAATAGGACCACAGAGGTCGACATGAAGCATGTACAGAGGACTAGTGCAAGACACATCTGTTTTGCCTCTGTGGGAAGCTCTTCTGAGTTTTCCCATTTCACAGGCAGAACACAAGTGATCCTTATTAAATTTAACATTAGGCAAACCTTTAACTAGATCAAGTTTGACCAGTTTATCCAAGGTGTGAAAGTTCAAGTGACAGAACCTGTTATGCCATAACCAGGCTTCTTTACTTTCGCAAGCTACAAGGCAAACTTTGTCCTTGGTTGTTGAACAAAAGTTCATTAGATACAGATCACCTTTTCTTTCGGCTCGCAGAAGTTCCATTCCTGTGTCTTCACTTTGCAGAGTGTAGAAAGTCCTTTTGAACAAGACATCAAATCCTGTATCACAGAGTTGACTTACACTGAGTAGGTTGTGTTTAAGGCCATTCACATATGCAACTTTGTATACAGAGACGTTTTCCTTCTGTATGACTCAATAGCCTTAGATGTGTCCCTTCTTGTTGTCTCCAAAAGTTACAGATCCACCATCGTGTGTTTCTTTGTACGTGGATAGTAAACTTCTGTCGCCAGTCATGTGCCTTGAGCATCCGGAGTCAAGATACCAAATTGGCACATACCGCTTCTGTACGACAATCACAGAGACTTAGGTACCCATATCCATAGGGGTCCAATATTGTTAGAATTTTTCAAGTTTGCCTTAGCATTCTTGAAATACATTTTATCTTTTGTAGGAAGATCAGATTGTGTCTCTCTAGGTTTTGACTTTGGAGTTCGAATTTTAGTGGAGAGTAAGCAATTTTGACTTGAGAAGTGATTTTTTTATTTGAACATAAGATCAAAACAATGACAGTATTTAATATGAGACGTGATTTGTTTGAACTTTTCATTGAATTCATTGAACTGAGCCACAGAGGCATTACATTCTTTCTTAACATTTGATTTCTTATTACAAGAAGATCTATGAATACTAGAATGTTGTTTGCAAAAATCTTGTTTAGGTCCTGCCTTCTGTGAGTCTCTTCTGTGGTGAACGTCTGTCTTCACTGTCACAGAGGAAAGATATTTGTTAGCTTCAGGCCTTGAAGGTTTTGAAAATTTTGAGCTTTTAGGATTTTCAGAGGCCTTTTTCAAATTATCAAGCTCTGTAGAGGTTTTGACCTGTATACACATTTTGAGAAAATCTGGACAGATAGGTATCTCTGTGATTTTCTCTTTTGGAGAAATTGTTCTGTTAAGAACCTCAGAGGAGAATTTAACATCCTCTGTGTCACAGTGAATTATCCCTGATTTAGAATCAGTATCTGAGTCGTCAGAAGATGAATCGTCCTCATATACAGAGGTTGAGTCATCTCCTTCGACAGAGGCTGGATTTTCTGAGCATGTATCGTACGAGTTTTCTTCCTCTGTAGAAAAACTTTCATAGATGGCAGAGGTTTCAGATGAGATCTCTTCAGCGAGAATTTGATCTATAGAAGATGTACAGAGATTTTCTAAAATATTTGATTTCAAAACTTCCAAAATTTCTTTTTCAATTGATATTTTAAGATTTTCTTCTGAAAAGATGGGTTTAAACTCAGGAGCTTTTGCAGATAATTTCTTTTTGACATCTATCATACAGACAAAAGCGACCTGTGTTTGAGTCTCTGGTTTACCAAACTTAAAGATACCAATCTGATCTTGTGTTTTTAGATATTTCTTTGGTTTGATTCCTCTATTGACAAAGGTTGAAGATGATGAATCTGTGTTTTCAAACCACACATTGATCATCTTCGTATGTTTCCTCAAGTGAGGTTCTTCAGAGATTTTAACCCTTTTACTTACAGAGAGTAAGTTTGGAAAAATTCGTTTATTTGTTTTTCCTATCACAAACAGAGAAGACAGAGGTTTGAGTCTTTTGCCTTCAACACCTAGAGTAATATCATCGTACCCTATACCTCGTCTTCCTATTTGTGAGTTTACTTTCTCATACACCTTCTGTGCATCTTTATAGTTTTTAAGTAAAACTTCTCTTCTGAGTAGATCTTGCCAAAGTACTTCTCTCTCTTTTTGAAAGTATTCTTTGAGAGGTCTTATGTCAGTTGTTTCACTCCTAGAAACTGAAAGCTCTTTTGTTTTGATTTTTAAAGCAGAGGTTAATTCAGAAATTTACCTTTTTAAAGGATCTATATTATTTCTCCAATATTTTTCTACTATTTCCTTTTCTTAAAAAATTTTGGCTTTTTCTTGAGTGAGAAGCCTTACTTCTCTTTCATTAAAAGTGAGTCTTTTCTGAATGATTTCATTTATCTCTTTTAGTTCAATCAGTTCAATGTTAAGTCTAATTGAATCATTATCTACATATTTAATACAAGAGGTAGAGTTTGAAATGGATACCTCATTGTCAGTGTCTGAGTCGACTTCTGCCATGCCACAGAACAGGGCATTGGTAGTGAATTCATCATCAGAGGTAGAGTCTGACTCGAAGTCCTCCTTATTTGCTTCAGAATGCCCTTTGTTCGCCATTAGGGATTTTTGTGCATAATATTCAGCCTTCTTTTTGTAAAAAGTTGAGTCCTTCTGTGGGCGATTTTGTCTATTTCTGCAATCTTTTGCGAAATGGCCTGGCTTGCCGCAGTTGAAGCAACCTTGGGAGGTGTTTCCAGTTCGATCGTCGGACTTCTGTTGGTCTCCACCTTTCTCTGTTCGGCATTCGTTTGCATAATGGCCAAGCTTACCACATTTGTAGCATTCTTGTGTGTGGCCTACCTTGTCATCTGACCTCTGTCGGTCATTTCTGTAGTCTGACCTCTGTCGGTCACTTGATTCTTCGCTTCTCCCATCATCTCTTCTATCTCTCTGGTTGTCTCTGCTATATCTGTCATTTTCAAACATTCTTTGATTACCTCTGAACTCTCTTGTCAATAGAGCCAATGATTTAGCTAATGACGCAAGAGTTATTTCTTCCTCTATCAGCTCGTCTTCTTCGCTATCAACCATCACTATCTTCTTCTTCTCCTTCTTCTTCTCCTCTGTTGATCTCTCATTTCTTGGTCTTTCTTTAGCCTCTGTTGATTTACTAACCAATGCGTATGGTGCAATGATTATTGTTTTAGCCTGTGCTATTTGAGGCTCTTGTGCAGCTAGTGTTCCATAGAGATCAGAGAGTGTCCATGAGTCTAGATCTTGGTTTGTTTGTAAAGACATAGACAGTTGAAGCCAATCATCATTCAGGCTCTTTAGAAACATGACGTTATTTTCTTCCGAGGTTCTGTGAATGCCAGACTTTCTGCATTTATTTATGAGAGAGTTGAACCTGTCGTACGTCGTTTGCAGAGATTCTGTTGCAGAGGCTCTGAATGCATGATATTCATTTATGTATTGTGCCCTTCGGTTCTTCTGTGTTTTAGCACCCCCCTTCCAACTGTCTTTCTAATTCTTTCCAAAGATCGTGCGCAGTTTCGCATGCATCTAAGGATTGAAAAAGCTCGTTGGGGATAGCCATTATCAAGATTCTTTTTGTTTTCTGTGCAACTTCATCTTCTGCCTTATCTTCATTTGACCATTCTTCTTTTGGCTTCGGTTTTTGATGTTCAGGGATTTCAGGAGATTCAGCAGTAGCTGGTACACGTGGTACTATTATCATGGGAACAGGAGGAAGGTTGTAAAGATATTGTACTAGATTTTTTTCAGTACCCTCAAAAAAATGAACCATTCTTATTTTCCATTGAGGATACTCATCTCGTAGGAGAGTAGGAGGCTTGGTGAGTGAACCAGCAGTAAAGAAGTTGTTTGTATTTGTCATTGTTAAGGTTCTGAAAAGATAGTATGATTAAAGAGTATGAGTCTGATGATCTGGAAAGTTTTATGGGTTTGAACAGTTCCCAGAGTACACTTTAATGGAGTTTTAACCTAGAAATGAGGAATAGGTTAAAAAAAGGAATGATGTCTATCACCAATCTTGTAATAAAGAGGATCACTTGATATTGAAAATCAAGCTAGGCTCTGATACCAATTGTTGGTTCCCGTTTTGCTTAAACAAGATTATCAGATCTATTAGTTCAAGTTTGAGTTTGATGCGGAAGCGTATTTGAAGAATTAACAGATATGATTGATAGATTTAGAACACAATATAAATAAACAGTGAACATGAAATAATATCTCAAAGTTTACTGAATATATATATATATATTAAGAACAGTTTCAAGAACAGTGAGTAAGCAAAGCTTTAAAACAGATATGACTCTCAAGGTGTTTAAGCAATGTGTTCTTGTGATGTTTTTCTCTCTTGATTTCTTGATTCGATTGTTCGATCGATATTCTTATTGTTGTGTGTGTAAGGAAGAACTCAACATGAGTCTTCCTTATATACTACTCTAAGGGGACCATAAAGCATAAGCTACTATTCATAATGGATGGTATGAATAGTTGGACGGATGGCATGAACAGTTTGATGTGTTGAATTGCATTTAATGCAGCAGACGTCTATTATGTACTAAGCCCTATTGAGTCCACTCAGAGTTTGACACGTTGAAGTTGGACAGGGTACGTTGCCATGCAAGTTGATGAACAGGTCCAGGAACAGTAGCAAGATATTATAAATATCTTTGAAGTCTTTGTTGAAGACCGCAGAGGCTCTGTGAAGTGTAACATAGGTTCTGCGGTTTGGTCCTTTGTAGAGCAGTCTTCACCTGATTCCGAGTCTTTGGTCTTCTTTGGGCGTATTACAAAGCTTCTGTAGGATGCCTCTTTAGCTTCTGTAGCTTCTCGACCTTGATCTCTCGGTAAGTTCGGCAGAGCCTCTGTAAGAGGCTTTCTTCACTTAGCCTATTTTTCACTACTTCTAAATACTTCTATGATTAGGAAGATTGAACCTAACAGCAACCGTATAAGCGAATCTCCTTTATAAATCCCTTATATAATTTATTATAAGCAAATCACATTTACTACGTCAATTTCTTATAATAAAAGTCTAACCATCCATATTATCACTTACGGTCTTTTAATATAAATATTGTTGTAATTCACTTGTCCACTGAATACAATAATTACAACTCGTACATATTATTGTCATAAGTCATTTTCCAATAACATTAATGATTTTAAGCACAATCATCAATTTGAAATAATAGACTTTATTTTATAAAATCCTTCTTCCAAATTCCACCCAAAATAATTCATTTATAAAATACACCCTACCATAATTTAAAACGTTATAAAAAGGGTAAGGTAAGAATGAACTCACCTGATTGAAGTCACGCTACTTTTATTTCCCCAACGACGTAGGAATTTCCGTTACTGACTTCTCAGTAACCTGAAATACCCATATACATTTTGTACTAGTATTAAGTTACTGTACAGAACCCTTAAAGATTAAGAATCCTAATTACCCAAAATTCTCGTCTCGTATCGCAACCAACTATCGCGACATAACCCATATCGCAACCCACTGTCGCGATATTACGTCATATCGCAATCAACTATTGCGATATTACTTCCTTGTCGCAACCAACTGTTGCGATACTGATGATCATGTCACAACCCAAGGTTGCGATATTCATAAATGTCGCAAACATCAAAACTGTCGCAACTAACTAATATTCATGCATATCTCAACCAACTGAAAACGTAACAAACCCAGAAATCTCTAGTTTTAAGTTATGCATGTTTCTATAAATTTGCAGATATGTATAACATCACTAATAGAACACAACTATAAACTTAGATTTCTCAAAACATCCCAAAATCATCAAAACCCACTTCTAACTCCATAGAAAGTTTAATATACATCAAGAGAGTAATTTAAATAAGAGCATACCTTTAATTCTGCAGTTTTCCTCTAAAATCCAGCACCAAAATCAGTTTTCTTCTCCTTTTCTTCTTTCTTTCTCGATCTCTCTCTAAATCTCTCTCTCTCTTTGTTTCTGGCCGTAACACACACAACCACAAAGACATCAAGAATAAAAGTGAGGTGTCTCACTTTATGTGTCTTTCTCCTCACAAGTATTGTGGTGATGACACATCATCCTTATTTCACCAAATAGTCCTCCAACTATCATCACTTAACACTTTACACACTTTCACTTATGGATTTAAATTAAAGTTTACCCCTTACATATAACTTTGTAAAATCATTTATGTAACTTATTCGGGGATAAACTCTAAAATTAATCCATCACATAAACAACCATACCTTATCAAATAATTATACTCTAATTATTTAATAAATCCAAAACATCATCTTTCATAAAAATCGAGATGTTACAACTAACATTAAAATTGTACTTCAATATTCATTAGCTACAAGGGTATGGATAAGGACTCAACAATATTGTTAAAAGATAATAAGGTTTGTACCAATCTTGTCATTTATAATTTATGTTATGACCTTGTACTAATTTCAGGAAGTATGTGTAACACCTGTAATTTCCAGATAGGTCCAATGTCGAATCAGTGTGGAACCGATCTTTAAGAAAAATATGAAAAATAAGTTTTGGGGTTAAATCCTAGATTTTATGGTCTTGTTGGATGGGGAATTCGAATACGAGTCCAACGGTTCTTTCCGGAGCGAAAACGGAGCTATAACGAAGAAGTTACGGCCGAAAAAGTATCCGACCGACCGACCCAACAGGGAGCCGCGCGGCTTTCCACGCGACTTCAAAGTCGCGGGACAAACCGCGGGAATGGTCTGGTGTATTAAGACGTGAATTTCAGCCTCATACTTCAAACCTTCATAACTTTTGCATCCCAACTCCGATTTTGATGATTCAAGTTGCTACGGTTTCGTTTTTGAGAGATCTTCAAGGATCTAGAAAGAGTTTTGAAGTATGATGAATGATCCAAGAGTTTTTGGTGGTGGTTGAGGTAAACTTCTCACTTTTCTTCATCTAAGAAGTTAGGGTTTTGGGGTTTTGGGGTTTTGGTGATTTTTGGATGTTTTATGTTAGGGGAAACATATATAAGTGTTTGGGGATGATTATTTATGGTTGGAAACTTGTGGGTCTAGGTTTTTGGAAGTTTTGGGCTTGAGGATTCAAGTTCTTCAAGGGAGCTTACGTTTGGGAATAAATCTAGATTTAGCCTAAATCTAGCAAGGTGAGTTCAAGTTGCTTTGTGAAAACTTTGTACATGCCAAAATGTTTCTTTTAAAGTATTTGTATGCTTTATAAGAAATTATCACTTGTTGAGTTAATTAGTGGGTTTTGATTAATCAAAGTGTTGAACTTTACAAATCTTGTAAAAACACCTATATTTGGGGATTTTGAGTGATTGATGAATAAATCACGAGTGAAAGAGGTTTTGTTAATTTATTGCATAAGTGAAGGTTATTTGGTCAAAATACACTTTTAGTGTTTTGTGATTATGTGATAACTATGATGTGGCACATTTTAAAGTGTGAACGTGTGAGTTGGGGATTTTGGTCAATCCGACCATGTGAATGTTTTAAGAGTTGTAAACCTTTATTTTGGGGCCGATGGCCTATTGAGGAATTAAAAGATAAAGATTTTGGGTAACGATGCATTTGGGTTTACGTAACCGTGTGAGTGACACGTATTTAACCAAACATTTATTTTGGCCTTAAAGGCTTGATTTATACTCAAATGAGTCTTTTGAGTGTTTGCCGGTTTTAGTGACTCGAGATGGAGTCTTGGATGTGTTATATGCTTAATTGCATTTTATTCGAATACGTGCCGGTTTAAGTGTTAGTCTTATGTGTGAAGACCGTTTGATGATTTATTCTTAGTACCTTTGGGACTAATGAACCTTAGTGAGTTATATCATTGTCGAGTAATAAAAGAGTTGCATATACGTGTACATATAGATGCATATATGATTTGACTTCATTGGGAAAGTGGCAATGAAGGGGTTGTGAGATTATCATGCCTCGGAGCGTGTGTTGCATGATGTGAGTTAGATGCATTTCATTTGCATGAATTGATATTGATAAATGATCATTAGATCTTTTGAGTAGAGGGCTCGGTTTTGGACTCGGTTGAGTCTCGAGGGCATTCGCCCGATTTTTAATAAGCTCGACGTGGGCTTGGGGTTTGAGTTGCATGAATTGCATCATATTTGGAGTTTACATGATTTGAATGCATTAGTTATTCTTTTGAGGTCATGTATGAATTTTTAAGTTAAGTAAGCTTGTTTTGGATGGTGGGTTTTCCAAGGTAAAGACCTAGTATGGTTGAACTTGAGGGCTTGGACTAAAGACCTAGTATGGTTGATGTCTAAGAGGGGCTAAAGACCTAGTATGGTTGATGCCGAAGACGGACTAAAGACCTATTATGGTTGATGTCTAAGATGGGCTAAAGATCTAGTATGATTGATGCCAAGGATTGACTAAAGACCTAGTATGGTTGATGTCATCCGTTTTCCACATCCAAGAAGCTTACTTACATTTATTTAATCGTGGTTTAATTTATGTGTTTGCCACATCCGATGAGATCGGGTCTCCCCCGTCACCGAAGGGTGTTGATTTCGGGTAATTTATCTATTCACATTGTTGAGGTTATATTACATGCATATGGATTGTTTTCCATGATTGATGGACGGATTTATGTTACATTCTTATTGGACGTTTTAACTGCTGGAGTTTTATTCTATGGTATTTGGAACGTGAGTTTTGCTTCGTATTATGTTTCCAACGAAAGATTATATTTAAATGGATGGTTTCCATGTTTTACGGTTTGAGTATGTATTGTCAACCGTATTTGAAGGTTTTGCCTAAACTAGATTTATTCACGTATTTGAGTGGGTTGGGGTTCGTAACTCATTTTTGGAAAACACTTTACACTTTTGGGGAGGATTCCCATGGATTTGGGTGCGTTGGAAAATGAGTCATTTATGTCTATTTTGAGAACTCTTTGGAAAGGATAACCTTTGTCGCAAACTTTCATTAAAGACTTGTTGAATCATGACTAAAACCACTAATTCCTGATTTATGTTTTTATATAGTCATGATAAAATGCTTGAACTCACTAGGCATAAGCCTGGCCCTTTTTATTTGTCGGCATGTGCAACAGGCTCAGGTTGGGGTAGCTCTAGCTACATTGTGAAGTGGCGAGTGCTAGTAGAGTGCACGAGAGGTGACTTGAGTAGTGAAGTCTTCCGCACGTACTTGGAATTAGCAACTTGTGTTGTGTTAAGTAACACTCGTTTAAGTTATTCTATTGGGGAATTATAATGTTTTAAATTCCAAGGTATATTAAGGAGTGAATTGCAGAAATGATTTTATCTTGTTGGGTAATTTATTGAAATTTTATTTAGTTGCTCGTTCCAAATTTTAGGGTGTTACAGTATGAGGGGTGGTTTGACAAGTTGTTGATAGTTGAGGATAGAAGGGGCCACGCCTCATGTTTCTGAAGAGTACATGGGTAGCGGAGCTGTTATGTTAAAGATGAGGGACTAAACTGAAATTTGGAGTGTTGATATATAAAGTGTAACAGTGTGTTCATTTCTTTGAACGATTTCATTTTTTCCTCTATTTAGAATTTTGATAGTTTACTTCTCTCACTATTATTCCTCTCTCTAAAATTAGGGTTTCACATTCTTGTTTTAGATTAGTTTCATATTCATATTCCTTGAATGTGGTATTAGGATTAATATTGTTGTATTGTACATTTTAGTTGTAATCTGTTGATGTATACTATTTCAAGATGGTATCAGAGCGCTGAAATCGATCCTCCTTCTCTATGCATCGACGATTAGTTTGGTAATCTCTCTTGAATCATTCCTTCTTGTGTAGATTCTTCGCCGTGTGCGGTTTTTCATTGTTTCACCAAGTTTTCTTAAACCTCGTGTGGCTTCATCTTGTTTCATTACTGCTCTTTCTAAAAAAAATCGAGATTCAGGCTCTTTTCTCTATAGATCTGAGTCTGTTATTGTTTCGTCTCTGTCTTCTACGGTTCCTTTTATGTTTTTGGAAAGGCTCGGCTCCTATCTCTCTAGATTTGAACCGTTCCATCTCCTTCTATCAAAGTTCACACTCATATCCTTTTAGATCTGAGTTTTTTCTCGGTTGTTTTTTTGAGTTTTATCGATGTTCAGACACATATCTTTTTAGATCTGAGTTTGTTTGTTCTTTTTTATATCAAAGTTCATACTTATATCTCTCTAGATCTGAGAGTTTTATCGGTGTTCAGACTCATATCTGTTTAGATCTGAGTTTGTTCTCCTCTTAGCAAAGTTCATACTCATATCTCTTTAGATCTGAGTTTGTTCTCGTTGAGGTTTATCGGTGTTCAGACTCATATCTCTTTAGATCTGAGTTTGTTCTCCTTTTATCAAAGTTTATTCTCATATTCTTTACATCTAAGAGTATTATCGATGTTCAGACTCATATCTCTTTAGATCTGAGTTTGTTCTCATTTTATCAAAGCTTATTCTCATATCTCTTTAAATCCAAGAGTATTATCGGTGTTTAGACTCATATCTCTTTAGATCTGAGTTAGTTCTCCTTTTATCAAAGTTTATTCTCATATCTCTTTAGATCTAAGAGTATTATCGATGTTCAGACTCATATCTCTTTAGATCTGAGTTTGTTCTCATTTTATCAAAGTTCATTCTCATATCTCTTTAAATCCAAGAGTATTATCGGTGTTCAGACTCATGTCTGTTTAGATCTGAGGTTGATCTGAGTTTACTCCTCTTTTGTGTGTTCTTTTCTCTACACCAGGATCGACTTTTATCTCTCTAGATCTAAGTTGCTCCTGTGTGTGTTTGCATCCTTCATCATTTTTTTTATCTCTTCTTTTTGTGTTGACTCAATAGACTCATGGTCTAGGATTGGAGAATCTAGTGGAATTGCCCTTGCATGCAAGTGCTAACACTTGTCTCCATAGACTGTGGTCAAGGATTTGAGTCTTTTTCTTGGTGATTTGTTGGGCCTTTAGCTCTATCTCAATAGACTTCGGTCAAGGATTAGAGTGACCAAAGAGATCCAGTAAGGATCTACTTAGTCTTGTTGGTCCGTTTTACTTTTCTTCACTAGATCCATTTAGTCTAGTGTTCCTTTTAAGTTAATACTTGTTTAGCTCTATCTCAATAGATTTCGGTCAAGGATTTGAGTGACCAAACAGATCCAGTAAGGATCTACTTAGTCTTGCTGGTCTGTTTTACTTTTCTTCACTAGATCCATTTAGTCTAGTGTTCCTTTTTGGTTAATACTTCTTGTTTAACCATACATCTGCTTGAGGCTGTGGTTCTTTTTTACTAGTGTGCACTAGTATTGGTTACTTCGTTTAGATCTGGTGCTTGTGATCAACTGTGATTACGTGTGCTTCGGCATGTTCACAGAATAGCCTGTAGTGGTGTTAATATTTGTTTAGGTTTGTTCGTTCCTACCCTTGCTTGTTTCTGAGTTATCAGAAACTCTAGTTTGTTTCCGATGTGCTCATCTCTTAAAATCCCACTGTAAGTTCTTTCTTCTTCCCTTCTCTTGTGTGCTTCCTTTTTGGTGTCTAGGTGATTGGCATGACCTACCACCTCTGAGTGTCAAGGAATCCTGCCTTATAGTCACTTAGGCTTTACCGTGTGTGATTTAGGTTGCTATTATGGCTGGTGAAGAAGATCCCAAGGATCCAGAACCACAATCCTTGATTGCTAAACTGGATTTTGGGGATCCCCTCTACCTTCACCCTAGTGACACCTCTGGTGTTCCTATGTTGAATATTAAAAGAGTGGGACTAAAAATTGTAAAGTGTGGTCTTGTGCTATGATTCTTGCTTTAGAAACCAAGAACAAGCTTGGTTTTGTTGATGGTTCTATTATTCGCTCTGTTAATAATAATGCTTTAGGCAAACAATGTGAACTAGATCATAAACTTAATGCTCTTTGGAAACAATTCGATGCTTTAATAAAACTTCCTTCGTGTTCTTGTAACGCATCTCATGATTTCTCTAAACATAATCAGTTGTTAAAGTTAATGCAGTTCTTAATGGGGCTAGATGATGTGTATATCAATATTAGAAGTAACATTTTAACAACCGATCCCCTACCCTCTGTTAAGACTGCGTTCTCCTTGGTATCAAGAGAAGAATGTCATCGTGGCTTGTCCCGTTCTACTTATGATACCAAGTCCAAAATACCAATTCTGTCTTTTTTTGGAAAGACGTCGAATACTAAGAAGCAATCAGGGAGACCTCCTCTTGTGTGTAAGCATTGTGGGTTAAACGGACACACTATTGAAAGGTGTTTCAAGTTAAGTGGTTTCCCTAAGGATTTTCAATTCACCAAAAATAAAAATAATCAGTTTCCTAAGTCTTCCTCCAGTAATGCGTGCGTTACTGACAGTTCTGGCCGTGGTCAGAATCATGCCTCATCACTTACTAAAGATCAAATAAACAAGTTATTGTCTCTAATTGATTAGAAACAATCTGATGGCATTTTTGGAAATATGGCCGATATGTTTTCTATCAATATGGCTAATGTTTCTGCTTTATCTTCCAAAATCAATAAGCATTGATGGATTATAGATTCTGGTGCAAATCAGCACATGATCTCGTCTGTGTCTTTTTTGGAAGATGTGGTTGATATTTCTGATATAAGGCTTAAGGTGACTCAACCTAATGGTGACGAGGCCATTATAAATAAAATTGGGAATTTTAAACTTAATGACAAAGTTACACTCTTTGATGTTTTGGTTATTCATGATTTTGATGTCAATATGTTGCCTGTGCATAAAATTGCTAGAGATAACAAAATCTTTGTTGGATTTAATGAAGTTAAGTGTTTTCTAATCCAGGGTTTACCTGCAATAAAATTTGTGGGGACTGGTAGTGAACAAGGGGGTTTATACTTCTTTGATCAGGTTTCTAAAAATGAACCTTTTATGTCTTCTATTAATAAGTGCTTAAATAATTCAAATATGTCCATTGTGTGTAATGTTTCGTATCAACTCTGGCATAGCAGATTAGGACACCCTGCTAATCAAGTTCTTGATGTGTTAAAGCATAGATTGAACTTAGGTAACAGTCATGATGCTGGTCCATGTGAAATATGTCACAAAGCTAAACAAGTTAGAGACAAGTTCAAAGTAAGTGACCATAATACCCAGGGTCTTAGAGACCTAGTTCATATTGATTTGTGGGGACCCTATCGTGTGGCCAGTAGAGAAGGATATAAATATTTTTTTGACTATTGTTGATGATTTCACTCGTTCTGTGTGGGTTTATTTGCTAAAACACAAGGATAAAGTGTACAATAATATCGTGACTTTTCACAGTCTGTTGTTTACTCAATTTGGAAAACGCATAAAGGTGTTCGGAAGTGATAATGGGTCTGAATTTATGAATAATACTTTAGGTAAGTTTTTTAAATCAAATGATATTGTGCACCAAACTTCTTGCGTGTATACACCCCAACAAAATGGGGTTGTAGAACGTAAGAATAAGCACTTGTTAAATGTAGCTAGAGCCTTAATGGTTCAAGGTGGAATTCCAGTGAACATGTGGAGTGAGTGTATTCTCACTGCAATCTATTTGATTAACAGAACTCCTTCATCTGTTCTAAGTGGAAAATCCCCTTACGATCTTGTCTATGGTTTTGCACCTGCTTTGTCTCATCTAAGAAACTTTGGATGTTTATGTTTTGCTATAAAGCCAAATAATACCGACAAATTCTCTTCTAGAAATGAAAAATGTGTTTTACTTGGGTATTCCAATTCAAAAAGGGGATACAGATTGTATAGTTTAGATTATAAATAAATAATTGTTTCTCGTGATGTAAAGTTTTACGAAACAATTTTTCCATTCAAAATGTGTGTATCCGGACAAGATTCAAACTCTAGTGATTTAAACAGTTTAAATTTCTTTGATTTTATTCAGACTACTAACATCACTTATGGGACATCCGATGATGCTAATAGGGAGAAAACTCAAGATGACCCTGTTTCTATTGACTCTGAGAATAATAACAACAACCATGGTCATTCATGTAGTATAAATAGTACTGCCAGAATCACTTCTGATAGTACTAATGGTTCTGCGGAATCTTATGATACTGGTAGTACTAATATTCTTGCCAATGATCATTGTGATGTTGATTTCCGTCCCTTGCGTGTTCAAAACTGTGATGAACACCCTTCTGAGGGTGATTCATCTGAACCTAATGCTTCCATAATAAGAAAGTCAAATTTACCTCGTAGATTTAGTGACTATGTCGTAGAGGGGAAGGTAAAATATGGTCTTGAAAAGGTAGTTAATTACTCTTATCTAAGTCAAGAAAATTGTTGCTGTGTTTCTACCTTGAAAAAGGCTGTTGAACCTAAAAGTTTTTATGAGGCTGTTCACCATCAATGGCCTTTGTGCCAACTTGATATGAACAATGCATTTTTATATGATGATCTTGTTGAAGAGGTTTGTATGTCATTACCTCCTGGATATTTCTCATCTAATGACAAAAGAGTTTGCAAACTTACAATCTCCAAGACAATGGTATTCTAAGCTGTCTTCTTGCTTATTTGAAAGTGGGTTTGTTCAAAGTTCGAGTTCGAGTGATTATTCACTCTTTACAAAAATTACTGATTTTATTTTTTAGTTCTCTTGGTTTATGTTGATGATATAGAACTAACTAGAAATTGTAGGACTGAAATAAAGAATGTAAAGAATCATTTACAGTCAAGTTTTAAAATAAAGGATCTTGGAGTTAAACCCATTGGAACACCAATGGATATGAACTTGATAGTCACATATTCTTCTGGGTCAGTTTCTAAAGATTCACTTTTAAAAGACTTTACTGGATATCAAAGGTTGGTAGGAAAGTTGATATATTTTTAGCTACTAGACCAGACATAGCATTTGCAGTTCACTGTTTGGTTCAGTTCATGCATTCTCCACGATTATCACATCTGCAACTAGCTATTCGAGTTTTATGGTATTTGAAATTATCTCCAGGTAAAGGAGTTAATTTTTCTGTATCCTTTGTTTTTAAACTGAATGTTAGAGCAATGACATCTGCTCTATGTGAGATTATCTGGGTTCTCATCATCTTAACAGATTTAAAGGTAACAAATTTGCTACATGTAAATCTACACAGTGACAATAAGTCTGTAATACAGATTGAAATTAACCCAGTATTTCATAAAAGAACAAAACTCATAGAGATAGATGTGCATCAGGTAAGAGAAAATCCAGCGGATATCTTTTCTAAATCGCTTGGTATTAATCAGCACAACTATTTTTGTGAAAAGTTAAAATTATTAGATTTGTTTAAATGCCAAGATTGAGGGAGGGTGTTAAAAGATAATAAGGTTTGTACCAATCTTGTCATTTATAATTTATGTTGTGACCTTGTACTAATTTCAGGAAGTATGAGGGGTGGTTTGACAAGTTGCTGATAGTTTAGGATAGAAGGGGTCACGCCTCATGTTTCTGAAGAGTACAAGGGTAGCGGAGCTGTTATGTTAAAGATGAGGGACTAAACTGAAATTTGGAGTGTTGATATATAAAGTGTAGCAGTGTGTTTATTTCTTTGAACGATTTCATTTTTCCTCTCTTTAGAATTTAGATAGTTTACTTCTCTCACTATTATTCCTCTCTCTAAAATTAGGGTTTCACATTCTTGTTTTAGATTAGTTCCATATTCATATTCCTTGAATGTGGTATTAGGATTAATATTGTTGTATTGTACATTTGAGTTGTAATCTGTTGATGTATACTATTTCAAGAAATATTATTTCTCAAAATATGAGGACCAAAGGTGAATTTTACTAATAGACAAGGGGCCATTAGTTTCTATAATTTACGGTTAAGCTTCGATTTCGATCACCAACCAACGCGAGGATTTGCTACGTTCCACAATTTCAAATTCCCGTGAAAGAGACAGAGAAAGTGTCGTAGACGAAGATGAAAAATTCAGTTTACGATTCTGAAATCAAGAATTCATCTAATTAAAATGGCGTCCGTTCATGGAAACGACAGTAGTTGGGTGGAAGAAAGACCTATGAGACAACAACATGATGGAATGTCTGAAGCTATCTCCATTGCTGCCCACCTAGGGTTCCCTGTTCAATTTCCCCCTTCTCAGGTCCATTTTTCTCTATATTATCATGAGATTCAACTGGTTTGTTAGTTTTAGGGTTCACATACTACAATGTCCTCACGGAATCTGGAATTACTTTTTACTCAATTTTGTAATTTTTTGTTGATCCTAAGTTAGGATCATTACTTTTTTAGAGCGTAGGTCGTAGGGCATCTCCAATGTAATTCTCTATTTGATTACTCTCTATAGAGTCTAAAACAAAGGATGTGTTATTACTCTATTTTCGAGAATATTCCAAGTATATTTTATTTTCTACTCTAGAAAAAATACTATTCATTTTTCTATTGTAGAGAGTAAAATAGAGGGTTCACTCGAGATGTTTTAGATAGTAAAATAGAGATAGAAAGTAAAATGGAGGGATCAATGGAGATGGTCTTACATTGTTTGTTCCAGCTGCAATTTAACTATGGATCATGTAGTTTTCTTATTCCAAAGCTGGTACCGTCTTCAATCTTCATGAGATAATTTTGGGACTATCCTGCATGTGCATTCTAGGGTTTTATTTATATGGTTTAAACTTTGAGAGAATTAAAGTTCGATAGTGGACCCATTTTCGATCCAAATAATAAAATACGGGAACAATGGAAAATGATACAAAGAAGTGCAACTTTAAGTTGCACTTTGCTTTACGTCTTTTTTTAATACGAGTGGCATTTGATACTTTGACCCAAGCAGTGGTTCATGCCAAATACCAGATCCACATATTCTGCATTTGGAAAGTATTAAGTTCAACATCAAAAATTGATCCTTCCAATTTTATCTGTAATCGCAGGGATTGTTTTTCTAAATGAAAATTTAGTTTATGGATTGTATGCTTTACCAATGTGATCTAAAAAACGACCCGAATTAGTGAAACCCGAAAATCAAATTTTGTTTTTTATGGACCTGAAATTAGGATTTCGAGTAGCGAAATGTACTCTATAGTTTAATTTCAATCACAGTAATATATGTTCTCAATGTTTTTTAGGGACGGTTTAATGTTTGTAGTTCAAACGTGAGGTTATACATGATTAAGATATCTGAACATACTAAATGAAGCTTTTGATGATTGGTGTTTGCCACACTGTCTTATTCATGACATCTTTCTGGAGATAAACATATAAAGAAGGGAAGGGGGAATCTTAACTTGAACAGGATGTTCATATACACCTTATTTGAACATTGATTAATGTCGTGTGTCCGTTTTTTATATCATAATGTGTGGCTTAAATATTGGCAATTCTAGGATACAATGAGGATTTATCCTTTCTCATCCATGAAACATTGGACAACGACATTCGTAAGTGCACCCTTTGTGTTCTTATATCTATAAGGGAAGTGATCAAGGTTAGGGTTCCCTTCTGATTGCTCATATGTAATTTAAGCAGAAAATATGCATATTTTTAACTTCCGCTCTAAACAATTGTGCTCAAACTTTTAGTGGGATTGTGATAGTATCGATTTTTTTTGTAGGATGCTATAATGTTTATGTATATTGTGGATTGAGCCTTTAAGATTCGATTTTGTTATCATTAGCCACACATATATATATGTCAGAAACTTGGAACCATAGAATGTTTGCATTTGTTGTTTATCAAATTTGGTTTCTTAATTAAGAACACTTGCAGAATTTATCATTTCGCAATGGTGAAAAGAGTTATGACCTTGTAAGAATATTGCACGAACTTACCACGGTACAAGGGAAAGTTTCAGACTTGCAAGTGCAACTTCAAGGTCGAAAGGTTAAGTATTCATGTTTCTAATTTTTGCACACATTTTGCATCAGATTATCGTTGACTTTGTGAGTTCATAATCTTTACTTTTATATATATAATGAAGCAATTTGGTTTCTTGGTTTATGGTCATTTGATAAACCGAACCAAACAAACCTGGTATATCCCACCCTATGTTGTTAAAGCGGTCAAAATCGAAATTGCAGTTAGGGCTGCAATTTGATATAGCGGTTGTCGTGATTGCAAAGTGGTGGTGTAACGGTCCAAAACTAGAGATTTATATAATAACTAGAATTATACATATATATGTATGTATACATAACATATCATATAATTTCAACAATAAAACAAAAAACATAGCTTAATGCTCTTACTTTTTTATTATTGCTTCCAGTTTTGGGAGTTTGTTATAATTAAGAAGTTTAGTGATTGTTTTTGGTACAGAAGTAAGAGCATTAAGCTAGTAGTAATGGTAAATTGGTAATTTGGAAATTGGAATTTCTTTATTACACCAATAAAATACAAAAGCATAGTGAGTCTATGTTGGAATTAGGGGCGATAGAAGATGTATGGGGACCGATTTATGTATGGACGCGTCGTGTTTGAATCGCTTACCGGTGGTTGAATTGCTTAAGTCGCCTAAAACAAAACTCAGGCTAGGACCAAAATAGACGCCATAAAACAGCCTACTTAACACCAAAATAGCCTACCATTTGGGTTTCATTTCGCAATCATTTAGCAGCCAATAGCGCTGTTAATCGCTAGACGGCTCTTTAGACTGCTATTTGACCTCCGCTATTACCTCGAGTTTCGCTAAAAGTTATTTCACCGCTGCAGCGGTACTATTAAGAACATAGATCCCACCCTAACATATTTGGGGTTTCCATTGAGTAGGTTGTTGACATAAATCATACATAATTTATACAAGAGGCCAGGCTAAAAAAATAAGGAAACTATCCTATGAAATCCCTGATTTTATGGGATTATGCATAATTACAGATTCTATGGGATTATAAATGATCCCCTATTGAATACAAAATTATTTCCGTTTTCCCACTCTCCCCCTCAAGCTGGTGAGTGGGAATGTATTCCCAGCTTCGATGTAATCTTCTCAAACATTGGTCTACTTATCCCCTTAGTGAAAGTGTCTGCAAGTTGCTCAAGAGTTGGCACAAATAGGATGCATATTAGGCCACTTTCTAGCTTTTCCTTGATGAAATGTCTGTCAACTTCGATATGCTAGGTCCGATCATGCTGAACCTAGTTCTGAACTATATTGCCATGCCTATTATCCGGTGCTAGAAGCTTCACCAGAAGCAAGCAAGACGAAGTCGCTTGTTGCAACAGAGTTTCATTGGCCCTTCCCGGTTAATCTTCAAATCCTTTAGAATGATTTTTAGCCATAATAATTCACATATACACTGTGCAATTGCTCGAAGTTCTGCTTCTGCATTAGACCGTGCTACAACACTTTGTTTCATGCTTCTCCATGTTACAAGGTTTCCTCCAAGAAAGGTACTCCTCGTTGTTGATCTACGGTCAACCGGTGATGCAACATAGTTTGCATTAGTATAGGCTTCTAGGGTCACACTCTTGTTTCTTTCAAATGAAATTCCTTTTCCTGGTGTTCCTTTAAGGTACTGTAAAATCCAATGTGCAACTCGCAAGTGCTTCTCCTTTGGATTATGCATGAACTGATTGATCACGGTTATAGCATATGCTATATCCGGCCTGGTATGAGGCAAGTTTATGAGTCGCTCTTCAAGACGATGATACATTTCTTTGTTCACCATGACATCTTCTACGTTTCCCAGATTATGGTTCGGGGCTATAGGAGTACTTGCCGGTTTGCATGCACCTTGTGCTGTTTCTATGAGCAAATCCGTAACACACTTTTGTAGAAGTATAAAAATCCCCTTTCTGGAATGAGCAACTTCAATTCCAAGGAAATACTTCAGTCTTCCCAACATCTTGATCTCAAATTCTTTGGCTAGTCATTGACTCAAGGCTTGTTGCTCCTTTTCATTATTAGCGGTCACAATGATATCGTCCACCTAGGACTGTTATTCTCCCCACCATTGAGTGTTTCATGAACATGTGATCCCTTTGACTTTGATTACATCATAGTGATACCATAGTTTTGGAGCATCTCCCAAACTGTGCCCGGGGAGATTGTTTCAAACCATATAATACCTTCTTTAATTTTCACATTGTATTGATACCCATCCTTTTTTCATGCAGAAATGCGTTCTTTACATCAAATTGATGTAATTCGCAATCAAGGTTAGCAACGAGGGACAAAGTTACTTTAATTGTATTCATCTTTGCAACTGGCACAAATGTTTCCATGTAATCGATGCCTAAAGTCTGTGTATATCCCTTAGCCATCAACCTTGCTTTATACCTCTCTTTCGACCCATAAACCCTATATTTCACGGTATTGACCCATTTGCATCCTACGTGCCTTTCCCTTCTAGCATTTTTACCCAATCCCAATTTTTGTTCTTCTCAAGTGCCTGCATTTCAGCATTCATGGTTTGCTTCCATTTTTCATAGGATAATGCCTCAGATAAGGTAGTAGGAATGGTGATGGAGTTAAGGTTTAGAAGGAAGGCTTTGTAGGTAGGAGTATTTTTGGAAGGATAGGTACCGTGACAATGGATATAATGGTCTCTTTGTGCATTCTCTCTTACCCTTTCTGAAGGCAATCAGGAGGTCTTGGTCACCTATCGGAAATTCACTTTCATTTTGTATTGATGAAGACTCGGACATTGTTAAAGGACCCGTGTTGGATTCTCGAACTTTCTCAGATTCAGGAATGTTCCTCTTTTGCCTTGAGGCAATGAAAGCCATAAACCACACGCAATGGAGACTAAAGGGATTCCCAAGTTTCGGTAGCTCTGATACGAAAACAGATTTGGGGTTTCAAGTGAGTTGATTATTGACATAAATCATACAAAATTTATACAAGAGGCCAAGCCCAAAAATAAGGAAACTATCCTATGAAATCCCTGATTTTATGGGATTATACAGAATTACAAATTCTACGGGATTATAAACGATCCCCTATTGAATACAAAATTATTTCCACTTTCCCACAGCAAAGTAAGGTCTAGAGGATATGATGTACTTACTCTGTCTCAAGGGACAAAGAGGCTGTTTCCAGGTAAGACTCCCAGCTTGTGAAAAAGGTTCAAGTAAAAAAGTTCGTTGATCACGCGACATTTTGTGGCAACTCAAATAGTGAATCAGTCAAACTCCATTATTTGGGAGAGATAATTCATTTTGGGTATATAATATTTATATCTTAATCATACTATAACCACCTTCATTCTGACTTTTTTGAAGTATATAATATTTATAAATCGCAAAACTCGCACATACTCCTCATTTCGATGAGGCTTTAACCCGTTGAGACCCCCCATCTTCAATTTTTTGGCTCTGTTTTACTTGCTTTGAATTCTTAAAAAGTGATTGTTTATTCGAATCATATATTTGTGTTCAAAATTAGTTAAACATGTTATCATTTGAACAAATAAACTAAATTCTATTCTTTCTTTTTGGACTTTTTCAGGAAGATAAGAAGGTCGCACACTTAACGCATGTGAGTGAAATGGAAAAAAAGATAGAAACGTTAGCAAGGATCACTGCCATATTGAAAGGTGTCATTCTGAATAAGGTATAGCATCAGATTTTTAACGTCACCAATTTGGTTTTATCCAGGTTTGTCAGTTATCAACTCTTTGCACTTGAGTTTACTTGCTGTTTCTAGAGGACTTTTGACTAGGGGCTGTTTGGTTGGTTTTCCATTAATTTTTGTAGGGATTAATCTGTCTGTATAGATTTGGAAATTGGGAAGGTGTTTTTTGGGAGGGTTTTTTCATAGATGGAAGAAGTGTTTGTAATTGGGAGGGGCAGGTTTGGCTTTCTGCATAAAGTTCCCCTGGAAGCTTACTGAATAAGCCACTTTTTATATCATTAAGCCACTACCAAATAGTCATGTATAGCTGACCGAATAAGCTGCAAGTCCCATTAAGCTCGTTAAGCTGCTAAAACAGGCCCTAAATATACGGTTTAAGAAAAATCTTTGACTACTTGAATCTTTGCCTTCAATTTATCAGTGATGATGGTGGTGGGCAAATAAGGAATTTGGAAATTGTAAATTGTAAATTTTGATAAAAGAAATGTTGCAATTTTCATTAGATATTGAAACCCAATGGTGAAAGAGATTGGAGATTGATTGCCGGTGTGCTTCAATGTGTTTGTATTTGATATTTTTTTTGCATTTCTTGTTGATTTGAGTTGCAGGATCGTATTATCGCCCGTCTTCAACAGCCACATTCGTTAGACTTCATTCCGGTTGAAGCAGAATATCAGGTTAGTTCTCGCGACACATGACTACTGCACTGGTTCAGAGTTGTCTGATCGGTTGATCAGCTGAAAGTGTTAAAGAATGGAAGAGAACTATTTGTTCTCTTTTATATTGCAAAAATAAAAACAAAATAAAGTTTATTCTCATGATTTATATCTATTTTTTTGTGGGATAATCAGAAAGAATTCGTGGAATTGATAATGAATGCTGCAAGTGATTATGGTACCCTCACGGCATCTGTTTCTGATTTACAATGGGCTCAAAACTTTAAAGAACCACCGTCTGTTTGGGGGGTAAGTTTACAAAAACTGATTTTTGATTCAAAATTATGTGGATCAAGTTCAAGGTAAATGATCATGTGAGAAGTTGAGGTTAATATGAGAGTGGCTCTGAATCGTTGATCACTTTTAGTCAAATGCCCTCCCATGAATTGTGCCTTAGAAGGGAATTGATCCGGTGCATCTCGGTGCATCTCACCTAATGTACATCCATTTCTCATCCAACGGTTGATAACCGCTTCTCATGCTTCTCACGTTAACCTCAACTTCTCACCAGAACCCATACTTCAAGTTCAAAATGTGTTTTAAAACCATAATTCATATTATGAGCAGGAGATGCTTCGGCCAATCCATGTAGCATTGGCGCAATGTGCCAGGTACCTTTTCTTTGGAAGAAGTATTTAATGTATTCACATTTGGTGAGACTTGAACTTTTAGCCACCGGTGAGGTTGAAATCTACCGGTAACCCAGATACACAACTGGCCAATGACCCTTTGTTAAAACCATCTCCAATAGATTTTGCAAAATGGAGATTTTGGTGACTCTTTGATTCTCCAAATTTGGAGAACTAGAAATAATAATTTATTATTGGGAAATTGACTCCAATAGCCATTTTGAAGACTAAAATTGGTCTTCTAGCCATTTCTCTCCCGGTTTTGCATAAATGTCACTACTTCCACAATATATAAGTCCGTAATTGCGGACCTAACTTAAAAACACATACGAATCTGATTGATTTTCCTTGAAAAAGGAAAAAAATATTTCGACCCAGATCCACAATTGCAGACCCAGATCCGCATTTTTTATAAAGAAAAAAGGATCTGATTCGTATTTTTTGTGTTTTTGAGCTAGGTCTGCAATTAGAGACCAATAAGGATGTAGTGACATTTTGGTAAATGTGGGAGAGAAATGGCTAGGTACTTTGGCTATTTTCATCAATTTCCCTTTATTATTCCCAACAATAAATGTTTTGGAAAGAAATAATATTTTATTAAATGTATTGAATATATTATTATTATTGTAATCTCTAATATGGAGAATTTATCGGAGTTTAATCATGAATGTAACTTTTTTAAAGACTTTTCTTTTTTGACTTTCCATTTTGGAGAATTTGTCGGAGATGTTATGTGGCAGGTATTTTGAAGCAATGACCGCCATGAGAGAATCTTTCGCGACCCTTCAGCAGTTGCGGTCGTATCCTTCCCGATGGCCGAGCGAATACCATTCTCGGGTAACATCACCAATAGATTCTGAATGCATGTCTCCATGCTCATCAGAAACCGCATTGGGCTCCGATGATTTGGATCTTAGAAGCGTAATAAATCAAGAAGTTGAGAAGCAACAAGAGGAAGATGATAAGTATACGGATGTGGATGATATGAACGATATAAGATTGGGTTCACCTTCGGGTAACGAAAATGATTTATAGTTACAACTGTTGCTCGTGAATAGCCATATAGCTACGATGCGAGTAGTTTAGATCATGTTCGTCTTATGAGAATTGATGTTTGAATATATCATTATATTGTCTTATGAAGCGTTTAAGTAAAATACCACCATTTTCTTGCGAATTGTACGTTTATCTGATATACTACTGAAAATACAGAATTGTTGTTTCGCAAGCTTCACAATGTGTATTTTGCAAACTCTTGAAAAGAAGATTTCAATTAAAACGAGTGTCACATGTGATTAACAATAGTATCTCATGTGCTACTAGTGTTTTTGCTTTTCGTAAATTGAAAACGTTACTCGTTTGAATCCATCTCTCTCTCTCTCTCTCTCTCTCTCTCTCTCTCTCTCTATATATATATATATATATATATATATATATATATATAGAGAGAGAGAGAGAGAGGGAGGATAATTTGAAACCCTCCAAATGGGTTGAAACTTGTGAAACCCTCATCTCCACCCTTGATCTAATCTTGATCTAACCAAATTATCTCCTAAAATGAAGCTTAGTGGATCGTTAGTTATTTTTCAAGTTGATCTCAACCGTTAAATATTTAATCAATGGTGAGATCATGGGTTGTATTGGTTTTCAACAAAAGTCAATGGCGAGAAATCAGGGATTCCACCTTTCCGATTTTGAACCCACAAAAACTGTATTATACGGTTTTCGATTATAGCCAAATCCATATGAATCAAGAACAATATTGTTCTTAGCGACAAGTGGGTTGAAAATTTCTTCATTATTAAGTAACCATGAATCCAAATCGAGGTATGATTCGATTAATTCTTGTTTCTTTGCATCTACCACACCATTTACAGTACAGATACTGGAAAAACTAGGGTTTTTTTTGGGTACAATCATCAGAGAGGCGCCATGGTCACCATGGAGTGCACCAACGTCGGACTCAACACCCTGTACAAAGCCGCCACTCTCTGAGGAATGAGTAACCATGTTTTCATCGTTTACTCCTACGCCGTCGCCGCCGTCCTTCTCCTTCCGGCACCCTTCGTCTCCAACAGGTAAATAAATCGTCTAATTCATAGCTAAAACGTTGTCGTATTGGTTTTTAATTTTTTTATTTTGACTTTTTTTGTTGCCCGGAAAACAGGTCGAGGGTGCTGCCGCCGATGAATTTCTCGATCGTTAGCAAAATCGGACTTTTGGGAATCTTCGGACTTTTAGGTTAACCCCACTCGTCGCTATGATTCGAATCTTTTATAAGAAACGATTGTCGATACATTGGGATGGTCAGATAAAAATTCTGCTTGGATTTATATGCGTGTGTCAGATAAAAATTCTGCTAACTTCATGAATGCTTAAAAGATTGCTTCATGATTTAAATTATGCTAACTTCATGAATGCTTAAAGGTTTCTTCATGATTTAAATTATGCTAACTGCATGAATGCTTGTTTTATAAGAAACCATTGTCAATACATTGTGATGGTTTGATGAACTTTCTGCCTGGATATATATGCTTCTTACCCATTCATGAATTCATAATCGATGAATATGAGAAGTTGCTTCATGATTTGATGGATGTTTAGAGATAATACAATATTCATGATGGTTTAAAGTAGTATTCATGAATGGATTACAATATAAAGTAATATTCATGATGGTTTAAAGTAGTATTCATAAATGGAAAAAATAAGAAGATCACGGTTGTTGTTTTGATGAAAATCGCAGGAAAAAAAGAAAAAGACGAAGGTTGTTGTTTTGAAAAAAATCACAGGAAAAAAAGAAGAAGACGACGGTTGCTGTTTTGAAGAAAATCACAGGAAAAAAAAAAGAAGACGACCGGTTGCTGTTTTGGAGGAAATCGGAAGAAGAAGAAGAAAGAAGATCACGTTGGAATATGATGATTATCATAAAACTATTAATTCCTAGAAACATGGGGACGTTACCAAATAATAGAGTAATATTTTTTTTAATTAAATGATATGAAATTATTAAATTACATGATTACCCTCAATATTAAACAAATTAATAAATCAGGATTTAATTAAATGAGTGGCTATGATTAGTTTGTAAGGTTTGTACAATCCATTTGTTTTGTATTTGATAATCATCCTATATATATATATATATATTTATATATATATATATATATATAGAGAGAGAGAGAGGAAAGTTCATCTAAAAACTCAATTTCAGTTGTAAACGTGGGGACAAATCTCGTCCATTGATCGCAGCCATATTTAATTCATTCCTAAAATTCAGCTTTAGGGATATTTTCGTCAAGATCAGAATCAGCGCCTCCTTTGTTGACTTTTTATTTTTATTTTAATTAAAAAACTTTTACCCCCTTAAATTTTAAAATAAATTATCTAAAAATTACTAACATTTTAATCAAACAAATTACATCAAAAAAACGAGAATTTCGTGCTCTTCGATATGACATCCATCATGATATAGTTTTTTTCGTTTTAACCGTTTTTACGTGAAATCGTGTACATGTGTTATATTCAGAATGAATAATATAACATTCTGGATGAATAATATCTACATTTATTCAGACTGAATATATAGAATTATTCAGACTGAATAAAGGTAGATATGAAAAAAGAACAAAATTTAAACATTTATTCGTTTTGAATATCTACCTTTAATCAGTGTGAATATATAGAATTATTCAGATATGAAAAAAGAACAAAACTTAAACATTTATTCGTTTTGAATATCTATCTTTATTCAGTCTGAATATATAGAATTATTCAGACTGAATAAAGGTAGATATTCAAACGAATATAATTATTCAGACTGAATAAAGGTAAATTATTCAGACTGAATAATTCCATATATTCAGTCTGAATAATTCTATATACTCAGTCCGAATAAATGTAGATATTATTCATACTGAATGTTGTATTATTCACTCTGAATATAACACATATACACGATTTCACGTAAAAACGGTTAAAACGAAAAAAACTATATCATGATGGATGTCATATCGAAGAGCACGAAATTCTCGTTTTTTTGATGTAATTTGTTTGATTAAAATATTATTAATTTTTGAGATAATTTATTTTAAAATTTAAGGGGGTAAAATTTTTTTAATTAAAAAGGAAAATAAAAAGTCAACAAAGGAGGCGAGGCGCTAATTCTAATATGACGAAAATAATTACCTTTATTCAGTCTGAATAATTATCTTTTATTCAGACTGAATAATTTTTATTCCAATTTTACCCCTGCGCGCTAAATATTCATTAAGTCATGGACAGAGTTTTCAACTTATTTACAAAATTGCCACCGCGTTTTTTTGCCACTGATCTCTTCACCAGATTATTAATCAACGGCTGTGGTTTGTCCTCACGTCTACAATTGAATTTGAGTTTTTATTTGAACCCACCCCTATATATATATATATATATATATATATATATATATATAGGGGTGGGTTCAAATAAAAACCAAATTTCAGTTGTAAACGTGAGGACAAACCACAGCCCTTGATTAAAAAATCGGAGATCAGATCAATGAATAAAAAACACGGTGACAATTTTGCAAATAACTTGAAAACCATGTCCATGGCTTAGTGAATTTTTAGCGCGCAGGGGTAAAATTGGAATCAGCCCTCTTTTGTTGACTTTTTATTTTCTTTTTTAATTAAAAAACTTTTACCCCCTTAAATTTTAAAATAAATTATCTCAAAAACTACTAACATTTTAATCAAACAAATTACATAAAAAAAACGAGAATTTCGTGCTCTTCGATATGACATCCATCATGATATAGTTTTTTTTCGATTTAACCGTTTTTTACGTGAAATCGTGTATATATGTTATATTCAGACTGAATATAACGCATATTCAGACTGCATATGTGTTATATTCAGACTGAATATAACGCATATTCAGACTGAATATAACGCATATTCAGACTGAATATAACGCATATTCAGACTGAATATGTGTTATATTCAGACTGAATATAACGCATATTCAGACTGAATATGTGTTATATTCAGACTGAATATAACACATATTCAGTCTGAATATAACACATATCAATCAGTTAATAGTTTTTTTACCCAAAAAATAAACATGTAAGGGAACATTTCCTATTAAGGGCTGCATCTTGATTTGTATGGTAATTAGAAATAAATCAATTTGTTGGTTGCTACTTGATATGAATCCAATCCATTCCCTAAACCTAAATTCAATCATTCTTTACTAGTCCCAAATACTTATCTCCTTCGTCCCCTTCACGATTGAGAACTATATTGTCCAACACAATTGCTCGACATGGGAATGACTTGCTGCAATCAAAGTTTATGGCCACTTCTGAATTACTTGTTCCTATTATGTTCCTATAGACCACATTTTGCATTTGTACCGCAGAGTCCTGGCAACCAAAACAAGTTAAGGTTACCACACATTAACAACTAATACTTAAGAACGAAGAAATTAAACAAGTAAAAACCTACAAATAAAATCACATGAATGGAATAAAAAATGTGTTACAAATGAAGTATGTTCTGGACATGCTTCTTTGCGATCACAATAATTCTGATTCACTATGATTGGATTTGTGACATTGTGCATTATGATGTTTTGAAATTTGATATTTCTAGCAAATCCTGATCCTCCCTGCATAAATACTCATCAATTATTTGCATAACAAGTCGTTGAATGTTCCCTTACATGTTTATTTTTTGGGTAAAAAAACTATTAACTGATTGATATGTGTTATATTCAGACTGAATATGTGTTATATTCAGACTGAATATGTGTTATATTCAGTCTGAATATGTGTTATATTCAGTCTGAATATGTGTTATATTCAGACTGAATATGTGTTATATTCAGACTGAATATGTGTTATATTCAGTCTGAATATGTGTTATATTCAGACTGAATAAAGGTAGATATTCAAAACGAATAAATGTTTAAATTTTGTACCTTTATTCAGTCTGAATAACTCTATATATTCAGACTGAATAAAGGTAAATATTCAAAACTGAATAAATGTACCTTTATTCACTCTGAATATAACACATATACACGATTTCACGTAAAACGGTTAAAACGAAAAAAAAACTATATCATGATGGATGTCATATCGAAGAGCACGAAATACTCGTTTTTTTGATGTAATTTTTTTGATTAAAATGTTAGTAATTTTTGAGATAATTTATTTTAAAATTTAAGGGGGTAAAAGTTTTTTAATTAAAAAAGAAAATAAAAAGTCAATAAAGGATGCGCTCATTCTAATTTGACGAAAATACCCCTAAAGCTGAATTTTAGGAATGGCTTAAAAATGGCTGCGATCAATGGACGAGATTTGTCCTCATGTTTACAATTGAATTTGAGTTTTCATTTGAACTTTCCTCTATATATATATATATATATATATATATATATATATAAATAAGGGTAGTTCCATTTACAAAGCAAATTAATTTTGCAAACCGTGCAAACCATCGATTTCATTGGTTAGGTTAATGCAATTTGTTCATGAGTTGTTTAATTTGATGAAATTGTTTCATATAATTCATTTTCTGATAAAGTTGTTTCATATATTTGTGTTTTTCATGTAAAAATGAAAAAGTTTCATCATAAAAAAATATATGAAACAATTTCATTAAGAAAAGAATTATATGAAACAATTTCATCAAATTAAACACCTTCATGAACCAATTTCATTAACTTAACCAATGAAATCGACGGTTTGCACGGTTTGCAAAATTAGAGTGGTTTGCATTTGCTCTCTCCCATATATATATATATATATATATATATATATATATATATATATATATATATATATAGAGAGAGAGAGAGAGAGAGAGAGAGAGAGAGGAAAGTTCATCTAAAAACTCAAATTCAGTTGTAAACATGAGGACAAATCTCGTTCATTGATCGCAGCCATATTTAAGCCATTCCTAAAATTCAGCTTTAGGGGTATTTTCGTCAAGATTAGAATCAGCGCCTCCTTTGTTGACTTTTTATTTTCTTTTTTAATTAAAAATTCTATGCTGAAGCCATAACGAAGTACGGTCTCTATGAATGGTTGGAGATCAGGTTAGCCATCCAGAAGTCTCAGTCGAAGTACAAGGAACATGTTGAAAAGCTGATCAACAAACAAATCGACTTAGTCTACTCCTGTGTGGATATTCCTCCTCCTCCTCCTCTCGAAAGTCAGAAAAGAAAGGCCTCAGCGAAGAAGAAGAAATCTAAATCTTCAATTGATGGCCCTGTCATACGAAATGAAACATGTATTGGTTTTTCACGTGCTGAAGTCCTTGGTCCTGATCCTGATCTTTCCATGCTTGACACATATCTTCCTCCTGGTGAGACTTTCATCCCTGGCAAAGTCATAAGCGAACCCTATGGGATATTTTTCCATGACTACGATGGTGGAAAGCATTTTCAACGCATCTCTGAACTTCACATCACTCCCATCGAACAGCTGAGAGATCTCATCTACTGGTGTGACTTCAGGAATGACCCTCAGGCACGACATCTGAAACCCTTGATTTTTGAAGAAGCGCTGATCAAAAGAAAACAAGGTGTAACCGTTCCTGACTGGATGATTCCCACCACATCAATGACCCTTGATGAACTTCTCATTAAGGAAGAACCCTTTACAAACTGATATGATCGCCTATTTCTCTATTGTATCAGTTATTCTTTTGTACTTGTAATTTATTTCGCTTGTACTTGTAATCTTTCCATTTCTCTTTGTAACCTGATTCAAAGTTTTAAAGAAAGATTTCAGCGAATGTACTTTACTCCATCAGTACTGAAAAGATCCCAGAAAACAGTAAAAGGGACAAATATTTTATGAGTTCTTTTTATCCTTATGTTTTCATTAAATAGCAATTTTCTTTGTTGCTATGTCATAATCAAATAGGGGGAGATTGTTGATCCAAACCCTCAGTGATTTGATAATGACCCTCTCTTATATACTTAGTGAAAATTGTAAGTAAACAATATGTATCAGAGTTTCACTATCGCTGATAAGTACTAAGATCTTACAGTACCGCTGATAGGAACTCTCGCTCTTTAAATTAAACATTCAGCGAACACTGTTCATCATTAATGCTCTGAGTCTGTTCAGTCATTATGATGATCGCTGATAAGTTAGTTGTTTACTTATGATCCCTGAAGACAAGTTTCACGTCAACAAAGGTTCTACGCTGAAGTCGAAGATCAAGCTCAAGAACCAGCGACAAGTCTCCTAATGAACTGATGCGGATCAGCGAAGACTCAGATTTGTCCACTCAACGTGAAGTATCAAGTACAAGACTTCAGCTATCGCTGAACTTTATCATTCGCTGAATAGATAATGATAATGCTCTGAATCAACGAAAGCTGATCATGAAGTCCTCCGTACAAAGTACGTTTGTCTTAACCACCCTTGCACGACTCCGTACGAAATGTCAGAAAAGAACCTCCGACTGTCTGGAATCGTACAACCACTCGGATACTACACTGTTCATCCATGCGGCTACTAAGGTTGTCAACAAAGGTCAATGACATGCAACCAACCAGCTCATGACACGTGTAAAGTGTATACTGACTTGCATTAAATGCATGCAGTATATAAAGAGATGAACCCACTTCATTTGAAGTAACTTGCTAACTCTGGATAAGTTCAATCTCTTATCTCAAGATAGGTTATTATTAGTAATTTCCTTATCTCTCTTAGTGCAAGAAACCTTAGTGTTCCAACTTGTTTAGATTTAGGTTTATCCTTAATCTTGTTTCCGCAACAAGCTGTAAATTGTTAATGATTTATCAATAAACAATTTAGAAAAGTAAAATTTGTGTGTTTGTATTCAACCCCCCCCCCCCCCCCCTTCTACAAACTTGTATAGGCCTTCGGGACCAACAAGTGGTATCAGAGCGGATTTGTTTAATCTCATAAACAAGATCTAATCTAAGATATTTCTCTTCCTTGTTATTATCTGAAAATGGCCACTAACACAAACACAAATTATATAGACAATGGTTCTCTTGCTAAACCCCCTAGATTTTCCAGAGATAACTTCAACTTATGGAAAAATAGGATGACACTCTTCCTAGAAGGTGTAGACCCTACTATGCCTTACTATCTCGAGAATGGTCCATTCATCCCTGTAAGAATTGATGCTGCAGTTCCAGCCGCTGAGAATAGACCTGCTATTCCAGAAAGGCTGGTCCCTAAGGAAATCTTTCAATGGACCGACGAAGATAAGAAGAAAGTGGCTATAGATACAAAAGCCAGATCCATACTATCCATGGCTCTTCCTGACGAAGTCTACCATTCCGTCATGAATCTGAAAACATCAAAAGCCATGTGGGACACAATATGTGTTCAGTATGAAGGAACGTCTGAAGTCCAGGACTCAAGAAAAATCAACCTGGTAAGACAATTCGAAAGCTTCATTTCTGGTAAGAATGAATCTCTCTCTGAAGTTCACCAACGTTTTAATTGTTTAATTATAGATCTGAAAACTGTTGGTAAGGAATATTCTAACTTTGAAGTTCTGACAAAGTTTCTAGAATGTTTACCTGAAAGCTGGGACAATTATTCTATGTGTCTCAAGCTGTCAAAGGATCTAAAATCAATGACCCTTTCAACCTTATATGGCACGTTGCTGAATCATGAGCAATCGAGCCATCTTAAGAAGAATCTTGTAAAAGATTCCAAAAGCACCCCTGTTGCTTTAATCTCAGAGGAACCTTCTACTCAGCGACCCTCGGTCACTATCACTGAGTTAGAAAGTAACTCTGAAAGGTCATCAGATTCTGAATCTTCAGATGATGATGAATCTTTGGCTCTCCTAACTAAAAAGTTCAGGAGATTTGCCAAAAAGAAAATGTTTAGAAAGAACAAACCTCTTTCCATAACTGACAAGCCTAGATCATCAGCTTTTGTTGATAAGGCAACTGGTACTTGTTTTAACTGCGAAAAGACAGGACATTTCGCTAACGAGTGCAGGTCTAAGAAAGTTTCTAGACCCTCAACTTTTACAAAGAAATCCTTTGTTCCAAGGAATAAAGATGACAAATATTCAAAGCTGAAAGAAAAATATGCTAAGCTGAAAAGCTTTAAGAAGAAGAGTAAAGGCCTGATGGCTAACTATGATTGGGCTGCTTCTGATGAAGAAGCATGTAAAGCCCGTGTCCCGGTGCGGATGTTTTATTTTTTATTTATTTATTTTAGTTTCGTCTCTTAACGAATTTATTTAACGGGTTTTGTCGAGGAAGACCTTGAAGGTTATTATATGGCAAAAACCTTTCCTTTTGCAATGTTTTGGAAAACCTAAGGACTAGAATGCAAATTTGGAAGAATGGTATGCATGAGGGTCGGTGTTCCCTTTTTGTTTTTCGCTGCACACATAGGATACCAACAGCAAACCAAACAACCCTAAAGTCTTCCCCTTTCACTCTCGGCCGTAACTTCTTCTCCCCTTCCCTTCGCTCGTTTTCTTTGGTGTCAAGCAACCCCCATCGGAGAACCCTACCCTTCTTACTGCTGCTACTGTTTTCTTCCACCACGAGACCGCCGGATTTCCCCCAGCAGCCGCCGCTGCCATCGCCGGACTGCAACAGCAGCAGCCGGCGCCGCTGTTTTCGCCGGCGAGCGAGAAAGAGAGAGAAGAGCGTGTAAGAGAGAGAGGGGCAGAGAGAGGGAGAAGGACGACGGGAAGAAGGAACCGGCGATCCAATTCTGCTACTGCTGCTACGTTTTATCGAGAGGTAAATCTTCCTTCCGTTCGTTTTCCTTGTCGTCGCTGCGTCGCCGGAAAAACGGCCGCCGCCGCAGCCGCCGCCGCCGGCGACCACCCCTGCCGGAGGTGGCAGTGGGTGGTGCCGTGTGTTGTCCAGTTTCCGTTAAACCGTGATAGCTAAACCCTAACCCGAAACCTTAATCGCGTTACCGTTTTATAAATCGTGATTTTATGAAAATTCTAAGTGTGCTGTCCAGTTTTCGTTTGACCATAACTTTTCCGTCGTAACTCCGTTTGAGCCGAAACTGGCGTCCACGGTTCAAGTTCGGGGTCGGGCACGTTTTCCGTGTTTTAGCGGAAAACTGGTTCGGTCTCTAACTGGGCGAAAAAGTGGTCGCAAGTTCGGTATTTCGTCATTTCATGTGAAAATTTCTGGAATCTGCCCTGATCTTGCGAAAATCATAACTTTCTGCTCGTAACTCGGTTTGGGGTGAAACTGGTGTCAAAAGTTCCCTTTTTGAGTCTAGAAACTTTTCTATGTTTTGTGCAAAACCCAGTTCGGGACGTAGGTTGGGTCGATTTGTCGTTTTATGCTGAAAGGTGCTGATTTTCGCTGTTCCGGAATCTGTTTTTGTAAAATCCGTAGTAAATTGTAGAAAAATCGTTAGGAGGCGTATAATATGTCCTTGGAACCCTAACTCAGAGTACTTTCTGGTCATGAAATAATATTGGGAATTTTCTGGGTTTAAGGGGGTCGAAACAGGTCCCGAACAGACCTGTTTTGGGTGAGCGGAATTTAGTTTTAGTGACAGTTTAAGCGTGTGTCGTGTCATAGAGTCCGGGTCTCGTATTGACACGTTTTAACATGCATTTAGGTGCTGGGAAGTGACCGTATTTGTGAAGCTTGAATTGTGTTATTAAGCTGGGCGCGCATTCGAGGTGAGTTCTCTCACTGTGTAGTTAGGAGTTGTATGCATGTCATAATAGTTTGCGTGTACTACTGTCTTTGTGGTGTGAACTAGTTGGTTGTGGTGTGTAATATTTGATTGGTTTGAATGCTTGGTATAAATGTGTTACAATACAATTCGGTGGGACCAAGGCCTCGATGGTACTGAGGTGTTGGTTACATTACAATTCGGTGGGACCAAGGCCTCGATGGTACTGAGGTGTTGGTTACATTACAATTCGGTGGGACCGAGGCCTCGATGGTACTGAGGTGTTGGTTACATTACAATTCGGTGGGACCGAGGCCTCGATGGTACTGAGGTGTTGGATACATTACAATTCGGTGGGACCGAGGCCTCGATGGTACTGAGGTGTTGGATACATTACAATTCGGTGGGACCGAGGCCTCGATGGTACTGAGGTGTTGGATACATAATTACTTGTAGATGTTTACTCGTTTTATGTAACTGTGATGTTGTTGCTTATGTGCGGATAGGGGTGATGTGTATATAATTCCTATCTGCGCATGTGTTGGAATTCACTAAGCTTCGTGCTTACCCTTTCCCAATAAACCGTGGTTTCAGGTACGGGCGGCTCCAAGGCGTGACGAGTACACACTGGCGCGCGAGGAGAGCTGGTTGTTTTATGGTATTATTAATTAAACGTTTATTCCGCTGTATTTTTATTATAAAGTTATTAATTATGAGTTTGCAAACGAAACGTTGGGATTCATTTAATGAGTTGTTATAAATGAATTGTTTATTTAAAAATTTAAATTTACTTGTAATTTTTGGGACGTTACAACTTGGTATCAGAGCCACTCCTGTGCCGTTCGGGATGGTGGGGCAAACCTCATCGAGGACAATGAGTCCCTAAGGGGGGGGGGGGGGGGGGGGTGTAACACCTTAGGCATATCCCACATCGGCCGTGGACAGGAGAGATGCTGGGTATATTAGTAAACTTTGGCCTTACCAGACACAACGCGTTTTGGGGCCACAAGCATGCGGGTTCCTTGGGAACTCTGTGGTTAAGCGTGCTTGGGTGGGAGTAGTACCAGGATGGGTGACATCCTGGGAAGTCTTTGCGAAGTCCTTGCCAGGTCGCCAAGAACAAAGCCGTGAGCCAGTGGGGCAAAGCGGACAATATTGTGTCGTGGTAAGCGGGGTGTTACAACTTGGTATCAGAGCACAGCTTGAGTGAATCAAACGCACCTCGGTGTGTTTGGTCTCAAGTTGCGGCTGGGAAATTTTCAAATTCTTTATTAAATCTTTTTGGAAAATAAAAGAAAGGAAAACCCGTTTGAGAAACGGTGATCGATGGCGCAGTGTGTACAGTCAGCCGGAGCCAAGGGAAAAGGTACAGTACTTAGTGTTTTATTGCTTTCTAGATCATAGAGTATGCATGCTAGATTGCCTGTTGTGGACACTATGCGGTATGTTGAACTGCTTGCTATTAGGAATTTATGCGAATTATGATAGGTTACTAAGTGGATGCCCTCTAGGTTGTATGCAGTAAGAGATTTATAGCCTTAGAATATTCGATTTAGTTCTATTGCGCAGCTCTTGTTTGAGTCCAACCGTTCTAGGATAGAGTCTTGTATTCGACTGTCTAATTATTTCGCACTGCATATAATCGGGTATTCGCAAGGTCACTCGTCATAATTAGTAGGGATTCGGTAGTAGCAAGGGTAGTGGGATAAGAGGAAATTCCTAGGGAGCTGGGAAGGGTGGATGTATATATATGTTGGTGCAGGCATATGGTTATTTATATATTTAATTGTTGTTGTATGATCGGGGTGACCGATGGTTTATTATGTATACAATTGTGGTTGTCTGATCGGGGAGACCGATGGTTTTATATATACAGTAGTTGTATGAGTTTGCCTGTTTAGGATATGTTCTCGAACTGGCATGTGTGGATTAATTGTATTATGTGTATAGTTTCGGCGAGAAACTACTTGGATCCTTGGGATGGGACTCGGAACGAGTGATGATAGGTGTGGATGGTAGTAGTAGAGCTCCTACTACCGGAAGCATAGGATCAATGCTCGAGTCGGGGAAGTCACGAGGAATCCAAGGAGTTGAGCGTGAGTGTTGTTGGTATGAGTTATTATGTGCTAATAACGCGTTGTATTGTCTACCCTGAATAGCCGTCACGAGGAGAGACAAATATAGTAGATCCACTGGTACATGTGTGTACTTGTCGTGCTTTGATGGGATGATCGTTGGGGTAGTGTCGAAGGTTCTAAACTAGTAGTCGTTAGAATAGAAAGACGATTATAGTATTAGTCACTTGGAGTGACGATAAGGATGATATTGGTTGTAAGTAGATCATTTCGGGCCAAGATGGGAGATTGTGCTAGAGTCATAGGCTTATAGAGCCGACATGGATTTGAGGAAAAATCGTAGGGATTATTTGACGTAATTTCCCAACTTTCCCTAAGAGGTTAAATGCTCGGAGGACGATAGTGGATTGGAGAGGTTTGGAGGAGTATGAGTCGAGACGTGGAATGCCGACTGAGTCATGCACAAAGTTTATTTTGAAAATAAAATTGCATTAACTACTTCTGGTGTTTCAAATCCTTTTAGGGATGGTGTTTTGGAATTTTGGGGAATGTTTAGTACACACACAAGATTTCGAATTATGGCTTTGAAAGTGCATGAAACCTTTTTATCACGAGAGTTGCAAACTTTGTTAAAATTGTATCATTGATTATTTTCCAACGGTTCTTTCGGGTATGATGATATCCGTGTTTTGTGGTGTTTAAAATGTTGGGCAAGTGACTACGGTTTGCGACTTTAACATTGGAATTCCTCCAAATATGTTAGAGTTGAGACGGAAAGTTACATCCCGCGGTGTCTGTATAAGGCTATTTTTAGTGATTTGTCTAAAATGAGTTTGGAATTCTAGTGTCGCTTAACTTTTCGTTCGAGAATTTGTATTACTAAGTGTTTTATTGCAAATGGTTTAGTGTGTGGATTGATTCATGCGTGACATAAGTGATGCATGGAGGAATTTTGGTAACATTTCATAAGGAATTGTTTAGTGCGCTTTTTAGTCAGCTAAAGGTTTTATTGACATTTTCATGAAAATGCGATTTATCGACTTAGGGGTATGCATACTGGGGTAACCTTTGTTCTCGGCATTTTGATGAACGAGTCGTGCATGAAAATGCTTTAGTTCCTTTTTGTCGAAATGAAAGACCATTTGATCCAAGGAGTGTTTTAATGTTGTAAACATCATGCATACGATTACAATGTGTTATATTTTGGAAATATAAATGCGTAGATTTTTGACATTCGGTTAATTTAGATTTACCGTTCATTTTTTTTGGGAAATTAAAAACTTTTGCTTTGGAGGAAACGAGTATTTTGAGCATTTTCGATAAATACATTTTTTTTTAAAACTATAATGTTTTGACATTATATGTCCCAAGTACGAAACTTGAGGAAGTGTTACAAGCTTGCATGCCTGCCCCCAGTTTGAGATTTTACGAGGTTTTTAGTCGATATTTCCAATTATTAGAAGCGGATTGGTTTCTGTCTTCAAGTTTGAAACTTACACGAGACAGTTGTGTTTTAACAAAAATATATTTGTAAACCGTGTCATCGTTTTGTGTGACTAGCTGACGCGCGAAAAATTGGTGGCGAACCCTGTGCCACGTCATTTTATGATCAAAAAGAAGAATTTTTGAATCAATTGTCGTGAAACTTATTTTGAATTATGTGCACACCTTTGTCGGACCCTGTTTAAGGTCAAGCGGTTACTTTAAGTGCACGACGTGAGTCAATCCATACTGGAATCGAGGCGGTTCATTTTAAAAGAAATTATTTATTACGCTTTGCTTTTGTGTGAGTAAACTGAACTGCAATGGAACGATTTTCAACATGATTTTCCTTTGTGGGACGAGCGTGTCCAGTTTTGCGTAACTATCGATCAGATAATAGTAGTTTTATTACATACGATCTTTTTGAGATGAAAATCCTGATGTTGAAAATATTTTGTAAATGATTTTGTAAACCATTTGGGGAAATGTGCTTTTAAGTGTCATGTGTCATTTCGAGAATTTTCAGGGTGTGAGTCTTTTTGGAAAACTCTTTTGTTTAACCCGTGTTGAGTCTGGGACTAAGGTTGATTTCAGAGTATTGCTTGCTTAAACTTTGTTTAAACGCATTTTCCGACCTATGGGTCTAGCAAGCGTGGAGCATTTTGCTCGGTTTTGACTTGGAGTTAGTCATGGGCCAATTGCCCGGTTTTAATGGCTCGATGTGGAGTCTAGTTGATGAGTTATTTTTGTCGCACCGTTTGGCATTCTTTGCACATTGAGTGTTTACATGTTTGGGTGAGTGAGTCAATCCGGAATAGGCATGTTGTTGGTAGGCTGTTTGCTTTGGATCCTTAGACACGTTAGTCAGTCGTTGGTAATGGTCGGTTGGGTATCTCGGGGTGGGACCCCGGTATTCATGTGTTTTAACCTAGACTTTCCAGTAGGTACTAGGAGGATATAGTTGTGGGCACTTACCTGGGAGGTAGTTCCGGTGTGCTGGGTCTTGAGGCGTTACCTGGGAGGTAGACGTCAAGGTGTATCCTCGATACGGTGTGACTTGGCTTCGTAGAGAAAGTGTGGATGATACGTCGATGGTGGAAGGTAGGTATTCCACGCGCGTTAGTACTGTAGACCGAATAGTATCGGTTAAGGGATTGATGCCCTTTATTATTAAGAGAATAAATGCGCATCAACCATCTTGAGGTAGGTGGTATATTTAGGTGTCGACTTTTGGGCTTGAGGCCAAACACCTTTGGTATAATCGGAGAGTTGTAGCCGATTTTAAGATAATCATGGTGATGGTAGTAGTAACCCTGAAGTGATCACTTGTGATGGATGGTTATGGTGGAATGACCTACGGGTGTGTTAGTTGATTTTGGTTGTGGGGGGTTATCTATTTGTGTTAGTGTCTAGAATAATACCACGCTGATGTTTGTTATTGTAATCGGTTGGACCGATGTTCGGCGGGTGGCCGATGTTTGTTATTGTACTCGGTTGGACCGATGTTCGGCGGGTGGCCGATGTTTGTTATTGTAATCGGTTGGACCGATGTTCGGCGGGTGGCCGATGTTTGTTATTGTGATCGGTTGGACCGATGTTCGGCAGGGGGTCGATGTTTTGTTGATATAATTTATTGAAAATCTTTGGAGTCTATTAGAATTCGTGGTAGTTAAGCGACAGTTAAGGGTAGGAATGATCGTAGTCGAGTATCTTGTAGGGTATACTGTGAGCAGCTCTAAAATGTTAGAGCTTGAGAATTTAATCGGGATGTATAGAATATCTAAGGTTGGGAGACAACCAAAGCCGTTTGACTAGGAATGATTCCAGTTGTTGGAGTGTTCTTCTGATCATAATTTTAGTGTTCTTGAAGGAGTGTTGTTGGTAGAAATGTATTCGAGAAATTTTTAAGACGGTGTGAGAAATATAGATTCTAGTTGAGGAGAGTCCAGTGGCAACACAGGAGGGGTTCCGAGTGGATTTGGGAAACCGAGGTTGAGATGCGGAAGAACTATCCGGAGCTGTTTGCGGACGTAGACTTCGAGGACGAAGTCTAATTCAAGCGGGGGAGAGTTGTAAAGCCCGTGTCCCGGTGCGGATGTTTTATTTTTTATTTATTTATTTTAGTTTCGTCTCTTAACGAATTTATTTAACGGGTTTTGTCGAGGAAGACCTTGAAGGTTATTATATGGCAAAAACCTTTCCTTTTGCAATGTTTTGGAAAACCTAAGGACTAGAATGCAAATTTGGAAGAATGGTATGCATGAGGGTCGGTGTTCCCTTTTTGTTTTTCGCTGCACACATAGGATACCAACAGCAAACCAAACAACCCTAAAGTCTTCCCCTTTCACTCTCGGCCGTAACTTCTTCTCCCCTTCCCTTCGCTCGTTTTCTTTGGTGTCAAGCAACCCCCATCGGAGAACCCTACCCTTCTTACTGCTGCTACTGTTTTCTTCCACCACGAGACCGCCGGATTTCCCCCAGCAGCCGCCGCTGCCATCGCCGGACTGCAACAGCAGCAGCCGGCGCCGCTGTTTTCGCCGGCGAGCGAGAAAGAGAGAGAAGAGCGTGTAAGAGAGAGAGGGGCAGAGAGAGGGAGAAGGACGACGGGAAGAAGGAACCGGCGATCCAATTCTGCTACTGCTGCTACGTTTTATCGAGAGGTAAATCTTCCTTCCGTTCGTTTTCCTTGTCGTCGCTGCGTCGCCGGAAAAACGGCCGCCGCCGCAGCCGCCGCCGCCGGCGACCACCCCTGCCGGAGGTGGCAGTGGGTGGTGCCGTGTGTTGTCCAGTTTCCGTTAAACCGTGATAGCTAAACCCTAACCCGAAACCTTAATCGCGTTACCGTTTTATAAATCGTGATTTTATGAAAATTCTAAGTGTGCTGTCCAGTTTTCGTTTGACCATAACTTTTCTGTCGTAACTCCGTTTGAGCCGAAACTGGCGTCCACGGTTCAAGTTCGGGGTCGGGCACGTTTTCTGTGTTTTAGCGGAAAACTGGTTCGGTCTCTAACTGGGCGAAAAAGTGGTCGCAAGTTCGGTATTTCGTCATTTCATGTGAAAATTTCTGGAATCTTCCCTGATCTTGCGAAAATCATAACTTTCTGCTCGTAACTCGGTTTGGGGTGAAACTGGTGTCAAAAGTTCCCTTTTTGAGTCTAGAAACTTTTCTATGTTTTGTGCAAAACCCAGTTCGGGACGTAGCTTGGGTCGATTTGTCGTTTTATGCTGAAAGGTGCTGATTTTCGCTGTTCCGGAATCTGTTTTTGTAAAATCCGTAGTAACTTGTAGAAAAATCGTTAGGAGGCGTATAATATGTCCTTGGAACCCTAACTCAGAGTACTTTCTGGTCATGAAATAATATTGGGAATTTTCTGGGTTTAAGGGGGTCGAAACAGGTCCCGAACAGACCTGTTATGGGTGAGCGGAATTTAGTTTTAGTGACAGTTTAAGCGTGTGTCGTGTCATAGAGTCCGGGTCTCGTATTGACACGTTTTAACATGCATTTAGGTGCTGGGAAGTGACCGTATTTGTGAAGCTTGAATTGTGTTATTAAGCTGGGCGCGCATTCGAGATGAGTTCTCTCACTGTGTAGTTAGGAGTTGTATGCATGTCATAATAGTTTGCGTGTACTACTGTCTTTGTGGTGTGAACTAGTTGGTTGTGGTGTGTAATATTTGATTGGTTTGAATGCTTGGTATAAATGTGTTACAATACAATTCGGTGGGACCAAGGCCTCGATGGTACTGAGGTGTTGGTTACATTACAATTCGGTGGGACCAAGGCCTCGATGGTACTGAGGTGTTGGTTACATTACAATTCGGTGGGACCGAGGCCTCGATGGTACTGAGGTGTTGGTTACATTACAATTCGGTGGGACCGAGGCCTCGATGGTACTGAGGTGTTGGATACATTACAATTCGGTGGGACCGAGGCCTCGATGGTACTGAGGTGTTGGATACATAATTACTTGTAGATGTTTACTCGTTTTATGTAACTGTGATGTTGTTGCTTATGTGCGGATAGGGGTGATGTGTATATAATTCCTATCTGCGCATGTGTTGGAATTCACTAAGCTTCGTGCTTACCCTTTCCCAATAAACTGTGGTTTCAGGTACGGGCGGCTCCAAGGCGTGACGAATACACACTGGCGCGCGAGGAGAGCTGGTTGTTTTATGGTTTTATTAATTAAACGTTTATTCCGCTGTATTTTTATTATAAAGTTATTAATTATGAGTTTGCAAACGAAACGTTGGGATTCATTTAATGAGTTGTTATAAATGAATTGTTTATTTAAAAATTTAAATTTACTTGTAATTTTTGGGACGTTACAAAGCATCATCATCTGACTCTGAAGATGATGAAGCAAATCTATGTCTTATGGCCAAGATTGAAGAAGAGGAAGAAAGTTCAGACATTCCCTCCACTTCAACCTCTGCTATTCAGGTATCACCTTCCTTCTTTACCAATATTGCAAATATTGATGAAGCTGATAGTCTCCGTAAGATCGATCTCTTGACTAGAAGTTTATACGAAGCCATGAACGGCAAAACTGTGGTTGAAAACCAAAACCTTGATCTCGTTGAAAAGCTTAAAAACTGCCACCTTCAAATAGAAAAGCTTTCTAAAATTGAAGAAGATTTTAAAGATCAAGTATATTTAAATCAGCTAGTCAAAATCGAACGAGCAAAAGCTATCGCTGCATTAAAAGCTGAAAAAGCTACTGTTGAAGGATGGTGTAATTCTTCAACAAAGATCACTGAGATAATAAAGTCTCAGATTCCCCTAAGTGATAAACGTGGTCTGGGTTACAAATATGATACTCCAAAACCAACCACTGAGCGTTCAATGCTTAAATTTGGAACGTTCGTATCCTCAGTCGCTGATACTTCATCTTCTCAGTGCTCCTCGTCCAATACACCAATCCCTGAGGAAACTCCTACCTCCTCAAAAGGCAAGGAGAAAATGGTTTATTCAAAACCTACCTCTGTCTCTAAAGACAAAGGTAAAAGAATTGTTATTTACCCGAATCCTCAGAAGGGTACCTTAGTATCAAAGCTGAATGCTTCTAAAGCTTCAGTGGCTCATCCCTCTGGATCAAGGAAGCAGATCTCTGGATCTATTCAGCGATCTACTCCTAGACTCAGAGTGGATGTCCTTGGTAAGAAATCTGAAGAACTGAATGTTCGTCCCATTTCTAAAGCCAATAGTTTACTTGGTGTTGGCACTTCTAATTCGAAATTAAAAGCTTAGCATTCAAATGGTCCTAGAACTATTTTTAGTTATAGGAAATGTTATCACTGTGGACTTACCGATCATATTGCTAGTAAGTGCCCCACAGCCACCAAAGCTGAAAAGATAGCTAAGGTGAAGATTGCCCCCAAGGCAAAGAAGACCAACCCTGGTGCAAATCAGGTCAAGGTGAATCCTACCACTGAAGTTAAGAAATTAACCAAAGTAAAGAAAGACAAAGCTGAATCTTCAAATGCTGCGAAGACTGCTGAATCTTCCATTCCAACTACTTCCACTGACAAATGTGTATACATGGTCAAGTGGGTACCCAAGAAAAACTAATCTTCCTTTGTATTGCAGGTTAAGAAGGGTATCTGGTATCTCGATAGCGGATGCTCTAGACACATGACTGGAAAGAAAAGCCTGCTCGCTGAATACAAGGAAGAGAAGGGTCCCTCTGTAACTCTCGGTGGAAATGGAAAAGGACATACCCGAGGGTATGGTGTACTTTCAAATGGTACAACCTCCTTCAGAAGAGTCGCATATGTTGAAGGTCTGAAGCATAATCTTCTAAGCATCAGTCAGCTTTGCGACATGGATAACAAAGTAATCTTTACTAAGGAATCCTGCTGTGTCGCTGACAAAAAGGAGAAGATAGCTCTCAGCGGTTATCGTTTGGAAAATGTTTATGTAATAAACATGGACTCAACAACCACTGAGAACTCCTGTTTCTTCTCAAAGGCCTCATCTGATGTCAACTGGCTATGGCATACGAGGCTATCTCATCTAAATTTCAAGACACTGAACACTCTTTCTTCAAAAGAGTTAGTCACTGGTCTACCTCAGCATTCATACGCCAAAGAGTCTTTATGTTCATCGTGTGAAAAAGGGAAGCAGACCAAAGCAAGCTTTAAATCTAAGCAAGTTTCATCAGTGTCATCTCCTCTACAACTACTCCATATGGATTTGTTTGGCCCTGTTAACAAACAATCCATCGCTGGAAAGAAATATACGATGGTCATAGTTGATGAATACTCTCGCTTCACTTGGGTAATGTTTCTCCGTTCTAAGAGTGACACCCCTGAAGAACTCATCACCTTTGTTCGGAAGATGGAAACCCTGAACAATCTGACCGTTCGCTCAATAAGGAGTGATCATGGGACTGAATTCAAAAACAGTTCTCTTGATTCCTTCCTTGAGAGTAAGGGTATTTCTAACAACTTCTCTTCAGTGAGAACACCGCAACAAAATGGAGTCGCTGAAAGAAGAAATAGAACAATTATTGAAGCTGCACGTTCAATGCTCAGCGATTCTCACCTGCCTACTCAGTTTTGGCCAGAAGCTGTCAACACTGCTTGTTTTACGCAAAACAGGTCGCTGATAGTTAAAAGATTCAAAAAGACAGCCTATGAACTCTTTCATGGGAGAAAGCCTTCAATCAGCTTTCTTCACATCTTTGGATGTCAGTGTTTCATACTGAACAACAGAGATGCTCTTGGAAAGTTTGATCCTAAGGCTGATGATGGAATCCTAAGGCTGATTCGTCAGACTCTGATTGGTATAATTGCTGAAGACGAAAAAGAATCGATGAAGAAGATTGTTAATCTGAACGAATTCTTGGCCAAAGAACTGTTGAAATAAATTGAAGAACGGCTAGATTTTCGGAATTCCATCAGAACATTCGAGATTCTCTTTGCAATTGGAAAGCGATACGTTGCAAACTGGCGCGACTTCGAACTTCAATATAAATGGGGAGATTGTTATGGCTCAATTTAGAGTTGAATAGAAGTTCAAGGTTCATTTTGTAAATATCCCATTTTGGGGTTTAAATATGTTTTGCTTAACCCTAATTAGACTAATCGTTGTTTTTAATCTTCGATAAACCTTTGTACGACTACATTGAGATATTCTCTGTACATTCAATCAATTGATACTTTGTTGCTGAATCTGTGTTTATTTGATTGATTGTTTGTTTCTGCACTTGATATTGGGATCCACAAATTTCTGTCGAGGGAAATTTAAAAATTTGTTTTACTTCTGAGGGGGAGCAACCTTCTCAGGTATGTCTTTCCGTCATCCCTTTCTCTGCTTCTATCCATGCCATCTTCGACCACTTATACACACTTAACCTTTTCTCTATCTTCTCATTCCAAAAACCTAACTCCTTATTCTTTTTAATCAACTAGTTCTCTCTGCTGCTTGAGGGACGAGCTGAAGACTAGCTACAAATAATCCCAATGCTCGTTGAAGACAACCCAATAATCCCAGTCTCTGTCTTAGAGACTGAAGAAGAAGAAGAAGAAGAAGAAGAAGAAGAAGAAGGAGGAGAAGAAGAAGAAGAGGAGGAGGAGGAAGTGCTGACACACCCAAACAGACCCTCACAACCAATCCAAAGGTTTGAGGATGAACTACTAAAAAGAAGATCAGCATTAATCCATAAGCTAGAAAGCCAAAGAATACCAATCCCTCCTCGACCAAGTGTTCAAAATGATGATCTTGGATTCTTGACCCATGAAGAACGTGAAGAATCTATCAGAGCTGAGCAAATGTATGCGACTTACAAAAAGGATGCTCCTTATGCCCTTAAGGTAGCCAAAAACTCAGTATCTGATAAGAAGCTGAAAAAGAACCCGATCAGAGTTTGAGAGCAATTGCTGAAATAAGTTAAGGAGGAAGCCCATAAAGAAAAGGCCGTCAGCGATTCTGAGTAAACTTGGTGCAGAGAGAAGATCGACTTTCGATACCATCCTAGGAGAATATTGCTGTGAACATAACGGGAAAGAGCAAAAAAACTCAATGATGGTGTCTATTCAAGTGATCAGAAACGTTGACTCATCAAAAACAATGTTCATGTCCAAGTTGGAAAACTTTGGATTCAATGAATGGTTAGAGATTGGAGATGCAATAGAAAGATCCAAGTCCAAGTACAAATCCCACATTGAAAAGTTCTTGAACTTGCTCATCAACAAAGTCCGAGCGAGGGTGGAATTACCTCCTCCTCGTCTACCTCAAAACCAAAGACCAGCGAGGAAGAAATCAAAGCGAGCATCGACCTCTGAAGAACCTATTTATCGAAACAAAATGAAACTGGTATAGAATTCTCAAGAGAAGCAGTACTTGGACCACCACCTGATCTATCAGCTCTTGACCTATCACTGCCACCCGGAGGTCCCTTCAAACCTGGCCAAGTGATAGGGATCCCTTATAGAATCATCTTCTATGATTGGTATGGGATCCAAAGGTTTCAGTGAGACTCAGAAATTCCCATCTGCCCAACGAAACATCTCAGAGATTTAGTCTACTAGTGCGACATGTCAAGACCAGGTATCTTCCTCAAAGCCCATACCTTCAAAGAAGGAAAGCTCAGAAAACAAAAGGGAGAATAAGTACCTGACTTGATGGTCACTAAAGAAGACTCGTATGATGAAGCCCTTATCAAGGATGAACCCCTCTAGCTGATAGACTCCCTTCTTGTAATCTTCTTGTAATTTATCAGTTATTACTTTTAGTACTTGTATAACTCTTTCACTTGTACTTTAAACTTTCAACTTCCCTTTGTAATCTTATTATGATTTAATGAAAGTTTTCAATGAAAGTAGTTTACTCCATCAGTACTAGAAAAGATCCATTAAAACAGTAAATGGGACACGCATCTATGAGTCCTCTTTATCCTTATGTTTTAACACTTAACAATTCTCTTATGTTGCTTTATCGTCATCAAATAGGGGGAGATTGTTATTTCAAACTCTCTCAGTGATTTGATGACGCCCCTTAGAATACTTAGTGAAAATTGCATTTAACATCTGTATGTATTAGTGTTTCACCATCAACGATAACATACTGAGTCTGTTTAGTATCGCCAATGATTTCTAATGTAATAGTGTTATATGTAATCCCTGAAGACAAGCCACACGACTAAAGAGTTCATCGCTGACATCGATGACAAATCTGATGAACAAAGACAAGTCTACTCAATATCTGATGTGGACGGTAGTGAAACCAAGACAAGTCTACACACGGTCGACAATTCAAGAACAAAGCTTCAGCGATAGCTGACTTACATCATACCTCACTGATGGAAGACCTTATCATCGATCGCTGATCATGAAGCTTGTGTTTCAAGAATTGTTTGTCTTATCCTCTTGCACAAAAGTACGAAGGTACAGAAGGAAGTTTGCTTTTGGTCCATAATCGTACAACCACTCTGCCACCTACATTGTTCACAATGCGGCCCAAAGCATGTCTTGTTAAAAGTCAGAAGCATGCGCCCAATGAAGAGCTGACACGTGTAAAGTACTCCTGCCATGCATTTAACGCTTATGGTATAAATAGGAGCAATACCCCTTCATTTTGAAGGATCTCCCTGATCTACTTAGTGCTCGTAGAAAACCACTGTTTTTCTACATATCCTTTCTCTCTAGTTTCTTAGTGTAAGAACTCTTTGTGTTTCTAAAGTTTGTTTAGATTAGCTTCTACTTAATCTTATTCTGCAACAAACTGTAAATTGTATTTTGATTTATCAACAAACAATTTAGAAAACTCAAATTTGTGTTTGTATTCAACCCCCCTTCTACAAACTTTCACCCTTGTAGAACCCCTTCAGGACCAACAGTCCATCACTGATGTTGTAGCCTGGAGTTGCTTCTTTAGTTGCCTGTTAGTCTTCTTTGAAGACTTCATGGGGGATGCCGATGGTTTCCTTTTATGAATGGAGGTTTTGGTGACATGGGAAGACTGAGTGGGGATTGACTCAGTCATGATCACCGTAGAAGGCAAAGAAGATGGAGGGAGATCAGGGATGACAGAAGAGAGACGTACCTCAGTAGATGTAAGTTGGCGACTGAGGATTTGATCACCAACCCTGGAGAATTGAAAGTCCCCTTCAGTGGGGTACTTCTCTTTCAGTAGGTGCTTCAGCACCAGAGAGATGAAGCGTACATATGGTACGATTTTTTGGCGCTCTTCAGATAGACGGGCAAGCAGATCATCAAAAATTATTTTGGCAAACTCGATTTGCCTTTTCTTCATCACTGAGTAGCCGATATCAAAGGAAATTTAGCTAGCTTGCTCCATACCTCCAGTTTTCCCACCCATGGGCTGTATGAAGTGGGCAAAATGATAGTTGACTTTAATTGGCATCCGTGGGCGAGTTATTGCACCCATTGTCTTTTGGGGTTTTCTAGTGGTGACGTCAGCCTTTCGTTCGTAGTTTATGTATTCTAGAAAGTTGATGATGTTAGATCTGGAGTTTTGTCAAAAACCCAAATGTTGATATCTGAACTGAAGACTCAGAGTTCTGAGTAAGAGACTCAGAAGTTCTGATTGAGAATTCTTGCAAAGATTACTAAGTGTGGAATCTGAACAGAAGGCTCAGAGTTCTGAGTAGGAGACTCAGAAGTTCTGAGTATATGAAGATGAAAATGTCAAGTGCTCAAGGGTATGTTCTGAAGTGCTTAATCAGAAGGATGTTCAGAAGTTCTGAACATGTTGTTCAGAACTTATGTCTTAGACATTTTCAGTTATATTATGTTATTCCTTAGAACACATGTTATTGTTCTATTGGTTTGTCATGTATATGTACTGTAGCTTTAGCTTTTCTTAACAGTATATATAGGAGTTAGCAACTGTAAGCTAACTAACTTTTTGCATAACTTTTGAATAGTTTTCGTCTTCACTTTGTAATCTTTGAGAGACTCTCTCTCTAGATCTGTAAATCTATTCTTGAATGAATACGAAGCTTTTGGATCCAGTTCTCTATTATTCTACTGTTTGATTGTGCTATTGTTAGTCAATTACATTGTAAGATTGAATCCTGGTTTCTACAATTGGTATCAGAGCCCATCAACAAACAAATTAGGTCAAGATCGCGTTCTTGAGGGTTTCTTGATCGTGTTCTTGAAGATTTCTTGATCATTTTGATAATTGAATTCCGCTGCTACTCACAATTCTTGAATTCTAATAATTCTTGAATTCTAATAATTCTTGAATTCTAATAATTCTTGAATTCATTCTGTTTTTGTTCAAGAAATTCGAATTTGTCTTTCTGTTGAATCGATTCAATTCATCTTACAATCATGTCTTCCAAAGAATTTCTCTCGATGGGGTCTGAGACGAAGCCACCTGTTCTAATTCCAGAAGAGTATCAACAATGGAAGATCCAAATTATTCAGTTCTTGGATAATATCAATGAGACTCTGATGATTTCAATTCGTGAAGGTCCAATTGAAGTTTATGTTGATATTGCTGCTACACCTGCAACTAATACTACACCAAAGATTCTTGCTACAAGAATCAGGAAACGTTTCTCACAATACACTGAAGCACAGAAAAAGAGACATGCAATAGATAAGAGGGCTGTTACCCTGTTAACTTTGGCAATTCCTAATGACATATTCAATCGAATTGATAGTGGAACATCTGCAAAAGAAATGTGGGATGAACTGGAGAAGCAGATGCTTGGCACTTCAAAATCAATTCAGGCAAAACTGAATCAATGCATAAATGCATATGAAAGATTCAAGGCTACTCAAACTTACAACAAGTTTTGCACAATCTTAAATGATCTTAGGAGGAATGGGCTGAAGAAGACTAAGTCAGAAATCAACTACAAATTTCTAAACTGTCTTAATACAGAATGGTCATCTTATGCAATAAGTCTTCAGATGAACAAAAATATGTGTGAAGAAGATCTGAATGACTTGTTCTGTGTGTTAAACCAACATGAAGATTCTGTTCAGTTGGTTGTTTAAGAAAAGAGAAGTGTTTCAGATCAACTAGCTTTACTTTCTGAAAGAAAATCCAAGGTTAACAAAACAACCAAGAAGTCTGGGTTTATTTCTGAAATTCCAAAGTTAGAGGAGGAATCTGAAAAGGAGGAAGAATCTGATGATGATGGTGATCTCAAGATCATAGCTGAGACACTGGCTCTGTTGACTAATACTTTCAATAAAAGCTATGGAAAGAAGAAGTTTGAAGGTAAGTTCAGGAGAGAAGGACAGGGAATTCAGAAGAGAGATATAAGAAGAAGGAAGATAGAGAATAAAATAAGTATGAGAAGAAAGAAGAGAAGGAAGAAAGGAAAGAGAAGGATCTATGCTTTAAATGTAGAAAATGTGGTCATTATGCAAGGGATTGTAGAGTAAAGGTGGTCAAAGACTATGAGTGTTATACAAAGAAAGCTCAGCTGGCCAAAACCAAAGACAGTGGTATTGCACTCTTAGCAGAACATGAAAACTGGCAGTACTATTCTTCTAAAGAAGAAGACTGCATTCATTTCTCACAGATGCAGAATTACATGGCAAAGATGAATGATGAAGGTGATTCTGATTATGATGATGCAGGTTTCGAATCTTCTGCTGAGGTACATTCTGCTCTTGAAATTGATTTAATGACTCAGATTGGCAATATGAATTCTGAATTTGTTAATCTCAGAAAACAAATAAAAGGAGAAAGAATTCTGGTTAACAAATTCAGAACATAAAAAGAAATGCTTAGACTTAGATTTGAAGAAACTGATGTTTAGAAACAAGAGGTCAGAAAAGAGAATTCTGATCTTCTGAAAAAGATATCTGAGCTAAAAAATGAGATTACAAAAGTAATAGATGAAAAAGTTGATTTACAAATTAAATTGGATATGTTGCTTGATGAAAGAAAGAACTTATATACTAAAATCAAAGAATTGGAAGATCTTAATCTGAAAAGAGGTCAAACTCAACATACTTTGAGTCTTCTCACAAGCAATGTAAAAGACACAAGATTTTACAATCCAAAAATGGGTTTAGGTTTGGAGGAAAATGTTGTTTTGAAAAAGGCTCCAATAAATCTTTATGATTTTGAGGAACTAAAAGGTCCTAAACCAGAAATCCCAGATTTAGTTGAAGTTTTTGTAAGACCAGCAAGTTCAATCACAAGTTCTGATAATTTATCAAAACCAAATGTTAAAAAAATACAAGTTTCTGAGACAAAAGCTGAAAAGTCAGAAATTTCAAAAGACAAGGTTAAGAAAGAAATTTCAAAACCAACAGAAGAGAAACCTAGATATAATGATGCTAAATTTAAGTATGATTCTCTGAATGTTAGTTACAAAGATAAACAACAAAGTTTCTCCTATAATGACATTGAGAACATATTTGAAGCAAGCAAGGTTTCAGAAAACAAGGAGACTTATGAAACAGTTAGTCAGAATTCTGAGTCTTCTATTCAGAATTCTGAGTCTGTTAGTCAGAACTCTGAGTCAACTGAAAATTCTGAGTCAAAGTCAGAAAGTATTTCAGATCTTGAAAAGAGGTTTAAATTGGTAAATCATGAACTTGAAGAATTAAGAATTTTTTTTGATGAACTTGAAAATTATTTATGTGATGCTGATTTTAAACTTGAACAAGCTTTAAAAGAAAATGAAGCTTATGTTTTGAAAATAGAAGTGCTTGACAAGTTAAAGATTGAGTATGATCTGTTTAAGATTAACGCCTTAAAAGAGAATAAGGAATTATTTAATTAATCAAGTACTTATGAGCATGGTGAATCATCTGGATCATCTACTAATTCTGTAAATTCAAATGTTTCAGAAAAAGAAGAGGGCAAAAGGATAGATGATCTGAAAAAGATCCCTGAGAAGATTGGACTGAATACTACTTCTGAACCAAATGTCAATAGTTATTGTATTAGATGCAAATGTAATCTGAAAATTATCAATAAAACTGAATTTTTTTTTTCATTCAGATTTGTTGTTTCATGCAAAAAGGCATTTGAAATGTGTTCATTATGGTAGTCATTCATTTCAATTCTCTCAGAAAAGTCAAAATACTAAAACGTTTTATAAATCTAAGGCAAAGCAGAATTCAGAAAAGATGACTGAAAAGGTTTCTCAATCACAGTCAAAAGAGAAAAGGACTGAAAATATGTTTAAAACCAAGTCCAAAGGAAAGAAAACTGAAATTGTTTCTAAGTCTCAACCAAAAGTTTTCAAAGAGAGAAGAAATAATTTTGTAAACAGAAAATGCTCTGATTTCATAAAAGTACAAGGAAAGTGGTGTTTAAAAGAAGAATATGAATGGAAAGTAAAAGGAACTTCTGTTAAATCTGAAAATGAGGCTAACATAAAAGGACCCATTCAGATATGGGTACCTAAATCTAACTAAATGTTTTTGCAGGGCTGTCATGTGTGGTTTTTAGACTCTGGAGCATCAAGACACATGACAGGTCACAAGTCCTCACTGTCAAATTTCACAGAAAAAGCTGGCGGAGCAGTTAATTTTGGCAATAACAATAAAGGACAAGTTAGAGGTTATGGGGATTTAACAAAGGGGGATCTAACCATTCAGAAAGTATTTTATGTGGAAGGTTTACAACACAATTTGTTCAGCATAAGTCAGTTCTTGGAATTATGTTAGAAATCACAAATTTTACACTGAATTGACGTCTGAATGATCGATCAGACTGATTAGGTCGAACTGTACAGAAACTTTGAAATTCCTCAAATTGATCCTCAAATCTGTGAAATTAGCCCACGATCCTTGAGTAAGAAATGTTTCAATAAAGATTTCGCACACAATGAGCTCAAATTCCAGTCAAATAAATCTCAAAAATTGCAAGAATTTGAGAAATATAGATTTTCTTGAAAAAATCAAGAAAATCAATCGATTTTCCTCAAAAATCTAACAAATTTGATATCAATTCGTGTAAATCCTTCAGTAGATCTTCATCAACTTGCTCTGATACCAATTGTGTGTCCCAATTCAATCAAACAATCATGAATTTGCACAAGATCTAGAGAGAGTGTAGAGAGAGAAAGTGAAATCGTATTCTAATAAGCTCTGTGTTACAAGATTCTCATTTGTTACCTTGTTAGATAAGCCATATGCTTAACAAAGCCTTTTATACCAAAGACCAACTAAGGCATTTAAGCAACATTGACTTTTCCTATACAATGACTTTGACTTTCTACATAAACATTAAATCTTGAAGACATATTTAGACCTAACACTATCAATTTCCACATATGAAACAAATCACTCCTGATGCATATTTTCCAATACCTTTGATATGCAATGTAACTTGGAACATATTACGTTGAACATATGCCAAATGATTCCACCATTGCTGTAAGTACTAAATTGGAAAAATGGTATGTGTTGTGAACATTCTCCTCATTGGGTGATTCTTGATGATCTCAATCAAAGTTTGATGATTTGGCTCGAACTTTTTATAATATAACACTAGTGAAAATTTGTTCTCCTTAACCTACCAATATATTGTGAAGTAGGAATTCTAGTAATCCTAAAAGTAGTGGCAAACGATGCCTTAGACAAAGCAACACTTTGGTCATGAACTTGCATTTTATCATCATTTTGATCATCAGCATTCCCTTTGGATTCAACTGGTTTTTCATTTGTTTTTTCTTCATGGACTGGAGTTTGATTATGTGGTTCATTGTTTACTTGTTCATCATCGACTTCTTTCATTACAACCTCATTCACTTGTTCGTCAACCTTTTGAATCTCCAATTCAATAATTTGAACAACAATTTCTTCAACAACAATATCAACGACTTGAACATTTCTTCATAAATGACTTCAGTTTCCGTTGGTTTGTTAACTTCATCACTGGGTGAATCAGAATTACAAAACTTTGGATCACATTGGATACATTTTGGTTCAAAGGAGGTCAAAAACAAGGAAAGTTCTTCAGATAGTTTTCGGATGCTTAGGATTCAAAAACTTTGAATGTTAATCAATAAGATCAATATATCGATTAATCCCTGATAGAATAATGTGAATAGTTTTAATAGAGTAACATGTGTCTGAAAATAAATTTTAAATGATGATTAACCTAATAAGCGTGTTTAAATGGGAGTTACCACCGAAGGGTTTAAAACATTTGAGACGTGGCAATAACTAACTCAAGTAAAAACCTGACATGTGGCACTTGATGACTAGATCGTTATCTCTAACTATTAATCCATAAGAGGATTTACACAAGTAAACCTTTGGATGTACCGTATCATAACTCTGGATATTAAGAGTCCGAGTTTGAACTCTTTCATTTAGAGATAGTATATCATTGAATGTAAACAAATTTAAAATCCAACATCTGTAAATCATGAAAACATTTTAAGATTAAAAAGCGGTTTAAACATTTGGAAAAACATTTTATCAACTTAAAAGTTGTCCTTCTTTTAAGTGTTTAAGAGAATTCAGAAACCATACTTTCATAGATACATGCCTAGAGTTGTGATTTAGTTAATCTAGAGTTTTAATGCAGATAAAACAAAGTCAAACTTAGTTTCCCTTCAGATTAAGCACAAATACTTACATAAAAATATTAGCACAAAAACAAATACTCCCCCCTTTAGCAGTTGGATATAGATCATGAGAAAAATATAACATCAAAGATCAAATTAAGATTTCCTTTCAGATTTAAATGATAAGAAAATTTAACTACTTTAGAGTTAAGTTGATTCAGAGTTTTCATAAGTCTGATCTAGTTGAGTAAAAAATATAAACAACATTTCTAGACTTATGATTTAGAATTTCAGAAAACTCTGATTACGGAGATTTGAAACTAAGAATGAACTAATCCAAATCTATGAACAACCTGATCAGAGTTCCATACTTAGTCATTTAGAAATTCAAATTCTCAAAATCAAGATTTTCATAAATATAAAGAATTTTAACTCTAATCAAGACGAACTACTTTAGATAGCTAAATTTCAAATACCCATCTTGATGACAAGAAATTGCAACCTATTTTCTTCTAAAGGCTTAGTGAACAGGTCAGCAAGTTGATAATCTATTTGAACAAAATACATTTTTATTGTACATTTCAGCTCATGATCTTTAATAAAGTAATACTAGTGTCTATGCGTTTAGTGTTGGAGTGTGGGAGTGGATAAGAAGTTATGGCTATTACACTCTTGTAATCATAGTAGATTGGGATCTTGTTTAAAATATAACCATAATCCTTAAGTTTAGTTTTCATCAAAATAACTTGTGAACAAAAACTAGTTGCAACAACATACTTTGCTTCTGTAGTGGAAGTTGATACACAATTGGGCTTCTTTGAAGTCTAACTTACAAGCTTAGTTTTCATCACAGTTGATCCATAGATACTCTTGATATCCATTTTACAACTTGCATGATCTGCATCTATGAAAGCTATTAGATCAAAACCAGATTCCTTAGGATACCAACGACCCAAACTACGTGAGCCTTTCATATATCTATGAATTCTCTATTAATAGCTGCAAGATGTGATTCCTTAGAATTTTCTTGAAATCTTTCACAGAAACATGTAACAAACATAATATTTGGTCTACTAGCAATTAACTATAATAAATAACCAATCATGCCTCTATAAGTCTTTTGATCAACATATTTTCCATTTAAATATGCATCAAGCTTGATTACAGTAGAAATTTATGTTTTTCTGAAAAACAATCAGACATATTAAATTTCTTTAAAAGATCATTTACATTGATTAATGAAAATGCCTTTAGGGGTTTGTTTCACATGAAGTCCAAGATAGAAATTTAATCCGCCGACCATGCCCATTTCAAACTTAGTTTTCATTATGTTTGAAAAATTCATACAATAATTAGGATTGTAAAATAAAGATAATATCATCCACATAAACCGGGATTAATATTAATTCCTCGCCTTGTTTCTTTATGAATAAGGTTGTATCAATAGTATCTTTCTTGAAGCCAGACTTTAATAGAAACTTGGTCAGAGTATCATACCATGCTCTAGGAGCTTGTTTTATTCCATACAAAGCTTTGTTCTAGAACATAAACATAATCTAGATTCTTGGGATCTTCAAAACCCTCAAGTTGTGAAACATGTACTTCCTCATGTAGCACACTATTTAAGAAAGTAGATTTAACACTAGCATTTTCCCTTACTAGTAAGGGGCTGCTAGTTGTAATAACTTGAAGTTCTTATGTGTTGCATGGGCTATAAATATCATGATAGCTTCAATCCTAGCAACTGGAGCGAAAGTCTCATCATAGTCAATGCCCTCTTGTTGGCAATAACTTTTAGCCACTAGGCTAGCTTTATTTCTGACCACAATTCGTGCTTCAAATTGTAGAATTTCACCTTGAATTTCCAATATTGGATCTTGTAATGCTTTAGATGGTTTATTTGGCCCTATTGAACCGATAAATTTACAAAAAGACACTCATTAACTCCACTTGTAGCATAACCAATTATCTTATGTAGAGGATGATCTTTTGTTTATTTGTGTGTATTTGGTAGAGGTTGAGTTGTACTTTGATTGTTATGAAAATCATTCTTATCAATGACTTGAATCGCTGATTTTTCATCTTGTTACTCCCACTCAACTGTAGGTTTCTATATACCAACGTCATATGAAAAACTATTGACGTCAAATGATTAGATTAGGGTCACACACATAGAGAATGTATATCCTGAATTTGATCATGATGATCATGAACCATATGCATTACATGTTTTAATATAAGATAATTATTATTCTAGTAGAGTAATAATTATAAAGTTGTGTGTATAAAATGTAATTATGATAATTACGTAATTTGGGATTAATATGGATAATTAATTATTAAGTTAATAATTAATTATGCCCAAAAGTACAGCATTGGAACGCAATAATTTACTTGAGCCCAATAATGAGTTAATTATCAAGTTAATAAATAATTAAACTAAAAGGCTTAAAAGCGCAAAACTTGTTCAAGTTTAAAGGGCCCAATTTATATAAGGAAAGGGGGAAGTATTTAAACCCAATTATCTTTAGGTTTAGGGTTAAGCAAGCAAACACTAGCCTCCCTCTTCTCTCCTCTCTTTGACCGTCGACTACACACACGCATAAGAGAAAATCGATTTTCTGTTTTATAGTTTATTGGTTTATCGGTCTAGCAACCAGTTCGGGATTGAAGCATTCTCACGTGTAGATACCACTAAATGAGGTCTACTTTGATCTCTCGTGCTTTGGATTCAGACATACATTAATTGAGGTAGTATTCTTCAAAACCCCCATGGTTGTGTTTTTGTCCTTATTTTCGTTAGCTATGGATCCGGGCTAGTCAGGGTTTCAAGGTTACATTATATATATATATATATATATATATATATATATATATATATATATATATATATGCATGTTTGTTTATATCTTTTATGCTGCATTATTGTGATCCCGTTGAAACCCCACATCAACAATTTGCAACTCTGAAACAGATAACTCTGGAACAACATAATTAGTACTCTGAATAGAAGAGTCATAGTTTTAACCATAACTCTAGATAGCTTGTTTAGAGTTATTTTGACTTGATGAATTTGGGGTAGAACAACCAACTTTAGCAGGTCTGGATAGATTTGTAGGACATGGTTGGATAGATTTGTAGGATATGGTTGTGGTTCTTCTGAAAGTAAGAACATTTGTAACTATGGATAAACCAGGGTTTTGAAATCTTCACTAACATCTAAAGTATTTTCAAAAACATTCATAAACAATAAATTCAGTTCTGAATTACTAGAATTAAGAGTAGATTCAGAAGTCTTAGTCTTGTTTTCCACAAGTTCTACATTGTCTTATGTAGAAGCTAAAATCTCTAACTTGAGTCATGAACTACTTTGTTTAGAAGTCTGAGAGAACTTTTCATCAAAGTTCACATTGATGCTTTCTATGATAATCTTTGTCCTTTTATTGTAAATTTTGTAGGCTTTTGAAGTTAATCAATATCCAATAAAGATTCCTTAATCTGCATTCTATTCAAACTTTTCAAGATTATCCCTATCATTTAGCACAAAGTACCTAGAACCAAAAACATGTAAAATTTTAATATTAGGCTTTCTCTTATTGATAATCTCATAAGAAGTTTTGTTAAGCCATTTTTTAATAATGGTTCTATTTTGAGTAAAACATGCAGTGGAAATAGCCTCAGCCCATAAGAACATAGGTAAGTCTAAATAAGCTAGCATTGTTTTTGTTGCTTCAACAAGAGTTTTATTCCTTCTTTCAACAACTCCATTTTGTTGAGGAGTTCTGACAACTGAGAATTATGTGAAATTTCCACAAAGATAAGACATTCATTCTTGAACTTTGTGTCATTTCCACTCCTTAACCTCTAAATTGGGAGCTGCAGAAATACTTGTATTCGCTTGATAAAGGCAATTATTATCTCTAGAGCATCAAACTTAGACCTTAGAAATTCCATTCATGTGTATCTTGAATACTTATCAACCATACCAATATGTATTTATTTCCATTTATGCTTTGAACTCATATAGGACCACACAGATCCATATGAAAAAGTTCTAATGGAGATTTGCAAGAAGATTCCATTTGGCTTTATGAGAACTTTTTGTCATTTTGCCTATCTCACAGACAAAGCGTAGAGAATCCTTCTCAAACCTCATTTCAGTTAAGCCCTTGACAAGATCTTTGCTTACTAACTTGTTGATGTCATTGAAGTTCAAATGTGATAAACTTGTATGCCATATCCAACCATATTGTTTTGTAGCTTTAGATAATAAACAAATAGCCTTAGGACCATTTAGAGTTAGGAAAATTCACATAATATTGATCACCGGTTCTCTTTGCACACAAAACTTCTACACTATTATCAACATTAATAACACATCCAATTATGAAGAATTTGACGTTAAACCCTTTTTCATAAAATTGGTTTATGCTGAAAAGATTATGCTTTAAGCCATCAACATAATAAACTTCAAGAATTGTGACAATTCCATTGGTAATCAATCCACGTCCTCATATATAACCTTCTACATTATTACTATAGTTCATTGTTCCTCTAGGTTATCTCTATGTAATGAGTCAATAAGTGCTTAAAACCAGTCATGAGTTTAGAGCATGCCGAGTCTAAGTACCACAAATGAATTTCCTGCAGGAATAACTACCTTGATTTAGGTACCAAACTTTGAATGGGTCATTTAGTGTTAGTAAAGGACAACGAACTTGAACTTGTTGACCTAGAAGATTTAGCTTTTGGTTTCCAGACGTTTACAAGTTCAGAGTCAGACTTTAGACAAGAAACTTCAGACTTAGACTTAAGTTTCCACTTCATCACAAATTTATCTTTAACATGTGATGAAGGATTGGATAAAGCCTTTTTTTATAAAAGTAGTGTATATTTTTCCTTTGGAATATCTTTAGAGTTAGAATCAGACTTTCCAATGTAATGCATTACTTTATACCAAACTTTCCTATTCCACTTAAAGAATCTCTAAGTTTAGTCTAAAATTATGTTTTCCACAATGATCACAATACAAATGCTTTTGGACTAAAGTGTATCAATTTAGAACATAAACAATTAGCATATATATGCATAACATAATGATTAACGGTTTGAACAAGAACTTTAGTTACAAAAGTTTGACTTTTTATTCAATGAAGCATTATTTTCACCATCTTTGCTATCAAATACAAAACATTTCTTATTAGGAACAATTTTTTTTTCCCTTGAACTCTTTTATATCCGGACTAAACCTTGTTTCCTTTTGAATTTTGTAGAAGGTAGTAGATGATTTAATAGGTTCTCACTTTCAGTTTTAGCAAAAATTATAGGAGTTATGTCATATTTTGTTCCAGAAGTTTCACCATCTCAAAAATACTAACTCTAGACTTTAGTTTAGACTTGGTAATAATAAATGTTTTGGATTTGAATGAATTTTTCAGACATTTTGGTCTAATGGTTTTGAAATAGCCTCATAATTTGGACTTTGATTTTGATTACTCTTTAAGAAAACATAACCAAATAAATCATCAGACAGTTTGACTTCAGAAATAAGAACATCACCATCAACCATACTCTACTTTGACTTATAAACAAGATGAAGTCGCCTTTGTCAATACGGTTATTGATTAGAAAATCTTCTACAACAGTATCAGAATCCGAATTTGAAACATTCATCATTTCATGAAACCAATTTCAGACATATTTCTATAAAATCTAATAAATGTTTAGACTCTTGACTTTTAATACCACTAGATGTAGATTCAAAACTTTTCCCATTATCAATACTCTAAAATTCAGAATCAAAGTTATTTGACGCACGTTTAGAAATCTGGACAGTATCTTCAGACTTATCTTCATAAATCTGAATACAAGGTTTAGAAATGTTGGGTCATTGACCAACATCTCCCTAAATCGACACGTGGCACTGTCTGCTACGCTATATGGAAATAAGTTGCGCCTTCTCCACCAGCAATTGCTTTTGGCATAGTGGTAAGCGATTGGATCCTAACATGTGGTATCAGAGCAGGTCACTGGTTCGAATCCCATGGAGTGCATTATAATGCCAAAGGCATGCTGTGCAGCCAAGAGTGCTGGCATATGCTGGGGGGGGGGGGGGGGGAATTGTTCGGTCATTGACCAGCATCTCCCTAAATCGAAACGTGGTGCTAGCTCCTACGCTATATGAAAATAAGTTGCGCCTTCTCCACCAGCAATTGCTTTTGGTGTAGTGGTAAGCGCTTGGATCCTAACAAGAACTCTGGACACAAGGTTCAGAGTTAGAACACTTTACATCAGTTTTAACATCTTCCAACTATTGATTGGAACTTTCTTTTGGAAACATATAATCATAATCCTTATAAGAATAGTATAGCCTTTTTATACTTGTAAGTTTGATTTAAGTTGGTGTAATCAAAAGCCACCCTGTTATATTTTGGATTACTATCACTTTCACAATTCTGAGATATTTCATCAGAAGTCTTAAGAGACTGTTCAAAGTTAGAATCTTCTTCAATTTTCTCCTTCCCTTTAGATTCATAACTTAATGTAGAGGCTTCCAACTTAACAAAAGTTTCATAAATTGGAATCCTTTCAACAAGATCTTCATTTACATACTCAAAATATGAAAATTCAGATTTGGTTAGAAAAAGACCCATATTTGAAAATTCATACAAGCACGTTGGAGCATTTTTCACATCAGAGTTTTTATTCAAGCCTGATCCCATTTTTGGAATATAAAATCTTGTATCCTTGGGATTGCTTGTGATATTCCTAGTTGATCAAGTAACAATGTATTGAAACGATTAATCTGTATTGAATGATTAAAAAGATACAAATGATTGAATGATAAACTCTCTCTATAATCTCTATGAGGCTCATAACTCAATGAAATCGTCTCTAACCCTAATGATTAGAAAACACACATTATATACTAGACCTATATCAACCAAGGCCCAAGCCCAACTACACAAATAAGTCCATTTACATAATAAAGGCTTTACAAGAATAAATAAAACCTATTATTTTATTTATATTACTTTCAACTAAATAGGACATTTATGGTCCTAACAGTTTGTCAATAAATCCAAAGTGTGTTTAGTCTGTTCTCTTCTCAAATTTAAGTCCTCGAGTTGTTTTATTTGTTGTATAAATCAATTTTCTCTTTAGAAATGAAATCTTATTTAATTCATAAATCTATGTAATCATCATCTATCTTTTCATAATTCTTTTCTAACACATAAATATTTTCAGTTAAATCAGTTTTCTCATTTTTAAAGCAATCTATCTCTTCCTTTGTATCCTCAAACATAACTTTGAAGACTTCTTTTTTCTTATCTGGATCTATTGACTATACTTGTTTCACCTTTATGTCTCTTCTTTAAGTCAACAAATTCACAGGACATAGATTCAGTTTTATTTTGTAGATCAAGTTCAAGAGAATGAGATACCTCAGATTCAACATCAAAATAAGCTTGGGAAGGTCTAGAACTGTAAGATGGTTCCATAGAGCCCATGAGGCAAACATTGGAAATTTGAAAGAAATGTGCAACTTCTTCTTCATCAGTTGATTCATCTAGCCAGTTTTCCTCCTCAACCATTAAGCTTTGGCCATCCTCTTTCTTCTTGGCCATCTGCATCTTCCTTAAATAATAATCTGAATTCTTTGTCTTTTAAAATCTACATTCCCTTGCAAAATGTCGTGGTTTTCACAGTTTAAACACCTAGGAACATCGTCTTCTTCATTCCTTTCCTCCTTTGTTTCTTTCTTCTACCACCTTTATATTCAAACTTTTATATTTTCTCAGCACTGTTATTTTTCTTATAATATTCAGATTTGGGTTTCTCACAATTGAGTTTCTTTCCATATCTCTTGTTGAAAGCTCTTGTAATCAGTGCAAGATTTTCAACAATTTTTTTATCTGACCATCTAAACCACCAACATCTTCACTGGAATCTCAATGACTTTGGAAAAGGAATATCTTGAACCCTTCGAACTGGTTTTGTAACTCCTTTCTAATATCAACGTACGAAATCATTGACTTCATCTTTTTCTGCTAGAGATGCCTTAACTTTATCCTCATACTTATTTAAAATACCATATATATCATGGATATCCTTTTTCTTGAGATTTTTGTTCATTTGGAGATTTATAGAGAAACCATCCTACTCATGCCTAAGGTTCTATAGAAACTTAGGGGCCGTTTGGTTCGTCTCAAGGAATCGGAATGAAAATAGGAATGGATATGTTAAGGAATAGGAATAAATATATCTATTGTATTATATTATATTACTTTATATTACTTTCCATTGTTGATGTTTGGTTTAAAAATATTCATCCTATAATGACAGTCTGTTCTTGTTTCTTTTCCAAACTATAGCCATGAAATATCACCATATGAAGGATATTGATGAAGGTGGATGAACATAAATGAAGGCTAGGATGAAATCATTCTTGAAATTAGACAAGATATAGAAATCGAAACACATAAAATACTAACACAAACAAAAACAAATTAAAGTCAAACTTACTTCCAAGATTCTTCATCTTCTTTCACCCCAAAAGAAGGAAGAAAAATCGTGAGACCTTTCATCTCTAAAACTTGCAGAAAGAAGCTCTTCATCAAAATGTTTTTATGGGACGTCAGATTGAACAAATCGAAAAAAACCCAAATCGGATTAAACAAATCGAACAAACCCAAATCCCGATTCCTTGAACTGAAGAAAATCGAAGATGAGAAACGAGTAAATCGATCGCTTTCTTCAACCGATCGATTTCTTCAACCTACTGGACTGAAGAAGATTGGAGATGAGAAATAAAGAAACCGATTTATTTGTTTAGTGTCGTCTATCTAGGGTTTCACAGAGAACACAGAATAAAATTGTAGATGAAAAACAAAACCCACATGATGAGGAACACAGTCGATTTCTTCAACGTATTGAACTGAAGATGTGTTGGTGATTTTAGTGAAATCATCGGCTCATTTTATGTAATTGGATTCACAAAGATAATAATCGGGTTGGTAGCTAAGCTATAACATGAGTTAGGAGGTATGGAGTGCACACTCGTGTAAGCTAACTAGAACCCGAGATTGTTGGACGGTTAAGATTGGCGAATTACAAAGAGGTTTTATGAACTAGTTGTCGGGGCCAGTACTGGCGCCAGTTGACTGGCACGGAGACTGGTGCCAGGTTCTGTTAAGTTTGCTGGCATGGATGGTGGCACCAGTTGACTGGCACGGAGACTGGTGCCAGGTTCTGTTAAGTTTCCTGGCACGGATGGTGGCACCAGTTGACTGGTGCGGAGACTAGCGCCAGCTTCTGGAGTCGTTCATGGGGCCGGTTGTGGCACCAGTTGACTGGCGCGGAGACTGGTGCTAGCTTATAGAATGTTTCCTTCACTTTTGTAACCGCCAACATTAAATCCACAATCAATCTCATTTAATGAGATATTATTATCAATATCAATATAGGGTCGGTTATGATTCTCAAGGTGTTTAAATAGGATCGATTTCTGCCTAAATCGAGACCGAGAATTGAGATTAGCCTCGAGTGAATTTCGTGATACCCGGGCAGAATAGGGTCGAAATATCACTTAAGGAAAGCGAGCTCTCACACGATCTCACGTTCTTTATCCAAGTTCTAATCACTCTCTTTCTCCCTCGATTTTCTGAAATTCCCCAACAATCTTAAGTGATATTTGTTCATCGTGAGAGAGATGGCGAGTGATCAATCCGTGAGAGATATGACGACCAAGTTCACCAAACTTGAGAAGTTCGAAGGCGTTGATTTTCGAAGATGGAAGAAGAAGATGCACTTCTTGTTGACAACGTTGAAGGCCGTGTACGTGCTAAGCACTCCGATACCGGAGGTGATGGAAGACGAGATGTTGGAGATGACCTGGCATCACGAAAAATGGGAGAACGACGACTACATCTGTCGTGGCCACATCTTAAACGGTATGTGTGACTCCCTCTTTGACATTTATCAAAATGTTGAATCTGCCAAAGAGCTATGGGACTCTCTTGAGTCCAAATACATGGCGGAGGATGCTTCTAGTAAGAAGTTCCTCGTTAGTAATTTTAACAATTACAAGATGGTGGACTCAAGGCCTGTGATGGAGCAGTATAATGAGCTCCTACGCATTCTCGGCCAATATGCTCAACATAATATGAAGATGGACGAATCCATCTCCGTATCGAGCATAATTGATAAATTGCCCCCTTCTTGGAAAGATTTCAAACACATGTTGAAACACAAGAAGGAAGAGTTGTCCCTTGTACAACTCGGTAGTCGCTTGCGCATAGAGGAATCTCTTCGGGCATAAGAGGCTGATAAACCTAATATAAAAGAGGTTTCTGCACTTTCGGTGAACATGGTGGAAGAGGGAAAATCCAACAATTTCAAGGGAAAACGGAAGTTCAATGAAGCCAAGAAAGGGCCCAATAAAAAGGTTAAATTAACCTGTTGGGCTTGTGGTATGACCGGCCATCTCAAGCGGGATTGTCGGGTTGTCAAGAATAAGAGTGTAGCAAACACAAGTGGTGGTGGGCAAGGATCCAAGGATCAAAACCCACGGCAAGGTCAGTTTCTTGACTTTGGTTTTAATTCGAACTTGAATTATGTACCACTAATATCCGAATCATTTTACGTGCAGGATGATGATGTTGCTTGGTGGATCGACTCGGGTGCTACGAGTCATGTGTGCAAGGATCGCCGTTGGTTCACCTCTTTTGAACCGGTTGAAGACGGATCCATGCTTCACATGGGGAACGAGTCGAGTGCTCTCATTCTTGGACGTGGCTTAGTTAGGCTAGAGTTTAGTTCTGGCAAAATAATTAAACTTTTAGACGTTTTGTTTGTACCACAAATTCGAAAGAATTTGGTTTCGGGTAGTATCTTGAATAAGTTAAGATATAGGCAAGTTTATGAGTCCGACAAGTTTATCTTGTCAAAAGGTGGCTCTTTTGTAGGATTCGGTTATATGTTGAATAATATGTTTATGTTAAATTTAAATAAAAAGAGTTTTGTTTCAAATTCTGTTTATGTTGCAAATGACAATTGTGTTGATTCTAATTTATGGCATGCAAGGCTTGTATATGTGAATTTTAAACGAATGGTTGAAATGTCAAAAGACGGTCTTATTCCGGCCTTTGATATTAAAACCGGAAAATGTAAAACTTGCATGTTAATAAAGATCACCAGACAACCTTTTCCTAACGTGAAAAGGGACTCGTCGGTGCTTGAGTTAATTCATAGTGATCTTTGTGATATGCATTCAACTCCGTCTTTGGGTAATAATAAGTATGTTGTCACTTTTATTGACGACGCTTCACGGTTTTGCTATGTATTTTTGTTACACTCAAAAGATGAAGCGTTGAACAATTTTAAAATTTATAAAAGGGAGGTTGAATTGCTTTATAAAATGTTTACGCATCGATCGTGGTGGGGAGTATTACGACCCCATGTTTTTCCAATCCGTAGGAATCATTCATGAGACTACGGCGCCTTATACACCACAACAAAATGGTGTGGCGGAACTGAAAAATAGAGTTCTCAAAGAAATGGTGAACTCTATGTTATCCTACTCGGGATTGAGTGATGGATTTTGGGGTGAAGCCATGCTAACGGCTTGGTACTTGTTGAATCTCAAAGAAATGGTGAACTCTATGTTATCCTACTCGGGATTGAGTGATGGATTTTGGGGGTGAAGCCATGCTAACGGCTTGTTACTTGTTGAATCAAGTTCCCAATAAAAGGAACAAGATTACCCCGCATGAACTTTGGTTCAAGAAAAGGCCTAACTTGAGTTATATTCGAGTTTGGGGTTGTCGGGCGGTTGTTCGACTACCCGAACCCAAAAGGAAGACTTTGGGTGAGAAAGGTATTGATTGCATCTTTGTTGGATATGCCGAGCTGTGGATCCCAGATATGTATGCAATCACAATTAATCAACACAAACAGTAATCATAAGTCATAAATCTCACTTGTATTGATGAACTGTTGAAGGAATAAAGCGGCAGACTATGTAGCCGTATACAAGGTTTAGCAAAATAGTAATATTGATCATTAACCTAAACTAGGTTAAACAAAAGCTATTTATACCCAAAGGGTATTTACAAGAAATGACAAGACAAGTCCCTGAACTTCTAATTCCACACATATTAAGACCTAACAATCTCCCCCTTGGAATAGAAGTTCGCGTTCACGCCAGTCTGGAACAAAGCGCTTTCGGATAGCAAAGAGCACTTCAAAATATCTGATGCTGCTTCTGAATTCAAGCCGGTCTTCAATGGCTTTGAGAAGATCTTCGGCAAGGTACTCGCGAAGATTGACATACTGCTCTGGAGGAGCATTCTTGACTTCTTCTTCTAAAATATTCTTCAGATCAGACTGGATTTTCACCAATGTTCCCTCGCTAAATTTATGCACTTCACTTTTTCTGATGAACCGTTTCTCCCCTTTTCCGTTCAGATACACGAACCCTGTTTCTGGTTTAGAAAGTAAAGAGTGTACCTGTGCGTCTTCAGGGAGGTTCAGATTGGGCTTTAAGATGTTGATCCTTTTCTGATTACTTTCGAGTCCCAACTGAAAGTCTTCGATGTATGATAATGTGATCGTGCACTTCATAAATCTTTTGATAGCTTCGAGGGCTTTGGTGTAGGGTAGAGGCCGAATAGTAAGAGTCTTCAAAAATCTGAGTAGTACTGGGAAATCTCTCAGGCAAAGATGTTTGAAATCGGATTCTGAGAAGGTCCAAATATTTCCGTCATCCCTTTTTACTAAGAAGGTCGGAAAGACAACTTTAACGATTCTGTCAGATTCAATACTCACGATTTCGGTGATTCTGTGCTTGGAGTAGACCTGATGTCTCATTTTGCCTCTTTTCATAACTTCCACATACTGCAATCTGATCGGCTCATCAAGGAACGTGGCCCCATGACATTGTACAGGGTCAAGAGGCCTTATCCAGTGAGCGAAGATTTTCTTATGAGATTCTTCCAGATACGGTACTAAGATTCGAAACCTTTCCCAACGAGCTGGTTGAGGATGTTGGGGTGGAACCGCTTCTGGAATTGACACAATAGTTTCAGATGAACCTGCATTATCAGTAAGATCAGCCGAAGCGGTAGATACCTGTTCATCCAGAAGAAGAAGTTGGTCATAATCAAACTCTGTCATCAAATCGTCGTCGCCCTGTATTTCCCACAAGGCATCAGTTTCTGTCTGAATAGCAACAATCGCTCTTTGCCTCCAATCGGTTTCAAGTTCCGGATCGCCGGCCGAGTCCTCATCAATAAGCTCTAGGACGGGCCGCTCCGAAACTGTTGGCATTAACGGGTCTTTCGATGGACCTTCGGGCTTTTCAACCATCGGGTCTGCTGACTCTTCTAAGTTGTCTATGACCGGTGAAGAAATCTCCATGTCCTGAACCATTTCAGACTCTGACGGTTGTTGTTGTTGTTGTTCAGTTGGAGTTACCGTTGAAGTTTCTGCCGCCGCGGATGACAACTCGGTCAGTCTTATTCTCTTCTCCCCCTCATGTTGATCATGGTCATCCGGATCATTATGTCTTCGTTTGGTACTCTGGACCTGACCCTTACAGGTGTCTTCAAGGCTGGCGACCCTCTCGGTGAGCCTGTCGAGTGCCTGCCTGACATCGGACAGTTGGGCCGTAATTGAGTCGGTCGGAGCGATAGGGGGCGGTGGTTGGGTTTGCGAGCGGAGAATGCTCACTAAATCTGCATCAGCCGAGGCGGAAATGTTTGAGTCGGTCAACAGTTTGTCCAGTAAGGGGGCTTTGAGATCATCAACGGACATGTGTTGGACAGCCGGAGCGGTTGACGGTTAGGATAGTCTGAGTTGAGGAGTCGGTTGAGGAGCCGAAGATGCCGTGGCTTTACCTGTGATAGATCGACGAATGAACGCCAAATCTTCGAAAACCTGCTTCATAATGTGTGATTGGACAGCCTTTAAGGCACCGTCCACGTATTCCTTGGAGACGAACTCCGGGAAACTAACTCCGGCAGCACTTAGCCATTCAGTTGTAGTAGTTGCGGCGGATTTCACCGCAGTACCGCCTACGTTCACGGTTGGCGTGATGATAGCCGTGGTAGGACTTCCGCCCTGTCCTTGCGAACTACCAAAAGGTAGAGTCGCTCCGGGCGTTCCGATCGAGGCACGAAGACTCTCGACGTTAGCAGAATCAATGACCCGTGTCCTAGCCAAAGAAATGTCAAAATCAAAGGGATCTAGACTCAATTGTGTATCCAAAGAAGGCGAGACCGGGGGAGGCTGGTCTCTAGTTTCAACACCAGAACTCTCCAAGTGAGAGACTGGTGGAAGTTGTGCTCGATCCCCGTGAGAAGATGAAACCGGATCCTTTCGAGAGGAACTGGAGTGGCTATGGTGGGTGTGCAAATGCGTCGCTGGGCACACGACGTCTTCTTCAATACCCCAATGCAACATATGCAAAGGGATAGTAGATGTGGTAGCCCGGGTAGATGTAGGCTGGTTGGGGGAAACCTGTGAAGGTTGCCCCGTCACACGCTCACTCTCATTCTTTTGCTTACTTCTCCGTTCACGCACAGGCTCACTATCAATATCATGTTCAACTATAACTCCCTCCGCTCTCCTTGTCTCTCCAGATATGGTTTCAGGGTGTGAAGGATCGGCATCATCATCATCATCATCATCATCCGAGTCGGTTTCCTCACTATCGGTTTCCTCAGACCCGGTTCGGTCTCTGGAAGCCGAGCCTGATTGGGACTCGGATTCGGAGCCAGAGGCGGAGCCGATAGCTAGTCCGGAGGAAGAACCAGAGTCGGAGCTGGAAGAGGAAGCCGCTGCTTCGGCTGTGTATACTCGAGACACTCCTTCAACCTCCACGTCATGTAAGCCTTCAGCAGGTGGAGTTCGAGGTCTAGGGCGAGACGTACTTGCATCGCGTGTGGACCACCCGACACTACCCACGCCTGAACCCCTCCTAATATTTTCTCTGTACGCACCCCGTCCGACAGCCCCTGCTGATCGGACCCCTCGGCCTCGCATACGTGGACCCTCATGTCGCTCAGGTCGCGCTCCCTGGGCAGGTTCAACCGGTCCTGACTGAACCATAGGAGCGACTAGGTTGTTCTCTGTCCTATAAGCTATCACACCTAGTGCCGTTTGGTCCGCGATAGAAAGTAAGTCGGCAGGAATCACCATAGAAGCAACTCCTTCTAAAATACGAATGTTCTGAATGCGAGTCATACGGGTAGCGAGTAGTACCTCTTGATCAGCGCGACGAGGAATGGCGAGGTCTGACGCCATGTAGTGGGCGACGATCATCTGAAGGAACCGAGGATAAGGAAGAAAGGAAAGTCGTCGGTTGCCGTCTAACTTCTTCTGGACTTGGGCCACAAGTTCCGTCCATAGTAGCTCTGCGTAGTCAACGTTTCTGCTGTAGATCACCGCATGGAAAAGGCGTAGCATGTTGACAGACGTACGATCTATTCCTTTCGTGACGACGGAGACACACCTGTTCAGAATAGTGAACAGGGTGTACCAGACGGGCTGAAGGTCCGTGCGAGTGAAGCTGGATGGTGAATGAAGACCGCCACGATATCCGAGTGCCTGAATGTCTCGGCAAAGCGTATCATCGGCGACTTGCGCTTCGAAGGCATCTTGACCTGGAACGGCATTCGCGGCCGGAAGACCAAGGATGGCGCGGAAGATGTGGCGCGTGAGTGTGAATTCGGAATCACCTATGCGTGCGCGTAGTGCAAAGTGTCGGCCGCGAGGGATAAGGTCAAACGATCGCCAGAGTTGATGAACATAGACGGCTGGAACTGATGGATGAGCCGTCAAAGCCTGGTTGAGAGCATGGCGCTTTAAGATCTCTACTATCACTGGACATTGGCAGTTAAAGTTCGCCGGGACCAAGTAATAGTTGTTCGGAAGCAACGGAAGGTTGGGACCTTCAGGGAGTAGAGGAGCAGGTTGAGCCATATACCTGTAAAATGTCTATATATTCATTAAAGAGCCCATCGTCAGATTAAACGCAAATCCTGAGGCCCGTATTCTCGGATTTGGGACACCGAGAGTCGGTACAATTCAAGACCAGTCTAACTCAAAAGCAAGAAGACTCTGAGTTGAATTTTAGCATGAGAACAGAGAATTGCAAGAAAACACAGAACATCAGACTACCGGGAGTTGACTACCGGGAGTTTCGTCTACCGGGAGTTTCGACTACCGGGAGTTTCGACTACCGGGAGTTGTCTATCGCGAAATCCAGACGAGTTAACACAAATCAATCATCCCAAATCTATTAAATCAACTAGCTAAGATACGCATAACAATCGAGAGTAAGGAATTTCAACCATTTGGACAGATTATGAGCTAAAGAAAAACACACTGTAGGGTCCGAAACCCTACAGTGGTCGGTTCTTAACCTACTCGACAAAATCGATCAAATATGGAGCCCAATAGCTCGATTTGATGATTGATACATGATGAGAGAGGAGATTAGAATGCGCACCTGAAGTTTGGAGGGGATCGGAGTCCGATTTGGGATGAAATAGCAAGAAGTAGGGGAGAGGATACCGAGACTATTGAGTGCGGGAGTTTGAAATTCAAGAGAATAATGAAAAATAAATCGAAGAACAGTTTATATACTCCGGTCATATACCGGGAGAACGCGGTACCGGGTCCGGTAACTTCTTAAAAAAAACTTTTGGAGATAATTTTTAAATTCTCCCCCTCAGATTTTCAAACTAACAGCTCTCCCCCTCAACTTTTCAAAAAAAAATCCTCACACGCGCTACACTTTTTTTTTCATTTTATCTTTTTCTGCTTTTTATTTGCTTTTATGATTAATAAGGAAACACAAATGCACAATTCAAGGAAAAGAACTAAGTAAAAAAAACTTTGACAGAGAAACAAAGACTCCCCCTAGACGTGTCAAGCTGATGTTTCTCCCCCTCGATTTCTCAAAACGATATATTTTCCTCACAGAGTTAGAATACGTACCTTTGTAACTAAGCATTCGAGGAAACAGCTTGGAAAAACACACAGTTAGAAGCACGGCAGTATCAAAGACTAGACTAAATAATTAAAATGGAAAAACGAGAAGGAACATTACACATGAATATATAGAGAACATTTCACAGATGTGCGTGAAATACCTAAGCCACGCTGCGAGACAAGTGCAACTGCAATAATTACAGTTATCCCGTAGTGTGGAAAAGGTGTGACAAGTACAACTGAGGCTCAAACTTTCAGATTTAGCATACCAAGCCTGGACACTAGGTCAAGAAACCGTTTTTCGTCCAATGCCTTGGTAAACAAATCCGCCAGTTGGTCTTCCGTACACACAAAGTAGAGTTCCACTGTACCTTTCTCCACATGGTCTTTGATGAAATGGTACCGCACGTCTATATGCTTCGTCTTTGTATGCTGCACCGGATTGCTAGTGATGGCGATAACACTTTTGTAGTCGCAATAGATACGGATGTTCGAGTAGTTATACCCGTAATCCTTCAATTGAGTCCGCATCAAAATCACTTGGGAACAGCAGCTAGCCCCGACCACATACTCTTCTTCCGCCGTGGAGGTGGAAACACACGTTTGCTTCTTTGAGGCCCAGCTGACTAGTTTGTCGCCGAGGAACTGAACGTGTCCCGTTGTGCTTTTCCGGTCGAGCATACTTCTCGCATGGTCAGCATCGGAATACGCTGTAAGCTCGAAACCTGTATCCTTCGGGTACCAAAGGCCAAGATTACCAGTACCTTTCAAGTAACGAATAATGCGCTTAACAGCTATCATGTGAGACTCTTTTGGATTAGACTGAAACCGAGCACACAGGAAGGTGGAGAACATTATATCCGGTCGACTTGCCGTCAAATACATTAGTGAACCAATCATTCCTCGATAGGTAGTAGTATTAACAGCCTTTCCATTAGGATCAGCGTGTAACTTCGTACCGGGGGACATAGGTGTACGCATGGAAGTACACTGTTCCATCTTGAATTTCCGAAGAATATCCGCGATGTACTTACATTGATTGATGAATATCCCGGTCGACAGTTTTTGAACTTGAAGACCGAGAAAGAAATTCATCTGTCCCATCATACTCATTTTAAAATGCTTTTTCATGAGGAATGAGAAATTGCGACAGTATTGTGGGCAAGAAGAACCGAAGATAATGTCATCGACATAGACTTGAACTAACAAGATGTGCTCACCTTCCCTCTTTATGAAAAGAGTTGTATCGATCTTACCTTTCGAGAAGCCGGAAATTAGAAGAAAAGTTGACAGTTTATCGTACCAGGCTCTCGGTGCTTGTTTTAGTCCGTATAATGCTTTGTCGAGTCGATATATATGGTTCGGGTGATCCAGATCTATGAAACCCTCTGGCTGAGAGACGTATACCTCTTCTTTTAGATCTCCATTCAGAAACGCCGTCTTCACATCCATTTGATAGACCGTGAAGTTTTTGTGAGCGGCGTACGCGAGAAACATCCGAATAGCTTCGATGCGTGCCACTGGTGCAAACGTCTCGTCGTAATCAATCCCCTCTTGTTGGCGATACCCCTTTGCAACTAAGCGGACCACGACTCCATTCTCGTCCTTTTTGTTCTTGAAGATCCACTTCGTTCCAATGATGGTTCGATTCTTCGGGCGAGGGACCAGGCGCCATACTTTGAGACTCTCGAACTCGTTGAGCTTATCTTGCATGGCTATTATCCAGTCCGGGTCGTGTAGGGCATCTTTCACGGAGGCAGGTTCGACGTTGCTCAGGAAAACAGAGATTAGACATTCATTTCCGGTTGCCGCACGTTTTTGAGTATTACTCAGCAATGCAGGTGCGACGTCGTCTCCAGCTTCCGTGGTAGTCCGAGTCTGAACGGGGGCATTCGGGTCACCGACGATTTGTTCCGGAGGATGTGCTCGAGTCCATTTCCGTGTGTGAGGGAGTGGATCTGATAAGGGTTCCGAGTTATCCGCATCAATGTAGGAACCAAGGGGTAGGTCTTGGACAGCTTCAAGTGAAGGAACGGGATGTAAGTCCGGAACGGCCGCAGGATGAGAGATAACACCGGTTGACGATGATATGGCAGAATCATTAGAACCGTGATTTGCCCCGGGGGATGAAGGGGTGGTTGGAACCACGGATGAGGGAGATGCGGTCGCCGGATGAGTACTTGACGATGGCTTCGATACTAGCACAGGTGAGGTGGGAGAGTCCTCCGAAGAGACATCATCGGGAGAAGGAGGAGGACCTGATATATTGTGCGACACCACTAAAGTTCCATCTGCATTTAAAGAAGCATCAGTAGTAACAGGAGGAAGAAACAAATCATTATAAAAATCTTGAAATAAAAGATCTAGTTCCGAAGGGTGAGACTTCGATGCATTGGACGACGAGAGATCTACTGTTGTGTGCTTGGGTTCAGATCTGGAAAGGTCAGAAGCCAGCACTCCAGTAAGAACGGGATCCGAACTGTTATGTTCAGAAGCCAGGTCGACCAATTCATCAAAATTCACGTTAATACTCTCAATCACACTCTTGGTCCTCTTATTGTAGACGCGATAAGCTTTGGAAGATGTCGAGTAGCCAATAAAGATCCCCTCGTCCGCCTTCGGTTTGATCTTGCCAAGATCATCCTTATCGTTCAGAACGAAGCATTTGCACCCGAACGCATGAAAGTATGAGATGTTGGGGGTGCGCTTATTGATGACCTCATAAGGCGTCTTGTTGAAGCGCTTGTGGATGATGGATCTATTCTGAGTGTAGCACGCCGTCGCGATAGCCTCGGCCCATAGAAACAGAGGAAGTTCGTACTGTGACAACATGGTGCGCGCCGCTTCCACTAAAGTGCGGTTACGACGTTCCACCACGCCATTTTGTTGTGGGGTCCTGGCTGCCGAGAATGTGTGTGAGATTCCCTGAGAAGTGAGGAAGTCACTGATGGTACGATTCTTGAATTCCGTTCCGTTGTCCGTGCGAATCGTGATTACGGTCAGCTGAAGGTTGTTTTGAACTCCCTTTAAGTGATTGATGATAACATTGGGCGTCTCGTCCTTTGAACGAAGAAACTTGACCCAGGTGTACCTTGAGAAGTCATCCACCATCACTAATACGTACTTCTTGTGACCCATCCTTTGAACGCGCATAGGGCCGCATAGATCCATATGGATCAGCTCTAATGGTCGAGACGTTCTTGGCACCGGTTTCGGTTTGTGAGACACCTTCTTCATCTTGCCCATTTCGCATGCAGAGCAAAGATGTTCTTTCGCGAATTTCAGCTCTGGCATACCCTTGACGAGTCCTCCCAGCACCAGCCTATTGATGTTCTTGAAGTTGAGATGCGATAGCCGTCGATGCCATAGCCAGTTCTGTTGAGTAGTAGCTTTGGACATCAGGCACACCGCTTTATCAGTCTTGATTGTGGCGAGGTTGATGGTGTACAAGTTCGGCCGTCGAGTACCCGCGAGAATTTCCGTCCCATCGTCAGCTAGAATACTGCATCTCTTCTCCTTGAATCGCACCTCAAGATCCTTGTCACAAAACTGGCCGATGATGAAAAGATTGTGACCAAGGCCTTCTACATAGGACACCCGCTTGATCGTGAGTTTGTCCTGAACTAGATCGCCGTAGCCCATGATCGGGGCCACATTATCATTCCCAAACCGAACATCACCGCAGTACTTCCCCTTGAAAAGGTGAGTAGCTCCCTTCTACCAGTCATGTGCTTGGAGCATCCAGAATCGAGAAACCACACATGACCGGGCTACAAAACAGAGATTAAGCACGTTTAGGTACCTATCTGTAAATGGGTCCTTGGGTGTTAGGTGCAGCACCTTTGTTAGAGACCCGTTTAGAGGTGGGTCTTTTTCCTTTTGGTTTACGTGAAACATTAGAATTAAAGAAATGATATGAGCCAACCCAATCATTTGCATGTCTAGAATCAATCAAGTCATTCATACCACAAACAGAACAACAAACATAATTACGCGAAAAACCAATCAATTGATGAACATTGTTAAGTTTAACAGGAAATTTAAAACCATGTTCAACAGAATTGTTCCAACTAATATCATGTTTGTCGTTATTATTCCTATTATTCAAAACGGAAGTAAATGACTTGTACTTCTCTGGTCGCATCTTAGGATTCTTTTCTACCCGCTCTCGTCTAGTCGCTTTCCCCCGACCCGTACTATCTGAAATTACATCAGGTTGAACGTTAGAGACGTTTGAGAAAATGGGTTGTTTTGACGAGCCTTTACTAGTTGTAGCACGTTTCTTAGACCGACGTTTAGATTTGGTTTTTGAAGTGGTCGTGGAAACGGTTTTCGAAGTCGAACATTCTCCCTTTTCAAAATTACCAGGTTCAGGAATTTTTTCCAAAAATTTAGAGTGACTAGGAAGCTAAGGATTGAAGTCAATTTTAGAAAAATCATCGTCATGACAAGGAGTGGAGTTCATAAACTCAGAAAATATTCGTGCAGAATCAGGTGAAGTGTCGTCATCTGAGTCAGAAAAGGAGTTATCCGCAAACGGATTTTCAAACATTGGTAAAAGATCCTTTTGAACAAAATCGGACTGGATGGCCTTACCTTTATCTTTAACGCTCAACTGCTTAGGGATAGTGTCTTCAGACACTCCTATAAAAGCCTTGCACGACGAACTATCTGAAAAGATCTGAGCATCATCAAACGAGATTGTTTCAGTAGTGACCGGCGTCATTGGGGTATCCATAGAGTTCCCCTTAGCCATTCTCAGTGTTAGGGCTTCAGATGCCAAAACAGCCAGTTGAGACGTCAACTTAGCAATCTCAGTTCGATAGGACACTCTTTCAAATTCGAGTAGTGTGTCGGGTCTATTCTGTTTGAGCGTTTCAATAGAATCCAAAAGAACAATCCTTTCGGTTTCATATTTCACCTTATCTCTCGCAATTGACTCTTCAAGTTTAAAAATAATGTTTTCCAAAATCAGAGGTGGAACATACCGTTTCAACTCTGTTTGGTCATTAGAGTCTTCATCTGAGGTTGCTGGAACAGGAGGCGGAGTCTCAACCGTTTTAGCAAGAGGGCAGATGTCAAAGTAGTCATTGGGGAGATAAGGAATTTTGCTTTTTAAATACGATGCATTAAGCGTTTCATACACAAAAGGGATTTGTACATTTATGTTCTTTCTAGGCGGCGCATCATCCGATTTCGTGTTATTTTCCGAAGATGGATTATCCGTTTTAGGTTTTGCCTCTATTGGTGGTAGAGGTATGGCTGTTTGTCTTTTAAAATCCTCAAACTCCTCATCTTCCTTAGATGCTTTAGTCCACTTGATTTTGTACTCTGGATATATCTTATCTAAGCCCATGAAATCAAATTCATAGAGTGTGGGAACCTTAGACAAGACCTTCTTTAGGTAGCACGGATTATCGTATCCGAGGCCCCAAAGTGAGTTGTAATATTTGAACTCCTTCGGCTTGTTCAAGTGGATGGTTTGTTCCGATTGACCAAGTTTATAAAGTTTGGATTCAAGATCCTTAAGCTTTGTGGTCAATTTTTCATTTTCCTTTAAGACATTGTCTTGAACCAAAATAGTTTTTGAAAATTCCTCTTGAGATTTCTCTAACTTTTGAGTGTATTCAGATAGTTGGGTCTCGAGGAGTTTAGCTCTTTCTGAATAGGCCGAGCACTCAGTTTGATAATTATCTATCACACATTTGTCCTCAGCCTTTTCAATAGCTAGTTTGCCTATGGTATCATATTTTAACTTAACCTCGGCTTCTAGTTTAGAGATGTGGGCGTCTTTGGTCTTAACCTTGTTTTTAAAAGAATCTAAAGTGCGCACCATTTCATGCATTTGATTTAACAAGCTAGCATTGGAAGAACCACATACCTGGCACTCATGTTTGTCTTTCTGCTCGTCGGAGGAGTCATTTTCGGAATCAGTATCTTCCGGATTCAGACCAGTTTAGCACATATGAGCTTCTTCTTCCTCATTTTCATCATCCGTATTGAGCAGCCAGTGATCGTCTTCCGCCATTAATGCTTGACCAGCCTCTTTCCGCCTTGCGAGAAGCATTTTGTTCTTGTAGTACTCAGCATTACGTACTACGGGCTTTCGGCAATCTTTGGCGAAATGACCTCTCTTCCCGCAGTTGTAGCATTTTACGGGTTCATCATCATCTCGATTTTCAGACTTTCCTTCACTTCGCTTCCCATCATTGCTCTTTCTACCATCATCCTTCTTGCGTTTCTCATCGTGCTTGTCCTTGTAATCCCGACGCTTAGCGTTAGTGGAGTATCGTTGGTTGTTATTCGTCGGCTTCTTGAAAAACTTTTTCCGAGCATACTCCCGAGTTAATAAGGCGACAGCTTTCTTAATGCTATCTAGCTCAGGATCGGAATCACTTTCTGGTGCATCATCTTCATGTTCGGATTCATTCGGAGCTTCTTCACGATGAGAACTTCGTGACGACTGTTTATCCTTCTTGTGAGAAATTAACGCGAGAGGATCTTCATGTACCTTCTCCTTAGATTTGCTATCTCCCATCAGCTCAATAACTTCTTCTTCATCTTGAAGCAACATCTCGTATATCTCGTGCAGCGGAACACTTTCGAGAGAACGGTTGTGGCGGACATGAAGTACAAAACCCTTCCATTCAGGTTGAAGATTCTTGAGAAACTTGATGTTGCACTCTAAGTTTGACTTGAAGATATTGTTCTTGTGCAAATCATTTAGAAGAGTACAGAAGCGTTCCTATGTATCAGTTAGAGACTCGCCTCGCTTAGCTTTGAAAGATTCATACCTAGTGAAACAGTTTGTGATCTTCATCTGATTTCCCTCTCGACTGCCTTGCATTATCTTAGTCAGCTGATCCCACATTCCTTTTGCAGTCTCCTTGTAGCCGTCTATGCTACAATAGATGTTGTTTGGAAGACTGCAAACCAGATAGGTTTTTGCTAACGTGTCACCATCAGCTCTACGTTTCTCGTCAACTGTCAGTTTGTCATATGGTTTTAGCACTTTGTGGGCAGGAGGTCCACCTTCAATAGCAGGAACATCCATTAACGGTTGAACAGTGGGGGCCCTCCTTGAGCGAACGAAGTATCTCCTCATAAAGAGGTTTGGTTTGAATGAAACACAAAAATCTGTCTTTCTAGACACTGTATTCCCCACGATATAGTACAGGAGGCTTGAACTCAGATCCGATAGCGAGTGCGTCTTGTGAAGCCATTGAGATTGCAGTGGTGATCGTAGGACGTGAGATGATTCAAAGGATTTTGAGACACGAAACACACTTACTAACGCAAATTCTAACAGAATAAAGCCTAACAGGAATGAATTTTATGGAAAACAGAGAAGTACCGGGAGATGAGGTACCGGTAGATGAAAGTACCGGGAAACGAAATATACCGGGAGTTGGGGTACCGGTAGTTGAGAGTACCGGGAAACGAAATACCGGGAGTTGGAGTACCGGTAGTTGAGAGTACCGGGAAACGAAATACCGGTAGATATAAGCACCGGGAAATATTACTACCGGGAGATGTCAATCCCGGGAGTTATCACTACCGGGAGATATCAATGCCGGGAGTTATACTACCGGGAGATATCAATACCGGGACATCGAAACCAAGCGAGAAACAAGAAAACTTACCCGATTCGATGACTTCCTGCACTTTTGCTGAGAAGAAATCTGCAAAAACTAGTACGAATGCAAATACTACCCCAAAATCACACTGAAACACTACAGAACACGAATCAAAAAGCACTTTTGACCAGAAAAATTGAAATTTTTCACTAACAGGGAGCAAAACCAAAAAGATCAAGAATTTCAAAAATCAGTGATTTTTACTCAACCAAATGGATCGAAAACACAGATAGATCTTAGAAACCCTATGAGAAGAATTAATCAAGCCTCTATTTTGGATTTTGACACCAAAATCAAAGCAATCAAAAATCTTGAGACGAACACAGTACGTATATTGAATGATCAAAATAAACCCAGAAAAATACCTTTGAATCGACGTATACAAGGTTTAGCAAAATAGTAATACTGATCATTAACCTAAACTAGGTTAAACAAAAGCTATTTATACCCAAAGGGTATTTACAAGAAATGACAAGACAAGTCCCTGAACTTCTAATTCCACACATATTAAGACCTAACACGAGCATTCCAAAGCCTATAGGTTCTATGTTATTGAACCTAATGATTCTATAGCGATTCACACCATTATAGAATCGAGAGATGCATTATTTGATGAGACTAGATTCTCTTCAATACATAGGCCGAAGGACATAGTTCCAAGTACTAGTGGAACTAGTGAGGTTGAAGAACAAGCAATTGTTCCAACCGAATCTCCGATGCTTCGAAGGAGCAAAAGAGGAAGGATTCAAAAATCCTTTGGTCCCGATTTCCATGTATACTTGGTAGAGGGATCAAGAGATGAGATTGGATCTCAATTCCTTTACTGTCAAAGTATTGAGGAGGATCCAAAATCATTTGATGAGGCTATGAAGTCTCAAGATGTTGCTTTCTGGAAAGAAGCAATAAATGATGAGATGTACTCCATCATGGGGAATAATACTTGGGTATTATCGGACTTGCCACCGGGTTGTAAACCTTTGGGATGCAAGTGGATCTTCAAAAGGAAGATGAAAGCGGATGGATCAATCGACAAGTTCAAAGCTCGATTAGTAATCCAAGGATTTAGGCAAGCGATAAGACGAGTATTCAAATACTTGAAGAAAACCATTGATTATGGTTTGTCATATGTCGGGTTTCCTTCGATATTAGAGGGATATTCGGATGCAAGTTGGATTACCAACTTAGAAGATCACTCTTCTACGAGTGGTTGGGTGTACATGCTTTGGGGAGGTGCCATCTCATGGGCTTCCAAGAAGCAAACTTGCATCACGAGTTCGACTATGGAGTCAGAATTTGTGGCATTAGCTGCTGTCGATAAAGAGGCTGAGTGGCTAAGGAATTTGGTCCATGAAATTCCGTTATGGCCGAAACCAATATCACCCATTTCTATCCGTTGTGATAGTGCGGCTACTTTGGCTAAAGCTTATAGTCAAGTATATAATGGCAAGTCTAGACACTTAGGTGTTAGACATAGCATGATTCGTGAGCTAATCACGAATGGGGTGATCTCGGTTGAATTTGTTCGGTCGCAACAAAATTTAGCGGACCACTTGACGAAGGGGTTAGCTAGGGACTTGGTTCACAAGTCGGTGATAGGGATGGGATTAAAGTCCATCTAAATCTCTAACAGTGAGATACCCAATTCCCTTCTAATACAACGTTAGAAGTTGAATTCAATGGGAAAGCTCACTCTAAGGGATTGGATCACAAGATGATCATCCCACGGTATGTGCTCGGTACTGCAAGTGAAGGAGGTAATTGTTCTTTTGTAAAAATGCATGTGCAGGTGCATGATGATAGGAACTACCTATATGAGTGTGAAGTGTGGCCGCTTCAAGAAGCTTGGACTTGGTTTTGATGCACTCACGAATGGATAAGGACACATGGCCTGTATAGTGTCAAGTTTAAACTTTAGAGAATTATTTAAAGTCATGTGTATGTTATCTTCTGGTACTCAAATGGGTTGAAGGGTTCAATCCATACGACACCCGGATTCTCAAGTATTTGAAATGTGTAATGTACTAAGATGGAAATTCAATCTTCTAGATATTTTCATTTATGCATGAGTTTGTTTTCCTATATTGGATATTTCTTTTTGTGAATCAAGGATTGCACTAAAATGGGGGAGGAATGTTGGTGATTTTAGTGAAATCATCGGTTCATTTTATGTTATTGGATTCACAAAGATAATAATGGGGTTGGTAGCTAAGCTATAACATGAGTTAGGAGGTATGGAGTGCACACTCATGTAAGCTAACTAGAACCTGGGATTGTTAGACGGTTAAGATTGGCGAGTTACAAAGAGGTTTTATGAACTGGTTGTCGGGGCCAGTACTGGCGCCAGTTGATTGGCACGGAGACTGGGGCCTGGTTCTGTTAAGTTTGCTGGAACGGATGGTGGCACCAGTTGACTGGCGCGGAGACTGGTGCTAGGTTCTGTTAAGTTTGCTGGCACGGATGGTGGCACCAGTTGACTGGTGCGGAGACAAGCCCCAGCTTCTGGAGTCGTTCATGGGGCCGGTTGTGGCACCAGTTGACTGGCGTGGAGACTGGTGCCAGCTTCTGGAATGTTTCCTTCACTTTTGTAACCACCAACATTAAATCCACAATCAATCTCATTTAATGAGATATTATTATCAGTATCAATATAGGGTCGGTTACGATTCTCAAGGTGTTTAAATAGGATCGATTTCTGCCTAAATCGAGACCGAGAATTGAGATTATCCTCGAGTGAATTTCGTGATACCCGGGCAAAATAGGGTCGAAATATCACTTAAGGAAAGCGAGCTCTCACGCGATCTCACGTTCTTTATCCAAGTTCTAATCACTCTGTTTCTCCCTCGATTTTCTGAAATTCCCCAACAAGATGGTGAGAGGATAGATTTCTTGAACTTGCTCAACGATGCTGCTATAGAGGTTAGAGGCGACTTTGTGTTCATTTGGTTCATTCCACTCAATTTGGAGTGGAATGGTTTTTGGGCTTTTCTATTGTAATGATTGATTACATTATGTTGATCCAAACCCTCAGTGATTTGATAATGACCCTCTCTTATATACTTAGTGAAAATTGTAAGTAAACAATATGTATCAGAGTTTCACTATCGCTGATAAGTACTAAGATCTTACAGTACCGCTGATAGGAACTCTCGCTCTTTAAATTAAACATTCAGCGAACACTGTTCACCATTAATGCTCTGAGTCTGTTCAGTCATTATGATGATCGCTGATAAGTTAGTTGTTTACTTATGATCCCCGAAGACAAGTTTCACGTCAACAAAGGTTTTACGCTGAAGTCGAAGATCAAGCTCAAGAACCAGCGACAAGTCTCCTAATGAACTGATGCGGATCAGCGAAGACTCAGATTTGTCCACTCAACGTGAAGTATCAAGTACAAGACTTCAGCTATCGCTGAACTTTATCATTCGCTGAATAGAAAATGATAATGCTCTGAATCAACGAAAGCTGATCATGAAGTCCTCCGTACAAAGTACTTTTGTCTTAACCCCCCTTGCACGACTCCGTACGAAATGTCAGAAAAGAACCTCCGACTGTCTGAAATCGTACAACCACTCTGATACTACACTGTTCATCCATGCGGCTACTAAGGTTGTCAACCAAGGTCAATGACATGCAACCAACCAGCTGATGACACGTGTAAAGTGTATACTGACTTGCACTAAAAGCATGCAGTATATAAAGAGATGAACCCACTTCATTTGAAGTAACTTGCTAACTCTGGACAAGTTCAATCTCTTATCTCAAGATAGGTTATTATTAGTAATTTCCTTATCTCTCTTAGTGCAAGAAACCTTAGTGTTCCAACTTGTTTAGATTTAGGTTTATCCTTAATCTTGTTTCCGCAACAAGCTGTAAATTGTTAATGATTTATCAATAAACAATTTAGAAAAGTAAAATCTGTGTGTTTGTATTCAACCCCCCCCCCCCCCCCCCCTTCTACAAACTTGTATAGGCCTTTGGGACCAACACATTACTTGTAACCAAACACCATCAATCATTTCATTTTCAATCCTTTTTTGAACCAAACTAATACAATTATAATCATTCCCATTAATTACTACCTAATACCCCAACCAAACACTCCCTTAATCTTTATCAAAGATTTGAGTTTATGAACTCTATTGCTCCTTAAATCATTCAAGATGGCATTGAATATAGTGTATGAGAATGTTAGTAATTCTCTTTCCCTAGCTTTGAATCGTTCAAAGGAAACTGTGCATGTATTAAATTTATTTTGGAAAGCCTTCTCACCCCCGACATCTATGCTTCCACCTCATCCCACATTGCTTTAGCATATTTGAGACTATCAACTATGTTAAAAATCTCATTAGACAGTGTCATTGTGAGTACGGTAAGAGACCTTTTGTCAATAGTAGATTTCTTCCTCTCATTATTGTTGTATTTATTTGGATCTTTTTTTATCCTAGATACAGGAATAGCAGGAGTATCTTTAGTCTCGGGAATAGTTGGGATTTTTATGAATACTTATTGTGGTCCTTCTATGATGGATTTCAACAAGTCCTCGTCAATGTTATCCAAGAATTGGATCATGCAGATTCTCCATTGACGCGACGTAGCTTTTTAGAACGATCGACCAAGCGTCTAAACACTTTAAGATAACAAGTCTACGAGCGTAGAACCCGAAAAATAAGGGAAAACTCTTATAAAAACTAGAGATAAAACTCGAAAATATAACTTTATTGATCAATAATCTAAATAACAAAGAAAAAATAAAACCTATTTATAGACTAAACTAACTAAGAGATAACTATTAAACATAAATTAAAATCTAATCGTAATCATAAACCAGCTTTAAAAGTAATTAAATATTAAATAAAAGTAAATTAATAACAATCCTAATTGTTAGGATCATAAATGTCCTACACATTAGAAAGTTATATAAAGAATTATAGAGGTTAATTATAGAGTTAATTATTATTTGTAAAAGCCTTAATATTGATTATTGGGCTTATTAGTGTTAATGGGTCTGAGCCTTGGTTGTAATAGGTCCAATTATTTAAGGTTTGATTTGTTGAGATTTAGGTTAAGATTAATCATTCTAATTTGTGTGCTTAATAGTTGAGAGAGAGTTAGTTAAGTTCTTCAATCAAATACTTGTAACTATGTTGAATCATTCAATAAGATTAATCGTTTCGTTGTTTATTCGTTGTTACCTGATCAAACTGGGATCTACACGTGGTATCAGAGCAGAATCGGTAATTTGAAGATACGAAAAAAGCCAATCGAAAGCAAGAGAAAACAAAGAAAATCGTATGCAATTTTCTGTAAAACGCAGCCGTGCCGTTTTGCCTATTCCCGGAGTTTGAACCGTCGGATCGTCGCGATTTTTGGACAATAGTTTCACGACATTCTGTTCTACATTCTGAACGGTGGAGATTGTCGTTTGAGGTCCAGAAGGCACCCTTATTATTTTCGACATACTGCAGTTTTTGTTGGGGTGAATCGATCATCAATCGGGTTTGCAAAGTTTTTCGTTGATTTAATAATTCTTTTGTTAGATATCGATTGTGTAATCGTTTTAATTTGGTTTTTATCTGCATCTATCAATTCTCAAAGGTATCAATTTTTCAATTTAAAAATCAGTTCTTGAGTTTTGGTCTTGTTCTTAAATTTTTTGTGGTGATCATTGAAAAATATGATATATTTTGCTTAGAAATCGATTTGGGTATGTTAGTTTTTGTGTTTTTGGTCAAAATCTAACCCTACAGGAGTAAAATCAAGCAACCCTATCGAACCCTGATCCGAATTTCTCGACCAGCCGCAGTGTCCGAAAGTTCCTTATTGTTTCCGGGTAAGTTTCCTAATTCTCGCCACTATCCGGAAGAATTGTTTCTGGTTCCCGGGTAAGTTTGTTCGGACACTTCAATTGTTTCCAGATAAAATATATTTTCCGGACAAAACTTCAATTTACCGGATAAACCTTTCTTCCCGGATAAACCTTTCTTTCCGGATGTAATTTTTTTTTCCGGACAAAACAACTTTCCGGTAAAACGTCAATTTACCGGATAACACCAACTTTCCGGTTAAAGTCTTCTTCTTTCCCGGACATCCTACTTTACCCGGATTGCACAAAGTATCCGGATGCAATTTTGTCCGGATGAAACAATTTTTCCGAAACGCAACCTACAGTTGTTGACCATGTAGTCTCGTTGACTATCCTTTCTAGCATCGAAACTGCATTTTTTTTCCAAATAACTGCAAATGTTGTCCAACTCATCCATCTTTGCATTCACTCAAATCCATATATATATATATATAGGAAGGATCATGCGAGAAGATAAACGTTATGCGAGAATGCGAGAAGTGTTTAATCATATATATGATTACACTGCATGTGAGTCTATTTAATTATATATGATTAAATGTCTATGTATTGCCAATGTAACCTATGCTTAATCATATATGATTAAGCTTGTGTATCATATATGATTACACACTTATCGCATTCTCGCATAAGACTTAGCTTCTCGTTTGAACTTGCCCCTATATATATATATATAGAGAGAGAGAAAAGTTCAAATAAAAACTCATTTTCAATTGTGAACATGAGGACGGATCTTAGCCCTTCCATCTATATTGATCCAATGACCCATATTAAATAGAGTTTTTTTATTGAAATTATTAATTAAGATGATTAAGGGTAAAATGGGAAGATAATTTAAACACACGCTTACCTTGTTTGACTTTTTATTTTCTTTTTTAATTAAATTTTTTTACCCCCTTAAAGTTTAAAATAAATTATCTTAAAAATTACTAATATTTTAATCAAACAAATTACATCAACAAAACGAGAATTTCGTGCTCTTCGATATGACATCCATCTCGATATAGTCTTTTCTTCATTTTAACTGTTTTTACGTGAAATGCTATGTATGTGTTATATCCAGTATGAATATGTATGCACGTTTCCTATATTCAGTATGAATAACAAAGGGGAACGTTCATTCACTATTCATGACGAATAACACAGTATGAATATATTCAGACTGCGTATTTTATATTCAGTTTGAATAACACAGTTTGGATATATTCAGGGTTTTTTTTATTTTAACTGTTTTTACGTGAAATGCTATGTATGTGTTATATTCACTCTGAATATAACTAATATTCAGTTTATGAGTATTTTATATTCAGTTTGAATATATAGTTTTATTCAGACTGAATAAAATGTAAAAATTCAGTATGGATATATTCAGACTGAATAATAGGGAATTAAAAAGTCAGATTGATTATTATTGCTAAAACGTTGTTAAGATGTTTGGGAGCAGTGATATCCATACCGAATATGTACCTTTATAGTACATATTCGGTATGGATATTCACTTTTATTCAAACTGAATATATAGTACATATTCGGTATGGATATTCACTTTTATTCACACTGAATAAAGGTACACATTCAGTATGGATATCACTGCTCCCAAACATCTTAACAACGTTTTAGCAATAATAATCAATATGACTTTTTAATTCCCTATTATTCAGTCTGAATAATAGGAATATATTAAGAAGTTGAATTGATATTAATACTGAATATTTTACCTTTTATTCAAACTGAATAAAGGTACATATTCGGTATGGATATCATTGCTCCCAAACATCTTAATAACGTTTTAGCAATAATAATCAATATAACTTTTTAATTCCCTATTATTCAGTCTGAATATATCCATACTGAATTTTTACATTTTATTCAGTCTGAATAAAACTATATATTCAAACTGAATATAAAATACTCATAAACTGAATATTAGTTATATTCAGAGTGAATATAACACATACATAACATTTCACGTAAAAACAGTTAAAATGAAGAAAAAACTATATCGAGATGGATGTCATATCGAAGAGCACGAAATTCTCGTTTTTTTGATGTAATTTGTTTGATTAAAATATTAGTAATTTTTAAGATAAATTATTTTAAACTTTAAGGGGGTAAAAGTTTTTAAATTAAAAAAGAAAATAAAAAGTCAAACATTGTAGGCGTTGATTCAAATTTCCAGATTTGCCCCTAATCATTTCTCAATTGGTTTAATTAAGTTTTAACCATTGATTAGTTTTTCAAATTTTGATCAATGGTTGTGACTTGTCCTCATGTTCACAATTGAAAATGAGTTTTCATTTAACCCACCTCTCTCTCTCTCTCTCTCTCTCTCTCTCTATATATATATATATATATATATATATATATATATATATATATATAGAGAGAGAGAGAGAGAGAGAGAGAGAGAGAGAGAGAGAGAGAGACTCACTATTTTGTAAACTTTTTTTCGTGTAAACTTTGGATTTCATAGGTTTTCTTGATGAAATTGTTTATTTTGATGAAATTGTTTCATATCATTCTTGTTTTGATGAAATTGTTTCATATATTTGTGTTTTTTATGTAGTTTCATATAATTTTTTTCATTCCTATGAAACTGTTTCATATATTTTCTCAGTTTGATGAAACTTTGTCGTTTTTACATAAGAAACACAAATATATGAAACAATTTCATCATTAAACGAATAATATGAAACACTTTTATCAAAATAAACAATTTAATGAAACAATTTCATCAAGAAAATCTATGAAATCCAAAGTTTACAAAGTTTACACACATTTAGAGGTTTACAATTTATTATCCCTCTCTATATATATATATATATATCATAAGATGCTGATTTTTTTTTCATGGTTGAAAACATGCATACGTAGCCATCATCTGGTACTTTAGCTTTCAATCCTTTGCTACATGCTTCTATTCTTGTTGCATATACACATACATCTTGCATTTTTTTTGACATCACGTTGCAGCCATTTCTCACATACATGCATCATATTTTTTTGTTATTTTTTGGTTTATAAGTTTTGATCATAAGTTTTGGTTGGTAAGTTCTGATCGGTACCCGAGTTACCGCACGTCTCGTGATTGAGAATTTTAACGGTAAGTTGCAAAGTTTTAACGATCGGTTTGCGATTCTTTGTGACGTTTTGTGAAATTTTTACCGTTAATTTGAGATTTTTAGTGACAGTTTGAGACTTTTTGCGACAGTTTGATCTTATTCGCGACGCTTATCATTTTATGTGACTCATTTTCCCGTCTAGATCTAACTTGGTTTGTTTTATTTGCAGGTTTCATTCTCGAAGTCTGATTTTGTTCGTTCCTGAAAACAAATTTATTTTTTAGATTTGTTTTCTGATTTAATTTTGATTTTTCTTCCGCATTTTTGATTCTTCAAAGTAACACCGATCAACGATCAAAATTTTCAGGTAACAATGACATACTGCTTTAATTGGAAGTGTTCAGCACATCAAAGACTATATAAAAAGAATATCAAGCAAGCAGATGAATTGTGCAGCAAGTACGTCAAAGAACTGAAGGAACAAAAATATCAATTCTGGATTAGTTATGAGAAAAAGGCAACAATATTAGAGTTTGAAAACACAGAGCTGAAAAGGAATATTTCTGACTTGCCATCACAAGACGAGATAAAGGCACTTGAAGAGAAAGGTAAACTCTTGAACTGTGAAAACCTTGAAATTAAAAGTAAACTAACTACTTTTGAAAAGGTATTTGAAAAAGAGAAAGAAGGTTTCGCAAACGAAAGACAATTGCTTATGTTGGTCCCGAAGGGGTTATACAAGTTTGTAGAAGGGGGGGTTGAATACAAACACACGATTTTTACTTTTCTAAATTGTTTATTGATATGTATCAAACAATTTACAACTTGTTGCGGAACAAGATTAAGGAATAAACCTAATCTAGACAAGTTATGAGAATCACTAAGATTTCTTGCACTAGAATTAAGATAGAGAGAAGATAAGAATACTAAGAATAATATTATAACACACAGAATAGAGAAGATAAGGAAATGGCCGAGCACTTCATTTCTGAAGTAAGGTTTCCTTTATATACTGCATGCATTTAATGCACAACAGTACAACTTTACACGTGGCAACCGCTGGTTGGTTGCATGGTTTGACTTCAGTCGACAAAACAGTGGCCGCATGATGAATAGTGTAGAATCAGAGTTGGTTGTACGATTCTGGACAAAAGGGATGTCCGTTCTGATAGATCGTACGGAGACGTGCAAGGGGATAAGACAAAAGTAATTTGTAGAGGAGGCTTCATGATCAGCGTTCGCTGAATAGTTCTTTATCAGTGAGTGATAAAGTTCAGCGTTTGCTGAAGTCTTCTACTTGAAACTTCACGTTGAGTGGACAGGTCTTAGCTTCGCTGATATCCGCATCAGTTCATTAGTAGACTTGTCGCTGGTTCTTTGGCTTGATCTTCGACTTCAGCGTAGAACATAGTTGACGTGAAACTTGTCTTCAGGGATCATAAGTAAACAACTAAAACTATCAGCGATCATCAGTGAGACTGAACAGACTCAGGGCTCACTGATGAACAGTGTTCGCTGAATGTGTAATTTAAAGAACATGAGTTTCCTATCAGCGGTACTGTAGAGACATGGTACTTATCAGCGATAGTGAAACTCTAATACATATTGTCTACTTACAATTTTCACTAAGTGTTTCTCAGAGTCATTATCAAATCACTGAGGGTTTGGATCAACAATATCCCCCTATTTGATTATGACATAGCAATAAAAGAAAATTGCTAAGTAAGAAAACATAAGGATAAAAAAGACTCATAAAATATTTGTCCCATTTACTGTTTTCGGGGATCTTTTAAGTACTGATGGAGTAAAATACATTCGCTGAAAATTTTCTTTTAAACTTCGTATAAGTTAGAGAGGGAAGTACAACAAATAAAATTTACAAGTACAAAAGATATAAGCTGATAATGATAGAAGAATTACAGGGAATCCTATCAGCTATACAGGTTCATGCTTAATGAGAAGTTCATCAAGGAAGTTTGTGGTAGGGATCATCCAATCAGGGACTTTCTCTCCAAGATCCCGTCTTCGCTTTACTTCTTTAAAGATTAGGGGCTTCATGAAGTGTCCGAGAAGATCATCTCTAAAACCGCACCAATAGACGAGATCCCTGAGCTGTTCGATAGGGGCAATGCATAGCTCAGAGATGCGTTGAAAGCATTCTCGTCCATCGTAGTCTCTGAAGAAGATACCATAGGGTTCGCTTAAGACTTTTCCAGGGACAAAGCGTTCACCAGGGGGCAGAGTGACATCGAGCACTGAGAGATCAGGGTTAGGACCAAGAACTTCTTCGCGTGAAAATCCAATTCCGGTTTCATTTCTGATAGGAGGACCTGAGTCTGAAGGTGTTATCTTTTTTCTTTTCCGCATGCCTTCTTCGTTGAGCAGGAGCAGGAGGAGGAGAAGGAGGAATATCCACAGCAGATGTAACCAAGTCGATATGCTTATTCAAAACTTTCTCGACATGGTCTTTAATTAGTATAAGCAAGATTTTGTTTATGAGATTAAACAAACTGCTCTGATACCACTTGTTGGTCCCGAAGGGGTTATACAAGTTTGTATAAGGGGGGGGGGGGGGTTGAATACAAACACACGATTTTTACTTTTCTAAATTGTTTATTGATATGTATCAAACAATTTACAACTTGTTGCGGAACAAGATTAAGGAATAAACCTAATCTAAACAAGTTATGAGGATCACTAAGATTTCTTGCACTAGAATTAAGATAGCGAGAAGATAACAATACTAAGAATAATATTCTAACACTTATAATAGAGAAGATAAGGAAATGGCCGAGCACTTCCTTTCTGAAGTAGGGTTTCCTTTATATACTGCATGCATTTAATGCACAACAGTACAACTTTACACATGGCAGCCGCTGGTTGATTGCATGGTTTGACTTCAGTTGACAAAACAGTGGCCGCATGATGAACAGTGTTGAATCAGAGTTGGTTGTACGATTCTGGACAAAAGGGATGTCCGTTCTGACAGATCGTACGGAGACGTGCAAGGGGATAAGACAAAAGTAACTTGTAGAGGAAGCTTCATGATCAACGTTCACTGAATAGTTCTTTATCAGTGAGTGATAAAGTTCAGCGTTTGCTGAAGTCTTCTACTTGAAACTTCACGTTGAGTGGACAGGTCTTGGCTTCGCTGATATCCACGTCAGTTCATTAGTAGACTTGTTGCTGTTTCTTTGGATTGATCTTTGACTTCAGCGTAGAACATAGTTGACGTGAAACTTGTTTTCAGGGATCATATGTAAACAACTAAAACTATCAGTGATCATTAGTGAGACTGAACAGACTCAGGGCTCACTAATGAACAGTGTTCGCTGAATGTGTAATTTAAAGAACATGAGTTTCCTATCAGCGGTACTGTAGAGACATAGTACTTATCAACGATAGTGAAACTCTAATACATATTGTCTACATACAATTTTCACTAAGTGTTTCTTGTTGATCCAAACCCTCAGTGATTTGATAATGACCCTCTCTTAAACACTTAGTGAAAATTGTAAGTAAACAATATGTATCAGAGTTTCACTATCGCTGATAAGTACTAAGACTTTACAGTATCGCTGATAGTAACTCTCACTCTTTAGATTAGATATTCAGCGAACACTGTTCATCATCATATAGCTCTGAGCCTGTTCAGTCTATGAGACGATCGCTGATAAGTTAGTTGTTTACTTATGATCCCTGAAGACAAGTTTCACATCAACCAAAGTTCTACGCTGAAGTCGAAGATCAAGCTCAAGAACCAGCGACAAGTCTACTCATGAACTGATGCGAATATCAGCGAAGCAAGACCTGTCCATTCAACGTGAAGTATCAAGTAGAAGACTTCAGCAATCGCTGAACTTTATCATTCGCTGATAAAGATCTAACTCAACGAAAGCTGATCATGAAGTCTCCCTGTATCTTACTATTGTCTTACCTCCCTTGCACGTCTCCGTACGAACTGTCAGAACGGACATCCCTTTTGTTTGTAATCGTACAACAACTCTGATTCTACACTGTGCACCATGCGGCTACTAAGGTTGTCTACAAAGGTAAATGACATGCAACCACTCAGCTGCTGCCACGTGTAAAGCCATACTGCCATGCATTAAATGCATGCAATATATAAGAAGAACCTTACTTCAGTTTTTGAAGTGTGCTCGGACCATCTTCTTATTTCTTATTGTTAAGTTATTATTCGTAATTTCTTTAACTCTTTATAGTGCAAGAAACTTAGTGTTTCTCAAGACTTGTTTAGATTAGGTTTATCCTTAATCTTGTTTCGCAACAAGTTGTAAATTGTCTTGATTTATCAATAAACAATTTAGAAAAGTAAATCGTGTGTTTGTATTCAACCCCCCCCCCCCCCCCCTTCTACAAACTTGTATAGCCCTTCGGGACCAACAAGTGGTATCAGAGCGGATTTGTTTAAACTCATCAACAAGATCTGATCTATACTAAGATTTATCTTCCTAGCTATTTCTTAAAATGGATACCAACACAAACACAAACTATATTGACAACGGTTCTCTTGCAAAACCCCCTAGATTCTCCAGAGATAATTTTAATCTATGGAAAAATAGGATGATTCTCTTCTTAGAAGGTGTAGACCCTACTATGCCTTATTATCTTGAAAACGGCCCATATATTCCTGTAAGAATTGATGCTGCAGTTCCAGCCGCTGAGAATAGACCTGCTATTCCAGAAAGGCTGATTCCTAAGGAAATTCATATGTGGACTTATGAAGATAAGAACAAAGTGGCTATCGACACCAAAGCCAGATCCATACTCTCCATGGCTCTTCCTGACGAAGTCTACCATTCCGTCATGAACCTGAAAACCTCAAAAGCTATGTGGGACACAATCTGTGTTCAGTATGAAGGTACTTCTGAAGTCCAAGACTCTCGAAAGATCAATCTGGCAAGACAGCATGAAAGCTTCATTTGTGGTAAGAATGAAACTCTCTCTGAAGTACACCAACGTTTTAACTGCTTAATAATAGATCTAAAAACTGCTGGTAAGGAATATTCCAACTTTGAAGTAGTGACAAAGTTCTTAGAATGTTTACCTGAAAGCTGGGACAATTATTCTATGTGTCTCAAGTTGTCAAAGGATCTAAAATCAATGACCGTTTCTACCTTATATGGCACGATGCTGAATCATGAGCAATCGAGTCATCTTAAGAAGAATCTTGTAAAAGATTCCAAAAGCACCCCTGTTGCTTTAATCTCAGAGTCACCTTCCACTCAGCGATCGACTATCACTGTCACTGAGTTGGAAACTAACTCTGAAATATCATCAGACTCTGACGTTTCAGATAATGATGAAACTCTGTCATTCCTGGCTAATAAGTTCAGGAGATTTGCTAGAAAGAGTAATTTCAAGAAGAATAAACCTCTTGCTATTACTGACAAGCCAAGATCATCAACCCCTGTTGATAAGGCTACTGCTATTTGCTATAAAAGATAGGACATTTTGCTAGCGAGTGCAGGTTAAGGAAAGTCTCTAGACCCTCAGCTTTTCCCAAGAAAAACTTTATTCCCAGGAATAGAGATGAAAAATATAAAAAGCTGAAAGAAAGGTATGCAAAGCTGAAAACCTTTAAGAAGAAAGGCAAAGGCCTCATGGCTGACTATGATTGGGCTGCCTCTGACGAAGAAGAATCATCTGACTCTGAAGATGATGATGAAGCCAATCTATGTCTCATGGCCAAACTTGAAAACGAGGAAGACAATTCTGATATTCCCTCTACTTCAACCTCTGCAACTCAGGTATCACCTTCCTTCTTTACCAATATTGCAAATATTGATGAAGCTGATAGTCTTCGAAAGATCGATCTCTTGACTAGAAGTTTATATGAAGCCATGAATGGCAAAACTGTAGTTGAAAATCAAAACCTTGATCTCGCTGAACAGCTTAAAAATTGTCACCTACAAATAGAAAATCTTTCTAAAATTGAAGAAGATTTTAAAGATCAAGTTCACCTAAATCAGCTAGTCAAAATCGAGCGCGAAGAAGCTATCGCTGAATTAAAAGCTGAAAAAACTACTGTTGATGGAATGTATAATTCCTCAACAAAGATCACTGAGATAATTAAGTCTCAGATTCCCCTGAGTGATAAACGTGGTCTTGGTTACAAAGCTGATACTCTAGAACCAACCACTGATCGTTCCATGCTCTTATTTGGAACTTTCGTATCCTCAGTCGTTGATACTTCATCCTCTCAGTGTTCCTCTTCTAAACCGCCCATCCCTGAGGAAATCTCTACCTTAACTTCTAAAGGTAAAAAAAAGTTATTTATCCAAAACCTACCTCAGTCTTTAAAAACAAAGGTAAAGGAATTGCTTTTAACCAAAATCCTCAGAAGGGTACCTCTGTACCAAAGCTGAACGCTTCTAAAGCTTCAGTGACTTATCTCTCTGATTCAAAGAATAAGATCTCTGGATTTATTCAGCGTGGATCTATTCAGCGATCTACTCCTAGAATCAAAGTGGAAATCATTGGTAAGAAATCCGAAGAACTAAATGTTCCTCCCATTTCAAATACCAATAGCTTACTTGGTGCTGGTCCTTCTAATTCAAAATCTAAAGCTCAGCATGCAAATGGTCCTAGAACTACTTTTGGTTATAGGAAATGTTATCATTGTGGACTTACAAATCATATTGCTAGTAAGTGCCCCACATCCGTCCAAGCTGAAAAGATAGCTAAGGTGAAGATCATTGCCCCCAAGGCAAAGAAGACCACTGAGGTTAAGAAATTAACCAAAGTGAAGACTGACAAAGCTGAATCTTCAAATGCTGCGAAGACTGCTGAACCTTCCACCTTTTCTTCTACCCCCACTAACAAGTGTGTACACATGGTTAAGTGGGTACCCAAGAAAAACTAATCTTCCTTTGTAATGCAGGTTAAGAAGGGTATCTGGAATCTCGATAGCGGATGCTCTAGACACATGACTGGTATGAAGAACCTGCTCACTGAGTACAAAGAAGAGAAGGGCCCCTCTGTAACTTTCGGTGGAAATGGAAAAGGACATACCCGAGGGTTTAGTGTACTATCTAATGGTACAACAACCTTCAGAAGAGTCGCATATGTTGAAGGGCTGAAGCATAATCTTCTAAGCATCAGTCAGCTTTGCGACAAGGATAACAAAGTAATCTTTACTAAGGAATCCTGCTTTGTCGCTGACAAAAAGGAGAAGATAGCTCTCAGTGGTTATCGTTTGGAAAATGTTTATGTAATAAACATGGACTCAACAACCACTAAGAACTCCTGTTTTTTTCTCAAAAGCCTCATCTGATGTCACTTGGCTATGGCATAAGAGGCTCTCTCATCTAAACTTCAAGACACTGAACACTCTTTCTTCAAAAGAGTTAGTCACTGGTCTACCTCAGCACTCATACGCCAAAGAATCCTTATGTTCAGCGTGTGAGAAAGGCAAGCAGACCAAAGCAAGCTTTAAGTTAAAGCAAGTTGCCTCAGTATCATCTCCTCTACAACTTCTCCATATGGATATGTTTGGCCCTGTTAACAAACAATCCATCGCTGGAAAGAAATATACACTGGTCATAGTTGATGAATTCTCTCAATATACATAGGTTATGTTTCTCCGTTCTAAGAGTGACACCCCTGAAGAACTCATCACCTTTGTTCGGAAAATGGAAACCCTGAATAACTTGATCGTTCGCTCAATAAGGAGTGATCATGGGACTGAATTCAAAAATAGTTCTGTTGATTCCTTCTTTGAGAGTGAGAACACCGCAACAAAACGGAGTCGCTGAAAGAAGAAATAGAACTATTATTGAAGCTGCACGTTCAATGCTCAGCGATTCTCACCTGCCTACTCAGTTTTGGGCAGAAGCTGTCAATACTGCTTGTTTTACGCAAAACAGGTCGCTGATAGTCAAAAGATTTAATAAAACAGCCTATGAACTTTTTCATGGGAGAAAGCCTTCAATTAGCTTTCTTCACATCTTTGGATGTCAGTGTTTCATACTGAACAACAGAAATGCCTTTGGAAAGTTCGATCCTAAGGCTGATGATGGAATCTTTCTTGGATATTCTTCAATCTCCAAAGCTTTCAGAGTCTTCAATCGAAGAAGACAAACTGTTGAAGAAACTATTCACGTCACTTTTGACGAATCCCGTTCAGCGAATTCTCGACCTTCTGCTGATACTGAAGAACTGAATCAATGGATGTTTTCCCATCTTGGTGATTCAGAAGATATTCCCACTCCTCATACTCATACAGTTGAAGATGATAGTCCTACTATCATCCCAAACATGCAGAATAGTGAAGCTGAAACATCATGGGTCTCAGCAGTTCCTTTAAACACTATACCTACTTCTAAACCAAATGTCTCAGACATTCCATCTACTTCTCAGCATTCAGTAAATGAGATGACATCTGCACCTACTCCTCTCTTGGCTGATTTTCCAGAAGTTGCTGAAACTTCATCTTCAGCTCCTCCAGTTCAATTTGAGTCAGCGACTTGTGCTCCTACTCAGCGATGTACTGTAAATCACCCAATTGATCAAATTCTTGGTGATCCAAACGCTGGTGTTCAGACTCGACGAAGTGCAGGTAATATTTGTTTATTTGTTAACTTTATTTCTCCGATTGAACCAAAGAAAATAGACGATGCCCTCAAAGATCCAAACCGGGTCAGCGCCATGCAAGAAGAGCTGACTGAATTCGAAAGAAACAAAGTTTGGAAACTTGTTCGAAGACCAACTGACAAAACAGTGATAGGCACTAAATGGGTCTATCGAAACAAGTTGGACGAACATGGAACTATAACCCGCAACAAGGCTCTTTTTATTGCTCAGGGATACAGACAAGAGGATGGCATATATTACGACGAAACATTTGCTCCAGTAGCAAGACTAGAATCTATTCGTCTATTCTTAGCATACGCTGTACACAAAGACTTCAAAGTATATCAGATGGATGTTAAGTCAGCATTTCTAAATGGAAAACTGAATGAAGAAGTCTATGTGGAACAACCTCCAGGATTCTCAGATCCTAGGCGTCCAGGTTATGTTTATAAACTGGATAAGACACTTTATGGCTTAAAGCAAGCTCCTCGTGCATGGTATGACACTCTCTCTACTTATCTCCATATTGAAAAATTTGAGCATGGTAAAATCGATAAGACTCTATTCTTCAGGAAAGTAAAAGGTCATATTATTCTTGTTCAGATATATGTTGACGACATTATATTTAGTTCTACTAACCCTGACCTTTGTACTCGTTTCGCTGATAGAATGAAAGAAGAGTATAAAATGAGCATGATGGGTGAGCTAACATATTTCTTTGGTCTTCAGATAAAGCAAAATGAAAAAGGAACTTTCATTAATCAGGGAAAGTATGTTAAAGATATGCTGAAGAAATTCGATTTAACTCAGAGTTCAGCTATGAAAACCCCTATGGCACTACCGCTGACACTAGACAAGGATTCAAATGGAATACCTGTTAATGTCACACTGTACCGTGGGATGATCGGCTCTCTCTTGTATCTTACAGCTAGCCGACCCGATATTATGTACGCAACCTGTTTGTGTGCACGATATCAAGCTGAACCTAAGGAATCTCATATGATCGCTGTAAAGCGAATCTTTCGTTACCTTAAGGGTACTATGAGCCTAGGTCTTTGGTATCCCAAAGACTCAGGGTTTGATCTAATCGCCTATTCAGATAGTGATTTTGCAGGTTGCAAATTGGATAGGAAAAGCACCACAGGAGGTTGTCAGCTCCTGGGTGGAAAGTTGGGGTGTTGGACAAGTAAAAAGCAAAACTCAGTGTCCACCTCAACTGCTGAAGCTGAGTATGTAGCCGTTGGAAGCTGTTGTTCTCAAGTCTTGTGGATGAGAAATCAACTACTAGACTTTGACCTTCAGCTCTCAAAAATTCCAATCTATTATGACAGCACAAGTTCCATCGCTATAGCCAACAATCCAGTGCTACACTCAAAGACAAAATACATCGAAATCAGGTATCATTTTATCAGAGATCATGTGATGAATGGTGATATAGAACTTCATTTTATCCCAACTGACTATCAGTTAGCTGATCTGTTCACCAAACCTCTTGATGAGACAAGATTCAACTTTCTCATCAGCGAGCTTGGAATGCTGAACTTTGAAGAGTAAAATCTTCAGCGGTTCACATTTGATCAGTGATAGGATAAAATCAACTTGTATAACCCATTCTATCATTCTCTCTCTGAACATAATTGATTCGCTGATGTCAAGGTATGTTTTCTCTCTTACTCGCTGACGTTCGCATGTGAATGTAAGATTTCAAAACAAATTGCATCGCTGAATATCTGTTCCTTAACAACGATACTTTGAATTTTCTTAAACCAACACTGATATTTCTATTCAGTGCTTCATATTTTCAAAAGTGTCCCTGAGCTTTCAAAACCTCAGAGACATCCTAAAATATGAAAGGACAGTTGTGACGTCATCGCAACGGATAAGCCCTGGCACGTTCTTTTTCTGACACACGATTGCACGTTTTGTTTACCTTCCAATCAAATGCAAACACGTGTCCGTGTCATGATGAAAATCTTTTCCCGCTCAAGATTTTCTCTCTCTCTACTCTCTCTATATAAACCATTTTGGGTTTATATTTTTCTCTTTACGCGAAAAACTTCTCCTCCAAGCAAGAAAAAGATTTACTGTTGCATTTTGAGATCTCAAAATTTCCAGAGACTGTTCATCTTCTTCTTTGACGAACCAGGTTAATACTCTTATTATTTACCTACATTACTTGCTTATGATCTTATTCTTTGCTTTTAACAGATCAAACAAAAGAACTTTTATAAAATGAAATCATTTTCTGTTCATGATTTTAGGAATACAACCTTCATGGTTGTTCTTCAAGTTTATATCAAAACTCGTAAACTTGTTCTTCATATGTTTTTCCAGAATTCCTTCTTCAAATGAAAACTGTAAAACACATAATCTCTACGGTTTGTAACTCTTTCTCAAAACAAGAAAAACCCTAATCTTTCTCAAAGGTATTTTTGGCTGAATGAAATGGACAAAATTCAAAAACATCTTATTGGAAAATATTTCCACATTAAGACTATTTGTTTTGTTGATCTTTGGTTAAGCTGATTACAGAAATGGCTGCTCCTTCTACTGGTATTCCAACTACTGAGAACACTACTGCTGCTGAGGAACTTGAAATCACCGAGGCTCCTCATGTCAAGTTCAAACTTGAGGATGTCTCTTTTACAAAATCAAACAACCTCCATGCGCTGTTCGATTTTCCTCCGAAAAAGCAAGTCAAACATCTAGACGACGTTGTGAATTTTCTGAAAATCTGTTGCCTCTCTACAGCCTTGACCATAACACCCCCTGCTCATCAGTTACTATTATCTCAATTTTGGTTTTCCGCCAGACACACTCAGCTACCATCATCAAAAGACCCTACCAAACTACTTGATGTTATCCTCTGTGACACTGATTTTGGCACCATCAAAATCAACCCTGCTATCATTCGAAAAGCACTGAATCTCCCTGTTGCCACAAAAGATAAACCATTTGTTCCTCTTCCTGATCCCAAGAGACATGCTGCTAGAGAAACACTCGTTGCATTCTTTGATGCAATGAAGTACGTTTGGGATCAAGGGAGAGATGAAAAAGCCGAGAAAAAACTAACTGCAATCAAGAAGTCAAAAATTCCTAGCGAGATGAACTTCATCTACGCACACCTGATAAGCTGCATGACAGTGAAGAGTGGCTCCTCTGATCAAGCTGCTCAACCTCAACAAGCCATGGGCTATGCATTGCTGAAGGGTCTCCATGTTGACTGGGCCTCGATAATCTACGACGATCTTGCGCTCAGAGTAGATTTTGCTGATAGACCATCATGGGTTCCATACCCAAGATTCCCCATCGCCATCTTCCAAACCGGCCTTAAGGATAACTACCCAAAAGTAGGGGACCTGAAACTCTCTCAGGTTGGCCCTAAGGTGCTCGACTTCAAGCCCCTGCCAAACGAGGTACGTCTCTCTACTCTCTTATCTATTCTCAATCCTCCTTCTTCTACTTCTGCGACTCATTCAGTGAAAATCCCCACCGCTGATACCCCAACTGCAACCTCCACTCCTTCTAGAAAAAGGAAACAATCTACTACCCAACTTGGTTCCAAAAGAATCAAGAAAACCAAGGAGCAACCCCCCAGCATTTACATGATGAAGACTCCTCGGCTCATCTTGAAGAGCTGATGGAAAGTTCAGTGGTACGCTCTGCCACAGCTGATCAAACCACCCCTTCCATCCCAGCTTCAGCGTCTCTAAACGCTGAAGTTATAAACTTGGAAATGAACCCACCTCCTTCAGCCTCTCTACAGACTGAAGTGATTCTCAGCGGATCCAACGCTGAATCCCGCACCCAACCATCATTCTCATCCTCCATTCCTCTCACCTCTTCTTTGGTCACTCAATCTATTCCCTATTCTCCTCAACAACCGTCATCTTCAGCGACACTACTGCTGAACATTTTTAGAGGATGATAGGACACACCACAGGACCTGCAGGTACTTCCAGTCGTCTAGGAAATATTGAAGACGACTACGAAACTTTTTCAGGACAGCTAGGTTTCGACAACTTCGCCAACCCGCCTACAGGTATACACAAAATCCCACACACTTCTCTCTCTCAACCCCAAACTTCTGAGATTTCCTCTGTTCATAAGTTTATAACTCTTTCAGGTCCTAATTTGGGGGATATCAACACCTCCCTGACGGCCCTGGAAACAAAGATGGAGTCTGTCAACAAAACTCTAACTGCCAACTCTTCAGCGGTTACAAACGCTGGAGAGAACTTGAAGACTTTGACCACTGGGGTCGAAAATAAAGCCTCCAAAGCTGATATGGAGAAGGTGGATGGTAGCATTGCTAAATTTGCTACCACCCTCGCTGAAATCTCCACCGCCACAACCACTCTCTCAACAAACTTCACCTCTCTGTCCAATGAAGTCACATCATTGAAGACAGAGGTTGGTTCTCTTAAGAGTGAAGTTTCCACGATCAAGACTGAAGTCTCTATGGTCAAAGAGATTGTTCAGAAAGTGCTCGATCTCTTGAACACCCCAACTTCTCATTTCACTCAGGCCGATCGAGACGATCTCAAAAAGATCAGTCCTGCTATTACTGGCCTAGAAGACAGAGTAGCAGCGATTGAAAACTGCATAAGAATTAATGGCCAAGTAGACAGTAATCCTATTGCTGCTGCTGTTGAAAAGTCCGTTACCTCCCCCAACCATGATGTGGAAGAGGGGGAGAAGCCTAAAGAAGACGTTCCCCATAATGATGAGGGGAAGAAGAAAAATAAAGAAGACCTTCCCCATGCTGAGTGGGAGGGTATTGAGAACCCTGAGGGAACCGAGAAACCTTCCTCTGTATCTGAGGGGGAGCAACTAGAAGAGAAGAACATTGAAGCTGCTGCTGATGTAACCTCACCCTACGCTGAAGAAGTTGAATCTGATGAAGACGAAGCTGAAGACGATGAAGCTGTCGACATCTCTGATGATGAACCATCTTCTTCTCCAAAGGATGATGATGACGATGATGATGATGATGATGATGATGACTCCTTTATCGTCAAGCCTATTCAGAAGACTACAGCTCTCAAATGGATTTCGATAAACGAACCTTCAAGGGAGCGGACCAAGACAAAGTCTGCAGCGTCTGAAGCTGACAAAGGCAAAAACAAAGGCTTTGCTGCAGAAGATAATCTGATGATCTTGCTTCTAAAGCCAGTTTGTCAGGTACACTACCTCCTATTCCCTTACACTGCATCCCTCCTCTATCCCTCCTCCATCTCTTTCTTCCCCAACTCTGCTTACTTAAACGATCGCTGTGTTTCAGCTAGTCCTCTCCCCTGTTTGAGGATCTCGCTGAAGCTCCTTCGACTACACCAGGAATAATCCTGGCCACAAGAGCTGAAGAAATAATCCCAGTCTTGGATTTAACCACTGAGACTGATGAACTTGAAGAACAACTGCTCTCTCATAAAAACAGACCTTCCTTGGCTCCTCAAAAGCTAAGTGAAGAGGATCAAGAAAAGAGAGACGCAATGATCAAACATCTCGAAGATAAGCGAATCATTCTTCCTCGTGACCAAATCCCTGCTCCCACAAAGTTCAGGATCTCAAGGAAAGAATACGAGGATCATCTAAGAGCTGAAAGATTACTCGCCGAAAAGAAGGAAGCTGAAGAATAAGATAAGGCTCTCGCCATCCAGCTTGTCCAACAATCGGTGAAAGACCCCGCGCTGAAAAGAACTCCCATTGATGTCCAACGTCAGCTATGGGATGATGCCCAAAGGATCGTTGAAGAAAAGACGAAAGTATCTGATACGACTTTGAAATGGTGTAAAGAAATGCTGAATTATCGATCTCGACCATCCAAAATTATCAAAGTAAACATCAGAGGAAGACTTTTCGTTGACATTCCTGTTGTTGAAATTGATGTATTCAGAGAAGACAAAACCAAGAAAACCTTCTATGCTACTACTTTAGAGAAGTTTGGTTTCTCTGAATGGTTGGAAGTGAAATTTGCCATTCAGGGATCGCGCTCAAAGTTCAAGAGCCATGTCGAGAAAATTTTAAATACTCAGATCGACTTGGTTTCTTCTGCTGTGGATATTCCTCCTTCCACTCATCTTCCTCCTCAACAAAGAAGAGTCTCTGCAAAGCAAAAGAAAGGCTCAGACTCAGGTCCTCCTATACGAAATGAAACAGGTATTGGTTTCTCTCGTGCTGAAGTTCTTGGCCCTGATGCTGATCTCTCAGCGCTTGACACCTCCCTACCACCTGGAGAAACTTTCATTCCTGGCAAAGTTGTAAGTGATCATTATTGTATATTCTTTCTAGACTACCAAGGAAATCATCACTTTCAACGCATCTCTGAGCTTCCAATCACTCCCATCGAACAACTCAGAGATCTCATATACTGGTGTGAAGTCAAACGCGACATTAAAGCTAGACACCTGAAGCCCTTGATTTTTGAAGAAGCTCTGAACAAAAAGAATCAAGGAGTAAATGTCCCTGACTGGATGATTCCCACATCAAATACCCTCGATGAACTTCTCATCAAGGAAGAACCTTTTGACGGATAGGATCGCCTTGTAATTCTTTCTATCCTTATCTGTCTACATCTTTTGTACTTGTAATTTTATTTGTTGTACTTGTAATTTTTCCACTTCCCTATGTAATCTTTACGAAGTTTAAAGAACAATTTAAGCGAATGTACTTTACTCCATCAGTACTGAAAAGATCCCAGAAAACAGTAAAAGGGACAAATATTTTATGAGTTCTTTTTATCCTTATGTTTTCATTAAATAGCAATTTTCTCTGTTGCTATGTCATAATCAAATAGGGGGAGATTGTTGATCCAAACCCTCAGTGATTTGATAATGACCCTCTCTTAAACACTTAGTGAAAATTGTAAGTAAACAATATGTATCAGAGTTTCACTATCGCTGATAAGTACTAAGACTTTACAGTACCGCTGATAGGAACTCTCACTCTTTAGATTAGATATTCAGCGAACACTGTTCATCATCATATAGCTCTGAGCCTGTTCAGTCTATGAGATGATCGCTGATAAGTTAGTTGTTTACTTATGATCCCTGAAGACAAGTTTCACGTCAACCAAAGTCCTCCTCGGTTTCCCTGATTGGCTTGCCTTGTCTGGTACCCAGCGATGTTATTGATTGGTCCCCTTTTCAACTTCGGGCACACATTCCGAAAGTGGTCCGGACTTTCGCACTCATAACATGCCCTTCCTTCCTCCTTTACATTCTTCCCCCTCCTGTAGTACCGGGCGGAATGACCCTTTTGTTTACAAATGCCACAGATGAGACAGGCTCCCTCATGATGCAAGTTGCGTTGGTTGCACTTTGGGTGGGGTCCACTGTATCGCCCCGCTTCCTTAGCATTCATCCCAAAATTCCTTACTACCTTCTTATTCCTGCTTGAACCAACTCCAACCGTCTTTCCCGATTGGCCCTCTGGCCTCCTCTTACTACCGACACCTTTCTGAGTCAAAGTTCCTGCCCTGACCGCATCATTGGTCAAACTAGTTGCTAAAGCCACTGCAGCTTGAATCGTGGTCGGACTTACCGACGTAACTATCCCTCGGATCTCCGGGGCCAATCCCCACAAGTATCGATCAATCCTTTTGCTCTCCGGGGTAACCATGTAGGGTACTAACTTTGAGAGTTCATGAAAACGAGCGGTGTATCGGTCTATCCCTGAACCAACCATGGTGAGATCCCAAAATTCAGCCTCCAACTTCTGAATTTGACTCTTGGGACAGTATTCTTCAGTGAGCAACTTCTTAAACTCCTCCCAATAAAGTTTGTATGCATCCTCCCTTCCACGGGTTTGGACTTGAATGTTCCACCAAGTCAAAGCTCGTCCTTGAAGATGACATGCCGCATACTCCACCATGCGGTCTTCTGAACATTTGCTGATATGGAGCACCGACTCCATACTATCAAACCACAAAAGAAATTCTACAGCACCTTCTTTTCTGTGAAATTCTTTGGGCTTGCAAGACATAAACGTCTTGTAGCTGCATCCTCTATTGTCGTTGACATCATTGGGATTTCCTCCCTTCACAATATCATTCCTATGACGCTCATTGATGCCCGCGGTGACTTGAATTACAATGTCGGGTATCGCCTCTTGAATGCGCTGAGCTATGATCTGGGCAATATCGGGGTTTTGGTCTTCAGGATTTCCTCCCGTGCGACGTGTGGATCTTCTTGGTGGCATTTTTCTAAAACACATTTACGAATATTGGTTTAATTAAAACTTTGTGTAAATAAAGTCGAATGTTTTGCAAAGAGTAATTTTGTAAATCGAAATATTAGGAATACTAAAAATAAATATTGCGTGATCAACAAACGTATAATTAAAACGTGAGATCGCTTTTCCATTAAAGTCATTAATAATAGCCGTTGATACAAAATTTCTGATGTGCATCGCACATCAGTACCAAGATGACAGAAATACAATTCGAAATACAAGGTTGAAATAACTAAAAATAAATGTACCATTTCCTAATTCTTCCACCATCCGCATCAATATCCTCCCCGATACACCTCGATCAGAACCCACAACACCAACATCGTCAGTAACATCACCACGACTATGCAAGCTATCTCCGCCCTTAAGGCAATCCTCTGAGCTACCCTCGCTCTATCCAGGGCTTCGGTCGACATGTTAGCCAAGAGATGACTCAACTCACATAGCTCCGTCACAACCTGACTTTGGTGACTAACCCGCGCTTGACAGCTATGCAAATCCGCTGTCATAGCCCGAAAATGCTGCTCTTCCGCCCATGTCATGCCAGACGCACGACCAACGGGCACTCCCGTGATGACTCGCGATGGTTCCGGCGCCTCCGGACGATCGGACCTCAACGACACTCGCCTAGGAATGGGAACACTCTTCCTAGCGGTCAGTCTAGTACGCGGCCCTCTAGAGTTCGGTTGCACAATTATAGGAGTGGGTTGCGGTAGAACTGGGGTCGGTGATACTCTCGGTCCATCATACGGATCTCGTTCGCTATCCGAGGTTCGCTCGCTCGACGGCGTGTAGGAGGGTTGAGAGTGTGATGATGATGATGACGACATAGTGGTACTGAAGTAAGAGTGCATAAAGTTACTATCGCGCAAGTATAAAGGCTATGCGTACTATACTATTGCATATTATAGGCAATAACCACGCTCATACTATGCATACTACGTGAAGCACTAAGTGAGAAAAACACACATGTTCCTAGTATATCAATTTCTGGTCTCGCATTACTCTTTCCTTTATTAAACATAGGTGATCAGGCTTTGTTTAATTAAAGACCGATGATGCAATACCCGAATTAGTTATACTAGCAATATGTTTAGTAATTTGAGTGTTATTTCCCATTTTTGGCTATAGTTGAATTTTTTCAAAGGAAAACCGGTATTCTCTATAACCTTTAGTGTTAGCTTCAATCTTCCTAATCGTAGAAGTATTTAGAAGTAGTGAAAAATAGGCCAAGTGAAGAAAGCCTCTTACAGAGGCTCTGCCGAACTTACCGAGAGATCAAGGTCAAGAAGCTACAGAAGCTACAGAGACGTCCTACAGAAGCTCTGTCACACGCGCAAAGAAGACCAAAGACACGGAATCCGGTAAAGACTGATCTACAAAGGACCATACCGCAGAACCTCTGTAACACTTTACAGAGCCTCTGCGGTCCTCACTAAAGACTTGGAAGATATTTATAATATCTTGCTACTGTTCCTTGAGCTATTCATCAACTTGCATGGCAACGTACCCTGTCCAACTTCAACGTGTCAAACTCTGAGTGGACTCAATAGGGCTTAGTACAACATAGACGTCTGCGGCATTAAATGCAATAAAGAACGTTCAACTATTCATGCCGTCCGATCAATAGTAGCTCATGCTTTATGGTCCCCTTGTAGCAGTATATAAGGAAAACTCATGTTGAGTTCTTCCTAATCAAGAATCAAGAGACAAAAATATCACAAGAACACATAGCTTATACACTTTGAGAGGCATATCTGTTTTAAAGCTTTGCTTACTCACTGTTCTTAAATCTGTTCTTGATATATATATTCAGTAAACTTTGAGATATTATTTCCTGTTCACTGTTTATTTATATTGTGTTCTAAATCTATCAAACATATCTGTTAGTTCTTCAAATACGCTTCTGCATCAAACTTAAACTTGAACTAATAGATCTGATAATCTTGTTTAAACAAAACGGGAACCAACAATTGGTATCAGAGCTATCCTTGATTTTCAATATCAAGTGATCCTCGTTTGACAACATTATTGATAGATTTTATTCTGTTTTTAACCTACTCTTCATCATAATTAAAAAGGTTTCTGTTTTCCTATCACTCTTTGATTCATTCTGATAGAAACCATTTTTCCAGGTTAGAACACCAGTAAAGTAATTCTGGATATTAGTTATTACCCAGAAATCCTTCCAGATCTTCATACTCATAAATCTTTCATCATATTATCCTTTCTGAACCACTGAAAAACTCTTACAATGACAAATACCAATAATTTTTTCACTGCTGGCTCATTAACCAAACCTCCTACTCTCCTTCGAGATGAGTATCCTCAATGGAAGATAAGAATGGTTCATTTCTTTGAGTGTACTGAAAAAACTCTCAAACAATATCTTTACAATCCTCCTCCGATCCCTATGATAACTATGCCACGTGTACCAGCTACTGCTGAATCTCCTGAAATCCCAGAACATAAAAAACCTAAGCCAAAAGGAGAATGGTCAAATGAAGATAAGGCAGAAGATGAAGTTGCACAGAAAACAAAATGAATATTAATCATGGCTATCCCCAACGAACTTTTTCAATCCTTAGATGCATGCGAAACTGCGCACGATCTTTCGAAAGAATTAGAAAGACAGTTGGAAGGGGGTGCTAAAACACAGAAGAACCGAAGGGCACAATACATAAATGAATATCATGCCTTCAGAGCCTCTGCAACAGAATCTCTGCAAACAACATACGACCGATTCAACTCCCTCATAAACAAATGCAGAAAGTCTGGCATTCACAGAACCTCGGAAGAAAATAACGTCATGTTTCTAAAGAGCCTGAATGATGAGTGGCTTCAATTGTCTATGTCTTTACAAACAAACCAAGATCTAGACTCATGGACACTATTTGATCTCTATGGAACACTAGATGCACAAGAGCCTCAAATAGTACAGGCTAAAACACTAACCATTGCACCATACGCATTGGTTAGTAAATCATTAGAGGCTACAGAAAGACCGAGAAATGAGAGAGTAACAGAGGAGAAGAAGAAGGAGAAGAAGAATATAGTGATGGTTGATAGCGAAGAAGACGAGCTGATAGAGGAAGAGATAACTCTTGCGTCATTAGCTAAATCATTGGCTCTATTAACAAGAGAGTTCAGAGGTAACCAAAGGAATTCTGGAAATGACAGATATAGCAGGGACGACCAGAGCGGTAGAAGAGATGATGGAAGAAGAGAAGAATCGAGTGACCGACAGAGGTCAGACTACAGAAATGATGACCAACAGAGGTCGAGCGACAGAAACTACAAAGGAAATGACCGTCAGAGGTCAGATGACAAGGTAGGCCACACACAAGAATTCTACAAATGTGGTAAGCCTGGTCACTACGCAAACGAATGCCGAACAGACAAAGGTGGAGATCAACAGAAGTCCGACGATCGAACTGGAAACACCTCTCAAGGTTGTTTCAACTGCGGCAAGCCAGGCCATTTCGCAAAAGAATGCAGAAGTAGACAAAACCGCCCACAGAAGGACTCAGCTTTTTACAAAAAGAAGGCTGAATATTATGCGCAAAAATCCCTAATGGCGAACAAAGGGCATTCTGAAGCAAACAAGGAGGACTTCGAGTCAGACTCTATCTCTGATGATGAATTCACCACCAATGCCTTGTTCTGTGGCATGGCAGAAGTCGACTCCGGCACTGACACTGAGGTATCCATTTCAAACTCTACCTCTTGTACTAAATCTGTAGATAATGATTCAATTAAACTTAACATTGAACTGATTGAACTAAAAGAGATAAATGAAAGCATTCAGAAAAGACACACCTTTAATGAGAGAGAAGTAAGGCTTCTCACGTAAGAAAAAAGCCAAAATTTTTGAAGAAAAGGAAAGAGTAGAAAAATATTGGAGCAAAAATATAGATCCTTTAAAAGGGCAAATTTCTGAATTAACCTCTGCTTTAAAAAACAAAACTAAAGAGCTTTCAGTTTCTAGGAGTGAAACAACTGACATAAGAGCTCTCAAAGAATACTTTCAAAGAGAGACAGAGGTACTTTGGCAAGATCTTCTAAGAAGAGAAATTTTACTTAAAAACTATAAAGATGCACAGAAGGTGTATGAAAAGGTAAACTCCCAAATAGCAAGACGAGGTATAGGGTACAGTGATATTACCTTAGGTGTTGAAAATAAAAGACTAAAACCTCTGTCTTCTCTATTTGTTTTGGGAAAAACAAATAAACCAAATTTTCCAAACTTACTCTCTGTAAGTAAAAGGGTTAAAGTCTCTGCAGAACCTCACTTGAGGAAACATACGAAGATGATCAATGTGTGGTTTGAAAACACAGATTCATCATCTTCAACCTTTGTCAATAGAGGAATCAAACCAAAGAAATATCTGAAAAAACAAGATCAGATTGGTATCTTTAAGTTTGGTAAACCAGAGACTCAAACACAGGTCGCTTTTGTTTGTATGATAAATGTCGAAAAGTAATTATCTGCAAAAGCTCCTGAGTTTAAACCCATCTTTTCAGAAGAAAAACTTAAAGAATCAATTGAAAAAGAAATTTTGGAAGTTTTTAAATCAAATGTTTTAGAAAATCTCTGTACATCTTCTATAGATCAAATTCTCGTTGAAGAGATCTCATCAGAAATCTCCGCTATCTATGAAAGTTATTCTACAGACGAAGAAAGCTCGTACGATACATGCTTAGAAAATCCAGCCTCTGTCGAAAGAGATGACTCAACCTCTGTATACGAGGACGATTCATCCTCTGACGACTCAGAGACTGATTCTAAATCAGGGATAGTTCACTGTGACACCGAGGATGTTAAATTCTCCTCTAGGGTTCTTAACAGAACAATTTTTCCAAAAGAGAAAATCACAGAGATACCTATCTGTCCAGATTTTCTCAAAATGTGTATACAAGTCAAAACCTCTACAGAGCTTGATAATCTGAAAAAGGCCTCTAAAATCCTAAAAGCTCAAAATTTTCAAAACCTTTAAAGCAAATTAAAGAGAATCCTACTTGGAAACAAAAAGAAAAAAGGCCTGAAGCTAACAAATATTTTTCCTCTGTGGCAGTGAAGAAAGATGTTCACCACAGAAGAGACTCACATAAGGCAGGACCTAAACAAGACTTTTTCAAACAACATTCTAGTATCCATAGATCTTCTTGTAATAGGAAATCTAATGTTAAGAAAGAATGTAATGCCTCTGTGGTTCAGTTCAATAAATTCAATGAAAAGTTCAAACAAATCACGTCTCATATTAAATACTGTCATTGCTTTGATCTTATGTTCAAATTGAATAATCACTTCTCAAGTCCAGATTGCTTACTCTCCTCTAAAATTCAAACTCCAAAGTCAGAACCAAGAGAGAAACAATATGATTTTTCTACAAAAGATAAAATGTATTTCAAGAATGCTAAGGCAAACTTGAAAAATTCTAACAATATTGGACCCATATGGATATGGGTACCTAAATCTCTGTGATTGTCTTACAGAAGCGGTTTGTGCCAATTTGGTATCTTGACTCCGGATGCTCAAGGCACATGACTGGCGACAGAAGTTTACTATCCACGTACAAAGAAACACACGATGGTGGATCTGTAACTTTTGGAGACAACAAGAAGGGATAAATCAAAGGCTATGGAGTCATACAGAAGGAAAACGTCTCTGTATACGAAGTTGCATATGTGAATGGCCTTAAACACAACCTACTCAGTGTAAGTCAACTCTGTGATACAGGATTCGATGTGTTATTCAAAAGAACTTTCTGCTCTCTGCAAAGTGAAGACACATGAATGGAACTTCTGCGAGCCGAAAGAAGAGGTGATCTGTATCTGATGAATTTTTGTTCCAAGAACAAGGACAAAGTTTGCCTTGTAGCCTGCAAAAGTGAGGAAGCCTGGTTATGGCATAACAGGTTCTGTCACTTGAACTTTCACACCCTGGATAAACTGGTCAAAGTTGATCTAGTTAAAGGTTTGCCTAATGTTAAATTTAATAAGGATCATTTGTGTTCTGCCTGTGAAATGTGAAAACTCAGAAGAGCTTCTCACAGAGGCAAAACAGATGTGTCTTGCACTAGAATTTAATTGACGAGTATTCGCGATTCACATGGGTTGAATTTGTCCGAAAGAAATCAGATGTTCCAATCATCTTGATTAATCTAATGAAAAGAATCCAAGTTCTTTATGAATGCAGAATACAGAAGTTAAGAAGTGACAATGGCACAGAATTTAAAAACTCTGTCATTGAAACCTATCTTTAAACAGAAGGAATTTCACAGAACTTCTCTGCCGCATGCACTCCACAGCAGAACGGCGTAGTCGAAAGAAAGAATCGAACGCTCGTGGAGGCCGCAAGAGTTATGCTATCAGCATGCGGATTACCGATGAACTTTTGGGCAGAAGCGATTTCTACCGCTTGTTATACACAGAACCGTTCAACCATTGTGAAAAGACACCTCAAGACTCCTTACGAATTGATCAACAAAAGGCGGCCAAACATCAAATTTTTCCATGTGTTCGGATGTAAATGATTTGTTTTAAATGACAGAGATTCCAGAGGAAAGTTTGAGGTAAAAGCTGACGAAGGCAAATTCATTGGATACTCTGCCACTTCCAAAGCCTACAGAGCATTCCTTACAAGGTCTCGCAAAATCGTAGAAAGCATCAATGTTTCTTTTGATGATTCATTCCAGAAGACTTCTGAGCAAATCAGTTCAGAACTCGAACTTAAAAGGGAAACCTCTGGCATCTCACAAACGAAAGAAGACTTAAATCTTCTATTTTTAGAGATGTTCCACGACGACATTGATCCCTCTGTTGGAACAAACATAGCTTCTGAAGAATCATCTTCCATCGGTCAAAATCCTACAGGTATGACTCTTACTAGTCCAAATAATGATTCATCTTCTTCTATAAATACTACAGATGCAAATGCCGAGGTAGAGACTGCAGAAGATGAAACAACGAGGAAAACGACCCCAGAAGCTGCTGAAAATCAAACTTCACAATCCACAGAGGAACCAATTACAGAGGATATAGAGGACCAAGTCTATACGTCCTCAGAGGAACAAACTCCACCACCTCTCATACCAATCATTCCACAAGCTGTAGGATCAACTACAAAGGCACGCACTACTACAGAGGATATACAAGAAGAAGAAGAACAACAACAAGAAGCCTCTGAAGAAAGATTCGATGACATTGGTGACCACCTTCCACACACAACTAAGTGGACAAAAAGCCATCCTCCAAGCCAAATAATCGGCGAACCTTCTGACACGGTAAAAACCAGATCTGCCACTGCTAATTTTTGTTTCTTTACAAATTTTATCAGTATGATAGAAACAAAGAAGATTTCTGAAGCCCTAAATGACCCAAACTGGGTAGACGCCATGCAAGAAGAACTTCTGCAGTTTGAGCGTAACAGAGTATGGACTTTAGTACCTCTGCCACGAGGGAAACAGGCCATTGGGACTAAGTGGGTCTACAGAAATAAGAAGGATGAAGATGGAGTGGTCATCCGAAACAAAGCACGATTAATGGCCAAGGGATATAGACAAGAAGAAGACATAGACTACGATGAGACTTTTGCCCCTGTCGCACGGCTCGAAGCAATAAGAATATTCTTAGCCTTCTTAGCCCACAGAGGATTTAAAGTTTATCAGATGGACGTAAAATCATCTTTTCTCAACGGTGAAATCCAAGAAGAGGTTTACGTAAATCAGCCACCAGGGTTTGAAAGATCAAAGTTCCCAAGGCATGTATACTACCTTGAAAAGGCTCTGTACGGACTGAAACAGGCTCCAAGAGCATGGTACGAACGACTTTCTACCTTTCTTCTAGTCAATGGCTACGACAGAGGTACAACAGATACAACCTTATTCTATAAACGTAAAAACAGTGAAATAATGCTAGTACAAATCTATGTGGACGACATAATTTTTGGGTCTACTAATACAGAAGAGTGCAAAAGTTTTGAAAAACTCATGCAGAGTGAGTTTGAGATGAGTATGATGGGAGAATTAACATTCTTCCTAGGACTCCAAATCAAACAATCATCTGAAGGAATTTTTATAAATCAGGCCAAATATGTCTCTGACATTCTTTCCAAATATAGCTTCTCTGATACCTCTGCAATGAAAACTCCAATGGCCACTGGAAATAAGTTATTCTTAGATCCAGATGGCATCTCTGTAGAATGCACTCTTTACAGAGGCATGATTTGATCTCTATTATACTTAACTGCAAGCAGACCTGACATTATGCATGCCACATGTCTTTGTGCACGTTATCAAGCTAATCCTAAGAAATCACATTATGATGTTGTAAAGAGAATCTTTAGATACCTAAAGGGGACCAAAAGTCTTGGTCTCTGGTATCCACAGAACTCTGGTTTTTGTCTTAAAGCCTATACAGATTCAGACTATGGAGGATGCATGCTCGACAGAAAGAGTACCTCTGGGAGTTGTCAATTCCTAGGTGGTAAACTAGTCAGTTGGACCTCCAAGAAGCAGAATTGTGTCTCAACATCTACGGCAGAAGCTGAATACGTTGCTGCTGCTAGCTGTTGTTCTCAGGTTCTATGGATGAAGACTCAGCTAAAAGACTACGGCCACATCCTACTCAAGATACCCATCTTCTGTGATTCCAAAAGTGCCATTGCCATCTCTGCCAATCCAGTGCAACATTCAAAAACCAAGCATATTGATATGAGGTACCACTTCTTGAAACATCATGTTGAATACGGCACAATCGAGATGCATTTCGTTCCCACAGAATATCAACTCGCGGACTTATTCACCAAAGCTTTAGATGAGAAAAGATTCAATTTCTTGGTGGGTAAATTAGGAATGATCAATATGACGTGAAAATCCTCTGTAAGTATAGCTTATCTTCTGTAAATATGTGTATAAATATATTGCTTTATTTTATTACCTTGATTGATTTCTCTATATGTAAATTCTAAATCTTAAAATAGTTCTTGATATCACGGAGCTTCTGTGGGTCTGTTCAGATCCTCTGATGACCCCTACAGAACCTCTGGAAAACATGACCTATGTTCTATGCAAAACTTATCATTCTTTGATCCAAGCATAGGTCAAGGGGGAGCAAAAGGAAATTACTTGATCTACAGAGGTGATTAGATCAAGGGGGAACAAAAAAGGACCCTGAAATAATCTACAGAGGTAAATCTTTCAATGGGGAGCCAAAGAAGAGTGTCGATGAATCTATATCAACAGAAGTCAGACGTCACTGCCAAGAAAAGGAGAACCAAAAGGTATGTCTCTCGTACAAAAGATTTTTGAAAATAGTTTTCTAGGACACAAATTGTCAAATATGTCCTAAAAATACTGTGAATAACATGTCAAAAATCAAAAGATCAAAAAGTTTCATAAAATTCGAGTTATGAGAAATTTAAGGTCATAGAGCTTCTTCTGAGCTCAACAGAGGTTCTGCAAGAAATATGCTCTGTGATCGCAAATTTAGCCTCTATCGATCTTTTGAGATGCTATCTCGGAAACCGAATACACACACCATGACCTTCTCGAACAAAACTTTTTTCATAACAGTTTTCTCGGACACCAACTTTCAAATATGTCCGAAAAACATCTCTTAAAACAGATCAAAAATTGGATGATCAAAAAGTTAAATAGAATTTTAGTTATGAGATTTTTTCCCTCACAGAGCTTCTGCTGGCCCTGACAGAGCTTCTGCAAGTTCCAACAGAGCCACAAAACCTCAGAATAAAAATTCTTCACTAAAATCCTATCGATCCTCTCCAATGCCTTTACAAATGTTTTGGTTATAGAAGAACCTACAGAGTCATGATAACAATGAGATATAAGGCATGAACTTCAAGTTTTTCAAAATCACAGAGCTTCTGTAAACCACAGAGATTCTGTAAACCACAGAGATTCTGTCAATCTGCAACTTGGGCATTTCTGTAATAATAACGATTACTTTTACTGAGAGTGAAATTCATACGGCTAAGAACAACCCCATGCGCCTAGCATTAATGGGCCGCGCACGACGTCCTGTCATCCTCTGACATGGCCTACGTGTCTCTTTTTCATTGGGCGTACATGGAACGTTTTCTATGGAAAGTTGAACCCGCCGTTCTAACTCGAGTACGGATTCCAAATATTTATCCATTGCCATATATTTTTACTTTTCGAATTCTACCATTTTACACTCATATAAAACCCAAGCTTACCTTCTCATAAAACCTTTACAAACTCTCATTCTTCTCCGGTGAAACCCTGCAAAAGCTTGCAAGAATCCTATTCTTCTTAACAAATGGCTTCATATTCTCAAGTTATCTCCCCTGCACACTCTCCGGCGAACTCACCAGAACATTCACCTGCTCATTCGGAACATTCAGAAAACCCCCCATCTCGCCAAAAATATTGAACAAGAAGATTCCGGCGACACAGCTGACTTTGCTCCGACCACACATCTTCAAAACTTTATAGCAAAGGATCATTTCGAAAAGGTACTGCCAATCAAATCAAATAATTGCTACTTGGTCCCCTCACCCACTGCTTTCGGCGAAGCCCATGCCCTTCTTCTAAACATCATGGAAAATCATGTCCTCTTCCCTTTACTTTCAAGAACCCCAAACAAAATACCGGTTAGGTATTTGAACCAGTTTTGGCAAAGTTGACGATATGATAAAGATGATTCTCTTATCAAAGGGTACATCTCCAAGCCTGACAAATCTGAGCATTTGGAAATCAAGTTTAATAGAACAATGTTCTCACTTGAGTTCAACCTACCAACAAGGGGTCTTCTTGGACTGAAGAGATATGCAGAACAACCAACAGACGACGAGCTCTGTCGTTTTATGGAAATGCTTGGGTACAACACCCAACTTAGGAAGAGAAATGACTTCCGCAGAGGCAGACTACCACCTCTGTGGAACACCTTGTTTTCAATCCTCAACAGATGCCTTACAGGGAAGATAGGCAGCATTGACCAGAGCTCGCATCAGATTTTAACCATCATGTATGGGGTCTACTACGATCTCCCACTCGATTACTCGACCATCATGATGCAGGAGATAATCAATACGATCGACAGAAAGAACAACACCAGAAGGGTAAAAGAGAACGATCCTAAGTTTCTACCACCTCTGTAATTCCAAAGGATATTGGGAGTCCTGTTCGAACCTCTGTTGATGATACAGAACTGGCCAATGGAAGGGCCGACTCCCAAACAGTTCCCAATGAACAAAAACATCCCCATCGATCATACAGATGGCTACACCCATTGCAGACCTCTGTCAAAGAAGCTTCTGAAATATGCCACGAACAAAACCCTTAAGTTAGAGTATATACGCGATCATAGGACTCCAAAACCAAGCCCTGTGACACCCCCGCGTTTAGGTGTCCCCCAAGGAACAATGGTTGTAGAACCCCTCTCTACAGAAGCAAAGAAGCAGAAACTAGCAAAACACTTGGTAATCCAACTTAGCTTTATGGCCAAACGTGACGAGCTCATGTCAAAGAAGTCTTCTTCGAAAACCTCTGCCTCTACCCCAAAGACAAAGAGGAGGAAAACTGCAGAAGGCAACTCCACAAGCGCTGCAGAAGATCAACCTTCACCTCCTCATGCCATAGAAATTGGCTCCACTGCTCCTCCCTCTTCTCCAGAACAGAAGAAGAAAAGAAAATCGAAAACCACAGAGGAAGGGGCACCAAAACCCAAAAGGAGGAAGACCAAAAAGAAGCTTGATAAATTGGTTACCATCGCAGAAGAGGAAACTGCAGAAGAAGGAACTGCAGAAGAAGAGGTCGCAGAGACCCGGGTCGAAGAAACTGCAGAAGAAGAAGTTGTAGAAGAGGGATATCAATCACCTTATCAATCCCCAGATCGATTCGCTCATCAAGGAAACTTAAACAATTTTCTTCAACACCCTGACTTTGCTAACACCCTAAATACAGCTGGGTGGAATGCACCACCACTTGACCACCACACCACAGAAGAACAAGACTTCTCTATCTCTGGAATTGACACCAATCTGCAAGAAGATGATCAAACCCCAGAGATCAACCATCTGAAACCCCTAACATTCTACAGAACCCATTCATCCAACAGGGACTGGACGTCCATAGAAGGAGTCCAAACCAGGCCTCAGAAGCTGAGTGGAATAGAGATGAGGTTACAGAGGTTTTAGAAAGAATGGGGGGAAAAGAAAAAGAAAAAGAAAAAGATGTCGAAGTTGTAGAGGTCTCAGAGGTAGATTCAGATGAAGAAGAAGCTGACCAAATACGAAAAGGTCTCTATCATCCACATATCATGCAATTATACGGCTCTCATCCAATCTACGACTTCTTAGTCACAGAGCCAGGAACTACAACAGAAGTTAGGGAAGAAGCACCAAGCCATAGGATAGCGACAAAGACTGAAATGATAAATAATGAAGTAGTGCTTGGATGCCTAACAGAGGAAGAAACAGAAAAAGATGCCGTAGAAGTAGAAGGCACACATCCTCAAACCCCTCCCAGTGCAACCCACACTTCTAACACCGCAGGTCTAGCTGCAGAAGGTGTTATTGAACAAATGCAGCACATCTCGATCCAAACCCAACCCATCCAGCCAGAGGTCAGTCTTTCGACTTCTGCGCCCACAGATACCGGGGAATCAATTCCTAGGGAGTCTCCTCAAAGAGACTCACCTATAGTTCGTGATCAATCGCCCCAGATCACACTAGAACACCCTACAGAGGAATTCGTTTCCTCTGCCACTCACAATTTAGGGCCAAAACTTCTTTCAGAGAGAAGTAGTGAGCACAAAGACGAAGAGACTCTAGACAAGTCTCCAAGTCAACAGAAGAACATTCCGATACCCACCTCTGGAGTGGATTTGGACACTGTTCTTCACAGAACTTCTGTAGATATCGAAACTCAGGTTTCTTCTCGAAGATCAGATAGAAATCCTTCCACCCCCAACGTACAAATAAGGGTGAACAAAGGTGTCCCAGGAACAGGGACTCACTCTGGAGAAGGGGTTGTTCCTCCAGAGGTTACACCAGGGACACAAGTATCAAGGGATGAGTTCCAAACCCTTGTCACCTCTGAGAACCAAACCATGAAAGAGTTGCAAAGCTCTTTCACATCTTTTACAGAGACAACATCAACGGCCTTGCTAAATCTGAACACCAAAATGGACAATCTGTCCACAGAGGTGAAATCCGCCATCACAGAGATGAAGTCTTCTGCTCAAACAACTGCCACAACTACAGCCACTTCTGCTGCTAAAGATTTCGGAATAGCCGCAACATCTGCATTCAAGGAATCAGTCAAGCATTTCCTTGAACAAATGAACAAGCAATCCAACAAATCAAAGGGCATTACACCTACAGATCTACAGAACGCCCTCAAACACGTACAAGAAGAGGCAATGCGCAACACTACAATGATGCAGCCAAAAGACTACATGACCAGAGCACAGCTAACAGAGCTCGGGCAGAATGTCATAAACCAGGTCACATAAGTCATCGTCTCTTTCACTATTGCAAATGCCAACTACGTCAAAGAATTCAGAAAGAGTGTCGGCAGAATGCGCTTCAACACGGAGGCAGAGCTTGCAACTCTAATCGGCCTATGTGATGATGTATGTGCGAAGTTGATGGCTGCAGGAGCAGAACTACCAAAGAAACCCAAAGCTTCCTGCAGAGCAGAGGGTACTTCTGATAAGAGTCAGGATGACTCTGATGATGACCATCCTGGTCCATCAGATCATCCTGGGGGGGAGAATATAAGGGAGAAAGCTACGACCAGAGGACTACAAGCTCCACCAATCGCAGCAGAACCAATCAGCCAAGCCCCTCCACAACAAACCAAAGATCAACAAACTCAACAGACCACAGAGACAACACCCATCTCTGTGGAATCAACCGCTGAAGAAACCCATGTACCAGAAGCTCAAAAGACCACAAAGGCAACACCCACCTATGTGGAATTCCCTACAATGTTTGGAGTAGATGTTCAACATCTGTCATCCTCCACAGAAGAAGATATACCCTCCCAAACTACAAAACCAAAAGAAAAACCCAAATCCATCCCAAGAAGAAAGTCCACTGCCCACGAACGAAAAAGAGCAACGACCTTTGCTTCTTCTGTTATAAGGAATATGCACAAAACAATGACTGAACGAATGGCGCAGAGAGAAGAAGAAAGGCACAGGTTCACATTAGCTTTCAAAATGGCAAGAAGATTTGATATCCAACCTTCACCAACAGAAACCAAGCTCACAGAAGAAGTCACCAAAGAACCTCCAACAGAGGTTACAGAGAAAATCAAGCCAACAGAACCAACGCCACAAAAGTCCCCTAAAAACAAGTGTCAAAACCTACAGAGGCAACCCCCATCATTCCAACAGAAGCACAAACAACCAAACCTACAGAAGCAACAGGTTCTGCACCTCAAAAAACCAAAGACAAGGGCAAAGCAATACTGACAGAAGAGCCCAAGAAAAATAAATCATTGCCTAAGCCTACAGAGAAATTGATGAAAAGCGCGTTTGATGCCTTTCAAACTCCAAAGCCTGAAGAAGAGGACTGGGCATATGGATTGAAGCCTCTGTCAGACATTCCTCTATCAGGAAGAGCTGCAGAAGTTGTTACCAAGATGGACAGTCTCAGAAGACAAGTACCACAACCTGGTCCAACATAAGAAGAAATGGAAGAAGTGGTATACAAATACCTCTATAAACAATCTTTTCAGACCAATCATCCAACAGATCATGTGACAGATCCAAAGATCAGAGAAGAATTTGACAACGCCTTCACCAGGACAAAGCCAAGAACCAAAACAGACGTCTTCTCAATCCACAAGATCAAAAAGGTAATCTTCTGTAGATACTCCTTCACCAGAACCTATCCAAGGGTCAGGTACAATATTTACAGAGTCAGAAGGGTAAACAATTCAGAAACCACCTTTGCTGATGCTGACCTAAGGAATCTGAATCCCTATGATCTACCTGACCTTCTGCAATGGATGAAGGACAACTACAACACAGAACCAAACACCAAAGCATATCAAGTGTTGAGAAAAGCAACGAGGGAAAGTCTTATGATCTACAGTCTGACAGACTTTCAGCTGGGAAAGGATCTTGGTCTCAAACATCTGAACCTACGACCACCAGAGGATCGCTGCCCACCTGACGCCGTACCCAACTCAATCATTACAGAACCAAGGTTCGGGTTAGTATTTCAAAACCCACAAGGCGAAGTCAAACTTTTTGTGAGCATGGACTGTCAGAAGTACGCAACTAGTACTCTGAACAAGCTCAGAGCAAACCTTGTAAAATACAGAGATACCGAGCAAATGGATAGAGACGCTGCAGATACCTTCATCAGAGAGATTGATGCGACAATACGCTTAAGAGAACTCTGCATCGGTTTCTACAAAGAGATCAGAGAAGTCGGAAGAGACAACAGAAGCTACAATGATTTCAAAGACGCCAAAATCTGATTCTCAAACAACCAATGTCTGCAAACCATGTTAAAGTTTATCTTTCATTATACTCAAATGTAAAATGCCTCTGGCATATCTCTGAATGAAAGAACTTTCGAGGTATTGTTTAACCTCTTTCTTATCTAACTTAGCCTAAAAATACTTAAATGTCAAATTTTTATTTTTCACTGCTTAGGGGGAGATTGTTAGCTTCAATCTTCCTAATCGTAGATGTATTTAGAAGTAGTGAAAAATAGGCCAAGTGAAGAAATCCTCTTATAGAGGCTCTGCCGAACTTACCGAGAGATCAAGGTCAAGAAGCTACAGAAGCTACAGAGACGTCCTACAGAAGCTCTGTCATACGCGCAAAGAAGACCAAAGACACGGAATCCGGTAAAGACTAATCTACAAAGGACCATACCGCAGAACCTCTGTAACACTTTACAGAGCCTCTGCGGTCCTCACTAAAGACTTGAAAGATATTTATAATATCTTGCTACTGTTCCTGGAGCTGTTCATCAACTTGCATGGCAACGTACCCTGTCCAACTTCAAAGTGTCAAACTCTGAGTGGACTCAATAGGGCTTAGTACAACATAGACGTCTGCGACATTAAATGCAATAAAGCACGTTCAACTATTCATGTCGTCCAATCAATAGTAGCTCATGCTTTATGGTCCCCTTGTAGTAGTATATAAGGAAAACTCATGTTGGGTTCTTCCTAATCAAGAATCAAGAGACAAAAACATCACAAGAACACATAGCTTATACACTTTGAGAGTCATATCTGTTTTAAAGCTTTGCTTACTCACTGTTCTTAAATCTGTTCTTGATATATATATATATATTCAGTAAACTTTGAGATGTTATTTCTTGTTCACTGTTTATTTATATTGTGTTCTAAATCTATCAAACATATCTGTTAGTTCTTCAAATACGCTTCCGCATCAAATATAAACTTGAACTAATAGATCTGATAATCTTGTTTAAACAAAACGGGAACCAACATTTAGCTCGGATACCAAATCTGTCACACCCTGCTAAAGCGGAAACACGGGATGTGCAGCTCAAGTTTCATAGCAAACGTTACAAGATCACACCAACCATCAAAATACATTCAAAAGCTTACAACATTGTCTTTTACAAACGTTTTACGAAAGGGAAATGAACATAATTTAAAAACATAGAAAGCTTCAACACGCGTAGCCTTCCTAAGTTCCAACCTTAAACACGTTCTCCTGAAAAGCATGTAAATAAAAGGTCAACTAATGCACTAGTTGGTGAGATCACAGGTTTATAAGTACAATAAAGTTTGTCATAGAAATAGTTTAAATCCGCACAAACGGATATGTCAACCGGTTGTGAAAACACTTGCTCAAGGTAATTGTATGTATGATGTTTAAGCTAGGAGCCCGTTACCCGACCTATGTGACAGAACGCCCCTCCGCATGTTCTATCATCAACAATGCATACGAACAACAATAATTATGCACTCAAACAAGCGCGACTTGTGAGTGGGGTTGTCAATCCAAATAGCGCTATCCATAATTACCAACGGCTCAATACATGAGTTAAACGGGTAACATAGATTAAACGGGGACTTAATATGATAGAGAAAACTATTGATCCAAACCCTCAGTGATTTGATAATGACCCTCTCTTAAACACTTAGTGAAAATTGTAAGTAAACAAAATGTATTAGAGTTTCACTATCGCTGATAAGTACTAAGTCTTTACACTACCGCTGATAGGAACTCTCACTCTTTAGATTAGATATTCAGCGAACACTTTTCATCATCATATAGCTCTGAGCTTGTTCAGTTCTATTGATGATCGCTGATAGTTTAGTTTGTTTACTTATGATCTCTAAAGACAAGTTTTACGTCAACCAAAGTTCTACGCTAAAGTCGAAGATCAAGCTCAAGAACCAGCGACAAGTATACTAATAAACTGATGCGGATATCAGCGAAGCCAAGATTTGTCCACTCAACGTGAAGTATCAAGTAGAAGATCTGACTCAACGAAAGCTGATCATGAAGTCTCCATGCATGTTACTATTGTCTTACCTCCCTTGTACGTCTCCTTACGAACTGTCAGAATGGACATCCCTTTTGTCTGTAATCGTACAACAACTCTGATTCTACACTGTACACCATGCGGCTACTAAGGTTGTCTACAAAGGTCAATGACATACAACCACTCAACTGCTGCCACGTGTAAAGCAATACTGCCATGCATTAAATGCATGCAGTGTATAAGAAGAACCCTACTTCAGTTTTTGAAGTGTGCTCGGACCATCTTCTTATTTCTCTCTTATTGTTAAGTTATTATTCGTAATTTCTTTAACTTTTTCTAGTGCAAGAAACTTAGTGTTCTTAACTTGTTTAGATTAGGTTTATCCTTAATCTTGTTCCGCAACAAGTTGTAAACTGTCTTGATTTATCAATAAACAATTTAGAAAAGTAAAAATCATGTGTTTGTATTCAACCCCCCCCCCCCCCCCCTTCTACAAACTTGTATAGCCCTTCGGGACCAACAAGTGGTATCAGAGCGGATTTGTTTAATCTCATAAACAATATCTGATCTATACTAAGATTTCTCTTCCTTGCTATTTTTTAAAACGGCTACCAACACAAACACTAACTATATTGACAACGGTTCTCTTGCAAAACCCCCTAGATTCCAGAGATAATTTTAATCTATGGAAAAATAGGATGATTCTCTTCTTAGAAGGTGTAGACCCTACTATGCCTTACTATCTTGAAAACGGCCCATATATTCCTATAAGAATTGATCCTGCAGTTCCAGCCGCTGAGAATAGACCTGCTATTCCAGAAAAGCTGATTCCCAAGGAAATTCATATGTGGACTGATGAAGATAAGAAGAAAGTGGCTATCGACACCAAAGCCAGATCCATACTCTCCATGGCTCTTCCTGACGAAGTCTACCATTCCGTCATGAACCTGAAAACCTCAAAAGATATGTGGAACACAATCTGTGTTCAGTATGAAGGTACTTCTAAAGTCCAAGACTCTCGGAAGATCAACCTGGTAAGACAGTACGAAAGCTTCATTTGTGGTAAGAATGAAAGTCTCTCTGAAGTACACCAACGTTTTAACTGCTTAATAATAGATCTGAAAATTGTTGGTAAGGAATATTCTAACTTTGAAGTACTGACAAAGTTCTTAGAATGTTTACCTGAAAGTTGGGACAGTTATTCAATGTGTCTCAAGCTGTCAAAGGATCTAAAATCAATGGCCCTTTCTACCTTATATGGCACGATGCTGAATCATGAGCAATCGAGTCATCTTAAGAAGAATCTTGTAAAAGATTCAAAAAGCACCCCTGTCGCTTTACTCTCAGAGTCACCTTCTACTCAGCGATCGACTATCACTGTCACTGAGTTGGAAACTAACTCTGAAAGATCATCAGACTCTGACGTTTCAGATAAAGATGAAACTCTAGCATTCCTGGCTAATAAGTTCAGGAGATTTGCTAGAAAGAGTAATTTCAAAAGGAATAAACCTCTTGCTATTACTGACAAGCCAAGATCATCAACCCCTGTTATTAAGGCTACTGCTACTTGCTATAACTGTGAAAAGATAGAACATTTTGCTAGCGAGTGCAGGTCAAAGAAAGTCTCTAGACCCTCAGCTTTTCCCAATAAAAACTTTACTCACAGGACTAGAGATGAAAAATACAAAAAGCTGAAAGAAAGGTATTCAAAGCTGAAAACCTTTAAGAAGAAAGGCAAAGGCCTTATGGCTGACTATGATTGGGATGCCTCTGACGAAGAATAATCATCTGACTCTGAAGATGATGATGAAGCTAATCTATGTCTCATGGCCAAACTTGAAGACGAGGAAGAAAATTCTGACATTCTCTCTACTTCAACCTCTGCTACTAAGGTATCACCTTCCTTCTTTACCAATATTTTAAATATTGATGAAGATGATAGTCTTCGAAAGATCGATCTCCTGAATAGAAGTTTATATGAAGCCATGAATGGCAAAACTGTTGTTGAAAATCAAAACCTTGATCTCGCTGAACAGCTTAAAAACTGTCACCTAGTCAAAATCGAGCGCGAAGAAGCTATCGCTGTATTAAAAGCTAAAAAAGCTATTGTTGATGGATGATATAATTCCTCAACAAAGATCACTGAGATAATTAAGTCTCAGATTCCCCTGAGTGATAAACGTGGTCTTGGTTACAAAGCTGATACTCTAGAACCAACCACTGACCGTTCCATGCTTAAGTTTGGAATGTTCGTATCCTCTATCCCTGACACTTTCTCATCTCAGTGTTCCTCTTCTAAACCGCCTATCCCTGAGGAAATCTCTACCTTAACTTCTAAAGGTAAAGAAAAATTTGTTTATCCAAAACCTACCTCAATCTTTAAAAATAAAGGTAAAGGAATTGTTTTTAATCAAAATCCTCAGAAAGGTACCTTTGTACCAAAGCTGAATGCTTCTAAAGCTTCAGTGACTTATCCCTCTGGTTCAAAGAATAAGATCCCTGGATTTATTCAGCGTGGATCTATTCAGCGATCTACTCTTAGAATCAAAGTGGAAATTATTGGTAAGAAATCCGAAGAACTGAATGTTCCTCCCATTTCAAAAGCCAATAGCTTACTTGGTGCTGGTCCTTCAAATTCAAAATCAAAAGCTCAGCATGCAAATGGTCCTAGAACTACTTTTAGTTATAGGAAATGTTATCATTGTGGACTTACCAATCATATTGCTAGTAAGTGCCCCACAACCACCCAAGCTGAAAAGATAGCTAAGGTGAAGATCATTGCCCCCAAGGCAAAGAAGACCACTGAGGTTAAGAAATTAACCAAAGTGAAGACTGACAAAGCTGAATCTTCAAATGCTGCGAAGACTGCTGAACCTTCAACTTCCTCTTCTACCCCCACTGACAAGTGTGTACACATGGTTAAGTGGGTACCCAAGACAAACTAATCTTCTTTTGTAATGCAGGTTAAGAAGGGTATCTGGTATCTCGAAAGCGGATGCTCTAGACACATGACTGGTAAGAAGAACCTGCTTACTGAGTACAAAGAAGAGAAGGGTCCCTCTGTAACTTTCGGTGGAAATGGAAAAGGACATACCCGAGGGTTTGGTGTACTCTCTAATGGTACAACAACCTTCAGAAGAGTCGCATATGTTGAAGGGCTGAAGCATAATCTTCTAAGCATCAGTCAGCTTTGCGACATGGATAACAAAGTAATCTTTACTAAGGAATCATGCTTTGTCGCAGACAAAAAGGAGAAGATAGCTCTCAGCGGTTATCGACTGGAAAATGTTTATGTAATAAACATGGACACAACAACCACTGAGAACTCCTGTTTCTTCTCAAAAGCCTCATCTGATGTCAACTGGTTATGGCATAAGAGGCTCTCTCATCTCAACTTCAAGACACTGAACACTCTTTCTTCAAAAAAGTTAGTCACTAGTCTACCTCAGCACCCATACGCCAAAGAGTCCTTATGTTCAGCGTGTGAGAAAGGCAAGCAGACCAAAGCAAGCTTTAAGTCTAAGCAAGTTTCCTCAGTGTCATCTCCTCTACAACTTCTCCATATGGATTTGTTTGGCCCTGTTAACAAATAATCCATCGCTGGAAAGAAATATACACTGGTCATAGTTGACGAATTCTCTAGATATACATGGGTTATGTTTCTCCGTTCTAAGAGTGACACCCCTGAAGAACTCATCACCTTTGTCAGGAAGATGGAAACCCTGAACAACTTGACCGTTCGCTCAATTAGGAGTGATCATGGGACTGAATTCAAAAACAGTTCTCTTGATTCCTTCTTTGAGAGTAAGGGTATTTCTCACAACTTTTCTTAAGTGAGAACGCCGCAACAAAACGGAGTCGCTGAAAGAAGAAATAGAACAATTATTGAAGCTACACGTTCAATGCTCAACGATTCTCACCTGCCTACTCAGTGTTGGGCAGAAGATGTCAACACTGCTTGTTTTACGCAAAATAGGTCGCTGATAGTCAAAAGATTTAATAAAACAGCCTATGAACGTTTTCATGGGAGAAAGCCTTCAATTTGCTTTCTTCACATCTTTGGATGTCAGTGTTTCATACTGAACAACAGAGATGCCCTTAGAAAGTTTGATCCTAAGGCTGACGATGGAATCTTTCTTGGATACTCCTCAGTCTCCAAAGCTTTCAGAGTCTTCAATCGAAGAAGACAAACCGTTGAAGAAACTATTCACGTCACATTTGACGAATCCCGTTCAGCGAATTCTCGACCTTCTGCTGATACTGAAGAACTGAATCAATGGATGTTTTCTCATCTTGGTGATTCAGAAGATATTCCCACTCCTCATACTCATACCATTGAAGATTATCATCCCGAACATTCAGAATAGTGAAGCTGAAACTTCATGGGTCTCAGTTGTTCCTCTAAACACTTTGCCTGCTTCTGAACCAAATGTCTCAGACATTCCATCTACTTCTCAGCAATCAGTGAATGTGATGACATCTGCACCTACTCCTATCTAGGCTGATATTCCAGAAGTTGCTGAAGTCTCATCTTCAGCTCCTCCAGTTCAGGTTGAGTCAGCAATTCATGCTCCGGCTCAGCGATGGACTGTCAATCACCCTATTGATCAAATTCTTGGTGATCCAAACGCTGGTGTTCAGACTCGACGAAGTGCAGGTAATATTTGCTTATTTGTTAACTTTAATTCTCTGATTGAACCAAACAAAATAGATGATGCCCTCAAAGATCCAAACTGGGTCAGCGCCATGCAAGAAGAGCTGACTGAATTCGAAAGAAACAAAGTTTGGAATCTTGTTCGAAGACCAACTGACAAGACATTGATAGGCACTAAATGGGTCTATCGAAACAAATTGGACGAACATGGAACTGTAACCTGCAACAAGGCTCGGCTTGTTGCTCAGGGATACAGACAAGAGCAAGGTATAGACTACGACGAAACATTTTCTCCAGTAGCTAGACTAGAATCTATTCGTCTATTCTTATCTTATGTTGTACACAAAGACTTCAAAGTTTATCAGATGGATGTTAAGTCAGTGTTCCTAAATGGAAAGCTAAATGAAGAAGTCTATGTGGAACAACCTCCAGGATTCTTAGATCCTAAGCGTCCAGGTTATGTTTATAAACTGGATAAGGCACTTTATGGCTTAAAGCAAGATCCACATGCATGGTATGACACTCTATCCTCTTATCTCCTAATTGAAAAAATTGAGCGAGGTAAAATCGATAAAACTCTATTTTTCAGAATAGTAAAAAGTCATATCATTCTTGTTCAGATATATGTTGATGACATTATATTTGGTTCTACTAACCCTGACCTTTGTACTCGTTTCGCTGATAGAATGAAGGAAGAGTATAAAATGAGTATGATGGGTGAGCTAACATATTTCCTTGGTCTTCAGATAAAACAGAATGAAAACGGAACTTTCATTAATCAGGGAAAGTATGTTAAAGATATACTGAAGAAATTCGATTTAACTCAGAGTTCAGCTATGAAAACCCCAATGGCACCACCGCTTACACTAAACAAGGATTCAAATGGAATACCTGTTAATGTCACGCTGTACTGTGGGATGATCGGCTCTCTCTTGTATCTTACAGCTAGCCGATCCGATATTATGTACGTAACCTGTTTGTGTGCATGATATCAAGCTGAACCTAAGGAATCTCATATGATCGCTGTAAAGCGAATCTTTCGTTACCTTAAGGGTACTATGAACCTAGGTCTTTGGTATCCCAAAGATTCAGGGTTTGATCTAATCGCCTATATAGATAGTGATTTTGCATGTTGCAAATTGGATAGGAAAAGCACCACAGGAGGCTGTCAGCTCCTGGGTGGAAAGCTGGTGAGTTGGACAAGTAAAAAGCAAAACTCAGTGTCCACCTCAACTGCTGAAGCTGAGTATGTAGCCGCTGGAAGATGTTGTTCTCAGGTCTTGTGGATGAGAAATCAACTACTATAAAATGACCTTCAGCTCTCGAAAGTTCCAATCTATTGCGACAGCACAAGTGCCATCGCTATAGCCAACAATCCAGTGCTACACTCAAAGACCAAACACATCGAAATCAGGTATCATTTTATCAGAGATCATGTGATGAATGGTGATATAGAACTTCATTTTATCCCAATTGACTATCAGTTAGCTGATCTGTTCACCAAACCTCTTGATGAGACAAGATTCAACTTTCTCATCAGCGAGCTTGGAATGCTGAACTTTGAAGAATAAAATCTTCAGTGGTTCACATTTAATCAGCGATCGGATAAAACCAACTTATATAACTCATTCTATCATCTTCTCTCTGAACAAAGTTGATTCGCTGATATCAAGGTATGTTTTCTCTTTACTCGCTGACGTTCACATGTAAATGCAAGATTTCAAAACAAATCACATCGCTGAATATCTCTTCCTTAACAGCGATACTTTGAAATTTCTAAAACTAACACTGATATTTCTATTCAGTGCTTCATTTTTTCAAAATAGTCCCCGAGCTTTCAAAACCTCAGAGACATCCTAAAATATGAAAGGACGTTTGTGAGATCATCACAACGGATAAACCCTGGCACGTTCTTTTTATGACACACGTTTGCACGTTTCGTTTACCATCCAATCAAATGCAAACACGTGTCCGTGTCATGATGAAAAACTTTCCCGCTCTAGTTTTTCTCTCTCAAATCTCACTATATAAACTATTTCGAGTTTATATTTTTTCTTTACGCGAACTTCTTTTCCAAGAAAGAAAAGATTTACTGTTGCTTATTGAACTCGAGTTTTTCCAGAAATCTGTTCATCTTCTTCTTCGATAACCAGGTTAATATTCTTATTATTCACCTGCATAACTTGTTTCTGATCTTCTTGTTGCTTTTAACAGATCAAACAAAAGAAACCTTTCTAAAATGAAATCATTTCTTTCATGGTTTTATGAACACAACCTTTTCATGGCTATTCTTCAAGTTTAAAACTCAAAATCTTAAACTTGTTCTTCATTCGTTTTTCCAGAATCCTTATCTAAAGGGAAATGGAAAACAAGACTTTTACTGGGTTTGTTTTTCTTTCTCAAAACAAGAAAACCCTAATCTTCATTAAGACATTTCTGTCTGAATGAAATGGACAAAGTTCGAAAACATCTTATTGGAAAATATTTCCACATTAAGACTATTCTTTATCTGTGTTCATGGTTGATATGTTAAATAGAAATGGCATCTTCTACTCCTGCTCCTACCGCTGAGAAATCCACTGCTGCAAAGAAACCGACTCTCGTCAATGCTCCTCAGGTCAAGTTCAAGCTTGAGGAAGTCAATTTTCAAAATCAAACAACCTCCATGCGCTTTTCGAGTTTCTTCCTTGAAAGCAAGTCACACATCTGGATGATGCTGTGAATTACCTCAAAACATGTTGCTTATCTACAGCCCTGACTATTACACCCCCTGCTCATCAATTCTTACTATCTCAGTTCTGGTATACTGCCAGAAGAGCTCAGGTACCCCATGCCAAAGACCCAACGAAGATCGTTGACTCCATTCTGTGTGACACCAAATTTGGCACCACCAAAATCAACCCTGCCATTATCAGGAAAGCACTGAGTCTTCCTACCTCTACCAAAGAAAACCGCTTTGTCCCTCTCCCAAACCACAAAAACCATGCTGATAGGGAAGCCATCACTGCATTCTTCGATGCAATGGGTTACGCATGGGACACTGGAAGGGACAAGAAGCCTGAGAAGAAATTGACCATGATCAATAAGTCCAAAATGCCCAGCGAGATGAACTTCATCTTCGCACATCTGATAAGCTGCATGACAGCAAAGAGTGGCTCCTCTGATCAAGCTGCTCAACCTCAGCAAGCAATGGGCTATGCATTGCTGAAAGGTCTAAATGTTGACTGGGCCTCAATCATCTACGACGACCTTGCGTTCAGAGTGGATATGGCTGAAAGATCTTCATGGGTTCCTTATCCCAGATTCATCAGCGCCATCTTTCAACTTGGACTTGGGGACAAATACCCACAAGAGGGTGATCTGAGACTCTCTCAGGTTGGCCCTAAGGTGCTCGACTTTAAGCCGCTGGAAAACGAGGTACGTCTCTCTACTATCTTATCTCTTCTCAATCCTCCTTCTTCTACTTCTGCAGCTCATTCAGTGGAAATCCCCACCGCTGATACCCACACTACACCCTCTACTCCTTCTCGAAAAAGGAAACACTCATCTTCCCAACTTGGTTCCAAAAGAATCAAGAAAACCAAGGAGCAACCCCCCAGCATTCACACGCTGAAGACTCCACAGCTCATCTTGAAGAGCTGATGGAAAGTTCCGTGGTACGCTCTACCACAGTTGATCAAGCCACCCCTTCCATCCCGGCTTCAGCGTCTCTAAACGCTGAAGTTATAAACTTGGAAATGAACCCACCTCCTTCAGCATCTCTACAGACTGAAGTGATTGTCAGCGGATCCAACGCTGAACATCGCACCCAACCATCATTCTCATCCTTCATTCCTCCTACTCAATCTTTGGTCTCTCCACCAATTTTCCCAACTTCCTCAGGGACACCCTTCATCGTACTTGACTCAGCTGTAGACACTCTAAATACGATGATGGATGCAAACTTAGGATCTGCATGCACCTCCATGCGCCAAGGTACTCTTGAAGGCGACATGGAATATCATTCAGGACACAAAGGGTTCGACAACTTCGCCAACCCACCTGCAGGTATACACACAATCCCAAACACTCCTCTCTCTCTACCCCAAACTTCTGAGCTTTCCTCTATTCATAAGTTAATAACTGTTTCAGGTCCTAATTTGGGGGATATCAACACCTCCCTGAAGGCCCTAAAACAAAGGTGGAAAATTACAACACCATTCTCTCCACGAACTCTTCAGCGGTTACAGACGCTTGAGAGAAACTCAAAAAGTTGACCAAGATCGTTGATACGAAAGCCTCCAAAGCTAATCTGGAGAAGGTGGATGGTAGCATTGCTCAATTTGCTACCACCCTCACTGACAATTCAACCGCCACCATCTCTCTTTCAACAAACTTCACCACTCTGTCTAATGAAGTCACATCATTGAAGGCAGAGGTTGGTTCTCTTAAGGGTGAAGTCTCCACGATCAAGACTGAGGTCTCCGCCGTCAAACAAATTGTTCAGAAAGTACTCGATCCCCTGAACGCCCCAACTTCTCATTTTACTCAGGTCGATCGAGAGGATCTTCAAAAGATCAATCATGCTATAACTAGCCTGGAAGTCAGATTAGCTACGATTGAGAACTGTGTTGGGATCTCTGGCCTAGAAGACAGGGACCAACTACACACTGCTGCTGCTGAACAATCTGTTACCTCCCCCAACCATAATGTGGAAGAGGGGGAGAAGACTAAAGAAGACCTTCCCCATAATGCTGAGGGGGAGGGTATTGAAATTGTTGTTGCTGCTACTTCTACTTCACGACCTCAGGGAGTTGAAAACCCTGAGGAAACTGAGAAACCACCCTCTGTATCTGAGGGGGAGCAACTCGATGAGCAACTTAAGGAAGCTGTTGTTGATGTGACCGAACCTTATGCTAAAGAGGTCGAGTCTGAAGAAGAAGCTGAAGACGATGAACCTGTCAACATCTTTGATGAAGAACCATCATCATCCCCCAAAGATGATGATGATGATGACGACTTCTTCTACGTCCAGCATGTTGCAAAAGCCCCAGCTCAAAAAGGGATCGAGATAAAAGAACCTTCAGGGGAGCGGACCAAGACAAAGCCTGCAGCGTCTGAAGCTGACAAAGGCAAAAACAAAGGCCTCGCTGAAGAAGACAATCTGACGATCTTGCTTCAAAAGCCAGTTTGTCAGGTACACTACCTTCTATTCCCTTACACTGCATCCCTCCTCTATCCCTTCTCAATCTCAATCCTTCTATCCTTAAAACCTCTATACACTTAACCACATTCTTTTCTCTATCTCTTTCTTCCCATGTTCTTACTTAAACAATTGCTGTGTTTCAGCTAGTCCTCTCCCCTGTTTGAGGATCCCGCTGAAGCTCCTACGACTACACCAGAAATAATCCCAGCCACAAGAGCTGAAGAAATAATCCCAGTCTTGGATTTAACCACTGAGACTGATGAACCTGAAGAACAGTTGCTCTCTCACAAAAACAGACCTTCCTTGGCTCCTCAAAAGCTAAGTGAAGAGGATCAAGAAAAGAGAGATGCAATGATCAAACAGCTTGAAAATCAGCGAATCATTCTTCCTCGTGACAAAATCCCTGCTCCCACAAAGTTCAGGATATCAAGGAAAGAATACGAGGATCATTTAAGAGCTGAAAGATTACTCACCGAAAAGAAGGAAGCTGAAGAAAAAGATAAGGCTCTCGCCATCCAGCTTGTCCAACAATCGGTGAAAGACCCCGTGCTGAAAAGAACTCCCATTGATGTCCAACGTCAGCTGTGGGATGATGCCCAAAGGATCGTTGAAGAAAAGACGAAAGTATCTGATACGACTTTGAAATGGTGTAAAGAAATGTTTGGAAGTGAAATTAGCCATTCAGCGATCTCGCTCAAAGTTCAAGAGCCATGTCGAGAAAAATTTAAATTCTCAGATCGACTTGGTTTCTTCTGCTGTGGATATTCCTTCTTCCACTATTCTTCCACCTCAAGAAAGAAGGGCCTCTGCAAAGAAAAAGAAAACCTCAGACTCAGGTCATCCTATACGGAATGAAACAGGTATAGGTTTCTCACTCGAAGAAGTACTTGGTCGTGACCCTGACCTCTCAGTACTTGACACCTCCCTGCCTCCTGGTGAAACTTTCATCCCTGGAAAAGTCGTAAGTGAACCATATGGCATCTTCTTTCTAGACTTCTATGGACAAAAACACTTTCAACGCATATCTGAGCTTCCAATCACTCCCATCGAATAGCTCAGAGACCTAATACACTGGTGTGAAGTCAGACGCGTCATTCAGGCATGTCACCTCAAGCCCCTGATCTTTGAAGAATCAAAGAACAAAAAGGATCAAGGTGTAACGGTCCCTGACTGGATGATTCCCACATCAAAGACCCATGATGAACTTCTCATTAAGGAAGAACCTTTTGACGGATAGGATCGCCTTGTAATTCTTTCTATCCGTATCTGTCTACATCTTCTGTACTTGTAATTTTATTTGCTGTACTTGTAATATTTCCACTTCCCTCTGTAATCTTTACGAAGTTTAAAGAAAAATTTCAGCGAATGTACTTTACTCCATCAGTACTGAAAAGATCCCAGAAAACAGTAAAAGGGACAAATATTTTATGAGTTCTTTTTAACCTTATGTTTTCATTACATAGCAATTTTCTCTGTTTCTATGTTATAATCAAATAGGGGGCGATTGTTGATCCAAACCCTTAGTGATTTGATAATGACCCTCTCTTAAACACTTAGTGAAAATTGTAAGTAAACAATATGTATTAGAGTTTCACTATCGCTGATAAGTACTAAGACTTTACAGTACCACTGATAGGAACTCTCACTCTTTAGATTAGATTTTCAGCGAACACTGTTCATCATCATATAGCTCTGAGCCTGTTCAGTTCTATTGATGATCGCTGATAGTTTAGTTTGTTTACTTATGATCTCTGACGACAAGTTTCACGTCAACCAAAGTTCTACGCTGAAGTCGAAGATCAAGCTCAAGAACCAGCGACAAGTCTACTAATGAACTGATGTGGATATCAGCGAACACAAGATTTGTCCACTCAACGTGAAGAATCAAGTAGAAGACCTCAGCAATCGCTGAACTTTATCATTCGCTGAGAAAGATCTGACTCAACGAAACCTGATCATGAAGTCTCCCTGCATGTTACTATTGTCTTACCTCCCTTGCACGTCTCCGTACGAACTGTCATAACGGACATCCCTTTTGTCCGTAATCGTACAACAACTCTGATTCTACACCGTGCACCATGCGGCTACTAAGGTTGTCTACAAAGGTCAATGACATACAACCACTCAGCTGCTGCCACGTGTAAAGCAATACTGCCATGCATTAAATGCATGCAGTATATAAGAAGAACCCTACTTCAGTTTTTGAAGTGTGCTCGGACCATCTTCTTATTTCTCTCTTATTGTTAAGTTATTATTCGTAATTTCTTTAACTCTTTCTAGTGCAAGAAACTTAGTGTTCTTAACTTGTTTAGATTAGGTTTATCCTTAATCTTGTTCCGCAACAAGTTGTAAATTGTCTTGATTTATCAATAAACAATTTAGAAAAGTAAAAATCGTGTGTTTGTATTCAACCCCCCCCCCCCCCCTTCTACAAACTTGTATAACCCTTCGGGACCAACAAAAACTCCAAAATCTTACAACATGCACAAAGCATACATACCATAGAACATAAGCAAGTATAGCAAGATTTGTATTTCCAAGAAAAACAAGACAACCGGTGCATAAAATAATTGTAGTAACGACTTGCTTTTCACCCCAAAAAATAAAAAATATTAAAAGGGGCTGTGATAACTCACTTGATGCGCGATGAAGTTCCGGGAATCTCCCTCAAAATACCTCGGTGTGATCCTACTTCGAACCTACGAACGTAAGGTCGCTAGTGAGTTTTAATCTTAAGAGTTCGGTAGGCTAACTATCCAAATCGTCCTAAAATGCCCTTTTATAAAATTTTTTAGAGATTGTATTTTTATTACTTTTCAATCATGACATATGCATGTCATCAAATAACTGAGATTATACCATAAAAGTGGTATATTTACAACATAAAATAATTATATAGAAACAAAGTTGCTTTCAAACCACTTTTGAGATTATTCTTTTACTGTCCAGATTTAGGTGCCACTTTCTATCCATTTTTGGATATCTTCCAGTGCATGTTTGTTAGGACAAAAATGTCTTCAAGATTTAATCTTGATTAATAAAGTCAAAGTTAGCTTATTACCTTAGTTTGTATTGAGATATATATAGCTTTTGTTTTATAGAGGGATGACACAACTATTACAGAGAGGAATACGCATAACTCACATCTTGTAATATTGAGAGCAAACCCTAATAGATCTACTTTCTCTCTCTACTCTCTCTTTAGATTCTCTCTCTAATCTTGATAGATCTTGGTTTATCAATTGGTATCAGAGGTGGAACAAGATTGAGAGATGGAATTCTACTGATCAAACATACGAATTTGGTGATTTCACAAGCAAATTTGATTGATTTTCTTGATTTTTCAAGAAAATCTCGTTTTCTTGAGATTTTATCAAATTTTGGTGATTTTTGATCGAATTTGTTCAAATCTTAGCTCGTTGAATTCGTTTTTGATAGAGGAACAAATCTTATTCAAGTATCGAAGGCTAATTTCAAAGATTTGGAGTTCAATTTGAAGATTTTTCAGATTTTGTTCATATCGATCGTAACTGTCTGATCAGTTTTTCAGATTTTGATTCAGTGATCTTCAGCGAAATTGGTTCACATCATCGTGTTAGAAATTGATTTTCTAACATTTCTACAAAGTTTGGTTGATTAATTCGAAGATTTGAAGATTTTTGGAGAAATCCACCATTTTTGAAGATTTGAAGAACACAAATGGGTTATACAATTCTTGTTTGTTTTTTGATTTGATTTTGATTGCAAAGTGTTTCTCCATCATATTAATCAAGTTTTGCATCAAAAGATTTTCAAAAACACATCAAGATTTGATGAATTTGAAGTTTTTGTGAAATTTGGTGTTCTTGAGAAAAAGTTGTCTGTCAATTTTTTTGAAACTTGATTTTGCTATTTTGTGTCGATTTGATTCATTTGTGTGCAAAATTGTTTCCAAAAACAAGTTTTAGACATGTTTCAATCAAAGATTTCAAGTTTTAATGCATAAAATTCATTTTTAAAATTTTTGAGTTGAAGGTGTTCTTGAGTGTTCTTGGATAAAACTTTTAAATCTGAGTTTTTGATCCATATTTTTATTTGAGATTTTATAAAAAGTTGTTTGTGATATTGTTTTGATCCTAAATTGAAAAATATAATATTGTTTGGTGAGTGTGTTTACGTGCAACAGCCTAGTGCCAACAACAATTAAAGAAATTTGCGCAACCCACTTGATCAGAATTGCGCAACCAACTGAATCCATTTTGCGCAAAGAATTGCGCAACCTACATGCTTGCTTGCTTGAATTAATTTCACATACTTGTTTGCTTGCTTAATTAGTTTTAGCTACTTGTTTGCTTGCTTAATTAGTTTTAGCTACTTGTTTGCTTGCTTAATCTCAGTATTGCGTTACCCTTTGAAGTGAGAATCTCGCCAAGCTTTTCGCAACCAACGGTCACGAGTTGTGTAATTTTTCGCAACTAACTATTGCGAATTCCGAACATTTCGCAACTAACTGTTGCGAGTTGTGAAGTATTTCGCAACCATCTGTTGCGAGTTTTGAACTTTTCGCTACGTTCTTTTGCGATTTCTGAACTTCTCGCCACCCACTGAAGTCTCTCAGATTCTCATAATTTTCTAAGTCTACTTTGCGCTACTGTTACTTGAGAAATTCTCACATTGCGCCTCTTTGGCTTGCGCATTTCTGACTTAGAATTTTTTTTTCGAGTTTTTACTAGTTGTTAATTGTTTGAATTTTTCAGATTAATTTTTCAAACATGAAGCGGCTTCCAGTGCTGATCAAAGAATCTGATTTTGAACGATGGAGAGTCTCGTTCATCGATTTTATTGAAAGTAGAGAAAATGGTGAATATATGATAAAATCTTTCTCCGAAGGTCCGATGATCAGATATAAAATGGAGAGTGATTTTACTGAAGAAGAGATTAAAAGAATGAAAGCCGACAAGGAAGCTTCATCCAACTTGATCTTCGCACTTTACAAACTTCCGCAACACATCTACAAACGCGTTGAATGTTTCAAAAACAATCCAATGCTTATGTGGAACGAGTTAACAAAGCAAATTCTTGGATCTGAAGTTGCGCTTAAGAGAAAGGAAGAAGAAAAGAAAGCTGAAAAAGAGGATGCAGAACAGAAATCATCAAATGCTGAAAGTGAAGAACTTAAGGAAAAGGTTATGGAGCTTACAAAGAGACTTTCTGACACGGAAAAGTTGCTAAAAGAGGAAAGAGCGAATCGTACAAATGACAAAATGTGCTATGAAAAGCAAATTTTGTCTCTTTCACAGAAAGTTTCTGAAATTGAAAAGAATGAGAAGACGGAGAAGAAAGGAAATGAAGAAAAGAAAGCCCTTAAACTCAAATGCATAAAACTTTCTAAACAAAACTTAGATTTTTAGAAAGTTTTATTTCTTGAAAAAGAAAAACTAGAAAAGGAAAGGGTTGAATTTATAGATAAAAGGAAAGAGTTTGAAGCGAAGAATGCGAAACTGTCAAAGAAAATTTGTGATCTTCAAAAGGATTTAGAAAAGGAAAGACAAGAGCTAGATAAGGAAAGTCATGAGCTAGAAAAGATGAAGAAAGCTGACTTTCAGGCTAGGAGCGTTAAAGAAGAATTTTCTAGAGAACGGAAGATATTTCAGCAGGAAATTCGTAAGCTAACAAAGAGTTTGGCTGTGTTATCGACTAATATCATGAAAGAGCAGTTGGATAAGTCTGATATTCAGAAGCAACTTGATTTGGTAACCAAGGAACGAAATGAATTATCTTACAAAGTGAAGTCACTTAAAAAATCCAAAAGCTATGCAGAATGTCCGATTCGTCCGTCGAATCTTTTCTATGATCACTCAGTGGATAATTCTTCCAAGTATTAATTTGCTGATCTTCCTTCATACAAGAAAGTCAACATGCAATGGAGAGTCAAAGGTACAATTCCTGAAAAAGATGTACCAAAATCATCGGTTTCCAACAAGAACACTAAACTGAAAGGTAAATCTTTTGTTAAACCTGATTCAATATATTCCGCAAATAATTTAATCAGGTTTGCACAAAAGAAAATTTGTTGTTCTTATTGTGGAACTAACGATTTTGTTAAAAATGATAATGTTCAATATTGGTATGGTACTTATCATTTTCCTTCTTATAGAGCTCCGCTTAACAAGTCAGGACCCAAGACTCGTTGGGTACCAAAATCTACTTAATCTATTTTTGCAGATTTAGAAGCAAAGCGTTGAACTCTTGAAAGAAGATGTATCTGTTCTTCATAGATGGTTTCTAAACACATCGGTTTAGAACCCGGATTTCAAAGTTTTTGGTTTCTGAATACATCAGTTCAGGACCCGTGCTTCAACGACAATGGCTTCTGGACAAATCAGTTCAGGACCCGTACTTCAATGGCTAAGACTTCTAAACAAATCAATTTAGAACTCGTACTTATCAGGTTAAATCTTTTACCGCATGATCATACTTCTCAGGTGATATCCTTAACTGTCACATCTTTCTATTTCAAGGAACAAGTGGTAAAAGGTAACATTGCATTATGTTTTATTTCTACTGCTTTGAATGTTTGAATTTTTACAAATTTAATTCAATGAAGTGAATTTTTTTCAACTTTCATTCCATGAATGAAATGTGTGTCAAGGGTGATTTTACAAGCGTTTTTGTATTATCTGAGTTACATCTATTTCATCTTTCACTTCTGAAATAAATCGAAAGTTCAGCAAAACATGAATGAAATTATGCTGAATGCTCAAAATTATGTGATTCTAGATTTATATAGAATATAATGCTCAAAAAGCCTTTTTGTTAGAATGATGGATGGAAACTAAAATATGGGGAAAGCACTATGTTTTAGAACCAAGTGATTGAGATGCTCTAAGTTTTAAATCTAATCATTTAGTTTGAAAGTTTGTGCCTGTGGCCTTTCTGGTTTGGGAGATTAAGTCATAAGGGGTGCTCGACACCTAGTCCCTAAGACCAACTGGTCTAGGATCGGCTGACCCAAATCCTGCTATAGAACCAGATAGAAAGCCATGTTCTACTGGTACAAATGGGTTTAAGATATATCGATGTGGCTTTTCTGGTTTGGGAAAGTAAGTTCTAAGGGGTGCTCGACACCTAGCACCTAAGGCCAACTGGTCTGGGATCCGCTGACCCAAATCCTGCTATAGAACCAGATAGAAAGTCATGTTTAACGATGTATCTTATTCTTAATAAATTTTTTGATTAAAAGATGCCAATGCGCACAAATTAAAAGATGCCAATGAGCACAAAATCAAAAGATGCCAATGAGCACAAAATCAAAAGATGCCACTGAGCACACATCTCTTGAAACTTGGGGAAAATACAAAGTCGCGATAAACCTGTAAATTTGTGAAAATTCTGATTTTGGACAAATAGTGTGAGTAGAGCAGAGTATTCTGATATGTTTTAAAATTGCATATGCTTGTTGCTGATCATATTTCGCATGCTAGCACACCAAATAGATTTAATAAAGGGGTTGAAACTGAACATTTTTAACTTGATATGCAATGATGTCTGGTATTTGAATCCAAACACATGCATTTGATTTCATTTGATTGATAAATCTGTTAAATTTCTTTTGTAAAATTTTTCAAATGATCAAATGTTAGTAGTTATAAAATGTAGTTCAATGAATTTTATTTTCCTTGTATAAAATTTCAACTACTGTGCCTAAATGAAATATATGCATATTTTCAGGGGGAGAAAACAAATTGCTCCAGAATTCTTATTTTGAGGGGGAGCAAGGTTATTCATTAAGGAGGAGATTGTTAGTGAGAATCAGAGACGCGACTGAAATTGAAAAAGGTTTTCGATGATCATGATGCACACTTTCATCGAAAAAGGGGGAGAAATGTTTAGTTCAATTTCATGTCAAAGTTTTCAAGTCAAAGATTCGATTTCATGACAGGGGGAGAAATGTTTAAAGAAGACTTCGTCTCAAGAAAGGAAAGGGGGAGATTTCTTCTTCAAGAGTTTAAGAGAAATCGATTGATCATCTTGTGATCTCTTTTTCTTAAACTTGTGCTATATGGTGAATATCCTTACTGAAAATTGAAGTTCTCAAGTCAAAGAAAGAAAAAGGGGGAGAATTCTTCAAGAGTTTAGGAAAAATCGATTGATCATCTTGGTTTCTCAAGAAGATCTATTTTTCTTAGATTTGCGCTACATTGTAACAAAATGCCTTGTGTGAAGAAGGAAATTCTCCATATCAAAGAAAGAAAATCTCCGTCAGTTCCCCGTCTGAAGATTTTGTGACGATTTGACTTTGACAAACGTTGATAAAGACCGAAGTTTTGAAGATTCAAGAAGCCGAAGAATGCTGTTCTCAAATGTTTAAATCTTGAATCCAAGGGGGAGATTGTTAGGACAAATATGTCTTCAAGATTTAATCTTGATTAATAAAGTCAAAGTTAGCTTATTACCTTAGTTTGTATTGAGGTATATATAGCTTTTGTTTTATAGAGGGATGACACAACTATTACAGAGAGGAATACGCATAACTCACATCTTGTAATTTGAGAGCTTATTGAATAGATCTACTTTCTCTCTCTACTCTCTCTCTAGATTCTCTCTCTAATCTTGATAGATCTTGGTTTAACAATGTTAGGTCAAGATATTTTATGTCCAGATAATTTTATATGTTAGGAAACCTTTGATATAAGATTCATAATTTTTAGAGGTGATTAGGTACATGAAATAATTCCTACCGTATAATCACTACAGAAAGCTTTGTTGTTTGCGCACTGTTTTTGTGAAGACTGTTTGGTAGACGAAATCTTTGAGTTTTTGAGTGAAACCACTTGGGTTTGAAACCTAACTCATAAAAACAAATTCCAGAAAAAGAATCACCCAATTTGGAGTATTATTGAGTGAGATATGACCTTTTTAAGAGAGAGATAGAACTCTGGCAGTAAGCTGTCAAAACTAAGCTTTATGCATGTGCATCCCTTTTTTCTTTTTATCAAAATTATTATTCTTCTTGCATGCAATCCGACTTGACTCATCCCCATACAGATATTTTCAGTTCTAAAACATATTTTTAAGTCATTTAAACGACATGCATGCTATCTATCAAACTCATCTTTTGTAGAAATTTGAAAATGGGTCTTTTTGAAGATTCTTGGGTGTTTATGCCAAGAACTTCTCCATGCAACTTAAAATTATATATTTTTGGCTCATGTATGTTGATTTAAACATTTTTTAGTGAAATCAAAGAGTTTTTCATACAACTTTTGGGATCAAAAGTGTAGATCTTTTAAGAAAACTACATGCATGCAAGTTAAGAGCCCATCTTTGATCTTAACATAGGTTTGATCATGGATTTACCACCTTTTTAATAACATGCAAGTATTATGGTGGTAAATATACAAACATTAAGAGGTATGTAGATGGTTCTTAACAAAAGTTTAAAGAAAATGTAGAAGAAGAAGAAAAATTACTTAAGAAAAAGCAAAAGATTAAGAGAAGGGTGTGTGGATTTCATCCATCACACATGCATTTACCTTAAACACTTGAATCTCTTGAAGATGGAGGTGTTAGGGGCCTCAGACGTTGGCATCCTTGAAGTCATTGAAACTTCTGCGGTCGAGTCCTTCTTGTATGAGTTCGTGATAGAAGCTGATGCATAGAGTTCGAAAGTTGATTGTTGCATCGATAACCTCTATCAGTCTGTCGGCAAGACTTTGATTCATGAGCTTTGTTCCTCTGTGCTCCACTAGTATCGCTCAAAACTCTGTCAAAGTACTTGTTGCGTACTTCTGACAGTCCATCTCTACGAACAACTTTGATTTACCAGAAGGATCTAGAAATACTAACCCGACCCTTGGATTTGTGATGATTGAGTTTGGTGTAGCAGAGGGAGGGCAGTAGTCTTCTGGTGGCTGAACATTTAAGCTTTTTACTCCAAGATCTCGAACCAATTGGAAATCTACCATGCTGTATAGCAGATGTTTTTCGCGTATGGCCTTTCTAATCACCCTGTAGGATCTGCGAACTTCGTCGGTTGTGAAGTTCTCTTTCGTCCATTCCAGAAGATCAGGTAGATCATAAGGATTGAGATTCCTAAGATCTGCATCTGCAAATTGGTTCTCTGATTTGTCCTCTCTTTTGACCTTGTAGATGTTGTAAGAGAGTTTAGGCCAGGTTCTGGTTCTTGAGAACTTACAATATAGGATTTTGACGATCTTGGATGTTGAGAAGACTTCGTGTTTAAGCTTGGGTTTTGTTCTGTGAAGAGGTTTTCGAGGTCAGCACGAAAGTCAGGGTCTTGAATGGTTGGTTCTAATTGATCCATTATTCCCATTCTGCTGTATAAGTACCTGTATACCATTTCTTCCATTTGTGGTGGTGGTGGTTGAGGTAAGGTTCTGCGTAGATCATCTAATTGGTTCTTGATTTCTGCCACTCGATCCTCTGAAAGTTTTGTCTTTAGATCCAGAACATGAATATTTGACAGAGGTGTAGTGCCGAAAGCCCAGTCTTCTTCTTCAGGCTTTGGTGTCTTATACGCATCCAAAGAGCTTTTCATCAGTTTTTCTGTCGAAGGTTGATGCTTGGGCTTTTTCTTCTGCGGTTCTTCTGTTATAATCCCTTTTCCCTTGCCTTTTGCCTTCGGCTGTTCTGCTTGTTGAGATGGGGTTGCCTCTATAGGTTTTGACGCTTGAGTTTCAGAGGGCTTGATTGGTGATTTGGGTTCTGTTGGAGAGGTTTCAGGTGTTTTGTTCAGATATTTTCTTTTGTGAGCAATGGTTTTGGTTCTTGGGTTGGTTTTGGGTGTTGGGGAAGGTAGTTCGTCTTCGGAGGATGTCAGAAGTTGGACCTCTTCTTGGATTTGGACATCTTCTCCAAATACAGAAGAAAATTCCACAGAGGTGGGTGTTGCCTCTGTGGTCTTCTGTTGAACTGTTGTTTTGGGTACTTGGGTTTCTTCAGTAATGGATTCCCCAGAGATGGTTGTTGTCTCTGTGGTTTTGTTTCTGTTTTGGGTTTCAGGTTTTTGGGTTTCAGGTTTTTGGGTTTTAGCAGGGGTTTCTTCAGAGATCATTTCCACAGAGGTGGTTGTTGCCTCTGTGGACTGTTGTTGGTTTTCTCCTTGGTTTTGAGTTGGGGGGATTTGGTTCAGGGGTTCTGCGGATACTGGTGGTTCTGGTAGACCTCTGCTTACAGCTACTTCCCTTTGTTTCTCCCCTTGATTCTCCCCCTCTGGATGATCTGATGAATCGTCAGAATCATCATCAGAGTCATCCTGAGCCTTATCTGTTTTACCTTATGTCCTGCAAGATGTATCTGGTTTCTTTGGTGGAACAGCCCCTACAACAATCATCTTTGCACATAAGTCATCACAGAGGTCGAGCAGTGTTTCAACCTCTGCTTCGTGTTGAAGCACATTCTGCCAACGCTTGCTTGAAACTCTCTGACATAGTTTGCGTTGGCAGCGGTGAAAGCTCCGATGAATTCGGTCATCTGATCAAGTATTCCTTGTCCGAGTTCTGTCACTTGAGCTCTTGTCATGTAGTCAGAAGGCTTCATTGCCTGAGTATTTTTGGTTGTTTGCTCATGAACTTCGTCTAAGTCCTTCTTCAGGTCTTCAGGTGTAAGACCCTTAGATTTTGAGGATTGCTCTTTTAGTTGTTGAAGAAAGTGCTTGACAGATTCTTTGAAGGCAGAGGTGGCGGCTTTTCCGAATTCAGCAGCTGCAGAGGTTGCAGTGTTTGTTGCAGAGGACTTCATCTGAGCTACGGTATGTTGTACCTCTGTGGACAGGTTGTCCATTTTGGTATTTAGATTTGTGATAGCCAAAGATGTTGATTCTGCAAAAGTTTTGAGAGAGCTTTGCAACTCTTTTAGTGTTTGGTTCACAGAGGTGACAAGGGTTTGGAACTCATCCCTTGATACATGTGAACTCGCTGTAACCTCTGGGGGAACACATTCGTCCCCAGAGTGAGTCTCTGTTCCTGAGACACCTTCTTTTGCCCTTGTTTTGATGTTGTGGGCGGAAGGATTTCCTTCTGATCCTCGAGCAGAAGCATCTAGTGCTTCAGACTATACAGAAGTTCTGAGAATGACATTGTCTAGATCCACTCCAGAGGTGGGTACTAGATTATCCTTCTGTTGACTCGGAGACTTGTCTAGAGTCTCTCCTTCTTTGTACACTCTAATCTCCTCTGAAGAGATGTTTGGATCTAGTTGTGTGCGTGTGGCAGAGGAAACAAATTCCTCTGCAAGGATTTCTGTTGTGATCCGGGGCAATAGATCACTTACTACGGATGAATCCTTTAGAGAGGATTCCCCTGGAATGGTTTCCCCGGTTATTAATGGTACAGAGGATGAAAGAATTTCCTCTGTCCGGATGTTTTGGGTTGGGGTCGAGCCGTGCTGCTCTTTTTCAATATTGCCCTCTGCCACTAGACTGACGGCAATAGAAGTGTGGGTTGCACTGGGAGTTGGTTTTGGTTGTGTGCCTCTATTAATCCAGGCATCTTTTCTTGCTTATGCTTCTGTGAAACATCCAACCACTTGTTCTCCATCTATGGTCTCAACCTCTATTGCTATCATATGGGTTGAGACTTCTACCCTAGTCTCATCTTCTTCTGTTACCTCTTCTTCCCTTGGACCTAGGGGGTCGTACATAGGATGAGTACCAAAAAGTTGCTGTACCTGTGTACCGTAAGAGGCAGAGATTACTTGCTCTGGGCGTCTTCTGTGAATATCAAGGCCAGGTTGAAGGAAAGGGTTCTGCAGTACCTCTGGGGTCTCAGCTGGGTTGTCCCTTGGAGTTTGATCATCATCATCAAGATCAGAATCAACTCCAGAGATTGTGAAATCTGGATCTTCTGTGGCTTCTGTGGTTTCATGTGACAGAGCTTCTGCAGTCCATCCAGCAGTGTCAAGAGTGTTGGCAAATTCAGGACGTTGGAGGAAGTCTGAGAAATTCCCATGATGTGCATAGTTGAGAGGAGTTGGGGAATGCACAGGTGATTTTTGGATTTGTTCTTCTGTGACTTCTTCTGCCACTGTATCCTCTGCAATTGTTTGCATAGGAGACAGAGGTTTCCCAGTTTTCTTCTTTCTCTTTCTCCTCTTGGGATTAGGTGCCCATTCCTCTGAGGCTTTGGATTTTCTCTTCTTTTTGTGCTTTGGAGGAGAGGGAGGTGCAGATGATCCAACCTCTGTTGCATGAGGTGGAGATTGTTGAGCTTCGACAGCAGAAGTTGAAGTACCCTATGTGGTTTTCCTCTTTGTTTTCTTTTTAGGAGTTGAGGCAGAGTAGATGGATTTCCTCTAAGCAAGGAACTTGGTTTGAACTTCTTCATGCTTCTGGAAAGCCTTAGCCCATTCTTCATCTGTCATTCTTTCAACTACCCTAGTTTCTAAAGGCATACCTAAATGCGGGGGTGTCACAGGGCTCGGTTCTGGAGTCCTATGATCGCGTATGTAAGCTAACCTTAGGGTTTCATCTGTAGCATATCCCATAAGTCTTGATGGCAGAGGTCTGTAGAAAGGATATCCATCGACGTGCTCAGTTGGAACGTTTTTTGTCATGTCATATATTTTGGCAGTTGGACCTTCTATAGACCATTTTTCTAGAAGGAGTAGGGGCTCCAGAAGTACTCCAAGAATTCGTTGATACTGCAGAGGAGGTAGAGATGGTTTTGAGCGTACTTTGGCTTTCTGGGTGGAGATTTTTCTGTCAATGGTATTTATCACTTCTTGCATCATCAAGGTCGAGTAGTCCAGAGGCAGATCATAATATACCCCGTACATTATGGATAGAATCTGATGGGAGGTTTGATCTGGACTACCGATTTTGCCAGTGAGGCATCTGTTTAGAATTGAGAAGAGGGTATTCCATAGAGGGGGTAATCGACCTCTTCTGAAGTCGTTCCTTTTTCTTAGGGTTGTGTTGTACCCTAACATTTCAACAAATCTACAGAGTTCTTCGTCTGTAGGTGCTTCAGCGTAATTCTTTATACCTAGCAGACCTCTGGTTGGAAGACTGAACTCAAGTGAGAACATCGTTCTATTGAACTTGAGTTCCATGTGTTGGGTTTTATCAGGTTTAGAAATGTAGCCTTTGATATGTCGGTCCGCTGGGTCATATCTGCTGCTTTGCCAAAATTGGTTTAGATATCTTGCTGGTATTTTGTTGACGGTTTTTGTCAACAGGGGGAAGAGGTAATGTTTCTCCAAAATGTGAAGGAAAATGGCATGAGATTCCCCAAAAGTGGTTCTTGAAGGAACAAGATAATAGTTGTTGGGTTTGAGAGGAAGAACACTTTCAAAGTGTTCATTTGCGATGAAGTTTTTCTCGTGGGTGGTTGGAGAGAAATTTGCTTCATCGCCGGAGTTGTCTTTTTCCAGGTCTGCGGCCATATTTGGGTTTTGGGAATGCTCAGATTGAGCAGGTGAGTTTTCTTGAACATGGGAGTCTTCAGGAATGTTGGAGGATGATGCCATTGTTGTTTATCTTGAAGAAAGAGAATGAAAAATAGGTAGGTTGCAGGTTTTGCAAGGTTCGCCGGAGAAGAAGATGAGAGTTCGTAAAGGTTTATGAGGAGTGGTAACTTGGGTTTTATAGTGAGAGGTAATCGGTAGAATCTGAAGAGGTAAATATATGGAAGTGAATAAAATTTGGAATCCGTACTCGAGTGTAAACGGCTGGTTCAACTTTCCAGAAGAACGTGTACCATGTACGCCCAATGAAAATGAGACACGTCAGCAGTGTCAGAGTATGACAGGACGTCGTGCGCGGCCCATTAATGCTTGGCGCGTGGGTTTCCTTTCCTCCACATAATTTTCACTCACAGAAAAAATAGCCATTACTGTTACAGAGTTTCCCAATTTTTGAAAATGACAGAAGCTCTGTTGAGATAGAGCTCTGTTGTTTGAAACTCTCTTTGTATCCTTTGTTGCTTGCATCTATACCAAAAACATTTGAAAATCATTGGAGAGGATCGATAGATTTTTAGAGGAGAAATTGCATTCACAGAGGTTTTTGGAGCTCTGTCAGAGCTAGCAGAAGCTCTATGAGATGGAATTTCTCATAACTAAAAATTTATAATATATTTTTATCATCCAAAGTTTTCACTGCTTTATAAATTGTTTTTAGGACATATTTGAAAATTTTTGTCCTAGAAAACTGTTCTGGAAAAGTTTTTATGCGTGACGCTCCTTTTTGAGTGTCTAGATTGGTCGACAGAGACTTTTTGATGGAATGAGCTCTTTGTCCCAATAACCTTCTTCTGTAACCTTTTGTTCGAGTAAATCCTTAAAGAGAACATTGGAGTTTGATCGGTAGAGTTCTTGTATGAGATTTGTAGTTTATAGAGGATTCTACATACAGAAGCTCTGTTGAGCTCAGCAGAAGCTCTATTACACTAAAAATCTCATAACAGAAGTCTCGTAAATCTTTTTGATCAAAACTTGTTTGGTATATTTTAAACAATGTTTCTAGGACATATTTTGAAATGTTCGTCCTAGAAAACTATTTTCAAAACGGATTTGTTTCGAGATACTTATCTTTTAGCTCTCTCTTGCTTGGTATAATACCTGATTTTTGTGAATTATGAGTGATCACTTTTCTTCTTTGGCTCCCCCTTGAATGATCAACTTCTGTAGATCATTTTAAGGTCTCCGTCTGCTCCCCCTCGATCTATGCTTGGGTCAAAATTTGATAAGTAATGCTTAGGGCATAGATCAAGTTTCTCAGAGGTTCTGTAAAGATTGTCAGAGGTTCTGAGCAATCCTACAGAAGCTTTGTTTTTGTGCAGAACATTCGGTGATTGAGAATTTACATATAGAAATGAAATAAAACAAATAAAACAACAGAAACATGTATATACATATTTACAGAAGATTTAAGTTATACTTACAGAGTTTTTAACTCATGTTTATCATTCCCAACTTACCCACCAAGAAAAGAAATCCTTTCTCATCTAGTGCCTTGGTGAATAAGTCTGCAAGCTGGTACTCTGTAGACACGAAGTGCATTTCGATTGTCCCATATTCAACATGGTGTTTCAGAAAGTGGTAACGGATATCGGTATGCTTTGTTTTTTAGTGCTGTATTGGATTGGCAGAGATGGCTATGGCGCTCTTTGAGTCACAGAAGATGGGAATCTTGAATATGATGTGGCCATAGTCCTTAAGCTGAGTTTTCATCCACAAAACCTGGGAGCAACAACTAGCAGCAGCAACGTATTCGGCTTCTGCTGTAGATGTGGATACTCAGTTCTGCTTCTTAGAGGTCCAGCTGACTAGTTTACCACCTAGGAATTGACAACTCCCAGAGGTACTCTTTCTGTCGAGCTTGCATCCTCAATAATCTGAATCTGTATAAGCTTTAAGACCAAAACCAGAGTTCTTCGGATAGCAGAGGCCAAGATTTTTGGTCCCTTTGAGGTATCTGAAGATCCTCTTTACAACATTATAATGGGATTCCTTCGGGTTAGCTTGATATCTTGCGCAGAGACATGTGGCATGCATTATGTCAGGTCTACTTACAGTTAAGTATAACAGAGACCCAATCATTCCTCTGTAGAGCGTGCACTATATAGGTATGCCATTTGGATCTGAGTCTAACTTATTTTCTGTGGCCATTGGAGTTTTCATTACAGAGGCATCAGAGAGACTGTATTTTGAAAGTATGTCAGAGACATATTTAGCTTGATTTATGAAAATTCCCTCTGATGATTGTTTTACTTGGAGTCCGAGGAAGAAAGTTAATTCTCCCATCATACTCATTTCAAACTCACTCTGCATGAGTTTTTCAAACTTTTTGCACTCTTCTGTATTTGTAGACCCAAAAATTATGTCGTCCACATATATTTGTACAAGCATAATTTCATCACTTTTTCGTTTATAAAACAAAGTTGTATCCGTCGTACCTCTGTCGTAACCATTATCGAGAAGAAAGGTAGAAAGTCTTTTGTACCATGCTCTTGGAGCCTGTTTCAGTCCATACAGAGCTTTGTCGAGGTAGTATACGTATTTTGGGTACTTAGAGCTTTCAAACCCTGGTGGCTGTTGGACGTATACTTCTTCTTGCATTTCGCCATTTAGAAAAGCAGATTTTACGTCCATTTGAAATACTTTAAAACCTCTGTGGACTGCGAAGGCTAAGAAGATTCTTATGGCTTCGAGCCGTGCGACAGGGGCAAAAGTTTCATCGTAATCTATGCCTTCTTCTTGGCGATATCCCTTGGCCACCAATCTTGCTTTGTTTCTTATGACCACTCCATCTTCATCCTTCTTATTTCTGAAGACCCATTTAGTTCCTATGGCTTGTTTTCCTCGTGGCAGAGGAACTAAAGTCCAGAATTTGTTTCGTTCAAACTGTAGAAGCTCTTCTTGCACAGCATCTACCCAGTTTGGGTCGTCAAGGGCTTCAGAGATCCTTTTTGGCTCGATCACACTAATAAAGTTTATAAAGAAACAAAAGTTAGCAGTGGCAGATCTTGTTTTTACCTTTTCAGAAGGTTCGCCGATTATAAGCCTTGGAGGATGGCTCTTTGTCCACTTTGTTGTTCTTGGGAGATGGTCATCGATTTCATCAAGTTGATCTTCAGAGGTTTCTAATTGTTGTTCTGGTGTAGCCGCTGTCGTAGATTTTTCTTTCGTGCTTGATCCTACAGATTATGGAATGATTGGAATGAGTGGCGGTGTTTGTTCCTCTAAGGAAGTATAGACTGAGTCTTCTTGTTGTTCCTCTAAGAATTTGCTCTGATGATGATCAAAGAGATTGATGCTACACTAGGATTAAGAAATATCTGCCTCAAATTCTATGAAGAACTCAAGGAAGTGGGAAAAGACAACAGAAAGTTCGACGACTTCCCAAATGCAAAAATCTGAGTCTCTTCAAAGAACCTCTGTCAAACATTTATTTCTGTTCATTTAAATGTACTCAAATGTAAATGCCTCTGGCATAAATTCCAAATGAAAGAAATAATCTTCTGAGGTATTGTTTAACCTCTGTCTATCTTTACTTAGCCTAAAATTCAAAAAGTCAAATTTTTATTTTTCAATACTTAGGGGGATATTGTTACCTCCAATATTCTAGAATATTAGAAGTATTGAAAAATGGCCAAGTACCGAAAAACTTCCACAGAAGCTCTGCTGAGTGCAACAGAAGCTCTGTCGGGCATCTCAGAAGAATCAAAGGAAGTTTGATCAAGAGTGATCAGACCGAAGAAACTACAGAAGAACGCTACAGAAGATCAAGAACTCAGAACCTCTGTCACAAATAAACAGAGCCTCTGTAGACATCTTCAGAAGACAAGGAACCCAGTGAAGAATGCTCTACAAAGGACTAGACCGCAGAACCTTTGTAACCCTTTACAGAGCCTCTGCGGTCCTCACTAAAGACTTGGATATTTATAATATCTTACCACTGTTAAAGAAATATCTTGCTACTGTTCTAGGATCTGTTCATCAACTTGCATGGTAGCATGCCCTGTCCAACTTCAACACGTGTCAAACTCTGAGTGGACTCAATAGGGCTTAGTACAACATAGACGTCTGTGGCATTTAATGCTTGCAGTTTTCCAACTGTTCATACCATCTCTTGTTTCCTGTAGCAACAGTTTCTTGTCTAGAATAGATCTTTTGTAGTAGTATAAAAGGAAGACTCATGTTGAGTTCTTCCTAACAAGAACAACACAAAACAAAAAACACTTACACTCAATTAGCGTCAAATCTGTACTAAGTGTTCTTGATATATTAAATACAGTGGGTCTTTGTGCTATAAATCTATTCTCGTCACTGTTTATTTGACTTTGTGTGTTCTAAATCTATCAATCTTATCTGTTAGTTCTTCAAATACGCTTCCGCATCAAACATTAACTTGAACTAATAGATCTGATAATCTTGTTTAAAGCAAAACGGGAACCAACAATTGGTATCAGAGCGAAGCTTGATTTTCAATATCAAGTGATCCTCGTTTTTACAAGATTTGTGATAGAAACTGTCTGTTTTTAACCTGTTCTTCATTCCTACAAACAGATTCTGTTTTACTGCCATTTTCGATTTATTTGATCTGGTAACATCATAGAAACTGTTTCTTTCGTTAAAAACTTCATTTAAAATGTCTAGAATGAAATTTTGTGGTGATGCTGATTCAATTTTCTATTCAAAACTTAGCACAAATTTTCGCAAAATAATTCCTTCTCTTGAAAAAGAACTAGATGAAAAGAACAAAAGCATTCTTATTATTTCTGATAATTTTGCTAAACTTGAAGAATCTGTTAAACTCTTAAACAGTGTAAATCTTGAACTAAAAAAGAACTTATCTGTGTCAGATGAAGAAAAGAAAAGACTTGAACTAAAATGTTCAAACTTCTCTAAACTAATTTCCCATTTTGAAAAGATTGTGGTCAATGAAAGAGGAAATTATGAAAAAAAGAAAACTGTTCTTGAAACAAAGTCTATGGAGCTTACATGTAAAATCTCAGAATTGCAGAATACCCTTGAAAAAGAAAGGAAAGAATCTGATTCTGAAAGAAAAGAATCTGAACAGTTAAAGGTTCAAAAATTTCAAGATTTAAGTCAAAAAGATGACTTTGAAAGAAAGAGAAGGATTTTTAAAACAGAAATATCCACACTAACAAAAGGACTCTCTAATTTATCAACTAAAATCATGTTGGAGAAAAGATGCAAATCTAATCTCCAAAAGATGCTTGAGGAAAATTTAAGGAAAAAGAATATTTTTGCTAAACGGATCAAGAAATTCAATTCAGAAAGATCTTTTAAGCCAAATATGTTTTCAAAACTTCAGACCTCAACATCGAAATTTTTGCATGAAAATAGGTTGGACAAATTAGTTAATCAAACTTTTAAAAAGGTGAAAAAGGTTTGGATAGTGAAAGGCTCTATACCTATTCAAACTACTCAAAAAGACAAAAAGCCTTTCATTTCTGGTATGTATGACAAATGCATAAAGGCATTTCATACAATAGGACCCATACGTTTATGGGTAACCAAAACCTCTGTAAGTATAACATAGATATTGTATATTTTGTAAATATTTTTATTTATTATTCTCTGTATGTAAATTCTTAAATCTACAATAGTTCTTGATATCACAGAGCTTCTGTAAGGTCTACTCAGAATCTCTGACGACCTCTACAGAACCTCTGATGATCTTGACCTATGTCCTGTGCACAACTTATCTTATTCTGAACCAAGCATAGGTCAAGGGGGAGCAGAAGAAGACACTTGATCTACAGAGGTTGTTAGATCAAGGGGGAGCGAAAAAGGAGAACTTGCTGAATCTACAGAGATTTATAAGTCAAGGGGAGCTAAGAATGCTACAGAAGAAATCACACTCGCCGAACTAGAAGAACAAAAGATTGGTATCTCGTACTTTTAGGTTTTTGAAAACAGTTTTCTAGGACACAAATTGTCAAATATGTCCTAAATATACTGTGGATAACATTTCAAAACTCAAAAGATCAAAAAGGTTCATAAAATTTGAGTTATGAGAAATTTGAGGTCATAGAGCCTCTGCTGAGCTCAACAGAGGCTCTGCCAGGAATATGCTCTGTGATCGCAAATTTAACCTCTATCGATCTTTTGAAATGTCATCTCGGAAACCAATTACACGAACAAAGCTACAGAAGTCATAAGTTGCAGAGTTCTTTCATCCAAAGAACCTCTGTAGATCACTCAAATCTTTCAAATGACTTCTGCTGCTCAAAATTTTTGATTTACAATTTTCTAGGACATCAACTTTCAAATAGGTCCTAAATACGTTGTTAAATCAAATCAAAAACTTGGATGATCAAAAATGTTTATAAATTATTAGTTATTAGAAATTTCCTGTCACAGAGCCTCTGCTGGCTCTGGCAGAGGTCCAAAAACCTCTGTAGGACTATTTCTCTACTAAAAATTTATCGATCATCTCCTTGCGTTTTTCAAACGATTTTCAAAAGATACAATCTACAGAGATAAAAGTTTATCAAAATCACAGAGCTTCGGTACCTATAGAGCCTCTGTAAAGATTTTCACTTAGGAACTTCTGTAACGGTAACTTTTCTGTGGTGAAAATTTAAACCCACGTGCTTTTCATTTAATATGGCCGCCCAAGACGTCTCGTCATCACTGACACTTGCTCCACGCCAAATGAACTCGAGTGCGGACCTCGAATTTTATTAACTTTCTCACATTTTCACCGTTCCAAATTCTACCTGTTACCACAGTATAAAACCTAAGTTAAAATAACTTTCAAAACTTTACTATTCTCTCATCTTCTCCGGCGAACTTGCTTATTTCTTTCTGAAAACCTAGAACTTTCAAACCTAAAAATGGCTTCCAGTTCCAAAGCTGCTCATATTTCACCGATGAACTCTCCGCCACTCTCTCCAGTACATTCTGAGCACTCCCACAACTCACATACTGCCGCCGATACCAACAGACATGACTCCGGCGACGAGGCATCCTTTGTACCCACTACCCACCTGCAACAATTTTTCTCTAATGACCACTTCGAGCAAACCCTTCCCATTAAATCGAACAATTGTTATCTTGTTCCTTCTCCTACGGCTTTTGGTAAAGAACATGCCATCCTGCTAAACATCCTAGAGAACCACTTTCTTTACCCTCTTCTTAGCAAAACCGTTGAACAAATACCTGTACGTTACCTACATCAGTTTTGGCAATCTTGCCGTTATGACGTTGACACCGATTTGATAAGAGGCTATATCTCTAAGCCTGACCAAAGTAAGAGTCTTGAACTGATGTTCAACTGCACCATGTTCTCATTAGAATTTGGCCTTCCAACAAGAGGACTAATGGGAATCAAAAAGTATGCCTCCCAACCAACAAATGAAGAACTTGTCGACTTTCTGCACATGTTAGGGTACAACCAACAGTTGAAAAAGAGGAACGATTTCGGCAGAGCAAGACTACCCCCTCTGTGGAATACCTTATTCTCCATCCTAAATCGTTGCCTCACTGGAAAAATCGGGAGCATCGATCAAAGCTCACCTCAAATTCTCTCAATCATGTATGGTGTGTACTATGATCTACCACTAGATTATGCCACCATAATGATGCAAGAGATCATCAACACCATCGATCGAAAAATCGCCTCCCAGAAAGCCAAAGTGTCTGATCACAAATGGTTGCCCCCTCTGCAGTTCCAGCGAATCCTCAGTGTACTTTTCGAACCCCTACTCCTTATTCAAAAATGGCCAATGGACGGTCACAAACCTAAGCAATTTCCAATGTCCAAGAACACCCCTACAGAACATGAGGACGGCTACCCGCACAGCAGACCACTGTCAAAGGTAATGTTAGGTTATGCTAGTAATGAAGAACTAGTTAGTGAGTACACACGTGTTTACAGAACTCCTGAACCCAGTTCTGTAACACCCCCGCGTATAGGATTACCCATAGGAGGTAGTGTTGTAGAAAGACTAACAGAGGAAGAATGGAAGATAAAGTTGGCTAAACACAAGGCCAACCAGAAGAACTTCAGAGATATAAGGAAAGACCTCTATTCTTCAAAGAGGAAGTCTTCTGAGGGATCTAAAGAAAAGAAGAAGAAAAAGGGAAAGAAAACCAAGACCCCTACAGAGGAACAACTTGCCTCTGCTTCTGTTATCCAACAAACTCCTGCAGAACCATCTTCTCCACCCACTGAACATAACACAGAACCCTCATCTCCACCACAAACCCAAGGTCACTCTGCCCCTCCCAAAAGAAAAAGAAAGTCAAAATCTACAGAGGAGAGGGCACCTAAGCCAAAGAAAAGGAAATCAAAGAAGAAGAAACTTTCTTCTCCTCTTCAATCAATTACAGAAGGAATCGAAAAAGAACAACCTCAACCTTCACCTCTGCAAACCCATACAATCACAGAGGGTCTTGATTCACTTCTGCCAAGACAAGAAACTGCAGAAGAAGAGGTCCAAATAGGTAAAATTACTGAAAATAGGTTAGAGGATAGGGTAGAAACTTATGAAGGAAAAGAAAATGAAAAAGAAAAAGATGCCGAAGATGAAGAAGGCACACATCCCTCACCCCCTCCCAGTGCAACCCACACATCTAACTCCGCAGGTCTAGCTGCAGAAGGAGTTATTGAAATAGAGCAGCACAACTCGATCCAAACCCAACCCAACCAGCCAGAAGTCAGTCTTTCGACTTCTGCGCCCACAAAAACCGGGGAATCCATTCCTAGGGAGTCTCCTCAAAGAGACTCACCTATAGTTCGTGATCAATCGCCCCAGATCACATTTGAACACCCAACAGAGGAATTTGTTTCCTCTGCCACGCACTATATAGGGCCAAAACTTCTTTCAGAGAGAAGTAGTAAGCACAAAGACGAAGAGACTCTAGACAAGTCTCCAAGTCAAAAGAAGGACATTCCGATACCCACCTCTGGAGTGGATTTGGACACTGTTCTTCACAGAACTTCTGTATAGTTTGAAGCACTAGATGCTTCTGCTCGAAGATCAGATGGAAATCCTTCCACCCCCAACGTACAAACAAGGGTGAACGAAGGTGTCCCAGGAGCAGGGACTCACTCTGGAGAAGGGGTTGTTCCTCCAGAGGTTACCCAAGAGGAACATGTTACGAAGAATGAGTTCCAAGTCTTTGTAACCTCTGTAACTCAAACATTGAATAAGTTGCAAAGCTCATTCAAAACTTTTACAGAAACAACTTCAGGCGCTCTTACAGGATTAAATACCAAAGTGGATACCTTATCCACAGAGGTTAAAACAGCCCTTGCAGAGATAAAGTCAAATACAGAAGCTTCTGCTACTGCTGCCACCACCTCTGCCACTGACATTGCCAAAACAACTGATGCAGAATTCGAGAAAAGAGCGACCTCAGCCTTCAAGACTTCGATCGCAATCTACCTTGAAACAATGAAGAAACAAGCAGCAAGACAAGCGGCTCAAGACACCTGCAGAACAGAAGTTGCTGATAAAAGAAGGCAGGATGATCCTGATGATGGTGCATCTGGTCATCCTGAGGGGGAGAGAACAAAGGAAACAACAGAGCCTGCTTCTGCAAAAACTACAGAGAAAACTGCAGAACCCTCTACTACAGAGACCCCGAAGGAAACACAAGGAACACAACAGAGGACACCTATATCTCAGCAGAGGATGCACCAACCACAGAACCTAAGGTAATCACTCTTGCATCCTCATCCACAGAACAAACTCCACCCTCACCCAAAGAACCAACACCAACCTCAAAACCAATCCCGAGCAGAACTAGAGTCAAATCCATAGCTCGAAAACCCAAAAGACCAAAACGCTCTGCAGAGTTCATTCTTCGCAGAATGGAATTTGTAATTGCTTTTCAATCAGCAAAGCGTTTTGACATCCCACCTCAAAAACCCAAAGACTCCTCACCAACAGAGACCTCACAACCCGAAGTATCAAAACCTTCAGAGGCAACAACCAAATCAACAGAACCTCTCACTGATAAATCTACAGAGGTTCCACCCACACAAATCCAAAACCCAACCTCTGAAACCTCAAAACCAAAAGATAAAGGCAAGGGAATAATGACAGAAGAAGAGCCAAAGAAGAAGATGCCAGTTGCTACAGAGAAATTGATGAAAGGTGCCTTTAATGCCTTTGTCACTCCTAAACCCGAAGAAGAAGACTGGGCATTCAACTTAAAACCTCTGTCAGAAAACCCAACCCTAGATCCCACAGCTAAGGTAACAGAAGGTAAAGTAGCAGACATCACTCGACAAATGGAAAAGCTAAGGAGACCAATTCCAAGAACTACTCCAACCATTGAACAAATGGAAGAGCATGTTTACAGTTATCTCTACAGACAGCACTTCCAGAACGATCTGCCAGCTCATGTCCAAGATCAGAAGCTAAGAGAGGAATTCGATGCCATCTTCACCTCTATAAAGTCAAAACCGGTCAATCAAGTTTACTCCATTCACAAGATAAAGAAGGTAATCTATTGTAAATACTCTAAAATGAGAACCTATCCTCATACGATGTATACAATCTAGAAAGTCAAAAGGTCTGACAGATCAGAGAATCAATTCTCCGATGCTGATATCCGAAACCTCAATCCCTATGACTTACCTGACCTTCTGCAATGGACGAAAGACAACTTCAATGACGACTGCCACCAAAGGTCTTATCGAGTTCTCAGAAAGGCGATGCGTGAAAAACTCCTAATCTACAGCATGCTCGACTTTCAACTAGCCATCGATCTAGGCGTGACTACACTAAGTATCAGACCTCCAGAGGATTTCTGCCCACCCAATGCAATACCCAATTCGATCATCAAAACTCCAAGGTACGGGTTAGTATTCAAGAATCCTGCTGATCAACTTAAACTGTTTGTGACAATGGACTGTCAGAAGTACACAACTCGTACTCTGAACATGTTCAGAAAAATTCTAGAGGAGAACAAAGCAACAGAGCTTATGGACGAAGAATCTCCTCTGATGATGATCAAAGAGATTGATGCTACACTAGGCTTAAGAAATATCTGCCTCAAATTCTATGAAGAACTCAAGGAAGTGGGAAAAGACAACAGAAAGTTCGACGACTTCCCAAATGCAAAAATCTGAGTCTCTTCAAAGAACCTCTGTCAAACATCTATTTCTGTTCATTTAAATGTACTCAAATGTAAATGCCTCTGGCATAAATTCCAAATGAAAGAAATAATCTTCTGAGGTATTGTTTAACCTCTGTCAATCTTTACTTAGCCTAAAATTCAAAAAGTCAAATTTTTATTTTTCAATACTTAGGGGGAGATTGTTAGCTCCAATATTCTAGAATATTAGAAGTATTGAAAAATGGCCAAGTACCGAAAAACTTCCACATAAGCTCTGCTGAGTGCAACAGAAGCTCTGCCGGGCATCTTAGAAGAATCAAAGGAAGTTTGATCAAGAGTGATCAGACCGAAGAAACTACAGAAGAACGCTATAGAAGATCAAGAACTCAGTACCTCTGTCACAAATAAACAGAGCCTCTGCAGACATCTTCAGAAGACAAGGAACCCAGTGAAGAATGCTCTACAAAGGACTAGACCGCAGAACCTTTGTAACCCTTTACAGAGCCTCTGCGGTCCTCACTAAAGACTTGGATATTTATAATATCTTACCACTGTTAAAGAAATATCTTGCTACTCTTCTAGGATCTGTTCATCAACTTGCATGGTAGCATGCCCTGTCCAACTTCAACACGTGTCAAACTCTGAGTGGACTCAATAGGGCTTAGTACAACATAGACGTCTGTGGCATTTAATGCTTGCAGTTTTCCAACTGTTCATACCATCTCTTGTTTACTGTAGAAACAGTTTCTTGTCTAGAATAGATCTTTTGTAGTAGTATAAAAGGAAGACTCATGTTGAGTTCCTCCTAACAAGAACAACACAAAACAAAAAACACTTACACTCAATTAGCGTCAAATATGTACTAAGTGTTCTTGATATATTAAATACAGTGGGTCTTTGTGCTATAAATCTATTCTCGTCACTGTTTATTTGACTTTGTGTGTTCTAAATCTATCAATCTTATCTGTTAGTTCTTCAAATACGCTTCTGCATCAAACATTAACTTGAACTAATAGATCTGATAATCTTGTTTAAAGCAAAACGGGAACCAACACTCCCCCTCGGCATTTGCGTCTGTATGATTAACAGAGGAAGATGAATTATTTAAGGGACCAGTTAGAGAGATACCTATTGCGTTCTGGCTGACAGAAGATGATTCTCCAGAGGCTCTGACGGCTCCAGCAGAGGGATCAATGTCGTCATAGAACATATCTTGAAATAGAACATTTAAGTCTTATTCTCTTGTTTTTGAGATGCCAGAGGATTCCCCTTTTAGACCGAGTTCTGAACTGATTTGTTCAGAAGTCTTCTGGAAGGTGTCGTCAAAAGAAACATTTATACTTTCTACGATCGTTCGAGACCACAGAAGATAAACTCTGTAGGCCTTGGAAGTTGCAGAGTATCCTATGAACTTGCCTTCATCTGCCTTTACTTCAAACTGCATCCAAATACATGGAAGAATTTGATGTTTGGTCGTCTTTTGTTGATCAAATGATATGGTGTTTTGATGTGTCTCTTTACGATGGTTGATCGGTTTTGGGTATAGCAAGCGGTTGATACTGCTCCTGCCCAAAATGTCATTGGTAATCCACATGCGGTTAGCATAGTTTTGGCGGCTTCCACAAGCGTGCGATTCTTTCGTTCGACCACGCCATTCTTTTGTGGGGTGCGTGCAACAGAGAAGTTCTGTGAAATTCCTTATTCTGTAAGATAGGCTTCAATGACAGAGTTTTTGAATTCTGTGCCATTGTCGCTTATCAGTTTCTGAATCCTGCACTCATACGGAACTTGGATTCTCTTCATTAAATTTATCAGTATGTTTGGAACATCTGATTTCTTTCTGACAAATTCAACCCATGTAAATCTTGAGAATTCATCGATCAAAACAAGCAGATATTTCTTGCCACCTAGGCTCTGTGTAGATATTGGACCGCAAAGGTCAACATGTAGCATGTACAGAGGTCTAGGGCAAGATACATCAGTTTTGCCTTTATGGAAGCTCTTTTGAGTTTTCCCATTTCACAGGTAGAGCATAAATGATCTTTATTAAATTTAACGTTTGGTAAACCTTTGACTAGATCAAGTTTTACAAGTTTATCAAGAGTATGAAAGTTTAAATGGTAGAACCTGTTGTGCCATAACCAGGCTTCTTCGCTTTTGCATGCAACAAGGCATATTTTGTCTTTCTTGTTCTTTGCATTGAAGTTCATGAGATATAGATCTCCTCTTCTTTCAGCTCGTAGAAGTTCAATTCCCGTGTCCTCGCTCTGTAGAGAGCAAAAGGTTCTTTTGAACATTACGTCAAATCCCGTATCGCAGAGTTGACTAACACTGAGAAGATTGTGTTTAAGGACATCAACATATGCAACTTTACATACGGTTATATTTTCCTTCTTTATGACTCCATAGCCTTTGATGTACCCCTTTTTATTGTCTCCAAAGGTCACAGATCCACCATCGTTCTTTTCTTTGTATGTGGATAGAAGACCTCTGTCGCCAGTCATGTTCCTTGAGCATCCGGAGTCTAGATACCAGATTGGCACATACTGCTTCTGCAAGACAATTAGAGAGTTTTAGGTACCCATATCCACGTGGGTCCAGTTTTGTTAGGGGTTTTCAAGTTTGCCTTATCATTCTTGGTCTTTGTTTTAGCTTCTGTTGAAGAAGCATTTTGTTTCTTCTTACCCTTGGATTTATCTTTTGCTTTGGGTACAGAGAGAAGACAGTGTGGACTTTTGAAATGTTGGTTTATTTTAAACATAAGATCAAAGCAATGACAGTATTGAATGTGCGAAGAGATTTCCTTGAAATTTTCAATAAATACATTAAATGGAGGCACAGAGGCATTACAATTTATCCTAACATTAGACTTTCTATTACAAGAAGGTTTATGTAGGCTAGATCGTTGTTTGCAAAATCCTTTGTTGAGTGCGGCCTTCTATGTTCCCCTTCTGTGGTGAACTTCTGTAGATTTCACTGTCACAGAAGAAAAAGATTTGTTAATTTTAGTCCATTTACCCTTCTGTTGCCATGTTAGTTTTTCTTTAACAGGTTTTAAGGGTTTTAAAATCTTTGAACTCGTTGGAATTTGAGTGGACATTAACTTTTGTTGTTTGAAATTTTCAAGCTCAAGAGAGGTTTTGGCTTGTATGCACATATTCAAAAAGTCTGGACGGATAGGAATTCCAGTGATTTTCTCCTTGGGAGGAATAGTTCTGTTAAGAACTTCAGAGGTTTGTTTAATAACCTCTGTGTCACTAGGTCCTATCTCTGACTTAGAGCCAGTCTCTGATTCGTCAGAGGATGAATCGTCCTCATATACAGAGGTTGAGTCACTTGGTTCTCTTTCGACAGAGGCTGGACTTTCAGAACATGTGTCATACTCACTTTCTTCCTTTTCTAAGGAACTATCTTCTAAGTTAACAGAAGTATTTGTTAAGTTTTCTTTAGAGAGATCTTGATCGCTGGAAGATGTACAGAGGTTTTCTTCAGAGATATCAAGTTTTTCTTCTATAATTTTTGGCTTGAACTCAGGTGCCTCTGCTGATAATTTCTTTTCAAAATTCATCATGCAGACAAATGCAACTTGAGTTTGAGTCTCGGGATTACCAAACTTGAAGATTCCTATCTGATCTTTAGTTTTCAGATACCTCTTAGGTTTGGATTCTCTTTTGACAGAGATTGAAGGTGACAAATATGTGTTTTCAAACCACACATTTGTCATCTTCAGAGGTTTCCTCTTGTGAGGTTCCCAGAGACTTTTTGCCTTTTACTTACAGAGAGAAGATTTGGAAATCCAGGTTTTCTTGTATCTCCAATGTGAAATAGAGAGGACAGAGACTTGTCTCTTTTGGTTCCGGTATAAGGATCTATATCACAGAAGCCAATTCCCCGTCTCCCTATTTGTGTGTTTATTTTTGCGTACACCTTCTGAGCATCTTGAAATTTTTTAATTTGAAGATCTCTTCTGAGTAAATCTTGACAAAGGACTTCTCTTTCCTTTTGAAAATAATTTTTAAGAGCTAGGATGTTCATTCTGTCGCACTCAACGTCCATTAGTTCTTTAGACTTTGTTTTCAAAGAAGAATTAAGTTCAGAAATATTTTCTTTTGAAGGATTTATCTTTTTGTTCCAGTCCATTTCAATTTCTTCTTTTTCTTTGAAGATTTTAGCTTTTTCTTGAGTGAGAAGTCTAGCTTCTCTCTCATAGAAGGTGAGCTTTTTCTGAATATTTTCACATGTCTTTTTCATTTCAGTGTATTCAATGTTAAGTTTAATCAAATCATCTTCTGCAGTAATAGAGTTAGAGGTAGAAGTGGATACCTCACTGTCGGAGTCGGAGCTGACTTCTGCCATGCCACAGAATAGAGCATTCATTGTTTCGCCTTCGTCAAAGGATGTGTCTGACTCCCAGATTTCTTTGTTCACCATTAGTGACTTCTGAGCATAGTATTCAGCTTTCTTTTTGTAGAAATTTGCATCCATCTGAGGTCGATTTGACTTGCTCCTTCATTCGTTGGCAAAGTGACCTGGTTTTCCATAGTTGTAGCATCCTTGGTTCTGTGTGGAGTTTCCAGCTCTGTCGTCTGACCTCTGTCGGTCACCACTTCTTTCGGTTCGGCACTCATTTGCGTAGTGGCCTGGCTTACCACATTTGTAACACTCTAGAATTTGTGGAGTGTTGCCAGCTTTGTCTTCCGACCTCTTTCTGTCATTTCCTCTGTCATTTCTATCACTTGACCTCTGTCGGTCACCACTTCTGTCGATTATCTCTTTCATATCGTTCATTACCAGATTTCTTCTGGTATCCTCTGCTGAATTCCCTAGTCAAGAGAGCTAAAGATTTAGCTATCGAGGCCAGGGTCGTTTCTTCTTCTGCTGCTACTTCCCCTTCTTCTTCACTTTCCACCATCATGTTTTTCTCCTTATTCTCCTTTCTTTCCTCTATTGCGTTCTCTTTCTTTGGTTTCTCTCTAGCCTCTGTAGTCTTACCAACCAATGCAAGAGGTGCAATGATCTGGACTTTTGCTTGTGCTACCTGAGGCTCTTGTGCTGCCAATGTTCCATAGAGGTCTGATAGGGTCCAGGAATCTAAGTCTTGATTTGTTTGCAGAGACATAGATAACTGAAGTCGTTCTTCATTCAGAGACTTTAGGAACATAACGTTGTTTTCTTCAGAGGTTCTGTGGATGCCGAACTTCTTGCACTTGTTTATTAGAGAGTTGAACCTATCATACGTAGTTTGCAGAGATTCGGTTGGCAGAGCTTTAAAGGCATAGTATTCATTTATGTATTGAGCTCTGCGGTTCTTCTGGGTTTTGACTCCTCCTTCTAGTTGTTTTTCCAGTTCTTTCCATAGATCATATGCAGATTCACTTTTATCCATGGACTGGAAAAGGTCATTTGGAATGGCCATAATCAGAATTCTCTTAGTTTTCTTAGCAACTTCGTATTTAGCCCAATCAGAATCAGACCAATTATCCTGGGTCTTTGGTTTCGTGTGTTCTGGGATTTCTGGTGTGTCGTCTGTGCTAGGAACACGAGGTACAGTTATCATGGGAACGAAAGGAGGGTTACGGATATAATAAACCAATTCTTTGTCAGTAGCCTCAAAGAAGTGAATCATTCGTATTTTCCATTGAGGGTATTCTTCTCTAAGAAGAGTGGGAGGTTTGGTTAAGGAACCAGCAGAGAGGAAGTTGTTTGTACTCGTCATTTTTAGAGAGATAAATTATCCAGAAAGGGGTTTGAACAGCAAACTTTTCAGAGTATGAAGTGGATGCTTCGTATGAGGTTTTTAAGCTTAAAAGCTTTAAGCTGAGCACTAAAATGGTGTTTTTAACTAGAATAACAGATTCTATAAGTTTACCAAAGTTCGAATGAATCGAAGATGGCAGAAAAACAGAAACTGTTTGAATAATATGAAGAATAGGTTAAAAATCCAAGTTTCTACCAAAGATCATAGTTTTAGAGTGGATCCCTTGATATTAAAAATCATGGTTTGCACTGATACCAATTGTTGGTTCCTGTTTTACTTAAACAATGATCTTAACTTTCAGTTAGTTCAGATTTAGATATGGTGCGGAAGCGTATTTAAAAACTGAAAAATAATGTAAGGTAGAAGAACACACAATATCAAATAAACAGTATGTAAGAACAGATGAATATCTCCAAGATTACTGTATTTGATATATATTAGGAACACCAAGAACTTCAAAGGATTAACAAGAAATCTGCAGTTAATGGTGTGTGTGAGAAGTGCAAAGCTTAAAGATATATGAGTGTTTTCGTGGTTTTAAGCTTAATAGAAGAGCTCACATGAGCCTTCTATTTATACTACTTCTAAAGGGAACAATAAGGACTGAAGGTACAAAGACACTGTTGAGGCATAGTAGCTGGAAGGTACAAAACACTGTTCTGGAACTCTTGCAGATACAACGTTCATTAAATGCTCCGTATTCAGCTTTAGGCGGAAACCTATCAGAGTTTGACACGTGGAGTTGTCAGGTCACGCCTTTGTACGATTGATCTTTAGAACCTTCGAATGGTAGATATTGTAAGAAGCATGTTCGTCCTTGTTAAGATCTTTTGCGTAGATCTTCTTTTTACCACAGAAGCTCTGTCAAGTATGACAGAAGCACTGTGGTCTTATCCGCTTAGAAGTGTCTTCTGTTGCTTCTTTACTACGGTCTTCTTGGTTAACCCGGCAGAACCTATGTCGAAGACTTCTGTCTTCTCGGTTACTCGGTTACTCGGCAGAGCCTCTGTCGAACACTTCTATACTTAGCCTATTTTTCACTACTTTCATAAACTGAAAGATTGGAGCTAACAAGTACTATCTTATGAAAGGTAAGTGAACTTTAACTGAATTCAAAAACCGTGGTAATTCATTCTAAATAACTCACTTGTGTTTGTTATTCTCCAATTTTAACTTCCATGATTGCCACGTGTCTATTTTTTCTTGACTTAGTTATTTCCATGTCCCACATATTCGTTGATTTTTCGATGGAAATACACTCGTTTTGAATTCCACTTTGTGTTCATAGTTCATCATTTCATATTAATGATTCAATTCTTATCTGATATAATAATTGTGACTTGTTCCTCACAATTAAACTTTCTGATCATTGTCTCATTTCTTGCAAAATAATGTTCTTACTGAGTCATTCTGTTTAGCGCTTGATTTTGTTTCTTAGAATTCTACATTTCAAATGATTTTTCATAACTTCTGATTACCTTAGATCAGAACTCGGACTTCATTTTATGACTTCTGATCATCTCAGATCAGGACTTGTTCTTAAATGTTATGACTTCTAAACACTTCAGTTTAGAACTCGTTCTTCACTGATTTACTAAACTGTTCTACTCGATGCATGAAATGAGTGATAGGATTTCTATTGTTTCTATGGTCTATCCAGAACCAGAAGGACCTACCCAAGAAACACCTCTAATTATAGACATCAGTGAGGGGTCTAGATTGACAGATGAGTTCGGAGTGAAAAGAAAAATGGTGAGGATGTGACAGGACTTAAAAGAATTATTGGTCCTTACCAAACCGAGTCAATTATCCGGGTAACCACACAATCTATTCATTCTCATTCTTTGGAGATGAATATTGAAACAAACATGGACCAGTGTCGATAACTCGTGTCACCCCACCCAACCACTCAAGTATCTCACAAAAGATGCTTGTTTCATATATGCACGGAGAATTAGCACATAATCTATCTATTCCTCACTCGGAGGTCTTAGATATTGAAAAAGGAAGACATCAACTCCGGTCTCCGAACTTCATATTCTAGTCACTGTGTCAATTGATCTTTAACTTGCGTCCCAAGTTAAATCAACTTTTGAGCCAAATCGATATGAATTATTTCTTTCACACATGCACGAGTCTTTGTGATTCCAATTGCATATCTTCGTGATGTTGCCGGAACAGTTTGAGAAGTAATTTTTAAAATCTTAGTTCAGTGATAACTGGAAATCCTATCAGAGATACTCCATTGCCAACTCTGAACATAGGCCACACAATTATTTTAATTGTTGTGATAACAGTTACTTTTGTGTTTCTATGTTAGATGATTACCCCATTCTGGTTACTTACTGTTTTGATCTGGAATTTTTGCTACTCGTCATTATTGTCTTTGAAAGTACATGATGCTCCGGATGCTCCTACTCATCATGAGGGGGAGTAATGGTACAAATTCAAAGAGACACGGATTATCAAGTTGAGGGGGAGTTAGCAAAAGTTGAGGGGGAGTAATTGTTGTTTTATCAGTTTCGAAATTGATTAGCCCCGAAACGAGTTCAAAGTGCTTACAAGTGATGAATTCTTCTCATTCCTTATCAAGTGGTGTTCGCTACAAACTATTTCCTCCATCGAGCATATTGGTTCTACAAGTTCTTAAGCTAAAGCTGAAAGCAATCTCAACTTGCAGTTCAAAGTCAGATTTGTTGAATCTGGTGATAAAGTTGAATATATGAAGATAAGAGCGTTATTCAAGGGGGAGCGTTGAAAGTCATGAAGACAAGCAACACCAAAGTGTTTCAAAGATTCAAAAGGAAGAGAAGATCAAGTTCTGAAGATTTCAAGACCGTTTTCTCTTTATATAACTTTAGGGGGAGATTGTTAGGACAATAAATGTCCTACACATTAGAAAGTTATATAAAGAATTATAGAGGTTAATTATTATTTGTAAAAGCCTTAATATTGATTATTTGGCTTATTAGTGTTAATGGGCTTGGGCCTTGGTTGTAATAGGTCCAAGTATTTAAGGTTTGATTTGTTGAGATTTAGGTTAAGATTAATCATTCTAATTTGTGTGCTTAATAGTTGAGAGAGATAGTTAAGTTCTTCAATCAAATACTTGTAAATATCTTGAATCATTCAATAAGATTAATCGTTTCGTTGTTTATTCGTTGTTACCTGATCAAACTGGGATCTACACTAATCTAATTATAAAGTTGATAAATAATAACTAAAACTAAATAATTATCCTAAACTATTTATGAGATAAAATAATCAAATAAATAAATCATAGCAATTAGTTCAGGACTAGTCAGGAGATGCACGTGACTTTGCATGCGACCCAAGTTGTGGGATAAGTCGTGAAACCGAATGTTTCTCAGTTTTCTATGACAAATTTTAAACTTCTTTCGAGCTTGTTTTTTCCTTTTCCAAATATCAGTGAAAACCCTCGTTAACTCTCGAAACCTTTTTGTGTCAGACACCCTCACTTGAAAAGAACCTCCCCCTCTAGTTCACCTAAAAAACATCTTCACCCGACTTGTAGAACATTCGTTTCTTCAAAATATTTGGATTCATAACACCGCTTTCGAAATTCAAAAAAGTTGCCTAGTCTTCAAATCCCAAAGGATGCTGTCTTGGTTGCTTCCATACAAGCGACACTTTATAAAACTTGGAACGGTATTGGGAACTGTTTGTCGAAATGGTTCGATTTGGAGTATTGGGTGTTGACATGATGAAATCCTCACCTTAGGGCACTTTTCTTGATTTCTCATGATAAGGGTTTCAGTGGTTCAAGAATGTCTTCTATCGGATCGATTTCGGTTTCTTTGATGGCTCGTCCGAGATTTGGTTCTCACATTTGGGTCCCTATAAAGATTTCTTATTGTGGATTGGTACGGATTTCTTTTAAGACGAGGAGACTTTTACCTTTGACTTTGTCCGGCAATACTTTGTCTTTTTTGGGTGGCTTTTTCGAAACAGGTGGTTGTTCAAATAGGAAAAAAAATCAATCCATAATGTGGTTGTAGTTGTAGCCAAACAGAACCTTGATCGGTTCCTCATGCCTTTCTCTCATCCGGTAGTTGCCATTGTTGGGGTTGGGTTGAAGCTGGTTAACAGCCGTCATCAGATTAGCGAGGGCGGTGGATAAGGCTACCTTCATCTCTGCTAGGTCTTCTTTGGTAGCTGTAACATCCCAAAATTTCGAATACCTTAATATATTACAAATATTATCCCCAAGATCAAACACTTACATTGCAGCGGAAACAAAATATAATTTTGACAAATATAATCTTGGTATATGTATAAGTGCCTTGAACTGGACATATCCTTCTTCCGATGTTACCCTCTCCGATCTATGCTTTATCCCACTTTTCTTTCTAATCTAGTAATCGCCTGGGTTGCAACAATTTTAAAATAGTTTGGGTGAGCCTAAGGCCCGGTGAATACACGGTTTTCATGCACGAACAATGATTTTACATTTTTCACAAAGCTTCAACAATTACACATGCATTTGAGAAAATTAACACATTTCACAAAACGATGGCATTATAGTGGGTGTCTACATAACATAGCGTTACCTAACGAACTCACACAACATGTTCGTTGTTTTGGTCGAAATTCCGCAACTAGGCAAATTCAAACAGCATGTTGTCCTACAGTTGCGTCTTGACCACAGACTCACACAACATGTTTGTTAGCATACTACACCCATACAGCCAATCGAATATCAAATTACGTACATGGTCATGTATGTTGAAATGTCACACTTTTACTCATATGCAATATATGATAAAATCACAATTAAAAATAGCAAGCTTGCATAAACTTTAAATAATGAATACTGGAACACCCCAAAATCCGAGCCAATTTAAACCTCAAGTTATAACAGGTTATGACAATAAATACTTCAACTTATAAAAACAGGCAGTGGATTTACCATCAAGAGTATATTCACATTACAAGATCCTTCAAATAACCTAACAATCTAATTATGTCACTACAACCAGATTAATCAAGTTATCTATCAATCCATCAAAACCTCTTCTTTGTTAATTTCATCCACCTCTGCTATATCAAAACGCTCGTCCCACAACCCTTTACCTCCCCGAGCTAGTACCTGGTAAGAAAACATCATAGGAAACGATTAGGCCAACGCCTAGTGAGAACATTCGTTTCCAAGATAATAATTGTAAAATCAATGTAAACAAGTTATAACAAACCTGATTCCCCTTTTCTTACCATACATGTAACTCTATTCCGTTAACACGATTTTACCCAATTCCATGAATATGACTGACACACATTCCATCATCATATCATGTCTCAGAGCCACACTACGAATCTTTACTGATTCTAGAGTAATGCTCTTAATCCAGAAATCGCAATATACACATGCCCATTTCCGTACACATCTATTCCAGAAATTGCAATGTACACTTGCCCATTTCCACATTCCAGAAATTGCAATGCACATTTGCCCATTTCCACATTTCATGAATATGACTGACAATAATTCCGTCATCATATCACGCCCTAGAGCCACACTACGAATCTTCACGGATTCTAGATTAATGCTCTCAACCAATAAATCGCAATTACACACGCCCATTTATCGGTAAGGAAGCAGAGATCACAAGCACTTATGTCAATCTCACTCTCTTCCTTAGAAATCAGGAATAACGATTAATACCACACGCCTATTCCATGATTTCCCACACACACTGGAATAACGATTAAACGAGTAATACCACACGCCTATTCCATGTGATTACCAAACTTTAGTGCCTATGGATCCATATCACCTAATTGTACTCATATAGGTATTTACTCAATATAAATTCCTCATAGCAACCGTATAAGCGAATTATATTTATACCTCGTAGATTCCTCATATCATTCAGTATGAGCAAATCATATATATATATATATATATATATATATATATATATATATATATATATATATCGTACAGATTCCTCGTAGCAACTGTATGAGCGAATCACATATAAATCTTATTTAATATAACATTATATTCCTGCCTAGTATCGACTAGCGCAGTCTATAAACCTAACATACTACTTTTCAAGGGTATGTATGTTCAAGCTATATAATTCCCATCACAATTCCTAAATCGCATATTTCCACGATTTACATAAATGCACATTTCATTACATCCGGAAAGATACATATAATACAAGGCCTCTAGATACTTAACTTATTAGATCCTTGAGCCATATCTAATTTTGATACCATTTAGATATACTGGTTTCTTTACTCAACTCCCAATATGCTGTACCGGGACTCACCTGTACCGGGACTTGCCTCTACTGGGACTTGCCTCTACCGGGACTTGCCACTACCGGGACATTCCACTACCGGGACATTCCACTACCGGGACTTTCAAGGTTTTGCGTACTGTCCGTTCAACAAGTCCTCAAATCGATTTAAAACATGAAATCAGTTAAATCTACTCATTCTAATCAATCCTTAGTTAGTTCATACAAATATACCAAGGTTAATATAACATAAAAACACTGATTTGTACAAAGAATCGAATGAACTCACCTTTGTTACCCAAGACTTGCTTCTCTGCACAAATCCAATCCCAACCTGTTGTTTATGATTTCTGAAATCCTATTCATTAATCAGAATCGATTATAAACATAAAACTACAACAGATTTTATCAAAACCAAACTCAGTTCCTTACCCATTGAAGACCAAAGCCCTTCTTTTCCTTCTTTCTCCCCTTTTCCTTTTCTCTCTTATCTTTCTCTCCTTTTCCTCTGCCGACTCACACGCACAAAGCTGAGATATTTATTTATCTCAGCTATTTCATCCATACACACTTTCTTCAAATGACCAATTACACCTCCAAGTTCCATTATTTCCAAAATAACTCTAAACTTCCATCTCTTGTATTTTAACCCTATTGAATTATGAAATTCTATATAATCCAAGGTTACACAAAATAAGATATATCCCAATTTCATTAAAATAATATTATTGAAAATCCAGGATGTTACAATACTCCCCAACTTGAAAATGATTTCGTCCCCGAAATCAGAGTCAGGTAAACAAAGAAGGGTACCTATCTCACATACTTTCTTCCGACTCTAAAGTCATACTAACAACTCAAAGATATAATACCATTATACCTATAATCACCCTCTTAGATTGTAATTTATCAAAAGATTTTTTTTCTAAAATCGATTCCCGCTCCTTAACATAACAACTTTTCTCATCAATTATGCTTTAATAACTACGGCAATCCATCATTGCATCCATGACTTACACGTTTCTTCGACACAAATTGCTATCACCTTCTCACATCACTATCGCACCACACAAACACGTTGCTTCCAAGCACTAAAGGGTTGTATATCAAAGGTGATAACTCCAATGAACTTGTAGTAAGACTACATTCTTAAGTCTAATCTTTCTATCATTGCTCTCCAACGTTAACGTGGAATACTATCTTTCAAGTATTACTTGTCTCTTTCTCCCAACTTTTCACATACCGATAGTGTTTTCTCATTACGAAACATAATCAAACAGTTTCACCAAGATTTCTAACTTAAAACATTCAACCAGTTATCTTGAAACGACATTACCGTTCGAAGTTACTACCCATTCTTAGATCTTCAACTAATCTTTTCTCGTACAATTCTTTCACACATAAGGAGCAATTTATATTCCTTAACGATTTTTTTTGCCTCCACTATACCACACCAATTTACAAGCCACATGCTCCATCAACTTTATTGACAAATGGTACTTTTCATCCGGAATCCTTAAAACTTCCATTCGAATACTCCCTCTTTCTGACTTCACATTACATACTAGTTGACATATCTATCTTGGCAATTCATGCCACTATTCGTTCGTACAATCTCCACCCATAACATTAACCACAGACCAGGTCTCTCATAGACTCGTACACAAAACATTTTATATTCCTGTTTTCTCGCCCAAATAACCGAGTTTATTTCACTAAATATCTCCTCCCCAACTTTAGTTGAACTACCACTCACGGTTTTTTAATTAATTTGAACTTATTCGTTCATACTAGCTCCTTGTGATTCCAAACCAAAACAAAAACATGGTACAATCACTCACTGTTCTTACCATCCCCACAAGGTGGTCCTTCAACTTTTAAACTTCTGATTCAAAACTTAACATTCATACATGACCCCAAAAAGGATAACCAATGCATTCACGTCAAGTAAAATTCAATTACAATACCGTTCATGCAATTTCAACCCCAAGCCTACGTTGAGCTCATCAAATCGGGTCAATACTCTTAAGACTCAATTGAGTTTAAAACCGAGCCATCTACTCAAGGATCTAATGATCATTATGCAATACACGTTCCGAGGCATGATAATCCTACGACCCCTTCATTGCTACTTTCCCAATGAAGTCAACTCATATATGCATTTGTATGTACTCTTATGTGCAATTCTTTTTATACTCCACAATGTATATAATACGCCAAGGTTCATTAGTTCCAAAGGTACTATGAACACATAAATTATCAAACAGTCTTCACACCTAAGACCGACACTTAAACCGGTACTCAATCAAATAAAATGCAGTTAAGCATATAACACATCCAAGACTCCAGCTCGAGTCACTAAAACTGACAAACATTCAAAAGACTCATTTGAATATAAATCAAGCCTTTAAGGCCAAAATAAACGTTTGGTTAAACATGTGTCGCTCACACGGTTACGTAAACCAAAATACATTGTTACTCAAAATCTTTACCTTTTAAATCCCTTAATTGGCCATCAGCCCCAAAACAAAGGTTTACCACTCTTAAAACTTTACATGGTCGGATTTACCAAAATCCCCCAACCCACACGTTCACATTTTTAAAACGTAATACATCATAAATATTGCACATCCACGATAAACATTAAAAACGTGCTTTAACTACATAACTTTCGCTTATGCAACAATAAATCAAAACTTCTTTCATTAGTGATTTATTCGTCAATCGCTCAAAATCCTTAACTATGTCGTACATAATAATATTTGCTTTGCGCATACCCTCTGCATAACAGCATAACGGTACCGCTCACGGTTTTGTTCCTGCCCGCACAGGAATACGCGGGACGCACCCAGACCGCACCCAATGACAGACGAAAGATCTCATACACCATACACAACTATCGACTTCAAAGTCAAAATTTGACATGTCGACACTTCCTTAACCTTAAGGTCCCTAACTGAACCTAATTCTTCCTCCGGACACAACCGTCCCTCGGCAACTGTATTTCTAGTCAGCGAACAAGGGTACAGACTCTCATACAACCGACACTAAAGTCCACTTTCGACTCTCCCACTGTTCATCTCTCATTTGAACACAATTACCAAAACTACAAACTTTCTCCCAAGTTTTATCCAACACCTCTCCACTCTTGGAGTTCTTTCTTAGCTTATAACGTAATACTCTACGACCTAGCGAGTTCATAGCCTTCATGCATGACAAATCATTTTGCACATTTTCTCATTTTAAATAACCCCACTTGGAACAACTTGGGCTCACATAACCCCAATGCACGGCACAACGATCTCGAGAATCGTTTGCATAATAAATTTCCGAAAAACTCAATCTTTCTCAACCAAAACAGTGTTGTTACGACGGTAATATACTAAATGAAAATCTCTTCGTACGACAACAGTTCGAGAAAGTTTGACCGACACGAAATAAACTAGTCGGTTCTCTCACTTATTTATATGATGTTTATTAGGTCAATACTCCTGTTGGTTATTAAACGTTTTGCTGACCAACGCTTTCTTGCTACAATTCAACTTTTCATGTAAAGTAAGAAATACTTTGTAAAAACTTCAAAAATTTCGTTGTGCGACGTAAATGGGATTGCCTTTTCTTTAAATACACACTTTCACATACTAACTCAACCTTGACTAAAACTGTTATTTATGCATTTGGTTTGAAATCATGAAAACTCATGTAACACACACTAGAACACCAGGCATAAAACTTTACTCGCAATTGAAGGTTACTTACTCAAACAAGGTCAATCGCCTTACTTACGTAACTTATCATTGACACTATACTTCCGACCGGTGGTCGCCCTCTCGGCCTTATGACGTTTGATATACATGCATTCCACGATTCACGTATCAACCATGTAATACTATTTTCATCTTGATCAATCATCTCATATTCTATCTCCACCCATATCAATCCACCTATTAAAGGTTGCCTTGGCGAACGTTCATGAGTCCCGCCAATTCCAGGTTGTCCTTCCAACCCCCAATCATTTACCGATCTGTCCTCCAAAGGACTTTGGGGGCGTATTCACCATCGTTCTACTATAACATAAAGGGATAATCATAAGAAATGGTTATGCACCTATACATATACAAAACGTACTTTACCGATCGTTAGTCACTGTAACAATTTAGAAATAAGCATGCTCGCGTAACAATATATTCATAATAACAGTAGCTAATTGTAATTGTGAATATATCGTACCAGAGAATCCTCGTTACCATTGTCACAGTACTAATTTCACGTATTCCCGTTGACCCTAAGACCATCCCGTCTCAACACTTCTACCCATATCTCACATATCATAACCTACTCCATCTCAGCTTAAGTCTAAGTATCTCATCAGCATACTTAGTTCGCTTAAACTAGTGCTCTGATACCATATTGGAACACCCCAAAATCCGAGCCAATTTAAACCTCAAGTTATAACAGGTTATGACAATAAATACTTCAACTTATAAAAACAGGCAGTGGATTAACCATCAAGAGTATATTCACATTACAAGATCCTTCAAATAACCTATCAATCTAATTATGTCACTACAACCAGATTAATCAAGTTATCTATCAATCCATCAAAACCACTTCTTTGTTAATTTCATCCACTTCTGCTATATCAAAACGCTCGTCCCACAACCCTTTACCTCCCCGAGCTAGTACCTGGTAAGAAAACATCATAGGAAACGATTAGGCCAACGCCTAGTGAGAACATTCGTTTCCAAGATAATAATTGTAAAATCAATGTAAACAAGTTATAACAAACCTGATTCCCCTTTTCTTACCATACATGTAACTCTATTCCGTTAACACGATTTTACCAAATTCCATGAATATAACTGACACACATTCCATCATCATATCATGTCTCAGAGCCACACTACGAATCTTTACTGATTCTAGAGTAATGCTCTTAATCCAGAAATCGCAATATACACATGCCCATTTCCGTACACATCTATTCCAGAAATTGCAATGTACACTTGCCCATTTCCACATTCCAGAAATTGCAAAGCACACTTGCCCATTTCCACATTTCATGAATATGACTGACAATAATTCCGTCATCATATCACGCCCTAGAGCCACACTACGAATCTTCACAGATTCTAGATTAATGCTCTCAACCAATAAATCGCGATTACACACGCCCATTTATCGATAAGGAAGCAGAGATCACAATCACTTATGTCAATCTCACTTTCTTCCTTAGAAATCAGGAATAACGATTAATACCACACGCCTATTCCATGATTTCCCATACACACTGGAATAACGATTAAACGAGTAATACCACACGCCTATTCCATGTGATTACCAAACTTTAGTGCCTATGGATCCATATCACCTAATTGTACTCATATAGGTATTTACTCAATATAAATTCCTCATAGCAACCGTATAAGCGAATTATATTTATACCTCGTAGATTCCTCATATCATTCAGTATGAGCAAATCATATATATATATATATATATATATATATATATATATATATATATATCGTACAGATTCCTCATAGCAACTGTATGAGCGAATCACATATAAATCATATTTAATATAACATTATATTCCTGCCTAGAATCGACTAGCGCAGTCTATAAACCTAACATACTACTTTTCAAGGGTATGTATGTTCAAGCTATATAATTCCCATCACGATTCCTAAATCGCATATTTCCACGATTTACATAAATGCACATTTCATTACATCCGGAAACATACATATAATACAAGGCCTCTAGATACTTAACTTATCAGATCCTTGAGCCATATCTAATTTTGATACCATTTAGATATACTGGTTTCTTTACTCAACTCCCGATATGCTGTACCGGGACTCACCTGTACCGGGACTTGCCTCTACTGGGACTTGCCTCTACCGGGACTTGCCACTACCGGGACTTGCCACTACCGGGACATTCCACTACCGGGACTTTCAAGGTTTTGCGTACTGTCCGTTCAACAAGTCCTCAAATCGATTTAAAACATGAAATTAGTTAAATCTACTCATTCTAATCAATTCTCAGTCAGTTCATACAAATATACCAAGGTTAATATAACTTAAAAACACTGATTTGTACAAAGAATCGAATGAACTCACCTGTGTTACCCAAGACTTGCTTCTCTGCACAAATCCAATCCCAATCTGTTGTTATGATTTATGAAATCCTATTCATTAATCAGAATCGATTACAAACATAAAACTACAATAGATTTTATCAAAACCAAACTCAGTTCTTTACCCATTGAAGACCAAAGCCCTTCTTTTCCTTCTTTCTCCCTTTTTCCTTTTCTCTCTTATCTTTCTCTCCTTTTCCTCTGCCGACTCACACGCACAAAGCTGAGATTATTATTTATCTCAGCTATTTCATCCATACACACTTTCTTCAAATGACCAATTACACCTCCAAGTTCCATTATTTCCAAAATAACTCCAAACTTCCATCTCTTGTATTTTAACCCTATTGAAGTATGAAATTCTATATAATCCAAGGTTACACAAAATAAGATATATCCCAATTTCATTAAAATAATATTATTGAAAATCCAGGATGTTACAATACAACCTATTTTAAAAGTCACGTGTAACTCACCGTACAAGTTGTAACTCTAAACCATTCCTCGAAGTGGCTACCGGAATCCCGTTATGGATCGAACTGTGATCTCGCCTACGTGCTCAGTCCTTTACCCATGACTCTACCATAGTTTTTCTTTGATTTCTTTTCCTTCCAATGACCACATTTCACCAATTACCTTTATTTATAATGTGTTTTGAAACCGATATTGAAGGAAAAGAATGCAAAAGGTCTCACCATATTGAATGTTCCATATTGAATGTTTTGGAGGTTTCAAACTCTTGGGTTTTCCAAATCCAAGGTTATCTTTCTCCCCTTTTTTTATGAAAATCATGGCACAACATACCCCAAACTTTTCCAACTTCGCATACAAAGCCCTTAAATATATATATATATATAACTCATTTTTATTTAACCCAAGAAGATTTTTTTTACAACGGTTATTACAGTAGCGGACTGCTGATTTGCCATGGTTAGTGTAAAGATAGGTGAATCCTGCTCTGATACCAAAGATTGACTTCACTTGCATTTCCCATGACAAAAAGTTGGTAGGGTGAGTTGTATTGTGTTGTAGATGTTGAAGAAGGTAAAAGGCTTCACTGAGTCATTGTTGTTTAGGATTTGGTAGGAAGGAGTAATGTTCTCGATAGAGGATGTCTGAGATTGTAGTATAAGAAGTAGAAGATGTTTGGATCAGAAGCTCTGATATCATAATAGATATTGAGAGGAAAATTGATGTGTTTGAATCAATGAAAAGGTACACATTTATAATATTACACTATACAACAATAAAATATAATGAAGATATACAAGATATACACACATATGATTTAAGAGATCACCAAGGAAACTCAATAAACATAAATGAGAATCAACTAGTATTAGGCACAATAAAATATGTTGGGCTGACCATGATATGGCCTTCAATTCGTTTCTCATTCTAAAACTACATGAAGATGAGTGTAGCAACCCACACCAAACAAGCATGCCAAAAGCTACTTCTTTAATTTAAAACGCCAAAATGGCCCAACATAGTCACACTAACAAGATTACAAAACTGGGTTCGCGAAAATAACCCTAACTACAGCTGAGAACATGACTACATGATAAAAGGGAAAGTCTTCTACTCCTTCTATACGCAAGCTCCAGCTCACGTCTTGCCAAACCCTCTAAACGAGCTCTCAGCTACCTGCTTACTTGAAAAGGTTTTAGTTTTGAAAAGCGAGGGTTAGACCATGAGTTCTAGTAAGATCCCTTTTGCTACCAACACCATGCCGCAATTATCAATTAAAGAGAGTTTATAAGCATTTATAAACAATTACACCTTTGTCAGTTTAAGTACACACACAACACATATTAACGGCTCGCACTTAGTCATTTACACACATGAGACGACGTGTTAGGGCACTCACCCGCCCTTAGTGATCATATGAAAAAAATTCATATATCTTGCATGGGACACACTCCTCATATATATATCCATATTAAATTCTCACCTGTCTCGCACAAATCCATAAAATAATTTACACGCTTTGATCATGCATATTTATAACAACGTAAATCATGCAATTCATTATATCGGTACAAGTAATAAATTCGAGTATCGATAGAGCTTCAGTTTAGAAAGACTCACCTGGCGTCCACGCTAAATGTTCTCACTTGAACTGTTATCCTCTACCGCACACCTACATTTTCACCCAACACACGAGAATGAATAAGTCTCTCGACTCTCTACGCACTCTCAGATTTCCACTGACAACCGAATGTCCCGGACTAGATGAAATCCAGATTCCGGATCCTCTTTCCGGACTCTATCCGATTTCCGACACCTCCCGGATTCTATTCCGGTATCCGGTACATCCCGGACTCCATTCCGGTATCCGGTACGTTCCGGACTTCCGGTATCCGGTACCCACACTTCCGGATCCCAATCCGATATCCGGACTCGCCGCTTCCGGATTCTAATCTGGTATCCGGACCGCCCCTTCCGGATTCTAATCTGGTATGTGCGACTTCCGGACAAGGGTTTATCGCACTGATATTTTCCATTACACTAAACTGATCGGTTCTAAGTCGATCAGAAGCTACTACACACCAGAGACCAGTATTACTAATGATTTGCTATTAGTGACGATAAACCTCCCATACCCAAAATTGGTTAGGGCAAGACACTCATCTCGATTCCTCACATCCTTGAGGAGATAATAACCAAAAATGTCTCCAAAACCCAAAATCCCCGGGTTCAAAGTCCACACTCCGATTCCAACATTACACTACCGATTAATAGGTTAAGGAGAAGGAATTTACCTCAACTAGAGTGATGATTTTCCTTACCAGCTTCAATTCTCCAACAGCTTCAATCATCCAACGTTTCTTCAAGAATAGGGTTTCTTCCAATTACACACAGTAGCCGCACACACTATTTTTGATGAAATCAAGGTAAATAGGGTTTTACCCTTATTTATATCCATCACACTTGAGCACAAAACTTTTGCTTATCACACTTTGGCCACTAAACTTCATTTTATTTCTTATACTCTAAACTTTTCTACTCTCACACCTTACACACCAACTTTTATAAATTAACCAAACGAACCCGGTTATTACAGCATCCTCCCCTCAAAAGAATTTCGTCCCCGGAATTCCCTCTTCGAACAAGTGAGGAAAACGGTTCCTCATGTCTGATTCCACTTCCCAAGTTGCTTCTTGTCCTTTATGGTAACGCCACTGAACCTTTACTAGCGAGATCTCCCTGTTCCTTGACTTTCTAACCCTACGATCTACGATCGCCAACGGTTCCTCCACATAATTCAATTTTTCGTCCACACGAATGTCTTCTAACGGTACGGCCATGCTTTCCTCGGCCAAGCACTTCCTTAGATTCAACACGTGAAATGTCGAATGAACTCCCCGAAGATCCTCGGGCAACTCCAGCTTATACGCCACCCCACCTACACGCTCGGTGATGGCGAACGACCCGACATACCTGGGTCTTAGTTCCCCTTTTGTTCCAAACGCACGCCTTCTCGCAACGAAACTTTAAGCATCACACTGTCTCCCACTTGGAATTTCAATCAATCTCCTCCTTTTTCTCACATAACCCTGTGGCGGTCTTGAGCCACTCTTAACTTCGCACGAATCTGGTTGACTTATCAACGGTCAACCGCGCGACCTACAGTCTCACCCAATGCCTCTTTCCCACGATACATCTTTATTCTTGGAAGGTTCACAGCTAACTACACATGCCCACCTCTTTGCTTCTATAAGGATTCTATCACCCCCACTAAGCATAACACTTCAACAATAGGGCGTATACCAATGAATCATAACACCTTCGGTTAACTACAACTCTTACCCCATAAAATTTGCGTAACATAAAAATGCCTCAGGGCAACTGTACCAACTGTAACAATTGTATACACAATCATCCACACCCAGACTCACAGTTTTAAAACGCATCAAAATAGGAGCTTCAAACACACTTTTACGATCGTTTTCCCCAACATGATATACGTCTAAAGCAGATAACACTTCCTCGGCTGAATTGTATTGACTGCCATCCATCGATAATCAATTCACACGTTCTCACCACATCATCACCCCACACTATACTCAGCTAAAAGTAGGAAACTTCTACACTCTAACATTTGAAGCAACCACCAACCAAACCGAACCAATCTAGAAGACACACATTTAAATTATCCTTGCATCCAACAGTCGTCCATCCACATGTGAAATAATTCAAGTTTCACCCACTCAACAGGAAGGAACACCCATGCTCACACAAAACTATTCCCATTAGCTTAATGCTGAACGACAAGGATCAATTGGAATATTTCCATCACTACTACCAAGTCTCACCCAATGGTCCTTCATTCCAAGCACTACTTCTAACTTCCTTCTTCCACTTCCTTCTCAGTAATAAAACATGTTTCCAAAGAACGGCTCATCCGACTGTGCACACTTTTGACCGACCAGACAAACTAGCTTTCTTCGACCTTTAAACCAAACACATACACGAAATTCCTCTTTCTCATACTCCCACTAGGAGTTCATGTACCCGACGACGTCACTCTGTATCCATTGATTCACATTTTCAGTCATTTGCCAAACTTTCTACTTCCAGTTTACTCACTTAATTCAACATACCAACCCCATTTCCTCAAGCTAGTATGGAACATTTCTCGTCCAACATTGACCACTCCATACACGTAATTTCAACGGTTACTATGCCTAATCAACAGTTTCACCACATCTCATACGAGAAATTCAACCAAGTCATTCTGAAATAACACCCTATGCTCGAAGACACCATACACCTCTCGTTTCCCCAAACGAGATTAACCCACTCCTTGAATTTCTTTTACATACAAGGATTAGCTCAACATTCCTAAAGATTTCGTACCTACTATGAAACATCATAAACTAACCAATCCAACATCTTCCCAAATATTCCAATGCCACAAGGCAAACTCACTCATCAATTCATCGCAACCAAAGAACACACAATTTCCTTTTTAGCTAGCCACCACCTCATTCTTTTATTCTCGGATGACAATACTACACGCCACTCAAACATCTATGCACCTCAACACACATAATTTACCATATTTGAATAACTTATTAGCAAATCCCGAGCAAAGATTTCCACTTACGCTCATCCCATAACAACACCAGTCCACCACTTATCCTTACAACAACTTGTTATCACACCAAAGACTGGCACGTCTACCTTGCTTAAGTTACCACTACCTTATCCACATAACCACCACACCACAACATCACACTAAAGGCAAAATCCTCACGATCATTATTACACACAATAGGCCTTGCTTCTCCATGCCAATCACACAAACATTTGAAATAAAGTTATCCCATGACCTGGTCTTTCCTCAAACCTAGATGACCAAAACTTAGGATTGTCAACTTCACTCGATCAAGTCCTTGTCCCCAGCCGGCTCTTCGGAATCCACACGAAACACGCTCCAATAAACCAAATGATAAAACGTTCCCTCGTAGACCAACATAATCCACGTGTCCCACCTGAGTTATGCTAACTACTTCATTCATAATCGAAACATCAACCACATAGGAAAATCACCTATCCGACTAGCGATCTTCCACCCTCATAACACTCGCACAATACGGCTCAACATCCTGATAGGTACACACCTTTCTCCGTATGACCTTTTACATCTTTGCATAGACCCGGCAACGATATCAACAACCGTAGTTGACTTCCACATCGACGACCGACATGATGTTTCGACGATGTCCCCGACAAACGAAGATTCCCAACAAAATCTACCTCTTCCCGCAGATCATAACTAACCATGTGCCCCACAGTCCTCACTCGATTGAGGTACAAAACTTACTTGCAAAATAGTATAAATGCAAGACCACCTCACGATCCGACTCCACGCCGATACCATTTCATCAACATACAACAACGCTACCTTTCGATGTATCTTGCCTACTTCGAAATCACCCGGGACACCCCCCCGGCCGTCAGCCATGCGTCAAATTACCAAACAAGGGCAAAGACTACCATAATACAAGCATCCTAAAGTCAAAGGTTGAGACTGCAGTTATTCGCTGCCTTCCCTAAAAGAAAACACCAAGATCATGAATCAACCATCGACGACTCCACCACACATTTCCACTTTCGAAACCTTCCTTCACCCTTAAGTACGATATCTCTTACTACCCAACGAGTTCATAGCCTTCATGCATGACGACACAATGATTTAAATCGTTTTACACACTTGAAACACACCACGAAACAAGGTTTGATATGTATGACACGAGACCTCCATAAAGAATAGCAACACACACATCGATCTCGAGGATCGCTCACACCCAACCCATGATATCTCACAACCTTGTCTAGTAACCGAAATTTGCATTCACTAAAACTCTTTTCGTGCGATTTTAAAACTCGGCAAAATCACCCACACGGGGAGAGTCGGTCGACTCTCACACTCGTTGATATGACAACAACGTGCTCATATCGACTTCACTCATAAAATCATGCGATCAAATGTTGTTATGATTTCTACAACAAGGTTAACTCATTTGTAAAAGGGGTGAAATAATTCACTACCCCTGCAAGTTCGAAATTTACCACACAATGTAAATAAAAGTGTCTTTTCCTTCAAACACACGCTTGCACGCGCCAACTTTTTTTCAAATCCAGAAACTTACAAGACACACACACACGCACTCACACATGTAAGTTACCTGATCAAACCATCAGGTTCCTCATATTTGCAACAACCTTCGGTACTGGTGCTTCCCCACACACTTGTATGCCCCAACATCACAGTTACCACCTCGAGTATGGATTTGCGAAAGTAAGCGGCTTCGCTTCGACCCCAAATAGGTTAACCAACAATAGCCCTTTATCATTAATCCTTGCCTCAAATTACCAATCCACACGTCTATCATTTCTCAACCACCCTTGCCACTCTTCGACAGACTAGAGAGTAAGAAAGCACATCTATACTACCCGATTCTTGAGTTGAAATTCTCAAGATCCCAATTCATCGACATCGAAAACTCCTAGAATGAAGAATCATTAGAAATTAGAAGCTCATCTCCCATCAATTATTCTTCCCTTATGAACTCAATAGATTCTGCCTCACACGGCCACCCACAATTCACGCAACACTCCTTCTAGATGGTGTCATCACTCACACCATGAACGATCTCGCACAACACACTAAACCATCGCCATCATGGCAAGGTTAGAACTCTGTACACACTACCACCAAATCTCTACGCACTACCACCACTATATACACACTACCACCAAATCTCTACATACTACCACCACTCTATACACACTACCACCTCTATCGCTCATCTGAACAACAGTAATGAAGCACACCCATGCACCTGTAAATTCATAATGACATTGGCCAGATGTGATTTTAATTTACCTTTTTCATTGAGAGTCCTTACTACCATCGCTCTGAATTCCCGGTGATCAAGGTCTTCCCTAAAGGCTTTCTATATCTCAGGTGTGTCCTCCTACTCCACAGTTTAAGTTTAGGCCCATCTGGTCACCTAAATCCCTTAAACTAGCGCTCTGATACCAACTGTAACAACCCACACCAAATAAGTATGCCAAAAGCTACTTCTTTAATTTAAAACGCCAAAATGGCCCAACATAGTCACACTAACAAGATTACAAAAATGGGTTCGCAGAAATAACCCTAACTACAACTGAGAACATGACTACAAGATAAAAGGGAAAGTATTCTACTCCTTTTATACGCAAGCTCTAGCTCACGTCTTGCCAAAACCTCTAAACGAGCTCTCAGCTACCTGCTTACCTGAAAAGGTTTTAGTTTTGAAAAGCGAGGGTTAGACTATGAGGTCAAGTAAGATCCCTCTTGCTACCAACACCACGCCGCAATTATCAATTAAAGAGAGTTTATTAGCATTTATAAACAATTACACATTTTTCAGTTTAAGTACACACACAACACATATTAACGGATCACACTTAGTCACGTACACACCTGTGACGACGTGTTAGGGCACACACCCGCCCTTAGTGATCATATGAAAAAAATTCATATGTCCTGCATGGGACACAGTCCCCATATATATATATCCATATTAAATTCTCACTTGTCTCGTACATATCCATAAAATAATTTACATGCTTTGATCATGCATATTTATAACAACATAAATCATGCAATTCATTATATCGGTACAAGTAATAAATTCGAGTATCGATAGAGCTTCCGTTTAGAAAGACTCACCTACGTCCACGCTAAATGTTCTTACTTGAACTGCTATCCTCTACCGCACACCTACATTTTAACCCAACACACGAGAGTGAATAAGACTCTCGACTCTCTGCGCACTCTCATATTTCCACTGACAACCGAATGTCCCGGACTAGATGAAATCCGGATTCTGGATCCTCTTTCTGGACTCTATCCGATTTTCGACACCTCCCGGATTCCATTTCGGTATCCGGTACTTCCCGGACTCCATTCCGGTATCCGGTACTTCCCGGATTTCCGGTATCCGGTACCCACACTTCCGGATCCCAATTTCTGTATCCGGACTCGCCCCTTTCGGATTCTAATCCGGTATGTGCGACTTCCGAACAAGGGTTTTATCACACTGATATTTTCCAATACACCAAACTGATCGGTTCTAAGTCGGTCAGAAGCTACTATACACTAGAGACCAGTATTACTAATGATTTGCGATTAGTAACTATAAACCTCCCATACCGAAAATTGGTTAAGGCATGACACTCAGCTCGATTCCTCACATCCTTGAGGAGATAATAACCAAAAAGGTCTCCAAAACCCAAAATCCCCTAGTTCAAAGTCCACACTCCGATTCCAACATTACACTACCGATTAATAGGTTAAGGAGAAGGAATTTACCTCAACTAGAGTGATGATTTTTCTTCCCAGCTTCAATTCTCCAACAGCTTCAATCCTCCAATGTTTCTTCAAGAATAGGGTTTCTTCCAATTACACACAGTAGCTGCACACACTGTTTTTGATGAAATCAGGGTAAATAGGGTTTTACCCTTATTTATATCCATCACACTTGAGCACAAAACTTTTGCTTATCACACTTTGGCCACTAAACTTCATTTTATTTCTTATACTCTAAACTTTTCCACTCTCACACCTTACACACCAACTTTTATAAATTAACCAAACTTAACGAACCCGGTTATTACAATGAGTGAGTGACTGAGTGTATATATATATATGATGGGAACATTTTGTTCAAAATTAAATCAGTTGTTAATTAACAACTTGTCTTCCCCATAATATATTTTTCTTTGCATATAAATTCTATTAATAAGAGATTATTTTAAATCTAAAAAGAATATGTCCGTCCAATGTTTTTTACAAATACTCCTTCAAACCCCAGCAACTATAGACTCTTAAATGTTGTTTTTGAAAACATGATATTCAAAATAAATTTTTTTTGATAAAAATACATTTATTTTTAAGAAAGTCTTCTATTTTATTTATAGGAGTTTTCTAGCTTTTAAGTTAATTATAAAATATATTTAAACAATCATAATTATTTTATATAAAAATTTACAATGACTTTAGAGCATCTCTAACAGCTATGTTAAAAGAAATAAAAGTGAGATTTTAGCAATTTTGATCCAGTAGCTATGCTATCTTGTATACTAAAATAGAAAATAGATTAGAGAGATTGTAAAAATCTGTAAACTTTATAGAAGAGCGAGAAATTATATTATATTTGTTTTTGTAACAACCCAAATTTCTTAGAAATTCGAAAATTGGTGGCCGTTGTGAAAAGAATGAAAGTTAAGCTAAGGGACTATATTGCAATTTAGGAAAGGTATTTAAGGGCTCTAATCCCTAGGGCAACCTCATATTTTAGAAATCAGAATTTTGTGTGTGTGCTTGGTGGTGTTGGCGGCTAGAGAAGAAAAGAGAAAGAGAAAGGAATTTTGGAGAAGAAATCAAAAGAGAGAAGAAATCAACCAGGTAATTCATTCTAAATTCGTTTCTCTTGTTGATTGTAGTATTCCTTTCTATTTAGTCTGGATTCTTAAGTCTGAATTGGTTGATTCAATGAGTTTTCATCCATTTTCTTTAAAAGTGTGTTTTATGAGTTTTTGGCTTGGTAATCCGATTTGAGGGATTATAAATGGAGTAGGTGAATGTTTAGGTTTGGTGGATGAACCCTTAGGTTTGTCTATTCGAATTAATGGCAGAAATTGAGCTTAAGGATCACTTTTATATCACTTTTGTCGAACAGCTGTCGTATCCGAAAACTAGCAGTTCTTGTTGTTACAGTAGTTTCCGGATAAGAATGCTAGTTCCCAGGTAGAGTTTTGTGGTAGTTTCCGGGTGAGTATCCTTCTGGATAAGTTTAGTTACCGGGTGCGGTATCCGGAATTTGGTGTGTCCGAAAAGTCCCAGTATCCGGACAGTTTGGGTATCCGGGAAGTTGGGGTATCCGGACAGTGCGGGTATCCGGGAAGTTAGGGTGTCCGGACAGTTTGGTATCCGGAAAGTGTTCACGGGTCAGTAGGTTTGAATCGTTTTATCTGATTTGAATCTAATGCCCCTAGGTGTTCGATTGGATTAACTCGGAGGTAGTTAAGGAGTGCGTAAAACGATACCAGTGTGAGTTCCCTAAAACCCTTTTATGACGCAAAGTGATAAATATTTTCACTGATTATGGTTTATTGAGAATGAAATGTTATGAACTGATTTGCATGATTTTCACGAACGTATCTGTTTATTTAAATGAAATGTTTGGCATGAAGACATGACGTATGAATATTTTAACTTACATGTTTTCATGAACGTACGTGTATGCTATGTGGTGTCGGTCTGCACTGTGGGATCAGAGAGAGATTCTCGGGATCTGAGGATCCCTTGGATATGTATGACAGGCTGGTAGGTTGGAATTCTTTTCCCTCCTATCCGGTAGAGGGGACTCCGTGTGGGCTCCAAAGAGGGCGAGAAGGGAGCCTAATGGAACCCTGATCGCGGAATGTTTATGTGATCCATACATAGTGCAGTACCATGACTGATGATACTTTATGGTTTATTGATAAATGTTCTTTTTTACAAATGTTCTACATGTTGTTTTCGGAGGGAATTCACTAGACCTTTTGGTCTAACCCTCGCTTTCAAAACTAAACCATTTTCAGGTAAGCGTACAACTGGTTCTTATAGTAAGAACTAGGAAAGAATACAAGAAGGACTCGGAGATTAGAGCGACTCCAGATTTTGTTATGATAACTATAGATAGTGCTCGGCTGTGGATTTAAGAGACTTCCGCTGTCATTATTCGTTTAGTATGTTTTAGCGATGATATAAAGACCAGCTTATTTATGTAATTCGAATGCTTATTTTATGCTATTGCTTGTTATGAAAATTGGGACGTTACAAATGGTATCAGATCCTTAGTTTAAGGGATTTAGGTGACCAGTCGGGCCTAAACTTAAACTGTAAGATGAGGAACACAACCGAGACCTAGGGTTGCCTCCAGGAAAGATCACTATATATGCGCTTAGGGATGAGGTGCCAAGGACAAATGTGTATGGTGAGTTCTGGATTACACTTGGACAGTGTAATTACGAACTTACAGGTACATGTGCGTGCTTACAATACCTTACTTATAGCAAATTTGTTGTGTCATGTCTAACAAGGATTATTATCGGTTTCTTTCAGTTTAGCGCCATGGCTGGGAGAACGTTGAGGAATAGGTCAGCAAGATCCCTGAGGGATAGACCGAGCTCCATTGCTTGGAGAGTGTCGTGTAAGATCATATATGGTGTGATGTAAGTATACACCGAAGAGATGAAATGTTGTATAGAATGTTATGAGTCGTCTAGAGGAAGCTCTTCGTGGATTCGAAGACGGTGGATAATGAGTTTAGGTAAGACTCCTATTTCAGGAGAGTCCCAGTTTAAGAGATTGCGAAGTAGGTCAGTTCGGATGATAAGGAAGGACAGTGTCGAAATCTTGAAAGTGTCAATGGAGTCATGACTTACTAGTCGAGTTTTTCAATGACAGGATAAAGAAATTAAGATACCTATAGTGAATTGAAAGCATGTAGAAGTAGAAAGTGAGATAGTTGATCAAAATGAAATAGTATGAAATGGTTGAGTAAGTGAGATGTGGAAAGCGTGTTCAGCAAGTTATTGCATGACCGAAAGGGCGACCATCGGTCGTAGGTGGAGTGTCAAGGATAAGTTGCGTAAGTAAAACGGTTGACCTTGTTAGAGTGAGTAGCCTTCAATTGCAAGTAGAGTCTCATGCATGGCGTTCTTTTAAGTAACATGGAATTTTCACGATTTAAGTTAAATGTTTAAATAAAAATTTCGATTGAAAATGAGTCAGAATGTGCACGTGTATGTTTAAAGAAAAGGTGATTTCATTCACATTGCACATTGAAATTTTGAGCCTGACGAGTTGCAAAGTAGTTCACACTTTTCATGATAAGTTAAATTGTTACAAAAAGGTCAAGAAAACATTTGTCAGCAAAAACTTTTCCAAGCGAAATGAGTTTTAACCTATTGATATCATACAAAAGGGTGTGAGAACCGACTGGGTTACTTGGTGTCGAAAATTTCTTTCGGAATGGTGTCGTATGAAAGGATTTTTACCTCAACGTATTACTGTCGTATTAACATTGTTCAGAAATGAGTAAGATCAAGGTTCACGGAAAGATGCATGCAAACGATTCTCGAATCGTTGTGCAGGACGTTGAAGTTATAAGAGTGATGGGGTCATGTGTACCCAAATGTTTCCCAAACGTTGTTTGATTAAACTGATGAAATGTGCGAAAAGATTTATTTACTGTATTGTCATGCATGAAGGCTATGAACTCACTAGGTCGTAGAGTATTACTTTTTTTTAAGCTAAGAAAGAACTCTGAGAGCGGGGAGGTGTTGGACGAGTCAGGGGAGAACGTATGCAGTTTTGGTATATGTGTTCAAGAGGAGAATTGATTAGTCGAGATTGGAGTATAGTGTCGGGTGTATGAGGGTCTGTACCATTGCTCGGTGACTGGGAATGTAGTTGCCGAGGGACGATGGTGTCCGGGGGAAGGACTAGGAGTCATCAAGGTATTGGTTTTAGCAACTCTTTATGAGTAGTGTTGTGAGGCAGGAATGAAAGGTGCACAATGTGGGATTTGAGTTTTGAGGTGAGCTTGTAATATTGATGTTACATGAGTAAGTTTTGAAATAGGGGCGACGGATTATGAAGTTATTTATGATGTGTTGGGAGGAATAGGTCCTGTAAGGAACCCATGTTAAAGAATATGTTAAGAAAGTAGTTACGAGTTGACTTTTGTTGTTAAAGTCGGCAGCGGTGTACGTTGGTTGAGGCCGAAGACTCAAACCAGAAGGTTGGAAGTTGATAGAACACCTTGTAGGAGTGTTACGAGGAGGGGAAGTTATTGTTTTGAATAAGCGTTCTATTTACGAAGTATGGAAGGTTCGTAGAATGATGAGGTAAGTAGCACGAGCGAAGCGAGTGTGTAGACTTTATCGTTTAGTGAGGGACTGTGTCCAGCTTACGTAAGAGCTCGGATCGTAAAGATCTAGCTATAATGTCTGTGTTTGAGCTAATTGAGAACTCGTGAGTTATAGCTCAGCAAGTTGAGAAAGGACTAAGTAGCGAGATAGGCTCGATTTGTGCGTGTAATTTTGAAGGCAAGTTTAAATTGTGTATGGATGATCATGAGAGATCTGGTCTGCAGTGTGATGTTATGGGCAAAGAGTGTAAGGATGTGTAGTGACAGTATTTGTCAAGCTAAATGTGCCAGCTAGTGTCGTAGTAATGTGGTGCTAGAGAGAGAGGAAGCATCAGATAGAAGCCTTTTGGGGGTTTCGGATGAGGTATGCGACTTGTTAACCAGGTTGTTGGAGCACGTAGGGTGTAAGTTGATGTTGTAACATGTTTAAGTTCGGGATAGAATGACGGAGTGATGGTGAGTAATTACTCAAATAAGAAACCAATTGTTTTGTGGTTGTAAGAGTCGCTAAGTAAGCATATTTTGGGATCATTGGAAGTTTGAAGAAGATGATGAGTGTGTTAGTCAATTGGGGTGGAATAGATGTGAAATCCTTAAAGAGTGTGAGCTGTTGTTGGAGTGAAAGAATTGTCGGAGAAAGTAAAAGTTGGAGATTAAAGAATGTGTAGTGACGTCGAACTCTGGTGTCGTTTCAAGACGACTTGATTGAATGCCTTAAGTTAGGACTTTGGTGCAACTATTTGGTTATGTAAGTAATGAGAAAGTGTTATCAGCATGTCGAAAGGTCGAGAGAGAGGCAAGTAATGTTCGGTGAGCAGTGCTCCACGCTAACGTGGGGAGGTGAAGATTGTATGTCGGATTAAGTGATGTAAAGTGGAAGTAGTAAATGTGACAGTAATGCCAAAAGGTGTTATGTTGTGTAGATTGTCTTTGATAAGTGCGCGAACTTTTGGAGAGAGTATTAAGGAAGAGATTTGTGTATGATTTTGTGCAGGAAAGAAGTGGATGAGACAACTGATTGAGTAAGTTAGTAACTTTGTGAGGAAGGTTTAAAACGAGATGGTCGTGTAGGGATTAAACTAGTGAGAATAGTATGGTGTGACCATGGGTACTCCTCCCAGTTGGGCGAGGATAACCGGAGTTATGTTTTTATGATTGAACGAAATTGGCAATCAGCGAGGAATGGTTATGTTTCAGGATAAGTTTAATTCGAGTAGGTGGACACTGCAACAATGGGTTGAAGGTTCCTACTCTTAGTTACGTATAAGTATGGAGTGGGGACGTGGTGAGAATATGAGAGATGGTTGACAAACTGTGGTCTAGATGGTCCGGGAATGGGAAGTGTTATCTGCATAGACAATTGCTGGGTAGTACAGGGTTGAGCGTTGTGATACGATGAAGGAACTCTGGGTTGTGAATTGTCAGGATGTACAGGGTTGACTTTGTACCAAGCTGACAGGTGAGTGATTGTTTCTTGGTAAGAGGATCTTGTGTTGTAACGGGGGATTCCGCCAAGTTCCTCCTTATAGGAAGGATAGGTGCATGAGAAGCCTTATTTAATCATCTATTGGCAAAACCGATCGAGTAGGAACAGTAGCCTACGAGTTAGAGTACCGTAAGAACTGAAGGGAGTGCACCCAATGTTCCATGTTTCGAATTTAATAAGGTGGTTGACCGTGTCAGAAGTGGCGTTACCTTTTGGAAGTGTCAGTTGTGGTGTGAGCATGATACCCCCATCTTTTATCAATAAGGAATTCCGGGGATGGAATTCTTTTAAGGGGGAAGTGTTGTAACAACCCAGATTTCTTAGAAAGTCGAAAATTGGTGGCCATTGTGAAAAGAATGAAAGTTAAGATAAGGGACTATATTGCAATTTAGGAAAGGTATTTAAGGGCTCTAATCCCTAGGGTAACCTCATATTTTAGAAATCAGTATTTTGTGTGTGTGCTTGGTGGTGTTGGCGGCTAGAGAAGAAAAGAGAAAGAGAAATGAATTTTGGAGAAGAAATCAAAAGAGAGAAGAAATCAACCAGGTAATTCATTCTAAATTCGTTTCTCTTGTTGATTGTAGTATTCCTTTCTATTTAGTCTGGATTCTTAAGTCTGAATTGGTTGATTCAATGAGTTTTCATCCATTTTCTTTAAAAGTGTGTTTTATGAGTTTTTGGCTTGGTAATCCGATTTGAGGGATTATAAATGGAGTAGGTGAATGTTTAGGTTTGGTGGATGAACCCTTAGGTTTGTCTATTCGAATTAATGGCAGAAAATGAGCTTAAGGATCACTTTTAGATCACTTTTGTCGAACAGCTGTCGTATCCGAAAACTAGCAGTTCTTGTTGTTACAGTAGTTTCCGGATAAGAATGCTAGTTCCCAGGTAGAGTTTTGTGGTAGTTTCCGGGTGAGTATCCTTCTGGATAAGTTTAGTTACCGGGTGCGGTATCCGGAATTTGGTGTGTCCGAAAAGTCCCAGTATCCGGACAGTTTGGGTATCCGGGAAGTTGGGGTATCCGGACAGTGCGGGTATCCGGGAAGTTAGGGTGTCCGGACAGTTTGGTATCCGGAAAGTGTTCACGGGTCAGTAGGTTTGAATCGTTTTATCTGATTTGAATCTAATGCCCCTAGGTGTTCGATTGGATTAACTCAGAGTTAGTTAAGGAGTGCGTAAAACGATACCAGTGTGAGTTCCCTAAAACCCTTTTATGACGCAAAGTGATAAATATTTTAACTGATTATGGTTTATTGAGAATGAAATGTTATGAACTGATTTGCATGATTTTCACGAACGTATCTGTTTATTTAAATGAAATGTTTGGCATGAAGAAATGAAAGACATGACGTATGAATATTTTAACTTACATGTTTTCATGAACGTACGTGTATGCTATGTGGTGTCGGTCTGCACTGTGGGATCAGAGAGAGATTCTCGGGATCTGAGGATCCCTTGGATATGTATGACAGGCTGGTAGGTTGGAATTCTTTTCCCTCCTATCCGGTAGAGGGGAGTCCGTGTGGGCTCCAAAGAGGGCGAGAAGGGAGCCTAATGGAACCCTGATCGCGGAATGTTTATGTGATCCATACATAGTGCAGTACCATGACTGATGATACTTTATGGTTTATTGATAAATGTTCTTTTTTACAAATGTTCTACATGTTGTTTTCGGAGGGAATTCACTAGACCTTTTGGTCTAACCCTCGCTTTCAAAACTAAACCATTTTCAGGTAAGCGTACAATTGGTTCTTCTAGTAAGAATTAGGAAAGAATACAAGAAGGACTCGGAGATTAGAGCGACTCCAGATTTTGTTATGATAACTATAGATAGTGCTCGGCTGTGGATTTAAGAGACTTCCACTGTCATTATTCGTTTAGTATGTTTTAGCGATGATGTAAAGACCAGCTTATTTATGTAATTCGAATGCTTATTTTATGCTATTGCTTGTTATGAAAATTGGGACGTTACAAATGGTATCAGAGCCTTAGTTTAAGGGATTTAGGTGACCAGTCGGGCCTAAACTTAAACTGTAAGATGAGGAACACAACCGAGACCTAGGGTTGCCTCTAGGAAAGATCACTATAAATGCGCTTAGGGATGAGGTGCCAAGGACAAATGTGTATGGTGAGTTCTGGATTACACCTGGCCAGTGTAATTACGAACTTACAGGTACATGTGCGTGCTTACAATACCTTACTTATAGCAAATTTGTTGTGTCATGTCTAACAATGATTATTATCGGTTTCTTTCAGTTTAGCGCCATGGCTGGGAGAACGTTGAGGAATAGGTCAGCAAGATCCCTGAGGGATAGACCGAGCTCCATTGCTTGGAGAGTGTCGTGTAAGATCATATATGGTGTGATGTAAGTATACACCGAAGAGATGAAATGTTGTATAGAATGTTATGAGTCGTCTAGAGGAAGCTCTTCGTGGATTCGAAGACGGTGGATAATGAGTTTAGGTAAGACTCCTATTTCAGGAGAGTCCCAGTTTAAGAGATTGCGAAGTAGGTCAGTTCGGATGATAAGGAAGGACAGTGTCGAAATCTTGAAAGTGTCAATGGAGTCATGACTTACTAGTCGAGTTTTTCAATGACAGGATAAAGAAATTAAGATACCTATAGTGAATTGAAAGCATGTAGAAGTAGAAAGTGAGATAGTTGATCAAAATGAAATAGTATGAAATGGTTGAGTAAGTGAGATGTGGAAAGCGTGTTCAGCAAGTTATTGCATGACCGAAAGGGCGACCATCGGTCGTAGGTGGAGTGTCAAGGATAAGTTGCGTAAGTAAAACGGTTGACCTTGTTAGAGTGAGTAGCCTTCAATTGCAAGTAGAGTCTCATGCATGGCGTTCTTTTAAGTAACATGGAATTTTCACGATTTAAGTTAAATGTTTAAATAAAAATTTCGATTGAAAATGAGTCAGAATGTGCACGTGTATGTTTAAAGAAAAGGTGATTTCATTCACATTGCACATTGAAATTTTGAGCCTGACGAGTTGCAAAGTAGTTCACACTTTTCATGATAAGTTAAATTGTTACAAAAAGGTCAAGAAAACATTTGTCAGCAAAAACTTTTCCAAGCGAAATGAGTTTTAACCTATTGATATCATACAAAAGGGTGTGAGAACCGACTGGGTTACTTGGTGTCGAAAATTTCTTTCGGAATGGTGTCGTATGAAAGGATTTTTACCTCAACGTATTACTGTCGTATTAACATTGTTCAGAAATGAGTAAGATCAAGGTTCACGGAAAGATGCATGCAAACGATTCTCGAATCGTTGTGCAGGACGTTGAAGTTATAAGAGTGATGGGGTCATGTGTACCCAAATGTTTCCCAAACGTTGTTTGATTAAACTGATGAAATGTGCGAAAAGATTTATTTACTGTATTGTCATGCATGAAGGCTATGAACTCACTAGGTCGTAGAGTATTACTTTTTTTTAAGCTAAGAAAGAACTCTGAGAGCGGGGAGGTGTTGGACGAGTCAGGGGAGAACGTATGCAGTTTTGGTATATGTGTTCAAGAGGAGAATTGGATAGTCGAGATTGGAGTATAGTGTCGGGTGTATGAGGGTCTGTACCATTGCTCGGTGACTGGGAATGTAGTTGCCGAGGGACGATGGTGTCCGGGGGAAGGACTAGGAGTCATCAAGGTATTGGTTTTAGCAACTCTTTATGAGTAGTGTTGTGAGGCAGGAATGAAAGGTGCACAAAGTGGGATTTGAGTTTTGAGGTGAGCTTGTAATATTGATGTTACATGAGTAAGTTTTGAAATAGGGGCGACGGATTATGAAGTTATTTATGATGTGTTGGGAGGAATAGGTCCTGTAAGGAACCCATGTTAAAGAATATGTTAAGAAAGTAGTTACGAGTTGACTTTTGTTGTTAAAGTCGGCAGCGGTGTACGTTGGTTGAGGCCGAAGACTCAAACCAGAAGGTTGGAAGTTGATAGAACACCTTGTAGGAGTGTTAAGAGGAGGGGAAGTTATTGTTTTGAATAAGCGTTCTATTTACGAAGTATGGAGGGTTCATAGAATGATGAGGTAAGTAGCACGAGCGAAGCGAGTGTATAGACTTTATCGTTTAGTGAGGGACTGTGTCCAGCTTACGTAAGAGCTCGGATCGTAAAGATCTAGCTAGAATGTCTGTGTTTGAGCTAATTGAGAACTCGTGAGTTATAGCTTAGAAAGTTGAGAAAGGACTAAGTAGCGAGATAGGCTCGATTTGTGCGTGTAATTTTGAAGGCAAGTTTAAATTGTGTATGGATGATCATGAGAGATCTGGTCTGCAGTGTGATGTTATGGACAAAGAGTGTAAGGATGTGTAGTGACAGTATTTGTCAAGCTAAATGTGCCAGCTAGTGTCGTAGTAATGTGGTGCTAGAGAGAGAGGAAGCATCAGATAGAAGCCTTTTGGGGGTTTCGGATGAGGTATGCGACTTGTTAACCAGGTTGTTGGAGCACGTAGGGTGTAAGTTGATGTTGTAACATGTTTAAGTTCGGGATAGAATGACGGAGTGATGGTGAGTAATTACTCAAATAAGAAACCAATTGTTTTGTGGTTGTAAGAGTCGCTAAGTAAGCATATTTTGGGATCATTGGAAGTTTGAAGAAGATGATGAGTGTGTTAGTCAATTGGGGTGGAATAGATGTGAAATCCTTAAAGAGTGTGAGCTGTTGTTGGAGTGAAAGAATTGTCGGAGAAAGTAAAAGTTGGAGATTAAAGAATGTGTAGTGACGTCGAACTCTGGTGTCGTTTCAAGACGACTTGATTGAATGCCTTAAGTTAGGACTTTGGTGCAACTATTTGGTTATGTAAGTAATGAGAAAGTGTTATCAGCATGTCGAAAGGTCGAGAGAGAGGCAAGTAATGTTCGGTGAGCAGTGCTCCACGCTAACGTGGGGAGGTGAAGATTGTATGTCGGATTAAGTGATGTAAAGTGGAAGTAGTAAATGTGACAGTAATGCCAAAAGGTGTTATGTTGTGTAGATTGTCTTTGATAAGTGCGCGAACTTTTGGAGAGAGTATTAAGGAAGAGATTTGTGTATGATTTTGTGCAGGAAAGAAGTGGATGAGACAACTGATTGAGTAAGTTAGTAACTTTGTGAGGAAGGTTTAAAACGAGATGGTCGTGTAGGGATTAAACTAGTGAGAATAGTATGGTGTGACCATGGGTACTCCTCCCAGTTGGGCGAGGATAACCGGAGTTATGTTTTTATGATTGAACGAAATTGGCAATCAGCGAGGAATGGTTATGTTTCAGGATAAGTTTAATTCGAGTAGGTGGACACTGCAACAATGGGTTGAAGGTTCCTACTCTTAGTTACGTATAAGTATGGAGTGGGGACGTGGTGAGAATATGAGAGATGGTTGACAAACTGTGGTCTAGATGGTCCGGGAATGGGAAGTGTTATCTGCATAGACAATTGCTGGGTAGTACAGGGTTGAGCGTTGTGATACGATGAAGGAACTCTGGGTTGTGAATTGTCAGGATGTACAGGGTTGACTTTGTACCAAGCTGACAGGTGAGTGATTGTTTCTTGGTAAGAGGATCTTGTGTTGTAACGGGGGATTCCGCCAAGTTCCTCCTTATAGGAAGGATAGGTGCATGAGAAGCCTTATTTAATCATCTATTGGCAAAACCGATCGAGTAGGAACAGTAGCCTACGAGTTAGAGTACCGTAAGAACTGAAGGGAGTGCACCCAATGTTCCATGTTTCGAATTTAATAAGGTGGTTGACCGTGTCAGAAGTGGCGTTACCTTTTGGAAGTGTCAGTTGTGGTGTGAGCATGATACCCCCATCTTTTATCAATAAGGAATTCCGGGGATGGAATTCTTTTAAGGGGGAAGTGTTGTAACAACCCAGATTTCTTAGAAAGTCGAAAATTGGTGGCCATTGTGAAAAGAATGAAAGTTAAGATAAGGGACTATATTGCAATTTAGGAAAGGTATTTAAGGGCTCTAATCCCTAGGGTAACCTCATATTTTAGAAATCAGTATTTTGTGTGTGTGCTTGGTGGTGTTGGCGGCTAGAGAAGAAAAGAGAAAGAGAAATGAATTTTGGAGAAGAAATCAAAAGAGAGAAGAAATCAACCAGGTAATTCATTCTAAATTCGTTTCTCTTGTTGATTGTAGTATTCCTTTCTATTTAGTCTGGATTCTTAAGTCTGAATTGGTTGATTCAATGAGTTTTCATCCATTTTCTTTAAAAGTGTGTTTTATGAGTTTTTGGCTTGGTAATCCGATTTGAGGGATTATAAATGGAGTAGGTGAATGTTTAGGTTTGGTGGATGAACCCTTAGGTTTGTCTATTCGAATTAATGGCAGAAAATGAGCTTAAGGATCACTTTTAGATCACTTTTGTCGAACAGCTGTCGTATCCGAAAACTAGCAGTTCTTGTTGTTACAGTAGTTTCCGGATAAGAATGCTAGTTCCCAGGTAGAGTTTTGTGGTAGTTTCCGGGTGAGTATCCTTCTGGATAAGTTTAGTTACCGGGTGCGGTATCCGGAATTTGGTGTGTCCGAAAAGTCCCAGTATCCGGACAGTTTGGGTATCCGGGAAGTTGGGGTATCCGGACAGTGCGGGTATCCGGGAAGTTAGGGTGTCCGGACAGTTTGGTATCCGGAAAGTGTTCACGGGTCAGTAGGTTTGAATCGTTTTATCTGATTTGAATCTAATGCCCCTAGGTGTTCGATTGGATTAACTCAGAGTTAGTTAAGGAGTGCGTAAAACGATACCAGTGTGAGTTCCCTAAAACCCTTTTATGACGCAAAGTGATAAATATTTTAACTGATTATGGTTTATTGAGAATGAAATGTTATGAACTGATTTGCATGATTTTCACGAACGTATCTGTTTATTTAAATGAAATGTTTGGCATGAAGAAATGAAAGACATGACGTATGAATATTTTAACTTACATGTTTTCATGAACGTACGTGTATGCTATGTGGTGTCGGTCTGCACTGTGGGATCAGAGAGAGATTCTCGGGATCTGAGGATCCCTTGGATATGTATGACAGGCTGGTAGGTTGGAATTCATTTCCCTCCTATCCGGTAGAGGGGAGTCCGTGTGGGCTCCAAAGAGGGCGAGAAGGGAGCCTAATGGAACCCTGATCGCGGAATGTTTATGTGATCCATACATAGTGCAGTACCATGACTGATGATACTTTATGGTTTATTGATAAATGTTCTTTTTTACAAATGTTCTACATGTTGTTTTCGGAGGGAATTCACTAGACCTTTTGGTCTAACCCTCGCTTTCAAAACTAAACCATTTTCAGGTAAGCGTACAATTGGTTCTTCTAGTAAGAATTAGGAAAGAATACAAGAAGGACTCGGAGATTAGAGCGACTCCAGATTTTGTTATGATAACTATAGATAGTGCTCGGCTGTGGATTTAAGAGACTTCCACTGTCATTATTCGTTTAGTATGTTTTAGCGATGATGTAAAGACCAGCTTATTTATGTAATTCGAATGCTTATTTTATGCTATTGCTTGTTATGAAAATTGGGACGTTACAAATGGTATCAGAGCCTTAGTTTAAGGGATTTAGGTGACCAGTCGGGCCTAAACTTAAACTGTAAGATGAGGAACACAACCGAGACCTAGGGTTGCCTCTAGGAAAGATCACTATAAATGCGCTTAGGGATGAGGTGCCAAGGACAAATGTGTATGGTGAGTTCTGGATTACACCTGGCCAGTGTAATTACGAACTTACAGGTACATGTGCGTGCTTACAATACCTTACTTATAGCAAATTTGTTGTGTCATGTCTAACAATGATTATTATCGGTTTCTTTCAGTTTAGCGCCATGGCTGGGAGAACGTTGAGGAATAGGTCAGCAAGATCCCTGAGGGATAGACCGAGCTCCATTGCTTGGAGAGTGTCGTGTAAGATCATATATGGTGTGATGTAAGTATACACCGAAGAGATGAAATGTTGTATAGAATGTTATGAGTCGTCTAGAGGAAGCTCTTCGTGGATTCGAAGACGGTGGATAATGAGTTTAGGTAAGACTCCTATTTCAGGAGAGTCCCAGTTTAAGAGATTGCGAAGTAGGTCAGTTCGGATGATAAGGAAGGACAGTGTCGAAATCTTGAAAGTGTCAATGGAGTCATGACTTACTAGTCGAGTTTTTCAATGACAGGATAAAGAAATTAAGATACCTATAGTGAATTGAAAGCATGTAGAAGTAGAAAGTGAGATAGTTGATCAAAATGAAATAGTATGAAATGGTTGAGTAAGTGAGATGTGGAAAGCGTGTTCAGCAAGTTATTGCATGACCGAAAGGGCGACCATCGGTCGTAGGTGGAGTGTCAAGGATAAGTTGCGTAAGTAAAACGGTTGACCTTGTTAGAGTGAGTAGCCTTCAATTGCAAGTAGAGTCTCATGCATGGCGTTCTTTTAAGTAACATGGAATTTTCACGATTTAAGTTAAATGTTTAAATAAAAATTTCGATTGAAAATGAGTCAGAATGTGCACGTGTATGTTTAAAGAAAAGGTGATTTCATTCACATTGCACATTGAAATTTTGAGCCTGACGAGTTGCAAAGTAGTTCACACTTTTCATGATAAGTTAAATTGTTACAAAAAGGTCAAGAAAACATTTGTCAGCAAAAACTTTTCCAAGCGAAATGAGTTTTAACCTATTGATATCATACAAAAGGGTGTGAGAACCGACTGGGTTACTTGGTGTCGAAAATTTCTTTCGGAATGGTGTCGTATGAAAGGATTTTTACCTCAACGTATTACTGTCGTATTAACATTGTTCAGAAATGAGTAAGATCAAGGTTCACGGAAAGATGCATGCAAACGATTCTCGAATCGTTGTGCAGGACGTTGAAGTTATAAGAGTGATGGGGTCATGTGTACCCAAATGTTTCCCAAACGTTGTTTGATTAAACTGATGAAATGTGCGAAAAGATTTATTTACTGTATTGTCATGCATGAAGGCTATGAACTCACTAGGTCGTAGAGTATTACTTTTTTTTAAGCTAAGAAAGAACTCTGAGAGCGGGGAGGTGTTGGACGAGTCAGGGGAGAACGTATGCAGTTTTGGTATATGTGTTCAAGAGGAGAATTGGATAGTCGAGATTGGAGTATAGTGTCGGGTGTATGAGGGTCTGTACCATTGCTCGGTGACTGGGAATGTAGTTGCCGAGGGACGATGGTGTCCGGGGGAAGGACTAGGAGTCATCAAGGTATTGGTTTTAGCAACTCTTTATGAGTAGTGTTGTGAGGCAGGAATGAAAGGTGCACAAAGTGGGATTTGAGTTTTGAGGTGAGCTTGTAATATTGATGTTACATGAGTAAGTTTTGAAATAGGGGCGACGGATTATGAAGTTATTTATGATGTGTTGGGAGGAATAGGTCCTGTAAGGAACCCATGTTAAAGAATATGTTAAGAAAGTAGTTACGAGTTGACTTTTGTTGTTAAAGTCGGCAGCGGTGTACGTTGGTTGAGGCCGAAGACTCAAACCAGAAGGTTGGAAGTTGATAGAACACCTTGTAGGAGTGTTAAGAGGAGGGGAAGTTATTGTTTTGAATAAGCGTTCTATTTACGAAGTATGGAGGGTTCATAGAATGATGAGGTAAGTAGCACGAGCGAAGCGAGTGTATAGACTTTATCGTTTAGTGAGGGACTGTGTCCAGCTTACGTAAGAGCTCGGATCGTAAAGATCTAGCTAGAATGTCTGTGTTTGAGCTAATTGAGAACTCGTGAGTTATAGCTTAGAAAGTTGAGAAAGGACTAAGTAGCGAGATAGGCTCGATTTGTGCGTGTAATTTTGAAGGCAAGTTTAAATTGTGTATGGATGATCATGAGAGATCTGGTCTGCAGTGTGATGTTATGGACAAAGAGTGTAAGGATGTGTAGTGACAGTATTTGTCAAGCTAAATGTGCCAGCTAGTGTCGTAGTAATGTGGTGCTAGAGAGAGAGGAAGCATCAGATAGAAGCCTTTTGGGGGTTTCGGATGAGGTATGCGACTTGTTAACCAGGTTGTTGGAGCACGTAGGGTGTAAGTTGATGTTGTAACATGTTTAAGTTCGGGATAGAATGACGGAGTGATGGTGAGTAATTACTCAAATAAGAAACCAATTGTTTTGTGGTTGTAAGAGTCGCTGAGTAAGCATATTTTGGGATCATTGGAAGTTTGAAGAAGATGATGAGTGTGTTAGTCAAATGGAGTGGAATAGATGTGAAATCCTTAAAGAGTGTGAGCTGTTGCTGGAGTGAAAGAATTATCGGAGAAAGTAAAAGTTGGAGATTAAAGAATGTGTAGTGACGTCGAACTCTGGTGTCGTTTCAAGACGACTTGATTGAATGCCTTAAGTTAGGACTTTGGTGCAACTATTTGGTTATGTAAGTAATGAGAAAGTGTTATCAGCATGTCGAAAGGTTGAGAGAGAGAGGCAAGTAATGTTCGGTGAGCAGTGCTCCACGCTAACGTGGAGAGGTGAAGATAGTATGTCGGATTAAGTGATGTAAAGTGGAAGTAGTAAATGTGACAGTAATGCCAAAAGGTGTTGTGTTGTGTAGATTGTCTTTGATAAGTGCGCGAACTTTTGGAGAGAGTATTAAGGAAGAGATTTGTGTATGATTTTGTGCAGGAAAGAAGTGGATGAGACAACTGATTGAGTAAGTTAGTAACTTTGTGAGGAAGGTTTAAAACGAGATGGTCGTGTAGGGATTAAACTAGTGAGAATAGTATGGTGTGACCATGGGTACTCCTCCCAGTTGGGCGAGGATAACCGGAGTTATGTTTTTATGATTGAACGAAATTGGCAATCAGCGAGGAATGGTTATGTTTCAGGATAAGTTTAATTCGAATAGGTGGACACTGCAACAATGGGTTGAAGGTTCCTACTCTTAGTTACGTATAAGTATGGAGTGGGGACGTGGTGAGAATATGAGAGATGGTTGACAAACTGTGGTCTAGATGGTCCGGGAATGGGAAGTGTTATCTGCATAGACAATTGCTGGGTAGTACAGGGTTGAGCGTTGTGATACGATGAAGGAACTCTGGGTTGTGAATTGTCAGGATGTACAGGGTTGACTTTGTACCAAGCTGACAGGTGAGTGATTGTTTCTTGGTAAGAGGATCTTGTGTTGTAACGGGGGATTCCGCCAAGTTCCTCCTTATAGGAAGGATAGGTGCATGAGAAGCCTTATTTAATCATCTATTGGCAAAACCGATCGAGTAGGAACAGTAGCCTACGAGTTAGAGTACCGTAAGAACTGAAGGGAGTGCACCCAATGTTCCATGTTTCGAATTTAATAAGGTGGTTGACCGTGTCAGAAGTGGCGTTACCTTTTGGAAGTGTCAGTTGTGGTGTGAGCATGATACCCCCATCTTTTATCAATAAGGAATTCCGGGGACGGAATTCTTTTAAGGGGGAAGTGTTGTAACAACCCAGATTTCTTAGAAAGTCGAAAATTGGTGGCCATTGTGAAAAGAATGAAAGTTAAGATAAGGGACTATATTGCAATTTAGGAAAGGTATTTAAGGGCTCTAATCCCTAGGGTAACCTAATATTTTAGAAATCAGTATTTTGTGTGTGTGCTTGGTGGTGTTGGCGGCTAGAGAAGAAAAGAGAAAGAGAAATGAATTTTGGAGAAGAAATCAAAAGAGAGAAGAAATCAACCAGGTAATTCATTCTAAATTCGTTTCTCTTGTTGATTGTAGTATTCCTTTCTATTTAGTCTGGATTCTTAAGTCTGAATTGGTTGATTCAATGAGTTTTCATCCATTTTCCTTAAAACTGTGTTTTATGAGTTTTTGGCTTGGTAATCCGATTTGAGGGATTATAAATGGATTAGGTGAATGTTTAGGTTTGGTGGATGAACCCTTAGGTTTGTCTATTCGAAGTAATGGCAGAAAATGAGCTTAAGGATCACTTTTAGATCACTTTTGTCGAACAGCCGTCGTATCCGGAAACTAGCAGTTCTTGTTGTTACAGTAGTTTCTGGATAAGAATGCTAGTTCCCGGGTAGAGTTTTGTGGTAGTTTCCGGGTGAGTATCCTTCTGGATAAGTTGAGTTACCGGGTGCGATATCCGGAATTTGGTGTGTCCGGAAAGTCCAGTATCCGGACAGTTTGGGTATCCGGGAAATTGGGGTATCCAGACAGTGCGGGTATACGGGAAGTTAGGGTGTCCGGACAATTTGGTATCCGGAAAGTTTTCACGGGTCAGTAGGTTTGAATCATTTTATCTGCTTTGAATCTAATGCCCCTAGGTGTTCGATTGGATTAACTCGGAGGTAGTTAAGGAGTGCGTACAGTGATACCAAGGTGAGTTCCCTAAAACCCTTTTATGACGCAAAGTGATAAATATTTTTACTGATTATGGTTTATTGAGAATGAAATGTTATGAACTGATTTGCATGATTTTCACGAACGTATCTGTTTATTTAAATGAAATGTTTGGCATGAAGAAATGAAAGACATGACGTATGAATATTTTAACTTGCATGTTTTCATGAACATACGTGTATGCTATGTGGTGTCGGTCTGCACTGTGGGATCAGAGAGAGATTCTCGGGATCTGAGGATCCCTTGGATATGTATGACAGGCTGGTAGGTTGGAATTCTTTTCCCTCCTATCCGGTAGAGGGGAGTCCGTGTGGGCTCCAAAGAGGGCGAGAAGGGAGCCTAATGGAACCCTGATCGCGGAATGTTTATGTGATCCATACATAGTGCAGTACCATGACTGATGATACTTTATGGTTTATTGATAAATGTTCTTTTTTACAAATGTTCTACATGTTGTTTTCGGAGGGAATTCACTAGACCTTTTGGTCTAACCCTCGCTTTCAAAACTAAACCATTTTCAGGTAAGCGTACAACCGATTCTTCTAGTAAGAACTAGGAAAGAATACAAGAAGGACTCGAAGATTAGAGCGACTCCAGATTTTGTTATGATAACTATAGATAGTGCTCGGCTGTGGATTTAAGAGACTTCCGCTGTCATTATTCGTTTAGTATGTTTTAGCGATGATGTAAAGACCAACTTATTTATGTAATTCGAATGCCTATTTTATGCTATTGCTTGTTATGAAAACTGGGACGTTACAGTTTTCCACCATTAAAAGAAATTTAAATTAGATATGTAGGAGAGAGAAACAATATTTCATTATATGTGTTGATTAAAAATAGAAGTAATTTTTTTCAGAGATTTTGATTTTCCATACTTTATTATAAAAACATAGCATAGTTGCTGTAAATCCTTTTACATTATAACTTTATCATCTCATACACTAGAATAAAATTGGATTCGTAAAATGTCTAACATGTTTAAACATTCTATAGGATGTTTTATTGAAGCATAAACTAAATAAAATACTATATCTAAAAATATTTATAATAATTAAAAGTATTACAATATATTTATAAGATTTTAAAACTCTTTATAAGTAACTATTTTATATAAGATTTTTGTAAATAATTTTATGTAAAATTAGTGTCCAATTTTTGTCTATTTTAAAAGCTAAAAATAATAAGAAAAGATTTGGTCCAATGGACCGAAAGAAGCCACGTGTTAGAAGTGGGTACGGGTCCCACTTACATGTGATGATGTCTGCCGCCTAGTCATCCTCTGTAGACTTCTAAGACTATCAGCATTCAACCCCATCTAACCCACACTTTTTTACTGTCACATCAGCGCCACATCATTTTTCCCTTCCAACCCATTCTAACCCACAAACCCCCACATCCATCCCACACCACCATCCCATTTTATTTATTTTTATTTAATCTAAAAAACAATAAAAAAACAAAAAAAAGAAAAAGGAGCTGGTGGGCCCCACATCCATCCCAACCCGAGCTGGGTTGCCTAACCCGGGGGGGCTCCAACCCCAGCCAACCCCAAGTCCTGTTTTGGTGTTCAATTTCATCCCCATCCAACCCGGGCGAACCCAAGGCATGGATGCGGTAAGTCTAACAGATTCGGTGTATATGATTTATACATTGTTTTCTGGACTCATAAATTAAATATATAAATAATACAATTTATACATCATTATGTTTAGGTAAAAATAAACAAATAAATAAATGTTCCAAAATATTGTGAAAATAAAGTTATAGTTAAAAGAGCAAATTACTACTTTTATCAATATGGTGTGTTAATAAATTTTCATTTTCATGGTTTAAATTGTGATTTTAGTTTATATGATTTATAATTTTGTTGCTATTTTTATTTTTAGACTAATTCTTATTTAGGTGGTGTTTGAGATTGTTTATTTATAATAATTTGTGTTTTTTATTAAAAATGTTTATCAACTTATGTTGGTTTGAAACTGCAGTTTTTATAAAAAATATTTGGGTTGACTTATGGCGGTAAGAAAACGTAATAAGCTGATAAGTTGGTTTTTCAGGGGTGTTTGAGATTTCTTATACATGTAAAATGTAAAAAAAAACTGATAAGTTGTTTCAAATAAGTTAGTAAGTTAGAAGAGAGTAACTTATCAAAAACTCTACATTATCGATGCTGAACCGGTATAAGCATATAACTTTATTTTTTATCCAAATACTAAAAACTTTTTATTACCGGTAGCACACCGGAATAGGTTATAAACATTTTAAATAAGCAATCCCATTAAGTATAATAGACAAAAACAATAAAGAATTATAAACCACAAAGACCGAAACAACAATAAATTATAAATCATAAGGACAAAAATAACAATGAATTACAAAATATATGAATAAAAAGCAGAATTTCTGAACTATAAATAAAATTACAAACCAAATGAACGTAAAATGTAATTTACTCTAGTTAAAATTATGAAATTATTATCAACCTTACTGTTGGAAAATTAATATACATGTTAATATTAATTGAATGGAAATTAAGGATAAGGTCTTTGACCTTCCACATCCTTCAGTTACCATCGATGGAATTATGTTCCATTATGGTGACCTTTAATCTTCCGTAGGTTACACATATGTTTCATATATAAAGAACACAATATTGAGTTCTAAAATACACGAAACACAAGTAACAGAGAATACAGTGAAAACCGAGTAAATAGATTCTCAAGTTCAGGCATGAAGGTGAAGTCCGACAGAACTCGATTCTGTTTAGAGTCGTTATATCCTGGGAAATCGACGTCCCGGTTGGAGACGAATCTGTTTAAGGAAACCGTGTCCAACACGGGCCTCGGCTTAATACTCCGGTTTGTTCCATGTTTCGTTAATTTATTTTATAGTTTAGTTTTGGTGAAACAATTTTCCTACAATCTTAAAACCGATCATTATGTTTCACCTAGCGGATACATGATTGTTTAACAATTGGGGTTCCATTGCATTTGCTTTCAACAAAAGTGCTTGTATTTTTGAAAGCCAAACATATACACGTGAAAACCTAAACATTGATAGTTGTTTGACCATGTCCTCTTAAAAGTCGGCGGCTTATTTCTTAAGTGAAAAACACTTGGGTTTTGGGCAAAATGAAAAAGAAGGGTTTTGATGTTATCAAACATTTGTGAAAAATTTTGTTTTCTATGGTTTAGATGTTTATACAAAAAAAGAAACATGAAGGAAATTTTATATTTCTACTTGTGGTGTTGCTGTTTTAGAACAACAAAACGGAATTTTGAATTATTACTCCCATGTAACAACCCAACTCAACCAATAAAGCATAACGACATTAAAATAAATAACTTGCCGAAACGGCCTCAATATACTATCTCAAATATGCGAGTACAACACAAGGTTTGCGGAAACGATCTATTACACAACTGAGATTTCTAAAGACTATGCCTGACATGATAAATATCACGGCGTCCTTCTAGTCCAAGGCTTCACTCTCGCGCTTTCTCCTTGTCCTTACTAAGGCCTTCTACTAAGTGCTTACCTGAAAATGGTTTAGTTTTTGGAAAGCGAGGGTTAGACCATGAGGTTTAGTGAGTTCCCTCTAGAAACAAACATTTGCACCACATAAAACATTTTTAAACCGTTTATAAGCATTTACAAACTCTTCTCATCTTTAAAACATTTAAACTTTCACACGCAAGAACTACCCATGTACATGGCACACTGAAGTCACGCACACCCGTGACAACGTGTCAGTCTCACACTGCCGTATTGGGTCACACCTCCCATGGCATAAATGGGACACTCCCCCCGGTATGAGCACTGGCGGGCCACTTCCCCCCCCCCCCCCGATTTATCCAAAACATGTCCACTTCCAAATTTATGCATACATAACTTCTTAACCTTCTCAAACGAGTAAAACATGTTGTTTCATATACAGGATAAAACATGTAGTATCATCACATCTCATACATTTAGAGTAATACATAAATCAACACACTTTCAGGTAGAAAGACTCACCCAAAGTCCCTCGTTAGGAGTTCTAACTTGCAACCGTTGATACTCTACCCGCACCTACATTTGCACCCAACACACAAGACTAGATAAGTCTCTCGGCACACTCGAATTCTACTGACAACTGAAAGTCCCGGACATGCGAAATTTGGGTTCCGGATTCACATTCCGGGCTAAATTCCGAATTCGGCACTCCCGAACTCTATTACGGTTTTTGGTACAAATTCCGAACTACATTCCGGATTTCGGCATACTTCCGGATCCAATTCCAGAATCCGGCATACTTCCGGATCCGGTACTCTTTCGGACAAAACCCCATTTCCGGATTGAGCGAGGTCCGGACAAATGGGGTTTTATCGCTCTTAGCATTCCCATTACCCCAACCAGTTAGACTAAAAATCAACATACACAAGAAAAAAGCCATCAATACCAATGATTAGCGGTTAATAACGATAAATCTCCCGTACCGAATTTGGTTGGGGCAAAACACTCAGCTCGATTTCTCACATCCTGGAGGAGATAATAGCCTAACAGGTCTCTAAAACTCCAAACTCCATAGTTCCAAGTCCACACCAAGATTCCACCATTACACTACCGATTAACAGTTTAAGCAGAAGGAATTTACCTCAACTAGAGTGATGATTCTCCTTCCCATCTTTGATTCTCCAATGCTTTCTTCAAGAACAAGGTTTCTCCCAATTCGCACAGTAGCCGCACACACTGATTTTGGTGAAATCAGGGTTAATAGGGTTTTGCCCTTATTTATATCTATCACACTTGAGCACTAAACTTCTGCTTATCACACTTTGGCCACTAAACTTCATTTTATTTCCTACACTCCAAACTGGGTTGTTACAACATCCTCCCCTCAAAAGAACTCCGTCCCCGGAATTCCATCTTCGAACAAATGAGGGAAACGGGTCCTCATATCCGATTCCACTTCCCAAGTTGCTTCTTACCCCTTATGGAAGCGCCACCAAACTTTCACTAGCGAGATTTCTTTATTCCTAACTTTATGTCCTTGCGATCCACGATCGCCAACGACTCCTCAACACATTTCAACCTCTCGTCCACACGAATATCTTTCAACGGTACTGCCATTTTTCCTCGGCCAAGCACTTCCTTAGATTCGACACGTGAGAGGTCGAATGAACTCCCCGAAGCTCCACGTGAAACTCCTACTTATACGCCACCTCACCTACACGCTCGGTGATGGCGAACGGCCCGACATACCTAGGCCTTAGCTCTCGTTTCTTTCCAAACACTCAATGTCTTTCCACGACGAAACTATAAACATCACATTGTCTCCTTCTTGGAATTTCAATTGGTCTCCTCCTTTTGCTCACATAACCCTGTGGCGGTCTTGAGCCACCCTTAACTTCCCGCGAATCTGGTTGAATTATCGGTGGTAAACCTGCGACCTCTGGACTCACCAAATGCCTCTTCCCACGATACATCTTTATTCTTGAAAGAATCCCCGATAACTGGACATGCCAGCCTCTTTGCTTCTCTAAGGATTCCATTGCTCCCACAATGCATAACCCTTCAATAATAGGACGTATACCAACGAATTATCACACCTTCGGTTAACTACACTCTAACCCCAGAACATTCGCGTAACATAAAAATAACGCCTCAGGCCAACTGTACCAACTGAACACAATACCGCCCACACACCTAGACTCACGGTTTTAAAACGCGCCAAATTAAGAGTTTCACACATAACTTCACGTCCGTAAAAGAACGAATTTACATAGGTTAACGCCGCAACGACATGAATCTCTTATTAAAATAACGACGCTTAATTCGCCAACTTAACATGAGATCAACCTTGAATTTCCCCTTAACTCGCAGTTATGATCTTCTTCAACAGATAACACACAATTCAACAATCGCTTTCCCCCGACACGATATACGTCTAAAGCAGGTAACACTTCCTTGCCTGAATTGCATTGACTACAATTCATCAATGATAAACAATTCATACGTTCTCCCCACATCGTCACCCCACACTATACTTAGCTAAAAGTAGGAAACATCCACACTCCAACATCTGAAGCAGCCACCAACCAAATTGAACCAATCTTGAAAACACACAATCAAATTCTCACTGCAACCGACAATCGTCCATCACACAAGAAATAAATTCAAGCTCCACCCACTCACCAGGAAGGGGTGTCCATGCTCGCACAAAACTATTCCCATTAGCTTAACTCCGAACGACAAGCTCACTTGGAATATTTCCCACACTATCGCCAAGTCTAACCCAATGGCCCTTCATTCCGAGCACTACATTCAACTTCCTTCTTCCACTTCCTTCTCAAAAGATAAAACATGTTTCCAAAGAACAACTCACTAGAAGGTGCACACTTTTGACCAACCACGCAAGCTAACTTCCTTCGACCCTTGAATCATCACATACACGCAAATCCTCTTTCTTACACTCCCACTAGGAGTTCATGTATCCGACAATGACACTCTGAAAACGTTGCTCCTCATCTTATGCGTCACTTGCCACACTTTCTACCTCTAGTTTACTCACTTAATTCAACATACAATCCCCATTTCTCCGGCTAATAAAATTTATCGTTCAACATTGACCACTCCATACACACAATTCAACCATGTCATTCCAAAATAACACCCAATGCTCAGATCCACCACACACTTCTCATTTCCTCAAACGAGATTAACCACTCCCTTGAATTTCCTTTACATACAAGGATTAGCTCAACATTCCCAAAGATTTCGTATCTACTACGAAACATTGTAAACTAACCAATCCGACATCTTCACAAATATTTCAATGACACAATGCAAACTTACTCATCAACTCATCGCAACCAAAGAGCACATAATTTCTTTCTTAGCTAGTCACCAACAACCACCACATTCTTTTATTCTTAAATGACAATACTACACGCCACTCAAACATATATGAATCTCAACACACATAATTTACCACATTTAAATAACTTAATAGCAAATCTCGAGCACTATTTCCACTTACGCTCGTCTCATAACAACACCAGTCCACCACTTATCTTCACAACAATTTGTTATCACACCAAAGACTTGCACGTATATCTTGCATAAGTTACCACTAACTTATCCACTCAACCACCACACCACAACATCACACTAAAGGCAAAATCCTCCCGATCATTATTACACACAATAGGCTTCGCTTCTCCATGCCAATCACAACAAACATTTGAAATAAAGTTATCCCACGAGCTGGTGTTCTCTCAAACCTAGATGAACCTCCACTTATGATCGTCTACTTCACTCAATCAAGTCTTTGTCTCCAGCCGCCTCTTCGGAATCCATACGAAACACTCTCAAATAAACCAAACGATAATACGCTCCCTCGTAGACCAACATAATCCACGTGTCCCACCTAAGATGTGCTAACTACTTCATTCATAAACGAAACATCAACCACATAGAAAAATCACTTATCCAACTAGCGATTCTCCACTTCCATAGCACTCACATATGACAGTCCAGCATCCTGTCAGATACACACCTTTCCCAACTGACCTCATATCTCCGTGTATAAACCTGATAAAATAATCACCAGGGTTACCTTTTCCAATTCCAACCTCCCGACAACAATCTAAAAAAACCAACGCTGACTTCATCATCGACGCCCGACATGAAGATGATGTTTCAACGGTGCCTCCGACAACGAGAACATCCACCGAAATCTAATTCTTCCCATGCATCATAACCAACTTTGTGCCCCACAGTCCTCCCATGCTTGAGCCACAAGACTTACCCGACAAATAGCCTAAATACTAGGCCACCTCAAGCTTCGGCTCCACGCCGATACCATTTCATCAATATACTATAACGCTACCCCTTAGAAGTATCTTTCCTACTTTGAAATTACCACACAAGAATTAGGACTACCATAATATAAGCATCTCTAAAGTCAAAGACTGAGACCGCAGTTAAACGCCGCCCTCCCTAAAAGGAAACACCAAGGTCACGAATCGACCATCGACGACTTAACCACAAATTTCCACTCTCGAAACTTTCTTTCACTCTTAAATACGATATCTCTCACTACCTATCGAGTTCGTAGCCTTCATGCATGACCACAATGATTTAAATCGTTTTGCACATTTGAAAATACGCCGCGAAATAAGGTCAGACATGCAAGACATGACACCGCCATAAAATAGCTACACACACATCGATCTCAAGGATCGCTCACACGCACCCATGATATCTCACCACCTTGACCATCAATCGAAAGTGCATTCACTAAAACGCTTTTCGAGCAAATTTTTAAAACACGGCAAAATCACCTACACTGGGAGAGTCGGTCGACTCTCACACGCGCTGATATGACAACAACGTGTCCATACTGACTCCGCTTATAAAACCATGTGATCAAATGTTTTTATGATTTATACGACAAAGGTTAACTAACTCGTAAAAGAGGTGTAACAAGTCGCTATTTCGCCAAGTTCAAAATTTATCACACAACATAAATAAAAGTGTCTTTTCCTCCAAACGCACGCTTGTACGCGCCAACTCATTTTCAATTCCAGAAACTTACAAGGCACACACACACACGCACACACATATATTTGACATGAAGAATTCATATGACTTGTTTGAAAATACAATGCATGACTCACTTTACATCGAATGTTATTCGCTCAAGCAAGGTTAACCGTTGACATTCACGTGAACTCAACACCGGCGCTCTACATCCGACTAAACCATTAGGTTTCTCACATCTGCAACAACCTTTGGTACCGGTGTCTCCCCCACATACTCGTATGCCCCTTTTCATCCTATCCTCGCTTCATTTTACCAACCAACATGTATACCCTTTCTCCACCACCCTTGCCACTCTTCTACTAACTAGAGAGTTAGAAAACACATCTCTACTACCTGATTCTTGAGTTGAAACTCTAAAGATCCCAATTCATCGACATCTAAAACTCCCAGAATGAAGAATCATCAGAAATTAGGAGCTCACCTCCAATCAATTACTCATCCCTTATGAACCCAAGAGATTCTACCTCACTCGACCACCCACAATTCAAACAATACTCCTTCTAGATGGTGTCATCACTCACACCATGAACGGTCTCGCACAACACACTAAACCATTTCCATCATGGCAAGGTTAGAACTCTACACACTACCACCACTGTCTACACACTACCACCCTCCATCGATCAACTGAACAACAGTAATCAAGCACACTCATGCACCTGTAAATTTATAATGACATTGGCCAGATGTGATTGGAATTTACCTTACATGAGAGTCCTCACTACCATCGTCCACAGTTCTCGGTATTGAAGGTCTTCCCTAAAGGCTTCCTATTTCTCAGTTGTGTCCTCCTACTCCACAGTTTAAGTTTAGGCCCATCCAGTCACCTAAATCCCTTAAACTAGGGCTCTGATACCAACTGTAACAACCCAACTCAACCAATAAAGCATAACGCCATTAAAATAAATAACTTGCCGAAACGACCTCAATATACCATCTCAAATATGCGAGTACAACAAAAGGTTTGTGGAAACGATCTATTACACAACTGAGATTTCTAAAGACTATGTCTGACATCATAAATATCACGTCTTCCTTCTAGTCCAAGGCTTCATGCTCGCGCTTTCTCCCTGCCCTTACTAAGGCCTTCTACTAAGTGCTTACCTGAAAATGGTTTAGTTTTTGGAAAGCGAGGGTTAGACCATGAGGTCTAGTGAGTTCCCTCTAGAAACAAACATTTGCACCACATAAAACATTTTTAAACGGTTTATAAGCATTTAAAAACTCTTCTCATCTTTAAAACATTAAAACTTTCACACGCAAGAACTACCCATGTACATGGCACACTAAAGTCACGCACACCCGTGACAACGTGTCAGTCTCACACTGCCGTATTGGGTCATACCTCCCATGGCATAAACGGGACACTCCCCCCGGTATGAGCACTAGCGGGCCACACCCCCCGACTTAGCCAAAACATGTCCATTTCCAAATGTATGCATACATAACTTCTTAACCTTCTCAAACGTGTAAAACATGCAGTTTCATATAAAGGATAAAACATGCAGTATCATCATATCTCATACAGTTCGAGTAATATATAAATCAACACACTTTCAGTTAGAAAAACTCACCTGAAGTACCCCGCTAGGAGTTCTTACTTGCAACCATTGATCCTCTACCCGAACCTACATTTGCACCCAACACACAAGACTAGATAAGTCTCTCGGCACACTCCAATTCTACTGACAACTGAAAGTCCCGGACATGGGAAATTCGGGTTCTGGATTCATATTTCGGACTAAATTCTGGATTCAGCACTCTCGGACTCTATTCCGGTTTCCAGTACAAATTCCGGACTACATTCCGGATTTCGGCATACTTCCGGATCCAATTTCGGATTCCGGCATACTTTCGGATCCGGTACTCTTCCGGATCCGGTACTCTTCCGGACAACACCCCGCTTCCGGATTGAGCGAGGTCCGGACAAATGGGGTTTTATCGCTCTAAGCGTTCCCATTACCCCAACCAGTTCGACTCAAAATCAACATAACAAGAAGCCATCAATACCAATGATTAGCGATTAATAACTATAAATCTCCCGTACCGAATTTGGTTGGGACAAAACACTCAGCTCGATTTCTCAGATCCTTAACGAGATAATAGCCAACAGGTCTCTAAAACTCCAAACTCCATAGTTCCAAGTCCACACCAAGATTCCAACATTACACTACCGATTAACAGTTTAAGGAGAAGGAATTTACCTCAAATAGAGTGATGATTATCCTTCCCAGCTTTGATTCTCCAATGCTTTCTTAAAGAACAAGGTTTCTCCCAATTCGCACAGTAGCCGCATACACTGGTTTTGGTGAAATCAGGGTTAATAGGGTTTTGCCCTTATTTATATCTATCACCTTTTATTTCCTACACTCCAAACTGGGTTATTACATTTATTTTCATGGAATTTTGGGTTTGCAAGAAATTAATTTGTTATAATGTTGATATTTTAAATGTCACTAGCATTGAAAATTTGTTGATTTAATGTCAATATTAAAATTTACATTAAAGTGGATATAATTTTAAATCCTAATTAATACCGTAACCGACAAATGTTGAAAGTATTTTAATGAGTAGTTGAATTTTCATAATGTATCATGATGTAAATATACTAGTTGAGTACCCGCGCAATGCGGCGGGGATGTTAATGTTCTATAAAGATACATTTAAGTTTTAAACATCAAATTTTGCAAAAAATATTTGGTGGTTCACATGGTTCATATATTGTATTAAAAGTTTTTCACAATGCGACGGGATATATCGTAGATTAAAAAAATGAAAACTTAATGCAATTTCTTATCCAAAAAGTCTAAATTGTTGTTTAAACAAAATAGAAATTACAATCATGTTTTAATCATATACAATCACCACTCAAAACTTCTCGGTAACCCACATTTGATGTGTAAACTCCATTCGGCTTGAACTTTTTGGATGGCTTCACTAATACCTTTGTAGTGCCACGTGATATACCTCTGGATAATGCCACATAAAGTTGCCCGTGTGAGAATACCGGTTCTGGTAGACAAACAGATGCAAAAAATGTTTTATCTTAATCAAAACTAAATAAGCATTTAGGGATCACAGATTTGCACACTATTAATGCCTAAGTTTATTGCATATTTCTCAGTTGACAAAAATAAATATGGATTAAGCTATCTTACCCATTAAGCTTATTAAGCAGCTAACTTACCCATTAACGCATTAACATTAGATTAAGCTATCTTACCCATTAAACATATTAAGCTTATTAAGCAGCTAACTTACCCATTAACGTATTAGATTAAGCTATCTTACCCATTAAGCTTATTAAGCAGCTAACTTACCCATTAAGGTATTAGATTAAGCTATCTTACCCATTAAGCTTATTAAGAGGCTATCTAACCCATTAAGGTATTAGATTAAGCAGCTATCTTACCCATTAAGCTTATTAAGCAGCTTATTAAGATTGTAGTCCATTATACTCATCAAAACACCATAATTCCATAACATGTTATAAACATACTCATTTTAAGTAACCTCATCGAAAAGCAAACCACAATCTCAATATATGTTTGCAGGATTATCACGACAACAGTATTTCTAATGAATAAAGTAAAAAAATACAAAAACCCTATCCAACAGATTGATCTTATTCATTTAAATAAAGAAATATGTGATGAACTTCTGATAAACATGTCTTAAGGTAGTTTTCTTTTGATGTTCGTATGTTATCCTCCGTTTCCAAAGGATTGAAGAAGAACAAATAAAAAACCGAAACAATAGAAAATCGTACGGAAGCTGTAAGGTTCAGAATGCTTACAGTTACAGGCATGATTAAACATATATTTACGACCAACTGAACCCCAAAACAAAATGGATATGATAGCCACTTCTAATTGCTTAAAGAGACAAATTATTATATTATTGTGTTCATTTCTTTTATTTCTATTCTAAAACAACACAACAAAACTATAAAATCAACCCCATAAAATTGTCTGTCAGATTATGAACACATAAATATTGATGGTATTTGAATTTTTATTTTATTTTATTGGTTTCTTCAAATTGTATTTTGAAGTCTATTTTCACATGGATTTTCATTAAATTCTGCATAGCTTTTTATGTTTTGTTTCCTTCATGAAAGTTGATTTTTTTTCAACTTCTGTAGTCATCATGTCTCAATTCACCACCAACAACTTGATTTAAGGCATAATGGCGCAATTGTAGATATACATACATGGTTTAAGTAAAAGGCAATAAACAGTTAGTAAAACAACTTAGATTTTAAAACAAGAGTGATATTTAATATCCACATACCTGAGCGATGAGACGGCGGTTCAGGGGACTGATTTATCGCCTCTTTAATTGTATGTTTTTGCAGTCTGCATTTAAAAATACATATACAACTTATTGAGACAAATCCAATACCTAATGTCATAAAATTAAACCAAAAAAATTCACCTGTTTATGCAATTACATGACTTAAAGCTAATGCAATCTAAGCCAAAAATGCATTAACAACAAATGCAAGTAAACAAGTACATAGTACCTTAATACAAAAATCTCTCTTAATTTTAGTGGAACACTAAAGATGTCAATGGGTGTTAATGTTACGTTCTTGCTATGATGTTAATATGGTAGGCTGTCAGTTTATATTTTCATCGCAGCACACCCCCCCACCCCCAAGAACACTTAGAGAAGCAAGAGCAATTTGATTAAGACATTATAGAGGTTGATTAAGACATTTGCATATCGTGCGTATTCAAAGAAGGGTTCAAGCAACTTACAGAGGTTGATTCAATCCCCTTTATGAACACCGGATTTGCTATCTTGAAAGTGACAAAATGAACCTGAAGCACCGAAATGATAAACAGACATGATTAAGAAGTATTTTACTAAAAAGGTTACAACACAGTTGGTCTTCAAAATCTTAAGCATTAGTTCCATTTCATGAATTATCAGCAAATCATTGCATGGTCTATTTACAATATGGTTTCATGAATTAAAAGCAAATCACTGTCAATTAATTATGGAATTTCCTTTTTGCCTCCACACATTGAAAGCAGAGTGGTAAAACTTTTCCATCGACCTCTCTATTCTCAGTTTCGACTACGCATCAATATCTCACTTCCCCAATATCCTTTCTTGCACTTTTCACTTTGGATTAGTAGATAATTCTGCTGTCCTATAAAATTACCTTTTCATTCATTTTGGTTTGTTTTACAGCTAAAGAATTTTGGGGCTTAATAGCAAATTTGGGGCTTAATAACCTATAGTGGTTATTACCAGAAGATAAAAACTTGAAATTTGGATTATGAACATCAGAACGAAATCGAAATAAACATCAGAACGAAATCGACTAAAAGTCTTAAAGTCGAAATAAACATCAGAACTAAAATCGACATACCAGAAGATAAAAACTTGAAACTTGGATTATGAACATCAGAACGAAATCGAAATAAACATCAGAACGAAATCGACTAAAAGTCTTAAAGTCGAAATCAGAAAAAGAGATCAAAATCGGTTGGTAGATAAACATCAGAACGAAATCGAAATCAGAAACAAATAAAAAGTTGCATACCTGAACGATGAACGATTCGAGATGGAACGATGCACGATTCGAGATGGAACGATGAACGATTCGAGATGGAACGATGAACGATTCGAGATGGTTCCTGAACTATTCGAGATGGTGAGTTTGAAGCGTCGTCTTGGTTTGAAGCGACTGATATATAATGGGGTCATTGGGAGTTTGAAGCGTCGTCTTGGTTAGGGTTTGGCTATAGGAAGCGTCGTCCAGAGCGAGGAGTGAGGAGTGACTGATTTCTTGGTTTTGGGAAGAGGAAGCGTCCAGAGGAAGCGTCGGCCAGAGTGAAGAATCATTTTATCATTGTTGCTATTATATAAAATGCATAATAAATTATTTTCACCATGTTTGTTTTATTTTATCTAAAATTATCGTTCTTATTAATTTTATTTTATTTGAAGTTTATCATTGACTTTATTTCATCTAAAATTTATTATTAATTTTATTAAAACATCTCCAACAATTATGCTAAAATGAATCAAATTAAGATTTTAGCAATTTTTTTGCTCCCATAGCTATATTATCTTGTATGCTAAGATAACTTTTAGGATTAAAATAGATAAAATAAAAAAAGGAAATGTTTTAAGACTTTAAGACTTTAAGACAAAAGTCTTACATGCTTTATAAGGTAGTATAGATGAGTCAAACGAGACGTAGATCACTACTTTACTATATGACGAAGTGATCATGGTGGTGAATGTGTTGATTCACTAAGTAACATTGCATATATATATATATATATATATATATATATATATACATATACACATCTCACTTAGTTAAGTAAGACAACTCAAACGTTGTGATGCTAAGTAAGAAATAGGTCGTCCTATCGGCTTCTAACTTCTAATGGTATGTTTGCCCATGAGAAAGAAAGTCAAGACACAAAGAAAGGTTGAATACCTTGAAATGTGCGGGTGTCTTGCCAAAGGATATGAGAATCGGTACGAAGATGATTGACTATGTTACGGTTGGTTATACAACCATAAATCTGAAATCAAATAATGATTTGATGCAAATCCAATAAATTTTGATCAAAATCATCAAACGACGTGTAGATATTGTTGATGAAGATGTTGTAAATAAAACTCTAATGCAATAACATTAAAAGTTTGACCAGACATGATAGAGTTTGGATTTGAAGTTGTATCTTCGCTTTATGTTGACGATATACTCATCGCCGAATATGACTATGGCTACTAAAAATGGAATATGACAACTAGGATCCTTGAAATAGGATACCTAAGGTTGTTACGTATAAGGAGTTGATGTAAGTACATGCGTTAATTGGTGGTGACAAGAACCCTCATGTATGGTGCATTGACAATTACATCTGGCCAATGTTATTGTGAATACACCGGTACATGTATGTGTACTTGATACATTGACTAGTGCAAAATGAATGTTAAACGCATTATATGGTGACTATGGTATAGCCTCCATCTCTATCAATGATGAAAAAAGAAAGTTACTCAATGATGATATTTAAGAGAATAAAGATGCTTTATCAGATTCAACGTATGTTAAACCGATTGAGTAGATACTTGAATGATTCGAGTCATGTGCTATGTAAGGAAAACTTGTGAATACAATTTGTCTTTTTTTTTGTATATCTTGTAATACTTAAAGGTTAACGATTCATACCAGATTTCAGATTATAAAGACTCTAAGCAACCGGTTGGTTGTGATCACACTTGAAGGAAGAATATAATCTAGAAATCCTTAAATACGTGATTAGCTATAGAGTCTAAGCTTATAGCTATGGGAAATTATGGAGAAGAACTTGAATCGCTAGATTATAAGAGGATGTAACCTCGTATGACTAATACTCTCAACTAAAGTTATCTTTGTTGACTAAGTTAAGTCAAAGAATAACATTGAGGATCCGCTAACAAAATTGTGAAAATGGAGAGTTGCTGAGTAAGTCGTTAAAAGGGAATGTGATTGAAGCCCATGGAAAAGTTTGTGCGAAGAAAACCCAACCTAGTTGACTGGAGATCCTAAGATCTAGTTCAACGGGACAACCTAATTGTACTAACTAAGTTAGATCTCTGTGGGGGTAACCATTGTCCATTCCTTTGATAAACAGTGAGTGGTATCAGTCTAAGCATATGGCTTTTAGTGATCAAAGTGAGATCACCTATGTGAGAAGAAGTGGGCTCGCTTCTAAGGGAATTATGGGGGCTTAATTCCTAATAGTTCACGCAGAACCAGGCAAATGTTCATGACCATAACGAACACACCAATGAGGACTTTACTATGTCAGGAAGAATCTTGTGTGAAGTGTGTTAATGTTTACAAAAATGGTAGAACAGATCAAGGACACCATGTCCTCTTAAAAGTCGGCAACTTATTTCTTAAGTGAAAAACATTTGGGTTTTTGGCAAAAGGAAAAAAGAAGGGTTTTGATGTCATCAAACATTTGTGAAAAAAACATTGTCTTCTATGGTGCAGTTGTTTATACAACAAAAGGAAACATGAAGGAAATTTTATACTTCTACTTGTGGTGTTGCTATTTTAGAACAACAAAACGGATTTTTGAATTATTACTCTCAACACATGTGAGTTTTGTTGTTTGGAAACAAGAAAACCAAATTTGAATTTGGGTGTTTTATGTGGTGTTTTCGAACATCATAAAGATATTTATTTTTTCTTGTTGTCAAGAGCATGAAAAAAAATTGTACATATTTTGGTTATGGATTAGAAGTTACGTATTTTCCCATCGTTTTGAGACAACGGGGAATAAAATTAGTTTTATTTGTGTGATCTTCTTCGTTATGAAACAAAATAAGTAATGTGACTAGTTATTTGGGCTATGGATTCTAGATGGAAAATCCACTGGGTAATGTCCAAAACAAGTGTTGCATTTGTCATGTGTTTGGACATGTTTGAATCCATGATTGTGCATAAAGTTAACTACAATAATTTATTTGTGCACTAAATTTATGTGTGTAGAGAGTTTTCGTTTCTATGTCTATACTATTCATACAGGACAAACTATAAATAATGTTGTCCGTATATGTTTAGTATCTGAAAGCAAGTTCGTTGAGGATCGATATTGTTAGCACTCCACATCGATGGGAGGGGATTTGATTATTAGGACAAATAGTGGCTTGAAAAAAAAACTTCAAGATGATTTATTCAGATTAATACTCAATAAAAAGAGTCCTAATACGGAGATATCATACAATGAAATCTCTGTAGATAGAAACTCCGTTTGATTTCATGGAATTTTGGGTTTGCAAGAAATTAATTTGTTATAATGTTGATATTTTAAATGTCACTAGCATTGAAAATTTGTTGATTTAATGTCAATATTAAAATTGACATTAAAGTGAATTTTGATATAATTTTAAATCCTAATTAATACCGTAACCGACAAATGTTGAAGGTATTTTAATGAGTAGTTGAATTTTCATAATGTATCATGATATAAACATATGAGTCAAACGAGACGTAGATCACTAGTTTACTATATGACGAAGTGATCATGGTGGTGAATGTGTTGATTCACTAACTAACATTGCATATATATATATATACATAATATATATATACACACACACACACATACACATCTCACTTAGTAAAGTTAGACAACTCAAACGTTGTGATGCTAAGTAAGAAATAGGTCGTCCTATCGGCTTCTAACTTCTAATGGTATGTTTGCCCATGAGAAAGAAAGTCAAGACACAAAAAAAGGTTGAATACGTTGAAATGTGGGGGTGTCTTGCCAAAGGATATGAGAATCGGTACGAAGATGATTGACTATGTTACGGTTGGTTATACAACCATAAATCTGAGATCAAATAATGATTTGATGCAAATCCAATAAATTTTGTTCAAATTCATCAAACGACGTGTAGATATTGTTGATGAAGATGTTGTAAATCAAACTCTAATGCAATAACATCAAAAGTTTGACCAAACATGATGGAGTTTGGATTTGAAGTTGTATCTTCACTTTATGTTGACGATATACTTATCGCTGAAGATGATTATAGGTACGGAAAATGGAATATGACAACTAGGATCCTTGAAATAGGATACCTAAGGTTGTCACATATAAGGAGTTGATGTAAGTACATGCGTTAATTGGTGGTGACAAGAACCCTCATGTATGGTGCATTGACAATTACATCTGGCCAATGTTATTATGAATACACCGGTACATGTATGTGTACTTGATACATTGACTAGTGAAAAATAAATGTTAAAAGCATTATGTGGTGACTATGGTATAGCCTCCACCTCTATCAATGATGATATTTAAGAGAATAAAGATGCTTTATCAGATTCAACGTATGTTAAACCGATTGAGTAGATACTTGAATCATTCGAGTCATGAGCTATGTAAGGCAAACTTGTGAGTACAATTTGTCTTTTTTTTGTATACTTGTAATGATGAAAGGTTAGCGATTCATACTAGATTTCAGATTATAAGGACTCCAAGCAACCGGTTGGTTTGTGATCACACTTGGAGGAACTATATAATCTAGAAATCCTTAAAACACTTGATTAGCTATAGAGTCTAAGCTTATAGCTATGGGAAATTATGGAGAAGAACTTGAATTGCTAGATTATAAGAGGATGTAACCCCGTACGACTAATACTCTCAACTATGGTTATCTTTGTTGACTAAGTTAAGTCAAAGGAAACATTGAGGATCCACTAACAAAATTGTGAAAATGGAGAGTTGGTGAGTAAGTCGTTAAAAGGGAATGTGATTGAAGCCCATGGAAAAGTTTGTACGAAGGAAACCCAACCTAGCTGACTGAAGATCCTAAGATCTAGGTTCAACGGGACAACCTAATTGTACTAACTAAGATAGATCATTGTGGGGGTAACCCTTGTCCATTCCTTTGAAAAATAGTGAGTGGTATCAGTCTAAGTAAATGGATTTTAGTGATCAAAGTGAGATCACCTATGTGAGAAGAAATGGGGTCGCTTCTAAAGGAATTATGGGGGCTTAATTCCTAACAGTTCACGCAGAACCAGACAAGTGTTCATGACCATAACGAACACACCAATGACGACTTTACTATGTCAGAAAGAATCTTGTGTGAAGTGTGTTAATGTTTACATAAATGGTAGAACAATTCAAGGACACCATGTCTGCTGATCCGCTAGTAGACTAGATATACTTCATAAGGGAAGGTTCAAAGTCTAACGCCTACCTATCCTTTGCAGGATTCTGACATTGAACTTGAGTACCATAATTTCTGAGAGATCTACGATAATTTCCATTCATGTGGGGGATTATTGGAAAAACAATATACATATTAATATTAATTGAATGGAAATTAAGGATAAGGTCTTTGACTTTCCACATCCTTCGGTTACAATCGATGGAATTATGTTCCATTATGGTGACCTTTAATCCTATATAGCTTACACATATGTTTTTTTTTTGGAAGCGCCTGGATTCGAACTTGGGGTAGATGGGTTACTAGCCACATCCCCCACAAGCCTACACATATGTTTCATATATAAAGAACACAATATTGAGTTCTAAAATACATGAAACACAAGAAACAGAGAATATAGTGAAAACCTAGTAAATAGATTCTCAAGTTCAGGCATGAAGGTGAAGTCCGACAGAACTCGATTATGTTTAGAGTCGTTGTATCCTAGGAAATTGACGTCCCGGTTGGAGACGAATCGGTTTTAAGGAAACCGTGTCCAACACGGGCCTCGGCTTCGTACTGCGGTTTGTTCCATCTTTCGTTAATTTATTTTATAATTTTGTTTTGGTGAAACAATTTTCCTATTCATATAATAGTGTAATGAAAGATTCACTAAAAAAACATATAAGATTTAATTATATATTGGCTAATTTAATTATAACCGATTAATCAAAATTAGATATTTATTTTATAATTGGATGGAAATATTTAAATCATATTGGGTTAATATTGATTGATAACTCAAAATCCAAAAAGAATATATACAATCCAATCATCATCAAAATATCAAGGATGAAGAATTTAACAACCCAACTAAAAAATAAAGCTTAATCAACAAGAATTAAACAACTCGCCGAAACGGCTCCAAAATACTATCAAAACATACGAATACATAACACGGTTTGTGGAAACAACCTATTACACAGCTAAGATTTCTAGGATACTAAGCATGGCATGCAAAATATAATGACTTCCTTCTAGACCAAAGCTTCACGCTCATTCCTTCTCCTTGCCCTTACTAGTGTCTTCTACCAAGCGCTTACCTGAAAATGGTTTAGTTTTTGAAAAAAAGAGGGTTAGACCATATTGTGTAGTGAGTTCCCTCCAGAAACAAACATTCGCACCACATAAAACCATTTTAAACAGTTTATAAGCATTTATAAACAATTCTCAACTTTAAAACATTAAAACTTTCAAACGCAATAACTATGCATGTAAATGGCACACTGAAGTCACGCACACCAGTGACAACGTGTCAGTCTCACACTGCGTTAACTGGAACGCACCTTCCATGGCATAAACAGGACACATCCCCCGGTATGAGCACTGGCAGGACACCCCCCGACTTAGCCATAGTATGCCGACTTCCAAATGTATGCATACATAATATCTCAACCTTCTCGAACATAACAAAACATGCAGTTTCATATAAAAGATTGTTGGTCCCGAAGGGTTATACAAGTTTGTAGAAGGGGGGGGGGGTGAATACAAACACAGATTTTTATCTTTCTAAATTGTCTATTGATATAATCAAACAATTTACAGTTTGTTGCAGAATAAGATCAAGTTAAAACCTAATCTAAACGAACTATGAGAACACACAGATTTTCTTCCACTAGAAAATAGAGAGAAAGAAAATAAGAAAACTAAGGAGAGTTTTCTAATCACGAAGTAGTTCAGCGAGAAGGAGATGGCCGAGCACTTCAAGAATGAAGTAGGGTTCTCTATTTATACTGCATGCATTTAATGCAAAATAGTACACCTTTACACGTGGCAACCTCTGGTTGGTTGTATAATTTGACTTCAGCAGACATCCTAGTGGCCGCATGATGAACAATGTATTTGCAGAGTTGGTTGTACGATTATGGACAAAAGGGATGTCCGTTCTGACAAAATCGTACGGAGGCGTGCAAGGGGATAAGACAAAAGTTGCTTGTAGAACAGGCTTCATGATAAACGTTCACTGAATGGATCTTTATCTGCGAATGATAAAGTTCAGCGTTCGCTGAAGTCTTCTACTTGAAACTTCGTGTGGAATGGAGAAGTCTTGTCTTTGATGATGTCCGCATCAAGTCACTAGTAGACTTAGTCACTTGTTCTTCAGCTTGGTCTTCGATTTCAGCTTCGAACTTGGTTGACGCGAATCTTGTCTTCAGAGACCATAAGTAAACAATTACATGATGAACATTCAGTGATCGTCAGTGAGACCGAACAGGCTCAGGGCTCACTGATGTACAGTGTTCGCTAAAGTATAATTTAAAGCTTGTTTTCCATCAACGATACTAAACAGACTTAGTATATTTTCTTTGATGGCAAAACATTAATACATATTGTCTACTTACAATTTTCACTAAGTGTTTGTTAGAGTCATTATCAAATCACTGAGGGTTTGGATCAACAATCTCCCTCTATTTGATGATGACATAGCAATAAAAGAAAATTGCTAAGTTAAAAACATAAGGATAAAAATGACTCATAAAATACATGTCCCATTTACTGTTTTTCAGGGATCTTTCCTTAGTACTAATGGAGTAAAGTACTTTCATTGAAATTTTTCATTAACTTCGTATAAGATTACAAGGGAAGTGGAAAAATTACAAGTACAATGAAAAATAATTACAAGTACAAAAAGATACAAGCTGACAAGATAGAAGAATACAGAAAGATGATCCTATCAGCTACTCAGGTTCTTTCTTGACGAGAAGTTCATTAAGAGTATCAGTCTCTGGAATCATCCAATCAGGGACTATGACTCCCTAATCCCTTCTAATTTTTGCCTCACGATAGATTGAAGGCTTCAGGAATGATCCAAGAACGTCACCTATGTAGTCGCACCAATAGAGTAGATCTCTGAGTTGTTCGATTGGAGTTTTGTATAACTCAGAGATGCGTTGAAAGCATGGGCGACCAGTGAAGTCATAGAAAAATATGCCGTAGGGATCACTAATAACTTTACCACGGACAAAGTCTTCAGCTAGAGGTAAGGAGATGTAGAGATTTGATAGATCAGGATTGGGGCCAAGAACTGCTTCACGAGAGAAATCAATTATAGTCTCGTTTCTGATTGTCGGGCCTGAAGAGGAAGGGGTCTTCTTCTTCTTTGGAGCAGCTCGTTTCTTCTAAATTGGAGGAGGAGGTGGAATATCAACTGCTGAGGTTACCATGTCGATCAGCCTGTTTATGGATTTTTCAACACAAGTCTTGAAATTTTAGTGGGATCGCTGAATTACGATTCTCATTTCCAACCATTCGGGGAAACCAAGTTTGTCCAAGTCTGACATGTAGCAAGTTCTGTGGTAGTCATTTTCTCTGACTATCTGGACATCAACAATCGGTACCTTGCTGACTATTCTCCCTTGTATATTTATAGCGCTTATCCTTGATCCACGGCTTCTGTAGTGGCACTTTTTCTTGCACCAGGTCAATGTAGAGTCACTGACCTTGATTTTTTCTTGACTGATCTTCTGCGCATCTTTCAGCAGATTTTGTTGAACTTCCAAGGGAAACTTCTTGAACTGTGGGTCCTTCACTGAATTTTGGGCTAGTTCGAGAGCATAGTTTTTGTCACAAAGCTCAACCATCTTTTTCTTAGCGAGGATATCTTCAGCTTTCAGGGCTTCAGCAATCTCCCTGGGAGTTAAGCAGAGAAGATGAGGAGGAACCAAGTGCTGACTTTCAAGTTTCTTGATCATCGCTTCTCTCTTTTGTTGTTCATCTTCACTTGGCCTTTGAGGAGGCAAGGAAGGTCTTCTAGTATGTGAGAGCATTTCTTCTTCTTCAGCTTGAACATCAGTCTCTTCCAGAGCAGAGACTGGGATTATTTGTTCTTTAGCGTTGAGTGCTGGGATTATTTGCTGTTGAGGAACTTCAGCTATAGCCTAAAGCAAGTTAGAGGACTAGATGAAACAAAATGATTGATGGAGTTAGATCACTTGAGGAAAAAGAGATAGAGAAAATAGAGCTAAGTGTTTTAAGGTTTGAGAATGAGAAGGGGTAGTGGAGGGATGCAGTGTATGGGAATAAAAAAGTAACATACCGGACAAATTGGCTTTTTGAGGAGAATAGCCAAGTTGTCAGCGGCGAGACCTTTTTGTTTTTCTTTAGTCGCCGTCTTTGCTGGGGATTTCGCCTTGGTCCCCTCCCCTGGTTCGTTGATCAAGACCCTTTAAGAGTAGGAGTTTTGATAGTTGCACGTTTGAAGAAGAATCCGTCGTCGTCGTCTTCATCATCATCATTATCATCTTTTGGATATGACGATGGTTCGTTGTCAGCAATGTCGACGTCTTCATATGCCTCATCTTCTTCCTCTTCCTCACCCTCAGAAGAGAGATTCAAAGTGTTGTCCACTGAGGCATGAGTAAGGTCTTCGCCTCGCTCCCCTTCAGATGGAGAGGGACTTTCAGCGGTTCCCTCAGGATGATCAGATTCTTGAGGGTCTTCATTCTTTTCCTCCCCCTCAACATTTAGGGGAAGGCCTTGGTCATCGATCTTCTCCCCCTCTTCCGCTGAATGGGTGGGGGAGGGAACGGTAGTAGCAGCAGCAGTCTCAGGATCCCTGTCTTCTAGGCCAGAAATCCCAAATTCTTGTTCCACCACTGCCATTCTGTCTTCTAGGACAGAAATAGCAGGGGTACTTTGAAGGATAAACTCCACTGCCATCTCCAGCTTGTCCCGGTCAGCCTGGGAGAAGTGAGATGTAGGAACAGTGGGAGCATCCATCTTTTCGAGGATCTTGGTGAGCATGGTTTTAACGTCAGCAACTTCTTTGGTAAGGCTGCTCACGTCACCTTGTAGACTGGTATAGTTGGTCTTCATATAACTTACCTCACCACTGAGAGATGAAACCCCAGTGGAGAGATCAGTGATGTTGGTGTTGAGTTTGGTGATGGAGGCGGTGTTGCTGATGATAGCGGTTTTCACAGTGTTTAGACCTCCATCAATCTTGGAAATGCCAGCGTTGTCGGCCTTGTCTTTGACAGCAGTGAAGATCTGCTTTAGCGTCTCTCCAGTGTCTGAAATATGTTAGGGTCATTTATTGTTGATTTAAAGTTCAAGGGTTTACTTTGTAATTGTTTAATTTGAGCTTATTAGTGAACGGGCTGTGGGCTTGTTAACCACGGGCCCGTCATATAAATAGTTTCCTTAGCCTTAGAAAATAGGCTAATTGTCTTATTTTGCTTTCTTACTTCGTATTGTAATTCTCTCTCAATTGAAAGCTTAATAGAGATGACCAGTTGAAATCGTATACTACTATTGTTATATCTATTGATTTCATTGTTCATTGCACGGATCTGAGACTCACAATTGGTATCAGAGCAGACGGACAGAATTGATTCAAAGCCTTTTTATTGATTTCTGGTAAGTTTGACTTTTTCACGTTTGTGTTCTTGATTCCACACTCAGATTTTGATTCAAGCAAAATTGATCGATTTCGTTTATTGGGTATTGTAGATTATTGTTTTGAGTGATTCCGCAAATTTTCATAACCTAATTCGATCGTTTGAGTGGTTTATTAAGCAAATTAAGTTCAAAGTTTTTGGTTGTGTTCTTCACTAAAAATCAAATTTTTACCATCAAAACTCATTGTTTTTTCTTCAAAATCGATTGGGTTGGTATTATTTTTGTGTTTGGTATTGTTTCTAATCTTTCAGGAACATCTTTGAGAAACCCTAATTGAGTTTCAATCGAGTTGAAAAAGTCAGCTGCTGTTTCCGGATAGAACAACCACAGTTTCCGGACAAGTCCTCACTTTCCGGACGTTTGTGTTATTCCATCCGGGTACGTCCTCTTTCCGGGTAAGTCAAACATTCCGGGTAAGCCAAATATTCCAGGTAAGTCACTGAAACCTTATTCTTTCCGGGTAAATTAGTTCCGGAAACCCAAAGTTCTCGGTAACCAATCTTCCCGGATATTCCATCACCCGGTAAGTATTTTCGTCCGGAAACCCTTAACATCCGGTAAGTATCTTATCCGGACATATCATTTACCCGGTAACTCTTAGTTAATTTTTCATATCCGGTAACTAGTGTCTTCCGGTAACCCTTGTGTTATCCGGAAACCTTAGGCTATCCGGACTCTTTGTGATATCCGGAAACTTCTGTGATCTTTGAAATGTTCTCAATTAATCTGATCCGGACACTTCCAGATCAGACTCTTCTTTGGATTCCTATCCAGTAAGCTCATTTCTAGTTCATATCTGTCGTAGAACCTCCGTTAGGATATCACTTTGAATCAATCATTCGTCTGACGATCACTCAGTTGCAACCAAAGATGTCTACTTCGTGTGATGCTCTCGCAATCGGTACCGATTCCAAACCACCTAGCCTCTACCAAGGTGAGTACAGCCAGCGGCGCGACGGGTTCACGATCTTTATAGAGTCCAAGGACAACTATGCGTATATCAAGAGAGCTCTTGAAAATGGTCCAATTGATTGGCCGAAGAAGACCATAGCAGCAACTGCAGGTGCTGAGGCTCGTACTGAGAACAAGACTATTGCCGATTTGACTGAAGATGAAAGAGGCATGATTGAAGGTGAAAAGCATAAAAAACGATATCTTGTTCAAGCTCTCCCCAACACGATCTACACTGCCATCGATAGTTACAAGGACACAGCCAAGGCATGTGGGATCAAGTGGCGTAGATGATGCGTGGGAGAGATGTCGGAAATCAACTGAAGATCAATAGCGCAATAACCAAGTTCGATGGTTTCAAACAGCGCACCGACGAGTCGCTCACTCAGGCCTATGAACGCTTCTGTTTACTTCTTAATGAACTGAACAAGAACAAGATTACTCGCTCCAACATGGAGAACGCGCTCAAGTTTCTCAACAATCTGCTGCCAGAATGGAAAGGGTTTGCTTCTCATGTCAAGCACAACAACTTGATAGAAAACAAAGGCATCAATGAACTATATGAGACTCTTCTTCAAGACGAAGACGAAGTGAATGAACTTCTGAGCGAGAAGAAGACTGAATCCAAGACGGCTGCTGATCCTATTGCACAAATGTCCTCCAAGAAAGGGAAATCTTTGGGCCGTCATTCCACACGTGCTCAAAAGCACAACTCTTCCGAATCTGAAGACAAGGAAGACAGTGATTCCAATGATGAATCGGTATGGATTTTATTTAATCATTTCTATTTGGTTATTTTATAAATTCCTCTAATCGAAATTTAACGGGTTAGGTGGCAAGGATCTTATTTGTTAAAAGTTTGGGTTTTGGGGGCTTTATGTGAAACTACTTTAACTGCAGGGGCCAAAGCTGTAATTTGTAAAAGTCTTGCATGGGGTTCGGCCCATATTGAGCTGACCCCTTCCCCTCTTTCTCTTTTGGTTCTCGTCGCAATCAAACACCCCAAAAACCTACCATTCTTTTTTTTGGCTCACGGCTGCAAAACCCCCTCCCCTCTCGTTTTTCTTCATCACCGCAGAAACCCATCCCCGCCCCTTGCTGCTGCCGCCGAAAAGTGCAGCCGGCGCTGCTGTTCGCCGGCGAGAGAGAGAGAGAGAGTAGCGAGAGAGAGACACTGCCGAGAGAGAGAGAAGCTGCCGAGAGAGAGAAACTGCAGAGAGAGTTCGCCGGAGAAGAGAGAGTGACGCCGGAGAGAGGGAGAGACGCCGTCGCTGCTGCCGGAAACCACCAGCGTCGTCGCCATTATTTTGCCGGCGATCGAGAGAGAGGTTCAGCGAGAGGGAGATTGCGTGAGAAAAGGGAAGAACCGTTGTCGTCGAGAGGAAAGTTTCTTAGCCTCCGTTTTTCCTTTTCGTCACCGTTAAACCGCTGCGAAAAACCCATAACCACCGCCGCCGCCGTCGGCCTTAGCTGCCGGCGGTGCGGCCGCCGCCGTGCGCCGCCGCGTGGACAGCAGCGGATATGCACGTGCGGCTGTGTGTGTGGGTGTGTGTGTGTGGGACGGGATAGAGTAGTCGGGTTAATTTCCGTCTCTTGTTATCGTCGAAGTTGTAAACCATCGTCGCCGCCGCCGGCGACCACCACTGCCGGAGGTGGCAGTGGGTGGTGCGCGTTTGAGTCCAACCTTTGTAACCTAAAACCCTGATCGGGTGAACCCTAGTTGCAAACTCGAATCGTTTAAACCGTTTTTATAAAATCGTCATTTTATGTGGAAGTATGAATCTGTCACTGTTTTGCGACGGCCATAACTTTTCCGTCGTAGCTCGGATTGAGGCGAATCCGGTGCCACGGTTCACATTCTGTGCCGGGCACAATTTTCGTGTTTTAGCAGAAGTCTGGTTCGGCCTCTAACTAGGCGTAAAATGGCTGTTTTCACAGCAGGTCTGCGCATGACAGCTTCGTGTCCTGATTTTGTAAAATCCATATTAAATTGTAGAAAAATCGTTAGAGCGCGTGCGATATGTCCCTGGAACCCTAAGACATGGGAATTTGTGATTATGGAATAATATTTCTGGATTTATTAGTTTCTAAGGGGTTAAACAGGTCTCGAACAAACCTGTGTTTTTAGAGTAAAAGCCGGATTATGTAATTTATAATTTAGTAGTCGTGGTTTTGGGTTGGGGTTTCACTTTGACTTTTGTTAACACGTAATTAGGTGGGAAAAGGTGAGTGAAGTTGTCCAGCTTGTGTTGCGGTTGCGGATACTTGCGTTGCTTTAAGGTGAGTTCTCTCACTGCGTAGACTAGGAGTTACATATGTGTTGCGTTTGCTCTAGTGTGTTATTGTATGCTTACGTGAACTAGTTGTGGTGTGATAGCTAGTTGTAAATTATTTATTATGTGAATGGTGTGTTTTGTGTACACCTCGGTGGGACCGAGGGCTCGGTGGGACCTTGGGCTCGGTGGGACTGAGCTAGTAAGAATATCATATAATGTGGGCTCGGTGGGACCGAGGGCTCGGTGGGACTGAGCTAGTATGGATATCATTTAATGTGTACTCGGTGGGACCGAGGGCTCGGTGGGACTGAGCTAGTATGGACATCATATAATGTGTACTCGGTGGGACCGAGGGCTCGGTGGGACCGAGGTGTGTGATTACATATTTAAATCTTGATATGTTATTATACTTGTAATTGTGGTGTTGTTTGCCTACTTGCGAGTAGGGGCGATATATGTGTGATTGCTACCTGCGTAGGTGGTAGAATTCACTAAGCTTCGTGCTTACCCCTTCCCAATATCTTATGTTTTCAGGTGCGAGTAGCAGTCGAGCGTGACGGTACACACTAGCGCAAGGCGAAGGCTGATCGAGTTTCATTTTTAAATGTCGATATTTAATTTAATAATTTTTCCGCTGCATAAATATTATTTGACGGTTCAAATTAACGACGTTATCTTTATTTGTAATGGGATTTGCTAATTTATGGTTTGTTTATAATGGAAGGCATTATTTTTAAAAATTTAAAATTCCTTGTAATTTTTGGGACGTTACAACTTGGTATCAGAGCACAGCTTGAGTGAATCAAACACATCTCGGTGTGTTTGGTCTCAAGTTGCGGCTATGAAATTTTAAATTCTTTTACTAAAATCTTTTAGAATAAAGGAAAAAGGAAAGCCCGTTTGGGAAACGGTGATCGAGGGCGCAGTGTGTACAGTCAGCCGACGCTAAGTGGGAAGGTACAATACTTAGTATATTTATCGTTTTCTAGATCATAGGGTATGCATGCTAGACTGCTTATGTGGTTTACACTGTACTGTATGATGATTGCTTGCTAGTAGGAATCAATGCTAGTTATAGTAGGTTGTTAAGTGAAGGCCCTATAGGTTGTATGCAGTAAGAATCATATAGCCTTAGAATATTTGATTTAGTTCTATTGCGCAGCTCTTGTTTGAGTCCAACCGTTCTAGGATAGAATCTTGTATTCGAATGTCTATTTGATTCACGCTGCATGCGACTGGGTATTCGCGAGGCAACTCGTTATGGCTAATAGGGATTCCGTTGTAGCAAGGGTAGTGGGATGAGATGAAATTCCTAGTGAGCTGGGAAGAGTGTTTACATATGAGTATGTATGCTAGATTGCTTTCTAGAACATAGGAGTATGTATGCTAGATTGCTTGGTGCTTATTACACTGTACTGCATGATTGTTGCTTGCTAATAGGAGTTTATGCCAACCTTGATAGGGTGTTAAGTGAATGCACTATAGGTTGTATGCGGTAGGAACCGAATAGCCTTAGAATGTTGGATTTAGTTCTATTGCGCAGCTCTTGTTTGAGTCCAACCGTTGTAGGATAGAATCTTATATTCGAATGTCTATCTGGTTTCCACTGTATACGACTGTGCGTTTACGAGGCGACTCGTCAGGGTTAGTGGGGGTTCCGCCCTAGCAAGGATAGTGGGGTATTATGATTATTCCTATGGAGCTAGGAAGAGTGTGTACATGCGTCAGTATAGGCATACGTGTATGGTTTTTGTTTGGGCGAGCAACTACTTGGGTACTCGGGATGGGACTCGGAGCGAACAGTGATAGGTGTAGATGGTAGTAGTAGAGCTCCTACTACCGGAAGCACAGGATCACTGTTCGAGTCGGGGAAAGTCACGAGGAATCCGAGGAGTTGAGTGTGAGCATTGTTAGTATGAGTTATTATGTGCTAATAGCTCGTGGTATTAATTACCTAGGATGACCATCACAAGGAGGAACAACGATGTTGAACCGAATGCGAGTATTGTACTCACTAGTGAGCAGATGCGGGAGTTGATCGCGGCTGAAGTAAAGCATGCTATTAGGGAGGCAATCCCTGGTATTGTTACTGTCGTTCGTGATGAGGTAGTAATGATGCTGGAGGCTGCTCGAGGACAGGGACTCGAGTTAGAGGAACAGGCCAAGAAGAGGAAAACAACGTAGGCCGTTGCATCAGAATCCGCAGTCCCAAAGAAAACGAGGTTTTCGGACTCACTTTTGAATCGAAGGAGTGGTGGGTTTAAAACCAAGGATAGTAGCGGAAGGAGAAACGACAAATGTTTCAAGTGTGGTCAGGTAGGACACTACGGTCGAGATTGTAGGGCACCACTGGTAGTCTGTTTTTAACTGCAAACAGACGGGCCACGTGAAGATCAACTGCCAGAATCCGAGGATTTCTGTTGGGAGTGGGGCACAAGAAGCCCCTGTGGTTGCTCCCTTGCGTATTACCGATGGTCGTGTGGGTCAGGCTGGACCCGAGGCGGCCGAGGTGGAGTTCATCAACTGACGGTGGAGGAGGCACAGGCTACGCCTAAAGTGGTGACAGGTATATTTCATCACTTGTTTTCTTTTATTGGAGATGGTATGTAGTTGCTTTTTGCTTAAGCTGTGTGATTAAGTACGTTCTTAGTTAACTCGGTGTCTGCTGTAGTGATGTTTGATAGCGGGGCTACCCATTATTTCGTGCCTCGCACTTGTAGTGAGCGTTTGGGCCGTAGTATTGGACGGCTAGGCTATCCACTTGTGGTTGAGGTTGCTGACGTGATATTTGTTTTAATTAGACCGTTTCGGATCAAGTTTGATGATTGAGCTAGAATTATAGGCTTTTGAGCCGACTTTGCCTTCAACTTGCCCTAAGAGGTTTAAATGTCTGGATGACGATAGTGGACAGGAGAGATTTGGAGTAGTACGAGTCGAGACGTAGAATGCCGACTAAGTCATGCACAAAGTTTGATTTTGAAAATAAAATTGCATTATCTAATTCTTGCGTTTCCAATCCTTATATGGACTGTGTTGTAGAATTTTGGGAGAATATTTTTGGTAGCATTTTATCATGAGTTGTTTGGTGCGCTTTTTAGTCAGCTAAATGTTTTATTGTCAATAAATCGTTTCCTTGTTTTGTATAAATAACTGATGCGCACAAATTTTGATTGGTAAACTTCGTTCCATATCATTTGGATTTTGTAAGTAAACTGAACGGCAATGGAATGATTTTCAACATGATTTTACTATGTGAGACGAGCGTGTCCATTTTTGCGTAACTACCGACCGGTAATAGTAGTTTTATTGCATACGGTCTTTCTGAAGTGAAAAATCTTGACGTTGAAAATATTTTGTAAATGATTTTGTAAACCATTTGGGAAAGGCGCTTTTAAGTGTTATGTGTCATTTTGAGTATTTACATGTTTGGGAGAGTGAGTCATTCCGGAATAGGCATGTTGTTGGTAGACTGTTTGCATTGGATCCTTGGTCATGTCAGTCAGTCGTTGGTAACGGTCGGTTGGGTATCTCGGGGTGAGACCCCGGTATTCATGTGTTATGACCTTGACTTTCCAGTAGGCACTAAGAGGATATAGTCTTGGTCACTTACCTGAGAGGTAGTTCCGATATGCCGGGCCTTGAGACGTACCTGGGAGGTAGGCGTTAAGGTGTATCTTGATACGGTGTAACTAGGTTTCCTAGAGCGAGCGTGGAGGATAAGTAGACGGTGGAAGATTGGGTATTCCACACGTGTTGTTAGTGTAGACCGAATAGTGTCGGTTAAGGGAATGATGCCCTTTGTAATTAAGAGAATAAATGCGCAGTAACCTTTTTGAAGTAAGTAGTATATTTAGGTGTCGACTTTTGGGCTTGAGGCCAAACACCTTTAGTGTAATCGGAGATTTGTAGCCGATTTTAAAATAATTATGGTGATGGTAGTAGTAACCCTGAGATGCTTAATAGTGATGAATGGTTATGGTGGAATGACCTTCGTGGGTGATTATAAGTTTACTGGTTTGATGATCCGTGTGAAATAAATTTTGGGAGTTTACTAGAACTCGTGGAAGTTAATTGGCAGTAATGGTAGGAATGATCGGATTCGAGTATCCTGTAGGGTATATTGGTGAGCACCTTTAGAATGGTTAGAGCTTGAAAGTTGAATCGGGATGTATGGAACATCTAAGGTTGGGAGGCAACCGAAGTCGTTTGACTAGGAATGAATCCAGTGGTTGGAGTGTTATTTTCAGTGTCCTTGAAGGAGTTTTGTTAGTAAGAAAAGTATTCGAGGAATTTTTAGACGGTGTGAGAAATTTTAGATTCCAGTTAGTGAAGGTCCAGTGGAAACACCGAAAGGGTTCCGAGTGAACTTGGGAACCTGAGGTTGAGATGTGGGAGAACTATCTATAGCAATTCACGGGCATAGACTTCGAGGACGAAGTCTGATTCAAGTGGGGGAGAGTTGTAAAGCCCGTGTCTCGGTATGGATTTTATTTAATCATTTCTATTTGGTTATTTTATAAATTCCTCTAATCGAAATTTAACGGGTTAGGCGGCAAGGATCTTATTTGTTAAAAGTTTGGGTTTTGGGGGCTTTATGTGAAACTACTATAACTGCAGGGCCAAAGCTGTAATTTGTAAAAGTCTTGCATGGGGTTCGGCCCATATTGAGCCGACCCCTTCCCCTCTTTCTCTTTTGGTTCTCGTCGCAATCAAACACCCCAAAAACCCTACCATTCTTTTTTTTGGCTCACGGCTGCAAAACCCCCTCCCCTCTCGTTTTTCTTCATCACCGCAGAAACCCATCCCCGCCCCTTGCTGCTGCCGCCGGAAAGTGCAGCCGGCGCTGCTCTTCGCCGGCGAGAGAGAGAGAGAGTAGCGAGAGAGAGACACTGCCGAGAGAGAGAGAAGCTGCCGAGAGAGAGAAACTGCAGAGAGAGTTCGCCGGAGAAGAGAGAGTGACGCGGAGAGAGGGAGAGACGCCGTCGCTGCTGCCGGAAACCACCAGCGCCGTTGCCATTCTTTTGCCGGCGATCGAGAGAGAGGTTCAGCGAGAGGGAGATAGCGCGACAAAAGGGAAGAACCGTTGTCGTCGAGAGGTAAGTTTCTTAGCCTCCGTTTTTCCTTTTCGTCACCGTTAAACCGCTGCGAAAAACCCATAACCACCGCCCCCGCCATCGGCCTTAGCTGCCGGCGGTGCGGCCGCCGCCGTGCGCCGCCGCGTGGACAGCAGCGGATATGCACGTGCGGCTGTGTGTGTGTGGGTGTGTGTGTGTGGGACGGGATAGAGTAGTCGGGTTAATTTCCGTCTCTTGTTATCATCGAAGCTGTAAACCATCGTCGCCGCCGCCGGCGACCACCACTGCCGGAGGAGGCAGTGGGTGGTGCGCGTTTGAGTCCAGCCCTTGTAACCTAAAACCCTGATCGGGTGAACCCTAGTTGCAAACTCGAATCGTTTAAACCGTTTTTATAAAATCGTCATTTTATGTGGAAGTATGAATCTGTCACTGTTTTGCGACGGCCATAACTTTTCTGTCGTAGCTCGGACTGAGGCGAATCCAGTACCCACGGTTCACATTCTATGCCGGACACACTTTTCGTGTTTTAGCGGAAGTCTTGTTCGGCCTCTAACTAGGCGTAAAATGGCTGTTTTCACAGCTGGTCTGCACATGACAGCTTCGTGTCCTGACTTTGTAAAATCCATATTAAATTGTAGAAAAATCGTTAGAGCGCGTGCGATATGTCCCTGGAACCCTAAGACATGGGACTTTGTGATTATGGAATAATATTTCTGGATTTATTAGTTTATAAGGGGTTAAACAGGTCTCGAACAAACCTGTGTTTTTAGAGTAAAAGCTGGATTATGTAATTTATAATTTAGTAGTCGTGGTTTTGGGTTGGGGTTTCACTTTGACTTTTGTTAACACGTAATTAGGTGGGAAAAGGTGAGTGACGTTGGCCGGCTTGTGTTGCGGTTGCGGATACTTGCGTTGCTTTAAGGTGAGTTCTCTGACTGCGTAGACTAGGAGTTACATATGTGTTGCGTTTGCTCTAGCGTGTTATTGTATGCTTACGTGAACTAGTTGTGGTGTGATAGCTAGTTGTAAATTATTTATTATGTGAATGGTGTGTTTTGTGTACACCTCGGTGGGACTGAGGGGCTCGGTGGGACCGAGGGCTCGGTGGGACTGAGCTAGTAAGAATATCATGTAATGTGGGCTCGGTGGGACCGAGGGCTCGGTGGGACTGAGCTAGTATGGATATCGTTTAATGTGTACTCGGTGGGACCGAGGGCTCGGTGGGACTGAGCTAGTATGGACATCATATAATGTGTACTCGGTGGGACCGAGGGCTCGGTGGGACCGAGGTGTGTGATTACATGTTTAAATCTTGATATGTTATTATACTTGTAATTGTGGTGTTGTTTGCCTACTTGCGAGTAGGGGCGATATATGTGTGATTGCTACCTGCGTAGGTGGTAGAATTCACTAAGCTTCGTGCTTACCCCTTCCCAATATCTTATGTATTCAGGTGCGAGTAGCAGTCGAGCGTGATGGTACACACTAGCGCAAGGCGAAGGCTGATCGAGTTTCATTTTTAAATGTCGAGATTTAATTTAATAATTTTTCCGCTGCATAAATATTATTTGACGGTTCAAATTAACGACGTTATCTTTATTTGTAATGGGATTTGCTAATTTATGGTTTGTTTATAATGGAAGGCATTATTTTTAAAATTTTAAAATTCCTTGTAATTTTTGGGACGTTACATTGATAGAAAACAAAGGCATCAATGAACTATATGAGACTCTTCTTCAAGACGAAGAGGAAGTGAATGAACTTCTGAGCGAGAAGAAGACTGAATCAAAGCCGGCTGCTGGTCCTATTGCACAAATGTCCTCCAAGAAAGGGAAATATTTGGGCCGTCATTCCACACGTGCTCAAAAGCACAACTCTTCCGAATCTGAAGACAAGGAAGACAGTGATTCCAATGATGAAGTATCTGACTTCAAGAAAGCGATAGCTCTGCTCACTAAATCTTTCCATATATCTGTGAGTAACTGTCTACTCATCATCCGGTGTTTACACTCCTGATGATTGAGTATACACTTCCTCCCACTTGTATTCTACTTGTCTCAGTTACACAGTTAGATTAAGTCTTTGTATTTATTTCGTAGATTTCGTTTGTTTTATTTTCTTTCTTCGTGTGTTTCTTTTATTTCATACTGCCGTTTACTTTTATCTGTCTATATCTGTGCTTTCATGGTGTGTTCATGTGTTCTGGGGGAGCACAAAGCAGTATCAGGTAAGTCTACTCATCTGTTGAGGGGGAGCATCACATACGGTTTTTCTTAAAATGATAAAAAGTTTTTTTTGTGTGTGTATGCACGCCAGAGTGGATTACATATATTGGTCATCAATTGAGGGGGAGCGACACGGTGTTTTTCTTTAACTGATCAAAAGTTTTTTTTGTTGTGTCGGACTCCTCACTGAAAAATTCTTGCACTGTCCGAGGGGGAGCACGGTTTTCCCCATGCTAAGTTTGAGGGGGAGCGAGAGAAGGTCCTTTTTCAAGTACCATTTTTGCAAAATTCTCATGAACAGGACAATTTTCTAGAAAATCCCAAGAATCCGGACTGGTACCCCGGAAACTCTATCCTTTCCAGATAGGTTTCCGGACCGGGTCCATACCTGAATGGGATAAGTACCGGGTACACCATCCGGACTCTTGGTCCATATATAAGCCATCCGGTTTCCCTTGTTTTCATTATCCGGAAATCGCACACAAACCCCTAAACCCTCTCGCCTTTCTCTCTCTCTCGCTCGGACTCCTTCGATTTCACTAGCAATCTTCGTGCATCACTCTACTAACCAGGTATGTGATTTAGTTATCCTTCTCGATCTCATTTTTTCTCGAATCACATCACATCGATCGACCACCAGTTTGATCGATTTTCACTGTCCCAAACCCGGTTTGGTTAATGTCGATTTTAGACATACTTGGTGGCGTCTGGTTGTTTGTTAAATGCTTCTATATGTTTGTATGCGTCCCTCGTTAATATCTGTTCACTTGAGAGCTAGCTTGGGAATGTATGTAACTCGATCGATTGAGGTGTATTTCGTCCGGACACATTCAAGTATTTGCGTGTTTGTCCGGTAACCATCGTGTTCTAGATATTTTATCCGGATTCAAACAACACCCGGGAACCCTAGTTGTCCGAAAACCTCAGGGTTTCCGGTAGGTTCAACTACCGAGATGTTATTGTGTCCGAAATCCATTTTTATCCGGAATCTTTTGTCACCCGGAAACCATTTTGTCCGGGTCATTCTCTTTGTCCGGGAACGTTCTTCCCATCCGGTAAAGTATGCTATCCGGATACCATTATCCGGAAACCTTGTGATGTCCGGAAAGTTTGTGATTGTTCACTTCCTTGTCCGGACTCCTCTGTGTTTTGCATATACAATACCTGTTTCATCAATGCCAGTCCTAAATTTGTCTCAAATTGAGCCATCAAATGCAAAGGTACGCGCCGACATTTGTTCATTCGTCTCAGTTACTAACTGTGCTTCTTTTACAGATATTCAATGGCGGATCAGGAACAAAATCCTCCTCAGAACCCGGAAGAACAACAAATTCCTCAAGAGGAATTCATTGACGAGGAAGCCGATAACGCCTTGGTCGCACCGGACCATGGCACTGAATTGGAGGCGAACAACCATCATCTGGACCCGGCATTATTCAGACCACAACCACAACATCGAGTAATTGTGGATATCTTGATGCGTCACCCTCTCCGTGAGGCCCTCACCACCACTTCCGACATCATGCTGCTGTACGTTCTCCAAGTGTGGTTCTCTGCACAAGTTCGCACGGCCGGTAACTCACAAACGATCACTGCTCAAATCGATAATCAGCAGTTCACGCTCACACCGGACTCTTTCCGCCGACTTCTTTCATTGCCAGAAGCCAACGCCGGAAATCATCAAGGATATGACCCCACGGTCAATGACGCAACACTGTGCGCTCAAGTCCGAGCTCTTGGCTACAACCACGCCCTCGACCGACCGTCTGCGTTCAACCGAAAATACCTGGCTCCCATATGGTACACTCTCTTTACAATTCTGAACATATGCCTTTCTTCGAGATGGAAGGGCATAGACCAGTGTACAAGCGACTTCCTCAGACTCTTCCACGCCGTGTGTTATAACCGACATGTCGACGTCGCCATGATTATTTGGCGCGAACTTGTCATCGCTATTCGTCAGATCGGAGGTACCAAACAAAAGAAGTTTCTTTCGTACCCCTGTTTCCTTTCGCTTGCCGTGCGTCAACATATGGACGCGAATCCTGCCATCCCGCGCCGCCTAACTCATCCGGTATGTCCTCCTCATCACTTACAATATATGGTCATTCGCAACCCATCCGACGTCGTGGCCGCGCACATACCTGAAGCCCTTCTGGCTTACGCCGATCCCAATGCACCAGGAGTGATAGCATATATGGAAGCGTTAGGGAATCCCGTTATCCAGCCAGAACCGGAGGGACCTGCCCAGGGACCTAGACCCGAGCGTCATGAGGGTCCAAGAGTGAGAGGTGGAAGGGCCCGGCAAGCAGGTGCTGCCGTGCGGGGTGTGTTGATTGTTCGAGGAAGGGGAGCTAGTGTGAGTGGTGCAGTGGAATCGCGTCCCGGTTCCAGCCAATCCCAAGCCGGTCCATCATCTAGACCTAAGCTTCTTCATGACTCCACTCCATATCTTTCTAATCCGCCCTCACCCCCCACACATGTTCATAACGTGGAATCTGACTCCGATACGGCATCTGATACGACCCGTGCCATTTGGCTCTCAAAAATCCCTCCCTGTATCGGACCAAATCCAGACTTTACCGAAGGCACTTCTACTGCCTCACCTTCAACCCCTCTAACCCAACCTGGAAGGGGACCTCTTAGGACAACTGAGGGAGATTTAGTTGAAGATTTAGAACATGTGAGAAGGAGAGAACTGCGTTCGAAGACGAACCAGGAAAGATCGAGCCGTAAAGATAACGAGGCTCATGAGCGATACCAACCGAGTGATATTCGGGTCGCCACATCTGCTATCCCGTCTCATGAGTTGGGACGGGGTATTGAAGAAGCCTCCGTGGACCCAGCGGAGCAATTGCACAACCCCCTCATCCGTCTTTCAAAAGAAGGATGTTTCAGTCTCACACGGGGATCAAGCACAACTTCCACTAGTCTCTCACTCGGAGAGTGCTGGTGTTCAAATAAGCGACCAGCAGCCCCCGGTCGCGACTTCCTTCAGTGCACAGTTGAGTCTAGAGCCATTTGACATTATACATTCTTCGGCTAGGACACACCATGAGGAACAACAAACCAAGACTCTTCGTGACTCGATCGGAACATCTGTAGTGTCTCCGTCTGGCGGAACACGAGGATCGGACGGAAATCCTACCACAGCTACCACTATGCCAACTGTGAACGTAGGTGGCTCTGCCTCTTAGGTAGATGCCTCAACGGGTAATCTAAGTGATCCCGGAGTTATCTTACAAGACTTTGTGTCACCAGGATCCCTGGACAACACCCTTAAGGCTGTCCGCGAGGCAATGGAGCAGCACGTCGGCGCCGAGATCGACACCGTCAAACGCTTACTCAAAGGTAAAGGGCATATCGTCGACACTGAAACCGCACTGTTAGCTCCAATATTCATAATATTAGAAGTATTGAAAAATAGGCTAAGTATAGAAGACTTCGACAGAAGCTCTGCCGAATGATCACAGATGTTCTACGGAGTGTCACCAAAGCTCTGCCGAAGTAAACAAAAAGATCAATCAAGAAACGCCAAGACCAAAGAACGAACTACAGAAGTACTGCTCACAGAGGACCGAGCCGCAAAACCTCTGTCAGCCTTGACAGAGCCTCTGCGGTTTATACTTAAGACTTAGAAGATTTACAAATATCTTTCTACTGTTCCAGGATCAGTTCATCCACTTGTTCCAGGCGTGCCCTGACATCAACTACACGTGTCAAACTCTGATTGGGCTCTGTCAGAATTGGAACATACGCATTAAATGAACATCGTACCAAGCTACTATTCACCCAATCCTGTCTACTGTAAATCAGTCCTTATTGTCTAAAGTATGTCCCCTTTAGAAGTAGTATAAATAGAAGACTCATGTTGAGTTCTTCTATTAAGCTTAAAATCACGAAAATACTCATATATCTTTTAAGCTTAAGCATAACACACACACCATTAACTGCATATTTCTTGTCAATCCTTTGAAGTTCTTGGTGTTCTTAATATATATCAAATACAGTAATCTTTGAGATATTAATCTGTTCTTCATACACTGATTATTTGATATTGTGTGTTGTTTCTATATAAACATATATGTTAGTTCTTCAAATACGCTTCTGCAACACATCTTATTTGAACTAATAGATTAGATAATCTTTGTTAATCAAATACGGGAACCAACAATTGGTATCAGAGCGAAGCTTGATTTTTTAATCAAGCGATCCTCGCTTAACAAGATTATTGGTAGAAACGTGGTCTGATTTTAACCTGTTTTTCATTCCTTCAAACAGATTCTGTTTTTCAGCCATTTTCGATTTATTCGATATTTGGTAAAACTAGAAACAGTTTGTTTCGTTAAAAATCCATTAAAGTGCACTATTGTCGTTGATTGAATCATTATTCATTTGTCTCTAGATTTCTCAAGTAACAATGTCTAGAATAAAATTCTGTGGTGATGCTGATTCTCATTATTATTCGAAACTAAGTACAAATTTTCGCAAGATAATTCCTACTCTTGAGAAAGAACTAGATGAAAGGAACAAGAGCATTCTTAGTGATTCAGATAAAATTGCTAAGCTTGAAGAATCAGGTAAACTTCTAAACTGTGAAAATCTTAAACTAAAAAGGAAATTATCTGAGTCAGAAAAGCTTTGGGAAAAGGAGAAAGAGAAGTTTGAGGAAGTTAAGACAATTTTTGAAAAAGAGAAGAAAAGACTTGAACTCAAATGTTTAAAATTTTCTAGTCTGATTTCTGATTTTGAGAAACTTGTGATCTGTGAGGGAGAGAAATTTGAAAAAGAGAGAACCATTTTTGAAACAAAATCTATGGTGTTTTCTTGCAAAATTTCAGAGTTACAGAAAACTCTTGAAAAGGAGGAGAAAGAGCATGATTTTAATAGAAAAGAGTCTGAAAAGGTGGAGGTTGAAGGATTTCAAACAAAGTGTTTAAAAGATGTTTTTGAGCGAGAAAGAAAGGGTTTTAAAGCTGAAATGTCCAAATTGACAAAAAGACTATCTGTTTTGTCAGCCAAGATTACGTTGGAGAAAGTGTATAAATCATATCTTCTAAAGAAGTTTGATTTGAATCTTAAAGAGAAGAATAATTTAGCTAAAAGGCTCAAGGAATTTGACTTTGCAGACTGAAATTATTCACCTAAAACAACTTCAAGTTCAATAAAAAGAAAAAGTTTTTCAAAAGGGTTCATTAAGCCAAATATATTTTAAAAAATTCAGACCTCCACTTCTAAATTATTCCATGATCATAGGATAGACAACATAGTTAATCAAGCTTTTAGAAGGGTGAAAATGGTTTGGATAGTGAAAGGCTCTACACTTGTTCAAAATACTCAAAAGCTATTCATTTCTGGTGTGTATAACAAGTTCATCAAAGCATGTCATGAAAATTCTAACAAAAAAGGACCCATGTGGATATGGGTACCTAAAACTCTCTGATTGTCTTGCAGAAACAGTATGTGCTAATATGGTATCTAGACTCCGGATGCTCGAGGCACATAACTAGAAACAAAGGTCTTCTGTCCACGTACAAAGAAAAACTCGATGGTGGACCTATGACCTTTGGAGACAAGAAGGGGTACATTAAAGACGATGGAGTCATAAACAAAGATCTTGAAATGAGTGACATGAATTAACATCTGACGATACTCACAGAACCTCTGACACACTTGACTTATGTTCTATACTTTACATTTTAAAACCAAGCATAAGTCAAGGGGGAGCAGAAGGAGAACTACTTGATCTACAGAGGTTGATTAGATCAAGGGGGAGCAATAGGAGACCTTGCTTAATCTACAGAGATTTATAGGTCAAGGGGGAGCCAAGGAAGAGATGACATCAACAAAAGAAAAGAACTTTGTCGGACAAAGAAGAACAAAAAGGTTGGTATCTCGTACAAATTCTTTTTGAAAATAAATTTCTAGGACACAAATTTCTAAATATGTTCAATAAACATTATTAAAAACATTCCAAATAAAATTTGATCAAAAAGAATATTGAGCTTTCCATTATTAGAAATTTAAGGTCATAGAGCCTCTGTTGAGTCCAACAGAGGTTCTGCAGGCAAAAGCTCTATGATCATAAATCAATAATCTTGGAAACTCTGTTGATCACCTTGGGTGTCATTTTCAAATAAAATCATCGCGTACAAATGCACTCCAACAGAAGTCATTGGTTACAGAGTTCTTCCCACAACAAAGAACTTCTGTAAACCATCACATATCAAACTTTTGCTTCACAAAACCTTTTTCCAAAACAGTTTTCTAGGACACCAACTTCCAAATATGTCCTAAAACAACTCTTAAAACAATTAAAAACTTGGATGATCAAAAAGTTTAATAGATTTTTAGTTATGAGAAAATTTCCTCTCATAGAGCTTCTGCTAGCTTTGACAGAGCTCCAAAACCTCTGTGAAAGCAATTTCTTCGCTAAAAATCTATCGATCCTCTCCAATGCTTTTTCAAACATTTTTTTAAGGTACAACCTACAGAGGAAAGAAAAACAAGGTTTTCAAATCCCATAACTTCTGTAAATCACAGAGCCTCTGTCAGTTTTTACTTTGGACATTTCTGCAACAGTAACGGCTATTTTACTGCGAGTGAAAAATATATGGAGGAAAAGAAACACACGCGCCAAGCATTAATGGGCCTCGCACGACGTCAAGTCATGCTCTGACACCGCTGACGTGTCACATTTTCATTGGACGTACACAACACACGTTCTCATGGAAAGTTGAACCAGCCGTAACCACTCAAGTGCGGACCCCAAATATTATTCACCTCCAAATATTAACCCTTATCAGATTCTAACCGTCACTCCTCAGTATAAAACCCAAAGTACCTCTCCTCACAAAAACTTTACGAACTTACTTTCTTCTCCGGCGAACCTGCAACTATTCTCTCTGGAGTGGATCTAGACACTGTCATTCACAGAACTTCTGTAGAGTCTGAAGCACTAGATGCTTCTACTCGAGGATCAGAAGGAAATCCTTCCGCCTCCAACATCCAAACAAGGGCGAAAGAAGGTGTCTCAGGAACAGAGACTCACTCTGGGGACGAATGTGTTCCCCCAGAGGTTACTACGAGTTCACATGTTTCAAGGGATGAGTTCCAAACCCTTGTCACCTCTGTGGACCAAACCATGAAAGAGTTGCAAAGCTCTTTCAAATCTTTTGCAGATGCTACATCCAGGGCAATCCTTGATCTGAACACCAAAATGGACACCTTGTCCACAGAGGTGCAAAACGCCATAACCCAGATGAAGTCCTCTGCAATACACTCTGCTACTACCACTGCCACCTCTGCAGCAGCTGAATTCGGAAGAGCCGCCACCAATGCCTTCAAAGACTCTGTCAAGCACTTTCTTCTGCAACTAAAAGACCAATCTTCAAAATCTAAGGGTCTTACACCTGAAGACCTAAAGAAAGCCTTAGAAGAAGTTTAAGAGCAAACAACAAGAAATACTCAAGCCATGAAGCCTTCTGACTACATGACAAGAGCATAAGGGACAGAACTCGGCCAAGGAATACTTGATCAGATGACCGAATTCATCAAAGCTTTCACCGTTGCCAACGCACACTATGTCAAAGAATTTCAAGCTAGTGTCGGCAGAATGCGCTTCAAACACAAGCAGAGGTTGAAACACTGCTTGGCCTCTGTGATGACTTGTGCGCAAAGATGATTGCTGCAGGGGTTGTTCCACCAAAGAAACCAGATTCAACATGCAGGGCAGAGGGTACGACGGATAAACATCAGGATGACTCTGATGATGACCATCATGGTCCATCAGATCATCCTGGGGGGGGAGAATAGAGGGGAGAAACAAAGGGAAGAAGCTGCGAGCAGAGGTCTACCAGCTCCACCAATAGTCGCAGAACCCATTAACCAAGCACGCCCATCTCAAACCCAACAAAGAACACAACTGTCCACAGAGGCAACACCCACCTCTGTGGAAATAATCTCTGAAGAAACCCAAATACCAGAAACAATCCATGTTCAAAAACAGAAGACCACAGAGGCAACACCCACCTATGTGGAAACTCCTTCTGTATTTGGAAAATATGTCCAAAACCAAGAAGAAGTCCACCTTCTGACATCCTCCGAAGATGAACTACCTTCCCCAAAACCCCAAAACCAACCCAAAAACCAAAACCATTGCTCACAAAAGAAAATATCTGAGAAAAACACATGAAACCTCTCCAACAGAACCAAAACCCAAATCACCAATCAAGCCCTCTGAAACTCAACTGAAAGAACCAACAGAGGCAATCCCCAAACCAACAGAAGCATCAACAGCAAAGCCCTCTGAGACTCAAGAGTCAAATCCTACAGAGGCAACCCCATCTCAACAAGCAGAACAACCGAAGGCAAAAGACAAGGGAAAAAGAATTGTGACAGAGGAACCCCAGAAGAAAAAGCCCAAGCATCAACCTTCAACAGAAAAACTGATGAAGAGCTATTTCGATGTGTATAAGACACCAAAGCCTGAAGAAGAAGACTGGGCTTTCGGCACTAAACCTCTGTCAGATATTCCCGTTCTGGATCCTAAGTCAAAACCGTCAGAGGATCGAGTGGCACAAGTCAAGAACCAAATTGATGCTCTGCACAAATGGAAGAAGTGGTATATAGGTACTTATACAGCAGAATGGGCATAATGGATCAATCAGAACCAACCATTCAAGACCCTGATTTCCGTGCTGACCTCAAAAATCTCTTCACCAGAACCAAACCCAAGTTTAAACACGAAGTCTTCTCAACATCCAAGATCGTCAAAGTCCTATATTGTAAGTTCTCAAAAACCAGAAGTTGGCTTAGACTCTCTTACAACATCTACAAGGTCAAAAGAGAGGACCGATCAGAGAACCAATATGCTGATGCAGATCTTAGGAATCTCAATTCTTATGATCTACCTGAACTTCTGGAATGGACGAAAGAGAACTTCACAACCGACGAAGTTCGCAGAGCCTACAGGGTGATAAGAAAGGCCATACGCGAAAAGCTTCTGCTATACAGCATGGTAGACTTTCAATTGGCTCGAGATCTTGGAGTAAAGAGCTTAACCGTTCAACCACCAGAAGACTACTGCCCTCCCTCTGCTACACCAAACTCAATTATCACAAATCCAAGGGTCGGGTTAGTATTTCTAGATCCTTCTGGTAAATCAAAGTTGTTCGTAGAGATGGACTGTCAGAAGTACGCAACAAGTACTTTGACAGAGTTTAGAACTATCCTAGTGGAGCCCAGAGGATCAAAGCTCATGAATCAAAGTCTTGCCGACAGACTGATAGATGTTATCGATGCAACAATCGACATCCGAAATCTCTACATCAGCTTATATCACGAGCTCAAACAAGAAGGACTCGACCGCAGAAGTTTCAATGACTTCAAGAATGCCAACTTCTGAGTCAGTCAAACAGATCCTCTGTAAAATTTTCTTTTCAATACAGTCAAATGTAAATGCCTCTGGAAAACTCCAATATAAAAAGAAAATATTCTTGTACTTAGAAAATACTTGCACTTTCAAATTATTAATTTTCACTACTTAGGGGGAGATTGTTAGCTCCAATCTTTCTGTTTGTAAAAGTAGTGAAAATAGTCTAAGTACATAAGTAACCCATAGAGGCTCTGCCGAGTAGCCGAGTAACCGAGAAGACAGAAGTCTTCGACAGAGGCTCTGCCGGGTTAATCAGGAAGACCGAAGTGAAGAAACAACGAGACTCTTCTATGCGGACAAGGCCACAGAGCGTATGTCATACTTGATATAGCTTCTTACAATACCTACCATTCGAAGGTTCTAAAGATCAATCGTACAAAGGCGTGACCTGACAATTCCACGTGTCAAACTCTGATAGGTTTCCGCCTAAAGCTGAATACGGAGCATTTAATGAACGTTGTATCTACAACTGGTTCCAGAACTGTGTCTTGTACCTTCCTGCTACTGTTCCACAACAGTATCTTGTACCTTCAGTCCTTATTGTCCCCTTTAGGAGTAGTATAAATAGAAGGTTCATGTGAACTCTTCTATTAAGTTTTTACACAACACACACACCATTAAACTGCAGATTTCTTGTTAATCCTTTAAAGTTCTTGGTGTTCTTATTATATATCAAATACAGTAATCTTTGAGAAACATATCTTATTTACTCTTTGCTTTATTTGATATTGTGTGATCTTTTACCATACATTATCTTTCAGTTCTTAAATACGCTTCCGCACCATACAATCTGAACTAACTGAAAGTTAAGATCATTGTTTTTAGCAAAACAGGAACCAACACTTCCCACCAAAATAGAGCATCTGCCTTCAACATCGCTGTTCCGTATAGTACTTTATCTTCTTCTGCACACTTGTTGGTCCTGAAGACAGCTTCTATCTCTTTCAGCCACCTAATAGCCTTCACTGGATCCCTTTCTCCTAAGTATGTCGGAGGTTTGCAACTTAAAAACATTTTATAGTCACACTTCTTTGGCTCCTGTATGACAGTATGTGTAATGGGCATCTCATCTTCCAGACTAGGATCTGGTATTCCAGTTTCTGTGTGACGAGTTCTATCGAACATAGCTTGTATATTGGCTTGAAGTCTTCCCATTTCTGCCGTCAAATCGTTTCTTGTAACAAACTCGGTACCTCGCCCCTGAACTCTGCCTCCAGTTCTGCCCCTACCTCTTTCTCCCCCTCTTCCCCTTGTTCCGACTGTGGGATTCGTTCTGTTAGGATTTCCTCCTCCCTCCCTATTCGTATTCCGAGTACCGCTTGCCATTCTGTTGGTTCAGACAAGATTAATATACACGTAAACACATACCCCATATAACAAGGTATTCCAGTTCAAACATGTACCTGTAAGATCACAATTACACTGGCCAGGTGTAATCTGAAATTACCTTACATGATGTTCCTTCTACCTTTTATACTTAATCATCCCAAGGTTCTACAATAATTGGGACATCCTACTTCACATGCAGTTTAAGTCTAGGTACAGATACGAATACCTAAATCCCTTAAACTAGGGCTCTGATACCATTTATAACGACCCGGTTTCCCAAACATACAACAAATAACATATATTGCATAACAAAAGATACATAATAATTCACATACGGTCCCGTAGTCTCAAAACTATACAATACAAAACATAAGCCTTTCCTAATCTTCGTCAGCTATCAACCGCGTCCTACACTTTATCCTTCCCTTTGCTAAGAAAATATCCTCGACCTGGAATACATATTTTTGAAAACAAAATAAGGGCTAGACCTAGAGGTCTAGTGAGAAAATCACTGTTATTTCGAAATCGTTATAAAACCAATTTATATAAAATCCTTTATATAAACACACATATATCACACATAACTAAATACCAAATAAGACTTGTGCATCGTGTACCACTCATCCTTCACATCCTTCACATGGCCAAATTAGTTGGTAGCAAGCCAACTAATAAATTAACTTCACTGTACGACAATTACAGCCAACAACATTGTACAAATATTACAGCCAACACACTGGTCCTAAGCCCGACCAGTCGTATTCTTGTATAGTATAATGCTTAGGTAAATACAATATCTCAATATATTATATTTTCATTTATAAAAACGTCATCACATTCCAACCACATATCTATCTCAAACGTAAACACATAAGCACACCATCTATCACATTCCCAATACACACATGTATGTATTCCAGTTTAAAAACGTTTTAAAGTAAAACTCACCTTGATCGCTTATCCAATAACACTTCCAAGCCTTTTCCAAAGATTCAATCATTCAATCCAAATCCACAGAGTCTGAAATAGATTAAATACAAATATCCCCTTACCAAATGAACACATAAGACATACTAGTAGACTAAGAACTCGAGATAACTTAAATCCTCTAAAAGTAATGAAACAACTAAAGTATTCGGACACCTCAAACTACCCGGACAGCACAACCTTTCCGGACAACATAACTAATCCGGACAACATCACTTTTCGGATATCATAAGCAATCCGGTTAGCACCCGGACACCAAGGTAATCCGGACACTATCCGATAACTCATTTTAACCGGAAACTTATGGTAAAGAGGAACTTGCCCGGATAGAAACCCCGTCCGGACACCTTTAGAACATTATTCGGACACTAACCACAAAACCACCCAGACACCTTCAACGTGTCCGGAAACCTCTGTCTATTCATGTATGTTCTACCCAGAAATCGACTGATTCAATACCAGAAGTGAATTTAACTATTCTAATCCGATAGAAACCTTCTAAATACAATTACACGCATAAATTGTAAAGGAACATACCTTAATTTCATTTCCATGTACACCAAAATGAAGCCCTAGCCAAATAACTCTTCTTTCTTCTTCTTCTCTAAAAAACACACACACACTCACTTTGCTGATATTTTCTGTTGTGATAATATCTGAATTCTCAAAGGATAATATCTAACTTAAATTTACCACTTTAGTCCTTAAGCTAATCACTAAAGACCCAAACACCCTTACTTATAAATTAATCCAAACTTACCCTAAACATCAATTGTAAAGTTAAATAAATTTAACGAAAAAGGATTTTAACTACCGAACTTACCCGGGGTATTACAATCAACCCCTGTTGATAAGGCTACTGATACTTGCTATAACTGTGAAAATATAGGACATTTTGCTAGCGAGTACAGGTCAAAGAAAGTTTCTAGAACCTCAGCTTTCTCCAAGAAATCCTCTAACCCCAGGGCTAGAGATGACAAGTATCAAAAGCTGAAAGAAAGGTATGCAAAGCTGAAAGGATTTAAGAAGAAAGGCAAAGGCCTGATGGCTGACTATGATTGGGCTGCTTCTGATGAAGAAGAATCATCTGACTCTGAAGATGATGATGAGGCCAATCTATGTCTTATGGCCAAACTTGAAGATGAGGAAGAAAATTCAGACATTCCCTTTACTTTAGTCTCTGCTACCAAGGTATCACCTTCCTTCTTTACCAATATTTCAAATATTGATGAAGCTGATAGTCTTCGAAAGATCGATCTCCTGACTATGAGTTTATATGATGCCATGAATGGCAAAACTGTTGTTGAAAATCAAAACCTTGATCTCGCTGAACAACTTAAGAACTGTCACCTTCAAATAGAAAAGCTTTCTAAAATTGAAGAGGATTTAAAAGATCAAGTTCATATAAATCAGCTAGTCAAAATCGAACGAGAAGAAGCTATCGCTGCATTAAAAGTTGAAAAGCTACTGTTGATGGATGGTATAAATCATCAACAACGATCGCTGAGATAATTAAGTCTCATATTCCTTTGAGTGACAAACGTGGTCTTGGTTACAAAGCTGATGCTGAAGAACCAACCACTGACCATTCCATGCTTAAGTTTGGAATGTTCGTGTCCTCTATCCCTGACACTTCATCTTCTCAGTGTTCCTCCTCAAAAAATCCTACCCCTGAGGAAAAACCTACCTTGGTCACTAAAGATAAAGGTAAGGAAAAAGTTTTAAATCAAAAACCTCAGAAGGGTACCTTTGTACCTAAGCTGAATGCTTCTAAAGCTTCAGTGACTTATCCCTCTACTTCTAAGAACAAGATCCCTGGATTTATCCAACGATCTACTCCTAAAATTAGAGTGGATATTATTGGTAAGAAATCCGAAGAACTGATTGTTCCTCCTATTTCCAATGCCAAAGGTATACTTAGTGCTGGCCCTGCTCATTTAAAATTAAAGGGTAAGCATGCAAATGGTCCTAAAGATACTTTTAGCTATAGGAAATGTTATCACTGTGGACTTACCGATCATATTGCTAGTAAGTGCCCCACAGCCACCGAAGCTGAAAAATTAGCTAAGGTGAAGATTAACGCCCCCAAAGCAAAGAAGACCACGGAGGTTAAGAAATTAACCAAAGTGAAGACTGACACCAAAGCTGAATCTTCAAATGCTGCGAAGATTGATGAACCTTCCACTTCCTCTACCACCACTGACAAATGTGGACCCATGGTTAAATGGGTTCCCAAGTCAAACTAATCTTCCTGATGTTTGCATGTTAGGAAGGGTATCTGGTATCTCGATAGCGGATGCTCTAGAAACATGAGTGGAAAGAAAAACCAGAGGGTTTGGTGTACTCTCTAAGCAAGAGAAGGATCCCTCTGTGACCTTCGGTGCAAATGGAAAGGCTATACCCGAGGGTTTGGTGTACTCTCTAATGGTACAACAACCTTTGGAAGAGTTGCATATGTTGAAGGACTGAAGCATAATCTTCTAAGCATAAGTCAGCTATGTGACAAGGATAACAAAGTGATCTTCACTAAGGAATCCTGCTTTGTCACTGACAAAAAGGAGAAGAAATCTCTCAGCGGTTATCGTATGGAAAATGTTTACGTAATAAACATGGAATCTACAACCACTGAGAACTCATGTTTCTTCTCAAAAGCCTCATCTGATGCCAACTGGTTGTGGCATAAAAGGCTCTCACATCTCAACTTAAAGACACTAAATACTCTTTCCTCTAAAGAGTTAGTCACTGGTCTACCTCAACACTCATACGCTAAAGAGTCCTTATGTTCAGCATGTGAGAAAGGGAAACAGACCAAAGCAAGCTTCAAGTCTAAGCAAGTCTCCTCAATGTCATCTCCTCTACAACTTCTCCATATGGATTTGTTTGGCCCTGTTAACAAACAATCCATCGCTGGAAAGAAATATACATTGGTCATAGTTGATGAATTCTCTCGCTATACCTGGGTAATGTTTCTCCGTTCTAAGAGTGACACCCCTTAAGAAATCATCACCTTTGTCAGGAAAATGGAAGTCCTGAACAACATGACCGTTCGCTCAATAAGGAGTGATCATGGAAATGAATTCAAAAACAGTTCTCTTGATTCCTTCTTTGAAAGTAAGGGTATTTCTCACAACTTCTCATCAGTGAGAACTCTGCAACAAAATGGAGTCGCTGAAAGAAGAAATAGAACTATCATTGAAGTCGCACGTTCAATGCTCAGCGATTCTCACCTGCCTACTCAGTTTTGGGCAGAAGCCGTAAACACTGCTTGTTTTACTCAAAACAGGTCGCTGGTAGTCAAAAGATTCAAGAAGACATCCTATGAACTCTTTCAGGTCGCTGATACCGAAGAACTGAATCAATTGATGTTTTCTCATCTTGGTGATTCAGAAGACATTCCCACTCCTCATACTCATACCGCTGAAGATGATGGTCCTACTATCATCCCAAGCATGCAGACTAGTGAAGCTGAAACATCATGGGTCTCAACTGTTCCTTTAACCACTATGCCTGCCTCTGAATCTTCTGTCTCAGACATACCATCTACTTCTCAGCAATCAGTGAATGAAATGACATCTGCACATATTCCTCTCTTGGCTGATATACCAGAAGTTGCTGAAGCCTCATCTTCAGCTCCTTCAGAAGTTCAGATTGAGCCATCAACTTTCGCTCTGGCTCAGCGATGAACTATAAATCACCCTATTGAACAAATTCTTGGTAATCCAAACGCTGGTGTTCAGACTCGACGAAGTGCATGTAATATTTGTTTATTTGTTAACTTTATTTCTCTGATTGAACCAAAGAAAACAGATGATGCTCTCCAAGATCCAAACTGGGTCAGTGCTATGCAGAAGAGCTGACTGAATTTGAAAGAAACAAAGTTTGGAAGCTTGTTCCTCGTCCATCTGACAAGTCAGTGATAGGTACTAAATGGGTCTATCGAAAAAAGTTGGATGAACATGGAACTGTAACCCGCAACAAGGCTCGACTTGTTTCTCAGGGATACAGACAAGAAGAAGGTATAGATTACGACGAAACCTTTGCTCCAGTGGCAAGACTATAAGCCATTTGTCTTTTCTTAGCTTACGATGTACACAAAGACTTCAAAATTTATCAGATGGATGTTAAGTCAGCGTTTCTAAATGGAAAGCTGAATGAAGAAGTCTACGTGGAACAACCTCTAGGATTCTCATATCCTAAACATCCAGGTTATGTCTATAAACTGGATAAGGCACTTTATGGCTTAAAGCAAGCTCCTCGTGCATGGTATGACACTCTATCCTCTTATCTCCTTATAGAAAAATTTGAGCATGGTAAAATCGATAAGACTCTATTTTTCAGGAAAGTAAAAGGTCATATCATTCTTGTTCAAATATATGTCGATGATATTGTATTTGGTTCTACTAACCCTGATCTTTGTACTCGTTTCTCTGAAAGGATGAAAGCAGAGTATAAAATGAGTATGATGGGTGAGCAGACATATTTCCTTGGTCTTCAGATAAAACAAAATGAAAAGGGAACTTTCATTAATCAGGGAAAGTATGTCAAGGATATGCTGAAGAAATTTGATTTAACTTAGAGTTCAGCTATGAAAACCCCTATGGCACCACCGCTGACACTAAACAAGGATCCTTCTACAAAACCTGTTAATGTCACGATGTACCGTGGGATGATCGGCTCTCTTATGTATCTTACATCTAGCCGACCTGATATTATGTACGCAACCTGTTTGTGTGCACGATATCAAGCCGAACTTAAGGAATCTCATTTGATCGCTGTAAAGAGAATCTTTCGTTACCTTAAGGGTACTCCTAACCTAGGTCTTTGGTATCCCAAAGACTCCGGGTTTGATCTAATCGCCTACTCAGATAGTGATTTTGCAGGATGCAAATTGGATAGGAAAAGCACCACATGAGGCTGTCAGCTCTTGGGTGGAAAGCTGGTGAGTTGGACAAGTAAAAAACAAAACTCAGTGTGCACCTCAAACGCTGAAGCTAAGTACGTAGCCGCTGGAAGTTGTTGTTCTCAGGTCATGTAGATGAGAAATCAACTACTGGACTATGACCTTCAGCTCTCGAAGATTCCAATCTATTGCGACAGCACTAGTGCCATCGCTATAGCCAATAATCCAGTGCTACACTCAAAGACCAAACACATAGAAATCAGGTATCATTTTATCAGAGATCATGTGATGAATGGTGATATAGAACTTCATTTTATCCCAACTGATTTTCAGTTAGCTGATCTGTTCACCAAACCTCTTGATGAGACAAGATTCAACTTTCTCATCAGCGAGCTTTGAATGCTGAACTTAGAAGAGTAAAATCTTCAGCGGTTCACATTCGATCAGGGATAAAACAAACTTATATAACCCATTTCTATCATCTTCTCTCTGGACAAAATTGATTCGCTGATATCAAGGTATGTTCTCTCTTGCTCGCTGACGTTCACCTAGAACAGCAAGATTTCAAAACAAATCACATCGCTGAATATCTCTTCCTTTCAGTGATACTTTGAAATTTCTAAAAACAACACTGATACTTCTATTCAGTGCTTCATATTTTCTTTAAAAAAAATATCCCTGAGCCTTCAAAAACCTCAGAGACATCCTAAAATATGAAAGGACGTTTGTGACGTCATCAAACGGATAAACCTTGGCACGTTCTTTTTCTGACACACGTTTGCACGTTTCGTTTTCCTCAACCAATCATACACAAACACGTGTCCGTGTCATCATGAAAAACTTTTCCCGCTCAAGTTTTTCTCTCTCTAACTCTCACTATATAAACCATTTGAGTTTATATTTTTTCCTTTACGCGAACAACTTCTCTTCCAAGAAAGAACACTGTTGCATTTTGAACTCTCGTTTCCATAAACTGTTCATCTTCAATCTTCAACATCTAAGGTTAATATTCTTATTATTTACCTTTTATTAACTTGTTTCTGATCTTATCATTGTTTTCAAAAGATCAAACAAAAGAATCTTTTAAAATAAAATCATTTTCTTTTCATGATTTAATGAACACAATCTTCATGGTTGTTCTTCAAGTTTAAAACAAAAATCGTAAAACTTGTTCTTCATATGTTTTTCCAGAATCCTTATTTTAAAAGGAAACTGGAAAATAAGGTATTCACTAGTTTTTGAATCTTTACCAAAACTAGAAAAACCCTAATCTCTATTAAGACATTTTTGTCTGAATAGAATGTGCAAAAAACCCTAAATATTCTTTTTGAATATCTTATTCATCTTGAGATCTTCTGTTTCCTCTTTATTATATGATAAACAGAAATGGCATCCTCTGAAGCTCCTTCTGCCAAGTCCCCCACTGCTGCTGAGGTCACTGAATTCACTAAAGCTCCTCAGGTTAAGTTCGAACTCAAGAAAGTTACCTTTCAAAACAATAATCCCTATGCTCTCTTCGACTTCCCTGAAAAGAAACAAGTCACACATCTTGATGATGTTGTGAACTTTCTTAAGACTTGCTCCATATCGACAGCTCTTACCATTGCACCCCCTGCTCATCGATCTCTTCTAACTCGGTTCTGGTATACTGCCAGAAGAGCTCAAGTGCCCTCAACCAAAGATCCCAAGAAAATGGCCGATGTCATTCTTTGTGACACAGACCATGGAACTTCCAAGATCACACCGTTTCATATCAGGCGTGCTCTTAACCTTCCTGGCAGTACCAAAGAAAACCACTTTGTCCCTTTGCCAAACCACAAAAACCCTGCTGATAGGGAAACCCGGGTTGCATTCTTTGATGCAATGAACTATGCATGGGACAGAGGGAGGGATAAAATGCCTGAGAAGAAGCTGACTGCTATCAAGAAGTCAAAAATGCCCAGCGAGATGAACTTCATCTTTGCTCTCTTGATCAGCTGCCTAACAGCTAAGGTTGGTTACACTGACCAAGCATCCCAACCTCAACAGGCCATGGGATATGCTCTACTGAAGGGTCTTCACATTGATTGGGCGTCAATCATCTACGACGATCTAGCATTCAGGGTGAACATGGCTGACAGACCAACATGTGTTCCATATCCAAGGTTTGTCAGCGCTCTCTTTCTACACGGACTTGGGGATGAATACCCAAAAGTGGGTGACCTGAGACTTTCTCAGGTTGGCCCTAAGGTGCTCGACTTCAGCCCCATGCCAAATGAGGTACAACTCTCTACTATCTTATCTATTCTTAATCCTCCTTCTTCTACTTCTGCGGCTACCTCAGCGGAAATCCCCACCGCTGATACCCAAGCTACACCCTCCACTCCTTCTCGAAAAAGGAAACACTCTACTACCCCACTTGATTCTCAAAGGATCAAGAAAACCAAGGAGCAACCCCCCAAGCCTATACAGGCTGAAGACCTAGCGCCTGACTCTCAACAGACTACGCTGGATGATTTCGTGGTACGCTCTGCCACAGCTGAAAAAGCAACCCCTTCCATACCAACTTCAGCGTCTCTAAACGCCGAGGTTATAAACTTGGAACATAACCCCTCCTCTCCTTAAGACCTTCTAAGGACTGAAGAAGTATTTCTCAGCGGATCCAACGTTGAACCTCTCACCAAATCCCTCTTCTTAACTGTTGTTCCTCCCACTCAATCTTTGGACACTCCACCGGTTTTCCCTCCGTTCTCTGGAACGACCGTCATCATACATGATTCAGTTGCTGATACTCTACATATGATGATGGAAGAAAATATAGGATCTGCAGGCACTTCTATACGCCAAGGCACTCTGGAAGGCGACATGGAACACTACTCAGGTCAACGAGGTTTCGACAACTTCGCCAACCCGCCTGCAGGTATACCCAAAACCATACACACTCTCTAAAAATCCCCAACTTCTGAGCTTTCCTCTGTTCATAAGTTAATAACTATTGCAAGTCCTAATTTGGGAGATATCAACAACTCCCTGAAGGCCCTGGAAACAAAGATGGAATCCTTCACCACCACACTCAGTGCTAACTCTTTAGCGGTTACAAACGCTGGAGATGCTCTAAAGATGCTGACCATAGAGGTTGAAAAGAAAGCGTCCAGTGCTGATCTGGAGAAGGTGGAAAGCAGCATTGGTCAATGTTCTACTACTATTGCTGAACACTCCACTGTCAACAACACTCTCTTCACAAACTTTACAGCTCTGTCAAATGAAGTCACATCATTAAAGACAGAGGTTGGAACTCTTAAGGGAGAAGTGTCTTTCTTAAGGACAGATGTCAGCGCTGCCACCAATCTACTTCAACAAATCCTCGACCGCCTGAATACTGCTACTTGTGCTCCTTCGCAGTTTACTCAGGTGGATCTAGAAGATCTTCAAAGAATCACTCCTGCTATATCTGGCCTAGAAGACAGATTAAGCAAGATTGAAACTTGTGTTGGGATCTCTGGCCTGGAAGACAGGGACCCAATGCACACTACTGTTGCTGCTGAAGTTAACATTACCTCCCCCACTCATCATGTGGAAGAGGGGGAGAAGACTGATGACCTTCCCCATAATATCGAGGGGGAGAAGAAAAATCTTGAAGACCTTCCCCGTAACGCTGAGGGGGAGGGTATTGTTTCGGAAATTACTGATGTTGCTACAACCGAGAAACCTCAGGGAGATGAAAACCCTGAGGGAACCGAGAAACCTCCCTCAGTATCTGAGGGGGAGCAACTCGATGAGCATCTCAAAACTGATGCTGATGTCATCATACCCTACGCTGACAAGGAAGAATCTGAAGCTGAGGAAGAAGAAGAAGACAATGAAGTCCTTGATCTTGAAGATGAAGAACCATCATCATCCCCTAAAAACAATGATGATGATGACGATGATGATGACTTCTTCTTTGTTCAGCCCAAGAAGGTCCCCGCTCAAAAAGGGGTCATGATAAAGGAACCATCAAGGGAGACGACTAAGACAAAACCTGCAGCAACTGAAGCTGATAAAGGCAAAATTAAAGGCCTCACTGCAGAAGGCAATCTGTCTATCCTTCAGATAAAGCTAGTTTGTCAGGTACAATATCTCCTCTTCCCTTATACTGCATCCCTCCTCTATCCCTTCTCAATCTCAGTTCTCCTCTCCATAAAACCTCTATACACTTAAACCCCATTCTTTTCTCTATCTCCTTCTTCCCAAATGATCTCATTTAAACGATCGTTGTGTTTCAGCTAGTCCTCTCCCCTGCTTGAGGATCCCGCTGAAGCTTCTCCAACTGCATCTACAATAATACCAGTCTTGGACTTCAGTGAGACTGATGACATTTTTGAAGAAGAAGAAGATCTGCTCTCTCACAACAACAGACCTTCCTTAGTGCCTCACAAGCTAAGTGAAGATGACCTGAAAAAGAGAGATGCCATGATCAAACAGTTCGAGGATCAGCGACGTCTACCCACTCGTCTTAACATTCTCTCAAAAGATGAAGTCGCTGAATCTCTCAGAGTTGAGAAACGTTTTGCCGAAAGAAAGAAAGCTGAAGAAAAAGACAGAGAGTATGCCTTAGAGCTCGCTCAGCGTTCTTTCGAAGAACGAGACCTGAATAAATTTCCTATAGCTGTTCAAGAAAAACTACTGTTGGACGCACAGAAGACTTGCCAAAAGAAGACCAAAGTCAGTGACACCACTCTTGAATGGTGTAAGAAGAGTTCCACCACAGACAACATTCCTCAAGAATAAAAACTGTTAACGTTCGAGGGAGATATGCTTTGAAAAACAACATAAAGGTACTGATTGTTCATATCCAAGTTGTCAGAGAGAACGGCTACTTCAGAACCTACTACATGTCTGATATAAACAAGTTTGGCTTCTCTGAATGGCTGGAAATGAGGATAGCAATTCAGCGCTCTCGCTCCACTTTCAAACCCTATGTCATTCAAGCCATAAACAGGCAGATTGACTTAGTGTCTTCAGCGATTTATATTCCTCCTCCACCATCGACGAAGGGACAAGCTGCTCCAAAGAAGAAAAGAACTTCCTCCTCAGGACCCGCTCAAAGAAACGAGACTGGTATCAGTTTCTCTCATGAAGCAGTTCTTGGTCCTAACCCTGACCTCTTCGGACTTGATACATCTCTACCTCCTGCTGAAGATTTCGTCCCCGGTAAAGCTACCAGTGAACCCTATGGCATCTTCTTCTATGACTATCTTGGTCACCCACGATTTCAACGCATCTCTGAGTTATACAAAACTCCGATTAAAAAACTCAGAGATTTACTTACTTGGTGCGAGTACCGACACAGTCTACTTGGATCACTCCTAAAGCCCCACATATATCGCGAAGCGAAGAAACGAAGGGAACAGGGAATCACTGTCCCTGATTGGATGATTCCAAAGTCTGATTCTCTTGACGAATTAGTCAAGAAAGAACTTGAATAGCTGATAGGATTTCTCTCTATAATTTTCTATCTTTATCAGCTAATATCTTTTGTACTTGTAAATTTATTTGTTGTACTTGTAATTTTTCTACTTCCCTCTGTAACCTTTACGAAGTTCAAAGAAAAATTTCAGTGAATGTACTTTACTCCATCAGTACTTAAAAGATCCCAGAAAAACAGTAAAAGGGACAAATATTTTATGAGTTCTTTTTATCCTTATGTTTTTCATACTTAGCAATTTTCTTACTTTGCTATGTCATAATCAAATAGGAAACGCATGCTCTTTAATTTGAACATTCAGCGAACACTGTTCATCAATAGAGCTCTGAGCCTGTTCAGTCCTATTGGTGATCGCTGATAGTATAGTTGTTTACTTATGATCCCTGAAGACAAGTTTCACGTCAACAAAGGTTCTACGCTAAAGTCGAAGATCAAGCCCAAGAACCAGCGACAAAGTCTACTAATGAACTGATGCGGATATCAGCGAAGCCAAGACCTGTCCACTCAACGTGAAGTATCAAGTAGAAGACTTCAGCGATCGCTAAGCTTTATCACTCGCTGATAAAGTACTGTTCAACGAACGCTGATCATGAGGTTTACTCTACAAGTTACTTTTGTCTTATCCCTTGCACGTCTCCGTACAAACTGTCAGAACGGACTTCCCTTTTGTCCAGTTTCGTACAAAAAAACTCTGATTCTACATTGTTCATCATGCGGCTACTAGGTTGTCTACTAAGGTCAAAACATGCATCCAATCAGCTGCTACCATGTGTAAAGTAATACTGAAATGAATTAAATGCATGCAGTATATAAGGAGAAACCCTACTTCAAAATGAAGTGCTCGGCCATCTTCTCTTATCTATCTTTGTGTTAGGATATTATTCGTAATTTCCTTATCTCCTTTCTAGCTTATTTCTAGTGCAAGAAACTTAGTGTTCTTAACTTGTTTATATTAGGTTAATCCTTAATCTTGTTCCGCTACAAGTTGTAAATTGTTTGAGATTTATCAATAAACAATTTAGAAAGTAAAAACCGTGTGTTTGTATTCACCCCACCCCCCCCCCCCCCCCATTCTACAAACTTCTATAACCCTTCGGGACCAACAACATTGATACAAAAGATTCATTTAAAAAGAAATTTCCCGATTAAATGAGACTCCCAAATCTCCAAGTGAGCATAAACTAGCATTATAGACGATTAATCAAACGAAACTCTTTCTCACCCACACTTAAACCATTGTACTCTCCCTCGAGAACTACTCATTTCCAGCAACAACTTCAAAACTTCAAGTATAAAATCCTAATCCAACAAAATAACAAGGAATATAGTTAAAGGTTACCTTGAATTGCTTGATGATGAATCTCCCACTCCAAATTCCACTCTTCCTTTTACAAATTGCAGGTAGCAGCTTGATTTCCCTTCCCTGCTGGTGTGGATGAAATGCAACCCCAAAAAGGCTACAGCAACTAGCAACCCATGCAAGTATACATGTTTTACTAGTGTCGTCCAAAGCAAGTAATAATGGTAAGTAATACCCGATATCGTACCTCGTGGACTTTCAAAGCAACAAAAGTAACAACAACTTGGTTTTCAAAGCATGGTTTTGGTAACAAGATTTTTAGTAACTGAAAGCAAAGTACTGAAAGATAATAACAAGAAATTAAAGATAGTATGGGTGCAAGATCAGGATAAATTTGGGCTAACAAAGTGCTCAGGGCATTGCTATAGCAAACACCAGAGTGCTGCAGCAAAGACTCCGGCAATACTACTGAATCGAATGACCTTCTAAGGGAAATTTAGATTAGACTTTTTACGTATGGTGGGCACTTGGTAAGGCAGCAAGAACATACTAGTCCGATCTTACCTTTCTTTCCATATAGTTTCTCAACCCAAAGGATTGAAGCAACTCTTTATAGTCTCTATAACATAACCAACACCAACACTTGCGTTGTCTCCATTTTGAGTCCAACTCATCCAAATAGAATAACACTTGTCAATTTGTCAAAGACTACTGGATGAAGTATTCATGTTGTTTATGAATAGTAAAGCAGAATACCAATGCAAACAAATGTCCAAAGACACTTGGCTTAATCTGCCAACCTTTACTTACACCCACGCTATGGTGTTTAGTCTACCATACAAGAATGTAAATGATTAAAAGTAAATGACATGTATGTAAATGACTCAATGTAAGTGCAAAAAGTAAAGAAAGCTGTAAAGGTTGCTATAGCAACAGACAGAAACGAAATGACTTGTAACTTAAAGATTGCAATTGAAATGTAAAAGTACTTGGTAACAAAACTTACGACAAACTTTGTTCCAGTAGAAGCTGAGTACAAATGAAAGACAACCTAAACTATTTATATAGAAACCAGGAATCAAAAGATGCTTAAGAAGTACAAAACTGGTTAACCCCAATGGGTAATAACCAAACATCTAAGTACAATACAGGTAAAGTAAAAGGCTATCTTAGGAAGCATCCTCATGGGCATCTTCAGGGGTATCTTTAGGGTTGACTTCTGCCCAAGAGTGTACCAAAAGATGCCTGAGATCTTTCTTCAAAATATCCATCCAAATTGATTGAGCCAAGCCTGCTCATAATGTCGTTTTCCAACATTATTTTGATCCTGAAATCGGTTTGTTTGTTGTAAGTTTCCAAGTAGAATAGTAGAATTTAATGGTTTTTATGAGAAAGTACAGGCTTTCATGAATGGATGATGATAGAAGAAGTTTTGTATCAAGTGGAGCAAGTTTACAACATTCCTGGGCGAAAATGAGAAATTCTAAGTTTTAGGTCAAACAGTGCTATGCGCGCCTCGCGGCGCTACTCCATCCGTGCTGCCAAACACACAGCCTTTTGTCCAAAACACATTCCAGTGCTCTGCGCGCCTCACGGCGCGGCTCAACATGCGCCGCCATACGCGCCTAGGCTCTGACCATTTTTATCCTATATGTCGGCTAGGGTTAGGGGTACTCTGCATCAGTTATGTTTTGAGACTCTTTCTGGGCGATTTTGGGAGAGAGAAGGCGATTTTGGGAGGCAAGAAGAAGACTAGAAACATCAAGAAACGAGATTCGCAAGGCGAATCGAGTACGTTCATCGGCGGCTTAAGCTTTTCAGGGAGTTCTTAGATTTCATTTTCCTTTAGAACAAACATGTTTACTTTCGTTTTAATCGTTTCATTTCTGGGTTTTAAAACCCCCAATATGAACTAATCCGTTCATGTTGGGGGGTTGGTTTGAATCATGGTTGGATAATTATTTAGCTTTACAGTAGATATGATTGGTTGATATAGATGGATGAAACATGTGGGATTGTTCTTAATGCTTGTAATAGTCCGATCAACTGTTATTTGATTTTATGAATCTTTAACATTTGAGAAAAGTTTTGAGGTTTGATTAATCCTTTATGTCTTTGATGAATTTGAGATAGCGATATGATAATTCATTCTTTGTGGCTTTTAATCATCGATTGTTCAATTACTTTTGTTAATATCGAATGATGATACAATGTGTTGAATGATTATTGCTATAGCTTGATAGAGTATAGTAATGGAACGTGATTATGCCTGTCATCCTGAAGTTTTCAATCATGTCAAATCTGTTAGTTAAGTGATTGTTTACCTGAGGAATCCAACCCTCCAACTCTTTCTCTTATCTGAATTAATTAAAGTTTTAATTCGTGTTCCAACAATCAACAAACCAAATCAGTTTGCATTAGTCTAGTTAATAATTTATACAGTCATTGTGGTACTTGACACCTGGTTCCTTTGGTTCGATACTTGTACTTTCTAAGTACTATTACTTGATTCGACCAGTACACTTGCGGTAGATTTAGAGGGTGTAAACCCGCCTATCACCTGCCAATATCACTGATGTAGCATCCCCTGCTGTAACAACATAGAAATCATCAAAAATTCACCAAAAAGATAGGATTCTTCCATAAACTACATTCTAGCTCCATTCTAAAGAAAAGGTGTAAAACAAGACTAAAAGACTCAATATCTAATTGGGAAAGATGTAAAATAAGGTAAAATAAAGTCCTAAATAGGTATAAAAGTGTATATAAATACACATTTATCACACCCCTACACTTGAACTGTTGCTTGTCCCCAAGCAACTAAAATGACAACTAAAAATGACTCAAATGAGAAATTGAAAACAATTTAAAGGGTGAAAATGAAAATAAACAGCTTATGAGATTTAGAAACCAAAACAGGACCATAGCCAAGCATAATTCTGTGTCCATCCCTCATCATTCTCTCAATTCCATAAGCCAATAACTCATTTCCTATTGTTAGACATCAAGGCCTTGTAAATTTAGAATCTTTAGGACTTTTTGGGTGATTTGGATTTGTAGCACATGGTATTCTTTCAGCCTTCAAGTCTTCATTTGTACTGCACAAGCAGTGTTTATATGTTATGCATATTTTATCTGTTTTGACTTTGGATACCACTGATTCATCCTTTATGTATTTGAAAAAAAAATTGGAGCAATTTTCTGCCCTATGGGTTGTCTTTGTGCTCATGAATCAGTGTACCCCTCCCCCACACTTGCATTTGTCAATGTCCCCATTGAGATTAGTAATCTTTATGGCTTAAGGGTGCAAAGGGTATAAGTGGCTTGTGTATGTGAAAGAATGGCCTAAATCACTTTCTAAAAATACAAGGATGTCTAGTTGCTTCCCAGGTGGATGAGGATGGTTCTAGTTTTGAGGACTGAAAAGGATGTGTATCATCAAAATTACCATGGGATGTGGTTTGTGATGGTGCAAATCTCATAAGACTCAAAAACTGAAAGACTTAACAAATTCTCAGACTCTAAAAATCAGAAAAAAAACTACTGATGGAGCTATGGTATAGAAATGGACCTGCCTACTGTTTGGGAGTAGGTTTTGCTGCAGCACTGGGGATGAACTTCTCTGCCTCCTGCAGCAACTCTTCTGGATATGGTCCAATGCTTGCATACTCCTCTGGATTCTTTGTTGCCCACTTGCTTTCCATGACCCCCTCTCTTACCATTAGGTAGTGCCTGTGCAGAGCAGTGAGTTTTCTTCCATGTTGCTCAGCCTTATCCAGTTTTTCCAAACAGGCCAGCACTTTTTTCTCACTCTCAGCAATCTTGGCCTCCATGTCTCATTTTTGGTTGGTCATGAGGGTCATCCACATCAGGTCCCTCTCTTGCAGTTTGTTCAAGAGAGTTTCCTGGTTCCTTGCAATTTGGGTGGCTAGGTATACGAAGGATTGGGTTTCCAGCTTCTCTGTTAGTTGGACTGATTGGGGTATCTTTGGTTGTTGTGATGGTTTTGAACTACCTGCAGCAGTTGCTGCAGCATCCAAGACTGATTCTGCAGCAATGGCATTCTTCCTCATTGCCTTATCTGCATTTCTCTTCACTCTCTTAACTGTCAGGGCCTCTATCATTGCCTTCCCTGAGACAATCTCGTCGATGGGAAAAGATTTTACCTTTGCTTTGTTGAGCAAGGAGTTGATCAGTGATGGATGCCAAGGATCACCCTTGACCTTTTTCCACACAGGACTTGATGCTTTTGCTCACTGCTTCCCCCACACTGAACCTTTTACCACCCATGATACAGTAGAGGAGTATCATTCTCTCAAAGGTTAGGCTAGTATCATGGGTTGTGGGCTGAAGTGTATACCTCAGGAAGTAGAACCAAACATTGACCTTGGGAAGTAGGTCTTTGCTATGCATGGTTCTGAACATCCTATTGTTCCATGTAGTTCTAGGTTGAGCAATGGTGCTAAACACCTTCTTGGCCTCTTCTTCAGTGGTTTTGTCCATCAATTTCCTGTAATCATTTGAGGCAGGGGACACTATACCAAACATGTTGTCAATGGTATGAGCATCATAAGACATATCAGTGCCCCTTACCCGTACAGTTTGGCTTGTGGATGCAGCAACCTCTGCATAGAATTCCCTGATGAGGGAAAGGTTGTATCCACTTGGGACTGCACATAACATCTCCCATCCCAGCTTTCTGATGATGTTGGTGATGAAAGGGTAGTCCCTTAGAACTTCTAGACTGATTCCCTTGTCTGCTAAAGCTTCTTTGGCAGCAAGAGTGCCAAATTTCTCATAAGCCTCTTTGCAGCTGAAAGTTTCAAAAGAGGTGTTCTCTCTTCTGGATTTGTTTTGGTTGGATGATGGTGAAGGAGGTACCTTCTTCTGCTTCACACTCCCTTTCTTGGGAGTCTTCATCCAGTCAATTCATGGAATGGTTTCATCTTCTGCTGTTGCTGCAGCAATCTCAGCATTGCTCACAGCAACATCTTCATCACTGCTATCATCAAACTCAGAACTCTCCTCCTCTGAGCTCTCTTCTTCCTCCTCAGCATCTGTACTCTTCCCCTTCCCTTTCTTGTCAGCCATGGTCTTCCTCATCACCATCTCTTCCTTCTTGGTCATAATCACAGTCTCCTGTTTATGAGGATGTGATTGTCCAGACATGGTCATCTCTGGATTGGCTTTAGGAATGACATTTTCACTTTGCACAGATGACGCTTTGGTGGTTGATGGCTTGGGATCAGTAGTAGGATTATTGGGTTTTGTTGGGGTTTCTCCTAAAATGAAGGTTATTGCAGCCTCAGCCTTATCAAGTGGGATTGTTGTTTTAGGAGTGTGTTGAGATGGGTTTTCAGAGTGGGTATGTTGAGGGCTAGGAGTGAGTGGGAATCGACCACCAAGCAGCAATATTTATGGGATTTCATTGGTGGGAGACTGAGGTTCTTTGTTGATGTCAATGGTAAGGGATTTTAAGGCTAGCAGATGTAGAAGAAACAGAGTTTGACGAGGTGTGAGTGATAGGTTGCTTACTAGCCTCACCATCCCCTATTTTCAGCTTCTTCAATGGCGGATTGCTTGGAGAAGATTATTGAGATTTTTCCTCAGCATTTGACTCAGTGGATGGCTTCTTGCTTGATTCCATGTCGATGCTCTGATTCCTGGCACTTCTTCTTCTTTCTCGATCACTTACTGGCCTCAAGGTCTTTTTGGCTTGAGTCTTCAACCTCCCTATAATCACGAATTTAAGTCTCCTCTGCAAAACCACTATTTAAGATGCAACTTGCAAACAAAACACTGAATATTTTAAAGGGTTAGGGGCTGATCGTGGGTTGATTTGTTAGAAAGAAACCGAATGGAAGTTGAATAGTGCTTTTTAGTTCAAAACTAACTAGGGTTAATTTAGATATTAATTTTAAGTACTCAATAGGTTTATGGGAACTCAAAACAAATGATGCCTTTCTGCTATTTGAACAGCTCTGAGGAGCATCTTTGCAGAAAAAAGTAACTTTTTCGGCTGATTAGACTGTTGGGGTTTTGGTTGCAGAGTGTTGTAGCAACATTAATGTTGCTGTAGCCCTGAACCTTTTCCAGCAATCTTGCAAACCTTGAAAACTTCATGTTTTAAAACAGAAACAAAAACTAAACCACTGTATTTACATATTTACAATATGGATAGGCTTTTTCAAGTCTCTGAGATCACATCTAGGATTGAGAGAGTTGTACCACAGATGTGGTACCAATGGAATTGGTTGCCGCAGCTTCATGATAGGACTTTACTCTTTGACCATTCACTTTGAAAATAGATCCATTGTTGGGGTCAATGAGTTCAATCACTCCATAAGGATGGACTTTATGAACATCAAATGGCCCTGTCCACTTGGATCTTAGTTTTCCTAGAAAAAGTTTCCACCTAGAGTTAAAGAGTAAAACTTTTTGGCCAGCCACAATTTCTCTTGGTGAGATCCTCTTATCATGCCATTTTTTGGTTTTATCTTTGTAAATTTTGGCATTTTCATAAGAGTGATCTCTTAATTCTTCAAGCTCATTAATCTGTAGCTTCCTTCTTTCTCCTGCAGCATTAAGACACAAATTTAACTCCTTCAAAGCCCAAAAGGCCTTGTGTTCTAGTTCAAGTGGTAGATGGCATGCTTTCCCAAAAACTAACTTATATGGGGACATGCCAATAGGTGACTTATAGGCAGTCCTATAAGCCCATAAAGCATCATCAAGCTTGAAGGACCAATCCTTCCTTGTTGGCTTTACCACTTTCTCTAGAATTCTCTTAATCTCTATATTGGAAAGTTCTGCTAAACCAATAGTTTGAGGGTGATAAGCTGTTGCTACCCTATGGTTTATGTTATACGTTTCCAGAACTCCTTTCATCATGTTATTCACAAAGTGGGTACCCTCATCACTGATCATGGCTCTAGGGGTACCAAACCTTGTGAATATGTGCGTATGCAAAAACTTAACCACAGTCTTGGCATCATTGGTGTGACAGGCTGTGGCTTCTACCCATTTGGATACATAATCCACAGCCACTAATATAGATTGATTGTTTCCAGACATGGGAAATGGACCCATGAAGTCAATTCCCCATACATCAAAGATTTCTACTTCAAGAATGCCATTGAGGGGCATTTCATGTCGTTGGGAGATGGATCCAACCCTTTGACACTCATTGCACCTCTTCACAAAATTATCAGCATCTTGGAAGAGTGTTGGCCAGAAAAACCCAGATTGAAGAACCTTGGTTGCAGTTCTTTGGCCACCAAAGTGGCCACCATATGCACCAGCATGACAATGCTGCAGCACTGCAGGCACTTCCTGTTGAGGTATGCACCTCCTTAGGATCTGGTCAGCCCCTACCTTAAACAGAATTGGGTCATCCCAAAGATAGTTCTTAGAATCATGGATTAGCTTCTTTTTTTGGCCTTTGTTTAGATCTGGTGGAATGATCCCAACAACCAAGAAATTTGCAATGTCTGCAAACCAAGGGGTTGTATGATGCTGCAGCATCAAGAGCTGCTCATCAGGAAACTTTTCATTAATTCCACCAGTGCTTGACTCTCCTTTTTCTAACCTGGACAAGTGATCAGCAACTTGATTGTTCACCCCTTTTCTATCTACTATTTCAATCTCAAACTCTTAAAGCAAAAGAACCCACCTTATTAACCTTGGCTTGGCATCTGTTTTGGAAATCTAATACTTGATGGTTGCATGGTCAGTGTGAACAATGACCTTAGTACCCATTAAGTATGATCTAAAATTTTCAAATGCAAAAACCACAGCCAAAATTTCTTTCTCAGTGGTTGTGTAGTTTATTTGGGCTTCATTTAGAGTTTTACTGGAGTAGTAGATTGGGTGGAAAATCTTGTCATTAACTTGGCCTAAAACAGCACCAACTGCCCAATCACTTGCATCACACATAAGTTCAAATGGTTTTGTCCAATCAAGAGTAACGACAATAGGGGCATAAATCAGTGCTTTCTTCAAAGTGTTGAAAGCAGATTTACACTCCTTCTTGAAATCAAATGGTTGGTCATGTTGAAGTAATAAACAGAGGGGTTTGGAATTTTTTGAAAATCCCTTTAAAATCCATCATGTCCAAGAAAACTTCTTATACCTTTAACATTTGTGGGCTCAGGTAGACTCTCAATGACTTCTAGTTTGGCCTTGTCTACCTCTATTCCCCTTTTTGAAATTACATGACCCAAAACAATTCCTTCCTTCACCATGAAATGTCATTTTTCCCAGTTTAGAACTAGATCAGTCTCCTCACATCTCATAACCAAAGAACATAGATAAAGAATACAGTCTTAATGTGGAAAGATTTTCCAAAAAGATGTTTTAGGGTTTTGCACATTCCATTCAGACAAAAGATGTCTTAATGGATAATTAGGGTTTTTCTAGTTTTGACAAAAAGAGACAAAAACTAGTGAAGTCTTATTTTTCAGTTTCCTCTTTCTTAAAAGATAAGGATTCTGGAAAAACATATGAGGTTTCAAGTTTAAAGATTTTGAGATGTAAACTTAAAGAACAACCATGAAGGTTGTGTTCATAAAACCATGAAAGAAATGATTTCATTTTTAAAAGTTCTTTTGTTTGATCTTGTAGAAACAATGAGAAGATCAGAAACAAGTTAAAACAGGTAAATAATAAGAATATTAACCTTGTTGTCGAAGAAGAAGATGAACAGTTTCTGGAAACAAGAGTTCAAGATGCAACAATAATTCTTTTCTTGTAGGAGAAGTTGATCGCGTAAAGGAAAAATATAAACTCGAATGGGTTTATATAGTGGGAATAGAGAGAGAGAAAAACTCGAGCGGGAAATTTTTCATCATGACAGGGACACTTGTTTGCATTTGATTGGATGAGAAAACGAAACGTGCAAACGTGTGTCAGAAAAAGAACGTGCCAGGGTTTATCCGTTTGATTACGTCACAAACGTCCTTTCATATTTTAGGATGTCTCTGAGGTTTTTGAAAAACTCAGGGACATTTTGAAAACATGAAGCACTGAATAGAAATAGCAGTGTTAGGTTTTGAAATTTCAACATATTGCTGATAAGGAAGAGATATTCAGCGATACAATTTGTTTTGAAATCTTGCATTCATTTGCGAACATCAGCGAGTAACGAGAAATCATACCTTAACATCAGCGAATCAAGTTTGTTCAGAGAGAGGATGATAGAATGGGTTATATAAGTTGGTTTTATCCTGTCGCTGATCAAATGCGAACCGCTGAAGATTTTATTCTTCAAAGGTCAGCATTCCAAGCTCGCTGATAAGAAAGTTAAATCTTGTCTCATCAAGAGGTTTGGTGAAAAGATCAGCTAACTGAAAGTCAGTTGGGATAAAGTGAAGTTCTATATCACCATTCATCACATGATCTCTGATAAAATGATACCTGATTTCGATATGTTTGGTCTTTGAGTGTAGCACTGGATTGTTGGCTATAGCGATGGCACTTGTGCTGTCGCAATAGATTGGAATTTTTGAGAGCTGAAGGTCATAGTCCAGTAGTTGATTTCTCATCCACAAGACCTGAGAACAACAGCTTCCAGCAGCTACGTATTCAGCTTCAGCGGTTGAGGTGGACACTGACTTTTGCTTCTTGCTTGTCCAACTCACCACCTTTCCACCCAGGAGCTGACAGCCTCCTGTGGTGCTTTTCCTATCCATCTTGCAACCTGCAAAATCACTATCTGAATAGGCGATCAGATCAAACCCTGAATCTTTGGGATACCAAAGACCTAGGTTAGGAGTACCCTTAAGGTAATGAAAGATTCGCTTTACAGCGATCATATGAGATTCCTTAGGTTCAGCTTGATATCGTGCACACAAACAGGTTGCGTACATAATACCAGGTCGGCTAGCTGTAAGATACAGAAGAGATCCGATCATCCCACGGTACGTCATGACATTAACAGGTATTCCAGAAGGATCCTTGTTTAGTGTCAGTGGTGGTGCCATAGGGGTTTTCATAGTTGAACTCTGAGTTAAATCAAATTTCTTTAGCATATCTTTAACATACTTTCCCTGATTAATAAAAGTTCCTTTTTCATTTTGTTTTATCTGAAGACCAAGGAAATATGTTAGCTCACCCATATAGTCTGCTTTCATCCTTTCAGGGAAACGAGTACAAATGTCAGGGTTAGTAGAACCAAATATAATGTCATCAACATATATCTGAACAAGAATAATATGACCTTTTACTTTCCTGAAAAATAGAGTCTTATCGATTTTACCACGATCAAATTGTTCAATATGGAGATAAGTAGAGAGAGGGTCATACCATGCACGAGGAGCTTGCTTTAAGCCATAAAGTGCCTTACCCAGTTTATAAACATAACCTGGATGCTTAGGATCTGAGAATCCTGGAGGTTGTTCCACGTAGACTTCTTCATTCAACTTTCCATTAAGGAACGCTGACTTGACATCCATTTAATACACTTTGAAGTCTTTATGTACAGCGTAAGCTTAGAATAGACGAATGGCTTCTAGTTATGCCACTGGAGCAAAGGTTTCGTCGTAATCTATACCTTCCTCTTGTCTGTATCCCTGAGCAACGAGTCGAGCCTTGTTGCGGGTTACAGTTCCATATTCATCCAACTTGTTTCGATAGACCTATTTAGTGCCTATCACTGACTTGTCAGATGGACGACGAACAAGCTTCCAAACATTGTTTCTTTCAAATTCAGTTAGCTCTTCTTGCATAGCGCTGACCCAGTTCAGATCTTGGAGGGCATCATCTGTTTTCTTTGGTTCAATCAGAGAAATAAAGTTAACAAATAAACAAATGTTACCTGCACTTCGTCGAGTCTGAACACCAGCGTTTGGATCACCAAGAATTTGATCAACTGGGTGATTAATAGTCCATTGCTAAGCCGGAGCATGAGCCGCTGACTCAACCTGAACTTGAGGGGCTGAAGATGAGGCTTTAGCAACTTCTGGTATGTCAGTCAAGAAAGGAGTAGGTGCAGATGTCATTACATTCACTGATTGCTGAGAAGTAGATGGAATGTCTGAGACATTTGGTTCAGAATCAGGCATAGTGTTTAGAGGAACAGCTGAGACCCATGAAGTTTCAGCTTCACTAGTATGCATGTTTGGGATGATAGTAGGACCATCATCTTCAACGGTATGAGTATAAGGAGTGGGAATGTCTTCTGAATCACCAAGATGAGAAAACATCCATTGATTAAGTTCTTCAGTATCAGCAGAAGGTCTAGAATTCGCTGAACGGGATTCGTCAAAGGTGACATGAATCGTTTCTTCAACTGTTTGTCTTCTTCGATTGAAGACTATGAAAGCTTTGGAGATAGAAGAATATCCAAGAAAGATTCCATCATCATCCTTAGGATCAAACTTTCCAAGGGCATCTCTGTTGTTCAGTATGAAACACTGACATCCAAAGATGTGAAGAATGCTAATTGAAGGCTTTCTCCCATGAAAAGGTTCATAGGCTGTCTTCTTGAATCTTTTGACGATCAGTGACCTGTTTTGCGTAAAACAAGCAGTGTTGACAGCTTCTGCCCCAAACTGAGTAGGCAGGTGAGAATCGTTGAGCATTGAACGTGCAGCTTCAATGATAGTTCTATTTCTTCTTTCAGCGACTCCATTTTGTTGCGGTGTTCTCACTGAAGAGAAGTTATGAGAAATACCCTTACTCTCAAAGAAAGAATCAAGATAACTGTTTTTGAATTCAGTCCCATGATCACTCCTTATTGAGCGAACGGTCATATTGTTCAGGACTTCCATTTTCCTGACAAAGGTGATGAGTTATTCAGGGGTGTCACTCTTAGAACGGAGAAACATTACCCAGGTATAGCGATAGAATTCATCAACTATGACCAGTGTATATTTCTTTCCAGCAATGGATTGTTTGTTAACAGGGCCAAACAAATCCATATGGAGAAGTTGTAGAGGAGATGACACTGGGGAGACTTGCTTTGACTTGAAGCTTGCTTTGGTCTGCTTGCCTTTCTCACACGCTGAACATAAGGACTCTTTGGCATATGAGTGTTGAGGTAGACCAATAACTAACTCTTTAGAAGATAGAGTATTCAGTGTCTTGAAGTTTAGATGAGAGAGCCTTTTATGCCATAGCCAGTTGACATCAGATGAGGCTTTTAAGAAGTAACAGGAGTTCTCAGTGGTTGTTGAGTCCATGTTTATTACATAAACATTTTCCAAACGATAACCGCTGAGAGCTATCTTCTCCTTTTTGTCAGCGACAAAGCAGGATTCCTTAGTAAAGATTACTTTGTTATCCATGTCGCAAAGCTGACTGATGCTTAGAAGATTATGCTTCATCCCTTCAACATATGCGACTCTTCTGAAGGTTGTTGTACCATTAGAGAGTACACCAAACCCTCGGGTGTGTCCTTTTCCGTTTCCACCGAAAGTCACAGAGGGACCCTTCTCTTCCTTATACTCAGTGAGCAGGTTCTTCTTACCAGTCATGTGTCTAGAGCATCCACTATCGAGATACCAGATACCCTTCTTAACCTGCATTACAAAGGAAGATTAGTTTGACTTGGGCACCTATTTCATCATGTGTACACACTTGTCAGTAGAGGTAGATGGAATGGAAGGTTCAGCAGTCTTCGCAGCATTTGAAGATTCAACTTTGTTTTCAGTCTTCACTTTGGTTAATTTCTTAACCTCAGTGGTCTTCTTTGCCTTAGGGCATTGATCTTCACCTTAGCTATCTTTTCAGCTTTGGTGGCTGTAGGGCACTTACTAGCAATATGATTTGTAAGTCCACAGTGATAACATTTCCTATAACTAAAAGTAGTTCTAGGACTATTTGCATGCTTAGCCGTTAGTTTTAAATGAGCAGGGCTAGCACAAAGTATACCTTTGGTATTGGAAATGGGAGGAACAATCAGTTCTTCAGATTTCTTACCATTTATATCCACTTTAAGTCTAGGAGTAGATCGCTGAATAAATCCAGGGATCTTGTTCTTAGAAGTAGAGGGATAAGTCACTGAAGTTTTAGAAGCATTCAACTTAGGTACAAAGGTACCCTTCTGAGGTTTTTGGTTAAAAGCAATTCCTTTACCTTTGTCTTTAGAGACTGAGGTAGGTTTTGGATAAACAATTTTCTCTTTACCTTTAGAAGTTAAGGTAGAGATTTCCTCAGGGATGGGAGGTTTTGAAGAGGAACACTGAGAAGAGAAAGTGTCAGGGATAGAGGATACGAACATTCCAAACTTAAGCACGGAACGGTCAGTGGTTGGTTCTAGAGTTTCATCTTTGTAACCAAGACCACGTTTATCACTCAGGGGAATCTGAGACTTAATTATCTCAATGATCGTTGTTGAGGATTTATACCATCCATCAACAGTAGCTTTTTCAGCTTTTAATGCAGCAATAGCTTCTTCGCGTTCGATTTTGACTAGCTGATTTATATGAACTTGATCTTTAAAATCTTCTTCAATTTTAGAAAGCTTTTCTATTTGAAGATGACAGTTTTTAAGCTGTTCAGCGAGATCAAGGTTTTGATTTTCAATAACAGTTTTGCCATTCATGGCTTCATATAAACTTCTGGTCAGCAGATCGATTTTTCGAAGACTATCAGCTTCATCAATAATTAAAATATTGGTAAAGAAGGAAGGTGATACCTTAGTAGCAGAGGTTGAAGTAGAGGGAATGTCAGACTTTTCTTCCTCATATTCAAGTTTGGCCATGAGACAGAGATTGGCTTCATCATCATCTTCAGAGTCAGAATATTCTTCTTCATCAGAAGCAGCCCAATCATAGTCAGCCATCAGGCCTTTGCCTTTCTTCTTAAAGGTTTTCAGCTTTGAATACCTTTCTTTCAGCTTTTTGTATTTTTCATCTCTAGTCCTAGGAGTAAAGTTTTTCTTGGGAAAAGCTGAGGATCTAGAGACTTTCTTTGACCTGCACTCGCTAGCAAAATGTCCTATCTTTTCACAGTTATAGCAAGTAGCAGTAGCCTTATCAATAGGAGTTGATGATCTTGGCTTGTCAGTAATAGCAAGAGGTTTGTTCTTTCTGAAATTTTTCTTATTTGCGAATCTCCTGAATTTATTAGAAAGGAGAGCCATAGATTAATCAAGATCTGAAGAGTCAGGATCTGATGAGCATTTAGAGTTAGTCTCCAACTCAGTGATAGTGATAGTAGATCGCTGAGTGGTAGGTGACTCTGATATTAAAGCAACAGGGGTGCTTTTGGAATCTTTTACAAGATTCTTCTTAAGATGACTCGATTGCTCATGATTAAGCATCGTGCCATATAAGGTAGAGAGAGTCATGGATTTTAGATCCTTTGATAGCTTGAGACACATTGAATAACTGTCTCAGCTTTCAGGTAAACATTCTAAGAACTTTGTCAGTACTTCAATGTTAGAATATTCCTTACCAATAGTTTTTAGATCTATTATTAAGCAGTTAAAACGTTGATGTACTTCAGAGAGAGATTCATTCTTACCACAAATGAAGCTTTCGTACTGTCTTACCAGGTTGATCTTACATGAGTCATGTACTTCAGACGTACCTTCATACACAGATTGTGTCCCACATGGCTTTGGAGGTTTTCAGGTTCATGACGGAATGGTAGACTTCGTCAGGAAGAGCCATGGAAAGAATGGATCTGGCTTTAGTGTCGATAGCCACTTTCTTCTTATCTTCATCAGTCCACATATGAATTTCCTTGGGAACCAACCTTTCTGGAATAGCAGCTCTATTCTCAGCGGCTGGAACTTCAGGATCAATTCTAACAGGAATATATGAGCCGTTTTCAAGATAGTAAGGCATAGTAGGGTCTACACCTTCTAAGAAAAGAATCATCCTTTTTTTCCACAGATTAAAGTTATCTCTGGAGAATCTAGGGGTTTTTGCAAGAGAACCGTTGTCAATATAGTTAGTGTTTGTGTTGGTAGCCATTTTAAGAAATAACAAGGAAGAAGAGATTAGTATAGATAAGATATTGTTTATGAGATTAAACAAATCTGCTCTGATACCACTTGTTAGTCCCGAAGAGTTATACAAGTTTGTAGAAGGGGGGGTTGAATACACACACACGATTTTTACTTTCTAAATTGTTTATTGATAAATCTTAAAACAATTTACAACTTGTTGCAGAACAAGATTAAGGATAAACCTAATCTAAACAAGTTAAGAACACTAAGTTTCTTGCACTAGAAATAAGATAGAAAGGAGATAAGAATATTACGAATAATATTCTAACACTAAGAGAGAAAGAAGAAGATGGTCGAGCACTTCAATTCTGAAGTATGGTTCTTCTTATATATTGCATGCATTTAATGCATAGCAGCGTTACTTTACACGTGGCAGCAGCTGAGTGGTTGCATGTTTTGACCTTTGTAGACAACCTTAGTAGCCGCATGGTGCACAGTGTAGAATCAGAGTTTGTTGTACGATTCTAGACAGAAGGGAGGTCCGTTCTGACATTTCGTACGGAGACGTGCAAGGGGATAGACAAAAGTAACTTGTAGAGTAGACCTCATGATCAGCGTTCCTTGAACAATTCTTTATCAGCGAATGATAAAGCTCAGTGATTGCTGAAGTCTTCTACTTGATACTTCACGTTGAGTGGACAGGTCTTGCTTCGCTGATATCCGCATCAGTTCATTAGTAGACTTGTCGCTGGTTCTTGGGCTTGATCTTCGACTTCAGCGTAGAACCTTTGTTGACGTGAGACTTGTCTTCAGGAATCATAAGTAAACAACTAAAACTTATCAGCGATCATCATAGAGACTGAACAGGCTCAGAGCTACTGGATGAACAGTGTTCGCTGAATGTCTAATCTAAAGAGCGAGAGTTCCTATCAGCGGTACTGTAAAGTCCTAGTACTTATCAGCGATAGTGAAACTCTAATACATATTGTTTACTTACAATTTTCACTAAGTGTTTAAGAGAGGGTCATTATCAAATCACTGAGGGTTTGGATCAACACTTAAAGACCATGGAAATAACTTCAGCCTTAAGGCTTCAACAGATACTCCACCAAGGTGAAAAGAGTCAGTGAGCTCCATAAAATTCTTTAGGTGCAAATGTGGATCCTCAGTAAGGAGTCCAGCAAATTGACCATTTGTTTGTAACATGTGAAACATAATAGGCTTAAGCTCAGATTGGTCACCATCAACATGGGGCCTACGTATTCCTGTGTGCAGCTGGGCAAGCATAGGAATAGCATAGTCCATGATGCCACCATTTCTTGAGTTAGCAATCCTAATGACTTCCTCCTCAGGGTTGGGTTCTGGTGCTGCCATTTTAGCAGAAGCAAGAGGGTCCTGAAGCAAAGCTCTTTGTACCCTTCTTCTTCTTCTGAATGTTCTCTCAATATCGTGATCAAGATCAAACACAGCCCCGTGAGGTAGTCTTGGCATAAACCACAAAAACACAGATTGTAAAAATCAACTTTTCAAACAACTTAAAGTAACTTTCTTTGGCAAACGTCCCCGGCAACGGCGCCAAAAACTTGGTGTGGATGAAATGCAACCCCAAAAAGGTTACAGCAACTAGACACCCATGCAAGTATACATGTTTTACTATTGTCGTCCAAAGCAAGTAATAATGGTAAGTAATACCAGATATCGTACCTCAGGGACTTTCAAAGCAACAAAAGTAACAACAAGTTGGTTTTCAAAGCAGGATTTTGGTAACAAGATTTTTAGTAACTGAAAGCAAAGTACTGAAAGATAATAACAAGAAATTAAAGATAGTATGGGTGCAAGATCAGGTTGGATTTGGGCTAACAAAGTGCTCAGGGCATTGCTATAGCAAACACCAGAGTGTTGCAGCAAATACTCCTGCAATACTACTGAATCGAATGATCTTCCAAGGGAAGTTCAGATTAGACTTTTTACGTAGGGTGGGCACTTGGTAAGGCAGCAAGAACCTACTAGTCAGATCTTACCTTTCTTTCCATATAGTTTCTCAACCCAAAAGATTGAAGCAACTCTTTATAGTCTCTATAACATAACCAACACCAACACTTGCGTTGTCTCCATTTTGAGTCCAACTCATCCAAATAGAATAACACTTGTCAATTTGTCAAAGACTACTGGATGAAGTATTCATGTTGTTTATGAATAGTAAAGCAGAATACCAATGCAAACAAATGTCCAAAGACACTTGGCTTAATCTGCCAACCTTCACTTACACCCACACTATGGTGTTTAGCCTACCATACTAGAATGTAAATGCTTAAAAGTAAATGACATGTATGTAAATGACTCAATGTAAGTGCAGAAAGTAAAGAAAGTTGTAAAGGTTGCTATAGCAACAGACAGAAACGAAATGACTTGTAACTTAAAGATTGCAATTGAAATGTAAAAGTACTTGGTAACAAAGCTTAGGACAAACTTTGTTCCAGTAGAAGTTGAGTACAAATGAAAGACAACCTAAACTATTTATACTAGAAACAAGGAATCAAAAGATGCTTAAGAAGTACAAAAGTGGTTAACTCCAATGGGTAATAACCAAGCATCTAAGTACAATACAAGTAAAGTAAAAGGCTATCTTAGGAAGCATCCTTAGGGGCATCTTCAGGGTTGACTTCTGCCCAAGAGTGTACCAAAAGATGCCTGAGATCTTTCTTCAAAATATCCGTCCAAATTGATTGAGCCAAGCCTGTCAATATCACTGCTGTAGCATCCCCTGCTGTAACAACATAGAAATCAGCAAAAAAATCACCAAAAAGATAGGATTCTTCCATAAACTACATCCTAGCTCCATTCTAAAGAAAAGGTGTAAAACAAGACTAAAAGACTCAATATCTAATTGCGAAAGATGTAAAATAAGGTAAAATAAAGTCCTAAATAGGTATAAAAGTGTATATAAATACACACTTATCATCTGCTCTAACACACAGCCGCTCAAATGAAATGGCAAGACCTAGGATTTTGTGCCAATTCTTGAGGGTTTTATACTCTCTCTCCAATATTTTCAAAATCGCTCCTGAAGTTCTTTAACTTCACTTTTCTCCATAAAGCTCTTATTCCTACTACAGAACCCAGTTATTACAACATTCCCCCCCCCCCCCTCAAAAGAATTATGTCCCCGGAATTCCATCTTCGAACAATTGAGGGTAACGGGACCTCATGTCCGACTCCACTTCCCAAGTCGCCTCCTGATCCTTATGTAAGCGCCACTGAACATTCACCAGAGATATCTCTTTAGTTCTCAACTTCCTGATCTTACGATCCACGATTGCCAACGGCTCCTCAACATAATTCGACTTTTCGTCCACGCGAATGTCTTCTAAGGGCACTGCCATACTTTCCTCGACCAAGCACTTCCTTAAATTCGACACATGAAAGGTCGAATGGACTCCCCGAAGTTCCTCAGGCAATGCTAACTTATACGCCACTTCACCCACACGTTCGGTGATAGCAAACGGCCCGACATACCTAGGCCCTAGCTTCCCTTTCTTTCCAAAACGCACGACGCCTTTCCACGACGACACCTTAAGCATCACTTTATCACCCACTAGGAATTTAATTGGTTTCCTTGTTTTGTTCGCGTACATATTTTGGCGGGCCTGAGCCACCCTCAACTTCTCCCTGATCACACTGACCTTATCAGCGGTCAACTGTGCGCTTTCCGGTCCCGCTAACTGCCTCTTCCCCACCTCATTTCGACATAACGGCGTTCTACACTTACGTCCATACAATGCCTCATAAGGTGCTGCTTGAAGACTGGCGTGATAATTGTTGTTATACGAAAACCAAACGGCAAATGGGATTTCCAAGAGCCTTTAAATTCAATCACACAAGCACACAACATATCTTCCAAAGTCTGTATATCCCATCTGTAACATCCTAGACCAACCGTATCGGATATTGTTCACTTTGTCTACACACCTAGACTCACGGTTTTAATACGCGTCTAATCAAGGTTTTTCTCGAACAACTCCGCTTCCTTAAAGGAAGGAACTTTGCTGAATTCCATGCCACAATAACATGAATCCTTTACCAAATGTAACCACTAAACTCACCAACTTGGCACAAGGCCAACCTTGAATATCCCAATAAACCCACATTCAAGAATTCCCTCATCGTATAACATGCAATTCTAGATTACTTCCCCAACACGACTTACGTCCAACGAAAATAGTACTTTCTTTTCCGAATCATATTGACTACGACTCATCGATGATAACCAAATATTCGTACGCTCCAGGAATGGCAACCCCACACTTATACATAGCTAAAATTAGGAAACCTCTACAATCCATCTTCTGAAGTATCCGCCAATCCACGCTGAACCAATCCTGAAGAAACATTCAAATCCTCACTGCATTCAACAACTGTCTAACCATATATGATATAGATTCGAGTTTCATTCGCTCGACAAGAATGAGTGACTAGGTTCATGCATAACTACTCCCATGGGCTTAACACTGAACGACAAGCTTACTCAGAACCTTTCTCACGACCATACCATGCCTACCAATGGTCCACCATTCCGAGCACCACTTTCCACTACCTTTCCCAATATCTTCTCGAAAACATCGCTCATGCCTCTGAAGAACCGCTCACTAGTAGGTGCATGCTTTCGACCAACCACAAAAGTTAGTGTCTTCTTGACCCTTGAACCACTACACACACACAAATCCTCTTTCTCACGCTCCCACCAGGAGTTCGTATACCCATAACTGACAATAACAATCTGTAAAATTGCTTCACAATTTCGGTGTCACTTGAAATAGGATCCACACAAGGAAAAGCACTTGCCAATCAAACTTCATAATTCTAGTTTGTTCACTTATTTCAACATACCTTCTCTACCACCTCCGACTAGTATGGAACATTGCCCACTCTATTCTTCCGACCACACCAAACGCGCCGATAGCACATATACATGGCTATGCCTAACCAAACGGTTTCACCACCATTCTCACTTTAGAAAACAACGAAGTCATCCCGAAACAACACCCAGTGTTCGAAGCCACCACACACTTCTTGTCCCCAAACCGTTACCTTTTCAGAGAATCCCTTCGTACACAAGGAACATTTCACATTCCCAAAAGATTCTGTATCTACTACACCACATCGTAAACTAGCCAATCCAACATCTTCATTAATTTGTCAATGATCCCAAAATAAACTCACTCAATGACTCACGCAACCAAAAAGCACATGGCCCCTCTTTCAGGTAACCACCAACTACTGCTCCGCCCTTTTGTTTTTCTGAAAACAGCCATATCATAACGCCAACTTACAATCCTTGCATCCCAACAGCATGCTTGACACTTGGTATAACTCATCTGAAATATTCGAAAGAGGACCTCCATTCATGCTTATCCTTCTTTAACAACACATTATCGTATCACTGACTTGCACGTTTACCTTGGCAAAAGATGCCACAACTTATCCACACAACCTCCACCCACAACATCACACCGCAAACAAGGTTCTCATGGTTATTTGAACACATAACCAATCTTGCCTTCATATTCACCTGCATAAATATGAATCAAGTCTATCTCATGACTTTGCCTTCCTCGAATCTAGGTGAACCACAACTCATGATTTCCCAATTTGCTCAAAATATTCGCTCCTTGTCAGTTCATTGCAATATCCAAGAAACCATTCCAAACGACACGGCACATCCCCTTTCAGATCGATATATTCAATGCATCCACTTTGGTCGCGCTAATTACCTCCTCCTTTTACAAACCATCAAAACCTCGCAGGGAAAACACTCATCCAAATAGCAATCTTTCACAATCATAACGCCCACACAAGGTGGTCCACCATCATGCAAGTATACATATTTCCTGAATGACCTCCTACGTCTACTCACACTAGGTGATTTTCTCAACTTTCAACCTCTTGTCAAAGCCTTCAGCTTCAGACATCTTAAACAGTTGCTGACCTCTACATCCGTAGACGACACAATGATACTTCCATAACCTTTCTGACAACAAGGGTTCCTAACGAAACCTACTTCCTACAACGTATCATAATAAACTCTATACCCCGTCGTCCTCACTTGAAGGAAAAAATTTCAAGACTTATTTGGTACAAAGTCAAAATTTCAAGACCACCCCCAAAACTCAGGCTCGACGCCGATAACATATCATTTTTGCATCTCAACACTAAACCTAACGAGCTACTAATACCAGTACTTTAATGACTTCAAGTCCTTCCCTCGGACACAACCGTCCACCGACATTAAATTTGGTGTAAATAATACCAGTATTTTTCACATTAAATGTGTAATGAATAGTAGTATTTCACTATATTTTGTGTAACACTATTCATTTACACTACTTTTTACACTAGTTTTTACATCACTTTTTAAAAATAGTGTTATCCATTAGAGAAAGTTTACTATTAACACTAAAACTTGCACTACTTTTTACACTAATTTTGAAATTTGGTGTAAAATATATTATGTCCCATTAAAGATGTCCTAACTTAAACTTTATTAGTATTTTGATGTCAAACCAAGAATTTATAGTAATTGAAACTTTGTTAGTATTTTGATGTAAAACGCTGACTTTTTCTTATGATCTATGGTTATGAATGTGTTGGTTATTAGACCATCCAGTAAGGTAATCTCTTATATCATCTCCAACAACTTTCCTAAAATTTCTTCAAAATGGAGAACCAAAAGCCAAAATCCCCAAAAGAAATTACATTAATCTTCAACAGATTCCCAATTTTGGAGAAAAAACATTGATTATAATATTAAAATATTTCATTCATCTATTAAAATATTATTTCTCTCTCTACATATTTATTTTCAAAGTTTTCTATTGGTCCTCCCACTTTGTAATCATTTTTGGAGTGATCTTCATATTTGGAGAAAAACTCATTCTCTCTCCTACTTTCTCCATTTTGGAGATAGTTTTAGGGAAGCTGTTGGAGCAAAAATAGAACCTAAAATCCCATATTCTCCATTTTCTCCAAAATGGAGAAGCTGTTGGAGATGACTCTTATAAGATTTTTTAATTAGAAATTATGATGGTAACTTTTTAATAAAAAATGATTTTGGTAAAGATTAATGTCTTTCTCATTAATATTTTTTGTGGATGTAGCAATAAATATCATAACAAAAATTAAGGTATATTTTTAACATAAAATTACTTACTAACTCATTAATATTTTTTGATATTTAGTGAAATATGTTTATAAAAATATATGAATTATTAAATAAATGCGATTTTACTTATAAAATTACGACTTTTTTCCTCTAATATAATTATTTGTTTACTAAATTTAAATTGTAAAACTAATATTTTAACAAATATTTAAAAATGTAGAAATTTTTTAAGTACATAAATAAAACATATTATATAGATTAGTATTGTTTTCATATTTTATTGATAAATTTAAATATACGTAAATATATAAACTTGTTTGAAACATCAAAACTAATTAAAAAAATTAATTGCAAAAATATCAATATTTAATTATTATTTTGTTAATCAAATTACATTTCTAAATTAGAATAAAATATTGTATTTAAGTAATTTATTAAATTATAATAATTTATGAGTCCTAGTTTGATCAGGTAACAACTAATCAATAAGAAATAACACGAACAATTGATGATTTCAACTTGTCATCCCTCTCGTATTCATTCAAAGTATCGTTCAGGGAATATTACAATCAAAGTAACGGAACGATTATTTCTTTCTAAGCTCTAATGAATTTCTCTAGGAATGGCTAATCAATTGCTCACCTAGTTCTAAAGGTTAATTAAACCTTATATACTTAGGCCTTTAGACAAACAAGGCATAAACCCATTAAGCAATTAAGCCCAAATAACACAATTAAGGGCGTTTACAATAATTAAATAATCTAATTAAGCTCTATATAATTATTTATATATCTTTCTAATATGTAGAACATTTATGGTCATAACATAATTTTTTGTGTTAATTAATAAATTATTTAGTTGTAAATTGTAGTAAGAATGTTTAATTATAATTTTGTTGTTATTTGAATAAATGTGATTTTATATGGTAATTTGTCACTTAAGAAAATTGATGGATATCATTATAATGAAGAGTAATTTCTATATACTTTTAAAGTTAAAGCGTCACTTTATAAATCAACCGTAGTGAATGGTCTTAGGTTTATTTGCTATCTATTTTTAATAGTGTTTTTATACGTATGAACGAATAATATATATAGTTTCTAATTAGTGTACAGGTCCAGTATGAGTTGATAAAGAATCAATAATCAATATATATATTAAAACAAAAATCACCAATAATGATGTGACATCTCACTACAAGGAAAAAGGGTTTTAGAGAGGAAACTTTTAAAGAAGGTTTTAAAAATGTATCTAAAAACACATTTTAGAGAAAAAATTTATGACAAAAGTGGACTGCGTAACTGAAGGCGTGATGAGTTTTAGAGAAATATTTCAAGTTAAATTATACATCCTCAAAATTGTCTCTAAAAGCTTTAGAAACACTTTTTATGAAGAGCTTCTCTAAATCTCTGAAGAAAGGCTTTAGTAACGCTTCTTAAAGTCATTAAAGGGTCAAGTTTTAGAGACGATTCTAAAAACCTTCTCTAAAGCCTTTTTTTTTAATTATTTATCAAATTTATTAGAAAAATACTACTCTCTCCGTCCCAAAATAAGTGTCTACATTACTATTTTTGTTTGTCCCAAAATAAGTGTCCACTTTCAAAAGTATAATTTCACTTTCCCATTCTACCCTTAATTATGTGATGGATAAATTTTCTCTCTCTATAACTAAGGTAAAATTGTACTTTGATTAATTAAAAAGTGTAATAATTGCACACTCCTAAAACTGTGTGCATTTTTCATTGTGGATATTTATTTTGAGACGGATGGAGCATTAAAAAACCCATCACTCTTCGCTCCAAGACCCGTCTCTCTCTTATCTCTCGTCGCTTTCGTCGATTTATCTACCGATTTCGTCGTTGGCTTCAACAATTCCTCCACCTATTTCACCGTAGTCTTTGTTGATTTCTCAGCTGCTGTTCTGTCGTCGTGTCTCCATCACGATTTCGTTCAATTTGGTTTAGTTTATATACAAAAATCAGGTACGTATTCTGACCTAATATGGATCTGTCTTTTTGGCGTAACCTGCTTCTGTGGTTAGTCATTTCATGTGTTTTTTGTTACGTTGAATGAAATTCATAAGGTGAGCATATTTAGGTTTAACCTGTCTGTATCATTCGATTGGAATCGGGAAAAATCAACATATTTAGGTTTAACCTATCTGTAGCATTCCATTAAGACCAACTCCAACTATACTGCAAAAGAGGAGATTTGCAGGATGGTGGAACCCAACCATACACCATAGCTTCAAATTTTTTGGTGACCTATCATTTTTATTTTCAAAACACACCAAATTTGGTGGTAACTGGGGCTGTAAACGAACCGAACGAACATGAACGGAGGCTTGTTCATGTTCGTTCGTTTAACTTAACCGAACAAACGAACGAACACGAACGGTAAACGAACGAAAATCTTTGTGTTCGTGTTCGTTCGTTTAGAAATCTAGTGTGTTCATGTTCGTTCGTTGACCTGCTAAACGAACATAAACAAACGTACATAAACAAACAGGCTAAATGAACATAAACGAACACTTATTAATGAACATAAGGAACCCAAACAGAAGGAACACAAGGTGAACCCACTATCTTGGGGTGCCCCAATTAAAACTTTGCAATAGGTTCAAGCCATTAAGGCTCAAACCATCGGGTTCAAGCCATTAAGGCTCAAACCATCGGGTTTAAGCTGTGCAAGACTCAAACCACAACGAAACCAAACAAAAGTCAATATGAACCTAAAGCCATAAGGCAAGGCTCAAGCCAATGGGCTTGAACCACCATTGATGGCTTAAGGTTTGATGTGCTAGAAAATGAAAGGGTGAGCTCATATTTATACTAGTGGATGGGAGCAAATATACTTGTTACTAGCGATGTGGGATGGGAAAATGTGGTTAGGCAAGGATTGTAAGGGATATGCTCCCACATCGAAATCTAAGTGAAAAACAAGGGCATGAATGGTGTATAATTTGCTTGTTCCACTGAGAATCCAAATCCCACTTCCCTTTGTGTTTTTTATATTAATTATTTATATTTATAATTTGTCATCTATTTTCTATATAATTATTTTAATTATTTTTCAAAAAACGTGTGCATTATATTATATTGTTATTGATTATTTCTTATTAATTAGATATATTATTATTAATTTATTATGATCTGTAAACGAACAAATTAACGAACATAAACGAACGAACGTAAACGAACATAAATGAACGAACGAGACATATGTTCATGTTCGTTCGTTTAACTAAACGAACGAAAAAACTTGTTCATGTTCGTTCGTTTATTAAATAAACGAACATAAACGAACTTCCCGCCGAACGGTTCACGAACGGTTCGCTGAATGTTCGGTTCGTTTACAACCCTAGTGGTAACTATTCACACTGCAAAACTTAAAAGATCCCACCAATATCACTTTATTTCATTTATTTTATGTTTTAAATAATATAATTATTATTTATGATATTAGTTTTAATAAATATTAATCTAAGTTAACATTTTATATGTTTTTGTTAATTTGTTTTTTTATTTAAAATTAATTTATAAATAAAATATACCATTAAAGAAATTTGACAAAATATAATTTCATAAGAAATTAAAATTACATAATACTTGAAATTAATTTTACTTAATACTTGAAATTAAATAACATAAACTAATACATAAATTAAAATACAACACAAAGGACATACACTAATACATATTAAACAACCCAAATTAATACATAAATTAAAAATTCCAATTGTTTTGTCCACTCGCATACAAGTGAAAGTTTTCATCCGCGTTTTGAGATCCTCCGGCTTGCTCTTCAACTCCTCCAGATCCTTGATACTCGGATGCACGATATTGAGATCCTTGATATGGAGTTCCTTGTCCATCTTCATTAGCACGAGATTCTTCGGCTCTTTTCCTTAATATTCTATGTTTTTCATTTGCTAAATACTCGTGAACCGCAGGATCAGAGATGGAAGTTAGATCTGTAAAAATAATTTTGTCCTCTGCTGCCCTTTTTTCAATTGCCAATTATTCAGTTTGAATTTCATTTCTTCTAACAAGAGATTCATTAGTTTTGGCTATAGCTTTGCTAATTTTTCTACTGGCCTTAACTAGTTTATCTAGTTCTTTATCAGATTGAAGATTTGCTTTTGCTTTTTTCATACCTATTGGTCTTTGAGTTATAGTAATACCTTCATCGGTATTATTAAGATCCAACGAGTTTATACCAACAGGGCTCCCTGACGATGAACCAAGACCAGGAGAAGATGATTGATAAGGACTCGGTCGTTGGTATCGAGGCGTTGTAGAGACGGTCGAGAATTTCTCACAATCTTTCATGATGGTCCAAACATGATCTAACTTGAACCCTTTAATGTACTGTTTATCTAGTCTCAACATCTCTTTTGCTGCATCCAACAATGAAAAATACATGTTATATATAAAATATATAAAAACAATGAATTGTTTAAAATAAGCAATAATAGTAAATACTTGCGATATCTTGTTCAGAAGCACCACTTGGATTCCGATTTTGAATTTGGTTGATACACCCTCGTAATTTGGCGCATGATTTTTGGATAACTGACATTCGTGCTTCTAACGATCTTATTGGTCGACAATTGCTTTTGAATGGCTCATATGCATAAAATTGAGCCTCAATTCTCACCCACAATCTATCTTTTGTTTGGTTTATTCCCACTATTGGATTTTGAGAAACGTCAAGATATATATGACATAAATGTTTATCTTCATCGTTTAAGTAAGATAAACTTCGGATTGAAGACATTTTTAAAGAAATGGTAAGTTGTGACTGATATTAATCTACAAGTATCATCTACTATTTATATACATATATCTCCACACTACCCCATTATTGCATACTTATGGATGTGACTACACACTTACATGATCCAAAATGGTCTACTCTTGTTCAAACAATCCATTATCCACGTGGCCAAAAAAAAGTATTTTGCAACGAAACAAGAAGCATGCAGGAAAGACGTCGAACGTGCATTTGGCGTATTGCAGTCCAGATTTGCAATAGTGGCAGGGCCTGCACGGTTATGGAGGAAAGAAATATTGCACGATATAATGACTTTGTGTATCATTATGCATAATATGATTGTAGAAGATGAGCGTGATATCAATGTAGTAATTGAAGAACAACTCGAATCACCAGCTGTAGGAGTGGAGATGATGAACGATAACAATGGTGGGATTGAACAGTTTCTTGTGCAACATAAAAAATTAGAGATAAAGACGCTAATTTTGAACTTCGAGATGCATTAATTGATCATTTGTGGGACGGATATACTAACTCGGACAATTAGTATAATTAATTGTGTTTTTAATTTGTGTTATTTGAATTAATGTATTTTTTTTCCTAGTAATGTAAAATTTATAATTAAAAAAATCAGCGTTTTATTTTGACCGAGATCTCATTACATTAATTACTTATTTGCTATGAAAATTACTTATAAATTATAGATATTGTATTTATTAGAAATGTTTAATAATAATGGAAAATGGTTTTTTTAGATGGGCCCACCAATTTGGTGTTTTTTTAAGTATGATTCGAGTTGAGATGTTTTTTTAGTGTTAAGGGTCCCACCAATTTTAGTGTTTTGGTGTTATTTTTGGTGTTTTGGGTTGGAGTTGCTCTAATTTGTGTCATCTTTTGTGGTATCCAGCTTTCAGGTCGAACCAGGTCTCAGGTCGATTTCTGTTCCACGATTCTTCAATCGATTTTATCGAAGTCGACAGGTACCAATGCTTCTTCAATTGATCATGTTTACAATTTCCTTACTTGTCAATTTCTGACATGTTCGTAGAAATCAACTTTGCGGCTCTGTTTGTAGAAATTATGTCTTTTCAATTGGAGTATTGGCCCTCTTCACTTGATCTTTTTGTAGAAATTTACTTCAATTGGTTGTTGCTAAGGCCCTTATCATATTCCGCCTTGCTAAGGCCTCAACCATCAGATATGATCCTTTAACAAATCTGAAGTGTTAGCTACACTAGTAATCTATATATTTGATGGTTAATAGTGATAACTTTGATAGATGAAGGAGAAATGCAAGAAATGGTTTAGGGTTTCTATGACAAGCTAGTTGTGTTCTTACAATGATACAAAGTGATGATAAAGTATACTGATGACCTAAAATTTATATACCAAACCTAACCTAACACTATATACAAAAGGCCTAAACTAAACCAAAGGGCAAGGCCCATCCCATAAGGCCTATGTACTATCTAACATCCCCCCCCTCAAACTCATGATGTTGGAGCAAGAAGCATCGAGAGTTTGCTAACAAGGAAGCGAAAGCGAGAGATCGTGTGAGACTTCGCAAAGAAATCTGCAAGTTGTAACGTAGAGCTTACAAACGGTAAGGAAAGATTGCCACGTTTGAGATGTTGGCGAGTAAAGTGGAAATCAACTTCTATATGCTTGGTACGTTCATTAAAACCGAGTTGTGAGCAATCTGAATGGCACTACGATTGTCACAGTACATAGGAGTGGGATGATGAAGAAAGACACCCATATCAGCAAGCAGCCAACGCAACCAAATGATCTCCTTGGAAGTAGATGCCATAGCACGGTATTCAGCTTCAGTGGAAGAAAGAGAAACCACAGATTGTTTCTTACTTTTCCACGAAATAAGTGATTCTCCCAGGAAGACACAGAAACCTGTAACAGATCGACGGTCTGTAGGATTGCGTGCATAAGAGGCATCAGAGTATGCCCGTAGTTCCAGAGAAGATGTGGAGGATAGCAATAGACTTCGGAACATGGTACCTCGAAGATAACGTAGAATACGCACAACAGCTGTCCAATGAGTACAAGTCGGAGCTGCAACAAACTAGCTGACAATGTGAACCGCATATGCAATATCTGGTCGAGTAATAGTGAGATAAACCAGGCTGCCAACTATAGTACGGTACAAGGTAGGGTCTTTGAGGGGAGAACCATCTGTTGGTGAATACTCGACATTCAATTCAGAAGGAGAGTCCACAACACGAGTATCAGTGAGGCGAGCTCGATCAATAATTTCAGCAGTATATTTAGATTGAGAAAGCAGATAACCTCTTGGAGAAGAAGCAACCTCAATACCTAAGAAATATCGAAGAGGACCCAAATCTTTCATCTCAAACTGTGCAGCTAATTCTGACTTTAAGGTATGAATTCCTTGAAGATCATCACCGGTGATAATCATGTCATCAACGTATAACGAAAGCAATATACGACCTGCAGAAGTATGTTTGACAAAGAGAGCAGAATCATGTTCACCAGTAGAGAATCCAAGAGACAGAATAACATCAGAGAACTTTTCAAACCAAGCTCGTGTGGCCTGTTTAAGCCCATATAGAGCTTTTCTAAGCATGCAAACTTCACCCGTTTTATGAAGAACACCGGGAGGAGGAGCCATGTATACTTCCTCATTCAAGTCACCATTCAAAAAGGCATTCCTAACATCCATTTGTGAAATATTCCACTTGCGAACAGCAGCAACGACAATAAGAGGGCGAATTGTAGTCATTTTGGCTACCGGGGCAAATGTCTCCTCAAAGTCCAAACCATATTCCTGAGTAAAGCCCTTAGCTACAAGCCTGGCTTTGTAACGTTCAACAGATCCATCAGATTTTGTCTTGATTTTATATACCCATCGGGAACCAATGGTACGCTTACCTTCCGGAAGTGGAACCAAATCCCAAGTATGGGTCTTTTGCAAAGCCTCAAGTTCCTCACTCATTGCATGCTGCCAAAGAGGGTTAGTAACTGCTTCTTTATAAGATGAAGGTTCAGAAAGGGAGTGTATAGAAGCCAAGAACGAAGTAAAAGAGGGAGAATAGGTAGAGTAAGCAAATTCAATTGGTGAGAGAGTTGTATGTCTTTTCAATTGGAGTATTGGCCCTCTTCACTTGATCTTTTTATAGAAATTTACTTCAATTGGTTGTTGCTAAGGCCCTTATCATATTCCGCCTTGCTAAGGCCTCAACCATCAGATATGATCCTTTAACAAATCTGAAGTGTTAGCTACACTAGTAATCTATATATTTGATGGTTAATAGTGATAACTTTGATAGATGAAGGAGAAATGCAAGAAATGGTTTAGGGTTTCTATGACAAGCTAGTTGTGTTCTTACAATGATACAAAGTGATGATAAAGTATACTGATGACCTAAAATTTATATACCAAACCTAACCTAACACTATATACAAAAGGCCTAAACTAAACCAAAGGGCAAGGCCCATCCCATAAGGCCTCTGTACTATCTAACATCCCCCCCTCAAACTCATGATGTTGGAGCAAGAAGCATCGAGAGTTTGCTAACAAGGAAGCGAAAGCGAGAGATCGTGTGAGACTTCGCAAAGAAATCTGCAAGTTGTAACGTAGAGCTTAAAAACGGTAAGGAAAGATTGCCACGTTTGAGATGTTGGCGAGTAAAGTGGAAATCAACTTCTATATGCTTGGTACGTTCATGAAAACCGAGTTGTGAGCAATCTGAATGGCACTACGATTGTCACAGTACATAGGAGTGGGATGATGAAGAAAGACACCCATATCAGCAAGCAGCCAACGCAACCAAATGATCTCCTTGGAAGTAGATGCCATAGCACGGTATTCAGCTTCAGTGGAAGAAAGAGAAACCACAGATTGTTTCTTACTTTTCCACGAAATAAGTGATTCTCCCAGGAAGACACAGAAACCTGTAACAGATCGACGGTCTGTAGGATTGCGTGCATAAGAGGCATCAGAGTATGCCCGTAGTTCCAGAGAAGATGTGGAGGATAGCATTAGACTTCGGAACATGGTACCTCGAAGATAACGTAGAATACGCACAACAGCTGTCCAATGAGTACAAGTCGGAGCTGCAACAAACTAGCTGACAATGTGAACCGCATATGCAATATCTGGTCGAGTAATAGTGAGATAAACCAGGCTGCCAACTATAGTACGGTACAAGGTAGGGTCTTTGAGGGGAGAACCATCTGTTGGTGAATACTCGACATTCAATTCAGAAGGAGAGTCCACAACACGAGTATCAGTGAGGCGAGCTCGATCAATAATTTCAGCAGTATATTTAGATTGAGAAAGCAGATAACCTCTTGGAGAAGAAGCAACCTCAATACCTAAGAAATATCGAAGAGGACCCAAATCTTTCATCTCAAACTGTGCAGCTAATTCTGACTTTAAGGTATGAATTCCTTGAAGATCATCACCGGTGATAATCATGTCATCAACGTATAACGAAAGCAATATACGACCTGCAGAAGTATGTTTGACAAAGAGAGCAGAATCATGTTCACCAGTAGAGAATCCAAGAGACAGAATAACATCAGAGAACTTTTCAAACCAAGCTCGTGTGGCCTGTTTAAGCCCATATAGAGCTTTTCTAAGCATGCAAACTTCACCCGTTTTATGAAGAACACTGGGAGGAGGAGCCATGTATACTTCCTCATTCAAGTCACCATTCAAAAAGGCATTCCTAACATCCATTTGTGAAATATTCCACTTGCGAACAGCAGCAACGACAATAAGAGGGCGAATTGTAGTCATTTTGGCTACCGGGGCAAATGTCTCCTCAAAGTCCAAACCATATTCCTGAGTAAAGCCCTTAGCTACAAGCCTGGCTTTGTAACGTTCAACAGATCCATCAGATTTTGTCTTGATTTTATATACCCATCGGGAACCAATGGTACGCTTACCTTCCGGAAGTGGAACCAAATCCCAAGTATGGGTCTTTTGCAAAGCCTCAAGTTCCTCACTCATTGCATGCTGCCAAAGAGGGTTAGTAAATGCTTCTTTATAAGATGAAGGTTCAGAAAGGGAGTGTATAGAAGCCAAGAACGAAGTAAAAGAGGGAGAATAGGTAGAGTAAGCAAATTCTGGTAGACGAGTAGACTTACGAGGACGTTGAGATTGTCGAGGTGGATCCACATTCTCAGGTGCATCTTGAGTGACAGTAGGAGGAGGGGCAGCAATGTCAGGCATTGAAGTACCAGTAGCATGTTCGTCCGTTGGAAGAGTATCTGAAGTCTGAGTAGAGTTTACTTGCTCAACGAACGGATCAATATTAATGACATCTGACTTTGTCAAGTTGTGTTCATTTTTGGGAATGGAATAGAAAGGAATATGCTCAAGAAACACAACCTGCTGAGATACATATAATTTTTGAGAGGTAGGGTCAAAGCAACGATAACCTTTTTGTCCTTCACCATAACCAAGAAAGACACAAACAACAGATTTAGAAGATAATTTGTCATGTTCTACATGTGGACGAAGTACAAAGCAAGTGCAGCCAAAGACATGTAGAGAGGAATAATCAGGGCAACGACCATAAAGTTTCTGAAAGGGAGATATACCCGAGGTGATTGAGGATGGAATTTTGTTGATCAGATTGACAGCAGTAAGAACGACTTCACCCCAGAATTGGTTAGGAACCGAAGAAGACAGCAAGAGAGACCGAGCAGTTTTAAGGATATGTCTATGTTTTCTTTCAGCAACACCATTCTGCTCGGGAGTGTCTGTACAGGATGTCTGGTAACTAGTTCCATCTAAAGCAAGTAATTCACAGAATTTATTGGAAGTATATTCTCCTCCCAAATCACACCGAAAACATTTAATCACATAATTATGCTGGGTTTTAACATATGCACGAAAACGACAATAAACATCAAAGAATTCTGAACGATGTTTCATGAGAAAAATCCAACAAAAACGAGTACAATCATCAATGAAAGAAACATAATATCGAGACCCTCCTTTTGTAGGAAAAGGAGATGGTCCCCACACATCAGAATGAATCAAATCAAAAGGTGCAACAGATAGAGAGTTGCTTAACTTAAAAGGCAAAGCTGAAAATTTTGCAAGTTTACAACCACTGCAATTAGAAATATCATGAGTTTGCAAATTTCCCAAATTCCTAGAAGAAGCCAAGTATTTTAAACGAGAAGCAGAAACATGTCCAAGGTGTGAATGCCACAAATAAAAATCATATGACTTAGACGACAAACGAAAATAAGATAGATTTGCGGTATGAGTAACTGCTACTGGTAACCGCAACTCATCCAACACATATAAGCCCCCACGCCTACGGCCGGTCCCAATCAGCTTCTGCGTACGTGGATCCTGCACACAACAAGAGTCAAGAGACACAAGATTCAATGAGAGTTTTGGAATATGATAAACATTAGGAAGAGAGAATTTTGAACCCATAATAGGACCAATGCCTGCAAATGGCATAGGAGTACCATCAGCAGTCGTGACAGGCAATGATGGCATAGGTTTTATAGAAGCAAATAATTTAGCATTCGGAGACATGTGAAAAGAAGCACCAGAATCTAAAATCCATGTAGTTGGATTCATACCTGATTCGTTATCAATCGACTGACCTATGGGAGAAGAGACGGACATGGCATGAGACTTAACATCAAGAAGCTTCTGGAGTTGTTCAGTTATGGATGCAAGAGTAGGATTAGTAGTTGACCGAGATGGAGGAACGGCGGCAGCAGTGCTAACTTGAGGAGAGAAGCGATGTGGTTGTCGCAGATGACCGGACTGCATAGAAGAATTTCGACCCATAAGCTCTGGACATTGAGACTTCCAATGGCCCTTTTTCTTACAAAAGCTGCATTCATCAAATCCGACTCTCGGACGACTCTTATTCTGATTTTGAGCAGGATACCTATAAGGAACAGCCAAAACAGAAGGGCTTGGAATTGGAAGAATACCCTTTCCTGTTTGTGTCTTTAGACGAGTTTCATCAGCCAACAATTCACTTACTACTGAATCAACTGAGGGAAGTGGGGTGCGATGCAAGATGTTACTACGGAGTCTTCAAAGTCGCTTCTTAGTGCCATGAGAAACTGCACCAATCTCTGTTCTTCCCTACGGGCAATGTAGGGTCCAAATGCACGCAATTCAGCGGATTCAGTAAGAGATAACTGATCCCACAAATCTTTCATTGTTGAGTAAAATTCCTGAATACTCATCTCTCTCTGTTCAAGTGCTCGGATATCAGCTTCTAACTGATATTGTTTTGCAAAATTAGACTGTGTATACAGTCTCTCAAGATGGTCCCATACTTCATTTCCTGTTTCATATTTTGCCAACTGAGCACCAATTGAAGGTTCAACATAATTGTTTATCCAAGTGATAATTTTCGAATTCTCAACTTCCCAAAGTTCAAGTTCTTTTGCTTCTGTTGGTTTCACAATGGTGCCAGAAACATAACCCCATATTTTCTTTCCCTTCAGAAAGTTTTTCAAGACATAACTCCAATAGGAGTAACTTTTAACATCTAAACGAATACTAATGGCCTGGAGAGAATCATTTCCAGCCATTGCAAACGAGAAATAGTAAGCAAGAATCGAAAGAAAAACAGAGATTATAGAGATATCGTATACCAAAGACGATTCTCGAGCAGAAGAGGGCGATTTTCGAACCAGAAGAAAGCCGAACTAGAAGAAGATCGAACTAGAAGAAGGCGATTCTCGAACAGAAGAGAGCGATTTTCGAACCAGAAGAAGAACGCCGAGCGATTTTCGAACCAGAAGAAGAACGCCGAGCGATTTTGGATCCGCGCACAGGAGTGCTTGAGATTAACAGTACTTGAGAGAAGAAACGAGATTAACCTTGCTCTGATACCATGATAACTTTGATAGATGAAGGAGAAATGCAAGAAATGGTTTAGGGTTTCATTGACAAGCTAGTTGTGTTCTTACAATGATACAAAGTGATGATAAAGTATACTGATGACCTAAAATTTATATACCAAACCTAACCTAACACTATATACAAAAGGCCTAAACTAAACCAAAGGGCAAGGCCCAGCCCATAAGGCCTCTATACTATCTAACAAATAGAACAATATATTTATTTGTTCTATTATAATGATTGAACAGGAACCAACGAATATTCCCTCCCGTTTTTAAGGAAGTGGTCTTCTGATCTGGTTCTTTTTGGGGTCTGAAGTAGTAACGGGGTGTAGGAGAATGGTGACATGTTGTTTTTTGTAGGTATAATTGTCTTCTGATCTGGTTCTTTTGGTATGCAACAATACTATTTTTTTGATCATCCCTGAAATTTTGAATTTGTGCAAGATTTTTATGATGGAAATTAATTTTGATCCCATTATTTGGGTTGGGTTGGGTTGGGTTGGGTTAGGCTTATTGTTGATTTGAAGTAGTATGGTACGATTGCAGGTACTGCGTAAAGAAATGAAGTGGATTGGAATTGTTGGATGCTTATATGGGAGGATGATCCATGATGTTAATTTTAATGCCGACTTGTCTTCGAAGATCGTGGTTGATGTAATTAACTTCCAAATGGGCCGATCTTTTAAAAATCATCAAGCAAAGCTACAGGAGCATTTCTTAAAATGCCATGGTGATGAGGACGTGGAAAGAGCCAAGGGAATGAAGCCAACCGAATCGAACATTAAAGGTGATGCTTGGCATATATTGTGCGACTATTGGAGTTCGGAAAAGTTTCACGTACGTACACTTTCTTTCTTAAAAGTTGTCCATGCAAATTCTGTCAATGCAAATTCTGTAATATATGATTACTTGCAGGACTGGATGCATACATCAAACAAGATGTGAGAAAAAATTAACAATGTTTTCCAAATACATGCTTGTTATATATATAGCTTGGAAAATATGAGGGAGGCATCAAGATATAAGTAGAAGAATATGCTACGCATTCAATTCATCTCGCATGCATCAAAGTGAGTTTCTTTTCTCCCATTTCGGTAATCATTTATTGAATATAATCATTGGATTTTGTGAGCTAATTCGTTACCCTTTTAAGTCAATCGATGATTTTGTAATTGTCTGCTTTCTGATCATTGATTATTACTCTTGCATATAATTCATGCAACTACTTCAATTGCTTATCTTAATTTAGATTTTCAGAGCCTGGACTTTTCCAATATAAATTTGGCATTTTCCTACTCAAACAAATCAACATCAAGACTTAATTTTTATATTTTTCAGTGCATCTGTGTATGCGTTAGCCTATTGATCAATATCTAAAGAATCTTAACAAATTGGGAACATGCTGTTAACGATAAAAGAAGTCGATGGGAAGCAAGAAATTACAAATTATTATATATGAACTTAGCAACTACAAATAGGCAGTAGAAGTAGAAATGAAAAGATGCAGTTATAGCTAGATAGGTTTTAATTCGTTAATGACTTGTGTTTTCTTGTTTTAGTTATGTATACTAATGTTGGTGATGCTTGAGTTTTGTGTTTAAAGTCATATCTGACTTCTAATTAATAAATTTGAATATGTTGTAGGCTACGTCAAGGAAAAATTCCGAGAATAAGGGGAAACGAAAATATGCTGCTTTAAATGGTTTGGTAAACACTCCGAATCACCATTTACGAAATAAAGCATTGTCGGATGATCCTTCTATTGGGAAGATAGAGACGTTTCGGAAGTTGCATTATAGATAAAAAGAGGGTTGGGTTAATGACTATGCTCGCACTTCATATGTAAGTTACATAGAGCAAATTCTTTTGCATGTATTCATCATTTTGTAAATTACTAAGCTGAATATATATATATATATATATACTCATTTTTCTCGTTTGTATGAGAATATGGTAGAGATTAAGTAACAAAGAAAACCTCCCGTTGATCTAGAGATAATGCAACAAGTCCTAGGTAAAGGATCAACGTAAATTAGGGGATGGTCTAGGGTCCCGAGCACTAGGAGCGACTCTACGAATTCGCGACATAGCACCGGCTCCTCATGTCGATTGAGTCAAGATGTCTACTAGGCTTGCCTCAACAGAATCCGAGCTTGCCTCAACAAAATCTGAGCTCTCTCATATGAAGAATGAAATGGCGGAGTTACGTAGAATGGTGACGTAAGATTGTATTTGGCCAACCACTTCCGACTTTTTCAGCTTCACTAATTGTTCAAGACAATGGTTCCAAGACTCGGGAACGGTAAACATTATAATATGATTTTGGATGTTCTTTTGGATATATTTGGATGATGTATGAATTCAGATTGAACGCTAGAGTTTGTTCTAGAAATTGTTGTCTTTAAAATGACAAATCTATGAAATTTTCTTGTTTTGGGATTTTTTATAATTTTTTTTATTAATATTATTAGTTATTTAATTATAATATATAATTATATCCAAATATATAGCTGAAATATGGATGAAATTAATATATAATATATAACTCTTTAGAGAAGGAATTGATATTTTAAAAGTGTAACTAAAGGGTACTTTTAAAGAAGGATTTGATGTTTTAAAAGTGTAACTAAATGATAACTTTAGAAAAGCAATTGATCTTTTAAAAGTGTAACTAAAAAGCATCTTAAGAGAAGGAATTGATGTTTTAAATATGTAACTAAATGGCTCCTTTAGAGAAGGAAATGATATTTTAAAAGTGTAACTAAAAGGATACCTTTAGAGAAGGTTTTGAAAAATGTTACTAAAACCAATATTTTTTTAGAAGGTTTTAATATTCCTTCTCTGAAAGTATCTTTTTGTAACTTTACAAAAGTGTCACAAATAGTTGAAAAACGTTACTGAAAGATACTTTTAGAGAAGCTTTTGAGAAAAATTTGGCTAATCTTTAGAGAAGCTTTTAAAGCGTATCTAAAGCCTAAAAAACCGTCTCTAAAAGTAAACAAAACGCACACCCTCTCAAATCCTTCCCTAAAACCTTTAGCTACCCTTATATAGGGAAGCTTTTCGCCGGAATTGAAAAGCTTCTCTAAAGCCTTTAGAGAAGCTTTTTAGGCTTTCATGTACAAAATAAAACCTTCTCTGAAGATCATTTTTCTTATAGTGTCTTCTTAGAGTATAATTCTTGGCTAGAAATTTTCTCCTTTTTTTGAAATTTTTAAATCTTAATTACGTTAAATACTTCTATGCCCCTATATAAACAAATGTATTTTTTATTGCAATTAGGTCATTTTGGTAATTCATACAACCACTTTAATTAACTTTCCACCTCCAAACCTTCACCTTTCTTAAAGCCTTTTTACTTTCTCAATCACTTAATCCATCCATAACCTCTAACCCTTACTTTATTCATCCCTTAATTTCTTCATTTTGATTCAGGTTTGTTTTTCTTCTCATATTTTAAGTTTCTTCATTTTGTTTCTCATTTGTTTTTATTCTAAACGATCTCTCCATCCCTCAATCTATGTCTCCCTATTTCCTTACCAAATACTCCTACCGACAAAGAAAAGTATACATACACATGAGTTTAATCGGGTAAACTGATACAACTCACAATTTGTTCATCTACGACATATATACGTGTTTATATATATATATATATATATATGTGGTTTCATTTGCAAACCACTGTTAATTTGCAAACTATGAAATCCACTTTATCACCATAGATTAGAATATTTAATGGCTTAGATTAGATTAGTCTAAAAATGGTAATAATGAAATTAAAATAAATTAATTAATAAACCGTAAAACAAAAGAAGGGTAGATGGGTAATTTGCTATCTAAATTAATAATGGAAACTAATTTAAAAATAGTGCGGCTATTCAGGAAACAATCAATGAAACAAATCAAAAGCAAACACATTCCAAAATTTCAAATCAAAAGCAAACCCATTTGAAATAAATTGAATTCGGGTATCTCTATTTTACGATCATTTAATATTAAAATGTAAAGCCCGTATCCCGGTATGTATTTTCGTATTATTAATCTTTTTTTAAGCTATTATTTAACGTGGTTTCCGTTAACGGGATTAGACGATTTGGACCTAATTGTTAAATATGTCAACTATTTTGTTGGTTTGCGAGAAGAGTTTAGTTGAGGGGCCAAAAGTGGCAAGGGGGCCAAACTTGTGCATGGGATCAGCCAAGAGACACCCCTTCCCCTTCCCCTTCCCCTTCCCCTTCGGTTCCATGTTAGTAACCCCCAAGAACCTTTAGCCATCTCCCCTCCCCCTTCTTGTTGTTTTCGGCCGAGAAAGGAAAAGAGAGAGAGAGAGGAATCGGAAGAGAGAGGGAGGAAGAGAAAAACCGAGAGAGAAAGAGAGCAAGGGTCGAGAGGAGGAAGGAGGCGATCGCCGGCGTGAGGGAACCAGCGTCGGGAGTGGTCGGAAAGGAGGAGGAAGAGGGATTCCGTTAAGGTAAGTGTCCCGTTCGTTTTATTTGATGTTTTTCCTCGTCGGAGAATGTAAACCACCACCACCACCGCCGTAGCCACGACTGCCGGCGGTGGGGCCGCCGCGATGGCGGCAGAGAGTGCGTGCGCTTGCGGGTGTGTGGGTGTGTGCGGGTGTGGGGTTGCGGGTGATGTTGGGAGGTTTCGCCGGAGGTTATCGACCGCAACCACCATCGTCGCCGCCAACCACCACTACCGCCGGAGGCGGCAGTGGGTGGTGCATGGTGTGGTTCACCCCATGTCAGCCCTAAAACAGTAAGTCATGTTGCTTTGCGGGTCTGTTTGGATTAAGACGTCTCATTGGGTTCAAGTTCAAAAGGTTATCATTTTATGTAAATTGCACAGTTTCTACCCTGTTTTGTAAAAGTTATAACCTTTGTGTAAAGCCCGTATCCCGGTATGTAATTTATTAGTCTTAGCTATTTCTTTTAAGTTCAATTATTGTGGTTTCCGTAAACGGGGTTAGTCGAGTCGGGTCAAATCGTTAAATTGTCGAATTTTTTTGGTTAGTGGTGAGAGAGTTGTAAGTGAAGGGGCTAATTGTGCCAAAGGCCCAAAGATCCCACATGGGTTCGGCCCATGCAGATTGGTCAAGACCCATGTTATTTTTTTGTTTGGTGTGGTTGCCGTGAGAATAAGCAAAGGAAAACCAAACCACAAGAAAACCCTATTGTTCTCTCTTCATCTCCATTGTGTCGTGAACCACCCTCCTCTTCCCTTCTTTTCTGCTACCGCCGACCACCCAAACAACAGCCACCGCCGCCATCGCAGGTTCGCCGGAGAGAGAGTCCAGCGAGAGAGGGAGGGATCGAGAAAGAAAGAGTCGCCGGAGTGGGCGCCGCTGCTGTGTCGTCATCGTCAAGGTAAGACTCGTTCCCTTTGTTCTTTCTTTCGCTGCCATCTACACGCCACAACCCTACCACCGCCGGCACAGTAATGGCTGCCGCCGGCGGGTGCCGCCGGAAATCACCAGCGTGGTGGTCGTGAGGGCAGGTACGGTGTGGGGGTGAGGGTGTGTGGTCTAGTGGTTAGTCGGGTCATCTAATTGTCTCGTTATGCTTCGTAAAACACTGGTGGCCGCCGCCGCCACCCACCACTGCCGGAGGTGGCAGTGGGTGGTGCTGGAAATTGTCCAACTCGTGGAACCTTAACCCTAATCGAGGAATCTAAACTGATCGCTTAACCCGAACCGATTAAACTTTGAACCGTTCATAAATCGTCATTTTATGTGAATAATCGTTCAGCCACTGTTTTTACGACGGCTATAACTTTTCCGTCGTAACTCCGACGGAGCCGAAACTGGCGCCCACGGTTCAAGTTCGGGGTCGGGCACGTTTTCCGTGTTTTAGCGGAAAACTGGTTCGGTCTCTAGCTGGGCGAAAAAGTGGTCGCAAGTTCGGTAATTCGTCATTTCATGTGAAAACTTCTGGAATCTGCCTCGATCTTGCGAAAGCCTTAACCTTTCACTCGTAACTCGTTTTGACGTGATTTTGGTGCCCAAGGTTCCCATTTTGAGTTGGGGAGGTTTTTCGTGTTTTGCCGAAAGTCTGATTAAGCCCGTAGCTAGGCTGTTTTGGGCTGTTTGCACGGCTGGTCTGAAAACCGACAGCTTTGGTAGTCATTCGTATTTAATTCCTATTAAATTGTAGAAAAATCGTTAGGAGGCGTATAATATGTCCTTGAAACCCTATCTCAGAGTATCTTCTAACCATGAAATAATATTGAGAATTTTCTGGGTTTAAAGGGGTCGAAGCAGGTCCCGAACAGACCTGTTTGGCGAGATCGGAAAATAGTTTTAGTGACGGTTTAAGCGTGTGTCGTGTCGTAGGATCCGGGTCTCGTATTGACACGTTTTAACATGCGTTTAGGTGCTGGGAAGTGACCGTAATTGTGAAGCTTGAATTGTATTGTTAAGCTAGGCGCGCATTCGAGGTGAGTTCTCTCACTATAACTAATGACGGTTATTTTTACATTACGCTGTATATGTATGTGGTAGTTTTATTTGCTTTTGATGCGGGGTTAAATAGTGGGGTGTCTAGTCGGACCTTTATTGTTGTGACTACGCGGGTGGCGTAGGAGTTCGGCGGGGCCGAGGGTCACATACGCGGGTGGCGTAGTAATTCGGTGGGACCGAAGGTTGTATACGCGGGTGGCGTATGAACCCGGGGGTGCCGGATTGCGTTTACACGATGGTCGTGTGGTCGGTGGGACCGACGTATGCCTATTAGGTGGGTTGGTGTGAGTATGCAAGTTTATGATTTGTTCGTAGACTTGAATGCTGTTTATGTGCAAATATCTGTTTATGGTGGTGTGGAAATAACTGTGTTACTTATGGTGTAGAATTCACTAAATGCTGTTTATGTGCAAATATCTGTTTATGGTAGTGTGGAAATAACTGTGTTACTTATGGTGTTTGAATTCACTAAGCTTCGTGCTTACCCTTACCCAATAGATTGTGGTTTCAGGTGCGGGCGGCTCCAAGGCGTGACGAGTACACACTGGCGCACGAGGAGAGCTGGTTGCTTTATGGTTTTTAATAATTAAACGTTTAATTCCGCTGGTCTTTATTATGAAGATATTAATTATGTGTTTGCAAACGAAACGTTGGGATCATTTAATGAGTTGTTATAAATGAAATGTTTATTTAAAAATTTAAATTTGCTTGTAATTTTTGGGACGTTACAACTTGGTATCAGAGCACGGCTTGAGTGAATCAAACGCATTTCGGTGTGTTTGATCTCAAGTTTGCGGCTATAGAATTTTCTTTAAAGTTTTTGGGAAATAAAACGAAGGAAAGATCCGTTTGAGAGACGGTGATCGGAGGCGCAGTGTGTACAGTCAGCCGGAGCCAAAGGGGAAAGGTACAGTACTTAGTGTTTTATTGCTTTCTAGATCATAGAGTATGCATGCTAGATTGCCTGTTGTGGACACTATGTTGTATGTTGAACTACTTGCTATTAGGAATTTATGCTAATTATGATAGGTTACTAAGTGGATGCCCTCTAGGTTGTATGCTGTAAGAGATTTATAGCCTTAGAATATTCGATTTAGTTCTATTGCGCAGCTCTTGTTTGAGTCCAACCGTTCTAGGATAGAGTCTTGTATTCGACTGTCTATTTGTTTCGCACTGCATATGATCGGGTATTCGCGAGGCAACTCGTTATGATAAGTAGGGATTCGGCAGTAGCAAGGGTAGTGGTTTGGATGGAATTCCTAGGGAGCTAGGAAGAGTGTGTACATATGCCGGTGCGGGCATATGTGTATAGTTTCGGCGAGAAACTACTTGGACCCCTTGGGATGGAACTCGGAACGGGCGATGATAGGTGTGGATGGTAGTAGTAGAGCTCCTACTACCGGAAGCACAGGATCAATGCTCGAGTCGGGAAAAGTCGCGAGGAATCCAAGGAGTCGAGCGTGAGTGTTGCTAGTGTGAGTTATTGTGTGCTAATAACTCGTTGTAATTTTTACCCCAGAAATGGCCATCACTAAGGGAAACAACACTACTGAGCCAGGGATTGGCGCCGGGATCACTGCTGAGCAGATACGTGAGTTGATCGCGGCTGAAGTAAAGCATGCTATTAGGGAGGCAATCCCCGAGATTATTACCGCCGTTCGTGATGAGGTAGTAGTGATGATGGAGGCTGCTCGGAGCCAGGAACCTGAGTTAGAGGAACAGGCTAAGAAGAGGAAAACAGCACAGGCCGTTGCACCAGAATCGGCAATTCCAAAGAAGACGAGGTTTTCAGACTCGCTCTTGAATCAAAGGAGCGGTGGGTTTAAAACCATGGATGGTAGCAGAAGGAGAAATGACAAATGTTTCCAGTGTGGCCAGGTGGGGCACTACGGTCGCGACTGCAGGGAACCACCACAGATGGTCTGTTTTAACTGCAAACAGATGGGCCACGTGAAGGTCAACTGCCCGAATCCGAGGGTTACTGTTGGGGGTGGGGCACAAGGAGCTCCTGCGGCTGCTCCCTTGCGTATTACTGATGGTCGTGTGGGTCAGGCTGGACCCGAGGCGGCCGAGGTAGAGTTCTTTAACTGACGGTGGAAGAGGCACAGGCTACGCTTAAAGTGGTGACAGGTATATTTCATCACTTGATATTTGTATGTAGTTTCATTTTGCTTAAGCTGTGTGTTTAAGTACGTTCTTAGTTAACTCGGTGTCTGCTGTAGTGATGTTTGATAGCGGGGCTACCCATTTTTCTTTCGTGCCTGACACTTGTAGTTGAGGTTGTTGAGGTAATATTTGTTTTAAGTAGACCATTTTGGGTCAAAAATTGGCAATTGTGCTAGAATCATAGGCTTTTGAGCCGACTTTGATTTGAGGAAAACCCGTAGGATGATTTGATGTGAATTTCCAACTTGCCTTAAGAGGTTTAAATGTCTGGATGACAATAGTAGACCGAAGAGTTTCGGAGTAGTATGGGTCGAGACGTTGAATGCCGAATGAGTCATGCACGAAGTTATTTTGAAAATAAGATTGCATTAACAAATTCTTGTGTTTCAAATCTTTGTATGGACGGTGTTTTGGAATTTTGGGAACTGCTCAGCGCACACACACGATTTTGAAATATGGTTTTGAAAGTGTATGAAATCGTTTTATCACGGGAGTGCAAACTTGGTTAGAATTTGTCTCATTTTCGTTATTTTTCCAACGGTTCTTTCGGGTAAGATGATATCCGTGTTTTGGGGTGTTTAAAATGTGGGGCAAGTGACTACGGCTTGTGACTTTAACATTGGAACTCCTCCACATATGTTAGAGTTGAGACGAAAAGTTACATTCCACGGTGTCTGTATAAAGCTAATTGAGTGATTTGGTTAAAATAAGTTTTGTTTTACGACATGTCGAGTCGTGTGGGTTTAATGTCACGAGGTGCATATCTTATTTGTTTATGTGACCATTTGGGGAAATCTTGGAAATCAATTTAAAGAACCCCACCTTTTGAGATTTTATGAGATTTTAGTCGATATTTTCAAATGATGGAAACGGATTAGTTTTTATCTTTAAGTTTGAAACTTACACGAGACAGTTGTGTTTTAACAAAAATGTATTTGTAAACCGTTTCGTCGTTTTGTACGACTAGCTGACGTGCGTTATAATTTGTTGGTGAACCCGGTGCCACGACATTTTTATGATTTAAAAAGAGAAATTTTGGGGTCAAACGTCGTGGGACTGATTTTTAAATTTTGTGCACACTTTTGTCGCACCCTGGGTAAGGTCGAGTGGTTATTTTAAGTACATGTCTTGAGCTAACGTATACTAGAACCGTGGCGGCTCATTTATTTATTTATTTATTTATTTCACTCTGCGTTTTGTGAGCAAACTGAGCTGCAATTGAACGATTTTCAACATGATTTTCCTATGTGGGACGAGCGTGTCTAGTTTTGCGTAACTATCGATCTGGTAATAGTAGTTTTATTACATACGATCTTTTTGAGATGAAAATCCTGATGTTGAAAATATTTTGTAAATGATTTTGTAAACCATTTGGGGAAATGTGCTTTTAAGTGTCATGTGTCATTCCGAGAATTTTAAGGGTGTGAGTCCTTTTGGAAAACTCTTTTGTTTAACCCGTGTTGAGTCTGGGACTAAGGGTTGATTTCAGAGTATTGCTTGCTTAAACTTTGTTTAAACGCATTTTCCGACCTATGGGTCTAGCAAGCGTGGAGCATTTTGCTTGGTTTTGACTTGGAGTTAGTCATGGGCTAATTGCCCGGTTTTAATGACTCGAGGTGGAGTCTTGTTGATGAATTGTTTTGTCGCACCGCTTGGCATTCATTTCACGTCGAGTACCTACACGTTTGGGTGAGGGAGACAATCCGGAATAGGCACTTGTGGGTAGGCTGTTTTGCTCTGGATCCTTAGGCACGTTAGTCAGTCACTGGTAGTGGTCGGTTGGGTATCTCGGGGGGAGGCCCCGGTGTTCAGGTGTTATAGCCTAGGCTTTCTAGTGGGTGCTAGGAGGATATAGTTGTGGGAACTTACCTGAGAGGTAATTCCGATGTGCGGGGCCCTGAGGCGTTACCTGAGAGGTAGGCGTCAGGGTGTACCCTCGGTTCAGATAACTTAGCTTTGTAGAGCGAGTGTGGGGGATACGTCGACGATGGGAGGTTGAGTATTCCACGCGTGTTGGTAATGTAGGCCGGGTAGTATCGGTTAAGGGAATGACCTACGTGTGTGTTAGTGGACTTGATTGTAGGGGATATCTATTTGTGTTAGTGTCTAGGATAATACCACGCTTATGTGGTTCATGGTAATCGGTTGGACCGATGTTCGGTGGGTGGCCGATGTACGTTATTGTATTCGGTTGGACCGATATTCGGCTGGGCCGATGGGTGTATTTATTCGGTTGGACCGATATTCGGCTGGGCCGATGGTTGTATTTATTCGGTTGGACCGATATTCGGCTGGGCCGATGGGTGTATTTATTCGGTTGGACCGATATTCGGCTGGGCCGATGGTTGTATTTATTCGGTTGGACCGATATTCGGCTGGGCCGATGGGTGTATTTATTCGGTTGGACTGATATTCGGCTGGGCCGATGGTTGTATTTATTCGGTTGGACCGATATTCGGCTGGGCCGATGGGTGTATTTATTCGGTTGGACCGATATTCGGCTGGGCCGATGGTTGTATTTATTCGGTTGGACCGATATTCGGCGGGGGGGGGGGGGGGGGGGGGGATGTTTGTTAATGTGATACATTGTGAATTTTGGGAGTCTAGTAGAACTTGTAGAAGTTAATCGACAGTTAAGGGTAGGAATGATCGTAGTCGAGTATCATGTAGTGTATACTGTGAGCAGCTTTAGAATGGTTAGAGCTTGAGATTTGAATCAAGATGTATGGAATAACTAAGGTTGGGAGAACAAACGAAGTCGTTTGACTAGGAATGATTCCAATTGTTGGGGTGTTCTTCCGATCATTTTGTCAGTGTCCTAGAAGGGGTACGTTGGTTAGAAAAGTATTCGAGAAGTTTTAGAAGAAATTTCAGGTGGACGTAGGAACCTGAGGTTGAGATGAGGGAGAACTATCCGGAGCTATTCGTAGGCAGAGACTTCGAGGACGAAGTCTAATCCAAGTGAGGGAGAGTTGTAAAGCCCGTATCCCGGTATGTAATTTATTAGTCTTAGCTATTTCTTTTAAGTTCAATTATTGTGGTTTCCGTAAACGGGGTTAGTCGAGTCGGGTCAAATCGTTAAATTGTCGAATTTTTTTGGTTAGTGGTGAGAGAGTTGTAAGTGAAGGGGCTAATTGTGCCAAAGGCCCAAAGATCCCACATGGGTTCGGCCCATGCAGATCGGTCAAGACCCATGTTATTTTTTTGTTTGGTGTGGTTGCCGTGAGAATAAGCAAAGGAAAACCAAACCACAAGAAAACCCTATTGTTCTCTCTTCATCTCCATTGTGCCGTGAACCACCCTCCTCTTCCCTTCTTTTCTGCTGCCGCCGACCACCCAAACAACAGCCACCGCCGCCATCGCAGGTTCGCCAGAGAGAGAGTCAAGCGAGAGAGGGAGGGATCGAGAAAGAAAGAGTCGCCGGAGTGGGCGCCGCTGCTGTGTCGTCATCGTCAAGGTAAGACTCGTTCCCTTTGTTCTTTCTTTCGCTGCCATCTACATGCCACAACTCTACCACCGCCGGCACAGTAATGGCTGCCGCTGGCGGGTGCCGCCGGAAACCACCAGCGTGGTGGTCGTGAGGGCAGGTACGGTGTGGGGGTGAGGGTGTGTGGTCTAGTGGTTAGTCGGGTCATCTAATTGTCTCGTTATGCTTCGTAAAACACTGGTGGCCGCCGCCGCCACCCACCACTGCCGGAGGTGGCAGTGGGTGGTGCTGGAAATTGTCCAACTCGTGGAACCTTAACCCTAATCGAGGAATCTAAACTGATCGCTTAACCCGAACCGATTAAACTTTGAACCGTTCATAAATCGTCATTTTATGTGAATAATCGTTCAGCCACTGTTTTTACGACGGCTATAACTTTTCTGTCGTAACTCCGACGGAGCCGAAACTGGCGCCCACGGTTCAAGTTCGAGGTCGGGCACGTTTTCCGTGTTTTAGCGGAAAACTGGTTCGGTCTCTAGCTGGGCGAAAAAGTGGTCGCAAGTTCGGTAATTCGTCATTTCATGTGAAAACTTCTGGAATCTGCCTCGATCTTGCGAAAGCCTTAACTTTTCACTCGTAACTCGTTTTGACGTGATTTTGGTGCCCAAGGTTCCCATTTTGAGTTGGGGAGGTTTTTCGTGTTTTGCCGAAAGTCTGATTAAGCCCGTAGCTAGGCTGTTTTGGGCTGTTTGCACGGCTGGTCTGAAAACTGACAGCTTTGGTAGTCATTCGTATTTAATTCCTATTAAATTGTAGAAAAATCGTTAGGAGGCGTATAATATGTCCTTGAAACCCTATCTCAGAGTATCTTCTAACCATGAAATAATATTGAGAATTTTCTGGGTTTAAAGGGGTCGAAGCAGGTCCCGAACAGACCTGTTTGGCGAGATCGGAAAATAGTTTTAGTGACGGTTTAAGCGTGTGTCGTGTCGTAGGATCCGGGTCTCGTATTGACACGTTTTAACATGCGTTTAGGTGCTGGGAAGTGACCGTAATTGTGAAGCTTGAATTGTATTGTTAAGCTAGGCGCGCATTCGAGGTGAGTTCTCTCACTATAACTAATGACGGTTATTTTTACATTACGCTGTATATGTATGTGGTAGTTTTATTTGCTTTTGATGCGGGGTTAAATAGTGGGGTGTCTAGTCGGACCTTTATTGTTGTGACTACGCGGGTGGCGTAGGAGTTCGGCGGGGCCGAGGGTCACATACGCGGGTGGCGTAGTAATTCGGTGGGACCGAAGGTTGTATACGCGGGTGGCGTATGAACCCGGGGGTGCCGGATTGCGTTTACACGATGGTCGTGTGGTCGGTGGGACCGACGTATGCCTATTAGGTGGGTTGGTGTGAGTATGCAAGTTTATGATTTGTTCGTAGACTTGAATGCTGTTTATGTGCAAATATCTGTTTATGGTGGTGTGGAAATAACTGTGTTACTTATGGTGTAGAATTCACTAAATGCTGTTTATGTGCAAATATCTGTTTATGGTGGTGTGGAAATAACTGTGTTACTTATGGTGTAGAATTCACTAAGCTTCGTGCTTACCCTTTCCCAATAGATTGTGGTTTCAGGTGCGGGCGTCTCCAAGGCGTGACGAGTACACACTGGCGCGCGAGGAGAGCTGGTTGCTTTATGGTTTTTAATAATCAAACGTTTAATTCCGCTGGTCTTTATTATGAAGATATTAATTATGAGTTTGCAAACGAAACGTTGGGATCATTTAATGAGTTGTTATAAATGAAATGTTTATTTAAAAATTTAAATTTGCTTGTAATTTTTGGGACGTTACATTTTGCTAGGAATGTCGGATTGGGATGGAGCTGGTGCCAAAAGTTCCCATTCTGAGTCTAGTAACTTTTATATGTTTTGTGGAAAAACCAGTTCGGGCCATAGCTAGTGTCAAATTGCCATTTTATACGGGCAGGTCCTGTTTTAGCTGCTCTGAGAGGTGTTTTTGTAAAATTCACATAGAGTGCTAGGAATATCGTTAGGACGCGTGCGATACGTCCCTGAAACCGTAAGACATTGAACTTCCTGAATGTGGAATTAGATTTTTGGTTTGATCAGTTTAGCAGGGGTAAAATGGGTCCCGAACAGACCTGCGTTTTTAGTATAAAAGCTGGAATTTTTAGTTTCGTTAAACTAGTAAAAGTGTCGTGAGTTGGGACCTTCCGTTGACGTTTTTAGTGCGTAATTAGGTGGGAAAATGTGAGGAAGGTTGACGTGCTGGTGTTGCGGCTCGGGAGCGCGTCGCTTTGCTTTGAGGTGAGTTCTCTCACCGCGTAGTTAGGAATTTCATGCATATCGTTATTTTGTGCTACGTGTTATTACGTGGTTACGTGAATTAGTTGGGATATGATATCTAGTTGTGATCTGTTGAATGTGTATGTGAATTATGTATGCTTGTGTACACCTCTGTGGGACTGGGGGGCTCGGTGGGACCGAGGGCTCGGTGGGACTGAGCTAGTACAATTGTGTTATCTTTACTCGGTGGGACCGAGGACTCGGTGGGACTGAGCTTGTATCAATGTCTTTACTCGGTGGGACCGAGGGCTCGGTGGGACTGAGCTTGTATCGATATATTTTGGTGTGCTCGGTGGGACCGAGGTTCGTATTTATACGCTAATTGTTATGTGGATTTATATCCGTGGTGATGGTGATGTTGCCTACTGGCGAGTAAGGGTGATATACGTGGGGTTGCTACCTGCGTGTGTGATAGGATTCACTAAGCGTTTAGCTTACCCTTTTCCCAATATGTTGTGATTTCAGGTGCGAGCGGCAGTCGGGCTTGACGGTACACACACTAGGCGCGGAGTGTCAAGAATTGTTTAAGTTTCACTTTCAAACCTTTGGATTTTATTTTATGAAATTTCCGCTGCATAAACTTTATTGACTGTTCGAGTTAATGACGTTAACTTCATTTGAGTTACGAATTATTAAATTGTGATTGTTTTATAATGAAATGCATGTTTTTAAAATGTTAAATTCCTTGTAATTTTTGGGACGTTACAACTTGGTATCAGAGCACAACTTGAGTGAATCAAACACATCTCGGTGTGTTTGGTCCAAGTTGCGGCTATGAAGTTTTTTAAACTCTCTTAATAGAATCTTTGAAAATAAATGAACGGAGAAAGCCCGTTTGGGAAACGGTGATCGTGGGCGCAGTGTGTACAGTCAGCCGACGCCAATTGGGAAGGTACAACACTTAGTGTATTTATTGCTTTCTAGACATAGGGTATGCATGCTAGATTGCCGAGGTTGTTTACACTGTACTGTACGATGACTGCTTGCTAGTAGGAATCAATTCTAGTTATAGTAGGTTGTCAAGTGAAGGCCCTATAGGTTGCATGCAGTAAGAATCATATAGCCTTAGAATATTTGATTTAGTTCTATTGCGCAGCTCTTGTTTGAGTCCAACCGTTCTAGGATAGAATCTTGTATTCGAATGTCTATTTGATTCACGCTGCGTGCGACTGGGTATTCGCGAGGCAACTCGTTATGGCTAACAGGGATTCCGTTGTAGCAAGAGTAGTGGGATGAGATGAAATTCCTAGTGAGCTGGGAATAGCGTTTACATATGAGTACGTATGCTAGATTGCTTTCTAGAACATAGGAGTATGTATGTTAGATTGCTTACATGGATTTTGTGGTACTGTATACTTGTTACTTGCTATTAGGAACTCATGCTAGCCTTGATAGGTTGTTATGTGAATGCACCTTAGGTTGTATGCAGTAGGAACTGAATAGCCTTAGAATGTTGGATTTAGTTCTATTGCGCAGCTCTTGTTTGAGTCCAACCGTTGTAGGATAGAATCTTATATTCAAATGTCTATCTGGTTTCACTGTATACGACTGTGCGTTTACGAGGCGACTCGTCAGGGCTAGTGGGGGTTCCGTTCTAGCAAGGGTGGTGGGGTATTACGACTTTTCTAGGGAGCTAGGAAAAGTGTTTGCATATGCCGGAATGGGCATATGTGTTTGTTTGTGGTAAGCAACTACTTGGACGTCCCGGGACATGACTCGAAACGAGTAAGGATAGGTGTGAAGGGTAGTAGTAGAGCTCCTACTATCTGAAGCACAGGATCCGTGCTCGAGTCGGGGAAAGTCACGGAGAATCCGAAGAGTTGAGTGTGAGCGTAGTTAGCAGGTTTTAATGTGTGCTAGTAGCTCGTTAAGGAGGAACAACAATGTTGATCCAGATGCTGATGCTGGAATTATTCCTGATCAGATTCGTGAGATGTTTGCAGTCGAGGTGACGCATATTTTGAGGAGGCGATCCCCGAAATTATTACCGCCATTCGTGATGAGGTAATAGTGTCGATGGAGGAGCGCATCGCGGAGATTCCACCCCCTGCGGGTGGGCAGCCCCGAACAAGAGGGTCGCGATCGGTTATGGAGTGCACATTCCTTACCGGTGGTTGTCCTGCGAACTAGAAGGTTCGCTTCGCGGTGAATCTGTTACGAGACAGAGTGAAAGACTGGTATGCTACTGCTTTGATGCTTAACGGGCGCACTACTGGACCTGGGAGGAGTTTGTCGTATGTTTCGTGTAGAGCATGTGCCTCTAGTGGAGATGGAGAGGAGTGCCAAAGAGTTCTTGGAGCTCTGTCAGACTGCGGAGGCCATAAAGGAGGTGAACCGAAAGTTTACGGAAATGACATTATTCTATCCTTAGCATGCTGCTTTTGAGGACATGAAGAGGACACGGTACAAGGATATGTTACGTACCAAGATCAGGGAGTTCGTGAGTACCGCGCAGTATGCTTCACTTGCTGTAGTGATGGAGGCGGCCTGAGGTAGAGTTCGTCAACTGGGAGTGGAGGGGGCACAAGCTACGTATAAAGTGGTGACAGGTACGTTCTTGGTTAACTCGGTGCTTGCTGTGGTGACGATTGATAGCGGGGCTACTCATCCTTCCGTGTCTCACATAGTCAGTGAGTGTTTGGGGCCGAGTCGTAGGACGGTTAGGCTGTCCACTTGTGGTTGCAGTTGCTGAAGACAGGACCTTGACGGTTACTGACGTGTACCGGGGGTGCACTTTGGAGATCTCTGGTGTGAGGTTCCCGATTGATTTGATTCCGATCACTATGCGGGAGTCGTGTGTGACTGTGGGCATGGATGGGATTGATGCGTATGATGCGGAGATTGTTTGTCGACAAGTACGAGTTCGAACCCCAAGCGGGGGAGAAATGCTAGTTCAGGGCGGCTGTTTTTGTAAAATTCACATAGAGTGCTAGGAATATCGTTAGGACGCGTGCGATACGTCCCTGGAACCGTAAGACATTGAACTTCCTGAATATGGAATTAGATTTTTGGTTTGATCAGTTTAGCAGGGGTAAAATGGGTCCCGAACAGACCTGCGTTTTTAGTATAAAAGCTGGAATTTTTAGTTTCGTTAAACTAGTAAAAGTGTCGTAAGTTGGGACCTTCCGTTGACGTTTTTAGTGCGTAATTAGGTGGGAAAATGTGAGGAAGGTTGACGTGCTGGTGTTGCGGCTCGGGAGCGCGTCGCTTTGCTTTGAGGTGAGTTCTCTCACCGCGTAGTTAGGAATTTCATGCATATCGTTATTTTGTGCTACGTGTTATTACGTGTTATTACGTGGTTACTTGAATTAGTTGGGATATGATATCTAGTTGTGATCTGTTGAATGTGTATGTATGCTTGTGTACACCTCAGTGGGACCGAGGGCTCAGTGGGACCGAGGGCTCGGTGGGACTGAGCTATGTAAGCTTGTGTACACCTCAGTGGGATTGGGGGGCTCGGTGGGACCGAGGGCTCGGTGGGACTGAGCTAGTACAATTGTATTATCTTTACTCGGTGGGACTGAGCTTGTATCAATGTCTTTACTCGGTGGGACCGAGGGCTCGGTGGGACTGAGCTTGTATCGATATATTTTGGTGTGCTCGGTGGGACCGAGGTTCGTATTTATACGCTAATTGTTATGTGGATTTATATCCGTGGTGATGGTGATGTTGCCTACTGGCGAGTAGGGGCGATATACGTGGGGTTGCTACCTGCGTGTGTGATAGGATTCACTAAGCGTTTAGCTTACCCTTTTCCCAATATGTTGTGATTTCAGGTGCGAGCGGCAGTCGGGCTTGACGGTACACACACTAGGCGCGGAGTGTCAAGAATTGTTTAAGTTTCACTTTCAAACCTTTGGATTTTATTTTATGAAATTTCCGCTGCATAAACTTTATTGACTGTTCGAGTTAATGACGTTAACTTCATTTGAGTTACGAATTATTAAATTGTGATTGTTTTATAATGAAATGCATGTTTTTAAAATTTTAAATTCCTTGTAATTTTTGGGACGTTACATAAAATAAAAAACCAAATAGCAAAGATGTTAATCACTGTAAGCATGAAATAGACTAGAGAAACACCATTAAGAGAAAACCAAGGATGAAGATGAAGATATAGATGAATCGTGAAGTTAAAGGAGGTAACATTTGTTGAATTTCACCAATTTACTTGTGTTGTATCAATTAGAAATCTAACGCTTCACCAATGAAAACGGAGATGAACGAGGATGAACCGAGATTACACGAAGATGAACGACAATAAAACCGAGATGAACGACGATGAACCGACAATGAAACCGAGATGAACGACAATGAAACCGAGATGAAACGAAGATGAACGGCGATGGACCGACAATGAAACTGAGATGAACGACAATGAAACCGAGATGAAATGGAGATGAACGATGATGAACCGAGATTACACGGAGATGAACGACAATGAAACCGAGATGAAACGAAGATGAACGACGATGAACCGAGATTACACGGAGATGAACGACTATGATAAGGATGGTGTCAAATTTTTTTAAAATCCGAAACCCACTGTGATAGAGATGGTGTGGATCATTTTGCAAAAAAAAATCGATACCCACTGTGATAGGGATATTGCTTGAAAAAATCTATGCTCTTCTTCACCAGACAACAAGTGTTTTGGGAAAGTTGAGATCAAATACTATATGATTCCAGGTTATACTTCAAGTGGGCCCGCCATTAGTAACGGAACAAGCACAGGCAATTCGTATCCCAGTTTCACAAGATTCAACCATGGAAAATATGCAGTTAGTGACATAAAAGCGCACATCGGGACCAGTAATTTGATTTGGGATCACTTCTATACAACAGCCGGCATTAGTTTTGGAACGTATAATCCTGCAATTGTGTTGCAGCTTCAGAAGATATTTGATGCCGATTGGGATTCTCCTTATGCCGTGCCGCTTGAATCATTGCAGGATGGACACACTTTTTCAAGCTGAATTAATGGCATTTTACTTTACAATTAAGTAGGGATTCCTAGTAATGATGACACAATATAATAGTTAATTACAATCCTATTATGTTTCCATATTTAATCGAATGACATCAAAAAGACAACATTACCCTTTGCAATTAAATTAAAATAAAAAGGCATGAAAAAAGTGATTGGTTGAAAATGGTTTCTAAAGTTTGCATTTTAATGGTGGTTTTCACATGATCCCTCCTCTCTCTCTCTCTCTCTCTCTCTCTCTCTCTATATATATATATATATATATATATATATATATATATATATATATATATACAGGATACAAATCAAATACAAACCATGTATTTGATGCACCCCTTACAAACCACAGTCTGCATATGTGCAGAATGGTTCTGCATATATGCATTGTCCCATATGAATGTATGTTCATTATTGCACGTATTCATATGCATATATGCATAACCAGTCTGCACATATGCATACTGTGGTTTGTAAGGGGTGCAACAAATGCAAGGTTTGCATTTTATCGAGCCTCTATATATATATATATATATATAAAGGAATTGGAGTATGGATCCTTTAACTCTTACTTTATTCATCCCTTAATTTCTTCATCTTGATTCAGGTTTGTTTTTCTTCTCATCTTTTAAGTTTCTTCATTTTGTTTCTCATTTGTTTTTATTCTAAGCGATCTCTCCATCCCTCAATTTATGTCTCTCTATCTCCTTACCAAATACTCCTATCGACAAAGAGAAGTATAAATACACATGAGTTTAATCGGGTAAACCCGATATCACTCACAATTTGTTCGTCTACGACATATATATATATATATATATATATATATATATATATATATATATATATATATATATTACTTAGGGGGCCATTCAAGGGAGAACTAGTTTGTTTGTGGTAACTGTGAGATCCAATATGAGCTACATATTAAGCATTAAATTAGAAAATTATTATTTTTGGTAATTTAGTTTGAAATTTAAATTAAAGGGTATTTTAGGTATTCAAAAAATCTCTCCTCTCTCCTCTCTCTTCTCACCTATCTCCTCTCTCCGGTGATACCCAGATCACTGTGATACCAAGATCACCAAGATCACTGTGATACCAAGATAATGACGAGCACACTGTGATACCCTTTGTAAACGGTTCAATGTGATACCGATGCCCAATGTGATACAACTAAAATCGGTATCACAGACACTGTGATACAACCAAAATCGGTATCACAGACAATGTGATACCCTTGTGTTACACCGAAACCCTAAAATCAAAATCAACCATAATCATCAAAACACAAAATGATGAATCAATATCAAAAGCAAACCAAGATCTGAAAATCAAACCCACATCTTGAACTATAAGAAGGTGTGGAGGCAGGGTATCACCGAGAAAAATCAGATATTGAACTCTAAGAAGGTGTGAAGGAATCTGTTCCATCGTCTCCATCATAGGCACCGCCGCCGCCAGCCCAGAAAAATCACCAGTGTCGTAGATGTTGACGGTGGGAGCGGTAGTGGTTGCAGAATCTTAACAACGATAGACGGTATAGTCAGTTCCAATCGCCGAGTCCCATCTACCAAACAAACAACCGTCCTAGCGCCGATCACCGGTGGTTGTAGGGAAGAATCCGTCGACGACGGTACTGGTCATGGTTGAAGAATCCATAGAAAAAGTCTAGTGCGATGCAATTGGAGTCTGCATAGAAGGAATTAGGTTAGGTCAGAGAGAGAGAGGGGGGAGGGAGAGAGACGACGCACAAAAATAATGGAGAAATTTTAGAACTTGATAATTTATTTCGATTTGCAAAACAAATTTACTCAAATACCCTTTTATATGTATTTAAACTATATGTTAATTATCTTAAATGTGTGGCTCATATTGAATCTCAAGGTTATCACAAATTAAATAGTTCTCATTTGATTAGGCCTCATACTACTTATATATACATGCTAGCAAAAAGTCTTAAATACTAATTTTAAAGCACAATGTATAAGCTATTAAAGGATAAATAAAGGAATTGGAGTATGGATCCATTGAGGTTTTAGAATTTTGTGAGAATTTTGATTTACTTTTTATTTTTGTGGTATTTATAGGTTGCGAGAATAAATATATGTTGGAGTTCGAGGGAAAGTTGTCCGGTTCAAGTACGCTAAATGTGGATTCTCATCTCTGTCTTTTATGTTTTTTTTATACTTTATCAAAATTTTAAGCACCTCAATCCAAATTTTCTTTGTTCTCAAAATTTTCCCATCTTTGTTGATGTAACTATTATCAAAACATTAATTAATTAGACTATTTATTGTTGTTGGTTACACCCAATATTTTTTAATTCTTTTCTCTGACGTGACTCTGCTTTTTTATTTACATAATAATTATTGTATATATACATATATAATTATAAACTCTTTTATATAAATAAAATTACGATAAATATATGTATATTTTTATTTACATACTTGAATATAATATGTATATATACATGAGACTTGAATATAATAATATGTATATTTTTATTTACATTTATCTGAATTTTGTTTTTTTAATTGGTGTAATTATTAACAAACATTAAATTAATTAGACTATTCATCATCTTTAATTACACTCAAATTTATTAATTTCTTTTATTTTACATGACTCTAATATTATATTTATATAAATTAATGAACATACATATAATCATTATGTTTAAAAACTCATTTATACAAATGAAATTATAATTAATATGCATAATTCTATTTACAAGACACTTGAATATAATAATATGTGTATTTGTATATGTATCCACATAAGAATAAAGGGTGTTTGGTTTGGGGTATTGAGGGGTAAGGAATGAGAATGATAATGAATAATATGATTTGGTTTGATATAATATAATGGATTCATTATCCTAAACCTATTGATTTTCATTTCTGACCAAATTGGGGGAAATGGAAATCTTATCCTGCTTAGTAATTTTTTCCCTTATATCCCTTCGTCTCTTGATGTGAATGAAACATATTTTTTATCTTTATGTTGGACAACACATGTTTGTATTAAAAATATTATATTATAAATTTTTATGATTATACCGGTTTAACCAAACAACATCAATGCAATGCTCATTTCTATTCCCATTCTACTCCATTCTCATTCCTTAAAATGAACCAAACGTCATTTATCCCGCTTATAATTATATAACTAATGTAATGAAATAAAATAAAGATGACACTTATAACTTCAGAATAGTTATCAATTATATTATTTACATAACATTCTTTATATATATATTAGTTATAAAATAATATATTTACTAAATCATTACACACGAGTTTCAAAAATTATATTGATTTCTATTATATTTTAAAAGAATTAATTAAATATCTAAAATCTCAATGAATATATAAAGTTAAAAAATATTATCATTGAAAATCTTATTAAATTTACTGTATAAATTAATATAAATGAAATAAAAAACAATATATATATATATATATATATATTGTCAAAATTAATATATAATTAAATACTAATTATTAACCACCCATTAACAAATTAATGAAACATTGATTACGTTTAATGTCAGTAATTACAATCAATATATAAATAAATAATTATTATTAACCCTCCTTTTAATAAATAACATCCTTATTACATTTATATCATAAATCAATATTTAATATAAAAAAACAATTCTAGAATTAATATATATATATATATATATATATAATTATAATAAAAAATGAAACTTATTAAAATTAATATGAAAACATGTATAATAGAAGATGATAGAAACAATATAAAAAGATTAAATTAGAACAACCAAAAATATAAAATTAGAAATGATAACTTACTACAATCATTGATATATAAATTCTTTCGGTTTCATTTTTTAATCTAAGTTGAAATCAAACTTTATATAAAAATGAAACTATAATCCGATATAATACCTCTCATTTTTATGGAAGGATTAAAACACCTTCAATGTATATATTAAAGCAATACGCAAAAGATAATGAAGTGACATAATGTGATTTGAGTATTCTTCAAATCTTGAAATGTGATCTGATTTGGCTATCTTTGTAATAACCATGATCTTATTTTTCAAGATGTAAAGAATAAAGGAGTTTTTGGGAAAGATTTCAAGTTGGAGGCTCTAAATGAATAAAAGAATGAGGACTTTGGTGCAATTAGTAAAAGGTATAAAATCTTTCATTTACCTTAAATTCATTTCATGTGTGTATGTGTGTGAAGGCTCGAAGAACACAGAGAGAATTCTATTGAATACCGATCGCATCCAAATCAAAAGGGAATCAAGAAGTAGGAATTGGAAGCTAATTACTGCATAAATTGTTCCAGGTAAACTCATGTGCTCAACCTATTCTTTTATTGTATAGAAACATTTAGGCTATTTGAGGTTTTCTTGTGGAAGAATATTGGGTAATGATGCTATTAAATGATTTTGGGTATTATCGATTGGTTTAAGAATGAACGAATTGATAAGGAATGGTTAAATCCTAGTATTAATCCATTTAATATGGTGAAATCGAGCTTTGGCTTGGTTTAAGAGAAGTTTTTGGCATCTGAACGCTCTATTCGGTAAGTCGCCACATGTTGGTCTGGAGCATGTTTCCGGACAACATTCCCGATAGGTAGTATTCGGACTATTGTATCTGAAAAGCCGGTGTCCGGAAGCCGCATCCGGTTTGTGAGTACCCGGTAGAGAGGTATCCGCGAAGTTGGGGCCGGGGAGGGGTATCCGGGGAGAGGGTACCTAGTAACTCGGTGTCCGGTATAGACCGCATCCAGGGAGTGACACTCGGACAATCGGTGTCCGGTAAGTCTGTGTCCGGGGAGTGTGTACCCGGAAACTTACTCGGTTTTCCTTCTGTCCATTTTTCTTGCGAAAATCAGGTCCTTCCTGTGAATTAGGTCGAATTGAGGATTGTATGGGAGTTAAGTGTGAGTGTCAAAAGTATTCGGGTAGCTTATGTTCTTATCATTTATCGTAGGCTTATCGTTTGGAAGTCAGAGATAAAAGAAGAAAATTTGATAAAGATGCCAGGTGAGTTTTCTAACTAAATGCGTATTTTAAACGTGCTTTCAGGATTTAAAAAACGGATATGAAATGGTATGTTTTGTTACATGAAAATGCGTGTTTGGAAGTTAACTTAAAATGTATGCATACATTGTTGATAGATGTGTATTGGCTAAGTCGGGGGGGGGGGGGGGGTATGTCCCGCCAGTGCTCATACCCGGGGGGGGGGGGGGGGTGTCCCGTTTATGCCATGGGAGGTGTGACCCAGTAAGGCAGTGTGAGACTGACACGTTGTCACTTCCGAGTGACTTCAGTGTGCCACTTACTGTAAAGCCCGTATCCCGGTATGTTTATGTATTCATTTATTTTTAAAATTTTCTTTTCCTCTTCGCGTTGCCGGTTATCGGGTTTAGGCGGCAAAGACCGTATTTGTTTTGTTTGGGGTTCGGTGTCAAGGGACCAAAAATGCGAAACTTTTCGGGATTGTCGTAGTTGTGTGTGTTTGGCTAAGTCGAGGGGCTGTTTTGTGCAATATGGGAAATTGGGGGCTGGACTCGGCCCATGCAACAGCCGAGCCCCACCTCCCTTCGTTTTTTTTTCTCTCGGCCACAAAACCCACGTAGAAGATTGAAAACCTAATTCCTTCTCCCCATTTTTTTTCCTTAGCCGGCCGTGAGTGAGAGGCGAGAAGGGAGAGAGTGATCGCGAGGTGAGAGAGATCGAGAAGAGAGGGAGTTAGAGAGGATCGGCGAGAAGAGAGTGGGTGATTCGCCGGAGTTCTTGCCGACCGTCGCTGCTACCACCGGTGTTCTTCGCGAGGTAAGCGTTTAACTCAGTCTCGTCTTCTTCTCGGTTTCATCGCCGGACCATCGCAGATCACCAGCACCGCCGCAACTTTGGTTGCCGGCGGCGTGGCTGCCGTTGTGCGCCACCGCGGTGGTGGTTGTGTTCTCGTCGAGAGGGTCAGGCCGCCGTGGGTGTGTGGGTGCGCTCGATGTTAGTTAAGATCTAAGGTTGTGTTGCGTTCGTAAAACCGCCGCCGCCACCGGCGACCACCCCTGCCGGAGGTGGCAGTGGGTGGTGCGTGGCCGTAACCTGTTTTTAATCAGCGTAGAACCCTTTAAGCCATGACTTAATCGTTTAAGCCGTTTCGTTCAAACCGTCGTTTTATAATCATCATTTCATGTGAATAATTGTTCAGCCACTGTTTTTGCGACGGACATAACTTTTCCGTCGTAACTCCGTTTGAGCCGAAACTGGCGCCCACGGTTCAAGCTCGGGGTCGGGCACGTTTTCCGTGTTTTAGCGGAAAACTGGTTCGGCCTCTAGCTAGGTGGAAAAGTGGTCGTAAGTTCAGTGATTCGTCGTTTCATGTGAAAAAATCTGGAATCTGCCATTGTTTTGGAAAAACCATAACCTTTTGTTCATAACTCGTATCTGGGTGAGACCAGCGCCAAAAGTTCCCTTTTTGAGTCTATAAACTCTTCTGTGTTTTGTGCGAAGCCCAGTTCGGGACGTAGCATTGGTCAAAATGTCATTTTATACTGAATGATGCTGATTTTTCGCTGTTCGGGGAACTGTTTTTGTAAAATCCATTTTAAATTGTAGAAAAATCGTTAGGAGGCGTATAATATGTCCTTGGAACCCTAACTCATAGTACTATCTGACCATGAAGAAATATTGAGAATTTTCTGGGTTTAAGGAGGTCGAAACAGGTCCCGAACAGACCTGTTTGGCGAGACCGGGAAGTAGTTTTAGTGACGGTTCAGCGGGTGTCGTGTTTTAGGGCCCGGGTCTCGTATTAATATGTTTTAACACTCGTTTAGGTGTTGGGAAGTGATCTTGGATTGTGGAGCTTAAATTTGTGTTGGTGAGCTAGACGCGCTAACGAGGTGAGTTCTCTCACTATATCTAATAATGGTTGTTTTATCATTGCTGTAGTACGTGTGTGGTAGCTTTATGTGATTGTGTTGTGGAACTAGATAGTGGGGTGTCTAGTTGATACTATGTTGTCATGTTAACTCGGTGGGACCGAGGATCCGGCGGGGCCGGAGATTTTATACGCGGGTGGCGTAGAGACTCGGTGGGACCGGGGATTCGGCGGGGCCGGAGATGTTATCATGTGGTCGGTGGGACCGACTTGTGCCTTTTATGTGGGTGGGTGTGGATATACATGTTTATGATTTGTTCGTAGACCTGTATGATCGTTTATGTGTCACTATCTGTTTTAGGAGTAGTGTGGAATAACTGTGTTATTTATGGTGTTTGAATTCACTAAGCTTCGTGCTTACCCTTTCCCCATAAACTGTGGTTTCAGGTACGGGCGGCTCCAAGGCGTGACGAGTACACACTGGCGTGCGAGGAGAGCTGGTTGCTTTATGGTTTTTAATAATTAAACGTTTATTCCGCGGGTTTTTATTATGAGGATATTAATTATGAGTTTGCAAACGAAACGTTGGGATCATTTAATGAGTTGTTATAAATGAAATGTTTATATAAAAATTTAAATTTGCTTGAAATTTTTGGGACGTTACAACTTGGTATCAGAGCACGGCTTGAGTGAATCAAACGCATTTCGGTGTGTTTGATCTCAAGTTTGCGGCTATAAAATTTTCTTTAAAATTTTTGGGAAATAAAAAGAAGGAAAAATCCGTTTGAGGAACGGTGATCGAGGGCGCAGTGTGTACAGTCAGCCGGAGCCAAGGGGGAAAGGTACATTGCTTAGTGTTGTATTTCATTCTAGATCATAGGGTATGCATGCTAGATTGTCTATGTTGTTTACATTGTACTGTATGATGATTGCTTGCTGGTAGGAATCAATGCTAGTCATAGTAGGTTGTTAAGTGGAGGCCCTATAGGTTGTATGCAGTAAGAATCATATAGCCTTAGAATATTTGATTTAGTTCTATTGCGCAGCTCTTGTTTGAGTCCAACCGTTCTAGGATAGAATCTTGTATTCGAATGTCTATTTGATTCACGCTGCATGCGACTGGGTATTCGCGAGGCAACTCGTTATGGCTAATGGGGATTCCGTGGTAGCAAGGGTAGTGGGATGAGATGAAATTCCTAGTGAGCTGGGAATAGCGTTTACATATGAGTACGTATGCAAAGTTGCTTTCTAGAACATAGGAGTATGTATGCTAGATTGCTTGGTGCTTAATACACTGTATTGTATGGTTGTTACTTGCTATTAGGGACTTATGCTAACTTTGATAGGTTGTTAAGTGAATGCACTATAGGTTGTATGCGGTAGGAACCGAATAGCCTTAGAATGTTGGATTTAGTTCTATTGCGCAACTCTTGTTTGAGTCCAACCGTTGTAGGATAGAATCTTATATTCGAATGTCTATCTGGTTTCCACTGTATACGACTGTGCGTTTACGAGGCGACTCGGCAGGGTTAGTGGGGGTTCCGCCCTAGCAAGGGTAGTGGGGTATTATGATTATTCCTAGGGAGCTAGGAAGAGCGTGTACATATGCCGGTGCGGGCATATGTGTGTAGTTACCGGCGAGAAACTACTTGGACCCATCGGATGGAACTCGGAACGAGTGATGATAGGTGTGGAAGGTAGTAGTAGAGCTCCTACTATCGGAAACACAGGATCAATGCTCGAGTCGGGGAAAGTCATGAGGAATCCAAGGAGTGAGCGTGAGCGTTGTTAGTGTGAGTTATTATGTGCTAATAACTCGTTGTAATATCTATCCTGAATAGCCATCACAAGGAGGAACAACTATAGTAAACCTACTAGTACAGGTGTGTACTTGTTTTGCTTTGATGGGATGATCGTTGGGGTAGTGTCGAAGGTTATAAATTAGTAGTCGTTGGAATAAAAGGACGATTCTAGTATTAGTCACTTGGAGTGACGATAAGGATGATGTTTGTTTCGGGCCAAGATGGACGATTGTGCTAGAATTATAGGCTTATGGAGCCGACTTTGATTTGAGGAAAAATGGTAGGGATTATTTGGCGTAATTTCCCAACTTGCCTAAGAGGTTTAAATGTCCGGATGACGTTAGTGGACCAGAGAGATTTGGAGGAGTAGGAGTCGAGACGTAGAATGCCGACTAAGTCATGCACAAAGTTTGATTTTGAAATAGATTGCATTAACAAATTCTTGTGTTTCAAATCATTTTATGGATGGTGTTTTGGAATTTTGGGAAATGTTCAGCACACACAAAAGATTTTGAAATATGGTTTTGAAAGTGTATGAAATCGTTTTATCACGGGAGTGCAAACTTTGTTAGAATTTGTCTCATTTCGTTATTTTTTTTTTCCTACGGTTCTTCCGGGTAAGATGATATCCGTGTTTTGTGGTGTTTAAAATGTCGGGCAAGTGGCTACGGCTTGTGACTTTAACATTGGAACTCCTCCACATATGTTAGAGTTGAGGCGGAAAGTTACATTCCACGATGTCTGTATAAAGCTTTTCGAATGATTTCGTTAAAATAAGTTTTGTTTTACGGCGTGTTGAGTCGTGTGAGTTTAATTTCACGAGGTGCATATCTTATTTGTTTATGTGACCTTTTGGGGAAATCTTGGAAATCAATTTAAAGAACCCCACCTTTTGAGATTTTATGAGGCTTTAGTCGATATTTTCAAATGATGGAAACGGATTGGTTTTTATCCTTAAGTTTGAAACTTACACGAGACGGTTGTGTTTTGACAAAATATATTTGTAAGTCGTTTCATCGTTCTGTATGACTAGCCGACGCGCGAAAAATTTGTCGGTAAACCCTGTGCCACGACATTTTATGTTTAAAAAGAGAAATTTTGGGGTCAAACGTCGTGGAACTGACTTTGAAATTATGTGCACACTTTTGTCGCATCCGGTGTAAGGTCGAGCGGTTACTTTAAATACATGTCATGGGTCAATTCATACTAGAACCGTGACGGTTCATTTTCAAAGAAATTATTTATTTCGCTTTACGTTTGTGAGTAAACTAAGCCGCAATGAAATGATTTTCAACATGATTTTCATATGTGGGACGAGCGTGTCCATTTTTGCGTAACTACCGACCTGGTAATAGTGGTTTTATTTCTTACGGTCTTTTTGAAATGAAAAAAAAATCTTGACGTTGAAAACATTTTGTAAATGATTTTGTAAACCATTTGGGAAATGCGCTTTTTTTAAGTGTTATGTGTCATTTTGAGAATTTTAAGGGTGTGAGTCCTTTTGGAAAACTCTTTTGTTTAACCCGTGTTGAGTTTGGGACTAATGTTGATTTTAGAGTATTGCTTGCTTAGACTTTATTTAAACGCGTTTTTGACCGACTTATGGGTCTAGCAAGCGTGGAGCATTTTGCTCGGTTTTGACTTGGAGTTAGTCATGGGCTAATTGCCCGGTTTTAATGACTCGAGGTGGAGTCTTGTTGATGAATTGTTTTGTCGCACCGTTTGGCATTCATTGCACGTCGAGTATTTACACGTTTGGGTGAGGGAGACAATCCGAGATAGGCACTTGTGGGTAGGATGTTTTGCTTTGGATCCTTAGGCACGTTAGTCAGTCGCTGGTAGTGGTCGGTTGGGTATCTAGGGGTGAGGCCCCGGTGTTCAGGTGTTATAGCCTACGCTTTCTAGTAGGTGCTAGAAGGATATAGTTGTGGGCACTTACCTGGGAGGTAATTCCGATGTGAGGGGCCCTGAGGCGTTACCTGAGAGGTAGGCGTCAGGGTGTATCCTCGGTTCAGATAAATTAGCTTTGTAGAGCGAGTGTGGGGGATACGTCGACGGTGGGAGGTTGGGTATTCCACGCGTGTTGGTAATGTAGGCCGGGTAGTATCGGTTAAGGGAATGACCTACGTGTGTGTTAGTTGACTTGATTGTGGGGGATATCTATTTGTGTTAGTGTCTAGGATAATACCACACTTATGTGATTTATTGTAATCGGTTGGACTGATGTTCGGCGGGTGGCCGATGTTTGTTATTGTAATCGGTTGGACCGATGTTCGGCGGGTGGCCGATGTTTGTTTTTGTAATCGGTTGGACCGATGTTCGGCGGGTGGCCGATGTTTGTTATTGTAATCGGTTGGACCGATGTTCGGCGGGTGGCCGATGTTTGTTATTGTAATCGGTTGGACCGATGTTCGGCGGGTGGCCGATGTTTGTTATTGTAATCGGTTGGACCGATGTTCGGCGGGTGGCCGATGTTTGTTATTGTAATCGGTTGGACAGATGTTCGGCAGGGGGTCGATGTTTTGTTAATATAAGTTATTGAAAATATTTGGAGTCTATTAGAATTCGTGGAAGTTAATCGACAGTTAAGGGTAGGAATGATCGTAGTCGAGTATCCTGTAGGGTATACTGTGAGCAGCTTTAGAATGGTTAGAGCTTGAAATTTGACTCGGGATACATGGAATGTCTAAGGTTGGGGAACAACCGAAGTCGCTTGGCTAGGAATGATTCCAGTTGTTGGGGTGTTCTTCTGATCGTAATTTCAGTGTCCTTGAAGGAGTTTTGTGGTAATAAAAGTTTCGGGAATTTTTTAGGCGTTGTGAGAAATTTTAGATTCCAGTTAGTGAAGGTCCAGTGGAAACACCGGAAGGGTTTCGTGTGAACTTGGGAACCTGAGTTAAGATGAGGGAGAACCATCTATAGCTATTCACGGGCATAGACTTCGAGGACGAAGTCTAATCCAAGTGGGGGAGAGTTGTAAAGCCCGTATCCCGGTATGTTTATGTATTCATTTATTTTTAAAATTTTCTTTTCCTCTTCGCGTTGCCGGTTATCGGGTTTAGGCGGCAAAGACCGTATTTGTTTTGTTTGGGGTTCGGTGTCAAGGGACCAAAAATGCGAAACTTTTCGGGATTGTGGTAGTTGTGTGTGTTTGGCTAAGTCGAGGGGCTGTTTTGTGCAATATGGGAAATTGGGGGCTGGACTCGGCCCATGCAACAGCCGAGCCCCACCTCCCTTCGTTTTTTTTCTCTCAGCCACAAAACCCACGTAGAAGATTGAAAACCTAATTCCTTCTCCCCATTTTTTTTCCTTAGCCGGCCGTGAGTGAGAGGCGAGAAGGGAGAGAGTGATCGCGAGGTGAGAGAGATCGAGAAGATAGGGAGTTAGAGAGGATCGGCGAGAAGAGAGTGGGTGATTCGCCGGAGTTCTTGCCTACCGTCGCTGCTACCACCGGTGTTCTTCGCGAGGTAAGCGTTTAACTCAGTCTCGTCTTCTTCTCGGTTTCATCGCCGGACCATCGCAGATCACCAGCACCGCCGCAGCTTTGGCTGCCGGCGGCGTGGCTGCCGTTGTGCGCCACCGCGGTGGTGGCTGTGTTCTCGTCGAGAGGGTCAGGCTGCCGTGGGTGTGTGGGTGCGCTCGATGTTAGTTAAGATCTAAGGTTGTGTTGCGTTCGTAAAACCGCCGCCGCCACCGGCGACCACCACTGCCGGAGGTGGCAGTGGGTGGTGCGTGGCCGTAACCTGTTTTTAATCAGCGTAGAACCCTTTAAGCCATGACTTAATCGTTTAAGCCGTTTCGTTCAAACCGTCGTTTTTATAATCATCATTTCATGTGAATAATTGTGCAGCCACTGTTTTTGCGACGGACATAACTTTTCCGTCGTAACTCCGTTTGAGCCGAAACTGGCGCCCACGGTTCAAGCTCGGGGTCGGGCACGTTTTCCGTGTTTTAGCGGAAAACTGGTTCGGCCTCTAGCTAGGTGGAAAAGTGGTCGTAAGTTCAGTGATTCGTCGTTTCATGTGAAAAATTCTTGAATCTGCCATTGTTTTGGGAAAACCATAACGTTTTGCTCATAACTCGTATCTGGGTGAGACCAGCGCCAAAAGTTCCCTTTTTGAGTCTATAAACTTTTCTGTGTTTTGTGCGAAGCCCAGTTCGGGACGTAGCATTGGTCAAAATGTCATTTTATACTGAAAGATGCTGATTTTTCGCTGTTCGGGGAACTGTTTTTGTAAAATCCATTTTAAATTGTAGAAAAATCGTTAGGAGGCGTATAATATGTCCTTGGAACCCTAACTCATAGTACTATCTGACCATGAAGTAATATTGAGAATTTTCTGGGTTTAAGGAGGTCGAAACATGTCCCGAATAGACCTGTTTGGCGAGACCGGGAAGTAGTTTTAGTGACGGTTCAGCGGGTGTCGTGTTTTAGGGCCTGGGTCTCGTATTAACATGTTTTAACGCTCGTTTAGGTGTTGGGAAGTGATCTTGGATTGTGGAGCTTAAATTTGTGTTGGTGAGCTAGACGCGCTAACGAGGTGAGTTCTCTCACTATATCTAATAACGGTTGTTTTATCATTGCTGTAGTACGTGTGTGGTAGCTTTATGTGATTGTGTTGTGTAACTAGATAGTGGGGTGTCTAGTTGATACTATGTTGTCATGTTAACTCGGTGGGACCGAGGATCCGGCGGGGCCGGAGATTTTATACGCGGGTGGCGTAGAGACTCGGTGGGACCGGGGATTCGGCGGGGCCGGAGATGTTATCATGTGGTCGGTGGGACCGACTTGTGCCTTTTAGGTGGGTGGGTGTGGATATACATGTTTATGATTTGTTCGTAGACCTGTATGATCGTTTATGGGTCACTATCTGTTTTAGGAGTAGTGTGGAATAACTGTGTTATTTATGGTGTTTGAATTCACTAAGCTTCGTGCTTACCCTTTCCCCATAAATTGTGGTTTCAGGTACGGGCGGCTCCAAGGCGTGACGAGTACACACTAGCGCGCGAGGAGAGCTGGTTGCTTTTTGATTTTTAATAATTAAACGTTTATTCCGCGGGTTTTTATTATGAGGATATTAATTATGAGTTTGCAAACGAAACGTTGGGATCATTTAATGAGTTGTTATAAATGAAATGTTTATTTAAAAATTTAAATTTGCTTGAAATTTTTGGCACGTTACACTTACACGTGTGGTTTTACGTGAAAGCTTTTGTTCAAAGATGTTGTTTATAAATGTTATGAAATTTTTTGAATGTTTATATTGTAATTGTCGCCACTAGAGGGAGCTCACTAGACCTCATGGTCTAACCCTCGCTTTTCCAAAACTAAACCTTTTCAGGGAAGTCGTCGTTAGAAAACTCTGAGAATGGCAAGGAGAAGAGTTAAGGTTGTTGTTTTTAGGGTTCTATACTAAGGGTGCATGTAGATAATAAATTATACTACTTGTTGCTTTCAAGGCGAGTAAACTCTCTATCCTTAAAGCAATTTCGCCCCCACCGTATGTGCTTTGGGATTTGGCGAATTGCCTCTCAAGATACAATGAAGCAACGTGTGTAGAACGATTATCAACACCGCACGAGTGGTGATAATCCCCGGTAGAACTAGTGAGTAGACAAGGATTTCAAGAACTAGAATTTGTGATTCTATAGAAACACAAAATCCTAGCAATCTGGTGTATATGAAAAGGAAAAATGGATTAGTCATTTTGGTGTATAAAGGTCGGTATATATAGGCTGATATGACAGCCCTTTGAACAGTCACGACTGTTCGATTTTCCTGACAGCTTTTCGTTATGGCAACAGTTCAAAGTGTCGCGACTGTTCCAACAGTTGCGTTTTAACAGTAACAGCGACGGTCTGGTCACTGCCTGAACCGTCGCATCTGTCCAGAACAGTCCCTTATCCGAACCGTCGTGTATGTTCACGAATAGGCACCTTTTGCTTCCAACCGTCGCATTTGAAGTGAACCATCGCGTCTGTTGGTTACACCCTTTCATGGACCATCGCATCAGATGAGTAATCCCAACGGTTTCGTGTTGCAACAAGCAAAAGAGTTAAAGGCGGCTACAAGCGGCTCACGGTGATGCGTGTGTGCGAAATGCAAAGTGCGCCATCAAAGCGCCACATTGCGCCCACGCCCACGGTCGCGCGCGTAAGGGTGCATTGCACCCTTGTAGAGCCCCCACCATTTCCAATATAAGATAAATTAATATATGGAAAATAGTTCCACTTATATACCCACTTTTGTTTCACTTTTCCTCCTATGTGGGACAAGGCGAAACCTACCAAAATCAATTTTCCTTTTCTTCCTAAGACTCAACCCAAAATACTTAAATTTTAATATTTTGAAAATATTCCCAACAAAGGCGAGGATGCTTATAGACGATAGCTATTTCCATTAATCTGTCGAACTTTTAATTTAAATTCTCAGTTATGTATAGGTTGTTCCGCAAACCTAGTTTTGAGACTTTTGTATTCGATCAAATTTTGGGGCCATTTTGGCTGGTTGATTTATATTTAATGTCATGCTTTATATTATTGTTTGGGCTGCTACAGTTGGTATCAGAGCCATAATTTAAGAGATTTAGGTGACCGGACGGGCCTAGACTTAAACTGTGGGCGTAGAAATCACAACTGAGAATTAGGAAAGAGTTAGGAGAGCACTATATCAGGAATAAGACTAATAGGGTAGCGAGGACAGTCATGTAAGGTAGATTCGGGGTTACACCTAGCCAGTGTAATTGCGAATTTACAGGTACATGTATGTGCTTAGTTTGCCTTATTATTCTGGAGTTGTAGTTTTGAGTTGTTTATTTTGACATATTTCAGTAATCAAGAATGTCTGAAAGAACTTTGAGGAGTAGATCCATGCCGGTAGTGGGTACAATACCGGTTGCGGGGGAGATTTGCGTGGAGGAAATTCTAGAGGAGGGACCAGTAGATCCTCCGAGGCGGGCGGCCACCCGTGGAAGGGGCGGAGGCCGAGGAAGAGGACGGGGAAGACCGCCACTGCGAGCTACCTCTCAGGCGGTGGGGACTGGCGTGGCAACTCGAGGAGGGAAAAAAATGCCGACCACCCATCGGGCTAAGAGTGTGGGGGCACCTGAAGTGCGTGATCCTTTCCATCAGGAAAGTACCGCCTCGGTGGGAGGAGGGAGTCAGTCGAATAGTCCAAGGAGAAACCAGAACCAAGAGTTTGTGACAGAGGAAAGGTTTACTGCTGAAATGGGCAAACTGCAAGAGACTCTGCAAGCATTGTTGGTAGATCTGGTTAAGACCATGTCGGAGGGACTATCTAAGAGTGGGAACGAGACGAAGACCGAGGCGTCTAGCCTACCTCCGACTGTGGTGGGAGATCATTCGCAGTCGACTCCGTTTGTGGCTAGTGAACCTAAGACAGCAAAGGGATGTACTTTTAAGACTTTTGCGTCGTGCAAACATCCATCTTTCAGTGGGGAGCGCAATCCAGTCTTGGCTCTGAGATGGATTCGTGAGATGGAACTAGCGTTCGACACAAGTAAGTGTGCTGAGGCAGACAATGTGTTGTTTTCCATGTCTATGCTGAAGGCAAATGCCATCTTTTGGTGGGATGTCGAGACTGGTGGTAAGGGTTCAGAGATAGAAAGGCAACTACCTGGAAGTTGTTCACTAAGAGATTCAAGGCTCAGTTTTTTTCTGGTGGCGGCAGTTAAGAATCCTGAGGAAGAATTTCTGGGGTTGGAACAAGGGACAATGTCAATACAGGAGTATACGTCAATGTTTATTGAGAAAGCTCTATTTAATGAATTGTATGTGCCTACTGAGTAGAGGCACATAGAGAGGTACATTTGGGGATTGAAGAGTAGTGTGAGAGAGCTGGTTCAGGTAAAGAATCCCGCTACTTTTCAAGCTGCGGTAGATACTGCAGGACTCACTGGAAAAGAGAAGAACATGCAGATGTCAGAGAGAGTTGGGGATAAGCGGAAGTGGGAAGGGACGAATTGTGATGTTAAGAGGCCGAATGCTCCTAGACCCGAGCTGCGGGTGGGACCTAGAGCAAGGGAGAAACCGTGTAGGAAATGCAACCAGATGCATAAAGGAGAATGTTTGGCAGATAAGGAAGGGTGTTTCAAGTGTGGGAAGACGAGACACATGGCACGGGATTGCCGTAGTCCGAGAACATGTTAACAGTGTGGTTCGCCAGACCACGTCAAGATGGACTGTCCGCAGCTAAGGAGGGGATTTGCTGGTGGCTATGGGGGTAATAGTGGTGGAAGGGACGAATATAGAAAGGTAGAGCCTGCTCACGCTAAAGCGAGGGCTTTCCACATGTCGGCAGAGGAAGCGGTGAACACGCCAGATGTGGTGACATGTATTTTCCCTATTGACTCGACTTTTGCTAAAGTATTGTTTAATTCGGGCGCCAATCGTTCTTTTGTGTCGCTGAATTTTATTCAGAAATTGCAAGTGAAACCCACGAGGTTGAACTCTGGGTTTTTTGGTAGAGGTAGCGGATGATAGTCGAGTCTGGGTGAAAGAGGTCTATGAGGGGTGTTGCATTGATGTAGATGGCCATATGTTTCCGTTACGTTTATACCCGATAGGTATGGGGGTGTTTGATGTGATAATAGGAATGGATTGGTTAGCCGATAACGACGCTAACATTGTATGCAATAAGAAGTTAATTCGCATCGCCTTGCCTGAAAAGAAGGAAGTAGTAATTTATGGGGATCATCGGGATATGAAGTCGTGTATGATGTCTATGATGAAAGCTAGATGATGTTTGGGGAAGGGATGTCTGGGGTATTTAGCTTACGTGCTGGATGCTAAGAAAGAGAAGAAGGGAGTGGAGGATGTGCCTATAGTAAGTGAGTACCCGGGAGTGTTTCCGGATGACCTGACAAGTCTGCCCCCAGATCGTCAAGCAGAGTTTAGGATAGATTTGATGCCTGGTGCGGCACCAATTGCACGTGCGCCTTACCGTTTGGCACCAGCGGAAATGAAGGAGATGATGATGCAACTGCAAGAGTTACTCGACAAGGGATTCATTCGTCCGAGCTCATCGCCTTGGGGAGCGCCGGTATTATTCGTTAAGAAGTAGGATGGGTCTATGCGGATGTGCATAGACTATCGAGAGCTCAACAAGGTGACAGTTAGGAACAAGTACCCGCTTCCGAGGATTGATGACCTCTTCGACCAGTTGTAAGGTGCAAGCTATTTCTCGAAGATAGACTTAAGATTGGGTTACCATCAACTGAAGGTGAGAAAGGAAGACGTATCTAAGACGGTCTTTCGCACAAGATATGGACACTACGAGTTTTTAGTTATGTCCTTTGGCTTGACTAACGCACCAACCGTATTCATGGACTTGATGAACAAAGTGTGTAGTTCGTTTTTGGACAACAGTGTAATCGTCTTCATTGATGACATTCTGATCTACTCTCGATCTCGGAGTGATCACGAGGAACGCCTCCGGGCGGTGTTAGAACTGTTGAAGCGTGAGAAGTTGTATGCTAAGTTCTCGAAGTATGAGTTCTGGTTGAGAGAAGTCCAGTTTCTAGGTCATGTGGTGTCAGCGGACGGTATCAAAGTAGACCCAGCTAAGATCGAAGCAATTAAAGATTGGGAACCGCCAAAGTCCCCATCGGAAGTAAGAAGTTTTCTCGGGTTGGCAGGGTACTACCGGAAGTTCATTCAGGACTTCTCTCGAATAGCCACACCGTTGACAACATTGACTAGGAAGAACGTCAAATTCGTTTGGACCGAAGCTCAGGAGGCCGCTTTCGGGAAGTTGAAAGAAAGTCTGTGTAGCGCTCCGATCCTGTCATTACCCGACAGATCTGAAGGATTTATAATTTCAGTGATGCATCCAAGCTTGGATTAGGCTGTGTATTGATGCAAAATGGAAAGGTGGTGTTTGCTTTAAAGATTTGGCGACACTACCTATATGGGGTTAAGTGTCAGATCTACACCGACCACAAAAGTCTTAAGCATATCTTCGATTAAAAAGAGTTAAACATGAGGCAGAGAAGATGGATGGAGCTACTAAATGATTATGACCCTGAAATCCTTTACCACCCGGGTAAAGTGAATGTGGTGGCTGACGCCTTAAGTCGAAAGGAGAGAGGCGAGCCGACCAAAGTGGAGGCTTTCCGGGTAGAGGCAACTTCAAATCTTCTCGACGAGATTAAAAAGTTTCAAGAACTAGCAGTGCTGAAAGAAAATGTGAAGAGTGAACGAATAGTCGGAGTGGAATCCTCGCTAAGCATCAACAGTAATAACTTAAGATGCTTAGGGAACCGAGTGTGGGATCCTAAGTTGGGGGACTTGAAGGTAAGCATTCTAGAAGAAGCGCATAAGTTGCGGTATTCAGTGCACCTGGGACGAGTAAAATGTACTGGGATTTAAGGCAGTTTTACTGGTGGCCAGGAATGAAGAAGGATATCGCTCACTTCGTGGAACGATGTGTGACGTGTCCGAAGGTTAAAGCAGAGCATCAACGACCATATGGGGAGCTTCAATCTTTAGAGATACCAGTGTGGAAATGGGATAACATAACCATGGATTTTGTTACAACATTACCAAGGACTCCGAAGGGTCACGATGCAATATGGGTGATTGTGGATAGTCTCACCAAGTCCGCACATTTTCTTCCAATCAGAGAATCCGATCCATTGTAAAAGTTGGGAAAGTTGTATATTAATGAGATCGTGTCTAGGCACGGGGTTCCGCGATCTATTGTGTCCGATCGTGATAGTTGGTTTACATCGTCGTTTTGGAGAAGTCTTCAGCGAGAGTTGGGCTCGCAATTGAAAATGAGTACAACATATCATCCCCAAACAGATTATCAGAGTGAAAGAAATATTCAAACGTTAGAGGATATGCTCTGAGCATGCATGATTGATTTCAAGGGTTCTTGGGAAGTACATATACCTTTAATAGAGTTCTCGTATAATAACAGTTACCACGCGAGTATCCAAGCGGCACCATTTAAAGCATTGTACGGATGAAAGTGTTGGACGCCGTTATGATGGAACGAAGTGGGGGAAAGACAACTAGCAGGTCCAGAAATTGTGCAAATGACTGCGGATAAGATATAACTAATCCGCGAGAAAATGAGGATCGCGCATGATCGGAAAAGAAAGTATGCAAACAAAAGAAGGAAACCTATCGAATTTCAAGTGGGTGACAAGGTGATGCTAAAAGTCTCTCCTTGGAAAGGAGTAGTGCGTTTCGGGAAGAAAGGAAAGTTGAGGCCGAGATATGTGGGGCCTTTCATTATTAAAAAATGAGTAGGGGCAGTAGCCTACAAGTTGGAGTTACCAGAATAATTAAAAGGAGTGCACCCAACATTACATGTTTCAAATTTGAAGAAGTGTTTGGCTGAGACGGATGTGACAGTACCATTAGAAGATATCAGTGTGGATGAAAGGTTGTCATATGTTGAAGAGCCAGTAGAGATCGTGGTATGTTAGGACTCAGAAGTTAGTTGAATAGAAGTTCAGGGACAGTTTCTGTCAATTCTTGTAACTATCCCTTGTGGGATATAAATAGTTTCTTTGGAAGAAGTTGAAGCTCATATGTGCTACACTGGCACTCAGCCTGAAGAATCTGGCACTGAAGATGAATCCTCCAGCAAGAATAAGCCAGGTATGTGCTTCCTCTAATGATAAACTTATTGATCAGATGCAAGTCATGGTGCATATCTTAGATTCTTTTAAACAAAAGATTAAACCCAAAGACGCCCAAATAACTAAGCTAGAAGCCGATGCTAAAATCAAATACGACACAATAGGCAAGCTAGCTATAGAAAAGGCTGAAGATAAGTGCGTGATAGAAAACTATCAATCCGAATGCTCAGCCATTTCAAAAAGAGCAGAATCCCTAGAGACCCAACTATCTGAATTCACACAAAAGTTCGAAAAGTCTCAGGAGGAGTATTCCAAGAGTGTTGTTCTTCAAGAAAACGTTCAAAAACAAAATGATTTGTTGACATATAAACTTATGGATCTAGAATCCAAACTTTATAAACTTGGTCAATCGGAATAAACCATTCATTTGAATAAACCGAAGGAATTCAAGTATTACAACTGTCTTTGGGGACTCGGATATGATAATCCGTGTTACCTTAAGAAAATCTTATCAAAGGTTCCCACCCTTTATGAGTTCAACCTTTTGGGACTAGATAAGAAATACCCTGAGTATAAGATCAAGTGGACTAAACCGTCACAGGAAGATGAGGAAAAGTAAGACCATAAAAGACGAATAGGAATTTGTCACACCCCGCTAAAGCGGAAATACGGGATGTCACAGCTAAAGATTTCATTGCGTAAGGTAGAAGACAACACACAATCGTCATAGCATAAAAAGTTTACAAAAGATACATCTTGTTCCAAAATATAAAATTTGTCCAAAACATAATTTGACATGATAAGGAAAGTCGTGATGAATGCAGCTACTTGAGGTGCCTTCTAAGGTTCCAATCTTACTTGCTATTTCCTGAAAAGCATGTAAATGAGAGGGTCAACTATAAAATAGTTGGTGAGATCACAGGTTTAATGAGTACAACACGGTTTGTCATCGAAATAGTTTATAAACCACACAAGTGGATAAGTCAACCGGTTATAGAAAACAGTTTTAATCCGCACAAGTGGGTAAGTCAAAATAGTTTAAATCCACACAAGTGGGTAAGTCAAAATAGTTTAAATCCGCCCAAGTGGGTAAGTCAAAATAGTTTAAATCCGCACAAGTGGATTTTATAAAGTGATTTAAATCCGCATAAGTGGATAAATCAAAGCAGTTGAAATCCGTACCAATGGATAAAACAACCGGTCGTAAAATAGTTTTAAATCCGCACAAGTGGATAAAGAATTCATTTGTCAGCATGCGCAAGGTACAGTATTGTATGCAATTACATGTTAAAGTAATGAGCCACTACCCAAACTTACTGACTGTATCACGCCCCGTACGTCCTACCTCAGCGGTGGGTATCATTCCACATGGGTAACACCAATTAGACACATGTTCAGTCCTACTCAGCGGTGGGTATCATTCCACATGGGTAAGACCATTTAGACACATGTTCGGTTCTACCTCAGCGGTGGGTATCATTCCACATGGGTAAAACCATTTAACGTTATCCATAATATATCAAGCGGCTCGCAAAATGAGCTAATGGGTAATGTAAAATCACCGGGGACTTAATAGCAAAACTCAGAATCAACTAACATAAGCATACATACCATAGCGCATAAGTATACGGAGAAAATATTCAGTATTTTAAATAAACAGTGAAATCGATGCGTAATAGAATCGGTGCGTAAAATAATTGTAGTAACGACATGCTTTTCACCCCAAATATGTAAAACATTGAAAAAGGGGCTATGAACTCACATGATAAGCGATAGAATCCGGGAATCTCCCACAAGTACTCCGAGATGATCCTACTTCAAACCTATGAACGTAAGGTCACTAGTGAGTTCTCAATCTCGAAGGTTCGGTACTAACTATCCAAATCGTCATAAAATGCCTTGTTGTGTTTTAATATTATAACGTAATAAACGTATACATTGATCTTGTTGGATTAAAGTTTCCGCAATTTCGTCACATTAAGTAACGAAAAGGGTTTTAAAGAACATAAACATATATGGTACATATATATGTATAAACCGAAATTTTATCGTAAGAACGATAAGATTTGAAGGGTTTTGAATGTAAAGACAATATTTAAGTGCATAAATATATAGGTATAGTATATATTTATATTCCACGATTTCATCATAAAATGATGAAATGGGATCAAGAATATATAAAATGCAAAAACATATATAAATATATTATATATATGTATATTCCACAATTTCATCAAAAATGATGAAAAGGGATAAAGAATAAATAATGTGCATAAATAAAATGCATAAATAAAATGTAAGTATAAGATATACATATATATTCCACTATTTTATCATAAAATGATGAAATGGGATTTGAAATTAGTCCTTAATAATAATAAGAATTTGTCCTTTGCTGTCCATAATTTGATGTCACTTTGTGTCCAACTTTGGGTAAATTCCAGGTATAATTTGGTCATTAAATTTTATGTCCAGGTATTTCAATGAGTTAGGAAACGTTTGGCATAAGTTTCATAATTTTTGGAAGAGTCTAAGTACATGAAATAATATACGACGTAAAACCCGACCGAAAATGTTGCTGTTTGCGTACTGATTTTGTGAGGACTGTTTGGTAGATCAAATATGTGAGTATTTTAGTGAAACAACTTGAGTTTGAATCTTAACACATACAAATGATTTCCAGAAAAAGAATTACTCAACTTGGAGTTATATTGAGTGAGATATGACCCTTTGAAGTGGGGTGTGGAATCTGACAGCAAGCTGTCAAAACCACACCGTGTGCATGTGCTCCCATATGATCTTTTTAACCAATATTCTTATTCCTTTGCATGCAAAATCCGATTTGACCCTCTTCCATACATTTATTTTCAGTTCCAAAACACATTTTTGATCCATTTAAAATGCATGCAAGTTACCTATCAACTCAACTTTTATAAATTCTTGTAAAAGACTCATTTTGGAAAAGGTTGATGTTCTTGCCAAGAACATCAACATGCAACTTAAAATTGTGCATCTTTAGCTCATGCATGTTTGTTTAAGTATGTTTTTAGTGGATTTCAAAGACTTACTCATAAAATTCTTGAATAAAAGATGATGGATTTCTCAAGAAAACTACATGCATGTGTTCAAAATGTTCATCTTTGGTCTTAACATTGGTTTGATTTTGGATTCACCATCTTTTACTAACAAAAGATGTTATGATGGTAAATCTACAAACATTAAGACATATGAAAGATGGTTTTTAAAAACATGAAGAAAGTGTAGAAAAGATTAAGAACATTCATAAAATGCAAGGAAGTTGAAAAAGATTTAAAAGAGTGTGTGTGGATTTCACCCAACACACTTGTTTTTACCTTTGATTATCTTGAACTCTTGAAGAAATGTGATTTAGGGGCTGGAGTTGGGATGAAGTTATGAAGATTTGAAGATGAACACTTGAAGATTTGAAAATGGAGAGAGAAAGAGTGATGGCTAGTGAGAGAGTGAGATGAGAGAATGATTCAAAATTGTGAAGTGAAGTGTTTATTTTATGGAATTTGAGAGAGAGACGGGGGGGGGGGGGGGGGGGGTTTCTCAAGGTGGGGGGGGGGTGTGGTGTGATAAAAATAAATTGTCAAATCTTGTCTTTTTGATTAAAATTTAAAATACAAGTATTTTCTTAATAATTAAAATACAAAGTAATTATATATAAAATAACGTATTTATATATAATATGATTGAAATACATAAATTATCAACTACATAAATATTTGTAGTATAAATGTAGGTTAAATTGGCATTTTATGAGATTTATGGATAATTTTCCTAATTCAAGGATTTCTTAGGCAAAATTTCTCGAATTTTCCTATCGTACCGCGTTTGCTGCTAAAATTGCACTGTGTGAACTATGTCATGAGAAAATGAGGTATCCAGTGTAGTTCTAACCTGAGGTGTAAATTTGACAGTTGTCACAGAATTCCTCTACCAAAAGTCGGGGAAAAGCCTGAAAATGTTGACACTAATTCGGAAGATGAGCCACCTCGAAAAAAATATAAATGTACAAGTTCCTTTCGTGTATGAAACCCTTAATGCGACTTATTTGAAAACCAAAACACCTTACTTCTCAAATGATTACTTCGACATCTGTTCTCTTGCCAAAACTGTGGAAACTCCGGTTCTAGTTATGGCACCACCAGATGTAGGATCTAACGATCAATCAGAGTTCAAACGATATGTTCCATCTCTGATTTTGGAAAACATCATTATCAAACTCGAAGAATCAATTGTGAGGGACAAGGTTATTTTTGAGACCGAAAGAATTGTACTTTTATCCACTATAAACGAGCTCAAACAGAACAAAACCGAGTCATTATCCGAATAAGAAAGAACGAGTTATAAAACCGAGATTGCTAAATTGACGTCCAAACTGTCCGCCTTGGCGGCAGAGGCTTTAACAAGAAGGATGGCTAAGGAAAGTCCAGTGGATACACTAATGAAGCCTGCCCCATCTCGGTTGACCCGTCAACTACTTGTTCGGATAGTTCCTCGTGCAAAGCTTTTCTAAGAGTTTGAGTTACCAAAATAAAGGTAAGGCGGTTCAAACCGAATCTATTCAAAGGAATCTTTTTCCAGATTTTAATAATCCCTTTGCGGATGATTGTTTCAACTGCTCCTCATCCGACTCTGATGGTGAAAACCTATTTGATTCTGCACGACGGTTTTCTGAGTTTATGAATTCCTCTGTTTGTCATGATGATGATGTTTCAAAAATTGATTTTGCTTCAAAGCTTGCAAGTCACACTCAATTTTTAGAGAAAATGCCCACACCGGTAAATTTTGTAAAAGGAGAATGTTCTAATTCCAAAAACGTTTCTGAGACCATTTCTTCAAAATCTAAATCTAAACTTCGGTCCAAGAAACGACCTAAAACCGGTAAAAGATCTACAAGACAACCCTATTACTCCAGCTCCTCTGACAATAACTTTAATGCCATTTCAGATAGAACGGGTTGGGGGAGAGATGTTCAACAAGAGTGGGTAGAAACGAAGCCTAAGTTTCGCCACGAGAAGACTAAATCTTTTAATTCATTTTCGCATATTAGGAAGAACAATAACACTCATGATTTTGCTTTTAATAAGTCTTTTGAACATGGTTTTCAATTTCCGTTTAATCTTAATTCAGTTCAACAATTGATTCAGATTTTGCGTGATTGTATTTGTTGTTCTATATGTGGAATGAATGATTTTGTCGACTCTAAACATGCATCTGATTGGTTTGGTACATATCATGTGTTTAATTCGCGTTCTTCTAAATCCCGAAAAGGACCAAAATCTAAACGGGCCCCGAGAAAAGGTGTTGCACCTAACTTATTAGGACCCGATTATGAGCTATGGCGATCTAGTTCAGGACAATATTACCATTAAGCGAGTGTCCTACATCGAAGGCTTGGGACACAACCTCTTTAGCATCGGTCAATTATGTGACAAAATCTTGAAGTTAACTTCAAGGCGAAGAGATGCAGCATTCGTAACGAAGACGGAACGGAGATCCTCGCTGGGACTCAAAGAACGAATTTGTATACCATAAACCTCGCCTCTCTGAAGACCGATAAAGTTGTGTTCCTCCTGTCCAAAGCAACTACTCAACAGAACTGGTTGTGGCATCGACGACTTTCCCATCTTAACTTCAAGAATATAAACAAGCTGGTGCTAGGTGGACTTGTCAAAGAAATGCCAGAACTAAGGTTCGTGAAAGAACATCTATGCTCCGCATGCGAGATGGGCAAATTGAAGAAAGCGACTCACAAACCGAAAACGGGTTTGAGCACGTCTAGGCCTTTGGAGCTTATACACATGGATTTATGTGGTCCTATGCGAGTCCAAAGCATAAATCACAAGAAGTGTGTACTGGTGATGGTAAACGACTTCTCGAGATACACTTGGGTCAAATTTCTCCGTTCGAAGGATGAGACTCCCGGGTTAATCATCAACCATCTGAAGGGTGTCCAGAACAACATGCAGTTGGCCGTTATCTCAATTCGTACTGATAACGGCACCGAGTTCAAGAATCGCGTTATGAGTGAATATCTCACATCGGTCGGGATTTCACACAACTTCTCTGCTTCCAGGACTCCTCAACAGAACGGCATAGTGGAACGCCACAATCGCACCTTGGTGGAAGCGGCACGAACTATGCTGACCCAGTACAACCTTCCAATGTTCCTATGGGCTGAAGCTGTCGCCACGACATGCTACACTCAGAACCGATCCATCATCAACAAACGCTTTAACAAGACACCGTACTCATCAACAATCGCATACCCAAAATCAATTACTTCCATGCATTCGAGTGCAAGTGCTTCGTGAAGAACGACAAGGATGATCTCGGCAAGCTCAACCCAAAGGTAGACGAAGGGTTTTTCATCGGCTACTCGACTTCTCCGAAAGCATTCCGAGTCTACAACAAGAGGACAAAGACTGTCAATGAGAGCATAAATGTGTCCTTCGACGAATTGGTCGAATTGGCTTCTAAACATGTCAGTTCATAACCCGTGCTCACAGGAGTGTTGGCCTCTAATCATTCTAGATCGGAAACCAAGCACACTCAAGTAGATCCTTCTTCGTCCTATACATCGAAGACACACCGTTCTGAATTAGATCTTCTATCTGAACATTTTTATAATGATTTTCATTTTCCCCTTGTATCTACTGATGATTCTTTGAATGCAGATGGAGCTGTGGTGGTGTCATCGCAAATTACTGGTCCTCCACCAACCCCCAACACAACATCGTCGGAGGATTCACACTCATCACCCGCAATAGAGACGAAACCATCTTCAAGCACGAATACGGTGTCCAAGACCGCATCCCAATGGTTCAACCCACACCGACAGCCCCCGGATCAAGCAACAGTGTCTCTCATACCGACACAACAGAAGTATCTTTGTCAACCGCTGCTCCTACACAACCTGCAGCCGCCATACCGTTACATTCGACTCCATCTCTAGAGGCGATACAAGATCAACCCCTAGGCTCATCTGTTGATCCCAACAATTCTCAACCGTCCATGGACCCGCTACCTCACACACGGAAGTGGATGTTGGTCCCGAAGGGCTATACAAGTTTGTAGAAGGGGGGGGGGGGGTTGAATACAAACACACATATTTTACTTTTCTAAATTGTTTATTGATAAATCATTAACAATTTACAGCTTGTTGCGGAACAAGATTAAGGATAAACCTAAATCTAAACAAGTTGGAACACTATGTTTCTTGCACTAAGAAAGAGAAGAAAATTACTAATAATAACCTATCTCAAGATATAAGAAGATGACTCGACCAGAGTTTACGAGTACTTCAAAATGAAGTGAGGTCTTCTTCTTATATACTGCATCCATTTAATGCATGGAAGTTTATACTTTACACGTGGCAGCAACTGATTGGTTGTAGGATCTGACTTGAGTAGACAACCTTAGTAGCCGCATGGTGAACAGTGTAGCATCAGAGTAGTTGTACGATTTCAGACAATTAGAAGGTTCTTTTCTGACATATCGTACGAAGTCGTGCAAGGGTGGTTAAGACAAAAGTACTTTGTACGGAGGACTTCATGATCAGATTTACGTTGATTCAGGGCTTTATCATTCTTTATCAGCGAATGACGAAGTTCAGCGATAGCTGAAGTCTTGTACTTGATACTTCACGTTGAGTGGACAAATCTGAGTCTTCGTTGATCCGCATCAGTTCATTAGGAGACTTGTCGCTGGTTCTTGAGCTTGATCTTCGACTCCAGCGTAGAACCTATGTTAACGTGAAACTTGTCTTCAGGGATCATAAGTAAACAACTAACTTATCAGCGATCACCATAAGGACTGAACAGGCTCAGAGCATTGTGGTGAACAGTGTTCACTGAATGTTTAATCTAAAGAACGAGAGTTCCTATCAGCGGTACTTTAAAGTCTTAGTACTTATCAGCGATAGTGAAACTCTGATACATATTGTTTACTTACAATTTTCACTAAGTAGAATGGAGCGGGTCATTATCAAATCACTGAGGGTTTAGATCAACAATCTCCCCCTATTTGATTATGACATAGGAACAGAGAAAATTGCTATTTAATGAAAACATAAGGATAAAAAGAACTCATAAAATATTTGTCACTTTTACTGTTTTTTGGGATCTTTTCTGTACTGATGGAGTAAAGTACTTTCGCTGAAATCTTTCTTTAAACTTCGTATCAGATTACAAAGGGAAGTGGAAAGATTACAAGTACAAGCGAAATAAATTACAAGTACAAAAGAATAACTGATAAAATAGAAGAATAAGGCGATCTTATCAGCTTATAGAGGTTCTTCCTTAATGAGAAGTTCATCAAGGGTCTTTGATGTGGGAATCATCCAGTCAGGGACATTTACTTCTTGATTCTTTTTGTTCAGAGCTTCTTCAAAAATTAAGGGTTTAAGATGTCGTGCCTGAATGTCGCGTTTGAATTCACACCAGTAGATGAGATCTTTCAGCTATTCGATGAGAGTGATGGGAAGCTCAGAGATACGTTGAAAACGTTGTCGTCCACCATAGTCAATAAAGAATATCCCATAGGGTTTGCTTATGACTTTCCCAGGGATGAAAGTCTCGACAGGAGGAAGAGATGTGTCAAGTGCGGAAAGGCCAGGTTCTGGACCAAGAACTTCAGCACGAGAAAAACCAATACCTGTTTCATTCCGTATAAGAGGACATGAGTCTGAAGGTTTAGACTTTTTCTTTGTAGAGGCCCTTCTTTTCTGATTTGCGAGAGGAGGGGGAGGAGGAATATCTACACAAGAAGAGACTAAGTCGATCTGTTGATTTATCAGCTTTTTGAAATGATCCTTGTACTTAGATTGAGACTTCTGGATGGCTAACCTGATCTCCAACCATTCAGAGAGACCGTACTTCATGATGGCTTCGGCATAAAATTTTTTGTACTGTCCGTTTTCTCTGAATATCTCGATTTCAGCGATTGAAACTTTGAGGGATGATTTTCCAGTGATATGTACCTTGTTGATTCTGGCAGGTCGATATCTGAAGTGTACCTTTTCTTTGCACCAGATTAAAGTAGATTGAGACACAGTTCTCTTTTCTTCAACGATCTTTCGAACATCTTCCCAAAGCTGACGTTGGACTTGAATGGGAATTCGTTTCAGCTTGGGGTCTTTGACCGATTCTTGGATGAACTGGATGGCGAGAGCCTTGTCTTTTTCTTCAGCTTCCCTTCTTTCAGCGATTAATCTTTCAGCTCTGAGGTGATCCTGGTATTCCTTTTGTGAAAGTCTGAACTTTGGAGGAATAGAAGGAAGTTGATCACGCTTCAGGATGATTCGCTGATCTTCGAATATCTTAATCATCTCTTCTCTTCTTCTCTGATCCTCTTCACTTGGTTTTTGAGGAACCAAGGAAGGTGTGTTTTTATGAGAGAGCAGCTGTTCTTCAGGTTCATCAGTCTCAGTGGTTAAATCCAAGACTGGGATTATTTCTTCAGCGTTGGGAGCTGGGATTATTGTTGATTAAGTCGCAGCTGTAGAAACTTCAGCGATATCCTCAAACAGGGGAGAGGACTAGCTGAAACACAGCGATCGTTTAAGTAAGAAGAGTTGGGGAAGAAAGAGATAGAAAAAGAATGTGGTTGTGTATAGAGGTTTTATGGAGAGGAGAGTTGGGATTGAGAAATGATAGAGGAGGGATGCAGTGTAAGGGAATAGAAGGTAGTGTACCTGACAAACCGGCTTTTTAAGCAAGATCGTCAGATTGTCATCTTCAGCGAGGCCTTTGTTTTTGCCTTTGTCAGCTTTAGACGCTGCAGGCTTTGTCTTGGTCCGCTCCCCTGAAGGTTCGTTTATCAAAATCCCTTTAAGAGCTGTAGTCTTCTGAACAGGCTTGACGATAAAGGAGTCATCATCATCATCATCATCATCATCATCATCATCATCATCATCATCATCATTCTTTGGAGAAGAAGATGGTTCATCATCAGAGATGTCGATGGCTTCTTCATCTTCAGCTTCAGATTCGGATTCTTCAGCAGCTTCTTTGAGTTGCTCCCCCTCAGATACAGAGGTAAGCTTCTCGGTTCCCTCAGGGTTTTCATCTCCCTGAGGTCCAGCAGTTGTTTCTTCATTTGTCTTCTCCCCCTCTTCAGTAAGGGGAGGGTCTTCAGTCTTCTCCCCCTCGATAGATTCATCATGGGGAAGGTCTTCAGAGTTCTTCTCCCCCCCCCCTTCCGTATGATGAGTAGGGGAGGAATGCGATGACTTAGCAGATGGTGTTGGTTCCCTGTCTTCTTGTCCAGGGATCCCAATATAGTTTTCAATCGCTGCTACTCTGTCTTCTAGGCCAGTAATAGCAGGACTGATCTTTAAAAGTTCAGCACGATCCACCGTAGTAAAATGTGAAGGTGCAGGGGCAGGGGCAGTCATGTGATTCAGGATCTGCTGTACCATCGTCTTCACTGAACTTACGTCAGTCTTTACTAAACTCACGTCAGTCTTTACAGCGGACACCTCTGTCTTAAGATTTCCAAACGATGTTTTCAGCGTTATGACCTCGCTGAACATGGTTTGAACTGTTGTTTTGAGAGAGGTGTAGTCGGTGTAGATGTCCGCAAGAACTTTGGCAAAGTCACCAAAAGTATTATCAACCTTCTCTAAATCAGCTTTGGAGGCTTTCTGTTCAACCACTGTTGTCAGCTTGTTGAGATTCTCTCCAGCGTTTGTTACAGCTGAAGAGTTGTCTAAGAGAGTAGTGGTGAGACCTGTCAGCTTTGTATCCAGGTTCTTCAGAGAGGCGTTGATATCTCCCAAATTATGACCTGTAACAGATAAGAACTTATGAACAGAGGAAAGCTCGGAAGTTTGGGGTTTAGTTACAGTGTATATGGGTTGGTGTATACCTGCAGGAGGGTCGACGAAGTCATCAAAACTTCTGTGACCTGAATAATGTTCCATGTCGTCAGCTAGAGTACGTGTACGCATGGAAATTCCTGCAGGTCCTGCATCCATCATTCCTTAACAGGGATCAGCTTTAGCTTCTGGAAGAATGACGGTTGGTCCAGTGATCGCGGTGAAAACTGGATTAGAGTCTAAGGGAGTAGAGAGAGAAGCAAAGGTTGAGAAAGTTGGTTGGGGTGCTGATTCAGTGTTGGATCCACTGAGAATCACTTCTTCAGTCCTATGAGAGACTGAAGGAGGTTGGGTCGATTCCAAGTTTATAACTTCAGCTTTTAGAGACGCTGAAGCTGGGATGGAAGGGGTGGCTTGATTAGCTGTGGCAGAGCGTACCACTAAACTTTCCATCAGCTCTTCAAGATGAGTCGAGGAGTCTTCAGCATGAGATTGTTGGGTGGGTTGTTCCTTGGTTTTCTTAGTCCTTTTGCAACCAAGTTGGGAAGATGAGTGTTTCCTTTTTCTAGAAGGAATAGAGGTTGCAGCTGGGTATCAGCGATGCGTTTTTCCACTGAATGAGCTGCAGAAGTAGAAGAAGAAGGATTGAGAAGAGTTAAGAGAGTAGAGAGACGTACCTCGTTTGCCATTGGCTTGAAGTCGAGTACCTTAGGACCAACCTGAGAGAGTTTCAGGTCTCCTACTTTTGGGTAGTTGTCCTTCAGGCCGGTTTGGAAGACGGCGCTGAGAAATCTTGGATATGGAACCCATAATGGTCGATCAGCCGCAGAGTCTACTCTGAGCACAAGATCATCGTAGTTTATCGAGGGCCAGTCAACATGAAGACCTTTCAGCAATGCATATCCCATTGCTTGATGAGGTTGAGCGACTTGAATAGAGGAGCCGGTCTTTGCAGTCATGCAGCTTATCAAGTGTGCGAAGATGAAGTTCATCTCGCTGGGCATTTTTTACTTCTTGATGAGGGTCAGCTTCTTCTCAGGCTTCTTGTCCCTTCCTGTTTCCCATAGATAACCCATTGCATCAAAGAATGCAGTGATGGCTTCCCTATCAGCATGTTTCTTGTGGTCAGGGAGAGAAACAAAGGGTGTTTCTTTTGTGGCGATGGGAAGGCTCAGTGCTTTTCAGATAATGGCAGGGGTGATTTTTATGGTGCCAAAATCAGTGTCAGAGAGGATGCAATCGATTTTCTTCGTGGGATCTTTGGTCGATGGTAGCTGAGTGTGTCTGGCAGAATACCAGAACTGAGATAGTAGTAGCTGATGAGTAGGGGGTGTTATGGTCAGGGCTGTAGAGAGGCAACAGGTTTTGAGGAAATTCACAGCATCATTCAGATGTGTGACTTGCTTTCGAGCAGGAAACTCGAAAAGCGCATAGAGATTGTTTGTTTTTGTCCAATCAAGTTCCTCAAGCGTGAACTTGACCTGAGGATCCTTGATGATTTCCAGTTCCTCAGCAGCAGTAGTGTTCTCAGCAGTAGGAATATCAGTAGATGCCATTGCTGTATTATCAGTTCAACCAAAGATATAACAAATAAGAATAATCTTAATGTGGAAAGATTTTCCAATAAGATGGTTCGAATTTTGTCCATTTCATTCAGACAAAAATGTCTTAATGAAGATTAGGGTTTTCTTGTTTTTGAAAAAGAAATGCAAACCCAATAAAAAGTCTTGTTTTCCAGTTTCCTTTGAGGATTGGGATTCTGGAAAAACGTATGAAGAACAAGTTTAAGATATTTGCGATTAAACTTGAAGAACAACCATGAGAGATTGTGTTCATAAAACCATGAAAGAAATGATTTCATTTTAAGAATGGTTTCTTTTGTTTGATCTTTTAAAAACAATGATAAGATCCAAAACAAGTTAAAACAGTAGATAATATAAGAATATTAACCTTGTGTTCTTTGTAGAAGATGAACAGTTCTTTAGGAGAGAAAACTCGAATGTTCAAGATGCAACAGTATTCTTGAGAAAACTTGAGTAAGAAGTTGTTCGCATAAAGGAAAAATATAAACCCAAAGTGGTTTATATAGAGAGATTAGAGAGAGAGAGAGAGAATCTTGAGCGGGAAAAGATTTTCATCATGACACGGACACGTGTTTGCATTTGATTGGCTGGTAAACGAAACGTGCAAACGTGTGTCAGAAAAAGAACGTGCCAGGGCTTATCCGTTGCGATGACGTCATGGATGTCCTTTCATATTTTAGGATGTCTCTGAGGTTTTGAAAGCTCAGGGACACTTTTGAAAACATGAAGCACTGAATAGAAATACCAGTGTTGGTTTTTAGAAATTTCAAAGTATCGCAGATTAAGGAAGAGATATTCAGCGATGCAATTTGTCTTGAAATCTTGCATTTACATGCGATTGTCAGCGAGAGAAAAACATACCTTGGTATCAGTGAATCAATTATGTTCAGAGAGACAATGATAGAATGGGTTATACAAGTTGATTTTATCCTATCGCTGATCAAATGTGAACCGCTGAAGATTTTACTCTTCAAAGTTCAGCATTCCAAGCTCGCTGATGAGAAAGTTGAATCTTGTCTCATCAAGAGGTTTGGTGAACAGATCAGCTAACTGATAGTCAGTTAGGATAAAATGAAGTTCTATATCACCATTCATCACATGATCTCTGATAAAATGATACCTGATTTCGATGTGTTTTGTCTTTGAGTGTAGCACTGGATTGTTGGCTATAGCGATGTCACTTGTGCTGTCGCAATAGATTGGAATTTTCGAGAGCTGAAGGTCATAGTCTAGTAGTTGATTTCTCATCTACAAGACCTGAGAACAACAGCTTCCAGCGGCTACATACTCAGCTTCAACAGTTGAGGTGGACACTGAATTTTGCTTTTTACTTGTCCAGCTCACCAGCTTTCCACCCAGGAGCTGACAGCCTCCTGTGGTGCTTTTCCTATCCAATTTGCAACCTGCAAAATCACTATCTGAATAGGCGATTAGATCAAACCCTGAGTCTTTGGGATACCAAAGACATAGGTTCGCAGTACCCGTAAGGTATCGAAAAATTCGCTTTACAGCGATCATATGAGAATCCTTAGGTTCAGCTTGATATCGTGCCCACAAACAGGTTGCGTACATAATATCAGGTCGGCTAGCTGTAAGATACAAGAGAGAGCCGATCATCCCATGGTACAACGTGACATTAACAGGTATTCCAGAGGGATCCTTGTTTAGTGTCAGCGGTGGTGCCATAGGGGTTTTAATAGCTGAACTCTGAGTTAAATCGAATTTCTTCAGCATATCTTTAACATACTTTCCCTGATTAATGAAAGTTCCTTTTTCATTTTGCTTTATCTGAAGACCAAGGAAATATGTTAGCTCACCCATCATGCTCATTTTATACTCTTCTTTCATTCTATCAGCGAAACGAGTACAAAGGTCAGGGTTAGTAGAACCAAATATAATGTCATCAACATATATCTGAACAAGAACAATATGACCTTTTACTTTCCTGAAGAATAGAGTCTTATCGATTTTACCATGCTCAAATTTTTCAATATGGAGATAAGTAGATAGAGTGTCATACCATGCACGAGGAGCTTGCTTTAAGCCATAAAGTGCCTTATCCAGTTTATAAACATAACCTGGACGCTTAGGATCTGAGAATCCTGGAGGTTGTTCCATATAGACTTCTTCATTCAGCTTTCCATTTTGAAACGCTGACTTAACATCCATCTGATATACTTTGAAGTCTTTGTGTACATCGTATGCTAAGAATAGACGAATAGATTATAGTCTTGCTACTGGAGCAAATGGTTCGTCGTAATCTATGCCTTCCTCTTGTCTGTATCCCTGAGCAACAAGTCGAGCCTTGTTGCGGGTTACAGTTCCATGTTCGTCAAACTTGTTTCGATAGACCCATTTAGTGCCTATCACTGTCTTGTCAGTTGGTCTTCGAACAAGTTTCCAAACTTTGTTTCTTTCGAATTCAGTCAACTCTTCTTGCATGGCGCTGACCCAGTTTGGATCTTTGAGGGCATCATCTACTTTCTTTGGTTCAATCAGAGAAATAAAGTTAACAAATAAACAAATATTACCTGCACTTCGTCGAGTCTGAACACCAGCGTTTGGATCACCAAGAATTTGATCAATTGGGTGATTTACAGTCCATCGCTGAGCAGGAGCATAAGTCGCTGACTCAAATTGAACTGGAGGAGCTGAAGATGAAGCTTCAGCAACTTCTGGAATATCAGCCAAGAGAGGAGTAGGTGCAGATGTCATTTCATTCACTGATTGCTGAGAAGTAGATGGAATGTCTGAGACATTTGGTTCAGAAGCAGGTATAGTGTTTAAAGGAACAGCTGAGACCCATGATGTTTCAGCTTCACTATTCTGCAAGTTTGGGATGATAGTAGGACTATCATCTTCAACTGTATGAGTATGAGGAGTGGTAATATCTTCTTAATCACCAAGATGAGAAAACATCCATTGATTCAGTTCTTCAGTATCAGCAGATGGTTTAGAGTTTGCTGAACGGGATTCGTCAAAAGTGATGTGAATAGTTTCTTCAATAGTTTGTCTTCTTCGATTGAAGACTCTGAAGGCTTTGGAGATTGAAGAATATCCAAGAAAGATTCCATCATCAGCCTTAGGATCAAACTTTCCAAGGGCATCTCTGTTATTCAGTATGAAACACTGACATCCAAAGATGTGAAGAAAGCTAATTGAAGGCTTTCTCCCATGAAAAAGTTCATAGGCTGTCTTATTGAATCTTTTAACTATCAGCGACCTGTTTTGCGTAAAACAAGCAGTGTTGACAGCTTCTGCCCAAAACTGAGTAGGCAGGTGAGAATCGCTGAGCATTGAACGTGCAGCTTCAATAATTGTTCTATTTCTTCTTTCAGCGACTCCGTTTTGTTGCGGTGTTCTCACTGAAGAAAAGTTGTGAGAAATACCCTTACTCTCAAAGAAGGAATCAAGAGAACTGTTTTTGAATTCAGTCCCATGATCACTCCTTATTGAGCGAACGGTCAAGTTGTTCAGGGTTTCCATCTTCCGAACAAAGGTGATGAGTTCTTCAGGGGTGTCACTCTTAGAACGGAGAAACATAACCCATGTATATCGAGAGAATTCATCAACTATAACCAGTGTATATTTCTTTCCAGCGATGGATTGTTTGTTAACAGGGCCAAACAAATCCATATGGAGTAGTTGTAGAGGAGATGACACTGAGGAGACTTGCTTTGACTTAAATCTTGCTTTGGTCTGCTTGCCTTTCTCACATGCTGAACATAAGGACTCTTTGGCGTATGAGTGCTGAGGTAGACCAGTGACTAACTCTTTTGAAGAAAGAGTGTTCAGTGTTTTGAAGTTTAGATGAGAGAGCCTCTTATGCCATAGCCAGTTGACATCAGATGAGGCTTTTGAGAAGAAACAGGAGTTCTCAGTGGTTGTTGAGTCCATTTTTATTACATAAACATTTTCCAAACGATAACCGCTGAGAGCTATCTTCTCAGTGGTTGTTGAGTCCATTGTTGTCCTTGTCGCAAAGCTGACTAATGCTTAGAAGATTATGCTTCAGTCCTTCAACATATGCGACTCTTTTGAAGGTTGCTGTACCATTAGAGAGTACACCAAACCCTCGGGTATGTCCTTTTCCATTTCCACTGAAAGTTACCGAGGGACCCTTCTCTTCCTTGTATTCAGTGAGCAGGTTTTACTTTCCAGTCATGTGTCTAGAGCATCTGCTATCGAGATACCAGATACCCTTCTTAACCTGCATTACAAAGGAAGATTAGTTTTTCTTGGGTACCCACTTAACCATGTGTACACACTTGTCAGTGGAGGTAGAAGAAGAGGTGGAAGGTTCAGCAGTCTTCGCAGCATTTGAAGATTCAACTTTGTCAGTCTTCACTTTGGTTAATTTCTTAACCTCAGTGGTCTTCTTTGCCTTGGGGGCAATGATCTTCACTTTAGCTATCTTTTCAGCTTTGGTGGCTGTGGGGCACTTACTAGCAATATGATCAGTAAGTCTACAGTGATAACATTTCCTATAACTAAAAATAGTTCTAGGACCATTTGAATGCTGAGCTTTAGATTTTGAATTAGAAGGACCAGCATCAAGTACACCTTTGGTATTGGAAATAGGAGGAACTATCAGTTCTTCAGATTTCTTACCAGTAACATCCACTTTGATTCTGGGAGTAGATCGCTGAATATATCCACGCTGAACATATCCAGTGTTCTTGTTCCCTGAACCAGATGGATGAATCACTAAAGCTGTAGAAGCATTCAGCTTAGGTATAAAGATACCCTTATGAGGATTTTGATTAAAAGCAATTCGTTTACCATTGTTTTTAAAGACTGAGGTAGGTTTTGGATAAATAACTTTTTCTTTACCTTTAGAAGTTAAGGTAGAGATTTTCTCAGGGATAGGCGGTTTAGAAGAGGAACACTGAGAGGGTGAAGTATCAGCGACTGAGGATACGAAAGTTCCAAATAAGAGCATGGAACGATCATTAGTTGGTTCTAGAGTATCAACTTTGTAACCAAGACCACGTTTATTACTCAGGGGAATCTGAGACTTAATTATCTCAGTGATCTTTGTTGAGGAATTATACCATCCATCAACAGTAGCTTTTTCATCTTTTAATGCAGCGATAACTTTTTCGTGCTCGATTTTGACTAGCTGATTTAAGTGCACTTGATCTTTAAAGTCTTCTTCAATTTTAGAAAGATTTTCTATTTTAAGGTGACAGTTTTTAAGCTGTTCAGCGAGATCAAGGTTTTGATTTTCAACTATAGTTTTTCCATTCATGGCTTCATATTAACTTCTAGTCAAGAGATCGATCTTTCGAAGACTATCAGCTTCATCAATATTTGCAATATTGGTAAAGAAGGAAGGTGATACATGAGTAGCAGAGGTTGAAGTAGAGGGAATGTCATAATTTTCTTCCTCATCTTCAAGTTTGGCCATAAGACAGAGATTGGCTTCATAATCTTCAAAGTCAGATGATGATTCTTCTTCATCAGAGTCAGCCCAATCGTAGTCAGCCATCAGGCCCTTGCCTTTCTTCTTAAAGCTTTTCAGCTTCGCATACCTTTCTTTCAGCTTGGCATATTTGTCATCTCTAGACCTGAGGTTATAGGATTTCTTGGGAAACGCTGAGTTTATCGAAACTTTCTTTGACCTGCACTCGTTAGCGAAATGTCCTATCTTTTCACAGTTAAAACAAGCAGCAGTAGCCTTATCAACAGGAGCTGATGATCTTGGCTTGTCAGTAATGGAAAGAGGTTTATTCTTTCTGAACATTTTCTTTTTGGCGAATCTCCTGAACTTTTTAGTGAGGAGAGCCAAAGATTCATCAAGATCTGAAGAGTCAGAATCTGATGACCTTTCAGAGTTACTCTCCAACTCAGTGATAGTGACCGAGGGTCGCTGAGTGGAAGGTTCCTCTGAGATTAAAGCAACAGGGGCGCTTTTGGAATCTTTTACAAGATTCTTCTTAAGATGACTCGATTGCTCATGATTCAGCATCGTGCCATATAAGGTAGAAAGGGTTATTGATTGTAGATCCTTTGACAGCTAGAGACACATAGAATAACTGTCCCAGCTTTCAGGTAAACATTCTAAGAACTTTGTCAGCACTTCAAAGTTAGAATATTCCTTACCAACAGTTTTCAGATCTATTATTAAACAGTTAAAACGTTGGTGTACTTCAGAGAGAGTTTCATTCTTACCACAAATGAAGCTTTCATACTGTCTTACCAGGTTGATCTTTCGAGAGTCCTGAACTTCAGAAGTACCTTCATACTGAACACAGATTGTGTCCCACATAGCTTTTGAGGTTTTCAGGTTCATGACGGAATGGTAGACTTCGTCAGGAAGAGCCATGGAGAGTATGGATCTGGCTTTGGTGTCGATAGCCACTTTCTTCTTATCTTCATCAGTCCACATATGAATTTCCTTAGGAATTAGCCTTTCTGGAATAGCAGGTCTATTCTCAGCGGCTGGAACTGCAACATCAATTCTTACAGGAATATATGGTTCGTTTTCAAGATAATAAGGCATAGTAGGGTCTACACCTTCTAAGAAGAGAATCATCCTATTTTTTCCAAAGATTAAAATTATCTCTGGAGAATCTAGGGGGTTTTTCAAGAGAACCGTTGTCAATATAGTTTGTGTTTGTGTTGGTAGCCATTTTAAGAAATAGCTAGGAAGAGAAATCTTAGTATATATCAGATCTTGTTTATGAGATTAAACAAATCTGCTCTGATACCACTTGTTGGTCCCGAAGGGCTATACAAGTTTGTAGAAGGGGGGGGGGGGGGTTGAATACAAACACACAGATTTTACTTTTCTAAATTGTTTATTGATAAATCATTAATAATTTACAGCTTGTTGCGGAACAAGATTAAGGATAAACCTAAATCTAAACAAGTTGGAACACTAAGTTTCTTGCACTAAGAAAGAGAAGGAAATTACTAATAATAACCTATCTCAAGATATAAGAAGATGACTCGACCAGAGTTTATGAGTACTTCAAAATGAAGTGAGGTCTTCTTCTTATATACTGCATGCATTTAATGCATGGTAGTTTATACTTTACAAGTGGCAGCAGCTGATTACTTGTAGGATCTGACTTGAGTAGACAACCTTAGTAGCCGCACGGTGAACAGTGTAGCATCAGAGTAGTTGTACGATTTCAGACAATAAGGAGGTTCTTTTCTGACATATCGTACGGAGTCGTGCAAGGGTGGTTAAGACAAAAGTACTTTGTACGGAGGACTTCATGATCAGCTTTACGTTGATTCAGGGCTTTATCATTCTTTATCAGCGAATGACGAAGTTCAGCGATAGCTAAAGTCTTGTACTTGATACTTCACGTTGAGTGGACAAATCTGAGTCTTCGCTGATCCGCATCAGTTCATTAGGAGACTTGTCGCTGGTTCTTGATCTTGATCTTCGACTTCAGCATAGAACCTATCTTAACGTGAAACTTGTCTTCAGGGATCATAAGTAAACAACTAACTTATCAGCGATCACCATAAGGACTGAATAGGCTCAGAGCATTATGGTGAACAGTGTTTGCTGAATGTTTAATCTAAAAACGAGAGTTTCTATCAGCGGTACTGTAAAGTCTTAGTGCTTATCAGCGACAGTGAAACTCTGATACATATTGTTTACTTAAAATTTTCACTAAGTAGAATGGAGCAGGTCATTATCAAATCACTGAGGGTTTGGATCAACAGTGGACTCGAGCACACCCGTTCGAACAAATCATCGGTGATCCGTCCACTCCAGTTCAGACTATAGCTATGGTGGAAACCGAAGACGTCGCCCCTGTACTACTAAGCAACACTAAAAAATGGGTGGCAACGGGAAATGAGTATCTCTTTTCCATCTTTCTCAGCAACGTTGAACCCTCAACGGTTATAGAAGCCTTGAACGATCTGGACTGGGTGATCGCCATGCAAGAAGAACTGAACGAGTTTGAGAGTCTCAAGGTATGGCGCCTGGTTCCTCGCTCGAAAAACAAGACGGTTATCAGAACTAAATGGATATTCAAAAACACGAAGGACGAAACGGGATCGTTGTTCAGAACAAGGAAAGATTAGTAGCTAAAGGGTACCGACAACAAGAAGGGATTGACTTTGATGAGACGTTTGCACCAGTAACCCGAATCGAAGCCATGAGGATATTCCTCACGTATGTCGCTCACAAGAATTTCATCGTCTTCCAAATGGACGTGAAAACGGAATTTCTCAACGACAAACTCAAGGAGGAAGTGTACGTCTCCCAGCCAGACGGTTTCGTCAGTACCACTAACCCCAATCATGTCTACCTTCTCGACAAAGCACTTTACGGCCTGAAGCAAGCACCGAGAGCATGGTATGATGCATTGTCTACATTTCTCATAAACGCGGGTTTCTCGAAAGGTAAAATCGACACTACTCTCTTCATTAAGAGAGAATGTAAGGATATTATTTTGATTCAGATCTATGTTGATGACATTATCTTTGGCTCTACGAACCCACAATTCTGTCATAACTTTTCAGTCCTCATGAAATCTTATTTTAAAATGAGTATGATGGGTCAGATGAATTTCTTTCTCGGTCTTCAAGTTAAACAACTGTCGACCTAGATATTCATCAATCAATCTAAGTACATCGCGGATATTCTTCGGAAGTTCCAGATGGGAAATTGTACACCCATGAAGACTACCATGTCACCGGGTACAAAGTTACACGTCGATCTTGATGGAAAGGATGTGAATACTAGTACCTATAGAGGAATGATAGGTTCGTTGATGTATTTGACGACAAGTAGGACGGATATAATGTTCTCCACCTTTTTGTGTGCTAGGTTTCATTCTAAACCGAAGGAGTCACACCTTATAGCAGTTAAACGCATTATACGTTATTTAAAAGGTACTGCTGATCTTGGCCTTTGGTATCCTAAGGACACATGTTTCGAACTCATAGCATTCTCAGATGCTGATCATGCGGGAAGCATGCTTGACCGGAAGAGCACCACGGGTCACGTCCAGTTCCTTGGCGACAAGTTGGTTAGTTGGGCCTCTAAAAAGAAAACGTGCGTCTCCACTTCCACGGCGGAAGCAGAGTACGTGGCCGCGACTAGTTGCTGTTCCCAAGTCATATGGATGCGCACTCGACTGAAGGATTATGGTTTCCAATACTCGAACATCCCAATTTATTGTGACTCCAAGAGTTCCATAACCATCACTAGCAATCCGGTCCAACATACAAAGACCACACATATCGACGTGCGCTACAATTTCATCAAAGATCATATTAAACGAGGTACGGTTGAACTCTATTTTGTAAGTACAGAAAATCAATTGGCAGGCCTGTTTACGAAAGCCTTGGACGAAAAATGGTTCAATGAACTCGTGTCCAAGTTAGGTATGTTGAACTTGAAAGTTTAATACACCCTGGTACTTGTCACACCCTCTCTTCACTACGGGTTAGCTGTCTCTTCAAAAGATACACTTGTCTCTTAGTGACGTCTCAGTGTTTCAAGCACATCGGTGCATCGTCTTCTGTATTTATTTAATAGTTTTTTTTTCGTTTGTTTCTCGATTTTATGCATGTTTCTTTATTCCTATTATTTTAGTCTTTGTTTTAGTCAACATTTCCCGAGCTACTAACCTTTAGTTCTGAAGGGTGTCCACCAAAGACCAAGTCACCAAGGTACGTTCCCCGTTATTCTTTAAAAGTGTGAGGGGGAGCAAATTTGATTTCTGTAAGGTCTAAAGGAGAATTATTTTTTGAAAAGTTGAGGGGGGAGAGATGTCATTCTGAAAAGTTGAGGGGGAGCAAGTTAATTTCTTAAAAGTTAAGGGGAGAAAGTTAATTTTTGAAAAGTTGAGGGGGAGAATTGAAGTTTTTCAAAACCTGAGGGGGCGCAAAGTAAATTCAATAACTTCAAGGTTAATTTTAAAGTTTTCTTAAACTACGGGCTTAATTTTGCCTTTTTTCCTCAAGATGAAATAAGTTGGAACCGGGAGAGTGTAAAGATCCGGTACCGGGTTTCACTCCCGGTATCGACCGATATCTAAATTGGGTTTTTGGTCAAGTGTTCCTCATAACTTTCAAAACTTCGCGCCAAACCTCTCCTGAACCAACTTCTCCCACACTTGATTTTTGTTCCGATCAGACTCCGATTTCATCATCGATTCTCAGATATGTCTCCTAATCTCTCTAAAATTAGTAATCGATCGCTCTGAACACTTCGATTTGAAGCATTCATCGATCGATTTCTTACTGTCGGCACCGCTAGGGTTGCGGACCCTTCGGCTCGATCCTCTTGCTTTAAATCGAAACAATCTTGCGTCGATTCGCATGTTTCATGTGTTAGAATAAAAAATCGATCCTCGTTTTGGTGTATCGATCGATCGATTTGGAGTTAATCGCGACCGACTCCAGATTTGGGAACTCCCGGTACCGATTTCGGGGTTGCGTGTCCCGGAGTCATGCGACTTCCGGGTTCCGCCTTCTCCCGGATCGGCTTCCGAACCCCGAAACTTGATATTGGTTTGGATATGCGAATGGACACTTAACACCATCAGTTTCTCACATGTACACTCATGGCTCAACCAAACCAACCGCCTCCACAAGGTGATGCCCCACTACTTCCAGGTGGCCCCAATCTGCCACTCCAGCCAAACAACTTCCACGTGGACATGACATCCATCATCTGTCAATGTCCCGTCATCATAGAGATTCTCAAACGCCACCCACTCAACCGTGCATTGACAGCAATTGCAACTGTTCTGACTGTATACGTGCAGCAACTCTGGAGGTCTCTCACCTTCACGGTCGCATTGTTGACACACCAGTGGTCATAACTCGAGATCTCTTGCGCCAGATTCTAGATCTTCCAGAGGCCACACTAGTTCCAGGTAGAATTAGCTTTGATGTTGTTGTGTCCGACGCTGTGCTCTGCCAAGAACTGCGTGCTCTCGGCTATGCTATGGAACTCAATCACCCATCGCACTTCTCCAGAGTTCATCTGACACCACCATGGTACACTCTATTCACCATCCTCAACAGGTGTGTTTCATCCATCATCAAGGGAATCGATCAAACAACCGTGAACCTTCTACGACTCTTCCATGGCGTGGCCTACAACAGGCACACAAACTATGCATGCATCTTATGGACCGAGCTGCTCGACAAGGTTCAAAAAAAGCAAGGCAACAAAAGACTATCGTGCCTCCCGTTCCCCAGATTCCTTCAGCTCATCGTTGCACACTTCATGGCCGCCGACCCAACTAATCCACGACGCGCTGACCACGAGGTACTCATCTCGACTCGCATGACTAGCATTCAGAATAAACAACCAATACCAGACCTAGTCCTAATGATACTACCCGCTGACCTGCTAGCTCTCGCAGACCCTTTGGCACCGAGTGTGATAGACTATAGGCGAGAGAACAACTTAGTCACTCCGATGATCCAGCCAGATCCGGCAGGACCTGCCCAAGGCGCGTCCCGAGCAATGTGAGGGTCCCGGGCGGGCGGTGTTGTGTAACACCCTCAAATTGGGAAAGAGCAACTAAATAAAATTTTCGATAATACATCCGAAATAATAGAATTTCTTTCTATAATCCAATAGGTAAAATACCTCAAATTACAATCTATGGTTAACCTCAAACAATATATATAATTCAAGTCTGATTACAAAGACTAAAACCACATCGGGTGTTACTTAACCCGAGTACAAGTTGCTAATCCCAAAGATGAATGCGGAAAACTTCACTTAAGCTATTCACCACTCGAACACTTTACTAGCACACAACCTTTCACACGTGTCACTAGAACTACTCCCAACCTGAACCTGTTGCACATGCCGACAAATAAAAAGGGTTAGGCTAACGCCTAGTGAGTTCAAGAGTTTATAGCATGATTTAAATAATTTTTTAAATGAAAGTTTGCAACGTAGATTATGATTTCCAAAGAAGTTTACAAAAATAGGATTATAAACGACTCATTTTTCAACGCACCCAAAATCTACGAGAAAAGTTCCCAAAAGGTATAAAGTGTTTTCCAAAATGAATTACAATCCCAACTCACTCAAATACGTGAATAAATCTATATTATGCAAAACCTTCAAATACGGTTGACGACAAAATACTCAGCCCGTAAAACATGGAAGAACAATCCATTTAAATATAATACTTCATCGAAAACATGATACGAACCAATATTCACGCGAACGTAAAATGTAATGAAGTCCAAATACCATAAACATGGAAATGACCTGCTTCCTTTAGACTTTAATATACATGGAGGGGAATCCAATATTAAAGGCATCCAACCGCAGTCAAACGTATAAGACCAACAATAATAAAATGTGGACATTATAAAATCCCATGTAAGGTTGGCCAACGACGGGGGAGACCCATATCCGTTGAGAGTGGATGAACACAAAAGTACGCCACTCAAACAATGTTAATCGTACGACACTTCACTGCATAAAAGCCCAAGTATCCCATACGATGCCTTACAAGTCACACCCAAAGAGACAGTTGTCCTTAGTGAAGTATCAATAAGAATACCACCAAAGGCTCGACACAAGCGGGGTTACAACCATGGCATTGCCCCGACATGGCGAAGGTCATAAACGCCCGTCAATCAACCTGACAGCTCAAACGGACTCAGCCCTCCTAGTATACCCTTGAAGGTAAAGGTCATCAAACATGGGGTTCGGTCAAATCCCGCAACACCCAGTAGACCATCAAATAAAGACTGACTTGCGTGCCTATGGATCCAATGCAACACAGTCTACAATAACATGTCTATCCCAAAATGACTAACGTACCCAAGCATGTAAATATCAATAATGTGCAATAATATGTAATATGTGCATTAAATGCAATCATAAATAAGACTCCACATTGAGTCATCAAAACCGGACAAAATGTCCCCAAGACTTCCTCAAAGTGAAAACCGAGCAAATACTCAAAACCCATTAGACCCATAAATAACGGTCATCATAGCATAACATGCATTTAAACATCGTTTAGGTAAACAAGTACCACAAAATCATTATTAACCCAAAACTTGACACGGGTTAAACAAAAGGGTTTTCCCAAAAGGACTCATACCCTTATAATCCTCAAAATGACTCTTGACACTAAATTGTGCATTTTCCCAAATGGTTTATAAAATCAATTTCACCAATATGATTAAACCATCAAATAAACTTCATTTTGAGCAATAAATCTTTTAAGGACATATTTATGATCTCAACAAATCAAGATATCCAAAAATCCCAAATATGGGTGTTTTACAACATTTATGAAGTTAAATACTTCAAAAGAGTTAAACTCATCAAATAACTCAACAATTGATAATTTCAAGTAAAACACACAAGTATTTGGAAAATACTATAAAGTTTTCACAAATCAACTTGAACTCACCTTGCTAGATTTAGGCTAAATCTAGATTTTCCCCAAACGTAAGCTCCCTTGAAGAAACTTGAACCTTCAAGCCAAATCTTCCAAAAACCTAGATCCATAAGTTTCCAACCATCAATAATCAGATCTAACCATAAAGAATCATTCCCCATACATTTTACATCAAGATCTCAACTTATACCAAAACCCTAACTTCCATAAATCAAGAGAAGAGAAGATTACCTTAACCACAACTTGAATCCACCAACCAAAATATCTCTATAACCACCAAGATAAACCACAAACTCCTAATCTTCAAAGTGGAGTGAAAAGGGTTGGGTGAAACCCTAGAAACTTGATGAAGGAGATGAAGTGAAGGGTTTCTAGAAGGGTTAAGGTTTATAACAATGGTGAGGGTTTGTGTTGGGGAAGAAGGATGAAGAGGAGAGGGGATATTTAGGGTTTCTTGAGAGAAATCGATTTTAGAGAGAGGGAGAATCTGGTTTGAGGTTGAAGATGAAATGAAGGGAGTGAGAGAGGAAGAGGGCTTAAAACCCAAAATATCTCATCAGACGTGCCGTAGACGTCCGCATGGTCCTTCGCGGACGTCCGGCCTCAGCCGAACTGCTTCCTTCCCAAAACCCTCTGTTGCTTTCGCGGATGACATACGGACTTCCGCATGGCACGGACTTCCGCATGCACCATGCGGACGTCCGCCAACCTAAATTCCGTTTTCCAATCTTTCGGGTGTTACATGCTGAAAGGTCGATACGCGAAGCTAGCTCGTCCCAACACCAACCCACTCCATCTCCTCCACCACAAGTTGAAGAACCTGAATTACACGAGGTGGAAGTGTTCGACATCATGCGAGAACAAGCACAAGAAGAGGCAGCCTCCTCTTCCAGCTCTGAGTCAGACTCTGGCATAAAGTCGGGTTCCGAATCTGGTTCTGAATCAGGTTCGGCGTCCGGTTCTAAATCAGGGTCTTTGGGATCAGACGATGAATCAACGGAATCGCATGATCAAAATGAAGATCAATTCCGTATGGAACCCATCCCTCGCACCCAAACCGAAATTGGAGAGACAAGGAGAGCGGAGGGAGTATTAGTTGAAAATCAAAAAATTGGTGAGCAAGTGAGGGAAAGGAGGAGTAAGAAAAACAATGAGTGTTATAGAGAGAAGAGGCAATCTACTCAGGTTGCCTCCACCCAGCATCCACAAAGCCAGGCAGCCACATCCGCTACCCCGTCTCATTCATTGGGACAGGGTATTGAAATAGACGTCGTGGGCCTAGCGACGCAATCATACACCCTCCCCAGCCACTCAGTGTCCTCTCAATAGGATATAGTTTCATTTTCACAAGGGGACGTAGCACATCTGCCACCGGTCTCTCACTTGGAGAGATCCGGTGTTGAAACAAGAGAACTCCTGCCCCGGTTCTCGACTTCTTTGGATGTACGATTGAGTCTACAGCCACTTGATGATATTATTTCCTTAGCTAGGACACAAAACATCACTGCCGCTAATGTCGAGATTCTTTGTGACTCGACCGAAACACCCCGAGTGAGTCTACCGTTCGGTGGCTTGCAAGGACAGCATGGAAGTCCTGCCACGACTATCCTTACGCGAACCGTGAGCGCAGGTGGTACTGCGGTGCAATCCACCGTAGTTACCACAACTGGTAAGCTAAGTGCTCCAGGTGTTAGCATCCCGGAGTTTGTCTCCAAGGAAACTCTGGACGGCGCCTTAAAGGCTGTCTAAACAGAAAAACCGAAGAAACTTCCAGAGGATTTGGACTTCATCAAACGGTCTATAAAGGGTAAGGAAACGGTCCGAATCCTGGTTCCATACTTAGAAGAATCGCATAAGAAGAGTTTCGTTCACTGGATCACACCACTCGACTCGGTTTTGTGTCACGGGATTTCAGATCTAGGTGAATCGATTCGTTCTCAGTATTTGGAGGTGATGAGAAGAAGCAGAATGGTACATGAAGTTAGAACCAACCACATGATCACTGAAATCGTGGAGATCGTGTCCGACAAAGTCCTGAAGGTTTGGTTCCCGGTGTTCACAGTTAAACGAGATGATGGGAAAGAATGGGTATTCTCGGAAGCCGACTTAAAAAATATAAACTTGAAAGATTTCCCGGTTCTTCTTCAAGAATTAAATACCCGCACCATCTGACCACTACCTTATACCAAAGCCCTTGAAACAATAAAGAGATTCATGAAGTGCACCATTACCCTCTCGTACATCAACGACTTTCAGATGGAAATAGAAAGCAATCAGAGAAAAGTGAATGTGCTGAAGCCCAATCAGACTCTTCCTGATGCTGAAGATGTACAGGTACATACTCTCTTACTCAAACCAGAGACATGGATTGTGTATCTGAACGATAAGGGAGAGAAGCGTTTTATGAGGATAAGTGAGTTGCACAAGTTCAGTGAAGGGACTTTGATGAAGATTCAGAACATGCTGAGAAAGATAATTGAAGAAGAGGAAAGAGATTCGTCAGAGAATCACATCAACATCAGAAAATATCTTGCCAAAGAGCTGCTCAAAGAGATTGAAGACAGGCTGGAATACAGGAACTCCATCCGGCACTTTGAGATTCTTTTTGCTCTCAGAAAAAGTTTTGTCCCGATCTGGCGTGAGATCGAACTTCAATTCAAAGGGGGAGATTGTTAGGTCTCAAAAGTCAGTTGAATAGAAGTTTAGGGACCGTTTCTGTCAATTCTTGTAACTATCCCTTATGGGGTATAAATAGTTTCTTTTGCTTTAGAATTAGGGTTAATGACCTAATTGCTTATGCTAATTACCTTGTACGGCTACTCTCAGTATTCATCTTTTCTGCAAGTAATCAAAGTGAGATTTATGACTATTGTATGCTATTGCGTTGATTCTATTCATTACACTTGTTAATCTACGATCCACATGGATAGTAAAGTCCGAAATCTAAGAAATAAGGAAATCAGATTGGTAAAGGTTCAGTGGCGGTATCATAAGGGACAAGAGGCAACTTGGGAAGTAGAAGCGGACATGAGATCCAAGTACCCTCATCTTTTCGACAATGGAATTCCGGGGACAGAATTCTTTTGAGGGGGGAGTATTGTAATAACCATGATCTTATTTTCAAGATGTCAAGAATAAATAAGTTTTTGGGAAAGATTTCAAGTTGGAGGGTCTAAAAGAGTAAAAGAATGAGGACTTTGGTGCAATTAGTAAAAGGTATAAAATCTTTCATTTACCCTAAATTCATTTCATGTGTGTATGTGTGTGGAGGAAGGAATAACACTGAGAGAATTCTTGTGAATACCGATCGCATCCAAATCAAAAGGGAATCAAGAAGTAGGAATTGGAAGCTAATTACTGCATAAATTGTTCCATGTAAACTCATGTGCTCAACCCTATTCTTTTATTGTATAGAAAGATTTAGGCTATTTAGGGTTTTCTTGTAGAAGAATATTGTGTAATGATGCTATTAAACGATGTGGGTATTATCGATTGGTTTAAGAATGAAGGAATTGATAAGGAATGGTTAAATCCTAGTATTAATCTATTTAATGTGGTGAATCGAGCTTTGGCTTGGTTTAAGAGAAGTTTTTGGCATCTGAACGCTCTATTCGGTAAGTCGCCACCTGTTGGTCTGGAGCAGGTTTCCGGACAACATTCCCGATATGTAGTGTCCGGACCATTGTATCCGGAAAGCTGGTGTCCGGAAACCGCATCTGGTTTGTGAGTACCCGGTAGAGAGGTATACAGGAAGTTGGGGCTGGAGAGGGGTATCCAGGGAGAGGGTACCTGGTAACTCGATGTCGGTATAGACAGCATTCGGGCAGTGACACTCGGACAATCGGTGTCCGGTAGTGTGAACCCGAAAACTTACTCGGTTTTCCTTTTGTCCATTTTTCCTGCGGAAGTCAGGTCCTTCCTATGAATTAGGTCGAATTGAGGATTGTATGAGAGTTAAGTGTGAGCGTCAAAAGTATTCGGGTAGCTTATATTCTTAGCGTTTATCGTAGGCTTAACTTTTGGAAGTCGGAGATAAAAGAAGAAAGTTTGATAAAGACGCCAGGTGAGTTTTCTAACTAAATGCGTATTTTAAACGTGCTTTCAGGATTTATAAAATGGACATGAAATGGTATGTTTTGTTACATGAAAATGCGTGTTTGGAAGTTAACTTAAAATGTATGCATACATTGTTGATAGATGTGTATTGGCTAAGTCGGGGGTGTGTCCCGCCAGTGCTCATACCGGGGGGGGGGGGGGTGTCCCGTTTATGCCATGGGAGGTGTGACCCAGTAACGCAGTGTGAGCCTGACACGTTGTCACTTCCGAGTGACTTCAGTGTGCCACTTACACGCGTGGTTTTACTTGAAAACTTTTGTTCAAAGATGTTGGTTATAAATGTTATGAAATGTCTTAAATGTTTATATTGTAACTGTTGCCACTAGAGGGAGCTCACTAGACCTCGCGGTCTAACCCTCGCTTTTCCAAAACTAAACCATTTCAGGGAAGTCGCCGTTAGGAAACTCTGAGAAGGGCAAAGAGAAGAGTTAAGGCGAGGATTGCAACAACCCAACAAAAAATAAAGTCGTAACATAGCATAGCATTGAATATAAAACATCCCAAAATGGGTCCCCAAAATTCTCTCAAATACATCTGTCTCAAAACTAGGTTGTCGGAAACAACCTACTCACAACTGAGAATAAAATAAAAGTCTAACTAGCATCATTGACATTACTATCTCTAGAAGCATCCGCACTCTAAATCTTCTCCTTACTCTTACCGGAGCTTCCTACTATCTGCTTTCCTGAAAAGGTTTAGTTTGAAAGATGCGAGAGTTAGACCATGAGGTCTAGTGAGCTCCCTTAAGAAACAACAGTTCAATAATACATATTTAAAGGAGTATAGATAACAACTTTAAATAAAACTTTCATGTAACACCACACATGTAAATGGCACACTGAAGTCACTCAGAAGTCACAACGTGTCAAACTCACACTGCCTTACTGGGTCACACCTCATATGGCATAAACAAGACACACCCTCCGATGGGACACCTATGAGGTTGAAAAGATTAAGAGTAATAAGACTTAAGATGTCACTCGCAATATTCTGAACATATCCCCAAAAACGTGACTCAACAGAACAACCCAATCCGGAACCAGAGCTCTGAACTCCGCCCCTGTTCCGGACCCAATCCCGGACTCTGCTCCTAATCCGGGTCCAATCTCGGACTCCGCTACTAATCCGGATGCTCTTCCGGTTTCTGGGTCCCTTTCGGATTCCCTCCCGGATTCTGGATCAAATTCCGGATCCTCTTTCGGATTATCACTCCGGAAAACTCAACCAGTGCGATTCCGGACATGTCGAACAGTGCCAAAAGACGATTCACATTGTATAAATTTAAAAGGGTTTTGATTCCAAAATTACAAGGTGAATATTCAAAGCATAGACATAGAAAGACTAACACACAAGACTCATTTCTTACCCCTTCCAATTCCTTGATCAGATTACTCATTCTCAAGAACAAGAATCCCAGTATTACTTCAACTTCTCAATAAAATCAACCCTCACACAAGGCAACAAGAGTTAGGATTAAGGAATTACCTAAAAATTGCTTGATGATGAAGTTCCTCTCCTCTTCTCCAAGAATGCAAGTAGCTATTTGGTTCACCTTCTTTCTACTTCCACACACACACAACCGACACCAAGGAAGAATGACAAAACCTAGGGTTTTGTGCAATCATTGAGGGTTTTTATACCCTCACTCCAATTTACATTTCAACCCCCTTGAAGTTGCAAAAAAAATCAAAATACTCCCACAAAACTCTTATGCTTCTATATACTTGAGACTTGGTTATTATAGTGCTTATAGCCATAGACGATAGCTATTTCCATTAATTTGTCGAACTTTTAGTTTAAATTCTCAGTTGTGTATAGGTTGTTCCGCAAACCTAGTTTTGAGACATTTGTATTCGATCAAAATTTGGGGCCATTTTGGCTGGTTGATTTATATTTAATGTCATGCTTTATATTATTGTTTGGGCTGTTACAATCTCACATTGGTTAGAAGAAGAAAGTTTGAAAGAAGGAAATGTGAATAAGAAATGAGTAGATGATTCTTTTTTGACAAATCATAGTGTTGGCTCACATAATAAACTTTTTTTTTTGCAAAAAAACTTTGTTTATATAATAAATTGGTAAATCAACGTCTTTATGGTAACTAATTATATATACATCAATTAAAATGAGATTTGCTTATATAACTTTAAATGAGATTTAATTAAATTAAACGTTTCCAAACCTAGTAAAAAATGATCCTATATTAATTAAAATGTCAATTATTCATCTAAAGCTATATACTTAAATATCTTTTAATAATCTATACTATATTACAAAGCATTTGAGAAAAACAATTAAAACACATTTTTATGCATCATATACTGTTAATTGATACATATTACTTAAAATTCAGGATTACAAGTAATTCATAGATCAATACAACTTTCTAAAGCTGCATGTTTGAATTTATAACTAACTGATAAACATAACCAAAAAGAAGATAAACAACTCATTTGAAAAAAAAATATAAAATATAATTAGAATAATCATTGAATTTTAATAGAATACCTAATTGTTTTTATAAAAAAAACATTGCACTATTAAACCTAAAGTAAATTACATCATTATTAAACTAAAATTAAAAAAAAAAAATTAAATTAAACATATCAATAAAAAAGTATCATCATTTTCTTAATACAAGTAAACAACACAACAGTAGATAAAGATAAAAAATAAAACGAAACATTAAAATAAAGATATACCACGTTGTATTGTACGAGTAAACTTCTAGTTTACACAACAATAAGGAATTTTAAGAATATTTCTAAAAATTAAATATTGATCGAATTTTATAAGGCCATCCGTAACGCAAGTGGGCTCGGGCTCGAGCTAGGGAGCGGGTAGGGCGGCCTCCGGTACCAGGGGGGGGCTTGGGAGGCGGGTTCCAAAACTCGTTCAACCCGAGGCTTATTTGTTTTTTTTAAAATAATTTGAAAATAAAGACATTGGCAACGGCTATTTTTAATTTAATCAAACTATATATATTAATCCAAACCTCTTATTTTTTCACACCAAAATCTCTCAAATTCTCTCAAATTCTTTCAAACTCTCTCAAATTCTCTCAAATTCTCTCAAATTCTCTCAAATTCTCTCAAACTCTCTCAAATTTCATCATGAATCCAAACAAAACACCTACATCCCGTCGTAACCGACCGGATACACCGCAACCGCAAGAAGACCCGGAGCTTGGTTTCCAAGCGTTTACACAACAAGGTTATCATCCGCAATTTTCGCAACAATTTCCGCCACAATTTTCGCAACAATTTCCGCCACAATTTTCGCAACAATTTCCCCAACAATTTCCGCAACATATTCCTTACCAATTTACACGTCCCGGTTTGGTTGAACAAGGTTTTACTCCGGCCAACTACAATCTTCCTTCACCCGCAATCAATCTCGACGACGACATTGTTCCGGAAACCCAACATTCTAGCCCGCACACACCACAATCCATCTACACACAACAATCTATCCCGGAACCATCAAACCCGACACCAACGAGAAAAGGAAAAAACAAAAAATATGAAAATAGAGCCGCCAAACAGATGTGGAGTAAAGAAGAGGAACTCGCGTTAGTGTCGGCGTGGGTTGACGTTTCGGAGGACCCCGTTGTCGGTAACGCACAAATCAGTGGTAATATTTTTATTGTTATTATTATTATTGTTATTATTATTATTATTATTATTATTATTCTTGTTAATATTCTTATACTTGAATTTACATAAATGTAGAAAGTTTTTGGACCCGAATCGGGCAAGTGTTCTTTAGTTCTATGGGTCGCGGAAATTATAAAACAACTCATCAACTCAACACTAAGTTCAACGACCTCAATAAAAGAATAAATTCTTTTGGCGGCATCTACAACAACTTGGTCACTAATAGATCAAGCGGAATGAGTGAGGCCGACATTTCACGAACGGCACACGAACGGTACCGAGCACAACTTGGGTTTGCTTTCACTCACGAACAAGCTTGGGAAGTCCTAAAAAAGTGTCCAAAATGGGGAGTCGTTCCAACGATGACGACAACTTCATCGCGGGGTTCAAATAGTACCAAACCTTCCGATGATGACGATGAAGACGTCAACGAGGTCGAGCAACTTCAACGACCCATCGGGAGAAACAAGGCAAAAAAAACATCAACGAGTAATACGAGCGGGTCGAATACGAACGAAAGTGTTACTCAGTTGTTAACGAAGTTCAACGACAAGATTGATGATACAATGGAGTACAAAATGAAAAAACTCGAACTCGAACGAGATAAGTTGGAACTCGAACGAGAAATCGAACGAGAAAAACGATATCAACAAGACTTCGAGTTTTTCATATCCCCGCATGATCACCTTTCGGGAGACGTTTTGAGGGCTACTTTAGCGAGAAAAGAGAAAATTAAAAAATATCATAATTGGTAGTGTTTTGTATTTTGTAATTTTTAATTTTTAATTTTTTCATGAATGATATGAATTTTTATTTTTATTACTTATCTTATTTTTATTTATTAAAAAATATATAAATATTTTTATTTTGTTAAATAATTAAATGTATAAATAAAAGAATTACAAAAAATTAGGTGGCAAGAGGGCTTGAGGGTTCCGCTATACCACTTTAGGGCTTGGGAGTTTGATGAGAGGGTTAGGAGAAAACCTGGTGTGGCGCTGAGGTGACTTGAGGGCTTGAGGGTTGCATTACGGATGATGGCCTAAGCCAATAAAGTTGAAGAATTTATTGAAGAATTTCTAAATTTCCAGAAAGAGACGTGATAAAAAAATAAGCATTGGAACATCAAGAGAGTAGTCATGTGTAGAAGTTTGCAATCATTTGTCTTTTTCATAACAAACAAAAATCATAACATGATATTTACAACCAATGCCAATGGTGATATTTATTTATTAACAGATATTATAAAATATATCAATTTTCTTGTAAAAAATACAGATGAAATCAATCGTAACATGAAAATTGTATATTTTAAGAAAAATCCAAAAAGTGTTGAAGGATATGTGCTATCATAAAAAAGAAGTGATTGAAAGAATATTTTTCCACTATCAGATATTACCATAATTAATGTTTCTTTTTCGTTGTAAACTCCTGCTTATTTAAATGGCTTATGATTAATGAGAAAGATAAATTTTCGTGCTCTCTATTCTTAAAGTACTAAGAACTCATATATGAAGTATAAAGTATTAATGATTCAGATATGAATTATAAAGTATGAAGTATTAAGAATTCATATATGAAGTATAAAGTATTAATGATTCATATATGAAGTATATAAGATTCAAATATGAATTCATATATAAAAATTAATATATGAAGTATACAATATTCATATATAGGAATTCACATATGAACTTTCATATATGAATTCATATATGAACTTTCATATATGAATTCATATATAAGAATTCACATATGAACTTTCATATATGAATTCATATATAAGAATTCATATATGAACTTTCATTTATGAAAAATCATATATGAACTTTCATATACGAATTCATATATGAAAGTTCATATGTGAACTTTTGTAACGTCCCCAAAAGTAGATCATACGATAAACCATAAACTGAGCGTTTTACAATGCCAAAAGAAGAGATTGACCAATACATTGAATATATGAGCTTAACAAAATGACAGCGGAAGTCTAACTACCCACAGCCGAGCTCTAGACTAAGGTTAATCATCTATCTTGGAGTCGCTCTATCTCCAAGCCACGATCCTCCTGTCTTTAATCCCTAACACTCGAGCCTGAAGCTCGCTTACCTGAAAATGGTTTAGGTTTGAAAAGCGAGGGTTAGACCAAAAGGCCTAGTGAATTCCCTCCATAAAAGAACATGTTTAATATAAAATCATTTGTTAAAATGCATAACAAGTCATCATACATGGTACTGCACTGTGTAATGGATCACTTAACCATTTGCGATCGGGGCCCAAGCAGACTCCCCTTTCGCCCTCTCGTATCGGGGCCCAAGCAGACTCCCCGATACCCGCCTAGGAGGAAACGAATTCCAACCTACCGTCTCGTCATGCCAAACCAAGGAATCATCAGATCCCGAGACTCATTGATCCCACAGTACAGACCGACATCACATAACATGCACATACGATTCATAAGACATTTGACTCTTCATAAATCATGCGCATCATCATATCAAACATTCATTTCTTTCCTTCATGCATATAAGTTCATAAATATTTCATGTGTTTTAAAACCATAAACAGTAAAAGAGTCATTTAACAGTTACGTCGTAAAGAGGTTTAGGGAACTCACCTGATACGATGTCCGTCTCTACACTCTTGTCCGTCCCACGTAAACCTATTTATGAATCAGAATTATCAGGCTCTCTAGTCCCACAATGAACTGACCCTGACATAGGTTCCTCTCACATACTGCTCTGAAACTCGCTAGACTCTCAGTTTGCGCAAGCTGAAGAACTCGTAAGCTAAGCCTGCGAAAACCTCACTTTTCGCAAGCAGCACTTGCGAATTCTATGGTTTGCGCAACCCATGGTTGCGAGTTCTGAACTTAGTCTCTAGCCTAGGGCACCTCTGAACTTCTCGCAACCTACGCCTACGAAAACCATACTTTTCGCAACAGGCCTCTGCGAAAAGTAGCACTTTTTGCAGTAGACCCTTGCGAAAAGTATCCTTCCGACACTGTTCATCGTCTCTTACCTCAGATCACTTATCCAAACTTGCTTAACTCTGACCTTTATTTCAAAAAAATCGATTTTAGATAGCTATAGTCTATACCAACAACAAACCCTATCGATTTTCTACGAAATCTAATCTGAAAGGTTTTGTTCTGAAATACACAGGTCTGATTCATAATCCAAAATCTGAAGAATCATTTGCACTTACACCCCCTTCTTGCCATTAAATTCGAGTCCACTAACACCCCAATTTGTTCGAAAATCAGGAAGATGAAATCAGAGGTTTAAACCCTTCAATAATGGCGAAGTCAGGTGGGAATCCCATCTGATTTCACCATTTTCGATTTTGACATAACCCACAGAGGAGAGAAAAACCCACGAATTGAGAAATGTTAATAAGGTGTGGATGATTACCTGAACAGAAATTCTTCTTGCACACAATTCGATCTCCACACCAACACCACACTGAATCGTTCGCTTCTTCTTCTTCTCTCAGCTCAGCCGCCAACAATCATTTTCCACAAGAATAATACTGAATAAGGAATTTAAGACTGCCCTAGGGGTTTGGGCCCAAAAGCCATATTCATAACTAATAAGGCCCCTTTATGCCAACTTCCAAACTTCTTAATTTGACCACCAAACTTTTCCTTTAAAATAAATATTGGGTTATTACAACACTCCCCCCTTAAAAAATTCCGTCCCCGGAATTCCTCATTGGAAAAGACGCGGGCAACAAGCTCACACCACGCCTAACACTTCCACAAGGTAATGTCACTTCTGACCCAGTCAATCGCCTTATTAAATTCGAAACAATAAACAATGGGTACACTCCCTTCAATTCTTACGGTACTTCGAACTCGTAGGCTATTGTTCCTACCCGATTGGTCTTGACAACGGAAGATTAACTAAGGCTTCTCAAGCATCTATTCTTCCTTTAAGGAGGAACCTGGCTAGATCCCCGTCACAACATAGTATTCACTTACCAAGAGGCAAAACACACACTTGACAGCTTGGCACAGGTCAACCCGTACGTCCCGACAACTCACAACTCAGAGTTCCTTCGTCGCAAAACAATCAATCCTAGATCATTTCCCTCAACCAATAATCGTCTATGCGGTCAACATTTCCCTTACTCAGACCACCTCGACCACAGTTCATCAACCATCTCTCATATCCTCATCACTTCACCACTCCATACTCAAACGCAACTAAGAGTAGGAACTTCCAACACATTGCTGAAGTGTCCACCTACTCGAATTAAACCTATCCTGAAGACACGACCATTACTCGCTGATTGTCACGTTCGTCTAATCGTAAAAAAAAACATAACTTCGGTTATCCTAACTCAACTGGGAGGAGTAACCATGGTCACACCATACTATTCTCACTAGTTTAATCACCGCACGACCGATTTGTTTAAACATTTCTCACAACGTCACTAACTTAATTCATTCAGTTGTCGCATCCCCTTCTTCTCTGCACAAAACATACACAATTTCCTTCCTCAACATTCTTTCCAACGGTTCGCACCCTTATTAATGACAATCTACACAGTACTGTACCTTTCGGCAATACTGTCAAGTTTATTACTTCCAATTTACTCACTTATTCCGACATACTATCTACACCTTCCCCACGTTAGCGTGGAGCACTGCTCACCAAACATTACTTGCCCCTCTCTCCCGACCTTTCCACATGATGACACCGCTTTCTCATTACTTACATAACCAAACAGTTGCATCAAGATCTTATCTTAAGGCATTCAACCAAGCCGTCTTGAAACAAGACCAGTGTTCGACGTCACTACACATTTCTTAATCTCCAACTTATACCTTCTCAGACATTTCTTTCACACATAAGCAACAGTTCACATTCTTTAAGGATTTCACATCTATTCCACCACATTTTGACTATCACAACCCTCGTCCTCTTTAAACTTCCAATGACCCCCAAAGTGTGTTTCTTAGTAACGTCCCCTATTCATTCTAATAATCCACCATGATCATAAAATTAGACAGGTGTATAAATATCGTCATCCCGGCTTTCTTACTTAGATTTACCTTAAATAATTCTTTAACAATCAGTATGTTAATCCCAACAACACTTCCCCCAGAATTGTAACACATCCTGTAATAACAAATGAACGTCATTACTTAACAAATCTATAATATCTTAATCAATCAACCAAAGGCTTATACCTCTATCATGACATTTCAAATCAACTAATGATCATACTACCACTCCGACCCACAATCATCATCATGTCATTCCTTAAACATAACCAAAATTTCCAACTATTTCCTTCTAGGATCATTCCCTCACGCATAAGGAACAATTTTCATTCTTTAACGATTTCTCATCTACTATACTACAGCTCGACTAATCTATTCATCATCTTCTTTAAACTTACTCTGCCTTCAAGAATATACTTAACAACATACTTAACCACAAAGCTTGGTCTCACAGCTGGGCAATCACCCAATTCTGCCCTGACATTCCATTCCGATAACAGTCAAAATAAACACCAACTTACAAACCACGTACTTCAACAACTGGGATTGCAAAACGTACACTCTACCCGAAATCCCAAAAGGACTTCCTTCTAATCCTTCATCTTTCTAACATCGCCTTACTACATCACCGGCTGACACAGATATCTTGGCAATTGACGCTACTATTCATTCGTACATTCACCACCCCTATTAACACACTACCGACCAAGTCCCTCATGATCATTCGTACACAATTCACACTTTCCTTCATAATATTCCGCACACTACAATTGAGTCTGTCTCGCTACTTAGTTCTCTCCCAACTTGTTGATCTATGACTTACGAGTTCACACTTAACTCAAACACGAACACCCTAACTAGCTCTTTTATGACCCGAGTCCTTTCTTAGACACGGCACATTTTCTTACAGACTGGTATAGTCTACACTCACTTCGCTTGTGTTACACACCTGTCCTTCTACGGACGCTCCTCGCCTCGTAAATAGAACGCCTACTCAACAACAACAGTCTCTTACTAATTTAACACCTCTACAAGATATTTCATCAAGTTACACCCATCTGGTTAGAGTCCTCGGCCTCGGCCAACATACACCGTTGCCGATTTCAACAACAAAAGACAACTCTTAACTACTTCCTTAACCTATCCTTTAACATGAGTTCCTTACGGGACCTATTCCTCCCAGCACATCATAGTTAACTTTATAATCCTTCGCTCCTCGGCAACTGTGTTCTCAGTCATCGAGCAAAGGTGCAGACCCTCATACACCTAGCACTAAATCCATTCCCGACTATTCCAAGGTCCAACTCGCCTATTAAACACATATACCAAAGCTACATACGTTCTCCCCTGACTTGACCAATGCCTCACCGCTCTCAGAGTTCTTCCTTAGCTTAAGACGTAATACTCTACGACCTAGTAGGTTCATAGCCTTCATGCATGAAAATACAGTAGATAAATCTTTTCGCACATTTCATCATTTTCGATAAATAACGTTTGGAAAGCGCTTGGGTACACATGACCCCATCACTCTTATAACTACAACGCCCTGCACAACGATTCGAGAATCGTTTGCATACCTCTTTCCGTGAACCTTTATCTTACTCAATTCCGAACGATGTTATCACGGCAGTAATACATTGAATGAAAATCATTTCATACGACACAATTTCGAAATAAATTACTGACACCAAGTAAACCAGTCGGTTCTCACACTCTTTTATATGCTATCAATCGGTTAAAATTCATTTGATTGTAAAAGTTTTGCTGGCATACGTCTTCTCGACCTTTTATAATGATTTAACTTATCATGAAAAGTGTGAAATACTTTGCAATCGTTAGTCTCAAAATTTCATCGTGCAATGTGAATGAAATCACCTTTTCTTTAAACATACGCTTGCACATTCTGACTCCTTTTTGATCAAAATTGATATTTACACATTTAATTTAAATCGTGAAAATTTTCATGTTATATTTAAGAAAGCTATGCATGAAACTCTACTTGCAATTGAAGGCTACTCACCCTAGCAAGGTCAACCGCTTCACCCACGCAACTTATCCTTGAAACTCTTCCTTCGACCAAGGGTCACCCTCTCGATTAAGCACTAACTTGATGTACATACGTTCCACATCTCACTTACTCAACCATGTCACACTATTTTCGCTTTGATCGACTGTCTCACCTTCTACTTCTACATGCTTTCAATTCACTATAAGTACCTTATTCCATTTATCCTGCCAATGAAAAGCTAGACTAAAAAGTCAAGGCTCCATTGATACTTTCAAAGTTTTGACACTATTCGATCTTACCCTCCCAACTGATCTATCCCATGGCTTCCATAACTAGGACTCTCCCGAAACTGGAGTCTTACTCAAACTCAAACATTCATCCTCTCCGAATCCACGAAGAGCTACCTCCAGACGACTCATAACATTCTTTACAACATTTCTTGTCTACGATGTCTACATACATCACATCATAATGACTCTTACATGACACTTCTCCAAACAATGGAGTTTGGTCTATCCCTCACGGATCTTGCTGACCTATTCCTCAACGCTCTCCCAGCCATAGCGCTAAACTGAAAGAAACCGATAGTTAATCCTTACTAGACATGACACAGCAAATTTGCTATAAGTAAGGTATTGTAAGCACGCACATGTACCTGTAAGTTCGTAATTACACTGGCCAGGTGTAATCCCAAACTTACCTTACACGTTTGTCCTTGGCACCTTATTCCTAAGCGCATTAATAGTGATCGTTCCTAGAGGCAATCCTATGTCTCGGCTGTGTTCCTCATCTTACAGTTTAAGTTTAGGCCCGAATGGTCACCTAAATCCCTTAAACTAAGGCTCTGATACCAAATGTAACGTCCCCAAAAGTAGATCAAACGATAAACCATAAACTGAGCGTTTTACAATGCCAAAAGAAGAGATTGACCAATACATTGAATATATGAGCTTAACAAAATGACAGCGGAAGTCTAACTACCCACAGCCGAGCTCTAGACTAAGGTTAATCATCTATCTTGGAGTCGCTCTATCTCCAAGCCACGACCCTTCTGTCTTTAATCCCTAACACTCGAGCCTGAAGCTCGCTTACCTGAAAATGGTTTAGGTTTGAAAAGCGAGGGTTAGACCAAAACGCCTAGTGAATTCTCTCCATAAAAGAACATGTTTAATACTCCCCTTTCGCCCTCTCGTATCGGGGCCCAAGCAGACTCCCCGATACCCGCCTAGGAGGAAACGAATTCCAACCTACCGTCTCGTCATGCCAAACCAAGGAATCATCAGATCCCGAGACTCATTGATCCCACAGTACAGACCGACATCACATAACATGCACATACGATTCATAAGACATTTGACTCTTCATAAATCATGCGCATCATCATATCAAACATTCACTTCTTTCCTTCATGCATATAAGTTCATAAATATTTCATGCGTTTTAAAACCATAAACAGTAAAAGAGTCATTTAACAGTTACGTCGTAAAGAGGTTTAGGGAACTCACCTGATACGATGTCCGTCTCTACACTCTTGTCCGTCCCACGTAAACCTATTTATGAATCAGAATTATCAGGCTCTCTAGTCCCACAATGAACTGACCCTGACATAGACTCCTCTCACATACTGCTCTGAAACTCGCTAGACTCTCAGTTTGCGCAAGCTGAAGAACTCGCAAGCTAAGCCTGCGAAAACCTCACTTTTCGCAAGCAGCACTTGCGAATTCTATGGTTTGCGCAACCCATGGTTGCGAGTTCTGAACTTAGTCTCTAGCCTAGGGCACCTCTGAACTTCTCGCAACCTTCGTCTGCGAAAACCATACTTTTCGCAACAGGCCTCTGCGAAAAGTAGCACTTTTCGCAGTAGACCCTTGCGAAAAGTATCCTTCCGACACTGTTCATCGTCTCTTACCTCAGATCACTTATCCAAACTTGCTTAACTCTGACCTTTATTTCAAAAAAATCGATTTTAGATAGTTATAGTCTATACCAACAACAAACCCTATCGATTTTCTACGAAATCTAATCTGAAAGGTTTTGTTCTCAAATACACAGGTCTGATTCATAATCCAAAATCTGAAGAATCATTTGCACTTACACCCCCTTCTTGCCATTAAATTCGAGTCCACTAACACCCCAATTTGTTCGAAAATTAGGAAGATGAAATCAGAGGTTTAAACCCTTCAATAATGGCGAAGTCAGGTGGGAATCCCATCTGATTTCACCATTTTCGATTTTGACATAACCCACAGAGGAGAGAAAACCCCACGAATTGAGAAATGTTAATGAGGTGTGGATGATTACCTGAACAGAAATTCTTCTTGCACACAATTCGATCTCCACACCAACACCACACTGAATCGTTCGCTTCTTCTTCTTCTCTCAGCTCAGCCGCCAACAATCATTTTCCACAAGAATAATACTGAATAAGGAATTTAAGACTGCCCTAGGGGTTTGGGCCCAAAAGCCATATTCATAACTAATAAGGCCCCTTTATGCCAACTTCCAAACTTCTTAATTTGACCACCAAACTTTTCCTTTAAAATAAATATTGGGTTATTACAACTTTCATATATGATCTTTCATATATCAACTTTGATATATGAGTTCATATATGAACTTTCATATACGAGTTCATATATGATTTCATATATGAACTTTCAAAATATATAAGCATTCATATATGAACTTTCATATATTAACATTCATATGTATAGTTTATAATATAAGAATTCATATATGCTAAGATTCATGTTCAATTCATGTTTATATATGAACTCAAATGTTCAAATCATTCATATATGAATGAAAACAGATTTTTGTAAATAAAGTTCACAAGTGACAGTCATTCATATATGAAAAACAAACCCATTTAAAAGTTATACATGTATGAACTAGGCTAAAAATATATATAACTATTGACATACCATTATGGATGTGTTGAGAAAAAGTCTATGTGGGGATTTGCTGCTTCTTAATGCTTCTTCTGCGTTCAGTAGAGCAGCCCATGTATCAATGACATTGGCCACTACATATGTGTTTGGCATTAAACTTTATGCAGCCACCTTTATCATATTATCCCCATCCCTGTTTCATAGATCATCTCGCTATAAGACAATGAAATGAAATAAAATTTATCATATATGCACATCATTAACTTTTTAAAACAACATATATAATATTAAAGGTGTGACTTACCTCCACTCTCCGGTCAGTGCAAACAACCATCTACCAAGCTTCTTTTCAGTCGTTGTCAAATATTTTGATATCAAAACAATCCTGTTAACATAAGGTGACTTCATGCTTTCTGGCAGTTTGATTTCTCTCTCACCTTCCTTCTTTTCTTCTTCCTCTTCCTTTTCTACCTCTTCTGTCATTTCTTCATCTGTCTTTTCTTCCTCTTCTCTCACTCCTTTCTCTTTCTTTGTTAACTCTTCTCTCATTCTTTACTCACCTTTTTCTTCCTCGTTCTTTTTTTTTTCTCAGCCTTTTCTTTCTCAGCCTTCTCTTCTTCCTCTTGTGATGAGAACCCCAAACTGTAATTAGGTCCATCATTCACATATGAAGCTGCAATTTTTTTCACAACATCCAAAGTGTTTTCTGTTGTAACTTCATGTTGCATGTGAGTTGCACTCTCCTTCTCATGTCCCTCCATCTCAGTCACTTTTTTCCATCTCTTTCTCCTTTTTCTCTTTCTCTTGTTTCTCTTTTTCATCATTCTTTTTCTTCTCCTTCTCTTTTTCCTCTTTCTCCTTCTCTTTCTCTTCTTTTGATGCTTCATAACTTTTCATCACAACTTCAACTTCCCCATGAGTTTGTGGGTCTTCCCAAAATTCATCTGTATCCGTCATCATCCTGGTTGTTTGTGTAACAGGTGTCATGAACAATTCATCATTTATACCCGTAACCAGGTTTTGATTCTCTTTAACCAGGAAATCTTCCTCTTCAACTCCAACTAATATCTCACTTTCCAAATTCTTCTTCTTTGTTCCTCTGTTCATGAACTCATCATACTCTTCTTTGTATTTTTTTAACTATTTCATTACCAGGGAAATTGATAAAAGATTCTTCAAAAACCTGATCTAGGATCATTGAGTCTCGTAACACCCGGAAAATCCTAGTAAGTAATAATAGTCTTAATATTTCTTAATATTTTGACTTTTAAGATCATGATTGATATCCTAAGTAATTTCCGTGATTTTTACTTGTTATTTGTTAATTCCCGATAGAAATCAGTAAGTTTATTTCTTAAGGAAATTAATGAAAAATAGATGATAAAGTTAAACATCAGATTTTATGGATTAGTTGGATGGGTAATTTGAATACGAGTCCAACGGTACTTTCCGGGGTAAAAACGGAGTTTTAACGAAGAAGTTACGGCTAAATCAGTGGGAATTGAGAAGACTAGCAAACAGAAGCCGGCGCCGATGGTTGGCGCCGATGCATCGGCGCGGGTGATCGGCGCCGAGCACCTGACGTGCTAAAAGGGGGTTAAACCCGCCTCTTTATCCTTAGTCAGTATTCTTTCATTTTAGAATTCTCAAGTTCAGAACTTTGCTCCTGCTCTTCTAAGACGATTTTCCATCTACTTAAGGTAAATTCATCTCTCAATCCTAATCCAATTCAAGTAATTAGTAGATGAATCTTAACAATTAAACTTGATTTAGGGCATTACATCTTCATCTTTCTTGATTTGAGTATTTGGGTTCAAGTCTTCAAGTTAGGGTTATACCAATTGAAGAATTAAGGTGAGTAACTTGTATCTAATTGATTGTATTATACTTATCTACCATTCTTTATCTTGATTTTGGTATTGTTAATGAGAAATCTTGATTTATAAGCTCTTAATGGTAAAGAGGGGACAAGAAGAGTTCAAGTAAGTTATAGTGGATTAATTGTGTTTTATTACTTAGAATGCCATGGTAAATGTTAGTGTTAAAGGTTTGGGTTTGATTTTACATCTTTGGTATGTGATTATGATAATGGCTTAATATATGTCTTAATTAAGTAACGATGGCTTAATGGTCAATATGGACTTATTATTGAATTGTAAACATGGATGTTTATTATTGATATTATATAGAATGTGAATTGATACATATGGATGTATATGAACTACATGGAAGTAGTATTGATATGTTAAATGGTTGGACCATTGTTAAGTGCTAAATATGCTTGGAATATTATTTGGATTAACATATTTGGTATTCACATAATTGGAGGAGCACATAGTAGGCATTGTAGGATATATTCTTACACACCGTGGGGTAAGTGTAATTGATTCATACCTCGGATACCGTGGGGTACCGATCAAGGTATATCTTCGATTATGATGTAACTGGGTAGCGATATGGACCTTCTCCATGGAATCCAATTTGTGAATGTATCGAATTGTTATTCCTACATGCTATGATTATGCTCTATGTGCTATGTGTAAACCTCACTTAGGCTTTAAAAGCCTAACACTTGTTATGTGTTTTATGTGTTACAGATATTAGTGGTTCCGGACACAAGAAGGTCTAGAACGGGGTTGTGAGCATGGGATCATTGTTGGAGAGTTAAAGATTGGAAGGTTGATGATAGAACTTTCCGACATTCTTTTGATATTTGATTGCTATAGTAGTGATCAAATAAGCTAGTGGTCCATTAGTAGTTAAAATTAACTAAATCTTGGTAATAATGGTTATGTAATGATAATTATGTATACTTTTACTTTAGTAATGAGTACCACTCTTCCGTTTTATGGAAGTTTTTGTTAACCCCTGTTTTGGGGTATTACAAGTTGGTATCAGAGCTTTAGTTTAAGTGAACTAAGTATGATGAGGAGTACTTAGACTTAAGCTGAGATGAATTAAGTTATGAATCGTGAGATTGGGTAGAAGTATTAAGACGGGATGGCCTTAGGGTCGACAGAAATATGTGAAATTAGTACGGTAACGACGGTAATGAGGATTCTCATGTATGATATATTCACAATCACAATTAGCTACTGTTATTATGAATATATTGTTACATAAGCATACTTGTTTCTAAATTGTTCCAGTGACTAATTATCGGTAAAGTACGTTTCGTGTGATTATATTTATATAACCATTTCTCAGGGTTATCTTTTGTTTTATAGCATAATGATGGTAAAAACGCCACCAAGGTCTTTCAATTCTTTGGAGGACAGATCGGTAAATGATTGAGGGTTGGAAGGACAACCTAGAACTGGCGGGACTCATGAAAGTCTGCCGAGACAACCTTAAATAAGTGGATTAAAATGTGTGGAACTAGAATGTAAGATGTTTGATCAAGACGGGAATAGTATGAAATGGTTGAGTAAGTGAACCTTGGAAGGCATGAATAACAAGTGTTAGAAGGCTGAGAGGGTAACCACTGGTTGGAAATAGAGCGTCAATGATAAGTTGCGTAAGTTAAACGATAGACCTTGTTTGAGTGAATAGCCTTCAATTGCAAGTAGAGTTTTATGCATGGTGTCCTCGAGTGTGTGTTACATGGGTTTTCGTGATTTCAAAACAAATGCATAAATAGCAATTTAGTCGATGATGAGTCAATATGTGTACGTGGGTATTTAGAGAAAAAGGCAATACCATTTATGTCGCGCAGCGAAATTTTGAGTTTAGAAATTTGCAAAATACTTCATATTTACAAGAAGAGTTGAAAATAAATGAGTGTGAGAACCGACTAGCTTACTTCGTGTCAGTGATTTCTTTCAACTTTTGTCATATGAAAAGATTTTCATTAAATATGTTACGGTCATAATAACATCGTTTTGGTTGAAAAAGATTAAGTTTTTCGGAAAGTAGTATGCAAATGATTCTCATGATCGTTGTGCAGTACACTGAAGTTATAAGAATTTGGGGTCATGTGTACCCAAGTTGCTCCAAGTGTTGTTCTTTAAAAGGAGGAAATGTGCGAAATAATATATATAATACATTGTTATGCATGAAGGCTATGAACGAACTAAGTCGTAAAATATTACTATAAGCTAAGAAAGAACTCTGAGAATGGAGTGGTGTTAGATAAATCATGGGAAGATGTTTGTAATTTTGGTAATTGTGTTCAAGAGGAAGGTGAACAATGGGAGAGTTGAAAGTGGACTTTAGTGTCGGTTGTAAGAAGGTCTATACTCTTGTTTGGTAACTAGAAATACAGTTGGCAAGGGACGGTTGTGTCCGGAGGAAGGATTAGTAGTCATCAAGGTGATGGAATTAGCAAATTGCTATGAGTAGTATGGTGAGACAGTAAGGAAATACCCTCGACGTTAAATAAGAATTTATGGTGATTTTGTGATATTAGTATTGCACGAATAAGTTTGAAATGAAGACGATGAGATGTAAATTGTATTATGTTATGTTGAAAGGATTAGGTTCAGTCCTTTTTATTGAATAGATTAAAGAAGTATCGATAGGTCGACTATTGACAATGAAGTCGGCAGTTGTGTAAGATGTATGAGGCCTTTTGCCTGTCACAGGGTGCGGTCTGGGTGCGTCCCGCGTATGCCTGTGCGGACAGAAACAAAACCGTGAGCGGTACCGGCATGCAGTTATGTAGAGGGTATGCGCAAAGCGGACATTATCGTGTACGGTGAACCGGGGATGTTACAGAATGTTTTAGAATGCGGACAATACATATCTTGTGAAACACCACGTGTGGGGATTTTGAGGGATTGGCAAAAAAAAATTACGAGTGGAAGAGGTTTTGATTAAATTATTACATAAGTGAAAGTTAGGTGGTCAAAATACGCTTTTAGAAGTTTATTGTGGGTGTGCAATAATTATGGTGTGTTATATCCTTAATCGCATTTTTTTTAGTAAGTGTCGGTTTAACTAGTGGTCTTATGTGTGAGGACAATTTGATGATCTTGTATTCTTAGTACCTTTGGGACTAATAAACTTTGGCAAAATAATATATATATATATATTGTGGAGTATATAGAGTTGTATATACGTGTACATATAGATACATATATGAATTGACTTCATGGGGAAAGTAGCAATGAAGGGGTGGTGAGATTATCATGTCTCGAAGCGTGTGTTGCATGATGTGGGATTAGATGTATTTTAAATTTCATGAGTTGATATTGATAAATGATCAAAAGACCCTTTGAGTAGATGTCTTGGTTTTGGACTCGATTGAGTTTTAAGGGTATTCGTCAGTTTAATTAACTTGACATAGGCTTGGGGGTTGGAATTACATGAATTGTATTATAATTAAAGTTTACATAATGTGAATACATTGATTTTTCTTTTGAGATCATGTATGAATGTTAAGTTAGAATCGGAAGATTAAAGTTGAAGAATCACCTTGGGGGGGGGGGGGGGGGGTGTTAGGATAGTGAAGGACTATTGTTGTAGATGAACATTCTACTTATGGTGTAGATGGTTTATATAGAATGAAGAATTAGGCACGAACATGGTAAGGGTATGGACTATGTCCATTTGTGATAGAGTGTGCACTGTATATATATAATGGTTTGGAATCACAAAGAATTAGTAAGAAGCGAGTAAGTTTAAGTTAATTAGAAACTCGTGAGTTGTAGTTCAAACTAAAGTTGGGGAGGAATAAAAGTAATGAAATAGATTCGGTTAAGTGTGCGGGAGAGCATGAAGGTAAATTTGAATTGAGTACGAATGACCATGAGGGATCTGGTCTGCTGTGAGATGTTATGGGTGGAGAATGTACGAACGAGTAGTGGCATTAATTGTCAAGATAAATGTGTCAACCAGTAATAAGAAGTTATAAAGAGGGAACATTAGATGAAAGTCTTTTCGGGGATTCCAGATGAATAGTACTAGTTGTCAATAAAGCTGTTGGAATATGTGGTTGTAAGATGGTGTAGTGATTTGTCTATTATTGGAATAGAATGTCGAGCGGTAGTGTGAGTTTATCCAAAGTGATTTTGGTTGTGTGAGTCGCTAAATAAGTTTATGATTTTAAATCATATGAGGTTTAATAAAGATGAGAAAGTGTTATCGGTATGTGGAAAAGTTGGGAGAAAGAGACAAATATTGATTGGAGGGTAGTACTCCATGCTAACGTAGGAAGTAATGATAGAAAGGTCGGACCTAAGAATGTAGCTATACTACAGGTTCAATGGAATTATCACCTTTGATATATAATATTTTAAGTGTTTGGTTGCAATGTGGTCGCGTAGTGCGATATTGATGTGAGGTAGTGGTAGTACTTTATACTGAAGAAACGTGTGGGTCATAGATGTAGTGATGGTTGCCGTAATTATAGAAGTATTCAAAAGTGGTAAGTATGCTCAATTTAAAGTGAGTATGAATTTCAAGCAGTATACGTTAATGTTATTTTGAGACCTGGAGATTGAGATGTGGATGATGACGGTATTGAAGACCAAACAATAGTCAGATAAAGGTTTAAAGATAAACGGTTACTCTAAGGAGGCTTATAAATCTAAGTTGGGAAGCGGATAATGGGGAAAGAAGTAAGGTTTAGGAAATATGAAAGATGAATTCTTGTTCCTTCTAGATTTTTTAATTGTGAATAAGTATATAAGACTTGAAATGAAGAGATGTATACAAAATATTTCGTATTGATATGATGTGATTTCACTAGTTAAAGTGAGAGCGAATGGTATGAGTCATTGGGTGAAGGAATGGGGAAAGAATCTTAGAGAAATCGTTGAGAAATTGTAATAGAGGAATGGGGTATAGGTACAATAGTATTATATCAATAAAGTGTTAATGTGATTTTAGAATTGGAAGAAGATATGAATATTAAATATCCACATTTGTTTTCTTAATCTAATATTTCGAGGACGAAATCTATTTCAAGTGGGGGAGAATTGTAACACCCGGAAAATCCTAGTAAGTAATAATAGTCTTAATATTTCTTAATATTTTGACTTTTTAGATCATGATTGATATCCTAAGTAATTTCCGTGATTTTTACTTGTTATTTGTTAATTTTCGATAGAAATCAGTAAGTTTATTTCTTAAGGAAATTAATGAAAACTAGATGATAAAGTTAAACATTAGATTTTATGGATTAGTTGGATGGGTAATTTGAATACGAGTCCAACGGTACTTTCCGGGGTAAAAACGGAGTTTTAACGAAGAAGTTACGGCTAAATCAGTGGGAATTGAGAAGACTAGCAAACAGAAGCCGGCGCCGATGGTTGGCGCCGATGCATCGGCGCGGGTGATCGGCGCCGAGCACCTGACATGCTAAAAGGGGGTTAAACCCACCTCTTTATCCTTAGTCAGTATTCTTTCATTTTAGAATTCTCAAGTTCAGAACTTTGCTCCTGCTCTTCTAAGACGATTTTCCATCTACTTAAGGTAAATTCATCTCTCAATCCTAATCCAATTCAAGTAATTTGTAGATGAATCTTAACAATTAAACTTGATTTAGGGCATTACATCTTCATCTTTCTTGTTATGAGTATTTGGGTTCAAGTCTTCAAGTTAGGGTTATACCAATTGAAGAATTAAGGTGAGTAACTTGTATCTAATTGATTGTATTATACTTATCTACCATTCTTTATCTTGATTTTGGTATTGTTAATGAGAAATCTTGATTTATAAGCTCTTAATGGTTAAGAGGGGACAAGAAGAGTTCAAGTAAGTTATAGTGGATTAATTGTGTTTTATTACTTAGAATGCCATGGTAAATGTTAGTGTTAAAGGTTTGGGTTTGATTTTACATCTTTGGTATGTGATTATGATAATGGCTTAATATATGTCTTAATGAAGTAACGATGGCTTAATGGTCAATATGGACTTATTATTGAATTGTAAACATGGATATTTATTATTGATATTATATAGAATGTGAATTGATACATATGGATGTATATGAACTACATGGAAGTAGTATTGATATGTTAAATGGTTGGACCATTGTTAAGTGCTAAATATGCTTGGAATATTATTTGGATTAACATATTTGGTATTCACATAATTGGAGGAGCACCTAGTAGGCATTGGAGGATATATTCTTACACACCGTGTGGTAAGTGTAATTGATTCATACCTCGGATACCGTGGGGTTTTCCGTTGTGTTATGCCTTGTGACAATACCGTGGGGTACCGATCAAGGTATATCTTCGATTATGATGTAACTGGGTAGCGATATGGACCTTCTCCATGGAATACAATTTGTGAATGTATCGAATTGTTATTCCTACATGCTATGATTATGCTCTATGTGCTATGTGTAAACCTCACTTAGGCTTTAAAATCCTAACACTTGTTATGTGTTTTATGTGTTACATATATTAGTGGTTCTGGACACAAGAAGGTCTAGAACGGGGTTGTGAGCATGGGATCATTGTTGGAGAGTTAAAGATTGGAAGGTTGATGATAGAACTTTCCGACATTCATTTGATATTTTATTGCTATAGTAGTGATCAAATAAGCTAGTGGTCCATTAGTAGTTAAAATTAACTAAATCTTGGTAATAATGGTTATGTAATGATAATTATGTATACTTTTACTTTAGTAATGAGTACCACTCTTCCGTTTTATGGAAGTTTTTGTTAACCGCTGTTTTGGGGTGTTACAATTGAGTCACACATCAAACAATTCATTTTCTCTCTTATCATACTCTGAACAACCTACGATTTGTATAAAAATTAAGAGTTATATATGAAGTATAAAGTATTAAGGATTCATATATGAAGTATATATAAGATTCAAATATGAATTCATATATAAAAATAAATGTATGAAGTATACAATATTCATATATGAACTTTCATATATTAATTCATATATAAGAATTCATATATGAACTTTATATACCAAAGTTCATATATGAACTTTCATACATGAAAAATCATACATGAACTTTCATATACGAATTCAAATATGAACTTTCTTATATGAACTTTCATATATGAGTTCATATATGATCTTTCATATATCAACTTTGATATATGAGTTCATATATGAACTTTCATATACGAGTTCATATATGAATGTTCATATATGAACTTTCATATGTATAGTTTATAATATAGGAATTCATGTACGAATTCATATATGAGCTTTCATATATGTACTTTCATATATGTACTTTCATATGTATAGTTTATAATATAAGAATTCATGTATGAATTAATATATGAACTTTCAAAATATATGAACATTCATATATAAACTTTCATATATAAACTTTCTTATGTGAACTTTCATATATGAACTCATATATGAACTCATATATGAATTTTCATATATGAACTTTCATATATGAACTTTCAAAATTTATGAACATTCATATTTGAGTTCATAAATGAACTTTCATATAGTTTATAATATATGAATTCATACATGAATTCAAACATGAATTCATATATGAATGTTACATTATACTTACATTTAGTTTTTCTTCTTCAGTAGGTTCTTTTTCAACAATCAGCTTTCATTTATCGAATCCACCTTGATCAATTTCATAACCCTCTCTTCTTCTCAATCTTTCTGCAGTCCACATCTTGATCAATGGTATATATCTTTTAACATGCACATCCTCACATTCAAAATTATAAACATACAATAGCAGCAAATAAGAATCAATTAATACATTGTTGTAAGATATATTTTAAATTTAAAAATGTTATATTATACTTACGAGCAAGTATGTTATTGATCCAACATAGAAACTCTTGTCAGAGTCTCTCACCCAACCCTTTTTGCTGGTTTTCAAACACTCAAGAATGTATGAACACCAGTTAATTTTTGATACATCTGTCTCTGGAGTTATGTAATTTAGGACAGTCATATTCAGGGTCCCACTCTTCAGTCCATCAGCCATTGTATTGCAGAAAAGAGTAATAAAATTCAACTTGAAGTTGAAATCTGCTTCCTTGCTATCAATCATCTTTTGCTTGAGATCTGTTGGTCAGATTATTTTGTTTGAAAATTGTGACCTCCAATTCACCAACATGTCACTGTCATCTGGAACAAACTATTCTTCAAATAGATTCTTTCCAAATATAGGAACACCAAGCATATAATGGATTGATTCTTCGGTTATTGTCAGCCTGTGTTCTCCAATAACCATCTCCATTGAATCACAGTTTAAGGAATCAACAACAAAAAATGCTAGCTTTGATGGGATTCCATCCATCTTCATGTCCAATAAATCCTCGAATCCCATGCTTTTTATGCACTCTCTCTGGTCTTTAGTTAAAGCTTGAATTGCTTCATAAAGCGGTTTCGGAGATGTTCTAACTTTTATTACTGGGAAAGTTTGTTTTTTCTGACCTGTCCCCTTCTTTATTCTCTTTGTTTCCTTGTGAAGAGGTTTTCCAAAATCATCATCCGAATCAACTAGATTGGTTGCTTTTCTTATTCTTTTTGCTCTTTTTGAGCCAGTTCCTGTGTCTGTTTATAGATATTTGTCAATATAACTAATGAAGCATCATGATAATATGAATTGTTCTCATTGTTTATTATAAGTTACATACATAAAACTATTGCTTTTGACTGCTCCTCTTTCTTTTTACCTTTCTCAGGGTTTTTTTTTTCAATCAGCTTCTCCAGTTTTGTTGTGGTAGTTGTTTCTTTTTCATTTCCTATAAACAACAAATCAATCAAAAAAACATTCATACATTAAACTTGGTATGTTCAACATTAAAATATGAATATTCATATACGGGTATTCATATATGAAGGTTCATATATTCGAACGTTCATATATGAACGTTCAGATATTTGAAAGTTCAAATATGAATGTTCATATATGAATTTTCGAAATATATTAACATTCATATCTGAACTTTCATATATGAATGTTCAGATATTCGAACGTTCATATATAAAAGTTCATATACGAATGCTCATATATCCCAAAGTTCAAATATGAATGTTCATATATGAATGTTAAGATATTCTAAAGTCCAAATATGAACGTTCATGTATGAACATTCATATATGAAAGTTCATATTAGAACTTCCGAATATTCGAAATTTCAAATATGAACTTTCATATATGAATGTTCACATATGAATGTTCATATATTTTAACATTGATGTATGAACTTTCATATTTGAAATTACAAATATTTGAAAAGTTCAAATATGAATGTTCATATATGAAATTTTGAAATATTTAAACATTCATATATGAACCTTTATATATGAACTTTCATATATGAATTTTCAGACATTCGAATGTTCATATTTGAATGTTCAGATATTCGAAAGTCCAAATATGAACGTTCACATATAAATGTTCGAGTATTATTAACATTCATATATGATCTTTACAATATTCAAAATCCTAGATCTAAACAAAAGTATTTAACATTCATATATGAACTTTCGAATATTCAAATCCCTAGATCTACTGAAAAATATTCATATATGAACTAACTAATATTTAACATTCATATATGAATGTTTTTCATCTCTAAACCCTAGATCTAGTGAAAAATGTCATAATAAACCAACAAACATTAAACACATTCATATATAAACTATTTATTATTCAACATTCATATATGAATGTTTTCATATCAAAACCCTATATTCAAAAAATATGATTCATTCATTTATGAACGAATATACCTGCAGTTGCTTTTGTTTTTTCTTCTTCTTTTTATCTTTATCTTTGGAAGCGCACTCATGTTCTTCGCTGTAATAAAAAACAAAACAACATTTATGAACTTTGTTTAAACCCTATTTTTTTTTTAAATCGTTTCATCATGTTTTTAAACTTAGATTCATTGTATAACGATGAACATTCAAACATTTTATAATAAATATGTATAAAATACCGCCTCTAACAATCGTTATCAATGTTTCATCTTCTGCATCCCGATTTTCTTCGTTAATCAGATTTGTTGCAGGTTCATCTTCAGCATTTGTAGAATGTTTTTGAGTTTTTGCCATTTTTTTAACTTTCGATGAATCAGAGACTTGATTTTTGGTGTTTTTGGTGATGAATGAGGGTTTTGGAGAGTATTTTGTCGATAATTTCGTACGGTTTTTGATAAAATAGTGTAATGAGTAGTATTGTGTAGTGTTATGACTCAATTGCCGCCTATTTTGATGTAGGTGCGCATATTACGAAAATACCCCTTATACGTTCTATATTAATTACTGTGGACGTGAATTTATTAAATGTAGCGCATTTGACCCTTCAAATTCTGACCATTGATCATTTAATCCAAGGGACATGATCACTTCTCTATTTCTCTAAATATTTACACTTCTCTATTGAACCCTCCCTATATATATATATATATTACTAATAAATAATATATTTATTTATTTACGTTTGTTATTAAAAAAATGCAATTTTATTTAAATAAAATTAAAAGATGAAAGGAACTCTTTTTATGTAAATTACGAACTTGTATATTAATTCTTCACACATTTTAAGAAAATATGTATATATAATTTTCTTTCCAAATGTTATCCCAAAAGAAAAGAAAAAAAATTCTTTACACGGCAATGAATTTTATGAAGATTATTTTTATTCTTCAAAATCATATGTATAGTATAATGTTTACATTAATTTATTTAGTAGGTTGATCTATATTTATGGATAGAGAATTTGAATGAGATTATTTGAGAATTTGATTATGTTATTTAAATGTTCCTTAATTATGCATTAGTTTTTGAATTGATTTATCCATATATTATTTAAATATTTATTTAGTTTTTTAGATTAATTTTTTCACATAATATTTAAATGTTTATTTTATTAATATTTACCTACATTCTGAGTTTCTACTCATAATATTCAACTTTATAATTAACTTTTGAAAGTTACACTTTCACCCCCCATATATTTTGGTCTTTTACCAAAAGCTCCAAAAATATTATTAAGATGTTAAAAGATTGAATTTGACTTTATGTCAAAACTCAAAACCCAAATTTATTTGTATAATGGTAAAATCTCTTAAAATACTATTAATGTATTGAAACATTGAAGTTGGCTTTATAAGCCAAACTCATACTCATTTTGGCCTCTTGCCAAAAGCTCTATAATTAACAATGTTATATTCATTAAATCGCAAGATATCGATGTAACGTCCCAAATTTCATAACATGCAACAACCATAAATAAGCATTCGAATTACATAAAATCTTGTCTTTACATTATCAATAATTCACACTAAGCAAAATTGACAGCGGAAGTCACAGCCGATAACTATTCTATAATTATCGTAGGCAAAATCTTGGAGACGCCCTAAGCCCCAAGTCCTTTCTTATCGCCCCTAGTTCTTACTTGAAGAACCCATGGCACGCTTACCTGAAAATGGTTTAGTTTTGAAAAGCGAGGGTTAGACCAAAAGGTCTAGTGAATTCCCTCCGAAAACAACATGTACACAGTATAATATCGTTTATAAAAAAATATCAACGTAAACCTTAACATAACATCAGGCATGGTACTACACTGTATATAGGATCACATAAACATTCCGCGATCGGGGCCCAATGGGTTACCCTCTCGACCTCAACTGGAGCCTACGCAAACTCCCCTTCCCGAAGCTTACGCAGACCCCCCTTTCTACTCGAAATAGGAGGAAACGGATTCCAACCTACCAGTCTGTCATAAACATCCAAGGGATCATCAGACCCCGAGGATCTATCTCTGATCCTATAGCGTAGACCGACTCCACATAGCACGTCATTCATTTCATAAAACTTGCACCTTTAAAACCTTAGTAAGTCGTCATTGTCAGTTCATCAAGTACAATACATTTTCTCAAGTAAAATAGGTATTTCAAGGAAAACATGCGTAACGGTTATAAAAACTTCATGCTCGTAAATGAAACCATAATCAGTCAAAATCATGTAACACTTTAAGTTGTAAAAGGGTTTAGGGAACTCACCTTGCTTGACGTACAACGCACTTCTTAAATACTTCCAAGGTAACCCAAACGAACACCTAAGGCAATAGATTCGCATCAGATAAATAGCTCAGACCTATTGTCCGGATACCCCTTTCCGGACACAACACTTTTCCGGACACCGCATTGTCCGGACACAACAATCCGGACGCTAGACTTATCCGGGAAAAACTACCCGGACACTAAGCTTATCCGGAGACTAAGAAACACCCGAACACCCTCATGGGCACTTACCCGAACACCTGCAACCTATCCGGACACCACCGAAAACTGGTGTCCAGAAAACACGGTTGTTCGAACCCAGACCTATTAAAAGTGGTCATTAACCCGATTTTTGCCATTAGTTTGATTAGATATCTACAAGGGTTCATCCACTAACTCCAAATACCCAATTTAAACCATAAATACTCCCTTAAATCGGTTTATAGAGACAAAAACCCATAAGACTCATTTTCAAGAAAATATGGTGAAAACTCAAGAATCATTAACATCTGTCTTAAGAATCCAAAACAATAAGAAGGAGAAGCACCCCACTAATTAGAAGAACGAATTAGGAAGTATTACCTTGCAGATTCTAGCTTGATTCCTCTTTTCTCTTGATTTCTTCTCAAACCCTTTCTTTCTCTCTTTCTTTCTTTTGTTCCCTATCTTAGCCTCCAAACACCAACACCAAAATACTGATTAGTGAAATGGGGGCTGCCCTAGGGATTTGTGCCCTACCCCTCTTTCTCCAAATGACAACTTAGTCCCTCAAGTTAACTTTCATTTATTTCACTTTGACCACCAAACTCTAAAATCCACAAGAATTTGGGTTGTTACAACACTCCCTTCTTAAAAGAATTCCGTCCCCGGAATTCCTTATTGGAAAATATGCGGGTATCATGCCCACACCCCAAAAGACCCTTCCCCAAGGTAAAGCCGCTTCTGACTCAGTCAACCACCTCATTAGATTCGAAACATGGATCATTAGATGCAAACCCTTCAATTCATACGGTACTCTAACTTGCAGGCTACTGTTCCTATTCAATCGGTCTTAACCATAGAAGAATAAATAAGGCTTCTCAAGCATATTCACTTCCCAAAAAGAGGAACCTGGCGGCATCCTCCACTACAACACGAGATTCAGTTACTAAGAAACGGTCACTCACTTGACAGCTTGGCACAGGGCCAACCCTATACATCCCGACAACTCACAACCCCGAGTTCCTTCATCGTATTATAACTCACCACCTTGCACCACTTAACAATCGTCTATGCAGATACATTTCCTTTATCTCGGACCACATAGACCGCAGTTCGACAATCACCTCTCCCATCCTCACCACTTCACCACCTAATACTTAAACATAACTAAGAGTAGGAACCTCCAACCCATCGTTGAAGTGTTCACCTACTCAGATTAAACTTATCCTGAAACACAACAAATCCTTCCGGATACCACGTTCGTTCATTCGGATAAAACATAACCCCGGATATCCTCACTTCCACTGGGAGGGGTAACCCTGGTCACACCATGCTATTCTCTCTAACTTAATCACTGCACAACCAATTCATTCAAACATTCCTCACAAATCGCTAACCTAACTTATTCAGTTGCCTTATCCATTTCTTTCCTGCACAAAATCATACGCAAATTTCCTTCCTCAAAATTCTTTCCAAAGTTCGCTCACTTATCAATGACAATCTACACAACACTGCACCTTTCGGCATCACCGTCAGGTTTACTACTTCCAACTTACTCACTTATTCCGACATACTATCTTCACCTCCCCACGTTAGCGTGGAGCATTGCCCATCGAGCATTATTTGCCCCCTCTCTCCCGACCTTTCCACATGCTGGTATCGCTTTCTCAATACTCACATAACCAAGCAGTTGCACCAAGATCTTATCTTAAGGCATTCAACCAATCCGTTTTGAAACAAGACCATTGTTCGACGTCACTACACATTCTTTAATCTCCAACTTTTACCTTCTCAGACATTTCTTTCACACATAAGCAACAATTTACATTCTTTAAGGATTTCACATCTATCCCACCACATTTTGACTAACACAACCCTCGTCATTTTTAAACTTCCAATGACCCCAAAGTGTGTTGCTTAGTAACGTCCCCTATTCATTCTAATAATCCACCCCCTTGGATTCCCTATTACAAATGGATCTATTAACTCAGGAACACCCCGAAGCTCGGGTTCCACAATTCTTTCGATTAACCACCATGATCATAAAATCAGACAGATGTATATATACCGTCATCCCGGCTTTCTTACTTAGATTTACCTTAAATAATTCTTTAATAATCAGTGTGTTAATCTCAATAACACTTTCCCAAGAATTGTAACACATCCCGTAAGAACAAATGAACGTCATTACTTAACAAATCTATAAAATTTTAATCAACCAACCAAAGGCTTATACCTCTATCATGACATTTCAAATCAACTAATGATCATACTACCACTCCGACCCACAATCATCATCATGTCATTCCTTAAACATAACCAAAATTTCCAACTATTTCCTTCTAGGATCATTCCCTCACGATTTCTCATCTACTATACTACAGCTTGACTAATCTATTCATCATCTTCTTTAAACTTACTCTGCCTTCAAGAATACACTTAACAACATACATAACCACAAAGCTTGGTCTCACAGCTGGGCAATCGCCCAATGCTGCCCCGACATTCCATTCCGATAACAGTCAAAATAACACCAACTTACAAACCACGTACTTCAACAACTGGGATTGCAAAACGTACACTCTACCCGAAATCCCAAAAGGACTTCCTTCTAATCCTCCATCTTCTAACATTGCCTTACTACATCACCGGCTGACACAGATATCTTGGCAATTGAAGCTACTATTCGTTTGTACATCCACCACTCCTATCATCACTCTACCGACCAAGTCTCTCATGGTCATTCGTACACAATTCACCCTTTCATTCATATTCTCCCGTATATTACAAACGAGTCTGTCTTGCTACTTAGTTCTCTCCCAACTTGTCGAACTATGACTCACAAGTTCACACTTAGCTCAAACACAAACATCCTAGCTAGCTCTTTATGATCCGAGTCCTTTCTTAGACACGACACATTTTCTTACTGACTGGAATAGTCTACACTCACTCCGCTTGTGTTACACACCTTGTCCTTCTACGGACCCTCCTCACCTCGTAAATAGAACGCCTATTCAACAACAACAGTCTCTTACTAATTTAACACCTCTGCAAGATATTCTATCAACTTACACTCGTCTGGTTGAGTCTTCGGTCTCGGCCAACATACACCGTTGCCGACTTCAACAACAAAAGACAACTCTTAGCTACTTCCTTAACCTATCCTCTAACATGAGATCCTTACGGGACCTATTCCTCCCTACACATCATAGTTAACTTTATAATCCGTCGCCCCTATTTCGAAACTTACTCATGTAACATCAATATTACAAGCTCCCTTCGAAACTCATGACCCACACCGTGGACCTTTCATTCCTGCCTCACAACACTACTCATAACGGGATGCTAAAACCATTACCTTGATGACTCCTAGTCCTTCCTCCGGACACCATCGCCCCTCGGCAACTGTGTTCTCAGTCACCGAGCAAAGGTACAGTCCCTCATACACCTGACACTAAAGTCCATTCCCGACTCTTCCAAGGTCCAACTCTCCTTTTAAACACATATACCAAAACTACATACGTTCTCCACTGACTTGACCAACGCCTCTCCGCTTTCGGAGTTCTTCCTTAACTTAAGACGTAATACTCTACGACCTAGTGGGTTCATAGCCTTCATGCATGACAATACAGTAAATAAATCTTTTCGCACCTTTCATCATTTTAAATAAACAACGTTTGGAAAACACTTGGGTACACATGACCCCATCACTCTTATAACTTCAACGCCCTGCACAACGATTCGAGAATCGTTTGCATACATGAAAGTTCAGGATCTTATCTTACAATCAATATAGAAAGCAGTAATTGAGAAGTTGTATGATCAAGCCCAATTGTATTCAATGATGAACAGAATTACAAATCTAAGAGAGAGAGAATCTCAAAGATTACAAAGAATGAATACAAAGATATATGGGAAAATAAATCTGTTAGCAACGTAGTGCTAACCACTCTATTTATACTGCAACGGACATGTTAAAGCTACAGTACAAATAAGAAAGACTAATAAGAACATAACACGTGTCCTAATTAGTTTACTAAATACTAAGTAAAGTATGTAGTCATAAGTTTTGAACAGGTAGTTCAGAACTTCTGAACATTCTTCTGATAACGCTTCTCAGAGCTTCTGACTCTTTCTCTCAGAACTCTGACTTCTCTTCTCAGATCTCTGACTCCTCTACTCAGAACATCTGAGTCTTCTTATCAGATCTTCAACACATGGTTTATTGACAAAACTTCAGATCTAACAATACATCTTTCCGTGAACCTTAATCTTACTCAATTCCGAACGATGTTATTACGGAAGTAATACGTTGAATGAAAATCCTTTCATACGACACAATTTTGAAATAAATTACTGACACCAAGTAAACCAGTCGGTTCTCATACTCTTTCATATGATATCAATCGGTTAAAAATCATTTGATTGTAAAAGTTTTGTTGGCACACGGCTTCTCGACCTTTTGTAATGATTTAACTTATCATAAAAAGTGTGAAATACTTTGCAATCGTTAGGCTCCAAATTTCATTGTGCAATGGGAATGAAATCACCTCTTCTTTAAACATACGCTTGCACATTCTGACTCCTCTTCGATCAAAATTGATATTTACACATTTAATTAAAATCTTGAAAAATTTCATGTTATATTTAAGAAAGCTATGCATGAAACTCTACTTGCAATTGAAGGCTACTCACCCTAGCAAGGTCAACCGCTTTACCCACGCAACTTATCCATGACACTCTTCCTTCGACCAAGGGTCGCCCTCTCGGTCAAGCACTAACTTGATGTTGTTGGTCCCGAAGGCCTATACAAGTTTGTAGAAGGGGGGGTTGAATACAAACACACAAATTTTACTTTTCTAAATTGTTTATTGATAAATCAATAACAATTTACAGCTTGTTGTGGAGACAAGATTAAGGATAAACCTAAATCTAAACAAGTTGGAACACTAAGGTTTCTTGCACTAAGAGAGATAAGGAAATTACTAATAATAACCTATCTTGAGATAAGAGATTTGAACTTGTCCAGAGTTAGCAAGTTACTTCAAATGAAGTGAGTTCATCTCTTTATATACTGCATGCATTTAATGCAAGTCAGTATATACTTTACACGTGTCATCAGCTGGTTGGTTGCATGTCATTGACCTTAGTTGACAACCTTAGTAGCCGTATGGATGAATAGTGCAGTATCAGAGTGGTTGTACGATTTCAGATATTCGGAGGTTCTTTTCTGACAATTCGTACGGAGTCGTGCAAGGGTGGTTGAGACAAAGGTACTTTGTACGGAGGACTTCATGATCAGCTTTCGTTGATTCAGCGATTATCATTTACTATTCAGCAGATGATAAAGTTCAGCGATAGCTGAAGTCTTGTACTTGATACTTCACGTTGAGTGGACAAATCTGAGTCTTCGCTGATCCGCATCAGTTCATTAGGAGACTTGTCGCTGGTTCTTGAGCTTGATCTTCGACTTCAGCGTAGAACCTTTGTTGACGTGAAACTTGTCTTCAGGGATCATAAGTAAACAACTAACTTATCAGCGATCATCATAATGACTGAACAGACTCAGAGCATTAATGATGAACAGTGTTCGCTGAATGTTTAATTTAAAAGAGCGAGAGTTCCTATCAGCGGTACTGTAAGATCTTAGTACTTATCAGCGATAGTGAAACTCTGATACATATTGTTTACTTACAATTTTCACTAAGTATTTAAGAGAGGGTCATTATCAAATCACTGAGGGTTTGGATCAACAATCTCCCCCTATTTGATTATGACATAGCAACAAAGAAAATTGATATTTAATGAAAACATAAGGATAAAAAGAACTCATAAAATATTTGTCCCTTTTACTGTTTTCTGGGATCTTTTCAGTACTGATGGAGTAAAGTACGTTCGCTGAAATCTTTCTTTAAAATATTGAATCAGGTTACAATGAAGAACAGAAAGTTTACAAGTACAAGCGAAATAATTTACAAGTACAGAAGGATAACTGATACAATAGAGAAAAAGGAGATTATATCAGTTTTCAAAGGGTTCTTCCTTAATGAGAAGTTCATCAAGGGTTTTTTTAGTGGGGATCATCCAGTCAGGGACTTTTACTCCTTGATTCTTTAACTTCAGAGCAGCTTCAAAAATCAAGGGCTTCAGGTGTCTAGCTTTGATGTCGCGTCTGACTTCAGACCAGTGTACGAGATCTCTGAGTTGTTCGATGGGAGCGATTTGGAGCTCAGAGACACGTTGAAAGTGATGATTTCCATCATAGTCTAAGAAGAATATACCATATGGATCACTTACCACTGTGCCAGGGATGAAGGTTTCTCCAGGTGGTAGGGAGGTATCAAGCATTGAAAGATCAGCATCAGGGCCAAGAACTTCAGCATGAGAGAAACCAATACATGTTTCATTTCGAATGATTGGACCTGAATCAGAAACTTTCTTCTTCTTAGCAGAGGCTTTCTTCGGTTGAGGAAGAGTAGGAGGAATATCCACAGCAGATGAAAGCAAGTCGATCTGTTTGTTTAAGATCATCTCAACATGGCTTTTGAATTTTGAGCGTGATCCCTGAATGGCTAATTTCGTTTCTAACCATTCAGAGAGACCAAACTTTTCTAATGAAGCAGCATAGAAGGTTTGCTTGGTTTTGTCATCTCTGTAGATATCCACTTCAACAACAGGAACATCAACGAACAATTTTCCTCTGATGTTGGCTTTGATTATCTTGGATGGTCTTGATCGATAGGTCAGCATTTGATTAGCCCATTCCATGGTTGTATCAGAGACCTTTGTCTTTTCTCTAACGATTTCTTGAGCATTATCCCAGAGCTGACGTTGAACATCAATGGGAACTCTTTTCAGCTTGGGGCCTTTGATTGATCGTTGAGTAAGCTTGATGGCGTATTCTCTGTCTTTCTCTTCAGCTTCCTTTCTTTCAGCGATGAGGCGTTCAGCTCTGAGGTGTTCCTTGTATTCAGCTTTTGAAATTCTGAACTTTGGAGGAACTGAAGGCAGTTGATCACGCCTTAGAATAATTCGCTGATCCTCGAATCGCTTTATTATTTCCTCTTTTCTCTTTTGATCCTCTTCACTCAGCTTTTGAGGAGCTGAGGAAGGTCTGTTTCTGTGCGAGAGAGGTTGTTCTTCTGGTTCATCAGTCTCAGAGATCAAATCTAAGACTGGGATTATTTCATCAGCAGCAGCTGGCTTTATTTGTGAAGTCGCAATAGTAGAACCTTCAGCGGCATCCTCAAACAGGGGAGAGGACTAGCTGAAACACAGCGATCTTACAAATAAGAACATGGGTAGAAGAACTTGGGTAGAAAGAGAAAGATAAATATGTTCAGGTGTAGGCTAGGGAAGTAGAACTTATAGTGTGGAGGAGGGATGGAGTAAGAGATGTTTAGTGTACCTGACAAACCGACTTTTAAAGCAAGATCATCAGATTGTCATCTTCAGCGACGCTTTTGCCTTTGCCTTTCTCAGCGCCAGAGGCTGAGGGCTTTGTCTTTGTCCGCTCCCCTGTTGGTTCATTTATTGAAATTCCCTTAAGAGCTTTGATCCTTGGGGCAGGTTTGACGATAAAGAAATCATCGTCATCTTCGTCATCATCATCATTATTCTTCTTTGGAGAAGAAGATGGTTCATCATCAGGGATGTCGATGGCTTCATCATCTTCTGCTTCGGATTCTTCAGCGTCTTCTTCGAGTTGCTCCCCCTCAGATACAGAGGCGAGCTTCTCGGTTCCCTCAGGGTTTTCATCTCCCTGAGGTCCAGCGATAAGATATTCATTCTTCTCTCCCCTGATAGATTCATCATGGGAAAGGTCTTCAGCGCTCTTTTCAAGATCCTCAGCGCTCTTCTCAGCGGTATGTTCCGCGCTCTTCTCCCCCACTTTCTCATGATTGGGGGAGGAATGGGTAGACTCAGCATTTGTATTTTCTATGTCTTCTTGGCTAGAGATTTTAATACAACTTTCAATCGCTGCTAATCTGTCTTCAAGGCCAGATATAGCAGGATTGATCTTTTCCAGCTCTTTGCGATCCGCCGCTGTGAAAGTTTCCAATACAGGGGCAGGTTCAGGAGCAGGAGTTCTCGCCTTGTTGAGCAGCTCTTCAAGCATTGTTTTCATCGAACCAACGTCGGTCTTTACAGAGCCTAAGTCAGTCGTAAGAGTTTGAACATTTGTCTTCACAGCAGACATATCACCCTCTAGTGCTCCAACCGATGTCTTCAGCGTTGTTACTTCGCCGGACATGGAGGAAACTGATTGTTTGAGTGAGGTGTAGTCTGTGTAGATATCAGCGAGCACCTTAGCAAAGTCGCTGAGAGTCTTATCAACTTGCTTCAAGTCATCTGCGGAAGCCTTCTTCTCTACCACCGTTGTCAGCGTTATCAAATTTTCTCCAGCGTTGGTTACAGCTGTAGAGTTGTTGGAGAGTGTGGTGGTGAGATCTATCAGCTTTGTTTCCACGGACTTCAGAGACTCGTTGATGTCTCCCAAATTAGGACCTGTAACACATAAGTACTTGTGAACAAAGGAAAGCTCAGAAGTTTCAGGTTTAGTTACAGTGTATATGGGTTGATTTGTACCTGCAGGAAGTTTGACGAAGTCGTCAAAGTTGTGGATTCCTGAAAAATGTTCCATATCTTCCTCAAAAGTTCGGTGAGGTATGGTGATCTCTGCAGGTCCTGTCTTCATCATTCGTTGAGAAGCGTCAGCAGTGGCTTCTGGAATGATGGGATCTCCCGTGTTCTTTGGAGGAGTGTCCAAGGGAGTGGGGGGAGAAGCGAAGGATAAGAAAGGGGTTCGGGTACTGAGTTCAGCGTTGGAATCACTGATAATCACTTAATCAATCTTTTGAGAGACTGAGGGAGGTTGGGTAGGTTCCAAGTTTCTAACCTCAGCGTTTGGAGACGCTGAAGTCTGGATTGGAGGGATGGCTTGAACGGGTGTGGCAGAGCGTACCACGGAACTTTCCTTTAGCTCATCAGAATGAGCTGAGGAGTCTTCAGCATGGAATTGCTGGGGTTGCTCCTTGGTTTTCTTGATCCTTTTGGAATCAAGTTGGGTGTGAGAGTGTTTCCTTTTCTTAGAAGGAGAGGATTGTGTGGCCGGGGCATCAGCGATGGGTATTGTCGCTGAAGGAGCCACAAAAGTCGAAGAATTGGGGTTAAGAAGAGAGAGAAGGGTAGAGAGACGTACCTCATTGTCGACAGGTTTGAAATCGAGCACCTTAGGGCCAACCTGAGAAAGTTTCAGGTCACCCTCTTGAGGATAGCTGTCCTTCAGGCCATATTGGAAGATGGCGCTGATGAAACGGGGGTAGGGAACCCATGCAGGTCTGTCAGCAGCAGAATCTACTCTTTGCACTAGGTCATCATAAATGATAGATGCCCAGTCAATATGTAGACCTTTCAGCAGTGCGTATCCCATAGCCTGCTGAGGTTGAGCGGCTTGATCAGAGGAGCCGGTCTTCGCTGTCATGCAGCTGATCAGGTGTGCGAAGATGAAATTCATCTCGCTAGGCATTTTGGACTTCTTTATCAGCGTCAGCTTCTTCTCGGGCTTCTTGTCCCTTCCAGTTTCCCAGATGTAACCCATTGCGTCGAGGAAAGCAATGATTGCTTCTCTGTCAGCATGCTTCTTATGGTCAGGGAATGGAACAAACGGTTTTTCTTTGGTAGCATTTGGAAAGTTCACGGCTTTTCGAATGATAGCGGGGGTTATCTTAATTGTACCATACTCAGTATCGCTGAGTATGCAATCGATGGTTTTGGATGCATCTTTGGCGGAGGGTAGCTGAGTGTGTCTGGCAGAGTACCAGAACTGGGATAGTAGTAGCTGACTTGCGGGAGGTGTGATGGTCAGGGCTGTTGAAATGCAGCAGTTTTTCAGAAAATTCACAGCATCATCCAGATGTGTGACTTGCTTTCGAGGAGGAAACTCGAGAAGTGCAGAGAGGTTGTTGACCTTGGTCCAATCTAGTTGATCCAGCTTGAACTTAACCTGAGGGGCTTTGATGATGTCCACTTCCTCAGAGTCAGCGGAGATGGACTCATCGGTAACATTGATCCTTGAAGATGCCATTTCTCTGCATTATCAGTTCAACCAAAGATGTTAACAAATAAGAATTGTCTTAGTATGGAAAGAATTTCCATTAAGATGGTTTGAATTTTGTCCATTTCATTCAGACATAAATGTCTTAATGAAGATTAGGGTTTTTCATGATTTTGAAACGAAATGTAAAACCCATAAATTCTTGTATTCCAGTTTCAAAAAAAATCTGGATACTAATGAAGAACAAGTTTAAGATTTAGATTTAAAACTTGAAGAACAACCATGAAATGGTTGTGTTCATAAAACCATGAAAGAAATGATTTTATTTTTGAGTTCTTTTGTTTGATCTTGTTTAAAACAATGATAAGATCAGAAACAAGTTATCTGCATTTGAAAAATAATGAACATATTAACCTTGATGTTTTGATGAAGAAGATGATGAACAGTTCTTTGAAGATTTGAGAGCACAAATGCAACAGTAATTCTTTTCTTGCGGAGGAAGATTGATCGCGTAAAAGACAAATATAAACCAAGAGTTGTTTATATAGGGAGTTTTAGAGAGAGAAAACCTTGAGCGGGAAAAGGTTTTCATCATGACACGGACACGTGTTTGCATTTGATTGGAAGTTTGAACGAAACGTGCAAACGTGTGTCAGAAAGAAGTCGTGCCTGGTGTTATCCGTTGCAATGACGTTACAACTGTCCTTTCACATTCTTTTAGGATGTCTCTGAGGTTTTGAAAGCTCAGGGACTCTTTTGAAAAACATGAAGCACTGAATAGAAGATATCAGTGAAGGTTTTAAGAACCTTCAAAATATCGCTGTCAAGGAAGAGATATTCAGCGATGCATTTGTTTTTGAAATCTTGCATTTTCATGCGTTTGTCAGAGAGAGAAAACATACCTGGATATCAGTTTAACCAAGTTTATTCAGAGAGAAGATGATTGAATAGGTTATACGAGTTGATTTTATCCTATCGCTGATCATTGTGAACCATTGAGGTTTTTACCCTTCAAAGTTCAGCATTCCAAGCTCGCTGATGAGAAAGTTGAATCTTGTCTCATCAAGAGGTTTGGTAAATAAATCAGCTAACTGATAATCAGTTGGGATAAAATGAAGTTCTATATCACCATTCATCACATGATCTCTGATAAAATGATATATGATTTCTATGTGTTTTGTCTTTGAGTGTAGCACTGGATTGTTTGCTAGCGATGGCACTAGTGCTGTCGCAATAGATTGGAATTTTGGAGAGCTGAAGATCATAGTCTAGTAGCTGATTTCTCATCCACAAGACTTGAGAACAACAGCTTCCAGCGGCTACATATTCAGCTTCAGCTGTGGAAGTGGAAACTGAGTTTTGCTTCTTACTTGTCCAACTTACCAGCTTTCCACCCAGGAGCTGACATCCTCCTGTGGTGCTTTTCCTATCCATTTTGCAACCTGCAAAATCACTATCTGAATAGGCGGTTAGATCGAATCCTGAGTCTTTGGGATACCAAAGGCCTAGATTCGCTGTACCCTTAAGATATCGAAAGATTCGCTTTACAACTTTCATATGAGATATCTTAGGTTCAGCTTGATATCGTGCACACAAGCATGTTGCAAACATAATATCAGGTCGGCTAGCTGTAAGATACAATAGTGAGCCGATCATCCCACGGTACAGCGTGACATTGACAGGAACACCCTTTGTGTCCTTATCAAGTGTCAGCGGTGGTGCCATAGGAGTTTTCATAGCTGAACTTTCAGTTAAGTCGAATTTCTTCAGCATATCTTTAACATATTTTCCCTGATTAATGAAAGTTCCTTTTTCAGTTTGCTTAATCTGAAGACTAAGGAAATATGTTAGTTCACCCATCATACTCATTTTATACTCATCTTTCATTCTATCAGCGAAACGAGTACAAAGCTCAGGGTTAGTAGAACCAAATATAATGTCATCAACATATATTTGAACTAAAATGATATGACCTTTCACTTTTCTAAAAAATAGAGTTTTGTCAATCTTACCTCTCTCAAATTGTTCAATATGGAGATAAGTAGAGAGAGTATCATACCATGCACGAGGAGCTTGCTTTAAGCCATAAAGTGCCTTATCCAGTTTATAAACGTAACCTGGACGCTTAGGATCTGAGAATCCTGGAGGTTGTTCCACATAAACTTCTTCATTCAGCTTTCCATTCAGAAACGCTGACTTAACATCCATCTGATGTACAGTGAAGTTTTTGTGTACAGCATATGCTAAGAAAAGACGAATAGATTCAAGTCTTGCTACTGGAGCAAAAGTTTCGTCATAATCTATGCCTTCCTCTTGTCTGTATCCCTGAGCAACAAGACGAGCTTTGTTGCGAGTTACAGTACCATGTTCGTCCAACTTGTTTCGATAGACCCATTTAGTGCCTATCACCGTTTTGTCAGTTGGTCTACGAACGAGTTTCCAAACTTTGTTTCTTTCGAATTCAGTCAGCTCTTCTTGCATAGCGCTGACCCAGTTTGGATCTCTGAGGGCATCATCTATTTTCTTTGGTTCAGTTAGAGAAATAAAGTTAACAAATAAACAAATATTACCTGCACTTCTACGAGTCTGAATACCAGCGTTTGGATCACCAAGAATATTGGGTGATTTACAGTCCATCGCTGAGCCGGAGCATACGTCGCTGACTCAGTCTGAACTGGAGAAACTGAAGATGAGGCTTCAGCTACTTCTGGATTATCAGCTAAGAGAGGAATGTTTTCATTTGTCACTTCATTCACTGATTGCTGAGAAATAGATGGAATATCTGAGATATTTGGATCAACTACAGGTATAGTGTTTATAGGAACAGCTGAGACCCAAGATGTTTCAGCTTCACTATTCTGCATATCTGGAATGATAGTAGGACCATCATTTTCTACGGTGTTAGCATGAGGAGTGGGAACTTCTTCTGAATCACCAAGATGAGAAAACATCAATTGATTCAGTTCTTCAGTATCAGCGGACGGTTTAGAGTTCGCTGAACGGGATTCGTCAAACGTGACGTGAATAGTTTCTTCTACAGTTTGTCTTCTACGGTTGAAGACTCTGAAGGCTTTGGAGACTGAGGAGTATCCAAGAAAGATTCCATCATCAGCCTTAGGATCAAACTTTCCAAGGGCATCTCTGTTGTTCAGTACGAAACACTGACATCCAAAGATGTGAAGAAAGCTGATTGAAGGCTTTCTCCAATGAAAGAGTTCATAGGCTGTCTTTTTGAATCTTTTAACTATCAGCGACCTGTTTGGCGTAAAACAAGCAGTGTTGACAGCTTCTGCCCAAAACTGAGTAGGCAGGTGAGAATCGCTGAGCATTGAACGTGCAGCTTCAATAATTGTTCTATTTCTTCTTTCAGCGACTCCATTTTGTTGCGGTGTTCTCATTGACGAAAAGTTGTGAGAAATACCCTTACTCTCAAGGAAGGAATCAAGAGAACTGTTTTTGAATTCAGTTCCATGATCACTCCTTATTGAGCGAACAGTCATATTGTTCAGAGTTTCCATCTTCCGAACAAAGGTGATGAGTTCTTCAGGGGTGTCACTCTTAGAACGGAGAAACATTACCCATGTGTAACGACAGAATTCATCAACTATGACCAGCGTATATTTCTTTCCAGCGATGGATTGTTTGTTAACAGGGCCAAACAAATCCATATGGAGTAGTTGTAGAGGAGATGACACTGAGGAGACTTGCTTTGACTTGAAGCTTGCCTTGGTCTGCTTCCCTTTTTCACACGCTGAACATAAAGACTCTTTGGCGTATGAATGCTGAGGTAGACCAGTGACTAACTCTTTGGAGGAAAGAGTATTCAGTGTCTTGAAATTTAGATGCGAGAGCCTCTTGTGCCATAGCCAGTTAACATCAGAAGATGCCTTTGAGAAGAAACAGGAGTTCTCAGTGGTTGTTGAGTCCATGTTTATTACATAAACATTTTCCAAACGATAACCGCTGAGAGCTATCTTCTCCTTTTTGTCAGAGACAAAGCAGGATTCCTTAGTGAAAATCACTTTGTTATCCATGTCGCAAAGCTGACTGATGCTCAGAAGATTATGCTTCAGCCCTTCAACATATGCGACTCTTCTGAAGGAGGTTGTACCATTTGAAAGTACACCATACCCTCGGGTGTGTCCTTTTCCATTTCCATCGAAAGTCACAGAGGGACCCTTCTCTTCCTTGTATTCAGCGAGCAGGTTTTTCTTTCCAGTCATGTGTCTAGAGCATCCGCTATCGAGATACCAGATACCCTTCTTAACCTGCATTTACAAAGGAAGATTAGTTTTGCTTGGGTACCCACTTAACCATGTATACACGTTTGTCAGTGGAGCTAGTTGGAATAGAAGGTTCAGCGGTCTTCGCAGCATTTGAAGATTCAACTTTGTCTTTCTTCACTTTGGTTAATTTCTTAACTTCAGTGGTAGGAGTCACCTTGACCTGATTTGCATCGGTGTTGGTCTTCTTTGCCTTGGGGGCAATCTTCACCTTAGCTATTTTTCCAGCTTTGGTGGCTGTGGGGCACTTACTAGCAATATGATCGGTAAGTCCACAATGATAACATTTCCTATAACTAAAAGTAGTTCTAGGAACACTTGTATGCTGAGCTTTTAATTTCGAATTAGAAGTGCCAGCACCAAGTAAACTATTGGCTTTAGAAATGGGACGAACATTCAGTTTTTCAGATTTCTTACCAAGGACATCCACTCTGAGTCTAGGAGTAGATCGCTGAATAGATCCAGAGATCAGCTTTCTAGATCCCGAGGGGTTGGTCACTGAGGCTTTAGAAGCATTCAGCTTTGGTACTAAGGTACCCTTCTGAGGATTTTGATAAATAACAATTCCTTTACCTTTGTCTTTAGAGACAGAGGTAGGTTTTGAATAAACCATTTTCTCCTTACCTTTTGAGGAGGTAGGAGTTTCCTCAGGGATTGGTGTAATGGACGAGGAGCACTGAGATGATGAAGTGTCAGCGACTGAGGATACGAACGTTCCAAATTTAAGCATTGAACGTTCAGTGGTTGGTTTTGGAGTATCATATTTATAACCCAGACCACGTTTATCACTCAGAGGAATCTGAGCCTTAATTATCTCAGTGATCTTTGTTGAAGAATTACACCATCCTTCAACAGTAGCTTGTTCAGCTTTTAATGCAGCGATAGCTTCTGCTCGTTCGATTTTGACTAGCTGATTTGAAGGTGGCAGTTTTTAAGCTTTTCAGCGAGATCAAGATTTTGGTTTTCAACCACAGTTTTGCCGTTCATGGCTTCGTATAAACTTCTAGTCAAGAGATCGATCGTACGGAGACTATCAGCTTCATCAATATTTGCAATATTGGTAAAGAAAGAAGGTGATACCTGAATGGCAGATGTTGAAGTGGAGGGAATGTCTGAACTTTCTTCCTCTTCTTCAATCTTGGCCATGAGACATTTATTTGCTTCATCATCTTCAGAGTAAGATGATGATGCTTCTTCATCAGAAGCAGGCAAATCATAGTCAGCCATCAGGCCTTTTCCTTTCTTCTTAAAGCTATTCAGCTTTGCATACTTCTCCTTCAGCTTTGAGTATTTGTCATCTTTATTCCTTGGAACAAAGTTTTTCTTTGAGAAAGCTGAAGGTCTCATGACTTTCTTTGACCTGCACTCATTAGCGAAATGACCTGTCTTTTCGCAGTTGAAACAAGTAGCAGTAGCCTTATCAACAAAAGCTGATGATGTAGGCTTGTCAGTTATGGAAAGAGGTTTGTTCTTTCTAAACATTTTCTTCTTGGCGAATCTCCTGAACTTTTTAGTTAGGAGAGCCAAGGATTCATCATCATCTGAAGAATCAGAGTCTGATGACCTTTCAGAGTTACTTTCTAACTCAGTGATAGTGACCGAGGGTCGCTGAGTAGAAGGTTCCTCTGAGATTAAAGCAACAGGAGTGCTTTTGGAATCTTTTACAAGATTCTTCTTAAGATGGCTTGATTGCTCATGATTCAGCAATGTACCATATAAGGTTGAAAGGGTCATTGATTTAAGATCCTTTGACAGCTTGAGACACATGGAATAATTGTCCCAGCTTTCAGGTAAACATTCTAGAAACTTTGTCAGCACTTCAAAGTTAGAATATTTCTTACCAACAGTTTTTAGATCAATAATTAAGCAATTAAAACGTTGGTGAACTTCAGAGAGAGTTTCATTCTTACCAGAAATGAAGCTTTCGTATTGTCTTACCAGGTTGATCTTTCTTGAGTCCTGGACTTCAGACGTTCCTTCATACTGAACACATATTGTGTCCCACATGGCTTTTGATGACTTCAGGTTCATGACGGAATGGTAGACTTCGTCAGGAAGGGCCATGGATAGTATGGATCTGGCTTTTGTATCTATATCCACTTTCTTCTTATCTTCATCGGTCCACACGTGTATTTCCTTAGGAATCAGCTTTTCTGGAATAGCAGCTCTAGTTGCAGTGGCTGGAACTAAAGGATCAATTGTTACAGGGATGTGTGGGCCGTTTTCAAGATAGTAAGTCATAGTAGGGTCTACACCTTCTAAGAAGAGTGTCATCCTATTTTTCCACAAGTTGAAGTTGTCTCTGGAAAATCTAGGGGGTTTTGCAAGAGAACCATTGTCTATATAATGTGTGTTTGTGTTGGCCATTTTTAGATAATAGCAAGGAAGAGAAATATCTTAGATTAGATCTTGTTTATGAGTTTAAACAAATCTGCTCTGATACCACTTGTTGGTCCCGAAGGCCTATACAAGTTTGTAGAAGGGGGGGGTTGAATACAAACACACATATTTTACTTTTCTAAATTGTTTATTGATAAATCATTAACAATTTACAGCTTGTTGCGGAGAAAAGATTAAGGATAAACCTAAATCTAAACAAGTTGGAACACTAAGGTTTCTTGCACTAAGAGAGATAAGGAAATTACTAATAATAACCTATCTTGAGATAAGAGATTTGAACTTGTCCAGAGTTAGCAAGTTACTTCAAATGAAGTGAGTTCATCTCTTTATATACTGCATGCATTTAATGCAAGTCAGTATATATACTTTACACGTGTCATCAGCTGGTTGGTTGCATGTCATTGACCTTAGTTGACAACCTTAGTAGCCGTATGGATGAATAGTGCAGTATCAGAGTGGTTGTACGATTTCAGATATTCGGAGGTTCTTTTCTGACAATTCGTACGGAGTCGTGCAAAGGTGGTTGAGACAAAAGTACTTTGTACGGAGGACTTCATGATCAGCTTTCGTTGATTCAGCGATTATCATTTACTATTTAGCAGATGATAAAGTTCAGCGATAGCTGAAGTCTTGTACTTGATACTTCACGTTGAGTGGACAAATCTGAGTCTTCGCGGATCCGCATCAGTTCATTAGGAGACTTGTCGCTGGTTCTTGAGCTTGATCATCGACTTCAGCGTAGAACCTTTGTTGACGTGAAACTTGTCTTCAGGGATCATAAGTAAACAACTAACTTATCAGCGATCATCATAATGACTGAACAGACTCAAAGCATTAATGATGAACAGTGTTCACTGAATGTTTAATTTAATAGAGCGAGAGTTCCTATCAGCGGTACTGTAACATCTTAGTACTTATCAGCGATAGTGAAACTCTGATACATATTGTTTACTTACAATTTTCACTAAGTATTTAAGAGAGGGTCATTATCAAATCACTGAGGGTTTGGATCAACAGATGTACATGCGTTCCACATCTCACTTACTCAACCATGTCACACTATTTTCGCTTTGATCGACTGTCTCACCTTCTACTTCTACATGCTTTCAATTCACTATAAGTACCTTATTCCATTTATCCTGCCAATGAAAAGCTAGACTAAAAAGTCAGGGATCCATTGATACTTTCAAGGTTTTGACATTGTTCGATCTTACCCTCCCAACTGATATATCCCATGGTTTCCATAACTAGGACTCTCCCGAAACTGGAGTCTTACTCAAACTCAAACATTCATCCTCTCCGAATCCACGAAGAGCTACCTCTAGACGGCTCATAACATTCTTTACAACGTTTCTTCTCTACGATGTCTATCCCTCAGGGATCTTGCTGACCTATTCCTCAACGTTCTCCCAGCCATAGCGCTAAACTGAAAGAAACCGATAGTTAATCCTTGCTAGACGTGACACAACAAATTTGCTATAAGTAAGGTATTGTAAGCACGCACATGTACCTGTAAGTTCGTAATTACACTGGCCAGGTGTAATCCCAAACTTACCTTACACGTTTGTCCTTGGCACCTTATTCCTAAGCGCATACACAGTGATCGTTCCTAGAGGCAATCCTATGTCTCGGCTGTGTTCCTCATCTTACAGTTTAAGTTTAGGCCCTATTGGTCACCTAAATCCCTTAAACTAAGGCTCTGATACCATTTGTAACATGCAACAACCATAAATAAGCATCCGAATTACATAAAATCTTGTCTTTACATTATCAATAATTCACACTAAGCAAAATTGACAGTGGAAGTCTTTAAATTCCACAGCCGAGAACTATTCTATAAATATCGTAGGCAAAATCTTGGAGACGCCCTAAGCTCCAAGTCCTTTCTTATCGCCCCTAGTTCTTACTTGAAGAACCTATGGCACACTTACCTGAAATGGTTTAGTTTTGAAAAGCGAGGGTTAGACCAAAAGGTCTAGTGAATTCCCTCCAAAAACAACATGTACACAGTATAATATCGTTTATAAAAAAATATCAACGTAAACCTTAACATAACATCAGGCATGGTACTACACTGTATATAGGATCACATAAACATTCCGCGATCGGGGCCCAATGGGTTACCCTCTCGCCCTCAACCGGAGCCTACGCAAACTCCCCTTCCCGGAGCTTACGCAGACCCCCTTTCTACTCGAAATAGGAGGAAACGGATTCCAACCTACCAGTCTATCATAAACATCCAAGGGATCATCAGACCCCGAGGATCTATCTCTGATTCTACAGCGTAGACCGACTCCACATAGCACGTCATTCATTTCATAAAACTTGCACCTTTAAAACCTTAGTAAGTCGTCATTCTCAGTTCATCAAGTACAATACATTTTCTCAAGTAAAATAGGTATTTCATGGAAAACATGAGTAACGGTTATAAAAACTTCATGCTCGTAAATGAAACCATAATCAGTCAAAATCATGTAACACTTTAAGTCGTAAAAGGGTTTAGGGAACTCACCTTCCTTGACGTACAACGCACTTCTTAAATACTTCCAAGCTAACCCAAACGAACACCTAAGGCAATAGATTCGCATCAGATAAATAGCTCAGACCTACTGTCTGGATACCCCTTTCCGGACACAACACTTTTCCGGACACAACAATCCGGACGCTAGACTTATTCGGGCAAAACTACCCGGACACTAAGCTTATCCGGAGACTAAGAAACACCCGGACACCCTCATGGGAACTTACCCGGACACCTGCAACCTATCCGGACACCACCGAAAACTGGTGTCCGGAAAACACGGCTGTTCGAACCCAGACCTATTAAAAGTGGTCATTAACCCGATTTTTGCCATTAGTTTGATTAGATATCTACAAGGGTTCATCCACTAACTCCAAATACCCAATTTAAACCATAAATACTCCCTTAAATCAGTTTATAGAGACAAAAACCCATAAGACTCATTTTCAAGAAAATATGGTGAAAACTCAAGAATCATTAACATCTGTCTTAAGAATCCAAAACAATAAGAAGGAGAAGCACCACACTAATTAGAAGAACGAATTAGGAAGTATTACCTTGCAGATTCTAGGTTGATTCCTCTTTTCTCTTGATTTCTTCTCAAACCCTTTCTTTCTCTCTTTCTTTCTTTTGTTCCCTCTCTTAGCCTCCAAACACCAACACCAAAATACTGATTAGTGAAATGGGGGCTGCCCTAGGTATTTGTGCCCTACCCCTCTTTCTCCAAATGACAACTTAGTCCCTCAAGTTAACTTTCATATATTTCACTTTGACCACCAAACTCTAAAATCCACAAGAATTTGGGTTGTTACAATCGATTTGGATTTTGTCAAACGAGTGTAAACAACTCTAAGGTTTGTAGGGACTTAAGAAATCCATGTGATTCCCCTACTACCTGGAAATCCAATAGATTAAGTGATTTCTATTCGCAAATTGAAATAAGGATGAAAAATTATCAACAAAATGTAAGCATACAAAAATCCAATACTATTATGATAATGAAATTTCATGCATAACATAATAAGTATAAACCATAATTCACTATTTTAGAAATAATATGTTCTCCATTTTCTACGACATCTTTGAATCAAAAGTACTTGATTACCATAAGATAGGTTCGAAAAAACACAAGAAAATACGCAAAAGTCATCGAACCATTTTGACCCTAAAGAAAAAAAACACTAGATGTTAAGATACAAGTAAATATTTTAAAACTTTTGAGACGATAGATCAGTCACAACCTTCAGAGAGAATAACTAGAAACCCCTAAGAACCGTGGGTAGTCCCAAAAAGGAAATTCGGGAATATTCTGTACCATATACTTCTCAAACTAATCATACAGTGGAAAGAAACCTACTTACTTGATTACAAGAAGGTAACTGATTTTGACAAAGAAATGGCATGTCTCAAAATGCATCTCAATCTTTGTGGCAAGGAACTCATAAAAGATTATGCGAATCATAACATATTTTCATCTTTCCTATATCATCAATCATACTAATGAAACAGTATAAGCTGCAATACAACCTTTAACAAACTCATTAACTTAATGCAAGTGGCTAAGAGTTGTAGCAATGTTTTTTTAAACAACGCTAGACATACCCGGATAAAGAAAATTCTTGGGGTTAATAAGGCAAGCGTTGGAGGTGGAAAGAACTCCAAAGGATAGTTAGTTGAACATATCCACACACATATGCTAAATATGTACCATATGGACAAGGTTGTGGAAATGGTCAAATTCATGGATAGAGTCGGGAACGAACTCCTAATAGAAAATGGAACAAATTATAAATGAACTATGTCATATCTAAGATTGTTTAAGCATGAGTTTATTTAAATATAAATTAACTAACAAATTAATTGCATTTGTGTATATATACACCTGAGTTTATAACCATTAGAGATGTAAATGAACACATAAAAGAACAAATGCAAAACTCTCAATGTTCTTCGTTCCATGTAGGAATGTATCGAGGAGAACTTGATTGTTTTTGTGACATATCATACAATCATATAGATTGTTATTCATTGAATTAATAATTTTTAATTCCTCTAAACACTTAGACGATGGACTGTCATTTGTTGCTAAATCACTATATTAATAGGAACATTGTTATGATATTCGTACCAATGAGAAATCATCTTATAAGAATGGAAATGGGTATATGTACATCAACTCTAATGATATGAAAGCAAAATATATTAGAGAAATTAATGTATCAAATTACTGGATTATCTAATCATATTTTGTCACCAATAAAGAACTTTGGAACAATGACACATATATGTTTCGGCATGACCACGTGGGACACCATGGTCATGACATAGTGATCTATGTATTGCAAAATACACTTAGATACATTCTCTTTCGAGTGAAAGATAAAACGAGGGAATTAACCAAATTGTAACTGTTGACTTCTACTGCACAAGAAGCAACACAACCATCATAACATGCCCTCTCTAATACCTAGAACTTTTATATAACCTGATCCTTAGCCAAATCAGGAATGAGACCATCCTAAAGCTAAGGACATAATATAAAAATATTTCATTCTTACAACGAATACAAAGTGATATTTATGGACATAAACATCCAGAATGCGGACCATTAAAGTACTTATGGTTCTGGTTTTGACATGATGAACACGTGTCGTATTATTGTCCACATGAAATGTTGCACTCCTAGCACTAGTTATACGTTTAAGGACTAACCACCCTGATTTTCTCATCAAGTCTGCATGACTTAGAATGCTGGAGAATTTATATCATAAGGATTTGATGATTATTGCATATGTATAGAGGTTAATGTAGAGTTTCCTATACCCCTTGTGTATATATAAAACGGTCTCGTAGAATGATAAAAGTTGTCATCAAAAGAATATAGATGGTAGCTAGGGCATTGGTTATGCGCACCAATTTATCCAGATCTACATGGGGTTATGCAATATTACATGCAACTTTAATTATTCGTGTTTAGACCCACAACCAACCAACCAATCTTATGCGTACCAGTTGGTAACTGGATATAAGCCTGATGTTTTACATTTACGTATGTTTGGTTGTGTTGTATATGTGCCAATTACGCCCCCACAGCGTACCAAAATGGGTCTTAAAGACGATTCATCAAATGTTGGATATGAATTCCCAACAATTATCTGCTAATTATAACCTTTGACGAGTGATCCCTTTACCGCTAGATTTGCGGGTTGTCACTTTGATGAGACAACCTTCCTGTCGTTAGGGGGAGATAGGAAAAAGGATTTTCCATGGGAACGACAGGAAGTGTCGTTGAATATTTCAATTGTGTCTCATTTTGATCCCTAAAAACTTCACAATGTAAAGTTGAAGTCAATTGAATCAGACTCGATACCTGATATGTTTAATATTATCTAGAGTGACAAGATCACATATACGAGCTGCAAGGTCAAAAGTCTCCAAACAAGGGCACAACGTCGCTGGAAGTACGTTGCAATCACACATGGTGGATGTGTGGTTGAGGTCGTAGCTCCCAAAAGGAAATGAGGGAAGCTACTTGGTTTGATAGATACTCATCTAAAGGAAGAGAAGAGTAAGGCACAACTATATATCATCAATACATGAGATTACCTCTGATTAAATCTATGTCTATGAATCATTACTGGAGGACGCTCCAAAGTTAATACTGATTCCAGAGATCAAAAGAATCTCAAATGAATATGAGTCGATGGACATATCATACATACTCAATGATGATATATTTGCATATACCGTTGCTTATGAGATAACAGAGCACGATGTCATCGAACCATGCTCAGTTGAAGAATGTCAACAAAGAGCAAATTGGCCTAAATGAAAAGAAGCAATCCAGGATAATTATTTGACAAATGAACAGGTATTTGGTTCGGTAGTGCTAACCGACCAAGTGTAAAGCCTGTAGGACATAGATAAACCATTTGTCAGGGAAGCGTAATGAGAATAATTAAGTTATAATATATAAGGCTCTCCTTTGGCGCAAGGTTTCTCACAACGCCCTGGATTGACCACAATAAGACTTACTCTCTCGTGATGGACAATGTTATGCTAATTAAATTAGCCAAGTAGTTTCCGAAGGACTGGAAAATTGCAGCTCAACGACGTAGTTACTACATATCTCTATGGGGATCTAAATTCAGAGATATATATAAAAGTGCTTGATGGCATTATACCAATATCAAGTAACTTTAAACTATGAAATGCGTTTACAATAAATATGAAACACTAACTTTATAGATTAATGCAATCTATGCGGATGTGGTATACCCGCCTGAGTGAATACTTGATTGGGAAACGATATATAAGAACGATGAACTGTGCCCTTGCGTATTTGTTTAGGAAAACAAGTCCCAGATTTTCATAGTAGCTTTATATGTCGATGTTATGAACATAATAGACACTCTTGATGAAATAAGAGAAAACACAAGCTACTTGAAATCTGAATTTGAGATGAAAGGTCGTGGGAAAACTTGGTTTTGTCTAGATACTTGAGCTACGACACCGAGTTTGTGGAATATTAATTCACCGATCCGCAAATGTCTAGAAAATGATCAGACGACCTAATATGGACAAAGCGCATCCGATTAGCACTCCCATGATCGGTCAATGTGTTGGATATAAGGAAAGATCCATTTCGTCTAAAGGGATGAGGACGAAGAGGTGTTAGGAGCTGGAATTCTATACCTAAGTACAATAGGCGCATTATTGTACTCAATATAATACACTTGTCCATATATTGTACTTCTCACTGAACTTGTCAGCTAGATTTAGCTCAGCGCCAACGCAACGTCATTGGAATGATTTCAAATTAATCTTTTGGCACCATTGACGTGGGCTTATAATTTCCCTACGAAGATAAATGGATTGATAATGAAACTTCAATACCTACTTAGATTGTGAGCGGCAAAAGTACTGGATCTTATAGAAAATCACCAAACAATGCCTTGGTATATATCTGCTGATATTAGGTATATGTTTGACTGCTATAAAGGTTGTTCCCAAACTGGATAAGAAATTATCATATGGAACATGTCGATTGTTTGGAAGTAAACTAAGCAAACCCTTAATAGCTATCTTCTTATATTATCAGCAATCTTACTCTCCATGAGACTATTCAAGAGTGTATATGGTTAAGGACTATCATTACACATATAAGATTAACTGGTAATTTTGAGTTTAACCATTATACAACTTGCATGTATGGAAATAATGCATCATGTATCGAAGAAATGAAAGTAAGATATATGAAGGGTTATAACACAAAGCATACTTTGCTTAAGTTTTTATTATCCTCAAGATTCAAGTGAACTGAATAAAACGCGAGAAAATGTGACATGTTTGTTTACCAAATCAATACGTAAAACCATATTTGGAAAACATGTAGAAAGTATTGAAATGGAAATGTTTTAAACCTCCATTGATTAATGCACGAATCAGGGGGAGTCTACTATATATGTAATATTGGTATGTTGTGCTCTTTCCTTCAACCAAGGTTTTATTTTTCCCATTGGGTTTTGTTTCTTGGTGCAAGGTTTTAGGGAGGCAATACATCATCTTGATTTCTATACCTCTTGATTGATGCACAAATCAAGAAAAATGGCAAACTAAAGGAATTGTTTATTGGTGTCTTGTACTCTTTCCTTCGCCTAAAGTTTTTATTTTTCCCACTGGGTTTTGTTTCTTTGGCGTAAGGTTTTAATGAGGCAAGAACTATGCACCATCACTCATTTGATTCGGCACAAGGGGGAGTGTTGAAGAATATGTGCCATCATCAAAAGGAAGTGATTGAAAGAATATTTTCCTACTATCAAATATTACCATTGTTGGTTCCTGTTTTGCTTAACAATGATGATTCTATCTAATAGTTCAAACAATATATATAATGCGGAAGCGTTTTAACGAACTAACAGATATAATGAGGTAGAATAACACACAATATCAAATATATGAAGTGTAAATAACACAGATAAATAGCTCAATGATTCACTGTATTTGATATAATAAGAACACCAAGAACACCGAAAGGTTTGACAAGAATCTGCTCTAAAGGTGTGTGTGTCGTGCAAAGCTTAATAGAAGAACTCAACATGTGTCTTCTATTTATACTACTTCTAAAGGGGACAAGCTCTAGACAAAAAGGACTGAAATTACAAAGGCACTATTTAGGTACTGTTGCAAGTACGGCGTTAATTAAATGCGCCAACTTCTACTAAGGCTATGACCCATCAGAGTTTGACATGTGGAGCTGTCAGGTCACGCCTTGTACTATTGATATTCAGGATCTTCGTACAGCAGAAATCGTGAGAAGCACGATTGTCCTTGTGTAGAGCTCTGGTCTTTTATACCACAGAGGCTCTGTCAAGTATGACAGAGGCTCTGTGGCCTTGTCCGTATTGAAGAGTTTTATGTGCGATTCTTTATCTTGGGTCTTCTCGGTTACTTGGCAGAGCCTCTGTCGAAGACTTCTATGCTTTGGTCTTCTCGGTGATTCGGCAGAGCCTCTGTCGAAGACTTCTATACCTAGCCTATTTTTCAATACTTCTATAAACGGAGGATTAGAGCTAACAATCTCCCCCTAAGTATTGAAAAATAAAAAATTGAAAAGTGCAAGGTTTTCTAGGCTAAGTACATAACAAGAGGTGAAATAAAATACCTCAAAAGATTTTACTTTTCTTTCATACAGAATTATGCCAGAGGCACTTACATTTGATTACATTATGAAAGGAAAGATTTGCAGAGGTTGGTAGAGGATATCAGACGTTGGCGTCTTTGAAGTCGTTGAAGCTTCTGTTACCGAATCCTAACTCTCTAAGCTCGTGATAGAATCTGATGCAGAGGTTTCTGAAGTTGATTACTTGGTCGATGACCTCTATCAGTCTATCTGCGAGAGCCTGATTCATTTGCTATGTTCCTCTATGCTCCACGAGGCTTGCTCTGAACTCTGTCAAAGTACTTGTTGCGTACTTCTGACAGTCCATCTCTATAAACAGTCTTGAGTTCCCAGCAGGATCTTGATAGACTATCCCAACTCTTGGAGATGTAATAATCGAGTTCGGTATGGCAGAGGATGGGCAGTCATTTTCTGGTGGGTGGAGATTTAGGTTTCTTACTCCGAGATCTCGTCCTAATTGGAAGTTGACAAGGATGTATAGCAGAAGTTTCTCATGCATGGCTTTCCTTATTACCCTGTATGCCCTTCGATGTGCATCTGTTGTGAAGTTCTCTTTCGTCCAGTTGAGAAGGTCGGGTAGGTCGTAGGGACTTAGATTTCTCAGATCAGCATCTGAGAATTGGGTCACGGTTTTGTCCTCCCTTTTGACCTTATAGATGTTATAGGAAACCTTAGGTTTGGTTCTGGTTTGAGAAAAACTTACAGTATAAGACCTTGTCGATTTTGGACTCTGAGAAGACTTAATATTTTGGCTTGGGTGTTGTACTTGTGAAGGTGTTCTCGAGGTCAGCATGGAAGTGGGAATCTTGAATGGTTGTGAGCAGAATATCTCTGGCACTTCTGTTGTACAGATATTTGTACACCACTTCTTCCATTTGTTGTGGAGGTGCACCGGGTGGAGGCATGTGTCTGCGCAGAGCATCCATTCGCTTCTTGATTTGGGCCACTCTATCCTCTGTGACTTTTTGTAACAACCCGGGTCCCAAACATACAACAAATAACATATATTTCATAACGTCGTTACATAACAAAGATACATTATATAACAAATACGGTCCCTTAGTCTTTACAATCCAAAATAAGATATTCCATTACAACTTTTCGCTAATTAAATACATTATATCTAATAACAAGGTTATAAACGCAAAACATATCATAGTCTTCAACATATAAGTCTTCCCAAAAGCTAGCCACCGAATACTCTATTCACTTGTTCTTACCTGATCCATGACCTGGAATACATATTTTTAAAACAAAATGAGGGTTAGACCTATTGGCCTAAGTGAACAAATCCCTGTCATTTTTAAAACCATTTGCACAAATACCATATATACATCACAAAAGATAAATACCAATCATAACTCACGCATCGTGTACTTTTCCTGTCTCATTCCCATGGCCATATTAGTTGGTTGCAAGCCAACTAATAAATTAACTCTGCTGTACGACAATTACAGCCAACACCGCTGTACGAATATTACAGCCAACACCACCGGTCCTAAGCCCGGCCAACACACTCTCGTATAGTGTAATACTCATGTAAATATAATATACATCTCCACATATTATATTTCAAACATAAGCACATAATCACATATTCAATACACACATATATGTATTCCAGTTTGAAAACATTTTGAAGTAAAACTCACCTGTTAGTCTATCAAAACGTTCTCCAAGCTTTTCTCAAAATGACTCTGCTTTCACTTCAAATTCACAGAATCTGTACAAATCAAATACATACTCCTCTTTACCAAATGAACACGTAAGGATTACTTAATAGTCTAAGAACTTAGAATAACTTAATTCCTCAAATATCTTCCCCAAACCCGAACTTAAGTCAAGTCTATAATATTTTCAGTCTTTATTTATACTCTATCCAAAGTCCAACAAAAACACAGTATTACTGGACACTTAAAAGCATCAAAATCTAAAAAATAACCAAAACAGCTAAAGTTTCCGGAAACACAACCAATCCGGACAACCCCAACTTTCCGGACAGCATGTCCAATCCGGACGTCATCCAGAAACCACAGTAATCCGGACTCCATCCGGTATCTAAATTCGTCCAGAAACTTAATGAAAAGAGGAACTTACCGGATGCAAGATTCGTCCGGACACCTGCATGAAGAAACTACCGGACACTATCAACAAAACTACACGGACACATTCATCATGTGTACGGAAACCTCTGTCGGTTTGGTCCTTTTTACCCAAAAACCGACTGAATCAACCCCAGATATGAAATCACTGATTCTACACCGATAGAAACTATCTACTAGCAATTTCAAACATAAATTGTAAAGGAAACATACCTCAAAACTCTTCCAAGTTTACCAATTTGAATCCCTAGCCACCAAACCTTTCTTTCTTCTTATTTTGGTCTCAAAACACACACACACACACACACGCACTGAATGTTTTCTGCTGAGTTATGATAATATTTGAATGTCTAGGGTGATAATATCAACCCATAAATACTAAGTGGACCTTGAACTATTCACTAATGACTTAAACACCCCTAAACTTATAATTTCACCTAAACTTACCCAAAACATCAATTATAGAGTTAAATAATTTAACGGAACTAGGATTTTATCTAACGAACTTACCCGGGGTATTACACTTTTCCCTTCGGATCTAGAACAGGTATATTTGACAGAGGGGTAACACCGAAAGCCCAGTCTTCTTGTTCTGGCTTTGGTGTCACGTATGCATCGAAAGAGCTCTTCATCAATTTTTCTGCTGGTTGATGCCTGGGCTTCTTCTTCTTGGGTTCCTCTGTCATTGTGCCTTTACCTTTGTCTTTTGCCATCGGCTATAGATCTTTTTATAGAGATGGGATTGCCTCTTTTGGATTTGTAGGGATTGCCTCTGTTGGTTTTGGAACTTGTTCTTCTGAGGACTTGGTTGGTGAGCCTTCTGTGGTTTTGCTCAGATGTTTTCTTTTGTGAGCAATGGTTTTGGTTCGGGTTTTGGGTGTAGGAGATGGGAGATTTGGTTCTTCTGGTGTTTTTGGTGTTCGGGTATGGAGTTTCTCTGGTGATTTTGGTTTTGGTGATTGGGATGGTTGATCTTCTTCAAAGGATGTTAGGATTTGGAATACTTCATGGGTTGGGATATCTTCTCCGAATACAGAAGATGTTTCCACAGAGGTGGGTGTTGCCTATGTGGTCTTCTGTTGTTGATTTTCATTGGTTTCAGGTACTTGGGTTATGATTGGGGTTTCTTCAGAGAGTATTTCCATATAGGTGGTTGTTTCCTCTGTGGTCTGTTGTTGGTTTCCTCCTTGGGTTTGAGTTTGGGGAACTTGGTTTAGGGGTTCTGCGGATACCGGCGGAGCTGGTAGACCTTTGCTTGCAGCTTTCTCCCTTTCTTTCTCCCCCTCAGGATGATCTGATGAATCATCAGAGTCATCCTGACCCTTATCTGTCGTACCCTCTGCTCTGCATGAAGCTTATGGCTTTTTGGGTGGTACTGCACCTGCAACTATCATCTTTGCACACAGGTCATCGTAGAGGCCAAGGAGTGTATGGACCTCTGCTTCTGTGTTGAAGCGCATTTTGTCGACGCTTTTTCTGATGTCTTTCACGTAATTTGCATTGGCTGCAGTGAAGGATGTGATGAGCTATGTGACCTGGTCGATTACCCCTTGGCCGAGTTCTATGACCTGAGCTCTGGTCATATAGTCAGAGGGTTTCATGGCCAGAGTTTTCCTTGTAGTTTGCTCTTGAATTTGCTCTAGGGATTTCTTCAGATCTTCTGGTGTAAGGCCCAGAGAGGTTGGGGTAATGTCTTTCTTCAGCTTTTTGAGGAGGTCGTTTACAGAGCATTGGAATGCAGCGGTTGTTTCTCTCTTAATGTTTGCAGCAGCAGAGTTGGCAGAGGTTGTCGCAGCTGTTCTCATCTGGGCTAGAGCATTGTGCACCTCTGTGGACATGTTGTCCATTTTGGTGTTCATATCGGTGATGGCCCTCGTGGTAACATCTGCAAAGGAATCAAAAGAGCTTTTCAACTCTTTTAATGTGGTGTCCACAGAGGTGACAAGGCTTTACCCTTGATACATGTGGACTTGGTGTCACCTCTGGGGGAACACATTCGTCCCCAGAGTGAGTCTCTGTTCCTTGGACACCTTCTTTCGTCCCTGTTTCGATGTTGAGGACGGAAGGATTTCCCTCTAATCCTCGAGCAGAGACTTTATCAGCCTCAGACTCTATAGAGGTTCTGTTAAGGACATTGTCTTGATCCACTCCACAGGTGGGTACAAGAGTATCCTTATGTTGACTCGGAGACTTGTCTAGAGTCTCTCCGTCCTTGTGCACTCTAAGCTCCTCTGAAGAGCCTGTTGGACCTATATGTGTGTGCGTGTCAGAGGAAACGAATTCCTCTGTAGGGATTTCTGTTGTGATCAGGGGCGATGGATCACGAACTAAGGGTAAGTCCTTTTGAGAGGACTCTCCTGGAATGGTTTCCCCGGTTAAGATTGGCACAGTGGTAGAAAGAGTTACCTCTTCCCGGTCAGTTTGGGTTGGGGTCGAGCCATGCTGCTCTTTTTCAATAACATCTTCTGCCACTAGACTGGCGATGTTAGAAGTGTGGATCGCACTGGGAGGTGGTTGGGGATGTGTGCCTCTACTATTCCAGGCATCAGTTCTAGCTTCTGCTTCTGTGGAACATCCAACCACTTTTTCACCATCGATTGTCTCAGTCTCTTTCTCTACTCTATAGCCCGCTGCTTCTACCCTAACTTCTGTAGTGGCTTCTGCCCTAGTGATTAAGGAGTCGTACATTGGATGAGAGCCACTTAAAGCTTGTACGTAAGGGTGATAAAGACCTTCTTTTACTTGGTCGTCTTCCTCTTCATCAGTTTCCACCATATCCTGTGAGACTAAGACTGATGGGGATTTGGTGGTAGCCTTAGCCAGATCCTCTGGGCTTGCTCTTAGCACATCAAATCCGGGTTGGGTGAAGGGATTCTGTAGTACTTCTGGAGTTGCAGACTGAATATTCTGTGGGGTTTGGTCATCATCATCCAAGTCAGAAGAGATTCTGAAGTTTGAAGCTTCTGTTGAATGATGAGATAGAGCTTCCGCGGTCCATCCAGAAGGGTCTAAAGAGTGTGCAATCCTAGGTTGTTGGAGGAAGACAGAAAAATCACCCTGATCTTCTGCATAATTGATGGGTGAGGGTGATTGCAGAGGTTGGTCTTGGGTTTCTTCGATTATATCTACTTCCTCTGCGATGGATTGCAGAGGAGTGTGGGGTTTCATGGATTTCTTCTTGCTCCTCCTTTTCTTTGGTTTGGGGGCACCCTCCTCAGAAAACTTATGTTTTCTCTTCTTTTTGTCTCTTGGAGGAGGGGGAGGTGCAGAGGATCCAACTTCTGTTGGATGAGGAGGGGATTTTTGAGCTTCAGTAGCACTGGTTGAAGTGCCCTCTGTAGCTTTCTATTTCTTGTGGGCTTTCTTCTTCTTCTTGGGAGTGGTGGCAGGGGATTTGCTCTTGGAAGCAGAGGAGAATTGAGTTTCGTTGAGCATGAAACTTCTCTTGTACTTGTTGATGCTTAGCCAAGGCCACTGCCCATTCCTCATCTGTCATTCGCTCTACTACCCTAGATTCTAAGGGGACTCCTAGACGCGGGGGTGTCACAAGACTCGGTTCTGGAGTCCTATGATCGCGTATGTATTCTAACTTAAGGGTCTTGTCTGTAGCGTATCCCAGAAGTTTCTTTGGCAGACGTCTGCAGAATGGGTATTCATCTTCGTGCTCTGTTGGGGTGTTTTTGTTCAGGGGATTCATTTCGGCCGTTGGTCCCTCAATTGGCCATTTTTTGCAGACGGAACAGAGGCTCTAGAAGTACACCCAATATACGCTGATATTGCAGAGGAGGTAGAGCATCGATCTTGCGTCCTTTGGCCTTCTGGGAGGAGATTCTGCGATCAATGGTGTTAACCATTTCTTGCATCATGATGGTGGCGTAGTCCAGAGGTAGATCATAATATACCCCATACATAATGGTCATGATTTGGTGAGAAGTTTGGTCTGGACTACCCATTTTCCTGTTAGGCACCGATTTAGGATGGAGAAGAGCGTGTTCCACAGAGGGGGTAATCGATTTCTTCTGAAATCATTTCTTTTTCTTAGGGTTGTGTTGTACCCCAACATTTCAACAAACCTGCAGAGCTCGGTGTCTGCGGGTTCCTCTGCGTACGCCTTTATCCCTAGAAGACCTCTTGTGGGTAGACTGAACTCAATTGGGAACATAGTTCTGTTGAACTTGAGTTCAAGGTGCTCGGATTTGTCTGGTTTTGAGATGTATCCTTTGATCTGTCTATTTTCAGGGTCAAATCTGCTGCTTTGCCAGAATTCATTGAGGTATCTGGCAGGGATTTTATCGACAATTTTGGTTAATAGGGGGGTAAAGGTAATTGTTTTCGAAAATGTGAAGAAGGATGGCATGTGCTTCCCCAAAAGCGGTTTTTGAGGGAACTAGGTAGTAGTTATTGGGTTTTAAGGGAAGAACACTTTCAAAGTGTTCATGTACGATGAAGTTTAGAAGATGGGTTATCGGAGCAAAGTCTGTTGTGTCACCGGAGTTATCCTGTTGTAGGTTTCCGGCTATTTCTTGGTTTTGGGAGTTCTCAGAATGAGATGGGGAGTTAACCGGAGCATTGCAGGTTGAAGCCATTGGATTAATCTTGAAGAAAGAGAGTAGAAAATGGTAAGTTAGGTTTTATACTGAAGAGAATGGTAGAATATGAAGAGGTAAATAGGTGAAAGTGAATAATAATATTTGGGGTCCGCAATCGAGTACATACGGCTGGGTTCAACTTATCAGGAGAACGTGTGCCATATACGTCCAATCAAAAGATGCCACGTCATTGATGTCAGAGCACGATTAGATGGCGTGTACGACCCATTAATGCTTGGCGCGTGAGCTTTTCTACTTTCAGAAGACTGTCACTCGCAGTAGATAACCCGTTCTTTTACAGAATTTCCATATAAGGCCAAGTATCAGAAACGACAGAAGCTCTGTAGTGGAATGAGCTCTGTAGTCTGAAATCAGCCTTTTATATCTTCTGATGCTTGTATCTTTTCCAAAAACGTTTGAAAAATCATTGGAGAGGATCGATAGACCTTTAGTACAAAATTTTCATGCACAGAGGGTTTGAGGCTCTGTTGGAACCAACAGAGGCTCTATGAGTGAAAATTTCTCATAACTAAAGATTCATGAAAGATTTTGATCATCCAAAGTTTTAATTGTTTTAAACATTGTTTTTAGGACATATTTGGAAATTTGTGTCCTGGAAAACTGTTTTGGAAATAGATTTTGTGCGAGACATTTACTTTTAGATTGTCTATGTTAGGCGACAACGACTCTTTGGTGGAGTGATCTCTTTGCCCATAAGACATTCTTCCAGTATCCTTGTGTGTGTATTTGTATGTACAAATCCTTAAAGAAGACATTTAAGGTTGATCGACAGAGATTCCGTATGAAATTTGCAGTTCTAGAGGATCCGGCTTACAGAGGCTCTGTTGAGCTCAGCAGAAGCTCTATGACCTTAAATTTCCCATAACGGAATGCTCGAAAATCGTTTTGATCATTTCTTGTTTGGAATGTCTTAAACAGAGTTTATAGGACGTATTTTGAAATTTGTGTCCTAGAAAATTGTTTTCAAAAGGGATTTGTACGAGTTACTCACCTCTGGTTCTCCTTTGTTCGGCAAAAATACCTGGCTTCTGTAGATATGGTTGATCATATCTCTTCTTTGGCTCCCCTTTGAATGATCAAGCTCTGTAGATCAGTTCAAGGTCTCCTTCTGCTCCCCCTTGACCTATGCTTGGATCAAATGAGATAAGTTATGCACAGAACATAAGTCAAGGTTAGCAGAGGTTCTGTGGAGATTGTCATACTCTGAGCAATCCCACAGAAGCTCTGTTGGTTACAGAACTTTTGATGATTAAGAATTTACATACAGAAGAGTTTAAATATATACATATTTACAAGAAGAACAAATCTTACTTACAGAGGGTTCAACTCATGTTAATCATTCCCAACTTACCCACCAAGAAAAGGAATCTTTTCTCATCTAGTGCCTTGGTGAATAAGTCTGCAAGCTGGTATTCAGTGGACACAAAGTGCATTTCGATTGTGCCATGTTCAACATGATGCTTCAGAAAGTGATAACGAATATCGATATGCTTTGTTTTTGAGTGTTGTACTGGATTGGCAGAGATTGCTATGGAACTTTTAGAATCACAGAGGATGAGAATCTTATATATGTTGTACCCATAGTCCTTGAGCTGAGTTTTCATCCACAGAACTTGAGAGCAACAGCTAGCAGCAGCGACATATTCCGCTTCTGCTATAGATGTAGACATACAGTTCTGCCTCTTCGAAGTCCAACTGACTAGTTTACCACCCAGCAATTGACAACTCCCAGAGGTGCTCTTTCGATCAAGCTTGCATCCTCCATAATCCGAATCTGTGTATGCCTTAAGACAAAAACCAGAGTTCTTCGGATACCAGAGTCCAATATTTTTGGTCCCTTTAAGGTATCTGAAGATCCTCTTTACAGCAATATAGTGGGATTCTTTTGTGTTAGCTTGATATCTTGCACAGAGGCATGTGGCATACATTATGTCAGGGCTACTTGCGGTTAAGTATAAAAGGGACCCAATCATAACTCTGTAGAGTTTGCACTCTACAGATGTGCCATTTGGATCTGAGAATAATTTATTTCCAGTGGCCATTGGGGTCTTCATTACAGAGGCATCAGAGAGACTGTATTTTGAAAGTATGTCAGAGATATATTTAGCTTGATTTATAAAAATTCCCTCTGATGAGTGTTTTACTTGGAGTCCGAGGAAGAAAGTTAATTCTTCCATCATACTCATTTCAAACTCACTCTGCATGAGTTTTTCGAAATCTTTGCACTGTTGTGCATTTGTAGACCCAAAAATAATGTCATCCACATAGATCTGTACAAGCAGAATCTCATCACCTTTTCTTTTGTAAAACAAAGTAGTATCTGTCGTACCTCTGTCGTAATCATTATTGAGAAGAAAAGTTGAAAGTCGTTCGTACCATGCTCTTGGATCCTGTTTCAGTCCATACAGAGCTTTGTCGAGATAATAGACATATTTTAGGTACTTGGAACTTTCAAACCCTGGTGGCTGTTGGATGTATACTTCTTCTTGGATTTCACCATTCAGAATGGCAGATTTTACATTCATCTGAAAGAATTTGAAACCTCTGTGGGCTGCGAAGGCTAAGAAGATCCTTATTGCTTCGAGTCGTGCGACAGGGGCAAAAGTTTCATCGTAATCAATGCCTTCTTCTTGGCGATATCCCTTGGCCACCAATCTTGCTTTGTTTCTAATGACCACCCCATCCTGGTCCTTCTTGTTTCTGAAGACCCATTTTGTCTCTATGGCTTGTTACCCTTGTGACAGTGGTACTAGGGTCTATACCTTGTTTCTCTCAAACTATAGAAGCTCTTCTTGCATAGCATCTACCCAGTTTAGATCATCTAGGGGTTTAGCGATTCTTTTTGGTTCGATCACACTGATAAAATTTGTAAAGAAACAAAAATTAGCAGTGGCTGATCTTGTTTTGACCTTTTCAGAAGGATCACCGATTATAAGGCTTGGAGGATGGCTTTTCGTCCACTGTGTTGTTCTTGGAAGATGGTCATTTGAGTCATCAAGATTAACCTCTGTGGTTGCACACCGCGGTTCTGGTGCAACCTCTGTTGTTGATGGTACTTCTTTGCTTATTCTTGGTTCTTCAGCTTGTGGGAGGATTGGAATGAGAGTTGGAATTTGTTCCTCTGAGGAAGTAGAGACTGAGTCTTCGTTCTCCTCTGGTATTGATTCCTTGGTAGTCGCTGGAGTTGGTATTTCAGGAGCCTCTGTTGTTGAGTCCTTGGTCGTATCATCCTCTGTTCGCTTCCCCTCAACGCGTGCATCTGTATGATTCACATAAGAGGATGAAGTATTTAATGGACCAGTTAGAGAGATACCTGACTCAGTCTGGTTTGCAGAAGATGTTTCTCCAGAGGCTCTGATGGCTCCAGCAGAGGGATCAATATCATCATGGAACATCTCTTCAAGTAGAAGATTTAAGTCTTTTTCTCTTGTCTTTGAGATGCCAGAGGATTCCTTCTTTAGACCGAGTTCTGAACTGATTTGTTCATATGTCTTTTGAAAGGAATCGTCAAAAGATACATTAATGCTTTCTACAATGGTTCGTGACAGCAAAAGATAAGCTCTGTATACCTTAGAGGTGACAGAATATCCAATGAACTTGCCTTCATCTGCTTTTACCTCAAACTTTCCTCTTGATTCTCTATCATTTAAGACAAAGCACTTGCATCCAAATACATGAAAGAACTTGATGTTTGGTCGCCTTTTGTTGATCAAATGATACGGTGTCTTGATGTGCCTCTTTACAATGGTTGATCGATTTTGGGTGTAGCAAGCGGTTGATACTGCTTCTACCCAAAAAGACATTGGTAAACCAGATGTTGTTAGCATAGTTCTTGCAGCCTCTACAAGCGTGCGGTTCTTTCGTTCGACCACGCCATTATGTTGTGGGGTGCGTGCAACAGAGAAGTTATGTGATATGCCTTCTTCTGTAAGATAGGCTTCAATGACAGAGTTTTTGAATTCTACGCCATTATCGCTTCTTAGTTTCTGAATCCTGCACTCATATAGAACTTGGGTTCTTTTCATTAAATTTATCAGAATGTTTGGAACATCAGATTTCTTTCTGACAAACTCAACCCATGTAAATCTTGAATATTCATCGATCAAAACAAGTATATATTTCTTGCCACCTAGGCTCTGTGTAGCGATTGGACCGCAGAGGTCAACATGAAGCATGTACAGAGGTCTAGGGCAAGATACATCAGTTTTGCCTTTATGGGAAGCTCTTTTGAGTTTTCCCATTTCGCACGCAGAGCACAAATGATCTTTATTAAATTTAACATTTGGCAGACCTTTGACTAGATCAAGTTTAAGAAGCTTATCTAGAGTATGAAAGTTTAGGTGGCAGAACCTGTTATGCCATAACCAGGATTCTTCGCTTTTACAAGCAACAATGCAGAGCTTGCCTTCCTTGTTCTTGGCACAGAAGTTCATGAGATAAAGATCGTCTCTTCGTTCGGCTCGCAGAAGTTCGACTCCTGTGTCCTCACCTTGTAGAGAGCAGAAGGTTCTTTTGAACATTACGTCGAAACCCGTATCGCAGAGTTGGCTAACACTGAGAAGATTGTGCTTAAGGCCATCCACATATGCAACTTTGCATACGGTTATGTTTTCCTTCTTTATGACTCCGTAGCCTTTTATATACCCCTTCTTGTTGTCACCAAAGGTCACATATTTATCTTTGTAGGAGGATAGTAGACCTCTGTCGCCAGTCATGTGCCTCGATCATCCGGAGTTAAGATACCAGATTGGCACATACTGCTTCTGCAAGACAATCAGATAGTTTTAGGTACCCATATCCAAATGGGTCCAGCTTTGTTAGGGGTCTTCAAGTTTGCCTTAGCATTCTTGGGTTTGGTTTTAGCTTTTTTTGAAGAACCATTTTGTTTATTCTTACCCTTGAATTTAGTGTTCTTTTTGGGTGTAGAGAGGAAACAGTGTGGACTTGAGAAGTGTTGATTTAATCGATACATGAGATCAAAACAATGACAATAATGAATGTGCGAAGAGATTTGCTTGAACTTTTCATTGAAAACATTAAATGGGGGCCCAGAGGTATTACATTCTATCCTAACATTTGACTTCCTATTACAAGAAGATCTATGTAGGCTAGATTGTTGTTTGCAAAATCCTTTGTTGAGAGCAGCCTTCTGTGGACCCCTTCTGTGGTGAACTTCTGCAGGTTTCACTGTCACAGAAGAAAAAGATTTGTTATTTTCAGCCCATTTACCCTTCTGTTTCCATGTTAGTTTTTCTTTAATAGGCTTTAAGGGTTTTGAAGTCTTGGAACTTGTTGAATTTTGAGAGGAAGTTTTCTTTTGTTGTTTGATTTTCTCAAGCTCAAGAGAGGTTTTGGCTTGTATACATATGTCCAAAAAATCTGGACAGATAGCAACTTTTGTGATTTTCTCCTTGGGAGAAATAATTCTGTTAAGAACTCCAAATGGTAGTTTAAAATCCTCTGAGTCACAATGTACTATCTCTGACTTAGATTCAGTCTCAGATTCGTCAGAGGATGAATCGTCCTCATATACAGAGGTTGAGTCACTTAGTTCTCTTTCGACGGAGGCTGGACTTTCAGAGCATGTGCCATACTCGCTTTTTTCCTTTCTTTCAGGTATATCTTCTAAGTCAACAAAAGTTTTCATCGAGGTTTCCTCGGAGAGATTTTGGCCATTATTGAAAGTACTGGGGCATTCATAAAAGTTGTTTTCACCGATTTCCAATAATTCCTTTTCAGAAATATGAGTCAGTTTTTCTTCTGTTGAAGTAGGCAAGAACTCAGGTGCCTCTGCCGATAGTTTCTTCTCATAATCTATAGTGCAGACAAAGGCAACCTGTGATTGAGTCTCGGGTTTACCAAACTTAAAGATTCCTATTTGATCTTGTGTTTTCAGATATTTCTTAGGTTTGGACGCTCTTTTGACAGAGGCTGATGATGGTAGATCTGTGTTTTTAAACCACACATTCACCATCTTCAGAGGTTTCCTTTTGTGAGGTTCACCAGAGACTTTTCGCCTTTTGCTTATGGAGAGTAAATTTAGAAAACCGGGTTTTCTTGTACTTCCAATATGAAATAGAGAGGACAGAGACTTGTTTCTTTTGTTTCCAGTGTATAGATCTATATCACAGAAGCCAATTCCCCATCTCCCTATTTGTGTATTAATTTTCTCGTACACCTTTTGTGCATCTTGATATTTCTTGATTAAAAGATATCTTTTGAGTAAATCTTGACAAAGGACTTCTCTTTTCTTTTGAAAATAATGTTTAAGAGCTAGGATATTCATTCTGTCGCACTCAACGTCCATAAGTTCTTTAGATTTTCTTTTTAAGGTTGAGTTAAGTTCAGAAATCTTTTCTTTCAAAGGATTTAGTTGTTTGTTCCAGTTTGTTTCAATTTCTTCCTTTTCTTGAAAGATTTTAACCTTTTATTGAGTGAGAAGTCTAGCTTCTCTCTCAAAGAAGGTAAGCTTCTTCTGGACACTTTCGCAGGTCTTTTTAAGTTCTGTATATTCAATGTTTAGTTTCAGCAAATCAGCTTCAGCTTGGTTAGTGTAAGAGTCAGAAGTGGATACCTCACTGTCGGAGTCGGAGCTGACCTCTGCCATGCCACAGAACAGGGCGTTCTTCTTTTCTCCTTCGTCAGAGGATGTATCTGACTGCCAGTTTTCTTGATTCACCATGAGTGACTTCTGAGCATAATATTCTGCTCTCTTTTTGTAGAAAGTAGAATCCCTCTGAGGGCGGTTTGATTTGCTCCTGCATTCATTGGCATAGTGGCCTGGCTTGCCACAATTGTAACATCCTTGGTTCTGTGGAGCGTTGCCAGCTTTGTCGTCTGACCTCTGTCGGTCACCACCTCTGTCATTCCTGTCAATCGACCTCTGTTGGTCGACACCTATATCATTTTTGTCATTTGACCCTTCTCTTCCACGATCATCTCTTCTGTAGCGTTCATTACCAGACTTCTTCTCATATCCTCTACTGAATTCCCTTGTCAAAAGAGCTAACGATTTATCTATCGAGGCCATAGTTGCCTCTTCTTCTTCCACCACCTCCTCCTCTTCACTAACAACGATCAAGATTTTCTTCTTCTTCTCCTTCTTTTCTTCCACAGCTTTCTCCTTCTTCGGCTTTTCTTTTGCTTCTGTAGCCTTACTAACCAGCGCAAGAGGTGCACTGATTTGAGCTTTTGCTTGTGCAATCTGAGGCTCTTGGGCTGCCAACGTTCCATAGAGATCTGACAGAGTCCAGGAGTCTAAGTCCTGATTTGTTTGCAGAGACATAGACAACTGGAGCCATTCTTCATTGAGACTCTTTAGGAACATGACATTGTTCTCCTCAGAAGTTCTGTGGATTCCGAACTTCCTGCATTTGTTGATTAGAGAGTTGAACCGATCATACGTTGACTGTAGAGATTATGTCGGCAGAGCTTTGAATGCGTAGTACTCGTTGATGCATTGGGCTCTGCGGTGTGTGTGTCGTGCAAAGCTTAATAGAAGAACTCAACATGAGTCTTCTATTTATACTACTTCTAAAGGGGACAAGCTCTAGACAAAAAGGACTGAAGGTACAAAGGCACTATTTAGGTACTGTTGCAAGTACGACGTTAATTAAATGCGCCGGCTTCTACTAAGGCTATGACCCATCAGAGTTTGACACGTGGAGTTGTCAGGTCACGCCTTGTACTATTGATCTTCAAGATCTTCGTACAGCAGAAATCGTTAGAAGCACGATTGTCCTTGTGTAGAGCTCTGGTCTTTTATACCACAGAGGCTCTGTCAAGTATGACAGAGGCTTTGTGGCTTTGTCCGTATTGAAGAGTCTTCTGTGAGATTTTTTATCTTTGGTCTTCTCGGTTACTTGGCAGAGCCTCTGTCGAAGACTTATATGCTTTGGTCTTCTCGGTGATTCGGCAAAGCCTCTGTCGAAGACTTCTATACTTAGCCTATTTTTCAATACTTATATAAACGGAGGATTGGAGCTAACAACCATAATTAATGTTTCCTTTTTGTTGTAAACTCCTCCCTATTTAAAGGGCTTATGATTAATGAGAAAGATAGATTTTCGTGCTCTCTATTCTATTGTTATGTTGTTTCGTTTTTCATCTAACAAAAAGCTAATTTTGTTGTAATGTATATTTTTGGCTTTAATTCTTTTAGACTTATATTTTAACATCAACTTCAAATTGATCACCATTAAATTAGTGTAGAGAGTTTAGTAAATTGATGTTAAAAATTAAACAAATGAATACAGATATATAGGAACCGAAAGGTATTGTTTATAAATTTTAAAAATTCAAATTTAGCCTTTCATGTTTATTAATTTCTAATGGGTTTCATCCCTGGTCTTAACTTTTTTCGATGATAACTTCAATTAAATCACGAACATTTTAATAATTTTCACTCTTCTCATTATATTAAATAAATTTATATTATAGTTTAATTTTTAATTGTAAAACAAGAGAAAAATAAAAGTTGGCGGTAGTATATCATATTTTTTAAAATTTAAAATTAATATAAAATATGTTTTTTAAAATTTTTAACATAAAATTAAGAAAATAGTGAAAATGACTAAAATGCTCCTCATTTAACGTGATTTAACAAAAAAATATTAACGATAGTTAAATAGAGGGATCAAAACTGTTGGGAATTGACAAATTGACGTGACATGCCAAGTATGAGTTTTTGAAGGTTAGAGACAATATTCGTTGATATTTACAAACGCTAGAACTGAAATTGAACTTTAATCGAACTGGAAATGCTAGATTTAACGATACACACACATAAAATTTAGGTGAAGGTTCAAACGACAACACCTGTAATAACCCAAATTGCATAAAATAAAATTCATAACATTACAACCAAAAATGGTCCCAAACTATACAATTTACATCAATTCTAACACTAGGTACGAAGCGAATAAACACCTTCACAACTGAGAAGCTACAAGAAGCCCGACGGTGAACTACTAGCCTCCACTAGACTATACCTCTTCTACAACGTCACCTCCTTCCATCTTCTCCAGATGAAACCCCAAACAAAACTCTTACCTGAAAATGGTTTTAGTTTTGGAAAAGACGAGGGTTAGACCATGAGGTCTAGTGAATTCTCTCCCGAAAACAGTTTTAACAATACACATATATCAATATGCAAACCACCATAAAGGCCAATCAAAAATCATTTCAACCATTCAACATCACACTTGGGTATTTGCACAATGTTCATAGCCACCCATCACCTCACCGTGATGTTCGCAATTGGGGCCCCCAATAGATCCCCATGGCCCCCAGTAGATGTCAATCCTGTGTGGCCAAGAAACGGATTCAAGGCACACACCATAACTAAACTGTTGATCCAAACCCTCAGTGATTTGATAATGACTCTCCAAGAATCACTTAGTGAAAATTGTAAGTAGACAATATGTATTAATGTTTTGTCATCCAAGAAAATACTAAGTCTGTTTAGTATCGCTGATAAAACATATGCTTTAATTTACATTCAGCGAACACTGTTCATCAACATGTCCTGAGCCTGTTCAGATCTATTGATGATCGCTGATAGTTTTAGTTGTTTACTTATGATCCCTGAAGACAAGTTTCACGTCAATCATGTTCTACGCTGAAGTCGAAGATCAAGCCCAAGAACCAGCGACAAGTCTACTAATGAACTGATGTGGATATCAGTGAAGCCAAGATTTGTCCACTCAACGTGAAGTTTCAAGTAGAAGACTTCAGCGAACGCTGAACTTTATCACTCACTAATAAAGATCTATTCAGCGAACGCTGATCATGAAGTCTTCCTCTACAAGTTACTTTTCTCTTTCCCCTTGCACGCCTCCGTACGAAAATGTCAGAAAGGATATCCCTTTTGTCCAGGATCGTACAACCGACTCTGATTCTACACTGTACATCATGCGGCTACTAAGGTTGTCTACCAAGGTCAAAACATGCAACCAATCAGCTGCTGCCACGTGTAAAGTTATACTGTTGTGCATTAAATGCATGCAGTATATAAGAAGAACCCTACTTCAGAAATGAAGCGCTCGACCATTCTTCTTCTCGATACTACTTTGTGTTAGAATATTACTAGTAATATTCTTATCTCCTTTCTGTCTTAATTCTAGTGCAAGAAACTTAGTGTTTCTCATAACTTGTTTAGATTAGGTTTAATCCTTAATCTTGTTCCGCAACAAGTTGTAAATTGTTTGATAAATATCAATAAACAATTTAGAAAAGTAAAATCTGTGTGTTTGTATTCAACCCCCCCCCCCCCCTTCTACAAAATTGTATAACCCCTCCGGGACCAACTAGTGGTATCAGAGCAGATTGTTTAAACTCATAAACAATATCTTGCTTATACTAATCTTTTCTCTTCCTTGCTATTTCTCATAATGGCTACCAACACAAACACAAACTATATTGACAATGGTTCTCTTGCAAAACCCCCTAGATTTTCCAGAGATAACTTTAATCTGTGGAAAAATAGGATGATACTCTTCTTAGAAGGTGTAGACCCTACTATGCCTTATTACATCAAAAATGGCCCATATATTCCTCTTAGAATTGACCCTGAAGTTCCAGGCACTGCTACTAGAGATGCCATTCCTGAAAGAGTCGTGCCTAAGGAACCTCACAATTGGTCTGATGAAGACAAGAAGAAAGTGGCTATTGACACAAAAGCCAGATCCATTCTTTCCATGGCTCTTCCTGACAAAGTCTACCATTCCGTCATGAACCTAAAAACCTCCAAAGCCACGTGGGATACAATCTATGTTCAATATGAAGGAACGTCTGAAGTCCAGGACTCACGAAAGATCTACCTGGTAAGACAGTATGAAAGCTTCATTTGTGTTAAGAATGAATCTCTCTCTGAAGTACATCCGTGGTTTAACTGTTTAATTATTGATCTGAAAACCGTTGGTAAGGAATATTCTAACTTTGAAATTATGACAAAGTTCCTAGAATGTTTACCTGAAAGCTGGGACAGTTATTCAATGTGTCTCAAGCTATCAAAGGATCTAAAATCTATGACTTTATCTACCTTATAAGGCACTAAGAAGAATAGTAAAAGATTCCAAAAGCACACATGTTACTTTAGTCACAGAGTCACCTTCCACTCAGCGATCTACTATCACTGTCACTGAGTTGGAAACTAACTCTGAATGCTCATCAGATGCTGATTCTTCAGATCTTGATGAATCTCTGGCACTCCTGGATAATAAGTTGAGGAGAGTCGCTAGATAGAGTAACTTCAGAAGGAATAAAACTCCTGCACTCACTGACAAGCCTAGATCATCAACCCTTGTTGATAAGGCTACTGCTACATGCTTTAACTGTGAAAAAGTAGGACACTTTGCCAGTGAATGCAGGTCTGAGAAAGTCTTTAAACACTCAGCTTTCTCCAAGAAAACCTCTAACCCCAAGGCTAGAGATGACAAGTATCAAAAGCTGAAAGAAAGGTATGCAAAGCTGAAAAGATTTAAGAAGAAAGGCAAAGGCCTGATGGCTGACTTTGATTGGGCTGCCTCTGATGAAGAAGAATCATCTGACTCTGAAGATGATGATGAGGCCAATCTCTACCTCATGGCCAAAATCGAAGAAGAGGAAGAACAAACTGAAATTCCCTCTGCTTCATCCTCTACCTCTAAGGTATCACTTTCTTTCTTTACACATATTTCAGATATTGATGAAGCTGATAGTCTTTGAAAGATCGATCTCCTGACTATGAGTTTATATGATGCCATGAATGGCAAAACTGTTGTTGAAAATCAAAACCTTCTTCTCACTGAATAGCTTAAAAACTGTCACCTTCAAATAGAAAAGCTTTCTGAAATTGAAGAGGATTTAAAAGATCAGGTTCATATAAATCAACTAGTCAAAATCGAACGTGAAGAAGCTATCGCTGCATTGAAAGCTGAAAAAGCTACTGTTGAAGGATGGTGTAAATCCTCAACAACGATCACTGAGATAATAAAGTCTCAGATTCCCCTGAGTGACAAAAGTGGTCTTGGTTACAAAGCTGACGCTGAAGAACCAACCACTGATCATTCCATGCTTAAGTTTGGAATGTTTGTGTCCTCTATCCCTGATACATCCTCAGCTCAGTGTTCCTCTTCAAAATTTCCTATCCCTGAGGAAATCTCTACCTTAATTTCTAAAGGTAAAGAGAAAATTGTTTATCCAAAACCTCAGAAGGGTACCTTTGTACCTAAGTTGAATGCTTCTAAAGCTTCAGTGTCTTATCCCGTTACTTATAAGAACAAGAACCCTGGATTAATTCAGCGATCTACTCCTAGAATTAGAGTGGATATTATTGGTAAGAAATCTGAAGAACTGATTGTTCCTACTATTTCCAATGCCAAAGGTATACTTGGTGCTGGCCCTGCTCATTTGAAATTAATGGCTCTGCATGCAAATGGTCCTAAAGATACTTTTAGTTATAGGAAATGTTATCATTGTGGACTTACCAATCATATTTCTAGTAAGTGCCCCACAACCACCAAAGCTGAAAAGTTAGCTAAGGTGAAGATTACTGCCCCCAAGGCAAAGAAGACCAATCCTGGTGCAAATCAGGTTAAGGTGAAACCTACCACTGAGGTTAAGAAATTAACCAAAGTGAAGAATAGTTCAGAAGCTGAATCTTCAAATGCTGCGAAGAATGCTGAACCTTCCACTTTCTCTACCACCACTGACAAATGTGGCCCCATGGTGAAATGGGTGCCCAAGTCAAACTAATCTTCCTTTTATATGCAGGTTAAGAAGGGTATCTAGTATCTCGATAGCGGATGCTCTAGACAAATGACTGGAAAGAAAAGCCTGCTCACTGAATACAAGGAAGAGAAAGGTCCCTCAGTGACCTTTGGTGGAAATGGAAAAGGCCATACCCTAGGGTTTGGTGTACTCTCTAATGGTACAACAACCTTTAGAAGAGTCACATATGTTGAAGGACTGAAGCATAATCTTCTTAGCATCAGTCACCTGTGTGACAAGGATAACAAAGTGATTTTCACTAAGGAATCCTGCTTTGTCACTGATAAAAAGGAGAAGATAGCCTCATTTGATGCCAACTGGCTATGTCATAAGAGGCTCTCCCATCTCAACTTCAAGACACTGAATACTCTTTATTCTAAAGAGTTGGTCACTGGTCTACCTCAACACTCATACGCTAAGGAGTCTCTATATCCAGCGTGTGAGAAAGGGAAACAAACGAATGCTAGTTACAAATCTAAGCAAGTTTCCTCAGTGTCATCTCCTCTATAACTTCTCCATATGGATCCGTTTGGCCCTGTTAACAAAAAATCCATCACCATAAAGAAATATACACGGGTCATAGTTGATGAATTCTCTCGTTATACCTGGGTAATGTTTCTCCGTTCTAAGAGTGACACCCCTGAAGAACTCATCACCTTTGTCAGGAAAATGGAAGTCCTGAACAACACGACCGTTCGCTCAATAAGGAGTGATCATGGGACTGAATTCAAAAACAATTCCCTTAATTCCTTTTTTGAAAGTAAGGGTATTTCTCACAACTTTTCCTCAGTGAGAACACCGCAACAAAATGGAGTCGCGGAAAGAAGAAACCGAACTATCATCGAAGTTGCACGTTCAATGCTCAGCGATTCTCATCTACCTACTCAGTTTTAGGCAGAAGCTGTCAACACTGCGTGTTTTACTCAAAACAGGTCGCTGATTGTCAAAAGATTCAAGAAGACAGCCTATGAACTCTTCCATGGGAGAAAGCCTTCAATTAGCTTTCTTCACATCTTTGGATGTCAGTGTTTTATACTGAAGAACAGAGATGCCCTTGGAAAGTTTGATCCTAAGGCTGATGATGGAATCTTTATTGGATATTCTTCAGTCTCCAAAGCCTTCAGAGTATTCAATCGAAGAAGACAAACTGTTAAAGAAACTATCCACACCACTTTTGACGAATCCCATTCAGCGAACTCTAGACCTTCTGCTAATACTGAAGAACTGAATCAATGGATGTTTTCTCATCTTGGTGATTCAGAAGACATTCCTACTTCTTCATCTAATACTCATCCTGCTGAAGATGATGATCCTATTATCATCCCAAGCATGCAGAATAGGAAAGCTGAAACATCATGGGTCTCCGCTGTTCATCTTAATACTATGTCTGCTTCTGAACCCTCTATCTCAGATATACCATCTACTTCTCAGCAATCAGTGAATGAAATGACATCTGAACCTATTCCTCTCTTGGTTGATATACCAGAAGTTGTTGAAGCCTCATCTTCAGCTCCTCCAGTAGTTCAGGTTGAGTCAACGACTTATGCTCTGGCTCAGCGATGGACTATCAATCACCCCATTGATCAAATTCTTGGTGATCTAAACGCTGGTGTTCAGACTCGACGAAGTGCATGTAATATTTGTTTATTTGTTAACTTTATTTCTCTAATTGAACAAAAGAAAACAGATGATTCCCTCAGAGATCCAAACTGTATCAGTGCTATGCAAGAAGAACTGACTGAATTTGAAAGAAACAAAGTTTGGAAGCTCTTTCCTAGACCATCTGATAAGTCAGTGATAGGCACTATATGGGTGTATCAAAACAAGTTGGATGAACATGGAACTGTAACCCGCACCACGGCTTGTCTTGTTGCTCAGGGATACAGACAAGAGGAAGGTATAGATTACGACGAAACATTCGCCCCAGTGGCAAGACTCGAAGCTATTCGTCTATTCTTAGCTTACGCAGTACACAGAGACTTCAAATTTTATCAGATGGATGTTAAGTCAGCGTTCCTTAATGGAAGGCTGAATGAAGAAGTCTACGTGGAACAACCTCCAGGATTCTCTGATCCTAAGCATCCAGATTATGTTTATAAACTGGATAAGGCACTTTATGGCTTAAAGCAAGCTCCTCGTGCATGGTATGACACTCTCTCCTCTTATCTCCAAATCGAAAAATTTGAGCGAGGTAAAATCGATAAAACTCTATTTTTTAGGAAAGTAAAAGGTCATATTATTCTTGTTCAAATATATGTAGATGCTATTATATTTGGTTCCACTAACCCTAATCTATGTACTTGTTTCGCTGAGAGATTGAAAGCTGAATATAAAATAAGTATGATGGGTGAACTAACTTATTTCCTTAGTCTTCAAATCAAACAGAATGAAAAAAGAACTTTCATTCACCAAGGTAAGTTTGTTAAAGATACGCTGAAGAAATTTGATTTAACTCAAAGTTCAGCTATGAAAACCCCTATGGCACCACCGCTGACACTAAACAAGGATCCTTCTGGAAAACCTGTTAATGTTACGATGTACCGTGGGATGATCGGCTCTCTTTTGTATCTTACAGCTAGCCGACCTGATATTATGTATGCAACTTGTTTGTGTGCACGATATCAAGCTGAACCTAAGGAATCTCATTTGATCGCTGTAAAGCGAAACTTTCGTTACCTTAAGGGTACTCCTAACCTAGGTCTTTGGTATCCCAAAGAGTCAGGGTTTGATCTAATCGCCTATTCAGATAGTGATTTTGCAGGTTGCAAATTGGATAGGAAAAGCCCCATAGGAGGCTGTCAGCTCCTGGGTGGAAAGCTGGTGAGTTGGACAAGTAAAAAGCAAATCTCAGTGTCCACCTCAACCGCTGAAGTTGAATATGTAGCTGCTGAAAGCTGTTGTTCTCAGGTCTTGTGGATGAAAAATCAACTACTGGACTATGACATTCAGCTCTAAAAAATTCCAATCTATTGCGACAGCACAAGTGCCATCGCTATAGCCAATAATCCAGTGCTACACTTAAAGACCAAACACATCGAAATCAGGTATCATTTTATCAGAGATCATGTGATGAATGGTGATATAGAACTTCATTTTATCCCAACTGACTTTCAGTTAGCTGATCTGTTCACCAAACCTCTTGATGAGGCAAGATTCAACTTTCTCATCAGCGAGCTTTGAATGCTGAACTTAGAAGAGTAAAATCTTCAGCGGTTCACATTTGATCAGTGATAAAATAAACTTGTAAAACCCTGTCTATCACCCTCTCTCTGAACAAAATTGATTCGATGATATCAAGGTATGTTCTTTTCTTACTCACCGACGTTCGCCTGTGAATGCAAGATTTCAAAAACAAATTGCATAGCTGAATATCTCTTCCTTTCAGCGATACTTTTGAAATTTCTAAATCTAACACTGATATTTCTATTCGGTGCTTCATGTTTACAAAAATGTCCCTGAGTTTTAAAAAACCTCAGAGACATCCTAAAATATGAAAGGACGTTTGTGACGTCATCACAACGGATAAACCATGGCACGTTTTCTCTGAAGCGTTCGCCCGTTTCGTCTTCCTTGTCCAATCAAATTCAAGGGACGTGTCCGTGTCATCATGAAAAACTTTCCCTCTCACAGTTTTTCTCTCTCTACTCTCACTATATAAACACTTTGCGTTTAAATTTTTAACTTTTACGCCAACATCTCCTTCAAAGCAAGAACATCACTGTTGCATTTTGAACTCTTCATTTCCAGAAATTGTTCATCTTCGTCTTCAACAATCAAGGTTAATATTCTTATTATTTACCTTTTATCAACTTGTTTTTGATCTTATTTTTTTAACATATCAAACAAAAGAACTTTTTAAAATGAAATCATTTCTCTTCATGATTTTATGAACACAATCTTCATGATTGTTCTTCAAGTTTGAAACTAAAATCTTAAACTTACATCTTCTCATGTTTTTTCCATAATCTCTTCTTTAAAAGAAAACTGGAAAACAAATGTTCACTATGTTTTGTACTCTTTTACAAAACAAGAAAAATCCTAATCTCTATTAAGATATCTTTTATCTGAATGGAATGTGCAAAACCCTAAAAACATCTTATTTTGGAAAATCTTTCCACATTTAGACTTTAGTCTTTATCTTTCTTCATGTTTGCAATTATAAACAGAAATGGCATCTACTACTAAAGCTCCTACCGCTAAGTCTCCTACTGCTGCTGAAAGTGTTGAACTAACAAAAGCTCCCCAGGTTAAGTTTAAACTCGAGCAAGTTACCTTTCAAAGCAACAACCCTTATGCTCTCTTCGACTTCCCTCGAAAGAAGTAGGTCACACGCCTTGACGACGCTGTAAACTTTCTCAAGAGCTGTCCTCTATCGACAACTCTGATCATTGCACCCCCTGCTCATCGATATCTTCTAGCTCAGTTCTGGTATACTGCCAGAAGAGCTCAGGTACCCTCACCCAAAGACCCAAAGAAGATGATCGATGTCATTCTCTGTGACACCAAACGTGGAACTTCCAAGATCACCCCTGGTAGTATCAGGCGTTCCTTGAACCTTCTTGGTAGTTCCAAAGAAAAACGCTTTGTCCCTCTGCCAAACCCCAAAAACCTAGCTGATAAGGAAACACTGATTGCATTCTTTAATGCAATGACGTATGTATGGGAAACTGGGAGAGATGAACTCCCTGAGAAGAAGCTGACTGCCATCAAGAAATCAAAAATGCCCAGCGAGATGAACTTCATCTTCGCTCATTTGATCAGCTGCCTGACAGCGAAAACTGGGTCAACTGACCAAGCTTCACAACCTCAACAGGCTATGGGGTATGCACTGCTAAAGGGCTTTCACATTGATTGTGCAACAATAATTTACAACAATATGGTACTCAGGGTGGATGTAGCTGACAGACAAACATGTGTTCCATATCCCCGGTTTGTCAGTCCTCTTTTTCTAAATGGACTTGGGGACAAATACCCAAAAGTGGGTGACCTGAAACTCTCTCAGGTTGGCGTTAAAGTTCTTGACTTCAAGCACCTGCCAAACGAGGTACGTCTTTCTAAACTCTTATCTCTTCTCAACCCCAATTCTTCTACTTCTGCAGCTACTTCAGCGGCAATCCCAACCGCTGTTACCCAGGCTGCAAAAACCACTCCTTCTAAGAAAAGGAAACACTCTTCTACCTCTCTTGATGCTTAAAGGATCAATAAAACAAGGAGCAACCCTCCAAACCTTCACATGTTGAAGACTCCGCGGTCACTCTTTTCAAGAGCCGTTGGATTGTTCAGTGGTACGCTCTGCCACAGCTGATGAAGACACCCCTTCCATACCAACTTTAGCGTCTCTAAACGCTAAGGTTATAAACTTGGAACTGAACCCCCCTCCCTCAGTACCTCTAAGTACTGCAGAAGTCATTCCCAGCGGATCCAACGCTGAATCTGGCACCCCAACCCTCTTCTCAACCCTCACTCCTCCCACTACTTATTTGGTCACTCCATCTATTCCTCCTTTCTCCACAACAAAGGTCATTCATCTGAGTGACTCATCTGCTGAAGAACTACAACGGCAGCAAGATTTAAATAAAGGACCTACGGACACCTCCAAGCGTCCAGGCTCTCTAGAAGGTGACATGGAAACCTTTTCAGGTTATCGAACCTACGAGGAATTCGTCAACCATCCCGCAGGTATACACAACATCCTAAACACTCATCTCTCAAAACCCCAAACTTCTGAGCTTTCCTTTGTTCACGAGTTATTAACTGTTACAGGTCCTAATTTGGGCGACATCAACATATCTCTCATGGATCTATCAACAAAGGTGGAATCTCTCACCACCACACTATCAACAAACTCTACAGCAGTTACAAACGCTGGAGAGGATCTCAAAAAGCTGACCACAGAGGTCAAAGGCAAAGCCTCCAGTGCTGATCTGGAGAAGGTGGAAGGTAGCATTGAAATTTTTGCTACTACTCTCGCTGAAAACTCCACCTCGATCAACAATCTCAACATCGCTAACATCACCTGTCCAACGAAGTCACATCGCTGAAGACAACGGTTGGTAACCTTCAGGGAGAGGTGTCTACCTTGAAGACGGATGTCAGCACTGCCACCGGTCTATTGCAGCAGATCCTCGAACGTATGAATGCCCCTATTTGCGCACCATCTCATTTCACTCAGACGGATCGAGAAGCTCTCCAAAAGATCAGTCTTACTATATATGGCCTTGAAGACAGATTAGTACAGATTGAAACCTGTGTTGGGATCACTGGCCCAGAAGACCGTGACCTAATGCACACTGATGCTGTTGCTGCTGCTGAGAATCCAGTTACCTCCCCCATCCATCATGTGGAAGAGGGGGAGAAGAACCAAGAAGGTCTTCCCCATAATGTTGAGGGGGAGACAACTGCTGTTGCTGCCATTACTGAACAACCTCAGGGAGTTGAAAACCCTGAGGGAACCGAGAAACCTCCCTCTGAATTTGAGGGGGAGCAACTCGAAGAGGAAGCTATTGCTGATGTAACAGAACCCTACGCTGATGAGGAAGAATCTGAAGCTGAAGAAGCAGAAGATGATGAAGACCTCGATCTTGAGGACGACGAACCATCATCATCCCCTAAAAACGATGATGATGATGATGATGACGTCGACTTCTTCTTCGTCTGGCCCAAGAAGGTCCCTGCTCAAAAAGGGGTTATGATAAATGAACCATCAGTGGAGGGGACAACGAAAAAGCCTGCAACAACTGAAGCTGACAAAGGCAAAAACAAAGGCCTCACTGCAGAAGGCAATCTGACTATCCTACAAAGAAAGCCAGTTTATCGGGTACAATATCTTTTCTTCCCTTACACTGCATCCCTCCTCTATTCCTTCTCAACCTCAGTTCTTCTCTCCATAAAACCTCTATACACTTAACCTCATTCTTTTCTCTATCTCCTTCTTTCCCAAATGATCTTACTTAAACGATCGCTGTGTTTCAGCTAGTCCTCTCCCCTGCTTGAGGATCCAGCTGAAGTTCCTCCTACTGCATCAACAATAATAACAGCCCCTAGTGCTGAAGAAATAATCCCAGTCTTAGACTTCGCTGAGACTGATGAAATTTTTTAAGAAGAACAGGAAGAAGAACCTCTCTCTCACAAGAATAGACCTTCCTTGGTTCCTCAAATACCAAGTGAAGAAGAAACGAAAAAGAGAGCTGCCATGGTTCAGAAACTTGAAGCTAAGCGCCTTGTTCCTCATCACCTAAGGCATTTCACAAACAAGGAAATCCCTGAAGCTCTCAAAGCTAAACAACTCTTCGCTGAACGAAAGAAGGCTGAAGAAAAAGACAGGGAATATGCAATAGAGCTACCCTAGCGTTTTTTCGAAGACCCAGACTTAAGAAGATTTCCTGTTGCTATCCAAGAGAAACTGCTGATAGACGCACAGAAGACTCACCAGAAAAAGACCAAAGTCAGCGACACCACTCTTGAATGGTGTAAGAAGATGTGCCACTACAGACAACATCCCTCAAGGATAAAAGCTGTAAATGTCAAAGGAAGATATCCTCTGAAAAATAACATAAAGGTACCGATCGTGAATGTCCAAATAGTTAGAGAAAATGGCTACAACAGAACTGTCTACATGTCAGCCATAAATACCTTTGGTCTCGCTGAATGGTTGGAGATGAGAATAGCAATTCAAAGATCCTGCTCAACTTTCAAAACCTATGTCGTACAAGAAATAAACAAGCAGATCGACTTAGTTTCCTCATCGGTTGATATTCGTCATCCTTCACAAATTCAAAAGAAGCGATCTGCTCCAAAGAAGAAGACCCCCTCCTCTCCTGGCATGATGATAAGAAATGAAACAGGGATTGAATTATCTCGTGATGCAGTTCTTGGCCCTGACCCTGATCTCTCTGGACTTCACGTATCCTGTGAGACTCAGATCCGTGCAACGTACAATGAAGAAATCAATAGATAAGAACAGCTGTTATGATTTCAACTGGTCATCCAATTAGCTTTCAATTGGAGAGAGAGTTACAATACGATTCAGGAAAGCAAAATAGACAACTAGCTTAATTCTAAGCTAATTACAACTTTATGTACTATGGGCCCGTGGCAGCAAGCCCACGACCCGTTCGCTATTAAGGCTAAAAATAAGAAATTAACATTTAGCCCTTGAACTTCTATTCAACACATTAATTGACCCAAACAATCTCCCCCTTTGAATCGAAGTTCGAGTTCGCGCCAGTTATCAACGTATCTTTTTTGAAGCGCAAAGTGTACCTCGTACATTCAGATGGCGCGGCGATAGTCGATGCGTTCTTCAACCATTTCTAAAGCATTTCGTGCAGTTATCTCATTCGAGTTTGGAACATACAAAACCTTTTGATTTTCTGATTCATACGAAATGATTTTTTGAAGAGCATCTTAAACTTTGAAGAGCGTGCCATCGCAGAATCTGTCGACCTGGCTGGAGCGAAGAAATCTCTTTTCATTCTGATCGTTGATGTAGACTATCCTAAATTCTGGTTCTAGAAGTAGTGCGTTCTCGGGATACATCTTCAGTTCAGGCGCTTTCAGATTCAGTTTTATCAGGTTTACCTTCTTAGCTCTGTTCTCGAATGCCATTTGAAAGTCCGTGAGATGGGACATCATGATTGAACGGACTAGGAATCGACGAACAACTTCGAGCGCTTTGGTTACTTGAAGCGGTCGGATAGTTCTGGTTCTGAGGTCTTTCAGTATAGCATAGAAGTCGAACGGTCAGAGATTCTTGAAGTCGGCTTCGGAAAATCGCCATTCATTTCCGTCTTCTCGTCGGACGGTGAAAATGGGAAACATAACTTTCAAAATTCTACCCGTTTGGACGTTGAGCACTTCGATGATCCTGTGCTTTGTTCGGACTTGGCTAAGTGGCATACACCGCTTTATTGCGTTTATGTACTGGCTTTGGTATTCTGGGTCAGAACTGTAAATACCAAGGCAAAAGGAAGGCTCGATATGGCGTAACCTGTGAACGAACAGCCTTTTGAGAGATTCCTCCAGGTGAGGAATAAATATTGTGATCTTCTCCCAACAGATTTGTTGCTGTTGAGGAGGAGGAAGATCAGAAGCTGTCGGTAGCTGAGGAGATGTCGGATTTTTAGCAGATGTAGTCTCGGGTCTTGTAGAAGTTTCGGCGGCTTGAGCAGAGTGAACGGGTGTACCATACAGATGTAGTCAACATTATCGTCTTCATCAGTAGGGAAGATCAGGTTTACCTGGAGTTTTACAGCACTGGCGGCTTTTTCGTACCATGCATTTTCGGTCTCCGGGTCGATCTCGGTGTTTGGATCAATAAGATTGATTGTTGACCCATCTGATGTATCAAATTTGACCAATTCCTGTGATGTTCCCTCAGGCTTTTCAACCGTCGGGTCTTCGTCATCGAAGATGTCCTTGAGAGTCGTGTCAAGTTAGTCCAATCTAGTAGTGATGGATGACGAAGGAGCATTGACCTGTGATTTCAGAACGGAGATCAGGTCTGCTGATAACGCCAATTTTTGGTGTTATTCTCAGTCCATAAACCAATGAGATTGACTTGTGTTGGAGCAAAAAGGCGGGATTTTATGGTTTATCGAGAAAAAGAAGCGGAAAAGAGCCAAAAGAGAGTCCAAAACCAAGCCTAACGGAAGCCCAAGACCCGTACCCAGATCCGCGAACTAGACCTGACCCGGAAGTCTCAAGAAAGCACGCGGCTTTCCACGCGGCTTTAAGCCACGGGACAAACCGCGCAAGTCCCTATTTCGTTCCTATATATGATGTTTTACGGAATTATGGCATTATCTCGACACGTGCGACGGTAGGCAGCGGGAGGGCGATTTTCAGAGCTATTTCACGTACTTTGGAGCCACGATAGAGGATTGATTGAGGAGAGTTCACCACGCGAAGTGGATTAGATCCGAGAGAGAAGGGATTTCATCATACTTTCTTAACGTTTACGACTATGTTTTCACACGCCACTTTCTACCTTAATTCTTGTGTTTTTGTCCACCCCAACATGAACTAATATGTAGATGTTGGGGGTTGGAACAACTGTGGATTTTATGATGGATGACGTGTAACCAAAGGATTGTTTTTACTTGATTTGATCCATGAAGCATTTGAATTCAGTTTGCATTATCAATTGTAGTTTGATCACCTTCAATTGACTTTCATGGTTTTTGATTAAGTTTGAGAAAATTAATTAAGAACTAGATCAAGTAATCAAGTGCCGGAAAGGAGATTCGGGTAGTGATATCCAAATCACTTTCTGCTCAGAATAGTCTGACCTAATGTGTTTTAATACCCTAGGTGTAGATCGAGAGATAAAACCTACGAGTCTTGAAATAAAATCTGTAATTGCTTGAGAAAGAATAACAGTAACTTTTACAAACTAGGGTTCATAGAAATAATCAGTAATAATCATTGTTCGGGTATTCGTTCATCAATAGTATAGCCATAGGAAGTCCAACCCTCAACCTTTTCTCTATCAAAGTTCTTTAAAAATTTGCCGTTAATCGATTTTCGTTTATTTAGTTTTCAAAACAAGTTATAAACCACAACTCAAAATTGCGACCGTTCAGTTAATAGAACTTATAGTCATTGTGATACTTAGTTCCTAGTTCCCTGTGTTCAATACTCGTACTTTTGTACTATTACTTGATTTCGACACCGTACACTTGCGGTTAGATTTAGGGGGGTGTAAACCCGCCTATCAAGTTTTTGGCGCCGTTGCCGGGGAACTAGTTGCAACTGATAGCACTACCAGCTATAAGCGCTATTACATTGAACATTTTTATTTGTGTATTTTCCGTTTCAGGTACTAATTGGTTTGTCCCAAGGAAAACCCGAGGGGAGAAACTCGAACCGATCGATGCAGAAATCGAAACCCCCCCCCCCCCCCCCCCCGTAGATTACGCAAAGAATCAAAAGCTAAAAAACATATCAAGATCGAGATGGGCGACGAAGCTCCTCCTGAGAGACGTCCTATGCGGTCATTTGCCGACCCTAACGTGGCAGTCGCACGCATAGGCATCCAGCTGCCCACTACTGGGGCGAACTATTTCGAGATCAAACCGAGTATCATCTTGATGGTACAGCAGAACCAGTTTGGAGGAACACCAACGGAAGATCCTCATGCATGCCTCTCGGCATTTGAACGGATCTACAATACGTTCAAAATAAATGGGGAGAACGAGGATGCCATCAAGCTGAGGCTGTTCAACTTTTCACTAAAAGGCAGAGCCGTAACTTGGACAGAAAGTATCCAACCTGACTCGATCACCACCTGGGCGCAACTAAAAGCGGCCGTCCTTCAGAAATTCTTTCCGCCAAGCAGAACCGCCCAACTTATGACTGAAATCACCCATTTCGCTCAATGGGATCAAGAGACATTGTATGAAGCTTGGGAGAGGTACAAAGAGATGATCAAGAAATTCTTCAGTGGACTTCACCCGCAGTTCAAAAACGACATCACAGCTGCAGCGGGTGGAGCCCTAATGGATAAGTCTTATGAGGACACATGTGAGCTGATCGATAATCTGGCCGAGCATAGTTTTTCTACTCCGAGATCAGCAGTTAGAAGAGTTGCGAGTGTGCAAGAGAATGATGAGGTGAAGGCCATAAAAGCTCAACTGATCGCACTCACGAGTCAATTGAAGGGATCTTCTCTTCAATCAGCATTTATGATGGATGCGGGTATGCCGGATATGGCACCACCCATAAACGAGCCGAAACAAGGTCAATTTCTACAAAATCGGAACAACCGGCCATGGAACGATCCGTTCTCAAACACATACAATGAGGGTTGGAAGAAGCGCCCAAATTTCTCATGGAGTCAACCACAAGGACAACAAACCATGGCACAACAACAGCAGCAACAATACGGTAATAACTCCAGCTTTTCTAATTCTTCTAATACTAACAATGTCTATCGTCCTCCAGGTTACAACCAACGGAAATTCGATGAAGGACAATCTCGGGAGAAAAAGCCAGGGATAGAGGACATGATGATGAAGTTCATGTCCAAGATGGATAGCACGATCGAGGGATTAGCCGGTACGGTAGGCACGGTCAAGGCGGCTACTGATCAGAACACAGCGTCTATTAAACTCCTTGAAAGGCAAGTAGGGCAGATTTCTGAAGCCCTACAAAACCGAGTTCCTGGAACCTTTCCGAGTCAAACAGAAAGGAAAAACCGGGAAGATTGCAAGGCCATTCATCTGAGGAGTGGTAAGGAGCTGATTAGAGACCCGACACGAGAGCCTTCATCAAAGGAAACCAAGCCCAAAAGGCAAGAGGTTGAGATTGTAGACATGGACGAGTTGGAGGCCGATAAAGAGGTCGTGATTGAAGAGAACTCGAAGAGTGAAGAAAAGAAGCAAGAGGGCCTACCATTCCAAAGCAACCATCGGTCAAGCCGGCAGCACCAAGAGTGCCCTATCCGAGCATGCTTAAATCGCATAAGGATGATGTTAATTTTTCTAAATTTCTTGAAGTATTTAAAAAGTTACATATTAACATTCCTTTTGCAGATGCTTTGGCACAAATGCCCTCATATGTGAAATTCTTGAAAGATATCCTTTCTAACAAAAGGAAGATTGAGGAGCATGCGACAGTTGCGCTTACTGAGGAGTGCAGCTCAATCATCCAGCATAAGCTTCCCCTGAAGCTTAAGGATCCAGGGAGTTTTACTATCCCTGTTCAAATAGGCAATTCAGAATTTAGTAAGGCTTTCTGTGATCTTGGAGCAAGTATTAAATCTAATGCCGTTGTCTATTTTCAGGAAACTCGGACTTGAAGAGGTGCAACCGACCAGTGTAACACTGCAGCTTGCTGACAGATCCATCAAGTACCCGTATGGCGTAATTGAAGATGTGATGGTCAAGGAGGACAAGTTTTATCTCCTAGTCGACTTCGTGATCCTCGACATGGATGAGGATAAAGAGATACCATTGATTATGGGTCGACCGTTCTTAGCCACGGGAGGAGCACTTATCGACGTGAAAGGAGGAAAGGTCACCTTGAGAGTGGGTAACGAAGAAGCTGTTTTCAATGTTTTCCGGGCAGCTAAGCAAAGCATGGGACCGAATGAGTGCTACCGGGTAGATGTGATGGATTCCTTGATGAGAGAAACATGTGGCATGCAAGTTTCCGGCGATCAACTAAATAATGTGTTTATGGGTACCGATGAAGATCCGGAAAGCGAGAGTGTGATGCAATTAAATGCATCTCCATCATACAAAGGCCCGAGAAGACCGATCATTGAAGATTTGGGAGAACCAATTCCCAAGTCCGAACCTTCATCGAAGACACCACCAAAGCTCGAGCTCAAATCGCTGCCCGATCATCTCGAGTATGCATACTTGGGAGAAAAAGACACGCTTCCGGTAATCATATCGTCTAAGCTGAATTCCGAGAATAAAGAAAAGCTACTACGAGTTCTTAGAGAGCATCAAACTGCTATTGGATGAACGATAGCTGATCTGAAGGGTTTAAGCCCAACTTTTTGCTCACATTGAATCAATCTTGAAGAAGGACACCGACCGGTAGTTCAACACCAACATCGGCTCAACCCAAATATGAAAGAAGTGGTCCGAAAGGAGGTTCTAAAACTCCTTGATGTTGGAATTATCTATCCGGTTCTGGATAGTTCGTGGGTGAGCCCGGTCCAAGTAGTGCCAAAGAAGAGTGGTATAACTGTTGTTCGGAACAACAATAACGAGCTGATACCTTCTCGAACAGTTACCGGTTGGAGGGTATGTATTGACTACCGAAAGCTGAATGATGCAACAAAGAAAGATCACTTACTCTCCCGTTCATTGATCAAATATTGGAGTGGTTATCCGGGCACGAGTACTACTGTTTCCTAGACGGTTATTCCGGGTACAACCAGATTCCTATTGCACCCGAGGACTAAGGCAAGGCAACCTTCACTTGTCCGTACAGAACATTTGCATATCGCCGTATTCCATTTGGTTTGTGCAATGCTCCAGCCACCTTCCAACAATGCATGATGGCAATATTCTCGGATATGGTGGATCGGACCATAGAGATCTTCATGGATGACTTCTCTGTGTTTGGACCATCTTTTGACACATGTTTGGAACACCTAGAAGCCATATTACAAAGATGCAAAGAGACGAGTCTTGTCTTGAACTAGGAGAAGTGTAACTTCATGGTGACCGAGGGGATAGTGCTCGGCCACAAAGTATCAAAGGCTGGGATTGAAGTGGATAAGGCAAAAGTAGCGGTGATTGAGAATCTTCCTTACCCGAACTCCGTCAAGGGAGTCCAAAGCTTCTTGGGGCATGCCGGGTTTTACCGGCGGTTTATTAAGGATTTTTCTAAAATTACTAAACCTTTGTGTTCTTTATTGCTTAAAGATGCTAAATTTGATTTCACTGATGATTGTATATCTTCTTTTGACAGGTTAAAGAAGGAGTTGATACCCGCACCGATTCTCACGGCTCCCGATTGGAGTTTGCCATTTATTTTGATGTGCGATGCGAGTGACACCGCTGTTGGAGCGGTATTGGGTCAAAAGAAAGATAAGCAGATGCATGTGATCTACTTTGCGAGTATGACTTTGGATGATGCTCAGCTCAATTATGCGACAACCGAGAAGGAACTGCTAGCGGTTGTCTATGCTTGCGAGAACTTCCGGTCATATCTAGTGGGGGCCAAGGTAATTGTCTACACCGACCACTCTGCTTTAAAGCATCTAATGGCCAAGAAGGATGCTAAACCGAGACTCATCCGATGGGTATTGTTGCTCCAAGAATTTGACATGGAAATTCTGGATAAGAAGGGGTCCAAGAACACTGTAGCGGATCACCTCTCGAGACTTGAGGGAGGTGAGGAGCAAAGGAAGGATAAGACCATCATCAACGATTCGTTTCTGGATGAGCATCTTTTCAAGGTTAGTCATTCCGAGCCTTGGTTCGCGGATTTGGTGAATTATTTGGTGGGGGGAGTAATGGCATATCAGATGAACTCCCACCAAAAGAAGAAATTTCTTTTTGAAGCCAAAAGATATTATTGGGACGAGCCTTACCTCTACAAGATGTGTCCCGGAGGAAGAGAAGGCCAACATTCTAAACCACTGTCATACCTTAGAATGCGGAGGCCATTTCAGCACCGACCGAACAGTTGCAAAGGTTCTACAATCGGGTTTCTTCTGGTCGTCTATGTTCAAAGAGACTCGAGATTTCATCTATATGTGTGATCGGTGCCAAAGAACGGGAAACATAAGTAAGAGGGATGAGATGCCACTACAAATCTTCATGGAAGTCGAACTCTTCGACGTGTGGGGCATAGATTTCATGGGACCGTTCCCGAACTCGTACCGGAATGAGTATATCTTAGTAGCGGTGGACTACGTATCTAAGTGGGTGGAAGCGATCGCGACTCCTACGAATGATTTTAAAGTAGTGATTAATTTCCTACGGAAGAACATCTTTGCAAGGTTTGGAGTTCCAAGAGTCCTGATTAGCGATGGTGGGAGTCACTTCTGTAATCGGTATTTGGAAGCGGTCTTGAAGAAATACTCGGTAAAACATAAAGTCACCAAACCATATGACCCACAAGCCAACGGCCTAGCGTAGGTTTCCAATAGGGAGCTGAAACAAATCTTGGAAAAGACGGTGAACTCATCACGGAAGGATTGGTCGTTGAAGTTTGATGACGCATTGTGGGCATACCGGACGGCATACAAAACCCCGATTGGCACCACTCCCTATCGTCTAGTGTTTGGCAAATCGTGTCATTTACCAGTGGAACTCGCGTATAGAGCATTCTTGGTGATCAAGAAACCGAACATGGAGTTGGATGCAGCCGGAAAGAGGATATTACTACAACTGTGTGAATTAGAGGAAATCCGACTGGATGCGTTTGAAAACGACTTAATCTACAAGGAACGGATGAAGAAGTTCCACGATCGCCGGATTCGAGAAAAGGTAATTGTTCCAGGAATGAAAGTCCTTCTATTTAACTCACGTTTGAGGTTGTTTCCAGGTAAACTGAAGTGGAAGTGGTCGGGACCGTTCATGGTGACCGAAGTGTACCCATACGGAATAGTGGAGCTAGAGGGCAAGGATGGACAGAAGTTCAAAGTAAACGGCCAAAGGGTGAAGCCGTACCTGGGCGATGAGGTTGAGACCACATCATGTGTGTACCTAGATGATCCGAAGGAGTAATAAGATGGAAGGTCGAGCCACGACCGAAACCAAGACGCTGGGTGGGAGGCAACCCACCGAGTTTTGTTTTCTTGTTAATTTTTGTTTTTGAGTGTTTTGATTTACAATTTTTTTTTTGAAAAAATAAAAATAATTGGAACAGGGACATACGCGGTATACCCCGCGGCTTCCAAACCGCGGCCAAAACCGCGGGTGTCTCTGGAGTGTTTGTTGAAACAGAGGTATACGCGGGATCTTACGTGGTTTACATACCGCGCGCTAAACCGCGGGTGTCACTAAAGAGGATTTCGAAACAGGCAGTTACACGGTATGCCCCGCAGCTTCCAAACCGCGCAGGAAACCGCACGTTTCTCTGTCAGGCTAGGGTTTGGTGTGTCATTTTGTGTGCAGTTCCTTTTGCTTTTTTCCTTTCAATCCCTTTCTTCTTACTATCTTCTTCTATTTGCCTTTATTTTCTGCTTCTCTCTCTCTCTCTCTTCTCGAATTGTCTCAAGTGCCCCACCGATTTCAAGAACTCTTTCTTCAACTTCAGTATTTTGCTTCTCCATTCTTCAAGACCAAGGTATGTAACTCTTTCTTATTTCGTTTTTAGTCTTCAGGTGTTGTGATGTGGTGTAAGTTTGTCATTTTTCTTTCATTTCTTGCTTCCAAAAGATTTGATGTTTACCTCCCTAATATTCTAGATTTCTTACAAAAGTGTGACTCTCGTGATGTTTTATGCTTAGATTTTGATTACATGCTCGTTGTATGTTCATATGATGATATTATACTTCTATTCAACTGGGTATGTACACCTTTGTGAGATTACGTGCTTTAAATATGCGATGGGGATTTTTTGGGAAGTAAAATGTGGTAGGATCTGTGTTTTTTGTGGAAATACTCCCATTTTTGTGCATAAAGGTTATGTGAGGGATTTCTTGGCAACATGAAGTCCCTACATTAATTTTGTGGGTTTTGTCTGTTAGTGCACGCATAGCCAAACCTAAGTTTCACTTAGGTTTGGGGTTCGATTTATTGTCCAACGGTACAAACTGTTGAGGAATTTAGATGTATGCACTAGGGAAATATGTGGTAACTGTGGTCAAGATGCATGAGCTAAATAGTTTATTTTATGGGCATTCTGCATGCATAGGATTTGTGAGTTTTATCTGTACGTACACATAAAGAAAAGGAGATGCAACAAACCTAAGTTTCACTTAGGTTCGGGGTGCCTTCCTTTTCAACATTCACACACTCACATTTAACTCTTTGCAAACCTCGGTTTTACCGAGGTTTGGGGTGACTATGAGCGAGACAACTCATTTGAGTTTATTCTTTTATTGTGCAGATATGAGGACCCATCCAAGCACCTACCTTTTCTTTCCGGAATACGAACAGGTTCATCCAAACAACCGAAGATAGATGTTTGATCACGAAAACCCCGATAAGTACGAGCGGCACGAGCAGATGAGGGTGAACGTATGCAATCCTTTCGGTGAGCGAGGCATCATGATTGCGGACCTACCGGCCAGTTCTAGGGTGTCGGAGATCATACGACAATAGTCTTGGGAGGGATTCATCGAAACCCCTCCCATGTATTGCATTGCAATAGTTAGGGAAGTCCGGATCTCTCCGGACGACATAGATGCATACTTCCACGCCCCCCGCTGGCCCGAATTGAGCGCCACCTATGGCCTATCTCCTCACCCGGCGTTCCGAGAGCAATTAAGCTCGACCATCGCCGCATCTCAACGGCGAGATGGACGCACGGGGTGGAACAAAAGGGATCAACACATTTTGAAAAGCGAGATGCACTATGATATTGCCTTCCTCATTCTGTTTGTCAAGGCTTCCTTAAATCCTTCTTCTCACAACACAACCGCCGACAGCCAAGTGGCGGATGTCCTATACTCCCTACACAACAACCTCCCAATGGATATCGGGCACATCATATGGATGGAGATTTTGGATGCAGGTATGACCCTCGACGGTATCATACCGTTCCCTTGCTTGATAACTCATTTTTGTAGGGAAGCCGGTGTCCCGATAGAACAACTTACCGCATCCAAAGGGGACTTCCGGAACACGCAATATTCGTACCAAATCACGGCGGCGACGAAGCTTGAGGAGAGGATGCGAGCAAATCCTGATTACCAAAGGCGGCGTCTTGCCAAACCGGTCTATATTTCGTCCGAGAGTGCCTCAGACAGTGATCCCGATTTCGACCCAGATGCACCACAAGCGGAGGAGGCCGTGCACGGCGGCGACACGCCCCCTTATATGCGCCGATTTATGGATCACATGACGATCGTGGTGAGCAGAGTGGATGAGCGGGTGGATCTTGGGTTCCGAAACATGAACCTACGCATGGATGGCTACGACGCGCGTCTCACCCAAGCTGGCTTTCCACCACCATCACAAGCACCGCCAGCGCTGCCACAAGACCGGAGGAGAGTGTGAGGCCGGCAATCGGGGGGTGCATCATCATCCTCGCGCCGATAGTTGGGTTTGTTTTCATGACCTCTTGTTTTTGATTTTTCTTGATGATGTATCGTACTATTTTACTTGTTTCTGTTGGATGACTGTAATAATGCACAACAATACTATCGCACTTTGTACCACTTACTTGCACATTGGGGACAATCGGGCCCCCGTTATGCACGTTGATGTCCCACACTTATGAATGGTTAGATCAGTTAAGCTAAATTTTTGTTTTGGATGATTGAGACCGACCATTGTGGAGAGAATCTTGTGATAGTACGTGACCATTAGGGAAGGACCAGGAAATGACATGAATAGGGACATTAGTGGAGACCACCCAATAGCGAGATTTGAGCCTAAAAGACGTAATTCAATTCGAGGGATTTAAACACGAAATTCATATACACTTTTTCTAATTCCTTGTCGTGATTATAGAGTGATCTCGCTATAATATCGCATTGAGTAGCAAAGACAGCCATCGGGATATTGGGTAAGGGTATAGTAGACCATATCGTGTGAACCTTAAGAGATGATTCCAGGCATTGTGTGTATTTTTAACACAATTTTTATCTATCGTCCCTTTCACTCTTTATGTGTGTATCCATAACCCATTTTGCAGCCAACCACTCACCTTGTTCATTTCAAACCAATCATTAAACCCGAGCCAAAAACCTTAGCCAACCGTATCCGAAAGTGTGTCAATCAGAGGCAGTAATGAACAGCGAAAGATAGAGCAGAAAAGAAAAAATACAGGCCAGCCACGGTAATAAATTGGGTGCATTTCAACCCAAAAGTTAGAAAAGAGGGCCAATGTTCCCCCAATCAAATAAAGAGGGCCAATGATTCCACAAAAAAAAGAAATAAATAAATACAGTTAGTTAGATAATAGTTACAACAGCTAAATAAAAGAGTCAAAGCGACTCCAGCCGGGACAAAGAGGGCCAAATGATAGAAATTGAAGCTAGAAAAGTTCAGAGTTGTTGAAGATTGACACACCAAGGATTTTGATCCGTTTACCCTTCGTTTCTTAACCATGACCTTAGCCCCGTTACAACCCTTTTAAAGACCTGGATGATCTTCTGGAAAATGTGATTAGGGTATACGACCACCTTTACCAATATTCCCTGTCTTGCTACTTGATTCCCTTCTGAGATCAACCTTTTGGACATTTGTGCGTCTTTCATTAGAGTTGTCATGTAATTATTGAGTATTCTTGTTCATAACTTCCGTATACATGACAACATGTGCGACAGCCTAGGTTTGAGTGAAATGAGAGTATCCCGTGAGGTAGGGTCGAGGTGAAATGCTTTCCCTAGTATGTTTGGACCTAGTACGACCTTAATGTAATCGAATCAGTCACGAGTTCAACTCACAATGGAAGGCCTTAGATCAAACATAATAAGGATGAGGCGAGGATGAGATAATCATTAACGAGTATGGGAAATCACAGTGCATTATGTGGTCTCGATTGAGAGTTGTGTTGTTATTATTTCACTGATATATGCTTTTATTCTATTTTATCGCTAATTTGCTTGATGACAAGCAACGCTCGTTTGGGGTTGTTGATAACGCAAATTTTTGGCGTTATTTTCAGTCCATAAACCAATGAGATTGGCTTGTGTTGAAGCAAAAAGGCAGGATTTTATGGTTTATCTAGTGAAATGTGCAGGTTATCCGAAAGAAGATGAACATCGAGAAAAAGAAGCGGAAAAGAGCCAAAAGAGAGTCCAAAACGAAGCCCAACGGAAGCCCAAGACCCGTACCCAGATCCGCGAACCAGATCTGACCGGGAAGTCTCAAGAAAGCGCGCGGCTTTCCACGCGGCTTTAAGTTGCGGGACAAACCGCGCAAGTCCGTGTTTCGTTCCTATATATGATGTTTTCCGGAATTAGGGCATTATCTCGACACGTGCGACGGAAGGCAGCGGGAGGGCGATTTTCAGAGCTATTTCACGTACTTTGGAGCCCTGATAGAGGATTAATTGAGGAGAGTTCACCACGCGAAGTGGATTAGATCCGAGAGAGAAGGGATTTCATCGTACATTCTTAACGTTTACCACTATGTTTTCACACGCCACTTTCTACCTTAATTCTTGTGTTTTTGCCCACCCCATCATGAACTAATCTGTAGATGTTGGGGGTTAGAACAACTGTGGATTTTATGATGGATGACGTGTAACCGAACGATTGTTTTTACTTGATTTGATCTATGAAGCATTTGAATTCAGTTTGCATTATCAATTGTAGTTTGCTCACCTTCTATTGACTTTCATGCTTTTTGATTATGTTTGAGAAAATTAATTAAGAACTAGATCAAGTAATCAAGTGTCGGAAAGGAGATTCGGGTAGAGATATCCGAATCACTTTGTGCTCGGAATAGTTTTACCTAATGTGTTTTAAAACCCTAGGTGTAGATCGAGAGATAAAACCTACGAGTCTTGAAATAAAATCTGTTATTGCTTGAGAAAGAATAACAGTAACTTTTACAAACTAGGGTTCATAGAAATAATCAGTAATAATCATTGTTCGGGTATTCGTTCATCAATAGTATAGCCATAGGAAGTCCAACCCTCAACCTTTTATCTATCAAAGTTCTTTCAAAACCTGCCGTTAATCGATTTTCGTTTATTTAGTTTTTAAAACAAGTTATAAACCACAACTCAAAATTGTGACCGTTCAGTTAATAGAACTTATAGTCATTGTGATACTAAGTTCCTAGTTCCCTGTGTTCGATACTCGTACTTTTGTACTATTACTTGATTTCGACACCGTACACTTGCGGTTAGATTTAGGGGGGTGTAAACCTGCCTATCATCTGATTCGGTAGAGGCATCGGTTTCGGATTGCTGGAGCAGCTGAGCTAGAAGCATTGTTTTCAGGGTGTCCACCGAAAGAGTTGGCTGAACGGGAGCCGGTGGTGGTGTCGGTGCAGTTTCAGGTTCGACCATCTTCTCTTTACCTTTGATTAGAGTCTTCAGTTTGTCGAGCTCATTGGTGAAACGCTGCTCCATGGCCTCATGGACGGTCTTTAGGGCGCCGTCCAGATATCCCTTTGACACTAAGTCAGGTAATGTAACTCCGGGGTCACTTAGAGTACCCGTTGAGGCATCTACCTTAGAGGTAGAGCCACCTACGTTCACGGTTGGCACAAGGGTAGCCGTAGTAGGATTTCCCTCCGATCCTTGCGTTCTACTTAAATACAGAGACACTACGGAGGTTCCGATCGGGTCACCAAGAGCACCGATGTTCGTTTCCTCATCTTGTATCCTAGCCGAAGAAGTGATATTTGCAAATGGCTCTAGACTCAAGAGTGCATCCAAAGAAGTCGAGACCGGGGGCTGTTGGTCTCTATTTTCAATACCAGTACTCTCCTATTGAGAGACCGGTAGAATTTGTGCTTTATCCCCATGAGAAATTGAAACACCCGTCTTTTGAGAGACGAGTGAGTGGCTGAGGAGGTTGTGCAATTGCGCCTCTGGATCCACGACGGCTTCTTCAATACCCCGTCCCAACGGATGAGACGGGATAGCAGATGTGGTTACCCGGATGACCCTGGTTTGGGATCTCTCAGAAGCTTCTTTATCTTTACGACTTAATCTTTCTTGGTTCGCTTTCGACTGTAATTCCCTCCGTCTCACATGTTCTAATTGTTCAACTAATTCTCCCTCAGGTCTCCTTTTATCTTTCGTATCAGGCTGGGGAGTGGGGATCAGAGGTGGTGTCGGTGAGTCGGAAGTGGTTCCTTCGTTAAAGTCCGGGTTTGGTCTAATACGGGGTGGGATTAGGGATGCGTGGATGGCACGGTCCGTATCGGATTCAGTGGAGTCAGATTCCACATTTTTAACTTGTCATTGTGGTGAAGGAGGGTCAGATATATAGGGCTCGGTGTCACGATGGAGCATCGGTCGAGAGGATGTACCAGCTTGATGTGATTGGCTAGAACTAGGACGCGGATCCAATGCACCGCCCGCTCCGGTTCCCCTCCCGTGTAATCTCAACACACCCCGCCCGGGAGCCCCTGCTGCCCGGGCCCTTCCACCTCTTGTCCTAGGACCCTCACGTCCCTCAGTTCAATGTCCATGGGGAGGTCCCTCCGGTGCTAGCTGGACCATGTAAGCAGCTAACTCTCTCCTATATTCCACCACACTCGGTGCATTGGGGTCCGTGTGTGCCATTAGGGCTTTAGGTAAGGTCATGGCTATGGCGTTGGACGGGTTTCAAATCACCATGTATTGCAAGTGGAAAGGAGGACATACCCGTTGGTTCCTGTTTTGCTTAACAATGATGATTCTATCTAATTAGTTCAAACAATATATAATGCGGAAGCGTTTTAACGAACTAACAAATATAATGAGGTAGAATAACACACAATATCAAATACAAAAAGTGTAAATAAGACAGATAAATAGCTCAATGATTCACTCTATTTGATATAATAAGAACACCAAGAACACCGAAGGGTTTGACAAGAAAATGCTCTAAAGGTGTGTGTGTTGTGTGTAAAGCTTAATAGAAGAGTTCACATGAACCTTCTATTTATACTACTTCTTAAAGGGACAAGATCTAGATACTAAGGATGGTAGGTACTAATACACTGCTTGGAACAGTTACTAGAAGGTGCAAAACACTATTCTGGAACTGTTGCAGATACAACGTTCAGTAAATGCTCCGTATTCTTCTTTAGGCGTAAACCTATCAGAGTTTGACACGTGTAGTTGTCAGGTCACGCCTTTGTACTAGTGATCTTCAGAACCTTCGAATGGCAGAAATCGTGTGAAGTACGATTGTTCTTGTATAGATCTTTTGCGTAGATCTTCTTTTTACCACAGAGGCTCTGTCATGTATGACAGAAGCTCTGTGGCCTTGTCCGCATAGAAGAGTCTTCTGTTACTTCTTTACTTCGGTGTTCTTGGCTAACCCGGCAGAGCTTCTGTCAGAGACTTCTGTCTTCTTGGTTACTTGGCTACTCGGTAGAGCTTCTGTTGGTGTCGATACTTAGTCTATTTTTCCAATACTTCTATTTATCACAAAGATTGGAGCTAACAATCTCCCCCTAAGTAATGAAAAATAAAAATTTGAAATATGCAAGGTTTTGTAGACTAAGAACAAGACAGGAGGTATTTCACCTCTATTGATATTTTTCTTTCATAAAAGATGTGCCAGAGATACTTACATTTGATTACATGATGAAAGTAAAAATAACAGATGTTGGTAGAGGATATCAGACTTTGGCGTCTTTGAAGTCGTTGAAGCTTCTGTTGTCGAATCCCAATTCCTTAAGCTTGTGATAGAAGCTGATGCAGAGGTTTCGGAAGTTGATTGTTGAATCGATGACTTCTATCAGTCTATCTGCATTAACCCGATCCATTTGCTCTTTTCCTCTGTGCTCCATGAGGCTTGCTCTGAACTCTGTCAAAGTACTTGTTGCATACTTCTGACAGTCTATTTCTACAAATAGTCTTGACTTCCCAGCAGGATCTTGATAGACTAACCCAACTCTTACTCCGAGATCTCGTGCTAATTGGAAGTCAACAAGCCTGTATAGCAGGAGATGTAATAATTGAGTTTGGTATGGCAGAGGATGGGCAGTCGTCTTCTGGTGGTCGGAGAGCGAGGTTTCTTACTCCGAGATATCTTGCTAATTGGAAGTCGACAAGCCTGTATAGCAGAAGTTTCTCACGCATGGCTTTCCTTATTACCTTGTATGCCATTCGATGTTCATCTGTTGTGAAATTCTCTTTTGTCTAGAGCAGAAGGTCGGGTAGGTCGTAGGGATTTAGATTTCTCAGACCAGCATATGATAAATGATTCATGGTTCTGTTCTCCCTTTTGACCTTGTATATATTATAGTAAACCTTAGGTGTAGTTCTGGTTTGAGAAAACTTACAGTATATAACCTTGTCGATTTTTTTGATTGAGAAGACTTCGTGTTTTGGCTTGGGTTTTGTTCTTGTGAAGATGTTTTCGAGGTCAGCACGAAGTTCGGGATCTTGGACCATTGGTGGCATTGGATCTCTTGCAGTTCTGTTGTAGAGATACCTGTACACCACTTCTTCCATCTGAGGTGGAGGTGCACCAACTGGAGGCATGGGTCTGCGCAGAGCATCCATTTTCTTCTTAATTTCTACCACTCGATCCTCTGTGAGTTTTTTCTTTGGATCCAGAACAGGTATGTTTGTCAGAGGGGTGGCACCTAAAGTCCAGTCTTCTTCTTCCGGTTTTGGTGTAACAAAAGCATCGAAGGAGCTTTTCATGAGTTTCTCTGTTGGTTGATGCTTATGTTTCTTCTTCTTGGGTTCCTCTGTCATTATCCCCTTGCCTTTGTCATTTGCCTTCGGCTGAAGATCTTCTTGTAGAGATGGGGTTGCCTCTGTGGGATTTGTCTTTTTGATTTCTGAGGGTGCCTCTGTAGTTTTGGGGGTTGCCTCTGTAGGTTTTGGCACTTGTGTTTCTGAGGACTTGGTTGGTGATGTGGGTTTTATTGGTGAGGCTTCTGTGGTTTTGCTCAGATGTTTTCTTTTGTGAGCAATGGTCTTGGTTCTTGTTTTGGGTGTGGGAGATAGAGGTTTTATTGTTGCACCTTCTGGTGATTTTGGTGTTGGAGAGGGGAGTTCTTTTGGTGATTTTGGTTTTGGTTATTGGGATGGTTGATCTTCTTCGGAGGATGATAGAATTTGGAATTCTTCACGGGTTATGACATCTGCTCCGAATACAGAGGTTGTTTCCACAGATGTGGGTGTTGCCTCTGTGGTCTTCTGTTGTTGATCTTGGTTGGTTTTATGTATTTGGGTTGCGATTGGGGTTTCTTCAGAGGGTATTTCCACAAAGGTGGTTGTTTACCTTGTGGTGTGTTGTTGGTTTCCTCCTTGGGTTTGAGTTGGGGGAATTTGGTTTAGGGGTTCTGCTGATAATGGTGGTTCTGGTAGACCTCTGTTTGCCGCTTCTTCCCTTTGTTTCTCCCCCTCAGGATGATCTGATGAATCACCAGAGTCATCATCAAAGTCATCCTGACCCTTACCTTTCGTACCCTCTACTCTACATGAAGCTTCAGGCTTTTTCGGTGGAGTAGCACCTGCGGCTATCAGTTTTGCACAAGCATCATCACATAGACCAAGAAGAGTTCCGAGCTCTGCCTCTGTGTTGAAGCACATTCTGCCAAAGCTCGTCTGAAAGTCCTTAACATAGTTGTGATTGGCAATTGTAAATGCCTTGATGAAGTCGGTCATCTGGTCGAGGATCCCCTGCCCGAGCTCTGTTAGCTGTGCTCTTGTCATATAGTCGGAAGGCTTTATGGCTTGAGTATCGCGGGTTGCGTGCTCTTGGACTTGTTCTAAGCCCTTCTTTAGATCTTCTGGAGTAAGGCCCTTAGAAGTTGAGGATTGCTCTCTCTTCAGTTTTTCAAGAAGATCGTTGACGGAGCTTTGAAAGGCAGAGGTAGTAGCTTTTTCGAAGTCAGCAGCAGCAGAAGTGGCAGAGGTATCAGCAGTTGTTCTCATCTGGGCTAAGGATTTTAAACCCTCTGTGGACAGGTTGTCCATTTTGGTGTTCAAAGTTTGTGAGTGCCCTGGATGTAGTATCTGCAAAAGAATTAAAAGAGCTTTTCAACTCTTTCAATGTATTGTCCACACAGTTGACAAGGGTTTGGAACTCATCCCTTGATACATGTGGACTTGTGTAACCTCTGGGGGAACACATTCGTCCCCAGAGTGAGTTCCCGTTCCTGGAACACCTTCTTTCGTCCCTGTATTGATGTTGAGGACAGAAGGATTTCCCTCTAATCGTTGAGCAGAGGCTTCATCAGCTTCAGACTCTATAGAGGTTCTGAGAAGGACACTGTCCTGATCCACTCCAGAGGTGGGGACAAGAGTATCCTTCTGTTGACTCGGAGACTTGTCTAGGGTCTCTCCGTCTTTGAACGCTCTAAGCTCCTCTGAAGAGCTGTTGGGCCCTATAGTAGTGTGCGTGGCAGAGGAAACAAATTTCTCTGTAAGGTTGGCGATTGTGGTCTGGGGTGATGGACCACGAACTAAGGGTAAGTCCTTTTGAGAGGACTCCCCTGGAATGGTTTCCCCGGCTAAGATTGACACAGAGGTAGAAAGAGTTACCTCTGGCCGGTTAGTTTGGGTTGGGGTCAAGCCGTGCTGCTCTTGTTCAATATTACCTTCTGCCACTAGACTGGCGGTAATAGATATGTGGGGTGCACATGGAGTTGGTTGTGGGAGTGTGCCTCTTCTATTCCAGGCATCTGTTCTAGCTTCTGCTTATGTTGGGCATCCTAGTACTTCTTCTCCATCTATGGTCTCAACCTCTGTTGCTACCTTATGGCTTGGTGCTTCTACCCTGACTTCTGGGCTTTTCTCTAGGTCATCATAGCAGGAATGAGTCCCAATTAGTTGCATGACATGTGGATGATAAAGACCTTTTCTTATTTGGTCTGCATCCTCTTCATCAAAATCAACCTATGAGACTTCTACCCTAGTACCTCTAGTTTCAACCATCTCCTCTGTTGGATCTAACATGTTGTCCATCTGATGCTCTTCTGCAACTACCTCTTCTTCTGGGCTTGCCCTTTGCACATCCAATCCGGGTTGGGTGAAGGGGTTCTGTAGTAATTCTGGAGTTTTAAACTGATTATTCTATGGGTTTTGGTCATCATCATCCAAGTCAGAAGAGATTCTGAAGTCTGGTGCTTCTGTTGAATGATGAGATAGAGCTTCTGCAGTCCATCCAGAGGGGTCCAAAGAGTGTGCAATCCCGGGTTGTTGGAGGAAGAGAGAAAAATCACCCTGATCTTCTGCATAGTCGATGGGTGAAGGGGATTGCAGAGGTTGCTCATTGGTTTCTTCACCCATTTCTGCATCCTCTGCGATGGTCTGCAGAGGGGTGTGAGGTTCTTGGTCTTCTTCTTGCTCTTTTTCCTTTTTGGCTTTGGGGCACCCTCCTCTGAAGACTTATGTTTTATTTTCTTCTTTTCTTTTAGAGGAGGGGGTTGTGCAGATGATCCAAACTCTGTTGCATGAGAAGGGGATAGTTGAGCAGCAGAGGTAGAGGTGCCCTCTGTAGTTTTTCTCTTGTGTGCTTTCTTCTTCTTTTTCTTGGGAGTGGTGGCAGAGGTTTTACTCTTCATTGAAGGGGAGAGAATTGCTTCCCTCTGAGCTTGAAAGTTGGCCTGTACAAGCTAATGTTTGGCCAAAGCTGCAGCCCATTGCTCATCTGACATCTTATCGACAACCCTAGTTCCTAATGGGGCTCCTAGATGCGGGGGTGTCACAGGACCCGGTTCTGGAGTCCTATGATCACGTATGTATTCTAACTTAAGGGTATTGTCTGTTGCGTATCCCAGAAGTTTCTTTGGCAGAGGTCTGCAGAAAGGGTATTCATCTTCGTGCTCTGTTGGGGTGTTTTTGTTCAGGGGGTACATTCTGGCCGTTGGTCCCTCCATTGGCCATTTTTGTAGACGTAGCAGAGGCTCTAGCAAGATACCCAAAATTCTTTGATATTGTAGAGGAGGTAGAGTTTCGGGCTTTCGTCCTTTGGCCTTCTGAGAGGAGATCCTTCTGTCAATGGTGTTGACCATTTCTTGCATCATGATGGTGGAGTAGTCCGCAGGTAGATCATAATATACCCCGTACATTATGGTCAAGATTTGGTGAGAAGTTTGGTTTGGACTACCCACCTTCCCTGTTAGGAACCGATTTAGGATTGAGAAGAGCGTATTCCACATAGGAGGAAGGCGATTTCTTCTGAAATCATTTCTTTTTCTTAGGGTTGTGTTATACCCCAACATTTCAACAAAACGACAGAGCTCGTCATCTGTTGGTTCCTCTGCGTATGCCTTTATCCCTAATAGTCCTCTGGTGGGTAGGCTGAACTCCAGTGAGAACATGGTTCTGTTGAATTTGAGTTCGAGGTGCTCGGATTTGTCTGGTTTGGAGATGTAACCCTTGATTTGTCTATCTGCGGGGTCAAATCTGTTGCTGATAGTTCAGGATTCACTCTTACAATCAATATAACAATGAATAAAATAGTAATCGAGAAGTAATTTGATCAAGAACACTTGTATTCAATGAAGAACAGATTTACAGATCTTAGAGAGAGCGTATCTCAAAGATTACAAAATATGAATACAAGAATATGCGGGAAAGTTATGCCAAAAGATTAGTTAGCTTACAGTTGCTAACTCCTATATATACTGTAAAGAAATACTAACGCTACAGTACATATGAGAAACAGACTAATAGAACAATTACACGTGTCCTAATTAGTAACTGAATATAACATAATATCCAAGTCATAAGTTCTGAACATGTTGTTCAGAACTTCTGAACATACTTCTGAATAAGTGCTTCAGAACATTTGTCTTCATAGTCAGAAGTTCTGAGCCTTCTACTCAGAACTCTGAACCTTCTAGTCAGAATCCAACACTTAGAATCTTTTTGGGACTTCTCACTCAGAACTTCTGAGTCTCCTACTCAGAACTTCTGAGTCTTCTGACTAAAACTTAGAATCTTTTCTAGACATCTATATTCAGAAGTTATGAGTCTTCTACTCAGAACTCTGAGTTTCCAATTCAGAAACCAACACTTGTGTTTTTGACAAAACTCTTGATCTAACAATCTCCCCTTTTTTGTCAAATACACTTGTACTTTTTATCATCAAATTTTTTTAGAGTAGGACCAATCTTCTGAATGTTTTGACAACTTCTGCTCAGAATTCTGAATAATCTGAGTTAACAACTTCTGGTCAGTCTTTAATCAGCAGCAGCAACGATTTCCAAATTGATTTCTGTTATATATTTGCTTTTTCTTTGCTCCCCCTTGAAATGACAATTCTCATCTCCATGTGATCAAATCAAATTTCTTCTCCCTTTTGAATCAATCAATCAGCTTTTCTCTTTTCCTTCTTTATATGATTTTGTAAAGCAACTTCAAAAATTTTAGCTTTCCCCCCCCCAAAAGTTTTGGAAAGCAAAATCATCTTCAAAAGTTTTGGAATCAAAATCTTTAGCTTTTCTCCCCCTTGATTTTCAAAACTTTAGCGATGCTTTTTCTTTGAATGAAGTCTATGCTTTTTCTCCTCCTTAATGAATAACCTTGCTCCCCCTTAAAATAAGAATTCTGGAGCAATTTGTTTTCTCCCCCTGAAAGTAGGCATATATTTCATTAAAATTATTCATTTCAAATATAGTGCTTTAATAAAACATTTATACAAGGAAAATAAGATTCACTGAACTACACTTGATAACTACTAACATTTGATCATTTGAAAACTTTACAAAAGAAATCTGTAAGTCCAGGTTACACTCTTACAATCAAATATGAACAATTAAGATCGTATTAATAGCAACTGGTCATATGATCTATTAACAATCTGTGAATTACAAGATATTACAATGAATTTCTCTCTCAATAGATCTAACAATTTATGCGTAAAGAGTTATCCAAAAGATTAGCCAAAGATTTTCTCCGAAGATTCTATTAGCTACAGTTGCTAACTCCTATATATACTGTAGAGAATAGCTAAAGCTACAGTACATATAAGAAACAGACTAATAGAACAATTACACGTGTCCTAATTAGTAACTGAATATAACAGATAATATCCCAAGATATGAATTCTGAACATACTTCTGAATAAGCGCTTCAGAACATTTGTCTTCATAGTCAGAAGTTCTGAGTCTCCTACTCAGAACTCTGAACCTTCTAGTCAGAATCCAACACTTAGAATCTTTTTGAGATTTCTCACTCAGAACTTCTGAGTCTTCTACTCAGAACTTCTGAGTCTTCTGAGTCTTCTTTAGTCTTCTTACTCAGAACTCAACACTTGTGTTTTTGACAAAACTCTAGACCTAACAATCTCCCCCTTTTTGTCAAACACACTTGTACTTTTCATCATCAAATTCTTAGAGCAGGAACAATCTTCAGAAGGAGCTCTTCTGAATGCTTTGACAACTTTTGCTCAGAATTCTGAATAATCTGAGTTAATAACTTCTGGTCAGTCTTTAATCAGCAGCAGCAATGATTTCCAAAATGATTTCTGTTACATATTTGCTTTTTCTTTGCTCCCCCTTGAAATGACAAATCTTATCTTTAGCTTTTCTCCCCCTAAAGTTTTGGAAAGCAAAATCATCTTCAAAAAAATCTTTAGCTTTTCTCCCCCTTGTTTTTCAAAACTTTAGCGATGCTTTTTCTTCGAATGAAGTCTATGCTTTTTCTCCTCCTTAATGCATAACCTTGCTCCCCCTCAAAATAAGAATTATGGAGCAATTTGTTTTCTCCCCCTGAAAATATGCATATATTTCATTAAAATTATTCATTTCAAATATATTTATACAAGGAAAATAAGATTCACTGAATTACACTTGATAACTACTAACATTTGATCATTTGAAAATTTTACAAAAGAAATCCAACTTAATGAATTTTATCAGATTTTTCAATCAAATAAAATCAAATGCATGTGTTTGGATTCAAATACAAGTCATCATTGCATATCAAGTTAAAGATGTTCAGTTTCAATCCCTTTATTAAATCTATTTGGTGTGCTTAGCATGCGAAATATGATTAGCTTCAAGCATATGCAATTCTAAAACATATAAGAGTACTTTGCTCTACTCACACTATTTGTCCAAAATCAGGATTTTCACAAATTTACAGGTTTATTGCGACTTTGAATTTTCCCAAAGTTTCAAGAGATATGTGCTCATTGGCATCTTTTAATTTTGTGCACATTGGCATCTTTTAATTTTGTGCACATTGGCATCTTTTAATCAAAAAGTTTAGTAAGAATAAGATACATCGTTAAACATGACTTTCTATCTGGTTCTATAGCAGGATTTGGGTCAGCATATCCCAGACCAGTTAGTCTTAGGTGCTAGGTGACAAGCACCCCTTGGAACTTAATTTCCCAAACCAGAAAGGCCACATCGATATATCTTAAACCCATTTGTACCAGTAGAACATGGCTTTCTATCTGGTTCTATTGCAGGATTTGGGTCAGCCGATCCCAGACCAGTTGGTCTTAGGGACTAGGTGACTAGCACCCCTTAGGACTTACTCTCCCAAACCAGAAAGGCCACAGGTACAAACTTTCAAACTAAATGATTTTATATATATTTATATTTCATCTCAATCACTTGGTACTAAAACGTAGTACTTCCCCCATATTTTCGTTTCCATCCATCATTCTGACATTTAGGCTTTTTGAGCATTATATTCTATATAAGTATAGATTTCATAACATTGAGCATTCGGCATAATTTCATTCATGTTTTTCTTACCTTTCGATTTAATTCAAAAGTGAAAGTTGAAACAAATATAGCTCAGATAATACAAAATACTTGTAAAATCACTCTTTGACACACATTTATTCATTTAATGAAAATTAAAAAAAATTCATATCATTGAATTAAATTTGTTAAGATTCAAACATTCAAAGCAATAGAAATAAACGTAATGCAATGTTACCTTTCACCACTTGTTCCTTGAAACATAAAAATATGACAGTTAAGGATATCACCTGAGAAATATGAGTTCTAAACTGATTTGTTTAGAAGTCTTTGTCTCTGAAGTACGGGTCCTGAACTGAATTATTCAGAAGCCATTGTCATTTAAGTACGGGTTTTGAACTGATATGTTCAAAAGCCTAAAACGTTGAAGCACGGGTTTTGAACTTCATCTTGAAACAATCAGATCAAATTTTGAGACAATATTCCCTCTCAAATCAAGATAATCCTGCAAAATCAAGAGATTTTGGTAATCATCTTCGATGATTCCTCATTAGATATCAAAAATCCAAATTCTGAGTAGTTGAGTCAGAATTCTGAGTAGAAAAGTCAGAATTCTGAGTAACTTGTTCAAAATTCTAAGTATCAGAGTCAGAATTCTGATTAGTTGAGTCAGAATTCTGAGTAGTATAGTCAGAAGTCTGAGTAACTTGTTCAAAATTCTAAGTATCAGAGTCAGAATTCTGATTAGTTGAGTCAGAATTCTGAGTAGTAGAGTCAGAACTTCTGAGTAGTAGAGTCAGAACTTCTGAGTAACAGAGTCAGAATTCTGATAAAACTATCCAGAGAAAATGCCTTAGAAAAATGTTTGGATTTTGTGATTTTTGAACATTCTGAACTTCAAATCACCATAACTTGCTCAAAAATCAGAATCTTTCAACCAAAATTTGCAGGGTTGCTTAAAATGTGATTCTGAACACATTCTCTGGAAATGTTTTCTACAAAAAACACTCACATCTATGAGTTCGATAACCTCATAGCAAACAGAACTTTTTCAAAAAAAAAAATCTTCAAAATCAACAAATTGATCTATATGAATCAGAAATCCATAATTACATTCAGACCGAGTTTTGGACTGAATTATCCAAAAGTCAATACTCTCAATTAAGCACAACATCTGTTTTCAGTCATGTGTCAATATATGATCATTCAGCTTTACACATGAATAACCTGCAAAACAGATTAAGTTGACTTTGGTACCCATATGAACTTGGGTCCAGGTTTGTTAGGTGCAGTGGTATATGCAGATATTCTATAAGAACCATACCAGTGTTGAATAAAATTCTTGTTCACAAAATCATTAGTCCCACAATATGAACAACAAAGTTTCTTTTGTGCAACTCTGACTAATTGATTTACAGAATAAATCACATCAGGTTTAACAAAAGATTTTCTTTGAAATGTATTGTTCTTTTTAACATTTGAATTAGGAACTTTTGATTTTGGCACTTCTTTCTTGGAAGTTGTTCCTTTAACTCTCCATTCCATTTTTATCTTTTTAAAAGAACAATTATAAGATTTATCAATAGCAGAATCATAAAACAGATTAGAAGAACGAATCTGATCTTTTGAACTATGATTTGATTTGTCAACAACTTTCGTTTCAAATTCCCTAAACTTTTTAACATACAAATCAAACCTTGACTGCAAATCAGATTTGGACTTCCTCTCTATCATGATTTTAGTTGATAAATCAGATAATTTCTTAATAAGCCTCCTTATCTCCAAATGAAAAACTTTCTTTTCCTTCTCAAACTCATCTTTTAAGCATTTTTCTTTAAAGCCATTTACCTTCTTCTTTTCAGTCTCTTTCCTTCCATCTTCTAACTCTTTCTCCAACTCATTGATTTTTACAGAAAACTCATTTAACATTCCTGTTTTCTTTTTCTCAAAACCAATCTTTTCTTTTTGAAAAACATTTTTCTTGCATTCAAACTCTTTTCTTTCTTTTGCGAGAATTTTCTCCAAATCAGAAATTTTCAAAGATAATTCAACAGACTTTGTTTCAAAACCTTTCCTCTCAGTTTGAAAGTCTCTTCTCTCTTTCTCAAGTTTCACTCTTTCAAGTATAAGAACTTGTTCAAAATCATAGATCTGTTTCAAGAGTTGACAATTTTTCATTTCACATGATTTGATTCTATTTTCAGACTCTGTCAACATCTTTCTTCTAAAATTGTCTTTCTCTTTCAAATCAACATTCTCTTTTTCTAACAACTTTATGTTTTCTTGAACCTTTTCAAAATCCTTTAGAAAATCAGATTTCTCTTTTTGCAAAATCTTTATAACTTTTGCATATTCGTCTTGTTTTGCTTGAAGATTAGCAATCTTGCTTTCAAAATGAACAATCTCAGTTTTTGGTTCAGAAATTGTTTCTTTTGCTTTTACAGGACTTAATTTTTGTAAATTGTCTGAACTGGTTATAGAAATTGCAGGTCTCACAAAAACTTCAATAATCTCAGGCATGATGAAATGACAAATTCGAATATCAACTATGAATTATGATCAAAAATGAGAATCAACACAAATCTAGAACATGCAAGAATTAATCAAATCTGTCACATGCATTTCATCAAACAGTTAGAGTACATGAATTAATGAAATCTTCTTTTCAACAAAAAATTTGAATACTAATCAACATGCAGCAGATATAATCACTTTGATCAAGAAACCAATCAAGAATTTCGAAAACATACCGGTGATCTCTGTTTAATTTCGAGAATTAATCAGCATAGAGAGAAAATCTTTGGATGACTTGATTGTAAGATATCGATTCAACAGAAAGACAAATTCAAATTTCTTGAATCAATGATAGAAACGAATTCAAGAATTGTTAGGAATTCAAGAATTGTTAGCAGCAGCGGAATCAATTGTCGAATTGATCAAGAAACTTCAAGAACGCGATCAAACACACTCTTGGACGAATTTGTTTGTTGATTGGCTCTGATACCAATTGTAAGTCCAGGTTACACTCTTACAATCAAATATGAACAATTAAGATCGTATTAATAGCAACAGGTCATATGATCTATTAACAATCTGTGAATTACAAGATATTACAATGAATTTCTCTCTCAATAGATCTAACAATTTATGCGTAAAGAGTTATCCAAAAGATTAGCCAAAGATTTTCTCCGAAGATTCTATTAGCTACAGTTGCTAACTCCTATATATACTGTAGAGAATAGCTAAAGCTACAGTACATATAAGAAACAGACTAATAGAACAATTACACGTGTCCTAATTAGTAACTGAATATAACAGATAATATCCCAAGATATGAATTCTGAACATACTTCTGAATAAGCGCTTCAGAACATTTGTCTTCATAGTCAGAAGTTCTGAGTCTCCTACTCAGAACTCTGAACCTTCTAGTCAGAATCCAACACTTAGAATCTTTTTGAGATTTCTCACTCAGAACTTCTGAGTCTTCTACTCAGAACTTCTGAGTCTTCTGAGTCTTCTTTAGTCTTCTTACTCAGAACTCAACACTTGTGTTTTTGACAAAACTCTAGACCTAACAAAATCCAACTTAATGAAATTTAACAGATTTTTCAATCAAATGAAATCAAATACATGTGTTTGGATTCAAATACAAGTCATCATTACATATCAAGTTAAAAATGTTCAGTTTTAATCCCTTTATTAAATCTATTTGGTGTGCTTAGCATGCTAAATATAATTAGCTTCAAGCATATGCAATTCTAAAAAAAACATATACGAATACTTTGCTCTACTCACACTATTTGTCCAAAATCATGATTTTCACAAATTTACAGGTTTATTGCGACTTTGTATTTTACCAAAGTTTCAAGAGATGTGTGCTCATTGACATCTTTTAATTTTGTGCTCATTGGCACCTTTTAATTTTGTTCACATTGGAATCTTTTAATCAAAAAGTTTAGTAAGAATAAGATACACCGTTAAACATAGCTTTCTATCTGGTTCTATGACAGGATTTGGGCCAGCCGATCCCAGACCAGTTGGTCTTAGGTACTAGGTGTTGAACACCCCTTGGAACTTACTTTCCCAAACCAGAAAGGCCACATCGATATATCCTAAACCCATTTGTACCAGTAGAACATGGCTTTCTATCTGGTTCTATTGCAGGATTTGGGTCAGCCGATCCCAGACCAGTTGATCTTAGGGACTAGGTGACTAGCACCCCTTAGGACTTAATCTCCCAAACCAGAAAGGCCATAGGTACAAACTTTCAAACTAAATGATTTTATATATATATTTATTGCATCTCAATCATTTGGTTCTAAAACGTAGTACTTCCCCCATATTTTTGTTTCCATCCATCATTCTGACATTTAGGCTTTTTGAGCATTATATTCTATATATGTCTAGATTTACATAACATTGAGCATTCAGCATAATTTCATTCATGTTTTGCTAACCTTTCGATTTATTTCAGAAATGAAAGTTGAAACAAATATATCTTAGATAATACAGAAATACTTGTAAAATCATCCTTGACACACATTTCATTCATTTAATGAAAATTAAAAAATTTCATATCATTGAATTAAATTTGTTAAGATTCAAACATTCAAAGCAATAGAAATAAAACATAATGCAATGTTACCTTTCACCACTTGTTCCTTGAAATAAAAATATGACCGTTAAGGATATCACCTGAGAAGTATGAGTTCTAAACTGATTTGTTTAGAAGTCTTAGTCTCTGAATTACGGGTTCTGAACTGAATTATTCAGAAGCCATAATCATTTAAGTACGGGTTTTGAACTGATATGTTCAAAAAACTAAAACGTTGAAGCACGAGTTTTGAACTTTATCTTGGAACAATCAGATCAAATTTTGAGTCAATACTTCCTCTGAAATCAAGATAATCCTGCAAAATCAAGAGATTTTGGTAATCATCTACGATGATTCCTCATTAGAGATCAAAAATCCAAATTCTGAGTAGTAGAGTCAGAATTATGATTAGAAAAGTCAGAATTCTGAGTAACTTGCTCAAAATTCTAAGTATCAGAGTCAGAATTCTGATTAGTTGAGTCAAAATTCTGAGTAGTAGAGTCAGAATTCTAATAAAACTATCCAAAAAAATGCCTTAGAAAAATGTTTGGATTTTGTGATTTTTGAACATTCTGAACTTCAAATGACCATAACTTGCTCAAAAGTCAGAATTTTTCAACCAATTTTGCAGGGTTGCTCAAAATGTGATTCTGAACACATTCTCTTGGAATGTTTTCTACTAAAAACACCCACAACTATGAGTTCGATTACACCACAGTAAACTGAATCTTTTTGAAAAAAAAATCTTCAAAATCTTCAAAATTGATTTATATGAATCAAAAATTCATAATCACATTCAGACTGAGTTTTGGACTGAAGTATCCAAAAGTCAATATTCTCAATTAAGCACAACATCTGTTTTCAGTCATGTGTCGGTATGGATTATTTATTCAGCTCTACACAAGAATAACCTGCAAAACAGATTAAGTTGACTTTGGTACCCATATGAACTTGGGTCCAGGTTTGTTAGGTGCATTAGCATATGCAGATATTCTATAAGAACCAAACCAGTGCTGAATGTACCTTTTGTTTACAAAGTCATTAGTCCCACAATATGAACAACAAAGTTTCTTTTGTGCAATTCTGACTAATTGATTTACAGAATAAATCACATCAGGTTTAACAAAAGATTTTCCTTGATATGTATTGTTCTTCTTGACATTTGAATTAGGAACCTTTGATTTTAGCACTTCTTTCTTGGAAGTAGTTCCTTTAACTCTCCATTCCATTTTTATCTTTTTAAAAGAACAATTATAAGATTTATCAATAGGAGAATCATAAAACAGATTAGAAGAACGAATCTGATCTTTTGAACTATGATTTGATTTGTCAACAACTTTCGTTTCAAATTCTTTAAACTTTTTAACATACAAATCAAATCTTGACTGCAAATCAGATTTGGACTTCCTCTCTATCATGAATTTAGTTGATAAATCAGATAATTTCTTAATAAGTCTCCTTATCTCCAAATGGAAAACTTTCTTTTCCTTCTCAAACTCATCTTTTAAGCATTTTTCTTTAAAGCCATTTACCTTCTTCTTTTCAGTCTCTTTCCTTCCATCTGCTAACTCTTTCTCTAACTCATTGATTTTTACAGAAAACTCATTTAAAATTCCTGTTTTCTTTTTCTCAAAACCATTCTTTTCTTTTTGAAAAACATTTTTCTTGCATTCAAACTCTTTTATTTCTTTTGCAAGAATTCTCTCCAAATCAGAAATTTTCTGAGATAATTCAACAGACTTTGTTTCAAAACCTTTCCTCTTGGTTTGAAAGTCTTTTCTCTCTTTCTCAAATTTCTCTCTTTCAAGTATAAGAACTTGTTCAAAATCATAGATCTGTTTCAAGAGTTGACAATTTTTCATTTCACATGATTTGATTCTATTTTCAGAATCTGTCCACATCTTTCTATCAAAATTAATTTTCTCTTTCAAATCAACATTCTCTTTTTCTAACAACTTTATGTCCTCTTGGCCTTTTCAAAATCCTTTAGAAGATTGGTTTTATCTTTTTGCAAATTTAAAACAACTTTTGCACTTTCCTCATGCTTTGCTTCAAGATTAGCAATCTTGCTTTCAAAATGAACAACCTCAGTTTTTGGTTCAGAATTTTTTTCTTTTAAAGGACTTGAATTTTGGAAATTGTCTGAACTGATTATAGAAATTGCAGGTCTCACAAAAACTTCAAAAATCTTAGGCATGATGAAATAACAAATTCAAATATCCACTATGAATTATGATAAAAAAATGAGAATCAACACAAATCTAGAACATGCAAGAATTAATCAAATCTGTCACATGCATTTCATCAAACAGTTAGAGTACATGAATTAATGAAATCTTCTTTTCAACAAAAAATTTGAATACTAATCAACATGCAGCAGATATAATCATTTTGATCAAGAAACCAACCAAGAATTTCGAAAACATACCTGTAATCTCTGTTTAATTTCGAGAATTAATCAGCATAGAGAGAAAATCTTTGGATGACTTGATTGTAAGATATCGATTCAACAGAAAGACAAATTCAAATTTCTTGAATCAATGATAGAAACGAATTCAAGAATTGTTAGTAGCAGCGGAATTAATTGACGAATTGATCAAAAAACTTCAAGAATGCGATCAAGAAACCCTCAAGAACACGATATTGAACATAATTTGTTTGTTGATTGGCTCTGATACCAATTGATAGTTCAGGATCCACTCTTACAATCAATATAACAATGAATAGAATAGTAATCGAGAAGTAATTTGATCAAGAACAATTGTATTCAATGAAGAACGGATTTACAGATCTTAGAGATAGCGTATCTCAAAGATTACAAAATATGAATACAAGAATATGCGGGAAAGTTATGCCAAAAGATTAGTTAGCTCACAGTTGCTAACTCCTATATATACTGTAAAGAAATACTAACGCTACAGTACATATGAGAAACAGACTAATAGAACAATTACACGTGTCCTAACTAGTAACTGAATATAACAGAATATCCAAGTCATAAGTTCTGAACATGTTGTTCAGAACTTCTGAACATACTTCTGAATAAGTGCTTCAGAACATTTGTCTTCATAGTCAGAAGTTTTGAGTCTTCTACTCATAACTCTGAACCTTCTAGTCAGAATCCAACACTTAGAATCCTTTTGAGACTTCTTACTCAGAACTTCTGAGTCTCCTACTCATAACTTCTGAGTCTTCTGACCAAACTTAGAATCTTTTCTAGATATCTATATTCAGAAACCAACACTTGTGTTTTTGACAAAACTCTAGATCTAACAGTTGCTTTGCCAGAATTGATTTAGATATCTGGCAGGGATTTTATTGACAGTTTTGGATAACAGGGGGTAAAGGTAATGGTTTTCCAAAATGTGAAGAAGGATGGCATGTGCTCCCCCAAAAGCAGTTTTTGAGGGAACCAGATAGCAGTTATTTGGTTTTAAAGGAAGAATACGTTCAAAGTGTTCATGTGCGATGAAGTTTTGAAGATGGGTGGTCGGAGCAAAATCTGCTTCATCGCCGGAGTGGTCGTGTTCTAGGTTTCTAGCGATTTCCTGCTTTTGGGAGTTCTCAGAATGAGATGGAGAGTTCACTGGAGTGTTGGAGGTGGAAGCCATTGGTTTAATCTTGAAGAAAGACAGTAGAAAAATGGAAGTTGCAGGTTTTTGCAAGGTTCGTCGGAGAAGATGAAGAGAATAAGTTCGTAAACGTTTAGAGGTTGTGGTAAGTTTGGTTTTATACTGAAGAGATGGTAGAATCTGAAAAGGTAAATATTTGAAAGTGAATAAAAATTGGGATCCGTAATTGAGTACATACGGCTGGTTCAACTTTCCAGTAGAACGTGTGCCACATACGTCCAATTAAAAGATGCCACGTCATTAATGTCAGAGGACGATTAGATGGCGTGTGCGGCTCATTAATGCTTGGCGCGTGAGCTTTTCTACTTTCAGAAGACTGTCACTCGCAGTAGATAACCCGTTCTTTTACAGAATATCCATAAAAGGCCAAGTGTCAGAGTCAACAGAGGCTCTGTGGTGGAGTGAGCTCTGTGATCTGAAACTTGTCTTTTTGTCTCCTCTGATGCTTGTACCTTTACCAAAAACGTTTGAAAGATTATTGGAGAGTATCGATAGATCTTTAGTACAAAGTTTTCATTCACAAAGGCTTTGAGGCTCTGTTGAGGCCAACAGAGGCTCTGAGAGTGAAAATTTCTCATAACTAAAAATTTAGAGAACTTTTTGATCATCCAAGTTTTTCATTGTGTTAAATACTGTTTTTAGGACATATTTGGAAATTTGTGTCCTGGAAAACTGTTTTGGAAATGGATTTTGTTCGAGACATACTCTTAGACTGTCTAGTTTTGGGCGACAGAGACTCTTTGGTAGAGTGAGCTCTTTGCCCATAAGACTTTCTTCCAGTATCCTTGTGTGTGCATTTGTACGTACAAATCCTTAAAGAAGATATTTAAGGTTGATCGACATAGTTTCCTTATGAAATTTGCAGTTCTAGAGGCTCTGTTGAGCTCAGCAGAAGCTCTAGGTTCTTAAATTTCCCATAACGGAAGGCTCGAAAATCTTTTTGATCATTTCTTGTTTGGAATGTCTTAAACAGTATTTATGGGACGTATTTTGAAATTTGTGTCCTAGAAAATTGTTTTCAAAAAAGATTTGTACGTGTTACTCACTTTTGGTTCTTCTTTGTTCGGTAAAAACACCTGACTTATGTGGATATGGTTGATCATATCTCTCCTTTGGCTCCCCCTTGAATGATCAACCTCTGTAAATCAGTTCAAGGTCTCCCTCTGCACCCCTTTGACCTACGCTTGGATCAAATGAGATAAGTTGTGCACAGAACATAGGTCAAAGTTATCAGAGGTTCTGTGGAGATTGTCATACTCTGAGCAATCCCACAGAAGCTCTGTTGGTTACATAACTTTTGATGATTAAGAATTTACATACAGAAGAGTTTAAATATATACATATTCACTAGAAGATCAAATCGTACTTACAGTGGGTTCAACTCATGTTAATCATTCCCAACTTACCCACCAAGAAAAGGAATCTTTTCTCATCTAGTCCTTGGTGAATAAGTCTACAAGCTGGTATTCAGTGGGTACAAAGTGCATTTCGATTGTGCCAAATTCAACATGATGCTTCAGAAAGTGATTACGAATATCGATATGCTTTGTTTTTTAGTGTTGTACTGGATTGGCAGAGATTGTTATGGCACTTTTGGAATGACAGAAGATGGGAATCTTGTATATGTTGTACCCATAGTCCTTGAGCTGAGTTTTCATCCACAGAACTTGAGAGCAACAGCTAGCAGCAGCAACATATTCCACTTCTGCTGTAGATGTAGATACACAGTTCTGCTTCTTTGAAGTCCAGCTTACTAGATTACCTCCCAGGATCTGACAACTCCCAAAGGTGCTATTTCGATCAAGCTTGCATCCTCCATAATCTGAATCTGTGTATGCCTTAAGACCAAAACCAGAGTTCTTTGGATACCAGAGTCCAAGATTTTTGGTCCCTTTAAGGTATATGAAGATCCTTTTTACAGCAATATAGTGGGATTCCTTTGGGTTAGCTTGATATCTTGCATAGAGGCATGTGGCATACATTATGTTAGGTCTACTTGCGGTTAAGTATAAAAGAGACCCAATCATACCTCTGTAGAGTTTGCACTCTACAGATGTGCCATTTGGATCTGAGAATAATTTATTAACAGTGGCCATTGGGGTCTTCATTTCAGAGGCATCAGAGAGACTGTATTTTGAAAGTATGTTAGAGACATATTTTGCTTGATTTATAAAAATTCCCTCTGGTGATTGTTTTACTTAGAGTCCAAGGAAGAAAGTTAATTCTCCCATCATACTCATTTCAAACTCACTTTGCATGAGTTTTTCGAAATCTTTGCACTGTTGTGCATTTGTAGACCAAAAAATAATGTCATCCACATAAATCTGTACAAGCAAAATCTCATCACCTTTTCTTTTATAAAACAAAGTAGTATCGGTTGTACCTCTTTCGTAATTGTTATCGAGAAGAAAGGTTGAAAGTCTTTTGTACCATGCTCTTGGAGCCTGTTTTAGTCCATATAGAGATTTGTCAAGGTAATACACGTAGTTTGGGTATTTGGAGCTTTCAAACCCTGGTGGTTGTTGGACGTATACTTCTTCTTGGATTTAACCATTCAGAAAGGCAGATTTTACATCCATCTGAAAGACTTTGAAACCTCTGTGGGCAGCGAAGGCTAAGAAGATCCTTATTGCTTCTAGCCGTGCGACAGGGGTAAAAGTTTCATCGTAATCAATGCCTTCTTCTTGGCGATATCCCTTGGCCACAAATCTTGCTTTGTTTATAATGACCACCCCATCCTCGTCCTTTTTGTTTCTGAAGACCCATTTTGTCCCTATGGCTTGTTTCCCTCGTGGCAGAGGTACTAGGGTCCATACTTTGTTTCTCTTAAATTGTAGAAGCTCTTCTTGCATAGCATCTACCCAGTTTGGATCATCTAGGGCTTCAGAGATTTTTTTTGGCTCGATCACACTTATAAAATTTGTAAAGAAACAAAAATTAGCAGTGCCTGATCTTGTCTTGACTTTTTCAGAAGGGTCGCCAATTATAAGACTTGGAGGATGGCTTTTCGTCCACTGTGTTGTTCTTGGAAGATGGTCATTTGAGTTGTCAAGATTAACTTCTGTGGTTGCACACTACGGTTCGTGTGCAACCTCTGTTGTTGATGGTTCTTATGTGCTTATGCTTGGTTCTTCAGCTTGTGGGAGGATTGGAATGAGAGTTAGAATTTGTTCCTCTGAGGAACTAGAGACTGAGTCTTCGTTTTCCTCTGGTATTGATTCCTCTGTAGTCGCTGGAGTAGGTATTTCAGGAGCCTCTGTGGTTGAGTCATTGGTTGTGTTATCTTCAGCTTCTGTTCACTCCCCCTCAGCATGTGCATCTGTATGATTCACATAAGAGGATGAAGTATTTAATGGACCAGTTAGAGATATACCTGACTCAGTCTGGTTTGCAGAAGATGTTTCTCCAGAGGCTCTGACGGCTTCAGTAGAGGAATCAATATCATCATGGAACATCTCTTCAAATAGAATATTTAAGTCTTCTTCTCTTGTCTTTGAGATTCCAGAGGATTCCTTCGTTAGACCGAGTTCTGAACTGATTTGTTCAGAAGTCTTTTGAAAGGAATCGTCAAAAGATACATTGATGCTTTCTACGATGGATCAAGACTTCAGAAGGTACACTCTGTAAGCTTTTGAAGTGGCAGAGTATCCTATGAACTTTCCTTCATCTGCTTTCACCTCAAACTTTCCTCTTGTTTCTCTATCATTTAAGACAAAGCACTTGCATCCAAATACATGAAAGAATTTGATGTTTGGTTGCCTTTTGTTGATCAAATGATAAGGTGTCTTGATGTGCCTCTTTACAATGGTTGATCGATTTTGGATGTAGCATGCGGTTGATACTGTTTCTGCCCAAAAAGACATTGGTAATCCGCATGCTGTCAGCATAAGTCTTGCAGCCTCCACAAGCGTGCGGTTATTTCGTTTAACCACGCCATTTTGTTGTGGGGTGCGTGCAATAGAGAAGTTCTGTGAAATTCCTTCTTCTGTAAGATAGGTTTCAATGACAGAGTTTTTGAACTTTGCGTCATTGTCGCTTCTTAGTTTCTGAATCATGCACTCATACACAACTTGGATTCTTTTCATTAAATTTATCAGAATGTTTGGAACATCTGATTTCTTTCTGACAAATTCAACCCATGTAAATCTTGAGTATTCGTCGATCAAAACAAGTATATATTTCTTGCCATCTAGGATCTGTGTAGCGATTGGACCATAGAGGTCGACATGAAGCATGTACAGAGGCCTAGTGCAAGATATATCAGTTTTGCCTTTATGGGAAACTCTTTTGAGTTTTCCCATTTCACAGGCAGAGCACATGTGATCTTTATTAAACTTAACATTTGGCAGACCTTTGACTAGATCAAGTTTAACAAGCTTATCTAGAGTATGAAAGTTTAGGTGCCAGAACCTGTTGTGCCATAACCAGGCTTCTTCGCTTTTACAGGCTACAAGGCAGAGCTTGTCTTCCTTGTTCTTGGCTCTTCATTAGGTAGAGATCGCCTCTTCGTTCGGCTCGCAGAAGTTCGACTCCTGTGTCCTCACCTTGTAGAGAACAGAAGGTTATTTTGAACATCACGTCGAAACCCGTATCGCAGAGTTGGCTAACACTGAGAAGATTGTGTTTAAGGCCATCCACATATGCAACTTTGCATACGGATATGTTCATCTTCTTGATGACTCCGTAGCCTTTAATGTACCCCTTTCTGTTGTCTCCGAAGGTCACATATCCACCATCGTGTTTTTCTTTGTATGTGGATAATAGACCTCTGTCGCCAGTCATGTGCCACGAGCATCCGGATTCTAGATACCAGATCGGCACATACTGCTTCTGCAAGACAATCTGAGAGTTTCAGGTACCCATATCCACATGGGTCCAGCTTTGTTAGGGGTCTTCAAGTTTGCCTTAGCATTCTTGGTCTTTGTTTTAGATTCTGGTGAAGAAACATTTTGTTTCTTACTCTTGAATTTAGCATTCTTGTTGGGTACAGAGAGTAAACAATGTGGACTTGAGAAGTGTTGGGTTAATTTATGCATGTGATCAAAGCAATGACAATAATGAATGTGTGAAGAGATTTGCTTGAACTTTTCATTGAAAACATTAAATGGGGGCACAGAGGCATTACATTCTACCCTAACATTTGACTTCCTACTACAAGAAGACCTATGTAGGCTAGATTGTTGTTTGCAAAATCCTCTGTTGAGAGCAGCCTTCTGTGGACCCCTTATGTGGAGAACTTCAGCAGGTTTCACCGTCACAGAAGAAAAAGATTTGTCATTTTTAGCCCATTTTTCCTTTTGTTGTTTAATTTTCTCAAGCTCAAGAGAGGTTTTGGCTTGTATACACATGTCCAAAAAGTCTGGACAGATAGGAACTCTTGTGATTTTCTCCTTGGGAGGTCCTATCTCTGACTTAGAGTCAGTCTTAGGTTCGTCAGAGGATGAATCATCCTCATATGCAGAGGTTGAGTCACTTAGTTCTCTTTCGACAGAGGCTGGACTTTCAGAGCATGTGTCATACTCACTTTCTTCCTTTTCTAAGGGTCTATCTTCTAAGTCAACAGAAATATCTGATAAGGTTTCTTCAGAGAGATTTTGATCGACAGAAGGTGTACAGAAGTTTTCGAAAAAGTTGTTTTCCCAATTTCTATCAACTCGTTTCATCTGAAACGTTAGGCTTGAACTCAGGAGACTCTGCCGATAATTTCTTTTCAGAGTTTATCATACAGACAAAGGCAACCTGTGTTTGAGTCTCGGGTTTACCAAACTTGAAGATTCCTATCTGATCTTGAGTTTTCAGATATTTCTTAGGTTTGGATTCTCTTTTTACAGAGATTGAAGGTGACAAATCTGTGTTTTCAAACCACACATTTGTCATCTTCAGAGGTTTCCTTATGTGAGGTTCCCCAGAGACTTTTCGCCTTTTGCTAACAGAGAGTAGATTTTGAAAACTAGGGTTTCTTGTACTTCCAGTGAGAAATAGAGATGACAGAGATTTGTTTCTTTTGTTTCCGGTGTATGGATCTATATCACAGAAGCCAATTCCCCGTCTCCCTATTTGTGTGTTAATTTTTTCGTACACCTTCTGTGCATCTTGGTATTTCTTAATTAAAAGATCTCTTCTGAGTAATTCTTGACAGAGGACTTCTCTTTCCTTTTGAAAATAATGTTTAAGAGCTAGAATGTTCATTCTGTCGGTATCAACGTCCACTAGTTCTTTAGATTTTGTTTTTAATGCAGAGTTAAGTTCAGAAATCTTTTCTTTCAAACGATTTAGGTGTTTATTCCAATTTGTTTCAATTTCTTCCTTTTCTTGAAAGATTTTAGCCTTTTCTTGAGTGAGAAGTCTAGCTTCTCTCTCAAAGAAGGTAAGCTTCTTTTGAATACTTTCGCAGATCTTTTTATGTTCCATGTATTCAATGTTTAGTTTGAGCAACTCAGCTTCTGCTTGACTAGAGTTAGAGTCAGAAGTGGATACCTCACTATCGGAGTCGGATGAGCTAACCTCTGCCATTCCACAGAACAAGGCGTTTTTGTCGCCTTCATCAGATGATTCACCATTAGTGACTTCTGAGCATAAAACTCCGCTTTCTTTTTGTAGTAAGCAGAGTCCCTCTGTGGGCGGTTGGATTTGCTCCTGCAGTCAGCGGCATAATGACCTGACGTGCCACAGTTAAAACATCCTTGGTTCTGGGAACCGTTGCCAGCTCTGTCGTCCGACCTCTGTCGGTAACCACCTCTTTCAGTTCTACATTCATTGGCGTAGTGTCCTGGCTTTGCACAGTTGTAACATACTTGGTTCTGTGGAGTGTTGCCAACTTTATCGTCTGACCTCTGTCGGTCACCACCTCTGTCAGTCGACCTCTGTTGGTCGCTACCTCTGTCGTTCCTTTCATTTGACCCTTCTCTTCCTCGATCATCTTTTCCACAGCGTTCATTACCAGACTTCTTCTGGTAACCTCTGCTGAATTCCCTTGTCAAAAGGGCTAACGATTTGGCAATAGAGGCCATTGATGTCCCTTCTTCTTCCACTACCTCCTCATCTTCACTATCAACGATCAAGATTTTCTTTTTCTTCTCCTTCTTTACCTCTGCAGCTTTCTCCTTTGGCATCTCTCTTGCTTCTGTGGTCTTACCGACCAGAGCAAGAGGTGCACTAATTTGTGCTTTTGCTTGTGCGATTTGAGGCTCTTGGGCTGTCAATGTTCCATAGAGATCTGACAGAGTCCAGGAGTCTAAGTCCTGATTTGTTTGCAGAGACATGGACAACTGGAGCCATTCTTCATTTAGGCTCTTTAGGAACATGACGTTGTTCTCTTCAGAAGTTATGTGAATCCCGAACTTCTTGCATTTTGTTGATTAGAGAGTTAAACCGATCATATGTCGTCTACAGAGATTCGGTCGACAGAGCTTTGAAGGCATAGTATTCATTTATGCATTAGGCTCTGCGGTTATTCTGAGTTTTGGCACCACCTTCCAGTTCCTTCCACATCTCGTATGCAGACTCACACGCATCTAGGGATTGAAAAAGGTCACTGGGTATGGCCATTATCAGATGTCTATTTATTTTCTGAGCAACCTCATATTTTGCCCAATCAGGTTCGGACCACTTTTCCTTGGTCTTTGGTTTCTCGTACGCAAGAACCTCAGGAGTGTCACCTGTGGCAGGAATACATGGTACTGTGACCATGGGAACGAAAGGAGGATTGTTTATAAAGTGCATGAGTTCTTTGTCAGTATCCTCGAAGAAGTGAATCATTCGTATCTTCCACTGAGGTTACTCATCTCTGTGTAGTGTGGGTGGCTTGGTTAAGGAACCAGCGGTGAAGAAGTTGTTTGAATTTGTCATTTTGAGAGAGTGATAATTCCAGAAAATAGGGTAAGCTTTCTGAAAACTTTGAGCATTGTACTAAAATGGAGATTTAACTGTAGTAACAGGTTCTGTAAGTATACCAAAGTCGAACAGGTCGAGAGTGGCAGAAAAATAGAAGGATGAAGAACAGGTTAATATCAGTCCAAGTTTCTACCAAAAATCATTGTAAGAGTGGATCACTTGATATAGAAAATCAAGGCAAGCTCTGATACCAATTGTTGGTTCCTGATTTGCTTAACAATGATGATTCTATCTAATTAGTTCAAACAATATATAATGCGGAAGCGTTTTAACGAACTAACAGATATAATGGGGTAGAATAACACACAATATCAAATACAAGAAGTGTAAATAAGACAGATAAATAGCTCAATGATTCACTGTATTTGATATAATAAGAACACCAAGAACACCGAAAGGTTTGACTAGAAAATGCTCTAAAGGTGTGTGTGTTGTGTGTAAAACTTAATAGAAGAGTTCACATGAACCTTCTATTTATACTACTTCTTAAAGGGACAAGATCTAGATACTAAGGATGGTAGGTACTAATACACTGCTTGGAACAGTTGCTGGAAGGTACAAAACACTATTCTGGAACTGTTGCAGATACAACGTTCATTAAATGCTCCGTATTCTGCTTTAGGCTGAAACCTATCAGAGTTTGACACATGTAGTTGTCAGGTCACGCCTTTGTACTAGTGATCTTCAGAACCTTCGAATGGCAGAAATCGTGTGAAGTACGATTGTTCTTGTATAGATCTTTTACGTAGATCTTCTTTTTACCACAGAGGCTCTGCCAAGTATGACAGAAGCTCTGCGGCCTTGTCCGCATAGAAGAGTCTTCTGTTGCTTCTTTACTTCGGTCTTCTTGGCTAACCCGGCAGAGCTTCTGTCAGAGACTTCTGTCTTCTTGGTTACTTGGCTACTCGGCAGAGCTTCTGTTGGTGTCGATACTTAGTCTATTTTTCCAATATTTCTATTTATCACAAAGACTGGAGCTAACAATACCGGATGGTTAATTCGTCGCGGTATCCCTGGATTCGCGTCCATATGTTGCCGCACAGCTAGTGAGAGGAAACGAGGATAGGGTAGGAATTTCTTTTGCTTCGACCCACCAATTTGTCGAATATCTTGCACTATTTCGCGCCAGATAATCATTGCGAAGTCGACGTGTCTGTTGTACCACACGACATGGAATAGACGCAAGAAGTCACTTGTGCACTGGTCTATTCCCTTCCATCTGGATGAGAGACACATGTTCAGTATGGTGAACAGCGTGTACCATATGGGCGCCAGATATTTGCGGTTGACGGCAGAAGGTCGATCGAGAGCGTGCTTGTAACCGAGTGCGCGTACTTGAGCACATAGAGTCGTGTCATTGACCGCGGGGTCATAGCGTTGATGTCCGCCGGCGGTGGCTTCGGATAGTGACAGTAGACGCCGGAAGGACTCAGGTGTGAGCGTGAAGGGGTGGTTGTCGATCCGCGTCGTGATGGTCAGTGAATTGGCCGCCGTAACGCCTTGGGCAGAGAGCCACACTTGGTACACATATAGCACTGGGACGTCGGCTGTGGCAGTGAGGGCCTCACGGAGAGGGTGACCTAATAGGATGTCCACGATCACCCGATGTTGTTCTAGCGGTTTGAACTCAGTGGCGTCTAGCTGGTGATTGTTTGCCTCCATTTCAATGCCATGGTCAGGGTTGACCAACGCATTATCCGCTGCTTCGTCGATGAATTCCTCTTGAGGAGGAATTTGCTCTTCAGGATGCTGTTGTCGTTGTTGATCTGCTATTTAATATCTGAAAAATAACCAAAGTTAGTAATGAAGGCGGATGAACAAGTGGAAGCGCGTACCTTTGCAGTAATGGGCTCAATCTGAGACAGATTGAGGACTGGCAGTGAGAAAACAAGGTACGGGATTGAAAAACAAGGGGGTGTCCGGACAAATCAACGGAAAACAAAAGTTTCCGGACAAACCATGGTATCCGGACAAAAGGTATCCGGACACCAAAGGTTTCCGGATGGGAAGAGAGTTTTCGGACAAATTAAGCATTCCAGACAAATTTGGTTTCCGGATAGAACATGGGTTTCCGGATGAGATAGGTACCGGACACATCAACTCTCCGGATAGTTGAACTTACCGGACACCCGTAGGTTTCCGGACAACTAGGGTTTCCGGATGTTGAGTGTTTCCGGAAAAAAACATCTTATTCATGCGAATGTCCGGACAAATTGAAGGTTTTTGGACGACATTCGGGTGAGTCATTTTCGCATAAATACATATGTAAACACACACCTAAGTATCAAAACAGAGATAATAGGATTGTGGGTGCATACGATATGTGATAAATCGGTCAAAGACATCCAGAAATGAGTCGAACCATGGTCGACGTGAAACGTGGGTTTGGAAATCTTATAGCGACAAAATCGACGGTCGAATCGTGCGTTTAGGTGTGTGAAACTCGACTAGTAATGATCTAAATGGTGATGTGAGGGGCATACCTGATTTTGGAGCAGTAATCGAGCTAAAGCGAGAGGTTTGTGATAGTTTCTGAACGAGAGAGCTTAGGAGGGTATTTGTGGGTTTTTGAAATATCCGGATACAATGAAGATGGAAGTATCCAGATCCCTTATATACGGGACTAGGTTTCCGGATGGGTCATCCGGATACCCATCCGGTCCGGTAACCTATCCGGATTGATGGGTGTCCGGAGACCCGTCCGGACACTTTTGAATGCTGACATAAATACCCTGTTCGTTCACATTTTCAAGAAAAATGGTACCCGTAAGATTTTGAAAGAACTTTATCTCGCTCCCCCTCAAACTGAGCCTGGGGGTGTCTTTGCTCCCCCTCGGATAGTGCAATTGTGCAATGGAGAGGCCGACAAAAAAAAAAAACATTGATACATTGAAAGAAAAAATGTTGTGTAGCTCCCCCTCAATTGATGAACATAAACTGATATGCTCCCCCTCAGAATGTGCGCGTAGTGTGAAATGCACAAGGGAGTATCCACACACACAAAAAAAACTTTTCAGCAGTTAAAAAAACATTGTGTGTGACGCTCCCCCTCAACAAAAGAATAAACTTACCTGATACCAGTTCGTGCTCCCCCTGAACACATGAACACTCATGAAAGCACATATATAAACAAATAAATTTGACAACGATATGAAATAAAAGAAAACACACGTGGAAAGAAAGGAAACAAACGATGTCTACCTAATAAATACAGAGACTCAATCAAACTATGTAACTGATACAAGTAGAATACAAGTGCGAGAAAGTGTATGCTCAATCATCGGGAGTGTAAACAGGTCTGCTAACTGATGCTCAGTATTTAGAAAGTAGAGTTCGACCGTACCTCTTTCAACGTGATCCTTAATGAAATGGTACCGAACGTCGATGTGCTTTGTCTTAGCGTGTTGGACCGGGTTACTGGATATGGCAATTGCGCTCTTCGAGTCGCAGTAAATGGGCACCTTTACGTATGTGAAGCCGTAGTCCTTGAGTTGGGTGCGCATCCAAATCACTTGAGAACAGCAGCTCGTGGCGGCCACGTACTCCGCCTCGGCAGTCGACGTAGAGACGCACTGCTGCTTCTTGGATGCCCAGCTCACCAGGCTATCTCCCAAGAACTACACTTGCCCCGATGTGCTCTTCTGGTCCATCATGTTGCCCGCATGATCCGCATCAGAATAAGCGGATAACTCAAAACCTGTCTCTTTCGGGTACCATAAGCCAAGATCAGCAGTACCATGTAAATAACGAAAAATTCGTTTGACAGCTATTAATGGAGATTCTTTTGGTTTTGATTGAAATCGGGCGCATAGAAAAGTGGAAAACATGATATCCTGCCTACTAGCTGTTAGATACATCAAAGAACCGATCATTCCCCGATACAGTTTAGTGTTCACATCCTTTCCATTAGGATCGACGTGAAGCTTTATACCGGGTGCCATGGGGGTTTTCATAGGTGAGGACCGTTCCATCTGGAATTTCCTAAGAATATCCCGGATGTACTTAGCCTGGTTTATGAATATCCCGGTCGACAGTTGTTTAACTTGAAGCCAAGGAAGAAATTCATCTCACAAAGCATACTCATTTTAAAAAATTGTCCCATAAGTTTGGCAAAGTTCTTTGCATACTGAGGATTAGTAGAGCCAAAAATTATGTCATCTACATACACTTGAACTAAGACAATATGACCTTTTTCGTTCTTGATAAACAAGGTTGAATCTATCTTACCTCGTGTGAATTCGGATTTTAGCAAGAACTCGGACAGAGTGTTGTACCAGGCTCGTGGAGCTTGCTTTAGACCATAAAGCGCCTTGTCTAGAACGTAGACATGATCAGGCTTCGAATCGTCCACGAATCATTCCGGTTGCGACATGTACACTTTTTCCTTGATATCGCCGTAGAGGAATGCGGTCTTCACATCCATTTGGAAGACCGTGAAGTTTTTGTGCACGGCGTATGCAAAGAACATACGTATGGCTTCGATTCTTGCCACCGGAGCGTAGGTCTCATCATAGTCGATCCCTTCTTGCTGACGGTATCCCTTGTCCACGAGACGCGCCTTGTTGCGTATGACGATGCCGTCTTCGTCCTTCTTGTTCTTGAATATCCATTTAGTGCCAATCACTGTTTTGTGAGTTGGACGTGGAACAAGTCGCCATACCTTGAGAGCCTCGAATTGGTTGAGCTGCTGTTGCATGGCTATGATCCAGTCTGGATCTTCTAGTGCTTCGCGTACGTTTGTTGGCTCGATCTTGCTCAAGAATCCATAGAAGAGGTAGAAATTGGCTTATGCGCCTCGCGTTTGAACAGGAGTGGAGGGATCACCGATGATTTGGTGCAGGGGATGAGCTTTCGTCCATTTGGTGGTGTGTGGAAGAGGCTGCTGAGTTGAATGTGAGGCGTCCGGATCCACATAATTACCAGATGGAAGGTCTTGTACCGCTTCAAGTGTAGCCGGTTGGTTTCTCGGAGGAGATGGGGGAGGATTTGTCGAGGGTTGAACAACTTCTGGTTCCGAGGAATGCAGAGGCTGATCATCGATTGTAGCAAATGATGAATCAGTAGGAGCGATCTCAGGGTTTGTTACTTATTCCTCCGGGGGGACAGTAGTATCAGTTGAAGTTGATGATGACGGTTGAGTTGTCTCCACAGTAATGGAAGGCGTGCTTGTCGAAGGCGGTAGACCGGATAGATTCGCCGAATCCTCGATGCAAGCAGCCTCAAGTCGTGGTTGTGCTGAGACATGAGGAGTAGAAACGTTAAATTTGTCATCATAAAAATATTTGAACAGTAAATCTAAATCTGAAAGATCAACATTCGATGAAGATGCATGATTCGGATTTACTATCGCTTGTGCAGATCCCAAACGTGGAAGTTTGGATGCTAGCACGCCAGTTAAACCGGGTTATAAACTGATGTGTTCAAAAGCCAAATCGACGGCTTCGTCGAATGTCACGTTTACACTCTCGGCAACGGTTTTAGTCCGTTTGTTGTAAACACGATACGCCATAGCCTTCATGGAGTATCCTATGAATACTCCCTCATCCGTCTTGGGGCTGAACTTGCCGAGATCGTCTTTGTCGTTTAGGACGTAGCACGTGCATCCGAATGCATTGAAGTACTCGATGTTCGGAATGCGTTTGTTGATGATCTCATATGGCGTCTTGTTGAACCGCTTGTTGATGGTGGAGTGGTTTTGCGTGTAACAAGCCGTAGACACCGCTTCGGTCCACAAAAATAGCGGTAGTTTTGATTGAGAAAGCATGGTGCGAGCCGCTTCGACCGGGGTACGGTTGCGTCTTTCCACCACTCCGTTTTGTTGAGGAGAGCATGCCGCCGAGAAAGTTTGTGAGATACCAACAGAAGTCAGGTAGTTGCTAACCGTTTGATTCTTGAATCCCGTCCCGTTGTCGGTCCAGATAGTCTGAACTTGACTTTGAAGATTCAACTGGATGGTCTTCAAATGATTGATGATCAGCTCCGGAGTTTCACCTTTCGGGCGAAGGAACTTGACCCAAATGTAGCGTGAGAAGTCATCCACCATCACCAGGACGTACTTGCGCTTGTTGATGCTCTGAACACGCACCGGTCCACACAAATCCATATGGATAAGTTCAAGGGACCGGGACATGCTCGGAGCGACCTTCGGCTTGTGCGTCGCTCGCTTCATCTTTCCCATTTCACATGCCCCGCAGAGACGATCCTTCACGAATTGAAGATCAGGCATGCCTTTCACGTGTCCGCCTAACACAAGTTTGTTGATACTCTTGAAGTTAAGGTGCGAAAGACGTCGATGCCAAATCCATGCTTGTTTGGAATTGGCCTTTGACATCAGGCAGACAGGGTTATCGGACTTCAGGGCTGCGAGGTCGATGGTGTAGTGGTTGGTCTTGCGCTTCCCAACCAGTAGCTCCACTCCGTCGTCATTGAGTATTCTACACCTTTTGGCTTTGAATCGTACCTCGAGATCTTTGTCGCAGAATTGGCCGATGCTGAACAGATTGTGTCCCAATCCCGCGACGTGTGATACCTTCTTGATAGTGATCTTGTCTTGGACAATATCGTCGTAGCCCACAATCGGCGCCTTGTCGTCGTTCCCAAATCTCACGTCTCCACCATATTCCTCTTTGTAGTTCCTGAGAAGCTCCCTCCTTCCGGTCATGTGCTTGGAGCATCCAGAATCTAAGTACCACACATGACCGTGTTGCAAAAACAAGTTTAGCGGACTTTATGTACCCATATTTGCATGGGTCCTGGAGGGTTAGGTTTGACACCCTTCGGAGTAACTTGCCTCTTAGGTGCCGGTTTAACCTCAGTAGGAGAAACCTGTTTTTGAATGGGTTTTCTCTCCTGCTGTGGCATAACCTCTGATTGGGAAACCCGTTGTTTAGGGTGTTTCTTTTTGGTTTTATGGGGTTTGTTTTTGGGTGCGTGATTATATATATGATTTGACCCAAACCAATCATTATTATTTATGTCATCAAAGTCATTCCAACCACAACTAGAACAACACAAACAATCATGCGATAACTGAATCAATTGTTGAATGGAATAAAATTTAATCGTAAAATTAACATCACGTTTAACAAAATCATTCCTATGATTCCAAGCACAATCGTTTTTGTTCATTATAGGATAAAAAAATTGTATTGAAAGACTTTGATGCAGCATCCTCGACATATTCCTTAGCTAGCCACTTTGGTTTTTCTTGTTTAGCGCGACCGTTTTTATCTGAAACAACAGGGACAACACGGTCAGTGACTTTTGAGGAAGCAGTATTTTTGGTAGTGAATCGCTCGGTCTTTTGCCTTGGCTGTGATTGTGTTTGAGAAACAAGTTTTGTTGGTTCCCGTTTTGGTTAAACAAGATTATTAGATCTATTAGTTCAGGTTTAAGGTTTGATGCGGAAGCGTATTTAAAGAACTAACAGATAAGTTTGATAGATTTAGAACAAACTATAAATAAACAGTGAACAGAATATTATATCTCAAAGTTTGCTGAATATATATCAAGAACAGGTTTATGAACCGTGAGTAAGAAAAAGCTTTAAAACAGATATGACTTTTAAGGTGAATAAGCTTTTGTGTTCTTGATGTTCGATTGAAGTGGTGTAAGGAAGAACTCCACATGAGTCTTCCTTATATACTACTCTAAAGGGGACCATAAAGCATATGCTACTATTCAAAAGGTACGTATGAATAGTTGAGAGGATGTCGTGAACAGTTGCAAGGATGGCATGAACAGTCAGACGTGCTATATTGCATTTAATGCAGCAGACGTCTAATATGTACTAAGCCCTACTGAGTCCAATCAGAGTTTGACACGTCGACGTTGGACAGGGCATGCTACCATGCAAGTTGATGTACGAGTCCTTTAACAGTAGCAAGATATAATAAATATCTTCAAGTCTTTGTTTAGGACCGCAGAGGCTCTGTGAAGTGTTACAGAGGTTCTGCGGTTTGGTCCTTCGTAAAGCAGTCTTCTCCTGATTCCGAGTCTTGAGTCTTCTTTGTTCGTATGACAGAGCTTCTGTAGGAAGCCTCTGCTGCTTCTGTAGCTTCTTGACCTTGATTTCTCGGAAATGTCGGCAGAGCCTCTGTAAGAGGCTTTCTTCACTTAGCCTATTTTTCACTACTTCTAAATACTTCTATGATTTAGGAAGATTGAAGCTAACAATCTCCCCCTAAGTAGTGAAAAATAAAAAATTTAACTTTGAGTTTAGTTAGACTAAGTTAGATAAGACAGAGGTTAAACAATACCTCGAAATTCCTTTCATTTAGAATTATGCCAGAGGCATTTTACATTTGAGTACAATGAAAGATAAACTTTAACTTTGTTTGCAGAGATTGGAGGTCTGAGAATCAGATTTTGGCATCTTTGAAATCGTTGTAGCTTCTGTTGTCTCTTCCGACTTTTCTGATCTCTTTGTAGAATCTGATGCAGAGTTCTCTTAGGCGAATTGTTGCGTCAATCTCTGTTATGATAGTATCTGCAGCATCTTTATCCATTTTCTTTGAACCTCTGTATTTCACAAGGCTTGCTCTGAACTTGTTCAGAGTACTTGTTGCGTACTTCTGACAGTCCATGCATACAAATAGTTTAGTTTCTCCCTGAGGGTTTTGAAATACTAACCCAAACCGTGGTTCTGTGATGATTGAGTTTGGTACGGCGTCCGGTGGGCAGTGATCCTCTGGTGGTCGTAAATCCAGCTGTTTGAGACCAAGATCCTTTCCTAGCTGGAAATCTATCATGCTGTAGAGCAGAAGCTTTTCCCTCATCGCTTTTCTCAACACTTAATAGGCTCTGGTGTTTGCCTCTGTGTTGTAGTTGTCCTTTGTCCATTGCAGAAGGTCAGGTAGATCATATGGATTGATATTTCTTAAATCAGCATCAGCGAAGGTAGTTTCTGAATTGTTTTCTCTTCTGACTTTGTAAAGATTGTACCTGACCCTTGGATAGGTTCTTGTGAAGGAGAATTTGCAGAAGATTACCTTTTTGATCTTGTGGATTGAGAAGACATCTGCTTTGGTTCTTGGCTTTGTCCTTGTGAAGATGTTCTCAGATTCTTCTCTGATCCTTGGATCGGTCACATGATCTGTTGGATAATTTGTCTTAAAGGATTGTTTGTAGAGGTATTTGTATACCACTTCTTCCATTTCTTCATATGTTGGACCTGGTTGTGGTACTTGTCTTCTGAGACTCTCCATCTGTTGAACAACTTCTGCGGCTCTACCAGTTAGAGGAATGTCTGTCAGAGGCTTCAATCCATGTGCCCAGTCAACTTCTTCAGGCTTTGGGGTTTGAAAGGCATCAAACGCACTCTTCATTAGTTTCTCTGTTGGCTTTGGCAATGTTTTCTTCTTAGGCTCTTCTGTCAGTATACCTTTGCCCTTATCTTTGGTTTTTGGCGGGGCAGAAACTGTTGCTTCTGTAAGTTTGGAGGTTGGCACTTCTGTTGGCTTGATGGGGGTTGCCTCTGTAACCTCTGTTGGAGGTTGTTTGTTGACTTCTTCTGTGAGCTCAGTTTCTGTTGATGAAGTATTGGCATCGAATCTTCTTGCCATTTTGAAAGCTAAAGTGAACCTGTGCCTTTCTTCTTCTCTCTGCGTCATACGATCACTCATTGTTGTGTGCATCCTTTTCAGAACGTCAGAAGCAGAGGTCGTTGCTCTTTTTGGTTTGGTGGCAATCGACTTTCTTCTGGGTATGGTTTGGGGTGTTTCCACAGAGGTGGGTGTTTTCTCTGTGGTTTGTTCATCTGTTTCTTCCAAAATGATTACCTCAGGGGCGGTTGTTGCCTCTGTGGTTTGCTGATCTGCTTCTAGAGTTTTGGTTTTGTTAGGAGATGATTCCACAGAGATGGGTGTTGTCTCTGTGGTCTTTTAGGTTTGTTGTTGGGTTTCTTCTGGAGGGGCTTGGTTGATTGGTTCTGCTGCGATTGGTGGACTTTGTATTCCTCTGCTCGTAGCTTTCTCTCTTAGATTCTCCCCCTCAGGATTATCTGATGGACCAGGTTGGTCATCATCAGAATCATCCTGACTTTTATCAGAAGTACCCTCTGCTCTGCAAGAAGTGTTGGGCTTCTTCGGTAATTCAGCTCATGCTGCCATCAACTTTTCGCAGACATCATCGCAGAGGCCAATCAATGTCGCAAGCTCTGCTTCTGTTTTGAAACGCATTCTGCCGACACTCTTTCTGAAATCCTTGACATAGTTGGCATTTGCAGTTGTGAAGGAGACAATGACTTTTGTGACCTGGTTAATGACGTTCTGTCCGAGCTCTGTAAGCTGTGCTCTGGTCATATAGTCTTTTGGTTGCATTATTGTCGAGTTGCGTATTGCCTCTGCTTGTACTTGTGATAGGGCATTCTGTAAGTCTGCAGGAGTGATGCCCTCTGCTCTGTGGGATTGCGTATTCATTTGTTCAAGGAAATCTTTGACAGAGTCCCTGAAAGCAGAAGTTGCAGTTGTTCCGAATTCCTGAGCTGCAGAAGTGGCTGTTGCTTTGGCAGTAGTCTCGGAAGAAGACTTCATCTCTGAGATGGCGGTTTTTACCTCTGTGGACAGATTGTCCATTTTGGTGTTCAGTTTCAGGATAGCCGTAGATGTTGTCTCTGTAAAGGATTTGAAAGAGCTTTGCAACTCTTTCAATGTTTGGTTCACAGAGGTGACAAGGGTTTGGAACTCATCCCTTGATACTTGTGTTCCTTGTGTAACCTCTGGAGGAACACATTCGTCTCAAGAGTGAGTCCCTGTTCCTGGGACACCTTCGTTCACCCTTATTTGTACGATGGGGGTGGAAGGATTTCCTTCTGATCCTCGAGAAGAAACCTGAGTTTCGATCTCTATAGAAGTTCTGTGAAGAACAGTGTCCAAATCCACTCCAGAGGTGGTTATTGGAATGTCCTTCTGTTGACTGGGAGACTTGTCTAGAGTCTCTTCGTCTCTGTGCTCACTAATTCTCTCTGAAAGAAGTTTTGGTCCTAATGTGTGCGTGGCAGAGGAAACGAATTCCTCTGTAGGGTGTTCTAGGGTGATCTGGGGCGACTGATCACGAACAATAGGTGAGTCTCTTTGAGGAGACTCCCTAGGAATGGATTCCCCGGTTTCTGTGGGCACAGAGGTTGAAAGAGTAACCTCTGGCTGGATGGGTTTGGTTAGGATCGAGCTGTGCTGCTCTTTTTCAATAACTCCTTCTGCAGCTAGACCTGCGGAGTTAGAAATGTGGGTTGCACTGGGAGTTGGTTTTGGTTGTGTGCCTCTATTTATCCAGGCATCTTTTCTTGCTTCTTCCTCTGTTAAGCATCCAAGCACTACTTCATTTTCTATCATATCATCCTCTGTAACTATCCTATGGCTTGGTGCTTCTTCCCTAAGTTCTGTGGAAGTTCCTTGCTCTGGTCGTAAGAAGTCATACATTTGATGAGATCCAAATAATCTCATGACATGTGGATGATAAAGACCCTTACGTATCCAGACAGCTTCTTCTTCATCTGAATCTGTCTCTAAGATCTCTGTTGTTGCTAATCCCTCTTTTTGTACAACTTCGGACCCTTTTTCTTTCTCTTCTTCCATCATGTTCTCAGAAGCCTCTGTAATTTCACCTCTGTTCCATTCAGCTTCAATTTGTTCTATTTCTTCTGAAGCTGGGTTTGGACTTCTTCTGTGGACATCCAATCCTTGAATGAAAGGGTTTTGTAAAATAACAGGGGTTTCGGCTGGTTGATTTCTGGGTGTTGTGTCATCTTCTTGCAGATGTGTGTCAATGCTAGAAATGAAGAAATCTTGTTCTTCTGGAGAGTGGTGGTCGAGAGGTTGTGCCGTCCACCCTGCTGTATTTAGGGTGTTGGCAATTTCAGGGTTCTGTAAGAAGTCGTTCAGGTCTCCTTGGTGAGCAAATCTATCTGGAGATTGATAGTGTTAGGACACTGAAGTTGTCCTTTAAAATAGAAAGTTTTGTAAAGCAATAGCTGTGTTAAAGGGCTTATGCTTAATTGTTGTAGCAAGTGATGAAGACTATAAATAGGTCTTTACTTGTAGTTTGTAAGAAGTGAATTCATTAATACAAGATGTAGATCTCTAATCACTTTGTGTTCTCTCTAGGTTAGATTTCCTTTTCAATAAAGTTCTTCATCATCTTGTTACACAATACTTGGATTGTATGAAGATCATGGACCTAACAGATAGGGTGATTGATACCTTTCTGTAGCCATTTCTTCTTCTGCAACTTCTTCTTCAGCAGTTTCCTCTTCTGCAATGGTTACCAACTTTGCAAGTGTTTTACCATGCCTCTTTTTGGTTTTCCTCCTCTTAGGATTTGGTGCTCCTTCTTCTGTTGATTTTGATCTTTTCTTCTTCATTTTTGGGGAGGAGGGAGGAGCAGAGGAGCCAATTTCTGTGGCATGAGGAGGTGAGGGTTGATCTTCTGCAGCGCTTGTTGAGGTGCCTTCTGCAGTTTTCCTCTTTTTAGCTTTTGGAGTAGATGCAGAGGTTCTTGATGAAGACTTCTTTCCCATTAGTTCTGCACGTTTGGCTATAAAGCTGAGTTGAATAGCCATGTGCTTTGCTAACTTCTGATCCTTTTCTTCTTGAGTGGAAAGAGGTTTTGCTATCATTGTTCCTAGGGGGACTCCTAAACGCGGGGGTGTCATAGGACTCGGTTTAGGAGTTCTATGATCGCGTATATACTCTTGCTTAAGGGATCTATTCGTTGCATATTTCAGAAGCTTCTTGGACAGAGGTCTGCAGTGTGAGTAGCCATCAGCATGATCAGTGGGGGTATTCTTGTTCATCGGGAACTGTTTGGGAGTTGGCCCTTCCATTGGCCAATTTTGGATTAGCAACAGAGGTTCGAACAGTACTCCTAATATTCTTTGGAATTGTAGAGGTGGTAGAAAGTTGGGATCGTTCTCTTTGACCCTTTTCGAGTTGTTCTTTCTGTCGATGGTGTTTATGATCTCTTGCATCATTATGGTCGCATAATCTAGTGGAAGATCATAGTAAACCCCATACATGATGCTCAAGATTTGATGTGAGCTCTGGTCAATACTGCCTATCTTTCCTGTCAGGCATCTGTTAAGAATAGAGAACAAAGTGTTCCACAGAGGTGGTAATCGGCCTCTGCGGAAGTCATTTCTCTTCCGTAGTTGGGTGTTGTACCCAAGCATTTCCACGAATCGACAGAGCTCTTCGTCTGTTGGTTGCTCTGCATAACTCTTCAATCCCAAAAGACCCCTTGTTGGTAGGTTGAATTCAAGTGAGAACATTGTTCTGTTGAACTTGATTTCAAGATGCTCAGATTTATCAGGTCTTGAAATGTACCCTTTGATAAGAGAATCGTCTTTATCAAATCGAAAGCTTTGCCAAAATTGGTTCAAATAACGGACTGGAATTTTGTTCGGGGTTCTTGATAGTAGAGGGAAGAGGACATGATTCTCCATGATGTTCAGAAGTATGGCATGGGCTTCGCCGAAAGTAGTGGGTGTGGGGACCAAATAGCAGTTGTTGGATTTGATAGGAAGAATGGCTTCGAAATGATCCTTTGCTATATAGTTTTGCAAGTGTGTCGTCGGAGCAAAGTCTGCTGAGTCCCCGGAATCTTGTTGTTCAATATTTCTTGCAAGGCTGGGGTTTTCAGAATGTTCTGAATGTGCAGGGGAGTGTTCCGGTGAGTTCGCCGACGAGAGTTCAGAGGATGTAGCTCGAGAAGATGAAGCCATTTGATTTTAAGAATAAGATTTTTGCAAGCTTTTTGCAGGGTTTCGCCGGAGAAGAAGATGAGAGTTTGTAAAAAGTTTTATGAGAGGGTAAGCTTTGTTTTTATAGGATGGTAAAACGGTAGAATTCGAAAGAGTAAAATATATGGCAATGGATTAAAGTTTGGAATCCGCACTCGAGTTTGAGCGGCGGGTTCAACTTTCCAAATAAAAACGTTCCATGTACGCCCAATGAAAATGGGACACGTAGGCCTTGTCAGAATATGACAGGACGTCGTGCGCGGCCCATTAATGCTAGGCGCGTGATGTTGATTTTAGCCATATGAGTTTCACTCGCAGTAACAGTAACCGTTATTACCACAGATAACAAAATGGCAGAACTTTTGTGTTTTATAGAAGCTCTGTGATTTTGAAAATCTTGAGTTTTAACCTTTTCTCATATATCTCATTGTTGTCATGACTCTGAAGGTTCTTCTTTGAACGAAAACGTTTGTAAAGACATTGGAGAGGATCAATAGGATTTTGTCAAGAAATTTTACTCACAGAGGTTTTGTAGCTCTGATGGAACTTGCAGAAGCTCTGCGAGAGCCAGCAGAAGCTCTATGAGAGAAAAAATCTTATAACTTGAATTCTATTAACTTTCTGATCATCCAATTTTTGATCTGTGTTAAGAGATGTTTTTCGCACATTTTTTAAGGTTGGTGTCCGAGAAAACTATTTTGATAAACGTTTTGTTCGAGAAGGTCATGGTGTGTGTTGTCGGTTTCCGAGATAACATTCCAAAAGATCGACAGAGGGTTAATTTGTGATCACAGAGCATATTTCCTGCAGAAGCTCTGTTGAGCTCAGCAGAAGCTCTATGACCTTAAATTTCTCCTATTTCGAATTTTGTTAAATCTTTTGAACTTTTGATTTTTGAAATGTTATTCATAGTATATTTAGGACATATTTGACAATTCTTGTCCTAGAAAACTGTTTTCTAAAAACCTTTCGTGCGAGAGACATACCTTTTGGTTATTCTGTTCTCGGCAGTTTTGTCTTACTTCTGTCGATGGAGAATTATCGACATTCTTCTTTGGCTTTCCTTTGAAAGATTTACCTCTGTAGATCATTTCAGGGTCCCTTTTGCTCCCCCTTGATCTAATCGCTTCTGTAGATCAAGAATTTTCCTTTTTCTCCCCCTTGATCTATGCTTGGTTCAAAGAATGGTAAGATTTGTATTGAGCATAGATTATCTTTACCAGTGGTTCTGTAAGGGTTATCAGAAGATCTGAGCGGACCCACAGAGGCTCTGTAAACAATTATTTTATATATATAAAAAATATAAACTGAAATAAATTTATCAACGCAATAACTTAGTAATAATAGATATTTATACTTATTTACAGAAGATAAAGCTATACTTACAGAGGATTTTTACACCATGTTAATCATTCCTAACTTACCCACCAAGATGTTGAATCTTTTCTCGTCTAATGCTTTGGTGAATAAGTCAGCGAGTTGATATTCTGTGGGCACGAAATGCATTTCGATTGTACCGTATTCAACCTGATGTTTCAAGAAATGATACCTTATATCGATATGCTTGGTTTTTGAGTGTTGCACAGGGTTAGCAGAGATAGCAATAACACTTTTGGAATCACAGAAGATGGGTATTTTGAACAGAATGTGGCCGTAGTCTTTTAGCTGAGTCTTCATCCATAGAACCTGAGAACAACAGCTAGCGGCAGCAACGTATTCAGCTTCTGCAGTGGATGTGGAGACACAATTCTGCTTCTTGGAGGTCCAACTGACTAGTTTACAACCTAGGAATTGACAACTCCCAGAGGTACTCTTTCTGTCGAGCATGCATCCTCCATAGTCTGAATCTGTATAAGCTTTAAGACTAAAACCAGAGTTCTTTGGATACCAGAGACCAAGATTGTTGGTCCCCTTCAGGTATCTAAAGATTCTTTTTACAGCATCATAATGTGATTTCTTTGGATTAGCATGATAACGTGCACAAAGACATGTGGCATGCATAATGTCAGGTCTGCTTGCTGTTAAGTATAACAGAGATCCAATCATGCGTCTGTAGAGAGTACATTCTACAGAAATACCATTTGGATCTAAGAATAACTTATTTCCAGTGGCCATTGGAGTCTTCATTGCAGAGGTATCAGAGAGATTATATTTTAAAAGTATGTCAGAGACATATTTGGCTTGATTTATAAAAATTCCTTCTGAAGATTGTTTGACTTGAAGTCCGAGGAAGAATGTTAATTCTCCCATCATACTCATTTCAAACTCACTCTGCATGAGTTTTTCAAAAATTTTGCACTCTTCTGAATTTGTAGACCCAAAAATTATGTCATCTACGTATATTTGTACCAGCATTATCTCACTATATTTGCGTTTATAGAATAAGGTAGTATCTGTTGTACCTCTGTTGTAGCCATTGACTAGAAGGAAGGTAGAAATTCGTTCGTACCATGCTCTTGGAGCCTGTTTCAGTCCGTATAGAGCCTTTTCAAGGTAGTATACATGCCTTGGAAACTTTGAGCTTTCAAAACCTGGTGGCTGATTTACGTAAACCTCTTCCTGGATTTCACCGTTTAGAAAAGCTGATTTTACGTCCATCTGATAGACTTTAAAACCTCTGTGGGCTGCGAAGGCTAAGAATATTCTTATTGCTTCGAGACGTGCGACAGGGGCAAAAGTCTCATCATAGTCTATGCCTTCTTCTTGTCTATATCCTTTTGCTACTAATCTTGCTTTGTTTCTGACGACCACTCCATCTTCATCCTTCTTGTTTCTGTAGACCCATTTAGTCCCAATGGCCCGTTTCCCTCTTGGCAGAGGTACTAAAGTCCATACTCCGTTACGCTCAAATTGCAGAAGTTCTTCTTGCATGGAGTCTACCCAGTTTGGTTCATCTAGGGCTTCAGAAATCTTATTTGGTTCTATAACACTAATAAAATTTGTAAAGAAACAAAAATTAGCAGTGGCAGATCTTGTTTTTACTGAGTCAGAAGGTTCTCCAATTATTTGGCTTGGAGGATGGCTTTTTGTCCACTGAGTTGTGCGTGGAAGATGATCATCAATGTCATCAAAACTTTCTTCAGAGGCTTCTTGTGTTTCTTCTTGTGTAGCCTCTGTTGTTCTTCGTGCCTTGGTAGTTGATTCTACCGTTTGTGGAATGATTGGTACGAGTGGTGGTGGAGTTTTTTCCTTTGAGGATGTATAGTCTTGGTCCTCGATCTCCTCTGTAATTGGTTCTTCTGTGGTTTGTGCAGCTTCTGTGGTCGTTTTTCTTGATGTTTCATCTTCTGCACTTTCTTCTGCTTCGGCAATTGCATCTGTAGTATTTATAGAAGAAGATGAAGCATTATTTGGACCAGTTAGAGTCATACCTGTAGGATTTTGTCCGACAGAGGATGGTTCTTCAGAAATTCTGATGGTTCCGACAGAAGGATCAATGTCATTGTGGAACATCTCCAAAAATAGAAGATTCAAATCTTCTTTTGTTTTTGAGATGTCAGACGATTTCCCTTTAATTCCGAGTTCTGAACTTATTTGCTCAGAAGTCATTTGGAATGAATCATCAAAAGAAACATTGATGCTTTCTACAATCTTGTGACACTTTGTAAGGAATGTTCTGTAGGCTTTGGAAGTGGCAGAGTATCCAATGAATTTGCCTTCATCTGCTTTTACATCAAACTTTCCTCTTGAATCTCTGTCGTTTAAGACAAAGCATTTGCATCCGAATACATGGAAAAATTTGATGTTTGGCCGCCGTTTGTTAAGCAATTCGTAAGGCGTCTTGAGGTGTCTTTTCACAATGGTTGATCGATTTTGAGTATAACACGCAGTAGAAATTGCTTCTGCCTAAAAGTTCATTGATAATACGCATGCTGACATCATAGTTCTTGCGGCTTCCACAAGTGTTCGATTCTTTCTTTCGACAACAACGTTCTGTTGTGGAGTGCGAGCTGCAGAGAAGTTCTGTGAAATTCCTTCTGTTGAAAGATAAGTTTCAATGACACAGTTTTTGAATTCTGTGCCGTTGTCACTTCTTAACTTCTGTATTTTGCAGTCATAAAGAACTTGGATTCTTTTCATTAGATTTATCAATATAATTGGAACATCTGATTTCTTTCTAATAAATTCAACCCATGTGAAACGTGAATACTCATCAACTAAGACAAGTATATATATTTCTTGCCACCTAGGCTCTGTATTGCAATGGGATCGCAGAGGTCGACATGAAGCATGTACAGAGGCCTGGTGCAAGACACATCTGTTTTGCCTTTGTGGGAAGCTCTTTTGAGTTTTCCCATCTCACAGGCAGAACATAAATGATCCTTATTGAATTTAACATTTTGGCAAACCTTTAACTAGATCAAGTTTGACCAGTTTTTCCAATGTGTGAAAATTCAAGTGACAGAACCTGTTGTGCCATAACCAGGCTTCTTCACTTTTGCAGGCAACAAGGCAAACTTTGTCCTTGTTCTTTGAGTTGAAGTTCATTAGATATAGATCACCTATTCTTTCAGCTCGCAGAAGTTCCATACTTGTTTCTTCACTTTGTAGAGAACAGAAAGTTCTTTTGAACAACACATTGAATCCTGTATCACAAAGTTGACTTACACTGAGTAGGTTGTGCATAAGGCCATCCACATATGCATCTTTGTATACTGAAACGTCTTCTTTCCTTATGACTCCATAGCCTTTTATGTGTCCTTTCTTGTTGTCTCCAAAAGTCACAGATCCACCATCTTGTGTTTCTTTGTACGTGGATAGTGCACTTCTGTCACCAGTCATGTGCCTTGAGCATCCAGAGTCTAGATACCAGATTGGCACATACTTCTTCTGCAAGACAATCACAGAGATTTAGGTACCCATATCCATATGGGTCCAATATTGTTAGAGTTTTTCAAGTTTGCTTTGGCATTCTTGAAATACATTTTGTTTTCTGCAGAAAAGTCAGATTGTTTCTTTGTGGGATTTGACTTTTGAATTGGCGTAGATAGTAGACAATCTTGATTTGAAAAATGATTATTTAGTTTAGACATAAGATCAAAGCAATGACAGTATTGAATATGAGATGTAATTTGTTTGAACTTTTCATTGAACTTTTTAAACTCAGCCACAGAGGCATTATATTCTTTCTTTACATTAGATTTCCTATTACTAGAAGATCTATGAATACTCGAATGTTGTTTGCAAAAGCTCTGTTTAGGACCTGCCTTCTGTGGGTTGCTTCTGTGGTGAACTTCCTTTATCACTGTCACAGAAGAAAAAGATTTATTAACATTGGGTTTTGAAAATCTAGAACTTATAGGATCAATAGAGGTCTTCTGTAACATTTTAAGCTCAGCAGAGGTTTTTACATGTAGATTCAAATTTAGAAAATCTTGGCAGATTGGAATCTCTGTGAGTTTCTCTTTTGGAGAAATAGTTCTGTGAGGAACTTCAGAGGAGTATTTAACATCCTCTGTGTCATAGAGAGTTATCCCAGATGTAACATCTGTCTCTGAATCGTCAGAAGATGAGTCGTCCTCGTATACAGAGGTTGAGTCAATTCTTTCAATAGAGGTTGAATTTTCCGAACATGCATCATACAAGCTTTCTTCCTCTATAGAATAGTTTTCATAGATTGCAGAGGTTTCTAATAAGATTTCTTCAGTGAGAGATTTATCTATAGAAGATGTACAGAATTTTTCTAAAACGCTTGATTTCCATATTTCCAAAATTTCTTTTTCAATTAAGTTTTTAAAGTTTTCTTCTGAAAAAATGGGTTTAAACTCAGGAGCTTCTGCTGATAACTTCTTTTCAACGTTTATCAAACAGACAAAAGCAACCTGTGTTTGGGTCTCTGGTTTACCAAACTTGAAGATACCAATCTGATCTTGTGTTTTCAGATATTTCTTTGGTTTGATACCTCTATTGACAGAGGTTGAAGATGATGAGTCTGTGTTTTCAAACCACACGTTAATCATCTTCTTATGTTTCTTCAAGTAAGGATCCACAGAGATTTTCGCCCGTTTGCTTACAGAGATTAGATTTGGAAAATCTGGTTTGTTTGTTTTTCCAATCACAAATAACGAGGACAGAGGTTTGTTTCTTTTGCCTTCAACACCTAGGGTGATATCATCATACCCTATACCTCGTCTCCCTATTTGTGAGTTTATTTTTTCATAAACTTTATGTGCATCTTTATAGTTTTTAAGCAAAACTTCTCTTCTGAGTAAATCTTGCCATAATACCTCTCTTTCTCTTTGAAAGTATTCTTTAAGAACTCTTATGTCAGTAGTTTCGCTCCTTGAAACTGAAAGTTCTTTTGTTTTATCTTTTAAAGTATTGGTTAATTCAGAAATTTGTTTTTTTAAAGGATCTAGAGTTTTGTTCCATTTCTTTTCTATTCTCTCTTTTTCCTAAAAAATCTTTGCTTTTTCTTGAGTGAGAAGCCGTACTTCTCTCTCATTGAAAGTGAGTCTTTTCTGAATACTTTGATTTATCTCTTTCAGTTCAATTAATTCAATGTTAATTCTAAGTGTATTATCATCTACAGAGGTAATACAAGAGTTGGAATTTGAAGTAGATACCTCAGAGTCAGTGCAGGAGTCGACTTCTGCCATGCCACAGAAGAGGGCATTGGCGGTATGTTCATCGTCAGAAGTAGAGTCTGACTGGAAGTCTTCTGTGTTCTCCTCAGAATGTCCTTTTGCCATTAAGGATTTTTGAGCATAATACTCGGCTTTCTTTTTGTAGCAAGCAGAGTCCCTCTGTGGGCGATTTGATCTGCTTCTGCATTCATTCGCAAAATGGCCTGGTTTTCCGCAGTTAAAACACCCTTGAGGAGTGTTTCCTGTTCGATCATTGGACTTCTGTAGGTCTCCGCCTTTCTCTGATCTACATTCATTTGCATAGTGACCAGGTTTGCCGCACTTGTAGCATTTTTGCTGCGTGTGGCTTACCGAGTCATCTGACCTCTGTCGGTCATTCCCTCTGTAATTTCTATCGTTTGACCTCTGTCGGCCACTTGATTCTTCTCCTCTTCTGTCATCTCTTATGTTGTCTCTTCTGTCATCCTGGTTGTCTCTATCATATCTTTCATTTCCGGAGCCTCTTCTGTTTCCTCTGAACTCTTTTGTCAATAGAGCTAAAGATTTAGCTAGTGACGCAAGAGTTATTTCCTTTTCTGCTTGCTCTTCTTCTTCACTGTCAATTATCACCATCTTCTTCTTCTCCTTCTTCTTCTCCTCTGTGGCTTTATCATTTCTTGGTCTCTGTGCATCCTCTTTAGTTTTACTAACCAATGCATATGGTGCAATGGTTAGTGTTTTAGCCTGTACTATCTGAGGTTCTTGTGCGGCTAATGTTCCGTAAAGATCAGAGAGAGTCCAGGTGTCTAGATCCTGATTTGTCTGTAGGGACATAGACAGCTGGAGCCATTCTTCATTTAGACTTTTTAAAAACATGACATTGTTTTCTTCAGAAGTTCTGTCAATGCCTGATTTTCTGCACTTGTTGATTAGAGAGTTGAATCTGTCGTATGTTGTTTGCAGAGATTCTGTTGCAGAGGCTCTGAATGCATGATATTCATTGATGTACTGTGCTCTTCGGTTTTTTTGTGTTTTAGCACCTCCTTCCAACTGTCTTTCCAGTTCTTTCCACAGATCATGCGCTGTTTCACATGAATCCAAAGATTGAAAGAGTTCGTTGGGTATTGCCATAATCAATGTCCTCTTGGTTTTCTGAGCAACTTCATCTTCTGCTTTATCTTCGGTTGACCACTCCCCTTTTGGCTTTGGTTTTTGATGTTCGGGGATTTCGGCAGATTCAACAGTAGCAGGTACACGAGGTACTATTGTCATGGGAATATGAGGAGGATTGTACAGATATTGTACTAATTTTTTTTCAGTGCCCTCGAAAAAATGGACCATTCTTATTTTCCACTGAGGATACTCATCTCGAAGGAGAGTAGGAGGTTTAGTGAGAGAACAAGTAGTAAAGAAATTATTTGTATTTGTCATTTTTGAAGATTTTAGAAAGAAAGTATGACTAAAGAGTTACTTTGATGAACTTGAAGATTTTCTGGGTTTAAGCAGTTTCCAGACACAATTTTAAATCTCAATAATATCTATCACAAATCTTGATAAGTGGATCACTTGATATTGAAAATCAAGGCAGGCTCTGATACCAATTGTTGGTTCCCGTTTTGGTTAAACAAGATTATCAGATCTATTAGTTCAGGTTTAAGGTTTGATGCGGAAGCGTATTTAAAGAACTAACAGATAAGTTTGATAGATTTAGAACAAACTATAAATAAACAGTGAACAAAATATTATATCTCAAAGTTTGCTGAATATATATCAAGAACAAGTTTATGAACCGTGAGTAAGAAAAAGCTTTAAAACAGATATGACTTTTAAGGTGAATAAGCTTTTGTGTTCTTGATGTTCGATTGAAGTGGTGTAAGGAAGAACTCAACATGAGTCTTCCTTATATACTACTCTAAAGGGGACCATAAAGCATATGCTACTATTCAAAAGGTACGTATGAATAGTTGAGAGGATGTCGTGAACAGTTGCAAGGATGGCATGAACAGTCAGACGTGCTATATTGCATTTAATGCAGCAGACGTCTAATATGTACTAAGCCCTACTGAGTCCAATCAGAGTTTGACACGTCGACGTTGGACAGGGCATGCTACCATGCAAGTTGATGTACGAGTCCTTTAACAGTAGCAAGATATTATAAATATCTTCAAGTCTTTGTTTAGGACCGCAGAGGCTCTGTGAACTGTTACAGAGGTTCTGCGGTTTTGTCCTTCGTAAAGCAGTCTTCTCCTGATTCCGAGTCTTGAGTCTTCTTTGTTCGTATGACAGAGCTTCTGTAGGAAGCCTCTGCTGCTTCTGTAGCTTCTTGACCTTGATTTCTCGGAAATGTCGGCAGAGCCTCTGTAAGAGGCTTTCTTCACTTAGCCTATTTTTCACTACTTCTAAATACTTCTATGATTTAGGAAGATTGAAGCTAACAAGTTTAGATTTAGAAATCTTAATCACAGCTGGGGTCTTTACTTTAGAACAACCACCCTTTAGAAAATTGACCGGTCGATTTACTACTGGCGACAGAAAATCAGCATGATTTGGAAGAGGTTTGTCGCAGGGGAACGACTCAAACTCTTCATCGGAATTGTCTTCGGAGTTCATAAATTCTGAAAAATTAACATCCGCAATTACAGGACTTAGATCGGTCGAGGAAGACGAGGAACACTTAGTGCTTGTGTGTTTCGGGGAATTTGGTGTGGAAGCTAGGAAAAAATCAGAGTTCAAATTCCTTAACACACCCTCATCTTGAGAATCTTTACCGTCTTGTGTAGAAAAGGTTTTGCTAATGAAAGCTTTACACGATGACGTATCAGATGAGCTTGAGGAAAGTTCGGGTGAAATCTGTTTTTCAGATTGGAGTTGGTCAATCTGCTCTTGGAGTTGACCATTTCTCGTATACTCCTTCATCGCATCTGTTGCCAAGGCAGCCAATTTTGATGTGAGCATTTTGATTTCACACCGAAGGATTTCCTGTCCTTCATCAGACACAGTTTCGGTTTTGACCGATTTTAGATTCTCAAGTTCCTTGATTAGCGCTTGCTTTTCCTTTTGAAAATTCGACCTTTCTTTCTCGAGTGACTCCTCCAATTCAACTATCTTTGCTTCCAAGATGAGAGGGGGAACATAGAGCTTGAACTCATCCGTCTTAGTCTTGGTTTCGGTTGCTTGGACCTCATCCTTCTTGGAGGAATCCTTGGGTGTTACAACCTTATAGCAATCGAAGTAGTCATTCGAGAGGTACTTTTTGTTCTTCTGATAAGAATAATTTAAAGGTTCATAACAAAACGGAAGTTTCATTTTAGACGTGTTTGTGCGCTTGTATTCCTCAGTTTCCTCTTTCTTTTCAGGTTCAAGAGGACCAGTCCATTTTATCGCATATTCCGGATATATTTTCTCTATCCCAAAACAACCAAAATCATACAGTGTAGGTCTTTTGGAGATACCCTTTTTCAAATAGTGTGGGTTATCGTATCCGATTCCCCATTCCTTGTTAAAATAAGTGAACTCCTTGGGTTTGTTCATATGGATGGTCTGATCAGTTTGACCTCTTTTGTGGAGTTTTGTTTCAAGATCAAGTATTTTAGCGACAAACTCCTTGTGCTGAATTTGAAGAGCAGAACATTGATAAACAAATTCTACTTTCTAATTCACACACTGATCAAACTGTGACTGAAGTTCAGATAATTTGGCCCTTAAGTCCTTAGGTGCTATTGAAAGATTTTTGCATTTTTCTTTTAAGTTAGCATTTTCGGACTTATATTTCTCAGTTATTCGCGTTTGAACATCTAGCCTTTCAGATAGAGATCTAATCTCAAGCAGTTGTTCATTAGAAGTGGCCTTATGGGAATCTAACCGTTCAGCAACAGATTTATTTGATCAAAGAAATCTTGAGAAGTAGATTCACATATATGACTTGACTTTGCCTTTTCTTCATCAGCGGAAGAGTGATAGCCCATAAAAGCATCAGCACCATCAAACTCGTTCTCATCATCAGAACGACCCAACTAGTAGTCGTCTTCAACAAGTAAAGCTTCTCCAGCTTCCTTCTGTTCTATCAATGCAAGCTTCGCCTTGTAATAGTGGGAATTCTTTACAAGAGGCCTCCGACAATGTTTCGCAAAATGGCCAAGCTTCCCGCAGTTATAACAAGTCACGGATTCGTCTTTCTTCTTGCGGTCATCTTTCTCTGCCTTCTCTTTCTTGTCAGACTGGTCGGGCTCATCAGCTTTCTTGTTTCCTTCATACCTTGCTAAAATAAATACATGCAAAAACAACAAGTATTATTTTTATTAACCTAATTAAATTATATGTTTAGTTTAAATAGTTATCAAATTCAAAAAAAATGATAAAAATACAATAATAAAGAGCATTGTTGGGAGGTCCAATCACAATATACCCACATTAACATTCCATCTCTCTCTTCTCTCCCTCCCAAAAACGTCCACCAACACCCACCCATTATATCCTTCCTTATTCTCAAGAAAACATCTTCATTTCCACCATTCTCTCTCTCTCTCTATATTCAAACTCTCTCTTCTCTCCCTCTTTTGGCCGAAATCAGCCCCAAGTCACACAAGAAAACATTCAATCCTTGGAGATTTTGAAGGTAAACATCATCTCTAGAGTGGGTAAATTCATCCCCCTTGTGTTCTCATTCATCTCCTTCCTCTTTCTTTGTATTTCCCCTACTTTTCTTCAATGATTCTGGAGTTTCTAAAATGTAGGACCTTCATGGACCTTTTAATGGTAGATTAATCACCAATGACATGTTAAATGTCAAGCAAATGGTGATAATCCATGATCCATACAACAAGAACTCAAGAAAATGAAGTTTTGATTACATGTATGTGGATTTTTGCTATAATCTGAGATGTGTGAGTTCATGCATGTGTTTATAAAAGTTAAAAGATGATTTTGATCTAAAAATCTATGATAAAATAATGGTAAATAAGTGTACAAATCAAAGAATCAATCATATGAGGGAAAATAAAGAACTAAAACACTCATTTTCCATGAATAAGCATTTTTAGTTTCTGGCAGATTACATGCATGAACTTCATCCGACCATATCTTGAAAAATACTTAGTTAAATGATAAGATTCTTCTTCTAGAGCTTTGTTTATTGAGCTTTGTTTCAAACCCGAGTGGTTTCATGTAAAAACTCAGAGATGTGAACCTTAAACTACCCATATCAAGTTAAGAGTGCAAAGACAATCCGACAGAGTAAAATCTCTACTTAAATCAGTCATAACTCTCTTAATATTCCACTAAAATTCTTGATTTTTCTTCTGGAATTCATTTTAATGAGTTACATTTCAAACAAAAGTGGTTTCACTTAAACATATGAAGATTTGAGGTCTCAACCATTCAAACCAAGATTTGTGTGCAAGAAATCAGAATCTGGCATACCTTAAAACAGTCATAACTCCCTCAATATGTATCCAAAAATTATGATTTTTTCTGGAAGATAGATCTTTGAGTTAAGTTTAAAACCCAATTTGAATCACTGAAAAATGTTGAGATTTGACCCTCCAAATGGACGTGACAAAATGAATGTGCAGACTGTCTTGATAACTGTGACACTTAAACATAATCATAATGATTAAAATCTCTTTAATGGTTTTGAGACATTATTTGTATGGCACTAAATGCTCTGTTTTCACGGACCATAAGAATCTTCAGCATATCCTAGACCAGAAAATACTCAACATGAGACAAAGGAGATAGGTAGAACTACTCAGCGACTACGATTGTGAAATTCGCTATCATCAAGGTAAGACCAATGTAGTAGCCGTTGCCCTGAGTAGGAAGGAAAGGGTAAAACCTTCACGTGTATGAGCGATGGGAGCGCTTGTACAAACGCGTTTAAAGACTCGAATTATTGAAGCTCAGGTCGAAACAATGAAAACGGAAAATTTGAAAGATGAGACCCTTCACGGTATAGAAAGTAGAGTTGAAACTAAGGTTGATGGAGTACGCTACTTCAAGGACAGAGTTTGGATTCCAAAAGCCAACAATGTACGGGAAATAGTTTTGGAGGAAGCCCACAAGTCTAAGTATTCAATTCATCCAGGGGCGGATAAGATGTACAAAGATTTAAAGGAATATTATTGGTGGCCAGGAATGAAGAAAGATATTGCCTTGTACGTGGGGAAATGTTTAACTTGCTCAAAGGTCAAAGCTGTATATCAAAAGCCATCTGGTCTGCTACGACAACCGGAGATTCCCCAGTGGAGATTGGAACAAATAACCATGAATTTTATAACCAAACTTCCGAGAACAACCAAGGGGCGCGACTCGATTTGGGTTATAGTAGATCGATTCACGAAATCTTCACATTTCCTACCGATTCGGGAGGATTATAAGATGGAGAAGCTTGCTCAGATCTACATCAATAAAGTTGTTACATGTCATGGAGTTTCAGTTTCCATCATATCAGATAGAGATAGTCATTTCACATCCCGGTTTTGGCAGTCGCTTCAGAAAGCATTGGGTACGCATTTGAATTTGAGCACTGCCTATCATCCTCAAACAGATGGGCCAAGTGAACGGACTATACAAACGTTAGAAGACATGCTTCGGGAATGCGTGTTAGACTTTGGGGGAAGTTGGGATAATCATTTGCCTTTGGTCGAATTCTCTTATAACAATAGCTATCACACCAGTATTCAGTGTGCGCCATATGAAGCCTTGTATGGACGCAAGTGTCGTTCACCACTTGCTTGGTTAGAAATTGGAGATAGACAATTATCTAGACCCGATATTGTACAGGAAACTACCGACAAGATTGCAATCATTAGAGATAGACTTAAAGCATCCAGAGATCGTCAGAAAAGTTATGCGGATAATCGTCGGAAGCCTTTAGAATTCCAAGTTGGCGATAATGTGCTTCTAAAAGTATCTTCATGGAAAGGAATAGTACGATTTGGGAAAAGAGGAAAATTGAGCCCAATGTACATCGGACCATTTGAGATCTCTGGAAGGATTGATCCAGTAGCATACAGACTCAACTTACCTAAGGAGCTAAGTGCTATCCATGATACGTTTCATGTATCGAACCTCAAGAAATGTCTAGTTGACGATTCATTAATTATACCTCTAGAAGAAGTTCAGATTAACGATAAGTTGCATATCGTAGAAGAACCAATGGAGATCCTCGATAGAGATGTTAAGCGCCTTAAGCGAAGAAAATTTCCGATCGTGAAAGTTCATTGGAAGACAAGGCGTGGGCCTGACTATACGTGGGAATGAGAGGACTACATGAAGGACAAGTATCCTCACCTCTTTGCTAACAAACCGGTTAAGGATGAAAGTTCTTGAATTTCGGGACGAAATTCTTTTAGCCGGGAGAGACTGTGACAACCGTCAAATTTTTGTTTCAAGTTAGAACTGCACTGAGAGTTTCAGTTACTAATGTTATAGTGGACACAGTCGAATTTAGCAGTAAAAACAGTATTGTTAGGAAAATTTAAGAATTTTGCCTAGCATTTGCCTAAATAAGTGAAGTATCCATAAATCTCATAAAATGTCAATTCAAATACCCTAAATATATATATATATATATATATATGTACCTTTCTAAAATAAATACTTGCAAATACAATAAGTATCATTCTTATTAACCTAATTAAATTATATGTTTAGTTTAAATAGTTATCAAATTCAAAAAAAAAGAGATAAAAATAAAATAATAAAGAGCATTGTTGGGAGGTCCAATCACAATATACCCACATTAACACTCCATCTCTCTCTTCTCTCCCTCCCAAAAACGTCCACCAACACCCACCCATTATATCCTTCCTTATTCTCAAGAAAACATCTTCATTTCCACCATTCTCTCTTTCTATATTCAAACTATCTCTTCTCTCGCTCTCTTGGCCGAAATCAGCCTCAAGTCACACAAGAAAACATTCAATCCTTGAAGATTTTGAAGGTAAACATCATCTATAGAGTGGGTAAATTCATCCCCCTTGTGTTCTCCTTCATCTCCTTCCCCTTTCTTTGTATTTCCCCTACTTTTCTTCAATGATTCTTGAGTTTCTGAAATATAGGACCTTCATGGACCTTTTAATGGTAGATTAATCACCAATGACATGTTAAATGTCAAGCAAATGGTGATAATCCATGATCCATACAAGAAGAACTCAAGAAAATGAAGTTTTGATTACATGCATGTGGATTTTTGCTATAATCTGAGATGTGTGAGTTCATGCATGTGTTTATAAAAGTTAAAAGATGATTTTGGCCTAAAAATCTATGATAAAATAATGGTAAATAAGTGTACAAATCAAAGAATCAATCATATGAGTGAAAATAAAGAATTAAAACACTCATTTTCCATGAATAAGTATTTTTAGTTTCTGGCAGATTACATGCATGAACTTAATCCGACCATATCTTGACAAATACTTACTTAATTGATATGATTCTTCTTCTGGAGCTTTGTTTATTGAGTTATGTTTCAAACCCAAGTGGTTTCATGTAAAAACTCGAAGATTTGACCCTTCAACTACCCATATCAAGTTAAGAGTGCAAAGACAATCTGACACAGTAAAATCTCTACTTAAATCAGTCATAACTCTCTTAATATTCCACTAAAATTCTTGATTTTTATTCTGGAATTCATTTTGATGAGTTATATTTCAAACCAAAGTGGTTTCAGTCAAAAATATGAAGATTTGAGGTCTCAACCATTCAAACCAAGATTTCTGTGCAAGAAATCAGAATCTGGCATAGTAAAATATCTACCTTAAACAGCCATAACTCCCTCAATATGTAACAAAAAATGATGAGTTTTTCTGGAAGATAGATCTTTGAGTTAAGTTTAAAAGCCAATTTGAATCACTGAAAAATGTTGAGATTTGACCCTCCAAATGGACGTGACAAAAAGAATGTGCAGACTGTCTTGATAACTGTGACACTTAAACATAATCATAATGATTAAAATACCTAACCACCTCTAAAAATGGTGCTACTTATGTCAAAAGTTCCCTAAGACGTTAAATTAAAATATATAAAAATTTGGTTAAATAAATAATCCGATAAAATATTTAATTATGACCATAAGTGAACCTAAATTCTGCCAACAGAAAAGTAAAAACTCTAATTCAAGAAAAAAAGATTTTTTTTAGGAATATTAAAATATAAGAAGCATATAAATTGTAGATTTTGTCAAAACCCCAAATAAGAACAATATATACATGTATATGAATGTATGAATGATACCCAAATAAATAAGAGATTTATAAGAATTCGAACTTGGGATAAAACACAAGGTAAATAAGAAATACAAATATATATGTATAATTAAATAAAGTATTCATCATGAGGAAATTATAAAACATGGTACAAGGGATTAAATACTATATAAAACTTTTAATTTTAGACCCTTTTCGTCACTTGTTATGGAGAAATTGCGGTAACTTCAATCTAACATGTATTTATGTATTGATTACTAACTTCAATTAATTCCTTATAACTTATAATTTTTAATCACAACAAAGGCATTTTATGATGATTTGGGTAACTAAGCGTTATCAAGGCCTAAGGTTTAAGCATATAATCTTACTAGTATCCTTACGTTCGTAGGATCGAAGTAGGATCGTTTTACGGGTTGCATTGTGAACCTCTTGGAGCCATCTTCGCTTATCATGGTGAGTATTCACAGCCCATTTTTACTCTTTTGTTACAATTTGTGGTGAAAAGCATGATATTGAATTTCAAACTGATTGAATTATACTATGAAATGTTAAACCTTAAATTTAATTGTTCGTGCACTAGGTATGTATACTTTTTGATGTGCTTGAGTTTTAAATGAAAAAGTCCCCACTAGTTAGACACTACCTATTAACTCATTACGAGCCGATGGTATTTGTGGGTAGCGCTATTTGGATTAACAATCCCACTTTTAACTAACGAGCTAGAAGTGCACTTTACCAGTAACAACAATGGTCTTACACATGTGGAATTATTTCACCGCTGAGGTAGGACGTGAAAAGAATATAAGGGGCGTTGGTTTGTCGAAAGGCTTGGTAGTGGCTCAATGTTAAGACATCATAGTATACTTTATACCTTGTGCAAATACTCGAACAACCGATTACTTAAACTTCGTGTGAACAAACGTTTCACAATAGCGATTTTTGAATACAATATTATACCTTACGCATGTTGACAACTGAATACTTTATCCACTGTGCGGATTTACAAAGTTGCTTTAAAACTGTTACGCATACCGAAAACCTGTGAACTAACCAACTATTCAATAGTTGACCCTTTTTCTTTTTATCGTGCTTTTCAGGAAATAGCAAGTAAGGTTGGAACTTTATAAGGCACCACAAGTAGCGGCATCCAACACTATTTTCCTTATCATCTCAATTTACGTTTTTTTGGACAATTTGTATTTTGGAACAAGATGTAACTTTTGTAAACTTATTATACTATGATGATTGTGTGTTGTCTTCTACCTTACGCAATGAAACCTTGAGCCGTGACATCCCGTGTTTCCGCTTTAGCGGGGTGTGACAGTAGCGCTGATTATTGGGAGTCGGTTGCTTGTAGAACTTCTGTTGGAAGGATTTGGAGAGTAGGACCATTGCTTTCTTGATGACAGCTAATTCAGGATCAGAATCACTGTCTTCCTTTTCTTCAGGTTCTGACTCCGATTCACTTTGCTTTTGGGCACGTTTGGAGTGACTCCCAGAAGATTTGCCTCGTTTGGAATACATGAGAGCAAGTGGATCAGTTGGCGGCTTGGATACAGACTTCTTTTCATTCAGGATTTCCAACACCTCATCTTTGTCTTGAAGAAGCGTCTCATAGAGTTCGTGGATGCCAACATTTTCCATCAATCGGTTGTGCTTGACGTGAGATGAAAATACCTTCCATTCAGGCAACATGTTGTTGAAAAACTTGAGTGCGTTTTCCGTGTTGGAGCGAGTGATATGGTTCTTGTTAAGCTCGTTGAGAAGTAGACAAAAACATTCATAGGTCTGGGTGAGTGATTCGCCGGCGCGCTGCTTAAATCCATCGAACTTAGTTATGGAGCTATTGATCTTCAACTGATTCCCGACTTCGCTCCCGCACATCATCTTCTCCACCTGATCCCACATACCCTTGGCTGTCTCTTTGTAGTTGTCGATGGCAGTGTAGATCGTGTTGGGTAGAGCCTGAACCAGATACCTCTTAGCATGCTTTTCTCCCTCAAGCATGGCTCTTTTGTCGTCAGTCATATCCATGAGTGCCTTTTTCACCGTGCGAGGTGGGTCACCTACTGCAGCTGGTGGAACGGTCTTCATGGGTGTAGGTATTGGCCCGTTTTCTAAAGCTCGCCAAATATACTCAAAATTGTCCTTCGACTCGATGAAGATTTTGAATCTGTCCCGCCACTGGCTGTACTCACCTTGGTAGAGGCAAGGTGGTTTGGAATCGGTGCCGATAGTAAGAGCATCGCATGAAGACATCTTTAGTTGCACTAGAGTGATCGTCAGACGATTTGTTCTATTCAAAGTTATAACCTAACGCAAGGCACTACGAGTGGTATCCTAACGCAGGTTCTACGAATGGAGTGTACTAGAAACAGGTAAGAATTCAACAGAAATGAACTTACCGGATAGGAATCCGGATGTAGTGTCTGATCTGGAAGTGTCCGGATCAGATTGAGTGAAAACAGATCAAAACACAGAAGTGTCCGGATAAGCAAGAGTGTCTGGACAAACTAAGTTTCCGGATAACAATGGGTTACCGGATGTAAAGGTTTCCGAATGAAAATATTAAACACAAAATAACTTACCGGATGAGAGGCTTTCCGGATGGAATGCGTGCCGGATGAATTTGGTATCCGGAAAGAATCAACTTGACCGGAAACTTTGAGTTGTCCGGATAATATAGGTTACCGGAAACTTCGAGTTGTCTGGATAAAATATTTTACCGGAAACTTTTGGTTTCCGGAACAATTGTATCCGGAAAGATTTAGAAATAGTGAACTTACCTGGAAAGTTGTGTGGTACCTGGAAAGACCTAGGAATGTTCCGGAAAGCTGATTGGTGTCCGGAAACTGCGACAAGGGTATCCGGAAACAGCGGCTGGAGTTTCCAATTCGATTGGGAATCGATTAGGGTTGCTCAAAATCGTTCCTGAAAGGTTAGGAACTCGACCAAACACAAAAATAACAATACCCACATCGATTTTGAAGCAAAAACAACAAGTTTTGATGGTAAAAATTCGATTTTTAGCAAGAACACAACCAAAAACTTTGAACTTTAATTTGCTTAAAAATCACTCAAATGATCGAATTAGATTGCGAAAACGTGCAGAATCACTAATAAGAATGATGCAAACAGAATGCAATAAACGAAAACGATCAATTTCAACCGAATCAGAATATAGATTTCTAAGCAAGAACACAACCGTATGATCAGAAAACTTACCGGAATTCACGAAGAACACTTTGAATCGATTAGTCCGTCTGCTCTGATACCAATCGTGAGTCTCAGATCCATGCAACGAACAATGAAGAAATCAATAGATAAGAACAGGTGTTATGATTTCAACTGGTCATCCAATTAGCTTTCAATTGTAGAGAGAATTACAATACGATTCAGGAAAGCAAAATAGACAACTGTCTTAATTCTAAGCTAATTACAACTTTTTATACTATGGGCCCGTGGCAACAAGCCCACGGCCCGTTCACTATTAAGGCTTAAAATAAGAAATTAACATTTATCCCTTGAACTTCTATTCAACACATTAATTGACCCTAACATATCCCTACCTCCTGCTGAAACTTTCTTCATTGGCAGAGTAATCAGCAATCCTTATGGCATCATCTTCTATGACTTCAGTGGTCGTCCGTGCTTTCAACGCATCTCTGAATTATACAAAACTCCTATCGAGCAACTCAGAGATTTATTATACTGGTGCGAGTACAAACAAAGTCTCCTCAGACAACTCCTGAAACCCCACATCTATCGCGAAGCAAAGAAAAGGAGGGAACAGGGAGTTACAGTCCCTGGCTGGATGATCCCAGAGACTGACACTCTTGATGAACTCGTTAAGAAAGAACCTGGTTAGCTGATAGGATTTCCTTGTAATTATTCTATCTTTATCAGCTTGTATCTTTTGTACTTGTAACTTAATTTGCTGTACTTGTAATTTTTCCACTTCCCTTTGTAACTTATACGAAGTTTAAAGAAAAATTTCAGCGAATGTACTTTACTCCATCAGTACTCAAAAGATCCCAGAAAACAGTAAAAGGGACAAATATTTTATGAGTTCTTTTTATCCTTATGTTTTCATAGTTAGCAATTTTCTTTTGTTGCTATGTCATAATCAAATAGGGGGAGATTGTTGATCCAAACCCTCAGTGATTTGATAATGACTCTCCAAGAATCACTTAGTGAAAGTTGTAAGTAGACAATATGTATTAATGTTTTGTCATCCAAGAAAATACTAAGTCTGTTTAGTATCGTTGATAAAACATATGCTTTAATTTACATTCAGCGAACACTGTTCATCAACAAGCCCTGAGCCTGTTCAGATCTGTTGATGATTGCTGATAGTTTTAGCTGTTTACTTATGATCCCTGAAGACAAGTTTCACGTCAATCATGTTCTACGCTGAAGTCGAAGATCAAGCCCAAGAACCAGCGACAAGTCTTCTAATGAACTGATGCGGATATCGGGGAAGCCAATATTTGTCCACTCAACGTGAATTTTCCAGTATAAGACTTCAGCGAACGCTGAACTTTATCACTCACTGATAAAGATCTATTCAGCGAACACTGATCATGAAGTCTTCCTCTACAAGTTACTTTTGTCTTCCCCCCTTGCACCCCTCCGTACGAAAATGTCAGAAAGGACATCCCTTTTGTCCAGGATCGTACAACCGACTCTGATTCTACATTGTACATCATGCGGCTACTAAGGTTGTCTACCAAGGTTAAAACATGCAACCAATCAGCTGATGCCATGTGTAAAGTTATACTGTTGTACATTAAATGCATGCAGTATATAAGAAGAACCCTACTTTAGAAATGAAGCGCTCAGCCATTCTTCTTCTCTCTACTACTTTGTGTTAGAATATTATTAGTAATATTCTTATCTCCTTTATGTCTTAATTCTAGTGCAATAAACTTAGTGTTTCTCATAACCTGTTTAGATTAGGTTTAATCATTAATCTTGTTCCGCAACAAGTTGTAAATTGTTTGATAAATATCAATAAACAATTTAGAAAAGTAAAATCTGTGTGTTTGTATTCAACCCCCCCCCCCCTTCTACAAACTTGTATAACCCCTCCGGGACCAACATAAACTCCCAAGGGATGTAGACAATCCCAAGGTACACTAAACCCACTGTGCAACCCGACTCCAAATCAGTATACCACTTCGTAAAGAACATGTAAACAACTTGCATGCATTAATAAACATTTTCACATAATGTAATAATAAATCTTTTCAAATTGTTTAATCATGCCAACATGCTCAATACCATATTCAGTTATGAAAACTTTAGCAAAATATTTCATTTGCACCAAAAGTGTTAAGGGAACTCACCTGAGCTTTAGCACTTCGACACACGCTCCGAAACTCACATTACCTCAAACCGAGCACCTGAATTGGACGACATAAGAATGGTGTTAAACCATCTAATCACGTCCCAAAACCATCCCTAAGACAACCCTTAAATGATACCACAATCCTAGCCTAAAACAGTACGCGAAACAAGAGCCGAAAACGCGCGACAGGACTTGGCGCTACTTCCCGCACTAGTTAACTCGTGCCACAACGCGCGCGGGACACTGGACAACCTTTGGCGCTACTTCCCATGCTAGTTAACTCGCGCCACAACCCGTGCGGAGCACCTGCACTCGATTTTCCGCCGAAAACTATTCTTTCTCACTCCCAACTCGTCCCAAATCGATTTTAAGCCTTCTACTTGAGGTAGTCGATGTTCTAAGCCTTTCCCTACACTCACCAAACATCAAAACATCATTTAATTCAACAAAATCCATCCAATCCTTGATTATTTTCCCACAAAACCCACCAAAACCTCAAACAAGAATGAAAATGAGGAAAACCCCAACCATGGTGATTCTTGAACAATACCTGAGTGAAAACCAAACAAACACCCAAACAAAACAACCTCCCTTGAAGCATTCACCCAAAACACTAAAAGAATAGAGATTCCTACACCAAACTCTTCCCATTAATCCCTTCAATTAAAGAAAACATGAGAGGGAATGATTACCTTGAAGAAGATGAAGAATAAACACCACTTTCAGCTTCCAAATCCAAGCTCTCTTCAAGAAACTTCAAGAACTCTTCAAATTCCTCTCTAGCCACCAACAATACGTTTGAGAGAAGCATCAAATGAGGGTTTAGGGGTTTTACCCCTTAAATAAATTTTCATATTTTCCATTAAGTCCTGAAAGTTGCATTCTTCACACTTTAGTCCTGAAAGTTGCATCCTTCACACTTTAGCCCCAAAATTTCCAAAAGATTCAGAGTAATGGACATGAGGTGTTACAATATCATTATTTTACGAAAACGCGAGAAGACCCTTATCACATATGGTAATACACATGAGGCAACATGGTGGTGCTCGAGTTGGCGAATGACGTTATGCCAAAGGTCATATACGCATCTGATTTAGTATCACGTATGCTAAACTACAATAAAGCGTGTTCTTGCATTTTCATAAAAAGAAGGTGGTCTCGTTTGTAATAACCGTGTTTATTTTGTAAATAAAGTATAATGGTGTGTGTGTGGTTTGAAGATTTAAACTTTGGTGGCAATTGTGAGAATAAGAGAAATAAGGTTAAAACCCTTAAAACCCCTCATTCCATTCATCAGTATTGTGCGGTTGTGTGTGAAGCTTGGTGTGGATCATACCTTACCATTGGGGAAGAAGAGTTTGGAAATTGGAGCTAGGGTTCGTGAATCTTCATCTTCTTCGAGGTAATCATGTCTCCTTTAAATTTCTATCCCTATCGTGGGTTTGTTGACGTTTCCTCTTTGGAACTCTTCAAAATGGTGTGGGAAATCGGGAAGGAGTATTAAATGGAGGAATCAATGAGTTAAGAGTGTGTTTTGGGTTGGAACCGATTCCTATTAATGATTACAATGGCCATATCCTTTTCGTAGTAGCTTAAATTCATGGTTCAGTTAGATTTCATGTCTGGTGGGAAAATCGTTATTCGATAAAACCCCCATTGTTCGATAGTCGCCCTATCCGAAAACCTTTGGGAATCCGGATGAGTCGGGGTGGTGCGAATCGGGACGCCAGGAGTTGTCCGAAAGTTGGTACCGAAATCCATAATGGAGTCCGGATGTTGGTACCGGAATCCGAAAGGAGGGAGTCCGGGAAAAGTACCGGAATCTGGAAGGGGGGAGTCCGGAGAGCAAATCCGGAATCCGGATTGTCTGTGTCCGGGACTCTGAGTTGTCAGTAGTAATTTACAGAGAGTACCTAGAGGGTCGGGACGCTGCGTGAGTAGTTGAGTGACTTATCCACTCTTGTGTGTTGGGGGCAAATATAGATTCTGACTGAGGATAGCAGTTTCAAGTGAGAACATTTAGCGTGGACGCCAGGTGAGTCTTCTTAAACTGAAGCTTGGGCATACTTGATATATTTACTTGTTCATTTGTATATTGAACAACGTGTCGTTATGTGGCTTAATTATGCATGTAAAAGAGGTAATATTATGATTGATATGGGGAGTGTGTCCCATACTGTAACAACCCACACCAGACTAGCCAAAACAAAACCACATGCTTAAACTAAAACTGCCAAACATGGCCCACAGTCTCACAATATCAAAATTCAAAACTTGGGTTTACGGAATAAACCCTAATTATAACTGAGAAAATTAACTATCAATAGGAAAAGAGAAAGTCTTCTAGTTCCACTAAAGCACGCCTGCAATCACATCTTCTCCTTTCCACTAGCCGAACCCTCCCTAACCTACCTAAAAAGAGTTTCAGTTTTGAAAATGCGAGGGTTAGACCACAAGGTATAGTGAGATACCTCAAACAACATTCACACCACAAATAGTATTTAAAAGAGTTTACGGAAAACATTAAGCAAAGACTGATCTTGCAAGTTAACATTAACTAACATATAACTGTTATTCCTCGCCTGGTTATGCTCACACCTGTGACCTGGTCTAGGGCACACACCCGCCGTGGGGAACAGACCGAGTCCGTTCGATTATTCCATATGGGATACTCTCCCCATATACAACATAACATCAACTTTATGGCATGCATAGATAAACCAAATACAACCACACAGTCTAAGTAAAAATGTACACGCAAACAAACAAGTACCATCAAGCTTTGGTTTAGAAAACTCACCTGAAGTCCACGCTAAGAAAGCTCACTTGCCAACGTTTATCTTCTACCCGCACCTACAATTGTACCCAACACACAAGACTAGCTAAGCCACAAGCACTCTTGCATCTTACATATACCGAAAGTCCCGCTTAAAAGAAGTCCGGACTCGGTTCCGGATTCTGCATTGGTTTTCTGGTACATACCGGGTACCGATACCACTTCCGGTACCTACCTGATTTTGGTATCACTTCCGGTACCTACCGGATTCCGGTACCACGTCCGGTACGTACCAGATTCCAGTATCACACATCCGGATCCTTCTCAACATCCGGTGTCTTTCCGAATATCGGCTTCCGGTATCGCTTGTGGGTCCAACTCCAGACTTAGCGACTTCTGGATAAAGGGTTTTCTTACGAACGATTTATTCCTAAGATTAATAGATGATGATTTCACACGACTCCAAAATCGATGTTAATCCGTTATAGATAAGGATATAATAATAGCCATCTTAATAAGATATACCCTTAATTTTTCTACACCAAATACATAGAAAGAACACACACAAACTCCATTTCCTTTTCTTTCCAAAGATGAACAAAACTTCAAACTTTTCCACTCTAAACTTCTGATTATGATATTAAATAGCAGGAGATGAAGGTTACCTTGAAAGATGATTTCACACACACAATTTGGAGAACCCCAAATCGTCTTGACTCCTTGATTTTTGAACCCACCAGTCGCACCTCAGCCGCACACAGTGATTTGGAGAGATTGGGATTCTTAGGGTTTTTACCCTTATTTATACCTTTCACAAAAGAATACCAACTTTCCCTCTTTCACACTTTACACCCCAAACTTATTATCTATTCACAAAAGAATACGGTTATTACATCATCCTCCCCTCAAAAGAATTTCGTCTTCGAACAATCGAGGGAAACGGGCCCTCGTCTCCGATTCCACTTCCCATGTTGCTTCTTCCCCCTTGTAGAAGTTCCACTGAACTTTTACTAACGAAATTTCTTTACTCCTCAACCTCCTGACTTTGCGATCTACGATTGCCAACGGTTCCTCAACAGGTCCATCCCACTTTCTATTATCCACACTCCTCTCCGACAACTGTCGATTCTTTTCTTTCTCAGTTAGCTCTGCTACGTCGACCGCCGCCTGAAAGGTTGCGAGGCCATTATTTTGCACCAGTTCCCTTATACCGCTCTTCAGCCCCCAAACATACCTTTCAACACGCCTTTCCTCCGTAGGCACATATATCTTCTCAAATCGCGGCTTCTTGATGAACTTAGAGGTGTATTCCTGCACAGTCATCGACCCTTGCTCAAGCCCCAGAAACTCTTCTTCCAACTTCTTTACTGCCGCCAACGGGCAAAACTGAGCCTTGAACCTTCTAGTGAACGTTTCCCATGATGTCGTCTTTGCCACCTCCGTGGCCTTACCACCCGTCTCAACATCCCACCAAAAGATTGCATCTTCCTTCAGCATCGACATAGCAAACAATACCTTATCCCCCTCCGCACACTTGCTTGTATCGAAAGCCATTTCCATCTCCCAGACCCACCTCATTGCCAAAACTGGGTTGCGCTCCCCACTGAAGGACGGGGGTTTGCACGACACAAAAGTCTTGAAAGTGCACCCTTTTGTTTCCTTCGACTCATTAGCCACGAATGGAGTTCACATTGAATAATCTCCTACCACAGTCGGAGGTACGCTAGACACCTCAGTCTTTGTCTCGTTTCCACTCTTTGATTGTCCTCCCGGCGTGGTCTTTACCTGGTTCTCCAGCAGTGCTTGCAGAGTCTCTTGCAGCTTGTCCATCTCAGCAGTGAACTTTTCCTCAGTCACAAAAGCCTGGTTCCGCCTCGGGCTTTTTGACTAACTCCCCCTCACAGAAGCGGTACTCTCGGTTTGGCACGGATCGCGCACCTCCGGTGCTCCCACACTCTTAGCCCGACTGGCGGCCGGCCCCTTCTTCCCACCTCGAGTCACCACACCAAATTCTACTGCCTAGGTGGCCACTCGTCGGGGTGCCCTTCCCCGACCCCTTCCACGGCCTCCGCCCCTTCCGTGGGTAGCCGTCTGTCTCGGAGGATTCACTGGTCCGTGTTCCAGAATTTCCACCACGTAGATTTCTCCCGCAACCGGCACTGTGCCCACAACTAGCACATATCTACTTCTCAAACTTCGCTCTAACATTCTTGAATACTGAAACATCACACGATAACATAACTTAACAATAATCCCAAAATAACAAGACAAGAATAAGCACCATCATGCACCTGTAAATTCACAATTACACTGGCCAGGTGTAATTCCGAACTTACCTTACATGATAGTTCTCACCACCCTATTATTCACGTTCCCAGTGAGGTCTTCCTAGGCCTTCCTACTTTCTCAGTTGTACTCCCTAGTTCCTACAGTTTAAGTTTAGGCCCATCCGGTTACCTAAATCTCTTAAACTAGTGCTCTGATACCAACTGTAACAACCCACACCAGACTAGCCAAAACAAAACCACATGCTTAAATTAAAACTGCCAAACATGGCCTACAGTCTCATAATATGAAAATTCAAAACTTGGGTTTGCGGAATAAACCCTAATTACAACTGAGAAAATTAACTATCAATAGGAAAAGGGAAAGTCTTCTAGTTCCACTAAAGCACGCTCGCAATCACATCTTCTCCTTTCCACTAGCCGAACCCTCTCTGACTTGCTTACCTGAAAAGAGTTTCAGTTTTGAAAATGCGAGGGTTAGACCACAAGGTCTAGTGAGACCCCTCAAACAACATTCACACCACAAATAGTATTTAAAAGAGTTTACGGAAAACATTAAGCAAAGACCGATCTTGCAAGTTAACATTAACTAACATATAACTGTTATTCCTTTCCTGGTCACGCTCCCACCTGTGACCTGGTCTAGGGCACACACCCGCCTTGGGGAACAGACCGAGTTCGTTCGATTATTCCATATGGGACACACTCCCCATATACAACATAACATCAACTTTATCCCATGCATAGATAAACCAAATACAACCACACAATCCAAGTATAAATGTACAAGTAAACAAACAAGTACCATCAAGCTTTGGTTTAGAAAACTCACCTGAAGTCCACGCTAAGAAAGCTCACTTGCCAACGTTTATCTTCTACCCGCACCTACAATTGTACCCAACACACAAGACTAGCTAAGCCACAAGCACTCTTGCATCTTACAGATAACCGAAAGTCCCGCTTAAAAGAAATCCAAACTCGGTTTCGGATTCCGCATTGGTTTTTCGTTACATACCGGGTTCCGGTACCACTTCCGGTACCTACCGGATTTCGATATCACTTCCGGTACCTACCGGATTTCGGTACCACTTCCGGTACCTACCGGATTCCGGTATCACACATCCGGATCCTTCCCAACATCCGGTGGCTTTCCGAATATCGGCTTCCGGTATCTCTTGCGGGTCCAACTCCGGACTTAACGACTTTCGGATAAAGGGTTTTCTTACGAACGATTTATTCCCAAGATTAACAGATGATGATTTCACACGACTCCAAAATCGATGTTAATCCATTATAGATAAGGAGATAATAATAGCCATCTTAATAAGTTAATCCCTCAATTTTTCTACACCAAACACATAGACTCCATTTCCTTTTCTTTCCAAAGATGAACATAACTTCAAACTCTTCCCCTCTAAACTCTTGATTATGATATTAAATAGCAAGAGATGAAGGTTACCTTGCAAGATGATTCCACACACACAATTTAGAGAACCCCAAATCGTCTTGACTCCTTGATTTTTGCACCCACCAGTCGCACCTCAGCTGCACATATTGATTTGGAGAGATTGGGATTCTTAGGGGTTTTACCCTTATTTATACCTTTCACAAAAGAATACCAACTTTTCCTCTTTCACACTTTAAACCCTAAACTTATTATCTATTCACAAAAGAATACGGTTATTTCACATACATAATAAATGAATAGGTTCTTTATAATTATTAAGGGCGGGTGTGTGCCCTAACACGATGTCACTAGTGTGTACATGACCAAAGCATGGAACATCAGTATATGTGTGTTTGTTTTAAACTGTTAAGGGCACAATGGTTCATTATTTCATTTAAACTCACTCTTTAATTGATATGTGTGGTGCGATGTTGTTATCTTGAGGGATCTCACCAGACCTCATGGTCTAACCCTCGCTTTTTCAAAATGTAAAACCCTTTTCAGGTAAGCATGTAGTTGTGGGCAAGGACAGGGGCAAGATGTGAGTTGGTGCTTGCGTCTAGAAAGATCTAGAAGACTTTCCCTTTTTATAGATTTAGACGAAATTTCTCAGCTGTAGTAGGGTTATTTCCACGAACCCAAATCTTGTTTTAAAAGTTTGACTGTGTGTGATAATTGTGGGGCCGTTTGGCATTTCTTTTATTTAATTGCTGGATCTTTTGGGCTTGTTGGTTGGTTGGGTTGTTACACGTTTGAACCTTCCCTCTCTATATACATACGATCGTGGGAGAAGTTAGTTAATTTTCGAGAATGCTAGAAGTTCCAAGATCACATTTGATCACAGATTAAAATTACATGCGATAACATGTCCAAAAGGGACGCAGGAGACCTGGTCAACGTGACCAAGGTCGCTGGAAAAGTCACCCGCTCTATGGTTGGTCGATGCAACATGCTTATATCACATGTAATAACGTTTTTGTATCACATGTAATTACATGTGTCTTGGAACTTTCCATTTTCTCGTGATTTTCCCACATTCTATTTTGAAACTGACTATATGTATATCATGAGAGTTCAAAAAGAAAGCTACATGTCATGAAAAAGTAAGAAGAGGAGGTTAAGAGAAGATTCATATGTGTAATAACCTAAATTCAAGGCTGATTTTTTTTGTAAAGTAAAGGGGTTGAAAGTGGCGAACCTTGTTTATTTAGAGGACCAAAATGTAAATGGCATTAAAACGGGGGGGGGGGGGGGGGGTTGCTCCCTTTTTTTCTCTCTTCATTCTTGCCCCACGCCTCCACATAGTATGTGTGTGAGAAGAGCTCCCATTTAGGAGAAATATTGGAGAAAAATCAGATCTTGGAGAAAAAGCAATTATTGGAGAAAGACAAAGAAACTATTTTGATTCTTCAAATTAAGGTATGAAATTCATCTTCTTCATGCTTCTACCTTCCTCCATTGTTGAGATTTTGAGGTGATATTCAAAAGTTGAGAGATAATTGGGGTTTTCTTAATGAAACATATATTTGTTAGGATCTCTCTTATTTTGAGTTTTGGGATGGATTTCATTATAGATTCTTCTTATTTCAAATAATCACCCAATTTTGGGGGTTTTCAATATAGAAATCTATTTATGATTTTTGTGGGTAAAATGAGATTTGTATATGATTGGGTATTTACAAATGGTTTTGGAAATTGTTGTTGACTTGAGAGTATATTGGATTGAGGATAAATACTTGGTTCGATGTATGAAATCGGTGAGTATTCCTTACGTTTGTGGTTTTTAATGATTTTTGCAAATTAGAATGCCAATCTAGGTTTCAATTAGGTATGTGTTTATAGAATGCTTAAAAGTGAGTGGAACCCTTACTTTTTTCATTGAAGTGTGATAGATATGGGTGTTTATGCAAAATAAATTCATTGTGAAATTATAGAAAATAAGAAATCTGAGTTTAGAATGAGTTTGGGAATGTAAAGCTCGAATAGGGCATAGACTGTAGGTCCCACGGGTTGTCTCGCGATTTAGGCTGCATGCCAGGTCATGTAACTAGATGTGCAAAACCAAGTTTTGGAGAGCGAGCATTTGGGATTGTGCTTTGATAGGCAATCTTGGGCAGTTGTTGGTGATATTGTAAAAGGTATAATTGGGATGATAACTCACAATTTGGTAACCTAAATTCAGGTGTTCGGGTTGCGGATTCTTAGCCTAAGATGTGTGATCTAGGCTTGGACTTCAGGTGAGTTCTTCCTACCTCCTCAAAATTTACAAATGAGCGATGACTTTGCATGTTGGTTTGCAGACACACTTATCTTTTATTTGAAACGTGCATGATTTGGAAGTTGATCGTTATTTAAACTATGCATTTATTTGGGGTGGGCATGTGACGAATTTTGTTGTGAGGTGTGATCCAACTAGAATGCGTGAAGTCTTTTCATGTTATTTATCTAAGGACAGGTGTGTAGCCCAAACACATTTTCACATGTGTGTTGACCATAAGCATGTGTCACCCACATATGTTGGAAGTGTGCATAATTATTTATGGTGTGACCTATTACTATTCGTTTTACAACTCGTACATGGTGATATGTTGTGGTGTGAATATTATGTTATTGACACTTTGAGTTTTTTGTTTTGGTTGTTACAATATGTGACCTATATGAATAATCTATTACATCAATTCACATATGCATCTGCAAGTAGGTTTCTTAAGGGGTTTTTTTTCAATAATTTACATATGAGCCTTTCGTTCTTACCTTCTCACGATATTTATCTTACTTATTTTCATCGACCCTTAGATATAGGAGGAGGTTTAAAAGAGAACACCTTTTGTAATAACCCACTTTCTTAATTGGACTATTTTTGTAAATTTTAAAGGATATTCTGGTAGAGGAGCTTGCATTATGGGGACCAAATATGTAAATTTGGATAAAAATGGGGTTTTGCACCCCATTTCTCCATATTTTCTCTCAATAATGCGTTCCACCTTTTGTGTGTGTGAGAGCGGGGCTCCCGTTTTGGGATAAAACTTGAGGAGGAAGCTATGGAGTTTTGAAGAAAGTTAAACCATGGAATTCCCTTTTGAGGTATGATCAATTTCTATTGTTTATTATGAAATCTATCCATTCATTTTGAAGTTTTATTGTATTTGGGAATTTTGATTTGGGGTGACTTTTGTCTAAGGAAATGATAGATTTTAGGGTGAAAACTCATTTTGCGTCGATCCTTGTTGTTTTCTAATTTCTTTATTGAGAAAAATTACCATTTCTAATGGTATCTTCAAGGGTTTCGGCATCTTAAGTTTTATATGGATAAAACCTTCTTGAAGGATATATTTGGGTGGGTTAAATGGTGTTTTGATGTTAGTATAATGGTTTAAATGGTTTAGGTCATTGATTACCTCAATTTTGGAGCATACAATAGATTTGGGAAAGGTTGGACAAGTGTGGTTTATGGGGATTTTGATGAAAAACTCGTGCAGGTGTGTAGCCCAAACACTTAGTCACATGTGTAAGTGATCATAAGTTTATGTCATCCACGTATTGTTAAGTGTATATTTCATCAAGTGTGAACTACTTTAGTACTATTTCAATTATTCTTAAATAGTGGTTTTGCTCGTGTGGATTTTATGCTAAAGGGAACTCACTAGACCTCTGATCTAGTACTTTCTTTCTTTAAAACTGAAAACCCTTTTTGGGTTAGTATCTTAATGAGAATTCTAGCAAGGGTAGGGCAAGATGTGAGCCTAGATCTAGATGATGGAAGTGATGCCTAGTAGTGTATCACTTAGACTTTGTCTAGATCTAAGATGTGGATGCGTTAGTCGTTGCAAACTATGAGATGTAATCGATATTATGACTCGTTTACTTTGGAGCAGTTTTGGCTATATTTAGAGTAAATTACATTCCCGGTCCATGTGGTTTGCTTGATATTTTGGATATAGTCCTTAAAACGGGTTTATTACATTGGGTGTTCCTGTGGTATGCCAAAACGCATGCTCCGAGTCCTTCCCTCTAACAAATATTTTTAACCTATTTAACTCAAGGGGTATTTTTGTCTTTCTACACCTATTTTTTTGTATTTTTCCTAATACAAAACAAAAAAAAGTTAATAAATAATAAAGACACCAGACCCCCCACCCACCCCTACTCCCACTACTACCCTCAACCCCCACCCCTACCACCTTTTTATTTCTTATTTGGAAAAAGACAAAAACATATGTAGGAAGACAAAAATACTCTTTGAGTTAACTGGGTTAACAGATTTCGTTAAATGAAAGAACCGGGAGCGTGCGTTTTTGCATACCACAGGGACGTCCAGTGTAAATAACGTGTTTTAGGGACCATATCCAATATATCAGAAAACCACAGGACCGGGAATGTATTTTACTCCAATATTTGTATGTTATTTCTATCTTGAGTTATTGGACTATTTGTAACAACCCAAAAATAAGGGCGAACAAAAACTTCCAAAAAACGGAAATAATGGTATATAAATTTGCCAAAGCAAGAGTGATAGCAGATAATTGTGTATCCAGAAATGCGGGCACAATGTTCCCACAGTGGGGGTACAAGTATATATACCGACACTGGGATCACTACAAGTAATATAATGGTAAAAGTACTGAATATCGTATCCACAGGGACTGAGTTACCGAGCTTTAGAGACTTTCATAAACTTCTTGCACAAGTTTTGATTGTCAGAAATATTGTCGTTTTGTTGGTGAAATAACTCTAAAATATGAAATGCACTTTTAAATTAAAGAATGGTATGGGGGTAAATGATTTCCTTGAGATGGTCGTAGTAACGAAATGGTTAGTCACTTTATAGTACGGAATGTCTATAACAAGCCCGATCTCTCGAAGGTGGAATTTTATAGACCGGTCCCTACAAAGTGCCCTTAAAGTTACCACTATTACCGACTGTTAATCTTGTCGATTTAACTAAGTATGACTCAAAAATGAAACTTCAATCAGTATGGAGATTTACCCCAAATCTCTTTGTGATATAAGTCTCGACCGAAGTTCAAACCTTAGTAAATTATACAAAACCCGTATCTCTACGTGGTTATCAAAGACTTTCTCAAATCTTTGTGCATCATTTAAGCCGTATTTTAGATTCGCCCCTCCGAGGTCTAAGATCTAATATTAACACTTAAAAGTGATCGGCTTATCTGTGTTGAGTGAAGTCCCTACTCAAGTGACCAAGCTTAAGAGCTAGCAACAGTGGCAATACCTAAGTGTTGCCTACTAGTCTCAAGTTCGATTCACACCCACACCCAAAGAGGTGATTAGCTCATAATAAAAGTAAATGACATAATAAAAGAAAAGAAATACGAGTTAACTAATTGCATTAATTAAAGATAACGTTAAACTACATATATAGATTGAATATAAAATGCGAAAGTAAAATGCGAGAAATAAAATACGAAAAGTAAAGACGAAATTAAACTACACTAATTAAAGTCTACACTTCAAGCTAAAATCATTTGCTTGAAGTGAGAAGAGAAAAGAAGAGAAATGGAGATGGAGATGGATACGACTCTTCAAGAAAGGAAAAGATGATAAGATGTTGAGCAACTAAATGTATTTCCCAAGGCTTGTATTTATACATAAGGAACATTTATACCAAACTGTATAATCATATTTCGATTCAAAGGGGGAGACCCATAACACCAATCAAGTTCCACCCAAAGAGTCGAGATACCTTAATGTCAACTACCATGAGTGACATGTGTTAGGACACTGTAGTTGTCCATAATATTATAAAGTTTTGTAAAGCAATAGCTTTGTTAATGGGCTTATGCTTAAGTGTTGTAACAAGTGAAGGTGACTATAAATAGGTCATTACTTGTAATATTGTAATAAGTGAATTCATAATACAAAATGTAGCCTTATAAACATCTTGTGTTCTCTCTAGATTAGATTTCATTTTCTAATAATGTTGTAGTCATCTTCTACATCTTCTTGTTACTAAATTCAGAAGCCCCGTGCTAAGTCTCAGGAGGGGGACATTGTTCATGAATTTTAGCATAACTCACGTATATGACATCATTCTCATATTCAGCTTGCCACATACTTTTAGCAACTGTCAAAGTTTAAAAGAGCTCAAGTCTTTCAAGATTTTCAGAAGGTGAGTGTTGGAGTTCAGTCTTTGATTGGATTGGAAGAGACGCTTGAGTATTTGCAATCATTATTCTGAAGTTTTGTTGACGATGTTAGACCTTTGAGTGCTCTTAATCATTCTTCTGACCTGATCAATCAGAATTATGAGTGCTTGCAATCATTGTTCTGGTGCTTTGGTTATGATTCAGACTTTTGAGTGCTTATAAACATCCAGCTATTTCTTGAAGATCGAAGTTCTGGATTCTCTTCATTCAGTGGTTTGAAGTATTTTGAAGATGAGTATTTTTCTACAGTTGTTGAACAATGTTATTTGCTTGGGTCGTCTCATCCCTACCGAGTAGCGCGTGTTTTTATCATTACTCATTCGAGCAAATTCGGACCAAGCTCTTAAGCCGAATTCTTACTCAACTCGTGGTCCAACGACGGATTATCTATTTTACACTAAATGCATACACTTTGAAGATGATTTTAGTGCAATTAGTCAGGGTTATGGAGTACATTGGATCTGATTTTTCAAAGTTGAAAGTATGATGAATAAGAGCAACTTTCAAGGGGGAGCCGAGCCTACTTTTGAAGAATTGCAACGCTAAAGTTTTTTCAAGAAAATCAAGGGGAGATGAGCTAAGAATTTAAAGATGATTTAGAAAGAGTTTTGTAAAGCAATAACTTTGTTAATGGGCTTATGCTTAAGTGTTGTAACAAGTGAAGGTGACTATAAATAGGTTATTACTTGTAATATTGTAAAGAGTGAATTCATAATACAATATGTAGCCTTCTAAACATCTTGTGTTCTCTCTAGATTAGATTTCATTTTCTAATAATGTTGTAGTCATCTTCTACATCTTCTTGTTACATTTTCTAGATCCAACTTGATCCAAAATCTTGTGATTTGTGTTGGATCCGAATTGTGACTATTCTACAGTGTTGTTAAAAATAAAAATAAAAATAAAAATATTTCTATAGTGTATTTCATACACTTTAAGAGTTTTTCAAAAAAAAAATTTATATAAAATTTTTCTATAGTGTATTTCATACACTTTCTGTTTGATTTTCTGAAAGATCAACTTCTATCAATACCAATGAGAGAAATGGGTTTGAAGCAAACTATTAAAACAGAAATACCTCCAATATCACAAATTTCTGTTAAATCTAATAATGAAAGTTTGAAGCAAGATCTTAAAACAGAAATATCTCCAATATCTCAAACTTTTGTTAAATCTAGTAGTGAAGGTTTGAAGCAAACTCTTAAATCTAATACTTCAAATCCTTCAGCTCCTGTGTTAAATAAAGAGGAATAAAATGCTAATCTGAAGAGACAAATTTTAGACATTTCTTCTTCAAATGCTAAACTTACTAAAAGAATTACTGATCTTGAAGTTTATATTGCAGGTCTTGAAACAAAGAAAGACAACTCAAGTTTGCACGATCAAATCGAGAAACTTCAAGAGAAAGTAATAACTCTTCAAAGTGAAAATGTTGTTATGAAGAGTAGGGAAGAAAAGAGAGTGAACTGGAACTAACATTTACGAGCTCAATTAAAAGAAGTTCAAGAGAAAAGAACAACGTTGGAAGATGAAAACGTTGAATTGAAGAAAAAGCTTTCTGAACGTGAAAGAGAGTCTCTTTCTTCAAAGAAAGTTCTTAAAGAAAAGGAAGTAATTGAACTGAAATGTATAAAACTTTCAAAACAAGTTTCTGACTTTGAGAAAGATTTATTTCTTGAAAAAGCGAAGCTCGAAAAAGAAAGAGCTGATTTTGAAACTGAACGAAATTTTTTTGAGATTAAAAGTTCTGAACTTTCCTTGAAAATCTCTGATTTAGAAAATCTTTTGAAAAAGGAAAGAAAAGATTTTGTGGAAAAGAAAAATCTCTTTGAAAAGGAAAATAAAATCCTTAAAAAGAAAATTATGGAAACTGTCAAAGAGATAACTGATAAGAGAAAGTTTTTGGAAAAAGATTTTGAATCGGAACGCAAATATTTTTAAGATGCGATTCTTAATCTTACCAAAAGATTATCTGGTTTATCAGCTGATATTATGAAGGATCAATTGATCAAATATGATCTCCAAAAGAAATTTGATCTAATTTTTAAAGAGAAAAATGTTTTGATAAACAAACTTAAAGAACTTGAAGACGTCATTTTTAAATTTGATGTCTCAAAGCAGGTTAGTCCTGATATTTTCTTTCAGACTCCATTTGTTGATTCAAATGATTCTGAATGCTCTTTTAAAACTGCTTCAAGTTCTAGTTTTAAAAACATTTCTTCTAAACAAATTAATAGATCAACTGATTTCTCAAAAGATCAGATTCGTTCAACAAATATCTTTTATAATCACTTGCTTGATAAATCGGATAAGGATTCAAAAGTGCCTAAAGTTAATACTTCCAATCTTAAAGAAGTTCCAGTCTTCAAAAAGGTGAAGATGGAATGGAGAGTTAAAGGCATAACTGTTCCATAGAAATATGTGCCAAAATCATCTGCATCCACATCAAAAGCAAAGAGGAACAATGCTCCGAAAGGTAAATCTTCTGTTCCACCTAATCTTGTTTATTCTACAAATCATCTGATTAGGTGGGCACATAAGAAAAGTTGTTGTTCCTACTGTGGTTCAAATGATTTTGTGCATAAAGAGTATACTTCTTATTGGTACGGTACTTACAGTATTCCTTCTAAGAAATCTACACCTAACACACTAGGACCCAAGTCCCGTTGGGTACCAAAATCTGCTTAATCTGTTTTGTAGGTTCTTCATGTGTTGTGCTGAATGTTACATATATACCACACACATGACTGAAAACAGAAGAGAAGCGGTGAAATTTTTTGAAGAGTATATATACCATTAATTAAGTTTTGAGCAAAAAGATAATGGCTTCTGAATAATTCAGTTCAGAACCCGTACTTCAACGATTTTGACTTTTGATCATATCAGATCAGGACTCGTTCTTCAACGACTATGACTTCTGAATTTACTTCAATCCGGGTAATTCAAAACTCGTTTTAATGATTAAGGATATTTTAATCCAAGTCTTGTTCTTTGTGCAGATTTTGTACACATAAAGATCTTTTGCACAAGTTAAGGGGGAGCTTAACTGATTTTAAATCATTATATCATAATTTGAGGGGGAGCTCAAATATTTCTGTCTGTACGTATCTTCTAATCTTAATCTCGGATTGTTTGAAAGAAGAACGACTTTCAAGCATGAAAAACGTGTTCTTAAATGTTCAACCCACTTCTCTATTCTCAAACAGATTTTATGAATTTAGAAATGTTATTTTAAATGTTTTCATGAAAATCTTAGATTATGATAACATCATTTCTGACTGTGTTTCCAAAGGTTAATACTTGTGTATTATCTTTTCTATATACTTTCAAGCATTCATACACACCGGTTCGGCTTCATATTGAATTTGTTATTACCATGTCTCCAAACGAAACAAATTTTCGATGGTAATAATCCCGTTTGTATTTCAATGTTGTTTAGCATCATACATTCTTTCAGCGTATTACTTAAACGTTTCATTCAAAGATTGTTTATATTTATTCATATAAACATATTTCAATTCTTTGATACTCTATCCTTTTATGATCATCATTCATAATATTTGATCTGATTGATACATTGTCAGATTCTCAAACAAGTCATTCGAATTCATTTCATTCATTCATTATCCTTGTTTTGAGAATTCCTTAATGTTTATTATTGAGGAGCATATATTCTGATGGCAATGTTATTCAAATGTCGATATTCATATTTGTTCAAGCTAAACTGTTGAACAACACAAATCACTTTAGGACATTTTCATGGGATCAGTGTGAGATTATTAAACTTCTATGGATCCACGTTAACTAGTGTTTCCTACCCAATAAGTTATCCGTGAGTGATTGAGGGGTGAGGGGTCTAAATCAAAGAGTGGGGGAGATAACTCATCCGGTTGAGTATCTCATTATGCTAAGGTAAAATGTAAATGAGTGTTTGGTTAGAAGTGAGCGGATTAAAAACAGAAAGTGGGTGTGAGAACAGAGTTAAAAGAATAAGAGAACTCTGCACCATCCATTTTCTGAGCCGGGAAGCCACATTACTGATTGGTTCACATTCTTTGGTGACCATCATTGAAACAGGCAATTAGCGCATGCCAACTCTTGCTTTAACCCCACCAGCTACTCATTTCTTTCTTAACAAAGGAATGTTTCATTTTTTCTTGGGGACGCAGCATATAATCTATCTGATCTTCACTCGGAAGGTCTAGATATTGAAAAAGAAAGAAGTTTGCCCCACCTTCGCTCTTCATTCATGCACATTGAGTCCGTGGAAAATTGTTGCTGTCTCAACAGTTTACACGCTTTGAGCCTATATTATTCAAGCATATGTTGCTTTATTCTTTCTAACACAAGCACGTACACACAAGGAATATGTTTTCTTGTCATAACGTTCATAGAAATTCCATTGTGGTTTTTCGATGATTGAATGGAAGCCCTGGGGGAGTGAACATCAAAAATCTCCTTTCCAAAGTGCATTCGTTGTACTAAGTGGCTTCGTGCTACTTACAGGCATTTTAACTGATTCATCCGTTGTTTCAGGGTTACCACATTCATTTTATCTGAATTTGAAAAGATTCGGATAAATATTTTTGGAATTGACGGTTTATCGGATAAAAAGAAGGAGAATGTTACGTGTAGTGTATAAAAGGCGTGCATAAATTGATAAAGGTTTTGATGATCATGATGCTCACAATCATCAAAAAGGGGGAGAAATAGTATATTGAAGAACATGGGATAAATTATACCCTGAAGAAAAGGAAGTTTTGTCAATGACAGATTCAGGGGGATAAATGATATGCTAAAGTCAAGAAGACATTCTGAGACGAGTTCGTTGTTCGAAAGACAATTTCATGGTCAAAGAAGATGAAGATACAAAGTTCAAGAAATCATTCAAAATTTGAGTTCAAAGCTTCAAAGATTTCAAAGCTTCAAAGTTCAAAGCTTCAATGATTTTCAAAGCTTCAAAGTTCAAAGCTACAAATATCTGAAATTCACGTTGTGAAAGACATTGTGAAAGACAAAGATTGTATTGTGAAAGACTTGAAGATAATTTGTTGAAGATTGTATTGAAGAAGATTGATTTTACATTGTGAAAGACAAAGATTTTTCACGTTTGACTGAAGAGTGTTCAAAGATGAGAGTTTAAAGACTATCAAAGCATCAAATTTCAACGTGAACTTGTGAAGATTCAATTGTTTGAAGAGTGCCAAAGCTTCAACGTTCAAAGCGGTCAGACTTAAAGTTTTGAAGATCAAGAGCTGAAGAGTGCTGTCATATTTTTTAAATCTTGAATCCAAAGGGGGAGATTGTTAGAGCATTATTGTATTCAAGATTTACTGTAAAGTCAATATCTGTAATAGTCTATGTTGCATTGTAAATGCCTTTATACCTTGTATGTTATTGGTATAAATAGGCATGTCTAGTTCATTAGCTAGTAACAATCTAGAACTTAGAGAAACACTTCATGCTAATGTCATTTTGTACTCATATGTTCAATATATGAATGACATATTCACTCCATATTCTCTCTGTATATCTTTGATTACTTCATAGCTAGATTTGGGATTTATCAATATGAAAAAGGCGCAACACACCCGAGGGTTTTACAACTAAGGTATTGCTCGGAATGGCGGAGGTCTAGGTACATACCCACACGCTGGCACCCAATACTATGTCTGTAATAACCCGTACCATTTGAAAAATTAAAAAGAAAATTTAGTGGTAAAAGTGAGAAAAATGAAAGTTTGGGGGAGTAGTGAGAAGATATAAAAATGGGTTAAAAACTCTAAATTGGAGATGTTCTCAATTTTATGTGATAGCGGCTACTATGTGTGTGTGTGTAGGTGTGTGTGTGTGTGCGCGATTGTAGAAGAGCTTGATATCGATTTTGGAGGTGAAGACTTGGAATCAGAAACTCAAGAGAGTGCATCCTAATTATTTCGTCAAGGTAATCTTCTGTTTTTAAATCTCTTGTCTGATAGAAATATTCTAGAGTTTGGTAGAGGATTAATGCGTTCGATAACTCTAAATATGAGAGGTAATCTCTGTGTGTCAAGTGGTGGCTTAAATCGGGCAAGAATCTAACTAGAGATGTTAGAGTTATCCTTTGATGACTCAAAACCAACTCCTATTTTGGTATATCGATAGGAATGATGTGTGTATGTTGATTTTGGGTAAGGGATGCACTTGCCCAAAGAGTCGGAGTCCGGACAGTGGTATCCGGACATATTATCCGGAAAAGTAGGAGTCCGGAAGAGAACATATCCGTAAAGGGGCACACTTTGGAAAATACCGGATGTCGGACAAGTTGTCTGGAAGTCCCAGGACTCCGGAAGGATCCGGACAAATGGCATCCGGACACCTTCAGAAAACGCAGTACCCGGAAACCAGGTTATCCGGTAATTGTTGTCCGGACTCTTGGGTCCAGAAAGCTGCGGTTGGATCTTTTTTTGGTGTTCTCTTATTGTGAGACGTTGGGCGTTACTTCGTGAGATTTAAGATATAGTTGAGAGGATTGTAGGAATGACCCTCACTATCTTCTTGGGATTTATAATGTTAGGTGTGCAGTACTAGGTGTGGTGGTTTCAATTAAAGGAGTTTATCGTGGACTCCAGATGAGTCTCCCTAACCAAATATCTTTATCAAATGTGTTTATATATGCCAATATTTGTTTAAACTGCATATTTTACTTAACGCTGTTAAACATGCATGATAGTGCGATTTTAAAGGTGTGATTACTTGGGTGTGGGCATGCAACGACTTCGGTGTGTATATGGAGGGTGTGTCCCATTAAGAATGTATATATATATATATATATATGAATTTGCTTCATATAATTTATCAAGGGCGGGTGTGTGCCTTAACACGCTATCACGGGTGTGTGTGTAACCATAGCGTGGGCCATCAGTGCATGTCGTTTGTGTGCATATCCTGAAATAAAGGTGTGATGTTCATAATTCCTTATATATTGCCTTATAAATTATGTTATTCGTGGCGTGAACCAGTATTGGAGGGAACTCACTAGATCTCATGGTCTAACCCTCGCTTTTCAAAACTAAAAACCTTTTCAGGTAAGCAGGCTGTCGAGAGTTCGTCTAAAGGAAATGGCAAGATGTGAGTTGTAGCTTGCGTATAGAAGGATTAGAAGACTTTCCTTTTATTTTGTAGTTATGTTCTCAACTGTAGTTAGGGTTATTTCCACAAACCTAGTTTTGTAAACTTTTGATAGTGTGACTCTGTTGGGCCATTTTGGCGTTCTTATTTAATGTGGTAGCTTGTGGCATGCTAGTTTGGTGTGGGTTGTTACAGTTGGTATCAGAGCCATAGTTTAAGAGATTTAGGTGACCGGATGGGCCTAAACTTAAACTGTGGAGTAGGGGGAAACAACTGAGATATAGGAAGACTTTAGGGAAGACCTTGATCACCGAGAATTCAGGACGATGGTAGTGAGGATTCTGTGGATCCCAGTTCGTGCAATCAATTCCAATACCAAATAATCAAGCATTACAAACAAGAATTGAATCAGTGATGTCATCCATATCATTCATAGTAAAAGTGTATTACAATGTGGAGTATGGCTATGAATGTCAAAGTGATGATTAATCTAAAAACAAAACATAATTAGGCTATTTATACCTTTAGATGTATTTTACATTTATGGCCCAAACATTAAGACAATTACAATTTAACCTTAACAATCTACCCCTTTGGCTCATAGTTTGGAATAGGCAGCTTCAGTCTTCAAGGTAGGAATCTTCGGTTTCTCGGTCTCTATCCCAGATAAGTTTCAATACGACGCATGGCTAGCCTGAATTCGATTCTATCAGTAATTTCTTCAATGGCACGGATCATAAGACATCTTCGGGCGGGTTGGCAATTGAAAACCAACGATTTGACTTTCGTGGTACTTATGTATCTATTCCAGTTGAAGACGAATCGCTTTTAATGTACCATCGGAGTATTTGGTGATTTCGGAGAATCTCAGGAAGCGACGTTCTCCTGACTTGTTTCGGTAGATCATACCGAATTCTGGTTCATAGCGACGTTCTTCTGGTTGTTTGGTCTTCTGACATTTATGATCGGTTGGTGGCTTTCGAGAGCGAGTTGGAAGTCAAAGACGTTGTAGTACAGGTATTGGCGATACATCCAGCGTCTGACAGCTCGAAGGGCAATCTGGATGTTAAACTTTCGGATTTCTAGACTTCGGAAGTAATTGTACATGTACTCGAAGTCGTCGATTCGTAGATGCTGAAAATCGGCTTTAGTGAACGTGTACATCTGCCCATTTCTTCTCCAAACTGTAAACTCAGGATACCACATCTTGTAGAACAGTTTGGCCCCAACTTCTCTGATCTGACCAAATGGACTCTTTGAATGAACATGCTCTTTCCTCTGAACTCTTCCTTTGACGAAAAGCATATATTCCTTCTTGAAGCTTTCTGATTCTTGACCTACACCCAGAACTGCATATGGATCTAACCGGCGGATACGGTGTGCAAACAACCATTTTTCTGTTTCTTCAAGAAATGCTTGTCGCAGTCTAACAATTCAGTATCTTCTTTCATCTTCACTGATTTCTGGTGGATTGACGTTTGAAGGACCGGCTTGATCAGGATTGGATGGATCGGCTTGATTTGGATCTGGTTGAGTAGATTGAGCAGTAACAGGTTGTGACTGGGTGAAGATCGAAGGAATCTGATCTGATGTCTGTTGTGGTGCTTGAGGAAGTAGAGATGCTATCGGGCTGATGTGGATGTCGTCTGGAGAATCACCACCCAATACATCATTAAGAAACGTGTCTTCCTATTCCTTGAACCATGCTGCTATGGCAACAACGTCTTTATCGTCTTCGGGCTCTAGATGGTCGATATCATTATCTGACACTACGATTAGTTGGACTGGTTGGCCATGAACGATGAAAAAGTTATCGTAGTTCAGATCCTCTTCATCCGACGGTATGTTTACCGTTTATGTATCTGCTGCCAGGATCATCCGGATTTCCTCCGCATTGACCTTGGGCTTTGCAACCGTTGGTTCAACATCCGGGTTAACATAGAGAACAATTTGCCTGTCACTTTCTTGTCCATATACCACTGATTCAAACATCTGAGTGATTTGCTCAAATGTATCATCATCAGGTTGACTTTTAGTACCTGTTGCCTCTTTTTCTGCTGCCATTGCTTGGCTTTCAGCTATTTATGGGACTGAAGTTTCTGGTACTGAAGTTGCATCAAGCTTGCGCTTCTTGGCGTTCTGCCCCTCATGGTCATCGGGGTCTTCCTCGTGATCATGTTGCCGCTTTTCGCCGCGAGCTTGTGCCTTACATGTGGTTTCCATGATGGTGATGCGCTCGGATAGCGCGTCCAATGAAGTACGGACAGACTGGAGACTGTTTTCCATGTGTGTCTGAAATGCTTGGAAATTGGAGGATGTTGGATGTGTGGGGGCCGGTGTTGGAGTTGGAGCAGGTTGGGTGGCCTGTTGAAGGCGTAGTAAGCTCAAACGATCCTGATCTTGTGGGGTGTCAAGGTGTAAGTGTAACACCCCGCTTACCACGACACAATATTGTCCGCTTTGCCCCACTGGCTCACGGCTTTGTTCTTGGCGACCTGGCAAGGACTTTGCAAGGACTTCCCAGGAGGTCACCCATCCTGGTACTACTCCCACCCAAGCACGCTTAACCACAGAGTTCCCAAGGAACCCGCATGCTTGTGGCCCCAAAACGCGTTGTGTCTGGTAAGGCCAAGGTTTACTAATATACCCAGCATCTCTCCTGTCCACGACCGATGTGGGATGCCTAAGGTGTTACACACACCCCCCCCTCAGGGACTCATCGTCCTCGATGAGGTTTGCCCCACGTCTCGAACGGCACAGGAGTGGCTCTGATACCATTTGTAACACCCCGCTTACCACGACACAATATTGTCCGCTTTGCCCCACTGGCTCACGGCTTTGTTCTTGGCGACCTGGCAAGGACTTCGCAAGGACTTCCCAGGAGGTCACCCATCCTGGTACTACTCCCACCCAAGCACGCTTAACCACAGAGTTCCCAAGGAACCCGCATGCTTGTGGCCACAAAACGCGTTGTGTCTGGTAAGGCCAAGGTTTACTAATATACCCAGCATCTCTCCTGTCCACGACCGATGTGGGATATGCCTAAGGTGTTACAGTAAGGATAGTAGTTTGGCCAATAGTAGGGTTTTCAACTCATCGACAGGCAGGTCGATAAGTGGTTGCACAGGAGCAGGTGGAGCTGGTATGGCTCTTTGTGGGGTTGGGCGAGTTTCAAGATCGGATTCAAGTATCGATGGCGAAGCCTTTTCGTTTTATTAGCCGCTTTACTTCGTCGAACTGCTTTTTCATTCTTTCTTCCATCGCCTTCTGATCCCGTTCATATTGTTCCCTGGATAAAAATGTGGGTAAGCTAACACCGGGATCACTTAGATTGCCCATTTCGGTAACTATCGTAGAGATAGTACCACCTACGTTCACGGATGGCATTTGGATAGCCGTAGTAGGATTTCCGTCCGATCCTCGTAAGCTGCTCGGAGGTAGACTTACTATAGACGTTCCAATCGGGTCACTCAGAGCACCGATAATAGCATATGTAGCGACCTGTGTCCTAGCCAAAGAAGATGTAATAATAGCAAATGGCTCTATACTCAATGGTGCGCACAAAGTAGTCGAGAACGGGGGATGCTAGTCTCTATTTACAATACTAGTACCTTCCGAGTGAAGGCCCGATAGCTGATGTGATGTATCCCCATGTTCTATTGAAACATGTATCTGTTGAGAGATACCTGAGTGGCTGAGGGGGATGTGCAATTGCATCGCTGGGTCCACGATAGCTTCTTCAATGTCCAGTCCCAACGGATGAGACTGTACAGCAGATGTGGCTACCCGACTAAGATTTGGCTGGAGTCTCTCTTTCTAATCTCTCTAAGTGACTATGCCACTCATTATTTTTCTTTGATCTCCATTCTCTCTCTCTCTCACAGTGTCATCATCTTCTACTTGAACTCCCTCATCACTCCTTATAATTCCCGTATTGGCTGGGATGGTGGTAGATGGTTCAGCGGATGATGTGGAGGCGGATTCGGATTCAACGGCTGTGTCGTTCGGACCAATACGAGGTAGGATGCAGCCTATTCGGATAACTTGATCTGTTCTCGACTCAGATTCAGAAGAGCCTTCTTCTTCGGAGCGAGAGACCGACTCTGATTCTCTTGAACTTGGTGGGTGTTGAGGTGATGGATCACGAACGAGGTCTTCTTGAAAGTTAACATAGGCGTCTACCAGTCTTTCATCGGATTCAGATTCAGTTTCGACCATGGGAGGTCGGCGATGGGTAGACGTGGATAGGTGAGTAGTAGTTTCAGGTGTGGCGGTGGTCGCGGGGTCAGGTTGTCGGCTTGAGCTTGCATGCACGGTCGAGGCACCCCCAACTCCGGTTCCCCTCACAGAATATATGCTCATCGCACCCCGTCCACGAGCCCCAGCTCGTTGGACCCTTCCTCCTCTCGTCCTAGGACACTCACGTCGCTCAGGTCGTGCTCTCGGGGGAGGTCCTTCCGGCTCTGGACGGACCATGGGAGCATCTAGATTGTGCACTCTCTTATACTCACTAACATGTGGTGCCCCGGGTCGTGCATAAGCAAGCAGGTCATTGGGGATTAGGCGTGGGCTAACGGCTGGAATTTCATTACGATTCTGTAAATGTTGCATCCGAAAAGGAGGACATATCGGATATGATGAGCGTCGGCGGATAGTTGGATTGGCTTCCATGTGATTGCGGATGGCAAGTTATAAGAACCGAATGTACGGAATAAACGAGCGTTGGCGGTTGAGTTCACGATCAGCAACATTCGATAGCAGCTCATTCCAAAGAATTTCGACAAAGTCAATATGTCGGACGAAGGCGACTGCATGGAAGATTCGCATGAGGTTAGTGGTACACGAATCGATTCCGCGCCACTTCGAGGATAGGCATCGACTGAGGACGTTGAATAGCGATGCACAGAGAGGCGTCAGGGTGCTTCGCGTGAAGGAGGATAGGCGTTGGAGATCGCCGTTGTAGTCTAAGGAGCGAACGTCGGCAATCAGTTGATCGTCGACAATGTTTGGAGCTTATTCAGCATGGCCATTTGCATTTGCCTCTAGAAGCCAGAGCATCTGACGGAACGAGTCAAGGGAAATTACGAATCGGCTGTTGTCGAGTCTGGCTTCAATGTTGACTCTTACAGGTCTGACGTTGTTGTCGGTGACTCGGTGAATCATATGCCACACTTGTTGGACATACAAAAGTGGGACCTCAGCAATGGCGGTGAGTGCGTGAAAGATAGGATGTCGTTCGAGGATTACGAGGATGATCGGATGTTGAGTGCGAAAGTTAGCGATCACTAGATGGTAGTTGTTGCCTTGAATCGCCACGCGAGAATCGACGGGGACAAGAGCAAAGTCCGCCGCCTCGTCAATCGGAGATCCTTAATCCCCCTTAAGTTCGGCGTATACAGAGTATTAGTTCGAGTATGTGTGTAGAGTTAAAGTTGCGTACCTGAGAGTTTTGGACTTCGGATTTGTAAAAATATGAAGTACAGAGGCCAAAAGTGAACATTTAAAGGGTTTCAGAATACTTGGAGTCCGGATTCCATATTCCGGTAAGCATACCGGAGTCTGGAACATATACCGAAAAACAAACCGGAGTCCGGGACCAATTGAGTACGAAACCGGAGTCCGGGAACAATTGGGTATGAATCCGGAGTCTGGGTCCAATTGAGTACGAATCCGGAGTCCGGGACTAATTGGGTACGAATCCGGAGTCCGGGACCAATTGGGTACGAATCCGGAGTCCGGGAAAATTAAACAAATCCGGAGTCCGGAATAAATATCGGACAAGATACCGGATTCCGGATCCGGAGTCCGGGACTTGATTACCGGAAAACATGAAGAACTCCGGAATTCGAGTTCCGAAAAACTCCAACTTCCGGAAAAACCGTACAGATCGAACTAATCGACACCAAAACAACTCTTAACACAAAATTAATGAACTAGAAGTGTATAATAGAGTTGCGATAAGCAAATGAGAACAAGAAATCATCCAAAAACGTCCTAACCAACTGTAAAAAAAAACCTAAGAAACCGAAGGTCCGGTTCGCGATAAAAACCGAATAAAACTCACACAATCATGACAATGCAATTCGAATCTACTTAAGAGAAATTTATAAACGTGACCAAGAGATGGAAACATACCTGATTTGTGCAAAATCGATCGAAAGAGAGAGCGGTGTGTGTGCGTGCGATCGAAGAGAGAACAGAGATTTTGAGAGAGAGAAAAATCCAGGATTTTAAAAAAATAGGGTTTTGCAAGGCTTTTATATTGGGGAATCTGGAAAATTGGTTGTTCGAAACCAATACCGGATCCGGAAGTCAGATCCGGAAAACAGAAAGTTCCGAAAAAAATTCAAATTGTGACCCATAACTTTTGAAACATGACACAAACCCCCTTGAACTTTTGACACTCAACAAAGTATGATTTTGAAATAACACAAGTGTCTTTAGCTCCCCCTCAATTTGTGCACGAGATGAAAAAAAAAGAAAAAAAAATGTATGGACACAATGGGAAAAAACAACTCTATTGAAAACTCAAAATCGAGAAAAATGTGACAATACCAAGTGTCGCTCCCCCTCAAATGATGCAAGTATAAGATACTTACCATCGTGTGCTCCCCCTGAACACAGTAACAAACAGTCAAACGTACGGTTATCGACAAAATCATAATTTAAGGAAAATCAAACAAAGAAAAAAAACGAACAAAAGGAACGAAATAAATCTAACTTATTAATACAGAGATTCTAAACTTCGGAAGCACTTACATATAGAGTTCAAGAGCAAGGAAATGCGAACTTCGCCAAGTGTTGTTTGAGCAACAAGTGGAGAGTAAGCAGTGCCTTGGAGTTGAACAAAAGTTGTATAAGAGTCAGAGGTATTCAAACCTTCAGATTGAGCATACCTAGCTTGGACACTAAGTAATTAAACCGTTTTTCGTCCAAGGCTTTGGTAAATAGATCTGCAATCTGATGTTCAGTATTAACAAAGTAGAGTTCAATCGTACCTCGTTCGACCTGATCTTTGATGAAGTGATACCGAACGTCGATGTGTTTGGTCTTCGTGTGCTGGATCGGGTTACTCGATATTGCAATAGCGCTCTTCGAGTCGCAGTAGATCGGAATGTTAGAGTACGTGAAGCCGTAATCCTTCAGCTGAGTGTACATCCATATGACTTGGGAACAGCAACTTTCAGCGACCACGTATTCCGCCTCCGCTGTTGATGTAGACACACACTGTTGTTTCTTTGAAGCCCAGCTGACCAAGCTATCTCCGAGAAACTGCACGTGACCCGGCGTGCTCTTCCGATCCAACATACTTCCAACTTGATCCGCGTCTGAATAAGCTGTCAGTTCAAGACCTGTTCCTTTCGGGTACCACAAGCCAAGATCAACAGTACCTTTTAAATATCGAAATATTCTTTTAACAACGATTAAGTGCGATTCTTTAGGTTTTGATTGAAAACACGCACAAAGGAATGTCGAGAACATTATATCTGGCCTACTCGCCGTCTAATACATTAAAGAACCTATCATCCCTCGGTAGGTCTTGGTATCCACATCCTTTCCGTTAGGATCGGGGTGTAACCACGTACCGGGGGTCATGGGAGTTTTTATGGGCGCAGACCGTTCCATTTGGTATTTCTGAAGAATGTCCCAGATGTACTTAGCCTGGTTTATAAAGATACCGGTCGATAGTTGTTTAACTTGAAGACTGGGGAAAAAATTCATTTCGCATAACATGCTCATTTGAAAATTTTGTCCCATGAGTTTTGCAAAGTTCTTACAGTATAAAGGTTCTGATGAGCCAAAGATAATGTCATCAACATACACTTGTACAAGAATAATGTCATCTTCCTCTTTCTTAATGAATAAAGTGGTGTTGATTTTACCTTTTGAGAAACCAGACTTTACTAAGAAAGTGGACAAGGCATCATACCAGGCCCGTGGCGCTTGTTTTAGGCCATAAAGGGTCTTGTCTAGAATATAGACATGGTTGGGCTTGGACTCATCAACGAAACCGTCCGGTTGCGATACGTATACCTCCTCCTTGATAACACCGTTGGGAAATGTTGTCTTCACATCTATTTGGAAGACAGTGAAGTTCTTGTATGCGGTGTAGGCAAGGAACATTCAGATCGCTTCAGTCCTTGCTACCGGGGCATAGGTTTCATCATAGTCAATACCTTCTTGTTGTCGGTATCCTTTGGCCACGAGACGCGCCTTGTTTCGAAAGACTACGCCATCTTCATCCTTCTTGTTTTTGACTACACACTTTGTGCCGATAACTGTCTTGTTTTTGGGACGTGGGACGAGTCGCCATACTTTGAGGGCCTCAAACTGGTTGAGTTCCTCTTGCATTGCGACCACCCAATCCGGGTCGTTGAGTGCTTCGGCGGGGGTTGTGGGCTCAATCTTGCTTAGGAAGCCGGAAAAGAGGCATAAGTTGGCAGATGCGCCTTGAGTCTGAACATGTATAGATAGAGCACCGATTATTTGATGTAGAGGATGTGCGCGGGTCCACTTGGTAGTGTGTGGAAGCGGTTGTGCGGTTGCATGAGATGTATCCGGATCCACGTACGTACCAAGAGGAAGGTCTTGAACAGATTCGAGTGTTGTCGGATATCTGACTAGAACCACCGGTTCTGGATTCGTTGTTTGTTGAACAACCTCCGGGGAAGAGGAAAGTTTGTCCTTCTGAGTGGTGGATGACGAATCTGCAGCGGCCACAACTTGAAGAGGTATGACCGACTCTGGTGGGACTTCTCCTTCGAGAGGTTCTTCAGTTGTAGTCTAGGGGATGTCAGCATTGTGCGTAGGAGCACTTGTCGTTGGCAGGGGACCGGATAAGTTCATCGATTCTGGTTGTATGATTGCTTCAATCCTATTATGCACATTCACAGAAGTGTTAGGTGCAGGAAAGAATTCATCATAAAAATGCTCAAATAATAAATCTAAATCTGAAAGTTGTGAACGTGATGTAGAGGCTTTATTTGGATCTACTGGAGGTTGTGTAGATCCCGAACGAGATTGTTCGGAACCTAGCACATCAGTTAACACAGGTTTTGAATTGATATGTTCAGAAGCTAAATCAGCCACTTCATCAAACGTCACGTTTACGCTTTCGACGACAGTCTTCGTGCACTTGTTGTAAACGCGAAACACTTTGGCTTGAGACGAGTATCCAATGAATACTGCTACGTCTGCTTTGGGGCTGAACTTTTCGATATCGTCATTGTCATTCATGACGTAGCATGTGCATCCAAAAGCGCGAAAATGCTTGATGTTGGGGATGCGGTTGTTGATGATCTCGTAAGGCGTCTTGTTGAACCGCTTGTGGAGGATGACCGGTTCTGTGTGTAACATGCGGTTGAAACTGCCTCAGCCCATATAAAGAGCGGTAACTTAGACTGGGAGAGCATCGTTCGAGCAGCTTCGACCAGAGTACGGTTGCGTCTTTCCACGACTCCGTTCTGTTGAGCAGTCCGTGCAGCTGAGAACGTATGGTTGATCCCTACTGATGTAATACAATCGTCCAACGTCCGATTCTTGAACTCCGTACCGTTGTCCATTCTGATGGTCTGAACCAGCGTTTGAAGATTTAGTTGGACTGACTTCAGGGAGGAAATGATTAGCTTCGGGGTCTCGTCCTTGGAGTGCAGAAATTTGACCCACGTATACCTTGAGTAGTCGTCCACCATCACCAGAACGTACTTCTTTCGGTTGATGCTCTGCACACGCATCAGTCCACACAAGTCCATGTGAATGACCTCGAGGGTCTTTGATGTGCTCGGAGCGGCCTTCGGCTTGTGAGAAGCTCTCCTCATCTTTCCCATCTCACATGCGCCACACAAACGGTCTTTCTCGAATTTCAGATCTGGCATGCCTTTCACGTGTCCGCCTAGCACCAGCTTGTTGATGTGTTTAAAATTGAGGTGTGAAAGCCGACAATGCTAAATCCATGTTTGTTGAGAATTCGCCTTTGACATCAAGCAGAAGAAGTTGTCGGTTTTCAGCGATGAGAGATCAATGGTGTAGAGGTTGGTCTTCCGAGTTCCAACCAAAAGCTCCTTTTCGTCTTCAGCGCGGACGCTACACCTCTTGGCCTTGAAGTTCACTTCTATGTCTTTATCGTAGAACTGGCCTATGCTTAAGAGATTATGACCTAACCCGACAATGTATGATACCTTCTTGACCGTGACGTTATCTGCACAGTGTCGACGTAACCCATGATTGGTGCCTTATCGTCGTTCCCAAATCTCACGTTGCCACAATATTTCCCCGTGTAGTTTGTGAGAAGCTCCCTTTTGCCGGTCATATGTTTGGAGCATCCTGAATCTAAATACCACACATGACCACACTGCAAAAAGAAGGTTAAACAGCTTTAGGTAACCATTTAAAAATGGGTCCTTGGGGGTTAGGTGTAGCACCTGTTTTAGGAACCCAATTTGACTTGGGTTTCCATTTTGATTTGCGTGTTTTACACATAGGTCTGGAGTTAAAGACATGATAAGACCTAAACCAATCAGTTTCATATTGGTTGGCAACAAAATCATTTAATCCACCATGAGAACAATACAAACAATCATGAGATAACTGAAGTAATTGCTGAATTGAATAAACTTTTAAAGGAAAATCAACACATTGTTCAACAAAATCACTTGAGTCATTTACATCATAATTATTATTGTCTGACCTAGAATGGAAAACGGAATTAAATGACTTTGTCTTCAACTTGCTCTCGTTTGATCATTTTGCTACCCACTTTTGTTTGACTTGTTTAGCCCGACAATTTTTATCTGAAAAATCATTAAACTCATAATCAGTAGAGTTTGAGTTGTAAGGATGTCTATTTTGAGAGCTTCCGGTTTGTTTCCGTTTCTATGAACGTCCTTTAGATTTAAATTTGTTTTTGGAGACAACATTCATAGATCGGGTTTTAGGCACGGATGTAGAACATTCGCCCTTTTGAAAAAATTCCGGTCGATTAACAGCTTTTGTAAGGAAATCTGTGTGATTTGGAAGCGGTTTATCGAATTCAAACTTTTGAAACTCATCATCTGAACACTCGTTAGAATTCCGAAAGTTTGAAAAATCAATCTCATTTTCGGGTGGAACATCAGAGGAAGGTGAGGAACAATTTGGAATTTCGTGTTGCAAAGAATCGGTTGTGGAAACGTTTTGAAAATCATAGTTTAAATTCTTTGGCAAACTTATTACTTGAGGTCCTTTTCCCTTTTTAGAGAAGACTGTTCCAATAAATGCTTTACACGAAGATGTATCCGATGAATTTGAGGAAGGTTCAGACAGTGTTATCTTTTCACTTTGGAGCTGGTCAAACTTCTCCTGAAGTTTCCCTTTTCTCACTCGCTCTTCCATCACTTATGTTGCCAAAGCAGACATTTTAGATGTGAGATGATTGATTTCTGTCCGAAGGATCTCCTGTTCCTCAACAGATACGGATTCGGTTTTGGAGGATTTTTAACGCTCAAGTTGGGATTGAAGCTCTTGTTTTTCCTTTTGAAAACTTATCCGTTCCTGGGCAAATGACTCCTCTAGCTCGACTATTTTCATTTCCAAAATGAGAGGTGGGACATAACGTTTGAACTCGTCCGTCTCTGTTTTGGTCTTAGTTGCACGGTTCTCATCCTTTTTGGAGGAATCTTCGAGCGTTGCAACCTTGTAGCCGTCAAAGTAGTCATTTGATAAGTATTTGGATGTGTTTTTCTTATATGATGAGTTAAGAACTTCATATTCAAAAGGCATTTGCATCTTAGTGGTGTGTGAGCGCTTGAATTCGTCAGTGTCCTCTTCCTTCTCTTCGAGTGGTCCCGTCCATTTGATTTTGTATTGGGGATATTTCTTTTCGAGACCAAAGAAGTTAAACTCGTAAAGAGTGGGTCTCATTGGCAAAATTGTTTTCAAGTAATGTGGGTTGTCGTACCCAATTCCTCATTCCTTATTAAATTATGTGAATTCCTTCAGTTTGTTCATTTGAATCGTTTGATCAGTTTGACCTCTTTTATGGAGTTTAGTTTCAAGATTAGATATTTTTGAAACAAACTCTTTGTGTTGGATTTGAAGAGAACAACATTGATAGACAGTCTCAGCCTTCTCATTCTCACACTGATAAAGTTTGTTGTTTAATTCAGATATTTTGGCTCTTAAGTCTTTGGGTGCAATGGACAAATTCGTGCACTTTTCTTTTAAGTTTGAGTTATCAGTCTTAACTTTCTCGGTGACCTTTACTTGAACACTTAACTTTTCTTTTAGATAAGTTATTTCAAGTGCTTGTTCACTTATAGTTTTCTTACCGGTGTTAACGCGTTAAACAAGCAATTGCATCTGTTCCATATAAGCTTTATGTATAGGGATACATACCTGACATGAGTCTCCGAGGTCTGTGGGAGGAGAGTGATCACCCATGTAGCACAGATGAGCATCAGTGTCTTCAGTGTCACTATCGTCGGATTGGTTCAGCCAATGATAATCTTCAACCAGCAATGCTTTTCGAGCTTCCTTTTGTTGAGTTAAGAGTAGCTTGGGTTTGTAGTATTCTGAATTCCGAACAAAGATCTTTCGGAAGTCTTTAGCAAAATGACCAAGCTTCCCACAATTGTAGCATGTAACTGGTTCATCCTTGTTTTTCACCTCAGGTTTGCGTTCATGTTTCTCCTTGTGCTCAGACCTTTTATGCTCATCAGAACGTCTTTTCCCTTCATACCGGTCTTGGTAGTCATGGCGCTTGTTGGGGGTTGTAGAATAGCGCTGGTTGTTGGAAGACGACTTCTTGAAGAACGTCTTCTTTTGAAAGGATTTAGAGATGAGAGCCATGGCCTCCTTGATTTCACTCAGCTCGGGATCTGAATCTGTTGGTCCCGAAAGGCCTATACAAGTTTGTAGAAGGGGGGGGGGGGTTGAATACAAACACACTATTTTACTTTTCTAAATTGTTTATTGATAAATCTGATAAATCCCAAATCTCTAGCAATAAGATATGAATGTAGTGAGAGAGAATCTAGAGAGCAAATATGTCATCCATGTATTGAGCTCAAAGGATTACAAAAGGTTTCTAAAAGATTACAAAAGCTTTCTAAAGTGTTACATACAAATGAACTAGACAAGCCTATTTATACCCATGACATACAAGGTATAAAGGCATTCACAATACTGTATAGACTCATACAGTACATTGACTTTACAGTAAATCTTGAATACAACAATGCTCTAACAATCTCCCCCTTTGGATTCAAGATTTTAAAAAATAACAGCAGTCTTCAGCTCTTTGTAAAGTCAATCTTCTTCAACAGACACTCTACCAAACCATCTTCAAATAGCTTTATCTCCACTAGTTCACGGCGAACTATATGCTTTGACACTCTTTAAGAACTCAGCTTTGAAGAATCTTCAGACAAACATGAAAAGTCATTGTCTTTTTCTTTGAAAAATCAACCTTCTTCAATACAATCTTCAACAGATTGTCTTCAAGTCGTGAACATGGATTTCATATCTTTATATAGAACCATCAATTCGGAACAAGATTAGAGTTTGGATCAGAAAGATGTGAAACCATCCACATTGTTGAACTTTTAGGTGTAAGCGCATTCCGATAACCACTCAGAACTAAGATAACCAAATTCAGCAACATTTGGACTTCACATGATCCTTCTCCCCAATCTTCAGTCTTTGTTCACGAATCTTTGACTTGAAATATCTTTGATTTGAAAATTCTTTGACATGAAATTGAAATTAAACTTTTCTCCCCCTTTTTCGATGATGCTGACCATCATAATCATCGAAAACCATTTTCAATTTCAGTCGTGTCTTTGAGTATTGCTAACAATCTCCTCCTTACAGAATAACCTTGCTCCCCCTCAAAATAAGAATTCTGGAGCAATTTGTTTTCTCCCCCTGAAAGTATGCATATGTTTCAATAACGCACAATATACAAATTTTAAAAAAATTTACACAAGGAAAATAAAATTCATTGAACTTCATTTTATAACTACTAACATTTGATCATTTGAATGCTTTACAAAAAAAATTCAACTTAATGAACTTTAACAATATTTCAATCAAATGAAATCAAATGCATGTGTTTGGATTCAAGAACAAGACATCATTGTATATCAAGTTAAAAAATGTTCAGTTTCAACCCCTTTATTAAATCTATTTGGTGTGCTAGCATGGGAAATATGATTAGCTTCAAGCGTATGCAATTCTAAAACATATAAGAATACTTTGCTCTACTCACACTATTTGTCCAAAATCAGAATTTTCACAAATTTACGGGTTTATCGCGACTTTGTATTTTCCCAAGTTTCAAGAGATGTGTGCTCATTGGCATCTTTTCTTTTGTGCTCATTGGCATCTTTTGATTTGTGCACATTGGCATCTTTTGATTTTGTGCTCATTGGCATCTTTTGATCAAAAAGTTTAGTAAGAATAAGATACACCGTTAAACATGACTTTCTATCTGGTTCTATAGCAGGATTTGGGTTAGCAGATCCCAGACCAGTTGGCCTTAGGTGCTAGGTGACGAGCACCCCTTAGAACTTAATTTCCCAAACCAGAAAGGCCACATCGATATATCTTAAACCCATTTGTACCAGTAGAACATGGCTTTCTATCTGGTTCTATTGCAGGATTTGGGTCAGCCGATCCCAGACCAGTTGATCTTAGGGACTAGGTGTCGAGCACCCCTTAGGACTTACTCTCCCAAACCAGAAAGGCCACAGGCACAAACTTTCAAACTAAATGATAGTGCAACTATTTTATCTCAATCACTTGGTTCTAAAACATAGTGCTTTGCCCATATTTTCATTTCCATCCATCATTCTGACATATAGGCTTTTTGAGCATTATATTCTATATATATCCAGATTCACATAACTTTGAGCATTCAGCATAATTTCATTCATGTTTTGCTGACCTTTCGATTTATTTTAGAGGTGAAAATTGAAGCAAATCTAACTCAGATAGTACAAAGTTTCTTGTAAAATCATCTTTTAGCAAACATTTAATTCATTGAATGAAAATTGAAAATTTCATCTTATTGAATTAAATTTGTAAAGTTTCAAGTTTTCAAATCAGTAGAAACAAATATAATCCAATGTTACCTTTTGCCACTTGTTCCTTGAAACAAAAATATATAGCAGTTAAGGATATTACCTGAGAAGTGTGAGTTCTAAACTGATTTGTTTAGAAGTCTTAGTCTTTAAAGTACGAGTCCTGAACTGAGTTGTTCAGAAGCCATAGTCTTTGAAGAACAGGTTTTGAACTGATTTGTCCAAAAGCCATTGACGTTGAAATCCGGGTTCTAAACTGATGTGTTTAGAAACCATAGATATTTGTCTCCCCCTTAATGGTACAAATATTTTTCAAAAAATACGCCGCTTCTCTTCTGTTTTCAGTCATGCGTGTGATATGTATTTCAATTCAGTACAACACATGATGAACCTGCAAAACAGATTAAGCAGATTTTGGTACCCAATGGCACTTGGGTCCTAGTGGGTTAGGATATGATCATAGATTTAAGTAAGCAAGAACACGAACTCCCCCTCAAAGTCTTAAGGATTCAACATTCCTAGTTTGCTGATTAAAAAATTTAACCTCTTTTCATCTAAAGGTTTTGTGAAAAGATCAGCAAGTTCTAGTTCTGTTGGTACAAAGTGCATTTCTATAGTTCCCTTCTCAACATGGTCTTTGATAAAATGGTACCTGACATCTATGTGTTTCGTTTTGGAATGCTGAACAGGATTTTCAGTTATTGCAATTGCGCTTTTGGAATCACAATAAATGGGGATCTTGTTGAAGATATATCCATAATCCTTTAGCTGAGTTTTCATCCAAATTACTTGCGAACAACAACTAGCGGCGGCCACATACTCTGCTTCAGCCGTAGATGTTGATACACAAGTTTGCTTCTTTGATGACCAGCTTACTAGTTTATCTCCCAAGAATTGACAAGCACCAGATGTGCTTTTCCTGTCCATCATATTTCCCGCATGATCTGCATCTGTGTAAGCAGTTAGTTCAAACCCAGAATCCTTAGGATACCAAAGACCCAAATTTTTTGTGCCTTTGAGATATCTAAGGATTCGCTTTACAGCCACAATATGAGATTCCTTCGGGTTTGCTTGGAAACGTGCACAAAAAGATGTTGCAAACAAAATATCCGGTCTACTTGCCGTTAGATACAGTAAAGATCCAATCATGCCTCGGTATAACTTTTGATCGACTGATATACCAGATGAATCAGCGTTCAAAAGCTTACCGGTAGCCATGGGAGTTTTCATGGTGGAAGAGGAATTTAATTCAAATTTCTTAAGCATATCATTTATATATTTTGATTGATTAATGAAAATGCCTTCATTTGATTGTGTCACTTGGAGACCAAGAATTTTTTTTAACTCTCCCATCATACTCATTTGAAAACGGCTTTTCATCACCTTTTCAAAATCTTTACACATATCTGGATTTGTAGATCCAAATATAATGTCGTCAACATATATTTGTACTAACATTAAATCTTTACCTTCTCTTTTGAGAAAAAGAGTTGTATCTATTGTACCTTTGGTGTATCCATTTTTAAGCAGGTGAATAGTCAGAGTCTCATACCATGCCCTCGGTGCTTGCTTTAAGCCGTAGAGTGCTTTGTCTAGAATGTAGACATGGTTGGGATATTTGGGATCAACAAAGCCTTCAGGTTGACTTACATACACTTCCTCATGTAGTATTCCATTCAGAAACGCAGATTTGACGTCCATTTGGAATACCTTCATGTTCTTATGTGCTGCGTATGCAAGAAAGATCCTTATTGCTTCAATCCTTGCTACTGGTGCATAGGTTTCATCATAATCTATTCCTTCTTGTTGATTGTAACCTTTAGCAACCAGTCTTGCTTTATTTCTGACTATAATCCCCGCTTCGTCCTTTTTGTTTCTAAAGACCCATTTGGTTCCAACTATGGTTTTGTCTTTTGGACGTTTCACCAAGTGCCACACTTCGTTGCGTTTGAACTCATTTAATTCCTCTTGCATGGCGTTGATCCAATCTGGATCTTGTAAAGCTTCAGATGCTTTCTTGGGTTCTAACGTGCTAAGAAAATTTACGTACAAACATTCGTTTGTAGTCGCAGATCGGGTTTTCACTCCATCATTCAGATCACCAATTATATCAGCCGGAGGATGTGCTCTTGTCCATTTATGACTACTTGGAAGAGTTGGTATATCCATACGAGTGTTTGATGGATTATTTTCATCCAATACTGCAAAAATCTCCTCTGTCGATTCAGCTGAAGATACATTTGTCGTTTCCGGTATGTTGACTTCTGTTTCTAATCCTTCAGATGTGGAAGTCTCCGATAAATGATTTTCTGAAACCTGAACAACTGGTTGAATTTCAGGTTCAGAGACAGGAACGTGTTCACTTGGAATCTCATTAGTTTCTACAGAAGTACTAGTATCAACTACTTCAGTTGGACCGGAGATATTTGCACTCGTCTGATTCTGAGATGCATTCACAGATGTGATTGGTGGTTCCATATCTGCACAGTAATCCATAAATGCATCATGAAATAGTAAATCTAAATCAGTAGTATTATTATAATTCAAAGCTGAATTAGAAAACTGTTTTGTCACAGGTTCTACTCCATTTTTAGTAGAAGCTTCAGATTTCTGTACGAGTTCTGAACTAAATTGTCCAGAAGTCAATGTCACAGTCTCGTCGAACGTAACGTTGATACTCTCGATTACTGATTTTGTTCGATTATTATAAATCCTGTATGCTTTCGAGTTCAAGGAATAGCCTATAAAGATGCCCTCATCAGCTTTAACTTGAAGCTTTGTAAGATATTCACGATCTTTCATCACAAAACACCTGCATCCAAATACACGCAGAAATTTGATGTTAGGTTTGCGATTGTTGATTAATTCATTTGCAGTTTTGTTAAAGCGTTTATTTATAATAGTTCTGTTTTGAGTAAAACACGCTGTGGATACTGCTTCAGCCCATAGACTTGGTGGAAGACCCGAGTAAGCAAGCATCGTCCTAGCAGCTTCTACAAGAGTTCGATTTTTCCTTTCAACTACTCCATTTTGTTGTGGAGTAATTGGGGCAGAAAAATTATGAGTTATTCCAACGGATTCAAGAAAATATTGAAGAGTTGCATTCTTGAATTCAGTTCCGTTGTCACTTCGGATTTTTCGAACAGGGCGTTGTAGAAGAGTTTGAATCTTCTTGATGAATTTAATGATCTGCTCGGGTGCTTCAGACTTGAGTCGTAAGAAATCCAACCAAGTATATCGCGAAAACTCATCAACACTTATAAAGAAGTGCTTCATCATGATATTTCAGCTTTGAGCTTTTCTCATCTTCATATTGCTTTTGCACTTTTTCAATTTTCTTTTGTGCCTTTTTAAATTTCTCGTTAAGCTCAAATATCACAGCTTGCATTTCTTCATATTTGTCATTTTCAGTTTCAGATTCATTTTCAGAATTATCAGAATAAAGAGAAGTGTTATCATAAAGAGAAGGATATAGAGATTGTACCTCAGATTCCAGATCTTCCTCATCAAGTTTAGCCATTAAACTGTGCTTCACTTGAGTGAAGTGAGCTTCTTCATCATCTGAAGAATCCATCAGCCATATTTCTTCTTCAGCATTTACTGGCTTTCCGGTTTCTTTGGCTTTTGCGAGATGTGCTTTACGCTGATAGTATTCAGAATCCTTAACTTTCTTCAACTGACAATCTCTGGCAAAATGACCCGGCTTACCGCAGTTATAGCAGTTTCGGTCATCCATATCCTTCTTTTCTTCCCTCTCCTTTTTCTCAACTTTCTCCTCTTTTTCTTCTTCCTTTTGATCCTTGTTCTCATACCTTTTCTCAAACCTTTTGTATCTGTTCACTTTGTTGTAATCAGGTTTGCTTTTTGAATGAAACTTCTTCTTTCCATATCTGTTTTGAAATCTTGTAGTTAACAAGGCTAATTTTTCAGCTATCTCACTCATTTCATCTCCAGAACTGCTGCTTTCATCATCATCATCAGAACTTATCTTCTTTTTGCTTAACCCAGAGATCAAAGCCTTTGTTTTCATCGCTCCACTTTTCTTGTGTTCACTTAGAAGGGCTAAAGATTCTTCAACCTTTTTCTCCTTTTCTTTGACCATTTTTACTTTTTCTTCATGTTGACCCAGAATGCTGAAAATATCGGTCAACTTTTCATCATCCATATCCCTTGACATTTGAAGCTGAATAGAGTATGAATCCCATTCCGGCAGTAAATTCTTGACAAACTTGTAATTAATCTCTGATTCAGACTTGTCAACTCCATTCCTTCTTAAATCATTCAGAATGATGTTGTAACGATCATAGGTATCTTTCAACGATTCTCCATCTCTAGCTTTAAACCCTTCATACGCATTGATGCTCTGATTCTTTTTGGTCTTCATTGATTTTGATGAACCTTCAAACTGCCTTTCTAGCTCATCCCAAATATCCTTTGCTGAATTTCGGCTGTCTACGCGATTATAGATATTGTTTGGAATGGCCATAGTCAAGTATGTCAATGCTTGCTCATCAATTTCAACTCTAGCTTTATCAGCATCACTGTAATATTTGTATTCCTTTTCTATTCTTCTTGGAAGAATCTCTTGACTTGTTTCTGTTGCAGCAATGCCACCAACCTCTATGTAGGCTTTGTAAGGACCGTTCTGAATGGACAGCATAAGATCTCTGTTCTGATGATTCAGAAATTGAATCATTCTCCTTTTCCATTGAGAATATTCTTCAGCTATCAATACCGGAGGCTTATTCTTAGAACCCATGCTCAGCATATCTCTCGACATCTTCTGATAATTGGCTAGATAAACGATCGTTCAGAAGATAAAGCAGTTAGTGTAAGAAAAATTACACTTATGAGAATTTAATCAACATTCCTAAGAATTCGGATGCTCAATTCGGATGCTCAATTCGGATGATCAATTCGGATGATCAATTCGGATGCTCAATTCGGATACTCAATTCGGATAATCAATTCGGACTTGATAGATTTCGAAATCCTCCAATTCGAACTTAACAGCGTTCAAATTCACTCAATTCGGATGTACTAAGGTTCGAATTCACTCAATTCGGATTATGTTGAGTGCGAATTCACGCAATTCGAATGTAACTGGATTCGAATTCACTCAATTCGAATTTACTTAGGTTCGAATTCACTCAATTCGAATGTAATAGGGTTCGAATTCTCTATGAATGTTCCGAATTCTCTTTGAATGATCCGAATTCACCAAGAAGGATCCGAATTCTGCACTTCGAACTTCAAAATCACTTAATCTGCCATAACTTCTTCAATTCTTGATCAATTGTGATGAATCTTATATCAAATTGTTCGTAATTGAAATCTGCACACTTTTCCTGTTGATCACAATTCACAATTCGATCAATTTAATCGAATTAAGATCCAAACAGTGAACTTGAAGTTTTTGAAAAAATATTCAAGAATCGATCAGATCTGTCAATTCTGTGCAGATTTTGATGTTTATGCAAGAATTAAATGTGTTCAGAATCCAAATCCGAGTTGAACGATACAAAGAAATGATTCAAAAACTCAAAATCTAGAAAATCTTCATGTCTGAATGTTAAGACTTCAGATGAACAGTAAACTTCTCTTGGTCCGAATTCTTGATGAACAGTGTAAGAATTCTTCAATTTGCTCTTTAATCTGCTTGATTCTTCTGTTTGGCTCTGATACCAATTGTGAAAACCCAGATCTCTAGCAATAAGATATGAATGTAGTGAGAGAGAATCTAGAGAGCAAATATGTCATCCATGTATTGAGCTCAAACGATTACAAAAGGTTTCTAAAAGATTACAAAAGCTTTCTAAAGTGTTACATACAAATGAACTAGACAAGCCTATTTATACCCATGACATACAAGGTATAAAGGCATTCACAATACTGTATAGACTCATACAGTACATTGACTTTACAGTAAATCTTGAATACAACAATGCTCTAACAAAATCATTAACAATTTACAGCTTGTTGCGGAAACAAGATTAAGGATAAACCTAAATCTAAACAAGTTGGAACACTAAGGTTTCTTGCACTAAGAAAGATATGGAGATTACTAATAAAATCCTATCTTGAGAGAGATTTGAACTTGTCCAGAGTTAGCAAGTTACTTCAAAAGAAGTGAGTTCATCTCTTTATATACTGCATGCATTTAATGCAATTCAGTATACACTTTACACGTGTCATCAGCGGATTGGTTGCATGTCATTGACCTTGGTTGACAACCTTAGTAGCCGTAAAGACGAACAGTGTAGTATCAGAGTGGTTGTACGATTTCAGATTTTCGGAGGTTCTTTTCTGACATTTCGTACGGCGGCGTGCAAGGGAGGTTAAGACAAAAGTACTTTGTACGGAGGACTTCATGATCAGCTTTCGTTGATTCAGCGATTACCATTTACTATTCAGCGAATGATAAAGTTCAGCGATAGCTGAAGTCTTGTACTTGATACTTCACGTTGAGTGGACAAATCTGAGTCTTCGCTGATCCGCATCAGTTCTATAGTAGACTTGTCGCTGGTTCTTGAGCTTGATCTTCGACTTCAGCGTAGAACCTTTGTTGACGTGAAACTTGTCTTCAGGGATCATAAGTAAACAACTAACTTATCAGCGATCACCATAAGGACTGAACAGACTCAGAGCATTATGGTGAACAGTGTTCGCTGAATGTTTAATTTAAAGAGAGAGAGTTCCTATCAGCGGTACTGTAAGATCTTAGTACTTATCAGCGATAGTGAAACTCTGATACATATTGTTTACATACAATTTTCACTAAGTATTTAAGAGAGGGTCATTATCAAATCACTGAGGGTTTGGATCAACAATCTCCCCCTATTTGATTATGACATAGCAACAAAGAAAATTGCTATTAAATGAAAACATAAGGATAAAAAGAACTCATAAAATATTTGTCCCTTTTACTGTTTTCTGGGATATTTTCAGTACTGATGGAGTAAAGTACATTCGCTGAAATCTTTCTTTAAATCTTTGAATCAGGTTACAATGAAGAACAGAAAGATTACAAGTACAGGCGAAATAAATTACAAGTACAGAAGGATAACTGATACAATAGAGAAAAAGGAGATTATATCAGTTTTCAAAAGGTTCTTCCTTAATGAGAAGTTCATCAAGGGTCGTCTTTTCAGTGGGAATCATCCAGTCAGGAACCGTTATACCTCGTTTTCTTTTATTCAGCGCTTCTTGAAAAATCAAGGGTTTTAGGTGTCGTGCCTGAATGTCCTTTCTGAAGTCACACCAGTAGATAAGATCTCTGAGCTGTTCGATTGGAGTGATTGGGAGCTCAGCGATCCGTTGAAAGCTTTTACGTCCGTCGTAGTCAATAAAGAATATTCCATAAGGATTACTGATGACTTTACCAGGGACGAAAAGTTCACATGGTGGCAAAGAGATGTCAAGGGCAGATAGATCAGGATCAGGACCAAGCACTTCAGCGCGAGAGAAACCAATTCCAGTTTCATTTCGTATGACAGGTCCTGAGTTTGAATCTTGACGTTTCTTCCTTGGAGAGCCTCTTTTTCTTTTCGGCTTTAGATCAGGAACAGGAGGAATATCCACACAAGAAGATATCAAGTCGATTTGTCTGTTTATCAGCTTTTCGAAATGATTCTTGTACTTAGATTGTGATGGTTGGATAGCTAACCTCATCTCCAGCCATTCAGAGAGACCATACCTTTTTACAGTGTCAGCGCGAAAGGTTTCAGATGTGCCATCTTCTCTGAACAGTTTGATGTCAACAATAGGTACTCCGATAGAGGTTCTTCCAGAGATGAATACCTCGTTGATCTTCGCTGGACGATATCTGAAGTGAATTTTCTCTTTACACCAGATCAAGGTGGTCTGAGAAACTTCAGTTTTCTTTTCCACGATCTTCTGGGCTTCTTCCCACAGCTTTCGTTGGATTTGAATGGGAACACGCTTCAGCTTGGGGTCTTTGACAGATTCTTGAGTGAGCTTGATGGCGTATTCTCTGTCTTTCTCTTCAGCTTCCTTCCTTTCAGCAATGAGGCGTTCAGCTCTAAGGTGGTCCTGGTATTCAGCTTTTGAAATTCTGAACTTCGGAGGAACTGAAGGTAGTTGATCAGGCCTTAGTATGATTCGCTGATCCTCGAATCGCTTTATTATTTCTTCTCTTCTCTTTTGACCCTCTTCACTCAGCCTTTGAGGAACTGAGGAAGGTCTCTTATTGTGCGAAAGAGGTTGTTCTTCTGGTTCATCAGTCTCAGAGATCAAGTCCAAGACTGGGATTATTTCATCAGCAGCAGCTGGCTTTATTTGTGAAGTCGCAACAGTAGAACCTTCAGCGACATACTCAAACAGGGGGAGAGGACTAGCTGAAACGCAGCGATCTTACAGATAAGAACTGGGTAGAAGAACTTGGGTAGAAAAGATAGAAAAATAATGTGGATGTGGAGAGAGGTTTGTGGAGTAGAGAACTTATTGAGTTGAGATGTTCAGGGAAGGAATATAAGTAAAGTTTTAGTGTACCTGACAAACCGGCTTTTCAAATAGGATCGCTAGATTTTCATCTTCAGCGAGGCCTTTGTCTTTGCTTTTCTCAGCGCCAGAGGCTGAGGGCTTTGTCTTTGTCTTCTCCCCTGATGGTTCTTTTATTGAGATTCCTTTAAGATCTTTGATCCTTGGGGCAGGTTTGACGATAAATAAATCATCGTCATCTTCATCATCATCATCATCCTTTCTTGGAGGAAAGGATGGTTTGTCTTCAGGGATGTCGATGTCTTCATCTTCTTCTGCTTCGGATTCCTCAGCATCTTCTTCGAGTTGCTCCCCCTAAGATACAGAGGCAAGCTTCTCGGTTCCCTCAGGGTTTTCATCTCCCTGAGGTCCAGTGGTCAGATCTTCATTCATCTCTCCCCTGATAGATTCATCATGGGAAAGGTCTTCAGCGCTCTTGTTCAGATCTTCAGCGCTTTTCTCAAGATTCTCCCTGGAATGTTCAGCGCTCTTCTCCCCCTCTTTCTCATGATGACTGGGGGAGGAATGGGCAGACTCAGCATTGGTGTTATCTCTGTCTTCTGGGCCAGAGATTTTCACACAACCTTCAAGCTTTGCTATTCTGTCTTCTAGGCCAGAAATAGCAGGCGTGATTTTCCTCAGCTCTGTGCGATCCTCCTCTGTGAAAGATTCCAAAATAGGGACAGGGGCAGGAGCAGGAGTTGGACTATGACTATTTGCCTTGTTTACCAGCGTCTCGATCATCGTCTTCATAGAACTAACGTCGGTCTTTACAGAGCCTAAGTCAGTCTTGACCTCTGACATATCACCCTCGAGTTTTGCAACCGATGTCTTCAGCGTTGTTACTTCGCTGGACATGGTCGAAACTGATGTTTTGAGGCTTGTGTAGTCAGTGTAGATGTCACAGAGCACCTTGGCAAAATCGCTGAGCGTCTTATCAAGACTCTTGATGTCTTCAGTGGAAGCTTTCTTCTCCACCACCGTTGTCAGCTTTGTCAAATTCTCCCCAGTGTTTGTTACAGCTGTTGAGTTGTTGGAGAGTGTGGTGGTGAGACTTGACAGCTTTCTTTCCACAGACTTCAGAGAGGCGTTGATGTCTCCCAAATTAGGACCTGTAACATATAAGTACTTGTGAACAAAGGAAAGCTCAGAAGTTTCAGGTTTAGTTACAGTGTTTAAGGTGGGATTTGTACCTGCAGGAGGATTGATGAACTAGTCAAAGTTGCAGGTTCCTGAATAGTGTTCCATATCCTCTTCGAAAGTACGGTGAGGTATGGTGAACTCTGCAGGTCCTTTCTTCATCATTTGTTGAGAAGCATCAGCGGTCGCTTCTGGAATGATGGCATCTCCAGTGTTCGCTGGAGGAGTGTCCAAGTGAGTGGAGGGAGAAGCGAAGGTTAAGATTGGGGTTCGGGTTCTGAGTTCAGCGTTGGAATCGCTGACAATCACTTCATCAGTCTTTTGAGAGACTGAGGGAGGTTGGGTAGTTTCCAAGTTTCTAACCTCAGCGTTTGGAGACGCTGAAGTCTGGATTGGAGGGATGGCTTGCACGGGTGTGGCAGAGCGTACCACGGAACTTTCCTTCAGCTCTTCAGAATGAGCTGAGGAGTCTTCAGCATGGAATTGCTGGGGTTGCTCCTTGGTTTTCTTGATCCTTTTGGAATCAAGTTGGGTGTGTGAGGGTTTCCTTTTCTTATAAGGAGAGGATTTTGTGGCCGGGGTATCAGCGATTGGTATTGTAGCTGAAGGAGCCACAGAAAGCGGAGAATTTAGAAGAGTGAAAAGAGTAGAGAGACGTACCTCATTGGCGACAGGCTTGAAGTCGAGAACCTTAGGGCCAATCTGAGAAAGTTTCAGATCACCCTCTTCAGGATAGCTGTCCTTCAGGCCATATTGAAAGATGGCGCTGATGAATCGTGGGTAAGGAACCCATGCTGGTCTGTCAGCGGCAGAATCGACACGTTGAATCAGGTCTTCGTAAATAATGGAGGCCCAGTCAATATTTAGACCTTTCAGCAGTGCGTATCCCATGGACTGCTGAGGTTGGGCGGCTTGATCAGAAGATCCGGATTTTGCTGTCATGCAGCTGATCAGGTGAGCGAAGATGAAATTCATCTCGCTGGGCATCTTGGATTTCTTTATCAGCGTCAGTTTCTTCTCATGCTTCTTGTCCCTTCCAATATCCCAGATATAACCCATTGCGTCAAGGAAAGCAATGATTGCTTCTCTGTCAGCATGCTTTTTATGGTCAGGGAAAGGAATGAAGGGTTTTTCTTTGGTGGCATTTGGGAAGTTTAGGGCTTTGCGGATAATGGCGGGTGTAATCTTGATGGTGCCATACTCAGTATCGCTGAGTATGCAGTCTATGGTTTTGGATGGATCTTTGGCAGAGGGTAGCTCAGTGTGTCTGGCAGAGTACCAGAACTGGGATAAGAGCCGCTGACTGGCAGGAGGTGTTATGGTCAGGGCTGTGTAGATGGGGCTGTTCTTCAGAAAACTTACAGCATCGTCCAGATGTGATACTTGCTTCCGAGGAGGAAACTCGAGAAGAGCTGAGAGGTTGTTGGCCTTAGTCCAATCGAGTTGATCCAGCTCGAACTTAACCTGGGGGGCTTTGAAGATGTCCATTTCCTCAGAGTCAGTGGAGATGGACTCAGCGGTAACATTCAGCTTTGAAGATGCCATATCACTGTTTTATCAGTTCAACCAAAGATGTTAACAAATAAGAATTATCTTAATGTGGAAAGAAATTTCCGTTAAGATATTTCGAATCTTGTCCATTTCATTCAGACAAAAAATGTCTTAATGAAGATTAGGGTTTTTCTTGATTTTAAAAGAAAAGTAAAACCCATAAAGTCTTGTATTCCAGTTTCTAAAGGAAAATGGATACGAATGAAAAACAAGTTTAAGATTTAGATTTAAAACTTGAAGAACAACCATGAAATGGTTGTGTTCATAAAACCATGAAAGAAATGATTTTATTTTATAAAGTTCTTTTGTTTGATCTTGTTAAAACAAAGAGAAGATCGAAAACAAGTTATACGCATTTGATAAAAGATAAGAACATATTAACCTTGAAGTTTCGATGAAGAAGATGATGAACAGTTCTTGAGGTTTTTGAGAGCACAAATGCAACAGAGAATTCTTTTCTTGCGGAGAAAGATTGTTCGCGTAAAAGACAAATATAAACCAAGAGTTGTTTATATAGGGATTTTTAGAGAGAGAAAACCTTGAGCGGGAAAAGGTTTTCATCATGACACGGACACGTGTTTGCATTTGATTGGAAGTTTGAACAAAACGTGCAAACGTGTGTCGGAAAGAAATCGTGCCGAGTGTTATCCGTTGCAATGACGTCACAACTGTCCTTTCACATTCTTTTAGGATGTCTCTGAGGTTTTGAAAACTCAGGGACTCTTTTGAAAAACATGAAGCACTGAATAGAAAATATCAGTGAAGGTTTAAGGAAATTTTCAAAATATCGCTATTAAGGAAGAGATATTCAGCGATGCAATTTATTTTGAAATCTTGCATTTTCATGCGATTGTCAGAGAGAGAAAACATACCTGGATATCAGTTTAACCAAGTTTATTCAGAGAGAAGATGATGAAATGGATTATATACGTTGATTTTATCCCGAAGGCTATACACAAATGTATAAACGTATCGCTGATTAAATGTGAACCGCTGAAGATTTTATCCTTCAAAGTTCAGCATTCCAAGCTCGCTGATGAGAAAGTTGAATCTTGTCTCATCAAGAGGTTTGGTAAACAAATCAGCTAACTGATAATCAGTTGGGATAAAATGAAGTTCTATATCACCATTCATCACATGATCTCTGATAAAATGATATCTGATTTCTATGTGTTTTGTCTTTGAGTGTAGCACTGGATTGTTTGCTATAGCGATAGCACTTGTGCTGTCGCAATAGATTGGAATTTTGGAGAGCTGAAGATCATAGTCTAGTAGCTGATTTCTCATCCACAAGACTTGAGAACAGCAGCTTCCAGCGGCTACATACTCAGCTTCAGCTGTGGAAGTGGACACTGAGTTTTGCTTCTTACTTGTCCAACTTACCAGCTTTTCACCCAGGAGCTGACATCCTCCTGTGGTGCTTTTCCTATCCATTTTGCAAACTACAAAATCACTGTCTGAATAGGCGGTTAGATCGAATCCTGAGTCTTTGGGATACCAAAGACCTAGATTCGCTGTACCCTTAAGATATCGAAAGATTCGCTTTACAGCTTTCATATGGGATATCTTAGGTTCAGCTTGATATCGTGCGAACAGACATGTTGCAAACATAATATCGGGTCGGCTAGCTGTGAGATACAATAGTGAGCCGATCATCCCACGGTACAGCGTGACATTGACAGGAACACCCTTTGTGTCCTTATCAAGTATCAGCGGTGGTGCCATAGGGGTTTCATAGCTGAACCTTCAGTTAAGTCGAATTTCTTCAGCATATCTTTAACATACTTTCCCTGATTTATAAAAGTTCCTTTTTCAGTTTGCTTAATCTGAAGACCAAGGAAATATGTTAGTTCACCCATCATGCTCATTTTATAGTCATCTTTCATTCTATCAGCGAAACGAGTACAAAGCTCAGGGTTAGTAGAACCAAATATAATGTCATCAACATATATTTGAACTAAAATGATATGACCTTTAACTTTTCTAAAAAACAAAGTTTTGTCAATTTTACCTCGCTCAAATTTTTCAATATGGAGATAAGTAGAGAGAGTATCATACCATGCACGTGGAGCTTGCTTTAAGCCATAAAGTGCCTTATCCAGTTTATACACATAACCTGGACGCTTAGGATCTGAGAATCCTGGAGGTTGTTCCACATACACTTCTTCATTCAGCTTTCCATTTAGAAACGCTGACTTAACATCCATCTGATGTACAGTGAAGTTTTTGTGTACAGCATATGCTAAGAAAAGACGAATAGATTCAAGTCTTGCTACTGGAGAAAAAGTTTCGTCATAATCTATGCCTTCCTCTTGTCTGTATCCCTGAGCAACAAGACGAGCTTTGTTGCGAGTTACAGTACCATGTTCGTCCAACTTGTTTCGATAGACCCATTTAGTGCCTATCACCGTTTTGTCAGTTGGTCTACGAACAAGTTTCCAAACTTTGTTTCTTTCGAATTCAGTCAGCTCTTCTTGCATAGCGCTGACCCAGTTTGGATCTCTGAGGGCATCATCTATTTTCTTTGGTTCAGTTAGAGAAATAAAGTTAACAAATAAACAAATATTACCTGCACTTCTACGAGTCTGAATACCAGCGTTGGGATCACCAAGAATTTGATCGATTGGGTGATTTACAGTCCATCGCTGAGCCGGAGCATACGTCGCTAACTCAGTCTGAACTGGAGAAGCTGAAGATGAGGCTTCAGCTACTTCTGGATTATCAGCTAAGAGAGGAATGTTTGCATTTGCCACTTCATTCACTGATTGCTGAGAAATAGATGGAATTTCTGAGACATTTGGATCAACTGCAGGTATAGCGTTTATAGGAACAGCTGAGACCCAAGATGTTTCAGCTTCACTATTCTGCATATCTGGAATGATAGTAGGACCATCATTTTCTACGGTGTGAGCATGAGGAGTGGGAATATCTTCTGAATCACCAAGATGAGAAAACATCCATTGATTCAGTTCTTCTGTATCAGCGTTCGGTTTAGAGTTCGCTGAACAGGATTCGTCAAACGTGACGTGAATAGTTTCTTCTACAGTTTGTCTTCTTCGGTTGAAGACTCTGAAGGCTTTGGAAACTGAGGAGTATCCAGGAAAGATTCCATCATCAGCCTTAGGATCAAACTTTCCAAGGGCATCTCTGTTGTTCAGTATGAAACACTGACATCCAAAGATGTGAAGAAAGCTGATTGAAGGCTTTCTCCCATGAAAAAGTTCATAGGCTGTCTTTTTGAATCTTTTAACTATCAGCGACCTGTTTTGCGTAAAACAAGCAGTGTTGACAGCTTCTGCCCAAAACTGAGTAGGCAGGTGAGAATCGCTGAGCATTGAACGTGCAGCTTCAATAATTGTTCTATTTCTTCTTTCAGCGACTCCATTTTGTTGTGGTATTCTCACTGACGAAAAGTTGTGAGAAATACCCTTGCTCTCAAGGAAGGAATCAAGAGAACTGTTTTTGAATTCAGTTCCATGATCACTCCTTATTGAGCGAACAGTCATATTGTTCAGAGTTTCCATCTTCCGAACAAAGGTGATGAGTTCTTCAGGGGTGTCACTCTTAGAACGGAGAAACATTAGCCATGTGTAATGAGAGAATTCATCAACTATGACCAGCGTATATTTCTTTCCAGCGATGGATTGTTTGTTAACGGGGCCAAACAAATCCATATGGAGTAGTTGTAGAGGAGATGACACTGAGGAAACTTTCTTTGACTTAAAGCTTGCCTTGGTCTGCTTCCCTTTTTCACACGCTGAACATAAAGACTCTTTGGCGTATGAATGTTGAGGTAGACCAGTGACTAACTCTTTGGAGGAAAGAGTATTCAGTGTCTTGAAATTTAGATGTGAGAGCCTCTTGTGCCATAGCCAGTTGACATCAGAAGATGCCTTTGAGAAGAAATAGGAGTTCTCAGTGGTTGTTGAGTCCATGTTTATTACATAAACATTTTCCAAACGATAACCGCTGAGAGCTATCTTCTCCTTTTTGTCGGAGACAAAGCAGGATTCCTCAGTGAAAATCACTTTGTTATCCATGTCGCAAAGCTGACTGATGCTTAGAAGATTATGCTTCAGCCCTTCAACATATGCGACTCTTCTGAAGGATGTTGTACCATTTGAAAGTACACCATACCCTCGGGTGTGTCCTTTTCCATTTCCACCGAAAGTCACAGAGGGACCCTTCTCTTCCTTGTATTCAGCGAGCAGGCTTTTCTTTCCAGTCATGTGTCTAGAGCATCCGCTATCGAGATACCAGATACCCTTCTTAACCTGCAATACAAAGGAAGATTAGTTTTGCTTGGGTACCCACTTCACAATGTATACGCGTTTGTCAGTGGAAGTAGTTGGAATGGGTTCAGCAGTCTTCGCAGCATTTGAAGATTCAGCTTTGTCTTTCTTCACTTTGGTCAATTTCTTGACCTCAGCGGTAGGAGTCACCTTGACCTGAATTGCAACTGGTTTGGTCTTCTTGGGTGCTATCTTCACCTTAGCTATCTTATCAGCTTTGGTGGCTGTGGGACACTTACTTGCAATATGATCGGTAAGTCCACAGTGATAACATTTCCTATAGCTAAAATTAGTTCTAGGACCACTTGAGTGCTGAGCTTTTAATTTGGAATTTGAAGTACCAGCACCAAGTACACTATTGGTTTTTGAAATAGGACGAACATTCAGTTCTTCAGATATCTTACCAAGGACATCTACTCTGAGTCTAGGAGTAGGTCGCTGAACTGATCCAGAGGTCTGATTTCTAGGACCAGATGAATGAATCACTAAAGCTTTGGAAGCATTCAGCTTAGGTACTAAGGTACCCTTCTGAGGATTTTGATAAATAACAATTCCTTTACCTTTGTCTTTAGAGACAGAGGTAGGTTTTGAATAAACCATTTTCTCCTTACCTTTTGAGGAGGTAGGAGTTTCCTCAGGGATTGGTGTAACCAATGAGGAGTACTGAGATGATGAAGTGTCAGCGACTGAGGATACGAACGTTCCAAATTTAAGCATTGAACGTTCAGTGGTTGGTTTTGGAGTATCATACTTATAACCCAGACCACGTTTATCACTCAGAGGAATCTGAGCCTTAATTATCTCAGTGATCTTTGTTGAAGAATTACACCATACTTCAACAGTAGCTTGTTCAGCTTTTAATGCAGCGATAGCTTCTGCTCGTTCGATTTTGACTAGCTGATTTAAATAGACTTGATCTTTAAAATCATCTTCAATTTTAGAAAGCTTTTCTATTTGAAGGTGGCAGTTTTTAAGCTTTTCAGCGAGATCAAGATTTTGGTTTTCAACCACAGCTTTGCCGTTCATGGCTTCGTATAGACTTCTAGTCAGTAGATCGATTTTACGGAGACTATCAGCTTCATCAATATTTGCAATATTGGTAAAGAAGGAAGGTGATACCTGAATGGCAGATGTTGAAGTGGAGGGAATGTCTGAACTTTCTTCCTCTTCTTCAATCTTTGCCATGAGACATTGATTTGCTTCATCATCTTCAGAATCAGATGATGAGGCTTCTTCATCAGAAGCAGCCCAATCATAGTCAGCCATCAGGCCTTTTCCTTTCTTCTTAAAGTTTTTCAGCTTTGCATACTTCTCCTTCAGCTTTGAGTATTTGTCATCTTTATTCCTTGGAACAAAGGATTTCTTTGTAAAAGCTGAAGGTCTCATGATTTTCTTTGACCTGCACTTGTTAGCGAAATGACCTGTCTTTTCGCAGTTGAAACAAGTAGCAGTAGCCTTATCAACAAAAGCTGATGATTTAGGCTTGTCAGTTATTGAAAGAGGTTTGTTCTTTCTAAACATTTTCTTCTTGGCGAATCTCCTGAACTTTTTAGTTAGGAGAGCCAAGGATTCATCATCATCTGAAGAATCAGAATCTGATGACCTTTCAGAGTTGCTTCCTAACTCAGTGATAGTGACCAAGGGTCGCTGAGTAGAAGGTTCCTCTGAGATTAAAGCAACAGGGGTGCTTTTGGAATCTTTTACAAGATTCTTCTTAAGATGGCTAGATTGCTCATGATTCAGCAATGTGCCATATAAGGTAGCAAGAGTCATTGATCTTAGATCTTTTGACAGCTTGAGACACATGGAATAATTGTCCTAGCTTTCAGGTAAACATTCTAAAAACTTTGTCAGCACTTCAAAGTTAGAATATTCCTTACCAACCGTTTTTAGATCTATAATTAAGCAATTAAAACGTTGATGAACTTCAGAGAGAGTTTCATTCTTACCAGAAATGAAGCTTTCGTATTGTCTTACCAGGTTGATCTTTCTTGAATCCTGGACTTCAGACGTTCCTTCATACTTAACACATATTGTGTCCCACATGGCTTTTGAGGATTTCAGGTTCATGACGGAATGGTAGACTTCGTCAGGAAGGGCCATGGATAGTATGGATCTGGCTTTTGTATCTATAGCCACTTTCTTGTTATCTTCATCGGTCCACATGTGTGTTTCCTTTGGAATCAGCCTTTCAGGAATAGCAGCTCTAGTTGCAGTGGCTGGAACTAAAGGATCAATAGTTACAGGGATGTGTGGGCCGTTTTCAAGATAGTAGGTCATAGTGGGGTCTACACCTTCTAAGAAGAGCATCATCCTATTTTTCCATAAGTTGAAGTTGTCTCTGGAAAATCTAGGGGGTTTTGCAAGAGAACCATTGTCTATATAATTTGTGTTTGTGTGGGAGGCCATTTTCAGATAATAGAAAGGAAGAGAATTATCTTAGATTAGATCTTGTTTATGAGATTAAACAAATCTGCTCTGATACCACTTGTTGGTCCCGAAATTCCTATACAAGTTTGTAGAAGGGGGGGGGGGGGGGTTGAATACAAACACACTATTTTACTTTTCTAAATTGTTTATTGATAAATCATTAACAATTTACAGCTTGTTGCGGAAACAAGATTAAGGATAAACCTAAATCTAAACAAGTTGGAACACTAAGGTTTCTTGCACTAAGAAAGATATGGAGATTACTAATAAAATCCTATCTTGAGAGAGATTTGAACTTGTCCAGAGTTAGCAAGTTACTTCAAAAGAAGTGAGTTCATCTCTTTATATACTGCATGCATTTAATGCAATTCAGTATACACTTTACACGTGTCATCAGCGGATTGGTTGCATGTCATTGACCTTGGTTGACAACCTTAGTAGCCGTAAAGATGAACAGTGTAGTATCAGAGTGGTTGTACGATTTCAGATTTTCGGAGGTTCTTTTCTGACATTTCGTACGGCGGCGTGCAAGGGAGGTTAAGACAAAAGTACTTTGTACGGAGGACTTCATGATCAGCTTTCGTTGATTCAGCGATTACCATTTACTATTCAGCGAATGATAAAGTTCAGCGATAGCTGAAGTCTTGTACTTGATACTTCACGTTGAGTGGACAAATCTGAGTCTTCGCTGATCCGCATCAGTTCATTAGTAGACTTGTCGCTGGTTCTTGAGCTTGATCTTCGACTTCAGCGTAGAACCTTTGTTGACGTGAAACTTGTCTTCAGGGATCATAAGTAAACAACTAACTTATCAGCGATCACCATAAGGACTGAACAGACTCAGAGCATTATGGTGAACAGTGTTCGCTGAATGTTTAATTTAAAGAGCGAGAGTTCCTATCAGCGGTACTATAAGATCTTAGTACTTATCAGCGATAGTGAAACTCTGATACATATTGTTTACATACAATTTTCACTAAGTATTTAAGAGAGGGTCATTATCAAATCACTGAGGGTTTGGATCAACAGAGTCACTTCCCTCAGCTCGGGATCTTTTGGATATGCGACTGGATGACTTGCCACGTTTGTTAGAAACCAGGGCGAGAGGATCAGATTGATGCTTGGAAGATGACTTATGTGTGACCAGTAATTCCATTACCTGATCTTCATCTTGCATGAGCATTTCATACAGCTCATGGATTGGCACGTTCTTAATCTGATGATTATGCTTGATATGGGTTGCAAACATTTTCCATTCTGGCAAGAGGTTGTGCAGGAACTTGAGCGCGTTCTCGGTATTGGATTTCATGATCTTATTCTTCTGGATATCATTCAGGAGTAGACAAAATCGCTCATATGTTTGAGTCGGCAATTCGCCCTGACATTGTTTAAAAGCGTCATACCGAGTGATGCAGTTATTGATCTTCAGTTGATTACCGACTTTGCTGCCGCTCATCAGCAGTCGATTGCCGTGTATATTGCGTTCGGCAGACTTTGGACCAAATACCGCTTGGCATGCTTCTCTCCATCAAATAGGTTCTTTTCTGTTTCAGTCATTTGTTCGTACGTTATAGGCGTCGGTTGAGCTTGAGTACCATCTGCTTGAGTCGGAACAGTTGCCATTGGCGTCGGCTGGGGACCGTCGGTGAGAGCTTGCCAAATGTGCTCATAGTTTTCTTTAGATTCGATGAAGATCAGAAAACGGTCTTGCCACTGTGAGTATTCTCCTTGATATAGGATCGGAGGCTTGGAGTTGGTGCCCATGGCAAGAGCGTCGTGAGACATGATGAGATTGCACTAGGTGATCGTAAGATCGAAGGAATGATTCAAGTGAATAGTTTGCGAGATTATCATATTGCGCTTCTTTGGGTTGCGAGTTTCTGACTTAGAATATTTTTTCGAGATTTGCTAATTGTTTGATTTTTTTTTTCAGATTAATTTTTCGAAAAAAAAATTTGAATCTACCTCCGATTCTAGTCAAAGACTCTGCTTTTGAACAATGGACAGTTGCGTTTATCGATTATATCTCAAGTAGAGAAAATGGTGAAAACATGATAAAATCTTTCTCTGAAGGTCCAATGATCAGAACTGACAAAGATTATACAGAAGAAGAGAATAAAAGGATGAAAGCCAACAAGGAAGCTTCATCCAACTTGATCTTCGCACTTCACAAACTTCCACAACACATCTTCAAACATGTTGAATGTTTCAAACAAAACCCAATGCTGATGTGGAACGAGCTATCAAAACAAATGCTTGGATCTGAAGTTGCATTTACAAAGAGAAAGGAAGAAGGAAAGAAAGTTGAGAAAGAGGATTCGGAACAGAACTTGTCAGAAGCTCAAAAAGAAGATCTCAAAGAAAAGGTTATTGAGCTCACAAAGAAGCCGTCAGACATGGAAATTTGCTAAAAGAGGAAAGAGAAAAATACAGTAAAGAAAGAGTTGCTCGTTCAGATGACAAAAAACAAATTCTTTCTCTTTCCCAGAAACTTGAACAAGCTTCAATGATGGAGAAGAAAGATAATGAAGAAAAGATAGCTCTTGAACTCAAATGCAGAAATCTTTCCAAACAAAATTCAGATTTTGAGAAAGTTTTATTTCTTGAAAAAGAGAAATTGGAGAAGGAAAGGCTTGAATTTGAAAATAAAAGGAAATTCTTTGAAGCAAAGAATGAGAAATTGTCAAATCAAGTTTCTGAGCTTCAAAAGGACTTAGAAAAGGGAAGACAAGAGCTAGATAAGGAAGGTCAAGAGCTAGAAAATATGAAGAAAGCTGGATTTCAGGCTAGGTGCGTTAAAGACGAATTTTCTAAAGAAAGGAAGATATTTCAGCAGGAAATTCATAAATTGACAATGAATTTGGCTGCGTTATCGACTGATATCATGAAAGAGAAGAAGGTGAAGCCTGATATTCTGAAGAAGCTTAATGTTGTGACAAATGAACGGAATGACTTATCTAACAAAGTGAAGTCACTCAAGAAATCCGAAAGCTATTCAGAATGTCCGATTCGACCGTCTAATCTTTTCTATGATACTTCAGTGGATAATTCTTCTAAGTCTCAATCTGCTGATCTTCCTACATACAAGAAAATCAACATGCAATGGAGAGTAAAAGGTACGACTCTGAAAAAAGAGGTACGAAAATCATTTGTTCCCAAAAAGAACACTAAACTGAAAGGTAAATCTTTTGTTAAACCTGATTCATTAAATTCCGCAAATCATTCAATCAGGTTTGCACAAAAGAAGATTTGTTGTTCTTTTTGTGGAATTCATAATTTTGTTATAAATAATGATACCCCTTTTTGGTTCGGTACTTATCATATTCCTTCCTATAGAGCTCCGTTTAACAAGCCAGGACCCAAGAGACATTGGGTACCAAAATCTACTTAATCTGTTTTTGCAGATTCAGAAGCAAAGCGTTGAACTCTTGGAAGAAGATTTCTTATGCCATCAAGGGGGAGTAACATTATTGGTTTCTGAATACATCAATTCAGAACCCGTACTTCAACGTTTTTTGGCTTTTGAACATATAAGTTTAAAACCCGTGCTTCAACGACTATGGCTTCTGAACAATTAAGTTCAGGACCCGTACTTCAATGGCTAAGACTTCTAAACACACCAGTTTAGAACTCGTACCTATCAGGTTATATCTTTCACTGTCATATCTTCTCAATTCAAGAATCATGCGGTAAAAGGTAACATTGTATTACATTTTATTTTTACTACGTTGAAAATTTGAATCTTTACAAATTTAATTTAATGAGATGAAATTTCCAATTTTCATTCAATGAATTAAATGTGTGCTAAAAGATGATTTTACAAGTATTGTTGTATTATCTGAGTTAAATCTGTTTCATCTTTCACTTCTGAAATAAATCGAAAGGTCAGCAAAGCATGAATGAAATTATGTTGAATGCTCAAAATTATGTAAGTCTGAACTTATATAGAATATAATGCTCAAAAAAGGCCGATTTGTCAGAATGATGGATGGAAATGAAAATATGGGAGAAGCACTATGTTTTAGAACCAAGTGATTGATATGCACTGAGTTTTAAATCTAATCATTTAGTTTGAAAGTTTGTGCCTGTGGCCTATCTGGTTTGGGAGATTAAGTCCCAAGGGGTACTTGATACCTAGCCCCTAAGATCAACTGGTCTGGGATTGGCTGACCCAAATCCTGCTATAAAACAAGATAGAAAGCCATGTTCTACTGGTACAAATGGGTTTAAGGTATATCGATGTGGCCTTTCTGGTTTGGGAGATTAAGTCTTAAGGGGTGCTCGACACCTAGTCCCTAAGACCAACTGGTCTGGGATCGGCTGACCCAAATCCTGCTATAGAACCAGATAGAAAGTCATGTTCTACTGGTACAAATGGGTTTAAGATATATCGATGTGGCCTTTCTGGTTTGGGAAAGTAAGTTCCAAGGGGTGCTCGACACCTAGCCCCTAAGACCAACTGGTCTGGGATTGGCTGACCCAAATCCTGCTATAGAACTAGATAGAAAGCCATGTTTAACGGTGTATCTTATTCCTACTAAACTTTTTGATTAAAAGATGCCAATTAGCACAAAATCAAAAGATGTCAATGATGACAAAATCAAAAGATGCCAATGAGCACAAAAGAAAAGATGCCAATGAGCACACATCTCGTGAAACATGGGGAAAATACAAAGTCGCGATAAACCTGTAAATTTGTGAAAATTCTGATTTTGGACAAATAGTGTGAGTAGAGCATAGTATTCTGATGTGTTTTAGAATTGCATATGCTTGTTGCTAATCATATTTCGCATGCTAGCACACCAAATAGATTTAATAAAGGGGTTGAAACTTAACATTTTTTAACTTGATATGCAATGATGTCTTGTATTTGAATCCAAACACATGCATTTTATTTCATTTGATTGAAAAATCTGTTAAATTTCATTAAGTTGGATTTTTTTGTACAGTTTTTCATATGATCAAATGTTAGTAGTTATAAAATGTAGTTCAATGAATTTTATTTTCCTTGAATAAAATTTTCAACTATTGTGCTATTAATGATATATATGCATATTTTCAGGGGGAGAATACAACATGCTCCAGAATTCTTATTTTGAGGGGGAGCAAGGTTATTCATAAAGGAGGAGATTGTTCGTGATACTCAGAGACGCGATTGAAATTGAAGAAGGTTTTTGATGATCGTGATGCTAAATATCATCGAAAAAGGGGGAGAAATGTTTAATTCAATTTCATGTCAAAGAGCTTTCAAGTCAAAGACTCGAGAAAAGAAGATTCCGTCTCAAGAAAGAAAAAGGGGGAGAATTCTTCAAGAGTTTAAGAGAAATCGATTGATCATCTTGTGATCTCTTTTTCTTAAACCTGTGCTATATGGTGGATATCCTTACTGAAGTTTGAAGTTCTCAAGTCAAAGAAAGAAAAGGGGGAGAATTCTTCAAGAGTTTAGGAAAAATCGATTGATCATCTTGGTTTCTCAAGAAAATCTCTTTTTCTTAGATTTGCGCTACATTGTATCAAAATGCCTTGTGTGAAGAAACAAATTCTCCATATCAAAGAAAGAAAATATCCGTCTGAAGATTTTATGACGATTTGACTTTGACAAGCCTTGATAAAGACCGAAGTTTTGAAGATTCACGAAGCCGAAGACTGCTGTTCTCAAATGTTTAAATCTTGAATCCAAGGGGGAGATTGTTAGGTTTAAATATGTCATCAAGATTTAATATTCTTTATATAGTCAAAGTCAATGTATTTAGTCAAGTGTAGAAAGTCAAAGCTAGCTTATTTCCTTAATAAGTCTTAGGGTATATAAGGCTTTGTTTAGACTTTCTTTGAAAAGCTTTTGGTCATGACTCATATCTTGTAATATTGAGAGCCGACATAATAAGATCTACTTTCTCTCTCTACTCTCTCTCTCTCTAGAATTTCTCTCTAATCTTGATAGATCTTGGATTAACAGTTCTAACGCAAGGAAACCTAAAGTGTCTTAACGCAGTTCTAAGTGAGGATAGATACTGAATCAAAGTAAGTACTGGATAAGAACAAATCAGAAAGAGGCACTGGATAATAACACTTAACAAAAATAAAGCAGCCCAGAGAAATCCGAATTGTGATCTGGATAACTATCCGTAATCCGGAAGGAGTCCGGATACAGGTGCAAGATGCCGAAATCCGGAAGTACTCCGGATCTGGTATGTGGAATCCGGGAAAAGAGGGTATTAATACCGGAATCCGGAAACAAGAGAGATCCGGTATCCGGTATTAATACCGGAATCCGGATCTGGTATGTGGAATCCGTGAGATTCCGGAATCCGAGAGATCCGGTATCCGGTATGCAATGCGGAAAACTATTCGGAAAACAATAACTTGTCCGGCAGAAACATACCCGGATTAGAACAGTGCGGAAAACGCGTTTGATCGATCGAAAAATCAATTCAAGTGTCTAAACTTGAAGATTTTGTTCCTGAAACAACTTAAAACAACAAGAAATCCAAAGAAACAAATACCCAATAGGATTTTTCAACCAAAAACTTGTTTTTGACCGAAAAAATTGAGATTTTGCAAGAACAGAGTAAGAACCCAGAAATCCTAAACTTGAAGAATTAAGGCTTAAAACTTGGATTTTTGGTGTGAAACTTTGGAAAACTTATATTAGCGCAGAAACAAACACACCTAAATGATCAGAAATCAAAAATTCACTAGAATCAAATAAAATTGAGGAACAAGGTACGAACTCACGTATGGATCCCAGTTCGTGCAATCAATTCCAATTAGTCAAGCATTACAAACAATAATTGAATCATTGATGTCATCCATATCATTCATAGTAAAAGTGTATTACAATGTGGAGTACGACTATGAATGTCAAAGTGATGATTAACCTAAAAACAAAACATAATTAGGCTATTTATACCTTTAGAGGTATTTTACATTTATGTCCCAAACTTTAAGACAATTACAATTTAACCCTAACAGATTCTCATGTAAGGTAAATTCAAATCACATCTGGCCAATGTCATTATGAATTTACAAGTGAATGGGTATACTTTATTATTGTTGTTCAGATGACCGATGGAAGTGGTAGTGTGTAGAGTGTGGTGGTAGTGTGTAGAGAGTTCTAATCTCGCAATGATAGCAAAGGTTTAGTGTGTTGTGCGAGATCGTTCATGGTGTAAATGATGGCACCTTCTAGAAGGAGTACCGTGTGAGTTGTGGGTGGCCCTAGGTGAGGTAGAACCTCTTGGGTTCATAGAGAAGAATAGCTAATTGGAAGTGAGCTACTAGTTTCTGGTGAGCCTCTACCCTAGGAGTTTGTTATGTCGATCAATTGGGATCTTGAGAGCTTCAACTTAAGAATTGAGTAGTAGAGATGAGCCTTTTGATTCTCTAGTCAGTAGAAGGGCAGCATGGGTGGTTGAGAAATGATAGCTGTGTTGATTGGTAATACGAGGCAATGATAGGATGAAAAAGGGGGCTATTGTTTGTTAACCTATTTGGGATTGAAGTGAAGCCGCGTATTTCGTAAATCAGTAGTCAAGGTGGTAACTCTATAGTTGGGACATACAAGTATGTTGGGAAGCACCGGTACCAAAGGTTGTGGCAAATGGGAGAAACTTGATTGTGTGGTTATATCTGTAACCGGTTGACCTTCCTAGAGCGAATAGCCTTCAATGTAAAGTGAGTCATGCATTGTGTTTTCAAACAAGTCACATGACCATTTCATGTCAAAAGATAGGTGTGTGTGCGTGTGTATGCTTTGTGAGTGTCTTGTTTTGAAAATGAGTTGGTGCGTGCAAGCGTTTGTTCGAAGGAAAAGACAAATTTATTTACGTCGTGTGATAAATTTTGGAACTTGGGGAAATGGTGAATCATTTCACCTCTTTTACGAGTAAGTTATCCTTTGTTGTAGAAATTATGACAACATTTGATTGCATGGTTTTATAAGTGAAATCAGTATGCACAGGTTGTTGTCATACCATAGAGTGTGAGTGTCGACTGACTCGCTCAGTGTGAGTAGTTTTGCTGTATTTTTTTAAAATCGTATGAAGAGAGTTTCAGTGGATGCATTTTCGGTTGCTGGACAAGGTGGTGAGATATCATGGGTTATGTATGAGCAATCCTCGAGATCGATGTGTATTTGGCTATTCTTTATGGCGGTGTCATGTCATGCATATCTAACCCTGTTTCATGGTGTATTTTTAAATGTGCAAAACGATTTATATCATTGTGTCGTCATGCATGAAGGCTATGAACTCGCTAGGTAATGGGAGATATCGTATTTAAGGATGAGTATGGGTTTCGAGAGTGGAAGTGTGTGGTTGAGTCGTCGATGGTCGATTGGTGACCTTGGTGTCTCTTTTTGGGAAGGCGGCGAATATCAGAAGTCTTAGTCTTTGACTTTAGTGATGATTGTATTAGGGTAGCATGTGCTCTTGTTCGGTAATTTGAGGCGTGGTTGGCGGCGGGGGGTGTGTCCTGGATGAATTTCGACGTGGGCAAGATACTTCCAAAAGTAGCTTGTTAATAAGTAGTATTGTGGTATCTTTGATGAAATGGCTGCAGCGTAGAGCCGGAGTTTTGAGGTGGCTTTGTAAGTAGACTATGTACCGAGTAAGTCGCGTGCCTTCTTCATGTGAGGACTGTGGGGCACAAAGTTAGTTACGATGCGTGGGAAGAATTAGATTTCGTTGGAAATTCTCGTTGTCAGAGGCACCATTGAAACATCATCTTCATGTCGGGCGTTGATATTGAAGTCAATGACGGTTGTTGAGATCGTTGTCAGGAGATTGGAATTAGAAAAGCTAACCCTGGTGTGATTATTTTGTCGGGTTTATACGCGGATATAAGAGGTTGGTTGGGGAAAGGTGTATATCGGACAGCATGTTGGACCGCCTTATGTGAGTATTTTGAAAGTGGAGAATCGCTAGTTGGATAGGTGATTCTCCTATGCGGTTGATGTTTCATTTATGAATGAAGTAGTTAGCACAACTCAGGTGGGACACGTGGATTATGTGGTCTGCAAGGGAGTGTCTTATCGTTTGGTTTATTTAAGCGTGTTTCGTGTAGATTCCGAAGAGCCGACTGGGGACAAAGACTTGATCGAGTGAAGTAGACGATCATAAGTTGTGGTTCATTTAGGTTTGAGAAAAGACCAGGTCATGAGATGCTTTATTTCAAATATATGTTGTGATTGACATGGAGAAGGAAAGGCCTATTGTGTATGTACAAATGATCGTGAATATTTTGCCTCTAGTGTGGTGGTTGTGTGGATATGTTAGTGGTAACTTATACAAAGTGAGCATGCGAGTCATTGGTGGTTATGACTTACAGTGAGGTTAAGTGGTGAGTTGGTGTTGATATGGGATGAGCGTAAATGGAAATCTTTGCTTGGAGTTTACTAATATGTTATTCAAATGTGGCAAATTATGTGTATTGAGATGCATGGATGTTTGAGTGGCGTGTGATGTTATTATTTTGAGAATAAAAGAATGGGGTGGTTATTGGTGGCTACCTAAGGAGGAAATTGTGTGCCCTTTGGTTCCGATGAGTTGATGAGTGAGTTTGTCTTGTGTCATTCAAATATTGGTGAAGATGTTGAGCTAATCCTTGTATGTAAAGGAAAGTCAAAGGAGTCGGTTAACCTCGTTTTGGAAATGAGAAGTGTGTGGTGACATCGAACATTGGGTGTTTTTTCGGAATGACTTGACTGAATTTTCTCGTGTGAGATGTGGTGAAACAGTTGGTTAGGCACAGTAACCGTTAAAATTGCGTGTATGGAGTGGTCAATGTTGGGCGGGCAATGTTCCATACTAGCCTGAGGAAGTGGGGATGGTATTTTGAAATAAGTTAGTAAACTGGAAGTAGGAAGTTTGGCAAGCGATACATAAGATGGGAAGCAACGCTTTCAGAGTGTAATTGTTGGATACATAAACTCCAAGTGGGAGGATAAGAAAGAGGATTTGCGTGTACGTGATGGTTTAACGGTCAAGGGAAGCTAGATTGTGTGGTTGGACAAAAGTGTGCACGCTCTAGTGAGCCATTCTTTGAAAACATCTTTTATGTTTTGAGGAGGGAGTGGAAGAAGGTAGTCGGATGTAGTGCTTGAAATAAAGGACCATTGGATTAAACTGGGTATTAGTGTGGGAAATATTCCAAGTAAGCTGGTCGTCCGGTGTTAGACTATTGGGGATAGTTTTGGGTGAGCGTGGTTGCTCCTTCCTGTTGAGTGGGTGAAACTTGAGTTATTTCATATGTGGATGGATGATTGTTGGATGCAGTGAGAATTTGAATGTGTGTCTTCGGGATTGGTTCGGCTTGGTTTGGTGGTTGCTTCAGATGTTGGAGTGTGGAAGTTTCCAACTTTAAGCTAGTATAATGTGGGATGATGGTGTGGTGAGAACGTATGAATTGAATTAACATTGATGAATTGTAGTCAATTCAATTCAGGAAAGAAACTGTTTGCATTGACGAATATCGTGTTAGGGGAAAGTGATTGTAGAATTTTGTGTTTTCTGATGAAGAAGATCATAACTGTGAGTTAAGGTGATATTCAAGGTTGACCTTGTGTTAAGTTGGCGAATTGAGTGTTCGTTATTTTAATAAGGAATTCATGTTGTTGTGACGTTAACCTCTTTAAATTCGTTCCTTTTGGAAGTGAAATTGTGTGTGGCCCTCTTAATGTGTCGCGTTTTAAAACCATGAGTCCAGGTATGTGGACGGTATTGTGTACGATTGGCCTGAGGTGTCATATTATGCGAATTGTTTAGGGTGGTAGCTAATCGAAAGGGTGATAATTTGTTGGTATACGCCCTGTTGTTGAAGGGTTATGCAAAGTGGGAGCAAAAGAAACCTTATAGAGAAGCAAAGGGGTCGACATTGTACAGTTATCTGAGAATCTTCCAAGAGTGAAGATGTCTCATGGGAGAGAGGCAGTTGGTGGGACCAGAGGTCGTGCAGTTGACTGCCGATAAAATCAACTAGATTCGCCGGAAGTTAATGGTGGCTCAAGACCGCCAAAGGATACATGTGACCAAAAGAAGGAAACCAATGGAATTCCAAGTAGGAGACAACGTGATGCTTAAAGTCTCGCTCTGTAACGGCGTTGTCCGTGTTGGAAGAAAGGAAGGCTAAGGCCTATGTATAACGGGCCGTTTGCCATAACCAAGTGTGCGGATGAGGTGGCATATAAATTAGAGCTGCCCGAGGAGCTTCGGAGAATCCATTCTACTTTTCATGTGTCTAACCTAAGAAAGTGCTTGGCAGAGGCAAGTATGGTCATACCACTAGAAGATATACGGGTGGACGAAAAGTTAAATTACGTCGAGGAACCATTCGCGATAATAGATGGTAAGGTCAGAAAACTGAGGAACAAAGAGACAATTTTAGTAAAGGTCCGGTGGCAATACCACAAAGGTCAACAAGCAACTTGGGAGTTAGAATCGGACATGAGGTCCCAATACCCCCACTTGTTCGAAGATGGAATTCCGGGGAGATAATTCTTTTTTGGGTGGATTTTGTAATAACCCGTACCATTTGAGAAATTAAAAGGAAAATTTAGTGGTAAAAGTGAGAAAATAGAAAGTTTGGGGGAGTAGTGAGAAGGTATAAAAAGGGGTTAAAAACCCTAAATTGGAGATATTCTTACTTTTATGTGATAGCGGCTACTGTGTGTGTGTGCACGCTATTGTGGAAGAGCTTGATATGGATTTTGGAGGTGAAGGCATGGAATCAGAAACTCAAGAGAGTGCATCCCAACTATTTCGTCAGGGTAATCTTCTCTTCTTTAAATCTCTTGTCTGATAGAAATTTTCTAGAGTTTGGTAGAGGATTAATGTGTTCGATAACCCAAAAGATGAGAGGTAATCTGGGTGTGTGGAGTGGTGGCTTAAATCAGGCAAGAATCTAACTAGAGATGTTAGAGTTATCCTTTGATGACTCAAACCCAACTCCTATTTTGGTATATTGATAGGATTGGTGTGTGTATGGGGATTTGGGTAAGGGCTGCACTTGCCCGAAGAGTCGGAGTCCGGATAGTGGTATCCGGACATGTTATCCGGAAGAGTAGAAGTCCGGAAGAGAAAGTGTCCGAAAAGGGGCACAATCCCGAAAATACCGGAAGTCGGACAAGTTGTCCAGAAGTCCTAGGACTCCGGAAGGATCCGGACAAATGGCATCCAAATTAGAAGTGGGATCCAGACACCTCCGGAAAACGACAGTTCCCGGAAACCAGGTTGTCCGGCATTTGTTGTCGGGACTCTTGGGTCCAGAAAGCTGCGGTTGGCGGTTTGAGGGTGTTCTCTTATTGTGAGACGTTGGGCGTTACTTCTTGAGATTTAAGATATAGTTGAGAGGATTGTAGGAACGACCCTCACTATCTACTTGGGATTTATAATGTTAGGTGTGCAGTACTAGGTGTGGTGGACGCCATGTGAGTCTCTCTAACCAAAGATCTTTATCAAATGTGTTTATATATGCAAATATTTGTTTAAACTGCATATTTTACTTAACACTGTTAAACGTGCATGATAGTGCGATTTTAAAGGTGTGATTACTTGGGTGTGGGCATGCGATGGGTCCGGTGTGTATATGGGGGGTGTGTCCCATAAAGAATGTGTATATATACGAAGTTGTTTCATATAATTTATCAAGGGCGGGTGTGTGCCTTAACACGCTGTCACGTGTGTGTGTGACCATAGCGTGGGCCATCAATGCATGCCGTTTGTGCGCATATCCTGAAATAAAGGTGTGATGTTCATAATTCCTTATATCTTGCCTTATAAATTGTGTTATTCGTGGGGTGGACATGTATTGGAGGGAATTCACTAGACCTCACGGTCTAACCCTCGCTTTTCAAAACTAAAAACCTTTTCAGGTAAGCAGGTAGTCGAGAGTTCGTTTAAAGAAAATGGCAAGATGTGAGTTGGAGCTTGCGTATAGAAGGATTAGAAGACTTTCCTTTTATTTTGTAGTTATGTTCTCAGCTGTAGTTAGGGTTATTTCCGTGAACCCAGTTTTGTAAACTTTTGATAGCGTGACTCTGTTGGGCCATTTTGGCGTTCTTATTTAAAGTGATAGCTTGTGGCATGCTAGTTTGGTGTGGGTTGTTACAATGTCTACTTGACTTGGTTCGTCTAATAATCCAATGAGGCCATAAGACACTTAAATCCAGGTGAAAAGTGTACAATATCATCGTAGGCAACTCGTGGTTTAAATAGCACATGCATCATAGTATAATTTCACATAATATCCCAACATGCTCATTTTGCTACTTAGGCATATATCACCACATAATAGGATTTTCAAAACCATAGAGCTACAATTCATGTATTTAAGAGCTTGATACCAAAAACAAAAACATACTACCAATATACATCACATTGAGTCAAATCCCAAAATTAGGTCAAAACTTTAAAATATGGATAATTTCATGAAAGTGTCAAATACTAACATCTATTGCAAAAAACAAGATTTCTATTACTATCAAGTTGCTAGAAATCACATTTCTCATCCCAAAACACCAAGAATCCATAGCAATAGAAAGGTATGAACATTTCGTCATCAAAGTTAGATTATCACCAAAGAAAACAAAGAAGTAATGGAAGAACACGTATTGACATGTATCTAGTTTTATAAAAAAGTTTAGAAACTCACAATCTAGGTTTTGAACAAAAACCTAGAATATGGTGAAAACCCTAGAAACCTGAGGGAGAAGATGAAGTGAAGCTTTGGATACTTGATTCCCTACTACTTGAAACTCATATAGTGCTCTTGATGTGTACTGAATATTTCCAACCACCAATATTAGACAATAAATGAAGAAAGGGAGGTGGAAGAGAATGAGGGGTATGAATGGGGGTTTTAGGGGAAAAATCGCAGGGAGAAGAGAGGGATCAGACTTGGTTTTGAGTTTTAGAAAAGTAGGAGAGTACAAAAGTCATCAGAGTCAATGCGGACGTCCGACTGGAGGAGCATGCGGAAGTCCAACCTCAACTCGACCAGAACCCCTAAGATTTATGTTGCTTCACGGAACCATGCGGACTTTCGGGTAGACACGAATATCCGGCTTCGGCCACATACGGACAATGCACAAAATCACATATATATATTAAAATATCAGTTATGTGGAGTGAACATGCACAATGTCCCAGTCTCAAATAGTTCAAATAATGTATTTTAACATATGCCCTAGCTAGTCTTATCTTACGAAGAGTCCTTTCATAAGAAAATGTCTATGTTCTAAATGCTTAGAGTGTGGGTGACAGAAATACAGTTTGAGTTACTTACCGGTGAAATTCGGGGTGTTACACTGTTACACCTTTATTTTACGAAAACGTGAGAACACCCTTATGACATATAACAATACACATGAGGAGGCTTGATGTTGTCTGGGTCACTTGGCCCCGAACTGTCACTTGGCCCCGAACTAGGTCGCATAAAATGTCGGTTGGCATATGATTGACTATAGTTAAAGAGTGTTGTCACGTTTTTTTTAAAATAGAGGAGTTCTCGTTCAAGCCTCCATACATACATACATATATATATATATATATATATATATATATATATATGGTTGTGTTCCAGTGAGAATAAGAGTTATGGTGAGAAAATGAGAATAAAACATCCATATACCTTTATCTACATTCAACTACCTTTGTTTACCTTAATGATCAACACTTTAACAAAATCATACACCTAGAAGTGAATAAATGTATGTAAAAGCTCGTGAAAGTGACTCAACAGTGAAGATAAATTTGAAGATAAAGGTAGATGAATGTAGTTGAAGGTCCGAGAAGTAGTTAAAGAAAATTTAGTTGGATTAAATAGTTAACTGGGCTCAAAAGTGTTCTTACTGTTCTCCAAGTTAATGTTATTCTCACACGGTCCTTTGTCTATATATATGAGACAACATAATTTTTGTAAGACCCATGAAACTACCTTGGGGACTTTGGATTATCTTGCCGAACTTAAACAACATACACAGAAACAAAACAAATCCTCATATGAAAAATCAAACATTAACAGGTAGAAAAACCAAACTTTGAGAGTGTATCTCATGAAAAATAACTATTTTCACAAACCAATGTAAAAACCTGAATTGAATATTTATAGAAAAAACACACGAAATATCTATGTACGTGGTAAAGGTATGATCTCTAGGCTAGAATTAATCTTGGGTGGTAGATACCAAAAATGGCATAGTTCCAAAGCAAGCTAGCTTGACTTTGTCTAATATAGTGTGTTTGTTTTTTTAATGATATTTTGATTTATTTATAAAATATTTTTTTGTTAAAAAGTAATTAATATATTTAAAAGGTGTATAAGTCTTGTAAATATATATATACATATATATATACATATATATGGGCTTAATCAAATAAGAACTATTTATTTTGTGGTAACCGTAAGAACCAATGTGAGCCACACATTTAAAATAATTAATGTTATTTTAAAATTAATATAAAAGGGTAAATTGGTAATTTTGTTTTTATATTAACAATTCTGTAATTAAATATTTTAATTCCATCTATATCTCTTACGTAATTTTATCTAAAATTAATTTTTGATTTTCTATCTTGATTGAATTATTTGATTTAAACCAAATTAGCCCCACTAACCCTTTCTCTCTCCTACGTCCCAACCCTATCTTCTTCTCCAAGTTCTCTTTTAGTCTCTACACCCACCTCATTCTCTCTAACCTCCATTAGACCTCCCAAGACCTGTCGGACACCAAATCTCTTGATTTCATCCTTTGGGTTGCAACGATTGAAGGATACAGATCTGGGTTTTGATGAAACACACACAAAGGTACCCCCAAAATCATGTGAGAGAGGCTGGAAATTTCAAGTTGAATGATAAAAGCTTCGTATGTTCTTTTTTTTTTTGAAAAACACAAATCTGAGTTTTTTTTATAACCACTGTTCGCTAAAAAAATTCGAAGTGGGTTTAGGATTTTTATAAACTCTGGCAAAGTAGAAGCAACAACAAAAATCGTCGGCCATCCCTCTTTCACAAAAATCGCTCTTGTGGGTTATGGATTATTTTTGTTTTCTGTCTCTGCTAAACAGAATTAGGTTTAGGATTACACGAAAATCTTGTCATTTTTTGGTTCTAGTCTATGTTAAATGTATCACAATTTACATGTATTTTATGTTTTACAAAGTGTGTCAAATTGTATATTTTATGTTTGTATGTTTCCGTTTCTTAAAATCTTGTTTAGATGCGTAATTTGGTTTTAAGCTCGAATTATAAATGTTGATGGGGGTATCACAGTGGGTATCACAATGGTATCCATTGGTATTACATTGGTTATGTGTGGTCTAAACCTCAAATCAGATTCGGTTATCACAATACAGTGGGTATCACATTGGTATCACAGATGTTCTTGGAGCATTACCAAAGTAATGAATGTGATGTTGAATTGGATGGCAATGGGTATCACAGTGGGTATCACATTGGTATCACAGATGTTCTTGGAGTATTACCAAAGTAATGAATGTGATGCTGAATTGGATGACAATGGGTATCACAGTGGTATCACAAAAGTTCTTGTATGTATTTTCGATATTACGATTGGCCAGAGGAGAGAGGAGAGAGGAGAGAGGAAATAGGAGATTTTAAAATACCTAAAATGTCCTTTTATTTAAATTTCAAACAAAATTACCAAAATTAATAATTTCCTAATTTATAGCTTAATATGTGGCTCACATTGGTTCTTACAGTTACCACAAAATAACTAGTTCTTCCTTGAATGGCCCCCTATATATATATATATATGTATATATATATATATATATATAAGTTGGTATTAAAGTGATATAAGAAAGTGTTTTATCATGTAATGTTTACAAGTTTTTCGGTCAAAGATATATAATATATCTTGAAAAGTATTGTAACGTTGTTTTAAATTCAATGACCAAGTTAACATTAAATTAAAACCATATATATTAATTTGTTGAAAATCATTTATACATAAAGGTTAAACGAGAACAAGATCAAAATAAAAAAATACGGTAAAGGATAAATTGTTGAAAACAAAGAGAGAAGTAAAGAGTTTAATGAATGCTAACTTGGAGAATTGTGATTTATTGAGAGTCTTCGGTGGCTATAAATAGCAGTACAAAGCAACATAATCAAATAACAGAAACACTACTTTACTGGTACTATAAAGTAGGAGAAATACTAGCTAAGCAAATTGAAAAATTCAAACTTGTTCCTCGAGAGGAATTATTCAAATGTGACCTAAAGAGAAGGAATCTTCAGAAAAATTCAACATCCTCCCTTAAACTGAATGGTGTTGGCAATCAGTTTAAACTTGAACACTCACATACACCCATTAAGCTTCTCATCTTCAAGAATGTATCAGACTTCAACGGCTTGGTTAAAATGTCTGCCACCTGCTCTCGTGTTGAACATTGAATCAGCTCATGTTGAACATTGAATCAGCTCCAGTACTCCATCCTTCACGAGATCTCGAAGAAACTGAAATTGCACATCTATGTGCTTGCTACGACCATGCATTACGGGGTTCTTTGAGAGTGTGATTGTTGAAATATTGTCGCAGTACACCTCTGTTGGACGGTTTTGCACTTGACTTAATTTCTCCAGTATTCTTCTTAACCACACAGCTTGGCATGCACCGGATGCAACTGCTATAAAACCAGCTTCGGTGGTAGAGAGAGTTACTACCGGTTGCTTTGTCGAAGACCAAGAAACAGCTCCCGAGCTCATCAGAAATACATACCTGGATGTGTTTTTTCTGTCGTCTAGATCACCGGCATAATCGCTATCCGTATACCTAATGAGCTCTTCATTCCCTCCCTTCCTGTAGAACATCACATAGTTGATTGTCCCCTTCACGTACCTGAGTACCCTTTTTGGTGTTGACCAGTGTAGTTTTGTAGGCCGCTTCATGTACATACTGATTAGGCTAACGATGAACATCTGATCTGGACGCGTGATAGTTAAGTACATAAGACTTCCCACCATTTGCCTATAAACAGTGGCATCGGCTTCAACTCTCTTTTCATCCTTTGTGAGTTTTAGACCAGGAACTACCGGATTGTGTACCAAATTGCACTCGTTCATATTAAACTTCTTCAACATCTCTTTGGCATACTTTCGTTGGCTAATAAAAATACTATCGGTTCTCAGCAATACTTCAATACCAAGAAAGTACCTAATTCTCCCAAGATCCGTCATTTCAAATTCGGTCATCATAGACATCTTAAAAGATTCAAACGTCCCCACATCATTACCTGTATAAATGAGGTCATCAACATGAAGACACACAATTAAAAGATTACCTCCAGCCGCATACTTGATGAACAAAGTGTGCTCATAGGGACATTTTCTAAAGCCTTCCTTCACAAAATACGCCTCACTACGATTATACCAGGCTCGATGAGCATGTTTTAGTCGATACATGGCCTTTTTTAGGCGGTAAACCTTAGTTTCTTGCCCTTTTTGCTCATATCCAGGTGGCTGATCTATGAAAACTGCTTCCTTTATTTCTCCATGTAGGAAAGCCGACTTGACGTCCAATTGACAGATCCCCCAAGCTTTCTAGGCAACAAGTGCAATGATCATTCAAATAGTTTATGTGATCCCAGAAACAAGTGAACAAAATGTAGAGAGAATATGACAAAGTATCTAGATGTTCTAAATCCCAAAGTTATGAAATCTAACACTAATCTAAACTATTTATACTTAGACTAGAATTTATATTTAGACCCTTCTACTTGGATACAATTGATAATTTCAGCACTAACATTCTCCCCCTTTGTATCCAAGTAAGAAAATACAAAAGTTTATCTCATCAGTTGCTCTGGAGATATGTATATTTTTCTGATCTAAAGATGATTTCAAATCTTCTCAATGCATTCCTATAATCCAGTCTGTCTTAAATTGCTTTCAGAGCTTTGTCAATCAACACCTTCTCTTTGTCTTTAAGAGGCACTTTCTTCTGTTCATCAAGTCTGGTCTTTTCTGTAAAACAAATTTTTATCATATTCAGAGTACCATCACAAAACTTGTTGATCTCAATCAGCCTTAAGAACTTCTTTTTCTGCCCATTGTGATAGACAACCCCAAATTCTGGTTTCTCTAACACAGTGTATAACGGAATACCTTGAATATCTGGCAGATTTCTGTTTGGCCTTCTAGTATTTACTCTGATCTCATTTCCCTCCAACGCCAATTGTAAACAGTCAAGTAAGCATGTTTTACCAAATTCTTCATGAACCTCTTTACTACTTGATACGCCTCAGACCAAGCTTATCCTTATTTGGAAGCCTTACAAGTATGTCATATAATCTGAAGAAGTCTTCACAAGTTAATGACTTGAAGTCTGCTTCTTTGAAAGACCATTCTTTGCCATCTGTGCGGTGGACAGTAAATATAGGATACCAAACATTCAGAATCTTCTCTGAATCAATCTTTGAAATCTTGACTATCTCCTTGTCAGTTTTCACAAATCTGAGTTCTCTGTCTTTGTTGCTCATAAGATGCAGATACTCAACTTGATGTAAAGGTGGGAATTTCTCAACGGAGTAAAGCTTTATCTTATCAATTGGCTGAACTTGTTTCATAAATAGATCACTCCCAATGTCTTCTTGAAAAGGAGTAATGATTCTTATCCTGTGACCTCTTCTTTCAATCAATGATTCCCTATCAATCAACATCTGAAAATTTCTCATCTCTCCCTCTGATACCGGATCTTTTATCTTTCCTTCTGGTAGATCAAGTATGACTGGAACATCAATAACATGATCAAGTTGAGCATTAGTAGGAATACTTTCATCATCAGAATCAGGATCTCCAGGTTGTACATTGATACCATCAAATACATCATCTAACTCCTCCTTTATCTTTACAACTCTCACTTCAGGTTCATCCTCTGTATCTACATAAATGATATCTTGTATCAGATCATCAGCCATTCTTTCCTTTTCCATTCTGTTATCACTTCCACCGGGCTTTTCAACTGTGGGAATGATATCATCCAGAACTCCTAAAACATCACTTTCTTGTACATTATCAGTACCACCAGTACCAGTACCAATATCAACATCAACAATTTCTGTTTGAACACCAGAACCACTAGCTTCTCCAATTTTCTGCCTCTTACTCATCTCCCCCTCATGGTAATCAGGATCGGGATCTTGATCATCATGCCTTCGTTTAGTGGTTTGGGCTTGAACACCACAAGATTGTTCTAACACTTTGATACGGTCAAAAAGGGTTGTAAAGCCGAAAGAGATATATTGGGTCATGTCAGATATGGATTTTTGTAGTGTTTGGATATCAACTTGGGTTGGTAGGTTGGTTTGTTGTTCGGTTTGTAGTCTAACAACCTGGTAAGTAATTGGGATTTCAATTCATGTAGTGGAAGGTTAGGAAATACCTTGTTTGGTGGAATAGGCCGAGATTGAGTATCAGGTTGAGATTCAGTCGCGGTGGATGAAGATTCTATGACAAACTTTCCTTTTACAGCTCTGCTCACTTCCTGAGATAACTTGTCAACGACTTCTTTTAATTCGACAGTTTTAGTTTTGTATGACTTATTCATTGAAGTAGTCGCCAACTCCAAAAGCTTCACCGAGACAAAGTTATGGGGAGGAGGACCCATCAATGATCTGATCTGTTGTGCATGATCCGGGGTAACACCCATACCACTTAGGTTACTGGTTGACATGACAGTCAAAGAGACTGCATGGCCTGTGTTCAACGCGGGCATAGTGTTAACGTTGATAGGATTTCCACCCTGTCCTCGTAAAGCACCAACAAATGGTGGCAATACTCGGGGCGTTCCGGTTGGGTCACGAAGAACTCCAACATTTTGTGTCATCAATGATGTTGTGTCTGGCGGTCATTGTGTCCTAAGAAAAGAAGTAAATCCAAAGGGCTCTAGACTCGAAGTGCGTACAAATGAAGGCGGTGGCCAGGGCAATTGCCTACCTTGTTCAATACCAGTAAACACCGAGTGTGTTGCCGATAGACTTTGTGCTATTCCCCTGTGAGAAGATGAAACACCAACTTATGGAGAAGTTGATGAGTGGGCGAGTGGGGTTGTGCAATGCATAGCTGGGTCCACTATGTCTTTTTCAATATCTTGTGGCGATGGACGCTCACTGACAGTAGATGTGGCTACCCGGATAGACTCGGTTTGGATAGGATCAGTAGTTAAAACTTTAGTTTAACCTGTCACACACTCACCATCTTTTTTTGCTTTCCATCTCACTTGACCTCACTTGTATTTCTGTTTCAACTAAAGCTCCCTAAGATCTCCTTATTTCCCCTCGAGCACCAGAGTTAGGCTCAAAAGTAGCAACAATTTCAAAATTATCATGATCATCAGGTTGATCATCATCATCATCTGAACTATCCTCCTCTGCTTCTGCCTCATCATCAGCTTCATCGAAACTAGAATTTGCAGAATATATATTAGCTGGATCATCAATATCAGCAGAAAGATCCTCGGAATCAGAAGAACCAAGGCTTTCTTCATCATCATCAATGTTCGCACGAGACGACTGACCAGGACCACCCCCAACACCAGTTCCCCTCATAATGTTTTTACCACTCGTCTCACCCTGTTCAAGTACCCCAGTAGCTTGAACTCTCTCCCTACGTACTATACCCTCACTCCTCTCTCAAAGTGGGATGGCACTTTGGGTAGGCCCCTCCAGTCCTGGCCGGGCCATAAGTGCATTCTCTTCTCTATACTCACTCATGAATGGTGACTCCTGGTCAGCGTAAGCAACTACAACTTCAAGTAAGACCATAACATGAGCAAACTGCAAATCTGTGGGAATTCTGATGTAATGCATCCATTGATTTGGACCAGGTAAAGCTCCTTCGCGTCTCAGTATTTGTAGATTGGCCTCCATGATGTATTAGATAACTATTTGAAGAAACCTCTGAAATGGTACAAATGTTCTTGCCTTGGAAGGTTTAGACTTGTCGGTAACAACCTCTATCAGCTCATTCCAGATCAGAATAGCGAAGTCTATCTTGCGATTAAAAACCACGACATGAAACATTCGTAGTATAGAAATACTACCGGTATCGATCCCCGTATGCTTTGAAGTCATACAACTGTTGATGATGCTGAACAGTGTATAATACAGTGGTGGTAGATACTTCCTTTTTAATTTGGAAGCACGTGTAAGAACTCCATCTTTGATGTCATTATATCCCAGTAGCATGATGTTACGGCACAAATATTCTTCAGATATCATATCATCAAAGTTGTTGGAAAATGGAATATCCAGAACAGTTCTGAGTCTTTTAAGAGTCAACTTCGCATCAAAATGGTCAACTTTCAATGTGAAATACTTATTTGATTCTGATCTAGGGACAAACTGAATAGTGTACCATGCCTGTTGTAGATAAATTGCAGGTACAAGCTGTGTTTTCTCTAGAGCAGTGTGGAGCGGATGAACTTTGAGGATTTCAACCACAACATGATAGTCCAATCTCACATTTGTGTCGAAAGTGTAATTATTGTGCTTGATTGGCAACTTATTCTTTGGAAGAATAAGCTCGTCATCTGGATTTCGCGCGTTCACCGATGGATGTGATGAACAATGTGATGGAATAATTGTGTTTTCGTCGGAGGAATTTATATCACCATGCTCAAGAACGTGTGCCATTTAATATGTTTTAGAACATGTCAGAATATTGGGATAATGATTGCAAGTAACCACTTTTTGAGAAAAACTTCTCAAAAAATTCCTAAGTCTGGGAGGTTGTCGGACAAAGCCAAGCCTAATCGCACGACACTTCTTATCGGGCGACACTTGTGCGATGAAAACGTTATCGCATAAGGCGTGTCCGATCAGAATGAATATCAGTTTTGTGCGACAACTATGAAGTTTTAAACACATGCTTTGTAAGACAACTATGAGTACTTCGAAATATTTTGAAGTCCTAACCCAGAATCTAAGATACCAAACGAAAGCACATAAAATCAAGTACCCTAGTGTCGGTTTTCTATGAATTAGCCTATCTTATCATGTTTTATAGCAAATACTAACACAAAGATTGGTTTTTGAACAAGAATGTGAACAGTCACATTCAATCCGACTGGTATCCAACAAATCATCAAATCGCTAACAATGTAATGGATAGAATGCTATAAAAACCAAGAAATCACTAACCTTTAGTGATTACGAAATGATAGCAACGATTACAGCAACAAAATCGAAAAAATCGACCAACACAGTTTTGAGAGAGAAATCAGATATGCGAGAAGTCAGAAGAGTATGTTGTTCGAAAACCGGTTCTATATATAGACCCTAGGAATGAACGACATGTGGCACAATCTGATTGGTCCAACATTTGACCTGCCACTAGTCAACTTATCGTACGAAGGATGTACGAGAAGTTCATCTTCATCGCATGAAACGTATGCGATGAAGGCATTCAAAGTTCTCGAATAAAGGTTGTACGATAAGACTTGATGAACAGTACTTATCGGACAAGTCATGTGCGATGAAAGATCTTATCAGACAAAGCTTGTACGATGAACAGTAGTTATCGTATAAAGCCTGTGCGATGAGGATAGTTGTCGTACAAGGCTTGTGCGATGAACAGTTGTTATCCGATGAGCTTTGTACGATAACTTCCTATACTTGGACATTTTTCAAAAAAATCGGACTTTTTCACTTTTTCAAAAATCAACTTTTTCAAATTAAAAGATGTCCAACTTTTAACTTGTTCTCTTCACTGTGTTTCCAAAGATATTTTGCTCCCCCTACAATGATGCATAAGATTTTGAAAAATAATTTTCCAACAAGTAGGGTTTGCTAAAAAACATTAAGTTTAGAAAACTTACCTTTTCTTCAAAGATCTACACCCAAGTTGATCAAACACATGTATGGATATGTGTATATGCTCCCCTCGACAAATGATCAATTCTTTTTCTTGTCTCCCCCTAAACACATGCAAACACACATCAAACTGCACAAAGAATATAAATGATAGAAATGAAGATTATACGGTAAAAAAATATTTACATTGAAATAAAGTTTGTAAAATACTGAAAAACATAATGTTTTGAAAGAATCATAATAAAGATTCAATAAGATGAAAATTATTATTTTTCAGTCAAGTTGTAAAACTTGAATGACTAATAAGAATTTTCAAACTATTGAATAAAAATTATGAATAATCAAATTTTCATGTTCAACATGCCTAGATTTGAAATCAGAAACTTGAATCGTTTCTCATCCAAAGCCTTTGTGAAAAGATCGGCAAGTTGAAATTCAGTAGATACAAAATAAAGTTCAACTGTACCTTTTTCTACATGGTCCTTGATAAAGTGATACCGTATGTCGATGTGCTTTGTCTTCGTGTGTTGGACCGGATTCACTGAAATAGCAATTGCGGATTTACTATCACAATAAATGGGAATTTTTTCATACTTACATCCGAAGTCCATTAGTTGAGTCTTCATCCAAATAACTTGTGAACAACAACTTGCGGCAACAACGTATTCAGCCTTCGCCGTAGATGTCGAGACACAGTTTTGTTTCTTTGAAGCCCAGCTCACTAATTTGTCTCCCAAGAATTGTACATGTCCGGTTGTGCTATTCCGATCCATTAAACTTCCACCATGATGCGCGTCAGAATAAGCTGTTAGCTCGTATCCCGTGCCTTTTGGATACCATAGACCAAGATAGGTTGTGCCTTTCAAATATCTGAAGATGCGCTTGACTGCTCCGAGATGAGATTCTTTCGGATCATCCTGAAATCTTGCACATAAACATGTAGCAAACATAATATCCGGACGACTTGCAGTTAAATACATGAGTGATCCGATCATACCTCGATAAGTCCTTATATCTGTTTTCTTACCATTTTCGTCTGGACCAATCTTGGAACCTGGTGCCATAGGTGTTCCGATTGATGTACAATTCTCCATTTTGAGTTTCTTCAAAATATCGAATATGTATTTGGATTGATTGATGATGATTCCCGTTGAGAATTGCTTCACTTGCAATCCGAGAAAGAAGTTGATCTCTCCCATCATGCTCATCTGGAACCTAGTCACCATGATGTCAGAAAACCATGTACACAAACCAGGGTTAGTCGAACCCAATATAATGTCATCTACATAAATCTTTACAACAATGATTTCACCTTCTTCGCGCTTAATGAATAATGTCGTATCAATTTTACCTTTGTCGAATTCTGACTCGAGTAGAAAGGTTGAAAGAACTTCATACCATGCGCGAGGGGCTTGTTTCAGTCCATACAAGGCTTTATCCATAATATAGACATGATTTGGATGTTCCTTGTCGACGAAACCTTCTGGTTGAGACACATATACCTCCTCCTTAAGAACGTCATTCAGAAAAGCTGTTTTCACATCCATATGATAGACGGTGAAATTCTTGTAAGCCGCAAAAGCTAGAAAAATCATTATAACTTCAATTCTTGCGACCAGAGCATATGTCTCATCATAGTCGATGCCCTCTTACTGACAATATCCTTTCGCTACGAGTCTGGATTTGTAACGCCCCAAAATTTCAAGAAAATTTAAAAATTTTTAAACGCGCATATTTAATAATAAGTCTCCATTTATTAAACCCAAAATAATAATTCTAACCACGAGCGTTATTAAAACACAAGTCAACAGCGGAAATTAAATTGTTTATTCAATAACGGGAAAATGTTTAATAAGCAAATCCTTCGACCCATCCATCTTGCGCGTCAGTGTGTGCCAGTCATGCCTTCGTACCACTTATACCTGCAGCCACTGTAAATTGGGAGGGGTAAGCACGAAGCTTAGTGAATTCAAACACAACAATTAACAATGGTTATCTCATATTACCCCTAAAGCAAAGAGGATCACACCACCACCTACAAGTCTACGAACAAATCATGAACAAGTATAATAACCACCACATAACAAAATTCCCGGGCGGATGTCGGGTCTACGGCCCCGCCGCACGTTTCCGCCTACTGCAGGAAACACCCGTTTTACGCCTACTGCGTGTGACATCCTTTTTACGCCTACCGCGTAAACGCCCCTTTTACGCCTACTGCGTAAAATACCTCCGTCCCCGTCGGGACTCGGCCCCGCCGAATATTGTAGCACATAATGTTAACTAGACGTCCCACTATCTAGCCCCCAACAATCCCGCATATAATTATCACACACGTGCTACAGTAATAATAAACAACTATTAATTAATTGTAGTGAGAGAACTCACCTCGGGTGCGCGCCTAGCAAAAAAAAATATAGTAAGTAGCTCCACACAACGACGATCACTTTCCGGCACCTAAACGTACGATAAAATACGTCAATACGAGACCCGGACCCCACGACGCGACACACCCCAAACTATCACTAAAACTAACTTTCGGTCATACCGAACAGGTCTGTTCGGGACCTGATTTGACCACTAAAACTCCAGAAAAAAAACTCCGATTTATTACACGGTTGAAAAGTGCCCTGAAATACCTTTCCGAGGATATATTACACGCCTCCTAACGATTTTTCTATAATTAATTATGAATTAAATACGAACAGTTACCCGAAACTGCCAGTTTCGGTCCAGCTGCAAAAACAGTCCAAAACAGCCTAGCTACGGTTTAAATCAGACTTTCGGCAAAACACGAAAAACCTTCCCGACTCGAATAGGGAACTATGGCCACCAAAATCACCTCAAAACGAGTTACGAGTAAAAAGTTACGGCCTTCGCAAGACTGTGGCAGATTCCAGGAAATTTCACATAAAATGACGAACCGCACAACTTGCGACCACTTTTTCTCCCAACTCGAGGCCGAACCAGTTTTCCGCCAAAACCCAGAAAACGTACTCGGTCCCGAGCTCAAAGCGTGGGTGCCAGTTTCGGCTCAACCGGAGTTACGACGGAGAAGTTATGGTCAAACGAAAACTGGACAGCACACTTATAATTTACATAAAATGATAACTTATAAAACGGTTATGCTTCGCGATCGGTTTACGGTTTAAGGTTCTAACGACTGAGGTTTAGGGTCTCGCCAGGGGTGGTTTTAGGGTTTTGCCGTGGCCACCACCCACTGCCACCCCCCATCGGTGGGGCACAGCGGCGGCGGCGACACTCCGGCGGCCACCGTAATCGCACCCACAAAACTCGTACCACGCACACACCTACATGACCACACACCGCCGCACACAGCCACACCCTCGCACCACCACCACCGTGGGGAGGGAGAATCACCGCTGTCACCACCGGCAGCGGCCTAGGCCACCTGCGGCGGTGGCGGTTGCTTTGCGGCCGGCGACGGGAAACGAAAAGGGAAGAACGAAAAGAGACTTACCTCACGGTGATAATGAGACCACAACCGTAACGCGATCCCGGCTTCCTCCTGCTCGCCGTTTCCTCCTCTCTCTCTCGCTCTCTCCTCCTCGCTCACTCTCTCTCTCCGGCGGAAAAACCACGGCGACGCGCGGTGGTTGTTGGGGTGGCACGGCCGGCGCAGCAGCAGGTAAAAGGAAAGGGAAGGGGTAGGGTTTTTCTTTTCTTAATTCTTGCTTGGGACGAAATTAGAACGAGGAGGGAGGGGTCGGTTTTCTTTAAGGCCGATCCCATGCAAAGTTTGCCACATAACCACTTTTAGTCCCTCATTTTCCCACTCCTTACCATTTGAATAGAGTTATTCCAATATTAACATTTTTGGTCAACCGAGCCTAACCCCCGTTAAAAAGATTCACTAAAAAGGAACGATATTAAAGCCATTAATAAATAATAAAGAAAAAATAAACGTACCGGGACACGGGCTTTACAACTCTCCCCCGCTTGGATTAGACTTCGTCCCCGAAGTCCACGCCCGCAAACAGCTCCGGGTAGTACTCCCGCATCTCGGCTTCTGGTTCCCACGTCCATTCTGAACCTTTTCGGTGCTGCCACTGGACCTTCACCAATTCAATGACTTTGTTCCGCAGAGTCTTCGTCTTCCTCTCGACGATGGCTATTGGCTTCTCCACATAGTTGAGTCGCTCGTCAATCTGAATATCTTCAAGGGGAATTACTGCAGACTCATCCATCACGCACTTCCGCAACTGAGAGACATGGAACGTGTTGTGGATCAGGCTCAGCTCCTCTGGTAGCTCCAATCGGTAAGCTACTTTCCCCACACGCGCGATGACTTTGTACGGTCCGATATATCGGGGACCCAACTTTCCCCGCTTGCGAAAACGGATTACCCCCTTCCAGGGTGACACTTTCAAAAGAACGTAATCCCCGACTTGGAACTCCAAGTCCGATCGTCTCCTATCGGCGTAACTCTTTTGTCGGCTCTGAGCAGTGACTAACCGATCCCGCACCATCTGGATCATTTCCGTCGTCTTTAGCACCACATCGGTGCTCCCCAGCACTCTGTGACCAACCTCGCCCCAGCAAATGGGCGTCCGACACTTCCTGCCATACAACACTTCGTACGGCGCTCTACCGATGCTAGCGTGATAGCTGTTATTGTAGGAGAACTCAGCTAGTGGGAGATTCTGATCCCAACTACCACCAAAGTCAATCACACATGCTCGCAGCATGTCCTCAAGTGTCTGAATAGTACGCTCACTCTGCCCGTCGGTCTGAGGATGAAATGCTGTACTGAAATGCAACCGCGTACCCATCTCATTCTGAAACTTCTCCCAAAACCGGGAGGTGAAACGAGTATCCCGATCTGAGACAATCGAGACTGGCACTCCGTGCCTAGTTACAATCTCTCGGATGAAGACCTCCGCGAGCTTATCCGCCGAGAAGCTCTCTTTAATCGCCAAGAAGTGAGCGCTCTTCGTCAGGCGATCCACGATCACCCAGATAGTATCATTTCCTCGCTGAGTCTTGGGAAGCTTAGTGATGAAATCCATTGTGATTTGCTCCCACTTCCACACCGGAACCTCCAACGGCTGCAATTTCCCATGCGGTCGTTGGTGTTCCGCTTTGACCTTCCGACAGGTCAAACATACTTCCACACATTTGGCTACATCCCGCTTCATGCCGGGCCACCAATAGTCTTCACGCAGGTCTCTGTACATCTTGGTAGCTCCGGGATGAATCGAAAACTTGGACTTATGCGCCTCGTCCAATAGTGTCTGGCGATTCCCACCAGTGTATGGAACCCAAACTCTACCATAACGGGTTAACAGTCCCCGACTATCCCGTACTAACTTCGGAATTTCTCCCGAAACTCTCTCTCGTTTAGCATTTTCCTCCAACACGGCCACCTCTTGAGCGATACCGATCGACTCCAAGAGTGGTGCAACTACCGTTAATCGCTGACAAAAACCCTTCAAAGATCCCCCGACCGGATGTCGGCTAAGTGCATCCGCGACTACATTCGCCTTACCGGGGTGGTAAAGTATATCGCAGTCGTAATCCTTGACCACATCAAGCCACCTCCGCTGACGCATATTAAGATTTTGCTGGTCCATCAGGTATTTAAGGCTCTTGTGATCGGTATAGATCGTGCACTTGACACCATAAAGATAGTGTCTCCATATTTTAAAGCAAACACCACCGCTCCCAGCTCCAAATCATGAGTCGGGTAGTTCGCCTCATGAGGCTTCAACTGCCTCGACGCGTAAGCGATGACCTTGCCGCGTTGCATAAGCACGACACCCAACCCATGGTACGAAGCATCACAGTAAACCACCAAATCTTCCATGCCCTCAGGCAAGGTTAACACATGAGCCTCACATAAACGCCTGCGTAGCTCCTCAAACGCCTTCTGTTGCTCTTCACCCCAACTGAAAGCTGCAGTTTTCTTCGTCAGTCGAGTCATAGGCAAGGCAATCTTGGAGAAATCTTGGATAAATCTCCGATAGTACCCTGCTAACCCGAGAAAACTCCGCACCTCGGTAGGAGTTTTCGGCACCTCCCACCGCATTACCGCTGAGATCTTGGCCGGATCGACCATGATACCGTTCTGATTCACGACATGTCCTAGGAATTGGACCTCCCGTAACCAGAATTCACACTTGGAGAACTTAGCATAAAGCTTCTCCCGCCTTAACACGTCCAAAACTTCCCGCAAATGCACCTCGTGCTCTTCTTTCGTCTTCGAATAAACGAGAATATCGTCGATGAATACGATCACCGAGCGATCCAGCATCGGGCTACACACCCTGTTCATGAGGTCCATGAACGCTGCGGGTGCATTGGTGAGCCCGAAAGGCATCACCACGAACTCGTAATGGCCGTAACGCGTGCGAAAGGCCGTCTTCTCCGTATCTTCGCTACGCACCCGCATCTGGTGGTACCCGGATCTCAAGTCAATCTTAGAGAACCACGAGGCTCCCTGCAACTGATCAAACAAATCATCAATCCTTGGCAAAGGATAACGATTCTTCACCGTAAGCTTGTTCAGCTCCCGGTAATCAATGCACATTCGTTGAGATCCATCCTTCTTTTTCACGAACAAGATCGGAGCTCCCCACGGTGAACAACTCGGCTTAATGAACTCTTTCTCGAGAAGTTCCTGCAACTGATCATACAGTTCCTTCATTTCCGGTGGAGCCAAGCGATAAGGTGCCTTGGCCACCGGAGCAGCACCTGGAATCAGGTCGATTCGAAACTCCACCTGTCGCGCGGGAGGTATCCCTGGCAACTCATCGGGGAATACATCGGCGAATTCCCTCACGACTGGCACATCCTCGGCACTAATCTTCGTCTCATCGACACGCGTATCCACCACATACGCCAAGAACCCCTGCCCACTATGCTGAAGGTATCTCCGAGCCCTCGCCGCAGAACAAATAGCCGTAACCCGACTAGGCGAGTCTCCCTGAATCAACAGTTCTCCCCCGCTTGGGGTTCGAACCCGTACTTGTTTGCGACGGCAAACAATCTCTGCATCGAACGCGTCCATCCAATCCATGCCCACTATCACGCAAAGCTCTCGCATCGTTATAGGGATCAAATCGATAGGAAACCTCACACCCGAGATTTCCAACGTGCATCCCCGATACACGTCCGTAACCGTCAAGGTCCTATCATCGGCGACCTCGACCAATAAAGGACATCCTAGACGTCCCACCGCTCGACCCAACCTCTCGCTAAAAGTGCGAGACACGAATGAATGAGTAGCCCCGCTATCAAACATTACCACCGCAGGTACAGAATTGACTAGAAACGTACCTAATATATATAGAATAACAATACATAAACACAGGGCATGAAAAGGAAAGACAAAAGAAAAGAGTGATGAAACATACCTGTCACCACCCTAGGCGTCGCCTGCGCCTCCTCCACCTTCAGCTGGTGGACTCTCCCTCGGGCCGCCTCCGTCCCGGGCTGACCCGTACGGCCGTCGGTGATGCGCAGCGGGGCATTCGCAGGAGCCCTCTGTGCACCACCCCCATCAGTTGCCCTAGCATTCGGGCAGTTGGCCTTCACATGGCCAGCCTGTTTACAGCCGAAACATAACATCAGTGGCGACCTGCAATCTCTACTGAGATGGCCAGGCTGCCCACACTTGTAACATGCATCAGATCTTCTACCACTCACATCCCGGGCCTTAGAACCGCTACTCTTCGTGTGCCCACGAGAATCAACAAACTTCGATTTCTTCGGCACTGCAGAGATAGGCGTCACTGCATGTGCCGCCTTCCTCTTCTTCGCTTGGGTCTCCAACTCTAACTCTCTTCTCCGCGCTGCATCCATCATAGCCGACAGCGAAGGATGTTGCACTGCGCTCACAATTTCTCGGATCTCGGTCCGAAGCATGTCCTTGTACCTCGCCATCTTCATTTCTTCTGAGGCCGCATATTGGGGACAGAATAGCGCCATTTCGGTAAACTTCTTGTTCATCTCCTTTATGGTCTCCGTGGTCTGGTTCAGCTCCAAGAACTCCTTCGCTATTCTTTCCATCTCTATCGGCGGCACGTACTCAGCACGGAAACGAACAACGAACTCGTCCCAAGTAAGAGTGGTACGCTCGGCCAGAGTCAATGCCGTGGCGCACCAGTCTTTCGCTCCCTCGCGAAGTAGATTCACTGCAAATCGAACCTTCAAGTTATCCGGACAGCCGCTTGTCAGAAAAGCGCACTCCATGTCGGATATCCAGCGCATACTAACGATAGGGTTAGAGTCACCCTTGAATTCTGGTGGAGAGCAGGCAGAAAGGTCCCGATACTGGAAGTCTCGGGCACGGGGCTGTCCCCCAACAGGCGGCGGCATCGCTGCAAACCGCTCCTCCACTAGGGTCACCAGTTGATTCTGAATCGCGGTGATAATCTCGGGAATTGCATCCCCAACAGCTCGTGCAACCTCATTTGCAATCATCTCTTGGATCCGCTCCTCAGTGATCCCGGCTTCAGCCCTCGGCTCAGCCTCACCGCGTCTCCTAGTGTTGACCATTCTATAAGAAGGAGAAATTCAAAGAGTTATTATCAGCTAATAACTCACACTATCAACACATACGCTCAGCTCCTTGAATTCCTCGTGACTTTCCCGACCCGAGCGCTGATCCTGTGCTTCCGGTAGTAGGAGCTCTACTACTACCTTCCACACCTATCATTACCCGTTTCGTGTCCCATCCCGAGGGTCCAAGTAGTTCTCGCCGCAACTCAACACATATGCCCGCACCGGCATATGCACTCACCCTTCCTAGCTCCCTAGGAATTATATTCCACCCACTACCCTCGCTACTATAAAAACCCTGTTAATCATAATGAGTGGCCGCGCAAATACCCAATCATATGCAGTGCAAGACAAATAGCCATTCGAATACTAGATTCTATCCTAGAACGGTTGGACTCAAACAAGAGCTGCGCAATAGAACTATATCGAATATTCTAAGGCTATTAGCCTCTTACCGCATACGATTTAAAGGGCACCTACTTAGAAACCTACTACAATTAGCAAGAAAATCATAATAGCAAGTAATCCAACGTATCGCATAGTGTCAACCTCAGGCAATCTAGCATACATGCCCTAGGATCTAGAAAGCGATAAAATGAGAAAACACTAAGCATTGTACCTTTCCCTTGGCTCCGGCTGACTGTACACACTGCGCCCTCGATCACCGTTCCTCGAACGGGTTTTTACTTTTCCTTTTATTTCTAAAAAGATTTAATAAAGTATTTGAAAATTTCCCAGCCGCAACTTGAGACCCAACACACCGAGGTGCGTTTGATTCACTCAAGCTGTGCTCTGATACCAAGTTGTAACGCCCCAAAATTTCAAGAAAATTTAAAAATTTTTAAACGCGCATATTTAATAATAAGTCTCCATTTATTAAACCCAAAATAATAATTCTAACCACGAGCGTTATTAAAACACAAGTCAACAGCGGAAATTAAATTGTTTATTCAATAACGGGAAAATGTTTAATAAGCAAATCCTTCGACCCATCCATCTTGCGCGTCAGTGTGTGCCAGTCATGCCTTCGTACCACTTATACCTGCAGCCACTGTAAATTGGGAGGGGTAAGCACGAAGCTTAGTGAATTCAAACACAACAATTAACAATGGTTATCTCATATTACCCCTAAAGCAAAGAGGATCACACCACCACCTACAAGTCTACGAACAAATCATGAACAAGTATAATAACCACCACATAACAAAATTCCCGGGCGGATGTCGGGTCTACGGCCCCGCCGCACGTTTCCGCCTACTGCAGGAAACACCCGTTTTACGCCTACTGCGTGTGACATCCTTTTTACGCCTACCGCGTAAACGCCCCTTTTACGCCTACTGCGTAAAATACCTCCGTCCCCGTCGGGACTCGGCCCCGCCGAATATTGTAGCACATAATGTTAACTAGACGTCCCACTATCTAGCCCCCAACAATCCCGCATATAATTATCACACACGTGCTACAGTAATAATAAACAACTATTAATTAATTGTAGTGAGAGAACTCACCTCGGGTGCGCGCCTAGCAAAAAAAAATATAGTAAGTAGCTCCACACAACGACGATCACTTTCCGGCACCTAAACGTACGATAAAATACGTCAATACGAGACCCGGACCCCACGACGCGACACACCCCAAACTATCACTAAAACTAACTTTCGGTCATACCGAACAGGTTTGTTCGGGACCTGATTTGACCACTAAAACTCCAGAAAAAAAACTCCGATTTATTACACGGTTGAAAAGTGCCCTGAAATACCTTTCCGAGGATATATTACACGCCTCCTAACGATTTTTCTATAATTAATTATGAATTAAATACGAACGGTTACCCGAAACTGCCAGTTTCGGTCCAGCTGCAAAAACAGTCCAAAACAGCCTAGCTACGGTTTAAATCAGACTTTCGGCAAAACACGAAAAACCTTCCCGACTCGAATAGGGAACTATGGCCACCAAAATCACCTCAAAAGGAGTTACGAGTAAAAAGTTACGGCCTTCGCAAGACTGTGGCAGATTCCAGGAAATTTCACATAAAATGACGAACCGCACAACTTGCGACCACTTTTTCTCCCAACTCGAGGCCGAACCAGTTTTCCGCCAAAACACAGAAAACGTACTCGGTCCCGAGCTCAAAGCGTGGGTGCCAGTTTCGGCTCAACCGGAGTTACGACGGAGAAGTTATGGTCAAACGAAAACTGGACAGCACACTTATAATTTACATAAAATGATAACTTATAAAACGGTTACGCTTCGCGATCGGTTTACGGTTTAAGGTTCTAACGACTGAGGTTTAGGGTCTCGCCAGGGGTGGTTTTAGGGTTTTGCCGTGGCCACCACCCACTGCCACCCCCCATCGGTGGGGCACAGCGGCGGCGGCGACACTCCGGCGGCCACCGTAATCGCACCCACAAAACTCGTACCACGCACACACCTACATGACCACACACCGCCGCACACAGCCACACCCTCGCACCACCACCACCGTGGGGAGGGAGAATCACCGCTGTCACCACCGGCAGCGGCCTAGGCCACCTGCGGCGGTGGCGGTTGCTTTGCGGCCGGCGACGGGAAACGAAAAGGGAAGAACGAAAAGAGACTTACCTCACGGTGATAATGAGACCACAACCGTAACGCGATCCCGGCTTCCTCCTGCTCGCCGTTTCCTCCTCTCTCTCTCGCTCTCTCCTCCTCGCTCACTCTCTCTCTCCGGCGGAAAAACCACGGCGACGCGCGGTGGTTGTTGGGGTAGCACGGCCGGCGCAGCAGCAGGTAAAAGGAAAGGGAAGGGGTAGGGTTTTTCTTTTCTTAATTCTTGCTTGGGACGAAATTAGAACGAGGAGGGAGGGGTCGGTTTTCTTTAAGGCCGATCCCATGCAAAGTTTGCCACATAACCACTTTTAGTCCCTCATTTTCCCACTCCTTACCATTTGAATAGAGTTATTCCAATATTAACATTTTTGGTCAACCGAGCCTAACCCCCGTTAAAAAGATTCACTAAAAAGGAACGATATTAAAGCCATTAATAAATAATAAAGAAAAAATAAACGTACCGGGACACGGGCTTTACAGGATTTATTACGAACGATTATTCCATCTACATCCTTTTTATTTTTAAAGACCCACTTGGTTCCTATGATGCTTTTATCCGCGGGTCGTGGAACTAGCCTCCAAACTTTCAACGCTTCAAACTGATTTAGCTCATCTTGCATGGCTATCACCCAATCTGGATCATTTAGAGCCTAAAAACCGTTAAAGGTTCAATATTGCTCAAAAAGAGCGCAAATAAACATTCATCTTGCATGGCTATCACCCAATCTGGATCATTGTAAAGCCCGTATCCCGGTATGTAATTTCTTTTTATTAATTCTTTTCTTTTAAGTTTTATTTAACGTGGTTTCCGTTAGCGGGGTTAGACGAATTGGACCTAATCGTTAAATATGTCAAAACATTAGTTAGATTGCGAGAAGGAATTATTGAGGGACCAAAATTGTTAAAGGGCCAAAGTAGTGTATTTCGGCCCATGCAAGTGCAAAACCGAATCCATGTGGGTTGTGTGTGTTTGGGTCGTGTTTAGAAAACGAGAAAGAGGAGAGAAACCCTAAGTCATCCCCTCCCCTCCCCTTTGTGGTGTTTGGCCGAAAGAGAAAGAGGAAGAGAAACGAGAGTGAGAGAGGTGCGAAGGGAGAGAGAGTTCGCCGGAGAGAGAGAGACGCCGGAAAGAGGAGAGAGACGCCGTCGTTTGCTGCCGGAAGCGGGGAGAAGGAAGAGTCGCATCGAGGTAGGTTCGTTTTTCTTCTCGTTATTGTCGTTTGCCAAAATTCTGCCGTGAACCGCCACCACCACCGCCGCAGCCACGGCTGCCGGCGGTGGGGCCGCCGCTGCACGACGCCGTGGTGGCGGCAGAGGGGTGGGTGCAGGTGTGTGCAGGGTGCGGGTGTGTGCGGGGGTGTGGTTGCGGGTGAGTCGGGATGGGCGATGTTGGGAGGTTCCGCCGGAAGGTCTTACCGTAACCACCGTCGCCGCCGCCAACCACCACCACCGCCGGAGGCGGCAGTGGGTAGTGCACGGCTGTCGACCAGCCTAGTATGACCTTTTCCAGTAAGCTTTTAGGCTTTCCGGGTCTGTTTGGATTACGTTAGGACTTAATGGATTAATAAGCTATAGTTGTCATTTCATGTGAAATATATAGTTTCTGCCACTATTTTGTAAAAGCCATAACTTATTCTAGGAACATCTTATTGGGGTGAAGTCAGTGCCAAAATCTCCCGTTCTGAGTCTAGTAAGTTTCATATGTTTTACGGAAAAATCAGTTCGGACCATAGCTAGTGTCAATTTGGCGTTTTGTACTGAAAGGTACTATTTTTCGCTGTTCTGCAAGTCGATTTTGTAAAATCCATATTAAATTGTAGAAAAATCGTTAGAGCGCGTGCGATATGTCCCTGGAACCCTAAGACATAGAACTAACTGATTTTGGAATAATAATTCTGGGTTGATGAGTTTAAGAGGGGCTAAACAGGTCCCGAACAGACCTGTAAATCTTAGAGTAAAAGCTGGAAAATTGCATTTATGGGCTCATAGTTGTGACTTTGGGTTAAGACTTCGCTTTGACGTTTGATATCACTTATTTAGGTGGAAAGAGGTGAGTTGGAGTTGGCTGGCTCGTCTTGCTGTTGAGGACATCTACTTTGCTTTTGAGGTGAGTTCACTCACTATGTAGATAGTGGTTGTATGCATGTCATAGTAATTTGTATGTGCTACTGTCTTTGTGGTGTGAACTAGTTGTTTGTGGTGCGTAATATTTGCTTGGGTTAAATGCTTAGTATAAATGTGTGTTACATTACAACTCGGTGGGACGGAGGACTCGGTGGGACCGAGGAAGTGGATAGAAACGTCGTGGGAACTCGGTGGGACGAGTGTGTTACATTACAACTCGGTGGGACCGAGGGCTCGGTGGGACCGAGGAAGTGGATAGAAAAGTTGTGTGAACTCGGTGGGACCGAGGAGGTGGATACAAATGCTGTGCAAACTCGGTGGGACCGAGGGCTCGGTGGGACCGAGGTTTTGGATACATAATTACTTGTAGATGTTTACTTGTATTATGTGACTGTGGTGTTGTTGCTTATGTGCGGATAGGGGTGATGTGTATATAATTCCTATCTGCGCATGTGATGGAATTCACTAAGCCTTGTGCTTACCCTTTCCTATTTACTGTGGTTTCAGGTACTAGTGGCTCCAAGGCGTGACGGGTACACACTGGCGCGCGTGAAGAGTTTTTTTATGATCATGAGTTTAAAGTTATTATTAAACGATTTAATTTCCGCCGCTTATTATTACTGAGAATATTTATAATTGAATTTGCAAACGAAATGGTGTTGGATATTTAATAAGGTTTTATTTATTAAAATGCCTATTTTTAAAAGTTAAAATTTATTGTAATTTTTGGGACGTTACAGATGCCCTCTTACTGACGATATCCTTTCGCTACGAGTCTGGATTTATTACGAACGATTATTCCATCTACATCCTTTTTATTTTTAAAGACCCACTTGGTTCCTATGATGCTTTTATCCGCGGGTCGTGGAACTAGCCTCCAAACTTTCAACGCTTCAAACTGATTTAGCTCATCTTGCATGGCTATCACCCAATCTGGATCGTTTAGAGCCTAAAAACCGTTAAAGGTTCAATATTGCTCAAAAAGAACGCAAATAAACATTCATTTGCCGTAGCCATAAGAGCTGACGAACGCGTCTGAACTGGTGAATCTGGATCACCTATTATCTGATGAATAGGATGAGCCTTTGTCCACTTTGTTGAGTGTTGGTGTGGAACATATGGTGTTTGAACATTGTCAAGAGAAGCATTTATCTCTTCATCAGCTAATGGAACTTCTACTTCAGCACTTGGAATTTTCGGAGGAATATCCATAAACGGATTAGTTTCTCCAGAAGATTCGGGTGGTTGCTGGGGAGTAGTTGTAACATTGTCTGAAGAGCTAGCATTATGTGTTGACCCTTCCACATTTGTAGGAACAGATTGTTGTGTAGCATTGACATTTGGTATAGACATTTCTTGAACATGAGTAGAAACATCAATCGTTGTTGATTGTGTTGCATCTATATCAGTAGTAGAAACGGCAGCGGAAATTGTTGTAGATGCAGGTTTCTTCCTGTTAAGAACATCAGACGATTTGTTAGTACCAAAATATTCATCATAAAAATCATCAAATAAGTAATCAAGATCAGTTAAATGAGATTTAGAAGTTGAGGGTTGATATTGATTCGGTTTTGGAACAGGTTCTGAACTGAATTGTTCAGAAGCTAATATTCCAGTTATCACGGGTTCTGAACTGTTGTGATCAGAAGCCAATTTGTTATGTTCATCAAACTTCACATTGACGCTCTCAATTATGGTTCTGGACTGCTTCAGATAGATACGATATGAAGCTGCAGAGAAAGAATATCCGACAAAGATTCCATCAATCGCTTTCGGACAGAACTTGTTACGATTCTCCTTGTCGTTCAATACAAATCATTTGCAACCAAAGACACGAAAGTGCTTTATGTTTGGCTTCTGGTTGTTCATTATCTCGTAAGGAGTTTTACTAAACCGGCGATGAATGACAGAACGATTTTGAGTGTAACATGCAGTTGAGACAGCCTCAGCCCAAAGAAATAATGGTAGATTCAAGTAAGCCAACATCTTTCTTGCGGATTCGACAAACGTTCTGTTTCGCCTTTAAACAACACCATTCTGTTCAGGAGTTATGGCCGCAGAAAATTGTTGAATAATCCCGTTTGATTCATAGGAATCTCCTAAGATTCTGTTCTTGAATTCTGTGCCATTGTCCGAACGAACAATTTTAACTGATATTTGCAAATTATTCTGTGCCGACTTGATGACGTTGATTAAATGGTCAGAAGTCTCATCTTTTGAGCGAAGGAACTTGACCCACGTGTAACGTGAATAATCATCAACAATCACCAATACGTACTTTCTACCACTAATACTTTCAGTCCTCATGGGGCCGCACAAATCCACATGAATTAATTCCAATACACTCTTTGTCGTAGGTTCAGGTTTTGGCTTATGAGGAACCCTTTTCATCTTACCTTTCTCGCAAGCATCACACAGATTTTCAGCTCCAAACTTCAATACTGGAAGACCCCGAACTAGATCACCTAGAACTAGCTTCTGAATATATTAAAAATTCATATGTGACAGTCGTCGGTGCCATAACCAGCTTTGTTGAACTGAAGCCTTTGATAGAAGACACACTTCACATTCAGGTTTTACCGCAGACAGATTGATTGTATAATGATTTGACTTTCGCGTGCCAACCAAGAGTTCTTTCCCTTCTTCAGTTCTGACATAGCACCTTGTTGCTTTGAAATTGACTTCCAAATCTTTATCAAAAAACTGTCCAATGCGAAAAAGATTGTGTCCTAGTCCTTCAACATAACTCACCTTCTTAATCGTTAGCTTGTCTTGTACAATGTCTCCAAATCCCTTAATTGGAGCAAAATGATTATTACCAAATCTTACTCGGCCGCAATCCTTCTCAACAAAATTTGACAACATATATCTTTGGCCGGTCATATGCTTTGAAGATCCATAATCTAGATACCATAAATTATTTTTCTGCAAACAACCAAATTAAACATTTTTAGGTACCCATTTAAAGATGGGTCATTTTTGGTTAGTTGCTTGAGATACCTTTTTGTAAACTGGTGATCTCTTTTTCTTGAAAGCACTGGTTTTATCAAAATCATTTGGAACATTATAGAAATTAAACCAACAACAAGAACCAGGTCTAGCAAACAGATTATTACGACCACAAGCAGAACAAAAACATTCTTCATTTGAAAATTTTAACAATTGGTTGTTCGAATAACGTTACAAGATGTCGTTTATCACTAGAAACAAATTGTTTCTTATTTGAAAAGCTATTATTTTTGACTTTCTGCTTGGTCGGTAAAGAACTCTTTTGCTTTACCCGCCATTCTCGCTTTCCATTCTTCTCATTCACAGAATTATCTGAAAAATCAGAAAATTTAGAGTCAGAAAATTTGGAACTATGAGAAGTGTTTTTCTTTGACTTTTTATTCTTCTTTCTTTTCTTTAAGGGTTATTCAGAAATAGGCTTTTTGTTCGTATTTGAACACTCTCCCTTATAGAAAGTACAAGAAGGTTTTTCATCTTTCAAAACAAAGTTGTTATGGTCTGGAAGTTTCTTTGAAAAATCAAACAAACAAGTCTTTCCTTTTTCACTAACCGCAGGCTTTGACTCCTCTTTAGAAACAAGGTTAGGTTGAAAATCTTAAGAATCTGAATCTGAATCAACATTGTGCATTTCAAAATCCATTTTAGACGAAGAAGAATTTTCTAGAGTGAACCACGATTGCAAAGCAAATTCTTTTCTTTCTTTTGCCAAAGCAATTTCCAATTCATTTACTTCTTGAGAAAACTCATTTATTTTCTCTTCTAAAGATTGTTTTTCATATTCAAAAATGACTTTCTCAATTTCAAACTATGCTCGTTCAAGATTGAGAGCATTCTCAAAATCAGACATCGTACTTTTATTTGTAAAATTACTTCACTTTCTGAGAAAGTTCACAAATCTTTTCTTCAAGAAGTTTACTTTCCTTTATAAAATTTGCTTTTTCAGTTTCAAATTGATTATGCTCAGAGAGTAAAAGTTTCTTAAGATCCGACACCTGCTTAGAAAGCTGGAAACATCTTTGATTAAGTAGTTGAAAGAAAGTCCTTTTCAAGCTCAAATTGCATCCTTTGTTCTAAAACAGAATCTTCAAGTTCACAGATCCTCCCTTCTAGAATCAAAGGTGGAACATATCTTTTTGCTTCAAAAGGTTTTTCACTGTTTGTTGATCCAAACCCTCGGTGATTTGATAATGACCCTGAGAAACTAAGTCTGTTTAGTATCGCTGATAGAATACTCATGCTCTTTAAATTATACATTCAGCGAACACTGCTCATCGGCGAGCCCTGAGCCTGTTCAGCCTCACTGATGATCGTTGATACCTTATGTTGTTTATTTATAATCCCTGAAGACAAGATCCACGTCAACTATGTTCTACGCTGAAGTCGACGATCAAGCCAAAGAACCAGCGACTAAGTCTACTAATGAACTGATGCGGATATCAGCGAAACCAAGACTTGTCCACTCAACATGAAGTTTCAAGTAGAAGACTTCAGCGAACACTGAACTTTATCATTCGTTGATAAAGAATTATTCAGCGAACGCTGATCATGAAGCCTCCTCTACAAGCAACTTTTGTCTTATCCCCTTGCACGCCTCCGTACGATTTTGTCAGAACGGACATCGCTTTTTCCAGAATCGTACAACCAACTCAAATTCTACACTGTTCATCATGTGGCCACTAGGTTGTCTACTGAAGTCAAACCATGCAACCAACCAGAGGCTGTCACGTGTAAAGGTGTACTGACATGCAGTATATAAAGGAAACCCTACTTCGTTCTTGAAGAACTCGGCCATTCCTTATCTTGCTGAATCTTTGTGTTAGAATACTTGTCTTAAGTATTCTTATTTCCATCTCTCTTATTTCTAGTGCAAGAAATCTTAGTGATTCTCATAGTTTGTTTAGATTAGGTTTATTCCTTAATCTTGTTCCGTAACAAACTGTAAATTGTTTGATACATAGCGATAAACAATTTAGAAAGACTACAAAGTGAATAAGACGAAATAATGCACGAGTTCAACAGAATGGTAAATTTCATTCATCAAACGATCGATTACATCCAAATGGCTCGACCACCAACGGTCGAGCGATAAAAAACAAAACTAAAATTTTTTCTAAGGGTGGGGAGGGTCGTCAGCCGCGTCCTTGCCAGAATCCTCGCCCTTAGAGCCTTCGTCCATTTGTTCTTCCTCGACCTCCTTCTCGTCGTCTGAGTCGAGGTCCCTCTCGGATCCGACATTTTCCACATAGAAGGCCAACTCATCCGACCCCGAGGCAAAGGGATTCTTCCCCGACAGATGCCATAGCATGATCGCCGCTCGAGCAGTCAATCGAGCCAAGGCAAAGACGGACTTCAGCTCGTCCTTTAGCTCCGTCACTTCCCCTTCCAACACCGACACCTTGGACTTGGAATCCTCGGCTTCTTTTTCACTCACAGACAAGGACTCTTTGGTCCTGTCCAACTCTGCCCTCGAGTCGGCTATCAGGGACAAGGACTGCTTCAGGCGATGGTTCGCATCGTCCCTTGCACGCTCGACGGCCTCCAACTCATTCTGGACGTCGTTGAGCCATATAGACATGGCCTCGACACGCGCTAGAGTGGCTTTTTCTCTGTCCAGTGCCGCCTTCTCTCTTTCGAGAGTTGTGGGCACCAAACTCCTTGTCTTCTCCATTTCGGAGTACAGAACAAGGGAGGACTGGAACGCCTGAAAAAAACACAAAGGAACAGGTTAGTAAATAGTCGACAAAGTTATAAACATCGAAAAAAGACAAGTCTTGAAAGAAAGACTTACCATAAACGCAAGTCCTGCGACGTGGGATCCCGTCTCCTCGACCGAGACTCCCTGAAAACGCTACTTGAAACAAGGGAGTTGATATTTCCCCAGATGGGGAAAGAGCTTCGTCCCGTCTAGGACATTATCTGCCATGAAGTCCGACGGCAACGAAGGGGTTGACGTGGCAGATGGATGCGCCATTGTTTTCGCCGGAGGCGCCGAACGGACAGGCGTCGCGTCGATCGCACCAGAAGACGTCTTCGTCTTCACAGGAGATGCGACCGACTCCTTCGTCTTCTCAGGCGTGATACTCTCAATGAGTCGCCAGCCTTTGAAGACGGTTCCCTCGGGACCGTCATCTTCGTCCGCTTTAAGAGCCCAGACCCAGTGGTCGAGGTCTCTTTCCTCTTCTCTCTGCCCTTACGGGCCAGTTCAGCTTGAGCTGCCTTCTTGGCAGCCACATACGACACCTTCGCCTGAGATTCCCTTGGAAAAAACAAAGGAAAAGAAGAGAGTATTCCACGACTGAAATAGTGAAAAGATCAAAGTCGAGCAGAAAAGAATAAGGTACACTTACCGGTCATCTCTTTTTCTTCTTCTTCTTCTCTCGACTCTCCTTTCTCCTATGTCTCCTCTTCCTCCTGCTCTTCCTCTCGTCTATCCTCTCGATTCTCTCCCAAGTAGACCACGTCTTCATCCTCGTGTGACGAACGACTGCTCATCGGTACTGAACTTCAAGAATGCGTCGATCTTGGCCTGAGAGTTTGCGTAGGGCTTCACGTCCTCGAACTTTATGTCTGTCAAACAGATAGAAAGCAACAAGTAAGTAAAAACACAAGTCGGATACAATCAAAACGACAACAAAATTAAAGAGTCTCACCCGTCATATTCCACCCGGCCCTGATCCAGTCGCTCTCAGGGTCGAGCGTCGATACGCGCACGAACGCGTACCTAGCCTTCCACTTACGGTCGTTGACTGCAGTCTTTAAGACCAAGGTACAGTCTCCCTTCAACCTCGAAAAGAGGCTGTAGCGACGATACCCGTCCATCTTGACTTGGTAGGCTGCTAGAAGGTCGCGCACATTCCTAGGCGACGCCCAATCCTTTGTAAGTCGTTCGACGATTTGTATGACGCGCCAGAATTGGGGCATTAGTTGCCCCGACGAAAGATCAAACTCACACATAAACGCCTTGGCTAAAGGCGAATATGGCCATTGGAATCCTATCTTGAACGGGTACTCGTATATCATGAAGAACCCGTCCGGGCACATCTCTGGTCGAATCTTACCAGTCCTAATCAGTACAATCCCCGCAGGGATTTGGGCTAGTTGCTTAAGGGAATCGAGATGATCTTGATCTCGAATGGAACTCGCAGGTTCGGTTGACATTGCTAAACCCGTGAGCCAAATTTGCAAGTCCGAAAAAGCAAAAAGATCCCAGTTCTTCCTAGGCTTTCTAGCGATAGACTTACGACGCATACAAATGATGAAAAATCGTACCTTATATAGGCGCTCTAAACCTTGAAAACTCTAAATCGAATTAACATTTCTACAGGTTTGGAATGTTTTCGCTGAAAAATGGCAAGAAATCAGGAAGAAAAAATCACTCTAAAGATCTCAGAAATCGTAAATTAGAGAAGATTCGCTAAGGGTCTCTATTTATACAATCGATCGTGTCAGATCGAGTCGATCGATGGTCGACACGTGTCCATGTCTCTTCGCATGCACACACGAATCGACGACACTTGGCCTTAAAAAGCTATTAAGCATGATCGCACGTCAGCGTGACGTCACGATCTTATCCTCTTTTCAACTTCCCATTCAGTTGGATTTGGACCGATCCAGTTCTAAGGCAACTGAAGCGACTTTCGACACGTGTCACGACCCCAGACGTCCTTCTGACAAAAATTTAAAAAATTCGAAATTTGAATTTGCCACTCTATTTTTAAATTTTGGGGGCAAACTGTTTGGGTAAAAATTCACCAGTCTCGACCACGACCAGAAAAAGGAAAAATATTTCTTACACGACATTTTCCACGTTAAGATAATATCATACTCGCTTATTCGTCAGACTAAAGTTTAAGTCAAAAGTTACTCACGACACTCGACCGTCGTAAGAAACCTTACGACCTCGACCCACTAACGCATGACACGACTGTTACGATTTCTCTGTTTAATGCAGGACCAACGTCATTAATGACCAACGACTATAACCGACGAAATCATTATAAGCATTAATCTGCGGAATCCGTTACGACCGTTACTTGAAGTTTTTATGGGATCATTCAAAGCTGCGAAGACTATATAAACGAAGGCCCAACTTCATTTGCGCACATCTGAACTCGAGAACACTTACTACACAACAAAAAAGGCATTTGAAGCAATGAACTTTCTCTCTCAAAAGATCGCTCACGACGCACGACACGTTACTTTTACACACGACACATAGTTCTTATGCACGATACACTTGTTTACTTTACAAAGTAGTTTATTTATGTTACTTGTATTGTAATCGTTTGTACCCTCGACACTTGAAACACAAGGACATCGCCCCTGTTTGGCGACTATAGTGCAGCGACGACCACTACAGTCATCCGCGGGTTTTTTCCTCGTTGAGGTTTTTACCGCGTCACCAAAATTCTCTCGTCTTCCTATATTTTTTGTCTTTGTCGTACTGTTTGTCGAACGATTCCATTCTTTAGTTGTTAAGATCCACAATCAACTTTAAGTTATCCTTCTGGATGATTTTTGGCATTAACAGTGGTCGCCTTAAATCGCTTCATCTCACGATCGTCAGATAAATGTCGTCTGTTCTATAACGTCTTATGAAAAAAATAAGGGTTTCAACTGGACGGACGAACACGAGCAAGCGTTACAACGATTGAAAGAATATATGGTCGTCCCGCCGTTACTTTCGAAACCAGAAGAACCCGAGATCCTACAACTGTACCTCGCCGTAAGTCCTCACTCAGTAAGTGCCGTCTTAACTAGAGAGGACGACAGGCAGCAGCTGCCGATTTACTATGTCAGTAAGTCTCTATTGGACGCGGAAACCCGAGATACGTCCATGGAGAAATTACCTTTGTCGCTAGTCACAGTAGCAAAGAAGTTAAGACACTACTTTGAATCCCATCCCATTACCGTCGTAACAAGCTTTCCTCTTAAGTCGGTCATAAGAAAACCCGAGCTATGAGGATGACTTGCAAAATGGAGTATATACCTCAGTAGCTACGATATTGACTTTAAACCTTGCACAACAATAAAGTTGCAGGTCTTGGCTGATTTCGTCGCTGACTTCAGTCCCGAACTGGAAAAAGAAGCACAGATCGAGACGTGTACTGTGGCGACTATAAGCGACACGACTTGGGTACTCCATGTCGACGGTTCCTCAAACTCTAGAGGTGCAGGTCTTGGTGTCGTCTTAAAGTCCCCACAAGGGGGTAAGATGGTGTACTCCATACGATGCAGTTTCAAGGCTACTAACAACGAGGCGGAATACGAAGCTCTGGTCGTAGGCATGAATAAGGCTCACGACTTGGGGGAAGTCGGACTTTACGTCAGAAGCGATTCCCTACTAGTCATGAACCAAATGAGTGGGGAATTTTCAGCCAAAGATTCCAAGATGACGGCTTATCTCAAGATAGGCAAGGATAAAACCAAAATGTTTGATCAATTCTCAATCGATGAAATCCCCATAGATCAAAACACTCAGGTCGACACGCTAGCTAACCTTGGAGCAGCGCTTAATAAGCCGTCATTCGACGCTGTTCCTATGATACATCTAGCGACCTCGTCCATTGAAGACTCTAAGGAAATCCGTGCTCTTAGCACGAAAGACAGTTGGTCGTCTGACATTAAAAATTACCTTGTACACGACCAACTACCTAAAGATCGAATGGAAGCTCGCAAGATTCGATTCAAAGCATTGAAATACATAATCATCAGCGATAGACTCTATCGACGCTCATCGGCGGGTCTAAATCTAAGATGCATCGATAATCCCGAAGATATAAAATATCTTAAAGGAGATGCACAATGGCGAATGTGGCAACCACTCAGGTGGTCGCAGTCTTGCAGACCGTATCTCATGACAAGGCTATTACTGGCCGACATTAAGGCAAGACGCCATCAGGTACATCCAAAGCTTTGACGCACGTCAATGACATTCAGGTATGATTCACCAACCCTCCGAACCTCTGCATACGTCCTTGATTCCATGGCCTTTCATGAGGTGGGGAATGGACATCGTTGGTAAATTACCTCCTGCCCCAGGGCTGAAGATCTTTCTGTTAGTCTTTACAAATTATTTTTCTAAATGGATAGAAGCAGCCGCTTACTCCCATATTCGGGACAAATAAGTCATTTCTTTTATCCAGACTAACATTCTATGCAAGTTCGGAATCCCTTCCGAAATTGTGTGTGACAATGGGTCACAGTTCATAAGTGATCGTACACAACGATTATGTGAGGATCGTAGTATCAAACTTACGACCTCAACCCCACGTTATCCCCAGTCTAACGGTCTTGCAGAATCGAGCAATAAAGTCATTATCAATTCAATCAAGAAAAGACTTAAGGCTGCAAAGGGAAAGTGGGTCGAAGAACTCCCATCGGTCCTATGGGCCAATCGTACGACGCTCCGAACATCGATAGGACATACACCGTTTTCATTGGTCTACGGTTGTGAAGCCGTCTTACCTATTGATGTGCAGCTCCCGACATCGAGGCATACGTCTGTCGATCATAATTTGGTGGACCTAAGCTACGACCTCGACGCTCTTGAAGAGTTAAGAGTGTCTACTTTAGTCAGGATGGCGTCTCAACGACAAGTCGTTGAGCGACATTTCAACAAAAATGTTAAGGCCAAAATCTTTCAGGAAGGTGACTACGTCTTACGACGGATATTACAGAACACTAAGAAACCAAATGCAGGTAAGTTGTCCACTATGTGGGAAGGACCTTATCGAATATCTGAGGTCGTCGGAAAGGGTGCTTAAAGGCTTCAATTCCTCGACGACCAAGACATCTTACGAAGCTGGAACGCAGTACATCTAAAAAGGTACTTCTTTTGAATTTTTACTTTCGATTTATTTCGACAAACGATTACTGACTTAAGCATCGGAGGGTCGTTGGTCAAACCAACGACCACTCCTGAATCTTACATTGTAGGCTTGCAGGATCGCACGAACGCCAGACTTACGATCTATATCGTGAAAGACAGAGTCTTTCAGATTACAGGGTCACAATAAATATGTCATGACCAATCCAGCATGATCCATAAACTCATGACTCATACGACATAAACAGAATCTTATGATTCATCTCATGAATCTTATGAGTCCGGAGTCAAAGTCTTACGACTTGAATTCCATACTTAGAATATTGCTTCGGCCCAGTCGCCCAGTTACTTTCAAAATTATGAATACCTATGTCGTATGGTTTTACATCTATTGGTTTATACGCCCGTACTTTAAATCTTGTTGTCGCTCGTTTATTTTGTTTATTACGACAATGTAAAAATAACGATAAATACGACAAAAGATACAAGACAAAGGCACGACCACCAACGGTCGCCCTGGAACAAAAAAAATACAAAAACTACAAAGGCCTACTTAGGGCCCTGGTCGACTCCACTCTCGTCTTCCGCACCACCCATCTTGGTCTCCGCGGAACCAGTGTCGTCGACCCTATCCTCTTGGTCGAGATCCTCATCGGTCCCGACGTGTTCAAGGTAGGACGCGACCTCGGCCTCTGCGCCAGCGAAAGGGTTTTTCCCCTGCAGATGACGGCGCATCATTGCCGCTCTGACCTTTAGACAGGTCAACGCCTCAAACGAGAGGAGCTTCTCCTTTAAGGCCCCCGTCCTGGCCTCAGCGTCCTTAACCGACGACTTGAGATCCCCTACCTGTTTTTCGCGCACGGTAAGGGATGCTTTGATCGTCGTCACCTCTGCCTCATAGGCATAGGCCCTTTCTAGTGCCTCCTTGAGGCGATTTTGGAGCTCCTCCTTCTCGAACGACGACGTCTCTAGAAGACTCTTGCGATCGTCCACTTGAACGGAGAGAGCCTCCGCCTTGGCCTTTGCCGCCCGCTCATCCTCTCGAGCTTTACGCTCACCCTCCTGTGCTCACTGAAGCTTCTCAGCGACTGAAGGGTCGACCATTTGGAGCTCCTCCAGTTGGCCGAAAAGGCATAAAGACGCCTGAAACGCCTGCAGTCGCACGAAAAAAACATAAGGTAAGTCTAACTTACTAAGAGAGGATAAGACATACGACAAAAACACTTACCAGAAAGGCCATGCCCACGACGTGAGACCTTGTCTCGTCCATGGTAGCGCTACGATAGCGATCCTTGAAGGCTGGTAGGATGAATTTTCCCAAGTCAGGGAAAATCTTCGCCCTATCCAGGACGCCGTCCAACAAGAAGTCCGACGGTAACGGAAAGTTTACCGTCATAACTTCAGGAGACCCCTCAGTCTGAGGACCTTTCCCCTTCTCCCCTGCAGTGAACGACCCAGGAGGCGTCAGTGTTATGCTTGGCACGTTCGAAGACGTCTTCGCATTCTCGGGAGTGGAGACCTTTAATGGCTCTTCACCCGTCGACGACGGTTCCCTCGGGGGAACCGGCTTTGTCTTCTTTAAAACCTCCGACCCCGAAGTCGGAGGATCCTTCCTCTTCGGCTCTTAGCCTTCTTAGCCAAGGCCAGTTGGGCTTCTCTCTTCGACTTACCCGAAGTAGATTGCATCTCAGAACCACCTACAAAAAATAAAATACAAGTATCAGATATTGACGTACGACTCAGAGAAAAGCTGAAAAACGTACGATTAAGGGACACTTACTTGTCGAAGTCTCTTGTTGACTTCTTTCTTCATCTTCTGAAGTGCTGACGGTCGTACGACTGGGAGAATCGAATAATTCCCCAACACCACAATAAAAAAGCCTCGCGACCTTTTCTTGAGAATCAGCAGCAGGACCAATCCCAGCAAAGCTAATATCTGAAACAAGCGACAAGAAATTAGCAAAAGACAAAGTTAAATACCATAAGACGTACGGCAAAATAAATTTTATATACCCCCGGTGTTCCATCCAGATGCGACCCAAGATGTATCCTCATCTATACGACCGAGCGTCCGCACCAAACCGATAACATATTTGGCCTTCCACCCACGATCATGGATCAGGGTATCAGGAACCAATGTATGTCCACCTCTTAGCTTAGAGGATAGGCTATAATAATGATAGTCATCCGACTTTACGTTAAAAGCCGTCAACAGATCACGCACCGTGAAAGGAACATCCCAATCAGCGGTGATCCGATTGATCTCCTGAAAGATCTGCCAAAGTTCAGCATGATCTGACTAGGAGATAAGTCGAAAACATCCAAAAACTCCCTGACCAGGGGAGTAAACGGCCATCTAAATCATATTCTAAAAGGATACTCGTACAAAACGAAGAATCCTCTTAGCCAGTCTGCCGGTCTAAGTTGGTCAGAAGTATATAACCGGATCTCGGCAGGAATACCCGATGATAATCTAAAGGCTTCCACCTCTTCCTTCTCTTGAAAAGAGCTCGACGGCTCGGAGGAGACAGAAAAGTCGGGCACAGAAACTTGTGCTACGTACAGGTCTATAAGATCCTTATACGCATAAGCCTTCTTAGCTATCGACTTTTTTCGCCGGATTAAAAGGAGTAAAAGATCGTACATTAGATCTCTAAAAACCTCAAACAATCAAACAGTAGTAGATTTCCTCTGACTCTCTCTCTCGAAAACTCTCTCGGAAATGTATTGCAAGCGTAAAAAAGTAATATCAACGATCGTGATATTTATAATAACATCGTGTCAGGTCGACCCTCTGGATGTTCGACACCTGTCCATCGCCTTTTCACATACATCATGCCGATGGGCGACACATGTCGTAAAACGGCTCCACGCCTCTCACACGCCATCGTGACGTCACGACCTTTTCGTTTCCTCCAATCCAAATTGAACCAAGATGGTTGGGATTTGACCAAATTCTGTCCCCATGCGACACGTGTCAAACCACTTCGTCTGATTTAAAATTCAAATTTCACGCCTAAATTTAAATTTTGGGGGCAAATTGTTTGGGTAAAAAATCACACCTCGCAACCGACGATAGAAAACTCAAATAATATTTTCATAAGACCACTCTTGTATTAAGATAAGGTCTTACAGGTTATTTACAGACGAGCATATGTTCGTACATTTTTCTGACGGTCATATGTTCCATATGACCGACGTCCAAGACTTAAGACGGTCATACGATTACACTAACCGTTAACAGTCAACACCCGTTTCTCTTGTTCATTAATGCAGGTCCACGAGCATTCATGGTACAACGACCAGTAACGGATGAGCTATTAATGGCATTAAAGGCCCGACAACAGTTACGAAGCAAGTCATCAAGGCAAATTTATTATCAACGGAAACTATATAAAGGCCTGCTCTACAACCAAAAAATGGATCTATTCCCAAGCTATTGCACATCGAAAACACAACAGTAATCTACGAAGCATTCAAACAAATATCGCTAAAGCAACTTCCGCACGACAGCAGTTCAAAACGCACGACAACAGTCTATTTCGCACGATTTACACACGATGCATGACTTTTTCACACAATTAAGTTCATTTTTTCTCATATTGTAATCTGTTGTACACAAAACACCTGTTACAAAAGGACTTTCGCCCATGTTTGGTGACTAACAAGTCGACCGCGGGTTTTCCCCTCGTTTGGGGGTTTTCCGCGTCACCAATTCCCTTGTCTTATTTATTTTCTTTGCGATTGTGCTGATTGGTCTTGAGATTAATTTCTTTAGTTGTTAAATTCCACATCAACCTCAAGTTATCCTTTTGGGTGATTTTTGGCATAAACACCCTCATCTTCTTCCTACAAGAAATCCTCTAACCCAGGGCTAGAGATGACAAAACAAGAAGCTGAAAGAAAAATATGCGAAGCTGAAAAGCTTTAAGAAGAAAGGCAAAGGCATGAACGCTGAAGATCATGAATGGGCTCTTTCTGATGAAGAATCATCTGACTCTGAAGATGATGATGAGGCCAATCTCTGCCTCATGGCCAAGATAGAAGAAGAGGAAGAAATAGCTGAAATTCCCTCTACTTTTACTTCCACCTCTTAGGTATCAAACTCTCTCACTGATACTCAAACTTCAGCCTTCAGTGACATCGATAGACGTCGAACCGTCGATCTTTTGACTGTTGATTTATATGATGCCATGAATGGCAAGACCAAAGCTGAAAAATTAAATATTGATCTCGCTGAACAGCTTAAGAATTGTCACTTGGAAATTCAAAAGCTTTCTAAAATAGAAGAAAATCTAAAAGATCAAGTATGCATAAATCAAATTATTCGTATCGAACGAGAAGATGCTATCGCTGCATTAAATGCTCAAAAGGCTACTGTTGAAGGATGGTGTAAATCCTCAACAACGATCACTGAGATATTAGGTGCTCAGATTCCCCTGAGTGACAAACGTGGTCTTGGTTACAAAGTTGACGCTGAAGAACCAACCAATGATCGTTACATGCTTAAGTTTGGAATGTTCGTGTCCTCTATCCCTGACACCTCCTCGTCTCAGTGTTCCTCTTCTAAAACTCCCATTCCCGAGGAAAAACCTACCTTAAACTCTAAAGGTAAAGGTAAAGAAAAAGTTTTTAATCAAAAACCTCAGAAGGGTACCTTTGTACCTAAGCTGAATGCTTCTAAGCCATCAGTGAATCATCCCTCTACTTCTAAGAACAAGATCCCTGGATTCGATCAGCGATCTACTCCTAGAATCACGGTGAATATAATTGGTAAGAAATCCGAAGAACTGATTGTTCCTCCAATTTCCAATGCCAAAGGTATTCTTGGTGCTGGTCTTGCTTATTTAAAAATTTCGGCTAAGCATGCAAATGGTCCTAAAGCTACTTTTAGCTATAGGAAATGTTATCACCGTGGATTTACCGATCATATTGCCAGTAAATGCCCTACAGCCTCCAAAGCTGAAAAGTTAGCTATGGTAAAGATCACTGCCCCCAAGGCAAAGAAGACCAAAACTGGTGCAAATCAGGTTAAGGTGAAAACAACCACTGAAGTTAAGAAATTAACTAAAGTGAAGACTAGTCCTGAAGCTGAATCTTCAATTGCTGCGAAGATTGCTGAACCTTCAACTTACACAACCACCACTGAGAAATGTGGGCCCATAGTAAAATGGGTGCATAAATCAAACTAATCTTCCTTTGTTTGCTGGTCCTGAAGGGTACTTGGTATCTTGATAGCGGATGCTCTAAACATATGACTGGCAAAAAGAACCAGCTCGCTGAATATAAGGAAGAGAAAGGTCCCTCAGTGACCATCGGTGGAAATGGAAAAGGCTATACCTGAGGGTTTGGTGTACTTTCTAATGGTACAACTACCTTCAGAAGAGTCGCATATGTTGATGGACTGAAACACAATCTTATGAGCATCAGTCAGCTATGTGACAAGGACTACAAAGTGTGTTTCACTAAGGAATCCTGCTTTGTCACTGACAAAAATGAGAAGATTGCTCTCAGCGGATATCTTTTGGAAAATGTTTATGTTATAAGCATGGACTCGACAACCACTGAGAACTCCCATTTCTTCTCAAAAGCCTCATCTGATGTTAACTGGCTATGGCATAAGAGGCTCTCTCATCTCAACTTCAAGACACTGAATCCTCTTTCCTCAAAAGAGTTGGTCACTGGTCTACCTCAACACTCATACGCTAAGGAATCTCTATATTCAGTGTGTGAGAAAGGGAAACAAACCAAAACAACCTTCAAGTCCAAGCAAGTTTCCTCGGTATCATCTCCTCTTTAACTTCTCCACATGGATTTGTTTGGTCCTAGTTAATGAATTATCTCGCTATACCTGGGATATGTTTCTTCGTTCTAAGAGTGACACCCCTGAAGAACTCATCACTTTCGTCAAGAAAATGGAAGTCCTGAACAATATGACCGTTCGCTCAATAAGGAGTGATCATGGAACTGAATTCAAAAACAGTTCCCTTGAAAACTTCTTTGAAAGCAAGGGTATTTCTCACAACTTTTCTTTAGTGAGAACACCACAACAAAATGGAGTCGCTGAAAGAAGAAATTGAACTATCATCGAAGCTGCAAGTTCAAGGCTCAGCGATTCGCATCTACCTACTTAGTTCTGGGTAGAAGCTGTCAACACTGCTTGTTTTAATCAAAACTGGTCGCTGATTGTCAAAAGATTCAAGAAGACAGCCTACGAACCTTTCCATGGGAGAAAGCCTTCAATTAGCTTTCTTCACATCTTTGGATGTCAGTGTTTCATACTGAACAACAGGGATGCCCTAGGAAAGTTTGATCCCAAGGCTGATGATGGAATATTTATTGGATATTCTTCTATCTCTAAAGCCTTTAGAGTCTTCAATCGAAGAAGACAAACTGTAGAAGAAACAATCCACATCACTTTTGACGAATCCCGTTCAGCGAACTCAAGACCTTCTGCTGATACTGAAGAACTAAATCTATGGATGTTTTCTCATCTTGGTGATTCAGAAGCCGCTCCTATTCCTCAAGTTAATACTCATACCGCTGATGATGATCCTACTATCATCTCAAGCATGCAGACAAGTGAAGCTGAATCTTCATGGGTTTCAGCTGTTCCTATCACCACTATGCCTGCTTCTGAACCATCTACCTCAGATATGCCATCTACTTCTCAGCAATTAGTAAATGAAATGACATCTGAACCTCTACCTCTTCTACCTAAAATACCTGAACTTGCTGAAGCCTCTTCTTCAACTCCTCCAGAAGTTCAAATCGAGTCAGAGAATTATGCTCCGGCTCAGTGATTGACTATAAATCACCCCATTGATCAGATTCTTGGTGACCCAAACGCTGGTGTTCAGACTCGACGAAGTGCATGTAACATTTGTTTATTTGTTAACTTTATTTCTCTGATTGAACCAAAGAAAATAGATGATACCCTCAGAGATCCAAAATGGGTCAGCGCTATGTAAGAAGAGCTGACAGAATTTGAAAGAAACAAAGTTTGGAGTCTCGTTCCAAGACCATCTGACAAGTCAGTGATAGGCACTAAATGGGTCTATCGAAAAAAGTTGGATGAACATGGAACTGTAACCCTCAACAAGGCTCGTCTTGTTGCTCAGGGATACAGACAAGAGGAAGGCATAGACTATGATGAAACATTTTCTCCCGTGGCAAGACTCGAAGCTATTAGTCTATTCTTGGCATACGTTGTTCACAAAGACTTCAACGTATATCAGATGGATGTGAAATTAGCATTCCTCAACGGAAGGCTGAATGAAGTAGTCTATGTTGAACAACCTCCAGGATTCACTGATCCTAAGCATCCAGATTATGTATATAAGCTGGATAAGACACTCTATGGCTTAAAGTAAGCTCCTCGTGCATGGTATGACACTCTCTCTACTTATCTCCATATTGAAAAATTTGAGCGTGGTAAAATCGATAAAACTCTATTTTTCAGGATAGTAAAAGGTCATATCATTCTTGTTCAAATATATGTCGATGATATTATATTTGGTTCTACTAACCCTGATTTATTTACTCGTTTTGCTGAAAGAATGAAAGCTGAATATAAAATGAGTATGATGGGTGAACTAACATATTTCCTTGGTCTTCAAATCAAGCAGAATGAAAAGGGAACTTTCATTCACCAAGGTAAGTATGTTAAAGATATGCTAAAAAGTTTGATTTAACTCAAAGCTCAGCTATGAAAACTCCAATGGCACCGCCGTTGACACTAAACAAGGATCCTTCAGGAAAACCTGTTAATGTCACAGCGTACCGTGGGATGATCGGCTCTCTTTTGTATCTCACAACTAGCCGTCCTGATATTATGTATGCAACTTGTTTGTGTGCAGGATATCAATCTGAACCTAAGGAATCTCATTTAAACGCTGTAAAGCGTATTTTTCGATACCTTAAGGGTACTCCCAACCTAGGTATTTGGTATCCCAAAGACTCAGGGTTTGATCTAATCGCCAATTCAGATAGTGATTTTGCAGGATGCAAATTGGATAGGAAAAGCACCACAGGAGGCTGTCAGCTCCTGGGTGGAAAGATGGTGAGTTGGACAAGTAAAAAGCAAAACTCAGTGTCCCCCTCAACCGCTGAAGCTGAGTACGTAGCCGCTGGAAGCTGTTGTTCTCAGGTCTTATAGATAAGAAATCAACTACTCGACTATGACCTTCAGTTCTCCAAAATTACAATCTATTGCGACAGCACTAGTGCCATCGCCATAGCAAACCATCCAGTGCTACACTCAAAGACCAAACACATCGAAATCCGGTATCATTTTATCAGAGATCATGCGTTGAATGGTGATATAGAACTTCATTTTATCCCAACTGATTTTCAGTTAGCTGATCTGTTCACCAAACCTCTTGATGAGACAAGATTCAGCTTTCTCATCAGCGAGCTTGGAATGCTGAACCTAGAAGAATAAAATCTTCAGCGGTTAGCATTAGATCAGTGATAATATGAACTGATATATCCCTATTAATCTTCAAATCTCTGAACAAATTGATTCGCTGATATCAAGGTATGTTCTCTCTCTTAATCGTTGACGTTCCCCTCAGCATGCAAGATTTCAAAATAAATTACATCGCTGGATATCTCTTCCTTTCAGTGATACTTTGAAATTCTAAAACTCTCACTGATATTTATATTCAGTGCTTCTCTATTTTCAAAATGTCCCTGAGCTTTTTCTAAAACCCTCAGAGACACCTTAAAATATGAAAGGACGTTTATGATGTCATCCTTTGGATAAACCATGGCACGCCTTTTCGTCTGACACGTTCACCCGTTTCGTTTCCTTGTCCAATAAGATTTAAGGGACGTGTCACGTGTCGTCATGAAAAACTTTTCCCGCTCTTAGTTTTTCTCTCTCTACTCTCACTATATAAACCCTTTGAGTTTATATTTTTACCTTTTACGCATACGAACTCTCTTAAGGCAAAAAGAATTCACATATTTTCTTTGCATTCGGATTTTTCAAGAAACCTGTGTTAATTATTATCTCCATTCACGAACAGGTTACATTTCTCTTCCTTAATCTATCTTAAACAACATTTTTGATCTTTTTCTTGTTTTTACAAGATCAAACAATGTACATGTCTATACTTTAAAATCATCTTCTTCATGGTTTTAAATAGACACAATCTGTTTACAGATTGTTCTTCAAGTTTTTAACAAAAATATTAAACTTGACACTTTCATACGTTTTTCCAGAATCCTTTCCATAAAAGGAAACTGGAATACAAGAACTTTCACTATGTTTTATACTTCTTTTCAAAACTAGAAAACCCTGGTTTCCATTTCTTTCTCTAAATGGAAACTGAAAAACCCTAAAAACTCTTATTTTGGAAACTCTTTCGACTTTAAGACACTCTTCTTCATCTTCTTTGTCTTCTTCATCTTTGTGTATTATGAACAGAAATGGCAACTACTGACTCTACCAACACTGCATCCCCCACATCTTCTGACAAGACTGAAATTACTAAATCTCTTAACATGGGTCACTCAATGGACCAGATTACGTTTCATGGTAACAACCCCAACGCCCTATTCAATTTCCCCCCAAAGAAACAGGTCACCCATCTTGATGACGCAGTAAACATCCTAAAGAGTTGTCCTCTGGCGATAGCACTAACAATCACACCCCCAGCACACAAGAACCTACTTGCCCAATTCTGGTACACTGCCAGAAGATCTCAGGTTGCCTCCACCAAGAACCCTGACAAAATGGTGGACGTAATCCTCTTTGAAACCGAGTTTGGGGAAGCAAAGATCAATCCTGGGGCGATCAGGTCTGCTCTCAATCTTCCTGGAAGCTCAAGAGACAGACGTTTTGTTTCCTTACCTGACGTCAACTCCAAGGAAGCCAAAGCTGAAATCATTGCCTTTCTGGATGCAATGAAGTACAAATGGAATACAGGGAGAGATGACCTCCCTGAAAAAAGAAGTTCACAACCGTGCTGAAGAGCAAAATTCCATGCGAGATGAACTTCATCTTCGCACATCTCATCACCTGCATGACAGTTAAAACGGGGTTAACTGATCAGACCTCAAAGCCCCAGACTGCTATGGGGTATGCGCTGATGAATGGGCTCCATGTAGACTGGGCCAAGATAATCTTTGAAGACCTGATGGAGAGGGTCAAAGAACCGAAGCGAGCAGCGAACGTCCCCTATCCTCGCTTCGTAAGTGCTCTCTTCATGCAAGCACTTCAGGATAAGTACCCTAAAAGGGGAGACCTGAGGTTGTCCCTAAGGTACTGGACTTCAAACCACCCGCTAATGAGGTACGTCTTTCTACTCTTTTACCTCTTCTCCGCCCTACTACTTCTTCTACTTCTGCGGCTACCTCATCGGCAGCGGTTGTCCCAACCGCTGGTACCCAGGCCGCACCAACCACTCCATATCGAAAGAGAAAACAATCTGAAACCCCACTTGGCATCCATAAGACCAAGAAGATTTCTAAGGAGCAACCCCCAAGCCTTCCTAGGCTGAAGACTCAGCGTCCGTCTCTCTACAGACGACACTAAATGGTTTCGTGGCACGCTCTGCCACATCCGCTGAACCAACTGCTTCCATACCCACTTTAGTGCCTCAAGACACTGAAGTTATCCTGGATCAGGACCCCCCTTCCTCGGCACCTCTAAGTGCTGCTGAAATATTCTTCAATGGATCCAACGCTTAATCCGTTGCCCCGTCCTTCTTCACAACCTTCTCTCTCTCATCTCAATCTTTGGTCACTCCACCTCTATTTCCCACTTTCTCTGCAACAAATGTCATTCATTTGGAAGACACTAATGCAGCTAAACTACAAGGCATACTGCAGCAAAATAAAGGACCTGAAGGTGCTCCCAGTCATCGAACGCTGGAAGATGACATGGAAGACGCATCCGGCTACCGGGACATCCACACGTTTGCCAACCCGCCTCCAGGTACACTAAACACTCCTCTCTCTGGACCCCCAACTTCTGATCTTTCCTTTGTTCGTAAGTTTTTATCTGTTACAGGACCTAATTTGGGCACCATCAACAACCCCATCACGGATTTGTCTAGAAAGGTGGAATCTCTCACCACCACTCTCTCCACAAACTCCTCAGCGGTTACAGACGATGGGGAATCTTTAAAGAAACTCACCACTGAGGTGAAAGACAAGGCCACCAGCGCTGACTTACAAAAGCTAGAAGGTGGCTTCTCTGCTTTTGCTACAGCTCTCACCAACAACTCCTCCTCCCTCACCACCTTGAACGCCACCAACGACAACCTCTCCAATAACTTCACCACCCTGTCCAGCGAAGTCACATCGCTGATGACAGTGGTCGGAAATCTTCATGGAGAGGTGTCATCTATGAAGACCGAGGTGAGCACTCTTACCCAATCAGTGGGTACTTCCAACAATCTACTCCAACAGATCTTGGAGGGCCTAAATGCTCCAACCGTTCCACTATCCCACTTTTCTCAGGATGACCGAGAAAAGCTGGAAAAGATGGTGGATCACGTTCAGAAGACCAACCCTACTGTGTCTGGCCTTGAAGACAGACTAGCAGCGGTTGAGCGTCGTTTAGTTTCCCCTAGCCAAGAAGACAGGGAGCCTAGACACTCTGTTGCTGTTGCTGTTACCGTTGATGCCTCCCCTTATCAACATGTGGAAGAGGGGTAGAAGTCTCAAGAAGACCTTCCCCATGTTTCTGAGAGGGAGGGTATTATTACTGAAAAACCTCAGGGAGATGAAAACCCTGAGGAAACCGAATTCTCCCTACACACAACTTTTGAGGGGGAGAATGTTGAAGAACATGCTGAATCTCCAGTGCATGTTGCCTCTTCAGAAGAAGACGAAGCTGAAGAAGAATAAGACGATGAAGATCTTGATCTTCATGATGACGAACCCTCATCATCACCCAAAGATGATGATGATGATGATGATGATGATGATGATGATGTCGACTTCTCCTTCCAACCCAAACCTATAAAAACCAAACCTGCAACTTCTGAAGCTGATAAAGGCAAAAACAAAGGTCTTGCAAAAGAAGACAACTTGGCTATTCTTTTTAGCAATCCACTTTGTCAGGTAACTTATTTATTCTTCTCTTACACTGCATCCCTCCTCTAACCTCTCTCAACCTTAGTTCTACTCTCCATAAAGCCCCTATACACTTAAACCCATTCTTTCTCTATATCTTCTCCCAAATGATCTTACCTGTGTGATCGTTTTGTTTCAGCTAGTCCTCTCCCCTGCTTGAGGGTCAAGCTGAAGCTCCTCGCAACAATCCGGAAATAATCCCAGCCACAAGAGCTGAAGAACAAATAATCCCGGTCTTAGACTTCGCTGAGACTGATGAACCTGAAAAAGAAGAAGAACTGCTATCTCACAAGAAAAGACGTTCCTTGGTTCCTCAAAAGCCAAGTGAAGAATAAATGAAAAAGAGAGCATCTATGATTCAAAAGCTTGAGGATCAGTGCATCGTTCCTACTCATCTCAACATCCTATCAAAAAGGGAAATTGTTGAATCCCCCAGAGCTGAGAAACTTCTGGTTGAACGAAAGAAGGCTAAAGAAAAAGATAAAGAACATGCCTTAGAACTTGCTCAGCGTTCAGTTGATGATCCAGCCCTGAGGAAATTCCTTGTTGCTGTTCAACGAAAACTGATAAAGGACGCACAGAAGATCAACCAGGAAAAGACCAAAGTTACTGACACCACACTGGACTGGTGTAAGAAGATGTGCCACCACAGAAGTCATGGATCAAGGATAAGCGTTGTAAACGTAAAAGGGATATTTGCTATGAATATGCTAAAAATGTACCAATTGTTCGTGTCCAAGTGGTCAGAGAAAACGGCTACTTCAGAACTTGCTACATGTCAGACCTGGATAAATTCGGTTTCCCTGAATGGTTGGAAATGAGAATCGCAATTCAGTGATCCCGCTCTACTTTCAAGACCAATGTTGAACAAACCATAAACAGGATGATCGACTTGGTAACCTCAGCGGTTGATATTCCCCCTCCACCAGTTCAGAAGAAACGAGCAACTCTAAAGAAGAAGAAGACTCCTTCCTCTCCAGGCCCAGCAATAAGAAACGAAACAGGGATTGATTTCTCTCGTGAAGCAGTTCTTGGCCCCAACCCTGATCTCTCCGGACTCGACATTTCTCTACCACCCGCTGAAAATTTCATCCCTGGTAAGGTTATAAGTGCTCCTTATGGTATTTTCTTCTATGACTTCACTGGTCGCGAATGCTTTCAACGCATCTCTGAGTTATACAAAACTCCAATCGAACAACTAAGAGATTTACTCTACTGGTGCGAATACAGACGCAGTCTACTTGGATCACTCCTAAAACCCCACCTCTACCGCGAAGCTAAGAAAAGAAGGGAACATGGAGTCACTGTCCCTGATTGGATGATTCCATAGACTGAAACTCTTGATGAACTCGTCAAGAAAGAACCTGAGTAGCTGATAAGATCATCTTTTGTAATTCTTCTATCTCTATCAACTTGTATATTTTTGTACTTGTAATTATTATTTGATGTACTTGTAATTTTTCCACTTCCCATTGTAACTGATACGAAGTTTAATGAAAAATTTCAGTAAATGTACTATACTCCATCATTACTTAAAAAGATCCCTGAAAACAGTAAATGAGACAAATATTTTATGAGCCCTTTTTAACCTTATGTTTTCTTACTTAACAATTTTCTTTTATTGCTAAGTCATCATCAAATAGGGGGAGATTGTTGATCCAAACCCTCAGTGATTTGATAATGACTCTGAGAAACAATTAGTGAAAATTATAAGTAGATAATATGTATTAGAGTTTCACTATCGCTAATAAATACTAAGTCTGTTTAGTATCGCTGATAGGAAACTCATGCTCTTTAAATTATACATTCAGCGAACACTGTTCATCAGTGAGCCCTGAGCCTGTTCAGCCTCACTGATGATCGCTGAAAACTTATGTTGTTTATTTATGATCCCTGAAGACAAGATTCACGTCAACTATGTTCTACGCTGAAGTCGAAGATCAAGCCAAAGACCCAACGACTAAGTCTACTAATGAACTGATGCGGATATCAGCGAAGCCAATACTTGTACACTCAACGTGAAGTTTCAAGTAGAAGACTTTAGCGGACGCTGAACTTTATCATTCGCTGATAAAGAATCATTCATTGAACACTGATCATGAAGCCTCTTCTACAAGCAACTTTTGTCTTATCCCATTGAACGCCTCCGTACGATTTTGTCAGAACGGACATCCCTTTTGCCCAGAATCGTACAACCAACTCTGATTCTACATTGTTCATCATGCGGCCACTAGGTTGTCTACTAAAGTCAAACCATGCAACCAACCAGAGGCTACCACATGTAAAGGTGTACTGACATGCATTAAATGCATGCAGTATATAAAGGAAACCCTACTTCATTCTTGAAGAACTCGGCCATTCCTTATCTTGTTGAATCTGTGTGTTAGAATACTTGTCTTAAGTATTCTTATTTCCTTCTCTCTTATTTCTAGTGCAAGAAATCTTAGTGATTCTCATAGTTGATTTAGATTAGGTTTATTCTTTAATCTTGTTCCGCAACAAACTGTAAATTGTTTGATACATATCAATAACAATTTAGAAAGATAAAAATCGTGTGTTTGTATTCAACTCTCCCCCCCCCCCCCCTTCTACAATTTTGTATAACCCCCTTTGGGACCAACACTGTTAGGTTTAGTAGCAAAAATATTGAAATGGTCATTCAAAAGTGTTCCATTCGGAGTCTTTTGATATTTTTCATTCTCTCGAGTATAACAAAAAGGAAGTTGCATTTTCATTGTAGTGGCTCTTTTCCTTAACTCTTCTTTTTCTAATCGCAACTTCAGGAAACTATCGGGAATATCACAAATATTTAAATTCATACAGCGTTGGAATGTAATTGATTACCCTTGCCAGATGTTTAGGATTTTCATAACCAAGTCCCCAATATTTGTTAACACAACTCACTAGCCTTGGTTTGTTCATATGAATAGTTTGCTCAGTTTGACCCCTCAAATACATCTTCTTTTCCAAATCTTCAATTTTGTTCAAAAACTCTGTATTTTGAGTGGTAATATTTTTCAAAGAAAGATCACTTTCACTATTCGTTTCTTCCAACTCCTTGATCTTGTTCAAAAACTCTGTGTTTTGATTTTAAAAATCATTCAAAGAAATCCTACTTTCATTATTCTTTTCTTTTAACTCTTTGATTTTCTCGGTTAATTCAGAAATCTGAGAGTCAAAGAATATATTTTCCTTTTCAAACTGTTCATGTTGATCCTTGAGAGTTTTAATTTCCACATATCTCTTTTCTTTCTCAAAGTTATCATCAAGAATAGTCTTCTTTAAAATCTCGTGTAGTTCTTTTTCCTTTTCTAAATTAGATTTTAAATCTCGAACTCCTGGTCTCATGACTGACAATTCACGAAATAAAGTAGCTGAAACCTTTTCTGATTCAGCTAATTTAATACGTGTTTCAGTTAATTCACTACGTAAAGTAGTTATGTCATGATCATCTGATAGAGATATAGGAAAGGAGTTTACCTAAGTGTCGTTATCCGAAGTATCTTCCTAATCTGAATTGAACTCAGCCTGGCACATGTTTGCCTGTTCCTCATTCTTCTCTTCATCATCAGTCTGATCTAGCCAATACTCTTATTCCACCAGTAAAGCTTTCCCCGCTTCTTTCTGTTTGGCTAGCAACATCTTGTTTTTGTAGTAGTCAGAGTTCCTAACTACTTTCTTATGACAGTCTTTAGCATAATGACCAGGAGTTACACAGTTGTAACACTTCGGTACCTCAGTTGACTTTTTCACTTCAAACTTCTTCTTGCCATCAACTCTATTCTCATACTTCTTCTCAACATTCTCAAACTTCTTCCCCTCAAACGACTTTCCCTCATATCTGTTGTCATTCTCAAACATTCGTGAACCAGATGTATACCTCAGATTATTCGAATATGGCGTCTTATAAAACCTCTTTTGAAAATGCCTTGTGAGTAGAAGCATTGGTTGTTCTAACTCTGATCCATCATCTGAAGTATTTCCTTTGTAGACAATCTCAGACATATTAGAACCTTCAGTAGAATAGTTGTTAGAGTACAAATCAGCTTTAAGTGCCACCAGATCAGGAAGAATCTCCTTCTTCTTCTTCTTATTCTTTTTCTCCTTCTTTTTTTCCACTTCCTCTTCATCTTGTTAAATAGTCTCAAATAACTCATGCAACGGGATTGAAGAGAGTCTTGGATTATGTTTCATACGTCTTGACACACTTTTCCACTTCGGTTGCAACACACTTAAGAACTTCCCATTTACCTCTATCGATGGTTTGTTTATCTTATTCTTACTGAACTCATTCAGTAGGGTGATAAACCTGTCATATGTTTGACTTAAACTCTCGTCTTCTTTGGCTCTAAAATCTTCATATCGATTGATACATAGAGTTCTCTTCGTCTGATTTCCGATTTGAGACCCTTGTAATATCTTCTCCAATTGAAGCCACATATTTTGTGCAGTATGTTTGAAACTGTCAATCTTGTTGAATACTTCATTAGGAATTCCCATGATTACAAAAGATCTAGCTTTCTTGTCAGCATCGTATCGTGCTTTCTCTTCAGCTGTATATTCGCTTATAGGTTTCACCTTGCCACCTACAATTCCTTGAACACCTTGTGCAGGCAGAACATCAGTCATTAGTGGTTTCATGGGTCCACGTAACAAAGAGTCTAAATAATTTTCTTCATTTTGTTGTCTCTCCAAGAAACCCTGAAATCTTTCTTTCCATTGTTCGTACTCGCTTTCAATCAAAATTGGAGGACGATATTCGGTTCCCAAGGACATCATTATATAGTTCTTTATCATATTGTCACACTTACTGGTAAATGATCTTTAAACAGATTAGCAAAAACAGTGAACAATACAAAGTTATCGCTCAAAACTATGCAAAGAACAGTACTTTATCGCACGACCCGTGTGTAGTGAGGAATGAACAGAAAAACTTATCGGAAACTTTATGTGCGATCAGGAATGTTATCGGACAGTACTTGTGCGATTAGGGATGGTTCTCGGTCTGTTAGCTCCCACTTCTACTGTTTATAGAAGTATTGAAAAATAGGCTAGGTGTTGACACCGACAGAGCTTCTACCAAGGCACCGATAGAAGAACAAGCGGACTTAACTGAAGACATTCACAGAAGACAAGGCCACAAAGCCTCTGCCAAACTTGACAGAGCCTCTGTGGTATGAAGGATGAAAGAATCCTGTAGTTCAATACAAAGACACTTGTGCCTCTCACGTGCCTCTACTGTACGAAGATCCTGAAGATCATTCATACAAGGCGTGCCCTGACAACTCCACGTGTCAAACTCTGATGGGTTCCAGCCTTTTCAGAATTGCGGCGCACTATGTTAACGTTGTACCAGTAGCTGTTCCACGATCGTGTCTTGTACCTCTAGTCCTTATTGTCTAGAACTTGTCCCCTGGTGAATAGTATAAATAGAAGGCTCATGTTGAGCTCTTCAATTAAGTTTTGCACAACACACACACCTTTAGAGCAGAATTCCATTTAACCTTCGGTGTTCTTGGTGTTCTTATTAAATCAATACAAAGTGAATCTTTGAGTTAACCTCGTGTTTATTTATACTTTGTTTACTTGATTTCGTGTGTTATTCTACCAGAGTATATCTTGTTTGAACTAATAGATACTTAAATCTTTGTTGAGTAAAATAGGAAACCACAATTGGTATCAGAGCCATCCTTGATCTTCTATATCAAGAGATCCTATCTTACAATCATTTTTGGTAGAAACTTGGTTAGAGTTTGACCTGTTCTTCGCATATTTCAAACAAACTCTGTTTTTCTGCCATTCTCGACCCGTTCGACTTTGGTAAACCAGCAGAATATGTTCTCTCGGTTAAAACTCTCCATTTTAGTGCATCGTTTAAAGTTTTCAAGCTTGTAATCTCTTTTCTAAAGACCTGACCCATCATCAAAAAGTTTTAGTTCATGCTCCGTTTTTCTGGTATTTCCCAAAACCATTTAAAATGGCGAACACCAACAACAACTTTTCTGCCGGTTCCTTAACAAAACCACCCACTTTGCTCAGAGATGAGTACCCTCAGTGGAAGATACGAATGATTCACTTCTTCGAGGAATCTGATAAAGAAGTTCTGAAATATGTTTACAATCTTCCCCTCGTTCCTATGATCACGGTACCCGTGTACCTGTGACAGAAGACACTCCAGAAATTCCTGAGCACGAGAAACGTAAGACAAAAGATAAATGGTCTACACCTGACTGGGAGCAATACGAACTTGCTCAGAAGGACAAGAGATTTTTGATAATGGCCATCCCCAATGACCACTTCCAATCCCTAGATGCGTGTGAATCTGCATACGATCTATGGAAGGAATTGGAGAAACAATTGGAAGGAGGGGCTAAGACTCAGAAAAATCGCAGAGCCCAATGTATCAATGAATATTACTCTTTCAAAGATCTGCCGACAGAGTCTCTGTAGGAAACTTATGACATGTTTAATGCTCTGATAAACAAGTGCCTGAAATTTGGGATCTACTGAACCTCTTAATAGAACAATGTCATGTTCCTAAAGAGCATCAACGAAGAATGGCTCCAGCTGTCTATGTCCCTTCAAACAAATCAGGACTTAGATACCTGGAGTCTATCAGATCTTTATGGAACATTGGCAGCCCAAGAACCCCAAATCGCCCAGGCAAAAACTCAAACTGCTGGGCCTCTGGCACTTGTTGGCAAGACTACAGAGGCAAAAGAGAAGCCTAAGAAGGAGAAAGCTGTGGAGGTGAAGAAGGAGAAGAAGAAGAAAGTGGTGATGGTTGATAGTTCTGAGGAGGAATTGGTAGAAGAGGAGGAGGCAACGATGGCCTCGATAGCTAAATCTTTAGCTTTATTGACGAAATAATTTGGAAGAGGAGGATACAGGAAGAAAGGTTATGAACGTGATGGAAGAGATGATAGAGGAGAGAAGTACGAGTCGAGAAACCAGGGAAGAGAAGGTTCCAATGACCAACAGAGGTCGAATGACAAGAATGACAGAGGTGGTGATCGACAGAAGTCAGACGACAGAGCTGGCAACACTTCCCAGAACCAGGGATGTTTCAATTGTGGCAAGCCAGGCCACTATGCTGCTGACTGCAGGAGCAAACCTAACCGCCCTCAGAGGGATTCTGCTTTCTACAAAAAGAAAGCGGAATATTATGCTCAGAAGTCGCTAATGGTGAATCAGGAGAACTAGCTGTCAGACGAATCATCTGATGAAGGTGACAAAAACGCCTTGTTCCGTGGCATGGCAGAGGTTAGCTCCTCCGACTATGGTAGTGAGGTATCCACTTCTGACTCTTACTCTTATCAAGCAGAAGCTGATTTGCTTAAACTGACCATTAAATACACAAAACTTAAAAAGACCTGTGAAAGTGTTCAAAAGAAGCTCACCTTCTTGGAGAGAGAAGCTAGACTTCTCACTCAAGAAAAGGCTACGGATTTTCAAGAAAAGGAAGAAATTGAAACAAATTGGAACAAACACCTAAATCCTTTGAAAGAAAAGATTTCTGAACTCAACTCTGCCTTAAAAGCTAAATCTAAAGAACTTATGGATGTTGGGAACGACAGAAGGAATATCCTAGCTCTTAAACATTATTTTCAAAAGGAAATACAAGTCCTCTGTCAAGATCTACTCAGAAGAGATCTTTTAATTAAGAAATATCAAGATGCACAGAAGGTGTACGAGAAAATTAATACACAAATTGGGAGACGGGGAATTGACTTCTATGATATAGATCCATACACTGGAACCAAAAGAGACAAGTCTTTGTCCTCTCTATTTAATATTGGAAGCACAAGAAAACTTGGATTTCCAAACCTACTCTCTGTAAGTAGAAGGCGAAAAGTGTCTGGGGAACCTCACGAGAGGAAACCTTTGAAAATGATAAATGTGTGGTATAAAAACACAGATTTGTCACCTTCAATCTCTGTCAAAAGAGAATACAAACCTAAGAAATATCCGAAAACTCAAGATCAGATAGGAATCTTCAAGTTTGGTGACCCCGAGACTCAAACACATGTTGCTTTTGTCTGTGTTAGGGTCAGTTTAATGTTGATTTAAAGTTCAAGGGTCTGAATGTAATTCTTTATTTTGAGCCTTATTAGTGAACGGGTCGTGGGCTTGTTAACCACGGGCCCGCCATATAAATAGATTGCTTAGCCTTAGAAAATAGGCTAGTTGTCTCATTTGCTTTCCTACTCATATCGTAAACACTCTGATTGAAAGCATAATACAGGGATGACCACTTGAAATCATTGTTCTTATTTGTTCATATTACTGATTTCATAATTGTTGCACGGATCTGGATTTAACAATTGGTATCAGTGCATACAGACGGATTCGATTCAAATCATTCAAGTTGACTTTTGGTAATTTCTTGACTTTTCTCGTCTGCCATATTCTTGATTTCTTAAATCTTTGATTCTGAGAAAATTGTTCAATTCTGTTTATTGGGTTGTGTTAGCATTATACTTAATAGTGTTTCTGCAAATTTTCTCATCCCAATTCGTCCATTTGAGTATTCAATTAAGCAAATCAAAGTTCAAAGTTTTTGGTAGTTTTGTTAATCAAAAATCGAATTTTTATCACCAAAACTTGTTGTTTTTGCTTCAAAATCGATTGGGTTAGTGTTAGTTTTGTATTTGGTAGGGTTTCTAATCTTTCAGGAACCTTATTGAGCAACCCTAATCGAAAATCGATCGAATTGGAAAAGGCAGCCGTGGTTTCCGGACAACCCAGCCGTGGTTTCCGGGCGTTTGTGTTTTTCCATCCGGACTCGTCATCTTTTTGGGTACATCATCCTTTCCGGGTAAGTTCAGCATTCCGGGTAAGTATACTAAACTCCAATCTATCCGGGTAAAATTTTGTTTCCGGAAACCCAAAGGTCTCGGTCATAATCTTTCCCGGATATCCTTGCATCCGGTAAGTACTTCTTCCGGAAACTCTTGTTATCCGGAAATCTTAAGCTATCCGGTAAGTATTGCATTGTTATTAATCTATTCGGACACTCATACTTTCCGGTAACCTTTGTTATCCGGAAAGCTGATTCTATCCAGATTCTATCAGCTATCCGGATTCTTTTGCATTTTTGAACTGTTTTTCACGAATTCTGATCCGGTCACTTCTAGATCAGACCCTCATTCGGATTCCTATCTAGTAAGATCACTCTTAGTTCATATCAGTTGTAGAACCTACGTTAGGATCCCACTTTTAGTGCCTTGCGTTAGGTTTACTCTTTGAATCAATTTACACGTCTGAGGATCACTTCGTTGCAACCTACGATGACTTCACGTGACGCACTGGCTATTGGAACCGGCTCCAAACCACCTTGTCTCTATCAAGGTGAGTATAGCCAATGGCAAGACAGATTCATGATTTTCATTGAATCTAAGGACAACTATGTGTACATCAAGAAAGCTCTTGAAGAGGGTCCGATTCAATGGCCAAAGAAGACCATTGCACCAACTGCAGCAAATCCTGCGACTAGTTCTGAGGACAAGACTGAAGCCGAACTAACTGCAGAGGAAAGTGGCAGAATAGAAGGCGAAATGCATGCCAAGAGATATATTATCCAAGCACTTCCCAACTCAATCTACCAAGCTATCGACAACTACAAAGGTACGACAAAAGGCATTTGGGATCAAGTGGCTATAATGATGCGTGGGAGTGTTGTTGGTAATCAACTAAAGAGCAACAGCGCAATAACCAAGTTCGATGGTTTCAAGCAACGCAATGGCGAGACTATCACCCAAGCATATGAACGCTTCTGCTTACTCCTTAATGAACTGAACAAGAACCATATTGTTCGTTCCAACACGGAGAACGCGCTCAAGTTCCTCAACAATCTGCTACCCGAATGGAAGGTGTTTGCTTCTCATGTTAAGCACAACAACTTGATAGAGAACCTTAGCATCAACGAACTGTATGAGACGCTTCTTCAAGACAAAGATGAAGTAAATGAACTTCTGGGAGAGAAGAAGACTGAAGCAAAGCCAGCTGCTGATCCTATAACACTCATATCCTCAAAGAAAGGGAAATCTTTGGGCCATCATTCTAAACGTGCTCAAAGGCAAAGCTCTTCCGAATCTGAAAAGGAAGACAGTGACTTGAATGATGAAGTAGCCGAATTCAAGAAAGTTGTTGCTCTACTCACTAAATCTCTTCAACAACAGCAATTTTTTAAGAAGCCAACATCTAATAATCAGTGCTACTCCACCGCCTCCAACAAGCACCATGATTATCAAGACAAGCACGAGGGAAAGAAGAAAATTGATGAGTAGGACACGTCAGAGAAGAAGGAGAAGAAGGAGAAAGATGATAGAAAGAAGAGAGATGAACCAGTGACCTGCTACAACTGTGGAAAGCTTGGTCATTTTGCTAAAGACTGAAAAAAGCATGTAGTAAAGAATTCTCACTACTACAAGGCCAAACTGGCACTGGCTAAGCAAAAGGAAGCTGGAGAAGCTATGTTTGTGGAAAACGACTACTGGTTGGGTCATTCTGATGATGAAAGCGATTCAGACTGTGCAAATGCTTTCATGGGCTATCACTCTCCAACTGATGAAGAGAAGACAAGTCAGGTATGTGAACTTTCTCACCAAGAGTTAATGAATAAGATGCAATCCTTTAATGATCAGAAGAATTCTTTTAAGGCCACCACTAACGAACAAAAGCTTGAGATCAGTTCACAAACCGAAAAGCTAGAAGTTCAAACGCGATTAACTAATAAACATAAGTCTGAAAATGTTATGTTAAAGGAAAAATGCAAAATCCTTTCACTAGCACCCAAAGACTTAAGGGCCAAATTATCTGATCTTCATTCACAGTTTGATCAGTGCATGAATGAGAAAGAAGAACTTGTTTATCAATGTTTCTCTCTTCAAATTCAGCACAAGGAGTTTGTTACTAAAATTCTTGATCTTGAAACCAAACTCCACAAAAGGGGTAAAACTAATCAAACCATCTTTCTGAATAAACCCAAAGAGTTCACGTACTTTAACAAAGAATGGGGTATCGGATATGATAACCCACATTATTTGAAAAAGGGAAGATGACATGTACCAACTCTGTATGATTTTGCTTATTTTGGATTAGATAAAAAGTATCCGGAATATGACATTCAATGGACTGGTCCTATTGAACCTGAAAAGGAAGAGGACACCGAGGAATATAAGCGCACACACAAACGAGGAATTCAGCTTCCGTTTTGTTATGAACCTTTCAATAATTCATATAAAAAGAACAAAAAGTATCTCTCAAATGACTACTTCGACCCTTACAAGGTTGCTAAGCCCAAGGATTCCTCCAAAAAGGATGAGGACCATGCACTAGCAACCAAGACTGAGACGGACGAGTTTAAACTCTATGTTCCCCCTCTCATCTTGGAAGCAAAGATTGTCGAGTTGGAGGAGTCGTTTGAGAAAGAAAGGTCCGTTTTTCAAAATAAGAAGAAAGCGCTAATTCAGGAACTTGAGAAACTTAAATCTGAGAAAACCGAAGGTGTGTCAAATGAAGGACAGGAAATCCTTCGAGGTGTAATTAATATGCTCACATAGAAACTGGCTGCTTTGGCAATAGAAAAGATGGAGGAGTATGCAACAAATGGTCAGCTCCAAGAGCAAATTGACCAACTCAAATCTGAAAAACAGAATTCACCTGATCTTTCCTCTAAGTCATCTGACACATCCTCGTGTAAAGCCTTCATCGGAAATATCTCTTCGCAAGAAAATATAGTTTCTCAAGATGAGTGTGTTAAAAGGAATTTAAATTCTGAATTTTCAAACGCTTCCGCACCGAATTCCCCAAAGCACACAATCGAAAGCACAGTGTGTTCATCGCCTTCCTCGACCGGTCCAAGTCCAGTAATTCCGGATGTCGATTTTTCAGCATTCATGAACTCTGAAGGCAATTCTGATGGAGAGTTTGAGTCGTTCCCTTTCAACAAACCTATCCTGTGTCACACTGATTTTTTGTCTCCAGTAGTCAATCATCCGGTCAATTTTCTAAAGGGTAGCAGTTCTCAAACAAAGGCCCCAGCTGTGATCAAGATTTCTCAATCAAGACCAACTTCTAAACCTATTTCTAAAAAGCAATCACAGCCGAGGCAGGAGACCGTACCATTGCCTACCAAAAATATTGTTCCTTCTAAAGTCACTGATCATTCTGTCCGTGTTGTTTCAGATAATAATGGTCGAGCAAAACTAGAAAAACCAAAGTGGCTAAACAAGGAATCTGTCAAGGATGCAGCGTCAAAGTCGTTCCCTACTACTTTCAATTCTAGAATTAACAAAGACAATTGTGTTTGGAATAATTGGAATCGTTTTGAAGTTTCTTTCCCGGTCAAACTTAATTCAGTTCATCAATTGATTCAATTATCGCGTGATTGTTTAGTTTGTTCTAGATGTGGTTGGAATGATTTTGATCAAATTAACCTAAATGATTGGTATGGGTCACATAATATGTTTAATCATACACCCAGACGAAACCCTCGTAAAACCAACAAGAAACATCATACTCAACGAGGGTACCAATCAGAGGTTAAACCACAGCGGGAGACCAAACCCAATGCAAAGCGGGCTACTCCTACTGAGGTTAAACCGGCACCTAAGAGGCAACCTGTTAAAAATAACTTTCCACCAAACGATGTAAATTCTACACCAAAGAGGCAAACTATGCCAAACCCAATTCCCGCTAAAGGTGTACAACCTACACCCAAGGGGAAATTTATGTCAAAGTAAGTTCTTCCACGAGGTGCCAAACCTAACCCTACAGGACCCAAACAAAGTTGGATACCTAAACTCCGTTAATCTGTTTTTACAGCACGGTCATGTGTGGTACTTAGACTCTGGATGCTCCAAGTACATGACCGGAAGGAAGGAGCTTCTCACGAACTACAAGGAAGAATACGGTGGGCACGTGAGATTTGGAAACTTTAACAAGGCGCCGATCGTGGGCTATGGAGACATTGTTCAAGATAAGCTCACAATCAAGAAGGTATCACACGTCGCGAGATTGGGACACAATCTGTTCAGCATCGGGCAATTCTGCGACAAAGATCTCGAGGTCAGCTTCAAAAAGACACGGTGTAGAATCCTCAACGATGACGGAGAGGAGCTATTGGTTGGAAAATGCGGGACCAATCTCTACACAATCGACCTCGCAACTCTGAAACCCGATAACCCCGTCTGTTTCATGTCAAAGGCCAATTCCCAACAAACTTGGATTTGGCATCGGAGACTATCGCAGCTAAATTTCAAGAGTATCAACAAGTTGGTGCTGGGCGGACACGTAAAAGGCATGCCCGACCTTCAGTTCGTGAAGGATCGTCTCTGCGGGGCATGTGAGATGGGAAAGATAACGCGAGTGCCGCACCCGCCGAAGGTAACTCCGAGCACGACCCAGACCCTAGAACTTATTCATATGGATCTGTGTGGGCCGATGCGTGTTCCAAGCATTAACAAGCGCAAGTATGTTCTCGTGATGGTGGACGACTTCTCGCGCTACACTTGGGTGCTGTTTCTACGTTCGAAAGACGAAACTGCGGAGTTAATCATCGACCACCTGAAGACTGTCCAACTGAACAAAATGCAGCAAGTTCAGTCTATTAGAACTGATAATGGGACTGAATTCAAGAATCAGACAGTTGATAATTATCTGTCTTCAGTCGGCATTGCTCACACCTTCTCGGTTGCACGCACTCCTCACCAAAATGGAGTGGTGGAACGACGCAACCGCACTCTTGTCGAGGCTGCTCGGACTATGCTTTCCCAAGCCAATCTGCCGCTATTTCTGTGGGCCGAAGCGGTGTCTACGGCTTGTTACACTCAAAACCGCTCCATCCTCAACAAGCGGTTCAACAAGACACCGTACGAGATCATGAACAACCACGTTCCGAACATCACGTACTTTCATGCATTTGGATGCACGTGCTACGTTATGAATGACAAAGATGATCTTGGCAAACTCAGCCCCAATGCGGACAAAGTAGTCTTCATCGGATACTCCTTGCAGGCTAAGGCGTATCGCGTTTACAATAAACGGACCAAATCCGTAGTTGAAAGCATAAACATGACATTCGACGAAGCCGCAGACTTGGCTTCTGAACAACTCAGTTCAGAACCCGGTTTAACTGGCGTATTAGCTTCCAGACCTCCAAGTTCGGGATCTACACAAGCGACAGTAAATCTGAATCATGCATCTTCATCGAATGATAACTCTTCTGCTTTAGATTTATTGTTTAAGCATTTTTATGATGACATCTTTAATGTTTCCACTACTGTCTCAGCACAACAACGACTTGAAGCTGCTCGTATTGAGGACTCGTCGCACCTATCCGGTCCGACGCTTTCTATAAGCACGCCATCCATCACTGTATAGACAGCACAACCGTCGTCATCAACATCTACTGAAACTATTATCCCCCCGGAGGAACCCGTTACAAATCCGGAGATCACTCCTGGTGATTCGTCTTCTGCTACAACCGAAGATCAACTTCTGAACTCCTCGGAACCGGGAGTTGACCAACCATCGACGAATCCTCCCCCACCTCCTCCGAGAAGTCAACCTGCAACACTCGAGGCAGTACAAGACCTACCTTCTGGTGGCTATGTGGATTCGGACGCGTCTCACTCTACTCAGCATCCGCTTCCGCAAACCACCAAATAGACGCGAGCTCATCCCTTCAACAAATCATCGGTGATCCCTCCACACCTGTTCGAACACGAGGTGCATCCGCCAACTTCTGTCTATTTTCCGGCTTCTTAAGCAACATCGAGCCGAAGAACGTACACGAAGCGCTTGAAGATCTGGACTGGATCATTGCTATGCAAGAACAGCTCAACCAATTCGAGGCTCTGAAGGTATGGCGACTGGTTCCACGTCCAAAGAATAAGACGGTGATAGGAACCAAATGGATCTTCAAGAATAAGAAGGATGAAGCCGGAATCGTCGTATGCAACAAGGCGCGTCTCGTGGCCAAGGGGTACCGTCAACAAGAAGAGATCGATTATGATGAAACTTATGCTCCGATAGCGAGAATCGAGGCCATCCGAATGTTCCTTGCTTATGCCGCACACAAGAAGTTCACAGTCTTCCAAATGGATGTGAAGACCGCGTTTATCTACGGCAATATCGAGGAAGAAGTTTATGTGTCGCAACCAGACGGATTCGTGGACGATACGAAGCCTGATCACGTCTACATTTTAGACAAGGCGCTTTAAGGTCTAAAGCAAGCTCCGCGAGCATGGTACAAAACTCTGTCCAAGTTTTTGATAAAGTCCAAATTCACACGATGTAAAATCGATTCGACTTTATTTATCAAAAACAAAAATGGTCACATACTCCTCGTTCAAGTGTATGTAGATGATATAATATTCGGCTCTACCAGTCCCCTATATGCTAAGAACGTTGCCAATCTTATGGGATTTTTTTTCAAAATGAGCATGCTTTGCGAGATGAATTTCTTCCTTGGTCATCAAGTTAAACAACTGTCGACCGGGATATTCATAAACCAGGCTAAGTACATCCGGGATATTCTTCGGAAATTCCAGCTGGACCAGTCCTCGCCAATGAAAACTCCCATGGCGCCCAATACAAAGATTCACGCCGATCCTCACGGAACGGATGTGAATCCTTAATTGTATCGCGGGATGATAGGTTCTCTAATGTACTTAACTGCAAGTAGGCCGGATATTATGTTCTCAACTTTTTTATGTGCCCGATATCAATCAAAACCTAAAGAGTCCCATATGACTGCTGTCAAACGAATCTTTCGTTATCTACGTGGTAACGCTGATCTTGGTCTATGGTACTCGAGGGAGACAGGTTTTGCACTATCCGCCTATTCCGACGTGGATCACGCGGTCTGCATGCTGGACCGGAAGAGCACGTCGGGTCACATTTAATTTTTGGGAGATCGCCTGGTAAGTTGGGCGTCAAAGAAGCAGCAATGCGTTTGAACATCAACTGCCGAGGCGGAGTACGTGGCTGCCGCGAGGTGCTGTTCCCAAGTCATCTAGATGAGGACGCAACTCAAAGACTATGCTTTCACGTATGTCAAGGTCCCGATTTACTGTGACTCGAAGAGCGCCATCGCTATATCAAGTAACCCAGTCCAACACACCAAGACGAAGCACATCGACGTTCGGTATCACTTCATTAAGGATCACGTCGAAAGAGGTACCATCGAACTCTACTTCATAAATACTGAACATCAGCTAGAAGACCTATTTACCAAAGCATTGGACGAAAAACGTTTTAACACTCTTGTGCAAAAGTTAGGTATCCTAAAGCTGACGACGTAGTCCGATTGTGTGCCTACTACAAGTTCCATACATATACGAGTAACTGTCTACTCATCATCCGGTGTTTACCCTCCTGATGAATGAGCACACACTTCCTCGCACTTGTATTCTACTTGTTCCAGTTACACCGTTAGATTTAGTCTCTGTATTTATTTCGTAGATTTCATTTGTTGTCCTTTCTTTCTTCGTGTGTTTCTTTTATTTCATAATGTCGTCTATATCTGTTTATCTATCTATCTTTGTGCTTTCAAAGTGTGTTCATGTGTTCAGGGGGAGCACAAAGAAGTATCAGGTAGGTTTACTCATCGTTTGAGGGGGAGAGTCACACACATTTTTTCTTTACATGCTAAAAAGTTTTTTTGTATGTGTGGGCACTCCTGTATACATTCTATCTCATGGTCATCATCTAAGTGGGAGCGGCACGATTTTTCCTTTAAAATTCTAAAAGTTTTTTAGTGTGTCGAACCCCTCCTCTGCACTCTACTGCACTATCCGAGGGGGAGCAATGTCATCCTCATGCTCAGCTTGAGGGGGAGCGAGAGCACGTCTTCTTACAGTTCCTATTACTGCAAAATTCCAAGGAACAGGACGACTGTGGAAGTATCCGGACAGTATCCGGACAGTATCCGAACAACCCACGGAGTCCGGACAGTATCCGGACAGTATCCGGACCGGGTCTCTACCCGGGTTGGGTAAGAACCCCGGATACCCCAACTTTCTGTCACCAGGGTCCCTGGACAGCACCCTTAAGGCTGTCCGCGAGGCAATGGAGCAAAATATGCAACAACATGTAGCCGCTGAAGTTGCCAAAGTTATGCGCGCATTCAAGGGCAAATACAAGGTCGTCGAAGCTGAATCCGCACCTGTACCACCACCGATCTCAACTCAACCTATCTATTCGGTGGACACTCTAAAGACGATGCTACTGGCCCAACTGCTCCAGGAATCAGAAACAAACGCCTCAATCGAAGCAGACCTGATCCCCGTTCTGAAATCCCAGGTCACTGCTCTATCATCATCCATTACCACTCTCCTGGATAGCATTGACTCGACTCTCAAGGACCACAACCAAGCACTCACTCTGTTGTCCGAGAGAGTCCGCTCACTCGAATATACCTGTAAGAGTCAAGCAGCCGGTCTGAAAAGGAAACACGATGACCAGGATGATCCTGATCACCGTGAGGGGAAGAAACGAAAACGTCTAACCGAGACCGCCGCCCCGATCCAGTCTGAAACTCCAATTGTGGTTCAACAGGAACCCCCAACTGCGACAACTACAACTGAAGCACCTGAAGCCGATTTTCCATTAGCCGACATGGTAATAGATATGGAGATATCAGATGACAAAGACCCAACGGTTGAATAGCCTGAGGGTTCAACACAGGGATTGATCGACTTTGACTCATCAGACAGACCTCTACTGGATATGATAGATCTAGACTGTGAAGCCAATCCGGAGACCGAAGATGCATGGTATCAAAAAGCCAACAGTGCCGTAAATTTCCAGGTAAATTTGGTATTCCCTACTGATGAATACGACAACATCGATTATGATCAGTTCCTGCTACAGAATCTTTATGGTACGTCTCCCGTTCACTATGCTCAACCCACTGGAACTTCAACAAGACCTGAACCGACTACTGCCAACATTTCGACAACTCCTCTGCAAACGACAGCTTCTGATCTTCCTCCCCCTCCTCAGCAACAAATCCATTGGGAGAAGATCATGGTACTTATCCCTCATCTGGAGGAATCTTTGAAGAAGTTGTTCGTCCACAAGCTTCGCCCGATCGAGCCGACCTTTTTCCTTGGTATTTACAACCTCAACCCCGAATACCAACGACGTTATATCAGCGCAATGCAGCGGTGTCTTCCAGTCAGCCAAGTCAGAACCAAGCATTAAATCACAGAGGTACTTAACATCCATTCACGCCGCATCATGAGGATTGTCTATCCAGTCTTCACTGTTCGCCGCGAAGATGGTAATGAATGGAAATTCTCTGAAGCCGACTTCCAACACCTCCGACCAGTCGACTTCCTGGCTATTCTGAAAGACCTTCGTACAAGAACCATCCGACCGCTTGAAGTTACAAAGGAGCTCGAAGCTGTTCGGCGATACCTAGTACGTACCATCATAATGTCATATCTAACGGATTTTCAAATGGCTGTCGAGAACAGGGCGAAGAAAGTCAATCTGATAAAGCCGAATCTGAAAGCTCCTGAATTGAATATGTATCCCGAGAACGCTATGCTTCTAGAACCAGAATTTGGGATCGTCTTCATTAATGAACAGAAAGAGAAAAGATTTATGCGGTTCAGTCAGGTAGAAAGATTATACGACGACACACTCCTCAAAGTTCAAGATTCTCTTCGAAAGATCATTACACACGAGTCTGAAAATCCAATGTACTCATATGTTCCGAATCCGAATGAAACAAATGCACGGAATTCCTTGGAATTGGTTGAAGATCGCATCAACTACCGTCGTGCTATCAGATGGTTCGAGATTCACTTCGCACTTCGCAAAAGATATGTCTTCAACTGGCGAGAGCTAGAGCGCGAACTCGAACTTCAAATCAAAGGGGGAGATTGTTAGGGTCAGTTTAATGTTGATTTAAAGTTCAAGGGTCTGAATGTAATTCTTTATTTTGAGCCTTATTAGTGAACGAGTCATCGGCTTGTTAACCACGGGCCCGCCATATAAATTGATTGCTTAGCCTTAGAAAATAGGCTAGTTGTCTCATTTGCTTTCCTACTCATATTGTAAACACTCTAATTGAAAGCATAATATAGGGATGACCAGTTGAAATCATTGTTCTTATTTGTTCATATTATTGATTTCATAATTGTTGCACGGATCTGGATTTAACTGTCTGCATGATAGACTCTGAAAAGAAACTATCGGCAGAGGCACCCGAGTTCAAGCCTACCTCTTCAGAAGAATAACATAAAAATATTCCTGAAAAAGAGTGGATGGAAATCGGGAAAAATAACTTTTACTCAAAAACAAAGCATATCGATATTCGTTACCACTTTCTGAAGCATCATGTTGAACATGGCACAATAGAGATGTACTTTGTGTCCACTGAATACCGGCTTGCAGACTTATTTACCAAGGCACTTGATGAAAAAGGATTCCTTTTCTTTGTAAGTAAGTTGGGAATGATAAACATGAGTTGAATCCTCTGTAAGTAAGACTTGATCCTCTTGTATATATGTACATATTTATTCTCTTCAGCATGTAAATTCTTTATCACCATAAAGTTCTGTACCCAACAGAGCTTCTGTGGGATTGCTCAGAACCTCTGTGCACACAAATTCTGTACTAAAGTTATATCGATCCTCTCCAATGTATTTTCAAACGTTTTTGGTGAAGGTGCAAGCAAAGAGGAGATAAAAAGCAAGTTTCAGATAACAGAGCTCATTCCACTACAGATCTTCTGTTGACTCTGACACTTGGCTTTTTAAAGGAAATTCTGTAACATGCGGGTTATTTATGTAGATGACAGTCATTTGGATGTAGAAACGCCCACGCGCCAAGCATTAATGGGCCGCACACGACGTCTAATCATGTTCTGACACCTCTGACGTGGCAACTTTTCGTTGGACGTGCGTGCCACACGACATTCTGAAACTTGTGCCCATCTGTAAAACTCAAGTGCGGACCCCAAATGTAAATTGAATTCACTTTTATCACGGAATTCTATCCGTTTTCTACCCTACTATATAACCCCGTTTACCTTCATTCCTATTCTTTTTACGAATTTATTCCACCATTCTTCTCTGGCGAACTTTGCAAAACCTGCAACTTCTTCATTTCTACTCCATTCTTTGAAGAAATCCTAAATGGATTCCACCTCAAACACACCGGCGAACTCCCCAGCCCATTCAGAGCACTCATAGAACCCAGAAATAGCTGGAAACTTAGAACAAGACAACTCTGGCGAATCAGTGGCCTTTACTCCGACACCCCACCTCCAAAACTTTCTTGAACATGAACACTTTGAACGTGTTATTCCCTTAAAACCCAATAACCGTTATCATGTTCCCTCTAGAACAGCCTTCGGTGAAGAACATGCCATTCTTCTCAACATCCTAGAAAACCACTATTTGTTCCCTCTGTTAACCAAGAATGTGAAGAAGATCCCTGCCAGATACCTCAACCAGTTCTGGCAGAGGTGCTTTTATGACTCAGTGACTAGGCAAATCAAGGATTACATATCGAAACCTGACCAATCCGAATACCTTGAAATAAAATTCAACAGAACCATGTTCTCCCTTGAATTTGGCCTACCAACCAGAGGACTTCTGGGAATCCAGAAGTACGCAGAGGAACCCTCAGATAGAGAACTCTGTCGATTTGCAGAAATGTTGGGGTACAACTCCAATCTAAAAAAGCGGAACAATTTCAGAAGAAATAGGTTCCCCCCTCTGTGGAACACTCTCTTCTCCATTTTGAACAAATGCCTTACTGGGAAAGTGGGTAGTCCAGATCAATCTTGTCATCTGTTGCTTCCTGTTTTGCTTAACAATGATGATTCTATCTAATAGTTCAAACAAGATATAATGCGGAAGCATTTTTAACGAACTAAAAGATATAATAAGGTAGAAGAACACACAATATCAAATACGTAAAGTGTAAATAACACAGATAAATAGCTCAATAACCCACTGTATATTGATATGAATAGAACACCAAGAACACGGATGATATAACAAGAATTCTGTTCTAATGGTGTGTGTGTTGTGTAAAGCTTAATGGAAGAACTCAACATGAGTCTTCTATTTATACTACTTCTAAAGGGGATAAGCTCTAGACAAAAAGGACTGAAGGTACAAAGACACTATTCAGGTGCTGTTGCAAGTACGACGTTAATTAAATGCGCCGGCTTCTACAAAGGCTAAGACCCATCAGAGTTTGACACGTGGAGTTTTCAGGTCACGCCTTGTACGAATGATCTCCAGGATCTTCGTACAGCAGAAATCGTGAGAAGCACGATTGTCCTTGTATAGAGCTCTAGTCTTTTATACCACATAGGCTCTGTCAAGTGTGACAAAGGCTCTGTGGCCTTGTCCGTATTGAAGAGTCTCTTGGCGATTCTTTACTTTGGTCTTCTAGGTTACTCGGTAGAGCCTCTGTTGAAGACTTTTATGCTTCGGTCTTCTTGGTGACTCGGCAGAGCCTCTGTCGAAGACTTCTATACTTAGCCTATTATTCAATACTTCTATAAACAGAAAGATTGGAGCTAACAATCTCCCCCTAAGTATTGAAAAATTATAAATTAAAAAGTGCAAGGTTTTCTAGGCTAAGTACATGACAAGAGGTGAAATAAAATACCTCCAAAGATTTTACTCTTCTTTCATACAGAATTATGCCAGAGGCACTTACATTTGATTACATTATGAAAGGAAAGATTGGCAGAGGTTGGTAGAGGATGTCAGACGTTGGCGTCTTTGAAGTCGTTGAAACTTCTATTGTCGAATCCTAATTCTCTAAGCTCTTGATAGAAACTAATGCAGAGGGTTCTGAAGTTGATTACTTGGTCGATGACCTCTATTAGTCTATCTGCGAGAGCTTGATTCATGAGCTCCGTTCCTCTATGCTCCACGAGGCTTGCTCTAAATTTTGTCAAAGTACTTGTTGTATACTTCTGACAGTCCATCTCTACGAACAATCTTGACTTCCCAGCAGGATCTTGATAAACTAACCCGACTCTTGGAGATGTAATGATCGAGTTTGGTATGGCAGAGGATGGGCAGTCATTTTCTGGTGGTCGGAGATTTAGGTTTCTTACTCCGAGATCTCGTCCTAATTAGAAGTCGACAAGGGTGTATAGCAGAAGTTTCTCTCGCATGGCTTTCCTGATCACCCTGTATTCCCTTCGAATTGCATCTGTAGTGAACTTCTCTTTCGTCCATTTGAGACGGTAGGGTAGGTCGTAGGGACTTACATTTCTCAGATCAGCCTCTGAGAATTGGGTCACGGTTCTGTCCTCCCTTTTGACTTTATAGATGTTATAGGAAACCTTAGGTGTGGTTCTGGTTTGAGAAAACTTACAGTATATGACCTTGTCGATTTTTGACTCTGAGAAGACTTGGTGTTTTGGCTTGGGTGTTGTTCTTGTGAAGATGTTCTTGAGGTCAGCGTTGAAGTCGGGATCTTGAATGGTTGGTGGCATAAGATCTCTGGAACTTCTGTTGTACAGATATCTGTACACCACCTCTTCCATCTGTGGTGGAGGTGCACCGGGTGGAGGCATGGGCATGCGCAGAGCATCCATTTGATTCTTGATTTGGGCCACTCGATCCTCTGTGACTTTTGCCTTCGGATCTAGAATTGATATGTTTGACAGAGGGGTAGCACCGAAAGCCCAGTCTTCTTCTTCTGGCTTTGGTGTCACATAGGCGTCGAAGGATCTTTTCATCAATTTCTCTGCTGGTTGATGCTTTGGATTCTTCTTCTTGGGTTCCTCAGTCATTATCCCTTTGCCTTTGTCTTTTGCCTTCGGCTGTAGATCTTCTTGTAGAGATGGGATTGCTTCTATAGGTTTTGGCACTTGTGCTTCTGAGGGCTTGGTTGGTGATGTGGGTTTTGTAGGTGAGGCTTCTGTGGTTTTGCTCAGATGTTTTCTTTTGTGAGCAATGGTTTTGGTTCTGGTTTTGGGTGTGGGAGATGGGGGTTTTGTCGTTTCGACTTCTGGTGTTGGGGAATGGAATTCTTTTGGTGATTTTGGTTTTGGTGATTGGGATGGATGATCTTCTTCGGAGGATGTTAGGATTTGGAATTCTTCACGGATTGGCACATCTTTTCCGAATACAGAAGTTGTTTCCATACAGGTGGTGTTGCCTATGTGGACTTCTGTTGTTGATATGCGGCTGTTTCGGGTATTTGGGTTGTAATTGGGGTTTCTTCAGGGGGTATTTCCACAGAGGTGGTTTTTGCCTCTGTGGTCTGTTGTTGGTTTCCTCCGTAGGTTTGAGGTGGGGAACTTGGTTTAGGGGTTCTGCTGTTATTGGTGGTTCTGGTAGACCTCTGTCTGCAGCTTTTTCCCTTTATTTCTCCCCCTCAAGATGATCTGATGGACTATCAGAGTCATCATCAGAGTCATCCTGACCCTTATCTTTAGTGCCTTTTGCTCTGTACGAAGCTTCTGGCTTTTTAGGCGTTGTGGCACCTGCAGCGATCGTCTTTGCGCATAGGTCGTCACAGAGGCCAAGTAAGGTATGCACCTCTGCCTCTGTGTTGAAGCGCATTTTGCCGACGCTCCTCTGAAAGTCTTTGACGTAATTAGCGTTGGCAGCAGTGAAGGCTCTGATGAACTCGGTGACCTGATCAAGTATCCCTTGCCCAAGTTCTGTGAGCTGTGCTCTGGTCATGTAGTCGGAGGGATGCATGGCTAGAGTTTGTCTAGTTGTTTGTTCTTGAACAAGCTCAAGGGTCTTCTTTAAATGTTCAGGAGTAATACCCGCAGAAGTTGGTGTTTGAGTTGTCTTCAGTTGTTCAAGTAGGGCTTTCACAGAGCTTTGGAAAGCAGAGGTAGTAGCTTTCTCGAAGTTAGCAGCAGCAGAGGTGGCAGAGGTTGTAGTAGTTGACTTCATCTGGGCTAAGGCATTTTGCACCTCTGTGGAGAGAGTGTCCATTTTGGTGTTCAGATCAGCAATGGCCCTGGAAGTTGTATCTGCAAAAGAATCAAAAGTGCTTTTCAACTCTTTCAATTTGGTGTCCACAGAGGTGACAAGGGTTTGGAACTCATCCCTTGATACATGTGGACTTGGTGTAACCTCGGGGGGAACACATTCATCCCCAGAGTGAGTCCCTGTTCCTTGGACACCTTCTTTCGTCCCTGTATTGACGTTGAGGACGGAAGGATTTCCCTCTAATCCTCGAGCAGAGGCTTTATCGGCCTCAGGCTCTATAGAGGTTCTGTTAAGGACATTGTTAGAGCATTATTGTATTCAAGATTTAGTGTAAAGTCAATGTACTGTATTAGGTCATAATCCGTTTATACCTTGTATGATATGGGTATAAATAGGCATGTCTTGTTCAATAGTTAGATAACAATCTAGAACACTTAATGCATATTTTCATTTTGTAACTCATTGATCTATATATAGATGACATTTGCTCTCTAGATTCTCTCTATATTCTTGATTGCTAGATCTGGGTTTATCAATTGGTATCAGAGCTAAACAGAAAATTCAAGCAGATCAAAGACCAAATTGAAGATTTTTTACACTATAGCTGAGGATTTCGGATCCTTCATTCATCACTGTTCATGATAATTTCTGACCCTTCTTCGATTACTATTCATCCAGAATTCGACTTTTCAGCCATTTTTGATCTTTTGGATTGAAATTTTACATCATTGAACTCGTTTTTCATCCCTGATCATCTTTAATACACGAGTTTCTACCAAATTCTGCATAAAATTCATCGAATTGACCATTTTACATCTGTTTGTTCGAAAAAACTTGTTCTTACTGTTTTTGGATCAAAAGTCGATTAATTTGATCGATTTGGGATTTGAAATCAACTAACAAAGTGCGTGGAATCAAATTTCGAACAAATCTATGCAAGTTTCATTACAATTGATCAAGAATTGAAAAGGTTATGGCTGATTTAGTGATTTTTGGTGTTTAAGTGAAGGTTTCGGATCATTCATGAAGATTTCGGATCATTCATAAGGATTTCGGATCATTCAAGCTTGGTTTCGGATCACAAAGAGAAGTGATATTTGTTTAAGTTTTGGTTTCGGATCCTTCATTGTTTACTGTTCATCATGGTTTTGAACCCTTATTGATCTGAATCCAAAGATTTCGAACCCTTAAGGAATCGAAACCAAAGATTTCGAACCCTTAAGGAATCGAATCCAAAGATTTCGAACCCTTAAAGAATCGAAACCAAAGATTTCGAACCCTTCTTGGTCCGAATCCATTGGTTTCGAACCCTTCTTGGTCCGAATCCATTGGTTTCGCACCCTTATACATCCGGATTCCGTGGTTTCGAATCCTTCTTGATCCGAATTCCTGTTAATTAAAAAAAATAGCAATTCCAAAGAGAGAAATGAGTTTGAAGCAAACTATTGTTAAATCCAGTGGTGAAGATTTGAAGCAAACTTTTGTTAAACCTAATACTTCAAATTCTTCAACTCATCAAGATGACATGAAGGAGCTTCAAGGAAGTAAAAAAGCATTGGAGTAAGAAAATGCTAATCTGAAGAGACAAATTTTAGACATTTCTTCTTCAAATGATAGACTTATTAAAAGAGTTACTGATCTTGATGTTTATATTTCAGATCTTGAAGCAAAGAAAGACAACTCGAGTCTGCACGATCAAATCGGGAAATTTCAAGAGAAAGTAACAACTCTTCAAAAAGAAAATACTGATATGAAGATTAGGGAAGAAAAGAGAGTGAAGTGGAACTTAAAGTTACATGCTCAATTAAAAGAAGTTCAAGATAAAGAAAAAAGTTTGGACAGTGAAAACGTTGAGCTAAAGAGAAAACTGTCTAATTTTTCTCTTTAACAAAAGAAAGAATTTGAGCTTAAATATGTAAAACTTTTGAAACAAGTCTCCGACTTTGAAAAAGTTTTATATCTTGAAAAAGAGAAGAAAGAAAAAGAAAGAACTATTTTTGAAACTAAACGCAAATCTTTTGAGATTAAAAGTTCTGAGCTTTCGTGAAAATCTCCGAATTGGAAAATGTTTTGGAAAAGGAAAGAAAAGATTTCACGGAAAAGAAAAATCTCTTTGAAAAGGAAAGTAAAACCCTTAAAAAGAAAAATATGAAAATTTTCAAAGAGATTACTGATAAAAGAAAATTTTTGAAAAAAGATTTTGAATAGGAACGCAAATATTTTGAAGATGTGATTCTTAATCTTACCAAAAGATTATCTGGTTTATCAAATGATATTATGAATGATCAATTTATCAAATCTGATATCCAAAAGAAATTTGATCTAATTTCTAAAGAGAAAAATGTTTTGATAAACAAAGTTAAAGAACTTGAAGACGTCATTTTTAAATTTGAGGTCTCAAAGCAGACCATTCATAATTCTATCTTTCAGACTCCATTTGTTGATTCAAATGATTCTGAATGTTCTTTTAAAACTGCTTCAAGTTCAAGTTTTAAAAACATTCCTTCTAAACAATTTAATAGATCAACAGATTTCTCAAAAGATCAGATTCGTTCAACAAATCTCTTCTATAATCCTCTGCTTGATAAATCAGATAACAAAACAAATGTGTCTATAGTTAATACTTCCAAACCTAAAGAAGTTCCAGTCTTCAAAAAGGTGAAGATGGAATGGAGAGTCAAAGGCACAACGATTCCAAAGAAAGATGTACCAAAATCATGTGCTTCCACATCAAATACCAAGAAGAGAAATACATTTCAAGGTAAATCTTTTGTCAAACCTGATTTAGTTTACTCTGTAAATCAATTAGTCAGGTTAGCACATAAGAAAATTTGTTGTTCTTACTGTGGATCAATTGATTTTGTACAAAAAGATTATACTTCTTATAGGTACGGTACTTACAGTATTCCTTGGAAGAAATCTATACCTAACACACTAGGACCCAAGTGCCGTTGGGTACCAAAATCTGCTTAATCTGTTTCGTAGGTTCTTCATGTGTTGTGCTGATTTGGAAATATATATACCACACACATGACTGAAAACAGAAGAGAAGCGGTGAATTTTTTTAAGTAGAGTACTTGTGCCATTAAGGAGGAGCAAAGAAATTATGGCTTCTGAACAATTCAGTTCAGGACCCATACTTCAAAGTCTAGGACTTCTAAACAAATCAGTTTAGAAATCATACTTCTCAGGTGATATCCTTAACTGTCACATCTTTCTGTTTCAAAGAACAAGTGGTGAAAGGTAACATTGCATTATGTTTTACTTCTACTGCTTTGAATGTTTGAGTCTTAACAAATTTAATTCAATGAGATGAATTTTTTTAATTTTCATTAAATGAATGAAATGTGTGTCAAGGGTGATTTTACAAGTGTTTTTGTATTATCTGGGTTATATTTGTTTCAACTTTCACTTCTGAAATAAATCGAAAGGTCAGCAAAACATGAATGAAATTATGCTGAATGCTCAAAATTATGGAAATTTCCACGGCCGATGGGGACTTGATCGGTGAAGAGACTGATTCGGTGGTCCCTGTATGTGTCGGTGAAGATTTAGGTGATTTCGGTGATGGCGGAGAGGTTTTTGGTGATGGTGGAGATGTTTTCAGTGAGAAGGATTTCGGTGATGGTGGAGATGTTTTCGGTGGAGTCTTGTTGCTGGTAGATCTCTTGATGTATGGCAATTTCGGTCGAGCAGTAGTTTTCTCCCCCTCAGCAACAGCCGGAAGCTTAAAACCCAATTCATGAAACACTTTGTAAAACTTTGAGTGCAGAGAAGCCAAGCTTGTAGTGGTGGTATCGGGAACCAAGGAGAAATCACCCAAGTCCATCTCCCATTGGGATTGCTCGGTGTTGGTAGTGTCGGTGGAGGATTTTGAGAAAGACTCCACTTTTGAAGATAGGGAAGAGACTGTATCATTTATAGGCCGCAGGGCATCGGTAATGGCATCGAGAAGAATTCGTGGCAACTGAGACTCGAGCATGGTTATTCTGGAGTTTTCTTGGGAGATCAACGAAATGGTGGATTGAAGAAAAGCAGAGGGGCGGCCAATGTTTGAAGAGGTCTGACCACCGATTTCTAGGAAAGAAAATAGAAGGCGTTGGGGATCTGCTTCGGTGATGAGATTTGGGAGGTAAGTTGACATGTCATCGGTATAGAGGATTCTCGGTGGAGGAGGATTTTGGTGAGGAGAACCCTGTCGTGTCGGTGTGGGAGACCTTCGGGGTGTAGGTGATCGGTGTGGTGTGGGAGATCGGTGTGGGGTGGGCGATTGGTGTGGGGATACGATCGGTGGTGTGGATTGGTTCTTCGGCGAGGGAGACTCGGTGGGATTCTCTTTGGTGGACGGGATGGTTCGGGGAGAACCAGTGTCCGCTAAAAGAAAATCAAAGAAATCATGTGGGGGTGGAGTTAATGGGGGGGAACTCAAGGCGAGTTGTGCTTCATCATCAATCTCATAGAGATCGGGTGGAAAGTCGTGAAGTGAAAAATCAGTACCCTCGAGTGGGGAGGTAGATTGAGGTTCCTCCAATTGTACAACTGAAACCTTTTGAGAGGCAACAGAGGAGTCGGTGGGGTTAATGGCGGATTCCCTTGGCCCGGAGGGTTGAAGTTCAACAACTGGCGATTTTCGAGAATCGACAGTTGGATTAGTCGGTGGGGCCGATGGTTTCCGAGACCTCTTTGAAAGAGATCTCGAAGGGGAAGACGAATGCCTCCGCTTATGAGAAGGGGATTGAACCGGGGAAGCCTCCGAGGGATCTATCGGTGGCATAGTTCTAGAAGCGGGTGCGGAGGTGTCGGGGGCCGTACGTTGTTTCTTTTTCGCGCCGCCCGACTTTACTCGAGTAAGGAAGGATGGGGCCACTACAGCATGGGGTGCTTCTGGAACTTCCGGGTGTTTAAATCCGGGAATTTCCGCATCGCCCCAATGTAGATCGGGAGAGAGAGCGAGAGAAATCATACCTTGTCTTAACGGGTTGTCGGTGGCGAGAGGTCCCACATTTAGTGTTTTGAGACCGACAACTGGGGAAGACCAATAATAGGTGAATCGGGGCGCTTGAGATTTTCGATCCGTCTCTAATGCCTTGTTGAGCTTGTGCTGAATGATCATCGAGATGAACCGCGGATAGGCAACGTAACACTTCTTGGGATGCTTGATTACCTCGACAAGTTCAGAAAAGAAGTATTAGGCGAAGTCGACTTTTCTTTGAAAGATGAGAGCATGGGCGAGCTTTGTGATGTATGACGGTGATTGATCATGCCCACTAGTTTTGCGAGAGAGGCAGTGAATAACATGGGCAAAGAAGAAGTTCCATATGCATCCCATTTTGCTACGGAGAAGAGTACCGGGGCCTTTAGAGCTTTTGGAGGAGTCGTCGATCACATAGCTGGTTGCTTGAATAACATCTTCATGTATGGTTTCCACATACATGTCTTCGTAGGCTGGAAAAGCGTCAATCTTTAGGGTGAGGTGAACATCGTCGACCCCAAACGTAAGGTCGTTGTTTGAAGGATTGTACACACGGGTTAACCAAAAGTTCCCAATGAACATTTTGCTCATCTTGGGGTTGCAAGAAAAAGCATGAAGGAGAGGGGAGCGAGTGAGAAACTTAGCTATCGTGGAGAACTCGGGATGAGATGGATCTGATTCAAAACGAGCGACGTGATTGCATGGGTTGAACTTGAGATCTTCAAACCGTGTGGGAGTTGCATTTCTGGAAGATGCCATTGAGTGAGATGAGGTCGAGAGAGAGAGAGAGAGAGAGCAAGTGTGGAAAGTAAGATAATGGGGAAGAAGGGTTAAGGGATGAGAGGGGTTCGAGAGGTTGCAGGTTTGAGAGAATCGAAATGGTGAGGAAGATGGGGTTTTATAAGGGTGAGAGAGAAGAGTGTAGGAATTCAAAAGGAGAGAGGGAACGGTTAAAGATGTGAGAGAGATGGTTTAAATAAAGTAAATAAATTCGAAATGGTAATAATGATGTTTCGGGGTGAGAGGCTGAAACGGGTTTTCATGAAAAAGGAAGGGTCAAAGTCTCTGACACCTAGGATTGTAGGGGTGATGTAGGCATGGGCATGGGGAAGCGTAAGGGATAAGATTTGGGAATCGGTGGTTGATTTCGGTGGACAGAGATTTGAATCTCGGTGTAAACAAGCCGGTGTATACTTTTCTACCGAAGTTCAAAAAAGATGTCGGTGTAGCAGTTTTTGAACACCGAAAAGACTTCGGTGTTAAGGTTTGAGAGGCGTCGGTGGACTTTAGGATATGAACAAGAGATTGAGTCCACCGATATGAGATTTCGGTGGAGGCTTCGGAGTTGAAGCGGAGGTGGGTTTCGGTGTAGAAAGCACACAGATTTGAACACACAGAATTGGAACTTAAGGCCACCGAAATGTTATTTCGGTGGAGGAAAAGATGTCGGTGAAGAAGGCAAAAAGAGAAAGGTGTCTACCGATGAGAGATCGGTAGAAAGAGAGCACATAGTTATTGAAAGTTGCACATTCCAAGTTCACTTATGAGAAAGTTGAACCTGGCTTCAGCTAGGGGTTTGGTGAACAAATCAGCAAGTTGTAGATCGGTGGGAATGAAATGTAACTCAATGTCACCTTTGGAGATGTGGTCCCTGATGAAATGATATCTGATATCTATGTGCTTTGATCTGGAATGAAGAACTGGGTTGTTTGCAATAGCTATTGCGCTTGAGTTATCACACAGAATTGGGACTTTGGAGTAGATTTGAGCATAGTCCCGGAGTTGATTTCACATCCATAGGATCTGAGCACAGCAGCTTCCAGCAGCTACATATTCAGCCTCAGCAGTAGAGGTTGACACAGAGTTTTGTTTCTTGCTGGACCAACTTACCAATTTGCCACCAAGAAGCTGGCAGCTTCCTGTAGTACTCTTTCTATCAATCTGGGAACCTGCATAATCTGAATCTGAATACCCAATTAGTTCAAAACCTGAGTCTTTGGGATACCAAAGACCCAAGTGCAAGGTACCCTTGAGATACCGAAAAATCCGTTTTACAGCCTTTAAATGTGATTCTTTAGGATTGGCCTGATAACGGGCACATAGACAAGTAGCAAACATAATATCCGGTCTGCTAGCAGTTAAGTACAGAAGAGAACCAATCACGCCTCGATAGAGGGTAACATCCACAGATTCACCTTTAAGTGCCTTGTCAAGTCTGTACACATAGTCTGGATGAGCTGGGTCTTCAAAGCCAGGAGGTTGTTTCACATAGACTTCCTCTGCAAGTTCCCCATTGAGGAAGGCACTTTTAACATCCATTTGAAATACTCTGAAATTTCGGTAGGCAGCATGAGCCAGAAAGATTCTTATTGCTTAAAGTCTTGCAACAGGGGCAAAGGTTTCATCATAATCAATGCCTTCTTCCTGTCGGTATCCTTGAGCAACTAGTCTAGCTTAATTTCTGATAACTGTACCATCTTCATCCATTTTATTTCTGAAGATCCATTTGGTTCCAATGATTATTTTCTGTCGGGGTCTTTGAACCAATCTCCAAACTTTGTTTCTCTTAAATTGAGAGAGCTCTTCTTGCATGGCAGTGATCCAACAGGGATCTGCAAGAGCTTCATCAATCTTCTTAGGTTTAATAAGAGAGAGAAAACTCACATAGAGACAAATATTCCCAATTCCTCTACGTGTTTGGACACCTGCTTGTTGATCACCGATGATTTGATCCATGGGGTGATATTTGGTCCATTTGGTTGCAGGAGGTGAAGGTGGTGGAATATTTTGTGTTAGAGGTGAAGATGGAGTGGGATCAGAGGTTCGGTGGCAAGCAACATTTTCTGTGGAAGAAATTGGATCAGTGGAAGGCAGTTCGTCGGTAGAGAGTTGCACATCGGTGGGAGAGAGCACATCGGTGGAAACATGGTCAGTTTCGGTGGGAAATATAGAGGGTGACCCGACTTGGTTATTTGAAGGAGATGGATTGGAGGGTGTGCAAAGAGTATCGGTGGAGTTTGATAAAGGAGCATCACCGATGCATGAAGAGATCCATCTGTGTAATTCATCATCATCGTTTGACAGAGATGATGATCTAAGATCATCAAATTTGACATGAATGGACTCATCAATGCATTTTCTCCTGAGGTTGAACACACGATATGCTTTGGAGGATAGAGAGTATCCAACAAATATTCCTTCATCAGCTTTGGGATCAAACTTCCCAAGATTGTCACGGTCATTTAGAATAAAGCACACACAGCCAAAAACATGAAGAAAACCAATGTTTGGTTTTCTGCCATGCAAAACTTCATATGGGGTTTTATCATGTCTTTTGGATATCACAGACCTATTTTGGGTAAAGCAAGCAGTATTAACAGCTTCAGCCCAAAAATATGTGGGTAGGTTGGATTCACTTAGCATGGATCTTGCAGCCTCACATAGTGTTCTGTTTTTCCTTTCCACCACTCCATTTTGCTGAGGAGTACGGGCTGCAGAGAAGTTTTGAGAAATTCCTTTCTCAGCGAAGAAGTCTTCAAGAGCACTGTTTCTGAATTCAGTGCCGTTATCACTTCTTACCGAACGAACAAGTTGACCATTAAGAACTTCATTTTTCTTGACAAAGTTGACGATTTCTTTAGTTGCATCACTTTTATACCTGAGAAAGGACACCGAAGTATATCTAGTAAATTCATCGACAATCACAAGAATGTACCTTTTGCCTCCTAGACTTGGAGTGCTGACTAGTCCACATAGGTCCATGTGCAGCATCTAGAGAAGAAGGGTGATGGAAGAACATTGCTTGGTCCTGAAAGAAGTCTTGGGGAGCTTCCCTTTTTCACATGCATCACACAGCTTCTCTTTGACAAAGTTCAACTTGGGCATACCAGTTACCAGCTCTTTGTTGGAGATTTTATGAAGAGTTTTGAAATTTAGATGAGAGAGACGCTTATGCCACAACCAGTTTCTTTTGGATGTGTCATCTGACACAAAGCAGACATTTGATGAATTGTTATTTAGTCCCATATCAATGATATAGACATTTTCCATCCTTTTACCAGATAATACCACGTTAAAGTTCTTGTCCACCACAGTACAGACACAAAGTTCAAAGATAACTTTATATCCAAGATCACACAGTTGGCTAATGCTGAGAAGATTATGCATGAGGCCTTCAACAAATGCCACTTTATTGAAAGTGACAGATCCATTAGTGAGAGTTCCATAACCTTTGGTGTAGCCTTTAGAGTTATCACCAAAGGTGACAGATGGACCTTTTCCTGACACATAGTTGATGAGAAGAGATTTGTTTCCCGTCATGTGGCGTGAGCACCCACTATCCAGATACCATATTTGATGGTGCTAAAAAACCTGCATGCACACACAGATTAGTTCTTTGGTACCCATTTTGTAATGGGTCCTTTGGGGTTAGAAGAAAATGAATCCTTAGGTTTGGTTCTATCTATTCTTTCCTTGGGACAATCCTTAGCCATGTGAAACGTGTCACCACAGTTATAGCATTTTCTATAGATAAAAACCTTTTTAACATTATGACCACTTTTCCTGTTTTGGCTTTTAACATTAGTTTTTATGACTTTGTTAGAAGAGAACAAAGCAGAAGGTTTGGACCCAAGAATTCCTTTGTCAGTGTTGTGGGTTGGAGAGTTGGAGGATTCTTTGGAGTTTGACTTTTTCAAAAGTACTGATCTTGGAATTGGAAGAATAGAAGAGTTACCAGAAAAATTCTTTAGAGTAAATCTTTTGGGATTGAAATCGGCCACAGATTCGGCCATCGATTTCCCTTTGTCAGAAGATGAAAAACTTTTTGTGGGAACTTGAGGTTCTCTTTTGGGAATCTTTGAGGGCTTAGGTTCAGAGTATTCATCTATGTGAATAGACTTTAACAACTCATGGAGAGGTATGGGAGGATCATCGGTGTTGACATCGATGGGGTTTGATCTTTTAAGCAAGAAGACTTTTGAGGAGTTAGAGGATGAGGCTTCATCAATGGTTGATCCTTTTGAGAGATCAAGGATGAGTTTTGAACCGTCATCAGAGTCATGTTTCTCAAAGAATTGATTTGAGGATGCCTATTTTGCTTTTATAAACATTCCATATTTTAGAGCTTCACCCAGATCTAAAGAATTTAAGGAGGTGGAATCACAAGAACTTGAAACAGAGGCATCATCCCACACACTAGAGATAGGAATAAGTGCATGGGAAGAAGCTTCAGGATGGACTTTGCCAAATCCTATACCGATTTTGCTATTTCCACCGACTTAGCTTTGAAAGAATTGTTCAAGATTTTTTGAAGAATCTGTCCATTTTCTTACAACCTCTTGCTCTCTTTTAAGTTTCTTAAAAAGCGAGTTTTTTTCTTTTGAAATCACATGATTTATTGTTTTCAAGTCCTCAAGCTCAGCTTTGATTTCCTCAAAATTTTCAAGTTTAGACATGCAAATTTCAAGTTCAGATTTGAGTTCTTTCACTTGAGCAGATTTTCTATTCTTGCTATCTTTGACAGAATAAAAGTCTTTAGTTAAAGATTCATAAGCTTCTATCTTTTCACTATCTGTCATGTCATTAAAAGGATGTATCTGAGCATAAGCTGTCGAGCACCCAGTCGACACAAGAGCCATTGGAGAGGTAGCTTTTTCAGAATCCTTCATCTCTTCAGAAATGGCCATGAAGCACATATTGTGAGAATTACTGTCAGAGGTGTCTTCTTCATCCCAGTCATGAGTTTCTGCCATTAGACCTTTTCCTTTTCTTTCAAGACCCTCACTCCTTTCTTTCTCTTTCTTGTACTTGGCTTTATACTTCTCAGCACGCTCCTGATGGTCTAAGGAAGAGGATTGGGAATCCTTTTTGGAAAAGGTTGATTTGAAAGGATTATTTCTGGGTTTCTCATTCTTTGAAGAATATTTGTCAGAGGATGGGTTCCTAGACTTAGTAACACGCTTGCTCCTACACTCAGATGCAAAGTGTCCTTTCTTGCCACAGTTATAGCATTCTTCATTTGACTTATCAGATGAAGTCTTGGAAGACGAAGATTTTTTAAAATTTCTGGATTTGTTGAAAGGACGAAATTTGTTCTTCGATCCAGCCATCATTGCCATTTCTTCAGACAATTGTTGAACCATAATTTCCTCACCTTCGTCATCAGAATCACTAAGATATGCATCCGTTTGGTGGGTAGAGTTATTTTGGCTGTCATTGTCAGAGTCTGATGACGGGTAGGTGATTCTAGGAACATTTTGAGATTTCTTGGAACTTTCACTGACAAGAGCTATAGAAGGGCTCTTTATCTCTTTGATGAAAGATTTCCTTTGTAACTTGGTTTGCTCAAAATTGAAGAGAGTTCCATACAGGACAGTTAAGGGCATGAACTCAAGGTCCTTGGTAGTTTTAATGCAAGTACATATATTCTCCCAAAATTCTGGAAGACAATCCATGAACTTGCTTAAGACTTCCTCATTATCATACACTCTGCCCAATAACTTCAGATCATTTAAAAGAGAGTTGAAACGATGGTTGGTCTGGGATGTTACAACTACCCACTTTCCCAGTTAGACACCTGTTGAGAATGGAGAAGAGTGTATTCCATAGAGGGGGAAGTGGATTTCTTCTGAAATCATTTATTTTCCTTAGGCTTGTGGTGTAACCTAACATTTCAACAAATCTGCAGAGATCGGTGTCTGTAGGTTCCTCTACGTATGTCTTTATCCCTAGAAGACCTCTTGTGGGTAGACTGAACTCAAGTGAGAACATGGTTCTGTTGAACTTGAGTTCAAGGTGCTCAGATTTGTCTGGTTTGGAGATGTAGCCCTTTATCTGTCTATCTTCTGGGTCAAATCTGCTGCTTTGCTAGAATTTATTGAGATATCTGGCAGGGATTTTGTGGACAGTTTTGGTTAGTTGGGGGTAAAGATAATGATTTTCTAGAATGTGAAGAAGAATGGCATGTGGTTCCCCAAAATAGGTTTTGGAGGGAACCAGGTATAGTTTTAAGGGGAGAACACGTTCAAAGTGTTCATGTGCGATGAAGTTTTGAAGGTGGGTTGTCGGAGCAAAATTTGTTGTGTCGCCGGAGTTATCTTGTTCTAGGTTTCTTGCTATTTCAGGATTCTGGGAGTGCTCAGAGTGAGACGGGGAGTTCACCGGAGCGTTGGAAGTAGAAGCCATTTGAGATTTCTAGAAGAATAGAGTAGAATGGGGAAGTTGCAGGTATTTGCACAGTTCGCCGGAGAAGATGATGGAGATAGATTTGTAAAAAGTTTAAGAAAGAGTGGGAACGGGGTTATATAGTGAGGGTAGAAACGGATAGAATTCCATGGTAAAAGTGAATTCAATAAACATTTGGGGTCCGCACTCGAGTTTTATGGCTGGGGAGACGTTTCAGAGGGATCGTGTGGCACGCACGTCCAATGAAAATCTGCCACGTTGGATGTGTCAGAGCACGATTAGACGTCGTGCGCGGCTCATTAATGCTTGGTGCGTGGGCAATCATTCTGTCTGTGGTCTGTCACTCGCAGTAAATAACCCGTACTATTACAAAAATTTCCTTAAGAAGCCAAGTATCAGAAACTACAGAAGCTCTGTAGTGGATTGAGCTCTGTGGTCTGAAACCTGCCTTTTATATCCTCTCATGCTTGCACCTTTACCAAAAACGTTTGAAAAGTCATTGGAGAGGATTAAAGGATTTTTAGTACAATTTTTTCTTTTACAGAGGCTTTGAGGCTCTGTCAAAGCCAGCAGAGGCTCTGAGAGTGAAAATTTCTCATAACTAAAAACTTAGAAAACTTTTTGATCGTCCAACGTTTCACTTGTTTTAAACATTGTTTTTAGGACATATTTAGAAATTAGTGTCCGAGAAAAACTGTTTGGGAAAAGGTTTTGTGCGAGTAGCCTTTGAATACCTAGATTAGTCAACATAAGTTCTGTTGTGGAGTGAACTCTATGACTAGTAACCTTCTATATAACATTGAAGTTGATTGATAGTTTCCGTATGAAATTTGCGGTTATAGAGGATCTGACTTACAGAGGTTCTGTTCAGTTCAGCAGAGGCTCTATGACCTTAAATTTCTAATAACAGGCAGCTCAACAATCCTTTTGATTATCCATGGTTTGGAATATCTTAAACAGTGTTTCTAGGACATATTTAGAAATTTGTGTCGTAGAAAATTGTTTTAAAAAAGGATTTGTACGAGATACTCACCTTTGGCTCTCCTTTGTTCGGCAAACAAAATACCTGACTTTTGTGGATATGGTTGATTACCATTCTTCTTTGAATCCCCCTTGAATGATCAACCTCTGTAGATCTATTCAAGGTCTCCTTCTGCTCCCCCTTGACCTATGCTTGGATCAAGTGAGATAAGTAGTGCACAGAACATAGGTCAAACTCACCAGAGGTTCTATGGAGATTGTCAGAGGCTCTGAGCAATTCCACATAAGCTCTGTTGGTTACAGAACTTTTGATGATTAAGAATTTACATGCAGAAGAGTTTAAATATATACATATTTACACGAAGATCATATCTTACTTACAGAGGATTCAACTCATGTTAATCATTCCCAACTTACCCACCAGGAAAAAAATCTTTTCTCATCTAGCGCCTTGGTGAATAAGTCTGCAAGCTGATATTTAGTGGACACAAAGTGCAGTTCGATTGTGCCATGTTCAACGTGATTCTTTAGAAAGTGGTAACGGATATCGATATGCTTTGTTTTTTAGTGCTGAACTGGATTGGCAGAGATGGCTATGGCACTTTTTGAATCAAAGAAGATGGGTATCTTGTATATGTTGTGGCCATAGTCCTTTAGCTGAGTTTTCATCCACAGAACTTGGGAGCAACAACTAGCAGCAGCAACATATTCAGCATCTGCTGTAGATGTGGACACACAGTTCTGCTTCTTCGAAGTCCAGCTGACTAGTTTACCTCCTAGGAATTGACAACTCCCAGAGGTGCTTTTTCGATCAAGCTTGCATCCTCCATAATCTGAATCTGTGTATGCCTTAAGACCAAAGCCAGAGTTCTTCGGATACTAGAGCCCAAGATGTTTGGTCCCTTTAAGGTATCTGAAGATCCTCTTTACAGCGATATAGTGGGATTCCTTTGGGTTAGCTTGATATCTTGCACAGAGTCATGTGGCATACATTATATCTGGTCTACTTGCGGTTAAGTATAACAGAGACCCAATCATACCTCTGTAGAGCCTGCACTCTACAGATGTGCCATTTGGATCTAAGAATAGTTTATTTCCAGTGGCCATTGGGGTCTTCATTACAGAGGCATCAGAGAGACTAAATTTTGAAAGTATGTCGGAGACATATTTAGCTTGATTTATAAAAATTCCCTCCGATGATTGTTTTACTTGGAGTCCGAGGAAGAAGTTTAATTCTCCCATCATACTCATTTCAAACTCACTCTGCATGAGTTTTTCAAAATCTTTGCATTGTTGTGCATTTGTAGACCCAAAAATAATGTCATCCACATAAATCTGTACAAGCAGAATCTCATCACCTTTTCGTTTGTAAAACAAGGTAGTATCGGTTGTACCTCTGTTGAATTCATTATTGAGAAGAAAGGTTGAAAGTCTTTCGTACCATGCTCTTGGAGCTTGTTTCAGTCCATACAGAGCTTTGACGAGGTAGTACACGTATTTTGGGTAATTGGAACTTTCAAACCCTGGTGGTTGCTGGACATATACTTCTTCTTGGATTTCACCATTCAGAAAGGCGGATTTTACATCCATTTGAAAAACTTTGAAGCCTCTGTGGGCTGCGAAGGCTAAGAAGATTCTTATTGCTTCGAGTCGTGCGACAGAGGCAAAAGTTTGATCGTAATCAGCTGAGATGTCCATATCACCTTTTACTAGATACTAGGAATAGAACCCATGCTGTTGACAGGGACTTGAACTGATAATGGATAAAAGGACAAATAGTCACTTTTATCTGGCAAAGGATATTGACCCATAATAAATGATCTTCTTGGAATATCCCAAGACATTTGCACCGATGAGGTTCCACCGATACAATTGACCTTGGAACTTGAAACAATATGTAAAGAGAATCACTTATTTTGATAACACATAGATCCCACCGATTTGAGTGTCCTCATCGGTGGGTTGTGGTCCACCGATTTCTGAAAACAACTTCGGTGGGAGAATGTCCACCGAATTTTGATGGTAACGTCGGTGGAGAGAATGTCCACCGAATTTTCATGGTAACATCGGTGGAGAGAATGTCCACCGAATTCTGAGGATAAATTCGGTGAACAGTGACTTGTTTGTTTGTTGAGAAGAGTCTTCTATTTTCCACAAGTAGAGAGTCTTCAAGCTTGGTTTCATTTGATCTTCGACTTCACCGAACATTTGCTATTTTGTACCAGTCATGTAAAGAACTAAACTAAAATATTCAAAGTAGGATTTTTAGGGAAAACATCGGTGAGTCAATTTCAAATCATTGGTGACCTAACACCTTCTGCCACTAGACTGGCGGTAATAGAAATGTAGGTTGCACTGGGAGTTGGCTGGGGTTGTGTTCCTCTATTATTCCAAGCATCTGTTTTGGATTCTTGCTCTGTTGGGCATCCTAACACTACTTCACCATCTATTGTCTCATCTTCTCTTTCTATCATACGGGCCGCTGCTTCTACCCTAACTTCTGTTGCGGCTTCTGACCTAGTGACTAAGGAGTCGTACATTGGATGAGATCCAACTAATTTCCTTACATGGGGATGCAGAGGTCCTTCGTTTACTTGGGTATCTTCTTCTTCATCAGAATCTACCTCTGAGACTAAGACAGGTGGGGTTTTGGTGGTAGTTTTAACCAGATCTTCTGGGCTTGCTCTTAGCATATCAAATCCAGGTTGTGTGAAGGGGTTGTGTAGTACTTCTGGAGTCACAGACAGAATATTCTGTGGGGTTTGGTCATCTTCATCTAAGTCAGAAGAGATTCTGATGTTTGGGCTTCTGTTGAATGATGAGATAGGGCTTCTGCGTTCCATCCAGAAGGGTCTAAAGAGTGTGCAATCCCGGGTTGTTGGAGGAAGACAGAAAAATCAACCTGATCTTCTGCATAATTGATAGGTGAAGGTGATTGCAGAATTTGGTCTTGGGTTTCTTTGACCATTTCTGCTTCCTCTGCGATGGATTGCAGAGGCGTGTGAGGTTTCTTGGATTTCTTCTTGCTCCTCCTTTTCTTTGGTTTGGGGGCACCCTCCTCAGAAGACTTATGTTTTGTCTTCTTTTTGTCTTTTGGAGGAGGGGGAGGTGCAGAGGATCCAACATCTGTTGCATGAGGAGGGGACAGTTGGGTTTCAGCAGCACTGATTGAGGATCCTTCTGTAGTTTTCCTTTTTCTGTGAGCTTTCTTCTTCTTTTTGGCAGAGGATTTGCTCTTGGAAGTAGGGGAGAGAATTGTATTTCTCAGAGCATGAAAGTTTCCTTTTACCTATTCGTGCTTAGCCAAGGCCACTGCCCATTCTTCGACAGACATCCTATCTACAACCCTAGTTCATAGGGGAATTCCTAGACGTGTGGGTGTCACAGGACTCGGTTCTGGAGTCATATGATCGCGTATGTAGTCTAACCTAAGGATCTCATCTTTTGCATATCCCAGAAGTGCGGTTGGCAGAGGCCTGCAGAAGTCGTATCCATCTTCGTGCTCTGTTGGAGTGTTCTTTGTCATAGAATACATTCTGGCCGTTGGTCCCTCCATTGGCCATTTTTGTAGAAGGAGCAGAGGCTCTAGAAGGACACCCATAATACGCTGATACTGTAGAGGAGGTGAGCATCGGTCTTGCGTCCTTTGGCCTTCTGGGTGGAGATTCTGCGGTCAATGGTGTTAACCATTTCCTGCATAATGAGGGTGGCGTAGTCCTGAGTTAGATCGTAGTACACTCCGTACATTATTGCCAAGATTTGGTGAGAGGATTGGTCTGGACTACTGTAACATCCCACATTGGTTGGGGAGGAGAACTAAGGTTGCCTTATAAGAGGGACTTGATACCTCCCCTATCAGACGCGTTTTAAAACCGTGAGTCCAGGTGTGTGGACAAAGCGGACAATATCTAGTACGGTTGGTCTGGGATGTTAAAGATGGTATCAGTGCCGGGAACCGGACTGGTGTGCCAGCGAGGACGCTGGGCTCCCAAGGGGGGGGGTATTGTAAGATCCCACATTGTTTGGGGAGGAGAACTAAGGTTGCCTTATAAGAGGGACTTGATACCTCCCCTATCAGACGCGTTTTAAAACCGTGAGTCTAGGTGTGTGGACAAAGCGGACAATATCTGGTACGGTTGGTCTGGGATGTTACAACTACCCACTTTCCCAGTTAGACACCTGTTGAGAATGGAGAAGAGTGTATTCCATAGAGGGGGAGTGGATTTCTTCTGAAATCATTTATTTTCCTTAGGCTTGTGGTGTAACCTAACATTTCAACAAATCTGCAGAGATCGGTGTCTGTAGGTTCCTCTACGTATGTCTTTATCCCTAGAAGACCTCTTGTGGGTAGACTGAACTCAAGTGAGAACATGGTTCTGTTGAACTTGAGTTCAAGGTGCTCAGATTTGTCTGGTTTGGAGATGTAGCCCTTTATCTGTCTATCTTCTGGGTCAAATCTGCTGCTTTGCTAGAATTGATTGAGATATCTGGCAGGGATTTTGTGCACAGTTTTGGTTAGTTGGGGGTAAAGATAATGATTTTCTAGAATGTGAAGAAGAATGGCATGTGCTTCCCCAAAAGAGGTTTTGGAGGGAACCAGGTATAGTTTTAAGGGGAGAACACGTTCAAAGAATAGAGTAGAATGGGGAAGTTGCAGGTTTTTGCACAGTTCGCCGGAGAAGATGATGGAGATAGATTCGTAAAAAGTTTAAGAAAGAGTGGGAACGGGGTTATATAGTGAGGGTAGAAACGGATAGAATTCCATGGTAAAAGTGAATTCAATAAACATTTGGGGTCCGCACTCGAGTTTTACGGCTGGGGAGACGTTTCAGAGGGATCGTGTGGCACGCACATCCAATGAAAATCTGCCACGTTGGATGTGTCAGAGCACGATTAGACGTCGTGCGCGGCTCATTAATGCTTGGTGCGTGGGCAATCATTCTGTCTGTGGTCTGTCACTCGCAGTAAATAACCCGTACTATTACAAAAATTTCCTTAAAAAGCCAAGTATCAGAAACTACAGAAGCTCTGTAGTGGATTGAGCTATGTGGTCTGAAACCTGCCTTTTATATCCTCTCATGCTTGCACCTTTACCAAAAACGTTTGAAAAGTCATTGGAGAGGATTAATGGATTTTTAGTACAATTTTTCTTTTACAGAGGCTTTGAGGCTCTGTCAAAGCCAGCAGAGGCTCTGAGAGTGAAAATTTCTCATAACTAAAAACTTAGAAAACTTTTTGATCGTCCAACGTTTCACTTGTTTTAAACATTGTTTTTAGGACATATTTAGAAATTAGTGTCCGAGAAAAACTGTTTGGGAAAAGGTTTTGTGCGAGTAGCCTTTGAATACCTAGATTAGTCAACATAAGTCATGTTGTGGAGTGAACTCTATGACTAGTAACCTTCTATATGACATTGAAGTTGATTGATAGTTTCCGTATGAAATTTGCGGTTATAGAGGATCTGACTTACAGAGGTTCTGTTCAGTTCAGCAGGGGCTCTATGACCTTAAATTTCTAATAACAGGCAGCTCAACAATCCTTTTGATTATCCATGGTTTGGAATATCTTAAACAGTGTTTCTAGGACATATTTAGAAATTGGTGTCCTAGAAAATTGTTTTCAAAAAGGATTTGTACGAGATACTCACCTTTGGCTCTCCTTTGTTCGGCAAACAAAATACCTGACTTTTGTGGATATGGTTGATTACCATTCTTCTTTGAATCCCCCTTGAATGATCAACCTCTGTAGATCTATTTAAGGCCTCCTTCTGCTCCCCCTTGACCTATGCTTGGATCAAGTGAGATAAGTAGTGCACAGAACATAGGTCAAACTCACCAGAGGTTCTATGGAGATTGTCAGAGGCTCTGAGCAATTCCACAGAAGCTCTGTTGGTTACAGAACTTTTGATGATTAAGAATTTACATGCAGAAGAGTTTAAATATATACATATTTACACGAAGATCATATCTTACTTACAGAGGATTCAACTCATGTTAATCATTCCCAACTTACCCACCAGGAAAAAAAATCTTTTCTCATCTAGCGCCTTGGTGAATAAGTCTGCAAGCTGATATTCAGTGGACACAAAGTGCAGTTCGATTGTGCCATGTTCAACGTGATGCTTTAGAAAGTGGTAACGGATATCGATATGCTTTGTTTTTTAGTGCTGAACTGGATTGGCAGAGATGGCTATGGCACTTTTTGAATCACAGAAGATGGGTATCTTGTATATGTTGTGGCCATAGTCCTTTAGCTGAGTTTTCATCCACAGAACTTGGGAGCAACAACTAGCAGCAGCAACATATTCAACATCTGCTGTAGATGTGGACACACAGTTCTGCTTCTTCGAAGTCCAGCTGACTAGTTTACCTCCTAGGAATTGACAACTCCCAGAGGTGCTTTTTCGATCAAGCTTGCATCCTCCATAATCTGAATTTGTGTATGCCTTAAGACCAAAGGCAGAGTTCTTCGGATACTAGAGCCCAAGATGTTTGGTCCCTTTAAGGTATCTGAAGATCCTCTTTACAGCGATATAGTGGGATTCCTTTGGGTTAGCTTGATATCTTGCACAGAGTCATGTGGCATACATTATATCTGGTCTACTTGCGGTTAAGTATAACAGAGACCCAATCATACCTCTGTAGAGCCTGCACTCTACAGATGTGCCTCTGATGATTGTTTTACTTGGAGTCCGAGGAAGAAGTTTAATTCTCCCATCATACTCATTTCAAACTCACTCTGCATGAGTTTTTCAAAATCTTTGCATTGTTGTGCATTTGTAGACCCAAAAATAATGTCATCCACATAAATCTGTACAAGCAGAATATCATCACCTTTTCGTTTGTAAAACAAGGTAGTATCGGTTGTACCTCTGTTGAATTCATTATTGAGAAGAAAGGTTGAAAGTCTTTCGTACCATGCCCTTGGAGCTTGTTTCAGTCCATACAGAGCTTTGACGAGGTAGTACACGTATTTTGGGTAATTGGAACTTTCAAACCCTAGTGGCTGCTGGACATATACTTCTTCTTGGATTTCACCATTCAGAAAGGCGGATTTTACATCCATTTGAAAAACTTTGAAGCCTCTGTAGGTTGCGAAGGCTAAGAAGATTCTTATTGCTTCGAGTCGTGCGACAGGGGCAAAAGTTTGATCGTAATCAATGCCTTCTTCTTGGCGATATCCCATGGCCACTGTGAGTTCCAGTTTGATCAGGTAACAACGATTCAATGAGAAATAACAAGAATAATTAATGATTTCAACTTGTCATCCCTCTCGTATTCATGAATAAAGATAGTTACAAACCTTTGAATGAATATCAACTATCTCTCTCTAAAACAATTAAGCTGTCATGAATCTATAATTAATCGCTAACCTAATTCTAAGGTTAACATAACCTTATATACCTTGGCCTTAGACAATAAGGCCCAAGCCCATTAATCACAATGCTAAGCCCAATTAACAATAATTAAGGCTTTTACAATAAATAACCTCTATAATTAAGCTAATTACACTCTATAAAATTATTTATATATCTTTCTAATATGTAGGACATTTATGGTCCTAATAATCTCCCCCTAAAGATATATAAATAAAAATCGGTCTTGAAAACTTCAGGTCTTGATCTTCTCTCCTTCTTGAATCTTTGAAACCTTCGGTGTTTCTTGTCTTCATGTCTTCTAACGCTCCCCTTGTAAGCACTTTGAAACTCTTTGGATCTCAGAACAGATGAATCATTCCGAAAAAATCGGTTAACAGTTACTCCCCCTCGGCTTTTGCATGAGGACTTCTTTACTCCCCCTCGGCTTTTGCATGGGGACTTCTTTACTCCCCCTCAGCTTTTCCTAACTCCCCCTCAACTTGATATTCGGTGTCTTTGAATCTGTACCCTTTCTCCCCCTCATGATGAGTAGGAGCATCCAGAGCATCATGCACTTTCAAAGACAATGGTGATGAGTAGCCAAAATTCCAGATCAAAACATTATAGAAACCAACATGGGGTAAAAATCTAACAACAATTTAAAAAAAAATTTAAACATTATAGAAACCAACATGGGGTAGAAACACATAGTAACGGTTCTCACAACAATTTAAAAAAAATTGTGTGGCCTATTGTTAGTGCATAAAATGTATTCAAGATTTAATGTGTAATTGTATTATTTGTAAGAGTCAAATACAATAGTCAATAGTCAAAGTAAGGGTGTTGATATTCAAAGTCAACACATTTAAGTGAAAGTCAAAGATGTATAAATCGGACCTTGTAATAGGAAATGAAGAGTTGTCTTAGTTGTCATAGTGGAAGTCATTCATACGTACATAGAAAGGGAGTAATTGTAAAATAGAGGGATGACTTCTTAGAGAGAGAAGTTAGATAGAGAAAGTAGATCTCATTCATAATTTTTGTATTCTTTCTCTAATTCTATGAAGATCATGGACTTTTACATTGTTACTTGATTAGATCTGGGATCACAAGTGGTATCAGAGCTTAATCAGATCGGATTATGCACAATTCAGCCCATATTGAAGAATTTTTTGTCAATTTTTTAAGAAAATTGAAGTTCTAGAGTTTTTGAGATTTTTCTTATAAAAATCTTCAAAATTCGGAATTTGATTGTGGTTTTTGGTACAGAAGTGATCGATTTAGTGTTTCTAACAAGTCTGTGCAAGATACTGGATCAAAGGAACATCATTTGATCGATTTTTTGGTGACTTTTCGAGGTTTTTGGAAGTTTTATGTCTTGGATCGAAAGGTAGTGATTTTGTGCGTTTTTGGTAGTATAATCTGAACAAGAAGTGTTCAGATAGTGTTCGTGAAGTGATCTGCAAAGTTTCAGATCAATTGGTTGTGGTTTGAATGATTTAGAGGACTTAGAAATTTTTTGGGGTTCGACATTCATAACTGTCGTACGATACTGTGTTCATAAACTCATAACTGTCGTACGATACTGTGTTCATAAACTCATAACTGTCGTACAACACTACACTCATAACTGTCGTACAACACTACACTCATAACTGTCGTACAACACTACAGTCATAACTGTCGTACAAGTGTTGTAAGACAGTTACTATTTATTTGGTATTGTCTTACAAGTGTTGTAAAACAGTTACTATTCATTTGGTATTGTCTTACAAGTGTGGTAAGACAGTTACTATTCATTTGGTATTGTCTTACAAATGTTGTAAGACGATTACTATTCATTTGGTCGAAACTGATATATTTTTCTTATTTTTTGCAGGTTTGCCGATTTAAAGTCCAGTATTCCGCATTAATTTTTCAGAATTAATTTTTGAACGGCAAATTTTATAATTTGTTATTCAAATTTTAATTTTGAAATTTTTTTTGACTTTAATCGATTTTTCTCTGATTATCGTGTGTGCATAATTCTACTTCTCACGAAGTATCTGACAACGATCAATTTTTAATCTTTTCAGGTAACAATGGATGAGTATTATATGGAAGAGTATTTTGGTCACCCGAAGGCAAGACTGAGTGCTACATGGCAAACGGAAAGAGAAGAAAACAAAAATCTAAGTCAAACTATTCTTGATAAATCTATCATAGATCACCAAGAAAAGCTTGATGAGGATAAGAATTTTTCTGATTGTCAAATATCCGAACTTAAAAAGAAAATCAGTGATTTGGAAGAAAAGAATAGTGAGAGCGAACTTTCTTTGACAAATCTTTCTAATCAAAATACATAATTTTAATATAAAATCAAAGATTTGGAAAAGAAGTTGTATTTGAGAGGTCAAACTGACCAAACAATTTTCATGAACAAGCCAAGACTTGTAAGCAATGTCAATAAATATTGGGGACTTGGTTACGAAAACCAAAAACATTTGGCCAAAGCTAGCTATGCATTACCGACAATGTATAATTTCGAATGTTTAAGATATGCACGATATTGGCCAGAATTTGAAATTCCTTGGACTGGTGTAAAGGAAACTTTAGAAGAGGAAAACAGAAAAAGATTTTTAACAACTCATATACAACTTCCATTTTGTTATACTCGTGAGACGGAGAAGACTCTCAACAATCTAAATGGACCACTTTCAAACAACTATTTTGACATATGTGCTACAAATCCAATCACTCAACAAGTCTTTGAAACTAAGAAATATGTTCCTACATTGGTTCTAGAAAGGAGAATTGTTGAACTTGAAATATCCCTTGCAGAACAAAGGATCAAATTTGAATATGAAAATGATCTCCTTTCAACTGTTTATTCAAATAGTTTTAAGGAAATATCTTTTAGTTTCAAAGATGAAGTGAAAAAGGAGACTATCAAAATTGAACATGCTTTGATCAAAAAGTTTTATGTTTCATCAAAAACCATTTTTGATACTAAACAATAGATTGATCAAAAATGTATCAAACTTTCTAAGAAAGTGGTGGATCTTGAGAATATTCTTCTCTCCGAGATACTCATTTGGAAAATGAGAAAGTCAACTTTGTAAATCAAATCAATTCATTTGAAGTAAAGTTGTCTGAGTTGTTAAAGACAAAAACTGATATAGAGATTGTCTTAGAAAATGAAAGAAAGGAATTTGCTTTGAAAAACTGGTTCAATCTTGAGGAAAGCAACTTTCTTAAAGAACAAAATTGTGAACTTTCTCGAAAAGTGATGACATTGGAAAAATCTTTGCAAGAAGGAAACGTTAATACAATGTCTGATTTCAAAAATACTTTTAATCTTGAAAGAGCACAGTTTGAATTTGAGAAAGTCAGTTTTGAAAATGAAAAACAATCTTATGAAAAGAGAATAATTGAGCTTTCTCAAGATGTGGATGAGTTAGAAAGGGAATTGGCAAAAGAACGAAGAGAAAATGCTTTCAAAAGATGGAATACACCTGAGTCTACTAAGGATTTTGAAGTTCACAATGCCGATTCTGATTCTGATTGTAATTTTGTGCCTAATGATCAAGTTTTCGAAACCAAGTCAAAGCCAAAGGAAGTTGACAATGGAAAAGCTTGTTTATTTGATTTCTCAACAAAGCTTCCGGACCATACTGATTTTATATTTACAAATGAAAAACCTTCATGTATTTTTTGTGAATGTGATTGTTCAAACACAAAGGAACCACCTTTAGAGAAAAGAAAGAAGAGTAAAAAGTCAAAGATAACTAAAGTTCAGAGTTCTAAAGGTTCTAATTCTAAATCTTATGTTGTTTCAAATACACCTATCTACAAGCCAGTGAAGATGGAATGGAGAGTTAAAGGTACAACACCTTTAAAGAATGATGTACCAAAATCATCTGCTTCCACATCAAATGCCAAGAAGAACAACACTCCGAAAGGTAAATTTTCTTCTGCTAAACCTAATCCTATTCATTCTGCAAATCAACTGATTAGGTTGGCACATAAGAAAATTTGTTGTTCTTACTGTGGATCAAATGATTTTGTGCATAAAGATTGTACTTCTTATTGGTACGGTACTTACAGTATTCCTTCAAAGAGATCTACACCTAACACACTAGGACCCAAGAATCGTTGGGTACCAAAATCTGTTTAATCTGTTTTGCAGGTTCATTTGTGTTGTGCTGAATGTTACATATATATCACACACATGACTGAAAACAGAAGAGAAGCGGTACAAATTTTTGAAGAGTATATGTACCATTAAGGGGGAGCAAAAGAGAGATGGTTTCTAAACACTTCAGTTTAGAACCCGAACATAAAAGAGATTGTGGCTTCTAAACATATCAGTTTAGGACCCGTACTTCAACGAGTTTGACTTCTAAACACATCAGTTTAGAACTCGTACTTCATAGTTTTATTGTTGGTCCCGAAGGGCTATACAAGTTTGTAGAAGGGAGGGGGGTTGAATACAAACACACGTTTTTTCTTTTCTAAATTGTTTATTGATAAATCAATACAATTTACAACTTGTTGCGGAACAAGATTAAGGATAAACCTAATCTTAACAAGTCTTGAGAAACACTAAGTTTCTTGCACTAGAAAGAGTTAAAGAAATTACGAATAATAACTTAACAATAGGAAATAAGAAGATGGTCCGAGCACACTTCAAAACTGAAGTAAGGTTCTTCTTATATACTGCATGCATTTAATGCATGGCAGTATGGCTTTACATGTGGCAGCACCTGAGTGGTTGCATGTCATTGACCTTTGTAGACAACCTTAGGAACCGCATGGTGCACAGTGTAGAATCAGAGTTGTTGTACGATTACAGACAAAAGGGATGTCCGTTCTGACAGTTCATACGGAGACGTGCAAGGGAGGTAAGACAATAGTAATATGTAGGGAGACTTCATGATCATCTTTCGTTGAGTCAGATCTTTATCAGCGAATGATAAAGTTCAGCGATTGTTGAAGTCTTCTACTTGATACTTCACGTTGAATGGACAGGTCTTGCTTCGCTGATATCTGCATCAGTTCATGAGTAGACTTGTCACTGGTTCTTGAGCTTGATCTTCGACTTCAGCGTAGAACTTTGGTTGACGTGAAAGTTGTCTTCAGGGATCATAAGTAAACAACTAACTTATCAGCGATCATCTCATAGACTGAACAGGCTCAGAGCTATATGATGATGAACAGTGTTCGCTGAATATCTAATCTAAAGAGTGAGAGTTCCTATCAACGGTACTGTAAAGTCTTAGTACTTATCAGCGATAGTGAAACTCTGATACATATTGTTTACTTACAATTTTCACTAAGTGTTTAAGAGAGGGTCATTATCAAATCATTGAGGGTTTGGATCAAGAATCTCCCCCTATTTGATTATGACATAGCAACAGAGAAAATTGCTATTTAATGAAAACATAAGGATAAAAAGAACTCATAAAATATTTGTCCCTTTTACTGTTTTCTGGGATCTTTTTAGTACTGATGGAGTAAAGTACATTCGCTGAAATTTTTCTTTAAACTTCGTAAATATTACAGAGGGAAGTGGAAAAATTACATGTACAACAAATAAAATTACAAGTACAAAAGATGTAGACAGATAAGGATAGAAAGAATTACAAGGCGATCCTATATGTCAAAAGGTTCTTCCTTGATGAGAAGTTCATCGAATGTCTTTGATGTGGGAATCATCCAGTCAGGGACATTTACTCCTTGATTCTTTTTGTTCAGAGCTTCTTCAAAAATCAAGGGCTTCGGGTGTCTAGCTTTAATGTCGCGTCTGACTTCACACCAGTATATGAGATCTCTGAGCTGTTCGATGGGAGTAATTGGAAGCTCAGAGATGCGTTGAAAGTGATGATTTCCTTGGTAGTCTAGAAAGAATATACCATAAGGATCACTTACAACTGTGCCGGGAATGAAAGTTTCTCCAGGTGGTAAAAGGTGTCAATCGCTGAGAGATCAGCATCAGGGCCAAGAACTTCAGCACGAGAGAAACCAATACCTGTTTCATTCCGTATAGGAGGACCTGAGTCTGAGACATTCTTTTCCTTTGCAGAGACTCTTCTTTGTTGAGGAGGAAGAAGAGTAGAAGGAGGAATATCCACAGCAGAAGAAACCAAGTCGATCTGAGTATTTAAAATTTTCTCGATATGGCTCTTGAACTTTGAGCGCGATCCCTGAATGGTTAATTTCACTTCCAACCATTCAGAGAAACCAAACTTCTCTAAAGTAGTAGCATAGAAGGTTTGCTTTGTTTTGTCTTCTCTGAATACATCAATTTCAACAACAGGAACGTCAATGAACAGTCTTCCTCTGATGTTTACTTTGATGATTTTGGATGGTCGAGATCGATAATTCAACATTTCTTTACACCATTTCAAAGTCGTATCAGATACTTTCGTCTTTTCTTCAATGATCCTTTGGGCATCATCCCATAACTGACGTTGGACATCAATGGGAGTTCTTTTCAGCGCGGGGTCTTTCACCGATTGTTGGACAAGCTGGATGGCGAGTTCTCTGTCTTTTTCTTCAGCTTCCCTTCTTTCAGCGATTAACCTTTCAGCTCTGAGGTGATCCTGGTATTCCTTTTGTGAAAGTCTGAACTTTGGAGGAATAGAAGGAAGTTGATCACGCTTCAGGATGATTCGCTGATCTTCGAATCTCTTGATCATTGCATCTCTCTTTTCTTGATCCTCTTCACTTAGCTTTTGAGGAGCCAAGGAAGGTCTGTTTTGGTGAGAGAGCAGCTTTTCTTCAGGTTCATCAGTCTCAGTGGTTAAATCTAAGACTGGGATTATTTCTTCAGCTCTTGTGGTTGGGATTATTCCTGGTGTAGTCGAAGGAGCTTCAGCGGGATCCTCAAAAAGGGGAGAGGACTAGCTGAAACACAGCGATCGTTTAAGTAAGCAGAGTTGGGAAAGAAAGAGATAGAGAAAAGAATGTGGTTAAGTGTATAGAGGTTTTATGGATAGAAGGATTGAGATTGAGAAGGGATAGAGGAGGGATGCAGTGTAAGGGAATAGGAGGTAGTGTACCTGACAAACTGGCTTTTGAAGCAAGATCATCAGATTGTCTTATGCAGCAAGGCCTTTGTTTTTGCCTTTGTCAGCTTCAGACGCTGCAGGCTTTCTCTTGGTCCACTCCCCTGAAGGTTCATTTATCGAAATCCCTTTGAGAGCTGTAGTCTTCTGAATAGGCTTGACGATAAAGGAGTCATCATCATCGTCATCATCATCATTCTTTGGAGAAGAAGATGGTTCATCATCAGAGATGTCGACAGCTTCATCGTATTCAGCTTCGTCTTCATCAGATTCAACCTCTTCAGCGTAGGGTGAGGTTACATCAGCATCAGCTTCAATGTTCTGTTCTTCGAGTTGCTCCCCCTCAGATACAGAGGAAGGTTTCTCGGTTCCCTCAGGGTTTTCAACTCCCTGAGGTTTTGAAGAAGTAGCATCAACTTCAGTCTCAATACCCTCCCACTCAGCATGGGGAAGGTCTTCTTTATTTTTCTTCTCCCCCTCATCAATATGGGGAAGGTCTTCTTTAGGCTTCTCCCTGATAACGCCACTTTTTGGTGTTATTTTCGGTTCTCAAACCAATGAGATTGGCTTGTATTTAAGCAAAGAAGCGGAATTTTATGGTCTATCTAGTGAGATGTGCAGGTTTTCTAAAAGACAGTAATCTTCGAGAAAAGAAGCGTAAAAGAGCCCAAAAGAGAGCCAAAACGAAGCCAACGGAAGCCCGAGATCAAAGCCAAGATTCGCGCCCGAACCAGACCCAGATCCGCGAACCAGAAACCGACCCACACAGCTCAGAAAAGCGCGCGGCTTTCCACGCGGTTTGCAAACCGCGGGACAAGCCGCGTATCCCTCTGTTTCAGCTTTTAAGTTTGGCAATTTTCAGTTTTTTAGGTCATTCTTCATGCAGCACACACACGACGACCGACAGACGACTTGGGGCGATTTTGAGAGCTTTTCGGGAGCTTTTGGAGCCACGAAAGAGGATCAATCGAAGAGGAAGTCACGACACGACACGGATTAGAGCCGGGAGAAGGGAGTTTATCACTACATCTTTCACGTTCACGTTTATCATGTTTACATACAGTTTTTCATCCCCTTTTCTTGCGTTTTTGTCCCCCAACATCATGAACTAATCTTTAGATGTTGGGGGTTGGAATGAATTCGATTTAAGTGTACAAACATGCGATTAGTGACTTTTATCAGTTTTTCCTCTCTAAATGAAGCATGTGATTTGGTTGTTAATGCTTTTGTGAGTCTAGCTAGCTTTCAATTGCAATTAAGTAGTTTATAAACCAACCACTCCAAGTTCGATAGTTCAGTTAATAGAGTTTATAGTAATTGTGATACTTAGTTCCTAGTTCATGTGGATTCGATACTCGTACTTTCGTACGTATTACTTGATTTCGACACCGTACACTTGCGGTTAGATTTGGGGGGGTGATACCCACCGATCAAGTTTTTGGCGCCGTTGCCGGGGAACTAGTTGCAACATATAGCACTACCAGCTATAAGCGCTATTAGATTGAACATTTTTTTTATTTCTGTTATTTTATTTTATCACCTTCAATTTCTGGATTACTGATTTTGTTACCTTCCCTTTCAGGTACTAATTGGTTTCTGCCAAGGAAAACCCAAGGGGAGAAAATCGAACCCATCGATCCGGAGATTGAAAGAACCGCCCGCCGATTACGAAAAGATGCAAAGGCAAAACAACATATCAAGATCAAAATGGGCGACGAAGCGAGACGTCCTTTGCGGTCGTTTGCCGACCCGAACGTGGCAGTCGCACGCATAGGCATCCAAACGCCTGCTACCGGGGCCAATTCTTTTGAGCTCAAACCAAGTACCATCGCAATGGTACAACAAAATCAATATGGAGGAGCACCGACCGAAGATCCTCATGCACATCTCCGTGCATTCTAGAGGATTTGCAGCACATTCAAGATTAATGGCATGAACTAGGATGCCGTCAAGTTAAGATTGTTCACCTTCTCACTCAAGGGTAGAGCTGAAATCTGGATTGAGAGTTTACCAGCGGATCAGATCACCACCTGGGCAGACCTGAAGGCCGCATTCCTCCACAAATTCTTCCCACCGGGAAGAACTGCTCAATTGATGGCCGATATCACCCACTTCGCGCAGTGGGAACAAGAGACCTTATACGAGGCATGGGAGCGATACAAGGATATGTTGAAGAAGTGTCCTCACCATGGGTTGCAAGGTTGGGTTATTATCCAAACCTTCTTCGGAGGACTTCACCCGCAGTTAAAAAATGATATCACTGCTGCAGCGGGTGGAGCCCTAATGGAGAAGACGTATGAAGAAGCGGTCGCCTTGATCAAGAACTTGGCCGAACATAGCTTTTCTACTCCGAGATCAGCTGTTAGAAGAGTTGCTAGTGTTCAAGAGTCGGATGAGCTAAAGGAAATAAAAGCTCAATTAGCTTCGATCTCGAACCAATTGAAGGGAGGTAGATCGAAAGAACCCGAGCAAGTCCAATTCTTACAAAACCGGAACAACCAACCGAGGAATGATCCGTTCTCGAACACTTATAATGAGGGGGGAAGAAGCACCCGAACTTCTCATGGAGTCAACCCGGTCAACAACAGCAAGGTAATTTTTCTAACTTTTCTAATTCCTCCAATACTAATTGTCAATGAGGGACCACCTATGGAGAAGAAACCGGGGCTGGAGGAGATGATGATGAAGTTCATGACCAAGATGGACAGCACGGTTGGAGAGTTAGCGAGCACGGTTAATACTGTAAAAGTTGCGACCGATCAGAACACTGCATCCATCAGAATTCTAGAGAGGCAAGTGGGGCAGATTTCGGAAGCCCTACAAAACCGACCCCCCGGAACCTTGCCTACTCAAACCGAGAGAAAAAGACGGGAAGAATGTACTGCCATTTATCTAAGAAGTGGCAAGGAGCTGATCAAGGAGACTACAAGAGAACCGCCATCAAAGGAAACCGATCCTAAAGAGAAAGAGGTTGAGGCTGTAGACATGGATGAGTTGGAAGCTGATGAAGAGGTGGTAATTGAAGAAAACCCAGATGATGAAGAGAAGAAGAAGGAGCAATCAAGGGTCCCAAAGCAACTACCAGTCAAGCCGGTAGTCAAACCGTTTGTGCCACCGCTACCATTTCCGAATCGGGTGAGGGCGCATAAAGATGAGGAATAGTTCAAGAAGTTCCTCGATGTCTTCAAGAAGCTACACATCAACATTCCCTTCGCATAGGCACTGGCACAAATGCCAACCTACCTCAAGTTCATGAAGGAGATTCTATCCAAGAAGAGGGCGACCGATCTCCAGTCCACCGTTGCACTTACTGAAGAGTGTAGCGCGATCATCCAAAACAAGCTTCCCCCGAAGCTTAAAGATCCAGGGAGTTTTTCAATCGCTATTCAAATTGGGAAGTTTAATTTTGATAAAGTGTTGTGTGATCTAGGAGTGAGTATTAACTTCATGCCTTTATCTGTTTTTAGGAAACTCGGCTTGGGTGAGGTGAACCCAACATACATGACACTGAAGCTCGCGGATCGATCCATAGTGTACCCGTATGGAGTGGTAGAAGACGTCTTGATCAAGGTTGGCAAGTTCTACTTTCCGGTGGACTTCGTGGTGCTAGACATCGATGAAGATATAGAAGTTCCGCTGATCTTGGGAAGATCTTTTCTGGCCACAAGCAGAGCACTGATCGACGTGGAAGAAGGAGAGATGACCCTGAGAGTCGGTGGTGAGAAAGCGGTATTCAAGATGTTCAGGAGTGGAAAGCATAGAGACGGAGCTGGTCAAGGAGAGACAGATGTGGAAGAATCCGCGAAGAACCGAAAGTGTGGGAGATTCGATTCCACGGACACCGAACCAAGTTGAGAACCACATAGTCGTGCCACGACTGTAACTATGGCGCTGGGTGGGAGGCAACCCTCCGAGTTTCGTTTTCTTTTAAAATTTGCATTTTAGTGTGTTTTTATTTACAAAAAAAATCGAAAAACGAAAAAGTAAACAGAGACATACGCGACTTTCTGCGCGACTTGCAAGTCGCGTGGAAAGCCGCAGGACCCTCTGTTGGGTTTTTCCGTTCTTGCTTTGTGTGTTTCGTTTCTTTGTTTCCTTTCGCTTTATGATTTGTTTTCTTTTGCTTGTGCTTTCCCACTCTCCCTTTTCCCCAATGTCTCTGATTGGCGCTCGAATCTTACAAGAGAATCTCCTCCGTCCGGGCAAACAGGTATGTTCTCCACTTTGTATGTAATGGGTGTGTAAGATGTTTGGTCTCTTAGTAAGTAAACGAGATGCAACAAACCTAAGTTTCACTTAGGTTTGGGGTGTCTCACTTTTCAACATCTACACACTCATTTTCTTTTATCCTGTGCAAACCTCGGTTTCCCCAAGGTTTGGGGTTGGCGTTATTTGACAAACCTAGGCCATGGCCTAGGTTTGGGGTGCCCATTTTGAAAATATTTAGGCTAGCTCTTTGATGTCTCTTGTTAATAATTTGTCTTGCATGTCTGATAACTACCATAACTGCACAAAGATACTTGTCTCATTTGGTGTCGCCTGAACCGACACCTGCATATTGGGGACAATGTGTGGGTAAGGTTTGGGGTTGCCCAATCGGGCCCACGTTATGCACGTAGATTTCCTGCACTTCTGAGTACCTCGATCACTTCAGCTAAAATTTTTGTTTTGAATGATTGAGACCAACCATTGTAGGAAGAATCTTGTGATAGTGACGTGACCATTAGGGAAGGACTGGGAAAAGACCTGACTAGGGACATTAGTGGAGACCACCCATTAGTGAGATTTGAGCCTAAAAGACGTTATTCATTTCGAGGGATTCATACACTTGATTCATATACACTTTTTCGAGTTCCTTGTCGTGAATATAGAGTGATCTCGCTATATTATTGCATTGAGTAGCAAAGACAACCATCGGGATATTGGGTAAGGGTATAGTAGACCAAATCGTGTGGACCTTAAGATGTGATTCCAGGCAATGTGTGTTTTGCTTTAACCAGTTTTTAGCTATCGTACACTCTTACACATTTGTGTGTATCCTTTTTGCTTTAACCCTTTTTGTAGCCAAACACTCACCTTGTTTGTTTCTAAACCCACCTTTAAACCCGAACCGAAAGCCTTAGCCAACCTTATCCGAAAGTGTGTCAATCAGAAACAGTACATGCCGGTTATGTAAATAGATAGAAAAGAGGGCCAATGCAGCCTCAATTTGAATAAAGAGGACCAATGAAGTCCCAAAAAAAAAAATATACAGTCGGTTAAATAGTTGTTATAGCAGCTAAATAAGAGAGTCAAAGTGACTCCAATAGTGAAAACGAAGGCCAAATGACAGAATCAAAACCATAAACGTTCAGAACTGTTAATGATTGACACGCCGAGGATTTTTTTTCCTTTTTACCCTTCGTTTCTTAGCCAATACCTTAGCCCCACTACAAACCTTGTGAAGACCTGGATGATCTTTTGGAAAATGTGATTAGAGTATACGACCACCCTTACTGATATTCCCTGTCTTGCTACTCGATTCCTTTCTGAGATCAACTTTTTGGACATTTGTGCGTCTTTCATTAGAGTTGTCATGTAATATTTGAGTATTCTTGTACATAACTTCGTATACATGACAACATGTGCGACAACCTATGTTCGAGCGAAATGAGAGTATCCCGTGAGGTAGGGTCGAGGCGAAATGTTCTCCCTGGTATGTTTGGACCTCATACGACCTTAATGGAAATGGAGCAGTCACGAGTTCAACTTACAATGGAAGGTCATAGATCAAACGGAATAAGAATGAGGCGAGAGTGAGATAGGCATTCACGGGTATGGGAAATCACCAGTGCATTACATGGTACCGATTGGGAGTTGTGCAGTTATTATATTTCACTGATATATGCTTTTATTCTATTTTATCGCTAATTTGCTTGGGGACAAGCAACGCTCGGTTTGGGGTTGTTGATAACACCACTTTTTGGCGTTATTTTCGGTTCTCAAAACAATGAGATTGGCTTGTATTTAAGCAAAGAAGCGGAATTTTATGGTCTATCTAGTGAGATGTGCATGTTTTCTAAAACACAGTAATCTTCGAGAAAATAAGCGAAAAACAGCCCAAAAGAGAGCCAAAACGAAGCCAACGGAAGCCCGAGATCCAAGCCAAAATCCGCGCCCGAACCAGACCCAGATCCGCGAACCAGAAACCGACCCACACAGCTCAGAAAAGCGTGCGACTTTCCACGCGGTTTGCAAACCACGGGACAAGCCGCGTATCCCTCTGTTTCAGCTTTTAAGTTTGGCGATTTTCAGTTTTTTAGGTCATTCTTCACGCAGCACACACACGACGACCGGCAGACGACTTGGGGCGATTTTGAGAGCTTTTCCGGAGCTTTTGGAGCCACGAAAGAGGATCAATGGAAGAGGAATTCACGACGCAACACGGATTAGATCCGGGAGAAGGGAGTTTATCACTACATCTTTCACGTTCACGTTTATCATGTTTACATACAGTTTTTCATCCCCTTTTCTTGCGTTTTTGTCCCCCAACATCATGAACTAATCTTTATATGTTGGGGGTTGGGAGGAATTAAATTTAAGTGTACAAACATGTGATTAGTGACTTTTATCAGTTTTTCCTCTCTTAATGAAGCATGTGATTTGGTTGTTAATGCTTTTGTGAGTCTAGCTAGCTTTTAATTGTTTTGTTGTTTTCAATTCAGTTCGAGAGAATTAATTGTTAACTAGAACTAGGAATCGCATGCCTAAGGTGAGAAAGGGGATAGAGATATTCCGAGTAAGCCTTAGTCCCATTAAAATCTTGAGCTTAATGTATTTTGAATTCCATATGTGAGATCGAGAGATAAACTTGTGCTTTTCAAGATAAAACCCGTAGTTGCTCGAAAGAGAACGACGATGATTTTTACAAGCTTGGGTATTCATTATACGGAATAACCGGTAACTGTTTTGAGTCAAGTGTTTGTATGTGGAAGTCTTAGGATTTCCAACCCTCAACTTTTTTCTCTATCTGAAGTTCTTAAGTTGTTTACTGTTTGTGTGTGGATTTAGTTTTGTTTGCAATTAAGTAGTTTATAAACCAACCACTCCAGGTTCGATAGTTCTGTTAATAGAGTTTATAGTAATTGTGATACTTAGTTCCTAGTTCATGTAGATTCGATACTCGTACTTCCGTACGTATTACTTGATTTCGTCACCGTACACTTGCGGTTAGATTTGGGGGGGGGGGTGTTACCCACCTATCACTCCCCATGGCTTGATGAGGGTGAGCAGCTTGATCAGAAGAGCCACTCTTCGCTGTCATGCAGCTTATCAAGTGTGCGTAGATGAAGTTCATCTCGATGGGCATCTTTGACTTCTATGTTGCAGTCAGTTTCTTCTCGGCTTTTTCATCTCTCCCTTGATCCCAAACATACTTCATTGTATCAAAGAATGCAATGAGTGTTTCTCTATCAGCATGTCTCTTGGGATCAGGAAAAGGAACAAATGGTTTATCTTTGGTGGCAACAGGGAGATTCAGTGCTTTTCGAATGATAGCAGGGTTGATTTTGATGGTGCCAAAATCAGTGTCACAGAGGATGACATCAAGTAGTTTGGTAGGGTCTTTGGATGATGGTAGCGGAGTGTGTCTGGTGGTATACCAGAATTGAGATAATAGTAACTGATGAGCAGAGGGTGTTATGGTCAAGGTTGTAGAGAGGCAACAGGTTTTCAGAAAATTCACAGCGTCATCTAGATGTTTGACTTGTTTCTTCGGAGGAAAATCGAACAGCGCATGGAGGTTGTTTGATTTTGTAAAAGAGATATCCTCAAGTTTGAACTTGACCTGAGGAGCCTTGGTGATTTCAAGTTCCTCAGCAGCAGCAGTGTTCTCAGCAATTGGAATACCAGTAGAAGGAGCAGCCATTTCTGCTTCGTCAAAGAAGAAGATGAACAGTTTCTAGAAATTTTGAGAGCTCAAAATGCAACAGTAAATCTTTTTCTTGCTTGGAGGAGAAGTTTTTCGCGTAAAGAGAAAAATATAAACCCAAAATGGTTTATATAGAGAGAGTAGAGAGAGAGAAAATCTTGAGCAGGAAAAGATTTTCATCATGACACAGACACGTGTTTGCATTTGATTGGAAGGTAAACGAAACGTGCAATCGTGTGTCAAAAAAAGAACGTGTCTGGGCTTATCCATTGCGATGACGTCACAACTGTCCTTTCATATTTTAGGATGTCTCTGAGGTTTTGAAATCTCAGGGACACTTTTGAAAATATGAAGCACTGAATAGAAATATCAGTGTTGGTTTAAGAAATTTCAAAGTACCGCTGTTAAGGAAGAGATATTCAGCGATGCAAGATGTTTTGAAATCTTTGAGTTCTAGGCGAACGTCAGCGAGTAAGAGAGAAAACATGCCTTGATATTAGCGAATCAATTATGTTCAGAGAGAGAATGATAGAATGGGTTACACAAGTTGATTTTATCCTATCGCTGATCAAATGTGAACCGCTGAAGATTTTACTCTTCAAAGTTCAGCATTCCAAGCTCGCTGATGAGAAAGTTGAATCCTGTCTCATCAAGAGGTTTGGTGAACAGATCAGCTAACTGATAGTCAGTTGGGATAAAATGAAGTTCTATATCACCATTCATCATATGATCTCTGATAAAATGATACCTGATTTCGATGTGTTTTGTCTTTGAGTGTAGCATTGGATTGTTTGCTATAGCGATGGCACTTGTGCTGTCGCAATAGATTGGAATTTTCAAGAGCTGAAGGTCATAGTCTAGTAGTTGATTTCTCATCCACAAGACCTGAGAACAACATCTTCCAGCGGCTACATACTCAGCTTCAGCAGTTGAGGTGGACACTGAGTTTTGTTTTTTACTTGTCCAACTCACCAGCTTTCCACCCAGGAGCTGACAGCCTCCTGTGGTGCTTTTCCTATCCAATTTGCAACCTGCAAAAGCACTATCTGAATAGGCGATTAGATCAAACCCTGAGTCTTTGTGATACCAAAGACCTAGGTTCATAGTACCCTTAAGGTAACGAAAGATTCTCTTTATAGCGATCATATGAGATTCCTTAGGTTCAGCTTGATATCGTGCACACAAACAGGTTGCATACATAATATCGGGTCGGCTAGCTGTAAGATACAAGAGAGAGCCGATCATCCCATGGTACAGCGTGACATTAACAGGTATTCCATTTGAATCCTTGTCTAGTGTCAGCGGTGGTGCCATAGGGGTTTTCATAGCTGAACTCTGAGTTAAATCGAATTTCTTCAGCATATCTTTAACATACTTTCCCTGATTTATGAAAGTTCCTTTTTCATTTTGGTTTATCTGAAGACCAAGGAAATATGTTAGCTCATCTATCATACTCATTTTATACTCTTCTTTCATTCTATCAGCCAAACGAGTACAAAGGTCAGGGTTAGTAGAACCAAATATAATGTCATCAACATATATCTGAACAAGAATAATATGACATTTTACTTTCCTGAAGAATAGAGTCTTGTCGATTTTACCACGCTCAAATTGTTCAATATGGAGATAAGTAGAGAGAGCGTCATACCATGCACGAGGAGCTTGCTTTAAGCCATAAAGTGCCTTATCCAGTTTATAAACATAACCTGGACGCTTAGGATCTGAGAATCCTGGAGGTTGTTCCACATAGACTTCTTCATCCAGCTTTCCATTTAGAAACGCTGACTTAACATCCATCTGATATACTTTGAAGTCTTTGTGTACAGCGTATGCTAAGAATAGACGAATAGATTCTAGTCTTCCTACTGGAGCAAATGTTTCGTCGTAATCTATGCCTTCATCTTGTCTGTATCCCTGAGCAACAAGACGAGCCTTGTTGCGGGTTACAGTTCCATGTTCGTCCAACTTGTTTCGATAGACCCATTTAGTGCCTATCACTGTTTTGTTAGTTGGTCTTCGAACAAGTTCCAAACTTTGTTTCTTTCGAATTCAGTCAGCTCTTCTTGCATGGCTCTGACCCAGTTTGGATCTTTGAGGGCATCATCTGTTTTCTTTGGTTCAATCAGAGAAATAAAGTTAACAAATAAACAAATATTACCTGCACTTCCTCGAGTCTGAACACCAGCGTTTGGATCACCAAGAATTTGATCAATTGGGTGATTTACAGTCCATCGCTGAGCAGGAGCATAAGTCGCTGACTCAAATTGAAGTGGAGGAGCTGAAGATGAGGCTTCAGCAACTTCTGGAATATCAGCCAAGAGAGGAGTAGGTGTAGATGTCATCACATTCACTGATTGCTGAGAAGTAGATGGAATGTCTAAGACACTTGGTTCAGAAGCTGGTATAGTGTTCAGAAGCAGGTATAGTGTTTAAAGGAACACTGACATCCAAAGATGTGAAAAACGCTAATTGAAGGCTTTCTCCCATGAAAAAGTTCATAGGATGTTTTATTAAATCTTTTGACTATCAGTGACCTGTTTTGCGTAAAACAAGCAGTGTTGACAGCTTCTAACCAAAACTGAGTAGGCAGGTGAGAATCGCTGAGCATTGAACGTGCAGCTTCAATAATAGTTCTATTTCTTCTTTCAGCGACTCCGTTTTGTTGCGGTGTTCTCACTGAAGAAACGTTGTGAGAAATACCCCTACTCTAAAAGAAGGAATCAAGAGAACTGTTTTTGAATTCAGTCCCATGATCACTCCTTATTGAGCGAACGGTCAAGTTGTTCAGGGTTTCCATCTTCCGAACAAAGGTGATGAGTTCTTCAGGGGTGTCACTCTTAGAACGGAGAAACATAACCCATGTATATCTAGAGAATTCATCAACTATGACCAGTGTATATTTCTTTCCAGCGATGGATTTTTTGTTAACAAGGCCAAGCAAATCCAAATGGAGAAGTTGTAGAGGAGATGATACTGGGGAAACTTGCTTTGACTTAAAGCTTGCTTTGGTCTGCTTGCCTTTCTCACACGCTGAACATAAGGATTCTTTGGCGTATGAGTGCTGAGGTAAACCAGTGACTAACTCTTTTGAAGAAAGAGTGTTCAGTGTCTTGAAGTTTAGATGAGAGAGCCTCTTATGCCATAGCTGTAACGCCCCAAAATTTCAAGAAAATTTAAAAAATTTTAAACGCGCATATTTAATAATAAGTCTCCATTTATTAAACCCAAAATAATAATTGCAATCACGAGCGTTATTAAAACATAAGTCAACAGCGGAAATTAAATTGTTTATTCAATAACGGGAAAATGTTTAATAAGCAAATCCTTCGACTCATCCATCTTGCGCGTCAGTGTGTGCCAGTCATGCCTTCGTACCACTTGTACCTGCAGCCACTGTAAATTGGGAGGGGTAAGCACGAATCTTAGTGAATTCAAACACAACAATTAACAATGGTTATCTCATATTACCCCTAAAGCAAAAAGGATCACACCACCACATACAAGTCTACGAACAAATCATAAACAAGTATAATAACCACCACATAAAAAAAAATCCCCGGGCGGATGTCGGGTCTACGGCCCCCGCCGCACGTTTCCGCCTACTGCGGGAAACACCCGTTTTACGCCTACTGCGTGTGACATCCTTTTTACGCCTACTGCGTAAACGCCCCTTTTACGCCTACTGCGTAAAACACCTCCGTCCCCGTCGGGACTCGGCCCCGCCGAATAATGTAGCACATAATGTTAACTAGACGTCCCACTATCTAGCCCCCAACAATCCCACATACAATTTTCACACACGTGCTACAGTAATAATAGACAACTATTAATTAATTGTAGTGAGAGAACTCACCTCGGGTGCGCGCCTAGCTAAAAATAGTAAGTAGCTCCACACAACGACGATCACTTTCCGGCACCTAAACGTACGATAAAATACGTCAATACGAGACCCGGACCCCACGACGCGACACATCCCAAAACTGTCACTAAAACTAACTTTCGGTCACACCGAACAGGTCTGTTCGGGACCTGGTTTGACCACTAAAACTCCAGAAAAAACTCAGATTTATTACACGGTTGAAAAGTGCCCTGAAATACCTTTCCGAGGATATATTACACGCCTCCTAACGATTTTTCTATAATTAACTATGAATTAAATACGAACGGTTACCCGAAACTGCCAGTTTCGGTCCAGCTGCAAAAACGGTCCAAAACAGCCTAGCTACGGTTTAAATCAGACTTTCGGCAAAACACGAAAAACCTTCCCGACTCGAATAGGGAACTATGGCCACCAAAATCACCTCAAAACGCGTTACGAGTAAAAAGTTACGGTCCACGCAAAACAGTGGCAGATTCCAGGAAAATCACATAAAATGACGAACCGCAGAACTTGCGACCACTTTTTCTCCCAACTCGAGGCCGAATCAGTTCTCCGCCAAAACACAGAAAACTTACTCGGTCCCGAGCTCGAAGCGTGGGCGCCAGTTTCGGCTCAATCGGAGTTACGACGGAGGAGTTATTACCGTCACAAAACAGGGGCTGGACCATTTTACGCATAAAAGAAAGATTTTAGAAACGACGGTTAAAATTACACGGCTTAACGATTAAGTTACGGTTTAAGGGTTCGATAGGAACAGAGGTCAGGTCACGCCACGCGCCACCCACTGCCATCTCCGGCAGTGGCGGTCGCCGGTGGCGACCGGCGGCGGCCAGCGGCGGCCGGCGGTGGTCTTTCTTTTATTTTTTTGATTACGATAGCACGCGACAAAACCCGATCATTCTCCCTCTCACTCTCGACCAGCCTCAAGCACACGCACCCACGGCGGCAGCCACAGCCGTCCGTCCACCACCGCCACAGCGGCGGCGAACGGCGGCGGCGACGGGAACAAAAGGAAAAAAAAACGAAACGAAACGAAACGATTACCTTATGACGACGCTACACAAACACACGCGATCCTTCTCTCCCTCGAAACTCCGGCGAACTGCAGGTCTCTCTCTCACTCTTCTTTTCCGGCGACTGCAAAATTCCGGCAGCCACAGGAGCTCCGGCGTCGCTCCCCCTCTCTCTACGCCTCTCCCTCTCTCGAACTCACTCTCTCTACGCCTCTCTCTCTCTGCCGCACTTCACCACCAGAAAACGAGAAGGAGAAAGTAGGTTTAGGGATTGCTTATGTTTGGGTCTCGCTGGCTTGGAATGCAAGGAAGAAAAAAAACGAGAGTCATGGGGGGGAAAGGGTTCGGCCTTTACTTGCATGGGCCGGACCTTGCCCAAATTTTCACATTAGCCCCCCAAACTATCCTTATTTTACTAACTTCACTAAAAGACATGGATTTTAACATTTTTGGTCTTAACGACAACAAACCCCGAACCAAATCAATTAACGGTACACACTTTAAATTAATTAAATAAATAAAAGAAAAACGTACCGGGACACGGGCTTTACAACTCTCCCCCGCTTGGACTAGACTTCGTCCCCGAAGTCCACGCCTGCAAACAGCTCCGGGTAATTCTCCCGCATCTCGGCTTCTGGTTCCCACGTCCATTCCGAACCTTTCCGGTGCTGCCACTGGACCTTCACCAATCCAATGACTTTGTTGCGTAGAGTCTTCGTCTTCCTCTCGACGATGGCTACCGGCTTCTCTACATAGTTGAGTCGCTCGTCAATCTGAATATCCTCAAGGGGAACTACTGCAGACTCATCCAACACACACTTTCGCAACTGGGAGACATGGAACGTGTTGTGGATCAGGCTCAACTCCTCAGGTAGCTCTAATCGGTAAGCTACTTTCCCCACACGCGCGATGACCTTGTATGGTCCGATATATCGGGGACCCAACTTTCCCCGCTTGCGAAAACGGATTACCCCCTTCCAGGGTGACACTTTCAAAAGAACGTAATCTCCGACATGGAATTCCAAGTCCGATCGTCTCTTATCGGCGTAACTCTTTTGTCGGCTCTGAGCAGTGACTAACCGATCCCACACCATCTGAATCATTTCCGTCGTCTTTAGCACAATATCGGTGCTCCCCAGCACTCTGTGACCAACCTCGCCCCAGCAAATGGGCGTCCGACACTTCCTGCCATACAACACTTCGTACGGCGCTCTACCGATGCTAGCGTGGTAGCTGTTATTGTAGGAGAACTCAGCTAGTGGAAGATTCTGATCCCAACTACCACCAAAGTCAATCACACATGCTCGCAGCATGTCCTCAAGTGTCTGAATAGTACGCTCACTCTGTCCGTCCGTCTGAGGATGAAATGCTGTACTGAAATGCAACCGCGTACCCATCTCATTCTGAAACTTCTCCCAAAACCGGGAGGTGAAACGAGTATCCCGATCCGAGACAATTGAGACTGGCACCCCGTGCCGAGTTACAATTTCTCGAATGAAAACCTCCGCAAGCTTATCCGCCGAAAAGCTCTCTTTAATCGCCAAGAAGTGAGCGCTCTTCGTCAGACGATCCACGATCACCCAGATAGTATCATTCCCTCGCTGAGTCTTGGGAAGCTTAGTGATGAAATCCATCGCGATTTGCTCCCACTTCCACACCGGAATCTCCAACGGCTGCAATTTCCCATGCGGTCGTTGGTGTTCCGCTTTGACCTTCCGACAGGTCAAACATACTTCCACACATTTGGCTACATCCCGCTTCATGCCGGGCCACCAATAGTCTTCACGCAGGTCTCTGTACATCTTGGTAGCTCCGGGATGAATCGAAAACTTAGACTTATGCGCCTCGTCCAATAGTGTCTGGCGATTCCCACCAGTGTATGGAACCCAAACTCTACCATAACGGGTTAACAGTCCCCGACTATCCCGTACTAACTTCGGAATTTCTCCCGAAACTCTCTCTCGTTTAGCATTTTCCTCCAACACGGCCACCTCTTGAGCGATACCGATTGACTCCAAGAGTGGTGCAACTACCGTTAATCGCTGACAAAAACCCGTCAAAGATCCCCCGACCGGATGTCGGCTAAGTGCATCCGCGACTACATTCGCCTTACCGGGGTGGTAAAGTATCTCGCAGTCGTAATCCTTGACCACATCAAGCCACCTCCGCTGACGCATATTAAGATTTTGCTGGTCCATCAGGTATCTAAGGCTCTTGTGATCGGTATAGATCGTGCACTTGACACCATAAAGATAGTGTCTCCATATTTTTAAAGCAAACACCACCGCTCCCAGCTCCAAATCATGAGTCGGGTAGTTCGCCTCATGAGGCTTCAACTGCCTCGACGCGTAAGCGATGACCTTGCCGCGTTGCATAAGCACGGCACCCAACCCTTGGTACGAAGCATCACAGTAAACCACCAAATCTTCCATGCCCTCAGGCAAGGTTAACACCGGAGCCTCGCACAACCGCCTGTGTAGCTCCTCGAAAGCCTTCTGTTGCTCCTCACCCCAACTGAAAGCTGCAGATTTCTTTGTTAGTTTAGTCATAGGCAAGGCGATTTTGGAGAAATCTTGGATAAATCTCCGATAATACCCTGCTAAACCGAGAAAACTTCGCACCTCGGTAGGAGTTTTCGGCACCTCCCACCGCATAACTGCCGAAATCTTGGCCGGATCGACCATGATACCATTCTGATTCACGACATGTCCCAAGAATTGGACCTCTCGTAACCAGAATTCACACTTGGAGAACTTAGCATAAAGCTTCTCCCGTCTCAAAACTTCTAGCACTTCCCGCAAATGCACCTCGTGCTCTTCCTTCGTCTTGGAATATACAAGAATGTCGTCGATGAACACGATCACCGAACGATCCAACATCGGGCTACACACCATGTTCATGAGGTCCATGAACGCTGCGGGTGCATTGGTGAGCCCGAAAGGCATCACCACGAACTCGTAATGGCCGTACCGCGTCCGGAAGGCCGTCTTCTCCGTATCTTCGCTACGCACCCGCATCTGATGGTACCCGGATCTCAAGTCAATCTTAGAGAACCACGAGGCTCCCTGCAACTGATCAAACAAATCATCAATCCTTGGCAAAGGATAACGATTCTTCACCGTAAGCTTATTCAGCTCCCGGTAGTCAATGCACATCCGCTGAGATCCATCTTTCTTTTTCACGAACAAAATCGGAGCTCCCCACGGTGAACAACTCGGTTTGATGAACTCCTTCTCCAGAAGCTCCTGCAGCTGCTCATAAAGCTCCTTCATTTCCGGTGGAGCCAAGCGATAGGGTGCCTTGGCCACCGGAGCAGCACCCGGAACCAGATCGATTCGAAATTCCACCTGTCGTTCGGGAGGTATCCCCGGTAACTCGTCGGGAAATACATCGGCAAACTCCCTCACGACTGGCACATCCACGGCAGTCTTCTTCGTCTCATCAAGGCGCGTATCTATCATATACGCCAAATACCCCTGACCACTATGCTGAAGGTGTCTCCGAGCCCTCGCCGCTGAACATATTGCCGTAGACCGTCTGGGCGAGTCTCCCTGAATCAACAGCTCTCCCCCGCTTGGGGTTCGAACCCGCACTTGTTTGTGGCGACAAACAATTTCCGCATCAAACGCGTCCATCCAATCCATGCCCACAATCACACAAAGCTCTCGCATAGCTATCGGAATCAAATCTATGGGAAACCTCACACCCGAGATTTCCAACGTGCATCCCCGATACACCTCCGTAACCGTCAAGGTCCTATCATCGGCAACCTCGACTACCATAGGACATCCTAACCGTCCCACCACTCGGCCCAAACTCTCGCTAAAAGTGCGAGACACAAATGAATGAGTAGCCCCGCTATCAAACATTACAACCGCAGGCACCGAGTTAACTAGAAACGTACCTAACATACAGATAACAACATATATAAACAACAACAAAGAGAACAAGGCATGAAAAGGAAGGACGAAAAGAAAGAGGGTGATAAAGCATACCTGTCACCACCTTAGGCGTCGCCTGCGCCTCTTCCACCTTCAGCTGGTGGACTCTACCTCGGGCTGCCTCTGTCCCTGGCTGACCCGTACGGCCGTCGGTGATGCGCAGCGGGGCATTCGCAGGAGCCCTCTGTGCACCACCCCCATCAGTTGCCCTAGCATTCGGGCAGTTGGCCTTCACATGGCCAGCCTGTTTACAGCCGAAACATAACATCAGTGGCGACCTGCAATCTCTACTGAGATGGCCAGGCTGCCCACACTTGTAACATGCATCAGATCTTCTACCACTCGCATCCCGGGCCTTAGAACCGCTACTCTTCGTGTGCCCACGAGAATCAACAAACTTCGATTTCTTTGGCACTGCAGAGATAGGCGTCACCGCCTGTGCCGCCTTCCTCTTCTTCGCTTGGGTCTCCAACTCTAACTCTCTTCTCCGCGCTGCATCCATCATAGCCGACAGCGAAGGATGTTGCACTGCGCTCACAATTTCCCGGATCTCGGTCCGAAGCATGTCCTTGTACCTCGCCATCTTCATTTCTTCTGAGGCCGCATATTGGGGACAGAATAGCGCCATTTCGGTAAACTTCTTGTTCATCTCCTTTATGGTCTCCGTAGTCTGGTTCAGCTCCAAGAACTCCCTCGCTATTCTTTCCATCTCTATCGGCGGCACGTACTCAGCACGGAAACGAACAACGAACTCGTCCCAAGTAAGAGTGGTACGCTCGGCCAGAGTCAATGCCGTGGCGCACCAGTCTTTCGCTCCCTCGCGAAGTAGATTCACTGCAAATCGAACCTTCAAGTTATCCGGACAGCCGCTTGTCAGAAAAGCGCACTCCATGTCGGATATCCAGCGCATGCTAACGATAGGGTTAGAGTCACCCTTGAATTCTGGTGGAGAGCAGGCAGAAAGGTCCCGATACTGGAAGTCTCGGGCACGGGGCTGTCCCCCAACAGGCGGCGGCATCGCTGCAAACCGCTCCTCCACTAGAGTCACCAGTTGATTCTGAATCGCGGTGATAATCTCGGGAATTGCATCCCCAACAGCTCGTGCAACCTCATTTGCAATCATCTCTTGGATCCGCTCCTCAGTGATCCCGGCTTCAGCCCTCGGCTCAGCCTCACCGCGTCTCCTAGTGTTGACCATTCTATAAGAAGGAGAAATTCAAAGAGTTATTATCAGCTAATAACTCACACTATCAACACATACGCTCAACTCCTTGAATTCCTCGTGACTTTCCCGACCCGAGCACTGATCCTGTGCTTCCGGTAGTAGGAGCTCTACTACTACCTTCCGCACCTATCATTACCCGTTTCGTGTCCCATCCCGAGGGTCCAAGTAGTTCTCGCCGCAACTCAACACATATGCCCGCACCGGCATATGCACTCACCCTTCCTAGCTCCCTAGGAATTATATTCCACCCACTACCCTCGCTACTATAAAAACCCTGTTAATCATAATGAGTGGCCGCGCAAATACCCAATCATATGCAGTGCAAGACAAATAGCCATTCGAATACTAGATTCTATCCTAGAACGGTTGGACTCAAACAAGAGCTGCGCCATAGAACTATATCGAATATTCTAAGGCTATTAGCCTCTTACCGCATACGATTTAAAGGGCACCTACTTAGAAACCTACTATAATTAGCAAGAAAATCATAATAGCAAGTAATCCAACGTATCGCATAGTGTCAACCTCAGGCAATCTAGCATGCATACCCTATGATCTAGAAAGCGATAAGATGAGAAAACACTAAGCATTGTACCTTTCCCTTGGCTCCGGCTGACTGTACACACTGCGCCCTCGACCGCCGTTCCTCGAACGGGTTTTTACTTTTCCTTTTATTTCTAAAAAGATTTAATAAAGTATTTGAAAATTTCCCAGCCGCAACTTGAGACCCAACACACCGAGGTGCGTTTGATTCACTCAAGCTGTGCTCTGATACCAAGTTGTAACGCCCCAAAATTTCAAGAAAATTTAAAAAATTTTAAACGCGCATATTTAATAATAAGTCTCCATTTATTAAACCCAAAATAATAATTGCAATCACGAGCGTTATTAAAACATAAGTCAACAGCGGAAATTAAATTGTTTATTCAATAACGGGAAAATGTTTAATAAGCAAATCCTTCGACTCATCCATCTTGCGCGTCAGTGTGTGCCAGTCATGCCTTCGTACCACTTGTACCTGCAGCCACTGTAAATTGGGAGGGGTAAGCATGAAGCTTAGTGAATTCAAACACAACAATTAACAATGGTTATCTCATATTACCCCTAAAGCAAAAAGGATCACACCACCACATACAAGTCTACGAACAAATCATAAACAAGTATAATAACCACCACATAAAAAAAAATCCCCGGGCGGATGTCGGGTCTACGGCCCCCGCCGCACGTTTCCGCCTACTGCGGGAAACACCCGTTTTACGCCTACTGCGTGTGACATCCTTTTTACGCCTACTGCGTAAACGCCCCTTTTACGCCTACTGCGTAAAACACCTCCGTCCCCGTCGGGACTCGGCCCCGCCGAATAATGTAGCACATAATGTTAACTAGACGTCCCACTATCTAGCCCCCAACAATCCCGCATACAATTTTCACACACGTGCTACAGTAATAATAGACAACTATTAATTAATTGTAGTGAGAGAACTCACCTCGGGTGCGCGCCTAGCTAAAAATAGTAAGTAGCTCCACACAACGACGATCACTTTCCGGCACCTAAACGTACGATAAAATACGTCAATACGAGACCCGGACCCCACGACGCGACACATCCCAAAACTGTCACTAAAACTAACTTTCGGTCACACCGAACAGGTCTGTTCGGGACCTGGTTTGACCACTAAAACTCCAGAAAAAACTCAGATTTATTACACGGTTGAAAAGTGCCCTGAAATACCTTTCCGAGGATATATTACACGCCTCCTAACGATTTTTCTATAATTAACTATGAATTAAATACGAACGGTTACCCGAAACTGCCAGTTTCGGTCCAGCTGCAAAAACGGTCCAAAACAGCCTAGCTACGGTTTAAATCAGACTTTCGGCAAAACACGAAAAACCTTCCCGACTCGAATAGGGAACTATGGCCACCAAAATCACCTCAAAACGAGTTACGAGTAAAAAGTTACGGTCCACGCAAAACAGTGGCAGATTCCAGGAAAATCACATAAAATGACGAACCGCAGAACTTGCGACCACTTTTTCTCCCAACTCGAGGCCGAATCAGTTCTCCGCCAAAACACAGAAAACGTACTCGGTCCCGAGCTCGAAGCGTGGGCGCCAGTTTCGGCTCAATCGGAGTTACGACGGAGGAGTTATTACCGTCACAAAACAGGGGCTGGACCATTTTACGCATAAAAGAAAGATTTTAGAAACGACGGTTAAAATTACACGGCTTAACGATTAAGTTACGGTTTAAGGGTTCGATAGGAACAGAGGTCAGGTCACGCCACGCGCCACCCACTGCCATCTCCGGCAGTGGCGGTCGCCGGTGGCGACCGGCGGCGGCCAGCGGCGGCCGGCGGTGGTCTTTCTTTTATTTTTTTGATTACGATAGCACGCGACAAAACCCGATCATTCTCCCTCTCACTCTCGACCAGCCTCAAGCACACGCACCCACGGCGGCAGCCACAGCCGTCCGTCCACCACCGCCACAGCGGCGGCGACGGGAACAAAAGGAAAAAAAACGAAACAAAACGAAACGATTACCTTATGACGACGCTACACAAACACACGCGATCCTTCTCTCCCTCGAAACTCCGGCGAACTGCAGGTCTCTCTCTCACTCTTCTTTTCCGGCGACTGCAAAATTCCGGCAGCCACAGGAGCTCCGGCGTCGCTCCCCCTCTCTCTACGCCTCTCCCTCTCTCGAACTCACTCTCTCTACGCCTCTCTCTCTCTGCCGCACTTCACCACCAGAAAACGAGAAGGAGAAAGTAGGTTTAGGGATTGCTTATGTTTGGGTCTCGCTGGCTTGGAATGCAAGGAAGAAAAAAAACGAGAGTCATGGGGGGGAAAGGGTTCGGCCTTTACTTGCATGGGCCGGACCTTGCCCAAATTTTCACATTAGCCCCCCAAACTATCCCTATTTTACTAACTTCACTAAAAGACATGGATTTTAACATTTTTGGTCTTAACGACAACAAACCCCGAACCAAATCAATTAACGGTACACACTTTAAATTAATTAAATAAATAAAAGAAAAACGTACCGGGACACGGGCTTTACAATAGCCAGCTGACATCAGATGAGGCTTTTGAGAAGAAACATGAGTTCTCAGTGGTTGTTGAGTCCATGTTTATTACATAAACATTTTCCAAATGATAACCGCTGTGAGCTATCTTCTCCTTTTTGTCAGCGACAAAGCAGGATTCCTTAGTAAAGATTACTTTGTTATCCTTGTCGCAAAGCTGACTGATGCTTAGAAGATTATGCTTCAGTCCTTCAACATATGCGACTCTTCTGAAGGTTGTTGTACCATTAGATAGTACACCAAACCCTCGGGTATGTCCTTTTCCATTTCCACCGAAAGTTACAGAGGGACCCTTCTCTTCTTTGTACTCAGTGAGCAGGTTCTTCATACCAGTCATGTGTCTAGAGCATCCGCTATCGAGATACCAGATACCCTTATTAACCTGCATTACAAAGGAAGATTAGTTTTTCATGGGTACCCACATAACCATGTGTACACACTTGTAAGTGGGGTTAGAAGAAGAGGTGGAAGGTTCAGCAGTCTTCGCAGCATTTGAAGATTCAGCTTTGTCAGTCTTCACTTTGGTTAATTTCTTAACCTCAGTGGTCTTCTTTGCCTTGGGGGCAATGATCTTCACATTAGCTATCTTTTCAGCTTGGGTGGCTGTGGGGCACTTACTAGCAATATGATTTGTAAGTCCATAATGATAACATTTCCTATAACCAAAAGTAGTTCTAGGACCATTTCATTGCTGAGCTTTTGATTTTGAATTAGAAGGACCAGCACCAAGTAAGCTATTGGCTTTTGAAATGGAAGGAACATTTAGTTCTTCGGATTTCTTACCAAGGATTTCCACTTTGATTCTAGGAGTAGATCTCTAAATAGATCCACGATGAATAAATCCAGAGATCTTATTCTTTGAATCAGAGGGATAAGTCACTGAAGCTTTAGAAGCGTTCAACTTTGGTACAGAGGTACCCTTCTGAGGATTTTTGTTAAAAGCAATTCCTTTACCTTTGTTTTTAAAGACTGAGGTAGGTTTTAGATAAATAACTTTTTCTTTACCTTTAGAAGTTAAGGTAGAGATTTCCTCAGGGATAGGCGGTTTAGAAGAGGAACACTGAGAGGATGAAGTATCAGCGACTGAGGATACGAAAGTTCCAAATAAGAGCATGGAACGATCAGTGGTTGGTTCTAGAGTATCAGCTTTGTAACCAAGACCACGTTTATCACTTAGGGGAATCTGAGACTTAATTATCTCAGTGATCTTTGTTGAGGAATTATACCATCCATCAACAGTAGCTTTTCCAGCTTTTAATGCAGCGATAGCTTCTTCGCGCTCGATTTTGACTAGCTGATTTAGGTGAGCTTGATCTTTAAAATATTCTTCAATTTTAGAAAGATTTTCTATTTGAAGGTGACAATTTTTAAGCTGTTCAGCGAGATCAAGGTTTTGATTTTCAACTACAGTTTTGCCATTCATGGCTTCATATAAACTTCTAGTCAAGAGATTGATCTTTCGAAGACTATCAGCTTCATCAATATTTGCAATATTGGTAAAGAAGGAAGGTGATACCTGAGTTGCAGAGGTTGAAGTAGAGGGAATGTCGGAATTGTCTTCCTCATCTTCAAGTTTGGCCATGAGACATAGATTGGCTTCATCATCATCTTCAGAGTCAGATGATTCTTCTTCGTCAGAGGTAGCCCAATCATAGTCAGCCATGAGGCCTTTGCCTTTCTTCTTAAAGGTTTTCAGCTTTGCATACCTTTCTTTCAGCTTTTTATATTTTTCATCTCTATTCCTGGGAATAAAGTTTTTCTTGGGAAAAGCTGAGGGTCTAGAGACTTTCTTTGACATGCACTCGCTAGTAAAATGTCCTATCTTTTCACAGTTATAGCAAGTAGCAGTAGCCTAATCAACAGGGGTTGATGATCTTGGCTTGTCAGTAATAGCAAGAGGTTTATTCTTCTTGAAATTTCTCTTTCAAGCAAATCTCCTGAACTTATTAGACAGGATTGCCAGTGTTTCATCATTATCTGAAACGTCAGAGTCTGATGATCTTTCAGAGTTAGTTTCCAACTCAGTGACAGTGATAGTCGATCGCTGAGTGGATGGTGACTCTGAGATTAAAGCAACATGGGTGCTTTTTGAAACTTTTACAAGATTCTTCTTAAGATGACTCGATTGCTCATGATTCAGCATCGTGCCATATAAGATAGAAAGGGTCATTGATTTTAGATCCTTTGACAGCTTGAGACACATAGAATAACTATCCCAGCTTTCAGGTAAATATTCTAAGAACTTTGTCAGTACATCAAAGTTAGAATATTCCTTACCAACAGTTTTTAGATCTATTATTAAACAGTTAAAACGTTGGTGTACTTCAGAGAGAGTTTCATTCTTACCACAAATGAAGCTTTCATACTGTCTTACCAGGTTGATCTTTCGAGAGTCCTGGACTTCAGAAGTACCTTCATACTGAACACAGATTGTATCCCACATAGCTTTTGAGGTTTTCAGGTTCATGACGGAATGGTAGACTTCGTCAGGAAGAGCCATGGAGAGTACTGATCAGGCTTTGGTGTCGATAGCCACTTTCTTCTTATCTTCATCAGTCCACATGTGAATTTCCTTAGAAATCAGCCTTTCTAGAATAGCAGGTCTATTCTCAGCGGCTGGAACTGCAGCATCAATTCTTACAGGAATATATGGGTCGTTTTCAAGATAATAATGCATAGTAGGGTCTACACCTTCTAAGAATAGAATCATCCTATTTTTCCATAAATTAAAATTATCTCCGGAGAATCTAGGGGGTTTTGCAAGAGAACTGTTGTCAATATAGTTTGGGTTTGTGTTGGTAGCCATTTTAAGAAATAGCTAGGAAGAGAAATCTTAGTATAGATCAGATCTTGTTTATGAGATTAAACAAATCTGCTCTGATACCACTTGTTGGTCCCGAAGGGCTATACAAGTTAGTAGAAGGGGGGGGGGGGGGGGGGGTTGAATACAAACACACGTTTTTTCTTTTCTAAATTGTTTATTGATAAATCAAGACAATTTACAACTTGTTGTAGAACAAGATTAAGGATAAACCTAATCTTAACAAGTCTTGAGAAACACTAAGTTTCTTGCACTAGAAATAGTTAAAGAAATTACGAATAATAACTTAAAAATAAGAAATAAGAAGATGGTCCGAGCACACTTCAAAACTGAAGTAAGGTTCTTCTTATATACTGCATGCATTTAATGCATGGCAGTATGGCTTTACATGTGGCGGCACCTGAGTGGTTGCATGTCATTGACCTTTGTAGACAACCTTAGGAGCCGCATGGTGCACAGTGTAGAATCAGAGTTGTTGTACGATTACAGACAAAAGGGATGTCCGTTCTGACAGTTCATACAGAGACGTGCAAGGGAGGTAAGACAATAGTAATATGCAGGGAGACTTCATGATCATCTTTCGTTGAGTCAGATCTTTATCAGCGAATGATAAAGTTCAGCGATTGCTGAAGTCTTCTACTTGATACTTCATGTTGAATGGACAGGTCTTGCTTCGTTGATATCTGCATCAGTTCATGAGTAGACTTGTCGCTGGTTCTTGAGCTTGATCTTCGACTTCAGCGTAGAACTTAGGTTTACGTGAAACTTGTCTTCAGGGATCATAAGTAAACAACTAACTTATCAGCGATCATCTCATAGACTGAACAGGCTCAGAGCTATATGATGATGAACAGTGTTCGGTGAATATCTAATCTAAAGAGTGAGAGTTCCTATCAGCGTTACTGTAAAGTCTTAGTACTTATCAGCGATAGTGAAACTCTGATACATATTGTTTACTTACATTTTTCACTAAGTGTTTAAGAGAGGGTCATTATCAAATCATTGAGGGTTTGGATCAACATTTATACTTTGATTGTTTCACATACTAATCTTGTTTCATTAAGATCTTTTGCAGATTTTGAGGGGGAGCTTATCTGATTTTAATCAGTCTATCATGATTTGAGGGGGAGCTTAAACATTTCAGTGTAAGTTTCTTCTGAATTTAATCTGAGATTGTTTGAAAGAAGAACGAAATTCAAGCATGAAAACATTTTGCTAAATGTTCAAACCACTTCTCGATTCTCAAACAGATTTTATGAATTTAGAAGTGTGATTTTAAATGTTTTTCCTATATATATACATATATAGATCTCGGATTGGTATAACATCATTTCTGACCGTGTGTTTCTAAAGATTAATACTTGTGTATTATCTTTTCTATATACTATCAAGTATTCATACACATCGGTTCAGCTTCTTATTGACTTTGTTATTACCATGTCTCAAAACGAAACATTTTTCGATGGTAATACTCCCGTTTGAATTTCAATTTCGTTGTGCATCATACATTCATTTCAGCGTAAGAACCTAAACGTTTCATTCAAAGATTGTTTATATTTGTTCATATAAACAAAATATCCAATTCTTTGATACCCTCAACCTTACATGATTATCATTCATGTTATTTGATATGATATGATTGATACATTGTCAGATTCTCAAACAAGTCTTTCGAATTCATTTCATTCTTTCAATATTCTTGTTGTGAGAAATCTTCAAAGATCAAATGCTCAAATCTTCATGATAATATTGAGGAGCATACATTCTGATGGCAATGTAAATCAAATGCCGATATTCTTAATTGTTCAAAATAAACTGTTGAACAACACAACATTTTAGGACAAAATTTTCATGGGAATCAGTGTGAGATTTTACAAAACTTCTATGGGTCCACGTTAACCAGTGTTTCATACCCAAGAAGTTATCCTTGAGTGATTTAGGGGTGAGGGGTCAAAATCAAAGAGTGGGGGAGATTACTCATACGGTTGAGTATCTCATTGTGCTGAGGTAAAATGTAAATGAGAGGTTGGTTAGAAGTGAGCGGATTAAAAACAGAAAGAGGGTGTGAGAACAGAGTTAAAAGAAAAAGAGAACTCTGCACCAGCCACTTTCTGAGTCGGGCAGCCACATTACTGATTGGTTCACATTCTTTGGTGACCATCATTGAAACAGGCACCTAGCCCATGTCAACTCTTGCTTTAACCACACCAACTACTCATTTCTTTCTTAACAAAGGAATGTTTCAATTTTCTTGGGGACGCAGCATATTATCTATATAATCTTCATTCGGAAGGTTTGGATATTGAAAAAGAAGGAAGTTTGCCCCACCTTCGCTCTTCATTCATGCACATTGAGTCTGTGGAAAACTTGTTGTTGTCTCAACAGTTTACACAATTTGAGCCTATAATTTTCAAGCATAAGTTGCTTCAATCATTTCTACACTGGCAAATACACACAAGGAATATGTTTTCTTGTCATAACGTTCATAGAATTTCCTTTGTGGTTTTTCGATGATTGAATGGAAGCCCTGGAGGAGTGAACATCAAAAAGCTCCTTTCCAAAGTGCATTCGTGTACAAAGTGGCTCCGTGCAACTTACAGGCATTTTAACTGATTCATTAGTTGTTTCAGGGTTACCACGTTACTGTTGTCTGAATTTGAAAAGATTCGGATAAATATTTTTGGAATTGACGGTTATTCAGATCTAAAGGAGGAGATTGTTATTGGTATATTCAAAGACTGCTGAAATTGAAAAGAATTTTGATGATGATGTTGCTCACAATCATCAAAAAGGGGGAGAAGATTTGATAGTTTCAATTTCAAGATAGAGAGAAGTTTTTTGTTAAAGTCAAGAAGATCGAGATAAAAAGCCAAGATGTTTCCAGAAGATTCGAAAAGGTTCAAGGTTCAAAGATTGTTCATTGTTCAAGAGATGAAGATACGCAGTTCAAGATATTCGAAAAGCTCAAAACCCCGTTAAAGCTCAAAAGCCATTTCATGTTTAAAGACTGAAGATATTTCTCAAAGATGCAAAGATCTGCACTACAATGTTTCAAATATTCGAATTACAAAGATCGGTGATACGAAGATTCAAGAAGATGAAGATTTTGTTTTTGAAGACTTTGACCAACACCACAAAGATATGAAGTTTGCAATTCGAGACTTTGATGAGTATTTGATTTTGAAGATCAAGTTAAAGACTAAAGCAGTCAGATTGGATTTCTGAAGACAACGCTTATTCGAAGATTCTTCAGAGTTATTGTTCTTCCTTCAAAGCGAAGAGGGAGATTGTTAAAAGAGCTAAAGTGTTGAAGATTTGAAGATCACAAAGAGCTGAAGACTATCGTCATCAATTTTTAAATCTTGAATCCATAGGGGGAGATTGTTAGTGCATAAAATGTATTCAATATTTAATGTGTAATTGTATTATTTGTAAGAGTCAAATACAATAGTCAATAGTCAAAGTAAGGGTGTTGATAGTCAAAGTCAACACATTTAAGTGAAAGTCAAAGATGTATAAATAGGACCTTGTAATAGGAAATGAAGAGTTGTCTTAGTTGTCATAGTGGAAGTCATTCATACGTACATAGAAAGGGAGTAATTGTAAAATAGAGGGATGACTTCTTAGAGAGATAAGTTAGAGAGAGAAAGTAGATCTCATTCATAATCTTTGTATTCTTTCTCTAATTCTATGAAGATCATGGACTTTTACATTGTTACTTGATTAGATCTGGGATCACACCTATGTTCAGAGTTGGCAATGGGGTATCTCTGATTGGACTTCCAGTTATCACTGAAGTAAAATATTAAAAATTACTACTCAAACTGTTCCGGCAATATCACGAAGATATGCAATTGGAGTCACAAAGACTCGTGCATGTGTGAAAGAAAGTAAATTCTATCTGTTTGGCTCAAAATATTGATTTAACTCGAGACGCAAGTTAAAAATCAATTCACACGGTGATTAGAATATGAAGTTCGGAGACCAGAGCTGATGTCTTCCTTTTTCAATATCTAAGACCCCTAAGTGAGGAATAGATATATTATATGCTAATCTCCGTGAATATATGAAACAAGCATCTGTTGGGAGATACTTGAGTGGCTGGGTGGGGTGACACGAGTTATCGACACTGGGTCCATGTTTGTTTCAGTATTCATCTCCAAAGAACGAGAATGAATAGATTGTGTGGTTACCCAGATAACTGACTCGGTTTGGTAAGGACCAATATTTCTTTTAAGTCCTGTCTCATCCTCACCATATTATTTTCTCTCCAAACTCATCTATCATCTAGACCCCTCATTATTTTCTATAAGGGATGTGTTTCGTGGGTAGGTCCTTCCGGTTCTGGATTGACCATAGAAACGATGTAATTCCTAACACTCCTTTCATGCAACGAGTTATTCAGTTAAGTAAACAGTGAAGTACGAGTTCTAAACTGAAATGTTTAGAAGTCAAAGCATTTAAGAACGAGTCCTGATCTGAGACGATCAGAAGTCGTAAAAATTAAGTCTGAATTCTGATCTGAAGTAATCAGAAGTCATTGTTTGAGATAACGGAATTCCAAGAAACATAATCAAGCGCTAAACAGATTGACTCAGTAAGCATAGTATTTGCAATAATGAGACAATGATCAGAAAGTTTAATTGTGAAGAACAAGTCACAATTAATATATCAGATAAGAATGAAATCATTTGCAAGAAATAGCGAACTTTGAAAAACAACTAGGAATTCAAACGAGTGTATTTCCATCGAAAATTCAACAAATATGTGAGACATGGAAATAACTAAGTCAAGAAAAATTGACACGTGGCAATCATGGAATTTAAAATTGGAGAATAACAAACACAAGTAATCAGAATGCATTGCCACCATCTTTGAATTCAGTTGAAGTTCACTAACCTTTCACAGAATAGTACTCCCCCTCAAAATTGGCATAACCTTTGAATGTTCGTCATGTGAAAAGAATCTTCTAATTTAAATGCACATGACATTCCTGCAAAACAGATTAGACAGATTTTGGTATCCATCTTTTGATGGATCCTTGTTGGTTAGATGCCTTATGAGGACATGGGATACTATAAGTACCATACCAATACTTTGCATGGTCTTTCTTCACAAAGTTACTTGTTCCACAATAAGAGCAACACAACTTCTGTGTAGATAAGCTGATCAATTTATTGACAGAGTAAACTCGATCAGTTTTCACAAAAAGTTTAGCGTGGAAAGCTGTGTTGTTCTTGTCACTTTTAACAGAGACGAATGACTTTGGAGCAGCAGTGGTTCCTTTAACTCTCCACACCATGTTTACTTTCTTGAAAGTTTGATTATCTTTATTATCAACACGAGAATTATAGAAAAGATTGGAAGGTCGAATCTGATCTTTTGAAAAATCATTTGATTTGACAAAATTCTTTGAATCAGATTTAACCTTTTGTTTCTTCAAAGACTCGGTAGCTAATCCAGATAATCTATTTGTATGCTTAGAAATCTCGGACTGAAAAATCTTTCTCTCTTTTGAAAAATCATCTTTTAAACATTTTGCTCTAAAACCTTCAACTTTCGTCTTTTCAGACTCTTTGATTAGAACGTCTAATTCTTTCTCCAAATCGGATATTTTCAAAGAAAGTTCTCCATTCCTTTTAGAAAAGGATTTGCGTTCAGTTTCAAACTTTTCTCTTTCTAAAATCAAAACCTTTTCAAAGTCGGAGATTTGTGTTGAAAGTTTAAGACATATAAGCTCAAGACCCTTCTTCTCAAAGTCAGAGATTTGGTTGAAACACCAGATTGCTTTTGAATAAGCAATTGTCTTTCTTTTGCAAAACTTTCCTTTTCTTTATCAAAAATCTTTTCAAGAGTAGATAGTTTTCGTTTAAGCTCAAGGCTTTCATCGTTCAAGAGCTTACCTTTCTCTTCAAGTGTCGTTATCTCTTCTTGTGATGGCAAATCAGAAATCTTTCTTTTCAGCTTAGTGTTCTCAGTTTCTAAGATCGCTGCCTTTTCTTCAGATTTAGCCAACTTCTCAGAACTATTCCAGATTTGAGATTTCAGTTCCATCAGTTCTTTGACGTACTTGCTGATCAAATCATCTTTCTGCTTGATATTCTTTTCATTTAGTCTTGTTTGCTCTTTTTCAGTCTTCTCCTTCTTATCAGGCTCCTTGTGCTCATCTACCTTCTTCTTCCCTTCGTTTTTATCCGGATAATCATGGCAATGCAGCTGGTAGGTTCTGGAGAGCTGAGCCAGTGCTCTCTTAAAGGCTGTGTATTCATCATCAGAATCCTGACAAGATGCTTCATACTGAGATGAATAAGACATTTGTTACCTGAAAAATTATGATCGTTAATCGGTGTTACTTTGAAAAATCAAAAATTGCGGAAGAAAAATCAACAATTTAAATTTGAGAAACGAATTTAAGAACTAAATTCGTTTCCAAAAAATAAATTTTATTATCGAAATCGAACAAACGAAATCAATCTTCGAGACTGAAATCTGCAAAAGAACAAACCAAGTTAGATCAAAACGACAAAATGAACCACTAAAAATGATAAGCGTCGCGAATAAGGTCAAATCGTCGCCAAAAATCTCAAACGTCACAAAAAAATTGCAAATCGATCGAAAAGAAAAATTGCAACTTTCGTTAAAACTTTTAATCACGAGACGTGCGGTAACTCGGGTACCGACGAGAACTTACCAATCAAAACCTACCAAAACACAACTTACCGGATAAAAGTTCTTTCCAAACAAAGCTTACCGGGTGAAAAAGGACTTACCGGATAAAGATGTTGTGACTTACCGGGTGATATGAAGTTCCCGGATGCGATTACCGGACAAAAGTTACCGAACAAAATAAAAGAGACAAACCTTACCGGGTGATTGAGATTTTCGCAAAATTAGCACTTACCGGATGATAACGTTGTGACTTACCGGGAGAGACTGTTGGTCCGAATGAGGAGCTTACCGGATAAACCTTGTTTACCGGATGAAAATCAAACCAAGCAAAAACAATTAAAATTAAACAAATCAAAAAAAAATTCCAACTAACTAAATATATATATATATATATAGAGGCGGGTTCAAACGAGGAGCGTACCAATTTAAGAGAACGTGAGGAGCAATTGACAGTTATGAATCACATGTGATTCGCAGTTGTGGATCACATGTGATTCACAACTGATCTGGACTCGAATTGACAGTTATGAATCATTAATGATTTACAGTGTTGAATCACATGTGATCCGCGACCTACAGCATCGCGCCACGCCTCGCGCCACTTTTGCGCGAATTTTCGAGAAAGTTCCGATTTTTTAGCGTTGTAAATCATATGTGATCAGAAGCATGGGAGTGCTCCTCACGTTCTCACGTTTTGACGCGCTCCTCACATGAACCTTCCTCTCTCTCTCTCTCTCTCTATATATATATATATATATATATATATATGCGTATGAAGTATGTACGTGATGTATTAAAATGAATTGAAACATTATCAAGCAAAGCAAAACAAACTGCAGCGATTGTCAACTACAGTCAACAAGTACGGCTAAAAAAATAAAGTCATCCGGAAAGTGTTAACAAGAAACGATTGGTCAAACGTGAAAAACCAATTTGGTCAACAACTACGGCTAAAAAAAATTAAAGTCATCCGGAAAGTATTGGTGTGTGTGAGGTTACCGGGTACAATTGTATCCGGACAGATTATTTCATCCGGACAATTGGTTTCTTCCAGTAAGTAAAAAAAAATATCCGGACACTTTAGGAAATAGGTGAAAAATTAGGAAACTTACTCGGAAACAATGAGAGACGTCCTGAAACTGCGGCTGTGGTTGCAATTCGGATCTGGAATCGATAGGGTTGCTTGATTTCACTCTTGTAGGGTTAGATTTTGACCAACAACACAAAAACAAACACACCCAAATTGATTTCCAACCAAAATATGTCCTATTTTTCAACAAACCACCACAAAACTTAAGAACACCAAAACTCAAGAATAGATTTTTAGATAGACAAATTAAAGCCTTTGAGAATTGATGTAAACGCAGATAACATCAGATATAAACGAGTAAACAATCGAGATTTAACAAACGAATTATTAAATCAATGAAAGAATTTTGCAAACCCGATTGAAGAACGATTTTCTTAAAAAAATATTGCACTATTACGAAAATATTATGGGTGCCTTCTGGACTTCAAACGATCAATTCAACCGTTCAGAATGTGAATCGGAATGTCGTGAAGCTACTGTCCAAAAATCGTTTACGATCCGACGGTTCAAACTCCGGGAATAGGCGAAACGGCTCGCTGTGTTTTCCAGAAAAATTCAATACGAATTTTTATCCTTTTTCTCGCTTTCGTTCGATTTCTTCTATCCTTCAAATCACCGATTCGGCTCTGATACCAATTATGAGTTCCAGTTTGATCAGGTAACAACGATTCAATGAGAAATAACAAGAACAATTAATGATTTCAATCTGTCATCCCTCTCGTATTCATGAATCAAGATAGTTACAAAGGTTTGAATAAATATCAACTATCTATCTCTAAAACAATTAAGCTCTCATGAATCTATAATGAATCGCTAACCTAATTCTAAGGTTAACATAACCTTATATACATAGGCCTTAGACAATAAGGCCCAAGCCCATTAATCACAAAACTAAGCCCAATTAACAATAATTAAGGCTTTTACAATAAATAACCTCTATAATTAAGCTAATTACGCTCTATAAAATTATTTATATATATTTCAAATATGTAGGACATTTATGGTCCTAACAGCCACAAATCTCGTTTTGTTTCTAATGACCACCCCATCCTCGTCCTTTTTGTTTCTGAAGACCCGTTTTGTCCCTATTGCTTGTTTTCCTCGTGGCAGAGGTACTAGGGTCCATACTTTATTTCCCTCAAACTGTAGAAGCTCTTCTTGGATAGCATCCACCCAGTTTGGATCATCTAGGGCTTCAGAGATTCTGTTTGGCTCGATCACACTGATGAAATTTGTAAAGAAACAAAAATTAGCCGTGGCTGATCTTGTCTTGACCTTTTCAGAAGGGTCTCCGATTATAAGGCTTGGAGGATGGCTTTTCGTCCATTGTGTTGTTCTTGGAAGATGGTCATTTGAGTCATCAAGATGAACCTTTGTAGTTGCACGATGTGGTTCTGGTGCAACCTCTGTTGTAGATGGAACTTCTGTGCTTGTGCTTGGTATTTCAGCTTGTGGGACTATATGGATTGAAGATGGAATTTGATCCTCTGAGGAAGTGGAGACAGAGTCTTCGTTTTCCTCTGGTATTGATTCCTCTGTAGTCGCTGGAGTAGGTATTTCAGGAGCCTCTGTGGTTGAGTCCTTGGTCGTATTATCTTCAGCTTCTGTTCGCTCTCCCTCAGCACGTGCATCTGTATGGTTCACAGAAGAGGATGAAGTATTTAATGGACCAGTTAGAGATATACCTGACTCAGTCTGGTTGGCAGAAGATGTTTCTCCAGAGGCTCTGACGGCTCCAGCAGAGGGATCAATATCATCATGTAACATCTCTTCAAATAGAAGATTTAAGTCTTCTACTCTTGTCTTTGGGATGCCAGAGGATTCCTTTTTTAGACCGAGTTCTGAACTGGTTTGTTCGGAAGTCTTTTGAAAGGAATCGTGAAAAGACACATTGATGCTTTCTACAATGGTTCGTGATCGCAGAAGATAAACTCTGTAGGCCTTAGAGGTGGCAAAGTACCCAATGAACTTGCCTTCATCTGCTTTCACCTCAAACTTTCCTCTTGTTTCTCTATCATTTAAGACAAAGCACTTGCATCCAAATACATGAAAGAACTTTATGTTTGGTCGCCTTTTGTTGATCAAATGATACGGTGTCTTGATGTGCCTTTTTACTATGGTTGATCGATTTTGGGTGTAGCAAGCGGTTGATACTGCTTCTGCCCAAAAAGACATTGGTAATCCCGATGCTGTCAGCATAGTTCTTGCAGCCTCCACAAGCGTGCGGTTCTTTCGTTCAACCACGCCATTCTGTTGTGGGGTGCGTGCAGCAGAGAAGTTCTGTGATATGTCTTCTTCTGTAAGATAAGCTTCAATGAAAAAGTTTTTGAATTCTGTGCCATTGTCTCTTCTTAGTTTCTGAATCCTGCACTCATACAGAGCTTGGATTCTTTTCATTAAATTTATCAGAATGTTTGGAACATCTGATTTCTTTCTGACAAATTCAACCCATGTAAATCTTGAATATTCATCGATCAAAACAAGTATATATTTCTTGCCACCTAGGCTCTGTGTAGCGATTGGACCGCAGAGGTCAACATGAAGCATGTACAGAGGTCTAGGGCAAGATACATCAGTCTTGCCTTTATGGGAAGCTCTTTTGAGTTTTCCCATTTCGCAAGTAGAGCACAAATGATCTTTATTAAATTTAACATTTGGCAGACCTTTGACTAGATCAAGTTTAACAAGCTTATCTAGAGTATGAAAGTTTAGGTGGCAGAACCTGTTATGCCATAACCATGCTTTTTCGCTTTTACAAGCAACAAGGCAAAGCTTGTCTTCCTTGTTCTTGGCACAGAAGTTCATGAGGTAAAGATCGCCTCTTCGTACGGCTCGCAGAAGTTCGACTCCTGTGTCCTCTCCTTGTAGAGAGCAGGAGGTTCTTTTGAACATTAAGTCGAAACCCGTATCGCAGAGTTGGCTAACACTGGGAAGATTGTGCTTAAGGCCATCCACATATGCAACTTTGCATACGATTATGTTTTCCTTTTTGATGACTCCGTGGCCTTTTATATACCTCTTTTTGTTGTCACCAAAGGTCACAGATCCTCCATCGAGTTTATCTTTGTAGGAGGATAGTAGACCTATGTCGCCAGTCATGTGTCGCGATCATCCAGAGTTAAGATACCAGATTGGCACATACTGCTTCTGCAAGACAACCAGAGAGTTTTAGGTACCCATATCCAAATGGGTCCAGGTTTGTTAGGGGTCTTCAAGTTTGCCTTATCATTCTTGGGTTTGGTTTTAGCTTCTTTTGAAGAACCATTTTGTTTCTTCTTACCCTTGAATTTAGTATTCTTTTTGGGTGCAGAGAGGAAACAATGTGGACTTGAGAAGTGTTGGCTTAATTGATGCATGAGATCAAAGCAATGACAATAATGAATGTGCGAAGAGATTTGCTTGAACTTTTTATTGAAAACATTAAATGGGGGCACAGAGGCATTACATTCTATCTTTAACATTTGACTTCCTATTACAAGAAGACCTATGTAGGCTAGATTGTTGTTTGCAAAATCCTTTGTTAAGAGTAGCCTTCTGTGGACCCCTTCTGTGGTGAACTTCTGCAGGTTTCACTGTCACAGAAGAAAAAGATTTGTTATTTTCATCCCATTTACCCTTTTGTTGCCATGTTAGTTTTTCTTTAATAGGCCTTAAGGGTTTTGAAGTCTTTGAACTTGTTGAATTTTGAGAGGACGTTTTCTTTTGTTGTTTGATCTTCTCAAGCTCAAGAGAGGTTTTGGCTTGTATACACATGTCCAAAAAATCTGGACAGATAGGAACTCTTGTGATTTTCTCCTTGGGAGGAATAGTTCTGTTAAGAACTCCGGAGGGTAGTTTAAAATCCTCTGAGTCACAAGGTACTATCTCTGACTTATAGTCAGTCTCAGATTCGTCAGAGGATGAATCGTCCTCATATACAGAGGTTGAGTCACTTAATTCTCTTTCGACAGAGGCTGGACTTTCAGAGCATGTGCCATACTCGCTTTCTTCCTTTCTTTCAAGGATATCTTCTAAGTTAACCGAAGTTTTCATCGAGGTTTCATCAGAGAGATTTTGGTCATTATTGAGAGTACTGGGACATTCATAAAAGTTGTTTTCACCGATTTCCAATAATTCCTTTTCAGAAATATGGGTCAGTTTTTCTTCTGTTGAAGCAGGCAAGAACTCAGGTGCCTCTGCCGATAGTTTCTTCTCAGAATCTATAGTGCAGACAAAGGCAACCTGGGATTGAGTCTCGGGTTCACCAAACTTAAAGATTCCTATCTGATCTTGTGTTTTCAGATATTTCTTAGGTTTGGAGGCTCTTTTGACAGAGGCTGATGATGGTAGATCTGTGTTTTCAAACCACACATTTACCATCTTCAGAGGTTTCCTTATGTGAGGTTCACCAGAGACTTTTCGCCTTTTGCTTACAGAGAGTGAATTTGGAAAACCGGGTTTTCTTGTACTTCCAATACGAAATAGAGACGACAGAGATTTGTTTCTTTTGTTTCCTGTGTATGGATCTATATCACAGAACCCAATTCCCCGTCTCCCTATTTGTGTATTAATTTTCTCGTACACCTTCTATGCATCTTGATATTTCTTAATTAACAGATCTCTTCTGAATAAATCTTGACAGAGGACTTCTCTTTCCTTTTGAAAATAATGTTTAAGAGCTAGAACATTCATTCTGTCGCTCTCAGCGTCCATAAGTTCTTTAGATTTTGCTTTTAAGGCAAAGTTAAGTTCAGAAATCTTTTCTTTCAAAGGATTTAGGTATTTGTTCCAGTTTGTTTCAATTTCTTCCTTTTCTTGAAAGATTTTAGCCTTTTCTTAAGTGAGAAGACTAGCTTCTCTCTCAAAGAAGGTAAGCTTCTTCTGAACACTTTCGCAGGTCTTTTTAAGTTCTGTGTATTCAATGTTGAGTTTAAGCAAATCAGCTTCTGCTTTATTAGTGTAAGAGTTAGAAGTGGATACCTCACTATCGGAGTTGGAGCTGACCTCTGCCATGCCACAGAATAGGGCGTTCTTCTTTTCTCCTTCGTCAGAGGATGTATCTGACTGCCAGTTTTCTTGATTCACCATGAGTGACTTCTGAGCATAATATTCTGCTTTCTTTTTGTAGAAAGCAGAATCCCTCTGAGGGCGGTTTGATTTGCTCCTGCATTCATTGGCGTAGTGTCCTGGCCTACTGCAATTGTAACATCCTTGGTTCTGTGGAGCGTTGCCAGCCTTGTCATCTGACATCTGTCGGTCACTACCTCTGTCATTCCTGTCATTCGACCTCTGTTGGTCGATACCCCTGTCGTTCTTGTCATTTGACCCTTCTCTTCCACGATCATCTCTTCCGTAGCGTTCATTACCAGACTTCTTCTGATATCCTCTGCTGAATTCTCTTGTCAAAAGGGCTAACGATTTAGCTATAGAGGCCATAGTTGCCTCCTCTTCTTCCACCATCTCCTCCTCTTCACTATCAACGATCAAGATTTTCTTCTTCTTCTCCTTCTTTTCTTCCACAACTTTCTCCTTCTTCGGCTTCTCTTTAGCTTCTGTAGCCTTACCAACCAGCGCAAGAGGTGCACTGATTTGAGCTTTTGCTTGTGCAATCTGAGGCTCTTGGGCTGCCAACGTTCCATAGAGATCTGACAGAGTCCAGGAGTCTAAGTCCTGATTTGTTTGCAGACACATAGACAGCTGGAGCCATTCTTCATTGAGACTCTTTAGGAACTTCTTGCACTTGTTGATTAGAGAGTTGAACCGATCATATGTTGTCTACACAGTTTCGGTCGGCAGAGCTTTGAATGCGTAGTACTCGTTGATGCATTGGGCTCTGCGGTTTTTCTGAGTTTTGGCCCCACCCTCCAGTTGTTTTTCCAGTTCCTTCCACAGATCGTATGCAGATTCACACGCATCTAGGGATTGGAAGAGGTCATTTGGGATGGCCATAATCAGAAGTCTCTTAGTCTTCTGAGCAATTTCATATTTTGCCCAATCAGGGTCTGACCAAATGTCCTTGGTCTTTGGTTTCTCGTGCTCAGGGATTTCTGGAGTGTCGTCTGTGGCAGGTACACGGGGTATTGTGATCATTGGTACGAAAGGAGGGTTGTTGATATAGTAGACGAGTTCTTTGTCAGTACCCTCGAAGAAGTGAATCATTTGTATCTTCCACTGAGGGTACTCATCTCTGAGTAGTGTGGGTGGCTTGGTTAAAGAACCAGCGGTGAAGAAGTTGTTTGTGTTTGTCATTTTGAAAGAGGTTGAGAAATCCAGAAAATAGGGTATGAACAGTAAACTTTCAGAAGATGAAGTGTATGTTTCGAATGGTGTTTATAAACTTAGAAACTTTGAACAATGCACTAAAATGGAGATTTAATCGAAGAAACAGACTGTAAGTTTACCAAAGTTGAACAGGTCGAGAATGGCAGAAAAATATAGGCTGTTTTGAAATAAGTGAAGAACAGGTTAAAATTACTCCAGGTTTCCACCAAAAATCATTGTAAGTGAGGATCTCTTGATATAGAAAATCAAGAACTTCTCTGATACCAATTGTTGGTTCCTGTTTTGCTTAACAATGATGATTCTATCTAATAGTTCAAACAAGATATAATGCATAAGCGTTTTTAACGAACTAAAAGATATAATAAGGTAGAAGAACACATAATATCAAATACGTAAAGTGTAAATAACACAGATAAATAGCTCAATAACCCACTGTATATTGATATGAATAGAACACCAAGAACACGGATGATATAACAAGAATTCTGTTCTAATGGTGTGTGTGTTGTGTAAAGCTTAATGGAAGAACTCAACATGAGTCTTCTATTTATACTACTTCTAAAGGGGACAAGCTCTAGACAAAAAGGACTGAAGGTACAAAGACACTATTCAGGTACTGTTGCAAGTACGACGTTAATTAAATGCGCCGACTTCTACTAAGGCTAAGACCCATCAGAGTTTGACACGTGGAGTTGCCAAGTCACGCCTTGTACGAATGATCTTCAGGATCTTCGTACAGCAGAAATCGTGAGAAGCACGATTGTTCTTGTATAGAGCTCTAGTCTTTTATACCACAGAGGATCTGTCAAGTGTGACAGAGGCTCCGTGGCCTTGTCCGTATTGAAGAGTCACTTGGCGATTCTTTACTTTGGTCTTCTCAGTTACTCGACAGAGCCTCTGTCGAAGACTCTTATGCTTCGGTCTTCTTGGTTACTCGGCAGGGCCTCTGTCGAAGACTTCTATACTTAGCCTATTATTCAATACTTCTATAAACAGAAAGATTGGAGCTAACATCATCAAATCATGGCAATCATGTATGGGGTGTACTATGATTTGCCTTTGGACTATGGCACTCTCATGATGCTGGGGATTATCAACACAATAGACCACAGAATCTCTGCATAGTGGGCAAATGGAAACTCAACCAAAGATCTTCCACCACTACAATATCAGAGGATTCTAGGTGTCCTACTAGAACCTCTGCTTCAAGTAGAGAAATGGCCAATGGAGGGCCCTGTTGTGAAAACATACCCTATGGGAAAGAACACCCCAACAGAACATGAAGCTGGGTACAACATCTGCAGACCTCTTCCAACCAAACTTCTGGCATATGCAAGTGACGAAGACCTTAAGATAGCATATTTACGCGATTACAGGACTCCTGAACCGAGTCTAGTGACACCCCCGCGTCTAGGAGCCTCTATAAGTGACCAGGTAGTAGAGAGAATGAGCGATGAGGAGTGGGCAACAGCCTATGCAAAGCACGAACAAATACAGAACAACTTCCTTCTTCAGATGATCCAATTAGAGACTTCTGCTTCTAAGAGAAAACCCTCTGCCACACACCCTAAGAAGAAGAAGATCACCAAGGCAAAGAAATCAACAGAGGGCACCTCTACAAGTGCTGCACAAACCCAACTATCTCCACCACATGCAACAGTGGTCGAATCCTCTCCCTCATCATAAAGATAAGAAAAAGAAGAGAAAACACAAATCTTCTGAGGAGGGTGCCCCCAAACCAAAGCGAAAGAAGCACAAGAAGAAATCCAAGAAGTCAATCACACCTCTGCAGACAATTCCAGAGGAAGAAGAGATGGAAGACGAAACGAGTGAACAACCTCTGCAATCCCCAACTCCCATCAACTATGCAGATCAGGGTGACTTCAATACATTCCTTCTACGCCCCGACATTGTTGACTCACTAGATACCTCAGGGTGGACCACAGAAGCCATCACAGACTTGGACACCTCAAACCCAACTGATACAATCTCAGAGGTGGATTCTGATACAGAAGAGGGTTACCAAATGAAAGACAGGCGTCTACACCCAGATCTACGACACTTGGCTTCTTTCCATCCCATGTACGCCTCACTCTTACAAGATGCAATTGAAGCCGAGGGCACTAGGGAAGAAGTAGCAACAGAGGTAGATACTGCGAGCACTGAGGGTGAAGTAGCGTTAGGATGTTTGACAGAGGGTGAAGCCCTAAAAGATGTCGTAGATGGAAGAGGCACACAACCCCAACCAACTCCCAGTGCAACCCACATTACTAACACCGCCAGTCTAGTGGCAGAAGGTGTTATTGAAAAAGAGCACCACAGCTCGACCCCACCCCAAACTGACCGGGCAGAGGTAACTCTTTCTACCTCTGTACCAATCTTAGCAGGGGAAACCATTCTAAGGGAGTCCTCTCCAAAGGGCTTACCTTTAGTAAGTGATCAATTGCCCCAGATCACAACAGACATCCCTACAGAGGAATTCGTTTCCTCTGACACGCACACACGACTAAGTCCAATAGGCTCTTCAGAGGAGCTTAGAGTGCACGAAGACGAAGGAGCTCTAGAAAAGTCCCCGAGCCAACTTGAGAATACTCTCGTACCCGTCTCTGGAGCGGATCAGGACAATGTTCTCAACAGAACCTCTATAGAGTATGAAGCTCAAAAAGCTTCTACTCAAGGATTAGAGGGAAATCCTTCCGCCCTCAACGTACAAACAGGGGCAAAAGAAGGTGTCCAAGGAACACGGACAAACTCTGGAGACGAATGTGTTCACCCAGCGGTCACACCTAGTCCACAAGTATCAAGGGATGAGTTCCAAACCCTTGTCACCTCTGTGGACAACACATTGAAAGAGTTGAAAATCTCTTTTGATTATTTTGCAGATACCACCACACGGGCCTTTACTGATCTGAACACCAAAATGGACAACTTGTCCACAGAGGTGAGAAATGCCTGTGCCCAAATGAAAATAGCTGCAACAACCTCTACTGCCACCACCGCCTCTGAATTTGAAAAGGCCACTACAAGTGCATTTCAGGCCTCTGTCAAAGACCTCCTTGACCAGTTGAAGAAGGAACAAACCTCTACCTCTACGGGTCTTACTCCAGAAGACCTAAAGAAGGCCCTAGAGCAAGTTCAAGAGCACACTACAAAGGAAACTCGGCCATGAAGCCATCCGACTACATGACCAGAGCATAACTGACAAAGCTTGGGCTAGGAATACTCGACCAAGTGACAGAATTCATCAGAGCCTTCACCACAGCTAATGCAAACTATCTAAAGGACTTTCAGAGGAGTGTGGGCAGACTAAGATTCAACACAGAAGCAGAGGTTGCCAACCTGCTCAGCATTTGTGACGACCTCTGCGTTAAGATGATAGCTGCAGGGGCCACTAAACCAAAAAAGACAGAAACTTCATGCCGTGCAGAGGGAACTAAAGATAAGAGTCAGGATGACTCTGATGATGTTTCTGATGGATCATCAAGTCATCATGAGGGGGAGAAGACAAGGGAGAAAGCTGTTAGCAGAAGTCTATATGCACCACCGATATCAGCAGAACTCCTAAACCAAGTACCTCAATCTGAAACCCAAGGAAAAAAACCAACAGAAGACCACAGAGGCAACACCTACCTCTGTGGAAACTACCTCTATAACCATCGAAGACTTATCACTTCCAACCCCCAAACCAACTGAACAAGTACAAATTCTTACATCCTCCGAAGAAGACTAACCAACACCAACAACACCTAAACCAACAGAAGACAAACCCCCTTCACCAACACAAAAAACACCAGAGGGACCAAAACTACCATCCCCTACACCAGAAGCTCAAACAACAAAACATCTATCTCCCACATCCAAAACCAGAACCAAATCTATTGCTCACAAACAAAGGAAATATCTGAGCAAAACCACAGAAGCCTCACCAACCAAAGCCACTTCACCAACCAAGACCCCTGTAAAACCAACAGAGCCATCAACACCAAAACTAGCAGAAGCACCTCCATCTAAGCCCTCAGAAGCTCAACCGCTAAAACAAACAGAGGCAATCCATTCTGTACAAAAAGAAGATCTACAGCCGAAGGCAAAAGATAAAGGCAAGGGAATATTGACAGAGGAACCAAAGAAGAAAAGGCCAAAGCATCAACCCCCTGAGAAGCTGATGAAGAGTTCTTTTGATGCTTATGTCACCCCGAAACCTGAAGAAGAAGACTGGGCCTTCAGCATTCCCCCTCTGTCAACCACACCTGTCTTGGATCCAAAGGTAAAAATCACATAGGACAGGGTCGCCCAGGTAAAAAGACAAATGGACGCTCTACGAAGGCCCATGCCTCCACCTGGTGCACCTCCTCGAAAAATGGAAGAAGTAATGTACATGTATCTCTACAACAGAACTATCAGAGATTCTCTACCACCAACTATTCAAGATCCAAACTTCCGTGCTGAGCTCGAAAACATCTTCACTAGAACAACACCCAAACCTGTCAATCAAGTCTTCTCGACCTCCAAAATCGACAAGGTAATTTACTACAAGTATTCTCACACCAGAAGCCCGAAGATCTACTACAACATCTACAAAGTCAAAAGGGTGGACAGAACCGAGAATCAATTCTCAGATGCTGATCTGAGGAACCTAAGCCCCTACGACTTGCCTGATCTTCTGTGCTGGAGAAGAAAGAACTACAACAAAGGAGATGTTGTGCAGAGGGCATACAGGGTGATCAAAAAGGCCATGCGCGATAAACTTCTGTTATATAGCCTAATCGACTTCCAAGTAGGACGAGATCTCGGAGTGAGAAACCTAAGTCTCCGACCACCAGAAGACGAATGCCCACCCTCTGCCATACCAAACTCGATCATAACATCCCCAAAGATTGGGTATGTCTACCAAGATCCTGCGGGAAAGTCAAGATTGTTTCTGAAAATTGACTGCCAAAAGTACGCAACAAGTTCTCTCACAGAGTTCAGAGCCAACCTCATGGAGCACAGAGGAACGGAGTTGATGGATCAAGCCCTCGCCCATAGATTGATAGAGGTCATCGACTCAGTCATCAACTTCAGAACCCTCTGCATCAAAATCTATCACGAACTCAAAGAGGTAGGGATCGACAACAGGTCAATCGACGACTTCCCACACGCCCGAATCGGATAATCCCCATCCCTCCTCTGCAAATCTACTTTTCTCTTCAATGTAATCAAATGTAAATGCCTCTGGCATAATCTTATATGAAAAGAAAAGTTTCTACATAGGCCAATTACCTCTTGTCGTGCATACCCTAGGAAACCATGCACTATTTAATTTTTCATTTTTCAATACTTAGGGGGAGATTGTTAGCTCCAACTTCTACTGTTTATAGAAGTATTGAAAAATAGGCTAAGTGTTGACACCGACAGAGCTTCTACCAAGGCACCGATAGAAGAACAAGTGGACTTAACTGAAGACATTCACAGAAGACAAGGCCACATAGCCTCTGCCAAACTTGACAGAGCCTCTGTGGTATGAAGACTGAAAGACTTGGAAGAATCCTGAAGTTCAAGACAAAGACACTCGTGCCTCTCACGTTCCTCTGCTGTACGAAGATCCTGAAGATCATTCGTACAAGGCATGCCCTGACAACTCCATGTGTCAAACTCTGATGGGTTCCAGCATTTGCTGAATTGCGGTGCACTATGTTAACGTTGTACCAGTAGCTGTTCCACGATCGTGTCTTGTACCTTTAGTCCTTATTGTCCAGAACTTGTCCCCTGGTGAGTAGTATAAATATAAGGCTCATGTTGAGCTATTCAATTAAGCTTTGCACAACACACACACACCTTTAGAGCAGAATTCCATTTAACCTTCGTTGTTTTTGGTGTTCTTATTAAATCAATACAAAGTGAATCTTTGACTTAACCTCGTGTTTATTTATACTTTGTTTACTTGATTTCGTGTGTTATTCTACCACAGTATATCTTTTAGTTCGTTAAAACGCTTACGCACTCTATCTTGTTTGAACTAATAGATACTTAAATCATTGTTGAGTAAAATAGGAACCAACACGGTCAATGAAGACAATAAATAGTAAGTTCTTGGACAACACTCGTACGATCAGCTTTCGTGACCAGTAGTTCTCGGACAAAAACTATACGATCAGAATGAGTTCTCGGACAACACTTGTACGATCAAGCCTATTGAACAGTAGTTATCGGACAATGCTTGTACGATCAAAATGAGTTATCGGACAATGCTTGTATGATCAAAATGAGTTATCGGACAAGTTCTGTACGACAACTATGAATCTCATTATCGTCCGACTACTTTGAATGTTTGAAGATCTTTTTCATACGACAACTATGAATATCGAACAAAAACACTTTCAAAGTCCAAGATCTCACTCAAAACATCACCAAATGCTACCAACCTTTGCAGATATCTTCGTGATGTAAATCTGAACAATTCTTGTTTAGATCATCCTACCAAAAACACACTGGATCAATGACGTTCGATCCAAAACAGTAAGTTCCTCAAAATACCTAAAAATCCATCAAAACTCACTAAAACATGTTCTTTCGATCCGATTTCTTGCACAAACTAATCCAATTATCTAAATCGAACACTTCTATACCACAAATCGCACTCAAATCATCCTAAATCTGCCAAATCGATCTATGGTCCAAAAATACAAAAAATACCCAAACAATTCCTCAATTTTCACTCAAATTGCTTGAATCTGCTTGCTCTGATACCACTTGTGATCCCAGAAACAAGTAAACAAACAAGTAATCAAGCAATACTCAAGTCATCTCTCATTAATCTTCAAGAAGTAATTACAACATATAGAGAGAATATGACAAAGTATCTTGATGTTCTAAATCTCAAAGTTATGAAATCTAACACTAATCTAAGCTATTTATACTTAGACTAGAATTTACATTTTAGACCCTTCTACTTGGATACAATTGATAATTTCACCACTAACGGTTTCCAAGCGAGCTACCGGTGCGAATACTTCAGCATAATCAATGCCATATTGTTGACAATACTTTTTAGCGACTAACCTCACTTTGTATTTGTCTACCTCCCCATGTTCATTGAGCTTCGTCTTGAAGTCCCACTTCACGCATATGCTCTTTCCTCCCGATGGCAGTGTCGTTAGTTCCCAGGTATCATTTTTCTCAATCGCTTGTGTTTCTTGATCCATAGCTTGCCTCGATTTTACTGATTTCACAGCTTCTACGTACGTTGGGGGATCTTGATCAGCAAACAAGGCCAAAAATGACAATTTAGGGTCTTGATTAGTGAACAAGGCTAAGTGTCTCATCTCTGCACTGTCTTCATCAGAGAGACCATCACCGGTCTCGTAGTATGTCATTCAAAGTGGTTTCTACCGTGTGCGTCCTCCATATTGTGATCTCTCAACATCTGGAGTATTACTTTGAACAGACGAGTCTCCGGTATGTTTAGAGTCTCCTTTACTTTGAGTGGGTGATCTTTCTGGTTCAACTTCTACAGACACTTTCTCATTTCGTTCAATTTCTTCCCCTGAATTTTCGTCACTTTCCCACTCCAGATCGGCAAAAACAACCTATTTGTGACTATCCTCCCAGCTCCATTGTTGATTATCTTCGAACACCACATCCCTGCTAACATAGATTTTATCTGAAACATGATCAAATAACCTGTACACTTTGGACTCATCACTTACCCCAAAAAATACGCATTTTTGGCTACTGGAGTCAAGCTTTACCCTCTTCTCGTCAATACATGTACGTGACCGATGCATCCAAAAACTCGAAAGTGATCAACTGATGGTTTGATCCTGCTCCACGCTTCTTCAGTTGTATTGTTAACGATTGCGAGGGTTGGACATCGGTTTAACACATGCACAGTCCAATTGACAGCTTCAGGCCAGAAGGTTTTAGGAACTTTATTTGCGGACATCATACTTCGAACCATATTCAAAATAGTGCGGTTCTTTCTCTCTGCGACGCCGTTTTGTTGAGGGTAATATGTAGCAGTCAGCTGCCTCTGAATTCCACTTTCTTCACAAAAGTGTTTGAAATCCAGCGATGTGAACTCTCCCCCACGATCCGTTCTTAAAACTTTTATGGATGTCCCGGCTTCTTATTCAACTCGTGCTTGTAAATCTTGAATGTTGTAAATGCTTCTAACTTCTCAGCTAAGAGGTAAATCCAAGTTTTCCTGCTAAAATCATCTGTCAAAGTAATGACATACCTTTTTCTACTATTCGACATTAGGGAGATCGCTCCACATAGATCCGCATGCACCAGCTCAAGAATGTTAGAGGCCTTCCATGTGGTTTTATTGGAAAATGGAGCACGATGTTGTTTGCCTACTAAACAATCTTCACACGCTCCTTGAGAAATTGCATGTCTCGGTAGTCCTTTCACCATGTTCTTTCGTTGGAGCACTTTGAGGCTATTCCAACTGAGATGTCCATATCGACAGTGCCACAAGCTTGTTTGATCTATAACAAGTGAAAAACATTGTTGTTCCTCTGATGTAGGACGAGCAATCAGCGAAAACATTCTGTTATTCGTCATCTTAGTTTCTAAAATTAGGCCTTTCTGTGGATGAAAGACTTTACAGATCCCATGATGGAGAGAAACTCTAATTCCCTTCTCCTGCAACTGACCGAGACTCACAAGATTGTTTGTTAAATTTGGTACAAAAAAAAACTTCGGTGAGTACTAACACAACACCATTTACCTCCATTCGAACTTTGCATTTGCCTTGTACCATGAGACTTGAGTTATTGCCGATCATCACAGATTTCTTTAAGCTATCGTCAAGTTCACAGAACATGTTTTTGTTGCCACACATGTGGTTACTACAACCAGAATCAAGAAACCATATGTGCGCTGATCTAGTTTGCTTGATATCCACAAGAACCATCAATAACATCTCTTCTTTCACTTCTGTATACTGAGCTGTTTGATTCTCCTCCTTAGGACATTCCCATTGAAAATGTCCTAAGTCGTGGCAATTGTAGCATTCTACGGTAGATTTTTCATATGAAAGCCTACCGCCTCATCGCCTTCCTCTTCCTCGTCCTCTTCCTCTTCCTCGATAAAAGCCTCGTCCCGCACCACGTTCCTTTTGTTAGGTTCCATACGTGAATTGAAGAGCCTGTTCATCTTCCACATGTCTGCTCATCCTCTGTTCATGCACAAAAATAATGCTCTGGAGCTCATCAATGGATAGGATATCTAGATCTTTCGACTCTTCAATGGAACATACAACGTTGTAACAACCATGTTCCAAGTAAATTGGGAGAATAATGATTTCAGGGTGGAGTTTTAATGGGGCTTAAATCTGCAAGGACCAACTTGAAAATATGGGGTAAGAAGGGATAAAACCCTCTCAAAACCCTCATTCCCTCATTTTTATGCATTTGGAGGCTGGAGAAGTAGAGAGCATGAGAGAGTGAGCTTTGGGTGCTCTTGGATGGTTGAAGAAGTAGCAGCTTTGGAGTGGAGATTCCTTCACTACATCTTCAAGGTAATCATCTTCTTCCCAAACTCCTCAAGTGTTGTTGAGTTCTATGGTTTAAGAACATTTGGGAATTTCATCCTTGTTTGATCTTTTTGAGTCTATTGTTGGGGAATGGAGGAAATTCTTATCTTGTGTTTCTTGGATTGAATCTCGTTAATTTGTGAGTCTCCAATGAAATTTCTGAATTGTTCAATCAAAAACCATTAATGGTGTGTCTTCAAGATTTCTTCATCATTTGGCCTAAAGGGTTTTAATAGATGAAATCAAAAGGGATAAAGGGAGTTTTGATGTTGGTTATTGTCTTAAATGATTGGAGAATCCACCCCCTTCGATGTTGTAGCTTAAAATCTATTTGGGATGAGTTGGGATGGGGAAAAGGGTGAGTTTTGGCTGGAAAAGTCGAGCAGTGCGGGACAAGAGCCACGCGCGGGTTCTGGCACAGGTTGGGCCTCGCGGGAGGTCACGCCAGTTCTGCCTAGTCGTCTTCCGTTTTGTCTCGTTTTTAGTATGGGTCTAGGATCTAGGCGCCGATTGGGGGATTGTTTTAGGGATTATTGGAGGTGATTTTGGGATGTAGTTATATGATTTAACACCATTTTTATGACGTCCAATTCAGGTGTTCGATTTGAGCTAAAATGAGTTTCGGAGCGTGTGTCGATTTGCCGAAGCTCAGGTGAGTTCCCTTAACTCTTTTGTGCAAATGAAATCTTTTGCTAAAGTTTTCATAACTGAATATCGTATTGATCATAGTGGCATGATTAAACACTTTGAAAATCTTTATTATTACATGATGTCGAAATGTTTAATAATGCATGCAAGTTGTTTACATGTTCTTTATTAAGTGGTATGTTGATTTTGAGTCGGGTTGCACAGTGGGATTAGTGTACCTTGGGATCGTTTACATCCCTTGGGAGTTTAGTTGTGATGTGTTCCTTGAATCCGTTTCATGTGCACACAGGGCTGGCATCTACTAGGGGGCCATGGGGATCTATTGGGGGCCCCGATTTAGGATATCACGGTGAGGTGACAAGTGGCTATGAACACTGTGCAAATACCCAATTGATGTTGATTGGTTGAAAATAATTTTGATGTGCCTTTATGGCGGTTTGTATAATGCTAAATGTGGTTTTTAAATTGTTTTCGAGAGGGAATTCACTAGACCTCAAGGTCTAACCCTCGCTTTTCTAAAACTAAAACCATTTTCAGGTAAGAGTTTTGTTTAGGGTTTCATCTGAAGAGGTATAGTTTAGTGGAGGCTAGTAGTTCCCCGTCGGGCTTCTTGTAGCATCTCACTTATGAAGATATTTATCCACTGCGTACCTAGAGTTAGAATTGATGTAAATTGTATACTTTGGGACCATTTTTGGTTGTAATGTCACAAACTTTATTCTATGGATTTTGGGTTGTTACAAATGGTATCAGAGCCATAGTTTAAGGGATTTAGGTGACCGGATGGGCCAAAACTTAAACTGTGGAGTAAGGGAGACACAATTGAGATATAGAAAGCCAATAGGAAAGACATTAAGGGTGCGTTTGGTTCGTCGGATTCCGACGATATCTGATGGAATTGGAATGGTCAATTCCATTGACTGAATTCCATTCCAATGTTTGGTTATCCATGGCACGGAATTGAATTCCAAACATTCCCTCAACCATGGATTTCACCATTCCTTCACAAAAGAGATGGAATTGAAATCCATTCCATCCAAAAGTTTGAAAATGACAAAAATACCCTCTATAAAAAAATAAAACCCTACATGGAACGGCTTTCTTCCTCGTTGCTTTTCTTCATAGATCGACTTATCACTTTTCCTTTAGTTTTTGTCCATGGATCGACTTCTTTCTCCTTCTTTTCTTCGTAGGTCGATTTCTCCAATCTTCCAGATCAAGATCTTCTGAACCTCCTCTCTTCCTGCTCGAGAACTTCTGAACTAGAAGACAAACCTGCTCGATCTGCTCGATCGTCTTCACTTCACTGGTTCTGGAGATGGGTTTTTTCTAGGTCGTCTTTCTTCACGAATGTTTCCTTCTCTGTCTCCATCATAGCAAACTGGTTGGATGCACTCTTCTGCTGGTGTTGTGATGGTTAGCATCTTATGTCAGAAAAAGGGCAAGGGGTGCGGGGGGGGGGGGGGGGGGGGGACGAAGGGGATAAGGAAGGCAAAAGAGGGTAATTGGTCGAAGATGGAAACAATACTAGTTTATGTAACGTCCCAAAAATTACAAGGAATTTAAATTTTTAAAAATAATGCCTTCCATTATAAACAAACCATAAATTAGCAAATCCCTTACAATAAAAATAACGTCGTTAATTTAAACCGTCAAATAATATTTATGCAGCGGAAAAACTATCAAATTAAATGTCGGCGTTTAAAAATAAAACTCGAACAGCCTTCGCTTTGCGCTAGTGTGTACCGTCACGCTCGACTGCTACTCGCACCTGAAAACATAAGATATTGGGAAGGGGTAAGCACGAAGCTTAGTGAATTCTGCCACCTACGCAGGTAGTAATCACACATATATCGCCCCTACTCGCAAGTAGGCAAACAACACCACAATTACAAGTATAATAACAAATCAAGGTTTAAACATGTAATCACATACCTCGGTCCCACCGAGCCCTCGGTCCCACCGAGTACACATTATATGATGTCCACACTAGCTCAGTCCCACCGAGCCCTCGGTCCCACCGAGCCCTCGGTCCTACCGAGTATACATTATATGATATTCACACTAGCTCAGTCCCACCGAGCCCTCGGTCCCACCGAGTACACATTATATGATATTCAATCTAGCTCAGTCCCACCGAGCCCTCGGTCCCACCGAGTACACATTATATGATATTCACACTAGCTCAGTCCCACCAAGCCCTCGGTCCCACCGAGGTGTACACAAAACACATACCATTCACATATTATATAATTTACAACTAGCTATCACACCACAACTAGTTCACGTAAGCATACAATAACACGCAGAACTAACACAACATATATATAACTCCTAGTCTACGCAGTGAGAGAACTCACATCAAAGCAACGCAAGTCTCCGCAACCGCAACACAAGCCGTCCAACTTCACTCACCTTTTCCCACCTAATTACGTGTTAACAAATGTCAAAGTGACGCCCCAACCCAAAACCACGACTACTAAAATATAAAATACATTTTCCAGTTTTCACTCTAAAAACACAGGTCTGTTCGGGACCTATTTAACCCCTTATAAACTGATAAATCCAGAAATATTTTTCCATAATCACAAAGTCCCATGTCTTAGGGTTCCAGGGACATATCGCACGCGCTCTAACGATTTGACTACAATTTAATATGGATTTTACAAAACCGACTTGCAGAACAGAGAAAAACAGGACCTTTCAGTACAAAACCACAATTTGACACTAGCTATGGTCCGAACCGGTTTTTCCGTAAAACATATGAAACTTACAAGACTCAGAATGGGAGATTTTGGCACTGATTTCACCCCAATACGATGTTCCTAGAAAACGTTATGGCTTTCACAAAACAGTGGCAGAAACTGTGTACTTCACATGAAATGACAAATAATGCTTATTAACCCATTAAGTCATAGCTTAACCCAAACAGACCCGAACAGCCTACAAGCTTACCGGAGAAAGGTCATACTAGGCTGGACAACCACCGAGCACCACCCACATCCGCCTCCGGCAGCAGTGGTGGTTGGCGGCGGCGACGATGGTTACGGTAACCCTTCCAGCGAGACCTCCCAATGTCACCCACTCCCGACATACTCGCAAAACGCCCCCCGCACACACCCGCACCATGCACACCCCTGCACTCACCCCTCTGCCGCCACCACGGCGGCGTGCAGCGGCGGCCCCACCGCCGGCAGCCGTGGATGCGGCGGTGGTGGCGGCGGTTTACGGCGTTCCGACAACAAAACCACAACGAAAAAGAAAGGGAACACGGGATTACCTCAACGTGACTTCTCCTCCCCCTTTTCCGGCAGAAACGGTGACGACGTCTCTCTCCTCTTTCCGGCGAACTCTCTCTTACCCGGCGTCACTCTCTCTTCTCCGGCGTATTCTCTCACTTCTCCGGCGTATTCTCTCACTCTCGGCTCTCTCTCTACCTTCGCACCTCTCCCACTCTCGGCCCTCTCTCTTCTCCGGCCGAACAACGCTGGCAGCGCCGGTGATGGTGGTTCACGGGAGTTGGTCGACGGCAGCACTAGGGAGGAGAGGGGGTACTAGGGTTTCGTTTGGTGTTTGCGAGAGTGAAAGAAACCGAGAGTTACAAAGAAAAAGATGGGTTCGGTTCTTAAGTTGAAAGGAAACGTTTCCATGCAAACTAGATTAACAAAAACCACATTTAGTCCCTAGGTTTTTAAGGTACTTCCATAACTTAACATAACTTAGGATTTAAATATTTTGCCCAAATCCATTAAGCCCGTTAATACCCACGTTAAATAAAACTTTTAACAAGAATTAATACCAGGAAATTACATACCGGGATACGGGCTTTACAGTTTACCAAAATAAAAATATGATGTTAATTTACAAATTCATGGAAACAATAATTTACCTTTTTTTCATAATCAAATGTTAATTTTTTTACTATTTGTACTTTAAAAAAAACTATATAAAATAAAAGGTATTTTTGTCAATTTTTAAATTCCATTCCCATTCCTTTGTAAACCAAACAGACAGATTCCAATTCATTTGACAAAATATATCATTTCCTGTTAACCAAACACTTGGTCAAATATGATAACATTCCATTCCAATTCCTTCAGATTCCAATTCCTTTGACAGATTCCATTCCTTCAGAAATCATTCTACGAACCAAACGCACCCTAATTGTAGAGAATATTGTCAATTGGAGTAAGGACCCTCATATATGGGAAATTCAAAATCGCATCTGGCCAATGTTATTATGAATTTACAGGTGCATGGGTGTACTCAACCTCTATTGTTGGGATGATTGGTGAGTGTGATAGTATGTAAAAAGTTCTAACCTTGCAATTGATAGCAAAGGGTTGTTGTGTCATGGGAGATCGCTTATGATGTGATGTTTATACCTTCTAGGAGAAGTGTTGTTCGGTATGTTAATGAGCCGATAAGGGGTATAATTTCTTGGGGTTCAAAATGGATGAATAATTGGTTAGGGGCAAACCCCTAGTTTCTAGCGAGCCCCTACTCTTGGATTTGAGGTGTCGATCAGTTGGGATAGGAAGTGAGGACTATGTTGGAATCTTGAAAGCTTCAGTTCAAGACCGGGTGAAGGAATCTATCCTTTGACTCTTTAGTCAAGCGTTTTAGTGGCATGGTAATGAAGGAAAGATAAGAGTGTTTGACTGAAGTATGCGCAGGAGTAGAAAGTGAGGTAATTAGTCGATTTGGAAACCGGGTAGAGTGGTCGAACAGGTGGGTTGTGGAGCACTTGCACAGCAAGTTGTTGCAAGCGTGAGAAAGCTACTGTTGGTCATAGTAGGGTGTCAATGATAAGTTGATGTGAGTACAACGGCTGACCTTGTTAGAGTGAATAGCCTTCAATTGCATATTGAGTTTCATGCATTATGTCATTAAATGTTTTACATGAGTTCTTTCATGTTAAAGTATGTATGTGCGTATTGAATTTATCGTTTTAGAAATAACCCGAAGTGTGCAAGCGTGTGTTTAAAGAAAAAGACAAACTTGTTTACGTTGCACGATAAATTTTGAACTTAGTGATTTGCGAATTAGTTCACCCTTTTTCATGTTGAGAAAATATTCGTTGCGAAAATAATGGAAATGGTTGAAAAGATTTTATAACCAAAATGAGTATTGACACGCTATTATCATATAAATGTGTAGGTTCCCAGATTCAAGTTTTATCACATAAATGGTAAGTAATAGACATCGGAAGCATTATATAAAGCCATTAAAATGTGTGTGATTGTGTAATACGATAATGTAACAGTGAGTATCAAATATAGAGCAGTAAAATGATAACAAGATCAAGTATATTAAGCTGCTCGTATATTGATAATATGAATAACACCAAGAACACGTTCAAGTGTGTGTATTCGGAAATCTCACAGGGAACAAGATCGTACGTAGGTAGTGCTATGGAATGTTGCAGTGTGTGATCTAACAATTGTGGAAAACTATTCTTCCAAAAGCTTACAATTGTTGTTCCACTACCTCTCTATTTATAGCCTGATGAAGCATTAGACAGTGTACTATCTAACCCTGCAATGACACGTGGAAAGTGTGTCTTCGTCCTTTTAGGGCTTACGTGGAAAGTACGAACATGTGTCTAACACTTAGAGATTTCAACGAGACTTATGATTCACAGAGGTCTTCAGTTACCAGAGCTCTTACACCAGAGCTCTATTGGTCTTCTAGTGTAAACGGTTCTTCTGTTGAATAGAAGTCTTCTGCCAGAGCTCTGTTGAGCTCTGTTGGTTCTGCCAGAGCTATGTCGAGCTCTGTTGGTCTTCTTGTTGATCTTCTTCCAAGTCTTCTGCTGGATCTCTGGTGCTCTTCTGACTTGTACTATTTTCAATACTTTTACATAAGAGATACTTGGGGCTAACAATCTTCCCCTAAATATTGAAAATAAAAATTTGGAATTTTACAGAGATATAAACAAAAGACAGAGAACTTTTACTTCTGTGAAACTTTGCGCTATTCTTTTAAGATATTACAATATGATGCAAAAGAATAAGTACACTTAACCATAGTAATCTCCCCTTAGCATTTTGTCGAATTTTCTGATCAGCTCACGGAAGTCCAGCATAAGATCAATCTGGTTGATGTAGAGTCTGAGTTGCTCTTCTGGACATTTGTCTCTTTGGATATTCTGGATTATGTTTTTGAGATACTTCAGCGATTCACTCGAGTACTTGTGGGTTTCAGAAGCTATGATGGCCTTCTTGATCTTCTTCTGTCGGCAGATGAAGATTGGAGGATCTCCAACTACGGTTCCAGTTCTGTAATGGCCATAACCCTCAAGGTTTTCATTTGGGGGTGCAATCGCCAGTCTCTCAACTTCGAATTCTATGCCTAGCTGAAAGTCGATTTGTGTTATGAGATTGACATGCTCTTGCATAGCGAATTCGATTTCCCTCATCGCAGTTCCTGTGCCTCTGTATCTGTCGATGAAGTTTAGGCAATAGGCATAAGGGATACCAGATCATAAGGGTTCAGGAGCACAAGATCATTATCGTTGAACTTTTCTATCTTGTTGTCTCTTGTTCCCACTGTGTAGACATGGTATAGAATTCTGTCTTTGGAAAACGTCTTTGCTTCCACGTTCAAAATTCTGTCGAATGTGAAGTTTGAGTTTATGGTTTTGTTCATGTGGGATCTGGTTTGGATAAAATTTACCCTTGCCTCAGTAAGTTGGGCAGCTCTGATGGGGTTGAAATATGGGTTTGTAGGTATGGCGCTGATGGGAATTATATCTCTATCTGCATAGAGATATGCAAACAGTTCTTCAAGGGAAGGGTTCTCGGAGTGTCTGGTGATGATTCTGGTGGGTTTTGAGTTGGGTTCTGATCTTCATGAGTTTCAGCCATAAGAATATCAACATGCCATCCGGGCTCTTGTAAGGTTTGGGTTTGGATTTGAGGTTGGTTTTGGTTTATTTGTTCATCAGCAGAGATCGGGTTTGTTCTTTCTGGTTCAGTCCTTGGAGATGGGGGAGGAGTGTCAAGGATAATAATCTCTGGTGGTTGAGCCGACTGTTCTGGTATTCTGAAAGTTAGGTTTTTGAACATATAGTCGAACTTTATCAATGCCATTTCTGGTGGAATCTCCTCTGTCTCCTCTATTTCCTTCTCTACTTCTCTTTCAACCTCTTTCTCTTTCCCTTTCTCCTTTTCTTTCTCTTTCCCCGTCTCTTTCTCCTGCTCTTTCTCTGCCTCTTTCTCATTTTCCTTTTCTTTCTCTTTCGCTTTCTCCCCCTTTTGTTGATCTGAGGACTCACCCATCTGACTATCTGAATGACCCTCTGGAGCATCTTGAAAGTCATCATCATCATTAGAAAGTGTTATGCCGTCATCGGGTGAGGCCTGAACAACAAACTTTGGAGCAGCCTTACCTCTTTTACTTGAAGGTTCTCCTTCTGGGGTCCTTTTGCAGGTCGTTTGAGTGTAGCGGTCTTCTCAATGGTATCTGTGAAGGATGAGACTGCCTTTTTCAGTGCATCTTCGACCTCTGTCGTAGCAGTTCTGATCTCATCTACTTGACTCTCAAAGTTGACTTTGTGAGAGTCAAGAGATGTCTGCACATGTCGCTCTGTCGCTTGTGCCTTCATGACAAACTTTGATGAGATGGTGTTAGGGTCAATTTATGTTGATTTAAAGTTCAAGGGTATGTATTGTAACAGTTGAATTTGAGCTTAGTTAGTGAACGACTGAACGGGCCGTAGGCTTGTTAACCACGGGCCCGTCATATATAAAGTGCATTAGCCTTAGAAAATAGGCTAGTTGTCTCTTTTGCTTTCCTACTCATTATTGTAATTCTCTCTGATTGAAAGCTAATAGGGATGACCAATTGAAATCATAAACTCTATTGTTTTACATATATCGATTTCATTGTACATTGCACAAATCTGGAACTAACAATTGGTAGCAGAGCAGAGGGACTACATCGATTCAAAGTGTTCAATTCGATTTATGGTAAGTTTTCTAGTTTTTCACGTCTGTGTTCTTGATTGCACATTCATAAGCAAAATTGATCGATCTCGTTTATTGGGTGTTGTTAGTATCATTGTTTTGAGTGATTCTGCAATTTTTCATAATCTAATTCGATCGTTTGAGTTGTCTATTAAGCAAATTAAGTCCAAAGTTTTTGGTTGTGTTCTTCACTAAAAATCAAATTTTTACCATCAAAACATGTTCTTTTTGCTTCAAAATCGATTTGGGTAGTGTTATTTTTGTGTTTGGTTGTGTTTCTAATCATCCAGGAACGTTTTTTAGCAACCCTAGTCGATTCCCAATCGATTGGAAACCCACAGCCGCAGTTCCCGGACACAGCAGCCGCGGTTTCCGGATAACTCCCAAGTTTCCGGATAATTGCGTAATATTTCCGGGTACGTCCATCTCTCCGGGTAAGTTTTCCGGGTAAGTCAAGCTTTCCGGGTAAGTCATATTTCTCTTAATCTCTCCGGGTATATCTCGTCCGGAAACTCAAAGTTTCCGGTACACTTTATCCGGTAACCATTTCATTCGGTATGTGTTTATTATTCGGAAAATATCTCATTCGGGAAGTTCATTGTTCGGATACTTCAGTCACCCGGTAAGTTGTGTTGCTAGGTAATTCATCCGGACACTATTTTCTTCTGGTAACCTAGTGTTATCCGGAAACTATAGTTTATCCGGAATCTGTTTATTATCCGGATTCTTCTGTTTATCCGGATACTTCTGTTTGTGTTAGCTTCAATCTTCCTAATCAAGGAAGTATTTAGAAGTAGTGAAAAATAGGCTAAGTGAAGAAAAGCCTCTTACAGAGGCTCTGCCGGACTTACCGAGAGATCAAGATCAAGAATCTACAGAAGCTAAAGAGACGCGCTACAAAAGCTCTGTCATACTCGGAATCTGGGGAAGACTGCTCCACAGAGGACCAGACCGCAGAACCTCTGTAACTCATTACAGAGCCTCTGTGGTCCTCACAATAAGACTTGAAGATATTTACAATATCTTGCTACTGTTACAGGACCTGTTCATCAACTTGCATGGTAGCATGCCCTGTCCAACGTCGACGTGTCAAACTCTGATTGGATTCAATAGGGCTTAGTACATAATAGACGTCTGTTGCATTAAATGCAATACAGCACGTCTGACTGTTCATGCCACACTTGCAACTGTTCACGACATCCGTTCAACTATTCATCAGTACCGTCTGAATAGTAGCATATGCTTTATGGTCCCCTTTAGAGTAGTATACAAGGAAGACTCATGTTGAGTTCTTCCTTATCACTTATAAATCGAACATCACAAGAACACAAAAGCTTATTCACCTTAAAAGTCATATCTGTTTTGAAGCTTTTCTTACTCACAGTTCTTAAACCTGTTCTTATTTTATATATTCAGTAAACTTTAAGATATAATATTTTGTTCACTGTTTATTTATATTTTGGTCTAAATCTATCAAACTTATCTGTTAGTTCTTCAAATACGCTTCCGCATCAAACATTAACTTGAACTAATAGATCTGATAATCTTGTTTAAAGCAAAACGGGAACCAACAATTGGTATCAGAGCTAAGCTTGATTTTCAATATCAAGTGATCCTCGTTTTACAACTTTTATCTGATAGATTATTTTCTCTCTTCATCACCATATTTCTGGATATTAGTTGTACCCAGAAAAACTTTCAGATCTTCATACTCATAAATCCTCCATCAGATTATCCTTTTCTCAAAATGACAAATACCAATAACTTTTTTACTGCTGGCTCATTAACTAAACCTCCTACTCTTCTTAGAGATGAGTATCCTCAATGGAAAATAAGAATGGTTCATTTTTTTGAGGGTACTGAAAAAAATCTCAAACAATATCTTTATAATCTTCCTCCGGTTCCTATGATAACTATGCAACGTGTACCAGCTACTGATGAATCTCTTGAAATCCCTGAACATAAAAAACCTAAGCCAAAAGTAGACTGGTCAGATGAAGATAAGGCAGAGGATGAAGTTGCACAGAAAACGAAAAGAATATTAATCATGGCTATCCCCAACGAAATATTTCAATCTTTAGATGCATGCGAAATAGCGCACGATCTTTGGAAAGAATTAGAAAGACAACTGGAAGGGGGTGCTAAAACACAGAAGAACCGAAGAGCACAATACATAAACGAGTATCATGCCTTCAGAGCCTCTGCAACAGAATCTCTGCAAACAACATACGATCGGTTCAACTCTCTCATAAACAAATGCAGAAAGTCTGGTATTCACAGAACCACGGAAGAAAATAACGTCATGTTTCTAAAGAGCCTGAACGATGAGTGGCTTCAGTTGTCTATGTCTTTACAAACAAATCAAGATCTAGACTCCTGGACACTCTCTGATCTCTATGGAACACTAGCCGCACAAGAGCCTCAAATAGCTCAAGCTAAAACACTAACCATTGTACCATACGCATTGGTTAGTAAATCAACAGAGGCTACGGACAGACCAAGAAATGAGAGATCTACAGAGGAGAAAAAGAAGGAGAAAAAGAAGATGGTGATGATTGATAGCGAAGAAGACGAGCTGATAGAGGAAGAAATAACTCTTGCATCATTAGCTAAATCAATGGCTCTATTAACAAGAGAGTTTAGAAATAACCAAAGGAATTCTGGTAGAAGAGATGATGGAAGAAGAGAAGAATCAAGTAACCAACAGAGGTCAGACTACAGAAATGATGACCAACAGAGGTTGAGCGACAGAAGCTACAGAGGAAATGACCGACAGAGATCAGATGACAAGGTAGGCCACACACAAGAATGCTACAAATGTGGTAAGCCTGGTCATTACGCAAACGAATGCCGAACAGAGAAAGGTGGAGACCAACAGAAGTCCGAAGATCGAACTGGAAACACCTCCCAAGGTTGTTTCAACTGCGGCAAGCCAGGTCATTTCGCAAAAGAATGCAGAACTAGACAAAATCGCCCACAGAAGGACTCAGCTTTTTACAAAAAGAACGCTGAGTATTATGCGCAAAAATCCCTAATGGCGAACAGAGGGCATTCTGAGGCAAACAAGGAGGACTTCGAGTCAGACTCTACCTCTGACGATGAATTCCCCACCAATGCCCTGTTCTGTGGCATGGCAGAAGTTGACTCCGGCACTGACACTGAGGTATCCATTTCAAACTCTACCTCAAGTATTAATACTGTAGATGATGATTTATTTAAACTTAACATTGAACTGAAAGAAGTAAATAAAAGCATTCAGAAAAGGCTAACCTTTAATGAGAGAGAAGTAAGGCTTCTCACTCAAGAAAAAGCCAAAATCTTTTAATAAAAAGAAAAAAATCGAAAAATATTGGAGCAAAAATGTAGATCCTTTAAAAAGGCAAATTTCTGATCTAACCTATGCTTTAAAAATCAAAACAAAAGAACTTTCAGTTTCAAGAAGTGAAACAACAGACATAAGAGCGCTCAAAGAATACTTTCAAAAAGAAAGAGAGGTACTTTGGCAAGATCTTTTAAGAAGAGAAGTTTTACTTAAAAACTATAAAGATGCACAGAAGGTGTATGAAAAGGTAAACTCTCAAATAGCAAGACGAGGTATAGGGTACATTGATATTACCTTAGGAGTTGAAAATAAACAACTAAAACCTCTGTCTTCTCTATTTGTTTTGGGAAAAACTAACAAACCAAACTTTCCAAACTTACTTTCTGTAAGTAAAAGGGTTAAAATCTCTGCAGAACCTCACTTGAGGAAACATACAAAGATGATCAATGTATGGTTTGAAAACACAGATTCATCATCTTCAACCTCTGTCAATAGAGAAATCAAACCAAAGAAATATCTGAAAACACAAGATCAGATTGGTATCTTTAAGTTTGGTAAACCAGAGACTCAAACACAGGTCGCTTTTGTCTGCATGATAAACGATGAAAAGAAATTATCAGCAGAAGCTCCTGAGTTTAAACCCATCTTTTCAGAAGAAAATCTTGAAAAATCTATTGAAAAAGAAATTTTGGAAGTTTTGAAATCAAATGTTTTAGAAAATCTCAGTACATCTTCTATAGATCAAATTCTCGCTGAAAAGATCTCATCAGATACCTCTGCCATTTATGAAAGTCATTCTACAGAGGAAGAAAGCTCGTACGATACTTGCTCAGAAAATCCAGCCTCTGTCGAAAGAGATGACTCAACCTCTGTATATGAGGACGATTCAAACTCTGACGACTCAGAGACTGATTCTAAATCAGGGATAGTTCACTATGACACAGAGGATGTTAAAATCTCCTCTGAAGTTCTTAACAGAACTATTTCTCCAAAAGAGAAAATCACAGAGATACCTATCTGCCCAGATTTTCTGAACATGTATTTAAAAGTCAAAACCTCTGCTGAACTTGATATGTTAAAGAAGACCTCTTTAGATCCTAAAAGTTCAAAATTTTCAAAACCTTTAAGGAAAATTAAAGAGAATCCCACTTGATAACAAAAGGGAAAATGGCCTGAAGCTAACAAATACTTTTCCTCTGTGACAGTGAAGAAAGATGTTCACCACAGAAGAGAGTCACAGAAGGCAGGAACTAAACAAGACTTTTGCAAACAACATTCTAGTATTCATAGATCTTCTTGTAATAGGAAATCTAATGTAAAGAAAGAGTGTAATGCCTCTGTGGCTCAGTTCAATGAATTCAATGAAAAGTTCAAACGAATCACGTCTCATATTCACTACTGTCATTGTTTTGATCTTATGTTCAAATTGAATAAACACTTCTCAAGTCCAGATTGCTTACTCTCCACTAAAACTCCAAAGTCAAAACCTAGAGAGAAACAATCTGATCTTTCTACAAAGGATAAAATGTATTTCAAGAATGCAAAGGCAAACTTGAAAAATTCTAACAATATTGGACCCATATGGATATGGGTACCTAAGTCTCTGTTATTGTCTTATAGAAGCAACATGTGCCAATTTGGTATCTTGACTCCGAATGCTTAAGGCACATGACTGGCGACAGAAGATTACTATCCACATACAAAGAAACACACGATGGTGGATCTGTAACTTTTTGAGACAACAAGAAGGGACACATCAAAGGCTATGGAGTCATACAGAAAGAAAATGTCTCTGTATACAAAGTTGCATATGTGAATGGCCTCAAACACAACCTACTAAGTGTAAGTCAACTCTGTGATACAGGATTCGATGTGTTATTCAAAAGAACTTTCTGCTCTCTACAAAGTGAAAACACAGGAATGGAACTTCTGCGAGCTGAAAGAAGAGGTGATCTATATCTAATGAACTTTACTTCAAAATCCAAGGACAAAGTTTGCCTAGTAGCCTGCAAAAGTGAAGAAGCTTGGTTATGGCACAACAGGTTCTGTCACTTAAACTTTCACACCTTGGATAAACTAGTAAAACTCGATCTAGTTAAAGGTCTGCCAAATGTTAAATTCAATAAGGATCACTTGTGTTCGGCCTGTGAAATGGGAAAACACAGAAGGGCTTCCCACAAAGGCAAAACAGACGTGTCTTGCACTAGGCCTCTGTACATGCTTTATGTCGACCTATGCGGTCCCATTGCTATACAGAGCCTAGGTGGCAAGAAATACATACTTGTCCTAATTGATGAGTATTCACGTTTCACATGGGTTGAATTTATTAGAAAGAAATCAGATGTTCCAATTCTATTGATAAATCTAATGAAAAGAATCCAAGTTCTTTATGACTGCAGAATATATAAGTTAAGAAGTGACAATGGCACAGAATTTAAAAACTGTGTCATTGAAGCCTATCTTTCTACAGAAGGAATATCACAGAACTTCTCTGCCGCTCGCACTCCACAACAGAACGGTGTAGTCGAAAGAAAGAATTGAACACTTGTGGAGGCCGCAAGAACTATGCTATCAGCATGCGGATTATCAATGAAATTTTGGGCAGAAGCAATTTCTACTGCGTGTTATACACAGAATCGTTCAACCATTGTGAAAAGACACCTCAAGACGCCTTACGAATTGCTTCACAAAAGGCGGCCAAACATCAAGTTTTTCCAGGTATTCGGATGCAAATGCTTTGTTTTAAACGACAGAGATTTGAGAGGAAAGTTTGAAGTAAAAGCTGATGAAGGCAAATTCATTGGATACTCTGTCACTTCCAAAGCCTACAGAACCTTCCTTACAAAGTCTCGCAAGATTGTAGAAAGCATTAATGTTTCTTTTGATGATTCATTCCAAATGACTTCTGAGCAAATCAGTTCAGAACTCGGAATTAATGGGAAATCCTCTGACATCTCAAGAACAAAAGAAGATTTGGATCTTCTATTTTTAGAGATGTTCCAAAATGACATTGATCCTTCTGTTGGAACCATCAGAGTTTCTGAAGAACCATCCTCTGTCGGACAAAATCCTACAGGTATGACTCTAACTGGTCCAAATAATGCTTCATCTTCTTCTATAAATACTACAGAAGCAAATGCCGAAGAAGAAAATGCAGAAGATGAAACATCAAGAAAAACGACCACAGAAGATGCTGAAAAACAAACTCCACAATCCACAGAAGAACCAATTACAGAGGAAATCGAGGACCAAGACTATACGTCCTTAGAGGAACAAACTCCACCACCACTCATACCAATCATTCCACAAACGGTAGAATCAACTACCAAGGCACAAAGAACGACAGAGGCTACACAAGAAGCCTCTGAAGAAAGGTTCGATGACATTGATGATCATCTTCCACGCACAACTCAGTGGACAAAAAGCCATCCTCCAAGCCAAATAATCGGAGAACCTTCTGACTCAGTAAAAACCAGGTCTGCCACTGCTAATTTTTACTTTATCAGCGTGATAGAACCAAAGAAGATTTCTGAAGCCCTAGATGACCCAAACTGGGTAGACGCCATGCAAGAAGAACTTCTGCAGTTTGAGCGTAACAAAGTATGGACTTTAGTACCTCTGCCACGAGGGAAACAGGCCATTGGGACTAAGTGGGTCTACAGAAACAAGAAGGATGAAGATGGAGTGGTCATCAGAAACAAAGCACGATTTGTAGCCAAGGGTTATAGACAAGAAGAAGGCATAGACTACGATGAGACTTTTGCCCCTGTCGCACGACTCGAAGCAATAAGAATATTCTTAGCCTTCGCAGCCCACAGAGGTTTTAAAGTCTATCAGATGGACGTAAAATCAGCTTTTCTCAACGGTGAAATCCAAGAAGAGGTTTACGTAAATCAGCCACCAGGGTTTGAAAGCTCAAAGTTTCCAAGGCATGTATACTACCTTGAAAAGGCTCTATACGGACTGAAACAGGCTCCAAGAGCATGGTACAAATGACTTTCTACCTTTCTTCTAGTCAATGGCTACAACAGAGGTACAACAGATACTACCTTATTCTATAAACATAAAAAAGGTGAGATAATGCTTGTACAAATCTATGTGGATGACATAATTTTTGGGTCTACTAATTCAGAAGAGTGTAAAAGTTTTGAAAAACTCATGCAGAGTGAGTTTGAAATGAGTATGATGGGAGAATTAACATTCTTCCTCGGACTTCAAGTCAAACAAACTTCAGAGGGAATTTTTATAAATCAAGCCAAATATGTCTCTGACATTCTGTCAAAATATAACCTCTCTGATACCTCTGCAATGAAAACTCCAATGGCCACTGGAAATAAGTTATTCTTACATCCAAATGGTATCTCTGTAGAATGCACTCTCTACAGAGGCATGATTGGATCTCTGTTATACTTAACAGCGAGCAGACCTGACATCATGCATGCCACATGTCTTTGTGCACGTTATCAAGCTAATCCTAAGAAATCACATTATGATGCTGTGAAGAGAATCTTTAGATACCTAAAGGGGACCAAAAATCTCGGTCTCTGGTATCCACAGAACTCTGGTTTCAGTCTTAAAGCTTATACAGATTCAGACTATGGAGGATGCATGCTCGACAGAAAGAGTACCTCTGGGAGTTGCCAATTCCTAGGTGGTAAACTAGTCAGTTGGACCTCCAAGAAGCAGAATTGTGTCTCAACATCCACTGCAGAAGCTGAATACGTTGCTGCTGCTAGTTGTTGTTCTCAGGTTCTATGGATGAAAACTCAGCTAAAAGACTACGACCACATCCTATTCAAAATACCCATCTTCTGTGATTCCAAAAGTGCCATTGCTATCTCTGCCAATCCTGTGCAACACTCAAAAACCAAGCATATCGATATAAGGTACCATTTCTTGAAACATCATGTTGAATACGGTACAATTGAAATGCATTTCGTACCAACAGAATATCAACTCGCTGACTTATTCACCAAAGCACTAGACGAGAAAAGATTCAACTTCTTGGTGGGTAAGTTAGGAATGATAAACATGGTGTGACAATCCTCTGTAAGTATAGCTTTATATTCTGTAAATATGTAAATATTCTGTAATTTATTTCTGTATGTAAGTTCTCAATCTTAAATAGTTCTTAAAATCACAGAGCTTCTGTAAGTCAACTCAGAACCTCTGACGACCCCTACAAAACCTCTGGAAAACATGACCTATGTTCTATGCAAAACTTATCATTCTTTGATCCAAGCATAGGTCAAGGGGGAGCAAAAGGAAATTATTTGATCTACAGAGGTGATTAGATCAAGGGGGAGCAAAAGGGGACCCTGAAATGATCTAAAGAGATAAAACTTTCAAGGGAAAGCCAAAGAAGAATGTCGATGACTCCATATCGACAGAAGTCAGACATCACTGCCGAGAAAAGAAGAACCAAAAGGTATGTCTCTCGCACAAAAGGTATTATAAAACAGTTTTCTAGGATAAGAATTGTCAAATATGTCCTAAATATACTGTGAATAACATTCAAAAATCAAAAGCTCAAAAAGTTACACAAAATTCGAATTAGGAGAAATTTAAGGTCATAGAGCTTCTGCTGAGCTCAACAGAGGTTCTGCAAGAAATATGCTCTGTAATCGCAAATTAACCCTCTGTCGATCTTTTGGAATGTTATCTCGGAAACCGAAAACACAAACCATGACCTTCTCGAACAAACCGTTCTTTCATAACAGTTTTCTCGGACACAAACTTTCAAATATGTCCGAAAAACATCTCTTAAACCAAATCAAAAATTGGATGATCAGAAAATTTAATAAAATTTTTGTTATGAGATTTTTTCCCTCATAAAGCTTCTGCTGGCCCTCACATAACTTCTGCAAGTTCCAACAGAGCCACAAAACCTCTGCGAGCAAATTTCTTGACTAAAAATCCTATTTGATCCTCTCCAATATCTTTACAAATGTTTTGGTTAAAGAAGAACCCCACAGAAGTCATGATAACAATGAGATATATGAAAAAGGGATAAACATCAAAGATTTTCAAGATCACAGAGCCTCTGTAAACTACAGAAGCTCTGTCAATCTGTTACTTGGGCATCTCTGTAGTAATAACGGTTACTTTTACTGAGAGTGAATTACATGTGGCTAAGAATAACCCCACGCGCCTAGCATTAATGGGGCGCGCACGACGTCCTGTCATCCTCTGACATGGCCTACGTGTCCTATTTTCATTGGGCGTACATGAAACGTTTTCTGTGGAAAGTTGAACCCGCCGTTCTAACTTGAGTACGGATTCCAAATTTTAATCCATTGCCATATATTTTACTCTTTAGAATTCTACCGTTTTACCCTCATATAAAAACCAAGCTTACCCTCTCATAAACCTTTTACAAACTCTCATTCTTCTCCGGCGACACCCTGCAAAAACCTGCAAGGTTCTTATTCTCAGTACCAAATGGCTTCATCTTCTCAAGCTATCTCCCCTGCACAATCTTCGGCGACCTCACCAGAACATTCACCGGCTCATTCTGAACATTCAGAAAACCCCAACCCTGCCCAAAACATTGAACTAGAAGATTCCAGCGACTCAGCAGACTTTGCTCCGACAACACATCTGCAAAACTTCATAGCAAAGGATCACTTCGAAAAGGTACTACCAATCAAATCCAACAACTGCTATTTGGTCCCCTCACCCACTGCTTTCGGCGAAGCCCATGCCATTCTTCTGAACATAATGGAAAATCACATCCTCTTCCCTCTACTCTCAAGAACCCCAAACAAAATACCAGTCAGATATTTGAACCAGTTTTGGCAAAGCTGCCGATTTGATAAAGACGATTCTATTATCAAAGGGTACATTTCAAGACCCGACAAATCTGAACATCTTGAAATCAAGTTCAATAGAACAATGTTCTCACTTGAGTTCAACCTACCCACAAGGGGTCTTCTTGGTTTGAAGAAATATGCAGAGCAACCAACAGACGACGAGCTCTGTCGCTTCGTAGAAATGCTTGGGTACAATACACAACTACGGAAGAGAAATGACTTCCGCAGAGGAAGATTACCACCTCTGTGGAACACTTTGTTCTCTATTCTTAACAGATGCCTGACAGGGAAGATAGGCAGTATTGACTAGAGCTCACATCAGATATTAACCATCATGTATGGGGTTTACTATGATCTACCATTGGATTACGCAACCATAATGATGCAAGAGATCATCAACACCATCGACAGAAAGAACAACACCAAAAGGGTCAAACAAAATGATCCTAAGTTTCTACCACCTCTGCAATACCAACGAATACTGGGAGTCTTGTTCGAACCTCTGTTGCTGATACAGAAATGGCCAATGGAAGGGCCAATTCCCAAACAGTTCCCAATGAGCAAAAATACCCCCACTGATCATGTAGATGGTTACTCACACTGCAGACCTCTATCAAAGAAACTTCTGAAGTATTCCTCGAATAAAACCCTTAAGAAAGAGTATATACGCGATCATAGAACTCCTAAACCGAGTCCTATGACACCCCCGCGTTTAGGTGTCCCCCTAGGAACAATGATTGCAGAACCTCTTTCCACTCAAGAGGAAAAAGATAACAAATTAGCAAAACACATGGCTATTCAACTTAGCTTCATAGCCAAACGTGCAGAGCTCATGGGAAAGAAGTCCTCTTCAAAAACCTCTGCATCTACTCCAAAAGCAAAGAAGAGAAAAACTGCAGAAGGCACCTCTACAAGCGCTGCAAAAGATCAACCTTCACATCCTCATGCCACAGAAATTGGCTCATCTGTTCCTCCATCTTTCCCAAAACAGAGGAAGAAAAGAAAATCGAAAATCACAGAGGAAGGGGCACCAAAACCCAAGAGGAGGAAAACCAAAAAGAAGCATGGTAAATCACTTGACAAGTTAGTTACCATTGCAGAAGAAGGAGAAATCGCAAAAGAAAGAACTGCAGAAGAAGATGCAGAAGAAGGGATGGCAACAGAAGAATATCAATCACCCTATCAATCTCCAGATAGATTTGCTCACCAAGGAGACCTGAACGACTTCCTACAGAACCCTGACATTGCCAACACCCTAAATACAGCAGGGTGGACGGCACAACCTCTCGACCACCACTCCCCAGAAGAACAATATTTCTCCATTTCTGGCATTGACACACATCTGCAAGAAGATGACACAACACCCAAAGATCAACCAGCTAACACACCTATTATCCTACAGAACCCCTTCATTCAACAAGGATTGGACGTCCACAGAAAGAGTCCAAGCACAGATACAGAAGAAGAAATAGAGGAAATAGACATGTCAGAAGAAGCTATCAAAGAACGGAATCAAAAGAACGCAACAGAGTGGAATAGAGAAAAGGTTAAGGAAATCATAGAGAAAATGGGAGAAAAAGAAAAGGGAAAAGAAAAAGATGCCGAAGTTGAAGAAGGCACAAATCCCTCACCCCCTCCCAGTGCAACCCACATATCTAACTCCGCAGGTCTAGCTGCAGAAGGAGTTATTGAAATAGAGCAGCACAGCTCGATCCAAACCCAACCCAACCAGCCAGAAGTCACTCTTTCGACTTCTGCGCCCACAGAAACCGGGGAATCCATTCCTAGGGAGTCTCCTCATAGAGACTCACCTATAGTTCGTGATCTATCGCCCCAGATCACAACAGAACACCCTACAGAGGAATTCGTTTCCTCTGCCACACACACACAACTAGGGCCAACACTTCTTTCAGAGAGAAGTAGTGAGCACAACGACGAAGAGACTCTAGACAAGTCTCCGAGTCAACAGAAGGATAATCTAGTACCCACCTCTGAAGTGGATCTAGACAATGTCATTCACAGAACTTCTGTAGAGTCTGAAGCACTAGATGTTTCTGCTCAAGGATCAGATGGAAATCCTTCCACCCCCATCGTACAAACAAGGGTGAACGAAGATGTCCCAGGAACAGGGACTCACTCTGGAGACGAATGTGTTCCTCAAGAGGCTACACAAGGAACACAAGTATCAAGGGATGAGTTCCAAACCCTTGTCACCTCTGTGAACCAAACAATGAAAGAGTTGCAAAGCTCTTTCAAATCTTTTGCAGAGACAACATCGACGACTATCCTGAAACTAAACACCAAAATGGACAATCTGTCCACAGAGGTGAAATCTGCCATCTCAGCGATGAAGTCTTCTGCCAAAAATACTGCCAAAGCAACAGCCAATTCTGCCGCTCAAGAATTCGGAACAACTGCAACTACTGCGTTCAAGGACTCTGTCAAAAACTTCCTTGAACAAATGAATACGCAATTCAACAGAGCAGAGGGCATTACTCCTGCAGATCTACAGAATGCCCTAAAACAAGTACAAGAAGAGGCAATGCGCAACACGACAATGATGCAGCCAAAAGACTACATGACCAGAGCACAGCTAACAGAGCTAGGACAGAACGTCATAAACCAGGTCACATAATTCATTGTCTCCTTCACAACAGCAAATGCCAACTTTGTCAAGGATTTCAGAAGAAGTGTTGGCAGAATGCGTTTTAAAACAGAGGCATAGCTTGCGACTCTACTTGGCCTCTGTGATGATGTCTGTGAAAAGTTGATAGCAGCAGGAGCAGAATTTCCGAAGAAAACCAAAGCTTCTTGCAGAGCAGAGGGTAGTTCTGATAAGAGTCAGGATGATTCTGATGATGACCATCCTGGTCCATCAGATAATCCTGAGGGGGAGAATACAAGGGAGAAAGGTACGAGCAGAGGAATACAAACTCCACCAATCGCAGCAGAACCAATCAGTCAAGTTCCTCCAGAACAAACCCAAGATCAACAACAAACTCAACAGCCTACATAGACAACACCCATCTCTGTGGAATCAAGTCCCGAAGAAACAAATATTCCAGAAGCTGATCAGCAACCCACAAAGGCAACAACCACCCCTGTGGTAATCATTTTGGAAGAAAGTCCTTCAACAAAATCAACAGAAAAACCCCCAACCATACCAAGAAGAAAGTCAATTGCCACCAAACCAAAAAGAGCAACGACCTCTGCTTCTGATATTCTGAAAAAGATGCACAATACAATGACTGATCGAATGTCACAGAGAGAAGAAGAAAGGCACAGGTTCACACTAGCTTTCAAAATGGCAAGAAGATTCGACATACCTCAATCCACAGAAACCGAGCTTACAGAAGAAGTCACCAAAGAACCTCCTACAGAGGTTACAGAGCAAAGAAAGCCAACAGAACCAACGCCACAAAAGTCCTCTCAAAAACAAGTGTCAAAACCTACAGAGGCAACCCCCATCAAGCCAACAGAAGCACCAACCTCCAAACCTACAGAAGAAACAGGTTCTGCACCTCCAAAAGCCAGAGATAAGGGCAAAGCAATACTGACAGAAGAGCACAAGAAAAAGAAATCATTGCCCAAGCCTACAGAGAAATTGATGAAGAGCGCCTTTGATGCCTTCCAAACTCCAAAGCCTGAAGAAGAGGACTGGGCATATGGATTGAAGCCTCTGTCAGACATTCTTCTAACTGGTAGAACTGCAGAAGTTGTTCAAAAGATGGAGAGTCTCAGAAGACAAATACCACAACCTAGTCCAACACATGAAGAGATGGAAGAAGTGGTATACAAATACCTCTATAAACAATCCTTTCAGACCAATCATCCTACAGATCATGTGACAGATCCAAGGATCAGAGAAGAATTTGAGAACATCTTCCCAAGGACAAAGCCAAGAACCAAAGCAGATGTCTTCTCAATCCACAAGATCAAAAAGGTAATCTTCTGCAGGTTCTCCTTTACAAGAACCTATCCAAGGGTCAGGTACAATCTTTACAAAGTCAGAAGAGAGAACAATTCAGAAACCACCTTCGCTGATGCTGACCTAAGAAATATCAATCCTTATGATCTACCGGACCTTCTGCAGTGGACAAAAGACAACTACAACACAGAGCCAAACACCAGAGCCTATCAAGTGTTGAGAAAAGCGATGAGGGAAAAGCTTCTGCTCTACAGCATGATAGATTTCCAGCTGGGAAAGGATCTTGGTCTCAAACATCTGGATTTACGACCACCAGAGGATCGCTGCCCACCGGACGCCGTACCTAACTCAATCATCACAGAACCACGGTTTGGGTTAGTATTTCAAAACCCACAAGGCGAAGTTAAACTATTTGTGTGCATGGACTGTCAGAAGTACGCAACTAGTACTCTGAACAAGTTCAGAACAAGCCTTGTAAAATACAGAGGTACAGAGAAAATGGATAGAGATGCTGCAGATACTTTCATCAGAGAGATTGATGCCACAATCTGCCTAAGAGAACTCTGCATCAGTTTCTACAAAGAGATCAGAAGAGTCGGAAGAGACAACAGAAGCTACAACGATTTCAAAGATGCCAAAATCTGATTATCAGACCTCCAATCTCTGCAAACCAAGTGAAAGTTTATCTTTCATTGTACTCAAATGTAAAATGCCTCTGGCATATTTCTAAATGAAAGAACTTTCGAGGTATTGTTTAACCTCTGTCTTATCTAGCTTAGCCTAACTAAACTCAAGTTCAATTTTTTATTTTTCACTACTTAGGGGGAGATTGTTAGCTTCAATCTTCCTAATCAAAGAAGTATTTAGAAGTAGTGAAAAATAGGCTAAGTGAAGAAAACCTCTTACAGAGGCTTTGCCGGACTTACCGAGAGATCAAGATCAAGAATCTACAGAAGCTAAAGAGGCGCACTACAGAAGCTCTGTCATACGCGCAAAGAATATCAATAACTCGGAATCCGGGGAAGGCTGCTCCACAGAGGACCAGACCGCAGAACCTCTGTAACTCATTACAGAGCCTCTGTGGTCCTCACAATAAGACTTGAAGATATTTACAATATCTTGCTACTGTTACAGGACCTGTTCATCAACTTGCATGGTAGCATGCCCTGTCCAACGTCGATGTGTCAAACTCTGATTGGATTCAATAGGGATTAGTACATAATAGACGTCTGCTGCATTAAATGCAATACAGCACGTCTGACTGTTCATGCCACACTTGCAACTGTTCACGACATACGTTCAACTATTCATCAGTACCGTCTGAATAGTAGCATATGCTTTATGGTCCCCTTTAGAGTAGTATATAAGGAAGACTCATGTTGAGTTCTTCCTTATCACTTATAAATCGAACATCTCAAGAACACAAAAGCTTATTCACCTTAAAAGTCATATCTGTTTTGAAGTTTTTCTTACTCACAGTTCTTAAACCTGTTCTTATTTTATATATTCAGTAAACTTTAAGATATAATATTCTGTTCACTGTTTATTTATATTTTGGTCTAAATCTATCAAACTTATCTGTTAGTTCTTCAAATACGCTTCCGCATCAAACATTAACTTGAACTAATAGATCTGATAATCTTGTTTAAAGCAAAACGGGAACCAACAGTTTGATTTGAACTGTTTTCACTTAATTCTGATCCGGACACTTCCAGATCAGATATCTCATACGGATTCCTATCCAGTGTGTTCAGTTTGTTGAAATCTTACATGTTCCTAATTCAAATATGTCATAGAACATGCGTTAGGATACCACTCTTAGTGCCTTGCGTTAGGTTTACACTTTGAATCAATCAATTCGTCTGACGATCACTCCAGTGCAACCAAAGATGTCTTCGCGTGACGCTCTTGCAATCGGCACCGACTCCAAACCACCTTGTCTCTATCAAGGTGAGTACAGCCAGTGGTGCGATAGGTTTAAAATCTTCATTCAGTCGACGGAAAACTTCGAGTACATTTGGCGAGCATTAGAAGATGGGCCAATTCCTCAACCAATGAAGGACGTTCCACTACCTCAAGAAGGTGGGAAAACACTCCATGTGCCAAAGACTCTCACTGATAAGACCGACGAGGAAAAGAGCATGCTTGAGGGAGAAAAGCTTGCTAAGCGGTATCTCGTTCAAGCTATCCCCACCACGATCTATACTGCCATTGATAGCTACAAAGATATAGTTAAGGGCATGTGGGATCAGGTGGAAAAGATGATGCGTGGGAGCGAAGTCGGGAATCAGCTGAAGATTAATAGCTCCATAACTAAGTTCGATGGATTCAAACAACGTTCCGACGAATCTCTTTCCGAGACCTATGAACGTTTTTGTCTTCTCCTCAACGAACTTAACATGAACAAGATTACTCCTTCGAACACGGAGAATGCTCTCAAATTCTTCAACAACCTTCTGCCTGAGTGGAAAGTATTTGCCTCACACGTAAAGCTTAACAACCTGATTGAGAAAGTTGGCATCCATGAGTTGTATGAGACACTTCTTCAAGATGAAGATGAAGTGAATAAACTTCTAAGCGAAAAGAAGACTGCTTCCAAACCAACTGCTGATCCAATTGCATTCATGTCCTCCAAGCAAGGGAAATCCTCTAGCCGTCACTCCAAACGTGTTCAAAAGTAAAACCTTTCTGAGTCAGAACCTGAAGAAAAGGATGATAGTGAGTCTGATGATGAAGTATCTGATTTCAAGAAAGCGATAGCCCTTCTTACCAAATATTTTCAACAACAAAAGTTCTATAAGAAGCCATTGTCCAATAATCAGCGCTACTCCACCTCCTCCAACAAGCGCCACGATTATAAGGACGGGTATGAAGGAAAGAAGAAAGCTGATGAGCAAGAAAAGTCTAAGAAGAAGGAGAAGACGGAGAAAGATGACCGAAAGAAGAAAAATGAACCCGTAACTTGCTACAACTGCTGGAAACTTGGCCACTTTGCAAAAGATTGCCGCCAACCTACGGTAAAGAATGTTCACTACTACAAAGTGAAGCTTGCATTGGCTGAGCAAAAGGAGGCTGGAGAAGCTATGTTCGTTGAAAACGAATAATGGTTGGGAAAATCTGACGATGAAATCAAATCTGATGGTGCTAATGCTTTCATGGGATATCACTCTCCAGCCGATGAGGAAAAGGCAACATCAAGTCAGGTATGTGATTCTAACCAACAACATTTATTGGATAAAATGCAATCACTTGTTGAACAGGCTGATTCCTTTAAGGCCACCTCTAAAGAACAGCAGCTTGAGATTAGGTCTATAACTGAAAAGCTAGATGTTCAAAAGAGAATAACTAAAAAATATAAGTCTGAAATTGCTAATTTAAAAGGCAAATGCACAAATATTTCAATAGCACCTAAAGACTTAAGGGCCAAATTATCTGAACTTCAGTCTCAGTTTGATCAGTGTATGAATGAGAACGCAGAAATTGTTTATCAATGTTCTGCTCTTCAAATTCAACACAAGGAGTTTGTCGCAAAAATACTTGATCTTGAAACCAAACTACATAAAAGAGGCCAAACGGATCAAACTATCCACATGAATAAACCCAAAGAGTTCACGTATTTTAACAAAGCCTGGGGAATCGGATATGATAACCCACATTATTTGAAAAAAGGTATAGCCAAAAGACCTATATTGTATGATTTCAGTTGTCTTGGAATAGCCAAAGATTATCCGGAATATGCAATTAAATGGACTGGTCCTCTTGAACCTGAAAAGGAAGAGGAAACTGAGGAATACAAGCGCACACGCACATCCAAAATGCAACTCCCATTTTGTTATGGATCTTTAAATTATTCCTATAAGAAAGAAAAGAAGTACCTCTCGAATGACTACTTCAACAGCTATAAGGTTGCTATACCCAAGGATTCTTCTAAAAAGGATGAGGTCCAAGCAACTGAAACCAAGACTGAGACGGATGAGTTTAAACTCTATGTTCCCTCTCTCGTCTTGGAAGCAAAGATTGTCGCGTTGGATGAGTCACTCGAGCAAGAAAGGTCGAATTTTCAAAAGGATAAGCAAGCGCTAATGACTGAACTTGAGAATCTCAAATCTGAGAAAACCGAAGCTGTGTCGGATGAGGAAAAGGAAACACTTCGGTGTGAAATCGATAAGCTCTCATCGAAACTGTCTGACATGACAAGAGAAACGATAAAAGAGCATGTGATAAATGGTCAACTCTAAGTGCAGATTGACCTTCTCCAAACTGCGAAGCAGATTTCACCCGAACACTCCTCTACCTCATCGGACACATCCTCATGTAAAGCTTTCATAGGAAATATCTCTTCTCAAGAAAGTAAAGATTCTCAAGATGAGTGTGTTGAAAGGAATTTAAACTCTGATTTTTCAAACGCTTCCGTACCGAATTCCCCAAAGCACACTAACACAAAGTTTTCCTCGCCTTCCTCACCGGACCCAAGTCCTGAAATTCCAGAGATAGACTTTTCTGAATACATGAACTCCGAAGGTAACACTGATGGAGAGTTTGAGTCGTTCCCTTTCGACAAACCTCTTCTGAGTCACACTGATTTTCTGTCTCCAGTGGTAAATCTTCCGGTCAATTTTCTAAAGGGTACATGTTCTAACACCAAGGCCCCAGCTGTGATTGAGATCTCAAAATCTAAACCTGTTTCTCAAAACCAATCACAGCCGCGGCAAAAGGCCGAGCGATTGCCTATCAAAAATCATGTTCCTTCAAAAGTCATTGGCCATTCTGTCCCTGTTGTTTCAGATATAAATGGTCGCGCAAAACAAGAAAAATCCAAGTGGCTAAACAAGGAACCATTCAAGGATGCAGCATCAAAGTCCTTCCCTACTGCTTTTAATTCTAGAATAAACAAAAACAATTGTGTTTGGAATCATTGGAATCGTTTTGAAGTTTCTTATCCAATTAAACTTAATTCAGTTCATCAATTGATTCAGTTATCGCGTGATTGTTTATGTTGTTCTAGATGTGGTTGGAATGATTTTGATGAAATTAACATAAATGACTGGTTTAGGTCATATCACATGTATAATTCGCCACCCAAACGCACACCCCGTAATAACAATAGAAAATACTATAAACAACGGGGTTTCCAATCAGAGGCTAAACCACAGCGGGAGACCAAATCCATTCCAAACCGGTCGTCTCCTACTGAGGTTAGACCGGCACCCAAGAGGCAACCTGTTCCTCCAAAATGTGTGAATTCTACATCTAAGAGGCAACATGTGCCAAAACCAGTTACTCCAAATGGTGTACAATCTACACCTAAGGGGAAGTCTGTGTCAAAGCAAGTTCCTCCAAGAGGTGCCAAACCTAACCCTCCAGGACCCAAGCAAATTTGGGTACCTAAAGAACCGTTAAACCTATTTTTGCAGCGCGGTCATGTGTGGTACTTAGACTCTGGATGCTCCAAGCACATGACCAGAAGGAGGGAGCTTCTCACGAACTACAAGGAAGAATACGGTGGAGACGTGAGATTTGGGAATGACAACAAGGCGCCGATCGTGGGATACGGCGACATTGTTCAAGACAAGATCACTATTAAGAAGGTATCACACGTCGCGGGATTGGGACACAATCTGTTCAGCATCGGCCAATTCTGCGACAAAGATATCGAGGTTCGTTTTAAAGCCAAAAGGTATAGAATACTCAATGACTATGGAGACGAGCTACTGGTTGGAAAACGCAATACCAACCTCTACATCATCGACCTTGCAGCCCTCAAGACCGATAAACCTGTCTGCCTCATGTCAAAGGCTAATTCCGACCAAGCTTGGATTTGGCATCGGAGACTATCGCACCTCAACTTCAAGAGCATCAACAAGCTGGTGTTGGGCGGACACGTAAAAGGCATGCCCGATCTTCAATTTGTGAAGGATCGTCTCTACGGGGCATGCGACATGGGAAAGACGAAACAAGCACCGCATCAGCCGAAGGCAGCTCCGAGCACGTCCCGGTCCCTCGAGCTTATCCATATGGATTTGTGTGGACCGATGCGTGTGCAAAGCATCAACAAACGGAAATATGTTCTGGTAATGGTGGATGACTTCTCGCGCTACACCTGGGTCAAGTTCCTTCGCTCGAAGGACGAAACTCCGGAGCTGATCATCAACCACTTGAAGTCGATTCAGTTAAATCTTCAAAGACAAGTCCAGACCATCAGGACCGACAACGGGACGGAATTCAAGAACCAAACGGTGAACGATTATCTAACTTATGTTGGAATTTCGCAAACCTTCTCAGCCGCACGCACTCCTCAGCAAAACGGAGTGGTGGAAAGGCGCAACCGTACCCTCGTCGAAGCGGCTCGCACCATGTTTTCCCAATCCAAACTGCCGCTATTTCTATGGGCCGAAGCAATGTCTACTACTTGCTATACGCAAAACCGCTCCATCATCCACAAGCGGTTCAACAAGACGTCGTACGAGATCATCAACAAACGCATTCCGAATATCAAGTACTTCCATGCATTTGGATGCACGTGCTATATCTTAAACGACAAGGACGATCTCTGCAAATTCAACCCCAAGGCGGACGAAGGAGTTTTCATCGGATACTCCATGCAGGCTCAAGAGTATCTCGTTTACATCAAACGGAATAAAACCGTTGTCGAGAGTGTAAACGTGACATTCGACGAAGCTGCAGATTTGGCTTCTGAACATATCAGTTCAGAACCCGGTTTAACTGGCGTGTTAGCTTCTAACCTTCCAAAGTCGGGACCTACACAACCGACAGTAAGTCCGAATCACGCATCTTCTTCGAATGCTGACTCTTCGGATTTAGATTTATTGTTTAAATTCTTTTATGATGACATATTCAATGCTTCCCCTACTGTCTCAGCACAACCTCGACTTCAAGCTGCTCGTATTGAGGACTCGTCGAACCTATCCAGTCTGCCGCCTTCTACAAGCATGCCATCCATCACTGTAGAGACAGCTCAACCATCATCATCAACCTCTACCAATACTACTGCTTCTCCGAAGGAACCTGTTACAAATCCGGAGATCACTCCTAGTGATTCGTCATCTGCTACAATCACGGATCAACTTCTAAACTCCTTGGAACCAGAAGTTGTTCAACCATCGACGGATCCTCCCCCACCTCCTCCGAGAAACCAGCCTACGACACATGAAGCAGTTCAAGACCTACCTTCTGGTGATTATGTAGATTTACACGCGTCTCACTCAACTCAACAACCACTTCCGCACACCACCAGGTGGACGAAAGCTCATCCGCTTCATCAAATCATCGGTGATCCCTCTACTCCTGTTCAAACACGAGGCGCATCCGCCAACTTGTGTCTATTATCCGGCTTCTTAAGCAACATCGAGCCGACGAACGTACGTGAAGCGCTTGAAGATCCAGACTGGATCATAGCCATGCAAGAGGAGCTCAATCAATTCGAAGCCCTAAAAGTATGGCGACTGGTTCTACGTCCAAAACACAAGACGGTGATAGGCACCAAGTGGATTTTCAAGAATAAAAAGGACGAATGTTTGGGCAAAAAATCACGTCGCTCGACCGCGACCAGAACAGGTAAGACGTATGATTAAAGACTATATCTTGTATTAAGATAAGGTCTCGACGAAGACCCAGAGCACCATCGTCGTCCCTCATAAAAGGTAACACGACGCTCGACCATAGCGTCGACCGATCCGCACGACTATTATATAAAGGCGTGCGACTTCGACCAAAGCTAACGTTAACCATGACCGTTTATTAAGTGTTTAATGCAGGAGTAAAAGTCATTAAGGAGCAATGACTATAATCGAAGCAATCATTAAACAGCCGGCGACCGTAACGGACGAAGATCATTACTCCGGCGACCGTTTCCAACCGTTAAGGCCATTAAAGGAGCATTCATGGATGAAGCTAAGGACGCGAAGACTATAAATATCAAGCTCAATCAACATTTCAACACATCAAATATCCGGCGATTAACAACCGAAGCAATATTCAAGAACACCTGAAGTGAAGAACCATTATTCTAAGTATCGCTCTCAACGCACGACAACAGCCCTCGACCACCAGTTTATACTTTGTTTCGTACACGACAAACACTTGTTTTACATTCCAAACACTTGTACTTTACATTTCGAAGCATTTTCTACATTTGTATTGTAATCACTGTACGATCGACACCATTATCCAAGGACATCGCCTTTGATTGGCGACCATAGTGCAGCGACGACACCCACTGTCGTTCGCAGGTTTTTTCCTCGATTGAGGTTTTTCCTGCGTCATCAAATCCCTTGTTTCTTTATTTTATTTATCGTCGCATGTCTCGTCGAAAGATTCTTTCTTTAGTTGTTTAAGTCCACATCGACCTTAAGTTGTCCCTTTGGTGCGATTTTTGGCATTAACGGTTTGGCGCCATCCGTGGAACCACATCTAGAGAAAATCCTCGACGAACGTGCATTTTACTAATAGTTTCTTGGAGTTTCTTCTGTTTTCTGTCGCAGGAAAATGGCGAATAACGGGAATCCAGAACAAGTCGTTATACCAGTACACGCAAGCTTAGAAAATGCACAAAACTCCCCAGCACCTGTCGATGAGTATCATTTGGAGGAAATCATTCTAGATCAAAGCAAACCCGATCAAAAGATTCTTGTGGGTTCATCCCTTGATCCCCACATTAAAGAAAAACTCATATCCTTTTTGCAGGAGCATGCTGATTGCTTCGCCTGGTCACATGAAGATATGGTCGGTATTGACCCCAATGTCATTGCTCATAAGCTTAACGTCGATCCATCGTTCAAACCTATCAAGCAAAAACGTCGCAAGTTCGCTCCTGAAAGAAATAAAGTAATAAATGATGAGGTCGACAACTTCCTCATGACAGGAAAGATTCGGGAGGTAAAATATCCTGATTGGCTCGCTAACGTCGTGGTCGTAGCCAAGAAGAATGGAAAATGGAGGGTCTGTATCGACTTCACCGATCTCAATAAAGCCTGTCTAAAGGATCCATTCCCGTTACCTCATATTGACGCCATGGTCGATGCAACCGTGGGGCATGATTTATTAACGTTCATGGACGCCTATTCTGGATACAACCAAATTTTAATGCACGTTGACAACCAAGAGAAAACCGCTTTCATGACGGATCGAGGTATTTATTGTTACAAATTTATGCTTTTCGGACTAAAAAATGTAGGTTCTACCTACCAACGGCGGGTAAACAAGATGTTCAAAGACCATCTTGGAGACACGATGGAGGTATATATCGACGACATGTTAGTGAAGTCGAAGCAAGCGATTGATCACATCGATCACCTCAGGCAATCGTTCGATATCCTCCGGAAGTATAACCTGAAGCTCAATCCGACGAAATGTTCCTTTGGCGTTAGTGTCGGGAAGTTCCTGGGTTATATGGTCACTCGTCGAGGCATTGAGGCTAACCCCGACCAAATCAAGGCCATCATTGAGATCAAATCTCCTCGAAATTTCAAAGAAGTCCAGAAACTCACCGGTCGAGTAGCAGATCTAAACAGGTTTATCTCCCGATCTTCAGATAAATGTCATCTATTTTATAATGTCCTCAGGAAAAATAGGGGCTTCGACTGGACCAATGATCATGAGCAAGCCTTGCAAAAACTCAAGGAATACATGGCGTCGCCTCCTCTGTTGTCAAAACATCATGATTACGAGATCCTACAGTTGTATTTGGCTGTCAGCCCAAATGCAGTAAGTGTTGTTCTGACACGAGAAGATGAAAAACATCAATTGCCGATCTATTATGTAAGTAAATCACTTTTAGACGTAGAAACCAGGTATTCCTCTATGGAAAAATTACTCTTATCACTAGTCACTGCTGCTAAAAAAACTACGTCATTACTTTGAATCACATCCTAATACTGTCGTGACTAACTTCCCTCTTAAATTTGTCTTAAGAAAACCCGAGTTGACAGGTCTCTTAGCAAAATGGAGTATATATCTAAGAAGTTATGACATCGATTTTAAACCTAGGAGCGCGATCAAATCGCAAGCCTTGGCAGATTTTATCACCGATTTCAGCCCTAAGTTAGAAAAAAAAGCAGAACTCAAAGTGTCCGTTGTGGCGACTCGCGACGACGTACCTTGGATTCTACATGTCGATGGATCATCCAACATTAGAGGCTCTGGACTGGGCGTTGTCTTAAAGTCGCCACAGGGGGGAAGATGGTATACTCGGTCTGATGCGACTTCAAAACCACCAATAACGAGGCTGAGTATGAAGCCCTGATCATGGGAATGAATATGGCCCACGACTCGGGGGCAACCGCACTGCATGTCAAGAGCTATTCCATGCTGGTAGTAAATCAGATCAATGGAGAATTCACAGCCAAGGATTCAAAAATGACAGCATATCTAAGCGTGGCAAAAGAAATTTCCAAAAAATTTAAATCTTTTTCTATTGAACAGATTCCGCGAGACCAGAACACTCAGGCCGACGCATTGGCAAACCTTGGGTCCGCTTTAGTTGAACCAATATTTGATGGTATTCCTATGATTCACCTGGCAACGCCGTCCATTGGAAACACAGACGTCATCCAGATCGAAGACGAAGAAGATGATTGGTCACGCGACATTCGAAATTTCCTCGTGCACGACCAACTCCCCGAAGACAAAATGGAGGCTCGAAAAATCAGATTCAAAGCATCTAAGTATGTCATGATCGAAAATAAGCTTTATCGGCGATCATCGACATGCTTAAATTTAAGGTGCGTCATCAGCAAAAATCAAGCCCAGAAAATCCTCCAAGAGATGCACGACGGCGAATGCGGAAATCATTCAGGAGGTCGTAGTTTAGCTAATCGTATATCCCGACAAGGATATTTTTGGCCAACACTGCGACAAGACGCCATCAAGTACGTCCAGAGTTGCGACCCCTGTCAACGACACTCAGGTATGTCTCATAAACCCTCGGAACCTTTGCACTCGACGCTTATCCCATGGCCCTTCATGAGGTGGGGAATGGATATCGTCGGCAAGCTGCCACCTGCTCCAGGACAAAAGGTTTGGAATTCCGTCCGAGATTGTCTGCGACAATGGATCCCAATTCATAAGCGACAGGACCCAGCAGTTCTGCGATGACAGGAATATCAAGCTAACAACCTCAACTCCCAGATATATCCTCAAGCCAATGGACTTGCGGAATCGAGTAACAAAACTATTATAGCTTCGATCAGGAAGCGGTTGAAGGCTGCAAAGGGAAGATGGGTCGAAGAACTCCCTTCGATCTTGTGGGCAAATCGCACGACGCCACGCACGTCCACAGGACAAACCCCATTCTCTCTCGTCTACGGCTGCGAAGCAGTCCTACCGGTCGAGGTCCAACTCCCAACCTCAAGGCACACTTCCATTGAACATAACTTGGTTGATCTAAGTTGCGACCTCGACGCCCTCGAAGAACTCATAGAATCAGCCTTAATCAGAATGGTGTCGCAGAAGCAAGCGGTCGAACGGTATTTCAACAAACATGTCAAGGTCAATGTGTTTCAAGAAGGCGATTATGTTCTTCGTCGAGTGTTCCAAAACACTCAAGAACCCAACGCAGGAAAACTTTCAATCAAGTGGGAAGGCCCGTACCGTATCTCTGAAGTCGTTGGTAAGGGAGCCTATCGACTCCAGACCCTCGACAATCAAGAGATCCCGCGTAGTTGGAATGCGACGCATCTCAAAAGATATTTCTTTTAAGATTACTTCTTTCTCATACAAATTGTTACTTGAAAATAAACATCATAGGATCGAAAGATAATTACGGGAACGCACAACATAGATGCCCAAGTTCACGAATCGATCGTCTTATCACGGGGGCATCTAAATTTCGTCGTACGATTGGTAGGTTTTAATGACCTCTCAATAAAAGTTTCTAAACTTTGAAATTTTTTCATATTCATCGATGATATATATTCATGATTGTCAATGCAATTCAAAATGTATGAGTTATATTCATCATATTGCAAAGAATGCCTAAGTAGCACGATTCTTCGCTCATTTTACAGATGATAACATGTTCACAAAACGAACAGTTATACAAAGACAAACTAAAACTCATTACACACTAATAAGCTCGAGCGTAAACTACATAAAACAAAAATTGTGGAGAAGAGTGTCAGTCGTATGTTCTGCCTGGAGTCTTGACCTTCGAGATCGTGGCAGCGTCAAAACATGTTAATGCAAGGATCAAACGAGTATGTTAGGAATTGTTTTCCAACTCCTTACGCCATAATATTCTGATAATGTGGCTCTTAAGATTAACGTTAAGGCTGGAACATCTGTTTTCTGACAAGTGACCTCCACTCCAATATTGTTCCCATCTTGACACACTTAATGAAAAGAAATAGAAGCATCTGTCAAATACGAAGGGAACACGTTAGCAAAACATAAAAACGAAAGAACATCGATAACACAAGTTTTGAAAGAAAAACTTACAAGGAACGCTAGTTCGGCTAAACACAGCCCTATCTCTTCAATAGAGATCCTTTGAAAACACTCCTCGGAAACTAAGGGCTGATGTTTCCCCAGATGCGGAAGTGACTTCATCCTGATGAGGACGTAGTCAAACGAGAGGGACGGAGACAGCGCAAAGCTGATCACCATAAGTTCCTCCTCGTTCTCTCCCGTTTTTACACCCCCGCCCCTGTCGGCTGACGAAAGGGTTGACATGGCAGAAGACATCGTCGCCAGGGGCGCAGAATACACAGACATCGTGTTCATCGTAACCAACATCGTCAACGATTCGGGTATCACAACCCTTGATAGATATCCGACCACCCAAGATTTGAACAAAGTCGAGATTCTAGAGAAGGGCCTCATCAGAAACAGAAAACTTTTAAAGAAAATCTCAAAAGAAAACAACCCATTATGATCTCTATTTATGCAGGAAATCGCAACAAGTCAAGTCTGCTGATGATCAACACGCGTCCATACCTATCCGAATCTTCGACACCTGTCTTCGACAGCTGGTAAGCATCATCGTGCGTCAGTATGACGTCATAACTTGTCAACTTCTCGTTCAGTTAAAGGTGAACTGCTTCTGTTCCACGACAACCAGGTAAGTCCCTCAACCCAGGTCACAAGTCTTCGACAAGCAAAATTTAAAACTTAAACTTGACATTCAATTTTCAAATTTTGGGGGAAAACTGTTTGGGCAAAAAATCACGTCGCTCGACAGCGACCAGAACAGGTAAGACGTATGATTAAGGACTATATCTTGTATTAAGATAAGGTCTCGACGAAGACCCAGAGCACAATCGTCGTCCCTCATAAAAGGTAACACGACGCTCGACCATAGCGTCGACCGATCCACACGACTATTATATAAAGGCGTGCGACTTCGACCAAAGCTAACGTTAACCATGACCGTTTATTAAGTGTTTAATGCAGGAGTAAAAGTCATTAAGGATCAACGACTATAACCGACGCAATCATTAAACAGCCGGCGACCGTAACGGACGAAGATCATTACTCCGGCGACCGTTTCCAACCGTTTCCAACCGTTAAGGCCATTAAAGGAGCATTCATGGATGAAGCTAAGGACGCGAAGACTATAAATATCAAGCTCAATCAACATTTCAACACATCAAATATCCGGCGATTAACAACCGAAGCAATATTCAAGAACACCTGAAGTGAAGAACCATTATTCTAAGTATCGCTCTCGACGCACGACAACAGCCCTCGACCACCAGTTCATACTTTGTTTCGTACACGACAAACACTTGTTTTATATTACAAACACTTGTACTTTACATTTCGAAGCATTTTCTTCATTTGTATTGTAATCACTGTACGATCGACACCAGTATCCAAGGACATCGCCCCTGATTGGCGACCATAGTGCAGCGACGACACCCACTGTCGTCCGCAGGTTTTTTCCTCGATTGAGGTTTTCCTGCCTCATAAAATCCCTTGTTTCTTTATTTTATTTATCGTCGCATGTCTCGTCGAAAGATTCTTTCTTTAGTTGTTTAAGTCCACATCGACCTTAAGTTGTCCCTTTGGTGCGATTTTTGGCATTAACAATGAAGACGGCATCGTTGTATGCAACAAAGCACGTCTCATGGCCAAGGGGTACCGTCAGCAAGAAGGGATCGATTATGATGAGACCTATGCTCCGGTGGCAAGAATCGAGGCCATACGTATGTTCCTGGCATACGTCGCGCACAAGAAATTCACGGTCTTCCAAATGGATGTGAAGACCGCATTGCTCTACGACGATATCAAATAAGAAGTGTACGTATCACAACTGGAAGGATTCGTGGATGATTCAAAGCTTGATCATGTCTACGTTCTAGACAAGGCGCTTTATGGTCTAAAGCAAGCTCCGCGAGCCTGGTACAACACTCTGTCTGAATTCTTACTTAAATCTGAGTTCACACGAGGTAAGATAGACTCCACTCTATTTATAAAGAATGAAAAAGGCCATATAGTCTTAGTACAAGTGTATGTCGACGACATTATATTCGGCTCTACTAATCCCATATATGCTAAGAACTTTGCCAATCTTATGGGACAATTTTTCAAAATGAGTATGCTTTGCGACATGAATTTCTTCCTTGGTCTTCAAGTTAAACAACTGTCGACCGGGATATTCATAAACCAGGATATGTACATCCGGGATATTCTTAGGAAATTCCAGATGGAACAGTCCTCGCCAATGAAAACTCCCATGGCACCCGGTACGAAGCTTCACGTCGCTCCTAACGGAACGGATGTGAATCCTAAACTATATCGGGGGATGATCGAATGCGAGTAGACCGGATATCATGTTCTCAACATTTTTGTGTGCCCGGTTTCAATCAAAACCTAAGGAGTCTCATTAACTGCTATCAAACTAATTTTTAGTTATTTACGTGGTACTGCTGATCTTGGCTTGTGGTACTCGAAAGAGACAGGTTTTGCACTATCCGCTTATTCCGATGAGGATTACGCGGGCTGTATGACGGACCAGAAGAGCACCTCGGGACATATCCAGTTTTTGGGAGATAGCCTGGTGAGTTGGGCTTCCAAGAAGCAGCAATGCGTTTCAACGTCAACTGCCGAGGCGGAGTACGTAGCCGCCGCGAGCTGATGTTCCCAAGTCATCTGGATGCAGACCCAACTCAAAGACTATGGTTTCACGTATGTCAAAGTCCCCATTTACTGCGACTCAAAGAGCGCGATTGCTATATCCAGCAACCCGGTCCAACACACCAAGACGAAGCACATCGACGTTCGGTATCACTTCATTTAGGATCACGTCGAAAGAGGTACAATCGAACTCTACTTCATAAATATTGAGCATCAGTTAGCAGACCTCTTTACAAAAGCTTTGGACGGAAATCGTTTTAACACTCTTGTGTCCAAGTTAGGTATGTTAAAACTGACGACTTAATCCGATTGTGTGCCCGAAACAAGTTCCATACTATTGGTTCCTGTTTTGCTTAACAATGATGATTCTATCTAATTAGTTCAAACAATATATAATGCTGAAGCATTTTAACGAACTAACAGATATAATGAGGTAGAATAACACACAATATCAAATATATGAAGTGTAAATAACACAGATAAATAGCTCAATGATTCACTGTATTTGATATAATAAGAACACCAAGAACACCGAAAGGTTTGACAAGAAACTGCTCTAAAGGTGTGTGTGTTGTGCAAAGTTTAATAGAAGAACTCAACATGAGTCTTCTATTTATACTACTTCTATAGGGGACAAGATCTGTACAACAAGGACTAAAGGTACTAAAAACACTATTCAGGTACTGTTGATAGTACAACGTTAATTTAATGCGCCAACTTCTACTAAGGCTATGACCCATCAGAGTTTGAAACGTGGAGTTCTCAGGTCATGCCTTGTACGAATGATCTTGAGTATCTTCATACAGCAGAAATCGCGAGAATCACGATTGTCTTTGTATAGATCTTTGGTCTTTTATACCACAGAGGCTCTGTGGCCTTGTCCGCATTGAAGAGTCTTTAGGCGATTCTTCACTTCAGACTTCTTGATTGCTCGGCAGAGCCTCTGTCGAAGACTTCTATGCTTCTGTCTTCTCGGTGACTCGGCAGAGCCTCTGTCGAAGACTTCTATACTTAGCCTATTTTTTCAATACTTCCATAATCATAAAGATTGGAGCTAACAATCTCCCCCTAAGTATCAAAAAATAAAAAATTGAAAACTGCAAGGTTTTCTAGGCTAAGTACATGACAAGAGGTATTTTTCCTCTGTAAAAACTTCTTTTAGTTAAAGTTATGCCAGAGGCACTTACATTCGTTTACATGATGAGAGTAAAGGTAACAGAGGTTGGTAGAGGTTATCAGACGTTGGCGTCTTTGAAGTCGTTGAAACTTCTGTTGTCGAATCCTAACTCTCTAAGCTCGTGATAGAAGCTGATGCAGAGGTTTCGGATGTTGATTGTTGAATCGATGACTTCTATCAGTCTATCTGCATTACCCCGATTCATTTGACCTGTTCCTCTGTGCTCCACGAGGCTTGCTTTGAACTCTATTAAAGTACTTGTTGCATACTTCTGACAGTCCATCTCTATAAATAGTCTTGACTTCCCAGCAGGATCTTGATAGACTAACCCAACTCTTGGAGATGTAATGATCGAGTTTGGTATGGCAAAGGATGGCAGTCGCCTTCTGGTGGTCGGAGAGCGAGGTTTCTTACTCCGAGATCTCGTGCTAATTGGAAGTCGACAAGGCTATACAACAGAAGCTTCTCACGCATTGCTTTCCTGATCACCCTGTATGCCCTTCGATGTGCATCTGTTGTGAAGTTCTCTTTTGTCTAGAGGAGAAGGTCGGATAGGTCGTAGGGATTTAGATTTCTCAGATCAGCATCTGAGAATTGATTTACTGTTCTGTTCTCCCTTTTGACCTTATATATGTTATAGGAAACCATAGGTGTAGTTCTGGTTTGAGAAAACTTACAGTATATGACCTTGTCGATTTTTTCGATTGAGAAGACTTCGTGTTTTGGCCTAGGTTTTGTTCTTGTGAAGATGTTTTCGAGGTCAGCACGAAGTTCGGGATCTTGGACCATTGGTGGCATTGGATCTCTGGCAGTTCTGTTGTAGAGATACATGTACACTACTTCTTCCATTTGAGGTGAAGGTGCACCAGGTGGAGGTATGGGTCTGCGCAGAGCATCCATTTTCTTCTTAATTTCTGCGACTCGACCCTCTGTGAGTTTTTTCTTTGGATCCAGAACAGGTATGTTTGACAGAGGGGTGGCACCTAAAGCCCATTCTTCTTCTTCTGGCTGTGGTGTCACATAGGCGTCGAAAGAGCTTTTCATCAATTTCTCTGCTGGTTGATGCTTTGGCTTCTTCTTTTTGGGTTCCTCTGTCATTATCCCCTTGCCTTTGTCTTTTGCCTTCGGCTGAAGATCTTCTTATAGAGATGGGGTTGCATCTGTGGGATTTGTCTTTTGGATTTCTGAGGGTGCCTCTGTAGTTTTGGGGGTTGCCTAAGTCGGTTTTAGCACTTGTGTTTCTGAGGACTTTGTTGGTGATGTAGGTTTTGTTGGTGAGGATTCTGTGGTTTTGCTCAGATGTTTCTTTTTGTGAGCAATGGTCTTTGTTCTGGTTTTGGGTGTGGGAGATAGAGGTTTTGTTGTTGCAGCTTCTGGTGTAGGGGATGGTAGTTTTGGTTGTTCTGGTGTTTTTGGTGTTGGAGAGGGGAGTTCTTTTGGTGTTTTTGGTTTTGGTGATTGGGATGGTTGATCTTCTTCGGAGGATGTTAGAATTTGGAATTCTTCACGGGTTGGGACATCTGCTCCGAATACAGAAGATGTTTCCACAGAGGTGGGTGTTGCCACTGTGGTCTTCTGTTGTTGATCTTGGTTGGTTTCAGGTACTTGGATTATGATTGGAGTTTCTTCCGAGAGTATTTCCACAGAGGTGGTTGTTGCCTCTATGGTCTGTTGTTGGTTTCCTCCTTGGGTTTGAGTTTGGGGAACTTGGTTTAGGGGTTCTGCTGATAATGGTGGTTCTGGTAGACCTATGTTTGCAGCTTCTTCCCTTTGTTTCTCCCCTCAGGATGATCTGATGAATCGTCAGAGTCATCATCAGAGCCATCCTGACCCTTGTTTTTGGTACCCTCTGCTCTGCACGATGCTTCAGGCTTTTTCGGTGGAGTTTCACCTGCGGCTATGAGTTTTGCGCATAAGTTATCATAGAGGCCAAAAAGGGTATGGACCTCTGCTTCTATCTTGAGGCGCATTTTGCCGACACTTGTCCTGAACTCTTTGACATAGTTTGAGTTGGCAACAGTGAAGGCCCTGATAAACTCTGTCACTTGGTCGATCACCCCTTGGCGAAGTTCTGTGAGCTGAGCTCTGGTCATGTAGTCGGATGGCTGCATGGCTAGAGTTTCCCTTGTCGTTTGCTCTTGAACTTGCTCTAAGGCCTTTTTCAAGTCTTCTGGTGTAAGGCCAGCGGGGGTTGATGATTGTTCTTTCAGCTTTTCCAGCAAGTCTTTGACAGAGCTTTGGAATGCAGAGGTTGTGGCTTTCTCAAACTCAGCAGCAACAGAGGTGGCAGAGGTGGTTGCAGCTATTCTCATCTGGGCTAGAGCATTTTGCACCTCTGTGGACAGGTTGTCCATTTTGGTGTTCATATCAGTAAAGGCCCGCGTAGTAACTTCTGCAAAAGAATCAAAATAGCTTTTCAACTCTTTCAATGTGGTGTCCATAAAGGTGACAAGGGTTTGGAACTCATCCCTTAATACATGCGGGCTTGGTGTAACCTCTGGGGGAACACATTCATCCCCAGAGTGTGTCTCTGTTCCTGAGACACCTTCTTTCGCTCCTGTTTTTATGTTGAGAGCAAAAGGACATCCCTCTAATCCTTGAGCAGAGGCTTTTTCAGCTTCAGACTCTATAGAGGTTCTGTTAAGGACATTGTCTTGATCCACTCCAGAGGTGGGTACAAGAGTATCCTTAAGTTGACTCGGGGATTTGTCTAGAATCCCTTCGTCTTTGTGCACTCTAGGCCACTCTGAAGGGCTTGTTGGACTTACGTGTGTGTGCGTGTCAGAGGAAACAAATTCCTCTGTTGGGATTTCTGTTCTAATCTAGGGCAATTGATCACTTACTAAGGGCAAGTCCTTTTGAGAGGACTCCCCTGTAATGGTTTCCCCGGCTAAGATTGGCACAGAGGTAGAAAGAGTTACCTCTGCCCGGTCAGTTTGGGTTGGGGTTGAGCCGTGCTGCTCTTGTTCAATATTACCTTCTGCCACTAGATTGGCGGTAATAGACATGTGGGGTGCACTGGGTGTTGGTTGTGGGAGTGTGCCTCTTCTATTCCAGGCATCAGTTCTAGCTTCTGCTTCTGTGGAGCATCCAACCACTTCTTCTCCATCTATAGTCTCAACCTCTGTCGCTACCCTATGGCTCGGTGCTTCTATCCTTACTTCTGTTGATGCTCCTGCACCAGTGCGTAAAGAGTCGTACATTGGATTTGAGCCAATTAATTGTCGTACTTGGGGGTGCAGAGGTCCTTCGTCTGCCTGATCATCTTCTTCATCAGAGTCCACCTCTGAGACTATGACTGGTGGGGTTTTGGTGGTGGTTTTAGCCAAATCCTCTGGGCTTGCTCGTAGCACATCAAAACCAGGTTGGGTGAAGCGGTTCTGAAGTACCTTTGGTGTTGCAGACCGTATATTTTATGGGGTTTGGTCATCCTCTTCCAAGTCAGAAGAGATTCTGAAGTTTAGAGCTTCTGTTGATTGATGGGAGAGGGCTTCTGCGTTCCAGCCAGAAGTATCTAGGGTATCGGCGATTTCAGGATGCTCAAGGAAGAAGTTGAAGTCTCCCTGATGGTCTACAAAGTTGATAGGTGAAGGAGATTGCAGAGGTTGTTCATTGGTTTCTTCGACCATTTCTGCATCCTCTGCGATGGTCCGCAGAGGGGTGTGAGGTTTCTTGGTCTTCTTCTTGCTCCTTTTCCTTTTTAGCTTTGGGGCACCCTCCTCTGAAGACTTATGTTTTCTTTTCTTCTTTTCTTTTGGAGGAGGGGGTTGTGCAGAGGATCCTGCTTCTGTTGCATGAGGAGGGGATTGTTGGATTTATGCAGCATTGTTAGAAGTACCCCCTGTTGTCTTCCTCTTCTTGTGAGCCTTCTTCTTCTTGGGGGTGGAGGCAGAGGTTTTTCTCTTAGGAGTAGAGGGGATCGTGTTTCGCAGAGCATAGAAGTTTCCTTGTACATGTTCGTGCTTAGCCAAGGCCACTGCCCATTCTTCGTCAGACATTCTTTCTACAACCCTAGATCCTAAGGGGACTCCTAGATGCGGGGGTGTCACAGGACTCGGTTCTGGAGTCCAATGATCGCGTATGTATTCTAACTTAAGGGTCTTGTCTGTAGCGTATCCCAGAAGTTTCTTTGGCAGAGGTCTGCAGAATGGGTATTCATCTTCGTGCTCTGTTGGGGTGTTTTTGTTCAGGGGATACATTCTGGCTGTTGGTCCCTCCATTGGCCATTTTTGTAGACGGAGCAGAGGCTCTAGCAGGACACCCAGAATACGCTGATATTGTAGAGGAGGTTGAGCTTATTTCGATCGTCCCTTGGCCTTTTGGGAGGAGATTCTGCGATCAATGGTGTTAACCATTTCCTGCATCATGAGGGTGGAATAGTCCAGAGGTAGATCATAATATACCCCGTACATTATGGTCATGATTTGGTGAGAAGTTTGGTCTGGACTACCCACCTTCCCTGTTAGGCACCGATTTAGGATTGAGAAGAGCGTATTCCACAGAGGAGGTAATCGATTTCTTCTGAAATCATTTATTTTCCTTAGGGTTGTGTTGTACCCCAACATTTCAACAAAACGGCAGAGCTCTTCGTCTGTGGGTTCCTCTGTGTACTTCTTTATGCCTAGTAGTCCTCTGGTTGGTAGGCTGAACTCCAGTAAGAACATGGTTCTGTTGAATTTGAGTTCGAGGTGCTCGGATTTTTCCGGTTTGGAGATGTAGCCCTTGATTTGTCTATCTGTGGGGTCAATTCTGCTGCTCATCCAGAATTGATTTAGGTATCTGGCAGGGATTTTATGGTCAGTTTTGGATAACAGGGGGGTAAAGATAGTGGTTTTCCAGAATGTGAAGAAGGATGGCATGTGCTTCCCCAAAAGCGGTTTTTGAGGGAACCAGATAGTAGTTATTTGGTTTTAAAGGAAGAACACGTTCAAAGTGTTCATGTGCGATGGAGTTTAGAAGATGGGTGGTCGGAGCAAAATCTGCTTCATCGCCGGAGTGGTCTTGTTCTAGGTTTCTGGCGATTTCTTGGTTTTGGGAGTTCTCAGAATGAGATGGGGAGTTCACCGGAGCATTGGAGGTTGAAGCCATTGGATTAATCTTGAAGAAAGAGAGTAGAAAATGGAATTTGTAGGTTTTTGCAAGGTTCGCCGGAGAAGATGAAGATAGTAAGTTCGTAAACGTTTAGAGGTAATGGTAAGTTGGGTTTTATACTGAAGAGAATGGTAGAATCTGAAAGGGTAAATATGTGAAAGTGAATAAAATTTGGGATCCGTAATTGAGTACATACGGCTGGTTCAACTTTCCAGGAAAACGTGTGCCACACACGTCCAATGGGAGAATGCCACATCAGAAGTGTCAGAACACGATTAGACGTCGTGTGCGGCCCATTAATGCTTGGCGCATGGGCATTTATTCTTTGTGAGTTCTGTCACTCGCAGTAAATAATCCATACTGTTACAGAGTTTCCATAAAAGGTCAAGTGTCAAAGTCAACAGAGGCTCTGTGGTGGAGTGAGCTCTGTGATCTGAAACTTGTCTTTTTGTCTCCTCTGATGCTTGCACTTTTACCAAAAACGTTTGAAAGATCATGGGAGAGGAGCGATAGATCTTTAGTACAAAATTTTCATTCACAGAGGCTTTGAGGCTCTGTCGAGGCCAGCAGAGGCTCTGAGAGTGAAAATTTCTCATAACTAAAAATTTAGAGAACTTTTTGATCATCCAAGGTTTTCAATGTTTTAAACATTGTTTTTAGAACATATTTGGAAATTTTTGTCCTAGAAAAACTGTTTCGGAAATGGATTTTGTTCGAGACATACTCTTACAGTGTCTAGTTTGGGCGACAGAGACTCTTTGGTGGAGTGAGCTCTTCGACCAAAAGACTTTCTCCCAGTATCTTTGTGTGGGCATTTGTACGTATAAATCCTTAAAGAAGACATTTAAGGTTGATCGACAGAGATTCCGTATGAAATTTGCAGTTCTAGAGTATCCGGCTTACAGAGGCTCTGTTGAGCTCAGCAGAAGCTCTATCACCTTAAATTTCCCATAACGGGAGGCTCGAAAATCGTTTTGATCATTTCTTGTTTGGAATGTCTTAAACAGAGTTTATAAGACGTATTTTGAAATTTGTGTCCTAGAAAACTGTTTTCAAAAAGGATTTGTACGAGTTACTCACCTTTGGTTCTCCTTTGTTCGGCAAAAATACCTGACTTCTGTAGATGTGGTTGATCATATCTCTTCTTTGGCTCCCCCTTGAATGATCAACCTCTGTAGATCAGTTCAAGGTCTCCTTCTGCTCCCCCTTGAACTATGCTTGGATCAAATAAGATAAGTTGTGCACAGAACATATGTCAAGGTTATCAGAGGTTCTGTGGAGATTGACATATTCTGAGCAATCCCACAGAAGCTCTGTTGGTTACATAACTTTTGATGATTAAGAATTTACATACAGAAGAGTTTAAATATATACATATTTACAAGAAGATCAAATCTTACTTATAGAGGGTTCAAGTCATGTTAATCATTCCCAACTTACCCACCAAGAAAAGGAATCTTTTCTCATCTAGTGCCTTGGTGAATAAGTCTGCAAGCTGGTATTCAGTGGACACAAAGTGCATTACGATTGTGCCATGTTCAACATGATGCTCCAGAAAGTGATAACGAATATCGATATGCTTTGTTTTTTAGTGTTGTACTGGATTGGCAGAGATTGCTATGGCACTTTTGGAATCACAGAGGATGGGAATCGTGTATATGTTGTACCCATAGTCCTTGAGCTGAGTTTTCATCCACATAACTTGAAAGCAACAGCTAGCAACAGCAACATATTTCGCTTCTCCTGTAGATGTAGACACACAGTTCTGCTTCTTCGAAGTCCAGCTGACTAGTTAACCTCCCAGGAATTGACAACTCCCAGAGGTGCTCTTTCGATCAAGCTTGCATACTCCATAATCTGAATCTGTGTATGCCTTAAGACCAAAACTAGAGTTCTTCGGATACCAGAGTCCAAGATTGTTGGTCCCTTTAAGGTATCTAAAGATCCTCTTTAAAGCAATATAGTGGGATTCCTTTGGGTTAGCTTGATATCTTGCACAGAGGCATGTGGCATACATTATGTCAGGTCTACTTGCGGTTAAGTATAAAAGGGACCCAATCATACCTCTGTAGAGTTTGCACTCTACAGATGTGCCATTTGGATCTGAGAATAATTTATTTCCAGTGGCCATTGGGGTCTTCATTACAGAGGCATCAGAGAGACTGTATTTTAAAAGTATGTCAGAGACATATTTAGCCTGATTTATAAAAATTCCTTCTGATGATTGTTTTACTTGGAGTCCGAGGAAGAAAGTGACCGAGGAAGAAAGTTAATTCTCCCATCATACTCATTTCAAACTCACTCTGTATGAGTTTTTCGAAATCTTGCCCTGTTGTGCATTTGTAGACCCAAAAATAATGTCATCCACATAAATCTGTACAAGCAGAATCTCATCACCTTTTCTTTTGTAAAACAAAGTAGTATCTGTCGTACCTCTGTCGTAATCATTATTGAGAAGAAAAGTTGAAAGTCGTTCGTACCATGCTCTTGGAGCCTGTTTCAGTCCATACAGAGCTTTGTCGAGATAATAGACATATTTTGGGTTCTTGGAACTTTCAAACCCTGGTGGCTGTTGGACGTATACTTCTTCTTGGATTTCACCATTCAAAAAGGCAGATTTTACATCCATCTGAAAGACTTTGAAACCTCTATGCGCAACGAAGGCTAAGAAGATCCTTATTGCTTCGAGTCATGCGACAGGGGCAAAAGTTTCATCGTAATCAATGCCTTTTTCTTGGCGATATCCCTTGGCCACCAATCTTGCTTTGTTTCTAATGACCACCCCATCCTCATCCTTCTTGTTTCTGAAGACCCATTTTGTCCCTATGGCTTGTTTCCCTCGTGGCAGAGGTACTAGGGTCCATACCTTGTTTCTCTCAAACTATAAAAGCTCTTCTTGCATAGCATCTACCTAGTTTGGATCATCTATGGCTTCAGAGATTCTTTTTGGCTCGATCACACTGATAAAATTTGTAAAGAAACAAAAATTAGCAGTGGCTGATCTTGTTTTGACCTTTTCAGAAGGGTCACCGATTATAAGGCTTGGAGGATGGCTTTTCGTCCACTTTGATGTTCTTGGAAGATGGTCATTTGAGTCATCAAGATTAACTTCTGTGGTTGCACACTACGGTTCTGGAGCAACCTCTGTTGTTGATGGTTCTTCTGTGCTTATGCTTGGTTCTTCAGCTTGTGGGAGGATTGGAATGATAGTTGGAATTTGTTCCTCTGAGGAAGTAGAGAATGAGTCTTCATTTTCCTCTGATATTGATTCCGCTGTAGTCGCTGGAGTAGGTATTTCAGGAGCCTCTGTGGTTGAGTCCTTCGTTGTGTTATCTTCAGCTTCTGTTCGCTCCCCCTCAGCATGTGCATCTGTATGATTCACAGAAGAGGATGAAGTATTTAATGGACCAGTTACAGATATACCTGACTCAGTCTGGTTTGCAGAAGATGTTTCTCCAGAGGCTCTGACGGCTCCAGTAGAGGGATCAATATCATCATGGAACATCTCTTCAAATAGAAGACTTAAGTCTTCTTCTCTTCTCTTTGAGATGCCAGAGGATTCCTACTTTAGATCTACTTCTGAACTGATTTGTTCAGAAGTCCTTTGAAAGGAATCGTAAAAAGACACGTTGATACTTTCTACAATGGTGCATGACTGCAGAAGATAAACTCTGTAGGCCTTAGAAGTGGCAGAGTACCCAATAAACTTTCCTGCATCTGCTTTCACCTTAAACTTTCCTCTTGCTTCTCTGTCATTTAAGACGAAGCACTTGCATCCAAATACATGGAAGAACTTGATGTATGGTCGCCTTTTGTTGATCAAATGATAAGGTGTCTTGATGTGCCTCTTTACAATGGTTGATCGATTTTGGGTGTAGCAAGCGGTTGACACTGCTTCTGCCCAAAAAGACATTGGTAATCCACATGTTGTCAGCATAGTTCTTGCAGCCTCCACAAGCGTGCGGTTCTTTCGCTCAACCACGCCGTTCTGTTGTGGGGTGCGTGCAACAGAGAAGTTCTGTGAAATGCCTTCTTCTATAAGATTGGCATCAATGACAGAGTTTTTGAATTCTGTGCCATTGTCGCTTCTTAGTTTCTGAATCCTGCACTCATACATAACTTGGATTCTTTTCATTAAATTTATCAGAACGTTTGGAACATCTGATTTCTTTCTGACAAATTCAACCCATGTAAATCTTGAATATTCATCGATCAAAACAACTATATATTTCTTGCCACCTAGGTTCTGTGTAGCAATGGGACCGCAGAGGTCGACATGAAGCATGTACAGAGACCTAGTGCAAGATATATCAGTTTTGCCTTTATGGGAAGCTCTTTTGAGTTTTCCCATTACGCAGGCAGAGCACAAATGATCTTTATTAAACTTGACATTTGGCAGACCTTTAACTAAATCAAGTTTAACAAGCTTATTTAGAGTATGAAAGTTTAAATGACAGAACCTGTTATGCCATAACCAGGCTTCTTCGCTTTTAAAGGCAACAAGGCAGAGCTTGTCTTCCTTGTTCTTGGCACTGAAGTTCATGAGGTATAAATCACCTCTTCGTTCGGCTCGCAGAAGTTCGACTTATGTGTCCTCACCTTGTAGAGAGCAGAATGTTCTTTTGAACATCAGGTCAAAACCCGTATCGCAGAGTTGGCTAACACTTAGAAGATTGTGTTTAAGGCCATCCACATATGAAACTTTGCATACAGTTATGTTCTCCTTCTTGATGACTCCGTAGCCTTTAATGTACCCCTTTTTGTTGTCTCCAAAGGTCACAGATCCACCATCGTGTTTTTCTTTGTATGTGGATAGTAGACCTCTGTCGCCAGTCATGTGCCGCGAGCATCCGGAGTCTAGATACCAGATCGGCACATACTGCTTATGTATGACAATTAGAGAGTTTTAGGTACCCATATCCAAATGGGTCCAGCTTTGTTAGGGGTTTTCATGTTTGCCTTAGCATTCTTGGGTTGTTTTTAGCTTCTGTTGGGCCATTTTGTTTCTTCTTACCCTTGAATTTAACATTCTTTTTGGGTATAGGGAGTAAACAGTGTGAACTTGAGAAGTGTTGATTTAATCGATGCATGAGATCAAAGCAATGACAATAATCAATGTGCGAAGAGATTTGCTTGAACTTTTCATTGAAAACATTAAATGGGGGCACAGAGGCATTACATTCTATCGTAACATTTGACTTCCTATTACAAGAAGACCTATGTAGGCTAGATTGTTGTTTGCAAAATCCTCTGTTGAGAGCAGCCTTCTGTGAGCCCTTCTGTGGTGAACTTCTGCTAGTTTCACTGTCATAGAAGAAAAAATTTTGTTATTTTCAACCCACTTACCCTTCTGTTGCCATGTAAGTTTTTCTTTAATGGGTTTTAAGGGTTTTGAAATCTTTGAACTCGTTGAATTTTGGGAGGACGTTTTCCTATGTTGTTTGATTTTCTCAAGCTCAAGGGAGGTTTTGGCTTGTATACACATGTCCAAAAAAATCTGGACAGATAGGAACTCTTGTGATTTTATCCTTGGGAGGAATAGTTCTGTTAAGAACTCCAGATGGTAGTTTAAAATCCTCTGTGTCACAAGGTCCTATCTCTGACTTAGAGTCAGTCTCAGATTCGTCAGAGGATGAATCATCCTCATATACAGAGGTTGAGTCACTTAGTTCTCTTTCGACAGAGGCTGGATTTTCAGAGCATGTGTCATACTTGCTTTCATTATTTTCCAAGTCAACAGAAGTATCCATTAAGGTTTCATCAGAGAGATTTTGATCGATAGAAGGTGTATAGAAGTTTTCGTAAAAGTTATTTTTCCCGATTTCCATCAACTCTTTTTCAGAGATATCTTTAAGTTTTTCTTCTGAAACGTTAGGCTTGAACTCAGGTGCTTCTGCTGATAACTTCTTTTCAGAGTTTATCATGCAGACAAAGGCAACCTGTGTTTGAGTCTCGGGGTTACCAAACTTGAAGATACCTATCTGATCTTGAGTTTTCAGATATTTCTTAGGTTTGGATTCTCTTTTGACAGAGGCTGAAGATGGTAAATCTGTGTTTTCAAACCATACATTTATCATTTTCAAATGTTTCCTTATGTGAGGTTCCCTAGAGACTTTTCGCCTTTTGCTAACAGATAGTAGATTTGGAAAACCAGGTTTTCTTGTACTTCCAGTGAGAAATAGAGATGACAGAGATTTGTTTCTTTTGTTTCCGTTGTATGGATCTATATCACAGAAGTCAATTCCCAGTCTCCCTATTTGTATATTAATTTTCTCGTACACCTTCTGTGCATCTTGGTATTTCTTAATTAAAAGATCTCTTCTGAGTAAATCTTGACAGATGACTTCTCTTTCCTTTTGAAAATAATGTTTAAGAGCTAATGTTCATTCTGTCGGTCTCAACGTCCACTAGTTCTTTAGATTTTGTTTTTAATGCAGAGTTAAGTTCAGAAATCTTTTCTTTCAAAGGATTTAGGTGTTTGTTCCAATTTGTTTCAATTTCTTCTTTTTCTTGAAAGATTTTATCCTTTTCTTGAGTGAGAAGTCTTACTTCTCTCTCAAAGAAGGTAAGCTTCTTTTGAATACTTTCGCAGGTCTTTTTAAATTCTGTGTATTCAATGTTTAGTTTGAGCAAATCAGCTTCTGCTTGACTAGAGTTAGAGTCAGAAGTGGATACCTCACTATCGGAGTCGGATGAGCTGACCTCTACCATTCCACAGAACAAGGTGTTTTTGTCGCCTTCATCAGATGATTCGTCTGACAGCCAGTTCTCCTGATTCACCATTAGCGACTTATGAGCATAAAACTCCACTTTCTTTTTGTAGTAAGCAGAGTCCCTCTGTGGGCGGTTTGATTTGCTCCTGCAGTCAGCGGCATAATGACCTGACTTGCCAGAGTTAAAACATCCTTGGTTTTGGGAACCGTTTCCAGCTCTGTCGTCCGACCTCTGTCGGTCACCACCTCTGTCATTTTTGTCATTCGACCTCTGTTGGTCGACACCTCTGTCATTCTTGTCATTTGACCCTTCTCTTCCACGATCATCTCTTCTGTAGCGTTCATTACCAGACTTCTTCTGGTATCCTCTGCTGAATTCCCTTGTCAAAAGAGCTAACGATTTAGCTATCGAGGCCATAGTTGCCTCCTCTTCTTCCACCACCTCCTCATCTTCACTATCAACGATCAAGATCTTCTTCTTCTTCTTCTTCTTCTTTTCTTCCACAGCTTTCTCCTTTTTCGGTTTCTCTTTATCTTCTGTAGCCTTACCAACCAGCGCAAGAGGTGCACTGATTTGAATTTTTGCTTGTGCAATCTGAGGCTCTTGGGCTGCCAATGTTCCATAGAGATCTGACAGAGTCCAGGAGTCTAAGTCTTGATTTGTTTGCAGAGACATAGACAACTGGAGCCATTCATCATTGAGACTCTTTAGGAACATGACATTGTTTTCCTCAGAAGTTTTGTGGATTCCGAACTTCTTGCACTTGTTGATTAGAGAGTTGAACCGATCATATGTTGTCTGCAGAGGTTCTGTCGGCAGAGCTTTGAATGAGTAATATTCATTGATACGTTGGGCTCTGCGATTTTTCTGAGTTTTAGCCCCTCCTTCCAATTGTTTCTCCAATTCCTTCCATAGATCGTGTGCAGATTCACACGCATCTAGGGATTGGAAAAAGTCATTGGGGATGGCCATTATCAGAAGTCGTTTTGCCTTCTGTGCCAATTCGTATTTTGCCCAGTCCGTATCAGACCATTTATCTTTTGCCTTTGGTTTCTCGTGCGCATGAATCTCTGGAGTGTCATCTGTTTGAGGTACACGTGGTACAGATATCATAGGAACGAAAGGAGGGTTGTTGATGTAGTGAAAAGCTTATTTGTCAGTACCCTCGAAAAAATGAGTCATTCGTATTTTCCACTGAGGGTACTCATTTCTGAGTAGAGTGGGTGGAACGGTACACTTTTTAGATGAAGTGGAAAGTTTTGAACAATGTTTATAAGTTAAAATACCTTAAATAATGCACTAAAATAGAGATTTAACCGAAGAAACAGATTTGTAAGTTTACCAAAGCCGAACTTGTCGAGAATGGCAGAAACACAGATGCTATTTTGAAAGATATGAATAATAGGTTAAAGATCAGTCCAAGTTTCTACCAAAAATCATTGCAAGAGAGGATCACTTGATATAGAAAATCAAGGATGGCTCTGATACCAATTGTTGGTTCCTGTTTTTCTTAACAATGATGATTCTATCTAATTAGTTCAAACAATATATAATGCGGAAGCGTTTTAACGAACTAACAGATATAATGAGGTAGAATAACACACAATATCAAATATATGAAGTGTAAATAACACAGATAAATAGCTTAATGATTCACTGTATTTGATATAATAAGAACACCAAGAACACCGAAAGGTTTGACAAGAAACTGCTCTAAAGGGGTGTGTGTTGTGCAAAGCTTAATAGAAGAACTCAACATGAGTCTTCTATTTATACTACTTCTAAAGGGGACAAGATCTGTACAACAAGGACTGAAGGTACTAAAAACACTATTCAGGTACTGTTGATAGTACAACATTAATTTAATGCGTCGGCTTCTACTAAGGCTATGAACCATCATAGTTTGACACGTGGAGTTGTCAGGTCATGCCTTGTACAAATGATCTTGAGTATCTTCGTACAGCAGAAATCGTGAGAAGCACGATTGTCTTTGTATAGATCTTTGGTCTTTTATACCACAGAGGCTCTGTCAAGTATGACAGAGGCTCTGTGGCCTTGTCCGCATTGAAGAGTCTTTAGGTGATTCTTCACTTCGGTCTTCTTGGTTGCTCGGCAGAGCCTCTGTCGAAGTGTTCTATGCTTATGTCTTCTCGGTGACTCGGCAGAGCCTCTGTCGAAGACTTCTATACTTAGCCTATTTTTCAATACTTATATAATCATAAAGATTGGAGCTAACACATACATCTACGAGTAACTGTCTACTCATCATCCGGTGTTTACACTCCTGATGATTGAGCATACACTTTCTCGCACTTGTATTCTACTTGTTTCAGTTACATAGTTTGAATTAGTCTCTGTATTTATTAGGTAGATTTCGGTTGTTTTCTTTCTTTCTACGTGTGTTTCCTTTTCTTTCATACTGTCGTCTACTCTTTTATGTCTATATCTGTGCTTCCACGATGTATTCATGTGTTCAAGGGGAGCACAAAGCGGTATCAGGTTAGTTTAATCATTTGTTGAGGGGGAGCGTCACACACAATTTTTCTTTCAATATTAAAAAGTTTTTTTGTGTGTGGAAACTCTTGTGTGGATTTCAATTTGTGTTCATCATTTGAGGTGGAGCGACACAGTTTTTTTTAAACTGTCCAACAGTTTTTTTTTTCGTTTCGTACTCTCCATTGCACTATCCGAGGGGGAGCAAGTTTCTTCCCCATGCTCAGTTTGAGGGGGAGCGAGAGAAGGTTCTTTTTAGTTTTATTTTTGCAGAATTTTCAAGGAAAGGCCAATTTTTGTGCAAAACCCAAATAATCCGGACAGGTATCCGGAAACCCTATCTTTCCGGATAGGTTTCTGGACCGGGTCCTTATCCGGGTTGGATAGAATCCCGGACACCTCATCCGGATTACTTGGTCCTTTATATAGCATCCGGATTCGTCCATTTTCATTATCCGGCAAACTCATTCAAAAACCCTAAACCCTCGCGTTTCCTCTCTCTCTCTCTCGCTCGGCCTCACACAATTCTCGATTGTCACTCGTTTTCAGTCCCGAAATCAGGTATGATGCTCTATTTTCACTCTTGATCGTTATGAGTTACGTTTCAAGCACTCCAATGCACAACTCGTCCATCGATTTAGTCGATTAAACAGTGTCCGAACACCCCTTATGGGTTTCTTCGCTTTCGGGCTACTGTGTGGAATTTAGATTGATTTAGATGCCCCTATGTGCTTATCTGCTAGCTTAGACACTACCTTAATGTAATAGCACTTGCTTGGGACTGCCATTTCTCTCAACTGATTGATTTGGGATTCGTCCGGACACATTCTTCGTGTCCGGACACGTTTAAACTGATGTTGTTTTATCCGGTAACGTGCATCAACTAAGATATTTTGTCCGGACATACACAACATCCGGAGACCTAGTTGTCCGAAAACCTCAGGGTTTCCGGTAAGTTCAACCACCGAATTGTGTTGAGTTATCCGGACTCCTCTTTGACCGGAAACCATTATCATTCGGAAACCTCTTTCTCCGGTATGTCTAATTTATCCGGAAATGTTCATATCCTCCGGATTCCTTTGGTGTCCGGATACCCTTTGTCCGGAAAGAAAGATTTGACCGGAAAGTTTTGTCATTCCAATACTCTATCCGGACATCTCAGTTCTGTCAATTCAGTACCTAGTCTACCACTGCCAGTCCTCGGTCTGTCTCAGATTGAGCCATTAATTGCAAAGGTACGCGCTAACACTTGTTCATCCGCCACAAATACTAACTGTGTGTTTTTTTACAGATATTCAATGGCAGATCAGGAGCAGAATCCACCGCCACACCCTGAAGAACAAATTCCTCAAGAGGAGTTTATAGACGAGGCAACTGATAATGCCTTAGTCGAACCTAACCATGACACCGAGATAGTGCCAAACAATCATCACCTGGACCCGGATCAGTTCCGACCACAACCACAACACCGTGTGGTTGTGGATATTCATATGCGTCACCCTCTCCGTGAGGCCCTCATCGCAACTGCCGACGTCCCTTTGCTGTATGTGCTTCAAGTTTGGTTCTCTGCCCAAGTCATCACGGCAGGAAATTCCCAGACGATCACCGCTCAGATCGACAACCAACAGTTCACGCTCACACCGGACACCTTCTGCCGCCTACTTTCACTTCCTGAAGCCAACGCCGGCGGACATCAAGGCTACGACCACGCGATCAATGACCAAACGATGTGTGCTCAAGTACGCGCCCTCGGTTACCACCGCGCAATCGATCGACCATCCGCGTTCAATAGAACGAACCTGGCCCCCATCTGGTACACTCTGTTCACGATTCTGAACAGGTGTCTTTCTTCCAGATGGAAAGGCATCGACCAGTGCATCGACGACTTCTTGAGATTATTTCATGTCGTGTGCTACAACCGCCACGTGCACTTCGCAAGGATCATATGGCGGGAGTTAGTTCAAGCCATTCGTCAAATCGGAGGTACAAAGCAGAAGAAGTTCCTCCCCTACCCGCGTTTCCTTTCGCTAGTCGTGCGTCAACACATGGACGCGAATACTGCCATACCACGACGTCTTACCCATCCGGTATGTCCTCCTCTTCACTTACAATATATGGTTATTCACAACACGTCCAACGCGGTAGCCTTACCCATACCTGACGCCCTTCTGGCTCACGCCGATCCCGCTGCACCGGGTGTTATAGCTTATAGGGAAGCGTTAGGGAATCCCATGGTCTAGCCAGTGCCGGAGGGACCTGCCTAGGGACTTAGACCCGAGAGACATGAGGGTCCGAGAGTAAGAGGTGGAAGGGCCTGGGCAGCACGGGCTCCCGGCGGGGTGTGAAGATAGTTCGTGGAAGGGGGACTGGAGTGAGAGGTGCAGTGGAATCGCGTCCCGGTTCTAGCCAACAACCCATTATCCCCATCATCCGACCGACAAGCGAAGCCGGAGCATCGTCCTCACGACAGATGCTTCACCATGACTCCGAACCATATCTTTCCGACCCTCCTTCACCAACCCCACATGTTGAAAACGTGGAATCTGACTCCACGCAATCCGATACGAACCGGAACATACGCCTGAAATTAATACCTCACGGCATCGGCCCAAACCCAGACTTCACCGAAGGAATCCCACTTGCCTCACCTCCTCATACTGAACAGCCTGAAATATGAGATATTAGGAACGAGGGAGTAGTAGGAGCTGAGTTAGACCATGAGAGAATGAGAGAACTGCATTCGAAAGCGAACCAGGAAAGATTGAGCCGTAAAGATAACGAGGCTCCTGAGCGACCCCAACCGAGCGATACCCGGGTAGCCACATCTACTATCCCATCTCATTTGTTGGGACAGGGTATTGAAGAAACCTCTGTGGACCCAGCGGAGCAATTGCACAACCCCCTTATCCACTCATCCGTCTCTCAAAAGACGGATGTTTCAGTCTCACACGGGGATCAAGCACAACTTCCACCGGTCTCTCATTCGGAGAGTACTGGTGTTGAAATAAGAGACCAACAGGCCCTGGTCTCGACTTCATTTGGTGCACAATCGAGTCTAGAGCCATTTGAAATTGAACATTCTTCGGCTAGGACACATGATGAGGAACACCAAATCGAGACTCTTCGTGACTCGATCGGAACGTCTGTAGTGTCTCCGTCTGGCGGAACACGAGGATCGGATGAAAATCCTACCATGGCTATCCCTGCGCCAACCATGAACGTATGTGGCTCTGCCTCTGCGGTAGATGCCTCAACGGGTAATCTATGTGATCCCGGTGTTACGTTACCCGACTTTGTGTCACCAGGGTCCCTGGACAGCACCCTTAAGGTTGTCCGCGAGGCAATGGAGCAGCATGTCGCCGCCGAGATCGACACCGTCAAATGATTAATCAAAGGTAAAGGGCATATCGTCGACACTGAAACCACTCATACACCTCCACCGGCTCCTACTCAGCCTACCTACTCGGTGGACACCCTAAAGACGATGCTTCTAGCCCAACCGCTCCAACAATCTGAAACCGACACCTCAACCGAAGGAGACCTGCTATCCGTTCTAAAATCACAGGTCACTGCTCCTTCATCGTCCATTACCACTCGATTGGATAACATTGACTCGACTCTCAAGGACTTCCAACAAGCGATGACAATGTTGTCCGAGAGAGTCCGTTCACTCGAATATTTCTGCAAGAGTCAAGCAGGCGGTCTGAAGCGCAAGCACGATGACCAGGATGATCCTGATCACCGTGAGGGGGAGAAACAACTAAGACCTACCGAAACCGCCTCTATCCTCACCAAAACGACAACTGTGGTTCATCTGGAAACAGCAACTGCGGCAACAATAATCGACGCCGAACCTGAAGCCGAGTTGCCTCTAGCCGAGATGGTAATAGATATTGATATTTCAGACGATGAAGACCCGACGGTTGAAAAGCCTGAGGATTCAACACAGGAACTGGTTAACTTCGACTCATCAGATATGCTGATACTGGATATGATTGATCCAGACTGCGAAACCAACCCGGAGACCGAAGATGCATGGTATGAAAAAGCCGCCAGTGCCGCAAATCTTCAGGTTAATTTGGTCTTCCCTACTGATGAAGATGATAACGTAGACTACGATCAGTTCTTGCTCCAGAATTTCTATGGAACCCCCGTTCACTCTGCTCAACCCACTGAAACTTCAACAAGACCCGAGACCATAACTGCCGACATTCCGACATCTCCTCAGCAACCGACAACTTCTGACCTCCCTCCTCAACAGCAACAGCAACAAATCCATTGGGAGAAGATCCCGATCTTTATTCCTCACCTGGAGGAATCCTTGAAGAAGTTGTTCATCCACAAGCTTCGCCCAATCGAGCCGACCTTTTGCCTTGGTATTTACAACCTCAACCCCGAATACCAATGCCGGTACATCAGTGCAATGAAGCGGTGTCTACCAATTAGCCAAGTCAGAACCAAGCATCAAATCACAGAGGTACTCAACATACAGTCAAGCCGCATTATGAAAATCGTTTATCCTGTATTCACTGTCCGACGTGAAGATGGGAATGAATGGAAATTTTCCGAAGCTGGCTTCCAACACCTCCGACCGTTCGACTTCCTGGCAATTCTGAAAGACCTTCGTACAAGAACCATCCGACCGCTACCTATCACAAAGGCGCTCGAAGCTGTTCGTCGATTCCTGGTCCGTACTATTATGATGTCATATCTCACGGACTTCCAAATGGCAATCGAGAACAGGGCAAAGAAGAAAAATCTGATCAAGCCGAATCTGAAAGCTCCTGAGTTGAAGATGTATTCCGAGAACGCACTGCTTCTGAAACCAGAATTTGGGATTGTCTTCATCAACGATCAAAATGAAAAGAAATTTTTGCGCTTCAGTCAGGTCGACAGATTCTGCGACGATACGCTCTTCCAAGTACAAAATGCTCTTCGCAAAATCATTTCCAATGAATCCGAAAATCAGAAGGTTTCGTATGTTCCAAACTCGAATGAGATAACAGCATGAAACGCTTTTGAAGTGGTTGAAGAACGCATCAACTATCACTGTGCTATCAGAATGTTTGAGATTCACTTTGCGCTTCGCAAAAGATATGTTTATAACTGGCGAGAGCTAGAGCATGAACTCGAACTTCAAATCAAAGGCGGAGATTGTTAGGGTCAATTTATGTTGATTTAAAGTTCAAGGGTCTGTATTGTAATAGTTGAATTTGAGCTTAGTTAGTGAACGGGCCATGGGCTTGTTAACCACGGGCCCATCATATATAAAGTGCATTAACCTTAGAAAATAGGCTAGTTGTCTCTTTTGCTTTCCTACTCATTATTATAATTCTCTTTGATTGAAAGCTAATAGGGATGACCAGTTGAAATCATAAACTCTATTGTTTTACATATATCGATTTCATTGTACGTTGCACGGATCTGGAACTAACAGATAGACATCATTCTGCTGAGAACGTTTTTCCTGAAATATCCCATCTGGCTAACTGTCATAGGTAAATCATTGGGGCTTGGACCAGAAATGTTGACTGGGGTAGCAGAAGATGTCATTGCTTCTTTCACTGCATCGTTAACAGAGTTGTTGTGTAACTCTGTCAGGGTTCTGATGTTTGAGTCTGATAGAAGGACAGAAGGTATAGGCATGTTTCTGTTCATTGCAGCCGTGTTATTATCCGCCATGAGTCTTTTTAGCTCTGCAAGCTCTGTTGATATCTTCGTTGTATCCTCTGCTCTGACCCTTTCAGCATATGCATATCTCTTATTTATCTCTGCATATTTAGATGAGATCTGCTGCAGTTCTTCTCTGAGAGAAGCATTCTCCTTACGGATCAGCTCCTCCTTCTATTCATTGATAAGTTTATACTCATTCAAGTGGTTGTTTATACTATCATAGAAGCTTTCGAACTCTGCTCTTGTGACAGTATCAACGGGGGTAACCTTGGTTCCAACACATGGTTCCAATTCTGCCTCGAGTCCAGAGGCGCCAACATCAAGAGTTGTTTTGAGGTTGTCTCTTATAGGACTTCCACCCGATCCTTGATGCTCCTTTTCAGGGGAAACATCTACATGTGTTCTGACTAGAGTTTCCTCTTCCAGCTCAGGTTCTGAAGAAGGAAATCTGATGTGATGAGAAGAGTTTGGATCAAGCAAAGTCTTCCCTTGTTCTACTATGGTCTCCCATTGTCCCTGAGTCGGACAGATGCTACGTGAGATTCGAAAGATCTCAGGTCTATTGTGTGTTAAGTCTATATGAGCCACAGAGGCATCATCGTGTGGAGGTGACCTATTGATGTTCTGGGGCGAAGGAACATCATTACCAAAGATAGATTCCCCAGGTATGTGCATACCAGAGGAGTGAAGAGTTGCCTCTGGCGGTTCTTGTTGGTTAGGGTTCGAGGTGTGCACCTCTGTTTCAATATCCCTCTGGTCTTGATCACCAGGGATAGGTTGTGTGGTTGCACTGGGAGTTGGGGTGCGGAATCTCACATGTGTGTTTAAACTTTGAACATCTTCTTCTAAACTCACCATCCTCTCGGTTCTTACGGGTATAGAACTCTCGGGATTCTCTTCTCTCTGTACTTCTTCCTTACTACTACCAGAAGAGGACGAAATTACTTCCACCTCTGTAGTTTCCCTTACTCCCTCATGAACAGTCTCCATAGGGGATCCTCTATTCTGTACTTCCTCCTCCATCACTCTTGCAGAGGAAGACCCCACTTCGGGTGCTCTTACATCTGGTTTGTTCACTTCTTCTCCTATTTCCTCACTCATACTTACCAATGAGGGCTCAGATCCTAAGTATGTTGGGGTTCTCACCTCAGGTTCTTGAGGTTGAGCAGCACTCTCATAGTTTTGGATAGAAATATGATTTGGTTCTATTAAGGACAGCATGGTTCATGGTATTCTTTTGATGAAAGGATATTCACCTGATGTTGTGGGAAGGAACCTGGACATTACCCAAACAGGTGTAGGATTTCCCTGTTGAGTTAATTCCAATCGTTGGAAGGCTCTTCTGATTACTAGACTGATGAATCGAGGAAATTTGATGGTCTTCAGAAATTTGTGAGTTGCAACAACTCCTCCTCTTGCTATGGTTGAAGTCTTGGTGTTAACAGCGGCAAGGAGATCATTGTACAGAATGCTGGCGTAGTCAAAGTTCTGTTGAAGAATAATCCATACACGATTTGTAGGATTTCGGTGCTGGTTTGATCTTGACTAACAGATTTGCAGGTAAGGGTTCTGTTCAATGTGGAGAACATGAAGTTCCACACTGTGGGTAGGTTTTGTCTTCTGAACTCGCCTATTTTGTTCAGTTCTTTGTTGTAGCCTAGGAACTTCATGAAATCAAGAAGAACAGCTACTTTGGGGGGTTTCTCGTAAGCTTCAATTCCAAGCTGTCTTCTTGTCCTCATTCTGAAGTTCCTTCTGAAAGTGCTGGCACGAATGCGAATTGTACCTGCACCTCCATTTCTAGAATCGACATTTCCAACGATCCCATCTTGTTCTTCAGTGTACTGGCACGTAGTCCACCATTGTTGGACGTAGATCTCGGGAAGGTTGTCGTCGAACTCAGTTAGGGCTCTAAAAACTTCAGAGTTTCTGAAAAACTCTACAAAAATGTGATAGGTGGGTAAATAGAGACCTGGGTTAGCATCGAAATGATAGTTGTTGTCTGCTAACTCGTATGGAAGGATTACGATTTCGTCTATGGGTCCTATTCGGCTAGATTCAGTAGAATTTTTTTGTTCTGCCATTGTTACAGGTTAGGGTTTCTTGAAGAACTTAAGGGTTTTGAACTTTGAGAGGGAAAGATGAAGGGTTTTGAATGATCAGAAAACGTAAGAAAAGAAATGGGTCATGGGTATGGGCATTTATACGCTAAACATGTGGTTGGATTACCGGCGTAGGTACTGTAGGCACTTGAGTGTCAGATAGTGGAGAGGCCTCAACAGTAGAACGTGGGAACAGCTAACGGTTGGTTTCTCAATCAGAGATTGCCACGTGGATTTGGTTCTGACATCTTTTGGGCAAGTAAACCGTCACGGTTAGAGTTGTGTGGGTAACATGTGGTTGGCGCTTAAGAAACAACCCGCACCTCTGATGACGTGACTTCTAATGACACGGAAGAAAACTGACAGAGCTTTGGTGGAGCTTAGTACAGTTTTGCCTCTGTCGAGTGACTGTTTTCATTTCTTTTCAAGTAACCCAAGATGTTTCACCTTTACCCAAAATCTTTTAAAAATTATGTATCTGATGTGAGAGTAGTCAATAGAACAAAGACAGAACAACCTCAGATATTTCATAAAGCTCTGGTGAGAATCATCAGAGGCTCTGGTGAAGTATCAGAGTTCTGGTAAGTTCTTGACATTATCAAAAGATTTTCATCAGAACAGGTTTTCCCTTCCTCAAAAAAAATTTATCTTTGATGTTTAAAAAGCAAAGTCATTTAGATTTAAAACTGAGTTGACTTGCTCCCCCTAAAACCATGCATCTTTTTCTCTTAAGCTCCCCCTTAAATGGTGAGCTTAGTAGATAGATTTTTCTTTGTAGCCTTAAAAAAAGAAAAAAACTTATATACAAGAAAAAAATATTTACAAACAAGAAATTTTCAAGAAGAAAATATTGAAAAAGTATGCTAGCAGAGCTCTGGTGAAAACATCAGAGGCTCTGGTGAACTATCCTTCCCAACTATTTTGACAGAGCTCTGGTAAGAACATCAGAGGCTCTGTTGATTTTCAAACAGAGTTAGGAGGATATGTTCAGCATACCCATCTTGCTGATTAAGAAGTTAAATCTCCTTTCATCAAGGGCTTTTGTGAACAGATCAGCAAGTTGGAGGTCAGTTGAAACAAAATACATTTCAATTGTCCCATTTTCAACATGATCCTTTATAAAATGGTACCTTATGTCGATATGCTTTGTCTTGGAGTGCTGGACTGGATTAGCTGTAATTGCTATGGCACTCTTGGAGTCACACAGGATTGGAATTTTGTTGTACTCCATGCCATAATCTTTAAGTTGAGTTTTCATCCATATCACTTGAGAGCAACAACTAGCAGCAGCAACATACTCTGCTTCTGCTGTAGAAGTTGAGACACGGTTCTGTTTCTTGGATGTCCAACTCACCAATTTATCTCCAAGCAATTGGCAGCTACCAAAAGTACTCTTTCTGTCATTCTTGCATCCTCCATAATCTGAATCTGTATATGCAATAAGCTCGAAACCAGAATTAAGAGTATACCAGAGACCCAAGAATTGATTCCCTTTCAGATATTTAAATATGCGCTTGACAGCAGACAAATGGGATTCTTTAGGATTTGCTTGAAATCTGGCACAAAGACAGGTTGCAAACATTATATCAGGTCTGCTTGCAGTAAGATACAGAAGTGATCCTATCATGCCTCTGTAGTTCTTGACATCCACATGTTCACCATTAAGGTCAGAGTCAAATTTAACTCCAATGGCAATAGGAGTTTTCATTGGATTTGAATTATTGAGCTTATACTTTTTCAAAATATCAGAGATGTACTTAGACTGACTTATAAAAGTCCCTCTGATGGATTGTTTTACTTGTAAACCAAGGAAGAAGGAAAGTTCTCCCATCATGCTCATTTTAAATTCACTTTTCATCAAATCCTCAAACCTATCACAGTATTCCTGCCTTGTAGACCCAAAGAAAATGTCATCAACATATATCTGTACCAGAAGAATATCATTCTTATACCTTCTAAAGAATAGATTTGTATCAACAGTACCTTTCTCGAAGTGATTAGTCAATAGAAAGTTTGACAAAGTTTCATACCAGGCTCTGGGATCTTGCTTAAGGACGTACAGAGCTTTGTCTAGCTTGTAAACGTGCTCTGGAAACTCTGGGTTTTCAAAACCTGGTGGTTACTGGACATAGACTTCTTCTTGTCGTCTTCCATTTAAGAAGGCAGATTTTACATCCATCTGGTAGACCTTGAAACCCTTGTGAGCAGCATAGGCTAGGAAGATTATGATTGCTTCCAGCCTTGCCACAGGTGCAAAAGTCACGTCATAATCGATACCCTCTTCTTGACAATATCCCTTTGCAACCAGCCGAGCTTTGTTTCTGATGATAATCCCACCTTCATCCTTTTTATTTCTAAACACCCACTTGGTTCCAATGGCCGCTTTGCCTACAGGGAGTGGAACCAAGGACCAAACTTTGTTTCTTTCAAATTCCAGAAGCTCATCTTGCATAGCTTCAATCCAGTTTGGGTCTTCTAGGGCTTCAGAAATCTTCTTCGGCTCAATCATGCTTAAAAATTGACAAAGAAAGATTCATTGATTGTGGCCGATCTTGTCTTCACACCATCTTCAGCAGCACCAATAATTAGATGATGGGGGTGATCCTTTGTCCATCTGGTCATGGGAGCATGGACAACAGGTGGAGTCTGTGCTTCTGATGGGAAAAGACGAATTTCTGCATCAGAGCTCTATGGATTGGCACCAGGGCTCTGTGGCACACAACTCTGGAGAGTGGCCTCATTGCTCTGTGAAGTGCCAACAGGGCTCTGCGAAGGTGAGCTTTCAAATAGGGAATCTCTTCCAATATTTGTCAATAGGGCTCTTTCTCAGGTTCTGTTACATCTGGTTGTGGTTCCTCATTTCTCTGAATAACACTTGTAGACAGAGAAGTAGATGGTGAAGAATTGGAGGGACCTGTAAGAGATGTACCTGTCAGATTCTGTTCTGTTGAGTTTTGAGCTTGATTGCCTCTGGTGATGTTGACAGAGGAATCATCATCATCGAAGAAGTCGTTGAAGACTAAGTTTGTATCTTTTCTCTTGTTTTTGAAGAACTTGGCTTCTTCTGTTCTGTCTGTGTCCACTCTGTTGGTTTGCGATCAGAGGAACTTGATGTACTTTCATCAAAGGACACATTTACGCTTTCTTGAATGACTCTGGTTCTGGTATTGTAGACTCTGTAGGCTTTAGAGGTTATAGAATAACCAATAAAGATTCCTTCGTCAGCCTTCTTGTCGAACTTACTCAGTTGTTCTCTGTCATTCAAGATATAACACTTGCAACCAAAAACATGAAAATATTTCAGATTTGGCCTTCTGTTGTTGATGAGTTCATAGGGAGTCTTCTTGAATCTTTTCACTATTACAGCTCTGTTTTGGGTAAAATAGGCTATTGAGACTGCCTCTGCCCAGAAGTTTATTGGAAGGATAGAACCGGCTAACATGGTTCTGCGGCTTCTACCAGAGTTCTGTTCTTTCTTTCCACCACTCCATTCTGTTGTGGAGTTCTGGCAGCTGAGAAGTTCTGGAAGATTCTTTCCTCTGATAGGTAGGCATCAAGTCTGGCGTTTTTAAACTCTGTCCCATTGTCACTTCTCAACTTTTGGACTTTGAGACCTAACAGAACCTGTATCCTCTTTAACAAACTTGTCAAATTTTCTAGGACATCAGATTTTACTCTGATGAACTCAATCCAAGTATATCTAGAAAATTCATCTATTAAAACAAGAATATACTTCTTGCCCGACAGACTTTGCACAGAGATTGGACCACAGAGATCCACATGAAGCATATGCAAAGGTCTGGGACAACTGTGATCACTCCTAGTTCTGTGTGAAAATCTTTTCATCTTACCCAGCTCACAGGCAGAACAGAGATGGTCTTTGTCAAATTTAAGCGAAGGCAGACCTTTCACTAAGTTCAACTTCACGAGTTTGTCAAGATTTTGGAAATATCAAATGGGCAAATCTTTTATGCCAGAGCCAGGCATCTTCCTTTTTCAAAGACACTAAACAGAGTTTTTCTGTTGTAGAGTTTTGGTTTTGATTAAAATTCATTTTGTACAGATTGCCTTTTCTATCGGCTCTTAAAAGTTCTTGACCAGACTCGGAAAGCAACAAGGAACAATACTTCTTCCTAAAATTGACATCGAACCCATGATCACAAAGTTGACTTATACTGAGCAGATTATGATTTAATCCTTCAACATAAGCAACTTCAGAAACTGAAACACCACCATTAATTAAAGTACCATAGCCTCTAATATGTCCACCATTATCTCCTCCAAAGGTTACTGCACTTCCCTTCTTGTCTTTGAAAGAAGTCAGCAGCTCCTTATTGCCTGTCATGTGCCTGGAACATCTTGAATCTAGGTACCAGATCTGCACATGAGGCTTCTACAAGACAAATTAGTTCTTTTTGGGTACCCATTGCATAATGGGTCCTTTCTTGTTAGACTTAGGGGTGTTAACAGACTTTCCTACTGACTTTCCATTCTGTGATGGTGTGCCAAAGGTCCTTTTCTGTGTATTCTGAACAGTCTTGGGATTTTTCCTTTGAGCTGACTGATTCAGAACACAGTGGGGACCATTCAGGTGATTTTGTAACTTGAGCAGAAGTTGAATACAATTGCAATTAATGGAACATGATGATTGATGCAAATTGTTGTTTTTACTCAAAATCTGTTGTTTGAATGGTGCTTGAAAAACTTTAGGACCAGATGTTTTTGCATACATTCTGTCCTGATTTGGTTTTCTGAAATTGTTGTTTCTTGGAACTGATTCACTGGGCCAGAAAGAAGTTCTTCTTTGATTTACAACAGAGGCAGGAGCATGTTTGTCATTGACTATCCATTTGCCTTTCTGCTCTGGTGTAAATCTGATTGGTTTGAAAGCAAGGGGAATAGAGGTGTTGTTTACAGGAATACTTCTAGCATTCTCTCTTTTCTCTACTTCTATTACATTAGAAGCAAGAATCCTGACGCCTTTGTTTTTAAAATCAGATACTGGTATGAATCTAGATTATTTCTTAAAGAATGAAACATCCTGTTTTAAATCTATAGATCCCACTGGTATCTGCTTAGGTTTATGCAAAACGTTTATTTTGACCACATAAAATTTGCTCATCCACCTCAGAATCAGAGTCACTGTCAGAGCCTAGAAAGTCTCTGGTGGCACTAGTGGAGGTGTTAAGCTCATTGGGCATCACTGAGATATTAGCTTTGACAGACTTGAACTTTCTCAACTTGGGTTTTAATGCATCAGATGCGATATTCTCTTCAAGAACTCTTTTTAAATCCTCTTCAAATGATGTTCTAATTGTTTCAGAAGTAGGAGAGAAGTCTGGGGCTTCAGGGTTGAGCTCGCTCTGTGGTTTCACAATAGAGGATTCAGCCACAGAAGTAGCATATTTCTGTCCTTTGAAAGAGTTGAAATTAAAGATCTCTTTTGGATCCAGACTTTTAACAGAATCAGGAAGTATTATTCTTGCTCTTCCTTGATCAAGAATAAACTTTGAAGATGGTTCTGTAACCTTTTCTCGATCCAAGGAGTCATAGCTAACATTCCTGAAATTAAGCTTTCTGATCCTTGAAAATACATCTGAGGTTTTGATTCTTTTGAAAGCTGCAGTACCAGAGATCACATCTTCCTGGATCTTCCCAACACAGAAGGCAGAAGATAGAGATGTCTTCTTTCTTCCATTATAGAGAGCAAGGTCACTGAAACCAACACCTTGTGTATCCATCTGAGAGTTTATCTTTATGTGCACACCTTGTGCATCCTGGTACTTTTTGATTTGAATCTCTTTTCTCTGTAGGGATTGATGCAAAACCTCCCTTTCTCTTTGAAAATAATCTTTTAAAGCAACAGAGTTAAGTCTTTCTGTTTCTGACTTCTTAACCTCTTCATTCTTTTGTTTCAAAACTTCCTCAAACTCTTTGACTTTTTCAGAAAATATGTTTTCCTTCTTTTGTTGTAAGATTTCTAGCTCAGATTTTTCTTTAATAATTTATTCCTTTTCTTGTTCCAAGAGAGTTTTCTCTCTCTTGTAAAAGGACAAATCCTTCTGTGCTAGCTTCCTTAACTCTTTCTCTTTAGAGAGCTTTTGTTTTAAAAGGTTAAACTCTTCTGTTAGCAAAGAAACATGCATTTCCAACTCAGAGTCAGACTTTGATTCAGAAGATGTACATACCTTGGCACTAGGTCTGGTGGTCTCCAGCGCTCTGTTGTTTGGCTCTGTTACAGTAAGAGCAAATGCATGAGACAAATCTTCCTCTATTGATCTCTCTAGTATCTCTCCAGTCATCCAATCAGCTACCTCTTTTAAACTCTCATCATCCACAGCAACTCCGCATAAATTGGCTTGCTCTGGTTCATCATCAGAGGATGAATTAGAGATCCAATTCTCCATCTCAGCAACGTAGCTTCTCTCTCGGTAATTGTACTTGTATTTGTTCTTGTAGTAATCCTGGTCTTTTACCAGTTTACCTCTACAATTAGCAGAGAAATGGCCAGGTTTGCCACATCTAAAGCAACGTCCATCATTCTGGTTGATGGGTTGAGGAGCATCGGTTTTCTGAGGTGTTGGAGCATTATACTTCTGTTGTGGTTGTGGTCTTTGCTCTTCTGGAGCTCTGTTCTGGTGGGTAGGTGCAGCGTAACCTCTTTTCTCATCTTTTTCTTCTCTCTCGTACCTTCCTCTTCTATCAAATACCTTGTTGCCGAATCTCTTGTTAAATTTTTAAGTTACTAACACAAGAGATTGGGCAAAAGCATTTATATCATCATCCTCTGATGAACTTTCTTCACCATCACTTTCAGCTACCAGACTCTTCTTACCCTTCTTTTTCACGAACTTCTCTTTCTTTTTCTCTCTGCTAGAACTCTCTCTGTTGGACTTTCCTTCTGTGGGTTTCTTTGAATCAGAGACCAAAGCGATTGGACCTGCAATGGTGGATTTTCCCTTTTGTTTGACAATATCCTTCTCTTGTGCAGCAAGAGTGCCATACACATCAGTTAGAGACCATGCATCCAAATCTTGGTTAGCTTGTAAAGACATGGACAGATTTAACCATTCATCATTTAAACTTTTCAAAAATAGAACATTGTTATCTTCCTTCGACCTAACAACCCCATACTTTTTGAATTTTTTTATCAAAACGTTAAATCTGTTGTAGGTTTGTTGTAGGGTTTCCTCAGGAAGTGCCTTGAAATCGTTGTATTCATTAATACATTGGGTCCTTCTGTTCTTTTGGGTTTTGATACCACCCTCACGTTGATTAAGAAGCTGATCCCATATTTCTTTAGCAGTAACACATGAGTCTAGTTCTTGAAATATATCGTTTGGAATGGCCATAATCAGAAGTCTAACTGCCTTAAGGTCATTTTCCATATTTATCTTTTCTTCATCAGTAAACCCGGTGGTTTTAACTTCGAAGTGAGCAGGAATCTCAGCAGTTGTTTGTGTTGCGGGTACACGAGGGACAAAAACCATGCGTTGTAATGGTCCATCATTGACAGATCGCATTAAATCTCTGTCCATTCCATCAAGGAAGTTAACCATCCTAATCTTCCACTGAGGATATTCATCTCTCATAAGAGTAGGAGGCTTGGTCAGAGAACCAGCAGTATAAATAGCATTGATGTTGTTATTAGCCATTTTGAAGAAAAACAGAGTATAACGGTTTCAAAAGGGTTTAAACTGAAAGTGAATGAACATTAACCAATGGAACAGTAATTTAAGTTAGAGAAGATCTTTAAACTGAACTGGAAAGCATTTGAACAGTATTAAATAAACTCTGAAAACTTGTTTTAAGCTTTAAGAGTAAAAATAGAGTATTATATGAAGCTTTAAGACACACAGACACAATCAACAACTATGAATCAACCTTGGTAGATTGGATTGTTTGATTTAAGCAAATCAAAGAAGCTCTGATACCAACTGTAGGTTCCCAGATTCAAGTAGCATCACATAAATGGTAAGTAATAGACAGCGGAAGCATTATATAAAGCCATTAAAATGTGAGTGATTGTGTAATACGATAATGTAACAGTGAGTATCAAATATAGAACAGTAAAATGATAACAAGATCAAGTATAATAAGCTGCTCGTATATTGATAATATGAATAACACCAAGAACACGTTCAAGTGTGTGTATTCGGAAATCTCACATGGAACAAGATCGTACGGAGGTAGTGCTATGGAATGTTGCAGTGTGTGCTCTAACAATTGTGGAAAACTATTCTTCCAAAAGCTTACAATTGTTGTTCCACTACCTCTCTATTTATAGCCTGATAAAGCATTAGACAGTGTACTATCTAACCCTGGAATGACACGTGGAAAGTACGAACATGTGTCTAACACTTAGAGATTTCAACGAGACTTATGCTTCACAGAGGTCTTCAGTTACCAGAGCTCTTACACCAGAGCTCTGTTGGTCTTCTTGTGTAAACGGTTCTTCTGTTGAATAGAAGTCTTCTGCCAGAGCTCTGTTGGTCTTCTTGTTGATCTTCTTCCAAGTCTTCTGCTGGATTTCTGGTGCTCTTCTGACTTGTACTATTTTCAATACATTTACATAAGAGATACTTGGGGCTAACAAAATGAGTGTGGGAGTCGACTAACCCACTTTGTGTAAGTGATTTCGTTCAGAATGTTTGTAGTCGTGTTGGAAAGGTTTCGTTGGATACATTTTGTTGTCCCGACATTGATTTGGTTGGACAAGGTTGTGAATTACCGTGGGGTTGCATGTGAGTGATCCTTGCGGTCACTGTATCTTACTATTCAGCTTGAGTGGTGTTGTGTCGTGCATGCTCAAGCTTGTTTTGTGATATTGTATCTATTGAATTTTCAAATGTGCAAAATGGCTTCAATCGTTGTGTCGTCATGCATGAAGGCTATGAACTCGCTAGGTCGATGAGGATTTTAGTATTGAGGATAAGGAAAGGCTTCGTGAGTTGAAATGGTCGGTTGAGCAGGATATGGTCGGGTTATGACGTTCGTGTTTCAGTTAGAGGAGGACAGTTAATACCAGGAGTCTCAAGCAATGAATTGGGAAATGTTAGCATGATTGTAGTTTAGACTCTTGTTTGGTTGTTTGAGAATGGTTATGTTTGAGGTGAAGTTCGAAGTTGTCGAAGTGCTTCTAATGGTGGCATGTTAATAAATAGCGTTATGGTACTTGATGAAATGTTATCGGCTTTGAGCCTGAGGTGGTCTTGCAATTACATTTTGCGCTAAGAAAGTCTTGTGTTTTCCTCAAGTGAGAACGGTGGGGTATAAAGTTGGTTATGATGCGTTAGATGAAGTGGGTTCTGTTGGGAATCCTGGTTGTCAGGGAAATTATGGAAACATCATCATGTTGCCTATTGACATTGAAGTCTGTGACTGTTTGAAATATCCTTAGTTGAAGGCATTGTCAGGAGATTGAAACTTGAGAAACAACTCTATTGTGTGTGGATGTAAGGGGTCGTTCGGGAAAGGTGTGTACTGGCATGATGATGGACCACCTCGTGTGGGCATTAGGAAAGCAGAAGATCACCAGTGTGGATAGGTGAATTCCTATGAGGTTTTGACGATTTGTTTGTGCATGATGTGTTTAGCACAACGAAAGTAGATATGAGAAAAGGGAACTTGTTTGGGTAAATTAGATGATCATGATTTTGTGGTTGATCTGATTTGAGAAAGACAAAGTCACGATATGACTTTATTTCATATGTATTGGCGTTATCATTGGCATGAAGAAGGCGACATCTATTATGCATAAAAAAGGGGATCATGAAGAATTTGTTGCAGTGTGATAGTTGTGTGGGCAAGTTGGTGGCATTTCATGTTGAGGGAGTTGTGTAAGTCTTTCTTGTGCTAATGAGTTTCCGTTAGGTTGAGTGGTGGACTTGGGTTGTACTGTCGGATAAGTTTAGGTGTGAATTCTGGTTTAGATATTTATGGGAGGAAATCAAGGATGACAAGTATGCTTGATCAAAGTGTATAGATTTATTGGCGGTATCGTGCTTTTGTTGTTTGAGAACGAAAGATTGAGTGGTAACTGGTGGCTACCTAAAAGAAGAGCGTGTATTCTTCACGGTCCTGCTGAAGTTTGGGTGAGCTTATCTAATTTTGAGTGGGTATCGATGAGGATGCCATATTCGATTAGTTTGTGGTGGTGTGTTGTAGATTTAAAATTTTATTGGGAAGGTTGAAATATTCCTGGGGTATAAAGAAATTCTGGTGAGTAGATTAACTCGGTTTGGAGAATGAGAAACGTGTGGTGCTTTCGACCATGGGGTGTTGTTTCAAGGATGACTAATCTATTATCGCGGGTGAGAATTGTAGTACAACCGTTTGGTTATGCATAGTAATGTAAACACTATCGACACGCTTGTAATGGTCGTAAAAGGAAGTGGGTGTTGTTGGGTGGACGATGTTTCAGGCTAGCGTAAAGAGGTGAAGTCAGTATGTCTGAATTAGTGGGTAAACCGAAAGTAAGAAGGTTGGTAAGTGGCACCGGAAAAAAAAAGTGGAGCAATATCTAAAGCAATGTCATTGGCAGGTAAATGATCTACAAGAGAGGGTATGATAAAAAGGTTGTGGTATATGTTATGGTCCAAGTATGGGATACCTATTTTGGGCGACTGGTCTAAGCTTGCACGTATTAGTGAGCCGTTCCTTGAAAGCATATTTTATGTTTTCGAGAAGAAGTGGAAAACATATGGTTGAATGTAGTGCTCTGGATGAAAGACCATTAGATTAGTCTTAGTATCGTTGGGGGGAAATGCTTCGAGTAAACTCTGTTTTGATTGTTAAGATTATTTGGAATAACTTTGTGTCAACGTAGACGCTCTTCCTTGTGGGGCGGGTGAAGTGGAATTTATTTCAAAATTCAGATGCTAGATTGTTAAAGCTTTCTTCTTATAATCATGTATGCAAAGTGGGTAATGGTGTGTTGGTTGATATGGAAAAATTCAGTTGAATTGGCTAACATTGGTGTGTGATCAATGGGTGTTTCAGGGGAGTGAAGGGCTATTTGTGTCAGACGTACGCTATATTGGAGCGATGCAAATTTTTGAAGTGGATGTTGTCCGATAAAGGAACTCATAATTGTGAGTTTGAAGTGACGATCCAAGGATGACTTTCTGTTATGTTGACAATTGAATGGTTCTGGTGGATAGTTGGGGTTCATGTTATTATGGTATTCACTTCAGTGAAATTCCTTCTCTTAAGGGAATGAAGTTATGTGTGAAACTCTTACATTAAACGCGTTTTAAAATCGTGAGTCCAGGCATGGACAAAACGGTCGATACTTGGTGCGTTTGGTATATTTGATCGATGAGATTACAAGTATTCATATTTTGCAAATTTCCAGACATATGAAAGTTGTGGGTAGTAGAGGAACGATTTCGAGGGATATCGTATGCATATGATTCCATCAGAAATGTTTGGGTTATTTAATGGAACTAAGTTGTTTAGATTGAAATATGAGTCTTTGAACCTCAAGTTGGGGGACAATTGATGTGGATTACATCCCCAATAGAGTGATGCAGGGTGTTTCGAGAGGAAAGTGAAGTTAGACCACGATTTTGGTCTGACGCGTTTTTTTTTAAGAGATGGAAGGATGATATTTAAAATTTGTTATACTCGCTAAATTCTTGGAGAATTTAAAATGTGATCCACGTCTCTAATTTAGAGAGTGCTGGTTGGAAGGTGGTATGGTGATACCCTTACAAATAATGCAAGGAGGTGTGGAGTTCAACCTTATTAAAAGGGTCAAGGAGGATTATTGACCGTAAGGTCAAGAAGTTGATAAATTAGGAATTTGTCAATGAAGAGATGTAATGGCAATCCCATAGAGTTAAGAGGCAAACTTGGGAGGGCGGGGTGGGCATGAGGTTCAGATGCCCGATTTTATTCGACGATGGAATTCCGGGGACATATTTCTTTTGAGGGGGAAGTATTGTAACAACCATGTCCCAAGTAAATTGGGAGAATAATCATTTCAGTTGGAGTTTTAATGGGGCTTAAATCTGCAGGGACCAACTTGCAAATATGGGGTAAGAAGGGATAAAACCCTCTCAAAATCCCCCATTCCCCCATTTTTATGCATTTGGAGGCTGGAGAAGTAGAGAGCATGAGAGAGTGAGCTTTGGGTGCTTCTGGAAGGTTGAAGAGGTACTAGCTTTGGAGTGGAGATTCCTTCACTACATCTTCAAGGTAATCATCTTCTTCCCAAACTCCTCAAGTGTTGGTGAGTTCTATGGTTTAAGAACATTTGGAAATTTCATCCTTGTTTGATCTTTTTGAGTCTATAATTGGGGAATGGAGGAAATTCATATCTTGTGTTTCTTGGATTCAATCTCGGTGATTTGTGAGTCTCCAATGAAGTTTTCTGAAATGTTCAATCAAAACCACCATTAATGGCGTGTCTTCAAGATTTCTTCATCTATTGGACTAAAGGGTTTTAATAGATGAAATCAAAAGGGATAACGGTAGTTTTGATGTTGGTTATTGTCTAAAATGATTGGAGAATCCACCCCCCTTCGATGTTGTATCTTAAAATCGATTTGGAATGAGTTGGGATTGAGAAAAGGGTGAGTTTTGGATGGAAAAGTCGAGCAGTGCAGGACCAGAGCCCCGCACGGGTTATGGCGAGGGTTGGGCCGCGCGTGAGGTCGCGCCAGGTTTCTACCTGGGCGTCTTCCGTTTTGTCTCATTTTTCGTATAGGTCTAGGATCGAGGCGCCGATTGGGGGATTGTTTTAGGGATTATTGGGGATGATTTTGGGATGTAGTTATATGGTTTAACACCATTTTTATGACGTCCAATTCAGGTGTTCGGTTTGAGATAAAATGAGTTTCGGAGCATGTGTCAATTTGCTGAAGCTCAGGTGAGTTCCCTTAACTCTTTTGTGCAAATGAAATGTTTTGCTAAAGTTTTCATAGCTGATTATGGTATTGAGCATGATGGCATGATTAAACACTTTAAAAATCTTTATTTTTACATGATGTGGAAATGTTTAATAATGCATGCAAGTTGTTCACATGTTCTTTATTAAGTGGTAGGTTGATTTGGAGTTGGGTTTCACAGTGGGATTAGGGTACCTTGGGATCGTTTACATCCCTTGGGAGTTTAGTTGTGATGTGTGCCTTGAATCTGTTCCATATGCACACGGGACTGGCATCTACTGGGGGGCCATGGGGATCTACTGGGGGGACCCCGATTGCGGACATCACAGTGAGGTGATGGGTGGCTATGAACACTGTGCAAATACCCAAGTGATATTGATTGGTTGAAATGAATTTTGATGGACCTTTATGGCGGTTTGTATAATGCTAAATGTGGTTTGTTAAACTGTTTTCGAGAGGGAATTCACTAGACCTCAAGGTCTAACCCTCGCTTTTCCAAAACTAAAACCATTTTCAGGTAAGAGTTTTGTTTGGGGTGTTAGCTGAAGAAGATGGAAAGAGGTGACGTTATAGAAGAGGTATCTAGTGGAGGCTAATAGTTCACCGTCGGGCTTCTTGTAGCATCTCAGTTGTGAAGGTGTTTATCCGTTGCGTACCTAGAGTTAGAATTGATGTAAATTGTATACTTTGGGACCACTTTTTGTTGTAATGTTTCAAATTTTATTCTATGGATTTTGGGTTGTTACAAACGTAGTCATATTTTGAAGGCATGGACCTCAAAGTTTTCTTGATGATATGGACATCATCCATCGTTTCCCATGCCATTCTCAACATGTTTGCTATAGTGAGACTTCTCCCAAAGTAGTCATTAACAGATTCCCCACCCTTCATGTGTAGTACTTCAAACTCTTTACTAAGAGCTTGTCGTTGAGCGCGTTTTACACGTGTCGTCCCTTTATACTTCTTCTTCAAAGAATCCTAGATATCCTTTTCCGTATCCTTCTTTAAGATTGTCTCCAGTATCGCTCGATCAATGGCTTGGAAGAGATAGTTCTTAGCCTTTAGATCTTTCAACTGCAGATCATCAAGAGCCTTCTTCTCTCCATCACTAGGCTCTTTCCCTTTTATTGCTACAGTGATTCCTGTCTCCACCAGGCTCCAATATTCTTTAGAGCGCAGAAAATTCTCAATCAGCATGCTCCAATGGTCATAGTGACCATCAAACTTCCTTTTCGGACGCCATATCTCTTTTGCGTCACTCTGAGAGCTCTGATACCAAATGTTGAAAACAAAGAGAGAAGTAAAGAGTATTCTGAATGGTAACTTGGAGAATTGTGATTTATTGAGAGTCTACGATGGCTATAAATAGCAGTACAAAGCAACATAATCAAATAATAGAAACACTACTTTACTGGTCCTATAAAGTAGGAGAAATACTAGCTAAGCAAATTGAAAAATTCAAACTTGTTCCTCAAGAGGAATTATTCAAATGTGACCTAAAGAGAAGGAATCTTTAGAAAAATTCAACATAAATCACATTTGATTTTTCAATGAAATCACATGTGACTATGAAACACGAATAATATTCCTAGAAAAAAAACATCTAAGAACACGAATAATATTTCTAGAATTTTGAAGCGACCACTCTCCAAGAAAGATCGTGATATCCGCGTAAAAATGATGACAAAGATGGTTCTGAACATTACCAACGCGCACTCCTCGAAACAAGTCTTTCTCAATCGCTTCATTTATAGTCGCATTAAGCCCTTCCATAAACATATTGCAGACACCTTTACATCATGCCCAAGTCGTGTCTTAACATAAACATAACCTCTTATAAAATATTCGTACATCCTACCTTTTCCAACCCTATTTCAAGTGAGATATACTATGTTTTGTTAGGACACTGAAGTTGTCCTTTATAATAGAAAGTTTTGTAAAGCAATAGTTGTGTTAAAGGGCTTATGCTTAATTGTTGTAGCAAGTGATGAAGACTATAAATAGGTCTTTACTTGTAGTTTGTAAGAAGTGAATTCATTAATACAAGATGTAGATCTCTAATCAGTTTGTGTTCTCTCTAGGTTAGATTTCTTTTTCAATAATGTTCTTCATCATCTTGTTACACAATACTTGGATTGTATGAAGATCATGGACCTAACATGTTTGTTTGGTTTTGTTATTTGAATTATGCCCCATTTATATTACATAAATAACCTCATATTTTTGTAACTCATTTCACATTTTTATCTGTCATATGAGCTAGTATGTACAAAATGTCGTTTATCAGCCAATAACTAACTTATTAATCAACCACTAAGTTTTTGGACAACAACTAACTTATCAACCAGTTTGCTAAGCCTAACTTATTTCGAAGAATGATCCTCTAATTTTGTGTATTTTTTTATTATTATTTCTAAAGAAAACATAAGAATGCCATAAAAATCGATGGATTAAAAAAGTAATTTTGGATTAAAAAACTTATAAAAAGTTTGTATTATTTTTGCATAAAAAAAACATTTTTATGCAAAATATAAATTTTGTTAAAGGGAAAGTTAAATAGAACACAATAGAATGGAGAGAACGAATCGTAATTCTCATTTATCATAAGCCCTTTATATAGGGATGAGTTACAGGTAGATAACTATTGATCCAAACCCTCAGTGATTTGATAATGACCCTTTAAGAAACACTTAGTGAAAATTGTAAGTAGACAATATGTATTAGAGTTTCACTATCGCTAATAAGTACTATGACTCTACAGTACCGCTGATAGGAACTCTCGCTCTTTAAGTTTAAATATTCAACGAACAATGTTCACCATAAAGCTCTGAGCTTGTTCAGTACTTTTGGTGATCGCTGATAGTTTAGTTGTTTACTTATGATCCCTGAAGACAAGTTTCACGTCAACAAAGGTTCTACGCCAAAGTCGAAGATCAAGCCCAAGAACCAGCGACAAGTCTAATAATGAACTGATGCGGATATCAGCGAAGCAAGACCTGTCCACTCAACGTGAAGTTTCAAGTAGAAGACTTCAGCAATTGCTGAGCTTTATCATTCGCTGATAAAGAACTATTCAACGAACGTTGATCATGAGGTCTACTCTATAAGTTACTTTTGTCTTTCCCCTTGCACGTCTCCGTAGGAAATGTCAGAACGGACATCCCTTCTGTCCAGAATCGTACAACCAACTCTGATTCTACATTGTGCACCATGCGGCTACTAAGGTTGTCTACAAAGGTCAAAACATGCAACCACTCAGCTGCTGCCACGTGTAAAGTAATACTGCCATGCATTAAATGCATGCAGTATATAAGAAGACCCTACTTCAGGATTGAAGTGCTCGGCCATCTTCTTCTTTCTCTCTTAGTGTTAGAATATTATTCGTAATATTCTTATCTCCTTTCTGTGTTAATTCTAGTGCAAGAAACTTAGTGTTCTTAACTTGTTTAGATTAGGCTTAGTCCTTAATCTTGTTCCGCAACAAGTTGTAAATTGTTTGATTATATCAATAAACAATTTAGAAAGTAAAAATCTATGTGTTTGTATTCAACCAACCCCCCCCCCCCCTTCTACAAACTTGTATAACCCTTCGTGACCAACAAGTGGTATCAGAGCAGATTTGTTTAATCTCATAAACAAGATCGTGTCTATACTAATCTTTTCTCTTCCTTGCTATTTCTTAAAATGACTACCAACACAAACACTAATTATATTGATAATGGTTCTCTTGCTAAACCCCCTAGATTCTCTAGAGATAAACTTAATCTATGGAAAAATAGGATGATACTCTTCTTAGAAGGTGTAGACCCTACTATACCTTATTACATCGAAAATGGTCCATACATCCCTGTCAGAATTGATCCTGAGGTTCCAGCCGCTGAGAATAGAGCTGCTATTCCAAAAAGATTGGTTCCAAAGGAAATTCATATGTGGACTGATGAAGATAAGAAGAAAGTGGCTCTCGACACCAAAGCCAGATCCATTCTTTCCATGGCTCTTCCTGACGAAGTCTACCATTCTGTCATGAATCTGAAAACCTCCAAAGCCATGTGGGACACAATCTGTGTTCAGTATGAAGGTACTTCTGAAGTCCAGGACTCACGAAAGATCAACCTGGTAAGACAATACGAAAGCTTCATTTGTGGTAAGAATGAATCTCTCTCTGAAGTACACCAACGTTTTAACTGTTTAATAATAAATCTGAAAACCGTTGGTAAGGATTATTCTAACTATGAACTTCTAACAAAGTTCTTAGAATGTTTACCTGAAAGCGGGGACAGTTATTCAATGTGTCTCAAGCTGTCAAAGGATCTAAAATCTATGACTCTTTCTACCTTATATGGCACGATGCTTAATCATGAGCAATCGAGTCATCTTAAGAAGAATCTTGTAAAAGATTCTAAAAGCACCCATGTTGCTTTAATCTCAGAGTCTCCTTCCACTCAGCGATCTACTATCACTATCACTGAGTTGGAGACTAACTCTGAATGCTCATCAGATCCTGACTCTTCAGATCTTGATGAATCTATGGCTCTCCTTTCCAATAACTTCAGGAGATTCACCAAAAAGAAAAATTTCAGAAAGAACAAACCTCTTGCTATTACTGATAAGCCTAGATCATCAACCCCTGTTGATAAGGCTACGGCTACTTGCTATAACTGTGAAAAGATAGGACATTTTGCTAGCGAGTGCAGGTCAAAGAAAGTTTTTAGAAACTCAACTTTCTCCAAGAAATCCTCTAACCCCAGGTCTAGAGATGACAAGTACCAAAAGCAGAAAGAAAGGTACACAAAGCTGAAAGGCTTTAAGAAGAAAGGCAAAGGCCTGATGGCTGATTATGATTGGGCTGCTTCTGATGAAGAAGAATCATCGGACTCTGAAGATGATGATGAAGCCAATCTATGTCTCATGGCCAAACTTGAAGATGAGGAAGAAAATTCTGACATTCCCTCTACTTCAATCTCTGCTACTAAGGTATCACCTTCTTTCTTTACCAATATTTCAAATATTGATGAAGCTGATAGTCTTCGAAAGATCGATCTCCTGACTATGAGTTCATATGACGCCATGAATGGCAAAACTGTTGTTGAAAATCAAAATATTGATCTCGCTGAACAACTTAAAAACTGTCACCTTCAAATAGAAAAGCTTTCTAAAATTGAAGAAGACTTGAAAGATCAAGTTCATATAAATCAGCTAGTCAAAATCGAGCGCGAAGAAGCTATCGCTGCATTAAAAGCTAAAAAACTATTGTTGATGGATGGTATAAATCCTCAACAACGATCACTGAGATACTCAAGTCTCAGATTCCTTTGAGTGACAAATGTGGTCTTGGTTACAAAGCTGAAACTAAAGAACCAATCACTGATAATTTCATGCTTAAGTTTGGAATGTTTGTCTCCTCTATCCATGACACTTCATCTTCTCAGTGTTCCTCTTCAAAAACTCCTATCCCCGAGGAAATCTCTACCTTAGTTACTAAAGGTAAAGAGAAAATTATTTATCTAAAACCTCATAAGGGTACCTTTGTACCTAAGCTGAATGCTTCTAAAGCTTCAGTGACTTATCCCTCTACTTCTAAGAACAAGATCCCTGAATTTATTCAACGGTCTACTCCTAGACTTAAAGTGGATATTATTGGTAAGAAATCTGAAGAACTGATAGTTCCTCCCATTTCCAATGTCAAAGGTATACTTGGTGCTGGCCCTGCTCATTTGAAATTAACGGCTAAGCATGCAAATGGTCCTAAAGCTACTTTTAGCTATAGGAAATGTTATCACTGTGGACTTACAAATCATGTTGCTAGTAAGTGCCCCACAGCCACCAAAGCTGAAAAGATAGCTAAGGTGAAGATCAATGCTCCCAAAGCAAAGAAGACCACTGAGGTTAAGAAATTAACCAAAGTGAAAACTGACAAAGCTGAATCTTCAAATGCTGCGAAGAATGCTGAACCTTCCACCTCCTCTACTCCCACTGACAAGTGTGTACACATGATGAAATGGGTACCCAAGTCAAACTAATCTTCCTTGTTTGCATGTTAAGAAAGGTATCTGGTATCTCGATAGCGGATGCTCTAGACACATGACAGGTAAGAAGAACCTGCTCACTGAATATAAGGAAGAGAAGGGTCCCTCTGTGACTTTCGGTGGGAATGGAAAAGGCTATACCTGAAGGTTTGGTGTAATCTCTAATGGTACAACAACCTTTAAAAGGGTTGCATATGTCGAAGGACTGAAGCATAATCTTCTAAGCATAAGTCAGCTATGTGACAAGGATAACAAAGTGATCTTCACTAAGGAATCCTGCTTTGTCACTGACAAAAAGGAGAAGATAGCTCTCAGCGGTTATCGTTTGGAAAATGTTTATGTAATAAACATGGACTCAACAACCACTGAGAACTCCTGTTTCTTCTCAAAAGCCTCATCTGATGCCAACTGGTTATGGCATAAGAGGCTCTCCCATCTAAACTTCAAGACACTGAATACTCTTTCCTCTAAAGTGTTAGTCACTGGTCTACCTCAACACGCATACGCCAAGGAGTCCTTATGTTCAGCGTGTGAGAAAGGCAAGCAGACTAAAGCAAGCTTCAAGTCTAAGAAAGTTTCCTCAATGTCATCTCCTCTACAACTTCTCCATGTGGATTTGTTTGGCCCGGTTAACAAACAATCCATCGCTGGAAAGAAATATTTGCTGGTCATAGTTGATGAATTCTCTCGCTATACCTGGGTAATGTTTCTCCGTTCTAAGAGTGACACCCCTGAAGAACTCATCACCTTTATCAGGAAAATGGAAGTCCTGAACAACATGACCATTCGCTCAATAAGGAGTGATCATGTAACTGAATTCAAAAACAGTTCTCTTGATTCCTTCTTTGAATGCAAGGGTATTTCTCACAACTTTTCTTCAGTGAGAACACCGCAACAAAATGGAGTCGCTGAAAGAAGAAATAGAACTATCATAGAAGCTTCACGTTCAATGCTCAGCGATTCTCAACTACCTACTCAGTTTTGGGTAGAAGCTGTCAACACTGCTTGTTTTACGCAAAATAGGTCGCTGATAGTCAAAAGATTCAAGAAGACAGCCTATGAACTTTTTCATGGGAGAAAGCCTTCAATCAGCTTCCTTCACATCTTTGGATGTCAGTGTTTTATACTGAACAACAGAGATGCCATTGGAAAGTTTGATTCTAAGGCTGATGATGGAATCTTTCTTGGATATTCTTCTATCTCCAAAGCCTTCAGAGTCTTCAATCGAAGAAGACAGACTGTCGAAGAAACTATTCATGTCACCTTTGATGAATCCCGTTCAGCGAACTCTAAACCTTCTGCTGATACTGAAGAACTGAATCAATGGATGTTTTATCATCTTGGTGATTCAGACGATGTTCCCACTCCTCATACTCATACCGTTGAAGCTGATGGTCCTACTATCATCCCAAACATGCAGACTAGTAAAGCTGAAACATCATGGGTCTCAGTTGTTCCTCTAAACACTATGCCTACTTCTGAACCAAATGTCTAAGACATACCATCTACTTCTTAGCAATCGGTGAATGAAATGACATCTGCACATACTCATCTCTTAGCTAATATACCAGAAGTTGCTGAAGCTTCATCTTCAGCCCCTCCAGTTCAGGTTGAGTCAGCGACTCATGCTTCGGCTTAGCGATGGACTATTAATCACCCTACTGATCAAATTCTTGGTGATCCAAACGCTGGTGTTCAGACTCGACGAAGTGCAGGTAACATTTGTTTATTTGTTAACTTTATTTCTCTGATTGAACCAAAGAAAATAGATGATGCCCTCAGAGATCCAAACTGGGTCAGCGCTATGCAAGAAGAGCTGACAGAATTTGAAAGAAACAAAGTTTGGAATCTCGTTCCAAGACCATCTGACAAGTCAGTGATAGTCACTAAATGGGTCTATCGAAACAAGTTGGATGAAGGCATAGACTACGTCGAAACATTTGCCCGAGTGGCAAGACTAGAAGCTATTCGTCTATTCTTAGCTTACGCTGTACACAAAGACTTCAAAGTTTATCAGATGGATGTTAAGTCAGCGTTCCTAAACGGAAAGCTGAATGAAGAAGTCTACGTGGAACAACCTCCAGGATTCTCAGATCCTAAGCATCCAGGTTATGTCTATAAACTGCATAAGGCACTTTCTGGCTTAAAACAAGCTCCACGTGCATGGTATGACACTCTCTTTACTTATCTCCATATTGAAAAATTTGAGCGTGGTAAAATCGATAAGACTCTATTTTTCAGGAAAGTAAAAGGTCATATTATTCTCGTACAAATATATGTCGATGATATTATATTTGGTTCTACTAACCCTGACCTTTGTACTCATTTTCTCTGAAAGAATGAAAGCAGAGTACGAAATGAGTATGATGGGTGAGCTAACATCTTTCCTTGGTCTTCAGATAAAACAAAATAAAAAGGGAACTTTCATTAATCAGGGAAAGTATGTTAAAGATATGCTGAAGAAATTTGATTTAACTCAGAGTTCAGCTATGAAAACCCCTATGGCACCGCCACTGACACTAAACAAGGAATCTTCAAGAATATATGTTAATGTCACGACGTACCGTGGGATGATCGGCTCTCTTCTGTATCTTACAGCTAGCCGACCTGATATTATGTACGCAACCTGTTTATGTGCACGATATCAAGCTGAACCTAAGGAATCTCATATGATCGCTGTAAAGCGAATCTTTCGTTACCTTAAGGGTACTCCCAACCTAGGTCTTTCGTATCCCAAAGACTCAGGGTTTGATCTAATCGCCTATTCAGATAGTGATTTTGCAGGTTGCAAATTGGATAGGAAAAGCACCACAGGAGGCTGTCAGCTCCTGGGTGGAAAGCTGGTGAGTTGGACAAGTAAAAAGCAAAACTCAGTGTCCACCTCAACCGCTGAGGCTGAGTACGTTGCCGCTGGAAGCTGTTGTTCTCATGTCTTGTGGATGAGAAATCAACTACTCGACTATGACCTTCAGCTCTCGAAAATTCCAATCTATTGCGACAGCACTAGTGCTATCGCTATAGCCAACAATCCAGTGCTACACTCAAAGACCAAACACATCGAAATCAGGTATCATTTTATCAGAGATCATGTGATGAATGGTGATATAGAACTTCATTTTATTCCAACTGATTTTCAGTTAGCTGATCTTTTTACCAAACCTCTTGATGAGACAAGATTCAACTTTCTCATCAGCGAGCTTGGAATGTTGAACTTTGAAGAATAAAATCTTCAGCGGTTCACATTTGATCAATGATAACAATGAACTTGTATAACCCATTTCTATCACCTTCTCTCTGAACAAAATTGATTCGCTAATATCAAGGTATGTTCCCTCTTCACTCACTGACTTTCGCAAATGAATGCAAGATTTCACAACAAATTGCATCGCTGAATATCTCTTCCTTCACAGCAATACTTTAAAATTTCTAAAACCAACACTGATATTTCTATTCAGTGCTTCATGTTTTCAAAATGTCCCTGAGTTTTCAAAACCCTCAGAGACATCCTAAAATATGAAAGGACGTTTATGACGTAATCAAACGGATAAACCCTGGCACGTTCTTTTTCTGACACACGTTTGCACGTTTCGTTTTCCATCCAATCAAATGCAAACACGTGTCTGTGTCATCATGAAAAACTTTTCCCGCTCATAGGTTTTCTCTCTCTACTCTCACTATATAAACCCATTCGAGTTTATATTTTTCCTTTACGCGAACAACTTCTTCTTCAAGAAAAGAATTACTGTTGCATTTTGAGCTCTCGTTTTCAGAAACTGTTCATCTTCTTCATCGACGACAAGGTTAATATTCTTATTATTTACCTACTTTAACTTGTTTCTGATCTTGTTTTTGTTTTCAAAAGATCAAACAAAAGAACTCTCTTAAAATGAAATCATTTTCTTTCATGATTTTATGAACACAATCTTCGTGATTGTTCTTCAAGTTTAAAACAATATCTTAAACTTGTTCTTAAACATGTTTTTTCCAGAATCCTATTTTTTATAAAATAGGAAACTGGAAAACAAGACTCTCACTGGTTTTTGTCTCTTTTCGTCAAAACTAGAAAACCCTAATCTTCATTAAGACATCTTTGGTCTGAATGAAATGGACAAAACTCAACAACATCTTATTTGAAAATCTTTCCACATTAAGACATTGTTCTTTATCTTTTATTCATGTTTATATATGTTAAACAGAAATGGCATCTACCACTGATACTCCTGGTACCTCAACTCCTACTGCTGCTGAGAAAGTGGTTCTCACTAAGGCTCCTCAAGTCAAGTTCAAACTTGACAAGGTTACATTCCAACACAACAACCACTGTGCGAAGGAAAGAGTGCAACGCACTAGCTTCTTTGCAATACATAGACTTTTACTTTAGTCTTATTTTCTCTTAGATTCGTTGTAACGTCCCGAAAATTACAAGCAAATTTAAATTTTTAAATTAACAATTCATTGATAACCACTCATTAAATGATCCCAACGTTTCGTTTGCAAACACATAATTAATATCTTTATAAATAAAACCAGCGGAATAAACGTTTAATTATCAAAATCATAAAGCAACCAGCTCTCCTCGCGCGCCAGTGTGTACTCGTCACGCCTTGAAGCCGCTCGGACCTGAAACCACGGTTTATTGGGAAAGGGTAAGCACGAAGCTTAGTGAATTCCAACACATGCGCAGATAGGAATTATATACACATCACCCCTATCCGCACATAAGCAACAACATCACAGTTACATAAAACGAGTAAACGCCTACAAGTAATTATGTATCCAACACCTCAGTACCATCGAAGCCTCGGTCCCACCGAATTGTAATGTATCCAACACCTCAGTACCATCGAGGCCTCGGTCCCACCGAATTGTAATGTATCCAACACCTCAGTACCATCGAGGCCTCGGTCCCACCGAATTGTAATGTATCCAACACCTCAGTACCATCGAGGCCTCGGTCCCACCGAATTGTAATGCAACACATTTATACCAAGCATTCAAACCAATCAAATATTACACACCACAAACAACTAGTTCACACCACAAAGACAGTAGTACATACAAACTATTATGACATGCATACAACCCCTAACTACACAGTGAGAGAACTCACCTCGAATGCGCGCCCAGCTTAATAACACAATTCAAGCTTCACAATTACGGTCACTCCCCAGCACCTAAAAGCATGTTAAAACGTGTCAATACGAGACCCGGACCCTATGACACGACACACGCTTAAACCGTCACTAAAACTAAATTCCGATCACCCAAAACAGGCCTGTTCGAGACCTGTTTCGACCCCTTTAAACCCAGAAAATTCCCAATATTATTTCATGAACAGAAAGTAGTCTGAGTTAGGGTTCCAAGGACATATTATACGCCTCCTAACGATTTTTCTACAATTTACTACGGATTTTACAAAAACAGTTTCCGGACAGCGAAATTCAGCACCTTTCAGTATAAAACGACAAATCGACCCACGCTACGCCCCGAACTGGGTTTTGCACAAAACACAGAAAAGTTTATAGACTCAAAAAGGGAACTTTTGACACCAGTTTCACCCCAAACCGAGTTACGAGCAGAAAGTTATGATTTTCGCAAGATCAAGACAGATTCCAGAAATTTTCACATGAAATGACGAAACACCGAACTTGCGACCACTTTTTCGCCCAGTTAGAGACCGAACCAGTTTTCCGCTAAAACACGGAAAACGTGCCCGACCCTGAACTAGAACCGTGGGCGCCAGTTTCAGCTCAATCGGAGTTACGACAGAAAAGTTATGGCCGTCGCAAAAACAGTGGCTGAACAATTATTCACAAGGAAAAGACGACTCTAAAAACAACGGTTCGATCGATTGGCTTAAGCGATTAAGTCACGGCTTAATGGGTTCAACAATGATTAATAAGAAGACAAGGCCACGCACCACCCACTGCCCTCCGGCAGTGGTGGTCGCCGGTGGCGGTTTTCGACGAAACAAAGAAACGAACCGCAACCCCGCGAAATCACCATTCTCTCGATCGGTGACCGTATGCTCCCATACCTAGCGCACACCACCACCTCTACCCGACGCCCAGCCACCACAGTGGCGGCGCGCGGCGGCCGGCGGTGGCCTTTCTCGCCGGCAACAAAAGGAAGAAGAATGAGACAACGAAAAAGGAAAGCAAATCACATACCTTACGAGACACGCTCGACGGCGCACCCCGCCCTCCTCGACTTCCCGACGAACAGCGGGCTTCCGGCGAACACCAGGCGGCTCCGGCGAACCTCCTCCTCTCGACTCCTACTCTCGACTCTTCCTTCGATCTCCCTCGTTCTCTCTTTCTCTTCTCGATTTCTATCTCTCTCTCGTCCTCTCCTAACAGAACCGACGGCGGCGTCGGTGATGCTGTGCAGCGACGGCCGGCAAAAAGGTCTCCGGCGACACCTCTCTCTCCACTCTCTCCACTTCTCGCTCTCTCTACTTCTGCCTCTCTCTTGCTCGTCGCCGACACACCAAAAACGGGGGAGGGGAAGATGGTTGACGGCATGAGAATGAAGGTGTTAGGGTTTTCTTTTTCTTGGTTGGGAGTTGCCGCAAAGTAGAAGTGAAGAGGGGAGGGGACGGTCCCTGCATGGGCCGATCCCGAGACCCAAATGCTAACCCAAAAAAAAGGAAAAAGGCCAAATCAGTCCCTAGGTTTTAGGATTAATTCACTATCTACCGCGTAACAGATAAAACCTAACGAACGCGTCAACGATCACTACAACTCAACGTTTTGGTTTTCGCCTCCTAAACCCGTTAAATAATTTTGCTTAATAAAATAAATAAATAAATAATTAAAACGCATATCGGGACACGGGCTTTACAACTCTCCCCCACTTGAATTAGACTTCGTCCCCGAAGTCTACGTCCGCAAACAGCTCCTAATAATTCTCTCGCATACTTCCTTACTAACAACACTCCTTCAAGAACACTGAAAACGCGATTGGAAGAACACTCCAACAATCGGAATCATTCTTAGTTAAATGACTTCGGTTGTCTCCCAATCTTAGATGATTCACACCTCCCGATTAAATTTTTCAAGCTCTAACAATTCTAAAGATGCTCACCAATATACCCTACAGGATACTCGAATCCGATCTTTTCTACCATTAACTGTCGATTCACTTCTACGAGTTCTACTAGACTCCCTAAATTCACGATGAATCACATTAACAAACATCGGCCCCCCGCCGAATATCGGTCCAACCGAATAAATACAACCATCGGCCCAGCCGAATATCAATCCAACCGCTTACAATAACAAACATCGGCCACCCGCCGAACATCGGTCCAACCGATCACAATAACAAACATCGGCCACCCGCCGAACATCGGTCCAACCGATCACAATAACAAACATAAGCGTGGTATTATCCTAGACACTAACACAAGTAGATATCCCCCACAACCAAAACAACTAACACACACGTAGGTCATTCTACCATAACCATTCATCACAAGTGATCATTTCAGGGTTACTACTACCGTCACCAAGATTATCTTAAAATCGGCTACAACTCTCCGATTATACTAAAGATGTTTGGCTTCAAGCCCAAAAGTCGACACCTAAATATACCACCTACCTCAAAATGGTTGATGCGCATTTATTCTCTTAATAACAAAGGGCATCAATCCCTTAACCGATACTATTTGGCCTACAGTACTAACGCGCGTGGAATACCTACCTTCCACCGTCGACGTATCATCCACACTTGCTCTACGAAGTCAAGTCACACCGTATCGAGGATACACCTTGACGTCTACCTCCCAGGTAACGCCTCAAGACCCAGCACACCGGAACTACCTCCCAGGTAAGTGCCCACAACTATATCCTCCTAGTACCTACTGGAAAGTCTAGGTTAAAACACATGAATACCGGGGTCCCACCCAGAGATACCCAACCGACCATTACCAACGACTGACTAACGTGTCTAAGGATCCAAAGCAACCAGCCTACCAACAACATGCCTATTCCGGATTGACTCACTCACCCAAACATGTAAACACTCAACGTGCAAAGAATGCCAAACGGTGCGACAAAACAACTCATCAACTAGACTCCACATTGAGCCATTAAAATCGGGCAATTGGCCCATGACTAACTCCAAGTCAAAACCGATAAAAATGCTCCACGCTTGCTAGACCCGTAGGTCGGAAAATGCGTTTAAACAAAGTTTAAGCCAGCAATACTCTGAAATCAACCTTAGTCTCAGACTCAACACGGGTTAAACAAAATAGTTTTCCGAAAGGACTCACACCCTTAAAATTCTCGAAATGACACATGACACTTAAAAGCACATTTCCCCAAACGGTTTACAAAATCATTTACAAAATATTTTCAACATCAGGATTTTCATCTCAAAAAGATCGTATGTAATAAAACTACTATTACCAGATCGATAGTTACGCAAAACTGGACACGCTCGTCCCATATAGGAAAATCATGTTGAAAATCGTCCCATTGCAGTTCGGTTTACTCACACAAAAGCAAAGCGTAATAAATAATTTCTTTAAAATGAACCGCCTCGATTCCAGTATGGATTGACTCATGACATGCACTTAAGGTAACCGCTGACCTTAAACAGGGTCCGACAAAGGTGTGCACATAATTCAAAATAAGTTTCACGACGTTTGATTCAAAAATTCCTCTTTTTAATCATAAATGACGTGGCACAGGGTTCGCCACAAATTTTTCGTGCGTCAGCTAGTCACACAAAACGATGACACGGTTTACAAATATATTTTTGTTAAAACACAATTGTCTCGTGTAAGTTGCAAACTTGAAGACAGAAACCAGTCCGCTTCTAATAATTGGAAATATCGACTAAAAACCTCGTAAAATCTCAAACTGGGGGCAGGCATGCAAGCTTGTAACACTTCATCAAGTTTCGTACTTGGGGCATATAATGTCAGAACATTATAGTTTTAAAAAAATGTATTTATCGAAAATGCTCAAAATACTCGTTTCCTCCAAAGCAAAAGTTTTTAATTTCCCAAAAAAAATGATCGGTAATTCTAAATTAACCGAATGTCAAAAATCTACGCATTTATATTTCCAAAATATAACACATTGTAATCGTATGCATGATGTTCACAACATTAAAACACTCCTTGGATCAAATGGTCTTTCATTTCGACAGAAAGGAACTAAAACATTTTCAAGCACGACTCGTTTATCAAAATGTCGAGTACAAAGGTTACCCCAGTATGCATACCCCTAAGTCGATAAATCGCATTTTCATCGAAATGTCAATAAAACCTTTAGCTGACTGAAAAGCGCACTAAACTCCTTATGAAATGTTACCAAAATTCCTCCATGCACCACTTATGTCACGCATGAATCAATCCACTCACTGAACTATTTGCAATAAAATACTTAGTAACACAAACTCTCGAAAGAAAAGTTAAGCGACACTAGAATTCCAAACTCATTTTAGACAAATCACTAAAATAGCCTTTAAACAGACATCGTGGAATGTACTTTCCGTCTCGACTCTAACACATGTGGAGGAGTTCCAATGTTAGAGTCTCAAGCCGTAGTCACTTACCCAACATCTTAACCACCACCAAACCCGGATATTATCGTACCCGAAAGAACCGTTGGAAAATAATCAAATGAAACAATCTTTTACAAAGTTTTCAATTCCCGTGATAAAACGGTTTCAAGCATTTTCAAAACTATAATTCGAAATCTTGTGTGTGTGCTAAACATTTTCCAAAGTTTCAAAACACAATCCATATCAGGATTGGAAACACAAGGATTAGTTAATGCAATCCTATTTTCAAAATAAACTCTGTGCACGACTCAGTCGACATTCAACGTCTCGACTCATGCTCCTCTCTACCTTTCCAATCCACTATCGTCCTCCGGACCTTTAAGCCTCTTAGGGCAAGATGGAAAATTACGTCAAATAATCCCTACGATTTTTCCTCAAATCAAAGTCGGCTCTATAAGCCTATGACTCTAGCCCAATCTTCCATCTTGGTTCGAAATGATTTGCTTACAACAAATATCATCCTTATCGTCACTCCAAGTGACTAATACTATAATCGTCTTTCTATTCCAACGACTGCCAGTTTAGAGCCTTCGACACTACCCCCACGATCATCCCATCAAAGCAAGTCAAGTACACACATGTACCAGTGGATCTACTATATTTGTCTCTCCTCGTGACGGCTATTCAGGGTAGATAATACAACGCGTTATTAGCACATAACAACGCACACTAACAACACTCGCGCCCAACTCCTTGGATTCCTCGTGACTTCCCCGACTCGAGCATTGATCCTGTGCTTCCGGTAGTAGGAGCTCTACTACTACCTTCCACACCTATCATCACTCGTTCCAAGTCCCATCCCAAGGATCCAAGTAGTTTCTCGCCGAAACTATACACATGATACAATTAATCCACACATGCCAGTTCGAGAACATATCCTAAACAGGCAAACTCATACAACTACTGTATATATAAAACCATCGGTCTCCCCGATCAGACAACCACAATTGTATACATAATAAACCATCGGTCACCCCGATCATACAACAACAATTAAATATATAAATAACCATATGCCTGCACCAGCATATATATACATCCACCCTTCCCAGCTCCCTAGGAATTTCCACTTATCCCACTACCCTTGCTACTACCGAATCCCTACTAATTATGACGAGTGACCTTGCGAATACCCGATTATATGCAGTGCGAAATAAATAGACAGTCGAATACAAGACTCTATCCTAGAACGGTTAGACTCAAACAAGAGCTGCGCAATAGAACTAAATCGAATATTCTAAGGCTATAAATCTCTTACTGCATACAACCTAGAGGGCATCCACTTAGTAACCTATCATAATTCGCATAAATTCCTAATAGCAAGCAGTTCAACATACCGCATAGTGTCAACAACATGCAATCTAGCATGCATACTCTATGATCTAGAAAGCAATGAAACACTAAGTACTGTACCTTTCCCCTTTGGCTCCGGCTGACTGTACACACTGTGCCTCCAAACACCGTTCTCAACGGAATTTTCCTTCCTTTTATTTTCTAAAAACGCTTTTAAAGGAATCTTATAGCCGCAAACTTGAGATCAAACACACCGAGGTGTGTGTGATTCACTCAAGCTATGCTCTGATACCAAGTTGTAACGTCCCGAAAATTACAAGCAAATTTAAATTTTTAAATTAACAATTCATTGATAACCACTCATTAAATGATCCCAACGTTTCGTTTGCAAACACATAATTAATATCTTTATAAAATAAAACCAGCGGAATAAACGTTTAATTATCAAAATCATAAAGCAACCAGCTCTCCTCGCGCGCCAGTGTGTACTCGTCACGCCTTGAAGCCGCTCGGACCTGAAACCACAGTTTATTGGGAAAGGGTAAGCACGAAGCTTAGTGAATTCCAACACATGCGCAGATAGGAATTATATACACATCACCCCTATCCGCACATAAGCAACAACATCACAGTTACATAAAACGAGTAAACGCCTACAAGTAATTATGTATCCAACACCTCAGTACCATCGAGGCCTCGGTCCCACCGAATTGTAATGTATCCAACACCTCAGTACCATCGAGGCCTCGGTCCCACCGAATTGTAATGTATCCAACACCTCAGTACCATCGAGGCCTCGGTCCCACCGAATTGTAATGTAACCAACACCTCAGTAACATCGAGGCCTCGGTCCCACCGAATTGTAATGCAACACATTTATACCAAGCATTCAAACCAATCAAATATTACACACCACAAACAACTAGTTCACACCACAAAGACAGTAGTACATACAAACTATTATGACATGCATACAACCCCTAACTACACAGTGAGAGAACTCACCTCGAATGCGCGCCCAGCTTAATAACACAATTCAAGCTTCACAATTACGGTCACTCCCCAGCACCTAAAAGCATGTTAAAACGTGTCAATACGAGACCCGGACCCTATGACACGACACACGCTTAAACCGTCACTAAAACTAAATTCCGATCACCCAAAACAGGCCTGTTCGAGACCTGTTTCGACCCCTTTAAACCCAGAAAATTCCCAATATTATTTCATGACCAGAAAGTAGTCTGAGTTAGGGTTCCAAGGACATATTATACGCCTCCTAACGATTTTTCTACAATTTACTACGGATTTTACAAAAACAGTTTCCGGACAGCGAAATTCAGCACCTTTCAGTATAAAACGACAAATCGACCCACGCTACGCCCCGAACTGGGTTTTGCACAAAACACAGAAAAGTTTATAGACTCAAAAAGGGAACTTTTGACACCAGTTTCACCCCAAACCGAGTTACGAGCAGAAAGTTATGATTTTCGCAAGATCAAGGCAGATTCCAGAAATTTTCACATGAAATGACGAAACACCGAACTTGCGACCACTTTTTCGCCCAGTTAGAGACCGAACCAGTTTTCCGCTAAAACACGGAAAACGTGCCCGACCCCGAACTAGAACCGTGGGCGCCAGTTTCAGCTCAATCGAAGTTACGACAGAAAAGTTATGGCCGTCGCAAAAACAGTGGCTGAACAATTATTCACAAGGAAAAGACGACTCTAAAAACAACGGTTCGATCGATTGGCTTAAGCGATTAAGTCACGGCTTAATGGGTTCAACAATGATTAATAAGAAGACAAGGCCACGCACCACCCACTGCCCTCCGGCAGTGGTGGTCGCCGGTGGCGGTTTTCGACGAAACAAAGAAACGAACCGCAACCCCGCGAAATCACCATTCTCTCGATCGGTGACCGTATGCACCCATACCTAGCGCACACCACCACCTCTACCCGACGCCCAGCCACCACAGTGGCGGTGCGCGGCGGCCGGCGGTGGCGTTTCTCGCCGGCGACAAAAGGAAGAAGAATGAGACAACGAAAAAGGAAAGCAAATCACATACCTTACGAGACACGCTCGACGGCTCACCCCGCCCTCCTCGACTTCCCGACGAACAGCGGGCTTCCGGCGAACACCAGGCGGCTCCGGCGAACCTCCTCCTCTCGACTCCTCCTCTCGACTCTTCCTTCGATCTCCCTCGTTCTCTCTTTCTCTTCTCGATTTCTATCTCTCTCTCGTCCTCTCCTAACAGAACCGACGGCGGCGTCGGTGATGCTGTGCAGCGACGGCCGGCAAAAAGGTCTCCGGCGACACCTCTCTCTCCACTCTCTCCACTTCTCGCTCTCTCTACTTCTGCCTCTCTCTTGCTCGTCGCCGACACACCAAAAACGGGGGAGGGGAAGACGGTTGACGGCATGAGAATGAAGGTGTTAGGGTTTTCTTTTTCTTGGTTGGGAGTTGCCGCAAAGTAGAAGTGAAGAGGGGAGGGGACGGTCCCTGCATGGGCCGATCCCGAGACCCAAATGCTAACCCAAAAAAACGGAAAAAGGCCAAATCAGTCCCTAGGTTTTAGGATTAATTCACTATCTACCCCGTAACAGATAAAACCTAACGAACGCGTCAACAATCACTACAACTCAACGTTTTGGTTTTCGCCTCCTAAACCCGTTAAATAATTTTGCTTAATAAAATAAATAAATAATTAATTAAAACGCATATCGGGACACGGGCTTTACATTCGTACATTAATCATGAGAGTTAAGAAAGCATGATGGTATATAAAATGTTGCCTCACTAAAACCTTATACCAAGGAACAAAACCCAATGGGAAAAATAAAACCTTGGTTGAAGGAAATAGCACAACATACCAATATTACATATATAGTAGACTCCCCCTTTTGTCTACCACTCCCCCTGATTCGTGCATTAATCAAAGAAGGTTTAAAAACATTTGCATTATAATACTTTCACATGTCTCCCTAAATATGATTTTAGAAAATGATTTGGTAAACAAACATTTTCCTCGCATCTTATTCATTTCACTTGAATCTTGAGGAGAATTGATTATATAAAAACTTAAGCAAAGTATGCTTTGTGTTATAACCCTTGATATATCTTACTTTCATTTCTTCGATACATTATGTAGTATTTCCATATATGCAAGTTGTATAGTGGTTAAACTCAAAATTACCAGTTCCTCTTATATGTGTAATGATAGTCCTTAACCATATACAGTCTTGAATAGTCTTATGGAGAGTAAGATTGCTGATAATATAAGAAGATAGCTATTAAGGGTTTGCTTAGTATACTTCCAAGCAATCGGCATGTTCAAAATGATAATTCGTTATCTAGTTTGGAAACAACCTTTATATCAGTCAAACATATACCTAATATCAGCAAATATAAACCAAGGCATTGTTTGGTGTTTTTCTATAAGAGTCAGTACTTTTGTCGCTCACAATCTAAGTAGGTATTGAAGTTTCATTATCAATCCATTTATCTTCGTAGGGAAATTATAAGCCCACGTCAATGGTGCCAAAAGATTAATTTGAAATCATTCCAATGACGTTGCGTTGGCGCTGAGCTAAATCTAGCTGACAAGTTCAGTGAGAAGTACAATATACGGTCAAGTATATTATGTTGAGTACAATAATGCGCCTATTGTACTTAGGTAAGGAATTCCTGCTCTTAACACCTCTTCGTCCTCAGACTTTAGACGAAATGGATCTTTTCTTATATCCAACACTTTGACCGGTCATGGGAGTGCTAATCGGATGCGCTTTGTCCATATTAGGTCGCCTGATCATTTTCTAGACATATGCGGATCGGTGGATTAATATTCCACAAACTCGGTGTCGTAGCTCAAGTATCTAGACAAAACCAAGTTTTCCCACGATCTTTCATCTCAAATTCAGATTTCAAGTAGCTTGTGTTTTCTGTTATTTCATCAAGAGTGTCTATTATGTTCATAACATCGACATATAAAGCTACTATGAAAATCTGGGACTTGTTTTCTTATATAAATACGCAAGGGCACAGTTCATCGTTCTTATTTATCGTTTCCCAATCAAGTATTCACTCAGACGGGTATACCACATCCGCATAGATTGCTTTAATCTATAAAGTGAGTGTTTCATATTTATTGTAATCGCATTTCATAGTTTAAAGTTACTTGATATTGGTATAATGCCATCAAACACTTTTATATCTCTGAATTTAGATCCCCATAGAGATATGTAGTAACTACATCGTTGAGCTGCAATTTCCAGTCCTTCGGAAACTACTTGGCTAATTTAATTAACAGAATGTTGTCCATCACGAGATAGTAAGTCTTATTGTAGTCAATCCAGTGCGTTGTGAGAAACCTTGCGCCAAAGGAGAGCCTTATATATTATGACTTAATTATTCTCATTACGCTTCCCTGACAAATGATTTATTTATGTCCTACATGCTTTACACTTGGTCGGTTAGCACTACCAAACCAAATACCTGTTCATTTGTCAAATATTTATCCTGGATTGCTTCTTTTCATTTAGGCCAATTTGCTCTTTGTTGACATTCTTCAACTGAGCATCGTTCGATGACATCGTGCTCTATTATCTCATAAGCAACGGTATATGCAAATATATCATCATTGAGTATGTATGATCTGTCCATCGACTCATATTCATTTGAGATTTCTTTGATCTCTGGAATCAGTATTAACTTCGGAGCGTCCTCCAGTAATGATTCATAGACATAGATTTAATCAGAGATAATCTCATGTATTGATGATATATAGTTGTGCCTTACTCTTCTCTTCCTTTATATGAGTATCTATTGAACCAAGTAGCTTCCCCCATTTCCTTTTGGGAGCTACGACCTAAACCACACCTCCACCATGTGTGATTGCAACGTACTTCCAGTGACGTTGTACCCTTGTTTGCTGACTTTTGACCTTGCGAGTATATTTGCAGCTCGTATATGTGATCTTGTCAATCTAGATAATGTTAAATGTATCAGATATCGAGTCTGATTCGTTTGACTTCAACTTTACGTTGTGAAGTTTTTGGGGATCAAAATGAGACACAATTGAAAGATTCAATGGCACTTCCTGTCGTTCCCATGGAAAATCATTTTTCCTATCTCCCCCTAACGACAGGAAGGTCGTCTCATCAAAGTGACAACCCGCAAATCTAGCGGTAAAGGGATCACTCGTCAAGGGTTCTAATTAGCGGATAATTGATGGGGATTCATATCCAACATTTGATGACTTGTCTTTAAGACCCATTTTGGTACGCTGTGGGGGCGTAATTGGCACATATACAACACAACCAAACATACGTAAATGTAAAACATCAGGCTTATATCCAATTACCAACTGGTACGCACAAGATTGGTTGGCTGGTTGTTGGTCTAAACACGAATAAGTAAAGTTGCATGTAATATTGCATTACCCCATGCAGATGTGAATAAATTGGTGCGCATAACCAATGCCCTAGCTACCATCTATATTCTTTTGATGACAAGTTTTATCATTTTACGAGACCATTTTATATATACACATGCGGTACAAATGGAATAATCATCATATCCTTATGATGTAAATTCTCCAGCATTCTAAGTCATGTAGACTAGATGAGAAAAAATCAGGGTGGTGAGTCCTTAATGTATGAGTGCAACATTTCATGTGGACTATAATGCGACATGTGTTCATCGTGTCAAAACCAGAACCATAAAGTACTTTAATGGCCCGCATTCTGGATGTTTATGTCCATAAATATCACCTTGTATTCGTTGTAAGAATGAAATATTTTTATATTATGTCCTTAGCTTTAGGATGGTCTCATTCCTGATTTGGCTAAGGATCAGGGTATATAAAAGTTCTAGGTATTAGATAGGGCATGTTATGATGGTGGTGTTGCTTCTTGTGCAATAGAGGTCAACAATTACAATTTGGTTAATTCCCTCGTTTTATCTTTCACTCGAAAGAGAATGTATCTAAGTGTATTTTGCAATACATAGATCACTATGTCATGACCATGGTGTCGCACGTGGTCATGCCGAAACATATATGTGTCATTGTTCCAAAGTTCTTTATTGGTGACAAAATATGATTTACTAACATAGATAATCCATTAATTTGATACATTAATTTCTCTAATATATTGTGCTTTCATATCATTAGAGTTGATGTACATATACCCATTTCCATTCTTATAATATGATTGGTACGAATATCTTAACAAGGTTCATATTGATATAGTGCTTTAGCAACAAATGACAGTCCATCGTATAAGTGTTTAGAGGAATTAAAAATAATAATTCAATAAATAATAATATATTTCGTAAGATTGTATGAGATGTCACAAAAACAATCAAGTTCTCCTCGATACATTCCTACATGGAACGAAGAACATTGAGAGTTTTGCATTTGTTTTTTATGTGTTTATTTACATCTATAATGGTTATAAACTCAGGTGTATATATACGTAAATGCAATTAATGGTAGTTAAAGTATATTCTACTAAACTTATACTCAACCAATCTTAGATATGACAGTTCATTTGTAACTTGTTCCATTTTCTATTAGGGGTTCGTTCCCGACTCTTTCCATGAATTTGACCCTTTCCACAACCTTGTCCATATGGTACATAATTAGCATATGTGTGCGGATCAATATGTTTAACTCACTATCCTTTAGTGTTCTTTGCTTGTCTTATTAACCCCAAGAATTTTCTTTATCCGGGTATTCTAGCGTTGTTAAAAAACATTGTTACAACTCTTAGTCACTTGCATTAAGTTAATAAGTTTGTTAAAGATTATATTGCAGCTTATACTGTTTCATTAGTATGGTTGGTGATATAGGAAAGATGAAAAGATGTTATGATTCGCATAATCTTTTGTAAGTTCTTTGCCACAACGATTGAGATGCATTTTTAGACATGACATTTCTTTGTCAAAATCAGTTACCTTCTTGTAATTAAGTAAGTAGGTTTCATTCCACTGTATGATTAGTTTGAGATATATATGGTACTGAATATTCCCAAATTTTCGTTTTTGGGACTACCCACGGTTCTTGGGGGTTTCTAGTTATTCTCTCTGAAGGTTGTGATTGATGTATCATCTCAAAAAAATTGAAGTATTTACTTATATCTGAACATCTAGTGTTTTTTTTAGGGTCAAAATGGTTCGATGATTTTGGCATATTCTCATGTGTTTTTCGAACCTATCTTATCGTAATCAAATCCTTCTGGTTCAAAGATGTCGTAGAAAATGAGGAATATATTATTTTCTAAAATATTGAATTATGGTTTATAATTATTCTGTTATGCATGAAATTTCATTATGATATTGGATTTTTGTATTCTTACATTTTGTTAATAATACTTCATCAATATTTTCAATTTGTGAATCAAAACTACTCAATCTATTGGATCTCCAAGTAGTAGGGGAATCACATGGATTTCGTAAGTCCCTATAAACCTTAGGGCTATTTACACCTGTTTGACAAAATCCAATCGATATCTTGCGGTTTAAATATTTTGAAGATAACATTGTTAATTATAGAGCTTTTGGCAAGAGGCCAAAATGAATACGAGTTTTGGCATGTGAAGCCAATTTCAATGTTTTAATACCTTAATAGTATTTTAATAGATTTTTCCATTAGACAAATAAATATTAGTATTGACATAAAGTCAAATTAAACATTTAACATCTTAACAATATTTATGGATCTTTTGGTAAAATACCAAATATAAGGGGGTTGGAAGTGTAACTTCCAAAAATTATTTATAAGATTAGAATTAATGAGTAGGAACTCATGATCAAGATAGGTATTTGAATTATAAAAATTATGAGTTAAGATAAACAATTGAATAAAATAAAATATGTATATAAGATAAACATTTATATAAGATAAGCATTTAAATATTATATGATAAAGATAATTTAATAAACTAAATAAACATTTGAATAAATCAGTTATCATATCCAAGAACAATATATTAGTTCGATTTAAATAATCTAATTCAAATTGGAGTATTAAATAAGTAAATAACATTGACAAAATTATATTAATGTTGTAAACTAATTAAGCATGCCGAAATAAATTATCAGTTTACTACGTATTAACTTATATAAACAAAACCAAGAAAGAATTATCCCAAAATAAATAACAACTGATTATTCCAAAATTTATTATAAAAATTATAACTAATAGCATATGATTAAAACATTCGAATATTATTATCCACTCTAAATTACAAACACTATTATTCCATCCCAATTTTATTAATAACAAAGCTTAAATGATTTAATTATATTTTAATAATCAATACATATTTAAAAACAAAAACCAATGACCCTGATGTGGCAGCCTCTAATCGCTGCAATCTATATTTTCTTTTTTCTCAGTGCATAAGCAACCGCTAATCCCCCTAAACCTTTCCTTCAACTCTTTTGCCTAACCATTTAAGAATTACATCAACTACAAACCCTTCACCTCCTGCCGATGCCGACTCGCCGACTCCTGGTATTTCTGTTTCTTCTCATCTCTCAATGTTCATTTATTAACTTCTCTTTTAATTTCCATCTTCGTCTCAATTTTTCAACCTATTATTGGTTTCGAATCTTACATCAGATTAAGAAAGTGAAAGAATGCTTCATCTGAAGCTGATGTGCTACTGCTGGGAGCCTGGGAGTGCACTTTTAAGTGTATATAATATTTAGAGATTGGGGTTACTGTGTTCTTGAAGTGTATGTTGTTGGCTTTGTAGTTTACTTCTAGACTGCTATTAGATTTCAGATGTTGTTGGTGATGCAAGAATCAAATTGGCTGCTGCTGATGTAAAGGTAAGATACAGTTTGGGTAATGCTTTTACTTTGTGGATTAATGATTCATGGGTTGGTGTGGGTAAATGGTACATCAATTTTAGCATTTTCAACTTGGCTAAGTATATAAATTGGGCTACTAATGAAACTATTTCAAGTTCCTTTTGGGTTTGAATTTATGTCCTGTCTTGATTAAATTTGATACATAGAAGTTTGAGTTTTTGTAATCAAAAGCATGTAATCACGTTATTTGTGTTGGGTTTAGGTTTTCGGTTTTACGAACATTTGATGCCCTTGATTTTGTCATCATTTTTAGTGTCTTGAAGATAATAAGGTGAACTTAGCCTACAAATTATATTTTGTTTTGTTCCATATCTATTAAGACTCAATTATTGACACCTCCCAACTCTCTATTTGTTCCTCATTTCATAAATCCAAGTATGCTTCATTTCTTATTTTTGTTGAGATTTTTGGGTTTTTTAAAATTCTATCTACTACGTTCCTTTATATGTATTATGATTTTCTTTTGCGGCAATATGGTTTGTATTTTTGGCAGAGCAGAAGGTAGAAACACAAGCTCGGTGGGTGATTTTTTCAATTTGTTTCCGTCGGAGATTTAATGAGTTGGCTCATGGTTGTGGTTTTCATCCCTAGCAGTAACGAAAAGTAGACGACAGAAATAGAGGACTTCTTGGTTTTTACCAGGTAAATGATTTCTGTTTATTTGTTTTTGTCATATATGTTAGAAACCTTTTACAACCTGGGTATAGATTTTATTAGTAAGTATCTTTTGTGTTTTTGTTTCAGGAGTTAAATTTATCATCTCTAATAGTGATTTCTGTTTACATTTTACTCGGGTTCAAGACGTTTATTAGGTCTTAATGTGTCAGTATTGGATAACATAATATGCATAGAGATCTTACTTTCATTTTTAAGCCTTGAACTGTCGATTAATTAACCACAAGGGTTGTGGCGTACTGGTTAAAGCCCTGGGGGATGTGGTGGAATATCCCATCTACCCTGGGTTCTAATCCAGGCGTACACAACAATTGTGGCCACTGAGGTTTAATCAGGGTTGATGTCTTACAGTCATAATTTGCCAAGGGATTAGTCAAGGTATAGCCTAGGACACCCTTCCAAAAAAAATTCGATTAATTAGGGTAGTTTAAACAAATATGTAGAAGTAGAGCCATGTCCTCAATTTGTGGCACTATTCCTTATTTGAGTCAATGGCATCAAACTACATTTTATATCATTAGGTATTGTATTTTTTAATTGCCACCCATGCCACCAAAATATGAGTTTTTAGTTTTACACATATTACAGTTGCTTTGGACTTTGGAGATTGATGTATTTATTAACCTTTCCATGTGCAATGTATATAAATCTAAATTTCCTATGAATCACCCACGGGCCGAGAGTTACAACTCATAAATTGGTACTACTTATTGCTTCCAATAAAAAGACAACAAAATATATTACGGAAAAACATTTGAAACCAAACCATTTGGTTGTTAAGATCTCCGTTAACATTCTTACCCAACCTTGAATATCATCTACTTCCTGCAACAATCAACGTCAATAATCTAAACCAAAGAAAACATTAACCAAAAAACAATACTATGTTTAGATGCTTTTCCATTTACCTTGGATTTTTGTATGTATAATCAAACGCTTCACGATGCAATGCTGGAAAAAGATTCTTGATACCTTTCCATTTTACTTGGATATTCTATTTTTAAATAATTTGTTGCTCCTCTAGAAACCATGGAAGTTGACTCTTCACTAACAGAAAACCCAAAAGACATAAGAGAAACAAAAAAAACAAATTAATTACTTGGAATTTTTATTTCCAGGTTACACTAATACTAACAAAACAAATACATGACCTTCTAAATATGCTACCGGTACATGTTTTCTCTAAAAGTATTAGTAGGTACATCATACAATGGTATTCTGTTACACTATAAAATCTCATAGGGAGGTATAAACTTTGAAAGCAAATTTATTCATAAAATGTTTTATTTGATATTTTTTTCTATGGAATATTTCAACTACGTGTTAAATTTGTTGAAATTATAGTAGCTCTTTCTGAAGTTTTACCCTTTTTCCGTTTCTTGCAAACCGAGGACCTAAATGTCTCATTCGGATCGAGGGAATAAAAAAAGAAGAACCACCAATATATGAATCCTCCCAAGAAGGAAGTCATTCGTTGGGGCATAAAAATATATGTAATGAGGTAAGTTGTCTTCTTTAAAGCCAGAGGAAGATTCTCGTGTTATTGACTTTAGACATGAAAGCAAGACCGAAGACCTTACGAAGATAGGTTCAAGATCATCGTAAAGAGAGACTTGGATTTTAAAGGATTTTGAGAATAATGAAGATGTGTGAACTTATAATCTTTATGATCCGACATGTACTAACGATGTTATCTACATTAATCAGGAATTTTGCACATAAGAGTTTAGGCCAAATGGCCTGTTTTGTAGGAAGACGTGTATAGTTACGTCGATGCTATTATATTCTTATTCAGAGTTCGCATCATAGATTCATAGTGTAACTAATTATCAATACCAATTACACATATGTTTTCATACATAGTCAATTGTTAATAGTTGTATTTTGTGTCACATGAAGTGCTAACCATACTTAGGGGTTGTTACCCGCAAAGAGTCTACACACCCATTTTTCTTACGTGGTAACATTTTACTCTGTCAAACGATATTCATATATGATATTGATATTTTTCGCAAAATGTTTTAACTTTCCACAAGATCTTTCTCTTTCTCCCTCTCCCTCTCACTCTCTCTCTCTCTATATATATATATGGGAAATTAATTAAAATACCCAAAGTTTGACCAACTGTTACCAAAATACCCAAAAAAAAATTCATTTTGCAAAAATACCCAAAATACCCGCGATGGATCCCGCGATCGCGGGCTAGGGCTGACGTGGCACGTATTTTGGCCCCAAATGCCCCGCGAAGCCCCTCAACTTTGGCCGCGGTGCACTTTTGGTCCCTGCCCGCGATCGCAGCCCGCGATGGACCAAAATTTACACTTTTGGTCCCTGAAAATTTACACTTTTGGTCCCTGAAAATTTACACTTTCAGCCCCTGTACTTAGACGAATCTTGCATGCTTTTACTGTTTTTTTCCACAATTATTGTACTTTGAAGACCGATTTGTGGTTGAAATTCATTTGCATGTTTGAGATTTCATCCATAAATATCAGTAGTATGCAATTCACAATTCACACTTCCTCTTGCTTTCTTTCTTGATTTCTCTCTTGCTTTCTTTCTTTGAATTGATTTCTCTCTTCTCTCATTTCATCCACAAATGGCATCGTCATCAAACCCTAAGTCTACTCCTGAAAAAATGTCACCTCAAATCGAGGTCGCCATAGCAAAAAAGGAAAAGGAGATAGATGAACTAACAGAAGAGTGGAAAAAAATGATGGACAGGAAGGCAGTCCATTTGAGAAAGATCGAAGAGGAAGACAGGGAGATCAAAAGGATGAAAGGGGATATAAAAGCTCGGGAGGCTCGTGTTCGTCGAGAACAAGAAGCAATTCACCATATTCTGCAAGACTTCGCAATTATTCAAGCGAAGGTAAACGAGAAGCAAGCTTGGATTGATGAAACTAAATCAATTTTTAAGTAGGTGGTGGTTATATATTTTTTTGTTTTGTATTTTTTTTTACTGTGTTGTTATTTGTATTTTTTTTACTGTGTTGTTGTTTTGTATTTTTTGTTGTTGTTAGCTTCTCTGAAAAGTAGTTTTTAAGCCGCTGAACCACGGTTAGGTTGGATACATCATGCAAGGTCAAGTCAGAGGCTACCTCATTCATGGGCCTACTTCTCTTGTAGAATATATGACAACCCTCAACTCATTTGCTAAAGTGTGTGCGGGTTGTGGTACACAATGGCCATACGTGGTTGCAAAAGCAGAAGCCGTTGAAGAAGGGTCAGAAAGATTGAAGATGAAGAGCTTGTTGGATGGAATACAAACTAGCTGTGTTATCAATGTTCATTTAGAAGCATATGTATGTGTGTATATATATAATATGAAATGGGGTTTTGACAAGTTGGTATCACTGGACTCATTTAAGAATTGTGAAAATGGGTATTTGACGAATGATGATTCATGTGTGTTTGGAGCTGAAGTGTTTTAAACACACATGAATCATCATTCGCCAAATACCCATTTTCACAATTCTTAAATGAGTCCAGTGATACCAACTTGTCAAAACCCCATTTATAAACAATTCTACCTTCTCCTATTGCCATTCACGATATCTATAAACACATTCAAATAATAATAATTTAAAACGATTTAATGAATTAGTTAATATATGATTATTATGTTAATGCGATAGGAGTGTAAAACAAAATTGAAAAAAAATATGAGATGTACCATAAATTAAATAAGTAACTATAATGGTGTAATTTGTTAAAATTAAAACGTATCTAATATGAATATATAAACAGACATGTGTACTCAGAGTTAACATTCACTGCCATGGATGCAAGAACAAGGTCAAGAAAATACTAAGAAAAATTGAAGGTCTCCTATTTTCTTTATGTGTGTAAATATATAATACGAATATATATATCATTTACAAACTAGCTGTGTTATCAATGTTCATTTAGAAGCATATGTATGTGTGTATATATATCATTTACAAATCAGTGTTTAGATCAACAGTATCATATGGGTTTGTTCCATATGGTTCAAGCTGTGACGGGCCCGGGGTGTGACTGACAGAATGTCTCCTTGGCACGGTTGAAGGGGCGGGATTTGGACACTCTCCACGAGTGTGTCCTACGCATTGGCACCGAGTACATCTTCGTTGTATCGAACTTTCACCACGTGATGGACGTCGGTCGTTCTTTCTCGGTCTCCCGGTCCTGTTCTTATCCATTAAAGGTGGATAGCATGGTGGAAGCGGGTCGGGTGGATACACCCATGCTGCAGGGGGTCCAGCTGGGTTTATTACCTCCACGTATGTTTTCCGGTAATATTCGGACGTGAAGAAAGGTACAGCCAAGTCGCTGCAATCTGTACGACCCATATATGTTGCTGCAGCGATGGCATGGCCGCACGGTAACCCAGATTTATCCCATTCGCGACACGAACAAAGGTGGTCTTCCATATTCACAATCGCGTGAATATAGTCATCATGCACCTCGTACTTCCCATACCCGATTGCTCTTACCGGCCATGTCGCCGCACGACGCGCCCTGTACTGAACGATGTTCTCCGCCGTTGGTGCGAGTGCATTTTGTATCTTAGCTCCTTTTAGGCGTCGAATTTGGTACCACTCTTGTTGAAAGGCCCGAAAGTAGTCCATAAGATTAACAATCGGACATCTACGCGCAAAACGGGAGAGTGCATTCACAGACTCTGCACTATTCGAGGTCAGAATGTCATACCGTTGTCCAGGAAAATGGGCCGCGGACCACCTCTCCGGTCCAGCATCGTCAAAGACTTTGGCTGCTTCCTTGACACTGTATCGTAGCATATTCATGTACTTGTTAAACTCCCGATCCGTATATGCTCTGCATGCCGCCCAATAGACATCCTTGTAGGTGGTAATACGTTTGTCCTTGGATTTGGCGTTCATCTCCAAATGTCGACAGCATATGGCGTGAGGGGCGTTTGGGTACATGGCAGAGATTGCGGCGCTTATGGAAGGAGCCCTGTCAGACATAAACACCAACCCTTGCGGGTCTCCGATAGCTTGTCTCAACATGGACAGAAACCAAGTCCAATCGTCCCCGGTTTCGGACTTGCCTACGCCGAAAGCTACTGGAACGATGGAGTTATCCCCGTCCATGGCAACCGCCAGGAACATCATACCCAAGTAACGGCCCTTTAAATGGGTTGCGTCTATTATCAGGACACGACGTAGATTTTCCAGAAATGTGCGGATCTGCAAAAACATAGGTTAAAATGTTATAGTTTATAATGTGTAAACATATGACGTGTTAAAATACGTACCGCGGGTCCAAGGGCCACGAAGCACATCTCAAACCGTCCACGTGAATCGGTCCGTAGCTGCGTGACAGTACCAGGGTTCTACAGCTGCAAATTATATAAATATGTCGGGAGTCGTTCATACGACTCCTCGAACGTGCCTCTCACCATAAACAGTGCATGGCAGCGCGCACGCCACGCTTGGTGGTAATCAATCGTGACGCCGAACTGCCGGTGAACGTCGTGGACGATGTCCTTTGGACGCAATGACCTGCTAACATCAAGAAATTTGTTTTTCAGGATCGCACCCAAAGTCTTTTTTCCGGCTTGTTTGTGGTGGGGATTAAGTTGCGTCCTCGTACAAGTGTGTACGTCGAGCAACTTTCTAATCATTTTCGCCCCTCCTTTGGGACCCGTGTGAATCGCGTACAACCTCCACTCACACTTTTCTCTAGCACATTCAACTACGTATTTGATTTTGTCAGATGCCCGCACGCGACTTTGGAAACCCTCTTCCAAGAACTTGAGTCCGATCTGACTTGCTAAGAGATCCTTCGAATCGAATATCTGACCTGCTGTTAAACTTTCGCTACGAATATAAGGTATAGGTTCGTAGCTTTGTGTCTGGGTATGGGAGTCTGGAAGAATAGGGGGCATATCAAAAAAGTCATTTATCTGACTACATGATTTTCTACTAGGGGTATATTCTTCGTGATCATCCATATCGGTGTCTGATCTGTCTATTTCAGAATTACCCGTTCTGAAAACGTGGGTTTCGTCATCAGCAACTCCAGCAGTACGCCATTCGTGTGGTTGTGGTGATGGTGGTGGTGGTTGTTGTTGTTGAGAATCAGGCTGCTCTATTTGGAGGTCTTCGTCGTCATCACCCTCCTCGTCACTGTCGTCGTCACCGTCGGATACGCTGGGATACACAAAGAGTAATGGGGATCTTTCTGAATCGACTGCAAGGTGCAGAAAAGTAGAGATATCCCCATCGTTGGATAAATCCACAAATGACCCATCGCCATTTTTAAACACTAACTTGCAAATATCAGAAGAGTTGATTCCACATTTTTGCATGGCGTATGCAACAAACTTCTGTTAAGTATAGTTTACCGACACTTTTACACCATGCTTAGATTTATAAGCAAAATTCCACTCATTGTTATCTTGCACCCATTCACCATCAAAACAAAAATATAGCTTAGCTTTTGCAACAGATGAACTCATTTTTTCAGTAGTATCTCAAACACAAAATATTGCAGAAAGAAATATTGCAACAATGAAATCGTTGTGTGAGAATTATGGCTTGAATTTTACGTCTATTTATGAATGAAACAACCAACATATCAGAAAACCAATCTCTCATTTCATCCACAAACTGATATTCCAAAAACATTGATTTAACATTGATTGAAACATGCAATTGAATTTCAACCACAAATCGGTCTTTAAATTGCAATAATTGTGGAAAAAAACAGTAAAAGCATCAAGATTCGTCTAAGTATAGGGGCTGAAAGTGTAAATTTTCAGGGACCAAAAGTTGAAATTTTCAGGGACCAAAACTGTAAATTTTGGTCCATCGCGGGCTGCGATCGCGGGCAGGGACCAAAAGTGCACCGCGGCCAAAGTTGAGGGGCTTTGCGGGGCATTTGGCCCCAAAATACGTGTCACGTCAGCGTATCCCGCGATCGCGGGACCCCATCGCGGGTACTTTGGGTATTTTTGCAAAATTAAAAAATTTTAAGGTATTTTGGTAACAGTTGGTTTGACTTTGGGTATTTTAATTAATTTCCCTATATATATATATATACATGTAGAGAGGGGGGGGGGGTTCTTATCAAATGTAATGTCACTTATTATTATTTAATGTCTGATCCGTGATCATCCTTTCATTTAACTTCAATATTTTCAAAAAGAATTCGTCGCAACGCATGAATATTTTCTAAAGGAATTTATCGTCATAACACTTCAATAGTTTTTAAAGAATTTATCGTCGCCGTGTCGAACACTAGTAAATATATAAAATCAACCAAATAATTTCACTACTAAATAAACAGCTATCAGTGACGGACGATTCCGTCACTGATCCGTCACTGAAAGCAACTTCCATCGCTATTCCGTCACAGAAAGTTCGTCACTGCTCAAGTGGTTGCTGAAAGTATCAATGACGGATCAGTAACGGATGTCAGTGACAGATCAGTGACGGAAGTATTCAGTGACGGATCAGTAACGGACAACAATAGTGACGGATTAGTGACGGACTTGATTTGCAACGGATTAGCGACGGACCTGATTAGCAACGGATTAGTGACGGACCCACCAACTTTAGGCGACATTATTCTGTCACTATTCTATCAATGAATTTTGACAGTAAAATTTTAGAAATATAAAACAATGATTCTTTTATTAAACGTCATACAATTTTTTGAGATATACATAATCATAATCAGTTTTTCATTATACAAGTAAACATAACTTTACAAATAATACATACTAAATAAACAATCATCTTTTACAATTACTTTCAATCAAAAAACATTATCCATCTCCATAGTTTGCATATCCAACTTTCTTCATGAGAGTTGATTTTCTCAACTGATATAAACTGCAACAACAATTACAAATTTAAAATTAAATACTTAAAGCATGTAAAAAATACTCATACACCATTTACCTACAAACAAATCACGTTTGTTTAAATCAATCTGGAAGATTTTTACAAAATAGATTTGGTATACTTCTAAGAAACAGATCTAGATAAAATTATTAAAAGTAGATCAATCAGTTCTAAACTTTTTTATAAAAACATTTGTATATTTTTTTAGAAACAGGCCATTAATTTTTTTATAAAAAACATATCTGAATTTTTTTTATAAAAACAGATCTGCCATATTTTTTAAAAAACAGATTTCGAATTTTTTATAAAAAATGATCTGTAAATGTTTTATAAAATTAGGTCCGGATATATTTTAAAAACAGATCTAGCAGAAATATTTCTTATAAAAACATATCTTGAAAATTTTAACAGTATCGGATCTGGATATTTTTTGTTAAATCAGATCTGGAAAAATTAAAAACAGATCTGAATTGTTTACAAAAAACGGATCTGTAAGATTAAACCAAAATGAACCGTAAGAAGTTGAGAGAATTTTTTGAAGAATCAACCATAAGAAGATTACCGTTGTCATTGTTGTCTCTGTGGTGTGAGGCTGCTCCTCCATGACCTCTCATGCATTCGTTCCTGAATCCAGATCCCGTTCCAACTACAAACAGTAGTAGTGGTGGCGGGTGGCCGTTTGGTCGGAAAGAAGGGCAACGACGACATTGTGGGCGTCGGCGTGAAGGGCTATGGTGAAGGTTGGTGATGGTGGTGACTAGTGACCACCGATGAGAGGTTGTGGTTGTTGGTGTGAGAGGTGAGGATAAGAGAAGGGTGAAAGTGAAGATGAGAGGTTGTGGTTGTGGTTGTGGGTGTGAGAGGTGAGGATAAGAGAAGGGTGAAAGTGAGGAGGTGTGAACAAAAAAATATAAAAATTAGGGTTTTCAAAATGGAAAGCGGGAATTGAAAATAAACGGTGGGAGGGATTAGAGTTTTTGGAAAGTGTATGCGAATTCTAAGTAAAATTTAATACGATATAAATGGTTTTTTTAAATAAATGTTAGTATTTATTAAAAGATATTAATGTGTAATTACTGTAAACTTTAAATACAATTTAATACTTGTTAGAAATTTTAAATTGTTTTCAAATTATATATATATATATCTATACTACATATATAAGCATTTAAGCAAAATGTCTTAAAGACAAGTTTTTATGCAGTGTGTACAACAAATTAAAGCACAAAATTTAAAAAACTCTTAATTGCAAGTCTTTATGCATAATGTACAACTCCAGGTCTTTTTTGTTTACACACACAAAGTCTGACCACACCCACCCACAGTACTTGGGTACTTCCTCTTCTACACCATATCCATAGTACACTACACCCATACTCTCAACCATACCCTCTTCACCTCTACACCATACCATTCTTCTCGCCGGTTCACGTTTAGACCATACCTTCATACTGTTGTTCACCTATATGGAACTGGAAGATTCTTCATGTTTATAAATCAAGAGTTAGGGTTCAAACACAACATATCATCTGGTGGTTTCTGTAAATTTTCTGTCTCTCTCCTTCAAGACTGAGAAACAGTTGCTCTCTGTTTTTCAAAGGTACTCACCTTCATCTTAATTTTTCCCCTTTACATCTTGTTGCAGATTCATCTATCTTCATCTAAACACGCAGGAGTTTTCTCAACTATTTGCGTGGTAAAATTTAAAAGACCCACCGAAGATTCGAGGCCACCAACGGTACACCACCTCCGAACAGTCACAACCGACCACCACCATCACCGCCTCCACCTTCAACACCTCTGCTATCACTCCCCAAGCCATCGTGGATCGTTAGAACAGAGGTAAAACTCCCCTAATTGATTTCGATACAGCTTCTTTGCTTGCTGTTGAGATTCAAACTAAAAATTAATCTCGGTTGTTTATACCTTGTTAATTAAATACATACATAATATGTTTGAGTTCCGGTGTTGGGGAAATTGTTGGCGATTTTTAATCATTTATCAATTGATTTTGAATTGTACTGCCAAGACAGATAGGGTTTAACAGGGTGTTTGGATGTGTTTATTCAAAACGAATTAGGAGTTTAAAGAATCAGAGTGAGATAATAGATGATTAAAAGTCAAGAATAGTGATGCAATTTTACATTTATCTTGATAACATAATCATAGTTAGTTTACCAAAATACCAAACCTGGTTACTGAAAATTTCAATCCTAATAATCAATTTAAATGCAAGTTGATACAAAACTTGTTGTCTTACGTTTGGCGCGAGCTTAATTTGTGCTTAATTTGGTGTAACAAAAAGACAAGATTGGGAAATTACTAAACTTTCACAATTGTATCACCCCGCATACCTCACTCTTGTCCAGTCTTATAACTTGAGGTTTGTCTGACCAAACACACCCAAATTGTGAAATTGTGTTTCGTTAAAAGAACAACTCAACTCTTTTAACTGGTAGGAAAGTTGTTAGTGGGTATCCAAGAGAGAACCACCAACCATCCTTATCCTTTTTAAGTGAGTTGGTTACCATCCTAAATTTCAAATTCACTTTGGAAGAAATTTAGAAATATCATGAAAACCCGAAAAATGTCAATTTGGCATAATGCTTGACACTGGTTTATGAGTAAGGCAACCACATAAGGACATTTTTCAAGTCATTATTTCCAACTGTCAACTTGAAATTTAAGTTAACTTAAGCTGGAAAATGTGCCACTAACCATTTGTGAGTTTTAAAACTTTGATCTAAAGAGTTGCAACCAATCAAAACGAGAAAGATAAGGAGTAGTTATACCAAATGGAGTGTGCTCTTGTCTAATCCTACCACCCCATGGAACTGACCAAGATCTTGTCCATCCAAACCTTTTCTAAGCTACTGCAAGTTACCATCAAAATATTATCACAAAGATCTAAAATCATTACATGCCATACATCTAAAAAAATGCAGTTTGACGGATTTTTTTTGGTAACATATGAGGTATTAGATGCGGAATTTAATGAAAAAAGAGCACGTTTTGAGCGACACTCGTAAATAGCTCGTATTAATGACCATGAGAAGAAAATCATCAAATGTAAGTGTAGAATTGTAGTTGATTCTTTGTCCCCGCACTACTAAACCCAAATGAGAAACTGCCCAAAACAGGGCTTAACGAGAGCAGCCATAGTCCCTGTGGTTGCGATCTGATGATTAAGAGGCTGGACAGCCATGGCTTAATGTGGACAGCCACGGCCCCCAACCCAACCACACACCCAGTTTCACTTATCTTATGCCATGGCCTCTTTTGGAGCAGCTTACGAGTCAAATTGTCGATTTGCTATCTCGAACAGCCCACCTTTTCGTACAGAAACAGTGAGCTTAATGGCTTCTCACTCGATCAGACCAATACATGGGTATTTACCTGTTCATCATCCATTCTTTACCTGTTGGATGAAGATTATTTCTCTTGGACTACTTGCCATCCATCCCAATCCAATCTTATATACACCATATTCTTTTTAAGTCAAAAAAAGATCACCAGGAAGATCATTTGACAGCAAAAAAAGTCCAAATCATTAGAGTTTCTCGATAGATTTCCATCAATAATTAGACCTATATTGTACAAATTGCTTAAACAAATCTTTTCCTATTAACTAATCAGATTATATTTGTGAGATTATTGGAGTTTTGTTGTTTAATACTCTATTTGTTGTTGTTTTTGCTGAATTGCTGTTGTTAAGTTGCACCTTTTTCAGGAGCAAACGACAAAAGAGAAACACTAAGTTGGCTTGTAGACTCAAAATTGCCATTGATGTTGCAAAAGAATGTGATGATCTATGTAGATACTATTCCACTCAACAACAATGTCGTAGTCGGTAGATTTCGATGTTTTTTTCATTCCGTCATGATAACGAAACTAATTCCCATCTTTTTGTTCTTTTCGATTTCCTCTTTCCTTTTCCACCGAACAATTCGAATTTGTAACAAAGTTGTACTGTTTTAGTGGGTTTTGAAAAATGTAGGAGATATATAAACACTAATTGTTATGCCAAATGTTGTTGACTAAGTTTGAGATAAATTAATTTATTATGAATATCAACAGTTGATGTGATACAAACCAAACAATTTCCATACTATTTGACACATTCTTGATTCTTTTTTGGCATGTTGCACTCGAATATGTTAAAGGCACACCGGTTAGTGTAATAAAGGCATCTTACATGTTTACTAAAACTGACTAATAGTTTTAGCTCAATTTCTTAGCTTAAAACTCTGTTGAATAATGGGATGGTAGACCTTAATACTCTTCTCAGGAATGGATTTGATGCAGGTTTGATAGCATCTCTATTCTTACAATTTGTTAATATCTCTGATTTTTTTTACTTCAAAGAAGGGATTATATACCAGGTATGGGTTTATCTTTGTTAATCATTATTCTTGTTTTCTCCTTCAATCCATTGACGAAGCAACGATTACTCACCAAGCCCATGGCTGAGCCTGAAGCATGGGTTTAATTTTGAAATTGCTTGAAATTTGATGTTTGTTTGTATCCACACATACCAACATGTTTTATGCACTTGAGATCATATATCCCTATTTTTTTTTAATTTAGGTGTACTTAAATTTGCAGATTGTTGTGGAAAATTTAACATATTTCAGTTCTTACAATTCACTATGATATTCATTCGAGTCGGGATTTGGAAAGAAGTATGCTCAAGCAGTTAAGTTTAAAAAAAATTCATTTATTCCATTTACTTTTGATCACATTACATTGTGGAATGTTGTAGCCTATTTGGTTCAGGTATGTTTTAGAAAGCGGATTTTGCCATGTGGAGTGACTTTTTAGGTGTCTAAGTGGTAAAATGACTTGATTAGTTATTTATTAATAGGGATTTCCGATCTTGCCTTATCTTGACAAGTGATTGTTAATGCCCTTTACTTTTAGTATACAGAATTTGTTAATAACTGGGAGTTAGATCGATCCTCTTAAAGACCTTGGTTTGGTTGGTTAAAACTTTTATTTAGATCAGGTGGTTTATCTATGGTAAACCTTTTAAACAATCCTTTCTTTTCCAACCACAAAAATTCACATGTTATGGCTACACTCTACACAATATCACACGTTGAACACATTTGGACGATTGGTAGTTTATCCTACTTTATTTTGTTATTTTAGCTCTAATAGAATATGTTGGATTTGAAGACACTTTTGTACGTGTAGAAGTATGTAACTACCATTTTCATTTAGACGTATCGTAGTAAATTAGTAATACATCCAGGAAAGAACGAAACAACTAAAATGTGAAGGATTTTCTTACTTTCCTCTACACAGATCCCAAACAACTCAAATGTGAAGTTCAAATATTAGCTATGTCTCTCTCTCTCTCTCTCAAGTTTTAAATGTTGGTTGGAATAAGATATCATGCAGCATGGTGCACAAGTTGTAAGTTATTTCTAGATTTGTATAGTTTATCGTACATGGCTCTTATGTTTTTTTTGAAGTATATGATATTCATGTACGGCAAATGCAACAATTGAACTCACATATCCTCCTCACCTTTGGTGATGTTTGAACCCCTCTTACGAGGACAAAGGTTCTCATACCGCTAAGCCAAAGGCCCTTTGGTTACATGGCTCTTATGTTTATTATTTGTGTCTGCATTGTTTCTGATATTTTTTGATATGTTAATCTATGATTTCAGAAATATAAAACAGAATAGTACCAGCAGTATCATTTTGTATAAATGTGAGCATTTGCATTTGATACACGTGCATTTGCAGATTGGTGCATTTTGATCGGATCATTAAAGGTTTTGTATGGAGTTTAACGCAATTAAACTTGGGAGTTGGAATTGCATAATTCACACAGTAAAACCAGTTTTGGCCAGAGTTTTCATGGAAGGAGATAAGCATGGTTAAGTATTAATGGGAATGATTGTATAGAGAATTTGAAAACTGAATCAAGTGATTCTCAATGAGTTAAAACTCAAATATAGCATTTTTTCAATTAGAATTTTGTTTATATTGGGAATAGATCGTGAAACAGAGATGGATTTTCATCAATTGGGTTCTCATGTAGCCATTAGAAATGTAACTTTTACAACAACTATAATTTTCTTTGTTAAAAGTATTATTGAATGTATGTTTCTTAAACCTTCTTGGTTTGCTTCATTTATGCAATTAATGACTTTGCTTAAATATGTGAGAGAATTGCAATATATTTTGTTTGAGAATAAGTTTTGTATTTTTTTTAACGAACAATTGCATTAATTTTGTATTTGAATTTTATAATACAAGTTGCATCCCCGTCGCATTGTGCGGGTACACAACTATATATATATATATATATGATAAAGTAAAATGATTTACATATTATTGACTTAATCAGCTATTTGGTCTTGTGACTTTTGTATCTCTCTTTTTATCTGATATATTTCTCAAAATGTATATATAGTGTAGCAATTCGAACCAAGATCTGTACTCTAAATGCATATTGGATGTATTTGGCCTGCACTACTTTTGAAGCATGTAGCTGATCATATAAACATCGTTACAATTGTTAATAAAAGAGATCTCCTTATAACATGTTTATTTCATAAACTAACAAACACAATGAGATAGTCATTATATGTTAGAAAAAGAAAAAAAAAATTCCTTGGGTAAACCTTGTTATTCTTTTTTTGTTAATTGCATCACAAAAGAAATGAAGGGGTCTAATTTTATACTTATGATACAATTGTTTATTTTACCGATCTATTTAGTTTTCTAAATCAAAATTCTCTACTTTTGTAAAAACATTAAATACAAATTGTATATGGTTGGTAATCTTTCATAAATCATATTCAATATGTTCACTTATATTTAACCAAATTTTATATCCTGTTGCATTACGCAAGTATATAAATTGTAATTTTGTTTTGTTCGGTATGAATTTCAAAGTTTTTAATGAGTTATGAATATATGGCTTTGGAATATCAATACTCTTGCAATTATTTTTTCTTGGTACATTGTTAATAAAGCATATAATTAACCTTCAATTTTATTTATTAGTTTACGTGTAAATAAGCCTTGTACACTCATAAAATAAAACCGATGAACTAAACAAAACATTATTAAGGGCTAAGTAGCCTAGGAACATCAAAGAAGATTTAAAGTGAAGAAACTTGCATAGTCCAAGTGAGGATGCTGCAAGAAGATTGTTCAATAACCAACAAAGCTTTAAAATAGTTTACGTTTTGCCGCCCGCTGCATCGCGCGGGTAGGCTACTAGTATATATATATATATATATATATATAGATAGAGAGAGAGAGAGAAAGAGAAAGAGAGAGAGGTTCAAGGAAAAACCTCAAAAAAAGGGAAAACTGGAACACTCTGGTGGCTCTTCATCTGGACGGTATGCACTTGTGCATACAGATAAATATTTGACTTTTTGGTTTTATGCACAAATGTATTATGCATTTGTGCATATATGCACAAATGCATGTTACAAATAACATGTATGCACAAGTGCATGCCGCCCAGATGAAGGGCTACCAGAGTGTTCCTTAGTTTTCCGTTTATTTGAGGTTTTCCCTTAAACCAGACTCTCTCTCTATATATATATTAATGTAAATGTATCGATTTAAATAAAAGATATATCAATTTAAATAATAAAAAAATTAATTAAAGTTTTAATTTAATGTATGTTTGAATTACTTTTCTTTTATTGAATTTTGTACTATCATTCTAGAAATATACCAATATGTCTATGTATTTGAACATATTAAAACCTAATAGAAATTAAAAGCTCAACAATATGTATTAAAGTACACTAAATATTATTAAGAACTATTATAGCCCTATAAAATCATTTATACCATATTAAGTCCCAATAACACCAAGGGCGACTTACGAGGGGTTTGTATGCAGGTGTATACTATATCTATGCATATGGTGTGTATTGGGTCTGATAAGGCCACTAAGACTCACTATAACCTATTAAGAATCATCAAAGCTTATTAAGAACCGCTAAGACCCAATATAGCCTATAGAAAATCACCAAAGCTTATTAAGAACCATTACAACCCAAGAATATACATATAATGAACATGCATTCGTATGGGATAATGCATATATGCATCTCAGATTATGCACACATTGTTCACATATGCACATGTATGTATGTATGTATGTATGTATGTATGTATGTATGTATGTATGTATGTATGTATGTATGTATGTATGTATGTATGTATGTATGTATGTATGTATGTATGCATGTATGTATGTATTGGGTTACAGTGGCTTTTAATGAACTATTGGCCCTTTAAAGCCCAATAGACCCCTTTAAAGCTCGATAGATCAATTAAGGTCCAATTAAACCCTTTAAAGTCCAATAGAACCCTTTAAACCCGATAGATCCATTAACGCCCAATGAATCCCTTTATAAGACAATAAAACCGATTAAAGCCTATTAATACAAATTAAAGCCCAATAGATGTTTTATGGGTTACAGTGGTTCTTAATGAACCGTTGGGCCTTTTAAAGCCTAATAGAACCCTTTAAAGCTCGATAGATCAATTAAGGTCCAATTAAACCCTTTAAAGCCCAATAGTATGTGGTGTCTATTGCATGTGGTTCGTGATAAGACCACTGAGTCCCACTATAGACCCATTGAGATACATTCATAACACAATAAGATATTTTATATGGCTTATCAAGACCTACTAAAACTCATTATAACTTATTACCTAAGTTTAATTACCTACGGGGTTACCAAACAACGTTAACACACATATTATATGCTATTTATACATTCATATATATCATTCATATATACACATGCATGTATATATATAACACATATATACATCATACATGATTTCCAAATATCACACATTAGCTATATATATATATATACACACACATTGATCACATATTCACATGATATCAGTATATACACATATACACAACATGCATGCATAGATTAACAACCGACACATATACCAACATATACACACACACACACATATATATATATATATATATATATATATATACATATATATATGTGTGTATACTGATCCACTGATACACATAACACTTAAACATATGTACATATAACACATAAACATAAGGAGCAAGAAATACAAAAACATCCGTTACTAATCCGTCACTGATCAGTGACGGATTAGTGACGGACGTGTGGATTCCGTCACTAATCCGTCACTGATCAGTGACGGATTAGTAACGGACACGTGGAATTTCATTTTTATTTATTTTTTTGTGAAACTTGACAGGTTCGTCGCTAATCCGTCGCTGATTTGTGACGGATTAGCGACGGACATATATAGTTCATTTTTTAATTTCTTTTCTAATACATTCCGTTGCTAATCCGTCACTGATTAGTGACGGATTTATGTCCGTCACTAATCCGTCACTAATTTGTGACGGATTAGTAACGGATTGTGTTCTTGTTCATTCCGTCGCTGATCCGTCACTAATCCGTCACTGATCAGTGACGAAAATTTCCGTCACTGATACCTTTTTTTCTAGTAGTGAATAAAGCAATTCGCATAATATTAATAAACCATAATTAATTATAGCAGTAGATTGAAGTAATTAAATATGTATTGACCCAAGATAAATGGCATTTACATTCCAATGAATAATTATAATTGATGTTGAACATACCGTAAAAATTAATGAGTATAATTATTTTTTGTTTGATTAATATCTTAACTTACATCGTAATAATAAAATTATATAAACAAAATTATATATAGTATTTTATATATAAAGAATTAATCATTAAATAAATAATTTAAAGGAGAAAGATAATATATTATGATAATAATAAAACCACCGTATAAAAGCAGCTTACGAGCATGAACACATAAAAAGAAAAAAAGATTTGATAATCAAAATTTTAAAGTAGATAGATCAATTTTCATCAGCCTCTTATTTTTAGTCGTGATTCACCGAATTTTTTTTTATTTTAAATGGATTAAAAGTGTTATTTCAATTAAGTTTTTATATCAAACTACATATATGCAACAATATGATTTTAATGGTTCAAGGTATCAAAATTCATTAGGATATAAAATGTGAAAGAACCGAAAACATACCTGATTTAATTGACGGGACTATAGCGTACACGATATCATCTCGTAACAGAAACAACGATTTAAGTTTGATGTTGGATTTGATGATATTCCTAGAGCGTTCGTGCTGATAACGTGTTAAAGAGAAAGTTAAATAGAACACAATAGAATGAAGAGAATGAATCGTAATTCTCATTAATCACAAGCCTTTTATATAGGGATGAGTTACAGGTAGATAACTACAAGATATTTCAGTTCTAATCTATCTCTATCCATATCTCTATCGTCATATCCTTTAGACAACGACACATTTATCCTACAACAAATTTCACAATTATAGAAAAAAAAGTGGCCGCATGCATAATAACAAATTTGATGCATTGTTGGGTAGTCTCTCTTCGTTCATGTCATGGCCCCCATATTCTTCTCTTTATTTTTTTGCCCTTTTTCTTTTCTATTCTTTTTACTAACCAATAAGACTATTACACTTTTTATAATTATTTAATAAAAATAATAAAGAATAAAAGAAATTTAATAAAAATAATAAAGAATAAAAGAACCCGTGATTCTTCTATTTATATGTACCAAATTGTCATATTAGTTTTCTAGTAGGTATCAATGGCTAAATACCATAAATATACCTCTTGGAGCATTGAAGAAGAGCAAGTTAACATGGAGAATGCACCTCAAGACAATCACTTCTCATCTTCCACCACCACTTCTTCATCCTCAACCACCACAACTACCGGTTGCTCCTCCGTGTCGTCTACTTTCATCTCTGATGCATCGACTGCTCACATCATAACATGTGGTAAAAAAGACGGCAAAATTAAAAAAGGCTTGAAAAGAGTTCAAAAGGGAAACAATGGCAACGAACAAAAGAAACATAATAGAAATGATGGTAGTGGTGGTTATAGTGGTAGTGACAGTGGTGGTTGTAGTGAGCATCTGACGTATCGTGGTGTGCGAATGAGGAGTTGGGGAAAATGGGTGTTGGAAATTCGCGAGCCACGTAAGAAATCAAGAATGTGGCTTGGGACATTCCCAACGGCAGAGATGGCAGCTAAAGCTCATGATGTAGCGGCTATAGCCATAAAAGGTCACTCAGCTAACCTTAACTTTCCTAAATTGAGGCACCTACTTCCACGTCCAACCACCACATCACCAAAGGACATCCGGGAAGCGGCCAACAAGGCCGCTGCCACATATGGTGGCCATGAAGCCGAGCTACCAAGCCAAGCCATGCTTTCTCATTCTCACTCATCGACAACTCTATCATCAAACAACACCCAAGAATCAATCACTTCGGCATCAATCGAATACGATGATACATTTTTTGACCTACCTGATCTTTCTCTCAACAACACCGACCGAAATGATACTTTCCATTTCTACCCTTCATCGTGGCAGTTGGAGGCTGGAGCCGATACAAGCTTTTAGGCTTGAAGCCGAAGAACCGTTTCACTGGCTTTTGTGAGTTTGGCCAACTTTCAATGGTTTTGTTTGTTTTCAATTAAGTTCGAGAGAATTAATTGTTAACTTGAACTAGAATTTGCATGCCTAAGGTGAGAAATTGGATAGAGATATACCAAGTAAGCCTTAGTCCTATTAAAATCTTGATTTTAATGTGTTTTGAGTCAGGTGTTTGTATGTGAAAGCCTTAAGATTTCCAACCCTCAACTGTTTTCTCTATCTAACGTTTCCTCAAAGTGTCTACTGTCTTGTGTTTGATTTAATTACTTGCAATTGATTAGTTTCATACCAACAACTCAAAATTGCGACCGTTCAGTTAATAGATCTTATAGTCATTGTGATACTTAGTTCCTAGTTCCCTGTGTTCGATACTCGTACTTTTGTACTATTACTTGATTTCGACACCGTACACTTGCGGTAAAATTTATCTTCTTTTGAAATTCCACTAACCTTGCAATACTACTATATATGGAAAACACACCCATGTAAATTCAACTACCCAAAATTTTGTATTGATGTATGTAGGAGACATGTAAGTCTAGATTTCTTGATCTTTTTTTTACTAAATATGCTATGTTTTTAGAGAAAAGAATATTCATTTAATCCTGTATTATTGTGTAAAATAAGTTTTAAGAAACTGTAATCTGTATTGCTAAGAATGATTTTATATGATTTACTAAAACTGGATTTTGTACAAATTTGGTTTTTGGATGCCTCATAAAGTTGGAACATCTCATTTTCATAAAGTTCTCATGTACAATTACTCATGTGGGCATTATAGTCTTTAAAAGGAATCAATTTGGATTCCTAAGATTCTTTTTACCTTAATTATGCTTTTTAAATATTTCATCAGCAAAAATATGTGATGCTAATGAGACAAAACGATGCAAATATATGAAAATGAGTATTTATTTGAGTTAACCTCACGTCTCCATCATATTTGCATATTAATCCGATCAATCTTATTAATCCGATTTCGATGATAATCAAAAATCCGTATTTAGTAAAATACGAGTCAGATAAAAAATCTCTAAACTTGAACCTTTTTTTTTTCAATTTGTTTTAGTTGTGCTCTTGAAATGAAGTGGTTATATTCGGTAACTAAAATATAAAATCTAAGATGAATGAATTAGATTATATAATTATGCAAATTATTTATTTAAGATTTGTATGATTAAATTAATTAATTCTTGTTAATTTTCTAGAAAAATGAAAAATATATATTAATTTCTAATTTCTAATTTTTGTTTTATATAAATTAATAATTTGATTATGACCATTCTTAACAGTGACACATGAGGACACATGTGAGGAGTGTCCAAGAAGGAGCCAACATCTCAATTGCTTAAACAAATACTAAAATTGACAGATGCAACTCCAATCATTCAATTCAATACCAATTTCCAGAAATATAAAATACAAAAACATTAACTATAATAAAATCATAACAACTTTTTAATTTGTTCATAATACTTATTGAATTTGGTTATTTATTTTAGGAAAAGTTATTAAAATTATTATGTTTTCTAAAATCAATTATTTTAAGTAATTTGAACTAAATAATATGTAAAATACTGACAAAATTGAAGGAGTTTAATTATAAGTGGTTGTTTGGTTACCTCTTAGTAGCTCCGTGAAGAGGCAACCTATGAATCGTTAAGAGGTGGGTCTTGTTTGACATAAAAAAAAATTGTTTCTTAATAGTTCTAAAAGCATCTGAATGATTTATATCTTGGGTCTTTTTTAATCGTTTAACGCCCTAATTTCATTCTGTACAATTATCAAACAACCATATTTTCATTTTGGACTAGATCATAACAGCCTCATAATCATTCTGACCACTTAATCATCGTGTACCAAACCATTCAATAACTGTCAAACAATTCCTAACTATTTTTTGAAATTTGATGGTTTATATAATTGCTTTTAGAAATTGTATGATTCTAGTAATAGTTTTTGAAGTTTGACGACTAAAGTAAATAAGTGTTGATATTTATTAGAGTTTGTGCTATATGAAACTAACCTATTCATTTTAGTAACAACAGTTATTAGATCAGTTATTATTCTAAAGAATAAGAAAAAAAATTATTGATTTGATTTGTATTCGATGTTATCACTTTTTATCGTGAATCATATAATTTTTCCAAAATAAAAGTTTTGGTAAACATGAATGATAATGGATTCGAATTTTGTAAGACTTACTGGACCAAATTTTTTTTAAAAGACAAACAGAATAAAATTAAGAAACCAAAGAAATGTACAAGAAAACAACAAAGGCATCTGCAAGCAGCTCGAAAGAAGAAAAAAACGAATGAAACCAAACAAAACGAACCAAAGAGCCCTTCAAAACCAGGACATCAAATACCAAAAACATACAATCTTGTGAGCAACAAACCGTAAAAAGAATTTTACATGTTTGGAGAAAGGAAAGTTGGATTTGTGATCCATAATTCCCATGGAATACAACATTTTCGGATTCTTTTTGAGATCCACTCGAAGATGCGAGCTTGCAATCTTGTAAAAAGTGCTTCGACGGATAGAGATATTTTTTCTATAGATAACGTTATTGCGATAATCCCACAACAAGTAGCTAGTAACCCAAATAGATGTCTGCCCAATTCGAGATAACCAAGGAGAGAAAGATTCTTCACCATGAAGGAGAAGTAGCTCCGTTTGCCGATCTTCCCGTACTGACACTCCTTCCCCACCAATTCAGAAACAAGCCCAAACTGATCTCGCCATCTTGCAGCCCGTAAAAAAGTGATCGATTGTCTCTGGTGCTTCTTCACATATTGGACATAGGATTGTATCTAGATCTATGCATCGATTATCCAAAGCTACGTATACCGGAAGGCGTCTTTGTAAAATACACCACACAAATATATTTATCTTTCTTGGGACAAGGTTGTTCCAAGAGGTTTCTGGATGAAGGCCGCCGTCTATGAGACACTTTTCTTCGACAATGGTCTTCAATATCTTGGTCGAGAACATTCCGCTGTCATCCAAACGCCACCACCATTTGTCTTCACGATCAATAGTAGGCTGCAAATTTTGAAGCAACGTGGTTAGTTCAAGTAAATCACATAAGGCCCAACCCCTTGGATATCTATTCCAATCCCATACCCAAACCAATGATCCTCCATCCAACACCCTCTATCCCTCACTTTTGCCTCCCTCTCCTTTTCCAAGTTGAACAACCTTAGAAATTGGTCACAAAACGGTAATTCCCCACCCAAATATCCATCCAAAAAGAGATTCACAGACCGTTGTCTAACTTTTTATGGAAGGAAGAAGTGAAGTCTACACTCAATGAATCTAACTCCCAACCCAAAGCGACGATATTACCCTAAGTGCCCCCTCGACCTCTATGGATACTTTCCTTTTGTTGCCCCAAACCCTCATCCCGACCATATACGTTTTGACCAGACTTAAATCGCCACCACCATTTTCCTTGCAATGCAAAATTCATCTATAACACTCTTAGATTTGGAAAGAGCAACTTATTTAAAACTTTCAACAATACAAAAATAAAGGATAAAATCTGTTATACAATTCACCTCAAATAGGATTCTAGTTTAAACCTCAACAAATAATATTTCAAATCTAATATAAGGAATAAATATAGATTCGGTGTTACTAAAACCCGTTACAGTTGCCATCTCCAATTGTGCGGAAGACATCATCCATTAGCTACATCCTTCTCGTGCCTCTAACTAGCACTCAAGCCTTCATAGTGTCTCTAGTACCATTTCCCCAACAAGAAACTGATGCACATGCCGAAAAGTAAAAAGGTAAGGCTTAACCCTAGTGAATTCAAGAGTTTTATCATTCATATAAAGCGGTAAAACGGAAGGAATATTATTTGTATCATAATTCCAAATATGCTAGGTAATTAAAATAAAAAGGGATATCTTTTCCAAAATCTCGTTTAATAATAATCACTTAAGTAGAAATACTCTGAAATTATGGAACTAAGCCCAATATTCATGCCAAGTACGAATAGGGTTAAAATCAAAATATCAAAACAGGGAGATAACTTGTTCTTTCAAAACCTTAATAGACGGGGAGGGGATCCAATATCTAAGTCATGAATTTCAGTTACTTGCCCAATTCAAATAACATTAAAACATAGATAATACACTGTCCAAAAATAATATTTAACAACGACGGGGGAGACCAATATCCATTGAGAGTGACGGGAACACATAAGTACGCTACTCGACAACGTTAATCGCACGACACTTCACGACATGAAGCCCAAGTTTCCCTACGACTGCTTATCAAATTTCACCTCAATATTCTGTTGACCTTAGTATCCATTCCCATGAATTCCACCACACGGCCCGGCACACCCAAGGACTACCTCAAGGCATTACTTTTGAGTGGCGGAGGTCCTAGTGCCTACCCCACGATAGCACTTCATGACTCAACCCTGCCTACTTGAAAAGTTTAAGGTTATAAAACATGAGTACCGGAGTCCAACCCCATAATACCCATTTGACCATCAACAAAAGACTGACTTACGTGCCTATGAATCAAATGTAATACAGTCTAAATTACATGACTCTAAATGAATATCCAACATCCTCAAAATATGTAATTAATAATTAAATATGCCTTAATGCATAAAATTCCAAGAGAATGTCCAACACTTTCTAAATATATAATTAAAAATAAATATGCTTCAAATGCATATAATTTTAAAAGCTCGATATAGAGCAGTTTATAATCGGAGTAAAGTCCCCAAGACTCATTAAAGTCAAACACGAGTCAAAAGCTCAACAAATTCATTTGACCATTCAATAAATGTAATTGAAACAATAAAACGCATTTAATCAGTGTTTAAGTAAATACATTATTTGAATGCATGATCAACTTAAAAAACACAATTTGGTTGGGAAAAATCATTTTCCAAATTAAAATCCCCATTATATTCTAAAGGGTTTATATACTAAATACACCAAAATTGCGTTAACGTCAAATAAATTCCATTTGTGCAATAAATCACCAAAAGAACACATGCTTGAGGTTTACATATCAAAATATCCAAAAACCAATGGTAGGCATTTTATAAGATTTAACATCCCAAATTTACCAATTATAAAAACTTTGTCAAATACTCAACACATTTGATAAATACCAAGTAAACTCATTACTACTTCAAAATACACATTTTTGCATGTACATAGTTTTCACAAAACAACTTGAAGTCACCTTGCTAGATTTAGGCTAAATCTAGGTTTTACCCCAATCTTCAACTTCCTTGAATAAACTTGAATCTACAAGAAATTCTTCCAAACCCTAGATCCACAAGTTTCGAAACATAAACACACAACCTAAATACTTAGAATCATTGTCCAAACACCTTGATCAAAAATCTCAATTTTAACCAAAACCCTGATTTTGACCTAACTTTCCCAAAATCATACAAACCAAAATTTGTGAAATAAAAGCTTTTGGGAATCATAAATGGAGTATTTATGTCATGTAGAAATACTTAGAAAAGAGTAAGATGAACTCACCACTTAGGTTTTGATGAAACCTAGAAAACATAGAAATTCTTGAAGGTAAGAGTGAGATAGAGAGCTCCTAGCCTTTGCCTTTAATTCTTAGCTTGATGATGAAACAACACCTTGAAATCCAAGGGAATGGCCCTAAGAATAGCTAGGGTTCATAAAAATGGTGTGGGGTTCGTTTGGGGAGAGAAAGGGATGAATATGAGAAGTGGGGAATGAGAGGAATGCTGAAAAAACAACTTTAAAACATACTAGTACTACATGGTGACATTGCCAGGAGACTTGTCATGACATTGTCGCACGGTATTGTCGCACAAGGTGTACAGAATGTGCCCCAAGCTGTGCGACTTTGCCAGAGCGACAGTGACACTGTCATAGTCATCGGGCATTGTCGTTGGGCCTGTACCGAGCCCCCGAAATCCACAATTTCTAACATAAATTCCACAATTTTATAAACCACAAAAGACCACGTAATAACTTTTACTTACCCAAAATCCGGGTGTTAGAATGCTCCCAACCTTATAAGAGACTTCGTCCTCGAAATCTAGTTCCTAAACACAACAGTTGAATGCTACACTCAACACTTATCGGATTTTCTCTGTTCCTAAAAGTATCTCAGTTCTTTTCGCAACAATTAAATCTTGACACTAGAATTATCCCGAACCTCGGCGTCATGCAATTCTATTTCCCACACAATACTCGATCTGAGTGAGAAACATGAGATGGTTCAAAAACACCACTCACACGGAGCATAAGGCCGACCATTGACTTGTTGCCTACCCAGTCCAAAGACGGTAACAATCTAAGGACATAGATCTCAAATTTCGTCATTTTTCACAAAAGACCATCTCCCTTTCCAAGGATGTGTCTCTAACCCATTTCAACCTTAACTGATATTCATTAACCTCCTGACAAAACTGCCATACTGATTTTCATGCTGACCCTCTGTAACATCCTGAATTTTCAATAATATTATTTTAATGAGAATTGGGATCTATTTGTATTTTGGTTAAAACCTTGAATTCTATTGTAAGTTTATTTTTCAATGGGGTTAAAATACAAAGGATTAAAGTTGGATGTTACTTTGGGGAATATTGGAACTTGAGGGGGTGTTGGGTTATTCTTGAATGTGTGAATGGATAAAGAAGCTGAGATAGGAAAATATCTCAGTATCTGTGTTGGGTCGGTTTGGAGAATCAAAGAGAAAAGAGAGATAAGTGAGAAAGAAGAGAAAATGAAGAAAACAAGGGTTTTGTCTCCAATTTGGTAAGAAGTTTATCACAAGATTCAGTTATAGTTGTTGTAGATGAATGTTTGTGAACGAATCTGTTTGTTGATTAGGTGTTCAGAATCATTAACAGCAGATTAGGATTGGATTTGTGCAGCATAGGGTGTTTTGCAACAAAAAGGTGAGTTCATTTGTTGTTTGTACAAATCAGTGTTTTCCTGTTAAATTAAACCTTGAAATAGCTGTATAAATTGGTTATGAACTGTATGGAATGGTCTGGAATGAGCTGAATCGAACAGACATCGAATTAGATCGAATTTTAGGCTGCAGACCGACGTTTCTGGATAAAAAGTCGTATCCGGAAACCCCTGTGATGAATGTTTCCGGACGCAGAAGAGTATCCGGTAAGTCTAGTTTTATTGTAAGTTTCCGGATAAAATAGTTACCGGATAGTATCCGGGTTGCGTTAGTTTCCGGGTGTTGTCCGGATTAGATGATGGTCCGGAAAGTGTATTGTCTGGATTATGCATGTATCTGGTGAGTTGTAGTTATCCGGAAAGTTTAGTTGTCCGGAAACCCCTGTTGTCTAGACACTTTTGAGAAATTAAAAATGTTAGGTTCTGATGGCTGGATGCAGTTTCCGGAACCCCCGTGCTAAGTCGCCGAAGGGGGGGCATTTGAGGATGAAAATGCGATAGGTTATCTAGTATTCTCAGAGTTAAGAATATGATATGATATGTGGTGTTGTGTGATATGTTGTTATGCATATACGTTAGTAAAGTGTAATGGATCCATAGGCACTAATGGTTATGTACACGTGGAATAGATGAAGTTAGTCATTATTCTGATGTGTCTGGTACTAATGGTTATGTACACGTGGAATAGATGAAGTTAGTCATTATTCTGATGTGTGTGAGAAACCCTGGAATAAACGTAATTCCCGGTTTCTAAGGAAGAAGAGGGATTGACATATGTAATTGTAATCTCTACTTCCTTTCCTAAGAAATGGCATGTGTATATTGCGATTTCTTAGGTGGGAGCATTAATCTAAAATCTGAGAAAGATTCGTAGTGTGGCTCTGGAATACGATATGAATGGAAATGGGCATGTGTATATTGCGATTTCTGGAATAAGAGTATTAATCTAGAATCAGTGAAGATTCGTAGTGTGGCTCTAAGACAAGATATGATGATGGAATGTGTGTCAGTCATATTCATGGGATTGGATGAAAATCGTGTTAACGGAATAGAGTTACACGTATGGTAAGAAAAAGGGTAATCAGGTTTGATATAACTTGTTTACATTGATTTTTGCAAATATTATTATGGAAACGAATGTTCTCACTAGGCGTTGGCCTAATCGTTTCAAATGATGTTTTCTTACCAGGTACCGGCTCGGGAAAATAAAGGGTTGTGGGACGAGCGTTTTGGAATAGCAAGGAAGTCAATTAACAGAAGGGGATTTTGAGGGATTGCTTAGATAACCTAGTAAATCTGATTATAGTGACATAATTAGATTAATAAGTTATTTGTAGAATCCTGTATCTGTAAATGTACTATTGATGATTAATTCACTTGCTATTTTTGTAAGGTTGAAGTTTATATTATCATAACTTGTGGAAAATTGAGGTTCAAATTAGTCCGGAATTTGGGGCGTTACAATATGGTATCAGAGCAATACTTTAAGCGAACTAAGTATGCTGAGGAGATACTTAGACTTAAGCTGTGATGAATTAAGTTATGATTCGTAAGAAATGGGTAGAAACAATAAGACGGGATAGTCTTAAGAGTTAACGGAAATACGTGAAATTAGTACTGTAACGATGGTAACGAGGATCCTCCTGTATGATATGTTCACAATTCCAATTAGCTACTGTTATTATGAATGTATTGTTACCCAAGTATACTTGTTTCTAAATTGTTATAGTGACTAATGATCGGTAAAGTACGTTTTGTATGTCTATACTCGTATAACCATTTCTTATGGTTATCTCTTTGTGTTATAGTAGAACGATGGTGGATACGCCACCAAGGTCCTTCAATTCTTTGGAGATCAGATCAGTAAATGATTGGGGGTTGGAAAGACAACCTAGAACTGGCGGGACTCATGAAAGTCCACCGAGGCAAACTTTAATAGTATGAAATGGTCGAGTTAGTGGGCCATGGAATGCATGTATAGTAAGTGTTACAAAGCCGAGAGGGCGACCATTGGTCGGAAGTAGAGTGTCAATGATAAGTCGTGTGAGTAAAACGATTGACCTTGTTTGAGTGAGTAGCCTTCATTTGCGAATAGAGTTTTATGTACGGTGTCCTAGTGTGTGTTACATGAGTTTTTATGATTTCAAAACAAATGCATAGACAACAATTTTAGTCGAGGTTGAGTCAGCATGTGCAAGTGTGTATTTAAAGAAAATGGCAATTCCATTTACGGCGCACAATGAAATTTTGAGTTTAGCAATTTGCAAAATACTTCGTATTTTACATGAAAAGTTGAATGGTAGCAAAAAGGTCAAGAAAGCGTTGGCCAGCAAAACGTTTTATAACCAACAAGAGTATTAACTTGATGATATCATATAAACGAATGTGAGAACCGACTAGCTTACTTCGTGTCTGTAAGTTTCTTTCAAATTTTTGTCGCATGAAAAGATTTTCATTTTTATTACTGTCGTAACAATATCGTTTGGTTGAGAAAGATTAAGTGTTACGGAAAGTTGTATGCAAACGATTCTCGAGATCGTTGTGCAGTACATTGGAGTTATGAGAATGTTGGGGTCATTGGTACCCAAGTTGTTCCTTGTGTTGTTCTTTAAAATGAGAAAATGTGCGAAATGATTCATTTATCAAGTTGTCATGCATGAAGGCTATGAACTCACTAGGTCATAGAGCATTACACTATAAGCTAAGAAAGAACTCCGAGAGTGAAGAGGTGTTGGATAAATCATGGGAGAATGTTCTTAGTTTTGGAATTTGTGTTCAAGATGAGAGGTGATCAGTGGGAGAGTCGAAAGTGGACTTTAGTGTCGGATGTATGAGGGTCTGTACCCATTGTTCGATGACTAGAAAAACAGTTGCCGAGGGACGATTGCGTCCGGAGGAAGGACTAGAAGTCGTCAAGGTGATGGAATAGTGTGGTGAGACAGAAAGGAAACATCCTTGATGTCAAATAAGAATTTATGGTGATCTTGTGATATTAACGTTGCACGAATAAATTGGAGATGAAGACGATGGGATGTGAATTAGATTATGATATGTTGGAAGGATTAGGTTCAGTTAGGGACCCTTGTTAAAGAATATGTTAAGGAAGTATCGACTATTGACTTTGAAGTCGGCATTTGTGTAAGGTGTATGAGGCCTTTTGCCTGTCACTGGGTGCGGTCTGGGTGCGTCCCACGTATGCCTGTGCGGGCAGGAACAAAACCGTGAGCGGTACCGGCATGCTGTTATGCAGAGGGTATGCGCAAAGCGGACATTATCGTGTACGGTGGACTGGGGATGTTACAGAATGGTATATATTTTGTGAAACACCCACTTTTGGGGAATTTGAGTGATTGACGAATAAATCGCGAGTGAAAGAAATTTTGATTAATTTATTGCATAAGAGAAAGCTATGTGGTCAAATTACGCTTTAAGAGTTATTGTGGTTGTATAATAATTATGATGTGATATATGCTTAATTGCATTTTATTTAAATGAGTGTCGTTTTAAGTATTGGTCATATGTGTGAGGACCGTTTGATGATCTTGTATTCTTTGTACCTTTGGGACTAATGAACCTTGATGAGTGATATACATTGTTGAGTATAAAAGAGTTGCATATACATGTACATATAGATACATATATGAATTGACTTCATTGGGAAGGTAGCAATGAAGGGATTGTGAGATTATCACGCCTCGGAGCGTGTGTTGCATGATGTGAGTTAGATGTATTAAATTGCATGAGTAGATGTTGATAAATAATCATTAGATCCTTTGAGCAGATGGCTCGGTTTTGGACTCGGTTGAGTATTGGGAGCATTCGCCTGGTTTAAATAAGCTCGACGTGGGCCTGGGGTTGGAATTATATGAATTATATTATAATTGAAGTTTACATGATATGAATACATTGGTTATTTCTGAGGTCATGTATGAATATTAAGCCTGGAATCAGAAGATTAAAAGTAAAAGGACCACCATGTAGTGGTGTTAGGATAGTGAAGGGTTGTTGTTTTAGATAAGCGTTTTCTTACAGTGTGGATGGTTTATAAAGGATGAAGTATTAGGCACGAACGAAGCGAGTGTATAGACTATGCCGATCTGTGAGGGATTGTGCCCTGTCTATGTATTGGTTTGGAATCACGAAGAGCTATCAGGAAACGAGTAAGTTGAAATTAATTAGAACCCGTGAGTTGTGGTTCAACTAAAGTTGGGGAGGATTATAATAGTGAAATAGACTCAATTAATCATGCGGGAGAACATGAATGTACGTTTGAATTATGTACAAATGACCATGAGAGACCTGGTCTGCTGTGAGATGTTATGGGTGGAGAATGTACGAAGGAGTAGCGGCATCAAGTGCCAAGATAAGTGTGTCAACTAGTATGTAATGTGAAGTTAGAAAGAGGAAGCATCCGATGGAAGTCTTTTCGGGGATTTCAGATAAAGAGTACTATTTTGTCAATAAAATTGTTGGAGGATGTGGTTTGTAAGATGGTGTAGTGATATGGCTAATATCGGAATAGAATGGCGGAAAGGTAGTGGGTGTTTATCCAAAGCAATTTTGGTTGTGTGAGTCGCTAAGTAAGTTTATGTTTTTGAATCATTGGAAGTTAACGAAGATGATGGATATGCTAGTCAAAATGTGATGTAATAGATGCAAAATCCTTAAGGATTATGAGTTGCTTCTTATGTATGAAAGAATTGTCCGAGAAAGTTGTGAAATCCCAAATCTAGCAAGTAATCAAGAATGATGTAGAGAGAGAATCTAAAGAGAACTTGTCATCCATATATTGATCTCTAAAGTGTAAATGACAAATGATCAAGAGAGATTCCTAAAAAGATCTAGATTCCCTTCTAACTAAGAACTAGACATGCCTATTTATACCCATAACATACAAGGTATAAAGGAACTAGCAACTAATACAGTACATTGACTTTACAGTAAATCTTGAATACAACAATGCTCTAACAATCTCCCCCTTTGGATTCAAGATTTAAAAAAAATATGACATCAGTCTTCAGCTTTTTGTAAAGTCAATCTTCTTCAACAGACACTCTATCAAACCATCTTCAAGTCTTGTTCATGAAAATCAGATCTTTGAAGCTTTATCAGACTTTGACAAACATGGAACAAGAAGGATGCGAAACCATCAGATCTCGGACCAAGAAGGATATGAAATCATCTATATTGTTGAACTTTTAGGTGTTAGCATATTCCGAAACGCTCAAAACTAAGATGACCAAATTCAGCAACATTTCAGACTTCACATGATCCTTCTCCCCCTTATCTTCAGTCTTTGTTCACGAATCTTTGACTTGAAATATCTTTGATTTGAAAGCTCGTTGACATGAAATTGAAATTAAACTTTTCTCCCCCTTTTTCGATGATGGTGAGCATCATAATCATCGAAAACCATTTTCAATTTCAGTCGTGTCTTTGAGTATTGCTAACAATCTCCTCCTTAGAGAATAACCTTGCTCCCCCTCAAAGTAAGAATTCTGGAGAAATTTGTTTTCTCCCCCTGAAAATATGCATATATTTCAATAACGATATTCATTTCAAATACAGTGCGTTAATGAAAACATTTATACAAGGAAAATAAAAATTCATTGAACCATATTTTAAAACTACTAACATTTGATCATTTGAAAACTTTACAAAAGAAATTCAGCTTAATGAAATTTAACAGATTTTTCAATCAAATAAGATCAAATGCATGTGTTTGGATTCAAGAACAAGTCATCATTGTATATCAAGTTAAAAATGTTCAGTTTCAACCCCTTTATTAAATCTATTGGGTGTGCTAGCATGCGAAATATGATTAGCTTCAAGCATATGCAATTCTAAAACATGTAAGAATACTTTGCTCTACTCACACTATTTGTCCAAAATCAGGATTTTCACAAATTTACGGGTTTATCGCGACTTTGTATTTTCCCCAAGTTTCAAGAGATGTGTGCTCATTGGCATCTTTTGATTTTGTGCACATTGACATATTTTGATTTTGTGCTCATTGGCATCCTTTGATTTTGTGCTCATTGGCATTTTTTGATCAAAAAGTTTAGTAAGAATAAGAGACACCGTTAAACATGACTTTCTATCTGGTTCTATAGCAGGATTTGGGTCAGCATATCCCAGACCAGTTGGCCTTAGGTGCTAGGTGACGAGCACCCCTTAGAACTTAATTTCCCAAACCAGAAAGGCCACATCGATATATCTTAAACCCATTTGTACCAGTAGAACATGGCTTTCTATCTGGTTCTATTGCAGGATTTGGGTCAGCCGATCCCAAACCAGTAGATCTTAGGGACTAGGTGTCGAGCACCCCTTAGGACTTACTCTCCCAAACCAGAAAGGCCACAGGCACAAACTTTCAAACTAAATGATAGTGCAACAATTTATCTCAATCACTTGGTTCTAAAACATAGTGCTTCTCCCATATTTTCATTTCCATCCATCACTCAGACATTTAGGCTTTTTGAGCATTATATTCTATATAAGTCCAGATTCACATAATTTTGAGCATTCAGCATAATTTCATTCATGTTTTGCTGACCTTTCGATTAATTTCAGAGGTGAAAGTTGAAACAAATATAACTCGGATAAAACAAAAATACTTGTAAAATCATCTTTTAGCACACATTTAATTCATTGAATGAAAATTGAAAATTTCATCTCATTGAATTAAATTTGTAAAGATTCAAGTTTTCAAAGCAGTAGAAACAAAATATAATCCAATGTTACCTTTTACCACGTTCCTTGAAACAGAAAGATGTAGCAGTTAAGGATATCACCTGATAAGTGTGCGTTCTAAACTGATTTGTTTAGAAGTCTTAGTCTTGGAAGTACGGGTCCTGAACTGAATTGTTCAGAAGCCAGAGTCTTTGAAAAACGGGTTTTGAACTGATATGTCCAAAAGTCAAAAATATTTGTCTCCCCCTCAATGGTACAAATATTTTTCAAAAAAATACGCCACTTTTCTTCTGTTTTCAGTCATGTGTGTGGTATATATCTACAATTCAGTACACCACATGAAGAACCTGCAAAACAGATTAAGCAGATTTTGGTACCCAATGGCACTTGGGTCCTAGTGGGTTAGGTGTAGATTTCTTAAAAGGAATACTGTAAGTACCGTACCAATAAGAAGTAAAATCTTTATGCACAAAATCATTTGATCCACAGTAAGAACAACAGATTTTCTTATGTGCCAACCTAATCAGATGATTTGTAGAATAAACAAGATTAGGTGGAACAAAAGATTTACCTTTCGGAGAATTGTTCCTCTTGACATTTGATGTGGAGGTAGATGATTTTGGCACATCTTTCTTTGGAACTGTTGTGCCTTTAACTCTCCATTCCATCTTCACCTTCTTGAAGACTGGAACTTCTTTAGAATTGGAAGTCTTAGCTTTAGGCACATTTGTTTTGTTATCTGATTTATCAAACAGAGGATTATAGAAGAGATTTGTTGAACGGATCTGATCTTTTGAGAAACCAGTTGATCTATTAATATGTTTAGAAGGAATGTTTTTAAAACTCGAACTTGAAGCAGTTTTAAAAGAGCATTCAGAATCATTTGAATTAACAAATGGAGTCTGAAAGATACTTTCAGGACTTACCTGCTTTGAGACATCAAATTTAAAAATGATGTCTTCAAGGTCCTTAACTTTGTTTATCAAAACATTTTTCTCTTTAGAAATTAGATCAAATTTCTTTTGAAGATCAGATTTTATCAATTGATCCTTCATAATATCCGCTGATAAACCAGATAATCTTTTGGTAAGATTAAGAATCACATCTTCAAAATATATGCGTTCCGATTCAAAATCTTTTTCCAAAAACTTTCTTTTATCAGTAATCTCTTTGAAAATTTCCATATTTTTCTTTTTAAGGGTTTTACGAAACTTTTCAAAGAGATTTTTGTTTTCCGTGAAATCTTTTCTTTCCTTTTCCAAAAGATTTTCTAATTCAGAAATTTTCACGAAAAGCTCAGAACTTTTAATCTTAAAAAATTTGCGTTTTGTTTCAAATTCATTTCTTTCTTTCTCTTGCTTCTCTTTTTCAAGATATAAAACTTTCTCAAAATCGGAGATTTGTTTCAAAAGTTTTATATATTTTAGTTCAATTATTTCCTTTTCTTTAAGAACTTTCTTTGAAGAAGGTGACACTCCTTCACGTTCAGAAAGCTTCTTCTTCAATTCAATGTTTTCACTTTCCAACGTTGTTGTCTTTTCTTGAACTCTTTTTATTTGATTTTGTAAATATGAGTTCCCCTTTTCACTCTTGTCTTTCCCACTCTTCATATCAGCATTTTCACTTTGAAGAGTTGTTACTTTCTCTTGAAGTTTCTCGATTTGATTGTGCAGACTTGAGTTGTCTTTCTTTGTTTCAATACCTGCAATATAAACTTCAAGATCAGTAATTCTTTTAGTAAGTAAAACATTTTGTTCTTTAAAAATAAAATTTTCATTTGAAGAAGAAATGTCTAAAATATGTCTCTTCAAATCAGCATTTTCTTCTTCCAATGTCTTTATACTCCCTTGAAGCTCCTTCATGTTATCTTGATGAGTTGAAATCTCAAATGTCTTATTTTTCTCTTGAGTAACTTCAAGAACTACAATCTTGTCATTCAAATCTTTCAGTTCGGACTCAAGAGAAGAGACTTTGTCTTCTAATAAAGCTTTCTGAGACATGAGCTTTGTATTTTTCCTTGCATCTTCATCAGAATGTCTTATGTATCTATGAAGAAAACCTTCAAGACGCTTGATCTCATCTTTAGCTTCAGAAAGAGTCCATTTTCTCTCTTTTCCTAACTGATACCATATTCTCCCACTTAAATTCTCTATGTCAGACATCTTGAAGAATGCTAGAAGATGATCTTTCAGAAAATCAATCAGAAAGGGTATAAAATACACTATAATTTTTTTTTGAAAAGCTCTTAAAGTGTATGAAAAACACTATAGAAAAAATTCCGGAATAATTTTTTTTTTTCAAAAAACTCTTTTTTTTTAATTCACAAGAATTCGGATGTATAAGGATTCAAAATCAATGAATTCGAATGAAGAAGGATTCGAATTCACTCAATTCGGACTTAACTGAATCAAAATTCACCCAATTCGAACTTAACAGGATTCGAATTCACTCAATTCGGACTTAACAGAGTTCGAATTCACCCAATTCGAACTTAACACGGTTCGAATTCACTCAATTCGGACTTAACTTGGTTCGAATTCATTCAATTCGGACTTAACTGGGTTCGAATTCACTCAATTCGGACTTAACTGGATTCGAATTCAATCCTTGGTAAATCAAAACCAACTCAGATTTATCCACTACTTCTCAATTCGAATCTAACAGGGTTCGAATTCAACTCAATTCGAACTTAACATAGTTCGAATTCAATGAATTTGAAAGCTTCTTGAGTCGAATTCTATACTTGTGATGCCAAGAACACTCCGAATTCCCTTTGAATGATCCGAATTGTGTATGAATGATCCGAATTCACCAAGAATGATCCGAATTTTGCACTTCGAACTTAAAAAACACTAAATCAGCCATAACTTTTTCAATTCTTGATCAATTGTTATGAAATTTGCACAGATTTGTTCGAAATTTGATTCCACACACTTTCTTAGTTTATCACAAATCCTAATTCGATCAATTTAATCGGATTATGATCCAAAATAGTAAGAAAATGTTTTCGAACAAAAACAGATATAAAATGATCAAATCTGCAAATTCTGTGCAGATTTTGGTATAGATCCTTGAATTAAAGATGTTCAGGGATGAAAATCGAGTGCAATGATGTCAAGAATCAATCCAAAAGATCAAAAAATGAAAAAGATGATGATTCTAGATGAACAGTAAATGAAGAAGGATTCGAAATCTTCAATGAATAGTAAATGATGCGTGACCCGAAATCTTCAAGAACAGTGTAAAAAATCTTCAATTTGCTCTTTGATCTGCTTGAATTTTCTGTTTAGCTCTGATACCAAATGTGAAATCCCAAATCTAGCAAGTAATCAAGAATGATGTAGAGAGAGAATCTAAAGAGAACTTGTCATCCATATATTGATCTCTAAAGTGTAAATGACAAATGATCAAGAGAGATTCCTAAAGGGATCTAGATTCCCTTCTAACTAAGAACTAGACATGCCTATTTATACCCATAACATACAAGGTATAAAGGCACTAGCAACTAATACAGTACATTGACTTTACAGTAAATCTTGAATACAACAATGCTCTAACAAAAGTATTAGTTGCAGATTAAAGAATGTGTAGTAACTTGGGACGGTATGTCGTTTCAAGATAACTTAATTGATTGCCTTAAGTTAGAATTTTGGTACAACTGTTTGGTTATGTATAGTAATGAGAAATGTTATCGGTATGTGGAAAAATTGGGAGAAAGAGACAAGTAATGTTTGGAGGGTAGTACTCCATGCGAACGTGGGAAGAAATGATAAAAAGGTCGGACCTAAGAATGTAGTTATACTACAGGTTCAATGGAATTATCACCCTTGATATACAACACTTTAGTGTTTGGTTGCAATATGGTCGCGTAGTGCGATAGTGGTGTGAGGAAATGTTAGCACTTTGTACTGAAGAAACGTGTGAGTCATGGATGTAACAAAGGTTTGTCGTATTTACCGAAGTATTCAAAAGTGGTGAGTATGCTCAATTTAAGGTGAGTGTAGATTTTCAAGCAGTAGATGGTAATGTTATTTTGAGACCCGGAGATCGAGTTACGGTTAATGTCGGTATGGTAGACCAAGAAATAGTCGGGTAAAGATTTGATGATAATCAGTTACTCCAAGGAGGTTTGCAAATCCAAGTTGGGGAGCGGATACTAATGAAAGAGGTAAGGTTCAGAAAATATGAAAAGATGAATTCTTGTTCTTTCTGGACTTTTAATTGTGATTAAGTATGTAAGACTTAAAGGGAAGAGAGGTACAAAATATTTGATGTTGGTATGATGTGATTTCTTTTACTAAAGTAAGAGTGGATAAGAAGAGTTGTTGTGTGGAGAAACCAGAAGAAATTTTGATAAGTCAATTAAAAAGTTATGAAATGGCAAGGAAGTAGCTATGTTGAAAGTACAGTGGAAATACCATAGAGGTACTAATGTAACTTTAGAATCAGAGGAGGATATGAAAGTTAGATATCCTCATTTGTTTACCTAGCTTTGATTTCGGGGACGAAATCATTTTCAAGTTGGGGAGTATTGTAACATCCTGAATTTTCAATAATATTATTTTAATGAGAATTGGGATCTATTTGTATTTTGGTTAAAACCTTGAATTATATTGTAAGTTTATTTTTCAATGGGGTTAAAATACAAAGGATTAAAGTTGGTTGTTACTTTTGGGAATATTGGAACTTGAGGGGGTGTTGGGTTATTCTTGAAAGTATGAATGGATAAAGAAGCTGAGATAGGAAAATATCTCAGTATTTGTGTTGGGTTGGTTTGGAGAATCAAAGAGAAAAGAGAGATAAGTGAGAAAGAAGAGAAAAGGAAGAAAACAAGGGGTTTGTCTTCAATTTGGTAAGAAGTTTATCACAAGATTCAGTTATAGTTGTTGTAGATGAATGTTTGTGAACGAATCTGTTTGTTGATTAGGTGTTCAGAATCATTAACAGCAGATTGGGATTGGATTTGTGCAGCATAGGGTGTTTTGCAACAAAAAGGTGAGTTCATTTGTTGTTTGTACAAATCAGTGTTTTCCTGTTAAATTAAACCTTGAAATAGCTGTATAAATTGGTTATGAACTGTATGGAATGGTCTAGAATGAGCTGAATCGAACAGACATCGAATTAGATCGAATTTTAGGCTGCAGACCGATGTTTCTGGATAAAAAGTCGTATCCGGAAACCCTTGTGATGAATGTTTCCGGACGCAGAAGAGTATCCGGTAAGTCTAGTTTTATTGTAAGTTTTCGGATAAAATAGTTACCGGATAGTATCCGGGTTGCTTTAGTTTCCGGGTGTTGTCCGGATTAGATGATGGTCCGGAAAGTGTATTGTCTGGATTATGCATGTATCCGGTGAGTTGTAGTTATCCGGAAAGTTTAGTTGTCCGGAAACCCCTGTTGTCCGGACACTTTTGAGAAATTAAAAATGTTAGGTTCTGATGGCTGGATGCAGTTTCCAGAACCCCCGTGCTAAGTCGCCGAAGGGGGGGCATTTGAGGATGAAAATGCGATAGGTTATCTAGTATTCTCAGAGTTAAGAATATGATATGAGATGTGGTGTGGTGTGATATGTTGTTATGCATATACGTTAGTAAAGTGTAATGGATCCATAGGCACTAATGGTTATGTACACGTGGAATAGATGAAGTTAGTCATTATTCTGATGTGTCTGGTACTAATGGTTATGTACACGTGGAATAGATGAAGTTAGTCATTATTCTGATGTGTGTGAGAAACCCTGGAATAAACGTAATTCCCGGTTTCTAAGGAAGAAGAGGGATTGACATATGTAATTGTAATCTCTACTTCCTTTCCTAAGAAATGGGCATGTGTATATTGCGATTTCTTAGGTGGGAGCATTAATCTAGAATCTGAGAAAGATTCGTAGTGTGGCTCGGGAATAGGATATGAATGGAAATGGGCATGTGTATATTGCGATTTCTGGAATAAGAGTATTAATCTAGAATCAGTGAAGATTCGTAGTGTGGCTCTAAGACATGATATGATGATGGAATGTGTGTCAGTCATATTCATGGGATTGGATGAAAATCGTGTTAACGGAATAGAGTTACACGTATGGTAAGAAAAAGGGTAATCAGGTTTGATATAACTTGTTTACATTGATTTTTGCAAATATTATTATGGAAACGAATGTTCTCACTAGGCGTTGGCCTAATCGTTTCAAATGATGTTTTCTTACCAGGTACCGGCTCGGGAAAATAAAGGGTTGTGGGACGAACGTTTTGGAATAGCAAGGATGTCAATTAACAGAAGGGGATTTTGAGGGATTGCTTAGATAACTTAGTAAATCTGATTATAGTGACATAATTAGATTAATACGTTATTTGTAGAATCCCGTATCTGTAAATGTACTCTTGATGATTAATTCACTTGCTATTTTTGTAAGGTTGAAGTTTATATTATCATAACTTGTGGAAAATTGAGGTTCAAATTAGCCCGGAATTTGGGGCGTTACACCCTCACATCCAATATCCTTTTTGATACATTACACTTACATCAAAGTAAACATCTACTTTTGTTGAAGTAGTTTCTAACCGTATGACCTCGGTTGCCTCCCAACCTTAGGAGACCCATACTATTTCAACGGTAGCCCACGACCTCAACTACTCAAATCCACCACCGTAACCCAAAATGAATTCACTCTTAAATATCCTTAACAACCTATATCAGTTGTAATACTCTTCTATTCTGCTTTCGACATCTTGATGTCTTTTGTAATAGCTTATTCGACCACATCTAGACACACTCCCTTCAATTAAAGTACTCACCATTGCGTTGCGTTGATAATGTAACCTCGACAAATCAAAATTTTCAATAAAAATGGTACTTCTCACATGATCCCATGCCAATATATATATATATATATAATATCAAAATAAATAAAATAAGATATTATTTTATTAATTGATTTGTTTAAATTAAAAAAATTAACTATATTAAGTAGGATTTACTTTTATTGTTTTAGTATTTTTGCTTATTTGAGTATGAAAACCCGATTGAAGTTTATATAGGAATTTGTTAAATTTTAATTACAAAGATGATAATATGTATTAATTTTTTTTGGTTAAAATCTAATAGTTGATTTTGAATTTTGGAATGAAGAACAATATGAATACTAGAAACATGAAAACGATTAAATCGTCTTCAACATTTTTTCATTCAAAAAATCAAAATCAACCATTTAGATCTTAACCAAAGGAAATGTAACAACACAAAACCAACAATTTAATAAACAAAGCATCATAACCAAAACGGTCCCGAAGTATATCAAAATACATCGTTTTCAACTCAAGGTACCAACAGATATACACATTCACAGTTGAGATTTACGATAAATCTAATGTTGAACTACTAGCCTCTGCTAAACCATGCATCTTCTACGACATCACCTCTTCTCTTTCCCTTTTTGCCTGAACTCCCAACTATACTTTTTAACTGAAAATGATTTTAAGTTTTGAAAAGTGAGGGTTAGACCATAAGGTCTATTGAATTCTCTCTCAAATAACAGTTTAACAAAATCCAAACAATAATATCCAATCCCCCATGAAGGCCCAACAATACCAGTTAAATAGTGTTCATAGCCACCCATCACTCCACGTGATGTCCGCATTTGGGGCCCTAGTAGATCCCAATGGACACAGTAGACCCCATTGTCGTGTGCACAAGAAGCGGAATCAAGGAACACGACATAATATAACTTCCAAGGGATTTCCATAATCCCAAGGTACCCTAATCCGACTGTGTAACCCGCCACCAAAACCAATACACCAATTCACGAAAATTCACATAATTAAACCATGTATGTGCAATAGTGAAAAACTTCATGTCATGAATGATCAAAACGTCCACAAGTGCAAAACATGCCATAATGATCAAAAACATATTCAGTAGTGTAAAACATTCGCAAATCATATCATATGCATAAAAGGTGCTAAGGGAACTCACCTATGCTTCGACAATTCACCTCACATTCTAGAATTCAAATATCAAGCCGAACACCTGAATTAGACGACATAAGAATGGTGTTAAACCATCTAATTCATCCTAAAACCATTTATCTCAACCCCTATGAGAATCCCTCAATTGGTACCACGATCCTAGACCAAAATGAGAAACGAAGCAAAATGGAGTTCGACCAAAGACGCACTTTTACGGTTGCTGGTTCCAGACCCTTAGGCCTGCTCAAAGATTTCCTAAAAAAATCCTCAAAAACCCTTCCTTCCCAACTCTTTCTATACAAATTTTAAGCTCCTAAATCGAGGGAAACATTGTCCTAAGCCCATTTAACCAATAACCAAACATAAAAACACCATTTGTCCATTGAAATCCATAAATTGATGAACACTATTTTTCAAATATCAAAGAGATGAAGAACTCTTGAAGAAAATCACTACAATGGTGGTTTTTCCTTAAATCTTATATTAAAGCTAACCAATACTCAATCAATCAATAACTGATCAGACTTTCAATCCACAATCACTTCAAGAATGAAAAACCGCCCAATCCTTCAACCATAAAACCCACCAATACCATTGATGACAAGAGATGAAGATGATTACCTTGAAGAAGATGACGATTCACAATTGAAATTGCCTCCTTCCCAATCCTTCACCGAAGATGCACCAAATCCATCCAATCACTCTCTATAGACTCCAATACGTGAGAATGAGGAAATGAGAAGGGTTTGAGGGTTTTACCCTCATTATCCCTTGTTTACACTTAAATCCCTAGAAATTTAAAGAATCCAATTTTTCACTCTAAACATCCCAAAACTTCACGTCAAAGGTTTTAGGTTATTAATACCTCCTCCTCAAAAGAAATCTCGTCACCGGAATTCCATCCTTGGAATTCCATCGTCGAGTAGATGCAGGTACTTGCACCTCATGTCTGCCTCAACCTCCCAAGTTGACTTTTCTACTTTACGTTAACGCCACTGTACCTTCCTAAGACTAATCTCTTTGATCCTCAATTTTTTTTAAATTTGCGATCCACAATGGCCATCGGTTCTTCGGCATAGCTCAATCTCTCTTCCACTCCAACATCACTCAATGGCATGACAATGCTAGCATCGACCAAACACTTTTTTAGTTTGGAGACATGAAAGTTTGGTAGGTACCCCGATGTTCCTTGGGTAAGTCCAACCTGTAAGTTACTCCTCCCATGATATATTTTTATTTTTGGAAGATCTCTAGAGAAATAACACCAGACCAACCTCTTCGTTTATCCATAAAGGTCTTTTGAACCACGGAACGGATACAAACATAAACCATACTTTCGTTGCACAATTCTGATTGAAATCATAAACGCACAGTAACCCCCAAAATAGCCCCTCAATTAACTATAACTTCATTATGCCGGCTATTTTGTATAATACACTTGTAACATCCCAGGCCAACCGTACTAAATATCGTTCGCTTTGTCCACACATCTGGACTCGTGGTTTTAAAACGTGTCTAAATATGTGGTTTCGCACACAACTTTACTTCCTCTGAGGAAATAGTTTTACTGAAGTTGACGCCACAACAACATGAATCCGACTAAACATAAGAATCACTCAATTTGACAACTTAACACAAGGTCATCATTGAATATCACATTAAACTCACAGTTATGAGTTTCTTTATCCGCCAACACACACTTCTAGAATCACTTCCCCTAATACGTAATTGATCACAACTTAACAATGTTAAACAATTCACATGAACTATACACATGTCACCTAGAATTCCATCACCCCTTTTTTCATACGTAATTGTAAGAAGAAAAAATTTCCACAGTCCATCATCTGATTAATCCATCAACCAAAGTTGAACCAATCCTAAAGACACACCTTTCAATTCTCACTGAACCAGTCAATAGCCCAGACATGTTGAAGTAAATCTGAACTTCATGCACTTCACAAGAAGAAGCGACCAAGCTCACACAAATTATTCCAATTAGCTTAATACTGAACGTCAAGATCACTCGGAACATTTTTCACAATAATACAACATTTAATCCAATGGTTTATCATTAGAGGCACTACATCCGACCACCATATATTTCGCAGCTTAAAACATAAAACACGTACTTGCAAAAAGGCTTACTAATAGATGCAGACTTTAAAGCAAGCACACAAATAACATTTCCAACATCTTAGTATGGCGTACACAATAATCGTTTTTTCATACCCTTACAAGGAGTTCATATACTCGTGTAATGACAAGTTTTAAACTTAACCCCATAATGTTTCTGTATCACCTGACATTATTCTTATTTTCAGTTTATCCACTTATTCCTGCATACCATCTTCACCTTCTCACACTAGCATGAAGCACTGATCACCCATCATCACTTACTCGGTTTTTTCGATCAATGTAAACATTGTAGTCACACATATACAATACTATGTCCAAAAACTTGCGATTTTCGGATTCATAAGTGATGATGTTACGAAGAGCATCTCTTACTTTGAGGAGTGTGCCATCGCAGAATCTGTCGACCTGGCTGAAACGAAGAAACCTCTTTTCTTTCTGATCATTGAGGTATACGATCCCAAATTCCGGTTCTAGAAGTAGTGCGTTCTCGGGATACATCTTCAGCTCGGGCGCTTTCAGATTCGGTATCAGCAGGTTTACCTTCTTCGCTCTATTCTCGATTCCCATTTAGAAGTCTGTGAGGTAGGACATCATGATTGTGTGAATCAGGAATCGACGAACAACCTCGAGCGCGTTGGTTACATGAAGTGGTCGGACGGTTCTGGTTTGGAGGTCTTTCAGTATAGCGTAGAAGTCGAACGGTCTTAGGTTCTTAAAATCAGCTTCGGAAAATATCCATTCATTACCGTCTTCTCGTCGGATGGTGAATACTGGAACATGACTCTAAGGATTTGGCATGTTTGAACGTTGAGCACTTCAGATATTTTGTGCTTGGTTCAGACATGGCTAACTGGCAGATACTGCTTCATGGCATTTATGTACTGACCTTGGTATTCCTTGTCGAAATGGGAAATTCCATGGCAGAATGTTGGCTCGATAGGGCGTAACCTGTGAACATACAGCTTCTTCAGTGATTCCTCCAGGTGAGGAATTAGAATCATGATCTTCTCCCATCGGATTTGTTGCTGTGGAGGAGGAGGATGATCTGAAGCTGTTGGTTGTTGAGGAGATGTCGGATTTGTAGCAGTTGAAGTCTCGGGTATCGTAGAAGTCTCGGGAGCCTGTGTAGTCTGGGCAGGTGTACCATACAGATTTTGTAGCAGAAACTGGTCATAATCAACGTTGTCGTCTTCATCAGTAGGAAAGATCAAATTTACCTGGAGATTTATTGCACTGGCGGCTTTTTCGTACCATGCATTTTTAGTCTCAGGGTCGATCTCAGAATCTGGATCAATCAGATCAAGTGCAGGCCTTTCTGATTCAGAATAGGTGACCAATTCCTGTGCTTCTCCCTCGGTCTTTTCAATCGTCGGGTCTTCGTCGTCTGAGATGTCCATGTCTATGACCATCTAAGCTCAACTGGGCTTCAGGTTCGTCTTCGGTTGTAGTTGCCACATTTGACGGTTTCGGTTGAATCGTGGTAGTAGTATCCGTGAGGATCGGGGCAGACTCGGTTAATCGCAGTCTTTTATTCTCCCCCTCACGATGATCAGGATCATCCTGATCATGGTGCCTGCGTTTTAGTCCGCCGGCTTGACTTTTGCAGGTTTCTTCCATGGAGGCGACTCTCTCGGATAAGGTGGTTAGGGCTTGCTGAACTTCCTTGAGAGTCGCATGAATCCGATCCATACGAGTGTTGATGGAAGACGACTGAGCAGATGATTGGGATCGAAGAACGGAAATAAGATATGCTTCAGTCGAGGAGTCGGTATCTGTAGTCTGTAGAAGCTGGGCTAGGAGCATGGTCTTCAAGGTATCCACCGAGTAAATGGGTTGTGCAGGTGTCGGTGGAGGGATCAGTGCGGTTTCGGGTTCTACCAGCTTTTCCTTCCCTTTAAGCAGAGATTTTACCTTGTCGAGCTCGGTCCGGAACTCCTCCGTCAGTTTCTCTCGGACAACCTTTAGGGTGGTGTCCAGATATCCCTTTAACACGAAGTCAGGAAATATAACACCGGGGTCACTTAGAGCACCCGTTGAGGCATCGACCTTAGAGGTAGAGCCACCTACGTTCACGGGTGGAAAAGGTGTGGCCGTGGTAGGATTTCCTTTCGATCCTCGCGTTCCGCTCGAAAGCAGAGACACTACGGAAGTTCCGATCGGGTCACGAAGAGCACCGATGGTTTGAGTCTCAGCCTGTGTCCTAGTGAAGGATTCTAAATATGTATCAAATGGATCTAGACTCGATGGTGCATTGAAAGAAGTCGAGAGTGGGGGCAGCTGCTCTCTATTTTCAATACCTAAACTCTCCGATTTAGAGAATGGTAGATTATGTGTTAATCCCCGTGTTCAAATGAAACACCCATCTGTTGAGAGATGTGTGAGTGGCTTGGGGGTGTGCAATTGCGCCGCTAGGTCCACGACGGCTTCTTCAATACCTCGTCCCAAAAAATGAGACGAAATAGCAGATGTGGCTACCTGGGCGACACTGGGCTAGATTCGCTCTGAAGCCTCTTTATTTTTTCGGCTTACTCTCCCATAATTCTTTTTCGATCTAACTTCACTCAGTCTCACCACTTCTGGATTTTCAACAAATACTCCCTCCTCTCTCCCCGTGTCTCCCATAATAGGCTCAACTACTGGGATGGTAGGGGGTGTGGGTGAGGCGGAAGGAGAATCTGCAGTTAATGGAAGGTGACGGCCGATACGATGTGGGATCAGGGAAGCACGAATGGCTTGGTCCATATCGGTGTTCGTGCTGTCGGACTCAACAGTTTCTACCTGTGTGTACGAAGATATTGGCTCAGTAGTGTCCGTACCGGGGTCTTCCTCGAGCAATGGGGTGGCAGAGACGACCGGGACCTCGTGTAAGCTAGTCGACGGTCCGGCCTCATCAGTAGGACGGGCGGTTTGTACGGGTGGTTGTTGGCTTATTCCGGGTTGGCTAGATTGGGCAATACCGGCACGCGTATCCAATGCACCGCCCACGCCTGTTCCAATCCCTTGTACTCTCAACACACCCCGCCCGGGAGCCCCAACTACCCGGGCTCTACCTCCTCTCGTCCTCGGACCCTCACGTCGCTCAGGCCTATGTCCCTGGACAGGTCCCTCCGGCTCTGGCTAGACCATGGGATTCCCTAACTCTCTCCTATACTCTATCACACTCGGTGCATTGGGGTCCGCGTGTGCTAGTAGGTGTTCTGGGATAGGCATGGTCAGGGTATCAGGTGGATTGTGAATCACTAAGTACTGCAAGTTGAACTGGGGACATACAGGATGATTGATACGTCTCGGGATAAGTGCCTTCGCCTCCATGTGTTGTCGGATGGCCAGAGAAAGGAAGCGCGTAAATGGTAGAAACTTCTTTTTAGATCCTCCAGTCTGTCGGATGGCTTGCACAAGTTCAAGCCAAATGATCCGTGAGTAGTCGATGTGTCGGTTGAAGCAGACAACGTGAAATAGGTGTAGGAAGTCGACAGTGCATTGGTCTATCCCCTTCCATCGGGATGACATACATCTGTTCAAAATTGTGAACAATGTATACCATACCGGTGTGATATGCTTTCGATTGAATGCAGATGGGCAATTGAGCTTGTGGTGATATCCAAGTGCGCGGATGTCAGCGCATAGTGTTGCGTCATCGACGACGGGGGCGTACGCGGCATGGCCTCCCTCAGTAGATTCCGGAAGTGACTATAGTCATCGGAATGAGTCCGGTGTGAGTGTGAATGGGTGATTGTCGATGCGTGCTGTGATGGTCTGGGTGTTGTTGGCAGTGACAACTCTAGCCATTCGCCACACTTGGTAAACGTAGAGTACAGGCACGTCAGTTGTGGCGGTGAGTGCTCGGCGAAGTGGGTGGCCGAGCATGATATCGACGACCACTCGATGTGTGGGCCGGAATTCGACAGCGTCTAGATGGTGGTTGTTGGCTGCAATTTCAATGCCATGGTCCTCGGGAACCAAAGCATTGTCGGCCGCGTCGTCAATAATTTCCTCTTGAGGAGGAATGTTCTGCTGTTGTTGCGTCGTCAATAGTTTCCTCTTGGACGGGATAAAATCAACTTTGATGCGTACCTTAGCATTTAAATGGCTCAATCAGCAGTTGATTGAGGACTGGCAGTTGGAGCATGACATTGGGAATGCCAATTTTTGAAAAATGGCAAAGGCACAGGACTCAAGCAGTGTCCGGATAAACAGGGTATCCGGACAAATTGGACTTACCGGATGGAAAATGGACATACCTGATAAACGGAGGTTACTGTTTGGGCAAAAAATCATGTCGTACGACCACGACCATAGCAGGTAAGACGCACCCTATAACCCAAATCTTGTATAAAGATAAGGTCTCAACAAGAACCCAGAAAACATCCGTCGTCTCCCGTAAAAGGTAAGTCGTACGTCTCCCATGACGCTCGACCATAGCATCGCCCGTCCCGTACGACCATCGTGTAAGATCATTGCACCTTCGACCAAAGCTAACGTTAACCTTGACTGTTATGTTTGTTAACTATTTAATGCAGGAGTCAAAGCCATTAACAGCAAGCAGCCGTAACGGACGAAGAGCATTATGGATAATCACTCCGGCGACCGTTTCCAGCCGTTGTAGCCGTTGATCAAATCATTAATGGAGCTAATTAATGGCACGAAGACTATAAAAGTCAAGCTAAAGCCTCATTTCAAGGGACATCAGTTAACATCTAATATACATCCGCAAACATCACCAAACAGCAGAGAAAATCATCCAAACTCATAGCAAAGAACATTCAAACTTTGGAAATCAAGTACTGGAGACCAGAATCACTCAGCGAACTCAAGAACACACGAAGGAAAGCTCAAGTATCGCTCTCGACGCACGACAATAGCCCTCGACCAGAAGTTCACACTTTGTATTCACACACGACAAACACCTGTTTTTACATTTAAACACTTGTACTTTACATTTCGAAGCTTTTCCTTCATTTGTATTGTAATCATCGTACGATCGACACCAGTACCAAGGACATCGCCCCTGATTGGCGACCATAGTGCAGCGACGACACCTCTTGTCGTCCGCAGGTTTTTTCCTCGATTGAGGTTTTTCCTGCGTCATCAAATCCCTTGTCTCGTTTATTTTTCCCTCGTCGCACGTCTCGTCGAAAGATCCTTTCTTTAGTTGATTAAGTCCACATCGACCTTAAGTTGTCCCTTTGGGGCGATTTTTGGCATTAACAGTTTGGCGCCATTCGTGGGACTACATCTAGAGAAAATCCTCGATGAACGTGCATTCTACTAATAGTTTCTTGGAGTTTCTTCTATTTTCTGTTGCAGGTAAATGGCAGCCCCTGGAAATCCGCAGCAAGCCGTCGCTCAGATGTATCAGGAGCTCGAGGTTGCCAGGAATCAACTCAATGCAATGGCAGAGCAGAATCGCAGAGCAGCTGAAGAGATCGCACGGCTAAGGAATCATTTTGGATCCCAAAATGGTCCTAGACCATTCATCCAGAATCCAGGTCCGGAACCAGGCCCGCCCGCGCAGAATCAGCATCCAGGTCCATTCATGCAGAATCAGCAGCCGGGTCCGTTCATTCCGAATCCCCAGTCTGAGCAGATTCCCCCTCAGCACATCCAACCACCACCCTTGAACAATGGATCCCAACCATTGCAAGGTGGCACCCAGCCATTTCAGAATGGATCCCAGCCATTTTCCCAACCGTTCCAAAGTGGATCGCAACCTTTCCAGCAAGGATCGCAATCTTTCCAGCAGAGATTGCAGCCATTTCAGCATGGACCACGATCGTTTCAGAATGTACCGCATCAATTCCACTATGGGTCGCAACCATATTTTGTTCCATTCAATGGGGACACCAATGGTTCGTCGCATGGTAATGGCACTAGTCCAGGGACCAATCCCTCGACAGGGGCAAATCCCGATCTTAACGATCCCGTCTCCCAGCGTTTGAAGATGTTAGAAGACCAAAATGAGCGCGTCCTGTCCTTGCTCGCCAAGTTGCTTGGGGCAGCCGTGCCTATCGACGTCGAGCCTCGCTCGGGGTATCAGGCGTCGCCCTTCATCGACGAGATCGCCACCATCGAGGTCCCAAAGAAGTATAACATTCCTGCCTTCACTCCCAAGTATTCGGGTGTGACCGATCCAACCGAGCATGTCGCGCAGTATAAGTAGCTCATGTGGACAATCTTGATTCCACACATGTACCAGGAAGTATGCATGTGCAAGAGTTTCGGGGCGACTCTCACTGGTCCAGCTCTCCAGTGGTTGATCAATCTCAAACCCAAATCTATCGGGTCGTTCGCCGAATTGGTCAACCAATTCTCCCGACAATTCACCAGCAGTCGCAAGATGGAAAAGCAAACTAGTGATCTGTATTATGTCGTGCAGAAGACCAATGAGCCTATTCGAAGTTATTTCAATAGAATCAATGCCGAAATGATCAGCATCCGCAATTGCGACGTTAAAACCGCGATCGAAGCCTATAAGAGTGGTCTGGACGATAGTTCAGGTCTATACACCGACCTGACCAAATATCCCCCGGAGAATTTCGAAGACGTCCGAGCTCTAACCTTAGCATATATGAGGGTAGAAGATGATGCCACCTTTCGTCGCAAGCACACTGACGACAAGAAGTTGTTAGGCGTCAGAAAGCCAGAGTTCAAGACAAAGGCTGTTTCCAGAATAGAGCCAGCGCGCCAAATTTCAAATGTTCGTTTCAAGACGAAAGCAGAGGCCCAGACCGCGACTAAGTTCACTCAGCACCCCAAGATATCCTCTTACGGATTCAAAGGATCTGCAAAGGACTTAGTCGAAGCTCTAAAGACCGCTCAAGCTACCATTCGATGGCCAAAGAAGTCCGACCTAGACGATGCTAAGAAAGACAAATCAAAGTGGTGCGACTTCCATGCCGATCATGGTCATGCGACAAACGACTGTATCGCACTGAAGAAGGAACTAGCATATCATTTTCCGAAAGGAAATCTCAAAGATATCATCGACGATGTCGCTATTTCAGCTAACGGACATCGAACGACGACCCCCGAGCATACGAAGGTCGTCAATTGCATCACCGGTGGTTCAGACGTGTGTGGTCTGACGTATTCCGCGGCCAAGCATCATGCCAGTCAGTTACCCGATGATCGGCCTATTCCTCGCTCGTTCAGACCCAAAGGAGATTTGGAGCTAGAAGCCATGAAGATTGTGTTCAACCAAGGCGACCTCGGCGACTCGTACCTAAAGCATCATGATGGGTTGATCATTCAACTCACAGTCGGTAACTGTTTGACGCGTCGAGTATTGGTAGACGGGGGCAGTTCAGCAAACGTCATTTTTCTCAACACTATCAAAGCCATGGGAATTGATCGCTCTGAAATCACCCGACGTTCGACAACTTTGGTCGGTTTCAATGGAGAAGCGACGAGCACCTTTGGAGAGATAATCTTGCCCGTCTACGCCGGAGGAGTCAACAAGCAAACCAAGTTTAGCGTCATCGACTGTGCGTCGGCCTATAACATCATCTTAGGTCGACCATGGATCCATGATATGAAAGCTGTTCCTTCGACGTATCATCAAATGTTGAAATTCCCGACGCCATGGGGAATCCAGGAGATCAAGAGTGAGCCAAAAGTCGCCCGTGAATGCTACAAGTCTACCTTGAAGCCGAGAAAATAAACTGAAGTCGCAAGATCAAGCTCTCGACAGGTTCGTTCTTCTATCCCTAAATTAATATCTTTTCCACAGGGATAAATCTACTATGGCGCCTCGTCGCACGACAACATAGTCGACCGCAGGACAATATTTCTCCGTATCATTCTGTCATTTAAAACGTATCTTTTCTTCCCAAAAAGGATACGGTAATAAATGACAGGGGGCAAATAGAGAGAGTCTGAAATGGTACGTTCTCTAACTCTTTCTCATACGATTTTTTTCTCACAAAACGTTTACTGACTTAAGCATCAGAGGGTCGTTGGCTAGCCAACGACCAACCCCCGACATCATTTTATCGCAGAATCGCACGACAGTAGTTATTAAGTCTACTATACGACTTTAATATCGCAAGGTCGAACGACATAAACGATCAGGATTTTTTCCACATCCCTCCACAGGGACATACGATACAAATTCATCGTACGATCTCGTCGTACAATCGCAAAGCCTAAAACAACTTATCTTAAAGTTTCTTAGCTTTCATACCCTGAATGGATGCTTTAATCGAGTGTTTTTGTATTTGTTTTACGTTCTTGTCATCGTATTACAATAAGTACCTTAGTCGCATGATTTCATATGTATTTTATGTTCGACTTCATAATCAATATGATTTGAATAAAGCATAAGATTCAAAGCAAAAGAAATATTCGTTGAGTAAACCATCATATACATACTCAACCCCCGATAGGTCAAGTGGCAAAAACAACAAGAAAAGAAAAAATTCTAGACGACAGGGGGAACATCGGTCGTATCCCTGCTCGAAGTCCCGACCTGAGGGCCTTCATCTACCACTCCTCCCGCACGAATCTCCTGCAGTTCATATTGAGCATCGAAAAGCTGGATGGCTAGCTCGTCAGCACGCGCCAAGGCAAACTTCTCCCTATCTAAAGCCGCCTTCTATCTCTCCAATGCCGCAACTTCTCTTTAAAGGGCAGACGCCATCAACCCTTCAACTTTCGACATCCCAGCGTGTAATACCAAAGACGACTGGAACGTCTAAAAAATAACACAAGAAAATATTAGACGACTAAACGAACGAGACAAGTCATGAAAGATTGACACTTACCGTGAACTCCAGACTGGCAACTTGAGATCCAATCTCTCCGGCCGGAACTCCACGAAAACACTCCCCGAAAGACGGGATCAAATACTTCCCCAGATGAGGGAACGACGTCGTCCCGTCTAGGACACCATCCGCCATAAAGTCAGACGGAAATGTAAAATTGACCATCATAACTTCGGCCGACGATCCCTCGCCCCTGTCGGCAGATATTGGGATCTACACTTGAGACACCGGTTTTGTCACCGTCGCCGGAAGCGCAGAACTTGCTGGTGTCGCGTCCATCACGCCAGGACGGCTAGATGACGCCCTCGCCTTCTTAGGCAGAACAACTCTCGGTGAGTTATCAACCCTCGACGACGGTTCCTCCAGGACTGTCCTCTTGGTTCTCTTCTCGCTCGACCCAGCTGTCGAAACATTTTCACCCTGAAGGGCACGCATAACCTGCTTTCCTCTCGCCCTAGAGACCGATTTCCTCTCGGTTGGCACTGATCAGGAAATACATGAAGCATCAGACAGATAGAGTAAACGAAATAAAATAAACTACGGTACACTTACCAGTCGCCTATTCCTGCATGTCCTCATCTCCTTCTTCTATCACGTCCTCATCCTCATCCTCGACCGCCGATTGCCACAAAACGAAAGCTCGGTCATCAACACTAAGACTCAAGAACTTGTTGATCTTAGCCTAGGAATCCACAATCGGTTTCACTTCGTCAAGCTGAATCTCTGAAGGCGACAAGAGGAAAAAGATAAGTAAAAGTCATAAAGATAAATAAAACTCAGAAACAAACGAAGCATACCTGTCTTATTCCAGTCTGACCGCATCCAATTGCTGCTGGAATCCAATGACTCGGTAAGAACAAATACATACCTCGACTTCCACCCACGATCATTGATGCCAGTTCCCAAAACCAAGGCACGATCACCCTTGACTTTAGAATAAGGACTATATCGCCAGTTCTTATCCTTTTTAACTTGGTACGCCGCCAAGAAATCATTCATGATCATAGGAGACTTCCATTTCGTGGACGCTCACTCAATAACTAGCAAAACTCGCCAAAGTTGGGGCATCAATTGTCCCGACGACACATCGAAATCCTGCATGAATGACTTGGCTAAACCAGAAAACGGCCATTGAAACCCTATCTTAAAGGATACTCGTACAAAATGAGATATCCCTCAGGGCAATCCTTAGAACGAACAATCCCCGGACACCGCAACTCTACATTTGCAGAAATTTTTACTAAACTCCTAAAAGCATCTAAGTCGACATTGTGAATCAGAGGACAGAACAAGGTCTTATATAAACGCTCTCAACTGCGGGTTGAAGATTTACAAAGATTCAAATGAAAATTGGTAAGGAATCATGACAAAATCCCTTCCCAAAAATAAACACTTCAAAAGTATAGCAAGAAAAGATCCGTCGTGATCTTTATTTATACAAACGATCGCATCAAGTCGAATCCCTGGATGATTTCCCCGCGTCCGTGTCCTTTCGTATATCTGCCCGGATCTTCGACACCTGTCCTCGACAGCTGGTAAGCATCATCGTACGTCAGCATGACATCACGACCTCGTTCCTCTTTCGACTTCTCGTTCATTTAGAAGCGGACTGGTCTAGTTCCATGACAACCAGGTAAGTCCCTCAACCCAGGTCACGAGCCTAAGCGTTCGATAAGCAAAATTTAAAACTTAAATTTGACATTCAATTTTCAAATTTTGGGGGCAAACTATTTGGGCAAAAAATCACGTCGTACGACCACGAGCAGAGCAGGTAAGACGCACACTATAATCCAAATCTTGTATTAAGATAAGGTCTCAACAAGAACCCAGAACATATCCGTCGTCTCCCGTAAAAGGTAAGTCATACGTCTCCGATGACGCTCGACCATAGCATCGCCCGTCCCGTACGACCATCGCGTAAGATCATTGCACCTTCGACCAAAGCTAACGTTAACCTTGACTGTTATGTTTGTTAAGTATTTAATGCAGGAGTCAAAGCCATTAACAGCAAGCAGCCGTAACGGACGAAGAGCATTATGGATAATCACTCCGGCGACCGTTTCCAGCCGTTGTAGCCGTTGATCAAATCATTAATGGAGCTAATTAATGGCACGAAGACTATAAAAGTCAAGCTAAAGCCTCATTTCAAGGGACATCAGTTAACATCTAATATACATCAGCGAACATCACCAAACAGCAGAGAAAATCATCCAAACTCATAGCAAAGAACATTCAAACTTTGGAAAGCAAGTACTGGAGACTAGAATCACTCAGCGAACTCAAGAACACTAGAAGGAAAGCTCAAGTATCGCTCTAGACGCACGACAATAGCCCTCGACTAGAAGTTCACACTTTGTATTCACACACGACAAACACCTGTTTTTACATTTAAACACTTGTACTTTACATTTCGAAGCTTTTCCTTCATTTGTATTGTAATCATCGTACGATCGACCCCAGTACCAAGGACATCGACCCTGATTGGCGACCATAGTGCAGTGACGACACCTCTTGTCTCGTTTATTTTTTCCCTCGTCGCACTTCTCGTCGAAAGATCTTTTCTTTAGTTGATTAAGTCCACATCGACCTTAAGTTGTCCCTTTGGTGCGATTTTTGGCATTAACAGTTACCGGGTGAAGGGGTACTTACCGGATGGAAATTGGTTACCGGATAAATGGAGTGTCCTGATAATCGTAGGTTACCGGATGGAAATCGGTTACCGGGTAACATGGAGTGTCCGGATGAATGATGGTTACCAGACAATTGCCAATCCGGAATGTCAAACTTACCGAATACAAAAGTATCCGGGCGACATTGGGTTACCGGATGGGCGAGTATACCAGGACGTTAAAGGATACCGAGTACGAGGAATGTTACCGGGTAACTTGCTAGTTACCGGGTAACTAGATAGTTACCGGACGAAGTGACTGGGTTCTCAAATCGATAAGACACACCATCCAAAGTGAAGTCTACGTGGTTAAGATGATTCTAAGTGCAAATGAGTGTCCCAAACAACTGTTAATCGGTGTATAGAGTCCTAAATCGACTTGGAATGTGAACCGACCCAAAAATGGGGTCCGAAAACCCCAATCGGTCCATTTAAGGTGCGAGTCAGCCATCGATGTGAGTGTGTGGTGATCGAAAAAACATTCGAGAGAAATAGAGAGATCATACCTGTGATTTTAGAGCCTAAAATCGACCGAGAAAAGCGAAAGTTGGAGTATCCGAGTGTGCGAGGTCGCGAGAGAGAGTTTAGAAGGGTTTAGGAGGTTTCCGGGTAAAATGAATATGTAGGTGTCCGGATTGTCTTATATAGTGAAGCACTTACCGATTAAGTTACCCGGTCCGGTAAGTGTACCCGGTAACAGTGGTTACCCGGTTACTTACCGGGTAAGTGTCCGGAAAGTCTAAAATATTTTGACAATTTTGACCCTTTCTTTTAATAAAAAAATTGTCCTGCTCCCCCTCGACCTTAGCAGGGGTAATTCCCTGCTCCCCCTCGGAATGTGCACAAAGTGTGATGTAAATTGCACTCGGGAATGGCCACAAAAAAAAATTATGGCAGTTAAAAAAAATATATGTGTGTGTGACAGTCCCCCTCAACAATAGAAGTAATTTACCTGTTACTTGTTCGTGATCCCCCTGAACACATGAACAACTCATGAAGGCACGGTTATAATCAAAATTGAATAAGACGACAGTATTAAACAAAAGGAAACACATGTGGAAAGAAAGTAAACAAGAGAAATCTACCTAATTAATACAGAGACTGAACCTAACTATGTAACTGATACAAGTAGAATACAGATGCGAGAAAGTGTATACTCAATCAGATGATGAGTAGACAGTTTCTCGTAGATGTATGGAACTTGTATTGGGCACACAATCAGATCAAGTCTTCAGATTTAGCATACCTAACCTGGACACTAGATAATTAAAGCGTTTTTCGTCCAGGGGTTTTGTAAACAGGTCTGCTAACTGATGTTATGTATTTACAAAGTAGAGTTCGACTATACCTCTTTCAACGTGATCCTTGATAAAATGGTACCGAACGTCTATGTGCTTCGTCTTGGTATGCTGGACCAGATTGCTGGATATTGCAATGGCACTCTTCGAGTCGCAGTAGATGGGCATATTGGTGTATGTGAATACGTAGTCCTTGAGTTACAGCGCATCCATCTCACTTGAGAACAACAGCTTGCGGCGGCCAAGTATTCCGCCTCGGCAGTCGACGTAGAGACACATTGCTCCTTCTTGGATGCCCAACTCACCAGACTGTCGCCCAAGAACTGCACATGATCCGATGTGCTCTTCCGATCCATCATGCTACCCGCGTGATCTGCATCAGAATATGCTGAAAGCTCAAAACCTGTCTCTTTCGGTTACCACAAGCCAAGATCAACATTACCTCTCAAATAACGAAAATTTCGTTTAATAGTGATTAAGTGAGACTCTTTCGGTTTTGACTGAAACCGGGCGCAAAGAAATGTCGAGAACATGATGTCCAGTCTAATAGCAGTTAGGTACATTAAAGAACCAATCATTCCCCGGTACGTTTTAGTGTCCACATCCTTTCCATTAGGATCGGCGTGTAACTTTGTACCGGGTGCCATGGGAGTTTTCATCGGTGAGGATTGTTCCATCTGGAATTTCTTAAGAATATCCTGGATGTACTTGGCTTGATTTATGAATATACCAGTCGACAGTTGTTTAACTTGAAGACCGAGGAAAAAATCATCTCACACAACATACTCATTTTAAAAAATTGTCCCATTAATTTGGCAAAGTTCTTAGCAAGCTGTGGGTTAATAGAACCGAAAATTATGTCATCGACATACACTTGAACTAACACTATATGACCTTTTTCATTTTTAATAAAGAGAGTTGTATCGATTTTACCTCGTGAAAATCCCGATTTTATTAAAAACTTGGATAACGTATCATACCAGGCCCGTGGAGTTTGCGTCAACCCGTAAAGCGCCTTGTCTAGAATGTAGACATGATTAGGCTTCTTCTCGTCCATGAACCCGTCCGGTTGCGATACGTACACCTCTTCCTTGAGCTCGCCATTGAGGAATGCGGTCTTCACATCCATTTGGAAGACCGTGAAGTTTTTGTGCACGGCGTATGCAAGGAACATACGTATTGCTTCGATTCTCACCACCGGAGCGTATGTCTCGTCATAGTTGATCCCTTCTTGTTGACAGTATCCCTTGGCCATAAGACGCGCCTTGTTTCGTATGATGATGCCATCCTCGTCCTTCTTTTTCTTGAAGATCCATTTAGTACCGATCACCGTCTTGTGCTTGGGACGTGGGACAAGTCGCCATACTTTGAGGGCCTCAAATTGATTGAGTTCCTCTTGCATGGCCATGACCCAGTCCGGATCTTCTAAGGCTTCGGAAACGGTTGTAGGCTCGATCTTACTTAGGAAGCCAGAGAAGAAGCAGAAGTTTGCCGATGCGCCTTGTGTTTGAACTGGAGTACTGGGATCACCGATTATTTGGTGCAGGGGATGAGCTCTTGTCCATTTGGTGGTGTGTGGAAGCGGCTGCTGAGTGGAGTGTGATGTGTCCGGATCCACGTATCCACCAGTCGGAAGGTCTTGTACGGCTTCAAGTGTAGCAGGCTGGTTTCTCGGAGGAGACTTTGGTGGATTCGTCGAAGGTTGAGCAACTTCTGGTTCCGAGGAAGGCAGAGGATGATCTACGAGTGAAGTTGACGACGAATCTTCAGGAGCGATATCCGAGTTTTGAACTGGTTCCTCCGGGGGGATGGTTGTATCAGATGATGTTTTATTTTTGGAAGGGTGTCCTAGGCTATGCCTAGACTAATCCCTTGACAAATTATGACTGTAAGACATCAGCCTTGATTAAACCTCAGTGGCCACAATTTTTGTGTATGCCTGGATTAGAACCCTGGGCAGATGGGATATTCCACCACATCCCCCAGGGCCTTAACCAGTATGCCACAACCCTTGTGGTTGTATCAGATGATGTTGATGATGAAGGTTGAGGTGTCTCCGCAGTGATTGTTGGAGTGCTAGTCGAGGGTGGCAGACCGGAGAGATTCACCGAATCCTCGATTTGAGAAGCTTAAAGTCTTGGTTGCGCTGAGACACGAGGGGTAGAAACATTAAACATATCATCATAAAAGTATTGAAACAGAAAATCTAAATCAGAAAGTTGAGCATTCGACGTAGATGCGTGATTCGGATTTACTGCCGTTTGTGCAGACCCCGAACGTGAAAGTTCGGAAGCTAACACACTAGTTAAACCGGGTTCTGAACTGATTTGTTCAGAAGCCAATTTCGCGGCTTCGTCGAATGTCACGTTTACACTCTCAGTAACGGTTTTGGTCCATTTGTTGTAAACGTGATACGCCTTAGCCTGCATGGAGTATCCTATGAAAACTCATTCATCTGCCTTCGGACTGAATTTGTCGAGATCATCTTTGTCATTGAGGACGTAGCACGTGCATCCGAACGCATGGAAATACTTGATGTTCAGAACGCGGTTGTTGATGATCTCGTACGGTGTCTTGTTGAACCGATTGTTGATGATAGAGCGGTTTTGCATGTAGCATGTAGTTGGCACCGCTTCGGCCCAGAGAAATAAAGGCACCTTGGACTGTGACAGCATCGTGCGAGCGGCTTCGACGAGGGTACGATTGCGTCTTTCCACCACTCCGTTTTGTTGAGGAGTGCGGGCGGCCGAGAAGGTTTGCGAGATGCCGACTGATATCAGGTATTCGTTCACCGTTTGATTTTTAAACTCTGTCCCGTTGTCGGTCCTGATGGTCCGAACTTGCTGTCGAAGGTTCAGTTGTATAGTGTTCAAGTGTTGATGATCAGCTCCGGGATTTTGTCCTTCGAGCGTAGGAACTTCACCCAAGTGTAGCGTGAGAAATCATCCGCCATCACCAGGACGTACTTACGTTTGTTGATGCTCCGAACACGCATCGGTCCACACAAATCCATATGGATCAGTTCGAGGGACCGTGACGTGCTCGGAGCGGCCTTCGGCTGGTGCGTCGCTCGCTTCATCTTTCCCATTTCGCATGCTCCACAGACACGGTTCTTCATGAATTGAAGGTCGGGCATGCCTTTCACGTGTACGCCAAGCACTAGTTTGTTGATACTCTTGAAGTTCAGGTGCGAGAGACGTCGATGCCAAATCCACGCTTGTTGGGAATTGGCCTTTGACATCAGGCAGACAGAATTATCGGTCTTCAGGGCTGCAAGGTCGATGGTGTAGAGGTTGGTCTTTCGCGTTCCAACCAGTAGCTCCATTCCGACATCAGTGAGAATGCTACACCTTTTGGCTTTGAATCTAACCTTGAGATCTTTATCGCAGAATTGGCCGATGCTGAACAAGTTGTGTCCCAATCCCGCGACATATGAAACTTTCTTTATGGTGATCTTGTCTTGGACAATGTCGCCATAGCCTAAAATTGGCGCCTTGTCACCGTTTCCGAATCTCACGTCTCCGCAATATTGTTCTTTGTAGTTCGTGAGCAGCTCCCTCCTTCCGGTCATGTGCTTGGAGCATCGAGAATCTAAGTACCATACATGACCGTCCTGCAAAAACAAGTTTAGCGGACTTTAGGTACCCATTGGAAAATGGGTCCTGGAGGGTTAGATTTTACACCTGTCGGAGGAACCTGTTTTGTGGTAGGTTTCCTCTTGGGTGTAGGTTTACCCTCAGTTGGAAGAACCCGTTTTGAAATGGGTTTCCTTTCTTGCTTGGGTTTATCCTCTGATTGGGGACCCCGTTTAGAGTTAGATTTCTTTTTGTTTTTACGGGGTCTGCGAGTTGGTTTTGAATTAAAGACATGATACGAACCAAACCAATCAGGTGAATTTCTAATATCATCGAAGTCATTCCAACCACAACTAGAATAACACAGGCAATCATGCGATAACTGAATTAATTGCTGAATAGAATAAAGTTTAATTGGAAAATTAACATCTCATTCAACAAAATCATTCTTATGGTTCAAAGCACAATCATGCATGTTCATTCTAGGATAGAAAACAGTATTAAATGACTTCGGCGCCTCTTTCTTGATAGATTCCTTAGCTAGCCACTTTTGTTTGTCTTGTTTAGCTCGACCAGTTTTATCTGAAACAACATTGACGGCTTGGTCAGTGGATTTTGAGGAAACAGGATGTTTGTTAGTCGATCGATCGGTCTTTTGCCTCGGTTGTGATTGTTTTTGAGAATGTGACTTAGTTTTAGAAACCTTAGTCACAACCGGGGTCTTTGGTTTGGAACATTCACCCTTTTGAAAATTGACCGCTCGATTAACTACTGGCGAAAGAATGTCAGTATGACTTGGAAGAGGTTTTTCGAAGGGGAAAGATTCAAACTCTTCATCAGAATTACCCTCGGAATTCATAAATTCTGAAAAATCTACATCCGGAATCACTGGACTTGGACTGTTCGAGGGAGGTGAGGAACACTTTGTGCCTGTGTGTTTCGGGGAATTTGGTGCGGAAGCTAGGAAAAAGTCAGAGTTTAAATTCCTTAAAACACACTTATCTTGAGACTCTTTACCGTCTTGTGAAGATATTTTTCCAATGAAAGCTTTACATGAGGATGTATCAGATGAGTTGGAGGAAAGTTCGGGTGAAATCTGCTTTTCATTTTGGAGTAGGTCAATCTGCTCTTGGAGTTGACCATTTCTCGTATGCTCCTTCATCGCTTCTGTTGCCAAAGCAGACAGTTTTGATGTGAGCTTATTGATTTCACACCGAAGGATTTCCTATCCTTCACCCGACACATCTTCGGTTTTTACGGATTTGAGATTCTCAAGTTCTGTGATAAGTGCTTGCTTTTCCTTTTGAAAACTTGACCTTTCCTTCTCGAGTGACTCCTCTAACTCGACTATTTTTGCTTCCAAGACGAGTGATAACTCTATTTTTAGAGTTATTATTTCCTTTTATTTTACATTTTATTTTGTCAATTTTAGCCATTTTCACTTCTCAAAACCCCCATTCTTGGTATATTTCACGAAAACGAGCAAAAGGAGTGAACCATAGTCTTTAATAAATTATTTGGTGGAATTTGGTTGTTTGTCACGATTTTATCCGCAGTGACTTGCGGAGTGCCCACTCCGGATCCCACTATCAAGCTGACGAGAAGCAAAAGAAAAAATAAACTACTTGTTGGGATGTAAATATTCTGGAGAAAGGAAGGTTCAAAGGGCAGGTCAAAATGAGCTGGAAGTAGTACAAGTCTTCCTTAAAAAAGATAGCAAAAAGTACACCTTGTACCTTAAAGTAGCTTTTGGCAAAAGGTGAAGAGACCACTTGGGTAAAAGAACTATTCAAAGAGCTGATCTTCAGTTTGATACTATTCATTGGACAAGCCCATTGTTTGTACCCATGCTCTTTCCTAGTATATAAAGGAGCTTTGGGTGCCATTTATTGGAAGGAGTTTTGGGAGTAGATGTTTTATGTTGGTAAAGGTTTAGCTTTTGAATTCTCTCAACTACTACATTAGTGATAGCTTTAGTTCTTTATTTTACTGCAGTAGTTAACTTTAATTTTCTGTATTTTACTTTCTTAGTTTAATTTGTAGTTCGACATACACAGTGACAGGGACGAATTCTCGTTCCCCACTGTGGGTTCTATTCAAGTCACTTTCAATTTAGTTAAGTGCAACTTCTACTCTTTTGCTTTCTTTACTTTAGTTATGGGCTAAACATCTTTTGGGATGTAGGAAGGAGAAGTACCTGGATTTTATTAAAAATGCTTGAGTAATCTTTATACTTGGAATATTTTTTGTTTTGGTTATTCATTCTCGATTTATGCCCAAGGATGCGAACAAGCCGATCACTTGTAAGGATCTAAAGTCTAGTTCTCAACTCAGAAATGGGTAGAACGCAGTGATACGAGCTTGGATGATGCTAGGGAATTCGAAAGAATTCTTATGACACTTACGAAAGTGAGGTCGGCACAGTGAGCTAATCTCATCCCACTAGAGTAGTAGGCAAGCTAGTTGGTGTATCTAAAAACACATAGAATATTTGTCTCTACACATTCCATCGAGGCCTGAAAAGGTCCATTTTTGAGATTACCATTGACAAAACAATAAATACTAAGAGTATGGGATTTTTATCTAAACGGTGTGAGTATTTTGTAACCGGACTTTTCTAGCGAAAATGCCTACCTCGAATACAAGGATCACTTTTAAGACCAAGTATTTAGTATAAAATCTAGGGAAAATCTAACCTACATTCCTTCTTTTAAATCTTTGTTAAAATCATTAAAAGTAGCTTTTCACCAAACAAACCAAACTATTGCTTCCTCTCTAATCGAAACCTGTAAAAGGAGCTCATGAGAACCATATTGTCTTGATTGCCCAGTCTCTGTGGATACGATTCTGGTATTTTACCAACTATTACTTGTTGTGACGATCATAGTGGACAGTGTACACTTGCACTTCCCACTGTGGACAGTTTGCAACCCACTGCGATTAAAATACATATTTCACACGTATCAAGTTTTTGGCGCCGTTGCCGGGGACTGGCGTGATTTTAAATCTCAAGACATTAGTTTTTATTTGAGCCCGAGTAACTTGTTTTTCTAAGCTTTTCGTGTTGCATGCCAAGGCAACAACACGAACCACTTTTACCAAATCGACAACCCCCTGTGAACCCCACTGTGAACATGGCAGGCGTGGGAGGTGAGATACCCTTCAACCCACCACCACCAGTGGAGACCACAGTGACGATTGCCGATAGCAAAGATCGAAAAATACGGGACTATGCTACTCCGGGACTTAATGATTTAAGCTCCAGGATTCTAAGACCCCATATTATTGCACAACACTTTGAACTCAAACCGGTGATGTTTCAAATGATCCAAGCTATGGGTCAATTTGGAGGATTACCGTATGAGGATCCACACTCGCACTTAAGATCTTTTTTGGAAATGTCGGACTCCTTTCAACTTCAAGATGCGTCTGATGAGGCCTTAAGGCTGAAACTCTTCCCTTTTACATTGAGGGATAGAGCTAGAGCTTGGCTAAATTCACAACCACCAAATTCGATAATTACATGGGCAAACCTTGCTGAAAAGTTTTTACAAAAATACTTTCCTCCTACGAGGAATGTCAAGTTTCGAAATGATATCATTTTATTTCAGCAAGGTGAGGATGAAGCAGTTTCTGATGCATGGGAACGTTTTTAAGGAACTTTTACGAAAGTGCCCACATCACGGCATCCCACATTGCATCCAATTGGAGACCTTTTACAATGGTCTTTCCAATGATGCCAAGATCATCCTATATGCCACAGCTGGTGGAGCTTTTACAGCTAAAACCTACAATGAAGGGTATCAAATCTTAGAGAAAGTGTCCAATAACAACACCGAATGGTCAAACCCTAGGGCAAACATACCAAAAACCAACTCCATTGACTCAGATGCACTTAAAGCCATTAATGCACAACTAGTAGCCTTAACTAAACTAGTTTTAAATGGAAATATAGGACATGTCAATTCGGCAGTGGCCACTCCATAACTCCCTGAGAGTTGTTCTTTTTGTGGAGAAGAGCATACTTTTGACTACTGTCCTGGAAACCCTGAGTCTGTTAATTTGATGGGAACTCAATTTAGAAATAGCCCGTTTTCACAGACTTACAATCCAAATTGGAGAAATCACCCTAACTTCTCCTGGACTTTGAATCAAGGACTCCAACCCCCTGGGGTGAGTCAAGGGCAAAACAGGCCACAAAATCCACTTGGATTTCACCAGCCTAGTCATTTTCACAGTGGGCAGTCCCCATAACAATTTCAACAAAGACAACAACACGCACTTGATGCACCATCTTCACTCGAATCATTACTGAAAGGTTTCATGAATCAAACTCAGGCAGCCATGAGAAATTTTGAGACTCAACTAGGACAGTTAGCCGCCGAAGTTAAGAATAGACCACCAGGGACGTTACCTAGTGACACCGAACACGCTAGGGTGGTAGGAAAAGAACAAGTCAAGTCCATAACACTTAGGAGTGGAAAGGATCTGAAAGATATCATTTTTGGTTCTGATGATTCGCCTCAAATAACCACTGTTCCTAAACCCACGGTGGTCACTCCTCAAGTCACTGTCATCCCCATAGTGGGGACCGACATCCCTGAGCTTCCCACTTTTGGACCTGTTCCAAAACCTACTGTTCCAAAACCTACTATTCCAAAGCCAATACCACAGCCAACTCAAATTGACCCACAAAGTATTCCTTTTCCTAAAAGAATGAAGCAGAAAAATGTCGATGTTCAATTTAAAAAATTCTTAGACATTTTTATACAACTTCACATTAACATACCCTTGGTAGAGGCTCTTGAGCAAATGCCAAGCTATGTTAAATTTTTGAAGGATATTTTGAACAAAAAGAGGAAGTTGGGTGAGTTTGAGACTGTGGCTTTGACCAAGGAATGTAGTGACCTCCTTACTAGCAAGATTACACCTAAGTTGAAAGACCCGGGTAGTTTCACCATTCCATGCACAATAGGAGGACAAGAAGTAGGTCAAGCACTCTGTGATTTGGGAGCTAGTATAAACTTGATGCCATTATCAATTTTTAACAAGTTAGGTATTGGAGAGGCTAGACCCACAACCGTGACACTACAACTAGCCGACTGATCCATTGCCTACCCCAAAGGAAAAATAGAAGACGTCTTGGTCCAGGTGGATAAATTTATCTTCCCCGCCGATTTTCTAATTCTAGATTATGAGGCCGATAAAGATATCCCAATCATCTTAGGGCGTCCGTTTCTTGCAACCGGACGAACTTTGATTGATGTACACAAAGGAGAACTCACAATGAGAGTTAATGACCAAGAGGTGACATTCAATGTCTTCAAGGCCCTTAAGTATATGGACACCGAAGACTGCTTTGCTTTGAGTTCGATTTATGGAACCCACAGTCTTGACACAGTGCCCACAGTGTGGAGTGAGAGTGAGCACTCCAACCTTGAGAGTGATGACACTTTTGAGGATGAGTGTAATGAGATTTTGAAAGCTTTTGAGCGGCTAGATTTCAAGGATAGACATGTCAAACTACCATCCCCAAATCCCCCTGACTTGAATTTGAAGCCATTGCCTTCCCACTTAAAATATGCCTACCTCAATGAGTTAGAAGAACTCTGTCGTCACTCCTACATAAATGAAAAAACCAACAAGGAGAAGACTAAGAGGGGGCCTGACCAAAAAATCACTCATGGAAAGTTTGTGGAGGGACAAAAAGTGCTACTTTTTAATTCAAGGTTAAGGATGTTTCCGGAAAAATTAAAATATCGATGGAAAGAACCATACAACATTGTCAAAGTGAGTCCCTTTGGAACAATGGAGTTAAAATCCCCACAGTCTGGTCAAACGTTCAAAGTCAATGGGCAGAGGGTGAAACATTTTCTGAATGAGAGTGCTCACATTGTACCCCACTCTCCACCCCACTATGGTTAAGAAATATCGGAACCGCTTGTAAATATTTTATTTCAGTTATTTGCTGCCTTTTTATTATTTTTAGTCTTTTTAATTCTGCATGGTAGTTTGTTTTAATGTGTGTAGGAGAGATTTTCAACTTTTGAAGGAAAAGTCAAGAGAAAGCTTCGCAGTGGGCAGATGAAAGTCCCTGCGTTCCCCACTTCCAATCTGACGGACGATAGGACAGTTTTTGGGGGGCCCAAGGCTGACACACATCAACTTTTCTCACACAAGGTGTCACCTTTTTGCTACCACATGTCCTATTGCCTTGTCTCAAGAAAAAAGCCATCATTTCTTTTCTCTTTCTCTCTCTCCCAACCGTTCCCTCCAATACCAAAAGAAAAACAAAACCTCTTCAATTCCAAAAACCACTCAACTCCTAAAATCTACTTTCACTTCCAAATATTCAAAAAGACTCTTCTTCTCCATTCTCTCAAAGACACCGAACCACCCACAATATTCTTCCAAAAAAATCCTAGAAATGGCCAGAAGCAAAAGATTGACCACTCACCCTGAAGAACCCAACCATGCGGCGGTCCGTCGTAGAACCGCCGAGAGCCACCCGCCGGAAACCATCACCGGCGATGTAAATGAACCGCCGCCGGTCTCCGGTGAAAATCCGATAGTCGCTGATATTCTAGACACGGGTTCTTCCAAGCAAGAAAGTCCGAGGGCTGTGTCTTCATCACGGGTCTCGGCCACCAATCAAAGCCATCTTGATGAACAGGCATTAAAGGCCGAGGTGGAAGAAAGGAGATTGGAAGAGGAGTTCAACCTAAGAATGGCTGCCATTAGAAAAAGAAAAGAAGAAGTCAAGAAACGGTAGGGAGAGGAAGAGGAAAGGGTGCGAAAAGAGGAGGAAGAAAGGTGATTGGAAGAAGAAAGGATTAAGGCCGAAAAAGAGAGGATATTCGAGGAAGAAAGAAAAAGGGCAGAGGCTGAAGTGTTCCATGAAGAAGAAGAGTTGAGAAGAAAGGTAGAGGAAGAATACCAACACCATTATAGCCAAATGGACAATACCGTGGATATGGAAGCACTGCGGAAGGCTGCCCACAGTGGGGAGAACCCCATCATTCGGGCTATGAGGAAAAGAGGAATGGTCACCAGGTCTAGGGTGACCATGTCGCAGAAATCACCAACCAAAAAGCCGCGAAGACAATCGTCGAGGAAAGGTAAGGGTCTCGAACCCTCTTTGAGTTCATCTTCTGTGGAAATTGATGTCGGGAGTGAACAAATGCCATCTAACAACCCATACCTGTCCACTGTGGGGACTGAACATGCCCCTAGTGGGGTGCCTAGGCAGTTCACCACTCCCTTAGTAGCAGCCCACTATGGTAGAATTTATAAGCAGAGATTGAATTTAGAGAGGGGCTTTGACCCCGAATTTGTAGAGGCAAACCCATTCATCAAAAATCGGGTTTTAGAACAAGACTGGACGACGGTGGCATCTGCCAATCGTCGAGCAAATGCCCTCTAGTTCGGGAATTTTATGCCGAGGCCTCGCAAACCAAAGACTCCTTTGTTACTGTTCGAGGAAAAACAGTGTATTATCATGCTAGTGCCATCAACCAGGTCCTTGGAATTCGGACCCCACCTACTTGTGCATTTACACAGTTTTTGCAGAAAATAAGCCCTGTTGATGAAGATTTGATTTTAAGAGAAATAGCAGTGGAGGGAAAGCCCTGGGATATGGACGGTACGCGCAAATGCTTGCATGCTAGCTCCCTCACTACCGAGGCTGCTGTGTGGTTTGCGTTTGTTCGGGCTACCGTATCCCCCACTTCTCATGATACTACCCTATCGATGCACAAGTGTGCTTTGTTGTACTGCATCCTTACGGGTAAGCCGATCAATCTGGGATCCCTCATGTTTTCCGCCATCCACACAGCCCGCACGAGAAAGAAGGTAATCTTGCCCCTCCCTTGTCTTATCACTTCATTACTAATAGAAGCGGGAGTACCCGCAGCTGCAGAGGATCAATGGCTCGTTTCAATGAGCAACATTAGCGTGCTAACCATAAAGAAGATGGGCCGAGCGATCACCACTCCTCCCCGAGAGCATGCCGATGCTGATCCCACTGTGAGGATCGCTGATGATCACACTGTGAGAACCGCTAGTATCCCACTCCGTCAGCCCACTGAAGGAAGTTCAAGCAACCCCATGACCGAGATCTTGTCCGAACTGAAGAAGCTCACGTACCGTGTCGAGTTCATGGAAGCCCAGCAGATGTATCAGAACAGGGCGACCCAATATTTTTGGATGTACACACGAGACCGGGATGAAGTCATGAACAAGATGTTCGAAGGTGCCGATCCTGAATTAGTGACACAACTCCCCGACTTCCCCGAAGATATCTGCCCAACAAATGCAAGTGATGATGAACTCGATGAAGAGTCCGCTGCAAGTTCACCGCAAGCAACCCCGACCCGTTGAATGGTTTGTTAAAACTTTGGTTCCACTCGTTTGCTCCCAAAAACAATTTTAATTTCTGTTTGGTTGGATTTTTTTGCCTATGGCTAGGCATTTGACAACGTTTGCTACATTTTTATTTTTGGTTTAATGATGCATGAAATCCTACCGCTGGGTAAGTACTTTTGGGTACTAACGTATTTGTTGTTTGAATGCTTGTTTGATCTCGTTTCCATTTCAAGGTACAACTTTCGGCTTCCGACTTAAAAAGGTCCCTTTTGTAAGAACAAATCTCAACTTGTCCCGTAAAATGATATAGGCCATTTTTTTGCATCCACACACGACCCTTTTTGAAACCCCCAACCACCTCTTTTACCCCAATTTCCATGTCACAGTGGGGACACTGTGAGATCTTAAGTTTGAGGTGGGGATTTCCAGAGTGACTTCCAGTCTGCCCACAGTGGGGACACTGTGAAGTCCAAGTTTGAGGTGGGTAAGCCATACCCCCCTCCCAAAAAAAGAGAAAATACAAAAATAGAAGAAAATCGGAGTATCACTAACAAAATTGATGGTGTGCCTTTTCCGGACCATCAAAGTGCTCACTCCCAAAAAAACATGGTGTGCCTATTCTGGACCATCAGAATACCCACTCTCACAAAAATAGCCATACCCAAAATAAAGCCTGAAAGTGTACGTACTTATCCTTGCAAAATACAAAACACCCACTTCGTGAAATAAAAATCTCAAAGCGAGATTTTCGGTCCATTTTTGGATTCGCATGCCGAAACCCTTGGGAAAATATTCAAAGCCATAAACCCTTCGAACCCAAGAAAGCCCAATTGATCAATGGTAAACAAGGGAAATATTTCGTCAAGTACAAAAGTGAAGTTTTTAAGTTTGGAACCGAAGGAAGTATCGGAGGAAGGAGATCAACACCCATTCAAAGCGAGAAATAAGTAAGTACCTGAAACTCATAGTGCACAATTTCATTTTATTTATTTCTTTTTATTACTTGGGGACAAGTAATGGTTTAAGTTTGAGGTTGTGATAACTCTATTTTTAGAGTTATTATTTCCTTTTATTTTACATTTTATTTTGTTAATTTTAGCCATTTTCACTTCTCAAAACCCCCATTCTTGGTATATTTCACGAAAATGAGCAAAAGGAGTGAACCATAGTCTTTGATAAATTATTTGGTGGAATTTGGTTGTTTTTCACGATTTTATCCGCAGTGACTTGCGGAGTGCCCACTCCGGATCCCACTATCAAGCTGACGAGAAGCAAAAGGAAAAAGAAACTACTAGTTGGGATGTAAATATTCTGGAGAAAGGAAGGTTCAAAGGGAAGGTCAAAATGAGCTGGAAGTAGTACAAGTCTTCCTTACAAAAAGATAGCAAAAAGTACACCATGTACCTTAAAGTAGCTTTTGGCAAAAGGTGAAGAGACCACTTGGGTAAAAGAACTATTCAAAGAGCTGATCTTCAGTTTGATACTATTCATTGGACAAGCCCATTGTTTGTACCCATGCTCTCTCCTAGTATATAAAGGAGCCTTGGGTGCCATTTATTGGAAGGAGTTTTAGGAGTAGATGTTTTATGTTGGTAAAGGTTTAGCTTTTGAATTCTCTCAACTACTACATTAGTGATAGCTTTAGTTCTTTATTTTACTGCAGTAGTTAACTTTAATTTTCTGTATTTTACTTTCTTAGTTTAATTTGTAGTTCGACATACACAGTGACAGGGACGAATTCTCGTTCCCCACTGTGGGTTCTATTCAAGTCACTTTCAGTTTAGTTATGTGCAACTTCTACTCTTTTGCTTTCTTTACTTTAGTTATGGGCTAAACATCTTTTGGGATGTAGGAAGGAGAAGTACCTGGATTTTATTAAAAATGCTTGAGTAATCTTTATACTTGGAATATTTGTTGTTTTGGTTATTCATTCTCGATTTATGCCCAAGGATGCGAACAAGCCGATCACTTGTAAGGATCTAAAGTCTAGTTCTCAACTCAGAAATGGGTAGAACGCAGTGATACGAGCTTGGATGATGCTAGGGAATTCGAAAGAATTCTTATGACACTTACGAAAGTGAGGTCGGCACAGTGAGCTAATCTCATCCCACTAGAGTAGTAGGCAAGCTAGTTGGTGTATCTAAAAACACTTAGAGTATTTGTCTCTACACATTCCATTGAGGCCTGAAAAGGTCCATTTTTGAGATTACCTGTTAGATCTGAAGTTTTGTCAATAAACCAAGTGTTGAAAATCTGATAAGAAGACTCAGATGTTCTGAGTAGAGAAGTCAGAGGTCTGACTGTGAAAGCTCAGAAGTATTGATCAGTGAAATCAGAAGTCTGGAAAGAGAAGTCAGATGTCTGAGTTAAGGAGTCAGAAGATCTGAGAAGCTTTATCAGAGAATGTTCAGAAGTTCTGAACTACCTGTTCAGAACTTATGACGAGATACTTTACTTAGTATTTTATAAACTAATTAGGACACGTGTTATGTTCTTATTAGTCTTTCTTATTTGTACTGTAGCTTTAAGATGTCCGTTACAGTATAAATAGTAGTTAGCTCTATGTTGCTAACTGATTGATTTTTCCCGTATAACTTTGTATTCATTCTTTGTAATCTTTGAGATTCTCTCTCTCTTAGATCTGTAATTCTGTTCATCATTGAATACAATTGGGCTTGATCATACAACTTCTCAATTACTGCTTTCTATATTGATTGTAAGATTAGATCCTGTTCTTTCAATTGGTATCAGAGCCAATCAACAAACAAATTCGTTCAAGATTGTTATCGCGAAGATCAATTGATCAATTTCTTGAAGATTTCTTGATTCATTCAAAATTCGATTCCGCTGCTAGGGCTAGTTCTTGAATTCTTGGCAATTCTTGAATTTCCTGTTACATTTCGATCAAGAAACTCGAATTTGTCTTTCTGTTGAATTTTCTTACAATCATGTCTTCTAAAGAATATCTAGCCATGGGATCTGAAACCAAACCGCCGGTTCTTATACCAGAAGAGTATCAGCAATGGAAAATTCGTATGATCCAATTCCTAGACAATATTGATGAAAATCTAATGGTCTCTATTCGAGAAGGTCCAATTGAAGTGTACATCGATGTTGCTGCAACCCCTGCTACAGAGACAACTCCAGAAATTCCAGCGACCAGGGTAAAAAAGAGTTATTCCCAATACACAGCTGAACAGAAGAATAGGCATGCTATTGACAAAAGAGCAATTACTTTGATGACTTTGGCTGTCCCAAATGAGGTTCTTAACAGGATTGATAGTGGATCATCAGCTAAAGAAATGTGGGACGAATTGGAAAGGCAAATGTTAGGAACTGTGAGATCTATTCAGGCAAAGTTAAATCAAAGCATAAATGCTTATGAAAGGTTCAAAGCAAAAGAGTCAGAAAGTTTGACACAGACATACAGTAAATTTTGCACTATTCTAAATGACTTGAGAAGAAATGGACTGAAGAAAACGAAGTCAGAAATAAATTACAAATTTCTGAACAGTCTAAATTCAGAATGGTCATCATTTGCCATAAGTCTGCAAATGAACAAGGATATGTGTGAAGAAGACTTAAATGATCTATTCTGTGTTCTTAATCAACATGAAGACTCTGTCAAGTTAGTTGTGGAAGAGAAGAAAAATGTTGTTGATCAGTTAGCGTTCTTATCAAAGTCCAAAGCAATCAAAGCACCCAAAAAGACTGCATATCTATCAGAGATACCTAATCTGGAAGAATCTGACAAGGAAGAAGGATCAGAAGATGATGAAGATATCAAGATAATGGCTGAGAAACTAGCTTTGTTGACAAATACTTTCAATAAAAGGTATGGGAAGGGTAGATTTCAAGGAAATTATAAGAGAGTTGGGAGTTCAGATTATAAGAAGAAAGAAGACAGAGAAGAAAATAAGTTTGAAAGGAGAGTAGAGAGAAGTGAAGAAAACAATGAAGAGAAGGATGAAAGAAAAGAAAAGAATCTGTGTTTCAAGTGTGGAAAATCTGGCCACTATGCTAAGGATTGCAGAGTTAAAATTGTGAAAGACTATGAGTACTACACCAAGAAGGCTCAGCTTGCAAAGAAGAGAGATGATAAAATTGCTTTATTGGCTGAACAGGAGAATTGGTTGTACTATACTTCTGATGAAGATGATCATATCAACTTTCCACAGATGCAGAGCTATATGGCAAAAATGAGGAATGAGGATGATTCTGATTTTGAAGATGCTGATTCTGAGTCATCTGCTGAGGTACATTCTTCACTTGAATTAGAGTTAATGACACAGATTGGTGAAATGAAAACTGAATTTGCTAATCTAAGAAAACAGATAAAAAGAGAAAGAAAATTGGTTAACAAATTCAGAATTGAAAAAGAAGTAATAAAAGAACAATATGAAGAATCTGAGGCTGAGAAACAGAAAGTTAAAGATGAAAATTCTGAATTGATGAAAAGGCTTTCTGAACTAAAAGTTGAGTTTTCAAAAATAAAGGATGAAAAAGGTGATTTACAAATAAAATTTGATATGTTATTTGAAGAAAGAAAGAATTTATACACCAAAATTAAAGAATTAGAAGATCTGAATTTGAAAAGGGGTCAGACTCAGCAAACACTAAATCTTTTATTAAGCAATGTTAAAGATACAAGATTTTACAACCCAAAGAAGGGATTGGGATTGGAAGAAAATGTCACTTTAAAAAGAGCTCCAATTAACTTGTATGAAAAACTTCAAGTTTCTAAGCCAAAAATCCCAGAAATTGTTGAAGTTTTCATAAGACCTGCTAGTTCTATAACAAGTTCTGACAATTTGCAAAGACCAAACTCTAAAAAGTCAGATGAGAAAATTTCTGAGTCTAAAACAGAAAAGTCAGTTGGTTCAGAAGAAAAGGTTAAGAAAGAAGTTTCTAAACCAACAGATGAGAAGCCAAGATACAATGATACTAAATTCAAGTATGATTCTTTAAATGTCAGCTACAAAAATAAACAACCAAGTTTTTCATATCATGACATTGAGAGCATATTTGACACAAGTAAAAATTCTGAAACAGTCAATCAGAAGTCTGAAACTTCTAGTCAGGATTCTGAACTCTGAGTCTGTAAATCAGAACTCTGACTCAGGTAGTCAGACATCTGAGTCTGTAAATCAGAACTCTGACTCAGGTAGTCAGAAGTCTGATTCAACTGGATTTTCTGAAACAAAATCAGATGAATTTTTGAAACTTGAAAAGAGATTTAATCTTGTGAGTCAAGAACTTGAGGACTTAAGGAAAGCTTATGATGAACTTGAAAATGATTTCTGTGAGGTGGATATTAAACTTGAAGAAGTTTTGAAAGAAAAGAATATTTTTATTCAGAAAATAACAGAGCTTGAAAAACTGAAGACTGAGTATGATCTTTTTAAAATTAATGCTTCAAGAGAAAATGATAAATTCTTTAATGAATCAAGTACATATGAAAAAGGTGAATCGTCTAATTCTTCTAACAAAAAGAACTTGAATTTTTCAGAAAAAGAAGAAAGCAAAAGGAAAGATGATCTTGCAAAGTTGAATGATCTGAAAAGGGATCTTGAGAAGCTTAGAATGAAATCTACTTCTGAACTCAAAGCTAGAAATTCTTGTAATAAGGGCAATTGTACTCTGAACAGTATCAATAAAAATGAAATGACCTATGTTTCAGATTTATTGTCACTTGCAAAGAAAAATCTTGTTTGTGTTAGATGTAAAAATGATTCATTCCAATATTCTCATAAATGTCAAGTCAAAATAACTTCTGTTTCATACATAAGAAAAGATATTCAGAAAGTTTCTGTTCCTCAAAATACAGAAAAGAAGAAAATTTCTGTTCCTCAGACTCAGAAGAAAGAAAAGATAAAAGAAAAGAAAGTTGAAAATATAGCAAAACCAAAAGTTACAACTCTCAAAAAGAATTTGAACAAGCTTATAAGCAGAAAATGTTCTGACTTCATAAAAGTTCAAGGAAAGTGGTGTTTGAAGAAAGATTTTGAGTGGAGAGTAAAAGGTACTAATGTTAAATCCAATGACAAAGCTAACAAAGATGGACCCATTCCAAAATGGGTACCTAAACCTAACTGATCCTTTTGCAGGACTGTCATGTGTGGTTTTTAGATTCAGGAGCTTCAAGACACATGACAGGTTAGAAGTCTTTTCTATCAAACTTCACAGAAAAGGCTGGAGGAGCAGTAAACTTTGGAAATAACAGCAAAGGACAAGTCAAAGGTTATGGGGATTTAACTAAAGGGGATATGACTATCCAAAAGGTTTTCTATGTTGAAGGATTACAGCATAATCTTTTCAGCATAAGTCAGTTTTTAGACAGTCTTTGTCAAATTAAGTTTCAAATAACAGGTTGCATGATTTTAACTGAAAATGATGTTAAAGTCTTCTGGGCCAAAAGACATATGGACTTATTTGTAGTTAATTTTTCAAAATTGAAAACATTAAATACAGTTTGTCTTTTATCAAAATCAACTGCAAATGAATGCTGGCTTTGGCACAGAAGATGTTCTCATCTGAATTTCAAAGATCTTAATAATCTTGTTGCAAAACATCTGGTTAAAGGCTTACCAAAGCTTAAATTTGAAAAAGAATCATTATGCTCAGCTTGTGAAATGGGCAAGATGAAAAAGAGTTCTCACAAATTAAAAATGGACTCATCTTGCAAAGCACCATTAGAAATGATTCATACTGATCTTTGTGGTCCAATTTCAGTTCAATCTATGGGAGGAAAGAAATATATGCTTGTGATTGTTGATGAATTCTCCAGATACACATGGGTTGAGTTCCTAAGAGCTAAGTCAGAAGCTGCTACTACATTGATAAATTTTATCAAAAGGATTCAAGTTCTCTTACAACTTCCAGTTCAGAAAATCAGAAGTGATAATGGAACAGAGTTCAGAAATGAGACTCTTCAGAATTTTTTAGAAAGTTCTGGGATTTCTCACAATTTTTCTGCTGTCAGAACTCCTCAACAAAATGGTGTTGTTGAAAGGAAGAATAGAACTCTAGTTGAAGCTGCGAGAACAATGTTGGCTTATGCAAATCTTCCTACTTTCCTATGGGCTGAAGCAATTGCAACTGCTTGTTTTACACAAAATAGAACTTTAATCAATAAGAGATTAAATAAGACTGCTTATGAACTGATAAATAAAAGAAAACCATTAATCAAATTCTTTCATGTTTTTGGTTGCAGGTGCTATGTTCTCAGAGACAGAGAAAATCTTGCCAAATTCGATAAAAGGCAGATGAAGGATACTTTGTGGGTTATTCTTTAACTTCCAAAGCATTCAGAATCTACAATAGAAGAACCAAGAGGATGATGGAGAGCATAAATGTAACTTTTGATGAAGCCAGAATGCGGACTTCTGAACAAGACAGTTCAGAACTCATGCTGAACAAGACAAAAATGACTTCTGATACAGATTCTAATCCTATTTGTTCAGAACTCAATTTACTGTTTAAGGATGCTTTTAGTGAACTAATTTCTGATTCTTATGCAGAATATGAAAACCCAAAGATGGTCAAAGAGATGAAAAATAAGACTCCAGAAATAGTTCAATCAACTGTAATTTCTGACAAAGGTCCATCAGAGGAATGTCCAAATCTAATACATACAAGTGGTGAAAATTCTGAACCTTGTAATCAGAATTCTGATTCTTGTACTCAGAACTCTGAACAAGTCACTCAGAATTCTGACTTCATTAATCAGAACCCAAACTTGGATATGACTTCTATTCATACATCAGAACAAGGGGACAATTCAGAATTACAAGCAATCATTGATGAGAATGATGCAAACAACAATTATTCAGAGATTGATGTACTTCCTAGTGCAAATAAATGGACTAAAAATCATCCTATTCATCAAGTAATAGGTGATCCTTCAGCAGGAGTAAAAACCAGATCAGCTACAGCAAATGAAGCAATGTTTGCTGGTTTCTTGAGTGTGATTGAACCAAAGAAAGCTAATGAAGCCTTAGAGGATCCAGACTGGATTTCAGCAATGCAAGAGGAATTGCTTCAATTTGAAAGAAATAAAGTCTGGAGACTCATCCCAAAGCCTGAAGGTAAATCTATTATTGGAACTAAATGGGTGTTCAGAAACAAAAAGGATGAATCAGGTGTTGTCATCAGAAACAAGGCAAGATTGGTTGCTAAGGGATACTGTCAACAAGAGGGAATTGATTATGATGAGACATTTGCACCAGTGGCAAGAATAGAGGCAATCAGAATATTTTTAGCCTATGCTGCACATAAAAATTTCAAGGTGTATCAAATGGATGTCAAATCAGCCTTTCTAAATGGCAAACTTAATGAAGAGGTGTATGTCCATCAACCTGAAGGTTTTGTTGATCCAGAATTCCCTGATCATGTTTATATTTTAGACAAAGCTTTATATGGTCTAAAGCAAGCACCACGAGCCTGGTATGACACTCTTACTAAACACCTGTTAGGTTCAGGATTCAAGAAAGGTAAGATTGACACAACTTTGTTTTTAAAGAAACAGGGTGATGATTTGATTCTGATTCAGATTTATGTTGATGACATAATATTTGGTTCTACCAGTCCAGAATTATGTGATAATTTTTCAAAAATCATGTCATCTGAATTTGAAATGAGCATGATGGGTGAACTGAATTTTTTCCTTGGTCTTCAAGTCAAACAATTACCAAAAGGTATTTTTATAAATCAAGGAAAATATGTCAGAGATATTCTGAAAAAGTTAAAAATGTCTGATTGTGCTTCTATGAGAACACCTATGGCAACTAACATAAAGTTAGATGCTGATCTCAAAGGTGTTTCAGCAGATATCAAACTTTATAGAGGCATGATTGGATCATTACTTTATTTGACTGCAAGTAGACCAGATATTATGTTTTCTACCTGTTTCTGTGCTAGATTTCAATCTAACCCGAAAGAATCACATATGTTGGCTGTCAAAAGGATTTTAAGATATCTCAAAGGAACACCTGATCTAGGTTTATGGTATCCAAAAGAAACTGACTTCAAATTGACTGCTTTCACTGATGCTGATCATGCAGGAAGTAGGTTGGACAGAAAGAGTACATCTGGTGCTTGTCACTTTTTGGGAGATAAAATAGTGAGTTGGGCATCAAAGAAGCAGAATTGTGTATCCACTTCAACTGCTGAAGCAGAGTATGTTGCTGCTGCTGCTTCATGCTCTCAAACATTGTGGATGAGAACACAACTCATGGACTATGGATATCAGCTTAACAAAATTCCCATCTATTGTGACTCAGAAAGTGCAATTGCCATTACTCAGAACCCTGTTCAACATTCGAAGACTAAGCATATAGATGTGAGGTATCATTTTATAAAGGACTATGTGGAAAAAGGAACTATAGAGATGCACTTTGTGCATACAAAGTATCAATTGGCTGACTTGTTCACAAAGCCTCTTGATCACAAAAGGTTTTCTTTTCTCATATGTAAAATAGGAATGCTTAATCTGCCTAATTGAAAATATTTTTTTCTTAAAAATGCTAAATTTTTCTAAGTAAACTTGTCTGAGTAGTGTACTCAGAACTTCTGAGTCTTGAGATCAGAACTTCTGAGTCTTGAGATCAGAACTCTGAGTCTTGAGTTCAGAACTTCTGAGTCTTAAGATCAGAACTCTGAGTCTTGAGTTCAAAACTTCTGAGTCTTGAGGTCAGAACTTCTGAGTCTTGAGATCAGAACTTCTGAGTCTTGAGATCAGAACTTCTGAGTCTTGAGTTCAGAACTTCTGAGTCTTGAGTTCAGAACTTCTGAGTCTTGAGATCAGAACCTCTGAATCTTAAGGTCAGAGATTCTGAGTCAATACTTCAGCAATCTAACTTTCAAAAAAAAAAAATTTATTTTTGAGAAATACAAATAACTTCAACTGTATGGATTATGCTTCTTCTATTATCTTTTTATCTCATCTTTATGTATCATTAATAGTCAAATGCATGCTCAAGTCAAGGGGGAGCATCAAAATTCTTTTGGAAATCATTTTGTGATGCTTAAAAGATTTGTTTTCATTTCTTATCGCTAATCATTCTAAGAACAAGCTTTTAATGATAAATTTTTTGTTATTCAAACTATATCTGAATTAAAAACTTTTCATATTCAGATATAAGATTTTAAATGATCCTTTTTAAATCATCATAATATTAACAGAATTTTGATGATAAAAAGTGCTTCTATCTGTTCAAACCTCTTCTGAATAATCAAAATGTTTTATATTGGTCAGAAGTTGATTTTAAATGACATTTTGGTTACAAGGCAAAATTCTTCTGAGTCATGGAATCAGAACATCTGTGCGTGTTATTCAGATCTTTGACTTGAGTCAAAATTCTATCCACTAACACGTGTCAGCTTCATATTTGTTTGACAATGCCACGCATTTCATTTAAATCCTTTGTGGTATTTCAAATGTGTTGACTCCGTTATAACATTGATTTCGCTTTTCCGTTAAACCTTTCAACTTCGCGGATTTTAAATAGGTCTTAAAATCCCTATTTCAAATTTCTTTCAAATTCCAGAGCGAAACGTGAGATACGAATCAAATCCAGAGTTCTTTGAGTCTGTTTTCTTCTTAAATCATGTCTGAAATACGAAGAAGTGGTCCAATTTCTCTACATTCTACAAAATCGATAATGGATTCATCCGATTCGGAAAATGATGAAGTACAAAATAGAGTTACAGAGGAAGGGGCAATAAGAAATGATGAAGAAGATGAACAAATGGATGAATCTGAAGGAAATGCGGATGAGGTAAACGTTAATATTGAACATGAACAGAGTGCTGCAGGTTCTTTTATGCCAGATAGATCTACTTTAGTGGAAAGAATTGTTCCTGAGAGTGAATGGTTGAAATTATCTGAAAATAACTGTGTTATATTGTTTGAGGAAAGTCGATTTAAACCTGAACACAGAATTATCATGGAGTTATTCAAACATCATCCTTATAGAAAATGGTTTACAAGAAGCAAAAATGTTCCTGTTCAGTACATACAACAATGGTGGAAACATCTTAGGTTAGAAGATAATAAGTTTGTGTCTGAAATTGGAGGAGTGACATTTGCCTTATCTATCTCTGCACTAAGAGAAATGCTGAATCTACCAGAGAAAGATGATGTACAAAGAAGAACAGATTTTGAGGATTCACCCTTAACAGAGGAATTAATAGCAGAGTTTATGAAGTTGGGATACAATGAAGGATTGAGGACTCTCAGTTTGTTCAGAAGAAACAAATTACCACCTATTTGGGCTTGCTTCTTTCATGTGGTAAATAAATGTGTGTCAGGGAAGAATAGCTCTGCTGATCAAGGTTCTAAACAAATTCTTCAGATATTTCAGGGTTTAGTGAAGAATAGGCATTATGACTATACTTTAATACTTTGGGAAGATATGAAGAATACATTTGAGAAGAATCAGAAAGCAATTCAGAAGAAAACAAAGGATGCTCCACTGACATACATTCCTTACATAAGGTACTGGCAAATTGTTATTTGGTATGCCATGCAGGAAAACAGAACAATCTCAAGAAGAACAAATGAAGAGCATGGTCCTACATTTTATTTGGGTAAGATGACCTCAGTAACAAGACTTGAAAACTACCCCAATCATAAACTATTGCCAAAATCACTTAGGAACTATATTCCAAGGGAGAGTGAGATTTTAAAAGCTTATTGCACCTCTATGGGAATTGAATTACCTCAAATCCCTACCCAAGAGGACCAACCTGAGAAGAGAGGTGAGGGGTCTAGTCGAATTAGAGAGGGGGAGGATGTTCAGATGGGTGAACATTCTGAGAGACTTGAGGGGAAAAATTCTGAGAGCTTGGTTAGATTTGGTGAGGAAAAACAGAATGAGAGTGATGAGGATGAGAGATTGTCAACAGAGGTTCAAACAGAAAGAGATGCCTCTGAACCAGCTAATCTTGACCAGGTAACCACAAATGCTATTGGTTCACATCTCTTGGTGTCCAATATTGAAACAAACACCATGGACCTAGTGGTGGATCTTGAACAACCCATCCATATCCACTCAGAAGCATTTCAACATGCTACTGTTTCACACAAATCCGGGGAACAATCCCAAACTCATTTGGAGGGAGGTGATAAATCCCAATTTATTTTTCAACACATTGAGTCTGAATATCACAGTCCTATTCATATTGAGCCTGAAATTCCTTTTGACACTTGCACAAATCAGGAATTTCGTATTCCTGAAACAACATTCATAGACATACCTAATGTTGGGTGTCGAGGATTGGATGGAAGTCCTGGTGAGGTGAACATTACAAAAGCCTCATTTAAACGTGCATCTGTTGTACAAGATGACTGTGTGTTATCTACAAGCCATGAGCCCTCTGGGCACATGAAAACTGGACCATCTGTTGGTTCAGGTTCACTGTTAGAAACTTCTGAATTTGAAAAGATTCAGAAACAAAACAAGGAGATGGGGGAAAAGTAGAAAATTTGGAGAAGAAGGTGGAGGATTTGAATGATGAGATGTCAGAGTTGAAAGTTGTGTTGGAGAAAAAGTTGATTTCTGTTGAAACCAAAGTAGATGATGTAAAGAAATCCTTGGATTCTCACAAAAAGGAGATCGTGGATATAATGTCTGGTTTTCAAAAAGATATGTTAAAACAAATGCAAGGTATGCAGGAATCTATACTGAAAGCACTGAGTGTATCTTTGGCTTCTACTTCAAAGCCTCTTGATCCTGTTCCTATTGCAGAAGCTGAACCTGAAGTTGCTTTTAATCAGAACTTGAAAAGAAAGTTTGATGATAATGAGCCTCATGATCATCAAAAGGGGGAGAAAAGACAAAGGTTAAGTTCTGATGATGATATTGGCATAGAAGATTTTGAGATGGCAGATATGCAATTAGCTAGTACAAAAAGTTCAGAAGATCAGATACAGGAAAATTTAAAGGCAATAACTCATATAGTTCAGATTGATAGCTCAGATACAGAGGAAATGGAGTTGGAAAGTATAGATGGTGGTGAGTCAGATAAAACAGAGGAATTGAACTTAGACATAGAAATGGAAAGAAACTCAGATGAAACTGAAGCTATTGAGGAATCTGTATTGAGATCAGAAAAGACAGTGGAAAGTGAAGTGGTCAACATGTGTACAGATATTGTGGTGTATAACAAAGAAAAAATGACGGATTCTGAATTAAAAGAAAGGAGGTTAAGTGAAGAGTTGATCAGAAGGATGCATAATAATTTAGTCAGAGCTTTGAATGTTCAAAAAGTTCAGCAAGGAATAAAAATGATAAGACCTATTGATCTAATGGGAGAAGAAGACAGAACTGTGAATTATACTCAGGATTTTGAAGATGATTTTAGATTTAACTTTTGTGATGAGTTAAATACAGAAGAAGAGTATGTGAAAGTGAAAGACTTCTTTATGCCTTCTGAGTATGTATTCAGAAAACCAATTGAGATCCCAAAGATTAAATTGCAAAGACTAGAAGAACCTGTATGTGATTTCATTCTAGAGTTAAGTGATGTGCCATTAGCCAGACAATTTCATGATGATATCTTTCCTGAGGAAATATATGATAATCTCTACTACACAGAAGGAGAGTATGAGCCTTTGGAAAGTAATATTGATGGTTTTATGGATGACAGAGCTCAGATGGTCTACTCAGAAGCTTCTAACAGGTTCAGAGTTCCTGACACAAAACTGCATATTCAGAAAAGAATTGAGAAAGTTCTGATGTTTCAACAAGATGAATTCAATGGTTTAATGTTTGTTAGAATGGAAGTACTGAAAGAAAGAAATACAAAGGTTTCCATGTCTACTTTTGATTTTCACAGATTGACTCTTGATGATCAGATCTTTCTAGTCAAGTTCTTTGCTAGCACTGAAGAAGCCTTGATAGAAATTGAATGCAGAAGACTTCTGGGTATTTATGTCAGAAATATATACTTGTATGACTTCCAATTAGCTATTGAAGAAAGAAAAGAAAAGTGTAATCTGAGTTCTCCCACAAAGAAAACAGAAGTTGATTTGCATGTGAAGGGATTTGTGAATGAAGGAATGGAGACAGAAGGGTTCACATATATAGTTCACGAAAGGCTTGAATTGTTCAGATTAAAAGAGTTGGTAAAGTACAGTGATGCAACTCTGAATTGGTTGTTGATTAAAATGGAAGTAAGTATGGAAGCTGAAAAAGAGAGTTTAAAGAAGAGATGTATAAACTGTGTGAAGAGGAGGTTGGATCTTAGAAGAAAAATCAGAAATAGTAGTGAATGGTTGCTATCTGAGGTGAATCCCAAAAAGATTCTACATAATGATTTTGTGTTTCCTGCTGAGTATGAAGTGAATGCAATTTTGTCAGATGAAGTTGAAGAAGTGCAGAACACAATATCTCAGAATGTGCAGATAACTAGTTTTGATCAAGCTGAACAGTCTGAACCAAAAGAAGATGAAATATCCATTGATCTAAATGGATACTTTCTTGAATTTGATTTACCTGAGTTCTTCAAACCAAAAGAGGTACAATTCTTGGATGTGTATTATGATAGACCTAAGGAGACTCAGATCTGGCTGGCTGAAAAATTAAGATGTCTTGGCAAAACAAAGCAAGTTGTTTACTCAGATTTTTTAATCACTGGAATCAGAGAATTGAGGGTTAAGAAATTCAGAAAGATGGAGTACTTATCTTTTGAAGTTCTGAGAGAAGATGGCAAGGTTTATTACTTTACTGATGCAGATTTTTAGAAACTATCAGTAGTTGACTTCTACAGATTACACAGCTTTCTATGCTTCAAAGAGTCGAGCAAAGACAGAAATGAAAGGAAGGCCAGAAGTGTGGTAATTGAGGCCATGTTCTACATCTTAAGGTGGCACTGTTATACAGATTTTCAAATAGCTTTGTACCTACAAAAGTCATGTGTTTATCTGGCAAATCCCAACACAGATCATGAACAGAAAAAGAAGTTAAAGACTGGAAGTGTTCACAAATATCCAGATTTGGGAGTATTTTTGAAAAACAAAAGTGGAAAGATTTTCTTCAGAGCAAAGGAAACCGCAAAATACTGTTCTGGAACTTTAAGAATCATAAAGCATAATTTGGAGAAAAAGATGCTGAAAGTGAAGGAAGCAAACATGACTCAAGAAGTAATCAATCAGCAAGTTGAGATTATTCAAGAAATCATTGACAAAATTGATAAAAGGCTTAATCTGAGAAATGTGCTACTTCAGAAGAATGTTCCTGCTCTGAAAGAACTGGATGATGCAAAGTTTAAGTTTATTTGACAAAAAGGGGGAGATTGTTAGATCTGAAGTTTTGTCAATAAACCAAGTGTTGAATATCTGATAAGAAGACTCAGATGTTCTGAGTAGAGAAGTCAGAGGTCTGACTGTGAAAGCTCAGAAATATTGATCAGTGAAATCAGAAGTCTGGAAAGAGAAGTCAGATGTCTGAGTTAAGGAGTCAGAATATCTGAGAAGCTTTATCAGAAGAATGTTCAGAAGTTCTGAACTACCTGTTCAGAACTTATGACGAGATACTTTACTTAGTATTTTATAAACTAATTAGGACACGTGTTATGTTCTTATTAGTCTTTCTTATTTGTACTGTAGCTTTAAGATGTCCGTTGCAGTATAAATAGTAGTTAGCTCTATGTTGCTAACTGATTGATTTTTCCCGTATAACTTTGTATTCATTCTTTGTAATCTTTGAGATTCTCTCTCTCTTAGATCTGTAATTCTGTTCATCATTGAATACAATTGGGCTTGATCATACAACTTCTCAATTACTGCTTTCTATATTGATTGTAAGATTAGATCCTGTTCTTTCATTACCATTGACAAAACAATAAATACTAAGAGTATGGGATTTTTATCTAAACGGTGTGAGTATTTTGTAACCGGGCTTTTCTAGCGAAAATGCCTACCTCGAATACAAGGATCATTTTTAAGACCAAGTATTTAGTATAAAATCTAGGGAAAATCTAACCTACATTCCTTCTTTTAAATCTTTGTTAAAATCATTAAAAGTAGCTTTTCACCAAACAAACCAAACTATTGCTTCCTCTCTAATCGAAACCTGTAAAAGGAGCTCATGAGAACCATATTGTCTTGATTGCCCAGTCTCTGTGGATACGATTCTGGTATTTTACCAATTATTACTTGCTGTGACGATCATAGTGGACAGTGTACACTTGCACTTCCCACTGTGGACAGTTTGCAACCCACTGCGATTAAAATACATATTTCACTTAGCTCTTCGGCACGTTTGGAACGACGACCAGAAGATTTGCCTCGTTTTGAAGACATAAGAGCTAGTGGATCAGCAGGTGGCTTGGACGCTGACTTCTTTTTGTTCAGAATCTCCATCACTTCATCTTCGTCTTGAAGAAGCGTCTCATAGAGCTCGTAGATACCAACATTCTCCATCAAGAGGTTATGCTTGATGTGGGATGCAAATACTTTCCACTCAAGCAAGAGGTTGTTGAGAAACTTGAGCGCGTTCTCCGTGTTGGATCGAGTAATGTGGTTTTTGTGTAGCTCGTTGAGGAGGAGACAAAAACGTTCATAGGTCTGGGAGAGAGATTCGCCGGTGCGCTGCCTGAACCCATCAAACTTGGTTATACAGCTGTTAATCTTCAGTTGGTTTCCGACTCTGCTCCCGCGCATCATTTTCTCCACTTGATCCCACATACCCTTTGCTGATTCCTTGTGGCTATCTATGGTTGTGTAGATCGAGTTGGGTAGAGCCTGAATGAGATATCTCTTGGCATGTTTTTCACCCTCAATCATGCCTCTTTCGTCCGCAGCCATTTCTATGAGTGTCTTATCCTCAGTGCGAACTTCACCGCCTGCTGCAGTAGCTTGAATGGTCTTCACGGGTTTGGGTATTGGCCCATTACATAGAGCTCGCCAGATGAACTCAAAGTTGTCCTTAGACTCGATGAAAATTAAGAATCTATCTCGCCACTAGCTGTATTCACCTTGGTAGAGGCAAGGCGGTTTGGAGTCTGTGCCGATAGCGAGAGCGTCGTGCGAAGACATCTTAAGTTGCACTAATGTGATCGTCAGACGATGGGTTCGATTCAATGTGAGATCCTAACGCAAGGCACTAAGAGTGATGTCCTAACGTAGGTTCTAAGAGTGGTTTATGCTAAAACATGTAAGAAATTGACTAGACTGAACTTACCGGATAGGAATCCGGATGAAAGATATCTGATCCGGAAGTGTCCGGATCAGATTGTGAAAAATAGGTCAATTTGTAGAAGTTACCGGATAAACTTGAGTTACCGGAAAACTGAGGGTTACCGGATGAAACAAGTTTACCGGATGAAACAATAATAAGCAGAACTAAAATTTACCGGGTGGGAAGAGAACATACCGGATGAAGAGAAATGACCGGATGAAATGTCAGTTACCGGATGTGCTCACCGTATACACTTACCGGGAACTCATGGAAATTACCGGTAAGTAATATATTACCCGGTAACTTGAAGTTACCCGGTAACAAATGAAAGAATGGAAACTTACCCGGTAACAATTTGATGGATCCGGTAAGTGCGGCTGTGGTGTCCGGTAAGTGCGGCTGTGGTTTCCAAGACGATTGGAAATCGATTAGGGTTGCATAGAATCGTTCCTGAAAGGTTAGGAACTCGACAAAACACAATAATAACAATACCCGAATCGTATTTGAAGCAAAATAACAAGTTTTTGATTGAAATTTTTTGATTTTTGCAAGAACAGAGACCAAAAACTTATGAACTTGATTTTGCTTAAACACTAATCAGATGATCGAATTAGGCTACGAAATTTTGCAGAATCTTTATAATGATGATGCTAACGGAATGCAATAAACGAAAACAAGCAATTTTCACTGAATTGAAATATGAGTTTGAATGCTAAGAACACAGTCGCAAAACTTAAACTGAATTCTTACCAGAAACCTTTTGTCACTTTGAATCGAATCGTCCGTATGCTCTGATACCAATTGTGAGTTCCAGATTAATGCAACGAACAATAGAAATCAATAGATATGAACAAATAGTATGATTTCAATTTGTCATCCAATTCACTTTCATTCAACAAAGAGTATTACAATACGATTCAGAAAGTGTAAATTGAAAACTAGCCTTGATTCTAAGGCATACAAAACATTATATACCATGGGCCCATGACATTCAAGCCCATGACCCGTTACACATTAAAAGGCTCAAAATGAATATTTAACAGTTTAACCCTTGAACTTCTATTCAACCTGATTTGACCCTACCAAAATGTTATCACTATGGACTTACCAATCACATTGCTAGCAAATGCCTTACAACCACCAAAGCGGAGAAATTATCTAAGGTGAAGATCAATGCCCCCAAGGCAAAGAAGAAAATCCTTGGTGGAAATCAAGCCAAGGTGAAAACTACCACCGAGGTTAAGAAATTAACCAAAGTGAAGAACGTCATGAGTCTTCAGTGACCTTTGGTGGAAATGCCAAAGGATATACCCAAGAGTTTGGTGTACTTTCTAATGGTACTACCACCTTCAGAAGAGTCTCATACGTTAAAGGACTGAAGCACAATCTTCTTAGCATCAGTTAGCTATGTGATCAGGACTACAAAGTTTGTTTTACTAAAGAAGCATGCTTTGTAACTGATCAGAAACAGAAAATCGCTCTCAGTGGATACCGTTTGGAAAATGTTTACGTCATAAACATGGACTCAACAACCACTGAAAATGCTTGTTTTCTTTCTAAGGCCTCAACTGATGTCAACTGGCTTTGGCATAAGAGGCTCTTTCATCTTAACTTCAAGACGCTGAATACTCTTTCTTCAAAAGAGATGGTCACTGACTTGCCACAACACTCATACGCTAAGGAATCTCTCTGTTCAGCGTGTGAGAAAGGAAAACAAACGAAAGCAAGTTTCTTTAGTGACATCTCCTCTTCAGCTTCTCCACATGGAATTGTTTGGCCCTGTCAACATCCAATCCATCACTGGAAAGAAATACACACTGGTCATAGTAGATGAATTCTCACGCTATACCTGGGTAATGTTCCTCTGTGCTAAGAGTGAGTGAGTGACGCCTCATAAGAACTTATCTCATTTGTCAGGAAAATGGAAGTCCTGAACAATATGACTGTTTGCTCAATTAGGAGTAATCATGGGACTGAATTCAAAAACAGTTCCCTTGATAACCTCTTTGAGAGAAACATTGAAGCTGCTAGATCAATTCTCAATGATTTGCATCTACCTACTTAATTCTGGGCATAAGCTGTCAACACTGCCTGTTTTACTCAAAATAGGTCGCTGATTGTTAAAAGAATCAAGAAAACTGCCTACGAACTCTTCCATGGAAGAAAGCCATCTATCAGCTTTCTCCACATCTTTGGTTGTCAATGTTTCAGTTTAAACAACAGGGATGCTCTTGGAAAGTTCGACCCTAAAGCTGACGATGGAATTTTCCTTGGATACTCTTCAGTGTCCAAAGCCTTTAGAGTCTTCAATAAGAGAAGACAAACTGTAGAAGAAACCATTCATGTAACCTTTGATGAATCCCGTTCAGAGAACTTCAAACAAACTATTGATAATGAAGAACTTACTCAGTGGATGTTTTCTCATTTTGGGGATTCAGAACAATCCTAACCCTGACCCTCAAGTCAACAATCCTACAGCTGATGATGATCCTGTCATCATTCTCAACATGCAGTCAAGTGAAGCTGAATCATCCTCTTGGGTTTCAGCTATTCCCATTAACACTGTGCCTGCCTCTGAACCTTCAACCTCTAATAATCCATCGACTTCTCAACAATCAGCAAAAGAACCTCTATCTGAACTTCAGCTTATCCTGCCTGAACTACCTGAAATCGATGAAGCTTCTTCTTCAGCTCCTCCAGAAGTTCCATCAGAGTCAGTTACTCACGCTCCTGCTCAGCGATGGACTTTGAATCACCCCATTGATCAAATTATTGGTGACCCAAACGTAGGTGTTCAGACTCATCAAAGTTCATGTAAAATTTGTTTATATATTAATTTTATTTCGCTGATTGAACCAAAGAAAGTTGATGATGCCCTTAGAGATCTGAATTGGGTCAGCGCTATGCAAGAAGAGCTGACTGAATTCGAAAGAAACAGAGTTTGGAATCTCGTTCCTAGACCATCTAACAAGTTAGTGATAGGTACTAAGTGGGTTTATCGAAACAAGTTAGATGAACATGGAACTGTAACCCGCAACAAGGCTCGTCTAGTTGCTCAAAGATACAAACAAGAAGAAGGTATAAACTACGACGAAACGTTTGCCCCAGTGGCAAGACTCGAAGCTATTCGTCTATTTCTAGCATACGCTGTTCACAGAGATTTCAAAGTTTATGAAATGGATGTCAAGTCAGCGTTCCTAAATGGGAAGCTGAATGAAGAAGTCTGTGTTGAACAACCTCCAGGATTCGCTGATCCTAAGCATCCAGGTTATGTTTATAAACTGGATAAGGCACTTTATTGTCTGAAAGAAGCACCATGTGTATGGTATGACACTCTACCCTATTTTCTCCTTATCGAAAAATTTGAGCGTGGTAAAATCGATAACACTCTATTTTTCAGGAAAGTAAAAGGTCATATCATTCTTGTTCAAATATATGTCGATGATATTATATTTGGTTCTACTAATCCATCTATATGTACTCATTTCGCTGAAAGAATGAAATCATAATACAAAATGAGTATGATGGGAGAGCTGACTTACTTCCTTGGACTCCAAATCAAACAAAATTATAAGGGTACGTTCATTCACCAAGGTAAGTATGTTAAAGATATACTGAAGAAATTTGATTTAACTCAAAGCTCAGCTATGAAAATCCTTATGGCACTTCCTTTAACACCTAACAAAGAACCTTTAGGGAAGCCTGTTAATGTCACTGCCTACAGATGGATGATCGACTAATTTCTTTATCTAACAGTGAGCCGTCCTGATATTATGTATGCTACATGTCTTTGTGCACGATATCAGTCTGAACCCAAAGAATCACATCTGATCGCTGTAAAATGAATCTTAAGATATATAAAGGGTACCCAAACCTAGGTCTTTGGTATCCCAAAGACTCGGGGTTCGATCTAACTGCCTATTCAGATATTGACTTTGCAGGTTGCAAGCTGGATAAAAAAAGTACCACAGGAGGTTGTCAACTCCTGGGTGGAAAGCTAGTAAGTTGGATAAACAAGAAACACAGTTCAGTGTCCACTTCTACCGCTGAAGCTGAGTATGTAGCTGTTGGAAGCTGTTGGAAGATGTTGTGCTCAAGTCTTATGGATGAAAAATCTGCTATTAGACTACGACCTTCAGCTCTCCAAAATTCCAATATATTGCGACAGCACTAGTGCCATCGCTATAGCAAATAATCCAGTGCTACACTCAAAGACCAAACACATCGAGATCAGGTATCACTTTATCAGAGATCATGTGATGAATGGTGATATAGAACTTCACTTTATCCCTACTGACTCTCAGTTAGTTGATATCTTTACCAAATATCTTGATGAGACAAGATACTTTCTCATCAGCGAGCTTGGCATACTGAACCTTGAAGAATAAATCTTCAGTGGTCACGTTCTATCTCCCTATTTATCATCTAATCTCTGAACAAAATGATTCGCTGATATCAAGGTATGTTTTTCTATTCCTTTTGCTGAAGTTTACTTTAGTATGTTGTATTTCAAAACTAAATTGATCATTGAACCTTTCATTCAGTGATTCTTTTGAAAGAACAAAACTTATCGCCGATCTTTCTTAAATCAATGACTCTTCATTTTACAAAACTATCTCTGATATTTTTTAAAACCTATCTGGGAAACATTTTTCAAATGAAAAGACGTTTCTGACTGTGACGTCATCAAAACGGATATCTCTGGCATCACTTATCGTCTGACACTTATCGTCCGTTTGAATTCTTTCCAATAAGCTTCGTAGGCCGTGTCATGTGTCATGATGAGTGCTTTTTACCTTTTACGCGCACATACTCTATCAAGCAAGAAAACCCTTCGCATATTTGTTCTTGGATTTTTTTTAACCTGCTACTCGAATCTTCAAACGTTCAACAACAGGCTCACTTCTTCATATCTTTTCCCATCTTAAATCTTTGTAAAACTTGTTTTGATCACTTTACTTGTTCTAAAAAGATCAAAACAAACGTGCTTCACATAAGATCATCTTCTTCATGATTTTATGAAATAAAACTTGAAATATAGTTTTTCTTTTTATGTTTAAAACTAGAATCTTAAACTTATTTCTCATACGTTTTTCCATAATCCCTTTCCATAAAAGGAAACTAGAAAATACTTCTTTTCACTAGTCTTAATCCTTTAAAACTAGAAACCCACATTTTACTCCTTTCTTCCCTATAAAGGAAACTGTAAAACCCTAAAAACCTCAAAAACCATTATTTTTGGAAACCTTTTCCATTTTAAGAAGTTCCCTCATATTTCTCTATTTTTTGATTACTTATCAGAAATGGCATCCAACGCTGCTACCGCTAAAACCATGGTGAAAGGTGCTAACATGAAAGGCGAACTTAACCAGATCGTCCTAGCCACCAACAACTCTCTAGCCTTGCTAGAATTTCCCAAGAAAAAGCCAAGCCCCCACCTCACTGGTGTAGTAAACTTATTGAAGACCTGCCCTTTGGCCACTGCAATGACAATCGCTCCACCTGCACACCGCCACCTCCTGCAACAATTCTGGTACACTGTCGAGCGTTCCACTGAAACATCGAAGAAAACTGGAAAGGAATACTCAGTAATCGGTTTCCAAACTGAACTGGGTCGTGGCACTAATTCTCGTACAAACATCCGCTCTGCACTGAACCTTCTAGGGCGTACCAAAGAAAGCCTCTTCGTCCCTTTCATTGACCCCAACACCCCTGAAGGCGAACAAGAGATGATAGCCTTTCTTGATCTAATGCACTATGCATGGGACAAGAACATAATCCTGGAGGATGATCAAAGAAAGCCTCTTTGCCCACGTCACCAGCTGCATGACGGCCAAGACTGGCGCAACTGATCAGGCTGCCAAGACTCAGGTAGCCATGGGATACTGCTTGCTGAAAGGGCTAAAAGTTGATTATGCCTGAATCATTTTTGAAGACCTGATAGAGAAGGTCGAGAAGCCGAACGCTCCTTGAATGTTCCTTACCCCCGATTTATCTCTACAATCCTTCAGATGCTCATTGGGTCAAACTACTCCAAGCTGGGAGATTACAAACTCCCTCAGGTCGGCCCTAGGGTTCTCGACTTCAAACCGATCCAAGGAGAGGTAATTATCTCTACTCTACTCTCTCTTCTCAACCCTCCTACTTTTTCTCCTTCAACGGCTCCTTCAGTGGCACAACCCTCCGATGATATCCAGGCTGCTACAACCATATCCTCCAAAAAGAGAAAACAAACTGACACCCCACTTGGCACCCATAAGTCCAAGAAGATCCACAAGGAGAAACCCCAACCTTCCCAGGCTCAAGAATCAGTGATTGCCTCTTTACAAGCAACACTTGATAATTTCGTAGTCGACTCCTCCACATCTGAATCATGATCTGAAGATGTTGGTTGTTTAGGAGATGTCGGATTTGTAGCAGTTAAAGTCTCGGGTATCGTAGAAGTCCTAGGAGCCTGTGTAGTCTGGGCTGGTGTACCATACAGATTTTGTAGCAGAAACTGGTCATAATCAACGTTGTCGTCTTCATCAGCAGGAAAGATCAACTTTACCTGGAGATTTATTACACTGGCGGCTTTTTCGTACCATGCATTTTCAGTCTCGGGGTCGATCTCAGAATCTGGATCAATCAGAATAAGTGCATGCCTTTCAGATTCAAAATAGGTGACCAATTCCTATGCTTCTCCCTCGGGCTTTTCAACCGTCGGGTCTTCGTCGTCTGAGATGTCCATGTCTATGACCATCTAAGCTCAACTGGGCTTCAGGTTCGTCTTCGGTTGCAGTTGCCACAGTTGACGGTTTTGGTTGAACCATGGTAGTAGTATCAGTGAGGATCGGGGCGGACTCGGCTAATCGCAGTATTTTATTCTCCCCCTCACGATGATCAGGATCATCCTGATCATCGTGCCTGCGCTTTAGTCCGCCGGCTTGACTTTTGCAGGTTTCTTCCTTGGAGGCGACTTTCTCGGATAAGGTGGTTAGGGCTTGCTGAACTTCCTTGAGAGTCGCATCAAGCTGATCCATACGAGTGTTGACGGAAGACGACTGAGCAGATGATTGGGATCGAAGAACGGAAATAAGATTTGTTTCAGTCGAGGAGTCGGTATCTGTAGTCTGTAGAAGCTGGGCTAGGAGCATGGTCTTCAAGGTATCCACCGAGTAAATGGGTTGTGCAGGTGTCGGTGGAGGGATCAGTGCATTTTCGGGTTCTACCAGCTTTTCCTTCCCTTTAAGCAGAGATTTTACCTTGTCGAGCTCGGTCCGGAACTCCTCCGTCAGTTTCTCTCGGACAACCTTTAGGGCGTTGTCCAGATATCCCTTTAACACAAAGTCGGGTAATATAACACCGGGGTCACTTAGATCACCCGTTGAGGCATCGACCTTAGAGGTAGACTCACCTACGTTCACGGGTGGCAAAGGTGTGGCCGTGGTAGGATTTCCTTCCGATCCTCGTGTTCTGCTCGAAAGCAGAGACACTACGGAAGTTCCGATCGGGTCACGAAGAGCACCGATGGTTTGAGTCCCAGCCTGTGTCCTAGTGAATGATTCTAAATATGTATCAAATGGATCTAGACTCGATAGTGAAGGATTCTAAATATGTATCAAATGGACCTAGACTCGATGGTAGATTATGTGCTAAATCCCCGTGTTCAAATGAAACACCCATCTGTTAAGAGATGGGTGAGTGGCTTGGGGGTGTTCAATTGCGCCGCTAGGTCCACGGCGGATTCTTCAATACCTCGTCCCAACAAATGAGACGAAGTAGCAGATGTGGCTACCTAGGCGACACTGGGCTGGATTCGCTCTGAAGCCTCTTTATTTTTACGACTTACTCTCTCATAATTCTTTTTCGATCTAACTTCACTCAGTCTCACCACTTCTGGATTTTCAACTAATACTCCCTCCTCTCTCCTCGTGTCTCCCATAATAGGCTCAGCTGTTGGGATGGTAGAGGGTGTGGGTGACGCGGAAGGATAATCTACAGTTAATGGAAGGTGACGGCCGATACGATGTGGGATCAGGGAAGCACGAATGGCTTGGTCCATATCGGTGTCCGTGCTGTCGGACTCAACAGTTTCTACCTGTGTGTACGGAGATATTGGCTCAATAGTGTCCGTACCGGGGTCTTCCTCGAGCAATGGGGTGGCATAGACGACCGAGACCTCGTGTAAGCTAGTCGATGGTCCGGCCTCATCAGTAGGACGGGCGGTTTGTACGGGTGGTTGTTGGGTTGTTCCGGGTTGGCTGGATTGGGCAATACCGGCACGCGTATCCAATGCACCGCCCGCGCCTGTTCCAATCCCTTGTACTCTCAACACACCCCGCCCGGGAGCCCCAACTACCCGGGCTATACCTCCTCTCGTCCTCGGACCCTCACGTCGCTCAGGCCTATGTCCCTGGGGAGGTCCCTCCGGCTCTTGCTAGACCATGGGATTCCCTAACTCTCTCCGATACTCTATCACACTCGGTGCATTGGGGTCCGCGTGTGCTACTAGGTGTTCTGGGATAGGCATGGTCAGGGTATTAGGTGGATTGCGAATCACTGAGTACTGCAAGTTGAACTGGGGACATACAGGATGATTGATACGACTCAGGATAAGCGCGAAAATGGTAGAAACTTCTTTTTAGATCCTCCAGTCTGTCGGATGGCTTGCACAAGTTCACGCCAAATGATCGCTGAGTAGTCGATGTGTCGGTTGAAGCAGACAACGTGAAATAGGCGTAGGAAGTCGACAATGCATTGGTTTATCCCCTTCCATCAGGATGACATACATCTGTTCAAAATTGTGAACAGTGTATACCATACCGGTGTGATATACTTTCGATTGAATGCAGATTGGCGGTTGAGCTTGTGGTGATAGCCAAGTGCACGGATCTCAACGCATAGTGTTGCGTCATCGACGGCGGGTGCGTACGCGGCATGGCCTCCCTCAGTAGATTCTGGAAGTGACAATAGTCATCGGAATGAGTCCGGTGTGAGTGTGAATGGGTGATTGTCGATGTGTGTTGTGATGGTCTGGGTGTTGTTGGCAGTGACAACTCTAGCCATTCGCCACACTTGGTAAACGTAGAGTACAGGCACGTCAGTTGTGGCGGTGAGTGGTCGGCGAAGTGGGTGGCCGAGCATGATATCGACGACCACTCGATGTGTGGGCCGGAATTCGACAGCGTCTAGATGGTGGTTGTTGGCTGCAATTTCAATGCCATGGTCCTCGGGAACCAAAGCATTGTCGGCCGCGTCGTCAATAATTTCCTCTTGAAGAGGAATGTTCTGCTGTTGTTGCTCTTGTTGATCCGCCATTTAGTATACCAGAAAAACTCAGAGTTAGATCTTGGACGGGATAAAATCAACTTTGATGCGCACCTTAGCATTTGAATGGCTCAATCAGCGGTTGATTGAGGACTGGCAGTTGGAGCATGACATTGGGAATGCCAATGTTTGAAAAATGGCAAAGGCACATGACTCAAGCAGTGTCCGGATAAACATGGTATCCGGACAAATAGGACTTATCGGATGGAAATTGGACTTACCATATAAACAGAGGTTACCGGGCGAAGGGGTACTTACCGGATGGAAATTGGTTACCAGATAAATGGAGTGTCCGGATAATCGTAGGTTACTGGATGGAAATCGGTTACCGGGTAACATGGAGTGTCCGAATGAATGATGGTTACCGGATAATTGCCAATCCGGATTGTCGAACTTACCGGATACAAAAGTATCCGGGCGACATTGAGTTACCGGATGGGCGAGTATACCGGGACGTTAAAGGATACCGAGTACGAGGAATGTTACCGGGTAACTTGCTAGTTACCGGGTAACTAGATAGTTACCGGACTATCGATAAGACACACCATCCAAAGTGAAATCTACGTGGATAAAATGATTCTAAGTGGAAATGAGTGTCCCAAACAACTGTTAATCGGTGTATAGAGTCCTAAATCGATTTGGTATGTGAACCGACCCAAAGATGGGGTCCGAAAACCCCAATCGGTCGATTTAAGGTGCGAGTCAGCCATCGATGTGAGTGTGTGGTGATCGAAAAAACATTCGAGAGCAATAGAGAGATCATACCTGTGATTTTAGACCCTAAAATCGACTGAGAAAAGCGAAAGTTTGAGTATCCGAGGGTGCGAGGTCGCGAGAGAGAGTTTAGAAGGGTTTAGGAGGTTTCCGGGTAAAATGAATATGTAGGTGTCCGGATTGTCTTATATAGTGAAGCACTTAGCGATTAAGTTACCCGGTAACTTACCCGGTCCGGTAAGTGTACCCGGTAACAGTGGTTACCCGGTTACTTACCGGGTAAGTGTCCGGAAAGTCTAAAATATTTTGACAATTTTGACCCTTTCTTTTAAAAAAAAAATTGTCCTGCTCCCCCTCGACCTTAGCAGGGGTAATTCCCTGTCCCCCTCGGAATGTGCACGGAGTGTGATATAAATTGCACTCGGGAATGGCCACAAAAAAAAAATTATGGCAGTTAAAAAAAAATATATGTGTGTGTGACACTCCCCCTCAACAATAGAAGTAATTTACCTGATACTTGTTCGTGATCCCCCTGAACACATGAACAACTCATGAAGGCACGGGTATAATCAAAATTGAATAAGACGACAGTATTAAACAAAAGGAAACACTTGTGGAAAGAAAGTAAACAAGAGAAATCTACCTAATTAATACAGAGACTGAACCTAACTATGTAACTGATACAAGTAGAATACAGATGCGAGAAAGTGTATACTCAATCAGATGATGAGTCGACAGTTTCTCGTAGATGTATGGAACTTGTATCGGGCACACAATCAGATCAAGTCTTCAGATTTAGCATACCTAACCTGGACACTAGATAATTAAAGCGTTTTTCGTCCAGAGTTTTGTAAACAGGACTACTAACTGATGTTATGTATTTACAAAGTAGAGTTCGACTGTACCTCTTTCAACATGATCCTTGATAAAATGGTACCGAACGTCTATGTGCTTCGTCTTGGTATGCTGGACCGGATTGCTGGATATTGCAATGGCACTCTTTGAGTCGCAGTAGATGGGCACATTGGTGTATGTGAAACCGTAGTCCTTGAGTTGCGTGCGCATCCATATCACTTGAGAACGGCAGCTTGCGGCGGCCAAGTATTCCGCCTCGGCAGTCGACGTAGAGACACACTGCTGCTTCTTGGATGCCCAACTCACCAGACTGTCGCCCAAGAACTGCACATGACCCGATGTGCTCTTCCGATCCATCATGCTACCCGCGTGATATGCATCCGAATATGTTGAAAGCTCAAAACCTGTCTCTTTCGGTTACCACAAGCCAAGTTCAACATTACCTCTCAAATAACGAAAAATTCGTTTAATAGCGATTAAGTGAGACTCTTTCGGTTTTGACTGAAACCGGGCGCAAAGAAATGTCGAGAACATGATGTCCGGTCTAATAGCAGTTAGGTACATTAAAGAACCAATCATTCCCCGGTACGTTTAGTGTCCACATCCTTTCCGTTAGGATCGGCGTGTAACTTTGTACCGGGTGCCATGGGAGTTTTCATCGGTGACGATTGTTCCATCTGGAATTTCTTAAGAATATCCCGGATGTACTTGGCTTGATTTATGAATATCCCGGTCGACAGTTGTTTAACTTGAAGACCGAGGAAAAAATTCATCTCACACAACATACTCATTTTAAAAAATTGTCCCATTAATTTGGCAAAGTTCTTAGCAAGCTGTGGGTTAATAGAACTGAAAATTATGTCATCGACATACACTTGAACTAACACTATATGACCTTTTTCATTTTTAATAAAGAGAGTTGTATCGATTTTACCTCGTGAAAATCCCGATTTTATTAAAAACTTGGATAACGTATCATACCAGGCCCGTGGAGCTTGCTTCAACCCGTAAAGCGACTTGTCTAGAATATAGACATGATTAGGCTTCTTCTCGTCCATGAACCCGTCCGATTGCGATACGTATACCTCTTCCTTGAGCTCGCCGTTGAGGAATGCGGTCTTCACATCCATTTGGAAGACCGCGAAGTTTTTGTGTGTGGCGTATGCAAGGAACATACGTTTTGCTTCGATTCACACCACTGGAGCATATGTCTCATCATAGTCGATCCCTTCTTGTTGACGGTATCCCTTGGCCACAAGACGCGCCTTGTTTCGTATGATGATGCCATCCTCTTCCTTCTTGTTCTTGAAGATCCATTTAGTGCCGATCACCGTCTTGTGCTTGGGACGTGGGACAAGTCGCCATACTTGGAGGGCCTTAAATTGATTGAGTTCCTCTTGCATGGCCATGACCCAGTCCGGATCTTCTAAGGCTTTGGAAACGGTTGTAGGCTCGATCTTACTCAAGAAGCCAGAGAAGAAGCAGAAGTTGGCCGATGCGCCTTGTGTTTGAACTGGAGTACTGGGATCACCGATTATTTGGTGCAGGGGATGAGCTCTTGTCCATTTGGTGGTGTGTGGAAGCGGCTGCTGAGTGGAGTGTGATGTGTCCGGATCCACGTATCCACCAGTCGGAAGGTCTTGTACGGCTTCAAGTGTAGCAGGCTGGTTTCTCGGAGGAGACTTTGGTGGATTCGTCGAAGGTTGAGCAACTTCTAGTTCCGAGGAAGGCAGAGGTTGATCTACGAGTGAAGTTGAGGACGAATCTTCAGGAGCGATCTCCGGGTTTTGAACTGGTTCCTCCGGGGGGATGGTTGTATCAGATGATGTTTTGTTTTTGGAAGGGTGTCCTAGGCTATGCCTAGACTAATCCCTTGATAAATTATGACTGTAAGACATCAGCCTTGATTAAACCTCAGTGGCCACAATTGTTGTGTATGCCTGGATTAGAACCCTGGGCAGAAGGGATATTCCACCACATCCCCCAGGGCCTTAACCAGTATGCTACAACTCTTGTGGTTGTATCAGATGATGTTGATGATGAAGGTTGAGGTGTCTCCGCAGTGATTGTTGGAGTGCTAGTCGAGGGCGGCGGACCGGAGAGATTCACCGAATCGTCAATTTGAGCAGCTTCAAGTCTTGGTTGCGCTGAGACACGAGGGGTAGAAACATTAAACATATCATCATAAAAGTATTGAAACAGAAAATCTAAATCAGAAAGTTGAGCATCCGACGTAGATGCGTGATTCGGATTTACTGTCGTTTGTGCAGATCCCGAACGTGAAAGTTCGGAAGCTAACACACCAGTTAAACCGAGTTCTGAATTGATTTGTTAAGAAGCCAATTTCGCAGCTTCGTCGAATGTCACGTTTACACTCTCAGTAACGGTTTTGGTCCATTTGTTGTAAACGTGATACGCCTTAGCCTGGATGGAGTATCCTATGAAAACTCATGATACTTGATGTTCAGAACGCGGTTGTTGATGATCTCGTACGGTGTCTTGTTGAACCGCTTGTTGATGATAGAGCGGTTTTGCGTGTAGAATGCAGTTGACACCGCTTCGGCCCAGAGAAATAAAGGCAGCTTGGACTGTGACAGCATCGTGCGAGCGTCTTCAACGAGGGTACGGTTGCGTCTTTCCACCACTCCGTTTTGTTGAGGAGTGCGGGCGGCCGAGAAGGGTTGCGAGATGCCGACTGATGTCTGGTATTCGTTCACCGTTTGATTTTTAAACTCTGTCCAATTGTCGGTCCTGATGGTCTGAACTTGCTGTCGAAGGTTCGGTTGTATAGTGTTCAAGTGGTTGATGATCAGCTCCGGGATTTCGTTCTTCGAGCGTAGGAACTTCACCCAAGTGTAGCGTGAGAAATCACCCACCATCACCAGGACGTACTTACATTTGTTGATGCTCTGAACACGCATCGGTCCACACAAATCCATATGGATCAGTTGGAGGGACCGTGACGTGCTCGTAGCGGCCTTCGACTGGTGCGTCGCTCGCTTCATCTTTCCTATTTCGCATGCCCCACAGAGACGGTCCTTCACGAATTGAAGGTCGGGCATGCCTTTCACGTGTCCGCCAAGCACTAGTTTGTTGATACTCTTGAAGTTCACGTGCGAGAGACGTCGATGCCAAATCCACGCTTGTTAGGAATTGGCCTTTGACATCAGGCAAACAGAATTATCGGTCTTCAGGGCTGCAAGGTCGATGGTGTAGAGGTTGGTCTTTCGCGTTCCAACCAGTAGCTCCGTTCCAGCGTCAGTGAGAATGCTACACCTTTTGGTTTTGAATCTAACCTCGAGACCTTTATCGCAGAATTGGCCGATGCTGAACAAGTTGTGTCCCAATCCTGCGACGTATGAAACTTTCTTTATGGTGATCTTGTCTTGGACAATGTCGCCGTAGCCCAAAATTGGCGCCTTGTCACCGTTTCCGAATCTCACGTCTCCACAATATTGTTCCTTGTAGTTCGTGAGCAGCTCCCTCCTTCCAGTCATGTGCTTGGAGCATCCAGAATCTAAGTACCATACATGACCGTCCTGCAAAAACAAGTTTAGCGGACTTTAGGTACCCATTTGAAAATGGGTCCTGGAGGGTTAGATTTTACACCTGTCGCAGGAACCTGTTTTGTGGCAGGTTTCCTCTTGGGTGTAGGTTTACCCTCAGTAGGAAGAACCCGTTTTGAAATGGGTTTCCTTTCTTGCTTGGCTTTAACCTCTGATTAGGGACCCCGTTTAGAGTTAGATTTCTTTTTGTTTTTACGGGGTCTGCGAGTTGGTTTTGAATTAAAGACATGATACGAACCAAACCAATCAGGTGAATTTCTAATATCATCGAAGTCATTCCAACCACAACTAGAACAACACCGGCAATCATGCGATAACTGAATTAATTGCTTAATAGAATAAAGTTTAATTGGAAAATTAACATTTCATTCAACAAAATCATTCTTATGGTTCAAAGCACAATCATGCATGTTCATTCTAGGATAGAAAACAGTATTAAATGACTTCGACGCCACTTTCTTGATAGATTCCTTAGCTAGCCACTTTTGTTTGTCCTGTTTAGCTCGACCAGTTTTATCTGAAACAACGTTGACGGCATGGTCAGTGGATTTTGAGGAAACATGATGTTTGTTAGTCGATCGATCGGTCTTTTGCCTCGGTTGTGATTGTTTTTTAGAATGTGACTTAGTTTTAGAAACCTTAATCACAACCGGGGTCTTTGGTTTGGAACATTCGCCCTTTTGAAAATTGACCGCTCGATTAACTACTGGCGAAAAAAAGTCAGTATGACTTGGAAGAGGTTTGTCGAAGGGGAAAGATTCAAACTCTTCATCACAATTACCCTCGGAATTCATAAATTCTGAAAAATCTACATCCGGAATCACTGGACTAGGACTGTTCGAGGGATGTGAGGAACACTTTGTGCCTGTGTGTTTCAGGGAATTTGGTGCGGAAGCTAGGAAAAAGTCAGAGTTTAAATTCCTTAAAACACACTTATCTTGAGACTCTTTACCGTCCTGTGAAGATATTTTTCCAATGAAAGCTTTACATGAGGATGTATCAGATGAGTTGGAGGAAAGTTCGGGTGAAATCTGCTTTTCATTTTGGAGTAGGTCAATCTACTCTTCGAGTTAACCATTTCTCGTATGCTCCTTCATCGCTTCTGTTGCCAAAGCAGACAGTTTTGATGTAAGCTTATTGATTTCACACCGAAGGATTTCCTATCCTTCATCCGACACAGCTTCGGTTTTTACGGATTTGAGATTCTCAAGTTCTGTGATAAGTGCTTGCTTTTCCTTTTGAAAACTTGACCTTTCCTTCTCGAGTGACTCCTCTAACTCGACTATTTTTGCTTCCAAGACGACAGGGGGAACATAGAGTTTGAACTCATCCGTCTCAGTCTTGGGTTCGGTTGCTTGGACCTCATCCTGTTTGGAGGAATCCTTGGGCGTTACAACCTTATAGCAGTCAACGTAGTCATTCGAGAGGTATTTCTTTGGATTTTCCTCATAAGAATAGTTTGTAGGCTCATAACAAAAATGAAGTTGCATTTAGTCATGTGCTTGCGCTTGTATTCCTCAGTTTCCTCTTCCTTTTCAGTTTCAAGAGGACCATCCATCTTATCCTAGATTCTGGATACCTTTTGTCCATACCCAAACACCCAAAATCATAGAGAGTTGGTGTGATTTGTATACCCTTTTTCAAGTAATGTGGGTTATCGTATCCGATTCCCCATTCCTTATTAAAGTATGTGAATTCCTTGGGTTTATTCATGTGAATAGTCTGGTCTGTTTGGCGTCTTTTGTAGAGTTTGGTTTCAAGATCAATTATTTTATTGACAAACTCCTTGTGCTGAATTTGAAGAGCAGAGCATTGATAAACAATCTCTGCTTTCTCATTAGCACACTGATCTAGCTGTGAATGTAGTTCATATATCTTGGCCCTTAAGTCTGTGGGTGCTATTGAAAGATTTTTGCATTTTTCTTTTAAATTGGCATTTTCGGACTTGTAATTTTCAGTTATCCGCTTTTGAATATCTAGCTTTTCAGTTAAGGACTTAATTTCAAGTAGTTGTTCATCAGCGGTGGCATTGTAGGAATCTATCCGTTCAGCAATAGATTGCATTTGATTAAAAAAATCTTGATGGATAGGTTCACATACCTGACACAGCTTTGCCTTTTCTTCATCAGCAGGAGAGTGGTAGCCCATAAAAGCATCAACACCTTCAGAGTCTCTTGCACTATCAGATCGACCCAGTCAGTAGTCATCTTCAACAAATAGAGCTTCTCCTGCTTCTTTTTGTTCTGTCAATGCGAGCTTTGCCTTGTAATAATGTGCATTCTTCACAACAGGCTTTCTACAGTCTTTGGCAAAATGACCCAACTTCCCGCAGTTGTAGCATGTCACGGGTTCGTCTTTCTTCTTTTCTGGCTTGCGGTCATCTTTCTCAGTCTTCTCTTTCTTATCACAATGGTTGTGCTCATCGGACTTCTTCTTGCCTTCGTATTTATCCTGATAATCATGGCGCTTGTTGGAAGAGGTGGAATAGCGCTGATTATTAGATGTGGGCTTCTTGTAGAACTTCTGTTGTTGGAAGGATTTGGAGAGCAGAGCCATTGCCTTCTTAATGGCTGTTAATTCAAGATCAGAATCACTGTCCTCCTTTTCCTCAGGTTCTGGCTCAGATTCACTTAGCTCTTGGGCACGTTTGGAACGATGGCCAGAAGATTTGCCTCGTTTTGAAGACATAAGAGCTAGTGGATCAGCAGGTGGCTTGGACGCTGACTTCTTTTCTTTCAGAATCTCCATCGCTTCATCTTCGTCTTGAAGAAGCATCTCATAGAGCTCGTAGATACCAACATTCTCCATGAAGTGGTTATGCTTGATGTGGGATGCAAATACTTTCCACTCAGGCAAGAGGTTGTTGAGAAACTTGAGAGCGTTCTTCGTGTTGGATCGAGTAATGTGGTTTTTGTGTAGCTCGTTGAGGAGGAGACAAAAACGTTCATAGGTCTGGGAGAGAGATTTGCCGGTGCGCTGCTTGAACCCATCAAACTTTGTTATACAGCTGTTAATCTTCAGTTGGTTTCCGACTCTGCTCCCGCGCATCATTTTCTCCACTTGATCCCACATACCCTTTGCTGATTCCTTGTGGCTATCTATGGTTGTGTATATTGAGTTGGGTAGAGCCTGAATGAGATATCTCTTGGCATGTTTTTCACCCTCAATCATGCGTCTTTCGTCCGCAGTCATTTCTACGAGTGTCTTGTCCTCAGTGCGAACTTCACCCCCTACTGCAGTAGATTGAATGGTCTTCACGGGTTTGGGTATTGGCCCATTACATAGAGCTCGCCAGATGAACTCAAAGTTGTCCTTAGACTCGATGAAAATCAAGAATCTATCCCGTCACTGGCTGTATTCACCTTGGTAGAGGCAAGGCGGTTTGGAGTCGGTGCCGATAGCGAGAGCGTCGTGCGAAGACATATTAAGTTGCATTAATGTGATCGTCAGACGATGGGTTCGATTCAAAGTGAGATCCTAACGCAAGGCACTAAGAGTGATGTTCTAACGCAGGTTCTAAGAGTTGTTTATGCTAAAACAGGTAAGAAATTGACTAGGCTGAACTTACCGGATAGGAATCCGGATGAAAGATATCTGATCCGGAAGTGTCCGGATCAGATTGTGAAAAACAGGTCAATTTGCAGAAGTTACCGGATAAACTTGAGTTACCGGAAAACTGAGGGTTACCGGATGAAACAAGTTTACCGGATGAAACAACAATAAGCAGAACTAAAATTTACCGGGTGGGAAGAGAACTTACCGGATGAAGAGATATGACCGGATGAAATGTCAGTTACCGGATGTGGTCACCATATACACTTACCGGGAACTCATCCGGAAAGTATGGAAATTACCGGTAAGTAATATATTACCCGGTAACTTGAAGTTACCCGGTAACAAGTGAAAGAATGGAAACTTACCCGGTAACAATTTGATGGATCCGGTAACCACGGCTGTGGTGTCCGGTAAGTGCGACTGTGGTTTCCAAGACGATTGGAAATCGATTAGGGTAGCATAGAATCGTTCCTGAAAGGTTAGGAACTCGACAAAACACAATAATAACAATACCCGAATCGTATTTGAAGCAAAATAACAATTTTTTGATTGAAATTTTTTTGATTTTTGCAAGAACAGAGACCAAAAACTTATGAACTTGATTTTGCTTAAACACTAATCAGATGATCGAATTAGACTACGAAATTTTGCAGAATCTTTATAATGATGATGCTAACGGAATGCAGTAAACGAAAACAAGCAATTTTCACTGAATCGAAATCTGAGTTTGAATGCTAAGAACACAGTCGCAAAACTTAAACAAAATTCTTACCATAAACCTTTTGTCACTTTGAATCGAATCGTCCGTATGCTCTGATACCAATTGTGAGTTCCAGATTAATGCAACAAACAGTAGAAATCAATAGATATGAACCAATAGTATGATTTCAATTTGTCATACAATTCACTTTCATTCAACAGAGAGTATTACAATACGATTCAGAAAGTGTAAATTGACAACTAGCCTTGATTCTAAGGCACACAAAACATTATATACCATGGGCCCATGACATTCAAGCCCATGACCCGTTACACATTAAAAGGCTCAAAATGAATTTTTAACAGTTTAACCCTTGAACTTCTATTCAACCTGATTTGACCCTAACAAATTGTTATCACTATGGACTTACCAATCACATTGCTAGCAAATGCCTTACAACCACCAAAGCGGAGAAATTATCTAAGGTGAAGATCAATGCCCCCAAGGCAAAGAAGAAAATCCTTGGTGGAAATCAAGCCAAGGTGAAAACTACCACCGAGGTTAAGAAATTAACCAAAGTGAAGAACGTCATGAGTCTTCAAATGCTGCGAAGACCGCTGATCCTTCCACATCCTCTTCCACTGACAAGTGTGGACCCATCGTAGTGTGGGTGCCTATTCCAAACTAATCTTCCTTTGTTTGCAGGGCTTGAAGGGCATCTGGTATCTCGATAGTGGGTGTTCTCGACACATGCCTAGTAGAAGAACCTGCACACTGATTATAAGGAAGAGAAAGGTCTTTCAGTGACCTTTGGTGGAAATGCCAAAGGATATACCCGAGGGTTTGGTGTACTTTCTAATGGTACTACCACCTTCAGAAGAGTCTCATACGTTGAAGGACTGAAGCACAATCTTCTTAGCATCAGTCAGCTATGTGATCAGGACTACAAAGTTTGCTTTACTAAAGAAGCAATGTTTGTCACTGATCAGAAACAGAAAATCGCCCTCAGTGGATACCGTTTGGAAAATGTTTACGTCATAAACATGGACTGAACAACCACTGAAAATTCTTGTTTTCTTTCTAAGGCCTCAACTGCTGTCAACTGGCTTTGGCATAAGAGGCTCTCTCATCTTAACTTCAAGACGTTGAATACTCTTTCTTCAAAGGAGTTGGTCACTGACTTGCCACAACACTCATACGCTAAGGAATCTCTCTGTTCAGCGTGTGAGAAAGGAAAACAAACGAAAGCAAGTTTCAAGAGCAAGCAAGTTTCTTCAGTGACATCTCCTCTTCAGCTTCTCCACATAGATTTGTTTGGCCCTGTCAACATCCAATCCATCGCTGGAAAGAAATACACACTGGTCATAGTAGATGAATTCTCTCGCTATACCTGGGTAATGTTCCTCTGTGCTAAGAGTGAGTGAGTGACGCCTCATAAGAACTCATCTCATTTGTTAGGAAAATGGAAGTCCTGAACAATATGACTGTTTGCTCAATTAGGAGTAATCATGGGACTGAATTCAAAAACAGTTCCCTTGATAACCTCTTTGAGAGAAAGGGCATTTCTTACAACTTCTCTGCAGTAAGAACTCCTCAGCAGAACGGCGTTGCTGAAAGAAGAAATAGAACAATCATTGAAGCTGCTAGATCAATGCTCAATGATTCGCATCTACCTACTCAATTCTGGGTACAAGCTGTCAACACTGCCTGTTTTACTCAAAATAGGTCGCTGATTGTTAAAAGAATCAAGAAAATTGCCTACGAACTCTTCCATGGAAGAACGCCATCTATCAGCTTTCTCCACATCTTTGGTTGTCAATGTTTCATTTTAAACAACAGGGATGCTCTTGGAAAGTTCGACCCCAAAGCTGACGATGGAATTTTCCTTGGATACTCTTCAGTGTCCAAAGCCTTCAGAGTCTTCAAAAAGAGAAGAAAACTGTTGAAGAAACCATTCATGTCACCTTTGATGAATCCCGTTCAGTGAACTCCAAACCAACTGTTGATAACGAAGAACTTACTCAGTGGATGTCTTCTCATTTTGGGGATTCAGAACAATCCTAACCCTGACCCTCTAGTCAACAATCTTACAGCTGATGATGATCCTGTCATCATTCTCAACATGCAGTCAAGTGAAGCTGAATCATCCTCTTGGGTTTCAGCTATTCCCATTAACACCGTGCCTGCCTCTGACCTTCAACCTCTAATAATCCATCGAATTCTCAACAATCAGCAAACGAACCTCTATCTGAACTTCAGCTTATCCTGCCTGAACTACCTGAAATCGATGAAGCTTCTTCTTCAGCTCCTCCAGAAGTTCCATCAGAGTCAGTTGCTCACGCTCCTGCTCAGCGATGGACTTTGAATCACCCCATTGATCAAATTATTGGTGACCCAAACGCAGGTGTTAAGACTCATCGAAGTTCATGTAACATTTGTTTATATGTTAACTTTATTTCGCTGATTGAACCAAAGAAAGTTGATGATGCCTTCAGAGATCTGAATTGGGCCAGCGCTATGCAAGAAGAGCTGACTGAATTCGAAAGAAACAGAGTTTGGATTCTCGTTCCTAGACCATCTAACAAGTTAGTGATAGGTACTAAGTGGGTCTATCGAAACAAGTTAGATGAACATGGAACTGTAACCCGCAACAAGGCTCGTGTAGTTGCTCAGGGATACAGACAAGAAGAAGGTATAAACTACGACGAAACGTTTGCCCCAGTGGCAAGACTCGAAGCTATTCGTCTATTTCTAGCATACGTTGTTCACAGAGATTTCAAAGTTTATGAAATGGATGTCAAGTCAGCGTTCCTAAATGGGAAGCTGAATGAAGAAATATGTGTTGAACAACCTCCAGGATTCGCTGACCCTAAGCATCCAGGTTATGTTTATAAACTGGATAAGGCACTTTATGGTCTGAAAGAAGCACCATGTGTATGGTATGACACTCTAACCTCTTTTCTCCTTATCGAAAATTTTCAGCGTGGTAAAATCGATAACACTCTATTTTTCAGGAAAGTAAAAGGTCATATCATTTTTGTTCAAATATATGTCGATGATATTATATTTGGTTCTACTAACCCATCTATATGTACTCATTTCGCTGAAAGAATGAAATCAGAATACAAAATGAGTATGATGGGAGAGCTGACTTACTTCCTTGGACTTCAAATCAAACAAAATTATAAGGGTACGTTCATTCACCAAGGTAAGTATGTTAAAGATATGCTGAAGAAATTTGATTTAACTCAAAGCTCATCTATGAAAACCCTTATGGCACCTCCTTTGAAACTTAACAAAGATCCTTCAGAGAAGCATGTTAATGTCACTGCCTACAGAGGGTTGATCGACTAATTTCTTTATCTAACAGCGAGCCGTCCTGATATTATGTATGCTACCTGTCTTTGTGCACGATATCAGTCTGAACCCAAAGAATCACATCTGATCGCTATAAAGTGAATCTTCAAATATATAAAGGGTACCCAAACCTAGGTCTTTGGTATCCCAAAGACTCGGGGTTCGATCTAACTGCCTATTCAGATATTGACTTTGCAGGTTGCAAGCTGGATAAAAAAAAGCACCACAGGAGGTTGTCAACTCCTGGGTGGAAAGCTAATAAGTTGGATAAGCAAGAAACACAGTTCAGTGTCCACTTCTACCGCTGAAGCTGAGTATGTAGCTGTTGGAAGTTGTTGTGCTCAAGTCTTATGGATGAAAAATCAGCTATTAGACTACGACCTTCAGCTCTCCAAAATTCCAATCTATTGCGACAGCACTAGTGCCATCGCTATAGCAAATAATCCAGTGCTACACTCAAAGACCAAACACATCGAGATCAGGTATCACTTTATCAGAGATCATGAGATGAATGATGATATAGAACTTCACTTTATCCCTACTGACTCCCAGTTAGTTGATTTCTTTACCAAACATCTTGATGAGACAAGATTCAACTTTCTCATCAGTGAGCTTGGCATGCTGAACCTTGAAGAATAAATCTTCAGTGGTCACGCATTATGTCAGTGATAAAGGAAAATGATTCCCTATTTATCATCTAATCTCTGAACAAAATGATTCGGTGATTTCAAGGTATGTTTTTCTATTCCTTTCGCTGAAGTTTACTTCAGTATGTTGTATTTCAAAACTAAATTGATCATTGAACCTTTCATTCAGTGATTCTTTTGAAAGAACAAAACTTGTTAGATTCAATCTTCCTAATCATAGAAGTATTTAGAAGTAGTGAAAAATAGGCTAAGTGAAGAGAGCCTCTTACAGAGGCTCTGCCGAACTTACCGAGAGATCAAGGTCGAGAAGCTACAGAAGCTAAAGAGGCGTCCTACAGAAGCTCTGTCATACGCGCAAAGAAGACCAAAGACTCGGAATTCGGTGAAGACTGCTCTACAAAGGATCAGACCGCAGAACCTCTGTAACACTTTACAGAGCCTCCGTGGTCCTCTCTAATGACTTGAAGATATTTATAATATCTTGCTACTGTTACTGGACCTGTTCATCAACTTGCATGATAGCATGCCCTGTCCATCTTCAACGTGTCAACTCTGATTGTATTCAATAGGGCTTAGTACATAATAGACGTCTGCTGCATTAAATGCAATACAGCACGTCTAACTGTTCATGCCATCCGTCCAACTATTCATACCGTCCATTCTGAATAGTACCTTATGCTTTATGGTCCCCTTAGAGTAGTATATAAGGAAGACTTATGTTGAGTTCTTCAATATCGAGAATCAAGAGGTAAACACATCAAGAACACATAGCTTATATACTTTGAGAGTCATATCTGTTTTAAAAGCTTTGCTTACTCACAGTTCTTAAATCTGTTCTTGATATATATATATTCAGTAAACTTTGAGATATTATTTCCAGTTCACCGTTTATTTATATTGTGTTCTAAATCTATCAAACATATCTGTTAGTTCTTCAAATACGCTTCCGCATCAAACATAAACTCGAACTAATAGATCTGACAATCTTGTATAAGCAAAACAGGAACCAACAAAACTTATCGCCGATCTTTCTTAAATCAGTGACTCTTCATTTTACAAACTATCTCTGATACTTTTTAAACCCTATAAGGGAAACATTTTTCAAATGAAAAGACGTTTCTGACTGTGACGTCATCAAAACGGATAACCTTGGCACGACTTATCGTCTGACACATTCGTCCGTTTGAATTCTTTCCAATAAGCTTCGTAGGCCATGTCATGTGTCATGATGAGTGCTTTTTACCTTTTACGCGCACATACTCTCTCAAGCAAGAAAACCCTTCGCATATTTGTTCTTGGATTTTTTTAACCTGCTACTCGAATCTTCAAACGTTCAACAACAGGCTCACTTCTTCATATCTTTTCTCATCTTAAATCTTTGTAAAACTTGTTTTGATCACTTTACTTGTTCTAAAAAGATCAAAACAAACGTTCTTTACATAAGATCATCTTCTTCATGATTTAATGAAATAAAACTTGAAATATAGTTTTTCTTTTTAAGTTTAAAACTAGAATCTTAAACTTATTTCTCATACGTTTTTCCATAACCCCTTTCCATAAAAGGAAACTGCAAAATACTTCTTTTCACTAGTCTTAATCCTTTAAAACTAGAAACCCACATTTTACTCTTTTCTTCCCTAAAAAGGAAACTGTAAAACTCTAAAAACCTCAAAAACCATTATTTTTGGAAACCTTTTCCATTTTAAGAAGCTCCCTCATCTTTCTCTATTTTTTGATTACTTATCAGAAATGGCATCCAACGCTGCTAACGCTAAAACCATGGTGAAAGGTGCTAACATGAAAGGCGAACTGAACCAGATTTTCCTAGCCACCAACAACTCTCTAGCCTTGCTAGAATTTCCCAAGAAAAAGCCAAGCCCCCACCTCACTGATGTAGTAAACTTCTTGAAGACCTGCCCTTTGGCCACTGCAATGACAATCGCTCCACCTACACACCGCCACCTCCTGCAACAATTCTGGTACACTGTCGAGCGTTCCACTGAAACATCGAAGAAAACTGGAAAGGAATACTCAGTAATCGGTTTCCAAACTGAACTGGGTCGTGGCACTATTTCTCGTACAACCATCCACTCTGCACTGAACCTTCCACGGCGTACCAAAGAAAGCCTCTTTGTCCCTTTCATTGACCCCAACAACACTGAAGGCAAACAAGAGATGATAGCCTTTCTTGATCTAATGCACTATGCATGGGACAAGAACATAAGCCTGGAGGATGATCAAAGAAAGCCTCTTTGCCCACGTCACTAGCTGCATGACGGCCAAGACTGGCTCAACTGATCAGGCTGCCAAGACTCAGGTAGCCATGGGATACTGCTTGCTGAAAGGGCTAAAAGTTGATTATGCCTGATTCGTTTTTGAAGACCTGATAGAGAAGGTCGAGAAGCCCGAACGTTCCTTGAACGTTCCTTACCCCCGATTTATCTCTACAATCCTCTAGATGCTCCTTGGGGAAAACTACTCCAAGCCGGGAGATTACAAACTCCCTCAGGTCGGCCCTAGGGTTCTCGACTTCAAACCGATCCAAGGAGAGGTAATTATCTCTACTCTACTCTCTCTTCTCAACCCTCCTACTTCTTCTCCTTCAGCGGCTCCTTCAGCGGCACAACCCTCTGATTATACCCAGACTGCTACAACCACATCCTCTAAAAAGAGAAAACAATCTGACACCCCACTTGGCACCCATAAGTCCAAGAAGAATCAGTGATTGCCTCTTCACAAGCAACACTTGATAATTTCGTGGTCAACTCCTCCACATATGCATCAACCGCCCCTACTACCACTTCAGAGCCTCAAGTCTCTGAAGCTTCACTGGAAGCTACCTCAATATATTCAGCGCCTCTAAACACTGAAGAGATATTTTTCAACGACTCCAGCGTTGACATTGCTGCAACATCTTTCTCATCCACAACTTCTTCTACTCCATTGGTCATCTCTACTTTTAGCACATCTCCTACGGTTCCATCTTTTTCACTCATGAATACAAGCGCTGCTATGCTACGAAATTTGATCCAGCGTAACTCTACAGGACCAGTGGGATCGTCTACAACTATCCCTGTTCGTTCAATCGAGGACGACATTGAATATTAGGGAGGCAACAGGGATATCAATGCCTTCTCCAACCCCAATCCTACAGGTACCCAAACAGATTCCTCGCACCTATCTGAAACCCCAACTTTTGAGCTTTCATTTGCTCACAAGTTACTTTCTTTTTCAGGTCTGAATCTGGGCACAACCAGCACGTCCCTCAAGGACATCGTTGATAAAGTAAAGAATCTCTCCACCAACCTCTCTACAAATACTGCAGTAATCACTGATGTTGGGGAAACGCTGAAGAATGTCTCTTCCACCCTTGCAGACAAGGCTAACTCTGCAGATATCTCCTCACTGCAAGGGGGAGTGACAAACTTGGAAACAAGTGTCAACAACAACACTACCGCCACACCAACCTATAATCCTCCATCACCGATCTCTCCATCAATTACTCCAACCTCAGCAGCGAGGTTGGAACGCTGAAGAACAACCTCTCTGGCCACCAAGGTGAGGTGAGCATCCTTTCTAAACAGGTCGCTAAAAACAAGACCCTGTTCACCAAGATCCTGGAGAGGATGGAAGCTCAAACGATCCCTATCACCTTTTTCTCGCAGTCTGATAGAAATCTTATGGGGATGACAGCGGACTTCATCATAATGGCTACATTTCGCCTTCCCGGTCTAGAAGCCACAATGGACACCGTTGAGATTTTAATGGCCTCTACTTCAGGGAACCCTGGCTAAGAAGACAGGGTCCCTGAGACTGTTGCTGCTGCGGATACTACTACTACTACCTCCCCCCATTTAGATGGAGAGGGGGAGAAGAATGAAGACCTCCCTCTGAATGATAAGGGGAGGAAGAAACTGCTGAAAAGACCCTCAGGAAGCTGATCATCCTGAGGGAACCTCTGAAGATTCCTCTCATTCTGAGGTAGATGATGAATAACCCTCATTCCATCATTCTCCTAAGGATGATGATGAGGATGCTTTTTGGTTTCACCCAACAACCATCAAGGTCTCTGCTCAGAAAGGGGTCTCCATAAATGAAGCAGGGGAGACGACACGAAAGTCTCCTTCAAAAAAGGATCAACATGGAAAGCAAAAGGGCCTGGCCACTGAAGGCAACTTGACTATCCTCCTTAGGAAGCCACCTTGCCAGGTAAACTACCTTCTCTTTCCTTACACTGCTTCAATCCTCTATCCCTTTTCTACTTCTATCCTTCATCTCCTAAATCCTCTAACCACTTAGCCAAATTCTTTATCTATCTTTTTCTACCTCAAGTGATCCTTTTGTTTCAGCCAGTCCCCTCCCCTGCTTGAGGATACCACTGAAGCTCCCCTGCTTAACAAATAATCCTAAATATCATTGCTGATGAATAAATAATCCCGGTATTTGTCTTAAATGAGACTGATGAACAAAGAAATGAAGAACAAGAGTTGCTTTCACATCCAAGAAGACCTTCTCTGCCTTCTCAGCGGTCAGATGAAGATGAACTCCGAAGGAAATCAGCTATGATCCAACCGCTAGAATGTCAGCGACTCGTCCCTCCCCACCTCAAATGTTTAACTCCTAAGGAAGTTGTTGAAAGTATCAAAGCTGAAAAGATCATAGCTGAACAAAAGAAGAACGAGCTCAAAGATAAAGTATTTGCTATCGAACTTGTTCAACGTTCAGTGAAGGATCGTCAGCTGAAGAAATTCCCCCTCAGAGTCCAGCAACAACTGCTAAAAGAGGCCGGTAAGAAGAAAGAAAAGAAGGTTCTAGTCAGCGACTCCACCTTGGCCTGGTGTAAAAAGAAAGTCCACTTCAGGAGTTTACCAGCAAGAATCAAACATGTAAACCTGAAGGGGACAACTATCAGAGGAGTCTCACTGATCTAAGTCACAATGATCAGGGAAAATAGAGTGGCGAGAACCTGTTATCTCTCAACATTAGAGCATCTTGAGCTATATGCATGGTTGTAGATTCGAGTTGCAATTCAGCGATCCCGATCAAGCTTTAAGCTCTGTGTTGAAAGTGCTATCAACAAGCTAACCGACCAAGTCTCTTTAGTGCTTGATTTGCCTCCTCCTGCAGCAATCCAACAAAAATGAACGAGACTGGTGTTGACTTTTGTCGTTAAGCTGTACTCGGTCCCAATGCTGATATGTCAGGCCTCGACGCTTCACTGCCACCTGCAGTAAAATTTGAGGCTGCAAAACTTGTCAGTGAACCCTTCGGTCTCTTCATTCTAGATTACATTGGTCGCAAGTTCTTCCAATGCTGGTCTGAGTTTCCCATCGCTCCAATCGAACAACTCAGAGATCTACTATATTCGTGTGATCAGTCCTTCCTTGGAACCTTCATGAAACCCCACGTCTACCGTGAAACAAAATGAAGAAGGGAACAGGGAGCTCAAGTCCCTGACTGGATGATTCCAAAGACTGACACCCTTTATGAACTTCTTATCAAGGAAGAACCTGAATAGCTGATAGGATCTCTTGTAATTCTTCTATCTTATTAGCTGATAACTTTTTGTACTTGTAAAATTTTCACCGTACTTATAACTTTTCAACTTCCCTTGTAATCTTGTATTTACGAAGTAATGAATGGTTTTAGTGAAGTACTTTACTCCATCACTACTAGAAAAGATCCCTGAAAACAGTAAATGGGACACGTATTTTATGAGTCCTTTTTATCCTTATGTTTTTAACTTTGGAATTTTCCTTTATTGCTTTGTCATCATCAAATAGGGAGAGATTGTTGATCCAAACCCTTCAGTGATTTGATGATGATCGTAAGAATCACTTAGTGAAAATTATAAGTAAACAATATGTCTCAGTGTTTCACCATCTAAGAAAATATACTAAGTCTGTTTAGTATCGCAGATGGAAACATTTGTCCTTTAATTTATACTTCAGCGATAACTATACATCAGTGAGACCTGAGCCTGTTCAGTCTTGCTGATGATCGTTGAATGCTCATCATGTAATTGTTTGCTTATGAACCCTGAAGACAAGATTCGCGACAATTGAGTTCAAAGCTGAAATCGAAGACCAAGCTGACGAATGAGTGACTAAGTCTACTAGTGACCTGATGCGGATATCAGCGAAGACAAGACTTGTCCATTTCACGCGAAGTTTCGAGTAGAAGACTTCAGCGAGAGCTGAACTTTATCATTCGCCGATAAAGATCAACTCAGCGATCGCTGATCATGAAGCTTGTTCTACAAGTAACATTTATCTTATCTCCTTGCACGCGTTTGTACGATTTATCAGAAGGACATCCCTTTGTTCAGGATCGTACAACCACTCTGCCATCTACACTGTTCATCATGCGGCCAAAAGAGATGTTTGCTAAAGTCAAATCCATGCAACCAACTAGACGATGCCACGTGTAAAGTTGTATTTACTTGCATTTAATGCATGCAGTATAAATAGGAAACCCTACTTCATTTTGAAGTGCCCTTCCTTCGCTGAACTACATAGTGCCAAGAAAATCTTTCTTTAGGTTTTCTTATTTTCTCTCTATCTTTTCTAGTGCAAGAAAGTTGTGTGATTCTCTTAGTTTGTTTAGGTTAGGTTTTATACTTCATCTTATTCCGCAACAAACTGTAAATTGTTTGATTATATCAACAAACAATTTTAAAGATAAAAATCTTGTTTTTGTATTCAACCCCCCCCCCCCCCCCCCCCCCCCTTCTACAAACTTGTATAACCCTTCGGGACCAACACCTATAAAATAGAAAGTGATATAAAGAAAAGAGTAGTTTGTTTGTAAGAGCCTTATATTGTTAAATGGCCTTTAGTGTGTTAATGGGCTTGGGCCTTGGTTGTAATAGGTTCAAGTATTTAAGGTTTGTTTATTTAATCATTAGGTTAGAATTATGGTTTTAGTTTATGCGCTTAACAGAGAGATTAGAGAGAGTTTGTTTTTCATTCCAATATATGTAACTCTCATTAATCATTAAATATTGTTTATTGTTTCGATTCATTGTTACTTGATTATCTGGGATCTACACATGGCATCAGAGTAGAGAGACAACTAATTGATTCAAGGTATTCATCAAGTTTTTCTGAAAACGGCGCTGTAAGTTTATGGATTTCTAAATATTTTTATTTTGATACAAATATTGAGTTCTAATCGTTCTAATCTATCTCTTTGTGAGTTATATTGAGTTTGATAAAGTTTCATGATCTATATCCAATGTTTGATTACTCAATATGATAAAAATCAAAATTTTGAGTTTTTGGCTGTGTTCATAGAAATCATGGTGATTTTCATCCAAAAGGTTGTTGTTTAGGTCAAAATCGATTTATGTTTGTGTGTTTTTGTGTGCCTTTTGGTTTCATATCTTTCAGGAATTGCAAAACATCAAACCCTAGATCCACAGACTTGAATTTCTTCTCACAGCCATCGTGTACGGACGCATCTTCAGCACAATCCGGGTAAGTATCTTGTCACTATCCGATTACTATTTTGTCCGGATCCCATCTGTCCGGTACGCTATCCGATACTTTCACCCGAAAACCAATTCCAGATTTAATTGTTCCCGGTTACTTGTCTGATACTTTTTCACCCAGAAACTTTGTCCGATTACTTACTCTTTCCGGAGATTCCATCTGGACACTTGCCCTTTTCCAGATGCGATACCCGGACACCACTCACCCGGATTATTCATCTGAATTGCTCCTAATCCAGACACACATCCGGATTCCTATCCAGGTTCCTCCACATATGGATTCTCTATCCGGAAAACCACACCCGGATCTCATATCCGGGAGTTTCCTGACTTCTCACAGTTTAAAATTTTATCTCGGGGCCCCCGTGCTAAGTCGCTGTAGGGGGACATTTGTGTATTCTAAGATACTGTCGGAGTTTTGGATCATATCTGAATTGTCTCACGGTCATATTTTTTTTCCATGTAACAATGTCTTACCCAACCTATTCTGAGCTCAAAGAAAAAGTTTCTCATTTTGAAGCCAAGGTAGAAAACAGCATAAAGTAATAGATAACCTTAGTGTAGAAAATGCTGGTAATGTGTGCAAAATTGGAAACTTCAAGGATAAGTGTGAAACTATCTTGAAAGAGAGTGAGTCCTTAAAGACCAAATTGTCTGATCTATCTGAGAAGCTCAAACAGATTTTTGCAAAAGGAATCTAATCTCTGATTTTTTAAATCCTTTCGCTGTCAATTCCATGCAAAGTCTAAATTCCACAAGCTCATTATCTAGACCAGATAATAATTACAAGTCTGATCTTGAACTCGAATTCTTCGCATTTATGAATTCCACGGTCTGTTCAGATCATGAAATTGCTAAGTTTGACTTCGTGCCTAAACTTTCTAGTCATGTTCAATTACTCGATAAAAGGAGTGAACCGGTAAACTTTTACAAAGGTGAATGTTCTACATCTGCCCCTCAAAAGGCTTATGTGAACAAGGTTTCAAAATCAAAATCTAAAAGACGCGCATAAAAACACCTAAAGACCGGGAACTCTAGGAAAAGACAATCTTACTACTCTAGTTCTTTTGATAATGAGCTTAATGATTCTTCAGATAATCATTTTTTTAGAAAAGTAAAAATGGGTTGGAGAAAGAAATCAACTATAGAAGACAGTGATGGAAACAAGTCTCATAATTCTTCTGTAGTTGATACAAAGTCATTTATTTCCAAGACTTGTTCACCTGCTCTTGTTTACCCCATAGCTAAGCTGACCAATCTAAACCGGGCAAAGATATGTTGTACTCATTGTGGAACGAGTGACTTTGTGCATCCAAGGTATGTTAATAAGTGGTATGGTATTTATAGTATCCACAGTCCTGATTTTAATGTTAAGGAATCTAACCATCAAGGATCCATCAAATCATGGATACCAAAATCATTTTTTATTTGTTTTGCAGGAATGTCATGTGCATTTAGTTCAGAATATTCTTTTCACATGACTGTATTAAAAGGTTACGTCATTTTTTAGGGGGAGTACTATTGTGTGAAAAGTAAGTGAGTTTTGTTAGATTTGAAGTTTTGTCAAAAGTTACAAGTATTGGTTCTGGATAGAAGACTCAGAGTTCTGGGTAAGAAGACTCAGAAGCTCTGGCTGAGAAGTCTCGAAAAGATTACAAGTATGAAAGTCTGAACAGAAGGATCAGAGTTCTGAGTAGGAGACTCAGAACTTCTGAAGATGAAGTTGAAAGTCCAAGTGCTTTAAAGGAAGTTCTGATATGCTTAGTCAGAAGATTGTTCAGAAGTTCTGAACAACATGTTCAGAACTTATGACAAGATATTTTCCTTTGTATTATGTTAGTTAAATAGGACACGTGTAATATTCCTATTAGACTTTCATGTATATGTACTGTAGCTTTAGCATTTCCTTACTGTATATATAGTTGTTAGCACTGTTTTGCTAACTAACTTTCCCGCATATCTTTGTATTCACTTTTGTAATCTTTGAGAGATTCTCTCTCTAGATTTGTAATCTGTTATTGATTGAATACAATACTTTTGGATCTAATTCTCTATCATTTACTGTTTGATCATTCATATTTGATTGTAAGATTGAATCCTGGTTTCTACAATTGGTATCAGAGCCAATCAACAAACAAATTCATTCAAGATCGTGTTCTTGAGGGTTTCTTGATCGCATTCTTGAAGATTTCTTGATCAATTCGTCAATTGATTCCACTGGTACTTATAATTCTTGAATTCTTAGTAATTCCTGAATTTGTTCTACTATTGTTCAAGAAATTCGATTTGTATTTCTGTTGAATCATCTTACAATCATGTCTTCGAAAGAATTTCTCTCTATGGGGTCTGAAACAAAACCTCCTGTTCTTATTCCCGAGGAATACCAGCAATGGAAGATTCGTATGATTCAGTTTTTGGATAATATCGATGAAAATCTTATGATCTCTATTCGTGAAGGTCCCATTGAAGTCTATGTAGCTTTTGTCGCTACACCTGCAATAGATACAACACCAGAGATTCCTGCTACAAGGGTGAAGAATTTTTTTTCTCAATACAAAGAAGCACAGAAACAGAGACACGCAATTGACAAAAGAGCAGTTACTCTAATGACTTTGTGTAACAACCCAAAGCCCATATACACAACAAATCACATAATGTAACATAACATTGATTAATCAAACGAAACATCATATTACAAATACGGTCCCTTAAACTATTACAATCAAAAGAAGACATTCTACTACAAACTTCTTACTAAATACATACATAACATTTAATCATTATAATACAACTGCTAAACATGCCAAAATCTTCGTCACATAATCCTTCAGATAAGCCATCCATCGATTACTCTAATTACTTGCTCTTACGCGATCCACCACCTGGAATACATATTTTTAAAACGAAAATGAGGGTTAGACACGATGGTCTAAGTGAGATAAATCCCTGTTAGTTTGAAATCATTTATATACACCTTATTCATATAGCCAAACACACCGGTCCTAAGCCCGACCAACGTATTATAACACATTATAATACCCATGTAAACATAATACCTCAATATATTATAATTCACATATACCATACATATAAACACATAATCACCAATTATCACATTCCCAAACCATACGTATGTATTCCAGTTGAAAATACTTTTAAAGTAAAACTCACCTGTTTGACTTATCAAAATGTCCACCAAGCTTTTCTCAAACAATTCAGCTTCACTTCAATTTCACAGAATCTGAAACAATCATATACAAGTATTGCCTTACCACTTTGATCACACAAGTCTTACCAAGACTAAGAACTCTAAAGCACTCTAGTCCCTAAATGTTACTCCCAAACCCGAACTTAAGTCGAGTCCACAGTACATTCGATCCTCATTCATTCCCTATCCATGATTTAATAAAACACAGACTATTGAATACTTAAAAGCATCTAAACTCCCAATTTTTACCAAACAGCAAAAGTATCCGGATACCTCAACTTTTCCGGACAACACAACTTTTCCGGACAACACAACTTTTCCGGACAAAAGGACTTTTCCGGACAACTTATACAATCCGGACGTCATCCGGAGACCAAAGTAATCCGGATACTATCCGGTATCCAATTCTATCCAGAGAACATAGGAAAAAGGAACTTACCCGGAAAAAGTCCCGCCCGGACACCACCGAAGAATTACCCGGACACTACTAACAAAAACCATCCGGACACATTCATGGTGTCCGGAAACTACTGTCGGTTTGGTGCCTTTTTACCCAGAAAACCGACTGAATCATAACAGATATGAAATTGACTAATACAATCCGATAGACTCCTAATACTAGTGATTTCGAACAATAAACTCAAGAGGAACATACCTTAATTTCACTTTAATCACCTCCAAATAAGAAGTCTTAGCCTTGCCTCTTCTTTCCCCTTTTTGCTCTCAAAACACCCACACACACTGAATTTGTTTTGCTGTAATATGAAATATCTAAACACCTAATTCAGATATTAATAACCAAATTTACTACTTCAGCCCCTACACTTTTCATTACTAAACCAAATACCCCTAAACTTATAAATTCATCTCATTTTACCCTAAACATCAATTATAGAGTTAAATAAATTTAACGACAAGAGGGTTTAACTAACAAACTTACCCGGGGTATTACATCATCTCCCCCTTAAGAGAATTCCGTCCCGGAATTCGGTTAGGCAAAAAGGTACGGGTACTTAGTTCTCATTTCTGATTCTGATTCCCAAGTAGCATCCTGACCTCTATGATGTCTCCACTGAACCTTCACTTGTCTGATCTCTTTATTCCGCAACACTTTGACTTTATGATCAATTATGGCCTCCGGTTCTTCTACATAATTCAGTCTTTCGTCGACTTGTATCTCTGGTAGGGAAACTGCCTGATTTGGAGTAACCAAGCACTTTCGGAAGTTCGATACGTGAAATGCATTATGGATCCTGCTCAATTCTGGCGGAAGATCTAATCGGTAAGCTACTTCACCTATCCTTTTTGTAATTGCAAACGGTCCGATATACCTTGGACTTAGTTTACCTTGCCTTCCAAATCGGATGACTCCTTTCCACGGCGAAACCTTTAACATTACGAAATCCCCAACTTGAAATTCCAATGGCTTTCGACGGCGGTCAGCGTAGCTCTTCTGTCTATCTTGAGCCACTTTCAATCTTTCTCGAATCTGAATAACTTTATCGGCGGTTAACTGAACTATTTCTGGCCCTGCTAACTGTTTCTCCACCACTTCATTCCAACACAGAGGCGTTCGACATTTTCTACCATACAATACTTCAAACGGTGCCGCTTGAATGCTGGAATGATAACTGTTGTTGTAGGCAAATTCGATCAACAGTAAATGTTTATCCCACGATCCCCCAAAATCAACAATGCAAGCCCGGAGCATATCTTCTAAGGTCTGAATTGTTCGTTCACTCTGACCATCTGTTTGGGGATGATACGCCGTACTTAACTTTATCTGTGTCCCCATTTCCCTTTGAAAACTTCTCCAAAATCTTGAAGTAAAACGACTATCACGATCAGAAATGATCGAGATTGGAACTCCATGTCGAGTTACTATTTCGTCAATGTACAACTTTGCTAATCGTTCCATCGAATCGGTTTCCTTTATCGGTAGGTGTTGGTTCCCGTTTTGCTTTAAACAAGATTATCAGATCTATTAGTTCAAGTTAATGTTTGATGCGGAAGCGTATTTGAAGAACTAACAGATAAGTTTGATAGATTTAGACCAAAATATAAATAAACAATAAACAGGAAATAATATTTCAAAGTTTACTGAATATATATTAAGAACAGATTTAAGAACAATGAGTAAGAAAAGCTTCAAAATAGATATGACCCTTAAGGTGAATAAGCTTTTTTGTGTTCTTATGATGGTCGATTTATGAGATTGATTGATGATTATTATTAAGGAAGAACTCAACATGAGTCTTCCTTATATACTACTCAAAAGGGGACCATAAAGCATATGCTACTATTCAGACGGTACTGATGAATAGTTGAACGGATGTCGTGAACAGTTGCAAGAACGGCATGAATAGTAAGATGTGTTGTATTGCATTTAATGCAGCAGACGTCTAATATGTACTAATCCCTACTGAGTCCAATCAGAGTTTGACACGTCGACGTTGGACAGGGCATGCTACCATGCAAGTTGATGAGCGGGTCCTGTAACAGTAGCAAGATATTATAAATATCTTCAAGTCTTTCAGTGAGGACCACAGAGGCTCTGTAATGAGTTACAGAGGTTCTGTGGTCTGGTCCTCTGTAGAGCAGTCTTCACCGAATTCCGAGATATTGGTCTTCTTTGTGCGTATGACAGAGCTTCTGTAGCGTGCCTCTTTAGCTTCTGTAGATTCTTGATCTTGAGCCCTCGGTAAGTCCGGCAGAGCCTCTGTAAGAGGATTTCTTCACTTAGCCTATTTTTCACTACATCTAAATACTTCTATGATTAGGAAGATTAAAGCTAACAATCTCCCCCTAAGTAGTGAAAAATAAAAAATTTGAACTTGAGTTAAGTTAGGCTAAGTTAGATAAGACAGAGGTTAAACAATACCTCGAAGGTTCTTTCATTTAGAAATATGCCAGAGGCATTTTACATTTGAGTACAATGAAAGATAAACTTTGACTTGGTTTTGCAGAGATTTGAGGTTTGAGAATCAGATTCTGCCATCTTTGAAATCGTTGTAGCTTCTGTTGTCTCTTCCGACTCTTCTGATCTCTTTGTAGAAACTGTTGCAGAGTTCTCTTAGGCGGATTGTGGCATCAATCTCTCTGATGAAAGTATCTGCGGCATCTCTATCCATTTTCTCTGTACCTCTGTATTTTACAAGGCTTGTTCTGAATTTGTTCAGAGTACTAGTTGCGTACTTCTGACAGTCCATGCACACAAACAATTTAACTTCGCCTTGTGGGTTTTGAAATACTAACCCAAACCGTGGTTCTGTGATGATTGAGTTAGGTACGGCGTCCGGTGGGCAGCGATCCTCTGGTGGTCGTAAATCCAGATGTTTGAGACCAAGATCCTTTCCCAGCTGGAAATCTATCATGCTGTAGAGCAGAAGCTTTTCCCTCATTGCTTTTCTCAACACTTGATAGGCTCTGGTGTTTGCCTCTGTGTTGTAGTTGTCCTTTGTCCACTGCAGAAGATCAGGTAGATCATAAGGATTGATATTTCTTAGGTCAGCATCAGCGAAGGTGGTTTCTGAATTGTCTTCTCTTCTGACTTTGTAAAGATTGTACCTGACCCTTGGATAGGTTCTTGTAAAGGAGAATTTTCAGAAGATTACCTTTTTGACCTTTGAGATTGAGAAGACATCTGCTTTGGTTCTTGGCTTTGTTCTTGTGAAGATGTTCTCAAATTATTCTCCGATCCTTGGATCTGTCACATGATCTGTAGGATGATTGGTCTGAAAGGATTGTTTATAGAGATATTTGTATACCACTTCTTCCATCTCTTCATGTGTTGGACCAGGTTGTGGTACTTGTCTTTTGAGACTCTCCATTTTTTGAACAACTCCTGCAGCTCTACCAGTTAGAAGAATGTCTGACAGAGGCTTCAATCCATATGCCCAGTCAACTTCTTCTGGCTTTGGAGTTTGAAAGGTATCAAACGCGCTTTTCATTAATTTTTCTGTAGGCTTGGGCAATGACTTCTTTTTCTTGGGCTCTTCTGTCAGTATTGCTTTGCCCTTATCTTTGGCTTTTGGAGGTGCAGAACCTGTTTCTTCTGTAGGTTTGGAGGTTGGTGCTTCAGTTGGCTTGATGGGGGTTGCCTCTGTAGGTTTTGACACTTGTTTTTTAGAGGACTTTTGTGGCGTTGGTTCTGTTGGCTTTCTTTGCTCTGTAACCTCTGTAGTAGGTTCTTTGGTGACTTCTTCTGTAAGCTCGGTTTCTGTGGATTGAGGTATGTCGAATCTTCTTGCCATTTTGAACGCTAGTGTGAACCTGTGCCTTTCTTCTTCTCTCTGTGACATTCGATCAGTCATTGTATTGTGCATCTTTTTCAGAATGTCAGAAGCAGAGGTTGAAGAGGTCGTTGCTTTTATTGGCTTGGTGGCAATCAACTTTCTTCTTGGTATGGTTGGGGGTTTTTCTCTTGATTTTGTTGAAGGACTTTCTTCCAAAATGATTACCACAGGGGTGGTTGTTGCCTCTGTGGGTTGCTGATCAGCTTCTGGAATATTTGTTTCTTTAGGACTTGATTCCACAGAGATGGGTGCTGTCTCTGTGGGCTGTTGAGTTTGTTGTTGATTTTGGGTTTGTTCTGGAGGAACTTGACCGATTGGTTCTGCTGCGATTGGTGGAGTTTGTATTCCTCTGTTCGTAGCTTTCTCCCTTGTATTCTCCCCCTCAGGATTATCTGATGGACCAGGATGGTCATCATCAGAATCATCTTGACTCTTATCAGAACTACCCTCTGCTCTGCAAGAAGCTTTGGTTTTCTTCGATAATTCTGCTCCTGCTGCTATCAACTTTGCACAGACGTCATCACAGAGGCCAAGTAGAGTCGCAAGCTCTGCCTCTGTTTTAAAACGCATTCCTCCAACACTTTTTCTGAAATCCTTGACGAAGTTGGCATTTGATGTTGTGAAGGAGACAATGAATTCTGTGACCTGGTTTATGACGTTCTGTCCTAGCTCTATTAGCTGTGCTCTGGTCATGTAGTCTTTTGGCTGCATCATTGTCGTGTTCCGCATTGTCTCTGCTTGTACTTGTTTTAGGGCATTCTGTAGATCTGCAGGAGTAATGCCCTCTGTTCTGTTGGATTGGGTATTCATTTGTTCAAGGAAGTTTTTGACAGAGTCCTTGAACGCAGAAGTTGCATTTGTTCCGATTTCTTGAGCGGCAGAGGTGGCTGTAGCTTTGGCAGTAGTTTCGGCAGAAGACTTCATCGCTGAGATTGCAGATTTTACCTCTGTGGACAGATTGTCCATTTTGGTGTTTAGTTTCAGGATAGCCGTTGATGTTGTCTCTGTAAAATATTTGAGAGAGCTTTGCAACTCTTTCATTGTTTGGTTCACAGAGGTGACAAGGGTTTGGAACTCATCCCTTGATACTTGTGTTCCTTGTGTAACCTCTGGAGGAACACATTCGTCTCCAGAGTGAGTCCCTGTTCCTGGGACACCTTCGTTCACCCTTGTTTGTACGATGGGGGTGGAAGGATTTCCATCTGATCCTTGAGCAGAAGCATCTAGTGCTTCAGACTCTACAGAAGTTCTGTGAATGACATTGTCTAGATCCACTTCGGAGGTGGGTACTAGATTATCCTTCTGTTGACTCGGAGACTTGTCTAGAGTCTCTTCGTCGTTGTGCTCACTACTTCTCTCTGAAAGAAGTGTTGGCCCTAGTGTGTGTGTGGCAGAGGAAACGAATTCCTCTGTAGGGTGTTCTGTTGTGATCTGGGGTGATGGATCACGAACTTTAGGTGAGTCTCTTTGAGGAGACTCCCTAGGAATGGATTCCCCAGTTTCTGTGGGCGCAGAAGTCGAAAGAGTGACTTCTGGCTGGTTGGGTTGGGTTTGGATCGAGCTGTGCTGCTCTATTTCAATAACTCCTTCTGCAGCTAGACCTACGGATTTAGATATGTGGGTTGCACTGGGAGTTGGTTGTTGTTGTGTGCCTCTATTAATCCAGACATCTTTTCTTGTTTCTTCCTCTGTTAAGCACCCAAACACTACATCACCGTCTATTATTTCAGTCTCTGTAGTTATCCTACGGCTTGGTGCTTCTTCCCTTGCTTCTGTTGAGGTTCCTTGCTCTGTGCGTAAGAAGCCGTACATTTGATGAGAGTCGTATAATCTCATGACATGTGGATGATAGAGACCTTTTCTTATCCAGACAACTTCTTCTTCTTCTGAATATACCTCTGAGACCTCTATCCTTGTCTCAGAAGCCTCTGTTACTTCACCTCTATTCCACTCAGTTTCTGTTAGTTCTTTTTCTTCTGAAGCTGGGTTTGGACTTCTTCTGTAGACGTCCAATCCCTGAATGAAAGGGTTCTGTAAAATAACAGGTGTGTTAGCTGGTTGATCTTTGGGTGTTGTGTCATCTTCTTGCAGATGTGTGTCAATGCCAGAGATGGAGAAATATTGTTCTTCCGGGGAGTGGTGGTCGAGAGGTTGTGTCGTCCACCCTGCTGTATTTAAGGTATTGGCAATGTCAGGGTTCTGTAGGAAGTCGTTCAGATCTCCTTGGTGAGCAAATCTATCCGGAGATTGATAGGGTGATTGATATTCCTTTGTTGCCATTCCTTCTTCTGCATCTTCTTCTGCAGTTCTGTCTTCTACGGTTTCTTCTACTTCGGGTTCCTCTACTTCGGGTTCCTCTTCTGCAATGGTAACCAATTTATCGAGTGATTTACCATGCTTCTTTTTGGTTTTCCTCCTCTTGGGTTTTGGTGCCCCTTCCTCTGTGGTTTTCGATTTTCTTTTCTTCTTCTGTTTTGGAGAAGAGGGAGGAGCAGAGGAGCCAATTTTTGTGGCATGGGGAGGTGAGGGTTGATCTTCTGCAGCGCTTGTGGAGGTTCCTTCTGCAGTTTTTCTCTTCTTTGCTTTTGGAGTAGATGCAGAGGTTTTTGAAGAAGATTTCTTTCCCAGAAGTTCTGCACGTTTGGCTATGAAGCTATGTTGAATAGCCATGTGTTTTGCTAATTTTTGATCCTTTTCTTCTTGAGTCGAAAGAGGTTCTGCTGTTATTGTTCCTAGGGGGACTCCTAAACGCGGGGGTGTCATAGGACTCGGTTTAGGAGTTCTATGATCGCGTATATACTCTTTCTTAAGGGTTTTATTCGAGGCATACTTGAGAAGTTTCCTTGACAAAGGTCTGCAGTGTGTGTAGCCATCTACATGATCAGTGGGGACATTTTTGCTCATCAGAAACTGTTTGGGAATTGGCCATTCCATTGGCCATTTCTGTATCAGCAACAGAGGTTCGAATAATACTCCCAATATTCTTTGGAATTGCAGAGGTGGTAGAAAGTTGGGATCGTTCTCTTTGACCCGTTTGGTGTAGTTATTTCTGTCGATGGTGTTAATGATCTCTTGCATCATTATCGTCGCGTAATCGAGTGGAAGATCATAGTACACCCCATACATGATGGTTAAGATCTGATGCGAGGTCTGGTCAATGCTGCCTATCTTCCCTGTCAGGCATCTGTTAAGAATAGAGAACAAGGTGTTCCACAGAGGTGGTACTCTTCCTCTGCGGAAGTCATTTCTCTTCCGTAGTTGTGTGTTGTACCCAAGCATTTCTACAAATCGACAGAGCTCGTCGTCTGTTGGTTGCTCTGCATATTTCTTCAAACCAAGAAGACCCCTCGTGGGTAGGTTAAACTCAAGTGAGAACATTGTTCTGTTGAACTTGAATTCAAGATGTTCAGATTTGTCAGGTCTTGAAATGTACCCTTTGATAATAGAGTCATCTTTATCAAATCGACAGCTCTGCCAAAACTGGTTCAAATATCTGACTGGTATTTTCTTTGGGGTTCTTGAGAGTAGAGGGAAGAGGATGTGATTTTCCATTATGTTCAGCATAATGGCGTGGGCTTCGCCGAAAGCAGTGGGTGATGGGACCAAATAGCAGTTGTTGGATTTGATTGGTAGTACCTTTTCGAAGTGATCCTTAGCTATGAAGTTTTGCAGATGTGTTGTCGGAGCAAAGTCTGCTGAGTCGCCGGAATCTTCTAGTTCAATGTTTTGGGCAGGGTTGGAGTTTTCTGAATGTTCAGAATGAGCCGGTGAATGTTCTGGTGAGGTCGCCGGAGAGTGTGCAGGGGAGATAGCTTGAGAAGATGAAGCAATTTGATACTGAGAATAAGAAACTTGCAGGTTTTTGCAGGGTTTCGCCGGAGAAGAATGAGAGTTTGCAAAAGGTTTATGAGAGGGTAAGCTTGGTTTTTATAGGAGGGTAAAACGGTAGTATTCGAAAGAGTAGAATATATGGCAATGGATTAAAATTTGGAATCCGTACTCGAGTTAGAACGGTGGGTTCAACTTTCCACAGAAAACATTCCATGTACGCCCAATGAAAATGGGACACGTAGGCCATGTCAGAAGATGACAGGACGACGTGCGCGGCCCATTAATACTCGGCGCGTGGGGTTATTCTTAGCCATGTGAAATTCACTCTCAGTAAAAGTAACCGTTATTACTTCAGAACTTCTGTACCTTACAGAAGCTCTGTGAATTTGAAAGTCTTTGTTGTTTATCCCTTTCATATATCTCATTGTTATCATGACTTCTGTGGGGTTCTTCTTTAACCAAAACATTTGTAAAGGCATTGGAGAGGATAAAATCGGATTTTTGTCAAGAAATTTGCTTCGCAGAGGTTTTGTGGCTCTGTTGGAACTTGCAGAAGTTTTGTGAGGGCCAACAGAAGCTCTATGAAGGAGAAAATCTCATAACAAAAATTTTATTAGAATTTTTGATCATCCAATTTTTGATTTGGTTTAAGAGATGTTTTTCGGACATATTTGTAAGTTTGTGTCCGAGAAAACTATTAAAAACAAACGGTTTGTTCGAGAAGGTCATGGTTTGTGTTTTCGGTTTCCGAGATAACATTCCAAAAGATCGACAGAGGGTTAATTTGTGATCACGGAGCATATTTCTTGCAGAACCTCTGTTGAGCTCAGCAGAAGCTCTATGACCTTAAATTTCTCCTAATTCGAATTTTGTGAAACTTTTTGAGCTTTTGACTTTTGAAATGTTATTCACAGTATATTTAGGACATATTTGACAATTCTTGTCCTAGAAAATTGTTTTTCCAAAAACCTTTTGTGCGAGAGACATACCTTTTGGTTCTTCTTTTCTCGGTAGTGATGTTTGACTTCTGTCGATATGGAGTCATCGACATTCTTCTTTGGCTTTTCCTTGACAGTTTGATCTCTTTAGATCATTTCAGGGTCCCCTTTTGCTCCCCCTTGATCTAATCACCTCTGTAGATCAAGTAATTTCCTTTTGCTCCCCCTTGACCTATGCTTGGATCAAAGAATGATAAGTTTTGCATAGAACATAGGTCATGTTTTCCAGAGGTTCTGTAGGGGTCGTCAGAGGTTCTGAGTTGACTTACAGAAGCTCTGTGATTTTAAGAACTATTTAAGATTGAGAACTTACAAACAGAAACAAATTAACTTAAAGCAAAAATAAAGGAAATTTGTACATATTTACAGAAGATAAAGCTATACTTACAGAGGATTGTCACACCATGTTTATCATTCCTAACTTACCCACCAAGAAATTGAACCTTTTCTCGTCTAGTGCTTTGGTGAATAAGTCAGCGAGTTGATATTCTGTTGGCACGAAATGCATTTCAATTGTACCGTATTCAACATGATGTTTCAAGAAATGGTACCTTATATCGATATGCTTGGTTTTCGAGTGTTGCACAGGGTTGGCAGAGATAGCAATGGCACTTTTGGAATCACAGAAGATGGGTATTTTGAATAGAATGTGGCCGTAGTCTTTTAGTAGAGTTTTCATCCATAGAACCTGAGAACAACAGCTAGCAGCAGCAACGTATTCAGCTTCTATTGTGGATGTTGAGACACAATTCTGCTTCTTGGAGGTCCAACTGACTAGTTTACCACCTAGGAATTGGCAACTCCCAGAGGTACTCTTTCTGTCGAGCATGCATCCTCCATAGTCTGAATCTGTATAAGCTTTAAGACTAAAACCAGAGTTCTGTGGATACCAGAGACCTAGATTTTTGGTCCCCTTTAGGTATCTAAAGATTCTCTTCACCGCATCATAATGTGATTTCTTAGGATTAGCTTGATAACGTGCACAAAGACATGTGGCATGCATAATGTCAGGTCTGCTTGCAGTTAAGTATAACAGAGATCCAATCATGCCTCTGTAAAGAGTGCATTCTACAGAGATGCCATCTGGATCTAAGAATAACTTATTTCCAGTGGCCATTGGAGTTTTCATTGCAGAGGTATCAGAGAGGCTATACATGGAAAGAATGTCAGAGACATATTTGGCCTGATTTATAAAAATTCCCTCTGAAGTTTGTTTGACTTGAAGTCCAAGGAAGAATGTTAATTCTCCCATCATACTCATTTCAAATTCACTCTGCATGAGTTTTTCAAAACTTTTACACTCTTCTGAATTAGTAGACCCGAAAATTATGTCATCCACATAGATTTGTACAAGCATTATCTCACCCTTTTTGTGTTTATAGAATAAGGTAGTATCTGTTGTACCTCTGTTGTAGCCATTGACTAGAAGGAAGGTAGAAAGTCGTTCGTACCATGCTCTTGGAGCCTGTTTCAGTCCGTATAGAGCCTTTTCAAGGTAGTATACATGCCTTGGAAACTTTGAGCTTTCAAACCCTGGTGGCTGATTTACGTAAACCTCTTCTTGGATTTCACCGTTTAGAAAAGCTGATTTTACGTCCATCTGATAGACTTTAAAACCTCTGTGGGCTGCGAAGGCTAAGAATATTCTTATTGCTTCGAGTCGTGCGACAGGGGAAAAAGTCTCATTGTAGTCTATGCCTTCTTCTTGTCTATATCCCTTTGCTACTAATCTTTCTTTGTTTCTGATGACCACTCCATCTTCATCCTTCTTGTTTCTGTAGACCCATTTAGTCCCAATGGCCTGTTTCCCTCGAGACAGAGGTACTAAAGTCCATACTTTGTTACGCTCAAACTGCAGAAGTTCTTCTTGCATGGCGTCTACCCAATTTGGGTCATTTAGGGCTTCAGAAATCTTCTTTGGTTCTATCACACTGATAAAGTTAGTAAAAAAACAAAAATTAGCAGTGGCAGACCTGGTTTTTTCTGAGTCAGAAGGTTCTCCGATTATTTGGCTTGGAGGATGGCTTTTTGTCCACTGAGTTGTGCGTGGAAGATGATCATCAATGTCCTCGAACCTTTCGTCAGCGGCTTCTTGTGTTTCTTCTTGTGTAGCCTCTGTCGATCTCCGTGTCTTGGTAGTTGATTCTACCGTTTGTGTTAATATTGGTATGAGTGGTGGTGGGGTTTGTTCCTCTGAGGACGTATAGTCTTGGTCCTCGATTTCCTCTGTAATTGGTTCTTCTGTCGATTGTGGAGTTTGTTTTCAGCAACTTCTTTGGTCGTTTTTCTTGATGTTTCATCTTCTGCATGTTCTTCTTCGGCAATTGCATCTGTAGTATTTATAGAAGAAGATGAAGCATTATTTGGACCTGTTAGAGTCATACCTGTGGGATTTTGTCCGACAGAGGATGGTTCTTCAGAAATTCTGATGGTTCCAACAGAAGGATCAATGTCATTGTTGAACATCTCTAAAAATAGAAGATCCAAATCTTCTTTTGTTTTTGAGATGTCAGAGGATTTCCCTTTAATTCCGAGTTCTGAACTGATTTGTTCAGAAGTCATTTGGAATGAATCTACAAAAGAAACATTAATGCTTTCTATAATCTTGCGAGACTTTGTAAGGAAGGTTCTGTAGGCTTTGGAAGTGGCAGAGTATCCAATGAATTTGCCTTCATCAGCTTTTACTTCAAATTTTCCTCTCGAATCTCTGTCGTTTAAAACAAAGCATTTGCATCCGAATACATGGAAAAACTTGATGTTTGTCCGCCTTTTGTGAAGTAATTCGTAAGCCGTTTTGAATTGTCTTTTCACAATGGTTGAACGATTCTGTGTATAACACGCAGTAGAAATTGCTTCTGCCCAAAAGTTCATTGGTAATCCGCATGCAGATAGCATAGTTCTTGCGGCCTCCACAAGTGTTCGATTCTTTCTTTCGACTACACCGTTCTGTTGTGGAGTTCGAGCGGCAGAGAAGTTCTGTGATATTCCTTCTGTAGAAAGATAGGCTTCAATGACACAGTTTTTAAATTCTGGGCCATTGTCACTTCTTAACTTCTGTATTCTGCAGTCATAAAGAACTTGAATTCTTTTCATTAGATTTATCAGTATAATTGGAACATCTGATTTCTTTCTAATAAATTCAACCCATGTGAAACGTGAATACTCATCAATTAGAACAAGTATGTATTTCTTGCCACCTAGGCTCTGTATAGAAATGGGACCGCAGAGGTCGACATGAAGCATGTACAGAGGCCTAGTGCAAGATACGTCTGTTTTGCCTTTGTGGGAAGCCCTTATGTGTTTTCCCATTTCACAGGCCGAACACAAGTGATCCTTATTGAATTTAACATTTGGCAAACCTTTAACTAGATCGAGTTTTACTAGTTTATCCAAGGTGTGAAAGTTTAAGTGACAGAACCTGTTGTGCCATAACCACGCTTCTTCACTTTTGCAGGCTACTAGGCAAACTTTATCCTTGGATTTTGAAGTAAAATTCATTAGATATAGATCACCTCTTCTTTCAGCTCGCAGAAGTTCCATTCCTGTGTTTTCACTTTGTAGAGAGCAGAAAGTTATTTTGAATAACAAATCGAATCCTGTATCACAGAGTCGACTTACACTTAGTAGGTCGTGTTTGAGGCCATTCACATATGCAACTTTGTATACAGAGATATTTTCTTTCTGTATGACTCCATAGCCTTTGATGTGTCCCTTCTTGTTGTCTCCAAAAGTTACAGATCCACCATCGTGTGTTTCTTTGTATGTGGATAGTAATCTTCTGTCGCCAGTCATGTGCCTTGAGCATCCGGAGTCAAGATACCAAATTGGCACATGTTGCTTCTGCAAGACAATCACAGAGACTTAGGTACCCATAACCATATGGGTACAATATTGTTATAATTTTTCAAGTTTGCCTTAGCATTCTTGAAATACATCTTATCCTTTGTAGAAGGATCAGATTGTTTCTCTCGAGGTTTTGACTTTAAAGTTTGAATTTTAGTGTAGAGTAAGCAATCTGGATTTGAGAAGTGATTATTCAATTTGAACATAAGATCAAAGCAATGACAATATTTAATATGAGACGTGATTTGTTTGAACTTTTCATTGAATTTATTGAACTGAACCACAAAGGCATTACATTCTTTCTTAACATTAGATTTCCAATTACAAGAAGATCTATGAATACTAGAATGTTGTTTGCAAAAGTCTTGTTTAGGTCCTGCCTTCTGTGACTCTCTTCTGTGGTGAACATCTTTCTTCACTGTCACAGAGGAAAAGTATATGTTAGCTTCAGGCCATTTTCCCTTTTGTTGCCAAGTGATATTCTCTTTAATTTTCCTTAAATGTTTTGAAAATTTTGAACTTTTAGGATATACAGAGGTCTTCTTTAACATATCAAGCTCAGCAGAGGTTTTGACTTTTAAATTTATGTTCAGAAAATCTGGGCAGATAGGTATCTCTGTGATTTTCTCTTTTGAAGAAATAGTTCTGTTAAGAACTTCATAGGAGATTTTGACATCCTCTGTGTCATAGTGAACTATCCCTGATTTAGAATCAGTCTCCGAGTCTTCAGAGGATGAATCGTCCTCATATACAGAAGTTGAGTCATCTCTTTCGACAGAGGCTGGATTTTCTGAGCAAGTATCGTACGAGCTTTCTTCCTCTGTAGAATGACTTTCATAGATGGCAGAGGTATCTGATGAGATCTTTTCAGCGAGAATTTGATCTATAGAAGATGTGCTGAGATTTTCTAAAACATTTGATTTTAAAATTTCCAAAATTTCTTTTTCAATAGATTTTTCAAGTTTTTCTTCTGAAAAGATGGGTTTAAACTCAGGAGCTTCTGCTGATAATTTTTTTTCATCGTTTATCATGCAGACAAAAGCGACCTGTGTTTGAGTCTCTGGTTTACCAAACTTAAAGATACCAATCTGATCTTGTGTTTTTAGATATTTCTTTGGTTTGATTCTTCTATTGACAGAGGTTGAAGATGATGAATCTGTGTTTTCAAACCACACATTGATCATCTTCGTATGTTTCCTCAAGTGAGGTTCTGCAGAGATTTTAACCCTTTTACTTACAGAAAGTAAGTTTGGAAAGTTTGGTTTGTTAGTTTTTCCCAAAACAAATAGAGAAGACAGAGGTTTTAGTTGTTTATTTTCAACTCCTAAGGTAATATCACTGTACCCTATACCTCGTCTTGCTATTTGAGAGTTTACTTTTTCATACACCTTTTGTGCATCTTTATAGTTTTTAAGTAAAACTTCTCTTCTTAAAAGATCTTGCCAAAGTACCTCTCTTTCCTTTTGAAAGTATTCTTTGAGAGCCCTTATGTCTGTTGTTTCACTTCTTGAAACTGAAAGTTCTTTTGTTTTGATTTTTAAAGCATAGGTTAGATCAGAAATTTGTCTTTTTAAAGGATCTACGTTTTTGCTCCAATATTTTTCGATTTTTTCTTTTTCTTTAAAGATTTTGGCCTTTTCTTGAGTGAGAAGCCTTACTTCTCTCTCATTAAAGGTCAGCCTTTTGTGAATGCTTTTATTTACTTCTTTCAGTTCATTGTTAAGTTCAAATAAATCATCATCTACAGTATTAATATTTGAGGTAGAGTTTGAAATGGATACCTCAGTGTCCGTGCCAGAGTCAACTTCTGCCATGCCACAGAACAGGGCATTTGTGGGGAATTCATCGTCAGAAGTAGAGTCTGACTCGAAGTCCTCCTTACTTGCCTCAGAATGCCCTTTGTTCGCCATTAGGGATTTTTGCGCATAATACTCAGCCTTCTTTTTGTAAAAAGCTGAGTCCTTCTGTGGGCGATTTTGTCTACCTCTGCATTCTTTAGCGAAGTGACCTGGCTTGCCGCAGTTGAAACAACCTTGGGAGGGGTTTCCAGTTTGATCTTCGGACTTCTGTTGGTCTGCACCTTTCTCTGTTCTGCATTCGTTTGCGTAATGACCAGGCTTACCACATTTGTAGCATTCTTGTGTGTGGCCTACCTTGTCATCTGATCTCTGTCGGTCATTTCCTCTGTAGCTTCTTTCGCTCGACCTATGTTGGTCATCATTTCTGTAGTCTGACCTCTGTCGGTCACTTGTTTCTTCTCTTCTTCCTTCATCTCTTCTACCATCATCTCTTCTACCATCATCTCTTCTACCGGAATTCCTTTGGTTATTTCTAAACTCTCTTGTCAATAGAGCCATTGATTTAGCTGATGACGCAAGAGTTATTTCTTCCTCTTTCAGCTCGTCTTCTTCGCTATCAATCATTACCATCTTCTTTTTCTCCTTCTTTTTCTCCTCTGTAGATCTCTCATTTCTTGGTCTGTCCGTAGCCTCTGTAGATTTACTAACCAATGCGTATGGTACAATGGTTAGTGTTTGTGAAATCCCAGATCTCTAGCAATAAGATATGAATGTAGTGAGAGAGAATCTAGAGAGCAAATATGTCATCCATGTATTGAGCTCAAAGGATTACAAAAGGTTTCTAAAAGATTACAAAAGCTTTCTAAAGTGTTACTAACAAATGGTCTAGACAAGCCTATTTATACCCATGACATACAAGGTATAAAGGCATTCACAATACTGTATAGACTCATACAGTACATTTACTTTACAGTAAATCTTGAATACAACAATGCTCTAACAATCTCCCCCTTTGGATTCAACATTTAAAAAAAATATGACAGCAGTCTTCAGCTCTTTGTAAAGTCAATCTTCTCAAACAGACACTCTATCAAACTATCTTCAAGTAGCTTTATCTCCACTAGTTCACGGCGAACTATATGCTTTGACACTCTTTAAGAACTCAGCTTTGAAGAATCTTCAGACAAACATGAAAAGTCATTGTCTTTTTCTTTGAAAAATCAACCTTCTTCAATACAATCTTCAACAGATTGTCTTCAAGTCTTGAACATGGATTTCATATCTTTATATAGAACCATCAATTCGGAACAAGATAAATCAGAAACGATTAGAGTTTGGATCAGAAAGATGTGAAACCATCCACATTGTTGAACTTATAGGTGTAAGCGCATTCCGAGAACCACTCAGAACTAAGATAACCAAATTCAGCAATATTTAGACTTCACATGATCCTTCTCCCCAATCTTCAGTCTTTGTTCACGAATCTTTGACTTGAAAGCTCTTAGACATGAGATATCTTTGACATGAAATTGAATTAAACATTTCTCCCCCTTTTTCGATGAAAGTGAGCATCATTATCATCGAAAACCTTCTTCAATTTCAGTCGCGTCTCTTAGTATTACTAACAATCTCCTCCTTAGTGGATAACCTTGCTCCCCCTCAAAATAAGAATTCTGGAGCAATTTGTTTTCTCCCCCTGAAAGTATGCATATATTTCAATAACGTACAGTATTTGAAATTGTAGCACAAATTTTAAAACAAATTTACACAAGGAAAATAAAATTCATTGAACTTCATTTTATAACTACTAACATTTGATCATTTGAAAGCTTTACAAAAGAAATTCAACTTAATGAAATTTAACAGATTTTTCAATCAAATGAAATCAAATGCATGTGTTTGGATTCAAGAACAAGTCATCATTGTATATCAAGTTAAAAAATGTTCAGTTTCAACCCCTTTATTAAATCTATTTGGTGTGCTAACATGCGAAATATGATTAGCATCAAGCATATGCAATTCTAAAACATATAAGAATACTTTGCTCTACTCACACTATTTGTCCAAAATCAGAATTTTCACAAATTTACGGGTTTATCGCGACTTTGTATTTTCCCCAAGTTTCAAGAGATGTGTACACATTGGCATCTTTTCTTTTGTGCCCATTGGCATCCTTTGATTTTGTGCACATTGGCATCTTTTGATTTTGTGCTCATTGGCATCTTTTGATTCTGTGCTCATTGGCATCCTTTGATTTTGTGCTCATTGGCATCTTTTGATCAAAAAGTTTAGTAAGAATAAGATACACCGTTAAACATGACTTTCTATCTGGTTCTATAGCAGGATTTGGGTTAGCAGATCCCAGACCAGTTGGCCTTAGGTGCTAGGTGACGAGCACCCCTTAGAACTTAATTTCCCAAACCAGAAAGGCCACATCGATATATCTTAAACCCATTTGTACCAGTAGAACATGGCTTTCTATCTGGTTCTATTGCAGGATTTGGGTCAGCCGATCCCAGACCAGTTGATCTTAGGGACTAGGTGCCGAGCACCCCTTAGGACTTACTCTCCCAAACCAGAAAGGCCACAGGCACAAACTTTCAAACTAAATGATTTGATTTAAAAACATAATGCATCTCAATCACTTGATTCTAAAACATAGTGCTTCTCCCATATTTTCATTTCCATTCATCATTCTGACAAATAGGCTTTTTGAGCATTGTATTCTATATATATCCAGATTCACATAACTTTGAGCATTCAGCATAATTTCATTCATGTTTTGCTGACCTTTCGATTTATTTCAGAGGTGAAAGTTGAAGCAAATCTAACTCAGATAATACAAGAATACTTGTAAAATCATCTTTTAGCACACATTTAATTCATTGAATGAAAATTGAAAATTTCATCTTATTGAATTAAATTTGTAAAGTTTCAAGTTTTCAAATCAGTAGAAACAAATATAATCCAATGTTACCTTTTACCACGTTCCTTGAAACAGAAAGATGTAACAGTTAAGGATATCACCTGAGAAGTGTGAGTTCTAAACTGGTTTGTTTAGAAGTCTTAGTCTTTGAAGTACGGGTCCTGAACTGAATTGTTCAGAAGCCAATGACGTTGAAATCCGGGTTCTAAACTGATGTGTTTAGAAACCATTGTCGTTGAATCACGGGTTTTGAACTGATATGTTCAAAAGCCATTTACATTTAAGCACGGGTCCTGAATTGATGTATTCAGAAACCATTCATGATTTGTCACCCCCTTAATGGTACAAATATTCTTCATAGAAATACGCCGCTTCTCTTCTGTTTTCAGTCATGTGTGTGGTATGTATCTACAAATCAGTACAACACATGATGTACCTACAAAACAGTTTAAGCAGATTTTGGTACCCAATGGCATTTGGGTCCTAGTGGGTTAGGTGTAGATCTCTTTGAAGGAATACTATAAGTACCGTACCAAAAAGAAGTATAATCTTTATGCACAAAATCATTTGAACCACAGTAAGAACAATAGATTTTCTTATGGGCCAACCTAATCAGATGATTTACATGATGAATAGGATTAGGTTTAGCATAAGATTTATCTTTTGGCGTATTGTTCTTCTTTGCATTTGATGTGGATACAGATGATTTTGGCACTTCTTTCTTTGGAACTGTTGTGCCTTTTACTCTCCATTCCATCTTCACCCTCTTGAAGACTGGAACTTCTTCAGGTTTGGAAGTATTAACTTTAGGCACTTTTGTTTTGTTATCTGATTTATCAAACAGAGGATTATAGAAGAGATTTGTTGAACGAATCCGACCTTTTGAGAAATCTGTTGATCTATTAAATTGTTTAGAAGAAATGTTTTTAAAACTTGAACTTGAAGCAGTTTTAAAAGAGCATTCAGAATCATTTGAATCAACAAATGGAGTCTGAAAGATAGAATTATGACCAGTCTGCTTTGAGACATCAAATTTAAAAATGACGTCTTCAAGTTCTTTGACTTTGTTTATTAAAACATTTTTCTCTTTAGAAATTAGATCAAATTTCTTTTGGAGATCAGATTTGATCAACTGATCCTTCATAATATCAGCTGATAAACCAGATAATCTTTTGGTAAGATTAAGAATCACATCTTCAAAATATACACGTTCCGATTCAAAATCTTTTTCCAAAAACCTTCTTTTATCAGTAATCTCTTTGAAAATTTCCATATTTTTCTTTTTAAGGGTTTTACTTTCCTTTTCAAAGAGATTTTTCTTTTCCGTGAAATCTTTTCTTTCCTTTTCCAAAAGATTTTCTAATTCAGAGATTTTTATGGAAAGTTCAGAACTTTTAATCTCAAAAAAATTTCGTTCAGTTTCAAATTTAGTTCTTTCTTTTTCGAGCTTGTCTTTTTCTAAAAATAAAACTTTCTCAAAGTCAGAAACTTGTTTTGAAAGTTTTATACAATTAAGTTCAATTATTTCCTTTTCTTTAAGAATCTTCTCTCTCCTGTCTTCAATGCTCTTCAGATCAGCATTTTCCTTTTTAAGAGTTGTTACTTTCTCTTGAAGTTTCTCGATTTGATCGTGCAGACTTGAGTTGTCTTTGTCTTTCTTTGTTTCAAGACCTGCAATATAAACTTCAAGATCAGTTATTCTTTTAGTAAGTTTAGCATTTGAAGAAGAAATGTCTAAAATTTGTCTTTTCAGATTAACATTTTCTTTTTCCAATGCTTTATTTAAAATAGGAGTTGAAGAATTTGAAGCGTTATCTTTAACAGGAGTTTCTGATATAGGAGATGTTTCTGATAAAATAACTTGTTGCAAAATTCCATTATTTGCCTTAGCTTTTTCAAGTGGCTTTGGAGGTGTTTTTGTTATTATGACTTGTTGCAACACTTCATTATTTGGTTTAACAGATACATGTGAATTAACAGATGTTTCTGTTATAATGACTTGTTGCAACTTTACATTTGGTTTAACAAAAACTTTTGCAATTGGAGGACTCTCCTTTTTCAGAGTTTGCTTCAAATCTTCACCACTGCTTTTAACAATAACTTGTTGTAAAACCATTTTGAATATTGCTAGAAATTGATCGTTCAGAAGATCAAGCAGACAGTGTATGAAAATACAAAAAAAATATATAAAAATTTTTCTTGAAAAGCTCTTACAGTGTATGAAATACACTATAGAAAAAATTTCGGGATAAAAAATTTTCTAAATTTTTTTTTTTTTTTTTTTAATTCACAAGAATTCGGATGAGTAAGGATTCGAATTCAACGAATTCGGATGAAGAAGGATTCGAATTCAATGAATTCGGATGAATAAGGGTTCGAATTCAATGAATTCGGATGAAGAAGGGTTCGAATTCAATGAATTCGGATGCTGAAGGGTTCGAATTCACTCAATTCGGACTTAACTTGGTTCGAATTCAATGAATTCGGATGCTTAAGGGTTCGAATTCAATGAATTCGGATGCTTAAGGGTTCGAATTCTATGAATTCGGATGCTTAAGGGTTCGAATTCAACACTTGGAAAATTTAATCAACTCAATTCGAATCTAACACAGTTCGAATTCTCCTCAATTCGAATCTAACACGGTTCGAATTCTCCTCAATTCGAATCTAGCTGGGTTCGAATTCAATCAATTCGAATCCTTCTTGAGTCGAATTCTACACTTGTATTTCCAAGAACACTCCGAATTCTTCTTTGAATGATCCGAATTCACCAAGAATGATCCGAATTCACCAAGAATGATCCGAATTCTGCACTTCGAACACGAAAATCACTAAATCAGCCATAACTTTTTCAATTCTTGATCAATTGTTATGAAATTTGCACAGATTTGTTCGAAATTTGATTCCACACACTTTCTTAGTTAATCACAAATCCTAATTCGATCAATTTAATCGAATTTTGATCCAAAAATAGTAGAAAAAGTTTTCGAACAAAAATGATATAAAATGATCAGATCTGCAAATTCTGTGCAGATTTTGGTGTTGATCCAAGAATTAAAGATGTTCAGGAATCAAATCCGAGTGCAATGATGTCAAGAATCAATCCAAAAGATCAAAAATTAAAGAAAAGATGAAATCTGGATGAATAGTAAATGAAGAAGGGTCAGAATTCTTCTGTGTTTTAGCACCCCCTTCCAGTTGTCTTTCTAATTCTTTCCAAAGATCGTGCACTGTTTCGCATGCATCTAAAGATTGAAATATTTCGTTGGGGATAGCCATGATTAATATTCTTTTCGTTTTCTGGGCAACTTCATCTTCTGCCTTATCTTCATCTGACCAGTCTACTTTCGGCTTAGGTTTCTTATGTTCAGGGATTTCAAGAGATTCGTTAGTAGCTGGTACACGTGGCATAGTTATCATAGGAACCGGATGAAGATTATAAAGATATTGTTTGAGATTTTTTTCAGTACCCTCAAAAAAATGAACCATTCTTATTTTCCATTGAGGATACTCATCTCTAAGAAGAGTAGGAGGTTTAGTTAATGAGCCAGCAGTAAAAAAGTTATTGGTATTTGTCATTTTGAGAAAAGGATAATCTGATGGAGGATTTATGAGTATGAAGATCTGAAAGTTTTTCTGGGTATAACTAATATCCACAAATCTGGTGATGAAGAGAGAAAATAATCTATCAGAAAAAATTGTAAAACGAGGATCACTTGATATTGAAAATCAAGCTTTGCTCTGATACCAATTGTTGGTTCCCGTTTTGCTTTAAACAAGATTATCAGATCTATTAGTTCAAGTTAATGTTTGATGCGGAAGCGTATTTGAAGAACTAACAGATAAGTTTGATAGATTTAGACCAAAATATAAATAAACAATAAACAGGAAATAATATTTCAAAGTTTACTGAATATATATTAAGAACAGATTTAAGAACAATGAGTAAGAAAAGCTTCAAAATAGATATGACTATTAAGGTGAATAAGCTTTTTTGTGTTCTTATGATGGTCGATTTATGAGATTGATTGATGATTATTATTAAGGAAGAACTCAACATGAGTCTTCCTTATATACTACTCAAAAGGGGACCATAAAGCATATGCTACTATTCAGACGGTACTAATGAATAGTTGAACGAATGTCGTGAACAGTTGCAAGAACGGCATGAACAGTAAGACGTGTTGTATTGCATTTAATGCAGCAGACGTCTAATATGTACTAAGCCCTACTGAGTCCAATCAGAGTTTGACTCGTCGACGTTGGACAGGGCATGCTACCATGCAAGTTGATGAACGGGTCCTGTAACAGTAGCAAGATATTATAAATATCTTCAAGTCTTTCAGTGAGGACCACAGAGGCTCTGTAATGAGTTACAGAGGTTCTGTGGTCTGGTCCTCTGTAGAGCAGTCTTCACCGGATTCCGAGATATTGGTCTTCTTTGTGAGTATGACAGAGCTTCTGTAGCGCGCCTCTTTAGCTTCTGTAGATTCTTGATCTTGAGCCCTCGGTAAGTCCGGCAGAGCCTCTGTAAGAGGCTTTCTTCACTTAGCCTATTTTTCACTACTTCTAAATACTTCTATGATTAGGAAGATTGAAGCTAACAGTAGGAAGTGTGCAGACTTTGTCAATCTGTCGACGATCACCCAAATAGAATCGAATCCCTTCGGAGTTCTTGGTAGCTTTGTGATGAAGTCTGTGGTAATCTGCTCCCATTTCCACATAGGTATTTCTAGCCGCTGTAGTTGACCAAACGGCTTTTGGTGTTCGATCTTTACTTTCTTACAAGTATCACATCTTTCCACATACTGAGCAATCCCTCTTTTTATCCCTGACCACCAATAGAATTGCTTTAGGTCTTTATACATCTTGTTGGTACCTGGGTGAATAGCGAAACGGGATTGATGAGCTTCTTGTAAAACACGATCATGTAACCTACCCAATCGAGGTACCCACACTCTGTTTTCCAGACACAATAACCCCCGGTCATCTTTCACTAGCAATGCTGACATCCCCGCTAACCGTTCTGATTTCAGATGTTCATCTTGATAAGCCTCTATTTGACACTTCTGCAATTCATCAAATATATTAGGTAAAAGTTCAGTTCGTAGCGAAATAACTTTTATTGTTCCACTCCTTTCTTGACGACTCAGCGCATCCGCTACTACATTCGCCTTTCCCGGGTGATAAAGGATTTCACAGTCGTAATCGTTCAGCAATTCTAGCCATCTCCTTTGTCTCATATTCAGTTACTTTTGATCAAAGATGTGTTGGAGACTCTTGTGATCAGTATAAATCTGACATTTGGAACCATACAGATAATGTCTCTAAATTTTCAACGCGAAGACAACTGCTGCAAGCTCCATGTCATGCGTAGGATACTGTCTTTCATGATCCTTTAATTGACGAGAAGCATAAGCAATAACCTTTCCCCGCTGCATAAGTACATATCCCAATCCCAGTTTTGACGCATCACTATAAACAACAAAATCTTCCGAACCTTCAGGTAGTGATAAAATCGGTGCGCTGCACAGTTTCTCTTTCAATAGCCGGAATGCCTCGTCTTGTTCTGATTTCCACTCAAACTTTAGGTTCTTCCGGGTTAGCTTAGTCAAAGGCGTCGCTATACGAGAGAAGTCTTTTATAAATTTTCGATAGTAGCCGGCTAAACCCAGAAAACTACGTACTTCGGTTGCTGTCTTCGGCTGTTCCCACTTTTCAATTGCTTCCACTTTCATCGGATCAACTTGTATACCTTTCTCAGAAACGACATACCCCAGAAACTGAACTTCTCGCAACCAGAATTCACATTTAGAGAACTTAGCGTACAACTTTTCTTTCTTCAGCAACTCCAGAACCAAACGAAGATGTTGTGCATGATCCTCTTTGGATCGGGAATAGATAAGGATATCATCGATAAATACAATAACAAATTTATCGAGATACGGCTTACATACCCGATTCATTAAATCCATAAAAGCAGCTGGAGCGTTCGTCAGTCCGAACGGCATCACTAAGAATTCGTGATGTCCATACCTTGTTCGAAAGGCAGTCTTTAGAACGTCTTCTTCCTTAACTTTCAACTGGTGATAACCGGATCTTAGATCAATCTTGGAGAAATAGCAAGCTCCAACTAACTGATCAAAGAGGTCATCAATTCGGGGTAACGGATACTTGTTCTTTATCGTGCGCTTATTCAGTTCTCGGTAGTCGATACACATTCTCATCGAACCATCCTTCTTTTTCACAAATAACACTGGTGCTCCCCACGGTGAAGAACTAGGTCTGATGAAGCCTTTATCGGATAGATCTTGTAGTTGTGTCATCATTTCTTTCATCTCTGGAGGTGCTAGTCGGTATGGTGCACGAGCAATAGGAGTGGGTCCAGGAATCACGTCTATCCCGAACTCTACTTGTCTAACGGGCGGAAGACTATTCAAGTCTTCAGGGAATACTTCAGGGAATTCACTAACGATAGGGATATCTTCCACCCTGTTCTTTTCCGGCTTAATATCTATCACGTAGGCCAAGTAACTCTGACAACCCTTTATTAACACACCTACGTGCTTTTATCATCGATATAAGACAAGACTGATGATTCCTACGATCACCATAAATCACTACCGGTCCCCTCTCAGGTAATACAACATTTATTAACTTTTTATCACACACTATATTAGCCTGATTCTCGGCTAACCAGTCCATTCCCACTACTACGTAAAACTCTATCAAAGTTATAGGAAACAATTGTATAGGCACTCCGCATCCCTCTATATTAATCACACAACCATCAAATACTTCACTAACCGACACTTGGTTATCATTTGCAGTATCTACTATAGAGCATGATCTAACAATTTAGGTTTCAAACACAGGCAAGCAAAAAATGTAGGTGACACAAACGATCGGTTTGCACCGGAATCAAACAACACCTTAGCACGTGTAGAGTTTATCAAAAATGTACCTGTGACCACATCCGGAGTTTCCTCCGCTTCTTTCTCAGTCATTTGAAATGCGCGACCCCTGGTTACTGGCGGTTCCAGTCTTGGTATTACTGGTTTAACAATCGCTGGCCTGCCCGACGACCCACCTTGCTGTATCCTCCCCCGCGGACAGTCCGACTGAAGGTGATACGGAGAATTGCATAAGAAACATAACCGCGTTACCTTACAATCTTTAAGGACGTTCCCGGTCTTCCCACACTTATAACACGCTCGTAAATCACCTTGGCAATTTCCTTGATGAACACGGTTGCACTTCCGACATGGTCTTTCCGCTGGTCGAAACGGCGGACGGTTATCATACCTCTGAAATCGGGACTTCTTCGGATCGTATTGTGGTCCTTCCCACTTTCTCTTCCCGATACTTTTATTGCCAACATCTCTTCTCATATCTCGTTCAACATTCTCCGCGGCATCAACTGCAGCTGAGAAGGTATCGGGTCCTTTTGCAGTCACTAGCCTTCTAACATCTGAGTTCAGCCTGAAGATAAACCTTTCCGTCTTCATCGCCTCCGTAGCAACGTAATATTCTGCGAACCGAGACTTTTCCAGAAAGCTAGCGGTGTAGTCTCGAACGGATAAGTTTCCTTGTTGTAAGTTCATAAATTCCCCTTCTAGTTGTTTGACGGCTGGTTGGGGACAAAATGCGTTCGTGTAGGCTATCACAAATTCTTCCCAAGAGAGGGTAGAATAAATATCAGATCCTTTAGAATGAATAAAGGATTCCCACCAATACAAAGCATCCCCCTTTAACATTGCGGTTCCATACAATACCCTATCTTCGTCAGCGCACTTACTCGTCTTAAAAATGGCTTCTATTTCCTTCATCCATCTCATTGCTTTCACTGGATCCCTGTCTCCTGAGTAGGTTGGAGGTCTACAGCTTAAAAACATTTTGTAGTCGCACCTCCTTTGTACTGGTACAACAGTCGATGTGATTGGCATTTCATCTTCCGGTCCGGGATCCCGTATTCTAGTTTCATTATGACGGTTCCGATCAAATATTGTTTGTATGCTAGCCTGCAATCTTCCCATTTCTGCCATTAGATCATCCCTGGTAACGAAATCTGTACCCTGTGGCTGGGCTCTGCCTCCGGGTCGACCTCCAGCTCTACCCCCGGTTCTGCCCCCAGTTCTGCCTCCCCTGTCCCCCGTTCCTATCGGCGGATTCGTACTATTCGGATTTCTTCCTCCTCCTCGATTCGAATTCTGTGTACCGCTTGACATTCTGTAGATTTAAACAAGGTTAATATACACATAAGCACATACCCCATATAACAAGGTATTCCAGTTCAAACATGTACCTGTAAGATCACAATTACACTGGCCAGGTGTAATATGAAATTACCTTACATGATGTTCCTTCTACCTTTTATACTTCATCATCCCAAGGTTCTATAATGATAGGGACATCATACTTCACATGCAGTTTAAGTCTAGGTACAGATACAAATACCTAAATCCCTTAAACTAAAGCTCTGATACCATTTGTAACAACCCAAAGCCCATATACACAACAAATCACATAATGTAATATAACATTGATTAATCAAACGAAACATCATATTACAAATACGGTCCCTTAAACTATTACAATCAAAAGAAGACATTCTACTACAAACTTCTTACTAAATACATACATAACATTTAATCATTATAATACAACTGCTAAACATGCCAAAATCTTCGTCACATAATCCTTCACATAAGCCATCCATCGATTACTCTAATTACTTGCTCTTACGCGATCCACCACCTGGAATACATATTTTTAAAACGAAAATGAGGGTTAGACACGATGGTCTAAGTGAGATAAATCCCTGTTAGTTTGAAATCATTTATATACACTTTATTCATATAAATCATTCAGCACAATCAAATATATCAATTTGAACTCACACATAGTGTACCTTCCTTTCTCATTCCTCCTGGCCATATTAGTTGGTTGCAAGCCAACTAATAATTTACAACGCTGTACAACATCTACAGCCAAACAACGCTATACAGATTCTATAGCCAAACACACCGGTCCTAAGCCCGGCCAACGTATTATAACACATTATAATACCCATGTAAACATAATACCTCAATATATTATAATTCACATATACCATACATATAAACACATAATCACCAATTATCACATTCCCAAACCATACGTATGTATTCCAGTTGAAAATACTTTTAAAGTAAAACTCACCTGTTTGACTTATCAAAATGTCCACCAAGCTTTTCTCAAACAATTCAGCTTCACTTCAATTTCACAGAATCTGAAACAATCATATACAAGTATTGCCTTACCACTTTGATCACACAAGTCTTACCAAGACTAAGAACTCTAAAGCACTCTAGTCCCTAAATGTTACTCCCAAACCCGAACTTAAGTCGAGTCCACAGTACATTCGATCCTCATTCATTCCCTATCCATGATTTAATAAAACACAGACTATTGAATACATAAAAGCATCTAAACTCCCAATTTTTACCAAACAGCAAAAGTATCCGGATACCTCAACTTTTCCGGACAACACAACTTTTCCGGACAACAGGACTTTTCCGGACAACTTATACAATCCGGACGTCATCCGGACACCAAAGTAATCCGGATACTATCCGGTATCCAATTCTATCCGGAGAACATAGGAAAAAGGAACTTACCCGGAAAAAGTCCCGCCCGGACACCACCGAAGAATTACCCGGACACTACTAACAAAAACCATCCGGACACATTCATGGTGTCCGGAAACTACTGTCGGTTTGGTGCCTTTTTACCCAGAAAACCGACTGAATCATAACAGATATGAAATTGACTAATACAATCCGATAGAATCCTAATACTAGTGATTTCGAACAATAAACTCAAGAGGAACATACCTTAATTTCACTTTAATCACCTCCAAATTAGAAGTCTTAGCCTTGCCTCTTCTTTCCCCTTTTTGCTCTCAAAACACCCACACACACTGAATTTGTTTTGCTGTAATATGAAATATCTAAACACCTAATTCAGATATTAATAACCAAATTTACTACTTCAGCCCCTACACTTTTCATTACTAAACCAAATACCCCTAAACATATAAATTCATCTCATTTTACCCTAAACATCAATTATAGAGTTAAATAAATTTAACGACAAGAGGGTTTAACTAACAAACTTACCCGGGGTATTACACTTTGGCTGTTCCAAGTGAAGGTTTCAATAGAATTGATAGTGGAACTTCACCTAAGGAAATGTGGGATGAACTAGAGAAGCAAATGCTTGGTACTGTTAAATCAATTCAGGACAAACTGAACCAAAGTATCAATGCTTATGAAACATTCAAAGCGAAAGAATCTAAATGTCTCACTCAGACATACATCAAGTTCTGCACAATTTTAAATGATCTCAGAAGAAATGGGTTAAAGAAAACGAAGTCTGAGATCAACTACAAGTTTTTGAACAGTCTTAATTAAGAATGGTCATCTTTTGCAATTAGTCTCCAAATGAATAAGGATATGTGTGAAGAAGATCTGAATGATATATTATGTGTTCTGAATCAACATGAGGACTCTGTTAAACTAGTAGTTGAAGAATAGAAAAGTGTGTCTGATCAGTTGGCTTTACTTTCTGAAAGAAAAACAAAAGTCACTAAAACTGCAAAGAAATCTGTGTTTTTGTCTGAAATTCCAAAGTTAGAGGAGGAATCTTAGAAATAAGAAGGATCTGAAGAAGATGAGGATATCAAGATAATTGCTGAGAAACTGGCCTTGTTGACTAACACTATCAACAAAAGATATGGAAAGAATAAGTTTCAGGGTAAGTACAGAAGGGAACAGGGGAGTTCAGAAGAGAAATATAAGAAGAAAGAAGATGGATAAGAAAATAAGTTTGAGAAGAAAGAGGAGAAGGAAGAAAGAAAAGAGAATGATCTGTGTTTTAAGTGTGGAAAACCTGGTCACTTTGCTAGAGACTGAAGAGTGAAAGTGGTAAAAGATTATGAATACTACACAAAGAAGGCTCAGCTGGCTAAGAAAAGAGATAATGAGATTGCAATGTTGGCAGAACAGGAGAACTGGCTGTATTATACTTCAGATGAAGAGGATTGCATTCACTTTTCTCAAATGCAAAGTTATATGGCCAAGATGAGGAATGAGGATGATTCTGACTATGAAGATGTTGGTTCTGAATCTTCTGTTGAGGTACATTCTGCACTTGAAATTGATTTAATGACTCAAATTGGCAATATGAATTCTGAATTTGTTAAACTCAGAAAACAAATAAAAGGTGAAAGAATTCTGGTTAACAAGTTCAGAACAGAAAAAGAGATAATTAAAGAACAGTTTGAAGAATCTGAAGTTGAGAAACAAAAAGTCAAAAATGAGAATTCTGATCTTTTAAAGAAGATTTCTGAATTGAAAACTCAATTTTCAGAAATAAAAGAGGAAAAGGTTGATTTACAAATTAAATATGATATGTTACTTGAGGAAAAAAAGAATTTGTACACAAAAATCAAAGAGTTGGAAGACCTTAATCTGAAAAGAGGTCAAACTCAACAAACCTTGAATCTTCTCACCAGCAATGTTAAAGACACAAGATTCTATAATCCAAAAATGGGTTTAGGTTTGGAAGAAAATGTTGTTTTGAAAAGAGCTCCAACAAATCTTTATGATTTTGATAAATTACAGGTTCCTAAACCAAAAATCCCAGAGATTGTTGAAATTTTTGTGAGACCTGCTAGTTCTATAACAAGTTCGGATAGTTTACAAAAATCAAGTCCTGTAAAAGCAAAGGAAACAATTTCTGAACCAAAAATTGAGAAGTCAGGAGATTCAGAAGACAAGGTTAAGAAAGAAATTTCAAAACCAACAGAAGAGAAACCAAAATATAATGATGCTAAATTCAAATATGATTCTTTAAATGTCAGTTATAAAAATAAACAACCAAAATTTTCATATCTTGACATTGAAAGTATATTTGATACAAGTAAGGTTTCTGAAACAGTAAGTCAGAAGTCTGAGTCTTCTAGTCAGAATTCTGACTCTATTAGTCAGAACTCTGAGTCTGAAGGTCAGAATTCTGAGTCAACTGAAAATTCTCAATTCGCTTCAGAAAGTTTTTCAGAACTTGAAAAGAGATTTAAACTTGTTAGTCAAGAACTTGAGGACTTAAGAAAAACTTTTGATGATCTTGAAAATGATTATTGTGATGTAGATTTTAAACTGGACCAAGTTTTAAAAGAAAACAACACTAATGTCTAGAAAATAACAGAGCTTGAGAAATTAAAGGCTGAATATGATCTTTTCAAGATTAATGCCTTAAAAGAAGATAAGAAATTATTTGATGAATCGAGTACATTTGAAAATGGTGAATCATCCAAATCATCTGCTAATTCTGTGAAATTGAATGTTTCATAAAAAGAGGAAAGCAAAAGGAAAGATGATCTGAAAAGAGTTTCTGAGGAAATTGGATTGAATACTACTTCTAAACCTAAAGTCAATAGTTCTTGTATGAAATGCAATTGTAATCTGAAAACTTGAAATAAAAGTGAAAATACTTATGTTTCAGATCTATTGTCTCTTGCAAGAAAGAATCTCATATGTGTTCAATGTGGTAGCCATTCATTTCAATCATCTCAGAAAAGTCCAATTTTAATAACATATGTTTCTTATATAAACAAAGCATATCAGAATTCAGAAAAGAAAACTGTTTTGATTCCTCAAACTCAGATAAAAGGAAAGAAGATTGAAAACATTTCTCAATCTAATTCAAAAGAAAAGAAGAAAGAAAATACGTTTCAAACTAAAGAAAAAAAGACTGAAAATGTTTCTCAGACTCAACCAAAAGTTTAAAAAAGAAAAGAAACAATTTTGTGAACATAAAATGTTCTGACTTCATAAAAGTACAAGGAAAGTGGTGCTTAAAAGAAGATTTAGAATGGAAAGTCAAAGGAACTTTTGTTAAATCAGATACCAAAGCTAACAAAGATGGACCCATTCCAAAATGGGTACCTAAATCTAACTAATTGTTTTTGCAGGGGTGTCATGTGTGGTTTTTGGATTCTGGAGCTTCAAGACACATGACAGGACATAAGTCTTCTCTGACTAATTTCACAGAAAAGGCTGGAGGAGCAGTTAACTTTGGCAATAACAGTAAAGGACAAGTAAAAGGGTATGGAGATTTAACAAAGGGAGATCTGACCATTCAGAAAGTTTTCTATGTGGAAGGTTTACAACATAATTTGTTCAGCATAAGTCAGTTTTTGGATAGCTTCTGTCAAATCAAGTTCAGTATAACAGGTTGCTTAATTCTGACTGAGAAGAACATAAAGGTATTCTGGGCCAAGAGACATATGGATTTATTTGTAGTCAATTTTTCTAAAATTGTGGCATTAACTCCAGTATGTCTACTCTCAAATGCTACTGCAAATGAAGTTTGGCTATGGCACAGAAGGTGTTCTCGTCTAAATTTTAAGGAATTGAACAATCTTGTTAGCAAAAAGTTGGTTAAAGGATTACCAAAGATCAAATTTGAGAAAGAATCATTATGTTCACCATGTGAAATGGGCAAGATGAAGAAGAGTTCTCACAAAATCAAAATGGATTCTTCATGCAAGTCACCATTAGAGATGATACATACAGATCTGTGTGGTCCTATTTCAGTTCAATCAATGGGAGGAAAGAAATATATGCTTGTTATTATGGATGAATATTCCAGGTACACATGGGTTGAATTCTTAAGAGGAAAGTCAGAGGCTGCTACAACACTGATTAATTTCATCAAAAGAATTCAAGTATTCTTACAACTTCCAGTCCAGAAAATCAGAAGTGACAATGGGACAGAGTTCAGAAATGAGACTCTTAAGAACTTTTTGCAAAGCCTGGGGATTTCTCATAACTTTTCTGCTGTCAAAACTCCTCAACAAAATGGTGTTGTTGAAAGGAAAAACATAACTCTAGTTGAAGCTGCAAGAACCATTTTGGCTTATTCAAATCTTCCAACCTTCCTATGGCTTGAAGCAATAGCCACTGCTTGTTTTACACATAACAGAACTTTGATAAATAAAAGATTGAATAAAACTGCTTATGAACTGATAAACAAAAGAAACCCACGGATTAAATTCTTTCATGTTTTTGGATGCAGATGCTATGTTCTCAAAGACAGAGAGAACCTTGGTAAATTTGATAAAACGGCAGATGAAGGATACTTTGTTGGTTATTCACTAACTTCTAAAGCATTCAGACTCTACAACAGAAGAACCAAGAGGATAATGGAAAGCATCAATGTAACATTTGATGAGTCAAGAATGAAGACTTCTGAACAAAACAGTTCAGAACTCAAACAGGATAAGACAACAATGACTTCTGAAATAGCTTCTAATCCTAATTGTTCAGAACTCAATATATTGTTTAAGGATGCATTTCTGGAACTAACTTCTGAATCTTATGTAGATTTTGGAAATCCTAAATGGTTCAAGAAATGAATAAGGGAACCTCAGAAGTGGTTCAAACAACAACAATTTCTGATACTGGTCCATCTGAGGAATGTCCAACTTTGATCAACACAAGTAATGAACCTTCCGAGCCTAGAACTCAGAATTCTGGATAAGTTAATCAGACTTCTGGTCAAGGTACACAGACTTCTGGTCAGAGTACTCAGAACTCTGAACAAGTTATTCAGAATTCTGACTCTACTACTCAGAATCCAAACTTGAATGTTTCACCTCAACAAATACCAGAACAAGGAGACAGTTCAGAATTACAAGCTATTATTGATGAGAATGATACAAACAACAACTTTTCAGAGATTGATGTACTTCCTAGTTCAAATAAATGGACAAAAGACTATCCTATTCATCAAGTGATAGGAGATCCATCAGTAGGAGTACAGACCAGATCAGCAACAGCAAATGAGGCAATGTTTGTAGGATTTTTGAGTGTGATTGAACCTAAGAAAGACAATGAAGCCCTAGAGGATCCAGATTGGATTTTAGCAATGCAAGATGAATTGCTACAGTTTGAAAGAAACAAAGTCTGGAGACTTGTTCCAAAACCTGAAGGAAAATCTATTATTGGAACAAAATGGGTATTCAGAAACAAGAAAGATGAGTCAGGTGTTGTAGTCAGAAATAAGGCTAGATTAGTTGCAACGGGATATTCTCAACAAGAAGGAATAGATTATGATGAGACATTTGCACATGTGGCAAGAATAGAGGCAATTAGAATATTCTTGGCATATGCTGCACATAAGAACTTCAAAGTGTACCAAATGGATGTCAAATCAGCTTTTCTGAATGGTATACTTAATGAAGAGGTTTATGTCAATCAACCAGAAGGTTTTGTTGACTCTGAATTCCCAGATCATGTTTGTGTTTTAGATAAAGCCTTGTATGGTCTGAAACAAGCACCAAGAGCCTGGTTTGACACTCTAACTCAACACTTATTAAAATCTGGCTTCAAGAAAGGTAAAATTGACACTACTCTGTTTCTAAAGAAAAAGGGTGATGATTTGATCTTAATTCTGATATATGTAGATGATATCATATTTGGTTCTACAAGTGCAGAATTATGTACTGAATTCTCAAAAGTCATAGAATCAGAATTTGAAATGAGCATGATGGGAGAATTGAACTTTTTCCTTAGTCTTCAAGTAAAACAATTATCAAATGGAATTTTCATAAATCAAGAAAAATATGTAAAAGATATTTTAAAGAAGTTTAAAATGTCTGATTGTGCTTCTATAAGAACACCAATGGCAACAAATGTCAAGTTAGATGCTGATCTCTCTGGAGTTTCAGCAAATATCAAGATTTATAGAGGCATGATTGGTTCTCTAGTTTATCTAACTGCAAGTAGACCAGATATCATGTTTGCTACATGCTTCTGTGCTAGATTTCAATCTAATCCAAAAGAATCTCATATTCTAGTTGTTAAAAGGATCTTAAGATATTTTAAAGGTTCACCTGATTTGGGCCTTTGGTATCCTAAAGAAACTGATTTCAAACTAACTGCTTTCACTGATTCTGATCATGCAGGAAGTAGATTGGACAGGAAAAGTAGTTCTGGTGCTTGTCATTTTCTGGGAGACAAGATAGTGAGTTGGGCTTCAAAGAAGCAAAAGTGTGTGTCTACATCCACTACTGAAGCAGAGTATGTAGCTGCAGCTGCTTGTTGTTCTCAAACCCTATGGATGAGAACACAACTCATGGACTATGGATATCAACTCAACAAAATTCCCATATATTGTGATTCAAAAAGTGCCATTGCAATAACTCAGAATCCTGTCCAGCACTCAAAGACCAAACATATTGATGTAAGATATCATTTTATTAAGGACTATGTAGAAAAGGGAACAATTGAAATGCAGTTTGTGCATACAAAGTATCAATTGCCTGACTTGTTCACAAAGCCTCTTGATCACAAAAGGTTCACTTTTCTCATATGTAAAATAGGAATGCTTAATTTGACTAATTGAACATATTTGTTATTTTTAAGAAATGAAAAATTTTCTAAGTGGGATTTTCTGAGTAGTGTTCTCAGAACTATGACTCTCTTAATCAGAATTCTGACTCTTGAGTTCAGAACTTCGGAGTCTTGAGTTCAGAACTTCTGAGTCAATACTTCATAAATCTAACTTCAAATTCTTTACTTCTGAATAGGTTAGTCAGAACTTCTGACTACCTTTTAGAACACATTTCTGAAAATTACAAATATTTCAATATGTTGTTAAGATATTTCTGTTTTTTTTTCATATTCCATATAATATGTGTTTGAGTATATGCTAAAGTCAAGGGGGAGCATTGAAATCATTCAAATATCATTCTGAGGTACTTATAAGGTTTGTATATTCTTTTCTCATCACTAATCATTCTAAGGGGAACAAGCTTTCAATGATAAACCTTTTTCACTTGTTCAAACTACTTCTAAACCCTTCAAATATTTTTCAAGATCAGATGTTAGATTTTAAATGCTTTCAGAAATTTCAAATCATCAAAAGGACAAAATTTTGATGATAAATAATTTACTATCTGTTCAAACTACTTCTGGATGATTAAATGTTTTTATATAATCAGAAGTTGATTTTAAATGAATTTTGGTTCCAAGGGAATTTCTTCTGAACTGTGTACTCTGAACAGTGTTTCAATTCGTTATAACTCTGATAAAAAGTAACTTTTCTCCGGTAAAATCTTTCAGCTTCGCGTATTTTAAATAGACCTTGAAATCCCTCTTTCAAATTTTATTTGAATTTCAAGAGCGAAAAGTGAGAAACGCACAATTCCTGAGTTCTTTGATCTTGTTTCTTTCAAAATTCCGCATTACGATCATGTCAGGTTCAAAGAGAAGTAGAGCTATCTCATTACATTCATCAAAATCATTGATGGAATCTGATTCAGATGATGAAGTATAGAGGCCTGAAAATAGAGCCGTAGAAGAAGGAGCAATAGGAGAAAACATTGTATTAGGAAATGTTGAAGGAGAAGCAGGGGATGAACACATGGATGAATCAGAGGGAGACGCAGATGAGGGAAATAAGAATATTCAACACGAACAGAGTGCGGTTAGGTCAGTCATGTCTGGAAGATCTAATTCTGGTGAGAGGATTGTTCCTGAGAGTGAATATTTGAGTTTATTGGAAAATAATTGTGTGTTAGTGCCTGATGTAACCATTTTCAAAGAAGAACATAGGATAATTATAGAATTGCTGAAATACCATCCTTTCAAGAAATGGTTTACAATGAAGAAGAGAGTGCCAGTACAGTACATTCAACAATGGTGGAAGCATTTTGAGTTACAAGGTAACAATTTTGTATCTGAAATAGGGGGAGTTACTGTAACTTTAAATATCCAATTTATGAGAACCATGCTTAGATTACCAGAAAAGGATGACTTGGAAAGGAGATCAGATTTTGAAGATTCTCTTTTGACAGAGGAGTTGATTGCTGAAGTTAGGAGATTAGGTTACAATGAAGAATTGAGGAATTTGAGTAAATTTAAAAGGAACAAATTACCACCAATTTGGGCATTTTTCTTCAATACAATCAACAAATGTTTATCTGGGAAACACAGTTCTCTAGATCAGGGATCAAAGCATATTTTGCAAATCTTTCATGGGTTAGTAAAGAATAGGCATTATGGCTATGCTTCTATTTTATGGGAAGATATGAAGAATACTTTTGAGAGGAATCAGAAGGCAATAAAAGGAAAAACAAAGGATAGGATACTCATATACATACCATATCAGAGGTATTGGCAGCTGGTAATATGGCATGCAATGGATCAAGACAGAAACATTCCAAGAAAAGCAAATGAGGAACATGGGCCAATCTTCTATATGGGTAAGATGATTTCTGCTACTAAAATTGACAATTTTCCAAATCACAGACCTCTTCCAAGGTCAATTAGGCAATACATTCCAAGGGAGAGTGAGATATTAAAACCTTATTGCACCTCAATGGGACTTGAACAACCTCAAGTCCCTACCCATGAGGAACAACGTGAGTTGAGAGGTGAGGGGTCTATTCAAAATAGAGAGGGGGAGAATGTTCAAGGGGGAGAACATTATGAGAGAATAGAGAGGGAAAATTCAGAGAGCTTGGTTAGAAATGAAAGTGAAAAACAGAAAGAGAGTGGTGAGAATGAGAGAATGTTAACAGAATTTGAAACAGAAAGAGATAATTCTGATCCAGCCAACTTAATCCGGGCAACCACATCTACTGTTGGTTCACAACCCTTGGTGACTGTAGGTTCCCAGATTCACGTTGTATCATATTAATGGTAGTGAAATAGACAGCGGAAACATATTAAATAAAGTCATTAAAATGAGTGATTGTGTAAACGATAAATGAACTATGAGAATCAAATATTGAACAGTAAAAATGATAACAGGATCAGATATAAAAGCTGCTCATATATTGATAATGAATCACACCAAGAACATGTTCGAGTGTGTTCGAAAATCTCATAGTACAACAATATCGTACGGAGGTAGTGCTCGGGATTGCTGCAGTGTGTGTTTAAACAATTGTGGAAAAACTACTCTTCCCAAAGCTTACAATTGTTTGTTCCACTACCTCTCTATTTATAGCCCTGGAAAAGTGAAGGCAGTGTACTATCGTACCCTAGAATGACACGTGGAAAGCGTGTCTCCTATTTTTAGGGCATACGTGGAAAGTATGGACACTTGTCTAACACTTGGGATTTCCTACGAGACTTAGGCTGACAGAGGTCTTCACTTCACCAGAGCTCTTTCGCAAGAGCTCTGCTGGTCTTCTGTTAAACACTTGTTCTTCTGTTAGAAGTCTTCGACAGAGCTATGTTGAGCTCTGTTGGTCTTTTGACTTGAACTTCTTCCGAATCTTCTGTCTGATCTCTGTTGGTCTTCTGACTTGAACTATTTTCAATACTTTTACATAACAGATACTTGGGGCCAACAATCTCCCCCTAAGTATTGAAAATAAAAATTTACAATTGACAAGAGATTAAACAAAAGAACAGAGAACTTTTACCTCTGTCGAAGCCTTGCACTAATCTTTTGGAATATTACATTGAGATTTAAAAGACCAGTACATTTAAGCATAATTATCTCCCCTAAGAATTCTATCGAATCTTCTGATTAGAGTGCGGAAGTCCAGCATCAGGTCAATCTGTTCGATGAAGAGTTTCTGTTGTTCTTCTGGACACTTGTTTCTTGGGAGATCTTGGATTATGTTCTTGAGGTATACTAGCGACTCACTTGAGTACTTGTGGGCTTCAGTTTCTCTGATGGCCTTCTTTGTGCCCTTCTGTCGGCAGACAAAGACTGTAGGATCTTCTACTACTATTCCAGTTCTGTGATGGCCATAACCCTCAAGGTTTTCATTTGGTGGTGCAATCGCTAGTTTCTCTACTTCAAACTCTATGCCTAGCTGATAATCAATCTGTATTCTGAGATTGATGTTCTCTTGCATAGCGAAACTGACTTCTGGTAGTGCAGTTCTGGCCGGTGTGTATCTTTCTGAGAAGTTCAAGCAATATGCGTGGAGTAAGATCAGGTCATATGGATTCAAAAGGACGAGATCATTGTCATTGAAGATTTCATTTATTCCTTCTGTTGATTCCACAGTATACTCATGGTATGTGACCCTGTCGTGTTGAAACTTCTTGTGCTTGATGTCCAGAATTCTGCGGATACCGAAGTTTATATTGATGGCTCTGTTCTGATTTGACTTGGTTTGGATGAACTTTAGCCTTGCATCAGAAATGGTGTTTATTCTGATTGGGTTGAGGTATGGGTTAATGGGTACGGCATTTACAGGGATGATGTCTCTGTCAGCATATAGAAATGCAAATACCGTTTCTAAGGCAGGTTTTTTTGGTATGAAAGGTAGAGGTTTTTGGGTTCTGTTCTGTTACCATCGGGTTTGGGTCATCATGGGCTTCTGCCATAAGAGTGTCGATGTGAGCAGATTTCTGAGTAGCTTGATGTTGGGCTCGACTTGTTTGTCCTTCAGCAGAGGATGGGTATGTCCTCTCTGGTTCTTTTGTTGGAGAAGTAGGAGGGGTATCTAGGCAGATGATCTTTGGTGTTTCTTGTGTTGACTCTTCTGTCGGTTTGATGACTCTGTTCTTGAACATGTAGTCAAATGCCACTTCAGTCATATCTGTCATGATTTCCTCTGTTATCCCCTTTTCTCCTTCTGTAGTCTCTGCCTCAGTTGCTTCTGTGATTTTCCCTTTACCCTTGGCTTCTCTTTCTTTTTCAACCTCTTTCTCTTTCTCCTTCTCTTTCTCTTTCTCCTTCTCTTTCTCCTCCTCCTTCTTCTTCTCCTTCTCCCCCTTTTGTTGTTCTGAGGACTCACCCTGTTGATTGTCTGATTGACCTTCTTGAGCATCTTCGAAGTCATCATCATCGTCAGAATCGTCAATTCGAGCTGCTGGTGAGGACTGAACAACAAACTTTAGACCAACTTTGTGTCTCTTGCTTGATGGTTCGTCTGTGGGTGCTTCTTCTGCAGGTCTTTTCGATGTAGAGGTAGCCTGTAACATAATATCAGTAAAGTTTGAGGCTGCCTTTGCCATTACATCTTCTACCTCTGTTGCATCACCTCTGATCTCGTCTACTTGAGCCTCAAAGTTGAAGTTGTGAGTATCAAGGGACGCTTTCACGTGTTTTTCTGTTTCCTTAGCTTTCATTACAAATTTTGATGAGATCGTCATCATTCGGCTAAGAATTGATTTTCTGAAGTCTCCCATTTGTCCAACTGTCATGGGTAGGTCATTTGGGTTAGGGCTGGAGATGTTGAGAGGAGTAGCAGATGAGGTGGTTGCTTCTTTTATGGATTCCTTAACAGAGTTGGTAATTATCTATGTTAAGGTTCTGACGTTAGATTCTGAAAGAATAATCGTGGGGATGGGAAGGGTTCTGTTCATCTGCGCTGTGTGGTTCTCTGTTATGAGTCGCTTTAGCTCGGCAAGATCTGTCGAAGTCTTTTTAACTTCCTCTGATCTGACTGATCTTAGGTTGGCTATCTCTGTTGTCAGCTTTCCAATCTCTTCTCCTCTGACCCGTTCAGACTCTGTTCTGAGTGCTTCAGCCTCGGCATATTTTCGAGTTATTTCAGCATGCTTGTTTGAGATGTTCAGCAGTTCTTCCCTAAGAGAAGCATTTTCCTTGCGGATCAACTCCTCCTTTTGTTCATTGATAAGTTTATACTCGTTCAAAGAGTTGTTGATACTGTCACAGAAGGTTTCGAACTCTGCTCTTGTGATAGTGTCAACGGAGGTCTCCTTGGTTCCAACACATGGATCCAATTCTGCCTCAAGTTCAGAGGTGCCTCCGTCAAGAGTTGTGTTGATGTTGGCTCTTGGAGGACTTCCACCTGATCCTTGATGTTCCCTTTGAGGGGAAACAACTACAGGTGTTCTGACCAAAGTTTCCTCTTCCAGCTCAGGTTCTGAAGAAGGAAATCTGGTGTGAGGAAAAGCATTTGGATCAAGCAATGTCTTCCCTTGTTCTACTATGGTCTCCCATTGTCCCTGAGTCGGACAGATGCTACGTGAGATTACAAAGATCTCTGGTCTATTTTGTGTGGAGTCTAAATGAGCCACAGAGGCATCATCGTGTGGAGGTGACCTATTGATGTTCTGGGGCGAATGAACATCACTACCAAAGATAGTTTCCCCGGCTTCGTGCGTACCAGAGGCATGAAGAGGTGCCTCCGATGGTATAGGCTGGTTGGGGTTCGAGGTGTGCACCTCGGTTTCAATAATCCTTTGGTCTTGATCACCAGGATTAGATTGTGTGGAAGCACTGGGATTTTGGTTAAGGTTACCCTCAGATGTGCTATGTTGAGCATCTTTTTCTATTCTCACATTTTCCTCGGCTCCTATGGCTGTAGAACTCTCTGGATTCTCTTTGATGTTTCCTTCTTGCTCATCATTATCAGAAGAGATAGTTTCTACCTCTGGTGTTTCTTGTACTTCCTCATGGACAGCCTCTCTAGGAGATGCTCTGTCCTCTACTTCCTCTCTTCTAGAGGAAGAACCCACTTCGGGTACTCTTGCCTCTGGTCTATTAACTTCCTCACCAATCTCCTCACTTAAGCTCTCCAAGGAAGGCTCAAATCCTAAGTATGCTGGGGTTCTCACCTCAGGTTCTTGAGGTTGAGCAGCACTCTGATAGTTTTGGATAGAGATGTGGTCAGGGGCGATAAGGGCAAGCATTGTACCTGGAATTCTTCTTATGAAGGGGTATTCGCAAGAAGTGGTGGGGAGGAATTTTGACATCGTCCAAACAGGTGTTGAGCGACCCTGATGAGTTAGTTCCAGTCTGTCGAAGGCTCTTCTGATCACCAGACTGATAAAGCGTGGAAACTTGATCATCTTCAAGAACTTGTGGGATCCAACGACTCCTCCTCTTGCGATGGATGAGGTTTTTTGTGTTTACAGCCATAAGAAGATCGTTGTAGAGAATGCTAGCGTAGTCAAAGTTTCGATTGAAGAACAATCCATACATGATTTGTAGGATTTCTGTTGTAGCTTGGTCTTGACTACCAGATTTGCTGGTAAGGGTTCTGTTTAAGGTGGAGAACATGAAATTCCACATATTAGGTAGATTATGTCGCTTGAACTCTCCAATCCTATTCAGATCCTTGTTGTAACCCAAAAACTTCATGAAATCAAGAAGAACAGTTGTTTTTGGTGGTTTCTCATAGGCGTCTATTCCTAGCTGTCGTTTGGTTTTCATTCGGAAGATTCTTCTTAAGCTACTTGCTCTAATGCGGATTGTTCCCGCTCCTCCATTACTTGTGTTGACGCTCCCAACTATCCCGTCTTGTTCTTCAATGTATTGGCATGTGGTCCACCATTGTTGGACATAGATCGCTGGAAGGTGGTCATCAACCTCTATTAGGGCTCTGAAGATGTCAGAGTTTCTAAAGAACTCAATAAAGACGTGATACAGGGGTATATAGAGTCCTGGAGTGGGATCGAATCTGTAGTTGTTGTCAGCAAACTCGTATGGAAGAACAATGATATCATCGGTGGGTTCTATTCGACTTGAATCAGCAGGGTTTTGGGGTTCCGCCATTGTTGCAGGTTTGGGTTTTCTTGAAGAACACTAAGGATTTAAATAAAAGAGGGAAAGGTGAAAGGTTTAGGAAGTTTAGAAAAGAAATGGGTCAAGGTTATGGATATTAATAGTCAGAACTTGTGGCTGGGTAATCGCCGTAGATACTGTAGGTACTCGAGTGACAGAAGGTGGAGTGGCCTAAATTAAGTATCGTGGGGACAGCTAGTGGTTTAACTTTCAATTAGAGAGTGCCACGTGGATTTGTTCTGACCACTTTTGTGCAAGTAAACCGTCGCGGTTAGAGATGTGTGGGTGACAAGTGGTTGATGCTTAGAAATAACCCGCACCTCTGATGACGTGGCAAAAAAAACGACAGAGCTCTGATGAAGCTTTGCAAGTTTTTTGCCTCTGACGAGTGACCCTTTTTTTTCAAGTATTCCTTTGGAGTTTCACCTTAACCCAAAACCATTTAAAATTCTGTATCTGATGAGGAAATGGTCAAAGAACGAGAACATAACTGACTTTAGAAATTTCATCAGAGGTCTGGTGAAAAAACAACAGAGGCTCTGGTGGAATGTCAGAGTTCTGACAGGTTCTTGACGTTATCAAAGGATTTTCATCAGAAGAGATTTTCCCTCTTTCTTCAAAAAGATTTGTCAATGAGGATCAAAAAGCAAAGTCAATTTGGATTTGGAAATATGAGTACTGACTTGCTCCCCCTAAAACTATGCTCAAAATCTTATAAACCCCCCCTTAAAATATGAGCAATTTTTTTTAACAAACAGTTTCACCAAGCTTGTTGAAAGAGTATGCTTGACAGAGTTCTTGTGAAAGACAGAGACTCTGTTGAACTATCCTTCCTAACCTTTTTAACAGAGCTCTGTTGGAACAATAGAGGCTCTGTTGAGTTTTGAATAGAATTAAGAGGACATGTTTAGCATACCCAGTTTGCTGATTAAGAAGTTAAATCTCCTTTCATCAAGTGCTTTTGTGAACAGGTCAGCAAGCTGGAGGTCAGTTGAAACAAAGTACATTTCAATAGTTCCTTTTTCAACATGATCCTTTATGAAGTGGTACCTTATGTCGATGTGCTTAGTTTTCGAGTGTTGAACTGGATTGGTTGTTATGGCAATGGCACTCTTGGAGTCGCATAGAATAGGAATTTTACCATACTCCAAGCCATAATCTTTGAGTTGTGTTTTCATCCATATCACTTGAGAACAACAACTAGCAGCAGCAACATATTCTGCTTCTGCTGTAGAGGTTGAAACACAGTTCTGTTTCTTGGATGTCCAACTCACCAACTTTTCTCCAAGCAGTTGACAGCTACCAGAAGTACTCTTTCTGTCATTCTTGCATCCTCCATAGTCTGAATCTGTATATGCTACAAGCTCAAAACCAGAGTTAAGAGGATACTAGAGACCCAAAAATTGAGTCCCTTTCAGATATTTAAAGATACACTTGACAGCTGTTAAATGAGTTTCTGTAGGATTTGCTTGAAATCTGGCACAGAGACAGGTTGCAAACATTATATCAGGTCTGCTGGCAGTTAAGTACAGAAGTCACCCTATCATGCCTCTGTAGTACTTGACATCTGTTAGTTCACCATTAAGATCAGAGTCAAGCTTAACTCCAGTGGCAATAGGAGTTTTCATTGGTTTTGAATCATTGAGCTTATATTTTTTCAACATATCAGAGATGTACTTAGACTGACTTATGAAAGTCCCTCTGTCTGATTGTTTAACTTGTAAACCAAGGAAGAAAGAAAGTTCTCCCATCATGCTCATTTTGAATTCGCTTTTCATTAAACTTTCAAACTTATCACAATACTCCTGCCTTGTAGACCCAAAGATAATATCATCAACATATATTTGTACCAGAAGTATGTCATTCTTATACCTTCTAAAGAATAGAGTTTTATCGACAGTACCTTTCTCGAAGTGATTGACCAACAGAAATTTGGACAGAGTTTCATACCAGGCTCTGGGAGCTTGCTTAAGGCCGTACAGAGCTTTGTCTAACTTGTAAACGTGGTCTGGAAACTCTGAACATTCAAAACCAGGTGGTTGCTGGACATAAACTTCTTCTTGCAGTTTTCCATTCAGAAAGGCAGACTTGACATCCATTTGGTAGACCTTAAAACCCTTATGAGCAGCATAGGCTAGGAAGATTCTGATGGCTTCTAGCCTAGCCACAGGTGCAAAGGTTTCGTCATAGTCAATACCTTCTTCCTGTCTGTATCCCTTTGCAACCAGACGGGCTTTGCTTCTAATGATAATCCCATCTTCATCCTTTTTGTTTCTAAACACCCATTTGGTTCCAATGGCCGCTTTGCCTTTTGGGAGTGGAACCAAGGACCAAACTTTATTTCTTTCGAATTCCAGAAGCTCTTCTTGCATAGCTTCGATCGAATTTGGGTCCTCTAGGGCTTCAGAAAATTTCTTCGGCTCAATCATGCTTAAGAAATTTACAAAGAAGGCTTCATTGATTGTGGCCGATCTTGTCTTCACACCATCTTCAGCAGCACCAATGATAAGATGATCTGGATGATCCTTTGTCCATTGTGTCATGGGAGCATGGACAACAGGCGGGGTTTGTGCTTCTGATGGAAAAAGATGAACTTCAGCATCAGAGCTCTGTTGATTGGGACCGGGGCTCTGTGGCACACGACTTTGGAGAGTGGCCTCATTGCTCTGAGAGTCATTAACAGGGCTCTGTGAAGGTGAGCTTTCAAAGAAGGAGTCTTTGCCAATATTAGTTAGCAAAGGTGAGGTTGGCTCTTGTTCAGGTCCTCTCTCATTCTGATGTGGTTCCTCATTTCTTTGTATCACTCCTGTAGACAGAGAAGTAGATGGTGAAATATTAGAGGGACCAGTGAGAGATGTACCTGTCAGATTCTGTTCTGTTGAGTTCTGAGCTTGATCTCCTCTGTTGATGTTATCAGAGGAATCATCATCATTGAAGAAATCGTTGAACATGAAATTGATATCTTCTTCCCTTGTCTTTGAAGAACTTGTCTTTTTCTGTTCTATCAGTGTCCCCTCTGTGTCCCCTCTGTGTCCCCTCTGTTGAGTTCTGAGCTTGATCGATGTGCTTTCATCAAAGGACACGTTTACACTTTCTTGAATGACCCGACATCTGGAGTTGTAGACTCTGTAGGCTTTAGAGGTTAAGGAATAACCAATAAAGATTCCTTCGTCTGCTTTCTTATCAAACTTTCCCAGCTGATCTCTGTCATTCAATATGTAGCACTTGCAACCGAAAACATGAAAGAATTTCATGTTTGGTCTTCTATTGTTGATAAGTTCATAAGGAGTCTTCTTAAATCTATTTACTATCACAGCTCTGTTTTGGGTAAAACAGGCTGTTGAGACTGCTTCTGCCCAGAAGTTTATTGGAAGGACAGAGCCAGCCAACATGGTTCTGGCGGCTTCTACCAGCGTTCTGTTCTTTCTTTCCACAACTCCATTCTGTTATGGAGTTCTTGCAGCTGAAAAGTTATGGGAAATACCTTCCTCTGATAGGTAGGTATCAATTTTGGCATTCTTGAATTCTGTCCCATTATCACCTCTCAACTTTTGCACTTTTAATCCTAACAGAACCTGTATCCTTCTCAACAAACTTATCAAAATTTCTGGGACATCAGATTTTACTCTGATGAACTCAATCCAAGTATATCTAGAATATTCATCAATTAAAACAAGGATAAACTTCTTGCCCGACAGACTTTGCACGGAGATTGGACCACAGAGATCCACGTGAAGCATATGCAAAGGTCTGGTACAACTATGATCACTCTTTGTTCTATGTGAAGATATTTTCATCTTACACAGTTCACAAGCAGAACAGAGATGGTCTTTGTCAAACTTCAGAGAAGGAAGTCCTTTTACTAACTTCAGTTTCACGAGCTTGTCAAGGTTTTGAAAGTTCAAATGGGCAAATCTTTTATGCCAGAGCCAGGCATCTTCATTTTTCAAAGACACTAAACAGAGTTTCTCTGTTGTAGAGTTTTGGTTTGGTTTAAAATTCATTTTGTAAAGATTGCCTTTTCTGTTAGCTCTTAAAAGTTCTTGACCAGACTCGGAAAGTAACAAGGAACAATATTTCTTCCTGAAATTGACATCGAATCCGTTATCACAGAGTTGACTTATACTGAGAAGATTATGATTTAATCCTTCAACATAAGCAACTTCAGAGACTGAAACACCACCATTTACTAATGTACCATAACCTTTAATCTATCCGCCATTGTCTCCTCCGAAGGTTACTGCACTTCCCATCTTGTTCTTAAAAGAAGTTAACAGCTCCTTATTCCCCGTCATGTGCCTGGAGCATCCAGAATCCAAGTACCAGATCTGCACATGAGGTTTCTGCAAGACAGATTAGTTCCTTTTAGGTACCCATTGCATAATGGGTCCTTTCCTGTTAGGCTTAGGTGGGTTGACAGACTTTCCTTTGGGCTTTCCATACTGTGATGGTGTGCCAGAGGTTTTCCTCTGTGTATTCTGAACAGTCGTGGGATTTTTCTTTTGAACGTATTGATTCAGAACACAATGGGGACCATTCAGATGATTTTGCAATTTTAGTAACAGTTGAATACAATTGCAGTTGATGGAACATGACTAATGCACATTGTTTTTATTCAAAAACTGTTTGAATGGAGCTTGATTCTGAAAGATTTTAGGACCAGATGTCTTTGCATACAATCTGTCCTGGTTCAGTTTCTTAAAACTGTTATTCCTAGAAACAGACTCTGTTGACATGAAGCTCTTTGGAATAGATTCATTTGACCAGAAAGGATTTCTTCTTTGATTTACACCAGAATTTGGAATAGATCTGTTGTTGGCTATCCATTTTCCCTTATGTTCTGGTGTGAATTTTACTGGTTTGAAGGCAAGAGGAACATTTGGTTTACAAAAACACTTTTGTTTTTCTCTCTCTTCTCCACTTCTACTGCATTAGAAGCAAGAATCTTAAAACCTCTGTTTGTTAAACTCAGTTACCGGTATAAACCTTGATTGTTTCTTGAAGAAAGAAACATCATCTTTTAGATCCGTAGATTCTATCGGTATCTGCTTTAACTTGTGTAAAATTTTCTTTTGACCACAAAAAATCTGTTCATCTACTTCAGAGTCAGAGTCACTGTTAGAGCCTAGAAAGTCTCTAGTGGCTCTGTCGGAGGTTTTCGTTTCAATGGGTATGACAGAGATATTTGTTTTGACAGTTCTGAACCTTCTCAACTTTGGCTTTAAAGAATCTGAAACAGCATTTTCCTCGATAATTTTCAACAAATCTTCCTCAAAAGATGTTCTTATGGATTCAGGAGTAGGAGAGAAGACTGGGGCTTCTGGATTGAGTTTGCTCTGTGGGATTTCAACAGAGGACTCAGTCATAGAAGTAACAGACTTCTGTCCTTTGAATGAGTTGAAGTTAAAAATCTCTTTTGTATCCAAGTCCTTGACAGAGTTAGGAAGTATGGTTCTAGCTCTTCCTTGATCAAGAATAAACTCAGAGGATGGTTTTAAAACCTTTTCATGATCAGAGGAATCATAGCTGACGTTCCTAAAGTCAATATTTCTTGGTTTTGAGAAAGCATCTGAAGTTTTGGTTCTTTTGAAAACAACATTACCAGATATCACATCCTCTTGGATTTTCCCAACACAAAAGGCAGAGGACAGAGATGTCTTCTTCCTTTCGTCATAGGGAGCATGGTCAGAGAAACCAAGACCTTGCGTATCTATCTGTGAATTTATCTTGATGTGCACATCTTGTGCATCCTTGTATTTTTTAATCTGAATTTCTTTTCTCTGTAGGGATTGATGCAGAATTTCCCTTTCTCTTTGAAAATAGTCAGTTAGAGCAACAGAGTTAAGTCTCTCTGTTTCAGACTTTTTCAATTTTTCAGACTTCTGTTTCAAAACATTTTCATATTCGTTAATTTTGTCAGAAAACAGGCTCTCTTTCTTCTTTTGCAAGATTTCTAGCTCAGATTTTTCTTTGAAGATTTCTTCCTTTTCTTGTTCCAAGAGAGTTTTCTCTCTCTTGTAAAAGGACAGATCCTTCTGAGCTAGCTTTCTTAGCTCTTTTTCTTCAGAAAGTTTTTGTTTAAGAAGTTGAAATTCCTCATTCAGCATAGAAACATGCATTTCAAATTCTGAGTCAGACTTGGATTCAGATGAACATACCTTGGCACTAGGTCTGGTGGTCTCCAGCGCTCTGTCGTCAGACTCTATCGTAGTAAGAGCAAATGCATGAGCTAGATCTTCTTCTTCTGTTGTTCCCTTCGTTATCTCTGGTTCTCCAGTCATCCAGTAAACAGCTTCTTCTAAACTTTCATCATCCACATCAACTCCACAAAAGTTGGTTTGTTCTGGTTCATCATCTGAGGATGAATCAGAAACCCAGTTCTCCATTTCAGCAACATAGCTTCTTTCTCTGTAGTTGTACTTGTATTTGTTCTTGTAGTAGTCCTGGTCTTTTACCAGTTTGCCTCTACAATTAACAGAGAAGTGCCCAGGTTTGCCACATCTGAAGCAATGTCCATCATTCTGATTGATGGGTTGAGCAGCATCGGCCTTCTGTTGTGTTGGTGGATTTTCTCTTCTGTTTTGTGGAGGTTGTCTTTGTTCTGTTGTAACTCTGTTGTTACTTTGTTCTGGTGCAGCGTATTCTCTTCTGTCTTCTTTTCTCTCATATCTACCTCTTCTGTCAAACTTATTGCCAAATCTCTTGTTAAATTGTTGAGTTATTAGAGCAAGAGATTGAGCAAAAGCTTGAATGTCATCATCCTCTGATGAGCTTTCCTCTGTATCACTCTCTGTAACTAAACTTTTCTTTCCTTTCTTTTTAACGGACTTATCTTTCTTTTTCTCTCTGTTTGAACTCTCTCTGTTGGACTTTTCTGATGTGGTTTTCTTAGAATCAGAAACTAAAGCGATTGGGCCTGCAATGGTGGATTTGCCTTTTTGCTTGACAACGTCCTTCTCTTGTGCAGCCATAGTGCCATACACATCTGTTAGAGACCATGCATCTAAGTCCTGGTTGGCTTGTAAAGACATGGACAGATTTAACCATTCATCATTCAAACTTTTCAAAAACAAAACATTGTTATCTTCCTTCGACCTAACAACCCCACATTTATTGCATTTGTTGATCAACACATTAAATCTGTTGTAGGTTTGTTGTAAGGTTTCCTCAGGAAGTGCCTTGAAATCGTTGTATTCATTTATACATTGGGTCCTTCTGTTCTTTTGGGTCTTGATACCACCCTCAAGTTGGTTAAGAAGTTGATCCCAGATTTCCTTAGTAGTAACACATGAATCTAGTTCTTGAAATATTTCGTTTGGAATGGCCATTATCAGTAGTCTAACTGCTTTAAGATCATTTTCCATTTTTAGATTTTCCTCATTAGTTAAACCTGTGGTTTTAATCTCATAATGAGCTGGAATCTCAGCTGTAGTTCCTGTTGCGGGTACACGAGGAACAAAAACCATGGGTTGGTATGGTCCGTCCGTGACAGATCGCATTAAGTCATTATCCATACCATCGAAAAAGTTAACCATCCTGATCTTCCACTGAGCATATTCATCTCTCAGAAGAGTAGGAGGTTTTGTTAAAGAACCAGCAGTATAGATAGCATTTATACCGTTGTTCGCCATTTTGAGAAAGACAGAGTACAGTTGTTAAAAAGAGTTTCAACTTGAAGATGAGTTTTAAACAGTAACTAATGGAACAGTAACTTCTAAGAGAAACGTTTAAACTAAGCTAGAAAGCTTTAAACACATTTATATGAGCTATGAAAGCTTGTTTAGACTAGGAAGCAGTAAAAACAGAGTATGTAATGAAGCTTTTAAAGGCACACAAACACAATCATCAACAATGAGTCAACCTTGGTAGATTGGATCGTTTGGTTTAAGAAAACCAAAGGAGCTCTGATACCAATTGTAGGTTCCTAGATTCACGTTGTATCATATTAATGGTAGTGAAATAGACAGCGGAAGCATATTAAATAAAGCCATTAAAATGAGTGATTGTGTAAACGATAAATGAGCTATGAGAATCAAATATTGAACAGTAAAAATGATAACAGGATCAGATATAAAAGCTGCTCATATATTGATAATGAATCACACCAAGAACATGTTCGAGTGTGTTCGAAGGTAGTGCTCGGGATTGCTGCAGTGTGTGTTTAAACAATTGTGGAAAACTACTCTTCCCAAAGCTTACAATTGTTTGTTCCACTACCTCTCTATTTATAGCCCTGGAAAAGTGAAGGAAGTGTACTATCGTACCCTAGAATGACACGTGGAAAGTGTGTCTCCTATTTTTAGGGCATACGTGGAAAGTATGGACACTTGTCTAACACTTGGGATTTCCTACGAGACTTAGGCTGACAGAGGTCTTCACTTCACCAGAGCTCTTTCGCAAGAGCTCTGTTGGTCTTCTGTTAAACACTTGTTCTACTGTTGGAAGTCTTCGACAGAGCTATGTTGAGATCTGTTGGTCTTCTGACTTGAACTTCTTCCGAATCTTCTGTCTGATCTCTGTTGGTCTTCTGACTTGAACTATTTTCAATACTTTTACATAACAGATACTTAGGGCCAACAGTGACCAACATTGAAGAAAACACCATGGAGCCCGTGGTGGAACTTGAACAACCCATCCCTAGCCACTCAGAAGCATTTCAACATGCTGTTGTTTTAAAACAAACAGGGGAACCATCCCAAACTCATTTGGAGGGAGGTGATAAATCCCAACCTATTCTTCAACACTTTGAGTCTGGATTGCACAATGATATCCTAATTGAGCCTGAAATTCCTTTTCACACTAGCATATCACAGGAATTTCGTATTCCTGTATCAACATCCATAGACATTCCTATTATTGGTTGTCAAGGATTGGATGGAAGTCCTGGTGAAGTGAACATCTCAAAAGCTTCATTACACAGTGCCTCTGTGGCACATGGTGTCTCTGTGGCACCTACAGGCCAAGAGTTCTCTGAACACTTGAAAACTGGGTCATTTGTTGATCCAGGTTCACTGTTAGAACCTTCTGAATTTGAAAAGATTCAGAAACAAAATCAAGTGTTGGGGGAGAAAGTTGAGAAATTGGAGAATCCAGTTGAATCTTTGAAAAATGAGGTAAAGGATCTCAAAAATATGTTGGAAGGCAAAGCAAAGTCTGTTGAACAAAAAGTGGATGGAATGAAAGAGTCCTTGGAATCTCACAAAAAGGAGATCAAGGATAATATGACAGAATTTCAAAAGGATCTTCTGAAGAATATGAAGGATTTACAGACTTCTCTTGTGAAAGCAATAAGTTCTAATCTGACAAATGTTTCACAGCCCTTAGCCATCATGCCTTTGTCTGTTGCAGAACCTGAATCAGAATCAACTCAGTCCAAAAGAAAGTTTGATGATAATGATCCTCATGATCATCGAAAGGGGGAGAAAAGACAAAAGGTAAGTACTGAGTTAGAAAAACAAAGCACTTGTGAGTTTGAAAATGTTGAAAAGTCAGCAGATATTGGAGTGACAAATTTTGAGTTTGCAGATATGGAGTTAGCAGATGCAGATATTCAGAACACATAAAAGGTTGTTTTTGAAGAATCAGCAATTGTTGAGAAATCAGCAGAGGTTCAAAAGGAAATAAGTATTCAGACAATAAGTTCAGATTCTGAAGATGATATGGAAACTGATAAAGTGGTAAAAGAAAACTCTTCTGAAAGTGTCACTGATAAAACAGAGGAACTGGATTTGAATACTGAAATGGTGGTAAGTTCTGATGAAACTGAAGTTCTTATGGCAGATGTCGAAGTCAGGGCAGATGAAAATGTTATAACAGATGTTGATGTTGTCATGGAAGTTCAGAATGTCAAGTCAGCAAGTATTTTTTGATCAGATGAGGCAGTAATGACATATCAGAATGCTATGACAGAAGAAGTAATGACAGATTCTTCTGAAGAAGGTTGTGAGACCAGTATGGCAGATATTTCTAAAGAAAGTTTGATTGAAAGTTCTGAAGTGAACACTTGTACGGAAATTGTTCCTTATGCCAGAATTGAGCTTCTTAATTCTGAGATGGAAGAAAGAATGTTGAATGAGGTCTTGATAAGGAGGATGCATAGTGAGTTGGTCAGAGCGCTTAATGTTCAGAAAATTCAAAGAATTATGAAGACAGTGAGACCTATTGATTTGTTGGGAGAAGAGGATTACTTAGTTGGATACACAAGTAGTTTTCAAGAGGATTTTGAACTTCATTTTCTGGATGAGTTAAATATTCTTAGTGGAGAATATGAAAGAGTTGAAAACTACTTCATGTGTTTGGAGTATGTGTACAGAAGACCCATTGTGATTCCTAGGATTGAATTACCAGTATTAAAAGAACCTTTATGTGATTTCATTATCAGTCAGAGTGATACTCCTCTGGCTAAACATTTCATTAAAGATATTGATGGTTCCCGTATTTGATTAACAAAGATTATCTTATCTATTAGTTCAAATGAGATGCGTTGCGGAAGCGTATTTGAAGAACTAACAGATATGTTTTTATAGAAACAATACAAACTATCAAATAAACAGTATATGAAGAACAAATGAATATCTCAAAGTTTACTGTATTTGATGATGAACACTAACAATAGGTTTGAAATTAATTGTGTATGTGTGTTTTTCTTGTATATGAACTTGTTATCAGATTTATTGTTAGGAAGAACTCAACATGAGTCTTCCTTTTATACTACTACAAAAGAACTATTCTAGACAAAAGGACTAATGCTACATGAAAGAAGGGATGGCATGAACAGTTGGAAACCTGCATGCATTAAATGCGCTAATATCAACTTGCAAGGATGCCTATTAGAGTTTGACACGTGTTTGTTGTCGGACCATGCCTTGTACAAGTTGATGAACGGACCCTGGAACAGCAGCAAGATATTTCTGTAACAGCGGTAAGATATTTCTGCAACAGTGGCAAGATATTATAAATATCTTCCAAATCTTCAGTCTGAACCGCAGAGGCTCTGTCAAGGGTGACAGAGGTTCTGCGGCTCGGTCCTTGGTGAGCATTCTTATGTAGATCCTTCTTTGGTCCTTTGTGAGTAGTATTCTGTAGATTCTACTTGGGACTACGTGTTCCTTGAATGATCGTTTGCTTTGGCAGAGCTTCTGTGGAACACCGCAGAGCTTCTGTGGAACTCTTTCATACTTAGCCTATTTTTCAATACTTCTAATATTATGAATATTTAGAGCTAACAATCTCCCCCTAAGTATTGAAAAATGAAAATTTGACTTTATGCATAATTAGGCTAAGTAAAGTAGACAGAGGTTAAGCAATACCTCAAAAGTTTCATTTCATTTCTTATTTACTATTACAGAGATATGTAAAAGAGATTTAGACATTTGCATCTTTGAAGTCATTGAAACTTCTGTTGTCGAATCCTACTTCTCTGAGCTCGTGATAGAAATTGATGCAGAGTTCTCTCAAGCCGATTGTAGCATCTATTTCTTTGATCATTCTTTCTGCTGATTCTTGATCCATAAGCTCAGTATCTCTGTTCTCTTCTAAGATTGATCTGAACTTGTTCAGAGTACTGGTTGCATACTTCTGACAGTCAATTTCCACAAAAAGTCTTACTTGACCAGCAGGATCCTTATACACTAACCCGTACCTTGGTGTTGTTATGATTGAGTTGGGTATTGCAGAAGGTAGGCAGTGATCCTCTGCTGGTCTCAGACTCAGGTTTCTGACTCCAAGATCTCTTCCAGTTGAAAGTCTATCATGCTATACAGCAGAAGCTTTTCTCTCATCGCTTTCCTGAACACTTGATAGGCCCTTCTGTTAGCATCGTTGTCGAAGTTTTCTTTTGTCCAAGTAGAAGATCTGGCAGATCGTAGGGGTTCAAGTTCCTTATATCGGCATCTGAAAATTGATTTTCGGACTTGTTCTCCCTTTTGACTTTGTAAATGTTGTACCTGATCTTTGGAAAGGTTCTCGTTTGAGAGAATTTGCAGTATTTTACCTTTTCTATTTTGGACTCTGAGAAGACTTCTGCCCTTGATTTTGGCTTTGTTCTGCTGAAGGTGTTGTCAAGGTCAGCTCTGAGTTGAGGATCTTCGATGTGTGGTATAGGGTTGTTCTGATATTGCTGTTTGTAAAGGTACCTATACACCACCTCTTCCATTTCTGCATGTCGTGTATCTGGTGGTGGTATTGGTCTTCGCAGAGCATCCATTTGTCGTTTTATCACTGCAACCCTACCCTCTATTGCCCAGTCGTCTTCAGGTTTAGGAGTGACAAAGGCATCGAATGAGCTCTTCATCAACTTCTCTGTCGTCTGTGGCATTTCCTTTTTCTACTGAGGTTCTTCTGTCTTGATTCCCTTCGCTTTATTTTTGGTTTGGGAAGGCTCAGAACCTGTTGTCTGCTTTGGATTCTGTGGGATTGCTTATGTTGGTGTGTGTGTAGAGGTTTCTGTTGGTATGGGTGGGATTGCCTCTGTAGTTTTTGACACTTCAGTTTCTGAGGACTTTGGTGGGGATGGTTCTGTTGGTTTGATTGGGGATTTGGGTTCTGTAGATGTTTCTTCTGTGAGCTCAGTTGAGGTTTGTGGAGGAATATCAAAACGTTTTGCAGCTCTGAAAGCGGATACGAATTCCATTCTTTTTAGGACATAAGTAGCAGAACGTTTAGATGTTTTTGGTTTGCGGGCAATGGATTTTCTTCTTGGTGAGTTTTGGGTTGGGATTTTGGTGGAGAATGGGGAAGTTCTTCTGAGGATGAAGAAGTAAGGATTTGAACTTCAGGGACATCTTTTTCAAGGACAGAGGTGGTTTCCATAAAGGCTGGTGTTTCCTCTGTGGGTCTCTGTTGTGTTTCCTGAGTTTGGGTTTGGGTTGGTGGTGCAGAGGAAATTGGTACTGCAAATATTGGAAGATTGCTTGCAGTTGTTTCTCTTTGATTCTCCCCTTGTTTCTCCCCCTCAGGATGATCTGATGAATCATCATCATCAGAATCATCCTGACCCTTATCTTTGTTACATTCTGCTCTGCAAGTAGTGTCAGGTTTCTTCGCCCCGGCTGCCATCATTTTGGCACAGAGATCATCACAAAGACCAGGAAGAGTTTGAACTTCGGCCTTTGTGTTGAACCGCATCTTTCCCACACTAGCCTTGAAGTCTTTTACGTAAGAAGCGTTGGCTATTGTGAAGGCTCTGATAAATTTTGTCATTTGATTCAAGATGCTTTGCCCAAGTTCTGTCAACTGTGCTCTGGTCATGTAGTCGGTAGGCTTCATGGCTAGAGTAGCTTCTGTTGTTTGTTCCTGAACTTGTCGTAGAGCCTTTTGTAGTTCTTCTGGAGTAATAACTTTTGATGACACTTGTTCTTTCATCTTTTCCAGATATATGTTGATTGAGTTGTTGAAAGCAGAAGTTGCAGCTTTTTCAAAATCAGCAGCAACAGAGGCAGGTGTGGTGGCAGAAGTTGTGGCAGCAGACTTCATCTGGGCTAGAGTAGATTGCACCTCTGTGGACAAGTTGTCCATTTTGGTGTTTAGTTCTGAGATGGCCTTGGATGTAACTTCTGCAAACAATTTGAAAGAGCTTTTCAAATCTTCCAATGTTTGGTTCACAGAGGTGACAAGGGTTTGGAACTCACCCCTTGATACATGTGAACTCGTGGTAACCTCTGGAGGAACACATTCGTCTCCAGAGTTTGTCCTTGCTCCTTGAACACCTTCTTTCACCCATGTTTGTACGTTGAGGGTGGAAGGATTTCCTTCTGATCCTCGAGGAGAAATATGAGTTTCAACCCCTACAGAAGTTATGTGAAGAACATTGTCCAAATCCACTCCAGAGGTGGGTATTGGAATATCCTTCTGTTGACTCGGAGACTTGTCTAGAGTCTCTTCGTCTCTGTGCTCTCTAATCCCCTCTGAAGGGATGTTGGGCCCTATTGTGGTGTGCATGGCAGAGGAAACGAATTCCTCTGCAAGGATGTTAGGTGTGATTTGGGGCAATAAATCGCGAACTATGGGTGAGTCCTTTCGAGAGGACTCCCCAGGAATGGTTTCCCCGGTTAAATTAGGCACAGAGGTTGAAAGAGTAACCTCTGGCTGGCTGGGAGGGGTTAGGATCGAGCTGTGTTGCTCTATTTCAATGATACCTTCTGCCGCTAGACCGGCGGTATCAGAAATGTGGGTTGCACTAGGAGGGGGTTGGGGATGTGTGCCATCTTCTTCTTCGGCATCTTTTTCTGCAGAACCCTCTGCTGTTTCTATCCTAACCTCTTCCTCTAATTCTATGTTTATCTCTTCTTCTGAGGTTTCCTCTGTACGCGCTACTGTTTCTGCTTCTTCTCTTAAGGAATCATAAATGAAATGAGATCCTATGAGTTGTCGTACGTGAGGGTGCATGGTTTGTGTACCTTGAACTGCAGAAATGACTTATGTTGTGCGCATAGCCTCTATAGACTGATCCAATGGTTCTGCGACCCATCCTGATGGATCTAAGGTTTGGGCAATGTCGGGATTGTTGGGGAAGGCATTGAAATCTCCCTGTTGATCTGTATAAACTATTGGGGAGGGAGGTTGTAGAGGTACAACCTGATCTTCCTCTTCTTGTTCGACATCCTCTGTGATTACTTGCAGAGGTGATCTGGGTTTCTTCTTCTTTGACTTTCTCTTCTTTGGCTTAGGAGCTCCTTCTTCTGTTGATTTGGATTTTCGTTTCTTTTGTTTAGGAGGTGAGGGAGGTGCAGAAGATCTTGTTTCTGCAGCTTTTGGTGGAGAAGAGTGTTGACCTGCAGAGGTTGTAGTTTCCTCTGTTGGTTTTCTTTTCTTGCTCTTCTTCTTGGGTGTTGCTGCAGAGGTTTTTCTTTTCGGAGAAGAGGGGTAAATGCATCTACACCTAAGGGGGCTTTGAATCGGTCTTGTACTGAATAGTGTTTCTCCAAAGCTTTAGCCCATTCCTCTTATGTCATCCTCTCAACTACATCTACACCTAAGGGGGCTCCTAGACGCGGGGGTGTCACAGGACTTGGTTCTGGAGTCCTGTGGACGCGTATATACTCTAATTTCCTATCCTCATCAGTTGCATATGCCAGAGGGTTCTTCGACAGTGGTCTGCAGTGGGGGTAACTGTCTTCATGCTCTGTAGGAGTATTTTTATTCATTGGGTAAAGCTTTACAGATGACCCTTCCATTGACCACTTCTGCATTTGAAGTAGAGGTTCGATGTAACGTCCCAAAAATTACAAGGAATTTAAAATTTTAAAAACATGCATTTCATTATAAAACAATCACAATTTAATAATTCGTAACTCAAATGAAGTTAACGTCATTAACTCGAACAGTCAATAAAGTTTAGGCAGCGGAAATTTCATAAAATAAAATCCAAAGGTTTGAAAGTGAAACTTAAACAATTCTTGACACTCCGCGCCTAGTGTGTGTACCGTCAAGCCCGACTGCCGCTCGCACCTGAAATCACAACATATTGGGAAAAGGGTAAGCTAAACGCTTAGTGAATCCTATCACACACGCAGGTAGCAACCCCACGTATATCGCCCCTACTCGCCAGTAGGCAATATCACCATCACCACAGATATAAATCCACATAACAATTAGCGTATAAATACGAACCTCGGTCCCACCGAGCACACCAAAATATATCGATACAAGCTCAGTCCCACAGAGCCCTCGGTCCCACCGAGTAAAGACATTGATACAAGCTCAGTCCCACCGAGCCCTCGGTCCCACCGAGCCCCCCAGTCCCACTGAGGTGTACACAAGCATACATAATTCACATACACATTCAACAGATCACAACTAGATATCATATCCCAACTAATTCACGTAACCACGTAATAACACGTAATAACACGTAGCACAAAATAACGATATGCATGAAATTCCTAACTACGCGGTGAGAGAACTCACCTCAAAGCAAAGCGACGCGCTCCCGAGCCGCAACACCAGCACGTCAACCTTCCTCACATTTTCCCAACTAATTACGCACTAAAAACGTCAACGGAAGGTCCCAACTCACGACACTTTTACTAGTTTAACGAAACTAAAAATTCCAGCTTTTATACTAAAAACGCAGGTCTGTTCAGGACCCATTTTACCCCTGCTAAACTGATCAAACCAAAAATCTAATTCCACATTCAGGAAGTTCAATGTCTTACGGTTCCAGGGACGTATCGCACGCGTCCTAACGATATTCCTAGCACTCTATGTGAATTTTACAAAAACACCTCTCAGAGCAGCTAAAACAGGACATGTCCGTATAAAATGGCAATTTGACACTAGCTATGGCCCGAACTGGTTTATCCACAAAACATATAAAGGTTACTAGACTCAGAATGGGAACTTTTGGCAGCAGCTCCATCCCAATCCGACATTCCTAGCAAAAGTTATAACTTTTACAAAACAGGGCAGAAACTGTACAATTTACATAAAATGATAACCTTTTGAACTTGAACCCAATGAGACGTCTTAATCCAAACAGACCCGCAAAGCAACATGACTTACTGTTTTAGGGTTGACATGGGCTGAACCACACCATGCACCACCCACTGCCGCCTCCGGCGGTGGTGGTGGTTGGCGGCGACGATGGTGGTTGCGGTCGATAACCTCCGACGAAACCTCCCAACATCACCCGCAACCCCACACCCGCACACACCCACACACCCGCAAGCGCACGCACTCTCTGCCGCCATCGCGGCGGCGTGCAGCGGCGGCCCCACCGCTGGCAGCCGTGGCTACGGCGGTGGTGGTGGTGGTTTACATTCTCCGACGAGGAAAAACATCAAATAAAACGAACGAGACACTTACCTTAACGGAATCCCTCTTCCTCCTCCTTTCCGACCACTCCCGACGCTGGTTCCCTCACGCCGGCGATCGCCTCCTTCCTCCTCTCGACCCTTGCTCTCTTTCTCTCTCGGTTTTTCTCTTCCTCCCTCTCTCTTCCGATTCCTCTCTCTCTCTCTCTCTCTTTTCCTTTCTCGGCCGAAAACAACAAGAAGGGGGAGGGGAGATGGCTAAAGGTTCTTGGGGGTTACTAACATGAAACCGAAGGGGAAGGGGAAGGGGAAGGGGAAGGGGAAGGGGTGTCTCTTGGCTGATCCCATGCACAAGTTTGGCCCCCTTGCCAGTTTTGGCCCCTCAACTAAACTCTTCTCGCAAACCAACAAAATAGTTGACATATTTAACAATTAGGTCCAAATCGTCTAATCCCGTTAACGGAAACCACGTTAAATAATATCTTAAAAAAAGATTAATAATACGAAAATACATACCGGGATACGGGCTTTACATTCGAAGATTACTCCTAAAATTCTTTGGTATTGCAGAGGAGGCAGATACCCTGGTGTGTTCCTTTTGGCCCTTTGAGTTGCGAGCTTTCTGTCGATTGCATTTACTATCTCCTGCATCATGATGGTGGCATAATCAAGTGGAATATCATAATAGATTCCATACATGATGGTCAGCATCTGGAATGAGCTTTGGTCAGGGCTACCGGTTTTTCCTGTGAGGCAACGATTCAAGATAGAGAACAGGGTATTCCACAGAGGTGGTAGTCTGCCTCTGCGGAAATTATTGCGTTTCCTCATGGTTGTGTTATACCCTAACATTTCTACGAATCGGCAGAGCTCCTCGTCCGTAGGAACCTCAACATATTTCTTGATTCCAAGAAGACCTCTGGTTGGCAGGTTGAACTCCAGTGAGAACATGGTTCTGTTAAACATGAGTTCTAGGTAGTCAGACTTGTCTGGTTTTGAAATGTAGCCCTCTATCAAAGAATCATCTGAATCAAAACGGCAACTTTGCCAAAATTGATTCAGATATCGTGCAGGGATTTTGGTTGGGGTTTTGGAAAGGAGAGGGTATATGAAATGATTTTTCATCATATTTAGGAGAAGAGCATGTGCTTCGCCGAAGGCTGTTGGTAAGGGTACCAGGTAGCAGTTGTTGGATTTTAAAGGTAGAACATCTTCAAAATGTTCTTTGTTCAGAAAGTGTTGAAGGTTGGTGGTTGGTGCAGAGTTTGCAGAGTCGCCGGAGTTTTCTTTTTCAGCATTTGCGGCGATGTTAGGGTTTTGGGAGTGCTATGAATGCACTGGAGAGTGATGAGGAGAGTTCGCCGGAGAGTTTTGAGCAGTGTGGGAACTGGAAACCATTTTGCAACGTAAAATGATGATTTGAATATAGTTGCAGGTTCGTCGGAGAAGAGAGTGAGTAAAGTTTTTGTGAGGGAAGGTAACTTGGGTTTTATACTGAGTTTGTGGCCGTAGAATTTGAAAGGGTTAATATTTTGAGGTAAATAATATTTGGGGTCCGCTCTTGAGTTGTTATGGCGGGTTCAACTTTCCATAGGAACGTGTTGCATGTAGGTCCAATGAAAAGATGACACGTCCTCTGTGTCAGTTATGACGAGACGTCGTGGGCGGCCTTATTAAATGCTAGGCGCGTGGGCCTCTTTACCTCCATATGATTCTCACTCGCAGAAAAGTTACCGTTACTGTTACAGAAATGCCCTAAGAAAAAACTGATAGAGGCTCTGTGATTTGAAAACTTTGTTTTTCTTGCCTCTGTAGTTTGTATCTTTACAAAGAAAAGTTAAAAAGCCCATGGAGATGATAGATAAGTTATTAGCATAGAATTTCCTTTACAGAGGTTTTTGGACCTCTGTTAGAGCCAGCAGAGGCTCTAAGACAAGAAATTTCTCATATCTAATAATTTATAAATATTTTTGATCATCCAAGTTTTTGATTGTTTTTAACAATGTTTTTAGGACCTTTTTGAAAGCTGGTGTCCTAGAAAATTGTTTTTGAAAAAGGTTTTGTGCAGCAAAAAGTCCTTTTAAAACAAGTGTTGGTCTACATAAGTTCTTTCTTGTGGAGAGAACTTTGTAACCGATGACTTCTTCTGTAGTGTTTGTATGCGATGATTCTTTTTGATTTTGATACCTAAAAAGATTTACAGAGTTTTCAAAAATTATTGATTTTAGATCAGAGCTTTTGCCTGCAGAACCTCTGTTGGACTCAGCAGAGGCTCTATGACCTTAAATTTCTAATAATGGAAAACTCAACATTCTTTTTGATCAAATTTTATTTGGAATGTGTTTAATAATGTTTCTAGAACATATTTAGAAATTTGTGTCCTAGAAAATTATTTTCAAAAAGAATTTGTTCGAGATACTAACCTTTTTGTTCTTCTTTGTCCGGCAATGTTCTTTTCTTCTGTTGTTGTCATCTCTTCCTCTGCTCCCCTTGACTTATAAATCTCTATAGATTAAGCAAGGTTTCCTTTTGATCCCCCTTGATCTAATCATCCTCTGTAGATCAAGTTCGTTTTCCCCTGCTCCCCCTTGACCTATGCTTGGTTCAAATAATTTAGAAGTAAATGAATATAACATAGGTCGTGTATCAGAGGTTCTGTAAGGATCGTCAGATGTTCTGAGGAGACTTTACAGAATCTCTGTTACTTTTCAGAAAGGAGTTTAGTAGAATTTACATACAAAGTAATAAACAAAACAGAAAATATACATACTGTATAATATAAAGATAAAGATACTTATAGAGGTTAATCCATATTTATCATTCCTAATTTACCCACCAAGTAAAGGAATCTTTTCTCATCAAGTGCCTTGGTGAATAAATCAGCAAGCTGAAATTCTGTTGGTACAAAATGCATCTCGATGGTTTGATTTTCCACATGATACTTCAGAAAGTGATACCTGATATCTATGTACTTTGTCTTTGAATGATGTACTGGATTTGCAGAGATGGCAATCGCACTTTTGGAATCACAGAAGATGGGGATTTTGCAGATGATGTGACCAAAGTCTTTCAGCTGAGTTTTCATCCACAGAACTTGAGAGCAACAGCTAGCAGCAGCAACGTATTCAGCTTCTGCCGTAGATGTTGAGACACAATTCTATTTCTTAGAAGTCCATCTTACTAATTTCCCACCTAGGAATTGACAACTCCCAGAGGTACTCTTTCTGTCGAGTTTGCATCCTCCATAATCTGAATCTGTGTAGGCCTTTAGTCCAAAACCAGAGTTCTGCGGATACCAGAGGCCAAGATTTTTGGTCCCTCTGAGATATCTGAAGATTCTCTTTACAGCAATATAATGTGTCTTTTTAGGATTAGCTTGATATCTTGCACAAAGACATGTGGCATGCATTATGTCAGGTCTACTGGCCGTTAAGTATAATAAAGACCCAATCATTCCTCTGTAAAGCGTGCATTCGACATAGATGCCATTTGGATCTAAAAATAGTTTATTTCCAGTGGCCATTGGGGTTTTCATGACAGAGGCATCAGAGAGGTTGTATTTTTCAACTATGTCAGAGACATATTTTGATTGATTTATGAAAATTCCTTCTGATGTTTGTTTGACTTGAAGTCCGAGGAAAAAGGTTAATGCTCCCATCATACTCATTTCAAACTCACTTTGCATGAGTTTTTCAAAATCTTTACATTTTTGTGTATTTGTAGACCCAAAAATAATATCATCTACATATATTTGTACAAGAATAAGCTCATTTCCTTCACCTTTAAAGAATAGAGTTGTATCAGTGGTACCTCTTTTGTAGCCGTTATTGAGAATAAAAGTGGAAAGTCTTTCGTACCATGCTCTTGGAGCCTGTTTCAGTCCATATAGAGCTTTGTCTAGGTGATATATATACCTTGGGTATTTTGAGCTTTCAAATCCTGGTGGTTGTTGGACGTATACTTCTTCTTGAATTTCACCATTGAGAAAGGCAGATTTTACATCCATTTGATATACTTTAAAGCCTCTGTAGGCTGCGAAGGCTAAGAAAATTCTTATTGCTTCGAGCCGTGCAACAGGGGCAAAAGTTTCATCGTAATCGATGCCCTCTTCTTGGCGATATCCCTTGGCCACCAGTCTTGCTTTATTTCGAATGATCACTCCATCTTCATCCTTTTTGTTTCTGAAGACCCATTTAGTCCCTATGGCCTATTTCCCTCGTGGCAGAGGTACTAGAGTCCAGACTTTGTTTCGTTCAAACTGCAGAAGCTCTTCTTGCATAGCATCCACCCAGTTTGGGTTGTCCAGGGCCTCAGAAATCTTTTTGGTTCGATCACACTAATAAAGTTGGTAAAGAAACAAAAATTTGCAGAAGCTGATCTTGTTTTTACCTTATCAGAGGGATTACCGATGATTTGTGTTTGAGGATGGCTTTTTGTCCATTGAGTTGTTCGTGGAAGATGATCATTTGAGTCATCAAGTTGAACTTCTGTAGTTGAAGTGGTTGATGGTTTAGCTTCTGTAGGAATGGGTATCAAGGTTGGGATTTCCTTCTCTGTAGGTATTGTGGTTTCATCTTCACTTCCCTCTGGTGTTCCTTCTGTTGTTGTTTCCTCAGTTGGATTTAGAATTTGGATAACCTCTGTTGCAGAATCTTTTGTCGTCGTATCTTCTATTAGATTTTCAGTACCTGTAGTATTTGTAGAAGAGGATGAGGGATTAAATGGATCAGACAGAGAGATACTTACATCGTTTACAGGTGATTCTGCAGAGGTGCCTTTTGTTCCAGCAGAGGGATCCACGTCGTTGTTGAACATCTCTTGAAATAGAAGACTTAAATCTTCATTTGTTTTTGAGATGCCAGAGGTTTCCATGTTTAGCCCGAGTTCTGAACTGAGTTGTTCAGAAGTCTTTTGGAAAGAGTCATCAAATGCCACATTGATGCTTTCTACTATCGTGCGTGACTTCAGAAGGTAAACTCTGTAGGCTTTGGAAGCGGCAGAGTACCCGATGAACTTGCCTTTGTCAGCCTTTTCTTCAAACTTTCCTCTTGAGTCTCTGTCGTTTAAGACAAAGCATTTGCATCCAAACACATGGAGAAACTTGATGTTTGGTCGTCGTTTGTTGATCAGTTCATAACGAGTTTTGATGTGTCTTTTCACGATTGTTGAACGATTTTGGGTATAGCAAGCTGTTGAAATTGCTTCTGCCCAAAAGGTAATTGGTAATCCACATGCAGAAAGCATGGTTCTTGCAGCCTCCACTAGCGTGCGGTTCTTTCATTCGACCACGCCATTCTGTTGTGGGGTGTGATCGGCAGAGAAGTTCTGGGATATTCCTTCTTTTGTGAGATAGGCTTCAATGACAGAGTTTTTGAATTCTGTGCCATTGTCACTTCGTAACTTCAGAATTCTGCACTCATAAAGAACTTGGATTATTTTCATTAGATTAATCAAGATGCATGGAACATATGATTTCTTTTTGACAAATTCAACCCATGTAAATCGTGAAAACTCATCAATTAAGACAAGTATATATTTCTTGCCACCTAGGCTCTGTATAGCGATTGGACCGCAGAGGTCGACGTGAAGCATGTACAGAGGTGTAGGACAAGACACATCAGTTTTGCCTTTGTGGGAAGCTCTTTTGAGTTTTCCCATTTCACAGGCAGAGCATAAATGATCCTTATTGAACTTAACATTTGGTAAACCTTTGACCAGATCAAGTTTTACTAGTTTATCTAGAGTATGAAAGTTTAAGTGACAGAACCTGTTGTGCCATAGCCAGGCTTCTTCACTTTTGCTTGCAACAAGACAAATGTTGTCTTTGTTTTTGGCATTGAAGTTCATTAGATACAGATCACCTTTTCTTTTGGCTCGCAGAAGTTTAATTCCTGTGTCTTCACTTGGTAGAGAGCAGAAGGTTCTTTTGAACAGTACATCGAATCCTGTGTCACAAAGTTGGCTTACACTGAGTAGGTTGCGTTTTAGGCCATCCACATATGCAACTTTGTGTACTGTGATATTCTCTTTCTTTATGACTCCATAGCCTTTGATATGCCCCTTTTTGTTATCTCCAAAAGTCACTGATCCACCATCTTGTTTTTCTTGGAATGTGGATAGAAGACTTCTGTTGCCAATCATGTGCCTTGAACATCCGGAGTCTAGATACCATATTGGCACAAACTGCTTCTGCAAAACAATCACAAGATTTAGGTACCCATATCCACATGGGTCCAGTTTCGTCAGAATTTTTCAAGTTTGCCTTGGCATTCTTGAAATACATTTTATTTTTTGTTGAAGAATCAGTTTGTTTCTCTTTTATATTTGATTTAGCTATAGAGAGAAAACAATTTGAACTACAGAAATGTTTATTTAACGTGAACATTAGATCAAAGCAATGACAATATTGAACATCAGATGTGATTTGCTTGAAATTTTCATTGAAAGCTTTAAACTGGGCCATAGAGGCATTACATTCTATTCTAGCATATGGCTTCCTATTACAAGAAGATTTATGTAGATTAGATTGTTGGCAAAAATCTTTGTTTGTAGCAGCCTTCTGTGAGTCCCTTCTGTGGTGAACTTCTGTTGATTTCACTGTCACAGATGAAAAAGATTTGTTAGGTTTTGTTCATTTACCCTTTTGTTGCCATGTTGGTTTCTCTTTTATTTTTAAGGGTTTTAAAAATTTTGAATCTTTTAGATTTTGAGAGGACATTAACTTCTCTTGTTTCAACTTTTCAACCTCAATAGAGGTTTTGGCTTGTATGCACATATTCATAAAGTCAGGACAGATAGGAATTCCAGTGATTTTCTCTTTTGGAGAAATAGTTCTGTTAAGAACTTCAGGGGTTTGTTTAACAACCTCTGTGTCACAAGGAAACTTTTCTATTCTGTCAGCCTCTGATTCGTCAGATGATGAATCGTCCTCATATACAGAGGTTGAGTCATCAATATTTCTTTCGACAGAGGCTGGACTTTCCGAGCATGTGTCATACTTGCTTTCTTCCTCTGAAAGATTACTTTCTAAGTCAACAGAGGTGTCTGACAAGATCTCTTCAGAGAGTTTTTGATCTACAGAAGGTGTATATGAATTTTTCAACATATCTATTTTCCCAATTTCCATAAAAAGTGAGCTTTTTCTGAATATCATCACAAGTCTATTTCAGTTTAATATTTTCAGTTTTAAATATAAGCAAATCAACTTTTGTTGTACTAGAGATGGAGTTTGAAGTAGATACCTCAGTGTCAGAGTCGGAGCTGATGTCTGTCATGCCACAGAATAAGGCATTTTTTGTGAACTCTTCATCAGAGGTTGTATCTGACTCCCAATCTTCCTTGTTCACCACTTTGTTCGCCATGAGTGATTTTTGAGCATAATACTCGGCTTTCTTTTTGTAAAAATCTGAGTCCTTCTGTGGGCGATTTGATCTGCTTCTACATTCATTAGCAAAGTGGCCTGGCTTCCCACAGTTGTAGCAACCTTGGTTCTGTGAGTTATTACCCGCACGATCGTCAGTCTTCTGTCGGTCACCACCTTTTCCCGATCTGCATTCATTTGCATAATGACCAGACTTGCCACACTTGTAGCATTCTTGTGGTGTGTAGCTTGTCTTGTCATATGACCTCTGTCGGTCATTTCCTCTGTTATATCTTTCACTCGACCTCTGTTGGTCATTACTTCTGTCGTCTGACCTCTGTCGGTCAGCTGATTCTTCTATTCTTCCTTGATCCCTTCTATTCCAATCTTCTCTTCTCTCTCTGCCATATCTATCATTACCATAATTCTTTTGGTTTCCTTTGAATTCTCTTGTCAATAGAGCTAAGGATGTAGTTATTGATGCCAGAGTAATTTCCCCTTCTTCCACAATCTCTTCATCTTCGTTGTCAACCACTACCATCTTTTTCTTTTTCTCCTTCTTCTTTTCCTCTGTAGTTCTCTCTTTCCTTGGCCTCTCTGTATCTTCTGTAGTTTTGCCAACCAATGCAAGAGGTGCAGTGGTTAGTGTATTTGTTTGTGCGATTTGAGGCTCTTGACCAGCTAATGTTCCGTATAGGTCTGAAAGAGTCCAGGAATCTAAATCTTGATTGGTTTGTAAAGACATAGATAGCTGGAGCCATTCTTAGTTCAGACTTTTGAGAAACATGACATTATTCTCTTCAGAAGTTCTGTGGATGCCGAACTTTTTGCAGTTATTGATCAAAGAGTTGAACCTATCGTATGTTGTCTGCAGAGATTCATTTGTCAAGGCTTTAAAAGCGTAATACTCGTTTATGAATTGAGCCCTTCGGTTTTTCTGAGTTTTATCTCCCCCTTCAAGTTGTTTTTCCAGTTCTTTCCAAAGATCATACGAAGATTCGCATGCATCTAAAGACTGGAAGAGTTCGTTGGGGATTGCCATAATCAGAATTCTTTTTGTTTTCTACGCGAGTTCATCTTTTACTTTGTCTTGATCTGACCAACCATCCCTGGTTTTAGGTTTTTGATGCTCAGGGATTTCAGGAGTGTCAGCTATCGCAGGTACACGAGGTACTATTAACATGGGAACATGAGGAGGATTATAAAGGTATTGTACGAGCTCTTTATCAGTACCCTCAAAGAAGTGGATCATTCTTATTTTCCACTGAGGATACTCATTTCTTAGAAGAGAAGGTGGTTTGGTTAGTGAACCAGCTGTGAAGAAGTTTTGTGTGCTTGTCATTTTAAGAGTGAAAAGATTCAGAATGAGGATATGACACGAAAAGTACGAGAGAATGAACTGGAAGGATTTTCTGGGTTTGGAAGTTCTTAACAATGTACTTTTATGGAGTTTTAACTAAAGAAACATTTTCTCTTGATTTACCATATATCGAATAAATCGATAATGGCTGAAAAGTAGAATTTGTTTGACGGAATGAATAACAGGTTAAAATCAGACCATGTTTCTACCAATAATCTTTTTAAACGAGGATCGCTTGATATTGAAAAACCAAGCTTTGCTCTGATACCAATTGATGGTTCCCGTATTTGATTAACAAAGATTATCTTATCTATTAGTTCAAATGAGATGTGTTGCGGAAGCGTATTTGAAGAACTAACAGATATGTTTTTATAGAAACAATACAAACTATCAAATAAACAGTATATGAAGAACAGATGAATATCTCAAAGTTTACTGTATTTGATGAAGAACACTAACAATAGATTTGACGTTAATTGTGTGTGTGTGTGTTTTTCTTGTATATGAACTTGTTATCAGATTTATTGTTAGGAAGAACTCAACATGAGTCTTCCTTTTATACTACTACAAAAGAACTATTCTAGACAAAAGGACTAATGCTACAGGAAAGAAGGGATGGCATGAACAGTTGGAAACCTGCATGCATTAAATGTGCTAATATCAACTTGCAAGGATGCCTATTAGAGTTTGACATGTGTTTGTTGTCGGACCATGCTTTGTACAAGTTGATGAACGGACCCTGGAACAGCAGCAAGATATTTCTGTAACAGTGGTAAGATATTTCTGCAACAGTGGCAAGATATTATAAATATCTTCCAAATCTTCAGTCTGAACCGAAGAGGCTCTGTCAAGGGTGACAGAGGTTCTGCGGCTCGGTCCTTGGTGAGCATTCTTCTTTAGATCCTTCTTTGGTCCTTTGTGAGTAGTCTTCTGTAGATTCTTCTTGGGACTTGGTGTTCCTTGAATGATCGTTTGCTTTGGCAGAGCTTCTGTGGAACACCGCAAAGCTTCTGTGGAACTCTTTCATACTTAGCCTATTTTTCAATACTTCTAATATTAAGAATATTTGGAGCTAACAGATATCTTTCCAGAAGAAACATATGAGAATATCTACTGAGAAGAAGATGACTCAGTAATAATTGAGAACTTTATTGATGGGTTCTTGGATGAAAGAATTCAGATGATTTATGTGGAAGCTTCTAACAGATTCAGAAAACCTGATGAAAGACTACATATTCAGAAAGAAATTGTGAAAGTACTAGAGTTTCAGACTGATGAGTTTGATGGGCTAAAATATGTAACTTTGATAGTTCAGAAGGAAGGAAATCTGAAGGTTAGCATGACAAGTTTTGACTTTCACAGATTGTTTTTGAAAGATCAATTGTTTCTGGTAAAGTTCTTTGCTAGTACTGAAGAATCTTGGATAGAACTTGAATGCAGAAGAATTCTGGGAATTTATGTCAGAAATATGTACTTGTATGATTTTCAGTTGGCAATTGAAGTAGGGAAAGAGAAATGTAACTTGAGCAAACCAATCAAAAAGCCTATTCATGAAATTGGAGATCGTGGATTCATTACTGAAGGAGTTGAAAATGATGGTTTTGTGTACATAGTCTCTGGAGTAAGAATGTTTTTCAAATTAAATGACCTGGTGAAGTACGGTAATGCTACTTTACAGTACTTGTTACTAGAAATGGCTGTAAATACTGAGGGTGAGAAAGAAGTTCTGAAACAAAAATGCAAAAGGCATATCAAAGAGAGGTTGGATCTCAGAACAAGAATCAAAGACTGCAGTGAATGGATGCTCTCAGAAGAAAACCCAAAGAAACGGTTACATAAAGACTTTGTATTCCCTGCTGAGTATGAGGTAAATGGAGTTTATTCAGAAGAATTTGAAGAAGATATTCCAGATGTGTCTTCACAAGATGTTAAAATGAAAGATGCAGATCAGCCAGAAAAGTCTGAGGCTAATGAAGAAGAAATACCTGTTGATGTTGATGTTAATGGTTACTTTCTGGAGTATGCTCTTCCTAACTTCTTTCAACCAGAAGAAGTAAACTTTCTAAGTGTGTATCATGATAGAACAGATGTACATAAATGGCTTCGTGCAGAGATGGCAAGATGCTTAGCAAAACCAAAAGAAGCAGTGTACTCAGATTTCTTAATCACTGGAATAAGAGAATTGAGTGTTAAGAAGTTCAGAAAACATGAGTATTATTCATTTGAAGTATTGAGAGAAGATGGAAAAGTCTACTACTTTACTGAGGCAGATTTTGACAAGATCTCAGTGACAGATTTCTACAGGTTGTATAGTCTTTTGTCAAATAAAGACTGTAGTAAACATAAGAAGGAGAGAGGAGCATTGGCTGTAGTAAGAGATGCTATGTTTTACATTCTGAGATGGTATGCATATACAGATTTTCAGATTGCTCTGTATATAGAAAGACCATATGTATATCTTTCAAAGCCAAACAATGGTCATGAACAGTTGAATCTTCTGAAGAGTGGAAATGTTGTAAGATATCCAAAGTTGGGAGTTTTCTTAAGAAATGACAGAAAAGAGAAGATTTTCTTCTGACCTGATGAAGTCGCAAAATATTGTTCTGGAACTCTGAGATTCATCAAACATAGCTTGGAGAAAAAGTTACCAGGAGGATCTCAAGTTGAAGAAATACAAGAGATCATAGAAAAGATTGAAAGAAGGCTTAATCTGAGAAATGTAATTCTTTTAAAGATTGTACCTGCTTTGAAAGAGTTCAATGTTGATAAGTACATGACTGTTTGACAAAAAGGGGGAGATTGTTAGATCTGAAGTTTTGTCAAAAGTTACAAGTATTGGTTCTGGATAGAAGACTCAGAGTTCTAAGTAAGAAGACTCAGAAGCTCTGGCTGAGAAGTCTCGAAAAGATTACAAGTATGAAAGTCTGAACAGAAGGATCAGAGTTCTGAGTAGGAGACTCAGAACTTCTGAAGATGAAGTTGAAAGTCCAAGTGCTTTAAAGGAAGTTCTGATATGCTTAGTCAGAAGATTGTTCAGAAGTTCTGAACAACATGTTCAGAACTTATGACAGGATATTTTCCTTTGTATTCTGTTAGTTAAATAGGACACGTGTAATATTCTTATTAGACTTTCATGTATATGTACTGTAGCTTTAGCATTTCCTTACTGTATATATAGTTGTTAGCCCTGTTTTGCTAACTAACTTTCCCGTATATCTTTGTATTCACTTTTGTAATCTTTGAGAGATTCTCTCTCTAGATTTGTAATATGTTCTTGATTGAATACAATACTTTGGATCTAATTCTCTATCATCTACTGTTTGATCATTCATATTTGATTGTAAGATTGAATCTTGGTTTCTACAAGTTTTAATTGAACTCAAAGACCATGGTAATTTATTCTGAAAAACTTACTTGTGTTTGTTTTTCTCTGATTTTAACTTCCATGATTGCCACGTGTTATATTTCCTTGACTTAGTTATTTCCATGTCTCATACGTTTGTTGATTTTTCGATGGAAATACACTCGCTTGAATTCCTATTTGTTTACAAAGTTCGTCATTTCATGTTAATGATTCAATTCTTTTATGCCATATTAATTGTGACTTGTTCTTCACAATTAAACTTTCTGATCATTGTTCAATTTATTGCAAATATTGTGATTACTGGGTCATTCTAGTTTGCGCTTGAATTTGTTCTTTGATATTCATTATCATTTTATAATGACTGCTGATTACCTCAGATCAGAACTCATACTTCATTTTTATGACTTATGATTACCTCAGATCAGAACTCAGACTTAATTTTTATGACTTCTGAATAATTCAGTTCAGAACTCGTTCTTAAATGGTTTGACTTCTAAGCATTTCAGTTTAGAACTCGTATTTTTCTGTTTACTAAACGGTTCTATTCGATGAATAAAAGTAGTGTTGGGAATTATATTGTTGGTATGGTCCATCCAGAACCGGAGGACCTACCCAAGAAACACATCCAATTATAGACAACAATGAGGGGTATAGATCTATAGATAAGTTTGGAGTGAAAAGAATTTGGTGAGGATGTGACATGACTTAAAAGAATATATTGGTCCTTACCAAACCGAGTCAGTTATCCAGGTAACCACACAATCTATTCATTCTCATTCTTTGGAGACGAATATTGAAACAGACATGGACATAGTGTCAATAACTCGAGTCACCCAACCTAGCCACTCAAGTATCTAACAAAAGATGCTTGTTTCATATATTCACGGAGGTTTAGCACATGATCTATCTATTCCTCACTCGGAGGTCTTAGATATTGAGAAAGGAAGACATCAACTCTGGTCTCCGAACTTCATTTTCTAATCACCGTTTCTATTGATTTTTAACTTGCGTCCCAAGTTAAATCAATTTTTGAGCCACATCGATATGAATTATTTCTTTCACACAAGCACGTGTCTTTGTGATTCCATTTGCATATCTTCGTGATATTGTCAGAACAGTTTGAGAAGTAATTTTTATGATTTTACTTTATTGATAACTGGAAGTCCTATCAGAGATACCCCAATGCCAACTCTGAACATAGGCCACACAATTATTTTAAATGATGTGATAACACTAACTATTATGTATGTTTGGTCCATGATCTTCAACAATCCATGATTTAATAACAAGAAGAGGTAGAAGAGGACTAAAACTTTATTACGAAAGTAAATCTAAACTAGAGAGAACAAAATTGTTTAAGAGCTACATCTTGAATTATGAAGAAGAAAAAAATTACAAACTACATTACATGTCCTATTTATAGTCTACCTCCCTTGTTACAATACTTAAGCACAAGCCCATTTACAAAGCCTATGCTTTACAAAACTTTCTAATATTAAGGACAACTTTAGTGTCCTAACAATGTTTATGTGTTAGTTGATTTTGCTACTCACCAGTGTTGTCTGTGAAGTTGCATGATGCTCAAGATGCTCCTACTCATCATGAGGGGGAGAAATGATACAGATTCGAAGACACCGAATATCAAGTTGAGGGGGAGTTAGCAAAAGTTGAGGGGGAGTAACTATTATGATTTGTGCTGAAAAGATTAACGTATTTCATGCTGATAAGATTACAAGTTGTTTGCTTGATTGATTCTTCTATCCCTTATTCAAGTGGTGATTGCAACAAGTTGATTCCTCCTTCGAGCATATTGGTTCGACAAGTTCTGAAATTTTTCAAAGCTAATTCAACTCGCGATTTAAAGACATATTCTTGATTTTAAACTGACAGATGCACTGCAGAATGTCACGTAACTCATACATTATACTTCTTGTGTGCTGATCCATAGTGTTGAGTTTCTACAGTTGAAAGCTGCTTTAAGTGCACTCAATCGAGGTTACGGTTCATTGAATCTGGTAAAAAGTTGAAACTATGAAGACCAAGAGCTTAATTCAAGGAGGATCCTACAAAGACATGAAGACAAGCAGCACCAAAGTTGTTCAAAGATTCAAGAAGGAAAGAAGATCAAGATCTGATGATATCAATATCTTTTTTTTCTTTATATAACTTTAGGGGGAGATTGTTAGGACCATAAATGTCCTATAAAATAGAAAGTTATATAAAGAAAAGATTAGTTTGCTTGTAAAAGCCTTATAATGTTAAATGGGCTTTCGTGTGATAATAGGCTTGAGCCTTGGTTGTAATAGGATTAAGTATTTAAGGTTTGTTTCTTTAATCATTAGGTTAGAATTTTGGTTTTAGTTTATGCGCTTAACAGAGAGATTAGAGAGAGTTTGTTTTTCATTCCAATATACGTAACTCTCATTAATCATTCAATATAGTTTATTGTTTCGATTCATTGTTACTTAACTATCGGGGATCTACAATTCTCTATGGCCTAGCGAGTTCATAGCCTTCATGCATGACGACACAATGAATTAAATCATTTTGCACATTTGAAAGTTCAATAAGTACGACACCATGAAACGAGTTTGAGCATTCATGACACAACACCACTATAGTTGAGTATTCAAGCGTAGCGATCTCGAGGATCGCTCACAAGAGACCCCATGGTAGAAATCAACCATGTCCAGCCAAATCAATGTCAATACAAATGAAAATGTATTCAATGACACTTTTCTGATGCGAATATAAAAATTTCGGGCGGAAACACTTATACTTAGTGAGTCAACCAACTCTCACACTCATGGATGTCACAACAATATGCCCATACCAGTACAATTTGAAAGTCTAGATTCAAGTTCACAAGCATAAAATGTAGCAAAGATTCTAGGGAGAGAAAATATAGAGAGAGAGCACATATCTCACATCACTATTTAGAACAAATGTCAAAATTGCTTACATTTTACAAATGACTAAAGCTTATATAGTAGTCAAAGACAAACCCTTTGACTTTACAATAAGTTTCAAGCTATTACAAAAGTAGTCCTTAGACTTTGATTAAAACATAAAATAGACCCTAACATTCTCCCCCTTTGGAATCAAGGTCTCTTAAAGGTCTTCTACTTCTTCTGATTCCAAAATGAGTTTCAATTCTTCTAAGAGCCTTTCTATAGTTGATCATATCATCAATTACCTGCAAAGCTCTTTCACCAGCATCCTTTGTCTCAAACCCATCCTTTCACTTTTAGCAGGTTTATTATCATAGTTGATCTTGTTCTCCAGCTTCGGTCTGATAATCTTCAAAGTTACATCAGAATACTTAGCAATTCCAGTAAATTTGAGGAATCTTTTTTCTGCGCTAGCATTCTTGTAAATTATCCCAAACTCCGGCTCTTCTAAAATCATGAACAGAGGATTTCTCTACATCTGGAAGATTCTGATCTGGTCTCAGCATATTGACAATAGGCTGATTGCTCTCCAACCCCATTTGTATCGTTGATGTAGGCAAATAAAATCTGTCTATGCAAAAATCTTTTAATAGCTTCTAGGGCAAGTATAATTCCTTCTTTTTTTATAACATGATCTCTGAACTCATGGTACATAAATTCAAAGTCGGCAATATTCAAATTGTGGAAATCATCTTCAGAAAAGGTCTAGTTCTGACCATCTTGCCTTTTAACAGTAAAGATAGGATACGAGATCTTGTAAAATTGCCTGGCTATGACTTCTTTGATGGACACTATCAGATGCCTGGATTGAACATACTGCTTAGGTTGTGCTTTAGCCCTCATCAAATAGATATACTCAAATCTGTAGGATGAAGATTGTCCTTGAATCCCCAAAACCGCTTCAACATCTAACTTTCAGATATAGTGGGCAAAGATTCTTCTGTCAGAGTCTTCAAGAAAGGCATTTCTCAGTCTGATCATCTCCCACTTTGCATCAGCTTCAGCTTGATTAGATAGAGGTGGATTGCTTCAGCTTCAACTTCAGTTGTAACTTTTTTTGTCACTTCTACATCTTTATCTTCAATAGAATCACTTACGAGCTCATTGATCTCCTCAGAATGATATATTATCAGCAAGTCATCCAACTCCTCCTTCACTTTTTAGAACTTCTGTACAACATCAGATTCCTCATCATCAGAGTCAATAGTTATCACTTCAACATACATGTTGTCTATCTTCAGTAACTCTTCTTCAGTCACCATAGGCTTTTCAACCCTTGGTGTATCATCTGGATTAACATACTGAACAATTTGCTTACCACTTTCTTCTCTATGCAAACCATGCTCACTGAGATCTATCACCTCATCAGTTGTCTTTTCAAATTGAGCAACACCAGATCCGGAGGATTCAGTAACTTTCTGCCTCTTTATCTCCCCCATATGATTATCGAATCCTCCTAATCATCACGCTTCCTCTTGAAACCCTGTGCTTTACGTTTACATGTTGTCTTCAAAGAACTAACCCGTTCAAAAAGTGTAGCTAAAGATTGATGCACATTCTAAAGAGTTGAGTTAATATTTGATAAGCTTGACACCATTTCAGACTAGAAAGCATTAAAGTCAGCAGTAACATTATGGGTAGGTACATGTGGATTGGCTTCAGCATATCAGAGCATACATACAAGATCAGCTTCGGCAGGATCATTGACTGACTGTGAGATTAGCTTGGCAAACAATAAGTACTTAAGCTCATTTACAGACATATCATTTGTACTTCTTGGTGGAGGAGTTGGTGGAACACGAACTGGTTCAAACTCTAGTTCTGTTAAAACGTATTTCTCCTTCATGAGCCTTTTCATAGTATCAAGTTCCTTCATTAATGAATCCTGGACAGCCTTTAAGGCGCCGTTCAAAAATTCCTTTGAAACAAATTTCTGGTAAAAACTCCTAGGTCACTTAGACTTCCAGTTGTCGTGACAGTTGAATTAACTGCATGGCCTACGTTCAGTGTTGGTGTGTTGTTAGCACTGGTAGAACTTCCACTCGGTCCTCGTTATACGTCAAGAGATGGTATTACTCCAAGTGTTCTGGTTGGGTCATAAAGACTTCCAACAGTAGCAGTAGTAGATGTTTTTTTTTTGTCTTTTTCAGTCCTTATTCTTTTTGTATTTTCTATGTTATTTTCAGTTATTTTTTTCATTTTATTAGTTGTGTCATTGATTTTTCAGTTTGTATTTTATTAGTTGTGTCATTGATTTTTCAGTTTGTGTTTTTGTGTTTTTCATATTTTACGAATGTGCACAAAATGCAACTTCTAAGCGAAGTTTCTCTTGACGATCACACTGACAGGTAATAATTATATCCATATCTTTGATATATATATTCTTGATCTAATTTTGTGTTTCATTTGGCAGGATTATTTCAAGATATATGTTTTTACAACAATGTCTATATCTGATGAAGATTATATTTTTCGTAAACATTTGGTGATAGAAGATTTAAAAAAGAAAGATTGCAGATCTTGAAGCCACACAAAAGAAGAATAAAGCACTTGACAACTCAAGTCATCATTCTGATATGAAGAAGCTTCAAGATAATGGAAAAGTGTTGGAATGTGAGAATGTTAAGCTAAAGGAGAAGAACCTTGTTCTTGAAAGAAAAATTAATTCTTGTGAATTGATAAATATTAAGCTTTCAAGACGAGTGTCTGATTTTGAGAAGTTTTGATAATTGAAAGAGAAAATTTTGAAAATGAGAGAACAGTCTTTGAAACTAAAAGCAAATCATTCAAACTAAAGATTGTTCATCTATCACTAAAAATATCTAATTTGGAAAAGATTTTGGAAAGAGAAAGAAAGGATTTTGAAGAAAATAAATTATTTTTGAGAAGGAAAAGAAGAGTTTTAAGAAGAAATATATTGGATTTTTCAACGAGATATCTGATAAAAGGAAGAGTTTAGAAAAAGTTTTCAAAGAAGAAAGAAATTTCTTTGAGGCTGAGATTTCTAAATTAACAAAGAAATTATCTGAGTTAGCCACTAAGGTTTTGAAGGAGCAAATGGTAAAATATGATCTCCAAAAGAAATACGATCTAATTTTTGAGGAGAAAAATGTTTTGCTTAACAAAGTCAAAGAACTTGTAGATATAAACTTTAAGGTTGAATTATCTGAACAAGCTAGTCCCGACACTATTTTCAGTTTCCGTATGATGATCCAACTATTGTTCATTTACAACTGCTTCAAGTTCACTTTACGCAAATGTTTCTTCGAAACCAAAAAAGTTTTTCAACATATCAGATTTGTCCTTCCAATCTTTTCAACAATCCTCTGTTTGATAATTCAGATGATAATATTTCTAAGCCTAAAGATAATCAAATTTTAAAAAAGGTGAAAATGGTTTGGAGAGTTAAAGGCATAACTTCTGAAAGAGATGTTCCAAAATCATCTGTTCCCACACCAAATGTCATGAAGAACAATGTGGTTCAAGGTAAGTCTTTTGTTAAACATGATATTGTTTACTCTGTAAATCATTTGCTCAGGTTAGCTCAAAATAAAATTTGTTGTTCTTAGTGGGGAACTAATGGTTTTGTTCATAAAAATTAGGTTTAGTACTCGTACGGTACGTATAGAATTTCTGCAAATGGAACTGCATGTAACAAACCAGGACCCAAGTTTCGTTGGGTGCCAAAATCAACTTAATCTATTTTGCAGGTTCATCATGTGTAGTGCTTAAAGCCAGAAGTAAAACAGACACATGACTGGAAAACAAAAGAGAAGGGTGTAAAATTTGAAGAAGAGTACATGTGCATTCAATGATTGTTATACTGAACTATTGGCATGTTTTTAGGAGAAGAGATTATAATTTTTTGATTATATTTGTGCTTATTGAAAAACAATTATGCATATGTGTAGGGGGTAAGAGATTTGATTTCTATGTAAATCAGCTCAGGACTCGTTCTTCAAAAGATGTTTGGCTTCTGAATACTTCAGTTCAGAACCTGGTTTAACAAGGTTTTGGATTTCTGAATACATTAGTTCAGAACTCGTACTTTAGAGCAATATTGGCTTCTGAATAATTCAGTTTAGAACCCGGTTCAACAAGATGTTAGACTTCTGAATACAACAGTTCAGAACTCGATCTTCAACGATAGACTTATGAGTAAATCAGCTCAGGACTCGTACTTCAGAGTTTTTGACTTCTGATCATTTCAGATCAGGACTCAGTGTTCAATGACTATGACTTCTGAATTGACTTTTAATCCTAGTAATTCAGAATTCGTTTTAATTATTAAGGATATTTTGATCCAAGTCTTGTTATTTGTGCATATTTTGTTCAAATAAATATCTTTTGCACATGTTAAGTGGGAGTTAATCTAATTTTAAATCAATTTACCATGTTTCGGGGGGAGCTCAAACATTTCTGATCGTAAGTATCTTCTAATCTTAATCTCAGATTATTTAGGACGTCTTTCGAACATGAAAACTATTTTCTTAAATGTTCGAACCACTTCTCTATTTAAAACAGATTTTATGAATTTAGAAGTGTGATTTAAAATGATTTTCACGTCGATCTCGGATTACAACAATCATTATGACCACGTGTTTCCAAAGATTAATACTTGTGTATTATCTTTTCTATACTTTCAAGTATTAATACACACCGATTCAGTTTCTTATTGACTTTGTTATTACCATGTCTCAAAACGAAACAATTTTTCGATGGTAATACTCCCGTTTGTATTCCAAGTTGTTGAGCATCATATATGAAACACCATATTACCAATAAATTTAAACGTTATATTTATCAGAGTTTTACACTACAGCTTCCAAACTTTCATTTACAACGGAGATTTAGAGACAAGTTTCATATTTACAATTGATATGCTATAAACAACCAGCTAATCTGATCTATAAACACCAAATCAGATTATATAGGTTGTTCATAATATCTTCAAAATATTTCCGATATCACTAAACTCTCCATCAAAACTCCAAAAGCATAATTCTGATACTTCTCGACACTCATCCCTGCTTATCCCTTCCCGAGATAGTACCTGGTAAGAAAATTAGTTTTGGAAACATTAGGCTTACGCCTAGTAAGAACATCAAATTTTCAAATTTAAACTTTATAAGCTTTGAAAACCAAATTGTAAACAAAGCATATAAATTAACCTGAGCGAAATCTTTCTTACCGTACACATAACATCGTTCGATGACGGGAATTATACCCGATTCCATGAGTATGACAAACACTAAGTAAGTCATAATCTCATGCTCCAGAGCGTCACTACGAATCACCACGGATTCTAGATTTCAACTCATGTCCAAGAAATTACAATTGAATCATGCCTATTTCTTGGTGTGGAAGTGGGGATTACAGTTAAGCCATGCCTATCTCTTATCTTCCAATAGAAATCAGGAATTACGATTAAGCCACGCCTATTCCATGATTTCACATCACAATATGAAATGGGAATTTCCATTAAGCCTGGCCTATTCCTTATTTCAACCAAACGGGAATTACGATTAAGCCACGCCTATTCCACGTTTACCAATTCACAATAATAAATAGGAATTACCATTAAGCCCAACCTATTCCTCATTTATCAATTAATGCTAGTGCCTATGGATCCATTACACTTTCTACACATATGTGTATATTCTTTCAATACACCTAATAACTCGTATGATACTCACAGTCGAATTATAAGTATGTTCGTACTGTTAAAATCACATTATGTTTCGTATTCATAAAACATTTGAATAGTACAACATTGCACTGGAATATACAGGGAAACTTGCTTGGTAAACTAATCTGGAACCAAGTCCGTAAACAGTCCGGAATCATATCCAGAAATCAAATCCGGTAACATCCGAAAAAGTATCCGGACTCCAAATCTGGAACCATCCAGGAATCACATCCGGAAAACTATCCTGTATCCGGAAGTATCCGGTATCCGGTAAATCCATCCGGACAACTATCCGGAATCCGGAATTATCCGGTATCCAGTTAATCCATTCGGACAACTATCCGGAATCTGGAATTATTCGGTATCCGGTAAATCCATCCGGACAACAATCCGGAATCCGGAACAATCCGGATTATTCATCTTCCGGATTCATCAAATTTTTACCCTTTTCAATCCTTTTCTACCCAGAATTTCAAAATCAATTAGTATCCATTCTCAAAGATAACAATAAGCTTAATAAACCAATTTAGTTCACAAATAGCTTTTATTAAGCAAAATAGACAGATGACCTCACCTTAAAATGAGATCAATCCAATTTCTGTAATCCACTCGACCCAGTAACTCGAATTCAGACTTGATTTCACTAAATTGATTCGAAATATGTATTTACAACTGGTGTAAACTTGATTGCAATCAATCAGAATTGAGAAATGAAGAGGGTGGTTGTATAATCTTACCTAATGAAAATAAGGAACTTGATTTATTGCCTTCTGACTTCTAACCGACTTCAAAGGAACAATTTGAGATATTCTCAAATTGTCGCCGACCCCATATTCATATACTTCAGATTTTCTCAAAAATCAAATTGACCCACAACTTAAACCAATTTACAAATTCAACCCTTCCATCTCAAAATTTAACATAACGATTATATTAACCTCATATAATATTTTAAACATTCGTTATACAAAATTAAGGAAATTTCGAGGTGTTACAATATATTATTTCAACTGAAACGTTTCTTTCAAAGATTGTTTATATTTTTTCACATATACAAATTTCAATTCTTTGATACCCAATCATTCCCGATTATCTTTCGAGGTATTTGATCTGATTGATATATTGTCAGTTTTGTTAGGATCATAAATGTCCTACATATTAGAAAGATATATAAATAATTATATGGACTTAATTAGATTAATTAATTAATTGTAAAAGCCCTTAATTGTGTTATTTGGGCTTAATTGCTTAATAGGCTTAGGCCTTGTTTGTTTAAAGCCTTAGTATATAAGGTTTAGCTAACCTTTAGTTTTAGGTTAGCAATTCAAGCCATTCGTTAGCAATTCGATAGATTCATTAGAGAACTTATTATTTAGAAATCGTTCCTTTACTTTGAATTGTAATATTCTCTGAGCGATAGTTTTGAATGAATACGAGAGGGATGACAAGTTGAAATCAACACTTGTTCTTGTTATTGCTCATTGATTATATTGTTACCTGTCAAACTGGAACTCACAGTTGGTATTAGAGCCGAATCGGTGATTTGAAGATATAGAAGAAATCGAACGAAAGCGAGAAAAAGCATAAATTTCGTATTGAATTTTCTGGATAAACACAGCGAGCCGTTTTGCCTATTCCCGGAGATGGAACCGTCGGATCATCAGGAATTTTGGACAGTAGCTCCACGACATTCTGTGCTACATTCTGAACGGTTGGATTAATCGTCTGAGGTCCAGAAGACACCTATTTTATTTTCGACAGACTGCAGTTTTTCTTGGGGTGAAACGATCATCAATCGGGCTTGCAAAATTCTTTCGTTGATTTAATAATTCGTTTGTTAATTCTCGATTGTTTAATCGCTTTCTGCGTTTACATCGATTCTCAAGGGTTTTAATTTTTCAATTTTAAAAATCAATTCTTGAGTTTTTGGTATTCTAAAATTTTTGTGGTGATTATTGAAAAATAGAATATATTTTGCTTTTAAATCGATTTGACGTGTTTGTGTTTTTGGTCAAAATCTAACCCTACATGAGTGAAATCAAGCAACCCTATCGATCCTGATCCGAATTTCAACCACAGCCGTGGTTATCGGACATTATCTCATTGTTACCGGGTAAGTTTCCTATTTCTCACCACTTTCCGGATAAAACATCAAGTCACCGGATATTATTTAAGTTACCGGGTAATTTTTTAAAGTTACCGGATATTTTTTTTAAAGTTACCCGGTAACCTCACAATCTTCCCGGACACCCTTTGACTTTCCGGATGTATTCCAATTTTCCGGATAAATTGTGGTTGGCATGAAATCAATCATCTAAGCCGCTATAGTTGACCATTGTTTTATTTGTTTGACTTTTGCATTCACATCTCATGCATTCGTAGGTAAAAAAAATTTCGCTGCACAGTTGCATATCATATACATATATATATATATATATATATATATATATATATATATATACATTCACATATATATATATATATATAGAGTGCATGATTTGTTATTAAGTGTGGATTTCGTTGAAGACTTTCGTTGATTTTGTTTTTAAGAGTTATCGCACCTCATCATTACGACAAATTTTCGAGCCCGTCCGGTAAGCTCAATTGGTCATCCGGTAAGTTTTTCAAACGCGTGTCACGTATCCGGTAACTACCTTTTTCATTCGTTAAGTACCCTCATCCGGTAAGTGTGTTATTTGTTGAATCGGTAAGTTTTACTTCAATTGTTCCATCCGGTAACTTCAAGTCATCCGGAAAGCGTCGCATTCGGTAAGCGTATCGCATCCGGACAAGTTCCCGGTAAGTACTTCTTAGCCCGGTAAGTATCCTTTGTTTCCGGTAAGTTTTGGTTGGTAAGTTCTGATCGGTACCCGAGTTACCGCACGTCCCGTGATTGAGAATTTTAACGGTAAGTTGCAAAGTTTTAACGATCGGTTTGCGATTATTTGACACGTTTTGTGAAACTTTTACCGTTAACTTGAGATTTTTTAGTGACAGTTTGAGACTTTTTGCGACGATTTGATCTTATTCGCTTCGCTTATCAGTTTTTGTGATTCATTTTGTCGTCTCGATCTAACTTGGTTTGTTTATCTTGTATGTTTCATTCTCAAAGTTTGATTTCGTTCGTTCCGATAATAATCAGATTTTAATTTTTTAAAACGAATTTAATTTTTTAGATTTGTTTTTCAGTTTTAATTTTTTATTTTTCTTCCGCATTTTCAATTCTTCAAAACAACACCGATTAACGATCATTTTTTTCAGGTAACAATGTCGGCGTATTGCCTTAATTTTGAGTGTTTAAAATTTCAAAGACTATATGAAAAGAATATCAAGCAAGCAGATGAATTGTGCATAAAGTACTTCACACAACTGAAGGAACATAAACTGCAAATATCTGAAAGTGCTGATAAGCTTGCTAAATCTGAAGAAAAGGCAACAGCATTAGAGTCTGAAAACACTGAGCTGAAAAAAAAGCTGTCTGATTTATCATCGAGAGATGATATTAAGGAGACTGAGAAAGAGCAAGCAAAACTACATGAAAAGGATTTCAAGCAATCAAATGATTTGTGCAACAAGTATATCAAAGAAATGAAGGAACTTAAATCTCAAATCTGGAACAGTTCTGAGAAACTGGCTAAAGAAGAAGAGAAAGGTAAACTCCTGAACTGTGAAAACCTTGAGCTTAAAAATAAACTAACAATTTTTGAAAAGGAGAAAAAAGTTTTGCAAAAGAAAGACAATTGCTTATACAAAAGCAATCTGGTTTTTCAACCAAATCTCTTGAACGTTATGTGTTTAAAACTTTCAAATCAGATCTCCGACTATGAAAAAGTTTTGATTTTAGAAAGAGAGAAGTCTGAAATTGAACGCAAATCTTTTACTAAAAAGAATGGAGAACTTTCTTTAAAAATAACTGATTTGGAGAAAGAATTAGACGTTCTAATCAAAGAGTCTGAGAAGAAGAAAGTTGAAGGTTTTAGGGCAAAAAGTTTGAAAGATGATTTTGCATTCGAAAGAAAGATTTTTCAGACTGAGATTTCTAAACTTACACAGAGATTATCTGGATTAGCAACCGAGATTTTGAAGGAACAAATGGTTAAATCTGATTTTCAAAAGAAATTTGATTTAATTCTCAAAGAACGAAATGCTTTATCCTTTAAGGTCAAGAAACTTGATGTGATCCCAAGATACAAGTAATCTAAACAAGATCTATGATATAATCTGGTCATCTCTCATTAATCATCAAGAACTTGTTACAAAATGTAGAGAGAAACTCACAAAGAGTAAAATGATATAGAAGTGAAAGTGTTGGTCAAAAACAAGGAGATCTAGGCCTTTTATACTTAGATCTACTATTTACAAATTTAGTCCCTCAACTTGAATACAACATAAAATGAACACTAACATTCTCCCCCTTTGTATTCAAGTGAGCCAAGTAATCTTTATCCTCTAAGCTGCTCCAGTGGAATGTATTTCTTTCTGATCCCAAAAATGATCTCAAACCTTCTTAGTGAATCCCGGTAATCCAGTCGATCTTGTATGGCTTTCAAAGCATTGTTGATCAAGACTTTCTCCTTATCTTTCAGAGGCACCTTTTTTTGTTCATCCAATCTTGTCTTTTCAGTCAGCCGAATCCTTATCATGTAGAGTGTTCCATCATAATACAAGTTGACTTCAATGAGCCTCAAGAACTTCTTCTTCTTTTGCCCATTATGATAAACGACCCCAAACTCTGGTTTTTCTAGCACAGTGTATAGAGGGATACCTTGAATATCTAAAAGACGTCTGTTCGACCTTCTTTTATTAACTCTGACTTGATTTCCTTCCAAAGCCATTTGAAAATCTGTTAAGTATGCAACCTTGATCAAGTTCTTCATGAATCTTTTGACTACCTGATAAACTTCAGACCAAGTAACATCTTTGTTCGGACGCCTTGCAAGAATATCATATAAGGCAAATAAATCCTCACAGGTTAAAGATTTGAAGTCGGCCTCGCTGAATGACCATTCCTTTCCGTCTGTTCCGTACACCGTGAATCTTGGGTAGAATACATTAAGAATCTTATCCGATTTTATCTTCACAATTCTTACAATCTTTTTGTCTGTTCTGACAAATCTGAGCTCTTTATATTTGTCGTTCATCGTATACAAGTTTTAAATCTGATTCTTGCGTGGAAACTTTTCGATTGAGTACAACTTTACCTTATCAATCGGCTGAATCTGTTTCACGAACAAATCACTCCTGATATCTTCTTGAAATGGAGTAATGATTCTTGTTCGATGATTTCCTCTTACAATCAGTGATTCTCTATCCACCAACATCTGAAGATTTCGCATTTCAGCTTCGGAGACTGGATCTTTGATTTTCCTTCTGGAAGATCAGGTATCACAGGAACTTCTATCACTGGATCAGGTTGATCATTCTCTTTTTCGAAATCAGAATCAGGTTGAACTAAACCACCATCGAATACATCATCCAACTCTTCTTTAATCTTTACAACAGTAATTTCTGGATCATCATCAGATCCAACATAAACAATATCTTGAATGAAACCATATGTCATTCTTTCCTCAACAGTTCTGTTATCACATCCATCAGGCTTTTCAACCGTAGGACTGACATCACCCAGAAATCCCAAATCCGTACTTTCCATCACTTGAGTACCACCAACATTATCAGTACTTGTTTCCACATTTGTTTCCACATTTTCAGGCATTTGAACACCCGAACCACTAGTTTGATCAACTCTTTGTCTTACACTTCTCTCCCCCTCATGGTGATCATGATCGGGATCTTGATCATCATGCCTCCGTTTGGTAGTTTCGGCTTGAATACCACACCGTTGTTCAACCACTTTGATTCTATCAGAAAGCGAAGAAAATCCAGAAGAAATAGCATTTGTCATGTCGTGTAAGGATTATTGAAGCGATTGAATCTGGTTCGGTAGACTGGCTTGTTATTCGGTTTGGCGACGAAGAAGACCAAGTAAATCGACCTCTTCTTGGGTATTGTTATTGCCTTGTTCTAGTAACCTGGTAAGCATTTGGGATCTGTGTTCATGTAAAGGTAGATTAGGAAATACCTTTGGGTTTGGTTGAGATTCTTGTTGAGTGTCGGATAGTGTGGAAGAAGATTCGGCAACAGATTTTCCTTTGACAGCTTTTTGAACATTGGCAGATAATTTCCCAATAACTTCTTTCAACTCGGCCATTTGAGCTTTGTGACTGTTGTTAAGAGATTGGATGGCAAGTTCAAGCAACTTTACAGAAACAAAGTTGTGAGGAGGAGGACCAATCAACGCATGTAAGTTTGAAGCACGAGAACTAACACCCAGACCACTTAGGTTACTGGTTGACATAGCAGTCGAAGAGACTGTATGACCTATGTTCAATGCTGGCATAGTGTTAACATTGATAGGACTTCCGCCCGGTCCTTGTGAAGCACCAACGAATGGCGGCAACACTCGGGGCGTTCCGGTTGGGTCACGAAGAACTCCAACGTTTTGTGTCACCATTGATGAAGTGAAGAACGGTCTCCGTGTCCTAGGAAATGAAGTAAAGTCAAAAGGTTCTAGACTCGATATGTGAACAAATGAAGGTGGTGGCCGGGGCAGTTGCCATCCTGTTTCAATATCAGCAAACACCGAATGTGTCGCCGATAGTGTTTGTGCTTTTCCCCTGTGAGAAATTGAAACATCAACTTGTTGAGAAGTTGATGAGCGGCTTAGTGGGGTTGTGCATTGCATAGCTGGGTTCACTATGGCTTCTTCAATGTCTTGTGGCGACGAATGCGCACCGACAGTAGATGTGGCTACCCGGCTAGACACGGTTTGGGTAGGATCAGTAGTTAAAACTTTATTTGATCATGTCACACTCTCACCATCTTTTTTTCTTTCCTTCTCACATAACCTCACCTTATTTTCTGGTTCAACTAATACTCCCTCATTTCCCCTTATATCTCCTCCATCACCAGAAGTAGTGACAGATTTTTCAATCACAAAGTCAAGATTATCCATGTTTTGATCGTCATTGTTATCATCATCATCTGAGCTATCATCCTCTCTTTCATCATCGGCATTAGCATCATCATCACTCGAACTGGCAGTATATACAAGATTTACTGGATCATCAATATCAGCATCAATATCATTGGATTCTTCTTCAGTATCCTCAGAACCAAGAATTTCCTCATCGTCATCGTCCTCAAAGATCTTTGACGACTGACCAAGAGCACCCCCATATCCTTTTCCCCTTACATCGCTTTTACCTCTCAACACACCCTATTCATGTACCCCAGTATCCTGAACCCTCTCGCTAACTACGGGACCCTCACCACTCTCACCTAATTGGTTGGCACCTTGGGTAGGCCCTACCGGTCCTGGCCGGGCCATCAGTGCATTCTCTTCTCTATACTCACTCAAGAATGGTGACTCTTGGTCAGCGTATGCGAGTAGTGCTTCAGGTAAAATCATTATATGAGGAAAGATTAGACTTTTGGGAAATCGGAGAGACTTCATGTAATTGGTTGGACCAAGAACTGCTCCATCACGTCTCGGTATCTCTCGGTTAGCCTCCATAATAGATGTAATGATGATCTGAAGATATCGCTGAAATGGTACAAATGATCTTGCTTTAGATGGCTTTTTCTTGTCGGTTACCACCTCGATCAGATCATTCCAAATAAGTATAGCAAAATCAATCTTTCGGTCGAAAACAATGGCATGGAACATTCGAATAACTGAAATACTGGTCGTGTCAACACCTGTGTGTTTAGACGTCATGCACCTATTAACAACACTGAATAGTGTGTAATAGATCGACGGTAGATAGTACCTCTTCAATTTCGACGTACTTGTTAACACTCCACAAACTGGATCATTGTAACCCATTCGCATTATATCCCGGCACAAATATTCTTCAGACACCATTTCCTCAAAATTAGGAGTATAAGGAAGATCTAGAACTGTCTGCAACCTTTTCAGAGTAATCTTGGCATCAAAATGATCCACTTTCAGAGTAAAGAAGCTGCTAGACTCAGCTCGTGGTACATACTGAATGGAATGCCATACTTGTTGCAGATAGATCTCTGGAACTTGTTGTGTCTTTTCAAGAGTAGTACGAAGCGGGCGACCTTTGAGAATTTCCATAATGAGATGATAATCCATTCTAACATTGAAATCAAGCGTGTAGTTGTTTGGCTTTAGTTCCAATTTGTCTCTTGGAAGAATGAGCTCATCATCTAGATTCTGTGCGTTCACCGAAGGATGTGATGAACGATGAGATGGAATCACCGTATTCTCATCAGAAGAGATACCATCACCCTGCTCTTGCATGTGTGCCATGGTCTATGATTGACAGAATTAGACCATTTGGATATGAGTTGCTTTTCATCAAAAAATTTCAAAAAAATCCTAAGTATGGGCTACTGTCGTACAACACTCCAAGTCGTACGACTCTAGTTGTCGGACAAAGTTGTACGACCAAAAGTTGTCGGACAAGCTTTGTACGACAGTTATGAATTCCAGTTGTGTACGACAATTATGAGTTTTGATGAACAATGTGTTGTGTGAAAGTTATGAATACTTCGAACAAATTTGAAGTATCATACCCAGATCTAAGATTTTCGAATTGAAATCGTGCAAAACAAGTACCCTAGATGCGATTCACTATTAGGAAAACTATTCTAACATCTTTTCCTATAAACACTAACATTATGATCGATTAATCATTAGAATACGAAGGGTTTTCTAAAACCCATATCGACTAAACTTCAAATCAAGATAACAGATGATATAATGGATGAAATGCGATACTGAAAGAAGAATACGATATCTGAATCAAGTGTGAATCCACATAAATGAAGAACAGCAACAAAAGATTCAATCACTTGATTTTAACTTTGAGAGAGAGTCGGGTATCAATAAAGTCGTAAAACAAAAACCCTTTGAAAAACGATCTATATATAGAACTCAGGTTGTTGTGACACGTGGCAAAAAATGATTGGTCCAAAGGTTTGACCGCCACGTGTCAACTAGTCGTATGACACAAGGTACGATTAGTTCTTCTTAGTCGTAGGATTAAGTGTACGACTAAGGATGGATGATAGTCGGACAAATGGTATACGACAAAACCTTGTGAACAGTAACTGTCGTATGAAGCTTGTGCGACTAGGAATGCCAGTCAGACAAAGCTTATGAGACTTGGCATTATGTACAGTAATTGTCGGACAAAGTATGTACGACTAGGATTGCTAGTCGGATAAAGCTTGTGCGATATTCGTATGTGAACAGTTACTGTCGGATAAAGCTTGTACGACTAGGATTGCTAGTCGGACACAGCTTGTACGACAAGTTTCCAGACTTGGGAATTTTTTTTCAAAAAATTGAAAAATTGAACTTTTCAAATTAAAAGTTGTTCAGCTTTTAACTCGAAATTTCAGTGTTCTGTGAAAATCATTTTGCTCCCCCTACAAAGATGCATAAGTTTTGACAAAAATATTTTTCATCAAGTAGGGTTTGCAAACACCATTTGAGTTAGAACACTTACCTTCATTGTGTTGATCAAACACCTCTTCATTGTTAGATGCTCCCCCTTGAAACATGATCACAAACATTTATAGCTCCCCCTAAACACATGAACCCACACATAAAACTTCACAAGTAATATCAACTGAAGTACATACGGTAAAAATATAAAATTGAAATCGACTTTGTAAAAATACTGAAAGAAATCTAAATTTGAGCAAATCATAATGAATATTCAATAGTATGAAAATAATTATTCTTCACTCAAATTTATCAAATTTGAATGACTAAGAATTATTTTCAAGACATTGAATGAAAATTATGATAAATCAAACTTTCAAATTCAACATGCCTAGCTTTGAAACCAAAAACGTAAAACGTTTCTCATCTAAAGCCTTGGTAAACAAGTCGGCGAGTTGAAATTCAGTAGAAACAAAATAGAGTTCAATTGTACCTTTTTCGACGTGATCTTTAATAAATAGATACCGTACGTCGATGTTCTTGGTTTTCGTGTGTTGAACCGGATTGACAGATATAGAAATTGCGGACTTACTATCACAATAAATTGGGATCTTTTCGTACCGACATGCGAAGTCCATCAGTTGGGTTTTCATCCAAATGACTTGTGAGCAACAACTCGCGGCCGCGACATATTCTGCCTCCGCCGTAGAAGTCGAAACACAGTTCTGTTTCTTGGACGCCCAACTCACCAATTTATCTCCCAAAAATTGTATGTGTCCGGATGTGCTCTTTCGGTCCAATAAGCTACCTCCATGATCCGCGTCGGAGTAAGCAGTTAGCTCGAAACCCGTGCCTTTGGGATACCATAGACCAAGGTAGGTGGTTCCTTTGAGATAGCGAAAAATGCGCTTGACAGCTCCGAGATGAGATTCCTTAGGATTCGCCTGAAATCTCGCACAAAGACATGTAGCAAACATAATATCCGGGCGACTAGAAGTTAAGTACATTAAAGATCCGATCATACCTCGATAGTTTCGTATATCAATTGACTTACCATCGGGATCTGGACCGATCTTTGAACCTGGTGCCATCGGCGTTCCAATTGAAGTACAATTTTCCATTTTGAATTTCTTCAAAATGTCAAATATATACTTTGACTGATTGATGAATATCCCCATGGAGAACTGCTTCACTTGCAATCCAAGAAAGAAGTTAATCTCTCCCATCATGCTCATCTGAAATCTAGTAATCATCAGATCAGAAAACCATTTACATAAACCAGGGTTAGATGCACCAAAGATAATATCATCTACATATATTTTTCCTATAATCATCTCACCATATTCGTGCTTGACAAACAAAGTCGTATCGATCTTACCTTTTTCAAAGCCAGAAACGAGTAGAAATTGTGACAGAACGTCGTACCATGCTCGAGGGGCTTGTTTCAATCCATACAAGGCTTTATGCAAGATATAAACATGGTTTGGATTTTCCTTGTCGACAAAACCTTCAGGTTGTGAGACATATACCTCCTCTTTGAGAATTCCATTTAGAAATGCCGTCTTCACGTACATTTGATATACCGTGAAATTTTTATATGCCGCGTACGCCAGAAATATTCTGATTGCTTCAATGCGTGCGACTGGAGCGTAAGTCTCATCATAATCTATCCCCTCTTGCTGTCGGTAACCTTTCGCTACAAGTCTCGCCTTGTTACGAACTATGATGCCATCTTCATCTTTCTTATTCTTGAACACCCACTTTGTTCCAATGATACTTTTATCAGCCAGTTTTGGAACGAGCCTCCACACTTTCAATGCTTCAAATTGATTTAGCTCTTCTTGCATAGCTAAAATCCAATCCGGATCATTTAACGCTTCCTTAACAGTGAGTGGTTCAATGTTGCTCAAAAACATTGAAAACAAACACTCATTTACGGTAGCACTCAAAGCAGACGAGCGGGTTTGAACTGGCGAATTTGGATCACCTATTACTTAGTGAATAGGATGAGCCTTCGTCCACTTTGTTGTATGAGGGTGAGGAGCATATGATTGTTGAACGTTATCAAGAGTGGCATTTGTCTCTTCTTCGGTTAGAGAAACATTTGGTTCAGCACTTGGAATTTCTGAAGGAATAGTAGAAGATTCCGGTTGGTGCTGAGGAATGGTTGGTTCAATAACCGAAGAACTAGTATGATGTGTTGATCCTTCCACATTAATTGTAGTCTCTTGTTGTGGATTAACAACTTCCGGTACTTGAACATCTTGAACAGGGATGGAAACATAGACCGGTGTTGAACTAGTTGCACCATCTTGAGTATTTGTCGCAGTGGAAATTGATGTAGGTGCTTGTACCATCCTGTTAGAATCAACAGATATACTGTAAGTACCATAAAATTCATCATAGAATTCATCAAATAACAATTCAAGATCAGTTAATTGAGATTTTGAGGTTGAAGGTTGATCCTGAATATATGTTGAAGCAGGTTCTGAACTGAGATGTCCAGAAGCTAAAATTCCGGTTATAACGGGTTCTGAACTGTTTTGGTCAGAAGCCAATTCGTGATGTTCGTCGAATTTGAAATTGACACTTTCCATGATTGTTCTTGATTGCTTCAAATATATCCGATATGAAGCCGCTGAGAAAGAATATCCAACGAAGATACCATCAATCGCCTTTGGACTGAATTTGTTCCGTTGTTCTTTATCGTTCAAGACATAACACCTACATCCAAAAACACGAAAATGTTTTATGTTAGGTTTCCGGTTATTCATGATTTCATAGGGAGTTTTACCAAACCGATGGTGTATGACAGAACGATTTTGAGTATAACATGCGGTTGCCATGGCCTCGGCCCATATGAAGAGAGGTAGGTTTGAATACGCCAACATAGTTCTCGCAGATTCGACTAATGTTTTGTTACGTCGTTCAACAGCACCGTTTTGTTCAGGAGTTCTGGCGGCAGAAAACTGTTGCATAATCTCATTTGATTCATAGAAATCACCTAGGATTTTGTTCTTGAATTCTGTACCATTATCCGAACGTACGATTTTAACTGAAATCTGCATTTTGTTCTGAGCTGCCTTGATAACACCAATCAGAAGTTCTGAAGTTTCATCTTTTGAACGAAGAAACTTAACCCATGTGTATCTTGAAAAGTCATCAACTATTACCAAGACATATTTCCTCCCACTTATGCTTTTGGTTTTCATTGGACCGCACAAATCCACATGTAAAAGCTCAAGTATACTCTTCGTTGTAGGATCCGGTTTAGGCTTGTGAGGAACCCTCTTCATCTTCCCTTTCTCACACGCATCACATAAACTTTCTGCATTGAACTTCAAAGTTGGAAGCCCTCGAACTGAATCTCCTAAAACTAGCTTTTGAATGTATCGGAAATTCAGATGCGATAACCGTCGGTGCCATAGCCAACTTTGTTCTTCCGAAGCCTTTGATAGGAGACACACTTCATTGGTCGCCTTGACATTAGACAAGTTGATTGTATAAAGATTCGACTTCCGAGTGCCAACAAGAAGTTCTGTTCCTTCCTCAGTTTTGACATAGCATCTCGTCTTTTTGAAGTTTACCTCCAAATCTTTATCACAAAACTGTCCAATACTGAATAGGTTGTGCTCCAATCCTTCAACATAGTTGACTTTCTTCATCGTAAGATTATCTTGTATAATGTCTCCAAAACCCTTTATTGGAGCTACATGATTGTTTCCAAATCTTACTCGACCAAGATCCTTTTCAACAAAATTATTTAGCATGCGCCTTTGGCTTGTCATATGCTTCGAACATCCCGAATCTAAATACCATAACTTATTTTTCTGCATCAACCAGATTTAAACATTTTTAGGTACCCATTTAAGATTGGGTCCTTTTTGGTTAGGTTGCGAAGTCTCATATTTAGAAATCGGTGACTTCATCTTTTTCCGCAAATTTGATTTTCTTGAAACACTTGGAATAAAATAAGAATCATCCCAACAACAAGAACCAGGCATATCAAACATACTTTCATAACCACAAACAGAACAAAAACCTTCACCATTTTTAAAATTCAACAAATGGTCTTTGGAGTAACTTTTGTAAGACTTTACAAAAGATTGTTTATTACTCGCACCAAATTTTTTATTCTTTGAAAAACTACTGTTTTTATCATTCTGTTTGGTTGAATCAGACTTTGTTTGCTTTACCCGCCATTCTTGCGCTTTCTCCTTCGGATTCACAAGATTATCTGAAACAACAGAAGATTTAGAATTAGAACCTTTAGAAATTTGAACTTGAGTTATCTTTGACTTTTTACTCTTCTTTCTTTTCTCTAAAGATGTTTTCTTAGTGTTTGAACACTCACCTTTACAAAAAGTACTTGAAGGTTTTTCTTCAGTGATGATAAAATCAATATGGTCCTGAAGCTTCTTTGAGAAATCAAATAAACAAGCTTTTCCTTTGTCATTTTCATTTGGCTTTGACTTGGTTTCAAAAACTTGACCATTAGGCTCATAATCACAATCAGAATCAGAATCGGTATTGTGAACTTCAAAATCCATTTTAGATTCAGATGAAGTCCATGCTTTGAAAGCATTTTCTCTTCGTTCTTTTGCCAATTCCTTTTCTATTTCAGTCACATCTTTAGAAAGCCTAGTTATTGTCTCTTCAAATGACTGCCTTTCAGTTTCAAATACAACTTTCTTGTTTTCAAATTGTTCGCGTTCAAGATTTAAAACTTTCTCAATATCAGATATTTTTCTTTTTTCATTTGAAGAATTTCTTTCCTTTTCCAATTCTGCTTCTAATATCCTGATCTTTTGAGATAGTTCAAAAATCTTTTTCTCGAAACAATTTGTTTCATTAATGAAATTAACCTTTTCACATTCAAATTGTGTATGCTCGGAGAGAAGAATACTTTCAAGATCCGCCACTTTCTTAGATAGTTTGAGACATTTTTGATCAATCTTTTGTTTAGCATCAAAAATGGATTTTGATGAAACATAAAACTTTTTGATCAAAGCATGTTCAATTTTAACAGTCTCCTTTTTCACCTCATCTTCGAAACTAGAAGATATTTCCTTAAAACTATTTGAATAAACAGTTGAAAGGAGATCACTTTCATATTCAAATTTGATCCTTTGTTTTGCAAGGGAGATTTCAAGTTCAACAATTCTTCCTTCTAGAACCAATGTAGGAACATATTTCTTAGTTTCAAAGACTTGTTCGATGATTGGCTTTGTAGCACATATGTCAAAATAGTAGTTTGGAAGTGGCCCATTTAGATTGTTGAGAATCTTCTCCGTCTCACGAGTATAACAAAACGGAAGTTGTATATAAGATGTTAATGATCTTTTTCTTTCTTCCTCTTCTTGTGTTTCCTTTTCACCAGTCCAAGGAATTTCAAAATCGGGCCAATATCGTGCATATCTTAAACATTCAAAATTATACATTGTTGGTAATGCAATGATAGCTTTGGTCAGATATTTTGGGTTTTCGTAACCAAGTCCCCAATACTTATTGACATTGCTTACAAGTCTTGGCTTGTTCATGTAAATTGTTTGGTCAGTTTGACCTCTCAAGTACAGCTTCTTTTCCAAATCATTAATTTTATCAAAAAATTCTGTATTTTGATTTGAAAGATTTGTCAAAGATAATTCACTTTCAACAATCTTTGTTTCTAAGTCTTTGATTTGTTTGTTCAATTCAGATAATTGAGAATCAAGACTTTTCTTTTCTGATTCAAATTGATCATGTTGAGCCTTGAGAGTTTTAATTTCAGAACATTTTTCTTCTTTCTCGAGTTCAACACCATCAATCTATTGTTTTAAGTCATTATTCTTCTTTCTTTCATCTTGTAGATTTTCTCTTAATTCATGAATAGTTGGTACTACTTTCTCGAGCTCATGTAATAAATTAGCACTATCTTTTTCAGAACAGGCTAATTTATCCAGTGTTTCGTTCAGTTCACTTATCAGATTTATAACTTCGTGATCTACCGGTTCAGGTAAGGGAAAAGAATTTACCTGTGTTGTAGTGTCAGAATTGTCCTCATCATCAGAATTAAAATCTGCTTGACACATGTTGGCATGTTCTTCCTTTTCTCCCTCATCATCTGAATGATCAAGCCAATATTCCTCTTCGACAAGAAGTGCTATTCCATCTCCCTTTTGTTTAGCCAATAGCAACTTCTGTTTGTAGTAATCAGTATTCTTGACCACTTTCTTCCGGCAATCCCTAGCATAAAGACCTGGAGTTCCACAGTTATAACACTTTTGAATTTCCACTCCCTTCTTTTCTTCAAACCTTTTCTCCACATTCTCAAATACCTTCTTACCATCAACTTTTTCATATCTCTTATCAACATTTTCAAACCTTTGTTCTCCAAACGGTTTCCTCTCATAACTGTTGTTCTCAATCTTTCGTGAACCAGAAGTATACCTCAGATTGTTGTTTGATGACGGTGGTTTGTAAAACTTCTTCTGAAAGTGCCTTGTGAGAAGAATCGTCGCTTGCTCTAATTCGACACTGTTGGTTCCTGTTTTATTAACAATGATCTTAACTTTCAGTTAGTTCAGATTTAGATATGGTGCGGAAGCGTATTTAAGAACTGAAAGATAATGTAAAGGTAGAAAAACACACAATATCAAATAAACAGTATGTAAAGAATAGATGAATATCTCAAAGATTACTGTGTTTGATATTATCAAGAACACCAAGAACATAACAAGAAAGAGCTGTTGGTGTGTGTGTTTTTGTGCGTAGCTTAATGTGTATTTTTTATTCTTGTTAATAGAAGAACTCAACATGAGTCTTCTATTTATACTACTACAAAGGGGACATACTTTAGACAATAAGGACTGATCTACAGTAGACAAGATCGTATGAACAGTAGCTGGTACGATGTTCATTTAATGTGCATGTTCCAATTCTGACAGAGCCCTATCAGAGTTTGACACGTGTAGTTGATGTCAGGGCACGCCTAGAACAAGTGGATGAACGGATCCTAGAACAGTAGAAAGATATTTGTAAATCTTCTAAGTCTTCAGTATAAACCGCAGAGGCTCTGTCAATGGGTGACAGAGGTTCTGCGGCTCGGTCCTCTGTGAGCAGTCTTCTGCAGATTCTTGCCTTCGGTATTCTTGGGTTCTTCTGCAGAGCCTCTGTGGGAGACTTCTGTACTTAGACTATTTTCACTACTTTCACAAACAGAAAGATTGGAGCTAACAATCTCCCCCTAAGTAGTGAAAATTAAAAAAATTTAAAATGCAAGGATTTTCTAAGCACAAGAACAATTTTCTTTTTACATTAGATTATGCCAGAGGCATTTACATTTGATTGTATTGAAAAGAAAATATTACAGAGGATTTGTATGACTGACTCAGACGTTGGCATCCTTGAAGTCATTGAAACTTCTGTGGTCGAGTCCTTCTTGTATGAGCTCGTGATAGAAGCTGATGCAGAGTGTTCGGAACTTAATTGTTGCATAGATAACCTCTATCAGTCTGTCGGCAAGACTTTGATCCATGAGCTCTTTTCATCTATGCTCCACTAGGATCGCTCTAAACTCTGTCAAAGTACTTGTTGCGTACTTCTGACAGTCCATCTCTACGAACAACTTTGATTAACCAGAAGGATCTAGAAATACTAACCCGACCCTTGGATTTGTGATGATTGAGTTTGGTGTAGCAGATGGAGGGCAGTAGTCTTCTGGTGGTTGAACGTTTAAGCTTTTTACTCCAAGATCTCGAGCCAATTGGAAATCTACCATGCTGTATAGCAGAAGCTTCTCGCGTATGGCCTTTCTGATCACTCTGTCGGCTCTGCGAACTTCATCAGTTGTGAAGTTCTCTTTCGTCTATTCCAGAAGATCAGGTAGATCATAAGGATTGAGATTCCTAAGATCTGCATCTGCAAATTGGTTCTCTGATCTGTCCTCTCTTTTGACCTTGTAGATGTTGTAAGAGAATTTAGGCTAGGTTCTAGTTCTTGAGAACTTACAATATAGGACTTTGATGATCTTGGATGTTGAGAAGACTTCATGTTTAGGATTGGGTTTTGTTCTGGTGAAGAGGTTTTCGAGGTCAGCACGGAAGTCAGGGTCTTGAATGGTTGGTTCTGATTGATCCATTATGCCAATTCTGCTGTATAAGTACCTGTATACCACTTATTCCATTTATGGTGGTGGTGGTTGAGGTAAGGTTCTGCGCAGAGCTTCTAACTGGTTCTTGACTTCTGCTACTTGATCCTCTGAAGGTTTTGCCTTTGGATCTAGAACATGTTTGTTTGATAGAGGAGCAACACCAAAAGCCCAGTCTTCTTCTTCTGGCTTTGGTGTCACGAAAGCATCGAAAGAGCTTTTCATCAGTTTCTCTGTTGGAGGTTGATGCTTGGGCTTTTTCTTTTTCGGTTCCTCTGTCATAATCCCTTTGCCCTTATCTTTTGCCTTCGTCTGGTCTGCTTGTAGAGATGGGGTTGCCTCTGTAGGATTTGACGCTTGAGTTTCAGAGGGCTTTGTTATTGATGTTTCTGTTGGTTTGGGGATTGCCTCTGTAGATTTTGATACTTGAGTTTCAGAGGGCTTGATTACGGTTGCTTCTGTTGGAGAGGCTTCTGGTGGCTTGCTCAGATATTTCTTCTGTTTTTGAGCAATTGTTTTGGTTCATGGTATTTTGGGTGTTGGAGAAGGAAGTTCATCTTCGGAGGATGTTAGGATTTGTAGTTCTTCTCTGGTTTGGACATCTTCTCCAAATATAGAAGGAAATTCTACAGAGGTGGGTATTGCCTTTGTGGTCTTCTGTTGTTGAACTTGGGTTATTTCTGGTATTTGGGTTTCTTTAGGAATGGATTCCACAGAGATGGTTGTTGTCTCTGTGGTTTTGTTTATGCTTTGGGTTTCAGGTGTTTGGGTTGTAGCAGGGGTTTCTTCAGAGACCATTTCCACAGAGGTGGTTGTTGCCTCTGTGGACTGTTGTGTTCATTGTTGGGTTTGAGTTGGGGGTGCAGAGGATATTTGTTCTGCGGATACTGGTGGAGCGGGTAGACCTCTGCTTGCAGCTTTTTCCCTTTGTTTCTCCCTTCGATTCTCCCCCTCGGGATGATCTGATGAATCGTCGGAGTCATCATCAGAGTCATCCTGACCCTTATATGCCGTACCTTATGTTCTGCACGATGTTATTGGCTTTTTAGGCTGTGGAGTGGCTCCTGCAGCTATAAGTTTTGCGCATACGTCATCGCATAGGCCAAAAAGAGTTGCGAGTTCTGCTTCTGTGTTAAAGCGCATTCTGCCGACGCTCTTCTGAAAGTCTTTCACATAGGTGTGGTTGGCGATTGTAAAGGCCTTGATCATTTCTGTTACTTGGTTGATCACACTTTGGCCAAGTTCTGTGAGCTGAGCTCTGGTCATATAGTCGGATGGCTGCATGATCAGAGTCTCCCTTGCTGTTTGTTCGTGAACTTGTGCTAGGGCCTTCTTCAAGTCTTCAGATGTAAGGCCAGCAGAGGTTGAGGATTTCTCTTTCATCTTTTCAAGCAAGTCTTTTACAGAGCTTTGGAATGCAGAAGTCGTGACTTTCTCGAACTCAGCAGCAGATGCAGATGTGGTAGCAGAGGTTGTGGCAGCAGTTCTCATTTGGGATAGAGCAGATTGCACCTCTGTGGACAAGTTGTCCATTTTGGTGTTCATGTTGGTAATGGCCCGAGTGGTAACTTCTGCAAAAGATTTGAAAGAGCTTTGCAACTCCTTCACTGTATGACCACAGAGGTGACAAGGGTTTGGAACTCATCCCTTGAGACATGTGAACTAGTTGTAACCTCTGGGGGAACACATTCGTCCCCAGAGTGAGTCTCTGTTCCTGAGACACCTTCTTTCGTCCCTGATTTGATGTTGAGGACGGAACGATTTCCTTCTGATCCTCCAGCAGAAGCATCTAGTGCTTTAGACACTATAGAAGTTCTGAGAATGACATTGTCTAGATCCACTCCAGAGGTGGGTACTAGATTATCCTTCTTTTGACTCGGAGACTTGTCTAGAGTCTCTCCGTCTTTGTGCATTCTAATCTTCTCTGAAGAGATGTTTGGACCTAGTTGTGTGCGTGTGGCAGAGGAAACAAATTCCTCTGCAAGGATTTCTGTTGTGATCTGGGGCAATAGATCACATACTAAGGGCAAATCCTTTAGAGTGGATTCCCCTGGAATGGTTTCCCCGGTTATTAATGGTACTGAGGATGAAAGAATTTCCTTTGTCCGGATGGTTTGGGTTGGGGTCGAGTCGTGCTGCTCTTTTTCAATATTGCCCTCTGCCACTAGACTGGCGGCAATAGAAATGTGGGTTGCACTGGGAGTTGGTTTTGGTTGTGTGCCTCAATTAATCCAGGCATCTTTTCTTGCTTCTACTTCTGTGAAGCATCCAACCACTTATTCTCCATCTATGGTCTCAACCTCTGTTGCTACCATATGGCTTGATGCTTCTTCCCTAACTTCTGTAGCGGCTTCTGCATCAGTGCGTAAAGAGTCGAATATTGGATGTGAGCCAATTAGTCGCATGACATGTGGATGGTAAAGACCTTTTCTTATTTGGTCTGCTTCCTCTTCATCAGAATCCACTTCTGAGACTTCTACCCTAGTCTCCCCTTCTTCTGTTACCTCTTCTTCCCTTGGACCTAGGGAGTCGTACATAGGATGAGTACCAAAAAGTTGTTGTACATGGGGGTGCATAACCTGTGTACCGTCAGAGGCAGAGATTACTTGCTCTGGGCTTCTTCTGTGAACATCAAGGTCAAGTTGAAGGAAGGGGTTCTGCAGTATCTTTGGGGTCTCATCCGGATTGTCTCTTGGAGTTTGGTCATCATCAGCTGTTGATCCAAACCCTCAGTGATTTGATAATGACCCTCTCTTAAATACGTAGTGAAAATTGTAAGTAAACAATATGTATCAGAGTTTCACTATCGCTGATAAGTACTAAGATCTTACAGTACCGCTGATAGGAACTCTCGCTCTTTTAAATTAAACATTCAGCGAACACTGTTCATCATTAATGCTCTGAGTCTGTTCAGTCATTATGATGATCGCTGATAAGTTAGTTGTTTACTTATGATCCCTGAAGATAAGTTTTACGTCAACATAGGTTCTACGCTGAAGTCGAAGATCAAGCTCAAGAACCAGCGACAAGTCTCCTAATGAACTGATGCGGATCAGCGAAGACTCAGATTTGTCCACTCAACGTGAAGTATCAAGTACAAGACTTCAGCTATCGCTGAACTTTATCATCTGCTGAATAGTAAATGATAATCGCTGAATCAACAAAAGCTGATCATGAAGTCCTCCGTGCAAAGTACTTTTGTCTTAACCACCCTTGCACGACTCCGTACGAAATGTCAGAAAAGAACCTCCGAATATCTGAAATCGTACAACCACTCTGATACTGCACTATTCATCCATACGGCTACTAAGGTTGTCAACCAAGGTCAATGACATGCAACCAACCAGCTGATGACACGTGTAAAGTATATACTGACTTGGATTAAATGCATGCAGTATATAAAGAGATGAACTCACTTCATTTGAAGTAACTTGCTAACTCTGGACAAGTTCAAATCTCTTATCTCAAGATAGGTTATTATTAGTAATTTCCTTATCTCTCTTAGTGCAAGAAACCTTAGTGTTCCAACTTGTTTAGATTTAGGTTTATCCTTAATCTTGTCTCCGCAACAAGCTGTAAATTGTTAATGATTTATCAATAAACAATTTAGAAAAGTAAAATCTGTGTGTTTGTATTCAACCCCCCCCCCCCCCCCCCTTCTACAAACTTGTATAGGCCTTCGGGACCAACAAGTGGTATCAGAGCAGATTTGTTTAAACTCATAAACAAGATCTAATCTAAGATATTTCTCTTCCTTGCTATTATCTGAAAATGGCCAACACAAACACACATTATATAGACAATGGTTCTCTTGCAAAACCCCCTAGATTTTCCAGAGACGACTTCAACTTGTGGAAAAATAGGATGACACTCTTCTTAGAAGGTGTAGACCCTACTATGACTTACTATCTTGAAAACGGCCCACACATCCCTGTAACAATTGATCCTTTAGTTCCAGCCACTGCAACTAGACCTGCTATTCCAGAAAGGCTGATTCCTAAGGAAATACACATGTGGACCGATGAAGATAAGAAGAAAGTGGCTATAGATACAAAAGCCAGATCCATACTATCCATGGCCCTTCCTGACGAAGTCTACCATTCCGTCATGAACCTGAAGTCATCAAAAGCCATGTGGGACACAATATGTGTTCAGTATGAAGGAACGTCTGAAGTCCAGGACTCAAGAAAGATCAACCTGGTAAGACAATACGAAAGCTTCATTTCTGGTAAGAATGAAACTCTCTCTGAAGTTCACCAACGTTTTAATTGCTTAATTATAGATCTAAAAACTGTTGGTAAGGAATATTCTAACTTTGAAGTGCTGACAAAGTTTCTAGAATGTTTACCTGAAAGCTGGGACAATTATTCCATGTGTCTCAAGTTGTCAAAGGATCTTAAATCAATGACCCTTTCAACCTTATATGGTACATTGCTGAATCATGAGCAATCTAGCCATCTTAAGAAGAATCTTGTAAAAGATTCCAAAAGCACTCCTGTTGCTTTAATCTCAGAGGAACCTTATACTCAGCGACCCTCGGTCACTATCACTGAGTTAGAAAGTAACTCTGAAAGGTCATCAGACTCTGATTCTTCAGATGATGATGAATCCTTGGCTCTCCTAACTAAAAAGTTCAGGAGATTCGCCAAGAAGAAAATGTTTAGAAAGAACAAACCTCTTTCCATAACTGACATGTAACATCCCTTATCTTTAAAACACTCATTTAACGGAAAGTAACCTTAAAATACAGCGGAAGATTTTTAATTAAAACATTTAGATAAAATCCCATAATCTTATAGAAAAGAGTACAAGTTTGCAACTTAAAACCAATAAGTTTGAGACAAACAATATTCAACTGAAAAGCTTAGAGAATCCAAAACTATCGTTCATCAAAAGAAAATATAAGCTGCTGAGCTGCCGCAAATCCAAAAGCTTCAAGCTGGAGCCTTTCCTTTATTCTTCGAAGATGTACCTGCCACTAAAAGATGAATAACAACGGGGTAAGCTTTCGCTTAGTGAGCACGCACCTATACCACATATCATCATGCATACATACTCGCATAAACATAGCAATCACATACATGTAACATCCTTCCATTCCTTAAGGCACAAAGCCAATAAGGAAGGTCATAACTAGACACTGGTACCAGGCCTCTTCTTACATAACAAATTCCCTAGGGGTATTACTACCACCATAGGTACTCTTTCCTTTGGCAAAGCCAACATACACATAATCACCCATGCAATCCAACTACGTACACATAACTTACATAATATAGGTAGAGTACTCACCTGTCAAGATGTCAATTACCAAGTACTTCACAGTGTATAATAATCACCTCGTACCACCTATAACATTCATACATACACATATCATAACAAGCCCAAAAATGGAACTCTAATTCTATCCCAACTCTCATCCCGAAATGACATAGCTAGGATAGTCCAAATACCATAAAACTTTGCCAAACATCCCATTTCATACACCCCATTTCTATTGATTTCTAAACATAATACACATACCTTGCAATTCTAGACCGCGAACAACAATGCTCCTAGAACCTTTCACAACTTGAATCTTCCAAAATCACCAAATCTTTCGCCTAGAAAATACAGCAACTTCGGACACTTGGTTCTCTCTACTGGGAACTCCGATGCCAAATCCCTCCAGTCAGAATGTAGATTAGAGGGTCGTGAAGTCGCTGTCCAAATTTCACGACGATCCAACGGTTAACGAAGGAGAATCGGTCGATCTTTCACAGCAGCTCACAAGAACTCCGAAAATCCCTTTCACAGCAACTTCGGACACTTGGTTCTCTCTACTGGGAACTCCGATGCCAAATCCCTCCTGTCAGAATGTAGATTAGAGGGTCGTGAAGTCGCTGTCCAAATTTCACGACGATCCAACGGTTAACGAAAGAGAATCGGTCGATCTTTCACAGCAGCTCACAAGAACTCCGAAAATCCCTTTCTCTTTTCTCTCTTCTTTGCTAAAGAAACAAATGGCTGCAAATGAGGGTGTTTAGGGTTTCCATCCCCTTTACATACATGCCAAAACACACCCTCATCTTACAAAATTGATAAACTGGCCCCTAGATTCCTGAACACGTACATAACGACCCAAAAATTAACTCAACCCCAAAAGAGACAGTTAAATCACGTAAATTGGGAAACGGGGTGTTACAACTCTCCCCCACTTACCAGGATTTCGTCCTCGAAATCGATCAGACTTGGAAGAGTTCCGGATAATTCGATCTCATCTCAGCTTCCGGTTCCCATGTCCATTCTGATCCTTTTCGGTGTTCCCACTGAACTTTCATTAAGCTGATCTCCTTGTTTCGCAAGGATTTGGTCTTCCTTTCCAAGATTGCTATCGGTCTTTCAATATAATTCAACCGTTCGTCGACCTGTATGTCATCTATAGGGACATGCGCCGACTCGTCAGCTAAACACTTCCTCAACTGAGATACGTGGAAGGTGTTGTGTATCAGACTGAGTTCCGGCGGAAGCTCCAGCCGGTACGCAACCTTCCCAACCCGTGCTATCACCTTGAAAGGTCCGATAAACCTAGGGCCTAGCTTGCCCCTCTTCCGGAATCGGATCACCCCTTTCCAAGGTGATACCTTCAACAAAACATTATCTCCCACGTTGAACTCCAGATCCGACCTTCGCTTGTCGGCGTAACTCTTTTGACGACTCTGTGCGGTTCGTAGCCTATCCCGAATCATCTCAATACTTTCCGTCGTTTTCTGAACCACTTCTATGCTGCTTAACTCCCGCTGGCCTACCTCTCCCCAACAGATAGGAGTCCTACATCTAATCCCGTACAACATCTCATACGGAGGCATGCCAATACTGGCATGGAAACTGTTGTTGTATGAGAACTCAGCCAACGGTAAATACGTATCCCAGCTGCCCCCAAAATCCAAAACACAGGCTCTCAACATATCCTCAAGAGTCTGAATTGTTCTCTCGCTTTGCCCGTCCGTCTGTGGGTGAAAGGATGTACTGAACTGAAGTCTCGTACCCAAATCTTCATGGAACTTCCCCCAAAACCGCGACGTAAACCGAACATCCCTGTCTGATATCACTGTTACCGGTACCCCATGCCTTGCTACAATTTCACTGACATAGATGTCAGCTAACTTTTCTGCAGATGAACTTTCACGGATCGCGATAAAATGGGCACTCTTTGTCAGCCTATCTACAACCACCCAAATGGCATCATGATTCCTAGGTGTTCGAGGCAACTTGGTAATCAGATCCATTGTTATATGCTCCCACTTCCACTCTGGTATCTCTAATGGCTGTAACTTCCCGTGCGGTCTCTGATGCTCTGCTTTGACCCTTAAACAAGTCAAACATTTCTTCACGTACTTAGCCACGTCCCTCTTCATCCCCGGCCACCAGTAGTCAGTCTTCAGATCTCTATACATCTTAGTAGCACCGGGATGGATAGAGAACCTTAACTTATGCGCCTCGTCCAGAAGTGTCTGCCTTGCCTCACACGATACTGGAACTCATACCCGACCGTACCGAGTCAATAGACCTCGACTGTCGGGCACTAACTGATTCACCTGTCCCTTTATCCGTTCCTTCTTCTGGTTCTCACCCTTGATCGCTTCCTCTTGAGACCTTCTTACCAAGTCGTGAAGCGACGTTGATACTGTTAGTCTCATCAACGGTACCCGAAGTAGAACACTACTCGCTCTTCTACTCAAGGCATCCGCTACGACATTTGCCTTCCCCGGGTGATAAAGAGTCTCGCAATCATAATCCTTCACCACATCCAACCACCTCCGCTGTCTCATGTTCAAATTCTGTTGATCCATGAAATAACGAAGACTCTTGTGGTCCGTATAGATAGTACACTTCACCCCATACAGGTAGTGCCGCCATAACTTGAGAGCGAACACCACTGCCGCAAGCTCCAAATCGTGAGTCGGGTAATTCACCTCATGTGTCTTCAGTTGACGAGACGCATAGGCAATCACCCTTCCCCCCTGCATAAGAACGCAGCCTAGCCCGTGATAAGACGCATCACAGTAGACTGTCATGTCTTCAACTCCCTCCGGTAGTGTCAACACCGGAGCCTCGCATAACTTTCTCCTTAAGGTTTCGAACGCTGTTTTCTGTTCCTCTCCCCAAACGAAACGTTCGTTCTTCCTCGTCAGCTTCGTCAACGGAACTGCTATCTTGGAGAAATCCTGGATGAACCGGCGGTAGTACCCGGCTAATCCAAGGAAACTCCTAATCTCAGTGGGAGTCTTCGGGGTTTCCCACTTCATCACTGCCTCCACCTTCGCTGGGTCTACCTTGATACCCTCTCGGTTCACAAGATGTCCAAGAAATTGAACCTCTTGTAACCAGAAATCACACTTGGAGAACTTTGCATATAACTGCTCCTTACGCAAAATCTCCAAAACCTCTCGTAGATGCTCCATATGATCCTCCTTCGACTTGGAGTAGATCAGTATATCGTCTATAAACACGATGACTGACCTATCCAACATCGGTCTGCAAACTCTATTCATAAGATCCATGAATGCCGCCGGTGCGTTCGTCAGTCCAAATGGCATCACGATGAACTCGAAATGCCCGTACCTGGTTCTGAACGCTGTCTTGTGAACATCCTCTTCCCCGACCTTCAACTGGTGGTACCCTGAGCGAAGATCTATCTTAGAGAACCAAACGGCTCCCTGAAGTTGATCGAAGAGATCGTCGATCCTCGGCAACGGGTATCTGTTCTTCACCGTAAGCTTGTTAAGCTCTCTATAGTCGATGCACATCCGCATCGACCCGTCCTTCTTTTTCACGAAAAGGATAGGGGCTCCCCAAGGTGAACTACTGGGGCGGATGAAACCCTTATCCAACAGTTCCTCCAGCTGCTTAGACAGTTCATGCATCTCCGGAGGTGCCAAACGGTAAGGAGCCTTTGCTACCGGTGCCGCCCCCGGAATCAAGTCTATTCGGAACTCCACTTGCCTCCCGGGAGGAATGCCAGGCAAGTCATCCGGGAAAACATCCGGAAACTCGCTGACCACTGGTACATCTGCCACTGTTCTCTTCTTTTTCTCCTCCCGTTCATCAACAATATACGCCAAGTAACTGCTACCACCATGGTGCACATATCTTCTAGCTTTGGCCAAAGTGCACACCTTTGGTACCCCTTTTCTTCCTTCACTCGAGATAGTTAATTCTCCCCCACTTGGGGTTCGAATCACTACCTGCTGTTTTTCACAATCAATGCGCGCTCCATTCCGACTAAGCCAATCTATCCCAACTACTACATTTATTTCCCTCATCGCAATAGGAATAAGATCTATACTAAACTTCACTCCGGCTATCTCTATTACATTACCTTTATACACATCACTCACAAAACGAAACTCCTCGTCCGCTATTTCTACTTCTAGCGGACTCTCTAACTTGTCCTTTACAATAGCAAAGTCTTTACAAAACGATAAAGAAACAAAAGATTTAGTAGCTCCCGAGTCAAATAAGACAAGGGCAGGTGATGCATTAACAGGAAAAATACTTGTCACGACATCTGGCTCCTCCTTTGCTTCATCTACGGTCATCTGGAACACTCGCCCCCGAGTCCTGGGTGCGTCGTTCTTCTTTCCCAATCCACCCTCTAGCATCTTCACCGGTGCGGTTCCCGAGTTCTGGACCGACCCGGTATTCATTGGGCACTCGTCAGCAAAATGGCCCGGCTTGTAGCACTTAAAACATATCTTTGCGGTCGCCTTGCAGTCTCGACTGATATGACCTGGTTGCCCGCATTTGTAACAGGTTCCGGAGCCCATACGGCATTCTCCCGGATGCTGTCGTCCACACTTCCCACAGCGGGGATGCTCTCTCTTGAACTCTTTCTTTACCTCCGGTTTATGACTCCCAGTTTTGAACCTCTTAGTCTGCTGAGGTTGAGTCTAAACCGTTTCTGCCCTTCTTGTCTTTCTTTGGCTCTCTAATTCGAGCTCTCTAGCCCGAGCCGCCTCGTGCATCTGCTGAAAATCAGTGCACCTTGCCATAACAACAAATTCTCTAATCTCCTATTTCAAAACTCTCCCATATCTGTACATTTTGGCCTTTTCATTCCTGACATACTCAGGACAGAAAAGGGACCGCTCCAAAAACTTGTTAGTGATCTCGTTCACCGACTCCGTAGTTTGCTCCATAGATAGAAACTCATTTGTGAGTCTCTCTACCTCAATTTGGGGCACATACTGTTCCATGAACAGTTCCTTGAACTGTTCCCAAGTCATGCTATCCACTTGTTCTGGCGTCCGAGCACGAACAATAAGGTTCCACCAGTCTTTCGCTGCCTTCCTCAGAAGGTTCGATGCGTAGCGAACCTTGACTTCCTCGGTACAAAAACTGGTGCGGAAAGCACCCTCCACCTCAGCTATCCAACGAGTGCTGGTTACGGGGTCCTTCTGCCCCTCAAACTGTGGCGGCTGATAGGCCGAGAAATCTCTGTAGCTTGTCCCCCGTGGTTGTACGCCTGACAAGCCCCCTGATCCACTGGCCCTGCTGGCCACAGCTGCCTCTACCTGACTACGAATTTCATTAGCCAGTTCCTGCTTTACCTGCTCAAAGAGACTTGGGAGTAACTCGTGAAGAACCTCCCCGACCTCAGCAGCGATCACACCTCTCAGATCAGGAATTTCCTGATCCTTTTCAATAATCGGTCTCTTGCCTTGCCTTCTAGTGTTCACCATTCTGATACATAAACATGATACTTTAGAATAATTCATCTACACCCCCCCCCCCCCTGAGCAAACTCCTAGCATAGTCCAGAGGTCCTAGCTTAGTTGTCTTTCTTTCTAACATGCTCCTTAGAAACCTTCTGCTTATACTCTCTTAACAAAATCCCTTTCTAGCATGTTACTACCCAACCCTCAACCTTGTCTGGTTCATAGAATTCTTTTGCAACTATATCAAGTCCCGACATGTACAATGTAATTGCAATGGTATGGGCCCTTATACCATTATAATTACACCCTCCATGTTTAGACTCAACACCGTCACTAAGGTTCCAATTCCCAGCTTAGTTGGTACCTTTAACATATATATCACAACATTTTCCATATCTACCACTTATCATATAAACATTATAATCATATTCTAATTCACATTATGCATCAACAAAACATATTTGAAATCATAACCTTGTCACATTGACCATATCTAGCATACATAAACATAATTACTCATCCAATACAGTTATAAAACTGGTCTTTCACAAAACTGAACATGCTTTATCATAAATCCTAATATGGAATAGTGTGCTCACCCCCGTCTTGATGCTCTGGACCGCAGCTCAGCCGTGAAAACTTTTTCTTTTAAAACACCCTTTCCTTATAAACCATTTTCTTACACGAAACAATTTTTTTTTTTTTAAAGGTTACTTATTTGAAAACTTGAGCACTTGGGTTTAAGTTCAAACACTCACCACTTGTGAATGCCCGAATCCCTTAAACCAAGGCTCTGATACCAACTGTAACATCCCTTATCTTTAAAACACTCATTTAACGGAAAGTAACCTTAAAATACAGCGGAAGATTTGTAATTAAAACATTTAGATAAAATCCCATAATCTTATAGAAAAGAGTACAAGTTTGCAACTTAAAACCAATAAGTTTGAGACAAACAATATTCAACTGAAAAGCTTAGAGAATCCAAAACTATCGTTCATCAAAAGAAAATATAAGCTGCTGAGCTGCCGCAAATCCAAAAGCTTCAAGCTGGAGCCTTTCCTTTATTCTTCGAAGATGTACCTGCCACTAAAAGATGAATAACAACGGGGTAAGCTTTCGCTTAGTGAGCACGCACCTATACCACATATCATCATGCATACATACTCGCATAAACATAGCAATCACATACATGTAACATCCTTCCATTCCTTAAGGCACAAAGCCAATAAGGAAGGTCATAACTAGACACTGGTACCAGGCCTCTTCTTACATAACATATTCTCTAGGGGTATTACTACCACCATAGGTACTCTTTCCTTTGGCAAAGCCAACATACACATAATCACCCATGCAATCCAACTACGTACACATAACTTACATAATATAGGTAGAGTACTCACCTGTCAAGATGTCAATTACCAAGTACTTCACAGTGTATAATAATCACCTCGTACCACCTATAACATTCATACATACACATATCATAACAAGCCCAAAAATGGAACTCTAATTCTATCCCAACTCTCATCCCGAAATGACATAGCTAGGATAGTCCAAATACCATAAAACTTTGCCAAACATCCCATTTCATACACCCCATTTCTATTGATTTCTAAACATAATACACATACCTTGCAATTCTAGACCGCGAACAACAATCCTCCTAGAACCTTTCACAACTTGAATCTTCCAAAATCACCAAATCATTCGCCTGGAAAATACAGCAACTTCGGACACTTGGTTCTCTCTACTGGGAACTCCGATGCCAAATCCCTCCGGTCAGAATGTAGACTAGAGGGTCGTGAAGTCGCTGTCCAAATTTCACGACGATCCAACGGTTAACGAAGGAGAATCGGTCGATCTTTCACAGCAGCTCACAAGAACTCCGAAAATCCCTTTCACAGAAACTTCGGACACTTGGTTCTCTCTACTGGGAACTCCGATGCCAAATCCCTCTGGTCAGAATGTAGATTAGAGGGTCGTGAAGTCGCTGTCCAAATTTCACGACGATCCAACGGTTAACGAAGGATAATCGGTCGATCTTTCACAGCAGCTCACAAGAACTCCGAAAATCCCTTTCACAGCAACTTCGGACACTTGGTTCTCTCTATTGGGAACTCCGATGCCAAATCCCTCCGGTCAGAATGTAGATTAGAGGGTCGTGAAGAAGCTGTCCAAATTTCACGACGATCCAACGGTTAACGAAGGAGAATCGGTCGATCTTTCACAGCAGCTCACAAGAACTCCGAAAATCCCTTTCTCTTTTCTCTCTTCTTTGCTAAAGAAACAAATGGCTGCAAATGAGGGTGTTTAGGGTTTCCATACCCTTTACATACATGCCAAAACACACCATCATCTTATAAAATTGATAAATTGGCCCCTAGATTCCTGAACACGTACATAACGACCCAAAAATTAACTCAACCCCAAAAGAGACAGTTAAATCACGTAAATTGGGAAACGGGGTGTTACATGACAAGCCTAAATCATCAGCTTTTGTTGATAAGGCTACTGCTACTTGTTTCAACTGCGAAAAGACAGGTCATTTCGCTAATGAGTGCAGGTCAAAGAAAGTCATGAGACCTTCAGCTTTCTCAAAGAAAAACTTTGTTCCAAGGAATAAAGATGACAAATACTCAAAGCTGAAGGAGAAGTATGCAAAGCTGAAAAGCTTTAAGAAGAAAGGAAAAGGCCTGATGGCTGACTATGATTGGGCTGCTTCTGATGAAGAAGCATCATCATCTGACTCTGAAGATGATGAAGCAAATCAATGTCTCATGGCCAAGATTGAAGAAGAGGAAGAAAGTTCAGACATTCCCTCCACTTCAACATCTGTCATTCAGGTATCACCTTCTTTCTTTACCAATATTGCAAATATTGATGAAGCTGATAGTCTCCGTAAGATCGATCTCTTGACTAGAAGTTTATACGAAGCCATGAACGACAAAACTGTGGTTGAAAACCAAAATCTTGATCTCGCTGAAAAGCTTAAAAACTGCCACCTTCAAATAGAAAAGCTTTCTAAAATTGAAGATGATTTTAAAGATCAAGTCTATTTAAATCAGCTAGTCAAAATCGAACGAGCAGAAGCTATCGCTGCATTAAAATCTGAACAAGCTACTGTTGAAGGATGGTGTAATTCTTCAACAAAGATCACTGAGATAATTAAGGCTCAGATTCCTCTGAGTGATAAGCGTGGTCTGGGTTATAAATATGATACTCCAAAACCAACCACTGAACGTTCAATGCTTAAATTTGGAACGTTCGTATCCTCAGTCGCTGACACTTCATCATCTCAGTGCTCCTCGTCCATTACACCAATCCCTGAGGAAACTCCTACCTCCTCAAAAGGTAAGGAGAAAATGGTTTATTCAAAACCTACCTCTGTCTCTAAAGACAAAGGTAAAGGAATTGTTATTTATCAAAATCCTTAGAAGGGTACCTTAGTACCAAAGCTGAATGCTTCTAAAGCCTCAGTGACCAACCCCTCTGGATCTAGAAAGCTGATCTCTGGATCTATTCAGCGATCTACTCCTAGACTCAGAGTGGATGTCCTTGGTAAGAAATCTGAAGAACTGAATGTTCGTCCCATTTCTAAAGCCAATAGTTTACTTGGTGCTGGCACTTCTAATTCGAAATTAAAAGCTCAGCATACAAGTGGTCCTAGAACTACTTTTAGTTATAGGAAATGTTATCACTGTGGACTTACCGATCATAATTGCTAGTAAGTGCCCCACAGCCACCAAAGCTGAAAAGATAGCTAAGGTGAAGATTGCCCCCAAGACAAAGAAGACCAACACCGATGCAAATCAGGTCAAGGTGACTCCTACCACTGAATTTAAGAAATTAACCAAAGTGAAGAAAGACAAAGCTGAATCTTCAAATGCTGCGAAGACCGCTGAACCTTCTATTCCAACTAGCTCCACTGACAAACGTGTATACATGGTTAAGTGGGTACCCAAGAAAAACTAATCTTCCTTTGTAAATGCAGGTTAAGAAGGGTATCTGATATCTCGATAGCGGATGCTCTAGACACATGACTGGAAAGAAAAACCTGCTCGCTGAATATAAGGAAGAGAAGGGTCCCTCTGTGACTTTCGGTGGAAATGGAAAAGGACACACCCGAGGGTATGGTGTACTTTCAAATGGTACAACCTCCTTCAGAAGAGTCGCATATGTTGAAGGGCTGAAGCATAATATTCTGAGCATCAGTCAGCTTTGCGACATGGATAACAAAGTGATTTTCACTAAGGAATCCTGCTTTGTCACTGACAAAAAGGAGAAGATAGCTCTCAGCGGTTATCATTTGGAAAATGTTTATGTAATAAACATGGACTCAACAACCACTGAGAACTCCTGTTTCTTCTCAAAGGCATTTTCTGATGTTAACTGGCTATGGCACAAGAGGCTCTCGCATCTAAATTTCAAGACACTGAATACTCTTTCCTCCAAAGAGTTAGTCACTGGCCTACCTCAGCATTCATACGCCAAAGAGTCTTTATGTTCAGCGTGTGAAAAAGGGAAGCAGACCAAGGCAAGCTTCAAGTCAAAGCAAGTCTCCTCAGTGTCATCTCCTCTACAACTACTCCATATGGATTTATTTGGCCCTGTTAACAAACAATCCATCGCTGGAAAGTAATATACGCTGGTCATAGTTGCTTAGCAGGCCTCTTTGTCGGTGTTTTTCGTGTCTTGGCCACCGTGGATTTGGTAACCATTCCCCTCTTCTTTTCGGCTTGGGGAATAGGGTTCTCCCCACTGTGGACATCTTCCGAAACATCACTCTTCTCCTTATCAAACTTAAAACTAACATACTGACTCTGATAATTTTCCTCCACTATTCTCTGCAACTCCTCGTTCTTAGCAAACAATTCTGCTTCAGCCTTCTTCCTCTCCTCCTCGAAGATCCTCTCCTTTTCTGCCCTAATCCTTGCCTCCTCTAGTTTCTTTTCCTCCTCTTCTTTTCGGACCCTTTCCTCCTCTTCTCTACGCCTTCTCTCGGCATCCTCCTTCCTCTTTCGTATGACTTCCTTTCGTTGAATGTATTCCTCCTCCAATCGCCGTTCTTCCTCTTCGGCTTGCAGAGCCTCGGTGTCAAAAAGGCTGGTACTCGTGGTTGAGACGCGTGGAGAGGAAATAGCCTTCGGGCTTTCTTGTTTGGAGGAACCTTCGTCTGGTGCACCAGATGTCATCGGTGCACTAGAAGTCGCCGGATTTTCGCCGGAGACCGGCGGTGGTTCATTAAGATCACCGGTGACGGTTTCCGGTGGGGTGTTTTCGGTGTTTCGACGGTGGACCGCCGCTCGATTAGGTGCTTGAGGGTTCGAAATCGGCCTCTTACTTCTAGCCATTGGAGGGATTTTGGTTCTGGTTCGTGTGAGAGAAATGGAGAAGAAAAAGATGGTTTTTGAATATTTGGAAGCAAAAGTGGTTTTTGGGGAGTTAATGGTGGGTTTTTGGGTTGAACCGGCGGTTTTTAGGAGAGAGAGGGACAAAGGACAATGATGATTTTCTTGGAAAATAGAGAACTAGGGTTATGTGGCAGCAAAAGTTGAGTAGTTGGCAGAAAAAGTGAAGTCTTATCAGCATTGGGCCCCACAAATGGTCCCATCGTCCGTCAGATTCAAGAGTGGGGAGCGCAGGGACCTCCGCCTTCCCCATTGCGAAGCGTTTTGTTGACTTTTTCTTTGAAAATTGGGAGTTGTGCCTACACACATAAAACCAGACTACCATGCAACATTAAAAAGAACAAAAAGAATAAAAACACAGCAAATAACAGAAATAAAATATTTACAAGTGGACCCAATGCTTCTTAACCATAGTGAGGTGGAGAGTGGGCAGGGATGTGGGCACTCTCATGCAGAAAATGCTTTACCCTTTGCCCGTTGACTTTAAAGGTCTGACCAGTCTGTGGAGACTTTAACTCCACTGTTCCAAAGGGACTCACCTTGACAATGGTGTATGGTCCCGTCCATCTGGATTTGAGTTTACCTGGGAAGAGCTTGAGACGGGAGTTGAATAGTAGTACCTTTTGTCCTTCTAAGAATTCCCTATGGTTGATCCTACGATCGTGCCACATCTTGGTCTTCTCTTTATACAACTTGGAGTTCTCATAGGAGTGTGGTACGTGCGAAATGTGTGTTTTAATCGCAGTGGGTTGCAAACTGTCCACAGTGGGAAGTGCAAGTGTACACTGTCCACTATGATCGTCACAGCAAGTAATAGTTGGTAAAATACCAGAATCGAATCCACAGAGACTGGACAATCAAGACAATACGGTTCTCATGAGCTCCTTTTACAAGTTTCAACTAGAGAGGAAAATAATACTTTGGTTTGGTTTGGTAAAATAGCTACTTGAAACGATTTACTAAATGCTAAAAAAGGAGGAATGTAGGTTGGATTTTCCTTAAATTTTATCTCAAATACTCGGTCCTTAGAGTGATCCTCGTATTCGTGGTGGACATTTTCGCTAGAAAAGCCCGGTTACAAAATACTCACACCGTTAGATAAAAATCCCATACTCTTAGTACTTGTTGTTTTGTCAATGGTAATCTCTAAATGGACCTTTTCAGGCCTCGATGGAATGTGTAGAGACAAATACTCTAAGTGTTTTTAATACACAAATTAGCTTGCCTACTACTCCAGTGGGCAGAGATTAGCTCACTGTGCCGACCTCACTTTCGTAAGTGTCAAAAGAATTCTTTCGAATCCCCTAGCATCATTCAAGCTCGTGTCACTGCGCTCTACTTATTTCTAAGTTAAGAACTAGACTTTAGATCCTTGCAAGTGATCAGCTTGTTCGCATCCTTGGGTAAATATCGAGAATGAAAGACCAAAACAACAAATATTCTAAGTATAAAGATTACTCAAGCATTTTTGATAAAATCCAGGTACTTCTCCTTCCTACATCCCAAAGGATGTTTAGCCTAACATTTCCGAAGTAAAGAAAACAAAAGATGAAGATTTGCACATAATAAAACTGAAAGTGACTTGAATTAACTGCTCACAGTGGGGAACGAGAAGTCGTCCCTGCACTGTGTAATACGAACTACAATTTAAACTAAGAAAGTAAATTACTGAAAATTAAAGCTAGTTACTGCAGTAAATAAAAGACTAAAGCTAATGTGGTAGTTGAGAGAATTTGAGACTAAAAGTATTCAAGGATGATAACCAAGCATGCATTTAATGGCACCCAAGTGCTCCTTTATATACTAGGAGAAGGAGTTGGGTATTACACAAAAGAGGTGGGTCTTCCAATGGGTAAAGACTGCTGAGTTGTGGCAGAATTCAGCTCCTTGTGCAATTCTTTTATCCAATGGTCCCTTCTCCAAGTCAATCTCCAAGTACAAAGAGGTGTACTTGATGCTATCTTCAATGAGAACTACCTTGTACTTCTCCAGCCATTTCTCTGCCATATGAACCTTCCTCCTCCAGAAAATTAGATCCCAACTAAAAGTTTCTTTTTGATTTCTTTTTGATCAGCTCGAAGAGTGGGGAACCGGAGTGGGCACTGTATACGTCACTGCGGATGAAAAATCGAGAAAACACCCAAAACTTCCCCAAATAATTTATTAAAGACCATGGTTCACTTCTTTTGCTCGTTTTCGTAAATCATACCAAGAATGGGGGTTTTTAGAAGTGAAATGGCTAAAATTGACAAAATAAAGTGGAAAATAAATGGAAATAATAACTCTAAAAATAGAGTTATCACAACCTCAAACTTAAATCATTATTTGTCCCTAAGTAATAAAAAGAAAGAAAGAAAATGAAACACAATGCATAAAAGGTCTTTGAGGGACTTACATATTTCTTGACTTGAATGGGCGTTGATCTCCTTCCTTCGATACTTCCTTCGGTTCCAAACTTGAAAATTTCACTTTTGTGTTTGACGAAACCTTTCCCTTGTTTACCTTTTGATCAATAGGGCTTTCTTGGGTTTGAAGGGTTTATGGCTTTTTTTCTTTTCCCAAGGGTTTTGGCAAAAATTTCCAAACATGGACCGAATATCTCGCTTTGAGATTTTTATTTCAAGAAGTGGGTGTTTAGTATTTTGCTATGATAAGAACGTACACTTTCAGGCTTTATTTGGGTATAATGAGTATGGCTATTTTTTTGTGAGGGTGGGTATTCTGATGGTCCAGAATAAGCACACCATCGTTTTCTGGGAGTGAGCACTTTGATGGTCCAGAAAAGGCACACCATCAATTTTGTTAGTGCTACTCCGATTTTCTTCTGTTTTTGTATTTTTGTGTTTTCTCTTTTTTTTTTTTTTTTTTGGGAGGGGGGTACGGCTTACCCACCTCAAACTTGGACTTCACAGTGTCCTCACTGTGAGCAAACTGGAGGTCACTCTGGAAGTTCCCACCTCAAACTTAAAATCTCACAGTGTCCCCACTGTGACATTGAATTAATGAACAAAGGTGGTGGTTTGGGGGTACAAAAAGGATCGTGTTTGGATGCGAAAAATGGCCTATATCATTTCACGGGACAAGTTGAGATTTGTACTTACAAAAGTGACCTTTTAAGTCGGAAGCCGAAAGTTGTACCTTGAAATGGAAACGAGGTCAAACAAGCATTCAAACAATCAATACGTTAGTACCCAAAAGTACCTACCTACCGGTAGGATTTTCATGCATCGATATTTAAAAAGTTAAAACAGCAAATAGTGTCAATGCCTAGCCATAGGCACAAAAAGATCAACCAAACAAAATAAAATTGTTTTTGGTGAGCAAAAGAGCGAAACCATTGTTTTAAAACAAACCATTCACGGGGTTTGGGTGGCTTGCGGTGACAGATCCGCATCATCATCATCGAACTCATCCTCACTGTCATTAACCGGGCAGATATCTTTCGGGAATTCTGGTAGCTGAGCAGCTAGCATTGGGTTGGCCTCTTTCATCATCAGGCCCGTCACCTCATCTCGTTCTCTTGTATACATCCAAAATTTCTGCGTGGCCCGGTTCTGATATCGCTGCTCACTTTCCAGCAACTCGATCCTGTATGTGAGCTTCTTTAAAGCTGCCAAAATCTCTCCCATTTGGTTGCTTGATGATCCGGCCTCGGTTGAATGGAGTGGGGTACCCTTCTTCTCCACAGTGGGCACTTCAGTGCCCACTATGTGCTCGTCGGCTATTCGCACATTGGGCTGTACCTGGGCAGGCTCAACAGACGGGCCTCCTATCTCTCTTCTCATCTTCTTAATTGTCTGAATACTGATGTTTTTCGTGGAAATGATCCACTGGTCTTCTTCAGCTGTGGGCACTCCGGCATCTATTAGCAATAGTGTAATAAGGCAAGGAAGGGGTAGGATTACCTTGGTTCGTGTTCTGGCCTGATGGATGGCACCATGCATTATGATTCCCAGATTGATCTTCTTTTTAGTGAGAACGCAGTAAAGCATGGCACACTTATGCATGGAGAGAGTCGTGTCGTGCGATGTTGGGGCCACCGAGGCCCTTAGGAATTGGAACCACACAGCAGCCTCAGTGGTGAGGCTGCCAGCATATAGACACCTTCTTTGGCCATCCTGATTCCATGGCCTTCCCTCAACTGCTATTTCTTTTAAAATCAATTCCTCATCAGCCGGAGTCATCTTTGCCAGGAACTGTCCGAAAGCACAAGGTTCCGGAGCTCCTCTACCTAACACTCGGTTTATATTGCCTGGAGTAAAGTCCACAACCTTTCCTCTGATCTTAACAAATGATTCTTTGGCTTGGGAGGCCTCAGCATAAAATTCTCGGACTAATGATGCATTAGCGCGGCGATTGGCAGTGGCAATGGTTGCCCAATCTTGCGCTACAAGTTTATCTTTGACAAAGGGATTTGCTTCTACAAAGTCGGGGTCGAAACCCCTCTCTAAATTCAACTTCCGAGTGCAAATACACTCAAAGTGGGTTCTAGCAGCTGGGGAAGTGAATTGCCTCGGTATCCCACTGGGGGCATGAGCAGTCCCCACAGTGGACAGATGTGGATTTTCAGAAAGGTTTTGTTCACTTCCCGTATTAGTATCACTAGAAGAAGAACTTAAAGAGGGTTCGATACCCTTACCTTTCCTCGACGCTTTTCTTTTCGGTTTTGCAGACGATGCCTTCTTGGATGCACCAGATCGTGTAACCATTCCCCTGTTCCTCTGGAGTGCTCTGGTTGGGGTTTCTTCACTGTGGGCAGTGGTGTGGACATCCTCCACACTATCAGCATTTTTGTTCTGGGGAATGTCTAATGTCTGAGTCTGCTCCTTAATCTTCTTCTGTCTTTCTTCTTCCTCACGAGCCAAACACTCCTCCTCTGCTTGTTTCTTTTTCTGCTCGAATATCCTTGCTTCTTCATCCTTCTTTCGTTCTTCCTCTTTCAATCGCTCCTCCTCCTCTCTTTTTAATCTTTCTTCCTCCTCTCGTTTGATTCTTTCCTCTTCTTCCTTTCTGATTCTTTCTTCTTCTTTCTTTCTGATTCTTTCTTCTTCCTCTCGACGCCTCCTCTCGACCTCTTCCTTTCTTTTTATAATGGCTTCCATTTTCTGTTTGAACTCCTCTGCTAACCGTCTCTCTTCTTCTTCGGCTAGAAGTGTCTCGGTCTCGAAATGGGTGATACTGTTGTCTGAGACGTGCGATGATGAAGTAGCTTTTGGGCTTTCGTGCTTTGAAGAACCCTCGTCGGCCGCACCGGAGATGATCGGGTTTTCGCCGGAGACCGGTGGCGGTTCGTTCAGGTCATTGGTGACGGCTTCCGGTGGTTGTTCCTCGGCGGTCCTGCGGCGGACGGCCGCACGTGTGAGTGCATCGGGGTTGGTGTTCATTCTCTTGGTTCTTGCCATTTTTAGGGTTTTGGAAGGGTTTTGCTGGTGGGTTTTTCGTAGAGAGAGAAATGAAGAAGAGAAAGTTTGTTGGGTAAATTTTGGAAGCCAAGGAGGTTAAGGTGGTTTTTGGAAATGTTTTCTTTTTAAAATTGGGGGGAAACCGCCGGTTTTAGGAGAGAGGGAGAGGATTGACAATGATAGCTTTGCTTGGGAAATGATGAACTATGACACCATGGCCTAAAAGTAGACTTGATGGCAGCAAAAGGTGAAAGCTTGTCAGCATTGGGCCCCAAAAATAGTCCTTTCATTCGTCAGGTGGGGAGTGGGGAGCGCAGTGACCTGAGCCTTCCCCACTGCAAAGTACTTTCCTTGATTTTTCTTCAAAAGGTGGCACGTTCTTCTACACACATTAAAACAAACTACCATGCAGAATTAAAAAGACCAAAAATAATAAAAAGACAACAAATAAGTGAAATAAAATATTTACAAACGGCTGTGAATTTCTCTAACCATAGCGAGGCGGAGAGTGGGCAGGGATGTGGGCACTTTCATGCAAAAAATGCTTTACCCTTTGCCCATTGACTTTAAAGGTTTGACCCGATTGTGGGGATTTCAACTCCACTGTTCCGAAAGGACTCACCTTGACAATGGTGTATGGTCCCGTCCATCTTGATTTAAGTTTACCTGGAAAGAGTTTGAGACGGGAATTGAACAATAGTACCTGTTGTCCTTCCATGAACTCCCTATGGTTGATTCGACGATCGTGCCACATCTTGGTCTTTTCCTTGTACAACTTTGCATTCTCATAGGAGTGATATCGCAACTCCTCTAGCTCATGTATTTGCAGACTCCTTTTGATTCCCGCGGCATCCTCACTCATGTTAAGCTCTTTAAGGGCCCAGAACGCCTTGTGCTCTAATTCAATCGGTAAATGGCAAGCTTTGCCAAAAACTAATTTGAATGGAGACATTCCCAGAGGAGTTTTATAGGCTGTTCGATAGGCCCAAAGAGCATCATCGAGTTTGATTGACCAATCTTTACGGTGTGGCTTAACAACTTTTTCCAAAATTCCCTTGATCTCACGATTTGAAAGCTCGGCCAACCCATTGGTTTGTGGGTGGTATGCGGTGGCCACTCTATGATGAATATCATATTTAGCAAGAACCAAGGCCATGACTTTGTTTACAAAATGGGTGCCTTCGTCACTAATTAATGCTCGTGGTGTTCCGAAGCGAGTGAATATATTTTTGTGTAAGAACTTCACCACAGTGTTAGCATCATTGGAGTGACAAGCAATGGCTTCTACCCATTTTGAAACATAATCTACCGCAACCAAGATGTAAAAGTTATTGTTGGAATTTGGAAAAGGTCCCATAAAATCTATCCCCCATACATCAAAAAGTTCGACCTCTAGAATGTTGTTAAGAGGCATTTCATTTCTTTGCGATATATTCCCCGTACGTTGACATTGCTCACAATTTTTCACGAATTCAAATGAGTCTTTAAAAACAGTGGGCCAAAAGAATCCACTTTGCAAAATTTTTGCTGCGGTACGGTTTCCACCGAAGTGGCCACCGTAGTGGGATGTGTGACAACCATGGAGTATTTGATGTTGTTCACTCCCATGGACACAACGCCTTAATATTTGGTCCGCCCCTATCTTGTACAAGAAGGGATCGTCCCAAACGTATTGTCGTGTGTCGTGTAAAAATTTCTTGAATGGTTGTCCACTCATCCCGTGGGGCTTAAGTCCACTTGCTAAAAAGTTTGCAATATCAGCATACCAAGGAGTTTCATTATGATGTTGCGCAGATAATAATTGTTCATCGGGAAAAGTTTCTTTTACCGGAGTGGGGTCAACAGTGCCCACTGTCTTCTCGAGCCTGGACAGATGATCAGCAACCTGATTGCTTGTTCCTTTTCTGTCGACGATCTGGAGGTCAAATTCCTGCAGCAACAGCACCCATCTGATCAACCTCGGTTTAGAGTCAGCCTTGTTGATCAAATATTTGATGGCTGCGTGATCGGTGTGTACTATGACCTTTGCTCCAATTAAGTAAGACCTGAAACGATCAAAAGCAAAAACTACTGCAAGTAGTTCTTTTTCGGTTACGGTGTAGTTGATTTGAGCCTCGATCAAAGTCTTGCTTGCATAGTATATTGGATGAAAAATCTTATCTTTTCGTTGGCCTAGTACTGCACCTATAGCCCAATCGCTGGCGTCACACATGACTTCAAATGGGAGTGACCAGTCAGGAGTGGTCACTATGGGTGCAGTAACTAAGGCTTTTTTGATTATTTCAAATGCGTTTCTACATTCTTTGGTAAAAACAAACTCTCTTTCATGTTGCAGCAGGTTACATAGGGGTTTAGTTATTTTGGAAAAATCTTTTATGAACCTCCTATAGAAACCTGCGTGACCTAAAAAACTGCGAATGCCTTTTACCGTTGTGGGCTCGGGAAGTTGGGAGATTACTTCTAGTTTTGCTTCATCAACTTCCAAACCCTTTTTCGACACAAGATGACCCTAAACGATGCCCTCTTCGACCATGAAATGACATTTTTCCCAATTTAGAATAAGGTCGTGGGTTTCACATCTCACCAAACTTTTTTCTAGATTCCTCAAACAGTTATCAAATGATGTGCCGATCACAGAAAAATCGTCCATAAAAACTTCTATGGTATCTTCTATCATATCAGTAAAAATGGCCATCATACAGCGTTGAAAAGTAGCGGGAGCATTACATAAACCAAAAGGCATTCTCCGGAATGCAAAAGTACCATATGGACAAGTAAAGGTGGTCTTTTCTTGGTCTTCGGGTGCGATGTGGATTTGGTTATATCCGGAGTATCCATCTAGAAAACAATAAAATTCCTTTCCCGCTAATCTATCAAGCATTTGATCAATAAAAGGTAACGGGAAATGGTCTTTCTTTGTTGCTAGATTCAGTTGCCTATAGTCCATGCATATTCTCCATCCCGTAACAGTCCTAGTTGGAATGAGTTCGTTCTTTTCATTTCTGACCACTGTTGTTCCTCCCTTTTTAGGGACACATTGAACGGGGCTCACCCAACTACTACTGGCAATGGGATAGATAATACCGGCATCTAACCATTTCAAGACTTCTTTCTTAACTACCTCCTTCATGATGGGGTTCAACCTTCTTTGGGGTTGGACTTTCCCCGGGTGGTCACTCTCCATGTTAATCTTATGTTGACATAAAGAGGGGCTAATCCCTCGAATGTCCGCTATGGTCCAACCAATTGCTCCCTTATGCTTTATCAACAAATCAATCAGAAGTTGTTCTTGTTTCTCACTAAGTTTGGAAGAGATAATGACGGGAAGTTTATTATCCTTAGCGAGATAAGCATACTTTAAATGGGAAGGCAATGGTTTAAGCTCTAACTCGGGAGGTTGTTCTATTGAAGGGGATTGAACATCTCTATCTTTGAAGTCCAGAGGTTCAAAAGCTGCAACCATTTCATTACACTCATCCTTGAAAGTGTCATTACTCTCTGATTCAGAGTGCTCACTGTCAATCCCCACTGTGGGAACTGTACTCCCCACTGTGGGCAAATTGCCAAAATTGTGGGTTTCATAAATCGAACTTAAGGCAAAACAATCTTCGGTGTCTATATATTTGAGAGATTTGAAAACATTAAAAGTTACCTCTTGGTCATTAACTCGCATCGTGAGTTCTCCTTTGTGCACATCGATCAAAGTACGTCCGGTTGCAAGAAACGGACGTCCTAAGATGATTGGGATTTCTTTATCGGCCTCATAATCTAAAACAAGAAAATCGGCGGGGAAGATAAATTTATCCACTTGGACCAAAACGTCTTCTATTTTTCCCTTGGGGTAGGCAATGGATCGGTCGGCTAGTTGTAATGTCACGGTTGTGGGTCTAGCCTCTCCAATCCCTAACTTGTTAAAAATGGACAAAGGCATCAAGTTGACACTAGCTCCTAAATCACAGAGTGCTTGGCCTACTTCTTGTCCTCCTATAATGCATGGAATGGTGAAACTACCCGGGTCTTTCAACTTAGGTGGAATCTTGCTTGTTAGGAGGGCACTACATTCTTCGGTCAAAGCCACAGTTTCAAATTCACCCAACTTCCTCTTTTTGTTCAAAATATCTTTTAAGAATTTAACATAGCTTGGCATCTGCTCGAGAGCTTCTACCAAGGGTATGTTAATGTGAAGTTGCTTAAAAATGTCTAAGAATTTTTTAAACTGAACATCGACATTTTTAGGCTTCATTCTTTGAGGAAATGGAATGTTTCGTGGGTCAATCTGAGTTTGCTGTGGTATTGGCTTTGGAACAGTAGTCTTTGGGACAGGTCCAAAAGTGGGAAGGTCAGGGATGTCGGTCCCCACTGTGGGGATCACAGTGACTTGAGGAGTGCCCACTGTGGTGCTCACAGTGGGTTTTTGAGGCGAATCATCAGATTCAAAAATGATATTTTTCAGATCCTTTCCACTCCTTAAAGTTATGGACTTGACATGTTCTGGTCCTTTTCCTATCACTCTAGCTTGCTCGGTATCACTCGGTAACGTTCCTGGTGGTCTATTCTTAACTTCAACGGCTAGCTGTCCTACTTGGGTCTCTATATTCCTAATGGCTGCTTGGGTTTGATTCATAAAACCTTTGAGAATCGACTCGATCGATTGTTGAGCCTCAGCTGGTTGGTTGGATCGTGGTTGGTATGGTTGTGGGGACTGCCCACTGTGATGTGGGGATTGCCCACTGTGATGTTGCTGAAATCCCGGGGGATTATATGGTCTTTGCTGGATGTGACTCGGTCCTTGGGGTTGGAGTCCTTGATTACCGGACCAAGAGAAATTCGGATGATTTCTCCAACCTGGATTATAAGTCTGCGAATAAGGGTTGTTCCTTTGGTTGGTCCCTATGACATTAACAGATTCGGGGTTTGCTGGACAATAGTCGAAAACATGCTCCTCTCCACAAAGGGAGCAGTTATCAGCGAGATGGGTTGCGGAATTGACTTGGCCTCGATTTTGATTTAAAACGATTTTTGTCAAGGCCACTAATTGTGCATTCATGGTTTTGAGTGCTTCGGAATCTATGGTGTTGGTCTTAGACATGGGTGCTCTCGGATTTGACCATTCGGTATTGTTGTTGGATACTTTTTCTAAGATTTGATATCCTTCGTTGTAAGTCATACTCGTAAATGTTCCACCGGCTGTTGCATCTAAGATGATTTTGGCTGCATTGGAAAGACCATTGTAAAAGGTCTCCAATTGGATGCAATGTGGGATGCCATGATGTGGGCACTTTCGAAGTAAATCTTTAAATCGTTCCCATGCATCCGAAACAGCCTCATCTTCCTCTTGCCTAAATAAAATTATATCATTTCGAAATCTAACATTCCTTGTTGGAGGAAAGTATTTTTGCAAAAATCTATCGGCAAGCTCTTGCCAAGTGGTTATCGAGTGAGGTGCATGTGCGTTCAGCCAAGATTTTGCTTTGTCCCTTAATGAAAAAGGGAAAAGCCTTAGTCTTAATGCCTCATCACTAACACCTTGCAATTGAAAGGAATCGGTCATTTCTAAAAAAGATTTTAAGTGCGAGTGTGGATCCTCAGATGGTGATCCTCCAAATTGACCCATGGCTTGGATCATTTGAAACATCACCGGTTTGAGTTCAAAATGCGTTGCAACAATATTGGGTCTCAAAATTCCGGAGCTTAAATCACCAACTCCGGAAGTAGCATAGTCCCGTATTTTTCGATCTTTGTTATCGGCAATCGTGATTGTGGTCTCCACTATAGGTGGCGGTATTGCAGCCATGTTCACAGTGGGGATCACAGGAGGTTGTCGATTTGTTTTCTTGCTTCTTCGTGTTTTTCGCAACGTTTTTTCTATTTCGAGATCTATTGGAACCAAATGTTCGAATTGTCGCCGTGGCATACAATACGAACAGCTTAGAAAAACTAGTTACTCGGGCTCGAACAAAAACTAATGTCTTGAGATTTAAAATCACGCCAGTCCCCGGCAACGGCGCCAAAAACTTGGTACGTGCGAAATGTGTGTTTTAATCGCAGTGGGTTGCAAACTGTCCACAGTGGGAAGTGCAAGTGTACACTGTCCACTATGATCGTCACAACAAGTAATAGTTGGTAAAATACCAGAATCGAATCCACAGAGACTGGACAATCAAGACAATACGGTTCTCATGAGCTCCTTTTACAAGTTTCAACTAGAGAGGAAAATAATACTTTGGTTTGGTTTGGTAAAATAGCTACTTGAAACGATTTACTAAATGCTAAAAAAGGAGGAATGTAGGTTGGATTTTCCTTAAATTTTATCTCAAATACTCGGTCCTTAGAGTGATCCTCGTATTCGTGGTGGACATTTTCGCTAGAAAAGCCCGGTTACAAAATACTCACACCGTTAGATAAAAATCCCATACTCTTAGTACTTGTTGTTTTGTCAATGGTAATCTCTAAATGGACCTTTTCAGGCCTCGATGGAATGTGTAGAGACAAATACTCTAAGTGTTTTTAATACACAAATTAGCTTGCCTACTACTCCAGTGGGCAGAGATTAGCTCACTGTGCCGACCTCACTTTCGTAAGTGTCAAAAGAATTCTTTCGAATCCCCTAGCATCATTCAAGCTCGTGTCACTGCGCTCTACTTATTTCTAAGTTAAGAACTAGACTTTAGATCCTTGCAAGTGATCAGCTTGTTCGCATCCTTGGGTAAATATCGAGAATGAAAGACCAAAACAACAAATATTCTAAGTATAAAGATTACTCAAGCATTTTTGATAAAATCCAGGTACTTCTCCTTCCTACATCCCAAAGGATGTTTAGCCTAACATTTCCGAAGTAAAGAAAACAAAAGATGAAGATTTGCACATAATAAAACTGAAAGTGACTTGAATTAACTGCTCACAGTGGGGAACGAGAAGTCGTCCCTGCACTGTGTAATACGAACTACAATTTAAACTAAGAAAGTAAATTACTGAAAATTAAAGCTAGTTACTGCAGTAAATAAAAGACTAAAGCTAATGTGGTAGTTGAGAGAATTTGAGACTAAAAGTATTCAAGGATGATAACCAAGCATGCATTTAATGGCACCCAAGTGCTCCTTTATATACTAGGAGAAGGAGTTGGGTATTACACAAAAGAGGTGGGTCTTCCAATGGGTAAAGACTGCTGAGTTGTGGCAGAATTCAGCTCCTTGTGCAATTCTTTTATCCAATGGTCCCTTCTCCAAGTCAATCTCCAAGTACAAAGAGGTGTACTTGATGCTATCTTCAATGAGAACTACCTTGTACTTCTCCAGCCATTTCTCTGCCATATGAACCTTCCTCCTCCAGAAAATTAGATCCCAACTAAAAGTTTCTTTTTGATTTCTTTTTGATCAGCTCGAAGAGTGGGGAACCGGAGTGGGCACTGTATACGTCACTGCGGATGAAAAATCGAGAAAACACCCAAAACTTCCCCAAATAATTTATTAAAGACCATGGTTCACTTCTTTTGCTCGTTTTCGTAAATCATACCAAGAATGGGGGTTTTTAGAAGTGAAATGGCTAAAATTGACAAAATAAAGTGGAAAATAAATGGAAATAATAACTCTAAAAATAGAGTTATCAGAGTGATATCGCAACTCCTCTAACTCATGCATTTGTAAACTTCTTTTGATACCCGCAGCATCCTCACTCATGTTAAGCTCTTTAAGGGCCCAAAACGCCTTTTGCTCCAATTCAATCGGTAAGTGGCAAGCTTTGCCAAAAACTAATTTAAATGGAGACATTCCCAAAGGAGTTTTATAGGCCGTTCTATAGGCCCAAAGAGCATCATCAAGTTTGGTTGACCAATCTTTTCGGTGCGGTTTAACAACTTTTTCCAAAATCCCTTTTATTTCACGATTTGAAAGCTCGGCCAAACTATTGGTTTGCGGATGGTATGCGGTGGCCACTCTATGATGAATATCATACTTAGCAAGAACAGAGGCCATGATTTTATTTACAAAATGGGTACCCTCGTCACTAATCAATGCCCGTGGTGTTCCAAAACGAGTGAAAATGTTTTTATGCAAAAATTTCACCACGGTGTTGGCATCATTTGAGTGGCAAGCAATGGCTTCTACCCATTTTGAAACGTAATCTACCGCTACCAAAATATAAAAGTTGTTGTTGGAATTTGGAAAAGGTCCCATGAAATCGATTCCCCAAACATCAAAAAGTTCAACCTCTAAAATGTTTTTAAGAGGCATTTCATTTCTTTGCGTAATGTTCCCTGTACGTTGACATTGCTCGCAATTTTTCACAAATTCATATGAGTCTTTAATAACAGTGGGCCAAAAGAATCCACTTTGCAAAAATTTTGCGGCGGTACGGTTTCCACCAAAGTGACCACCGTAGTGGGATGTGTGACAACCAAGGAGTATTTGATGTTGCTCACTCCCATGGACACAACGCCTCAATATTTGGTCCGCCCCTATCTTATACAAGAATGGATCGTCCCAAACATATTGTCGTGTGTCATGTAAAAATTTCTTAAATGGTTGTCCACTCATCCCATCGGGCTTAAGTCCACTAGCTAAAAAGTTTGCAATATCAGCATACCAAGGAACATTATTCTCATGATGCTGAGCAGATAACAATTGTTCATCGGGAAAAGTTTCTTTTACCGGAGTGGGATCAGGAGTGGGATGAACAGTTCCCACTGTCTTCTCAATTCTTGACAGGTGGTCTGCGACCTGGTTACTTGTTCCTTTTCTGTCTACGATTTCCAGATCGAACTCCTGTAGCAATAACACCCATCTAATCAACCGTGGCTTGGAATCAGCCTTGTTGATCAAATATTTAATTGCCGCGTGATCTGTGTGTACTATCACCTTCGTCCCTATCAAGTATGACCTGAAACGATCAAAAGCAAACACCACCGCAAGTAATTCTTTTTCCGTAACAGTGTAATTAATCTGAGCCTCAATCAGTGTTTTACTTGCATAATAAATGGGGTGAAAGACTTTGTTCTTTTTCTGTCCGAGAACAGCCCCCACAGCCCACTCGCTGGCATCACACATTACTTCGAATGGGAGTGACCAATCAGGAGTGGTCACTATGGGTGTTGTGACTAATGCTTCCTTGATTTTTTCAAAAGCCTCTCGGCATGCTTGGGAAAAAATGAAATCTTTTTCGTGTTGTAATAGGTTGCATAGGGGTTTTGTAATTTTCGAAAAATCTTTGATGAACCTCCTATAAAAACCCGCATGACCCAAAAAACTTTGAATGCCTTTTACCGTGGTGGGTTCGGGAAGTTGTGCCACTACTTCAAGCTTGGCTTTATCAACTTCCAACCCTCTTCTTGAGACAAGATGTCCTAACACAATACCCTCTTTGACCATAAAATGACATTTTTCCCAATTTAAAACTAGGTCGTGGGTTTCACATCTCACTAGGCTTTTCTCTAAATTTCCCAAACAATTTTCGAATGATGTCCCTATCACAGAAAAATCGTCCATAAAAACTTCTATGGTGTCTTCTATCATGTCGGTGAAAATGGCCATCATACAACGTTGAAAAGTGGCGGGGGCATTACATAATCCAAATGGCATTCTCCGGAATGCAAAAGTGTCGTAGGGACAAGTAAAGGTGGTCTTTTCTTGGTCCTCGGGTGCAATGTAGATTTGGTTGTATCCGGAGTATCCATCTAGAAAACAATAAAATTCTTTTCCCGCCAACCTATCAAGCATTTGGTCTATGAATGGTAAGGGAAAATGGTCTTTCTTAGTGGCTAAGTTGAGTTGTCTATAGTCCATGCATATCCTCCATCCCGTGACAGTCCTAGTGGGAATGAGCTCGTTCTTTTCGTTCTTCACTACGGTTGTCCCTCCCTTTTTAGGGACACATTGGATGGGGCTCACCCAACTACTACTAGCAATGGGATAGATAATGCCGGCATCTAACCACTTCAAGACTTCTTTCTTAACTACATCCTTCATGATGGGGTTAAACCTTCTTTGAGGTTGGACTTTCCCCGGGTTGTCACTCTCCAAATTGATCTTATGTTGACATAAAGAGGAGCTTATTCCTCTAATGTCCGCTATCGTCCAACCAATTGCCTTTTTATGCTTTTGTAACAAATCGATCAGAAGTTGTTCTTGTTTCTCGCTAAGTTTGGAAGATATAATAACGGGAAGTTTGTTATCCTTAGCGAGATAAGCATATTTTAAGTGGGAAGGCAATGGTTTAAGCTCTAACTCGGGGGGTTGTTCTATTGAAGGGGGTTGAACATCTCTATCCATAAAGTCGAGAGGTTCAAAGGCTGCTACTAAGGCGTTACACTCATCCTCAAAAGTGTCTTCACTCTCAGATTCAGAGTGTTCACTCTCACTCCCCACTGTGGGCATTGTTTCAAAACTGTGGGTTTCATTAATCAAACTCAAAGCGAAACAGTCCTCGGTATCTATATACTTAAGAGACTTAAAGACATTGAAGGTTACTTCTTGGTCATTGACTCTCATCGTGAGTTCTCCCTTGTGCACATCAATCAAAGTTCGTCCGGTTGCAAGAAACGGACGTCCTAAGATGATTGGGATTTCTTTATCGGCCTCATAATCTAAGACTAGAAAATTGGCGGGGAAGATAAATTTATCCACTTGGACCAAAACGTCTTCTATTTTTCCCTTGGGATAGACAATGGACCGGTCGGCTAGTTGTAATGTCACGGTTGTGGGTCTAGCCTCTCCAATCCCTAACTTGTTAAAAATGGATAACGGCATCAAGTTGACACTAGCTCCTAGATCACAGAGTGCTTGACCTACTTCTTGTCCTCCTATTGTGCATGGAATGGTGAAACTACCCGGGTCTTTCAACTTAGGTGGAATCTTGCTAGTAAGGAGGGCACTACATTCTTCGGTCAAAGCCACAGTCTCAAATTCACCCAACTTCCTCTTTTTGTTCAAAATATCTTTTAAAAACTTAACATAGCTTGGCATTTGCTCGAGAGCCTCTACCAAGGGTATGTTAATATGAAGTTGTTTAAAAATGTCTAAAAACTTTTTAAACTGAACATCGACATTTTTAGGCTTTATTCTATGAGGAAAGGGTATGCTTCGTGGGTCAATCTGAGTTTGCTGTGGTATTGGCCTTGGAATAGTCGGTTTTGGGGCAGGTCCAGGAGTGAGAAGGTCAGGAATGTCGGTCCCCACTGTGGGGATCACAGTGACTTGAGGAGTGCCCACTGTGGTGCTCACAGTGGGTTTTTGAGGCGAATCATCAGATTCAAAAATGATATTTTTCAGATCCTTTCCACTCCTTAGTGTGATGGACTTGACATGTTCAGGTCCTTTGCCTATCACCCTGGCTTGCTCGGTATCACTCGGTAACGTTCCTGGTGGTCTATTCTTAACTTCAACGGCTAACTGTCCTACTTGGGTCTCTATATTCCTAATGGCTGCTTGAGTTTGATTCATAAAACCTTTGAGAATTGACTCGATTGATTGTTGTGCCTCAGTGGGTTGAGTAGGGCGTGATTGGTATTGTTGTGAGGATTGGCCTTGGTGAAAATTTGGTGGGTTCTGCCCACTGTGATGTGAGTTCTGCCCACTGTGATGTTGCTGAAATCCAGGTGGGTTGTGTGGTCTTGATTGGCCATGACTCGCCCCGTGGGGTTGGAGTCCTTGATTTCCCGACCAAGAGAAATTTGGATGATTTCTCCAACCTGGGTTATAGGTTTGTGAGTACGGGTTGTTTCTTGGGTTGGTCCCTATAACACTTACGGACTCGGGATTTGCTGGACAGAAGTCAAAAACGTGCTCTTCTCCACAGAGTGAGCAGTTTTCAGGGAGATGTGTTGCGGAATTGACTTGGCCTCTATTTTGGTTCAAAACGATTTTGGTCAAGGCCACTAACTGCGCATTCGTGGTTTTAAGTGCCTCGGAGTCGATGGTGTTGGTCTTTAGCATGGGTGCTCTCGGATTGGACCACTCGGTATTGTTGTTGGACACTTTTTCTAAGATTTGATACCCTTCGTTGTAAGTCTTACTTGTGAATGTTCCACCGGCTGTTGCATCTAAGATGATTTTGGCTGCATTGGAAAGACCATTGTAAAAGGTCTCCAATTGGATGCAACATGGGATGCCATGGTGTGGGCATTTGCGAAGTAAATCTTTAAATCGTTCCCACGCATCCGAAACAGCCTCATCTTCTTCTTGTCTAAACAAAATAATATCATTTCGCAATCTTACATTTTTCGTGGGAGGAAAATATTTTTGCAAAAATTTATCGGCAAGTTCATCCCAAGTGGTTATCGAATGAGCTGCATGTGAGTTCAGCCATGACTTTGCCTTATCCCTTAGTGAAAAAGGAAAAAGTCTTAGTCTTAATGCTTCATCACTCACACCTTGCAACTGAAAGGAATCGGTCATTTCTAAGAAAGATTTTAAGTGCGAATGCGGATCCTCAAATGGTGATCCCCCAAATTGACCCATGGCTTGGATCATTTGGAACATCACCGGTTTGAGTTCAAAGTGGTTTGTTTCAAGATTGGGCCTTCTAATCCCGGAGCTTAAATCACTGACTCCGGAAGTAGCATAGTCTCGTATTTTTCGATCTCTGCTATCGGCAATCGTCACTGTGGTCTCCACTACAGGTGGCGGTACTGCAGCCATGTTCACAGTGGGGATCACAGGGGGTTGTCGATTTTTGTTTCTGCGTCTTTTCCGAAAAGTTTTCTCTATTTCAAGATCGATTGGTAACAAAGGTCCGTGTTGTTGCCTTGGCATACAACACGAACGGTGCTAGAAAAACGAGTTACTCGGGCTCGAACAAAAACTAATGTCTTGATATTTAAAAATCACGCCAGTCCCCGGCAACGGCGCCAAAAACTTGACACGTGTGAATGGTACATGCAAAATAAACCACAGCGGGTTGTAATCTGTCCACAGTGGGCAGCGCAAGTGTACACTGTCCACTATGATCGTCACGGCAAGTAATAATCGGTAAAATACCGGAATCGTATCCACAGAGACTGGGCTATCAAGACAATTCGGTTCTCATGAGCTCCTTTTACAAGTTTCGATTAGAGAGGAAAATAATATCTTGAGTTGGTTTGGTGAAATAACTACTTTTAACGATTTTACTAAAGATTTAAAAGATGGAATGTAGGTTAGATTTTCCCTAGATTTTATAGTAAATACTTGATCTCAAAAAGTGATCCTAGTAATTGAAGTCGGTCTTTTCGCTAGAAAAGCCCGGTTACAAAATACTCACACTGTTAAGTAAAAATCCCATACTAGTTGTACTTGTTGTTTTGTCAATGGTAATCTCAGAATGGACCCTCTCGGGCCTCGATGGAATGTGTAGAGACAAATACTCTAAGTGTTTTACATACACAAATTAGCTTGTCTACTACTCCAATAGGGAGAGATTAGCTCACTATGCTGACCTCACTCTCGTAAGTGTCATAAGAATTCTTTCGAACTCCCTAGCATTATCCAAGCTCGTGTCACTACGTTCTACCCATTTCCGAGTTGAGAACTAGACTTTTAGATCCTTACAAGTGATCAGCTTGTTCGCATCCTTGGGGTATAATCGAGAATGAATAACCAAAACAACAAATATTCTAAGTATAAAGATTACTCAAGCATTTTCTCTAAAATCTAGGTACTTCTCTTGCCTACATCCCAAATGATGTTTAGCCTAGCATAACTGAAGTAAATAAAACACAAGATGAAGATTTAGACATGATTGAAAAAGTGACTTTGAATTACTGCTCACAGTGGGGAACGTAAGTTGCCCACTGTTCGAGAACTACAACTGAAAGTTAAACTAGAACTTTAAAAACACCAGAAATTAAAGTTACACTACTGCAGAAAATTAAAACTAACAATTGTTCTAAACTTGAGAGAATTTTAGTCTACAAACTAAGATGCTTGCTAAAATTAAAGATTGACAATTGATTGATGATGATCCATTTAATGACCCAAGCCCTTCCTTTTATACACCAAGGAAAGAGTTTGGGTAATACCCAATGAGATCTTTTGACTTTTCATCAGCTGAATTATGGGAGCACAAGGACCATTTGTGCCCCATGTTTCTTCTTTAACCAAGGGCTTGATGCTTCTAACCATGGGACTCTTCAAAAAGTTGACTTCTAGGCTCTTAGGTATGAATATTAAATTCACTTTGCCATCTTCTTTAGGAGCAAGCCTAGAATAAAATAATCCCCATGCTTGTACTTGTTACTGAACCTTCTAACTGCCCCCACCATGCTGTCTAACTCAGATTTCTTCTTTTTGTCTTTTCCAGCGGCAGCAGTGGGGAACCGGAGTGAGCACTGTTCACGTCACTGTAGATAAAACGTGAAAACTACCCAAAATCCACCAAATAATTTATTAAACACAAAGGTTTACTCCATTTGCTCATTTTCGACATTTATACTAAGAATGAGGGTTTTTGAGAGGCGGAATGGCTAAATTTGACAAAATAAAATCCGAAATTCAAAGAAATAATAACTCTATAAATAGAGTTATCATTACACATGGGTAATGTTTCTCCGTTCTAAGAGTGACACCCCTGAAGAACTCATCACCTTTGTTCGGAAGATGGAAACTCTGAACAATATGACTGTTCGCTCAATAAGGAGTGATCATGGAACTGAATTCAAAAACAGTTCTCTTGATTCCTTCCTTGAGAGTAAGGGTATTTCTCACAACTTTTCGTCAGTGAGAACACCGCAACAAAATGGAGTCGCTGAAAGAAGAAATAGAACAATTATTGAAGCTGCACGTTCAATGCTCAGCGATTCTCACCTGCCTACTCAGTTTTGGGCAGAAGCTGTCAACACTGCTTGTTTTACGCAAAACAGGTCGTTGATAGTTAAAAGATTCAAAAAGACAGCCTATGAACTCTTTCATGGGAGAAAGCCTTCAATCAGCTTTCTTCACATCTTTGGATGTCAGTGTTTCATACTGAACAACAGAGATGCCCTTGGAAAGTTTGATCCTAAGGCTGATGATGGAATCTCTCTTGGATACTCCTCAGTCTCCAAAGCCTTCAGAGTCTTCAACCGTAGAAGACAAACTGTAGAAGAAACTATTCACGTCACGTTTGACGAATCCCGTTCAGCGAACTCTAAACCGTCCGCTGATACTGAAGAACTGAATCAATGGATGTTTTCTCATCTTGGTGATTCAGAAGAAGTTCCCACTCCTCATGCTCACACCGTAGAAAATGATGGTCCTACTATCATTCCAGATATCCAGAATAGTGAAGCTGAAACATCTTGGGTCTCAGCTGTTCCTATAAACCCTATACCTGTAGTTGATCCAAATATCTCATAAATTCCATCTATTTCTCAGCAATCAGTGAATGAAGTGACAAATGCAAACATTCCTCTCTTAGCTGATAATCCAGAAGTAGCTGAAGCCTCATCTTCAGTTTCTCCAGTTCAGACTGAATCAGCGACGTATGCTCCGGCTCAGCGATGGACTGTAAATCACCCAATCGATCAAATTCTTGGTGATCCCGACGCTGGTATTCAGACTCGTAGAAGTGCAGGTAATATTTGTTTATTTGTTAACTTTATTTCTCTAACTGAACCAAAGAAAATAGATGATGCCCTCAGAGATCCAAACTGGGTCAGCGCTATGCAAGAAGAGCTGACTGAATTCGAAAGAAACAAAGTTTGGAAACTCGTTCGTAGACAAACTGACAAAACGGTGATAGGCACTAAATGGGTCTATCGAAACAAGTTGGACGAACATGGTACTGTAACTCGCAACAAAGCTCGTCTTGTTGCTCAGGGATACAGACAAGAGGAAGGCATAGATTATGACGAAACATTTGCTCCAGTAGCAAGACTTGAATCTATTCGTCTTTTCTTAGCATATGTTGTACACAAAAACTTCACTGTACATCAGATGGATGTTAAGTCAGCATTTCTGAATGGAAAGCTGAATGAAGAAGTTTATGTGGAACAACCTCCAGGATTCTCAGATCCTAAGCGTCCAGGTTATGTTTATAAACTGGACAAGGCACTTTATGGCTTAAAGCAAGCTCCTCGTGCATGGTATGATACTCTCTCTACTTATCTCCATATTGAAAAATTTGAGAGAGGTAAGATTGACAAAACTCTATTTTTTAGAAAAGTGAAAGGTCATATCATTTTAGTTCAAATATATGTTGATGACATTATATTTGGTTCTACTAACCCTGAGCTTTGTACTCGTTTCGCTGATAGAATGAAAGATGAGTATAAAATGAGTATGATGGGTGAACTAACATATTTCCTTGGTCTTCAGATTAAGCAAACTGAAAAAGGAACTTTCATTAATCAGGGAAAATATGTTAAAGATATGCTGAAGAAATTCGACTTAACTGAAAGTTCAGCTATGAAAACCCCTATGGCACCACCGCTGACACTTGATAAGGACACAAATGGTGTTCCTGTCAATGTCACGCTGTACCGTGGGATGATCGGCTCACTATTGTATCTTACAGCTAGCCGACCTGATATTATGTTTGCAACATGCTTGTGTGCACGATATCAAGCTGAACCTAAGATATCTCATATGAAAGCTGTAAAGCGAATCTTTCGATATCTTAAGGGTACAGCGAATCTAGGCCTTTGGTATCCCAAAGACTCAGGATTCGATCTAACCGCCTATTCAGATAGTGATTTTTCAGGTTGCAAAATGGATAGGAAAAGCACCACAGGAGGATGTCAGCTCCTGGGTGGAAAGCTGGTAAGTTGGACAAGTAAGAAGCAAAACTCAGTGTCCACTTCCACAGCTGAAGCTGAATATGTAGCCGCTGGAAGCTGTTGTTCTCAAGTCTTGTGGATGAGAAATCAGCTACTAGACTATGATCTTCAGCTCTCCAAAATTCCAATCTATTGCGACAGCACTAGTGCCATCGCTATAGCAAACAATCCAGTGCTACACTCAAAGACAAAACACATAGAAATCAGATATCATTTTATCAGAGATCATGTGATGAATGGTGATATAGAACTTCATTTTATCCCAACTGATTATCAGTTAGCTGATTTATTTACCAAACCTCTTGATGAGACAATATTCAACTTTCTCATCAGCGAGCTTGGAATGCTGAACTTTGAAGGGTAAAATCTTCAGCGGTTCACATTAATCAGCGATAGGATAAAATCAACTCGTATAACCTATTCAATCATCTTCTCTCTGAATAAACTTGGTTAAACTGATATCCAGGTATGTTTTCTCTCTCTGACAAACGCATGAAAATGCAGGATTTCAAAAACAAATGCATCGCTGAATATCTCTTCCTTAACAGCGATATTTTGAAAGTTCTTAAAACCTTCACTGATATATCTTCTATTCAGTGCTTCATGTTTTTCAAAAGAGTCCCTGAGCTTTCAAAACCTCAGAGACATCCTAAAAGAATGTGAAAGGACAGTTGTGACGCCATTGCAACGGATAACACCAGGCACGACTTCTTTCTGACACACGTTTGCACGTTTCGTTCAAACTTCCAATCAAATGCAAACACGTGTCCGTGTCATGATGAAAACCTTTTCCCGCTCAAGGTTTTCTCTCTCTAAAACTCCCTATATAAACAACTCTTGGTTTATATTTGTCTTTTACGCGATCAATCTTCCTCCGCAAGAAAAGAATTACTGTTGCATTTGTGCTCTCAAATCTTCAAAGAACTGTTCATCATATTCTTCATCAAAACATCAAGGTTAATATGTTCATTATTTTTCAAATGCAGATAACTTGTTTCTGATCTTATCATTGTTTTAAACAAGATCAAACAAAAGAACTTCTTAAAAATAAAATCATTTCTTTCATGGTTTTATGAACACAACCATTTCATGGTTGTTCTTCAAGTTTTAAATCTAAATCTTAAACGTGTTCTTCATTCGTATCCAGATTTTTTTAGAAACTGGAATACAAGAATTTATGGGTTTTACATTTCGTTTCAAAATCATGAAAAACCCTAATCTTCATTAAGACATTTATGTCTGAATGAAATGGACAAAATTCGAACCATCTTAATGGAAATTCTTTCCATACTAAGACAATTCTTATTTGTTAACATCTTTGGTTGAACTGATAATACAGAGAAATGGCATCTTCAAAGATCAATGTTACCGCTGAGTCCATCTCCGCTGACTCTGAGGAAGTGGACATCATCAAAGCCCCTCAGGTTAAGTTCAAGCTGGATCAACTAGATTGGACCAAGGTCAACAACCTCTCTGCGCTTCTCGAGTTTCCTCCTCGAAAGCAAGTCACACATCTGGATGATGCTGTGAATTTCCTGAAAAACTGCTGCATTTCAACAGCCCTGACCATCACACCTCCCGCAAGTCAGCTACTACTATCCCAGTTCTGGTACTCTGCCAGACACACTCAGCTACCCTCCGCCAAAGATACATCCAAAACCATCGATTGCATACTCAGCGATACTGAGTATGGTACAATTAAGATAACCCCCGCTATCATTCGAAAAGCCCTGAACTTCCCCAATGCTACCAAAGAAAAACCATTTGTTCCACTCCCTGAGCATAAGAAGCATGCTGACAGAGAAGCAATCATTGCTTTCCTCGACGCAATGGGTTACATCTGGGAAACTGGAAGGGACAAGAAGCCCGAGAAGAAGCTGACGCTGATAAAGAAATCCAAAATGCCTAGCGAGATGAATTTCATCTTCGCACACCTGATCAGCTGCATGACAGCGAAGACCGGCTCCTCTGATCAAGCCGCTCAACCTCAGCAGGCTATGGGATACGCACTGCTGAAAGGTCTACATATTGACTGGGCATCTATCATTTATGATGACCTAGTGCAAAGAGTAGATTCTGCTGCTGACAGACCTGCATGGGTTCCCTACCCCCGTTTCATCAGCGCCATCTTCCAATATGGCCTGAAGGACAGCTATCCTCAAGAGGGTGACCTAAAACTTTCTCAGGTTGGCCCTAAGGTGCTCGATTTCAAACCTGTCGACAATGAGGTACGTCTCTCTACCCTTCTCTCTCTTCTTAACCCCAATTCTTCGACTTCTGTGGCTCCTTCAGCGACAATATCCATCGCTGATGCCCCGGCCACACAATCCTCTCCTTCTAAGAAAAAGAAACACTCTCACACCCAACTTGATTCCAAAAGAATCAAGAAAACCAAGGAGCAACCCCAGCAATTCCATGCTGAAGACTCCTCAGCTCATTCTGACGAGCTGAAGGAAAGTTCCGTGGTACGCTCTGCCACACCCGTTCAAGCCATCCCTCCAATCCAGACTTCAGCGTCTCCAAACGCTGAGGTTAGAAACTTGGAACCTACCCAACCTCCCTCAGTCTCTCAAAAGACTGATGAAGTGATTCTCAGCGATTCCAACGCTGAACTCCGTACCCGAACCCCTTTCTTATCCTTCGCTTCTCCCCCCACTCCCTTGGACACTCCTCCAAAGAACACTGGAGATGCCATCATTCCAGAAGCCACCGCTGACGCTTCTCAACGAATGATGAAGACAGGACCTGCAGAGATCACCATACCTCACCGAACTTTTGAGGAAGATATGGAACATTTTTCAGGAATCCGCAACTTTGACGATTTCGTCAATCCTCCTGCAGGTACAAATCAACCCATATATACTGTAACTAAACCTGAAACTTCTGAGCTTTCCTTTGTTCACAAGTACTTATGTGTTACAGGTCCGAATTTGGGAGACATCAACGAGTCTCTGAAGTCCGTGGAAACAAAGCTGACAGATCTCACCACCACACTCTCCAACAACTCTACAGTTGTAACCACCGCTGGAGAAAATTTGATAACGCTGACAACGGTGGTAGAGAAGAAGGCTTCCGCAGATGACTTGAAGCAAGTTGATAAGACTCTCAGCGACTTTGCTAAGGTGCTCGCTGATATCTACACAGACTACACCTCACTCAAACAATCAGTTTCCTCCATGTCCGGCGAAGTAACAACGCTGAAGACATCGGTTGGAGCACTAGAGGGTGATATGTCTGCTGTGAAGACAAATGTTCAAACTCTGACGACTGACTTAGGCTCTGTAAAGACCGACGTTGGTTCGATGAAAACAATGCTTGAAGAGCTGCTCAACAAGGCGAGAACTCCTGCTCCTGAACCTACCCCTGTATTGGAAACTTTCACAGCGGCAGATCGCAAAGAGCTGGAAAAGATCAATCCTGCTATATATGGCCTTGAAGACAGATTAGCAGCGATTGAAAGTTGTATTAAAATCTCTGGCCAAGAAGACAGAGAAAATACAAATGCTGAGTCAACCCATTCCTCCCCCAATCATGAGAAAGAGGGGGAGAAGAGCGTGGAACATACCGCTGAGAAGAGCGCTGAGGATCTTGAAAAGAGCGCTGAAGACCTTTCCCATGATGAATCTATCAGGGGAGAGAAGAATGAAGATCTTATCGTTGGACCTCAGGGAGATGAAAACCCTGAGGGAACCGAGAAGCTCGCCTCTGTATCTGAGGGGGAGCAACTCGAAGAAGACGCTGAAGAATCCGAAGCAGAAGATGATGAAGCCATCGACATCCCTGATGATGAACCATCTTCTTCTCCAAAGAAGAATGATGATGATGATGACGAAGATGACGATGATTTCTTTATCGTCAAACCTACCCCAAGGATCAAAGCTCTTAAGGGAATTTCAATAAATGAACCAACAGGGGAGCGGACAAAGACAAAGCCCTCAACCTCTGGCGCTGAGAAAGGCAAAGGCAAAAGCGTCGCTGAAGATGACAATCTGATGATCTTGCTTGAAAAGCCGGTTTGTCAGGTACACTAAACATCTCTTACTCCATCCCTCCTCCACACTAAGTTCTACTTCTCTAGCCTACACCTGAACATATTTATCTTTCTCTTTCTACCCAAGTTCTTCTACCCATGTTCTTATTTGTAAGATCGCTGTGTTTCAGCTAGTCCTCTCCCCTGTTTGAGGATGTCGCTGAAGGTTCTACTATTCCGACTTCACAAATAAAGCCAGCTGCTGCTGATGAAATAATCCCAGTCTTAGATTTGATCTCTGAGACTGATGAACCAGAAGAACAACCTTTCTCGCACAGAAATAGACCTTCCTCAGCACCTCAAAAGCTGAGTGAAGAGGATCAAAAGAGAAAAGAGGAAATAATAAAGCGATTCGAGGATCAGCGAATTATTCTAAGGCGTGATCAACTGCCTTCAGTTCCTCCAAAGTTCAGAATTTCAAAAGCTGAATACAAGGAACACCTCAGAGCTGAACGCCTCATCGCTGAAAGAAAGGAAGCTGAAGAGAAAGACAGAGAATACGCCATCAAGCTTACTCAACGATCAATCAAAGACCCCAAGCTGAAAAGAGTTCCCATTGATGTTCAACGTCAGCTCTGGGATAATGCTCAAGAAATCGTTAGAGAAAAGACAAAGGTCTCTGATACAACCTTGGAATGGGCTAATCAAATGCTGACCTATCGATCAAGACCATCCAAGATAATCAAAGCCAACATCAGAGGAAAATTGTTCGTTGATGTTCCTGTTGTTGAAGTGGATATCTACAGAGATGACAAAACCAAGCAAACCTTCTATGCTGCTTCATTAGAAAAGTTTGGTCTCTCTGAATGGTTAGAAACGAAATTAGCCATTCAGGGATCACGCTCAAAATTCAAAAGCCATGTTGAGATGATCTTAAACAAACAGATCGACTTGCTTTCATCTGTTGTGGATATTCCTCCTACTCTTCCTCAATCGAAGAAAGCCTCTGCTAAGAAGAAGAAAGTTTCTGATTTAGGTCCAATCATTCGAAATGAAACAGGTATTGGTTTCTCTCGTGCTGAAGTTCTTGGCCCTGATGCTGATCTTTCAATGCTTGACACCTCCCTACCACCTGGAGAAACCTTCATCCCTGGCACAGTGGTAAGTGATCCATATGGTATATTCTTCTTAGACTATGATGGAAATCATCACTTTCAACGTGTCTCTGAGCTCCAAATCGCTCCCATCGAACAACTCAGAGATCTCGTACACTGGTGTGAAGTCAGACGCGACATCAAAGCTAGACACCTGAAGCCCTTGATTTTTGAAGTTGCTCTGAAGTTAAAGAATCAAGGAGTAAAAGTCCCTGACTGGATGATCCCCACTAAAAAGACCCTTGATGAACTTCTCATTAAGGAAGAACCCTTTGAAAACTGATATAATCTCTTTTTTCTCTATTGTATCAGTTATCCTTCTGTACTTGTATATTATTTCGCTTGTACTTGTAATCTTTCTGTTCTTCATTGTAACCTGATTCAATATTTTAAAGAAAGATTTCAGCGAATGTACTTTACCCCATCAGTACTGAAAAGATCCCAGAAAACAGTAAAAGGGACAAATATTTTATGAGTTCTTTTTATCCTTATGTTTTCATTAAATAGCAATTTTCTTTGTTGCTATGTCATAATCAAATAGGGGGAGATTGTTGATCCAAACCCTCAGTGATTTGATAATGACCCTCTCTTAAATACTTAGTGAAAATTGTAAGTAAACAATATGTATCAGAGTTTCACTATCGCTGATAAGTACTAAGATCTTACAGTACCGCTGATAGGAACTCTCGCTCTTTTAAATTAAACATTCAGCGAACATTGTTCATCATTAATGCTCTGAGTCTGTTCAGTCATTATGATGATCGCTGATAAGTTAGTTGTTTACTTATGATCCCTGAAGACAAGTTTCACGTCAACATAGGTTCTACGCTGAAGTCGAAGATCAAGCTCAAGAACCAGCGACAAGTCTCCTAATGAATTGATGTGGATCAGCGAAGACTCAGATTTGTCCACTCAACGTGAAGTATCAAGTACAAGACTTCAGCTATCACTGAACTTTATCATCTGCTGAATAGTAAATGATAATCACTGAATCAACGAAAGCTGATCATGAAGTCCTCCGTACAAAGTACTTTTGTCTTAACCACCCTTGCACGACTCCGTACGAAATGTCAGAAAAGAACCTCCGAATATCTGAAATCGTACAACCACTCTGATACTGCACTATTCATCCATACGGCTACTAAGGTTGTCAACCAAGGTCAATGACATGCAACCAACCAGCTTATGACACGTGTAAAGTATATACTGACTTGCATTAAATGCATGCAGTATATAAAAAGATGAACTCACTTCATTTGAAGTAACTTGCTAACTCTGGACAAGTTCAAATCTCTTATCTCAAGATAGGTTATTATTAGTAATTTTCTTATCTCTCTTAGTGCAAGAAACCTTAGTGTTCCAACTTGTTTAGATTTAGGTTTATCCTTAATCTTGTCTCCACAACAAGCTGTAAATTGTTAATGATTTATCAATAAACAATTTAAAAAAGTAAAATCTGTGTGTTTGTATTCAACCCCCCCCCCCCCCCCTCCTACAAACTTGTATAGGCCTTCGGGACCAATATCAGCTAACTCTGAGTCAACTCTAGAGATTGTGAAATCGGGATCTTCTGCAGCTTCTTCATTTTCATGTGACAGAGCTTCTGCAGTCCATCCAGCAGTGTCAAGGGTGTGGGCAAATTCAGGGCGTTGGAGGAAGTCAGAGAAATTCCCATGATGCGTATAATTGAGGGGATTGGGGGATTGTAGAGGGGATTCTTGTGCTACTTCTCCTACCACCTCTTCTACCACTGTTTCTTCTGCAATTGTTTGCATAGGAGACAGAGGTTTCCCAGTTTTCTTCTTGCTCTTTCTCCTCTTGGTTTTAGGTCCCCCTTCCTCTGAGGCTTTGGATTTTCTCTTCTTCTTTTCCTTTAGGGAATAGGGAGGAGCAGATGATCCAACTTCTGTGGCATGAGGAGGAGGGGGTTGAGCTTCTGTGATACTTGTAGAGGTGCCCTCTGTGGTTTTCCTCTTATGAGTTTTCTTTTGAGGAGTAGAGGCAGAGGGTTTTTGTTTCTTTGAGGCAAAGTTGATGGGTTTTCTCTGAGCACGGAATCTGGCTTGATTGTCTTCATGCTTCTGAAAAGCAGCTGCCCATTCTTCATCTGTCAACCTATCTAATACTTCTGTACCTATGGGGGCTCCTAGATGCGGGGGTGTCATAGGACTTGGTTCTGGAGTCCTATGATCGCGTATGTATTCTAATTCTAGTTCTTCGTCCCTTACATATCCCAGAAGTTTCTTTGGCAGAGGTCTGTAGTGTGGGTATCCATCAGCATGTTCTGTTGGGGAGTTTTTGTTCATAGCATACATCTTGGTTGTTGGCCCCTCCATTGGCCATTTTTCGAGCAAGAGTAGAGGCTCTAGCAGAACACCTAGAATTCTTTGAAACTGCAGAGGAGGTAGAGCTCCTATTGTCTTTGACTTTTTCTGCTGGAATATGATATTTCTGTCGATGGTGTTAACCATTTCTTGCATCATGAGAGTGGCGAAGTCCAGAGGTAGGTCGTAGTAGACTCCGTACATGATGGCTAGTATTTGGTGTGAGGATTGATCTGGACTCCCCACTTTCCCGGTTAAGCATCTGTTGAGTATGGAAAAGAGTGTATTCCACAGAGGTGGTAATCTGCCTCTACGGAAGTCATTTCTCTTTCTGAGTGGTACGTTGTACCCCAACATTTCGACAAACCTGCAGAGCTCTTCATCTGTAGGTTCCTGTGCAAAGGTCTTTAACACTAGAAGACCTCTTGTGGGTAGGCTGAACTCAAGAGAGAATATAGTTCTGTTGAACTTGAGTTCAAGATGTGCGGATTTATCGGTTTGGAGATGTAGCCTTTGATCTGTCTATCTTCTGGGTCAAATCTGCAACTTTGCCGGAATTGATTTATGTACCTGGCAGGGATTTTATCAACGGTTTTGGTAAGGAGAGGGTAGAGTATGTGATGTTTCAAAATATGGAGAAGAATAGCATGTGCTTCTCCAAAAGTAGTTCTTGAAGGAACAAGGTGGTGATTATTGGGTTTTAAAGGTAGAACATTTGCAAAATGTTCATGTGCTAAGAAGTTTTGAAGGTGGGTTGTCGGAGCAAAGTCTGCTTCATCGCCGGAGTTATCTTGCTCCAGGTTTCTGGCGATTTCAGGGTTTTCTGAATGTTCAGAGCGTTCAGGGTGTTCAGGGGAGTTCGTCGGTGAGTGTGCAGGGGAGATAGCTTGAGAAGAGGAGACCATTTCTTGTACGAACATAAGAATTTTGCAGGTTTTTTGCAATGGTTCATCGGAGAAGAAAGTAAGTTCGTAAAGGTTTATGAGGAGAGGTAATTTGGGTTTTACAGTGAGAGGTAACGGTAGAATCTGAAGAGGTAAATATACGGAAGTGGATAATTTTTGGGGTCCGTACTTGAGTGTGAACGGGTTCAACTTTCCATACGAACGTGTGCCATGTACGTCCAATGAAAATGAGACACGTCAGCAGTGTCAGAGTATGACAGGACGTCGTGCGCGGCCCATTAATGCTAGGCGCGTGGGTTTCTTGTCCTCCATATGATTTTCACTCTCAGTAAAATAGCCGTTACTGTTACAGAATTTCCCAAATTTTTTAAAATGACAGAGGCTCTATAGTGGTAAGAGTTCTGTGGTTTTGAAACCCCTTTTTTATCTTCTGTTGCCTGCACCTTTACCAAAAGTATTTGAAAAAGCATTGGAGAGGATCGATAGATTTTTAGAGTGGAAATTGTATTCACAGAGGTTTTGGAGCTCTGTCAGAGCCAGCAGAAGCTCTATGAGTCGAAATTTCTCATAACTAAAAATCTAATAAACTTTTTGATCATCCAAGTTTTTAATTGTTTTAAGAATTGTTTTTAGGACATATTTGGAAGTTGGTGTCCTAGACTCCTGTTTTGGATAAGGTTCTGTGCGAGTAACTCTTATAAGATGCCTAGGTTAATCAACAGAGGTTCTTGTTCTGGAATGGGCTCTGTGACTAACCCTTTATTGTGTCTTAAGGCGTGCCATTGTTCTAGAGAAATCTATAGAGGACATTCAAATAGATTGATAGAGTTTTTATTTTAAATTTATGATCATAGAGGATTTCCCTAGCAGAGCCTCTGTTGAGCTCAGCAGAGGCTCTATGACCTTAAATTTCTAATAACGAAGAACTCATTAATCTTTTTGAATATTTGAAGTTTGGAATGTCTTTAGCAGTGTTTCTAGGACATATTTGGAAATTTGTGTCCTAGAAAACTGTTTTCGAAAATGATTTTGTACGTGTAAACTTCAAATATCTTGATTTGTTAGCACAAGTTCTGTGGTGTATGAAACTTTTTGACTTGAGACCTTCTGTATGACATTCAAGATGATCGATCGAGTTCTTATATGTAATTTGTAGTAATAGAGGATCTGACTTACAGAAGCTCTGTTGAGCTTAGCAGAGGCTCTAGAACCTTAAATTTCTCATAAAGGGAGACTCATCAATCGTTTTGATTATTTTCTTTTTGGAATGTCATAAGTAATGTTTCTAGGACATATTTGGAAATTTGTGTCCTAGAAAATTATTTTCTTGAAGGATTTGTACGAGATACTCACTTTTTGACTTTCCTTTGTTTCGGCGAAATTCTTGACCTCTGTTGATTGTGGTTGATCACAATTCTTCTTTGGCTCCCCCTTGAATGATCAACCTCTGTTGATCATTTCAAGGTCTTCTTCTGCTCCCCCTCGACCTATGCTTGGATCAAATAAGATAAGTTGTGCATAGAACCTAGATCAAGTCTTTCAGAGGTTCTGTAACGACTGTCAGAGGTTCTGAGCAATCCCATAGAAGCTCTGTTGAGTATTGAACACTTGGTGATTGAGAATTTACATACATAAATAATTTAAAATACAAAACAAAAATAATATATTTACATATTTACAGAAGATTAAGTTATACTTACAGAGGTTTTAACTCATGTTTATCATTCCCAACTTACCCACCAAGAAAAGGAATCTTTTCTCATCTAGTGCTTTGGTGAATAAGTCTGCAAGTTGGTACTCTGTAGATACGAAGTGCATTTCGATTGTCCCATATTCAACATGGTGTTTCAGAAAGTGGTAACGGATGTCGATATGCTTTGTTTTGGAATGTTGTACTAGATTGGCAGAGATTGCTATTGCGCTTTTTGAGTCACAGAAGATGGGAATCTTGAATATGATGTGGCCATAGTCCTTAAGCTAAGTTTTCATCCACAGAACTTGGGAGCAACAGCTAGCAGCAGCAACGTATTCGGCTTCTGCTGTAGATGTGGATACGCAGTTCTGCTTTTTAGAGGTCCAGCTGACTAGTTTACCATCTAGGAATTGACATCTCCCAGAGGTACTCTTTCTGTCGAGCATGTATCCTCCATAATCTGAATCTGTGTAGGCTTTAAGACCAAAAACAGAGTTCTTCGGATACCAGAGGCCAATATTTTTGGTCCCTTTGAGGTATCTGAAGATCCTCTTTACAGCATTATAATGGGATTCCTTCGGGTTAGCTTGATATCTTGCACAGAGGCATGTGGCATGCATTATGTCAGGTCTACTTGCAGTTAAGTATAACAGAGACCCAATCATTCCTCTGTAGAGTGTGCATTCTACAGGTATGCCATTTGGATCTGAGAATAACTTATTTCCAGTAGCCATTGGGGTTCTCATTACAGAGGCATCAGAGAGACTGTATTTTGAAAGTATGTCAGAGACATATTTAGCTTGATTTATGAAAATTCCCTCTGATGATTGTTTTACTTGGAGTCCGAGGAAGAAAGTTAATTCTCCCATCATACTCATTTCAAACTCACTCTGCATGAGTTTTTCGAAATTTTTACACTCTTGTGTATTTGTAGACCCAAAAATTATGTCATCCACATATATTTGTACAAGCATAATTTCATCACTTTTTCGTTTATAAAACAAAGTTGTATCCGTTGTACCTCTGTCGTAACCATTATCGAGAAGAAAGGTAGAAAGTCTTTCGTACCATGCTCTTGGAGCCTGTTTCAGTCCATACAGAGCTTTGTCAAGGTAATAAACGTATTTTGGGTACTTGGAGCTTTCAAACCCTTGTTGTTGTTGGACGTATACTTCTTCTTGGATTTCACCGTTTAGAAAAGCGGATTTTACGTCCATTTGAAATGCTTTAAAGCCTCTGTGGGCTGCGAAGGCTAAGAAGATTCTTATGGCTTCAAGCCGTGCGACAGGGGCAAAAGTTTCTTCGTAATCTATGCCTTCTTCTTGTCGATATCCCTTGGCCACCAATCTTGCTTTGTTTCTTATGACCACCCCATCTTCATCCTTCTTATTTCTGAAGACCCATTTAGTTCCTATGGCTTGTTTTCATCGTGGCAGAGGAACTAAAGTCCAGACTTTGTTTCGTTCAAACTGTAGAAGCTTTTCTTGCATAGCGTCTACCCAGTTTAGGTCGTCAAGGGCTTCAGAGATCCTTTTTGGCTCGATCACACTAATAAAGTTTGTAAAGAAACAAAAGTTTGCAGTGGCAGATCTTGTTTTTACCTTTTCAGAAGGTTCGCCGATTATAAGACTTGGAGGATGGCTTTTTGTCCATTTTGTTGTTCTTGGGAGATGGTCATCGATTTCATCAAGTTGTTCTTCAGAGGTTTCTAATTGTTGTTCTTGTGCAGCCTCTGTCGTAGATTTTGCTTTCGTGCTTGATCCTATAGATTGTGGAATGATTGGAATGAGTGGCGGTGTTTGTTCCTCTGACGAAGTATAGACTGAGTCCTCTAGTTCCTCTGTTATTGGTTCCTCTGTGGTTTCTGGGGTTGGTTCTTCAGTAGCTTCTGTGGTTGTTTTCCTTGTTGTATCATCTTCTGTTGGCTCCCCCTCGGCATTTGCATCTGTATGATTAACAGAGGAAGATGAATTATTTAAGGGACCAGTTAGAGATATACCTATCGCTTTCTGGCTGGCAGAAGATGATTCTCCAGAGGCTCTGACGGCTCCAGCAGAGGGATCAATGTCGTCATGGAACATCTCTTAAAATAGAAGATTTAAGTCTTCTTCTCTTGTTTTTGAGATGCCAGAGGATTCCCCTTTTAGACCGAGTTATGAACTGATTTGTTCAGAAGTCATTTGGAAGGTATTGTCAAAAGAAACATTTATGCTTTCTACGATCGTTCGAGACCGCAGAAGATAAACTCTGTAGGCCTTGGAAGTTGCAGAGTATCCTATGAACTTGCCTTCATCTGCCTTTACTTCAAACTTTCCTCTTGCTTCTCTATCATTTAAGACGAAGCACTTGCATCCAAATACATGGAAGAACTTGATGTTTGGTCGTCTTTTGTTGATCAAATGATATGGTGTTTTGATGTGTCTCTTTACGATGGTTGATCGATTTTGGGTATAGCAAGCGGTTGATACTGCTTTTGCCCAAAATGTCATTGGTAATCCACATGCAGTTAGCATAGTTCTGGCGGCCTCCACAAGCGTGCGATTCTTTCGTTCAACCACGCCATTCTGTTGTGGGGTGCGTGCAGCAGAGAAGTTCTGTGAAATTCCTTCTTCTATAAGATAGGCTTCAATGACAGAGTTTTTGAATTCTGTGCCATTTCGCTTCTTAGTTTCTGAATCCTGCACTCATACAGAACTTGGATTCTTTTCATTAAATTTATCAGTATGTTTGGAACATCTGATTTCTTTCTGACAAATTCAACCCATGTAAATCTTGAGAATTCATCGATCAAAACAAGCAGATATTTCTTGCCACCTAGGCTCTGTGTAGATATTGGACCGCAGAGGTCAACATGGAGCATGTACAGAGGCCTAGTGCAAGATACATCTGTTTTGCCTTTATGGGAAGCCTTTTTTAGTTTTCCCATTTCGCAGGCAGAGCAAAGATGATCTTTATTAAATTTAACGTTTGGTAGACCTTTGACTAGATCAAGTTTTACAAGTTTATCAAGGGTATGAAAGTTTAAATGGCAGAACCTGTTGTGCCATAACCAGGCTTCTTCGCTTTTGCATGCAACAAGGCAGATTTTGTCTTTCTTGTTCTTTGCATTGAAGTTCATGAGATATAGATCTCCTCTTCTTTTGGCTCGCAGAAGTTCAATTCATGTGTCCTCGCTCTGTAGAGAGCAGAAGGTTCTTTTGAACATTACGTCGAATCCCGTATCACAGAGTTGACTAACACTGAGAAGATTGTGTTTAAGGCCATCAACATATGCAACTTTGCATACGGTTATATTCTCCTTCTGTATGACTCCGTAGCCTTTGATGTACCCCTTTTTATTGTCTCCAAAGGTCACAGATCCACCATCGATCTTTTCTTTGAATGTGGATAGAAGACCTCTGTCGCCAGTCATGTGCCTCGAGCATCCGGAGTCTAGATACCAGATTGGCACATACTGCTTCTGCAAGACAATTAGAGAGTTTTAGGTACCCATATCCACATGGGTCCAGTTTTGTTAGGGGTCTTCAAGTTTGCCTTAGCATTCTTGGTCTTTGTTTTAGCTTCTGTTGAAGAAACATTTTGTTTCTTCTTACCCTTGGATTTATCATTTTCTTTGGGTACAAAGAGATGACAGTGTGGACTTTTGAAGTGTTGGTTTAACTTAAACATAAGATCAAAGCAATGACAGTATTGAATGTGCGAAGAGATTTGCTTGAACTTTTTATTAAATACATTAAATGGGGGCACAGAGGTATTACAGTCTATCCTAACATTAGACTTTCTATTACAAGAAGGTTTATGTAGGCTAGATTGTTGTTTGCAAAATCCTTTGTTGAGTGTGGCCTTCTGTGTACCCCTTCTGTGGTGAACTTCTGCAGGTTTCACTGTCACAGAAGAAAAAAAGATTTGTCATTTTTTGTCCATTTACCCTTTTGTTGCCATGTTAGTTTTTCTTTAACAGGTTTTAAGGGTTTTAAAATCTTTGAACTCGTTGGAATTTGAGTGGACATTAACTTCTGTTGTTTGAAATTTTCAAGCTCAAGAGAGATTTTGGCTTGTATGCACATATTCAAAAAGTCTGGACAGATAGGAATTCCAGTGATTTTCTCCTTGGGAGGAATAGTTCTGTTAAGAACTTCAGAGGTTTGTTTAAAATCCTCTGTGTCACTAGGTCCGATCTCTGACTTAGATTCAGTCTCTGATTCGTCAGAGGATGAATCGTCCTCATATACAGAGGTTGAGTCACTTGGTTCTCTTTCGACAGAGGTTGGGCTTTCAGAACATGTGTCATACTCACTTTCTTCCTTTTCTAAAGAACTATCTTCTAAGTTAAATGAAGTGTCTGTTAAGTTTTCTTCTGAGAGATCTTGATCACTGTAAGATGTACAGAGGTTTTCTTCAGAGATATCAAGTTTTTCTTCTGTAATTCTTGGCTTGAACCCAGGTGCCTCTGCTGATAATTTCTTTTCAGAATTCATCATGCAGACAAATGCAACTTGAGTTTGAGTCTCGGGATTACCAAATCTGTGTTTTCAAACCACACATTTGTCATCTTCAGAGGTTTCCTCTTGTGAGGTTCCCCAGAGACTTTTTGCCTTTTACTTACAGAGAGAAGATTTGGAAATCCAGGTTTTCTTGTATCTCCAATGTGAAATAGAGAGGACAAAGACTTGTCTCTTTTGGTTCCGGTATAAGGATCTATATCACAGAAGCCAATTCCCCATCTCCCTATTTGTGTGTTTATTTTTTCGTACACCTTCTGAGCATCTTGAATTTTTTTAATTTGAAGATCTCTTCTGAGTAAATCTTGACAGAGGACTTCTCTTTCCTTTTGAAAATAATTTTTAAGAGCTAGGATGTTCATTCTGTCGCATTCAACGTCCATTAGTTCTTTAGACTTTGTTTTCAAGGAAGAATTAAGTTCATAAATCTTTTCTTTTAAAGGATTTAACTTTTTGTTACAGTTCATTTCAATTTCTTCTTTTTCTTTAAAGATTTTAGCTTTTTCTTGAGTGAGAAGTCTAGCTTCTCTCTCATAGAAGGTGAGCTTTTTCTGAATATTTTCACATGTCTTTTTTATTTCAGTGTATTCAATGTTAAGTTTAATCAAATCATCTTCTGCAGTATTAGAGTTAGAGGTAGAAGTGGATACCTCACTGTCGGAGTCGAAGCTGACTTCTGCCATGCCACAGAATAGAGCATTCTTTGTTTCGCCTTCGTCAGAGGATGTGTCTGACTCCCAGATTTCTTTGTTCACCATTAGTGACTTCTGAGCATAGTATTCAGCTTTCTTTTTGTAGAAAGTTGCATCCCTCTGAGGGCGATTTGACTTGCTCCTGCATTCGTTGGCAAAGTGACTTGGCTTTCCACAGTTGTAGCATCCTTGGTTCTGTGTGGAGTTTCCAGCTATGTCATCTGACCTCTGTCGGTCACCACTTCTTTCGGTTCGGCATTCATTTGCGTAGTGGCCTGGCTTACCACATTTGTAACACTCTTGAATCTGTGGAGTGTTGCCAGATTTGTCTTCCGACCTCTGTCGGTCATTTCCTCTGTCATTTCTGTCACTTAACCTCTGTCGGTCACCACTTCTGTCGTTTCTGTCGTTTAACCCTTCTCTCTCTCGATTATCTCTTTCATATCGTTCATTACCAGATTTCTTCTCGTATCCTCTACTGAATTCTCTTATCAAGAGAGCTAAAGATTTAGTTATCGAGGCAAGAGTTGTTTCTTCTTCTGTAGCTATTTCCTCTTCTTCTTCACTTTCCACCATCATGTTTTTCATCTTCTTCTCCTTTCTTTCCTCTACTGCTTTCTCTTTCTTTGGTTTCTCTCTAGCCTCTGTGGTCTTACCAACCAATGTAAGAGGTGCAATGATCTGGGCTTTTGCTTGTTCTACCTGAGGCTCTTGTGCTGCCAATGTTCCATAGAGGTCTGATAGGGTCCAGGAATCTAAGTCTTGATTTGTTTGCAGAGACATAGATAACTGAAGCCATTCTTCATTCAGAGACTTCAGGAACATAACGTTGTTTTCTTCAGAGGTTCTGTGGATGCCGAACTTCTTGCACTTGTTTATTAGAGAGTTAAACCTATCATACGTAGTCTGCAGAGATTCGGTTGGCAGAGCTTTAAAGGCATAGTATTCATTTATGTATTGAGCTATGCGGTTCTTCTGGGTTTTGGCTCCTCCTTCTAGTTGTTTTTCTAATTCTTTCCATAGATCATATGTAGATTCACATGCATCCATGGATTGGAAAAGGTCATTTGGAATGGCCATAATCAGAATTCTCTTGGTTTTCTGAGCAACTTCAGGTTCAGACCATTTATCCTGGGTCTTTGGTTTCGTGTGTTCAGGGATTTCTGGTGTGTCGTCTGTGCCAAGAACACGAGGTACAGTTATCATGGGAACGAAAAGAGGGTTACGGATATAATATACTAATTCTTTGTCAGTACCCTCAAAGAAGTGAATCATTCGAATCTTCCATTGAGGGTATTCGTCTCTAAGAAGAGTAGGAGGTTTGGTTAATGAACCAGCAGAGAGAAAGTTGTTTGTACTCGTCATTTTTAGAGAGATAAATTATCCAGAAAAGGGTATGAACAACAAGCTTTTCAAAGTATGAAGTGGATGCTTCGTATGAAGTTTCTGTGCTTAAAAGCTTTTAAACAGTGCACTAAAATGGAGTTTTTAACCAGAATAACAGATTCTATACTTTTATCAGAGTTCAAATGAATCAAAAAATGGCAGAAAAACAGAAACTGTTTGTTTAATATGAAGACTAGGTTAAAAATCCAAGTTTCTACCAAAACAGAAACTGTTTGCATCTCGGCTTGAAGTGCAATTGGTTCTTGAGAAATCTCTTTCTTCTTTTTCTTATTCTTTTCCTCTCTTATTTCTTCTATTTCCTCTTCGTGTTGCAACATGGTCTCATACAGCTCATGTAATGGCATAGTAGACAGACTAGGATTTTGTTTCATTTTCCTAGAAACACTCTTCCACTCGGGTTGTAGGATGCTAAGAAATTTGACATTTATCTCAATTAGATCCTTTTTGACCTTGTTCTTACTAAGCTCATTGAGTAGAATCATGAATCTGTCATAAGTCTGATAGAGTGTCACATCCTCCTTAGCTCTAAACTCTTCATATTTGTTTATGCACAAAGTGATTTTCATCTGATTACCAATCTGAGACCCTTGCAACATCTTTTCTAACTGTCTCCACATATTATTTGTTGTATCTTTGTAGCTATCAATCTTGTTGAAAACTTCATTTGGAATCCCCATGATAACATACGATCTTGCCTTTTTATCTGCATCGTATCTCGCCTTTTGATCAACATTGTAGTCGGAAATAGGAACCAGTCTAAGATCTGCGTTTGGTGCATTCAGAACTCGAACATCTTTATATACAGGTTGCATTGGACCATTTTTAAGCGAATCTAACAAGTGTAATCCATTTTGTTATCGCTCAAGAAAATCCTCAAACCTTTCCTTCCACTGTTCATATTCTCTTTCAATCAGAATCGGGGGTCTAGAATCACTTCCCAAAGAGTTCATGATATCATTTCTCATCATCTTGAAAAATTACTTGTTTTGATCTTTAAACAGATAAACGAATTTGTGAAAATAGTCAACTGTCAGGCAGAAACAAGTTAACTGTATGACTGTCGGACAACTGGCGGATGTAAAGTCGGACAGAATGTGTACGACTAGAAAAATCAACAATCTTAGTCGGACAGAACGTGTACGACTAACAATGTAAACAGTAACTCTCGGACAAACTTTGTACGACTTGGACCAATTGACCAACTCTCGTATGAAACTCGTACGACTTGGACTTTGGAACAGTAATTGTCGGACACGCCTTGTGCGACTAGGCTCAATGAACAGTAACTCTCGTACAAGTCTTGTGCGACTAAAATGTGAAGTCGGTCAAGAATCGTGCGACAATTATGAAGGTTAGTATCGTGCGACAGTTATGAGTTTATGAACACTATATCGTACGACAGTTATGAGTGCAGAGATCCAAAAAATTTCTAAGTATCCTAACTTGCTCAAATCAAATCCAATTGATTTGAAACTTCGTAGGGTGACTCGCACACACAATCTGAACACTTTTTGTTCAGGAACACATCAGAAGATCCATTTTCGAGCAACTACAGTAAATCTCGAAAATTTTCCAAAAATCTACTGAAATCCTTTCAAAAACGAGTTCTGATCCTGTACTTTTGCACGAATTGATTCAGAGCATCAATTCGAACAAGTCTGAGGTGAAATCACTAGCCAAAACACATCCAAAATCGTAGAAATGTAGGAAATCCGAAAATCTTCAAAATGTCCAATTTTCTTCAAGAAATATTCACAAATCGCAATCTGCTAAGCTCTTATACCACTTGTGATCCCAAGATACAAGTAATCTAAACAAGATCTATGATATAATCTGGTCATCTCTCATTAATCATCAAGAACTTGTTACAAAATGTAGAGAGAAACTCACAGAGAGTAAAATTATATAGAAGTGAAAGTGTTGGTAAAAAACAAGGAGATCTAGGCCTTTTATACTTAGATCTACTATTTACATATTTAGTCCCTCAACTTGAATACAACATAAAATGAACACTAACACTTGAAGAAAGCAATTTCAAAGGTGTTCAACCTTCTTATGCTTCAAGTTCATTTTCTACAAATCGTTCTTCAAACAATTTTGTCAAATCAAATAATTTTTCAAAAGATCAGATTCGACCTTCCAATCTTTTCTATAATTCTCGTGTTGATAAGAAAGTTAATCAATCCTTCAAGAAAGTAAACATGGTTTGGAGAGTTAAAGGATCCGCACCTGCTCCAAAGTCATTCGTCTCTGTTAAGAGTGACAAGAACAACAAAGCTTTCCACGCTAAACCTTTTGTGAAAACTGATCGTGCTTACTCTGTTAATAAGCTGATCAGCGTATCTACATAGAAGCTATGTTGTTCTTATTGTGGAACAAGTGAGTTTCTGCATAAAGTCTGTGCTAAGTATTGGTATGGTACTTATAGTATCCCTGGTCCTCATAGGGCATCTAACCAACAAGGATCCATCAAAAGATGGATACAAAAATCCATCTAATCTGTTTTGCAGGAATGTTATGTGCGGTTTTAATTTCTATTATTCACATCACATGACGAGCATTCAAAGGTTATGCCAATTTTGAGGGGGAGTACTATTCTATGAAAGGTAAGTGAACTTCAACTGAATTCAAAGACCGTGGTAATTCATTCTGGATAACTTACTTGTGTTTGTTATTCTCCTATTTTAAATTCCATGATTGCCACGTGTCATTTTTTATTGATTTAGTTATTTCCATGTCTCACATATTTGTTGATTTTTTCGATGGAAATACACTCGTTTGAATTCCTAGTTGTTTTCCAAGTTCGCTATTTCTTGCAAACGATTCCATTCTTATCTGATATATTAATTGTGGCTTGTTCCTCACAATTAAACTTTCCGATCATTGTCTCATTTCTTGCAAAAACCTGTGCTTACTGGGTCATTCTATTTTGCGCTTGATCTTTTTTCTTGAAATTCTGTTATTTCAATTAATGACTTCAGATTACCTCAGATCAGAACTCGGACTTTATTTTTATGACTTATGATCATCAAAGATCAGGACTCGTTCTTAAATGCTTTGACTTCTAAACATATCAGTTTAGAACTCGTACATCATTGTTTACTAAATTGTTCTACTCACTGCATGAAAGGAGTGTTAGGACTTACATTGATTCTATGGTCAATCCAGAACCGGAAGGACCTACCTAAGAAACACGTCCCTTATAGACAACAGTGAGGGGTCTAGATTGATAGATGAGTTCGGAGTGAAAAGAATATGGTGAGGCTGTGACAGGACTTAAAAGAATTATTGCTCCTTACCAAACCGAGTCAGTTATCCGGGTAACCACACAATCTATTCATTCTCGTTCTTTGGAGATGAATATTGAAACAGACATGGACCCCGTGTCGATAACTCGTGTCACCCGACCTAGCCACTCAAGTATCTCCCAAAAGATGTTTGTTTCACATATTCACGGAGAATTAGCACATGATCTATCTATTCCTCACTCGGAGGTCTTAGATATTGAAACAGGAACACATGAGCTCTGGTCTCCGAACTTCATATTCTACGCACTGTGTCTATTGATTTTAACTTGCGTCCCAGGTTAAATCAATATTTGAGCCTAACAGATATAATTTACTTTTTTTTCACACATGCACGAGTCTTTGTGATTCCCATTGCATATCTTCGTGATATTGCCGGAACAGATTGAGAAGTAAAAATTTAAATATTTACTTCAGTGATATCTGGAAGTCCTATCATAGATACCCCATTGCCAACTCTGAACATAGGCCACACAATTTTTTAAATTGTTGTGATAACAGTTACTTTTGTGTTTCTGTGTTAGATATTTACCCCGTTATGGTTACTTAATGTTTTGATCTAGAATTTTTGCAACTCGTCACTATTGTCTTTGAACATACATGATGCTCTGGATGCTCCTACTCATCATGAGGGGAGAAAGAGTACAGATTCAAAGACACCGAATATCAAGTTGAGGGGGAGTTAGCAAAAGCCGAGGGGGGTAACTGTTGATTGATCGATTCCGAAATCCGAAAAGAGTTCAAAGTGCATACAAGTGATCAATTCTTCTCATCCTTTATCAAGTGGTAGTCGCTACAAGTCTTTATTTCCTCCTTCGAGCATATTGGGTCTACAAGTTCTAAAAGTTGAAGCTGAAAGCAAATTCAACTCGCGGTTCAAAGACATTCAAAGACAGATTCGTTGAAGATTTGAAGACCAAGAGCTTTATTCAAGGGGGAGCGCTGAAAAGACATGAAGACAAGCAACATCATTGCATTTCAAGGATTCTAACGGAAGAGAAGATCAAGACCTGAAGGTTTCAAGACCATTTTTTATTTATATATCTTTAGGGGGAGATTGTTAGGACCATAAATGTCCTACATATTATAAAGATATATAAATAATTATATAGACTTAATTAGATTAATTAATTAATTGTAAAAGCCCTTAATTATGTTATTTGGGCTTAATTGCTTAATGGGCTTAGGCCTTGTTTGTTTAAAGCCTTAGTATATAAGGTTTAGTTAACCTTTAGTTTTAGGTTAGCAATTCGAGAGATTCATTAGAGAGATTATTGTTTAGAAATCGTTCCTTTACGTTGAATTGTAATATTCTCTGAACGATAGTTTTGAATGAATACGAGAGGGATGACAAGTTGAAATCAACACTTGTTCTTGTTATTGCTCATTGATTATATTGTTACCTGTCAAACTGGAACTCACAAGTTTCTCAAACAAGTCTTTCGAATTCTTTTCATTCATTCAGTATCCTTGTTTTGAGAATTCTTCAAAGTTCAAATGCTCAAATATTAATGATATTCTTGTGGAGCATTCATTATAATGACAATGTCATTAAAATGCTGAAATTCATATTTATTCAAGCTAAACTATTGAACAACACAAATTTCTAGGACAATTTCATGGGATCAGTGTGTGAGATTAATATACTTCTATGGATTCACGTTAACCAGTGATTCCTTCCCAATAAGTTATCCTTGGGTGATTTAGGGGTGAAGGGTCTACATCAAATAGTGGGGGAGGAAGTTCATTCGATTGAACAACCTCATAATGCTGAGTGGTAGAATGTTAATAAGAGTTTGGTTAGAAATGAGCGGATTAAAAACAGAAAGAGGGTGTGAGAACAGAGTTAAAAGAATAAAAGAACTCTGCACCAACCATTTCTGAGTTGGCCAGCCACATTACTGTTGTTTCACAATTCTTTCGTGAACATCACTGAAACAGGTAGCGAGCTCATGCCAACTCTTGCTTTAACCCCACCAGCTACTCATTTCTTAATCAACAAAGAAATGTTTCAATTTTTCTTGGGGGCACAGCACATAATCTATCTAATCTTCATTCGGAAGTTTTTTGAAAAAGAAGGAAGTTTGCCCCACCTTCGACCTTCAATCATGCACATTGAGTCTGTGGAAAACTTGTTGTCGCAACAGTTTACACAATTTGAGCCTGATCAAGCATAATTGCTTCAATCATTTCAAATACATGCACGCACACGCAAGGAATATGTTTTATTATCATAACGTTCATAGAAATTCATTTGTGTTTTTCGATGATTTAACGGAAGCCATGGGGAAGTGAAGATCAAGAAGGTCCTTTCCAAAGTACATCTGTTGTACTAAGTGGTTTTGTGTTACTTACAGGAATTTTAACTGTTTCATACGTTTATTTAGGGTTACAACTTTCATACTATCTGAATTTGAAAAGATTCGGATAAATATATTTTGAAATTGAAGGCTATATCAGATAAAAAGGAGGAGAATGTTACTTGTGGTATTCAAAGACAGTGCAAAAATTTAAAGGAGTTTTGATGATCATGATGCTCACAATCATCAAAAAGGGGGAGATAATTTGAATGTATCGATTTCCAAGAAGGGAAGATAATTCAAAGTCAAGAAGTATGAGATAATGAGGTAATGTGATAAGGGAAGATACAAAGAAAAATATGTTTCAAGAACGTTTAAAGCTCAAAGACGGTTCATGTTCAAAGATTGAAGTATGTTACAAAAGTTTTGTCAAAGATTTCAAAGTTGTCAAGATCAAAGCTGCAAAGATCTGAAGTTCATGTTTCAAGACTTGGTGACTGATGAAGTTTATATTCAAAGAGAAAGACTTTTCAAGTTTGACTGAAGATTCTTCAAAGCTGAAAGCTTGAAGATTGTTAAAGTTCAATGTGAATTTCGGAAGATAAAGTTTGTTTGAAGATTTGTCAGAGATATTTCAAAGATTGTTCAGTCTTCAATGCAAAGAGGAAGATTGTTCAAAGAGATGAAGAGTTACAGTTTTGAAGATCAAGAGCTGAAGACTACTGTCTAATTTTTCGTTAAATTTTGAATCCAAAGGGGGAGAATGTGAGAACCAAATTGTATTCAAGATTTATCATCAAAGTCAATTGTATTGTCAAAGTCTTGTAAAAAGTCAAAGTCAAAGTATGTAAAAAGTTAAGAAAAATCATTGTTTACTTGTAAGGCAATGGTATAAATAGCTTTAGGTTTGCTTAAGCATTAAGCAATTCTTATTCGACACATTCATTTGTCTTATAGTGAGAGAAATTGAGAGAGTCTAGATAGAGAAAGCATTCAATTCGTACTTTATATAAAGATTCTCTCAACAATCAATGAAATTTATGTTTGGATTAATTGTTATCTTATCAGATCTGGACACACACAATTAACTGATATCATGACTTCCAAGCAAACGTTAGATCACATGAAAGTCATGAAATAAGTCACCAACTAATGAGTTCAAAATTTCCATTTTGCAACATAAATAAGTTTGCAATTTCCCTTAAACATAGACTACACGCTTGCATGCGTTGATTTAATTTCCAAAACATGAAACCCAACATGCACATAAATACCTTTAATTTGCAAAGACTTATTGTAACAACTCAGAAACCTAAATAGAGCATATACATTTAAATATAAAGCAACCAGCCAACACGGCCCCAAAATTTACCGAATACAACCATTACAAAATTAGGTTTGCGGAACAACCTATTCACAGCTGAGAATTTGTAAACAAAGTCTCGGTTTAAAGTAAAGTGATTATAACTATAATCTAATCCTCACCACTAGCTTAGGCCTTCTCCTTGTCCTTGCCCGAGCCTCCTACTAGATGCTTCCCTGAAAATGGGTTTAGATTTGAAAATAAGGGTTACACCATGAGGTCTAGTGAGGTTCCTCAGAAAACTTTCGTGCCACAACAATATTAAATCAGCTTATAAACAATCAGTGTATCAAAACATTTAACTTTCATCAACGGGAAAACATTCAAGATATGGCACACTGAAGCCCCATACACTTGTGACCACGTCTCAGTCTCATACTGCCTTATTTGGAACACACCCTCCATGGCATATACGGGTCACACACCCCGGTATGAGTAATGGCGGGACACCCCCCCGACATAGTCGTATCATGCTCACCGACGAATATATGCATATATCAACATGACTTATCAACATAACAACATGCAACTTTGTACGTGTAAGATAAAACATGCAGTTCTATAACATCTCATGTGCTGATAATAGCATACAAGTGATTTCATTTTCAGTTAGAAAGACTCACCTGTTGTCCTTGCTACTCTTCACTTACACTTCGATCATTAAGTTGGATTCCTATGTTAACTACAGAAAACGAGAGTGATAAGTCACTCGCCCGACCTTCCCGAAATTTCTGCATAATACAACAGGATGGCCATTGGTCAACCCCCCTTTCATCCATAAACAAGTCATCCGAGACATGCATTGTCCGGACGTGATCCGGAAAACTTACCCAGAAACTCCAGGTCTGGACACCACTTCCGGAACCAAGCTTCCGGACTCCTCTTCCGAAACCCAAACTTCTGGACTCCTCTTCCGAAACCCAAACTTTCGGACTCCTCATCCGGAACCAAGCTTCCAGACTCCTCTTCCGGAACCAAAACTTCCGGACTCCTCTTACAGAAACCTAACTTCTGGACTCCTCTTTGTCCGGAAACTTCACCCAGACGGCGATATCCGGACTCGCAGGGTTTACCGAACATAATTCCAAATCATAAACGTACCCTTCGGATTTCCTTACCAAAACGGTTTAAGACCTGAAAATCACTAAAAGAACACACACAATACCTTACTACAACTATCAATCGGTCAAAACTTATTATCAATAACATTAAATTAAGGATTGAACACCTATTTTCTCAAAATGGATCGATTAACAGCAAGGGTCTCAAAATCCTTTCAGACACCCTCAAAACAATGAATTACTAAGGGAAAACAGATAGAGGTTACCTTCTTGAGATTGAGTTTCTCTTCCACGATTCTCCTTCTTCCTAAAATGGCAAAATTGTTCTCTGGCTTGTTTCTCTTCTCTCAAATTGCACGCCGCCAAGAGCGGGAAATCAAGTATAGGGTTTTGTGCAATCATTGAGGGTTTTATACCATCCTTCCATTATTTTCAAAACAGCCCCCCGTAGTTCATAAATCTTACTTTTCTCCAACAAACTCTTATTCCTTTAAATTAAACGTTGGTCATTACAATACTCCCCTCTCAACAGAATTCTGTCCCCGGAATTCCATTGTTGAAAAGTTGAGGGTATTTGGACCTCATGTCCGCTTCTACCTCCCAGGTTGCCTCTTGTCCCTTATGATACCGCCACTGAACCTTTACCAATTTGATCTCCTTATTCCTCAACTTTCGGACCTTACTATCCACAATCTCTATCGGCTCCTCTACATACGTCAACCTTTTATTTACACAAATATCCTCCTATGGCACTGCCACGTCTGTCTCAGCTAAACACTTCTTCAAATTCGAAACTTGAAATGTGGGGATGGACTCCCTTCATTCCTTCAGGTAAGTCCAACTTGTAGCCTACTGCTCCAATTCGTTCAATAATGACGAAGGGCCCCACATACCTTGGCCTCAACTTTCCTCTCTTTCCGAAACGAACTACTCCTTTCCAAGGTGAGACTTTTAGCATCACCTTATCACCAACTTGAAACTCGATAGATTTCCTTCTTTTGTTTGCATACTTTCTTTGTGGATCCTGCGCGACCCTCATTTTCTCGCATATTAGTTCTATCTTATTAGCCGTCACTTGCATAATTTCTAGACCTGCTAGTTGTCTTTCCCCCACTTCATTCCAACTTAACGGCGTTCGACACTTGCGTCTGTATAATGCTTCAAATGGCGCCGTTTGGATATTCGTGCGATAACTGTTATTATATGAGAACTCTATCAACGGTAGGTGAACTTCACAAGATCCTTTGAAATCTATCACGCACGCTCGCATCATATCTTCCAATGTCATAATAGTTCTCTCACTTTCGTCATCAGTCTAAGGATGGTGTTAGTGCATAAAATGTATTCAAGATTTATTGTATATTTGTATTAATTGTAAAGAGTCAAATGTATTTGTCAAAGTCAAAGTAAGGGCTTTAAAGGTCAAAGTCAAAGTAACTAAAGGTGATAGTCAAAGTGTATAAATAGGATTTGTAAAGAGGAAGTCTCATTACACATTCATTCATACGTGAGAAATAGGAAGTGTGTATTGAGAGGGATGACTTCCTAGAGAGAGAGTTTAGAGAGAGAAAGTAGATCTCAACTCAAATCTTGTATTCTTTCTCTAATTCAATGAAGATCTAAGTGTGTTCATCATTGTTACTTGTTTAAATCTGGGATTACAAGTGGTATCAGAGCTAGATCAGACTGAATTATGCACAAATCTGTCCAAATTGAAGAAATTTTATCAATTTTTGAAGAAAATTAAGTTCTTGAGTTTTTGAGATTTTTCTTGAAAAATCTTCAAAAATTCGGAATTAGTTTGTGTTTTTGATTGTGTTTGAGATCACAGATCCATTTCATTTGTGGATTTGATTTGTTTCAAACTTCCAGATCTTTCAATAAGAATCAAATATGTGAATTAAATTGTTTTTCCTCTCGACAGTGGAGTACATGTGTTCTTGGGAAGACATTCACAAAGTTGGTGTTTGATTTTAGAATTCAAGTGTATCTTGATCTTTTGATGTTTTTCAGATCAATATGTTTTGAGTTTTTGAACAGATTGCAACAATTGGAATCGAGAAACAGCAAGAAATCGGTGAATTTGTGTTCTTGAAAGTCGACAGAAATCTCAATCCAAGTCACTCACGAACATGTGGATCAATCTGAGTTTTTGTTGAGATTTGCTTGCTGGAATTGTCTCAGATCTGTTCGGTTTTCAATTTCGATCAGGTTGCAGCGTAAAGATTTGAAAAATGTTGAGTTTTCAGCGAATTTGAGTTGAGAAAAGTTGTCGCCGGAGAGTCGAACTCTATTGCCGGAATCTGGAAAACTTTCGCCGGTGTTCATAACTGTCGCACACGTTGCGTACGACTTGTTCATCTTAGTCGTACACCACTTGTCCGACTTGATACTCATAACTGTCGGACGCCACATAGACTCATAACTGTCGTACGACTTTGAGCATCATAACTGTCGTATACCAATAACTCTCGTACGACTCTCGCATTTTTTTTTTTCGTACGACTCTCGTACAAATCTCGGACGTTTTTTTAGTCGTACAGTTCTGATAGTCGTACACAACTGCTAGTCGGTCAAGTATTGTCTAACAAGATCTTCTAGTCGTATAGAACTAAGCTTTCTTGCCTGAAACACATAGTTCGCCGGAAAAAGGTGGTGTTCACCGCAGTTGTTCAAGCTCGCTTAGTTATAAATTCTGCTTGCATGATCGTACAAATTTCGTTCCATTCGATTTGTCTTTGATTGTGGAACACATAGAAACCAAAATCACTTGATTTGGTTGTGATTTGAGAAAGATATAGATTTTTAAAACAATCAGATCGTTGGTTCTATTTGGAGGTGATGATGAATAGTGTTTTCGTTAATGTGTCGTTAGTTTGTTAACAATTTTGGTCCTTTTCTGTTAGTCCAGTTAGTTTTGATTCTTCACATTTTTAGTCCTTTTGTTAAATTTTCAGTTAGTATCGTTAATTGTTTTGTTTAGTTTTAGAGTTTGTCAAAGTTAGTCCCTGTAGTTAGTACTTTCAGTTTATTTCTCTTTTAGTCCCTATAGTTTAACTTTAGAATTTCTTACAGTTTTGGTCCTTCTAGTTAGTGTTTTAGAATTTTTGCAATTTTAATCCCTAGACTTTTATTGTTTTAGAATTTTTCATTTTGAGTCTTAATTTTTAGATTTTTTTGTCATTCTTAGTCCCTATTTTTGGTAGTTTTTCATTTTTTGTCCGTTTTATCAATTTTTACCTGTTTTTGCTCGAAACTGATATATTTTTCTTATTTTTTGCAGGTTTGCCGATTTAAAGTCCAGTATTCCGCATTATTTTTCGAAATTAATTTTTGAACGACAAATTTTATAATTTGTTATTCAAAATTTGATTTTGAAAACTTTTCTGACTTTAATCGATTTTTCTCTGATTATTGTGTGTGCATAATTCTACTTCTCACGAAGTATCTGACAACGATCATTTTTAATATTTTCAGGTAACAATGGATGATGATGAATATTATGGTTGGAGTCACTTAAGGATAGAGACAATAGAATAAGATCCAAGATCTTGAATAAAAAGGAGTCAATTATAGGATAACAATTGAAAACTTGAACAAAAGGTTGAGTGTGTTGGAGAACACAACGATTGTTCAAGATATCAAAAGCAAGGATGCTGAGATCAGTAATCTAAAGAAGAAGAATTTAGAGTCTGCTAAAGAACATTCTGTTTTGGAAACAAAAATGAGAAAGGAAAGAAGAGTGTCAGATAATTTATTGAAAGCTGAAATCAATACATTACAGAAGAATAATCAAGATCTCCATCAACAACTCTCTGACTTGAAGACTCAACCTGATTTTAAGCAATGTGAATGTGATTCCAAATCAAACCTGATAATCTCTTTAGAAAAGAAGAATGCTGATTTGTCAAAAGATTTAAATGATTTTAAAGAAGAGATGATAATGAAAAGACATGTTTTTGAAAAAGAAATAAATACTTTTGAAACCGAAAGAAATATTTTTCAACAAAAGTTTTCTGATTTTTCAAAGAAATGTATTAAGGAAAAGAATGTTTTGGAATTAAAATGTATCAAACTTTCAAAACAAATTTTTGATTTTGAGAAAGTTTTGATTCTTGAGCGTGAAAAATTTGAGAACGAGAAAGCTATTTTTGAAACTGAACGCATATCTTTTAAAACGGAGAATAGTGAGCTTTCAAAGAAAATATTTGAGTTGGAAATAATGTTGGAAAAGGAGAGAAAAGATTTTGTTAAACAGAGAGATATTTTTGAAAATGAAAAGAAGTGTTTTCAAAAGAAAAACATGGAAATTTTCAAAGAAATATCTAAGAACAGTTTTGATGAAGAAAGAGACATCTTTAAGGCTGAAATTACAAAGCTTACAAGGAAGTTATCTGCTTTAGCAACGAAGGTTATGAAAGAGCAGAAGATCCAGTCTGATCTACAACATTTGACCTGACTGTTCAAGAAAGGAATGTTCTATCCGGTAAAGTTAAGCAATTGGAAGCAATTAAGATCAGAGTTAAGTCATATGAACAATTTAGTGCCGATACTATTGTTCAATCGCCGAATGATGGTTCAACTGATTCTGATTGTTCATCAAAGACTGCTTCTAGTTCGGTTCATGAACGTTCTTCTGTTTCTTCGACAACGTCTGTCAAATCAAAAGATCAGATGCGACCTTCTAATCCTTTCTACAACCGTGATACTACCAGTTCAGATACACCTATCTACAAGCCTGTAAAGATGGTTTGGAAAGTTAAAGGATCTACTCCTGAGAAAGATGCCCCGAAATCATCTGTTCCTCCACCGAAGGTAAGCAAGAAGCACAATGCTCACAAAAGTAAGTCTTTCGCTAAACCTAATCCTATATATTCTGCAAATTATTTGATTAGGTTGGCACAAAAGAAATTGTGTTGTTCTTCTTGTGGAACTCATGATTTCATTAAGCAAGAAAATGTTCATTTTTGGTACGGTACTTACAGTATTCCTTCAAAGAGATCTTCACCTAACACACTAGGACCTAAGTCCCATTGGGTACCAAAATCAACTTAATCTGTTTTGCAGATTCATCATGATGTTCGCATTCGAGGCCCCAATAGATGCCATTCCCATGTGCACAAGAAAGAATTTAAGACACACGGTATAATATAACTCCCAAGGGATTTCCACCAATTCACTAAACTTCACACAAACCATGTGTGTGCAATAATGAACAACTTCATGCCATGAATGATCATAACTTCCATAAGTGCAAAACATGACATAATGATTAAAACTTTCGTAAGTGCAAAACATGCCATGATGATCTAAACCATATCGGTAGTGTAAAACATTTGCAAATCCGTTCATATGCATACAAGGTGTTACGGGAACTCACATATGCTTCGACAATTCACCACACATTCCAGAACTCAATTTTGATCAAACCAAACACCTAAATTAGACGACATTAGAATGGTGTTAAACCATCTATTTCATCCTAAAACCATTTATCGCAACCCCTATGACAATCCCCTAATCGGTACATCGATCCTAGAAATCAAAACGAGAAACGAAGAAAAAGCGAGTTCAACCAAACATGCACTTGCGCGGCATGGCCCGTGGATTTAGGCCGCCCCATAATCCGCGTAAGCTGCGCTAGTTCCAGACCCTCAGGCCTGCTCAAAGCTTTCCTAAGAAATCCTCAAAACCCCTTCCTTCCCAACTCTTTCCGAATCAATTTTAAGCTCCTAAATCTAGGGAAACATTGCCCTAAACCCTTTTAACATATAACCAAACATCAAAACATCATTTGTCCATTGAAATCCATAAATTAATGAACACTATTTTCTAATAATAAAAAAGATGAGGAACTCTTAAAGAAAATCACTACAATGTTGGTTTTTGCTCAAAACTTCAGTAAAAACTAACCAATACTCAATCAATCAATAACTCCTTAGAGTTTCAATCCACGATTACTTCAAGAATGAATACCCCCAATAATTCAACCATAAAACCCACCAATACCATTGATGACAAGAGATGAAGATAATTACCTTGAAGAAGATGAAGATTAGCCACTGAAATTGCCTCCTTCCAACCCATCACTGGAGATGCACCAAATCCCTCCAATCACTCTCTCTAGCCTCCAATACGTGAGAATGAGGAAATGAGAAGGGTTTGAGGGTTTTACCCTTATTATCCCTTGTTTACACTTAAGCCCCTGGAAATTTAAAGAATCCCATTTTTCACCCTATACTTCCCAAAATTTTACGACAAATGTTTTAGGTTATTACAGGAAAGATTCATACATCTTATTTTCTTTGTAACTTGAAATTGTACAAATCTTTATATAAACTCCAACAAGGTTTCATACCTAAATAGGCAAAATACAAAAATAAGAAAATTAAAACGTATTTAATATAATTAAGTTTTTAATTTAAACAAATCAAATCATTAAACAATATCTTATTTTATTTATTTTGATAATAGTATATATATATATATATACATATAGGGTCTGGTTCAGGGGAAAACCTCAAATAAACGGAAAACTAAGGAACACTTTGGTAGCCCTTCATCTGGGCGGTATGCACTTGTGCATACATGTTATTTGTAACATGCATTTGTATGCATAATGCACTTGTGCATAAAACCAAAAAACAACATAATCATCAATATATCAATATATATATATATATATATAAAAGAGAATGTAGGAGAGAGAGTTAAGGAGAATGTTTCTTTCATATTTATCTTTTTTCTTATAATTTTGCTTTATTTTTAAATCATTTCAACACATTAGATGCTAGAACTTTTCATTTTCTTTTTTAATTAAATTATAAACCATTAATCAATATATATCTATTATTTTTAACATTGTATTTCTAATTATTCAATAAACCCAACATTTCTTATTTAAATTTATAAACTTATTATTTTCTAATCAATAAGATACACTAAATTTATGAACTTATTTTTCAAACTTTTTGTAGTAAACTAACAATGCTTATAAGCTAATACTTTGGTTAAATGACTTAATATTTATTTAATTGTATGTGTTTTCATTTGTAAGATAACATCAATCAATATTCAATATATAAAGGAGAATGTAGGAGAGAGAGTTAAGGAGAATGTTTCTTTAATATTTATCTTTTTTCTTATAATTTTGCTTTATTTTTAAATCATTTCAACACATTAAATGCTAGAACTTTTTATTTTCTTTTTTATTTAAATTAAAAACCATTAATCAATATATATCTATTATTTTTAACATTGTATTTCTAATTATTCAATAAACCCAACATTTTTTATTTAAATTTGAGGTGAGTTTGTAATATTGATGTTACAGGAGTAAGTTCAGAAAAGAGGGAGACGTATTATGAAGTGATTATGATATATTGGTAGGATTAAGTTCCGTAAGGAACCCTTGTTAAAGAATAAGTTAAGAAAGTAGTTACAGGTTATCTGTTGTTGTAAAAGTCGACAGTTGTGTAAGGTGGCCGAGACTGCAGTCTTGAACCAGAAGGTTGGAAGTTGATAGAACACCTTGTAGGGGTGTTAAGAGGAGGAGAAGTTATTGTTTTGAATAAGCATTCTATTTGCGAAGTATGGAGGGTTCATAGAATGATGAGGTAAGTAGCACGAGCGAAGCGAGTGTGTAGACTTTATCGTTTAGTGAGGGATGTGTCCAGCTTACGTAAAAGCTCGAATTGTAAAGAGCTAGCTAGAATGTCTGTGTTTGAGCTATTGAGAACTCGTGAGTTATAGTTCAAGAAGTTGTGAAAGGACTAAGTAGCGAGATAGGCTCGATTTCATGCGGGTAACTTTGAGGGCGAGTTTAAACTGTGTATGGATGATCATGAGAGATCTGGTCTGCAGTGTGATGTTATGGGCAAAGAGTGTAAGGATGTGTAGTGACAGTATTTATCAAGCTATATGTGTCAGCCGGTGATGTAGTAAGGCAATGTTAGAAAGATGAAGGATTAGAAGCAAGTCCTTTCGGGATTTCGGATAGAGTGTACGTTTTGCAATCCTAGTTGTTGAAGTACGTGGTTTGTAAGTTGGTGTTTATTTTGACTGTTATCGGGATGGAATGCCGGGGCAGAAATGGGTGATTGCCCAGCTGGGAGACCAAGCTTTGTGGTTATGTATGTTGTTAGGTAAGTATATTCTTGAAGGAAGAGTAAGTTTAAAGAAGATGATGAATAGGTTAGCCAAGCTGTAGTATAGCAGATGAGAAATCGCTAAAGAATGAAAATTGTTTCTTATGCATGAGGGAATGATCCTAGAAGGAAATAGTTGGAAATTTTGGTTATGTTTAAAGAATGACATGATGATGATTGTGGGTCGGAGTGGTAGTATGATCATTAGTTAATTTGAAAGGTCATGATAGAGGTATAAGCCTTTGATTGGTTGATTAAAATTTTATAGATTTGTTAAGTAATGACATTCATTGGTTATTATAGGATGTATTACAATTCTACCGAGAATTCTTGGGGAAGCGTTATTGAGATTAACACACTGATTGTTAAAGAATTATTTAAGGTAAAACTAAGTAAGAAAGCCAGGATGACTGTATATATATATATATATATATCTATCTGTTTTTATGATCTTGGTGGTTAATCGAAATAATTGTGGAACCCGAGTTTCGGGGTGTTCCTGAATTAATAGATCCGTTTGTAATAGGGAATCCAAGGGGGTGGATTATTAGAGTGAATAGGGGACGTTACTAAGAAACATACTTTGGGGTCATTGGAAGTTTAAAGAGGATGAGGGTTGTGTTAGTCAAATTGTGGTGGGATAGATGTGAAATCCTTAAAGAATGTGAATTGTTGCTTATGTGTGAAAGAAATGTCTGAGAAGGTAAAAGTTGGAGATTAAAGAATGTGTAGTGACGTCGAACACTGGTCTCATTTCAAGACGGCTTGGTTGAATGCCTTAAGATAACATCTTGGTGCAACTGTTTGGTTATGTGAGTAATGAGAAAGTGATACCGGCATGTGGAAAGGTCGGGAGAGAGGGGCAAGTAATGCTCGGTGGGCAATGCTCCACGCTAACGTGGGGAGGTGAAGATAGTATGTCGGAATAAGTGAGTAAGTTGGAAGTAGTAAACCTGACGGTGATGCCGAAAGGTGCAGTGTTGTGTAGATTGTCATGATAAGTTGTGCGAACCATTGGAAAGAGTGTTAAGGAAGGGAATTGTGTATGATTTTGTACAGGAAAGAAGTGGATGAGACAACTGAATGAATTAAGTTAGTAACGTTGTGAGAAATGTTTAAACGAATTGGTCGTGCGGTGATTAAACTAGTGAGAATAGTATGGTGTGACCATGGTTACTCCTCCCAGTTGAGTGAGGATAACCGGAGTTATGTTTTTATGATTAGACGATCGTGACAATCAGCGAGGAATGGTCGTGTTTCAGGATAGGTTTAGTTCGAGTAGGTGGACACTTCAGCAATGGGTTGGAGGTTCCTACTCTTAGTTACGTATAAGTATGGAGTGGTGAGGTGGTGAGGAGATGTGTAATGGTTGGCGAACAGTGGTCTAGGTGGTCCAAGAAAGGGAAACGTTATCTGCATAGACGATTGTTGGGTGGTATAGGGTTGAGAGTTGTGATACGATGAAGGAACTCTAGGTTGTGAGTTGTCGAGGTGTACAGGGTTGGCCAGGTGCCAAGCTGTCAAGTGGGTGTTTGTCTCTTGGTAAATGAACCTCGTGTGGTGGCGGAGGATTTAGCCAAGTTCCTTCTTAAAGGAAGTATAGATGCTTGAGAAGCCTTGGTTAATCTTCTGTTGTCAAGACCGAACGAGTAGGAACAGTAGCCTTCGAGTTAGAAGTACCGTAAGAACTAAAGGAAGTGCACACAAGGTTTCTTGTTTCGAATTTAATGAGGTGGTTGACCGAGTCAGAAATAGTTTTACCTTGGGGAAGTGTCAATTGTGGTGTGGGCATGATACCCGCATCTTTTCCAATAAGGAATTCCGAGGACGGAATTCTTTTAAGGAGGGAGTGTTGTAACAACCGGGGTTTTTATTTTGTAATTATGAAAGTTTAGTGCCTTTAGTCCAATAAATGAAAGTTAACTTGAGGGGCTATTTTGGTCATCTTTGAAAGATATTTATGTGAACAAACCCCTAGGGCAGCCACATCCTCTAAAATCAGTATTGGTGTGGTGTGTTTGGCGGCTCAAGGAAGAAAGGAGAAGAAGAAAAGAGAGAAGAAGGAAATTCTTGGAAAGGAATCAAGAAGTGAAAATCAAAGAAGAAGTCAACAAGGTAAACCTCTCTGAATTCGTTCTCCATTGTTGTTGTAGCATTCCTTTCTTTTTGATCTGCTATCCAAGTCTGAATGTGTAGATTCAAGGAGTTTTCACCTCTTTTCCTTCAAAATGGGTTTTAAGGGGTTTTTGTCTTGTTAAACCGATTTAGAAGTTTATAAATGGATTAAGTGAGTATTTGAGGTTGGTGGATGAACCCTTGTTTATATCTAATCGACTTAATGGCAAAAATCGGAGTATAAATCAGTTTTAGATTTGTTAAGTTCGAACAGCCGTGTTTTCCGGACACCAGTATTCGGTGGTGTCCGGATAGGCTGCAGGTGTCCGGGTAAGTGCCCCGTGAGGGTGTCCGGGTGTTTCTTAGTATCCGGGTAGCTGAAGTCTCCGGATAAGTTTAGTGTCCGGGTAGTTTTGCCCGGATAAGTCTAGCGTCCGGATTGTTGTGTCCGGACAATGCTGTGTCCGGAAAAGTGGGTGTCCGGAAAAGTTTTGTGTCCGGAAAGGGGTATCCGGACAGCAGGTCTGAGCTATTTATCTGATGTGGATCTATTGCCTTAGGTGTTATGTGGGTGTAGCTTGAAGGTGTTTAGGAAGTGCATTGTACGTCAATCAAGGTGAGTTCCCTAAACCCTTTTTATAACGCAAAGTGATACATGTTTTAACTGATTATGGTTCTTAATGAGCATGAAACGTTTACGAACTGATTCGCATGTTTCTCATGAATGCACTTACTTTATTCAAAGAAATGTTTAAGCATGACTATATGAAAGACATGGTTTATAAAGAGCATAGTTGGCATGTTTACATGTTTGCACGAACGTATGTGTACACTATGTGGAGTCGGTCTGCACTGTGGGATCAAAGAGAGGTTCTCGGGGTCTTAGGACTCTTGGTTATGTATGATAGACCGGTGGGTTGGAATCCGTTTCCCTCCTATCCGGTAGAGGGGAGTCCGTGGGGATTCCAAAGCGGCGAGAAGGGAGTCTGCTGGGGCCCTGATCGCAATATGTTTATGTGATCCACTATACAGTGCAGTACCATGTTTGATGATATTTATGGTCATTGATAAATGTTTTCCAAATGTTTTTATATTCTATTTTCGGAGGGAATTCACTAGACCTTTTGGTCTAACCCTCGCTTTCAAAACTAAACCATTTTCAGGTAAGCGTGTAGCGAGTTCTTCTAAGTAGAACTAGAGACGGCATGGAGGTGATCGAGCTCGTGAGGCTCCCAGTTTTGGATCTTGATATGCCTAGATAGTGCTCGGCTGTGGCTTAGAGAGACCTCCGATGTTTATGATTAGTGTTAACGTTAAAGTTTTTGTTAAGTATGTTTTAGTATTGATGTAAGGACAAGCTCATTTATGTAATTTGAATGTTAATCTTTTGACTTTGACCTTTTATGGAAAGTGGGACGTTACAAATGGTATCAGAGCCTTAGTTTAAGGGATTTAGGTGACCATTCGGGCCTAAACTTAAACTGTAAGATGAGGAACACATCCGAGACATAGGATTGCCTCTAGGAACGATCACTATAAATGCTCTTAGGAATAAGGTGCCAAGGACAAACGTGTAAGGTAAGTTTAGGATTACACCTGGCCAGTGTAATTACGAACTTACAGGTACATGTGCGTGCTTACAATACCTTGCTTATAGCAAATTTGTTATGTCACGTCTAGCAAGGATTAACTATCGGCTTCTTTCAGTTTAGCGCTATGGCTGGGAGAGCGTTGAGGAATAGGTCAGCAAGATCCCTGAGGGATAGACCGGGCTCCATTATTTGGGGAAGTGTCGTGTAAGAGTCATTATGATGTGATGTATGTAGACATCGTAGAGAAGAAACGTTGTAAAGAATGTTATGAGTCGTCTAGAGGTAGCTCTTCGTAGATTCGGAGAGGATGAATGTTTGAGTTTGAGTAAGACTCTAGTTTCGGGAGAGTCCTAGTTTTGGAAACCATGGGATAGATCAGTTGGGAGGGTAAGATCGAACAGTGTCAAAACCTTGAAAGTATCAATGGAGCCCTGACTTTTTAGTCTAGCTTTTCATCGGCAGGATAAATGGAATAAGATACTTATAGTGAATTGAAAGCATGTAGAAGTAGAAGGTGAGATAGTCGATCAAAGCGAAAATAGTGTGAAATGGTGGAGTAAGTGAGATGTGGAACGCATGTACATCAAGTTAGTGCTTGACCGAGAGGGCGACCCTTGGTCGAAGGAAGAGTGTCAAGGATAAGTTGTGTGGGTAAAGCGGTTGACCTTGCTAGGGTGAGTAGCCTTCAATTGCAAGTAGAGTTTCATGCATAGCTTTCTTAAATATAACATGAAAATTTTCACGATTTAAATTAAATGTGTAAATATCAATTTTGATCGAAAAGGAGTCAGAATGTGCAAGCGTATGTTTAAAGAAAAGGTGATTTCATTCACATTGCACAATGAAATTTTGAGCCTAACGATTGCAAAGTATTTCACACTTTTCATGATAAGTTAAATTATTACAAAAGGTCGAGAAGACGTGTGCCATCAAAACTTTTACAATCAAATGAATTTTAACCGATTGATATCATATAAAAGAGTGTGAGAACCGACTGGTTTACATGGTGTCAGTAATTTATTTCGAAATTGTGTCGTATGAAAGGATTTTCATTCAACGTATTACTGTCGTAATAAAATCATTCGGAATTGAGTAAGATTAAGGTTCACGGAAAGATGCATGCAAACGATTCTCGAATCGTTGTGCAGGGCGTTGAAGTTATAAGAGTGATGGGGTCATGTGTACCTAAGTGTTTTCCAAACGTTGTTTATTTAAAATGATGAAATGTGCGAAAAGATTTATTTACTGTATTGTCATGCATGAAGGCTATGAACCTACTAGGTCGTATAATATTACGTTATAAGTTAAGAAGGAACTCCGAGAGTGGAAAGGTGTTGGACAAGTCAGGGGAGAACGTATGTAGTTGCAGTATATGTGTTCTAGAGGAAAGGTGAACAGTGGTAGAATCGGAAGTGGAATATAGTATCGGTTGTATGAGGGTTTGCACCCTTGTTTGGTAACTGGAAGTACGGTTGTTGAGGGACGGATTGGACCCAGGGGAAGGAGTAGAAGTCATCGAGGTGTTGGTGTTAGCAACCCATTGAGTAGTGTTGAGAGTCAGAAATGAAATGTCCACGGTATTGGAAATGAGTTTTGAGGTGAGTTTGTAATATTGATGTTACAGGAGTAAGTTCAGAAAAGAGGGAGACGTATTATGAAGTGATTATGATATATTGGTAGGATTAAGTTCCGTAAGGAACCCTTGTTAAAGAATAAGTTAAGAAAGTAGTTACAGGTTATCTGTTGTTGTAAAAGTCGACAGTTGTGTAAGGTGGCCGAGACCGCAGTCTTGAACCAGAAGGTTGGAAGTTGATATAACACCTTGTAGGGGTGTTAAGAGGAGGAGAAGTTATTGTTTTGAATAAGCATTCTATTTGCGAAGTATGGAGGGTTCAGAGAATGATGAGGTAAGTAGCACGAGCGAAGCGAGTGTGTAGACTTTATCGTTTAGTGAGGGACTGTGTCCAGCTTACGTAAAAGCTCGAATTGTAAAGAGCTAGCTAGAATGTCTGTGTTTGAGCTATTGAGAACTCGTGAGTTATAGTTCAGCAAGTTGTGAAAGGACTAAGTAGCGAGATAGGCTCAATTTCATGCGGGTAACTTTGAGGGAAAGTTTAAACTGTGTATGGATGATCATGAGAGATCTGGTCTGCAGTGTGATGTTATGGGCAAAGAGTGTAAGGATGTGTAGTGACAGTATTTGTCAAGCTATATGTGTCAGCCGGTGATGTAGTAAGACAATGTTAGAAAGGTGAAGGATTAGAAGCAAGTCCTTTCGTGATTTCGGATAGAGTGTACGTTTTGCAATCCTAGTTGTTGAAGTACGTGGTTTGTAAGTTGGTGTTTATTTTGACTGTTATCGGGATGGAATGCCGGGGCAGAAATGGGTGATTGCCCAGCTGGGAGACCAAGCTTTGTGGTTATGTATGTTGTTAGGTAAGTATATTCTTGAAGGAAGAGTAAGTTTAAAGAAGATGATGAATAGGTTAGCCAAGCTGTAGTATAGCAGATGAGAAATCGCTAAAGAATGAAAATTGTTTCTTATGCATGAGGGAATGATCCTAGAAGGAAATAGTTGAAAATTTTGGTATGTTTAAAGAATGACATGATGATGATTGTGGGTCGGAGTGGTAGTATGATCATTAGTTAATTTGAAAGGTCATGATAGAGGTATAAGCCTTTGATTGGTTGATTAAAATTTTATAGATTTGTTAAGTAATGACATTCATTTGTTATTACAGGATGTGTTACAATTCTACCGAGAATTCTTGGGGAAGTGTTATTGAGATTAACACACTGATTGTTAAAGAATTATTTAAGGTAAATCTAAGTAAGAAAGCCGGGATGAATGTATATATATATATCTACTGATTTTATGATCTTGGTGGTTAATCGAAAGAATTGTGGAACCCGAGTTTCGGGGTGTTCCTGAATTAATAGATCCGTTTGTAATAGGGAATCCAAGGGGGTGGATTATTAGAGTGAATAGGGGACGTTACTAAGAAACATACTTTGGGGTCATTGGAAGTTTAAAGAGGATGAGGGTTGTGTTAGTCAAATTGTGGTGGGATAGATGTGAAATCCTTAAAGAATGTGAATTGTTGCTTATGTATGAAAGAAATGTCTGAGAAGGTAAAAGTTGGAGATTAAAGAATGTGTAGTGACTGATAGGCGGGTTTACACCCGCTAAATCTAACCGCAAGTGTACGGGTCGAAGTCAAGTAATAGTACTGGAGAAGTACGAGTATCGAATCACGGGGAACTAGGAACTAAATATCACAATTACTATAGATTCTATTAACTGGACTGTCGAAATTAGAGATTGGTTTATAGATTAATTAAATTGAAATAAATGAGATCAAATCAACACAAGACAAAACAGAACAGCTTTGAAAACTTTGATAGAGAGAAAAGCTGAGGGTTGGAACTCCTATGGTTCTTACATACAAACGTCTGACTCAATTCAATTACCAGTTATTCCTATCAATGAATGCCCAATCTTTATCTAATCGTTGTTCTCTCTCAAGTAACCCCGATTTTATTTATAAAGCACAATTCCTTTTTCAAGCAACCGTAATTTCTATTTCGAAAACAATAGTTTTACCTTTCTATCTCAACATACAGGTTTCAAAATGCATTAAGATTAAGATTCAAACGGGACTAAGATTTACTCAGTATCTCTCGATCCTTTCTTACCTTAGCTATGCAATTCCTAATTCTGTTCTCAATTACTTCTCTCGAACATTAATTGAAAACAATAAAACAGTTGCAAGGTAGCTAATCTCACAAAAGCATTAAACACCAAATTGCATTCATTCATTCAATAAGAAAACTGATAAAAGTTTCAAGTCATCTGTTTATAAGTTCAAACCACATTCATTCCAACCCCCAACATGAACCGGTTAGTTCATATCGGTGGTGGATTCAAACACAATAGAAAGAGATGAAAATAAGTATGTGAACATGATAATCGTGATAACGGTGAATGTAATGGTTACTCCCTTCTATCGTGGTCGTCTCTACGTCGCGTGATGAATGTGTATCTGATCCTCTCTCTATCTCCGCTCCAATGGGTGTCACTTGGTTTCGAAAATCGCCCCCGGGACTGCTCTCGCCGTAACGTGAAAACTGGATGCCGAACAAATGACCTAAACCCGGAATAAAAATACTGATTTTCGCACCTCAGAGGGTTACGCGACTTCTGGCGCGACTTGCAAGTTGCGCAGAAGGTCGCGCGTGGTTTTGAGGCCCTTCTGGGTCGGATCTGGTTCGCGGGTCGGGTCCTGGTTCGGTCGCGGGTCTTGGGCTTGGCTTTTGGGCTCCCGTTAGGCTTCGTTTGGAATCGTTTTGTGCTCTTTTTAGCTTCTTTTCTCGAGGAATGCCGCCTTTTAGATAACCTGTGTGAATCACTAGATAAACCGTAAAATACACGCCTTTTTACTTGAATACAAGCCAATCTCATTGGTTTGAGAACCGAAAATAACGCCAAAAAGTGGCGTTATCAACAACCCCAAACCGAGCGTTGCTTGTCCCCAAGCAAATTAGCGATAAAAATAGAATCAAAGCACATAGTGAATTTAGTAATGACTGCACAATTCCAATCGGTACCAAGTGATGCATCGGTGATTTCCCATACCCGTGAATATCTATCTCACTCTCGCCTCATTCTTTAATTTGTCCGATCTATGACCTTCTATTGGGAGTTGAACTCGTGACAGTTCCGATTACATTAGGATTAGACTAAGTCCAGACATGCTAGGGAAAACATTTCGCCTTGACCCTACCTCACGGGATACTCTCTTTGCACTCGAACCTAGGTTATCGCTCGTGTTGTCATGTTTAAGGAGGTTATGTGCAAGAATACGCAAATGTCATGACAACTCTAAAGAAAGACGCACAAATGTCCAAAATTTTGATCTCAGAAAGAATCAAATAGCAAGACAGGGAATATCAGTAAAGGTAGTCGTAAACCGTAATCACATTTTCCAAAAGATCATCCAGGTCTTTACACGGGTTGTAATGGGGCTAAGGTTAAGGCTAAGAAATGATGGGTAAAAAGGATCAACAATCCTCGGTGGGTCAATCATTGGCAATTCCTGAACTCTCGTTGCTTTACATTCGCTTACTTGGCCCCTTTCGTCACTATTGGAGTCGCTTTGACTCTCTTATTTTGCAGCTCTAACTATTATCTAAATAACTGTATATTTTTATCATATTTTTTTTCTTGGGACTTCTTTGGTCCGTTTTATTCTCATGACTGGCCGGAGTTCTTTCTTTTCTGCTCTATCTCTATTAGTTCATTACTGCTTCCGATTGACACACTTTCGGATAAGGGTTGGCTAAGGCTTTTGGCTAAGGGCGAATGGTGGGTTTAGAAAGAATTAAGGGTGAGTGTTCGGCTTCAACTGGGCTATGGGTACACACTAAGGGTAAAAGGGAAAACGATAGCTAAAACGGGTTAAAACAAAACACACAGTGCCTGGAATCATTTCTTAAGGTCCACACGGTATGGTCTACTATACCCTTACCTAATATCCCGATGTTTGTCTTTGCTACTCAATGCAATAATGTAGCGAGATCATTCTACATTCACGACGAGGAATTCGAAAAGTGTATAAGAATTACGTGTATGAATCCCTCGAAATGAAAAACGTCTTATTAGGCTCAAAACTCGCTATCGGGTGGTCTCCACTAATGTCCCTAGTCATGTCCTTTCCCGGTCCTCCCCTAACGGTCACGTCACTATCATAAGATTCTTCCCACAATGGTTGGTCTCAATCATTCAAAACAAAAAATTTAGCTATTGTGATCTAGACACTCAGAAGTGCAGGAAATCTACGTGCATAACTTGGGCCCGATTGGGCAACCCCAAACCTTACCCACACATTGTCCCCAATGTGCAAGCAAAGTCGTAGGTGATGCGACTCAATCATTGTGCAGTTATTAAAAGGACGGGCAAGGCATTACATAGCAAGCAAAATAAAACCCAAAATTTCTAAAATGGGCACCCCAAACCTAGGCCATGGCCTAGGTTTGCCAAATAAAAGCCAACCCCAAACCTCGGTAAAACCGAGGTTTGCACAGTTCTAATGTGAGTGTGTAGATGGTTCAAAAACGAGGCACCCCAAACCTAAGTGAAACTTAGGTTTGTTGCATCTCGTGCAATTAAAATAGAACAACACATCAAACACCACTCTTTTAGCAGAGAAATGATCAGAACATACCTGTTTTACCCGGCCAGAGGAGATTCTTGAAAGATTGAGCATTTGGGGACGGAGGGGACAAGCAAAACAAGGGAAAGACACAAAACAAAAACAAGAAGCACACAAAGCAAGAAAGGAAACAAAAACTGCACGAAAAAAATGAACATGGGACACCCGCGGTTTGCTGCGCGGCTTGCAAGCCGCGTAACATCCCGCGTAACTCACCGTTTCAGAAAACCAAACAGAGGGTCACGCGGCTTGCCACGCGGTATGCAAACCGCGTGGAAAGTCGCGTATGTCCCTGTTCCAGCTATTTTTGGTTTTTTCAATTTTTCGATTTTTATGGTTTTTCTGGAATTAAAACACACACAAGAAGAAAAATAATAAACGGAAACTAACCTTGGTGGGTTGCCTCCCACCCAGCGCCTTATTTAAAGTCGTGGCACGACTATGCGGTTTCAACTCGGCTTAATGTCTGCGGGATTGTACCGTCCACACTTACGGTTCTTCGCGGACTTCTCTGCTTCTTCCTCTCTTTCACCACTTCTTCTCTCCAGTAGCTTGAATCTCACGTTCTCACCGCCAACTCGGAACGTGATCTCGCCCTCTTCCATATCAATTAACGCTCTCCCGGTGGCTAGGAATGATCGTCCCAAGATCATCGGGATCTCCTCATCCTCATCTATATCTATCACCACAAAGTCTACCGGGAAGTAGAATTTACCAACCTTAATCAGCACGTCTTCAATCACCCCGTAAGGATACCTTATCGATCGATCAGCCAGCTTAAGCGTCATGAATGTGGGGCTCACCTCGCCCAATCCAAGTTTCCTGAAAATAGAAAGGGGCATCAAGTTAATACTCGCCCCTAAATCACATAACACTTTATTAAATGAAAACTTCCCAATTTGGATAGGGATAGAAAAACTCCCTGGATCGTTGAGCTTTTGGGGAAGCTTATTCTGGAAGATGGCGCTGCACTCTTCAGTGAGTGCAACGGTTTCCTGATGATCGATTGCCCTCTTTTTGGAAAGGATCTCTTTCATGAATTTCATGTAAGAGGGCATTTGGGTGAGAGCATCTGCAAAAGGAATATTAATCGTTAGCTTTTTAAACACCTCAATAAATTTGGAAAAATTAACCTGATCCTTATTTGCTTTCAGCCTGCTCGGGTAAGGCACTTGTGGGATTTCCGGCTTGACCGACGGTGTCACTTCTTTCTTTTTCTCTTCTCTCCTCATACGCTCTTCATCAGCCTCTAATGCATCCATGTCAATGATCTCTGCCTCATTCTCGGCTTCCTTTGCTGGCTCCTTATTCGGTTCCTTGCCATCTCTCAGATAGATGGCATTGCAATTCTCTTGGTTCCTCTTTTCGGCCATACTTGGAAATGCTCCGGGAGGTCGGGTTTGTAGGGCTTCAGAAATCTGCCCTACTTGCCTCTCGATAATCTTGATTGCGGCCGTATTCTGCTCAGTTGCGGCTTTTACCGTATTCACCGTGCTCGCTAGCTCTCCGACCGTGCTGTCCATTTTTTACATGAACTTCATCATCATGTCTTCGAGGCCCGACTTCTTCTCCCCGGATGGTCCTTCGTTTCTTTGCTGAAATCCTGGAGAACGATAAGCATTATTAGTTTGAGCAAAATTAGAAGAGTTAGAAAAATTACCTGATTGTGGTTGACCGGGCTGATTCCATGAAAGATTGGGATGTCTTTTCCACCCCTCGTTATAAGTATTCGAGAAAGGATCGTTTCTCGGTTGGCTCCGGTTTGACACAAAATGGACTTGATCAGGTTCTTGATGGCTGCCGGCTTGCAATTGGCTCGTAATCGCTGCTAATTGGGTTTTGATCTCCTTAAGCTCATCCGATTCTCGAACACTTGCTACTCGTGCAATGGATGATCGTGGAGTGGAGTAGCTATGTTCGGCAAGGTTCTCGATCAGCTCGACCGCTTCTTCATAGGTCTTGTTCATGAGCGCTCCCCCCGCTGCGGCCGTAATATCATTCTTGAATTGCGGGTGAAGGCCTCCAAAGAACGTTTGGATTATGACCCACCCGTGAAGACCGTGATGTGGACACTTCTTCAACATGTCCTTATATCTCTCCCATGCCTCGTATAGCGTCTCTTGGTCCCATTGCGCGAAATGTGTAATATCGGCCATTAACTGCGCAGTTCTTCCCGGTGGGAAGAATTTCTGGAGAAAAGTTGCCTTCAATTGTGCCCAAGTGGTGATAAGATCTGATGGGAGGCCCTCTATCCAAATTTATACTCGACCTTTTAGGGAGAAGCTGAAAAGTATTAGCTTAATCGCATTCTCTTCCATCCCGTTGATTTTGAAGGTGCTGCAAATCCTCTCGAATGCACGAAGATGTGCATGAGGATCTTCGGTCGGCGCTCCTCCAAACTGATTTTGTTGCACCATTACGATGGTGCTCGACTTTATTTCGAAATAGTTAGCCGCAGTGGTAGGCGGCTGAATACCTATGCGGGCCGCTGCCACATTCGGGTCGGCAAACGACCGCATAGGCACCCTCTCCGGAGGTGGTGGTGGATTATTACGGCGAGGTGGTCTCTCGTCGTCAGACATCTCGAATTTCAGATTCCGCTTAGCTTTTGCTTCTTTTCGTAGACGACGCGCGGTTCTTTCGATCTCTGGGTCGATAGGCTCGAGTTCTTTTCCTCGGGTTTTCCTTGGCATAAACCAAGCAGCACCTGAAATCGCAATTACACGAACTTAGCAATCCAGAAATTCAAAGTGATGAAATAGAATACGAAAATTAAAAAAAAATGTCCAATCTAATAGCGCGTATAGCTGGTAGTGCTATTAGCTACAACTAGTTCCCCGGCAACGGCGCCAAAACCATATAGGCGGGTTTACACCCCCCTAAATCTAACCGCAAGTGTACGGGTCGAAGTCAAGTAATAGTACTGGAGAAGTACGAGTATCGAATCACGGGGAACTAGGAACTAAATATCACAATTACTGTAGATTCTATTAACTGGACTGTCGAAATTAGAGATTGGTTTATAGATTAATTAAATTGCAATAAATGAGATCAAATCAACACAAGACAAAACAGAACAGCTTTGAAAACTTTGATAGAGAGAAAAGCTGAGGGTAGGAACTCCTATGGTTCTTACATACAAACGTCTGACTCAATTCAATTACCAGTTATTCCTATCAATGAATGCCCAATCTTTATCTAATCGTTGTTCTCTCTCAAGTAACACCGATTTTATTTATAAAGCACAATTCATTTTTCAAGCAACCGTAATTTCTATTTCGAAAACAATAGTTTTACCTTTCGATCTCAACATACAGGTTTCAAAATGCATTAAGATTAAGATTCAAACGGGACTAAGATTTACTCAGTATCTCTCGATCCTTTCTTACCTTAGCTATGCAATTCCTAATTCTGTTCTCAATTACTTCTCTCGAACATTAATTGAAAACAATAAAACAGTTGCAAGGTAGCTAATCTCACAAAAGCATTAAACACCAAATTGCATTCATTCATTCAATAAGAAAACTGATAAAAGTTTCAAGTCATCTGTTTATAAGTTCAAACCACATTCATTCCAACCCCCAACATGAACCGGTTAGTTCATATCGGTGGTGGATTCAAACACAATAGAAAGAGATGAAAATAAGTATGTGAACATGATAATCGTGATAACGGTGAATGTAATGGTTACTCCCTTCTATCGTGTTCGTCTCTACGTCGCGTGATGAATGTGTATCTGATCCTCTCTCTATCTCCGCTCCAACGGGTGTCACTTGGCTTCGAAAATCGCCCCCGGGACTGCTCTCGCCGTAACGTGAAAACTGGATGCCGAACAAATGACCTAAACCCGGAATAAAAATACTGATTTTCGCACCTCAGAGGGTTACGCGACTTCTGGCGCGACTTGCAAGTCGCGCAGAAGGTCGCGCGTGGTTTTAAGGCCCTTCTGGGTCGGATCTGGTTCGCGGGTCGGGTCCTGGTTCGGTCGCGGGTCTTGGGCTTGGCTTTTGGGCTCCCGTTAGGCTTCGTTTGGAATCGTTTTGGGCTCTTTTTAGCTTCTTTTCTCGATGAATGCCGCCTTTTAGATAACCTGTGTGAATCACTAGATAAACCGTAAAATACACGCCTTTTTACTTGAATACAAGCCAATCTCATTGGTTTGAGAACCGAAAATAACGCCAAAAAGTGGCGTTATCAGTGACGTCGAACACTGGTCTCATTTCAAGACGGCTTGGTTGAATGCCTTAAGATAAGATCTTGGTGCAACTGTTTGGTTATGTGAGTAATGAGAAAGCGATACCGGCATGTGGAAAGGTCGGGAGAGAGGGTCAAGTAATGCTCGGTGGGCAATGCTCCACGCTAACGTGGGGAGGTGAAGATAGTATGTCGGAATAAGTGAGTAAGTTGGAAGTAGTAAACCTGACGGTGATGCCGAAAGGTGCAGTGTTGTGTAGATTGTCATTGATAAGTTGTGCCAACCATTGGAAAGAGTGTTAAGGAAGGGAATTGTGTATGATTTTGTACAGGAAAGAAGTGGATGAGACAACTGAATGAATTAAGTTAGTAACGTTGTGAGAAATGTTTAAACGAATTGGTCGTGCGGTGATTAAACTAGTGAGAATAGTATGGTGTGACCATGGTTACTCCTCCCAGTTGAGTGAGGATAACCGGAGTTATGTTTTTATGATTAGACGAACGTGACAATCAGCGAGGAATGGTCGTGTTTCAGGATAGGTTTAGTTCGAGTAGGTGGACACTTCAGCAATGGGTTGGAGGTTCCTACTCTTAGTTACGTATAAGTATGGAGTGGTGAGGTGGTGAGGAGATGTGTAATGGTTGGCGAACAGTGGTCTAGGTGGTCCAAGAAAGGAAAACGTTATCTGCATAGACGATTGTTGGGTGGTATAGGGTTGAAAGTTGTGATACGATGAAGGAACTCTAGGTTGTGAGATGTCGAGGTGTACAGGGTTGGCCAGGTGCCAAGCTGTCAAGTGGGTGTTTGTCTCTTGGTAAATGAACCTCGTGTGGTGGCGAAGGATTTAGCCAAGTTCCTTCTTAAAGGAAGTATAGATGCTTGAGAAGCCTTGGTTAATCTTCTGTTGTCAAGACCGAACGAGTAGGAACAGTAGCCTTCGAGTTAGAAGTACCGTAAGAACTAAAGGAAGTGCACACAAGGTTTCTTGTTTCGAATTTAATGAGGTGGTTGACCGAGTCAGAAATAGTTTTACCTTGGGGAAGTGTCAATTGTGGTGTGGGCATGATACCCGCATCTTTTCCAATAAGGAATTCCGAGGACGGAATTCTTTTAAGGAGGGAGTGTTGTAACAACCGGGTTTTTTATTTTGTAATTATGAAAGTTTAGTGCCTTTAGTCCAATAAATGAAAGTTAACTTGAGGGGCTATTTTGGTCATCTTTGAAAGATATTTATGTGCACAAACCCCTAGGGCAGCCACATCCTCTAAAATCAGTATTGGTGTGGTGTGTTTGGCGGCTCAAGGAAGAAAGGAGAAGAAGAAAAGAGAGAAGAAGGAAATTCTTGGAAAGGAATCAAGAAGTGAAAATCAAAGAAGAAGTCAAAAAGGTAAACCTCTCTGAATTCGTTCTCCATTATTGTTGTAGCATTCCTTTCATTTTGATCTGCTATCCAAGTTTGAATGTGTAGATTCAAGGAGTTTTCACCTCTTTTCCTTCAAAATGGGTTTTAAGGGGTTTTTGTCTTGTTAAACCGATTTAGAAGTTTATAAATGGATTAAGTGAGTATTTGAGGTTGGTGGATGAACCCTTGTTTATATCTAATCGACTTAATGGCAAAAATCGGAGTATAAATCAGTTTTAGATTTGTTAAGTTCGAACAGCCGTGTTTTCCGGACACTAGTATTCGGTGGGGTCCGGATAGGTTGCAGGTGTCCGGGTAAGTGCCCCGTGAGGGTGTCCGGGTGTTTCTTAGTATCCGGGTAGCTGAAGTCTGCGGATAAGCTTAGTGTCCGGGTAGTTTTGCCCGGATAAGTCTAGCGTCCGGATTGTTGTGTCCGGACAATGCTGTGTCCGGAAAAGTGGGTGTCCGGAAAAGTGTTGTGTCCGGAAAGGGGTATCCGGACAGCAGGTCTGAGCTATTTATCTGATGTGGATCTATTGCCTTAGGTGTTCTGTGGGTGTAGCTTGAAGGTGTTTAGGAAGTGCATTGTACGTCAATCAAGGTGAGTTCCCTAAACCCTTTTTATAACGCAAAGTGATACATGTTTTAACTGACTATGGTTCTTAATGAGCATGAAACGTTTACGAACTGATTCGCATGTTTACCACGAATGCACTTACTTTATTCAAAGAAATGTTTAAGCATGACTATATGAAAGACATGGTTTATAAAGAGCATAGTTGGCATGTTTACATGTTTGCACGAACGTATGTGTACACTATGTGGAGTCGGTCTGCACTGTGGGATCATAGAGAGGTTCTCGGGGTCTTAGGACTCTTGGTTATGTATGATAGACCGGTGGGTTGGAATCCGTTTCCCTCCTATCCGGTAGAGGGGAGTCCGTGGGGATTCCAAAACGGCGAGAAGGGAGTCTGCTGGGGCCCTGATCGCAATATGTTTATGTGATCCACTACACAGTGCAGTACCATGTTTGATGATATTTATGGTCATTGATAAATGTTTTCCAAATGTTTTTATATGCTATTTTCGGAGGGAATTCACTAGACCTTTTGGTCTAACCCTCGCTTTCAAAACTAAACCATTTTCAGGTAAGCGTGTAGCGAGTTCTTCTAAGTAGAACTAGAGACGGCATGGAGGTGATGGAGCTCGTGAGGCTCCCAGTTTTGGATCTTGATATGCCTAGATAGTGCTCGGTTGTGGCTTAGAGAGACCTCCGCTGTTTATGATTAGTGTTAACGTTAAAGTTTTTGTTAAGTATGTTTTAGTATTGATGTAAGGACAAGCTCATTTATGTAATTTGAATGTTAATCTTTTGACTTTGACCTTTTATGGAAAGTGGGACGTTACACATCAATATATATATATATATATATATATATATATATATATATATATATATATATATATATATATATATATATATAAAGGAGAATGTAGAAGAGAGAGTTAAGGAGAATGTAGGAGAGAGAGCTAAGGAGAATGTTTCTTTCATATTTATATTTTTTTCTTATAATTTTGCTTTATTTTTAAATCATTTCAACACATTAAATGCTAGAACTTTTCATTTTCTTTTTTATTTAAATTAAAAACCATCAATCAATATATATCTATTATTTTTAACATTGTATTTCTAATTATTAAATAAACCCAACATTTCTTATTTAAATTTATAAACTTATTATTTTCTAATCAATAAGATACACTAAATTTATGAACTTATTTTTTAAATTTTTTGTAGTAAACTAACAATGCTTATAAGCTAATACTTTGGTTAAATGACTTAATATTTATTTAATTGTATGTGTTTTAATTTGTAAGCTAACAATCATCAATATATATATAAAGGAGAATGTATGAGAGATAGTTAAGGAGAATTTTTCTTTCATATTTATATTTTTTTCTTATAATTTTGCTTTATTCTTAAATCATTTCAACACATTAAATGCTAGAACTTTTCATTTTCTTTTTTATTTAAATTAAAAAACATTAATCAATATACATCTATTATTTTTAACATTGTATTTCTAATTATTCAATAAACCCAACATTTCTTATTTAAATTTATAAACTTATTATTTTCTAATCAATAAGATACACTAAATTTATGAACTTATTTTTTAAAATTTTTGTAGTAAATTAACAATGCTTATAATCTAATACTTTGGTTAAATGACTTAATATTTATTTAATTGTATGTGTTTTCATTTGTAAGCTAACAATCAATATATATATATATATATATATATATATATATATATAAAGGAGATTGTAGGAGAGAGAGTTAAGAAGAATTTTTCATTCATATTTATATTTTTTCTTATAATTTTGCTTTATTTTTAAATCATTTCAACACATTAAATTCAAGAACTTTTCATTTTCTTTTTTATTTAAATTAAAAACCATTAATCAATATATATCTATTATTTTTAACATTGTATTTCTAATTATTCAATAAACCCAACATTTCTTATTTAAATTTATAAACTTATTATTTTCTAATCAATAAGATACACTAAATTTATGAACTTATTTTTTAAACTTTTTGTAGTAAACTAACAATGCTTATAAGCTAATCAATATATATATATATAAAGGAGAATGTAGGAGAAGGAGTTAAGGAGAATGTTTTTTCATATTTACATTTTTTCTTATAATTTTGCTTTATTTTTAAATCATTTCAACACATTAAATGCTAGAACTTTTCATTTTCTTTTTTATTTAAATTAAAAACCATTATCAATATATCTATTATTTTTAACATTGTATTTCTAATTATTCAATAAACCCAACATTTCTTATTTAAATTTATAAACTTATTATTTTCTAATCAATAAGATACACTAAATTTATGAACTTATTTTTTAAACTTTTTGTAGTAAACTAACAATGCTTATAAGGTAATACTTTGGTTAAATGACTTAATATTTATTTAATTGTATGTGTTTTCATTTGTAAGCTAACAATCAATATATATATATATATATATATATATATATATATATATATATATATATATATATATATATAAAGAAAATGTATGAGAGAGAGTTAAGGAGAAGCCTCCATTGAGGCTTTAGAATTTTTTTAGAGTTTTGATTTTTTTTAAATCAAATATAGCATTAAATGGGTTAATTCTTTCATTTTCTTTACTATTTTTTATTATTTTATATATTCAATATTAATATTTTTAACAAAACAAAATATTATTTACATCACATTTTCACAACAATATATATAATTATACCCTGTATTCGTATTAAATTTTTATTATTATTTAACATATATTTTTATTTGATTTTTTTTCTCACATAACCAAAACTTAGATGGAATGCAACAATCAATATATATATATATATATATATATATATATATCATCAATATATATATATATATCATCAATATATATATATATATCATCAATATATATATATATATAAAGGAAAATGTATGATAGAGAGTTAAGGAGAAAGCCTCCATTGAGGCTTTAGAATTTTCTTAGTGTAACGTCCCAAAAATTACAAGGAATTTTAAATTTTAAAAATAATGCATTTCGTTACAATCAAATCATAAGTTAACAAATCCCATTACAATAAAAATAAACGTCGTTAATTAAAACCGTCAAATGAAATTTAAGCAGCGGAAAAGTTATATAATTAAATCCCCATTTAAAAAGTTAAACTTAAACAGCCTTCGCCTTGCGCCCGTGTGTACCGTCATGCCCGACTGCTACTCGCACCTGAAATCATAAGATATTGGGAAGGGGTAAGCACGAAGCTTAGTGAATTCCATCACATGCGCAGATAGGAATTATATACACATCACCCCTGTCCGCACATAAGCAACAACGCCACAGTTACATAAAACGAGTAAACATCTACAAGTAATTATGTATCCAACACCTCGGTCCCACCGAGCCCTCGGTCCCACCGAGTTGTAATGTAACACACTCGTCACACCGAGTTCCCACAACGTTTCTTTTCACTTCCTCGGTCCCACCGAGTTGTAATGTAACACACTCGTCACACAGAGTTCCCACAACGTTTCTTTCCACTTCCTCGGTCCCACCGAGTTGTAATGTAACACACTTATACTAAGCATTTAAACCAATCAAATATTACACACCACAAACAACTAGTTCACACCACAAAGACAGTAGTACATACAAACTACTATGACATGCATACAACCCCTAACTACACAGTGAGAGAACTCACCTCAAACGCACAGCTTATGACCTCAACCGCAACACGAACCGGCCAACACCAGTTCACCTTGTTCCACCTAAATAAGCGTTAACAATTGTCAAAGTGACGCCCCAAACCAAAACCACGACTACTAAAATATAACATACACATTCCAGCTTTTACTCAAAAAACACAGGTCTGTTCGGGACCTGTTTAACCCCTTATAAACTGATAAATCCAGAAATATTATTCCATAATCACAAAGTACCATGTCTTAGGGTTCCAGGGACATATCGTACGCGCTCTAACGATTTTCCTACAATTTAATATGAATTTTCTAAAAACAGGATACGAAGCTGCTATGTGCAGACCTGCTGTGAAAACAGCCATTTTAAGCCTAGTTAGAGGCCGAACCAGACTTCCGCTAAAACATTAAAAGTGTGCCCGGCACAGAATTTGAACCGTGGGCACCGAATTCTCCTCAATGCGAGCTACGACGGAAACGTTATGGCCGTCGCAAAACAGTGACAGATTCATACTTTCCACATTAAATGACGATTTATAAAACGGTTCAAGGTTATACGATTCGGGTTACGGTTTAGCTAATAAGATTCAGGTTTTAGGTAATCTGGGCTGGACCGTTGCCGGCACCACCCACTGCCACCTCCGGCGGTGGTGGTTTGCGGCGGCGGCGGCGACAATTGAGGTTTACGACTTTGGCGATAACGAGAACGGAACAACCCGACTACCCTATCCCGTCCCACACACACACCCACACACACGCAGCCACGCGCGCATACCCGCTGCTGCCCACACTGCGGCGCACGGCGGCGGCCACACCGCCGGCAGCCATAGATGGTTCTCCCTCATCTCAACCTCAGGTTCCCAAGTTCACTCGGAACCCTTTCGGTGTTTCCACTCGACCTTCACTAACTGGAATCTAAGATTTCTCGCACCGCCTAAAAATTCTCGAATACTTTTCTTACCACAAAACTCCTTCAAGTACACCGTATATATAATCGGAAGAACACTCCAACAATTGGAATCATTCCTAGTTAAATGATTTCGGCTGTCTCCCAACCTTAGATGTTCCATACATCTCGCTTCTACTTTCAAGCTCTAGCCATTCTAAAGGTGCTCACCAATGTACCCTACAGGATACTCGGATCCGATCATTCCTACCATTACTGTCAATTAACTTCCACGAGTTCTAATAGACTCCCTAAATTTATTTTACACGAATCATCAAACCAGTAAATTTATAATCACCCACGAAGGTCATTCCACCATCACCATTCATCACAACTAAGCATCTCAGGGTTACTACTACCATCACCATAATTATTTTAAAATCGGCTACAAATCTCCGATTACATTAAAGGTGTTTGGCCTCAAGCCCAAAAGTCGACACCTAAATATACTATTTACCTCAAAAAGGTTACTGCGCATTTATTCTCTTAATTACAAAAGCATCATTCCCTTAACCGACACTATTCGGCCTACAGTAACAACACGTGTGGAATACCTAATCTTCCACCGTCTACTTATCCTCCACACTCGCTCTACGAAGCCTAGTTACACCGTATCAAGATACACCTCAACGTCTACCTCCCAGGTACGTCTCAAGGTCCGGCACATCGGAACTACCTCCCAGGTAAGTGCCCAAGACTATATCCTCTTAGTGTCTACTGGAAAGTCAAAGTCATAACACATGAATACCGGGGTCCCACCCCGAGATACTCAACCGACCATTACCAACGACTGACTAACATGCCTATGGATCCAATGCAAAACAGTCCACCAACAACATGCCTATCCCGGAATGACTCATTCACCCAAACATGTAAATACTCAAACTGACACATAACACTTAAAAGCGCCTTTCCCAAAATTCTATAACACAATCCATAAAAGGATTGGAAACACAAGAATTAGATAATGCAATTTTATTTTCAACATCAAACTTTGTGCATGACTTAGTCGGCATTCTACGTCTCGACTCGTACTACTCCAAATCTCTCCGGTCCACTATCGTCATCCGGACATTTAAACCTCTTAGGGCAAGTTGGAATTCACGTCAACTCATCTTACGGCTTTTCCTCAAAACAAAGTCGGCTCAAAAGCCTATAATTCTAGCTCAATCATCAAACTTGATCCGAAATGGTCTACTTAAAACAGATATCACGTCAGCAACCTCAACCACAAGTGGACAGCCTAGCCGTCCTATACTACGGCCCAAACGCTCACTACAAGTGTGAGGCACGAAATAATGGGTAGCCCCGCTATCAAACATCACTACAGCAGACACCGAGTTAACTGAGAACGTACTTAATCACACAGCTTAAGCAAAAAGAAACTACATACCATATCCAATAAAAGAAAACAAGTGATGAAACATACCTGTCACCACTTTAGGCGTAGCCTGTGCCTCCTCCACCCTCAGTTGATGAACTCCACCTCGGCCGCCTCGGGTCCAGTCTGACCCACACAACCATCAGTAATACGCAAGGGAGCAACCACAGGGGCTTCTTGTGCCCCACTCCCAACAGAAATCCCCGGATTCTGGCAGTTGATCTTCACGTGGCCCGTCTGTTTGCAGTTAAAACAGACCACCAGTGGTGCCCTGCAATCCCGACCATAGTGTCCTACCTGGCCACACTTGAAACATTTGTCGTTTCTCCTTCCACTACTATCCTTGGTTTTAAACCCACCACTACTTCATTTCAAAAGTGAGTCCGAAAATTTCATTTTCTTTGGGACTGCGGATTCTGATGCAACGGCCTGCGCCGTTTTCCTCTTCTTGGCCTGTTCCTCTAACTCGAGTCCCTGTCCCCGAGCAGCCTCCAGCATCATTACTACCTTATCACGAACGGCGATAATAATCCCAGGGATTGCCTCCCTAATAGCATGCTTTACCTCAGCCGCGATCAACTCCCGTATCTGCTCACTAGTGAGTACAATACTAGCATTCGGTTCAACATCGTTGTTCCTCCTTGTGATGGTCATCCTAGGTAATTAATACAACGAGCTATTAGCACATAATAACTCGTACTAACAACGCTCACACTCGACTCCTCGGATTCCTCGTGACTTTCCCCGACTCGAACATTGATCCTGTGCTTCCGGTAGTAGGAGCTCTACTACTACCATCTACACCTATCACTGTCCGCTCCGAGTCCCATCCCGAGTACCCAAGTAGTTGCTCGCCCAAACAAAAACCATACACGTATGCCTATACTGACGCATGTACACACTCTTCCTAGCTCCCTAGGAATAATCATAATACTCCACTACCCTTGCTAGGGCGGAACCCCCACTAACCCTGACGAGTCGCCTCGTAAACGCACAGTCGTATACAGCGGAAACCAGATAGACATTCGAATATAAGATTCTATCCTACAACGGTTGGACTCAAACAAGAGCTGCGCAATAGAACTAAATCCAACATTCTAAGGCTATTCGGTTCCTACCGCATACAACCTATAGTGCATTCGCTTAACAACCTATCATAGCTAGCATAAGTTCCTATTAGCAAGTAACAACCACACAGTACAGTGTAATAAGCACCACGCAATCTAGCATTCATACTCCTACGTTCTAGAAAGCAATCTAGCATACATACTCATATGTAAACACTCTTCCCAGCTCACTAGGAATTTCATCTCATCCCACTACCCTTGCTACAACAGAATCCCTATTAGCCATAACGGGTTGCCTCGTGAATACCCAGTCGCATGCAGCGTTAATCAAATAGACATTCGAATACAAGATTCTATCCTAGAACGGTTGGACTCAAACAAGAGCTGCGCAATAGAACTAAATCAAATATTCTAAGGCTATATGATTCTTACTGCATATAACCTATAGGGCCTTCACTTAACAACCTACTATAACTAGCATTGATTCCTACTAGCAAGCAATCATAATACAGTACAGTGTAAACCACATAAGCAATCTAGCATGCATACCCTATGATCTAGAAAGCAATAACTACACTAAGTATTGTACCTTCCCACTTAGCGTCGGCTGACTGTACACACTGCGCCCTCGATCACCGTTTCCCAAACGGGTTTTTCCTTTTTCCTTTACTCTAAAAGATTTTAGTAAAAGAATTTAAAACTTCATAGCCGCAACTTGAGACCAAACACACCGAGATGTGTTTGATTCACTCAAGCTGTGCTCTGATACCAAGTTGTAACGTCCCAAAAATTACAAGGAATTTTAAATTTTAAAAATAATGCATTTCGTTACAATCAAATCATAAGTTAACAAATCCCATTACAATAAAAATAAACGTCGTTAATTAAAACCGTCAAATGAAATTTAAGCAGCGAAAAAGTTATATAATTAAATCCCCATTTAAAAAGTTAAACTTAAACAGCCTCCGCCTTGCGCCCGTGTGTACCGTCATGCCCGACTGCTACTCGCACCTAAAATCATAAGATATTGGGAAGGGGTAAGCACGAAGCTTAGTGAATTCCATCACATGCGCAGATAGGAATTATATACACATCACCCCTATCCGCACATAAGCAACAACACCACAGTTACATAAAACGAGTAAACATCTACAAATAATTATGTATCCAACACCTCGGTCCCACCGAGCCCTCGGTCCCACCGAGCCCTCGGTCCCACCGAGTTGTAATGTAACACACTCGTCACACCGAGTTCCCACAACGTTTCTTTCCACTTCCTCGGTCCCACCGAGTTGTAATGTAACACACTTATACTAAGCATTTAAACCAATCAAATATTACACACCACAAACAACTAGTTCACACCACAAAGACAGTAGTACATACAAACTACTATGACATGCATACAACCCCTAACTACACAGTGAGAGAACTCACCTCAAACGCACAGCTTATGACCTCAACCGCAACACGAACCGGCCAACACCAGTTCACCTTGTTCCACCTAAATAAGCGTTAGCAATTGTCAAAGTGACGCCCCAAACCAAAACCACGACTACTAAAATATAACATACACATTCCAGCTTTTACTCTAAAAACACAGGTCTCTTCGGGACCTGTTTAACCCCTTATAAACTGATAAATCCAGAAATATTATTCCATAATCACAAAGTCCCATGTCTTAGGGTTCCAGGGACATATCGTACGCGCTCTAACGATTTTCCTACAATTTAATATGAATTTTCTAAAAACAGGATACGAAGCTGCCATGTGCAGACCTGCTGTGAAAACAGCCATTTTACGCCTAGTTAGAGGCCGTACCAGACTTCCTCTAAAACACTAAAAGTGTGCCCGGCACAGAATGTGAACCGTGGGCACCGGATTCGCCTCAATCCGAGCTACGACGGAAAGGTTATGGCCGTCGCAAAACAGTGACAGATTCATACTTTCCACATAAAATGACGATTTATAAAACGGTTCAAGGTTATTCGATTCGGGTTACGGTTTAGCTAATAAGATTTAGGTTTTAGGTAATCTGGGCTGGACCGTTGCCGGCACCACCCACTGCCACCTCCGGCGGTGGTGGTTTGCGGCGGCGGCGGCGACAATTGAGGTTTACGACTTCGGCGATAACGAGAACGGAACAACCCGACTACCCTATCCCGTCCCACACACACACCCACACACACGCAGCCACGCGCGCATACCCGCTGCTGCCCACGCTGCGGCGCACGGCGGCGGCCACACCGCCGGCAGCCATGGCTGCGGCGGTGGTGGTGGTTCATGGCGTTTCGACAACAAATCCAACAACGAAACGAAGGAAGACGGAATTACCTCGACGCGACTTCTTCTCCCCCTTTTTCCGGCAGAAACGGCGACGACGGTAGCGGCGGTCTCCCTCCCGGCTGCTCCCTCCTTCTCTCTCACGGCGTCGCCCTCTCTCTCTCGACAACCTCTCTCTCTCTCTCTCTCTCGGCAGTCTCTCTCACTTCACGGCACTCTCTCTCTCTCGCTATTCTCTCTCTCTCGTCGGCGGACAGCAGCGCCGGCTGTTTGATGTTGCTCCGGCGGCAACAGTCACAGCGGCGGTGGCGGCTAGAAGGTCGACGGCAGCAGCTAGGGGGAAGGGTTTTAGGGTTGTCGACGTTTTAGCGAGAGAAGAAGGAACCCAAAACAAGAAAAAAAAAGGGAGGGGTCGGTTCTTTTTGTTAAAGGCCGATCCCATGCACCCACTTTACAATAATTACTTAAATGGTCCCTGCATTTTAAAGTAGTTTCCCATTAAGCCCCATAACCCAAACTTTTAACAAATAAGATCCTAGCCGCCTAACCCGTTAAATTTCGATTAGAGGAATTTATAAAATAACCAAGTAGAAATGATTAATTAAAATCCATACCGAGACACGGGCTTTACAACTCTCCCCCACTTGAATTAGACTTCGTCCTCGAAGTCTATGCCCGTGAATAGCTATAGATGGTTCTCCCTCATCTCAACCTCAGGTTCCCAAGTTCACTCGGAACCCTTTCGGTGTTTCCACTGGACCTTCACTAACTGGAATCTAAGATTTCTCGCACCGCCTAAAAATTCTCGAATACTTTTCTTACCACAAAACTCCTTCAAGTACACCGTATATATAATCGGAAGAACACTCCAACAATTGGAATCATTCCTAGTTAAACGATTTCGGCTGTCTCCCAACCTTAGATGTTCCATACATCTCGCTTCTACTTTCAAGCTCTAGCCATTCTAAAGGTGCTCACCAATGTACCCTACAGGATACTCGGATCCGATCATTCCTACCATTACTGTCAATTAACTTCCACGAGTTCTAATAGACTCCCTAAATTTATTTTACACGAATCATCAAACCAGTAAATTTATAATCACCCACGAAGGTCATTCCACCATCACCATTCATCACAACTAAGCATCTCAGGGTTACTACTACCATCACCATAATTATTTTAAAATCGGCTACAAATCTCCGATTACATTAAAGGTGTTTGGCCTCAAGCCCAAAAGTCGACACCTAAATATACTATTTACCTCAAAAAGGTTACTGCGCATTTATTCTCTTAATTACAAAAGCATCATTCCCTTAACCGACACTATTCGGCCTACAGTAACAACACGTGTGGAGTACCTAATCTTCCACCGTCTACTTATCCTCCACACTCGCTCTACGAAGCCTAGTTACACCGTATCAAGATACACCTCAACGTCTACCTCCCAGGTACGTCTCAAGGTCCGGCACATCGGAACTACCTCCCAGGTAAGTGCCCAAGACTATATCCTCTTAGTGCCTACTGGAAAGTCAAAGTCATAACACATGAATACCGGGGTCCCACCCCGAGATACTCAACCGACCATTACCAACGACTGACTAACATGCCTATGGATCCAATGCAAAACAGTCCACCAACAACATGCCTATCCCGGAATGACTCATTCACCCAAACATGTAAATACTCAAACTGACACATAACACTTAAAAGCGCCTTTCCCAAAATTCTATAACACAATCCATAAAAGGATTGGAAACACAAGAATTAGATAATGCAATTTTATTTTCAACATCAAACTTTGTGCATGACTTAGTCGGCATTCTACGTCTCGACTCGTACTACTCCAAATCTCTCCGGTCCACTATCGTCATCCGGACATTTAAACCTCTTAGGGCAAGTTGGAATTCACGTCAACTCATCTTACGGCTTTTCCTCAAAACAAAGTCGGCTCAAAAGCCTATAATTCTAGCTCAATCATCAAACTTGATCCGAAATGGTCTACTTAAAACAGATATCACGTCAGCAACCTCAACCACAAGTGGACAGCCTAGCCGTCCTATACTACGGCCCAAACGCTCACTACAAGTGTGAGGCACGAAATAATGGGTAGCCCCGCTATCAAACATCACTACAGCAGACACCGAGTTAACTGAGAACGTACTTAATCACACAGCTTAAGCAAAAAGAAACTACATACCATATCCAATAAAAGAAAACAAGTGATGAAACATACCTGTCACCACTTTAGGCGTAGCCTGTGCCTCCTCCACCCTCAGTTGATGAACTCCACCTCGGCCGCCTCGGGTCCAGTCTGACCCACACGACCATCAGTAATACGCAAGGGAGCAACCACAGGGGCTTCTTGTGCCCCACTCCCAACAGAAATCCTCGGATTCTGGCAGTTGATCTTCACGTGGCCCGTCTGTTTGCAGTTAAAACAGACCACCAGTGGTGCCCTGCAATCCCGACCATAGTGTCCTACCTGGCCACACTTGAAACATTTGTCGTTTCTCCTTCCACTACTATCCTTGGTTTTAAACCCACTACTACTTCATTTCAAAAGTGAGTCCGAAAATTTCATTTTCTTTGGGACTGCGGATTCTGATGCAACGGCCTGCGCCGTTTTCCTCTTCTTGGCCTGTTCCTCTAACTCGAGTCCCTGTCCCCGAGCAGCCTCCAGCATCATTACTACCTCATCACCAACGGCGATAATAATCCCAGGGATTGCCTCCCTAATAGCATGCTTTACCTCAGCCGCGATCAACTCCCGTATCTGCTCACTAGTGAGTACAATACTAGCATTCGGTTCAACATCGTTGTTCCTCCTTGTGATGGTCATCCTAGGTAATTAATACAACGAGCTATTAGCACATAATAACTCGTACTAACAACGCTCACACTCGACTCCTCGGATTCCTCGTGACTTTCCCCGACTCGAACATTGATCCTGTGCTTCCGGTAGTAGGAGCTCTACTACTACCATCTACACCTATCACTGTCCGCTCCGAGTCCCATCCCGAGTACCCAAGTAGTTGCTCGCCCAAACAAAAACCATACACGTATGCCTATACTGACGCATGTACACACTCTTCCTAGCTCCCTAGGAATAATCATAATACTCCACTACCCTTGCTAGGGCGGAACCCCCACTAACCCTGATGAGTCGCCTCGTAAACGCACAGTCGTATACAGCGGAAACCAGATAGACATTCGAATATAAGATTCTATCCTACAACGGTTGGACTCAAACAAGAGCTGTGCAATAGAACTAAATCCAACATTCTAAGGCTATTCGGTTCCTACCGCATACAACCTATAGTGCATTCGCTTAACAACCTATCATAGCTAGCATAAGTTCCTATTAGCAAGTAACAACCACACAGTACAGTGTAATAAGCACCACGCAATCTAGCATTCATACTCCTACGTTCTAGAAAGCAATCTAGCATACATACTCATATGTAAACACTCTTCCCAGCTCACTAGGAATTTCATCTCATCCCACTACCCTTGCTACAACAGAATCCCTATTAGCCATAACGGGTTGCCTCGTGAATACCCAGTCGCATGCAGCGTTAATCAAATAGACATTCGAATACAAGATTCTATCCTAGAACGGTTGGACTCAAACAAGAGCTGCGCAATAGAACTAAATCAAATATTCTAAGGCTATATGATTCTTACTGCATATAACCTATAGGGCCTTCACTTAACAACCTACTATAACTAGCATTGATTCCTACTAGCAAGCAATCATAATACAGTACAGTGTAAACCACATAAGCAATCTAGCATGCATACCCTATGATCTAGAAAGCAATAACTACACTAAGTACTGTACCTTCCCACTTAGCGTCGGCTGACTGTACACACTGCGCCCTCGATCACCGTTTCCCAAACGGGTTTTTCCTTTTTCCTTTATTCTAAAAGATTTTAGTAAAAGAATTTAAAACTTCATAGCCGCAACTTGAGACCAAACACACCGAGATGTGTTTGATTCACTCAAGCTGTGCTCTGATACCAAGTTGTAACGTCCCAAAAATTACAAGGAATTTTAAATTTTAAAAATAATGCATTTCGTTACAATCAAATCATAAGTTAACAAATCCCATTACAATAAAAATAAACGTCGTTAATTAAAACCGTCAAATGAAATTTAAGCAGCGGAAAAGTTATATAATTAAATCCCCATTTAAAAAGTTAAACTTAAACAACCTCCGCCTTGCGCCCGTGTGTACCGTCATGCCCGACTGCTACTCGCACCTAAAATCATAAGATATTGGGAAGGGGTAAGCACGAAGCTTAGTGAATTCCATCACATGCGCAGATAGGAATTATATACACATCACCCCTATCCGCACATAAGCAACAACACCACAGTTACATAAAACGAGTAAACATCTACAAATAATTATGTATCCAACACCTCGGTCCCACCGAGCCCTCGGTCCCACCGAGTTGTAATGTAACACACTCGTCACACCGAGTTCCCACAACGTTTCTTTCCACTTCCTCGGTCCCACCGAGTTGTAATGTAACACACTTATACTAAGCATTTAAACCAATCAAATATTACACACCACAAACAACTAGTTCACACCACAAAGACAGTAGTACATACAAACTACTATGACATGCATACAACCCCTAACTACACAGTGAGAGAACTCACCTCAAACGCACAGCTTATGACCTCAACCGCAACACGAACCGGCCAACACCAGTTCACCTTGTTCCACCTAAATAAGCGTTAGCAATTGTCAAAGTGACGCCCCAAACCAAAACCACGACTACTAAAATATAACATACACATTCCAGCTTTTACTCTAAAAACACAGGTCTGTTCGGGACCTGTTTAACCCCTTATAAACTGATAAATCCAGAAATATTATTCCATAATCACAAAGTCCCGTGTCTTAGGGTTCCAGGGACATATCGTACGCGCTCTAACGATTTTCCTACAATTTAATATGAATTTTCTAAAAACAGGATACGAAGCTGCCATGTGCAGACCTGCTGTGAAAACAGCCATTTTACGCCTAGTTAGAGGCCGTACCAGACTTCCTCTAAAACACTAAAAGTGTGCCCGGCACAGAATGTGAACCGTGGGCACCGGATTCGCCTCAATCCGAGCTACGACGGAAAGGTTATGGCCGTCGCAAAACAGTGACAGATTCATACTTTCCACATAAAATGACGATTTATAAAACGGTTCAAGGTTATTCGATTCGGGTTACGGTTTAGCTAATAAGATTCAGGTTTTAGGTAATCTGGGCTGGACCGTTGCCGGCACCACCCACTGCCACCTCCGGCGGTGGTGGTTTGCGGCGGCGGCGGCGACAATTGAGGTTTACGACTTCGGCGATAACGAGAACGGAACAACCCGACTACCCTATCCCGTCCCACACACACACCCACTCACACGCAGCCACACGCGCATACCAGATGCTGCCCACGCGGCGGCGCACGGCGGCGGCCACACCGCCGGCAGCCATGGCTGCGGCGGTGGTGGTGGTTCATGGCGTTTCGACAACAAATCCAACAACGAAACGAAGGAAGACGGAATTACCTCGACGCGACTTCTTCTCCCCCTTTTTCCGGCAGAAACGGCGACGACGGTAGCGGCGGTCTCCCTCCCGGCTGCTCCCTCCTTCTCTCTCACGGCGTCGCCCTCTCTCTCTCGACAACCTCTCTCTCTCTCTCGGCAGTCTCTCTCACTTCACGGCACTCTCTCTCTCTCTCGCTATTCTCTCTCTCTCGCCGGCGGACAGCAGCGCCGGCTGTTTGATGTTGCTCCGGCGGCAACAGTCACAGCGGCGGTGGCGGCTAGAAGGTCGACGGCAGCAGCTAGGGGGAAGGGTTTTAGGGTTGTCGACGTTTTAGCGAGAGAAGAAGGAACCCAAAACAAGAAAAAAAAGGGAGGGGTCGGTTCTTTTTGTTAAAGGCCGATCCCATGCACCCACTTTACAATAATTACTTAAATGGTCCTTGCATTTTAAAGTAGTTTTTCATTAAGCCCCATAACCCAAACTTTTAACAAATAAGATCCAAGCCGCCTAACCCGTTAAATTTCGATTAGAGGAATTTATAAAATAACCAAGTAGAAATGATTAATTAAAATCCATACCGAGACACGGGCTTTACACTTAGAGTTTTGAATTTTTTTAAAATCAAATATAGCATTAAATGGGTTAATCCTTACATTTTCCTTACTATTTTTTATTATTTTATATATTCAATATTAATATTTTTAACAAAACGAAATATTATTTACATCACATTTTAACAAAAATATATATAATTATACCTTGTATTCGTATTAATTTTTTATTATTATTTAACATATATTTTTATTTGATTTTTTTTCTCACATAACCAAAACTTAGATGGAATGCAACAATGGTTATAAATGAAAACTTATTTTAATGAAATATATTTTTGTTATTTAATTTTATTATTTTTTGTAGTAAGCTAACAATCATCAATCATCAATATATATATAAAGATGTATATATAAAAATGTAGGAGGGAGAGAGTTAAGGAGAATCCTCCATTGAGACTTTAGAATTTTCTTAGAGTTTTGAATTTTTTTTAAATCAAATATAGCATTAAATGGGTTAATCCTTTCATTTTCTTTACTAATTTTTTTATTTTATATATTCAATATTAATATTTTTAACATAACAAAATATTATTTACATCACATTTTTAACAACAATCAATATATATATATATATATATATAAAAGAAAATGTAGGAGGGAGAGTTAAGGAGAAACCACCATTGAGGCTTTAGAATTTTCTTAGAGTTTTAAATTTTTTTTAAATCAAATATAGCATTAAATGGGTTAATCCTTTCATTTTCTTTACTATTTTTTATTATTTTATATATTCAATATTAATATTTTTAACAAAACAAAATATTATTTACATCACATTTTAACAACAATATATATAATTATACCCTGTATTCGTATTAAATTTTTATTATTATTTAACATATATTTTTATTTGTTTTTTTTTCTCAGATAACCAAAACTTAGATGGAAAATGCAACAATCAATATATATATATATATATATATATATATATATAAAGGATATATATATATATATATATATCAATATATATATATAAAGGAAAATGTATGAGAGAGAGTTAAGAAGAAACCTCCATTGAGGCTTTATAATTTTCTTAGAGTTTTGAATTTTTTTTTAAATCAAATATAGCATTAAATGGGTTAATCTTTCATTTTCTTTACTATTTTTTATTATTTTATATATTCAATATTAATATTTTTAACAAAACAAAATATTATTTACATCACATTTTAACAACAATATATTTAATTATACCCTATATTCGTATTAAATTTTGATTATTATTTAACATATATTTTTATTTGATTTTTTTTTCTCACATAACCAAAACTTAGATGGAATACAACAATGGTTATAAATGAAAACTTATTTTAATGGAATATATTTTTGTTATTTAATTTTATTATTTTTTGTAGTAAGTTAACATCAATCATCAGTATATATATATATATATATATATATATATATATGGGAGGTATCCGTTGCAAACCAGTCAGTTTGTGCAAACTATACAAACCAATCTTAGTCGTTGATCAAGTCTAATAAATATCTGATTTTATTATGTTTCCTAATCTAAAGTCATGATCATAATGAATGAATCTTATCATCTTCCATATATATCTCAGTCTTAATTAATGAATCATAATGATTATCCATAAATACATCTATTGTTTCCTAATATAGTGGTTTGTATAGTTTGCACAAACTGACTGGTTTGCAACGGATACCTCCCCTATATATATATATATATATATATATATATATATATATATATATAAAGGAAAATGTAGGAAGGAGATTTAAGTAGAAGCCTCCATTGAGGCTTTAGAATTTTCTTAGAGTTTTGAATTTTTTTTAAAATCAAATATAGCATTAAATGGGTTAATCCTTTCATTTTCTTTACTAATTTTTATTATTTTATTTATTCAATATTAATATTTTTAACAAAACAAAATATTATTTACATCACTTTTTTAACAATTATATATAATTATACCCTGTATTTGTATTAAATTTTTATTATTATTTAACATATATTTTTATTTGATTTTTTTTCTCACATAACCAAAACTTAGATGGAATTCAACAATGGTTATAAATGAAAACTTATTCTAATGGAATATATTTTTGTTATTTAATTTTATTATTTTTGTAGTAAGTTAACATCAATCAATATATATATATATAAAGAAAAATGTATGAGAGAGAGTTAAGGAGAAGCCTCCATCGAGGCTTTAGAATTTTCTTTGAGTTTTGAATTTTTTTTAAATCAAATATAACATTAAATGGGTAAATCCTTTCATTTTCTTTACTATTTTTTATTATTTTATATATTCAATATTAATATTTTTAACAAAACAAAATATTATTTACATCACATTTTAACAACAATATATATAATTATACCCTGTATTCGTATTAAATTTTTATTTCTATTTAACATATATTTCTACTTGATTTTTTTTTCACACATAACCAAAACTTAGATGGAATACAACAATGGTTATAAATGAAAACTTATTTTAATTGAATATATTTTTGTTATTTAAATTTATTATTTTTTGTAGTAAGTTAACATCAATCATCAATATATATATATATATATAGGGGGCCATTCAAGGAAGAACTAGTTTGTTTGTGGTAACTGTAAGAACCAATATGAGTCACATATTAAGCAATAAATTAGGAAATTATTATTTTTGGTAATTTTATTTAAAATTTAAATTAAAGGGCATTTTGGTATTTTAAAAATATCCTCTCTCCTCTCTCCTCCCGTTTAACACATCATACACATGATACATAGAATACATACAATAGGCATTGTGATACCTAAAATACATAAATACCATTGTGATACCCAAAATATATGCAATGTCCAAAATACATACGATACCGATTGCGATAACCCATTGTGATACCGCTGTGATAATGTGATACCAATTACGATAACCCATTGTGATACCCCATTATGATACCAAATGTGATACCCCATGTGTGATACCACTTTGATACCCCATATGTGATACCATCGTCTCTCTGCCATGAATGCAAAAAAAACTGTCCCTGTGTAAATCTTGAATACCTACATCGTCCCCCACACCATTTTTTCCGGTGAAACACACAGATGGAAACATCTGAGATTTGTAACAGAGACCAAATCACATAGACCACATAAAATCTAGACCCAGTTGCCGAAAAAGAAGGAACGTCGGCGATAAAGTCCCTGTGGTCCTTGTTTCAGAGCGGGAGAAGGATGGAGAGTTGTCGGAGAATGATGGAGAGTTGCAGGTTTTCTTGATCTCCACCCTCTCTCTCTCTCTCTCTCTATCTCTCTCGCTTTCTCTCTCACACACACACACTGCTACATCTCCGATGAGATGTCCGGTAGTCATGGCCGGAGGTGAGATTGGAAACCATAGAACCAAATCACTATGTAAATAGACATCGAGAGCCAGAGAATAGAGACACTGAGATCGAGAGCCAGAGAATAGAGAGAGAGAGACAGACAGACAGAGACAAAGAGATCGAGAGTTAGAGATAGAGACAGAGAGATCATCGATGGTGTAGATCCACCACCACCGTCGTCGCCGTCAGGGCTCTACCTTCGTCACCGACTGTCGACTACTCCGTTCTATGCCGCCATCCACCACCGTTGTCGGCTCGATTTAGGGATTTTGGAGAGGGTGTCGGCTCCATTTAGGGTTTCTAGAGAAGATAGAAATGAGAAGAGATAGAGAGATACAGAGGCGTGATGTTAGGGGTAAATGAATAAATTGAATGAGTTAAATTAAATTTTAATTTGTTATAAAAAATCTAAATTATTAAATTACCAATTTGCCCTTATTTTTATTTTTAGAAGTAACATTAATTATTTTAAATGTGTGGCTCACATTGGTTCTTACGGTTACCACAAAATAAATAGTTCTTATTTGATTAAGCCCATATATATATATATATAAACGAAAATGTAGGAGAGAGAGTTAAGGAGAAACCTCCATTGAGGCTTTATAATTTCTTAGAGTTTTGAATTTTTTTTAAATCAAATATAGCATTAAATGGGTTAATCCTTTCATTTTCTTTACTAATTTTTATTATTTTATTTATTCAATATTAATATTTTTAACAAAACAAAATATTATTTACATCACATTTTTAACAACTATATATAATTATACCCTGTATTTGTATTAAATTTTTATTATTATTTAACATATATTTTTATTTGATTTTTTTTTCTTTCATAACCAAAACTTAGATGGAATACAACAATGGTTATAAATGAAAACTTATTCTAATGGAATATATTTTTGTTATTTAATTTTATTATTTTTGTAGTAAGTTAACAATGCTTATAAATAAAATTTTAGCGATTGAGTATTTTTTTTCTTATTAATCATCAATATATATCAATATATAAAGCAAAGTTAAAACTTTAAATTAATGAGAAGCCGCCATTGGGCTTATCTAAATATTTTATCGTACTTTTATTCATATACACTGTTAGTATACACCGTGCAACGTGCGGTACAGTTACCTAGTCAATATATATGTATATAAAGGAAATGTAGGAGAGAGAGTTAAGGAGAATTTTTCTTTCATATTTATATTTTTTCTTATAATTTTGCTTTATTTTTTAATCATTTCAACACATTAAATGCTAGAACTTTTTATTTTCTTTTTTATTTAAATTAAAAACCATTAATCAATATATATCTATTATTTTTAACTTTGTATTTCTAATTATTCAATAAACCCAACATTTCTTATTTAAATTTATAAACTTATTATTTTCTAATCAATAAGATACACTAAATTTATGAACTTATTTTTTAAACTTTTTGTAGTAAACTAACAATGCTTATAAGCTAATACTTTGGTTAAATGACTTAATATTTATTTAATTGTATGTGTTTTCATTTGTAAGCTAACAATCTGTTGGGTCACCAAAGATTTGAAATTGACTCACCGATGTTTTCCCTAAAAATCCTACTTTGAATATTTTTGTTTAGTTCTTTACATGACTTGTACAAAATAGCAAATGTTCGGTGAAGTCGAAGATCAACCGAAACCAAGCTTGAAGACTCTCTACTTGTGGAAAATAGAAGACTCTCCTCAACAAACAAACAAGTCATTGTCCACCGAATTTATCCTCACAATTCGGTAGACATTCTCTCCACCGATGTTACCATCAAAATTCGGTGGACATCCTCCCACCGAAGTTGTTTTCAGAAATCGGTGGACCACAACCCACCGATGAAGACACTCAAATCGGTGGGATCTATGTGTTATCAAAATAAGTGATTTTCTCTTTACAGATTGTTTCAAGTTCCAAGGTCAATTGTATCGGTGGAACCTCATCAGTGCAAATGTCTTGGGATATTCCAAGAAGATCATTTATTATGGGACAATATCCTTTGCCAGATAAAAGTGACTATTTGTCCTTTTATCCATTATCAGTTCAAGTCCCTGTCAACAGCATGGGTTCTATTCCTAGTATCTAGTAAAATGTGATATGGACATCTCAGCTTTTCAGAAGTCAACATCCTCAGCAAATATGGCGATGACAAGTGTCCCAGGCATTTAATGCTCAGTACACTCCATCCCACTATAAAAGGAAGAAGACCTCCCCATGCGTTACTACGCTTTCTGGATTTCTCTCTGTGCAAGATTTTCATATTGCTTGATAACTTTATAGCTTTGCTCTTAGTGTTCTCTGCTGTTTTGTTTAGTATACTTTGTGTAAGATTGTTAGAATAGTTTATCTGTTCTTTTCCGCAACAGTCTTAAGTTTCTTTGTGTAATTCTAATTGAAAGTTTTTTCAATAAAAGAATTAAAAATTGTGAAAATTTTGAGTATTGTATTCAACCCCCCCTTCTTCTACAATACTTGTTAAGCCATCTGGGACTAACAAGTGGTATCAGAGCGGAAAGTTTAACTCCATAAACTTGATCTGCGATGGCTGCCTCTTCTTCTTCAACCATTGAAAACTCCTTTCAAAACAATTTTTCTGAGAATGGCTCCATAACAAAACCGCCTAAGTTTAATGCTAACAACTTTTCTCTATGGAAAAGCCGCATGATGCTATTCATGGAAGGAGTGGATACTAGATATCCAACCATTCTCAAAGAGGGACCTATCATCCCCAGAGTTTGGGCTCGCTATGAAACGCAGAGGCCTGGTAAAGAAACCATGGAAAAAGAAATCTCTAGTGATTCTGATGAAGAAAAATCCAGTGCTACTGGTCGTTACATCCTCAAAAATCCTAAGAAATATACTGTTGAGGAAAAACGTTTGGTTTCTCTCGACTCTAAGCTAAGAGCAATTATTGCACTCTCACTACCTGATTAGGTCTATCACTCTCTGGTTAACTTTGAAACTGCTAAATAGATGTGGACCACACTGTGTGTACTGTACGAGGGTACAGTGGAAGTAAAGAAATGTAAAAAGATTGGTCTTATTAGAAAATATGAACTCTTTGCTTTTGAAAAAGGAGAATCTCTTCCTAGCTACTATAATCGTTTCAACTCTCTTTTAAATGATCTGAAGTTATTGGGCAGAGTCTATGATAATGAGGAAGTCTTAAGCAAGTTCATAGATTGTCTTCCAGAATTTTGGGAGAATATATGTACTTGCATTAAAACTACCAAGGACCTTGAGTTCATGCCCTTAACTGTCCTGTATGGAACTCTCTTCAATTTTGAGCAAACCAAGTTACAAAGGAAATCTTTCATCAAAGAGATAAAGAGCTCTTCTATAGCTCTTGTCAGTGAAAGTTCCAAGAAATCTCAAAATGTTCCTAGAATCACCTATCCGTCATCAGACTCTGACAATGACAGCCAAAATAACTCTACCCACCAAACGGAGGCATATCTTAGTGATGCTGATGATGAAGGTGAGGAAATTATGGTTGAACAATTGTCTGAAGAAATGGCAATGATGGCTGGCTCTAAGAACAAATTTCGTCCTTTCAACAAATCCAGAAGTTTTAGAAAATCTTCATCTTCCAAGACTTCATCTGATAAGTCAAATGAAGAGTGCTATAACTGTGGCAAGAAAGGACACTTTGCATCTGAGTGTAGGAGCAAGCGTGTTACTAAGTCTAGGAACCCATCCTCTGACAAATATTCTTCAAAGAATGAGAAACCCAGAAATAATCCTTTCAAATCAACCTTTTCCAAAAAGGATTCCCAATCCTCTTCCTTAGACCATCAGGAGCGTGCTGAGAAGTATAAAGCCAAGTACAAGAAAGAGAAAGAAAGGAGTGAGGGTCTTGAAAGAAAAGGAAAACGTCTAATGGCAGAAACTCATGACTGGGATGAAGAAGACACCTCTGACAGTGATTCTCACAATATGTGCTTCATGGCCATTTCTGAAGAGATGAAGGATTCTGAAAAAGCTACCTCTCCAATGGCTCTTGTGTCGACTGGGTGCTCGACAACTTATGCTCAGGTACATCCTTTTAATGATATGACAGATAGTGAAAAGATAGAAGCTTATGAATCTTTAACTAAAGACTTTTATTTTGTCAAAGATAGCAAGAATATAAAATCTGCTCAAGTGAAAGAACTCAAATCTGAACTTGAAATTTGCATGTCTAAACTTGAAAATTTTGAGGAAATCAAAGCTGAGCTTGAGGACTTGAAAACAATAAATCATGTGATTTCAAAAGAAAAAAACTCGCTTTTTAAGAAACTTAAAAGAGAGCAAGAGGTTGTAAGAAAATGGACAGATTCTTCAAAAAATCTTGAACAATTCTTTCAAAGCCAAGTCGGTGGAAATAGCAAAATCGGTCTAGGATTTGGCAAAGTCCATCCTGAAGCTTCTTCCCATGCACTTATTCCTATCTCTAGTGTGTGGGATGATGCCTCTGTTTCAAGTTCTTGTGATTCCATCTCCTTAAATTCTTTAGATCTGGGTGAAGCTCTAAAATATGGAATGTTTATAAAAGCAAAAGAGGCATCCTCAAATCAATTCTTTGAGAAACATGACTCTGATGACGGTTCAAAACTCATCCTTGATCTCTCAAAAGGATCAACCATTGATGAAGCCTCATCCTCTAACTCCTCAAAAGTCATCTTGCTGAAAAGATCAAACCCCACCGATGTCAACATCGATGATCCTCCCATACCTCTCCATGAGTTGTTAAAGTCTATTCACATAGATGAATACTCTGAACCTAAGCCCTCAAAGATTCCCAAAAGAGAACCTCAAGTTCCCACAAAAAGTTTTTCATCTTCTGACAAAGGGAAATCGATGGCCGGATCTGTGGCCGATTTCCATCCCAAAAGATTTACTCCAAAGAATTTTTCTGGTAACTCTTCTATTCTTCCAATTCCAAGATCAGTACTTTTGAAAAAGTCAAACTCAAAAGAATCCTCCAACTCTCCAACCCACAACACTGACAAAGGAATTCTTGGGTCTAAACCTTCTGCTTTGTTCTCTTCTAACAAAGTCATAAAAACTAATGTTAAAAGCCAAAACAGGAAAAGTGGTCATAGTGTTAAAAAGGTTTTTATCTATAGAAAATGCTATAACTATGGTGACACGTTTCACATGGCTAAGGATTGTCCCAAGGAAAGAATAGATAGAACCAAACCTAAGGACTCATTTTCTTCTAACCCCAAAGGACCCATTACAAAATGGGTACCAAAGAACTAATCTGTGTGTGCATGCAGGTTTTTGAGCACCATCAAATATGGTATCTGGATAGTGGGTGCTCACGCCACATGACGGGAAACAAATCTCTTCTCATCAACTATGTGTCCGGAAAAGGTCCATCTGTCACCTTTGATGATAACTCTAAAGGCTACACCAAAGGTTATGGAACTCTCACTAATGGATCTGTCACTTTCAATAAAGTGGCATTTGTTGAAGGCCTAATGCATAATCTTCTCAGGATTAGCCAACTGTGTGATCTTGGATATAAAGTTATCTTTGAACTTTGTGTCTGTACTGTGGTGGACAAGAACTTTAACGTGGTATTATCTGGTAAAAGGATGGAAAATGTCTATATCATTGATATGGGACTAAATAACAATTCATCAAATGTCTGCTTTGTGTCAGATGACACATCCAAAAGAAACTGGTTGTGAAGTAAGCGTCTCTCTCATCTAAATTTCAAAACTCTTCATAAAATCTCCAACAAAGAGCTGGTAACTGGTATGCCCAAGTTGAACTTTGTCAAAGAGAAGCTGTGTGATGCATGTGAAAAGGGAAGCTCACCAAGACTTCTTTCAGGACCAAACAATGTTCTTCCATCACTCTTCCTCTCCAGATGCTGCACATGGACCTATGTGGACCAGTCAGCACTCCAAGTCTAGGAGGCAAAAGGTACATTCTTGTGATTGTCGATGAATTTACTAGATATACTTGGGTGTCCTTTCTCAGGTATAAAAGTGATGCAACTGAAGAAATCATCAACTTTGTCAAGAAAAATGAAGTTCTTAATGGTCAACTTGTTCGTTCGGTAAGAAGTGATAACGGCACTGAATTCAGAAACAGTGCTCTTGAAGACTTCTTCACTGAGAAAGGAATTTCTCAAAACTTCTCTGCAGTCCGTACTCCTCAGCAAAATGGAGTGGTGGAAAGGAAAAACAGAACTCTATGTGAGGCTGCAAGATCCATGCTAAGTGAATCCAACCTACCCACATATTTTTGGGCTGAAGCTGTTAATACTGCTTGCTTTACCCAAAATAGGTCTGTGATATCAAAAAGACATGATAAAACCCCATATGAAGTTTTCCATGGCAGAAAACCAAACATTGGTTTTCTTCATGTTTTTGGCTGTGTGTGCTTTATTCTAAATGACCGTGACAATCTTGGGAAGTTTGATCCCAAAGCTGATGAAGGAATATTTGTTGGATACTCTCTATCCTCCAAAGCATATCGTGTGTTCAACCTCAGGAGAAAATGCATTGATGAGTCCATTCATGTCAAATTTAATGATCTTAGATCATCATCTCTGTCAAACGATGATGATGAATTACACAGATGGATCTCTTCATGCATCGGTGATGCTCCTTTATCAAACTCAACCGATACTATTTGCACACCCTCCAATCCATCTCCTTCAAATAACCAAGTCGGGTCACCCTCTATATTTCCCACCGAAACTGACCATGTTTCCACCGATGTGCTCTCTCCCACCGATGTGCAACTCTCCATCGACGAACTGCCTTCCACCGATCCAATTTCTTCCACCGAAAATTTGATTGCCACCGAACCTCTGATCCCACTCCATCTTCACCTCTAACACAAAATATTCCACCACCTTTACCTCCTGCAACCAAATGGACCAAAGATCACCCCATAGATCAAATCATCGGTGATCAACAAGCAGGTGTCCAAACACGTAGAGGAATTGGGAATATTTGTCTCTATGTGAATTTTCTCTCTCTTATTGAACCTAAGAAGATTGATGAAGCTCTTGCAGATCCCTGTTGGATCACTGCCATGCAAGAAGAGCTCTCTTAATTTAAGAGAAACAAAGTTTGGAGATTGGTTCCCAGACCCCGACAGAAAACAATCATTGGAACCAAATGGATATTCAGAAATAAAATGGATGAAGATGGTACAGTTATCAGAAATAAAGCTAGACTGGTTGCTCAAGGATACCAACAGGAAGAAGGCATTGATTATGATGAAACCTTTGCCCCTGTTGCAAGACTTGAAGCAATAAGAATCTTTCTGGCTCATGCTGCCTACCGAAATTTCAGAGTATTTCAAATGGATGTTAAAAGTGCCTTCCTCAATGGGGAACTTGCAGAGGAAGTCTATGTGAAACAACCTCCTGGCTTTGAAGACCCAGCTCATCCAGACTATGTGTACAGACTTGACAAGGCACTTTATGGTCTCAAGCAAGCTCCACGTGCTTGGTATGACACTCTTGCCAACTTCCTTCTAAAGCATGGATATTCCAGATGTAAAATTGACAACACTCTCTTCATCAAGGAAACCTCAGGTAATCTTATTCTTGTCCAAATCTATGTTGATGACATCATCTTTGGTGCCACTAATGAGTCACTATGTGATGAGTTTGCTTCTCTTATGATGAGTGAATATGAGATGAGAATGATGGGAGAGCTTACATTCTTTTTGGGCCTCCAGGTCAAACAGTCATCAGAAGGGATTTTTATAAACCAAAGTAAATATATTCGTGACCTTCTGAAGAAATTTAATTTTTTAGATAGCTCTCCTATGAAAACCCCCATGGCTCCACCTTTGAAACTCAATGCTGATCTTAAAGGTGAATCTGTGGATGTTACCCTCTATCAAGGCATGATTGGTTCTCTTATGTACTTAACTGCTAGCAGACCGGATATTATGTTTGCTACTTGTCTATGTGCCCGTTATCAGGCCAATCCTAAAGAATCACATTTAAAGGCTGTAAAACGGATTTTTCGGTATCTCAGGGGTACCTTGCACTTGGGTCTTTGGTATCCCAAAGACTCAGGTTTTGAACTAATTGGGTATTCAGATTCAGATTATGCAGGTTCCCAGATTGATAGAAAGAGTACTACAGGAAGCTGCCAGCTTCTTGGTGGCAAATTGGTAAGTTGGTCCAGCAAGAAACAAAACTCTGTGTCAACCTCTACTGCTGAGGCTGAATATGTAGCTGCTGGAAGCTGCTGTGCTCAGATCCTATGGATGAGAAATCAACTCCGGGACTATGCTCAAATCTACTCCAAAGTCCCAATTCTGTGTGATAACTCAAGCGCAATAGCTATTGCAAACAACCCAGTTCTTCATTCCAGATCAAAACACATAGATATCAGATATCATTTCATCAGGGACCACATCTCCAAAGGTGACATTGAGTTACATTTCATTCCCACCGATCTACAGCTTGCTGATTTGTTCACCAAACCCCTAGATGAAGCCAGGTTCAACTTTCTCATAAGTGAACTTGGAATGTGCAACTTTCAATAACTATGTGCTCTCTTTCTACCGATCTCTCATCGGTAGACACCTTTCTCTTTTCGCCTTCTTCACCGACATCTTTTCCTCCACCGAAATAACATTTCGGTGGCCTTAAGTTCCAATTCTGTGTGTTCAAATCTGTGTGCTTTCTACACCGAAACCCACCTCCGCTTCAACTCCGATGCCTCCACCGAAATCTCATATCGGTGGACTCAATCTCTTATTCATATCCTAAAGTCCACCGACGCCTCTCAAACCTTAACACCAAAGTCTTTTCGGTGTTCAAAAACAGCTACACCGACATCTTTCTTGAACTTCGGTAGAAAAGTATACACCGACTTGTTAACACCGAGATTCAAATCTCTGTCCACCGAAATCAACCACCGATTCCCAAATCTTATCCCTTACGCTTCCCCATGCCCATGCCTACATCACCCCTACAATCCTAGGTGTCAAAGACTTTGACCCTTCCTTTTTCATGAAAACCCGTTTCAGCCTCTCACCCCGGAACATCATTATTACCATTTCGAATTTATTTACTTTATTTAAACCATCTCTCTCACATATTTAACCGTTCCCTCTCTCCTTTTGAATTCCTACACTCTTCTCTCTCACCCTTATAAAAACCCATCTTCCTCACCATTTCGATTCTCTCAAACCTGCAACCTCTCGAACCCCTCTCATCCCTTAACCCTTCTTCTCCATTATCTTACTTCCCACACTTGCTCTCTCTCTCTCTCTCGACCTCATCTCACTCAATGGCATCTTCCAGAAATGCAACTCCCACACGGTTTGAAGATCTCAAGTTCAACCCATGCAATCACGTCGCTCGTTTCGAATCAGATCCATCTCATCCCGAGTTCTCCACGATAGCTAAGTTTCTCACTCGCTCCCCTCTCCTTCATGCTTTTTCTTGCAACCCCAAGATGAGCAAAATGCTCATTGGGAACTTTTGGTTAACCTGTGTGTACGATCCTTCAAACAACGCCATTCACGCCTCCATTCTTACCAACGAAGAAGGTGATCACGACCTTACGTTTGGGGTCGACGATGTTCGCCTCGCCCTAAAGATTGACGCTTTTCCAGCCTACGAAGACATGTATGTGGAAACCATACGTGATGATGTTATTCAAGCAACCGGCTATGTGATCGACGACTCCTCCAAAAGTTCAAAAGGCCCCGGTACTCTTCTTCGTAGCAAAATGAGAGGCATATGGAACTTCTTCTTTGCCCATGTTATTCACTGCCTCTCTCGCAAAACTAGTGGGCATGATCAATCACCGTCATACATCACAAAGCTCGCCCATGCCCTCATCTTTCAAAGAAAAGTCGACTTCGCCCAATACTTCTTTTCTGAACTTGTCGAGGTAATCAAGCATCCCAAGAAGTGTTACGTTGCCTATCCGCGGTTCATCTCGATGATCATTCAGCACAAGCTCAACAAGGCATTAGAGACGGATCGAAAATCTCAAGCGCCCCGATTCACCTATGATTGGTCTTCCCCAGTTGTCGTTCTCAAAACACTAAATGTGGGACCTCTCGCCACCGACAACCCGTTAAGACAAGGTATGATTTCTCTCGCTCTCTCTCCCGATCTACATTGGGGCGATGCGGAAATTCTCGGACTTAAACACCCGGAAGTTCCCGAAGCACCCCATGCTGTAGTGGCCCCATCCTTCCTTACTCGAGTAAAGTCGGGCGGCGCGAAAAAGAAACAACGTATGGCCCCCGACACCTCCGCACCCGCTTCTAGAACTATGCCACCGAGAGATCCCTCGGAGGCTTCCCCGGTGCAATCCCCTTCTCATAAGCGGAGGCACTCGTCTTCCCCTTCGAGATCTCTTTCAAAGAGGTCTCGGAAACCATCAGCCCCACCGACTAATCCAACTGTCGATTCTCGAAAATCGCCAGTTGTTGAACTTCAACCCTCCGGGCCAAGGGAATCCGCCATTAACCCCACTGACTCCTCTGTTACCTCTCAAAAGGTTTCAGTTGTACAATTGGAGGAACCTCAACCTACCTCTCCCCTCGAGGGTACTGATTTTTCACTTCACGACTTTCCACCCGATCTCTATGAGATCGATGATGAAGCACAACTCGCCTTGAGTTCCCCCTCATTAAATCCACCCCCACATGATTTCTTTGATTTTCTTTTAGCGGACACTGGTTGTCCCCGAACCATCCCGTCCACCGAAGAGAATCCCACCGAGTCTCCCTCGCCGAAGAACCAATCCACACCACCGATCGTATCCCCACACCGATCGCCCACCCCACACCGATCACCCACCCCACACCGATCACCTACACCCCGAAGGTCTCCCACACCGATACGTCAGGGTTCTCCTCACCAAAATCCTCCTCCACCGAGAATCCTCTATACCGATGAAATGTCAACTTACCTCCCAAATATCATCACCGAAGCAGATCCCCAACGCCTCCGATTTTCTTTCCCAGAACTCGGTGGTCAGACCTCTTCAAACATTGGCCACCCCTCTGCTTTTCTTCAATCCACCATTTCGTTGATCTCCCAAGCACACTCCAGAATAACCATGCTCGAGTCTCAGTTGCCACAAATTCTTCTCGATGCCATTACCGATGCCCTACGGCCTATAAATGATACAGTCTCTTCCCTATCTTCAAAAGTGGAGTCTTTCTTAAAATCCTCCACCGACACTACCAACATCGAGCAATCCCAATGGGAGATGGACTTGGGTGATTTCTCCTTGGTTCCCGATACCACCACTACAAGCTTGGCTTCTCTGCACTCAAAGTTTGACAAAGTGTTTCATGAATTGGGTTTTAAGCTTCCGGCTGTTGCTGAGGGGGAGAAAACTACTGCTCGGCCGAAATTTCCATACATCAAGGGATCTACCAGCAACAAGACTCCACCAAAAACATCTCCACCATCACCGAAATCCTTCTCACCGAAAACCTCTCCGCCATCACCGAAATCACCTAAATCTTCACCGACACATACAGGTACCACCGAATCAGTCTCTTCACCGATCAAGTCCCCATCGGCCGTGGAAATTAATGCATCAACTGAGGGGGAGCAATCCAGCAAAGCTCCCAAAGACAAAGGCAAGAAAGTTATTTCGGCCGAAGACTTGGCAAAAGAAGAAAAGAAGAAAAAGGATTTGGCTAAGTATGGGGCTCGACCTGAAGGTGCTGAAACTCTTAAACTCAAGCCTCCATCCCAAGAAACCACCACCGATCTCGGTCTTTCTCCTCAAGAAATTGAGGAAGCTAAACTTGCTCAAATTGCTTTGGATAAATCTAGAGACCTCTCTCTGAAAGCTGCCGAAGAAGAAGCCGCAAAAGCAAAATCCCCCGATGCCATTCAAACCCAAAAATCGGTGCTGAGTGCCATTGAACAAGAAAAGAATGAAGAAATAAGCTGGTACAAAAAGACCATGTACCACCGAATGTCCAAATCCCCGATCAAAAATGTCAAAATTGCTACCTCCAGAGCCAACCCAAAGGATATCAGGATGATCATCGACAGAGAAGACGGATCAATGAAAAGTGTGAGAGATGTTAACCTCCAACATTACGGTCTTCCCGAATGGTATGAGATCTCTCAAAACTTGGTCAGAAGTGCAAACCCAAAGAAAGACGTTTTTATCAAATGCATTGAAGGACTGATGGAAAAGATGAAGGAGATTAAAAGAAAACACAACATCATCCTTTCCTCTGATGAAAGGGCGAGACTACAATCGATGAAAGAAGAAATCCGTCTTCCCAAAGTCAAGAATCCTATCGACAAGGTGTTCAAAGAAATGGCAAGTGAAGGGAAAATTCCAAATGTAAGCAACCTAAATCTGTCCCTCCCCACATCTGTGCCTTATCCTACCACAACCTTGAGCCTCTCACCGATTCCTGGACTGTTCTTCAATGATGGTTTCGGTCATCGTGCCTTCTTCAGATTTGCTCAAATCCCCATCGCCGATACCATGTTTCTTCAAGGCATCTCCAACCTATTTCCCAACATCCCCGAAGCTCAACCGTTCTACCGAAATTTGTTGGACGAAATCAAGCAACGTCAAACTTCCAAGAAGTAGGTTCTCTCTCTCAATGGTGCTTGTAAAAGTCTGTTTCTCTTCTTACGATTGTACGAGAAAACTTATCTAAATACAAGTACCTTTCTATTTGAATTTTTTTGGTACATAACCTTACTTATATTTACTTATAAATACAATATATAGTATACATACTCATACAAAAGAAAAAGATCAAAAAGAACAAAAAGAATGGTCTATGCGAAAAGAACCCAAAAAGAGTAAAAAGGGTCAAAATGCATTTTACTTTTTAAATACTCTTAAATATTCTAAGAAAGGAGCTCAAATTCAAATAGGGGGAGATTGTTGGGTCACCAAAGATTTGAAATTGACTTACCGATGTTTTCCCTAAAAATCCTACTTTGAATATTTTTGTTTAGTTCTTTACATGACTTGTACAAAATAGCAAATGTTCGGTGAAGTCGAAGATCAACCGAAACCAAGCTTGAAGACTCTCTACTTGTGGAAAATAGAAGACTCTTCTCAACAAACAAACAAGTCATTGTCCACCGAATTTATCCTCACAATTCGGTGGACATTCTCTGTAAAGCCCGTGTCCCGGTATGTTCTGTTTTTATAAAATTAATTTGTGTTTTCTTTTAACGTTGTTGGTTAACGGGACTAACGGGACTGACCGGAATCGTTAAAAGTTAGTTTTCGGGGCTTAGTGTGAAAACTCTAACTGCAGGGGCCTTTGTTGTAATTATTCAAGAGTATGCATGGATCGGCCCATAGGAAAGGACCGACCCCCTCTTGTTTCCTTCTCGTTTTCTTGCCTCACACACAAAGGAAATCACCCAAGAAAACCCCACCCTTCTCCCTTCTTGTGCTCACGGCCGAACCCCCCCCCCCTCCTTGTCTTTTCTTCGCCACCGCCGAGAACCACCGCCACATCCGCAGCTTGCCGGAGAAAGAGAGAGTGCGAGAAGGTGTAGCAGCGAGAAAGCGTGAGAGGGAGAAGGAGCTGACGAGGATCGTGTGTTGCTGCGTTTCTGAACGAGAGGTACCGTCTCTTCCATTCTCTTCTCGTTTCTTTTGTTTTTCGTCATTAACATTCCGTCGCCGTGAAACCACCACAGCCGCCGGCAGCCTATGCTGCCGGTGTGTGGCTGTCGTGCACCACCAGGGCGGTGGTTGCACCGTGCGGGGTGTGGCGTGGTTGCGTGTGAGGGTGTGCGGCCAAGATGGGTGGTCGGGTTTTTCGTGTGGTCTCGCCGGGATTTTGTAAACCACCATCGTCGCTGCCGCCGCCGGTGACCACCCCTGCCGGAGGAGGAAGTGGGTGGTGCGCGGTTGTGTCCAGCCCCTGGTAGCCTAAAACCTTAAAACCTAAGTCGTAAAACCTAAACTAATCGCGTAAACCGTTTTTAGTAAAGTTATCATTTTATGTGATCGATATCGTTTCTGCCCAGTTTTATTTCGTTCATAACTTTTCCGTTGTAGCTCGGATTGAGGCGAAACCGGTGCCCACGGTTCACATTCTGTGTCGGGCATACTTTTCGTGTTTTAGCGGAAGTCTGGTTCGGCCTCTAGCTAGGTGTAAAATACCTGTTTTTACAGCAGGTCCGTATTCGGCCGACTCGCGTCCCATTCTTAGAAAATTCATATTAAATCGTAGGAAAATCGTTAGAACGCGTATAATATGTCCTTGGAAAGCTAAGACCTAGAACCTCCTGTTTGTGGGACTTAATCTTTGGATTAGTGGGTCTAGAGGGGGATAAGCAGGTCCCGAACAGACCTGCAGTTAGACCGAAAATCTGAAATGTCGCTCGTTTAGTCTTATGTTTATAATTGAGGGTTGGGGCGTCGTGTTGACACTTGGTAGCACTTCTTTAGGTGGGAAGAAGTGAGTTGGAGTGGCGGGCTCGTATTGCTGTTTGTGGAATCTGCGTTGCGTATCGAGGTGAGTTCTCTCACTATGTAGAATAGGGATTATATGTACACTACGGTAGTTTGTATGTGTTAGCTGAATTGTTGTGTGTACTAGCTTAATTGTGGTGCGTAGTACTAGGTTTAATTAATGCCTAGTATAATTGAGTGTTATATACATCTCGGTGGGGCCGAGGGCTCGGTGGGACCGAGGGATAGTGTTTTAGTATTGTGTGAACTCAGTGGGACCAAGTACTCGGTGGGACCGAGGGATTGTGTACAAGTGTGGGATGAACCCGGGGAGACTGAGGGATGCCTACACGAGTGTGTTGTATAATCGGGGAGACCGATGGATGTATTTATTCGGTTCGACCGATGGTCGGCGGGGCCGATGGTTGTATTTATTCGGTTGGACCGATGTCGGCGGGGCCGATGGTTGTATTTATTCGGTTGGACCGATGGTCGGCGGGGCCGATGGTTGTATTTATTCGGTTGGACCGATGGTCGGCGGAGCCGATGGTTGTATTTATTCGGTTGGACCGATGTTCGGCGGGGCCGATGGTTGTATTTATTCGGTGGGACCGATGGTCGGCGGGGCCGATGGTTGTATTTATTCGGTTGGACCGATGTTCGGCGGGACCGATGGTTGTATTGACTATGTAGACCTCGGGGTGCCGAGGTGGACTGTTATGTCCTTGCATGAGTTGCCTGTTTAGGATATGTTCTTGAACTGGCATGTGTGGATTAATTGTATTTATCTGTGGTTAGGGGTAGTGTTCATATGATTGCTATCCTATGTTGGTGCTTGAATTCACTAAGCTTCGTGCTTACCCTTTCCCTATAAAATTACTATTTCAGGTGCGAGTGGCAGTAAGGCGTGACGGTACACACTGGCGCGTGGAGAAGACCTTCGTATTTATTTATTTTTAAACTTAGTACATTTCCGCTGTTTTAATTGAGTTAATCGTTTAACTTAACGAGGTTTTGTTTAAACGTTTATTTTGAGTTAAACGCTTGTGATTTAAATTAATAAAAATGGTATTTTAAAAGTTAAAATTTATTGTAATTTTTGGGACGTTACAACTTGGTATCAGAGCACAGCTTGAGTGAATCAAACACATCTTGGTGTGTTTGATCTCAAGTTTGCGGCTATAAAACTCTTCTCTTAAAAATTTTGGGAAATAAAAGAAAGGAAAACCCGTTTGAGAAACGGTGATCGAGGGCGCAGTGTGTACAGTCAGCCGGAGCCAAGGGAAAAGGTACAGTACTTAGTGTATTTATTGCTTTCTAGATCATAGGGTATGCATGCTAGATTGCTTGTGTTGGTTACACTGTACTGTATGGTTACTGCTTGCTAATAGGAATTTATGCTAGCCTTGATAGGTTGTTAAGTGAATGCACTATAGGTTGTATGCAGTAGGAACCGAATAGCCTTAGAATGTTGGATTTAGTTCTATTGCGCAGCTCTTGTTTGAGTCCAACCGTTGTAGGATAGAATCTTATATTCGAATGTCTATCTGGTTTTCACTGTATGCGACTGTGCATTTGTGAGGCGACTCGTCAGGACTAGTGGGGATTCCGTCCTAGCAAGGGTAGTGGAATGAGATGAAACTCCTAGGGAGATAGGAAGAGCGTTTGCATATGTTGGTGCGGACATATGGGGGTATTTGTCGGCAAGTCACTACTTCGGCACTTCGGGATGGGACTCGAAACGAGTAAGGATAGGTGTGGAAGGTAGTAGTAGAGCTCCTACTATCTGAAGCACAGGATCCGTGCTCGGGTCGGGGAAAGTCACGGGGAATCCGAGGAGTTGAGCGTGAGCGTAGATAGCAGGATTTATTGTGTGTTAATTACGCGTTGTAATATCTACCCAGAATAGCCATCACAAGGAGGAACAACAATAGTGAACCTACTAGTACAGGTGTGTACTTGATTTGCTTTGAGGTAATGATCGTTGAGGTAGTGATGAAGGTTCTAAACTAGTAGTCGTTGGAATAGAAGGACGATTCTAGTATTAATCACTTGGAGTGACGATAAGGATGAGGTTTGTTTTAAGTAAGCCATTTCGGGTCAACATTGATGGTTGTGTGTAACATCCTAAATCTTCGTTATTATTATTATTATAATAAGATTGGGATTTATTTGTATTTGGAGTAACCTTGAATTATATAGAGTATTATAATTCAATTAGGGTTAAAATACAAATGTTGAAAGTTTAAAGATTCTTTTAGGAAATATTAAACTTGAGGGTTTGTTGTGTCATTTCTTTAAAATTTGAGGTGTGGTGGGTAATTTGAGTATGACTCATCTGTTTGATTGTGAGGTGTCACACAATTAGTCTAAATGACTAAATGTGTGTGTGTTTGTGAGTTTGTTCGGCAACAGAGAGAATAAAGATAACGAGAGAGAGAGAGCGAGAAAGAAGAAGGCAGAAGAAAGAAAAGTTTGATTTTGGAAGAATTGTGGTAAGGAAATATGATTTTCTTCTGTTAATTTCTTAATCTAAGTGGTGTATTAAGCTATAAATCATATGTTCAGATTTGGATTAAGCTGAGAAGAGTTTTTGTGAAGAACACTGTGTCCAGAAAACTGATAAGGTGAGTTTATTCACTCTTATTAAAATTAAGCAATTAAAATTGTTATAGATATGTTATACTTGTGTATAAACTCAGTAGTATGGTTTAATTAAGAAATGGTAGGTTTAATGAGTCAAACTTGTGAACTGAATCAGTAGAGAAGACGATGAACAGTACACATTGCGCAAGCTTTGGCTGCGTAAAGTGATGGAATTCGCAAGTGTGGCTTGCGAGTTTTGAAGAACTCACAACAGTGGGTTGCGACTTTTGAGCTTTTCGCAGCTTTGGCTTGCGAAAAGTGTAGCTTTCGCTACTGTGGCTTGCGAAAAGTTGAGCATTGCGCTACAGTTGGTTGCGCAATACTCATATGATGTGATTATCTGTTTTATGCAAACTGATACATGTTATAAACTTAAATCTGATATTAAAGCGATGTTATAATGAATTGAAAAGACTTAATTATGAGTCCGATCATGTAGTTTACAATTGAGATGTTGATCCCCGATGCTAATTGGCAAAAAATGGGGATAATTGTTGTAATTAATATTCTGTATATAGATATATAGAATATATGATATATCGTACATCTTTAGTATACGATAGAAAGGGTGATGATACACAGTTATTGTGTTACGTTGGCTAGCAATATTCATCCGGTCGTGGGGGCATTTAGTACGGTCTAATGGAAACCGTTTACTAGCCATTGACCATTGGGATGTTATTTCTAGTTGTTGGAGTGAATCTTGAATCATCTGTGAGGGCCCTTGTTGTTGATCGCGATATAGAAATAAAATTCCATTTGGGGGCCAGTGTTTCAAGGTGGTGAGAAAGTGAAATGTGGAATAGGCAGACATCGAGTTTGTAATTCCCATTTCAGACGGAAGATTTGAGATCTTCAATTTTTAGGGAAGTTCAGAGATAGGCATAAAGTAATTTGTAATCTCTACTTCCGGACTAAGAAATAAGCAGGTATAGAAACTGTAATTTCTTTGGATGGGGAGTTACTTATAATCTGGTATGATTTATAGTAACTCTTGTTGATATTATTACGACTAGATGAATTAGTCATAAGGATGGGAATTGGGTGGATTCCTGTTGTTGAAAAGAGCTTTGGTACGGTAAGATGATTGATAACAGGTTTGATATATCTGTTAATATTTTAGTTGTTAAATTTTAATTTGATTTGAATATTCTCACTAGGCGAAAGCCTAATGTTTCAAGTTGAATTTTCTTACCAGGTACAAGCTCCGGGAAATAAGCGGGATGTGCGTTGAGAGCATTTGGAAAGACTTGGAATTGAATTAACAGAGGATCTAGATATTCTTTTGGTGCTTTTGGGGACTGATGATTAGATAACCTAGTTAATCTAATTATGATGTATGATTTGATTAATAGGTTATTTGATTTAGAAGTTATTGTTTATAGAAAACCTTGATGTATGATCCTCTTCTTATATAAGTTTGAAGTTTTATTGTCATAACTTGTGGAATTTTTAAGGTTTAAATTAGCCCGATTTTTAGGGTGTTACAATATGGTATCATAGCAATAGTTTAAGCGAACTAAGTATGCTGATGAGATACTTAGACTTAAGCTGAGATGAATTAAGTTATGACTTGTGAGATTTGGGTAGAAATACTAAGACGGGATAGTCTTAGAGTCAACGGAAATACGTGAAATTAGTACTGTGATAATGGTAACAAGGATTCTCATGTATGATATGTTCACAATTTCAATTAGCTACTGTTATTATGAATATATTGTTACGCGAGCATGCTTATTTCTAAATTGTTACAGTGACTAACGATCGGTAAAGTACGTTTTGTATAGGAGTATGTGCATAACCATTTCTTATGGTTATCCCTTTAGGTTATAGTAGAACGATGGTGAATATGCCACCAAAATCCTTTGGAGGACAGATCGGTAAATGATTGGGGGTTGGAAGGACAACCTGGAAATTGGCGGGACTCATGAACGTCCGCCAAGGTAACCTTTAATAGGTGGTTGATGCGTGTAGAGATAGAATATGAGATGTTTGATCAAGACGAAAATAGTATGACGTGGTTGATACGTGAATCGTGGAATGCATGTATAGCAAACGTCATAAGGCCGAGAGGGCGACCACCGGTCGGAGGTAGAATGTCAATTATAAGTTACGTAAGTAAGACGATTGACCTCGTTGAGTAATTAGCCCTCATTTGCGAGTAAAGTTTTATGCATGGTGTTCTAGTGTGTGTTACATGAATTTTCATGATTTCAAACCAAATGCATAAATAACAGTTTTAGTCAAGGTTGAATTAGTATGTGCAAGTGTGTATTTAAAGAAAAGGCAATCCCATTTACGTCGCACAACGAAATTTTGGAGTTGTTACAAAATATTTCTTACTTTACATGAAAAGTTGATTTGTAGCAAGAAAGCGTTGGCCAGCAAAACATTTAATAACCAACAGGAGTATTGATCTAATAACGTCATATAAATAAGTGGGAGAACCGACTAGCTTAATTCGTGTCGGTAAAACTTTTTCGAACTATTGTTGTATGAAAAGATTTTTATTTAATATATTACCGTCGTAACAACTTTGTTTTGGTTGAGAAAGATTGAGTTTACGGAAATTTAATATGCAAACAATTCTCGAGATCGTTGTGCAGTACATTGGAGTCGTGTGAATGTTGGGGTCATGTGTGCCCAAGTTATTCCAAATGTTGTTATTTAAAATGAGAAAATGTGTGAATTGATTTATGTATCAAGTTGTCATGCATGAAGGCTATGAACTCGCTAGGTCGTAGAGTATTACGCTTTAAGCTAAGAAAGAACTCCAAGAATGGAGAAGTGTTGGATAAACCTGGGGAAAAAGTTTGTAGTTTTGGTAATTGTGTTAAAATGAGAGATGAACAGTGTGAGAGTCGAAAGTAGACTTTAGTGTCGGTTGCATAAGAGTCTGTACCATTGTTCGCTGACTAGGAATACAGTTGCCGAGGGACGGTTGTGTCCGGAGGAAGAATTAGGTTCAGTTAAGGACCTTAAGGTTAAGGAAGTGTCGACATGTCAAGTATTGACTTTGAAGTCGATAGTTGTGTAAGGGTATGAGACCTTTCGTCTGTCATTGGGTGTGGTCTGGGTGCGTCCCGCGTATGCCCGTGCGGACAGGAACAAAGACTGTGAGCGGTACCGGTATGCTGTTATGCAAAGGGTATGCGTAAAGCAATTATTATTGTGTACGACATGGTTAAGGATTTTGAGTGATTGACGAATAAATCACTAATGAAAGAAGTCACGAATTATTGTTGCACAAGCGAAAGATATGTAGTCAAAAACACGCTTTTAATATTTTTGTGGATGTGCAATATTTATGAGGTATTACGTTTTAAAAATGTGCACATGTGAGTTGGGGGATTTTGGTAAATCCGACCAGGTAAAGTTTTTTTAGGAGTGGTAAAACTTTGTTTTGGGGCCGATGGCCAATTAAGAGATTAAAAAGGTAAAGAATTGGGTAACAATGTATTTTGGTTTATGTACTCGTGTGTGTGACACATGTTTAACCAAATGTTTATTTTAGCCTTAAAGGATTGATTGATATTCAAATGAGTCTTTTGAATGTTTGTCAGTTTTAATGACTCGAGATGGAGTCTTGGTTGTGTTATATGCTTAACTGCATTTTATTTGAATAAGTGTCGGTCTTAAGTGTAAAGACTGTTTGATAATTTTCGCGTTTTTAATACCTTAGGAACTAACGAACCTTGGCGAAGTATATACATTGTGAAGTATATAAGAATTGCATATACCTATATAAATTGACTTCGTTGGGAAAGTAGCAATGAAGGAGTCATAGATTTATTATGCCTCGGAACGTATGTTGCATAATGATAATTGATCCTTGGAGTAGATGGCTCGGTTTTGAACTCAGTTGAGTCTTAAGAGCATTGACCCAATTTAATAAGCTCGTTGTAGGCTTGGGTTGGGATTACATGGATTGTATTAAAATAGAAGTTTGCATGATGTGAATGTTTTGGATATTCTTTTGGATTTAATTATTGTTAAGTCTTAAATCAGAAGAATAAAAGCTGAAGGACCACTTTGTAAGAGTATTAAGATTATGAAAGGTTGTTGTGTTATAGAAGTGTTTTACTTGCGATGTGGATGGTTTACAAAGGAGAAAGTATTAGGCACAAATGAAGTGAGGTATGGAAAATGTTGATCTGTGAAGGATTGTACCGTGTTTTAGTATTGGTTTGGAATCACAAGGAGCTAGTATGAACGAATAAGTTCAAGTTATTTAGCAAATCGAGAGTGGTAGTTCAACTAAAGTTGGGGAGGAGATATTTAGTGAAATAAACTCGGTTAATATGTGTATGAATGATTGTGAGAAACCTGGTCTGTGGTGAAAGGCTATGTGTGGAGAATGTACGAGTGAGTATTGGTATCAACTGCCAAGATAAATGTGTCAACTAGTATGTATTATGAAGTTAGAACTAGGAAGCATCTTATGGAAGTCTTTTCGGGGAGTCCGGATGAAAAGTACCACTTTGTCATTAAAGTTGTTGGGGCATGTAGTTTGTAAGATGGAGTAGTGATATGGCTAATATCGAAACAGAATGTCGGAATGGTATTGGGTGTTTACCCAAAGTGATTTTGATTGTGTGAGTTGCTTCCTATGAAAGAAAGATTGGACTTAAGAATGTAATCATATTGCAGGTTCAATAGAGTTATCACTTTTGATGTTCAATACTTTGGTGCTTGGTTGTATTGTGGTTGTGCGATGAGATAGTGATGTGAGGAAGTGATAGTATTCTATACCGAAGAAACGTATAAGTCATGGATGTAATAATGGACTGCCGTGGTTGTTGAAATATTTAATAGTAATGAGTATGCTTAATTTACAGTGTACGTGGAAATTTCAGGTAGTACATGTTAATGTTATTTTGAGACCTGGAGAGTGAGTTGGGATGATGATGGGGTGAAAGGAAGACTCTTGTTCTTCTCAATCCCATTGGTTTTAGGTGAAGAGAATACTGTAACCGTTAAGCTATAGTGTTGGAGTATTCAGTAGATGTAAAAGAAATACATTGAATGCAGTTCTTGGTGTTACGAGGATTTGTCTAGAGATCTTAACTGACGTTTTTAGAGAAACTGTCCTTTTGGACTGTAGCTGTGTGGTGGATATTCCGTGTAAACAAGAGAGAAATGATAACGGTATGCTAGACTAAGAAGTAGTCAAACATGGATTTGATGATAACAATTACTCTAAGAGGATTGGTTTACAGGTATATCATTTGGATCTTCCGCCAGAATTGGGAGGGGTACATAATACCTTCCAAGTATGTTATCTTCGGAAATGTTTGGCCGAAGAGGAAGATGTGATTTCACTCACTGATGTGAGAGTAGATGAAAAGAGTCGCGGTGTGGAATAACCAGAGGCAATTTTGGAAAGATCAGTTAGGAAGCTACGTAGTGGTAAAGAAGTAGCTATGTTGAAAGTTCAGTGGAAACACCACCGAGGTAGTAATGTAATTTAGAGTCGAAAGAGAGTATGAGGGATAGATATCCTCATTTGTTTACCTGACTTTGATTTCGAGGACGAAATCATTTTCAAGTTGGGGAGTATTGTAACATCCTAAATCTTCGTTATTATTATTTTTATAATAAGATTGGGATGTATTTGTATTTGGAGTAACCTTGAATTATATAGAGTATTATAATTCAATTAGGGTTAAAATACAAATGTTGAAAGTTTAAAGATTCTTCTAGGAAATATTAAACTTGAGGGTTTGTTGTGTCATTTCTTTAAAATTTGAGGTGTGGTGGGTAATTTGAGTATGACTCATCTGTTTGATTGTGAGGTGTCACACAATTAGTCTAAATGACTAATTGTGTGTGTGTTTGTGAGTTTGTTCGGCAACAGAGAGAATAGAGATAACGAGAGAGAGAGCGAGAAAGAAAAAAGGCAGAAGAAAGAAAAGTTTGATTTTGGAAGAATTGTGGTAAGGAAATCTGATTTTCTTCTATTAATTTCTTAATCTAAGTGGTGTATTAAGCTATAAATCATCTGATCAGATTTGGATTAAGCTGAGAAGAGTTTTTGTGAAGAACACTGTGTCCAGAAAACTGATAAGGTGAGTTTATTCACTCTTATTAAAATTAAGCAATTAAAATTGTTATAGATATGTTATACTTGTGTATAAACTCAGTAGTATGGTTTAATTAAGAAATGGTAGGTTTAATGAGTCAAACTTGTGAACTGAATCAGTAGAGAAGACGATGAACAGTACACTTTGCGCAAGCTTTGGCTGCGCAAAGTGATGGAATTCGCAAGTGTGGCTTGCGAGTTTTGAAGAACTCGCAACAGTGGGTTGCGACTTTTGAGTTTTTCGCAGCATTGGCTTGCGAAAAGTGTAGCTTTTCGCTACTGTGGCTTGCGAAAAGTTGAGCATTGCGCTACAGTTGGTTGCGCAATACTCATATGATGTGATTATCTGTTTTATGCAAACTGATACATGTTATAAACTTAAATCTGATATTAAAGCGATGTTATAATGAATTGAAAAGACTTAATTATGAGTCCGATCATGTAGTTTACAATTGAGATGTTGATCCCCGATGCTAATTGGCAAAAAAATGGGGATAATTGTTGTAATTAATATTCTGTATATAGATATATAGAATATATGATATATCGTACATCTTTAGTATACGATAGAAAGGGTGATGATACACAGTTATTGTGTTACGTTGGCTAGCAATATTCATCCGGTCGTGGGGGCATTTAGTACGGTCTAATGGAAACCGTTTACTAGCCATTGACCATTGGGATGTTATTTCTAGTTGTTGGAGTGAATCTTGAATCATCTGTGAGGGCCCTTGTTGTTGATCGCGATATAGAAATAAAATTCCATTTGGGGGCCAGTGTTTCAAGGTGGTGAGAAAGTGAAATGTGGAATAGGCAGACATCGAGTTTGTAATTCCCATTTCAGACGGAAGATTTGAGATCTTCAATTTTTAGGGAAGTTCAGAGATAGGCATAAAGTAATTTGTAATCTCTACTTTCGGACTAAGAAATAAGCAGGTATAGAAACTGTAATTTCTTTGGATGGGGAGTTACTTATAATCTGGTATGATTTATAGTAACTCTTGTTGATATTATTACGACTAGATGAATTAGTCATAAGGATGGGAATTGGGTGGATTCCTGTTGTTGAAAAGAGCTTTGGTACGGTAAGATGATTGATAACAGGTTTGATATATCTGTTAATATTTTAGTTGTTAAATTTTAGATTGATTTGAATATTCTCACTAGGCGAAAGCCTAATGTTTCAAGTTGAATTTTCTTACCAGGTACAAGCTCCGGGAAATAAGCGGGATGTGCGTTGAGAGCATTTGGAAAGACTCAGAATTGAATTAACAGAGGATCTAGATATTCTTTTGGTGCTTTTGGGGACTGATGATTAGATAACCTAGTTAATCTAATTATGATGTATGATTTGATTAATAGGTTATTTGATTTAGAAGTTATTGTTTATAGAAAACCTTGATGTATGATCCTCTTGTTATATAAGTTTGAAGTTTTATTGTCATAACTTGTGGATTTTTTAAGGTTTAAATTAGCCCTGTTTTTAGGGTGTTACATTGTGCTAGGAGCATAGGCTTATTAAGCCGACTTTGATTTGAGGAAAAGCCGTAAGTTGATTTGACGTGATTTCCCAACTTGCCCTAAAAGGTTTAAATGTCCGGATGACGATAGTGGGCCGGAGGGATTTGGAGTAGTGTGAGTCGAGACGTAGAATGCCGAATCCCTTCGGGTAAGATGATATCCGTGTTTTGTGGTGTTTAAAATGTTGGGCAAATGACTACGGCTTGTGACTTTAACATTGGAACTCCTCCACATATGTTAGAGTTGAGACGGAAAGTTACATTCCACGATGTATGTATAAAACTATTTTGGTGATTTGTTTAAAATGAGTTTGTTAAACAATGTTGTTTATGGTTTTACCGTGGAAAGAGATTTTTGGGATTTTGGCGTCTCATACATGATTTTGCTTTTAACAATTTGACTTTGGGGGCACAATGTATGGTGCTATTTTATTGACTTAGAGTCATTGAGTTCGTTAAGGTTCATGAAGTTTTGTTTTACGGCATGTTGAGTCGTGTGGGCTTAATTTCACGAGGTGCATATTTTATTTGTTTATGTGACCGTTTGGGGAAATTTTGGAAATCAATTTAAAGAACCCCACCTTTTGAGATTTGGTGTGAGTTAATTGGAGCATGTGTGTCATTGCAAGAAAATTTTGAGGAAGTGTTACAAGCTTGCATGCCTACCCTAGTTAGAGATTTTATGAGGTTTTAGTCGATATTTTCAAATGATAGAAGCGGATTGGTTTCTACCTTTAAGTTTGAAACTTACACGAGACAGTTGTGTTTTAACAAAAATATATTTGTAAACTGTTTCATCGTTTGTATGACTAGCTGACGCACGTAAAAATTTGTTGGTGAACCCTGTGCCACGGCATTTTATGATTTAAAAAGAGAAATTTTGGGGTCAAACGTCGTGGAACTGATTTTGAAATTATGTGCACACTTTTGTCGCACCCTGTGTAAGGTCGAGTGGTTATTTTAAGTACAGGTCATGAGCCAATCCATACCAGAACCGTGACGGTTCATTTTTAAAGAAATTATTTATTTCGCTTTGCGTTTTGTGAGTAAACTGAGCTGCAATGGAATGATTTTCAACATGATTTTCATATGTGGGACGAGCGTGTCCATTTTTGCGTAACTACCGACCTGGTAATAGTAGTTTTATTGCATACGATCTTTTTGAGATGAAAAATCTTGACGTTGAAAATATTTTGTAAATGATTTTGTAAACCATTTGGGAAATGCGCTTTTAAGTGTTATGTGTCATTTTGAGAATTTTAAGGATGTGAGTCCTTTTGGAAAACTCTTTTGTTTAACCCGTGTTGAGTTTGGGACTAATGTTGATTTTAGAGTATTGCTTGGTTAAACTTTATTTAAACGCGTTTTTGACCGACTTATGGGTCTAGCAAGCGTGGATCATTTTGCTCGGTTTTGACTTTGAGATAGTCATGGGTCAATTGCACGGTTTTAATGGCTCGATGTGGAGTCTTGTTGATGGGTTGTTTTTGTTGCACAGTTTTGTATTTATGGCATGGTGAGTATTTACATGTTTGGGTGAGTGAGTCATTCCGGGATAGGCATGTTGTTGGTAGACTGTTTGGCATTAGATCCTTAGACACGTTAGTCAGTCGTTAGTAATGGTCGGTTGGGTATCTCGGGGTGGGACCCCGGTATTCATGTGTTATGACCTTGACTTTCCAGTAGGCACTAGGAGGATATAGTCTTGAGCACTTACCTGGGAGGTAGTTCCGATGAGCAGGGCCTTGAGGCGTTACATGAGAGGTAGACGTCAAGGTGTATCATCGATTCGGTGTAACTTGGCTTCGTAGAGCGAGTGTGGAGGATACATCGATGGTGGAAGGTAAGGTATTCCACGCGTGTTGGTATTGTAGGTCGAATGGTTACGGTTAAGGGAATGATGCCCTTTATAATTAAGAGAATAAATGTGCAGTAACCTTTTGAGGTAAGTGGTATATTTAGGTGTCGACTTTTGGGCTTAAGGCCAAACACCTTTAGTGTAATCGGAGAATTGTAGCCGATTTTAAAATAATTATAGTGATGGTAGTAGTAACCCTGGAATGCTCACTTGTGATGAATGGCTATGGTGGAATGACCTTCGTGGGTGATTACAAATTTACTGGTTTGATGATTCGTGTGAAATAAATTTTGGGAGTTTATTAGAACTCGTGGAAGTTAATCGACGGTTCATGGTAGGAATGATCGGTTTCGAGTATCCTGTAGGGTATATTGGTGAGCAACTTTAGAATGGTTAGAGCTTGAAATTTGAATCGGGATGTATGGAATATCTAAGGTTGGGAGACAACCGAAGTCGTTTGACTAGGAATGATTCCAATTGTTGGAGTGTTTTTCCGATCATAATTTCAGTGTTCTTGAAGGAGTTTTGTTGGTAAGAAAAGTATTCGAGAAATTTTTAGACGATGTGAGAAATTTAGATTCCAGTTAGGGATGTCGCCAAGCGTATAGAGAAATTTAAATTCCAGTTAGTGAAAGTCCAGTGGCAGCACCGGAAGGGGTCCGAGTGGACCTGGGAACCCGAGGAGTAGATGCGAAAGAGCTATCCGGAACTGTTCGCGGACGTAGACTTCGGGGACGAAGTCTAATTCAAGCGGGAGAGAGTTCTAAATCCTGTGTCCCGGTATGTTCTATTTTTATAAAATTAATTTGTGTTTTCTTTTAACGTTGTTGGTTAACGGGACTAACGGGACTGACCGGAATCGTTAAAAGTTAGTTTTCGGGGCTTAGTGTGAAAACTCTAACTGCAGGGGCCTTTGTTGTAATTATTCAAGAGTGTGCATGGATCGGCCCATAGGAAAGGACCGACCCCCTCTTGTTTCCTTCTCGTTTTCTTGCCTCACACACAAAGGAAATCACCCAAGAAAACCCTACCCTTCTCCCTTCTTGTGCTCACGGCCGAACCCCCCCTCCTTGTCTTTTCTTCGCCACCGCCGAGAACCACCGCCACCGCCGCAGCTTGCCGGAAAAAGAGAGAGTGCGAGAAGGTGTAGCAGCGAGAAAGCGTGAGAGGGAGAAGGAGCCGACGAGGATCGTGTGTTGCTGCGTTTCTGAACGAGAGGTACCGTCTCTTCCATTCTCTTCTCGTTTCTTTTGTTTTTCGTCATTAACATTCCGTCGCCGTGAAACCACCACAGCCGCCGGCAGCCTAGGCTGCCAGTGTGTGGCCTCCGTGCACCACCAGGGCGGTGGTAGCACCGTGCGGGGTGTGGCGTGGTTGCGTGTGAGGGTGTGCGGCCAAGATGGGTGGTCGGGTTTTTCGTGTGGTCTCGCCGGGATTTTGTAAACCACCATCGTCGCCGCCGCCGCCGGTGACCACCACTGCCGGAGGTGGAAGTGGGTGGTGCGCGGTTGTGTCCAGCCCCTGGTAGCCTAAAACCTTAAAACCTAAGTCGTAAAACCTAAACTAATCGCGTAAATCGTTTTTAGTAAAGTTATCATTTTATGTGATCGATATCGTTTCTGTCCAGTTTTATTTCGTTCATAACTTTTCCATCGTAGCTCGGATTGAGGCGAAACCGGTGCCCACGGTTCACATTATGTGTCGGGCACACATTTCGTGTTTTAGCGGAAGTCTTGTTCGGCCTCTAGCTAGGTGTAAAATAGCTGTTTTTACAGCAGGTCCGTATTCGGCAGACTCGCGTCCCATTCTTAGAAAATTCATATTAAATCGTAGGAAAATCGTTAGAACGCGTATAATATGTCCTTGGAAAGATAAGACCTAGACCCTCCTGTTTGTGGGACTTAATCTCTGGATTAGTGGGTCTAGAGGGGGATAAGCAGGTCCCAAACAGACCTGCAGTTAGACCGAAAATCTGAAATGTCGCTCGTTTAGTCTTATGTTTATAATTGAGGGTTGGGGCGTCGTGTTGACACTTGGTAGCACTTCTTTAGGTGGGAAGAATTGAGTTGGAGTGGAGGGCTCGTATTGCTGTTTGTGGAATCTGCGTTGCGTATCGAGGTGATTTCTCTCACTACGTAGAATAGGGATTATATGTACATTACGGTAGTTTGTATGTGTTAGCTGAATTGTTGTGTGTACTAGCTGAATTGTGGTGCGTAGTACTAGGTTGAATTAATGCCTAGTATAATAGAGTGTTATATACATCTCGGTGGGGCCGAGGGCTCGGTGGGACCGAGGGATAGTGTTTTAGTGTTGTGTGAACTCGGTGGGACCGAGGGATTGTGTACAAGTGTGGGATGAACCCGGGGAGACTGAGGGATGCCTACACGAGTGTGTTGTATAATCGGGGAGACCGATGGTTGTATTTATTCGGTTGGACCGATGGTCGGCGGGGCCGATGGTTGTATTTATTCGGTTGGACCGATGGTCGGCGGGGCCGATGGTTGTATTTATTCGGTTGGACCGATGTTCGGCGGGGCCGATGGTTGTATTTATTCGGTGGGACCGATGGTCGGCGGGGCCGATGGTTGTATTTATTCGGTTGGACCGATGTTCGGCGGGGCCGATGTTTGTATTGACTATGTAGACCTCGGGGTGCCGAGGTGGACTGTTATGTCCTTGCATGAGTTGTCTGTTTAGGATATGTTCTTGAACTGGCATGTGTGGATTAATTGTATTTATCTGTGGTTAGGGGTAGTGTTCATATGATTGCTATCCTATGTTGGTGCTTGAATTCACTAAGCTTCGTGCTTACCCTTTCCCTATAAAATTACTGTTTCAGGTGCGAGTGGCAGTAAGGCGTGACGGTACACACTGGCGCGTGGAGAAGACCTTCGTATTTATTTATTTTTAAACTTAGTACATTTCCGCTGTTTTAATTGAGTTGATCGTTTAACTTAACGAGGTTTTGTTTAAACGTTTATTTTGAGTTAAACGCTTGTGATTTAAATTAATAAAAATGGTATTTTAAAAGTTAAAATTTATTGTAATTTTTGGGACGTTACATTCTCTCCACCGATGTTACCATCAAAATTCGGTGGACATCCTCCCACCGAAGTTGTTTTCAGAAATCGGTGGACCACAACCCACCGATGAGGACACTCAAATCGGTGGGATCTATGTGTTATCAAAATAAGTAATTTTCTCTTTACAGATTGTTTCAAGTTCCAAGGTCAATTGTATCGGTGGAACCTCATCGGTGCAAATGTCTTGGGATATTCCAAGAAGATCATTTATTATGGGATAATATCCTTTGCCAGATAAAAGTGACTATTTGTCCTTTTATCCATTATCAGTTCAAGTCCATGTCAACAGCATGGGTTCTATTCCTAGTATCTAGTAAAAGGTGATATGGACATCTCAGCTTTTCAAGTCAACATCCTCAGCAAATATGGTGATGACAAGTGTCCCAAGCATTTAATGCTCAGTACACTCCATCCCACTATAAAAGGAAGAAGACCTCCCCATGCATTACTACGCTTTCTGGATTTCTCTCTGTGCAAGATTTTCATATTGCTTGATAACTTTATAGCTTTGCTCTTAGTGTTCTCTGCTGTTTTGTTTAGTATACTTTGTGTAAGAATGTTAGAATAGTTTATATGTTCTTTTCCGCAACAGTCTTTAGTTTCTTTGTGTAATTCTAATTGAAAGTTTTTTCAATAAAAGAATTAAAAATTGTGAAAATTTTGAGTATTGTATTCAACCCCCCCCCCCCCCCCCCCTTCTACAATACTTGTTAAGCCATTTGGGACTAACACAATCAATATATATATATATATATATAAAGGAGGGGGAAGACTAATTTGCAACCCACGAAAAGGTTGCAACCGTTGTAACCTTCATCTAAGCCGTTGATGTATTTAGATTAGTTTCCAATCATAATTAAGTGTTCCCTCAGATCTGAAGGGTAATTTTGGTATTATGTTTTTGTTTTTTTTAAATTATTTTTAAAAATCGGTTATGAAACAGTTTCCTAAAATATTGCCTCCGATTTTTTGGTAATTGCAATCACTATCTTTTTTTCAAATCTTTTGAATATATCGGCCTCTACATTCATTCTTATTTATTTTGTTATAGATATTTCATTTGATTTGTTTTGATTATGCAATCAATGGCGGTTTTATTCCTATGTTACCACTTGGAAAATGCAAACATTATTGTTGTTCCCTACAATTACTCCAAAAATTTAATGTGAAGATTTTAGTTAAATTTGTAAATGTATATGGTGTTTTGCATTTTCACAGATGCTGATTACTGTAATCATGTTTGTGTGTTCATAATGTATCAATTCATGATTTATCAAACACAAACAGAATAAAAAATCATAATATGATTAACTTCAAACTTTCATATGATTACTGTAATCATGTATGTGTATTCATAATGTACCAATTCATGATTTATCAAACACAAACAGAATAAAATAACATAATATGATTAACTTTAAACTTTCATCTGATTACTGTAATCATGTATGTGTATTCATAATGTACCAATTCATGATTTATGAAAAACAAACATAATAAAATATCATAATATGATTAACCCCCTGCACGAGCAACCCTTCTTATGTATGTGTATTCATAATGTACCAATTCATCATATTCTCCGGTGCATGCAACTAAGTTTGATCGGGATGATTCTTTTGCCTTTTTCTTCTTCTCCCTGACGATGTTGAAGAGAATTAAAATAGAACCCTAGTTAGTATAGATTCATCGTCTTCTTCATCATGAGAGGTCATCTTCTCCGGCATCGTCCTCTCCGGCATTGTTATCAGGCATACCGGATGAAGACCCAAACTCGAAAAAAACATCAGAATTCGCAGGGTCAGATGAAGCCATTGAATTGCAGTGAATAAGAAAAACACTAATATGTGGAAGAATGATAAACCATCGATGCAGAGGTTGTAATCTTCAATATATTATGAATATTCAAAATAATACAAAGAAGATAACCACCATGAAAAAAAATTAAAAGATTAAAAAACTCCTATAAATCCGCCACCTGCACCGTAGATAATCTCAATATAATAAAACCGATTTGACCAATTTGCCCTTTGTTCCCTTCTTTATGGAAAGGAAATGAATCAAATGCGCATATTATTAATAGAAATTTGGGAATTAATCTAGACCATCTATAATCTAACCAATGGTTGGATCATGGGTTTTAAGAGTTGCAATATTTTTTATAGGTTTTAAAATAGTCTTCCTCTATAAAGGAGATTGTAGGAGAGAGAGTTAAGAAGATTTTTCTTTCATATTTATATTTTTTCTTATAATTTTGCTTTATTTTTAAATCATTTCAACACATTAAATGTTAGAACTTTTCATTTTCTTTTTTATTTAAATTAAAAACCAATAGTCAATATATATCTATTATTTTTAACATTGTATTTCTAATTATTCAATAAACCCAACATTTCTTATTTAAATTTATAAACTTATTATTTTCTAATCAATAAGATACACTAAATTTATGAACTTATTTTTTAAACTTTTTGTAGTAAACTAACAATTCTTATAAGCTAATCAATATCTATACTATATTATAAAGGGTTTAACCCCCAAACTCTTAAATACAATCATTTAAGCTTTTAGTACCACCGTCTAAAGCAGTTTTACTTAATTTTAAGAGTGAGAAGTTAAGTGTTCTTTAACATACAATCAGTCATCATTCCCATTTGGGCTTTCCTAGACGACTTTTCCATCTCCTCCAAATGCAGGGTTTTTTATGCAATCCATTCCAGGTTCAAATTCTCTTTCCAAGAAACATTCAATGCCATTTAGATTTTCAAGACAACTCTTCCCCTTCATGGCTCCCTCTAACACTCCAATGCAAGCCTTTTATATTCGGCAAATTTATTCACATCATGTTATCTCACAACTTCATCTCTGGGTTTCATCTAACGACGCCATTTTCAGGTACGTTTGTGTTTAGGGTCTTACTGGTTTATCTTTGCACATCGATTTGGTGTAGGGTTTCATGGCTTCACGGTTTTTTTGCGGGATTGTTGTTCTACACATCAATTTGGTGTGTGAACACAAATGCATAACGATTTTTGGTGATTGAACACAAATGGGTTTGTTGTTCAACCATCGATTTAGGTTTAAGGGATGCACAACGATTTTTGGTGATTAAACACAAATGGGTTTGTTGTTCAACCATCGATTTAGGTTTAAGGATGCACAACGATTTTTGGTGATTGAACACAAATGGGTTTGTTGTTCACCATGTCTGTTTCCGATGATTTGGGCATGGTGAAGAAAGAAACAGGTTCTTAATTCCAAATGAGTTTTAAACATCAATATGTTTAAAACGACTTTCAGATAAAAAAAATGATATTTAACAACTTCAAAAAATGAGTTTCTGAGTTTCTGTCCTCAATGTGCAGATAAGTTGTTTTAAAGGTTTTGGTGGAACGGAAAGAGGCTGAGCAACGTGGATGCCCGCACTCTACCAACGGATTCAAACAAGGATTATTTTAATAAATTACGATGATAGAATTTGCATTACTCGCTACAATACAACCTGATACATTTTGAGTTGATAAAAGTTATAGTTCTTTAAGATTTATGTTTTCTCTCTACTCTTCATGTAATCATGTATTCATGTCCTCTTTAACATTGCAAACTGTGTAAACCACAGATCAGTTAGGTCTTTGTACTAAAATCTATTAAATCATTATATAGAGCGAAAGATATATCTCTATATGCTGCTGTTCTTTTACCAATAAGCTAGCCTTTTCTCCACAAAAGTGTCTCAACTTCTTGCATCACTGGATCTACGTATATCATTCATTAAGATGTTTGAACAATGTGAATACTTACATGGACTAGCATCAAGATAAAGGTAAAACATCGAATTGTTGTTTCTTTTTATAACACATTGAATTCATTAACAACATTGAAAACATTCAAGTGTCTATTAAAACGTTATAATGACAAAGGACTTATATCCATCCTCTTCTAACACAACTCCAAATCTCCTGCTTCAGGAACCCAATAAAACACAGTTTGATTGTATAATTCATTCTTCCATTCCACACATACAGTTAAAACACACCTTGCATGGTTTTCAAGCCATGAGTCTCTGGACCAACAAGTTGGAATTGAGATGGTGCGACAGGTTCTATTGCCAAAAATAACCTCAAAGAGTACCAATTTTTGTGTAGTCTAAATTCTAAAAGATACCACAATCCGAAAGAAAGTAAAAATGTGTTGTGTTAGATGTTACTACCAATGTGTTTATTATTTACATAACCAAGTGGAGAGTTGTCATTTTTTTTAAATCGACGAATTAATGAATTGTCAAAACTCTTGATATGCATATGAATGTTGTTGATATATCGAAACAAGAATCGGAATTAAGGGTTCAAGTTCTCGCTTCGGAATTAAAGTACATCCCGCTGCATTGCGCGGGTAGACTGCTAGTATATATATAAAGGAGAATGTAGGAGATAGAGTTAAGGAGAATGTTTCTTTCATATTTACATTTTTTCTTATAATTTTGCTTTATTTTTAAATCATTTCAACACATTAAATGCTAGAACTTTTCATTTTCTTTTTTATTTAAATTAAAAACCATTATCAATATATATATCTATTATTTTTAACATTGTATTTCTAATTATTCAATAAACCCAACATTTCTTATTTAAATTTATAAACTTATTATTTTATAATCAATAAGATACACTAAATTTATGAACTTATTTTTTAAACTTTTTGTAGTAAACTAACAATGCTTATAAACTAATACTTTGGTTAAATGACTTAATATTTATTTAATTGTATGTGTTTTCATTTGTAAGCTAACAATCAATATATATATATATATAAGAAAATGTAGGAGAGAGAGTTAAGGAGAAGCCTCCATTGAGGCTTTAGAATTTTTTAGAGTTTTGATTTTTTTTAAATCAAATATAGCATTAAATGGGTTAATTCTTTCATTTTCTTTACTATTTTTTATTATTTTATATATTCAACATTAATATTTTTAACAAAACAAAATATTATTTACATCACATTGTAACAACAATATATATAATTATACCCTGTATTCGTATTAAATTTTATTATTATTTAACATATATTTTTATTTGATTTTTTTCTCACATAACCAAACTTAGATGGAATGCAACAATCAATATATATATCATCAATATATATATATATATATATATATATATATATGTATATAAAGGAAAATGTATGATAGAGAGTTAAGGAGAAAGCCTCCATTGAGGCTTTAGAATTTTCTTAGAGTTTTGAATTTTTTTTAAATCAAATATAGCATTAAATGGGTTAATCCTTACATTTTCCTTACTATTTTTTATTATTTTATATATTCAATATTAAAATTTTTAACAAAACGAAATATTATTTACATCACATTTTAACAAAAATATATATAATTATACCTTGTATTCGTATTAATTTTTTATTATTATTTAACATATATTTTTATTTGATTTTTTTTCTCACATAACCAAAACTTAGATGGAATGCAACAATGGTTATAAATGAAAACTTATTTTAATGAAATATATTTTTGTTATTTAATTTTATTATTTTTTTAGTAAGCTAACAATCATCAATCATCAATATATATAAAGATATATATAAAAAATGTAGGAGAGAGAGGGTTAAGGAGAATCCTCCATTGAGGCTTTAGAATTTTCTTAGAGTTTTGAATTTTTTTTAAATCAAATATAGCATTAAATGGGTTAATCCTTTCATTTTCTTTACTATTTTTTATTATTTTATATATTCAATATTAATATTTTTAACAAAACAAAATATTATTTACATCACATTTTAACAACAATATATATAATTATATCCTGTATTCGTATTAATTTTTATTATTATTTAACATATATTTTTATTTGGTTTTTTTTCTCACATAACCAAAACTTAGATGGAATGCAACAATCAATATATATATATATATATCAATATATATATAAAGGAAAATGTATGAGAGAGAGTTAAGAAGAAACCTCCATTGAGGCTTTATAATTTTCTTAGAGTTTTGAATTTTTTTTAAATCAAATATAGCATTAAATGGATTAATCTTTCATTTTCTTTACTATTTTTTATTATTTTATATATTCAATGTTAATATTTTTAACAAAACAAAATATTATTTACATCACATTTTAACAACAATATATTTAATTATACCTTGTATTCGTATTAAATTTTTATTATTATTTAACATATATTTTTATTTGATTTTTTTTTCTCACATAACCCAAACTTAGATGGAATACAACAATGGTTATAAATGAAAACTTAATTTAATGGAATATATTTTTGTTATTTAATTTTATTATTTTTTGTAGTAAGTTAACATCAATCATCAATATATATATATATATAAAGGAAAATGTAGGAAGGAGATTTAAGTAGAAGCCTCCATTGAGGCTTTAGAATTTTCTTAGAGTTTTGAATTTTTTTTAAAATCAAATATAGCATTAAATGGGTTAATCCTTTCATTTTCTTTACTAATTTTTATTATTTTATTTATTCAATATTAATATTTTTAACAAAACAAAATATTATTTACATCACATTTTTAACAATTATATATAATTATACCCTGTATTTGTATTAAATTTTTATTATTATTTAACATATATTTTTATTTGATTTTTTTTTCTCACATAACCAAAACTTAGATGGAATACAACAATGGTTATAAATGAAAACTTATTTTAATGGAATATATTTTTGTTATTTAATTTTATTATTTTTTGTAGTAAGTTAACATCAATCATCAATATATATATATATATATAGGGGGTAATTCAAGGAAGAACTAGTTTGTTTGTGGTAACTGTAAGAACCAATATGAGACACATATTAAGCAATAAATTAGGAAATTATTATTTTTGGTAATTTTATTTAAAATTTAAATTAAAGGGCATTTTGGTATTTTAAAAATATCCACTCTCCTCTCTCCTCTCTCCTCCCGTTTAACACATCATACACATGATACATAGAATACATACAATAGGCATTGTGATACCTAAAATACATAAATACCATTGTGATACCCAAAATACATGCAATATCCAAAATACATACGATACCGATTGCGATAACCCATTGTGATACCGCTGTGATAATGTGATACTAATTACGATAACCCATTGTGATACCCCATTATGATACCAAATGTGTGTGATACCACTTTTGTAAAGCCCGTATCCCGGTATGTATTCTCGTTATTCCTTTTTTTTAAAAGGAGCATTTAATTAATTAACGTGGTTTCCGTTAGCGGGGTTAGCCGAGTCGGGCCAAAAAGTTAAGTGAAGTAACCTTTGTGGGATTTTGCTAAGAAGTGTAAGTTGAGGGGCTGTTTGGGACTTTCTCCATAGTTGGGCAAGAGGATCGGCCAAGAGGTACGACCCCTCCCCTCCCCTTCGGTTTCATCTTAACAATCCTCCCCCAAAACCCTTAGCCATTTTCTTTCCCTTCCCCTTGTTGTTTTCGGCCAAGAAGAAAGGGAAGTGAAACCGAGAAGAAAAGAGAGAGAGACCGAAAGAGAAAGAGAGCGAGAGTCGAGAGGAGGAAGGAGGCGATCACCGGCATGAGGGAACCAGCGTCGGGACTGGTCGGAAAGGAGGAAGAAGAAGGATTCCGTTAAGGTAAGTGTCCCGTTCGTTTTATTGATGTTTTCTTCGTCGGAAATTGTAAACCGCAACCACCGTGTCACCGCCAATCACCACCACCTCCGGAGGCGGTAGTGGGTGGTGCTTGGTGTGTTTCAGACCATGGTAACCCTAAAACAGTAAGTCAAGTTGTTTTGCGGGTCTGTTTGGATTAAGACGTCTTATTGGGATCAAGTTCAAAAGGTTATCATTTTATGTAATTTTTTTAGTGTTCTGTCCAGTTCTTCAATCGTGCGTAACTTTCTCGTCGTAACTCGGATTGAGGCGAATCCGGTGCCCACGGTTCACATTCTGTGTCGGGCACGTTTTTCGTGTTTTAGAGAAAGTTTGGTTCGGCCTCTAGCTCGGCGAAAAAGTGTGGTTTTTACAGCAGGTCGGGATTTTAGACAGCTTTCTGTCCCTGTTTTGTATGGAGCATAACTCCTGATAGGAATGACGGATTGGGATGAAACTGGTGTCACAAGTTCCCATTCTGAGCCTAGTAACGTTTCTATGTTTTGGGGAAAAACCAGTTCGGACCGTAGCCTATGTCAAATCGTCGTTTTGTACTGAAAGGTTCTGTTTCTCGCTGTTCTGCGAATCGTTCTTGTAAAATCCATATTAAATTATAGAAAAATCGTTAGGACGCGTGCGATACGTCCCTGGAACCGTGAAACTTAGAACTTCGTGATTATGGAATTTGATTTCTGTATTTATCAGTTTTTAGGGGGTAAATCAGGTCCCGAACAGACCCGTGTTTTAGATAAAAAGCTGGAATGTTTAGTCTTATAAAATCTAGTAAAGGTGTCGTGAGTTGGGACCTTTCGTTGACGTTTTTAGTGCGTAATTAGGTGGGAAAATGTGAGGAAGGTTGACTTGCTGGTGTTGCGGCTCGGGAGCGCGTCGCTTTGCTTTGAGGTGAGTTCTCTCACCGCGTAGTTAGGAATTTCATGTATGTCGTTCTTTTGTGTTACATGTTATTACGTGTATTTATGTGCTTACATGAATTAGATGGGATGTGATAACTGGTTGTGATTTGTTAAATTCGTATGTGGAATATATATATATATATGCATGTGTACACCTCGGTGGGACTGAGGGGCTCGGTGGGACCGATGGCTTGGTGGGACTAAGCTAGTACAGTAATCTTTACTCGGTGGGACCGAAGGCTTGGTGGGACTAAGCTAGTACGGTAATCTTTACTCGGTGGGACCGAGGGCTCGGTGGGACTGAGCTTGTATTAATGTGTTTTGTGTACTCGGTGGGACCGAGGTTCGTACTTATATAATAATCATTATGTGGCTTGATATTCGTAGTGATGGTGATGTTGCCTACTTGCGAGTAGGGGTGATATGCGTGGGGTTGCTACCTACGTGTGTGGTTGGATTCACTAAGCGTTTAGCTTACCCTTCCCCAATATGTTGTGACTGCAGGTGCGAGCGGCAGTCGGGCTTGACGGTACACACAAAGCGCAGGCGTCGGGAATTGTTGGAATTTACACTTTTGAACTTTTAGATTTTATTTATAATATTTCCGCTGCATAAATTCTTTTGACTGTTTGAGTTGACGATATTAACTTTAATTGAGTTACGGTTTATTAAAAATGTGGTTGTTTTATAATGGAATATATGTTCTAGAAAATTTAAATTTCCTTGTAATTTTTGGGACGTTACAACTTGGTATCAGAGCACAGCTTGAGTGAATCAAACACATCTCGGTGTGTTTGGTCTCAAGTTGCGGCTATGAAGTTTTTAAACTCTCTTATTAAAATCTTTGAAAGTAAATGAACGGAGGAAACCCGTTTGGGAAACGGTGATCGTGGGCGCAGTGTGTACAGTCAGCCGACGCCAATTGGGAAGGTACATCACTTAGTGTATTTATTGCTTTCTAGGCATAGGGTATGCATGCTAGATTGCCGAGGTTGTTTACACTGTACTGTACGATGACTGCTTGCTAGTAGGAATCAATGCTAGTTATAGTAGGTTGTCAAGTGAAGGCCCTATAGGTTGCATGCAGTAAGAATCATATAGCCTTAGAATATTTGATTTAGTTCTATTGCACAGCTCTTGTTTGAGTCCAACCGTTCTAGGATAGAATCTTGTATTCGAATGTCTATTTGATTCACGCTGCGTGCGACTGGGTATTCGTGAGGCAACTCGTTATGGCTAACAGGGATTCCGTTGTAGCAAGAGTAGTGGGATGAGATGAAATTCCTAGTGAGCTGGGAATAGCGTTTACATATGAGTACGTATGCTAGATTGCTTTCTAGAACATAGGAGTATGTATGCTAGATTGCTTACGTGGATTTTGTGGTACTGTATACTTGTTACTTGATATTAGGAACTCATGCTAGCCTTGATAGGTTGTTATGTGAATGCACCTTAGGTTGTATACAGTAGGAACTAAATAGCCTTAGAATGTTGGATTTAGTTCTATTGCGCAGCTCTTGTTTGAGTCCAACCGTTGTAGGATAGAATTTTATATTCGAATGTCTATCTGGTTTCACTGTATACGACGGTGCGTTTACGAGGTGACTCATCAGGGCTAGTGGGGGTTCCGTTCTAGCAAGGGTGGTGGGGTATTACGACTTTTCTAGGGAGCTAGGAAAAGTGTTTGCATATGCCAGAATGGGCATATGTGTTAGTTTGTGGTAAGCAACTACTTGGACGTCCCGGGACAGGACTCGAAACGAGTAAGGATAGGTGTGAAGGGTAGTAGCAGAGCTCCTACTATCTGAAGCACAGGATCCGTGATCGAGTCGGGGAAAGTCACGGAGAATCCGAAGAGTTGAGTGTGAGCGTAGTTAGCAGGTTTTAATGTGTGCTAGTAGCTCGTTAAGGAGGAACAACAATGTTGATCCAGATGCTGATGCTGGAATTATTGCTGATCAGATTCGTGAGATGTTTGCGGTCGAGGTGACGCATATTTTGAGGAGGCGATCCCCGAAATTATTACCGCCATTCGTGATGAGGTAATAGTGTCGATGGAGGAGCGCATCGCGGCGATTCCACCTCCTGCGGGTGGGCAGCCCCGAACAAGAGGGTCGGGATCGGTTATAAAGTGCACATTCCTTATCGGTGGTTGTCCTGCGAACTAGAAGGTTCGCTTCGCGGTGAATCTGTTAAGAGACGGAGCGAAAGACTGGTGTGCTATTGCTTTGACGCTTAACGGGCGCACTACTTGACCTGGGAGGAGTTCGTCGTATGTTTCGTGTAGAGCATGTGCCTCTAGTGGAGATGGAGAGGAGTGCCAAAGAGTTCTTGGAGCTCTATCAGACTGCGGAGGCCATAAAGGAGGTGAACCGAAAGTTTACGGAAATGACATTATTCTATCCTTAGCATGCTGCTTTTGAGGACATGAAGAGGACACGGTGCAAGGATATGTTACGTACCAAGATCAGGGAGTTCGTGAGTACCGCGCAGTATGCTTCACTTGCTGTAGTGATGGAGGCGGCCCGAGGTAGAGTTCGTCAACTGGAGTGGAGGAGGCACAAGCTACGTATAAAGTGGTGACAGGTACGTTCTTGGTTAACTCGGTGCTTGCTATGGTGACGATTGATAGCAGGGGCTACTCATCCTTCTGTGTCTCACATAGTCAGTGAGTGTTTGGGGCCGAGTTGTAGGACGGTTAGGCTGTCCACTTGTGGTTGCAGTTGCTGAAGACAGGACCTCGACGGTTACTGACGTGTATCGGGGGTGCACTATGGAGATCTTTGGTGTGAGGTTCCTGATTGATTTGATTCTGATCGCTATGCGGGAGTTGTGCGTGACTGTGGGCATGGATTGGATGGATGCGTACGATGCGGAGATTGTTTGTCGTCGCAAACAAGTACGAGTTCGAACCCCAAGTGGGGAAGAAATGCTAGTTCAGGGCGGCTTGCCCAGGCGGACCTCAGCGATATGTTCGGCTGCGAGGGCTCAGAGGTACTTGCAGCACAGTGGTCAGGGAATTTTGGCGTATGTGATCGACACGCGCGTCGACGGAGAGAAGAAGTCTGTGGAGGATGTGCCAGTTGTACGGGAGTTTGCTGACGTATTTTCCCGAGGAGTTACCGGGGATACCTCCCGAGCGACAGGTAGAGTTCCACGTTTATTTGATTCCGGATGCTGCTCCGGTGGCCAAGGCACCTTATCACTTGGCTCCACCGGAAATGAAGGAGTTGTACACTCGTTGCAGGAACTTATCGAAAAGGAGTTCATCAAGCCGAGTTGTCCACCGTGGGGAGCCCCGATTCTGTTTGTGAAAAAGAAAGACGGGTCCCAACGGATGTGTATAGACTATCGTGAGTTGAATAAGATTACGGTGAAGAATCGTTATCCTCCGCCAAGGATCGATGACTTGTTCGATCAGCTTCAGGGAGCCTCGTGGTTCTCTAAGGTTGATTTGAGATCGGGGTATCATCGAATGCGGGTGAGGAGAGAGGATACGGAGTAGACGGCCTTTCGTTCATGTCATGGCCATTTACAAGTTTGTGGTGATGCCTCTCGGGCTCACCAATGCACCCGCAGCGTTCATGGACCTCATGAACCGGGTATGTAGCCCTATGTGGGATCGATCGGTGATCGTGTTCATCGACGATATTCTTGTGTAATCGAAGTCGAAGGAAGAGCATGAGATGCATTTGCGAGAAGTTTTGGAAGTTTTGAGGCGGGAGAAGCTGTATGCTAAGCTCTCCAAGTGTGAGTTCTGGTTACGAGAGGTCCACTTTCGAGAACATGTCGTGAACTAGAATGGTATTATGGTGGATCCGGCCAAGATTACGGCTGTGATGCGGTGGGAAGTGCCAAAGACTCTCACTGAAGTACAGAGTTTTCTTGGGTTAGCAGGGTACTTTCGGAGATCCATTCAGGATTTCTCCAATATTGCTTTACCGATGACCCGATCGACGAAGAAATATGCGGCTTATAGTTGGGGTGAAGAGCAGCAGAGGGCTTTGGGGAGCTACGCATGCGTTATGCGAGGCTCCGATGCTGACTTTGCCGGAGGGTATGTAAGAATTGGTGGTGTTTGCTCTCAAGATTTGGAGGCACTATTTGTATGGCGTCAAGTGTATACACTAACCATAAAAGCCTCCAGTACTTGATGACCGGCAAAACCTCAACATGCGTCAGAGGAGGTGACTTGACGTGGTCAAGGATTATGATGGTGAGATACTTTACCACCCCGGTAAAGCGGATGTTGTTACGGACGCACTTAGTCGACATCTGGATGGTGAGCCACTGTGGGGCTTGTGTCAACGGTTAACAGTGGTTGCACCTCTTCTCGAGTCGATAGGTAGTGCTCAGGAGGTGGCAGTTTTGGAGGAAAATGCCAATAGCGAGAGAGTTTCGAGGGAAATTCCGAACTTTGTCCGTGATAGTCATGGGTCAATTGCTCGGTCTTAATGGAAGGTTGGGTATCCCACGCGTGTGGGTACTGTAGGCCGAATAGTATCGATTAGGGAATGCTGCCCTTTGTAATAAAGAGGATAAATGCGTAGAATTTTTGAGGTAAATAGTATACTTAGGTGTCGACTTTCGGGCTTAAGGCCAAATGCCTTAGTGTAATTGGGGAATTGTAGTCGATTTTAAGGAAATTATGTTGATGGTAGTAGTAATCCTGAGATGTTTGCTTGTGGTGAATGGTTGTGGTGGAGTGACCTTCGTGGATGATTATAAATTTACTAGTTTGATAATTCATGTGGAATAAATTGTGGGAGTCTAATAGAACTCGTGAAAGTTAATCGACAGTTAATGATAGGAATGATCGAATTCGAGTATCCTGTAGGGTATATTGGTGAGCAACTTTAGAATGGTTAGAGCTTGAAATTTGAATCGGGATGTTTTGATTATCTATGGTTGGGAGACAACCGAAGTCGTTTGACTAGGAATGAATCCAGTTGTTGGAATGTTCCTCCGATCATACTTGCGGTGTGCTTGAAGGAGTTTTGTGGTAAGAAAAGTATTCGAGAGATTTTTAGGCGGTGTGGGAAATCTTAAATTCCAGTTAGTGAAGGTCTAGTGGAAACACCGAAAGTGTTCCGAGTGAACTTGGGAACCTGAGGTTGAGATGTGGGAGACCTATCTATAGCTATTCACGGGCATAGACTTCGAGGACGAAGTCTAATCCAAGTGGGGGAGAGTTGTAAAGCCCGTATCCCGGTATGTATTCTCGTTATTCCTTTTTTTTTAAAAGGAGCATTTAATTAATTAACGTGGTTTCCGTTAGCGGGGTTAGCCGAGTCGGGCCAAAAAGTTAAGTGAAGTAACCTTTGTGGGATTTTGCTAAGAAGTGTAAGTTGAGGGGCTGTTTGGGACTTTCTCCATAGTTGGGCAAGAGGATCGGCCAAGAGGCACGACCCCTCCCCTCCCCTTCGGTTTCATCTTAACAATCCTCCCCCAAAACCCTTAGCCATTTTCTTTCCCTTCCCCTTGTTGTTTTCGGCCAAGAAGAAAGGGAAGTGAAACCGAGAAGAAAAGAGAGAGAGACCGAAAGAGAAAGAGAGCGAGAGTCGAGAGGAGGAAGGAGGCGATCACCGGCATGAGGGAACCAGCGTCGGGACTGGTCGGAAAGGAGGAAGAAGAAGGATTCCGTTAAGGTAAGTGTCCCGTTCGTTTTATTGATGTTTTCTTCGTCGGAAATTGTAAACCGCAACCACCGTGTCACCGCCAATCACCACCACCTCCGGAGGCGGCAGTGGGTGGTGCTTGGTGTGTTTCAGACCATGGTAACCCTAAAACAGTAAGTCAAGTTGTTTTGCGGGTCTGTTTGGATTAAGACGTCTTATTGGGATCAAGTTCAAAAGGTTATCATTTTATGTAATTTTTTTAGTGTTCTGTCCAGTTCTTCAATCGTGCGTAACTTTCTCGTCGTAACTCGGATTGAGGCGAATCCGGTGCCCACGGTTCACATTCTGTGTCGGGCACGTTTTTCGTGTTTTAGAGAAAGTTTGGTTCGGCCTCTAGCTAGGCGAAAAAGTGTGGTTTTTACAGCAGGTCGGGATTTTAGACAGCTTTCTGTCCCTGTTTTGTATGGAGCATAACTCCTGATAGGAATGACGGATTGGGATGAAACTGGTGTCACAAGTTCCCATTCTGAGCCTAGTAACTTTTCTATGTTTTGGGGAAAAACCAGTTCGGACCGTAGCCTATGTCAAATCGTCGTTTTGTACTGAAAGGTTCTGTTTCTCGCTGTTCTGCGAATCGTTCTTGTAAAATCCATATTAAATTATAGAAAAATCGTTAGGACGCGTGCGATACGTCCCTGGAACCGTGAAACTTAGAACTTCGTGATTATGGAATTTGATTTCTGTATTTATCAGTTTTTAGGGGGTAAATCAGGTCCCGAACAGACCCGTGTTTTAGATAAAAAGCTGGAATGTTTAGTCTTATAAAATCTAGTAAAGGTGTCGTGAGTTGGGACCTTTCGTTGACGTTTTTAGTGCGTAATTAGGTGGGAAAATGTGAGGAAGGTTGACTTGCTGGTGTTGCGGCTCGGGAGCGCGTCGCTTTGCTTTGAGGTGAGTTCTCTCACCGCGTAGTTAGGAATTTCATGTATGTCGTTCTTTTGTGTTACATGTTATTACGTGTATTTATGTGCTTACATGAATTAGATGGGATGTGATAACTGGTTGTGATTTGTTAAATTCGTATGTGGAATATATATATATGCATGTGTACACCTCGGTGGGACTGAGGGGCTCGGTGGGACCGAGGGCTTGGTGGGACTAAGCTAGTACAGTAATCTTTACTCGGTGGGACCGAGGGCTTGGTGGGACTAAGCTAGTACGGTAATCTTTACTCGGTGGGACCGAGGGCTCGGTGGGACTGAGCTTGTATTAATGTGTTTTGTGTACTCGGTGGGACCGAGGTTCGTACTTATATAATAATCATTATGTGGCTTGATATTCGTAGTGATGGTGATGTTGCCTACTTGCGAGTAGGGGTGATATGCGTGGGGTTGCTACCTACGTGTGTGGTTGGATTCACTAAGCGTTTAGCTTACCCTTCCCCAATATGTTGTGACTGCAGGTGCGAGCGGCAGTCGGGCTTGACGGTACACACAAAGCGCAGGCGTCGGGAATTGTTGGAATTTACACTTTTGAACTTTTAGATTTTATTTATAATATTTCCGCTGCATAAATTCTTTTGACTGTTTGAGTTGACGATATTAACTTTAATTGAGTTACGGTTTATTAAAAATGTGGTTGTTTTATAATGGAATATATGTTCTAGAAAATTTAAATTTCCTTGTAATTTTTGGGACGTTACAACTTTGATACCCCATATGTGATACCCCATTTGTGATACCATCGTCTCTCTGCCATGAATGCAAAAAAAACTGTCCTGTGTAAATCTTGAATACCTACATCGTCCCCCGCACCATTTTTTCCGGTGAAACACACAAATGGAAACATCTGAGATTTGTAACAGAGACCAAATCACATAGACCACATAAAATCTAGACCCAGTTGCCGGAAAAGAAGGGACGCCGGCGATAAAGTCCCTGTGATGGTCCTTGTTTCAGAGCGGGAGAAGGATGGAGAGTTGCCGGAGAATGATGGAGAGTTGCAGGTTTTCTCGATCTCCACCCTCTCTCTCTCGCTCTCTCTCTCTCACACACACACACACACTGCTACATCTCCGATGAGATGTCCGGTAGTCATGGCTGTAACGACCCGGTATCCCATAACGTACATAATATATAACAATTAACATTTCATACACAATGTCGTTACTTTCATAACAAAATACATGATAATTCACATTCGGTCTCAAAGTCTCAAAACTATACAATACAGAAATGTAAACATATCCTAATCTTCATCAGCTAGCAATCGCCTCCTATGCATTATTCTTCCCTTTTGTTAACCAAAGATCCTTGACCTGGAATACATATTTTTGAAAGGAAAATGAGGGTTAGACCTAATGGTCTAGTGAGATAATCATTGTCGTTTCAAATTCGTTATAAAACCAATTTATATAAAACCATGTTTCAAAATAGTTTATATACAACCTTCGTATCAAATTACACATATACCGTAAGTATACAAACACCACATATACCACACGTATAAACACCACATTAAGACTCATGCATCTCATCCAACCTTATTCCTCCACAACTGGCCATATTAATTGGTAGCAAGCCAACTCATTCACCGGTCCGCACACCGGAACCCGGCTACCCGTCGGTCCGCACACCGGAACTCGACTAATACACACTTGTGTAATGTAATGCACATATGAATATAATATCTTACTATATTATAAACACATAATATTCACACCTTGATCACATATCCATTCCACACATATATGTACTCCAGTTTAAAAAAACATTTTCAAGTAAAACTTACCTCGATCGCTTATCCATAAACACTTCCAAGCTTTTCTCCAAAAGATTCAGTCTTTCAATCCAAATCCACAGAATCTGAAATAGATTAAATACAAATATCCCCTTACCATTTGAACACGTGAACTCTAGATAAATCTACCTAACTCTCGCCATCAAAACAACCAAACAGCTATAGTTTCCGGACAGCCCAAAGCCACCCGGACAACCCAACTTTTCCGGACAGCATCACTAACCCGGATAACATGAATTATCCGGACAACTCGACTTTTCCGGACAACACAAGGAATCCGGACACCAAAGTAATCCGGACACCAAAGTAATCCGGACACCAAAGTAATCCGGACGTTATCCGGTATCTAATTCATCCGGAAATCATCAAACAAATCATCCGGACACTATCAATAAACTACCCGGACACCACCCAAGAAACTACCCGGATACCTTCATATCATCCGGACACCTCTGACTGTTTATCTCATTTTCACCCAGAAATCGACTGAATCATCAACAGATGTGATTTTGACTATTCTACTACGATAGGAACTATCTAAAAGCAATTACAAACATAAAATACAAAGAGACATACCTCAGATTCACTTCCAAGCATACCAATTGAAGCCTTAACCTAGCTTTTCTTCTTTTCTCCTTCTTGCTCTCTCAACACACACACACACACACACTAAACTGAAATCTGGATAATATCTGAGTTGTGAAATATCTGATATGCTTAAGAGATAATATCAAACTTAATTACCACTTTGGTCCTTGAACTTCTCAATAATGACCTAAATACCCTTAACTTATAATTTAACCCAATCTTACCCTAAAATCCAACTTTAAAGTTAACTTTACTTAACGGAAAAAGGGATTTTAACTAACGAACTTACCCGGGGTATTACATTATCTCCCCCTTAAAAGAATTTTGTCCCGGAATTCACTCAAGCAACGAACTAAGGTAACTACTACCGAATTGATATCAAAATCTTTGAACACATCAAACTGTTTACGGAACCCTCAAAGGACTTTTTACTAGACCAACCGCTTTACTGCTTCTAGTTTACCATTTGTTCCTACTTCAATATTTCAAACCAAATTATCAAGAATCTTAATTCCACACAAGAAATCTGCCCCCTTAAAACAACGATAATCACCCAATATTCAAATCCCACGAAGGTTCAAATTAACTCGAAAGTTCACTTATATCATAAAAAGAAATAACTTATATTCATATGAATCTAATCCAAATAACACAACATTTTATGCTTACTCGGGACATTTACCACGCTAATACTACTTTTAACTTCACCGGCCTTTTACTACAAACGTCGTGTTCTACACTTTTACAATACTAACTCAAAAACGTAAACATATACTTTCAATATAAAACTTGCTTAGCAAATACAACCTATTTCTCATACTTTTTCATGGAATAAAATATACTCAACACGAATCACTTTACATCACGGATAATTTCTTAATTTTATCAAACCCGTAAACTTCATCCTACCATTTCCATTTCCCATGATAGCATAGCATAATCACTATAATCACACAACCATACTTAATTGCACTTGACACCAAATCCTTCATCAAATTAAAATAAAGTCTAAATAGCAACTTAATTTCTCGAATATCAGCAAAACACAATCTCAAACATTTCAATTATCTCAATAACCTCACCACCATAACTCATACCGACTTTCATCCAAGAATATCAATACCCATTTATTTCTTAATAAAATAACAAACTCGCTATCACATCAATTCCTTACATCTCCAACTTAGCATAAAAATACTAACACAAATCTTTAGACATTTGTTTCACTTAAACCACTCTGCAATTGAAATTCATCTACACCGATCTCACATTACCCAACTAATAAAATTACCAAATCACCACATAATAATTTCACTACAAAACTAAGCCGAAAAGAATTCATCACAACTCCGTTAAAAATTATTAAAATTTCTCGTCACTAATCATATAACTCATTAACGGCTTAACATGCAAGGTCTAACATAAGGTTTAAAACAACTCTTTAACTTAAACAACTCCATAAAGAAGGTTCATCACACGGCCATCAAAATATTTATTGAGCATTGCTTTCTTCCCACTAATCATAACACTTAATAATATAAATCCCTTTTACAACTTAAATCTGCCAATCCAAGGGAAGTATTAGGTAAACACCCCATCCATTGAATCATTTTTTTTTCTATACCAAGAAAACTCTTAAACATCAATTTCTTATACCTTATAAACATAATATGTATATTCTCTTTCAGTTTAAGTCCAGGTTATCAGCAACCTAGTTTCTAAACTTGCGACTTACTATCGCCAATGCTTCCCCCACATTATTCCACTTTTAATCCACTCCGACGGGATCAACATGGGAAAGGTCGAATGAACTCTCATTTATGTGTAACCTTTCATTAATAAGGCGCATACCAATAATTTAGTACCCTCCTAACTACAACAACTCTTACTCCAAAAAGAAAACCCATGTGATACAAACAAGGTATAATGTCTCAGATCAACCATACCAATTGTTAGCTTCAATCTTCCTAATCATAGAAATACTTAGAAGTAGTGAAAAATAGGCTAAGTATAGAAAAGCCTCTCACAGAGGCTCTGCCACTTCTTCCAGAAGATCAAGTCCAGAAAGCCACAGAAGCTACTGAGGTAATCACAGAACCTCTGTAGTGCGCAAGAAGAAGATCAACTCGGAAACAAGTGGACTGCTCCACAGAAGGTCAGACCATAGAACCTCTGTAATGCCTTACAGAGCCTCTGTGGTCTGCTATGAAGACTTGGAAGATATTACTGGATACGTTCATCAACTTGCATGGAAAAGTACTGTCAAAACACGTGTCAAGCTCTGAGTGGACTCAATAGGGCATGGTACAAAATAGACGTCTGCGCCATTTAATGCATTTACCAATAGTACATCTGCTCCATTAAATGCGCATGGCTCAAACAACTGCTCACACCATCCAGTCCACTGTTCACACCATCCAGTTTACTATTCATGCCGTAAAAGGAACAGTGACCAACTTCATAGTCTTCTAAGAGTAGTATAAAAGGAAGTCTCATGTTGAGATCTTCCTAACGACGAATAGACAAGGAATCACTAATACTCTCAAACTTTATTGTCAAATATCTGAGTGTTATATTCTCACACACCAACAGTTCTTAATCTGTTCTTCGTGTTGTTATTATATATTGAATAACAGTAACTGTTCAAGAAATCCTTTTCATTCTTTACTGTTTTCTTTATATATGTGCGTTCTAATATCTATCAAACATATCTGTTAGTTTAATACGCTTCCGCATCAAACTCTAAACTCAACTAATAGACTGTTAATCTTGATTAAGCGTATCTGGGTTCCAACAATTGGTATCAGAGCCTTCCTTGATTTTCAATATCAAGTGATCCACTTATCAAGACTCTTGATAGATATTACTGAGATTTAAAATTGTGTCTGGAAACCGCTTAAACCCAGAAAATCTTCAAGCTCATCGAAGTAACTCTTTAGTCATACTTTCTTTCTAAAATCTTCAAATGACAAATACAATTAATTTCTTTACTACTGGTTCTCTCACTAAACCTCCTACTCTCCTTCGAGATGAGTATCCTCAGTGGAAAATAAGAATGGTCCATTTTTTCGAGGGTACTGAAAAAAATCAAGTACAATATCTGTACAATCCTCCTCCTATTCCCATGACAGTAGTACCTCGTATACCTGCTACTACTGAATCTGCCGAAATCCCCGAACATCAAAAACCAAAGCCAAAAGGGGAGTGGTCAACCGAAGATAAAGCAGAAGATGAAGTTGCTCAGAAAACCAAGAGGACATTAATTATGGCAATACCCAACGAACTCTTTCAATCCTTGGATTCATGTGAAACAGCGCATGATCTATGGAAAGAACTGGAAAGACAGTTGGAAGGAGGTGCTAAAACACAAAAAAACCGAAGAGCACAGTACATCAATGAATATCATGCATTCAAAGCCTCTGCAACAGAATCTCTGCAAACAACATACGACGGATTCAACTCTCTAATCAACCAGTGCAGAAAATCAGGCATTGACAGAACTTCTGAAGAAAACAATGTCATGTTTTTAAAAAGTCTAAATGAAGAATGGCTCCAGCTGTCTATGTCCCTACAGACAAATCAGGATCTAGACACCTGGACTCTCTCTGATCTTTACGGAACATTAGCCGCACAAGAACCTCAGATAGCACAGGCTAAAACACTAACCATTGCACCATATGCATTGGTTAGTAAAACTAAAGAGGATGCACAGAGACCAAGAAATGATAAAGCCACAGAGGAGAAGAAGAAGGAGAAGAAGGAGAAGAAGAAGATGGTGATAATTGACAGTGAAGAAGAAGAAGAGCATGCAGAAAAGGAAATAACTCTTGCGTCACTAGCTAAATCTTTAGCTCTATTGACAAAAGAGTTCAGAGGAAACAGAAGAGGTTCCGGAAATGAAAGATATGATAGAGAAAACCAGGATGACAGAAGAGACAACAGAAGAGGAGAAGAATCAAGTGGCCGACAGAGGTCAAGCGATAGAAATTACAGAGGGAATGACCGACAGAGGTCAAATGACTCGGTAAGCCACACGCAGCAAGAATGCTACAAGTGCGGCAAACCTGGTCACTATGCAAATGAATGTAGATCAGAGAAAGACGGAGACCTACAGAAGTCCAATGATCGAACAGGAAACACTCCTCAAGGGTGTTTTAACTGCGGAAAACCAGGCCATTTTGCGAATGAATGCAGAAGCAGATCAAATCGCCCACAGAGGGACTCTGCTTTCTACAAAAAGAAAGCCGAATATTATGCTCAAAAATCCTTAATGGCAAAAGGACATTCTGAGGAGAACACCGAAGACTTCCAGTCAGACTCTACTTCTGACGATGAACATACCGCTAATGCCCTCTTCTGTGGCATGGCAGAAGTCGACTCCTGCACTGACTCTGAGGTATCCACTTCAAATTCCAACTCTTGTATTACCTCTGTAGATGATAATGCACTTAGAATTAACATTGAATTAATTGAACTGAAAGAGATAAATCAAAGTATTCAGAAAAGACTCACTTTCAATGAGAGAGAAGTACGGCTTCTCACTCAAGAAAAAGCAAAGATTTTTGAGGACAAAGAAAGAATAGAAAAGAATTGGAACAAAACTCTAGATCCTTTAAAAAACAAATTTCTGAATTAACCAATACTTTAAAAGATAAAACAAAAGAACTTTCAGTTTCAAGGAGCGAAACTACTGACATAAGAGCTCTTAAAGAATACTTTCAAAGAGAAAGAGAGGCATTATGGCAAGATTTACTCAGAAGAGAAGTTTTGCTTAAAAACTATAAAGATGCACAGAAAGTTTATGAAAAAATAAACTCACAAATAGGGAGACGAGGTATAGGGTATGATGATATCACCCTAGGTGTTGAAGGCAAAAGAAACAAACCTCTGTCCTCGTTATTTGTGATTGGAAAAACAAACAAACCAGATTTTCCAAATCTAATCTCTGTAAGCAAACGGGCGAAAATCTCTGTGGATCCTTACTTGAAGAAACATAAGAAGATGATTAACGTGTGGTTTGAAAACACAGACTCATCATCTTCAACCTCTGTCAATAGAGGTATCAAACCAAAGAAATATCTGAAAACACAAGATCAGATTGGTATCTTCAAGTTTGGTAAACCAGAGACCCAAACACAGGTTGCTTTTGTCTGTTTGATAAACGTTGAAAAGAAATTATCAGCAGAAGCTCCTGAGTTTAAACCCATTTTTTCAGAAGAAAACTTTAAAAATTTAATTGAAAAAGAAATTTTGGAAATATGGAAATCAAGCGTTTTGGAAAATTTCTGTACATCTTCTATAGATAAAACTCTCACTGAAGAAATCTTATTAGAAACCTCTGCAATCTATGAAAACTATTCTACAGAGGAAGAAAGCTCGTACGATACATGCTCAGAAAATCCAGCCTCTATTGAAAGAATTGACTCAACCTCTGCATACGAGGACGATTCATCCTCTGACAACTCAGAGACTGATTTCAAATCAGGGATAATTCACTGTGACACAGAGGATGTCAAATTCTCCTCTGAAGTTCCTCACAGAACTATTTCTCCAAAAGAGAAACTCACAGAGATTCCAATCTGCCAAGATTTTCTAAAATTGAATCTACATATCAAAACCTCTGCTGAGCTTAAAATGTTACAGAAGACCTCTATTGATCCTATAAGTTCTAGATTTTCAAAACCCAAGGTTAATAAATCTTTTTCTTCTGTGACAGTGATGAAAGAAGTTCACCACAGAAGCAACCCACAGAAGGCAGGTCCTAAACAGAGCTTTTGCAAACAACATTCGAGTATTCATAGATCTTCTAGTAATAGGAAATCAAATGTAAAGAAAGAATGTAATGCCTCTGTGGCTGAGTTTAAAAAGTTCAATGAAAAGTTCAAGCAAATTACATCTCATATTCAATACTGTCATTGCTTTGATCTTATGTCTAAACTTAATAATCATTTTTCAAGTCAAGTCTGTTTACTCTCTACGACAATTCAAAAGTCAAATCCCACAAAGAAACAATCTGACTCTTCTGCAGAGAACAAAATGTATTTCAAGAATGCCAAGGCAAACTCGAAAAACTCTAACAATATTGGACCCATATGGATATGGGTACCTAAATCTCTGTGACTGTCCTGCAGAAGAAGTATGTGCCAATCTGGTATCTAGACTCCGGATGCTCAAGGCACATGACTGGTGACAGAAGTGCACTATCCACGTACAAAGAAACACAAGATGGTGGATCTGTGACTTTTGGAGACAACAAGAAAGGACACATAAAAGGCTATGGAGTCATAAGGAAAGAAGACGTTTCTGTATACAAAGTTGCATATGTGGATGGCCTTAAGCACAACCTACTCAGTGTAAGTCAACTTTGTGATACAGGATTCAATGTGTTGTTCAAAAGAATTTTCTGCTCTCTACAAAGTGAAGAAACAAGTATGGAACTTCTGCGAGCTGAAAGAATAGGTGATCTATATCTAATGAACTTCAACTCAAAGAACAAAGACAAAGTTTGCCTTGTTGCCTGCAAAAGTGAAGAAGCCTGGTTATGGCACAACAGGTTCTGTCACTTAAATTTTCACACATTGGAAAAATTGGTCAAACTTGATCTAGTTAAAGGTTTGCCAAATGTTAAATTCAATAAGGATCATTTATGTTCTGCCTGTGAGATGGGAAAACTCAAAAGAGCTTCCCACAAAGGCAAAACAGATGTATCTTGCACTAAACCTCTGTACATGCTTCATGTCGACCTCTGCGGTCCCATTGCCATACAGAGCCTAGGTGGCAAGAAATACATACTTGTCCTAATTGATGAGTATTCGCGTTTCACATGGGTTGAATTCGTTAGAAAGAAATCAGATGTTCCAAATATATTGATAAATCTAATGAAAAGAATCCAAGTTCTTTATAATTGCAGAATACAGAAGTTAAGAAGTGACAATGGCACAGAATTTAAAAACTCTGTCATTGAAGCCTATCTTTCAACAGAAGGAATATCACAGAACTTCTCTGCAGCTCGCACTCCACAACAGAACGGTGTTGTCGAAAGAAAAAATCGAACACTTGTGGAAGCCGCAAGAACTATGATGTCAGCATGCGGATTATCAATGAACTTTTGGGCAGAAGCAATTTCTACTGCGTGTTATACTCAAAATCGATCAACCATTGTGAAAAGACACCTCAAGACGCCTTACGAATTGATTAACAAACGGCGGCCAAACATCAAATTTTCCATGTATTCGGATGCAAATGCTTCGTCTTAAACGACAGAGATTCAAGAGGAAAGTTTGATGTAAAAGCAGATGAAGGCAAATTCATTGGATACTCTGCCACTTCCAAAGCCTACAGAACATTCCTTACAAAATCTCACAAGATTGTAGAAAGCATCAATGTTTCTTTTGATGATTCATTCCAAATGACTTCTGAACAAATCAGTTCAGAACTCGGAATTAAAGGGAAATCCTCTGTCATCTCACGAGCAAAAGAAGACTTGGATCTTCTATTTTTAGAGATGCTCAACGAAAACAGTGATCCTTCTGTAGGAACAATCAGAGTTTCTGAAGAACCATCCTCTGTCGGACAAAATCCTACAGGTTTGTCTCTAACTGGTCCTAAATATGCTTCATCTTCTTCTGTACATACTACAGATGCAATTGCCGAAGCAGAAGAAAGTGCAGAAGATGAAACATCAAGGAAAACGACCACAGAAGCTGCACAAACCACAGAAGAACCAATTACAGAGGAAATCGAGGACCAAGACTATACGTCCTCAGAGGAACAAACTCCACCACCACTCATACCAATCATTCCACAAAAGGTAGAATCAACTACCAAGGCACGAAGAACAACAGAGGCTACACAAGAAGAAACACAAGAAGTCTCTAAAGAAAGTCTGAATGACATTGATGATCATCTTCCACGCACAACTCAATGGACAAAAAGCCATTCTCCAAGCCAAATAATCGGAGAACCTTCTGACGCAGTAAAAACAAGGTCTGCCACTGCTAACTTTTGTTTCTTTACAAATTTTATTAGTGTGATAGAACCAAAGAAGATTTCTAAAGCCCTAGATGACCCAAACTGGGTAGACGCCATGCAAGAAGAACTTTTGCAATTTGAGCGTAACAGAGTATGGACTCTAGTACCTCTGCCAAGAGGAAAACAGGCCATTGGGACTAAATGGGTCTACAGAAATAAGAAGGATGAAGATGGAGTGGTCATCAGAAACAAAGCAAGATTAGTAGCAAAGGGATATAGACAAGAAGAAGGCATAGACTACGATGAAACTTTTGCCCCTGTCGCACGGCTCGAAGCAATAAGAATATTCTTAGCCTTCGCAGCCCACAGAGGTTTTAAAGTCTATCAGATGGACGTAAAATCAGCTTTTCTCAACGGTGAAATCCAAGAAGAGGTCTACGTTAATCAGCCACCAGGATTTGAAAGCTCAAAGTTTCCAAGGCATGTATACTACCTTGAAAAAGCTTTATATGGACTGAAACAGGCTCCACGAGCATGGTATGAACGACTTTCTACCTTTCTTCTAGTCAATGGTTACAACAGAGGTACAACAGATACTACCTTATTCTATAAACGCAAAAGTAGTGAGATAATGCTTGTACAAATATACGTAGATGACATAATTTTTGGGTCTACTAATTCAGAAGAGTGTAAAAGATTTGAAAAACTCATGCAGAGTGAGTTTGAAATGAGTATGATGGGAGAATTAACTTTCTTCCTCGGACTCCAAGTCAAACAATCATCAGAGGGAATTTTTATAAATCAAGCTAAATATGTCTCTAACATTCTTTCCAAGTATAGCCTCTCTGATACCTCTGCAATGAAAACTCCAATGGCCACTGGAAACAAGTTATTCTTAGATTCAGATGGCATCTCTGTAGAATGCACTCTCTACAGAGGCATGATTGGATCTCTGTTATACTTAACAGCAAGCAGACCTGACATTATGCATGCCACATGTCTCTGTGCACGCTATCAAGCTAATCCAAAGAAATCACATTATGATGCCGTAAAGAGAATCTTTAGATACCTAAAAGGGACCAAAAATCTTGGTCTCTGGTATCCACAGAACTCTGGTTTTGGTCTTAAAGCTTATACAGATTCAGACTATGGAGGATGCATGCTCGACAGAAAGAGTACCTCTGGGAGTTGTCAATTCCTAGGTGGTAAACTAGTCAGTTGGACCTCCAAGAAGCAGAATTGTGTTTCCACATCCACTGCAGAAGCTGAATACGTTGTTGCCGCTAGCTGTTGTTCTCAGGTTCTATGGATGAAGACTCAGCTAAAAGACTACGGCCACATTTTGTTCAAAATACCCATCTTCTGCGATTCCAAAAGTTCTATTGCTATCTCTGCCAACCCTGTGCAACACTCAAAAACCAAGCATATCGATATAAGGTATCACTTCTTGAAACATCATGTTGAATACGGTACAATCGAAATGCATTTTCTGCCCACAGAATATCAACTCGCTGACTTATTCACCAAAGCACTAGACGAGAAAAGATTCAACTTCTTGGTGGGTAAGATAGGAATGATTAACATGGTGTGAAAATCCTCAGTAAGTATAGTTTTATCTTCTGTAAATAATAAGTAAATACATTGCTTAATTTATTGCTTTGATTAATTCTACTTCTGTATGTAAATTCTTAAAACCTTAAATAGTTCTTAAAATCACAGAGCTTCTGTAAGTCAACTCAGAACCTCTGACGACCCCTACAGAACCTCTGAAAAACCATGACCTATGTTCTATGCAAAACTTATCATTCTTTGATCCAAGCATAGGTCAAGGGGGAGCAAAAGGAAATTACTTGATCTACAGAGGTGATTAGATCAAGGGGGAGCAAAAGGAAAATTCTTGATCTACAGAAGTGATTAGATCAAGGGGGAGCAAAAGGGGCCCTGAGATGATCTACAGAGGTAAAATCTCTCAAAGGAAAGCCGAAGAAGAATGTCGATAATTCTCCATCGACAGAAGAAAGACAAAACTGCCAAGAACAGAAGAACCAAAAGGTATGTCTCTCGCATGAAAGGTTTTTAGAAAACAGTTTTCTAGGACAAGAATTGTCAAATATGTCCTAAATATACTGTGAATAACATTTCAAAAATCAAAAGTTCAAAAGATTCAACAAAATTCGAAATAGGAGAAATTTAAGGTCATAGAGCTTCTGCTGAGCTCAACAGAGCTTCTGCAGGAAATATGCTCTGTGATCACAAATTAACCCTCTGTCGATCTTTTGGAATGTTATCTCGAAAACCGACAACACACACCATGACCTTCTCGAACAAAACGTTTATCAATATAGTTTTATCGGACACCAACCTTCAAAAATGTGCGAAAAACATCTCTTAACACAGATCAAAAATTGGATGATCAGAAAATTAATAGAATTCAAGTTATAAGATTTTTTCTCTCATAGAGCTTCTGCTGGCTCTCACAGAGCTTCTGCAAGTTCCATCAGAGCTACAAAACCTCTGTGAGTAAAATTTCTTGACAAAATCCTATTAATCCTCTCCAATATTTTTACAAACGTTTTCGTTCAAAGAGAAATCTTCAAAGTCATGATAACAATGAGATATATGAGAAGGTTAAAACTCTAAGATTTTCAAAATCACAGAGCTTCTGTAAAACACAAAAGTTCTGCCATTTTGTTCTCTGTGGTAATAACGGTTACTTTTACTGAGAGTGAAACTCATATGGCTAAGAACAACTCCACGCGCCTAGCATTAATGGGCCGCGCACGACGTCCTGTCATCTTCTGACATGGCCTACGTGTCCCATTTTCATTGAGCAAACATGGAACGTTTTTGTTTTTTTTTGGTAAGTTGAACCCGCCGCTCAAACTCGAGTGCGGATTCCAAACTTTAATCCATTGCCATATATTTTACCCTTTCGAAGTCTACCGTTTTACCATCCTATAAAAACAAACCTTACCCTCTCATAAAACTTTTTACAAACTCTCATCTTCTTCTCCGGCGATACCCTGCAAAACACTTGCAAATGGCTTCATCTTCTCGAGCTACATCCTCTGAACTCTCTCCGGCGAACTCAACAGAAAACTCCCCTGCTCATTCAGAACATTCTGAAAACCCCAGCCTTGCAAGAGATATTGAACAACAAGATTCCGGGGATTCCGCAGACTTTGCTCCGACGACACACTTGCAAAACTTCATAGCTAAGGATCATTTCGAAGCCACTCTTCCTATTAAATCCAACAACTGCTATTTGGTCCCCTCACCCACTACTTTCGGCGAAGCCCATGCCATACTTCTGAACATCATGGAAAACCATATCCTTTTCCCTCTACTATCAAGAACCCCTAACAGAATACCAGTTCGTTATTTGAACCAATTTTGGCAAAGCTGCCGATTTGATAAAGACGATTCTCTTATCAAAGGGTACATTTCAAGACCTGATAAAACTGAGCATCTTGAAATCAAGTTCAACAGAACAATGTTCTCACTTGAATTCAACCTACCAACAAGGGGTCTTCTGGGATTGAAAAGTTATGCAGAGCAACCAACAGACGAAGAGCTCTGTAGATTCGTGGAAATGCTTGTGTACAACACCCAACTACGGAAGAGAAATGACTTCCGCAGAGGCCGATTACCACCTCTGTGGAACACTTTGTTCTCTATTCTTAACAGATGCTTGACAGGAAAGATAGGGAGTATTGACCAGAGCTCACATCAAATCTTGAGCATCATGTATGGGGTTTACTATGATCTTCCACTAGATTATGCGACCATAATGATGCAAGAGATCATAAACACCATCGACAGAAAGAACAACTCGAAAAGGGTCAAAGAGAACGATCCCAACTTTCTACCACCTCTGCAATTCCAAAGAATATTGGGAGTACTGTTCGAACCTCTGCTGCTAATCCAAAATTGGCCAATGGAAGGGCCAACTCCCAAACAGTTCCCGATGAACAAAAATACCCCCACTGATCATGCTGATGGCTACTCACACTGCAGACCTCTGTCAAAGAAACTTCTGCGCTACGCATCGAACATATTCCTTAAGAAAGAGTATATACGCGATCATAGAACTCCAAAACCGAGTCCTATGACACCCCCGCGTTTAGGTGTTCCCCTAGGAACAATGATAGCAAAACCTCTTTCCACTCAAGCAGAAAAGGATCAAAAGTTAGCAAAACACATGGCTATTCAGCTCAGCTTCATAGCCAAACGCGCAGAAATAATGGGAAAGAAATCTTCAGCAAAGATCTCTGCTTCTACTCCAAAAGCTAAGAAGAGAAAAACTGCAGAAGGCACATCAACAAGCACTGCAGAAGATAGACCTTCACCTCCCCATGCCACAAAGATTGGCTCCTCTGCACCTCCCCTTTTCACAAAACAGAAAAAGAAGAGATCCAAATCAACAGAGGAAGGGGCACCAAAACCAAAGAGGAGGAAAACCAAAAAGAAGCATGGTAAAACACTTAAAAAGTTGTTTACCATTGCAGAAGAGGAAATCATAGAGGGAGAAACTGCAGAAGAAGAAGATGCAGAAGTAGGAATGACAGAAGAAGGATATCAATCACCCTATCAATCTCCAGATAGATTTGCTCACCAAGGAGACCTGAATGATTTCCTACAGAACCCCGAAATTGCAAACACCCTTAATACAGCAGGGTGGACGGCACAACCTCTCGACCACCACACTCCAGAAGAACAAGATTTCTTCATTTCTGGCATTGACACACATCTACACGAAGATGACACAACACCCAGAAATCAACCAGCCGAAACCCCTGTGATTTTACAAAACCCTTTCATTCAAGGATTGGACGTCCACAGAAGAAGTCCAAACCAAGCTTCAGAAGAAACAGAACAAATCGAAGCTGAGTGGAATACATCTAAAGTTACAGAGGCAACGGTTGTAGAAGAAACCAAAGAAACAGGGATAGAAATCTCAGAGGTAGATTCAGATGAAGAAGAGGCTATCTGGATACGAAAAGGTCTCTATCATCCTCATGTCATGAGATTATACGGATATCATCACATGTATGACTCATTGCGCACAGAGCAAGGAACTTCCACAGAACCAGAAGAAGAAACAAGAAAAGATGCCGAAGTTGAAGAAGGCACACATCAATCACCCCCTCCCAGTGCAACCCACATTTCTAACTCCGCAGGTCTAGCTGCAGAAGGAGTTATTGAAAAAGAGCAGCACAGCTCGATCCCAACCCAACCCATCCAGCCAGAGGTTACTCTTTCAACCTCTGTGCCCACAGAAACCGGGGAATCCATTCCTAGGGAGTCTCCTCAAAGAGACTCACCTAATGTTCGTGATCAATCGCCCCAGATCACACAAGAACACCCTACAGAGGAATTTGTTCCCTCTGACACGCACTTATTAAGACCCACACTTCTTTCAGAGAGAAGTAGAGAGCACAAAGACAAAGAGACTCTAGACAAGTCTCCTAGTCAACAGAAGGATATTCCAATACCCACCTCTGGAGTGGATTTAGACAATGTTCTTCTCAGAACTTCTGTAGGGATTGAAACTCATGTTTCTTCTCAAGGATCAGAAGGAAATCCTTCCATTCTCAACATCCAAACAGGAATGAAAGAAGGTATCCCAGGAACAGGGATTCACTCTGGAGACGAATGTGATCCTCCAGAGGTTACCACCGGAACACAAGTCACAAGGGATGAGTTCCAAACCCTTGAGACCTCTGTGAACCAAACCTTGAAAGAGTTGCAAAGCTCTTTCAAATCTTTTGCAGAGACAACATCACTGGCACTGCTAAACCTGAACACCAAAATGGACAACCTGTCCACAGAGGTGAAAACTGCCATCTCACAGATGAAGTCTGCTGCTACCGCATCCACCACTTCTGCCGCAACAACTACTCCTTCTTCGATTGAGAACTCCATCAACAAGTTCCTTGATCAATTGAACAAACAGACTTCAGTGTCAACGGGCATCACTCCTGCAGATCTACAGAAGGCCCTACAAAAAGTTCAAGAAGAAGCCATGCGAAATACCATGCTGATGCAACCCAAAGACTACATGACAAGAGCACAGCTGACAGAACTTGGGCAGAACGTGATTAATCAAGTGACAGAAGTCATCCTTTCCTTCACCACTGCCAATGCTAACTTCGTCAAAGATTTCAGAGAAAGTGTAGGAAGGATGAGATTCAAAACAGAGGCAGAGCTAGCAACTCTTCTTGGCCTCAGTGATGATGTCTGCGCGAAACTGATCGCTGCTGGAGCCACAATGCCAAAGAAACCTGATGCTTCCTGCAGAGCAGAGGGTACATCAGACAAGGGTCAGGATGACTCTGATGATGATGACCATCCTGGTCCATCAGATCATCCTGAGGGGGAGAAAACTACAGAGAAAACTGCAAGCAGAGAACTTACAGGTCCACCAATAGCCGCAGAACCTCTGAGTCAAGCACCTCCAGAACAGACCCGACAACAACAACAAACTCAACAAACCACAGAGAATACACCCATCTCTGTGGATTCAACCTCTGAAGAACCCAACACTACAGAAGCAGATAAGCAAACCTCAGAGGCAACAACCGCCCCTGAGGTAATCATTTTAGAAGAAACAGATGAACCAACCACAGAGAAAACACCCACCTCTGTGGAAACACCCCAAACCATACCCAGAAGAAAGTCGATTGCCACCAAACCAAAAAGAGCAACGACCTCTGCTTCTGACATTCTGAAAAGGATGCACACAACAATAAGTGATCGTATGGTGAAGAGAGAAGAAGAAAGGCAAAGGTTCACCTTAGCCTTCAGAATGGCAAGAAGATTCAAGGAAAACACTTCATCAACAGAAACTGAGCTCACAGAAGAAGTCACCAAACAACCTCCAACAGAGGTTACAGAGCAAGTCAAGCCAACAGAACCATCGCCACAAAAGTCCTCTAAATCACAATCGTCAAAATCCACAGAGGCAACCTCCATCAAACCTACAGAAGTACAAACCTCAAATCCCACAGAAGCAACAGGTTATGCCACGACAACAAAAGATAAAGGCAAAGGGATACTGACAGGGGAACCTAAGAAGAAGAAAACATTGTCAAAGCCAACAGAGAAACTGATGAAAAGTGCGTTTGACGCCTTTCAAACCCCAAAACCCGAAGAAGTTGACTGGGCACATGGATTGAAGCCTCTGTCAGAAACTCCTTTAACTGGTAGAGCTGCAGAAGTTGTTCAACATATGGAGAGTCTCAGAAGACAAATTCCACGACCTGGTCCAACACATGAAGAAATGGAAGAAGTGGTATACAAATACCTCTACAAACAATCCTTTCAGACAAACTATCCAATAGATCATGTGACAGATCCAAGGATCAGAGAAGAATTTGAGAACATCTTCACAAGAACAAAGCCAAGAGCCAAAGTAGATGTCTTCTCAATTCACAAAATCAAAAAAGTGATCTTCTGCAGATTCTCCTTCACAAGAACCTATCCAAGGGTCAGGTACAATCTTTACAAAGTCAGAAGAGAGAACAATTCAGAGTCTACCTTCGCTGATGCTGACTTAAGAAACATCAATCCATACGATCTACCTGACCTTCTGCAATGGACAAAGGACAACTACAACACAGAAGCAAACACCAGAGCCTATCAAGTATTGAGAAAAGCGATGAGGGAAAAGCTTCTGCTATACAGCATGATAGATTTTCAGCTGGGAAAAGATCTTGGTCTCAAACATCTAGATCTACGACCACCAGAAGATCGCTGCCCACCAGACGCTGTGCCCAACTCAATCATCAGAGAACCAAGATTTGGGTTAGTATTTCAAAACCCACAACACCAGGTTAAACTTTTTGTACTCATGGATTGTCAGAAGTACGCAACCAGTACTCTGAGCAAATTCAGAGCAAGCCTTGTAAAATACAGAGGTACAGAGAAAATGGATAGAGATGATGCAGATACTTTCATCAGAGAAATAGACTCAACAATCCGCCTAAGAGAACTCTGCATCAGATTCTACAAAGAGATCAGAAAAGTCGGCAGAGACAACAGAAGCTACAACGATTTCAAAGATGCCAAAATCTGATTCTCAGACCTCCAATCTCTGCAAACAAAAGTTTATCTTTCATTGTACTCAAATGTAAAATGCCTCTGGCATATTTCTAAATGAAAGAAATTTCGAGGTATTGTTTAACCTTTGTCTTATCTAACTTAGCCTAACTAAACACAAAGTCAAATTTTTATTTTTCACTACTTAGGGGGAGATTGTTAGCTTCAATCTTCCTAATCATAGAAATACTTAGAAGTAGTGAAAAATAGGCTAAGTATAGAAAAGCCTCTCACAGAGGCTCTGCCACTTCTTCCAGAAGATCAAGTCCAGAAAGCCACAGAAGCTACAGAGGTAATCACAGAACCTCTGTAGTGCGCAAGAAGAAGATCAACTCGGAAACAAGTGGACTGCTCCACAGAAGGTCAGACCATAGAACCTCTGTAATGCCTTACAGAGCCTCTGTGGTCTGCTATGAAGACTTGGAAGATATTACTGGATACGTTCATCAACTTGCATGGAAAAGTACTGTCAAAACACGTGTCAAGCTCTGAGTGGACTCAATAGGGCATGGTACAAAATAGACGTCTACGCCATTTAATGCATTTACCAATAGTACATCTGCTTCATTAAATGCGCATGGCTCAAACAACTGCTCACACCATCCAGTCCACTGTTCACACCATCCAGTTTACTATTCATGCCGTAAAAGGAACAGTGACCAACTTCATAGTCTTCTAAGAGTAGTATAAAAGGAAGTCTCATGTTGAGATCTTCCTAACGACGAATAGACAAGGAATCACTAATACTCTCAAACTTTATTGTCAAATATCTGAGTGTTATATTCTCACACACCAACAGTTCTTAATCTGTTCTTCGTGTTGTTATTATATATTGAATAACAGTAACTGTTCAAGAACTCCTTTTCATTCTTTACTGTTTTCTTTATATATGTGCGTTCTAATATCTATCAAACATATCTGTTAGTTTAATACGCTTCCGCATCAAACTCTAAACTCAACTAATAGACTGTTAATCTTGATTAAGCGTATCTGGGTTCCAACACCAATAACATTCACACATCTAGACTCCAGGTTTACTAATGGTTTCGCACATAATTTTACTATTCTTAAAAGAACGCATTTCACCGATGTTAACGTCCCAATAGCGACACTCCATAGACCATCACTTCTCTAATCCAAAAATAACGACATTCTACTCCCCAATAGATTACAAAATCAACTTGGAGTATCACCTTAACCCGTAGTTAAACTTTTCTTCATAGACCATCCCCAACTCTACCGTCACTTCTCTATTCCAAAATACGCCTAAGACAGACAACACTTTCTTGCATTAATTACACCGACTACGATTCTTAGGCAACAATTGATTTCCACACTTGCCACAACCTCACACTCGTACTACTACCACGTCCTATCCAATGGTCCTTTACCCCAACCATTACATTCAACTACTTTCTTCCACTCTCTTCTCAACATAAAACACGTTTCCCCAAGGATAGCTCCCTAGGAGGTGCTTACTCTAGACCGATCCTATGAGCTAGCTTTCTTTCACCTCCAAACCAATCGCACTCACCCAATTTCAACAGTTACTATACTTAACCAATAATTTCACCACACCTCATATCAGGAACTTAACCGAGTTAATCCTAAATCACACTCAATGCTAGAAACAACCACACACCTTTTTTTTTCATTTCTCAAATATCATTAACATCATCTTTCAAAACGATAATAAACAAATTGGATCCACACTATACACCCATCCCCAAAATATAACAACCATAAAAACATCTTATTAACAAAATCAGTACATCTTTATTTCACCTCGTGCCTCGATTAGCACAAAATATATCATTGTGCCTCTTTCAACATACAATATTTCACCGTGCCTCTTCCAGCACAAAATTATATATATATATATATATATATATATATATATATATATATATATCACAAATCATCTAACACATTTGAAATTTTATTCATAACATAAACTTTAACATTTAGAGGCATAACCTAGCGTTTGAAATACTGAATTTTACACAACGCCACATTCTACACTTTCGCAATATCTTTCCAAAATTCTAACATGCACCTTCAATTTGAAAATTGCTAACAATTGCAAGTGTTAGATCATTCATTCCAAATTAAACTACCAACCACTTTCGTTCTCATACAATAAATTTTATTACCACCTTGATAAATCTTTCAAATCCAAACACATATGATAACGGGTTATCATCTTTGATCACTAATAGCTTTTCCTTACTAATCATTCCCAATAACACTCTTCACTTTCTAGTTTCGATTATCCTTGATTTCTCACTTAAATTTATCCCAAGCAATATCATAATGAATAAACATACTAATTTCGATATCATCCAAAATATTTGTTACACTCTTACTAAATTAGAACCAACCTCTTTTCACACCAAATGCTTCCAAACCTACACTCTTACTAAGCCTTATCACAAATAATTCATATATCCCCAATATAAAATTTGTTAACAAACGAAAACTTTAAATCAATCACCCGACAATCTCTTCTTTCATCATAACTACTTATTCCAATGTAACGTCCCATATTTCATAGCAGGCAAACAACCACAAATAAGCATTCGAATTACATAAACCTTGCCTTTACATCATCAAAAATTCATACTAGACAAAATTGACAGCGGAAGTCTATAAATCCACAGCCGAGAGCTATTCTATAGTCATCATAGCCAAAACTTGAAGTTACTCTAAGCTTCAAGTACTTCTTATCGCCTCCTAGTTCTTACTGGAAGAACCCTTAACATGCTTACCTGAAAATGGTTTAGTTTTGAAAGCGAGGGTTAGACCAAAAGGTCTAGTGAATTCCCTCTGTAAAAGAACATGTATAAACAATATGAAATCCTTTCGTTAAAATGCATCATAAATCATCACATATGGTACTGCACTGTGTAATGGATCCCTTAACCATTCACGATCGGGGCCCAAGCAGACTCCCATTTCGCCCTCTTGTATCGGGGCCCAAGCAGACTCCCCGATACCCGCCTAGGAGGAAACGAATTCCAACCTACCGTCTCGTCAAACATATCCAAGGGATCAACAGATCCCGAGGCTCATTGATCCCACAGTACAGACCGACATCACATAGCATGCACATACGTTTCATAAAAGCATTTGACTCTGTATAAATCATGCACATCATTTCAACATATCAAAATTCCTTTTCCTTCCATGCATATCATTTCATAAATATTTCATGCTTGTTAAAACCATAATCAGTAAAAGAATCATTTAACATTTGCGTCATAAAAGATGTTTAGGGAACTCACCTGATAAGAAGTTCGTCTTTACACTCGTGTCCGTCCCACGTAAACCTATTTATGAATCAGAATTATCAGGCTCTCTAGTCCTACGATGAACTGACCCTGACATAGACTCCTCTCACATACTGCTCTTAAACTCGCTGGACCCCTAGTTTGCGCAAGCTGAAGAACTCGCAAGCTAAGCCTGAGAGTTTACCCACCTTTCGCAAGCGGCACTTGGGAATTCCATGGTTTGCGCAACCCATGGTTGCGAGTTCTGAACTTAGTCTCAAGCCTAGGGCACCGCTGAACTTCTCGCAAACTACGCCTGCGAAAACCACACTTTTCGCAACAGGCCTTTGCGAAAAGTAACACTTCTCGCAGTAGGCCCTTGCGAAAAGTGTCCTTCCCGACACTGTTCATCGTCTCCCACCTCAGATCACTTACCTAAAATCGTCTAGAACCCTACTTTCATTTCTAAACTGGTTTATGGGAGATATCTCTACTTTAACAAAAATTAAACATCACTTAACATCAATTCTTAGCAAAAACAGAGAAATCGAATGGTTTTCTCAACATCACGGGTCTGCCATTAAATGTCTCGGAGTCCCAAGAATACATTGTACCAAAACTATTCTTACCAATAAATTCGAGTTCACCATTAACACATTTAGTCCGAAGAAACTCAAAAACAAACCAGGAACTTCAAAACATCCGATAATGGCAGGTCCAGGTGAAAAAAACTCATTTGATTCTATCCATTTCGATTTGCTCAAACAAAGGAGAAGATTAAGGAGCTTCGAACTGACAGTAGCCATTAAATTGATGAAGATTACCTGGTTTGGATTTCTCCCTTGCACAAAAATCCCTCTGCAACGTCTCTTTCTCCCTTCTTTCTTTCTTCCAGCCATAAATACTCAAAATGAGGATAGTACTGATTTAGGGATTTAAAATACTGCCCTAGGGATTTGGGCCCAACAACCCATATTCATAAATTTTAAATAAGGCCTTTAAATGAGCTTTCTTTTCTCCCACTTTGGCCACCAAACTTTACCTTAAATAAGTATTGGGTTATTACAACACTCCCCCCTTAAAAGAATTTTGTCCTCGGAATTCCTCATTGGAAAGGATGCGGGTATCTTGCCCACATCAAAACCGACACTTCCCAAAGCAAAGCTATATCTGACACAGTCAACCATCTCATCAGACTCGAAACGTGGAACCTTGGGTGCATTTCCTTCAGTTCTTACGGTACTCTAACTCGTAGGCTACTGTTCCTACTCGGTCGATCTTGACTACAGAAGATTTACTAAGGCTTCTCATGCATCAACACTTCCTTTAAGGAGGAACTTGGCTAAATTCTCTGCCACAACACGAGATTCATTTACTAAGAGACGGACACACACTTGACCGCTTGACACAAATCCAAACCTGAACGTCCCGACAACTCACAACCCAGAGTTCCTTCATCGAAATACAAGCAATCCTAGATTACTTCTCCTAATCAACAATCGACTATGCGGATAACATTTCCCTTTCTCGGACCACCACGACCACAGCTCGTCAACCATTTCTTGCATCCTCACCACTTCATCACTCCGTCCTTGTACGTAACCCAGGGTAGGAACCTTCAAACCTAACGTTGAAGTGTTCACCTACTAGAATTAAACTGATCCTGAAACGCATCAAATCCTCGCTGATTACCACGTTCGTTCGGTCATAAAACATAACTCCGGTTACCCTCACCCAACTGGGAGGAATAACCATGGTCACACCATGCTATTCTCACTAGCTTAAACACTATACGACCAAATCGTTTACACATTTCTCACAAGGTCACTAACTTAACACATTTAGTTGCCTCATCCACTTCTCCCCTGCACAAAAACTTACACAATTTCCTTCCTCGGTATTCTTTCCAACGGTTCGCACACTATCAAAGACAATCTACACAAATACTGTCAAGTGTACTACTGTAACACCCCAAAACAGGGGTTAACAAAAACTTCCATAAAACGGAAGAGTGGTACACATTACTAAAGTGAAAGTGTACATAATCATCATTTCAAAACCATTAATACAAATATTTAGTTAATGCATAACCACTAATAGGCTACTTGCTTGATTTAACACTACTTATAGCAATCCAATATCAAAAGGATGTCGGGAAGTTCTAATATCAATCTTCCAATTCTTTAACTCTCCAACATTGATCCCATGCTCACACCCCGTACTAAACCTTCTTGTGTTCGGAACCACTAATATCTGTAACACATAAAACACATAGCAAGTGTTAGGCTTTTAAAGCCTAAGTGAGGTTTACACATAATACATAGAGTATAATCATAGCATGTAGGAATAACAATTCGATATAGTCACAAATTGGATTCCATGGAGAAGGCCCATAATGCTACCCAGTTACATCATAATCGAAGATATACCTTGATCGGCACCCCACGGTAGCGTCACAAGGTATAACCCAACGGAAAACCCCACGGTATCCGAGGGCATGAATCAATTACACTTACCCCACGGTGTGTAAGAATATATCCTCCAATGCCTACTAGGTGCTCCTCCAATTATGTGAATACCAAATATGTTAATCCAAGTAATATTTAAAGCATATTAATCACTTAACAATGGTCCAACCATTTAACATAATCAATACTACTTCCATGTAGTTCATATACATCCATATGTATAAAATCATATTCTATATGCAATCAATGATAAACATCCATGTTTACAATTCAATAATAGGTCCATATTGACCATTAAGCCATCATTACCTCATTAAGACATAAATTAAGCCATCATCATAATCACATACCCATGATGTAAAATCAAACCCAAACCATTAACACTAACATTTGCCATGGCATTCTAAGAAGTAAAACACAATTAATCCACCATAACTTACTTGAACTCTTCTTGTTTCCCTCTTAACCATTAAGAGCTTATACATCAAGATTTCTCATTAATCATACCAAAATCAAGATAAAGAATGGTAAATAAGTGTAATACAATCAATTAATTAGAAGTTACTCACCTTTAATCTTCAATTGAAATAACCCTAATCTTGAAGTCTTGAACTTAATTTCTCCAACAAAAAGATGAATGATGCAAGCCCTTAGGATTTAGATGAAGAAATCGTCTGAAGAGTCTTAAGAGCAAAAAAACCTGATTTTTGAGAGTTCTAATTGAAAGAGTGATGACTAAGGACCAAAAGGTGGGTTTTAACCCCCTTTTAACACGTCAGGTGCTCGGAGCCAGCGCCCGAGCCAGTGCATCGGCGCCACCATCCGCGCCAACCTCTGTTCGCTTGTTTCTCGTTTTCCACTAATTTGGCCGTAACTTCTTCGTTAGAACTCCGTTTTTGCTCCGGAAAGAACCGTTGGACTCGTATTCAAATTACCCATCCAACTAATCCATAAAATCTAATATTTAACTTTATCATCTATTTTTCATTAATTTCCTTAAGGAATAAACTTACGAATTTCTATCGGAAGTTCTTAAATAACAAGTAGCAATCACGGAAATTACTTAGGAAATCAATTATAATATAAGAAGTCAAAATATAAAGAAATAATAGGACTATTATTACTCACAAGGATTTTCCGGGTGTTACAATTCTCCCAACCTTAAAACGATTTCGTCCCCGAAATCTATATCCTTTACAACCCAAAGTCAACCGACTCACTGTCGACCAAAATTCAACAATTCCTAACGGAAATTTAAATTCCATCCACACGGTCTATAAAGACAATCCCTCGAACAATTGTTTATTAACAAAGCCCCTACACATACGTTGTACTTATGTACGGATAACCGTTCCAACCATAGAGAAACTCACAACCATACGACTTCAGTCATCTCCCAACCTTAAAATGTTCTATACACCTCGATTTCAGTTTCAAACTCTAAATCGATTTAAGGTTCAATTAATACTGAGACCAACCGAATCTCTAATTTCAATTGTCCCTATTGTTAACGGCCATTCACCTCCAAAGAGCTCTAATAGATTCCAAAATCCATCTCAACAATTAATCATCAAACGGACAGGTTCATTAACCACACACAAAGATTAGTTCACTAAAACCACTCATCACAAATGAGTATCTTAAGGTTACTACTACCATCACTAAAGATGTTTGGCCTTAAACCCAAAAGTTGACACCTAATTATCACCAACCTTTGCACTCTAACCAAACCCACACATGAATTCCATTCACAAATAAAAATCTAGAAGGAACAAGGATTCATCTTTCATATTTCCTGAACCTTACTTCTTTCCTCATTATCCGCTCCCCAACTTAGATTTGTAAGCCTCCTTAAAGTAACCGTTCATCATTAAACCTTTATCCGACTATTGCTTGGTCTTCAATACCGTCATCATCCACATCTCAATCTCCAGGTCTCAAAATAACATTAACGTATACTGCTTAAAAATCCATACTCACTTTAAATTGAGCATTTTCACCACTTTTGAATACTTCTATATCTACGGCACCCATCACTACATCTATGACCCACACGTTTCTATAGTATAAAGTACTATCACTTCCTCACATCGATATCGGACTACGCGACCACATTGCAATCAAGCACTAAAATATCATATATCAAAGGTGATAATTCCATTGAACCTGTATTATAACTACATTCTTAGGTCCGACCTTTCTATCATTACTTCCTACGTTAGCATGGAGTACTACCCTCCAATCATTATTTGTCTCTTTCTCCCAATTTTTCCCACATACCGATAACACTTTCTCATCTTTATTAAACTTCCTATGATTCAAAATCATAAACTTATTTAGCGACTCACACAACCACAATCACTTTGGATAAACTCACACTACCGCTCGACATTCTATTCCAATAATAACCAAATCACTACACCATCTTACAACCACAAATCCAACAACTTTATTGACAACTAGTACTATTCACCTGGAATCCTCGAAAAGACTTTCATCTAATGTTCCTTCTTTATAACTTCTTATTACTGGTTGACACATTTATCTTGGCAATTAATGCCACTACTCGTTCGTACATTCTCCACTCATAACATCTCACAGCAGACCAGATCCCTCATGGTCATTCGTACACAATTCAATTTTACCTTCATGCTCTCCCGCACAATTAACCGAATCTATTTCATTACTTTATTCCTCCCCAACTTTAGTTTGAACTACAACTCACGAATTTCTAATTAACTTAAACTTACTCACTTCTTACTAATTCACTGTGACTCCAAACCATTATATATACAGTGCACACTTCATCACAAATCGACATAGTCCATACCCTTACTATGTTCGTGCCTAATTCTTCATTCTATATAAACCATCTACATCATAAGTAGAATGTTCATCTACAACAATAGTCTTTCACTATCCTAACACCCCCCATAAGGTGATCATTCAACTTTTAATCTTCCAATTCTAACTTAACATCCATACATGATCTCAAAAGAAAAATCAATGTATTCATATTACGTAAACTTTAATTATAATATAATTCATGTAATTCCAACCCCCAAGCCTATGTCAAGTTAATTAAACCGACGAATACCCTTAAGACTCTACCGAGTCCAACCCAAGCCATCTGCTCAAAGGGTCTATTGATCATTTATCAATAACAACTCATGAAATTTAAAATACATCAAATCCCTCATCATGCAACACACGCTCCGAGACATGATAATCTCACGACCCCTTCATTGCTACTTTCCCAATGAAGTCAATTCCTATATGTATCTATATGTACACGTATATACAACTCTATATACTCCACAATATATATATATATATATATATATATATATATATATATATTATTTTGCCAAAGTTCATTAGTCCCAAAGGTACTAAGAATACAAGATCATCAAACGGTCCTCACACATAAGACCAATAGTTTAAACCAACACTAAAAACAAAATGTGATTAAGCATATAACACACCATAATTATTGCACAACCACAATAAACTTCTAAAAACGAATTTTGACCACCTAACTTTCACTTCAGTAATAATTTAACCAAAACCTCTTCTACTCGTGATTTATTCGCCAATCACTCAAAATCCCCACGTGTGGTATTTCACAAGATATGTATTATCTGCATTCTATAACATCCCCAGTTCATCGTACACGATATTGTCCGCTTTGCGGATACCCTCTGCATAATAGCATACCGGCACCGTTCACGGTTTTATTCCTGCCCGCACAGGCATACGCGGGACGCACCCAGACCGTACCCTGTGACAGGCCAAAGGCTTCATACATCTTACACAACTGCCGACTTCATTGTCAATAGTCGACCTATCGATACTTCTTTAATCTATTCATTAACAAGGACTGAACCTAATCCTTTCAACATAACATAATACAATTTACATCTCATCGCCTTCATTTCAAACTTATTCGTGCAATACTAATATCACAAAATCACCATAAATTCTTATTTAACGTCGAGGGTATTTCCTTACTGTCTCATCACACTACTCATAACAATTTGCTAATTCCATCACCTTGATGACTACTAATCCTTCCTCCGGACACAACCGTCCTTTGCCAACTGTATTTCTAGTTACCAAACAAGGGTATAGACCTCTTACAACCGACACTAAAGTCTACTTTCAACTCTCCCATTGTTCACCTTCCTCTTGAACATAATTACCAAAACTACAAACATTCTCCTGTGATTTATCCAACACCTCTCCATTCTCAGAGTTCTTTCTTAACTTATAGTAATATTTTACGACTTAGTTCGTTCATAGCCTTCATGCATAACAATGTATTAAATATATTATTTCGCACATTTCTTCATTTTAAAGAACAACACTTGGAGCAACTTGGGTACACATGAACCCAAAATTCTCATAACTTCAGTGTACTGCACAACGATCACGAGAATCATTTGCATACTACTTTCCGAAAAACTTAATCTTTTTCAACCAAAACGATGTTGTTATGACCGTAATATATTTAATGAAAATCTTTTCATACTACAAAAGTTAAAAGAAATTACCGACACGAAGTAAGCTAGTCGGTTCTCACACTCATTTATATTTAACTTTTCTTGTAAAGTATGAAGTATTTTGCAAATTGCTAAACTCAAAATTTCGCTGTGCGACATAAATGGTATTGCCTTTTTCTTTACTTACCCATGTGCACATACCGACTCATCATCGACTAAATTGCTATTTATACCTTTGTTTTGAAATCACAAAAACCCCCGTAACACACACTCGAGGTCACCATGCATAAAACTCTACTTGAAATTGAAGGTTATTCACTCAAACAAGGTCTATTGTTTAACTCACCCAACTTATCATTGACACTCTATTTCCAACCAGTGGTTACCCTCTCAACCTTCTAACACTTGTTATACATGCCTTCCAAGGCTCACTTACTCAACCATTTCATTCTATTCCCGTCTTGATCAAACATCTTACATTCTATTTCCTCACATTTTAATCCACTTATTTAAGGTTGTCTCAGCGGACTTTCATGAGTCCCTGCCAGTTCCAGATTGTCCTTCCAATCCTCAATCATTTACCGATAGGTCCTCCAAAGAATTGAAAGATCTTAGTAGCATTTTTACCATCATTATGTTATAAAACAAAGGATAACCCTGAGAAATGGTTATATGAATATAGACACACGAAACATACTTTACCGATCATTAGTCACTGGAACAATTTAGAAACAAGTATGCTTATGTAACAATATATTCATAATGTCAGTAGCTAATTGAGATTGTAAATATATCATACATGAGAATCCTCATTACCGTCGTTACCGTACTAATTTCACATATTTCTGTCGACCCTAAAGCCATCCCGTCTTAATACTTCTACCCAATCTCATGATTCATAACTTAATTCATCTCAGCTTAAGTCTAAGTACCTCCATATCATACTTAGTTCACTTAAACTAAAGCTCTGATACCAACTTGTAACACCCCAAAACAGGGGTTAACAAAAACTTCCATAAAACGGAAGAGTGGTACACATTACTAAAGTGAAAGTGTACATAATCATCATTTCAAAACCATTAATACAAATATTTAGTTAATGCATAACCACTAATAGGCTACTTGCTTGATTTAACACTACTTATAGCAATCCAATATCAAAAGGATGTCGGGAAGTTCTAATATCAATCTTCCAATTCTTTAACTCTCCAACATTGATCCCATGCTCACACCCCGTACTAAACCTTCTTGTGTTCGGAACCACTAATATCTGTAACACATAAAACACATAGCAAGTGTTAGGCTTTTAAAGCCTAAGTGAGGTTTACACATAATACATAGAGTATAATCATAGCATGTAGGAATAACAATTCGATATAGTCACAAATTGGATTCCATGGAGAAGGCCCATAATGCTACCCAGTTACATCATAATCGAAGATATACCTTGATCGGCACCCCACGGTAGCGTCACAAGGTATAACCCAACGGAAAACCCCACGGTATCCGAGGGCATGAATCAATTACACTTACCCCACGGTGTGTAAGAATATATCCTCCAATGCCTACTAGGTGCTCCTCCAATTATGTGAATACCAAATATGTTAATCCAAGTAATATTTAAAGCATATTAATCACTTAACAATGGTCCAACCATTTAACATAATCAATACTACTTCCATGTAGTTCATATACATCCATATGTATAAAATCATATTCTATATGCAATCAATGATAAACATCCATGTTTACAATTCAATAATAGGTCCATATTGACCATTAAGCCATCATTACCTCATTAAGACATAAATTAAGCCATCATCATAATCACATACCCATGATGTAAAATCAAACCCAAACCATTAACACTAACATTTACCATGGCATTCTAAGAAGTAAAACACAATTAATCCACCATAACTTACTTGAACTCTTCTTGTTTCCCTCTTAACCATTAAGAGCTTATACATCAAGATTTCTCATTAATCATACCAAAATCAAGATAAAGAATGGTAAATAAGTGTAATACAATCAATTAATTACAAGTTACTCACCTTTAATCTTCAATTGAAATAACCCTAATCTTGAAGTCTTGAACTTAATTTCTCCAACAAAAAGATGAATGATGCAAGCCCTTAGGATTTAGATGAAGAAATCGTCTGAAGAGTCTTAAGAGCAAAAAAACCTGATTTTTGAGAGTTCTAATTGAAAGAGTGATGACTAAGGACCAAAAGGTGGGTTTTAACCCCCTTTTAACACGTCAGGTGCTCGGAGCCAGCGCCCGAGCCAGTGCATCGGCGCCACCATCCGCGCCAACCTCTGTTCGCTTGTTTCTCGTTTTCCACTAATTTGGCCGTAACTTCTTCGTTAGAACTCCGTTTTTGCTCCGGAAAGAACCGTTGGACTCGTATTCAAATTACCCATCCAACTAGTCCATAAAATCTAATATTTAACTTTATCATCTATTTTTCATTAATTTCCTTAAGGAATAAACTTACGAATTTCTATCGGAAGTTCTCAAATAACAAGTAGCAATCACGGAAATTACTTAGGAAATCAATTATAATCTAAGAAGTCAAAATATAAAGAAATAATAGGACTATTATTACTCACAAGGATTTTCCGGGTGTTACAACTACTTCCAATTTACTCACTTGTTCCCACATACTATCTACACCTTCCCCACGTTAGCGTGGAGCAGTGCTCACCACACATTACTTGCATAACCAAACAGTTGCACCAAGATCTTATCTTATGGCATTCAACCAAGCCGTCTTGAAACAAGACCAGGGTTCGACGTCACTACACATTCTTTAAGGATTTCACATCAATCCCACCACATTCTGACTAACACAACCCTCATCCTTTTTAACCTCCAATGACCCTGAAGTGTTCCTTAGTGACGTCCCCTATTCACTCTAACAATCCACCCCCTTGGATTCCTTATTACAAACGGATCTATTAATTCAAGAACACCCCGAAACTCGGGTACCACAATTCTTTCGACTAACCACTATGATCATAAAATCAGACAGATATATATACCGTCATCCCGGCTTTCTTTCTTAGATTTACCTTAAATAATTCTTTAACAAACAATGTGTTAGTCTCAATAACACTTCCCCAAAAATTGTAACACATCCGGTAATAACAAATGAACGTCATTACTTAACAAATCTATAAAATTTAAATCAACCAACCAAAGGCTTATACCTCTATCATGCCATTTCAAATCAACTAACGATCATACTACTATTCCGACCCACAATCATCATCACGTCATTCCTTAAACATAACCAAAATTTCCAACTATTTTCTTCTAAGATCATTCCCTCACGCATAAGGAACAATTTTCATTCTTTAACGATGTCTCCTCTACTATACTACAGCTTGACTAATCTATTCATCATCTTCTTTAAACTTACTTCTGCCCTCAAGAATATACTTAACAACATACGTAACCACAAAGCTTGGTCTCACAGATGGGCAATCACCCAATTCTACCCCGACATTCCATTCCGATAACAGTCAAAATACACACCTACTTACAACCCACGTACTTTAACAACTGGGATTGCAAAACGTACACTCTATCCGAAATCCCAAAAGGACTTCCTTCTAATCCTTCATCTTTCTAACATCGCCTTACTACATCACCGGCTGACACACATAACTTGGCAATTGATGCTACTATTCATTCGTACAATCACCACTCCTATTGACACACTACCGACCAAGTCTCTCATAATCCTTCGTACATAATTCACACTTTCCTTCATAATCTTCCGCATACTACAATCGAGTCTGTCTCGCTACTTAGTTCTCTCCCAACTTGTTGAACTATGACTCACGGGTTCACACTTAACTCAAACACGAACACTCTAACTAGCTCTTTTATGACCCGAGTCCTTTCTTAGACACGGCATATTTTCTTACAGACTGGTATAGTCTACACTCACTTCGCTTGTGTTACACACCTTGTCCTTCTACGGACCCTCCTCGCCTCGTCAATAGAACGCCTACTCAACAACAACAGTCTCTTACTAATTTAACACCTCTACAAGATATTTTATCAACTTACACTCATCTGGTTAGAGTCTTCGGCCTCTGCCAACATACACCGTTGCCGACTTCAACAACAAAAGACAACTCTTAACTACTTCCTTAACCTATCCTTTAACATGAGTTCCTTACGGGACCTATTCCTCCCTACACATCATAGTTAACTTTATAATCCTCCCCCCCCCCCCATTTCGAAACTTACTCATGTAACATCAATATTACAAGCTCCCTTCGAATCTCATGACCCACATCGTGGACCTTTCATTCCTGCCTCACAACACTACTCATAAAGAGTTGCTAAAACCAATACCTTGATGACTCCTAGTCCTTCCTCCGGGCACCATCGCCCATCGGCAACTGTGTTCTCAGTCATCGAGCAAAGGTACAGACCCTCATACACCTGGCACTAAATCCATTCCCGACTATTCCAAGGTCCAACTCTCCTCTTAAACACATATACCAAAGCTACATACGTGCTCTCCTGACTTGACCAACGCATCACCGCTCTCAGAGTTCTTCCTTAGCTTAAGACGTAATACTCTACGACCTAGTAGGTTCATAGCCTTCATGCATGACAATACAGTAGATGAATCTTTTCGCACATTTCATCATTTTCGATAAATAACGTTTGGAAAGCACTTGGGTACACATGACCCCATCACTCTTATAACTACAACGCCCTGCACAACGATTCGAGAATCGTTTGCATACATCTTTCCGTGAACCTTTATCTTACTCAATTCCGAACGATGTTATCACGGCAGTAATACGTTGAATGAAAATCCTTTCATACGACACAATTTCGAAATAAATTACTGACACCAAGTAAACCAGTCGGTTCTCACACTCTTTTATATGATATCAATCGGTTAAAATTCATTTGATTGTAAAAGTTTTGCTGGCATACGTCTTCTTGACCTTTTATAATGATTTAACTTATCATGAAAAGTGTGAAATACTTTGCAATCATTAGGCTCAAAATTTCATCGTGCAATGTGAATGAAATCACCTTTTCTTTAAACATACGCTTGCACATTCTGACTCCTTTTCGATCAAAATTGATATTTACACATTTAATTTAAATCGTGAAAATTTTCATGTTATATTTAAGAAAGCTATGCATGAAACTCTACTTGCAATTGAAGGCTACTCACCCTAGCAAGGTCAACCGCTTCACCCACGCAACTTATCCTTTAAACTCTTCCTTCGACCAAGGGTCGCCCTCTCGATTAAGCACTAACTTGATGTACATGCGTTCCACATCTCACTTACTCAACCATGTCACACTATTTCCGCTTTGATCGACTGTCTCACCTTCTACTTCTACATGCTTTCATTTCACTATAAGTACCTTATTCCATTTATCCTGCCAATGAAAAGCTAGACTAAAAAGTCAAGGCTCCATTGATACTTTCAAGGTTTTGACACTATTCGATCTTACCCTCCCAACTGATCTATCCCATGGCTTCCATAACTAGGACTCTCCCGAAACTGGAGTCTTACTCAAACTCAAACATTCATCCTCTCCGAATCCACGAAGAGCTACCTCCAGACGACTCATAACATTCTTTACAACGTTTCTTCTCTACGATGTCTACATACATCACATCATAATGACTCTTACATGACACTTCTCCAAACAAAGGAGTTCGGTCTATCCCTCAGGGATCTTGCTGACCTATTCCTCAACGCTCTCCCAGCCATAGCGCTAAACTGAAAGAAACCGATAGTTAATCCTTACTAGACGTGACACAACAAATTTGCTATAAGTAAGGTATTGTAAGCACGCACATGTACCTGTAAGTTCGTAATTACACTAGCCAGGTGTAATCCCAAACTTACCTTACACGTTTGTCCTTGGCACCTTATTCCTAAACGCTTTTATAGTGATTGTTCCTAGAGGCAATCCTATGTCTCGGCTGTGTTCCTCATCTTACAGTTTAAGTTTAGGCCCAAATGGTCACCTAAATCCATTAAACTAAGGCTCTGATACCATTTGTAACGTCCCATATTTCATAGCAGGCAAACAACCACAAATAAGCATTCGAATTACATAAACCTTGCCTTTACATCATCAAAAATTCATACTAGACAAAATTGACAGCGGAAGTCTCTAAATCCACAGCCGAGAGCTATTCTATAGTCATCATAGCCAAAACTTGAAGTTACTCTAAGCTTCAAGTACTTCTTATCGCCTCCTAGTTCTTACTGGAAGAACCCTTAACATGCTTACCTGAAAATGGTTTAGTTTTGAAAGCGAGGGTTACCCCAAAAGGTCTAGTGAATTCCCTCTGTAAAAGAACATGTATAAACAATATGAAATCCTTTCGTTAAAATGCATCATAAATCATCACATATGGTACTGCACTGTGTAATGGATCCCTTAACCATTCGCGATCGGGGCCCAAGCAGACTCCCCTTTCGCCCTCTCGTATCGGGTCCCTAGCACACTCCCCGATACCCGCCTAGGAGGAAACGAATTCCAACCTACTGTCTCGTCAAACATATCCAAGGGATCAACAGATCCCGAGGCTCATTGATCCCACAGTACAGACCGACATCACATAGCATGCACATACGTTTCGTAAAAGCATTTGACTCTTTATAAATCATGCGCATCATTTCAACATATCAAACATTCCTTTTCCTTCCATGCATATCATTTCATAAATATTTCATGCTTGTTAAAACCATAATCAGTAAAAGAATCATTTAACATTTGCGTCATAAAAGAGGTTTAGGGAACTCACCTGATAAGAAGTCTGTCTCTACACTCGTGTCCGTCCCACGTAAACCTATTTATGAATCAGAATTATCAGGCTCTCTAGTCCTACGATGAACTGACCCTGACATAGACTCCTCTCACATACTGCTCTTAAACTCGCTGGACCCCTAGTTTGCACAAGTTGAAGAACTCGCAAGCTAAGCCTGAGAGTTTACCCACTTTTCGCAAGCGGCACTTGCGAATTCCATGGTTTGTGCAACCTATGGTTGCGAGTTCTGAACTTAGTCTCAAGCCTAGGGCACCGCTGAACTTCTCGCAAACTACGCCTGCGAAAACCACACTTTTCGCAACAGGCCTTTGCGAAAAGTAACACTTCTCGCAGTAGGCCCTTGCGAAAGTGTCCTTCCCGACACTGTTCATCGTCTCCCACCTCAGATCACTTACCCAAAATCGTCTAGAACCCTACTTTTCATTTCTAAACTGGTTTATGGGAGATATCTCTACTTTAACAAAAATTAAACATCAGTTAACATCAATTCTTAGCAAAAACAGAGAAATCGAATGGTTTTCTCAACATCACGGGTCTGCCATTAAATGTCTCGGAGTCCCAAGAATACATTGTACCAAAACTATTCTTACCAATAAATTCGAGTTCACCATTAACACATTTAGTCCGAAGAAACTCAAAAACAAACCAGGAACTTCAAAACATCCGATAATGGCAGGTCCAGGTGAAAAAAACTCATTTGATTCTATCCATTTCGATTTGCTCAAACAAAGGAGAAGATTAAGGAGCTTCGAACTGACAGTAGCCATTAAATTGATGAAGATTACCTGGTTTGGATTTCTCCCTTGCACAAAAATCCCTCTGCAACGTCTCTTTCTCCCTTCTTTCTTTCTTCCAGCCGTAAATACTCAAAATGAGGATAGTACTGATTTAGGGATTTAAAATACTACCCTAGGGATTTGGGCCCAACAACCCATATTCATAAATTTTAAATAAGGCCTTTAAATGAGCTTTCTTTTCTCCCACTTTGGCCACCAAACTTTACCTTAAATAAATATTGGGTTATTACATCCAATATATACCGAATTACCGAGGATCACTTATCATTACCTAATCGAAAGTTTTAACAAAATCAAGTTCCAACACCATCCTATACTTACTACTACCTCAAATTCCAACAAGATTATCAAAAATAACTTAATTGGCACTCCACTCCTATCTATATTACCAACACAATTATCAAATTCTTTTCTAATGCAAATAAGCAACAAAAGATTGAAAACACAATTAATCGGTTTGCACCGAAGTCAAATAGCACTTTAGCACGTGTAGAGTTTATATAAATATACATGTCTTCGTCTCTATCCATATGTCGAGACCGACTTGCCACTCTGTAGATTTCAACAAGGTTAATATACACATAAGCACATACCCCATATAATAAGGTATTCCAGTCCAAACATGTAACTGTAAGTTCACAATTACACTGGCCAGGTGTAACTCGAATTTACCTTACATGATGTTCCTTCTACCTTGTTATACTTAATATCCCAAGGTTCTAAAATAATAGGGACATCCTACTTCACATGCAGTTTAAGTCTAGGTACAGATACTAATACCTAAATCCCTTAAACTAGGGCTCTGATACCATCTGTAACGACCCGGTATCCCATAACGTACATAATATATAACAATTAACATTTCATACACAACGTCGTTACTTTCATAACAAAATACATGATAATTCACATTCGGTCTCAAAGTCTCAAAACTATACAATACAGAAATGTAAACATATCCTAATCTTCATCAGCTAGCAATCGCCTCCTATGCGTTATTCTTCCCTTTTGTTAACCAAAGATCCTTGACCTGGAATACATATTTTTGAAAGGAAAATGAGGGTTAGACCTAATGGTCTAGTGAGATAATCCCTGTCGTTTCAAATTCGTTATAAAACCAATTTATATAAAACCATGTTTCAAAATAGTTTATATACAACCTTCGTGTCAAATTACACATATACTGTAAGTATACAAACACCACATATACCACACGTATAAACACCACATTAAGACTCATGCATCTCATCCCACCTTATTCCTCCACAACTGGCCATATTAATTGGTAGCAAGCCAACTAATTCACCGGTCCGCACACCGAAACCCGGCTACCCGTCGGTCCGCACACCGGAACCCGACTAATACACACTTGTGTAATGTAATGCACATATGAATATAATATCTTACTATATTATAAACACATAATATTCACACCTTGATCACATATCCATTCCACACATATATGTACTCCAGTTTAAAAAAACATTTTCAAGTAAAACTCACCTCGATCGCTTATCCATAAACACTTCCAAGCTTTTCTCCAAAAGATTCAGTCTTTCAATCCAAATCCACAGAATCTGAAACAGATTAAATACAAATATCCCCTTACCATTTGAACACGTGAACTCTAGATAAATCTACCTAACTCTCGCCATCAAAACAACCAAACAGCTATAGTTTCCGGACAGCCCAAAGCCACCCGGACAACCCAACTTTTCCGGACAGCATCACTAACCCGGATAACATGAATTATCCGGACAACTCGACTTTTCCGGACAACACAAGGAATCCGGACACCAAAGTAATCCGGACGTTATCCGGTATCTAATTCATCCGAAAATCATCAAACAAATCATCCAGACACTATCAATAAACTACCCGGACACCACCCAAGAAACTACCCGGATACCTTCATATCATCCGGACACCTCTGACTGTTTATCTCATTTTCACCTAGAAATCGACTGAATCATCAACAGATGTGATTTTGACTATTCTACTCCGATAGGAACTATCTAAAAGCAATTACAAACATAAAATACAAAGAGACATACCTCAGATTCACTTCCAAGCATACCAATTGAAGCCTTAACCTAGCTTTTCTTCTTTTCTCCTTCTTGCTCTCTCAACACACACACACACTAAACTGAAATCTGGATAATATGTGAGTTGTGAAATATCTGATATGCTTAAGAGATAATATCAAACTTAATTACCACTTTGGTCCTTGAACTTCTCAATAATGACCTAAATACCCTTAACTTATAATTTAACCCAATCTTACCCTAAAATCCAACTTTAAAGTTAACTTTACTTAACGAAAAAAGGGATTTTAACTAACGAACTTACCCGGGGTATTACAATGGCCGGAGGTGAGATTGGAAACCATAGAACTAAATCACTATGTAAATAGACATCGAGAGCCAGAGAATAGAGACACTGAGATCGAGAGCCAGAGAATAGAGAGAGAGAGACAGACAGGCAGAGACAAAGAGATCGAGAGTTAGAGATAGAGACAGAGAGATCATCGATGGTGTAGATCCACCACCACCGCCGCCGCCGCCAGGGCTCTACCTTTGTCACCGACTATCGACTACTCCGCTGTATGCCGCCATCCACCACCGTTGCCGGCTCGATTTAGGGATTTTGGAGAGGGTGTCGGCTCCATTTAGGGTTTCTAGAGAAGAGAGAATTGAGAAGAGATAGAGAGATGCAGAGACGTGATGTTAGGGGTAAATGAATAAATTTAATGAGTTAAATTAAATTTTAATTTGTTATAAAAAATCTAAATTATTAAATTACCAATTTGCCCTTATTTTTATTTTTAGAAGTAACATTAATTATTTTAAATGTGTGGCTCACATTGGTTCTTACGGTTACCACAAAATAAATAGTTCTTATTTGATTAAGCCCCTATATATATATATATAAAAACAAAAATGTAGGAGAGAGAGTTAAGGAGAAACCTCCATTGAGGCTTTAGAATTTTCTTAGAGTTTTGAATTTTTTTTAAATCAAATATAGCATTAAATGAGTTAATCCTTTCATTTTCTTTACTAATTTTTATTATTTTATTTATTCAATATTAATATTTTTAACAAAACAAAATATTATTTACATCATATTTTTAACAACTATATATAATTATACCCTGTATTTGTATTAAAGTTTTATTATTATTTAACATATATTTTTATTTGATTTTTTTCTTTCATAACCAAAACTTAGATGGAATACAACAATGGTTATAAATGAAAACTTATTCTAATGGAATATATTTTTGTTATTTAATTTTATTATTTTTGTAGTAAGTTAACAATGCTTATAAATAAAATTTTAGCGATTGAGTATTTTTTTTCTTATTAATCATCAATATATATCAATATATAAAGCATAGTTAAAACTTTAAATTAATGAGAAGCCGCCATTATGCTTTATCTAAATATTTTATCGTATTTTTATTCATATACACTGTTAGTATACACCGTGCAACGCGCGGTGCAGTTACCTAGTCAATATATATGTATATAAAGGAAATGTAGGAGAGAGAGTTAAGGAGAATTTTTCTTTCATATTTATATTTTTTCTTATAATTTTGCTTTATTTTTTTAATCATTTCAACACATTAAATGCTAGAACTTTTTATTTAAATTAAAAACCATTAATCAATATATATCTATTATTTTTAACATTATATTTCTAATTATTCAATAAACCCAACATTTCTTATTTAAATTTATAAACTTATTATTTTCTAATCAATAAGATACACTAAATTTATGAACTTATTTTTTAAACTTTTTGTAGTAAACTAACAATGCTTATAAGCTAATACTTTGGTTAAATGACTTAATATTTATTTAATTGTACGTGTTTTCATTCGTAAGCTAACAATGGTTATAAATTAAATTTTTTGTTAAATTTGCTCATATTTATGAGTTAGACTTATATTAAAAAAAATTAATTTACATGATCCATAACTTAATAGGCAAAGCTAACAATGTTTATAAATAATACTTTTTTATTGAATAACCTAACAATAATAGTAAATAAAATATTTTACTTCAATTTTTGTATTTTTTTTAATAAGCTAACAATGCTTATAAATCAAAACGTTTATTAAATGAGACTATTTTTTTAGTAAAGTAACAATGTTTATAAATCAAAACTTTTTTTAGAAAAGTCTATTATGTGTTTTTCAATATTATATATAGTAAGATATCAATCCTTATAAATTAGTTTTGAATAAATATATTATCTTTACTTTAATTGAAATATTAATTAATAGAAAGTTGCATCATATTTGTACTAACTATGAGTAATTAAAATATCATTAATTAAAAAACCTTTCATTTTTTTTCTCAAATATGAATCATCAATATATTTATAAATGGATCATAATAACACATATTTGTTTATATCTATCTATTATATATTAAGAAAGAACCACATCCAATGGTGTACGTGAAGTAGAAATTAAAGCTATGAATTTTCTCAAACTTTTCATTATTACACTGGTTTTTTTTTATTTTAAATTTATGGGTTTAACCTATGATTATTTATTTGCCCTTTTCTTTAAATCCTTTTTAATCCTCACTTTTTGAAATTGAAACTATTGAAATTCACTTGGTATATATAAAGAGATGGGCAAGAGGTACTTGAGAAATAAAAATGGAAGAAGTGAATTGAGAAGTATGTGGATCAAAAAATTCCTAATCAAGAAGAAGAATACCTTCAATCACTAACATCTCAAACATGCATGTAACCATTATCTTCTTCAAGGAAAGTAAGATTTCTTCAATTGGCACAAGTTCATGTAATCTTTTGTTATGTACTCTTCCAATGCGATTGATTAAAGTTGTTGATATGTATATAAAGGAGTATGCAAGTACATCTGACAATGTTATATTCTATTCGTTTCACTTAAAGTATATTTTAGTAAGATACACATGTTTATAAGTCAAAACTTGTATTAAACGCGCTATGACGTGATCCACGTCTTACATATAACGCTGAGTCGCAACGACGAAAACGCGTCTTGCGCTATATCGTGTCATGACGCGCCTTTTTGAACACCGGTTCAAATATAATATGTTCATAAATTAAAAAATTTGTCGTATTTATCTTCATATATAACATTTATAAACACCGCGCAACGCACTGTGCAATTACCTAGTTTACCTATATGCACAAGTGCATACCGTCCAGATGAAGGGCCACCAGGGTGTTCTTCAGTTTTCCGTTTCTTAAGGTTTTCCCTTGAACCTCCCTCTCTCTCTATATATATACATATATATTTGTGTGTATAAAAATATGGTTTTCTTGTTTTCAGGAAAAAGGACAAAACAATAACTAAAAAGACTAAAAAGACTAAAAAGACATTTGATTTAACGGAGTTAACAAATATGTCAACTAAGAGTCCATAACCAAGATAAATTCAATATTATAAAAACCAAATACACAAACTTTTTATAAAACCACATGATTGGATCCACAATTCACTCATAATATTGTATGTATAAGAATATAAAATAAATCATGAATCGCGTTATTTGTTATTGATTATCGTTATATATATATATAGATATATATATATATATATATATATATATATATATAGAGAGAGAGAGAGAGAGAGAGAGAGAGAGGTGGGTTCAAACGAGAACGCTAACTATTTACGAGAACTACGAGAACGGCCGCCCATGTACAAAATCACTAGTGATTCGCGTACAAAATCACTGGTGATTCGCGCGACTTGCCACGCGACTTGCAAGTCGCGGCCCAAAGTGCGCATGTCCAGAATTTTAATCACCAGTGATTTTGTACGCGAATCACTAGTGATTTTGTACATGGTCGGCCGTTCTCGTAGTTCTCGTAAATAGTTATCGTTCTCGTTTAAACCTTCTTCTATATATATATTAAGTTAATTTGTCCATAGGGAGAGGTTCAAAAGAGAAGTGCAAATATTTTGAGAAATAGAGAAGTGATCTTGGCCATTTATTCGGTCAAGATCGGCGACTTTGACCAAGAAGCAGCGGATAATTTCTCGCATGGTCTGCGCGTGGTCTACACAAGATAGAGGGGTAGTTTCGTAAAAAATACACGAGACGAGTTCATATATGAATCTGTGTGATTCATATATGAACCTTTGTAATTCACATATAAACTCTTTTTAACTAATTAATATATGAACCTTTGTGATTCATATATGAATCAGTTAATTTGTCCATATGAGAAGTAGTTAAAAAAATTTCATATATGAATCACAAAGATTCATATATGAACACAAAGATTCATATATGAATTAGTTAAAAAATTCATATATGAATCACAAAGATTCATATATGAACACAAAGATTCATATATGAATCAGTTAATTGGTTCAACTGATTCATATATGAACCTACGGTTAATTAGTTTCATATATGAAATACAAAGGTTCATATATGAATCACAAGATTCATATATGAATTCGTTATAAAGAGTTCATATGTGAATTACAAAGGTTCACATATGAACGTATAGTTCATATGTGATCACACAGATTCATATATGAACCCAGCCCGTGTTTTTTGTAAAAATTACGAAATTGCCCTTCTATTTTTGGAACAGCCGCAACTTTTGACCAATTATAACCGATCTTGACCAAATAAATGGCCAAGATCACTTCTCTATTTCTCAAAATATTTGCACTTCTCTTTTGAATCTATGGCTATATATATATATATATATATATATATATATAGAGAGAGAGAGAGAGAGAGAGAGAAGTTCAAATATTCATTTTCAATTGTGTACATGAGGACGGATCTTGGTCCTTCCATCTCTATTGATCCAATGACTCATATTAAATAGAGTTTTTAGTTGAAATTATTAATTAAGGTGATTAGGGGTAAAAAAAGGAAGATAATTTCAATCTCACGCCTACCATATTTGACTCTTTATTTTCTTTTTTATTTAAATTTTTTTACCCCCTTAAATTTTAAAATAAATTATCTTAAAAATTACTAATATTTTAATCAAACAAATTACATCAAAAAAATGATAATTTCGTGCTATTCGATATGACATCCATCTCGATATATTTTTTAACCATGTTTTACATTAAGTGTTATATATGTTCTATATTCATTATGAATATTAATGTAAGTTTAAATGTGTACCACACCTCGACATCGTGAGTCCGTAACTCGACAACACATTTTTCAACGTCGTAAGACATTATTCATCACTGTAACCCAACACCCATTGAGTTTCGGTTGTGAACCGGGGAACAAAAGAGGGCGCGTCACGTGTCTACACTTTCACAGGTCATTCATGTATCATTCATCATAAATGTATGATTTACGATGAATAGTACAACATTCAAGGTGAATAATACACGATTCATGTATTTGTGTTTTATTCATCCCAAATGTTGTATTATTCATCATTAATAGAGAATGAACGTTCACCTTTGTTATTCATACTAAATGTGGACACCCGGGGATGTGCATACATATTCATAATGAATAAAACCAAATTTCGGCTATGAATCGGGAAACAAAAAGAGCGTGTTATGTGCCCACACCTTCACTGTCATTCATTTATTGTTCATCATGAATAATGTATCATTTAGGATGAATAATACAACATTCATGGTAAATAATACACGATTCATGATGATTAATATATGAATCATGAATTCGTGTATTAATCATCCTGAATGTTGTATTATTCACTATGAATACTTTATTATTCATACTGAATACTGTATTATTCATCATGAATAGTGAATGCGCGTTCACCTTTGTTATTCATACTGAATGTGGACACCCAGGAACGTGCAAACATATTCATAATGAATATAACACATATATGACATTTCACGTAAAAAACGGTTAAAATAAAAAAAAACTATATCAAGATGGATATCATATCGAAGAGCACGAAATTATCGTTTTTTGATGTAGTTTGTTTAATTAAAATATTAGTAATTTTTAAGATAATTAATTTTAAAATTTAAGGGGGTAAAAATTTTTAATTAAAAAAAATAAAAAGTCAAATAAGGTAGACACATATTCAAATTTCCAATTTTGTCCCTAATCACTTCTTAATTAATCTTATTTTGTTTTAACCATTGATAAGTTTTCCAAATCTTGATTAATGGCTGTGACTTGTCCTCATGTACACAATTGAAAATGAGTTTTCATTTGAAACCACCCCTATATATATAGATATATTTATATATGTATATGTGTGTATATATATAATGTCTTTTCCGGTGCAGGCTCATAGAGGTAGAGCTTGTAGGGCCCACAAAAGTGGACCACGGGGCCATGAGGTCCCCGCCAACAAACCTTTTTTTTATATAATTATATATAGGGGTGGTATCTAGTATAAACCAAGTAAATCGTACTAATTATACAAACTAATCCTAACCATACAATATTTTAATCAATGGACCATATTGGACCGGTCAAATCCAACAACATACAATCATCAACAAAAGTCAATGGCGAGAAATCGGGGATTCTCCTTTCCGATTTTGAAGTGCCAAAAACTGTAATATACGGTTTCCGATTTTTAGCGAAATCCACATGAATCAAGAACAATATTGTTCCTATCGACAACCGGGTTGAAACTTTCTTCATTATTAGGTAACAATGAATCCAAATCGAGGTATGATTCGATTAAGTCTTGTTTCTTTGCATCTACCACTCCATTTACAGTACATATACTGAAAAAACTAGGGTTCTTTTTGGTTCAATCATCAGAGAGACGGCCAAGTGATAGAATCAGAATGTTGAACTCTTTCTCTAACTTCACGAACACGGCTGACAACCCTGTTGATTTGGACGAAGAGATGAGTGAAGAGGCAGAAGTGAATGTCGAAATAGCGTATGATTCGGAAGAAAGTCGATCATCTTGCTCAGACGGACAGAGGTGTGTATAAAAAACCCTAAAAAATGATGTACTGGTTAGTGTTGTTTGGATTCATCGATATGGTTAAAATTATTTTTATTAAATGTCAACATTCTCCCATAAAAATCCAAACGAACCTAAACCTATGATTCTTTTCTCATTTAAACATTCACTACAGGATGTGCAGTAGGAAAAGGATTAAACAAAAATGGTGGACCATCTGGAAAAGGTACTACAAAAGAGATGTTTGAAAGCGGTAAGATTCAGGTATTTTGTATCGCTGAGGAGGATTCTGATGCAGAAGAGCTCAAGGTTGATGTAAGAAAATTCCTTTATGATCTTAGTATGCAAGCGGAAGTGATTGTGATTTCAATCAAGTCATGCGACGACAAGGAACGTGAGCACACGCAAGATGAGTCTGTGGAGGCGTTTATTGCATCCCAAGGGCGGATCAAGAATTACTTAACGGAAGTGAAAGAAACAGGGGAAAGGGAGGGGAAACTGCTAATGGCAGATGGGAAGAACGTGGTTGTGAATGAACAACAGGTGGATAAGTTTTTGTATAAAACTCTAAAGTTTTATGGCGGATCAAGAATTACTTAACGATTATGAAGTACTCAAGAATAGCAGCGGTGGTGCTGGTGAGCTTGCCACCTCCGCTAGTGAACCACCCGTCATTTTTTTACATGGAATACATGGACTTATTGGTTGAGAACATTCCAATGCTGCTAATTGTTCACGTAGTAATAGTAGTGTCTTATTGGGTAATATAGAGTTTTGAGTTAATTAATCATGAACATGATTGTAGATTGATTCATACTTTATTATGCAGTTTTGTGGTGTCTATTGAAAACCAAGCTTAATGTGTTTCGATAATTCAAGCCAGTATAATATGGATTTTACATGATATCCAAATATGGTCTTAAATTTGAGTTGCGTTGCATTTACAAACCAAAGCGTATTCATACATTCCAAATATGTGGGCTTAGTTGTACCATCATATCCAGAATCCACATTTTCATCTGATAAGTTAACAGCATCGAAACTCTTCGACGTTCCTTCATCGAGACTGCAGCCCATAGATGACTTAGTAACAATATCGCCTTTTTCTTTAATACCATCGTCGGTTGCAAAAACATCTGCAACTTACTCTTCGTTGAAGGATGTAATTTCTGCCAATGAAGGATGCTCCTGTGACTCAAACACGCTTAAAAGCGTATTCAGAAATATATAGAGGAAACAAATAGATTGATCTCGATGAAAAATGAAGCAGGAAACAATCTTCGGCCTAACAGAATGCTTAAGTGCAATTATGGATTAATATGCAGAATGACTATGTGTAATTATGGATTAATATGCAGGAAATCTAGAAAGAAAAAAATAAACCCAGAAATTCAATAAATCGAATGCATATTGGAGGGATTCAGTTTTGATTTTAGATTAGGATGTTTTGCAGATTGCTTTAGGATCCATATCATTACCAAAAGAGATTAATAGTTATTTTATTAATTAAATTATCAGGAATTAGAAAATTACTTGATTGCCCTCGAAATTAAAAACACTAAGGGTGCGTATGGTTTGCGGGAATGAATTGGATTTCATGTAAGGATTTGGATTTGGAAGGATTTGGATTCGGAGGGATTTGGAATCCCATTCCATTATAAATCTTGTTTGGTTTGTAGGTTTAGGATTTGGATTTGGATTTTTTTTAACTAACTGGCTAAACAAGGAAACTAACGGATGGACTAAATTTGTAAGAAAATTAACAAAAAACTTAACGGAATTGTTAACAAAAGTTAACTAACCTAACTAACTTTGGCTTAACGATATTAGGACTAAAAAAGTAACAAAAACTAACAAAATAAACGGACAAACAAACGACTCCTAACGAAACTAACGGAAACGGACCAATTGTGTTAAGAACTTAACGGAGTACTAACGGACTCCGTTAGTACTGTTCATCGTCAACTTCAATCACGATCTGCAAGTTTTCAACTCGATTTTCTTTTGTTTCTCACGTTCAAATCGAGTTTCTTTCGGTTCATTTGCGTTTTAAGAACGTTAAACAACAAATTACAACCACAAAAGTAAAATCATGCAACGAGATTACTTGCGATAAAAAAATCCGGCGACCATGAATTTTCCGGCGAGATATGGTTGCGACAAAATGTTTATCGCAACTGAGGTTTGTCGCACCCAAGTGTTGCGATAAAAACAAAACTTGCGACAATAAATGATCCTTGCGACAAAAGGTTGCGATTACTATGAACTCCGGTGATGTTTGCACGTTTTTCCGGCGACGTAACCCAGATTCCGGCGATGAAACGGGGGAGAGATGTGAGAGGAAGCCTTGGATGCCGTGGATGATGACGTTGCCGTCGTTGAAGAGATCAGAGCGTGTGATCGAATATGAAATCCCATCGGACTTGGATTTGAAATCCCACCTTTTCTCAAAGGATTTCCAAACCCACCAGGTGAGGGATTTTAAAAAAGTCAAAGGATTTTAAAAAAGTCAATACATTCCATTCCTTCAAAACAAACATAGGATTGGATTGGATTTAAAATCCAAATCCTTTCAATTCCAATCCATTCCCGTAAACCAAACGCGCCCTAATTAATTAAGATTTAATTAAATGAGTGGCTAGGATTAGTTTCTAAGGTTTGTACAATCCATATGGTTTGTAAATGATATTTCCCATATATATATAGGGGTGAGTTCAAATAAAAACTCAAATTCAATTGTAAACGTGAGGACAAACCACAGCCGTTGATTAATAATCCGGTGAAGAGATCAGTGGCAAAAAACGCGGTGGCAATTTTATAAATAAGTTGAAAACTCTGTCCATGGCTTAATGAATATTCAGCGCGCAGGGGTAAAATTGGAAAAAAAATTATTCAGTCTGAATAAAAGGTAATTATTCAGACGGAATAAATGTAATTATTTTCGTCAGATTAGAATCAGCGCCTCCTTTGTTGACTTTTTATTTTCTTTTTTAATTAAAAAACTTTTACCCCTTAAATTTTAAAATAAATTATCTCAAAAATTAATAACATTTTAATCAAACAAATTACTTCAAAAAAATGAGAATTTCGTGCTCTTCGATATGACATCCATCATGATATAGTTTTTTTTTTCGTTTTAACCGTTTTTACGTGAAAACGTGTATATGTGTTATATTCAGAGTGAATAATACAACATTCGGGATGAATAATATCTACATTTATTCGGACTGAGTATATAGAATTATTCAGACTGAATATATGGAATTATTCAGTCTGAATAATTTACCTTTATTCCGTCTGAATAATTATATTCGTTTGAATATCTACCTTTATTCAGTCTGAATAATTCTATATATTTAGACTGAATAAAGATAGATATTCAAAACGAATAAATGTTTAAGTTTTGTTCTTTTTTCATATCTACCTTTATTCAGTCTGAATAATTCTATATATTCAGACTGAATAAAGATAGATATTCAAAACGAATAAATGTTTAAGTTTTGTTCCTTTTTCATATCTACCTTTATTCAGTCTGAATAATTCTATATATTCAGACTGGATAAAGGTAGATATTCAAAACGAATAAATGTTTAAATTTTGTTCTTTTTTCATATCTACCTTTATTCAGTCTGAATAATTCTATATATTCAGTCTGAATAAATGTAGATATTATTCATTCTGAATATAACACATGTACACGATTTCACATAAAAACGGTTAAAACGAAAAAAAACTATATCAAGACATGAATAAGTTTTATTCTTTTTTAATATCTACCTTTATTCAGTCTGAATAATTCCATATATTCAGTCTGAATAATTCTATATACTCAGTCCGAATAAATGTATATATTATTCATCCTGAATGTTGTATTATTCACTCTGAATATAACACATATACACGATTTCACGTAAAAAACGGTTAAAACGAAAAAAAACTATATCATGATGGATGTTATATCGAAGAGGCACAAAATTCTCGTTTTTTTGATTTAATTTGTTTGATTAAAATGTTAGTAATTTTTGAGATAATTTATTTTAAAATTTAAGGGGGTAAAAGTTTTTTAATTAAAAAAGAAAATAAAAAGTCAACAAAGGAGGCGCTGATTCTAATCTTGACGAAAATACCCCTAAAGCTGAATTTTAGGAATGGCTTAAATATGGCTGCGATCAATGGACGAGATTTGTCCTCACGTTTACATCTGAATTTGAGTTTTAGGATGAACTTCCTCTCTCTCTCTCTCTCTCTCTCTCTATATATATATATATATATATATATATATAGGGGGCCATTCAAGGGAGATCCTGGTATTTTGTGGTAACTGTGAGATCCAATCTCAACCACAAATCAGAGATAAATTAGGAAACTATTTGATTTTGGTAATATTGACTTAAAATTTTAATTAAAGGGCAATTTAGGTATTTTAAAAGTATCATCTCTCCTCCCTCCTCCCTTCTCTCTCCTCTCTAGCCCTCTCTTCTCCGGTGAACTTTTTTTCGGCTATTACCATACAAATTCCACTGTGTTACACTGTGATTACTATACAAAATACACTATGATACCCAAAAATACATACAAATATGCACAATGTAACACAGTGATATCCACTGTGTTACACTGTGATTACTTTGACAAAAAGCAGTATGATACCAAAAAATACACACAAGATGCACAATGTAACACATTGATATCCACTGTGTTACACTGTGATTACTTTGACAAAAGCACTATAATACCGCCTGAACCATATTATGTCTGCTGCCTCCACCGTAACCACCGTAACCACCGCCTCCACCATAACCACCACCGCCTCCACCTTCACGTCTGCCATCTCCACCGTAACCACTACCTCCACCATTATGATACATTGTGATGCTACATGTGATACCATTGTGATACCACATTGATACCACATGTGATACACTTCGTAAACAACGATACTCCGGCGAGATTTGTCTCCGACGAGATTTGTCTTACACCTCCGGCGATATCTGAAATCAGAGAGAGGGAGAGATTGAAAATCAAAACTGTACCGTTCTCATCGTCTTAAAGATCTGTATCATTGACTTATGTCTTGCCGACTTCTGTCGATGCTTTCTTCTTCGTCTTCTTTTGCGATCTTCAGTCGTCCAACAAACCAAAAGGAGAAGTAAATATGAAAATGCAACCACGACTTCGACCATATTTGTAGAACTTCGACCATATCAAACCTACACTAGAAGTCAGACACCCCACGACTTCCACCATAGTGTGTTCCGTGCGATCTAAAAGGAGATGGCAACGATAGGGAGGTCAAGGGTGGTGCGTAGCTATTGTTGTGCAGATCCGACGGAGCGTCAATCGGCAGGACCAACCGGCAACCCAATCGAGAGAGTTCTATGGTTTTCGTTGAAGAAGAGGTGCGACGATGGGATGGAGACTCACGGCGGCTAAGAGCTGGAGAAAAAATATTTTAGGGTTTGGTGTATGGTAAAGAGAGAGAGGGAGGGAGAGTAAATACGTGTGATTAAATTAGGAAATATTTTAATTAGTTGTAAAATCAAATTTACCACAATACCCTTTTATATTTATTTAAACTTTACATTAATTATCCTAAATGATTGGCTCACAATCGATCTCACAGTTACCACGAATCATATAGTTCTCATTTGATTAGGCCGTATATATATACTAAATTGGTCATGAATCACATTATTTGTTAGTGATGAACGTCATCATCAAATCATTATTTTCGTCATTTTTAATGACCAAATAGGAAGCATAGTGGGGAGAAGGGAGACAGATGGTAATCTCCTAGCTTTGCTAGCAAATGTCTCACCCACACATGTGTCATTATATATAAAAAAATCAAAATAGAATATAATTTGTTCTGTTTATTATTTTGAGAAATGTAATTTCAAAAACTCAATTTTAATATCCATGGCATTTTGAATGAGAGAAAGATAATTTGGTATACAAAATTATAATATCTTAGTTTCATTGTATTGCGCATGTAGTTTTTTTTTATCAAAGAAATAGAGTGTTCTCTAAATTCATATTTTTTGATAACATATTCCTCAAAATAAAAATAAAAATTAATATATATTTAGTTTAATATAATTTATCCACATATACATATATATTATCAAAATAAAAAATAATTTATTTTGTTTATAATTTTGAGGAATGTAATTTCAAAAACTTAAATCTTGATATCTATGACATTTTAAATGAGAAAAAAGAAAAATAAAAATAAAAATTGGGATACAAATATTGTAATGTGCTACTTTATGACAATAAAGCAACGGTAAATAAGAGAATTAAATATATAATTCTCATTAATCATAAACCCTTTAAATCGGGAGGAATTTGTGAAGAAAATGAAACACTTAATGTGGTAAATTCTAGTATTTGAAAAATATTTATTCAATCACTTTATTTTGATGATATCACATAATCCTTCAATACTCTACCTTGTGCCGAGTCAAAAGAGTGATGGTACATAGTTCTTGCCTCTTTAAAACCTTATGCCAAAGAAACAAAACTCAGTGGAAAAAATAAAAACTTTAGATGAAGGAAAGAGTACAAGGCAACAATATATAATTCCTTTAGTTTATTATATTTCTTGATTCGTACGTCAATCAAGAGGTTTACGATACAAGATGACTTATAAACTATTGCCTCACTAAAATATTGCACCAAGTAACAAAACCCAATGGAAAAAATAAAACATTGGTGGAAGGAAGGAGCACAACACAATAATAGTACATGTGTAGTTGACACCTCCTTTTGTCTATTACGCCTCTGCCTCGTGCATGAATCTAGGGAGTTTGGAAAACGTTTGCATTTTAATACTTACTACATTGTTTCCCAAATATGGTTTTAGGTAATGATTTGGTAAACCAATATGTCACATTCTCCTGGCATCTTACATGATTCATATGAATCTAGAGGAAAGTTTGTTATTGCTGATTGTATAGAAACATAAGCACAATATGATTTTTGTTATCACCCTTGATGTATATGTCACATCTTACAAATATGTCACTTCTTTTTCACTCGCAGCTAGGGAGGCCTTAGTCGCCCTGATCTACGCCTCAGACGTGGTCGCCCTGTTAAGGGCCTCTTTCAGACATCCTCGGAGCTCTTCCTCCTCGTTCCTCGCGACCTCTAGAAGGTTTAACACATTGTCAAGTCGCGTGCAGAGTTCTTCACCCCAAGCAGCCGTCTACTTTTCTCTGGCGAGAGCCTTCTTCTCCCTCCTCAGAGCCTTTGACAGAACTCTCCTCATGTCGTCCATTTGGCTTGTAGACCAAGAGAGTCTTGGAACGCCTGAAACAAACGACAAATGATAATAACAGACAATTTAAGCAAAGAAAACAAACTACCGAAAACACACGAAACTTACCATGAAAGATAACCCTGCGATGTTCGCACCCATGTCATCCATCGAGACGTTCTTAAAACGATCTCGGTGAGATGGTATAAGGAAGCTGTTAAGATACGGTAACATCTTCCCCCTATCCAACGTATTGTCCAACATAAAGTCGGACGGTACTTGCAAATGGATGGTCGTGAGGCCCGACTCCTCACTTGTTTGGGGACCTTTCCCCTTGTCTTTTCGACACTGGGGTCTTCACCATCGACGACGACACTAAGCTGATCGTGAAACAACCGTAACTTATTTTCCAAGATGTCAAGAATAAAGGTAATTACGGGAGGTTTTCAAGTTTGGGGACCTTTAAATAATTAAAAGTTAGAGGACCTTTGTGCAATTAGTGAAAGGTATAAGAACCGTTCTTTTGCCCTAATTTCAAGGGATGTGTGTGTGGAGGCTAGAAGAAACACGGAAAACTTTGGTGATAATTGATTGCATTCAAATCAGAAGAAATCAAAGAAGGGGGGGATTGAAAGCTAGCTTCTTCATTGATTCTTCCAGGTAATCTCATGTTCTAACCTTTGTTCTTGGCTTATTTTGAGAGAACAAGTCTATTGGGGTCTTTGTGGTTGAATAATGATAATAGATGCCCTAAGTGATTATTAGGTGTTATTCTTGTGTTTAACAGAAAAAGGATTGATAAGATATGGTTAAGATTTGGTGTTAATGCATTTATCATTTGTCAAATCGAGTTTGTATGGGATTAGCAGTGGATTGCTCAGCCAAAAACACGTCCGGTAAGTGGCTCTGCAAGTTTTTGGATCCCGTGTCCGGTAAGTACCATCCGAATTGTTCGGTATCCGGGAAAGGGTGTCCGGATTGTTCTGTATCCGGGAAGGGGTGTCCAGATTGTTCGTCACCCGGGAAGGGTTGTCCGAATTGTTTAATATCCGGAAGTGAGGTCCGGTAAGTTTAGTATCCGGTTAGTCTAGTATCCGGTTAGTTTAGTATCTGGTTAGTCTAATATCCAGTTAGTTTAGTATCCGGTTAGCTTATGTTTCCCATCCATTTACTCAGGTAATTCCTTTGGAGGTCAAGGGTGATAGAAAGATCTGATCAAACGCATCAAGTGAGTTTTTCTAACTAAATACGCATTTTTAACGTGATTTCAGAAGTAAGGAATGAATATGAAACGATATGTTTATGTTAGGTGAAATTGTGTGTGTTGGAAAGTTAATTTAAAGTGTATGCATACATTGTTGATAGATGTGTGATGGCCAAGTCGGGAGGTGTGTCCCGCCAGTGCTCATACCGGGGTGTGTGTCCCGTTTATGCCCTGGGAGGTGTGACCCAATAAGGTAGTGTGAGACTGACACGTTGTCACTATCGACTGACTTCAGTGTGCCACTTACATGCGCAGTTTTACATGAAAGCTTATTGTTTACGATTGTTGTTTATTATTGTTATGAAATGTTTTAATATTTGATAATGAAACTGTTGCCACCAGAGGGAGCTCACTAGACCTCATGGTCTAACCGTCCTTTTCCAAAACTAAACCTTTTCATGGAAGCCGTTGGTAGGAAACTCTGGGAAGGGCAAGGAGAAGAGTTAAGGCGAGGATGCTTTTAGACGATAACTATTTCCATTTGTCTTTTAGACTTTTAGTTTATATTGTCAGTTATGTATAGGTTGTTCCACAAACCTAATTTTGAGACAGTTGTATTCGATGAAATTTTGGGGCCCTTCGGGCTGGTTGATTTATATTTAATGTTATGCTATATTTTGGTTTGGGATGTTACAGATGGTATCAGAGCCATAGTTTATGAGATATAGGTGACCGGACGGGCCTAGACTTAAACTGTGGGGAGTAGAAATCACGACTGAAAATTAGAAAGGCGTTAGGAGGACACTATATTATAGGAATGGGATTGATAGGGTAGCAAGGACAGTCATGTAAGGTAGGTTCGAGATTACACCTGGCCAGTGTAATGGCGAACTTACAGGTACATGTATGTGCTTATTTTGCCTTATTATTCCAGAGCTGTAGTCTTAAGTTGTTTATTTTGGTATGTTGTAGTAAGCAAAGATGTCAGGACGAACCCTGAAAAGTAGGTCTGTACCAATGGTTGAGGAGATCCCCATGAATGAATTCATGGAGAATGGCCCGGTTGATCCCCCATGACAGGCGGCCACCCGTGGAAGAGGCGGAGGTCGTGGGCGAGGTAGGGGACGAGCACCCCGATGGGCTGCCACCCAGGCGGATGGAACGGGTGTGGCGACTCGGGGAAAGAAAAAGGCACGTGTGGTCCGTAGGGCAAAGAGTGCAGAGGCTCCTGAGGACCGTGAACTGTCTCAACAGGAGAGCACGACATCTGTAAAGGGAAGGAATCCGACAAGGGGGCGTGGTCGAGACCGCACCCAAGCTTTTGTAACTGAGGAAAAGTTTACTACTGAGATGGGCAAACTTCAAAAAACACTACAAGTATTGTTGGATAATCAGGTTAAGTCTACGTCGGAGGGACGAACTAAGAGGGGGAATGAAACGAAGAGTGAAGCGTCTAACTTACCTCCGACTGAAGTGGGAGATCATTCACAGTTGACTCCGTTTGTGGCTGACGGATCTAAGACAACGAAGGGATGTACTTTTAAGACTTTTGCATCATGCAAACCTCCTTCTTTTAGCGGAGAGCGTAATCCGGTGATGGCTCTAAGATGGATTCGGGAAATGGAATTGGCTTTTGATACCAGTAAGTGTGCCGAGGTAGACAAGGTACTCTACGCGATGTCGATGCTGAAATCGGATGCTATATTTTGGTGGGACATAGAAACTGGCGGGAAAGGGTCAGAAGTGGCCAAGACAACTACGTGGGAGTCTTTCACCAAGAGGTTTAAGGCTCAGTTTTGCTTAGTAGAAGCGGTTAAGAAACTGGAAGAAGAATTTCTGAGATTGTAACAGGGGACAATGTCAGTACAGGAGTATATGTCAAAATTCATTGAGAAAGCCCGGTCCGTAGAGTTGTATGTGCCCACTGCGGAGAGGCGCATAGAGAGGTATATTTAGGGATTGAAAAGAAGCGTGAGAGAGCTAGTTCAAGTGAAGGATCCCGCTACTTTTCAAGCTGCGGTAGACACAACGGAACTCACTGAGAAAGAGAATAACAGACAGATGACCGAGAAAGTTGGCGAGAAATGAAAATAGGAAGGGCCAAATCGTGAGGTTAAGAGGCCAAATGCTCCTAGACCCGAGCTGCGGGTGGGGCCGAGAGCGGGAGAAAAACCTTGTGGAAAATGTAACTGAATGCATAGAGGGTAGTGTTTATCTGACAGAGAAGGGTGTTATAAGTGTGGGAATGTGGGGAACATGGTGAGAGAATGCCATAGTCCGATATCATGCTATCAATGCGGTTTCCCAGACCACATCAAGACAGACTGTCCACAACTGAAGAAGGGTGTTACTGGTGGTTACTGTGGTGGTAGTGGAAAAAGGGGTGGAGATAGGAGTGTGAAACTGGCTCCCACGAAGGCGATGGCATTCCACATGTTTGTAGAGGAGGCAGTGGATACGCCTGATGTGGTGACAGGTACATTCCTTATTGACTCGGCTCTTGCTAATGTGTTTTTTGATTCGGGCGTAAACCGTTCTTTTGTGTCGCCGAATTTTGTTCGAAACTTGCAAGTGAAACCCAAGAAGTTGAACTTTGGGTTTGAGGTAGAAGTAGCAGATGATAGTCGAGTCTGGGTGAAGGAAGTATATAAGGGGTGTAGCATTGATGTAGATGGTCATTTGTTTCCTTTGTGTTTGTACCCGATGGGCATGGGAGAGTTTGATGTGATAATAGGAATGGATTGGTTAGTGGATAACGATGCTAATATAGTCTGTAATAAGAAGTTAATTTGTGTCACTTTGCCTGATAAGAAAGAAGCGATAATTTATGGGGATCGTCGGGATAGGAAGCCATGTAAGATATCCGTGTTGAAAGCTAAACGATGTTTAGGGAAGGGATGTTTTGGGTATTTAGCGTATGCGCTAGATGCAAATAAAGAGAAGATGGGAGTGCAGGATGTGTCCATAGTAAGTGATTACCCGGAAGTGTTTCCGGATGACTTGACAAGTCTGCCTCCAGATCTTCAAGTATAGTTTAGAATAGATTTGATGCCTGGGGCAGCACCGATTGCGCGTGCGTCCTATTGTCTGGCACCAGCGAAAATGAAGGAGATGATGACGCAGTTGCAGGAGTTGCTCGACAAAGGGCATCATTCGCCCCAGCTTATCGCCTTGGGGAGCGCCAGTACTATTTGTTAAGAAGAAGAATGGGTCTATGCGGATGTGTATAGACTATCGAGAACTCAATAAGGTGACAGTTAAGAACAAGTACCCGCTTCCGAGAATCGATGACCTCTTCGACCAGTTGCAAGGTGCGAGTTATTTCTCAAAGATAGATTGTTGGTCCCGAAGGGTTATACAAGTTTGTAGAAAGGGGGGGGGGGTTGAATACAAACACACAGATTTTACTTTTCTAACTTGTTTATTGATATGTATCAAACAATTTACAACTTGTTGCGGAACAAGATTAAGGGGTAAACCTAATCTAAACAAGTTAAGAGAATCACTAAGATTTCTTGCACTAGAAATAAGATAGAGAGGAGATAAGAATATTAAACACTAATATTCTAACACACAGAAATAGTAAGAAGGAGATGGCCGAGCACTTCATTTCTGAAGTAGGGTTTCCTTTATATACTGCAAGCATTTAATGCACAACAGTACAACTTTACACGTGGCAGCAGCTGATTGGTTGCATGGTTTGACCTTTGTAGACAACCTAGTAGCCGCATGATGAACAGTGTAGAATCAGAGTTGGTTGTACGATTCTGGACAAAAGGGATGTCAATTCTGACATTTCGTACGGAGACGTGCAAGGGAGTAAGACAAAAGTAACTTGTAGAGGAAACTTCATGATCAGCGTTCGCTGAATAGATCTTTATCAGCGAGTGATAAAGTTCAGCGTTCGCTGAAGTCTTCTACTTGAAACTTCACGTTGAGTGGACAAATCTTGGCTTTGCTGATATCTGCATCAGTTCATTAGTAGTTTTGTCGCTGGTTCTTTGGATTGATCTTCGACTTCAACATAGAACATAGTGTAACATCCTGAATTTTCAATTATAGTAATTTAATGGGAATTGGGATCTAATTGTATTTTGGTTTAAAACCTTGAATTATGTTGTAATTTATAATTCAATAGGGTTAAAATACAAGAGTTTAAAGTTTGGGGTTGTTTTGAGAAATAATGGAAACTTGGAGGTGTATTGGGTCATTTGACAAAAGTGTGTGGATAAGAGATGAAGATTGAGAATAATATCTCATTTTGGTCCGAGTCGGTTTAGAGAGAAGTCAGAGAAGGAGAAAAGGGAGAAAGAAGGAAAACAAGGGTTTGGTCTTCAAAATTGGTAAGGAATGGATCTTGGTTGCTGATAAAATCTGTTGTAGTTATATGATGGTAAACGAATCTGTGTGTAGGACTGATTCCCAGAATCATCAGCAGCAGATTGGATTGGAATCAGATTGTGCAAAGTGGGTATAACTTCTTTAAAAGGTGAGTTCATTCGATTCTTTGTACAAATCAGTGTTTTTAAGTTATAGTAACCTTGGTATATTTGTATGAACTGACTGAGGATTGATTAGAATGAGTAGATTGAACTGATTTCATGTTTTAAATCGATTTGAGGACTTGTTGAACGGGCAGTACGCAAAACCTTGAAAGTCCCGGTAGTTGAATGTCCAGGTAGTGGAAGTCCCGGTAGTGGAAGTCCCGGTAGAGGGAAGTCCTGGTAAAGGCAAGTCCCGGTAGATGCAAGTCCCGGTAGAGGCAAGTCCCGGTACAGGTGAGTCCCGGTACAGGTGAGTCCCGATACAGCATATCGGGAGTTGAGTAAAGAAACCAGTATATCTAAATGGTATCAAAATTTGATATGGCTCAAGGATCTGATAAGTTAAGTATCTAGAGGCCTTGTATTTTATGTATCTTTCTGGATGTAATGAAATGTGCATTTATGTAAATCGTGGAGATATGCGATTTAGGAATTGTGATGGGAATTATATAGCTTGAACATACACACCCTTGAAAAGTAGTATGTTAGGTTTATAGACTGCGCTAGTCGATGCTAGGCAGGAATGTGTTAAGTGTAATGAATAAGGTTTGCTCATACTGAATGATATGAGGAATCTATATTAAGTAAATACTTGTATGAGTACAATTAGGTGATATGGATCCATAGGCATTAGCTTGATATACACACATAGAATTGATGTGAGTAATCATAATTCCTGTGTGTATGTGAAATAAGGAATTGATGTGAGTAATCATAATTCCTGTGTGTATGTGAAATAAGGAATTGATGTGAGTAATCATAATTCCTGTGTGTATGTGAAATAAGGAATTGATGTGAGTAATCATAATTCCTGTGTGTATGTGAAATAAGGAATTTATGTGAGTAATCATAATTCCTGTGTGTATGTTAAATGTGGAATTGATGTGAGTAATCGTAATTCCCATTTATGTGAAATAAGGAATTGATGTGAGTAATCATAATTCCTGTGTGTATGTTAAATGTGGAATTGATGTGAGTAATCGTAATTCCCATTTATGTGAAATAAGGAATTGATGTGAGTAATCGTAATTCCTATTTGCATTATTAAGAAATGTGGAATTGATGTGAGTAATCGTAATTCCTGATTTCTTAGGATGAATATAGATTGACATGAGTAATTGTAATCTCTACATCCTTTCTAATAAATGGGCATATGTGGTTGCGATTTATTAGATGAGAGCATTGATCTAGAATCTGGGATTGATTCGTAAAAGGCTCTGGTATATGATAATATGACTAGGTGAATTAGTCATAATTATGGAGGTGGGATAGATTCCCAGTAGTGAAAGGAGTTGTTGTACGGTAAGAAAAGGAATAATCAGGTTTGTTGTAACTTGTTTACATTGATTTTACAAATGTTATCTTGGAAACTAATGTTCTCACTAGGCGTTGGCCTAATCGTTTCAAATGATGTTTTCTTACCAGGTACCAGCTCGGGGAGGTAATGGGTTGTGGAACGAGCGTTTTGATATAACAGAGGTGGATGATTTTAACAAAGAAGAGATTTTGATGGATTGATAGATTATCTGAAGGATCATGTAAAGTGAATACACTCTGGATGGTTAATCTACTGTCTGTTTTTATAAGTTGAAGTGTTTATTGTCATAACCTGTTATAACTTGAGGTTTAAATTGGCTCTGATTTTGGGGCGTTACAATATGGTATCAGAGCAATAGTTTAAGCGAACTAAGTATGCTGAGGAGGTACTTAGACTTAAGCTGAGATGAATTAAGTTATGATATGTGAGAAAGGGGTAGAAATACTAAGACGGGATAGTCTTAGAGTCAACAGAAATACGTGAATTTAGTACTGTAGCAATGGCAACGAGAATTCTCATGTAAAGTATATTCACAATTTCAATTAGCTACTGTTATTATGAATATAAGTTACACGAGCATACTTGTTTCTAAATTGTCACAGTGACTAATGGTCGGTAAATAACGTTTTGCATGTCTATACTCGTCTAAACATTTCTTATGGTTATCTCTTTGTGTTATAGTAGAACAATTTAAGGTGAGTATAGATTTTCAAGCAATAGATGGTAATGTTATTTTGAGACCCGGAGATCGAGTTACGGTTAATGTCGGTATGTTAGACCAAGAAGTAGTTGAGTAAAGATTTGATGATGAACAATGACTCTAAGGAGGTTTGCAAATCCAAGTTGGGGAGCGGATGCTAATGAAAGAGTTAAGGTTCAGAAAATATGAAAGGATGGATTCTTGTTCTTTCTGGACTTTTAAATTGTGGTTAAGTATGTAAGACTTAAAGGGAAGAGATGTACAAAATATTTCATGTTGGTATAATGTGATTTCTTTTACTAAAGTAGGAATGGATGAGAAAATGGTTGTGTAGAAGAACCAGAGGCATTTGTGGAAAGATCGGTTAGAAAGCTACGTAATGGCAAGAAATTAATTATGTTGAAAGTACAGTGGAAACACCATCGAGGTGCTAATGTGACTTTAGAGTCGGAAGAGAATATGAAGGATAGGTATCCCCATCTGTTTACCTAATCTTGATTTCGGGGACGAAATCATTTTCAAGTTGGGGAGTATTGTAACATCCTGAATTTTCAATTATAGTAATTTAATGAGAATTGGGATCTAATTGTATTTTGGTTTAAAACCATGAATTATGTTGTAATTTATAATTCAATAGGGTTAAAATACAAGGGTTTAAAGTTTGGTGTTGTTTTGAGAAATAATGGAAACTTGGAGGTGTATTGGGTCATTTGACAAAAGTGTGTGGATAAGAGATGAAGATTGAGAATAATATCTCATTTTGGTCCGAGTCGGTTTAGAGAGAAGTCAGAGAAGGAGAAAAGGGAGAATGAAGGAAAACAAGGGTTTGGTCTTCAAAATTGGTAAGGAATGGATCTTGGTTGCTGATAAAATATGTTGTAGTTATATGATGGTAAACGAATCTGTGTGTAGGACTGATTCCCAGAATCATCAGCAGCAGATTGGATTGGAATCAGATTGTGCAAAGTGGGTATAACTTCTTTAAAAGGAGAGTTCATTCGATTCTTTGTACAAATCAGTGTTTTTAAGTTATAGTAACCTTGGTATATTTGTATGAACTGACTGAGGATTGATTAGAATGAGTAGATTGAACTGATTTCATGTTTTAAATCGATTTGAGGACTTGTTGAACGGACAGTACGCAAAACCTTGAAAGTCCCGGTAGTTGAATGTCCCGGTAGTGGAAGTCCCGGTAGTGGAAGTCCCGGTAGAGGGAAATCCCGGTAGAGGCAAGTCCCGGTAGAGGCAAGTCCCGGTACAGGTGAGTCCGGTACATGTGAGTCCCGGTACAGCATATCGGGAGTTGAGTAAAGAAACCAGTATATCTAAATGGTATCAAAATTTGATATGGCTCAAGGATCTGATAAGTTAAGTATCTAGAGGCCTTGTATTTTATGTATCTTTCTGGATGTAATGAAATGTGCATTTATGTAAATCATGGAGGTATGCGATTTAGGAATTGTGATGGGAATTATATAGCTTGAACATACATACCCTTGAAAAGTAGTATGTTAGGTTTATAGACCGCGCTAGTCGATGCTAGGCAAGAATGTGTTAAGTGTAATGAATAAGGTTTGCTCATACTGAATGATATGAGGAATCTATATTAAGTAAATACCTGTATGAGTACGATTAGGTGATATAGATCCATAGGCATTAGCTTGATATACACACATGGAATTGATGTGAGTAATCATAATTCCTGTGTGTATGTGAAATAAGGAATTGATGTGAGTAATCATAATTCCTGTGTGTATGTGAAATAAGGAATTGATGTGAGTAATCATAATTCTTGTGTGTATGTGAAATAAGGAATTGATGTGAGTAATCATAATTCCTGTGTGTATGTGAAATAAGGAATTGATGTGAGTAATCATAATTCCTGTGTGTATGTTAAATGTGGAATTGATGTGAGTAATCGTAATCCCCATTTATGTGAAATAAGGAATTGATGTGAGTAATCATAATTCCTGTGTGTATGTTAAATGTGGAATTGATGTGAGTAATCGTAATTCCCATTTATGTGAAATAAGGAATTGATGTGAGTAATCGTAATTCCTATTTGCATTATTAAGAAATGTGGAATTGATGTGAGTAATCGTAATTCCTGATTTCTTAGGATGAATAGAGATTGACATGAGTAATTGTAATCTCTACATCCTTTCTAATAAATGGGCATATGTGGTTGCGATTTATTAGATGAGAGCATTGATCTAGAATCTGGGATTGATTCGTAGAAGGCTCTGGTATATGATAATATGACTAGGTGAATTAGTCATAATTATGGAGGTGGGGTAGATTCCCAGTAGTGAAAGGAGTTGTTGTACGGTAAGAAAAGGAATAATCAGGTTTGTTGTAACTTGTTTACATTGATTTTACAAATGTTATCTTGGAAACTAATGTTCTCACTAGGCGTTGGCCTAATCGTTTCAAATGATGTTTTCTTACCAGGTACCAGCTCGGGGAGGTAATGGGTTGTGGAACGAGCGTTTTGATATAACAGAGGTGGATGATTTTAACAAAGAAGAGATTTTGATGGATTGATAGATAACTTGATTAATCTGGTTGTAGTAACATAATTAGATTGATAGGTTATCTGAAGGATCATGTAAAGTGAATACACTCTGGATGGTTAATCTACTGTCTGTTTTTATAAGTTGAAGTGTTTATTGTCATAACCTGTTATAACTTGAGGTTTAAATTGGCTCAGATTTTGGGGCGTTACACATAGTTGACGTTAAACTTGTCTTCATGGATCAGAAGTAAACAACTAAAATTATCAGCGATCATCAACAAGACTGAACAGGCTCAGGTCTCATTGATGAACAGTATCGCTGAATGTATAATCTAAAGAACATGAGTTTCCTATCAGCGGTACTGTTTAGACATAGTACTTATCAGCGATAGTGAAACTCTAATACATATTGTCTACTTACAATTTTCACTAAATGATTCTTAGAGAGTCATTATCAAATAACTGAGGGTTTGGATCAAGAATCTCCCCCTATTTGATTATGACATAGCAACAAAAGAAAATTGGTAAGTATGTAAACATAAGGATAAAAAGAACTCATAAAATATTTGCCCCTTTTACTGTTTTTCTGGGATCTTTTAAGTACTGATGGAGTAAAGTACATTCGCTGAAATTTTTCTTTAAACTTCGTATAAGTTACAGAGGGAAGTAGAAAAATTACAAGTACAACAAATAAATTTACAAGTACAAAAGATATAAGCTGATAATCATAGAAGAATTACAAGGAATCCTATCAGCTATACAGGTTCATCCTTAATGAGAAGTTCATCAAGGGACTTTGTGGTAGGGATCATCCAGTCAGGGACTTCTTGTCCAAGATCTCGTCTTTGCTTAGCTTCTTTAAAGATCAGAGGTTTGAAGAAGTGTCCGAGAAGGTCTTATCTGAATCCGCACCAATAGACGAGATCTCTGAGCTGTTTGATAGGGGCAATGCATAGCTCAGAGACGCGTTGGAAGCATTCTCGTCCATCGTAGTCTCTGAAGAAGATACCAAAAGGATTGCTTAAGACTTTAACAGGAACAAAGCGTTCACCAGGGGGCAGGGAGATGTCGAGAGCTGAGAGATCAGGTTCAGGACCAAGGACTTCTTCGTGTGAAAAGTCGATTCCGGTTTCGTTTCTGGTAGGAGGACCTGAGCCTGAAGGTATTATCTTTTTCTTTGCAGAGGACCTTCTTTGGTGAACTTGAGCAGCAGGAGGAGGAGGAATATCCACAGCAGATGTAACCAAGTCGATCTGTGTATTTATTATTTTCTCGACATGGCTTTTAAACGCTGAGCGAGATCGCTGAATGGCTATTCGCATTTCCAACCACTCAGAGAAACCGTACTTCTTGATCGTAAAAACTTAGATGGTTTCCTTAGTACAATTTTCTCTGAATATGTCAACTTCAACAATAGGAACGTTTATGGACATTCTGTGAGTTCTAGATCCGTGCAACGAACAATAAGAAATCAATAGATAATAACACACGATATGATTTCAACTTGTCATCCACTTTACTTTCAATATTGAGAGAGAATTACAATAAGCTTTGGAAAGTTAAAATGAACAACTACCCTATAATTCTAAGGCTAAAATACATTAAATACTCTGGGCCCGTGGTTAACAAGCCCACGACCCGTTCACTAACAAGGCTCAATTTAAACAAATTCAATTCAACCCCTGAACTTCTATTCAACATAAATTGACCCTAACAATCTCCCCCTTTGAATTGAAGTTCGAGTTCGCGCCAGTTTGTGAAATATCTTTTACGGAGCGTAAAGTGTACCTCAAACATTCGGATGGCACGACGATAGTCGATGCATTCTTCAACCACTTCTAAGGCTTTTCGAGCAGTAGTTTCATTCGGATTGGGAACATACGAGAGCCTTTGATTTTCAGATTCGAAGGAGATGATTTTTCGAAGAGCATCTTGAACTTCGAAGAGCGTGCCATCGCAGAATCTGTCTACCTGACTGAAGCACATAAGTCTTTTTTCATTCTGACCATTGATGTAGACTATCCTAAATTCTGGTTCCAGAAGCAGTGCGTTCTCGGGATACAACTTCAGTTCGGGCACTTTCAGATTCGGCTTTAACAGGTTTACCTTCTTAGCTCTGTTCTCGATTGCCATTTGGATGTCCATGAGATAGGACATCATGATGGTACGGACTAGGAATCGACGAACAACTTCGAGCGCTTTGGTTACTTGAAGCGGTCGGATAGTTCTGGTACGTAGATCTTTCAGTATAGCATAGAATTCGAACGATCGGAGGTGCTGGAAGTCGGCCTTAGAGAATCGCCATTCATTTCCGTCTTCTCGACGGACGGTGAAGATGGGAAACATAACTTTCAGAATTCTACCTGTTTGGATATTCAGCACTTCGGTGATCTTATGCTTGGCTCAGACTTGGCTAACTGGCAGACAACACTTCATTGCGTTTATGTACTGGCTTTGGTATTCAGGGTTGGAACTGTAAATACCAATGTAAAAAGTAGGCTCGATAGGGCGTAACCTGTGGACGAATAGCCTTTTCAGAGATTCCTCCAGGTGAGGAATAAACATCGTGATCTTCTCTCTTCGGATCTACTGCTGTTGAGGAGGAGGAAGATCAGAAGCTGTCAGTTGTTGTTGAGGAGATGTCGGAATATCAGCAGTTGTAGATTCGGGTCTTGTAGAAGTTTCGGCGGCTTGAGCAGAGTGAACGGGTGTACCATACAGATTATGAAGCAAAAATTGGTCGTAGTCAACATTATCGTCTTCATCAGTTGGAAAGACCAGATTTACCTGGAGATTTACGGCACTGGCGGATTTTTCATACCATGCATCTTCGGTCTCCGGGTCGGTCTGTGTGTTTGGATCAACAAGGTTGAGTGTAGATCCATCTGATGTATCAAAGTTGACCAATTCCTGTGTTGTTCCCTCAGGCTTTTCAACCGTCGGGTCTTCGTCATTAGAGATGTCCATATCCTGTACCATCTCGACTAAAGGCAACTCGGCTTCGGGTTGTTCTTCAGTTGTAGTTGCCGCAGTTGACGGTTCCTGTTGAACCATGGTAGTTTTGGTAAGGATCTGGGGGGTCTCGGTTAATCTTTGTCTTTTATTCTCCCCCTCACGGTGACCAGGATCATCCTGATCATCGTGTCTGCGCTTTTGACCGCCAACTTGACTTTTGCAGGTTTCTTCCATGGAGGCGACTCTCTCGGAGAGCGTTTTAAGCGCTTATTGAACATTTGAGAGTCGTGTCAAGCTGATCCATGCGAGTGGTTATTGATGACGAAGGAGCATTAACCTGGGATTTTAGAACGGAGATCAGGTCTGCTTCAGTAGAGGCATCGGTATCTTGGTGTTGGAGCAACTGAGTTAGGAGCAAGGTCTTCAAAGTATCCACCGAATAGATAGGCTGAACGGGAGCCGGTTGTGGTGTCGGTGCAGTATCAGGTTTGACCATTTTCTCTTTACCTTTGATCAGAGTCTTCAGTTTGTCGAGCTCATTGGTGAAGCGCTGCTCCATGGCCTCGCGGACGGCCGTTAGGGCACCGTCCAGATATCCCTTTGACACTAAGTCGGGTAATGTAACTCCGGGATCACTTAGATTACCCGTTGAGGCATCTACCTTGGAGGCAGAGCCACCTACGTTCACGGTTGGCGCAGGGATAGCCGTGGTAGGATTTCCTTCCGATCCTCGTGTTCCGCTTAAAGGCGGAGACACTACGGAAGTTCCGATCGAGTCACGAAGAGCATCGATTTGTGGGATCTCGTCTTGTGTCCTAGCCGAAAAATATAATATTTCAAGTGGCTCTAGACTCAATGGTGCACTGAAAGAAGTCGAGACCGGGGGCTGCTGGCCTCTTGTTTCAATACCAGTACCCTCCGAGTGAGAGACTGGTAGAAGTTGTGCTTGATCCCCGTGAGAAGTTGAAACATCCGCCTTTTTAGAGACGGATGAGTGGCTGAGGAGGTTGTGCAATTGCGCCGCTGGGTCCACGGCGGCTTCTTCAATTCCCCGTCCCAACGGATGAGACAGGATAGCATATGTGGCTACCCGGATGACACTTGGCTGGATTCGCTCAGAAGCCTCTTTATCTTTACGGCTTAATCTTTCTTGGTTCGCTTTCGACCGTAATTCCCTCCGTCTCACATGTTCTAACTCATCACCTAATACTCCATCGGTTCTCTATGTATCTCCCATATCAGGTTGAGTAGTAGGGATAGGAGGGGGTACCGGTGAGTCAGAAGTGGTTCCTTCGGTAAAGTCTGGGTTTGGTCCGATACGGGGTGGGATTAGAGATGCGCGGATGGCACGGTCCGTATCGGATTCAGTGGAGTCAGATTCCACATCTTCAACTTGGTGTTGTGGTGAAGGAGGGTCAGAGATATAGGGCTTGGTGTCACGATGGAGCATCGGTCGAGATGATGTACCGACTGGATGGGATTGGCTAGAACTGGGACGCGTATCCACTGCACCGCCCGCTTCGGTTCCCCTCCCGTGTAATCTCATCACACCCTGCCCGGGAGGCCCTGCTACCCGGGCCCTTCCTCCTCTCGTCCTAGGACCCTCACGTCTCTCGAGTCTATCTCCCTGGGGAGGTCCCTCCGGCGCTGGCTGGACCATGGGAGCAACTAACTCTCTCCTATATTCTACCACACTCGGTGCATTGGGGTCTGCGTGTGCCAGTAGGGCTTCATGTATGGGCATGGCTATGGCATTGGACGGGTTTCGAATCACCATATATTGCAAATGGAAAGGAGGACATACCGGATGGTTAATGCGTCGCGGTATTGCTGGATTCGCGTCCATATGTTGTTTGATGGCCAGAGAGAGGAATCGAGGATAAGGAAGGAATTTCTTCTGTTTTGTAACCCCGATATGCCTAATAGCTGTAACAAGCTCGCGCCATATGATCATTGCGAAGTCGACGTGTCGGTTGTAGCATACCGCATGGAATAGACGCATGAAGTCGGCTGTGCACTGGTCTATTCCCTTCCATCTGGATGAGAGACACCTGTTCAGAATTGTGAACAACGTGTACCAGATGGGCGCCAGATATTTTCGGTTGAACCCGGAAGGACGGTGGAGGTCGTGGTTGTATCCGAGTGCGCGGACTTGAGCGCACATAGTGTCGTCATTGACCGCGGGGTCGTAGTGTTGATGTTCGCCGGCGGTGGCTTCGGGTAGAGATAGGAGGCGTCGGAACGTGTCAGGTGTGAGCATGAATGGATGGTTGTCGATCCGCACCATGATGGTCTGTGAATTAGCAGTCGTGATGACTTGTGCGGTAAGCCATACTTGATAAACATACATAGTAGGGACTTCGGCTGTTGCAGTGAGGGCCTCACGGAGAGGATGACCTAATAGGAAGTCCACGACCACACGGTGTTGTGGTTGTGGTCGGAACTCCGTAGCGTCTAGATGATGGTTGTTGGCCTCTAGCTCAATGCCATGGTCAGGGGCGACCAAAGCGTTATCGGCTGCTTCATCGATAAATTCCTCTTGAGGAGGAATTTGCTCTTCCGGATTTTGTTGTTGTTGTTGATCCGCCATGGAATATCTGTAAAATAACCAAAGTTAGTAATCAAGACGGATAAACAAGTTTTGGCGCGTACCTTTGCAGTAAATGGCTCAATCTGAGACAGATTGAGGACTGGCAGTGAGATAACAGGTACTGGACTGGTAAATGCAGGGGTGTCCGGACAAGACAATGGAAAACAAGACTTTCCGGACAACCATGGTGTCCGGACAAAAGGTATCCGAACGTCAAAGGTTTCCGGATGAGAATATAGTTTCCGGACAAAAGGAGTATTCCGGACAAAAGGGTGTCTGGATAACAATGGTTACCGGACATAAAGGGTTCCGGACACCTCAACTATCCGGTAGTTGAACTTACCGGAAACCCTGAGGTTTCCGGACAACTAGGTTTTCCGGATGTTGATGGTTTCCGAACCAAATATCTATCTTATGAAGCTTTCCGGATGAATAAGAATGTGTCCGGATACTTTGAAAGTATCCGGACGACCTACGAATTCGTAAATTACACCCAAATCGTAAGCAAATCACGAATCTAAGCATTTATGACGAAGCTAAGATGTGTAGTGAGCAATACTAAGGACAAATTCGGGCTCAGGCGAGATGATTGAGCCCCAGTGGTATGCGACCGTATCAACGGGGTTTGCAAACCCTGAGGGTCTCCAGATTTAAGCATCGTACGGTGGAAAATCGATGTAACATTCACAATAACAATTGATAGAGGTTAAGAAACACATACCGTGGATTGGAAGACGAATGAGACGAGTATGAGAAATCCATGAAGGTGTCCGAAGAAGAGAACTCGAGAGGGTTTAGACAAAGGGTTTTTTAGGTTTCGAGTAGAATCCGGATAATGAAATAAGAGGAATCCGGAAGCCTTTTATAATAACCCAACAATCCGGGTGGGTCTACCCGGATACCCATCCGGTCCGAAAAGTGGACTGTCCGGACAGATGAGTATCCGGAACCTATCCGGACACTTATGATATTTAAAAAAATTCCTCTCAGTTTTCAAACAAAATGGTACCCTTAGTATTGTGACAGAACTTTCTCTCGCTCCCCCTCAAACAGAGAATGGGGAAAAAACTTGCTCCCCCTCGGATAGTGCAAAATTGTGCAATGTAGAGTCCGACACAACAAAAACTTTTGTACATTTAAAGAAAAAAATGCTGTGTCGCTCCCCCTCAAACGATGAACATAAGATGATATGCTCCCTCTCAGAATTTGCGCGTAGAGTGAAATGGACACGGGAGAATCCACACACAAAAAAACTTTTCATCAGTTAAAAAAATTGTGTGTGACGCTCCCCCTCAACAGTAGAGTACTCTTACCTGATACCAGGACGTGCTCCCCCTGAACACATGGACACTCGTGAAAGCACAAATATAAGAAAATAAATTAGACTACGGTATAAAATAAAAGAAACACACATGGAAAGAAAGGAAACAAATGAAATCTACCTAATAAATACAGAGACTCGACCTAACTGTGTAACTATGACAAGTAGAATACAAGTGCGAGAAAGTGTATGCTCAATCATCAGGAGTGTGAACACCGGATGATGAGTAGACATTTACTCGTAGATGTATGGAACTTGTAACGAGCACACAATCAGATCAAGTCTTCAGATTTAGCATACCTAACTTGGACACCAGAGTATTAAAACGTTTTTCATCCAAGGGTTTTGTAAACAGGTCTGCTAACTGATGCTCAGTATTTACAAAGTAGAGTTCGACCGTACCTCTTTCAACATGATCCTTAATGAAATGGTACCGAATGTCGATGTGCTTGGTCTTAGTGTGTTGGACCGGGTTGCTTGATATGGCAATTGCGCTCTTCGAGTCGCAGTAAATGGGCACCTTTACGTAAGTAAATCCGTAGTCCTTGAGTTGGATCCACATCCAAATTACTCGAGAACAGCAGCTCGCGGCGGCCACGTACTCCGCCTCGGCAGTCGACGTAGAGACGCACTGCTGCTTCTTTGATGCCCAACTCACCAGGCTATCTCCCAAGAACTGCACATGCCCCGATGTGCTCTTCCGGTCCATCATGCTGCCCGCGTTGTCCGCAATAGAATAAGCAGATAGCTCAAAACCTGTCTCTTTCGGGTACCACAAGCCAAGATCAGAAGTACCGCATAGATAACGAAAAATTCGTTTCCAGCTATTAAATGAGACTCTTTCGGTTTTGACTGAAACCAGGCGCATAGAAAAGTGGAAAACATGATATCCGGGCTACTCGCAGTTAAATACATCAAAGAACCGATCATTCTCCGATACAGTTTAGTGTTCACATCCTTTCCTTTAGGATCGGCGTGAAGCTTTGTACCGGGTGCCATGGGAGTTTTCATTGGTGAGGACTGTTCCATCTGGAATTTCCTAAGAATATCCCGGATGTACTTAGCCTGGTTTATGAATATCCCGGTCGACAGTTGTTTAACTTGAAGACCCAGGAAGAAATTCATCTCACAAAGCATACTCATTTTAAAAAATTGTCCCATAAGTTTGGCAAAGTTCTTTGCATACTGAGGATTAGTAGAACCGAAAATAATGTCATCGACATACACTTGTACTAAGACAATATGACCTTTTTCGTTCTTGATGAATAGAGTTGAATCGATCTTACCTCGTGTGAATTGTGACTTTAGCAAGAACTCGGATAGAGTGTTATACCAGGCTTGCGGAGCTTGCTTTAGACCATAAAGCGCATTGTCTAGAACGAAGACATGATCAGGCTTCGAATCGTCCACGAATCCTTCTGGTTGCGAGACGTACACTTCTACCTTTATATCGTCGTAGAGGAATGCGGTCTTCACATCCATTTGGAAGACCGTGAAGTTCTTGTGCGCGACGTATGCAAGGAACATACGTATAGCTTCTATCCTTGCTACCGGAGTGTATGTCTCGTCGTAGTCGATCCCTTCTTGCTGACGGTATCCCTTAGCCACAAGATGCGCCTTGTTGCATACGACGATGCCGTCCTCGTCCTTCTTGTTCTTGAAGATCCACTTGGTTTCGATCACCGTCTTGTGGGATGGACGTGGAACAAGTCGCCATACCTTGAGAGCATCGAATTGGTTGAGCTCCTCTTGCATGGCTATGATCCAGTCCGGATCTTTGAGTGCTTCGCGTACATTTGTCGGTTCGATCTTGCTCAAGAAGTCGGAGAAGAGGCAGAAGTTGGCGGATGCGCCTCGCGTTTGTACAGGAGTGGAGAGATCACCGATGATTTGATGCAGGGGATGAGATTTCGTCCACTTGGTGGTGTGTGGAAGCGGCTGTTGAGTTGAATGGGAGGTGTCCGGATCCACATAGTTACCGGATGGTAGGTCTTGTACTGCTTCAAGTGTAGCCGGTTGGTTTCTCGGAGGAGACGAGGGAGGATTCGTCGCAGGTTGAACAACTTCTGGTTCCAAGGAATTCAGAAGTTGATCGTTGATTGTTGCAGATGACGAATCATTAGGAGCGATCTCCGGATTTGTTATTGGTTCCTCCGGGGGGACTGTAGTATCAGTCGAGGTTGATGATGACGGTTGAGCTGTCCCCACAGTGATGGAAGGCGTGCTTGTCGAAGGCGGCGGACCGAATAGATTCGCCGAATTCTCGATGCGAGCAGCTTCAGGTCGTGGTTGTGCTGAGACATTAGGTTTAGAAGCGTTAAATATGTCATCATAAAAATACTTGAACAATAAATCTAAATCTGAAATATCAGCATTCGATGAAGATGCATGATTCGGATTTATTGTCGCTTGTGCCGATCCCGAACGTGGAGGTTCGGAAGCTAGCACGCCAGTTAAACCGGGTTCTGAACTGAGGTGTTCAGAAGTCAAATCTGCGGCTTCGTCGAATGTCATGTTTACACTTTCGATAACGGTTTTAGTCCGTTTGTTGTAAACGCGATATGCCTTAGCCTGCATGGAGTATCCGATGAAAACTCCTTCGTCCGCTTTTGGGCTGAATTTGCCGAGATCGTCCTTGACGTTTAAGACGTAGCACGTGCATCCGAGTGCATGGAAGTACTTGATGTTCGAAATGCGTTTGTTGATGATCTCGTATGGCGTCTTGTTGAACCGCTTGTTGATGATGGAGCGGTTTTGCGTGTAACAATCAGTAGACACCGCTTCGGCCCAGAGAAATAGCGGCAGTTTGGATTGGGAAAGCATGGTACGAGCTGCTTCGACGAGGGTACGGTTGCGTCTTTCCACCACTCCGTTTTGCTGAGGAGTGCGTGCCGTCGAAAAGGTTTGCAAAATACCGACTAAAGTCAAGTAGTCGTTCACCGTTTGGTTCTTGAATTCCATCGCGTTGTCGGTCCTGATAGTCTGAACTGCACTTTGAAGATTCAGCTGGATGGTCTTCAAATGGTTGATGATCAGCTCCGGATTTTCATCTTTCGAGCGAAGGAACTTGACCCAAGTATAGCGCGAGAAGTCATCCACCATCACCAGGACGTACTTGCGCTTGTTGATGCTTTGAACATGCATCGGTCCACACAAATCCATATGGATAAGTTCGAGGCACCGGAACGTGCTCGGAGCTGCCTTCGGCTGATGCGTCGCTCGCTTCATCTTTCCCATTTCACATGCCCCGCAGAGATGATCCTTCACGAATTGAAGATCGGGCATGCCTTTCATGTGTCCGCCCAGCACCAGTTTGTTGATACTCTTGAAGTTTAGGTTCGATAGTCTTCGATGCCAAATCCAAGCTTGCTCGGAATTAGCCTTTGACATGAGGCAGACGGGTTATCGGGCTTCAGGGCTGCGAGGTCGATGGTGTAGAGGTTGGTCTTGCGCTTTCCAACCAGTAGCTCCACTCCGTCGTCATTGAGTATCCTACACCTTTTGGCTTTGAACCGGACCTCGAGATCTTTGTCACAGAATTGGCCGATGCTGAACAGATTGTGTCCCAATCCCGCAACGTGTGATACCTTCTTGATAGTGATCTTGTCTTGGATAATGTCGCCGTAGCCCACAATCGGCGCCTTGTCGTCGTTCCCAAATCTCACGTCTCCACCATATTCTTCCTTGTAGTTCGTGAGAAGCTCCCTCCTTCCGGTCATGTGCTTGGAGCATCCAGAGTCTAAGCACCACACATGATCGTGCTGCAAAAACAAGTTTAGCGGATTTTAGGTCCCCATATTTGCATGGGTCCTGGAGGGTTAGATTTGACACCTCTCGGAGGAACTTGCTTTGACACAGATTTCCCCTTAGGTGTAGGTTTTACACCGTTTGAAGGAACTGGTTTTGGCACAGGTTGCCTCTTAGGTGTAGGTTTTACACCTTTTGGAGGAACTGGTTTTGTAGCAGGTTGCCTCTTGGGTGCCGGTTTAACCTCAGTAGGAGAAACCCGTTTGGGAATGGGTTTTCTCTCCTGCTGTGGTTTAACCTCTGATTGGGACCCCCGTTGAGTATGGTGTTTCCTTTTATTTTTACGGGGTTTTATTTTGGGTGTATGATTATATATATGATATGACCCAAACCAATCATTATTATTTATATCATCAAAGTCATTCCAACCACAACTAGAACAACACCAACAATCATGCGATAACTGAATCAATTGCTGAATGGAATAAAGTTTAATTGGAAAAGAAACATCGCGTTTAACAAAATCATTCCTATGATTCCAAGCACAATCGTTTTGGTTCATTCTAGGGAAAAAACAGTATTGAAAGACTTTGATGCTGCATCCTCGACAGGTTCCTTAGCTAGCCACTTTGGTTTTTCTTGTTTAGCGCGCCCATTTTTATCTGAAACAACATGGACAGCATGTTCAGTGACTTTTGAAGAAGCGGTATTTTTGGTAGGCAATTGCTCGGTCTTGCCTCGGCTGTGATTGTTTTTGAGAAACGGGTTGAGATTTAGAAATCTTAATCACAGCTGGGGCCTTTGTTTTTGAACAGCCACCATTTAGAAAATTGACCGGTTGATTGACTACAGGAGACAGAAAATCAGTATGACTCGGAAGAGGTTTGTCGAAGGGGAACGACTCAAACTCTTCTTCAGAATTGCCTTCGGAGTTCATATATTCAGAAAAATCGACATCCGGAATTACAGGACTTGGATCGGTCGAGGAAGGCGAGGAACACTTAGTGCTTGTGTGCTTTGGGGAATTTGGTGCGGAAGCTAAGAAAAAATCAGATTTCAAATTCCTTAAAACACTCTCGTCTTGAGAATCTTTATCGTCTTGTGTTGAAGAGGTTTTGCTTATGAAAGCTTTACACGAAGACGTGTCCGATGAGTTAGAGGAAGAATCAGGTGAAATCTGCTTTTCAGATTGGAGTTGGTCAATCTGCTCTTGGAGCTGACCATTTCTCGTATACTCCTGCATCGCATCTGTTGCCAAGGCAGCCAGTTGTGATGTGAGCTTAGTGATTTCACACCGAAGAATTTCCTGTCCTTCATCAGACACAGTTTCGGTTTTGACCAATTTTAGATTTTCAAGTTCCTTGATTAGCGCTTGCTTTTCCTTTTGAAAATTCGACCTTTCTTTCTCGAGTGACTCCTCTAACTTGACTATCTTTGCTTCCAAGATGAGAGGGGGAACATAGAGTTTGAACTCATCCGTCTCAGTCTTGGTTTCGGTTGCTTGGACCTCATCCTTTTTTGTAATAACCAGGTATTTTATCTAATTTAAATTTGAAAATTTTATGAGTTATTGTGTTAGTGTTTTATGAAGTTAGGAGTTAAGGGGTAAGTTTTAATTTTTAATTGGAAGTTTGGGGGTAAATCTTGCCAATTGAGTAAAGCCTAGGGTCTATTTGGTCATCTTATCTAAACCACTCACCACCACCGCCATACTTCCATATGAAGTAAGAGGTGCCATTCTTTGACACATTTAGAAATTTGCTAAGAAAGTGTGTGTGTGTGTGTGAGTCATTTACGGAAGAAGAGAGGAGAGAAAAGAAGGTGAATTGAAGAAGGAAAAATTACTGATTTCTGCAGCTGAGTTTTTAATTCAATCCAAGAAATACAAGGTAAACAATCTTGCAAATCCTTGCTATTATGTTCTTAGGTTTTTCTATAAGTTTTTAGAAGTGGGTTTTGTTAAAAATTGATGTTTTGGGAAATCTAAGCTTAAGGTTAAGTTAGGTTCATAGTATTAAACATATCTGTACCTTTACAGCAGCATGCTTAGCTTAAAAGTATGATTTCTGGGTTTTTAGGATGATCAGTGAACTGAGACATTCAACGAAGTCGCAATGGTTGATTGCGATATTCAACGAAGTCGCAATGGTCGGTTGCGACTTGGCTTTGGAATCGCAATGGTCGGTTGCGACTTGGTTTGGAATCGCAGTAGTTGATTGCAATTTGGGTTTGGAATCGCAGTAGTGGATTGCGACTTGGGATTGGAATCACAATAGTGGGTTGCGATTTAGGGTGAAGTCGCAGTAGATGGTTGCGATTTGGCACTGTGCATTGCGATTCTAATTTACTTTTAGTAGGTTGCGACTTGAGTCGAGGATTTCATAAGTTTTGTTTTAAAAGAGATATTTGGTATTTTTGTGTGATTTCAGATTCTGTGAAGGATTGTCATACGTGATAATTTTCTTGGAAAAGTTTTGGTAATAAACAAAACAGGTGAGTTTTACTTTAAAAGTATTTTTACTGGAATACATTATGTTGATAACAAATGTTTGATAAATTGTATGAATATGTCATACGTGGGTGATTATAATATATTGAGATATTATAATTACGTGAGTATTATATGGGAATATAATACGTGGCCGGGCTTTGGACCGGTGTGTTAAAATTGGCTCGCAACCAATATAGTTGGCCATTGGTGGAAGGATAAGGTGGGATGAGACAGGTATGATGCATCAATCTTGATTGGTATTAATTTACGTGTGATATATGTGTATTTATATAAAGAGTATTTTATATAAATGAATTTTTAATGATTTCCAAATGTCAGGGATTTTCTCACTAGACCCTTAGGTCTAACCCTCATTTTCTGTTTTAAAAATATGTATTCCAGGTGGTGGTTCCAGTAAGACCAAGTGATTAGAACACTTGTTGGATAGCTTTTGAGGAGATGATCGTTAAGGAAAATGTGGATGCTTTTGTACTTATAAACTTGTTATTAGTTACTATGTTATCTAAATAGAATCAAGTTTGTACTGTATTTCTTAAAGTTGTTTAGTCAGACTTTGGGGACCAAATGTGAAATATGAAGTACTTTTGTTGCAAGCATGTAATGAAATATATGATTATATGTATGTTAGGATTTTGGTGTTACAGATGGTATCAGAGCCATAGTTTAAGGGATTTAGGTATTAGTATATGTACCTAGACTTAAACTGCATGTGAAGTAGGATGTCCCTAATATTTTAGAACCTGGGGATGTTAAGTATAAGAGGTAGAAGGAACATCATGTAAGGTAATTTCAAATTACACCAGGCCAGTGTAATTATGATCTTACAGGTACATGTTTGAACTGGAATACCTTGTTATATGGGGTACATGCTTATGTGTATATTAACTTTGTTTGAATCTACAGAATGGCAAGTGGCACTAGACAAAGGAATCAAAGAGGAGGAAGGAATTCGGGTGGAGAGAATCCACCAACAGGAACAGGTGGAAGAGGAGGAGCTCGTGGTGGAGGCAGAATCGGTAGGGGAACTCGGGGCCGAACTGGGGGAAGAACACAACCGCATGGTACAGAGTTTGTTACACGGGATGATTTGACTGCGGAAATGGGGAGATTACAGGATAGCATACAAGCTATGTTCGAACATAATCGTCATAATGAAACTGAAAGACCAAGTCCGGAACACGAAGTTGAAATACCACTTACCTCTACGGTCTTACCGATGATGAAAAGGTGTGACTATAAAATGTTTCTTAGTTGCAAGCCCCCTACATATTCAGGAGATCGGGATCCGGTAAAAGCGATGAGATGGCTGAAAGAAATAGAGGCTATCTTCAAGACGTGTAAATGTGCTGAAGAAGATAAAGTACTTTATGGAGGTGCGATGCTGAAAGGTGATGCTTTGTATTGGTGGGAGGCTCATATAGAATCGAGAGGAACAAATGTATATACTACCTTTTCATGGGAGGAATTCATGTTAGCTTTCACAACACACTTCTGTCCACAAGCTGCTGTTAGACAATTGGAAGAAGAATTTATGAATCTACAACAAGGGAATCTGTCGGTTAGAGATTATACTGCACGATTTTTAGAAAAATCTCGTTTTGCAGGATATTATGTTGCTATAGAGAAGATGAAAATGGAGAGATTTATCTATGGGTTAAATTCAGAGGTCCGAAGACTAGTGACTGCCACGGGGCCAAATACCTTTACAGCTGCGGTGGATGCTGCAGAAAATGTAGAACGAGATAATAAAAGAGATGCCGGAGATAAGAGCTTGGGGAAAAGGAAATGGGAAGGACCACCACAGGATTCAAGGAAGCCTAGATTTCAGAGGTTCGATAACCGTCCGTCGTTTCGACCAGCGGATAGACCATGTCCGAGATGTAATCGCTACCATCAGGGAAATTGTCAAGTGGAATCGCGGGTTTGTTTTAAGTGTGGGAAAACCGGTCATGTTGTTAAAGATTGTCGATTAACGCGGTTTTGCTTTTTGTGTAATTCTCCGGATCACCTCCAATCAGATTGTCCAAGAGGTAGAATACAACAAGGGGGAACATCCGGGAAACCAGCCATTACTAGACCAGTAGTCCCAAGAATAGAACCGCCGAAAACGAGGGGTCGTACATTCTAAATGACAGCTAAAGAGGCGGAGGAAACTCCGGATGTGGTCACAGGTACATTTCTCATAAACTCCACGAGTGCTAAAGTGTTATTTGATTCCGGTGCAAACCGATCTTTTGTGTCTCCCTCCTTTGCTGCTCACATGCATTTAGAGCCTAAAATGTTAAATCATGCTTTATTAGTAGATACTGCAAATGATAGCCAGGTGGCAGTTAAAGAAGTTTTTGATCGTTGCATGATAAATATAGAGGGGTGTGGAGTACCGATACAACTATTTCCAATAGCTTTGATTGAATTTGATGTGGTAGTAGGAATGGATTGGTTAGCTGAAAATCAGGCTAACATAGTTTGTGATAAGAAAATAATCAATGTCGTTTTACCTGATAAGAGATCAGTAGTGATTTATGGAGATCGTAAGAATCATCAGTCCAGTCTTATATCTATGGGAAAAGCCCGTAAATGTGTCAACAAGGGTTGCTCTAGTTATTTAGCTTATGTGATAGACAGTAGGCCTGAAAAGATTAAGCTGGAGGATATTTCTATCGTTAGTGACTATCCAGAAGTTTTCCCTGAAGACTTGGATAGTCCTCCTCCTGTTAGACAAGTAGAATTTGGTATTGACTTAATCCCAGGAGCCGCTCCTATCGCTCGTGCGCCATACCGATTAGCACCTCCAGAGATGAAAGAAATTATGGTACAGCTTCAAGATTTATCTGATAAGGGCTTCATCAGACCTAGCTCTTCGCCATGGGGTGCACCAGTTTTGTTTGTAAAGAAGAAAGACGGTTCAATGAGAATGTGTATTGACTACCGGGAGCTGAACAAGCGTACGATTAAGAACAAGTATCCACTTCCAAGAATTGACGACCTCTTCGATCAATTAGTTGGAGCTTGTTACTTCTCCAAGATTGATCTCAGATCTGGCTACCATCAGTTAAAGGTTAAGGAAGAAGACGTTCTGAAGACTGCCTTTCGTACAAGGTACGGTCATTATGAATTTTTGGTGATGCCTTTCGGATTAACGAACGCTCCGGCCGCTTTTATGGATCTAATGAATCGGGTATGTAAGCCTTATCTCGATAAATTTGTCATTGTGTTTATCGATGATATACTTATTTATTCTCGATCCAAAGAGGATCACGCACAACATCTTCGTTTGATTCTGGAGTTTCTGAAGAAAGAAAAGTTGTACGCTAAGTTTTCTAAATGTGAATTCTGGTTGCGGGAAGTTCAGTTTTTGGGTCATGTAGTTTCAGAGAAGGGTATACAAGTTGATCCAGCGAAAGTGGAAGCAATTGAAAGATGGGAACCGCCGAAGACACCAACCGAAGTACGTAGTTTTTTGGGTCTTGCTGGATACTATCGGAAATTTATAAAAGACTTTTCTCGAATCGCGACGCCATTGACTAAGCTGACTCGGAAGAATCTAAAGTTTGAATGGAAAGCAGAACAGGATGAGGCATTCAGAATATTGAAGGAGAAACTTTGTAGCGCGCCGATATTAGCATTGCCAGAAGGTTCCGATGATTTTGTGGTCTACAGTGATGCTTCTAAACTGGGATTGGGATGTGTACTTATGCAGCGTGGAAAAGTGATTGCCTATGCTTCTCGTCAACTGAAGGATCACGAAAGACAATATCCTACGCATGATATGGAACTTGCAGCAGTTGTCTTCGCATTGAAGATTTGGAGACATTATCTTTATGGTTCTAAATGCCAAATTTAAACTGACCATAAGAGTCTCCAACATCTTTTCGATCAAAAGGAAATGAATATGAGGCAAAGAAGATGGTTAGAATTAGTAAATGATTATGATTGTGAAATTCTTTATCACCCTGGGAAGGCGAACGTAGTAGCAGATGCACTGAGTCGTCAAGAAAGAAGTGGAACAATAAAAGCTATATCGTTACGAGCTGAACTCCTTCCTAATATCTTTGACGAATTGCTGAAATGCCAAATAGATGCTTATCAGGAAGAAAGTTTGAAGTCAGAATGGTTGGTGGGAATATCAGCATTGCTTGGGAAAGATGACCGTGGGTTATTGTGCATGGGAAACAGAATTTGGGTACCTCGTTTGGGTGGATTACGTGATCGTGTACTACAAGAAGCTCATCAATCTCGATTTTCTATTCATCCAGGTACAAATAAAATGTATAGAGATTTGAAACAATTCTATTGGTGGCCGGGAATGAAGAGAAATGTTGCTAAGAATGTGGAAGATTGTACTACCTGCAAGAAAGTAAAGATTGAGCATCAGAAGCCGTTTGGTCAATTACAACGACTAGATATACCAATGTGGAAATGGGATCAGATCACTACTGATTTTATTACCAAGTTACCTAGAACTTCAAAGGGATTTGATTCTATTTGGGTGATTGTGGATAGGTTGTCGAAGTCTGCTCATTTCTTGCCGATAAAAGAAACTGATTCCTTGGAACGTTTGGCAAAATTGTACATTAATGAAATAGTAACTCGACATGGAGTTCCAATCTCGATTATTTCTGATCGAGATAGTCGTTTTACTTCCAGATTCTGGAGAAGCTTTCAAAAAGAGATGGGAACATAGATAAAGTTGAGTACAACCTATCATCCTCAGACTGACGGGCAGAGTGAAAGAACAATCCAGACATTAGAAGATATGCTCCGGGCTTGTATAGTTGATTTTGGGGGATCGTGGGATAAACATCTGCCTTTGATAGAATTTGCTTACAATAACAGTTATCATTCCAGCATTCAAGCGGCACCGTTTGAAGTACTGTATGGAAGAAAATGCAGAACGCCTCTGTGTTGGAATAAAGTGGGGGAGAAACAATTAGCGGGGCCAAAAATAGTACAATTACCAGCAGATAAATTTACTCAGATTCGGGACAGATTGAAAACGGCTCAAGACAGACAGAAAAGTTATGCAGATCGACGCCGGAAACCGTTAGAGTTCCAAGTCGGGGAATTTGTGATGTTGAAAGTTTCGCCCTGGAAAGGAGTCATACGTTTTGGGAAGCAAGGTAAACTCAGTCCGCGGTATATTGGGCCATTTGAAATTACGGAAAGAATTGGTGAAGTAGCTTACAGATTGGATCTTCCGCCGGAATTAAGCAGGATTCACAATGCCTTTCATATATCAAATTTTCGAAAGTGTTTGATTACACCAGACCAGGCAGTCTCTCTACCAGATATCCAGGTTGACGAAAAGTTGAATTATGTGGAGGAACTGGAAGCTATAGTTGATCACAAATTCAAAGTATTGAGGAACAAAGAGATCAGACAGGTAAAGGTTCAGTGGAAACATCATAGAGGTCAGGATGCGACGTGGGAATCAGAGTCGGAAATGAGAGCCAAATACCCTCATCTTTTTACGTAACTGAATTCCGGGACGGAATTCTTTTAAGGGGGAGATGTTGTAATAACCAGGTATTTTATCTAATTTAAATTTGAAAATTTTATGAGTTATTGTGTTAGTGTTTTATGAAGTTAGGAGTTAAGGGGTAAGTTTTAATTTTTAATTGGAAGTTTGGGGGTAAATCTTGCCAATTGAGTAAAGCCTAGGGTCTATTTGGTCATCTTATCTAAACCACTCACCACCACCGCCATACTTCCATATGAAGTAAGAGGTGTCATTCTTTGACACATTTAGAAATTTGCTAAGAAAGTGTGTGTGTGTGTGTGTGTGTGTGTGTGAGTCATTTACGGAAGAAGAGAGGAGAGAAAAGAAGGTGAATTAAAGAAGGAAAAATTACTGATTTCTGCAGCTGAGTTTTGAATTCAATCCAAGAAATACAAGGTAAACAATCATGCAAATCCTTGCTATTATGTTCTTAGGTTTTTCTATAAGTTTTTAGAAGTGGGTTTTGTTAAAAATTGATGTTTTGGGAAATCTAAGCTTAAGGTTAAGTTAGGTTCATAGTATTAAACATATCTGTACCTTTACAGCAGCATGCTTAGCTTAAAAGTATGATTTCTGGGTTTTTAGGATGATCAGTGATCTGAGACATTCAACGAAGTCGCAATGGTTGATTGCGATATTCAACGAAGTCGCAATGGTCGGTTGCGACTTGGCTTTGGAATCGCAATGGTCGGTTGCAACTTGGTTTGGAATCGCAGTAGTTGATTGCGATTTGGGTTTGGAATCGCAGTAGTGGATTGCGACTTGGGATTGGAATCACAATAGTGGGTTGCGATTTAGGGTGAAGTCGCAGTAGATGGTTGCGATTTGGCACTGTGCATTGCGATTCTAATTTACTTTTAGTAGGTTGCGACTTGAGTCGAGGATTTCATAAGTTTTGTTTTAAAAGAGATATTTGGTATTTTTGTGTGATTTCAGATTCTGTGAAGGATTGTCATACGTGATAATTTTCTTGGAAAAGCTTTGGTAATAAACAAAACAGGTGAGTTTTACTTTAAAAGTATTTTTACTGGAATACATTATGTGGATAACAAATGTTTGATAAATTGTATGAATATGTCATACGTGGGTGATTATAATATATTGAGATATTATAATTACGTGAGTATTATATGGGAATATAATACGTGGCCGGGCTTTGGACCGGTGTGTTAAAATTGGCTCGCAACCAATATAGTTGGCCATTGGTGGAAGGATAAGGTGGGATGAGACAGGTATGATGCATCAATCTTGATTGGTATTAATTTACGTGTGATATATGTGTATTTATATAAAGAGTATTTTATATAAATGAATTTTTAATGATTTCCAAATGTCAGGGATTTTCTCACTAGACCCTTAGGTCTAACCCTCATTTTCTGTTTTAAAAATATGTATTCCAGGTGGTGGTTCCAGTAAGACCAAGTGATTAGAACACTTGTTGGATAGCTTTTGAGGAGATGATCGTTAAGGAAAATGTGGATGCTTTTGTACTTATAAACTTGTTATTAGTTACTATGTTATCTAAATAGAATCAAGTTTGTACTGTATTTCTTATGTGTATATTAACTTTGTTTGAATCTACAGAATGGCAAGTGGCACTAGACAAAGGAATCAAAGAGGAGGAAGGAATTCGGGTGGAGAGAATCCACCAACAGGAACAGGGGGAAGAGGAGGAGATCGTGGTGGAGGCAGAATCGGTAGGGGAACTCGGGGCCGAACTGGGGGAAGAACACAACCGCATGGTACAGAGTTTGTTACACGGGATGATTTGACTGCGGAAATGGGGAGATTACAGGATAGCATACAAGCTATGTTCGGACATAATCGTCATAATGAAACTGAAAGACCAAGTCCGGAACACGAAGTTGAAATACCACTTACCTCTACGGTCTTACCGATGATGAAAAGGTGTGACTATAAAATGTTTCTTAGTTGCAAGCCCCCTACATATTCAGGAGATCGGGATCCGGTAAAAGCGATGAGATCGCTGAAAGAAATAGAGGCTATCTTCAAGACGTGTAAATGTGCTGAAGAAGATAAAGTACTTTATGGAGCTGCGATGCTGAAAGGTGATGCTTTGTATTGGTGGGAGGCTCATATAGAATCGAGAGGAACAGATGTATATACTACCTTTTCATGGGAGGAATTCATGTTAGCTTTCACAACACACTTCTGTCCACAAGCTGCTGTTAGACAATTGGAAGAAGAATTTATGAATCTACAACAAGGGAATCTGTCGGTTAGAGATTATACTGCACGATTTTTAGAAAAATCTCGTTTTGCAGGATATTATGTTGCTATAGAGAAGATGAAAATGGAGAGATTTATCTATGGGTTAAATTCAGAGGTCCGAAGACTAGTGACTGCCACGGGGCCAAATACCTTTACAGCTGCGGTGGATGCTGCAGAAAATGTAGAACGAGATAATAAAAGAGATGCCGGAGATAAGAGCTTGGGGAAAAGGAAATGGGAAGGACCACCACAGGATTCAAGGAAGCCTAGATTTCAGAGGTTCGATAACCGTCCGTCGTTTCGACCAGCGGATAGACCATGTCCGAGATGTAATCGCTACCATCAGGGAAATTGTCAAGTGGAATCGCGGGTTTGTTTTAAGTGTGGGAAAACCGGTCATGTTGTTAAAGATTGTCGATTAACGCGATTTTGCTTTTTGTGTAATTCTCCGGATCACCTCCAATCAGATTGTCCAAGAGGTAGAATACAACAAGGGGGAACATCCGGGAAACCAGCCATTACTAGACCAGTAGTCCCAAGAATAGAACCGCCGAAAACGAGGGGACGTACATTCCAAATGACAGCTAAAGAGGCGGAGGAAACTCCGGATGTGGTCACAGGTACATTTCTCATAAACTCCACGAGTGCTAAAGTGTTATTTGATTCCGGTGCAAACCGATCTTTTGTGTCTCCCTCCTTTGCTGCTCACATGCATTTAGAGCCTAAAATGTTAAAACATGCTTTATTAGTAGATACTGCAAATGATAGCCAGGTGGCAGTTAAAGAAGTTTTTGATCGTTGCATGATAAATATAGAGGGGTGTGGAGTACCGATACAACTATTTCCAATAGCTTTGATTGAATTTGATGTGGTAGTAGGAATGGATTGGTTAGCTGAAAATCAGGCTAACATAGTTTGTGATAAGAAAATAATCAATGTCGTTTTACCTGATAAGAGATCAGTAGTGATTTATGGAGATCGTAAGAATCATCAGTCCAGTCTTATATCTATGGTAAAAGCCCGTAAATGTGTCAACAAGGGTTTCTCTAGTTATTTAGCTTATGTGATAGACAGTAGTCCTGAAAAGATTAAGCTGGAGGATATTTCTATCGTTAGTGACTATCCAGAAGTTTTCCCTGAAGACTTGAATAATCTTCCTCCTGTTAGACAAGTAGAATTTGGTATTGACTTAATCCTAGGAGCCGCTCCTATCGCTCGTGCGCCATACCGATTAGCACCTCCAGAGATGAATGAAATGATGGTACAACTTCAAGATTTATCTGATAAGGGCTTCATCAGACCTAGCTCTTCGCCATGGGGTGCACCAGTTTTGTTTGTAAAGAAGAAAGACGGTTCAATGAGAATGTGTATTGACTACCGGGAGCTGAACAAGCGTACGATTAAGAACAAGTATCCTCTTCCAAGAATTGACGACCTCTTCGATCAATTAGTTGGAGCTTGTTACTTCTCCAAGATTGATCTCAGATCTGGCTACCATCAGTTAAAGGTTAAGGAAGAAGACGTTCTGAAGACTGCCTTTCGTACAAGGTACGGTCATTATGAATTTTTGGCGATGCCTTTCGGATTAACGAACGCTCCGGCCGCTTTTATGGATCTAATGAATCGGGTATGTAAGCCTTATCTCGATAAATTTGTCATTGTGTTTATCGATGATATACTTATTTATTCTCGTTCCAAAGAGGATCACGCACAACATCTTCGTTTGATTCTAGAGTTTCTGAAGAAAGAAAAGTTGTACGCTAAGTTTTCTAAATGTGAATTCTGGTTGCGGGAAGTTCAGTTTTTGGGTCATGTAGTTTCAGAGAAGGGTATACAAGTTGATCCAGCGAAAGTGGAAGCAATTGAAAGATGGGAACCGCCGAAGACGCCAACTGAAGTACGTAGTTTTTTGGGTCTAGCTGGATACTATCGGAAATTTATAAAAGACTTTTCTCGAATCGCGACGCCATTGACTAAGCTGACTCGGAAGAATCTAAAGTTTGAATGGAAAGCAGAACAGGATGAGGCATTCAGAATATTGAAGGAGAAACTTTGTAGCGCGCCGATATTAGCATTGCCAGAAGGTTCCGATGATTTTGTGGTCTACAGTGATGCTTCTAAACTGGGATTGGGATGTGTACTTATGCAGCGTGGAAAAGTGATTGCCTATGCTTCTCGTCAACTGAAGGATCACGAAATACAATATCCTACCCATGATATGGAGCTTGCAGCAGTTGTCTTCGCATTGAAGATTTGGAGACATTATCTTTATGGTTCTAAATGCCAAATTTTTACTGACCATAAGAGTCTCCAACATCTTTTCGATCAAAAGGAACTGAATATGAGGCAAAGAAGATGGTTAAAATTAGTAAATGATTATGATTGTGAAATTCTTTATCACCCTGGGAAGGCGAACGTAGTAGCAGATGCACTGAGTCGTCAAGAAAGAAGTGGAACAATAAAAGCTATATCGTTACGAGCTGAACTCCTTCCTAATATCTTTGACGAATTGCTGAAATGCCAAATAGATGCTTATCAGGAAGAAAGTTTGAAGTCAGAACGGTTGGTGGGAATATCAGCATTGCTTGGGAAAGATGACCGTGGGTTATTGTGTATGGGAAACAGAATTTGAGTACCTCGTTTGGGTGGATTACGTGATCGTGTACTACAAGAAGCTCATCAATCTCGATTTTCTATTCGTCCAGGTACAAATAAAATGTATAGAGATTTGAAACAATTCTATTGGTGACCGGGAATGAAGAGAAGTGTTGCTAAGAATGTGGAAGATTGTACTACCTGCAAGAAAGTAAAGATTAAGCATCAGAAGCCGTTTGGTCAGTTACAACGACTAGATATACCAATGTGGAAATGGGATCAGATCACTACTGATTTTATTACCAAGTTACCTAGAACTTCAAAGGGATTTGATTCTATTTGGGTGATTGTGGATAGGTTGTCGAAGTCTGCTCATTTCTTGCCGATAAAAGAAACTGATTCCTTGGAACGTTTGGCCAAATTGTACATTAATGAAATAGTAACTCGACATGGAGTTCCAATCTCGATTATTTCTGATCGAGATAGTCGTTTTACTTCCAGATTCTGGAGAAGCTTTCAAAAAGAGATGGGAACACAGATAAAGTTGAGTACAACCTATCATCCTCAGACTGACGGGCAGAGTGAAAGAACAATCCAGACATTAGAAGATATGCTCCGGGCTTGTATAGTTGATTTTGGGGGATCGTGGGATAAACATCTGCCTTTGATAGAATTTGCTTACAATAACAGTTATCATTCCAGCATTCAAGCGGCACCGTTTGAAGTACTGTATGGAAGAAAATGCAGAACGCCTCTGTGTTGGAATAAAGTGGGGGAGAAACAATTAGCGGGGCCAGAAATAGTACAGTTAACAGCAGATAAAATTACTCTGATTCGGGACATATTGAAAACGGCTCAAGACAGACAGAAAAGTTATGCAGATCGACGCCGGAAACCGTTAGAGTTCCAAGTCGGGGAATTTATGATGTTGAAAGTTTCGCCCTGGAAAGGAGTCATACGTTTTGGGAAGCAAGGTAAACTCAGTCCGCGGTATATTGGGCCATTTGAAATTACGGAAAGAATTGGTGAAGTAGCTTACAGATTGGATCTTCCGCCGGAATTAAGCAGGATTCACAACGCCTTTCATATATCAAATTTTCGAAAGTGTTTGATTACACCAGACCAGGCAGTCTCTCTTCCAGATATCCAGGTAGACGAAAAGTTGAATTATATGGAGGAACCGGAAGCTATAGTTGATCACAAAGTCAAAGTATTGAGGAACAAAGAGATCAGACAGGTAAAGGTTCAGTGGAAACATCATAGAGGTCAGGATGCGACATGGGAATCAGAGTCGGAAATGAGAGCCAAATACCCTCATCTTTTTACTTAACTGAATTCCAGGACGGAATTCTTTTAAGAGGGAGATGTTGTAATAACCAGGTATTTTATCTAATTTAAATTTGAAAATTTTATGAGTTATTGTGTTAGTGTTTTATGAAGTTAGGAGTTAAGGGGTAAGTTTTAATTTTTAATTGGAAGTTTGGGGTAAATCTTGCCAATTGAGTAAAGCCTAGGGTCTATTTGGTCATCTTATCTAAACCACTCACCACCACCGCCATACTTCCATATGAAGTAAGAGGTGTCATTCTTTGACACATTTAGAAATTTTCTAAGAAAGTGTGTGTGTGTGTGAGTCATTTACGGAAGAAGAGAGGAGAGAAAAGAAGGTGAATTGAAGAAGGAAAAATTACTGATTTCTGCAGCTGAGTTTTGAATTCAATCCAAGAAATACAAGGTAAACAATCTTGCAAATCCTTGCTATTATGTTCTTAGGTTTTTCTATAAGTTTTTAGAAGTGGGTTTTGTTAAAAATTGATGTTTTGGGAAATCTAAGCTTAAGGTTAAGTTAGGTTCATAGTATTAAACATATCTGTACCTTTACAGCAACATGCTTAGCTTAAAAGTATGATTTCTGGGTTTTTAGGATGATCAGTGAACTGAGACATTCAACGAAGTCGCAATGGTTGATTGCGATATTCAACGAAGTCGCAATGGTCGGTTGCGACTTGGCTTTGGAATCGCAATGGTCGGTTGCGACTTGGTTTGGAATCGCAGTAGTTGATTGCGATTTGAGTTTGGAATCGCAGTAGTGGATTGCGACTTGGGATTGGAATCACAATAGTGGGTTGCGATTTAGGGTGAAGTCGCAGTAGATGGTTGCGATTTGGCACTGTGCATTGCGATTTTAATTTACTTTTAGTAGGTTGCGACTTGAGTCGAGGATTTCATAAGTTTTGTTTTAAAAGAGATATTTGGTATTTTTGTGTGATTTCAGATTCTGTGAAGGATTGTCATACGTGATAATTTTCTTGGAAAAGCTTTGGTAATAAACAAAACAGGTGAGTTTTACTTTAAAAGTATTTTTACTGGAATACATTATGTGGATAACAAATGTTTGATAAATTGTATGAATATGTCATACGTGGGTGATTATAATATATTGAGATATTATAATTACGTGAGTATTATATGGGAATATAATACGTGGCCGGGCTTTGGACCGGTGTGTTAAAATTGGCTCGCAACCAATATAGTTGGCCATTGGTGGAAGGATAAGGTGGGATGAGACATGTATGATGCATCAATCTTGATTGGCATTAATTTACGTGTGATATATGTGTATTTATATAAAGAGTATTTTATATAAATGAATTTTTAATGATTTCCAAATGTCAGGGATTTTCTCACTAGACCCTTAGGTCTAACCCTCATTTTCTGTTTTAAAAATATGTATTCCAGGTGGTGGTTCCAGTAAGACCAAGTGATTAGAACACTTGTTGGATAGCTTTTGAGGAGATGACCGTTAAGGAAAATGTGGATGCTTTTGTACTTATAAACTTGTTATTAGTTACTATGTTATCTAAATAGAATCAAGTTTGTACTGTATTTCTTAAAGTTGTTTAGTCAGACTTTGGGGACCAAATGTGAAATATGAAGTATTTTTGTTGCAAGCATGTAATGAAATATATGATTATATGTATGTTTGGATTTTGGGTTGTTACATTTTTGGAGGAATCCTTGGGCGTTGCAACCTTATAGCAATCGAAGTAGTCATTCGAGAGGTACTTCTTGTTTTTCGGATAGGAATAATTTAAAGGCTCATAACAAAAAGGAAGTTGCATGTGAGATGTGTGTGCGCATTTGTATTCCTCAGTTTCCTCTTCCTTCTCAGGTTCAAGAGGACCAGTCCATTTTATCGCATATTCCGGATATATTTTATCTATTCCAAAACAAGCAAAATCATTCAATATGGGTGTTTTGGATTTACCCTTTTTCAAATAATGTGGGGTATCGTATCCAATTCCCCATTCTTTGTTAAAGTACGTGAACTCCTTAGGTTTATTCATATGGATGGTCTGATCAGTTTGACCTCTTTTATGGAGTTTGGTTTCAAGATCAAGAATTTTAGCGACAAATTCCTTGTGCTGAATTTGAAGAGCGGAACATTGATAAACAATTTCTGCTTTCTCATTCATACACTGATCAAACTGAGACTGAAGTTCAGATAATTTGGCCCTTAAGTCCTTAGGTGCTATTGAAATATTTTTGCATTTGTCTTTTAAATTAGCAATTTCAGACTTATATTTCTCAGTTATTCTCTTTTAAACATCTAGCTTTTCAGATAGTGATCTAATCTCAAGCAGTTGTTCATTAGAGGTGGCCTTAAAGGAATCTGCCCGTTCAGCAAGTGATTGCATTTGATTCAAGAAATCTTGTTGGTTAGATTCACATACCTGACTTGACTTTTCTTCATCGGCTGGAGAGTGATATCCCATGATAGCATTAGCACCATCAGAATCGCTTTCATCATCAGAACGACCCAACCAGTAGTCGTCTTCCACAAACAGAGCTGCTCCAGCTTCCTTCTGCTCAGCCAATGTGAGCTTCGCCTTGTAGTAGTGAGCATTCTTTACCACTGGCTTCCGACAATCTTTTGCAAAGTGACCAAGCTTTCCGCAGTTGTAACAGGTCACGGGTTCATCTTTCTTCTTACTGTCATCTTTCTCCGTCTTCTCCTTCTTCTCAGACTTATCTTGCTCATCGGCTTTCTTCTTTCCTTCATACTTGTCCTGATAATCATGGCGCTTGTTAGAGGAGGTGGAGTAGCGCTGATTATTGGACGATGGCTTCTTGTAGAACTTCTGTTGTTGAAATGATTTAGAGATCATGGCCATAGCTTTCTTGAATTCAGATAGTTCATTATCAGACTCACTATCTTCCTTTTCTTCAGGTTCTGACTCAGATGAGCTTTGCCTTTGAGAACGTTTGGAGTGACGGCCAGAAGATTTCCCTTGTTTGGAGGACATGAGTGCTAGAGGATCAGCAGCTTGCTTGGATGCAGTCTTTTTCTCATTCAAAATTTCCATCACCTCATCTTCATCTTGAAGATGCGTCTCATAGAGCTCATAGATGTCGACTTTCTCCATTAAGTGGTTATGCTTGACATGTGATGCAAACACTTTCCACTCAGGCAGAAGGTTGTTGAGCAACTTTAGTGCATTCTCAGTGTTGGAACGAGTAATCTTGTTCTTGTGGAGCTCGTTGAGAAGAAGACAGAATCGTTCATACGTTTGGGTAAAGGATTCACCGGTGCGCTGTTTAAAGCTATCAAACTTGGTTATGGAGCTATTAATCTTCAGCTGATTCCCGACTTCTCTCCCACGCATCATCTTTTCCACTTGATCCCACAAGCCCTTAGCTGTATCTTTGTAACTGTCGATAGCAGTATAGATCGTGTTGGGGAGAGCTTGAACAAGGTACCGCTTAGCATGCTTTTCTCCCTCAAGCATGCCTTTTTCATCATCAGTCATATCGGTGAGAGTCTTCTTCACGGTGCGTGTCTCACCATCTGCTTGAGCTGGTGGAACGGTCTTCATAGGTATATGAATTGGCCCATTTTATAGACCTCGCCAAATGTACTTGATGTTGTCTTTCGACTCTATGAAGATGATAAATCTGTCCCTCCATTGGCTATACTCACCTTGGTAGAGACAAGGTGGTTTGGAGTCGGTACCAATTGCAAGAGCGTCGCGTGAAGACATCTTCAGTTGCACTGGAGTGATCATTAGACGCAGTGTTCGATTCAAAGTGATAACCTAACGCAAGGCACTACGAGTGGTATCCTAACATAGGTTATACGACTGAGTTATATTAGGAACATGTAAGAATTCAACATAAATGAACTTATCGGATAGGAATCCGGATGTGATGACTGATCTGGAAGTGTCCGGATCAGTTTGAGTGAAAGACAGTTCAAAAACACAGAAGTGTCCGGATAAGTGAGAGTGTCCGGACAAACTAAGGTTTCCGGATAACTATAGGTTACCGGAAGACAATAGTTTTCGGATGAAGATAGAAGATATGACACTTACCGGATGTGAGAGGTTTCCGGATGATTCGCTTTCCGGATGACATACTTACCGGATGAAATGGTCCGGAAAGATTCGATTTGACCGGAAACTTTGAGTTGTCCGGGTAAAATAGGTTACCGGAAACGTTGAGTTGTCCGGATAAAATATTTTACCGGAAACTTTGGGTTTCCGGAACAAATATATCCGGAAAGATTGAAATTAGGGAACTTACCCGGAAAGCTGAGATGTATCCGGAAAGGTTGAAGCGATCTTCCGGAAAGCTGAGGGTTGTCCGGAAACTGCGGCTGGTGTATCCGGAAACAGCGGCTGGAATTTCAAAATCGATTGGAAATCGACTAGGGTTGCTAAAAAACGTTCCTAAAAGATTAGGAACTCGACCAAACACAAAAATAACACTACCCAAATCGATTTTGAAGCAAAAACAACAAGTTTTGATGGTTAAAAATTCGATTTTTTCTCAAGAACACAACCAAAACTTTTGAACTTTAATTTGCTTAAAACTGACTCAGATGCTCGAATTAGATTTCGAAAACATGCAGAATCACTAATAAGAACAATGCTAACAGAATCCAATAAACGAAAACGAACAATTTCAACAGAATCAAAATATGGATTGTCAACTAAGAACACAACCGTATGAAAGAAAACTTACCAGAATTCAATGTGAACACTTTGAATCGATTTGTCCGTATGCTCTGATACCAATTGTGAGTTCCACATCCGTGCAACGAACACTAAGAAATCAATAGATAATAACACACGATATGATTTCAACTGGTCATCCACTTTACTTTCAATATTGAGAGAGAATTACAATAAGCTTTGGAAAGTTAAAATGAACAACTACCCTATAATTCTAAGGCTAAAACACATTAAATACTCTGGGCCCGTGGTTAACAAGCCCACGGCCCGTTCACTAACAAGCCTCAATTTAAACAAATACAATTCAACCCCTGAACTTCTATTCAACATAAATTGACCCTAACACATTCTTCCCCTGATGTTCACTTTGTTGATTCTAGAAACATGGAATCGAAAGTTGATTCGTTCTTTGCACCATTCCAAGGTAGAGTCAGAGACCTTGGTTTTCTTCTCGATGATCTTTTTGGCGTCTTTCCACAGTTGACGTTGAACATCAATGGGAGTCTTCTTTAAATCAGGATCTTTCACCGAACGTTGAGCGAGCTCGATAGCATAAGCATTATCTCTTTCTTCAGCTCTTCTTCGTTCAGCGAGTTGTTTTCAGCTTTGTGATGTTCAACGATTTCCTTTCTTGTGATTTTGTATCGAGGAAGGATGATTCGCTGATCTTCAAGCTGTTTGATCATTGCTTCTCTCCTTTTCTGTTCCTCTTCACTTAGCTTTTGAGGAGCCAAGGAATGTCTGTTTTTGTGAGAGAGCAGTTCTTCTTCTTGTTCATCAGTGTTAGTGAAGTCTAAGACCAGGATTATTTCTTCAGCGCTTGGAGCTGGATTTATTGGAGTTGCAGTAGGAGGAACTTCAGCTGGATCCTCAAGCAGGGGAGAGGACTAGCTGAAACATAGCGATCGTTTAAGTAAGATCATTTGGCAAAGAAGAGATAGAGAAAAGAATGGGGTTTAAGTGTATATAGGTTTTATGGAGAGGAGAACTGAGGTTGAGAAGGCATAGAGGAGGGATGCGGTGTAAGGGAAGAAAATATATTGTACCTGACAAACTGGCTTTCGAAGCAAGATAGTCAGATTGCCTTCTGTAGAGACGCCTTTGTTTTTTCCTTTGTCGGCTTCGGTCGCTGCAGGCTTTTTTGTGGTCCCCTCCCCTGAAGTGCCTTTGAAGACTACCCCTTTGAGAGCAGGGGTTCTTTTGATCGGTTGGAGGGAGCAGTCGATATCTTCATCATCGTCATCATCATCATCATCTATAGGGGATGATGATGGTTCATCATCAGCGATATCGACGTCTTCATCATCATCTTCTTCTTCAGTTTCAAATTATTCCTCATCAGCATAAGGTTCTGTGACATCAACATCAACTTCAACGAGTTGCTCCCCCTCAAATTCAGAGGGAGGTTTCTTGGTTCCCTCAGGGTTTTCAACTCCCTGAGGTTTTTCACCAGTAGCAGCAGCAGATATTGTCTCCCCCTCAACATTATGGGGAAGATCTTCTTGATTCTTCTCCCCCTCTTCCACATGATGGATAGGGGAGGTAACTGGAATATCAGCAACAACAGCATCAGAATGCTTTGGGTCACTGTCTTCCAGGCCAGTGATCCCAACGCACGTTTCAATCTTTGCTAATCTGTCTTCCAGGCCAGATATAGCATGACTGATCTTTTGGAGAGCTTCTCGATCCGTCTGAGTGAAGTGTGAGGGTGTACAAGTCGGAGCATTCAGACGCTCGATAATTTGTCGCAGTAGATCGGTGGCAGTGCTGACCTCTGGCTTTAAAGTAGTCACCTCTCCCTGAAGGTTACCAACCACTGTCGTCAGCGACGTGACTTCACTAGACAGTATGGTGAAGTTTGTGGAGAGGGTGCTGTTGGTGGAGTTGAGATTGTTGATGGAGGTGGAGTTTTCAACGAGAGTAGTAGCCAAGTTTGAAATGCTACCTTCCACTTTCTCCATATCAGCACTGGAAGCTTTGCCTTGGACCTCGATGGTGAGTGTTTTGAGGGCCTCTCTAGCGTTTGTAACCACTGAAGAGTTTGCAGAGAGAGTGGTGGTAAGAGATTCCACCTTTGTTGACAAATCTTTCAGGGAGTTGTTGATGTCTCCCAAATTAGGACCTGCAACAGTTAATAACTTATGAACAAAGGAAAGCTCAGAAGTTGGGGATTTTGAGAGAGGAGTGTGTATGTTTTTGTGTATACTTGCGGGCGGGTTGGTGAAGTCATCGAAGCTCCGATAACCTGAAAATCTTTCCATGTCGTCTTCCAGAGAGCCTTGACGAATGGAGGTGCCCACAGGTCCTTTATTCTGATCCATCATCCTGTGTAGAGTTTTAGCAGATGTATCCTTCAGGATGATGTTTGTTGAAGATAGGGGTAATAGAGGTGGAGTGACCAAAGAAATGGTGGGATGAATGAAAGTTGAGAAGAGGGATTTAGAAGCAGGTTCAACGTTGGAATCGCTGAGAATTACTTCCACAGTACTTGGAGGTACTGAGGGAGGGAGGTTCTGTTCCAAGTTAATAACCTCAACGTTTAGAGACGCTGAAGTTGGTATGGAAGGGATGGATTCAGCGACTGTGGTAGAGCGTACCACTGAACTTTCCAGCGGATCTAGTGAAGAGAGAGTCGCGGAGTCTTCAGCCTGGAAAGGCTTGAGGGGTTGCTCCTGTGAGGACTTCTTGGGCTTTGGGGCGCCAAGTGGGGATTTAGAAGGTTTCCTTTTCTTGGAAGGAGTGGAGGTTGCAGCCTGGGTGCCAGCGGTTGGGATTACCGTGGAGGTAGCTGCAGAAGTAGAAGAAGTGGGAGGATTGAGAAGAGATAAGAGAGTAGAGAGACGTACCTCGTTTGGCAGGGGCTTGAAGTCGAGAACTTTAACGCCGACCTGAGAGAGTTTCAGGTCACCTACTTTCGGGCTTTCTCATCGAGTCCTTGTATGAAGAGAGCACTAATAAACCGGGGATATGGAACAGCTGTTGGTCTCTCTGTTACATCCACCCTGAGCAGCATATCATCGAATATGATTTTGGCCCAATCGATGTGAAGGCCCTTCAGCGGTGAGTAACCCATCGCCTGCTGGGGTTTGGAGGCTTGATCAGTAGAACCAACCTTTGCTGTCATGCAACTGATCAAGTGAGCGAAGATGAAGTTCATCTCGCTGGGCATTTTGGATTTCTTGATGGCAGTCAGCTTCTTCTCAGGGAGTTTGTCTCTCCCTATTTCCCATACGTAATGCATTGCATCAAAGAATGCAATGAGGGCTTCCCTATCAGCGAGGTTCTTTGTGGGATTTGGCAGAGGGACAAATCGTTTTTCTTTGGAACTACCAGGGAGGTTCAGGGCAGACCTGATAGAGCCAGGAGTAATCTTGGAGGAACCATGTTCGGTGTCAAAGAGGATGACATCGATCTTTTTGTTTGGGTCTTTTGTGGAGGTGATCATAGCTCTTCTGACAGTATACCAGAACTGAGCTAGTAGGTGTTTGTGAGCTGGAGGATTGATAGTCAGGGCTGTTGATAGAGGACAGGTTTTGAGGAAATTTACAGCGTCGTTTAAGTGTGTGATCTGCTTCCTTGGAGGAAAGTCGAAAAGTGTGTTAGAACCATAAATGTCCTACATATTAGAAAGATATATAAATAATTATATAGGTTAATTATAGAGTTTATTTAATTAATTGTAAAAGCCTTTAATCATAAAAGGGCTTAGATTAGGTTAATGGGCCATGGGCCTTTGTGTTTAAAGCCTTAGTATATAAGGTGTTGTTAACCTTAGTTTTAGGGTTAAGCAATTGATTAGCCATTCCTAGAGATTCATTAGAGAGAGAGAGAGATAGTTGCGTTCTTCATTCTAACCTTTGTAACTATCTTGATTATTGAATGTGAGAGGGATGACAAGTTGAAATCATCAATTGTTCGTGTTATTGCTCATTGTTATATTGTTACCTGATCAAACTAGGACTCACAATTGTATCAGAGCAGAATCGGTGATTTGAAGATACGAAAGAAATCGAACGGAAGCGAGAAAAGGCAAGAAAATTCGCAGAAAATTTCCTGGAAAATCGCAGTGAGCCGTTTCTCCTATTCCCGGAGATTGAACCGTCGGATCGTTACGATTTTTGGACAGTAGCTTCGGAACATCTTGTTTCAAATTCTGACCGGTTGGATTAATCGTTTGAGGTGCAGAAGGCATTCAAAAGATTTTCGTAAAAGTGCAGTATTTTTTGAAGAAAATCGTTCTTCAATCGGTTTGCAAAGTTCTTTCATTGTTTTAACAATTCGTTAGTTACATCTCGATTGGTTAATTGCCTTAATCTAGACTTTATCTGCGATTACAAGGACTCAAAGCTATTAATTTTGCATGTTAAAAATCAAATCTTGAGTTTTTGGTGTTCTTCAATTTTTGTGGTGGTTTGTGAAAAATAGGATATATTTTGCTTAGAAATCGATTTGGGTGTGTTTGTTTTTGTGTTTTTGGTCAAAATCTAACCCTTCAGGAGTGAAATCAAACAACCTATCGATTCCAGATCAGAATTGCAACCACAGCTGCAGTGTCCGGGTAAGTTTCCTATTATCTCAAGTTACCGGGTAATATTCTAAGGTTACCGGATACTCCTTTAAAAAGGTTACCGGATAACTTTTTGCAAAAGTTACCGGAAATTTTTTAGTTACCGGATATTTGTTAAATGTTACCGGAAGTTAAAACTTTCCGGGTGATTCTTTTTCCGAACAACGCATATTTACCCGGATCACTTTGACATCAGCCACTATTGTTGACCAATTGCTGTCATTTGACCATCTTGTTCACAAACTCATGCATGCAAAGTCACGTATATAAAGCTATCATCTTTTTTTTCACATAACACATTTTGATAGTTTTTATTTTCTTGTTTAATAGATTTTGCTTTTATTTGTTTTTAATTTTTACTTGGTTTGTTTTTGATAGAGGAACAAGATTTTCATTCGATAAGATTATCTTTCATTCGGTAAGTCTTCGATTGATAACCACATTTATCCGGTAACTGCTAATTTTGCGAGAATCTTTTTCACCCGGTAAGTATCACCCGGACTATCTCACGCCCGATCACCTCAGACTTCACCCGGTAAGGTTTTGTTTGTGCGGAAAGTAATTAGTCCGGTAAGTTCTTTTTCCATCCGGTAAGCTCTCATCACATCCGGAAAGCACTTCTCACCCGGTAAGCTGTCCATCACTCGGTAAGTGCAATCTCCATCCGGAATCTCTCACATCCGATAAGTCAACGTTATCCGGAATCCATCTCTTTCCGATAAACCACTCCTCGTCCGGTAAGTTCCTCTTCATCCGGTAAGTTGCGTTTTAGTAAGTTTGGTTGGTTAGTTCTAATCGGTACCCGAGTTACCGCACGTCTCGTGATTAAAATTTTTAACGAAAGTTGCGATTTTTCTTAACGATCGATTTGATTTTTTTTGTGACGCTTGAGATTATTTGTGACGACTTGCTGTTATTAGCAACTATTATCATTTTATGTGATTTTAGTTGTCGCTCTTGATCTAACTTGGTTTGTTTTCTCGCAGATTCCACCCTCGAAGAGTAATTTCGTTCGTTCGAATTCGATAATAATCAGATTTTAAATTTTGAAAACGAATTTATTTTAAATTTGTTTTTTCTGATTTAATTTTTGATTTTTCTTCCGCAAATTTTTCTTCAAAATAACACCGATCAACGATCAAAATTTTCAGGTAACAATGTTTTATTCATCTCAGTCTGAAGCAACTTGTCAAGACGAAGATGAGGTGATGGAGATTCTGAGCGAAAAGAAGTATGCGTCCAAGTCACCTGCTGATCCACTAGTTCTTACTTTTTCAAAACGAGGCAAATCCTTCAGCCGTAGTTCCAAACGTGCACAAGAGCCAAGTGAATCTAAGCCAGAATCGAAGGAAGAAGATGGTAGTGATTCTGATCCTGAAATCACAGCCTTTAAGAAATCAGTGGCTCTGCTCACCAGATCCTACCAGCAGCATTGCAAGAAGAAGGTAGCTGAGCACAAGGAGCCTGATAAGAAGGAGAAGACTGAAAAAGAGCAAACAAGACTAAATGAAAAGAATATCAAGTAGAAAGATGATTTGATCAGCAAGTACGTCAAAGAACTGAAGGAACTGAAATCTCAAATTTGGAGTAGTTCTGAGAAGCTGGCTAAATCTGAAGAAAAGGCAACAGTGTTAGAGTCTGAAAACACTAAGCTAAAAAGAAAGATTTCTGATTTGCCTTCACATGAAGAGATAAAGGCACTTGAAGAGAGAGGTAAGCTCCTGAACTGTGAAAACCTTGAGCTTAAAAGTAAACTAAATACTCTTGAAACGGTTTTTGAAAAGGAGAAAGAAAGCTTTGAAAAGGAAAGACAATTGCTCACACAAAAGCAATCTGGGCTTTCAACCAAATCTCTTGAAGAGAAGAAGAGACTTGAGCTGATGTGTTTAAAACTTTCAAAACAGATCTCCGACTTTGAAAAGGTTTTGATTTCAGAAAGAGAGAAGTTTGAATTAGAACGCAAATCTTTCTCTAAAAAGAATGGAGAACTTTCTTTGAAAATATCCGATTTGGAGAAAGAATTAGACGTTCTAATCAAAGAGTCTGAGAAAACGAAAGTTGAAGGTTTTAGGGCTAAATGTTTAAAAGATGATTTTGAAAAAGAAAGAAAGATCTTTTGGATTGAGATTTCTAAACTTACACAGAGATTATCTGGATTAGCAACCGAGATTTTGAAGGAACAAAAGTTTTAAATCTGATTTACAAAGGAAATTTGATTTAATTCTCAAAGAACGAAATGATTTATCCATTAATGTCAAGAAACTTGAAGAAAGCAAGTTCAAAGGTGTTCAACCTTCTTATGCTTCAAGTTCATTTTATACAAATCGTTCTTCAAAGAATTTTGTCAAATCAAATGATTTTTCAAAGGATCAGATTCGACCTTCCAATCTTTTCTATAATTCTCGTGTTGATAATACAGATAATCAATCTTTCAAGAAAGTAAAAATGGAGTGGAGAGTTAAAGGAACCACTCCTGCTCCAAAGTCATCCGTCCCTGTAAAGAATGCCAAGAACAACACAGTTTTCCACGCTAAACCTTTTGTGAAAACTGATCATGTTTACTCTGTTAATAAACTGATCAACTTATCTACACAGAAGCTGTGTTGCTCTTATTGTGGTACAAATGACTTTGTGAAGAAAGACCATGCTAAGTATTTGTATGGTACTTATAGTATCCCAGGTCCTCAATTGGCATCTAACTGTCAAGGATCCATCAATGGATGGATACCAAAATCCTACTAATCTGTTTTGCAGGAATGTCATGTGCGGTTTTAATTCATAGTATTCATTTCACATGACTGCATTTGAAGGTTATGCCACAGTTGAGGGGGAGTACTATTCTATGAAAGGTAAGTGAACTTCAACTAAATTCAAAGACCGTGGGAATTCATTCTGGATAACTTACTTGTGTTTGTTATTCTCCATGTTTAAATTCCATGATTGCCACGTGTCATCTTTCTTGAATTAGTTATTTCCATGTCTCACATGTTTGTTGATTTTTCGATGGAAATACACTCATTTGAATTCATAGTTGTTTTTCAAAGTTCGCTATTTCTTGCAAATGATTCCATTCTTATCTGATTAAATAATTGTGACCTGTTCTTCACAATTAAACTTTCTGATCATTGTCTCATTTTTGCAAACACTGTGCTTACTGAGTCAATCTGTTTTGCGCTTGATTTTGTTTCTTGAAATTCTGGTATTTCAATTATGATTTCTGAATAATTCAGTTCAGAACTCATTCTTAATTTTTTAATGACTCCTGATTACCTCAGATCAGGACTCGTTCTTAAATGCAATGACTTCTGATAATCTCAGATCAGAACTCAGACTTAAAATGCTTTGACTTCTAGACAATTCAGTTTAGAACTCGTACTTCATTGTTTATTACACTGATTTACTCGATGCATGAAAGGAGTGTTAGGAATTATACCGTTTCTATGGTCAAGCCAGATTCGGAAGGACCTACCCAAGAAACACATCCTTTATATACAACAGTGAGGGGTCTAGATTGATAGATGAGTTTGGAGAGAAAAGAATATGGTGAGGTTGTGACAGGACTTAAAATAATTATTGGTCCTTACCAAACCGAGTCTGTTATCCGGGTAACCAACAATCTATTCATTCTCGTTCTTTGGAGATGAATATTGAAACAGACATGGACCCAGTGTCGATAACTCATATCACCCCACCCAGCCACTCGAGTATCTCCCAACATATGCTTGTTTCATATATTCACGTAGATTAGCACATAATCTATCTATTCCTCACTCGGAGGTCTTAGTTATTGAAAAAGGAAGACATCAGCTCTGGTCTCCGAACTTCATATTGTAATCACTGAGTCTATTGATTTTTAACTTGCGTCCCAGGTTAAATCAATTTTTGAGCCTAATTGATATAACTTATTTCTTTCACACATGCACGAGTCTTTGTGATTCCTATTGCATATCTTCGTGATATTGCCGGAACAGTTTGAGAGGTTAATTTTTAAATTTTTACTTCAGTGATAACTGGAAGTCTTATCAGAGATTCCCCATTGCCAACTTTGAACATAGGCCACACAATTTTTTAAATTGTTGTGATAACAGTTACAAATGTGTTTCTGTGTTAGCTGATTACCCTGGTTACTATATTGTTTTGATCTGGAATTTTTGCTACTCGTTACTATTGTCTTTGAAAGTGCATGATGCTCCGGATGCTCCTACTCATCATGAGGGGGAGAAAGGGTACAACTTCAAAGACACGGATTATAAAGTTGAGGGGAAGTTAGCAAAAGCCGAGGGGGAGTAAAGAAGTCCCCATGGAAAAGCCGAGGGGGAGTATCAGCCGAGGGGGAGTAACAGTTCCGAAAAGAGTTTAAAGTGCCTACAACTGGTAAATTCTTCCCATCCTTCATCAAGTGGTGTTCGCTACAAATCTTTATTTCCTCCATCGAGCATAGTGGTTCTATAAGCTGAAGCTGTAAGAAAAGTCAACTCGCGGTTCAAAGACAAATTCGTTGTTCACCGAATCTGGTTACAAAGTTGAAGACATGAAGACCAAGAGCTTTATTCAAGGAGGAGCACTGAAAAGACATGAAGACAAGCAACACCGAAGTTTTCAAAGATTCAAGAAGAAGAGAAGATCAAGACCTGAAGGTTTCAAGTCCAATTTTTATTTATATATCTTTAGGGGGAGATTGTTAGGACCATAAATGTCCTACATATTAGAAAGATATATAAATAATTATATAGGTTAATTATAGAGTTTATTTAATTAATTGTAAAAGCCTTTAATCATAAAAGGGCTTAGATTAGGTTAATGGGCCATGGGCCTTTGTGTTTAAAGCCTTAGTATATAAGGTGTTGTTAACCTTAGTTTTTGGGTTAAGCAATTGATTAGCCATTCCTAGAGATTCATTAGAGAGAGAGAGATAGTTGTGTTCTTCATTCTAACCTTTGTAACTATCTTGATTATTGAATATGAGAGGGATGACAAGTTGAAATCATCAATTGTTCGTGTTATTGCTCATTGTTATATTGTTACCTGATCAAACTAGGACTCACAAAGGGCATAAGGATTGTTTATTGGAATGGTAACTTTCTTGAGTTCGAATTCGACGTGAGGAGCTTTGACGAGTTCAACCTTGTCAGAGGTAGTAGAGGACTGAGCAGTGGGAGCTTCAGTAGATGCTATTTCTGTTTACACATATAAACAAGAAGAGGATAAAGAATAATGTCTTAAGGGGGAAAGATTTTCCAAAATAAGATGTTTTTAGGGTTGTTCACTTTCCATTCAGAAAAAGATGTCTTAATGGAGATTAGGGTTTTCTAGTTTTGAAAAAGAGTACAAAACATAGTGAATAATTTTGTTTTTCAGTTACCTTTTACGAAAGGGATTTTGGAAAAACATATGAAAATTCAAGTTTACGATTTTTATTTTAAACTTAAAGAACAATCTGTTTCCAGATTGTGTTCATAAAATCATGAAGAAAAAATGATTTCATTTTAAGAAAGTTATTTTGTTTGATCTTTTAAAACCAAAGATAAGATCCAAAACAAGTTTATGCAAGAAAAATAATAGAGATATTAACCTTTAGGGTTGAAGAAGATGAAGATGAACAGTTTCTTGAGAAAGATAGTTCAAATAAAACAGTTGCTCTTGCTCGAAGGAGATGATGTTCGCGTAAAAGGTAAAAATATAAACGCAAATGGGTTTATATAGTGAGAGTAGAGAGAGAAAAACTATGAGTGAGAAAGTTTTTCATGATGACACGGACACGTGCCTTGAATTTTATTAGGTCTAGAGTTTTGTCAAAAACACAAGTGTTGAGTTCTGAGTAAGAAGACTAAAGAAGACTCAGAAGACTCAGAAGACTCAGAAGTTCTGAGTAGAAGACTCAGAAGTTCTGAGTGAGAAATCTCAAAAAGATTCCAAGTGTTGGATTCTGACTAGAAGGTTCAGAGTTCTGAGTAGGAGACTCAGAACTTCTGACTACGAAGACAAATGTTCTGAAGCGCCTATTCAGAAGTATGTTCAGAAGTTCTGAACAACATGTTCAGAACTTATATCTTAGGATATTTTCTGTTATATTCAGTTACTAATTAGGACACGTGTAATTGTTCTATTAGTCTGTTTCTTTTATGTACTGTAGCTTTAGTCTTTCCTTAAACAGTATATATAGGAGTTAGCAACTGTTTGCTAAGTGATCTTTTGGCTAACCTTTTGGATAACTCTTTACGCATAAATTTGTTAGATCTATTGAGAGAGAAACTCATTGTAACATCTTGCAATTCACAGTTTGTTAATAAATCATATGACCAGTTGCTGTGAATACGATCTTGAATGTTCATATTTGATTGTAAGATTAGATCCTGGACTTACAATTGGTATCAGAGCCAATCAACAAACAAATTCGTCCAAGAGTGTGTTTGATCGCGTTCTTGAAGTTTCTTGATCAATTCGACAATTGATTTCGCTGCTGCTAACAATTCTTGAATTCCTAACAATTCTTGAATTTGTTTCTATCATTGATTCAAGAAATTTGAATTTGTCTTTCTGTTGAATCGATATCTTACAATCAAGTCATCCAAAGATTTTCTCTCTATGCTGATTAATTCTCGAAATTAAACAGAGATCACAGGTATGTTTTCGAAATTCTTGATTGGTTTCTTGATCAAAGTGATTATATCTGTTGCATGTTGATTAGTATTCAAATTTTTTGTTGAAAAGAAGATTTCATTAATTCATGTACTCTAACTGTTTGATAAAATGCATGTGACAGATTTGATTAGTTCTTGCATATTCTAGATCTGTGTTGATTCTCAGTTTTGATCAAAATTCATAGTTGATATTTGAATTTTTCATTTCATCATGCCTGAGATTGTTGAAGTTTTTGTGAGACCTGCAAGTTCTATAACCAGTTCAGACAATTTAAAAAAATTAAGTCCTGTAAAAGCAAAAGAAACAATTTCTGAAACAAAAACTGAGATTGCTCATTTAAGCAAGATTGCTAATCTTCAAGCAAAACAAGATGAAAATACAAAAGTTATAAAGATTTTGCAAAAAGTGAAATCTGATTTTCTAAAGGATTTTGAAAAGGTTCAAGAAAACATAAAGTTGTTAGAAAAAGAGAATGTTGATTTGAAAGAGAAAGGCAATTTTAGAAGAAAGATGTTGACAGAGTCTGAAAATAGAATCAAATCATGTGAAATGAAAAATTGTCAACTCTTAAAACAGATCTATGATTTTGAACAAGTTCTTATACTTGAAAGAGTGAAATTTGAGAAAGAGAGAAGAGACTTTCAAACTGAGAGGAAAGGTTTTGAAACAAAGTCTCTTGAATTATCTTTGAAAATTTCTGATTTGGAGAAAATTCTTGCAAAAGAAAGAAAAGAGTTTGAATGTAAGAAAAATGTTTTTCAAAAAGAAAAGAATGGCTTTGAGAAAAAGAAAACAGGAATGTTAAATGAGTTTTCTGTAAAAATAAATGAGTTGGAGAAAGAGTTAGAAGATGGAAGGAAAGAGACTGAAAAGAAGAAGGTAAATGGCTTTAAAGAAAAATGCTTAAAAGATGAGTTTGAGAAGGAAAAGAAAGTTTTTCATTTGGAGATAAGGAGGCTTATTAAGAAATTATCTGATTTAGCAACTAAAATCATGATAGAGAGGAAGTCCAAATCTGATTTGCAGTCAAGGTTTGATTTGTATGTTAAAAAGTTTAGAGAATTTGAAACGAAAGTTGTTGACAAATCAAATCATAGTTCAAAAGATCAGATTCGTTCTTCTAATCTGTTTTATGATTCTGCTATTGATAAATCTTATAATTGTTCTTTTAAAAAGACAAAAATGGAATGGAGAGTTAAAGGAACAACTTCCAAGAAAGAAGTGCCAAAATCAAAGGTTCCTAATTCAAATGTCAAGAAGAACAATACATTTCAAAGAAAATCTTTTGTTAAACCTGATGTGATTTATTCTATAAATCAATTAGTCAGAGTTGCACAAAAGAAACTTTGTTGTTCATATTGTGGGACTAATGATTTTGTGAACAAGAATTTTATTCAGCACTGGTATGGTTCTTATAGAATATCTGCATATGCCACTGCACCTAACAAACCTGGACCCAAGTTCATATGGGTACCAAAGACAACTTACTGTTTTGCAGGTTATTCATGTGTAGAGCTGAATGATAATACTGACACATGACTTAAAACAGATGCTGAGCTTAAATTGAGAATTTTTACTTTTGGATAATTCAGTCCAAAACTCGATCTGAATGTGATTATGGATTTCTGATTCATACAGATCAATTTGTTGATTTTGAAGATTTTTTTTTGAAAAAGTTCTGTTTGCTATGAGGTTATCGAACTCATAGATGTGAGTGTTTTGTCAAAAACACAAGTGTTGAGTTCTGAGTAAGAAGACTAAAGAAGACTCAGAAGTTCTGAGTAGAAGACTCAGAAGTTCTGAGTGAGAAATCTCAAAAAGATTCTAAGTGTTGGATTCTGACTAGAAGGTTCAGAGTTCTGAGTAGGAGACTCAGAACTTCTGACTATGAAGACAAATGTTCCGAAGCGCCTATTCAGAAGTATGTTCAGAAGTTCTGAACAACATGTTCAGAATTTATATCTTAGGATATTCTCTGTTATATTCAGTTACTAATTAGGACACGTGTAATTGTTCTATTAGTCTGTTTCTTTTATGTACTGTAGCTTTAGTCTTTCCTTAAACAGTATATATAGGAGTTAGCAACTGTTTGCTAAGTGATCTTTTGGCTAACCTTTTGGATAACTCTTTACGCATAAATTTGTTAGATCTATTGAGAGAGAAACTCATTGTAACATCTTGCAATTCACAGTTTGTTAATAAATCATATGACCAGTTGCTGTGAATACGATCTTGAATGTTCATATTTGATTGTAAGATTAGATCCTGGACTTACAAATTTGATTGGTCAAGAAAAACGAAATGGGCAAACGTGTGTCAGGGAAAGGCGTGCCATGGTCTATCCGTTGTGATGATGTCACAAACGTCCTTTCACATTTTAGGGTGTCTCTGAGGATTTTGAAGACTTAGGGACATTTTTAAAACATGAAGCACTGAATAGAAATATCAGTTAGTTTTAGAAATTTAAAAAGAAATGCTGAAAAGGAAGAGATATTCAGCGATGTAATTTGTTTTGAAATCTTTCAGTTCTAGGCGAACGTCAGCGAGTAAGAAAAAAACGTACCTTGATATCAACGAATCAATTTTGTTCAGAGAGTAGATGATTTATGGTGTTATACAAGTTTATTTTATTATTGCTGATCAAATGTGAACCGCTGAAGATTTTACTCTTCTAAGTTCAGCATTCCAAGCTCGCTGATGAGAAAGTTAAATCTTGTCTCATCAAGAAGTTTGGTGAAAAGATCAGCAAACTGAAAGTCAGTTGGAATAAAACGAAGTTCTATATCACCATTCATCACCTGATCTCTGATAAAATGATACCTGATCTCGATGTGTTTGGTCTTTGAGTGTAGAACCGGATTATTGGCTATAGCGATGGCACTAGTGCTGTCGCAATTGATTGGAATTTTTGAGAGCTGAAGGTCATAGTCCAGTAGTTGATTTCTCATCCACAAGACCTGAGAACAACAGCTTCCAGCAGCTACATACTCAGCTTCAGCGGTTGAGGTGGACATTGAGTTTTGCTTTTTTACTTGTCCAACTCACCAGCTTCCCACCCAGGAGCTGACAGCCTCCTGTGGTGCTTTTCCTGTCCAATTTGCATCCTGCAAAATCACTATCTGAATTGGCGATTAGATCAACCCCTGAGTCTTTGGGATACCAAAGACCTAGGTTGAGAGTACCCTTAAGGTAACGAAAGATTCTCTTTACAGCGATCAAATGAGATTCCTTAGGTTCAGCTTGATATCGTGCACACAAACAGGATGCGTACATAATATCAGGTCGGCTAGCTGTAAGATACAGAAGAGAGCCGATCATCCTACGGTGTGCTGTGACATTAACAGGTTTTCCAGAAGGATCCTTGTTTAGTGTCAGCGGCGGTGCCATAGGGGTTTTCATACCTGAGCTCTGAGTTAAATCAAATTTCTTCAACATATCTTTAACATATTTTCCTTGGTGAATGAAAGTTCCTTTTTCACTCTGTTTGATTTGAAGACCGAGGAAATAGGTTAGCTTACCCATCATACTCATTTTATATTCAGCTTTCATTCTATCAGCGAAACGAGTACAAAGGTCAGGGTTAGTGGAACCAAATATAATATCATCGACATATATTTGAACAAGAATAATATGACCTTTTACTTTCCTGAAAAATAAAGTTTTATCGATTTTACCTGGCTCAAATTTTTTAATATGGAGATAAGTAGAGAGAGTGTCATACCATGCACGAGGAGCTTGCTTTAAGCCATAAAGTGCCTTATCCAGTTTATAAACATAACCTGGATGTTTAGAATCTGAGAATCCTTGAGGTTGTTCCACGTAGACTTCTTCATTCAGCTTTCCATTTAGGAACACTAACTTAAAATCCATCTGATAAACTTTGAAGTCTCTGTGTACTGCGTAACCTAAGAATAGACGAATGGCTTCTAGTCTTGCCACTGGGGCGAATGTTTCGTCGTAATCTATACCTTCCTCTTGTCTGTATCCCTGAGCAACAAGACGAGCCTTGTTGCGGGTTACAGTTCCATGTTCATCCAACTTGTTTCGATAGACCCATTTAGTGCCTATCACTGACTTATCAGATGGTCTTGGAACGAGCTTCCAAACGTTGTTCCTTTTGAATTCTGTCAGCTCTTCTTGCATAGCGCTGACCCAGTTTGGATCTCGGAGGGCATCATCTGTTTTCTTTTGTTCCATCAAAGAAATAAAGTTAACAAATAAACAAATATTACATGCACTTCGTCGAGTCTGAGCACCAGCATTTGGATCACCAAGAATCTGATCAATAGGGTGATTAATAGTCCATCGCTGAGCCGGAGCATAAGTCGCTGACTCAATTTGAACTTCTAGAGGAGCTGAAGATGAGGCTTCAGCAACTTCTGGTATTTCAGCCAAGAGAGGAAGAGGTTCAGATGTTGCTTCATTCACTGGTTGCTGTGAAGTAGATGGTATATCTGAGATAGAAGGTTCAGAAGCAGGCATAGTGTTTATAGGAACAGCTGAGACCCATGATGTTTCAGCTTCACTTGTCTGCATGCTTGGGATGATTGTAGGATCATCATCTTCAGCGGGATGAGTATGAGATTGAGGAGTATCTTCTAAATCACCAAGATGAGAAAACATCCATTGATTCAGTTCTTCAGTATCAGCAGAGGGTCTTGAGTTCGTTGAACGGGATTCATGAAAAGTGACGTGAATTGTTTCTTCTACAGTTTGTCTTCTTCGATTGAAGACTCTGAAGGCTTTGGAGATAGAAGAATATCCAAGAAAGATTCCATCATTAGCCTTAGGATCAAACTTTCCAAGGGCATCTCTGTTGTTCGGTATGAAACACTGACATCCAAAGATGAGAAGAAAGCTAATTGAAGGCTTTCTCCCATGGAAGAGTTCATAGGCTGTTTTCTTGAATCTTTTGACAATCAGCGACCTGTTTTGAGTAAAACAAGCAGTGTTGACAGCTTCTACCCAAAACTGAGTAGGTAGATGAGAATCGTTGAGCATTGAATGTGCGGCTTCGATGATAGTTCGATTTCTTCTTTCAGCGACTCCGTTTTGTTGAGGTGTTCTCACTGAGGAAAAGTTGTGAGAAATACCCTTTCTTTCAAAGAAGGAATCCAGAGAACTGTTTTTGAATTCAGTCTCATGATCACTCCTTATTGAGCGAACGGTCATGTTGTTCATGACTTCCATTTTCCTGACAAAAGTGATAAGTTCTTCAGGGGTGTCACTCTTAGAACGGAGAAACATTACCCATGTATAGCGAGAGAATTCATTAACTATGACCAATGTATATTTCTTTCCAGCGATGGATTGTTTGTTAACAGGGCCAAACAAATCCATGTGGAGAAGTTGTAGAGGAGATGACACTGAGGAAACTTGCTTAGATTTGAAGCTTGCCTTGGTTTGTTTCCCTTTCTCACGCGCTGAACATAGAGACTCCTTAGTGTATGTTTGTTGAGGTAAACCAGTAACCAACTCTGTTGAGGAAAGAGTATTCAGTGTCTTGAAGTTTAGATGAGAGAGCCTCTTATGCCATAACTAGTTGACATCAGACGAGGCTTTTGAGAAGAAACAGGAGTTCTCAGTGGTTGTAGATTCCATGTTTATAACGTAAACATTTTCCATACGGTATCCGCTGAGAGCTATCTTCTCCTTTTTGTCAATGACAAAGCAGGATTCCTTAGTGAAAATCACTTTGTTATCCTTGTCACACAGCTGACTAATGCTTAGAAGATTATGCTTCAGTCCTTCAACATATGCGACTCTTCTGAAGGTTGTTGTACCATTAGAGAGTACACCAAACCCTCGGGTATAGCCTTTTCCATTTCCACCGAAGGTCACTGAGGGATCCTTCTCTTCTTTGTATTCAGTGAGCAGGTTTTTCTTTCTAGTCATGTGTCTAGAGCATCCGCTATCGAGATACCAGATACCCATCTTAACCTGCAAACAAAGGAAGATTAGTTTGACTTGGGAACCCATTTTATCATGGGCCCACACTTGTCAATGGTGGTAAAGGAAGTGGAAGGTTCAGCAATGTTCGCAGCATTTGAAGATTCAGCTTCAGAACAATTCTTCACTTTGGTTAATTTCTTAACCTCAGTGGTAGGCTTTGCCTTAACCTGATTTACACCAGGATTGGTCTTCTTTGCCTTGGGGGCAGTGATCTTCACCTTAGCTAACTTTTCAGCTTTGGTGGCTGTGGGGTACTTACTAGGAATGTGATCGGTAAGTCCACAGTGATAACATTTCCTATAGCTAAAAGTAGCTTTAGGACCATTTGCATACTTAGCCAATATTTTTAAATGAGCAGGGCCAACACCAAGTATACCTTTGGCATTGGAAATGGGAGGAACAATCAGTTCTTCAGATTTCTTACCAATAATATCCACCCTGATTCTAGGAGTAGATCGCTGAATAAATCCAGGGATCTTGTTCTTAGAAGTAGAGGGATAAGTCACTGAGGCTTTATAAGCATTCAGCTTAGGTACAAAGGTACCCGTCTAAGGTTTTTGGTTGAAAACTTTTTCTTTTCCTTTACCTTTAAAGATTAAGGTAGGTTTTTCCTCAGGGATGAAAGTTTTTGAAGAAGAACACTGAGATGAGGAGGTGTCAGGGACTGAGGATACGAACATTCCAAATTTGAGCATGGAACGATCAATGGTTGGTTATAGAGTATCAGCTTTATAACCAAGTCCACGCTTATCGCTCAGGGGAATATGAGAGCTTATTATCTCAGTGATCGTTGTTGAGGATTTACACCATCCTTCAATAGTAGATTTTTCAGCTTTTAATGCAGCAATAGCTTCTTCGCGTTCGATTTTGACTAGTTGATTTATATGGACCTGATCTTTTAAATCTTCTTCAATTTCAGAAAGCTTTTCTATTTGAAGGTGACAGTTTTTAAGCTGTTCAACGAGATCAAGGTTTTGATTTTCAACTATGGTCTTGCCATTCATGGCATCATATAAATTCAAAGTCAGGAGATCGATTTTCCGAAGACTATCAGCTTCATCAATATCTGAAATATTTGTAAAGAAAGAAGTTAATACCTTTGAGGTAGGAGTTGAAGTAGAGGGATTGTCAGAACTTTCTTCCTCTTCTTCAATTTTTGCCATGAGGCAGAGATTGGCCTCATCATCATCTTCAGAGTCAGATGATTCTTCTTCATCAGAGGCAGCCCAGTCAAAGTCAGCCATCAGGCATTTGCCTTTCTTCTTAAAGCTTTTCAGCTTTGCGTACGTTTCTTTCAGCTTTTGATACTTGTCATCTCTAGCCCTGGGTTAGAGGATTTCTTGGAGAAAGCTGAGGGTTTAAAGACTTTCTTTAACATGCATTCACTAGCAAAGTGTCCTACTTTCTCACAGTTAAAGCAGGTAGTGTTAATGCCAAAAATCGTCCAAAAGGATAACTTAAGGTTGATTGTGGAATTTAACAACTAAAGAAAAGAATCTTACGACAAAGCGTGTGGCAAAGACAGAAAATGTAAAAGAGACAAAGATTTTGGTGACGTGGGAAAAACCTCAACGACGAAAAAACCCGCGGACGACTGTGGAAGTCATTGCTGCACTATGATCGCCAAACAGGGGCGATGTCCTTTGTTTCTGGTGTCAGGGATACAGTGATTACAATACAAATGACTTGAAATGTAAAAATAACAAGTATATCGAATGTAAAACTAGGGTGTCGTGTGCTAAAACTGTTGGTCGAGAGTGTAAGTCGTGCGTCGAGAGCGATCACTTGAGAGAGATTTCTTTGCTTCAGATGTTCTTGTGTATGCAGTGTGTGTTTCCAAGTTCGGTCCCCTTCAATGATGATTTTACCTCTATATTTATAGTTTTCGAATGCATTTAATGACTTCATGAATTCTTCTAGTAACGGTCGCAACGGTCATTGTTGTTTAATGTTCATAACTGCTCTGTCGGTTTCGTCCGTTGGCTATGAATGTCTTTTGACCTGTATTAAATGAGGAAAACATAACAGAAGAATCGTACGTTAGTTGGTCGAGGTCGTGTGTTTCTACACGACGGTCGAAGTCTAGAGGTACGTTCGACTTTGGCTTTAGTCAAAGGACAAAAATGTTTATGATTTGACTTGGTTTATAAGTGGAGTAAAGTAAATGTTCTTAGTGCCTTGGTCGTAGTCGAGACTGGTGAAATTTTTCCCAAACAGTTTGCCCCCAAATTTTGAAAAAGTGGAGTGGCAAATTCGAATTTCAAAAGTTTTTTAAATTTTGCTAGTCGGACGTCTAGGGTCGTGACACGTGTAAAAAACCTTTTTAGTTACTCTGGAATTGGGTCGGTCCAATTCTAACTGAATGGGAAGTCGAAAAGAGGAACACGTCGTGGCGTCATGCTGACGCGCAATCGTGCTTAACAGTTGTATCTGCCAGATGTCGACAATCTATCGAGCATTCGAAAAGGCGAGGACACGTGTCGAATATCGAGAGGCTCGACCTGACACGACTAGTTGCATAAATATAGACCTTCGACGGATCTTTTCCTTTTACGATTTCAGAGGGTTTTTAAGAGAAATTTTCTTTGATTTGCTTGTTATTTTTCGCCGAATCTTTTCTAAACTTTGCGAGAGATCTTCGTCTGAGTTAGAGATTTCGAGGTTTAGAGCGCGTATATAAGGTACGATTATCGGTCTTTGTATGCGTCGTAAGTCGATTGCTAGGAAACCTAGGAAGAACTGGGATATTTGGGGCTTTTCAGGGCGACAAATCTTGTTTAACTAGTTTATCGATGTCAACGGAGCCTATGAGTACCATCCAGGATCAGGATGCTCTAGACGACTTTAGGATTTTAGCAAAAATCCCTGCGGGGATTTCTTTGAGCAAGGACGGTAATATTAGACCGGAGATGTGTACCGAGGGGTACGTCGTGATATACGAATATCCCTTTAGAATAGGTTTCGAGTGGCCCATTTCTGGCGCGTTATTCAGGTCATCGAGCGACTTACTTCACATTGGGAGTCGCCGATAAATGTGAAAGACCTCTTGACCGCCTATCAGGCCAAGAAGGATGCGTACCGTCGCTACAGCCTCTTCTCAAGGTACAAGGGTGATCGTACGTTGGTCCAAAAAACTGCGGTCAACGACCGTAAGTGGAAGACCAAGTACGTCTTCGTACGGGTAGCGACGTTAGGCACTGATAGTGATTGGATCAGGTCCGGATGGAACATGGCTGGTGAGTTTTAGCTATGGTCGAGCATCTGCTTTGTTATATTTGTTACTTTACTTTTTGGCTAACCTTCTTTCTCTGTGTTTTCAGACATCAACTTTGATAGCGTGGAGCCCAACGAAGATTCTCAAGCAAAAAGCGAGGAATTTTTGGAGATCAGTCCTGAGGACCGATCGTTCATCACACATCACCTAATAGACGAAGATGACGACGCGGTATTCTTGAGCGATAGGATACAGTTGGGTCGAGAGGAGAGAGAGAAAGAAGAAAAGGAGAAAGAAAAGGAGGACAAGACTGAGGATACTGAGGAGACTGAGGAATAGGAGAAGAAAGAGGAGTCGAAAGAAGAGATGACTGGTAAGTGTACCTTTCTTTGTTCGACATACTTCTTCCATCGTTTCAGTCACCTAATTGTCCTTTTTTCTTCGTTTCATAGTAGAATCTCAACAAGAATCCCAACAGTCGCAGCCGGAAATGTCGTCTGCAATGGCTAAGAGGGCGGCTCAGTCCGAATTGGCTCGCCGGGCGAGGGAAAGGAGGAAGGAAGCCCCGACATCTGGGTCGGGGGTCCTTAAAAGAAAAGAGGCTCCGACAACTGGGTCGGGAGTCCTCAAGAGGACGAGGACGTCCGTCCGGAGGGAACCATCTTTGAAGATGGGCAGCTCATCGAGAGTCGTCTCGCCTGAGAAGGCAAAGGTGTCGACCGCATCTGTCGAGAAGACTTTCGACACGTCGACACGACACCCATCGACCCTGCGCATCCGGCGAAATCGACGGGGTTTCCTGCTGCCGCGTCAGGCCCCGCGTCGGCCGACAAGGGCAAGGGCGCATGGACGGAAGAGGAAACGACGGTGAACTTTACGTTACCGGCGGATTTCATGATGGACAATGTCCTTGACGGGACGAGCTTGTTCCCTCATTTGGATAAATTTCAGATCCCCTCTTTCAGGGAGCGCTTCAACGGGTGCTCTATCGAGAGCTCGGGGGCTTACGTCGCCAGAATGGCGTTTATGGTAACTCTATCTTTCAAGACTTTGTTTTTCGTTGTTGTTATCATTGTCGGTGTCGTTGTCGTTGTCGTTGTCATTGTTGTATGTTTTTACTAACAAGTTTTCATATGTATTTCAGACGTTTCAGTCTACATTGGCTCTGCAGGCCGAGACGATGAAGATCGAGGGTCTAGTGTCTTCCGCTATAAAGAGAGAAGATGCAGCGTTGGCGAGGGAGAAGTCCGCCCTGGCGCGTGTTGAGGAAATGTTGGTAAAACTTGACGATGCCTTGGACCAGCTAGAAGCCGTCAGTCATGCGAGGGACGACGTGAATTCTCGTCTGAAGGAGTCCTTCTCTGTGATTGCAAATCAGAGAGAGGAGACGGACAGGATGCAAGCGTCCTTGGTCATGAAGGAGAAAGAGGTCGAGGAGTCCAAGTCTAAGGTGGTGGTCTTGGAGAAGGAGGTGAGGGAGCTCAAAGATAAGGTTGCTTCCACCTTTCCCTTGCTCGTCTGACAGCTCGGGCGGCGATTATGCGGCAACACTTGTCGGGGAAGAACCCCCTTGCGTCCGCGACTGAGGAACTGGCCTTCTTCTTAGCTAAGGTCGGGACCGACAGGGATCTCGACTCCGATGACGAGAAGGAGGCTGAGGAAGAATAGGTTGCGGATGAGGGCCTCTAGGGTGAAGCTTCGGGCAAGGATGCCACTGACGCTCCTTCTAATCCTTAGAGAATTTTGTTTGCTTTTGTTTTAGTTTTGAATGCTCGACCGTTGGCGGTCGAGTCACTTTTAGATGTAATCGTTCGTTTGTGAATGAAATTTTGCTTTTTCATCAAACTCATGTACGATGTCGATTTACACATGTCGTAGATATAATGTCAGTTGTGAAGACTCGTTAAGTATGGAACAAACAGGGAATTATGCGACTTAGGCACCATTCGTATTTACCAAGACTAGCACATAAGTCATAGGGTTTTCATACTTTAGGTTTATATTGGAAAACATAAGTACATACGATCAAAGCATTCACTCAGAACATGTAGTTTGTCTAAGATGAGAAACTTAGATCATGAATCGCTAAACCAGATGATCATACGACTAGTTCGCACGACGAAACTTGAGTCGTATGCCCCTGTGGTAAAATAATTAAGTCATAGACTTGAGCACTTATATCATACGACTCCACGAGATTAAAGTCGTATGATAACTTTAGTAATATATATCGTTCGATCCTGCGAGACTAAAGTCATATAAAAGACATAGTAGCCAATAACATGCGATCCTGCGGTGAAACAATGTCAGAGGTTGGTCGTTGGCTAGCCAACGACCCTCCGATGCTTAAGTCAGTAATCGGCGTGGTAAAAAATTGTACGAGAAATAAAAAAGGACTTAGAATACATACCTTTTCTGATGTGTCGCATCCCAGCTATGTAGGATGTCTTGGTTATTGATACCTGCGCTGGGGTTTTTGAGTGTCTTAAAACACTCGTTACTCGTTGGAGGATTACTTTGGAGGACTTTGAATTTTTCGATTTTCAAAATTTTCGGATACCATACCATATTGCCCCCCCCCCCTGTGGCGACTTTAAGATGATACGCGAAATCTAGGATATGTCGTCGTGAGTCGCCACAGTAGACACGTTGACCTCTTCGCGCGATCAGGCAAAAATGATAAACATGTTCCTGTAAACGAGATATTAGTTTGTCTTTAAGGTAGAGATCGAGAGACGAACCTATTGAGACTTTCCGGTCGTGCTTGCTTCGATCTAGGATGCCTTTGTCGACCTGTAACTGCAAGATGGCCTACTTTCGCGGTTTCAGGGTGGTCTTATAGCAATCACGAGCGACTTTAGGCTCACTTTTGATCTCTTAGAATCCCCACGACGTAGGGAACTTCATGGTCTGATGGTACGTCGAAGGGGCTGCTTTCATTTCATGGATCCATGGTCGGCCTAAGATGACGTTATAGGCCGACGAGCAGTCAATAACGTTGAACTTGGTCTGTGTTAATGCCAAAAATCGCACCAAAGGGACAACTTAAGGTCGATGTGGACTTTAACAACTAAAGAAAGGAATCGTTCGACAAAAGCGTACGACAAAGATAAAAATATAGACGAGACAGAGGATTTGATGACGCAAGAAAAAACATCAACGAGGAAAAAACCTGCGGACGACAGTGGATGTCGTCGCTGCACTATGGTCGCCAATCAGGGGCGATGTCCTTGGCGTTCCAGGTGTCGATCGTACAGAGATTACAATACAAATGAAGGGAAAGACTTCAAAATGTAAAGTACAAGTGTTTGAAATGTAAAAACAGTGTGCGTCGTGTGTGTAAACAATGTGTAAACTGTAGGTCGAGAGTGAAAGTCGTGCGTCGAGAGTGATCTTCTATGAATGATCTCTTTGCTTCGAATGAATATTCTTCGAGTGTTTGCGTTTGCTTCTGTTGTTCGATGTTCGGTGTTCGGTCCCTGGAACTGAAGTTTAACTTGATCTTTTATAACCTTCGGGTGCTTTGATTAGCTCATTGATTGCTTCGATAACAGCCATAACGGTCGCCAGTTGTAACTCTTCATAATTGCTCTTCGTTGGTTATGACCGTTGCCCATTAATGACTTTGACTCCTGTATTAATCATTGAACAAACGTAACAGTCGTATATTGAGTTAGTCAAGGTCGTACGGTCTTGTGCGACGGTCGTGCGGAACGGGCGACGTCGAGGTCGAGTGTCGTGAGGAACTCTCGACTTACCTTTTAGGAGGGACGACGGAGGTTTTTTGGGTCTTTGTCGGGACCTTATCTTAATACAAGATATAGCTCATAACATGTGTCTTACCTTTTCTGGTCGTGGTCGAGACTGGTGAAATTTTGCCCAAACAGTTTGCCCCCAAAATTTGAAAGTAGGATGGCAAATTCGAATTTTAAATTTTGCTTGTCGGGTGTCCAGGGTCGTGACATGTGTCCAAGGTTACCTTGGTTGTCTCGGAACCGGATTGATCCGACTCTAACTGAACGAGAATTTGAAGAGAAAAATGGGATAGTGACGTGTTGATCCAAACCCTCAGTGATTTGATAATGACCCTATCTTAAATACTTAGTGAAAATTGTAAGTAAACAATATGTATCAGAGTTTCACTATCGCTGATAAGTACTAAGATCTTCCAGTACCGCTGATAAGAACTCTCGCTCTTTAAGTTAAACATTCAGCGAAACTGTTCACCATAAATGCTTTGAGTCTGTTCAGTCATTATGATGATCGCTGATAAGTTAGTTGTTTACTTATGATCCCTGAAGACAAGTTTCACGTCAACAAAGGTTCTACGCTGAAGTCGAAGATCAAGCTCAAGAACCAGCGACAAGTCTCCTAATGAACTGATGCAGATCAGCGAAGACTCAGATTTGTCCACTCAACGTGAAGTATCAAGTACAAGACTTCAGCTATCGCTGAACTTTATCATCTGCTGAATAGTAAATGATAATCGTTGAATCAACGAAAGCTGATCATGAAGTCCTCCGTACAAAGTACTTTTGTCTTAACCACCCTTGCACGCCTCCGTACGAAATGTCAGAAAAGAACCTCCGAATATCTGAAATCGTACAACCACTCTGATACTACACTATTCATCCATACAGCTACTAAGGTTGTCAACCAAGGTCAATGACATGCAACCAACCAGCTGATGACACGTGTAAAGTATATACTGACTTGCATTAAATGCATGCAGTATATAAAGAGATGAACTCACTTCATTTGAAGTAACTTGCTAACTCTGGACAAGTTCATATCTCTTATCTCAAGATAGGTTATTATTAGTAATTTCCTTATCTTTCTTAGTGCAAGAAACCTTAGTGTTCCAACTTGTTTAGATTTAGGTTTATCCTTAATCTTGTCTCCGCAACAAGCTGTAAATTGTTAATGATTTATCAATAAACAATTTAGAAAAGTAAAATCTGTGTTTTTGTATTCAACCCCCCCCCCCCCCCCCACTACAAACTTGTATAGGCCTTCGGGACCAACAAGTGGTATCAGAGCGGATTTGTTTAATCTCATAAACAAGATCTAATCTAAGATATTTCTCTTCCTTGCTATTATCTGAAAATGGCCAACACAAACACACATTATATAGACAATGGTTCTCTTGCAAAACCCCCTAGATTTTCCAGAGACAACTTCAACTTGTGGAAAAATAGGATGACACTCTTCTTAGAAGGTGTAGACCCTACTATGACTTACTATCTTGAAAACGGACCACACATCCCTGTAACAATTGATCCTTTAGTTCCATCCACTGCAACTAGAGCTGCTATTCCAGAAAGGCTGATTCCAAAGGAAATACACATGTGGACCGATGAAGATAAGAAGAAAGTGGCTATAGATACAAAAGCCAGATCCATACTATCTATGGCCCTTCCTGACGAAGTCTACCATTCCGTCATGAACCTGAAGTCATCAAAAGCCATGTGGGACACAATATGTGTTCAGTATGAAGGAACGTCTGAAGTCCATGACTCAAGAAAGATCAACCTGGTAAGACAATACGAAAGCTTCATTTCTGGTAAGAATGAAACTCTCTCTGAAGTTCACCAACGTTTTAATTGTTTAATTATAGATCTAAAAACTGTTGGTAAGGAATATTCTAACTTTGAAGTGCTGACAAAGTTTCTAGAATGTTTACCTGAAAGCTGGGACAATTATTCCATGTGTCTCAAGCTGTCAAAGGATCTTAAATCAATGACCCTTTCAACCTTATATGGTACATTGCTGAATCATGAGCAATCTAGCCATCTTAAGAAGAATCTTGTAAAAGATTCCAAAAGCATTCATGTTGCTTTAATCTCAGAAGAACCTTCTACTCAGCGACCCTCGGTCACTATCACTGAGTTAGAAAGTAACTCTGAAAGGTCATCAGACTCTGATTCTTCAGATGATGATGAATCCTTGGCTCTCCTAACTAAAAAGTTCAGGAGATTCGCCAAGAAGAAAATGTTTAGAAAGAACAAACCTCTTTCCATAACTGACAAGCCTAAATCATCAGCTTTTGTTGATAAGGCTACTGCTACTTGTTTCAACTGCGAAAAGACAGGTCATTTCGCTAATGAGTGCAGGTCAAAGAAAGTCATGAGACCTTCAGCTTTCTCAAAGAAAAACTTTGTTCCAAGGAATAAAGATGACAAATACTCAAAGCTGAAGGAGAAGTATGCAAAGCTGAAAAGTTTTAAGAAGAAAGGAAAAGGCCTGATGGCTGACTATGATTGGGCTGCTTCTGATGAAGAAGCATCATCATCTGACTCTGAAGATGATGAAGCAAATCAATGTCTCATGGCAAAGATTGAAGAAGAGGAAGAAAGTTCAGACATTCCCTCCACTTCAACATCTGCCATTCAGGTATCACCTTCTTTCTTTACCAATATTGCAAATATTGATGAAGCTGATAGTCTCCGTAAGATCGATCTCTTGACTAGAAGTTTATACGAAGCCATGAACGGCAAAACTGTGGTTGAAAACCAAAATCTTGATCTCGCTGAAAAGCTTAAAAACTGCCACCTTCAAATAGAAAAGCTTTCTAAAATTGAAGATGATTTTAAAGATCAAGTCTATTTAAATCAGCTAGTCAAAATCGAACGAGCAGAAGCTATCGCTGCATTAAAAGCTGAACAAGCTACTGTTGAAGGATGGTGTAATTCTTCAACAAAGATCACTGAGATAATTAAGGCTCAGATTCCTCTGAGTGATAAACGTGGTCTGGGTTATAAATATGATACTCCAAAACCAGCCACTGAACGTTCAATGCTTAAATTTGGAACGTTCGTATCCTCAGTCGCTGACACTTCATCATCTCAGTACTCCTCGTCCATTACACCAATCCCTGAGGAAACTCCTACCTCCTCAAAAGGTAAGGAGAAAATGGTTTATTCAAAACCTACCTCTGTCTCTAAAGACAAAGGTAAAGGAATTGTTATTTATCAAAATCCTCAGAAGGGTACCTTAGTACCAAAGCTGAATGCTTCTAAAGCCTCAGTGACCAACCCCTCTGGATCTAGAAAGCTGATCTCTGGATCTATTCAGCGATCTACTCCTAGACTCAGAGTGGATGTCCTTGGTAAGAAATCTGAAGAACTGAATGTTCGTCCCATTTCTAAAGCAAATAGCTTACTTGGTGCTGGCACTTCTAATTCAAAATTAAAAGCTCAGCATACAAGTGGTCCTAGAACTATTTTTAGTTATAGGAAATGTTATCACTGTGGACTTACCGATCATATTTCTAGTAAGTGCCCCACAGCCACCAAAGCTGAAAAAATAGCTAAGGTGAAGATTGCCCCCAAGGCAAAGAGGACCGACACCGATGCAAATCAGGTCAAGGTGACTCCTACCACTGAGGTTAAGAAATTAACCAAAGTGAAGAAAGACAAAGCTGAATCTTCAAATGCTGCGAAGACCGCTGAACCTTCCATTCCAACTACTTCCACTGACAAACGTGTATACATGGTTAAGTGGGTACCTAAGAAAAACTAATCTTCCTTTGTATTGCAGGTTAAGAAGGGTATCTGGTATCTCGATAGCGGATGCTCTAGACACATGACTGGAAAGAAAAACCTGCTCGCTGAATACAAGGAAGAGAAGGGTCCCTCTGTGACTTTCGGTGGAAATGGAAAAGGACACACCCGAGGGTATGGTGTACTTTCAAATGGTACAACCTCCTTCAGAAGAGTCGCATATGTTGAAGGGCTGAAGCATAATCTTCTGAGCATCAGTCAGCTTTGCGACATGGATAACAAAGTGATTTTCACTAAGGAATCCTGCTTTGTCTCTGACAAAAAGGAGAAGATAGCTCTCAGCGGTTATCGTTTGGAAAATGTTTATGTAATAAACATGGACTCAACAACCACTGAGAACTCCTGTTTCTTCTCAAAGGCATCTTCTGATGTTAACTGGCTATGGCACAAGAGGCTCTCACATCTAAATTTCAAGACACTGAATACTCTTTCCTCCAAAGAGTTAGTCACTGGTCTACCTCAACATTCATACGCCAAAGAGTCTTTATGTTCAGCGTGTGAAAAAGGGAAGCAGACCAAGGCAAGCTTCAAGTCAAAGCAAGTCTCCTCAGTGTCATCTCCTCTACAACTACTCCATATGGATTTGTTTGGCCCCGTTAACAAACAATCCATCGCTGGAAAGAAATATACGCTGGTCATAGTTGATGAATTCTCTCGTTACACATGGGTAATGTTTCTCCGTTCTAAGAGTGACACCCCTGAAGAACTCATCACCTTTGTTCGGAAGATGGAAACTCTGAACAATATGACTGTTCGCTCAATAAGGAGTGATCATGGAACTGAATTCAAAAACAGTTCTCTTGATTCCTTCCTTGAGAGTAAGGGTATTTCTCACAACTTTTCGTCAGTGAGAACACCGCAACAAAATGGAGTCGCTGAAAGAAGAAATAGAACAATTATTGAAGCTGCACATTCAATGCTCAGCGATTCTCACCTGCCTACTCAGTTTTGGGCAGAAGCTGTCAACACTGCTTGCTTTACGCAAAACAGGTCGCTGATAGTTAAAAGATTCAAAAAGACAGCCTATGAACTCCTTCATGGGAGAAAGCCTTCAATCAGCTTTCTTCACATCTTTGGATGTCAGTGTTTCATACTGAACAACAGAGATGCCCTTGGAAAGTTTGATCCTAAGGCTGATGATGGAATCTTTCTTGGATACTCCTCAGTCTCCAAAGCCTTCAGAGTCTTCAACCGTAGAAGACAAACTGTAGAAGAAACTATTCACGTCACGTTTGAAGAATCTCGTTCAGCGAACTCTAAACCGTCCGCTGATACTGAAGAACTGAATCAATGGATGTTTTCTCATCTTGGTGATTCAGAAGAAGTTCCCACTCCTCATGCTCACACCGTAGAAAATGATGGTCCTCCTATCATTCCATATATGCAGAATAGTGAAGCTGAAACATCTTGGGTCTTACTGTGCCTATAAACACTATACCTGCAGTTGATCCAAATGTCTCAGAAATTCCGTCTATTTCTCAGCAATCAGTGAATGAAGTGACAAATGCAAACATTCCTCTCTTAGCTGATAATCCAGAAGTAGCTGAAGCCTCATCTTCAGTTTCTCCAGTTCAGACTGAATCAGCGACGTATGCTCCGGCTCAGCGATGGACTATAAATCACCCAATCGATCAAATTCTTGGTGATCCCAACGCTGGTATTCAGACTCGTAGAAGTGCAGGTAATATTTGTTTATTTGTTAACTTTATTTCTCTAACTGAACCAAAGAAAATAGATGATGCCCTCAGAGATCCAAACTGGGTCAGCGCTATGCAAGAAGAGCTGACTGAATTCGAAAGTAACAAAGTTTGGAAACTCGTTCGTAGACCAACTGACAAAACGGTGATAGGCACTAAATGGGTCTATCGAAACAAGTTGGACGAACATGGTACTGTAACTCGCAACAAAGCTCGTCTTGTTGCTCAGGGATACAGTCAAGAGGAAGGCATAGATTATGACGAAACTTTTGCTCCAGTAGCAAGACTCGAATCTATTCGTCTTTTCTTAGCATATGCTGTACATAAAAACTTCACTGTACATCAGATGGATGTTAAGTCAGCGTTTCTGAATGGAAAGCTGAATGAAGAAGTGTATGTGGAACAACCTCCAGGATTCTCAGATCCTAAGCATCCAGGTTATGTTTATAAACTGGACAAGGCACTTTATGGCTTAAAGCAAGCTCCTCGTGCATGGTATGATACTCTCTCTACTTATCTCCATATTGAACAATTTGAGAGAGGTAAGATTGACAAAACTCTATTTTTTAGAAAAGTGAAAGGTCATATCATTTTAGTTCAAATATATGTTGATGACATTATATTTGGTTCTACTAACCCTGAGCTTTGTACTCGTTTCGCTGATAGAATGAAAGATGAGTATAAAATGAGCATGATGGGTGAACTAACATATTTCCTTGGTCTTCAGATTAAGCAAACTGAAAAAGGAACTTTCATTAATCAGGGAAAATATGTTAAAGATATGCTGAAGAAATTCGACTTAACTGAAAGTTCAGCTATGAAAACCCCTATGGCACCTCCGCTGACACTTGATAAGGACACAAAAGGTGTTCCTGTCAATGTCACGCTGTACCGTGGGATGATCGGCTCACTATTGTATCTTACAGCTAGCCGACCCGATATTATGTTTGCAACATGCTTGTGTGCACGATATCAAGCTGAACCTAAGATATCTCATATGAAAGTTGTAAAGCGAATCTTTCGATATCTTAAGGGTACAGCGAATCTAGGCCTTTGGTATCCCAAAGACTCAGGATTCGATCTAACCGCCTATTCAGACAGTGATTTTGCAGGTTGCAAAATGGATAGAAAAAGCACCACAGGAGGATGTCAGCTCCTGGTTGGAAAGCTGGTAAGTTGGACAAGTAAGAAGCAAAACTCAGTGTCCACTTCCACAGCTGAAGCTGAATATGTAGCCGCTGGAAGCTGTTGTTCTCAAGTCTTGTGGATGAGAAATCAGCTACTAGACTATGATCTTCAGCTCTCCAAAATTCCAATCTATTGCGACAGCACAAGTGCCATCGCTATAGCAAACAATCCAGTGCTACACTCAAAGACAAAACACATAGAAATCAGATATCATTTTATCAGAGATCATGTGATGAATGGTGATATAGAACTTCATTTTATCCCAACTGATTATCAGTTAGCTGATTTATTTACCAAACCTCTTGATGAGACAAGATTCAACTTTCTCATCAACGAGCTTGGAATGCTGAACTTTGAAGGGTAAAATCTTCAGCGGTTCACATTAATCAGCGAAAGGATAAAATCAACTCGTATAACCTATTCAATCATCTTCTCTCTGAATAAACTTGGTTAAACTGATATCCAGGTATGTTTTCTCTCTCTGACAAACGCATGAAAATGCAAGTTTTCAAAAACAAATGCATCGTTGAATATCTCTTCCTTAACAGCGATATTTTGAAAATTCTTAAAACCTTCACTGATATCTTCTATTCAGTGCTTCATGTTTTTCAAAAGAGTCGCTGAGTTTTTCAAAACCTCAGAGACATCCTAAAAGAATGTGAAAGGACAGTTGTGACGTCATTGCAACGGATAACACCAGGCACGATTTCTTTCTGACACACGTTTGCACGTTTCGCTCAAACTTCAAATCAAATGCAAACACGTGTCCGTGTCATGATGAAAACCTTTTCCCGCTCAAGGTTTTCTCTCTCTAAAACTCCATATATAAATAACTCTTGGTTTATATTTGTCTTTTACGCGAACATTCTTCCTCCGCAAGAAAGAAATTACTGTTGCATTTGTTCTCTCAAATCTTCAAAGAACTGTTCATCATATTCTTCATCAAAACTTCAAGGTTAATATGTTCTTATTTTTCAAATGCAGATAACTTGTATCTGATCTTATCTTTGTTTTAAACAAGATCAAACAAAAGAACTTAAAAATAAAATCATTTTCTTTCATGGTTTTATGAACACAACCATTTCATGGTTGTTCTTCAAGTTTTAAATCTAAATCTTAAACTTGTTCTTCATTCGTATCCAGTTTTTCTTTTGAAACTGGAATACAAGAATTTATGGGTTTTACATTTCGTTTCAAAATCATGAAAAACCCTAATCTTCATTAAGACATTTATGTCTGAATGAAATGGACAAAATTCGAACAATCTTAATGGAAATTCTTTCCATACTAAGACAATTCTTATTTGTTAACATCTTTGGTTGAACTGATAATACAGAGAAATGGCATCTTCAAAGATCAATGTCACCGCTGAGTCCATCTCCGCTGACTCTGAGGAAGTGGACATCATCAAAGCCCCTCAGGTTAAGTTCAAGCTGGATCAACTAGATTGGACTAAGGTCAACAACCTCTCTGCGCTTCTTGAGTTTCCTCCTCGAAAGCAAGTCACACATCTGGATGATGCTGTGAATTTCCTGAAACACTGCTGCATTTCAACAGCCCTGACCATCACTCCTCCCGCAAGTCAGCTACTACTATCCCAGTTCTGGTACTCTGCCAGACACACTCAGCTACCCTCCGCCAAAGATGCATCCAAAACCATCGATTGCATACTCAGCGATACTGAGTATGGTACAATTAAGATAACCCCCGCTATCATACGAAAAGCCCTGAACTTTCCCAATGCCACCAAAGAAAAACCCTTCGTTCCATTCCCTGACCATAAGAAGCTGTTGATCCAAACCCTCAGTGATTTGATAATGACCCTCTCTTAAATACTTAGTGAAAATTGTAAGTAAACAATATGTATCAGAGTTTCACTATCGCTGATAAGTACTAAGATCTTACAGTACCGCTGATAGGAACTCTCGCTCTTTAAATTAAACATTCAGCGAACACTGTTCACCATAATGCTCTGAGCCTGTTCAGTCCTTATGGTGATCGCTGATAAGTTAGTTGTTTACTTATGATCCCTGAAGACAAGTTTCACGTCAACAAAGGTTCTACGCTGAAGTCAAAGATCAAGCTCAAGAACCAGCGACAAGTCTTCTAATGAACTGATGCGGATCAGTGAAGACTCAGATTTGTCCACTCAACGTGAAGTATCAAGTACAAGACTTCAGCTATCGCTGAACTTTATCATCTGCTGAATAGTAAATGATAATCGCTGAATCAACGAAAGCTGATCATGAAGTCCTCCGTACAAAGTACATTTGTTTTAACCTCCCTTGCACGCCACCGTACGAAATGTCAGAAAAGAACCTCCGAATATCTGAAATCGTACAAACACTCTGATACTACACTGTTCATCTTTACGGCTACTAAGGTTGTCAACCAAGGTCAATGACATGCAACCAACCAGTTGATGACACGTGTAAAGTGTATACTGACTTGCATTAAATGCATGCAGTATATAAAGAGATGAACTCACTTCTTTTGAAGTAACTTGCTAACTCTGGACAAGTTCAAATCTCTCTCAAGATAGGATTTTATTAGTAATCTCCATATCTTTCTTAGTGCAAGAAATCTTAGTGTTCCAACTTGTTTAGATTTAGGTTTATCCTTAATCTTGTTTCCGCAACAAGCTGTAAATTGTTAATGATTTATCAATAAACAATTTAGAAAAGTAAAATAGTGTGTTTGTATTCAACCCCCCCCCCCCCCCCTTCTACAAACTTGTATAGGCCTTTCGGGACCAACAAGTGGTATCAGAGCGGATTTGTTTAATCTCATAAACAAGATCTAATCTAAGATATTTCTCTTCCTTGCTATTATCTGAAAATGGCCACCCACACAAACACAAATTATGTAGACAATGGTTCTCTTGCAAAACCCCCTAAATTTTCCAGAGACAACTTCAACTTGTGGAAAAATAGGATGACACTCTTCTTAGAAGGTGTAGACCCTACTATACCTTACTATCTTGAGAACGGCCCACACATCCCTGTAACAATTGATCCTTTTGTTCCAGCCACTGCAACTAGAGCTGCTATTCCAGAAAGGCTGATTCCTAAAGAAATCCATCAGTGGACCGACGAAGATAAGAAGAAAGTGGCTATAGATACAAAAGCCAGATCCATACTATCCATGGCCCTTCCTGACGAAGTCTACCATTCCGTCATGAACCTGAAATCATCAAAAGCCATGTGGGACACAATATGTGTTCAGTATGAAGGAACGTCTGAAGTCCAGGACTCAAGAAAGATCAACCTGGTAAGACAATACGAAATCTTCATTTCTGGTAAGAATGAAACTCTCTCTGAAGTTCACCAACGTTTTAATTACTTAATTATAGATCTGAAAACTGTTGGTAAGGAATATTCTAACTTTGAAGTACTGACAAAGTTTCTAGAATGTTTACCTGAAAGCTGGGACAATTATTCCATGTGTCTCAAGCTGTCAAAGGATCTAAGATCAATGACCCTTGCTACCTTATATGGCACATTGCTGAATCATGAGCAATCTAGCCATCTTAAGAAGAATCTTGTAAAAGATTCCAAAAGCACCCCTGTTGCTTTAATCTCAGAGGAACCTTATACTCAGCGACCCTCGGTCACTATCACTGAGTTAGAAAGTAACTCTGAAAGGTCATCAGACTCTGATTCTTCAGATGATGATGAATCCTTGGCTCTCCTAACTAAAAAGTTCAGGAGATTCGCCAAGAAGAAAATGTTTAGAAAGAACAAAACTCTTTCCATAGCAGACAAGCCTAAGTCATCAGCTTTTGTTGATAAGGCTACTGCTACTTGTTTCAACTGCGAAAAGACAGATCATTTCACTAACGAGTGCAGGTCAAAGAAAATCATGAGACCTTCAGCTTTTACAAAGAAATCCTTTGTTCCATGGAATAAAGATGACAAATACTCAAAGCTGAAGGAGAAGTATGCAAAGCTGAAAAGCTTTAAGAAGAAAGGAAAAGGCCTGATGGTTGACTATGATTGGGCTGCTTCTGATGAAGAAGCCTCATCATCTGATTCTGAAGATGATGAAGCAAATCAATGTCTCATGGCTAAGATTGAAGAAGAGGAAGAAAGTTCAGACATTCCCTCCACTTCAACATCTGCCATTCAGGTATCACCTTCCTTCTTTACCAATATTGCAAATATTGATGAAGCTGATAGTCTCCGTAAAATCGATCTATTGACTAGAATTTTATACGAAGCCATGAACGGCAAAGCTGTGGTTGAAAACCAAAATCTTGATCTCGCTGAAAAGCTTAAAAACTGCCACCTTCAAATAGAAAAACTATCTAAAATTGAAGATGATTTTAAAGATCAAGTCTATTTAAATCAGCTAGTCAAAATCGAACGAGCAGAAGCTATCGCTGCATTAAAAGCTGAACAAGCTACTGTTGAAGGATGGTGTAATTCTTCAACAAAGATCACTGAGATAATTAAGGCTCAGATTCCTCTGAGTGATAAACGTGGTCTGGGTTATAAATATGATACTCCAAAACCAAACACTGAACGTTCAATGCTTAAATTTGGAACGTTCGTATCCTCAGTAGCTGATACTTCATCATCTCAGTACTCCTCGTCGGTTACACCAATCCCTAAGGAAACTCCTACCTCCTCAAAAGGCAAGGAGAAAATGGTTTATTCAAAACCTACCTCTGTCTTTAAAGACAAAGGTAAAGGAATTGTTATTTACCAGAATCCTCAGAAGGGTACCTTAGTACCAAAACTGAATGCCTCTAAAGCTTCAGTGGCTCATCCCTCTGGATCAAGGAAGCAGATATCTGGATTTATTCAGCGATCTACTCCTAGACTCAAATTGGATGTCCTTGGTAAGAAATCTGAAGAACTGAATGTTCGTCCCATTTCTAAAGCCAATAGTTTACTTGGTGCTGGCACTTCTAATTCCAAATTAAAAGCTCAGCACTCAAGTGGTCCTAGAACTAATTTTAGTTATAGGAAATGTTATCACTGTGGACTTACCGATCATATTGCAAGTAAGTGCCCCACAGCCACCAAAGCTGATAAGATAGCTAAGGTGAAGATAGCACCCAAGAAGACCAAACCAGTTGCAATTCAGGTCAAGGTGACTCCTACCGCTGAGGTCAAGAAATTGACCAAAGTGAAGAAAGACAAAGCTGAATCTTCAAATGCTGCAAAGACTGCTGAACCCATTCCAACTTCTTCCACTGACAAACGCGTATACATGGTGAAGTGGGTACCCAAGCAAAACTAATCTTCCTTTGTATTGCAGGTTAAGAAGGGTATCTGGTATCTCGATAGCGGATGCTCTAGACACATGACTGGAAAGAAAAGTCTGCTCGCTGAATACAAGGAAGAGAAGGGTCCCTCTGTGACTTTCGGTGGAAATGGAAAAGGACACACCCGAGGGTATGGTGTACTTTCAAATGGTACAACCTCCTTCAGAAGAGTCGCATATGTTGAAGGGCTGAAGCATAATCTTCTGAGCATCAGTCAGCTTTGCGACATGGATAACAAAGTGATTTTCACTAAGGAATCCTGCTTCGTCTCTGACAAAAAGGAGAAGATAGCTCTCAGCGGTTATCGTTTGGAAAATGTTTACGTTATAAACATGGACTCAACAACCACTGAGAACTCCTGTTTCTTCTCAAAGGCATCTTCTGATGTTAACTGTCTATGGCACAAAAGGCTCTCACATCTCAACTTCAAGACACTGAATACTCTTTCCTCCAAAGAGTTAGTCACTGGTCTACCTCAACATTCATACGCCAAAGAGTCTTTATGTTCAGCGTGTGAAAAAGGGAAGCAGACCAAGGCAAGCTTTAAGTCAAAGCAAGTTTCCTCAGTGTCATCTCCTCTACAACTACTCCATATGGATTTGTTTGGCCCTGTTAACAAACAATCCATCGCTGGAAAGAAATATACGCTGGTCATAATTGATGAATTCTCTCGTTACACATGGGTAATGTTTCTTCGTTCTAAGAGTGACACCCCTTAAGAACTCGTCACCTTTGTTCGGAAGATGGAAACTCTGAACAATATGACTGTTCGCTCAATAAGGAGTGATCATGGAACTGAATTCAAAAACAGTTCTCTTGATTCCTTCCTTGAGAGCAAGGGTATTTCTCACAACTTTTCGTCAGTGAGAACACCACAACAAAATGGAGTCGCTGAAAGAAGAAATAGAATAATTATTGAAGCTGCACGTTCAATGCTCAGCGATTCTCACCTGCCTACTCAGTTTTGGGCAGAAGCTGTCAACACTGCTTGTTTTACGCAAAACAGGTCGCTGATAGTTAAAAGATTCAAAAAGACAGCCTATGAACTTTTTCATGGGAGAAAGCCTTCAATCAGCTTTCTTCACATCTTTGGATGTCAGTGTTTCATACTGAACAACAGAGATGCCCTTGGAAAGTTTGATCCTAAGGCTGATGATGGAATCTTTCTTGGATACTCCTCAGTTTCCAAAGCCTTCAGAGTCTTCAACCGAAGAAGACAAACTGTAGAAGAAACTATTCACGTCACGTTTGACGAATCCCGTTCAGCGAACTCTAAACCGAACGCTGATACAGAAGAACTGAATCAATGGATGTTTTCTCATCTTGGTGATTCATAAGATACTCCCACTCCTCATGCTCACACCGTAGAAAATGATGGTCCTACTATCAATCCAGATATGCAGAATAGTGAAGCTGAAACATCTTGGGTCTCAACTGTTCCTATAAACACTATACCTGCAGTTGATCCAAATGTCTCAGAAATTCCATCTATTTCTCAGCAATCAGTGAATGAAGTGACAAATGCAAACATTCCTCTCTTAGTTGATAATCCAGAAGTAGCTGAAGCCTCATCTTCAGTTTCTCCAGTTCATACTGAGTCAGCGACGTATGCTCCGGCTCAGCGATGGACTGTAAATCACCCAATCGATCAAATTCTTGGTGATCCCAACGCTGGTATTCAGACCCGTAGAAGTGCAGGTAATATTTGTTTATTTGTTAACTTTATTTCTCTAACTGAACCAAAGAAAATAGATGATGCCCTAAGAGATCCAAACTGGGTCAGCGCTATGCACGAAGAGCTGACTGAATTCGAAAGAAACAAAGTTTGGAAACTTGTTCGTAGACCAACTGACAAAACGGTGATAGGCACTAAATGGGTCTATCGAAACAAGTTGGACGAACATGGTACTGTAACTCGCAACAAAGCTCGTCTTGTTGCTCAGGGATACAGACAAGAGGAAGGCATAGATTATGACGAAACTTTTGCTCCAGTAGCAAGACTTGAATCTATTCGTCTTCTCTTAGCATATGCTGTACACAAAAACTTCACTGTACATCAGATGGATGTTAAGTCAGCATTTCTAAATGGAAAGCTGAATGAAGAAGTGTATGTGGAACAACCTCCAGGATTCTCAGATCCTAAGCGTCCAGGTTATGTTTATAAACTGGACAAGTCACTTTATGTCTTAAAGCAAGCTCCACGTGCATGGTATGATACTCTCTCTACTTATCTCCATATTGAAAAATTTGAGCGAGGTAAGATTGACAAAACTTTGTTTTTTAGAAAAGTGAAAGGTCAAATTAATTTAGTTCAAATATATGTTGATGACATTATATTTGGTTCTACTAACCCTGAGCTTTGTACTCGTTTCGCTGATAGAATGAAAGATGAGTATAAAATGAGCATGATGGGTGAACTAACATATTTCCTTGGTCTTCAGATTAAGCAAATTGAAAAAGGAACTTTTATAAATCAGGGAAAGTATGTTAAAGATATGCTGAAGAAATTCGACTTAACTGAAAGTTAAGCTATGAAAACCCCTATGGCACCACCGCTGATACTTGATAAGGACACAAAGGGTGTTCCTGTCAATGTCACGCTGTACCGTGGGATGATCGGCTCACTATTGTATCTTACAGCTAGCCGAGCCGATATTATGTTTGCAACATGTCTGTGCGCACGATATCAAGATGAACCTAAGATATCCCATATGAAAGTTGTAAAGCGAATCTTTCGATATCTTAAGGGTACAGCGAATCTAGGTCTTTGGTATCCCAAAGACTCAGGATTCGATCTAACCGCCTATTCAGACAGTGATTTTGCAGGTTGCAAAATGGATAGGAAAAGCACCACAGGAGGATGTCAGCTCCTGGGTGGAAAGCTGGTAAGTTGGACAAGTAAGAAGCAAAACTCAGTGTCCACTTCCACAGCTGAAGCTGAGTATGTAGCCGCTGGAAGCTGCTGTTCTCAGGTCTTGTGGATGAGAAATCAGCTACTAGACTATGATCTTCAGCTCTCCAAAATTCCCATCTATTGCGACAGCACAAGTGCCATCGCTATAGCAAACAATCCAGTGCTACACTCAAAGACAAAACACATAGAAATCAGATATCATTTTATCATAGATCATGTGATGAATGGTGATATAGAACTTCATTTTATCCCAACTGATTATCAGTTAGCTGATTTGTTTACCAAACCTCTTGATGAGACAAGATTCAACTTTCTCATCAACGAGCTTGGAATGCTGAACTTTGAAGGGTAAAATCTTCAGCGGTTCACATTCGATCAGCGATACGTTTATACTTCATGTATAACCTTCGGATAAAATCAACTTGTATAATCCATTGCATCATCTTCTCTCTGAATAAACTTGGTTAAACTGATATCCAGGTATGTTTTCTCTCTCTGACAATCGCATGTAAATGCAAGATTTCAAAATAAATTGCATCGCTGAATATCTCTTCCTTAACAGCGATATTTTGAAATTTCCTTAAACCTTCACTGATATTCTCTATTCAGTGCTTCATGTTTTTCAAAAGAGTCCCTGAGTTTTCAAAACCTCAGAGACATCCTAAAATAATGTGAAAGGACAGTTGTGACGTCATTGCAACGGATTACACTCGGCACGATTTCTTTCTGACACACGTTTGCACGTTTTGTTCAAACTTACAATCAAATGCAAACACGTGTCCGTGTCATGATGAAAACCATTTCCCGCTCAAGGTTTTCTCTCTCTAAAAATCCCTATATAAACAACTCTTGGTTTATATTTGTCTTTTACGCGAACAATCTTTCTCCGCAAGAAAAGAATCCTCTGTTGCATTTGTGCTCTCAAAAACCTCAAGAACTGTTCATCATCTTCTTCATCAAAACTTCAAGGTTAATATGTTCTTATCTTTTATCAAATGCGTATAACTTGTTTTCGATCTTCTCTTTGGTTTAACAAGATCAAACAAAAGAACTTTATAAAATAAAATCATTTCTTTCATGGTTTTATGAACACAACCATTTCATGGTTGTTCTTCAAGTTTTAAATCTAAATCTTAAACTTGTTCTTCATTCGTATCCATTTTTCTTTTAGAAACTGGAATACAAGACTTTATGGGTTTTAATTTTCTTTTAAAAATCAAGAAAAACCCTAATCTTCATTAAGACATTTTTTGTCTGAATGAAATGGACAAAATTCGAAAAATCTTAACGGAAATTTCTTTCCACATTAAGATAATTCTTATTTGTTAACATCTTTGGTTGAACTGATAATACAGTGAAATGGCAACTTCAAAGCTGAATGTTACCGCTGAGTCCATCTCCACTGACTCTGAGGAAATGGACATCTTCAAAGCCCTTCAGGTTAAGTTCGAGCTGGATCAACTCGATTGGACTAAGGCCAACAACCTCTCAGCTCTTCTCGAGTTTCCTCCTCGGAAGCAAGTATCACATCTGGACGATGCTGTGAGTTTTCTAAAGAATAGCCCCATCTACACAGCCCTGACCATAACACCTCCTGCCAGTCAGCGGCTCTTATCCCAGTTCTGGTACTCTGCCAGACACACTGAGCTACCCTCTGCCAAAGATCCATCCAAAACCATAGACTGCATACTCAGCGATACTGAGTATGGCACCATCAAGATCACACCCGCCATAATCCGCAAAGCCCTGAACTTCCCAAATGCTACCAAAGAAAAACCCTTCATTCCATTCCCTGACCATAAAAAGCATGCTGACAGAGAAGCAATCATTGCTTTCCTTGACGCAATGGGCTATATCTGGGATATTGGAAGGGACAAGAAGCCTGAGAAGAAACTGACGCTGATAAAGAAATCCAAGATGCCCAGCGAGATGAATTTCATCTTCGCTCACCTGATCAGCTGCATGACAGCAAAATCCGGATCTTCTGATCAAGCCGCCCAACCTCAGCAGTCCATGGGATATGCACTGCTGAAAGGTCTAAACATTGACTGGGCCTCCATTATTTATGATGATCTGATTCAACGTGTCGATTCTGCCGCTGACAGACCAGCATGGGTTCCTTACCCACGATTCATCAGCGCCATCTTTCAATATGGCCTGAAGGACAACTATCCTGAAGAGGGTGATCTGAAACTTTCTCAGATTGGCCCTAAGGTTCTCGACTTCAAGCCTATCGCCAATGAGGTACGTCTCTCTACTCTTCTCACTCTTCTAAATTCTCCGCTTTCTGTGGCTCCATCATCGAAAATACCCATCGCTGATACCCCGGCCACAAAATCCTCTCCTTCTAAGAAAAGGAAACCCTCACACACCCAACTTGATTCCAAAAGGATCAAGAAAACCAAGGAGCAACCCCAGCAATTCCATGCTGAAGACTCCTCAGCTCATTCTGAAGAGCTGATAGAAAGTTCCGTGGTACGCTCTGCCACACCCGTGCAAGCCATCCCTCCAATCCAGACTTCGGCGTCTCTAAACGCTGAGGTTAGAAACTTGGAAACTACCCAATCTCCATCAGTCTCTCAAAAGACTGATGAAGTGATTGTCAGCGATTCCAACGCTGAACTCAGAACCCGAACCCCAATCTTAACCTTCGCTTCTCCCTCCACTCACTTGGACACTCCTCCAGCGAACACTGGAGATGCCATCATTCCCGAAGCCACCGCTGACGCTTCTCAACAAATGATGAAGAAAGGACCTGCAGAGATCACCATTCCTCACCGTACTTTCGAAGAGGATATGGAACATTATTCAGGAACTTGCAACTTTGACGAGTTCATCAATCCTCCTGCAGGTACAAATCCCACCTTAAACACTGTAACTAAACCTGAAACTTCTGAGCTTTCCTTTGTTCACAAGTACTTATATGTTACAGGTCCTAATTTGGGAGACATCAACGCCTCTCTGAAGTCCGTGGAAACAAAGCTGACCAGTCTCACCACCACACTCTCCAACAACTCAACAGCTGTAACAAACGCTGGAGAGAATTTGACAAAGCTGACAACGGTGGTGGAGAAGAAAGCTTCCACTGAAGATATCAAGAGTCTTGATAAGACGCTCAGCGATTTTGCCAAGGTGCTCTCTGACATCTACACTGACTACACAAGCCTCAAAACATCAGTTTCGACCATGTCCAGCGAAGTAACAACGCTGAAGACATCGGTTGAAAAACTCGAGGGTGATATGTCAGAGGTCAAGACTGACTTAGGCTCTGTAAAGACCGACGTTGGTTCTATGAAGACGATGATCGAGACGCTGGTAAACAAGGCAAATAGTCCAGCTCCTGCCCCTGTCCCTATTTTGGAATCTTTCACAGAGGAGGATCGCACAGAGCTGAAGAAAATCACGCCTGCTATTTCTGGCCTAGAAGACAGAATAGCAAAGCTTGAAGGTTGTGTGAAAATCTCTGGCCCAGAAGACAGAGATAACACCAATGCTGAGTCTGCCCATTCCTCCCCCAGTCATCATGAGAAAGAGGGGGAGAAGAGCGCTGAACATACCAGGGAGAAGAGCGCTGAAAATCTTGAGAAAAGCGCTGAAGATTTGAACAAAAGCGCTGAAGACCTTTCCCATGATGAATCTATCAGGGGAGAGAGGAATGAAGATCTGACCGCTGGACCTCAGGGAGATGAAAACCCTGAGGGAACCGAGAAGCTCGCCTCTGTATCTGAGGGGGAGCAACTTGAAGAAGATGCTGAGGAATCCGTAGCAGAAGAAGAAGAAGACATCTACATCCCTGAAGATGAACCATCCTCCTCTCCAAGGAAGGATGATGATGATGATGAAGATGACGATGATTTCTTTATCGTCAAACCTGCCCCAAGGATCAAAGCTCTTAAAGGAATCTCAATAAAAGAACCATCAGGGGAGAAGACAAAGACAAAGCCCTCAGCCTCTGGCGCTGAGAAAAGCAAAGACAAAGGCCTCGCTGAAGATGAAAATCTGGCGATCTTGTTTGAAAAGCCGGTTTGTCAGGTACACTAAAACTTTACTTATTCCTTCCCTGAACTTCTCAATACTCAATCAGTTCTCTACTCAACAACCTCTCTACACATCCACATTCTTTTTCTATCTTTTCTACCCAAGTTCTTCTACCCAGTTCTTATCTGTAAGGTCGCTGCGTTTCAGCTAGTCCTCTCCCCTGTTTGAGGATGTCGCTGAAGGTTCTACTATTGCGACTTCACAAATAAAGCCAGCTGCTGCTGATGAAATAATCCCAGTCTTGGATTTGATCTCTGAGACTGATGAACCAGAAGAACAACCTCTCTCGTACAATAAGAGACCTTCCTCAGCTCCTCAAAGGCTGAGTGAAGAGGATCAAAAGAGAAGAGAAGAAATAATAAAGCGATTCGAGGATCAGCGAATCATTCTAAGGCCTGATCAACTGCCTTCAGTTCCTCCCAAGTTCAGAATTTCAAAAGCTGAATACAAGGAACACCTTAGAGCTGAACGCCTCATTGCTGAAAGGAAGGAAGCTGAAGAGAAAGACAGAGAATACGGCATCAAGCTCACTCAAGAATTTGTCAAAAGACCCCAAGCTGAAGCGTGTTCCCATTCAAATCCAACGAAAGCTGTGGGAAGAAGCCCAGAAGATCGTGGAAAAGAAAACTGAAGTTTCTCAGACCACCCTGATCTGGTGTAAAGAGAAAATTCACTTCAGATATCGTCCAGCGAAGATCAACAAGGTATTCATCTCTGGAAGAACCTCTATCGGAGTACCTATTGTTGACATCAAACTGTTCAGAGAAGATGGCAAATCTGAAACCTTTCGCGCTGACACTGTAAAAAGGTATGGTCTCTCTGAATGGCTGGAGATGAGGTTAGCTATCCAACCATCACAATCTAAGTACAAGGATCATTTCGAAAAGCTGATAAACAGACAGATCGACTTGATATCTTCTTGTGTGGATATTCCTCCTGTTCCTGATCTAAAGCCGAAAAGAAAAAGGGGCTCTCCAAGGAAGAAACGTCAAGATTCAAACTCAGGACCTGTCATACGAAATGAAACTGGAATTGGTTTCTCTCGCGCTGAAGTGCTTGGTCCTGATCCTGATCTATCTTCCCTTGACATCTCTTTGCCACCATGTGAACTTTTCGTCCCTGGGAAAGTCATCAGTAATCCTTATGGAATATTCTTTCTTGACTATGATGGACGTAAATGCTTTCAACGGATCGCTGAGCTTCCAATCACTCCAATCGAACAGCTCAGAGATCTCATCTACTGGTGTGACTTCAGAAAGGACATTCAGGCACGACACCTAAAACCCTTGATTTTTCAAGAAGCGCTGAACAAAAGAAAACGAGGTGTAACAGTTCCTGACTGGATGATCCCCACTGAAAAGACGACCCTTGATGAACTTCTCATTAAGGAAGAACCTTTTGAAAACTGATATAATCTCCTTTTTCTCTATTGTATCAGTTATCCTTTTGTACTTGTAATTTATTTCGCTTGTACTTGTAATCTTTCTGTTCTTCATTGTAACCTGATTCAAAGATTTAAAGAAAGATTTCAGCGAATGTACTTTACTCCATCAGTACTGAAAAGATTCCAGAAAACAGTAAAATGGACAAATATTTTATGAGTTCTTTTTATCCTTATGTTTTCATTAAATAGCAATTTTCTTTGTTGCTATGTCATAATCAAATAGGGGGAGATTGTTGATCCAAACCCTCAGTGATTTGATAATGACCCTCTCTTAAATACTTAGTGAAAATTGTAAGTAAACTATATGTATCAGAGTTTCACTATCGCTGATAAGTACTAAGATCTTACAGTACCGCTGATAGGAACTCTCGCTCTTTAAATTAAACATTCAGCGAACACTGTTCACCATAATGCTCTAAGCCTGTTCAGTCCTTATGGTGATCGCTGATAAGTTAGTTGTTTACTTATGATCCCTGAAGACAAGTTTCACGTCAACAAAGGTTCTACGCTGAAGTCGAAGATCAAGCTCAAGAACCAGCGACAAGTCTTCTAATGAACTGATGCGGATCAGTGAAGACTCAGATTTGTCCACTCAACGTGAAGTATCAAGTACAAGACTTCAGCTATCGCTGAACTTTATCATCTGCTGAATAGTAAATGATAATCGCTGAATCAACGAAAGCTGATCATGAAGTCCTCCGTACAAAGTACTTTTGTCTTAACCTCCCTTGCACGCCACCGTACGAAATGTCAGAAAAGAACCTCCGAATATCTGAAATCGTACAAACACTCTGATACTACACTGTTCATCTTTACGGCTACTAAGGTTGTCAACCAAGGTCAATGACATGCAACCAACCAGCTGATGACACGTGTAAAGTGTATACTGACTTGCATTAAATGCATGCAGTATATAAAGAGATGAACTCACTTCATTTGAAGTAACTTGCTAACTCTGGACAAGTTCAAATCTCTCTCAAGATAGGATTTTATTAGTAATCTCCATATCTTTCTTAGTGCAAGAAATCTTAGTGTTCCAACTTGTTTAGATTTAGGTTTATCCTTAATCTTGTGTCCGCAACAAGCTGTAAATTGTTAATGATTTATCAATTAACAATTTAGAAAAGTAAAATAGTGTGTTTGTATTCAACCCCCCCCCCCCCCCCCCCTTCTACAAACTTGTATAGGCCTTTAGGGACCAACAGAAGCAAGCTGACAAAGATGCCATCATTGCTTTTCTCGACACAATGGGTTACATCTGGGACATTGGAAGGGACAAGAAGCCCGAGAAGAAGCTGACGCTGATAAAGAAGTCCAAAATGCCCAGCGAGATGAATTTCATCTTCACTCACCTGATCAGCTGAATGACAGCGAAGTCCGGCTCTTCTGATCAAGCCGCACAACCTACGCAAGCTATGGGATACGCACTGCTGAAAGGTCTAAACATTGACTGGGCCTCTATTATATATGATGACCTAGTACAACGCGTGGATTCTGCCGCTGACCGACCATCATGGGTTCCTTACCCAAGATTCATCAGCGCCATCTTCCAATATGGCCTGAAGGACAGCTATCCTGAAGAGGGTGACCTGAAACTTTCTCACGTTGGCCCTAAGGTGCTCGATTTCAAACCTGTCGCCAACGAGGTACGTCTCTCTACTCTTCTCACTCTTCTAAATTCTCCGCTTTCTGTGGCTCCTTCAGCGACAATACCCATCGCTGATACCAAGGCCACAAAACCCTCTCCTTCTAAGAAAAGGAAACTCTCTACTACCCCTCTTGATTCTAAAAGGATCAAGAAAACCAAGGAGTAACCCCAGCAATTCCATGCTGAAGACTCCTCAGCTCATTCTGACGAGCTGAAGGAAAGTTCCGTGGTACGCTCTGCCACACCCGTTCAAGCCATCCCTCCAATCCAGACTTCAGCGTCTCCAAACGCTGAGGTTAGAAACTTGGAATCTACCCAACCTTCTTCAGTCTCTCAAAAGACTGATGAAGTAGTTCTCAGCGAATCCAACGCTGAACTCGCAACCCGAACCCCATTCTTATCCTTCGCTCCTCCCTCCACTTCTTTGGACACTCCTCCAGCTAACACTGGCGATGCCATCATTCCAGAAGCCACCGCTGACGCTTCTCAACAAATGATGAAGACATGACATGCGGAGATCACCATACCTCACCGTACTTTCGAAGAGGATATGGAACATTACTCAGGAATCCGCAACTTTGACGATTTCGTCAATCCTCCTGCAGGTACAAATCAACCCATATACACTGTAACTAAACCTGAAACTTCTGAGCTTTCCTTTGTTCACAAGTACTTATGTGTTACAGGTCCTAATTTGGGAGACATCAACGAGTCTCTGAAATCCGTGGAAACTAAGCTGACTGATCTCACCACCACACTCTCCAACAACTCTACAGCTGTAACAAACGCTGGAGAGAATCTGACGAAGCTGACTACGGTGGTGGAGAAGAAGGCTTCCATAGATGACATTAAGGGCCTTGATAAGACGCTCAGCGATTTTGCCAAGGTGCTCTCTGACATCTACACTGACTACACCAGCCTCAAAAACTCAGTTTCGACCGTGTCCAGCGAAGTAACAACGCTGAAGACATCGGTTGGAAAACTCGAGGGTGATATGTCAGGGGTCAAGACCGACTTGGTCTCTGTAAAGACCGACATTGGTTCTATGAAGACGATGATCGAGACGCTGGTCAACAAGGCAAATAATCCAGCTCCTGCTCCTGCCCCTGCCCCTATTTTGGAATCTTTCACAGCGGCGGATCGCACAGAGCTGAAGAAAATCACGCCTGCTATTTCTGGCCTAGAAGACAGAATAGCAAAGCTTGAAGGTTGTGTGAAAATCTCTGGCCCAGAAGACAGAGATAACACCAACGCTGAGTCTACTCATTCCTCCCCCAATCATGAGAAAGAGGGGGAGAAGAGCGCTGTACATACCGCTGAGAAGAGCGCTGAGGATCTTGAAAAGAGCGCTGAAGACCTTTCCCATGATGAATCTATCAGGGGAGAGAGGAATGAAGATCTGATCGCTGAAAAACCTCAGGGAGATGAAAACCCTGAGGGAACCGAGAAGCTCGCCTCTGTATCTGAGGGGGAGCAACTCGAAGAAGATGCTGAGGAATCCGAAGCAGAAGAAGATGAAGACATCGACATCCCTGAAGATGAACCATCCTCCTCTCCAAGGAAGGATGATGATGATGATGAAGATGACGATGATTTATTTGTTGTCAAACCTGCTCCTCGAACCAAAGCTCTTAAAGGTATTTCAATAAAAGAACCTTCAGGGGAGAAGACAAAGACAAAGCCCTCAGCCTCTGGCGCTGAGAAAGGCAAAGGCAAAGGCCTCGCTGAAGATGAAAATCTGGCGATCTTGCTTGAAAAGCCGGTTTGTCAGGTACACTAAACTTTACTTATATTCCTTCCCTGAACATCTCTATACACAATCAGTTCTCTACTCCACAACCTCTCTACACATCCACATTCTTTTTCTATCTTTTCTACCCAAGTTCTTCTACCCAGTTCTTATTTGTAAGATCGCTGCGTTTCAGCTAGTCCTCTCCCCTGTTTGAGGATGTCGCTGAAGGTTCTACTACTGCGACTTCACAAATAAAGCCAGCTGCTGCTGATGAAATAATCCCAGTCTTAGATTTGATCTCTGAGACTGATGAACCAGAAGAACAACCTCTAACGCACAGAAACAGACCTTCCTCGGCTCCTCAAAAGCTGAGTAAAGAGGATCAAAAGAGAAAAGAGGAAATAATAAAGCGATTCGAGGATCAGCGAATCATTCTAAGGCATGATCAACTGCCTTCAGTTCCTCCTAAGTTCAAAATTTCAAAAGCTGAATACAAGGAACACCTCAGAGATGAACGCCTCATCGCTGAAAGAAAGGAAGCTGAAGAGAAAGACAGAGAATACGCCATCAAGCTTAGTCAAGAATCTGTCAAAGACCCCAAGCTGAAATGTGTTCCCATTCAAATCCAACGAAATCTTTGGGAAGAAGCCCAGAAGATCGTGGAAAAGAAAATTGAAGTTTCTCAGACCACCCTGATCTGGTGTAAAGAGAAAATCCACTTCAGATATCGTCCAGCGAAGATCAACAAGGTATTCATCTCTGGAAGAACATCTATCGGAGTACCTATTGTTGAAATCAAACTTTTCAGAGAAGATGGCCAATCTGAAGCCTTTCGCGCTGACACTGTAAAAAGGTATGGTCTCTCTGAATGGTTTGAGATGAGGTTAGCTATCCAATCGTCACAATCTAAGTACAAGGATCATTTCGAAAAGCTGATAAACAGACAGATCGACTTGATATCTTCTTGTGTGGACATTCCTCCTCTTCCTGATCTTAAGCTGAAAAGAAAAAGGGCCTCTCCAAAGAAGAAACGTCAAGATTCAAACTCAGGTCCTGTCATACGAAATGAAACTGGAATTGGTTTCTCTCGCGCTGAAGTGCTTGGTCCTGACCCTGATCTATCTGCCCTTGACATTTCTTTGCCACCATGTGAACTTTTCGTCCCTGGTAAAGTCATCAGTAATCCTTATGGAATATTCTTTCTCGACTACGACGGACGTAAATGTTTTCAACGGATCGCTGAGCTTCCAATCACTCCAATCGAACAGCTCAGAGATCTCATCTACTGGTGTGACTTCAGAAAAGACATTCAGGCACGACACCTAAAACCCTTGATCTTTAAAGAAGCGCTGAACAAAAGAAAACAAGGCGTAACGGTTCCTGACTGGATGATCCCCACTGAAAAGACTACCCTTGATGAACTTCTCATTAAGGAAGAACCTTTTGAAAACTGATATAATCTCCTTTTTCTCTATTGTATCAGTTATCCTTCTATACTTGTAAATTATTTCGCTTGTACTTATAATCTTTATGTTCTTCATTGTAACCTGATTCAATATTTTAAAGAAAGATTTCAGCGAACGTACTTTACTCCATCGGTACTGAAAAGATCCCAGAAAACAGTAAAAAGGACAAATATTTTATGAGTTCTTTTTATCCTTATGTTTTCATTAAATAGCAATTTTCTTTGTTGCTATGTCATAATCAAATAGGGGGAGATTGTTGATCCAAACCCTCAGTGATTTGATAATGACCCTCTCTTAAATACTTAGTGAAAATTGTAAGTAAACAATATGTATCAGAGTTTCACTATCGCTGATAAGTACTAAGATCTTCCAGTACCGCTGATAGGAACTCTCGCTCTTTAAGTTAAACATTCAGCGAAACTATTCACCATAAATGATTTGAGTCTGTTCAGTCATTATGATGATCGCTGATAAGTTAGTTGTTTACTTATGATCCCTGAAGACAAGTTTCACGTCAACAAAGGTTCTACGCTGAAGTCGAAGATCAAGCTCAAGAACCAGCGACAAGTCTCCTAATGAACTGATGCGGATCAGCGAAGACTCAGATTTGTCCACTCAACGTGAAGTATCAAGTACAAGACTTCAGCTATCGCTGAACTTTATCATCTGCTGAATAGTAAATGATAATCGCTGAATCGACGAAAGCTGATCATGAAGTCCTCCGTACAAAGTACTTTTGTCTTAACCACCCTTGCACGCCTCCGTACGAAATGTCAGAAAAGAACCTCTGAATATCTGAAATCGTACAACCACTCTGATACTACACTATTCATCCATACGGCTACTAAGGTTGTCAACCAAGGTCAATGACATGCAACCAACCAGCTGATGACACGTGTAAAGTATATACTGACTTGCATTAAATGCATGCAGTATATAAAGAGATGAACTCACTTCATTTGAAGTAACTTGCTAACTCTGGACAAGTTCATATCTCTTATCTCAAGATAGGTTATTATTAGTAATTTCCTTATCTTTCTTAGTGCAAGAAACCTTAGTGTTCCAACTTGTTTAGATTTAGGTTTATCCTTAATCTTGTCTCCGCAACAAGCTGTAAATTGTTAATGATTTATCAATAAACAATTTATAAAAGTAAAATCTGTGTGTTTGTATTCAACCCCCCCCCCCCCCCTTCTACAAACTTGTATAGGCCTTCGGGACCAACATGACGTCATACTGACGCATGATTATGCTTACCAGCTGTCATTTTAGAAATGTCGACGGAGCCCAGAGGTACTATTAGAAATGAAGACGATCTAGACGACTTCAGAAGTCTAGCGAAAATTCCCATGGGGATTACTGTAAGCAAGGCTGGCGGGGTTCGACCGGAGATGTGTCCCGAAGGGTATGTCGCGATATACGAATACCTGTTTAAGATAGGCTTCCACTGGCCGTATTCTCCTCTGGCCAAGGCGTTTCTGTGTGAGTTTGACCTGTCGCCAGGGCAACTGATGCCCCAGTTTTGGCGAGTCATTCTAGTCATCGAGCGACTTACTTCGCACTGGGAGTGGCGTATAAAGTCACGAGCGATCAATATCGTCGTTATAGTTTACTTTCAAGGCTTAAAGGTAATCATACCTTAGTTTTGAACACTGCTGTTAATGATCACAAATGGAGGACGATGTATGTACTTGTGCTGGTGGCGATGCTGGATACGAACAGTGATTGGATTATATTTGTTGATACTGCACAACTGGCGACTGTTAATGCCAAAAATCGCACCAAAGGGACAACTTAAGGTCGATGTGGACTTAATCAACTAAAGAAAGGATCTTTCGACGAGACGTGCGACGAGGAATAAAATAAAGAAACAAGGGATTTGATGACGCAGGAAAAACCTCAATCGAGGAAAAAACCTGCGGACGACAGGGGGTGTCGTCGCTGCACTATGGTCGCTAATCAGGGGCGATGTCCTTGGATACTGGTGTCGATCGTACAGTGATTACAATACAAATGAAGAAAATGCTTCGAAATGTAAAGTACAAGTGTTTGTCGTGTACGAAACAAAGTATGAACTGCTGGTCGAGGGCTGTTGTCGTGCGTCGAGAGCGATACTTAGAATAATGGTTCTTCACTTAAGGTGTTCTTGAATATTGCTTCGGTTGTTAATAGCCGGATACTCGATGTGTTAAAATGTTGATTGAGCTTGATATTTATAGTCTTCGCGTCCTTAGCTTCATCCATGAATGCTCCTTTATTGGCCTTAACGGTTGGAAACGGTCGCTGGAGTAATGATCTTCGTCCGTTACGGTCGCCGGCTGTTTAATGATTGCGTCGGTTATAGTCGTTACTCCTTAATGACTTTGACTCCTGCATTAAATACTTAACAAACGGTCATGGTTAACGTTAGCTTTGGTCGAAGTCGCACGCCTTTATATAATAGTCGTGCGGATCGGTCGACGCTATAGTCGAGCGTCGTGTTACCTTTTATGAGGGACGACGACGGTGCTCTGGGTCTTCGTCGAGACCTTATCTTAATACAAGATATAGTCCTTAATCATACATCTTACCTGTTCTGGTCGCGGTCAAGCGACGTGATTTTTTGCCCAAACAGTTTGCCCCCAAAATTTGAAAATTAAATGTCAAGTTTAAGTTTTAAATTTTGCTTGTCGAAGATTTGTGACGTGGATTGAGGGACTTACCTGGTTGTCGTGGAACTAGACCGGTTCGCCTTTAACTGAACGAGAAGTTGAAAAGTTGTGACGTCATACTGACGCGCGATGATGCTTACCAGCTGTCGAGGACAGGTGTCGAAGATCCTGGTGGGTATTCAAAAGGACATAGACGCGTGTCGATCATCAAAGAAGGTGACGCAAGTTGTGCCTGCCCTTCGAGGCTGGGAAAGGATAAAGAATGCCCCGACAGCTGGGTCGGGAATCTTTGAAGAAGACGAAGTTCTGAAGGAACAGTCTTCGAGGGCTGACATTTCATCGAGAATTTTCACGCCTAAAGAGGCGAAGGCGTCATCCAGCCGTCCAGGCGCGATGGACGCGACACCAGCAAGTTCGGCACTTCCGGCAACAGTGATGAAGCTAGTATCCAAGGTGTTGTCCCCAGCGTCTGCCGACAAGGGGGACGGGTTATCGGCCGATGGTGTCCTAGACGGGACGACGTTGTTTCCTTATCTGGAAAAATATTTGCTCCCGTCTTTCAGGGAACGTTTTCCTATCGAGGAGACAGGGACCCATGTCACCGGGTTGATGTTCTCGGTCGACGTGGTCCTGTGATCTGGCATTCACAGCCGATACGGTCGTTAGAGACATATGTTCTGGCGTTCCGAGCCGATATGGTCATTTTAAAGACCTATGGTCTGGCGATCCGAGCCGATATGGTCGTTAGAGACCTATGTTACGTTGTGTAGGTTTTGCTTTAGCGATGAAAGGTAAAAAAGTTGACCTTTCTATTGAACCTGAGTATTATTTTGACTCATACATGTCATTGACATATGTAATATCGACTGTAAAGATTCATTAGGTACAAAGAGTCATGCGACTTGGGCATCTATTGTAATACAACGATTAGAATGTAAGTCATAAGACTTTCATATTTCTATATCATATAAGCAAACATAAGCGCATGCGATCAAAGCATTCATTCAGAACATGAAATTTTTCTAAGTTGAAGAACTTAGATTGTGGGGTCGTTAGACCTTACGATCGTATGATTTGATCATACGATGAACTTGAATCATGTGTTCCTGCAGGAGAATGATCAAGTCATGGACTTGATTATTTACGTCGTGCGACCATGCAAAATTAAAATCATATAGTAGACTTGGTGACTACTGTCGTGCGATTTTGCGATAAAACAATGTCATGGGTTGGTCGTTGGCTAACCAATGACCCATCGATGTTTAAGTCAGTAGTCGTTTGTGATAAAAAAATCGTATGAAAGGAATGAAAAAGAGATAGGGAACATACCTTTTCAGATTCTGTTTTTAGTGGGGTATTTGCCCCCTGTCATTTAATATCCCATTCTTCTCGGGAGAAAGTGGGTTTTAAATGACAGATCGACACAGAGATCTTGAAGAATATCGTCCATGTCTGCTTCGACCGTGCTTTCGTGCAACAGGGCAAGATAGTCGACTTGCGGAAAAGATATCAATTTATCTAAGAAGTCAGGGATAGAGGGATGAACCTGTCGAGATTTTGCAGTTATGTCTCTTGCAACTGCTTGACAGTCTATTTTCGCGGCTTCAAGGTGGACTTATGGCATTCATGAGCGACTTTCGGCTCACTCTTGATTTCTTGGATTCCCCATGGCAACTGCTTGACAGTCTATTTTCGCGGCTTCAAGGTGGACTTATGGCATTCAAGAGCGACTTTCGGCTCACTCTTGATTTCTTGGATTCCCCATGGCAACTGCTTGACAGTCTATTTTCGCGGCTTCAAGGTGGACTTATGGCTTCAAGGTGGACTTATGGCAACTGCTTGACAGTCTATTTTTGCGGCTTCAAGGTGGACTTATGGCATTCATGAGCGACTTTCGGCTTACTCGAAAAGATATCAATTTATCTAAGAAGTTAGAATGCACGTTCGTCGAGGATTTTCTCTAGATGTAGTCCCACGGATGGCGCCAAACTGTTAATGCCAAAAATCGCACCAAAGGGTCAACTTAAGGTCGATGTGGACTTAATCAACTAAAGAAAGGATCTTTCTACGAGACGTGCGACGAGGAATAAAATAAAGAAACAGGGGTTTTGATGACGCAGGAAAAACCTCAATCGAGGAAAAAACCTGCGGACGACAGGGGGTGTCGTCGCTGCACTATGGTCGCCAATCAGGGGCGATGTCCTTGGATATTGGTGTCGATCGTACAGTGATTAAAATACAAATGAAGAAAATGCTTCGAAATGTAAAGTACAAGTGTTTGAACGTAAAAACAGGTGTTTGTCGTGTACGAAACAAAGTATGCACTGCTAGTCGAGGGCTGTTGTCGTGCGTCGAGAGCTATACTTAGAATAATGGTTCTTCACTTCAGGTGTTCTTGAATATTTCTTCGGTTGTTAATAGCCGGATACTCGATGTGTTGAAATGTTGATTGAGCTTGATATTTATAGTCTTCGCATCCTTAGCTTCATCAATGAATGCTCCTTTAATGGCCTTAACGGTTGGAAACGGTCGCCGGAGTAATGATCTTCGTCCGTTACGGTCACCGGCTGTTTAATGATTGTGTCGGTTATAGTCGTTACTCCTTAAAGACTTTGACTCCTGCATTAAACACTTAACAAACGGTCATGGTTAACGTTAGCTTTGGTCGAAGTCGCACGCCTTTATATAATAGTCGTGCGGATCGGTCGACGTTATGGTCGAGCGTCGTGTTACCTTTTATGAGGGACGACGATGGTGCTCTGGGTCTTCGTCTAGACCTTATCTTAATACAAGCTATAGTCCTTAATCATACGTAACAAACGCATATACGTGCTCGTGATGGTGAACGACTACTCACGCTACACTTGGGTGATGTTCCTACGCTCGAAGGACGAAATTCCGGAGCTCATCATTGATCACCTGAAGACTGTCCAGCAGAACAAGCTTCAACACGTTCAATCCATCAGAACTGATAACGGGACGGAGTTCAAGAATCAGAAGGTGGATGACTATCTGCGATCAGTGGGCATCACACACACTTTCTCTGCAGCACGCACTCCTCAACAAAATGGAGTGGTGGAAAGACGAAACCGTACCCTAGTTGAAGCTGCACGAACAATGCTATCCCAGGCAAATCTACCGCTATATCTATGGGCTGAGGCGGTTTCTACGGCTTGCTACACGCAAAACCGCTCTATCCTTCTCAAGCGGTTCAACAAGACACCGTACGAGATCATGAATAACCATGTTCCAACCGTTGGCTACTTCCATGCATTTGGCTGCACTTTCTATGTACTAAACGACAAGGATGATCTCGGGAAATTCAGCCCCAAAGCGGACGAAGGGGTTTTCATTGGATACTCCATGCAGGCTAAGGCGTATCGCGTTTACAACAAACGAACCAAAACCGTTGTTGAAAGCATAAACGTGACATTCGACGAAGCCGCAGATTTGGCTTCTGAACAACTAAGTTCCGAACCCGGTTTAACTGGCGTGTTAGCTTCCGGACCTCCAAGTTCGGGATCTACACAAGCATTAGTAAATCCGAATCATGCATCTTCATCGAATGAAAATCTTTCTGATTTAGATTTATTATTTGAATTCTTTTATGATGACACTGCTCACTCTTCCACACCTGTCTCAGCGCACCCGCAACTTGAAGCTGCTCGCAATGCAGATTCGGACGACTTAACTGGTCCGCCACCGTCTATGAGTACGCCGTCAACATCTGTGGAGACAGCTCAACCATCCTCATCTAATACGAGTACACCTGGTAATGTAACCCCCCCGGAGGAACCTATACTCTCAGAGATCGCTCCTAATGATTCGTCTTCTGCTACAACCGATGTTCAACCTCTGAACTCCTCGGAACCAGAGGTTGTCCAACCATCGACGAATCCTCCCCCACCTCCTCCAAGAAACACGCCTGCTACACTTGAACAAGTTCAAGACCTTCCATCTGGTGCATATGTGGATCCAGACGCATCTCACTCTACACAACAGTCGCTTCCACACACCACCAAATGGACAAAGGCACATCCCCTGCATCAAATCATCGGTGATCCTTCCACTCATGTACGTACACGAGGCGCTTCTGCCAACTTTTGCCTATTTTCTGGATTCCTAAGCAAGATCGAGCCGACGAACGTTCGCGAAGCGCTCGAAGATCCAGACTGGATCATAGCCATGCAAGAAGAGCTGAATCAATTCGAAGCTCTAAAGGTATGGCGACTGGTTCCACGTCCTACGCACAAGACGGTAATCGGCACCAAATGGGTTTTTAAGAATAAGAAGGACGAAGACGGCATCGTTGTTCGCAACAAGGCGCGTCTCGTGGCCAAAGGATACCGGTAACAAGAGGGGATCGACTTTGATGAGACCTATGCTCTGGTCGCTCGCATCGAAGCAATCCGTATGTTTCTCGCTTATGCAGCGCACAAGAACTTCACAGTCTTCCAGATGGATGTGAAGACAACCTTTCTCTATGGTGATCTCCAAGAAGAAGTTTACGTGTCGCAACCCGACGGATTTGTGGATGACTCAAAACCTGATCATGTCTACATCTTGGACAAGGCACTATACGGTCTAAAGCAGGCCCCGCAAGCATGGTACAACACCCTATCAAAGTTCCTGTTAGAATCCAAATTTACACGAGGTACTATTGATTCTACTCTATTTATAAAGAACGAAGAGGGCCACATCATTCTATTCCAGGTATATGTCGATGACATCATTTTTGGTTCTACTAATCCATTATATGCAAAGAACTTTTCCAAACTCATGGGAAATTTTTTTTAAATGAGTATGCTGTGTGAGATGAATTTTTTCCTTGGTCTTCAAGTTAAACAACTGTCGACCGGAATCTTCATTAACCAGTCCAAATACATAAGGGATATTCTTCGGAAATTCCAATTGGACCAGTCCTCACCAATGAAAACTCCCATGGCAACCAATACAAAGTTTGACACCGATCCTAACGGAAAGGCTGTCAACGCCAAATTGTATCGGGGAATGATCGGTTCTCTAATGTACCTAACTGCCAGTAGACCAGACATCATGTTCTCGACATTTCTTTGCGCCCGTTATCAGTCCAACCCTAAAGAGTCTCATTACAATGTTGTTAAACGTATTTTCGTTATTTACGTGGTACTGCTGATCTTGGCCTTTGGTACCCGAAAGAGACAGGTTTTGGACTTTCCGCTTACTCGGATGCGGATCACGCGGGATGCATGTTGGACCGCAAGAGAACCTCGGGGCACATTCAGTTCTTGGGAGATAGCCTGGTAAGCTGGGCGTCGAAGAAACAACAGTGCGTATCAACGTCAACTGCCGAGGCAGAGTACGTGGCCGCCGCAAGCTGTTGTTCCCAGGTCATCTGGATGAGGACACAACTCAAAGACTACGGGTTCACGTATGTCAAGGTCCCGATTTACTGTAACTCAAAGAGCGCCATTGCTATATCAAGCAACCCGGTCCAACACACAAAGACGAAGCACATCTACGTTCGGTATCATTTCATTAAGGATCACGTCGAAAGAGGTACAGTCGAACTCTACTTCGTAAATACTGAACATCAGTTAGCAGACCTTTTTACCAAAGCCTTGGACGAAAAACGCTTTAAAACTCTTGTGTTCAAGCTAGGTATGCTAAATCTGAAGACGTAATCCGACTGTGTGCCCATCACAAGTTCCATACATATTCGAGTAACTGCCTCCTCATCATCCGGTGGTTAACATCCTGATGCATGAGCACACACTTCCTCGTTTTTGTATTCTACTTGTTCTAGTTACACAGCTAGATTTAGTCTAGGTATTTATTAAGTAGATTTCGTTTGTTTTTCACTCTTTCTTCGTGTGTTTCCATTTATTTCTTACCGTCGTCTATATTTTTCTTCACTATCTCTGTGCTTTCACCAACTATTCTCGTGTTCAGGGGGAGCACAATGCAATATCAGGTAAGTTTCCTCATCCTTTAAGGGGGAGCGGCACAGTTTGTTCTTACAAAATCTAAATGCTTTTGTGTGTCGGAACTCTCCACTGCACTCTACTGCACTATCCGAGGAGGAGTGATAGATCCCCATGCTCAGTTTGAGGGGGAGCAAGAGAAAGTCCTCTTCCGGTTCAGATTCCTGCAAAATTCCAAGGGAAATGACTGGTTTGATTTATCCGGACAGTATCCGGATACCCTAAGGTTTCCGGACAGTATCCGGATCCGGTATGAATCCGGGTGGGCCAAGAATCCGGACACCATCCAGCTATTTAAGACACCCGGACTCCCCTTGTTGCCTTTCTCCGGAAATTCGCCCTAAAATCCTAAAAACCCTCGATGACTCTCTCTCTCACGCCCGGACTCGCCCCACTCTCTCGATTTGCACTTCGCTTTAGTCCCTATACTCAAGTATGTTACTCGGTTGTCTCTGCTAATCACATATCTTCGCGTTTCACACACTGTGCACCGCTAACCGACCTCTGATTGGGTCGATCCAACAGTGACCGAAACCCTCAAGAGTTTTTTCGTCGATTTAGCTTAAATGGTTGCGATCCCAGGGTTGTCAACACTCCATTATGCTAATATTTGCTTCTGGACAACTCTTAAGAACCTCACACTTGATTGGGATCTCCTGTTTGCCAATATGAACATTAAGTCTTCGTCCGGACACCTTCGGCGTGTCCGGACACCTTCAAACAGCATGATGATCCATTCGGACACTACCATCACCCGGAAACCTAGTTGTCCGGAAACCTTAGGGTTTCCGGTAAGTTCGACTACCGGGTAGTTTGGTGTCCGGACTCTAATGTTATCCGGAAATTCAGTGTATCAGGGAACCTCTGTCCGGATACTACATACTTATCCGGAAATCCCATTTACCTGGACACCATGTGTTGTCCGGACACCTTGGCATCTTCATCCGGAAAACTCTGCTGTTGTGTCCTTTCCGTACCTGCTTTATCACTGCCAGCCCTCGATCTGTCTCAGATTGAGCCAATCCCAACGAAGGTACGCACCGACACTTGTTTATCCGACTCAATTACTAACTGTGCTGTTTTCTGCAGATTATCTATGGCGGATCACCGACAACAACCTCACGGACAACCAGGCGACCAACAACCGCCTCCTCAAGAGCAAATACCTCAAGAGGCGGATATCATTAACGAGGAAGCCGATGCTGCCCTGGTTAACCATGACCATGGCACTGAACTGGAGGCCAACAATCACCACCTGGACACGACCTTGTTCAGGCCCCAACCACTTCATCGAGTGCTCCTGGACATTCTCCTGAATCACCCTCTCCGTGAGGCCCTCACCAGCACAGCCGATGTCCCAGTCCTGTACGTTCTGCAAGTATGGCTCACCGCCCGAGTCGTCACAGCTGGTACCTCGCAGTCGATCACCGCTCAGATCGATAACCAACCTTTCAAACTCACACCGGACTCATTCCGCCGCCTTCTATCTCTTCGGAAGCCACCGCCAACAATCATGAACGGTACGATCCTGTCGTGAATGATGACACGCTTTGCGCTCAAATCCGCGCACTTGGATACAATCACGACCTCAACCGGCCATCTGCTTTCAATCGCAAGTACCTCGCTCCGATATGGTACACGTTTTTTACGATCCTAAACCGCTTCCTTTCATCGAGATGGAGAGGCATTGATCAGTGCACCGGCGACTTCCTGCGCCTAGTCCATGCTGTGTGCTACAACCGACACATTGACTTTTCGATGATCATCTGGAGGGAGCTCGTCGCGGCTATTCGCCAAATCGGAGGTTCCAAACAGAAGAAATTTCTTCCGTATCCGCGCTTCCTATCGCTTGGGGTGCGTCAACACATGGACGTGAATCCTGCCATTCCTCGCCGCCTGAACCATCCGGTATGTCCCCATCACCATTTACAGTTCATGGTTATCCGAAATCCTTCTGATGCGGTCGCAATGCCCATCCCTGAACCATTACTAGCCATCGCCGATCCCACTGCACCAGGGGTAGTAGCATACAGGGAAGCGTTAGGTAATCCCATGGTCCAGCCAGCGCCGGAGGGACCTGCCCAGGGACTTAGACCCGAGAGACGTGAGGGTCCGAGAGTGAGAGGTGGAAGGGCCCGACAAGCAGGTGCTGTCGGGCGGGGAACGTTAGTTGTGAGAGAAAGGGGAACGAGAGTAGGTGGTGCAGTGGAATCGCAACCCGGTTCCAGCTCAGCCCAAGCCGGTCCATCCTCTCGACCGAGACTACATCATTCAACCGAGCCATACATCACCGAACCCCCATCTCCCAGTACACATGTTGAAGACGTGGAATCTGACTCCACGGACTCCGATACTGACCGAAACATACGCCTGAAACAAATACCTCGCGGTATCGGACCCAACCCTGATTTTACCGTTGGCATCCCTCTTGAATCTCAACCACATTCTGGAACCGGACCTATTACTAGGACATCTGAGGGAGACCAAATAGAGGAGTTAGGACATGTGAGCCGGAGAGAACTGCGTTCAAAGATGAACCAGGAAAGATTGAGCCGTAAAGATAACGAGGCTCCTGAGCGACCCCAAACGAGCGATATCCGGGTAGCCACATCTGCTATCCCGTCTCATACGTTGGTACGGGGTATTGAAGAAGACTCCGTGGACCCAACGGGGCATTTGCACGACCCCCTCATCCACTCATCCGTCTCACGACAGACGGATGTTTCAATATTACACGGGGAAAAAGCACAACTTCCACCGGCCTCTCATTCGGAGAGTGCTGGTGTTGAAATAAGAGACCAGCAGCCCCCGGTCTCGCCTTCATTTCGTGCACCATCGAGTCTAGCGCCTTTTGATATTGAACATTCTTCGGCTAGGACACTCGAAGCTGAGCAACACCAAGTCGAGACTCTTCGTGACTCGACCGGAACCACCGTAGTGTCTTCACCTCTTGGTGAAACACAAGGATCGGCGGGAAATCCTACCACAGCTAACATCGTGCCAACTGTGAACGTAGGTGGCTCTACCCCCGTGGTAGACGCCTCAACGGGTAACCTAAGTGGTCCCGGAGTTATTCACCACGACTTTGTGTCGCAAGGGTCCCTGGACAGCACCCTCAAGGCTGTCCGCGAGGCACTGGAACAGCATGTCTCCGACGAGATCGCCAAAGCCATCAAAGGCAAAGCAAAGTTCGTTGAAGCCGAAACCGCACCACCACATCCACCGACATTTGCTCAACCTATCTATTCGGTGGATACCTTAAAGACAATGCTTCTGGCCCAACTGCTCCAGGAATCCGATACAACCGCCTCAACCGAAGCAGACCTGATCTCAGTTCTTCGATCCCAGGTCACTGCTCCATCTTCGTCCATCACCTCACATCTTGACGCCATTGACTCGACCCTCAACGACTACAACAAAGCGCTTGTCACGCTGTCTGAGAGGGTCCGCTCACTCGAAGACACTTGTAAGAGTCAAGTCGGCGGTCTTAAACGCAAACACGATGACCAGGAGGATCCTGATCACCGTGAGGGGGAGAAGCGTCAACGTCTAACCGAGACCGCCTCCCTGATCCAGCCTGCGACGACATCTGTGGTTCAACAGGAACCCCCAACTGCGGCAATTTCAACAGAAACACCCGAAGCCGAGTTGCCATTAGCTCAGATGGTCATCGACATGGATATCTCAGATGACGAAGCCCCAACGGTTGAAAAGCCCGAGGGGACAACACAGGAATTGGTCGCACAAGAACTATCAGACATGCCGACGCTCACCATGATTGATCCTGCATGTGAAACAAACCCGGAAACCGAAGACGCATGGTACGAAAAAGCTGCCAGAGCCGTAAACTTCGAGGTAAACTTGGTGTTTCCCACTGATGAAGACGACAACGTTGATTACGACCAGTTTCGTCTTCAAAATTTCTATGGTACGCCTCCCGTTCACTCGACTCAACCCAATATGACTACAGATCAACCCGAAAGCTCAAATGCAGAAAACCTGACATCTCCTCTACAAACGACAGCTCCTGATCTTCCTCCCCCTCCTCAGCAACAAAACCGTTGGGAGAAGATCAAGGTCCTCATTCCTCATCTGGAGGAATCTCTGAAGAAGCTGTTTGTTCACCGAATTCGCCCGATCGAGCCGACCTTCTGTCTTGGCATCTACAGTCCTGATCCAGCATGCCAACTCCGATATGTAGAAGCCATGAAGCGGTGTCTCCCGAGAGACCAGGTACGAACTAAGCATAAAATTTCAGAGGTGCTAAAGATTCAGTCAAACAAAATTATGAAGATCGTCTTTCCCGTATTCACTGTTCGACGTGAAGACGGAAAAGAATGGATTTTTTCTGAAGCTGACTTTAAGCATCTCCATCCGTTCGACCTCCTGGTTATTCTGAGAGACCTTCGCACCAGAACCATCCGACCGCTTGCTGTAACAAAGGCGCTCAAAGCGGTTCGTCGATTCCTCGTCCGTTCTATTATGATCTCTTATCTTACGGACTTTCAAATGGCAATCGAGAACCGAGCGAAGAAGGTAAATCTGCTCAAACCGAATCTGAAAGCTCCTGAACTGTCGATGTATCCCGAGAATGCAATGCTGCTTCAACCGGAATTTGGGATCGTCTTCCTCAACGCTTAGAAAGAAAAGAAGTTTATGAGGTGCAGTCAGGTAGATCGATTTTGCGACGGCACACTGCTCAAGGTTCAAGACGCTCTTCGGAAGATCCTCAAGCACGAATCCGAAAATCCAAAGGTATCCTATGTGCCCAATCTGAATGAAAGAACTGCTCAGACTGCTTTGGATATGGTTGAAGAACGTCTCGACTACCGCCGCGCCATCAGATTCTTCGAGGTTCATTTCGCTCTTCGCAAACGTTATGTCTACAACTGGCAAGAGATAGAGCGCGAATTTGAACTTCAAATCAAAGGGGGAGATTGTTAGGGCAGGTTTTATTGTTGATTTAAAGTTCAAGGGTCAAATTGTATTTGTTTAATCTTAGTCCATGGTGAACGGGCCGTGGGCTTGTTAGCCACGGGCCCGTACTATATAATGTTGTATTAGCCTAAGAAAAAGGTTAATCATCTCATTAGCTTTCCTACTCTTATTGTAAACTCTCTGATTGAAAGCTTAATACAGGGATGACCAGTTGAAATCATTGTTCTTATTTGCTTATTATTTCGATTTCATAAATTGTTGCACGGATCTGGATTCAACAAACTGCAACGTGTCAAACTCTGGTTGGATTCAATAGGGCTTAGTACATAATAGACGTCTGCTGCATTAAATGCAATACAGCACGCCCAACTGTTCATGCCATCCGTCCAACTATTCATACCGTCCTTTATGAATAGTAGCATATGCTTTATGGTCCCCTTAGAGTAGTATATAAGGAAGACTCATGTTGAGTTCTTCCTATTAATCTATCAATCCATCGATCGATCAATCGAACACTTTGAGAGAAAAACATCACAAGAACACACAGCTTAAACACTCTGAGAGTCATATCTGTTTTAAAGCTTTGCTTACTCACTGTTCTTGAATCTGGTCTTAATATATATATATTCAGTAAACTTTGAGATATTATTTCCTGTTCACTGTTTATTTATATTGTGTTCTAAATCTATCAAACATATCTGTTAGTTATTCAAATATGCTTCCGCATCAAACTCAAACTTGAACTAATAGATCTGATAATCTTGTTTAAACAAAACGGGAACCAACAATTGGTATCAGAGCGAAGCTTGATTTTCAATATCAAGTGATCCTCGTTTTTACAAGATTAGTGATAGAAATCATTTTTTTTCTATTCCTCATCTCTAGGTTAAAACTCCATTAAAGTATACTCTGAGAACTGTTCAAACCCAGAAAACTTTATAGATCTTCAGACTCATACTTTTTAATCATACTATCTTTTCAGAACCTTAACAAATGACAAATACAAATAACTTCTATACTGCTGGTTCACTCACCAAGCCTCCTACTCTCCTACGAGATGAGTATCCTCAATGGAAGATAAGAATGGTTCATTTTTTTGAGGGTACTGAAAAAAATCTTGTACAATATCTTTACAACCTTCCTCCTGTTCCCATGATAGTAGTACCACGAGTACCAGCTACTGCTGAATCTCCAGAAATCCCTGAACATCAAAAACCAAAGCTAAAAGAAGAATGGTCAAATGAAGATAAGGCAGAAGATGAAGTTGCACAGAAAACAAAAAGAATCCTGATAATGGCTATCCCCAACGAACTTTTTCAATCCTTAGATGCATGCGAAACTGCGCACGATCTTTGGAAAGAATTAGAAAGACAGTTGGAAGGGGGTGCTAAAACACAGAAGAACCGAAGGGCACAGTATATAAATGAATATCATGCATTCAGAGCCTCTGCAACAGAATCTCTGCAAACAACGTACGATAGGTTCAACTCTCTCATAAACAAATGTTGAAAGTCTGGCATTCACAGAACCTCGGAAGAAAATAACGTCATGTTTCTGAAAAGTCTGAATGATGAGTGGCTTCAACTGTCTATGTCTCTACAAACAAACCAAGATCTAGACTCATGGACACTCTCTGATCTCTATGGAACACTAGCTGCACAAGAGCCTTAAATAGCACAGGCTAAAACAATAGCCATTGCACCATACGCATTGGTTAGTAAATCAACAGAGGCTACAGAGAGACCGAGAAATGAGAGAGTAACAGAGGAGAAGAAGAAGGAGAAGAAGAAGATAGTGATGGTTGATAGCGAAGAAGACGAGCTAATAGAGGAAGAAATAACTCTTGCGTCATTAGCTAAATCATTGGCTCTATTGACAAGAGAGTTCAGAGGTAACCAAAGAAAGTTTGGAAATGACAGATATAGCAGAGACAACCAGAGAGATAGAAGAGATGATGAAAGAAGAGAAGAATCAAGTGACCGACAGAGGTCAGACTACAGAAGTGACCGACAGAGGTCGAGCGACAGAAACTACAGAGGAAATGACCGACAGAAACTACAGAGGAAATGACCGACAGAGGTCAGATGACAAGGTAGGCCACACACAAGAATGCTACAAATGTGGTAAGCTTGGTCATTATGCAAACGAATGCCGAACAGAGAAAGGTGGAGATCAACAGAAGTCCGACGATCGAACTGGAAACACCTCCCAAGGTTGCTTCAACTGCGGCAAGCCAGGCCATTTCGCAAAAGATTGCAGAAGCAGACAAAGTCGCCCACAGAAGGACTCAGCTTTTTACAAAAAGAAGGCTGAATATTATGCACAAAAATCCCTAATGGCGAACAAAGGGCATTCTGAAGCAAATAAGGAGGACTTCGAGTCAGACTCTACCTCTGATGATGAATTCACCACCAATGCCCTATTCTGTGGCATGGCAGAAGTCGACTCGGGCACTGACAATGAGGTATCCATTTCAAACTCTACCTCTTGTATTAAATATGTAGAAAATGATTCAGTTAGACTTAACAATGAACTGATTGAACTCAAAGAGATAAATGAAAGTATTCAGAAAAGACTCACCTTTAATGAGAGAGAAGTAAGGCTTCTCACTCAAGAAAAAGCCAAAATTTTTGAAGAAAAGGAAAGAGTAGAAAAATATTGGAGCAAAAATGTAGATCCTTTAAAAAGGCAAATTTCTGAATTAACCTCTGCTTTAAAAGTCAAAACTAAAGAGCTTTCAGTTTCTAGGAGTGAAACAACTGACGTAAGAGCTCTCAAAGAATACTTTCAAAAACAGAGAGAGGTACTTTGGCAAGATCTACTCAGAAGAGAGGTTTTACTTAAAAACTATAAAGATGCACAGAAGGTGTATGAAAAAGTAAACTCACAAATAGGAAGACGAGGTATAGGGTACGATGATATTACTCTAGGTGTTGAAGGCAAAAGACTTAAACCTCTGTCTTCTCTGTTTGTGATAGGAAAAACAAATAAACCAATTTTTCCAAACTTACTCTCTGTAAGTAAAAGGGTTAAAATCTCTGAAGAACCTCACTTGAGGAAACATACGAAGATGATCAATGTGTGGTTTGAAAACACAGATTCATCGTCTTCAACCTCTGTCAATAGAGGAATCAAACCAAAGAAATATCTGAAAACACAAGATCAGATTGGTATCTTTAAGTTTGGTAAACCAGAGACTCAAACACAGGTCGCCTTTGTCTGTATAATAGATGTCAAAAAGAAATTATCTGCAAAAGCTCCTGAGTTTAAACCCATCTTTTCAGAAGAAAATCTTAAAAGATCAATTGAAAAAGAAATTTTGGAAGTTTTGAAATCAAATACTTTAGAAAATCTCTGTACATCTTCTATAGATCAAATTCTCGCTGAAGAGATCTCATCTGACACCTCTGCCATCTATGAAAGTTTTTCTACAGAGGAAGAAAACTCGTACGATACATGCTCAGAAAATCCAGCCTCTGTCGAAAGAAATGACTCAACCTCTATATATGAGGACGATTCATCCTCTGACGACTCAGCGACTGATTCTAAATCAGGGATAATTCACTGTGACACAGAGGATGTTAAATTCTCCTCTGAGTTTCTTAACAGAACAATTTCTCCAAAAGAGAAAATCACAGACATACCTATCTGTCCAGATTTTCTAAAAATGTGTATACAAGTCAAAACCTCTACAGAGCTTGATAATTTGAAAAAGGCCTCTGAAAATCCTAAAAGCTCAAAATTTTCAAAACCTTTAAGGCCTGAAGCTAACAAATATCTTTCCTCTGTGACAGTGAAGACAAACGTTCACCACAGAAGAGACTCACAGAAGGCAGGACCTAAACAAGATTTTTGCAAAAAAACATTCTAGTATTCATAGATCTTCTTGTAATAGGAAATCTAATGTTAAGAACGAATGTAATGCCTCTGTGACTCAGTTCAATGAATTCAATGAAAAGTTCAAACAAATCACGTCTCATATTAAATATTGTCATTGTTTTGATCTTATGTTCAGATTAAAAAATCACTTCTCAAGTCCAGATTGCTTACTCTCCACTAAAATTCAAACTCCAAAGTCAAAACCTAGAGAGATACAATCTGATCTTTCTACAAAAGATAAAATGTATTTCAAGAATGCTAAGGCAAACTTGAAAAATTCTAACAATATTGGACCCATATGGATATGGGTACCTAAGTCTCTGTGATTGTCTTACAGAAGCGGTATGTGCCAATTTGGTATCTTGACTCCGGATGCTCAAGGCACATGACTGGCGACAGAAGTTTACTATCCACGTACAAAGAAACACACGATGGTGGATCTGTAACTTTTGGAGACAACAAGAAGGGACACATCAAAGGCTATGGAGTCATACAGAAGGAAAATGTCTCTGTATACAAAGTTGCATATGTGAATGGCCTTAAACACAACCTACTCAGTGTAAGTCAACTCTGTGATACAGGATTTGATGTCTTGTTCAAAAGGACTTTCTGCTCTCTACAAAGTGAAGACACAGGAATGGAACTTCTGCGAGCCGAAAGAAAAGGTGATATGTATCTGATGAACTTTTGTTCAACAACCAAGGACAAAGTTTGCCTTGTAGCTTGCGAAAGTAAAGAAGCCTGGCTATGGCATAACAGGTTCTGTCACTTGAACTTTCAAACCTTGGATAAACTGGTCAAACATGATCTAGTTAAAGGTTTGCCTAATGTCAAATTTAATAAGGATCACTTATGTTCTGCCTGTGAAATGGGAAAACTCAGAAGAGCTTCCCACAGAGGCAAAACAGATGTGTCTTGCACTAGGCCTCTGTAGATGCTTCATGTCGACCTCTGCGGTCCCATTGCCATACAGAGCCTAGGTGGCAAGAAATATATACTTGTCTTAATTGATGAGTATTCGCGCTTCACATGAGTTGAATTTATTCGAAAGAAATCGGATGTTCCAATCATCTTGATTAATCTAATGAAAAGAATCCAAGATCTTTATGAATGCAGAATACTGAAGTTAAGAAGTGACAATGTCACATAATTTAAAAACTCTGTCATTGAAGCCTATCTTTCTACAGAAGGAATATAACAGAACTTCTCTGTTGCACGCACTCCACAGCAGAATGGCGTAGTCGAAAGAAAGAATCGAACGCTCGTGGAGGCAGCAAGAACTATGCTATCAGCATACGGATTACCGATGAACTTTTGGGCAGAAGCAATTTCTACCGCTTGTTACACACCGAATCGGTCAACCATTGTGAAAAGACACATCAAGACTCCTTACGAACTGATCAACAAAAGGCGGCCAAACATCAAGTTTTTCCATGTGTTTGGATGTAAATGCTTTGTTTTAAACGACAGAGATTCAAGAGGAAAGTTTGAGGTAAAAGCTGACGAAGGCAAATTCATCGGATACTCTGCCACTTCCAAAGCCTACAGAGTATACCTTACAAGATCTCGCAAAATCATTGAAAGTATCAATGTTTCTTTTGATGATTCATTCCAAATGACTTCTGAGCAAATCCGTTCAGAACTCGAACTTAAAAGGGAAACCTCTGGCATCTCGCAAACGAAAGAAGACTTGAATCTTCTATTTTTAGAGATGTTCCACAATGAAATTGATCCTTCTGTTGGAACTATCAGAGTTTCTGAAGAACCATCCTCTGTTGTACAAAATCCTACAGGTATGACTCTAACTGGTCCAAATAACGCTTCATCTTCTTCTATAAATACTACAGATGCAAATGCCGTAGAAGAAAATGCAGAAGATGAAACATCAAGAAAAACGACCACAGAAGAAATAATTACAGAGGTAATTGACGACCAAGACTATACGTCCTCAGAGGAACAAACTCCACCACTCATACCAATCATTCCACAAATGGTAGAATCTTCTACCAAGGTAAGAAGAACGACAGAGGCTATACAAGAAGAAGATCCACAAGAAGCCTCTGAAGAAAGGTTCGATGACATTGATGACCATCTTCCTCGCACCACTCAGTGGACAAAAAGCCATCCTCCAAGCCAAATAATCGGAGAACCTTCTGACTCAGTGAAAACCAGGTCTGCCACTGCTAATTTTTGTTTCTTTACAAATTTTATTAGTGTGATAGAACCAAAGAAGATTTCTGAAGCACTAGATGACCCAAACTGGGTAGACGCCATGCAAGAAGAACTTCTGCAGTTTGAGCGTAACAAAGTATGGACTTTCGTACCTCTGCCACGAGGGAAACAGGCCATTTGGACTAAGTGGGTCTACAGAAATAAGAAGGATGAAGACGGAGTGGTCATCAGAAACAAAGCACTATTAGTGGCAAAGGGTTATAGACAAGAAGAAGGCATAGATTACGATGAGACTTTTGCTCCTGTCGCACGGCTCGAAGCAATAAGAATATTCTTAGCCTTCGCAGCCCACAGAGGTTTTAAAGTCTATCAGATGGACGTAAAATCAGCCTTTCTCTATGGTGAAATCCAAGAAGAGGTTTACGTAAATCAGCCACCAGGATTTGAAAGCTCAAAGTTTCCAAGGCATGTATACTTCCTTGAAAAGGCTATGTACGGACTGAAACAGGCTCCAAGAGCATGGTACGAACGACTTTCTACCTTTCTTCTAGTAAATGGCTACAACAGAGGTACAACAGATACTACCCTATTCTATAAACGTAAAAAAGTGAAATAATGCTTGTACAAATCTATGTGGACGACATAATTTTTGGGTCTTCTAACACAGAAGAGTGCAAAAGTTTTGAAAAACTCATGCAGAGTGAGTTTGAAATGAGTATGATGGGAGAACTAACATTCTTCCTCGGACTCCAAGTCAAACAAACATCAGAGGGAATTTTTATAAATCAGGCCAAATATGTCTCTGACATTCTTTTCAAGTATAGCCTCTCTGATACCTCTGAAATGAAAACTCCAATGGCCACTGGAAATAAGTTATCCTTAGATCCAGATGGCATCTCTGTAGAATGCACTCTCTACAGAGGCATGATTGGATCTCTGTTATACTTAACTGCAAGCAGACCTGACATTATGCATGCCACATGTCTTTGTGCACGTTATCAAGCTAATCCAAAGAAATCACACTATGATGCTGTGAAGAGAATCTTTAGATATCTAAAGGGGACCAAAAATCTTGGTCTCTGGTATCCACAGAACTCTGGTTTTAGTCTTAAAGCTTATACAGATTCAGACTATGGAGGATGCATGCTCGACAGAAAGAGTACCTCTGGGAGTTGTCAATTCCTAGGTGGTAAACTAGTCAGTTGGACCTCCAAGAAGCAAAATTGTGTCTCAACATCCACAGCAGAAGCTGAATACGTTGCTGCTGCTAGCTGTTGTTCTCAAGTTCTATGGATGAAGACTCAACTAAAAGACTACGGCCACATCCTATTCAAAATACCTATCTTCTGTGATTCCAAGAGTGCCATTGCTATCTCTGCCAATCCTGTGCAGCACTCAAAAACCAAGCATATCGATATAAGGTACCATTTCTTGAAACATCATGTTGAATACGGTACAATCGAGATGCATTTCGTGCCCACAGAATACCAACTCGCGGACTTATTCACCAAAGCTTTAGACGAGAAAAGATTTAATTTCTTGGTAGGCAAGTTAGGAATGATCAATATGACGTAAAAATCCTCTGTAAGTATAGCTTTATCTTCTGTAAATATGTATATATTTCTAATTATTTTTGCTTTAATTAATTTATTTCTATATGTAAGTTCTCAATCTTAAATAGTTCTTAAAATCACAGAGCTTCTGTAAGTCTACTCAGAACCTCTGACAACCCTTACAGAACCTCTGGAAAATATGACCTATGTTCTATGCAAAACTTATCATTCTTTGATCCAAGCATAGGTCAAGGGGGAGCAAAAGGAAAATTCCTGATCTACAGAAGTGATTAGATCAAGGAGGAGCAAAAAGGGATCCTGAAATGATCTACAGAGGTAAAATTTTCAAGGGAAAGCCAAAGAAGAATGTCAATGAATCTATATCGACAGAAGTCAGACATCACTGCCGAGAAAAGAAGAACCAAAAGGTATGTCTCTCGCACAAAAGGTTTTTGAAAACAGTTTTCTAGGACACAAATTGTCAAATATGTCCTAAATATACTGTGGATAACATTTCAAAAATCAAAAGATCAAAAAGTTTCATAAAATATGAGTTATGAGAAATTTAAGGTCATAGAGCTTCTGCTGAGCTCACCAGGAATGTTATCTCGGAAACCAAACAGACTCACCATGACCTTCTCGAACAAAACTTTTTTCATAACAGTTTTCTCGGACACCAACCTTCAAATATGTCCGAAAAACATCTCTTAAAACAGATCAAAAATTGGATGATCAGAAAAGTTAATAGAATTTTCGTTATGAGATTTTTTCCCTCATAGAGCTTCTGCTGGCCCTCACAGAGCTTCTGCAAGTTCCAACAGAGCCACAAAACCTCTACGAGTACAAACTCTTAACTAAAAATCCTATTGATCCTCTCCAATGCCTTTACAAAACGTTTTGGTTAAAAAGGAACCCCACAGAAGTCATGATAACAATGAGATATATGAGAAAGGGATACACATCAAAGATTTTCAAATTCACAGAACCTCTATAATCTACAGAAGTTCTGTCAATCTGTCACTTGGGCATTTCTGTAGTACTAACGGTTACTTTTACTGAGAGTGAATTACATGTGGCTAAGAATAACCCCACGCGCCTAGCATTAATGGGCCGCGCACGACGTCCTGTCATCCTCTGACATGGCCTACGTGTCCCATTTTCATTAGGCGTACATGGAACATTTTCTGTGGAAAGTTGAACCCGCCGTTCTAACTTGAGTTCGGATTCCAAATTTTAATCCATTACCATATATTTTACTCTTTCGAATTCTACCGTTTTACCCTCCTATAAAAACCAAGCTCACCCTCTCATAAACTTTTTACAAACTCTCATTCTTCTCCGGCGAAACCTGCAAATTTCTTATTCTCAGTACCAAATGGCTTCATCTTCTCAAGCTATCTCCCCTGCACACTCTCTGGCGACCTCACCAGAACATTCACCTGCTCATTCTGAACATTCAGAAAACCCCAACCCTGCCCAAAACATTGAACTAGAAGATTCCGGCGATTCAGCAGACTTTGCTCCAACCACACATCTTCAAAACTTCATAGCAAAGGATCATTTCGAAAAAGTACTACCAATCAAATCCAACAATTGCTATTTAGTTCCCTCACCCACTGCTTTCGGCGAAGCCCATGCCATTCTTCTAAACATAATGGAAAATCATATCCTCTTCCCTTTACTCTCAAGAACCCCAAAGAAAATTCCAGTAAGATATTTGAACCAGTTTTGGCAAAGTTGCCGATTTGATAAAGATGATTCTCTTATCAAAGGATACATTTCAAAACCCGACAAATCTGAGCATCTGGAAATCAAGTTCAATAGAACAATGTTCTCACTTGAATTCAACTTACCAACAAGGGGTCTTCTTGGATTAAAGAAGTACGCAGAGCAACCAACAGACGACGAGATCTGTCGTTTCCTAGAAATGCTTGGGTACAACACACCACTGAGGAAGAGAAATGACTTCCGCAGAGGCAGATTACCACCTCTGTGGAACACCTTGTTCTCAATTCTTAACAGATGCCTGACAGGGAAGATAGGCAGTATTGACCATAGCTCATATCAGATATTAACCATCATGTATGGGGTTTACTATGATCTCCCACTGGATTACGCGACCATAATGATGCAAGAGATCATTAACACCATCGACAGAAAGAACAACTCAAGAAGGGTCAAAGAGAACGATCCTAAGTTTCTACCACCTCTGCAATTCCAAAGAATATTGGGAGTCTTGTTCGAACCTCTGTTGCTAATACAGAAATGGCCAATGGAAGGGCCAATTCCCAAACAGTTTCCAATGAGCAAAAATATTCCCACTGATCATGTAGATGGCTACACACACTGCAGACCTTTGTCAAGGACACTTCTGAAGTATGCCTCGAATAAAACCCTTAAGAAAGATTATATACGCGATCATAGAACTCCTAAACCGAGTCCTATGACACCCCCGCGTTTAGGTGTCCCCCTAGGAACAATGATTGCAGAACCTCTTTCCACTCAAGAAGAAAAAGATAACAAATTAGCAAAACACATGGCTATTCAACTTAGCTTCATAGCCAAACGTGCAGAGCTCATGGGAAAGAAGTCATCTTCAAAATCAAAAAGGAGGAAAACTGCAGAAGGCACCTCTACAAGCGCTGCAGAAGATCAACCTTCACCTCCTCATGCCACAGAAATTGGCTCCTCTGCTCCTCCCTCTTCTCCAAAACTGAAGAAGAAAAGAAAATCAAAAACCACAGAGGAAGGGGCACCAAAACCAAAGAGGAGGAAATCCAAAAAGAAGCATGGTAAACCACTTGAAAAATTGGTTACCATAGAAGAGGAAGCAATCGCAGAAGAAAAAGATGCAGAAGAAGGAATGACAGAAGAGGGATATCAATCGCCCCAACAATCCCCAGATCGATTTGCTCACCAAGGACACATTAACGATTTCCTACAGAACCCCGACATTGCCAACACTTTAAATACAGCAGGGTGGACGGCACAACCTCTCGACCACCATTCCCCAGAAGAACAATACTTCTCTATTTCTGGCATTGACACACATCTGCAAGAAGATGATCAAACACCCATAGATCAATCAGCTGAGACACCTATTATTCTACAGAACCCCTTCATTCAGCAAGGATTGGACGTTCACAGAAGGAGTCCAAGCCCAGCTTCAGAAGAAATAAGACAAACAGAAGCTCAGTGGAACAGAGATGAATTAACAGAGACAAGAATGGAGGTCTCAGAGGTAGATTCAGACGAAGAAGAAGCTGTCTGGATACGAAAAGGTCTCTATCATCCACACGTCATGAGGTTATATGGCTCTCATCAAATGTATGACTTCTTAGGCACAGAACAAGGAACTTCAACAGAAGATAGAGAAGAAGCTCCAAGCCATCGGATATATACAGAAGCTGAAAAGATAGACAATGATGTAGTGCTTGGATGCCTAACAGCAGAGGAAACAAGAAAAGATGCCTGGATTAATAGAGGCACACAACCAAAACCAACTCCCAGTGCAACCCACACATCTAACTCTGCAGGTCTAGCTGCAGAGGGAGTTATTGAAATAGAGAAGCACAGCTCGATCCAAACCCAACCCAACCAGCCAGAAGTCACTCTTTCGACTTCTGCGCCCACAAAAACCGTGGAATCCATTCCTAGGGAGTCTCCTCAAAGAGACTCACCTATAGTTCGTGATCAATCGCCCCAGATCACACTAGAACACCCTACAGAGGAATTCGTTTCCTCTGCCACGCACGAAATAGAGCCAACCCTTCTTTCAGAGAGAAGTAGTAAGCACAACGACGAAGAGACTCTAGACAAGTCTCCGAGTCAACAGAAGGATAATCTAGTACCCACCTCTGGAGTGGATCTAGACAATGTCGTTCACAGAACTTCTGTAGAGTTTGAAGCACTAGATGCTTCTGCTCGAAGATCAGATGGAAATCCTTCCACCCCCAACGTACATACAAGGGTGAACGAAGGTGTCCCAGGAGCAGGGACTCACTCTGGAGACGAATGTGTTCCTCCAGAGGTTACACCAGGGACACAAGTATCAAGGGATGAGTTCCAAACCCTTGTCACCTCTGTGAACCAAACCATGAAAGAGTTGCAAAGCTCTTTCACATCTTTTGCAAAGAAAACATCAACGGCCTTGCTGAATCTCAACACCAAAATGGACAATCTGTCCACAGAGGTGAAAACAGCCATCACAGAGATGAAATCTTCTGCGCAAACAACTGCAACAACTACAGCCACTTCTGCTGCTAAAGATTTTGGAATTACCGCAACTTCTGCATTCAAGGAATCAGTAAAACATTTCCTTGAACAAATGAACAAGCAATCCAACAAATCACAGAGCATCACACCCGCAGAAGGCTCTGCAAAACGTTCAAGCAGAAGCAATGCGCAACACAATACTGATGCAGCCTAAAAACTACATGACCAGAGCACAACTAACAGAGCTCGGCCAGAATGTCATAAACCAGGTCACAGAAGTCATTGTCTCCTTCACTGCTGCAAATGGCAACTACGTCAAAGAGTTCAGAAAAAGTGTCGGCAGAATGCGCTTCAACACAGAAGCAAAGCTTGCAACTCTTTTCGGCCTCTGTGATGATGTATGTGCGAAGTTGATGGCCGCAGGAGCAGAACTACCAAAGAAACCCAAAGCTTCCTGCAGAGCAGAGGGTACTTCTGATAGAAGTCAGGATGATTCTAATGATGACCATCCTGGTCCATCAGATAATCCTGAGGGGAGAATATAAGGGAGAAAGCTACGACCAGAGGAATACAAACTCCGCCAATTACAGCAGAACCAATCAGTCAAGCCCCTCCAGAACAAACCCAAGATCAAAAACAAAATCAACAGACCACAGAGACAACACCCATCTCCGTGGAATCATCTCCTGAAGAAACCAATATTCCAGAAGCTGATCAGCATACCACAGAGGCAACAACCACCCCTGTGGTAATCAACTTGGAAAAGAGTCCTTCAACAAAATCAACAGAAAAACCCCAAACCATACCAAGAAGAAAGTCGATTGCCACCAAACCAATAGGAGCAACGACCTCTGCGACCTCTGCTTCTGATATTCTGAGAAAGATGCACAATACAATGACTGATCGAATGTCGCAGAGAGAAGAAGAAAGGCACAGGTTCACATTAGCTTTCAAAATGGCAAGAAGATTCGATGTTCAATCTTCACCAACAGAAATAGAGCTCACAGAAGAAGTCACCAAAGAACCTTCAACAGAGGTTACAGAGCACATCAAGCCAACAGAAGCACCAACCTCCAAACCTACAGAAGTAACAGGTTCTGCACCTCCAAAAGCCAAAGACAAGGGCAAAACAATACCGATAGAAGAGCCAAAGAAAAAGAAATCATTGCCCAAGCCTACAGAGAAATTGATGAAGAGCGCCTTTGATGCCTTCCAAACTCCAAAGCCTGAAGAAGTTGATTGGGCATATGGAATAAAGCCCCTATCAGACATTCCACTTACTGGCAGAGCTGCAGAAGTTGTTCAACAGATGGAGAGTCTCTGTGAAATCCCAAATCTAGCAAGAAATCAAGAATGATGTAGAGAGAGAATCTAGAGAGAACTTGTCATCCATATATTGAACTCTAAAGTGTAAATGAAAAAATGATCAAGAGGTTCACAAAAGGTTTAGATTCCCCACTAACTAAGAACTAGACATGCCTATTTATACCCATAACATACAAGGTATAAAGGCACTAGCAACTAATACAGTACATTGACTTTACAGTAAATCTTGAATACAACAATGCTCTAACAATCTCCCCCTTTGGATTCAAGATTTAAAAAAATGACAGCAGTCTTCAGCTCTTTGTAAAGTCAATCTTCTCAAACAGACACTCTATCAAACCATCTTCAAATAGCTTTATCTCCACTAGTTCACGGCGAACTATATGCTTTGACACTCTTTAAGAACTCAGCTTTGAAGAATCTTCAGACAAACATGAAAAGTCATTGTCTTTTTCTTTGAAAAATCAATCTTCTTCGATAAAATCTTCAACAGATTGTCTTCAAGTCTTGAACATGAAATTCCGATCTTTGTATAAAACCATCAATTCGAAACAAGATGAAACAGAAACGATTAGAGTTTGGATCAGAAAGATATGAAACCATCCACATTGTTGAACTTTTAGGTGTAAGCGCATTCCGAGAACCACTCAGAACTAAGATTACCAAATTCAGCAACATTTGGACTTCACATGATCCTTCTCCCCCTAATCTTCAGTCTTTGTTCACGAATCTTTGACTTGAAATATCTTTGATTTGAAAGCTCTTTGACATGAAATTGAAATTAAACTTTTCTCCCCCTTTTTCGATGATGGTGAGCATCATAATCATCGAAAACCATTTTCAAATTCAGTCGTGTTTTTGAGTATTGCTAACAATCTCCTCCTTACAGAATAACCTTGCTCCCCCTCAAAATAAGAATTCTGGAGCAATTTATTTTCTCCCCCTGAAAGTATGCATATATTTCAATAACGTACAGTATTTGAAATTGTAGCACAAAATTTAAAACAAATTTACACAAGGAAAATAACATTCATTGAATTTCATTTTATAACTACAAACATTTGATCATTTGAAAAACTTTACAAAAGAAATTCAACTTTATGAAATTTAATAGATTTTTCAATCAAATGAAATCAAATGCATGTGTTTGGATGCAAGAACAAGTCATCATTGTATATCAAGTTAAAAAAGTTCAGTTTCAACCCCTTTATTAAATCTATTTGCTGTGCTAGCATGCGAAATATGATTAGCTTCAAGCATATGCAATTCTAAAACATATAAGAATACTTTGCTCTACTCACACTATTTGTCCAAAATCAGAATTTTCACAAATTTACGGGTTTATCGCGACTTTGTATTTTCCCAAGTTTCAAGAGATGTGTGCTCATTGGCATCTTTTCTTTTGTGCTCATTGGCATCTTTTGATTTGTGCACATTGGCATCTTTTGATTTTGTGCTCATTGGCATCTTTTGATCAAAAAGTTTAGTAAGAATAAGATACACCGTTAAAAATGACTTTCTATCTGGTTCTATAGCAGGATTTGGGTCAGCATATCCCAGACCAGTTGGCCTTAGGTGCTAGGTGACGAGCACCCCTTAGAACTTAATTCCCAAACCAGAAAGGCCACATCGATATATCTTAAACCCATTTGTACCAGTAAAACATGGCTTTCTATCTGGTTCTATTGCAGGATTTGGGTCAGCCGATCCCAGACCAGTTGATCTTAGGGACTAGGTGTCGAGCACCCCTTAGGACTTACTCTCCCAAACCAGAAAGGCCACAGGTACAAACTTTCAAACTAAATGATATTCTATATAAGTTCGGATTTCCATCACAAAATATGAATGATATCTCAATCACTTGGTTCTTAAACATAGTGCTTCCCCCATATTTTCGTTTCCATTCATCATTCTGATAAATAGGCTTTTTGAGCATTATATTCTATATAAGTCCAGATTCACATAACTTTGAGCATTCAGCATAATTTCATTCATGTTTTGCTGACCTTTCGATTTATTTCAGAGGTGAATAGTTGAAACAAATCTAACTCAGATAATACAAAAATACTTGTAAAATCATCTTTTAGCACACATTTAATTCATTGAATGAAAATTGAAAATTTTATCTCATTGAATTAAATTTGTAAAGATTCAAGTTTTCAAAGTGGTAGAAACAAAATATAATCCAATGTTACCTTTTACCACGTTCCTTGAAACAGAAAGATGCAACAGTTAAAGATATCACCTGAGAAGTGTGAGTTCTAAACTGATTTGTTTAGAAGTCTTAGTCTTTGAAGTACGGGTTTTGAACTGATATGTTCAAAAGCCAAAGACATTGAAGCACGGGTCGTGAATTGATGTATTCAGAAACCAAAATCTCTTTTAAGTGCGGGTCCTAAACTGATATGTTTAGAAACCATTGTCGTTGAAGCACGGGTTTTGAACTGATATGTTCAAAAGCCAATGTCTCTTTACCCCCCCCCCCCCCTTAATGTTACAAGTAATCTTCTTCCGAGAGTTCAACGCTTTGCTTCTAAATCTGCAAAAACAGATTAAGTAGATTTTGGTACCCAACATGTCTTGGGTCCTTGCTTGTTAAGCGGAGCTCTATAGGAAGGAAAATGATAAGTACCATACCAATATTGAACACTCTCATTTTTAATAAAATCATTAGTACCACAATAAGAACAACAAAAATTCTTTTGTGCTAACCTGATTAAATGATTTGCGGAATAGAATGAATCAGGATTAGCAAAAGGTTTAGCTTTCAGATTAGTGTTCTTGTTGGGAACAGAGGATTTTGGCTCACCTTTTTCAGTTGACGTACCTTTTACTCTCCATTGCATGTTAACTTTCTTATATGAAGGAAGATCAGCATATTGATACTTGGAAGAATTATCCACCGAGTGATCATAGAATAGATTAGAAGGACGAATCAGACATTCTGAGTAGCATTTGGATTTGTTAAATGACTTCACTTTGTAAGATAAGTCATTCCGTTCCTTGGTCACCATATTAAGCTTCTTCTGAATATTAGACTTGACCCTCTTCTCTTTCATGATGTCAGTCGATAATGCAGCCAAATTCATTGTCAATTTATGAATTTTCTGCCGAAATATCTTCCTTTCTTTAGAAAAGTCGTCTTTAACGCATCTAGCCTGAAAGACAGCTTTCTTCATCTTTTCTAGCTCTTGACTTTCTTTATCTAGCTCTTGTCTTTCCTTTTCTAAGTCCTTATGAAGATCAGAAATTTTCTTTGACAGTTTCGCATTCTTCACTTCAAAGCTTTTCTTTTCTTTTTCATACTCGACCCTTTCCTTCTCCAACTTCTCCTTTTCAAGAAATAAAACTTTCTCAAAGTCAGAAACTTGTTTTGAAAGTTTTATACAATTACGTTCAATTACTTCCTTTTCTTTAAGAATCTTTTCTCTCTTGTCTTCAATGCTCTTCAGATCAGCATTTTCTTTTTGAAGAGTTGTTACTTTCTCTTGAAGTTTCTCGATTTGATCGTGCAGACTTGAGTTGTCTTTGTCTTTCTTTGTTTCAAGACCTGCAATATATACTTCAAGATCAGTAATTCTTTTAGTAAGTAAAACATTTTGTTCTTTAAAAATAAAATTTTCATTTGAAGAAGAAATGTCTAAAATATGTCTATTCAAATCAGCATATTCTTCCTCCATTGTCTTTATACTCCCTTGAAGCTCCTCCATTGTCTTATTTTTCTCTTGAGTAACTTCAAGCACTACAATCTTGTCATTCAAATCTTTCAGTTCGGACTCAAGAGAAGAGACGTTGTCTTCTAATAAAGCTTTCTCAGACTTGAGCTTTGTAATTTTTCTTGCATCTTCATTAGTATGTGTTATGTATCTATCAATAAAACCTTCAAGACGCTTGATCTCATCTTTAGTTTCAGAAAGAGTCCATTTTCTCTCTTTTCCTAACTGATACCATATTCTCCCATTTAAATCCTGTATGTCAGACATCTTTTCAAATAGCTAGAATAATTGATCGTTCAGAAAATCAAGCAGAAAAAAATTTTATATAAAAATTTTTCTTGAAAAGCTCTTAAAGTGTATGAAATACACTATAGAAAAAATTTCGGAATAATTTTTTTTTTAATTCACAAGAATTCGGATGAATAAGGATTCGAAATCAATGAATTCGAATGAATAAGGGTTCGAATTCAATGAATTCGGATGCTGAAGGGTTCGAATTGAATGAATTCGGATGTTGAAGGGTTCGAATTGAATGAATTCGGATGCTGAAGGGTTCGAATTCAATGAATTCGGATGAAGAAGGATTCGAATTCACCCAATTCGGACTTAACTGGGTTCGAATTCACTCAATTCGGACTTAACTTGGTTCGAATTCTTTACTTGAAAAATTAAACCAACTCAGATGAATCCTCAACTTCTCAATTCGAATCTAACAGGGTTCGAATTCAACTCAATTCGAATCCATAAGGGTTCGAATTCAACTCAATTTGAATCCATAAGGGTTCGAATTCAACTCAATTCGAATGCTTCTTGAGTCGAATTCTATACTTGTGATGCCAAGAACACTCTGAATTTCCTTTAAATGATCCGAATTGTGTATGAATGATCCGAATTCACCAAGAATGATCCGAATTCTGCACTTCGAACTTAAAAAACACTAAATCAGCCATAACTTTTTCAATTTTTGATCAATTGTTATGAAATTTGCACAGATTTGTTCGAAATTTGATTCCACACACTTTCTTAGTTAATCACAAATCCTAATTCGATCAATTTAATCGAATTATGATCCAAAATAGTAAGAAAATGTTTTCGAACAAAAACAGATATAAAATGATCAGATCTGCAAATTCTGTGCAGATTTTGGTATAGATCCTTGAATTAAAGATGTTCAGGGATGAAAATCGAGTGCAATGATGTCAAGAATCAATCCAAAAGATCAAAAAATGAAAAAAAATGATGATTCTAGATGAACAGTAAATGAAGAAGGGTAAGAAATCATCATGAACAGTGATGAATGAAGGATCCGAAATCTTCAAGAACAGTGTAAAAAATCTTCAATTTGCTCTTTGATCTGCTTGAATTTTCTGTTTAGCTCTGATACCAAATGTGAAATTCCAAATCTAGCAAGAAATCAAGAATGATGTAGAGAGAGAATCTAGAGAGAACTTGTCATCCATATATTGAACTCTAAAGTGTAAATGACAAAATGATCAAGAGGTTCACAAAAGGTTTAGATTCCCCACTAACTAAGAACTAGACATGCCTATTTATACCCATAACATACAAGGTATAAAGGCACTAGCAACTACTACAGTACATTGACTTTACAGTAAATCTTGAATACAACAATGCTCTAACAGTCTCAGAAGACAAGTACCACAACCTGGTCCAACACATGAAGATATGGAAGAAGTGGTATACAAATACCTCTATAAACAAACCTTTCAGACCAATCATCCAACAGATCATGTGACAGATTCAAGGATCAGAGAAGAATTTGAGAACATCTTCACAAGAACAAAGCCAAGAACCAAAGCAGATGTCTTCTCAATCCACAAGATCAAAAAGGTAATCTTCTGCAAGTTCTCCTTTACAAGAACCTATCCAAGGGTCAGGTACAATCTTTACAAAGTCAGAAGAGAAGACAATTCAGAAACCACCTTCGCTGATGCTGACCTAAGAAATATCAATCCTTATGATCTATCTGACCTTCTGCAATGGACAAAGGACAACTATAACACAGAGGCAAACACCAGAGCCTATCAAGTGTTAAGAAAAGCAATGAGGGAAAAGCTTCTGATCTTCAGTATGATAGATTTTCAACTGGGAAAGGATCTTGGTCTCAAACATCTAAATTTACGACCACCAGAAGATCGCTGCCCACCCGACGCCATGCCCAACTCTATCATTACAGAACCAAGATTCGGGTTAGTATTTCAAAACCCACAAGGCGAAATCAAACTATTTGTGTGCATGGATTGTCAGAAGTACGCAACTAGTACTCTGAACAAGTTCAGAGCAAGCCTTGTAAAATACAGAGGTACAGAGAAAATGGATAGAGATGTTGCAGATACTTTCATCCGAGAGATTGATGCCACAATTCGCCTAAGAGAACTCTGCATCAGTTTCTACAAAGAGATCAGAAGAATCGGAAGAGACAACAGAAGCTTCAACGATTTCAAAGATGCCAAAATTTGATTCTCAAACCTCAAATCTCTGCAAACCAAGTCAAAAGTTTATCTTTCATTGTACTCAAATGTAAAATGCCTCTGGCATATTTCTGAATGAAAGAACTTTCGAGGTATTGTTTAACCTCTGTCTTATCTAACTTAGCCTAACTAAACTCAAGTTAATTTTTTTATTTTTCACTACTTAGGGGGAGATTGTTAGCTTCAATCTTCCTAATCATAGAAGTATTTAGAAGTAGTGAAAAATAGGCTAAGTGAAGAAAGCCTCTTACAGAGGCTCTGCCGAAATTACCGAGAGATCATGGTCAAGAAGCTAAAGAGGCGCCCTACAGAAGCTCTGCCATACGCACAAAGAAGACCAAAGACTCGGAATCCGGTGAAGACTGCTCTTCTAAGGACCAAACCGCAGAACCTCTGTGGCACTTCACAGAGCCTCTGCGGTCTTCAACAAAGACTTGAAAGATATTTATAATATCTTGCTACTGTTACAGGACCTGTTCATCAACTTGCATGGTAGCATGCCCTGTCCAACTGCAACGTGTCAAACTCTGGTTGGATTCAATAGGGCTTAGTACATAATAGACGTCTGCTGCATTAAATGCAATACAACACGCCCAACTGTTCATGCCATCCGTCCAACTATTCATACCGTCCTTTGTGAATAGTAGCATATGCTTTATGGTCCCCTTAGAGTAGTATATAAGGAAGACTCATGTTGAGTTCTTCCTATTAATCTATCAATCCATCGATCGATCAATCGAACACTTTGAGAGAAAAACATCACAAGAACACACAGCTTAAACACTCTGAGAGTCATATCTGTTTTAAAGCTTTGCTTACTCACTGTTCTTGAATCTGGTCTTAATATATATATATATATATATATATTCAGTAAACTTTGAGATATTATTTCATGTTCACTGTTTATTTATATTGTGTTCTAAATCTATCAAACATATCTGTTAGTTATTCAAATACGCTTCCGCATCAAACTCAAACTTGAACTAATAGATCTGATAATCTTGTTTAAACAAAACGGGAACCAACACTAACTGTGTTTTTTTTGGGCATCATTGGCCCTCTTTTCTTTGATTGGGGCTGCATTGGCCCTCTTTTCTAGCTCTTAGGTTAAAATGACCCAATTTATTCTCATGACTGGCCTGTACTTCTTTTCTGTTCTATCTTTTGCTGTTCATTACTGCTTCTGATTGACACACTTTCGGATAAGGGTTGGCTAAGGTTTTTGGCTAGGGTTTAATGGTGGGTTTAGAAACGAACAAGGTGAGTGTTTGGCTGCAAAAATGGGTTATGGATACACACATAATGGGTCAAAAGGATTGATAGCTAAAAATAGTTAAACATACACACAATGCCTGGAATCATCTCTTAAGGTCCACACGATATGGTCTACTATACCCTTACCCAATATCCCGATGGTCGTCTTTGCTACTCAATGAAATATTATAGCGAGATCATTCTATAATCACGACAAGGAATTCGAAAAAGTGTATATGAATTTTGTGTTTAAATCCCTCGAAATGAAAGGCGTCGTTTAGGCTCAAATCTCGCTATCGGGTGGTCTCCACTAATGTCCCTAGTCATGTATTTTCCCGGTCCTTCCCTAATGGTCACGTTACTATCACAAGATTATTCCCACAATGGTCGGTCTCAATGATCCAAAACAAAAAATTAGCTACTATGATCTAAACATTCAGAAGTGCAGGAAATCTACGTGAATAAATGTGGGCCCGATTGGGCAACCCCAAACCTTACCCATATATTGTCCCCAATGTGTAAGTGTCGGTGTAGGCGATGCGACAAAAATCATTGTGCAGTTATTACAGTCATCAAACAGGAAGGACAAAGCATCGATACAACAACGTCAAAGAGCGGCCCAGAGTTTTTCAAATATGGCCACCCCAAACCTAGGCCGTGGCCTAGGTTTGCTAACTAATGCCAACCCCAAACCTCGGTAAAACCGAGGTTTGTACAGGATTAAAAGTGAGTGTAGATGTTGAAAGGTGAGGCACCCGTTTAACTAATAAGGAACAATACATCATACACCACTCGTTAACATACAGAGTTAGAACATACCTGTTTGCCCGGACGTAAAAGATTCTCTTGAAACGTTGGAGCGACCAATTGGGAGAATTCAGAAAAGATGGAGAGAGATCATGAAAAAAAACACAAGAAAGCAAAAGGAAAAAGAACGCAAAGAAAATAAAAACGACACACGCAAGAACAGAACAAACACCACACGAGAAACCCAAAACGGCCATGGGACCCGCGTGGTTTAGCGCGCGGTTTGTAGGCCGCGGGGAATCCCGCGTAAGTATCTGTTTCAACAACAAACCATAGACGCCCGCGGTTTAGCGCGCGGTTTGTAGACCGCGGCCAAAACCGCGTAAGTCTCTGTTGCGATTTTTTTTTGTAAATAAAAACACTCTAAAACATAAATAGTAAAGGAAAACGCAAACCTCGGTGGGTTGCCTCCCACCCAGCGCCTTGGTTTCCATCGTGGCTCGACCTTCCTTCTAATCACTCCTTAGGCTTTTCATGATTGCCCGGCTCCTCTTCAACTTGACCTCGTACCTTCTCGAACATTTGGAACACCGCTTTCTCACCACCAACCCTTAGGGTCATTTCGCCTTCTTCCATGTCAATCAACGCTCTGCTCGTGGCCAGAAAGGATCTTCCCAATATCAGCGGGACCTCTATATCTTCATCAATATCCAGCACCACGAAATCCACCGGAAAGTAGAACTTGCCAACCTTGATGAGCACATCCTCTATCACTCCATATGGGTACACTATAGATCTATCCGCGAGCTGAAGTGTCATGTATGTTGACTTAACTTCACCCAAGCCAAGTTTCCTGAAAACAGATAAAGGCATTAGATTAATAATGGCTCCTAAATCACATAACACCTTATCAAAATTAAGATTCCCAATTTGAATAGGGATCGAAAAACTCCCTGGATCCTTAAGCTTCGGGGGAAGTTTGTTCTGAATGATCGCACTGCACTCTTCCGTGAGTGTAACTGTTGCATGCTCCTCAATCTTCCTTTTGTTAGAAAGGATATCTTTCAAGAATCTCGCATATGAGGGCATTTGTGCCAAAGCATCTGCAAAAGGAATGTTAATATGTAACTTTTTAAATACATCAAGAAATTTAGAGAAATTGACATCATCCTTATGCGCTTTAAGTATGTTCGGATAGGGCACTTTTGGAGTTGTTGGCTTGACCGGTGGTTGCTTTGGTTTCTTCTCTTCACTCTTCTTGTTCTCTTCAATCACAATATCTTCATCGGCTTCCAACTCATCCATGTCTACGATCTCGACATCTTGTCTTTTGGGCTCGGTTTCCTTTAATGACGACTCCTGTGGCGGGTCTCTAATCAGCTCCTTGCCACTTCTCAGATAAATGGCTTTGCATTCTTCTCTTGGCTTTCTCTCAGTCTGACTCGGAAATGTCCCGGGAGCTCGGTTTTGTAGGACTTCAGAAATTTGTCCCACTTGCCTTTCGAGAAGCTTAATCGATGTTGTATTCTGGTCAGTAGCCGCCTTGACCGTGTTAACCGTGCTCACTAACTCTCCAACCGTGCCATTCATCTTTGTCATAAACTTCATCATCATATCCTCCAGCCCCGGTTTCTTCTCTATGGATGGTCCTTCGTCGAATTTCCTTTGGTTGAAACCTGGAGGACGGTAAACATTGTTAGTATTAGAAAAATTAGAGAAGTTGGAGTTATTACCTTGTGGTTGTTGCCCGGGTTGACTCCATGAAAAGTTAGGGTGTTTCTTCCACCCCTCATTGTAAGTGTTCGAGAAAGGATCGTTTCTCGGCTGGTTATTCCGGTTCTGTAAAAACTGAACTTGCTCGGGTTCTTGCGAAATGGGGAACACGTCCGGACTACCTCCCTTCAAGTGGTTGGTGATAGCGGCTAGCTGAGCTTTTATTACCTTCAGTTCATCTGATTCTTGAACACTCGCTACCGGTCTGATAGAAGCTCGTGGAGTGGTATAGCTATGTTCGGCTAGATTCTCGATCAAATCGACTGCTTCTTCATAAGTCTTATTCATGAGAGCTCCACCCGCTGCAGCAGTGATGTCATTCTTGATCTGCGGGTGAAGGCCTCCAAAGAACGTTTGGATAATCACCCAGCCGTGTAACCCATGATGTGGACACTTTTTCAACATGTCCTTATATCGTTCCCAAGCTTCATATAGAGTCTCTTGGTCCCATTGCGCGAAGTGAGTAATGTCGGCCATCAGTTGAGCGGTTCTTCCTGATGGGAAGAATTTCTGGAGAAACGCAGCTTTCAGGCCTGCCCATGTGGTGATCTGATCCGATGGTAGGCCCTCTATCCAAATTTCAGCTCTACCCTTCAGGGAGAAACTGAATAGCCTCAGCTTGATTGCATTCTCCTCCATCCCATTGATCTTGAACGTATTACAAATCCGTTCAAATGCACGAAGATGTGCATGGGGGTCTTCAGTTGGCGCGCCCCCAAACTGATTCTGTTGTACCATCACGATGGTACTCGGCTTGATCTCGAAATAATTTTCCGCGGTGGTGGGCGCTTGGACTCCTATGCGTGCGGCTGCCACGTTCGGATCGGCAAACGACCGCATAGGACGTCTCTCGGGAGGAGGTGGAGGGTTGTTGACAGGTCGTTCGTTGACCGGTCTCTCGTCGCCCATCTTCAATTGCCTTTTAACTTTTGATTCTTTGAGTAATCGACGGGCGGTTCTTTCGATCTCCGGATCAAGTGGTTCGATTTCCTTCCCTCGGGTCTTCCTTGGCATAAACCAATTAGTACCTGAAGTGGAAGGTCAGCGAAATTAGCAATCCAAAAACTGAAAGTGATGAAACAAAAATAACATAAAAGAAAAATTGTTCAATGTAATAGCGCTTATAGCTGGTAGTGCTATCAGTTGCAACTAGTTCCCCGGCAACGGCGCCAAAAACTTGATAGGATGGTTTACACCCCCCCTAAATCTTACCGCAAGTGTACGGTGACGAAATCAAGTAATAGTACAAAAGTACGAGTATCGAACACAGGGAACTAGGAACTAAGTATCACAATGACTATAAACTCTATTAACTGAACTATCGAAATTGGAGTTGTTGGTATTAAACTAATTAATTGCAAGAAAACAAATCACAGACGGGACAGTAAACAACTTCGGAAAATTTAATAGAGAAAACAGTTGAGGGTTGGAAATCCTAAGGTTTTTACGTGTAAACATCTGACTCAAAACAATTACCAGTTATTCCCCTTAATGAATACCCAATCTCTAAAATCACCGTGTTCTCTCTCGAGCAACAACGGGTTTTATTTCGAAATCACAAGTTTTATCTCTCGATCTCAACTCATGAAACTCAAAACACATTAAAAGCAATATTTAACGGGAGTAAGGCTTACTTGGTATATCTCTATCCAATATCTCACCTTAGGCATGCAATTTCTAGTTCTAAGTAACAATTAATTCTCTCGAACTTAATTGAAAACAACAAAACAATCAGAAGTTGGCCAAACTCACAAAAGCATTAAAAACCAAATCACATGCTTCATTAAATTAGGAAAAACTGATAAATGTCTCAAATCATCTGTTCATATGCTAAACCAAATTCAATCCAACCCCCAACATAGAAAGATTAGTTCATGTTGGTGGTGGACAAAAACGCAACAAAAGGTAAGGAAATAATGTATGCAAACATAGTAAACGTGAACGTGGTGAATGTAATGATGAACTCCCTTCTCTCGGCTCTAATCCGCTTTGCGTCGTGAATTCCTCCTCAATTGATCCTCTATCGTCGCTCCAAAAGCTCCGAAAAACCTCTGAAAATCGCCCCCAAGTCCCTGGCCGTCGTCGTGTGCGAGATAATAACCTAAAATCCGGAAAACGCAAAGATAAAGAGCTGAAACAGGGACACCCGCGGTTTTTGTCGCGGTTTGTAAACCGCACAGGAAACCGTGCGGTTTCCTGAGGAGCTTCGGGTCAGGTTCGGGCACGGGTCTTGGGCTTAGATCTCGGGCTTCTGTTGGCTTCGTTTTGTACTCGTTTTGGGCTCTTTTCCGCTTCCTTTCTCGATGATTGCTGCCTTTTAGATTACCTGCACATTTCACTTGATAAAACATAAAATTCCGCCTTTTTGTTAGAACACAAGCCAATCTCATTGGTTTGTGGACCGAAAATAACGCCAAAAAGCGGCGTTATCAGTAACGCGTCTTATCTTGTACTTTTTTCTCACTGAGCTGATTGGCTTGGGCTTTGTTTTCCTCATGTTGATGTATGCAATCTACTTCAGTATGTCGTACAGTGCCGTTTGTTTATACGGACGTATCCAGTGGGCAAAGATCTTATGTTGAGACTCTTCCAAGTAAGGGGTAAAGATCATAACCCGTTCCCATTTAAGAGGCGGATCCGGTTGAGCGTTCGAGGTTTCTCCTGTTGCAGGTTCGGATTCGGCTCGGTTGGATTCTTCTTCGGTGTAGGTGCGTAATGGGATAGGTGTGGCGGGTATGGCGGATTTTTGGTCATCTCTTAGAGTTTGTTCGAGCAAGCTGTCATAATCTGATTGTTGTAAGAATTCTTCACCGTCGAAGGTGCAAATGTGATTGACTTCTGATTGTATGGCGATAAGGGCTTATTTAGTTAACGCTCTATCGACTACAGGATTTGCTTCAGATTCTGTGTCGATTAATGCCCAATCATCGGCTAACCATCTGTCACATTCCTCGAGCTTTTCAACCATTGGACTGACAGGAACCAGAGCAAGGTGATAGTATTCAGTTTGGTCTTCGGTGGGAGCAGATAAGGCTTATAGACATGATGTTTCTGCTTCAATTATCGTAGCTTCGTTGCTTGCTTCTAGGCATGCTTTTTTTGCTTCAATTATCGTAGCTTTATTGCTTGTTTCTAGTTGAGTCGCAGAAGTACCTGTACCCTGTTCTGTTGCTTCGACCATAACTGTCTCCTTGTTTTTTTTAGGAAAGGTTAAATTTTGATTTATTTTTAAATAAAAGTCATTTATTAGAGAGCTCCAACAAATTTTCCAAAAGTTCTCCAAAATGAAGAACCAAATGTCAAAATCTCCAAAAACAATTACTTTCATCTACAACAGATTCCCCATTTGGGAGAATCCAACATTGATTATAATATTAAAATATTTCATTCATCTATTAAAATAGTATGTCTCTCTGTATATATTTATTTTCAAAGTTTCCTATTGGTGGTTTCACTTGGTAAACATTTTTGGGGTGATCTCTATATTTGGAGAAAAAACCTTTCTCTGTGACTCTCTCATACTTTCTTTATTTTAGAGATAGTTTTTGAGAAACTCTTGGAGCAAAATATTGGAACAAAATTCCCATTTTTCTATTTTCTCTATTTTGGAGAAGTTTGTTGTGGATGCTCTTAAATATCACTCATTAATTATTAAAACTTTTCACTTTTCATTTTTTATTTTAAGATATATAAAAAATATTAAAACATTTATTTTTATTTATCTTTCATTTTATTATTGCAGCAATTGAAAGTTTTAAAAACCAGTTTTACAAACCCTAAATTTACAAACCATGCAAACTGTTGATTTCATTGGTTAAATTAATATGAAGTTGTTTAATTTGATGAAATTGTTTCATATATTTGTGTTTTTTTATGTAGTTTCATTTATTTTTCTCATTCTGATGAAACGGTTTCATGTATTTTCTCAGTCTGATGAAACTTTTTCATTTTATAAAAAACACAACTATATGAAACAATTTCATCAAAAAAGAATTATATGAAACAATTTCATCAAATTAAACATTTACATTAAATAATTTCATTAACTTAACCAATGAAATCTATGGTTTGCACAATTTATAAAATTAGAATGGTTTGCAAATGAAACTACCCCTATATATTACAATAAATAAATCTTTAATGAGTCAGCTAATTTAATTACTTTTTATTTTTTTAGTAAGCTGATAACGGTTATATATAAATTTTTTATTAAATTATTCTATTAATTTTTTAATTGTTGGTGACATAACAATGTTTTTAAATCAAAAACTTTCATTAAATGAGTCTATTTTTATTTGTTTATTTAGTAAGGTAAATTAGTTTTTTTTCTTAGTAAGCTAATAAATGTTGTAACAACCATTAACCTGAAAGGTATACTTTTGGATGGGCTAAAGCTAAAGATAAGAGACTTGGGTGACTTGGTTGTAAATTGTGGAAGGTATAAAAAGGGAAAAATTTCCTAAATTTCTCATATTTGTGAAACTGGCGGCTGAAATTGAGAGAAGAGGAGAGGATTGAAGGTCTTGGAAGGATATGGTGAAGGATTTCTTGGAGGAAATCAATTGCAAGTAAGTTACTCCTTCCCTAGTAACTTCCTAATATTTTGTATGTGTTTGATTTGAGAAAGAGTTAAACCATGAAAAGTAGTATGTGTTCTTAAAATTTGAAATCCTTGGATGTTACCACAGATGTATGACTAATGCAAGGATGGTTTGATTAAATGATTGTTAAGGGTTGGGGTGTTAACCCAAATAAGCATTTAAATGGGTTTAGGACAAAAATCGACGTTTTTATCGATTTAGGATGTTTTGGGGTTTTGCAGTTCGTGACTTCCGGAAATCGCTTGGTCTGGACAAGTGTTCTTCCGGACTGATGTTTTCCGGGTAAAACTCCCGGATAAGTGTTCTGGATGAGAGTTCCGGGAGTGGGGTCCGGATACCGGTTTCCGGATAAGAGAGTCCGGACTAGCAGGCTTTTCCGGTAATCGTCCGGACTAGCAGGTTTCTGGTAATCGTTCGGACTAGCAGGATTTTCCGGTAAATCGTTCGGATAGTAGGATTTCAGGCAGTTTTCCTCGGGTTATAAATCTTTTGGCCATGGGTTCTAATCTTGGGTTGTTGTTACAAATTTAGGTTTTCGTATCGATTAGTCTGAAGTGAGGTGCGTGAGTTTCTTGATCTCGGTAATCAGGTGAGTTCCCTTGTCCCCCTTTTATATGAAAACCAACTTGAGCATGTTTTCAATAACTGATTATGGTATTGGCATTTTGTACGCGAGAAATGATATTTTATAACTATAAGATCGTTTTACTGCATATTCATGATTTTGCATTGCTTCATGTTTATATGCTTGTATGTGGAGTCGGGTTACACAGTGGGGGTTGGTTGTACCTTGGATCATTAAGGATCCCTGGGAGTTTGGTGAACCGTGTGCCTTGAATCCGTTTCTCGCGCACACGGATATGTCATCTACTAGGGGGGCCGTGGGGATCTACTGGGGGCCCCGAGTGTGTACATCACGTGGAGGTGATGGGCGTGGAGACCACTGTGCAAATACCCCTTTGTGGAGATTGTTATGTTAACTGTTATTTTACTTCATATCATGGCAGTTTACATGTTTTAAAGATGGGACTTGTTTAAACTGTTTCAGAGAGGGAATTCACTTGACCTCATGGTCTAACATTCGCTTTCAAAAACTAAACCATTTTCAGGCAAGAGTGGTAGTGGTGTCTCCTCTAAGGGTAAAGCGAAGGTCCGAAGGTAGAAGCAGAAGATCCGAATTTAGAGCGTTGTAGTTCCTTGTTAACTTAGCTGGTTAGCTTAGTTAGTTTCTCGGTTGTGGAAGTTTGTTTCCGCTGCAAGTTTTGTAACTTTGTATTGCATGTTGAAGAATTGGGCTGTTACAATGTTTAAACGTCAATACTTAATATATATATATATATATACATATATATATATATACTATATTATAAAGTATTTTAGAAAAACATTTAAAAACTAAATTTTTTTGCTTATTGATGTATGCTACTTAAAATTCAAGATTACAAATAATTGTGCATGAATACAACTTTAATGCCACGTGCTTGAATTCATATGACTAACTTATAAACATAATCAAATATATGACAAGCATCTCATTTTAAATATAAAAAGTATAAAAAATAATTAAGATAATCATTCAGTTCTAAAAAAGTACAAAATTATTATCTTAATCAAAAATTTATTATTAAACCTAAAATAAATCACTTTGTTATTAAACTCAAGTTAAACTATAATAAAAAATTTTAATCAAACAAATTAAAAAAATCAGGAACTTTTAAATTGTTAATTTGTGCTACTATCTTTATATATATATATATATATATATATACTACATATATAACCATATACACCTAATGTCTTAAAGACAACATTTCAAGCACATGGTACCACCATTTTATGCATAAAATCCAAAATCTCTTAATTACACCCATCTATGCATGATGTACAAACTTTCAATGCATCTCACTTATATGATCACCTTTAATAAATTCAGATGGGCTTTTCCGTATTGAGGCCATGCTTGATTGCTTTTTATTTTTATTTCTTTTATCTCTTCCACGTCTCAGCCCATACCAATCTGCAAGCCATACGCTTTCTTCCCGAAAGATTTACCTCTACACGTCTCTGCAACAATACTTCTCATACTCATCCCATACCGAAAGTACTGCAGCAATACTTCTCACTGTCAATACGTCTCTGCAGCAATACTTCTATTTCATCTCTTTATGCTTCTGTTAATGTGGGTTAGGGTTTTGATCTCTCCCTGATATTCATGCCCCTTCTCAAGTGTAAAATCACTCCATGGTATTTTAAGTTATCGTTTTGTACCGTCATCGTGGTAGATGTGGTGGTGGTGGTGGACGAGGTGAGCAAAGGCGGTGGAACCATGTTTCACGTGATGAACATCCTAGACAGATAGCAAGACGATGTTAAATTTGTGTTTTTTGTTTACATTTTACAGACGAACTTCAATTTGTTGCTAGGGATTCACATTTGTCATTGGAACAATAACATTTAGCCCAAGAGGGTGGATTTCTATTCATCGTTCTCGAGGTGACTGATTTTTTTTGGGTTTTTAAACCCTTAATTTCTACTCTTTATTCTTTACAGATGGTTTGTCTTTTAATTTGAACTAACATTTAGGGTTTGGAAGAATCGGTCGCTTCGTGGCTAGGGTAGTTTGTTTAAGAATCTGTCGATTTTTACTCTATTGGTGATAACAAATTCCAACAAACAATGCAGTTGATTAGAGAGACGAGACATTCGTCATCTACATGTGCTAAACTTTACTGGATCAAGAATTCAGTTGCCAAACAGCTAATCTTTAGGAGGTAACTTTACAAGTTAATTCACTAATTATTTCATCAAATATTTTGTGCAGTTTTTATGTTTATAGTCAATTTATTAGTATAATCTTTTTTCCTATACCCAACCCTAACTTTCTTACGTAATAAAGTATCATTTCACTTCTTTTGGGTTGTTCGTGTACCTCAAGAATACTGTTCTTTTGAATATATTTATTCATTTCAAATAAAATTTTGAGTAACTTTATTGAATGTAGCTATTTCAGATTTTCAGATTCAGAAGGACAACTAGGTTCAATTCTATTTTAAGGGATAATGAAACCATTCATCTTATGGCAATTCTCATTATGATCAAATGTGTTTACACCATTTTTTGATTAAGGAAACCACCCTGTAAAATAGAATAAGAAAGAACCTTGTACTCTAAAAGCATGTGGATAATAGCAATGCTTAATGTGTGTGTACCTTGTGTTTTTTTTCATCGTATGTCGTATTGGAATAAATAAATGACTTCGAAGGTGTATAACGAGACAGAGAATCAAAGCATGGGATCTAGAATACCATCCGTCCATCCGAAAAACCGAAGAAGAATGATCAAACTTGAAGATGAACAAGTCAAAGTAAAACACATTTGTGCATTTTTGAATTGGGTACATTTTACTTTTTAATACTTGAAGCTTAGGAGCATTATTAAGCATTTATGGTTGGTTATAAATGAATTCTAAGAATCATATATATATCTGTATTTATACTCTATTATCTCTCCCAACACTCTTGTTGTAATGGTCCTATCTCTGTTTCAGTTGTAAAGTTGTTAAAGCAGGAAGTGGGGAATGCTATACTGTAGTACTAACTGAAGATGGCTTCTCGTTGGAACAAAAATTGTAAGTTTGTCTATTATGTCAACCATGGATAAATACCAATTGTGTTTGTTTTAATAACACACACATGGGCATCTGCTGCAAAAAGTGTGATATCAAGTGGGAGGACTTGATGATTAGCGAACAGATTGGGTGAGGTATAAGATGCATCTGGTTTCTTATATTGACATAAAATTTCAGGTATATCTTTTTGCAATATTTGACGTTTTACAAACATTTTTGTTTTCTTGATTATTAGACGGTTTTATGTCAAAGGGGCAGTTTGAAAAGCTCTGCCCTCCTTTTCTCAGATTCCTATTTTTCTTTAACTTCTCTCTTTCAGTTATTGGAGTTAGATGCAGAAAAATACAAAACCAAAGAAAACGAGAGACTTTGTAAAGGTGTTATAATTTCGCCAAAGGCTCAGGAAGTTTGTGAACATTTACCGTATTTAACTTTAATGTTAGGCTTCATTTGATTCTTTTTTGTAAGGCCATCAATATCATTCTACTTATCTTATCATCGATTGAATTCCACTTGGACATTCCCTTTTTTTGTTCGTTTAGATGTCGCAACTTGCACTTTGTGTAAGAGGGACAAGTGAAAGCATATGAGGAAATCGTCTCCTGGAAAATGGAGTGGAATACAAAGTGGGACTGGAAAACCCAATAAGTTCTAAAAAGTTGCAATCAGCTTATTGGGGGATTGGAGAGGGTGAAGACAGAGATGGAAATTGTTTGAAATTGTGTTAGTTCAGCTACTTACATGGTTTAGCTTGATTGATTACTAGCCCAAACGCAAAACCAACTAAACCAAACCGGTTCTACACAGTTTTTTGGCTTATTAATCTTACTGGTTTGGCCGAGCTTTTGCCTCGCAGACCATCCAAAGTGGACTGTGAACATGACATTGTGTTCATTAGACCATTTAAACACCTGCCAACCGCATTTGTCTTGGTTTTGGATATTTTTTTAGTTTGTCACTTGTATTTTATCTTTATGATTTTTCATGTAAAAGTATTATTTGATATCAAGTTTGTAAAGATGAGAATGGTAAGATCTACACCCTTGGATGCACTTTTTGTAAACGGCCGGTAAGACTGATATACTTTGTTCCTATTTTGGTCTAAAATTTTTGTTCCTATTTTGGTCTAAAATTTTTGTACATCAAAACAGAGGTTTTCATGTATTTTGTTACTTTATTTGAGTGTCATATGTGTTTGTAAATTGGGAACTGGCATGATTAGTCTTTCGATGTTGAAACTTAAGAAAACTACTAGAAACTCCTTAGATTGATTCCATAAATTGGTCAAGATGGCATGTGTTGTGCATCAGAAAACTATATGCAGGAATCACACGCTTGAATAGAAAACTTATGTTAAGGAACTATACGTATTCAAAGACTTAATAGAAGAAATTTAAATGGATTGCATCTACAAATAGAGACTGGAGGGGCGACGGTTGGTGGTGAGAGGGAGCAATGGTGTTGGGTGTGAGGGTTTCATATGACGTAGGGTTTCAGAATGGTAAAATTGATTTATGTTTTTTTAACTTTAAAATATTTCTAGCCGGTTACATGTATCTTGGTTAAAAGGACATACGTAACCAATTCTTAAAAGTTTGATGGCTTATTTACTAAAAAACTCAGGGACTTGTAGAATAAACTTTATGCATTGTTGTTTAGATGGATATCACGTGGATTTTTATTATATTTTGACGAATTTTACACCCCGTTGTATCGCACGGGTAGACAACTAGTATATATATATATATATATATATTACTTAAACTAAGTTAGTTTAAGAAAAAAACAAGTTGAATGATTTAGAAGTTGGTTAAAGGTATAATGAAGTGTTTACAATCTGCCCAACAGAATTATTCAAAATACTAGATATTTAGACTAATTCTTTTTGTAATCATATTTAATACACTAATTATTTATAACATTATAAAGTAGACAAAAAAGTGTTTACAGATCAATCGAACTAATTTGACCTACTTTTAAAAGTATATATATTTTGATCCAAACTCATTTTAACATGTAATTCAACTCGCTAGTCCCGTCTAGTTTGACACATCAATGGTATGGTAAAGATTCGTGTGAGAAGTTGAAGTTAACATGAGAAGCGTAAGAAGTGGATCTGAAATGTTGATCACTTTTAATCAAATGTCTTCCTTTGAATTACGCCGGAGCATCTTCCTGCATCTTATCTCAGTACATTTCATCCTAATGTACATCCATTTTTCATCCAACGGTTGATAACCACTTATCACATTTCTCATGTTAATCTAAACTTCTCAGCAGAACCCAACCCTCAATGATATATCCAAATATGATAAGTTTTTTTTCGGGTTTTTATTATTTATACTACAATATATACCAAAAAAAGTTAGACTCCTATGATTTTTGTTGTTGTAGGCGTTTGGTTTGTAGAAATGAAATAGAATGAATTTTGGTTTGTAAGAATGACATGGAATGAATTGGATTTCATGTAGGAATTTGGATTTAGGAGAATTTGGGATCCTTTTGGGTGTTTGGTTCGTATGATTTGAAGTAGAATTGAATTCCATTATTTATAAAATAAAAATCATTAAAAATTTATTAAAAATCATAAAAATAATTAAATTACCTTTTATTTAATTGATTATTATAAAACAAATGTTTTTAACATATTTTTAAACATTATTATATACAAATCCTACAAAATCCCTGTGGGATTTCAAAATCCTATGTTTGAGGGATTTCAAACAAATCACAGGATTTCAAATCCGGACAATCCTGCAAACCAAACTCGGATTGGGATTGCTTGAAATCTAAATCCCCCCAAATCCATTCTATTCCTGCAATCCAAACGGACCCTTAGAACTTGTCGTATAAATCAACAAATTCCTACCACGATAGTGAAACCGACACTTGGGAGCAATTTCTCTTCATATTGAATAAAAGAAATCGAACAGATACAGCGAACCTACTTACATCGCCACATTCTGCTACAAGAATAACGTTACAATTTCTTACCACTTTGTGGTCATTACACTTTGGTGGTGGATGGTGGTGGATGGCGGTGGAGCAATGGCGGAACTGTGGCGGCTTCATTCCTCTTTTACGCTAAGATAATGCTTCTTCCTCAGCCCAACTTCCATGACCAAAGTTAACAAAGCCTCACACACTTGAGAAGCATCTGGCTCCAACGGGTCATCATTTGTCGAAGAGTAAACCATCCACGCATGGTCCAACTTCCGTTTGGGTCGCACCACGACCGAGCCGGGGACCTCCGCATCGCGGCACGTCACGAGCCCATCGTTCTTCTCACCGTATCGGGTTTGTAGGAGCTGAGCACAGGCAGCCAATGTGGCTCCAAGCGGAACTACAACGGGGAGAACAGTGGTGGTTGTGTTTTCGGATAATGGAGAAAATGTCGGAAGCTCGGCGTGGGCCACACGAGAAAGTGTTGCCAAAACGGTTGGAGAGATGTTGGCTTCGGTATGAAAGGAGACGACGGGGAGTTCCTTAGGCAAGTGGTGTTTTTTCAAGAATTCCTTCCGTTTTTCGTAGGTTAAATCTTCGAGGGATTGCAAGTCACCCTTCAAAACAAGAACATCATGTCTTACAACATCTCCAACAGCTATGCTAAAATAGAGAAAAGTAAGATATAACAATTTTTTGCTCCAACAACTATGATATCTTGTATGCTTAAGGCTATGTTTGGCAAACTAGCTAGCTGAAGCTAGCTATTGACTGATAACCTAGCTGGTAGCTGAAAAGCTAATAAGTAGCTGATGAAGAAGTCACGTTTGGCAAAAAACTAGCTTATAACATGCAAAATGACCAAAAAGGACATCTTCAAAAAATTATCAATTACAATATTTAATTATATAATTAAAACAAACTTATAGCATATATAATATGTTAATTAATACAACCAATGTAGTAAACAAAAATTAAATAATATAACATGTTAAATAAAAGAGTTTAAAATTTATTATAACATATATTCTATAAATTTTGAATTTGTTAAAACAAGTTTTAAAAAAAATATATTAACTTATGATTTTAAATAACCGTTACATATAACATGAAAAAAGTAACCAAACAATAATTAAAACGATAATAATTATTGATGATTAAAATATATTGATTAATATTAAAACATATATAAAATAATTTATATGATTAATAATAACTTTAAATAATTAAAAATTAATATCAATGTATAATTAAAATTTAATTTAATAATTTTCAGTTAATATTAATTAATATTTATTAATTAATAATAATTAAATTTAAAAATTTAATATTTGTTTATAATAATAGTTAATAAATAATTGGGGCAATATTGGAATATTTACAAAAAGCTACTGAAAAACTACTCCAAGTAGCGTTTCAAAAACTAGCTTATAAGCTAGCTTATGGTCATCCAAACATGTACCTAAGAAAAAAGCTATCTTATAAGCTAACTTTTTTTTGCCAAACGATGCCTAAATGGAAAAAAGATGAGAGAGATCGTAAAAATCCCTAAATTTAGAGAAATCTCTAAAAATTTATAGAAGAGAGAGAAATTATATTATATTTGTTTTCCACCAATAAAAGAATTTTAAATTAGATGTAGAGTAGAGAGAAACAATATTTTATTATATGTATTTAATATTATATTAATATAGCTAATGTTAGAATTGCTAAAATAGAATAGCTGTTGGTGATGGATGTAACTTTTTTTAAAGATTTTAACTTTTCATACTCTATTATAGAAAAAGCTATAGCTATTGGAGATGCTCTTATAAGTTAGAACAAAAAAATAAAATAAATAAAAATAAATAAAAATACTATTCCAGCCCTCCGGTGGGGTCTGGAGAGGGTGGGATGTATAACCTCTATCCCGCAGAGTAGGGCGGATGTTTCCTCATAACACAAATTTGTTAACAATAATACCATGTTCTAAGGAACAAGACATGACGGTTGATTAGTGTTTGGTAAAACAAGACCGGACAAATCTGACAGAATAATCAATTTATCCCTAAAGAGTCGTTTAGTGTTTTTTTTTTTTGTAATAATATAAATGGAAACTAGCAAATAATATTTAAAAATACAAAAAAACATCTAACATAAATATCGATTAAATAGCTTACGTTTATAAAATCAAAAGACCTAAACATTTCTTAATTTATCTCCTATTCATAAAATAAAAAATACTTAAAATCACATTCATAAATATTTTTTTTTTAACTTCACTTTACTTCTCTCAAATTTTCATGTCTTATTTTATATCTTTTCTATAATTTTATTAATTTATGTAATTTATTAAATATTATAATAAAAACAATTTTTTCTTAACAAAATATATCATAAGAAATTTTCGTCAAGACGATTAAAATGACAACAAAATATGAAGTTTATGAATTTCCAATTTTTTATACCTTTGCTATAATTATATTTTTATTATTGATATTTAATAAATTACATAAATTAAGTAATTGACTAAAATATAGAAAATGTATAAAAAACGAAATTTGAAGACCGCAAAAGTGAAATTTTAAAAAGAACAAAATACAATAAACAAAATTTAAAGAATAGATAAAATGCAATAATAAAAACCAACCAAACCCACAGAGTAACTCCCACCGGAAAATAGGGTCCTCTACCCCCAAGAAGTAGAGCGACTGTTTTTGTGAAAAAACAAAAAGCAGAAAAAATTCCAAGCCTGGGCCTAGTAACCCACCTTAAAGCCCGATCAGGCCAATTCTTTAAGACTTGGTTAAAGCCCGAAAAAGACGGTTAATCCCGAAGAACCCTGGAAAACCAACCTATAAAAGCCCGAAAAAGCACTGGTTTATTTTTTGCTTTCTAAAAACAGGCTTGGAAGGCCAGGATCCATATTTGAGTGTTTATATCAAATGTTTAACATACCCTTTCAAGATCAAAAGATACTTGAATCTTTATATTAACAAGATCAATTTTTTTGTAACAAAGGGCAAATGGGTAATTGTAACTTCAAAACTTAGAGAACAGAGAAAGAACATACCTTTATGACTTTACATATCAAGATTTCCATAAGTTTTCGAATATTGAAGTAGTCTCCTATCTGCCCTTCTCTCATAATATCCGAAGCTATGGGGCTACCACCATATGGGCTCTGTGCCAAAGCCAGACCCGCCACTTTATCTCTCAAATCCGGCCAATACATTGATAAAGCCGCAGCTGCATCTATTCCGCCTTTACTATGCCCGAGAAGCAAAACACGCTTATTGGAACCCCAATACATCTCCTCGATGTACTGTTTTATTTCTCTCGCATTCTTTTCAACCGATGCCTAAAATGTCTAATGTTAATCATGGAACATCAAAGTTGCAGAGAAAATGGGATAATAATGGTTACTCCCTTCGTTCCAAAATAAATGTCCACTGATGAAAAAGCCATATAGTTTTAGAAAACACCCTTCTAAATAACTAAATGACAATTCTACCCTTAGTAATGAGAGATTAATGTTCCTCAAAATTAAGGGTATAACACTTACTTTTGAAAGTGGACACTTATTTTGGGACAAACACAATAAAAATGTGAACGTTATTTTGGGACAAAGAGAGTATAAATAATCAAAATACCTCACTATGAATCTTTGCAATGTGACATGTCAATCCCATTTTTGAGAAACTCGCCTTTGTAGCAGTAAAATAAAGTGGTCCATGGTTGCTAAAAAGACCTGCATGCCAATCATTGCACAAATCATGATAAACCAAACCAAACGAGACTAGTACAACAATTAAAATATATATATATATATATGTAAATATCCCATGAACTTGAGGAAATCAACTTCCAATTCATTACTCCCTCTATTATTAAGGGTAAAATTGTCATTATAATTACACATCTCTAGAACAATGTCCATTTTTCATTATGGAAATTTATTTTGGGACAGAGGGAGTACATGATATCAACATTAACCGAAATAGGATTGTAGTAATAACATATAGATTACCTGGAACCAAGAGATAAACCACTGAGTTCGGCAAAACATGTATTCCGTGGCTGATGCAGGGAAAAAGCAACAAAATGAATATTGTACAAGCAAAGCACTAGGGGTTAATATTTATATATAAGAAATTAACTACCGTGGTACCTAATATTTTCAAGAATATTATTAAAGCGTTCTGTCCCATCTTCAACGGGAGGCATCTCAGGAGCACGTTGTAGCCATCCAATGTCATCAGATGATCCATGCATTGTCCTTCTAACCCGCTCAATAAGGCTGAAAGATAACATAACATCATGTAAGTTGAATAAAAAGGTCCCAAAAAGACACAACTAAGGGGCTGTTTACTTGCAGCTTAATGAGTATGAGCTTAACGTTCTGGACAGCTTATTCGCTCAGTCATACATGAGTGTGTCGTTACAGCTTAATCGTTAAGCTATTAAGCTAAAATGGCTAAATGAAATAAGCCAGGACCCCTAACTTGTCCCTATTAAGCCACCAAACAAATTAACACCAGAAATTCCAAAAAAGAATCCAACCGTCTCTCTTTGCCTCCCTCAAACCCATTCGTCTCCCGTCCCTCAGTCAGATAGATTTATCCAGAAAAACAACTTATCCATAGAGAGGTAAATGTAAAATAAAGTAAACAGCCCCTAAGAGTGCAACAGAAAAGATATATCTTAATATCACAATAAGAAAGTAAAAAAAGTCCATAATATAACTGCTGAAGTGTTGATTAACATTTTACTTGAATGCAAACTATCTCCACTCTTTAACTAATTTCTCCTTTTCTGCTCATTTGCTAGGAATTATGTTTGAACATAGATCAATTAATGATCCAATAGAGAATGAGTTGCCATTACCCTTGAAACATAGAAATCCCAGTTTGACTGGTCTGATCAGATTGCACCAGTACCATACTGTTTTGAGGATGAACTTCTACCGAGTTCCTTGTTATTTCCTCACAAACAGGTGATGCATTAGTTGCAGATAACAGCGATCCAGAAACTGCAGAAGGGCTTCCATTACTAGTCAACAAAGGTTGTCTAAGTTCTTTGGAAGCTAATGTTCCTGTGTCCTGTCCATTATTAGCCGCATCACCTGTTCAAAGGAGAGAAAAATGCTATTACACCAACTTGATGAATTAAAATCATCACCCAACATTAGCAATTGAAGTGTTCAGTTTTTTAGCAATTTAGGTGTTGAAAATTTCAACAAGCTGCAGCACATCCCTTGTAAGAAAAGACATCTAATACCTTAACTCATATTCACTTATTACAGGCCGTTTACCTGAACGCTTACCCGGTAAGCACTTACCGGTATGAGTCTACACTTTACTTACCTTACCGGGTAAGATGCTAATCCATTAAAGCAGCATCTTATGCAACAACTTATCCGGTAAGCGCTTATCTGGTAAGATTTGTCACACTCACTTACCGGGTAAGACTCTTGGCCCTTACCATTACTCTTACCGGGTAAGATTCTCGGTCATTGCGATGTTCATCTGGTAAGGTAAAGTGACATGGTAAGTGCTTACCGGGTAAGCGTTTAGTAAACGGCCCCTTAGGTTTTTCGAACATTAGACTTTATGAAATATTTGGAAGCATCTTATGGTTCATTAGTATGCATGCCATTCAAAACCGGCTAGTTCATGCAATGAAAGAAATTATGTTCAGTGATACATACTAAATAACAGAATAGCATCTGTAGAAAGCAAAAGAAAAGCATGAAGTTAACCTTAATCTCCTCAAGCGAAACTTATCTGTTCAGCATATAATTAAAAACAGCGTAACTAGAAGTGTGTGTGTGTGAGAGAGAGAGAGAGAGAGAGAGAGAGAGAGAGGCAGAGCGGAGCAGACCAGGGAAACAACTAGTTAGATATGATGTTGTCTCGGCAAAATAAGATGCAGCTCCATTTAAAGCTGGTACAGATGGAAATAGTGGGGGAGTTATCTGCCCGTTCCTCACATCATTGTTGTTTGCCTAACAAACAAGCAGCTGTTAAAATATTCGCAAACAGTAAGATTATCTTCTATACAGATAAAAAATTCTTAACTCAAAGAAAGCATGTACACACCAAAAGTAAATCATCTAAAATTAACATAAACAGCAAGCCTTTTATCACAAATTAATCAAGGGGTAGGCTAAAAGGGAATCATCACAAACTGCAGGGAGATTCACATAAAGCCTATATATATATATAGGCGAAGGAACGTGTGAGAAGTTGAGGTTAACATGAGAAGAATGAGAAGTGGATCTAAACCGTTGATCACTTTTAATCAAATGCTCTCCCATGAATTGCGGCTTAGAAGGGAATTGATCCGGTGCATCTCGGTGCATCTCATCCAACGGTTGATAACCACTTCTTACGTTAACCTCAACTTCTCACCGGAACCCAACCCTATAATATATATAATTCGACTCTCCCACCATCTCACTTCCAATGTGTATATATAGAGAGTGTCTAGTGGTTGTATATATATTTTGTGTATATATATTTAGTATTTATGTATTTTGTGTATATTATATTTAGTCTAGAGTACAATAATTTTTTATATATATTATTTTGTGGACTATGCTGTTAAAATCGCGATATATCGTCGATATATCGGAAATCGGTCATACTAAAAAAATCGGTGCAAAAAATCGGCTAGCGATACAGACCGATATATCGGCCGATTTTACCGATTTTTAGGTCCAAAAAGCGCCCAAAATCGCGATTTTTAAATGGTCAAAACGAACCCTTCCAAAAAAATTAAAACTGGGTCAAAACGAAAAGTAGCAAAAGCAAGTTGCATTCGTGTCCGCAGGTCGCGTCCACACACAAGTTCGGCGATTTTAGCTTATGAAATCCTCAATCGGTACCCCCCCTGCGCGCGGGTAGGTGTTGGAGTAAAACCATTCACAGGAGCTTGCAAACCCCTCACACTTTCATGGTTATAAACCATTAAGGTTTTACTCTTTCTTCCTATGTGGGATACATTCACACACCCACTTGGTTTTTGCTAATTTCATCCAAGTACTCAACTTTGAGTATCGATATCTCATTCACACATACTCCGTTTTGGACACATTATGCATCGTTTCGAAGCACTCATATAGGAGAACACAAACCCACTAAGAGTTAATTATATATAATACATATATATGTATTTAAATGTGTCCAAAGTTAGTAAAAACATATATTTTTTACTGAAACTGGTTGTGGGTTTGTTATCTCTTACTATTAACAATGAGGAGAACCCTCAATATATACACAATACTAGGTTCCTATTCTTGGGCCTATGGGCCTTACACTAATGGACTAGAATATACATACTACTTTAACACTCCTCCTCAAGTTGGAGCATATATGTTAATCATGCCCAACTTGTTACAAATGAAATCAATCTGAGTCTTCCGGAGAGGTTTAGTAAGAATATCCGCAAGTTGAAATTCTGTCTTGACATATATTGGCTGAATGGATGGAGGATCTGCTTTAGTCCCTACTACTCGATTTCTGATTAAATGACAATCAACCTCAATATGTTTTGTCCTTTCATGAAATACTTGATTCTTAGCGATATGCATAGCCGATTGACTATCACAGTATAACCTCATCAAGTCGTCAGAAACAACCCCGAGTTCTCTAAGAAGACGACGAACCCATATCATCTCTGACGTGACATCTGCCATGGCTCTATACTCTGACTCGGCACTCGATCTGGACACCGTGTGTTGCTTCTTACTCTTCCAGGACACAAGATTTCCACCAACAAACACACAATACCCAGTCGTAGATCTTCGTGAAATAGGGCATCCTGCCCAATCTGCATCTGAGAATCCTGATATCCGTCCATCCCCCTTCTCTCTAAATGCACCCACACGACAGTGACCCTGATCAGAATATAATATCCCTCGACCTGGTGTGGTCTTGAGATACCTCAATACACGAAGAGCAGCACCCCAGTGTCCGGTGTATGGTGTGGCCATGAACTGACTCAGAACACTAACCGCAAATGATATATCCGGTCGAGTGACTGTCAAATAATTAAGTTTCCCAACCAGTCGCCTATATCGTTCAGGGTCCTTCATCGGACTTCCATCCTCAGGAAGGAGTTTCCCTGTAGGAAGCATTGGGCTATCAGCTGGTTTGCAACCCAGTAACCCACACTCCGTCAACATATCAAGGACATACTTCCGTTGAGAGAGAAGTATTCCTTGTGGAGAACGTGACACCTCTATTCCAAGGAAATACCGAAGTCGGCCTAAGTCGGTAATCTGAAACTGAGACTGAAGAAACTGTTTGAGTTTGGTAATCCCAACCTCATCATCTCCTGTGATTATGATATCATCCACATAAACTACTAAAATAATCCTTCGTCCATGGAGATGTCTGAAGAAAACAGAGTGGTCATATGCACTTCGAACCATGCCAAATTCTCCCATAACATCAGAGAAACGCCCAAACCATGCTCTGGAACTCTGCTTAAGGCCATATAGGGAGCGACGTAACCTGCAAACTTTTGAAGCCTCCTCCTCGACAACAAATCCAGGTGGCTGCTCCATATATACCTCCTCCTCAAGAACACCATGAAGGAAGGCGTTCTTGACATCAAGCTGGTGGAGCGGCCAATGATGAATGGCAGCCAGAGAGATACAGATGCGGACAGATGGCATTTTGGCAACTGGAGAGAATGTCTCGTCATAATCAATGCCGTAAACTTGAGAATAACCTTTAGCAACCAAACGGGCTTTCAGGCGATGTAAAGATCCATCAGGGTTGAGCTTAACAGTGAATACCCAACGACAACCAATAATACGCTTCCCATGAGGAAGCGGCTCAAGATCCCACGTGTGATTTGCTCGAAGAGCCCCTATTTCCTCTTCCATAGCCTTTCGCCATCCTAGGTGATTAAGAGCTGTCATCACATCCTTGGGAACTGGGTAGGAGTCAATGGCAGTGGTGTAGGCATGGGATGCACGGGAGAGGTGAGCATAGGCAACATAATCCTGAATAGGGTAACGAGTGGAATGTCTAGATGCTTTACGGAAAGCTATGGGTATATCGGGTTTCGGTGCACCGGGTGGATCATATATAGGTGTATCATCTGGTGGCGGATCAGGGGTAGAATGAGTAGTGGCGGGTAAGGGTATATCAGGCTCAGGCATCGGTGGTGGAACTAAGGATGTCCCCGTATCAGGATCCGGTTGTGAATCAAGTGTCGGTACCGTCTTATCCTTATGTCGTCGAGCATATGTGAAGACCAGTGGTGGAGGCATTGTAGGTAGGCCAGATGTGTTACTAACAGTATCTGAGGAATCTGAGACCGGAGAGGTGGATGTAGATGGAACAAAAGGCAGATCAATCGTGTGAGAATCGGGTTCGGGTTCAGGATCGGGAAACAAATCAAAAGGTGGGGTAAGAGACGTGGAGAAGTAAGGACATGACTCATGAAAAGTGACATCAGCACTTGTAAAGTATCGATGAAGAGACGGACTGTAACAACGATACCCTTTTTGAACACGAGAGTAACCAAGGAAGACACATCGAATAGCTCGAGGGTCAAGCTTAGTAAGACCTGGACGATGATCATGAACGTACGCAACACACCCAAAAATTTTGGGTGCAAGAGAAAATGGGTTACCTTTAGGGAATAAGACAGAGAACGGAGTCTGACCCTTAAGAACAGATGATGGCATACGATTTATCAGGTAAGCAGCAGTAAGGACAGCATCACCCCAGAATCGGTGAGGGACATTAGAGTGAAACATGATTGTGCGTGCAACATCCAATAGATGACGGTTCTTGCGTTCAGCAATTCCGTTTTGCTGAAGGGTATACACGCAGGAAGACTCGTGAACAATGCCATGTAGTTTCAAATGGTTAGAAAACTCGGTGGATAGATACTCTTTTGCATTATCAGTGCGTAAGGTTTTGATAGATGTGTTAAATTGATTTTTTACATAAGAATGAAATTCACGAAAAATGGAACTAACTTCACTACGAGATTTCATCAAATAAACCCAAGTGGCGCGAGAATAATCATCAATAAATGTAACAAAGTACTGAAAACCCAATGTAGATTTGGTAGGGCAAGGACCCCATACATCAGAATGCAAAAGTTCAAACAAAGTACTGACTCTACTAGACACTTTCGGGGGATAAGGGCGCCTAGTATGTTTACCAAGCTGACATGACTCACAATGAAAATCATAAGGAATAGGAAAATCCGGTCTCATTTGCCTCAAAACTGCTATAGAGGGATGACCTAGCCGGCAGTGAGTCTCCCTCATACTGGAATCACATATGTTTGCTGTAGGGCGTGACGGTAAGGATAGACGGTAGAGGCCTCTTGATTCAAAACCGGTGCCAATCAGCCGGTTCGTCCCTAGTTCCTGAAAAATACAGTGAGTAGGAAAAAAGGTTGCAGAACAGTTATTTTGTTTTGTAATTTGACTGACTGAACAAAGATTATCAAGAAATTTAGGAACAAACAAAATAGAGGAGAGGCGTAGGTTTGTCGAATTGTTAATGGATCCAATGCCCTCAATTGGGCATGAAGATCCATTAGCAATTCGAACGGGTGGATGGAAAGCTTCATGTAGGCTAGAAAGGATACCTTGATTCCCAGTCATGTGATGAGTAGCTCCAGAATCAATAACCCAAGATGAATCAAGACTAGAAAGTGTACCTGAATGGGCAGAGTTGACTTGTGCACTATGGCTGGCTTGTGCAGTATTGGCTTGTGCACTGTGACTGGTTGTCTGTGAGATCAGTAACTGCTGGAGCCGATTATACTCCTCCTGGCTGAGCATGTAAGTAGGGGCAGTTTGCTCAAGAGGCTCATCAGTAGTAGCCATTTTGGCTCTAGGACGGGGAGGTGGCTGAGATCCAAGGGGGCGATTTGGACAATTGTACTTCGTGTGTCCATCCAGTTTGCAATAGTGACAAGTAATACCATTACCTCGGCCAATCCCCTTCCGCTGAGCAGTATGAGAACCTCGGCCAAAACTTTTACCAACGGATGAAGCAGTAGTGGTATACATGGCAGAGGTGTCGATGGATCCAGGAGTCGTCGTGTCGGAGTCGTACATCTCTCGCAGGAGATGATATGTGGATGCCACAGAGGAGATAGCGGTAGAGTTGCTCAACAATAGGTGTCGAGCACTAGAGTACTTAGAAGATAGACCAGCAATGAACATCATAACATCCATCTTAGTATTGCGCTCCTTCTGAACTTTCAAGTCAGTAGTAGGTGGGAACAAAGTATGTAGCTCATCCTGAAGTTTTGAGAACCGAGTAAAGTAATCCGTGAATGACGAATCACCTTGCTCGACTCTCGTATATGCCTGAACCACAGAATAAGCATGAGACAATGATTCCTTCGCAGAGAAGGATGAAGAGAGATGGTTCCACATTTCTTTTACAGTAGAAAAGTTTTGCGCGATAGCAAGTGTTTGTGGCTCCATTGCATTCCATAGAGCCATTTGAATACCACTATCATCAATACGCCATTCACGGGTAATAAGATCAGGAGGGTCTTTAGTCAGATGGTCTTCTTTGTCCAAACTTGTAAGACCCTTTTGGACAAATAGACTCCACGAGTTCCAATTATCAGAATTAAGTTTAATCGGAATACGTAAAACTGATGTGAAGTTAATTATACCCGGGGCAATATGACTTGCCTGAACTTCCTTAGGCTTTCCGTCTCCCATTTAAGTGAGCAGAAAAGTGAACAGAAAAGTGTACCAGAAAAGTGAACAGTAATTCCGGCGTGAACAGTAACTCCGGCGTGAACAGTGGCGGCAGCAGGTTCCGGGCGGGAACAGTGGCGGCAGAGGTTCCGGGCGTGAACAATGGCGGCAGAGGGCGGGAGCAGGTTCCGGGCAGATTCTGGCGGCGTCAGGTGGCAGCAGAGAGCGGCAGCAGGTCTGGATGATTCCGGCGACGGCGGCTAGGGTTCCGGCGACGGCGGCTAGGGTTTGTACCAAGAGTTAGGCTCTGATACCATGAAACTGGTTGTGGGTTTGTTATCTCTTACTATTAACAATGAGGAGAACCCTCAATATATACACAATACTAGGTTCCTATTTTTGGGCCTATGGGCCTTACACTAATGGACTAGAATATACATACTACTTTAACATTTACCAAATTTTCCAACATATATATATATATATATATAATTCTAAAAAATATTATATAAACCGATATTCCGATATATCACCGATATATCCGAGATATCGAATATCGGTCCTTGACCGATATCGCACCGATATCCGATTTTAACAGCATAGTTTGTGGATATATATTTAGGGTTCGTATATTATGTGTATACTGTATTTAGTCCAGAGTGTAATAATTCTATGCATATATATTATTTTTATTTGATTTATTTTCTGCCTCAAGGCTTACGCCTCGCCTCAAGTTTTCGTACTTTAAATCCTTGCATTGTACGTTCTTTTCCATGCTTTAACGTTTTTCAACTACATGCATGTTTAGGACAAAACCATATTCTACTTATTCATTCACTTCTCAGTTTTTAAGCACTAGTTTCTATTGGGAACTAGGTCGGTGTTTTGGTCGCTTTTGAAGCATTATTCCGACTCAAGTTTGATCGCTAGTGTACCCGTTTTCATAGCATCACGTGATGAAATTGAAGGATGATACAAGGATGACCAAATTGATTGAAGGAATTGGTACAAGTCAGGTTTTTTTTTTGTCATTTATACAGATATTACTATTGTTGTTTTAGGCAAACCAAAATAACTATTTCCATTTTTAGTGGATTCATCAATATCATATTACCATTACTTTGGATCAGCCAAAATTATTACTCTTGTAGTTGATGTTGTTTATACATACATTTTAATTGAAGACATTCATCTTCAAGTAACAATATAGCCAAAGTAAGGTTATCAAAAGCAATGTCTTCCCTAGTTTTAAGTGTGAACTACCTTGTTCTTGTGCTAGCTGAGATACTTCTTAAAGAGCAACCATGTACTTATCTTTTACAAAGAACTGAAGGCTACTAGCAACCAAATAAGTTATTGCTGCAATTATAAATTCATTTCTTAACTTGGAAGACTAAGGAAAATCATGATGTTAAGAATGTTAAAGTCTTGACCCAAGTCAAATAATTGTTTTGATGTGTACCAAAAGGCCTTTGGCCCAAGAGGTTAGGGGTTCAAACCTCACCAAAGGTGAGGAGGGTGTATGAGTTCATTTATTACATTGGCTGTATATAATTATTATATATTTAAAATTACATTGTCTTGATGTGACTTGTATATGGGGTAGGTAAAAAAAAGATAGTTAATATTTTGTGGGACGGGTTACCTTGGGCTATTCATTAGACTATCTAGAAAACTAGTTAATGGTGGCCCTCTAGGATTCACCTATATAAGAGCTAGCCAATTTTGGTCGCTATATTATGAGATTGAGAGGTTGTATGTGCTGGGAATTAGTGTCTCTATCATCCTGTATTTTAAATTTGGTTTGTAGTAGGTTTTTCTGCATCTCGTTCATTGCTTTTCTTAATTAGGTTTACATGTTAATCCATTCGTCTAGCCTATGGGCTATGGTACTTTTGTTGGTTACAATTGCTATCGTACCTTATCTCTAATTTAATGCTTGCAGATGTTCAGAAAACATTTAATAAGAATAAATCATGAATATTTTGGCATGGCTAAAAAGTTCATTACCATAAGTGGGATCCTTGATTCTTCCTTGTTGGTGTTTGTAGTATCCATAGTTTAACACCACCTGCTACTGAACGCACACACACATGAACAAACAACCACCAAATATCAGACATTTGTTATTGATATCATGATGACAGAAATGTGAAATCGTGCAAGGAACATGTAATTAATCGCAGATGAATTCAGGATATCGAAAGTAAGAGAGAAATAAGAAATCTATTCACGCAGGGTCGAGGATAATACCTGAGAATATAAACATGCTACGCAAACAAAAACTCTATGGTAATCTATATCTACGGATAATCCACTTGGCAATTGCGACTTTGCTTGCTCAACTTGCTGGAACCGTGGAGAGATAACCTAAATGTCCCCAATTCAATCACAACATTCATCTTTCATCATACACATGAATTAACGTCTTTAACACGTTAAAACTAGAACAAAAATTAAAAGTACCAAATAGAAATTCATGATTTAATCCCAAATTAAGAACCCTAAAACAAGAGACAATCGATTCTCTTACCTCCAACAAGCCGATTTCAAATAGCGCGGTGAATTCTCAGCGAATTTTAGGGATTGAATGGGGAGAACGATGAAAAAATGTAGACATAATGGGGAGAACGATGAAAAATGATCTTCGACACTAACGGCCAGCCTAAGCGAAGGCCAACGACCGTGACGTCGTCGTTTGTTGGCCTGGCCCTCTAATAAATCTTGGGCTTCCAATTGGAAACAGATTAAAGTTCATTTGAGGCTTTGGGCTTTAGTGAGTTATCGATTAATGAATTAGTTGAAAATATATATGTTTAGTAAAAATATCATAATTGATAAAGTTAGTTGATAAGAGTTAGGATTAATAATCAAATGAGAGAGTATGAAAATGTTTGAATCACATGTGATTATATACTAAAATCACATGTAGTTTATACAATTTTAGCCATAACCTAAGATCGCGGGCTAGGTTGCCTGCTCGTCCTAGAATGTGTTCTATAACTGCATGTGAAATCACATGTGATTTAACTATTTTCTTTTTCTTTTCTTTTAGTATTGTTATTGTTTGTTCCTCCCTCTAGTTGCTAAATGTAAAATAAATATAAAAAGACATGTTAAAACATTACTTGGTTTTAATATTACATAATATAATAAATAACAAAAATAATTTATATATTTCATTATATTAAAATAAATAAGCTATCAAAATAGTTTTTCAATATATAGGTCTGATAGACATTTCTAGCATTTGATATCATACTTAAGGCATGTTTGAAAGTGGCTTTTTGAGCTTAATGGGCTCTTCAGCTTGTTCGCACAACCATGTGGTGGTGTTTGGATGTGGCTTAATGATTTAATAGGGAGTTCATTCGCTAGGATTTTGAGAGCACCCTTTATGGAAACAGACAATTCTCTGCATACCCCTCCCCAAAAACTAATCACTTAGCACATTAAGCTAACCGATTTGTTGATTTCTCTTCCTTTCGTCTCCTCCTCCCACTTTCAAACCCTAATTTCCCCGGCCACAACGATCAACTTTGCATCTAATTTATCTTCCCCTAATTTCTCTAACAGTCGATTTCTGTTTCTTTCGAATCTGGATCTCACTCGACATACTTATCTAATCATTGTTTGCTCAATCATCAAATTAATTTCGGTTTCTTATATACACTGAATTGTTTCGATTGTTGGTTTTCCACCTATCAAGGTGTTCCTATCACATATATCCTTTTTAGTTGGAGTTTGAATTGGATTTCCAATTTTAATAATACGGGAGTAATTGTTTTTCTTAATGTCTTTTTTGGTAATTTGGTCGATACGGGAGTAATTGTTTGAATTGGATTTCCAGTTGATTGATCAATACGTCTTGTTCTTGCAGAATTAAGGTGTGTTGGTCACGAAGGGTTCTACAAGGGTGAAAGTTTGTAGAAGGGGGGTTGAATAAAAACACAAAATTTACTTTTCTAAATTGTTTATTGATAAATCAAAAACACAATTTACAGTTTGTTGCGGAATAAGATTAAGTAAAACTTAATCTAAACAAACTTGAGAAACACTAAGGTTCTTGCACTAAGAAATAGAAAGAAAGGATAAGTAGAAATAGAGGGTTTTTCTACTTGCACTAAGGAGATCGGGGGATCCTCCAAAATGAAGGATGTTGCTCCTATTTGTACCCCATGCATTAAATGCATGGCAGGAGTACTTTACACGTGTCAGATCTTCATTGGGTGCGTGCTTCTGACTTTTGTCAAAGACATGCTTTTGGCCGCATGGTGAACAGTGTAGTGGCAGAGTGGTTGTACGATTATGGAGAAAAGCAAACTTCCTTTTGTACCTTTGTAGTTGTTGTGCAAGAGGATAAGACAAACAATTCTTGAAGCACAAGCTTCATGATCAGCGATCGCTGATGGGGTCTTACATCAGTGAGTCCTGATGTAAGTCAGCTGTCGCTGAAGCCTTGTTCTTAAATTACCGCGCGTGTGTAGATTTGTCTTGGTTTCACTGAATGCCGCTTCAGATCATGAGTAGACTTGTCCTTGTTCATCAGCTTGGTCTTCGATGTCAGCGATGAACTCTTTAGTCGTGAGGCTTGTCTTCAGGGATTACATCTAACACTTTTACATTAGAAGCTATCAGTGATACTAACAAACTCAGCATGTTTATCGTTGATGGCGAAACACTAATACATACAGATGTTAAATGCAAATTTTACTATGTATTCTAAAGGTCGTCGTCAAATCACTGAGAGAGTTTAAATCAACAATCTCCCCCTATTTGATGATGACAAGGAAACAAGAGATAATTGCTAAGTGTTACAAAACATAAGGATAAAAAGGACTCATAAAGTGCATGTCCCATTTACTGTTTTGATGGATCTTTTCTAGTACTGATCGAGTAAAGTACTTCACTTAAAACTTTCATTAATTCGTAATCAGGTTACAAAGGGAAATTGAAAGTTTACAAGTACAAGTGAAAAACTATACAAGTACTAGAAGTTTAAAACTGATAAATTATGAGAATAGTACAAAATGGGAATCTATCAGCTAGAGTGGTTCATCCTTAATTAGATCTTCGTCATAAGAATCTTCGGTGATCATGTAGTCAGGTACTGCTTCTCCTCTCTGTCTTCTAAGTTTTGCTTCCTTGTAAATGTGAGACTTCATGAAGACATCTGGCCTTGTCATTTCACACCAGTACAGAAGATCTTTTAGATGGGCAAAGGGGAAGAGATGGATTTTTGAGTTTAGCTGAAATCTTTGAATACCATCCATTTCATAAAAGATGATTCCATAAGGGACTCCTATCACTTGACCAGGAGTAAAAGGTCCTCCAGGTGGCAGTGATAGGTTGAGCGCTGAGAGGTCAGGTGGTGGTCCAAGTACTGCATCTCTTGAGAATTCTATTCCGGTTTAATTTATGTATGTAGGTTCTTCTTTAGAGGTAGATGCCCACTTCCTTTTTATTGCTGGTCTTGGGTTCTGGGGTAGAGGAGGAGGTATTTCAACCCTCGTTGAGATTCGATTAAAAGTTCAATAATTTTTCCACATGGGCTTTATACTTGGAATTTGATCTTTGGAGTGCATCTCTGATCTGTAACCATTCGTAGAAGCCAAAGTTTTCTAGCTTTGACATAAACATCGTTTTTGTTGAGTCATCTTCTCTGAGTACTTGTATGGAAACCATCACCGAGTTCTTCTTAGTCTTCCCTGTTATGGTCACACTTGTTATCGGGATGATATCTTTGTTCGAGTTTACCTCTACACCAAGCCAATTCTGAGTCAGTGACGACCTTTTCTTTTTGGACTTCCTCCTTGGCTTCTTTCAGCAGTTGAGCCTGAACTCACACTTGTTATCGGGATGATATCTTTGTTCGAGTTTACCTCTACACCAAGCCAATTCTGAGTCAGTGACAACCTTTTCTTTTTGGGCTTCCTCCTTGGCTTCTTTCAGCAGTTGAGCCTGAACTCTGACAGGGTTCTTTTTAAGTTTCCCTATCAGAGACTGAGTTTTGGGCTGCCTTAAGAGCATATCGAGCATCCTTTTGGTAGGCCACAAATAGTTTCTCAACCTTGATGGATTCTTCACGTTCGGCTTCACTTAGAAATCCAAGCTCATTTTGGTCATTTTTAGCGCCTAGTCGAGGAGGGATCTGGATTCGTTGACTATCTAGCTGAGAGATCAGTACTGACATTCTTCTATGTTGTTCTGCCTCAGACATTTGAATTGGTCGTGAGGGCCTGGATGGGTGTGTCAGCACTTCTTCCTCTTCTTCTTCTTCTTCACCAGTCACCGGGATGTAGACTGGGGTTATTGTGTCTTCAGCGATTACTGGGATTATTTGTAGGGTGTTTTCTTTAGCATGTCCCTCAAGCAGGGGAGAGAACTAGCTGATGTAAAGAAGAAGGAGTTATATGGTTGAAAGAAAGAAAAAGGATTAAGTATGTATGAGTAGGGATGGTGATTTGCCCCGACCCGGCGGGGAACCCGGTCCACCCGACCCGGTCGGGTCCGGGGGGCGGGGCCGGGTAAACCTGGTTTGCTTCAACCGGGGTCGGGGCCGGGGCCGGGTGACCTACTCCCCGACCCGCTACCCGGTTTCTATATATAATTAAAAAAATATTATATATATATATATATATATATATAATAATATAAATATAATTTTACAAATTACAATGGAGTGGGTATTTTCCTACTTGCTGTTGTAGGAATCTTCATATTCATTATATTGGGTGAATGTAAAAACAAGTCAGAATCCTTCTTGCTACTGTAGGAATCTTCATATTCATTATAGTGGGTATTTCCCTACTTGTTATAGGAATCTTCTAAATATGCTTAAATCTAATGCAAGACAGTAGAATGTATAGAGGTTGTCATATTAATTGAAGAAAGTTATCCCTGGAGTTGGTTATCTACCATGAAGGAATGCTTAAACAGAAAACTAATTAACTGCAGTAGCTATATATGTTAGTTCAAGACTTCAAGTTGCTTTTGTGTTTACTTTCAAACCGGGTCTAGACCGGGGCGGGCAACCGGGGCCGGGTACCGGGATGTTGACTGGGTGCGTGGTCGGGGTCGGGTACCAAATTCCCGTACCCGCCGGGGACCGGGGCCGGGTCTATACACACGAAACCGGGGTCGGGGCCGGGTGAGGGGATACCCGCCCCGTTACCATCCCTATGTATGAGAGGTTTTAAGTGGCATAGGTGGAAAAGAAGGGGATTATGGAGAGACATACCTGAGAAGGTTTCTCCCCCTCAGAAGTGTATATGATTTTTAAGTTCCCCTCAACAGAAATTCCTTTATGTTTTCCCTGAGAGGTCTTTTGGGCTGGGGCCTTTCCAGAGTTTCTCCCCCTGCATCATTGATGGTGATTCGTTTGAGGGGAACGCTGACGGTTTTGGGTTGGAACCATATTTCAGATTCTTCATCATCATCGTCGTCGTCAGCGTCCTTGGAACCGAGGTCCTTGCCATCATTATCGATGTCAAGTTCTTCTGCATCTTCTACTTCTTCCTCTTCCTCTTCATCAGAGGGAATGTTGACTGTAGCGATTGGAGCTTCAGTCTCCTTATTGGCTTCCTCCCCCTCAACATGGGGAGGGTCTTCAGTTAGGATGTCCCACTCGGCATTCTTTTCTATATTTTTCTTCTCCCCCTCTTTGTCATCATCAGATGGGGGATGGATTAATGAAGATGGAGCTTCAGTGGTGGAAGGGACAACGGTTGAAGTAGAAGGAGCAATTGTCTCTAGCTTTTCAACCTTGTCAAATAACACCCCCTGTAGCATCAGCGGTCTCCAAGACATAGTCTGCTACCATGTCAAGGGACTTACGATCAGCGTCCGTGAAAGACGGAGAGGGTGCAAGGCAGACTTCTTCAGGTCTGCTAGCGCATCAGCTAGCAGCTTGTTGTTTGATTCGACCTTTGAAGAGAGGTCGTTGACAGAGGTTGAGAGTGAGTTGATAGAGGCGATGTTTGTAGCGACTTCGGTGTTTATTTTATCCACCACTTCTTGAAGTGCTGATAACTGAGAGTTATCAGCTTTATTTGAAAGGGAGGCGGTGAGATGTTGCAGTGTTGAGTCTGCATTATTGATGGCGGTGGTGTTGTTTTGCAAGTCGGTGGAGAGGGTGGTGATGTTGTTGCTGATGTTCTGGATGGAGTTGTTTAGCGTCTCAAAAAAGGACCTATAAAACATAAGAGGTTTGAGCATAAGAATGTGCATGCTTAGTCACCAAAGAAATGAGAGGTAGGGAAGATGGAATACCTGATAGTTCATTGAAGAAATCTGAAGGATTTCCTCTAAAGTATGTCCTCATGACCTGCTCGAGAGGAGTCAAGAACATGGGTATCTGAGGATCCTCGTGAGGAAGACCTTCAGGTCCTGTGCTGTTGGCGATGAGATGCCTGAGAGGATCCACATGCGTATCGGAGAGGACAACTGAAACACCCTAAAAATTTGAATTAATTTAAACTTAAGAATAACATAGAGTTTACAACAAAAACCATCCGGAAGTTTTATTTATTAATGAAGAATAAGCAATGGAAGTTTATAATTACTAGTGAAACACTATAAATAACCTACTAATCTAAACTATAACTACACAAGTCTAGATTATAATTGGTTGTCTACAGGATCTCCAAAAATCTTCCATTCAGATTTAAAACATCCCATTAAGTCTTCAAAAGCTATAATCCATATGCCACTCTTCACTCATCCCTTGTGTGCCCCCGCCAACCTTATAACCTGATAAACAAATCAGTTTTGAAAAAAATTAGGCTTACGCATAGTGAGAACATCCAGATTAAAATCAAAAGAATGATAAACTTTATGAAATTGTACAATTAAACATTATACATAAAATGACATTTTCTTCTTCCAATAACATAGACATAACATCTTTCGATGACGGGGAAGACCCGATTCCATGAGTGTGACAAACACAAAGTAAGTCACACTATCACGTTAAAAAGCGCTTGTGATCCCAGAGACAAGTAATCAAACACCAATAGACATGCCACAAGTCATCCCTCTATTAATCACAATGATATGAGTTACAAGGTGTAGAAAGAATTACAAGATAGTAGGAAAACATGAACTAGTTACAAATGAACTAACACTAGGTATTTATACCTAATCATAGAATTTACATAATAGGTCCCTCAACTTGATACAACTAGAATTATGGCACTAACATTCTCCCCCTTTGTATCAAAAGTTGAGGCGGCTATTGGGCTTGAACCAGTGCAACATACTACTTTCTAATCCCGAAGATGATCTCAAACTGTCTTAGTGCATTCCGATACTCCTTCATATTCTTTATAGCTTCCAAGGCACGATCAATTAACTTTTTCTTCTTTGGCTCCAGTTTTACATGCCCTTCTCATCAAGTATGAGTTTGCTTTCAAGTTGGATTTGGATAAGCTTGAACGTACCATTACTGTACTTGTTTACTTCAGCAAACCTTAAGAACTTCTTCTTCTTTCCATTAAAGTAAACAATACCAAATTCAGGCTTCTCAAGAATTCTGTAAATTGGGATACCTTGAATATCAGACAGCCTCTGATTGGGTTTCAGAATATTGACTCTCTCTTGACCTGCTTCTAATGCCATCTGAAAGTCAGAAAGATAGGAAAACATTACCATGTTCTTCATAAACCTCTTAACAGATTGAAATGCTTCTGGCCAATCTTTCTTCTTATCCGGGGTACTAGCAAGTACATAAAGGCTTAGAAGATCATCAAAGTTTAAGCTTTTGAAATCGGCCTCAGTGAAGAACCATTCCTTCCCATCTGTTCTATACACAGTGAATTCTGGATACCACACATTTAGCAGTTTCTGAGATTCAATCTTCACAATCCTTGTATCTATTCTGACCCAATCTATGTCTTGATCCTTATTCTTCATTACATGCAACAATTCAGTTTGATGAAGTGACGACCATTTATCAATAGAGTAAAGCTTCACCAGATCAATACGTTGCACATTATTAACAAACAAATCCCTTCTTTCGTCTTCTTAAAATGGAGTCAAAATTCTTATTCGGTGCCCTGTTCCAGCAATATTAGGTTCATGATCAACCCATTGTTGAAATAATCTGATTTCAGCTTCTGACACCGGGTCTTTGATTTTACCATCAGGAATAAAAGGAATATTGAGTTAAGGAATACCTATCACCGGATCATCTTGTTGTTGTAGCACCTGATCATAGTCATCATCCGAATCAGAATCAACAACTTGTACATTACCCGTAGCATCAAACACATCATCAATCTCTTCTTTGATCTTTGAGTTTGTTCTGTCTGGCTCATCCTCCGAATCAATATAGGCAATAGCCTGTAACATATCATCTGCCATTCTCTCTTCTTCAGGCCTATTATCAGCACCTTGAGGCTTTTCAACCCTAGGTGTGACATCATCTAGAACATCCTGGACATCATCATTAGCCTGTCCTTCCAGAGCCTCTGTAACCACCTGATCAGTACCCCCAAGATTAACAGTCTCAGATTTAACATTAGATTCAACTCTGGCTCTCCTCTCCCACTCATGGTGATGAGGATCATCCTGATCATCATGTTTCCTCTTGTTAGACTGAGCTTGAGCCTTACACGATTGCTCCAACACTGTAACCCTGTCTGAAATTGCTTTGAACCCAGAAGTCATAGCCTGAGTAAGTTGTTGCAAGGATTGCTGAATAGCATGGACATCAGATTTAGTAGCCAATTGGGATTGTCTTTCAACATCTCTCCTCAACAGACCAACTAGTTCTACTTCTTCGGCATCAACATTCTCTCCTTGTGCTAACAAATGGGCTAGAAATTGATATTTAAGCTCATGGGTTGGGATTTGTGTTTCAGGTTGGGTTGAACTACCAGAAGTAGATCTGGCAATATGAGGAATGGGTTGAGTATTTGAGGATGGTTGGTTAAGGTTTGTGATTTCAGGCTCAGAATGTGGTGTCTCCACAACAGATTTACCTTTAACAGCCCTTTGTACCTCGGTTGATAACTGACTTACAATCTTTTTCATCTCCTTGGTCTGATTCTTATACGACACATTCAGTGAATCCAACACCGCATGCAGAAAATCCAGTGTAATATACTGAGGAGGCGGTCCCAACATTGCAAGTAGTTGTTGTGCACGAACGAGACTAACACCCGGACCACGTAGGTTACCGATTGACATGACGGTTGAAGCAACCGCATGGCCTGTACTCAATGTTGTCATGGTGTTAACATTGACAGGCCTTCCACCCCATCCTCGTGAAGCACCAACGAATGGCGGCAACACTCAGGGTGTTCCGATTGGTGCACGAAAGCTACCAATAGGTTGTGTCACCATTTGAGAAGTGACCGGCGGACGCGTCCTAGGAAAAGATGTATATCCGAAGGGCTCTAGACTCAATGTGCGTAGAAAAGAAGTCGATGGCGGGAGCAACAAACCTATCTTTTTCAATACCGACAGACACCGAATGTGTCGCCGATAGTGTTTGTGCTATATCCCTGTGTGAAACAGAAACATCAGCTTGTTGAGAAGCTGGTGACTGGCTGAGTGGGGCTGTGCAATGCGTAGTTGGGTCCTGTTGGTCCCGAAGGGTTATACAAGTATTAGTTTGTAGAGGGGGGGGGGGGGTTGAATACAAACACACAAGAATTATAGTTTTCTAAATTGTTTTTATTGATAAATCAAACAATTTACAGTTTGTTGCGGAATAAGACTAAGTACAAGACCTATTCTAAACAAACTTGAGAATCACAAAGATTTCTTGCACTAAGAAATAGAAACAAAAGAAGAAAGAAAATTAAGGATAATTTTCTAAGGCACTAAGGAGATATAAGGATGACCACCTTCAAACTGAAGGAGCATTCCTCATATTTATACTACATGCATTTAATGCATGTCATGAGAACTTTGCACGTGTCAACATCTGGTCATGCTTCTGACTTTTGCAAACATGCTTTGGGCTGCATGGTGAACAGTGTAGTGGCTGAGTGGTTTGTACGATTATGGACAAAGGCATGTCCTTCTGACAATTCATACAAAAGTGTGCAAGAGGATAAGACAAACATTTCTTGGAGATCAAGCTTCATGATCAACGATCGCTGAGTTGATCTTCCATCAGTGAGACCTGATGTAAGTCAATTGTCGCTGAAGTCTTCTTCTAGAAACGTCGCATGTGTGGACTTGTCTTGGTTTCACTGATATCCGTATCAGATCATTAGTAGACTTGTCACTTGTTCATTAGCTTTGTCTTCGATGTCAGCGATGAACTCTTTGTTGCAAAACTTGTCTTCAACGATTACAAACAACATTGCTTACAATTTAGATTATCTGCGATCATCAGTAATAAGCGAACATGCTCAGGTTATCACTGATGTACATTTATCGTTGAGAAATACTATGAAGAACAATGGTCACTGTCAGTGATTCTAAACAGACACAGTGCTATCACTGATGGCGAAACATTAATACATAGATATGTTCTTTGTAATTTTCACTAAGTAATTCTAAGGGTCATCATCAAATCATTGAGAGAGTTTGGATCAACAGGTGCACTACGTCTTTTTCAATATCTAACGACGACGAATGCACGTTGATACTGGATGTGGCTACCCGGCTAGATTTGGTTTGGGAAGGGTCTATCCTTTTATGTTTTTCAGACCCTATCACATTCTCAACATTTTCTTTTCTCCCCTTCTTACAGCTCACATTTAATTATGTTTCAACTGAAGCTCCCTCATCTGTCACACCCCGCTAAAGCGGAAACACGAGATGTAACAGATAGAGTTTCATAGCATTAGGAAATAAACAACACCAACCATACAATTACACAAGGTAATACATTACAAAGTTCCAAAAATTTAAAGTTAATGGTTTACAATCCAAAGTTTACATGTAACCCAAAATAGTGTTTTTAACAAGATATGACAAAAGACGAGTCTCGGTTGATGTCGTCATGCAAGCTAAATTAAACCTTGTCATTTACCTTCTTAGCCCCTGAAAAGCATGTTTAAAACAAAGGTCAACTACAAAGAGTTGGTGAGTTCACAGGTTTTTCCATACACACAACAATTTTTCATCCAATGGTTACTCTCATGAAACGTTCGTTCATGACAAGCTCCAAATTTAAAAGATTTATGAGTACAATTTACAATGAGTGATTTTTGTAAGATATATAAGTGTTGAGCCACTACTAAGCCTCCGACAATCTACGCCCCGGACTACCTCAGAGGTGGTATGATGGCCACATGAGTAGAACATTATTAACAGATAAAGTGCACCCCTACTCGTCAGTTAAGGTGGGTTTGTCAAACCAAATAGCGCTATCCACAAGTATCACCGGCTCGTTACGAGTTAATAAGTAATGTATCTATTGGGGACTTACCATTTTCATTATCACTCAACATATCTTTATCACTTATGTACATTTGTCCATTCATTAGTACTCATTTCTCAAAGCATAAATATCCACAATTTAATATCATGAATCATTTAGCATTTTAAAAATCATAACATGCTTTTCACCCCAAACATTTAAACAAGTAAAACGGGGTTGTGATTACTCACCTTAAAGTGTAGACGCGAAGTAGTGCAAGCTTGATTGCTTAAGGCTTTACGGGTCTCCTATAAAGTCAAACAAGCTCTATAAGTCCTTCATATCCAATCAAGGTTATACTTGACTAATTTAGTCCACCTCTTGTGAAATGCCTTTGTTTTTAGTATTTAATTTGAAATGAAGAGTTTGACATTGTCCCAATGTTTTAATCATGTATATATATATATATACATAGGGTCATAATAATAAAATCTCATACTCTTTCAAAATGCTTAATCTGGCAGAAACTTTGTACTTCAAAAATGGCTATTGAAATACTCTTTCTGGAATGACAAATTTACTCATTTTTTTATATGTAGTACTATACTGAGTTAAGGCTATTTTGACCAAATTTCATAAATTTTGAAGGTGTTTAAGGGGTCCAAATAATTTTTATTAACTTGTGTCATACAGGGCCTAAAACAGATTGCACCCTTCTGTGAAAAACAGACCTTTGGAAGGTCAAAACTTAATATTTTTCATAGTTTTTGCATGCTTTGGAAACCTAACACATAAAGGTATCTTATGAAAAAGATTCAAAAAATTTTGATAACTTTTGAGTGAGTTATGGACGAATGAAGCTGCATGTACCAATCTGCCAATTTTGGACAGCTTGGCACACTTGACTTGTTTAAAATGTTTAAGTGACCAAAACTCCATATTTTTGAATGAAACCAAGTGCATGTGAAACCTAACTCATCTGAGAAATTCCCAGAAAGAAAATGAGTATTTTTATGGTTTCTACAGAAAGTTATAAGCAAAACAAAGTAACACAACAATCTGGTTGGTCATCTGTTGCACACCAAATTTGTTCTAAGGAGTAGAAGGCTCAAATCTCAATATTTTCTTATGAGACCAGTTGGGTTTGAACCCTAACTCATTAAACCTTACTCCAGAAGAAAAATGAGGAATTTTGGACATGATTTGACCAAGATATGGTCGTCCTAAGTACATGCAACCAATCTGCCAGATTCTGAAATTCTAATGTTCTTTAGGAAATCACATTTTAAGCACTCTAACATCCATAGATGTGGGTTCCTTTGTTAAGGATTCAATCCCAACATCATATAACATGTTTTTGAAAGAGAATACTTTAAACTTATAAAGAAAATGTGCATGCAAAGTCAAAAATTTCCAGATTCTTGTGAATGAACAAAACCCACGTTTTTGATGATTTTTGCTCATTTTTCTCAAGTTCATGATGGAAGTTCATAGATTTTCACCACTTTATGGACATTTCTCATGTCCTTGGTGTTTTATCTCACTTCTAGAACAAGAAAAAGAGTTCATCCATTTGGATGAAATAAAAATGTAGAACAAAGTAGAAAAAATGGCATAAAAGGTGCCAAAAAGTTATGAAATAACACAAGTTTGGAGATCTTACCTTAGGAGGATAATGCAAGTACTTCAACCCTTTGAAATTTCGTATTTGGATACTTGTTCTAGGCTGAAATTTTCTGGAGTTGAATGTGTTTTGGTTGAAGGAAAGTGAAGAAGAGGAAGGAGAAGGATAGAGAGAGAATAGAGGAAGATGGATGGTTTTCTTCCAATAGTTTGAAATGAAGTAAAAATTAAACAAAGAGAGGGTAATAGAGGGGAGGGGGTGGCCGGCCTCACTTGGGCCCCCAACCCTTTGCAACTTGTTTTTTTTTTATAAAAGAATAGGCCCAAAATCATTTCTTGTAAAAAAAAACACTTTTATCTAGCACTTTATTTGCACACAAGCTTCTAAAATACCTTCTTGTTTTATTTTTAAATCTTATAAAAAGAAAAGTTTAAGTATAAGTAAAACCCTATATTTTATATAGGTTATATGTTATTTAAGGTATTTTGGAATTTCACAAGGTGTGCCGGTTAGTCTTGGGTCAAAACTGGGTCTTTTAAGCAGCTACCGGGAATTTTTGCGATCTTTCGCTTTAATATTTTATGAATGAGTCCTATTAGGGTATATTCCCTCTATTAACGTTAGTGCGGGTTTAACAGATGCTAACCTGGACGTTTAGATTTTTGCCGAATGTTACAGTTTTCCCCCGTTAGAGAAATTTCGTCCCGAAATTTAATGACTGGCATTCTCAATTGGATTCTTGGCGAACAGCTTAGGATATTTACTCTTCATAAAATCCTCCCGCTCCCAAGTGTATTCCGGTCCGTGCCTTGCACACCATCGAACTTTTACGATCGGGATCTTGCTACGTCTTAACCGCTTAACATCTCGGTCAAGTATCTCCACAGGTTCTTCTATAATGCGTAGCTGCTCGCTCACTTGTATATCTTCCAATGGTAGAACCAATGATTCATCCGATAGGCATTTCTTCAGATTCGACACATGGAATGTGTCGTGAATAGCGCTTAACTCTTGTGGTAGTTTGAGTCTGTATGCAACGGGTCCAATCCTTTCCAGTATCTCAAACGGGCCAATATATCTTGGACTCAACTTGCCCTTCTTCCCAAATCGTACCAATCCTTTCCATGGTGATACTTTTAAGAGTACCTTATCGCCCACCTGAAATTCTAATGGTTTCCTGCGATTATCTGCATAACTCTTCTGACGAGTTCTGGCTACTTTCAGTCTTTCCTGAATGGTTACGATCTTGTCCGTGGTCTCCTGAATTATGTCGGGTCTTATCAGCTGTCTGTCACCAACCTCCAACCAGCTGAGTGGGGATCTACACTTGCGTCCATATAAGGCTTCATACGGCGCGCACTTTAAGCTGGTATGGTAGCTATTGTTGTAAGAGAATTCGACCAGCGGTAAATGAGTATCCCAATTTCCCCCAAAATCTAATACACAGGCTCGCAGCATGTCTTCCAGTGTTTGTATAGTTCTTTCTGTCTGACCGTCCGTCTGCGGGTGGTAGGCAGTGCTCAAGTCCAACCGTGTGCCCAACGCTTTCTGGACTGACCGCCAAAGGCGTGACGTAAAACGGCTATCTCTGTCCGAGATAATGGAAGTAGGTACTCCATGACGCATCACAATCTCGTTGATGTATATCTGAGCAAGCTTTTCCGTCTTGAAGTCCTCTCGGATAGGCAGAAAATGTGCAGATTTCGTAAGCCGATCCACTATAACCCAGATTGAGTCATGTCCTTTCCTTGTCCTGGGTAACTTAGTTATGAAATCCATACTTATTTGTTCCCATTTCCACTCGGGAATCTCAGGTTGCTGAAGCAGACCTGATGGTTTCTGTTAGCTCCAATATTCTAGAATATTAGAAGTATTGAAAAATGGCCAAGTACAGAAGAACTTCCACAGAAGCTCTGCTGAGTGCAACAGAAGCTCTGCCGGGCATCTCAGAAGAATCAAAGGAAGTTTTGATCACGAGTGATCAAAGACCGAGGAAACTACAGAAGGACGCTTTCAGAAGACCAAGACCGCAGAACCTCTGTTACCAATAACAGAGCCTCTGCGGACAACATCAGAAGACAAGGAACCAAGAAGACTTCTCACAGAGGACCGAGCCACAGAACCTCTGCCACCCTTGACAGAAGCTCTGCAGAAGTAAACAACCAAAGACTCGGAATCCGGAGAAGACTACTTTACAGAGGAACCAGACCGCAGAACCTCTGTAACACATTATAGAGCCTTTATGGTCCTCAAAAGACTAGGAAGATATTTATAATATCTTGCTACTGTTCCAAGACCTGTTCATCAACTTGCATGGCAACTTGCCCTGTCCAACTTCAACACGTGTCAAACTCTGAGTGGACTCAATAGGGCATGGTACAAAATAGACGTCTGCGCCATTTAATGCATTTACCAAAAGTACATCTGCTCCATTAAATGCGCATGGCTCAAACAACTGCTCACACCATCCAGTTCACTATTCATGCCGTAAAAGGAACAGTGACATACTTCATAGTCTTCTAAGAGTAGTATAAAAGGAAAACTCATGTTGAGTTCTTCCTAACACAATATAAGACAACAACACACAAAAACAGAAAAACAAGAACATCAAGAACACATAGCTTATGCACATTTAGAGTCATATCTGTTTAAAAGCTTTGCATACTCACTGTTCTTAAATCTGTTCTTGATATATATATTCAGTAAACTTTGAGATATTATTTCCTGTTCACTGTTTATTTATATTGTGTTCTAAATCTATCAAACATATCTGTTAGTTCTTCAAATACGCTTCCGCATCAAACATAAACTTGAACTAATAGATCTGATAATCTTGTTTAAAGCAAAACGGGAACCAACAATTGGTATCAGAGCAAAGCTTGGTTTTCAATATCAAGTGATCCTCGTTTAGACAAGATTATTGATAGAAACTGTCTGTTCTTAACCTATTCTTCATTCCTTCAAACAGATTCTGTTTTACTGCCATTTTCGGTTTATTCGATCTGGTAACATCCTAGAAACTGTTTCTTTCGTTAAAAACTTCATTCAATATGTCAAGACTAAAATTTAGTGCTGATGCTGATTTTCATTATTATTTCAAACTCAGCACAAATTTTAAGAAAATAATTCCTACTCTTGAGAAAGAAACAGGAGTATTCTTATTGACTCAGACAACATTGCCAAGCTTGAAGAATCAGGTAAACTCCTAAACTGTGAAAATCTTGAACTGTAAAGGAAACTATCTGAGTCAGAAGAGCTTGGTAAAAAGAAGAAAGAGAAGTTTGAGGAAGTTAAGACTGTTTTTAAAGAAGAGAAGAAAAGCCTTGAGCTTAAGTGTCTAAACTTTTCTAAACTGATTTCCAACTTTGAAAAACTTATAATCAGTGAAAATGAAAAGTTTGGAAAAGAGAAAACTCTTCTTGAGACAAAGAATATGGAACTTTCTTTCAAAATCTCAAAATTACAGAAATCTCTTGAAAAAGAGAGGAAAGAGCAGGATTTTGAAAGAAAAGAGTCTGAAAAGGTGAAGAGAGAAGGATTTCAAACAAAGTGTTTGAAAGACAAATTTGAGAAGGAAAGAAAGGTCTTTAAAGCTGAAATGTCAAATTTAACAAAGAGACTATCCGATTTGTCAAACAAGATTATGTTGGAGAAGAGGTATAAATCAGATCTTCTAAGAAAATTTGATTTAAACCTTAAAGAAAAAGATGTTTTAGCTAAAAGGCTTAAGAACCTTGTCTTAGCAAACTCTTGTGCTAAAAATTCAAATAATCCTGTTTACAAAAAGATGAAAATGGTTTGGAAAGTCAAAAACTCTATTCCTGACAAAAATGCTCCAAAGCCATTTGTTTCTACAAAGCCTTCATCTTTTCATTCATATAAATGCTTTGATCTTCTGCTTCAATTAAGAAACCTTTTCTCTAAATCTTTCTGTGTACAAAATGGGTCATTTCAAAAGAAAAATCCAAAGACCCAAAATGAGAAAGGTCATAGAAAGAAAGTTGGCAAACCAACAGAGATTGGCAAACCAGAGGACCTAAAGACAGCTCCAAATCCTAACAAAAAGGGACCCATTTGGATATGGGTACCAAAAGTTCTTTGATCTGTCTTGCAGGTACACGGACTTCTGATCATTACAGATCAGGACTCGCTCTTCAGTAGATGAGGACTTCTAAACACATCAGTTTAGGACTCGCACTTTAGTGAAAAAGACTCTTAAACAAATCAGTTTAAGACTCGAGCTTCATCAGAAAATGACTTCTGACCATTACAGATCAGGACTCACTCTTCAGCAAACAATGGACTCCTTAATACTTCTATTAAGGACTCAGGCTTCAAAATACACTATGACTCTTAAACACTTTGTTTAAGACTCATCCTTCAAAGGTTCTATACTTCACAGAGCCTCTGTGGAATTGCTCAGAACCTATGACAATCTCCACAGAACCTCTGATGAGGTTGACCTATGTTATGTGCATTATTTATCTCTATTGATTCAAGCATAGGTCAAGGGGGAGCAGAAGGAGACCTCAAAATTAATCTACAGAGGTTGATCATTCAAGGGGGAGCCAAAGGAGGATTATGATCAACAAAGAGTCTCTGTCGTCCAAACTAGACACTCTAAAAGGTATGTGTCGCACAAAATCTTTTTCTAAAACAGTTTTCCAGGACAAAAATTTCTAAATATGTCCTAAAAACAATGTTTAAAAACATAAAAACTTTGGATGATCAAGAAGTTTTATGAATTATTAGTTATTAGAAATTTCCTGTAACAGAGCCTCTGCTGGCTCTGGCAGAGGTCCTAAAACCTCTGTAGGATAATTTCTCTCTACTAAAGAATTATCGATCCTCTCCAATGTTTTTCAAACGTTTTTGGTAAAAGTACAAGCTTCAAGAGATGGATAGGCAGGTTTCAAACCACAGAAATCAATCCTACAGAGGTTGTTAGATCAAGGAGGAGCGGAAAAGGAGACCTTGCTGAATCTACAGAGATTCATAAGTCAAGGGGGAGCAAAGAATGCGACAGAAGAGATCACATTCGCCAATCAAAAGGAAATAGGTTGGTATCTTGCCACAGAAGTCATAAGCCACAGAGTTCTTTCAAACAAAGAGCCTCTGTAAATCACTCAAATCATTCAAATGACTTCTGCTGCACAAAATCTTTGAGATTTACAATTTTCTAGGACACCAACATTCAAATAAGTCCTAAATACATTGTTAAAACTGATCAAAAACTTGGATGATTAAAAATGTTTAAAAATTATTAGTTATTAGAAATTTCCTGTCACAGAGCCTCTGCTGGCTCTGGCAGAGGTCCAAAAACCTCTGTAGGATAATTTCTCTCTACTAAAATTTATTGATCCTCTCCGTGTTTTTCAAACGATTTTCATTAAAGATACAATCTAAAGAGATAAACGTTTTTCAAAATCACAGAGCTTCTGTACCTACAGAGCTTCTGTAAAGATTTCCACTTGGGAATTTCTGTATCTGTAACGGTAACTTTTCTGTGGTGAAAATTTAAAACCCACGCGTTTTTTATTTAATGTGGACGCCCACGACGTCTCGTCGTCACTGACATTGATGACGTGTCAAGTTTTCATTGACGTACATATCACGTCGTCCTAGAAACTTGCACCACGCCGAATAAACTCGAGTGTGGACCTCAAATTTTATTAACTTTCTCACATTTTCACCGTTCCGAATTCTATCCGTTACCACAGTATAAAACCCAAGTTAAAATAACTTTCAAAACTTTACTATTCTCTCATCTTCTCCGGCGAACTTATTTCTTTCTAAAAACCTAGAACTTTCAAAACCTACAAATGGCTTCCAGTTCCAAATCTACTCACGTTTCACCAACGAACTCTCCGACATCCTCTCCAGTGCATTCTGAGCACTCCCACAACCCACACATCGCCGCCGATGCCGACAGACATAACTCCGGCACGAGGCATCCTTCGTACCCACTACCCACCTGCAACAATTTTTCTCAAATGACCATTTCGAGCAAACCCTTCCCATTAAATCGAACAACTGTTATCTTGTTCCTTCTCCTACGGCATTTGGCAAAGAACATGCCATCCTGCTAAACATCCTAGAGAACCACTTTCTTTACCCTCTTCTGAGCAAAACCGTTGAACAAATACCAGTACGTTACCTACATCAGTTTTGGCAATCTTGCCGTTATGACGCTGACACCGATTTGATCAGAGGCTACATTTCTAAACCTGACCAAAGTAAGAGCCTTGAACTGATGTTCAATCGCACCATGTTCTCATTAGAATTTGGCCTTCCAACAAGAGGACTCATGGGAATAAAAAAGTATGCACCCCAACCAACAAATGAAGAACTTGTCGACTTTCTGCACATGTTAGGGTACAACCAACAGTTGAAAAAGAGGAACGATTTCTGCAGAGCAAGACTACCTCCTCTGTGGAATACCTTATTCTCCATCCTAAATCGTTGCCTCACGGGCAAAATCGGAAGCATCGATCAAAGCTCACCTCAAATTCTCTCAATCATGTATGGTGTGTACTATGATCTACCCCTAGAGTATGCCACCATAATGATGCAAGAGATCATCAACACCATCGATCGCAAAATCGCCTCCCAGAAAGCCAAAATGTCTGATCACAACTGGTTACCCCCTCTGCAGTTCCAACGAATCCTCAGTGTACTTTTCGAACCCCTACTCCTTATCCAAAAATGGCCAATGGACGGTCCCAAACCTAAGCAATTTCCTATGTCCAAGAACACCCCTACAGAACATGAGGATGGCTACCCACACATCAGGCCACTATCAAAGGTAATGTTAGGTTATGCTAGTGATGAAGAACTAGTTAGTGAGTACACACGCGTTTACAGAACTCCTGAACCCAGTTCTGTAACACCCCCGCGTATAGGAATGCCCATAGGAGGTAAAGTAGTAGAGAGACTTACAGAAGAAGAATGGAAGATAAAGTTGGCTAAACACAAGGCCAACCAGAAGAACTTCAGAGATATAAGGAAAGACCTCTATTCTTCAAAGAGGAAGTCTTCTGAGGGATCTAAAGAGAAGAAGAAGAAAAAGGGAAAGAAAACCAAAACCCCTACAGAGGAACAACTTGCCTCTGTTTCTGCTATCCAACAAAATCCTGCAGAACCATCTTCTCCACCCACTGAACATCCCACAGAACCCTCATCTCCACCACAAATCCAAGGTCACTCTGCCCCTCCCTCTTCCAAAAGAAAAAGAAAGTCAAAATCTACAGAGGAGGGAGCACCAAAACCAAAGAAGAGGAAATCAAAGAAGAAGAAACCATCTTCTCCTCTGCAAACAATAACAGAAGGAATCGAACCATCTCTGCAAACTCAAATCTTCACAGAGGTTCTTAATTCACTTCTGCCAAGACAAGAGACTGCAGAAGAAGAGGTGCAAATAGGTTTAGAGGATAGGGTAGAAACGTCTGGAGGAAAATAAAATGAGAAAGGAAAAGATGCCGAAGTTGCAGAAGGCACACATTCCTCAACCCCTCCCAGTGCAACCCACACATCTGACACCGCAGGTCTAGCTGCAGAAGGTGTCATTGAAAAAGAGCAGCACAGCTCGAACCTACCCCAACCCATCCAGCCAGAGGTTACTCTTTCAACCTCTGTGCCCACAGAAGCCGGGGAATCCATTCCTAGGGAGTCTCCTCAGAGAGACTCACCTATAGTTCGTGATCAATCGCCCCAGATCACACTAGAACACCCTACAGAGGAATTCGTTTCCTCTGACACGCACAATATAGGGCCAAAACTTCATTCAGAGAGAAGTAGAGAGCACCATGACGAAGAGACTCTAGACAAGTCTCCAAGTCAACAGAAGAATATTCCGATACCCACCTCTGGAGTGGATTTGGACAATATTCTTCACAGAACTTCTGTAGAGACTGAAACTCAGGTTTCTTCTCGAGGATCAGATGGAAATCCTTCCACCCCCAACGTACAAACAAGGGTGAACGAAGGTGTCCCAGGAACAGGGACTCACTCTGGAGAAGGAGTTGTTCCTCCAGAGGTTACCCAAGAGGAACATGTTACGAAGGATGAGTTCCAAGCCTTTGTAACCTCTGTAACTCAAACATTGAATGAGTTGCAAAGCTCATTCACGTCTTTTACAGAGTCAACTTCAGGCGCGCTTACAGGATTAAATACCAAAGTGGATACCTTATCCACAGAGGTTAAAGCAGCCCTTGCAGAAATGAAGTCAACTACAGAAACTTCTGCTGCTGCTGCCATCGCCTCTGCCACTAACATTGCCAAAACAACCGCTGCAGAGTTCGAGAAAAGTGCGACCAAAGCCTTCAAAACTTCGATCGCAATCTACTTTGAAACTATGAAGAAAAATGCAGCAAGGCAAGCAGCTCAAGACACCTGCAGAACAGAAGTTACTGCTAAAAGAAGGCAGGATGATCCTGATGATGGAGCATCTGGTCATCCTGAGGGGGAGAAAACAAAGGAAACTACAGAGGCTGCTTCTGCAAAAACTACAGAGAAATCAGCAGAACCCTCTACAACAGAAACCCAGAAAGGAAAACAACAGAGGCAAAACACCTCTATCTCACCAGAGGATGCACCAACCACAGAACCTAAGGTAATCAATCTTGCATCCTCATCCTCAGAACAAACTCCACCCTCACCCAAAGAACCAACACCAACCTCAAAACCAATCCCGAGCAGAACTAGAGTCAAAACCATAGCTCGAAAACCCCAAAGACCAAAACGCTCTGCAGAGTTCATTCTTCGAAGAATGGAATTTGTATCTGCTTTTCAATCAGCAAAGCGTTTTGACATTCCACCTCCAAGACCCGAAGACTCCTCACCAACAGAGACCTCACAACCCGAAGTATCAAAACCTTCAGAGGCAACAACCAAAACATCATAGCATACAACCCCAAAACCCACAGAACCTCCAACTGTCAAATCAACAGAGGTTCCACCCACACAAATCCAAAACCCAATATCTGAAACCTCAAAGCCAAAAGATAAAGGCAAGGGAATAATGACAGAAGAAGAGCCAAAGAAGAAGATGCCAGTTGCTACAGAGAAATTGATGAAAGGTGCATTTAATGCCTTCGTCACTCCTAAACCCGAAGAGGAAGACTGGGCATTCAACTTGAATCCTCTGTCACAAAACCCATCCCTGAATCCCACAGCTAAGGTAACAGAAGGTAGAGTAGCAGACATCACTCGAAAGATGGATGAGCTAAGGAGACCAATTCCAAGATCTACATCAACCATTTAACAAATGGAAGAACAAGTCTACAGTTATCTCTACAGACAGCAATTCCAGAGCGATCTGCCAGCCCATGTCCGAGATCAAAAGCTAAGAGAGGAATTCGATGCAATCTTCACCTCTACAAAGTCAAAACCAGTCAATCAAGTTTACTCCATTCACAAAATAAAGAAGGTAATCTATTGCAAATACTCCAAAATGAGAACCTATCCTCATACGGTGTATACCATCTGGAAAGTCAAAAGGTCTGACAGATCAGAAAATCAATTCTCTGATGCTGATATCCGAAACCCCAATCCCTATGACTTACCTGACCTTCTGCAATGGACGAAAGACAACTTCAATGACGACTGCCACAAAAGGTCTTATCGAGTTCTCAGAAAGGCGATGCGTGAAAAGCTCCTAATCTACAGCATGCTCGACATTCAACTAGCCATCGATCTGGGCATAACTACTCTAAGTATCAGACCACCAGAGGATTTCTGCCCACCCAATGCCATACCCAATTCAATCATCAAAACTCCAAGGTACGGGTTAGTATTCAAGAATCCTGCTGATCAACTTAAACTGTTTGTGACAATGGACTGTCAGAAGTACACAACCCATACTCTGAACATGTTCAGAAAGATACTAGAGGAGAATAAAGCAACAGAGCTTATGAACGAAGAATCTGCTCTGATGATGATCAAAGAGATTGATGCTACACTCGGCTTACGAAATCTCTGTCACAAATTCTATGAAGAACTCAAGGAAGTAGGAAAAGACAACAGAAAGTTCGACGACTTCCCAAATGCAAAAATCTGAGTCTCTTCAAAGAACCTCTGTCAACGTTTATTTCTGTGTACTCAAATGTAAATACCTCTGGCATAAATTTCAAATGAAAGAAATAATCTTCTGAGGTATTGTTTAACCTCTTCTTTACTTAGGTTAAAATGCATAAATTCAACCTTTTATTTTTCAATACTTAGGGGGAGATTGTTAGCTCCAATATTCTAGAATATTAGAAGTATTGAAAAATGGCCAAGTACAGAAGAACTTCCACAGAAGCTCTGCTGAGTGCAACAGAAGCTCTGCCGGGCATCTCAGAAGAATCAAAGGAAGTTTTGATCAAGAGTGATCAAAGACCGAGGAAACTACAGAAGGACGCTTTCAGAAGACCAAGACCGCAGAACCTCTGTTACCAATAACAGAGCCTCTGCGGACAACATCAGAAGACAAGGAACCAAGAAGACTTCTCACAGAGGACCGAGCCACAGAACCTCTGCCACCCTTGACAGAAGCTCTGCAGAAGTAAACAACCAAAGACTCGGAATCCGGAGAAGACTACTTTACAGAGGAACCAGACCGCAGAACCTCTGTAACACATTACAGAGCCTTTATGGTCCTCAAAAGACTAGGAAGATATTTATAATATCTTGCTACTGTTCCAAGACCTGTTCATCAACTTGCATGGCAACTTGCCCTGTCCAACTTCAACACGTGTCAAACTCTGAGTGGACTCAATAGGGCATGGTACAAAATAGACGTCTGCGCCATTTAATGCATTTACCAAAAGTACATCTGCTCCATTAAATGCGCATGGCTCAAACAACTGCTCACACCATCCAGTTCACTATTCTTGCCGTAAAAGGAACAGTGACATACTTCATAGTCTTCTAAGAGTAGTATAAAAGGAAAACTCATGTTGAGTTCTTCCTAACACAATATAAGACAACAACACACAAAAACAGAAAAACAAGAACATCAAGAACACATAGCTTATGCACATTTAGAGTCATATCTGTTTAAAAGCTTTGCATACTCACTGTTCTTAAATCTGTTCTTGATATATATATTCAGTAAACTTTGAGATATTATTTCCTGTTCACTGTTTATTTATATTGTGTTCTAAATCTATCAAACATATCTGTTAGTTCTTCAAATACGCTTCCGCATCAAACATAAACTTGAACTAATAGATCTGATAATCTTGTTTAAAGCAAAACGGGAACCAACAGTTTCTGATGTTCAGCCTTAACCAGTGCACAAGTCTGGCACTTGCTTACATAGCAAGCAACATCTTTCTTCATCCCTGGCCACCAATAGTATTCCTTCAGATCCTTGTACATTTTATCGGCCCCGGGGTGAATTGAATATCTTGATTTATGAGCTTCATCCAAGATTACTGATCGCAGTTTTTCAACCTTAGGTACCCAAACTTTATTTCGGAAGTAACGTACCCCGTCTGGTTGTGTTTCAAATTCTTCTTCCAAACGGTGTAGGTTTTCATTTTTCAAATTCTCCTCTTTTAATGCTTCCTCTTGAGCTTCGAGAATTTGGTCCTTAAGGCTCGTCCGGACCATCGTTCCCATGGCTCTTGCCCTCGATGGCTTCACTCTTTCTTTTCGGCTCAACGCATCGGCTACTACATTAGCCTTGCCTGGGTGGTACTTTATCTCGCAATCGTAATCGCTAAGCAGTTCAACCCATCTCCGTTGTCTCATATTCAGCATTTTCTGATCGAAAATGTGTTGTAGGCTCTTGTGGTCGGTAAAGACGGTGCATTTAGTGCCGTAGAGGTAATGTCTCCAAATCTTGAGTGCGAACACTACGGCTCCTAGTTCCAAATCATGGGTGGTATAATTCTTCTCGTGAACTTTAAGTTGCCTTGATGCGTAGGCAATAACCTTGTCTTTTTGCATTAGCACACACCCCAACCCTTGGTGTGAGGCATCGCAGTAAACAACAAAATTGTCTGCACCCTCTGGTAAAGCTAAGATCGGTGCATTGCAAAGCTTATGCTTAAGCGTCTGAAAAGCTTCTTCTTGTTTCTCTCCCCAATCGAACTTCTTATCCTTCTGGGTTAATGCCGTTAATGGTTGCGCAATTTTGGAGAAATTTGCAATGAAACGCCGATAGTAACCAGCTAAACCGAGAAACGAACGAATTTCAGTCGGAGTCTTTGGGGCTTCCCACTTCTTGATGGCTTCTATCTTGGCCGGATCGACATGAATTCCATCTTTATTAACTACATGCCCAAGAAATTGCACTTCACGAATCCAAAACTCGCATTTGGAAAGTTTAGCATACAGCTTCTGGTCTTTGAGCAGTTCTAGTATTTGCTTTAAATGTTGCTCATGTTCCTTCTTGCTTTGCGAATAAATTAATATATCATCTATGAACACAATTACGAATTTATCCAAGTACGGTCGACATACTCTGTTCATTAGGTCCATAAAGACTGCTGGAGCGTTTGTCAGCCCAAAAGGCATGACTAGGAACTCATAATGTCCATATCGAGTCCTAAATGCTGTCTTAGGAATGTCCTCCTCACGAACCCTCATTTGATGGTATCCAGACCGCAGGTCAATCTTTGAAAAGTACGTAGCGCCTTGAAGTTGATCGAACAGGTCATCGATTCGAGGAAGGGGATATCAGTTCTTGATGGTCAACTTATTAAGTTCCCTGTAGTCGATGCACATACGAAATGAACCATCTTTCTTTTTAACGAATAAAACTGGAGCTCCCCAGGGTGAAGAGCTGGGTCTGATGAATCCTTTATTGAGTAGCTCCTTAAGTTGTTCTGACAACTCCCACATTTCTGAAGGTGCCAACCGGTAAGGTGATTTCGCCACGGGTGCCGCTCCTGGAATTAAGTCGATATGAAATTCAACTTGTCTTGGTGGTGGTAATCCAGGTAATTCATCTGGTAATACCTCAGGAAAATCTTGTACTATTGGAAAGTCTTGAATATTCTTCTCTTTGATCTCCTTATCCACTACGTGTGTCAGAAACACAACACAATCTTTCCGCAAATATTTTCGCATCTTCATACTCGCCACTAATTTAAATTTCCTCCCCGAGCTTTCTCCCTGTATTTCCAGTACTCTTCCTTCGGTTTGAGGTATCCGGACAATCTTTTCGGAGCAAACGATCTCAGCGCGATTCTTCGATAACCAATCCATACCTACGACTATATCGAAGCTTCCTAATTTGATTGGGATTAAATCTATGGTAAAATCTTTTTCCGCCAGTTTTAGGGTACAGTTTTTAATTACATCTCTGGCCCTAACTTCCTGTCCATTAGCAAATTCAATAACCTAGGCTTCTTTCAACTTTTGAGGTTCCAAGTTAATTTTCTGCCTAAACCCTAGTGATACAAAGCTCCTATCTGCTCCCGAATCAAAAAGTACTGTTGCATAATGATTATTCAAGAGAAACGTACCTGTGACTACATCCGGATTTCGTCTTGCTTCATCTGCTCCAATTTCAAACACTCGACCTCGTGCCTGACCTCCTTGATTCCCTTGATTGAATGGTCGCGCTTGATTTGCATTAGGCCTTCGGTTCAGTCTCGGACATGCGTTTCGAAAGTGATCAGGGCTCCCACACTCGTGACAGGTTCGCTTTCCTCCGCTCTTGCAATCTTTGGTGACATGGCCTCCTTTGTTACACTTGGGGCAAATGATGCATCTTCCGAGGTGTCGATTATTGCACCTGACGCATCTCGGGCATGGCCCCCTTTCTTTCTCCTCCGCCTGTGCTTGAATTCCGAAATTTCCTGTCACTCTCTGACCCTTGTCTGATCTTCCCCCAAATTGCCTTCTTACAGGCTCTTCTATCTTTCTCTTCCCTCCGGCTTTATCATCCCTAGTTGTTCTCGAACGATTTGCGTTGTTAGTGAGTCTCGTTGCTAGATTCACTGCTTCTTGAAGTGTCTTCGGGTCAGCTGAAGTCACATTTCCTCTGATTTCTGGAGATAAACCCCACACGTATCTATCCACTCGGTTTTCCTCGGGCGTCACCAAGTGTGGCACCAGCTTTGCCAGCTCATGGAAACGGGCAGTGTAAGAGTCTATGTCGTTTCCCTTCATTTCATGGCTCCACAGCTCTGCTTCCAGTTTCTGGATCTCACTCCTCGGGCAATACTCATCCTTGAGCATCTTCTTAAACTCTTCCCATGTTAGTCTGTTGGCCACATCCCGGCCTCGGGTTTGTACTTGGGTGTTCCACCACGTTAATGCCCGTTCTTGCAGAAGGCAAGCGGCAAATTCAACCTTGTTTCCTTCAGAACATTTACTGATGTGGAGCACAGACTCCATACCCTCTAACCAAGTTAATAGCCCAACGGTTCCCTCAGTTCCGTGGAACTCTTTGGGATTACAGGTCCTAAAAGACTTGTACGTGCATTCCCGATTTCCACTGGTTCCCGCATTGTTTCCTGTGTTAGCATTAAGACCTGCTGCTACTTGGCTCACGATATTTGGAAGTGCGGCCAAAACTTGCTCGGACACGAGCCGTGCGATTTCGGGATCTTCTCTCCTTGGAGGCATAGTCCTACAGGTATGGTTTTAATTAAGGATTTAGTCACACGGTCGCCATTACGGTTGTTTGGTTACACTTCCTACTTGTTATGTTAATCTAAGTCATGGTACTACTTCATGCATACTATCATTATTATCTACACGTATTGTCATAACAACGTACCATAATTTCACAATCATGTATTAAAAGTACTTGAGATATGTGAGCATTAACCAAGCATTTCATTCATAAGCCATAAATATTCAACTTCCAAAAGAAACAATTAACAAAATATTCAATGTTTGGAATTTAACGGCTACATGCCCCAAAAATAAATATAAGTTCAAGTTTAATTAATCCCAAAAGCTTCTAATAGTGGTCTTCTAATGCATCAGTGCCCACAACAGCAGCCCCATCACCAGAACCAAGGCTCCCATCACCCAAGCTAGGTACCTACGTAGGGCTCTCACCTCCCTCCTAGTGATGTCAATGACCTCCATAGTTCGGTCTGAGACCTCACTATGTGATTTCAGCACCTCCATCACCCCATTCAGTGTTTGGTGCTGCTGGTCCATCCTCTCACCATGGACTTGTATGTCGTGAGCCATCATTAGGACCCACTGACTTTCCCGGGCAGTCATGCCGGGAGGGTGAGCCACAGGTACTCCGGTTACCACCTGGGGGTTTCCCCGCTGCACTCCCGATCGGGAGGTCTCTCCTTCGCATCTTGGTGGTTGGGTAAGACTCACACATCTAGGTAATGGGACACTCTTCCTTGCCGTGGCTCTAACTCTTGGTCCTCGTAGGGTACGCGGAGGGGACCGAGTGAGTGGTGCACTGGATTCTTCCTGGTCGTCTTCATACGGGTCTCTCTCAACTACAACCGGTGCAATGCCCCTCGGTCGGCTAGTAACATAGCCGGAGGGGTCAGCCGAGTACGAGTGCTCGGAATGGGTATGCTCAGAAGGAGTGTGCTCGGATGAGGTGTGGGTGGATGACATAATGAACTGCGATAATAGTAAACTTAGTTATTAAGTGTGTTACTGTAAGTGCCTAAGATATGCAATGTTTATGTATGCACACACAAAAATTATGCTTCTGTTTTTTAAGTAGAAAATTTATTTTTAGCATACTTCCAGTATAACTAATTCGAGTCTCCCATTATATATACCCGAATTAAACATAGGTGATCAGACTTTGTTTAATTGAGGTATAATAATGTGGCACTCGTCTTAATTATATTAACAATATGCCTCAGATATTTATTTATTATTATTTTTTTTGACAATCATTTAGAAAACCTTTTGAAAATAGTTTGCTTTATGGTTGGGTTATAGATGTGGTTTCCATAAGAAAACCGGCATTCTCTATAACCTATGGCTCTGATACCAATTTCTGTCACACCCCGCTAAAGCGGAAACACGAGATGTAACAGATAGAGTTTCATAGCATTAGGAAATAAACAACACCAACCATACAATTACACAAGGTAATACATTACAAAGTTCCAAAAATTTAAAGTTAAGGGTTTACAATCCAAAGTTTACATGTAACCCAAAATAGTGTTTTTAACAAGATATGACAAAAGACGAGTCTCGGTTGATGTCGTCATGCAAGCTAAATTAAACCTTGTCATTTACCTTCTTAGCCCCTGAAAAGCATGTTTAAAACAAAGGTCAACTACAAAGAGTTGGTGAGTTCACAGGTTTTTCCATACACACAACAATTTTTCATCCAATGGTTACTCTCATGAAACGTTCGTTCATGACAAGCTCCAAATTTAAAAGATTTATGAGTACAATTTACAATGAGTGATTTTTGTAAGATATATAAGTGTTGAGCCACTACTAAGCCTCCGACAATCTACGCCCCGAACTACCTCAGAGGTGGTATGATGGCCACATGAGTAGAACATTATTAACAGATAAAGTGCACCCCTACTCGTCAGTTAAGGTGGGTTTGTCAAACCAAATAGCGCTATCCACAAGTATCACCGGCTCGTTACGAGTTAATAAGTAGTGTATCTATTGGGGACTTACCATTTTCATTATCACTCAACATATCTTTATCACTTATGTACATTTGTCCATTCATTAGTACTCATTTCTCAAAGCATAAATATCCACAATTTAATATCATGAATCATTTAGCATTTTAAAAATCATAACATGCTTTTCACCCCAAACATTTAAACAAGTAAAACGGGGCTGTGATTACTCACCTTAAAGTGTAGACGCGAAGTAGTGCAAGCTTGATTGCTTAAGGCTTTACGGGTCTCCTATAAAGTCAAACAAGCTCTATAAGTCCTTCATATCCAATCAAGGTTATACTTGACTAATTTAGTCCACCTCTTGTGAAATGCCTTTGTTTTTAGTATTTAATTTGAAATGAAGAGTTTGACATTGTCCCAATGTTTTAATCATGTATATATATATATATACATAGGGTCATAATAATAAAATCTCATACTCTTTCAAAATGCTTAATCTGGCAGAAACTTTGTACTTCAAAAATGGCTATTGAAATACTCTTTCTGGAATGACAAATTTACTCATTTTTTTTTATATGTAGTACTATACTGAGTTAAGGCTATTTTGACCAAATGTTATAAATTTTGAAGGTGTTTAAGGGGTCCAAATAATTTTTATTAACTTGTGTCATACAGGGCCTAAAACAGATTGCACCCTTCTGTGAAAAACAGACCTTTGGAAGGTCAAAACTTAATATTTTTCATAGTTTTTGCATGCTTTGGAAACCTAACACATAAAAGTATCTTATGGAAAAAGATTCACAAATATTTGATAACTTTTGAGTGAGTTATGGACGAATGAAGCTGCATGTACCAATCTGCCAATTTTGGACAGCTTGGCACACTTGACTTGTATAAAATGTTTAAGTGACCAAAACTCCATATTTTTGAATGAAACCAAGTGCATGTGAAACCTAACTCATCTGAGAAATTCCCAGAAAGAAAATGAGTAATTTTGATGGTTTCTGCAGAAAGTTATAAGCAAAACAAAGTAACACAACAATCTGGTTGGTCATCTGTTGCACACCAAATTTGTTCTAAGGAGTAGAAGGCTCAAATCTCAATATTTTCTTATGAGACCAGTTGGGTTTGAACCCTAACTCATTAAACCTTACTCCAGAAGAAAAATGAGGAATTTTGGACATGATTTGACCAAGATATGGTCGTCCTAAGTACATGCAACCAATCTGCCAGATTCTGAAATTTTAATGTTCTTTAGGAAATCACATTTTAAGCACTCTAACATCCATAGATGTGGGTTCCTTTGTTAAGGATTCAATCCCAACATCATATAACATGTTTTTGAAAGAGAATACTTTAAACTTATAAAGAAAATGTGCATGCAAAGTCAAAAATTTCCAGATTCTTGTGAAAGAACAAAACCCACGTTTTTGATGATTTTTGCTCATTTTTCTCAAGTTCATGATGGAAGTTCATAGATTTTCACCACTTTATGGACATTTCTCATGTCCTTGGTGTTTTATCTCACTTCTAGAACAAGAAAAAGAGTTCATCCATTTGGATGAAATAAAAATGTAGAACAAAGTAGAAAAAATGGCATAAAAGGTGCCAAAAAGTTATGAAATAACACAAGTTTGGAGTTCTTACCTTAGGAGGATAATGCAAGTACTTCAACCCTTTGAAATTTCGTATTTGGATACTTGTTCTAGGCTGAAATTTTCTGGAGTTGAATGTGTTTTGGTTGAAGGAAAGTGAAGAAGAGGAAGGAGAAGGATAGAGAGAGAATAGAGGAAGATGGATGGTTTTCTTCCAATAGTTTGAAATGAAGTAAAAATTAAACAAAGAGAGGGTAATAGAGGGGAGGGGGTGGCCGGCCTCACTTGGGCCCCCAACCCTTTGCAACTTTTTTTTTAAAAGAATAGGCCCAAAATCATTTCTTGTAAAAAAAACACTTTTATCTAGCACTTTATTTGCACACAAGCTTCTAAAATACCTTCTTGTTTTATTTTTAAATCTTATAAAAAGAAAAGTTTAAGTATAAGTAAAACCCTATATTTTATATAGGTTATATGTTATTTAAGGTATTTTGGCATTTCACAAGGTGTGCCGGTTAGTCTTGGGTCAAAACCGGGTCTTTTAAGCAGCTACCGGGAATTTTTGCGATCTTTCGCTTTAATATTTTCTGAATGAGTCCTATTAGGGTATATTCCCTCTATTAACATTAGTGCGGGTTTAACATATGCTAACCTGGACGTTTAGATTTTTGCCGAATGTTACATCATCCATCCTTGAACCTCCAGGAAATTCAATGTTCTCGATGTTCCAAGTGGAACCAGCATCAAAACTTTCTACATGTGGTCTCGGGCCAACATGTTTAGGAATTTTAGACATATCTGGATCATGGTCTGAGTCAAAGTTACTATCAGAATCACCACCTCTTTCATTTGTTTTAGGATCATCGTCATCAGAAGTAGAGGATGCAAATATTACTTTAGAAGCATCATATCTAGAATCTAAAGAAGATTCATCATCATCATCATCAGTAGCAACAAGGGATTCATCATCAGAGACTATTGCCATAGATGCCTGACCAGCAGCACCCCCAACACCGGATCCCCTCACATCAATATTTTCTCTCAGCTCAACCCGATCAAGAACCCATTGTTCTTGATCCTGCTCAATATTTTGACCCTCACCACCTAATGGGTTTGCACCTTGGGGAGGTCCCTCCGGATCTGGCTGGACCATAGGTGCATGTTCTATCCTATATTCAACTATGAATCGTGACTGCTGGCCAGCATAGGCCAAAACAACTTCTGGAACAACTGCAATATGAGCAAAAGCAATGGAAGCAGGCAACTTAAGAAAATGCATCTATTGTTGCGGGCCTTGAACTAAGTTATTTCGTCTCGGGATCTCTTGGTTATATTCCATGATGTTGTGAATCAAGATCTGTAGGAACCTTTGAAACAGTACAAATTGTGTGGCCTTGTTAGGTTTTGACTTGTCACCAACCAATTCTATCAATTCATCCCAGATAAGCACGACATAGTCTATCCGTCGGTTGAAAGCCACTGCATAAAACTTTCTGAGAATTCCAATGTTACACTTGTCTAATCCGGTATGCTTTGGGGTCATACACCTATTCAATATGCTGAACAAGGTGTACCAAATCGGCGACAGACACTTTCTTTTGAACTGGGATGAACGGGTTAAAACTCCAGAAACAACATCCTGATATCCAAGAGACATGATGTCTCTGCAAAAGTCATCTTCAGAAATAAGGTCTTCAAAGTTTGGTTGCCTAGGCAAATCCAAGGCATTTCTGAGTCGTTTCAGGGTATTTTTGGCATCAAAGTGGTCTACTTTGGATGTGAAGTACTGATTCCTCTCGTTGACAGGATGGAACTGAATGGTGTTCCAAAACTGTTGCAAGTAGATGACAGGCACAGTTACAGTTCTGGTGAGAGCAGTACAGAGTGGATAACCCTTCAACAATTCAAGAATTACTCTGTGATCTAGATTCACACTCAGATCAAGTGTATAATTGTTGTCTTTTAGTTTCAAGTGTTGAGACATCGGTAAGAGTTCGTCATCCAAATTCCTCACATTCACAGATGGGTGGGAAGATATGTGAGATGGCATCAGATTGTTTTCATCTGAGGAATTGCCATCATTTCTCTCAACGTGTGCCATCTGATATCCTCTGCGAGGAAAAATTACCTAAAGTACACCTTTTTGAGATTTTGGAAATTTTTTCCAAAAATTGCCTAAGGGCCTGTTTGGAAGTGGCTTAAGAAGCTTAATGAGAGCTTCAACTTATCCGATCAACTATAACAGAGTGTTTGGTATTGGCTTATTCATAAAGAGGATGACTTTTTCGCTCAACTTTGGAGGGCATGCTTTATGGAAACAGATGTTTTAATTCCCTCAATACCCCTCTCCCAAAAAAACACGTTCAGTTCAAAGAAAAAAGTCACGTCCTTCTCCTCTTGCGATTGGACTGTTCGGTCGACGATTGGAGCTTCTCGACCGGAGATTTGAAGGCTACGATCTGCTGAGAAAGGAGAGGGAATTATTATCAGCTTCGTAGAAAACCCCTATGATGCAAGATAATTATAATTATTATTGTTATTATTAGATGGGAAAGGGAAAGGGAGACAAAGATTGGTGAAAGAGATGAAGAAACCATAGATAGAGAAGAAGCAGATGATGTATTGATGGTGGGATATGGAGGCACAAGAAAGAGAAAGAGATGAAGAAACCCTAGGTAGTACGGCTGAACCCAAGAAAGAGAAAGAGAATTGATGTTAATTTAAAAATAAATGTCTAATAAATAACTAAAATAAAAGTAAATGTCTAATAAGAGAAAGAGAATTGATGGTGTATTTATGTTTGTTCTAAAATAAACGTCTAATTTAAAAATCGATGTTAAATTTTTAAATAACACGCAATATATGTTGCTAAGAATCAATCATTCAGCATATTTGCCAAACAATTATGTTAATCAGTGCTTAATACACAATGAAGGTAAATTAGTCATTTCTGACGTTCAGACCGTTTGTTCAGCACAACAAATAAACAGCAAGATATCAGAATCTATACAAACAGATAAATCCAGACAGACATCTATATCCATACAGGACTTAATGAAAAACCAACCAAACAGCCCCTAAGTCTGGGGTTTATCGCTCACAACTTCAAAATGGGTTATTGCATGGAACATGTGCGATAAGATTTTATCGCACAAGGCACACGCGATAACTATGAACATAGTATTGTGCCACAAAGATGAATATATGAATACATGAAGCATGCGATAAACTTGAACACTTTAATATAAACTAAGTGTTCAAGCCCAAATTTTATGATTTTCAATAAAAGGCTATATGAATCAAACCGTGTTAGGACCATAAATGTCCTACATATTAGAAAGTTATATAAAGAATTATAGAGTTTAGTTATTTAATTGTAAAAGCCTTTATAGTTTAATGGGATTAGTTTAGTTTAATGGGTCATGGGCTTGATGCTTAAGCCCTTGGTATATAAGGTTTAGTTTAAACCTAGTTTAGGAAAGAGAGCTTAGAAGAGAAATCATCCATAACCATTACACACGCATTGTAAACACTCTGAATGGTACAACTGTGTTTATTATTTATTGATTACTGATTTCTTCATTATTGCACTAATCTGGGATCCACAATTGGTATCAGAGCATACAGACAAATCAATTCAAGGTTTCTGGTAAGTTTCTGATTAGTTTCTATCGATTGCAGTTTCACTCTAAAATCTCATTATTTGGTTTATGATAAAATTGCTTGATTCTACTCATTTCAACATAGTAATATTAGCGTTTCTACAATTTCTTAGATTCCAATTCGGTCATTTGAGTGATTTTTAAGCAAAATTATTTTTCAAACTTTTGGTCTCTGTTCTTGTCAAAAGTATCAATTTTCCATCAAAATCGCGTTATTTTGCTTAAAATCGATTTGGGTTTGTTTGTTTTTGTGTTTTGGTCGTAATCTAACCCTTCAGGAGCAAAAACAAGAACCCTAGCTTAATCCTCGATCCGAATTTTCAGCACAACTGCAGTGTCCGAAACTTCGCTACTTTTCCCCGTAAGTTCTTTCTTTCTTCGTCTCTTTCCGGACGAATTCTTGTCCGGATTGCTAGAGTTTCTGGTACATATCACTTATCCGGATTCCCCAAGTATCCGGTATCCAATCCGGATTACTCAGGTTTTCGGTAAGCCATCCGGATCCCGCCTCTATCCAGATGATCAAGTTCCCGGGTAAGTCTACTCGGACACCTACCCTTTTCGGACGTTCCATCCGGTAAGTGTTGTCATCCGGTTTCATTGCCCTTATCCGGTAAGTATTTTTATTCTGTAACTATTATTCACTCGGTAACTTCCATTTTTCCCAGTAACTCTTTTTACCCGGTTTGTTTGGTTTTATTTGGTCACTTTTGCTATTCGGACACTGCACTCACATCGGATCCGGACACTTCCTGATCCGCACACATATATCCGGATTCCTATCCGGCTAAGTCTGCTTTGCTATTAATCTTACCTGTTAAGTTCAAATCACTCCTAGATCTTGCGTTAGGACTATCACTCTTAGTACCATGCATTAGGCTTCAACCTTGAATCGACACTACTGTCTGACGATCACCTTAGTGCATACTTCACGATATCTCGCAACACACTTGCTATCTGTACCGACTCCAAGCCTCCGATTCTCTATCGAGGCGAATACACCCAATGGCGAGACAGATTCATAATCTTTATCGAATCTAAAGACAACTTTGAATACATCTGGCAAGCTCTCACTGAAGGCTCACAAGAAACCACAATGCAAGTTGTTCCAGCCCAAGTCGAAGATCCTGCAGCTCAGGCAAAACCAAAGACGTACGCCATGATGACTGACGATGAAAAGAACAGATTCACTTGGGAGCAACATGCGAAGAGATATTTGATTCAGAGTTTTCCGAACGAGATTTACACGACCATTGATAGCTACAAGGAAACTTCCAAAGGCATGTGGGATCAAGTCAAGAAGATGTTGAGTGGGGGTAAAGTGGGAAATCAGTTGAAGGTCAACAACTGCATCACCCGATATGACGGTTTTTTGGAAAGGAGGCGACACTCCTGGCAAACAAAAACGAAAAGAAAAAATACACCTAAATGGCAAGGGACTCCCTCCCAAAAAGGAGCCACGCCCACCATAAAGGACATACCCAATATGGAGGAAAAGGCACCACTACGAAACAGATAAAGCTACAGCTCAAAACATACCAAACAACAAGCAACAAAAAAGACAAAGGGTAATAGAGCTAAAAAGCATATGACAAAAAAATCCTCAAAACTCTAAAAACCCCACAACCCCAACGAGACCAAACATAAAACATCCACATCATGGAATATTCCCCGTCATCCGTAATCTAGCACCCCTGTGCTGACTGCCATGCACTCCAAGCAACTTCAAGTCCACAATTCTCCGTATTTCCATGGTAAGCTGATCCGGAGGACGTTTCTTATCACCAAAAAGCCTTTCATTCCGTTCGTGCCAAATGTAATACACAGTTGCTGCAAAGAGAAGACGTGCTCTAGTATCTCCCGGTTTCCATCTTCCAATTTATATATCAGTGAGTAGTAAGTCCCAACGATCATTCAAATGAGCATCAACCCCATTTTTTATAGCTGACCAAACCTGTTTAGAATAAGGACATTGAAAAAATAGATGATTATGATCATCTGGACAGATTGAGCACAACGAACAAATCAGCCTATCTCCATCATGTCGCCAAACCGCAATACGATCTTGAGTAGGCAACCTTTTACGAAATGCAAGCCACAAGCAAAATGAGTGTTTGGGAATATTGTTGGAAAACCAACAAAACGAATACCAAAACACCTTATCATATACTCCAAACATGGTCTTCCAAACCTCAGCAACCGAAAACCTAATAAGATGATTGTCGCGATTTCTCCACATAACACGATCTTCTACCACCGAATAAAGAGTAGGAACGGGAGTAGAAGCAAGCATACTACACCTTGATACCCATGTGGTCGGCCATTGATTTCCCACTTCAGCTAACGCCCCCTCAACTGTAGCATGTTTAGAAAGGCCACCTGCCAGTAGAATACGATAAGAAATATGATGAGAAAGATGGCCAAAATCCAGCCACTTATCTTCCCACGCATTAGTCACTCTACCATTACCAATGACATGAAAAAAATATGGCCGAACTTGTTCCCTCAGATCAAGCAGTCTCCTCCAAAGCCACGTAGTTGCTGTTGAAACCGGAGCATTCCAAAAATGAACATCTCTCAGACGATATTGATACACCCAAGAAACCCATAGCGACTTTCGTTTCCGTATAATATCCCATACATGAGACACTAAAAGAGCGCGATTCCACATAGAGATACGTTTAATGCCCAATCCTCCCGCATATTTTGGTTTACACACATCCTCCCAAGCAACCTTAGCTCGTCCTCTAGACGATTCTCCCGTAGACCAAAGAAAATCCCAAAAAAGCCTCTCTAACTCATGAATGATCGATGCAGGGATAGTAAATATCATCATCCAGTATAGTTGCAAAAGACTCCAAAACAGATTTGATTAATTGAAGACGGCCTCCAAACGAAAGAAATTTAGATTTCCAATTCAGAATACGAGCACGCACCTTATCAATGAGACCACGGAAATCCGGCATCGTCAATTTCTTGGAAGATAATGGAACTCACAAATAACGAAACGGAAGCGCACCAGTTTGAAATGGCAAAATCGAATTAAGCCCATTCATAGTCTCTAGATCTACATTAGAAGCATAGATATAACTTTTGTTCATGTTCGGTCTTAAACCTGAAAGTTTAGCAAATTCATCAAGAACCCTTTTAACCACCACAAGCGATCCCACATCCCCTTTACAAAAAACCAGGAGGTCATCCGCAAAACATAGGTGATTCAAAGCCAATCTAGAACACCCTTTATGAAAGGTAAAATTCGGATCAGCCTCCACATGTTTACGAAATAAGCATGAAAACGCCTCCATAACCAACGTGAATAGATAAGGCGATAAAGGACAACCTTGACGAATTCCTCTAGCACCCTTGAAAAATCCATATGATTCACCATTGACCAAAACCGAATATGAAGTTGTAGAGACAACCTCCATGATCCAGTGACACATAATGGGATGAAAACCCATGGCCGAAAGAACATTAGACAAGAATCCCCAATCAACTGAATCATAAGCCTTCTGAATGTCAATCTTTAACGAACAACGAGGTGGCCCATTACTCCTACCATATCCAGACATAATCTCATGTGCCATCATAATATTATCAGAAATTCGACGACCTGGGATAAAAGCTGATTGATTCGGACTTACCAGCTTATCCAAACAGTCTTTTAAACGCCACGAGAGGATTTTGGAGATACACTTATAGATCACATTACAAAGAGAGATAGGTCGGAAGTCTAAAACAGAATTAGCATTCGGCTTCTTCGGAATTAGACATATCAAAGTGTGGTTCAACTCCCTAGCCAGACGACCTCTTAAGAAAAAATCTTGGACTGCCAATTCCACATCCTTCCCTACAATTCCCCACGCTGCTTTATAGAATTTTGACGAAAAACCATACGAACCAGGAGCTCTATCATCCCCAATATCAAACATGGCACTCTTAACCTCATCTTTGGTGATAGGTCGAATCATAAAGTTAGCGTCTTGAATAGACAAAGTGTTAACAAACAGATGCGAAGGAAGCTTCGGACGAACCAACCCATCCCTCTCACCAAGAATTGATCGAAATTGATCAACAAAAGCAAAACCCACTTTATCATCAAAAACCATATTACCATGCAAATCCGCAACTGAATTGATAAGGCTACGATGCTTTTTCTCCTTAACAACTCTATGGAAAAATGCCGTATTGAGATCTCCTTCTTTAACCCAACGCACTTTAGCACGTTGTCTATAACATTGTTCCTCATCATGTAATGCCGCTTGAAAAGCAACAAGAACATGCGCTAGATCTTCCTTGATAATCACATTATGTGGATTTGCATCCACATCCCTTTGGACGGCCTCCACCTCAATACGCAAATCATTCACCCTCTTTGACAGATTACCAAGCTTCGATCTCAAAGACCTTAACGGACCTTTAAGAGTCTTTAGCCTAGAGGTAACCTTATATGCAAGCGAACCAAACACAGGCTTATCCCATGCCTGCTTAACAATCGTAACAAAATCTGGGTGAGAAGCCAAAAAATTATCAAAACGGAATGGATGTTTACCTTTGATACGGCCTCCTTCAAACATAGCTATCATAGGACAATGATCAGAGATCCCACGTGGAAGAAATTGAGCTGTAGCATTCAAAAAACCATCAAAAAAGAGAGTATTTATCATGACCCGATCAAGCTTTCGTAGAACTCCACCTCCATGCACCGGCTTCTGAGCCCAAGTATAAAATATCCCCGTATACCGCAAATCAAACAACTCTACCTCCTCAATACAATCAGCAAACTCCTCCATACGAGTATCACGATGGGAACATCCTCCAGCACTTTCATTCAGATGGAGAGTAGTGTTGAAATCCCCCACCATCATCCACGGTTCGTTTTTTGCGACGATAGCAAATCTTCTCAACTCCTCCCATAACTCCCTCCTCCTAATCATATTATTATCCGCATACACCACCGAAAATAAGAAGTACAAACGTGAACCTTTGATATGGATTTTGCAATGAACCACTTGGTCCGTTAAGGTAATAACCGAGAGGTCAAAAATCGAGGGGTTCCATGCAATAATAATGCGAGTACTTTTAGACAAAGGAGAATTATTCGCAATCCAAGACCATGACCCCATAGTAGCATTAATAACACGATCCAAGTTAGGATTAGTGACATGAGACTCCAACACAGCACAAAGCGAAAGCATATTATTACGGATAAAATACTTAACCTCACGTTGCTTGATCGCCGAATTGAGACCACGAACATTCCATACACCTATGTTCAACATGATGACCGATTAGATTTGTTAGTGTCATTCACTCCCGACACCCAAGGATTTGGTCCCTCACACAAAGAAGGGTCACGCACATTTGATTGACATTTAAGATCCCCTTCTCTATCATCGTCATCATCCGAAAGACTTGCAAAAGAATTAGAAGTGTCAATAGACACAGACCTCTTTGCTTTAAACACCGAAGGATGTACCTCAAATCTGGATGGAGCCGGAGTTTTTAGAATACCCCGAAGCTTGGGTGCTCCATTGCCATCTCTCGTCACCTCCTCCACCTCCCTCATATTTTTAATCACTTGCGATGGTTGCCCTTTATCCTCCTGTAACACCTGCTCCACTAGCTTTGGGTTTTCCTGCGATTGAAGCACTGACGGAACCTCCTTGTCCCCACCATTACCCTTCGGCACAGAAGCCTGACCCAACAGAATCTCCTTAGAAGCCCCCTTATCAATAATTGGTGCATTCACCTCCTTTTCCACTCCCGAAGAGGACCCCACAGGTTTCGGTCTCCAAGTTTGGCGTGCACCATCATTTTCCTTTGAAGGGTTTCGCTTCCTATTTGTGACCACCGTAAATCCGTCAGAATCCTTACCATTCACCGTCATTTGTTCCTTACCTTTATTCGTTGCAATATTAGCTTTAACACAAGTTGATGTTTTATGGCCAAACACCCGACAATGTGAGCATTCTATTGGTTCCCAAATATACTCAACCTTTACGGGGACAATGACTTCCTTCCCCCCATGCAAACTCGGCACCGCAACCTGAAGTTCTCTTTTAAGTTCACCAATCGCCCAAACATCGACCAGGACCTTTGCAAATCCCGGACGTCCCCACGCCTTATCACACATCGAGGCCGTGTATTCATCCATCATTTTAGGGACTCCAAGAGCACTAGCAATTCTCCCAACGCCCTCTCTATTGAAAGCAACAAGAGGAATATTGTGAAGTTTAACCCACAATGGACACGTTGTTTGTTCAGGTTTAATCAAACCCTGTTGAGGATCCCAAGGGAGGAGAAATAATGGAATACCACGCACCATCCAAGGTCCCCCTTCAAGCACTTGTCGCAAACCATGTTCATTATCAAACCGGAAAAACAGAAATCCATTTGGATTCATCATAGAATCCTGCAATCCAAACTTTCCCCATAAAGATTGAACAATCTTCTAAACCGTGGGAAAATACAGCCGGGGTCCGAGGAAGTAACCATATAATGTAGTTTTATAAGTACCCGCAGCCTTTTCCGTAAGCTCAACCGGGAGATCAATCCTCGTAGAGTCCTTCTCCATCAAAGGAAAGTAAGGCACACTGTTACCCGTGGAGTTCATTGCATCCTTGAGAATAGCTGCATAAGAAACAGACGAAGGATGTTTCAAAAGAGAAACTTGACCAAACCGAAGAGGAACCCCATTCTTTCCCGTGAGACGATCAAACACCGATTCTCGTCCCTCAGCAGGCGCAACCTTATCCGCAGTAGCATGCACATTCCTGTCAGCAGCTGTGAACACTGATCCCTCCTTTGTGACCGTATCCAAACCCATCGACAAACCATTGTCACCAACAAAGGAGGGCATCACATTAGGCTTCGGATTGCCCTGCCCATTTCCTTTTTCCCGAACATCGACCTCCACCGCCGGCAAAACCCTAGCCGTATCATGCATGGGATTGCCATGCAAAACCCTAGGAGTAGCCGCCGCCGTTTGCATGTTCTCACCCGACACACCACTGCTGGCCATCTCAACACACACACACACTATCAAACGAAGCCAAAGAGCTGCTCTCTCCTACGATAATCCGGCCAAGACAACGAAGGTCACCGGAAATCCGGGACGCTGAAGTCTCAAACCGAACAAAACCCTAATGGGATAACGAAGATCACCGGTCCAGCCGGGATGCTGAAACCCCACGTCGAGTCTACCTTAAGAGAGAGCGAAGTCCCTGGAAACACGCTGATAGAGGGTATGAGCAAGACGAACCAAAAAAGAAGAACTACTTACCGGAAAACGATCTCCGGCCGGAAATACGCGTAACCCTAAAAAATGAAATCTGAAACCAATGAGTACGCCGCACCAGCCACATAAAATCACAGCACCTTCGTCGATAAGGAACCCTACGAAATCCAACCTAGCCAAACACGAAACAAATAACAAAAAACACCAAAACGAAAAAGAGAATCAAACCCTAATCTGAAAAAATCAGTCTCTAATCCACAAGAATCAGCCAAAACACGAGGATCATGCTTCGAGTTCATGGCCGACATGTGAAACCCTAGTCGCACCCACGAGAGAGAATCCCATGGTTTCTATCACTATGTCCACCCGATATGACGGTTTCAAGCAGCGAAAGGGTGAATCGATAACTCAGGCATACGAACAATTCTGCCTTGTACTGAATGAGCTCCACAAGAACAAGATCACTCGATCTAACACGGAAAATGGCCTCAAGTTCTTAAACAACCTCCTGTCATAATGGAAAATGTTCTTTTCTCATATCAAACACAACCATCTTATTGAGAACGTTCCAATCTATGAGCTTTATGAGATGCTTATGCAAGACGAGGATGAAGTCATGGAGATTGTGAGCACTCAGAAACCATCTTCTAAATTACAAGCTGATACCCTCGCCCTTGTGTCTGCAAAAAGCGGCAAGTCATCCAGCCGTAACTCCAAGAGAACCCAAGTGTCTAGTGAGTCAGAACCAGAAGCTGAAGAAACAGAGGAAAGTGACTCTGACCCAGAGCTGACAGAAATAAAGAAAGCAATGGACTTCATTACCAAGTATTTTCAAAGGAAGGCGTTCTTAAGGAAACCTTCATCAAATAATCAGCGATACTCTACCACTCCCAACAAGCGCCATGATTATAAAGAAAAGTATGAAGGCAAGAGAAAATCAGACAAGCACAAGCAATCAGATCATAAGGAGGAGCACGAACGATGTAGGTTCCGAGATTCAAGTTGTCTCATATAAACAGCATAAACACAGATAGCGAAAGCATAATATAAAGCTATTTAAATATGAGTGATTGTGTATACGAATATGAAACAGTGAGAGTATCAATAATAATGAACAATAAAATGATAACAAGATCAATAAATAAGCTGCTCGTATATAGATATATTTGAATAACACTAAGAACACTTTCTTGTGTGTGTATTCTAAAACCTCTCAGGTGACAATTCGTACAGTGGTAGTGGAATGGAATGTGCAATATTTTGCTCTCACAATTGTGGTAATAATTCCTACCAAAAGCTTACAAGTGTGTGCTCCACTACCCTTCTATTTATAGCCTGATAAAGTAAAAGACAGTGTACTATCTAACCCTGGGATGACACGTGGAAAGCGTGTCTCCGTCCTTTTAGGGCTGATGTGGAAAGTACGGACACGTGTCTGACACTTAGAGATTTCTATGAGACTTAAGCTTCACAGAGGTTTTCATCTACCAGTGCTCTTACGCCAGAGCTCTGATGGTATTCTGGTGTGAACATTTCTTCTGGTGGAACAGAAGAAGTCTTCTGCCAGAGCTCTGTCGAGCTCTGATGATCTTCTGGTTGATTTTCTTCTAAGTCTTCTAGAAGCTAGACTTCTCACTCACGAAAAGGCTAAAATCTTTCAAGAAAAGGAAGAAATTGAAATAAACTGGAACAAACACCTAAATCCTTTGAAAGAAAAGATTTCTGAACTTAACTTAACCTTAAAAGCAAAATCTAAAGAACTTATGGACGTTGAGAGCGACGGAATGAATATCCTAGCTCTTAAACATTATTTTCAAAAGGAAAGAGAAGTCCTCTGTCAAGATTTACTCAGAAGGGATCTTTTAATTAAGAAATATCAAGATGCACAGAAGGTGTACGAGAAAATTAATACACAAATAGGGAGACGGGGAATTGGCTTCTGTGATATAGATCCATACACTGGAAACAAAAGAAACAAGTCTCTGTCCTCTCTATTTCATATTGGAAGTACAAGAAAACCTGGATTTCCAAACTAACTCTCTGTGAGTAAATAACGAAAAGTCTCCGGGGAACCTTACCAGAGGAAACCTCTGAAGATGATAAATGTGTGGTTTGAAAATACAGATTTATCACCTTCAATCTCTGTCAAAAGAGAATCCAAACCTAAGAAATATCTGAAAACTCAAGATCAGATAGGTATGTTCAAGTTTGGTGACCCCGAGACTCAAACACAGGTTGCCTTTGTCTGCATGATAAACTCTGAAAAGAAATTATCAGCAGAGGCACCTGAGTTCAAGCCTAACGTTTCAGAAGAAAAACTTAAAGATATCTCTGAAAAAGAGTTGATGGAAATCGGGAAAAATAACTTTTACGAAAACTTCTATACACCCTCTATCGATCAAAATCTCTCCGATGAAACCTTAATATATAATTCTGTTGACTTGGAAAATAATCTCAAAGAAAAGGATGAAAGCGAGTATGGCACATGCTCTGAAAATCCAGCCTCTGTCGAAAGAGAACTAAGTGACTCAACCTCTGTATATGAGGACGATTCATCCTCTAACGAATCTGAGACTGACTCTAAGTCAGAAATAGTACCTTGTGACTAAGAGGATTTTAAACTACCCTCTGGAGTTCTTAACAGAACTATTCCTCCCAAGGATAAAATCACAAGAGTTCCTATTTGTCCAGATTTTTTGGACATGTGTATACAAACCAAAACCTCTCTTGAGCTTGAGAAAGTCAAACAACAAAAGAAAACGTCCTCTCAAAATCCAACAAGTTCAAAGACTTCAAAACCCTTAAGGACTATTGAAGAAAAACTAACATGGCAACAGAAGGGTAAATGGGCTGAAAATAACAAATCTTTTTCTTCTGTGACAGTGAAACCTGCAGAAGTTCACCACAGAAGGGGTCTACAGAAGGCTACTCTCAACAAAGGATTTTGCAAACAACAATCTAACCTACATAGGTCTTCTTGTAATAGGAAGTCAAATGTTAGGATAGAATGTAATGCCTCTGTGCCCCCATTTAATGTTTTCAATGAAAAGTTCAAGCAAATCTCTTCGCACATTCATTATTGTCATTGCTTTGATCTCATGCATCAATTAAGCCAACACTTCTCAAGTCCACACTGTTTCCTCTCTGCACCCAAAAAGAATACAAATGTCAAGGGTAAGAAAAAACAAAATGGTTCTTCAAAAGAAGCTAAAACCAAACCCAAGAATGCTAAGGCAAACTTGAAGACCCCTAACAAAGCTGGACCCATTTGGATATGGTTCCTAAAACTCTCTGATTGTCTTGCAGAAGCAGTATGTGCCAATATGATATCTTGACTCCGGATGCTCGCGGCACATGACTGGCGACAGAGGTCTACTATCCTCCTATAAAGATAAACTCGATGGTGGATCTGTGACCTTTGGTGACAACAAGAAGGGGTATATAAAAGGCTACGGAGTCATCAAGAAGGAAAACATAACCGTATGGAAAGTTGCATATGTGGATGGCCTTAAGCATAATCTTCTCAGTGTTAGCCAACTCTACGATACGGGTTTCGTCGTAATGTTCAAAAGAACCTTCTGCTCTCTACAAGGTGAGGACACAGGAGTCGAACTTCTGCAAGCCGAACGAAGAGGCGATCTTTACTTCATGAACTTCTGTGCCAAGAACAAGGAAGACAAGCTCTGCCTTGTTGCCAGTAAAAGCGAAGAAACCTGGTTATGGCATAATAGCTTCTGCCACCTAAACTTTCATACTCTAGATAAGCTTGTTAAACTTGATCTAGTCAAAGGTCTGCCAAATGTTAAATTTAATAAAGATCATTTGTGTTCTGCTTGCGAAATGGGAAAACTCAAAAGAGCTTCCCATAAAGGCAAGACTGATGTATCTTGCCCTAGGTACATGCTTCATGTTTACCTCTGCGGTCCAATCGCTACACAGAGCCTAGGTGGCAAGAAATATATTCTTGTTTTGATCGATGAATATTCAAGATTTACATGGGTTGAATTTGTCAGAAAGAAATCAGATGTTCCAAACATTCTTATAAATTTAATGAAAAGAATCCAAGTTCTGTATGAGTGCAGGATTCAGAAACTAAGAAGCGACAATGGCACAGAATTCAAAAACTCTGTCATTGAAGGCTATCTTACAGAAGAAGGCATATCCCAAAACTTCTTTGTTGCACGCACCCCACAACAGAATTGTAATAACCGGGTACGTTGTTAGTTTATTTAATTTTTATTATTTTGATTTTAAGGAAAGTTTGGAATTAGTTTTATGGAGTTATAAGTTAAGGAGTTATTCGCAATCCAAGACCATGACCCCATAGTAGCATTAATAACACGATCCAAGTTAGGATTAGTGACATGAGACTCCAACACAGCACAAAGCGAAAGCATATTATTACGGATAAAATACTTAACCTCACGTTGCTTGATCGCCGAATTGAGACCACGAACATTCCATACACCTATGTTCAACATGATGACCGATTAGATTTGTTAGTGTCATTCACTCCCGACACCCAAGGATTTGGTCCCTCACACAAAGAAGGGTCACGCACATTTGATTGACATTTAAGATCCCCTTCTCTATCATCGTCATCATCCGAAAGACTTGCAAAAGAATTAGAAGTGTCAATAGACACAGACCTCTTTGCTTTAAACACCGAAGGATGTACCTCAAATCTGGATGGAGCCGGAGTTTTTAGAATACCCCGAAGCTTGGGTGCTCCATTGCCATCTCTCGTCACCTCCTCCACCTCCCTCATATTTTTAATCACTTGCGATGGTTGCCCTTTATCCTCCTGTAACACCTGCTCCACTAGCTTTGGGTTTTCCTGCGATTGAAGCACTGACGGAACCTCCTTGTCCCCACCATTACCCTTCGGCACAGAAGCCTGACCCAACAGAATCTCCTTAGAAGCCCCCTTATCAATAATTGGTGCATTCACCTCCTTTTCCACTCCCGAAGAGGACCCCACAGGTTTCGGTCTCCAAGTTTGGCGTGCACCATCATTTTCCTTTGAAGGGTTTCGCTTCCTATTTGTGACCACCGTAAATCCGTCAGAATCCTTACCATTCACCGTCATTTGTTCCTTACCTTTATTCGTTGCAATATTAGCTTTAACACAAGTTGATGTTTTATGGCCAAACACCCGACAATGTGAGCATTCTATTGGTTCCCAAATATACTCAACCTTTACGGGGACAATGACTTCCTTCCCCCCATGCAAACTCGGCACCGCAACCTGAAGTTCTCTTTTAAGTTCACCAATCGCCCAAACATCGACCAGGACCTTTGCAAATCCCGGACGTCCCCACGCCTTATCACACATCGAGGCCCTGTATTCATCCATCATTTTAGGGACTCCAAGAGCACTAGCAATTCTCCCAACGCCCTCTCTATTGAAAGCAACAAGAGGAATATTGTGAAGTTTAACCCACAATGGACACGTTGTTTGTTCAGGTTTAATCAAACCCTGTTGAGGATCCCAAGGGAGGAGAAATAATGGAATACCACGCACCATCCAAGGTCCCCCTTCAAGCACTTGTCGCAAACCATGTTCATTATCAAACCGGAAAAACAGAAATCCATTTGGATTCATCATAGAATCCTGCAATCCAAACTTTCCCCATAAAGATTGAACAATCTTCTAAACCGTGGGAAAATACAGCCGGGGTCCGAGGAAGTAACCATATAATGTAGTTTTATAAGTACCCGCAGCCTTTTCCGTAAGCTCAACCGGGAGATCAATCCTCGTAGAGTCCTTCTCCATCAAAGGAAAGTAAGGCACACTGTTACCCGTGGAGTTCATTGCATCCTTGAGAATAGCTGCATAAGAAACAGACGAAGGATGTTTCAAAAGAGAAACTTGACCAAACCGAAGAGGAACCCCATTCTTTCCCGTGAGACGATCAAACACCGATTCTCGTCCCTCAGCAGGCGCAACCTTATCCGCAGTAGCATGCACATTCCTGTCAGCAGCTGTGAACACTGATCCCTCCTTTGTGACCGTATCCAAACCCATCGACAAACCATTGTCACCAACAAAGGAGGGCATCACATTAGGCTTCGGATTGCCCTGCCCATTTCCTTTTTCCCGAACATCGACCTCCACCGCCGGCAAAACCCTAGCCGTATCATGCATGGGATTGCCATGCAAAACCCTAGGAGTAGCCGCCGCCGTTTGCATGTTCTCACCCGACACACCACTGCTGGCCATCTCAACACACACATACACTATCAAACGAAGCCAAAGAGCTGCTCTCTCCTACGATAATCCGGCCAAGACAACGAAGGTCACCGGAAATCCGGGACGCTGAAGTCTCAAACCGAACAAAACCCTAATGGGATAACGAAGATCACCGGTCCAGCCGGGATGCTGAAACCCCACGTCGAGTCTACCTTAAGAGAGAGCGAAGTCCCTGGAAACACGCTGATAGAGGGTATGAGCAAGACGAACCAAAAAAGAAGAACTACTTACCGGAAAACGATCTCCGGCCGGAAATACGCGTAACCCTAAAAAATGAAATCTGAAACCAATGAGTACGCCGCACCAGCCACATAAAATCACAGCACCTTCGTCGATAAGGAACCCTACGAAATCCAACCTAGCCAAACACGAAACAAATAACAAAAAACACCAAAACGAAAAAGAGAATCAAACCCTAATCTGAAAAAATCAGTCTCTAATCCACAAGAATCAGCCAAAACACGAGGATCATGCTTCGAGTTCATGGCCGACATGTGAAACCCTAGTCGCACCCACGAGAGAGAATCCCATGGTTTCTATCACTATGTCCACCCGATATGACGGTTTCAAGCAGCGAAAGGGTGAATCGATAACTCAGGCATACGAACAATTCTGCCTTGTACTGAATGAGCTCCACAAGAACAAGATCACTCGATCTAACACGGAAAATGGCCTCAAGTTCTTAAACAACCTCCTGTCATAATGGAAAATGTTCTTTTCTCATATCAAACACAACCATCTTATTGAGAACGTTCCAATCTATGAGCTTTATGAGATGCTTATGCAAGACGAGGATGAAGTCATGGAGATTGTGAGCACTCAGAAACCATCTTCTAAATTACAAGCTGATACCCTCGCCCTTGTGTCTGCAAAAAGCGGCAAGTCATCCAGCCGTAACTCCAAGAGAACCCAAGTGTCTAGTGAGTCAGAACCAGAAGCTGAAGAAACAGAGGAAAGTGACTCTGACCCAGAGCTGACAGAAATAAAGAAAGCAATGGACTTCATTACCAAGTATTTTCAAAGGAAGGCGTTCTTAAGGAAACCTTCATCAAATAATCAGCGATACTCTACCACTCCCAACAAGCGCCATGATTATAAAGAAAAGTATGAAGGCAAGAGAAAATCAGACAAGCACAAGCAATCAGATCATAAGGAGGAGCACGAACGATGTAGGTTCCGAGATTCAAGTTGTCTCATATAAACAGCATAAACACAGATAGCGAAAGCATAATATAAAGCTATTTAAATATGAGTGATTGTGTATACGAATATGAAACAGTGAGAGTATCAATAATAATGAACAATAAAATGATAACAAGATCAATAAATAAGCTGCTCGTATATAGATATATTTGAATAACACTAAGAACACTTTCTTGTGTGTGTATTCTAAAACCTCTCAGGTGACAATTCGTACAGTGGTAGTGGAATGGAATGTGCAATATTTTGCTCTCACAATTGTGGTAATAATTCCTACCAAAAGCTTACAAGTGTGTGCTCCACTACCCTTCTATTTATAGCCTGATAAAGTAAAAGACAGTGTACTATCTAACCCTGGGATGACACGTGGAAAGCGTGTCTCCGTCCTTTTAGGGCTGATGTGGAAAGTACGGACACGTGTCTGACACTTAGAGATTTCTATGAGACTTAAGCTTCACAGAGGTCTTCATCTACCAGTGCTCTTACGCCAGAGCTCTGATGGTATTCTGGTGTGAACATTTCTTCTGGTGGAACAGAAGAAGTCTTCTGCCAGAGCTCTGTCGAGCTCTGATGATCTTCTGGTTGATTTTCTTCTAAGTCTTCTAGAAGCTAGACTTCTCACTCACGAAAAGGCTAAAATCTTTCAAGAAAAGGAAGAAATTGAAATAAACTGGAACAAACACCTAAATCCTTTGAAAGAAAAGATTTCTGAACTTAACTTAACCTTAAAAGCAAAATCTAAAGAACTTATGGACGTTGAGAGCGACGGAATGAATATCCTAGCTCTTAAACATTATTTTCAAAAGGAAAGAGAAGTCCTCTGTCAAGATTTACTCAGAAGGGATCTTTTAATTAAGAAATATCAAGATGCACAGAAGGTGTACGAGAAAATTAATACACAAATAGGGAGACGGGGAATTGGCTTCTGTGATATAGATCCATACACTGGAAACAAAAGAAACAAGTCTCTGTCCTCTCTATTTCATATTGGAAGTACAAGAAAACCTGGATTTCCAAACTAACTCTCTGTGAGTAAATAACGAAAAGTCTCCGGGGAACCTTACCAGAGGAAACCTCTGAAGATGATAAATGTGTGGTTTGAAAATACAGATTTATCACCTTCAATCTCTGTCAAAAGAGAATCCAAACCTAAGAAATATCTGAAAACTCAAGATCAGATAGGTATGTTCAAGTTTGGTGACCCCGAGACTCAAACACAGGTTGCCTTTGTCTGCATGATAAACTCTGAAAAGAAATTATCAGCAGAGGCACCTGAGTTCAAGCCTAACGTTTCAGAAGAAAAACTTAAAGATATCTCTGAAAAAGAGTTGATGGAAATCGGGAAAAATAACTTTTACGAAAACTTCTATACACCCTCTATCGATCAAAATCTCTCCGATGAAACCTTAATATATAATTCTGTTGACTTGGAAAATAATCTCAAAGAAAAGGATGAAAGCGAGTATGGCACATGCTCTGAAAATCCAGCCTCTGTCGAAAGAGAACTAAGTGACTCAACCTCTGTATATGAGGACGATTCATCCTCTGACGAATCTGAGACTGACTCTAAGTCAGAAATAGTACCTTGTGACTAAGAGGATTTTAAACTACCCTCTGGAGTTCTTAACAGAACTATTCCTCCCAAGGTTAAAATCACAAGAGTTCCTATTTGTCCAGATTTTTTGGACATGTGTATACAAACCAAAACCTCTCTTGAGCTTGAGAAAGTCAAACAACAAAAGAAAACGTCCTCTCAAAATCCAACAAGTTCAAAGACTTCAAAACCCTTAAGGACTATTGAAGAAAAACTAACATGGCAACAGAAGGGTAAATGGGCTGAAAATAACAAATCTTTTTCTTCTGTGACAGTGAAACCTGCAGAAGTTCACCACAGAAGGGGTCTACAGAAGGCTACTCTCAACAAAGGATTTTGCAAACAACAATCTAACCTACATAGGTCTTCTTGTAATAGGAAGTCAAATGTTAGGATAGAATGTAATGCCTCTGTGCCCCCATTTAATGTTTTCAATGAAAAGTTCAAGCAAATCTCTTCGCACATTCATTATTGTCATTGCTTTGATCTCATGCATCAATTAAGCCAACACTTCTCAAGTCCACACTGTTTCCTCTCTGCACCAAAAAGAATACAAATGTCAAGGGTAAGAAAAAACAAAATGGTTCTTCAAAAGAAGCTAAAACCAAACCCAAGAATGCTAAGGCAAACTTGAAGACCCCTAACAAAGCTGGACCCATTTGGATATGGTTCCTAAAACTCTCTGATTGTCTTGCAGAAGCAGTATGTGCCAATATGATATCTTGACTCCGGATGCTCGCGGCACATGACTGGCGACAGAGGTCTACTATCCTCCTATAAAGATAAACTCGATGGTGGATCTGTGACCTTTGGTGACAACAAGAAGGGGTATATAAAAGGCTACGGAGTCATCAAGAAGGAAAACATAACCGTATGGAAAGTTGCATATGTGGATGGCCTTAAGCATAATCTTCTCAGTGTTAGCCAACTCTACGATACGGGTTTCGTCGTAATGTTCAAAAGAACCTTCTGCTCTCTACAAGGTGAGGACACAGGAGTCGAACTTCTGCAAGCCGAACGAAGAGGCGATCTTTACTTCATGAACTTCTGTGCCAAGAACAAGGAAGACAAGCTCTGCCTTGTTGCCAGTAAAAGCGAAGAAACCTGGTTATGGCATAATAGCTTCTGCCACCTAAACTTTCATACTCTAGATAAGCTTGTTAAACTTGATCTAGTCAAAGGTCTGCCAAATGTTAAATTTAATAAAGATCATTTGTGTTCTGCTTGCGAAATGGGAAAACTCAAAAGAGCTTCCCATAAAGGCAAGACTGATGTATCTTGCCCTAGGTACATGCTTCATGTTTACCTCTGCGGTCCAATCGCTACACAGAGCCTAGGTGGCAAGAAATATATTCTTGTTTTGATCGATGAATATTCAAGATTTACATGGGTTGAATTTGTCAGAAAGAAATCAGATGTTCCAAACATTCTTATAAATTTAATGAAAAGAATCCAAGTTCTGTATGAGTGCAGGATTCAGAAACTAAGAAGCGACAATGGCACAGAATTCAAAAACTCTGTCATTGAAGGCTATCTTACAGAAGAAGGCATATCCCAAAACTTCTTTGTTGCACGCACCCCACAACAGAATTGTAATAACCGGGTACGTTGTTAGTTTATTTAATTTTTATTATTTTGATTTTAAGGAAAGTTTGGAATTAGTTTTATGGAGTTATAAGTTAAGGGGTAAACTTTAATTTTAATTTATAAGTTAAAGGGTGTAAATTGCCATTTGGTATTACTTGAGGGGTTAGTTGGTTAATTGATGGATGAGGTGTCAAACACCACCACCTCTTTTTCTTTAAAGAAAGAGAGAGGTGTCTCTCTTGAGAGCATTTTAACAAATATATATGTGAGGGTGTGTGTATGTGGGTTTTATTCACGACAAGAGAAGAGAAGGGAGAAAAGAGAGGAAATTGAGAGAGGAAGGCTAAGAAGAAGAAGAAGCAGATTATGTTCAGCTGAAAGGCTTACTAACAAGCCGTGGAAACAAAGGTAACAATCCTATAAGTTCATCCTTTTATGTTTATTAGTTTTCTAAAAGGGTTTAGAAATGCGTTTTGATGAAGTATGGATGTTTTTGGGAAACTGAGTTTATGGATAGTTTCTATTTATGGTCTTAAGTATTTCTGCATAATTACAGAAACATTCATGGCCTAAAACCATAATTTTCTGGGTTTAGTATGAACTTAGTTGACTGAGATAGTTATGAAGGTCGCAGTAGTGGGTTGCGACAGTTATGATAGTTGCGACAGTTATGAGTATCGCAACCTTGGGTTGTGACAAGCTCATCATTATCGCATTGGTTAGTTGCGACAAGTGGTGTATCTCAACAGTTGGTTGCGACATGATGTATATCGCAACAGTTGGTTGCGATATGCTATTGTGTCGCAGTAGTTAATTGCGATAAGGACTGTATATTTCTACAAGGGGTTATTGCAGTAGTTGATTGCGATAAGAATCGAGGATTTTGGATTATTTATTATTCTTAGTCTTTAAGGGTCCTGAACAGTAGATTAATACCAGTACTTTATGTATATGAGTATTTCAGATTTCTGTGAAGTTGGTGACGAAGATTCTTACGACTTTAATTAGAGCAACGCGACTACAATCAGGTGAGTTTTACTTTAAAATGTTTTCAAACTGGAATACATGTATGTTTTGATTGAGGATGTGATAGATGGTCTGATTATGTGTTTATGTTTGAAATATAATATATTGAGATGTATATTGTATTTACATGAGCATTACACTACACGAGTGCACGTTGGCCGGGCTTAGGACCGGTGGAGTTTTGGCTGTACGGAGGGACAGCGGTGTTGGCTGTAATTTTAGTACAGCGGAGTAAACTGATTAGTTGGCTCGCAACCAACTAATTTGGCCATGGGAATGAGGAGTTGTACACATCGCACGAGTCTTGCTTGGTATTTAATTATTTGTGGTATATGCGTGTTTTTACAAAGGTTTACTAAACTGACGGGGATTATCTCACTAGACCGTTTGGTCTAACCCTCATTTTGTTTTCAAAAATATGTATTCCAGTTCGAGGAACTTTTAATAGCAAAGGGAAGGATAAAGTGTAGTATGCGGTTGATAGCTGACGAAGATTAGGAAATGCTTATTACTTGTATTGTATAGGTTTGGAGACTATGGGACCGTACGTGATTTTTTATGTATCTTTTGTTATGAATATAACGACATTATGCAATAAATGTTATTTGTTGTATGTTTTGGAAACTGGGTCGTTACAGATGGTATCAGAGCCCTAGTTTAAGGGATTTAGGTATTCGGATCCATACCTAGACTTAAACTGCATGTGAAGTAGGATGTCCTTGTTATATTAGAACCTTGGGATGTTAAATATAAAAAGGTAGAAGGAACATCATGTAAGGTAATTTCAAATTACATTTGGCCAGTGTAATTGTGAACTTACAGGTACATGTTTGAACTGGAATATCTTATTATATGGGGTATGTGCTTATGTGTATATTAACTCTATATAAATCAACAGAATGGCAAGTCGGACTCGACATATGGATAGAGATGAAGACATGTATATTTCTATAAACTCTACACGTGCTAAAGTGCTATTTGACTTCGGTGCAAACCGATGAACTGTGTCTTCTTCTTTTGTTGCTTATTTGCATTAGAAAGTATTTGATAATTCTGTTATAGATATAGATGGGTGTGGAATGCCTATTAAGTTATTTTCGATAGCCTTGTTGGAGTTCGATGTAGTAGTAAGAATAAAGCAACCGTACCTTTTCGCCTAAACCGAATTCCGAGACCGAATTCTTTTAAGGGGGAGATGTTGAAATAACCGGGTACGTTGTTAGTTTATTTATTTTTTATTATTTTGATTTTAAGGTAAGTTTGGAATTAGTTTTATGGAGTTATAAGTGAAGGGGTAAACTTTAATTTTAATTTATAAGTTAAAGGGTGTAAATTGCCATTTGGTATTACTTTAGGGGTTAGTTGGTTAATTGATGGATGAGGTGACAAACACCACCGCCTCTTTTTCTTTAAAGAAAGAGAGAGGTGTCTCTCTTGAGAGCATTTTAACAAATTTCTAAGTGAGGGTGTGCGTGTGTGGGTTTTATTCACGACAAGAGAAGAGAAGAGAGAAAAGAGAGGAAATTGAGAGAGGAAGGCTAAGAAGAAGAAGAAGCAGATTATGTTCAGCTGAAAGGCTTACTAACAAGCTGTGGAAACAAAGGTAACAATCCTACAAGTTCATCCTTTTATGCTTATTAGTTTTCTAAAAGGGTTTAGAAATGGGTTTTGATGAAGCATGGATGTTTTTGGGAAACTGAGTTTATGGATAGTTTCTATTTATGGTCTTAAGTATTTCTGCATAATTACAGAAACATTCATGGCCTAAAACCATAATTTTCTGGGTTAAGTATGAACTTAGGTATGAAGGTCGCAGTAGTGGGTTGCGACAGTTATGATAGTTGCGACAGTTATGAGTATCACAACCTTGGGTTTCGACAAGCTCATCGTTATCGCAATGGTTAGTTGCGACAAGTGGTGTATCACACCAGTTGGTTGCGACATGATGTATATCGCAACAGTTGGTTGCGATATGCTACTGTGTCGCAGTAGTTAATTGCGATAAGGACTGTGTATTGCGACAAGGGGTTATCACAGTAGTTGATTGCGATAAGAATCGAGGATTTTGGATTATTTAATATTCTTAGTCTTTAAGGGTCCTGAACAGTAGATTAATACCAGTACTTTATGTATATGAGTATTTCATATTTCTGTGAAGTTGGTGACGAAGATTCTTACGACTTTAATTAGAGTAATGCGACTACAATCAGGTGAGTTTTACTTTAAAATGTTTTTAAGACAGGTCTCCCCACGTGAGACTAGGTCAAACCAATGTCCCTGAGTTGGGCATTGACTACGTGAGATTCTGAAGATCTCAGGACTAGGTTGTGTTCCATCTAAGCAAGCCACATAGGCTTCAGCGTGTGGTTCTGTCCTAGTGATGTCCTGGGGCGATGGGACATCATTACCAAATATGGATTCCCCGGTTTCGTGCATACCAGAGGCATGAAGAGTTGTCTCTGATGGGTCAGACTGGTTAGTGTTCGAGGTGTGCACCTCTGTTTCAATGTCCATTTGGCCTTGATCGCCATAAACAGATTATGTGATAGCACTGGGAGATGGGCTAGGAAAACGCACGTGTGTGTTCACAAGAACATCTTTTTCTATACTCACGTTTCCCTCGGCTCCTAGGGTTTCAGAAGACTCAGATGTCTCTCCCTCAGATTCCTCTTCCTCACTACTGCCAGAGGAGGATGAAATATCTTCCACCTCCAATGCAGTTTCCCTAACTTCCTCCTGGACAACCTCCCGAGGGGATGCTCTGCCGGCTACTTCCTCCTCCACAATGTTATCAGAGGTAGACCCCAATGTGGGTACTCTGACCTCTGGTCTGACCACTTCTTCCTCTTCTCTCACCACACTAGCAGACTCTATAGAGGGCTCAGGACCTATATATGCTGGGGATCTCACCTCAGGTTCTTGAGGTTGAGCAACATGTCTATAGTTTTGTAACGAAATGTGTTGTGGGTTTATCAGAGAGAGCATAGTTTGAGGGACTCTTCTGGTGTTAGGGTACGTACCTGTGGTTGTCGGATTGAATCTTGACATTACCCATCCAGGAGTTGGATTGCTCTGCTGAACAAGTTGCAGGTGTAGAAATGCTTCTCTTATCACAAGGCTAATGAACCTTGGAAATCTGATGTGTTTCAGATTCCTGTGTGTTCCTACAACACCTCCTTTTGCCAGAGTCGTCGTCTTGGTGTTGATAGCATTCAGAAGCTCTTCGTACAAGATTTTGGCATAATCAAAATGCCTATTGAAGTACAAACCATACATGATTTGCAGAATCTCAGTGCTGACTTGGTCTTGGCTACCACTTTTAGAGGTCAGGGTGCGGTTGAGTGTGGAGAACATAAAATTCCACACTGGAGGTAGATTACCCCTTTTGAAATCTGCAATCTTGGTTAAATCTTTGTTGTAGCCCAAGAATTTTACAAATGGAAGAAGAATAAGGAATTTTGGGGGGTTTTTCAAATGCAGGGATTCCCAACTATTCTTTGGTTTGCATTCCAAATATTCTTCTAAAGGTCTTGTCACGAATGCGAACCGTTCCTGCTCCTCCACCACTTCCTGAGTCGACATTCCCAATGATCCCTTTCCTCTCTGGAATGAACTGGCATGTTTTCCACCATTGTTAGAAATATATCTGTGGAAGGTCTTCGTCGAACTTTGTAATGGCTTGAAAGATTTCTGAGTTTCTGAAGAACTCGACGAATACATGATAAGTGGGCAAAAAGTTGGCTGAATTGGCATCGAATCTGTAGTTGTTAGCTACAAACTCATAGGGTTCGATCACTATTTGATCTACGGGCACTATTCTGCTTGATTCAGCAAAGTTTGCTTGTTCTGCCATTGTTGCAGGTTTTAATGTTTGAAGAACACAAAGGTATTTGAGCAAAGGAGGGAAAAATTTGAAGGTTTGAATACTTAGAAGGCGTAAGAAATGAAATGGGTCAATGGAATGGATATTTATATTCAAAATATCTGGCTGGATAACCATCGTAGGTACTGTAGGTCCTTGAGTGTCAGATAGTGGAACGGCCTCTACAGTAGAACATGGAAACAGCTAACGGTTGGTCTTTCAATCAAAAGATGCCACGTGAGTTTTGGGTCTGACAACCTTTGGGCTATGGAACCGTCACGGTTAGAGATTTGTGGGTGACATGTGGTTGACGTTCAAAAATAACCCGCACTTCTGATGATAGTACTTCTGATGACAAGGCAGAGAATTGGCAGAGCTCTGGTGGAACTCAGCACATTTTGTCTCTGATGAGTGACCTTGTACATTCTTTCAGGTAACCCAAAATGTTTTGTTAGCTCCAATCTTTATGTTTATAAAAGTATTGAAAAATAGGCTAAGTATAGAAGTCTTCGACAGAGGCTCTGCCGAGTCACCGAGAAGATCGAAGTGAAGAATCGCCAGAAGACTCATCTCAGCGGACAAGGCCACAGAGCCTCTGTCATACTTGACAGAGCCTCTGTGGTATAAAGACTAAAGATCTATACAAGGACAATCGTGCTTCTCACGATTTCTGCTGTACGAAGATTCTGAAGATCATTCGTACAAGGCGTGACCTGACAACTCCACGTGTCAAACTCTGATGGGTCTCAGCCTTAGCAGTAGTCGGCGCATTTAATTAACGTTGTACTAACAACAGTACCAGAATAGTGTTTTAGTACCTTCAGTCCTTGTTGTCTAGAACTTGTCCCCTTTAGAAGTAGTATAAATAGAAGACTCATGTTGAGTTCTTCTATTAAGCTTTGCACAATACACACACCATTAGAACATAATTCTTGTTATATCACCGGTGTTCTTGGTGTTCTATTTATATCAATATACAGTGGGTTATTGAGCTATTTATTTGTGTTATTTACATCTCACGTATTTGATATAGTGTGTTCTTCTACCTTATTATATCTTTTAGTTCTTAAAAAACGCTTCCGCATTATATCTTGTTTGAACTATTAGATAGAATCATCATTGTTAAGCAAAACATCAACCAACAATTGGTATCAGAGCCATCCTTGATTTTCTATATCAAGTGATCCTCTCTTGCAATGATTTTTGGTAGAAACCTGGAGTAATTTTAACCTGTTCTTCACTTATTTTAAAAACAGCCTATGTTTTTCTGCCATTCTCGACCTGTTCGACTTTGGTAAACTTACAGTCTGTTACTTCGGTTAAATCTCCATTTTAGTGCATTGTTCAAAGTTTCTAAGCTTATAAACACTGTTCGAAGCTTCCACTTCATCCTCTGAAAGTTTACTATTCATACCCTATTTTCTGGACTTCTCATCCTCTTTCAAAATGACAAACACAAACAACTTTTTCACCGCTGGTTCTTTAACCAAGCCACCTACACTATTTAGAGATGAGTACCCTCAGTGGAAGATACGAATGATTCACTTCTTCGAGGGTACTGACAAAGAACTCGTCTACTATATCAACAATCCTCCGTTCGTACCAATGATCACAGTACCCCGTGTACCTGCCACAGACGACACTCCAGAAATCCCTGAGCACGAGAAACCAAAGACCAAGGACAAGTGGCCAGATCTTGATTGGGCAAAATATGAAGTTGCTCAGAAGACTAAGAGACTTCTGATCATGGCCATACCCAATGACCTTTTCCAATCCCTAGATGCGTGTGAATCTGCATACGATCTGTGGAAGGAACTAGAAAAACAACTGGAGGGTGGGCCCCAAACTCAGAAGAACCGCAGAGCCCAATGCATCAACGAGTACTACGCATTCAAAGCTCTACCGACAGAATCTCTACAGTCAACATATGATCGGTTCAACTCTCTAATTAACAAGTGCAAGAAGTTCGGAATCCACAGAACTTCTGAGGAGAACAATGTCATGTTCCTAAAGAGTCTCAATGAAGAATGGCTCCAGTTGTCTATGTCTCTGCAAACAAATCAGGACTTAGACTCCTGGACTCTGTCAGATCTCTATGGAACGTTGGCAGCCCAAGAGCCTCATATTGCACAAGCAAAAGCTCAAATCAGTGCACCTCTTGCGCTGGTTGGTAAGGCTACGGAAGCTAAAGAGAAGCCGAAGAAGGAGAAAGCTGTAGAAGAAAAGGAGAAGAAGAAGAAGATCTTGATCGTTGATAGTGAAGAGGAGGCGGTGGTGGAAGAAGAGGAGGTAATTATGGCCTCTATAGCTAAATCGTCAGCTCTTTTAACAAGGGAATTCAGCAGAGGATATCAGAAGAAGTCTGGTAATGAATGCTATGGAAGAGAAGGGTCAAATGACAAGAACGACAGAGGTGTTGACCAACAGAGGTCGAATGACAGGAATGACAGAGGTGGTGACCGACAGAGGTCAGACGACAAAGCTGGCAACGCTCCACAGAACCAAGGATGTTACAATTGTGGTAAGCCAGGCCACTACGCCAATGAATGCAGTAGCAAAGCAAACTGCCCTCAGAGGGATTTTGCTTTCTACAAAAAGAAAGCAGAATATTATGCTCAGAATCACTTATGGTGAATCAAGAAAACTGTCAGTCAGATACATCCTCTGACGAAGGAGAAAAGAAGATCGCCCTGTTCTGTGGCATGGCAGAGGTCAGCTCCGACTCCGATAGTAAGGTATCCACTTTTGACTCTTACTCTAATCAAGCGGAAGCTGATTTGCTAAAACTGAACATTGAATACACAGAACTTAAAAAGACCTGCAAAAGTGTTCAGAAGAAGCTTACCTTCTTTGAGAGAGAAGCTAGACTTCTCACTTAAGAAAAGGCTAAAATCGTTCAAGAAAAGGAAGAAATTGAAACAAACTGGAACAAACACCTAAATCCTTTGAAAGAAAAGATTTCTGAAGTTAACTTAACCTTAAAAGCAAAATCTATAGAACTTATGGACGTTGAGAGCGACAGAATGAATATCCTAGCTCTTAAACATTATTTTCAAAAGGAAAGAGAAGTCCTCTGTCAAGATTTACTCAGAAGAGATCTTTTAATTAAGAAATATCAAGATGCACAGAAGGTGTACGAGAAAATTAATACACAAATAGGGAGACGGGGAATTGGCTTCTGTGATATAGATCCATACACTGGAAACAAAAGAAACAAGTCTCTGCCCTCTCTATTTCATATTGGAAGTACAAGAAAACCTGGATTTCCAAACTTACTCTCTGTGAGCAAAAGACGAAAAGTCTCTGGGGAACCTCACCAGAGGAAACCTCTGAAGATGATAAATGTGTGGTTTGAAAACACAGATTTATCACCTTCAATCTCTGTCAAAAGAGAATCCAAACCTAAGAAATATCTGAAAACTCAAGATCAGATAGGTATGTTCAAGTTTGGTGACCCCGAGACTCAAACACAGGTTGCCTTTGTCTGCATGATAAACTCTGAAAAGAAATTATCGGCAGAGGCACCTGAGTTTAAGCCTAACGTTTCAGAAGAAAAACTTAAAGATATCTTTGAAAAAGAGTTGATGGAAATCAGGAAAAATAACTTTTACGAAAACTTTTATACACCCTCTATCGATCAAAATCTCTCCGATGAAACCTTAATAGATAATTCTGTTGACTTGGAAAATAATCTCAAAGAAAAGGATGAAAGCGAGTATGGCACATGCTCTGAAAATCCAGCCTCTGTCGAAAGAGAACTAAGTGACTGAACCTCTGTATATGAGGACGATTCATCCTCTGACAAATCTGAGACTGACTCTAAGTCAGAGATAGTACCTTGTGACTCAGAGGATTTTAAACTACCCTCTGGAGTTCTTAACAGAACTATTCCTCCCAAGGAGAAAATCACAAGAGTTCCTATCTGTCCAGATTTTTTGGACATGTGTATACAAGCCAAAACCTCTCTTGAGCTTGAGAAAATCAAACAACAAAAGAAAACGCCCTCTCAAAATCCAACAAGTTCAAAGACTTCAAAACCCTTAAGGCCTATTGAAGAAAAACTAACATGGCAACAGAAGGGTAAATGGGCTGAAAATAACAAATCTTTTTCTTCTGTGACAGTGAAACCTGCAGAAGTTCACCACAGAAGGGGTCTACAGAAGACTACTCTCAACAAAGGATTTTGCAAACAACAATCTAACCTACATAGGTCTTCTTGTAATAGGAAGTCAAATGTTAGGATAGAATGTAATGCCTTTGTGCCCCCATTTAATGTTTTCAATGAAAAGTTCAAGCAAATCTCTTCGCACATTCATTATTGTCATTGCTTTGATCTCATGCATCAATTAAGCCAACACTTCTCAAGTCCACACTGTTTCCTCTCTGAACCCAAAAAGAATACAAATGTCAAGGGTAAGAAGAAACAAAATGGTTCTTCAAAAGAAGCTAAAACCAAACCCAAGAATGCTAAGGCAAACTTGAAGACCCCTAACAAAGCTGGACCCATTTGGATATGGTTACCTAAAACTCTCTGATTGTCTTGCAGAAGCAGTATGTGCCAATATGATATCTTGACTTCGGATGCTCGCGGCACATGACTGGCGACATAGGTCTACTATCCTCCTATAAAGATAAACTCGATGGAGGATCTGTGACCTTTGGTGACAACAAGAAGGGATATATAAAAGGCTATAGAGTCATCAAGAAGGAAAACATAACCGTATGCAAAGTTGCATATGTGGATGGACTTAAGCATAATCTTCTCAGTGTTAGCCAACTCTACGATACGGGTTTCGTCGTAATGTTCAAAAGAACCTTCTGCTCTCTACAAGGTGAGGACACAGGAGTCGAACTTCTGCGAGCCGAACGAAGAGGCGATCTTTACTTCATGAACTTCTGTGCCAAGAACAAGGAAGACAAGCTCTGCCTTGTTGCCAGTAAAAGCGAAGAAACCTGGTTATGGCATAACAGGTTCTGCCACCTAAACTTTCATACTCTAGATAATCTTGTTAAACTTGATCTAGTCAAAGGTCTGCGAAATGTTAAATTTAATAAAGATCATTTGTGCTCTGCTTGCGTAATGGGAAAACTCAAAAGAGCTTCCCATAAAGGCAAGACTGATGTATCTTGCCCTAGGCCTCTGTACATGCTTCATGTTTACCTCTGCGGTCCAATCGCTACCCAGAGCCTAGGTGGAAAGAAATATATACTTGTTTTGATCGATGAATATTCATGATTTACATGGGTTGAATTTTTCAGAAAGAAATCAGATGTTCCAAACATTCTGATAAATTTAATGAAAAGAATCCAAGTTCTGTATGAGTGCAGGATTCAGAAACTAAGAAGCGACAATGGCACAGAATTCAAAAACTCTGTCATTGAAGCTTATCTTACAGAAGAAGGCATATCACAAAACTTCTCTGCTGCACGCACCCCACAACAGAATTGTAATAACCGGGTACGTTGTTAGTTTATTTAATTTTTATTATTTTGATTTTAAGGTAAGTTTGGAATTAGTTTTATGGAGTTATAAGTTAAGGGGTAAACTTTAATTTTAATTTATAAGTTAAAGGGTCTAAATTGCCATTTGGTATTACTTGAGGGGTTAGTTGGTTAATTGATGGATGAGGTGTCAAACACCACCACCTCTTTTTCTTTAAAGAAAGAGAGAGGTGTCTCTCTTGAGAGCATTTTAACAAATATATAAGTGAGGGTGTGTGTGTGTGGGTTTTATTAACGACAAGAGAAGAGAAGTGAGAAAAGAGAGGAAATTGAGTGAGGAAGGCTAAGAAGAAGAAGAAGTAGATTATGTTCAGGTGAAAGGCTTACTAACAAGCTGTGGAAACAAAGGTAACAATCCTACAAGTTCATCCTTTTATGTTTATTAGTTTTCTAAAAGGGTTTAGAAATGGGTTTTGATGAAGTATGGATGTTTTTGGGAAACTGAGTTTATGGATAGTTTCTATTTATGGTCTTAAGTATTTCTGCATAATTACAGAAACATTCATGGCCTAAAACCATAATTTTCTGGGTTAAGTATGAACTTAGTTGACTGAGATAGTTATGAAGGTCGCAGTAGTGGGTTGCGATAGTTATGATAGTTGCGACAGTTATGAGTATCGCAACCTTGGGTTGCGACAAGCTCATCGTTATCGCAATGGTTAATTGCGACAAATGGTGTATCTCAACAGTTGGTTGCGACATGATGTATATCGCAACAATTGGTTGGGATATGCTACTGTGTCGCAGTAGTTAATTGCGATAAGGACTGTGTATTGCGACAAAGGGGTTATCGCAGTAGTTGATTGCGATAAGAATCGATGATTTTAGATTATTTATTATTCTTAGTCTTTAAGGGTCCTGCACAGTAGATTAATACCAGTATTTTATGTATATGAGTATTTTAGATTTCTGTGAAGTTGGTGACGAAGATTCTTACGACTTTAATTAGAGTAACGCGACTACAATCAGGTGAGTTTTACTTTAAAATATTTTCAAACTGGAATACATGTATGTGTGGATTGAGAATGTGATAGATGGTGTGATTATGTGTTTATGTTTGAAATATAATATATTGAGATGTATATTGTATTTACATGAGCATTACACTACACGAGTGCACGTTGGCCGGGCTTAGGACCGGTGGAGTTTTGGCTGTACGGAGGGACATCGGTGTTGGCTGTAATTTTAGTACAGCGGAGTAAATTGATTAGTTGGCTCGCAACCAACTAATTTGGCCATGGGAATGAGGAGTTGTACACATCGCACAAGTCTTGCTTGGTATTTAATTATTTGTGGTATATTTGTGTTTTTACAAAGGTTTACTAAACTGACGGGGATTATCTCACAAGACCGTTTGGTCTAACCCTCATTTTGTTTTCAAAAATATGTATTCCAGGTCGAGGAACTTTTAATAGCAAAGGGAAGGATAAAGTGTAGTATGCGGTTGATAGCTGACGAAGATTAGGAAATGCTTATGTCTTGTATTGTATAGGTTTGGAGACTATGGGACCGTACGTGATTTATTATGTATCTTTTGTTATGAATATAACGACGTTATGCAATATATGTTATTTGTTGTATGTTTGGGAAACTGGGTCGTTACAGATGGTATCAGAGCCCTAGTTTAAGGGATTTAGGTATTCGGATCCATACCTAGACTTAAACTGCATGTGAAGTAGGATGTCCTCGATATATTAGAACATTGGGATGTTATATATAAAAATGTAGAAGGAACATCATGTAAGGTAATTTCAAATTACATTTGGCTAGCGTAATTGTGAACTTACAGGTACATGTTTGAACTGGAATATCTTATTATATGGGGTATGTGCTTATGTGTATATTAACTCTATAAAAATCAACAGAATGGCAAGTCGGACTCGACATATGGATAGAGATGAAGACAGGTATATTTCTATAAACTCTACACGTGCTAATGTACTATTTGACTTCGGTGCAAACCGATGAACTGTGTCTTCTTCTTTTGTTGCTTATTTGCATTAGAAAAGTATTTGATAATTCTGTTATAAAAATAGATGGGTGTGGAATGCCTATTAAGTTATTTTCGATAGCCTTGTTGGAGTTCGATGTAGTAGTAAGAATAAAGCAATCGTACCTTTTCGCCTAAACCGAATTCCGGGACGAAATTCTTTTAAGGGGGAGATGTTGTAATAACCGGGTACGTTGTTAGTTTATTTAATTTTTATTATTTTGATTTTAAGGTAAGTTTGGAATTAGTTTTATGGAGTTATAAGTTAAGGGGTAAACTTTTATTTTAATTTATAAGTTAAAGGGTGTAAATTGCCATTTGGTATTACTTTAGGGCTTAGTTGGTTAATTGATGGATGAGGTGTCAAACACCACCGCCTCTTTTTCTTTAAAGAAAGAGAGAGGTGTCTCCCTTGAGAGCATTTTAACAAATTTCTAAGTGAGGGTGTGTGTGTGTGGGTTTTATTCACGGCAAGAGAAGAGAAGAGAGAAAAGAGAGGAAATTGAGAGAGGAAGGCTAAGAAGAAGAAGAAGCAGATTATGTTCAGCTGAAAGGCTTACTAACAAGCTGTGGAAACAAAGGTAACAATCCTACAAGTTCATGCTTTTATGCTTATTAGTTTTCTAAAAGGATTTAGAAATGGGTTTTGATGAAGTATGGATGTTTTTGGGAAACTGAGTTTATGGATAGTTTCTATTTATGGTCTTAAGTATCTCTGCATAATTACAGAAACATTCATGGCCTAAAACCATAATTTTCTGGGTTAAGTATGAACTTAGTTGACTGAGATAGGTATGAAGGTCGCAGTAGTGAGTTGCGACAGTTATGATAGTTGCGACAGATATGAGTATCGCAACCTTGGGTTGCGACAAGCTCATCGTTATCGCAATGGTTAGTTGCGACAAGTGGTGTATCGCAACAGTTGTTTGCGACATGATGTATATCGCAACAATTGGTTGCGATATGCTACTGTGTCGCAGTAGTTAATTGCGATAAGGACTGTGTATTGCGACAAGGGGTTATCGCAGTAGTTGATTGCGATAAGAATCGAGGATTTTGGATTATTTAATATTCTTAGTCTTTAAGGGTCCTGAACAGTAGATTAATACCAGTACTTTATGTATATGAGTATTTCAGATTTCTGTGAAGTTGGTGACGAAGATTCTTACGACTGTAATTAGAGTAACGCGACTACAATCAGGTGAGTTTTACTTGAAAATGTTTTCAAACTGGAATATATGTATGTGTGGATTGAGAATGTGATAGATGGTGTGATTATGTGTTTATGTTTGAAATATAATATATTGAGATGTATATTGTATTTACATGAGCATTACACTACACGAGTGCACGTTGGCTGGGCTTAGGACCGGTGGAGTTTTGGCTGTACGGAGGGACATCGGTGTTGGCTGTAATTTTAGTACATCGGAGTAAATTGATTAGTTGGCTCGCAACCAACTAATTTGGCCATGGGAATGAGGAGTTGTACACACCGCACGAGTCTTGCTTGGTATTTAACTATTTGTGGTATATGTGTGTTTTTACAAAGGTTTACTAAACTGACGGGGATTATCTCACTAGACCGTTTGGTCTAACCCTCATTTTGTTTTCCAAAATATGTATTCCAGGTCGAGGAACTTTTAATAGCAAAGGGAAGGATAAAGTGTAGTATGCGGTTGATAGCTGACGAAGATTAGGAAATGCTTATGTCTTGTATTGTATAGGTTTGGAGACTATGGGACCGAACGTGATTTATTATGTATCTTTTGTTATGAATATAACGACGTTATGCAATATATGTTATTTGTTGTATGTTTGGGAAACTGGGTCGTTATAGATGGTATCAAAGCCCTAGTTTAATGGATTTAGGTATTCGGATCCATACCTAGACTTAAACTGCATGTGAAGTAGGATGTCCTCGATATATTAGAACCTTGGGATGTTAAATATAAAAAGGTAGAAGGAACATCATGTAAGGTAATTTCAAATTACATTTGGCCAGTGTAATTGTGAACTTACAGGTACATGTTTGAACTGGAATATCTTATTATATGGGGTATGTGCTTATGTGTATATTAACTCTATAAAAATCAACAGAATGGCAAGTCGGACTCGACGTATGGATAAAGATGAAGATAGGTATATTTCTATAAACTCTACACGTGCTAAAGTGCTGTTAGACTTCGGTGCAAACCGATGGACTGTGTCTTCTTCTTTTGTTGCTTATTTGCATTAGAAAAGTATTTGATAATTCTGTTATAGATATAGATGGGTGTGGAATGCCTATTAAGTTATTTTCGATAGCCTTGTTGGAGTTCGATGTAGTAGTAAGAATAAAGCAACCGTACCTTTTTGCTTAAACCGAATTCCAGGACAGAATTCTTTTAAGGGGGAGATGTTGTAATAACCGAGTACGTTGTTAGTTTATTTAATTTTTATTATTTTGATTTTAAGGTAAGTTTGGAATTAGTTTTATGGAGTTATAAGTTAAGGGGTAAACTTTAATTTATAAGTTAATGGGTGTAAATTGCCATTTGGTATTACTTGAGGGGTTAGTTGGTTAATTGATGGATGAGGTGTCAAACACCGCCGCCTCTTTTTCTTTAAAGAAAGAGAGAGGTGTCTCTCTTGAGAACATTTTAACAAATATCTAAGTGAGGGTGTGTGTGTGTGTGGGTTTTATTCACGGTAAGAGAAGAGAAGAGAGAAAAGAGAGGAAATTGAGAGAGGAAGGCTAAGAAGAAGAAGAAGCAGATTATGTTCAGCTGAAAGGCTTACTAACAAGCTGTGGAAACAAAGGTAACAATCCTACAAGTTCATCCTTTTATGTTTATTAGTTTTCTAAAAGGGTTTAGAAATGGGTTTTTGATGAAGTATGGATGTTTTTGGGAAACTGAGTTTATGGATAGTTTCTATTTATGGTCTTAAGTATTTCTGCATAATTACAGAAACATTCATGGCCTAAAACCATAATTTTTTGGGTTAAGTATGAACTTAGTTGACTGAGATAGGTATGAAGGTCGCAGTAGTGGGTTGCGACAGTTATGATAGTTGCGGCAGTTATGAGTATCGCAACCTTGGGTTGCGACAAGCTCATCGTTATCGCAATGGTTAATTGCGACAAGTGGTGTATCGCAATAGTTGGTTGCGACATGATGTATATCGCAACAGTTGGTTGCGATATGCTACTGTGTCGCAGTAGTTAATTGCGATAAGGATTGTGTATTGCGACAAGGGGTTATCGCAGTAGTTGATTACGATAAGAATCGAGGATTTTGGATTATTTAATATTCTTAGTCTTTAAGGGTCCTGAACAGTAGATTAATACCAGTACTTTATGTATATGAGTATTTCAGATTTCTGTGAAGTTGGTGACGAAGATTCTTACGACTTTAATTAGAGTAACGCGACTACAATCAGGTGAGTTTTACATTAAAATGTTTTCAAACTGGAATACATGTATGTGTGGATTGAGAATGTGATAGATGGTGTGATTATGTGTTTATGTTTGAAATATAATATATTGAGATGTATATTGTATTTACATGAGCATTACACTACACGAGTGCACGTTGGCCGGGCTTAGGACTGGTGGAGTTTTGGCTGTACGGAGGGACATCGGTGTTGGCTGTAATTTTAGTACAGCGGAGTAAATTGATTAGTTGGTTCGCAACCAACTAATTTGGCCATGGGAATGAGGAGTAGTACACACCGCACGAGTCTTGCTTGATATTTAATTATTTGTGGTATATGTGTATTTTTACAAAGGTTTACTAAACTGACGGAGATTATCTCACTAGACAGTTTGGTCTAACCCTCATTTTGTTTTCAAAAATATGTATTCCAGGTCGAGGAACTTTTAATAGCAAAGGGAAGGATAAAGTGTAGTATGCGGTTGATAGTTGACGAAGATTAGGAAATGCTTATGTCTTGTATTGTATAGGTTTGGAGACTATGGGACCGTACGTGATTTATTATGTATCTTTTGTTATAAATATAACGACGTTATGCAATATATGTTATTTGTTGTATGTTTGGGAATCTGGGTCGTTACAGATGGTATTAGAGCCTTAGTTTAAGGGATTTTGGTATTCGGATCCATACCTAGACTTAAACTGCATGTGAAGTAGAATGTCCTTGATATATTAGAACCTTGGGATGTTAAATATAAAAAGGTACAAGGAACATCATGTAAGGTAATTTCAAATTACATTTGGCCAGTGTAATTGTGAACTTACAGGTACATGTTTGAACTGGAATATCTTATTATATGGGGTATGTGCTTATGTGTATATTAACTCTATAAAAATCAACAGAATGGAAAGTCGGACTCGACGTATGGATAGAGATGATGACAGGTATATTTCTATAAACTCTACACGTGCTAAAGTGCTGTTTGACTTCGGTGCAAACCGATTGTATGTGTCTTCTTCTTTTGTTGCTTATTTGCATTAGAAAAGTATTTGATAATTCTGTTATAGATATAGATGGGTGTGGAATGCCTATTAAGTTATTTTCGATAGCCTTGTTGGAGTTCGATGTAGTAGTAAGAATAAAGCAACCGTACCTTTTTGCCTAAACCGAATTCCGGGACGAAATTCTTTTAAGGGGGAGATGTTGTAATAACCGGGTACGTTGTTAGTTTATTTAATTTTTATTATTTTGATTTTAAGGTAAGTTTGGAATTAGTTTTATGGAGTTATAAGTTAAGGGGTAAACTTTAATTTTAATTTATAAGATAAAGGGTGTAAATTGCCATTTGGTATTACTTGAGGGGTTAGTTGGTTAATTGATGGATGAGGTGTCAAACACCACCGCCTCTTTTTCTTTAAAGAAAGAGAGAGGTGTCTCTCTTGAGAGCATTTTAACAAATATCTAAGTGAGGGTGTGTGCGTGTGGGTTTTATTCACGGCAAGAGAGGAGAAGAGAGAAAAGAGAGGAAATTGAGAGAGGAAGGCTAAGAAGAGGAAGAAGCAGATTATGTTCAGCTGAAAGGCTTACTAACAAGCTATGGAAACAAAGGTAACAATCCTACAAGTTCATCCTTTTATATTTATTAGTTTTCTAAAAGGGTTTAGAAATGGGTTTTGATGAAGTATGGATGTTTTTGGGAAACTGAGTTTATGGATAGTTTCTATTTATGGTCTTAAGTATTTCTGCATAATTACAGAAACATTCATGGCCTAAAACCATAATTTTCTGGGTTAAGTATGAACTTAGTTGACTGAGATAGGTATAAAGGTCGCAGTAGTGGGTTGCAACAGTTATGATAGTTGCGACAGTTATGAGTATCGCAACCTTGGGTTGCGACAAGCTCATCACTATCGCAATGGTTAGTTGCGACAAGTGGTGTATCGCAACAGTTGGTTGCGACATGATGTATATCGCAACAGTTGGTTGCGATATGCTACTGTGTCGTAGTAGTTAATTGCGATAAGGACTGTGTATTGCGACAAGGGGTTATCGCAGTAGTTGATTGCGATAAGAATTGAGGATTTTGGGTTATTTAATATTCTTAGTCTTTAAGGGTCCTGAACAGTAGATTAATATCAGTACTTTATGTATATGAGTACTTCAGATTTCTGTGAAGTTGGTGACGAAGATTTTTACGACTTTAATTAGAGTAACGCGACTACAATCAGGTGAGTTTTACTTTAAAATGTTTTCAAACTGGAATCATGTATGTGTGGATTGAGAATGTGATAGATGGTGTGATTATGTGTTTATGTTTGAAATATAATATATTGAGATGTATATTGTATTTACATGAGCATTACACTACACGAGTGCACGTTGGTCGGGCTTAGGACCGGTGGAGTTTTGGTTGTACGGAGGGACAGCGGTGTTGGCTGTAATTTTAGTACAGCGGAGTAAATTGATTAGTTGGCTCGCAACCAACTAATTTGGCCATGGGAATTAGGAGTTGTACACAGCGCACGAGTCTTGCTTGGTATTTAATTATTTGTGGTATATGTGTGTTTTTACAAAGGTTTACTAAACTGACGAGGATTATCTCACTAGACCGTTTGGTCTAACCCTCATTTTGTTTTCCAAAATATGTATTCCAGGTCGAGGAACTTTTAATAGCAAAGGGAAGGATAAAGTGTAGTATGCGGTTGATAGCTGACGAAGATTAGGAAATGCTTATGTCTTGTATTGTATAGGTTTGGAGACTATGGGACCGTACGTGATTTATTATGTATCTTTTGTTATGAATATAATGACGTTATGCAATATATGTTATTTGTTATATGTTTGGGAAACTGGGTCGTTACAAGAATGGCGTAGTTGAATGAAAGAACCACACGCTTGTGGAGGCTGCAAGAACTATGCTGACAACATCTGGATTACCAATGTCTTTTTGGGCAGAAGCAGTATCAACCGCTTGCTACACCCAAAATCGATCAACCATTGTAAAGAGGCACATCAAGACACCGTATTATTTGATCAACAAAAGGCGACAAAACATCAAGTTCTTTCATGTATTTGGATGCAAGTGTTTTGTCTTAAATGATAGAGAAGCAAGAGGAAAGTTTGAGGTGAAAGCAGATGAAGGCAAGTTCATTGGATACTCTACCACCTCTAAGGCCTTCAGAGTTTATCTTCTGCGGTCACGAACCATTGTAGAACGCATCAATCTGTCTTTTGAAGATTCCTTTCAAAAGACTTCTGAACAAATTAGTTCAGAACTCGGTCTAAAGAAGGAATCCTCTGGCATCCCAAAGACAAGAGCAGAAGACTTAAATCTTCTATTTGAAGAGATGTTCCATGATGATATTGATCCCTCTGCTGGAGCCATCAGAGCCTCTGAAGAAACATCTTCTAACAACCAGACTGAGTCAGGTATATCTCTAACTGGTCCATTAAATACTTCATCCTCTTCTGTGAATCATACAGACGCACGCGCTGAGGGGGAGCGAACAGAAGATGATACGACCAAGGACTCAACAACAGAGGCTCCTGAAATACCAACTCCAGCGACTACAGAGGAATCAATACTAGAGGAAAACGAAGACTCAGTCTCTACTTCCTCAGAGGAAAAAAATTCCAACTCTCATTCCAATCCTTCCACAAGCTGAAGAACCAAGCACAAGCACAGAAGTACCATCTACAACAGAGGTTGCACCAGAACAGCATGGTGCAACCACAGAGGTTCATCTTGATGACTCAAATGACCATCTTCTAAGAACAAAACAATGGACGAAAAGCCATCCTCCAAGCCTTATAATCGGCGACCCTTCTGAAAAGGTCAAGACAAGATCAACCACTGCTAATTTTTGTTTCTTTACAAATTTCATCAGTGTGATCGAGCCAAAAAGAATCTCTGAAGCCCTAGATGATCCAAACTGGGTAGATGCTATGCAAGAAGAGCTTCTATAGTTTGAGAGAAACAAGGTATGGACCCTAGTACCTCTGCCACGAGGAAAACAAGCAATAGGGACAAAATGGGTCTTCAGAAACAAGAAGGACGAGGATGGGGTGGTCATTAGAAACAAAGCGAGATTGGTGGCCAAGGGATATCGCCAAGAAAAAGACATTGATTACGATGAAACTTTTGCCCCTGTCGCACGACTCGAAACAATAAGAATCTTCTTAGCCTTCGCAGCCCACAGAGGTTTCAACGTTTTTCAAATGGATGTAAAATCTGCTTTTCTGAATGGTGAAATCCAAGAAGAAGTATACGTCCAGCAGCCACCAGGGTTTGATAGTTCCAAGTATCCAAAATATGTCTACTATCTTGACAAACTCTGTATGGACTGAAACATGCTCCAAGAGCATGGTACGAACGACTTTCAACCTTCCTTCTCAATAATGATTTCGACAGAGGTACTACCGATACTACTTTGTTTTATAAAAGAAAAGGTGATGAGATTCTGCTTGTACAGATTTATGTGGATGACATTATTTTCGGGTCTACAAATGCACAACAGCGCAAAGATTTTGAGTTCGAGAAAGCCACTACCTCTGCTTTCCAAAGTTCTGTCAAAGATCTGCTTGAAAAGCTGAAGAAAGAGCAATCATCAACATCTAAGGGCCTTACACCAGAAGACCTAAAGAAGGCCTTAGAGAAAGTCCAAGAGCATACAACCCAAGCAACTCAAGCCATTAAGCCCTCCGACTATATGAGAAGAGCACAGCTTACAGAGCTCGGACAGGGGATTCTTGATCAGATGACAGACTTCATCAAAGCCTTTACAATCGCCAATCACACCTACGTTAAAGACTATCAGAAGAGCGTCGGCAGAATGCGCTTTAAGACAGAGGCAGAGCTCGCAAATATTTTTGGCCTCTGCGATGACTTGTGCGCAAAGATGATAGCTGCAGGTGTCGTACCCCCCAAAAAGCCAGAAGCTTCATGCAGGGCAGAGGGTACGAAAGATAAGGGTCAGGGTGACTCTGATGATGACTCTGATGATGACTCTGATGATGACTCTGATGATTCATCAGATCATCCTGAGGGGGAGAAACACAGGGAGAAAGCTGCAAGCAGAGGTCTACCAGCTCCACCGGTATCCGCAGAAACCCTAAACTAAGTTCCTCCAACTCAAACCCAAGGAAGAAATCAACAACAGACCACAGAGGCAACAACCACCTCTGTGGAAATAACCCCTGAAGAAACCCCAATTACAACCCAAGTACCTGAAACCAATCAATATCAACAACAGAAGTCCACAGAGGCAACACCCACCTCTGTGGAAACAACCTCTGTATTCGGAGAAGTTATGCCAACCCGTGAACAATTTCAAATCTTGACATCCTCCGAAGAAGACTAACCAACCCCTACTCCTAAACCAACAGAAGACAAACCAACTTCACCAACACCAACAACACCTGAAGAACCCAAACTTCCATCTCCAACACCAGAAGCCGAGAAGACAAAATCTCCATCACCCACACCCAAAACCAGAACCAAGTCGATTGCTCGCAAACATAGAAAATATCTGAGAAAACCCGTAGAAGCCTCACCAACCAAACCTCTGAACAAACTAATCTCACCAACCAAGTCCTCAGAAACACAAGTGACAAAACCATCAGAGGCAACCCCTAAAACTTCAGAAGTACCTCCTTCAAAGCCCTCAGAACCCCAAAAGACAAAACCCAAAGAGGCAACCCCATCTCTACAAGAAGATCTACAGTCGAAGGCAAAAGACAAAGGCAAGGGGATAATGACAGACGAACCCAAGAAGAAGAAGACAAAGCATCAACCAGCAGAGAAATTGATGAAAAGCTCATTCGACGCCTATGTGACACCAAAGCTAGAAGAAGAAGACTGGGCTTTCGGTGCTACCCCTCTGTCAAATATACCTGTTCTGGATCCAAAGGCAAAACTCACAGAGGATCGAGTGGCCCAAATTAAGAAACAAATGGATGCTCTGCGCAGGCCCATGCCTCCACCCGGTGCACCACCACGACAGATGAAAGAGGTGGTGTACAGATATCTGTACAACAGAACTGCCAGAGATCCTCTGCCACCATCCATTCAAGATCTAGACTTTCGTGCTGACCTCGAAAATATCTTCACAAGAACAACACCCAAGCCAAAACACCAAGTCTTCTCAATCTCCAAAATCATCAAGGTCATATACTGTAAGTTTTCTCAAACCAGAACCGCACCTAAGGTTTCCTACAACATATATAAGGTCAAAAGGGAGGACATAATCGTGAACCAATTCTCAGATGCTGATCTGAGAAATCTAAATCCCTACGACCTACCCGACCATCTCAACTGGACGAAAGAGAACTACACAACAGATGCAAATCGAAGGGCATACAGGGTAATAAGGAAAGCCATGCGTGAGAAACTTCTGCTATACAGCCTTGTCGACTTCCAATTAGGACAAGATCTTGGAGTAAGAAACCTAAGTCTAAAACCACCAGAAGATGACTGCCCATCCTCTGCAATACCAAACTCGATCATTACATCTCCAAGAGTTGGGTTAGTCTATCAAGATCCTGCTGGGAAGTCAAGACTGTTCGTAGAGATGGACTGTCAAAAGTATGCAACAATTACTTTGATAGAGCTTAGAGCTATCCTCATGGAGCACAGAGGAACGGAGCTCATGAATCAAGCTCTTGCAAATAGACTGATAGAGGTCATCGACTCAACAATCAACTTCAGAACCCTCTGCATCAGATTCTATCACGAGCTTAAAGAATTAGGATTCGACAACAGAAGTTTCAACGACTTCAAAGACGCCAACCTCTGATATCCTCTACCAACCTCTGCAAACCTTTCCTTTCATAATGTAAACAAGTGTAAGTGCCTCTGGCATATTTTTGTATGAAAGAAAAGTAAAATCTTTTGAGGTACATTGTTTCACCTCTTGTCATGTACTTAGCCTAGAAAACCTTGCACTTTTTAATTATTTATTTTTCAATACTTAGGGTTAGCTCCAATCTTTATGTTTATAAAAGTATTGAAAAATAGGCTAAGTATAGAAGTCTTCGACAGAGGCTCTGCCGAGTCACCGAGATGATCGAAGTGAAGAATCGCCAGAAGACTCTTCTCAGCGGACAAGGCCACAGAGCCTCTGTCATACTTGACAGAGCCTCTGTGGTATATAAACTAAAGATCTATACAAGGACAATCGTGCTTCTCACGATTTCTGCTGTACGAAGATTCTGAAGATCATTCGTACAAGGCGTGACCTGACAACTCCACGTGTCAAACTCTGATGGGTCTCAGCCTTAGCAGTAGTCGGCATATTTAATTAACGTTGTACTAACAACAGTACCAGAATAGTGTTTTAGTACCTTCAGTCCTTGTTGTCTAGAACTTGTCCCCTTTAGAAGTAGTATAAATAGAAGACTCATGTTGAGTTCTTCTATTAAGCTTTGCACAATACACACACCATTAGAATAATTCTTGTTATATCATCGGTGTTCTTGGTGTTCTATTTATATCAATATACAGTGGGTTATTGAGCTATTTATCAGTGTTATTTACATCTCACGTATTTGATATAGTGTGTTCTTCTACCTTATTATATCTTTTAGTTCGTTAAAAACGCTTCCGCATTATATCTTGTTTGAACTATTAGATAGAATCATCATTGTTAAGCAAAACATGAACCAACATGTTTCACCTTTACCCTAAAATCATTTGCAGATCCTGTATCTGATGTGAGAATAGTCAAAGAACGAAAGCAGAACTAGCTCAGAGATTTTACAGAGTTCTGGTGAATTTTATCAGAGGCTCTGGTAAAATGTCAGAGTTCTGGTGGGTTCTTGACATTATCAAAGAAGTTTTCATCAGAACAAGTTTTTCCTTCCTTAAAAGATTTTCCCTTATGTTCAACGAGCCAAGTCATGAAGATTTAAAAAATGTTTTGACTTGCTCCCCCTTAAACCATGCTTATTTTTCTTTAAAGCTCCCCCTACAATGATAAGCTTAATTGATAGATTTGTATTTTCAGCTCTCATTTCTTGCAACTCTTTGAAAGATTAAAGAATATTTACAAAGAGAACAAAGAATATACAGAATTGAAACACAAAAGAAAATATTGAAAAAGTATTCTGGCAGAGCTCTGAGATGAACGTCAGAAGCTCTAGTGACATAACCTACCTAACTATTTTGACAGAGCTCTGGTATGAACATCAGAGGCTCTGGTGAATTTTAAACAGAATTAGGAGGACATGTTTAGCATACCCATCTTGCTGATTAAGAAGTTAAATCTCCTTTCATCAAGGGCTTTTGTAAACAGGTCAGCAAGTTGGAAGTCGGTTGAAAAAAAATACATTTCAATCGTCCCTTTTTCAACATGATCCTTTATAAAATGGTACCTTATATCGATATGTTTTGTCTTCGAGTGCTGAACTGGATTAGCTGTAATTGCTATTGCACTCTTGGAATCACACAGAATTGGGACTTTGTTGTACTCCAAGCCATAGTCTTTGAGCTGTGTTTTCATCCAGATTACTTGAGAACAACTAGCAACAGCAACATATTATGATTCTGCTGTAGAGGTTGATATGCAGTTCTATTTCTTGGATGTCCAGCTGACTAGTTTATCTCTAAGCAATTGACAGCTACCAGAAGTACTCTTTATGTCATTCCTGCATCCTCCATAATCTGAATCTGTGTATGCTACAAGCTTGGAACCAGAATTAAGAGGATACCAGAGACCCAAAAATTGAGTCCCTTTGTGATATTTAAAGATACGTTTGACAGCAGACAAATGGGATTCCTTAGGATTTGCTTGAAATCTGGCACAAAGACAGGTTGCAAACATTATATAAGGTTTGCTTGCAGTTAAATACAAAAGTGACCCTATCATGCCTCTGTAGTTCTTGACATCCACAGATTGACCTTGAGGATCATGGTTAAGTTTAACTCCAGTGGCAATAGGAGTTTTCATAGGATTTGAGTTATTGAGCTTATACTTTATCAAAATATCAGAGACATATTTTGATTGACCGATAAAGGTGCCTCTGATGGATTGTTTAACTTACAAACCAAGGAAGAAGGAAAGTTCTCCCATCATGCTCATTTTAAACTCACTTTTCATCAAATCCTCAAATCCGTCACAGTATTCTTGCCTGGTAGACCCAAAGATAATGTCATCAACATATATCTGTACCAGAAGAATATCATTCTTATACCTCCTAATGAATAAGGTTGTATCGGCAGTAACTTTTTTGAAATGGTTGACCAACAGAAATTTTGATAGAGTTTCATACCAGGCTCTGGGGGCTTGTTTAAGGCCATACAGAGATTTGTCTAGCTTGTATACGTGGTCTAGAAACTCTGAGCTTTCAAAACCTGGTGGTTGCTGGACATAGACTTCTTCTTGTAATTTGCCATTCAGAAAGGCAGATTTCACATCCATTTGATAGACCTTGAAACCTTTATGGGCAACATAGGCTAAGAAAATTCTGATGGCTTCTAGCCTAGCCACAGGTGCAAAGGTTTCATCGTACTCAATGCCTTCTTCTTGACAGTATCCCTTGGCAACCAACCGTGCTTTGTTTCTGATGACAATACCATCCTCGTCTTTCTTGTTTCTGAATACCCACTTGGTTCCAATAGCGGCTTTATTTTCAGGAAGTGGAACCAAGGACCAAACTTTATTTCTTTCAAACTCCAGAAGCTCCTCTTGCATGGCTTCAATCCAGTTTAGGTCTTCCAGGGCTTCAGCAATCTTCTTTGGCTCAATTATACTTAAGAAATTTACAAAGAAAGCTTCGTTGATTGTTGCAGATCTTGTCTTTACACCATCTTCAGCAGCACCTATAATCTGATGATGGGGGTGAACCTTTGTCCATATGGTTATTGGAGCATGGACAATAGGTGGAGTATGTGCTTTGATGGGAAAAGACGTATGTTAGCATCAGAGCTCCGAGGATTGGTACCAAGGCTCTGAGGCACACAGCTCTGGAGAGTGGCTTCATTGCTCTGTGATGTACTAACAAGACTCTGAGAAGGTGAGCTTTCATACATAGAATTTCTTCCAATATGAGTCAGAGGTGGTGATGATGGCTCTTGTTCAGGTTCTCTTACATCTGACTGTTGTCCCTCATTTCTCTGAAATTGACCTGTAGACAAAGAAGTAGATGGTGAAGAATTGGAGGGACCAGTTAGAGATGTACCTGTTAGGTTCTGTTCAGTAGAGCTCTGAGCATGATTGCCTCTAGTGATGTTTTCAGAGGAATCATCATCATCGAAGAAATCACTGAATATCAGATTGATATCTTCTTCCCTTGTTTTTGAAGAGCTAGGCTTCTCTACAGTCTGTTTCCCCGCTGGTGTTTTGCAATCAGAGGAACTTGATGACTTTTCATCAAAGAACACATTTATGCTCTCTTGAATGACCCTGGTTCTTGTGTTGTAGACTCTGTAGGCTTTAGAGGTTAAGGAGTAACCAATAAAGATTCCTTCGTCAGCCTTCTTGTCAAATTTACCCAGCTGATCTCTGTCATTCAAGATGTAGCATTTGCATCCAAAAACATGAAAGAATTTCACATTAGGTCTTCGGTTGTTGATGAGTTCATAAGCAGTCTTTTTGAATCTTTTCACTATGACGGCTCTCTTCTGGGTAAAATAGGATGTTGAGACTGATTTTGCCCAGAAGTTGATAGGAAGAATAGATCCTGCCAACATAGTTCTGGCGGCTTCTACCAGAGTTTTGTTCTTTCTTTCCACAACACCATTCTGTTGGGGAGTTCTTGCAGCTGGGAAGTTCTGGGAGATTCCTTCCTATGTTAGGTAGGTATCAATTCTGGCATTCTTGAACTCTGTCCCATTATCACTTCTCAACTTTTGAAAATTTTAAGACCTAACAGAACCTGTATCCTCTTCAACAAATTTATCAGAATTTATGGGACATCAGATTTTACTCTGATGAACTCAACCCAAGTATATCTAGAGTATTCATCAATAAGAACAAGAATATACTTTCTGCCGGATAGACTTTTGTTGGTCCCGAAAGGCCTATACAAGTTTGTAGAAGGGGGGTTGAATACAAACACACAGATTTTACTTTTCTAAATTGTTTATTGATAAATCATTAACATTTTACAGCTTGTTGCGGAGACAAGATTAAGGATAAACCTAAATCTAAACAAGTTGGAACACTAAGGTTTCTTGCACTAAGAAAGATAAGGAAATTACTAATAATAACCTATCTTGAGATAAGAGATATGAACTTGTCCAGAGTTAGCAAGTTACTTCGAAATGAAGTGAGTTCATCTCTTTATATACCGCATGCATTTAATGCAAGTCAGTATACACTTTACACGTGTCATCAGCTGGTTGGTTGCATTTCATTGACCTTGTTTGACAACCTTAGTAGCCGTAAGGATGGACAATGTAGTATCAGAGTGGTTGTACGATTTCAGATATTCGGAGCTTCTTTTCTGACATATCGTACGGAGGCGTGCAAGGGTGGTTAAGACAAAAGTACTTTGTACGGAGGACTTCATGATCAGCTTTCGTTGATTCAGCGATTATCATTTACTATTCAGCAGATGATAAAGTTCAGCGATAGCTGAAGTCTTATACTTGATACTTCACGTTGAGTGGACAAATCTGAGTCTTCGCTGATCCGCATCAGTTCATTAGGAGACTTGTCGCTGGTTCTTGAGCTTGATCTTCGACTTCAGCGTAGAACCTTTGTTGACGTGAAACTTGTCTTCATGGATCATAAGTAAACAACTAACTTATCAGCGATCATCATAATGACTGAACAGACTCAGCGCATTAATGATGAACAGTGTTCGCTGAATGTTTAATCTAAAAAGCGAGAGTTCCTATCAGCGGTACTGGAAGATCTTAGTACTTATCAGCGATAGTGAAACTCTGATACATATTGTTTACTTACAATTTTCACTAAGTATATAAGAGAGGGTCATTATCAAATCACTGAGGGTTTGGATCAACAATCTCCCCCTATTTGATTATGACATAGCAACAAAGAAAATTGCTATTTAATGAAAACATAAGGATAAAAAGAACTCATAAAATATTTGTCCCTTTTACTGTTTTTTGGGATCTTTTCAGTACTGATGGAGTAAAGTACATTCGCTGAAATCTTTCTTTAAAAATATTGAATCAGGTTACAATGAAGAACATAAAGATTACAAGTACAAACGAAATAATTTACAAGTACAGAAGGATAACTGATACAATAGAGAAAAAGGAGATTATATCAGTTTTCAAAAGGTTCTTCCTTAATGAGAAGTTCATCAAGGGTCGTATTTTCAGTGGGGATCATCCAGTCAGGAACCGTTACGCCTTGTTTTCTTTTGTTCAGCGCTTCTTCAAAAATCAAGGGTTTTAGGTGTCGTGCCTGAATGTCTTTTCTGAAGTCACACCAGTAGATAAGATCTCTGAGCTGTTCGATTGGAGTGATTGGAAGCTCAGCGATCCGTTGAAAGCATTTACGTCCGTCGTAGTCAAGAAAGAATATTCCATAAGGATTACTGATGACTTTACCAGGGACGAAAAGTTCACATGGTGGCAAAGAAATGTCAAGGGCAGATAGATCAGGGTCAGGACCAAGCACTTCAGTGCGAGAGAAACCAATTCCAGTTTCATTTCGTATGACAGGACCTGAGTTTGAATCTTGACGTTTCTTCTTTGGAGAACCCCTTTTTCTTTTCAGCTTTAGATCAGGAAGAGGAGGAATGTCCACACAAGAAGATATCAAATCGATCTGTCTGTTTATCAGCTTTTCGAAATGATCCTTGTACTTTGATTGTGACGATTGGATAGCTAACCTCATCTCCAGCCATTCAGAGAGACCATACCTTTTTACAGTGTCAGCGCGAAAGGTTTCAGATTGGCCATCTTCTCTGAAAAGTTTGATGTCAACAATAGGTACTCCGATAGATGTTCTTCCAGAGATGAATACCTTGTTGATCTTCGCTGGACGATATCTGAAGTGGATTTTCTCTTTACACCAGATCAGGGTGGTCTGAGAAACTTCAGTTTTCTTTTCCACGATCTTCTGGGCTTCTTCCCAAAGTTTTCGTTGGATTTGAATGGGAACACGTTTCAGCTTGGGGTCTTTGACAGATTCTTGAGTAAGCTTGATGGCGTATTCTCTGTCTTTTTCTTCAGCTTCCTTTCTATCAACGATGAGGCGTTCAGCTCTGAGGTGTTCCTTGTATTCAGCTTTTGAAATTCTGAACTTAGGAGGAACTGAAGGCAGTTGATCACGCCTTAGAATGATTCACTGATCCTCGAATCGCTTTATTATTTCTTCTATTTTCTTCTGTTCTTCTTCTCTTAGCTTTTGAGGAGCCAAGGAAGGTCTGTTTCTGTGAGAGAGAGTTTGTTCTTCAGGTTCATCAGTCTCAGAGATCAAGTCCAAGACTGGGATTATTTCTTCAGCGGCAGCTGGAATTATTGGTGAAGTCGCAGTTGTGGAGCCTTCAGCGATATCCTCAAACAGGGGAGAGGACTAGCTGAAACGCAGCGATCTTACTAATAAGAACTGGGTAGAAGAACATGGGTAGAAAAGATAGAAAAAGATTGTGGATGTGTAGAGAGGTTGTTGAATAGAGAACTGATTGTGTATAGATATGTTCAGGGAAGGATTATAAGTAAAGTTTAGTGTACCTGACAAACCGGCTTTTCAAGCAAGATCGCCAGATTTTCAAATTCAGCGAGGACTTTGCCTTTGCTTTTCTCAGCGCCAGAGGCTGAGGGCTTTGTCTTTGTCTTCTCCCCTGAAGGTTTTTTTTATTGAGATTCCCTTAAGAGCTTTGATCCTTGGGGCAGGTTTGACGATAAAGAAATCATCGTCATCTTCATCATCATCATCATCCTTTCTTGGAGAGAAGGATGGTTCATCTTCAGGGATGTCGATGTCTTCATCTTCTTCTGCTTCGGATTCCTCAGCATCTTCTTCGAGTTGCTCCCCCTCAGATACAGAGGCGAGCTTCTCGGTTCCCTCAGGGTTTTCATCTCCCTGAGGTCCAGCGGTTAGATCTTCATTCCTCTCCCCCCTGATAGATTCATCATGGGAAAGGTCTTCAGCGCTTTTGTTTAGATCTTCAGCGCTCTTCTCAAGATTTTCAGCGCTCTTCTCCCCCTCTTTCTCATGATTGGGGGAGGAATGAGTAGACTCAGTATTGGTGTTATCTCTGTCTTCTGGGCCAGAGATTTTCACACAACCTTCAAGCTTTGCTATTCTGTCTTCTAGGCCAGAAATAGCAGGCGTGATTTTCTTCAGCTCTGTGCGATCCGCCACTGTGAAAGATTCCAAAATAGGGGCAGGGGCAGGAGCAGGAGCTGGATTATTTGCCTTGTGGACCAGCGTCTCGATCATCGTCTTCATAGAACTAACGTCGGTCTTTACAGAGCCTAAGTCAGTCTTGACCGCTGACATATCACCCTCGAGTTTTCCAACCGATGTCTTCAGCGTTGTTACTTCGCTGGACACGGTCGAAACTGAGCTTTTGAGGCTGGTGTAGTCAGTGTAGATGTCAGAGAGCACCTTGGCAAAATCGGCGAGAGTCTTATCAAGTCCCTTGATGTCTTCAGTGGAAGCTTTCTTCTCCACCACCGTTGTCAGCTTTGTCAAATTTTCTCCAGCGTTTGTTACAGCTGTAGAATTGTTGGAGAGTGTGGTGGTGAGACTGGTCAGCTTTGTTTCCACGGACTTCAGAGAAGCGTTGATGTCTCCCAAATTAGGACCTGTAACATATAAGTACTTGTGAACAAAGGAAAGCTCAGAAGTTTCAGGTTTAGTTACAGTGTTTAAGGTGGGATTTGTACCTGCAGGAGGATTGATGAGCTCGTCAAAGTTGCAAGTTCCTGAATAATGTTCCATATCCTCTTCGAAAGTACGGTGAGGTATGGTGATCTCTGCAGGTCCTTTCTTCATCATTTGTTGAGAAGCGTCAGCGGTGGCTTCTGGAATGATGGCATCTCCAGTGTTAGCTGGAGGTGTGTCCAAAGAAGTGGAGGGAGGAGCGAAGGATAAGATTGGGATTCGGGTTCTGAGTTCAGCGTTGGAATCGCTGACAATCACTTCATCAGTCTTTTGAGAGACTGAGGGAGGTTGGTAGTTTCCAAGTTTCTAACCTCAGCGTTTAGAGACGCTGAAGTCTGGATTGGAGGGATGGCTTGAACGGGTGTGGCAGAGCGTACCACGGAACTTTCCTTCAGCTCTTCAGAATGAGCTGAGGAGTCTTCAGCATGGAATTGCTGGGGTTGCTCCTTGGTTTTCTTGATCCTTTTGGAATCAAGTTGGGTGTGAGAGGGTTTCCTTTTCTTAGAAGGAGAGGATTTTGTGGCCGGGGTATCAGCGATGGGTATTGTCGCTGAAGGAGCCACAGAAAGCGGAGAATTTAGAAGAGTGAGAAGAGTAGAGGGACGTACCTCATTTGCGACAGGCTTGAAGTCGAGAACCATAGGCCCAATCTGAGAAAGTTTCAGATCACCCTCTTCAGGATAGCTGTCCTTTAGGCCATATTGAAAGATGGCGCTGATGAATCGTGGGTAAGGAACCCATGCTGGTCTGTCAGCGGCAGAATCGACACGTTGAATCAGGTCATCATAAATAATGGAGGCCCAGTCAATGTTTAGACCTTTCAGCAGTGCGTATCCCATGGACAACTGAGGTTGGGCGGCTTGATCAGAAGAGCCAGACTTCGCTGTCATGCAGCTGATCAGGTGTGCGAAGATGAAGTTCATCTCGCTGAGCATCTTGGATTTCTTTATCAGCGTCAGCTTCTTCTCAGGCTTCTTGTCCCTTCCAATATCCCAGATATAACCCATTGCGTCAAGGAAAGCAATGATTTCTTCTTTGTCAGCGTGCTTCTTGTGGTCAGGGAATGGAACGAAGGGTTTTTCTTTGGTAGCATTTGGGAAGTTCAGGGCTTTTCGGATTATGGCAGGGGTTATCTTGATGGTGCCATACTCAGTATGGCTGAGTATGCAGTCGATGGTTTTGGATGCATCTTTGGCAGAGGGTAGCTCAGTGTGTCTGGCAGAGTACCAGAACTGGGATAAGAGCCGCTGACTGGCAGGAGGTGTTATGGTCAGGGCTGTGTAGATGGGGCTGTTCTTCAGAAAACTCACAGCATCGTCCAGATGTGATACTTGCTTCCGAGGAGGAAACTCGAGAAGAGCTGAGAGGTTGTTGGCCTTAGTCCAATCTAGTTGATCCAGCTCGAACTTAACCTGAGGGGCTTTGACGATGTCCACTTCCTCAGAGTCAGTGGAGATGGACTCAGCGGTGACATTGATCTTTGAAGATGCCATTTCTCTGTATTATCAGTTCAACCAAAGATGTTAACAAATAAGAATTGTCTTAGTATGGAAAGAATTTCCATTAAGATTTTTCGAATTTTGTCCATTTCATTCAGACATAAATGTCTTAATGAAGATTAGGGTTTTTCTTGATTTTTGAAATGAAATGTAAAACCCATAAAGTCTTGTATTCCAGTTTCTAAAAGAAAAACTGGATACGAATGAAGAACAAGTTTAAGATTTAGATTTAAAACTTGAAGAACAACCATGAAATGGTTGTGTTCATAAAACCATGAAAGAAATGATTTTATTTTACAAAGTTCTTTTGTTTGATCTTGTTAAAACAAAGAGAAGATCGAAAACAAGTTATACGCATTTGATAAAAGATAAGAACATATTAACCTTGAAGTTTTGATGAGGAAGATGATGAACAGTTCTTGAGGTTTTTGAGAGCACACATGCAACAGTGATTTCTTTTCTTGCGGAGAAAGATTGTTCGCGTAAAAGTAAAATATAAACCAAGAGTTGTTTATATAGGGAGTTTTAGAGAGAGAAAACCTTGAGCGGGAAAAGGTTTTCATCATGACACGGACACGTGTTTACATTTGATTGGAAGTTTGAACGAAATGTGCAAACGTGTGTCAGAAAGAAATCGTCACAACTGTCCTTTCACATTCTTTTAGGATGTCTCTGAGGTTTTGAAAGCTCAGGGACTCTTTTGAAAAACATGAAGCACTGAATAGAAAATATCAGTGAAGGTTTAAAGAACTTTCAAAATATCGTTGTTAAGAAAGAGATATTCAGCGATGTAATTTATCTTGTAATCTTGCATTTACATGCGATTTGTCAGAGAGAGAAAACATACCTGGATATCAGTTTAACCAAGTTTATTTAGAGAGAAGATGATGAAATGGATTATATAAGTTGATTTTATCCCGAAGGCTATACAAGATTATATAAACGTATCGCTTATCAAATGTGAACCGCTGAAGATTTTACCCTTCAAAGTTCAGCATTCCCAGCTCGCGTATGAGAAAGTTGAATCTTGTCTCATCAAGAGGGTTGGTAAACAAATCAGCTAACTGATAATCAGTTGGGATAAAATGAAGTTCTATATCACCATTCATCACATGATCTCTGATAAAATGATATCTGATTTCTATGTGTTTTGTCTTTGAGTGTAGCACTGGATTGTTTGCTATAGCGATGGCACTAGTGCTGTCGCAATAGATTGGAATTTTGGAGAGCTGAAGATCATAGTCTAGTAGCTGATTTCTCATCCACAAGACTTGAGAACAACAGCTTCCAGCGGCTACATATTCAGCTTCAGCTGTGGAAGTGGACACTGAGTTTTGCTTCTTACTTGTCCAACTTACCAGCTTTCCACCCAGGAGCTGACATCCTCCTGTGGTGCTTTTCCTATCCATTTTGCAACCTGCAAAATCACTGTCTGAATAGGCGGTTAGATCGAATCCTGAGTCTTTGGGATACCAAAGACCTAGATTCGTTGTACCCTTAAGATATCGAAAGATTCGCTTTACAGCTTTCATATGAGATATCTTAGGTTCAGCTTGATATCGTGCACACAAGCATGTTGCAAACATAATATCGGGTCGGCTAGCTGTAAGATACAATAGTGAGCCGATCATCCCACGGTACAACGTGACATTGACAGGAACACCCTTTGTGTCCTTATCAAGTGTCAGCGGTGGTGCCATAGGGGGTTTCATAGCTGAACTTTCAGTTAAGTCGAATTTCTTCAGCATATCTTTAACATATTTTCCCTGATTTATAAAAGTTCCTTTTTCAGTTTGCTTAATCTGAAGACCAAGGAAATATGTTAGTTCACCCATCATGCTCATTTTATACTCATCTTTCATTCTATCAGCGAAACGAGTACAAAGCTCAGGGTTAGTAGAACCAAATATAATGTCATCAACATATATTTGAACAAAAATGATATGACCTTTCACTTTTCTAAAAAATAATGTTTTGTCAATCTTTCCTCTCTCAAAATTTTCAATATGGAGATAAGTAGAGAGAGTATCATACCATGCACGAGGAGCTTGCTTTAAGCCATAAAGTGCCTTGTCCAGTTTATAAACGTAACCTGGACGCTTAGGATCTGAGAATCCTGGAGGTTGTTCCACATACACTTCTTCATTCAGCTTTCCATTTAGAAATGCTGACTTAACATCCATCTGATGTACAGTGAAGTTTTTGTGTACAGCATATGCTAAGAAAAGACGAATAGATTCAAGTCTTGCTACTGGAGCAAAAGTTTCGTCATAATCTATGCCTTCCTCTTGCCTGTATCCCTGAGCAACAAGACGAGCTTTGTTGCGAGTTACAGTACCATGTTCGTCCAACTTGTTTCGATAGACCCACTTAGTGCCTATCACCGTTTTGTCAGTTGGTCTCCGAACAAGTTTCCAAACTTTGTTTCTTTCGAATTCAGTCAGCTCTTCTTGCATAGCGCTGACCCAGTTAGAGAAATGATTTTTTTTGGTTCAGTTAGAGAAATAAAGTTAACAAATAAACAAATATTACCTGCACTTCTACGAGTCTGAATACCAGCGTTGGGATCACCAAGAATTTGATCAATTGGGTGATTTACAGTCCATCGCTGAGCCGGAGCATACGTCGCTGACTCAGTCTGAACTGGCGAAACTGAAGATGAGGCTTCAGCTACTTCTGGATTATCAGCTAAGAGAGGAATGTTTGCATTTGTCACTTCATTCATTGATTGCTGAGAAATAGATGGAATGTCTGAGACATTTGGATCAACTGCAGGTATAGTGTTTATAGGAACAGCTGAGACCCATGATGTTTCAGCTTCACTGTTCTGCATATTTGGAATGATAGTGGGACTATCATCTTCTACTGGATGAGCATGAGGAGTGGGAACTTCTTCTGAATCACCAAGATGAGAAAACATCCATTGATTCAGTTCTTCAGTATCAGCGTTCGGTTTAGAGTTCGCTGAACGGGATTCGTCAAACGTGACGTGAATAGTTTCTTCTACAGTTTGTCTTCTACGGTTGAAGACTCTGAAGGCTTTGGAGACTGAGGAGTATCCAAGAAACATTCCATCACCAGCCTTAGGATCAACCTTTCCAAGGGCATCTCTGTTGTTCAGTATGAAACACTGACATCCAAAGATGTGAAGAAAGTTGATTGAAGGCTTTCTCCCATGAAAAAGTTCATAGGCTGTCTTTTTGAATCTTTTAACTATCAGCGACCTGTTTTGCGTAAAACAAGCAGTGTTGACAGTTTCTGCCCAAAACTGAGTAGGCAGGTAAGAATCACTGAGCATTGAACGTGCAACTTCAATAATTGTTCTATTTCTTCTTTCAACGACTCCATTTTGTTGCGGTGTTCTCACTGACGAAAAGTTGTGAGAAATACCCTTACTCTCAAGGAAGGAATCAAGAGAACTGTTTTTGAATTCAGTTCCATGATCACTCCTTATTGAGCGAACAGTCATATTGTTCAGAGTTTCCATCTTCCGAACAAAGGTGATGAGTTCTTCAGTGGTGTCACTCTTAGAACGGAGAAACATTACCCATGTGTAACGAGCGAATTCATCAACTATGACCAGCGTATATTTCTTTCCAGCGATGGATTGTTTGTTAACGGGGCCAAACAAATCCATATGGAGTAGTTGTAGAGGAGATGACACTGAGGAGACTTGCTTTGACTTGAAGTTTGCCTTGGTCTGCTTCCCTTTTTCACACGCTGAACATAAAGATTTTTTGGCGTATGAATGCTGAGGTAGACCAGTGACTAACTCTTTGGAGGAAAGAGTATTCAGTGTCTTGAAATTTAGATGTGAGAGCCTCTTGTGCCATAGCCAGTTGACATCAGAAGATGCCTTTGAGAAGAAACAGGAGTTCTCAGTGGTTGTTGAGTCCATGTTTATTACATAAACATTTTCCAAACGATAACCGCTGAGAGCCATCTTCTCCTTTTTGTCAGAGACAAAGCAGGATTCCTTGGTGAAAATCACTTTGTTATCCATGTCGCAAAGCTGACTGATGCTCAGAAGATTATGCTTCAGCCCTTCAACATACGCGACTCTTCTGAAGGAGGTTGTACCATTTGAAAGTACACCATACCCTCGGGTGTGTCCTTTTCCATTTCCACCGAAAGTCACAGAGGGACCCTTCTCTTCCTTGTATTCAGCGAGCAGGCTTTTCTTTCCAGTCATGTGTCTAGAGCATCCGCTATCGAGATACCAGATACCCTTCTTATCCTGCAATACAAAGGAAGATTAGTTTTTCTTAGGTACCCACTTAACCATGTATACACGTTTGTCAGTGAAAGTAGTTGGAATGGAAGGTTCAGCGGTCTTCGCAGCATTTGAAGATTCAGCTTTGTCTTTCTTCACTTTGGTTAATTTCTTAACCTCAGTGGTAGAATTCACCTTGACCTGATTTGCACCAGGGTTGGTCTTCTTTGCATTGGGTGAAATTTTCACCTTAGCTATCTTTTCAGCTTTGGTGGCTGTGGGGCACTTACTAGCAATATGATCGGTAAGTCCACAGTGATAACATTTCCTATAACTAAAAGTAGTTCTAGGACCACTTGTATGCTGAGATTTTAATTTTGAATTAGAAGTGCCAGCACCAAGTAAACTATTGGCTTTAGAAATGGGACGAACATTCAGTTCTTCAGATTTCTTACCAAGGACATCCACTCTGAGTCTAGGAGTAGATCGCTGAATAGATCCAGAGATCAGCTTTCTAGATCCAGAGGGGTTGGTCACTGAGGCTTTAGAAGCATTCAGCTTAGTTACTAAGGTACCCTTCTGAGGATTTTGATAAATAACAATTCCTTTACCTTTGTCTTTAGAGACAGAGGTAGGTTTTGAATAAATCATTTTCTCCTTACCTTTTGAGGAGGTAGGAGTTTCCTCAGGGATTGGTGTAATGGACGAGGAGCACTGAGATGATGAAGTGTCAGCGACTGAGGATACGAACGTTCCAAATTTAAGCATTGAACGTTCAGTGGTTGGTTTTGGAGTATCATATTTATAACCCAGACCACGTTTATCACTCAGAGGAATCTGAGCCTTAATTATCTCAGTGATCTTTGTTGAAGAATTACACCATCCTTCAACAGTAGCTTGTTCAGCTTTTAATGCAGCGATAGCTTCTGCTCGTTCGATTTTGACTAGCTGGTTTAAATAGACTTGATCTTTAAAATCATTTTCAATTTTAGAAAGATTTTCTATTTGAAGGTGGCAGTTTTTAAGCTTTTCAGCGAGATCAAGATTTTGGTTTTCAACCACAGCTTTGCCGTTCATGGCTTCGTATAAACTTCTAGTCAATAGATCGATTTTACGGAGACTATCAGCTTCATCAATATTTGCAATATTGGTAAAGAAAGAAGGCGATACCTGAATGGCAGATATTGAAGTGGAGGGAATTTCTGAACTTTCTTCCTCTTCTTCAATCTTAGCCATGAGACATTGATTTGCTTCATCATCTTCAGAATCAGATGATGATGCTTCTTCATCAGAAGCAGCCCAATCATAGTCAGCCATCAGGCCTTTTCCTTTCTTCTTAAAGCTTTTCAGCTTTGCATACTTCTCCTTCAGCTTTGAGTACTTGTCATCTTTATTCCTTGGAACAAAGGATTTCTTTGTAAAAGCTGAAGGTCTCATGATTTTCTTTGACCTGCACTCATTAGCGAAATGACCTGTCTTTTCGCAGTTGAAACAAGTAGCAGTAGCCTTATCAACAAAAGCTGATGATTTAGGCTTGTCAGTTATGGAAAGAGGTTTGTTCTTTCTAAACATTTTCTTCTTGGCGAATCTCCTGAACTTTTTAGTTAGGAGAGCCAAGGATTCATCATCATCTGAAAAATCAGAATCTGATGACCTTTCAGAGTTACTCTCTAACTCAGTGATAGTGACCGAAGGTCGCTGAGTAGAAGGTTCCTCTGAGATTAAAGCAACATGGGTGCTTTTGGAATCTTTTACAAGATTCTTCTTAAGATGGCTAGATTGCTCATGATTCAGAAATGTACCATATAAGGTAGCAAGGGTCATTGATCTTAGATCCTTTGACAGCTTGAGACACATGGAATAATTGTCCCAGCTATCAGGTAAACATTCTAGAAACTTTGCCAGCACTTCAAAGTTAGAATATTCCTTACCAACAGTTTTCAGATCTATAATTAAACAATTAAAACGTTGGTGAACTTCAGAGAGAGTTTCATTCTTACCAGAAATGAAGCTTTCGTATTGTCTTACCAGGTTGATCTTTCTTGAGTCCTGGACTTCAGACGTTCCTTCATACTGAACACATATTGTGTCCCACATGGCTTTTGATGATTTCAGGTTCATGACGGAATGGTAGACTTCGTCAGGAAGGGCCATGGATAGTATGGATCTGGCTTTTGTATCTATAGCCCCTTTCTTCTTATCTTCGTCGGTCCACTGATGGATTTCTTTAGGAATCAGCCTTTCTGGAATAGCAGCTCTAGTTGCAGTGGCTGGAACTAAAGGATCAATTGTTACAGGGATGTGTGGGCCGTTCTCAAGATAGTAAGGTATAGTAGGGTCTACACCTTCTAAGAAGAGTGTCATCCTGTTTTTCCACAAGTTGAAGTTATCTCTGGAAAATCTAGGGGGTGTTGCAAGAGAACCATTGTCTATATAATTTGTGTTTGTGTGGGAGGCCATTTTCAGATAATAGCAAGGAAGAGAAATATCTTAGATTAGATCTTGTTTATGATATTAAACAAATCCGCTCTGATACCACTTGTTGGTCCCGAAAGGCCTATACAAGTTTGTAGAAGGGGGGGGGGGGGGGTTGAATACAAACACACAGATTTTACTTTTCTAAATTGTTTATTGATAAATCATTAACAATTTACAGCTTGTTGCGGAGACAAGATTAAGGATAAACCTAAATCTAAACAAGTTGGAACACTAAGGTTTCTTGCACTAAGAAAGATAAGGAAATTACTAATAATAACCTATCTAGAGATAAGAGATATGAACTTGTCCAGAGTTAGCAAGTTACTTCGAAAGAAGTGAGTTCATCTCTTTATATACTGCATGCATTTAATGCAAGTCAGTATACACTTTACACGTGTCATCAGCTGGTTGGTTGCATGTCATTGACCTTGTTTGACAACCTTAGTAGCCGTAAGGATGAACAGTGTAGTATCAGAGTGGTTGTACGATTTCAGATATTCGGAGGTTCTTTTCTGACATATCGTACGGAGGCGTGCAAGGGTGGTTAAGACAAAAGTACTTTGTACGGAGGACTTCATGATCAGCTTTCGTTGATTCAGCGATTATCATTTACTATTCAGCAGATGATAAAGTTCAGCGATAGCTGAAGTCTTGTACTTGATACTTCACGTTGAGTGGACAAATCTAAGTCTTCGCTGATCCGCATCAGTTCGTTAGGAGACTTGTCGCTGGTTCTTGAGCTTGATCTTCGACTTCAGCGTAGAACCTTTGTTGACGTGAAACTTGTCTTCAGGGATCATAAGTAAACAACTAACTTATCAGCGATCATCATAATGACTGAACAGACTCAGCGCATTAATGATGAACAGTGTTCGCTGAATGTTTAATCTAAAAAGCGAGAGTTCCTATCAGCGGTACTGGAAGATCTTAGTACTTATCAGCGATAGTGAAACTCTGATACATATTGTTTACTTACAATTTTCACTAAGTATATATAAGAGAGGGTCATTATCAAATCACTGAGGGTTTGGATCAACAACTTTGCACAAAAATTGTACCACAAAGATCCACATGAAGCATATGCAAAGGTCTAGGGCAGTTGTGATCACTTTTTGTTCTGTGTGAAGATCTTTTCAGCTTACCCAATTCACAAGAAGAACAAAGATGGTCTTTGTCAAATTTAAGCGAAGGCAGACCTTTCACTAAGTTAAGTTTCACGAGCTTGTCAAGATTTGAAAATTTTAGATGAGCAAATCTGGTATGCCAGAGCCAGGCATCTTCCTTATTCAAATAGACTAAACAGAGTTTTTATGTTTTGGAATTTTGATTAGGATTAAAATTCATTTTGTATAGATTGCCTTTTCTGTAAGCTCTTAAAAGTACTTGACCAGACTCGGAAAGTAACAAAGAACATTATTTCTTCTTAAAATTGACATCGAATCCATGATCGCACAGTTGACTTATGATAAGAAGATTATGATTTAAACCTTCAACATAAGCAACTTTTGAAACTAAAACACCACCATTATTCAAAACACCATAACCTCTAATCTGTCCCTGTCCATCGCCTCCAAAGGTTACTGCACTTCCCATTTAGTCTTTGAATGAAGTCAGCAGCTCCTTGTTGCCTGTCATGTGCCTGGAACATCCTGAATCTAAGTACTAGATCTGCACATGAGGCTTCTGCTAGACAGATTAGTTCTTTTTAGGTACCCATTGCATAATGGGTCCTTTCTGGTTAGGCTTAGGGGTGTTAACAGATTTACCTGCTGGTTTTCCATTCTTTGATGGTGTGCCAGAGGATTTTCTCTGTATATTCTGAGCAGTCTTAGGATTTTTCATTTCAGATGACTGGTTCAGAATACAGTGAGGACCGTTCAAGTGATTTTGCAGCTTTAACAGAAGTTGAATGTAATTGCAGTTGATAGAACATGAAGATGATAGGTGCATATTGCTGTTTCTTTTCAACATCTGTGGATTATATGCCATTTGAGATTGAAAAACTTTAGGACCAGATGTTTTAACAGGCATTCTGCACTGATTTGCTCTCTTTAAACTGGCATTGTTCCTTAGAACAAATTCTTTTGACCAAAAAGTGTTTTTCCTTTGATTTACTGCAGAGTTGGGGATGGATTGGTCATTGACTTTCCATTTACCCTTTTGTTCTGGAGTAAATCTGATTGGTTTATAAGCATAGGGAACTGAAGTATGATTTGCAAGAATACTTTTTGCTTTTTCTCTTCTCTTCTCTTCTATCTCATCAGAAGAAAGAATTCTGATACCCTTGTTTCTGAAATCAGGAACTGGTGGAACTCTGGATTGGTTCTTAAAATTAGCTATGACAGTTTTCAAAACTCCATATCCAACAAGTACCTGCTTGGGTTTGTGCAAGACATTCTCTTGAGCACAGAAAATCTGCTCATCCACCTCAAAATTAGAGTCAGAGTCTAGAAAGTCTCTGGTGGCTCTGGCAGAGGTGTGAGACTCTTTGGGTATCTCAGAGATATTTGCTCTGGTGGACTTGAACTTTCTCAACTTAGGTTTCAAAGCATCAGATGCAACATTTTCTTCAAGAACTCTTTTAAGATCCTCTTCAAAAGAAGTTCTTATTGATTCTGAGGTAGGGGAGAAGACTGGGGCTTCAGGGCTGAGCTCACTCTGTGTTTTGGCACCAGAGGACTCAGCCACAGAAGTAACAAACTTCTGACCCTTAAAAGAGTTGAAATGAAAATTTTCTTTAGGATCAATACTTTTGACAGAATCAGGAAATTTGATCTCAGCTTTTCATTGATCATGAATGAACATGACAGATGGTTTTGTAACCTTTTCATGACCTAAGGAGTCATAGCTGACATTCCTGAAATTTAGCCTTCTGGTCTTTGAAACATCTAAAGTTTTAATTCTTTTGAAAACTGCAGTACCAGTGATCACATCTTCTTGGATTTTTCCAACACAGAAGGCAGAGGACAATGAAGTCTTCTTCCTTCCAGTGAAGGGAGCAAGGTCTTTGAAACCCAGACCTTGAGTATCCTTTTGAGAATTGATTTTAATGTGCACATCTTGTGCATCCTGGTACTTTTTGATTAAAATTTCTTTTCTCTGTAAAGATTGGTGCAAAACCTCTCTTTATTTTTGAAAATAGTCCTTAAGAGCGACATAGTTAAGCCTTTTGTATTCAGATTTCTTAACCTCTTCTGTCTTTTGCTTTAAAACTTACTCATATTCCTTACACTTTTCAGAAAAAAGAATTTTCCTTCTGTTTTTTGCAAAATTTCTAGCTCAGATTTTTCTTTGTAGATCTCTTCCTTCTCGATTTCCAAGAGATTTTTCTCTCTCTTGTAGAAGGTGTTAGCTCCAACTTCTACGTTTAAAGAAGTATTGAAAAATAGGCTAAGTGTAAATCATCGACAAAGCCTCTGCCAAGACACCGAGTGAAGATCCAAGTGAAGGATCTACATAAGACGTTCTCAGAGGACAAGGCCACAGTGCCTCTGTCATACTTGACAGAGCCTCTGTGGTAAGAAGACTTAGAAGAATGAAGAATTCTGAAGTTCAAGACAAGGACGTTTGTGCCTCTTATGTGCCTCTGCTGTACGAAGATCCTGAAGATCATTCGTACAAGGCGTGCCCTGCACACTCCACTTGTCAATCTCTGATGGGTTACAGCCTTTGCAGATAGCGGCGCACTACATTAACGTTTTACCTGATGCAGTCCCACGATCGTGTCTTTGTACCCTTAGTACTTCTGGTCTAAAGCTTGTCCCCTGTAGAATAGTATAAATAGAAGGCTTGTCCCCTGCCCTGTAGAATAGTATAAATAGAAGGCTCATGTTGAGCTCTTCTATTAACTTTGCGCGACATACACACACCCATTAGAGCAGAATATTTCTCATACTTTCGGTGTTCTTGATTAGTCAATACAAAGTGAATCTTTGAGATAAATCTCTTATGTTATTACTGTTTCACGTATTTGATTGTGTGTTTTTCTACCTTGAATATCTCTTTAGTTCGTTAAAATGCTTCCGCACACTTATTTGTTTGAACTAATAGATATTTATATAATTGTTGAGTAAAATCGGGATCAACAATTGGTATCAAAGCCTTCCTTGATTTTCTATATCAAGAGATCCACTCTGACAATGATTTTAACTATTCTTGGTAGAAACTTGGACTGATTTTGACCTGTTCTTTATCTTCTAAAACAGCCTCTGTTTTTCTGCTATTCTCGACCAGTTCGACTTTAGTAAACTAACAGAACCTATTTTCGTTGGTAATATCTTTCCATTTTAGTGCATTGGTCAAGGTTTTAAGCTTATAAACTCTTTTCTAAGTATCTGTCACATCATTTGAAAACTTTCAGTTCATACTCTGTTTTTCTGGTATTCACAAATATGCTCAAAATGGCAAACACAAACAACTTCTTCACTGCTGGTTCTTTCACCAAGCCACCCACTCTGCTGAGAGATGAGTACCCTCAATGGAAGATACGAATGATTCATTTCTTTGAGGGTACTAACAAAGAACTGGTCTACTATATCCACAATCCTCCTTTCGTTCCCATGTTCACAGTACCACGTGTACCTGCCACCGATGACACTCCAGAGGTTGCTGAGTACGAGAAACCAAAGACCAAAGACAAATGGTCTACTACAGACTGGGAGAAATACGAAGTTGCTCAGAAGACCAAGAGACTTCTGATAATGTCCATACCCAATGACCTCTTCCAATCCCTAGATGCGTGTGAATCTACATACGATCTATGGAAGGAACTAGAGAAACAATTGGAGGGAGGGGCGAAGACTCAGAAGAACCGCATAGCCCAATGCATCAACGAATACTACGCATTCAAAGCTCTGCCGACAGAATCTCTGCAGTTAACATACGACAGGTTCAACTCACTTATCAACAAGTGTAAGAAGTTCGGAATTCACAGAACTTCTGAAGAGAACAACGTCATGTTCTTAAAGAGCCTTAATGAAGAATGGCTCCAGTTGTCTATGTCTCTGCAAACTAATCAGGACTTAGACACCTGGACTCTGTCAGATCTTTACGGAACACTGGCTGCCCAAGAACCTCAGATTGCACAAGCAAAAGTTCAAACTAGTGTGCCTCTTGCACTTGTTGGTAAGGCGACAAGAGCTAAGGAGAAACCAAAGAAGGAAAAGTCTGTGGAGGAGAAGAAAGAGAAGAAGAAGAAAGTGTTGGTCGTTGATAGGGAAGAAGAGGAATTGGTAGAAGAAGAGGAGGTAACAATGGCCTCAATAGCTAAATCACTAGCTCTATTGACAAGAGAGTTCGGCAGAGGGTACCAGAAGAAGTCTGGATATGAACGCAATGGAAGAGATGATCGTGGCAGGAAGTATGAGCCAAGGAATCAGGGAAGAGAAGATGGTAATGACCGACAGAGGTCAAGTGACAAAGGTGACAGAGGTGGTGACCAACAGAGGTCAGGTGACAGAGCTGGGAATGCACCCCAGAATCAAGGTTGTTTTAATTGTGGCAAGCCAGGCCACTATGCTGCAGACTGCAGGAGCAAACCAAACCGCCCTCAGAGGGACTCTGCTTTCTACAAAAAGAAAGCAGAATACTATGCTCAGAAGTTGCTCATGGTGGAGCAAGAGAACTGGCAGTCAGATGAATCCTCTGGCGAAGGTGAAAAGAAGAGCGCCCTGTTCTGCGGGATGGCAGAGGTCAGCTCCTCCGACACTGACAGTGAGGTATCCATTTTTGACTCTTCTTCTAATGAAACAGAAGTTGATTTGCTTAAACTGATTGTTGAATACACTGAACTTAAAAAGACCTACGAAAATGTACATAAGAAGCTTGCATTTTTTTAAAGAGAAGCCAAAATTCTCACCCAAGGAAAGGCACAAATATTTCAAGAAAAGGAAGAGATTGAAACAAACTGGCATAAACATCTAAACCCTTTAAAAGAAAAGATTTCAGAACTCAACTCTGCCTTAAAAGCTAAATCAAAAGAACTTATGGATGTTGAGAGCGACAGAATGAATATTCTTGCTCTTAAACATTATTTCAAAAGGAAAGAGAAGTCCTTCATCAAGACCTACTCAGAAGAGACCTTTTAATTAATAAATATCAAGATGCACAGAGGGTATACGAAAAAATCAATACACAAATAGGAAGAAGGGGAATTGGCTTCTGTGATATAGATCCATATACTGGAACCAAAAGAAACGAGTCCCTGTCTTCTCTATTTCATATTGGAAGTACAAGAAAACCTGGTATTGCAAACTTAACCTCTTTTAGCAAAAGGCAAAAAATCTCTGGGGAACCTCACCAGAGGAAACATCTGAAGATGACAAATGTGTGGTTTGAAAACACAGATCTGTTGTTGATCCAAACCCTCAGTGATTTGATAATGACTCTTTAAGAAACACTTAGTGAAAATTGTAAGTAGACAATATGTATTAGAGTTTCACTATCGCTGATAAGTACTAAGACTGTTACAGTACCGCTGATAGGAAACTCATGCTCTTTAATTTTAACATTCAGCGAACACTGTTCATCAATAGAGCTGTGAGCCTGTTCAGTCGTATTGATGATCGCTGATAGTTTAGTTGTTTACTTATGATCCCTGAAGACAAGTTTCACGTAAAAAATGTTCTACGCTGAAGTCAAAGATCAAGCCCAATAACCAGCGACAATGTCTACTAATGAACTGATGCGGATATCAGCGAAGCCAAGACATGTCTACTCAACGTGAAGTATCAAGTAGAATACTTCAGCGAACGCTGAGCTTTATCACTCACTGATAAAGTACTGTTCAACGAACGCTGATCATGAGTTTTACTCTACAAGTTACTTTTGACTTCAGCGAACGCTGAGCTTTATCACTCGCTGATAAGGTACTTTTCAACGAACGCTGATCATGAGTTTTACTCTACAAGTTACTTTTGTCTTATCCCCTTGCTGATAAAGTACTGTTCAACGAACGGACATCCCTTTTGTCCAGATTCGTACAAACAACTCTGATTCTACACTGTTCATCATGCGGCTACTAGGTTGTCTACCAAGGTCAAAACATGCAACCAATCAGCTGCTGCCACGTGTAAAGTTATACTGCTTTGCATTAAATGCATGCAGTATATAAGGAGAAACCCTACTTCAACATGAAGTGCTTGGCCATCTTCTTCTTTCTCTCTTAGTGTTAGAATATTACTCGTAGTATTCTTATCTCCTTTCTGTCTTAATTCTAGTGCAACAAACTTAGTGATCTTAACTTGTTTAGATTAGGCTTAGTCCTTAATCTTGTTCCGCAACAAGTTGTAAATTGTTTGATTATATCAATAAACAATTTAGAAAGTAAAAATCTGTGTGTTTGTATTCACCCCCCCCCCCTTCTACAAACTTGTATAACCCTCTCGGGACCAACAAGTGGTATCAGAGTGGATTTGTTTAATCTCATAAACAAGATCTTGCTTATACTAATCTCTTCTTTTCCTTGCTATTTCTCATAATGGCTACCAACACAAACACAAACTATATTGATAATGGTTCTCTTGCAAAACCCCCCAGATTTTCCAGAGATAACTTCAATCTATGGAAAAATAGGATGATACTCTTCTTAGAAGGTGTAGACCCTACTATGCCTTACTACATCGAAAAAGGCCCATATATCCCTGTTAGAATTAACCCTGAAGTCCCAGCCACTGCTGATAGAGCTGCCATTCCTGAAAGATTGATTCCCAAGAAAATTCATATGTGGACTGATGAAGATAAGAAGAAAGTGGCTATCGACACCAAAGACAGATCCATTCTTTCCATGGCTCTTCCTGACGAAGTCTACCATTCCGCCATGAACCTGAAAACCTCCAAAGCCATGTGGGACACAATCTGTGTTCAGTATGAAGGTACGTCTGAAGTCCAAGACTCACGTAAGATCAACCTGGTAAGACAGTACGGAAGCTTCTTTTGTGGTAAGAATGAATCTCTCTCTGAAGTACATCAGCGGTTTAACTGTTTAATAATAGATCTGAAAACCGTTGGTAAGGAATATTCTAACTTTGAAGTTCTGACAAAGTTCTCAGAATGTTTACCTGAAAGCTGAGACAGTAATTCAATGTGTCTCAAGCTGTCAAAGGATCTAAAATCGATGACTCTTTCTACCTTATATGGCACGATGCTCAATCATGAGCAGTCGAGTCATCTTAAGAAGAATCTTGTAAAAGATTCCAAAAGCACCCCTGTTGCTTTAATCTCTGAGTCACCTTCCATTCAGCGATCCACTGTTACTATCACTGAGTTGGAAACTAACTCTAAAAGCTCATCAGATCCCGACTCTTCAGATCTTGATGAATCTATGGCTCTCCTATCTAATAAGTTCAGGAGATTCGCCAAAAAGAAAAAAATTAGAAAGAATAAACCTCTTGCTATTACTGACAAGCCAAGATCATCAACTCTTGTTGATAAGGCTACTGCTACTTGCTATAACTGTGAAAAGATAGGACATTTTGCTAGCGAGTGCAGGTCAAAGAAAGTTTCTAGAACCTCAGTGTTAGCTTCAATCTTCCTAATCATAGAAGTATTTAGAAGTAGTGAAAAATAGGCTAAGTGAAGAAAGCCTCTTACAGAGGCTCTGCCGGACTTACTGAGGGCTCAAGATCAAGAATCTACAGAAGCTAAAGAGGCGTGCAGAGGACCACAGAGGACCAGACCACAGAACCTCTATAACTCATTACAGAGCCTCTGTGGTCCTCACTGAAAGACTTGAAGATATTTATAATATCTTGCTACTGTTACAGGACCCGTTCATCAACTTGCATGGTAGCATGCCCTGTCCAACGTCGACGTGTCAAACTCTGATTGGACTCAGTAGGGCTTAGTACATATTAGACGTCTGCTGCATTAAATGCAATACAACACGTCTTACTGTTCATGCCATTCTTGCAACTGTTCACGACATCCGTTCAACTATTCATCAGTACCGTCTAAATAGTAACATATGCTTTATGGTCCCCTTTAGAGTAGTATATAAGGATGACTCATGTTGAGTTCTTCCTTAAGAATCAAAAATCAATCTCATAAATCGACCATCATAAGAACACAAAAAGCTTATTCACCTTAAGAGTCATATCTGTTTTAAAGCTTTACTTACTCTTTGTTCTAAATCTGTTCTTGATATATATATTCAGTAAACCTTGAAGTAATTATATTCTGTTCGCTGTTTATTTATATTCCGTTCTAAATCTATCAAACATATCTGTTAGTTCTTCAAAAACGCTTCCGCATCAAACATTAAACTTGAACTAATAGATCTGATAATCTTGTTTAAACAAAACGGGAACCAACAATTGGTATCAGAGCGAAGCTTGATTTTCAATATCAAGTGATCCTCGTTTGACAACATTGTTGATAGATTTCATTTCTCTTCATCATCATATTTCTGGATATTAGGTGTACTCAGAAAAACTCCCAGATCTTCATACTCATAAATCCTCCATCAGATTATCCTTTCCTCAAAATGACAAATACAAATAACGTTTTTACTGCTGGCTCATTAACCAAACCTCCTACTCTTCTAAGAGATGAGTATCCTCAATGGAAAATAAGAATGGTTCATTTTTTTGAGGGTACTGAAAAAACTCTCAAACAATATCTATACAATCTTCCTCCGGTTCCTATGATAACTATGCCACGTGTACCAGCTACTGCTGAATCTCCTGAAATCCCTGAACATCAAAAACCTAAACCAAAAGAAGAATGGTCAAATGAAGATAAAGCAGAAGATGAAGTTGCACAGAAAACAAAAAGAATATTGATCATGGCAATCCCCAACGAACTTTTTCAATCCTTAGATGCATGCGAAACAGCGCACGATCTCTGGAAAGAAATAGAAAGACAGTTGGAAGGGGGTGCTAAAACTCAGAAGAACCGAACGGCACAATACATAAATGAATATCATGCTTTCAGAGCCTCTGCAACAGAATCTCTGCAAACAACATACGACCGGTTCAACTCTCTCATAAACAAATGCAAAAAGTCTGGTATTCACAGAACCACGGAAGAAAATAACGTCATGTTTCTAAAGAGCCTGAACGATGAGTGGCTTCAGTTGTCTATGTCTTTACAAACAAATCAAGATCTAGACTCCTGGACACTCTCTGATCTCTATGGAACACTTGCTGCACAAGTGCCTCAAGTAGCTCAAGCCAAAACACTAACCATTGTGCCATACGCATTGGTTAGTAAATCTACAGAGGTTGCAGACAGACCAAGAAATGAGAGATCTACAGAGGAGAAAAAGAAGGAGAAAAAGAAGATGGTAATGGTTGATAGCGAAGAAGACGAGCTGATAGAAGAAGAGATAACTCTTGCGTCATTAGCTAAATCAATGGCTCTATTGACAAGAGAGTTTAGAAATAACCAAAGGAATTATGGTAGAAGAGATGATGGAAGAAGAGAAGAATCAAGTGACCGACAGAGGTCAGACTACAGAAATGATGACCAACAGAGGTCGAGCGACAGAAGCTACAGAGGAAATGATCGACAAAGATCAGATGACAAGGTAGGCCACACACAAGAATGCTACAAATGTGGTAAACCCGGTCATTACGCAAACGAATGCCGAACAGAGAAAGGTGGAGACCTACAGAAGTCTGACGACCGAACTGGAAACACCTCCCAAGGTTGTTTCAACTGCGGCAAGCCAGGTCATTTCGCAAAAGAATGCAGAAGCAGACCAAATCGCCCACAGAAGGACTCAGCTTTTTACAAAAAGAAGGCCGAGTATTACGCACAAAAATCTCTAATGGCGAACAAAGGGCATTCAGAGGCAAACAAGGAGGACTTTGAATCAGACTCCACCTCTGACGATAAATTCCCTACAAATGCCCTGTTCTGTAGTATGGCAGAAGTCAACTCCGGCACTAACAATGAGGTATCCACTTCAAACTCTATCTCAAGTACTGATTCTGTAGATGATGATTTATTTAAACTTAACATTGAACTGAAAGAAGTAAATGAAAGCATTCAGAAAAGACTGACCTTTAATGAGAGAGAAGTAAGGCTTCTCACTCAAGAAAAAGCCAAAATCTTTGAAGAAAAAGAAAAAGTCGAAAAATATTGGAGCAAAAATATAGATCCTTTAAAAAGGCAAATTTCTGATCTAACCTATGCTTTAAAAATCAAAACAAAAGAACTTTCAGTTTCAAAAAGTGAAACAACAGACATAAGAGCTCTCAAAGAATACTTTCAAAAGGAAAGAGAGGTACTTTGGCAAGATCTTTTAAGAAGAGAAGTTTTACTTAAAAACTATAAAGATGCACAGAAGGTGTATGAAAAGGTAAACTCTCAAATAGCAAGACGAGGTATAGGGTACAGTGATATTACCTTAGGAGTTGAAAATAAACGACTAAAACCTCTGTCTTCTCTATTTGTTTTGGGAAAAACTAATAAACCAAACTTTCCAAACTTACTCTCTGTAAGTAAAAGGGTTAAAATCTCTGCTGAACCTCACTTGAGGAAACATACAAAGATGATCAATGTGTGGTATGAAAACACAGATTCATCATCTTCAACCTCTGTCAATAGAGGAATCAAACCAAAGAAATATCTGAAAACACAAGATCAGATTGGTATCTTTAAGTTTGGTAAACCAGAGACTCAAACACAGGTTGCTTTTGTCTGCATGATAAATGTCGAAAAGAAATTATCAGCAGAAGCTCCTGAGTTTAAACCCATCTTTTCAGAAGAAAAACTTGAAGAATCTATTGAAAAAGAAATTTTGGAAGTTTTAAAATCAAATGTTTTAGAAAGTTTCTGTACATCTTCTATAAATCAAAAACTCTCTGAAGAAATCTCATCAGAAACCTCTACCATCTATGAAAGTATCTCTACAGAGGAAGAAAGCTCGTACGATACATGCTCAGAAAATCCAGCCTCTGTCGAAAGAGATGACCCAACCTCTGCATACGAGGACGATTCATCCTCTGACGACTCAGAGACTGATTTCAAATCAGGGATAATTCACTGTGACACAGAGGATGTTAAATTATCCTCTGAGGTTCTTAACAGAACCATCTCTCCAAAAGAGAAAATCACAGAGATCCCTATCTGTCCAGATTTTCTCAAAATGTATATTCAAGTTAAAACCTCTACAGAGCTTGAAAATCTGAAAAAAGGTCTCTATAACTCCTAAAAGCTCAAAATTTTCAAAACCTTCAAGGAAAATTAAAGAGAATCCCACTTGGCAACAAAAGGGAAAATGGCCTGAAGCTAACAAATATTTTTCCTCTGTGACAGTGAAGAAAGATGTTCACCACAGAAGAGAGTCACAGAAGGCAGGAACTAAACAAGACTTTTGCAAACAACATTCTAGTATTCATAGATCTTCTTGTAATAGGAAATCTAATGTAAAGAAAGAATGTAATGCCTCTGTGGCTCAGTTCAATGAATTCAATGAAATGTTCAAACAAATCACATCTCATATTCGATACTGTCATTGTTTTGATCTTATGTTCAAATTAAATAAACACTTCTCAAGTCCAGATTGCTTACTCTCCATCAACTTTCAAACTCAAAAGTCATAACCAAAAGAGAAACAATCTGATTCTTCTAAAAAGGATAAAATGTATTTCAAGAATGCCAAGGCAAACTTGAAAAATTCTAACAGTATTGGACCCATATGGATATGGGTACCTAAATCTCTGTGATTGTCTTACAGAATCTACATGTGCCAATATGGTATCTTGACTCTGGATGCTCAAGGCACATGACTGGCGACATAAGATTACTATCCACGTACAAAGAAACACACGATGGTGGATCTATAACTTTTGGAGACAACAAGAAGGGACATATCAAAGGCTATGGAGTCATACAAAAAGAAAATATCTCTGTATACAAAGTTGCATATGTGGATGGCCTCAAACACAACTTACTCAGTGTAAGTCAACTTTGTGATACAGGATTTGATGTGTTATTTAAAAGAACTTTCTGCTCTCTACAAAGTGAAAGCACAAGAATGGAACTTCTGCGAGCTGAAAGAAGAGGTGATCTATATCTAATGAATTTTACTTCAAAATCCAAGGATAAAGTTTGCCTAGTAGCCTGCAAAAGTGAAGAAGCGTGGTTATGGCACAACAGGTTCTGTCACTTAAACTTTCACACCTTGGATAAACTAGTAAAACTCGATCTAGTTAAAGGTTTGCCAAATGTTAAATTCAATAAGGATCACTTGTGTTCGGCCTGTGAAATGGGAAAACACAGAAAGGCTTCCCACAAAGGCAAAACAGACGTGTCTTGCACTAGGCCTCTGTACATGCTTCATGTCGACCTCTGCGGTCCCATTGCCATACAGAGCCTAGGTGGCAAGAAATACATACTTGTCCTAATTGATGAGTATTCACGTTTCACATGGGTTGAATTTGTTAGAAAGAAATCAGATGTTCCAAATGTATTGATAAATCTAATGAAAAGAATCCAAGTTTTTTATGACTGCAGAATACAGAAGTTAAGAAGAGACAACGACACAGAATTTAAAAACTGTGTCATTGAAACCTATCTTTCAACCGAAGGAATATCACAGAACTTCTCTGCAGCTCGCACTCCACAACAGAACGGTGTTGTCGAAAGAAAGAATCGAACACTTGTGGAAGCCGCAAGAACTATGCTGTCAGCATGCGGATTATCAATGAACTTTTGGGCAGAAGCAATTTCTACTGCGTGTTATACTCAGAATCGTTCAACCGTTGTGAAAAGACACCTCAAGACGCCTTACGAATTGCTTAACAAAAGGCGGCCAAACATCAAATTTTTCCATGTATTCGGATGCAAATGCTTTGTCTTAAACGACAGAGATTCAAGAGGAAAGTTTGATGTAAAAGCTGAGGAAGGCAAATTCATTGGATACTCTGCCACTTCCAAAGCCTACAGAACATTCCTTACCAAGTCTCACAAGATTGTAGAAAGCATCAATGTTTCTTTTGATGATTCATTCCAGATGACTTCTGAACAAATCAGTTCAGAACTCGGAATTAAAGGGAAATCCTCTGACATCTCAAAAACAAAAGAAGATTTGGATCTTCTATTTTTAGAGATGTTCAACAATGACATTGATCCTTCTGTTGGAACCATCAGAATTTCTGAAGAACCATCCTCTGTCGGACAAAATCCTACAGGTATGACTCTAACTGGTCCAAATAATGCTTCATCTTCTTCTATAAATACTACAGATGCAAATGCCGAAGAAGAAAATGCAGAAGATGAAACTTCAAGAAAAACGACCATAGAAGCTGCTGAAAATCAAACTCCACAATCCACAGAAGAACCAATTATAGAGGAAGTTGAGGACCAAGACTATACGTCCTCAGAGGAACAAACTCCACCACCACTCATACCAATCATTCAGCAAACGGTAGGATCAACTACCAAGGCACGAAAAACGACAAAGGCTACACGAGAAGAAGAAACACCAGAAGCCTCTGAAGAAAGTTTTGATGACATTGATGATCATCTTCCACGAACAACTCAGTGGACAAAAAGCCATCCTCCAAGCCAAATAATTGGAGAACCTTCTGACTCAGTAAAAACAAGGTCTGCCACTGCTAATTTTTGTTTCTTTACAAATTTTATTAGTATGATAGAACCAAAGAAGATTTCTGAAGCCCTAGATGACCCAAACTGGGTAGACGCCATGCCAGAAGAACTTCTGCAATTTGAGCGTAACAAAGTCTGGACTTTAGTACCTCTGCCACGAGGGAAACAGGCCATTGGGACTAAATGGGTCTACAGAAACAAGAAGGATGAAGATGGAGTGGTCATCAGAAACAAAGCAAGATTAGTAGCAAAGGGATATAGACAAGAGGAAGGCATAGACTACGATGAGACTTTTGCCCCTGTCGCACGACTCGAAGCAATAAGAATATTCTTAGCCTTCGCAGCCCACAGAGGATTTAAAGTCTATCAGATGGACGTAAAATCAGCTTTTCTAAATGGTGAAATCCAAGAAGAGGTTTACGTAAATCAGCCACCAGGGTTTGAAAGCTCAAAGTTTCCAAGGCATGTATACTACCTTGAAAAGGCTCTATACGGACTGAAACAGGCTCCAAGAGCATGGTACGAACAACTCTCTACCTTCCTTCTAGTCAATGGCTACAACTGAGGTACAACAGATACTACCTTATTCTATAAACATAAAAAGGGTGAGATAATGCTTGTACAAATCTATGTGGACGACATAATTTTCGGGTCTACTAATTCAGAAGAGTGTAAAAGTTTTGAAAAACTCATGCAGAGTGAATTTGAAATGAGTATGATGGGAGAATTAACATTCTTTCTTGGACTTCAAGTCAAACAAACTTCAGAGGGAATTTTTATAAATCAGGCCAAATATGTCTCTGACATTCGTTCCAAGTATAGCCTCTCTGATACCTCTGCAATGAAAACTCCAATGGCCACTGGAAATAAGTTATTCTTAGATCCAGATGGCATCTCTGTAGAATGCACTCTTTATAGAGGCATGATTGGATCTCTGTTATACTTAACTGCAAGCAGACCTGACATTATGCATGCCACATGTCTTTGTGCACGTTATCAAGCTAATCCAAAGAAATCACATTATGATGTTGTAAAGAGAATCTTTAGATACCTGAAGGGGACCAAAAATCTAGGTCTCTGGTATCCACAGAACTCTGGTTTTAGTCTTAAAGCTTATACAGATTCAGACTATGGAGGATGCATGCTCGACAGAAAGAGTACCTCTGGGAGTTGCCAATTCCTAGGTGGTAAACTAGTCAGTTGGACCTCTAAGAAGCAGAATTGTGTCTCAACATCCACAACAGAAGCTGAATACGTTGCTGCTGCTAGCTGTTGTTCTCAGGTTCTATGGATGAAGACTCAGCTAAAAGACTACGGCCACATTCTATTCAAATTACCCATCTTCTGTGATTCCAAAAGTGCCATTGCTATCTCTGCCAACCCTGTGCAACACTAAAAAACCAAGCATATCGATATAAGGTACCATTTCTTGAAACATCATGTTGAAAACGGTACAATTGAAATGCATTTCATGCCAACAGAATATCAACTCGCTGACTTATTCACCAAAGCACTAGACGAGAAAAGGTTCAATTTCTTGGTGGGAAAGTTAGGAATGATAAACATGGTGTGACGATCCTCTGTAAGTATAATTTTATCTTCTGTAAATAATGTACAAATTTCCTTTATTTTTGCTTTAAGTTAATCTGTTTCTGTTTGTAAGTTCTCAATCTCAAATAGTTCTTAAAAATCACAGAGCTTCTGTAAGTCAACTCAGAACCTCTGACGACCCCTACAGAACCTCTGGAAAACATGACCTATGTTCTATGCAAAACTTATCATTCTTTGATCCAAGCATAGGTCAAGGGGGAGCAAAAGGAAATTACTTGATCTACAGAGGTGATTAGATAAAGGGGGAGTAAAAGGGGACCCTGAAATGATCTAAAGAGATCAAACTGTCAAGGAAAAGCCAAAGAAGAATGTCGATAACTCCATATCGACAGAAATCAAACATCACTACCGAGAAAAGAACCAAAAGGTATGTCTCTCGCACAAAAGGTTTTTGGAAAACAATTTTCTAGGACAAGAATTGTCAAATATGTCCTAAATATGCTGTGAATAACATTTCAAAAGTCAAAAGCTCAAAAAGTTTCACAAAATTCAAATTAGGAGAAATTTAAGGTCATAGAGCTTCTGCTGAGCTCAACAGAGGTTCTGCAGGAAATATGCTCTGTGATCACAAATTAACCCTCTGTCGATCTTTTGGAATGTTATCGCGGAAACCGAAAACACAAACCATGACCTTCTCGAACAAATCGTTTGTTTTTAATAGTTTTCTCGGACACAAACTTTCAAATATGTCCGAAAAACATCTCTTAAACCAAATCAAAAATTGGATGATCAAAAATTTTAATAAAATTTTTATTATGAGATTTTTTCCTTCATAGAGCTTCTAATGGCCCTCACAGAACTTCTGCAAGTTCCAACAGAGCCACAAAACCTCTGCGAAGCAAATTTATTGACAAAAATCCGATTTTATCCTCTCCAATGCCTTTACAAATGTTTTGGTTAAAGAAGAACCCCACAGAAGTCATGATAACAGTGAGATATATGAAAGGGATAAACAACAAAGATTTTCAAATTCACAGAGCTTCTGTAAGGTACAGAAGTTCTGGAGTAATAATGGTTACTTTTACTGAGAGTGAATTTCACATGGCTAAGAATAACCCCACGCGCCGAGCATTAATGGGCCGCGCACGTCGTCCTGTCATCCTCTGACATGGCCTACGTGTCCCATTTTCATTGGGCGTACATGGAACGTTTTCTGTGGAAAGTTGAACCCGCCGTTCTAACTCGAGTACGAATTCCAAATTTTAATCCATTACCATATATTCTACTCCTTCGAATACTACCGTTTTACCCTCCTATAAAAACCAAGCTTACACTCTCATAAACCTTTTACAAACTCTCATTCTTCTTCGACGAAACCCTGCAAAAACCTGCAAGTTTCTTATTCTCAGTATCAAAATGGCTTCATCTTCTCAAGCTATCTCCCCTGCACACTCTCCGGCGACCTCACCAGAACATTCACCGGCTCATTCCGAACATTCAGAAAACCCCAACCCCGCCCAGAACTTTGAACTAGAAGATTTCGGCGACTCAGCAGACTTTGCTCCGACAACACATCTGCAAAACTTCATAGCTAAGGATCACTTCGAAAAGGTACTACCAATCAAATCCAACAACTGCTATTTGGTCCCATCACCCACTGCTTTCGGCGAAGCCCACGCCATTCTGCTGAACGTAATGGAAAATCACATCCTCTTCCCTCTACTCACAAGAACCCCAAAGAAAATACCTGTCAGATATTTGAACCAGTTTTGGCTGCAGCTGCCGATTTGATAAAGACGACTCTATTATCAAAGGGTACATTTCAAGACCTGACAAATCTGAACATCTTGAAATCAAGTTCAACAGAACAATGTTCTCACTTGAGTTCAACCTACCAACGAGGGGTCTTCTTGGTTTGAAGAAATATGCAGAGCAACCAATAGACGACGAGCTATGTCGGTTCGTAGAAATGCTTGGGTATAACACACAACTACGGAAGAGAAATGACTTCCGCAGAGGAAGATTACCACCTCTGTGGAACACCTTGTTCTCTATTCTTAACAGATGCCTGACAGGGAAGATAGGTAGCATTGACCAGACCTCGCATCAGATCTTAGCCATCATGTATGGGGTGTACTATGATCTTCCACTCGATTACGCGACGATAATGATGCAAGAGATCATTAACACCGTCGACATAAAGAACAACACCAAACGGGTCAAAGAGAACGATCCCAACTTTCTACCACCTCTGCAATTCCAAAGAATATTAGGAGTATTATTCGAACATCTGTTGCTAATACAGAAATGGCCAATGGAAGGGCCAATTCCCAAACAGTTTCCGATGAGCAAAGCCCCACTGATCATGTAGATGGCTACACACACTGCAGACCTTTGTCAAGGAAACTTCTCAAGTATGCCTCGAATAAAACCCTTAAGAAAGAGTATATACGCGATCATAGAACTCCTAAACCGAGTCCTATGACACCCCCGCGTTTAGGAGTCCCCCTAGGAACAATAACAGCAGAACCTCTTTCGACTCAAGGAGAAAAGGATCAGAAGTTAGCAAAGCACATGGCTATTCAACTCAGCTTTATAGCCAAACATGCAGAACTTATGGGAAAGAAGTCTTCATCAAGAACCTCTGCATCTACTCCAAAAGCTAAGAAGAGAAAAACTGCAGAAGGCACCTCAACAAGCGCTGCAGAAGATCAACCTTCACCTCCTCATGCCACAGAAATTGGCTCCTCTGCTCCTCCCTCTTCCCAAAAATTGAAGAAGAAAAGAAGATCGAAATCAACAGAGGTAGGGGCACCAAAACCTAAGAGAAGGAAAACCAAAAAGAAGCATGGTAAATCACTTGAAAAGTTGGTTACCATTGCAGAAGAAGAAAATGCAGAAGAAAGAACTGCAGAAGAAGTTGCAGAAGAAGGAATGGCTACAGAAGCGTATCAATCACCCTATCAATCTCCAGATAGATTTGCTCACCAAGGAGACCTGAACGACTTCTTACAGAACCCTGACATTGCCAACACCCTAAATACAGCAGGGTGGACGGCACAACCTCTCGACCACCACTCTCCAGAAGAACAAGATTTCTCCATTTCTGGCATTGACACACATCTGCAAGAAGATGACACAACACCCAAAGATCAACCAGCTAACACACCTGTTATTTTACAGAACCCTTTCATTCAGGGATTGGACGTCCACAGAAGAAGTCCAAACCCAGCTTCAGAAGAAAAAGAACTTACAGAAACTTAGTGGAATAGAGGTGAAGTAACAGAGGCTTCTGAGACAAGAATGGAGGTCTCAGAGGTAGATTCAGATGAAGAAGAAGCTGTCTGGATAAGAAAAGGTCTCTATCATCCACATGTCATGAGATTATACGGCTCTCATCAAATGTACGGCTTCTTACGCACAAAGCAAGGAACCTCAACAGAAGCAAGGGAAGAAGCACCAAGCCGTAGGATAGCTACAGAGGCTGAAATGATAGACGGTGATGTAGTGTTTGGGTGCTTAACAGAGGAAGAAACAAGAAAAGATGCCTGGATAAATAGAGGCACACAACCAAAACCAACTCCTAGTGCAACCCACATTTCTAACTCCGCAGGTCTAGCTGCAGAAGGAGTTATTGAAAAAGAGCAGCACAGCTCGATCCTAACCCAACCCATCCAGCCAGAGGTTACTCTTTCAGCCTCTGTGCCCACAGAAACCGGGGAATCCATTCCTAGGGAGTCTCCTCAAAGAGACTCACCTATTGTTCGTGATCAATCGCCCCAGATCACCCTAGAATACCCTACAGAGGAATTCGTTTCCTCTGCCACGCACACATTAGGACCAAAACTTCTTTCAGAGAGAAGTAGTGAGCACAGAGACGAAGAGACTCTAGACAAGTCTCCTAGTCAACAGAAGGATAATCTAGTACCCACCTCTGAAGTGGATCTAGACAATGTCATTCACAGAACTTCTGTAGAGTCTGAAGCACTAGCTGCTTCTGCTCAACGATCAGATGGAAATCCTTCCACCCCCATCGTACAAACAAGGGTGAACGAAGGTGTCCCAGGAACAGGGACTCCCTCTGGAAACGAATGTGTTCCTCCAGAGGTTACACAAGGAACACAAGTATCAAGGGATGAGTTCCAAACCCTTGTCACCTCTGTGAACCAAACAATGAAAGAGTTGCAAAGCTCTTTCAAATCCTTTATAGAGACAACATCTACGGCTATCCTGAATCTGAACACTAAAATAGACAATCTATCCACAGAGGTAAAAACCGCCATCTCAGAGATGAAGTCTTCTGCCGAAACTACTGCCAAAGCTACAGCCACTTCTGCAGCTCAGGAATTCGGAACAACTGCAACTTCTGCTTTCAGGGACTCTGTCAAAAATTTCCTAGAACAAATGAATACGCAATCCAACAGAGCAGAGGGCATTACTCCTGCAGATTTACAGAATGCCCTATCACAAGTCCAAGCAGAGGCAATACGCAACAAGACAATGACGCAACCAAAAGACTATATGACCAGAGCACAGCTTACAGAGCTCGGACAGAACGTCATTAACCAGATCACAGAAGTCATTGTCTCCTTCACAACTGCAAATGCCAACTATGTCAAGGATTTCAGAAAGAGTGTCGGCATAATGCGTTTCAAAACAGAAGCAGAGCTTGCGACATTGATTGGCCTCTGCGATGATGTCTGTGAAAAGTTGATGGCAGCAGGAGCTGAATTACCGAAGAAGCCCAAGACTTCTTGCAGAGCAGAGGGTACTTCTGATAAAAGTCAGGATGATTCTGATGATGACCAACCTGGTCCATCAGATAATCCTGAGGGGGAGAATCTAAGAGAGAAAGCTACGAGCAGAGGAATACAAAGTCCACCAATCGCAGCAGAACCAATCAGCCAAGCCCCTCCAGAACAAACCCAACAAAATCAACTGACCACAGAGACAACACCCGTCTCTGTGGAATCATCTCCTGACGAAACCAAAATTCCAGAAACAGATCAGCAAACCACAGAGGCAACAACCGCCCCTGAGGTAATCATTTTGGAAGAAACAGATGAACAAACCACAGAGAAAACACCCACCTCTGTGGAAACACCCCAAACCATACCGAGAAGAAAGTCGATTGCCACCAAACCAATAAAAGCAACGACCTCTGCAACCTCTGCTTCTGACATTCTGAAAAAGATGCACAATACAATGACTGATCGAATGTCATAGAGAGAAGAAGAAAGGCACAGGTTCACACTAGCGTTCAAAATGGCAAGAAGATTCGTCATACCTCAATCCACAGAAACCGAGCTTACAGAAGAAGTCAACAAACAACCTCCAACAGAGGTTACAGAGCAACTAAAGCCAACAGAACCATCACCACAAAAGTCCTCTAAATCACAAATGTCAAAACCCACAGAGGCAACCCCCATCAAGCCAACAGAAGTGCCAACCTCCAAACTTACAGAAGCAACAATTTCTGCCCCGCCAAAAGCCAAAGATAAGGGCAAAGGAATACTGACAGAAGAGCCTAAGAAGAAAACATTGCCAAAGCCAACAGAGAAACTAATGAAGAGTGCGTTTGATGCCTTTCAAACCCCAAAGCCTGAAGAAGTTGACTGGGCACATGGACTTAAGCCTCTGTCAGACATTCCTCTAACTGGTAGAGCCGCAGAAGTTGTTCAATAGATGGAGAGTCTCAGAAGACAAGTACCACAACCTGGTCCAACATATGAAGAAATGGAAGAAGTGGTATACAAATACCTCTACAAACAATCCTATCAGACAAATCATCCAGTAGATCATGTGACAGATCCAAGGATCAGAGAAGAATTTGAGAACATCTTCACAAGGACAAAGCCAAGAACCAAAGCAGATGTCTTCTCAATCCACAAGATCAAAAAGGTGTTCTTCTGCAGATTCTCCTTCACAAGAACCTATCCAAGGGTCAGGTACATTCTTTACAAAGTCAGAAGAGAGAACAATTCAGAATCTACCTTCGCTGATGCTGACCTAAGAAATATCAATCCTTATGATCTACCTGACCTTCTGCAATGAACAAAGGACAACTACAACACTGAGCCAAACACCAGAGCCTATCAAGTGTTGAGAAAAGCGATGAGGGAAAAGCTTCTGCTCTACAGCATGATAGATTTTCAGCTAGGAAAGGATCTTGGTCTCAAACATCTAGATCTACGACCACCAGAAGATCGCTGCCCACCGGACGCCGTACCTAACTCAATCATTACAGAACCAAGGTTTGGGTTAGTATTTCAAAACCCACTAGGCGAGGTCAAACTTTTTGTACCCATGGATTGTCAGAAGTACGCAACCAGTACTCTGAACAAATTCAGAGCAAGCCTTGTATAATACAGGGGTACAGAGAAAATGGATAGAGATGCTGCATATACCTTCATCAGAGAGATAGACGCCACAATCCGCCTAAGAGAACTCTGCATCAGATTCTACAAAGAGATCAGGAGAGTCGGAAGAGACAACAGAAGCTACAACGATTTCAAAGATGCCAAAATCTGATTCTCAGACCTCTAATCTCTGCAAACAAAGTTAAAGTTCATCTTTCATTGTACTCAAATGTAAAATGCCTCTGGCATATTTCTAAATGAAAGAAATTTCGAGGTATTGTTTAACCTCTGTCTTATCTAACTTAGCCTAACTTAACTCAAGTTCTAGTTTTTTATTTTTCACTACTTAGGGGGAGATTGTTAGCTTCAATCATCCTAATCATAGAAGTATTTAGAAGTAGTGAAAAATAGGCTAAGTGAAGAAAGTCTCTTACAGAGGCTCTGCCAGACTTACTAAGGGCTCAAGATCAAGAATCTACAGAAGCTAAAGAGGCGCGCTACAGAAGCTCTGTCATACGCACAAAGAAGACCAATATCTCGGAATCCGGTGAAGACTGCTCCACAGAGGACCAGACCACAGAACCTCTGTAACTCATTACAGAGCCTCTGTGGTCCTCACTGAAAGACTTGAAGATATTTATAATATCTTGCTACTGTTACAGGACCCGTTCATCAACTTGCATGGTAGCATGCCCTGTCCAACGTCGACGTGTCAAACTCTGATTGGACTCAGTAGGGCTTAGTACATATTAGACGTCTGCTGCATTAAATGCAATACAACACTTCTTACTGTTCATGCCATTCTTGCAACTGTTCACGACATCCGTTCAACTATTCATCAGTATCGTCTGGATAGTAGCATATGCTTTATGGTCCCCTTTAGAGTAGTATATAAGGAAGACTCATGTTGAGTTCTTCCTTAAGAATCAAAAATCAATCTCATAAATCGACCATCATAAGAACACAAAAAGCTTATTCACCTTAAGAGTCATTTCTGTTTTAAAGCTTTACTTACTCTTTGTTCTAAATCTGTTCTTGATATATATATTCAGTAAACCTTGAAGTAATTATATTCTGTTCACTGTTTATTTATATTCCGTTCTAAATCTATCAAACATATCTGTTAGTTCTTCAAAAACGCTTCCGCATCAAACATTAAACTTGAACTAATAGATCTGATAATCTTGTTTAAACAAAACGGGAACCAACACTCAGCTTTCTCCAAGAAATCCTCTAACCCCAGGTCTAGAGATGAAAAGTATCAAAAGTTGAAAGAAAGGTATGCAAAGCTGAAAGGATTTAAGAAGAAAGGCAAAGGCATGATGGTTGATTATGATTGGACCGCTTCTGATGAAGAAGAATCATCTGACTCTGAAGATGATGATGAGGCCAATCTCTGTCTCATGGCCAAAATCGAAGATGAGGAAGAAAAGTCTGACATTCCCTCTGCTTCATCTTCTACCTCTAAGGTATCACCTTCCTTCGTTACCAATATTTCAGATATTGATGAAGCTGATAGTCTTCGAAAGATCGATCTCCTGACTATGAGTTTATATGATGCCATGAATGGCAAAGCTGTTGTTGGAAATCAAAACCTTGATCTCGCTGAACAACTTAAAAACTGTCATCTTCAAATAGAAAAGCTTTCTAAAATTGAAGAAGATTTAAGTGATCAGGTTCATATAAATCAGCTAGTCAAAATCGAACGCGAAGCTATCGCTGCATTGAAAGCTGAAAAGGCTACTATTGATGGATGGTATAAATCCTCAACAACGATCACTGAGATAATTAAGTCTCAGATTCCTTTGAGTGACAAAAGTGGTCTTGGTTATAAAGCTGACGCTGAAAAACCAACCACTGATCATTCCATGCTTAAGTTTGGAATGTGTGTCTCTTCTATCCCTGAAACTTCATCTTCTCAGTATTCCTCTTCAAAAACTCCTATCCCTGAGGAAACATATACCTTAGTTTCTTAAGGTAAAGAGAAAATTATTTCTCCAAAACCTCAGAAGGGTACCTTTGTACCTAAGCTGAATGCTTCTAAAGCTTCAGTGACTCATCCCTCTACTTCTAAGAAAAAGATCCCTAGATTCATTCAACGATCTATTCCTAGAATCAGAGTGGATGTTATTGGTAAGAAATCCAAAGAACTGATAATTCCTCCCATTTCCAATGCCAAAGGTATACTTGGTGCTGGCCCTGCTCATTTAAAATTTACGGGTAAGCATGCAAATGGTCCTAAAGCTACTTTTAGCTATATGTAATACCCCGGGTAAGTTCGTTAGTTAGATGTTAGTTCCGTTAAATTTTTGTTAACTTTAAAATGTGAAGTTAAAGGTAAGTTTGGATAGATTTATGAGTAAAGGGTGTAATTGGTCATTATTGATAACTAAAGGACTAAAGTGGTAAAATGGGATTAGATATTACCTTAATGGAATTAGATATTTCCTAAAAATCAGTATTATCCAGAAATTAAAAGTGTGTGTGTGTGTACTTGGAGAAGAAAAGAAGAAGAAAGAAGGTTTAGGAATTAGGGATTGAATTTGGTGCAATTGGAAATAATTTCAGGTATGTTTCCTTTTGCAAATCTTGTGTATAATTGCTATTAGGTAGTTTCTATCGGAGTAGAATAAACGATTTCACATCTGAGAATGATTCAGTCGGTTTCTGGGCTGAAAGTATGCAAACCGACAGAGTTTTCCGGATACCTTGAATGTGTCCGGATGGGTTGGTTGGTAGTGTCCGGGTAATTAGCTGGTGGTGTCCGGATGGTGTTCTAAGATGTCCGAATGAGTCAAATATCCGGGTAAGTCTCTCTTTTCTATAGTTTCCGGATGAGTTAAGATACCGGATGCTGTCCGGATTACTTTGGTGTCCGGATGACGTCCGAATTGTATATGTTGTCCGAAAAAGTCTTGTTGTCCGGAAAAGATGTGTTGTCCGTATAATTCTATAATGTCCGGATACTTTGGCTGTTTGGTCAAATTGATGAGTTTAGATGCTTTTAAGTGTCCAGTAGCCTGTGTCTTGTTATTTCATGGATAGTGAATGAATAAGGACCGAAAGTACTGTGGACTTGACTTAAGTTCGGGTTGGGGAAGACAATTGAGGATAAGAGTTAGATAGAGTTATCTAAAGCTCTTAGTCCTAGCAAGCTCTATGTGTTCAAAGTGGTAAAACAATATTTGTACATGATTGTTTCAGGTACTGTGAATCGAAGGTGAAAGCAGAATTCTTTGTGGAGGACTGAAAAGGGTGTTGTTAAACAAACAGGTGAGTTTTACTTGAAAATGTTTTTAAACTGGAATACATATATGTGTGGAATGGATATATGATTAAGGTGTGAATATTATGTGTTTATAATATAGTAAGGTATTATATTCATATGTGTATTACACTACGCAAGTGTACATTAGTCGGGTTCCGGTGTGCGGACCGGTGAGTAACCGGGTCCCGGTGTGGGGACCGGAAACGTTGATTTTTAATAGTTGGCTTGCTACCAACTAGTATGGCCAGTTGTGGAGGAATAAGGTGGGATGAGATGTACGAGTCTTGAATGGTATTGATGTACGTGTAATGTATGGATGTATATGAAAAGTTTTATATAAATGGTTTTAATACAAAGGTTTACTAAACTGACAGGGATTTCCTCACTAGACCATTAGGTCTAACCCGCATTTATGTTTTAAAAATATGTATTCCAGGTGGCGGATCGGGTAAGAGCAAGTAAATAGGACTCTTGATGGATAGCTTTTGTGAAGATGTTGATTATGAAGTTATGGATGTATTTTGTACTTATGACTTTGTTATTAGTCAGCATGTAATTTAATTTGCGAAAAGTTTGTACTGATTTACTTATTATGCTTTGCAAGACTATGGGACCGAATATGAAACTCGATGTATCTTTTGATCATTTTGTAATATAAAATGTATGTTATTTGTAATTATGAAAACCGGGATGTTACAGATGGTATCAGAGCCCTAGTTTAAGGGATTTAGGTATTAGTACTTGTACCTAGACTTAAATTGCATGTGAAGTAGGGTGTCCCTATTGTTTTAGAACCTGGGGATGTTAAGTATAAAAAGGTAAAAGGAACATCATGTAAGGTAATTTCAGAGTTACACCTGGCCAGTGTGTAACGTCCCTTATCCCATATACACGACATATTACACAATATAACACAATTAGATATAACAAACAAACTTCACTTTACATGTACGGTCCGGTAGTCTTTTACAAATAGAAAGAAAACATTTGAAATACAATCCTTGTGCTAATTGCATCCATAACACTTAACATTCCATTACAACTACTAAATAAGTCAAAAACTTCGTCTTATAGTCTTCCTTACTAGCCATCCATCTCATACTCTACTTACTTGCCCTTACTTGATCCGCCACCTGGAATACATATTTTTAAAACAAAATGAGGGTTAGACCTGTTGGTCTAAGTGAGAAACCCCTGTTAGTTTAAAAACCATTTATATAAACTTCATTCATATAAATCACGCCACATAATTACATACATCCAATTAATCTCACACATCGTGTACCTTTCCTTCTCATTTCCTCCTGGCCATATTAGTGGTAGCAAGCCAACTAATAATATACAACGTTGTACAACATCTACAGCCAAACAACGCTATACAAGTTCTATAGCCAATCACACCGGTCTTAAACCCGGCCAACGTATTATAACACGTTTATAATACACATGTAAATACAATATCTCACTATATTGTAATTCGCATATACCATACAGGTAAACACATAATCACTAATTATCACATTCCCAAACCATACGTATGTATTCCAGTTGAAATTACTTTTAAAGTAAAACTCACCTGATTGCTTAATAACACGTTTCCAAGTCTTCTTAACCGGTTCAGCCTTTTACCCAGAATTCACAAGATCTGTAACACATAGATACAGACATCTCTTTACCACATAAAACACATAAGTCTTACTAAGGCTAACAACTCTAAAGAGCTCAAACCCTCAAATGTTGCCCCAAAACTCGTACTCAAGTCAAGACTACAGGATAGTCAGTCCTCATTCACTCCCTATCTAGTGGTTAACAAAATACAGGTTACTGGATACTTGACAGCATCTAAAACTCTCAAAAATGGCCAAACAGCAAAAGTATCCGGATACCACAAGTTACCCGGACAACATGACTTTTCCGGACAACATGACTTTTCCGGACAACTTGACTTTTCCGGACAACTATAGAAAAGAGAGATTTTCCCGGATAAAGGACTCGTCCGGACACCTTCAAACAGTACCCGGACACTATCAACAAAATTACCCGGACACCACCAACAGTGCTATCCGGACACCTTCAACGTATCCGGACACCACTGTCGGTTTACCCAAAATTCACCCAGAAATCGGCTGAGGTTTACACCAGTTCGATTATGTCGATTCTAGACCGATAGAAACCATCTACTAACCATTATAAACATAATTAGTAAAGGAAACATACCTGTAACTACTTCCAATTGCACCAAATTGAATCCTTAGCCTACTTTTCTTTTTTTTCCTCCTTTCTCCACAAAACACACACACACCTTATGATAATATTTGATTTTTCTGATATTTCTGAATACCAAGAGATAATATCTAACCCATAATTACCCTCTAAACCCTAAACTATCCATTAATGACCCAAAACACCCTTAACTCCTAATTTAACACCAACTTACCCTAAACTTCCAACTTTAAAGTTAATTAAATTTAACGGAATGGGGATTTAACTAACGGACTTACCCGGGGTATTACATCATCTCCCCCTTAAGAGAATTCCGTCCCGGAATTCGGTTAGGCAAAAAGGTGAGGGTATTTGGTTCTCATTTCCGATTCGGATTCCCACGTGGCATCCTGACCTCTATGATGCCTCCACTGAACCTTCACTTACCTGATCTCCTTATTCCGCAACACTTTGACTTTATGATCAACTATTGCTTCCGGTTCTTCCACATAATTCAGTCTTTCGTCGACTTGTATCTCTGGTAGGGAGACTGCCTGATCTTGAGTAACTAAACACTTTCGGAAGTTTGACACGTGAAATGCATTATGAATTCTGCTCAACTCTGGTGGAAGATCTAATCTGTAAGCTACGTCCCCGATCCTTTCAGTGATTGCAAATGGGCCAATATACCTTGGGCTAAGCTTACCCTGTCGACCGAATCTGATGACTCCTTTCCACGGAGAAACCTTTAACATTACATAATCCCCAACTTGAAATTCCAACGGCTTTCGACGGCGATCAGCGTAACTCTTCTGTCTATCTTGAGCCACTTTCAATCTTTCTCGGATCTGTGTAACCTTATCGGCGGTTAACTGAACTATTTCCGGCCCCGCTAACTGTTTCTCTCCCACTTCGTTCCAACACAGAGGCGTTCGACATTTCCTACCATACAGTACTTCAAACGGTGCCGCTTGTATGCTGGAATGATAACTGTTGTTGTAAGCGAATTCGATCAACGGCAAATGCTTATCCCACGATCCCCCAAAATCAACAATACAAGCCCGGAGCATATCTTCTAAGGTCTGAATTGTTCGTTCACTCTGTCCATCTGTTTGAGGATGATACGCCGTACTTAACTTTATCTGAGTCCCCATTTCCCTTTGAAAGCTTCTCCAAAATCTTGAAGTAAAACGACTATCACGATCAGAAATGATCGAGATTGGAACTCCATGTCGAGTTACTATTTCATTAATGTATAACTTAGCTAATCGCTCCAATGAATCGGTTTCCTTTATTGGTAGGAAGTGTGCAGACTTTGACAACCTGTCGACGATCACCCAAATGGAATCGAATCCCTTCGGAGTTCTTGGTAGCTTTGTGATAAAGTCCGTGGTAATCTGCTCCCACTTCCACATAGGTATTTCTAGTCGTTGTAGTTGACCAAATGGCTTTTGGTGTTCGATCTTTACCTTCTTACAAGTATCACACCGTTCTACATACTGAGCAATCCCTCTTTTTATCCCCGGTCACCAATAGAATTGCTTTAGGTCTTTATACATCTTGTTTGTACCTGGGTGAATAGAGAAACGGGATTGATGAGCTTCTTGTAAAACACGATCACGTAACCCACCCAAACGAGGTACCCACACTCTGTTTCCCAGACACAATAACCCCCGATCATCTTTTACTAGCAATGCTGACATCCCCGCTAACCGTTCTGATTTCAGATGTTCATCCTGATAAGCCTCCACTTGACACTTCTGCAATTCGTCAAATATGTTGGGTAGGAGTTCAGTTCGTATTGAAATAACTTTTATTGTTCCACTCCTTTCTTGACGACTGAGCGCATCTGCCACTACATTCGCCTTTCCCGGGTGATAAAGGATTTCACAGTCGTAATCATTCAGCAATTCCAACCATCTCCTTTGTCTCATATTTAGTTCCTTCTGATCAAAGAGATGTTGAAGACTCTTGTGGTCAGTATAAATCTGACATTTGGAACCATACAGATAATGTCTCCAAATTTTTAACGCGAAAACGACTGCAGCAAGCTCCATATCGTGCGTAGGATACTGCCGTTCATGATCCTTCAGTTGGCGAGAATCATAAGCTATAACCTTTCCACGCTGCATAAGCACACAACCCAATCCCAATTTAGACGCATCACTGTAAACGACAAAGTCTTCAGAACCTTCAGGTAGTGATAGAATTGGCGCGCTGCATAGTTTCTCTTTCAATATTATGAATGCCTCGTCCTGTTCCGCTTTCCATTCAAACTTCAAATTCTTTCGGGTCAGCTTAGTCAAAGGCGTAGCGATACGAGAGAAATCCTTTATGAATTTCCGATAGTAACCGGCCAAACCTAGAAAACTGCGTACCTCGGTTGCTGTCTTGGGCTGTTCCCACTTTTCAACTGCTTCTACTTTCATCGGATCGACTTGTATACCTTTCTCAGAAACCACGTGCCCCAGAAATTGTACTTTCCGTAACCAGAACTCACATTTTGAAAATTTAGCATACAACCTTTCCTTCTTCAGCAGCTCTAGAATCAAACGAAGATGTTGCGCGTGCTCTTCCTTGGATCGAGAATAGATAAGAATATCATCGATAAAAACAATTACAAATTTATCGAGATACGGCTTACATACCCGATTCATCAAATCCATAAAGGCAGCTGGAGCGTTCGTCAATCCAAATGGCATTACTAAAAATTCATGATGACCATACCTCGTTCGAAAAGCAGTCTTTAAAACGTCTTCTTCTTTAACCTTCAGCTGGTGATAACCGGACCTTAGATCAATCTTGGAGAAATAGCAAGCTCCAACTAACTGATCAAAGAGATCATCAATTCGGGGTAGCGGATACTTGTTCTTTATCGTGCGCTTATTCAATTCTCGGTAGTCAATACACATTCTCATCGACCCATCTTTCTTTTTCACAAATAACACTGGTGCTCCCCACGGCGAAGAACTAGGTCTGATGAAACCCTTATTGGATAGATCTTGTAGTTGTGCCATCATCTCTTTCATCTCTGGAGGTGCCAAACGGTACGGTGCACGGACTACAGGAGTGGCTCCAGGAATTAAGTCTATACCGAACTCGACTTGTCTAACTGGCGGAAGACTGTTCAAGTCTTCAGGGAATACTTCAGGGAATTCACTAACGATAGGAATATCTTCCATCCTAATCTTTTCCGGCTTAACATCTATCACGTAAGCCAAGTAACTCTGACAACCCTTATTCACACACTTACGTGCCTTTACTAGTGATATAAGACAGGACTGATGATTCCTACGATCACCATAAATCACTACCGGTCCTTTCTCAGGCAATACAACATTTATTATCTTCATGTCACACACTATATTAGCCTGATTCTCAGCCAACCAGTCCATTCCCACTACTACATCAAATTCTATCAAAGTTATAGGAAACAATTGTATAGGCACTCCACACCCCTCTATATTAATCACACAACCATCAAATACTTCACTAACCGACACTTGGTTGTCATTTGCTGTATCTACTAATAGATAATGATCTAACATTTTAGGTTTCAAACACAAACAAGCAGCAAATGCAGGAGACACAAACGATCGGTTTGCACCGGAATCAAATAACACCTTAGCACGTGTAGAGTTTATCAAAAATGTACCTGTGACCACATCTGGAGTTTCCTCCGCTTCTTTCTCAGTCATCTGAAATGCGCGACCTCTGGTTACTGGTGGTTCCAGTCTTGGCACTACTGGTTTAACATTTGCTGGCCTGCCTGATGACCCACCTTGCTGCATCCTCCCTCGCGGACAGTTTGACTGGAAATGATCCGGAGAATTGCATAAGAAACATAGCCGCGTTACCTTACAATCCTTAATGACGTGCCCAGTCTTCCCACACTTATAACATGCTCGCAAATCACCTTGGCAGTTTCCTTGATGGACACGGTTGCACTTCGGACATGGTCTTTCCGCTGGTCAAAACGGCGGACGGTTATCATACCTCTGAAATCGGGACCTCTTTGGATCATATTGTGGTCCTTCCCACTTTCTCTTTCCGATACTCTTATCTCCCGTATCCCTTCTCATATCTCGTTCAACATTTTCCACTGCATCAACTGCAGCTGAAAAGGTATCGGGTCCCTTTGCAGTCACTAACCTTCTAATCTATGAGTTCAATCCAAAGATAAACCTTTCTATCTTCATCGCTTCTGTAGCGACATAGTATTCTGCAAATCGAGATTTCTCCAGAAAGCTAGCAGTATAATCTCGAACGGATAAGCTTCCTTGTTGCAAATTCATGAATTCTCCTTCCAGTTGTTTGACGGCTGCTTGGGGACAAAATGCGTTCCTGTAGACTATCACAAATTCTTCCCAAGAGAGGGTAGAATAAACATCGGGTCCTTTTGAATGAATAAACGATTCCCACCAATACAACGCATCTCCTTTCAACATGGCTGCCCCGTACAATACTCTATCTTCGTCCGCACACTTACTCGTTTTAGAAATGGCTTCAATTTCCTTCATCCACCTCATTGCTTTCACCGGATCCCGATCCCCTGAGAATGTCGGAGGCTTGCAGCTAAGAAACATTTTGTAATCACATTTTCTCATTACCGGTAAGACCGTTGGGGTAATTGGCATCTCCTCTTCAAGAGTAGGGTCTGGTCTTTCTGTTTCAGTATTATGAGCTTGGTTGAGCATAGCTTGAATATTGTCTTGTAATCTCCCCATTTCTGTCATTAAATCAGCTCTGGTAATGAAATCCGTACTATTTTGTTGAGTTCTACCTCCGGTTCTACCTCCAGCTCCACCTCGAAGTCTACCTCCAGTTCTGCCCCCTGTTCTGCCTCCCCTGTCCCCTGTTCCTACTGGCGGATTAGTTCTGTTTGGATTTCTTCCTCCTCCTCGATTCGAATTTATTGTACCACTTGCCATTCTGTAGATTTAAACAAGATTAATATACACATAAGCACATACCCCATATAACAAGGTATTCCAGTTCAAACATGTACCTGTAAGATCACTATTACACTGGCCAGGTGTAATATGAAATTACCTTACATGATGTTCCTTTTACCTTTTATTCTTCATCATCCCAAAGTTCTATAATGACAGGGACATCCTACTTCACATGCAGTTTAAGTCTAGGTACAAATACAAATACCTAAATCCCTTAAACTAAGGCTCTGATACCATTTGTAACGTCCCTTATCCCATATACACGACATATTACACAATATAACACAATTAGATATAACAAACAAACATCACTTTACATGTACGGTCCGGTAGTCTTTTACAAATAGAAAGAAAACATTTGAAATACAATCCTTGTGCTAATTGCATCCATAACACTTAACATTCCATTACAACTACTAAATAAGTCAAAAGCTTCGTCTTATAGTCTTCCTTACTAGCCATCCATCTCATACTCTACTTACTTGCCCTTACTTGATCCGCCACCTGGAATACATATTTTTAAAACAAAATGAGGGTTAGACCTGTTGGTCTAAGTGAGAAACCCCTGTTAGTTTAAAAACCATTTATATAAACTTCATTCATATAAATCACGCCACATAATTACATACATCCAATTAATCTCACACATCGTGTACCTTTCCTTCTCATTTCCTCCTGGCCATATTAGTGGTAGCAAGCCAACTAATAATATACAACGATGTACAACATCTACAGCCAAACAACGCTATACAAGTTCTATAGCCAATCACACCGGTCTTAAACCCGGCCAACGTATTATAACACATTTATAATACACATGTAAATACAATATCTCACTATATTGTAATTCGCATATACCATACAGGTAAACACATAATCACTAATTATCACATTCCCAAACCATACGTATGTATTCCAGTTGAAATTACTTTTAAAGTAAAACTCACATGATTGCTTAATAACACGTTTCCAAGTCTTCTTAACCGGTTCAGCCTTTTACCCAGAATTCACAAGATCTGTAACACATAGATACAGACATCTCTTTACCACATAAAACACATAAGTCTTACTAAGGCTAACAACTCTAAAGAGCTCAAACCCTCAAATGTTGCCCCCAAACTCGTACTCAAGTCAAGACTATAGGATAGTCAGTCCTCATTCACTCCCTATCTAGTGGTTAACAAAATACAGGTTACTGGATACTTGACAGCATCTAAAACTCTCAAAAATGGCCAAACAGCAAAAGTATCCGGATACCACAAGTTACCCGGACAACATGACTTTTCCGGACAACATGACTTTTCCGGACAACTTGACTTTTCCGGACAACTATAGAAAAGAGATATTTTCCCGGATAAAGGACTCGTCCGGACACCTTCAAACAGTACCCGAACACTATCAACAAAATTACCTGGACACCACCAACAGTGCTATCCGGACACCTTCAACGTATCCGGACACCACTGTCGGTTTACCCAAAATTCACCCAGAAATCGGCTGAGGTTTACACCAGTTCGATTACGTCGATTCTAGACCGATAGAAACCATCTACTAACCATTATAAACATAATTAGTAAAGGAAACATACCTGTAACTACTTCCAATTGCACCAAATTGAATCCTTAGCCTACTTTTCTTCTTTTTCTTCCTTTCTCCACAAAACACACACACACCTTATGATAATATCTGATTTTTCTGATATTTCTGAATACCAAGAGATAATATCTAACCCATAATTACCCTCTAAACCCTAAACTATCCATTAATGACCCAAAACACCCTTAACTCCTAATTTAACACCAACTTACCCTAAACTTTCAACTTTAAAGTTAATTAAATTTAACGGAATGGGGATTTAACTAACGGACTTACCCGGGGTATTACACAGTGTAATTGTGATCTTACAGGTACATGTTGAACTAGAATACCTTGTTATATGGGTATGTGCTTATGTGTATATTAACCTTGTCTGAATCAACAGAATGGCAAGTGGTACGAGACAAACAAATCGGGAAGGAAGAGGAAGCCTGGATAGAACCAATCCAACAGTCGGAGGAAGGGGGAGAGGGGGAGAAAGAGGCAGGGGCAGGACTGGAGGCAGAGTACAGGGACGAGGCACAAATTATGTTACGAGAGACGACTTGGCTGCTGAGATGGGAAGATTACAAGCCAATATTCAAGCCATGTTTAACCAAACGCATAATACTGAAATGGAAAGACCAGATCCTAACTTGGAAGACGAGATGCCTATCACACCTATTGTCGTATCAGTACCAAGAAGGTGTGACTATAAGATGTTTTTAAGCTATAAACCACCAACTTATGGAGGGGATAGAGACCCAGTGAAGGCGATGCGTTGGCTGAAGGAAATTGAAGCTGTATTTAAAACCAACAAATGTGCGGAAGAGGATAAGGTGTTATACGGAACTGCAATGTTGAAGGCAGATGCTTTATATTGGTGGGAGGCCCTTATTGACTCCAAGGGATCTGATGTATACTCAACCTTTACTTGGGGCGAATTCTCAAGGGCATTCAAAGAACAGTTTTGTCCGCAAGCAGCAGTCAGACAATTGGAGGAGGAATTCCTGAACCTACAACAAGAGAATTTATCCGTCAGAGACTATACTGCCCGTTTCCTAGAGAAGTTGCGTTTTGGAGAATATTATGTTGCCATGGAGAAAATGAAGATGGAAAGGTTCATATTTGGATTGAATTCGGAAATTCGAAAATTAGTGACTGCAACGAGACCTGATACCTTTTCAGCAATAGTAAATGTCGCGGAAAATGTAGAGCGGGATAATAGGAGGGATGCTGGTGATAAAAGTATGGGAAAGAGAAAATGGTAAGGACCACCGCATGATCCGAAGAAGTCTAGATTTCAGAGATTCGATAATCGTCCACCTTTCCGACCCATGGAAAGACCCTATCCGAAGTGCCACCGTATCCATCAAGGAAACTGTCAGATTGAATCGCGGGTTTGTTATAGGTGTGGGAAGACCGGGCATGTTATTAAAGATTGTCGATTAACGCGGTTTTGTTTCTTGTGTAATTCTCCCGATCACCTTCAGTCAGATTGTCCGCGAGGTAGAATACAACATGGGGGCACATCAGAGAAACCAGCAATTGCTAGACCAGTAGTTCCAAGAATAGAACCACCGAAAACAAGGGGTCGTACATTTCAAATGACAGCTAAAGAGGCGGAGGAAACTCCGGATGTGGTTACAGGTACATTTTTCATAAACTCTACACGTGCTACAGTGTTGTTTGACTTCGGTGCAAACCGATCTTTTGTGTCTCCTTTATTTGCTGCTCACATGCATTTAGAGCCTAAAATGTTAGAACATGCCTTACTGGTAGACAATGCAAATGATAATCATGTGTCAGTTAAAGAAGTTTTTGATTGCTGTATGATAGATATAGAGGGATGTGGAGTACCGATACAACTATATCCTATAGCCTTGATCGAGTTTGATGTGGTAGTAGGGATGGATTGGTTAGCTGAGAATCAGGCTAACATAGTTTGTGATAAGAAAATAATCAATGTCGTTTGACCTGATAAGAGGTCAGTAGTGATTTATGGTGATCGTAAGAATCATCAGTCTAGCCTGATATCTATGATAAAAGCCCGTAAATGTGTCAGAAAAGGTTGCTCGAGTTACTTAGCCTATGTGATAGATAGTAGGCCTGAAAAGATTAAGTTGAAGATATTCCTATTGTTAGTGAATTTCCTGAAGTATTACCTGAAGACTTGAATAGTCTTCCGCCCATTAGACAAGTAGAGTTTGGAATAGATCTGATTCCTGGAGCCGCTCCTATTGCCCGTGCACCGTATCGTCTGGCACCTCCAGAGATGAAAGAGATGATGACACAACTACAAGATCTATCCGACAAAGGCTTCATCAGACCCAGTTCTTCGCCGTGGGGTGCACCAGTTTTGTTTGTGAAAAAGAAGGATGGTTCAATGAGAATGTGTATTGACTACCGGGAGCTGAATAAGCGCACAATCAAGAACAAGTATCCTTTTCCCAGAATTGATGACCTCTTCGATCAATTAGTTGGAGCTTGTTATTTCTCCAAGATTGATCTCAGATCTGGCTACCATCAGTTGAAGGTTAAAGAAGAAGACGTTCTAAAGACTGCTTTTCGTACGAGGTACGGCCACTACGAATTCTTGGTGATGCCATTCAGACTGACGAACGCTCCAGCCGCTTTTATGGATCTAATGAATCGGGTATGTAAGCCTTATCTCGATAAATTTGTCATTGTATTATTCGATGATATACTTATCTATTCCCGATCCAAAAAGGATCACGCACAACACCTTCGTTTGATTCTAGAGTTGCTGAAGAAAGAAAAGTTGTACGCTAAGTTCTCTAAATGTGAATTTTGGTTGAGGGAAGTTCAGTTTCTGGGGCATGTCGTTTCAGAGAAAGGCATTCAAGTAGATCCGATGAAAGTAGAAGCGATTGAAAGATGGGAACCGCCAAAGACGCCAACCGAAGTACGTAGTTTTTGTTGGTCCCGAAAGGCCTAAACAAGTTTGTAGAAGGGGGGGGGGTTGAATACAAACACACTATTTTACTTTTCTAAATTGTTTATTGATAAATCATTAACAATTTACAGCTTGTTGCGGAAACAAGATTAAGGATAAACCTAAATCTAAACAAGTTGGAACACTAAGAACACGTTCTAAAGACTGCTTTTCGTACGAGGTACGGCCACTACGAATTCTTGGTGATGCCATTCAGACTGACGAACGCTCCAGCCGCTTTTATGGATCTAATGAATCGGGTATGTAAGCCTTATCTCGATAAATTTGTCATTGTATTATTCGATGATATACTTATCTATTCCCGATCCAAAAAGGATCACGCACAACACCTTCGTTTGATTCTAGAGTTGCTGAAGAAAGAAAAGTTGTACGCTAAGTTCTCTAAATGTGAATTTTGGTTGAGGGAAGTTCAGTTTCTGGGGCATGTCGTTTCAGAGAAAGGCATTCAAGTAGATCCGATGAAAGTAGAAGCGATTGAAAGATGGGAACCGCCAAAGACGCCAACCGAAGTACGTAGTTTTTGTTGGTCCCGAAAGGCCTAAACAAGTTTGTAGAAGGGGGGGGGGGGTTGAATACAAACACACTATTTTACTTTTCTAAATTGTTTATTGATAAATCATTAACAATTTACAGCTTGTTGCGGAAACAAGATTAAGGATAAACCTAAATCTAAACAAGTTGGAACACTAAGGTTTTCTTGCACTAAGAAAGATAAGGAGATTACTAATAAAATCCTATCTTGAGAGATTTGAACTTGTCCAGAGTTAGCAAGTTACTTCAAATGAAGTGAGTTCATCTCTTTATATACTGCATGCATTTAATGCCATTCAGTATACACTTTACACGTGTCATCAGCGGATTGGTTGCATGTCATTGACCTTTGTTGACAACCTTAGTAGCCGCATGAATGAACAGTGTAGTATCAGAGTGGTTGTACGATTTCAGATTTTCGGAGGTTCTTTTCTGACATTTCGTACGGTGGCGTGCAAGGGAGGTTAAGACAAAAGTACTTTGTACGGAGGACTTCATGATCAGCTTTCGTTGATTCAGCGATTATCATTTACTATTCAGCGAATGATAAAGTTCAGCGATAGCTGAAGTCTTGTACTTGATACTTCACGTTGAGTGGACAAATCTGAGTCTTCGCTGATCCGCATCAGTTCATTAGGAGACTTGTCGCTGGTTCTTGAGCTTGATCTTCGACTTCAGCGTAGAACCTTTGTTGACGTGAATCTTGTCTTCAGGGATCATAAGTAAACAACTAACTTATCAGCGATCACCATAAGGACTGAACAGACTCAGCGATATGGTGAACAGTGTTCGCTGAATGTTTAATCTAAAAGTGCGAGAGTTCCTATCAGCAGTACTGTAAGATCTTAGTACTTATCAGCGATAGTGAAACTCTAATACATATTGTTTACTTACAATTTTCACTAAGTATTTAAGATAGGGTCATTATCAAATCACTGAGGGTTTGGATCAACAATCTCCCCCTATTTGATTATGACATAGCAACAAAGAAAATTGCTATTTAATGAAAACATAAGGATAAAAAGAACTCATAAAATATTTGTCCCTTTTACTGTTTTCTGGGATCTTTTCAGTACTGATGGAGTAAAGTACATTCGCTGAAATCTTTCTTTAAATCTTTGAATCCGGTTACAATATGAATAAGAAAGATTACAAGTACAAGCGAAATAAATTACAATTACTGAAGGATGACTGATACAATAGAGAAAGTGGTGATTGTTGTCAGCCTTCAAAGGGTTCTTCCTTAATGAGAAGTTCATCAAGGGTTGTCTTTTCAGTTGGAATCATCCAGTCAGGAACCTTTTCTCCTTTATTCTTTAGCTTCAGAGCAGCTTCAAAAATCAAGGGTTTTAGGTGTCGTGCCTGAATGTCTTTTCTGAAGTCGCACCAGTAGATGAGATCTCTGAGCTGTTCGATTGGAGTGATTGGAAGCTCAGCGATCCGTTGAAAGCATTTACGTCCGTCGTAGTCAAGAAAGAATATTCCATAAGGATTACTGATAACTTTACCAGGGACGAAAAGTTCACATGGTGGCAAAGAGATGTCAAGCGCAGATAGATCAGGATCAGGACCAAGTACTTCAGCGCGAGAGAAACCAATTCTAGTTTCATTTCGTATGACAGGACCTGAGTTTGAATCTTGACGTTTCTTCTTTGGTGAGCCCCTTTTTCTTTTCGGCTTTAGATCAGGAACATGAGGAATATCCACACAAGAAGATATCAAATCGATCTGTCTGTTTATCAGCTTTTCGAAATGATCCTTGTACTTAGATTTTGATGGTTGGATAGCTAACCTCATCTCCAGCCATTCAGAGAGACCATACCTTTTTACAGTGTCAGCACGAAAGGTTTCAGATGAGCCATCTTCTCTGAACAGTTTGATGTCAACAATAGGTACTCCGATGGAGGTTCTTCCAGAGATGAATACCTTGTTGATCTTCGCTGGACGATATCTGAAGTGAATTTTCTCTATACACCAGATCAGGGTGGTCTTAGAAACTTTAGCTTTCTTTTCCACGATCTTCTGGGCTTGTTCCCAAAGCTTTCGTTGGATTTGAATGGGAATACGCTTCAGCTTGGGGTCTTTGATAGATTCTTGAGTGAGCTTGATGGCGTATTCTCTGTCTTTATCTTCAGCTTCCTTCCTTTCAGCGATGAGGCGTTCAGCTCTGAGATGATCCTGGTATTCAGCTTTTGAAATTCTGAACTTAGGAGGAACTGAAGGTAGTTGATCGCTCTTTAGGATGATTCGCTGATCCTCGAATCGCTTTATCATTTCTTCTCTCCTCTTTTGATCTTCTTCACTCAGCTTTTGAGAAACTGAGGAAGGTCTGTTTCTGTGCGAGAGAGGTTGTTCTTCTGATTCATCAGTCTCAGAGATTAAATCTAAGACTGGGATTATGTCTTCAGCGGTATCTGGAATTATTGGTGAAGTCGCAATAGAAGATCTTTCAGCGATATCCTCAAACAGGGGAGAGGACTAGCTGAAACGCAGCGATCTTACAAATAAGAACTGGGTAGAAGAACTTGGGTAGAAAAGATAGAAAAAAAATGTGGATGTGTATGGTGTTTGTGGAATGGATAACTGATTGTTCAGAGATGATCAGGGAAGGAAAAATAAGTTTAGTGTACCTGACAAATCGGCTTTGCAAGTAGGATCGCCAGATTATCATCTTCAGCGATGCCTTTGTCTTTGCTTTTCTCAGCGCCAGAGGCTGAGTGCTTTGTCTTTGTTTTTGTCTTCTCCCCTGTGGATTCGGTTATCACGATCCTTTTAAGAGCTTTTCGAGGAGCATGTTTGACGACAAAGAATTCGTCATCTTCATCATCATCATCATCATCGTTCCTTGGAGAGGAGGATGGTTCAGCTTCAGGGATGTCGATGTCTTCGTCTTCTTCTGCTTCAGATTCCTCAGCATCTTCTTCGAGTTGCTCCCCCTCAGATACAGAGGCGAGGTTCTCGGTTCCAGTAATCAGATCTTCATTACCCTCTCCCCTGATAGATTCGTCATGGGAAAGGTCTTCAGCGCTCTTATTTTGATCTTCAGCGCTCTTCTCCTGTTCAGCGCTCTTCTCCCCCTCTTTCTCATGATGGGCGGGGGAGGAATGGGTAGATTCAGCATTGGTGTTGTCTCTGTCTCCTGGGCCAGAGACTTTCACACAACCTTCAAGCTTAGCTATTCTGTCTTCTAGGCCAGAAATAGCAGGCGTGATTTTCTTCAGCTCTTGGCGATCCTCTGCGGTGAATGAGTCCAAAATAGGTGCAGGGGCCGGAGCAGGAGCTGGATTGTTTGCCTTGTTCACCAGCATCTCGATCATTGTCTTGACAGAACTAAGGTCGGTCTTCACTGAGCCCAAGTCGGTCTTGACCACTGACATATCACCTTCGAGTGTACCAACCGATTTCTTCAGCGTTGTAACCTCGCTGGAAACGGTGGAAACTGACAATTTGAGGTTGGTGTAGTCAGTGTAGATGTCGGAGAGCACTTTGGCAAAGTCGGCGAGAGTTTTATCAAGGTCTTTGATGTCATCAGAGGAGGCCTTCTTTTCCACCACAGCAGTCAGCTTCGTCAGATTCTCTCCAGCGTTTGTTATAGCTGTAGAGTTATTTGATAGACCGGTGGTGAGATCTGTAAGTTTCATCTCCATGGACTTCAGAGACTGGTTGATATCTCCCAAATAAGGACCTGTAACATATAAGTACTTGTGAACAAAGGAAAGCTCAGAAGTTTCAGGTTTAGTTACAGTGTTTAAGGTGGGATCTGTACCTGCAGGAGCGTTGACGAACTCATCAAAGTTTCGAGTCCCTCCATAGTGTTCCATATCTCCCTCAAAAGTTCCGTGAGGGATGGAGATCTCTGCAGGTCCTTTCTTCGTCATTCGCTGAGAAGCTTCAACGGCTTCTTGAATGATGGCATCTCCAGCTTTAACTGGAGGAGTGTCCAAAGAAGTAGAGGGAGGATCGAAGGATAAGAATTGGGGTTGGGTTGCAAGTTCAGCGTTGGATTCGCTGAGAAGTACTTCATCAGTCTTTTGAGAGACTGAAGAAGGTTGGGTAGATTCCAAAGTTCTAACCTCAGCGTGTAGGGACGCTGAAGTAGGTTTAGAAGGGATGGCTTGAATTGGTGTGGCAGAGCGTACCACGGAACTTTCCTTCAGCTCTTCAGAATGAGCTGAGGAGTCTTCAGCATGGAATTGCTGGGGTAGCTCCTTGGTTTTCTTGATCCTTTTGGAATCAAGAGGGGTAAGAGATTGTTTCCTTTTCTTAGAAGGAATGGATTTTGTGGCCTGGGAATCAGCGAGGGGTATTGTCGCTGAAGGAGCCACAGAAAGCGGAGAATTAAGTAGAGTGAGAAGGGTAGAGAGACGTACCTCGTTGGCGACAGGCTTGAAGTCGAGAACTTTAGGGCCAATCTGAGAGAGTTTCAGATCACCCTCTTCAGGATAGCTGTCCTTCAGGCCATATTGAAAGATGGCGCTGATGAATCGTGGGTAAGGAACCCATGCTGGTCGGTCAGCGGCAGAATCAACACGTTGAATGAGGTCTTCATAGATGATGGAGGCCCAGTCAATGTTGAGACCTTTCAGCAGTGTGTAACCCATGGCCTGCTGAGGTTGAGCGGCTTGATCAGAAGATCCGGATTTCGCTGTCATGCAGCTGATCAGGTGAGCGAAGATGAAGTTCATCTCGCTGGGCATCTTGGATTTCTTTATCAGCGTCAGCTTCTTCTCAGGTAGCTTGTCTCTTCCAGTCTCCCAGATGTAACCCATCGCATCAAGGAAAGCAATGATTTCTTCCCTGTCAGCGTGCTTCTTGTGGTCAGGAAATGGAATGAAAGGATTTTCTGAGGTAGCGTTAGGGAATTTCAGAGCTTTGCGGATTATTGCGGGGGTTATCTTGATGGTGCCATACTCAGTATCGCTGAGTATGCAGTCGATGGTTTTAGATGGATCTTTGGCGGAGGGTAGGTCGGTGTGTCTGGCAGAGTACCAGAATTGGGATAATAGACGCTGACTGGCAGGAGGTGTGATTGTCAGTGCTGTGTAGATGGGGCTATTCTTCAAAAAATTTACAGCGTCGTCTAGATGGGATACCTGCTTCCGAGGAGGAAACTCGAGTAGCGCTGAGAGGTTGTTTGCCTTTGTCCAGTCTAGTTGATCCAGCTCAAACTTAACCTGAGGAGCTTTGGTGATTTCCAGTTCCTCAGAATCAGCGGAGATGGACTCAGCGGTAACATTCAGCTTTGAAGTTGCCATTTCACTGTATTATCAGTTCAACCAAAGATGTTAACAAATAAGAAATATCTTAATGTGGAAAGAAAATTTCCATTAAGATTTTTCGAATTTTTGTCCATTTCATTCAGACAAAAAAAAGTCTTAATGAAGATTAGGGTTTTTCTTGTTTTTTTTAAAAAAACGAATATAACACCTATAAGCCTTGTATTCCAGTTTTTAAAAAAATGGATACGAAAGAAGAACAAGTTTAAGATTTTAGATTTAAAACTTGAAGAACAACCATGAAATGGTTGTGTTTATAAAACCATGAAAGAAAATGATTTTATTTTTGAGTTCTTTTGTTTGATCTTGTGTAAAACAATGATAAGATCGAAAACAAGTTATTCGCAATTGATAATAGATAAGAACATATTAACCTTGAGTTTGATGAAGAAGATGATGAACAGTTCTTGAAGATTGAGAGCACAAAATGCAACAGTGTTCTTTTCTTGCGGAGAAAGATTGATTCGCGTAAAAGACAAATATAAACTTTGAGAGTGTTTATATAGGAAGAGAGTAGAGAGAGAAAAACTTGAGCGGGAAAGTATTTCATCATGACACGGACACGTGTTTGCATTTGATTGGATAGACAACGAAACGTGCAAACGTGTGTCAGAAAAAGAGCGTGCCTGGTGTTATCCGTTGCAATGACGTCACAACTGTCCTTTCACATTCTTTCGTTGTCTCTGAGGTTTTGAAAGAAAAACTCAGGGACTCTTTGGAAAATATGAAGCACTGAATAGGAATATCAGTGAGGGTTTTAAGAAATTTCAAAATATCGCTGTTAAGGAAGAGATATTCAGCGATGAAAGAATTTGAAATCTTGCATTTTCATGCGTTTTGTCAGAGAGAGAAAACATACCTTGATATCAGTTTAACCAAATTTATTCAGAGAGAAGATGATGAAATGGATTGTACATGTTTATTTTATCCAGAGCCTATACAAGAATGTATAAACGTATAGCTGATTAAATGTGAACCGCTGAAGATTTATCCTTCAAAGTTCAGCATTCCAAGCTCGCTAATGAGAAAGTTGAATCTTGTCTCATCAATAGGTTTGGTAAACAAATCAGCTAACTGATAATCAGTTGGGATAAAATGAAGTTCTATATCACCATTCATCACATGATCTCTGATAAAATGATATCTGATTTCTATGTGTTTTGTCTTTGAGTGTAGCACTGGATTGTTTGCTATAGCGATGGCACTTGTGCTGTCGCAATAGATTGGAATTTTGGAGAGCTGAAGATCATAGTCTAGTAGTTGATTTCTCATCCACAAGACTTGAGAACAGCAGCTTCCAGCGGCTACATACTCAGCTTTCCACCCAGGAGCTGACATCCTCCTGTGGTGCTTTTCCTATCCATTTTGCAACCTGCAAAATCACTGTCTGAATAGGCGGTTAGATCGAATCCTGAATCTTTGGGATACCAAAGACCTAGATTCGCTGTACCCTTAAGATATCGAAAGATTCGCTTTACAGCTTTCATATGAGATATCTTAGGTTCATCTTGATATCGTGCGCACAGACATGTTGCAAACATAATATCGGGTCGGCTAGCTGTAAGATACAGTAGTGAGCCGATCATCCCACGGTACAGCGTGACATTGACAGGAACACCCTTTGTGTCCTTATCAAGTATCAACGGTGGTGCCATAGGGGTTTTCATAGCTAAACTTTCAGTTAAGTCGAATTTCTTCAGCATATCTTTAACATACTTTCCCTGATTTATAAAAGTTCCTTTTTCAGTTTGCTTAATCTGAAGACCAAGGAAATATGTTAGTTCACCCATCATACTCATTTTATACTCATCTTTCATTCTATCGGCGAACCGAGTACAAAGCTCAGGGTTAGTAGAACCAAATATAATGTCATCAACATATATTTGAACTAAAATGATATGACCTTTTATTTTTCTAAAAAACAAAGTTTTGTCAATCTTACCTCTCTCAAATTTTTCAAGGTGGAGATAAGTAGAAAGAGTGTCATACCATGCACGAGGAGCTTGCTTCAAGCCATAAAGTGCCTTATCCAGCTTATAAACATAACCTGGACGCTTAGGATCTGAGAATCCTGGAGGTTGTTCCACATAAACTTCTTCATTCAGCTTTCCATTTAGAAACGCTGACTTAACATCCATTTGATGTACAGTGAAGTTTTTGTGTACAGCATATGCTAAGAAAAGACGAATAGATTCAAGTCTTGCTACTGGAGCAAAGGTTTCGTCATAATCTATGCCTTCCTCTTGTCTGTATCCCTGAGCAACAAGACGAGCTTTGTTGCGAGTTACAGTACCATGTTCGTCCAACTTGTTTCGATAGACCCACTTAGTGCCTATCACTGTTTTGTCAGTTGGTCTCCGAACAAGTTTCCAAACTTTGTTTCTTTCGAATTCAGTCAGCTCTTCTTGCATGGCGCTGACCCAGTTTGGATCTCTGAGGGCATCATCTATTTTCTTTGGTTCAGTTAGAGAAATAAAGTTAACAAATAAACAAATATTACCTGCACTTCTACGAGTCTGAATACCAGCGTTGGGATCACCAAGAATTTGATCGATTGGGTGATTTACAGTCCATCGCTGAGCCGGAGCATGCGTCGCTGACTCAGTCTGAACTGGAGAAACTGAAGATGAGGCTTCAGCTACTTCTGGATTATCAGCTAAGAGAGGAATGCTTGCATCTGTCACTTCATTCACTAATTGCTGAGAAATAGATGAAATTTCTGAGACATTTGGATCAACTGCGGGTATAGTGTTTATAGGAACAGCTGAGACCCAAGATGTTTCAGCTTCACTATTCTGCATATTGAGAATGATAGTAGGACCATCATTTTCAGTTGTATGAGTATGAGTAGTGGGAACATTTTCTGAATCACCAAGATGAGAAAACATCCATTGATTCAGTTCTTCTGTATCAGCGTTCGGTTTAGAGTTCGCTGAACGGGATTCGTCAAACGTGACGTGAATAGTTTCTTCTACAGTTTGTCTTCTTCGATTGAAGACTCTGAAGGCTTTGGAAACTGAGGAGTATCCAAGAAAGATTCCATCATCAGCCTTAGGATCAAACTTTCCAAGGGCATCTCTGTTGTTCAGTATGAAACACTGACAACCAAAGATGTGAAGAAAGCTGATTGAAGGCTTTCTCCCATGAAAAAGTTCATAGGCTGTCTTTTTGAATCTTTTGACTATCAGCGACCTGTTTTGCGTAAAACAAGCCGTGTTGACAGCTTCTGCCCAAAACTGAGTAGGCAGGTGAGAATCGCTGATCATTGAACGTGCAGCTTCAATAATTGTTCTATTTCTTCTTTCAGCGACTCCGTTTTGTTGTGGTGTTCTCACTGACGAAAAGTTGTGAGAAATACCCTTGCTCTCAAGGAAGGAATCAAGAGAACTGTTTTTGAATTCAGTTCCATGATCACTCCTTATTGAGCGAACAGTCATATTGTTCAGAGTTTCCATCTTCCGAACAAAGGTGATGAGTTCTTCAGGGGTGTCACTCTTAGAACGGAGAAACATTACCCATGTGTAACGAGAGAATTCATCAACTATGACCAGCGTATATTTCTTTCCAGCGATGGATTGTTTGTTAACGGGGCCAAACAAATCCATATGGAGTAGTTGAAGAGGAGATGACACTGAGGAAACTTGCTTGGACTTAAAGCTTGCCTTGGTCTGCTTCCCTTTTTCACACGCTGAACATAAGGATTCTTTGGCGTATGAATGTTGAGGTAGACCAGTGACTAACTCTTTGGATGAAAGAGTATTCAGTGTCTTGAAGTTGAGATGTGAGAGCCTCTTGTGCCATAGCCAGTTGACATCAGAAGATGCCTTTGAGAAGAAACAGGAGTTCTCAGTGGTTGTTGAGTCCATGTTTATAACGTAAACATTTTCCAAACGATAACCGCTGAGAGCTATCTTCTCCTTTTTATCAGAGACAAAGCAGGATTCCTTAGTGAAAATCACTTTGTTATCCATGTCGCAAAGCTGACTGATGCTCAGAAGATTATGCTTCAGCCCTTCAACATATGCGACTCTTCTGAAGGATGTTGTACCATTTGAAAGTACACCATACCCTCGGGTGTGTCCTTTTCCATTTCCACCGAAAGTCACAGATGGACCCTTCTCTTCCTTGTATTCAGCGAGCAGGCTTTTCTTTCCAGTCATGTGTCTAGAGCATCCGCTATCGAGATACCAGATATCCTTCTTAACCTGCAATACAAAGGAAGATTAGTTTTGCTTGGGTACCCACTTCGCCATGTATACTTGTTTGTCAGTGGAAGAGGTTGGAATGGGTTCAGCAGTCTTCGCAGCATTTGAAGATTCAGCTTTGTCCTTCTTCACTTTGGTCAATTTCTTTACCTCAGAGGTAGGAGTCACCTTGACCTGACTTGCAACTGGTTTGGTCTTCTTGGGTGCTATCTTCACCTTAGCTATCTTATCAGCTTTGGTGGCTGTGGGACACTTACTTGCAATATGATCGGTAAGTCCACAGTGATAACATTTCCTATAACTAAAATTAGTTCTAGGACCACTTGAGTGCTGAGCTTTTAATTTGGAATTAGAAGTGCTAGCACCAAGTACACTATTGGTTTTTGAAATAGGACGAACATTCAGTTCTTCAGATTTCTTACCAAGGACATCTACTCTGAGTCTAGGAGTAGGTCGCTGAACTGATCCAGAGGTCTGATTTCTAGACCCAGATGAATGAATCACTAAGGCTTTGGAAGCATTCAGCTTAGGTACTAAAGTACCCTTCTGAGGATTTTGATAAATTACAATTCCTTTACCTTTGTCTTTAGAGACAGAGGTAGGTTTTGAATAAACCATTTTCTCCTTACCTTTTGAGGTAGGAGTTTCCTCAGGGATTGGTGTAATCGACGAGGAGTACTGAGATGAAGAAGTGTCAGCTATTGAGGATACGAACGTTCCAAATTTAAGCATTGAACGTTCAGTGGTTGGTATTGGAGTATCATATTTATAACCCAGACCACGTTTATCACTCAGAGGAATCTGAGCCTTAATTATCTCAGTGATCTTTGTTGAAGAATTACACCATCCTTCAACAGTAGCTTGTTCAGCTTTTAATGCAGCGATAGCTTCCGCTCGTTCGATTTTGACTAGCTGATTTAAATGGACTTGATCTTTAAAATCTTCTTCAAATTTAGAAAGCTTTTCTATTTGAAGGTGGCAATTTTTAAGCTTTTCAGCGAGATCAAGATTTTGGTTTTCAACCACAGCTTTGCCGTTCATGGCTTCGTATAAACTTCTAGTCAGTAGTTCGATTTTACGGAGACTATCAGCTTCATCAATATTTACAATATTGGTAAAGAAGGAAGGTGATACCTGAATGGCAGATGTTGAAGTGGAGGGAATGTCTGAACTTTCTTCCTCTTCTTCAATCTTGGCCATGAGACATTGATTTGCTTCATCATCTTCAGAATCAGATGATGAGGCTTCTTCATCAGAAGCAGCCCAATCATAGTCAGCCATCAGGCCTTTTCCCTTCTTCTTAAGGCTTTTCAGCTTTGCATACTTCTCCTTCAGCTTTAAGTATTTGTCGTCTTTATTCCTTGGAACAAAGGATTTCTTTGTAAAAGCTGAAGGTCTCATGATTTTCTTTGACCTGCACTCGTTAGCGAAATGACCTGTCTTTTCGCAGTTAAAACAAGTAGCAGTAGCCTTATCAACAAAAGCTGATGACTTAGGCTTGTCAGCTATAGAAAGAGTTTTGTTCTTTCTAAACATTTTCTTCTTGGCGAATCTCCTGAACTTTTTAGTTAGGAGAGCCAAGGATTCATCATCTGAAGAATCAGAATCTGATGACCTTTCAGAGTTACTTTCTAACTCAGTGATAGTGACCACGGGTCGCTGAGTAGAAGGTTCCTCTGAGATTAAAGCAACAGGAGTGCTTTTGGAATCTTTTACAAGATTCTTCTTAAGATGGCTAGATTGCTCATGATTCAGCAATGTGCCATATAAGGTAGCAAGTGTCATTGATCTTAGATCTTTCGACAGCTTGAGACACATGGAATAATTGTCCCAGCTTTCAGGTAAACATTCTAAAAACTTTGTCAGTACTTCAAAGTTAGAATATTCCTTACCAACCGTTTTTAGATCTATAATTAAGCAATTAAAACGTTGATGTACTTCAGAGAGAGTTTCATTCTTACCAGAGATGAAGCTTTCGTATTGTCTTAGCAGGTTGATCTTTCTTGAATCCTAGACTTCAGACGTTCCTTCATACTGAACACATATTGTGTCCCACATGGCTTTTGAGGATTTCAGGTTCATGACGGAATGGTAGACTTCGTCAGGAAGGGCCATGGATAGTATGGATCTGGCTTTTGTATCTATAGCCACTTTCTTCTTGTCTTCATCGGTCCAATGATGGATTTCCTTTGGAATCAGCCTTTCTGGAATAGCAGCCCTAGTTGCAGTGGCTGGAACTGCAGGATCAATTGTTACAGGGATGTGTGGGCCGTTTTCAAGATAGTAAGGTATAGTAGGGTCTACACCTTCTAAGAAGAGTGTCATCCTATTTTTCCATAAGTTGAAGTTATCTCTGGAAAATCTAGGGGGTTTTGCAAGAGAACCATTGTCAATATAGTGAGTGTTTGTGTTTGAGTTGGCCATTTTCAGATAATAGCAAGGAAGAGAAATATCTTAGATTAGATCTTGTTTATGAGATTAAACAAATCTGCTCTGATACCACTTGTTGGTCCCGAAAGGCCTAAACAAGTTTGTAGAGGGGGGGGGGGGGGGGTTGAATACAAACACACTATTTTACTTTTCTAAATTGTTTATTGATAAATCATTAACAATTTACAGCTTGTTGCGGAAACAAGATTAAGGATAAACCTAAATCTAAACAAGTTGGAACACAAAGGTTTTCTTGCACTAAGAAAGATAAGGAGATTACTAATAAAATCCTATCTTGAGAGATTTGAACTTGTCCAGAGTTAGCAAGTTACTTCAAATGAAGTGAGTTCATCTCTTTATATACTGCATGCATTTAATGCAATTCAGTATACACTTTACACGTGTCATCAGCGGATTGGTTGCATGTCATTGACCTTTGTTGACAACCTTAGTAGCCGCATGAATGAACAGTGTAGTATCAGAGTGGTTGTACGATTTCAGATTTTCGGAGGTTCTTTTCTGACATTTCGTACGGTGGCGTGCAAGGGAGGTTAAGACAAAAGTACTTTGTACGGAGGACTTCATGATCAGCTTTCGTTGATTCAGCGATTATCATTTACTATTCAGCGAATGATAAAGTTCAGCGATAGCTGAAGTCTTGTACTTGATACTTCACGTTGAGTGGACAAATCCGAGTCTTCGCTGATCCGCATCAGTTCATTAGGAGACTTGTCGCTGGTTCTTGAGCTTGATCTTCGACTTCAGCGTAGAACCTTTGTTGACGTGAATCTTGTCTTCAGGGATCATAAGTAAACAACTAACTTATCAGCGATCACCATAAGGACTGAACAGACTCGGCGATATGGTGAACAGTGTTCGCTGAATGTTTAATCTAAAAGTGCGAGAGTTCCTATCAGCAGTACTGTAAGATCTTAGTACTTATCAGCGATAGTGAAACTCTGATACATATTGTTTACTTACAATTTTCACTAAGTATTTAAGATAGGGTCATTATCAAATCACTGAGGGTTTGGATCAACAGTTTTCTGGGTCTAGCTGGCTACTATCGGAAATTTATAAAAGACTTCTCTCGAATCGCGACGCCATTGACTAAGCTGACTCGGAAGAATCTAAAGTTTGAATGGAGAGCAGAACAGGATGAAGCATTCAGAATATTGAAAGAAAAACTCAGCAGCGCGCCAATATTAGCATTGCCAGAAGGTTCTGATGATTTCGTTGTCTACAGTGATGCCTCTAAACTGGGATTGGGTTGTGTACTTATGCAGCGTGGAAAGGTTATTGCTTATGCTTCTCATCAACTAAAAGATCATGAAAAACAGTATCCGACGCACGACATGGAGCTTACAGCAGTTGTATTCGCATTGAAGATTTGGAGACATTATCTTTATGGTTCCAAATGTCAAATTTATACAGATCATAAGAGTCTCCACCACCTCTTCGATCAGAAGGAACTAAACATGAGGCAGAGAAGGTGGCTAGAACTGGTGAACGATTACGACTGTGAAATTCTCTATCATCCGGGAAAGGCAAACATGGTAGCTAATGCTCTGAGTCGTCAAGAAAGGAGTGGAACAATAAGAGCTATTTCACTAAGGGCTGAACTCTTGCCTAACATCTTTGACGAACTGCTGAAGTGTCAAATAGAAGCTTATCAAGAAGAACAATTGAAATTAGAACGGTTAGTGGGTGTATCAGCATTTCTTGAAAAAGATGATCGTGGGTTATTATGTTTGGGAAGCATAATTTGGGTGCCTCGTATGGGTGGGTTACATGATCGGGTACTACAAGAAGCTCATCAGTCTCGTTTTTCTATTCATCAAGGTACGAACAAGATGTATAAGGATTTGAAACAATTTTATTGGTGGCCTGGGATAAAAAGAAGCATTGCTCAGCATGTGGAAGCTTGTACTACTTGTAAGAAGGTAAAGATTGAACATCAGAAGCCGTTTGGGCAATTGCAGCGTTTAGAAATACCAATGTGGAAATGGGATCAAATTACTACAGATTTCATCACAAAGCTACCAAGGACTCCAAAGGGATTTGATGCTATTTGGGTGATCGTTGACAGATTGACGAAGTCTGCTCACTTCTTACCAATTAAAGAAACTGATTCGTTGGAACGATTAGCCAGGTTGTACATCAACGAAATAGTAACTCGATATGGGGTTCCAATCTCGATTATTTCTGATCGTGATAGTCGTTTTACTTAAAGATTCTGGAGGAGCTTTCAAAAAGAAATGGGTACACAGATAAAGTTAAGTACAGCGTATCATCCTCAAACTGACGGTCAGAGTGAACGGACGATTCAGACTTTAGAAGACATGCTCCGGGCTTGCATTGTTGACTTTGGGAGATCTTGGGATAAACACTTTCCGCTGATAGAATTTGCCTACAACAACAATTATCATTCCAGCATACAAGCGGCACCATTTGAAGTTTTGTATGGTAGAAAATGTCGAACGCCTCTGTGTTGGAACGAAGTGGGAGAGAAACAGTTAGCAGGGCCAGATATAGTTCAGTTGACCACGGATAAGATTTCTCAGATTCGGGAACGTTTGAAAGTAGCTCAAGACAGACAGAAAAGCTACGCTGATCGATGCCGAAAACCGTTAGAATTCCAAGTTGGAGATTTCGTGATGTTAAAAGTCTCACCTTGGAAAGGAGTCATCCGATTTGGGAAACAAGGTAAACTAAACCCGAGGTACATTGGACCGTTTGCGATCACAGAAAGGATTGGTGAAGTATCCTACAGGTTAGATCTTCCGCCAGAGTTAAACAGAATCCACAATGCATTCCACGTATCCAATTTCCGAAAGTGTTTGGTTACGCCAGATCAGGCAGTGTCTCTACCCGAAATACAGATTGATGAAAAGTTGAATTATGTAGAAGAACCAGAAGCCATTGTGGACCACAAAGTTAAAGTGTTGCGGAACAAAGTAATAAGACAAGTGAAAGTTCAGTGGAGACATCATAAGGGTCAGGATGCTACTTGGGAATCAGAGTCAGAAATGAGAACTAAATACCCTCACCATTTCGCTTAACCGAATTCCGGGACGGAATTCTTTTAAGGGGGAGATGATGTAATACCCCGGGTAAGTTCGTTAGTTAGATGTTAGTTCCGTTAAATTTTTGTTAACTTTAAAATGTGAAGTTAAAGGTAAGTTTGGATAGATTTATGAGTAAAGGGTGTAATTGGTCATTATTGATAACTAAAGGACTAAAGTGGTAAAATTGGATTAGATATTACCTTAATGGAATTAGATATTTCCTAAAAATCAGTATTATCCAGAAATTAAAAGTGTGTGTGTGTGTACTTGGAGAAGAAAAGAAGAAGAAAGAAGGTTTAGGAACTAGGGATTCAATTTGGTGCAATTTGAAGTAATTTCAGGTATGTTTCCTTTGCAAATCTTGTGTATAATTGCTATTAGGTAGTTTCTATCGGAGTAGAATAAACGATTTCACATCTGAGAATGATTCAGTCGGTTTCTGGGCTGAAAGTATGCAAACCGACAGAGTTTTCCGGATACCTTGAATGTGTCCGGATGGGTTGGTTGGTAGTGTCCGGGTAATTAGCTGGTGGTGTCCGGATGGTGTTCTAAGATGTCCGGACGAGTCAAATATCCGGGTAAGTCTCTCTTTTCTATAGTTTTCGGATGAGTTAAGATACCGGATGCTGTCCGGATTACTTTGGTGTCCGGATGACGTCCGGATTGTATATGTTGTCCGGAAAAGTCTTGTTGTCCGGAAAAGTCTTGTTGTCCGGAAAAGATGTGTTGTCCGGATAATTCTATAATGTCCGGATACTTTGGCTGTTTGGTCAAATTGATGAGTTTAGATGCTTTTAAGTGTCCAGTAGCCTGTGTCTTGTTAATTCATGGATTGGGAATGAATAAGGACCGAAAGTACTGTGGACTTGACTTAAGTTCGGGTTGGGGAAGACAATTGAGGATAAGAGTTAGATAGAGTTACCTAAAGCTCTTAGTCCTAGCAAGCTCTATGTGTTCAAAGTGGTAAAACAATATTTGTACACGATTGTTTCAGATACTGTGAATCGAAGGTGAAAGCAGAATTCTCTGTGGAGGACTGAAAAGGGTGTTGTTAAACAAACAAGTGAGTTTTACTTGAAAATGTTTTTAAACTGGAATACATATATGTGTGGAATGGATATATGATTAAGGTGTGAATATTATGTGTTTATAATATAGTAAGGTATTATATTCATATGTGCATTACACTACGCAAGTGTACATTAGTCGGGTTCCGGTGTGCGGACCGATGGGTAGCCGGGTTCCGGTGTGCGAACTGGTGAGTAACCGGGTTCCGGTGTGCGGACCGGAAACGTTGATTTTTATTAGTTGGCTTGCTACCAACTAGTATGGCCAGTTGTGGAGGAATAAGGTGGGATGAGATGTACGAGTCTAGAATGGTATTGATATACGTGTAATGTATGGATGTATATGAAAAGTTTTATATAAATGGTTTTGATACAAAGGTTTACTAAACTGACAGGGATTTCCTCACTAGACCATTAGGTCTAACCCTCATTTCTGTTTTAAAAATATGTAATCCAGGTGGCGGATCGGGTAAGAGCAAGTAAATAGGACTCTTGATGGATAGCTTTTGTGAAGATGTTGATTATGAAGTTATGGATGTATTTTGTACTTATGACTTTGTTATTAGTCAGCATGTAATTTAATTTGCGAAAAGTTTGTACTGATTTACTTATTATGCTTTGCAAGACTATGGGACCGAATGTGAAACTCGATGTATCTTTTGATCATTATGTAATATAAAATGTATGTTATTTGTAATTATGAAAACCGGGATGTTACACAATAGGAAATGTTATCACTGTGGACTTACAAATCATGTTGCTAGTAAGTGCCCCACAGCCACCAAAGCTGAAAAGATAGCTAAGGTGAAGATCAATGCTCCCAAAGCAAAGAAGGCCACTGAGGTTAAGAAATTAACCAAAGTGAAAACTAACAAAGCTGAATCTTCAAATGCTGCGAAGATTGCTGAACATTCCACTTCCTCTACCACCACTGACAAATCTAAGCCTAAAATGAAATGGGTGCCTAAGTCGAACTAATCTTCCTTTGTTTGCAGGTTAAGAAGGGTATCTGGTATCTCGATAGCGGATGCTCTAGACACATGACTGGTATGAAGAACCTGCTCACTGAGTATAAGGAAGAGAAGGGTCCTTCAGTGACCTTCGGTGGAAATGGAAAAGGACATACCCGAGGATTTGGTGTACTCTCTAATGGTACAACAACCTTCAGAAGAGTCGCATATGTTGAAGGACTAAAGCATAATCTTCTAAGCATCAGTCAGCTTTGCGACATGGATAACAAAGTGAGTTTCACTAAGGAATCCTGCTTTGTCGCTGACAAAAAGGAGAAGATAGCTCTCAGCGGTTATTGTTTAGAAAATGTTTACGTTATAAACATGGACTCTACAACCACTGAGAACTCCTATTTCTTCTTAAAAGCCTCATCAGATGTCAGCTGGCTATGGCATAAGAGGCTCTCCCATCTCAACTTCAAGACACTGAACACTCTTTCTTCTAAAGAGTTAGTCACTGGTCTACCTCAACAATCATACGCCAAGGAGTCCTTATGTTCAGCGTGTGAGAAAAGGAAACAGACCAAAGCAAGGTTCAAGTCAAAGCAAGTCTTCTCAGTGTCATCTCCTCTACAACTTCTCCATATGGATTTGTTTGTCCCTGTTAACAAACAATCCATCGCTGGAAAGAAATATACATTGGTCATAGTTGATGAATTCTCTCGCTATACATGGGTAATGTTTCTTCGTTCTAAGAGTGACACCCCTGAAGAACTCATCACCTTTATCAGGAAAATGGAAGTCCTTAACAACATGACCGTTCGCTCAATAAGGAGTGATCATGGAACTGACTTCAAAAACAGTTCTCTTAATTCCTTCTTTGAAAGTAAGGGTATTTCTCACAACTTCTCTTCAGTGAGAACACCGCAACAAAATGGAGTCGCTGAAAGAAGAAATAGAACTATTATTGAAGTTGCACGTTCAATGCTCAGCGATTCTCACCTGCCTACTCAGTTTTGGGCAAGAGCTGTCAACACTGCTTGTTTCACTCAAAACAGGTCGCTGATCGTCAAAAGATTAAAAAAGACAGCCTATGAACTTTTTCATGGGAGAAAGCCTTCTATCAGCTTTCTTCACATCTTTGGATGTCAGTGTTTCATACTGAACAACAGAGATGCCCTTGGAAAGTTTGATCCTAAGGCTGATGATGTACTCTTTCTTGGATATTCTTCAATCTCCAAAGCCTTCAGAGTCTTCAATCGAAGAAGACAGACTGTTGAAGAAATTATTCACGTCACTTTTGACGAATCCCGTTCAGCAAATTCTAGACCTTCTGCTGATACTGAAGAACTGAATCAATGAATGTTTTCTCATCTTGGTGATTCAGAAGACATTCCCACTCCTCCATCTCATACTCATCCCGCTGAAGATGATGGTCCTACTATCATTCCAAGCATGCAGACTAATGAAGCTGAAACATCATGGGTCTTAGTTGTTCCTTTAAACACTATGCCTGCTTCTGAACCTTCTATCTCAGACATACCATCTACTTCTCAGCAATCAGTGAATGAAATGACATATGCACATATTCCTCTCCTGACTGATATACCAGAAGTTGCTGAAGCCTCATCTTCAGCTCCTCAAGTTCAGGTCGAGTCAGCGACTCATGCTCCGGCTCAGCGATGGACTATCAATCATCCTATTGATCAAATTCTTGGTGATCCAACGCTGGTGATCAGACTCGACGAAGTGCAGGTAATATTTGTTTATTTGTTAACTTTATTTCCCTGATTGAACCAAAGAAAACAGATGATGCCCTCCAAGATCCAAACTGGGTCAGCGCTATGCAAGAAGAGCTGGCTGAATTTGAAAGAAACAAAGTTTGGAAGCTTGTTCCTAGACCATCCGACAAGTCAGTGATTGGCACTAAATGGGTCTATCGAAACAAGTTGGATGAGCATGGAACTGTAACCCGCAACAAGGCTCGACTTGTTGCTCAGAGATACAGACAAGAGGAAGGTATAGATTATGACGAGACTTTTGCTCCAGTGGTAAGACTCGAAGCTATTCGTTTATTCTTAGCTTATGCTGTACATAAAGACTTCAAAGTTTATCAGATGCATGTTAAGTCAACATTCCAAAATGGAAAGCTGAATGAAGAAGTCTACGTAGAACAACCTCCAGGATTCTCAGATTCTAAGCATCCAGGTTATGTTTATAAACTGGATAAGGCACTCTATGGCTTAAAGCAAGCTCCTCATGCATGGTATGACACTCTATCCTCTTATCTCCTTATCGAAAAATTTGAGCATGGTAAAATCGACAAGACTCTATTTTTCAGGAAAGTAAAAGGTCATATCATTCTTGTTCAAATATATGTCGATGATATTATATTTGGTTCTACTAACCCTGACCTTTGTACTCGTTTCTCTGAAAGGATGAAAGCAGAGTATAAAATCAGTATGATGGGTAAGCTAACATATTTCCTTGGTCTTCACATAAAACAAAATGAAAAGGGAACTTTCATTAATCAGGGAAAGTATGTTAAAGATATGCTGAAGAAATTTGATTTAACTCAGAGTTCAGCTATGAAAACCCCTATGGCACCACCGCTAACACTAAATAAGGATCCTTCTGGAATACCTGTTAATGTCACGCTGTACCATGGGATTATCGGCTCCCTCCTGTATCTTACAGCTAGCCGACCTTATATTATGTACGCAACCTGACTGTGTGCACGATATCAAGCTGAACCTAAGGAATCTCATGTGATCGCTGTAAAGCAAATTTTTCGATACCTTAAGGGTACTCCTAACCTAGGTCTTTGGTATCCCAAAGACTCAGGATTAGATCTAATCGCCTATTCAGATAGTGATTTTGCAGGTTGCAAATTGGATAGGAAAAGCACCACAGGAGGCTGTCAGCTCCTGGGTGGAAAGCTGGTGAGTTGGACAAGTAAGAAGCAAAACTCAGTGTCCACCTCAACCGCTGAAGCTGAGTACATAGCCGCTGGAAGCTGTTGTTCTCAGTTCTTGTGGATGAGAAATCAACTACTGGACTATGATCTTCAACTCTCAAAAATTCCAATCTATTGCGACAGCACTAGTGCCATCGCTATAGCCAACAATCCAGTGCTACACTCAAAGACCAAACACATCGAAATCAGGTATCATTTTATCAGAGATCATGTGAAGAATGGTGATATTGAACTTCATTTTATCCCAACTGATTTTCAGTTAGCTGATTTGTTCACCAAGCCTTTTGATGAGACAAGATTCAACTTTCTCATCAGCGAGCTTGGAATGCTGAACTTTGAAGAATAAATCTTCAGAGGTTTGCGTTTGATCAGGGGTAATATGAACTTGTATAACCCTTTCTATAATATTCTCTCTGAACAAAATTGATTCGTTGATATCAAGGTATGTTCTCTCTTGCTCGCCGACGTTCGCCTAGAACTGAAATATTTCAAAACAAATTGCAACGCTGAATATCTCTTCCTTTCAGTGATACTTTGAAATTTCTAAAAACATAACTGATACTTCTATTCAGCGCTTCGTATTTTCAAAATGTCCCTGAGTCTTTCAAAAACCTCAGAGACATTCTAAAATATGTAAGGACGTTTATGACGTCATCCAAAAGGATAAACCCAGGCACGTTCTTTTTTTTTCTGACACACGTTTTCACGTTTCGTTTTCTCATCCAATCAAATGCAAACACGTGTCCGTGTCATCATGAAAAAAATTTCCCGCTCAAGTTTTTTCTCTCTAACTCTCTCTATATAAACCATTTGAGTTTATATTTTCTCCTTTACGCGAACAACTTATTCTTCAAGAAAAGAACACTGTTGCTTTTTGAACTCAAGAGTCCAGAAAACTGTTCATCGTCTTCTTCAATCAAGGTTAATATTCTTATTATTATTTACCTTTTATTCACTTGTTTTTGATCTTATTCTTGTTTTTAACAGATCAAACAAAAGAAACCTTTTTTAAAATGAAATCATTTTCTTCTCATGATTTTATGAACACAACCTTCATGGTTGTTCTTCAAGTTTAAAACAAAAATCTTAAACTTGTTCTTCATATGTTTTCCATAACCTCTTCTTCAAACAGAAACTGGAAAACACATACTCTCCATGTTTTGTATTTCTTTTTCAAAACAAGAAAAACCATAATCTTCATTAAGGCATCTTTTGTCTGAATGAAATGGACAAAATTCAAAAACATCTGTTTGGAAAATCTTTCCACATTATGACATTTTTGTTCATTTTCTTCGTGGTTACATGTGTTACACAGAAATGGCATCCTCTGAAGCTCCTTCTGCTAAAACCCCAACTACTGCTGAGAAAGTAGTTCTCACCAAGGCTCCCCAGGTCAAGTTCAAACTTGAGAAAGTCACCTTCCAACACAACAACCACTATGCGCTTTTCGATTTTCCTCAGTGAAAGCAAGTCACACATCTGGATGATGCTGTGAATTTTCTCAAAACCTGCTGCTTATCTACAGCCCTAACTACTGTACCCCTTGCCCATAAATTCCTTTTAGCTCAGTTCTGGTATACTGCCAGGCGAGCTCAGGTTCCTTCACCCAAAGACCCAACGAAACTCCTTGATGTCATTCTCTGTGACACCAAATTTGGCACCACCAAAATCAACTCTGCTATTATCAGGCGTGCACTGAACCTCCCAGCCGCTACCAAAGAAAAATGCTTTGTTCCTCTCCCAAACCCCAAAAACCATGCTGATAGGGAAACAATCATTGCATTCTTTGATGCAATGAAGTACGCATGGGAAACAGGGAGAGACGAAAAACCCGAGAAGAAGCTGACCGCAATCAAAACGTCCAAAATGCCAAGCGAGATGAACTTCATCTTTGTCCACCTGATAAGCTGTATGACAGTGAAAACCGGCTCTTCTGATCAAGCCACTCAACCTCAACAAGCCATGGGATATGCATTGCTGAAAGGTCTCCATGTTGACTGGGCGTCGATCATCTATGATGATTTGGCGTTCAGGGTGGACATGGCTGACAGACCAACATACGTTCCATACCCCCGGTTCATTAGCGTCGTCTTTCTAAAAGGACTCGGGGACAAATACCCAAAAGAGAGTGATCTGAGGCTCTCTCAGGTTGGCCCTAAGGTGCTTGACTTCAGCCCCATGCCAAACAAAGTACGTCTCTCTACTCTCTTATCTATTCTTAATCCTCCTTCGACTTCTGCGGCTACCTCAGCGGAAATCCCCACCGCTGATACCCACGCTGCACCCTCCACTCCTTCTCGTAAAAGGAAACACTCTACTTCCCAACTTGATTCTGTAAGGATCAAGAAAACCAAGGAGCAACCCTCCAAGCCATCAATGGCTGAAGACCTAGCGTCTGACTCTCAACAGACTACGCTGGATGATTTCGTGGTACGCTCTGCCACAGCTGAAAAAGCCACCCCTTCCATCCAAACTTTAGCGTCTCTAAACGCTGAGGTTATAAACTTGGAACTGAACCCTCCTCCTTCAGCCTCTCTACATACTGAAGTGATTCTCAACGGATCCAACGCTGAACCCCACACCCAACAAATTTTCTCAACGTTCATTCCTCCCACTCAACCATTGGACACTCCACCAGTTTTCCCCTCGTTCTCTGGAACGCCCGTCATCATACATGATTCAGCTGCTGAAACTCTACATATGATGATGGATGCAAATTTAGGATCTGCAGGCACCTCCATGTGCCAAGGCACTCTCAAAGGCGATATGGAACACTACTCAGGTCTACGAGGTTTCGACAACTTCTCCAACCCGCCTGCAGGTATACACAAAACCATACACACTCCTTTCTCAAAATCCCCAACTTCTGAGCTTTCCTCTGTTCATAAGTTATTAACTGTTGCAGGTCCTAATTTGGGAGATATTCAAAACTCCCTGAAAGATCTGGTGACAAAGGTGGACTCTTACAACACCACTCTCTCCACCAACTCTTCAGCGGTTACAGACGCTGGAGAGAATCTCAAAACGCTGACAACCGAGGTCGCTAAGAAAGCCTCCGGTGCTGACATGGAGAAGGTTGAAGGTCATATTGGAAGCTTTGCTACTACAATCGCTGACCACTCCACCGTCGTCAACAATCTCATCCTGGCGCACACCACCCTCTCTACAAACTTCACCACGCTGTCCAATGAAGTCACATCATTGACGACAGCGGTTGGAACTCTTCAGGGTGAGGTGACTTCTGTCAAGACTGAGGTTGGCACTATCAAAGACCTACTCCAACAAGTACTCGATCGCCTGAATGCTCCTACTTGCGCCCCTTCTCACTTCACTCAGGCCGATCGAGAGGAACTCCAAAAGATCAGTCGTACGATTTCTAGCCTAGAAGACAAAATCATACTGATTGAAACTTTCATGGGTATCACTGGCCAAGAAGACAGTGACTCTCATGCTGATGTTGCTGATATTCCGGTTACCTCCCCCACTCATCATGTGGAAGAGGGGGAGAAGAACGATGAAGGTCTTCCCTATAATGCTGAGGGGGAGACAAATGAAACTGTTGTTGCTGCTAATTCTACTGGACAATCTCAGGGAGTTTAAAACCCTGAGAGAACCGAGAAACCTCCCTCTATATCTGAGGCGGAGCAACTCGAAGAGCAACATGATGAAGCTGTTGCTGATGTTACTACTCCTTATTCTGACGAGGTCGAATCTGATGAAGAAGCTGAAGACGACGAACCTATCGACATCGCTGATGATGAATCATCATCATCCCCTAAAAACGATGATGATGATGATGACGATTTCTTTTTCATCCAGCCTATCAATACCGCCTCAGCTCAAAAAGCAGTCATGATAAAGGAACCATCAGGGGAGACGACTAAGACAAAACCTGCAGCAACTGAAGCTGATAAAGGCAAAAACAAAGGTCTCGCTACAGAAGGCAATCTGTCTATCCTTCTAAAAAAGCCAGTTTGTCAGGTACAATATCTACTCTTCCCTTATACTGCATCTCTCCTCTATCCCTTCTCAATCTCAGTTCTCCTCTCCATAAAACCTCTACACACTTAACCATATTCTTTTATCTATCTCTTTCATCCCCAACTCTTCTTACTTAAACAATCGTTGCTTTTCAGCTAGTCCTCTCCCCTGCTTGAGGATCCAGCTGAAGGTTCTCCTGCTGCTACACCAATAATCCCAGCCACAAGAGCTGAAGAAATAATCCCAGTCTTGGAGCTAAGGAAGGTCTTTTTTTGTGAAAGAGCAACTCTTAGTCCTTAATCCTGTTCCGCAACAACTTGTAAATTGTTTGATTATATCAATAAAGAATTGAGAAAGTAAAAATCTGGGTGTTTGTATTCAACCCCCCCTTCTACAAACTTGTATAACCCTCTCGGGACCAACATCTGTTATCCTAGAATGAACAAAAACGATTGTGCTTTGAATCATAGGAATGATTTTGTCAAACGTGATGTTAATTTTCCAATTAAGCTTTATTCCAATCAGTAGTTGATTCAATTATCGCATGATTGTTTGTGTTGTTCTAGTTGTGGTTGGAATGACTTTGATGATATAAATAATAATGATTGGTTTGGGTCATATCACATATATAATCATACACCCAAGAGCAAACCACGTAAAAACAAAAAGAAACACCATAAACAACGGGGTCCCCAATCAGAGGTTAAACCCACGCAGGAAAGGAAACCCACTCCAAAAGGGGTTCCTCCTACTGAGGGTAAACCAACACCCAAGAGGCAACCTGCTCCAAAACAAGTTCCTCCAAAAGGTGTAAACCCTACACCCAAGAGGCAATCTGTTTCAAAGCAAGTTCCTCCGAAAGGTGTCAAACCTAACCCTCCAGGACCCATGCAAATATGGGTACCTAAAGTCCGCTAAACTTGTTTTTACAGGACGATCATGTGTGGTACTTAGACTCTGGTTGCTCCAAGAACATGACCGGAAGGAGGGAGCTTCTCACGAACTACATAGAACAATATGGCGGAGACGTGAGATTCGAGAACGACAACAAAGCGCCGATTTTGGGCTACGGCGACATTGTTCAAGACAAGATTACCATCAAGACGGTTTCACACATCGCGGGATTGGGACACAATTTGTTCAGTATCGGCCAATTCTGCGACAAAGATCTCGAGGTCAGATTCAAAGCCAAAAGGTGTAGAATCCTCAATGACGACGGAAAGGAGATACTGGTCGGAACGCGGAAGACCAACCTCTACACCATCGACCTCGCAGCCCTGAAGACCGATAATACTGTCTGGCTGATGTCAAAGGCCAATTCCCAGCAAGCATGGATTGGTACCGACGTCTCTCGCACCTGAACTTTAAGAGTATCAACAAACTGGTCCTGGGCGGACACGTGAAAGGCATGCCCGACATTCAATTCTTGAAGGATCAACTCTGCGGGCCATGCGAAATGGGAAAGATGAAGCGAGCGACGCATAACCCGAAGGCAGCTCCGAGCACGTCCCGATCCCTCGAACTTATCCATATGAATTTGTGTGGACCGATGCGTGTTCAGAGCATCAACAAGCGCAAGTATGTCCTGGTGATGGTGGATGATTTCTCTCGCTATACATGGGTCAAGTTTCTACGCACGAAGGATGAAACCCCGGAGCTGATCATCAACCATTTGAAGACCATCCAATTGAATCTTCGACAGCAAGTTCAGACCATCAGGACCGATAACGGGACGGAGTTCAAGAATCAGATTGTGGATGATTACCTCACTTCAGTAGGTATCTCGCACAACTACTCGGCCACACGAACTCCTCAACAAAATGAGTGGTGGAAAGACACAACCGTACCTTCGTCGAAGCTGCTCGCACATTGCTTTCTCAGTCCAACCTACCTTTATTTCTGTGGGCTGAAGCGGTGTCTACTGCCTGTTACACGCAAAACCGCTCCATTCACAACAAACGGTTCAACAAGACGCCGTACGAGATCATGAACAACTGCGTTCCAAACATCAAGTATTTCCACGCGTTCGGATGCACGTGCTTCATCCTCAACGACAAAGATGATCTCAGCAAATTCAGCCCGAAGGCGGACGAAGGAGTTTTCATAGGATACTCCATGCAGGCTAAGGTGTATCGCGTTTACAACAAACGGACTAAAACCGTTACCGAGAGTGTAAACGTGACATTCGACGAAGCCGCAGATTTGGCTTCTGAACACATCAGTTCAGAACCCGGTTTAACTGGCGTGCTAGCTTCCGAACTTCCACGTTTGGGATCTGCACAAGCGACAGTAAATCCAAATCATGCATCTACGTCGAATGTTGATATTTCAGATTTAGATTTACTATTTCAATACTTCTATGATGACATGCTTAACATATCTACTCCTCGTGTCTCAGCGCAACCACGGATTGAAGCTGCTCAAATCGAGAATTCGGCGAATCTCTCCGGTCCGCCGCCCTCGACTAACCCTCCATCCATCTCTTTGGAGACACCTCAGACATCATCCTCAACATCAACCCATACCACCATCCCCCCCGGAGGAGCTAATACACAACACGGAGATCGCTCCTGAAGCTTCGTCAACTACTACAATCAATGATCAACCTCTGAATTCTTCGGAACCACAAGTTGTTCAACCTTCGACGAACCCTCCCCCATCTCCTCCGAGAAACTAACCTGCGACGGTTGAAGCTGTACAAGACCTTCCATCTGGTGATTACGTGGATCTGGACGCCTCTCACTCAACTCAGCAGCCGCTTCCACACACCTTCAAATGGATGAAAGCTCATCTCTTAGACTAGATCATCAGTTATCCCTCCACTCCAGTCCAAACGCGAGGCGCATCAGCTAACTTCTGCCTCTTCTCTGGATTCTTGAGTAAGATCGAGCCTACAACCGTCTGTGAAGCACTCGAAGATTCGGAATGGATCATAGCCATGCAAGAGCAGCTCAACCAATTCGAGGCTCTCAAGGTATGGCGACTGGTCCTACGTCCGTCACAAAACGATCATCGGCACTAAGTGGATCTTCAAGAACAAGAAGGACAAGGACGACATCGTAGTACGAAACAAGGCGCGTCTCGTGGCCAAGGGATACCGTCAGCAAGAAGGGATCGACTATGACGAGACCTACGCTCCGGTGGCAAGAATCGAAGCCGTACGTGTGTTCCTTCCATACGCCGCGCACAAAAATTTCACAGTCTTCCAAATGGATGTGAAGACCGCATTCCTCTACGGCGATATCAAGAAAGAAGTGTACGTCTCGCAACCGGACGGATTCATGGACGATTCGAAGCCTGATCATGTCTACATTCTAGACAAGGCGCTTTATGGTCTAAAGCAAGCTACATGAGCCTGGTATAATACTCTATCAGAGTTCTTGCTAAAATCGAAATTCACACGAGGTAAGATAGATTCCACTCTTTATATCAAAAACAAAAAAGGTCATATTGTTTTAGTTCAAGTGTATGTCGATGACATAATTTTCGGTTCTACTAATCCTCAGTATGCTAAGAACTTTGCAAACCTCATGGGACAATTTTTTAAAATGAGCATGTTATGTGAGATGAGTTTCTTCCTTGGTCTTCAAGTTAAACAACTGTCGACTGGGATATTCATAATCCAGTCTAAGTACATCCGGGATATTCTTAAGAAATTCCAGATGGAACTGTCCTCACCAATGAAAACTCCCATGGCACCCGGTACAAAGTTGCACGCCGATCCTAACAGAAAGGATGTGAACACTAAGCAGTACCGGGGAATGATAGGTTCTTTGATGTACTTAACTGTTAGTAGACCGGACATCATGTTTTCACATTTCTATGCGCCCGATTTCAATCAAAACCGAAAGAGTCTCATTTAATAGCTGTCAAACGAATTTTTCGTTATTTACGTGGTACTGCTGATCTTGGCTTGTGGTACCTGAAAGAGACAGGTTTTGAGTTGTCTGCATATTCTGATGCAGACCACGCAGGTAGCATGATGGATCGGAAGAGCACAACGGGCCATGTGCAGTTCTTGGGCGATAGCTTGGTGAGTTGGGCATCCAAGAAGCAACAGTGCGTCTCTACGTCGACTGCCGAGGCAGAATACGTAGACGCCGCAAGCTGCTGTTCTCAAGTGATTTGGATGCGAACGCAACTCAAGGACTACGACTTTACGTACATCAAGGTGCCCATCTACTGCGACTCGAAGAGCGCCATTGCCATATCCAGCAATCCGGTCCAACATACGAAGACGAAGCACATAGACGTTCGGTACCATTTTATTAAGGATCACGTTGAAAGAGGTACAGTCGAACTCTATTTCGTAAATACAGAACATCAGTTAGCGGGCCTGTTTACAAAACCCTTGGACGAAAAACGTTTTAATACTCTAGTGTCCAAGTTAGGTATGCTAAATTTAAAGACTTGATCTGATTATGTGCCCGATACAAGTTCCATACATCTACGAGAAACTGTCTACTCATCATCTACTGTTCACACTCTAGACGATTGAGTATACACTTTCTCGCATATGTATTCTACTTGTATTAGTTACACAGTTAGGATAAGTCTCTGTATTTATTAGGTAGATTTCATTTGTTTACTTTCTTTCAACGTGTGTTTCTTTTATTTAATATTGTCGTCTAGTTTATCTGTTTATATCTGTGCTTTCACAAGTGTTTATGTGTTCAGGGGGAGCAAGACCGGTATCAGGTAAGTTTACTCCATTGTTAAGGGGGAGCGTCACACACAATTTTTACAAACTGCCATAAAGTCTATTTTGTGTGTGTGGATACTCCCGTGTGCATTTCACACTACGCGCACATTATGAGGGGGAGCATATCACTTTATGTTCATCATTTGAGGGGGAGCGACACAACATTTTTCCTTTTTCTGTGTAAAAGTTTTTTTTGTGTGTTCGCCTCTCCTTTGCACACACATGCACAATCCGAGGGGGAGCAGAGAAATCCCCATGCTCAGTTTGCGGGGGAGCAAGAGAAGGTTCTCTCAAAATCCTAATTGTCCTATTTTTTTTGAAAATTTGAAAGAATAGGGGAGTTTTTGGTCACAAATAACAAAAGTGTCCGGATAGGGTTCCGGAAACCCATCTATCCGGACAGGTTTCCGAACAGGACACCTATCCGGACCGGATGGGTATCCGGATGACCCACCCGGAATCTTGAACCCTATTTAAGAAATTCGGAAACACTCATGTTCCATTATTCGGAAAACTCAAAACCTTCAAAACCCCTTGCTTCTTCTCTCGTTCGCTAACTCTCGCAAATTCATCATTTTTCCTCGACTACTACTCCAAATCAGGTATGCCTCTCAATAATCTTTCTAGATCATAACAATACCTGTTTCATGCTCTCCGAATCACAACTCGACCACAGATTGGGTCGACTTAGGGTTTCCGAACCCTTGGTTCACGTCGATTGTCGTTCGACTACTTTCAGGGTAATCTTAGCCGTGTAAAACATTCTTGTGTGCACACAGAACATAATCGACACGTTTGTGGTGATTGAATACATGTTTACGGTCACATTTGGGCGTAATCGATCCATCCGGATTTCGTTCGGACACATTCTTCGTGTCCGCAAACCACCATGCTTACACTGATCTATCCGGATGCAATCAACGTTCGATAACCCTAGTTGTCCGGAAACCTAAGGGTTTCCGATAAGTTCAACAATCCGAAATGTTGAGGTGTCCGGTACCTTCGACATCCGGAAACTCATACATTATCCGGAAACCGATTTTTGTCCGGTTTGTTATCTTGTCCGGAAACCATCTTCACGTCTGGATACCTTGGTTGTCCGGATACTCTTGTTCGGATACTCTTGGTTGTTCGATAACTTTTGTTTAAAATGAGTTTGTCCGGACACCCATGTGTTTATCAGTCCAGTACCTTTCTATCTCATCATCGGCCCTCAATTTGTCTCTGATTGAGCCATGTACTGCAAAGGTACGCGCCTGCACTTGATCATTCGCCTTGATTACTAACTTTGGGTCCTTTTCAGATATTCCATGGTGGATCAAGAACAACAACAACATCCTAAAGAGCAAATTCCTCCTCAAGAGGAATTTATCGACGAAGCAGCCGATAATGCTTTGGTCAACCCTGACCACGGCATTGAGATGGAAGCCAATAATCATTAGTTGGACGCCGCCGAGTTCCGACCACAAGCGCAACATCGTGTGGTCGTGGACATTCTACTTGGTCACCCTCTCCGTGAGGCCCTCACTGCAACAGCCGACGTCCCTACACTATATGTTTACCAAGTATGGCTCACTGCCCAAGTCATCACGGTTGCCAATTTTCAGACCATCACCGCACGGATCGACAACCATCCCTTCACGCTCACACTTGACTCGTTCCATCGCTTGATATCCTTCCCAGAAGCCAATGCCGGCGGACACCAAGGCTACGACCCCGCGGTCAATGACACAACACTGTGTGCTCAAGTACGCGCTCTAGGCTACAACCGCGCCCTCGATCGACCTTCGGCATTCAACCTTAAATATCTAGCGCCCATCTGGTACACGTTGTTCACCATACTAAACAGGTGTCTCTCATCCAGATGGAAGGGAATAGACCAGTGCACAGGCAACTTCCTGCGTCTATTCCATGATGTGTGCTACAACAGACACGTCGACTTCACGATGATTATATGGCGCGAGATGGTTCAAGCTATTCAGAATATCGGAGGTACGAAGCAAAAAAAATTCCTACCTTATCCTCGATTCCTCTCTCTGGCCATCAGACAACACATGGACGCGAATCCAGGGATACCGCGACGCATTAACCATCCGGTACGTCCTCCTTTCCATTTACAATATATGGTGATCCGGAACCCGTCTAACGCCATAGCCATGCCCTTACCTGAAGCCCTACTGGAACACGCGGACCCCAATGCACCGATTGTGGTAGAATATAGGAGAGAGTTAGCTGCTCCAATGGTCCAGCCAGCGCCGGAGGGACCTCCCTAGGGAGATAGACCCGAGCGACGTGAAGGTCCTAGGACAAGAGGAAGCAGGGCCCAGGCAGCAGGGGCTCCCGGGCGGGGTGTGTTGAGAATTCATGGGAGGGGAACAGGAGCGGGCGGTGCATTGGATACGCGTCCCGGTACAACCCAAGCCAGACCAAGCCAACATCCCATTCCCATCACCCGTACCACGACCGACGCAGGACCGTCGACTAGACTAGACATGTCCAAACGGGCGGGCCAGGCTAGCCTGGACCGGGCTTTGGGCGGGCCCGGGCCGGGCTTTTTGGTTGAGGGATGGGCCCGATCAGGATTTTCAAAAGCCCGGGCCTTAGGGGCCGGGCCTAAAACCGGGCCTAAATCGGGCTTTGTAAAAAAATGTATTTTTTTACATTTTTAGTAAATATTATTCGTATCCACTATAAAATACTTAATTGGGTCACTCAAACATACTTCTACCTTATATGTTTTGCTATATTTGATTATTTTGACCACTAGTAATCAACATTAGTTTTTATCATAACATTCAAAAAATAAAAAGTAAAACCAAAACTCCGAATTTTATTATAAAGAGATAGATTAATATCATATCATCACTGTTATTAATTCTCATCTAATGTCGCCCATTATTTATGAATGCTTTCAAGTCTTCATTTCGTTGGTCAGTTCTCTTCATTTATAATTATAACTATAATTATAATTATTAATTAATTGATTATATGATATTTGGTATGTATAATTAAACACCAATTGAGAATATATGGGATACTGTTTGAGATTTGGAATGAAAGTGGCAATGTCACTCAAAGGTGAACAAGGGTGTCTGTCAACTTTGAGTAATTTGGACTCCCCTCTATTTCCTATCTTATATTATCATCAATCATTCCAAATTTATCAAAGCTACACATCATAAAGTTGCATCCCTGTTAAATAACAAAATAATAATATAACTAAATCGAAAAGAAATATCAAATTTAAATTTGGAATATAACAACTAATAATAGTAATAGTTAAACACACACACACACACACACACACACACATATATATATATATATATATATATATATATATATCAAATTTCATGAACAAAAAACGGGCCGGGCTGGGACCGGGCCCGGGCCGAGATTTTTGGGAAAAACAGGGCCTGTTAGGGCCCGGGGGGCCGAGACCGGGCTTTGGGCGGGCCGGGCTTTGGGCAGACCGGGCTTTGGGCGGGCCGGGCTTTGGGCAGGCCGGGCTTTGGGCTCTTGGCGGGCTTTTTCAGGCCCGGGCCCATTTGGCCATCTCTAGACTAGACTACACGAGGTCCAGGTCGTCACTGAAACCGAACGCCCAATGCTCCACCGTGACACGGAAGCATACAACTCTGACCCCCCCTTCACTGTCCAGGTGGAGGATGTAGCATCAGACTCTACCGAATCCAATACGGAGCGTTCTATACGGGCATCCTTAATCCCTACCCGTATCGGACCAAACCTAGATTTTACCGAAGGAATCCCATCTGACTCACCGACAAACCCTCTAATCCCCACTACCCAGCCGGATACGGGAGACATAAGAAGAGAGGAGGGAGCTTTAGTTGAACAATTAGAACATGTGAGACGGAGGGAATTGAGGTCGGAAGCGAACCAAGAAAGATTAAGCCGTAAAGATAAAGAGGCTTCTGAGCGACCCCAAACCAGCGTCATCCAGGTAGCAACTTATGCTATCCCGTCTCATCCGTTGGGACGGGGTATTGAAGAAGCCGTCGTGCACCTAGCGGCGTAAGTGCACAACCTCCCTAGCCACTCATCTGTCTCTCAAAAGGCGGATGTTTCATCTTCACACGGGGAATTAGCACAACTTCTACCGATCTCTCACTCGGAGAGTATTGGTATTGAAATAAGAGACCAGCAACCCCCGGTCTCGCCTTCTTTCAGAGCACCATCGAGTCTAGAGCCACTTTCTACTGAACATTTTTCGGCTAGGACACAGGATGAGACAACGAACATCAGTGCTCTTAGTGACCCGATCGGAACTTCCGTAGGATCTCCGCCTTTAAGTGGAATTCGAGGATCGGAAGGAAATCCTACCACGGACACACCGCCAACCGTGAACGTAGGTGGCTCTGCCTCTAAGGTAGATGCCTCAACGGGTAATCTAAGTGATCCCGGAGTTACTTTACCCGACTTTGTGTCACAAGGGTCTCTGGACAGCACCCTCAAGGCTGTCCGCGAGGCAATGGAGCAGCGCCTCACTGCAGAGCTCGACAAACTGAAGAGTCTGATCAAAGGTAAAGAGAAAGTCATCGAAGCTGAAACCGCACCAACACCTCCACCGACTCCCGTTCAGCCTATCTATTTAGTGGATACCTTGAAGACGATGCTCCTAGCTCAGCTGCTTCAGCAATCTGAAACCGACGCCTCTACCGAAGCAGACCTGATCTCCGTATTACGATCCCAGGTATCTGCTCCATCGTCATCCATCACCACCAGAATGGATCAGCTTGACACGACTCTCAAGGACGTTCAACAAGCGCTCAAAATGATGTCCAAGAGAGTCGCCTCCATGGAAGAAACTTGCAAAAGTCAAGCCGGCGGTCTAAAGCGAAGACACGATGATCAAGATGATCCTAATCACCGTGAGGGGGAGAATAAAAGACAAAGATTAGTCGAGACCGCTCAGATCCTCACTGAAACCACTGTGGTTCAACCTAAACCATCAACTGCGGCAACTACAACTGAAGAACAACCTGAAGCCGAGTTGAGCTTAGTCGAGATTGATAGGACACTGAAGTTGTCCTTTATAATAGAAAGTTTTGTAAAGCAATAGCTGTGTTAAAGGGCTTATGCTTAATTGTTGTAGCAAGTGATGAAGACTATAAATAGGTCTTTACTTGTAGTTTGTAAGGAGTGAATTCATTAATACAAGATGTAGATCTCTAATCACTTTGTGTTCTCTCTAGGTTAGATTTCCTTGTAAAAACTTTAGTGGTGCATTCTTCAAATGTAGGCTTGGCTCCCCCTTGAAAGTTGCTCTTAGCCTCGACTAAATGCACTAAAATCATCTTCAAAGTGTATGCATTTAGTGAAAAACAAAGAATCCGTCTTGCTCCTCACGTCTTTTTTCTTTTGACACTTGTCCCTTATTAAGTACATATACTCGAACTTGTATTCGGCTGTTTGATCTGTAATACCCAACACGGCGTAGGGATTCAAAGTTCTGATTCTGTGCACAAACAGTCTTCTTTCTTCTTCTTCTAGGAAAGGTGTTCTCAAATACAAAGTTCTTTGTCGTTGTTCAAGTTCAGTCAATTTTCTGCTCCTCGAGGATGAAGGACCAGGTTGATCAGCTGGATTAGAAGGACCAGCTTCATCCTGACTAGGAATGATAGGAGGTACTAAAGATGTAGTGGATTGAGGATCAGTCTCTTCAGGTTTTGGCTCTTTAGGTAATGGATCATGAGAATGATGTGGTTCAGATACTGGTATAGTGGTTTGAGCTGAAGTAGATTGGTTAAGGTTGATGGTTATAGGTGTAACAGAAGGTTGTTCTGACATCAAAGTGGTTGAGATATGTTCGGGTGAGTGTACAGGGCTAAAGATTATTTCTTTAGGAGTTTGTGGCCCATATATCTCTGACAAAATATCAACCTCTTCTTCATTAAATCCAACACCTTGATCTTCTGGTTCATAAGTAAATACCAAAAGTGATTTTTCTTCCTCCTTAACTTTCCAATACCGATCATAAGTTCTTGCAATTTCATCAGCTTCTTCATCATCAGAACTAATTTCAATCAACTCCACAGATTGTACGAATCTAATTGGACATCTCCGACGACGAAGACCCGGCGGTTGAAAAGCCTGAGGGAGCAACACAGGAATTGGTCACATATGAAGCATCAGATAGGACCGAACTACAATTGATAGATCCAGACTCACAGATCGACCGGGAGACCGAAAATGCATGGTACGAAAAAGCCGCCAGTGCTTTAAATCTCTAGGTAAACCTGATCTTTCCTACTGATGAAGACGACAATGTTGATTACGACCAGTTTCTGCTACAAAATCTCTATAGTACACCCATTCACTCTGCTCAAGCCACCGAGACTTCTACAAGACCCAAAACGACATCTGCTGAAAATCCGACATCTCCTCAATAACTGACAGCTTCGGATCATCCTCCTCTTCAACAGCAACAAATCCGATGGGAGAAAATTATGATCTTTATTCCTCACCTGGAGGAATCTCTGAAGAATCTGTATGTCCACAGGTTACGCCATATCGAGCCTTCCTTTTGCCTTGGGATTTCCAGTTCCGACCCGGAATACCAAAGCTAGTGCTTAAACGCCATGAAGCGGTGTCTGCCAGATAGCCAAGCCCGAACGAAGCACAAGATCACTGAAGTGCTTAACATCCAAACCGGCCGAATCCTTAAAGTTATGTTTCCAGTTTTCACCGTCCGACGCGAAGACGGTAATGAATGGAAAATCTCTGAAGCTAATTTTAAAAATCTTAGACCGTTCGACCTACTTGCTATACTGAAAGACCTCCGAACCAGAACCATCCGTCCGCTTCAAGTGTCAAAGGCGCTCGAAGCTGTTCGTCGATTCCTGATTCACTCAATCATGATGTCTTACCTCACAGACTTCCAAATGGGAATCGAGAACAGAGCAAAGAAGGTACACCAACTAAAACCGAATCTGAAAGCGCCCGAACTGAAGATACATCCCGAGAACGCACTGCTTCTAGAACCTGAATTTGGGATAGTCTACCTCAACGAACAGAAAGAAAAGAGGTTTCTTCGCTTCAGCCAGGTCGACAGATTCTGCGATGGCACGCTCTTCAAAGTTCAAGATGCTCTTCGAAACATCATCACTCACGAATCCGAAAATCGAAGGTATTCTTATGTACACAATCCGAATGAAACAACCGCACGAGAAGCCTTAGAAGTGATTGAAGAATGCATCAACTGCCGCCGAGCCATCAGAACGTTTGAGATACACTTTGCGCTCCGAAAGAGATATGTTGATAACTTGCGCGAACTCGAACTTCAATTCAAAGGGGGAGATTGTTAGGGTCAATTTGTGTTGAATAGAAGTTCAAGGGCTGAATTGCAATTCTTTATTTTGAGCCTTATTAGTGAACGGGCCTTGGGCTTGTTACCACAGGCCAAACATATATAAAGTGTTGTTTAGCTTAGAATTAAGCTAGTTGTCATTTTACTTTCTAAAAGATTATTGTAAACTCTCTGCATTATTGAAAGTAAATTGGATGACCAGTTGAAATCATAACACCTGTTCTTATCTATTGATTTCTTTATTGTTCGTTGCACGAATTTGGAACTCACAACTTTCCATTGAGGAACGTTGACTTCACATCCATTTGATAAACTTTGAATTCTTTGTGTACAGCGTATGCTAAGAATAGACGAATGGCTTCTAGTCTTGCCACTGGGGCGAATGTTTCGTCGTAATCTATACCTTCCTCTCGTCTGTATCCCTGAGCAACAAGACGAGCCTTGTTGCAGATTACAGTTCCATATTCATCCAACTTGTTTCGATAGACCCATTTAGTGCCTATCACTAACTTGTCAGATGGTCTTGGAACGAGATTCCAAACTTTGTTTCTTTCACATTCTATCAGCTCTTCTTGCATAGCGCTGACCCAGTTTGGATCTCTGAGGGCATCATTTGTTTTCTTTGGTTCAATCAGAGAAATAAAGTTAACAAATAAACAAATATTACCTACACTTTGTCGAGTCTGAACACCAGCGTTTAGATCACCAAGAATCTGATCAATAGGGTGATTGATAGTCCATCGCTGAGCCGGAGCATAAGTCGCTGACTCAACCTGAACTTCTGGAGGAGCTGAAGATGAGGCTTCAGCAACTTCTGGTATTTCAGCCAAGATAGGAAGAGGTGCAGATGTCATTTCATTCCCTGATTGTTGAGAAGTAGATGGTATATCTGAGAATGAAGGTTCTGAAGCAAGAATAGTGTTAATAGGAACAGCTGAGACCCATGATGTTTCAGCTTCACTAGTTTTCATGTTTGGGATGATAGTAGGATCATCATCTTCAGCGGGATGAGTATGAGATGGAGGAGTGGGAACATCTTCTGAATCACCAAGATGAGAAAACATCCATTGATTCAGTTCTTAAGTATCAGCAGAAGGTCTAGAGTTCGCTGAACGGGATTCGTCAAAAGTAACGTGGATAGTTTCTTCTACAGTATGTCTTCTACGATTGAAGACTCTGAAGGCTTTAGAAACTGAAAAGTATCCAAGAAAGATTCCATCATCAGCCTTAAGATCAAACTTTCCAAGGGCATCTCTGTTGTTCAGTATGAAACACTGACATCCAAAGATGTGAAGAAAGCTAATTGAAGGCTTTCTCCCATGGAAACGTTCATAGGCTGTTTTCTTGAATCTTTTGACTATTAGCGACCTGTTTTGAGTAAAACAAGCAGTGTTGACAACTTCTGCCCCAAACTGAGGAGGTAGATGAGAATCACTGAGTATTGAACGTGCAACTTCGATGATAGTTCGATTTCTTCTTTCAGCGACTGCATTTTGTTGCGGTGTTCTCACTGGGGAAAAGTTGTGAGAAATACCCTTACTTTCAAAGAAGGAATCAAGAGAACTGTTTTTGAATTCAGTCCCATGATCACTCCTTATTGAGCGAACGACCATGTTGTTCAGGACTTCCATTTTCTTGACAAAAGTGATGAGTTCTTCAGGGGTGTCACTCTTAGAACGAAGAAACATTACCCAGGTATAGAGAGAGAATTCATCGACTATGACCAATGTATATTTCTTTCCAGCGATGGATTGTTTGTTAACAGGACCAAACAAATCCATATGGAGAAGTTGCAGAGGAGATGACATTGAGGAAACTTGCTTAGATTTGAAACTAGCTTTCGTTTGTTTCCCTTTCTCACACGCTGAACATAGAGACTCCTTGGCATATGAGTGTTGAGGTATACCAACACTTTTGAAGAAAGAGTATTCAGTGTCTTGAAGTTGAGATGGGAGAGCCTCTTATGCCATAGCCAGTTGGCATCAGATGAGGCTTTTGAGAAGAAACAGGAGTTCTTAGTGGTTGTAGAGTCCATGTTTAGAACGTAAACATTTTCCATACGATAACCGCTGAGAGCTATCTTCTCCTTTTTGTCAGTGACAAAGCAGGATTCCTTAGTGAAAATCAATTTGTTATCCTTGTCACACAACTGACTAATGCTTAGAAGATTATGCTTCAGTCCTTCAATATGTGTGACTCTTCTGAAGGTTGTTGTACCATTAGAGAGTACACCAAACCCTCGGGTATGTCCTTTTCCGTTTCCATCGAAGGTCACTGAGGGACCCTTCTCTTCCTTGTATTCAGTGAGCAGGCTTTTCTTTCCAGTCATATGTCTAGAGCATCCGCTATCGAGATACTAGATGCCCTTCTTAACCTGCAAACAAAGGATGATTAGTTTGACTTGGGCACCCATTTCTTTATGGGTCCACACTTGTCAGTGGTGGTAGAGGAAGTGGAAGGTTCAGCAATCTTCGCAGCATTTGAAGATTCAGCTTCAGGATTATTCTTCACTTTGGTTAATTTCTTAACCTCAGTGGTCTTCTTTGCCTTGGGGGCATTGATCTTCACCTTAGCTAATTTTTCAGCTTTGGTGGCTGTGGGGCACTTACTAGCAATATGATTTGTAAGTCCACAGTGATAACATTTCCTATAACTAAAAGTAGCTTTAGGACCTTTTGCATGCTGAGCCATAAATTTTAAATGAGCAGGGCCAGCACCAAGTATACCTTTGGCATTGGAAATGGGAGGAACAATAAGTTCTTCAGATTTCTTACCAATAACATCCACTTTGATTCTAGGAGTAGATCGCTGAATATATCCAGGAATCTTGTTCTTAGAGTTAGAGGGATAAGTCACCGAAGCTTTAGAAGCATTCAACTTAGGTATAAAGGTACCCTTCTGAGGTTTTGGATAAACAATTTTCCCTTTACCTTTAGAAGTTAAGGTAGAGATTTCCTCAGGGATAGGAGTTTTAAAAGAGGAACACTGAGAAGATGAAGTGTCAGGAATAGAGGACACGAACATTCCAAACTTAAGCATGGAATGATCAGTGGTAGGTTCTAGAGTATCAGCTTTATAACCAAGACCACGTTTATCACTCAGGGGAATCTGAGACTTAATTATCTCAGTGATCGTTGTTGAGGATTTACACCATCCTTCAATAGTAGCTTTTTCAGCTTTTCAATGCAGCGATAGCTTCTTCACGCTCGATTTTGACTATTAGATTAATATGAACCTGATCTTTTAAATTAGAAAATTTTCTATTTGAAGCTGACAGTGTTTAAGCTGTTCAGCGAGATCAAGGTTTTGATTTTCAACAACAGTTTTGCCATTCATGGCATCATATAAACTCATAGTCAAGAGATCGATCTTTTGAAGACTATCAGCTTCATCAATATCTGAAATATGTGTAAAGAAAGAAGGTGATACCTTAGTAGCAGAGGCTGAAGTAGAGGGAATGTCAGAATTTTCTTCCTCTTCTTCGATTTTGGCCATGAGACAGAGATTGGCCTCATCATCATCTTCAGAGTCAGATGATTCTTCTTCATCAGAGGCAGCCCAATCAAATTCAGCCATAAGGACTTTGCCTTTCTTCTTAAAGCCTTTCAGCTTTGAAACTTATCATCTCTAGCCGTGGGGTTAGAGGATTTCTTGGAGAAAGCTGAGGGTTTATAGACTTTCTATGACCTGCATTCACTAGCAAAGTGTCCTACTTTTTCACAGTTAAAGCAGGTAGCAGTAGCCTTATCAACAGGGGTTGATGATCTAGGCTTGTCAGTAAGTGCGAGGGGCTTGTTCTTTCTAAATTTTTTCTTTTTGGAGAATCTCCAGAACTTATTAGATAGGAGAGCCATAGATTCATCAAGATCTGAAGAGTCAGCATCTGATAAGCATTCAGAGTTAGTTTCCAACTCAGTGATAGTGATAGTAGATCGCTGAGTGAAAGGTGACTCTGAGAGTAAAGCAACATGTGTGCTTTTGGAATCTTTTACAAGATTCTTCTTAAGATGACTCGATTGCTCATGATTGAGCATAGTGCCATATAAGGTAGAAAGAGTCATAGATTTTAGATCCTTTGATAGCTTGAGACACATTGAATAACTGTCCCAGCTTTCAGGTAAACATTCTAAGAACTCTGTCAATATTTCAAAGTTAGAATATTCCTTACCAATGGTTTTCAGATCTATTATTAAACAGTTAAACCGCTGATGTACTTCAGAGAGAGATTCATTCTTACCACAAATGAAGCTTTCGTACTGTCTTATGTTAGCTCCAATCTTTCGGTTTATGAATGTATTGAAAAATAGGCTAAGCATAGAAGCCTCCAACAGAGGCTCTGCCAAGACACCAAGAAGACCGAAGACAAGAATCGACAGAAGACTGCTCACAGAGGACCGAGCCGCAGAACCTCTGTCACCTGTGACAGAGCCTCTGCGGTTTATACTAAAGACTTAGAAGATTAACATATATCTTTCTACTGTTTCAAGATCCGTTCATCCACTTGTTCTAGGCATACCCTGACATCAACTACACGTGTCAAACTCTGATAGGGCTCTGTCAGAATTGGAACATGCGCATTAAATGAACATCGTACCTGCTACTGTTCATACGATCTTGTCTACTGTAGATCAGTCCTTATTGTCTAAAGTATGTCCCCTTTGTAGTAGTATAAATAGAAGACTCATGTTGAGTTCTTCTATTAACAAGAACAAGAATCAGATAATTAAGCTATGCACAAACACACACACCAGCAGAATTCTTGTTATGTTCTTGGTGTTCTTGATAAATATCAAACAGTAATCTTAGAGATACTCATCTGTTCTTTACATACTGTTTATTTGATATTGTGTGTTCTTCTACCTTTACATTATCTTTCAGTTCTTAAATACGCTTCCGCACCATATCTAAATCTGAACTAACTGAAAGTTAAGATCATTGTTAAGAAAACAGGAACCAACAATTGGTATCAGAGCAAACCTTGATTTTTAATATCAAGGGATCCACTCTAAACAATGATCGTTGGTAGAAACTTGGATTTTTAACCTAGTCTTCATATTAAACAAACAGTTTCTGTTTTTCTGTCATTTTTCGATTCATTCGAACTCTAGTAAAAGTATAGAATCTGTTATTCTGGTTAAAAACTCCATTTTAGTGCACCGTTTAAAAGCTTTTAAGCACAGAAACTTCATACGAAGCATCCACTTCATACTCTGAAAAGCTTGTTGTTCATACCCTTTTCTGGATAATTTATCTCTCTAAAAATGACGAATACAAACAACTTCTTCACTGCTGGTTCTTTAACCAAACCTCCTACTCTTCTTAGAGACGAATACCCTCAATGGAAGATTCGAATGATTCACTTCTTTGAGGTTACTGACAAAGAATTAGTATATTATATCCGTAACCCTCCTTTCGTTCCCATGATAACTGTACCTCGTGTTCCTGGCACAGACGACACGCCAGAAATCCCTAAACACACGAAACCAAAGTCCCATGATAAATGGTCTCAACCTGATTGGGCAAAATACGAAGTTGCTCAGAAAACCAAGAGAATTATGATTATGGACATTCCAAATGACCTTTTCCAATCCATGGATGCATGTGAATCTGCATATGATCTATGGAAATAACTGGAAAAACAACTAGAAGGAGAAGCCAAAACCTAGAAGAACCGCATAGCCCAATACATAAATGAATATTATGCTTTTAAAGCTCTGCCAACAGAATCTCTGCAGACTACGTATGATAGGTTCAACTCTCTAATCAACAAATGCAAGAAGTTCGGAATCCACGGAACTTCTGAAGAGAACCATGTTATGTTCTTGAAGTCTCTGAATGAAGAATTGCTCCAGTTATCTATGTCACTGCAAACAAATCAAGACTTAGATTCCTGGACTCTATCAGACCTCTATGGAACATTAGCAGCACAAGAACCTCAGGTAGCACAGACAAAGGCTCAGCTCATTACACCTCTTGCACTGGTTGGTAAGACTACAGAGGCTAAAGAGAAAGCAAAGAAAGAGAAAGCAGTAGAACAGAGGAAAGAGAAGAAGAAGAAAATCATGATGGTGGAAAGTGGAGAAGAAGAAGAAGAGACAACAGCAGAAGAAGAAACAACTCTTGCCTCGATAGCTAAATCTTTAGCTCTCTTGACAAGAGAATTCAGCAGAGGATATCTAAAGAAGTCTGGTAATGAACGCTACGAAAGAGATAATCGAGAAAGAGAAGGGTCAAACGACAGAACTGACAGAAGTGGTGATCGACAGAGATTAAATGACAGAATCGACAGAGGCAATGACCGACAGAGGTCGGACGACAAAGATGGCAACACTCCACAGATTCAAGAGTATTACAAATGTGGTAAGCCAAGCCACTACGCAAATGAATGCCGAACAGAAAGAAATCGTGACCGACAGAGGTCAAACGACAGAACTGGAAACTCTACACAGAACCAATGATGCTACAACTGTGGAAAGCCAGGTCACTTCGTCAACGAGTGCAGGAGCAAATCAAATCGCCCTCAGAGGGATGCAGCTTTCTACAAAAAGAAAGTTGAATACTATGCTCAGAAGTCACTTATGGTGAACAAAGAAATCTGGGAATCAGATACATCCTCTAACGAATAAGAAACGAAAAATGCTCTATTCTGTGGCATGGCAGAAATCAGCTCTGACTCCGATAGTGAGGTATCAACTTCAAACTCTAACTCTAAAACTGCAGAAGATGATTTAACTAAACTTAACATTAAATACACTGAAATGAAAAAGACATGTGAAAGTATTCAGAAAAAAGCTCACCTTCTATGAGAGAGAAGCTAGAATTCTCACTCAAGAAAAAGCTAAAAGTTTTCAAGAAAAGGAAGAAATTGAAACAAATTGGAACAAAAAATTAAATCCTTTAAAAGAAAAGATTTATGAACTTAATTCTTCTTTAAAAATAAAATCTAAAGAACTTATGGGCGTTGAGTGCGACAGAATGAACATCCTAGCTCTTAAAAATTATTTTCAATAGGAAAGAGAAATCCTCTGTCAATATTTACTCAGAAGAGATCTTCAGATTAAAAAATTTCAAGATGCTCAGAAGGTGTACGAGAAAATTAATACACAAATAGGGAGACGGGGAATTAGCTTCTGTGATATAGATCCTTATACAGGAAACAAAAGAGACAAATCTATGTCCTCTCTATTTCATATAGGAGATACAAGAAAACCCGGATTTCCAAATCTTCTTTCTGTAAGTAAAAGGCAAAAAGTCTTTGGGGAACCTCACAAGAGGAAACCTCTGAAGATGACAAATGTGTGGTTTGAAAACACAGATTTGTCACCCTCTCTCTCTCTCTGTCAAAAGAGAATCCAAACCCAATAAGTATCTGAAAACTCAAGATCAGATAGGAATCTTCAAGTTTGGTAACCCCGATACTCAAACTCAAGTTGCATTTGGCTGCATGATGAATTCTGAAAAGAAATTATCAGCAGAGGCATCGGAGTTCAAGCCAAACCTTACAAAAGAAAAACTTGATATCTCTGAAGAAAACCTCTGTACATCTTCAAGTGATCAAAATCTCTCTGAAGAAAACTTAACAAATACTTCTGTTGACTTTGAGGATAGTTCCTTAGAAAAGGAAGAAAGTGAGTATGGCACATGTTCTGAAAGTCCAGCCTCTATCGAAAGAGAACCAAGTGACTTAACCTCTATATATGAGGACGACTCATCCTCTGACGAATCTGAGAGTGACTCTAAGTCAGAGATCGGACCTAGTGACACATAGGATTTTAAACAAACCTCTGAAGTTCTTAACAGAACTATTTCTCCAAAGGAGAAAATCACTAGAGTTCCTATTTGTCCAGACTTTGTGAATATGTGCATACAAGACAAAACCTATCTTGAGCTTGAGAAGTTCAAACAACAGAAGTTAATGTCCACTCAAATTTCAACAAGTTCAAAGATTTTGAAACCCTTAAAAACTATCAAAGAAAAACTAACATGGCAACAGAAGGGTAAATGGACTAAAAATAACAAATCTTTTTCTTTTGTAAAAGTGAAACCTGCAGAAGTTCACCACAGAAGGGGTACACAGAAGGCCGCACTCAACAAAGGATTTTGCAAACAACAATCTAGCCTACATAAACCTTCTTGTAATAGAAAGTCTATTGTTAGGATAAATTGTAATGCCTATGTGCCCCCATTTAATGTCTTTAATGAAAAGTTCAAGCAAATCTCTTCGCACATTCAATATTGTTATTGCTTTGAACTTATGTTTAAGTTAAATCAACGTTTCAAAAGTCCACACTGTCATCTCTCTGTACCCAAAGAAAATAAAAATTTCAAGGGTAAGCAGAAACAAAATGTTTCTTCAACAGAAGCTCAAACAAAGACCAATGATGATAAGGCAAACTTGAAGACCCCTAACAAAACTGGACCCATTTGGATATGGGTACCTAAAACACTCTGATTGTCTTACAGAAGCAGTATGTGTCAATCTGGTATCTAGACTCCGGATGCTCGAGGCACATGACTGGCGACAGAGGTCTTCTATCCACATTCAAAGAAAAGATCGATGATGGATCTGTGACCTTTGGAGACAATAAAAAGGGGTACATCAAAGGCTACGGAGTCATAAAGAAGGAAAATATAATCGTATGCAAAGTTGCATATGTGGATGGCCTAAAACACAATCTTCTCAGTGTCAGCCAACTCTGCGATACGGGATTCGACGTAATGTTCAAAAGAACCTTCTGCTCTCTACAGAGTGAGGACACGGGAATTGAACTTCTGCGAGCCGAAAGAAGAGGAGATCTATAGCTCATGAATTTCAATGCAAAGAACAAGAAAGACAAAATCTGCCTTGTTGCATGCAAAAGCGAAGAAGCCTGGTTATGGCACAACAGGTTATGCCATTTAAACTTTCATACTCTTGATAAACTTGTAAAACTTGATCTCAAACGTTAAATTTAACAAAGATCATTTATGCTCTGCCTGTGAAATGGGAAAACTCAAAAGAGCTTCCCATAAAGGCAAAAACGATGTATCTTGCCCTAGACCTATGTACATGCTACATGTTGACCTCTGCGGTCCAATATCTACACAGAGCCTAGGTGGCAAGAAATATCTACTTGTTTTGATCGATGAATTCTCAAGATTTACATGGGTTGAATTTGTCAGAAAGAAATCAGATGTTCCAAACATACTGATAAACTTAATGAAAAGAATCCAAGTTCTGTATGAGTACAGGATCCAGAAACTGAGAAGCGACAATGGCACAAAATTCAAAAACTCTGTCATTGAAGCCTATCTTACAGAAGAAGGAATATCACAGAACCTCTCTGCTGCACGCACCCCATAACAGAATGGCGTGGTTGAACGAAAGAACCGCACGCTTGTGGAGGCCGCCAGAACTATGCTGACAGCATGTGGATTACCAATGACATTTTGGGCAGAAGCAGTATCAACCGCTTGCTATACTCAAAATCGATCAACCATTGTAAAGAGACACATCAAAACACCATATAATTTGATCAACAGAAGACGACCAAACATCAAGTTCTTCCATGTATTTGGATGCAAGTGATTTGTCTTAAATGATAGAGAAGCAAGAGGAAAGTTTCAAGTTAAAGCTGATGAAGGCAAGTTCATAGGATACTCTACAACTTCCAAGGCCTATAGAGTTTATCTTCTACGATCACGAACGATTGTAAGAAAGCATAAACGTTTCTTTTGACGATTCCTTCCAAAAGACTTCTGAACAAATCAGTTCAGAACTCGGTCTAAAAGTGGAATCCTCTGGCATCTAAAAAACAAGAGAAGAAAACTTAAATCTTCTATTTCAAGAGATGTTCCATGACGACATTGATCCCTCTGCTGGAGCCGTCAGAGCCTCTGGAAAATCATCTTCTTCCAGCCAGAACGCGATAGTGTGATCGAGATAAAAAGGATGTCTGAAGCCCTTGACGACCCCAACTGGGTAGACGCTATGCAAGAAGAGCTTCTACAGTTTGAACGAAACAAAGTCTGGACTTTAGTTCCTCTGCCACGAGGAAAACAAGCCATAGGAACTAAATGGGTCTTCAGAAATAAGAAGGATGAAGATGGGGTGGTCATAAGAAACAAAGCAAGATTGGTGGCCAAGGGATCGACAAAAAGAAGGCATAGATTACGATGAAACTTTTGCCCATGTCGCACGGCTCGAAGCCATAAGAATCTTCTTAGCCTTCGCAGCCCACAGAGGTTTTAAAGTATTTCAAATGGACGTAAAATTCGCTTTTCTAAACGGTGAAATCCAAGAAGAAGTATACGTCCAACAGCCTCCAGGGTTTGAAAGCTCTAAATACCCAAAATACGTGTACTACCTCGACAAAGCTCTGTATGGACTGAAACAAGCTCCAAGAGCATGGTACGAAAGACTTTCTACCTTCCTTCTCGATAATGGTTACAACAGAGGTACAACGGATACAACTTTGTTTTATAAACGAAAAGGTGATGAAATTATGCTTGTACAAATATATGTGGACGACATAATTTTTGGGTCTATAAATGCACAAGAATGCAAAGATTTCGAAAAACTTATGCAGAGTGAGTCTGAAATGAGTATGATGGGGGAATTAACTTTCTTCCTCGAACTCCAAGTAAAACAATCATCAGAGGGAATTTTCCTAAATCAAGCTAAATATGTCTCTGACATACTTTCAAAATACAGTCTCTCTGATGCCTCTGAAATAAGAACCCCAATGGCCACTGGAAATAAGTTATTCTCAGATCCATATGGCATACCTGTAGAATGCACACTCTATAGAGGAATTATTGGGTCTCTGTTATACTTAACTGCAAGTAGACCTGACATAATGCATGCCACATGCCTATATGCAAGATATCAAGCTCACCCGAAGGAATCCCATTATAATGCTGTAAAGAGGATCTTCAGATACCTCAAAGGGACCAAAAATCTTGGCCTCTGGTATCCGAAGAACTCTGGTTTTGGTCTAAAAGCTTACACAGATTCAGATTATGGAGGATGCATGCTCGACAGAAAGAGTACCTCTGGGAGTTGTCAATTCCTAGGTGGTAAACTAGTCAGCTGGACCTCTAAAAAGCAGAACTGCGTATCCACATCTACAGCAGAAGCCGAATACGTTGTTGCTGCTAGTTGTTGCTCCCAAGTTCTGTGGATGAAAAGTCAGCTTAAGGACTATGGCCACATCATATTCAAGATTCCCATCTTCTGTGACTCAAAGAGCGCCATAGCAATCTCTGCCAATCCAGTACAACAATCCAAAACAAAGCATATCGACATTCGTTACCACTTTTTGAAACACCATGTTGAATATAGGACAATCGAAAGGCACTTCGTGTCTACAGAGTACCAGCTTGCAGACTTATTCACCAAGGCACTAGATGAGAAAAGTTTCCTTTTCTTGGTGGGTAAGTTGGGAATGATAAACATGAGTTAAAACCTCTGTAAGTATAACTTAATCTTCTATAAATATGTAAATACATTGTTTTTGGTTTGTAGTTTAAATTATTTCTGTATGTAAATTCTCAATCACCAAGTGTTCAAAACTCAAACATAGCTTCTATGGGATTGCTCAGAACCTCCGACAGTCCTTACAGAACCTCTGAAAGACTTGATCTATGTTCTATGCATTACTTATCATATTTGACCCAAGCATAGATCAAGGTGGAGCAGAAGGAGACCTTAAACTGATCTACAGAGGTTGATCATTCAAGGGGGAGCCAAAGAAGAATTGAGATCAACCACAATCAACAGAAGTCAGGTACTACGCCGAACAATGGAAAGTCAAAAAGTGAGTATCTCGTACAAATCCTTCTAGAAAACAATTTTTTAGGACACAAATTTCCAAATAAGTCCTGAAAACATTACTTATGACATTCCAAATAAGAAATATTCAAAACAATTGATGAGCCTCCCTGTATGAGAAATTTAAGGTTATAGAGCCTATGCTGAGCTCAACAGAGCTTCTGTAAGTCAGATTCTCTATTACTAAAAATTATATATAGGAACTCGATCAATCATCATGAATGTCATACAGAAGGTTTCTAGTCGAAAAGGTTCAATACACCACAGAACTTGTGCTGGCTAATCTTGATATTTGAAGAATACTCGCACAAAATCATTTTCAAAAACAGTTTTCTAGGACACAACTTTCAAAATATGTCCTAGAAACACTGCTTAAGACTTTTCACACTTCGAATATTCAAAAAGATTCATGAGCTTTCCGATATTAGAAATTTAAGCTCATAGAGCCTCTGCTGAGCTCAACAGAGGCTCTGCCAGATAAAGGTTCTATGATCGCAAATTTCAAATGGAAACTCTATCAATCAATTTTGAATGTCCTCTAAAGAGTTCTCTTGTTCATTACACACCTAAAGGAAACGGAAGGTTAATCACAGAGCCCATTTCATCACAAAAGTCTCTGTAGATTAACCTAGGCAAAAATAAGAGTTACTCGCACAAAACCTTATACAAAATAGTTTTCTAGGACACCAACTTTCAAATATGTCCTAAAAACAATTCTTAAAAACAAATAAAAACCTGGATGATCAAAATGCTTAATAAATTTTTACTTATGAGAAATTTTGACTCATAGAGCTTCTGCTGGCTCTGACAGAGCTCCAAAACCTCTGTGAATACAATTTATACTCTAAAAATCTATCGATCCTCTCCAATGCTTTTTCAAATACTTTTGGTAAAGGTGCAAGCAACAGAAGATAGAAAAGAAAGGTTTCAAAACCACAGAACTCTTACCACTACAGAGCCTCTGTCATTTTCAAAAAAATTTGGGAAATTCTGTAACAGTAACGGTAAATTTTTGCGAGTGAAAATATTCTGCAAGTTGCAAAACCCACGCGCCTAGCATTAATGGGCCGCGCACGACGTCTTGTCATACTCTGACACTGCTGACGTGTCTCATTTTTATTGGACGTACACGGCACACGTTCTTCTGGAAAGTTGAACCCGCCGTTCACACTCAAGTGCGGACCCCAAATATTATTCATTTCCATATATTTACCTTTTCAGAATTCTAACCGTTACCCTTTAGTATAAAACCCAAGTTACCAATCCTCAAAAACGTTACGAACCTTCACTTTCTTCTCCGACGAACCATTGCAAAAAGCTGCAAATTTCTTATCTTCATCTTTAACATCCAAAGAAATGGCCTCCTCTTCTCAAGCTCAAGCTAACTCCCCTGCTCACTCTCCGGCAAACTCCCCTGAGCACTTTGAACACTCTGAAAACCCAGAAATCGCCAGAAACCTTGAACAGGACAACTCCGGCGATGAAGCAGATTTTGCTCCGACTACCCACCTTCAAAACTTCTTAGCACATGAACATTTTGCAAATGTTCTACCTTTAAAACCCAATAATCACTACCTTGTTCCTTCAAGAACCGCTTTTGGGAAAGCACATGCTATACTTCTCCATATTTTGAAACAACATATTCTCTGCCCTCTTCTGACCAAAACCGTGGACAAAATCCCTGCCAGATATATAAATCAATTATGGCAAAGTTGCAGATTTGATCCAGAAGACCGACAGATCAAAGGGTACATCTCCAAACCCGATAAATTCAAACATCTTAAACTCAAGTTCAACAGAACTATGTTCTCTCTTGAGTTCAGTCTACCCACCAGAGGTCTTCTTGGCTTAAGGAGATACGCAGAGGAACCCACAGATGAAGAACTCTGCAGATTTGTCGAAATGTTAGGGTACAATACCACCCTAAGAAAGAGAAATGACTCCCGCAGAGGCAGATTACCACCTCTGTGGAATACACTATTTTCCATACTAAACAGGTCTCTAACAGAGAAATTGGGAAGTCCAGATAAACCTCTCACCAAATCCTAGCCATCATGTACGGCGTCTACTATGACCTACCTCTGGACTTCGCCACACTCATGATGCAAGAAATGGTTAACAACATTGTAACAACCCAAATCCCTTATACACAACATATCACATAATGTAACACAACATAGATATAACAAACGAACTTCACATTACAAGTACGGTCCCGTAGTCTTTTACAATCGGAAGAAAACCATTCTACTACAATCTTTGTACTATTTACATACATAACATTTAATATTGTGATACAACTGCTAAACAAGCCAAAATCTTCATCTTATAAATCTTCACACAAGCCATCCATCGGTTACTCTAATTACTTGCTCTTACTTGATCCACCACCTGGAATACATATTTTTAAAACAAAATGAGGGTTATACCTGATGGTCTAAGTGAGAAATCCCTGTTAGTTTAAAAACCATTTATATAAACTTTATTCATATAAATCACGCAACACAATCATATACATCCAATTAAGCTCACATATCCTATACTTTCCCTTCTCATTCCTCCTGGCCATATTAATTGGTAGCAAGCCAACTAATAATTTAAAACGCTGTACAACATCTACAACCAAACAACGCTATACAGATTCTATAGCCAAACACACCGGTCCTAAACCCGGCCAACGTATTATAACGCATTATAATACTCATGTAAATATAATACTTCACTATATTATAATTCACATATATCACACATATAAACACATAGTCATCAACAATTGCATTCCCAATCCACGCATATACGTATTCCAGTTAAAAACGTTTTCAAAGTAAACTCACTTGTCTTGATTATTACACACGCTCGCAAGCTCCTTTCAAAATGATCTTATCTCTTATCACGACTCCACAGAATCAGAAACAAGTTAAGATACATACATCGCTTTACTAACCAAACACATAAAGCCTAACAATTTCCTATCATCAACTGTCCCATTACACTGCACTTAACCCACTACCGGGACTACACAGGGTACCGAGACTTATACAGTACCGAGGCTCTTCAGTACCGGGAGTTCCTATATCGGGAGTTCACATTACCGGAACTCTACACTACCAGAAGTCTGCTATACCGGGACTCACAATACCGGGAGTCACATTACCGGGACTCACATTACCGGGACTCTCCTATACCGGGACTCACACTACCGGGAGTCTCCTATACCGGGACTCACACTACCGGGAGTCTACCGGGATTTCACCGGGACTCTCAAGAACATAGTCGGTCTCCATTTACCCAGAAATCGATTGAAATCCAATCAAGTCGCGAATTTAGAAATTCTAAACCGATAGAAGTCTAATACTACTGATTATAAACACAAATTGTAAAGGAACTTACCTCCAATTCGATTCCAGCACAATCAATTGAAGCCCTATCCGTACGATTTCTTCCTCTGCTTCTTTTTCTCTCAAAACGTACACACACATACACACTTTCTGAATAAGGAAAGTGGTAACCTGAATACTTAAGATATTTAACTATTAATCTTCCACTTTTGGCTGAAATTATATAATAAGTACCAAAACACCCTTGAACTTATAACTTATCTCATACTTGTCCTAAACATCAAATCTTAAGGGTAAATAATTTAACTGATAGGGAATTTATCTAACTGAATTACCCGGGGTATTACAGCATCTCTCCCTTAAAAGAATTCCGTCCCGGAATTCAGTTAAGCAAAAAGATGAGGGTATTTGGCTCTCATTTCTGATTCGGATTCCCACGTAGCATCCTGACCTCTATGATGCCTCCACTGAACTTTCACTTGTCCGATCTCCTTATTCCGCAGCACTTTAACTTTATGATCAACTATAGCTTCCGGTTCTTCCACATAATTCAGTCTTTCATCGACTTGTATTTCTGGTAGGGAGACCGACTGATCTGGAGTAACCAAACACTTTCGGAAGTTCGATACGTGAAATGCGTTATTAATCCTGCTCAACTCCGGCGGAAGATCTAATTGGTAAGCTACTTCACCGATCCTTTCTGTAATTGCAAATGGTCCGATATATCTCGGGCTAAGTTTACCTTTTCATCCAAATCGGATGACTCCTTTCCACGGTGAAACCTTTAACATTACGAAATCCCCGATTTGAAATTCCAAAGGCTTTCGACGTCGGTCAGCATAGCTTTTCTGTCTGTCTTGAGCCACTTTCAATCGTTCACGAATCTGAGTAACCTTATCGGTGGTTAACTAAACTATTTCCGGTCCCGCTAACTGTTTCTCTCCCACTTCGTTCCAACACAGAGGCGTTCGGAATTTCCTACCATACAGTACTTCAAACGGTGCCGCTTGTATGCTGGATTGATAACTGTTATTGTAAGCGAATTCGATCAACGGTAAATGTTTATCCCACGATCCCCCAAAATCAACAATGCAATCCCGGAGCATATCTTCTAAAGTCTGAATCGTTCGTTCACTCTGACCATCTGTTTGAGGATGATACGCCATACTTAACTTTATTTGTGTCCCCATTTCTCTTTGAAAACTTCTCCAGAATCTTGAAGTAAAAAGACTATCACGATCAGAAATGATCGAGATTGGAACTCCATGTCGAGTTACTATTTCATCAATGTATAACTTAGCTAATCGTTCCATCGAATCGGTTTCCTTTATCGGTAGAAAGTGTGCAGACTTTGTCAATCTATCGACGATCACCCAAATAGAATCAAATCCTTTCGGAGTTCTTGGTAGCTTCGTGATGAAGTCTATGGTAATCTGCTCCCACTTCCACATAGGTATTTCTAGCCGTTGCAGTTGACCAAACGGCTTTTGGTGTTCGATCTTTACTTTCTTACAATATCACATCTTTCCACATACTGAGCAATCCCTCTTTTTATCCCCGGCCACCAATAGAATTGCTTTAGGTCTTTATACATCTTGTTTGTACCTGGGTGAATAGAGAAACGAGATTGATGAGCTTCTTGTAAAACACGATCACGTAACCCACCCAAACGAGGTACCCACACTCTGTTTCCCAGACACAATAACCCACGATCATCTGTTACTAGCAATGCTGACATCCCCGCTAACCGTTATGATTTCAAATGTTCATCTTGATAAGCCTCCACTTGACACTTCTGCAATTCGTCAAATATGTTGGGTAGGAGTTCAGTTCGTAGCGAAATAACTTTTATTGTCCCACTCCTTTCTTGACGACTCAATGCATCAGCTACCATATTTGCCTTTCCCAGATGATAAAGGATTTCACAGTCGTAATCATTCAGCAATTCTAACCATCTTCTTTGTCTCATATTTCGTTCCTTCTGATCAAAGAGATGTTGTAGACTTTTATGATCGGTATAAATCTGACATTTGGAACCATACAGATAATGTCTCCAAATCATTAACGCGAAAACGACTGCTGCAAGCTCCATGTCGTGCGTAGGATACTGCCTTTCACGATCCTTTAATTGACGAGAAGCATAAGCAATAACTTTCCCACGCTGCATAAGCACACATCCCAACCCCAATTTGGATGCATCACTATAAACCACAAAGTCTTCTGAACCTTCAGGTAGTGATAGAATCGGTGCGCTGCACAGTTTCTCTTTCAATATCCGGAATGCCTCGTCTTGTTCTGCTTTCCATTCAAATTTCAGGTTCTTCCGGGTTAGCTTAGTCAGAGACGTTGCGATACGAGAGAAGTCTTTTATGAATTTCCGATAGTAACCGGCTAAACCCAGAAAACTACGTACTTCGGTTGCTGTCTTCGGCGGTTCCCACTTTTCAACTGCTTCCACTTTCATCGGATCAACTTGTATACCTTTCTCATAAACCACGTGCCCCAGAAATTGAACTTTCCGCAACCAGAATTCACATTTAGAAAATTTTGCATACAACTTTTCCTTCTTCAGTAGCTCCAGAACCAAACGAAGATGTTGCGCATGCTCTTCCTTGGATCGGGAATAGATAAGGATATCATCGATAAATACAATAACGAATTTATCGAGATACGGCTTACATACCCGACTCATTAAATCCATAAAGGCAGCTGGAGCGTTCGTCAGTCCAAACGGCATCACTAAGAATTCATGATGACTATACCTTGTTCGAAAAGCAGTCTTTAAAACATCTTCTTCTTTAACTTTCAACTGGTGATAAACGGACCTTAGATCAATCTTGGAGAAATAGCAAGCTCCAACTAACTGATCGAAGAGGTCATCAATTCGAGGTAGCGGATACTTGTTCTTTATCGTGCGCTTATTCAGTTCTCGGTAGTCGATACACATTCTCATCGAACCATCCTTCTTTTTCACAAATAACACTGGTGCACCCCACGGTGAAGAACTAGGTCTGATGAAGCCTTTATCAGATAGGTCTTGCAGTTGTGCCATCATCTATTTCATCTCTAGAGGTGCCAAACGATACGGTGCATGGGCTACAGGAGTGGCTCCAGGAACCAGGTCTATACCGAACTCTACTTGTCTAACAGGCGGAAGACTATTCAAGTCTTCGGGGAATACTTCAGGGAATTCACTAACAATAGGGATATCTTCCTTCCTATTATTTTCTGTCTTAATAACTATCACATAAGCCAAGTAACTCTGACAACCCTTATTAACACACCTACGTGCTTTTATTATCGATATAAGACAGGACTGATGATTCCTACGATCACCATAAATCACTACCGGTCCCCTCTCAGGTAATACAACATTTATTAACTTCTTATCACACACTATGTTAGCCTGATTCTCGGCTAACCAGTCCATTCCCACTACTACGTCAAACTGTATCAAAGTTATAGGAAACAATTGTATAGGCACTCCACACCCCTCTATATTTATCACACAACCATCAAATACTTCTCTAACCGACACATGGTTATCATTTGCAGTATCTACTAATAGAGCATGTTCTAACATTTTAGGTTTCAAACACAGGCAAGCAGCAAATGTAGGTGACACAAACGATCGGTTTGCACCGGAATCAAACAACACCTTAGCACGTGTAGAGTTTATCAAAAATGTACCTGTGACCACATCCGGGGTTTCCTCCGCTTCTTTCTCAGTCATTTGAAATGCACGACCCCTGGTTACTGGCGGTTCCAGTCTTGGTATTACTGGTTTAACAATCGCTGGCCTGCCCGATGACCCACCTTGCTGTATCCTCCCCCGCGGACAGTTTGACTGAAGATGATCCGGAGAATTGCATAAGAAACATAACCGCGTTACCTTACAATCCTTGATGACATGTCTGGTCTTCCCACACTTATAACACGCTCGTAAATCACCTTGGCAATTTCCTTGATGGACACGGTTTCACTTCTGACATGGTCTTTCCGCTGGTCGAAATGGCGGACGGTTATCATATTTCTGAAATCGGGACTTCTTCGGATCGTATTGTGGTCCTTCCCACTTTCTCTTCCCGATACTTTTATCGCCAACATCTCTTCTAATATCTCGTTCAACATTCTCCGCTGCATTAACTGTAGCTGAGAAGGTATTAGGTCCTTTTGCAGTCACTAACTTTCTGACTTCTGAGTTCAGCCCAAAAATAAACCTTTCCGTCTTCATCGTCCCCGTAGCAACGTAGTATTCTGCGAACCGAGACTTTTCCAGAATGCTAGCGGTGTAGTCTCGAACGGATAAGTTTCCTTGTTGCAAATTCATGAATTCTCCTTCCAGTTGTTTAACGGCGCCTTGGGGACAAAATTGTTCCCTGTAAGCTATCACAAATTCTTCCCAAGAGAGGGTAGAATAAACATCAGATCCTTTAGAATGAATAAAAGATTCCCACCAATACAAAGCATCTCCTTTTAGCATTGCTTCCCCGTACAATACCCTATCTTCATCCGCACACTTGCTTGTTTTGAAAATGGCTTCTATTTCCTTCATCCATCTCATTGCTTTCACTTGATCCCGATCCCCTGAGAATGTAGGAGGCTTGCAACTAAGAAACATCTTGTAATCACATTTTCTCATTACCGGTAAGACCGTAGGGGTGATTGGCAATCCGACTTCAGGTTCCGGATCTGGTCTATCAGCTTCATTATTACGACTTTGTTCAAACATTGTTTGTATGCTATCCTGCAGTCTTCCCATTTCTGCCATTAGATCAGCACTGGTAACGAACTCTGTACTATTTGGCTGGACTCTGCCTCCGGCTCGACCTACAGCTCTACCCCCAGTTCTATCCCCGACTCTGCCCCCTGTTCTGCCTCCCCTGTCCCCCGTTCCTATGGGCGGATTAGTTCTATTTGGATTTCTTCCTCCTCCTCGATTCGAATTTCGCGTACCGCTTGCCATTCTGTAGATTTAAACAAGATTAATATACACATAAGCACATACCCCGTATAACAAGGTATTCCAGTTCAAACATGTACCTGTAAGATCACAATTACACTGGCCAGGTGTAATATGAAATTACCTTACATGATGTTCCTTCTACCTTTTATACTTAATATCCCGAGGTTCTACAATAATAGGGACATCCTACTTCACATGCAGTTTAAGTCTAGGTACAGATACAAATACCTAAATCCCTTAAACTTAGGCTCTGATACCATTTGTAACAACCCAAATCCCTTATACACAACATATCACATAATGTAACACAACATAGATATAACAAACGAACTTCACATTACAAGTACGGTCCCGTAGTCTTTTACAATCGAAAGAAAACCATTCTACTACAATCTTTGTACTATTTACATACATAACATTTAATATTGTGATACAACTGCTAAACAAGCCAAAATCTTCATCTTATAATTCTTCACACAAGCCATCCATCGGTTACTCTAATTACTTGCTCTTACTTGATCCACCACCTGGAATACATATTTTTAAAACAAAATGAGGGTTAGACCTGATGGTCTAAGTGAGAAATCCCTGTTAGTTTAAAAACCATTTATATAAACTTTATTCATATAAATCACGCAACACAATCATATACATCCAATTAAGCTCACATATCCTATACTTTCCCTTCTCATTCCTCCTGGCCATATTAGTTGGTAGCAAGCCAACTAATAATTTACAACGCTGTACAACATCTACAGCCAAACAACGCTATACAGATTCTATAGCCAAACACACCGGTCCTAAACCCGGCCAACGTATTATAACGCATTATAATACTCATGTAAATATAATACTTCACTATATTATAATTCACATATATCACACATATAAACACATAGTCATCAACAATTGCATTCCCAATCCACGCATATACGTATTCCAGTTAAAAACGTTTTCAAAGTAAACTCACCTGTCTTGATTATTACACATGCTCGCAAGCTCCTTTCAAAATGATCTTATCTCTTATCACGACTCCACAGAATCTGAAACAAGTTAAGATACATACATCGCTTTACTAACCAAACACATAAAGCCTAACAATTTTCTATCATCAACTGTCCCATTACACTGCACTTAACCCACTGCCGGGACTACACAGGGTACCAGGACTTATACAGTACTGGGGCTCATCAGTACCGGGAGTTCCTATATCGGGAGTTCACATTACAGGAACTCTACACTACCGGAAGTCTGTTATACCGGGACTCACAATACCGGGAGTCACATTGCCGGGACTCACATTACCGGGAGTCTCCTATACCGGGACTCACACTACCGGGAGTCTCTTATACCGGGACTCACACTACCGGGAGTCTACCGGGATTTCACCGGGACTCTCAAGAACATAGTCGGTTTCCATTTACCCAGAAATCGATTGAAATCCAATCAAGTCGCGAATTTAGAAATTCTAAACCGATAGAAGTCTAATACTACTGATTATAAACACAAATTGTAAAGGAGCTTACCTCCAATTCGATTCCAGCACAATCAATTGAAGCCCTATCCGTACGATTTCTTCCTCTGCTTCTTTTTCTCTCAAAACGTACACACACATACACACTTTCTGAATAAGGAAAGTGGTAACCTGAATACTTAAGATATTTAAGTATTAATCTTCCACTTTTGGCTGAAATTATATAATAAGTACCAAAACACCCTTGAACTTATAACTTATCTCATACTTGTCCTAAACATCAAATCTTAAGGGTAAATAATTTAACTGATAGGGAATTTATCTAACTGAATTACCCGGGGTATTACAAACATTGACAGGAAGATCACCTTCCAGCAGAAAAAGTCACAAACGACAGGAGCTCTACCTCCTCTATAGTTTCAAAGAATTCTAGGAGTTCTGTTAGAGCCTCTACTCCTACTCGAAAAATGGCCAATGGAGGGGCCAACAACCAAAATGTATGCCATGAACAAGAACTCCCCACCAGAACACGCTGATGGATACCCACACTGCAGACCTCTGCCAAAGAAACTTCTGGGATATGTCAAGGATAAAGAACTAGAACTTGAATACATACGCGATCACAGGACTCCAGATCCAAGTCCTGCGACACCCCTACGTTTAGGAACCCCCATAGGCACAGAAGTATTAGATAAGTTGACAGATGAAGAATGGGCAAAGGCTTTTCAGAAGCATGAAGAGGTTCAAGCCAGATTCCGTGCTCAGAGAGAATCCATCTTCTCTGCCTCAAAGAAACAAAAACTCTCGTCCTCAACTCCTAAAAGGAAAACAAAGAAGAGGAAAACCACAGAGGGTACTTCAACTTCTACTGTCGAAGCTCAACAATTTCCACCTCATGCAACAGAGGTTGGATCATCTGCACCTCCCTCTCCTCCAAAGCACAAAAAGAAAAGAAAACATAAGTCCACAGAGGAGGTGGCACCCAAACCAAAGGGAAGGAAGAGCAAGAAAACAGGGAAACATCTGTCTCCTATGCAACCAATAGCAGAGAATGAAGTGGCAGAAGAAGTGACAGAAAAGGTGACAGAAGAAGTCACAGAAGAATAAACCTAAAAATCACTTGTGCATTCCCCAACTCTTCAAAACTATGCTCATCATGGAGATTTCTCTTCCTTCCTCCAACGCCCTGAATTTGCCAACACCCTTGACACTGCCGGATGGACTACAGAAGCTCTGTCACATGAAACCACAGAAGCCATAGAAGATCCAGATTTCACAATCTCTGGAGTTGATTCTGATCTTAATGATGATGATCAAACTCCAAGGGATAATCCGGCTGAGACCCCAGAGGTACTGCAGAACCCTTTCCTTCACCCTGGCTATGATGTGCACAGAAGAAGCCCAGAGCAAGTAATCTCTACCTCTGACGGCACACAGGTTATGCACCCCTATGTACAACAACTTTTTGGTACTCATCCTATGTACGACTCCCTAGGTCCAAGGGAAGAAGAGGTAACAGAAGAAGAGGAGACAGAGGAAGTGATTAGGTTAGATGTATTGACAGAAGGGATCACAGAAGATGTGGATAGGGAAGAAGTAGAAAAATAGGGTGAAAAAGAATAAGATGCCGAAGTTGTAGAAGGCACACAACAACAACCATCTCCCAGTGCAACCCACACTTCTATTACCGCCACTCTAGTGGCAGAGGGTAATATTGAAAAAGAGTTGCACAGCTCGACCCCCACCCCAAACCGATCGGGCAGAGGTAACTCTTTCTACCTCTGTACCAATCATACCCAGGGAAACCATTCCAGGGGAATCCTCTCAAAAGGATTTACACTTAGTTCGTGATCAGTCGCCCCAGATCACAACATAAATCCCAACAAAGGAATTTGTTTCCTCTGCCATACGCACACAAATAGGTCCAAACATCTCTTCAGATGAGATTAGAGTGCACAAAGACAAAGAGACTCTAGACAAGTCTCCAAGTCAACAGAAAGTTAATCTAGTACCCATCTCTGGAGTGGATCTAGACAATGTCATTCTTAGAACTTCTGTAGAGTCTGAAGCACTAGATGCTTTTGCTCAAGGATCAGAAGGAAATCCTTCCGCCCCCAACATCAAAACAAGGGCGAAAGAAGGTGTCTCAGGAACAGAGACTCACTCTAGGGACGAATGTGTTCCTCCAGAGGTTACAACTAGTTCACATGTATCATGGGATGAGTTCCAAACCTTTGTCACCTCTGTAGACAATACATTAAAGGGGTTGAAAAGCTCCTTTGATTCTTTTGCAGATACTACATCCAGGGCAATCCTTGATCTGAACACCAAAATGGATACCTTGTCCACAGAGGTGCAAAACGCCTTAACACCGATGAAGTCCACTGCAACACACACTGCTACTACCACTGCTACCTCTGCAGCTCAAGAATTCGGGAAAGCCGCAACTTCTGCCTTCAAAGAATCTGTCAAGCACTTCCTTCAACAACTAAAACAACAATCCTCTGCTTCTAAGGGCCTTACACCTGAAGAACTAAAGAAGGCCTTAGAAGAGGTCCAAGAGCAAACAATCAGAAACACTCAGGCCATGCAGCCTTCTGACTACATAACCAGAGCTCAGCTGACAGAGCTTGGACAAGGGGTAATCAACCAAGTGACAGTAGTAATCGCCGCCTTCACTGCTGCTAACGCAAATTATGTTAAAGACTTCCAAAAGAGCGTCGGCAAATTGCGCTTCAACACCGAAGCAGAGGTTGAAACACTCCTCGGCCTCTGTGATGACTTATGCGCAAAGATGATTGCTGCAGGGGCCGTTCCACCAAAGAAACCTGTAACTTCATGTAGAGCAGAGGGTATGACAGATAAAGGTCAGGATGACTTTGATGATGACCATCATGGTCCATCAGATCATCCTGAGGGGGAGAATCGAGGGAAGAAACAAAGGGAAATAGCTGCAAGCAGAGGTCTACCCGCTCCAACGGTATCCATAGAACCAATATCCTCTGCACCCCCAACTCAAACCCAACAAAGAACACAACAGTCCACAAAGGCAACAACCACCTCAGTGAAAATGGTCTCTGAAGAAACCCCTGTTATAACCCGAACACCTGAAACCCAAAGCAGAAACCAAACCACAGAGACAACAACCATCTCCGTGGAATCCATTCCTGAAGAAACCCAAATACCAGAAACAACCCAGTTCAACAACAGAAGACCACAGAGGCAATACCAACCTCTGTGGAATTTCCCTCTGTATTTGGAGAAGATGTCCATGTTGGGTTTTGTTCAAAACAAGATTTCAAAAATCATAAAATATGCAACGGAAGCTTAAAAACTTTGAACAACATTAAAATATTTAACACCCACCAAGGATCCATTTGCATGAACATGAAAGATTAAAACACATACATAGGGGGTTTTAGAAAGTACAACCTTTGTAGTCCTTTGGAAAGTCTTATAGTTTGATGTAGATGGAGATGGCAAGAACTCAAGGAAGAGTTCCTCTAGAGAAGTCCACCAACAAGCTCCAACACCTTGATGTATGCTAGTACCCTCTTATAGGTTTGATGCAAAGCAGCTTTTAATTCAAGTGTACAATATACTTGAATATTAGAAGAAGCAAAAAGAAAAACATACACTTGTGTGTGTTCTTGAATTCGGCCAAAATGGAGAGAGGAGGGAGAGAGAGAGCCAAAAACAAGTGTTGTCTTTTTCCATAAGGGTTCTCTCTCTTTAATTCAAAAGCACAAGACCACATGCAACTCCTATTGGACCACAAAATGGTCCAATGAGGTTTGAGCCTTCTCATGCAATATTTCCTTTTAACCCTCCAAGTTTTAAAATGGTTAAAACACAATTTTAACTTTTTTAGACTTTATCATTTAAGTCCCTCCTATTAATTCTAGTTTAATATGAGTCCATCATATTATTTAATAAACTAGAATAGAAGATTTTGCATCTAATATTATGATTCATATTCATTAATATTTTCAAGAATTAATTAATATTTATCAAGAATCAAATTCTTATAAATATCAATTCGGTGTCTACTTGTTGTTCGGTGTGACCCTATACCGGTAATATTATTTTATAATCATTCTTGAGCATATAGAACCAACAATCTCCCACTTGCTCAAGATTGTATTATAGAATTATATAGACAGTGGTGGACGTCTAGCAACATCTCACTGCCCCCAGCAATGTATGACTGTAAGTGCCATTCAACAATCATCCAATTCCCACAAGCTCATAGCTTCAATTGATGTATAAGGTGTGGTATCAGATATCCCTTCGTTTGGACATCATGTTGAACATGAGACATGGATCACTATCATTCTCATCTATTGTTCAACTTTTGGTAAGGCGCCTTAGATGTCTCACTCTTAACACATTAAGAGAAACAAATCCCATCTTGACTACATACGCCTCTCATGCAGTTCATGTCATGCCCAATGATGGCCTTTATGGCTGCCTTTTTCAAGAACAACGGTTAACCATATCAAAACATAACATTCTCTACACTTGAGTCCCAAATATGCATCTCAGGTCGAAGGATACAAAGATACTACCTTAATTCAAGACTCACTTATGACGATGATCCATGAGGTGATCTTGAAGCGGGTCAGGTCCAATACTTGTTCCCTAACAAGTACCTATGAACTTGGTTGCAACACTTTGCCACTTTTACTTTTAAAAATCAACCAATCCAATTCATATTAGTCTTACTTCATAGTTGCTCCCACAACTATGATCGACTATGGACATTTAGAATAATTAATTTATTCAAGGATTTAAACATGCTAATATAGAACACAACGAGTATGAAAAGATCATATCCTATATATCTAACTAAATACTATACTTGTTGCTTAACCTGTTGCAATATCCAAATACTAAATTCAAATCAAATCCCATCACTAGAATAACGAAGTCATATAGCTCAAACACGACACTTCAAGTTTAGCTTATAAAAGGAGCTTCGTGAATGGGTTCATCCAGAAACTTGATTTGAGTAAACTTTGTGAACACTAACATCTCCATTTTTAACTTTATTCCAAAAATAGTTAAATGTTTGGAGTAGATGCTTGGTACTCTAATGTGAGATAGGGTCCTTTAGCTTGCGTAATGGCACCCACATTCTCACAAGGATTTCTAGATGATCCTGAATGGGAGGCATCTACCTAGCTTTTCAATGAACTCTTTCATCCAAGCATCTTTCTTTTGCGGATTCTAAAGCAGCAGTGTATTATTATTTTGTAGTGTATTATGCAATCTTACCTTCGCTTGGAACCTTTTCAAACGAACTACTTCTTTATTCATAGTAAAGACATTTCCCCTTTTGTGATCGAGAACCTTCTCGATCTTTATGGAAGTTATCATCAGTGCAACATTTTACTATGATCTTCTTCCAACCCTCAGTTAAGGAATACTTCCTTGGTTCTTCGTAAGTACCTTAAATTGTTCTTAGTAGTCATCCAATGACCTTCCCTCGTACTTCGTTGGTATCTTCTTCTAATGCTCTAAAGCATTATGACATACTCGATCTAGTGCATATCATGGCATATATGATAGATCCAATTGCCGAAGCATATGTAATACTAATCATTTTATCTAGCTCAGCCTTTGTGCTAGAACATTGAGACATGCTCAAAATGATGCCATATCATACTTGTAAGAAACTACTTTTAGAGCCTTGCATCTTGAACCTTTCAAGATTATGTCAACATATGCACTTTTGACTTAAACCTATAAGTCGTATTGATCTAACTCTAAAGATCTTTATTTCAAGAACAAAATATGCCTTTTCTAAGTCTTTTATTAAGGAAATACTGTCCGAGCCAAAACATGATGTTTTGCCAAGTCGGAAAGTTAATTTCCAAATACTAGTATGTCTTACACATACAAGATTGGGAATCTTACTGTGCTCCCACTAGTTTTAGTAAATGCATGAGTCATATTATATTTTGATGAAAATTAAACTTTTAATTTTCCTGTCAAAATGAAGACTTCTGCTTTGTGATACTTGTACTGATCCATGAATGGATTGCATCTCAGTGTTCATAACTCTAACCCACTCATCAGATTCAGAATCTGATATAGCACTTTAGTAGTTGATGGGCTTACTAGAAACATATCATACATCATTCTTCATTAGTCATGAGAAATCGATATTTCTTGGATTTCTGAATGATTCCACTAGATTTGCGAACACTTGGTGTTTTTACTAAGTTTTTGATCAATCAAATTGCTCAGTTTCAACAACCTTTGTTTGATAACCAGTGCCAACCAATAAGTGCATGAGGTTCTTGATTTCCTTCAAGTTCCTTAAATCTCCCATTTGCCTTGCCCATTAAAAACTTGCTTTCTAAGAACTTGGCTTTGGAACAATAAACAATTTTATTGTTTGTAGGATTGTAGAATTGGTACATAAAACAATTTATAGTATATTCTACAATATATGCAGTTGGTAGATTTTGGGTCGAGTTTTCTTGAGCTTCATAAACCCACACCTTCAACTAAGAATAAGGATGAAAAACTTTCATACGAAATCTTATAAGGTGTCTTGTCTACCTTTTGGTTGGTGTCAAAAGTACGTTTTACTTTAACTAGGGCAGAATTCCGGATTTATATAGGAATAGTACTTCTATTCATCATAGAGCGAACCATATTTAATAGGGTTCGGTTCATCCTTTCGGATATACACAATTTCTAAGATGATCCAAGAGTTCTTGGTTTAGTTACTTATCCTCCTATATCAGAAAAGACTTAATGGTCCTATTGAGTTGTTTTTCTTAATCTTCACTTTGAAACAACTTGAATCACATCAAATGTTTCATGCTTATGTTTCATAAACATAACTTCAATGTTTGAAATCTTCAGTGAAGATATTGTTTTACCTATCACCATGTCTAGACAAGGTTTTGAAAAACCACATACATCAATATGTATTAATTCTAACAAAACCTTTTCTTCCCTTTTCTAAAATTAGAGAAAATAGCTATATTCAACTTATCAAGATCGCATATATCAAAAGAAAACATTTTCATTTGACTTTAAAATACCACACTTTAGAAGTTTGAGATATGCGTTTAAAATTTTCTTGATTAAGTTGATTATTTCATGTGTAGACTTGATTCAAATCACATTTGAGTCCTATGGTGTTTACATAGAACTATGTTTTAGAAGGCTTTTGAGATTCACTTTGTTATTCAATTAAAAGAACTAGTTCTCGAAATAGAATAATTCATTTTGAATATGAATATAATCGTTTCCAAAACGGTTAAGTGAATTTCATTCAATCAATAAATATGTGACTGAAAAATAATAATTTAGTGAAACTGAATTTAAACATTGTTTGAAACAAAATTATTTAACAATACAAGCCATATGGTTTCATAATAAAATCTCCTATAAGCTTGGAACGCAAACTTGCTTCCTTGCTTATATGGATCACCATTTTGCTTGTCGTTCAGTCATTTTACCTTTCTTGATTATCTGTATCACATTACAAAAGTGAGTTCTACACTTAGTATCAAATACACAAGTGTAAGATAGAAAGGTAAAAGTTCTATTTAAACATAGATACTTGAAGGACTCTCCTTCGTTATAAAGCTTTCATCTCATAAAAGGACAATCTCTTCCTCCATGACCAATGGTGCCTCATCTACCATATGTAGCTGTTACCATGGGAAGATTTCTCTCAAAAGTCTCTAGCATCGTATGCAGTTCTGGGACTGAAATCTTCTCGAGGTCTATTTTCAGATTCTCAACAAAAACATCAAATGCTTTGGTCAGAGATTTGAGGATCACATCTACGGCTTTCCCATTGGAATAAGGATATCCAAGTCTATCCAAATAGTCAAGGTGTGTCCTCAGCTTGTGAATATGAGAGCTTGCGTTTTGGCCTTCCTCCAATTGTATCGAAGCGTTCACAGACCATATACATTTGGTAATAGACCCTTAATGGGTTTGCCATGTCAAATGCCCTCAGTGGAAACGTTTCCATTCTTTCTAGTAAGGATGGAACCATGGTTTCAAGCATAAGACGTGATACATCGATTGAGTCATCATTATGTTTCAATCAAGTATCGTGAGCTTCTATGGAGGTAAGAGGAGGTTCTTGAGGACGAGGTACGATAAGTGCATACGATTTGTTTTCACGTCTGAGAACGTGTCTCAATCTGTGAAACCAAATCGGGAAGTTCCGAGTGTTTAACTTTTCTTCGTTAAGAAAAACTCTCAGGGATGTGTCAATCGTAGGGTTTGCATTTTGGGCCATCTACAAGATTTAACAAAGTTAATATAGTATTTTCAATATTAATTATTAAGCAAATTAATTACTCTTTCGTTTTCTAAAAACATTAATTTGCATATAATCTAGGATCCAACGTTGCAAAACAAATGAAACGGTTAGGTGACCTTTATCCCGTCCATTTAATCCAACACGGTAGGTAACGTTTACCAATTACATCTAAATGTAATTCCTAGTTTTATGGGATCCTTAACAACGTTTTGTTAATTGGCATGTTTGATCCCATCTATGCCTTGGGTTTCTAATGCTTAGGTGACCTTTATCACAAAAGATTCCCAATCAAGTCATCCTACTTGAGACAACGTGTGAAACTCACATCCATGCGGTTAGGTGACCTTTTTCCCACAAAGACATAAGAATCACCTCATCCATCTCAAGACAATCCAAGTGGTTAGGTGACCTTTATCCCACAAGGGTGTCATAGTGACGTATTGAGTGTTTCTCAAAAGGACGGCATAGACTTGCATTTTAAAAGGGATTTATATGTTTTACAATTCTAGTTTTGAAAACATTTTAGTATCATGTGTTTTGTAAGCATTCAATAATACATGGTACCCTTTTAATTTGAAACTTACTTCTCATCAAATGGTTCCTATTAGTTTAAATAAAATCTCAATTTTATCAACTAATTATATGTCATCAATTACTAATATCATATATTAATATTTGAGTTTGATTATTCTAAGAACCTTTTATAGTCTCTTAATAAATATTTTTATTAATTTAGACTATGAGTTTGAATGAGTTTTTAAAATCCCCATTTAAAATCTCAATATATTTTTAAACTCATAGTACCATATCATTGCATGTATCCAATATCACATGGTACTTATTGTTTAAAAATCATATTTTTCTTTTATTGGTTCTTATAGTTTAAAATAAAATCTCCATTTTATTAACTAATTCGTTGCGGTCAATTTTAAACTAATATCCTATATTAATGTTTGAGTTTGAGCGCAATAGAATCAATTTTAGTCATTTTAATAAAACAACCTTTTTATTATTTAGACATAGAGTTTGGATGAGTTTTTAAAAAAAATTAACTCATTTTACCATTTCAAAATTTTTTAAGAGTTTTAGAATAAAACTCCTTTTATTTTAAAACCTCAATTTTATCATTTTACATTAAAATGTAATATTAAAAAGGCCAAACTCCAAAAGATGATTTACCTTTTATGTTCAAAATATTATCTAGCATGCAAAATCCTATTTCAAACACACATGACAATATCAACATACAAAAATATAAAATATGTAGTAAGTGTATAAACCAAGCCAAAATCTAGTGACAATTCTTGTGAACCAAACAAGAATGTCAAGTCCATTCCTAAGGGACAAAATGACCAAAAAAAAAGTCTTCATTGCTCCCACTTGCAAGAACATCCAAATGCATGCAAAACTTCAAGGAACTCCATGGTGTGGTTTGCATCTTGAAGATCTCCAAATGGTCTTCATTCTTCAAACTTGTTACATTTTTATATATAAACTAATCTAACATTAATCTATCATTTATAAAATTAACAAAAAGAAGAATACCTATTTACTATTACAAAATTTATGAATAAATAAATATTATAACCATTTCAACAAAAACAACACAACCATTAACACAAGGGGTCTTGGCTTGTTTATACACATCATTTACATACAACAAAATTAAAACAAACACTTTGTTTTTCTAAGGCAAAATTGCATGTAAAATTTTGCATGTAAAATTTTGGTTACATAAAATAACAATTATAAAAAATATTGCAAAAGATGCCATGTATGAACTTCTTCATACAAAATGAAAAAATACCCATGACTTCCAAAAACCAAATATTTTTCATATAAACAAAAAATCTAAACATGCATGCAAAACCTGGCTCTGATACCACTTGTTGGGTTTTGTTCAAAAAAAGATTTCAAAAATCATAAAATATGCAACGGAAGCTTAAAAACTTTGAACAACATTAAAATATTTAACACCCACCAAGGATCCATTTGCATGAACATGAAAGATTAAAACACATACATAGGGGGGTTTTAGAAACTACAACCTTTGTAGTCCTTTGCAAAGTCTTCTAGTTTGATGAAGATGGAGATGGCAAGAACTCAAGGAATAGTTCCTCTAGAGAAGTCCACCAACAAGCTCCAACACCTTGATGTATGCTAGTACCCTCTTATAGGTTTGATGCAAAGCAACTTTTAATTCAAGTGTACAATATACTTGAATATTAGAAGAAGCAAAAAGAAAAACACACACTTGTGTGTGTTCTTGAATTCGGCCGAAATGGAAAGAGGAGGGAGAGAGAGCCAAAAACAAGTGTTGTCTTTTTCCATAAGGGTTCTCTCTCTTTAATTCAAAAGCACAAGACCACATTCAACTCCTATTGGACCACAAAATGGTCCAATGAGGGTTGAGCCTTCTCATGCAATATTTCCTTTTAACCCTCCCAGTTTTAAAATGGTTAAAACACAATTTTAACTATTTTAAACTTTATCATTTAAGTCCCTCCTATTAATTCTAGTTTAATATGAGTCCATCATATTATTTAATAAACTAGAATAGAAGATTTTGCATCTAATATTATGAATCATATTCATTAATATTTTCAAGAATTAATTAATATTTATCAAGAATCAAATTCTTATAAATATCAATTCGGTGTTTACTTGTTGTTCGGTGTGACCCTATAGGATCATATATTACCGGTAATATTATTTTATAATCATTCTTGAGCATATAGAACCAACAGTCCAAACCCAAGAAAACTTCCAAATTCTGACATCTTCTGAAGAAGAACTACCTTCCCCAACACCTAGAACCAGCCCAAGAATCAAAACCATTGCTCAAAAACAGAGAAAATATCTGAGCAAAACACCTGAAGCCTCTCCAACAAAACTCAAATCACCAATCAAGCCCTCAGAAACTAAAGTGTCAAAACCAACAGAGGCAACCCCCACAGAACCTCCTATAACCAAATCCTCTGAAACTCAAAAGCCAAAACCCACAGAGGATACCCCATCTCTACAAGCAGACAAACCAACGATGAAAGACAAAGGCAAAAGGATTATGATAGAAGAACCGCAAAAGAAAAAGCCCAAGCATCAACCTTCAACAGAAAAACTAATGAAGAGCTCCTTCGATGCGTATAAAACACCAAAGTCTGAAGAAGAAGACTGGGCTTTCGGCGCTACACCTCTGTCAGATATTCCTGTTCTGGATCCAAAGGCATCTCAGGTGGCAGAAGTCAAGAACAAATTACATGCTCTACGCAAAACCTTGCCTCAACCACCACCACCACAAATGGAAGAGGTGATATACATGTACTTAAACAGCAGAATGAGCATAGATCAAACGACACCAACCATTCAAGATCCTGATTTCCGTGCTGACCTTGAAAACCTCTTCACCAGAACAAATCCCAAGCCAAAACACGAAGTCTTCTCATCCTCCAAAATCATCAAGGTCATCTACTGTAAGTTCTCTAAAACCAGAACCTGGCCTAAAGTCTCTTACAACATCTACAAGGTCAAAAGAGAGGACAAACCCGAGAACCAATTCTCTGATGCGGATCTTAGGAATCTAAATCCTTATGACCTACCTGATCTTCTGGACTGGACGAAAAAGAACTTCACAACCGATCCAGTTCACAGAGCCTACAGGGTGATCAGAAAGGCCATATGCGAGAAGCTTCTGCTATACAGGATGGTTGATTTCCAACTAGCTAGAGACCTTGGAGTGAAGAACTTGGTTGTTCAACCACCAGAAGACTACTGCCCTCCGTCTACTATACCAAACTCAATCATCACATCACCAAGGGTCGGGCTAGTATTTAAAGATCCTACGGGAAGATCAAGATTGTTCGTAGAGATGGAATGTCAGAAGTACGCAACAAGTACTTTGACAGAGTTCAGAGCGATCCTAGTAAAGCACAGAGGAACAGAGCTCATGGATCAAAGCCTGGCCGACAGACTGATAGAGATCATCGATGCAACAATCAACTTCAGAAAACTATGCATCGATTTCTATCACGAGCTTATAAAGGAAGGACTCGACCGCAGAAGTTATAACGACTTCAAAGATGCCAACGTCTGAGTCAGTCAAACAAATCCTCTGTAATCTTTCTTTTCAAATACAATCATATGTAAATGCCTCTGGCATAATCTAATGTGAAAAGAAAAAGTGTTCTTAGTATATACTTAGCCTAAAAATCTATGTACTTTTCAAATTTTCATTTTTCACTACTTAGGGGGAGATTGTTAGCTCCAATCTTTCGGTTTATGAAAGTAGTGAAAAATAGGCTAAGTATAGAAGCCTCCAACAGAAGCTCTGCCAAGACACCAAGAAGACCGAAGACAAGAATCGACAGAAGACTGCTCACAGAGGACCGAGCCGCAGAACCTCTGTCACCTTTGACAGAGCCTCTGCGGTTTATACTGAAGACATAGAAGATTAACAAATATCTTTCTACTATTTCAAGATCCGTTCATCCACTTGTTCTAGATGTGCCCTGACATTAACTACATGTATCAAACTCTGATAGGGCTCTGTCAGAATTGTAACATGCGCATTAAATAAACATCGTACCTGCTACTGTTCATACGATCTTGTCTATTGTAGATCAGTCCTTATTGCCTAAAGTATGTCCCCTTTGTAGTAGTATAAATAGAAGACTCATGTTGAGTTCTTCTATTAACAAGAAGAAGAATCAGATAATTAAGCTACGCACAAACACACACACCAGCAGAATTCTTGTTATGTTCTTGGTGTTCTTGATAAATATCAAACAGTAATCTTAGAGATACTCATCTGTTCTTTACATACTGTTTATTTGATATTGTGTGTTCTTCTACCTTTACATTATCTTTCAGTTCTTAAATACGCTTCTGCACCATATCTAAATCTGAACTAACTGAAAGTTAAGATCATTGTTAAGAAAACAGGAACCAACATCTTACCAGGTTGATCTTTCTTGAGTCCTGAACTTCAGACGTACCTTCATATTGAACACAGATTGTGTCCCACATGGCTTTGGAGGTTTTCAGGTTCATGACGGAATGGTAGACTTCGTCAGGAAGAGCCATGGAAATAATAGATCTGGCTTTAGTGTCGATAGCCACTTTCTTCTTATCTTCATCAGTCCATATATGAATTTTCTTAGGAACCAATCTTTCAGGAATGGCAGCTCTAGTAGCAGTGCCTGGAACTTCAGGATCAATTCTGACAGGAATATATGGGCCATTTTGATGTAATAAGGCATAGTAGGGTCTACACCTTCTAAGAAGAGTATCATCCTATTTTTCCATAGATTAAAGTTATCTCTGGAAAATCTAGGGGGTTTTGCAAGAGAACCATTGTCAATATAGTTTGTGTTTGTGTTGGTAGCCATTATGAGAACTAGCAAGGAACAGAAAAGATTAGTATAAGCAAGATCTTGTTTATGAGATTAAACAGTCCACGCTGATACCACTTGTTGGTCCCGGAGGGTTATACAAGTTTGTAGAAAGGGGGGGGGGGGTTGAATACAAACACATGATTTTTACTTTCTAAATTGTTTATTGATATAATCAAACAATTTACAACTTGTTGCGGAACAAGATTAAGGATTAACCTAATCTAAACAAGTTATGAGAACACTAAGTATCTTGCACTAGAATTAAGACAGAAAAGAGATAATGAAATTACGAATAATATCCTAACACAAAGATAGTAAGAAGAAGATGGCCGAGCATTTCATTTCTGAAGTAGGGTTCTTCTTATATACTGCATGTATTTAATGCATATCAGTACAACTTTACACGTGGCAGCAGCTGATTGGTTTCATGGTTTGACCTTTGTAGACAACCTTAGTAGCCGCATGATGTACGGTGTAGAATCAGAGTTGGTTGTACGATTTTGGGAAGAAGGGATGTCCGTTCTGACATTTCGTACGGAGGCGTGCAAGGGGGTAAGACAAAAGTAACTTGTAGAGGAAGACTTCATGATCAGTGTTCGTTAAACAGTACTTTATCAGCGAGTGACAAAGCTCAACGATCGTTGAAGTCTTCTGCTTGTAACTTCACGTTGAGTGGATAAATCTTGGGTTCGCTGATATCCGCATCAGTTCATTAGTAGACTTGTCGCTGGTTCTTGTGCTTGATCTTCGACTTCAGCGTAGAACATTTGTTGACGTGAAACTTGTCTTCAGGGATCATAAGTAAACAACTAAACTATCAGCGATCATCAGCAATACTGAACAGACTCAGATCTTTATTGATGAACAGTATCGCTGAATGTAATTTAAAGAACATGAGTTTTCTATCAGCGGTACTGTAGATACATAGTACTTATCAGCGATAGTGAAACTCTAATACATATTGTCTACTTACAATTTTTACTAAGTGTTTCTTAAAGAGTCATTATCAGATCACTGAGGGTTTGGATCAACAGTTTTAACTTCGAAGTGAGCTGGAACCTCAGCAGTAGTTTCTGTTGCGGGTACACGAGGAACCAAAACCATAGGTTGGAATGGTCCATCAGTGACAGATCGCATAAGGTCTCTATCCATCCCATCAAAGAAGTTAACCATCCAAATCTTCCATTGAGGATATTCATCTCTCAGAAAAGTAGGAGGTTTGGTTAGAGAACCAGCCGTATAGAGAGCATTGATGTTGTTGTTAGCCATCTTTTCAGAAAACAGAGTACGAAGGTTTTGAAAGATTTTAAAAGTGTTTTAAACAGAAAGGGATGAACAGTAACCAATGGAACAGTAAACAAAGTAAAAAAGATATTAAGGCTAACTAGAAAGCTTAAATAGGTGTTAAAAGAACTCTGAAGATTTGTTTCAACTTTTAAGCAAGAAAATAGAGTATACTTTGAAGCTTTTGAAAAACAAACACAATCAACAACAGTGAATCAACCTGGTTAGATTGGATCGATTGGATTTAAGCAAATCAATCTGCTCTGATACCAATTGTAGGTTCCCAGATTCAAGTTGTCTCATTTAAACAGCATAAACACAGATAGCGGAAGCATAATATAAAACTATTAAAATATGAGTGATTGTGTATACGAATATGAAACAGTGAGAGTACCAATAATAATGAACAGTAAAATGATAACAAGATCAATAAATAAGCTGCTCGTATATTGATATTTTGAATAACACCCTGAACACTTTCTTGTGTGTGTATTCTGAAATCTCTCAGGTGACAATTCGTACAGTGATAGTGGAATGGAATGTGCAGTGTTTTGTTCTCACAATTGTGGTAATAATTCCTACCAAAAGCTTACAAATGTGTGCTCCACTACCCTTCTATTTATAGCCTGATAAAGTGAAAGACAGTGTACTATCTAACCTTGGGATGACACGTGGAAAGTGTGTCTCCGTCCTTTTAGGGTTGACGTGGAAAGTACAGACATGTGTTTGACACTTAGAGATTTCTACGAGACTTAAGCTTTACAGAGGTCTTCATCTACCAGAGCTCTTACGCGAGAGCTCTGATGGTCTTCTGGTGTGAACAGTTCTTCTGGTGGAACAGAAGAAGTCTTCTGCCAGAGCTCTGTCGAGCTCTGATGATCTTCTGGTTGATTTTCTTCTATGTCTTCTGATGTATCTCTGGTAGTCTTCTGACTTGTGATATTTTCAATACTTTTACATCTTGTATACTTGGGGCTAACAAACGAAAGCCCGAATCAAAGAATAAAGATGAACCAGTCACGTGGTATAACTGTGGAAAATTGGGCCACTTTACCAAGGACTGCCGAATGCCCGTAGTTCGTAATGTACAATACTACAAGGCAAAGCTGCTGTTAGCATAACAAAAGGAAGCAGGAAAGGCATTGTTGGTTGAAGACGACTACTGGCTAACTCGTTCCGACGACGAAAGTGATACTGAAGATGCCAATGCTCACCTGTGCTTCATGGGCAATCAATCCCCTCTGTCAGATCATGAAAATCTATCTCAGGTATATATCCCTGTTCATAAAGGCTTAGTCGATCAGATGCAAATACTTGTTCAAAGAATAGACTCCTATAAGGCTTCCACTATTGAACAACTGCTTGAAATTAACTCTCTAAAAGAAAAGCTAAATTTTCAAAAGAGGATCACTGAAAAGATCAAGTCCAACAATGCTAATCTTAAAGAAAAATGTACAATCCTTTCAATAGCACCAAAGGACCTTAGGGCCAAGATATCTGATTTAAACTCAAAGCTTGATCAGTGTGAGGATGAGAAAGCAGAGATTGTCTATCAATGCTCCTCTCTTCAAATTCAACTCAAAGAATATGTTTATAAAATAACTGATCTTGAACTCAAACTTCATAAACGAGGTCAAACTGATCAAACGATCCATATGAACAAACCTAAGGAATTCACTTATTTCAATAAAGAATGGGGAATTGGGTATGACAACCCTCGGTATTTGAAAAAGATTCTATCAATGAGGGCCACTCTATATGAATTCAACCTTTTTGGCTTTGATAGAAAATACCCCGAATATAAAATCAGATGGACAGGACCTCTCGAGGAAAAGGAAGAGGAAACTGAGGAATACAAACGCAAACATACAACTAAAATTCAATTACCCTTTGCGTATGAAGTTCTTAACTATTCTTATACGAAAAATAAATCCAAGTACCTTTCGAATGATTACTTTGACGGCTACAAGGTTGCAAAACCAAAGGATTCCTCTAAAAAGGACGAGGTCCCTGCAACTGAAACCAAAACTGAGACGGACGAGTTTAAACGCTATGTTCCTCCTCTTGTTTTGGAAATGAAAATAGTCGAGTTAGAGGAGACACTCGAAAAGGAAAGGACTAAATTTCAAAAGGAAAAACAAGAGTTTTTACTAAAACTTGAGAATTTCAATTCCACAAAAGCAGAAAATGTATCTAATGAGGAAAAGGAAGCTCTTAAGACAGAAATCAGCAGTCTCACATCCAAACTGTCTGCCTTGGCAACAGAAGTGATGAAAGAGAAGGTTAGTAAGGGCGAACTTCAAGAGAAGTTTGACCGACTTCAAAACGAGAAAGTCACTCTGTCTGAACCTTCATCCAACTCGCCAGATACATCTTCCTATAAAGCTATCATTGGCATGATTTCTCCAAGAAAAAGAAAGGGACCTCAAGTAATAAGTTTGCCAAATAATTTAAACTCTGACTTTCAAAAAGCTGCCGTTACCGATTCTTTGCAAAATAAAGTTCCAAATTGTTCCTCATCTCCTTCATCTCTTGATGTTCCACCTGAAAGTGAGATTGATTTTTCAAAGTTTATGAATTCTCACACTTGTTCAAATGAGGAGTTTTCTACGTTTGAGTTTGACAAATCTCTTCCAAATCACATCGGTTTTCTTTCAAAACCAGTAAATCGACGGGTAAAATTTCTTAAGGGAGAATGCTCTTCAAATCTTAAAACCCGATCTGTGAACGATGTTTCCAAAACAAATTCTAAATCCCAAAAACGTTCACAGACCGGTCGACCCAAAGATAGACATCCTTACTACTCAAGCTCTACTGACCGTGACTTTAATGATAGTTCAGATAATAATGGTCGAAGAAAGATGTTCAAACAAGTTTGGGCAGTGAAGAAGTCTTATGAAAGCACATCGAATACAAAGTCATTTAATTCAGTTTCGCATGTTAGGATATACAATCATAATCATGATGCTTTTAATTCTCGTACTTCTGTTGAACAAAATGTGATGTTTCCATTAAGAGTTTACTCAATTCAACAGTTGCTTCAACTTTCTCATGATTGTATTTGTTGTTCTGCATGTGGTTTGAATGATTTTGTTGATCAGAAATATGCATCTCACTGGTATGGTACTTATAGTATCCCCGGTCCTCACTATAATAGAGCATCTAACCGTCAAGGATCCATCAAAGGGTGGATACCAAAATCCTTCTAATCTATTTTGCAAGAATGCCATGTGTGTTTTAGTTCATAGTATTCACATCACATGACGAACATTCAAAGGTTATGCCACATTTGAGGGGGAGTATGAGGTATTTGTCTCAAAAATGTTTTTTTTTGTGAATTCAAAGACCGTGGTAATTTATTCTGAAAAACTTACTCGTGTTTGTTTTTCTTCGCTTCTAACTTCCAGAATTGCCACGAGTTATATTTTCTTGATTTAGTTATTTCCATGTCTCATATACTTGTTGATTTTTCGATAGAAATACACCCGCTTGAATTCCAATTTGTTTCTGAAAGTTCGTCATTTCTTACTAATGATTCACTTCTTGTCTGATATAATAATTGTGACTTGTTCTTCACAATTAAAATCTGTATTCATTGTTTCATTTTTTTACCATAATGTGCTCAATGAGTCATTCCGTTTAGCGCTTGATCATGTTTTTCTTGAAATTCTCTATTTCAAATGATTTTTATGACTTCTGAATAATTCAGTTCAGAAGTCGTTCTTAAAAGTATGACTTCTGATCATCTCAGATCAGAACTCGTTCTTAAATGCTTTAACTTCTAAACATTTCAGTTTAGAACTGACAGTGCTTTGAATACACCGATAGACGTGTGCTAATTAAACCTCAACGCAAGTATACATTGAGATCTAATGTCGTCTTTCAAGTAATAATATGGTAAGAACCATGTATCGTCCCACAGAGATTAGAGTAAAAGCGTAACAAAAGTCTAATAAAAAAAATGATTTCCAAGGATCAATTCGAAGATAATATTTTTGTGTTTGAAGTTATCATAGATTATATATAACAAATTATAAAGATAGCAAGGGTGTAAGATATTGGGGTGAAGTTTAAACATAAATTCCAGCAGATCAATGCTATAGCATTGCTACAACATTTGTCTCTTAACACTTAAGTTCACCATCTACTTTTCAGGACCCCCTTTCGGGTTTTCAACAAGTCACTACTGATCTAGCTGCCAATCAATCCATTCCTGGCATTGTGTCAGAACTATCAATAGCAAGATCAAGCCTTCCAAGTATATGACTAAACAAATTCCTTTGTTAAAATCACTCTTCCAAGCTGATTCCCATATCAGTTAAGTTGATGTGTTCTGAGTGATCCATTCCTGGCACACACTCTACACTATTACCATCAAAACAGATGATCAACTTATCGAGCAAAATCAACCCAGAAAAGATAGGGATGATAAATTCCTTTATCAGTAGCTCTTCCAAGCCAACTTCCTTTGTCATTCGGTTTGACATGCATATCAATGGTTCATTCCTGACACCATGGCACTTTAACACTTTCAAAGTGATCAACCGTCCTGAAGTAACTGGATCTTTTATAAAACTTAACATGAAATGTTGAGCATCATTATTGAGAAATGATGTCCACTTTTCATTATATTTAAAACCTCACCCTTTAATCTCACACCCAAGCTATTTAAACTTAGCTACTCATACTTGAATATAAATGGCAGGAAATGTAAATTACATAAATGAAATACATAAAGTAAAGACGAAAATGTAAATGACTTGAATGTAAAATACAAGAATGTAAAAGATTATAAGTTATTGCAGCAATGCTGGACCAATGTTGCAACAACGCATAAACGATATGAAGAACAAGAACAAGATGAAGAACATTAAAAGGAAATGCATAAATTAAACTTGCAATCTGCAAACCAGCTGTGAGAACTGATTCAGATAAAATTGTCTTCAAAATACAAAGCATACTCCTCCTATTTATACTACTAAGAGGAGAAAGCAAAGATATAAACACACATAAAGTCTACCAACTACACTATTACATAAAGGCAAATGTAATTATCACAACCCCATGCCTAAAAAGTTACTTAAGAGTATACAAAAGAGACCAAGCATTGAGTTCATTTCTTCTGGAATATGGCTGGATCATGGGACAAAAGGTCAGCTTCAAAAGTCTTATCAATATCAATTCTTAATTCCATCATTCCAGACTTCAATGCTGTAGCATTGGGCAAGGTCTGCACTATATAAACAAACACAATTAGCCTTCCTAAATCAGTAAATGACAGTTAAATCATAATCTTAGCTCCATGAAACAAAGGGTGAAAATAAGTAAGAAAAAGGACTCAAATGTTGGGATAAAATAAGAAAATCTAATTAAAATGATAAGAAAAAGATACAATATGCATTAAACAAATAATGCATATCACACCCTCAAATTTAAACTGTTGTTTGTCCCCAAACAACTAAAATACCAAAAAGAAAATGACTCAATTTTGAAGTTTCTTGCAAGATTATGGCATTATGTGCCTACATCATGTACATCATATCCCATGAACTAGATAGCCTTTCATAAATCCCTTATCATTCATTTTAACCCAAAGTGTGTGTGTGTCATAGGCTAGCACCAATCTTCCCTTTGTTAGACTTAAACACACCCTACATTTAGAATCAATAGGGCTTTTTAGTGTCTCTCATTAGCATATCTTTTCTCACCAAGCCTTTTCTCTCAACAAAATTTTTCAAAATTTGGCACTTTGTGCTCTTTTCTTGTTGAATTTTTATACCTTGCCCCTATGGAGCATTTTTGGTATCTTTGCATCATGCATATCAGGTTAGAGTTTTGCTCTTTTGAGTGATCTTTTCATGCTTTAAGATGTAACCTTCCCACCCTCAAATTTATGCTTTACAATGTCCTCATTGTAAGGTTGAAGTGTATAGGTGTATAAAAGGCTACAAGTGGATTTTGACTTGTGAAAAGAAGTCCTAGATCATTCCCTAAATGTGTATAGGATGTGTGAGTCAAATTCTGTCCCAAGAGGAGAGTGGCTAGTTCTAACAGGAACACACAACTTAAGTAAACTCATGATTTCAAAAAATTTATTTGGGCTATGAATTCAAAGGATCATGATATAACCAATGCATTATCTATCAAGAGAAAGTAAACCTAAAAATTGATAACACTATCCCAGACTCGATAAAATTAAAAATAAAACTGGAGGCTAAGAAAAATGATTTGAACCTGCCCTACTCCTTAGGAGTAGGCTGTGAATCTTTGGATGCCCCTGCCAATGCTGCAACATCCATAGCTTTCTTTTCTGTTGCAGTGACCTCCAATGCTCCAGCATCCATCTGCAGCTTCTTTTCAACCATCAACCTCTTTCTTTCAGCCCTCAACTCCTCATTCTCTCTAGCAAGCTTCCTGTTCTCAGACTTTTCCTTGATCATCTTGGCCAAAACCTTCTTAATCCTTTCCCCACTCCTTGATTCAGCTCCTATCCTAACCGTTTTCAACTCGGCTTTTAGATCTTTCTTCATCTCATCCAACTTTTTCTCAAACACAGCCTCCTGCTTGAGTAAGGTGTCCATGATATTGCTATTTTGAGACAAAATGTCCTGCATCATACCTACAATATCATCCTTACTTGACTTCCCCTGCCTCAATCTGATAACACTCTTCATATCAAGAGCCCAGTTGTCTTCACATGCGGTTTGAATGACATCCTCCTCGTATTGAGGAATACCTGCTGCTGTTAGAAATTTTGAGAGCAAACCCGGGTAGAAAAATTTGCCTTGGTTCCTTTTGCCACAGTATTGAATGCCTTTAAAGATAATATCTCCCACATTTTTATGGTCTTCCCACTCATGATACAATACAAAAGCATTATTCGTTCACAATTAACTGAGCTATCGTGAGTGGTGGGACATAAGGAACTTCTAATGAAATTCATCCAAACGTTCGCATCAGGTAGCAAATTAAAAGCCTTAAAAGTCTGAAGCATGTAATTCGAGTGAGACTCCCATGTGGTACAAGGTTTTCCCACAACCTTGATCATGTCATCTAACTGCTTTTGTGTAGCAGTTCTAGTTAGAGAATCATAGTCTGTGGAGGTAGTTGTAGTGAGGCCCAACATAGTGTTGATGGCCTCATCACTGATTTGAATAGTCACACCTCGAACAGTAATTACAAGCGATACACAGAATTGAAACTCAGCATAAAACTCCTGGATAAGGGTCAAGTTGTAGGATTCCTTTACCTCACACAGTTTGGTCCATCCTCGGTCGTTGATGATGCTTCTGATGAATTCAAACTCCTTCAAGCTAGCTCTATAAAACCCCTTGTCTATTAACCATGTCTTCTTCTTTTGTTTCTCAAACAGATCCTTTACTTCTTTCTTGCTGAAACCATCCAGTGCTCTTCTAGGCCTAGGAATGATGTGTGGTTGTGAAGTGCCAGCATCAGAATGCTTCTTGGATGCTTCAGCATCACCTTTCTTTTTCCTTGGTTTCTTTGGAGCAATGGTCTTCTTTTTCACCTGCTTTCCCTTTTTCTTAGGTGGCTCAGTACCTGTAGGGTTAGTCTCTTGCACATTTTTAGAAGCATTTCTTTTTCTTAGAGCAGGATCATCCCTTCCACCAGAGTGGTCAGAAATCTCCATTGATTGGCCCTCAGCTCCGTGGTCCTGATGCTGTGAGGATGCTACAACATCAGTGTGCAGTCCAACACTTGCACTCATCCTATTCAAACTCTCAGTCACATTCTCCAAAATATCTAGTTCTTCCAACCTTTGATCATCCAAAACTGTGTTTGGTTGGCTAGGTAGAACTCTCTGTGATTCATCAAAAGGCCAAGTTAGACATAAAATAGGTGGTGGTTGTGTGAAACTTTGTGTGCAATTGAAAATGAACTCACTGTCTTCTTCGGAAGTGAAATAATCCTCAATTTTTATAGTGAAATTAGAAGATACCTCATCTGCAACTTTGTTTAAATCAAGGATGGTGGAGTGTGCCTCAGTGTGGCATTGAGTAGGGGCTACTTGAGCATCCACAACACCTTTTTAGAAGAACTTCCCTTTACCATTGATTTTGTGAATTTCGGTGTGAGCACCGAAGCATCGAGAGTATGGGTAGAAGAAATAGGGTTTTTTTCTTTGGTTGCACTCTCCACAGTGGTTGCTTTCTCAGGGTTCACCAATGGGGGTTTTCAGTTTGGGTTTTCAACATTTGCTTGTTTGGGATTTTCATTAGGGTTTCCGGTTGCAGTAGGGATGGTGGTGTTGGGTAGAGATTCGACCATACAAGAAGAGGACGCAGCCATGGTGGTGTTTGGTGGTGCTTGCGATGGTGAGGGTTCGACCTTAAGGTCGACCCTTTCGGGTTCTCCAGTAGGGTTTTCTTGGGCCTGCATTGTTTCCCTTCTTCGATTTCTTCTCCTCACAACATCATCGCGGATTACAGGCCTCTTTACTCTAGACATGGTGATAGATTTTGGTGATGGATTTCAGAAAGGTTTGAAAAACATAGGGAAAAGAGAAGAGGTTGAAGTTGACGGTTTGTAGAGAGAGAAAGGTGGGTTTTGAAATGAGAAGTTAAAGGGTTTATTTAAGGAGATCTTATAAAACCCAAAATCTTTTCTTTTCCTTTTTAGTGTACGGTTGTGCCTGGAAAAAGAAACAAAATCAAGATTTTTTTAGGCCAAATGGTACAAGCATGGGTGAAAAGGACTAACTAGGACATACCCCTTATGCTTGGACCATCACTTTTTTTTTTTTGAAAAAAATAAAGAGGTCTAAAAAGAGGTCTGGAGTTTTTGTTGGATAAAGGTACAACGAGGGTTGTCTTTGGTTGAAAAAGTCTCACCAACTAAGGAAATTACTATACAAGGTACTATTATTTTAGAAAAGCTAACAAGCTACCACAAGGGATGGGTTTCTTTAAGCATGCTTCTGAAATCAGTACCCTCCCTATTTAGACACCTTTCCAGAAACAGTAACATGACCCACCTTCAGATTTTTCAAAATTTTCCTTTCACAAGGCTAGGGTCTGGATGCTGAAATGATGCTAGAACATCCAATGCTTGTCTTTTTAACCTAAAAAGATAACTTCCTATAAAGCAATAAATTTACACTAGAAATTTAAACCAATAGGATATTTACAAACATTTATGGACTAGAAAGAGTCCATGACTTTTTATGAAGTTTTTGTCAAAGGGTATCCAACACCATAGAGCAATGCTCTGGGAATGCTACAGCATCATGATACACTTTTACTCTTTGGCCATTGACTTTGAAGATGTTGTTTTCAGGGTTTATCAAGTCTATAGCTCCATAGGGATAGACTTTGTGGATGGTAAAAGGACCAGACCATCTGCTCTTGAGTTTCCTGGAAACAGTCTCAGTCTAGAATTGAACAAAAGGACTTGTTGTCCTTCCTTGAACTCTTTGGGTTGGATTCTTTGGTCATGCCATTTCTTGGTCTTTTCTTTATAGAGTTTGGCATTTTCATAGGACATGTTCCTATGCTCTTCCATTTCACAGAGTTGCAACTTTCTTTTCTTTCCAGCCTCGTCTAAAGACATATTTAGCTCTTTGATAGCCCAATATGCTTTATACTCAAGTTCCAAAGGAAGGTGACAAGCTTTTCCAAAGACTAGCTTATATGGGGACATACCAATTGGTGTTTTGAAAGAAGTTATGTATGCCCATAAAGCATCATCTAATTTAAAAGCCCAGTCTTTTCTGGTTGGTTTTACCACTTTTTCTAAAATGCTCTTGATTTCCCTGTTAGAGAGTTCAGCCAGTCCATTAGTTTGTGGATGGTATGCAGTAGCTATCTTGTGCCTAACATTGTACTTTTCAAGAACTCCTTGCAACAATTTATTTACAAAATGGGTACCCTCATCATTAATGAATGCCCTGGGGGTACCAAATCTTGTAAAAATATGTTTTTGAAGAAATTTAATTACAGGTTTTGCATCATTGTTTGCACAAGCTATTGCCTCCACCCACTTTGAGACATAATCAACAGCCACTAGAATGTATTGGCAATTGTTGGATGGTGGGAAAGGTCCCATGATATCAATTCCCCACACATCAAAAAATTCCACTTCCAAGATTCCATTTAAAGGCATTTCATTTTTTTGAGAAATGGAACCAGTCCTTTGACATTCATTACACCTTTTGGAAAAATTGTAGGAATCTTGGAAGAGAGTTGGCCAATAGAAACCAGATTGTAAGACTTTGGCTGCAGTCCTTTGGCTTCCAAAATGACCTCCATATGTTGAGGTGTGGCAATGGTGTAAAATGTCTGCCACATCATTTTCTGGGACACATCTTCTCAAAATTTGATCTGCACCAATTTTAAACAAAAAAGGATCATTCCAGAGATAAAATTTGGCATCATGGAGAAACTTTTTAAGCATATGACCAGTCATATTAGGAGGTTTGATGCCACAAGCCAAGTAATTAGAAATGTCAGCATACCAAGGGGAGGAATGCTGTAGCATCAAGATTTTCTCATCATGGAAGATTTCAATGATATCCCCTTCCCTTTTCTTTTCCACTAGGTTCTCTAACCTAGACAAATGATCTGCCACTTGATTGTTTACTCTATTTCTATCCATAATCTCTAGGTCAAACTCTTGCAACAACAAAACCCACCTAATCAACCTATGTTTGGCATCTTTTTTAGAGATTAAGTATTTAATGGCAGCATGATTTGTATGCACAATGACTTTTGTTCCCACTAAATATGATCTAAATCTCTCAAAAGCAAATACTACAGCCAAGAGTTCTTTTTCTGTTGTTGTGTACTTAATTTGTGCTTCATTCAAAGTCTTACTTGCAAAATAAATTGAATGAAACACTTTTTCCTTTCTTTGACCTAAGACAGCTCCTACAGCCCAATCACTTGCATCACACATGATTTCAAAAGGTTTTTCCCAATCTGGAGCCACAACCACTGGAGCAGTTACCAAAGCTTTTTTTTAGAGTAATGAATGCATTTCTACATTCATCATTGAAATGAAATTTGTGGTCATTTTGTAAAAGTAAGCACAAAGGTTTTAAGATTTTTGAAAAGTCTTTGATAAATCTTATGTAAAATCCAGCATGACCAAGAAAGCTTCTGATTCCTTTTATAGTGGTTGTTTCAGGTAGTTTTTTAATAACTTCCAATTTGGCTTTGTCTACCTCAACCCCCCCTTTTTGAAACCAAGTGTCCAAGAACTATCCCTTCTTTGACCATGAAATGACACTTTTCCCAGTTTAGGACTAAATCAGTTTTTTCACACCTTTCAAGACTCTTTTTTAAATTTTCCAAACAATTATCAAAAGATGAGCCATATACAGAAAAATCGTCCATAAATATTTCAATGGATTCTTCAAGCATATCAGAAAATATGGACATCATACATCTTTGAAAAGTTGTAGGAGCATTACAGAGACCAAAGGGGATTCTCCTAAAGGTAAAAGTACCATAGGGACAAGTGAAGGTGGTCTTTTCTTGATCCTCATGTGAAATGGCTATTTAATTGTAACCGTAGTATCCATCCAAAAAGCAGTAGTACTCATTTCCGGCTAACCTATCTAACATTTGGTCAACAAATGGTAGTGGAAAATGGTCCTTTTGTGTAGATGTGTTAAGTTTACGGTAGTCCATGCAAATTCTCCATCCTGAAACTACTCTAGTTGGGACGAGTTCATTCTTTTCATTGGGCACTACTATAAACCCTCCCTTCTTAGGGACACATTTGACAGGACTAACCCAAGAGCTGTTGGCTATAGGAAAAATGATTCATGCATCTAGCCATTTTAGCACTTCCTTTTTCACTACTTCTTTCATGACATGGTTTAGCCTTCTTTGTGGTTCAATGGAAGTGAAGTTCTTATCTTTTAGGATGATCTTATGTTGAAAAATAGAAGGACTAATTCCTTTAAGGTCAGCAATGGTCCATCCTATGGCATTTGAGTGCAACTTCAGCAAATCAACTAACTTCTTTTCCTGGTGTATTTCTAAAGAGGATGAAATGATGACAGGCAGTTTGTTTTCATCTTTTAGAAAAGCATATTTTAAATGGGATGGGTGTTGTTTCAATTCCAGGTCAGGTGGTGAAATGATTGATGGTGTGAAAGTCTTGTGTTCACTAGGCTCCAAAGATTCAAACATAGCAACAGTCTCATCTATAATCTTCTCATCATCATCATCATATTCCTCGTCATCGTCTTCTTCCATCCTACAGATCTCCCTAACTCCCTCATCATTACACAGGTTTTCAATCACACTTAGGCCAGAACATTCTTCCATATCATCAGGGTATTTCATGGAATTGAAGACATTAAAGGTGACTTTTTGGTCTTGGAGTCTCATGGTCAACTATCCCTTTTGGACATCGATCAACGTTCTTTCGGTGGCTAAGAATGGTCTTCCTAAGAGAATAGGAATATCTTGGTCAGCCTCAAAATCTAAGATGATAAAGTCAGCAGGAAAGATGAATTTGTCAACCTGAACTAAGACATCTTCAATTTTACCCTTAGGATAGGCAATGGTTTTGTCTGCCAAAATGAGTGACACAGTGGTAGGTATGGATTCTCCTATACCTAAGCTATTAAAAATAGACAAAGGCATAAGGTTGACACTGGCTCCTAAATCACATAAGGCTTTTCCAACTACTTCCCCTCCTATGGAACAAGGAATGGTAAAACTCCATGGGTCTTTGAGCTTAGGTGGAATTTTGTTGGTCAAGAGAGCACTACAACCTTCAGTCATGGCCACAGTTTCATATTCAGTCAACTTATTTTTCTTGCTTAAAATGTCTTTAAGAAATTTGGCATAACTAGGCATCTGCTCAATTGCTTCAATAAGGGGTATGTTGATATGTAATTGTTTAAACACATCCAAAAATTTCTTGAATTGCAACTCTTCCTTATTATTCTTTAACCTTTGGGGGTAAAGAACATAATGAGGAATTGGTTCAATTGTGGCTTTCTTTGGTTGTGTTGAGCTTTTAGGGTGGACTTCCTCCACCCTCAAATTTGGATCTTTGATGCCTTTTGTTACACCTTCTTTGACAGGGTATGTTGGTTTGTTGACTTCACTTTCCACTGTGTTTTCCTTAGGTTTTGGGGTTTTTGGCTCTAAATCCTTAGAAGATTTGGATTGTTCCTCAGGGATGGTAGGGAATGTTGTAGTATTGGACTTGGACTTTGAATTCTTTTCTATTTCAGCTTGGGTTTTTGGTCCAAACTCCTTGTCTAAGGTTTTATCTAAGTATTTACCACTCCTAAGTGTCACAGCTTTCACATGCTCTTTTCCTGAAGACCTTAGGATTTCTGTGTTACTTGGCAAGGTCCCGTTGGGTCTATTGTTTTGATTAAAAGCAAGTTGACTAACTTGTGTTTCAAGGTTCCTTAAGGAGGCATTGGTTTGGTTAACAAAAGCATTTGTTTGGGCAAGTGCCGTGTTAGTTTGAGTAATAAAACTTTTCAACATTTCTTCCAAGGAAGGGTCTGCTTGTTTGGATGATTTGTTTTGAAAAGATGGTTTGTTGTTTTGGAAATTCTGATTCTGATGATTTTGATTATTTTGATAGTTTTGAGAACTGCTGGCATGATGCTGATTTTGAAAATTGGAGTTTCCTTGTTGCTTATGCTCAGGTGGGTTTAAACTTGGATTGGTCCATCAAAAGTTTAGATGTTGTTTCCAACTAGTATTGTAGTTGTTAGAGTAAAGGTCATTTCTATTATGAACATAGTTAATTGATTCAGAGTTTTGAGGACAATGTTCATAAGAATGGTCTCCACTGCAAACAAACACATTGTACTGAGAGGACAGGTAGAGTGGGTGTAGTGGCAGTCGGATGTGTTCCCTGACCGGTAGTTATGTTTTTAAGCATATTGGTCATGGAAGCAAGTTGAGTTGTCAATGCAGTGTAAGCATCTAAATCATGCATTCCAGCAGTCTTCCTTGTAGTTGGTGCCCTTGGATCAGCCCAATGCCCATTGTTTGTGGAAATCTTTTCAAGAATTTCATACCCGGTGTTATAGGTGTTGGAAGTAAGGGCCCCTCCTGATGTCGCATCGAGCATTTGTTTTGCATTGGAATCAAGTACATTGTAAAACGTCTCGAGTTGAATACAGTAGGGAATGCCATGGTGTGGGCATTTCCTTAGTAATTCCTTAAACCTTTCCCAAGCATCGGGAATTTCTTCATCGTCCATTTGTTTGAACATACAAATTTCATTTCGGGACTTAGCATTCCGGGTAGGTGGAAAATATTTTCTCAAAATAATTTCAGTCATATCAGCCCATGATGGTACAGAACCTGGTGCAAATGAATTAAACCAAACTTTTGCCCGATCCCTTAATGAAAAAGGAAACAATGTGAGTCTTAAGGCATCCGAAGATACCCTAGGAATCAGAAAAACATCGGTGATCTCTTTAAAAGATTTTAAATGTGAGTGTGGATCTTCCGATGGAAATCCGGTAAATTGACCATTGGCTTACAACATGTGAAACATAATCGGTTTTGGTTCAAAATTTGTTGTATCCATGTGAGGCTTTACAATTCCTGAATTTAATTGCTCAAAGTTAGGAATTGCATAGTCCATGATTCGCCAATTTTTTGAGTTTGCAAGATCAATGATATTTAATGGTTCATTTTGGTCATTGTCACCATGAGATTCTTCATCATCATCTTCATTATTAATTGGTTGCTCTTGAAAATCATGAACTGGCGGATTTCGAAAAACTGGTGGGTTACCAAAAACTGGTGGGTTGCCAAAATTTGGTCGTGCTCTAGGATTTCCTAAATCTGGTGGTCTCATTTGGTTCACTAGAGGTGGTGGTCTTATTTCTAAGACGGGTGGTCTTGGTTGTCTATGTTCAAATCCGGGTGGTGCGTCCATATTGGGAGGATTCATGGAATTTAAAGTTCTTTGTAACCTCCTTCTATGGTGAAAGGTTCTCTCTATGTCAGGATCTAACTCAAAAAGTTCCCCTCATTGGTTTCGTGGCATACACCATACTAAGGATGATTCGAACGGTGTTTAGAAAAACCAAATCTTTTAAAATACTTTTAAAAACTTTTAGCGTGCCAATCCCCGGCAACGGTGCCAAAAACTTGAGAGTGCTTTGAATACACCGATAGACATGTGCTAATTAAACCTCAACGCAAGTATACATTGAGATCTAATGTCGTCTTTCAAGTAATAATATGGTAAGAACCATGCATCGTCCCACAGAGATTAGAGTAAAAGCGTAATAAAAGTCTAATAAAAGAAATGATTTCCAGGGATCAATCCGAAGATAATATTTTTGTGTTTGATGTTATCACATATTATATATAACAAATTATAAAGATAGCAAGGGTGTAAGATATTAGGGTGAAGTTTAAACATAAATTCCAGCAGATCAATGTTGTAGCATTGCTACAACATTTGTCTATTAACACTTAAGTTCACCATCTACTTTTCAGGATCCCCTCTCGGGTTTTCAACAAGTCACTACTGATCTAGCTGCCAATCAATCCCTTCCTGGCATTGTGTCAGAACTATCAATAGCAAGATGAAGCCTTCCAAGTATATGGATAAACAAATTCCTTTGTTAAAATCACTCTTCCAAGCTGATTCATATATCTGTTAAGTTGACGTGTTCTGAGTGGTCCATTCCTGGCACACACTCTACACTATTACCATCAAAACAGATGATAAACTTATCGGGCAAAATCAACCCAGGAAAAACAGAGATGATAAATTCCTTTATCCGTAGCTCTTCCAAGCCTACTTCCTTTGTCATTCGTTTGACGTGCATATCAATTGTTCATTCTTGACACCATGGCACTTTAACACTTTCAAAGTGATCAACTGTCCTGAAGTAACTGGATCTTTTATAAAACTTAACATGAAATGGTGAACATCATTATTGAGAAACGATGTCCACTTTTCATTATATTTAAAACCTTGACACGTGTGAATGGTACATGCGAAATAAACCACAGCGGGTTGTAATCTGTCCACAGTGGGCAGCGCAAGTGTACACTGTCCACTATGATCGTCACGGCAAGTAATAATCGGTAAAATACCGGAATCGTATCCACAGAGACTGGGCTATCAAGACAATACGGCTTTTGTGAGTTCCTTTCACGAGTTTCAATTAGAGAGGAAACAATATTTTGAGTTGGATTGGTGAAATAACTACTTTTAACGATTTTACTAAAGATTTAAAAGATGGAATGTAGGTTAGATTTTCCCTAGATTTTATAATAAATACTTGATCTCAAAAGATGATCCTTGTAATTGAAGTCGGTTTTTTCGCTAGAAAAGCCCGGTTACAAAATACTCACACCGTTAAGCAAAAATCCCATACTAGTCGTACTTGTTGTTTTGTCAATGGTAATCTCAGAATGGACCCTCTCGGGCCTCGATGGAATGTGTAGAGACAAATACTCTAAGTGTTTTAAATACACAAATTAGCTTGTCTACTACTCCAGTGGGGAGAGATTAGCTCACTGTGCTGACCTCACTCTCGTAAGTGTCATAAGAATTCTTTCGAACTCCCTAGCATTATCCAAGCTCGTGTCACTGCGTTCTACCCATTTCTGAGTTGAGAACTAGACTTTTAGATCCTTGCAAGTGATCGGCTTGTTCGCATCCTTGGGGTATTATCGAGAATGAATAACCAAAACAACAAATATTCCAAGTATAAAGATTACTCAAGAATTTTCTCTAAAATCTAGGTACTTCTCTTACCTACATCCCAAGGGATGTTTAACCTAACATAACTGGAGAAATTAAAACAAAAGATGAAGATTTAAACATGATTGAAAATAAAAGTGACTTTGAATTACCGCTCACAGTGGGGAACGTAAGCTGCCCACTGTTCGAGAATTACAACTGAAAATTAAACTAAGAATTTAAAGTGCTAGAAATTTAAACTACAAAGCTACAGAAAATTAAATCTAACTATGAAAGCTTTAGAGGAAATTAAATGCTAAGGATTAAGATGCTTGCTAAAATTAAAGATAGATGATCTCATTAAATGACCCAAGCCCTTCCTTTTATACATCAAGGAAAGAGCTTGGGTAATACCCAATGAGATCTTTTGACTTTGCATCAGCTGAGTTATGGGAGCACAAGGACCATTTGTGCCCCATGTTTCTTCTTTAACCAAGGGCTTGATGCTTCTATCCATGGGGTTCTCCAAAAAGTTGACTTTTAGGCTCTTAGGTATGAATATTAAATTCACTTTGCCATCTTCTTTAGGAGCAAGCCTAGAATAAAATAATCCCCATGCTTGTACTTGTTGCTGAACCTTCTAACTGCTCCCACCATGCTGTCTAACTCAGATTTCTTCTTTTTGTCTTTTCCAGCGGCAGCAGTGGGGAACCGGAGTGAGCACTGTTCACGTCACTGCAGATAAAACGTGAAAACTACCCAAAATCCACCAAATAATTTATTAAAGACCATGGTTCACTCCTTTTGCTTGTTTTCGTAAATCATACCAAGAATGGGGGTTTTTAGAAGTGAAATGGCTAAGATTGACAAATTAAAGTGAAAAATAAATGGAAATAATAACTCTAAAAATAGAGTTATCACAACCTCAAACTTAAACTATTACTTGTCCCCAAGTAATAAAAAGAAAGAAATAAAGTAGATAAAACGCACTAGAACTTTTTAGGGACTTACATACTTCTTGACTTGAATGGGCGTTGATCTCCTTCCTTCAATACTTCCTTCGGTTCAAACTTGAAAATTTCACTTTTGTGTTTGACGAAATCTTTTTCTTGTATTCCATTAATCAATAGGGCTTTCTTGGGTTTTATGGGTTTATGGCTTTGAATATTTTCCCAAGGTTTTTTTTTTTTTTTTTGGCAAGTATTTTCAAACATGAACCGAAAATCTCGCTTGGAGATTTTTATTTCTAGAAGTGGCTGTTTTGGATTTTTCATTAGTATGTACGCACACTTTCAGGCTTTATTTTGGGTATGGCTATTTTTGTGAGAGTGGGTATTCTGATGGTCCAGAATAGGCACACCATCCTCTTTCTGGGAGTGAGCACTTTGATGGTCCAGAAAAGGCACACCATCAATTTTGTTAGTGACACTCCGTTTTTCTTCTGTTTTTGTATTTTTGTATTTTTTTTTGGGAGGGGGTATGGCTTACCCACCTCAAACTTGGACTTCACAGTGTCCCCACTGTGGGCAAACTGGAAGTTCCCACCTCAAACTTAAAATCTCACAGTGTCCCCACTGTGACATTGGATTAACGAACAAAGGTGGTGGTTTGGGGTACAAAAAGGATCGTGTTTGGATGCGAAAAACGGCCTATATCATTTCATGGTATCAAGTTGAGATTCGTACTTACAAAAGGGACCTTTTTAAGTCGGAAGCCGAAAGTTGTACCTTGAAATGGAAGCGAGATCAAACAAGCATTCAAACAACAAATACGTTAGTACCCAAAAGTACCTACCCAGTGGTAGGATTTCATGCATTACAAACCAAAATAAGAATTCAGCAAAGTGTCAAAAGCCTAGCCAAAGGCATAAAATCAAACCAAACAGAAATTAAAATTGTTTTTGAGAGCAAAAGAGTGGAACCAAAGTTTTAACAAACCATTCAACGGGTCGGGGTGGCCTCTGGTGAACTAGCAGGAACGTCTTCATCAAATTCGTCCTCACTGTCATAAACTGGGCAGATATCCTTCGGAAATTCTGGTAGCTGAGCAGCTAGCATTGGGTTGGCCTCTTGCATCATCAGGCCCGTCACCTCATCCCGTTCTTTTGTATACATCCAAAATTTCTGCGTGGCCCGGTTCTGATATCGCTGCTCACTTTCTAGCAACTCGATCCTGTATGTGAGCTTCTTCAAAGCTGCCAAAATCTCTCCCATTTGGTTGCTGGACGAACCTGCCTCAGTCTGACGCCTCGATGTATCCGCAGTCCGCACATCATGCTCCTCAGCGATGATCACAGTGGGGTTAACAGTCCCCACTGTGGGGATATCTTCTGCCTGCTCGGGTGGAGGAGTGGTGACGTGCCGTCCCATCTTTCGGATGGTACCCACATTGATATTACTCGTGGAATCTAACCACTGGTCCTCCACAGCCGACGGTACACCTGCGTCTATCATCAATGAAGTAATAAGGCAAGGGAGGGGTAAAATTACCTTCTTCCGGGTACGTGCTTGATCGATGGCTCCATGCATGACAGTGCCTATGTTGATCCTTTTTCCCGTGAGGATGCAGTACAACAGCGCACACTTGTGCATCGACAAAGTGGTGTCGTGCGAAGTTGGGGCTAATGAAGCACGGAGAAACTGGAACCAAACGGCCGCCTCGGTAGTGAGAGAACTAGCGTTTAGGCACCGTCGTTGACCGTCCTTATTCCATGGTTTCCCTACAGCGGCTATCTCTCTTAAAATGAGGTCCTCACTTGCTGGAGTCATCTTCTTCAAGAATTGCGCAAACTCACAAATACCCGCATTTCCTCTCCCCAATACTCGGTTAATTTCCCTTGGATTGTAACAAACTTTCCTACCTCGAACTACCACAATTGGGTCTTTACTTTGAGAGGCCTCGGCGTAAAATTCACGCACAAGTGAGGCATTGGCACGTCGATTAGCAGCAGAAATAATCGACCAATCATGCACCATAATTCTATCCTTGACAAATGAATTAGCTTCAACGAAATCGGGGTCAAAACCCCTCTCTAATTTTAACTTTTGCTTGGCGATGCAGTCAAAATGGGCAGCCACCTCCGGAGAGGTGAACTGCCTGGGCACCCCACTGGGGGAATACTCAGTACCTACGATGGATTGATGTGGGTTTTGGGTTTGAATTTGTTCATCCCCACCATCAGTTTCCATAGACGATGAACTTAAAGAGGTTGCAGGGTTTTTACCTTTTCGTGAATCTTGCTTAGCAGGCCTCTTTGTCGGTGTTTTTCGTGCCCTGGCTACCGTGGATCTGGTAACAACTCTTCTCTTTTTTTCGGCTTGGGGAATAAGGTTCTCCCCACTGTGGATATCTCCTGAAACAGCACTCTTCTCCCTATCAAACTTGAACTTCTCATACTGACTTTGATAATTTTCCTCCACCTCTCTCTGCAACTTCTCATTCTCAGCAAACAAGTCTGCCTCAGCCTTCTTCCTCTCTTCCTCGAATATCCTCTCCTTTTCTGCCCTAACTCTTGCCTCCTCTAGTTTCTTTTCTTCTTCTTCTTTTCGGACCCTTTCTTCTTCTTCTCTACGCCTTCTCTCGGCATCCTCCTTCCTCTTTCTTATGGCTTCCTTTCGTTGAATGTACTCCTCCTCCAATCGTCGCTCTTCCTCTTCGGTTTGCAGAGCCTCGGTGTCAAAAAGACTGGTGCTCGTGGTTGAGACGCGTGGAGAAGAAATAGCCTTCGGGCTTCGTTGTTTGGAGGAGCCTTCGTCTGGTGCACCAGATGTCATCGGTGCACTGGAAGTCGCCGGATTTTCGCCGGAGACCGGCGGCGGTTCGTTGAGGTCACCAGTGATGGTTTCTGGTGGGTTTTCGGTGTTACGACGGCGGACCGCCGCCCGGTTGGGTGCCTGAGGGTTTGAAATCGGCCTCTTGCTTCTAGCCATTGGAGGGAATTTGCTTCTGGTTCGTGTAAGAGAAATGGGGAAGAAAAAGATGGTTTTTGAATATTTGAAGTTAAAGGTGGTTTTTGGGAAGTTAATGGTGGTTTTTAGGATTTTTGCAATGGGTTTAGGGTTGAACCGTCGGGTTTTAGGAGAGAGAGGGAGAGTACAATGATGGTTTTCTTGGAAAATGGAGAACTAATGACATGTGGCAGCAAAAGTTGATTAGTTGGCAGAAAAGGTGAAAGCTTGTTATCCTTGGGCCCCACAAATTGTCCCATCAACCGTCAGATTCCAGAGTGGGGAACGCAGTGATCAGCTTCTGCCCACTGCGAACCACTTTATTGACTTTTGCTTTAAAGCTCGGGATTTTCGCCTACACACATACAAGTAAACTACCCTTGCAATATTAAAAAGAACAAAAGAATAAAAACACAGCAAACAACAGAAATAAAATATTTACAATTGGACCTGATGTTTCTTAACCATAGTGAGGTGGAGAGTGGGCAGGGATGTGGGCACTCTCATGCAGAAAATGCTTTACCCTTTGCCCGTTGACTTTAAAGGTCTGATCAGACTGTGGAGACTTTAATTCCACTGTTCCAAAGGGACTTACCTTGACAATGGTGTATGGTCCAGTCCATCTTGACTTGAGCTTACCCGGAAAAAGTTTTAGACGAGAGTTGAACAATAATACCTGCTGTCCTTCAAAAAATTCCCGATGATTGATCCTTCGGTCATGCCACATCTTGGTCTTTTCCTTGTATAACTTTGCATTTTCATATGCGTGATAGCGCATTTCCTCAAGTTCATGCAATTGCAAGGTTCTTTTAATTCCCGCGGCATCTTCACTCATGTTGAGCTCTTTTAAAGCCCAAAAGGCTTTATGTTCCAGTTCGATTGGTAAATGGCAAGCTTTGCCAAATACCAACTTAAATGGAGACATTCCCAAAGGGGTCTTATATGCCGTGCGATACGCCCAAAGAGCGTCATCAAGCTTGCTGGACCAATCCTTTCGATGGGGTTTCACCACCTTTTCCAAAATTCCCTTGATTTCTCGGTTTGAAAGCTCCGCCAAACCATTAGTTTGGGGGTGGTAGGCGGTTGCTACCCTATGATGAATATCATATTTAGCAAGGACCGCGGTCATGACTTTGTTAACAAAATGGGATCCTTCATCACTAATTATTGCTCGTGGTGTTCCAAAGCGAGTGAAAATATTTTTTTGCAAAAACTTCACCACAGTGTTAGCGTCATTAGTGTGACAAGCAGCAGCTTCTACCCATTTTGAAACATAATCTACCGCTACTAAGATGTAGAAATTGTTGTTGGAATTTGGAAAGGGTCCCATGAAATCTATTCCCCACACATCAAAAATTTCCACCTCAAGGATATTGTTGAGGGGCATTTCATTTCGTTTTGATATATTCCCAGTGCGCTGACACTGCTCACAGTGACGAACAAACTCATGAGAGTCTTTGAACACAGTGGGCCAAAAGAACCCACTCTGCAAAATTTTCGCAGCAGTGCGTGTTCCTCCGAAATGACCTCCATAGTGGGATGTGTGACAGCCTTGGAGTAAATGTTGTTGATCACTCCCATGAACACATCGCCTCAACACTTGGTCCGTTCCTATCTTATATAAGAAAGGATCGTCCCAAATGTATTGACGAGTATCATACAAGAATTTTTTAAAAGGCTGTCCACTCATTCCATGGGGTCGTAATCCACTTGCTAAAAAGTTAGCAATGTCAGCATACCAAGGAATATCATGATGTTGGGCGACTAACAATTGTTCATCAGGAAAATTTTCTTTTACCGGAGTGGGATCTACAGTGCCCACTGTGGGCTCAAGTCTGGAAAGATGATCAGCGATCTGGTTACTTGTTCCTTTTCTATCGATGATCTCAAGGTCGAATTCCTGCAGCAACAGCACCCATCTGATCAACCTCGGTTTAGAGTCAGCTTTGTTGATCAAATATTTGATGGCTGCGTGATCGGTGTGTACTATGACCTTTGCTCCAATTAAGTAAGACCTGAAACGATCAAAAGCAAAAACTACTGCAAGTAATTCTTTTTCGGTTACAGTGTAGTTGATTTGAGCCTCGATCAAAGTCTTGCTTGCATAGTATATTGGATGAAAAATCTTATCTTTTCGTTGGCCTAGTACTGCACCTATAGCCCAATCGCTGGCGTCACACATGACTTCAAATGGGAGTGACCAGTCAGGAGTGGTCACTATGGGTGCAGTAACTAAGGCATTTTTGATTATTTCAAATACGTCTCTACATTCTTTGGTAAAAACAAACTCTCTTTCATGTTGCAGCATGTTACATAGGGGTTTAGTTATTTTGGAAAAATCTTTTATGAACCTCCTATAGAAACCTGCGTGACCTAAAAAACTGCGAATGCCTTTTACCGTTGTGGGCTCGGGAAGTTGGGAGATTACTTCTAGTTTTGCTTTATCAACTTCCAAACCCTTTTTCGACACAAGATGACCCAAAACAATGCCCTCTTCGACCATGAAATGACATTTTTCCCAATTTAGAATAAGGTCGTGGGTTTCACATCTCACCAAACTTTTTTCTAGATTCCTCAAACAGTTATCAAATGATGTGCCGATCACAGAAAAATCGTCCATAAAAACTTCTATGGTATCTTCTATCATATCAGTAAAAATGGCCATCATACAGCGTTGAAAAGTAGCGGGAGCATTACATAAACCAAAAGGCATTCTCCGGAATGCAAAAGTACCATATGGACAAGTAAAGGTGGTCTTTTCTTGGTCCTCGGGTGCGATGTGGATTTGGTTATATCCGGAGTATCCATCTAGAAAACAATAAAATTCCTTTCCCGCTAATCTATCAAGCATTTGATCAATAAAAGGTAACGGGAAGTGGTCTTTCTTTGTTGCTAGATTCAGTTGCCTATAGTCCATGCATATTCTCCATCCCGTAACAGTCCTAGTTGGAATGAGTTCGTTCTTTTCATTTGTGACCACTGTTGTTCCTCCCTTTTTAGGGACACATTGAACGGGGCTCACCCAACTACTACTGGCAATGGGATAGATAATACCAGCATCTAACCACTTCAAAATCTCTTTCTTAACTACTTCCTTCATGATGGGGTTCAACCTTCTTTGAGGTTGGACTTTTCCTGGGCGGTCACTCTCTAAGTTGATCTTATGTTGACATAAAGAGGGGCTAATTCCTCTAATGTCTGCTATGGTCCAACCAATTGCCTTCTTATGCTTCATCAACAATTCGATTAAAAGTTGTTCTTGATTTTCGCTAAGTTTGGACGAGATGATAACAGGAAGTTTGTTATTCTCGGCGAGATAAGCATATTTCAAATGAGGAGGCAATGGTTTAAGCTCTAACTCGGGAGGTTGTTCGATGGATGGTGGTTGGATCGTCCTATCCTTAAAGTCCAAAGGTTCAATAGATGCCACCATTTCGTTACACTCATCCTCAAAAGTATCTTCTGAGTCAGAGTGTTCACTCTCACTGCCCACTGTGGACAGTGAGTCGAAACAGTAGGATCCATGAATCGCACTCACAGCAAGGCAGTCCTCGGTGTCTATGTATTTAAGAGATTTGAAAACATTAAACTTTACTTCCTGGTCGTTGACTCTCATGGTGAGTTCTCCTTTGTGCACATCAATCAAAGTTCGTCCTGTCGCAAGGAAAGGACGTCCTAGAATGATTGGGATGTCTTTGTCGGCCTCATAGTCTAAAATCAGAAAGTCGGCAGGGAAGATGAATTTATCCACTTGGACCAAAACATCTTCAATCTTCCCTCTTGGATAGGCAATGGATCGATCGGCTAATTGTAAGGTCACGGTGGTGGGTCTAGCCTCTCCAATACCTAATCTCTTAAAAATTGACAAAGGCATCAAATTTATACTAGCGCCTAAATCACAAAGTGCTTGACCTACTTCTTGTCCTCCTATCGTGCATGGAATTGTGAAACTACCCGGGTCTTTCAACTTAGGTGGAATCTTGCTTGTGAGAAGGGCACTACATTCTTCGGTCAACGCCACAGTTTCAAACTCACCCAACTTTCGTTTTTTGTTCAAAATATCTTTTAAAAACTTAACATAGCTTGGCATTTGCTCAAGAGCTTCTACCAAGGGTATGTTAATGTGAAGCTGTTTGAAAATGTCTAAAAACTTTTTAAATTGAACATCAACATTTTTAGGCTTCATTCTTTCAGGAAAAGGTACACTTTTTGGGTCGATGTGAGTCTGAAGCGGAGTTAACCTTGGAATGGTAGGTTTAGGCAATGGCCCAAAAGTGGGGAGTTCAGGGACTTCCGTCCCCACTGTGGGGATCACAGTGACTTGAGGAGTGCCCATTGTGGGATGAGGTACAGCGGTGATTTGAGGCGATTCTTCATAATCGAAAATGATATCTTTCAGATCCTTTCCACTCCTAAGTGTTATGGCTTTGATTTGTTCTGGTCCCTTTCCTATTACCCTAGCATTTTCGGTATCACTAGGTAATGTCCCCGGTGGTCTATTCTTGACTTCGACGGCTAGTTGTCCTACTTGAGTTTCTATGTTCCTAATGGCCGCTTGAGTTTGGTTCATGAATCCTTTGAGCATTGATTCGAGTGATGGTTGAGCCTCAGCATTATGAGATGGTCGTGGTTGGAATTGTTGGGAGGATTGACCTTGGTGAAAGTTTTGTGGGTGCTGCCCACTGTGGTGTGAGGATTGCCCACTGTGATGTGATTGAAATCCAGGGGGGTTGTGTGGTCTTTGAGCATGACTCGCCCCGTGGGGTTGGAGTCCTTGGTTTCCAGACCACGAGAAATTTGGATGATTCCTCCAACCTGGATTATAGGTCTGTGAGTATGGGTTGTTGCGCGGGTTGGTTCCTATGACATTAATAGCCTCTGGATTTGCTGGACAAAAATCAAAAACATGCTCGTCCCCACAGTAAGAGCAGTTCTCAGTGAGATGTGCAGTACCCACTGTGGGATTAAGTTGTCCTCGATTTTGGTTCAACACTATTTTTGTTAAGGCCACTAACTGTGCATTCATTGTTTTAAGCGCCTCATTATCAATGTTGGTGGACTTTGGTGCAGGCGTTCTCGGGTTGGACCAGTCGGTGTTGTTATTGGACACTTTCTCTAAAATCTGATATCCTTCATTATAGGTTTTGCTTGTGAAAGTTCCTCCTGCTGTTGCATCTAAGATGATTTTGGCTGCGTTGGACAGACCATTGTAAAAGGTCTCCAACTGAATGCAATGTGGGATGCCATGGTGTGGGCATTTTCGGAGTAAATCTTTAAACCGCTCCCATGCATCCGAAACAGCCTCATCTTCGTCTTGTCTAAACAAAACAATATCATTTCTCAGCCTCATGTTTTTGGTTGGAGGAAAATACTTTTGTAAAACTTTATCCGCAAGCTCTTGCCACATGGTTATTGAATGAGGTGCATGCGCATTTAGCCATGACTTAGCCTTGTCCCTTAAAGTAAAAGGAAAAAGTCTTAGCCTTAAAGCTTCCTCACTCACACCTTGTAGCTGAAACGAGTCGGTCATTTCCAAAAATGATTTTAAGTGCGAATGCGGATCCTCAGATGGTGATCCTCCAAACTGACCCATGGCTTGGATCATTTGAAACATCACCGGTTTGAGTTCAAAGTGTGGTGTTTGAAGGTTGGGTCTTAGAATCCCGGAGCTTAAATCACTAACTCCAGTAGTTGCATAATCCCTTATCCCTCGATCTTTGCTATCAGCAATCGTCACTGTGGTTTCCACTAATGGAGGTGGTGGTGGTTGACCGCCCACTCCTGCCATATTTGCGGTGGGGTTCACAGGGAGTTGTTGATTTTTCTTCTTGTTTTTACGTCTTTTTCGAAAAGTCCTTTCTATTTCAAGATCGATTGGTTCCAAAGGTCCGTGTTGTTGCCTTGGCATACAACACGATCGGTGCTAGAAAAACGAGTTACTCGGGCTCAAACAAAAACTAATGTCTTGAGATTTAAAAAATCACGCCAGTCCCCGGCAACGGCGCCAAAAACTTGACACGTGTGAATGGTACATGCGAAATAAACCACAGCGGGTTGTAATCTGTCCACAGTGGGCAGCGCAAGTGTACACTGTCCACTATGATCGTCACGGCAAGTAATAATCGGTAAAATACCGGAATCGTATCCACAGAGACTGGGCTATCAAGACAATACGGCTTTTGTGAGTTCCTTTCACGAGTTTCAATTAGAGAGGAAACAATATTTTGAGTTGGATTGGTGAAATAACTACTTTTAACGATTTTACTAAAGATTTAAAAGATGGAATGTAGGTTAGATTTTCCCTAGATTTTATAATAAATACTTGATCTCAAAAGATGATCCTTGTAATTGAAGTCGGTTTTTTCGCTAGAAAAGCCCGGTTACAAAATACTCACACCGTTAAGCAAAAATCCCATACTAGTCGTACTTGTTGTTTTGTCAATGGTAATCTCAGAATGGACCCTCTCGGGCCTCGATGGAATGTGTAGAGACAAATACTCTAAGTGTTTTAAATACACAAATTAGCTTGTCTACTACTCCAGTGGGGAGAGATTAGCTCACTGTGCTGACCTCACTCTCGTAAGTGTCATAAGAATTCTTTCGAACTCCCTAGCATTATCCAAGCTCGTGTCACTGCGTTCTACCCATTTCTGAGTTGAGAACTAGACTTTTAGATCCTTGCAAGTGATCGGCTTGTTCGCATCCTTGGGGTATTATCGAGAATGAATAACCAAAACAACAAATATTCCAAGTATAAAGATTACTCAAGAATTTTCTCTAAAATCTAGGTACTTCTCTTACCTACATCCCAAGGGATGTTTAACCTAACATAACTGGAGAAATTAAAACAAAAGATGAAGATTTAAACATGATTGAAAATAAAAGTGACTTTGAATTACCGCTCACAGTGGGGAACGTAAGCTGCCCACTGTTCGAGAATTACAACTGAAAATTAAACTAAGAATTTAAAGTGCTAGAAATTTAAACTACAAAGCTACAGAAAATTAAATCTAACTATGAAAGCTTTAGAGGAAATTAAATGCTAAGGATTAAGATGCTTGCTAAAATTAAAGATAGATGATCTCATTAAATGACCCAAGCCCTTCCTTTTATACATCAAGGAAAGAGCTTGGGTAATACCCAATGAGATCTTTTGACTTTGCATCAGCTGAGTTATGGGAGCACAAGGACCATTTGTGCCCCATGTTTCTTCTTTAACCAAGGGCTTGATGCTTCTATCCATGGGGTTCTCCAAAAAGTTGACTTTTAGGCTCTTAGGTATGAATATTAAATTCACTTTGCCATCTTCTTTAGGAGCAAGCCTAGAATAAAATAATCCCCATGCTTGTACTTGTTGCTGAACCTTCTAACTGCTCCCACCATGCTGTCTAACTCAGATTTCTTCTTTTTGTCTTTTCCAGCGGCAGCAGTGGGGAACCGGAGTGAGCACTGTTCACGTCACTGCAGATAAAACGTGAAAACTACCCAAAATCCACCAAATAATTTATTAAAGACCATGGTTCACTCCTTTTGCTTGTTTTCGTAAATCATACCAAGAATGGGGGTTTTTAGAAGTGAAATGGCTAAGATTGACAAATTAAAGTGAAAAATAAATGGAAATAATAACTCTAAAAATAGAGTTATCAAACCTCACCCTTTAATCTCACACCCAAGCTATTAAACTTAGCTACTCATACTTGAATGTAAATGACAGGAAATGTAAATTACAGAAATGAAATACATAAAGTAAAGACGGAAATGTAAATGACTTGAATGTAAAATACAAGAATGTAAAAGAATATAAGTTATTGCAGCAATGCTGGACCAATGTTGCAGCAACTCATAAATGATATGAAGAACAAGATGAAGAACATGAAATGGAAATGCATAAATTAAACATGCAATCTGCAAACCAGCTGTGAGAACTTATTCAGATAAAATTGTCTTCAAAATACAAAGCATACTCCTCCTATTTATTCTACTAAGAGGAGAAAGCAAAGATATAAACACACATAAAGTCTACCAACTACACTATTACATAAAGGCAAATGTAATTATCACAACCCCATGCCTAAAAAGTTACTTAAGAGTTTACAAAAGAGACCAAGCATTGAGTTCATTTCTTCTGGAATATGGCTGGATCATGGGACAAAAGGTCAGCTTCAAAAGTCTTCTCAATATCAATTCTTCATTCCATCATTCCAGACTTCAATGTTGTAGCATTGGGCAGGGCTGCACTATATAAACAAACACAATTAGCCTTCCTAAAGCAGTAAATGACAGGTAAATCATAATCTTAGCTCCATGAAACAAAGGGTGAAAATAAGTAAGAAAAAGGACTCAAATGTTGAGATAAAATAAGAAAATCTAATTAAAATGATAAGAAAAAGATACAATATGCATTAAATAAATAATGCATATCAAGAACTCATATTTAAATGTGTACTTCAATGTTTATTTGGTTCATTAAAGGAGTGTTGGAGCTTATATCGTTTCTATGGTCTATCCAGAACCGGAAGGACCAAACCCAAGAAACACATCAATTTATAGACATCAGTGAGGGGTCTAGATTGATAGATGATTTTGGAGAGAAACGAATATGGTGAGGATGTGACAAGACTTAAAAGAATTATTGGTCCTTACCAAACCGAGTCAGTTATCCGGGTAACCACACAATCTATTCATTCTCGTTCTTTAGAGATGAATATTGAAACAGACATGGACCCAGTGTCGATAAATCATGCCACCCCACCTAGCCACTCAAGTATCTCACAACAGATGCTTGTTTCATATATTCACGGAGATTTAGCATATAATCTATCTATTCCTCACTTGGAGGTCTTAGATATTGAAAAAGGAAGACATCAGCTCCGGTCTCCGAACATCACTTGTAACGCCCCGTTTTTCCAAAATTCGGGTGTTGTTACTTTCTTTACTCTTAGGTACTACCAATTCTTTCATATGAACTAAATTGAACTTTATTTATTTCAAATCTAACTATTACATCATAGTTGAAAGATTAGCGGAAACGTAACTTAATAGCTTAGAATACAACAAACATTGATGTTGACTAGAATAGTACTAGTTGTACTACTTCATGCTATCCCTCTTTACTCCTTACCTGAGATACATACATGTAATGCGTAAGCTTTAAGCTTAGTAAGTAGTCATGGTTTCATGAATAAACAACTTTCATAATACTTATCAATTTATGAATAATAATTCATAAAATACTTGTCATGCTCATGCATAAAACATTCTTTTGAGATCTCACTTGTCACATGAAGTATGCCATACTTGCCTTGATGTTCAATAACCCCATGGTCCATAAAAGGCTGCCCCATAAGGTCTATTTGCAAGACGTCGCTTCTTGTCATATATCCCGTACGTTGGATATTATGGTCATACATAACATGTATAAAAACTTTTCATGCCTTGAATGCAAAAATGCATATACTTGTAGCATAACATGCCATCATATATCTTGATCAAAAATGTATCATAATCTCATGTACAATAATCATAACAAAATATCTTATCAAAACTATCATAGTGCATAAAATAGTTTCATATAGCATGTATGTATCTCAGTAAATCTCATAACATACTTACCTTGGTTACGCTTAGTTTTCCTTTGATCTCTTACTTTAAGCTTTAGTAGTGTATATAGAGAGAGAATGAATGATTTTGGTATGAACCTAATAGCCTCACTTCATCCTCTATTTATAGGTAAACACATTGCATTAACTACTTGTACTTCTTGCTTTCAGAATCGTATTTTTATAAGAGTTTGACACATCGTGCTTCTTAGGTTTGCTTTGTCATGCTTATTAGGTTTGCTTTGTCGTGCTTATTCGCTTTATCGTGCTTATAGGATTTGCATTGTCGTGCTTATTAGCTTTGCATCGTCGTGCTTATTGGTTTTGCATTGCCGTGCTTATAGGCTTTGCATTGTCGTGCTTATAGGCTTTGTATTGTCGTGCTTATTAGCTTTGCATCGTCATGCTTATTATCTTTGCCATCTCATACTTCTTAGGGTGTACTTTCTATCACTTATCTTTGCCATCTCATCACTAGTACTTGCTATCACTTATCTTTGCTATATTATCGATAGTACTTGCTAGTAGTTATCTTTGTCGTATCATTAGTAGTCTTGCCAACACACTGTTTTAGCCTTCCCAACTCATCACTAGATTGCCTAATCATGTTTATTAGGCTTTGTTTGTCACCTATGTAGGTTTGCTTCCTCATGCTTTGGCTTGTAAGTCACTTGTAAGCCATTTATTATTGATAATATGTGTATTTGATAAAGGCTACAGCTGCTGGAACTTTTAGTGTTCTTAATGGAACCATAATTCTTGTTTTTAAAGCTTAAAACATTAAATTCTAACAAAAGTAAAAGTACGGTGTTACAATTAGCCCCTTCTTACAAGAATTTCGTCCTCGAAATTTTTACTCAAAAAGATAAGGATACCTATTCCTCATCTCTGATTCGACTTCCCATGTTGCCTGTGATCCATGACAATAGTCCATGAACTAACACCAGAATACTTCCTTTTTTCGAAGATTCCTAACTTTATGTTTAGTGATGGTGATGGGTTCTTCTAGAAAGTTGAGTTTATCTTCAACCTCGTTCCCATAATGTTGTGTCATAGCTAGTTGTCTTCTAATCCCTATCGTTTAGATGCATACAAACTGGAAATTTCTTATAACTTACCATATCATACTTACATTGTGCGGAAACATTTTAACAACAATTCAATAGACTAACACGTATAATGGCTACTATAAGAACTATAACTCTTCATACCGGTCCTTTCATGTCTTACTTTAATCTTGCTCGAGATAATTCTCATTTTATCTCTCCATCTAACATTACACACATGTTCTGGTTCTCCATTAATCTTTATATTTTAATCGCATTCTTTTTCTTGCATATTACTTCAACGTCATTCTTTAACAATGAAACCATCCCAATATTATATCAAATCCGTCTAAACATATCAACGTAAGTAGGTAACTCTTCCAATTAGATTAATTTAACAATCTTCAACAATTTCTTTAACCTTTATTTGACCACTATCAGTGGGCACTACTACATAACTCTTAGCATCATTATTTAGGTAGTGAAAACAAAGGTTCTAGATGTACTTGAATCGAATAAAACTAGGGTAAAATATATGACAAGAAATGCACCTGAAACAATGTCAATGGTTTCTTTGGCCTCGTTTGTTGTCATCACACATGCTCTTTTATTTGCATTTGGTTGAAGTTTGGGACTACTTGATCCGATATGCCTATCATACCCCACTCATACATACACACTTTTCATGTGACTACCCACATATGTAGAATTCTTTGCTACTTACTCAACATACTTATAAGTTCTCTTATTAGGCTTATTGCATATAGGATAACTCGATTCTATGCCTTTTATGTTTTGATCACAATATAAACTTGGAAGTTCTTTTAAATGCTTTATTATCACATTCTTCCTTTCTCTCGACATTTTTTATGACCTTAGTTGTCTAATCATTATCTTTATCACGTATCACATCCTTAGTTACAAGCTCAAAGCCTTGTTTCTAACATAAGCCTCTGTTGTATTCTCTAGTAGTTTGCAGAACTGACATTAACTAGCATTAATATTTTCTTATTTTTTTACTACTCCAATACCTTGACCTCCGCCTATGTTTTGACTTTGGCCTATACCTTAGCGTAGTATTATCGAAACACTTGGTTGTATGGTTATATTCATGACATCCCCTTTTCCGTATCTTAATGGTCCTTCTCCGTGTCTTTCATACATCTGATATATATAAATAATCACATATAAACAGAAAGAAACTATTCTTATTATCATGTTCAAATAATCACCTCTTACTTTATCATCAATATCAAGACTTTAAGTCTCATTACACTTTCATATCTTATATGATGAACTAAATACTCACGACTTAAAATCTTAGTTTAGTATTCTTTATCGTGCTTCATCAATATTTAGATTTCTTATTGCCTAGATATTGCGCTAGGGCATTACTACACAAAGGCTACCAAACTATCTCTTGGTACCATGGATAGTATATAATTTTCGATCGTCATATATTTCAAAAATACCGTATGGCATTTACATGCAAATAGATACATCTTGTATTTTTTTCCACCCTGATATCAAGACTAAATATTTATACAAACATCTACTTTCCACCGCATCTAGATATAGATCATTCTTTCACTCCAAACAGAAAAAACAATACTCTTACTTCATCATCCTGAGATATTTCAGACTACAACACATTTAAAATTCATCACATGTCTTTTATTGTCATAACCTCTTTCATTGAAATTTACAAACTAAATTGAGATGCTAATCTTTTATCATATTAGGTCATTATTAACTTTATATTAACTGTGAGTCGGTGACCACATATTTACCACATATTTAGGATACTTCATCTCTGAATATCACTTTATTTCCTTTCCCAAGATATTTAATCTTATACGTAGATATATTGGATATCCAAGGACACCATCTTAAAGCCATTTATATTGTATTCTATTTAGATTATATCACATACGATGTCCTACTTGGACACCGACTTACCATGAGCACATAATACTTCAACTTATCATTTTATTTTACACATATTCCGATTATACCATATAAGAACTTTCTATGTTCATGTTATTCACAATGTCTTATTGCTATTCATATTTGACTTGCAACACTTTCTTTTGTATTACACTTAATATTTCAAGTCATCATAGTATCCACACCTTTTAAGCATAAAATGACATCATTCTCTTAGGCTTGATTTACTTTCCACTGTCTAATATCGATGATCAACTTACATACTAGATGGTATGCATTTCAACATGAGTCATTTCTAAGTGCTATACATTTGCATCATAACACTTGATCATGGTGCACTTTTCTTCCTCAACCATGATAGACCTTATCATTAGTGCCATGATATCTCATTATCTCAACTTGAGTCATCACGCGACAACTAATAAACGAACTAAGATTTAGATACTCAAACCTAAATAATTACTTAAATCAATAATCTGAGACTTTAACATATATCCTCATCTCACTTAAGGAGGTACTATAACTTAGACTTGGTTGTACTACAAATATGTCACCAAATAAAACCAGAAAAGTCTTTATCGCTGCAACATCAATATGTCATTATTTTGGACATTCAAGTTATACATGAAAACAATTTAATACTTTAATAAGATCGTAGCTTAAACACTCATTGGTTTAAGCTCACGTAATCTAAGATAATATTCAAGTCTCTCAACTTTGTAAAATGTATACATGTGATTTATCACACATACCATTATTGTAGTCTCATATGAGTATGGTATTTTCAGAACATTTTTTTTATAACTTACTTATTTAGGTCATTGATCATAGTTGATACAAACCTTCATTCAACTTACAACCTTGCTTATGACAAGTTCTTAGATAATAACTAGCGCCTCATTTATAAGCTAATTTATACGCTTATTTATTTGATTAATTTTGTATTCTTTACTAAATTAACCCATTCGAGAATTGTTTTATCCATTCATATCATAATGTGTGTGTTTTATAAACACAATTCTATTTTTCAACTATTACTTTCCCACATTTTTTTCATATTAAATATCTAACAGTAACACCCATTCTATAGAGCTTCGAACCTTGAATCCCTCCTTAAATGCATGTGATATGAGTTTTTGTCATATTACTTTTATCATCAATCGTTTTGATTGATTATACTCGATTGCAATAACGCGTCTACTTAAACACTTGACTTTAGATGCCTTTTTTTCCTTCTTTTTACATTTTTCTATGATGTCAAGCCTTTTCTTAAAATCAAAGACCATATTTCAGTTATATTCAAGATCTTATCGTCTTAAGAAACTCTTGAATGTCATGGTTATCTTAAAGCTTTTCAAGTTATTCCATGTATATCTCATTCCATCATTATATACTTCTCATTGTAAAGTAATAATCCATTATGATAGGTTGACCATAACTTCATAAGCGAGATTTCAAAATTTACTTATTCTTAGTCATATTTTAACCTTAGAAATTTCAAAACCTAAAACATATTTTCCTCCATACCTAGCATAATGCAATCATTCTTTGATGATTGTAAGACCTCATCTTAAAGTATACAATCATTACGTGTATCAGTTTATTTAACATATATACCCATGATGTTTATCAAACTCCAAACAACTATAAACCTCCATCATTTAATTTGTATAAATGATTCTCTAAATCGGGAATTCATTCAGACAACTAACGAGGGTAACGGATTACTAAAAAGAAATAGTGAAATCAAAACCTTCCAATACATTGATGTCTTTAGGAAAGCCTAAATAACCAACAATTTACTCTACAATATAAATCCTTTGATCCTACTTGAAACAGTGTTTCCGGAATATTTTCGAACAAAAGATCTGTCCCATCCACTTAACGGAGACAATCTTTACCGACCGACGAGAATAATTTACCAATAAATAAACCATGGAATAAACAAACTTTAATCACATACCTAAATATAATAAGGTGTTCGAGTACAAACATGTACCAGTAAATTCATAAATACATTGGCCACATGTAATTTGAGTTTACCTTACATGTCGTTCTTTCAACCAATTATATTCAATACGGGCGGTTTTTTTTATATTCGTTCGGCACTTTAGTTATTCACTTACAAAATTTGATTCTTTAAGCACATATTAATTGTTCCTAGAATCTCAAATCTCAAATCCCCATCCAATCCACATTTCCTTGCGATTTGATCCTTGTTTCACTATGATAGATTGAGACACATTATCCTTGCACAATATTTCCTGGTACCTTGTTATCTACATTATCGGTGTGGCCTTGGAACCTTCTATCATCTCATTACCCTTTATATTTATGACATCTCAAAAGTAAGTATACCTACACACCTTTATAGTCGTATTAACAATTTCTGCATATCCTCTATACCTCTAGGATCTTAACTTATTTTCTACGTTTAACATCTTTCTGTCCATATTCAATATTACTGGAACTATATCCAAGACTTATATCTTCAACTTTTCATCTATGTGTCCTCGTACCTGGCGATATTTATTAATTATATTGACATTTTCAATAATATCAAGATATGTAATAACTTGACTTTTAGGTCCTGTCATGACTTACGTACTTAGATCTAGGTTTAAGACTAGGTTTACAAAACCTAATTTACATAAACCCTTTGCTCTGATACCAACTTGTAACGCCCCGTTTTTCCAAAATTCGGGTGCCGTTATGTAACACCCCAAAATTTGAGAAAACACATTTTCGGGATTCACGGACGTCCGCAAGGCACAAGGCTGGACATCCGCAAGGTGCAGAAGTCTGCAGGTCATCCGCGGAAGCAACAGAGCTTTTTGGGGATTTCGGCAATAGCGAGTCGGACGTCCGCGAAGTGCCATGCAGACGTTCGCGAAGCATCTGATGAGATATTTTGGGTTTTTAACCCTTTTTCCCTCTCTCTTTTCCCTCATTCACCTTCAACCTCAAACCCTTCTCCCTCTCTCTCTAAAATCGTTTTCTCTCAAGAAAACCCCAAACCTCCCCTCTCCTCTTCATCTTCTTCCCCAAATCAAACCCTCACCATTGTTGGAAACCTTAACCCCTTTCAAGGAAACCTTCCACTTCACCTTCTCCATCAATTTCTAGGGTTTTACCCCAACCCCTTTTCCTCCATTGTGAAGATTTGTAGAGTGTGGTTCTTTTGGTGATGCTAGAAGTATAGTGGTTGGTGGATTCATGTTTGGTTAAGGTAATCTTCTCTTCTCTTCATTTTGAAGTTAGGGTTTTGAGATAAGTGGGTATTTCGGTATAAAATAGTTGGTGGATGGCTTTTCATGGTTAGATCTAATTATTGTGGTTGGAAACTTATGGATCTAGGTGTTTGGAGGTTTTAGCTTGAAGATGCAAGATGCATCAAATGAGCTTACGTTTGGGGAAATTGTAGATTTAGCCTAAATCTAGCAAGGTGAGTTCAAGTTGCTTTGTGAAAACTTTGTACATGCAAAAAATGTTATTTTCCATGTAATTATGTGTTTACGTGAAAATTATCTAATGTTGGGTTATTTGGTGGATTTTAACCTTTGAAATGTTTAACTTGGTAAATGTGGTAAAATGCCCATGTTTGGGATTTTTGGGAAAACTTGATAAGTAAATCATAAACGAAAATGTTTGGATGATTTATTGCCCAAATGAAGATCGTTTGGTGAAAATGCACTTTTAGTGCTTATTTGGAAATATGCAAAGTTTATATTATGATACGGTTTGGAAATACGCATAAGTTATGTTATGGGACGGTTTGAAAGGGTAAACGATATGAGTTCCTTTGGAAAAGGGGATGTCCCACCCAATGTTGTGTTTTAGGTTATTCATGAATTTAAAAAGGATATTCGCATAAATGTGTGTTGTTTGCGTTTAATTCATTTCATGGCTTTTACTAATGGTCATTTGATTTATGGAGCCCATGGCTCAGTTTTGACTCTGTTGGGTCTTGGGGACATTTGTCCGATTTTGATAGCTCAATGTTGGGCGTTTGATTATGTTTTGCATTTAATGCATCTTATTTGAGAATTACATGTTTTGAATGCGCTAGTTCATTCGTTTGGGGTCATGTAATGTTATATTAGTAATGCAATGGATCCATAAGTACTATAGTCATTATGCCGATGTTGGGACGATAGTTTTCCACATCGCGGCACAGTTAGGCATCGACAATATGGTGTAAGTCCTACGTGCGAATACGTTTTAGTCATTATGCCGATGATGGGACGATAGTTTTCTACATCGCGGCACGGTTAGGCATCAACGGTATGGTATAAGTCCTACGTGCGAATATGTTAAGGATGTTGCCCCAATTTGGGTGTGGTTTTAAGTGGCCACACTCGACATCCGTTATATGTCTTGTTAAGCGTTTGGCTTTACCAACTTGTCAAGTGGCTTACTTTTGTGTTCCGTCACTTGCGTGGTAAGCGGGTCTCCCCCGTCTCCGAAAGGTGTTGTTTCGGGTAATTACTTTTATCCATGTTTTCGGTGACGTAATTATATGTTTAAATGGATTGTTTTCCATGACTTATGGGCAGTGTATTATGTTTAATTCTGGTTGGGATCTTTTGAATAATGGAGTTTTACTCACGTTTATAACATTTGGGAATTTAATGTTTATTCACATTTTGGGTGAGTTTTGGGTTTGAGCTTACATCGCAAAGAAATGTTTTACGTGGCGTTGCTATCGTCTAATACGTATTTTTGGAAATCAGATTGTCTTCATATTTAATGCAAATCAATTTGAGAATCATGTTATATTAAAGATTTCAGCATGGGAATTGTGTGAGTTGGAAAATGGGTGATTTGCATTTAAAGTAAACTCTTTTGAAATCATGACTAAAGCTACATCCCTCTCGATTTATGAATTTATATAGTCATGATAAAATGCTTGAACTCACTAGGCGTTAGCCTAACCCTTTTTATTTGTCGGCATGTGCAAAAGGCTCAGGTTGGGGAGTAACTTTAGCTACACTATGAAGTATCGAGTGCTAGTAGAGTGCACGAGAGGTGACTTTGATTAGTGAAGTCTTCCACATTTATTTGGGACTAGCAACTGGTATTATGTTAAGTAACGTCCGTCTTAAGTTAGTAGTTGTGGAAATTATGATGATTAAGTTCCGAGGGATTTTCAGGAATAATTTGTAGAAATGATTTTATCTACTTTTGATTATTTTATTGAAATTAAAGTTAGTTGCTCGTTTCAAATTTTTAGGGTGTTACACGTTACTTTCTTTACTCTTCGGTACTACCAATTCTTTCATATGAACTAAATTGAACTTTATTTCTTTCAAATCTAACTATTACATCAGAGTTGAAAGATTAGTGGAAACGTAACTTAATATCTTAGAATACAACAAACATTGATATTGACTAGAATAATACTAGTTGTACTACTTCATGCTATCCCTCTTTACTCCTTACCTGAGATACATACATGTAATACGTAAGCTTTAAGCTTAGTAAGTAGTCATGGTTTCATGAATAAACAACTTTCATAATACTTATCAGTTTATGAATAATAATTCATAAAATACTTGTCATGCTCATGCATAAAACATTCTTTTGAGATCTCACTTGTCACATGTAGTATGCCATACTTGCCTTGAGGTTCAATAACCCCGGGGTCCATAAAAGGCTGCCCCATAAGGTCCGTTTGCAAGACGTACCTTCTTGTCATATATCCCGTACGTTGGATATTATGGTCATACATAACATGTATAAAAAAATTTCATGCCTTGAATACAAAAATGCATATACTTGTAGCATAACATGCCATCATATGTCTTTTGATAAAAAATGTATCATAATCTCATGTACAATAATCATAACAAAATATCTTATCAAAACTATCATAGTGCATAAAATAGTTTCATATAGCATGTATGTATCTCAGTAAATCTCATAACATACTTACCTTGGTTACGCTTAGCTTTCCTTTGATCCCTTACTTTAAGCTTTAGTAGTGTATAGAGAGAGAGAATGAATGATTTTTGGTATGAACCTAATAGCCTCACTTCATCCTCTATTTAAAGGTAAACACAATGCATTAACTACTTGTACTTCTTGCTTTCAAAATCGTATTTTTATAAGAGTTTGACACCTCGTGCTTCTTAGGTTTGCTTTGTTGTGCTTATTAGGTTTGCTTTGTCGTGCTTATTCGCTTTGTCATGCTTATAGCCTTTGCATCGTCGTGCTTATTAGCTTTGCATCGTCGTTCTTATTGGCTTTGCCTTGTCGTGCTTATAGGCTTTGCATTGGCGTGCTTATTAGCTTTTCACCGTCGTGCTTATTAGCTTTGCATCGTCATGATTATTAGCTTTGCCATCTCATACTTCTTAGGGTGTACTTGCTATCACTTATTTTGCCATCTCATCTCTAGTACTTGCTATCACTTATCTTTGCCATATTATCGATAGTACTTGCTAGTAGTTATCTTTGCCGTATCATTACTTGTCTTGCCAACACACTATTTTAGCCTTCCCAACTCATCACTAGATTGCCTAGTCATATTTATTAGGCTTTGTTTGTCACCTATGTAGGTTTGCTTCCTCATGCTTTGGCTTGTAAGTCACTTGTAAGCCATTTATTATTGATAATATGTGTATTTGATAAAGGCTACAGCTGCTGGAACTTTTAGTGTTCTTAATGGAACCATAATTCTTGTTTTTAAAGCTTAAAACATTAAATTCTAACAAAAGTAAAAGTACGGTGTTACAATTTCCTAATCAATATGTCTATTGATTTTTAACTTGTGTCCCAGGTTAAATAAATATTTGAGCTAAAAAGAAATAATTTATTTCTTTCACACAAGCACGAGTCTTTGTGATTCCAATCGCATATCTTCGTGACATTGCCGGAACAGTTTGAGAATTATTTTTTAAAATTTTACTTCAGTGATAACTTGAAGTCCTATCAGAGATACTCCATTGCCAACACTGAACATAGGCCACACAATTATTTTAATTGTTGTGATAACAGTTACTATTGTGTTTCTGTGTTAGTTGATTACCCCATCTTGGTTACTAAAACGCTTTATCTGGTATTTTGCTACTCATCAGTCTCGTCTTTGAAATTACATGATGCTCATGATGCTCCTTATCATCATGAAGGGGAGAAATGATATAGATTCAAAGACACCGATTGTCAAGTTGAGCGGGAGTTAGCAAAAGCTGAGGGGGAGTAACTGTTAGTTAATCAGTTCTGAAATTGATCAGTTCCGAAAAGAGTTCAAGTTGTTCACAAGTGATCAATTTTTCTCTTCCCTTATCAAGTAGTGTTTGCTAGTCAATGTAATTAGTTTTAATGCTTTGTAATCCTAGGTATAAATATGATTAGTTTAGCTTTGTTGTTAAGCAAGCAAGTAATTAGAAGAATCTTAATTGTAATATCTAGAGAGAGTTTCTAGTGACTGAATCTAGAGAGAGAAAGTGTTTCATTCACATGTAAACTCTAGATTTTCTCAAGATCAATGAATATGATGATGATTACCTAATAAAGCTGGTGTTTACAATTGGTAACAGAGCTTTGGGAGATCAATTTGTGCACAATTCATCCAAAATTCATCAAATTTAATGAAGATTTGAAGAAATTTTAAGAAAATTTCCATTTTTGAAGATTTCAAGAACACAAATGGGTTATACACTTCTAGTTTGTTTTTTGATTTGATTTTGACTGCAAAGTACTTCTCCATTGTTATAAATCTGATTTGCATCAAAAGATTTTCAAAAACGAATCCATAATTGAGGAATTTGAAGATTTTGAAAATTTTTGGGTTCTTGAAGAAAAATGAGTTTGTGAGATTTTTTGGAATATGATTTTTCAAATTTGTGTTGTTTTGATTCATTTTTGTGCAAAATCCTTCCTAAAAAGTGTTTTTGGACATGAATCAATCATAAAATTCAAGTTTTGATATCCAAATCTCATTTTAGAAAATTTGAATTTTTTTGGTGTTCTTCGTGTTCTTGAACAAAAGTGTTCAAATCTGAGATTTTGATCCATTTTTGTTGTTGATAAATTGTTGAAAGCTGTTAGTTACTCATTTTGATCCAAAATTAAAGAATTAACAATTGTTTGTAAGTTTTTTTTGTTGTTGCCAGTTTGTTCACGTGAAATAGAAGAAAGAAAGAAAAGCCAACAGCAAAAGTTACTACAAGAATACTTCTCGGATCAGGCTGCATGATTTTTACTTTTCGAATCATACTTCATACTAACTTCTCGGATGCTTCTTTAAAACCACTTTTCGGAACACACACATTTTTTCATGATGTTGAATGTGTGTGCAGTGTGTGTTTATGAGCTGTGTGTGTGTGTGTATGAACTGTGTGTGTGTGTTGTGTGTGTGTGTGTGAGCCGTGTGTGTATGTTGTATGTGTGTGCTGTGTGTTTGAATGTATTGGAGTTCGACAATTATGCTCATCGAATGCTTCAAATCTTGGTGATCTCTCACAATTTGTGTGTGATTTAAGTATTTTAAAACTCAACAGATCAACTTGTTTGGTAATCTTGAGCATGTTGCAAGTTTCTGATTCGAAAAAGTGCAAGAAATTAACGAGTTTTTGAGGTATTAAAGTTTCTTCGCCGGAGACTCATCCGAAAAACGACTTTCACCTGGAAAGTTCTCGGATCATCAAAAGAACTTCTCGGATCCTCTTGATAAACTTCTCGGATCAATATTTGATAAACTTTTCGGATCCTTATCATCCGAAAAGTGAGGTTCTCGGATCTTATTTCATCCGAGAAGTTATCGTCATCTGAAATCACGACTCGCCGAAAAAAAAACAAGGTTCGCCGAAAAAACGTGAGTCAAAGAAAATGGTTGCATGATCGATAATTTTATGTTGCATTCTATTGGATTTCGTTCAAGGGTCACATAGAAACAAAAACGAACGTTTTTGGTCGAGAAATGAGCAAGATATTCGAACTTGAAATCTGCTGATCGTAAAGTTGTGAAGAAGATGAACAGTACTAACGGACCTCCGTTAAGTCCGTTAGTTGTCAAACATTTTTGGTCCTTTTTTCGTTAACTTCCGTTAGATTCATTTGCTTTTTTGTTAATTTTGTTAGTTTTTAATTCATTTTTAGTTCTAAGTTCGTTAGGTCAGTTAGGTAGATTTTGTTAACGATTTTGTTAGTTTTTCCATTAGTTTTATTACTTTTTTAGTCCTTTCCTTTAGGTGTCCGTTAAGTCTGTTATGATAGTTTAGTTTTCGACAGTTTTATTCCCTGGACTTATAGTTTCTTTATTGTGTCAGTTTTGGTCCTTGTAGTTCTAGTTTAGGATTTTGACATTTTTAGTCCCTGTAGTTTAACTTTTAGTTTTTTTTACATTTTTAGTCCCTAGACTTGTTAGTTTTAGAATTTTACATTTTTAGTCCTTTGAGTATTATTTTTCAGTTTTTTTATCATTTTTAGTCCTTATTTTTTTGTCGAGTCTTAGTATTTCTCACTTTTAGTCCTTATTTTTCGTATTAGTTTCATTTTTGTCGGTTTTAGTTGCTATATTTTGTATTTTTGTCATTTTTAGTCATTTTTGTGTCTTTTTAGTCCTTGTTTTTCGTTTAATTTTGTTTTAGTCATTTGTTTGTCGACTTTATCAATTTTTACCTGTAATTGCTCGTAACTGATAAATTTTTCTCCTATTTTGCAGGTTTTGCCAATTAAAGTCCAACATTTTCGCGTAAATTTTTCAAATTTAATTTTTGGAAGACAAATTTATAATTAGTTTTTCAGATTTTAGTTTTGAAATTTTTTCTGACTTTAGTTGTGTTTCTCTGATTTTATATTTTTGAGTGTGCACATAATTCTAACTTCTAAGCGAAGTTTCTCTTGACGATCACTCTATTAGGTATGTTTTCGGCAATTTTTTTTGGTATTTTTCATCTAATTTTTTCTGTGTGTTATATTTTTAAGGATTATTTCAATATATACTCTTACAACAATGACTAAATCTGATAATGATTACATCTATTGTCAATATTTGAAGATAGAAGAATTACAAAGGAAAAATGCAGATCTTCAAGCTCAACTTGAAAAGAATAAGATTCTTGATATTTCAAACCTTCAAGGCCAGATAAAAATGCTTAAAGAAAAAACAACAGTTCTGGAAAATGAAAATGTTGATCTGAAGAAACATATTTCAGAAATATCTTTCTCAAATGAAAAGTTTCTTTTAGAAAAACGCAATATTAAACTTTCAAACAGGATTACTGATCTTGAATCTCATATTGCAGATCTTGAAGCAAAGAGAGACAACTCAATTCATAACGATGAAATCAAGAAGCTTCAAGAGACGACAACATCGTTTGAAAGAGAAAATACCAAGCTGAAAGAAACGATTTGTTTGGGAACAAAAGTTTTAGAATCTGAAAGAAATGAGTATAAAAGAAAAATCTTCTCCTGTGAGACTATAAATATAAAACTTTCAAAACAAAATTCAGATTTTGAAAATGTTTTATTTTTAGAAAAAGAAAAACTTGAGAAAGAGAGATCTGAGTTTGAAGCTGAACGAAAATCTTTTGTAGAAAAGTCAACTAAGCTTTCACACAAAATATCTAATTTGGAAACAGAACTTGAAATGGATAGAAAAGAGCTTTAAAAGATCAAAGTTGAAGGTTTTAGAGTAAAAGGTATGAAAGATGATTTTTTAGATGAAAGAGATTTTTTTTCAAAATGAAATAAAGAAGCTAACAAAATATTTATTTGGTTTATCAACAGATATTATGAATGAGCAAAAGGTAAAATCTGATCTTCAAAAGAAATATGATCTAATTTTTGAAGAGAGAAATGTTTTACTTAACAAAGTTAAAGAACTTGAAGAGATTATCTTTAAGGTTGAAGTTTCTAAACAAGTTAGTCCTGACACGATTAATCAGACTCCACTTGTTGACTCAACTAATTCTGAATGTTCGTTTAAGACGGCTTCAAGTTCAATCTTTAAAAACATTTTTCAAAAGAATTTGACACATCAAATGATTTCTGCATATCCTCTATACCTCTAGGATCTTAACTTATTTTCTACGTTTAACATCTTTCTGTCCATATTCAATATTACTGGAACTATATCCAAGACTTATATCTTCAACTTTTCATCTATGTGTCCTCGTACCTGGCGATATTTATTAATTATATTGACATTTTCAATAATATCAAGATATATAATAACTTGACATTTAGGTCCTGTCATGACTTACGTACTTAGATCTAGGTTTAAGACAAGGTTTACAAAACCTAATTTACATAAACCCTTTGCTCTGATACCAACTTGTAACGCCCCGTTTTTCCAAAATTCGGGTGCCGTTATGTAACACCCCAAAATTTGAGAAAACACATTTTCGGGATTCACGGACGTTCGCAAGGCACAAGGCCGGACATCCGCAAGGTGCGGAAGTCCGCAGGTCATCCGCGGAAGCAACAGAGCTTTTTGGGGATTTCGGCAATAGCGAGTCGGACGTCCGCGAAGTGCCATGCAGACGTTCGCGAAGCATCTGATGAGATATTGTGGGTTTTTAACCCTTTTTCCCTCTCTCTTTTCCCTCATTCACCTTTAACCTCAAACCCTTCTCCCTCTCTCTCTAAAATCGTTTTCTCTCAAGAAAACCCCAAACCTCCCCTCTCCTCTTCATCTTCTTCCCCAAATCAAACCCTCACCATTGTTGGACACCTTAACCCTTTTCAAGGAAACCTTCCACTTCACCTTCTTCATCAATTTCTAGGGTTTCACACCAACCCTTTTTCCTCCATTGTGAAGATTTGTAGAGTGTGGTTCTTTTGGTGATGCTAGAAGTATAGTGGTTGGTGGATTCATGTTTGGTTAAGGTAATCTTCTCTTCTCTTCATTTTGAAGTTAGGGTTTTGAGATAAGTGGGTATTTCGGTATAAAATGGTTGGTGGATGGCTTTTCATGGTTAGATCTAATTATTGTGGTTGGAAACTTATGGATCTAGGTTTTTGGAGGTTTTAGCTTGAAGATGCAAGATGCATCAAAGGAACTTACGTTTGGGGAAATTGTAGATTTAGCCTAAATCTAGCAAGGTGAGTTTAAGTTGCTTTGTGAAAACTTTGTACATGCAAAAAATGTTTTATTCCATGTAATTATGTGTTTACGTGAAAATTATCTAATGTTGGGTTATTTAGTGGATTTTAACCTTTGAAATGTTTAACTTGGTAAATGTGGTAAAATGCCCATGTTTGGGATTTTTGGGAAAACTTGATAAGTAAATCATAAACGAAAATGTTTTGATGATTTATTGGCCAAATGTAGATCATTTGGTGAAAATGCACTTTTAGTGCTTATTTGGAAATATGCATTGTTTATATTATGATACGGTTTGGAAATACGCATAAGTTATGTTATGGGACGGTTTGAAAGGGTAAACGATATGAGTTGCTTTGGAAAATGGGATGTCCCACCCAATGTTGTGTTTTGGGTTATTCATGAATTTAAAACGGATGTTCGCATAAACGTGTGTTGTTTGTGTTTAATTCATTTCATGGCTTTTACTAATGGTCATTTGATTTATGGAGCCCATGGCTCGGTTTTGACTCCGTTGGGTCTTGGGAACATTTGTCCGATTTTGATAGCTCAATGTTGGGCGTTTGATTATGTTTTGCATTTAATGCATCTTATTTAAGAATTACATGTTTTGAATGCGCTAGTTCATTCGTTTGGGGTCATGTAATGTTATATTAGTAATGCAATGGATCCATAAGTACTATAGTCATTATGCCGATGTTAGGACGATAGTTTTCCACATCGCGGCACGGTTAGGCATCGACAGTATGGTGTAAGTCCTACGTGCGAATACGTTTTAGTCATTATGCCGATGATGGGACGATAGTTTTCCACATCGCGGCACGGTTAGGCATCAACGGTATGGTATAAGTCCTACGTTCGAATATGTTAAGTATGTTGCCCCAATTTGGGTGTGGTTTTAAGTGGCCACACTCGGCATCCGTTATATGTCTTGTTAAGCATTTGGCTTTACCAACTTGTCAAGTGGCTTACTTTTGTGTTCCGTCACTTTCATGGTAAGCGGGTCTCCCCCGTCGTCGAAAGGTGTTGTTTCGGGTAATTACTTTTATCCATGTTTTCGGTGACGTAATTATATGTTTCAATGGATTGTTTTCCATGACTTATGGGCAGTGTATTATGTTTAATTCTGGTTGGGATCTTTTGAATAATGGAGTTTTACTCACGTTTATAACATTTGGGAATTTAATGTTTATTCACATTTTGGGTGAGTTTTGGGTTTGAGCTTACATCGCAAAGATATGTTTTACGTGGCGTTGCTATCGTCTAATACATATTCTTGGAAATCAGATTGTCTTCATATTTAATGCAAATCAATTTGAGAATCATGTTATATTAAAGATTTCAGCATGGGAATTGTGTGAGTTGGAAAATGGGTGATTTGCATTTAAAGTAAACTCTTTTGAAATCATGACTAAAGCTACATCCCTCTCGATTTATGAATTTATATAGTCATGATAAAATGCTTGAACTCACTAGGCGTTAGCCTAACCCTTTTTATTTGTCGGCATGTGCAAAAGGCTCAGGTTGGGGAGTAGCTTTAGCTACACTATGAAGTGTCGAGTGCTAGTAGAGTGCACGAGAGGTGACATTGATTAGTGAAGTCTTCCGCATTTATTTGGGACTAGCAACTGGTATTATGTTAAGTAACGCCCGTCTTAAGTTAGTAGTTGTGGAAATTATGATGTTTAAGTTCCGAGGGATTTTCAGGAACAATTTGTAGAAATGATTTTATCTACTTTTGATTATTTTATTGAAATTAAAGTTAGTTTCTCGTTTCAAATTTTTAGGGTGTTACACGTTACTTTCTTTACTCTTCGGTACTACCAATTCTTTCATATGAACTAAATTGAACTTTATTTCTTTCAAATCTAACTATTACATCAGAGTTGAAAGATTAGTGGAAACGTAACTTAATAGCTTAGAATACAACAAACATTGATATTGACTAGAATAATACTAGTTGTACTACTTCATGCTATCCCTCTTTACTCCTTACCTGAGATACATACATGTAATACGTAAGCTTTAAGCTTAGTAAGTAGTCATGGTTTCATGAATAAACAACTTTCATAATACTTATCAATTTATGAATAATAATTCATAAAATACTTGTCATACTCATGCATAAAACATTCTTTTGAGATCTCACTTGTCACATGAAGTATGCCATACTTGCCTTGAGGTTCAATAACCTCGGGGTCCATAAAAGGCTGCCCCATAAGGTCCGTTTGCAAGACGTACCTTCTTGTCATATATCCCGTACGTTGGATATTATGGTCATACATAACATGTATAAAAACTTTTCATGCCTTGAATACAAAAATGCATATACTTGTAGCATAACATGCCATCATATGTCTTTTGATAAAAAATGTATCATAATCTCATGTACAATAATCATAACAAAATATCTTATCAAAACTATCATAGTGCATAAAATAGTTTCATATAGCATGTATGTATCTCAGTAAATCTCATAACATACTTACCTTGGTTACGCTTAGCTTTCCTTTGATCTCTTACTTTTAGCTTTAGTAGTGTATAGAGAGAGAGAATGAATGATTTTTGGTATGAACCTAATAGCCTCACTTCATCCTCTATTTATAGGTAAACACAATGCATTAACTACTTGTACTTCTTGCTTTCAAAATCGTATTTTTATAAGAGTTTGACACCTCGTGCTTCTTAGGTTTGCTTTGTTGTGCTTATTAGGTTTGCTTTGTCGTGCTTATTCGCTTTGTCATGCTTATAGGCTTTGCATCGTCGTGCTTATTAGCTTTGCATCGTCGTGCTTATTGGCTTTACATTGTCGTGCTTATAGGCTTTGCATCGTCATGCTTACTAGCTTTACCATCTCATACTTCTTAGGGTGTACTTGCTATCACTTATCTTTGCCATCTCATCACTAGTACTTGCTATCACTTATCTTTGCCATATTATCGATAGTACTTGCTAGTAGTTATCTTTGCCGTATCATTACTTGTCTTGCCAACACACTATTTTAGCCTTCCCAACTCATCACTAGATTGCCTAGTCATATTTATTAGGCTTTGTTTGTCACCTATGTAGGTTTGCTTCCTCATGCTTTGGCTTGTAAGTCACTTGTAAGCCATTTATTATTGATAATATGTGTATTTGATGAAGGCTACAACTGCTGGAATTTTAGTGTTCTTAATGGAACCATAATTCTTGTTTTTAAACCTTAAAACATTAAATTCTAACAAAAGTAAAAGTACGGTGTTACAATTTCCTAATCAATATGTCTATTGATTTTTAACTTGTGTCCCAGGTTAAATAAATATTTGAGCTAAAAAGATATAATTTATTTCTTTCACACAAGCACGAGTCTTTCTGATTTCAATCGCATATCTTCGTGACATTGCCGGAACAGTTTGAGAATTAATTTTTAAAATTTTACTTCAATGATAACTTAAAGTCCTATCAGAGATACTCCATTGCCAACTCTGAACATAGGCCACACAATTATTTTAATTGTTGTGATAACAATTACTACTGTGTTTCTGTGTTAGTTGATTACCCCATCTTGGTTACTAAAACGCTTTATCTGGTATTTTGCTACTCATCAGTCTCGTCTTTGAAATTACATGATGCTCATGATGCTCCTTATCATCATGAAGGGGAGAAATGATATAGATTCAAAGACATCGATTGTCAAGTTGAGCGGGAGTTAGCAAAAGCTGAGGGGGAGTAACTGTTAGTTAATCAGTTCTGAAATTGATCAGTTCCGAAAAGAGTTCAAGTTGTTCACAAGTGATCAATTTTTCTCTTCCCTTATCAAGTGGTGTTTGCTAGTCAATGTTATTAGTTTTAATGCTTTGTAATCCTAGGTATAAATATGATTAGTTTAGCTTTGTTGTTAAGCAAGCAAGTAATTAGAAGAATCTTAATTGTAATATATAGAGAGTTTCTAGTGACTGAATCTAGAGAGAGAAAGTGTTTCATTCACATGTAAACTCTAGATTTTCTCAAGATCAATGAATATGATGATGATTACCTAATAAATCTGGTCTTTACAATTGGTAACAGAGCTTTGGGAGTCCAATTTGTGCACAATTCATCCAAAATTCATCAAATTTAATGAAGATTTGAAGAAATTTTAAGAAAATTTCCATTTTTGAAGATTTCAAGAACACAAATGGGTTATACACTTCTAGTTTGTTTTTTGATTTGATTCATTTTTGTGCAAAATCCTATCTAAAAAGTGTTTTTGGACATGAATCAATCATAAAATTCAAGTTTTGATATCCAAATCTCATTTTAGAAAATTTGAATTTTTTTGGTGTTCTTCGTGTTCTTGAACAAAAGTGTTCAAATATGAGATTTTGATCCATTTTTGTTGTTGATATATTGTTGAAAGCTGTTAGTTACTGATTTTGATACAAAATTAAAGAATTAACAATTGTTTGTAAGCTTTTTTTGTTGTTGGCAGTTTGTTCACGTGAAATAGAAGAAAGAAAAGTCAACAGCAAAAGTTACTACAAGAATACTTCTTGGATCAGGCTGCATGATTTTTACTTTTCGAATCATACTCCATACTAACTTCTCGGATTCTTCTTTAAAACCACTTTTCGGATCACACACATTTTTTTCATGATGTTGAATGTGTGTGCAGTGTGTGTTTATGAGCTGTGTGTGTGTGTATGAACTGTGTGTGTGTGAGTTGTGTGTGTGTGTGTGAGAGTCGTGTGTGTGTATGATGTATGTGTGTGCTGTGTGTTTGAATGTATTGGAGTTCGACAATGATGCTCATCGAATGCTTCAAATCTTGGTGATCAATCTCACAATTTGTGTGTGATTTAAGTATTTTAAAACTCAACATATCAACTTGTTTGGTAATCTTGAGCATGTTGCAAGTTTCTGATTCGAAAAAGTGCAAGAAATTAACGAGTTTTTGAGGTATTAAAGTTTCTTCGCCGGAGACTCTTCGGAAAAACGACTTTCACCTGGAAAGTTCTCGGATCATCAAAAGAACTTCTCGGATCCTCTTGATAAACTTCCCGGATCCTTTAATAAGTTTTCGGATCAATCTTTGATAAACTTTTCGGATCCTTATCATCCGAAAAGTGAGGTTCTCGGATCTTATTTCATCGGAGAAGTTATCGTCATCTGAAATCACGCCTCGCCGAAAAAAAACAAGGTTCGCCGGAAAAACGTGAGTCACAGAAAATGGTTGCATGATCGATAATTGTTGGTTGCATTCTATTGGATTTCGTTCAAGGGTCACATAGAAACAAAAACGAACGTTTTTGGTCGAGGAGCAAGATATTCGAACTTGAAATCTGCAGATCGTAAAGTTGTGAAGTAGATGAACAGTACTAACGGACCTCCGTTAAGTCCGTTAGTTGTCAAAAAAAATTGGTCCTTTTTTTGTTAACTTCCGTTAGATTCGTTTGCTTTTTCGTTAATTTTGTTAGTTTTTAATTCATTTTTAGTCCTATGTTCGTTAGGTCAGTTAGGTAGATTTTGTTAACGATTTTGTTAGTTTTTCCGTTAGTTTTATTACTTTTTTAGTCCTTTCCTTTACGTGTCCGTTAAGTCTGTAATGATAGTTTAGTTTTCGACAGTTTTAGTCCTTGGACTTATAGTTTCTTTATTGTCTCAGTTTTGGTCCTTGTAGTTCTAGTTTAAGATTTTTACATTTTTAGTCCATGTAGTTTAACTTTTAGTTTTTTTTTTACATTTTCAATCCCTAGACTTGTTAGTTTTATAATTTTTATCATTTTTAGTCCTTATTTTTTTGTCGAGTCTTAGTATTTCTCACTTTTAGTCCTTATTTTTTGTATTAGTTTCATTTTTGTCGGTTTTAGTCCCTATATTTTGTATTTTTGTCATTTTTAGTCATTTTTGTGTCTTTTTAGTCCTTGTTTTTCGTTTAACTTTGTTTTAGTCATTTGTTGGTCGATTTTATCAATTTTTACCTGTAATTGCTCGTAACTGACAAATTTTTCTCTTATTTTGCAGGTTTTGCCAATTAAAATCCAACATTTTCGCGTAAAATTTTCAAATTTAATTTTTGGAAGACAAATTTATAATTTGTTTTTCAGATTTTATTTTTGAAATTTTTTCTGACTTTAGTTGTGTTTCTCTGATTTTATATTTTTGAGTGTGCACATAATTCTAACTTCTAAGCGAAGTTTCTCTTGACGATCACTCTATTAGGTATATTTTCGGCAATTTTGTTTTGGTATTTTTCATCTAATTTTTTCTGTGTGTTCTATTTTTCAGGATTATTTCAATATATACTCTTACAACCATGACTAAATCTGATAACGATTACATCTATTGTCAATATTTGAAGATAGAAGAATTACAAAGGAAAAATGCAGATCTTCAAGCTCAACTTGAAAAGAATAAGATTCTTGATATTTCAAACCTTCAAGACCAGATAAAAATGCTTAAAGAGAAAACAACAGTTCTGGAAAATGAAAATGTTGATCTGAAGAAACATATTTCAGAAATATCTTTCTCAAATGAAAAGTTTCTTTTAGAAAAACGCAATATTAAACTTTCAAACAGGATTACTGATCATGAATCTCATATTGCAGATCTTGAAGCAAAGAGAGACAACTCAATTCATTACGATGAAATCAAGAAGCTTCAAGAGACGACATCATCGTTTGAAAGAGAAAATACCAAGCTGAAATAAACGATTTGTTTGGGAACAAAAGTTTTAGAATCTGAAAGAAATGAGTCTAAAAGAAAAATCTTCTCCTGTGAGACTATAAATATAAAACTTTCAAAACAAATTTCAGATTTTGAAAAAGTTTTATTTTTAGAAAAAGAAAAACTTGAGAAAGAGAGATCTGAGTTTGAAGCTGAACGAAAATCTTTTGTAGAAAAGTCATCTAAGCTTTCACACAAAATATCTAATTTGGAAACAGAACTTGAAATGGATAGAAAAGAGCTTGAAAAGATCAAAGTTGAAAGTTTTAGAGCAAAAAGTGTGAAAGATGATTTTTTTAGATGAAAGAGATTTTTTTTCAAAATGAAATAAAGAAGCTAACAAAATATTTATTTGGTTTATCAACAAATATTATGAAGGAGCAAAAGGTAAAATCTGATCTTCAAAAGAAATATGATCTAATTTTTGAATAGAGAAATGTTTTACTTAACAAAGTTAAAGAACTTGAAGAAATTATCTTTAAGGTTGAAGTTTCTAAACAAGTTAGTCCTGGCACGATTAATCAGACTCCACTTGTTGACTCAACTAATTCTGAATGTTCGTTTAAGACGGCTTCAAGTTCAATCTTTAAAAACATTTTTTCAAAAGAATTTGACAAATCAAATGATTTCTCAAAAGATCAGATTCATCCTTCCAATCTCTTTTTATACTCCTTTGTTTGATAATTTAGATAATAATTTGAATGTTCCTAAAGTTGATACTTCTTCTAAGCCTAAAGATAATCAAATGTTCAAGAAAGTAAAGATGGAATGGAGAGTGAAAGGTACAACTCCTACCAAAGAAGTTCCTAAATCAAAGATTCCCACTCCAAATGCCAACAAGAACAAAGCATATCAAGGTACGTACGTCTTTTGTCAAACCTGATTTAGTTTATTCTGTAAATCAATTAATCAGGTTAGCATAAAAGAAAATTTGTTGTTGTTACTGTGGAACTAATGATTTTGTCCATAAAGATTATATTTCATATTGGTATGGTTCTTACCGAGTTTCTTCAAAGAAATCTGCAACTAACAAACCAGGACCCAAGTTCCGTTGGGTACCAAAATCTGCTTAATTTGTTTTGCAGGTTCATCATGTGTAGTGCTGATTGTTATACGTATAACAAACACATGACTGGAAAACAGAAGAGACGTTGTGCAGAATTTTGAAGAAGAGTATATGTAATTTTGAGGGGGAATAAAAGAGTTTAGACTTCTGAATACAACAGTTCAAAACTCGCTCTTCAAAGACATTGACTTCTGAATAATTCAGTTCAGAACCCGTACTTCAATGATTTTGACTTCTGATCATATCAGATCAGGACTCGTTCTTCAACAACTATGATTTCTGAATTTACTTTTATCCTAGTAATTCAGAACTCGTTTCAATGATTATGGATATTTTGATCCAAGTCTTGTTATTTGTGGAGATTTTGTCAAATTAAAGATCTTTTTCACATGTTAAGGGGGAGCTTATCTGATTTTAAATCATCTTATCATGATTTGAAGCGGAGCTCAAACATTTCTGAATGTAAGTATCTTCTGATCTTACTCTCTGATTGTTTAAAAGAAGAACGACTTTCAAGCATGAAAAATGTTTTATTAAATGTTCAATCCACTTCTCTAATTCAAACATATTTTATAATTTTAGAAGTGTGATTTTAAATGTTTTTCACATATATATATATATATACATATATATATATAATATCTCGAATTATCGTAACATAAATTCCGACCGTGTGTTTTCTAAGATTAATACTTGCGTATTATCTTTTCTATGCTTTCAAGTATTCATACACACCGTATTCATACAGACCGGTACAGCTTCATATTGACTTTGCTATTACCATGTCTCCAAACAAAACAATTTTTTTGATGGTAATTAGGTAATACTCCCGTTTGTATTTCAATTTTGTTGAGCATCACATTTTTTTTCAGCATGAGAATTAACCATTTCATTCAAAGATTGTTTATATTTGTTCATATAAACAAATTTCAATTCTTTGATACCCTAAACCTTACATGATTATCATTCATATTTGATCTGATTGATACATTGTCAGATTCTCATACAAGTCTTTTGAATTCATTTCATTCATCCATTATCCTTTATTTGAGAAATCTTCATGTTCAAATGCTCAAATATTTCATGATATTATTGTAGAGCATACATTGTGATGACAATGTCATTCAAATGCTTAGATTCATATTTGTTCAAGCTAAACTGTTGAACAACACAAAACTTTTAGGACAAAATTTCATGGGATCAGTGTGAGATTATTATACTTCTATGGATTCACGTTAACCAGTGTTTCCTACCCAAGAAGTTATCCTTGAGTGATTGAGGGGTGAGGGGTCGAAATCAAAGAGTGGGGGAGATAACTCATCCGGTTGAGTAATCTCATTGTGCTGAGGTAAATGTAAATGAGAGTTTCGGTAGAAGTGAGCAGATTAAAAACAGAAAAAGGGTGTGAGAACATAGTTAAAAGAATAAAAGAACTCTACACCAACCGTTTTCTGAGCCGGGAAGCCACATTACTGATTGGTTCATATTCTTTCGTGACCATCATTGAAACATGCAGTTAGCCCATGCCAACTCTTGCTTTAACCCCACCAGCTACACATTTCTTTCTCAACAAAGAAATGTTTCATTTTTCTTGGGGACGCAGCATATAATCTATCTGATCTTCACTAGGAAGATTTGGATATTGAAAAAGAAGGAAGTTTGCCCCACCTTCGCTCTTCATTCATGCACATTGAGTCCGTGGAAAATTGTTGTTGTCTCAACAGTTTACACGCTTTGAGCCTTTTATTCAAGCATATGTTACTTTATTCTTTCTACACATGCACGTACACACAAGGAATATGTTTTCTTGTCATAACGTTCATAGAAATTCCTTTGTGGTTTTTTGATGATTGAATGGAAGCCCTGGGGGAGTGAACATCAAAAACTCCTTTCCAAAGTACATCCGTTGTACTAAGTGGCTCCGTACTGCTTACAGGCATTTTAACTGATTCATCCGTTGTTTCAGGGTTACCACATTCTTTCTATGTGAATTTGAAAAGATTTGGATAAATTCTTTTGGAATTGACGGTTTATCAGATAAAAAAGGAGGACAATGTTACTTGTGGTGAACAAAGTGCGTGCTGGAATTGATAAAGGTTTTGATGATCATGATGCTCACAGTCATCAAAAAGGGGAGAAATAGTATACTGCAGAACAGGGGGAGAAATAATACCCTAAAGAAAAGGGAGATTTGTCATTGAAAGATTAAGGTGGAGAAATGATTTGCTAAAGTCAACAAGATGTTTCAAGAGAGTTCGTTATTCAAAGACAATTTCAAGGTCAAAGAGATGAAGATACAAAGTTCAAGAAATCATTCAAAGAGTTTGAGTTCAAAGCTTCAAAGACTACAACTTCAAAGACTTTAAAGCTGCAAAGATCTGAAATTCGCGTTCAAGACTTGATGAATATTTGTTGAAGAGTACAATTCAAGATGAGTGACTTTTCATTGTGAAAGACGAAGACCTTTTAATTTGACTGAAGATTCTTTAAAGCTGAAAGTTTGAAGGCTGTCAAAGCATCTAGTTCAACGTGAACTTGTGAAAATAAAGATGTTTGAAGATTGTCAGAGCTTCAATGTTTAAAGCAGCCAGAGTTAAAGTTTTGAAGATCAAGTGCTGAAGACTGCTGCCACATTGTTTTTAAATCTTGAATCCAAAGGGGGAGAATGTTAGCGCACAAAATTGTATTCAAGATTTATTGTAAGTCTTGTAATAGTCAATTAGTGTAAGTCAAAGTCAAAGTAGCTTAAGTAGAAAGTCAATGTAATTAGTTTTAATGCTTTGTAATCCTATGTATAAATATGATTAGTTTAGCTTTGTTGTTAAGCAAGCAAGTAATTAGAAGGATCTTAATTGTAATATCTGGAGAGAGTTTATAGTGAGAATCTAGAGAGAGAAAGTGTTTCATTCACATGTAAACTCTAGATTTCTCAAGATCAATGAATATTATGATGATTACCTAATAGATCTGGTGTTTACAACTACAAATTATTATTTTCCTCCTTCGAGCATACTGGTTCTACAAGTTCTTAAAGCTGAAAGCCAATTCAACTCGCAGTTCAAAGACATGTTCTTGATTCTAAACTGAAGATGCACTGTGGGATGTCACGTAACTCGCACATTATCAATCTTGTGTGCTTATCCGATCTATTGAGTTCCTACAATTGAAAGTTGTTTTTCGTGCACTCAGTCGAGATTATTATCCATTGAATCTGGTGATAAAGTTGAAGATATGAAGACAAAGAGCTTTATTCAAGGGGGAGCCTGGAAAGACATGAAGACAAGCAACACCAAAGTGTTTCAAAGATTCAAGAGGAAGAGAAGATCAAGACTTAAAGTTTTCAAGACCAATTTTTCTTTATATAACTTTAGGGGGAGATTGTTAGGACCATAAATGTCCTACATATTAGAAAGTTATATAAAGAATTATAGAGTTTAGTTATTTAATTGTAAAAGCCTTTATTGTTTAATGGGCTTAGTTTAGTTTAATGAGCCATGGGCTTGAAGCTTAAGCCCTTGGTATATAAGGTTTAGTTTAAACTTGTTTTAGGAAAGAGAGCTTAGAAGAGAAATCACCCATAACCATTACACACGCATTGTAAACACTCTGAATGGTTTCTCATATATTGAATGAATGAGATGGATGACATATTGAAATCAACTGTGTTTATTGTTTATTGATTACCGATTTCTTCATTATTGCACTAATCTGGGATCCACAAACCCTAGACTTGATATTCTAACAGAAGACTTATCCTATCATCTTTATCTTGAAACACTAACACATTGAGTGATTTAAGACCTAGAATATGAACAAACACATATACACTTCGAACAAAAACCCTAAACTCATATTCATATAATCTAAATAGGTATAAAAAGATGAATTGTTAGGACATTATTGTATTCAAGATTTACTGTAAAGTCAATATCTTGTATTAGTCAATGTTATCTTGTAAAAGCCTTTATACATTGTAAGTTGTAGGTATAAATAGGTTTGTCATGTAATAGTTAGAAGTAACTCTTCAGAACTCTTGTAACTTTGTCATTTTACTTACATTGAGAATATATGGATACTAAATTTGGGATCAACATTTGGTATCAGAGCACAGACAGAAGATTCAGACAGATTCTAGATGGATTTTTGAAAGATTTCTTGGATTTTTGGGAAGAACTCAAATACTATTCATCAAATTTTTCCGAAATTCTTCATTTTTGATCAAGTGGATCGAAGTTTGTTACCACTGTACTCGGTTTATCATCCTGAACATAATTATTTCAGGAATCCAGACCTAATTTTGTCTAGTTTGTGAGAATTTGAAAGATTTGTTCAAAACTTTTCAAGAAACTGTTTTGAGATCAAATCCTGTGATTTTGGAAGAATTAGGCTTTGAAACAAACTAGAAAAGTGTTCGTAATCTGTTTTCGAACAAATCTGCAAAGGTTCATTAAAATTGATCAAGAACTGAAGATTTTATGGATAAAAGTTTGATTTTATGTGAAGAACTCGCAAGATCTGAAGAACTCGCAAGACTCATCAAGAACTCGCAAGCATCATAAGTCAAGAACTCGCATACGTCAAGAACTCGCAAAGAACTCAGTTTGTTGCGAGTTGTAAAAAATTCGCATTCAGTTTGTTGCGAATAGCTTAGTGTTCGTATCAAGGCTATTGCGAGTTGTGAGGAACTCGCATCCTTCTTGATAAGAGAAGTGAGGAACTCTCATCCTTCTTGATAAGAGAAGTGAGGAACTCTCATCAGCTTGATAAGAGAAGTGAGGAACTCGCATCAGGCTTGATAAGGGAAGTGAGAAACTCGCATCAGGCTTGATAAGAAAAGTGAGGAACTCTCATCAGCTTGATAAGAGAAGTGAGGAACTCGCATCAGCTTGATAATAGAAGTAAGGAACTCTTATCAGCTTGCTAAGAGTTTTGAGGAAGTCTCATCAGTCAGTTGCAAGAAGTGTGGAATTCGCATCAAGGTTGTTGCGAAAAGTTTCTTTACATATTTCAGTTTGTTGCGAGAAGTTCTATGAACTGAATGTGTTGCGAGAAGTTTGCCAAAATAATAACTTTTTCAAGTTGGATAAGAAAACTTTTTCTAAAAAGGTTTTCCAAGTGTATTTCATACACTCTTTCTGAATCTCTGAAAGATCTATAATCTATTGACCATAATCATGTCTATGTCTGATGATCAGATATTTTACCATCAACATTTGGTAATAGAGGATTTTCGAAAAAAGATTACTTATCTTGAAGCAAAGAAAGAAAAATCAATTCTTCACGATGAAATCAAGAAGCTTCAAGAGACGACAAATTGTTTTCAAAGAGAAAATGTTGATCTGAAAAGCATTGAAGACAAGAGAGAGAAGGGGAAGTCATATGTTAGAGATCAATTGAAAAAACTTCAAGAGAAAGGAATTACTGTGGAAAGTGAAAACGCTGAATTGAAGAAGAAGCTTTCTGATCTTGAAAGGGAGCTACTAGAGTTGAAAGAAGTTCGAGCCGAAAAGGACAAAGTTGTCAAGATACTTGTGTTTGACAACACTGATTTTCAAAACAGGAAAACTTGTTTAGAAAAGAACTTTGAAGCCGAAATAAATTCTTTTAAAGAAAAGTCTTTTGAGTTTTCAAGAAAAATATATTTCTTGGAAATTGAAAATACTGACTTGAAAAGAAAAATTTCTGTTTTTGAATATCAGTTTTCAAAAGACAAAGAAGAGCTTGAAAATATTTGTGCTTAAAAGTTGTCATCTTTTTCGAAGAAAGCATTTGAAGAAAAGAAAGCAATTGAGCTTAAATGTATAAAACTTTCGAAACAAGTTTCTGATTTTGAAAAAGTTCTTAGAAAAAGAGAAACTTGAGAAAGAAAGAGCTGATTTTGGAATTGAACAAAAATCTTTTGAGATTAAAAGTTCTGAGCTTTTCGTGAAAATCTCTGAATTAGAAAACACTTTGGAGAAAGAAAGAAGAGTTTTTGCGGAAAAGAAAGATCTCTTTGAAAAGGAAAATAAAAATCTTAAAAGGAAAAATATGGAGATTTTCAAAGAGATAACTGATAAAAGGAAATTTTTGGAAAAAGATTTTGAATCAGAACGAAAATATTTTGAAGATGCGACTCTTAATCTTACAAGAAAATTATCTGGTTTTTCAGCAGATATTATGAAGGATCAAATGATAAAATCTGATCTCCAAAAGAAATATGATCTAATTTTTAAAGAGAAAAATGTTTTGATCAACAAAATCAAAGAACTTGAAGACATCATTTTTAAAGCTGATGTTTCAAAAGAAGCAAGTCCTAAATCATTTATTCAGACTCCGCTTGTAGATTCAAATGATTCTGAATGTTCTTTTAAAACTGCTTCAAGTTCAATTTTTAAAAACATTTCTTCGAAACAATCTAATAGATCAAATAATTTCTCAAAAGATCAGATTCGGTCTTCAAATCTCTTCTATAATCCTCTGCTTGATAAATCATATGATAATCCATAGGTGCCTAAAGTTGATACTCCTTCCAAGCCTAAAGAAACTCCAGTCTTCAAGAAGGTGAAAATGGAATGGAGGGTCAAAGGCACAACAGCTTCGAAGAAAGATGTACCAAAATCATCTGCTTCCACATCAAATTCAAAGAGGAACAATGCTCCGAAAGGTAAATCTTTTGTTCCACCTAATCATGTTTATTCTAAAATCATCTGATTAGGTTGGCACACAAGCTAATTTGTTGTTCCTACTGTGAATCAAATGATTTTGTGCATAAAGATTATGCTTCTTATTGGACAGTACTTACCGAGTTTCTTCAATGAAAACTGAACCTAACAAACCAGGACCCAAGTTCCGTTGGGTACCAAAATCAACTTAATTTGTTTTGCAGGTTCATCATGTGTAGTGCTACATGTTATAAATATACCACACACATGACTGAAAAACAAAAGAGAAGTTGTGCAGAAATTTGAAGAAAAGTATATGTACTTTTAAGGGGGAGCATAAAAGTTAGACTTCTGAATACAGCAGTTCAGAACTCGTTCCTCAAAGATAATTAGCTTCTGAATAATTCAGTTCAAAACCCATACTTTAACGATTTTGACTTCTGATCATATCATGACTCGTTCTTCAACGACTATGACTTCTGAATTTATCTTTAATCCTGGTAATTCAGAACTCATTTTAATGATTAAGGATATGTTGATCCAAGTCTTGTTATTTGTGCAGATTTTGTCAAAATAAATATCTTTTGCACATGTTAAGGGATTGTTGGGTCATTGACCAACATCTTCCTAAATCGAAACGTGGCGCCGGCTGCTATGCTATATGGAAATAAGTTGCACCTTCTCCACTAGCAATTGCTTTTGGCGTAGTGGTAAGCGCTTGGGTACTAACATGTGGTATCAGAGCAGGTCACGGGTTCGAATCCTATGGAGTGCATTTAAAAAATGCCAAAGGCATGTTGTGCAGCCATTGACTTCTAGCGAAGCTCTCGTTAGTGCTGGCAGATGCTGGGGGGGGGGGATTGTTGGATCATTGACCAGCATCTTCCTAAACAGAAACGTGGCGCTGGCTGCTATGCTATATGGAAATAAGTTGCGCCTTCTCCACCAACAATTGCTTTTGGCGTAGTGGTAAGCGCTTGGATCCTAACAGGGAGCTTATACGATTTTAAATCATTGTATCATGATTTGAGGGGGAGCTCAAACATTTCTTACTGTATGTATCTTCAAGACTCAATCTGAGATTGTTTGAAAGAAGAACGACTTTCAAGCATGAAAAACGTTTTCTTAAATGTTCAAACCACTTCTCTAATTCAAACAGATTTTATAATTTTAGATGTGTGATTTTAAATGTTTTTCATATATATACATATATATATATATATATATATATATATATATATATATATATATATATATATATATATATATATATATATATATATATCTCGGATTATCGTAACATTAATTATGACCGTGTGTTTCTATAACATCCCGACATTTTGTTATATTATATCTTATTATAAGGAAAGTTGTTTTGTAAGTATGTTGTAGGTTTGTACTATATTTGCTAAAATATAAAGTTATGAGGTTAAAAGAATGAAAAGTCAAAATTTGAGTTAACTTTGATATTTTACAAAGTAGAAGGTGTGCGGAGTCATTTAGAGATAGTGTGTGTGGTTAAGAGGCTGAATTGGGTGAAATATCTTATTTTTGGGCTGAGGTCAGTCAAGAGAAAGGAAGAGAGAAAGAAGGAGTATCTTGAAGAGAGAAAGAAGGAGAAAAGAAAAAAGAAAGAAGGAGAAACCAAGCTAGAAATTCTTGGTAAGTGTACAAAGAAATTTTGTAAGTTTGATTTCCAATAGCAAGATGATACTCATAACATAAACTGAATTCGTCTAGGTGCTGTTTGGGATTGAAATCAAATTGTGCAGGAAAGTGGGTTTTGCAAACAAAAGGTGAGTTCATTCTATTCATCTTATAGACATTAAATTGGATGTTTTGGAATGTTGTTTTAGTATCCTTATGCTTTATAATTGTTAGAATGACTTGGGTTGAACTAAAAATGAGCTTATTGGGGCTGATTGGTGGTAAAATCGATGAACAGCCGCAGTTTCCGGATAAAAAGAATTATCCGGAAACCTTTGTGCAGAGGTATCCAGACAAGGCTTGTATCCGGTAAGTATAATTAATTCGTAGTGTCCGGAAGAAATAGATACCGGATGGTATCCGGATTACTAGTGTTTCCGGATGTCATCCGGATTAAACGTAATGTCCGGAAAACTATATTGTCCGGATTATGTATGTTGTCCGGAAAGTATAGTGTCCGGAAAGTGGTGTTATCCGGACAGGTTTAGTGTATCCGGTAAGCTATAAGTATCGGACAGTGTGAGTGGTACCCGGAAACCTGATGTGTCCGGACACTTCTGATGTACCAGATTGTTTTGAGTATTTGGTGACTGGAAATTTTGTTAACTTGCTGACAGAGTAGGACTGAGGTGTTGGAATACTGTCTTAGTAGCTTGGACATACTCATTAATGGATGTTAGAGTATTAGGCTTAACGATGGTTTTAGTCTGATACTGAGCGGATATGTAGTATGTGTAATGGATCCATAGGCACTGTTTGTAACGTGGAATAGGCATTAAGCAATTTGTAATTCCCGTTGACCTGAAATGTGGAATAGGCATAAAGGAATTTGTAATTCCCATTTCGTAAAGGTGTTATGAAATAAGAAATAGGCATAAAGAAACTTGTAATTTCTATTTCATAGTGTGAGGTGAAATGAGGAATAGGCATAAAGCAATTTGTAATTCCCTTTCACATGGGAAAGAGAGATAGGCATAAAGTATCTTGTAATCTCTATTTCCGGTCCAAGAAATAGGCATAAAGTAATTTGTAATTTCTTGGATAAGAGTACGAATCTAGAACCCTGTAAAGATTTGTAGTGGGCTCTGGCCTTGATAATATGACCTACTGAATGTAAGTCATATTCATAGGGTCGGGTATGATCCTGTTGTTGAGGTAAGCATAGGTATGGTAAGAATGGTGGAGAACAGGTTTGTTTATATGTCTTTAATTTGAAATTGAATGTTCTCACTAGGCGTAAGCCTAATCTTTCAAATTAAATGTTCTTACCAGGTACAGGCTCAGGGAAGTAAACGGGATGTGGGCCGAGAGCTTTTGATGCATCCAACTTAAAGAGATAAGCAGAGAAGTTAGCTAATGCCCGGAGATTTTGGTGGATTTACTTAGATAACTTAGTTAATCTAATTGTAGTGGACACGGTTAGATTAATAAGTTATTAGAAGAACTCCACATTGTAATTATGAAACTTCATAGTTATTCCTCTTCTTTTATATAAAGTTTGGATGTTATTTTGTCATAACTGGTTACAATTAAAGTTTAAATTGGCCCTTATTTCTAGGGTGTTACAATATGGTATCAGAGCATTAGTTTAAGTGAACTAGGTATGCTAGAGAGATACCTAGACTTAAGCTGAGATGAATTAAGTTATGATATGTGAGAAAGGGGTAGAAGTACTAAGACGGGATAGTCTTAGAGTCAACAGAAATACGTGAAATTAGTACTGTAGCAATGGCAACGAGAATTCTCATGTAAAGTATGTTCATAATTCCAATTAGCTACGGTTATTATGAATATGTGTTACACGAGCATACTTGTTTCTAAATTGTCACAATGACTAATGATCGGTAAAGTACGTTTCGTATGTCTAGCAGTATATGACCATTTCTTATGGTTATTTCTTTGTGTTATGTCAGATCGATGGTGAATACGCCGCCATTATCCCCTATTTCTTCGATGAATAGGTCTTTGATTGATTGGTCGAGAGAAAAACGACCTGAAATTGGTGAAACTCATGAGAGTCCGCCAAGGCCATCTATATTGGGAGGTACGGATAGTCAGGTACACCAAACAGGTACCAGTGCTGCTAACCAAGAAACACCAGAATCGACTATGGAATCTCGTATGATGGACAACATGATGAGAATGATGAATATGGCGATGGAAAAACAAGACAAAAATGTTTATGAAGGTACTAAATGATCGGGGATCAGAGTTACATCGAACGGAAATCGACACAGGGGTAATAAATCCGATTCGTAACCTGGGGTTAGAAACGGAAAGAGGGGTGGAAAGAGTCTGTTCATACAAAACATTCTTAAGTTGTAAACCACCAGAATTTATTGGAGCAGATAATCCGGTGGCCTGTATGAATTGGTTAAGGGAAATGGAACAAGCTTTCAGGGCTTGTGATTGTGATGAGAAGTCAAAAGTCAGATTTGCTTCCCAGATGTTAAGAGGTAATGCCTTGACTTGGTGGAATATAGTGACGGCTTCAATCTCGGCTCAAGTCTTAACTACTATGACTTGGGAGTCATTCAAGAAGAAGATTCTGGAAGAATACTGCAATGAAAACGAGATGGATAGAATTGAGGAAGAATTTCGGAATCTGAAGAAGGGTACTTCTACTGTTCGGAAGTACACTGAATCTTTCATGGAAAAACTAAACTTAGTGGGGCATGTGGCTCCAACTGAGAAGGATAAGGTTAAGGCTTATTTGAAGGGTTTGCCAGCAGATATGATGTCAAGGGTATGGAATTCAAAAGCTTCAACGTTGAGAGAGACTATAGAAGAAGCAAAGGTTATAGAGGAAGTGTATGCAAAGGATAAGGAAGAAAAGACACACGTGGGGGAGAAGCGGAAATGGGAAGGTCGATCGGAATCTTCTCAGAAATTCAAATCAATGGGAAAGAATGTTCGTTATGAACCTCGCCGTGAACCAAGTTGGTGTTCGAAGTGAAAAAGTAAACATTTTGGTCAGTGTCGGATGGTCGGGAATGAATGTTTTAAATGCGGGAAGCCTGGTCATATCGCGGAAAACTGTCCTATTCAAGTATCGATTTGTTTTGAGTGTAAACAGCCCGGACACTTCCGAAGAGAATGTCCGAAGTTAAAGAAGGGCGGAGATCAAGGAAAGAAACCAGATGTTCCTAAACCAACATGCCGGACATTTCATATGACGGCGGAAGAGGCGAAAGAATCAAAAGATGTCGTTTCTGGTACATTCTTCATTAATTCAATTCCTGCGCATATTTTATTTGACTGTGGTGCAAATTTGTCGTTTGTGTCCAAGTCGTTCTACCCTAAGTTAGCTATGCATGTCACTACCTTGGAAAATGCCTTAGTAGTTGAGGTAGCTAACGGGGGTCAAGTATTGGTTCGTGAAAGACTAGATGGTGGTTTTATTTCAGTAGGGGAAACGAAATTTCCGATCAATTTGTTGTTAATGGAAATTGTGGGATTCCATGTGATTGTGGGTATGGACTAGCTGACAGTCAACCAAGCAGAGATATTTTGTGCAAAGAAATTAATCCGGATTCCGATGGTTGATAGGGATGATGTACTCATCTTTGGGGAGAAGCGAAAAGGGGAAGTTCCGTTAATTTTTGTTACAAAAGCGCGTAAATATTTATTGAAGGGATGTTCATTCTATCTGGTGTATGTTTTAGAGATAAATTCAGAAAAGAAACAAGTGGAAGATATCAAAGTAGTACGTGAATTTCCGGACGTATTTCCTGATGATCTTCCAGGTCTACCGACTGAAAGACAGGTAGAGTTTCGTATTGATCTTATCCCTTGATCGGCACCGATAGCGCGTGCACCGTATCGCTTAGCGCTGGCCGAAATGAAAGAGATGATGACTCAACTTCAGGAGTTGTTAGATAAAGGTTTTGTTAGACCGAGTTCTTCACCTTGGGGAGCTCCAGTTTTTTTGTTAAAAAGAAAGACGGTACCATGAGAATGTGTATCGACTATCGTGAGTTGAATAAGGTGACAATTAAGAACAAGTATCCGCTTCCAAGAATTGATGATCTGCTTGATCAACCTCAAGGTGCGGGATGTTTTTCTAAGATTGATTTGAGGTCGGGATACCATCAAGTTCGAGTAAGAGACGAAGACATTCCGAAGACCGCATTCAGAACGAGGTACGGGCACTATGAATTTCTTGTAATGTCGTTCGGGTTGACAAATGCTCCAGCCGTGTTCATGGATCTGATGAACAGAGTATGTCGACCATTTTTAGATAAGTCTGTCATCGTGTTCATTGATGACATACTTGTCTATTCGAAGAATGAAGAAGATCATGAATGTCATCTTCGTGAAGTCTTAGAAGTTATGAGGAAAGAGAAATTGTACGCTAAGTTTTCAAAGTGTGAATTCTGGTTAAAAGAGGTACAATTTCTAGGACATGTAATTACTTCTGAAGGAGTTAAAGTAGATCCAGCAAAGATAGAAGCAATGACGAACTGGGAGACACCGAAGAGTGCGTCTGAAATAAGAAGTTTCTTGGGTCTAGCTGGTTACTATTGGAGGTTTATTAAAGACTTTTCAAAGATTGCTTCTGCTTTGACAGTGTTGACTCAAAAGAATGTAAAGTTTGTTTGGACGGAGAAGCAAGAGACAACTTTCAAAACTTTACGTCAGAAATTGTGTGAAGCTCCTATTCTTGCATTGCCAGAAGGAACGAAAGATTTAGTAGTATATAGTGACACATCAAAGATGGGTTTGGGATGTGTATTGATGCAACGAGGTAAGGTGATTGCTTATGCATCAAGACAACTAAAAGAGCACGAAAAGAATTATCCTACTCATGATTTGGAATTGGCAGCAGTTGTGTTTGCTTTAAAACTATGGTGTCATTATCTGTATGGAACAATGTTAGCCCCAAGTATCTGTAATGTAAAAGTATTGAAAATATTATCAAGTCAGAAGACCATCAGAGATGCAGCAGAAGACTTCGAAGAAAAAGCTTCAAGAAGATCAACAGAACTCAACAGAGTTCTGGTGGAACTAACAGAGCTCAACAAAGCTCTGTCAGAAGATCAACAAAAGAACTGTTCACAACCCGAAGACCAACAGAGCTCTGGTCTATGAGCTCTGTTGTAGTGAAGACCAATGTGATGCCTAAGTCTCGTAAGAAATCCCAAGTGTTAGACAAGTGTCCATACTTTCCACTTATGCCGTAAAAATAGGAGACACACTTTCCACGTGTCATTCTAGGGTACGATAGTACACTGCCTTCACTTTATCAGGGCTATAAATAGAGAGGTAGTGGAACAAACAATTGTAAGTTTTTGGAAGAATAGTTTCCCACAATTGTTTAAGCACACACTGCAGCAATCCCGAGCACTACCTCCGTACGATATTGTTCCCTGTGAGATTTCAGGATACACCATTGATCTTGTTCTTGGTGTTATCCATTATCAATATACGAGCAGCGTTTATTATTTGATCTTGTTATCATTATTCTGTTCTATAATTGATTCTCACTATTACAATATCATTTACACAATCACTCACTTTAATGGCTTTATATTTAAATGCTTCCGCTGTCTATTTCTTTACCATTATCGTGATACAACGTGAATCTGGGAACCTACAATTGGTATCAGAGCTTCTTTGGTTTTCTTAAACCAAACGATCCAATCTACCAAGGTTGACTCACTATTGTTGATTGTGTCTGTGTGTCATTAAAAGCTTCATTATATACTATGTTTTTACTGCTTTCTAGTCTAAATAAGCTTTCATAGCTCATATAACTGTGTTTAAAGCTTTCTAGTTTAGTTTAAATGTTTCTCTCAAAAGTTACTGTTCCATTGGTTACTGTTTAAAACTCATCTTCTAATTAAAACTCTTTTTGTAAAAACGGTACTCTGTTTTTCTCAAAAATGGCGAACAACGGTATAAATGCTATCTATACTGCTGGTTCTTTAACAAAACCTCCCACTCTTCTGAGAGATGAATATGCTCAGTGGAAGATCAGGATGGTTAACTTTTTCGATGGTATGGATAAAGACTTAATGTGATCTGTCACGGATGGACCATACCAACCCATGGTTTTTGTTCCTCGTGTACCCGCAACATGAACTACTGCTGAGATTCCAGCTCATTATGAGATTAAAACCACAGGTTTTACAGATGAGGAAAATCTAAAAATGGAAAATGATCTTAAAGCAGTTAGACTACTGATAATGGCCATTCCAAACGAAATATTTCAAGAACTAGATTCATGTGTTACTGCTAAGGAAATCTGGGATCAACTTCTTAACCAACTTGAGGATGGTATCAAGACCTAAAAGAACAGAAGGACCCAATGTATAAATGAATACAACAATTTCAAGGCACTTCCTGAGGAAACCTTACAACAAACCTACAACAGATTTAATGTATTGATCAACAAATGCAAAAAATTTGGGGTTGTCAGGTCGAAGGAAGATAACAATGTTCTGTTTTTGAAAAGTTTGAATTATGAATGGTTAAATCTGTCCATGTCTTTACAAGCTAACCAGGACTTAGATGCATGGTCTCTAACAGATGTGTATGGCACTTTGGCCGCACAAGAGAAGGATGTTGTCAAGCAAAAAGGCAAATCCACCATTGCTGGCCCAGTCGCCTTAGTTTCTGATTCTAAGAAAACCACATCAGATAAGTCCAACAGAGAGAGTTCAAACAGAGAGAAAAAGAAAGAAAAATCCGTTAAAAAGAAAGGAAAGAAATGTTTGGTTGCAGAGAGTGAAATAGAGGAAAGCTCATCAGAGGATGACGACATTCAAGCTTTTGCTCAATCTCTTGCTTTAATAACTCAACAATTTAACAAGAGATTTGGCAATAAGTTTGACAAAAGAGGTAGGTATGAGAGAAAAGGAAAGGAAGATAGAAGAGAATATGCTGCACCAGAACAAAGTAACAACAGAGTCACCACAGAACAAAGACAACCTCCACAAAACAGAAGAGAAAATCCACCAGCACAACAGAAGGCCGATGCTACCCAACCCATCAATCAGAATGATGGACGTTGCTTCAGATGTGGCAAACCTGGGCACTTCTCCGTTAATTGTAGAGGCAAACTGGTAAAAGACCAGGACTACTACAAGAACAAATACAAGTACAACTACAGAGAAAGAAGCTATGTTGCTGAAATAGAGAACTGGGTTTCTGATTCATCTTCTGATGATGAACCAGAACAAGCTAACTTTTGTGGAGTTGCTGTGGATGATAAAAGTTTAGAAGAAACGGTTGACTGGATGACCGAAGAACCAGAGATAACGAAGGGAACAATAGAAGAAGAAGATCTAGCTCATGCATTTGCTCTTACTACGACAGAGTCTGACGACAGAGCGCTGGAGACCACCAGACCCAATGCCAAGGTATGTTCATCTGAATCCAAGTCTGACTCAGAATTAGAAATGCATGTTTCTATGCTGAATGAGGAATTTCAACTTCTTAAACAAAATCTTTCTGAAGAAAAGGAGCTAAGAAAGCTAGCTCAGAAGGATCTGTCCTTTTACAAAAGAGAGAAAACTCTCTTAGAACAAGAAAAGGAAGAAATCTTCAAAGAAAAATCTGAGCTAGAAATCTTGCAAAAGAAGAAAGAGAGCCTGTTTTCTGACAAGATTAAAGAATATGAAAACATTTTAAAATAGAAGTCAAAAAAATTGAAAAAGTCTGAAACAGAGAGACTTAACTATGTTGCTCTAACTGATTATTTTCAAAGAGAAAGGGAAATTCTGCATCAATCCCTACAGAAAAAGGAAATTCAGATTAAAAAGTACCAGGATGCACAAGATGCGCACATCAAGATAAATTCACAGATGGATACGCAAGGTCTTGGTTTCTCTGACCTTGCTCCCTATGACGAAAGGAAGAAGACATCTCTGTCCTCTACCTTTTGTGTTGGGAAAATCCAAGAGGACGTGATATATGGTAATGCTGTTTTCAAAAGAACCAAAACTTCAGATGCTTTCTCAAAACCAAGAAATCTTGACTTTAGGAACGTCAGCTATGATTCCTCTGATCATGAAAAGGTTTTAAAACCATCCTCTGAGTTTATTCTTGATCAAGGAAGAGCTAAAATCATACTTCCTAACTCTGTAAAGGACTTGGATACAAAAGAGATTTTTAACTTCAACTCATTCAAAGGACAGAAGTCTGTTACTTCTGTGACTGAGTCCTCTGTTGAAATCCCACAGAGCAAACTCGATCCAGAAGCCCCAGTCTTCCCTCCTACCCATGAATCCATAAGAACATCTTTTGAGGAAGATTTGTTGAAAGTTATCGAGGAAAATACTGTTTCAGATTCTTTAAAGCCAAAGTTGAGAAGGTTCAGAACTGTCAAGACAAATATCTCTGTCATACCCATTGAATCTAATACCTCTGACAGAGCCACTAGAGACTTTCTAGCTTTTGACTGTGACTTTGATTCTGAAGTAGATGAACAGATCTTTTGTGGTCAAAAGAAAATTTTACACAAGTTAAAGCAGATACCGATAGGATCTACGGATCTAAAAGAGGATGTTTCTTTCTTTAAGAAACAATCAAGATTTATACCGGTAACTGAGTTTAACAACAAAGGTTTTAAGATTCTTGCTTCTAATGAAGTAGAAGTGGATAAGAGAGAGAAAAACAAAAGTGTTTTTATAAACCCAAATGTTCCTCTTGCATTCAAACCAGTAAAATTCACACCAGAACAGAAGGGAAAATGGATAGCAAACAACAGATCTATTCAAAATTCTGGCGTGAATCAAAGAAGAAATTCTTTCTGGTCAAATGAATCTATTCCAAAGAACTTCATGTCAAAAGAGTCTGTTCCAAGGAATAACAGTTTTAAGAAACAAAACCAGGACAGATTGTATGCAAAGGCTCCATTCAAACAGTTTTTGAATAAAAACAATGTGCATCGGTCATGCTCCATCAACTGCAATTGTATTCAGCTGTTACTAAAATTGCAAAATCATCTGAATGGTCCCCACTGTGTTCTAAATCAGTCAGTTCAAAGAAAAAAATCCCTCGACTGTTCAAAATACACAGAGGAAAACCTCTGGCACACCATCAAAGTATGGAAAGCCCAAAGGAAAGTCTGTTAACCCACCTAAGCCTAACATGAAAGGACCCATTATGCAATGGGTACCTAAAAGGAACTAATCTGTCTTGCAGAAACCTCATGTGCCGATCTGGTACTTGGATTCCGGATGCTCCAGGCACATGACGGGGAATAAGGAGCTGTTAACTTCTTTTAAGAACAAGATGGGAAGTGCAGTAACCTTCGGAGGAGACAATGGCGGACATATTAAGGGCTATGGTACATTAGTTAATGGTGGTGTTTCAGTCTCTGAGGTTGCTTATGTTGAAGGATTAAATCATAATCTTCTCAGTATAAGTCAACTCTGTGATCACGGATTCGATGTCAATTTCAGGAAGAAATATTGTTCCTTGTTACTTTCCGAGTCTGGTCAAGAACTTTTAAGAGCTGACAGAAAAGGCAATCTTTACAAAATGAATTTTAAACCAAACCAAAACTCTACAACAGAGAAACTCTGTTTAGTGTCTTTGAAAAATGAAGATGCTTGGCTCTGGCATAAAAGATTTGCCCATTTGAACTATCAAAACCTTGACAAGCTCGTGAAACTGAAGTTAGTAAAAGGACTTCCTTCTCTGAAGTTTGACAAAGACCATCTTTGTTCTGCTTGTGAACTGGGTAAGATGAAAAGATCTTCACATAGAACAAAGAGTGATCATAGTTGTCCCAGACCTTTGCATATGCTTCACGTGGATCTCTGTGGTCCAATCTCTGTGCAAAGTCTGTCGGGCAAGAAGTATATTCTAGTACTTATTGATGAATTTTCTAGATACACTTGGATTGAGTTAATCAGAGTAAAATCTGATGTCCCAGAAATTCTAATAAGTTTGTTGAAAAGGATACAGGTTCTGTTAGGATTAAAAGTGCAAAAGTTGAGAAGTGTTAATGGGACAGAATTCAAGAATGCCAAAATTGATACCTACCTAACAGAGGAAGGTATTTCCCAGAACTTTTCAGCTCCAAGAACTCCACAATAGAATGGAGTTGTAGAAAGAAAGAACATAACGCTGGTAGAAGCCGCCAGAACCATGTTGGCTGGCTCTGTCCTTCCAATAAACTTCTGGGCAGAAGCAGTCTCCACAGCCTGTTTTACCCAAAACAGAGCTATGATAGTAAAGAGATTTAAGAAGACTCCTTATGAACTCATCAACAATAGAAGACCAAATGTGAAATTCTTTCATGTTTTCGGTTGCAAGTGCTACATATTGAATGACAAAGAACAGCTGGGAAAGTTTGATAAGAAAGCAGACGAAGGAATCTTTATTGGTTATTCCTTAACCTCTAAAGCCTACAGAGTCTACAACTCCAGATGTCGGGTCATTCAAGAGAGTGTAAATGTGTCCTTTGATGAAAGTACATCAAGCTCCTCTGATCATAAATCAACAGAGGGGACACAGACAGAACAGAAGAAGTCAAGTTCTTCAAAGACAATGGAAGAAGATATCAATCTCATGTTCAACGATTTCTTCAATGATGATGATTCCTCTGATAACATCAACAGAGGAGATCAAGCTCAGAACTCAACAGAACAGAATCTGACAGGTACATCTCTCACTGGTCCCTCTATTACTTCACCATCTACTTCTCTGTCTACATGAGTAATTCAGAGAAATGAGGAACCACATCAGAACGAGAGAGAACCTGAACAAGAGCCATCATCACCTCTGCTAACTAATATTGGCAGAGACTCCTTGTTTGAAAGCTCAGCTTCACAGAGCCCTGTCAATAACTCACAGAGCAATGAGGCCACTCTCCAAAGTTGTGTGCCACAGAGCCCTGATCCAAATCCACAGAGCTTTGTCGCTGAAGTTCGTCTTTTCCCATCAGAAGCACAAACCCCGCCTATTGTCCATGCTCCCATGACATGATGGACAAAGGATCATCCTCATCATCTTATCATCGGTGCTGCTGAAGATGGTGTAAAGACAAGATCGGCCACAATCAATGAAGCATTCTTTGTAAATTTTTTAAGCATGATTGAGCCGAAGAAGATTTCCGAAGCCCTAGAGGACCCAAATTGGATCGAAGCTATGCAAGAAGAGCTTCTGGAATTCGAAAGAAATAAAGTTTGGTCCTTGGTTCCACTCCCAAAAGGCAAAGCGGCCATTGGAACCAAATGGGTGTTTAGAAACAAAAAGGATGAAGATGGGATTATCATCAGAAACAAAGCCCGTCTGGTTGCAAAGGGATACAGACAAGAAGAATGCATTGATTATGACGAAACCTTTTCACCTGTGGCTAGGCTAGAAGCCATCAGAATCTTCTTAGCCTATGCTGCTCATAAGGGTTTTAAGGTCTACCAAATGGATGTCAAGTCTGCCTTTCTGAATGGCAAACTACAAGAAGAAGTTTATGTCCAGCAACCACCTGGTTTTGAATGTTCTGAGTTTCCAGACCACGTTTACAAGTTAGACAAAGCTCTGTACGGCCTTAAGCAAGCTCCCAGAGCCTGGTATGAAACTCTGTCCAAATTTCTGTTGGTCAATCACTTCGAGAAAGGTGCTGTCGATAAAACTCTATTCTTTAGAATGTATAAGAATGATATACTTCTGGTACAAATATATGTTGATGATATTATCTTTGGGTCTACACGGCAGGAGTACTGTGATAAGTTTGAAAGTTTAATGAAAAGAAAATTCAAAATGAGCATGATGGGAGAACTTTCTTTCTTCCTTGGTTTACAAGTTAAACAATCTGACAGAGGGACTTTCATAAGTCAGTCCAAGTACATCTCTGGTATGTTGAAAAAATATAAGCTCAATGATTCAAAACCAATGAAAACTCCTATTGCCACTGGAGTTAAGCTTGACTCTGATCTTAATGGTGAACCAACAGATGTCAAGTACTACAGAGGCATGATAGGGTCACTTCTGTACTTAACTGCCAACAGACCTGATATAATGTTTGCAACTTGTCTTTGTGCCAGATTTCAAGCAAATCCTACAGAAACTCATTTAACAGCTGTCATGCGTATCTTTAAATATCTGAAAGGGACTCAATTTTTGGGTCTCTGGTATCCTCTTAACTCTGGTTTCGAGCTTGTAGCATATACAGATTCAGACTATGGAGGATGCAAGAATGACAGAAAGAGTACTTCTGGTAGCTGTCAACTACTTGGAGAAAAGTTGGTGAGTTGGACATCCAAGAAACAGAATTGTGTTTCAACCTCTACAGCAGAAGCAGAATATGTTGATGCTGCTAGTTGTTGCTCTCAAGTGATATGGATGAAAACACAACTCAAAGATTATGGCTTGGAGTATGGTAAAATTCCTATTCTATGCGACTCCAAGAGTGCCATTGCCATAACAGCCAATCCAGTTCAACACTCGAAAACAAAGCACATCGACATAAGGTACCACTTCATAAAGGATCATGTTGACAAAGGGACTATTGAAATGTATTTTGTTTCAACTAACCTCCAGCTTGCTGACTTGTTCACAAAAGCCCTTGATGAAAGGAGATTTAACTTCTTAATCAGCAAACTGGGTATGCTTAACATGTCCTCCTAACTCTGTTCAAATTCAACAGAGCCTCTGATGTTCCAACAGAGCTCTGTCAAAACTTAGGAAGGATAGTTCAACAGAGTCTCTGTCTTTCACCAGAACTCTGTCAAGCATATTTTTTCAACAAGCTTAGTGAATCTGTTTGTACATAGTTTTTTTTGTTTTGTAAAAAGTTTTTTGCTCATATTTCAAGGGGGAGTTTAAAAAGTTTTGTGCATGGTTTTAGGGGGAGCGAGTCAAATCTGTTTTTCAAATCAAAATGACTTCACTTTCTGTTCTGAAAAGAAAAATCTTTTGAAGAAAGAGGGAAAACCTGTTCTGATGAAAATAATTTTGATAATGTCAAGAACCTACCAGGACTCTGATATTTCAACAGCGCCTCTGTTGGTTTTCACCAGAACTCTGTGAAATTTCTAAAGTCTAGTTCTGTTCTCGTTCTTTGGCCATTTCCTCATCAGATACAAAATTTCAAATGATTTTGGGTAAAGGTGAAACACCAAAGGAGACTTAAAAAAAAGGTCACTCATCAGAGGCAAAACTTGCAAAGCTCCAACAGAGCTCTGTCGGTTTATGCCACGTCATCAGAAGTAACGTCATCAGAGGTGCGGGTTATCTCTAAGCGTCAACCACTTGTCACCCACACATCTCTAACCGTGACGGTTTACTTGCACAAAAGTGGTCAGAACAAATCCACATGGCACTCTTTGTGTATTGTGGTCCCCACAATACACAATTCAGGTCACTCCACCTTCTGACACTCGAGTGCCTACAGTATCTACGGCGATTACCCAGCCACAAGTTCTGATTATAAATATCCATAACCTTGACCCATTTCTTTTCTAAACCTCCTAAACCATTCACCTTTCCCTCTTTTATTCAAATCCTCAGCATTCTTCAAGAAAACCCCAAACCTGCAACAATGGCGGAACCCCAAAACTCAGCTGATTCTAGCCGAATAGAACCCACTGATGATATCATTGTTCTTCCATACGACTTTGCTGACAACAACTACAGATTCGATCCCACTCCAGGACTCTATCTACCCCTGTATCATGTCTTCATTGAGTTCTTTAGAAACTCTGATATCTTCAGAGCCCTAACAGAGTTCGATGACCATCTTCCTGCGATCTATGTCCAACAATTGTGGACCACATGCCAATATATTGAAGAACAAGACGGGATAGTTGGGAGCGTCAACGCAAGTAATGGAGGAGCGGGAACAATTCGCATTATAGCAAGTACCCTAAGAAGAATCCTCAGAATGAAAACCAAACGACAGCTAGGAATAGACGCCTATGAGAAACCACCAAAAACAGTTGTCCTTCTTGATTTCATGAAGTTTCTGGGTTACAACAAGGATCTGAATAGGATAGGAGAGTTCAAGCGACAGAATCTACCCACAATGTGGAATTTCATGTTCTCCACCTTAAACAGAACCCTTACCAGCAAATCTGGTAGTCAAGACCAAGCCACAACAGAAATCCTACAAATCATGTATGGATTGTTCTTCAATCGAAACTTTGACTACGCCAGCATTCTCTACAACGATCTTCTTACGGCTGTTAATATAAAAACCTCATCCATCGCAAGAGGAGGAGTCGTTGGATCCCACAAGTTCCTGAAGATGATCAAGTTTCCACGCTTCATCAGTCTGGTGATCAGAAGAGCCTTCGACAGACTGGAACTAACTCATCAGGGTCGCTCAACACCTGTTTGGACGATGTCCAAATTCCTCCCCACCACATCAGGCAAATACCCCTTCATAAGAAGAATTCCAGGTACAATGCTTGCCCTTATCACCCCTGACCACATCTCTATCCAGAACTATCAGAGTGCTGCTCAACCTTAAGAACCTGAGGTGAGAACCCCAGCATACTTAGGATCTGAGCCTTCCTTGGAGAGCTTGAGTGAGGAGATTGGTGAGGAAGTTAACAGACCAGAGGCAAGAGTACCCGAAGTGGGGTCTTCCTCTAGAAGACAGGAAGTAGAGGACAGAACATCTCCTAGAGAGGCTGTCCATGAGGAAGTACATGAAACACCAGAGGTAGAAACAATCTCTTCTGATAGTGGTGAGCAAGAAGAAAACATCAGAGAGAATCCTGAGAGTTCTACAGCCATAGGAGTCGAGGAAAATGTGAGATTAGAAAAAGATGCTCAATAGAGCACATCTGAGGGTATCCTTAACCTAACCAAAATCCCAGTGCTTCCACACAATCTAATCCTGGTGATCAAGACCAAAGGATTATTGAAACAGAGGTGCACACCTCGAACCCCAACCAGCCTATACCATCAGAGGCACCTCTTCGTGCCTCTGGTACGCACGAAGTCGGGGAAGCTATCTTTGGTAGTGATGTTCATTCGCCCCAGAACATCAATAGGTCACCTCCACACGATGATGCCTCTGTGGCTCATTTAGACACGACACAAAATAGACCAGAGATCTTTGTAATCTCACGTAGCATCTGTCCGACTCAGGGACAATGGGAGACCATAGTAGAATAAGGGAAGACATTGCTTGATCCAAATGCTTCTCATCACACCAGATTTCCTTCTTCAAAACCTGAGCTGGAAGAGGAAACTTTGGTCAGAACACCTATAGTTGTTTCCCCTCAAAGGGAACATCAAGGATCAGGTGGAAGTCCTCCAAGAGCCAACATCAACACAACTCTCGACGGAGGCGCCTCTGAACTCGAGGCAGAATTGGATCCATGTGTTGGAACCAAGGACACCCCCGTTGACACTGTCACAAGAGCAGAGTTCGAAAGCTTCTGTGACAGTATCAACAACTCCTTGAATGAGTATAAACTTGTCAATGAACAAAAGGAGGAGCTGATCCGCAAGGAAAATGCTTCTCTCAAGGAAGAATTGCTGAACATCTCGAACAAGCATGATGAGATAACTCAAAAATATGCCGAGGCTGAAGCACTCAGAACAGAGTCTGAACGGGTCAGAGGAGAAGAGATTGCAAAGCTGACAACAGAGATAACCGACCTAAGATCAGTCGGAACAGAGGAAGTTAAAAAGACTTCGACAGATCTTGCAGAGCTAAAGCGACTCATAACAGAGAACCACACAGCGCAGATGAACAAAACCCTTCCCATCCCCACGGTTATTCTTTCAGAATCTAACGTCAGAACCTTGACAGAGATAATTACCAACTCTATTAAGGAATCCATAAAAGAAGCAACCACCTCATCTGCTACTCCACTCAACATCTCCAGCCCTAACCCGAATGACCTACCCATGACAGTTGGCCAAATGGGAGACTTCAGAAAATCAATTCTTAGCCGAATGATGACGATCTCATCAAAATTTGTAATGAAAGCTAAGGCGACAGAACAATACGTGAAAGCGTCCCTTGATACTCACAAGGTCAACTTTGAGGCTCAAGTAGAAGAGATCAGAGGTGCTGTTGATCCAAACCCTCAGTGATTTGATAATGACCCTCTCTTAAATACTTAGTGAAAATTGTAAGTAAACAATATGTATCAGAGTTTCACTATCGCTGATAAGTATTAAGATCTTCCAGTACCGCTGATAGGAACTCTCGCTCTTTAAGTTAAACATTCAGCGAAACTGTTCACCATAAATGCTCTGAGTCTGTTCAGTCATTATGATGATCGCTGATAAGTTAGTTGTTTACTTATGATCCCTGAAGACAAGTTTCACGTCAACAAAGGTTCTACGCTGAAGTCGAAGATCAAGCTCAAGAACCAGCGACAAGTCTCCTAATGAACTGATGCGGATCAGCGAAGACTCAAATTTGTCCACTCAACATGAAGTATCAAGTACAAGACTTCAGCTATCGCTGAACTTTATCATCTGCTGAATAGTAAATGATAATCGCTGAATCAACGAAAGCTGATCATGAAGTCCTCCGTACAAAGTACTTTTGTCTTAACCACTCTTGCACGACTCCGTACGAAATGTCAGAAAAGAACCTCCGAAAATCTGAAATCGTACAACCACTCTGATACTACACTGTTCATCCATACGGCTACTAAGGTTGTCAACAAAGGTCAATGACATGCAACCAACCAGCTGATGACACGTGTAAAGTATATACTGACTTGCATTAAATGCATGCAGTATATAAAGAGATGAACTCACTTCATTTTGAAGTAACTTGCTAACTCTGGACAAGTTCATATCTCTTATCTCAAGATAAGTTATTATTAGTAATTTCCTTATCTTTCTTAGTGCAAGAAACCTTAGTGTTCCAATTTGTTTAGATTTAGGTTTATCCTTAATCTTGTCTCCGCAACAAGCTGTAAATTGTTAATGATTTATCAATAAACAATTTAGAAAAGTAAAATCTGTGTGTTTTTATTCAACCCCCCCCCCCCCCTTCTACAAACTTGTATAGGCCTTCGGGACCAACAAGTGGTATCAGAGCAGGTTTGTTTAATCTCATAAGCAAGATCTAATCTAAGATATTTCTCTTCCTTGCTATTATCTGAAAATGGCCAACACAAACACACATTTTATAGACAATGGTTCTCTTGCAAAACCCCCTAGATTTTCCAGAGACAACTTCAACTTGTGGAAAAATAGGATGACACTCTTCTTAGAAGGTGTAGACCCTACTATGACTTACTATCTTGAAAACGGACCACACATCCCTGTAACAATTAATCCTTTAGTTCCAGCCACTGCAACTAGAGCTGCTATTCCAGAAAGGCTGATTCCAAAGGAAATACACATGTGGACCGATGAAGATAAGAAGAAAGTGGCTATAGATACAAAATCCAGATCCATACTATCCATGAACCTGAAGTCATCAAAAGCCATGTGGGACACAATAGGTGTTCAGTATGAAGGAACGTCTGAAGTCCAGGACTCAAGAAAGATCAACCTGGTAAGACAATACGAAAGCTTCATTTCTGGTAAGAATGAAACTCTCTCTGAAGTTCACCAACGTTTTAATTGTTTAATTATAGATCTAAAAACTGTTGGTAAGGAATATTCTAACTTTGAAGTGCTGACAAAGTTTCTAGAATGTTTACCTGAAAGCTGGGACAATTATTCCATGTGTCTCAAGCTGTCAAAGGATCTAAGATCAATGACCCTTGCTACCTTATATGGCACGTTGCTGAATCATGAGCAATCCATCCATCTTCAACAAAGATCACTGAGATAATTAAGGCTCAGATTCCTCTGAGTGATAAACGTGGTCTGGGTTATAAATATGATACTCCAAAACCAACCACTGAACGTTCAATGCTTAAATTTGGAACGTTCATATCCTCAGTCGCTGACACTTCATCATCTCAGTGCTCCTCGTCCATTACACCAATCCCTGAGGAAACTCCTACCTCCTCAAAAGGTAAGGAGAAAATGGTTTATTCAAAACCTACCTCTGTCTCTAAAGACAAAGGTAAAGGAATTGTTATTTATCAAAATCCTCAGAAGGGTACCTTAGTACCAAAGCTGAATGCTTCTAAAGCCTCAGTGACCTACCCCTCTGGATCTAGAAAAGCTGTTCTCTGGATCTATTCAGCGATCTACTTCTAGACTCAGAGTGGATGTCCTTGGTAAGAAATCTGAAGAACTGAATGTTCGTCCCATTTCTAAAGCAAATAGCTTACTTGGTGCTGGCACTTCTAATTCAAAATTAAAAGCTCAGCATACAAGTGGTCCTAGAACTATTTTTAGTTATAGGAAATGTTATCACTGTGGACTTACCGATCATATTGCTAGTAAGTGCCCCACAGCCACCAAAGCTGAAAAAATAGCTAAGGTGAAGATTGCCCCCAAGGCAAAGAGGACCAACACCGATGCAAATCAGGTCAAAGTGACTCCAACCACTGAGGTTAAGAAATTAACCAAAGTGAAGAAAGACAAAGTTGAATCTTCAAATGCTGCGAAGACCGCTGAACCTTCCATTCCAACTACTTCCACTGACAAACGTGTATACATGGTTAAGTGGGTACCTAAGAAAAACTAATCTTCCTTTGTATTGCAGGTTAAGAAGGGTATCTGGTATCTCGATAGCGGATGCTCTAGACACATGACTGGAAAGAAAATCCTGCTCGCTGAATACAAGGAAGAGAAGGGTCCCTCTGTGACTTTCGGTGGAAATGGAAAAGGACACACCCGAGGGTATGGTGTACTTTCAAATGGTACAACCTTATTCAGAAGAGTCGCATATGTTGAAGGGCTGAAGCATAATCTTCTGAGCATCAGTCAGCTTTGCGACATGGATAACAAAGTAATTTTTACTAAGGAATCCTGCTTTGTCTCTGACAAAAAGGAGAAGATAGCTCTCAGCGGTTATCGTTTGGAAAATGTTTATGTAATAAACATGGACTCAACAACCACTGAGAACTCCTGTTTCTTCTCAAAGGCATCTTCTGATGTCAACTGGCTATGGCACAAGAGGCTCTCGCATCTAAATTTCAAGACACTGAATACTCTTTCCTCCAAAGAGTTAGTCACTGGTCTACCTCAGCATTCATACGCCAAATAGTCTTTATGTTCAGCGTGTGAAAAAGGGAAGCAGACCAAGGCAAGCTTCAAGTCAAAACAAGTCTCCTCAGTGTCATCTCCTCTACAACTACTCCATATGGATTTGTTTGGCCCCGTTAACTAACAATCCATCGCTGGAAAGAAATATACGCTGGTCATAGTTGATGAATTCTCTCGTTACACATGGGTAATGTTTCTCCGTTATAAGAGTGACACCCCTGAAGAACTCATCACCTTTGTTCGGAAGATGGAAACTCTGAACAATATGACTGTTCGCTCAATAAGGAGTGATCATGGAACTGAATTCAAAAACAGTTCTCTTGATTCCTTCCTTGAGAGTAAGGGTATTTCTCACAACTTTTCGTCAGTGAGAACACCGCAACAAAATGGAGTCGCTGAAAGAAGAAATAGAACAATTATTGAAGCTGCACGTTCAATATTCAGCGATTCTCACCTGCCTACTCAGTTTTGGGCAGAAGCTGTCAACACTGCTTGCTTTACGCAAAACAGGTCGCTGATAGTTAAAAGATTCAAAAAGACAGCCTATGAACTCCTTTATGGGAGAAAGCCTTCAATCAGCTTTCTTCACATCTTTGGATGTCAGTGTTTCATACTGAACAACAGAGATGCCCTTGGAAAGTTTGATCCTAAGGATGATGATGGAATCTTTCTTGGATACTCCTCAGTCTCCAAAGCCTTCAGAGTCTTCAACCGTAGAAGACAAACTGTAGAAGAAACTATTCACGTCACGTTTGACGAATCCCGTTCAGCGAACTCTAAACCGTCCGCTGATACAGAAGAACTGAATCAATGGATGTTTTCTCATCTTGGTGATTCAGAAGAAGTTCCCACTCCTCATGCTCACACCATAGAAAATGATGGTCCTCCTATCATTCCAGATATGCAGAATAGTGAAGCTGAAACATCTTGGGTCTCAGCTATGCCTATAAACACTATACCTGCAGTTGATCCAAATGTCTCAGAAATTCCGTCTATTTCTCAGCAATCAGTGAATGAAGTGACAAATGCAAACATTCCTCTCTTAGCTGATAATCCAGAAGCAGCTGAAGCCTCATCTTCAGTTTCTCCAGTTTAGACTGAATCAGCGACGTATGCTCCGGCTCAGCGATGGACTGTAAATCACCCAATCGATCAAATTCTTGGTGATCCCAACGCTGGTATTCAGACTCGTAGAAGTGCAGGTAATATTTGTTTATTTGTTAACTTTATTTCTCTAACTGAACCAAAGAAAATAGATGATGCCCTCAGAGATCCAAACTGGGTCAGCGCTATGCAAGAAGAGCTGATTGAATTCGAAAGAAACAAAGTTTGGAAACTCGTTCGTAGACCAACTGACAAAACGGTGATAGGAACTAAATGGGTCTATCGAAACAAGTTGGACGAACATGGTACTGTAACTCGCAACAATGCTCGTCTTGTTGCTCAGGGATACAGACAAGAGGAAGGCATAGATTATGACGAAACTTTTGCTCCAGTAGCAAGACTCGAATCTATTCATCTTTTCTTAGCATATGTTGTACACAAAAACTTCACTGTACATCAGATGGATGTTAAGTCAGCGTTTCTGAATGGAAGGCTGAATGAAGAAGTGTATGTGGAACAACCTCCAGGATTCTCAGATCCTAAGCGTCCAGGTTATGTTTATAAACTGGACAAGGAACTTTATGGCTTAAAGCAAGCTCCTCGTGCATGGTATGATACTCTCTCTACTTATCTCCATATTGAACAATTTGAGAGAGGTAAGATTGACAAAACTCTATTTTTTAGAAAAGTGAAAGGTCATATCATTTTAGTTCAAATATATGTTGATGACATTATATTTGGTTCTACTAACCCTGAGCTTTGTACTCGTTTCGCTGATAGAATGAAAGATGAGTATAAAATGAGCATGATGGGTGAACTAACATATTTCCTTGGTCTTCAGATTAAGCAAACTGAAAAAGGAACTTTCATTAATCAGGGAAAATATGTTAAAGATATGCTGAAGAAATTCGACTTAACTGAAAGTTCAGCTATGAAAACCCATATGGCACCTCCGCTGACACTTGATAAGGACACAAAAGGTGTTCCTGTCAATGTCACGCTGTACCGTGGGATGATCGGCTCACTATTGTATCTTACAGCTAGCCGACCCGATATTATGTTTGCAACATGCTTGTGTGCACGATATCAAGCTGAACCTAATATATCTCATATGAAAGCTGTAAAGCGAATCCTTCGATATCTTAAGGGTACAGCGAATCTAGGCCTTTGGTAACCCAAAGACTCAGGATTCGATCTAACCGCCTATTCAGACAGTGATTTTGCAGGTTGCAAAATGGATAGGAAAAGCACCACAGGAGGATGTCAGCTCCTGGGTGGAAAGCTGGTAAGTTGGACAAGTAAGAAGCAAAACTCAGTGTCCACTTCCACAGCTGAAGCTGAATATGTAGCCGCTGGAAGCTGTTGTTCTCAAGTCTTGTGGATGAGAAATCAGCTACTAGACTATGATCTTCAGCTCTCCAAAATTCCAATCTATTGCGACAGCACTAGTGCCATCGCTATAGCAAACAATCCAGTGCTACACTCAAAGACAAAACACATAGAAATCAGATATCATTTTATCAGAGATCATGTGATGAATGGTGATATAGAACTTCATTTTATCCCAACTGATTATCAGTTAGCTGATTTGTTTACCAAACCTCTTGATGAGACAAGATTCAACTTTCTCATCAGCGAGCTTGGAATGCTGAACCTTGAAGGGTAAAATCTTCAGCGGTTCACATTTGATCAGCGATACGTTTATACAAACTTGTATAGCCTTCGGGATAAAATCAACTTATATAATCCATTTCATCATCTTCTCTCTGAATAAACTTGGTAAAACTGATATCCAGGTATGTTTTCTCTCTCTGACAAACGCATGAAAATGCAAGATTTCAAAAACAAATGCATCGCTGAATATCTCTTCCTTAACAGCGATATTTTGAAAGTTCTTTAAACCTTCACTGATATCTTCTATTCAGTGCTTCATGTTTTTCAAAAGAGTCCCTGAGTTTTTCAAAACCTCAGAGACATCCTAAAAGAATGTGAAAGGACAGTTATGACGTCATTGCAACGGATAACACCAGCCACGATTTCTTTCTGACACACGTTTGCACGTTTCGTTCAAACTTCCAATCAAATACAAACACGTGTCCGTGTCATGATGAAAACCTTTTCCCGCTCAAGGTTTTCTCTCTCTAAAACTCCCTATATAAACAACTCTTGGTTTATATTTGTCTTTTACGCGAACATTCTTCCTCCGTAAGAAAGAAATTACTGCTGCATTTGTGCTCTCAAATCTTCAAAGAACTGTTCATCATCTTCTTCATCAAAACTTCAAGGTTAATATGTTCTTATTTTTCAAATGCAGATAACTTGTTTGTGATCTTATCTTTGTTTTAAACAAGATCAAACAAAAGAACTTAAAAATAAAATTATCTTCTTTCATGGTTTTATGAACACAACCATTTCATGGTTGTTCTTCAAGTTTTAAATCTAAATCTTAAACTTGTTCTTCATTCGTATCCAGTTTTTTTTTGAAACTGGAATACAAGAATTTATGGGTTTTACATTTCGTTTCAAAATCATGAAAAACCCTAATCTTCATTAAGACATTTATGTCTGAATGAAATGGACAAAATTCGAACAATCTTAATGGAAATTCTTTCCATACTAAGACAATTCTTATTTGTTAACATCTTTGGTTGAACTGATAATACAGAGAAATGGCATCTTCAAAGATCAATGTCACCGCTGAGTCCATCTCCGTTGACTCTGAGGAAGTGGACATCATCAAAGCCCCTCAGGTTAAGTTCAATCTGGATCAACTAGATTGGACTAAGGTCAACAACCTCTCTGCGCTTCTCGAGTTTCCTCCTCGAAAGCAAGTCACACATCTGGATGATGCTGTGAATTTCCTGAAACACTGCTGCATTTCTACAGCCCTGACCATCACTCCTCCCGCAAGTCAGCTACTACTATCCCAGTTCTGGTACTCTGCCAGACACACTCAGCTACCCTCCGCCAAAGATGCATCCAAAACCATCGATTGCATACTCAGCGATACTGAGTATGGTACAATTAAGATAACCCCCGCTATCATACGAAAATCCCTGAACTTTCCCAATGCCACCAAAGAAAAACCCTTCGTTCCATTCCCTAACCATAAGAAGCAAGCTGACAAAGATGCCATCATTGCTTTTCTCGACACAATGGGTTACATCTGGGACATTGGAAGGGACAAGAAGCCCGAGAAGAAGCTGACGCTGATAAAGAAGTCCAAAATGCCCAGCGAGATGAATTTCATCTTCGCTCACCTGATCAGCTGCATGACAGCGAAGTCCGGCTCTTCTGATCAAGCCGCACAACCTACGCAAGCTATGGGATACGCACTGCTGAAAGGTCTAAACATTGACTGGGCCTCTATTATATATGATGACCTAGTACAACGCGTGGATTCTGCCGCTGACCGACCAGCATGGGCTCCTTACCCAAGATTCATCAGCGCCATCTTCCAATATGGCCTGAAGGATAACTATCCTGAAGAGGGTGACCTGAAACTTTCTCAGGTTGGCCCTAAGGTGCTCGATTTCAAACCTGTCGCAAACGAGGTACGTCTCTCTACTCTTCTCACTCTTCTAAATTCTCCGCTTTCTGTGGCTCCTTCAGCGACAATACCCATCGCTGATACCCCGGTCACACAATCCTCTCCTTATAAGAAAAGGAAACCCTCTCACACCCAACTTGATTCCAAAAGGATCAAGAAAACCAAGGAGCAACCCCAGCAATCCCATGCTGAAGACTCCTCAGCTCATTCTGAAGAGCTGAAGGAAAGTTCCGTGGTACGCTCTGCCACACCCATTCAAGCCATCCCTTCAATCCCGGCTTCAGCGTCTCCAAACGCTGAGGTTAGAAACTTGGAAACTACCCAACCTCCCTCAGTCTCTCAAAAGACTGATGAAGTGATTGTCAGCGATTCCAACGCTGAACTCAGTACCTGAATCCCAATCTTATCCTTCGCTTCTCCCTACACTCACTTGGACACTCCTCCAAAGATCACTGGAGATGCCATCATTCCAGAAGCCACCGCTGACGCTTCTCAAAGAATGATGAAGACAGGACCTGCAGAGATCACCATTCCTCACCGAACTTTTGAGGAAGATATGGAACATTATTCAGGAGTCCGCAACTTTGACGATTTCGTCAATCCTCCTGCAGGTACAAATCAACCCATATACACTGTAACTAAACCTGAAACTTCTGAGCTTTCCTTTGTTCACAAGTACTTATGTGTTACAGGTCCTAAATTGGGAGACATCAGCGAGTCTCTGAAGTCCGTGGAAACTAAGCTGACTGATCTCACCACCACACTCTCCAACAACTCTACAGCTGTAACAAACGCTGGAGAGAATCTGACGAAGCTGACTACGGTAGTGGAGAAGAAGGCTTCCACAGATGACATTAAGGGCCTTGATAAGACGCTCAACGATTTTGCCAAGGTGCTCTCTAACATCTACACTGACTACACCAGCCTCAAAAACTCATTTTCGACCGTGTCCAGCGAAGTAACAACGCTGAAGACATCGGTTGGAAAACTCGAGGGTGATATGTCAGCGGTCAAGACCGACTTGGGCTCTGTAAAGACCGACGTTGGTTCTATGAAGACGATGATCGAGACGCTGGTCAACAAGGCAAATAATCCAGCTCCTGCTTCTGCCCCTGCCCCTATTTTGGAATCTTTCACAGCGGCAGATCGCACAGAGCTGAAGAAAATCACGCCTGCTATTTCTGGCCTAGAAAACAGAATAGCAAAGCTTGAAGGTTGTGTGAAAATCTCTGGCCCAGAAGACAGAGATAACACCAACGCTGAGTCTACCCATTCCTCCCCCAGTCATCATGAGAAAGAGGGGGAGAAGAGCGCTGAACATACCGCTGAGAAGAGCGCTGAAGATCTAAATAAAAGCGCTGAAGATCTGAACAAGAGCGTTGAAGACCTTTCCCATGATGAATCTATCAGGGGAGAGAGGAATGAAGATCTGATCGCTGAAAAACCTCAGGGAGATGAAAACCCTGAGGGAACCGAGAAGCTCACTTCTGTATCTGAGGGGGAGCAATTCGAAGAAGATGCTGAGGAATCCGAAGCAGAAGAAGATGAAGACATCGACATCCCTGAAGATGAACCATCCTCTTCTCCAAGGAAAGATGATGATGATGATGATGAAGATGACGATGATTTCTTTGTCGTCAAACCTGCTCCTCGAACCAAAGCTCTTAAAGGTATTTCAATAAAATAACCTTCAGGGGAGAAGACAAAGACAAAGCCCTCAGCCTCTGGCGCTGAGAAAGGCAAAGGCAAAGGCCTCGCTGAAGTTGAAAATCTGGCGATCTTGCTTGAAAAGCCGGTTTGTCAGGTACACTAAACTTTACTTATATTCCTTCCCTGAACATCTCTATACACAATCAGTTCTCTACTCCACAACCTCTCTACACATCCACATTATTTTTCTATCTTTTCTACCCAAGTTCTTCTACCCAGTTCTTATTTGTAAGATCGCCGCGTTTCAGCTAGTCCTCTCCCCTGTTTGAGGATGTCGCTGAAGGTTCTACTACTGCGACCTCACAAATAAAGCCAGCTGCTGCTGATGAAATAATCCCAGTCTTAGATTTGATCTCTGAGACTGATGAACCAGAAGAACAACCTCTCTCGCACAGAAACAGACATCCCTCAGCTCCTCAAAAGCTGAATAAAGAGGATCAAAAGAGAAAAGAGGAAATAAAAAAGTGATTCGAGGATCAGCGAATCATTCTAAGGCGTAATCAACTGCCTTCAGTTCCTCCTAAGTTCAAAATTTCAAAAGCTGAATACAAGGAACACCTCAGAGCTGAACGCCTCATCGCTGAAAGAAAGGAAGCTGAAGAGAAAGACAGAGAATACGCCATCAAGCTTACTCAAGAATCTGTCAAAGACCCCAAGCTGAAACATGTTCCCATTCAAATCCAACGAAAGCTTTGGGAAGAAGACCAAAAGATCGTGGAAAAGAAAACCGAAGTTTCTCAGACCACCCTGATCTGGTGTAAGGAGAAAATCCACTTCAGATATCGTCCAGCGAAGATCAACAAGGTATTCATCTCTGGAAGAACATCTATCGGAGTACCTATTGTTGACATCAAACTTTTCAGAGAAGATGGCCAATCCGAAGCCTTTCGCGCTGACACTGTAAAAAGGTATGGTCTCTCTGAATGGCTGGAGATGAGGTTAGCTATCCAATCGTCACAATCTAAGTACAAGGATCATTTCGAAAAGCTGATAAACAGACAGATCGACTTGATATCTTCTTGTGTGGACATTCCTCCTCTTCCTGATCTTAAGCCGAAAAGAAAAAGGGCCTCTCCAAAGAATAAACGTCAAGATTCAAACTCAGGTCCTGTCATACGAAATGAAACTGGAATTGGTTTCTCTCGCGCTGAAGTGCTTGGTCCTGACCCTGATCTATCTGCCCTTGACATTTCTTTGCCACCATGTGAACTTTTCGTCCCTGGTAAAGTCATCAGTAATCCTTATGGAATATTCTTTCTCGACTACGACAGGCGTAAATGTTTTCAACGGATCGCTGAGCTTCCAATCACTCCAATCGAACAGCTCAGAGATCTCATCTACTGGTGTGACTTTAGAAAAGACATTCAGGCACGACACCTAAAACCCTTGATCTTTGAAGAAGCGCTGAACAAAAGAAAACAAGGCGTAACGGTTCCTGACTGGATGATCCCCACTGAAAAGACGACCCTTGATGAACTTCTCATTAAGGAAGAACCTTTTGAAAACTGATATGATCTCCTTTTTCTCTATTGTATCAGTTATCCTTCTGTACTTGTAAATTATTTCGCTTGTACTTATAATCTTTCTGTTATTCATTGTAACCTGATTCAATATTTTAAAGAAAGATTTCAGCGAACGTACTTTACTCCATCAGTACTGAAAAGATCCCAGAAAACAGTAAAAGGGACAAATATTTTATGAGTCTTTTTATCCTTATGTTTTCATTAAATAGCAATTTTCTTTGTTGCTATGTCATAATCAAATAGGGGGAGATTGTTGATCCAAACCCTCAGTGATTTGATAATTACCCTCTCTTAAATACTTAGTGAAAATTGTAAGTAAACAATATGTATCAAAGTTTCACTATCGCTGATAAGTACTAAGATCTTCCAGTACCGCTGATAGGAACTCTCGCTCTTTAAGTTAAACATTCAGTGAAACTGTTCACCATAAATGCTCTGAGTCTGTTCAGTCATTATGATGATCGCTGATAAGTTAGTTGTTTACTTATGATCCCTGAAGACAAGTTTCACGTCAACAAAGGTTCTACGTTGAAGTCGAAGATCAAGCTCAAGAACCAGCGACAAGTCTCCTAATGAACTGATGCGGATCAGCGAAGACTTAGATTTGTCCACTCAACGTGAAGTATCAAGTACAAGACTTCAGCTATCGCTGAACTTTATCATCTGCTGAATAGTAAATGATAATCGCTGAATCAACGAAAGCAGATCATGAAGTCCTCCGTACAAAGTACTTTTGTCTTAACCACCCTTGCACGACTCCGTACGAAATGTCAGAAAAGAACCTCCGAAAATCTGAAATCGTACAACCACTCTGATACTACACTGTTCATCCATACGGCTACTAAGGTTGTCAACAAAGGTCAATGACATGCAACCAACCAGCTGATGACACGTGTAAAGTATATACTGACTTGCATTAAATGCATGCAGTATATAAAGAGATGAACTCACTTCATTTTGAAGTAACTTGCTAACTCTGGACAAGTTCATATCTCTTATCTCAAGATAGGTTATTATTAGTAATTTCCTTATCTTTCTTAGTGCAAGAAACCTTAGTGTTCCAACTTGTTTAGATTTAGGTTTATCCTTAATCTTGTCTCCGCAACAAGCTGTAAATTGTTAATGATTTATCAATAAACAATTTAGAAAAGTAAAATCTGTGTGTTTGTATTCAACCCCCCCCCCTTCTACAAACTTGTATAGGCCTTCGGGACCAACAGGTGCTGCAACAGAGGTAGAAGATGTAATGACAAAGGCAGCCTCAAACTTTACTAATATTATTTTACTGGCTACCTCTACATCGAAAAGACCTGCAGAAGAAGCACCCACAGATGAACCTTCAACCAAGAGACACAAAGCTGATCTGAGATTTGTTGTTTCGTCCTCACCAAAAGCTCGAATTGACGATTCTGGCGATGATGATGATTTCGAAGATGCTCAAGAAGGTCAATCAGACGATCAATTGGGTGAGTCCTCAGAACAACAAACGGGGGGAAGGAGAAGGAGAAGGAGGAGAAAGAGGAAGAGAAAGAGAAAGAGGTTGAAGAAGAGAAAGAAGCCAAGGGTAAGGGGAAAATCACAGAAGCAACTGAGGCAGAGGCTACAGGAGAAAAGGGGATAACAGAGGAAATCATGACAGAGATGACTGAAGTGGCATTTGACAACATGTTCAAGGACAGAGTCATCAAACCAACAGAAGTGTCAACACAAGAACCACCAGAGATCATCTGCCTAGATACCCCTCCTACATCTCCAAGAACAAAACCAGAGAGGACAGACCCATCCACTGCTGAAGGACAAACAAGTCGAGCCCAACCTCAAGCTACTAAAAAATCTGCTCACATCGACACCCTTATGGCAGAAACCCATGATGACCCAAACCCAACGGTAACAGAACAGAACCCAGAAACCTCTACCTTTCATACCGAAAAACCTGCCTTAGAAACGGTATTTGCATTTCTATATGCTGACAGAGACATCATCCCTGTAAATGCCGTACCCATTAACCCATACTGTTAATCCAAGATCTTCAATAACGTGCTCTGATACCAATTGTTTAACCAAGATCTTCAATAACGTGATCTGATACCAATTGTTAATCCCTAAAGATCAATCAAGATAGAGAAGATGTGAATTTGTCATCCATTGATCAAGAACACTGTATACAAGATATGAGTTCAGCACTTTCTCTCTCTAAGATATGAATGTGAATTCAGAGAATGTTTCTAAGAGTCTTCTAAACTAACACACAACAAAACCTATTTATACTAAACACAATACAAGGTGTAAACAACACAATACAACTCAATACATTGACTTTGACTTTGACCTTTCTATATTTAAACCTTGAAGACATATTGCACTAACCTTCAAGAAAAGTGTTCTGTCAGATTTCTTTCAGTGTCCAAGGCTACTTTGCGCAACCGTTGCTTGCGAGTTTCTCCACTTTGCGCAACCGTTGCTTGCGAGTTTCTCCACTTTGCGCAACCGTTGCTTGCGAAACTCTCACTTTTCGCAACTGTTGCTTGCGAGTTTCTCCACTTTTCGCAACCTTGGCCTGCGAGTTTCTTACTTCTCGCTTCTTTGAGTTGCGAGTTTCTGACTTGGTTATTTTCAGACGATATTAAAAAAAAGTGTATTTCAAGAAAAAAGTTTTATATAATTTTTTTTTCTGTAGTGTATTTCATACACTTTAAGAGTTTTTCAAGAAAAAGTTTTATATAATTTTTTTTTGATTTATAAAGATCTTTTAATCGTCAAGCGATCATGAACCGACTTCCAGTGCTGATCAAAGAATCTGATTTTGAACGATGGAGTGTTTCGTTTATCGATTTCATTTCAAGTCGAGAAAATGGTGAATATATGATAAAAACTTTCTCCGAAGGTCCAATGATCATATATAAAATGGAGAATGACTTTACAGAAGAAGAGTATAAAAGAAAGAAAGCTGATAAGGACGCTTCGTACTAATTGATTCTTGCACTTCCACAACACATTTATAAACGCGTTGAAGCTTTCAAAAACAACCCGATGCAGATGTGGAATGAATTAACGAAGCTTATGCATGGATCAAAGGTTGAATTCAAGAGAAAAGAACAGAAGAAAGTTGAAAGGGAAGATGATAAAGAGAAGATTATCGAGCTTACAAAGAAGTTGCAAGAGATGGAAAATCTTTTGAATATGGAAAGAGAAGATTTCAAGAAAGAAAGAGTGGATCTAATTCAAAGGATTTCGAAACTTGAAATGGCTTTGAAGACAAAGTCTAAAGAAATTGAAGACAAGAAAGATGTTGAACTCAAATGTCTAAGACTTTCCAAGTCTTATTTTTAGAGAAAGAAAAATTGGAGAAGGAAAGACTTGTGTTTGAAGAGAAAAGGAAAGATTTTGAAGCTATAAATGGAAAGTTGTCAGAGAAAATTTCTGAGCTTCAAAAAGAGTCAGATAAGGAAAGTGAAGAGCTTGAAAAGATGAAGAAAGCTGATTTTCAAGCAAGGAGCGTAAAGGATGATTTTTCGGTAGAACGGAAGATATTTCAGCAAGAAATTCAGAAACTCACGAAGATTTTGGCGGGTTTATCTACAAATATCATGAAGGAAAAGAGGGTGAATTGTGATATTCGGAAGAAGCTCGAGTTGATGACAAAGGAACGAAATGCCTTAAAAGACAAAGTGAGGTCGTTCAATAACTCCGAGTATTTTTCAGAATGTCCGATGCGTCCTTCTAACATTTTTACGAGCATTCTGTGGATATGTCTTCCAAATACTATGCTGATCTTCTTTCCTACAAAAGAGTCAACATGCAATGGAAGGTAAAAGGTAAATTTCCTGGAAAAGATGTACCAAAATCATCATTTCCAAATAAGAATTTTACAACGAAAGTTAATTCTTTTGTTAATTCTTATTGCGGAAATAATGATTTTGTTAATAATAATTATGTTCAATATTGGTATGGTACTTACCATTTTCTTTCTTATAGAGCTCCGGTTAACGTGTCAGGACCCAAGACTCGTTGGGTACCAAAAACTACTTAATCTGTTTTGCAGATTTAGAGACAAGTGTTGAACTCTCGGAAGATGAAGTACTTGTGCATTCAAGAAGATATTGAACATCACATATTTTCAGGGAGTTTATTATTTTTTTTATATACATGTGATTAATGACAAATCTTTTGGTATTTTGTAGGGGGAGAAAGATAAAAGACTAATGGCTTTTGAACAAATCAGTTCAAAACCCGCACTTCAACGGTAATGGCTTTTGAACAAATCAGTTCAAAACCCGCACTTCAACAGTAATGGCTTTTGAACAAATCAGTTCAAAACCCGCACTTCAACGATAAAGGCTTCTAAACAAATCAGTTTAGAACCCGTACTTCAAAGACTATGACTTCTAAACAAATCAGTTTAGAGCTCGTACTTATCAGGTGATATCCTTTCACTGTCATATCTTTCTATTTTTAGGACATGTGCTTAAAGGTAACATTGTGTTATATTTTATGTCTACTAACGTTGAAAGTTTGAACTTTCACAAATTTAATTCAATGAAGTGAAAAATTCTTCAATTTTTCATTCAATGAATAAAATGTGTGTTAAGGATGATTTTACGAGCATTCTTGTATCGTCGGAGTTATATTTGTTTCTACTTTCGCTTCTAAAATAAGTCGAAAGGTCAGCGAAACATGTTTGAGATTTTGATACAAGTGCAAAATTGTGTAAATCTAGACTTATTTAGAATACAATGCTCACAAAGCCTATTCGTCTTAATCATGAATGGAAACGAAAATATGGGAGAAGCACTACGTTTTTGAACCAAGTGATTGAGATGCTATAATAATAAAAAAAAAATTATATATATACATATATAATAAAATCATTCAGTTTGATAGTCTGTGCATGTGGCGTATCTGGTTTGGGAGATTAAGTCCCAAGGGGTACTCGTTACCTAGCCCCTAAGATCAACTGATCTGGGATTGGCTGACCCAAATCCTGCTATAGAACCAGGTAGAAAGCCATGTTCTACTGGTACAAATGGGATTATGGTATATCGATGTAGCCTTTCTGGTTCGGGAGAGTAAGTTCCAAGGGGTGCTTGTCACCTAGCCCCTAAGGCCAACTGGTCTGGGATCGGCTGACCCAAATCCTGCTATAGGACCAGTTAGAAAGTTACGTTTACGATGTATCTTAGTCTTAATAAACTGTTTGATTATAAAAGATGCCAATGAGCACATAATAAAAGTTGCCAATGTGCACAATATGAAAAGATGCCTAAGAGCACACATCTCTTGAAACTTGGGGAAAATACAAAGTCGCGATAAACCTGTAAATTTGTGAAAATTCTGTTTTTGGACAAATAGTGTGAGTAAGAGCAAAGTATTTTTATAGGTTTTAGAGGTGCATTTGCTTGTGGCTAATCATGTTTCGCATGCTAGCACACCAAATAGATTTAATAAAGGAGTTGAAACTGAAAATTTTGTAACTCGATATGCGATGATGTCTTGTTTTTGAATCCAAACGCATGCATTTGATTTCACTTGATGGAAATATCTGTTACATTTCATTAAGTTGAATTTCTTTTGTTTGGTGTTCAAATGATTAAATGTTAGTAGTTATAAAATGTTGTTCAATGAATTCTATTTTCTTTATATAAGTTTGTTAAAATGTGCGCTTATATGATTTTTATGCAAATTTTCAGGGGGAGAAAATCATCTTGCTCTACAATTCTTATTTTTAGGGGGAGCAAGATCTTTCGTTTATGGGGAGATTGTTCATGTTTTTCAAGGGGAAGAAATATTTTTGAAGAGGGAGATTGTCCGTGACTGAAATTGAAAAGATTTTCGATGCTCGTGATGCTCACTTTCATCGAAAAAGGGGGAGAATGTCTACATCAATTTCATGTCAAAGAAAGTTTAAAATCAAAGATCCGTTTTAATGTCAACGGGGAGATTTGTAGATAGAAGACGTCGTTTCAAGAAATGATAGGGGGAGTTTTATTCTTCAAGAGTTTTTAAGAAATCGATTGATCATTTCAGTGATCTCTTTCTTTTGAACTCGCGCGTTTATGAAGATCGACACTGAAGAATGAAATTCTCAAGTCAATGGAAATGGGGAGAATTCTTCAAGAGTTTGAGGAAAATCGATTGATCCATTCTGTGATCTCTTTTTCTTGAACTTGTGCTTAATTGTGTTAAAAAGCTTTGTGTGAAGATTCATATTCTCTTGTTCGAAGAAAGAAGTTCGTTATTTGCCGTTTGAAGATTGGATGACGTTTTTGACTTTGACAAGCTTTGATGAAGTCCAAAGATTCAAGAAAGCTAAAGCTTGCTGATCGCATTTGTTTAAACCTTGAATCCAAGGGGGAGATTGTTAGTGCAATATGTCTTCAAGGTTTAAATATAGAAAGGTCAAAGTCAAAGTCAATGTATTGAGTTGTATTGTGTTGTTTACACCTTGTATTGTGTTTAGTATAAATAGGTTTTGTTGTGTGTTAGGTTAGAAGACTCTTAGAAACATTCTCTGAATTCACATTCATATCTTAGAGAGAGAAAGTGCTGAACTCATATCTTGTATACAGTGTTCTTGATCAATGGATGACAAATTCACATCTTCTCTATCTTGATTGATCTTTAGGGTTTAACACATACCTTAACCCAATCAGATTAAAAACCATTTCTGATGCAAGGCAAAAGTTCATCCAAACCAAGTCAAATCAGAACAGAGCCATCAATATAAACTTCGGTATCCGCAGAATTCTGGACATCAAGCACAAGAAGTTTCAATATGACAGAGTCACATACCATGAGTATACTGTGGAATCAACAGAAGTGTAAAGACCGTTTCCCGGTATGTTCTATTTTTTTTAGTTAATTTCGTTTTCTTTTATCGTTGCGTAGTTATCGGGAATTAGTGGGATAACCTATTTGAGAAAAATTGGATTTCGAGGCTAAAGGTGTTAACCCTAATACTCTAGGGGCTGTTTGTGTCATTAGGGCAAAGGGGGTGCATGGGGTTCGGCCCATGTGGAACAAGCCTTTCCCCCCCCTCCCTTCTCGTTTTCTTCTCACGTAAACAACACACCAACCCTAACATCTTCTTCTTCTTTCTTTGTTTGTTGCTGCCGTGAAACCGCCCACCACCACACCAGCGCCGCTGCTGGTTTTGGCCGGAGAGAGAGAGAACAGCGCGCGCGAGAGAGAGAGAGAGAGAGAGGTAGAGAGAGAGAAGAGCGTTGGGTTAGTCGCCGGATTCGCTGCTGTCCGCCGCTGTTGCTGTCGGAAACCACCGCCATCACCACTGTTTCGTCGGAGATTTCGAGAGAGAGAGAGGAGCAGGTGCGGGTGTGTGACGTTTTAGCGAGGTAAGTCGTTCCTTCGTTTCGTTCCTTTTCTTTTCCTTTTTCCGGCAAAACAACCACCGCGACGCCACTGCCGCCGTACGCCGCCGCGAGGGTGGTCGAGGGTGGGGCGGTCATGGTTGTGCGTGCGCACGGGGGTGTGTGTGTGTGCACGTATGGCAGCCGAGTGTGGTGGAGGAGAGGGGCGGTTTGGTGATCGAAAAGGGGGGGGGGTGTCCACGTTAAGGTCTTCGCCGGGAAACCGCCGCCGCCACCGCCGTGCCCCACTGCCGGAGGTGGCAGTGGGTGGTGCCCGTGGGTGGCGTAGGGACTCGGGGGCCGGTGTTTGTTTACGCGGGTGGCGTAGGGACTCGGGGGCCGGTGTTTGTATACGCGGGTGGCGTAGGAACTCGGCGGGGCCGAAGATTGTATACGCGGGTGGCGTAGAATCTCGGTGGGGCCCAAGATGTTATGCGCGGGTGGCGTAGGGGTAGGTATGCATGTTTATGATTTGTTCGTAGACTTGAATGCTTGTTTACGTGCAACTATCTGTTATAGGGGTAGTGTGGAATAACTGTGTTATCTATGGTGGTTGAATTCACTAAGCTTCGTGCATACCCTTTCCCAATAAATCATTGTTTCAGGTACGAGTGGCTCCAAGGTGTGACGTGTACACACTGGCGCGCGTGAAGAGCTGATTATTATATCGTTTTATAATTTTCATTTAAAACTATTTATTCCGTTGTTTACTGTTTTTAGAGAATAATTCTTCTTGGGTTGCAAACGAAACGTTTTGGGTTATTTAACGAGTTTAATTAATGAAATGTCATTTTTAAAAAAATTTAAATTTTCTTGTAATTTTTGGGATGTTACAACTTGGTATCAGAGCACAGCTTGAGTGAATCAAACGCATCTCGGTGTGTTTGATCTCAAGTTTACGGCTATAAAATTTTCTTTAAAGTTTTTGGAAAACAAAAGGAAGGAAAAATTCGTTTGAGAAACGGTGATCAAAGGCGCAATGTGTGCAGTCAGCCGGAGCCAAAGGGAAAGGTACGGTACTTAGTGTATTTATTGCTTTCTAGGCATAGGGTATGCATGCTAGATTGCCTATGTTGTTTACACTGTACTGTATGATGACTGCTTGCTAGTAGGAATCAATGCTAGTTATAGTAGGTTGTTAAGTGAAGGCCCTATAGGTTGTATGCAGTAAGAATCATATAGCCTTAGAATATTTGATTTAGTTCTATTGCGCAGCTCTTGTTTGAGTCCAACCGTTCTAGGATAGAATCTTGTATTCGAATGTCTATTTGATTCACGCTGCATGCGACTGGGTATTCGCGAGGCAACTCGTTATGGCTAACAGGGATTCCGTTGTAGCAAGGGTAGTGGGATGAGATGAAATTCCTAGTGAGCTGGGAATAGCGTTTACATATGAGTACGTATGCAAAATTGCTTTCTAGAACATAGGAGTATGTATGCTAGATTGCTTGGTGCTTAATACAATGTATTGTATGGTCGTTACTTGCTATTAGGAATTTATGCTAATTATGATAGGTTACTAAGTGGATGCCCTCTAGGTTGTATGCAGTAAGAGATTTATAGCCTTAGAATATTTGATTTAGTTCTATTGCGCAGCTCTTGTTTGAGTCCAACCGTTCTAGGATAAAATCCTGTATTCGAATGTCTATTTGTTTCGCACTGCATATGATCGGGTATTCGCGAGGTAACTCGTTATGATTAGTAGGGATTCGGTAGTAGCAAGGGTAGTGGTTTGGATGGAATTCCTAAGGAGCTAGGAAGAGTGTGTACATATGCCGGTGCGGGCATATGTGTATAGTTTCGGCGAGAAACTACTTGGACCCCTTGGGATGGGACTCGGAACGGGCGATGATAGGTGTGGATGGTAGTAGTAGAGCTCCTACTACCGGAAGCACAGGATCAATGCTTGAGTCGGGGAAAGTCACGAGGAATCCAAGGAGTTGAGCGTGAGCGTTATTAGTGTGAGTTATTGTGTGCTAATAACTCGTTGTAATATCTACCCGGAATAGCTGTCACAAGGAGGAACAACTATAGTAAACCTATTAGTACAGGTGTGTACTTGAATTTCTTTGACGTGATAATCGTTGGGGTAGTGGTGAAGGCTTTAAATTAGTAGTCGTTGGAATAGAAGGATGATTCTAGTATTAGTCACTTGGAGTGACGATAGGGATGATAATTGTTATAAGCAGGTTATTTCGGGCCAAGATGGAAGATTGTGTTAGAGTCATCGGCTTATAGAGCCGACTTCGATTTGAGGAAAAATCGTAGGGATTGTTTGACGTAATTTCTCAACTTGCCCTTAGAGGTTTAAATGTATGGATGACGATAGTGGATCAGAGAGATTTGGAGTTGTACGAGTTGAGACGTAGAATACCGACTAAGTCATGCACAAAGTTTGAGTTTGAAAATAGAATTGCATTATCTAATTCTTGTGTTTCCAATTCTTATTTGGATTGTGTTGAAGAATTTTGGGAAAGGCGTTTTTTTAAGTGTTATGTGTCAGTTTGAGTACTTACATATTTGGGGGAGTGAGTCATTCCGGGATAGGCATGTTGTTGGTAGACTGTTTGCATTGGAGCCTTGGTCATGTCAGTCAGTCGTTGGTAACGGTCGGTTGGGTATCTCGGGGTGGGACCCCGGTATTCATGTGTTATGAATTTGACTTTCCAGTGGGCACTAGGAGGATATAGTCTTGAGCACGTACCTGGGAAGTAGACGTTAAGGTGTATCTTGATACGGTGTAACTAGGCTTCGTAGAACAAGTGTGGGAGATACGTCGACGGTGGAAGGTTGGGTATTCCACGCGTGTGGGTACTGTAGGCCGAATAGTATCGGTTAGGGATTGATACCCTTTGTAATAAAGATGATAAATGCGTAGAATTTTTGAGGTAAATAGTATACCTAAGTGTCGATTTTTGGGCTTGAGGCCAAACACCTTAGTGAAATTGGAGAATTGTAGCCGATTTTAAGATAATTATGGTAATGGTAGTAGTAACCCTAAAATGCTCGCTTGTGATGAATAGTTATGGTGGAATGACCTTCGTGTGTGTTTATAGAACTGCTGGTTTGATGGTTCGTGTGAAATAAATTTTGGGAGTCTATTAGAACTCGTGGAAGTTAATCGACAGTTAATGGTAAGAATGATCGGATCCGAGTATCCTGTAAGGTATATTGGTGAGCAACTTTAGGATGGTTAGAGCTTGAAATTGAATCGGGATGTATGGAATATCTAAGGTTGGGAGACAACCAAAGTCGTTTGACTAGGAATGATTCCAGTTGTTGGAGTGTTCTTCTGATCATAATTTCAGTGTTCTTGAAGGAGTTTTGTTGGTAAGAAATGTATTCGAGAAATTTTTAAGACGATGTGAGAAATTTAGATTCCAGTTAGTGAAAGTCCAGTGGCAACACCGAAAGGGGTCCGAGTGGACTTGGGAACCCGAGAATGATATGCGAGAGCGCTATCTAGAGCTGTTTTCAGGCGTAGACTTCGAGGGCGAAGTCTAATTCAAGCGGGGGAGAGATGTAAAGCCCGTATCCCGGTATGTTCTATTTTTTTTAGTTAATTTCGTTTTCCTTTATCGTTGCGTAGTTATCGGGAATTAGTGGGATAACCTATTTGAGAAAAAATGGATTTCGAGGCTAAAGGTGTTAACCCTAATACTCTAGGGGCTGTTTGTGTCATTAGGGCAAAGGGGGTGCATGTGGTTCGGCCCATGTGGAACCGGCCTTTCCCCCCCCCCTCCCTTCTCGTTTTCTTCTCACATAAACAACACACCAACCCTAACATCTTCTTCTTCTTTCTTTGTTTGTTGCTGCCGTGAAACCGCCCACCACCACACCAGCGCCGCTGCTGGTTTTGGCCGGAGAGAGAGAACATCGCGAGGGAGAGAGAGAGAGGTAGAGAGAGAGAAGAGCGTTGGGTTAGTCGCCGGATTCGCTACTGTCCGCCGCTGTTGCTGCCGGAAACCACCGCCATCACCACTGTTTCGTCGGAGATTTCCAGAGAGAGAGGAGCAGGTGCGGGTGTGTGACGTTTTAGCGAGGTAAGTCGTTCCTTCGTTTCGTTCCTTTTCTTTTCCTTTTTCCGGCAAAACAACCACCGCGACGCCACTGCCGCCGTACGCCGCCGCGAGGGTGGTCGAGGGTGGGGCGGTCATGGTTGTGCGTGCGCACGGGGGTGTGTGTGTGTGCACGTATGGCAGCCGAGTGTGGTGGAGGAGAGGGGCGGTTGGGTGATCGAAAAGGGGGGGGGGTGTCCACGTTAAGGTCGTCGCCGGGAAACCGCCGCCGCCACCGCCGTGCCCCACTGCCGGAGGTGGCAGTGGGTGGTGCCCGTGGCGGAACCCTAAAACCACCTCCGGTCTAAACCTTAAACCGCTAAACCAACTCTCAATACCGTTTTATGATTTCATGTGAAGTTTGTAATCTGCCACTGTTTTGCGTAAGCTGCAACCTTTTCCTCGTAACTCGGATTGGGGTGAATTCAGTGCCAAAAGTTCCCAATTGGAGTCTAGCAACTTTTCTGTGTTTTGTGAAAAATCCAGTTCGGAACGTAGCATAGGCCAAATCGTCGTTTTATACCGATAGCTGCTGTTTTTCACTGTTCTGCGAACCATTCTTATAAAATCCGTATTTAATTGTAGAAAAATCGTTAGGAGGTGTATAATATGTCCTTGGAACCCTAACTCTGAGAACTTTCTAGTTATGTATTTTAATCGAGGACTTTCTGGGTTTAAAGAGGTCGGATCAGGTCCCGAACAGACCTGTTTGGTTAGACCGAAAAGTCGTTTAAGTGACGGTTTAAGCGTGCGTCGTATTCTAGGGTCCGGGTCTCGTGTTAATACATTTTAACGTTCGTCTAGGTGTCGGGAAGTGATCTTGGATTTGTGGAGCTTGAATTATTAATTGTGAGCTAGGCGCGCTTACGAGGTGAGTTCTCTCACTATATTTAATATCAGTCGTTTTACATTATTGTAGCTCGTGTGTGGTAGCCTTAATTATTTGTGATGCGGAGCTAGATAGTGGGGTGGCTAGTTAGACCTTTGTTGACATGTATAAGCGGGTGGCGTTGTCATGTATACGCGGGTGGCGTAGGGACTCGGGGGCCGGTGTTCGTATACGCGGGTGGCGTAGGGACTCGGGGGCCGGTGTTTGTATACGCGGGTGGCGTAGGGACTCGGGGGCCGGTGTTTGTATACGCGGGTGGCGTAGGAACTCGGCGGGGCCGAAGATTGTATACGCGGGTGGCGTAGAATCTCGGTGGGGCCCAAGATGTTATGCGCGGGTGGCGTAGGGGTAGGTATGCATGTTTATGATTTGTTCGTAGACTTGAATGCTTGTTTATGTGCAACTATCTGTTATAGGGGTAGTGTGGAATAACTGTGTTATCTATGGTGGTTGATTTCACTAAGCTTCGTGCTTACCCTTTCCCAATAAATCATTGTTTCAGGTACGAGTGGTTCCAAGGCGTGACGTGTACACACTGGCGCGCGTGAAGAGCTGATTATTATATCGTTTTATAATTATCATTTAAAACTATTTATTCCGCTGTTTACTGTTTTTAGAGAATAATTCTTCTTGGGTTGCAAACGAAACGTTTTGGGTTATTTAACGAGTTTAATTAATGAAATGTCATTTTTAAAAAAAATTAAATTTTCTTGTAATTTTTGGGATGTTACAAGAAGGCAGAAATGAAATCTTCAATGACAATGATCTCGTCCTTCTGAACCCATACGACCTGATCTTAGTTCACGCATACTGCTTAAACTTCTCAGAAAGATACACGCCGGCCAGAACTGTGCTACCAGAAGTCAGATTCGCTATGCAAGAGCACATCAATCTCAGAATACAGATTGATTATCAGCTAGGCATAGAGTTTGAAGTAGAGAAACTAGCAATTGCACCACCAAATGAAAACCATGAGGGTTATGGCCATCACAGAACTGGAACCGTAGTAGAAGATCCTCCAGTCTTTGTCTGCCGACAGAAGGGCACAAAGAAAGCCATCAGAGCAGCTGAAGCCCACAAGTACTCGAGTGAGTCGCTAGTATACCTCAAGAACATAATCCAAAATATCCCAAGAAGTAAGTGTCCAGAAGAACAGCAGAAACTCTTCATCGACCAGATTGATCTGATGCTGGACTACTTCTTACCATGCACTGTAATATCTTAGAAGAATAGTACAAAGGCTAACAGAGGTAAATATTCTCTGTTCTTTTTGTTTACATCTCTGTTTAAAATTTTTTATTTTCAATACTTAGGGGGAGATTGTTAGCCCCAAGTATCTGTAATGTAAAAGTACTGAAAATATTATCAAGTCAGAAGACCATCAGAGACGCAGCAGAAGACTTAGAAGAAAAAGCTTCAAGAAGATCAACCTAACTCAACAGAGTTCTGGTGGAACTAACAGAGCTCAACAGAGCTCTGTCAGAAGATCAACAAAAGAACTGTTCACAACCCGAAGACCAACAGAGCTCTGGTCTATGAGTTCTGTTGTAGTGAAGACCTCTGTGATGCCTAAGTCTCGTAAGAAATCCCAAGTGTTAGACAAGTGTCCTTACTTTCCACGTATGCCCTAAAAATAGGAGACACGCTTTCCACATGTCATTCTAGGGTACGATAGTACACTGCCTTCACTTTATCAGGGATATAAATAGAGAGGTAGTGGAACAAACAATTGTAAGTTTTTGGAAGAATAGTTTCCCACAATTGTTTAAGCACACACTGCAGCAATCCCGAGCACTACCTCCGTACGATATTGTTCCCTGTGAGATTTCAGGATACACCATTGATCTTGTTCTTGGTGTTATCCATTATCAATATACGAGCAGCGTTTATTATTTGATCTTGTTATCATTATTCTGTTCTATAATTGATTCTCACTATTACAATATCATTTACACAATCACTCACTTTAATGGCTTTATATTTAAATGCTTCCGCTGTCTATTTCTTTACCATTATCGTGATACAACGTGAATCTGAGAACCTACAAACAAGGTGTACTCTTTTCACTGATCATAAGAGCTTACAACATGTCTTTGATCAGAAAGAATTGAACATGAGGCAAAGGCGTTGGTTAGAACTACTTAAAGACTACGATTGTGAATTGCATTACCATCCCGGTAAGGCAATGTTGTAGCTGATGCTTTAAGCAGAAAAGAGTATAGTGGGTATTTGGAAACGATTAATACTAGGATTGACGTGACGTCAAGATTAATCGATAGGATAAAGGAGGCACAAGCGGAAGCCTTACGGTAAGAAAATCTGAAAGAAGAAGTAATGAGTAGGCAACATCTTTAATTGACTGAAGATAGTCGTGGAATTAAGTTGTTTCAAGGTCGTGTTTGGGTACCAAAGATTGGAGGAAATCGAGAGTTGATTCTGGAAGACGCCCATAGATCTAAGTATTTTATACATCCTGGGAGTACTAAGATGTATAGGGATCTGAAGTTACACTATTGGTGGCCAGCTATGAAAACAGATGTGGCACAAATAGTAGAAACGTGTATGACATGTTCGTTAGTAAAAGCGGAACACCAAAGGCCTTATGGAAGTTTTCAATCGTTGGAGATCCCGGAATGGAAATGGGATAAGATTACCATGGATTTCGTGACAAAGTTACCGAAGACGAAAAAGGGTAACGGCACAATATGGGTAATCGTATATCCCTTGACTAAGAGTGCTCATTTTCTAGCTATGAAAGAAGCGTCACCAATAGATAAATTGGCGAAGCTATATATTGATGAAGTGGTGTCAAGACATGGTATACCGGTGTCTATAGTGTCAGATCGTGATAGTCGGTTTACCTCGATGTTTTGGCAGTCACTACAACAAGAATTGGGTACGAAAGTTAATTTGAGTACTGCTTACCACCCACAGACTGACGGACAAAGTGAAAGAACCATTCAAACTTTGGAAGACATGTTAAGGTCCTGTGTGTTAGATTTTGGAGGTAACTGGGATACGCACCTACCGTTAGTAGAATTTGCGTATAACAATAGCTACCATTCCAGTATTGGAAGGGCACCTTTTTGAAGGTTTGTATGGTCGTAAGTGTAGAACTCCGGTATGTTGGTTAGAAGCCGGAGAAAAGCAGTTTGCTGGTCCAGAACTTGTGCAATAAACAACTGATAAAGTGAAAGAGATTCGGAAGCATATGAGAGCGGCTCAAGATCGACAAAAGAGTTATGGTTATGCTGATCCGAATAGAAGACCAAAAGAATTTCAAGTTGGGGAGCGTGTAATGCTTAAGGTATCTCCATGGAAAGGTGTGATAAGGTTTGGTAAACGTGGAAAGTTACGTCCTCGTTTTCTAGGGCCTTTCTCCATAACTAAGAGGAATGGACTGCAAGCATATCAGTTAGATCTTCCACCAGAATTGGAAGGGATCCATAATACCTTCTATGTTTGTTACCTTCGGAAATGTTTGGCCGAAGAGGACGATGTGATTCCACTTACTGATGTAAGGGTGGACGAAAAGAGCCGATGTGTGGAAGAACCAGAGGCAATTTTGGAAAGGTCGGTTAGAATGTTACGTAGTGGTAAGGAAGTGGCTATGTTAAAGGTGCGGTGGAGGCATCATCGCGGCACTAACGTGACTTTAGAGTCGGAGGAGGATATGAAGATTAGATATCCTCACTTGTTTGCCTAGCTTTGATTTCGGGGACGAAATCAGTTTCAAGTTGGGGAGTATTGTAACATCCCGACATTTTGTTATATTATATTTTATTATAAGGAAAGTTGTTTTGTAAGTATGTTGTAGGTTTGTACTATATTTGCTAAAGTATAAAGTTATGAGGTTAAAAGAATGAAAAGTCAAAATTTGAGTTAACTTTGATATTTTACAAAGTAGAAGGTGTGTGGAGTTATTTAGGGATAGTGTGTGTGGTTAAGAGGCTGAATTGGGTGAAATATCTGATTTTTGGGCTGAGGTCGGTCAAGAGAAAGGAAGAGAGAAAGAAGGAGTATCTTGAAGAGAGAAAGAAGGAGAAAAGAAAAGAGAAAGAAGGAGAAATCAAGCTAGAAATTCTTGGTAAGTGTACAAAGAAATTTTGTAAGTTTGATTTCCAATAGCAAGATGATAATCATAACATAAACTGAATTCGTCTAGGTGCTGTTTGGGATTGAAATCAAATTGTGCAGGAAAGTGGGTTTCGCAAACAAAAGGTGAGTTCATTCTATTCATCTTATAAAATTAAATTGGATGTTTTGGAATGTTGTTTTAGTATCCTTATGCTTTATAATTGTTAGAATGACTTGGGTTGAACTAAAAATGAGCTTATTGGGCTGATTGGTGGTAAAATCGATGAACAACCGCAGTTTCCGGATAAAAAGAATTATCCGGAAAACTTTGTGCAGAGGTATCCGGACAAGGCTTGTATCCGGTAAGTATAATTAATTCGTAGTGTCCGGAAGAAATAGACACCGAATGGTATCCGGATTACTAGGGTTTCCGGATGTCATCCGGATTAAACGTAATGTCCGGAAAACTATATTGTCCGGATTATGTATGTTGTCCGGAAAGTATAGTGTCCGGAAAGTGGTGTTACTCGGACAGGTTTAGTGTATCCGGTAAGCTATAAGTTCCGGACAGTGTGAGTGGTACCCGGAAACTTGATGTGTCCGGACACTTCTGATGTACTAGATTGTTTTGAGTATTTGGTGACTGTAAGTTTTGTTAACTTGCTGACAGAGTAGGACTGAGGTGTTGGAATACAGTCTTAGTAGCTTGGACATACTTATTAATGGATGTTAGAGTATTAGGCTTAACGATGGTTTTAGTCTGATACTGAGCGGATATGTAGTATGTGTAATGGATCCATAGGCACTGTTTGTAACGTGGAATAGGCATTAAGCAATTTGTAATTCTCGTTGACCTGAAATGTGGAATAGGCATAAAGGAATTTGTAATTCCTATTTCGTAAAGGTGTTATGAAATAAGAAATAGGCATAAAGAAACTTATAATTTCTATTTCATAGTGTGAGGTGAAATGAGGAATAGGCATAAAGCAATTTGTAATTCCCTTTCACATGGGAAAGAGAGATAGACATAAAGTATCTTGTAATCTCTATTTCCGGTCCAAGAAATAGGCATAAAGTAATTTGTAATTTCTTGGATAAGAGTACGAATCTAGAACCCTGTAAAGATTTGTAGTGGGCTCTGGCCTTGATAATATGACCTACTGAATGTAAGTCATATTCATAGGGTCGGGTATGATCCTGTTGTTGAGGTAAGCATAGGTATGGTAAGAATGGTGGAGAACAGGTTTGTTTATATGTCTTTAATTTGAAATTGAATGTTCTCACTAGGCGTAAGCCTAATCTTTCAAATTAAATGTTCTTACCAGGTACAGGCTCAGGGAAGTAAACGGGATGTGGGCCGAGAGCTTTTGATGCATCCAACATAAAGAGATAAGCAGAGGAGTTAGCTAATGCCCGGAGATTTTGGTGGATTTACTTAGATAACTTAGTTAATCTAATTGTAGTGGACACGATTAGATTAATAAGTTATTAGAAGAACTCCACATTGTAATTATGAAACTTCATAGTTATTCCTCCTCTTTTATATAAAGTTTGGATGTTATTTTGTCATAACTGGTTACAATTAAAGTTTAAAGTGGCCCTGATTTCTAGGGTGTTACAGTTTCCAAAGATTAATACTTGTGTATTATCTTTTCTATACTTTCAAGTATTCATACACACCGGTACAGCTTCATATTGACTTTGTTATTACCATGTCTCAAAATAAAACAATTTTTCGATGGTAATACTCCCGTTTGTATTCCAATTTGGTTGAGCATCATATATATTTTTTTAGCGTACAACTTAAACGTTTCATTCAAAGATTTTATATTTGTTCATATAAACAAATTTCAATTCTTTGATACCCTATCCTTTTATCAGTTATGATACTTGATATGATTGATACATTGTCAGATTCTCAAACAAGTCCTTCGAATTCATTTCATTCCTTCATTATTGTTGTTTTGAGAATTCTTCATAGTTCAAATGCTCAAATATTAATGATTATTTTTTAGGAGCATACATTCTGATGACAATGTCATTCAAATGCTGAAGTTTATTTGTTCAAACTAAACTGTTGAACAACACAAATGTTTTAGGACAAAATTTCATGGGATCAGTGTGAGATTATTAAACTTCTATGGATCCACGTTAACCAGTGTTTCCTACCCAAGAAGTTATCCTCGAGTGATTGAGGGGTGAGGGGTCTACATCAAAGAGTGTGGGAGATAACTGTTAGCTCCATCTTCTGTTCTAAGAAGTATTGAAAAATAGGCTAAGTGAAGATCATCGACAGAGCCTCTGCCGGACACCAAGAGCACATAACCTAGAGCAACCTTCACTTGGATCGTTCTTCAGAAGACTTTCAGAGGACAAGGCCACAGAGCCTCTATCACCCTTGACATAGCCTCTGTGGTATGAAGACTTACAAGTCTCAAGAGATTGAAGAACAAAGACAAAGACAAGCGTGCCACTCACGTGCCTTTGCTGTACGAAGATCCTGAAGATCAATAGTACAAGGCATACCCTGCCACTTTCCACGTGTCATCCTCTGATGGGCCACAGCTTTTGCAGATGGCGGCGCACTACATTAACATGTCCGGCAGAGGCTCTGTCGATGATCTTCACTTAGCCTATTTTTCAATACTTTTTAGAACAAAAGTTGGAGCTAACAATCTCCCCCTAAGTATTGAAAAATAAAAAATTGAAATGAGCATGTTTTCTAAGGCTAATAAGAGCAAGAGGTAAAGCATTTGACCTCTGTAAGAAATTAACTTTTCGTATAACTGTTATGCCAGAGGCATTTAAATTGGATTACATTAAAGTGTAGAACATGAAAAGTACGCAAAAATAAGTTAGTTGTAGAGGTCAGACTTTTGCATTTGGGAAGTCATTGATTGACTTGGTGAGTCCTCCATCCCTAAGTTCACGGAACATGGAGATGTAGAGGTCTCTGAAGCTGATGACCAAATAAATGACTTGAATTAGTCTGTTTGCGAAGTTGAGGTTCATGAACTCAGATCCTTTGTGTTGCAAGAGATTGGACTTGAATTCGAGCAACGTTTTTGTAGCATACTTCTGGCAGTCTACCTCCAAGAATAGCTTCAATTTTCCTTGAGGATCACGGAAGACGTACCCAACCTTTGGGTTGCTGATGATGGTATTAGGTTTGATGTCAGTAGAGGAGGGGCAGTGGTCTTCTAGAGGTAGCAGACTAATTTTCTTCACTCCAAGATCAAGTGCTAACTGGAAGTCTGTCATACTATAGAGTAGAAGCTTTTCTCTCATTGCCCTTTTGATTTCATCGTATGCCCTCTGGATCTCAAGCCTTTCACATAAGTTCTTCCTGGCCCAGCTTAGAAGTTCTGGTAGATCATACGGGCTAAGGTTTCTTAGATCTGCATATGAGAATTTGTTCTCAGATATGTCCGCCCTTTTGACATGATAGAAGTTGTAGTGGAAGTTTCTGCCTTTGGTTTGAGAGAGCTTGCAGTATATGACTTTTGTGATCTTGGACTCGGAGAAGACTTGATGGACAGGTTTAGCTTTATCTCTGAAGAAGTCTTCTCTTATTTGTTGAAGCATGTCGCGTTTCAAAATGGGAGGTGGTAGAGGATCATTGACGGCTCTGATGTAGAGGTACTTGTATACCACCTCTTCCATTTGTCGTTGGGGCACAGAGGGTGGAGGTAGGGGTTTCCGCAGAGCCTCTATGTCGCTGATCAGTTTAGCCACTCTATCTTCAGTTGGCTTTGCTTTTGGATCTATGACATGTTTGGCTAATAGAGGAATTCCGTAAGCCCAATCTTCTTCTTCTGGCTTTGGAGTGACAAAGGCATCGAATGCACTTTTCATTAATTTCTCAGAAGGTTGATGCTTTGGTTTCTTGGGCTTCGGTTCCTCTATGAGTATGGACTTTCCCTTGTCCTTTGCCTTAGGGTGAGATTCCTTTGTTGGTTTGGATTGAGACGCCTCTCTTGGTTTTGTCAGTTGAGTTTCTAGGGTTTTTGTTGGGGTTGTCTCTGCTGTTGGTTTTGATGGTGATGGGGTTTTGGTTGGTGTGGGTTCTGCTGTTGAGTCTTCTGCTGAGGTTTGTGCTGCTATTTTGGTCATTAGTATGTTGCGCATTTTAGATGTTGTATTGTGCTGTTTCTTTAAAGCTCGAAACTTATCTCTCTGTAGTTGTTTCATCTATAGCTGTTGCACAATTTCTTCTGTTGTGGGTTTGGGTTTGCTCAGGTATTTCCTTGGTTTGTGGGCTATGGACTTGGTTCTTGGGTTAGATTTAGGTTGTGGTTGACCTTCTGTGGGAGTGGGTGAGGGTGATTTCGTTTGTTCTACTGCTGGTGTTGGGGATGGTGGTTTGGATTTCTCTGTTCTTGGTTTTGGTGTTGGGGAGGGTAGGTCATCTTCAGAAGTTGAAGAGAGTATTTGGATTTGCTCTGCTGTAGTCTTTGGTGTGGGTGAGGGCAGGCTTTCAGTCTGTTGAGTTGTTTCCACAGAGGTGGGTATTTCCTTTGTGGTCTTCTTCTGGTTTTGATCCTTTTGGTTTGGTGGTACTTGGGTTATGGGTTTGACGACTAGTGGTGGTGCTGGTAGACCTCGGATGTTCCTCTCTGTATTCTTCTTCTCCCTCTCAGGATGACCTGATGGCCCATCTGAATCATCATCAGAGTCATCATGTCCCCTTCTGTCTGTACTCCCTTCGGCTAGGCATGATGTGGTTGGTTTCTGTTAAACCAAGATCTATCAATATTAGAGAGAGAATCTAGAGAGAGAGTAGAGAGAGAAAGTAGATCTATTCAATAAGCTCTCAAATTACAAGATGTGAGTTATGCGTATTCCTCTCTGTAATAGTTGTGTCATCCCTCTATAAAACAAAAGCTATATATACCTCAATACAAACTAAGGTAATAAGCTAACTTTGACTTTATTAATCAAGATTAAATCTTGAAGACATACTTGTCCTAACAATCTCCCCCTTGGATTCAAGATTTAAACATTTGAGAATAGCATTCTCCGGCTTCTTGAATCTTCAAAACTTCGGTCTTTATCAAGGTTTGTCAAAGTCAAATCGTCATAAAATCTTCAGACGGGGAACTGACGGAGATTTTCTTTCTTTGATATGGAGAATTTGTTTATTCACACAAGCCATTTTGATACAATGTAGCGCAAATCTAAGAAAAATAGATCTTCTTGAGAAACCAAGATGATCAATCGATTTTTCCTAAACTCTTGAAGAATTCTCCCCCTTTTTCTTTCTTTGACTTGAGAACTTCAATCTTCATTAAGGATATTCACCATATAGCACAAGTTTAAGAAAAAAAGATCACAAGATGATCAATCCATTTCTCTTAAACTCTTGAAGAAGAAATCTCCCCCTTTCCTTTCTTGAGATGAAGTCTTCTTTAAACATTTCTCCCCCTGTCATGAAATCGAATCTTTGACTTGAAAGCTTTGACATGAAATTGAACTAAACATTTCTCCCCCTTTTTCGATGAAAGTGTGCATCATGATCATCGAAAACCTTCTTCAATTTCAGTCGCGTCTCTGATTCTCACTAACAATCTCCTCTTAATGAATAACCTTGCTCCCCCTCAAAATAAGAATTCTGGAGCAATTTGTTTTCTCCCCCTGAAAATATGCATATATTTCATTTAGGCACAGTAGTTAAAATTTTATACAAGGAAAATAAAATTCATTGAACTACATTTTATAACTACTAACATTTGATCATTTGAAAAAATTTACAAAAGAAATTCAACTTAATGAAATTTAACAGATTTATCAATCAAATGAAATCAAATGCATGTGTTTGGATTCAAATACCAGACATCATTGCATATCAAGTTAAAAATGTTCAGTTTCAACCCCTTTATTAAATCTATTTGGTGTGCTAGCATGCGAAATATGATCAGCAACAAGCATATGCAATTTTAAAACATATCAGAATACTCTGCTCTACTCACACTATTTGTCCAAAATCAGAATTTTCACAAATTTACAGGTTTATCGCGACTTTGTATTTTCCCCAAGTTTCATGAGATGTGTGCTCATTGGCATCTTTTGATTTTGTGCACATTGGCATCTTTTGATTTTGTGCTTGTTGATCCAAACCCTCAGTGATTTGATAATGACCCTCTCTTAAATACTTAGTGAAAATTGTAAGTAAACATATGTATCAGAGTTTCACTATCGCTGATAAGTACTAAGATCTTCCAGTACCGCTGATAGGAACTCTCGCTCTTTAGATTAAACATTCAGCGAAACTGTTCATCATTAATGCGCTGAGTCTGTTCAGTCATTATGATGATCGCTGATAAGTTAGTTGTTTACTTATGATCCCTGAAGACAAGTTTCACGTCAACAAAGGTTCTACGCTGAAGTCGAAGATCAAGCTCAAGAACCAGCGACAAGTCTCCTAATGAACTGATGCGGATCAGCGAAGACTCAGATTTGTCCACTCAACGTGAAGTATCAAGTACAAGACTTCAGCTATCGCTGAACTTTATCATCTGCTGAATAGTAAATGATAATCGCTGAATCAACGAAAGCTGATCACGAAGTCCTCCGTACAAAGTACTTTTGTCTTAACCACCCTTGCACGCCTCCGTACGAAATGTCAGAAAAGAACCTCCGAATATCTGAAATCGTACAACCACTCTGCTATACACTGTTCATCCTTACGGCTACTAAGGTTGTCAACAAAGGTCAATGACATGCAACCAACCAGCTGATGACACGTGTAAAGTGTATACTGACTTGCATTAAATGCATGCAGTATATAAAGAGATGAACTCACTTCATTTTGAAGTAACTTGCTAACTCTGGACAAGTTCATATCTCTTATCTCAAGATAGGTTATTATTAGTAATTTCCTTATCTTTCTTAGTGCAAGAAACCTTAGTGTTCCAACTTGTTTAGATTTAGGTTTATCCTTAATCTTGTCTCCGCAACAAGCTGTAAATTGTTAATGATTTATCAATAAACAATTTAGAAAAGTAAAATCTGTGTGTTTGTATTCAACCCCCCCTTCTACAAACTTGTATAGGCCTTCGGGACCAACAAGTGGTATCAGAGCAGATTTGTTTAATCTCATAAACAAGATCTAATCTAAGATATTTCTCTTCCTTGCTATTATCTGAAAATGGCCACCAACTCAAACACACATTATATAGACAAAGGTAAAGGAATTGTTATTTATCAAAATCCTCAGAAGGGTACCTTAGTACCAAAGTTGAATGCTTCTAAAGCCTCAGTGACCAACCCCTCTGGATCTAGAAAGTTGATCTCTGGATCTATTCAGCGATCTACTCCTAGACTCAGAGTGGATGTCCTTGGTAAGAAATCTGAAGTACTGAATGTTCGTCCCATTTCTAAAGCCAATAGTTTACTTGGTGCTGGCACTTCTAATTCAAAATTAAAAGCTCAGCATACAAGTGGTCCTAGAACTACTTTTAGTTATAGGAAATGTTATCACTGTGGACTTACCGATCATATTGCTAGTAAGTGCCCCACAGCCACCAAAGCTGAAAAGATAGCTAAGGTGAAGATTGCCCCCAAGGCAAAGAAGACCAACCCTGGTGCAAATCAGGTCAAGGTGACTCCTACCACTGAGGTTAAGAAATTAACCAAAGTGAAGAAAGACAAAGCTGAATCTTCAAATGCTGCGAAGACCGCTGAACCTTCCATTCCAACTACTTCCACTGACAAACGTATATACATGGTTAAGTGGGTACCTAAGAAAAACTAATCTTCCTTTGTATTGCAGGTTAAGAAGGGTATCTGGTATCTCGATAGCGGATGCTCTAGACACATGACTGGAAAGAAAAGCCTGCTCGCTGAATACAAGGAAGAGAAAGGTCCCTCTGTGACTTTCGGTGGAAATGGAAAAGGACATACCCGAGGGTATGGTGTACTTTCAAATGGTACAACCTCCTTCAGAAGAGTCGCATATGTTGAAGGGCTGAAGCATAATCTTCTGAGCATCAGTCAGCTTTGCGACATGGATAACAAAGTGATTTTCACTAAGGAATCCTGCTTTGTCTCTGACAAAAAGGAGAAGATAGCGCTCAGCGGTTATCGTTTGGAAAATGTTTATGTAATAAACATGGACTCAACAACCACTGAGAACTCCTGTTTCTTCTCAAAGACATCTTCTGATGTCAACTGGCTATGGCACAAGAGGCTCTCACATCTAAATTTCAAGACACTGAATACTCTTTCCTCCAAAGAGTTAGTCACTGGTCTACCTCATCATTCATACGCCAAAGAGTCTTTATGTTCAGCGTGTGAAAAAGGGAAGCAGACCAAGGCAAGCTTCAAGTCAAAGCAAGTCTCCTCGGTGTCATCTCCTCTACAACTACTCCATATGGATTTGTTTGGACCTGTTAACAAACAATCCATCGCTGGAAAGAAATATACGCTGGTCATAGTTGATGAATTCTCTCGTTACACATGGGTAATGTTTCTCCGTTCTAAGAGTGACACCCCTGAAGAACTCATCACCTTTGTTCGGAAGATGGAAACTCTGAACAATATGACTGTTCGCTCAATAAGGAGTGATCATGGAACTGAATTCAAAAACAGTTCTCTTGATTCCTTCCTTGAGAGTAAGGGTATTTCTCACAACTTTTCGTCAGTGAGAACACCGCAACAAAATGGAGTCGCTGAAAGAAGAAATAGAACAATCATTGAAGCTGCACGTTCAATGCTCAGCGATTCTCACCTGCCTACTCAGTTTTGGGCAGAAGCTGTCAACACTGCTTGTTTTACGCAAAACAGGTCGCTGATAGTTAAAAGATTCAAAAAGACAGCCTATGAACTTTTTCATGGGAGAAAGCCTTTAATCAGCTTTCTTCACATCTTTGGATGTCAGTGTTTCATACTGAACAACAGAGATGCCCTTGGAAAGTTTGATCCTAAGGCTGATGATGGAATCTTTCTTGGATACTCCTCAGTTTCCAAAGCCTTCAGAGTCTTCAACCGTAGAAGACAAACTGTAGAAGAAACTATTCACGTCACGTTTGACGAATCCCGTTCAGCGAACTCTAAACCGAACGCTGATACATAAGAACTGAATCAATGGATGTTTTCTCATCTTGGTGATTTAGAAGAAATTGCCACTCCTCATGCTCATCCAGTAGAAGATGATAGTCCCACTATCATTCCAAACATGCAGAATAGTGAAGCTGAAACATCATGGGTCTCAGCTGTTCCTATAAACACTATACCTGCAGTTGATCCAAATGTTTCAGAAATTCCGTCTATTTCTCAGCAATCAGTGAATGAAGTGACAAATGCAAACATTCCTCTCTTAGCTGATAATCCAGAAGTAGCTGAAGCCTCATCTTCAGTTTCTCCAGTTCAGACTGAGTCAGCGACGTATGCTCTGGCTCAGCGATGGACTGTAAAATCACCCAATCGATCAAATTCTTGGTGATCCCAACGCTGGTATTCAGACTCGTAGAAGTGCAGGTAATATTTGTTTATTTGTTAACTTTATTTCTCTAACTGAACCAAAGAAAATAGATGATGCCCTCAGATATCCAAACTGGGTCAGCGCTATGCAAGAAGAGCTGACTAAATTTGAAAGAAACAAAGTTTGGAAACTCGTTCGTAGACCAACTGACAAAACGGTGATAGGCAGTAAATGGGTCTATTGAAACAAGTTGGACGAACATGGTACTGTAACTCGCAACAAAGCTCGTCTTGTTGCTCAGGGATACAGACAAGAGGAAGGCATAGATTATGACGAAACTTTTGCTCCAGTAGCAAGACTCGAATCTATTCGTCTTTTCTTAGCATATGCTGTACACAAAAACTTCACTGTACATCAGATGGATGTTAAGTCCGCGTTTCTGAATGGAAAGCTGAATGAAGAAGTGTATGTGGAACAACCTCCAGGATTCTCAGATCCTAAGCGTCCAGGTTACGTTTATAAATTGGACAAGGCACTTTATGGCTTAAAGCAAGCTCCTCGTGCATGGTATGATACTCTCTCCACTTATCTCCATATTGAAAAATTTGAGAGAGGTAAGATTGACAAAACTCTATTTTTTAGAAAAGTGAAAGGTCATATCATTTTAGTTCAAATATATGTTGATGACATTATATTTGGTTCTACTAACCCTGAGCTTTGTACTCGTTTCGCTGATAGAATGAAAGATGAGTATAAAATGAGCATGATGGGTGAACTAACATATTTCCTTGGTCTTCAGATTAAGCAAACTGAAAAAGGAACTTTTATAAATCAGGGAAAATATGTTAAAGATATGCTGAAGAAATTCGACTTAACTGAAAGTTCAGCTATGAAAACCCCTATGGCACCACCGTTGACACTTGATAAGGACACAAAGGGTGTTCCTGTCAATGTCACGCTGTACCGTGGGATGATCGGCTCACTATTGTATCTTACAGCTAGCCGACCCGATATTATGTTTGCAACATGTATGTGCGCACGATATCAAGTTGAACCTAAGATATCCCGTATGAAAGATGTAAAGCGAATCTTTCGATATCTTAAGGGTACAGCGAATCTAGGTCTTTGGTATCCCAAAGACTCAGGATTCGATCTAACCGCCTATTCAGACAGTGATTTTGCAGGTTGCAAAATGGATAGGAAAAGCACCACAGGAGGATGTCAGCTCCTGGGTGGAAAGCTGGTAAGTTGGACAAGTAAGAAGCAAAACTCAGTGTCCACTTCCACAGCTGAAGCTGAATATGTAGCCGCTGGAAGCTGTTGTTCTCAAGTCTTGTGGATGAGAAATCAACTACTAGACTATGATCTTCAGCTCTCCAAAATTCCAATCTATTGCGACAGCACTAGTGCCATCGCTATAGCAAACAATCCAGTGCTACACTCAAAGACAAAACACATGGAAATCAGATATCATTTTATCAGAGATCATGTGATGAATGGTGATATAGAACTTCATTTTATCCCAACTGATTATCAGTTTGCTGATTTATTTACCAAACCTCTTGATGAGACAAGATTCAACTTTCTCATCAGCGAGGTTGGAATGCTGAACTTTGAAAGGTAAAATCTTCAGCGGTTCACATTTGATCAGCGATACGGTTATACAATCTTGTATAGCCTTCGGGATAAAATCAACTCACATAATCCATTTCATCATCTTCTCTCTGAATAAACTTGGTCAAACTGATATCCAGGTATGTTTTCTCTCTCTGACAATCGCATGTAAATGCAAGATTTCAAAATAAATTACATCGCTGAATATCTCTTCCTTAACAGCGATATTTTGAAAGTTCTTTAAACCTTCACTGATATTTTCTATTCAGTGCTTCATGTTTTTCAAAAGAGTCCCTGAGCTTTTAAAACCTCAGAGACATCCTAAAAGAATGTGAAAGGACAGTTGTGACGTCATTGCAACGGATAACACTAGGCACGATTTCTTTCTGACACACGTTTGCACGTTTCGTTCAAACTTCCAATCAAATGCAAACACGTGTCCGTGTCATGATGAAAACCTTTTCCCGCTCAAGGTTTTCTCTCTCTAAAACTCCCTATATAAACAACTCTTGGTTTATATTTGTCTTTTACGCGAACAATCTTCCTCCGCAAGAAAGAAATTACTGTTGCTTTTGTGCTCTCAAATCTTCAAAGAACTGTTCATCATCTTCTTCATCAAAACTTCAAGGTTAATATGTTCTTATTTTTCAAATGCAGATAACTTGTTTCTGATCTTATCTTTGTTTTAAACAAGATCAAACAAAAGAACTTAAAAATAAAATCATTTTCTTTCATGGTTTTATGAACACAACCATTTCATGGTTGTTCTTCAAGTTTTAAATCTAAATCTTAAACTTGTTCTTCATTCGTATCCAGTTTTTCTTTTGAAACTGGAATACAAGAATTTATGGGTTTTACATTTCGTTTCAAAATCATGAAAAACCCTAATCTTCATTAAGACATTTATGTCTGAATGAAATGGACAAAATTCGAACAATCTTAATGGAAATTCTTTCCATACTAAGACAATTCTTATTTGTTAATATCTTTGGTTGAACTGATAATACAGAGAAATGGCATCTTCAAAGATCAATGTCACCGTCGAGTCCATCTCCGCTGACTCTGAGGAAGTGGACATCATCAAAGCCCCTCAGGTAAAGTTCAAGCTGGATCAACTAGATTGGACTAAGGTCAACAACCTCTCTGCGCTTCTCGAGTTTCCTCCTCGAAAGCAAGTCACACATCTGGATGATGCTGTGAATTTCCTGAAAAACTGCTGCATTTCAACAGCCCTGACCATCACACCTCCCGCAAGTCAGCTACTACTATCCCAGTTCTGGTACTCTGCCAGACACACTCAGCTACCCTCCGCCAAAGATCCCTCCAAAACCATCGATTGCATACTCAGCGATACTGAGTATGGCACAATTAAGATAACCCCCGCTATCATACGAAAAGCCCTGAACTTTCCCAATGCCACCAAAGAAAACCCCTTCGTTCCATTCCCTGACCATAAGAAGCAAGCTAACAAAGATGCCATCATTGCTTTTCTCGAGACAATGGGTTACATCTGGGACATTGGAAGGGACAAGAAGCCCGAGAAGAAGCTGACGCTGATAAAGAAGTCAAAAATGCCCAGCGAGATGAATTTCATCTTCGCTCACCTGATCAGCTGCATGACAGCGAAGTCCGGCTCTTCTGATCAAGCCGCACAACCTACGCAAGCTATGGGATACGCACTGCTGAAAGGTCTAAACATTGACTGGGCCTCTATTATATATGATGACCTAGTACAACGCGTGGATTCTGCCGCTGACCGACCAGCATGGGTTCCCTACCCCCGTTTCATCAGCGCCATCTTCCAATATGGCCTGAAGGACAGCTATCCTGAAGAGGGTGACCTGAAACTTTCCCAGGTTGGCCCTAAGGTGCTCGATTTCAAACATGTCGCCAACGAGGTACGTCTCTCTACTCTTCTCATTCTTCTAAATTATCTGCTTTCTGTGGCTCCTTCAGCGAAAATACCCATCGCTGATACCCCAGCCACACAATCCACTCCTTCTAAGAAAAGGAAACCCTCTCACACCCAACTTGATTCCAAAAGGATCAAGAAAACCAAGGAGCAACCCCAGCAATCCCATGCTGAAGACTCCTCAGCTCATTCTGAAGAGCTGAAGGAAAGTTCCGTGGTATGCTCTGCCACACCCATTCAAGCCATCCCTTCAATCCCGGCTTCAGCGTCTCCAAACGCTGAGGTTAGAAACTTGGAAACTACCCAACCTCCCTCAGTCTCTCAAAAGACTGATGAAGTGATTGTCAGCGATTCCAACGCTGAACTCAGTACCCGAATCCCAATCTTATCCTTCGCTCCTCCCTCCACTTCTTTGGACACTCCTCCAGCTAACACTGGAGATGCCATCATTCCAGAAGCCACCGCTGACGCTTCTCAACAAATGATGAAGACAGGACCTGCAGAGATCACCATACCTCACCGTACTTTCGAAGAGGATATGGAACATTATTCAGGAGTCCGCAACTTTGACGATTTCATCAATCCTCCTGCAGGTACAAATCAACCCATATACACTGTAACTAAACTTGAAACTTCTGAGCTTTCCTTTGTTCACAAGTACTTATGTGTTACAGGTCCTAATTTGGGAGACATCAACGAGTCTCTGAAGTCCGTGGAAACTAAGCTGACTGATCTTACCACCACACTCTCCAACAACTCTACAGCTGTAACAAACGCTGGAGAGAATCTGACGAAGCTGACAACGGTGGTGGAAAAGAAAGCTTCCACAGACGACATCAAGATTGTTGATAAGACTCTCAGCGATTTCGCCAAAGTGCTCGCTGACATCTACACAGACTACACCTCACTCAAACAATCAGTTTCCTCCATGTCCGGCGAAGTAACAACGCTGAAGACATCGGTTGGAGCACTAGAAGGTGATATGTCTGCTGTGAAGACAAATGTTCAAACTCTGGCGACTGACTTAGGCTTTGTAAAGACCGACGTTGGTTCGATGAAAACAATGATTGAAGAGCTGCCCAACAAGGCAAGAACTCCAGCTCCTGCTCCTATCCCTGCCCCTATTTTGGAATCTTTCACAGCGGCGGATCGCACAGAGCTGAAGAAAATCACGCCTGCTATTTCTGGCCTAGAAGACAGAATAGCAAAGCTTGAAGGTTGTGTGAAAATCTCTGGCCCAGAAGACAGAGATAACACCAACGCTGAGTCTACCCATTCCTCCCCCAGTCATCATGAGAAAGAGGGGGAGAAGAGCGCTGAACATACCGCTGAGAAGAGCGCTGAAGATCTGAACAAAAGCGCTGAAGACCTTTCCCATGATGAATCTATCAGGGGAGAGAGGAATGAAGATCTGATCGCTGAAAAACCTCAGGGAGATGAAAACCCTGAGGGAACCGAGAAGCTCGCCTCTATATCTGAGGGGGAGCAACTCGAAGAAGATGCTGAAGAATCCGAAGCAGAAGATGATGAAGCCATCGACATCCCTGATGATGAACCATCTTCTTCTCCAAAGAATGATGATGATGATGACGAAGATGACGATGATTTCTTTATCGTCAAACCTGCCCCAAGGATCAAAGCTCTTAAGGGAATCTTGATAAATGAACCTTCAGGGGAGAAGACAAAGACAAAGCCCTCAGCCTCTGGCGCTGAGAAAGGCAAAGGCAAAGGAAAAAGGCCTCGCTGAAGATGAAAATCTGGCGATCTTGCTTGAAAAGCCGGTTTGTCAGGTACACTAAACTTTACTTATATTCCTTCCCTGAACATCTCTATACACAATCAGTTCTCTACTCCATAACCTCTCTACTCCATAACCTCTCCACATTCTTTTTCTATCTTTTCTACCCAAGTTCTTCTACCCAGTTCTTATTTGTAAGATCGCTGCGTTTCAGCTAGTCCTCTCCCCTGTTTGAGGATATCGCTGAAGGCTCCACAACTGCGACTTCACCAATAATTCCAGCTGCCGCTGAAGAAATAATCCCAGTCTTGGATTTGATCTCTGAGACTGATGAACCTGAAGAACAAACTCTCTCTCACAGAAACAGACCTTCCTTGGCTACTCAAAAGCTAAGAGAAGAAGAACAGAAGAAAAGAGAAGAAATAATAAAGCGATTCGAGGATCAGCGAATCATTCTAAGGCGTGATCAACTGCCTTCAGTTCCTCCTAAGTTCAGAATTTCAAAAGCTGAATACAAGGAACACCTCAGAGTTGAACGCCTCATCGTTGAAAGAAAAGAAGCTGAAGAGAAAGACAGAGAATACGCCATCAAGCTTACTCAATAATCTGTCAAAGACCCCAAGCTGAAACGTGTTCCCATTCAAATCCAACGAAAGCTTTGGGAAGAAGCCCAGAAGATCGTGGAAAAGAAAACTGAAGTTTCTCAGACCACCCTGATCTGGTGTAAAGAGAAAATTCACTTCAGATATCGTCCAGCGAAGATCAACAAGGTATTCATCTCTAGAAGAACATCTATCGGAGTACCTATTGTTGACATCAAACTTTTCAGAGAAGATGGCCAATCCGAAGCCTTTCGCGCTGACACTGTAAAAAGGTATCGTCTCTCTGAATGGTTGGAGATGAGGTTAGCTATTCAATCATCACAATCTAAGTACAAGGATCATTTCGAAAAGCTGATAAACAGACAGATCGATTTGATATCTTCTTGTGTGGACATTCCTCCTCTTCCTGATCTAAAGCTGAAAAGAAAAAGGGGCTCTCCAAAGAAGAAACGTCAAGATTCAAACTCAGGTCCTGTTATACGAAATGAAACTGGAATTGGTTTCTCTCGCGCTGAAGTGCTTGGTCCTGACCCTGATCTATCTGCCCTTGACATTTTTTTGCCACCATGTGAACTTTTCGTCCCTGGTAAAGTCATCAGTAATCCTTATGGAATATTCTTTCTCGACTACGACGGACGTAAATGTTTTCAACGGATCGCTGAGCTTCCAATCACTCCAATCGAACAGCTCAGAGATCTCATCTACTGGTGTGACTTCAGAAAAGACATTCAGGCACGACACCTAATGTAACATCCCTTATCTTTAAAACACTCATTTAACGGAAAGTAACCTTAAAATACAGCGGAAGATTTGTAATTAAAACATTTAGATAAAATCCCATAATCTTATAGAAAAAGTACAAGTTTGCAACTTAAAACCAATAAGTTTGAGAAAAACAATATTCAACTGAAAAGCTTAGAGAATCCAAAACTATCATTCATCAAAAGAAAATATAAGCTGCTGAGCTGCCGCAAATCCAAAAGCTTCAAGCTGGAGCCTTTCCTTTATTCTTTGAAGATGTACCTGCCACTAAAAGATGAATAACAACGGGGTAAGCTTACGCTTAGTGAGCACGCACCTATACCACATATCATCATGCATACATACTTGCATAAACATAGCAATCACATACATGTAACATCCTTCCATTCCTCAAGACACAAAGCCAATAAGGAAGGTCATAACTAGACACTGGTACCAGGCCTCTTCATACATAACATATTCCCTAGGGGTATTACTACCACCATAGGTACTCTTTCCTTTGGTAAAGCCAAACATACACATAATCACACATGCAATCCAACTACATACACATAACTTACATAATATAGGTAGAGTACTCACCTGTCAAGATGTCAATTACCAAGTACTTCACAGTGTATAATAATCACCTCGTACCACCTATAACATTCATACATACACATATCATAACAAGCCCAAAAATGGAACTCTAATTCTATCCCATCTCTCATCCCGAAATGACATAGCTAGGATAGTCCAAATACCATAAAACTTTGCCAAACATCCAATTTCATACGCCCCATTTCTATTTATTTCTAAACATAATACACATACCTTGAAATTCTAGACCGCGAACAACAATCCTCCTAGAACCTTTCACAACTTGAATCTTCCAAAATCACCAAATCTTTCGCCTGGAAAATACAGAAACTTCGGACACTTGGTTCTCTCTACTGGGACCTTCGATGCCAAATCCCTCCGGTTAGAATGTATATTAGAGGGTCGTGAAGTCTCTGTCCAAATTTCACGACGATCCAACGGTTAACGAAGGAGAATCGGTCGGTCTTTCACAGCAGCTCACAAGAACTCCGAAAATCCCTTTCTCTTTTCTCTCTTCTTTGCTAAAGAAACAAATGGTTGCAAATGAGGGTGTTTAGGGTTTCCATCCCCTTTACATACATGCCAAAACACACCCTCATCTTACAAAATTGATAAACTGGCCCCTAGATTCCTGAACACGTACATAACGACCCAAAAATTAACTCAACCCCAAAAGAGACAGTTAAATCACGTAAATTGGGAAACGGGGTGTTACAACTCTCCCCCATTACCAGGATTTCGTCCTCGAAATCGATCAGACTTGGAAGAGTTCCGGATAATTCGATCTCATCTCAACTCCCGGTTCCCATGTCCATTCTGATCCTTTTCGGTGTTCCCACTGAACTTTCATTAAGCTGATCTCCTTGTTTCGCAAGGATTTGGACTTCCTTTCCAAGATTGCTATCGGTCTCTCAATATAATTCAACCGTTCGTCGACCTGTATGTCATCTATAGGGACATGCGCCGACTCGTCAGCTAAACACTTCCTCAATTGAGACACGTGGAAGGTGTTGTGTATCAGACTGAGTTCCGGCGGAAGCTCCAGTCGGTACGCAACCTTCCCAACCCGTGCTATCACCTTGAAAGGTCCGATAAACCTAGGGCCTAGCTTGCCCCTCTTCCGGAATCGGATCACCCCTTTCCAAGGTGACACCTTCAACAAAACATTATCTCCCACGTTGAACTCCAAATCCGACCTTCGCTTATCGGCGTAACTCTTTTGACGACTCTGTGCGGTTCGTAGCCTATCCCGAATCATCTCAATACTTTCCGTCGTTTTCTGAACCACTTCTGTGCTGCTTAACTCCCGCTGGCCTACCTCTCCCCAACAGATAGGAGTCCTACACCTTCTCCCGTACAACATCTCATACGGAGGCATGCCAATACTGGCATGGAAACTGTTGTTGTATGAGAACTCAGCCAACGGTAAATACGTATCCCAGCTGCCCCCAAAATCCAAAACACAGGCTCTCAACATATCCTCAAGAGTCTGAATTGTTCTCTCACTTTGCCCGTCCGTCTGTGGGTGAAAGGCTGTACTGAACTGAAGTCTCGTACCCAAATCTTCATGGAACTTCCCCCAAAACCGCGACGTAAACCGAACATCCTTGTCTGATATCACTGTTACCGGTACCCCATGCCTTGCTACAATTTCACTGACATAGATGTCAGCTAACTTTTCTGCAGATGAACTTTCACGGATCGCGATAAAATGGGCACTCTTTGTCAGCCTATCTACAACCACCCAAATGGCATCATGATTCCTAGGTGTTCGAGGCAACTTGGTAATCAGATCCATTGTTATATGCTCCCACTTCCACTCTGGTATCTCTAATGGCTGTAACTTCCCGTGCGGTCTCTGATGCTCTGCTTTGACCCTTAAACAAGTCAAACATTTCTCCACGTACTTAGCCACGTCCCTCTTCATCCCCGGCCACCAGTAGTCAGTCTTCAGATCTCTATACATCTTAGTAGCACCGGGATGGATAGAGAACCTTGACTTATGCGCCTCGTCCAGAAGTGTCTGCCTTGCCTCACACGATACTGGAACCCATACCCGACCGTACCGAGTCAATAGACCTCGACTGTCGGGCACTAACTGATCCACCTGTCCCTTTATCCGTTCCTTCTTCTAGTTCTCACCCTTGATCGCTTCCTCTTGAGACCTTCTTACCAAGTCGTGAAGCGAAGTTGATACTGTTAGTCTCATCAACGGTACCAGAAGTAGAACACTACTCGCTCTTCTACTCAAGGCATCCGCTACGACATTTGCCTTCCCCGGGTGATAAAGAATCTCGCAATCATAATCCTTCACCACATCCAACCACCTCCGCTGTCTCATGTTCAAATTCTGTTGATCCATGAAATAACGAAGACTCTTGTGGTCCGTATAGATAGTACACTTCACCCCATACAGGTAGTGCCGCCATAACTTGAGAGCGAACACCACTGCCGCAAGCTCCAAATCGTGAGTCGGGTAATTCACCTCATGCGTCTTCAGTTGACGAGACGCATAGGCAATCACCCTTCCCCTCTGCATAAGAACGCAGTCTAGCCCGTGATAAGACGCATCACAGTAGACTGTCATGTCTTCAACTCCCTCCGATAGTGTCAACACCGGAGCCTCGCATAACTTTCTCCTTAAGGTTTCGAACGCTGTTTTCTGTTCCTCTCCCCAAACGAAACGTTCGTTCTTCCTCGTCAGCTTCGTCAACGGAACTGCTATCTTGGAGAAATCCTGGATGAACCGGCGGTAGTACCCGGCTAATCCAAGGAAACTCCTAATCTCAATGGGAGTCTTCGGGGTTTCCCACTTCATCACTGCCTCCACCTTCGCTGGGTCTACCTTGATACCCTCTCGGTTCACAAGATGTCCAAGAAATTGAACCTCTTGTAACCAGAAATCACACTTGGAGAACTTTGCATATAACTGCTCCTTACGCAAAATCTCCAAAACCTCTCGTAGATGCTCCATATGATCCTCCTTCGACTTGGAGTAGATCAGTATATCGTCTATAAACACGATGACTGACCTATCCAACATCGGTCTGCAAACTCTATTCATAAGATCCATGAATGCCGCCGGTGCGTTCGTCAGTCCAAATGGCATCACGATGAACTCGAAATGCCCGTACCTGGTTCTGAACGCTGTCTTGTGAACATCCTCTTCCCTGACCTTCAACTGGTGGTACCCTGAGCGAAGATCTATCTTAGAGAACCAAACGGCTCCCTGAAGTTGATCGAAGAGATCGTCGATCCTCGGCAACGGGTATCTGTTCTTCACCGTAAGCTTGTTAAGCTCTCTATAGTCGATGCACATCCGCATCGACCCGTCCTTCTTTTTCACGAAAAGGATAGGGGCTCCCCAAGGTGAACTACTGGGGCGGATGAAACCCTTATCCAACAGTTCCTCCAGCTGCTTAGACAGTTCATGCATCTCCGGAGGTGCCAAACGGTAAGGAGCCTTTGCTACCGGTGCCGCCCCCGGAATCAAGTCTATTCGGAACTCCACTTGCCTCCCGGGAGGAATGCCAGGCAAGTCATCCGGGAAAACATCCGGAAACTCGCTGACCACTGGTACATCTGCCATTGTTCTCTTCTTTTTCTCCTCCCGTTCATCAGCAATATACGCCAAGTAACTGCTACCACCATGGTGCACATATCTTCTAGCTTTGGCCAAAGTGCACACCTTTGGTACCCCTTTTCTTCCTTCACTCGAGATAGTTAATTCTCCCCCACTTGGGGTTCGAATCACTACCTGCTGTTTTTCACAATCAATGCGCGCTCCATTCCGACTAAGCCAATCTATCCCAACTACCACATTTATTTCCCTCATCGCAATAGGAATAAGATCTATACTAAACTTCACTCCGGCTATCTCTATTACATTACCTTTATACACATCACTCACAAAACGAAACTCCTCGTCCGCTATTTCTACTTCTAGCGGACTCTCTAACTTGTCCTTTACAATAGCAAAGTCTTTACAAAACGATAAAGAAACAAAAGATTTAGTAGCTCCCGAGTCAAATAAGACAAGGGCAGGTGATGCATTAACAGGAAAAATACCTGTCACGACATCTGGCTCCTCCTTTGCTTCATCTACGGTCATCTGGAACACTCGCCCCCGAGTCCTGGGTGCGTCGTTCTTCTTTCCCAATCCACCCTCTAGCATCTTCACCGGTGCGGTTCCCGAGTTCTGGACCGACCCGGTATTCATTGGGCACTCGTCAGCAAAGTGGCCCGGCTTGTAGCACTTAAAACATATCTTTGCGGTCGCCTTGCAGTCTCGACTGATATGACCCGGTTGTCCGCATTTGTAACAGGTTCCGGAGCCCATACGGCATTCTCCCGGATGCTGTCGTCCACACTTCCCACAGCGGGGATGCTCTCTCTTGAACTCTTTCTTTACCTCCGGTTTATGACTCCCAGTTTTGAACCTCTTAGTCTGCTGAGGTTGAGTCTGAACCGTTTCTACCCTTCTTGTCTTTCTTTGGCTCTCTAATTCGAGCTCTCTAGCCCGAGCCGCCTCGTGCATCTGCTGAAAATCAGTGCACCTTGCCATAACAACAAATTCTCTAATCTCCTGTTTCAAAACTCTCCCATATCTGTACATTTTGGCCTTTTCATTCCTGACATACTCAGGACAGAAAAGGGACCGCTCCAAAAATTTGTCAGTGATCTCGTTCACTGACTCCGTAGTTTGCTCCATAGATAGAAACTCATTTGTGAGTCTCTCTACCTCAATTTGGGGCACATACTGTTCCATGAACAGTTCCTTGAACTGTTCCCAAGTCATGCTATCCACTTGTTCTGGCGTCCGAGCACGAACAATAAGGTTCCACCAGTCTTTCGCTGCCTTCCTCAGAAGGTTCGATGCGTAGCGAACCTTGACTTCCTAGGTACAAAAACTGGTCCACCTCAGCTATCCAACGAGTGCTGGTTACGGGGTCCTTCTGCCCCTCAAACTGTGGCGGCTGACAGGCCGAGAAATCTCTGTAGCTTGTCCCCCGTGGTTGTACGCCTGACAAGCCCCCTGATCCACTGGCCCTGCTGGCCACAGCTGCCTCTACCTGACTACGAATTTCATTAGCCAGTTCCTGCTTTACCTGCTCAAAGAGACTTGGGAGTAACTCGTGAAGAACCTCCCCGACCTCAGCAGCGATCACACCTCTCAGATTAGGAATTTCCTGATCCTCTTCAATAATCGGTCTCTTGCCTTGCCTTCTAGTCTTCACCATTCTGATACATAAACATGATACTTTAGAATAATTCATCTACATCCCCCCCCCCCTGAGCAAACTCCTAGCATAGTCCAGAAGTCCTAGCTTAGTTATCTTTCTTTCTAACATGCTCCTTAGAAACCCTCTGCTTATACTCTCTTAACAAAATCCCTTTCTAGCATGTTACTACCCAACCCTCAACCTTGTCTGGTTCATAGAATTCTTTTGCAACTATATCAAGTCCCGGCATGTACAATGTAATTGCAATGGTATGGGCCCTTATACCATTATAATTACACCCTCCATGTTTAGACTCAACACCGTCACTAAGGTTCCAATTCCCAGCTTAGTTGGTACCTTTAACATATATATCACAACATTTTCCATATCTACCACTTATCATATAAACATTATAATCATATTCTAATTCACATTATGCATCAACAAAACATACTTGAAATCATAACCTTGTCACATTGACCATATCTAGCATACATAAACATAATTACTCATCCAATACAGTTATAAAACTGGTCTTTCACAAAAACTGAACATGCTTTATCATAAATCCTAATATGGAATAGTGTGCTCACCCCCGTCTTGATGCTCTGGACCGCAGCTCAGCCGTGAAAACTTTTTCTTTTAAAACACCCTTTCCTTATAAACAATTTTCTTACACGAAACAGTTTTTTTTTTAAAGGTTACTTATTTGAAAACTTGAGCACTTGGGTTTAAGTTCAAACACTCACCACTTGTGAATGCCCGAATCCCTTAAACCAAGGCTCTGATACCAACTGTAACATCCCTTATCTTTAAAACACTCATTTAACGGAAAGTAACCTTAAAATACAGCGGAAGATTTGTAATTAAAACATTTAGATAAAATCCCATAATCTTATAGAAAAAGTACAAGTTTGCAACTTAAAACCAATAAGTTTGAGAAAAACAATATTCAACTGAAAAGCTTAGAGAATCCAAAACTATCATTCATCAAAAGAAAATATAAGCTGCTGAGCTGCCGCAAATCCAAAAGCTTCAAGCTGGAGCCTTTCCTTTATTCTTTGAAGATGTACCTGCCACTAAAAGATGAATAACAACGGGGTAAGCTTACGCTTAGTGAGCACGCACCTATACCACATATCATCATGCATACATACTTGCATAAACATAGCAATCACATACATGTAACATCCTTCCATTCCTCAAGACACAAAGCCAATAAGGAAGGTCATAACTAGACACTGGTACCAGGCCTCCTCATACATAACATATTCCCTAGGGGTATTACTACCACCATAGGTACTCTTTCCTTTGGTAAAGCCAAACATACACATAATCACACATGCAATCCAACTACATACACATAACTTACATAATATAGGTAGAGTACTCACCTGTCAAGATGTCAATTACCAAGTACTTCACAGTGTATAATAATCACCTCGTACCACCTATAACATTCATACATACACATATCATAACAAGCCTAAAAATGGAACTCTAATTCTATCCCATCTCTCATCCCGAAATGACATAGCTAGGATAGTCCAAATACCATAAAACTTTGCCAAACATCCAATTTCATACGCCCCATTTCTATTTATTTCTAAACATAATACACATACCTTGAAATTCTAGACCGCGAACAACAATCCTCCTAGAACCTTTCACAACTTGAATCTTCCAAAATCACCAAATCTTTCGCCTGGAAAATACAGCAACTTCGGACACTTGGTTCTCTCTACTGGGAACTCCGATGCCAAATCCCTCCGGTCAGAATGTATATTAGAGGGTTGTGAAGTCTCTGTCCAAATTTCACGACGATCCAACGGTTAACGAAGGAGAATCGGTCGATCTTTCACAGCAGCTCACAAGAACTCCGCCTGGAAAAATACAGCAACTTCGGACACTTGGTTCTCTCTACTGGGACCTCCGATGCCAAATCCCTCCGGTCAGAATGTATATTAGAGGGTCGTGAAGTCGCTGTCCAAATTTCACGACGATCCAACGGTTAACGAAGGAGAATCGGTCGGTCTTTCACAGCAGCTCACAAGAACTCCGAAAATCCCTTTCTCTTTTTCTCTCTTCTTTGCTAAAGAAACAAATGGCTGCAAATGAAGGTGTTTAGGGTTTCCATCCCCTTTACATACATGCCAAAACACACCCTCATCTTACAAAATTGATAAACTGGCCCCTAGATTCCTGAACACGTACATAACGACCCAAAAATTAACTCAACCCCAAAAGAGACAGTTAAATCACGTAAATTGGGAAACGGGGTGTTACACCTAAAACCCTTGATTTTTGAAGAAGCGCTGAACAAAAGAAAACAAGGCGTAACGGTTCCTGACTGGATGATCCCCACTGAAAAGACGACCCTTGATGAACTTCTCATTAAGGAAGAACCTTTTGAAAACTGATATAATCTCCTTTTTCTCTATTGTATCAGTTATCCTTCTGTACTTGTAAATTATTTCGCTTGTACTTATAATCTTTCTGTTCTTCATTGTAACCTGATTCAAAGTTTTAAAGAAAGATTTCAGCGAACGTACTTTACTCCATCAGTACTGAAAATATCCCAGAAAACAGTAAAAGGGACAAATATTTTATGAGTTCTTTTTATCCTTATGTTTTCATTAAATAGCAATTTTCTTTGTTGCTATGTCATAATCAAATAGGGGGAGATTGTTGATCCAAACCCTCAGTGATTTGATAATGACCCTCTCTTAAATACTTAGTGAAAATTGTAAGTAAACTATATGTATCAGAGTTTCACTATCGCTGATAAGTACTAAGATCTTCCACTACCGCTGATAGGAACTCTCGCTCTTTAGATTAAACATTCAGCGAAACTGTTCATCATTAATGCGCTGAGTCTGTTCAGTCATTATGATGATCGCTGATAAGTTAGTTGTTTACTTATGATCCCTGAAGACAAGTTTCACGTCAACAAAGGTTCTACGCTGAAGTTGAAGATCAAGCTCAAGAACCAGCGACAAGTCTCCTAATGAACTGATGCGGATCAGCGAAGACTCAGATTTGTCCACTCAACGTGAAGTATCAAGTACAAGACTTCAGCTATCGTTGAACTTTATCATCTGCTGAATAGTAAATGATAATCGCTGAATCAACGAAAGCTGATCACGAAGTCCTCCGTACAAAGTACTTTTATCTTAACCACCCTTGCACGCCTCCGTACGAAATGTCAGAAAAGAACCTCCGAATATCTGAAATCGTACAACCACTCTGCTACTACACTGTTCATCCTTACGGCTACTAAGGTTGTCAACAAAGGTCAATGACATGCAACCAACCAGCTGATGACACGTGTAAAGTGTATACTGACTTGCATTAAATGCGTGCAGTATATAAAGAGATGAACTCACTTCATTTTGAAGTAACTTGCTAACTCTGGACAAGTTCATATCTCTTATCTCAAGATAGGTTATTATTAGTAATTTCCATATCTTTCTTAGTGCAAGAAACCTTAGTGTTCCAACTTGTTTAGATTTAGGTTTATCCTTAATCTTGTCTCCGCAACAAGCTGTAAATTGTTAATGATTTATCAATAAACAATTTAGAAAAGTAAAATCTGTGTGTTTGTATTGAACCCCCCCCCCCTTCTACAAACTTGTATAGGCCTTCGGGGCCAACAGTGCTCATTGGTATCTTTTGATTTTGTGCTCATTGGCATCTTTTAATTTGTGCGCATTGGCATCTTTTAATCAAAAAGTTTATTAAGAATAAGATACATCGTTAAACATGACTTTCTATCTGGTTCTATAGCAGGATTTGGGTCAGCGGATCCCAGACCAGTTGGCCTTAGGTGCTAGGTGTCGAGCACCCCTTAGAACTTACTTTCCCAAACCAGAAAGGCCACATCGATATATCTTAAACCCATTTGTACCAGTAGAACATGGCTTTCTATCTGGTTCTATAGCAGGATTTGGTCAGCCGATCCCAGACCAGTTGGTCTTAGGGAATAGGTGTCGAGCACCCCTTAGGACTTAATCTCCCAAACCAGAAAGGCCACAGGCACAAACTTTCAAACTAAATGATTAGATTTAAAACTTAGAGCATCTCAATCACATGGTTCTAAAACATAGTGTTTTCCCCATATTTTCGTTTCCATCCATCATTCTAACAAAAAGGCTTTTTGAGCATTATATTCTATATAAATCTAGAATCACATAATTTTGAGCATTCAGCATAATTTCATTCATGTTTTGCTGACCTTTCGATTTATTTCAGAAGTGAAAGATGAAACAGATGTAACTCAGATAATACAAAAACGCTTGTAAAATAACCCTTGACACACATTTCATTCATTGAATGAAAGTTGAAAAAATTTCACTTCATTGAATTAAATTTGTAAAAATTCAAACATTCAAAGCAGTAGAAATAAAACATAATGCAATGTTACCTTTTACCACTTGTTCCTTGAGAAAGATTTAACTTGATAAATACGGTAAAAGATTTAACCTGATAAATACCACCTGAGAAGTATGATCATGCGGCAAAGGATTTAACCTGATAAATACGAGTTCTAAACTGATTTGTTTAGAAGTCTTAGCCATTGAAGTACGGGTCCTGAACTGATTTGTCCAGAAGCCATTGTCGTTGAAGCACGGTTCCTGAACTGATGTATTCAGAAACCAAAAACTTTGAAATCCGGGTTCTAAACCGATGTGTTAGAAACCATCTATGAAGCACAGATACATCTTCTTTCAAGAGTTCAACGCTTTGCTTCTAAATCTGCAAAAACAGATTAAGTAGATTTTGGTACCCAGCGAGTCTTGGGTCCTGACTTGTTAAGCGGAGATCTATAAGAAGGAAAATGATAAGTACCATACCAATATTGAACATTATCATTTTTAACAAAATCGTTAGTTCCACAATAAGAACAACAAATTTTCTTTTGTGCAAACCTGATTAAATTATTTGCGGAATATATTCAATCAGGTTTAACAAAAGATTTACCTTTCAGTTTAGTGTTCTTGTTGGAAACCGATGATTTTGGTACATCTTTTTCAGGAATTGTACCTTTGACTCTCCATTGCATGTTGACTTTCTTGTATGAAGGAAGATCAGCAAATTGATACTTGGAAGAATTATCCACTGAGTGATCATAGAAAAGATTCGACGGACGAATCGGACATTCTGCATAGCTTTTGGATTTGTTAAGTGACTTCACTTTGTAAGATAAGTCATTCCGTTCCTTGGTTACCAAATCAAGTTGCTTCTGAATATTAGACTTATCCAACTGCTCTTTCATGATATTAGTCGATAACACAGCCAAATTCTTTGTTAGCTTACGAATTTCCTGCTGAAATATCTTCCGTTCTCTAGAAAATTCTTCTTTAACGCTCCTAGCCTAAAAGTCAGCTTTCTTCATCTTTTCTAGCTCATGACTTTCCTTATCTAGCTCTTGTCTTTCCTTTTCTAAATCCTTTTGAAGATCAGAAATTTTCTTTGACAGTTTCGCATTCTTCGCTTCAAACTCTTTCCTTTTATCTTTAAATTCAACCCTTTCCTTTTCTAGTTTTTCTTTTTCAAGAAATAAAACTTTCTCAAAATTTAAGTTTTGTTTAGAAAGTTTTATGCATTTGAGTTCAAGGGCTTTCTTTTCTTCATTTCCTTTTTTCTCCGTCTTCTCATTCTTTTCAATTTCAGAAACTTTCTGTGAAAGAGACAAAATTTGCTTTTCATAGCACATTTTGTCATTTGTACGATTCGCTCTTTCCTCTTTTAGCAACTTTTCCATGTCAGAAAGTCTCTTTGTAAGCTCTATAACCTTTTCCTTAAGTTCTTCAATTTCAGCATTTGATGATTTCTGTTCCGCATCCTCTTTTTCAGCTTTCTTTTCTTCTTCCTTTCTCTTAAACGCAACTTCAGATCCAAGCATTTGCTTTGTTAACTCGTTCCACATAAGCATTGGATTGTTTTTGAAACATTCAACGCGTTTGTAGATGTGTTGCGGAAGTTTGTAAAGTGCGAAGATCAAGTTGGATGAAGCTTCCTTGTCGGCTTTCATTCTTTTAATCTCTTCTTCAGTAAAATCACTCTCCATTTTATATCTGATCATCGGACCTTCGGAGAAAGATTTTATCATATATTCACCATTTTCTCTACTTTCAATAAAATCGATGAACGAGACTCTCCATCGTTCAAAATCAGATTCTTTGATCAGCACTGGAAGCCGCTTCATGTTTGAAAATTTAATCTGAAAAATTCAAACAATTAACAACTAGTAAAAACTCGAAAAAAAATAATTCTAAGTCAGAAATGCGCAAGCCAAAGAGGCGCAATGTGAGAATTTCGTAAGTAACAGTAGCGCAAAGTAGACTTAGAAAATTATGAGAATCTGAGAGACTTCAGTGGGTGGCGAGAAGTTCAGAAATCGCAAAAGAAGGTAGCGAAAAGTTTCAAATCTCGCGACAGTGGGTTGCGAAATACTTCACAACTCGCGACAGTTGGTTCCGAAAAGCTTGGCGCAAAGTTCACTTGGAAAAAAATGAAACTCTGAAACTTTTCTGAAAATAGTGCAACTCGGTAGGTAGCAAGCAAGCAAGTAGATTAAACTAATTAAGCAAGCGGGCTAGTAGGTGAAATTAATTCGAAGAAAGCAAGCAAGCTAGTAGCTGAAATTTAATTCGAAGCAAGCAAGCTAGTAGCTGAATATTAAATGTTGCGCAATTCTCTTTAGTTGCTTGCGAATTCTGATGCGAAATACTTATCCAGTTACGAGACACACACAATAAGTACACATACACACACCTTAAGCATACACACATACATCACAAACATACACACACATAGCTGAATTTCTTGCGAGATATTGACTTAAGCTGCTTGCGAAATCTTTCATTAATTGCTTGCGAAATGTATAACAGATGACTTGCGAAATATTTGTAGTGGCTTGCGAATTTTGTTTCTTCAATATCACAAACTCAACAACCAAACTAAATCTCTTGAATTATGAATCAAAACAAATCACAAACAACTTCTAATCACATCTGAATAACAAGATTGGATCAAAATTTCAGATTTAAACAATTTTCACCAAGAACACCTCAAGAACACATGAAGATCAAAAAAAATTCAAAACTTAGATTTTGAGATTAAAACTTGAAATCTTTGATAGAATCATGTCTAAAACATGTTTTTGGAAACGATTTTGCACAAAAACGGATCAAAACAACAATAAATTGCAAAATCACTCTTCAAAAAAATTTCACAGACAAGTTTTCTCAAGAACACACAATTTTTCTAAATCTTCAAATTAACTCTCAAAAACTTGAAATTAATCAACCAAAATTTGAAGATATGTTAGAAAACAAGTTTCTAACACAATGATGTAATCCAATTTCGCTGAAAATCTCTGATTCAATATCTGAATGGTTGATCAGATGATACGAACGAACCGAACCGAAAACTCAAATTTCTTCAAAATTGACCTCCAAATCTTTGAAATTAGCTTTTAATTCTTGAATAAGAATTATTCTCCACACAAAAACGAATCCATAGAACCAATTCACGAACGAATTCGATCAAAAAACACCAAAATTTGATAAAATCACAAGAAAACGAGATTTTCTTGAAAAATTCAAGAAAATCAATCAAATTTGCTTGTGAAATCACCAAATTCGTATGTTTGATCAGTAGAATTCCATCTCTCAATCTTGTTCCAGCTCTGATACCAATTGTTAAACCAAGATCTATGAAGATTAGAGAGAGAATCTAGAGAGAGTAGAGAGAGAAAGTAGATCTATTCAATAAGCTCTCAAATTACAAGATGTGAGTTATGCGTATTCCTCTTTGTAATAGTTGTGTCATCCCTCTATAAAACGAAAGCTATATATACCTCAATACAAACTAAGGTAATAAGCTAACTTTGACTTTATTAATCAAGATTAAATCTTGAAGACATATTTGTCCTAACAGTTTCTTTGGCTGACTGCCCCCTGCGGCTATCATCTTTGCGCATAGGTCATCGCAAATTCCCAGTAGATAAGTAACTTTTGCCTCAGATTTAAACCTTAACTTGCCCACACTGTTCTTGAAATCTTTCACATAGTTGGCGTTTGCAGTAGTGAATGCCTTGATGAACTCTGTCATCTCGTTCAAGATACCCTGCCCAAAATCTGTCAATTGAGCTCTGGTCATGTAGTCGGAAGGCTTCATGGCTTGAGTTTCCTTGGTGGTTTGTTCTTGGACTTTTTCTAGGGCGTTTTTAAGTTCTTCTGCTGTGAGGCCCGTAGAAGCAGGGGTTTGGGAGAAGATGGTCTTGGCCGCTCTTCGTGCCTTTTTGATCTGCTTAGTGAGAAGAGTGACAGAGGCTTTGAGTGCAGATGTCTCAGTTGTTTCAGGTGCAGAGGATGTAGTTGCTTCTGGTGCAGAGGGTGTGGTTGTTGCAGAGGTTGTTGCAGCATTCTTCATCAAGGTATTTGCATTCTTTACCTCTGTTGAAAGATTTTCAACTTTGGTGGTCAAATCGTTCAGCGCCTTATAAGTGGATTCTGCAAGAGCATCGAAAGAGCTTTTCAACTCTTTCAAAGAATTGGTCATAGAGGTGACAAGGGTTTGGAATTCATCCCTTGCGACATATGAGTTAGGGGGTAACCTCTGGGTGAACATATCTATCACCAGAGTGAGTCTCCATTCCTGAGACGCCTTCTTTCGTTCCTGTTTGTACATTGAGAATGGAAGGACTTCCTTCTGATCCTTAAGCAGAGGTTTTTAAGGCCTCAGACTCTACAGAAGTTCTATCAAGGACCTTGTTCTAATCCACTTCAGAGGTGGGGACAGAAGTATCCTTGAGTTGACTGGGGGACTTGTCTAGAGTCCCTTCGTCGTTGTGCTTTCTAAGCTCCTCTAAAGAGCCTTGGGGTCCTAGATGTGTGCGTGTGGCAGAGGAAACAAATTCCTCTGCTGGGATTTCTGGTGTGATCAGGGGCGAAGGATCATGAATAAGAGGAGAGTCCTTTTGAGAGGACTCCCAATGTACAGTTTCCCCGATAGTGAGTGGTACAGAGGAAGAAAAAGGTTCATTTGTCTGGTTTGATGGGGATTGGATTGAGCTGTGATGCTCTTGTTCAATGACTCTTTGTGCCACTAGACTGGCAGAGTCAACAATGTAGGTTGCACTGGGAGGGGCGATGGTTGTGTGCCTCTACTTTCTTCGGCATCTTTTCGGCTCTCTTCCTCTGTAAGGCATCCTAAGACAGGGGTTCTCAACTTAGATTCTATATCTACCCAAGTGTCTTCTTCTTCCATCATCTCCTCTGTGTGCTCCAGCTGTGAGTCATAGCTAAGAGGGGAGGCAAACAGGTCAGAGTTCATTCGACCTTCTGGGGTGGTTTCAACCTGATTTCCAGTAGGGGTTCTGTCACTTTCCTCCAGATCAGAGTCTACATCAGTCACCTTAACGTTTGGATTGGTAGTGGTCCACTCTGGGATGGCTTCTGCGGTCCACCCAGAAGTGTCCAAGGTGTTGGCCATCTCTGTTTGCTCAAGAAATGCAGCAAAGTCGGTTTGCTCTACGTAGTGAATGGTCATGGGGGATCGCAGAGGTTGTTCTGTTATGTCAGATGTTGTTTCTGCTTCCTCTGCAATGGTTTGCAGAAGGGAACTGGGTTTCTTAATCTTTTTTTCTTTTCCGGCTTTGGGGCTTCCTCCTCAGAAGTTTTGGTTTTTCTTTTCTTCTTTTCTTTTGGAGGAGGGGGTGTAGAGGATTCAACCACAATCTCTTCTTTTGGTGGTTGTCGGGTTTGTTCTGCGCTGGCAGAGGTACCTTCGGTTGCTTTCTTGGCTTTGAAAGCCTTCTGAGGTTTGGAGGGTGGCTCTGTGGTTTTGCTCTGAGTTGCAGAGGTTCTAGCCTTGTTTCTCTGTAGCTGAATTTTTTCTTGTTTTAGGTTATGCTTTTCGACCGCTCATTCCTATTCTTCTGCACTCATCCTCTCTACTACCATGGATCCTATGGGGACTCCTAGACGCGAGGGGGTCACATGACTTGGTTTTGGAGTCTGGTGTTCTCGTATGTATGCTATTCTAAGGGCTTCATCTGTGGCATAGGTAAGCAGTTTTGATGGCAGAGGCCTGCATAACTTGTATCCATCTGCGTATTTTGTACGGGCCATTTTGGTCAGAGGGTAAGTCTTCACAATTGGCCCTTCCATTGGCCATTCTTCCAGGATAAAAAGAGGTTCTAAGATAACGCCTAGGGTCCTCTGGAATTGTAGAGCAGGTAGTTCTTTACTTTTAGGGCCCTTCGCCTTCTGTGTAGAAATTATGTGGTCGATTGTGGCAACAAGTTCCTGCATCATGAGGGAGGCATAATCTAGAGGCAGATCATAGTACACCCCGTACATGATTGCCAAGATTTGGTGAGAGCTCTGGTCAGGGCTACCCACCTTTCCAGTAAGACAACGGTTGAGAATTGAGAACAGAGTGTTCCACAGAGGGGGGAAGCGGTTCCTTCTGAAGTTGTTTCTTTTGGTTAGTTGGGTGTTGTAGCCCAACATTTCTGCAAAGGTACAGAGCTCGGTGTCAGAGGGGCTTTCTGTGTTGTCTTTTATGCCCAATAAGCCTCTGGTAGGAAGTTCAAATTCCATAGAGAGCATCGTTATGTTAAATCTTAGTTCTAGGTTTTGGGATTTGTCGGGTTTGGACACATAGCCGGTGATTTTTCTTGTCTCGGCATTATAATAGCATCTCTGCCAGAACTGGTTCAGGTATCTGGCAGGGATTTTGGTTATATTCTTGGTTAACAGGGTTTTCAAGGGATGATTTTCCAGGATGTTCATCAAAATAGCATTTTCTTCCCCAAATGCAGTCCTGGAATTTATCAAATAATGGTTGCTGGGTTTCAAGGGAAGGGTATTTTCAAACTGGTTATGGTCAAGAAAGTCTTGTAGATGGGTGGTCGGAGGAAAGTCGACCGATTTGTCACTGTTTTCTTGTTCTTGGTTTCTCGCCATTGATGGATGCGGTTCTTGCTCAGCTTGAGCAGGGGAGTTCACCGGAGAGATGTTTGTGGAAGCCATTGATTGATTCTTGAAGAAATGAGTAGAGATAGAGAAGTTGCAGTGTAACGTCCCAAAAATTACAAGGAATTTTAAATTTTAAAAGTAACCCTTCATTAATAAAAACGCATTTAATAATTCAATCGTTTCATTTGCAAACTACTAAATAAAATTATTACGACAATAAACAGCGGAATAATTGTTTTTTAAAAAAAAGATCATAAAATAGTCAGCTCTTCCCGCGCGCCAGTGTGTACCCGTCACGCCTTGGAGCTACTTGCACCTGAAACAATGATTTATTGGGAAAGGGTAAGCACGAAGCTTAGTGAATTCAACCACCATAGATAACACAGTTATTCCACATTACCCCTAAAACAAATAGTGACACACAAACGATCATACAGGTCTACGAACAAATCATAAACATGCATATCCACACTCACCCACCTAAGAGGCACAAGTCGGTCCCACCGACCACATGATAACATCTCCGGCCCCGCCGATTCCCCGGTCCCACCGAGTCTCTACGCCACCCGCGTATAAAATCTCCGGCCCCGCCGGATCCTCGGTCCCACCGAGTCTCTACGCCACCCGCGTATAAATTCTCCGGCCCCGCCGGATCCTCAGTCCCACCGAGTTAACATGACAACATAGTATCAACTAGACACCCCACTATCTAGTTCCACAACACAATAAATAGGCTATCGCACACGAGCTACAGTAATGTAAAACAACCAATATTAAATATAGTGAGAGAACTCACCTCGTAAGCGCGCCTAGCTCACAATCAGTAACTCAAGCTTCACAATCCAAAATCACTTCCCAACACCTAAACGAACGTTAAAAAGTATTAACACGAGACCCGGACCCTAAAATACGACGCACACTTAATCCGTCACTAAAACGACTTTTCGGTCTAACCAAACAGGTTTGTTCGGGACCTGATCCAACCTCTTTAAACCCAGAAAATCCTCAATTAAAATACATATCTAGAAAGTACTCTGAGTTAGGGTTCCAAGGACATATTATACACCTCCTAACGATTTTTCTATATTTTATTACGGATTTTATAAAAACAGTTCGCAGAACAGTGAAAAACAGCAGCTATCGGTATAAAACGACGATTTGGCCAATCCTACGTTTCGAACTGGATATTAGACAAAACACAGAAAAGTTGCTAGACTCAAATTGGGAACTTTTGGCACCGAAATCACCCCAATCCGAGTTACGAGGAAAACGTTACAGCTTACGCAAAACAGTGGCAGATACGACGTTTCACATAAAATGACGATTTTATAAACGGTTTACGCGTTCGGTCTAAACGATTCGGGTTCCGCTACGGCGGTTTAGGGTTACCGCCAGAGGTGGTTTTAGGGTTCCGCCACGGGCACCACCTACTGCCACCTCCGGCAGCGGGGTACGGCGGCGGCGGCGACGGCGGCGTCGCGGTGGTTGCTTTGCCGGAAAAGAAACGAAAAGGAAACGAGACGAAAGAAACAACTTACCTCGCTACAACACCACACACCCGCACCTGCTCCTCTCTCCCTCGAAATCTCCGACGAACAGCAGTGATGGCGGTGGTCTCCGGCGACAACAACGGCGAACAGTAGCAGTTTCCGGCGATAACGGCGGCGAACGGCAGTCTCCCTACCTCTCTCTATCTCGCGCTGCTCTCTCTCCCTACCTCTCTCTTCTCGCGCTCTGCTCTCTCTCCCTACCTCTCTCTCTCGATGTTCTCTCTCTCTCCGGCCAAGACCAGCAACGGCGCTGGTGTGGTGGTCAAAAACGGCAGCAAGGGGCAAAAGGGGAGGGGTCTTCGACGGTAGTGCAGGTAGCAAGAAAGAATTAGGGTTGTAGTGGTGGTTGGTGTTTGACGCAAGCAAAAGGAGACACAAAGGGAGGGGGGTCGGTTCCCCCACATGGGCCGACCCATGCAACCCATGCCAAAAGAAATTTACACTACTAGCCCCTGCCCTTTCCGACATCTTGCAAAAAGATCAAAGGTTCCTACTCGATTTACATATTTGGTCCTTCTCATTAATCCCGCTAACAAGTTCATTTAACGTAAAAAAAAATTAAAATAATAAAAATAAGCAATTTAAGACCTAATCGGGACACGGGCTTTACAACTCTCCCCGACTTAGATTAGACTTCGTCCTCGAAGTCTCTGCCTACGAATAGCTCCGGATAGTTCTTCCTCATCCCAACTTCAGGTTCCCAAGTCTCTTTCGGTGTTGCCACTGGACTTTCACTAACTGGAATCTAAATTTCTCACACCGTCTAAAAATTGCTCGAATACTCTTCTTACCAATAAAACTCCTTCAATAATACTGAAAATATGAACAGAAGTACACTCCGACAACTGGATTCATTCCTAGTCAAACGACTTCGGTTGTCTCCCAACCTTAGATATTCCATACATCCCGGTTCAAATCTCAAACTCTAACCATTCTAAAGTTGCTCACCAATATACCTTACAGGATACTCGGATCCTATCATTCCTACCATTAACCATCGATTATCTCCTACGAGTTCTAATAGACTCCCAAAACTTAGTTAACATGAATCATCAAACCAATAACTTATAACTACCCACGAAGGCCATTCCACCATAACCATTCATCGCAAGAAAGCATCTCCGGGTTACTACTACCATCAACATAATTTCCTTAAAATCGGCTACAATTCTCCAATTACACTAAGGTGTTTGGCCTTAAGCCCAAAAGTCGACGCCCTAATATACTACTTACTTCAAAAATTTTACTGCGCATTTATTCTCTTAATTACAAAGGGCATCATTCCCTTAACTGACACTATTCGGTCTACACTAACAACACGTGTGGAATACCCAATCTTCCACCGTCTACTTATCTTCCTCGCTCGCCATAGGGAACCTAGTTACACTGTAACAAGATACGCCTTAACGCCTGCCTCCCAGGTACGTCTCAAGGCCCGGCACATCGGAACTACCTCTCAGGTAAGTGCCCAAGACTATATCCTCCTAGTGCCTACTGGAAAGTCAAGGTCATAACACATGAATACCGGGGTCTCCTTGTGATGGCTATTCTGGGTAGATATTACAACGAGTTATTAGCACATAATAACTTACACTAACAACGCTCACGCTCAACTCCTTGGATTCCTCGTGACTTTCCCTGACTCGAGCATTGATCCTGTGTTTCCGATAGTAGGAGCTCTACTACTACCTTCCACACCTATCATCACTCGTTCCGAGTTCCATCCGACGGGCCCAAGTAGTTTCTCGCCGATAACTACACACATATGCCCGCACCGGCATATGTACACACTCTTCCTAGCTCCCTAAGAATTCCACCCAACTCCACTACCCTTGCTATGACGAAATCCCCACTAGTCATGACGGGTCGTCTCGCGAATGCACAGTCGCACACAGTGTAAAACCAGATAGACATTCGAATATAAAATTCTATCCTACAACGGTTGGACTCAAACAAGAGCTGCGCAATAGAACTAAATCTAACATTCTAAGGCTATTCGGTTCCTACCGCATACAACCTATAGTGCATTCACTTAACAACTTATCAGGACTAGCATGAACTCCTATTAGCAAACAACAAACATGCAGTACAGTGTAATAAGCATCAAGCAATCTAGCATACCTACTCATATGTAAACACTCTTCCCAGCTCCCTAGGAATTTCATCTCATCCCACTACCCTTGCTACTACGGAATCCCTACTAGCCATAACGAGTTGCCTCGCGAATACCCAATCGCATGCAGCGCGAAACAAATAGACATTCGAATACGAGATTCTATCCTAGAACGGTTGGACTCAAACAAGAGCTGCGCAAAAGAACTAAATCGAATATTCTAAGGCTATAAATTTCTTACTGCATACAACCTAGAGGGCATTCACTTGGTAACCGATTATAACTAGTATAAATCCCTAATAGCAAGCAGTACAAACTACAACATAGTATTAACAACAGGCAATCTAGCATGCATACCCTATGATCTAGAAAGCAATTTTGCTTACGTACTCATCTGTAAACGCTATTCCCAGCTCACTAGGAATTTCATCTCCTTCCACTACCCTTGCTACCACGGAATCCCTATTAGCCATAACGAGTTTCCTCGCGAATACCCAGTCGCATGCAGCGTGAATCAAATAGACATTCGAATACAAGATTCTATCCTAGAACGGTTGGACTCAAACAAGAGCTGCGCAATAGAACTAAATCAAATATTCTAAGGCTATATGATTCTTACTGCATTCAACCTATTGGGCCTTCACTTAACAACCTACTATAACTAGCATTGATTCCTACTAGCAAGCAGTCGTCATACAGTACAGTGTCAACAACAGGTAATCTAGAAAGCGATAAATACACTAAGTACCGTACCTTTCCCCTTTGGCTCCGGCTGACTGTACACACTGCGCCCTCGATCAACGTTTCTCCAACGGGTTTTTCCCTTCTTTTTATTTCCCAAAAACTTTAAAGAAAATCTTATAGCCGCAAACATGAGATCAAACACACCGAAATGCGTTTGATTCACTCAAGCTGTGCTCTGATACCAAGTTGTAACGTCCCAAAAATTACAAGGAATAAATTTTAAAAGTAACCCTTCATTAATAAAAACGCATTTAATAATTCAATCGTTTCATTTGCAAACCACTAAATAAAATTATTATGACAATAAACAGCGGAATAATTGTTTTTAAAAAAAAAGATCATAAAATAGTCAGCTCTTCCCGCGCGCCAGTGTGTACCCGTCACGCCTTGGAGCTACTTGCACCTGAAACAATGATTTATTGGGAAAGGGTAAGCACGAAGCTTAGTGAATTCAACCACCATAGATAACACAGTTATTCCACATTACCCCTAAAACAAATAGTGACACACAAACGATCATACAGGTCTACGAACAAATCATAAACATGCATATCCACACTCACCCACCTAAGAGGCACAAGTCGGTCCCACCGACCACATGATAACATCTCCGGCCCCGCCGATTCCCCGGTCCCACCGAGTCTCTACGCCACCCGCGTATAAAATCTCCGGCCCCGCCGGATCCTCGGTCCCACCGAGTCTCTACGCCACCCGCGTATAAATTCTCCGGCCCCGCCGGATCCTCAGTCCCACCGAGTTAACATGACAACATAGTATCAACTAGACACCCCACTATCTAGTTCCACAACACAATAAATAGGCTATCGCACACGAGCTACAGTAATGTAAAACAACCAATATTAAATATAGTGAGAGAACTCACCTCGTAAGCGCGCCTAGCTCACAATCAGTAACTCAAGCTTCACAATCCAAAATCACTTCCCAACACCTAAACGAACGTTAAAAAGTATTAACACGAGACCCGGACCCTAAAATACGACGCACACTTAATCCGTCACTAAAACGACTTTTCGGTCTAACCAAACAGGTCTGTTCGGGACCTGATCCAACCTCTTTAAACCCAGAAAATCCTCAATTAAAATACATATCTAGAAAGTACTCTGAGTTAGGGTTCCAAGGACATATTATACACCTCCTAACGATTTTTCTATATTTTATTACGGATTTTATAAAAACAGTTCGCAGAACAGTGAAAAACAGCAGCTATCGGTATAAAACGACGATTTGGCCAATCCTACGTTTCGAACTGGATATTACACAAAACACAGAAAAGTTGCTAGACTCAAATTGGTAACTTTTGGCACCGAAATCACCCCAATCCGAGTTACGAGTAAAACGTTACAGCTTACGCAAAACAGTGGCAGATACGACGTTTCACATAAAATGACGATTTTATAAACGGTTTACGCGTTCGGTCTAAATGATTCGGGTTCCGCTACGGCGGTTTAGGGTTACGGCCAGAGGTGGTTTTAGGGTTCCTCCACGGGCACCACCTACTGCCACCTCCGGCAGCGGGGTACGGCGGCGGCGGCGACGGCAGCGTCGCGGTGGTTGCTTTGCCGTAAAAGAAACGAAAAGGAAACGAGACGAAAGAAACGACTTACCTCGCTACAACACCACACACCCGCACCTGCTCCTCTCTCCCTCGAAATCTCCGACGAACAACAGTGATGGCGGTGGTCTCCGGCAACAACAACGGCGAACAGAAGCAGTTTCCGGCGATAACGGCGGCGAACGGCAGTCTCCCTACCTCTCTCTCTCTCGCGCTGCTCTCTCTCCCTACCTCTCTCTTCTCGCGCTCTGCTCTCTCTCCCTACCTCTCTCTCTCGCGCTGTTCTCTCTCTCTCTCCGGCCAAGACCAGCAACGACGCTGGTGTGGTGGTAAAAAACGGCAGCAAGGGGCAAAAGGGGAGGAAGGGGAGGGGTGTTCGACGGTAGTGCAGGTAGCAAGAAAGAATTAGGGTTGTGGTGGTGGTTGGTGTTTGACGCAAGCAAAAGGAGACACAAAGGGAGGGGGGTCGGTTCCCCCACATGGGCCGACCCATGCAACCCATGCCAAAAGAAATTTACACTACTAGCCCCTGCCCTTTCCGACATCTTGCAAAAAGATCAAAGGTTCCTACTCGATTTACATATTTGGTCCTTCTCATTAATCCCGCTAACAAGTTACTTTAACGTAAAAAAAAATTAAAATAAAAAAATAAGCAATTTAAGACCTAATCGGGACACGGGCTTTACATGCAGGTTCTTGGACGGTGTCACCGGAGTAAATGAAGAGAGAGAATCGTAAAAGATGAAGAGGGGGTAAATGGGGGTTTTATACTGGTGTAAAAATGGCAGAATCTGAAGCGGTAAATAGTGAAAATTGAATGATATTTGGGGTCCGCATTTGAGTACTACAGCTGGGTTCAACGTTTCAGAAGAACGTGTGGCACACACGTCCAATGAAATCGTGCCACGTCAGAGGTGTTAAAGTACGATTGGATGTCGTGCGGCTCCCATTAATGCTAGGTGCGTGGGAGTCTCTATACTCAGATGACTGTCACTTTCATAAATAACCCGCACCTACAGAACCCTTTTGAATGCACAAGTATCAGAATTGACAGAAGCTCTGTTGTGGAATGAGCTCTGTGATCTGAAATCTTCTTCCATTTTCTCTGTGCTTGCACCTTTACCAAAAATATTTGAAAAGACAATTGAAGTGATCGATAGAGTTTCCATAAGAGATTTTCAGTTACAGAGGCTCTGACTTACAGAGGCTCTATTGAGCACAGTAGAGGCTCTATGACAGAAAATTTCTAATTGCGGAGAGCTCATAAAACTTTTTGATCATTCCAAGTTTTAACAGTTTTAAACTACGTTTTTAGGACATATTTGGAAAGTGGTGTCCTAGAAAAATGTTTTTGGAAAGGGGTTTTGTGCGATGAACTCACTCTTAGGTTCTCCTTTGTTCGGCATAGTCTGCGACTTCTGTTGATTTGTTCGATCAATACTCTTCTTTGGCTCCCCCTTGAATGATTGACTTCTGTAGATCAGTTCAAGGTCTCCTTCTGCTCCCCCTTGACCTATGCTTGGATCAGATGTGATAAGTAGAGCATAGAACATAGGTCAAACTCACCAAAGGGTCTGTGGAAAATAGACAGAGGTTCTAAGCTATTTCACAGAAGCTCTGTCGGGTACAGAACTTTTAAGGGTAAAGAATCCACATACTGAAAGATTGAAATATATACATATGTACAGGAGAATTTTGTGTTACATTGTAACAGCCCAGTTCCCATAACATACAACATATAACATAACATGCATATATATCAGTGATTTACAACGAAAGTTACATAACAAACCAAGTATGGTCCCTTCGGTCTCCTAAATTACAAAATATATATATAAAAGCTTCCTTCACTTTATCCTCTCCTTTGCCGATCCTTAACCTGGAAAACATATTTTTGAAAACAAAATGAGGGTTAGACCAAACGGGTCTAGTGAGTTAATCCCGGTCCTTTCCAAAATCATTATAAAACCTTTCGTCAATCAAAATAGTTTAAATACAACCTTTGCCAATACACACACATATACCATAAGTATATAAATGTCACATATATATACCACACGTATTTTAATTACTACATCAAGACTCGTGCATCGTGCTCAACTCCTCCTCATTCCTTGTTACCATGGCCATATTAGTTGGTAGCAAGCCAACTAATAAATCAACGCCATACAACAACTACGACACATCACCGGTCCGCACACCGGAACCCGGCAATACACCGGTCCGCGCACCGGAACCCGGCAACACACCGGTCCGCACACCGGAACCCGGCAACACACCGGTTCGCTCACCGGAACCCGGCAAAAAGTGCACTCGTGTAGTGCAAAGCTTATATAAATACAATATATATCTCATTACATCATATTGTCATTTATATACACATAATCATATTCCTACCACATAATCATCTCATATATATGTATCCCAGTTCAAAAAACGTTTTAAAGCAAAACTCACCTCGATCGCTTATCCATAAACACTTCCAAGCCTTTCTCCAAAAGATTCAGTCTTTCAATCCAAATCCACAGAATCTGTAACAGATTAAATACAAATATCGCCTTACTAGTCAAACACAAAAAGCCTACTAAAATATTATCCTCAACAGCTCTCCCTTCAGCGACTTATCATGGGGGTTCCGCTACCCGGATAGCGGATGGGGTCAAGGGGCAACGCCCTTGTGGGGTCTGGGGACCGCCCCCAGGAAGTTTCCGGAGCAACTTAATCCAAAAATACAATCAGAAACTATAACCGGACACTATCAAAACAACCGGAACTCACTGCACCAGGACTCCACTGTACCGGGACTCCACTGTACCGGGTCTCCACTGTACCGGGACTCTCCAGTACCGGGACTCCATATCACCGGGAGTTGGCATTATTGGTCTTGTCGTTACCGAGAGTCGACAATACCGGCAGTTCACTATACCGGGAGTCTACCGGGAGTCGACAGTACCAGGACTCCACCGGGAGTCGATAGTACCGGGACTCCACCGGGAGTTGACGAGACTCCACACTACCGGTACTCAATGAAATATACCGGTACTCTCAAGAACACAGTCGGTTCCATTTTACCCAGATCCAAATTAAACCTATACAACTACAAATTAAACATTCTAATCCGATAGAAGTCTAATACTACTGATTATAAACATAAAACATAAAGGACTTACCTCAAAATCGTTTCCAACCAAGCCAATTGAAGCCCTAACCGTACGAACTCTTCTTCTGCTTCTTCTCGTCTACAAACACACACTCACACACTGATAAATCTGATTTTAGGTTTGTGAAATATCTGAAGTCTACAAGGGTGTATATCAAATCCCCATTTACCAATTTTACCTTCAACTATCAACTAATGTCCAACACCCATTTAACTTATTATTTTACCCAAACTTACCCTAAACCTCGTTTTATAAAGTTAACTAGATTTAACGGAATTAGGATTTAACTAACGAACATACCCGGGGTATTACATTATCTCCCCCTTAAAAGAATTCTGTCCCGGAATTCGATTAGGCAATAAACGAGGGTAGTCAATTACCATAAATCGCTTTCAAACTCATACAGCATAATTATACCCTTTCCAGATAAAACTTGCTTACCAATTACAACCTATTTCTTATACTCTTCCAAATAGAACATAGTTTCCAATAACAATACAATGTCTTAACATAATTGCAAAACTCGATGAGAAGTCAAAGACTTACGCCTCTACTTTAACTTACAACGCCAATTTCTCAATTGTACAAATACTACACCAAATATCATTCACACATCTAGACTCCATATTTTACATTAAGCTCCAATCTAATGGTTTCGCACAGAATTTCATCATTCTTAAAAGAACGCTTTCTACCAATGTTAATGTCTCATTAATCTAACACCCCAAAAGTAACGACACCCTACTCTCCAATAGATCACAGAATCAACTTGGAGTATCACCTTAACCCGTAGTTAAACTTTTCTCCATAGACCAATCACAACTCTACCGTCACTTCTCTAACCCAAAATACGTCTAAGACAGACCACTTTCTTGCATTAATTACACCAATCACGAACCATAGATACTACCTTGTCCTATCCAATGGTCCATCACTCTGAGCATTACATTAGACTACTCTCTTCCACTCTCTTCTCAACATAAAACATGTTTCCCCAAGGACAACTCACTAGGAGGTACTCACTCTAGATCGATCCCACGAGCTAACTTTATTTCACTTCCAAACCAACCGCACACACCCAATTTCAACAATTACCATATTCACTCAACAATTTCACCACACCTCATATTAGGAACTTAATCGAGTTAATCCGAAATCGCATTCAATGCTCGAAACAACCACACACTTTTCATTTCTCAAACAGTAATACTCCACTACTTAGCCAACCATCTACTACCACTCCAATCACTTATTCTCGAATAACAATACTACACACCACCTAGTTATTCGTGCCTTTCCACACATACTTGCCACATCTGAACAACTTATAAACAAATCCTGAACAGAGGTTTCCACTAACACTCACCCCCATCACAACGTTAATCCGTCACTAGAAATTTATTACTACCACGCTTACAAATTATAAACTACCACCATTTTATCCACATCACCCCACATATTTAAACAATACCTTTCTAGGTAGCGTCAACAATCATACTAAGTGTAATCCACACAACACACTAAACGGTCGCCTTCATGACAAGGTCAAGACTTTACACATCATCGTTACTCTCTACACATAATCGTCATGCCCCACACACTACTATCATTCTTTACACTATGGCCATCATACTCCACATTTTAACAAAATCAGGACAACAGTAATTAAGCACACCCATCCCCAAAATATAACAACCATAAAAACATCTTATTAACAAAATCAGTACATCTTTATTTCACCTCGTGCCTCGATTAGCACAAAATATATCATCATGCCTCTTTCAACATACAATATTTCACCGTGCCTCTTCCAGCACAAAATTATATATATATATATATATATATATATATATATATATATATATATATATATATATATATATATATATATATATATATATATATATATATATATATATATATATATATATATCACAAATCATCTACACATTTGAATTTTTATTTATAACATAAACTTTAACATTTGGAGGCATAACCTAGCGTTTGAAATACTGAATTTTACACAACGCCACATTCTACACTTTCGCAATATCTTTCAAAAATTCTAACATGCACCTTCAATTTGAAAATTGCTAACAATTGCAAGTGTTAGATCAATCATTCCAAATTAAACTATCAACCACTTTCGCTCTCATACCATAAATTTTATTACCACCTTGATAAATATTTCAAATCCAAACACACATGATAACGGGTTATCACCTTTGATCACTACTAGCTTTTCCTTACTAATCATTCCCAATAACACTCTTCACTTTCTAGTTTCGTTTACCCTTGATTTCTCACTTAAATTTATCCCAAGCAATATCATAATAAATAAACATACTAATTTCAATATCATCCAAAATATTTGTTACACTCTTACTAAATTAGAACCAACCTCTTTTCACACCAAATGCTCCCAAACCTACACTCTTACTAAGCCTTATCACAAATAATTCATATATCCCCAATATAAAATTTGTTAACAAACAAAAACTTTAATTCAATCACCCGACAATCTCTTCTTTCATCATAACTTCTTATTCCAATATATACCGAATTACCGAGGATCACTTATCATTACCTAATCCAAAGTTTTAACAAAATCAAGTTCCAACACCATCCTATACTTACTACTACCTCAAATTCCAACAAGATTATCAAAAATAACTTAATAGGCACTCCACTCCTATCTATATTACCATAACAATTATCAAATTCTTTTCTAATGCAAATAAGCAACAAAAGATTGAAAACACAATTAATCGGTTTGCACCGAAGTCAAATAGCACTTTAGCACGTGTAGAGTTTATATAAATATACCTGTCTTCGTCTCTATCCATATGTCGAGACCGACTTGCCACTCTGTAGATTTCAACAAGGTTAATATACACATAAGCACATACCCCATATAATAAGGTATTCCGGTCCAAACATGTATCTGTAAATTCACAATTACACTGGCCAGGTGTAACTCGAATTTATCTTACATGATGTTCCTTCTACCTTGTTATACTTAATATCCCAAGGTTCTAAAATAATAGGGACATCCTACTTCACATGCAGTTTAAGTCTAGGTACAGATAATAATACCTAAATCCCTTAAACTAGGGCTCTGATACCATTTGTAACAACCCAGTTCCCATAACATACAACATATAACATAACATGCATATATATCATTGATTTACAACGAAAGTTACATAACAAACCAAGTACGGTCCCTTCGGTCTCCTAAATTACAAAATATATATATAAAAGCTTCCTTCACTTTATCCTCTCCTTTGCCGATCCTTAACCTGGAAAACATATTTTGGAAAACAAAATGAGGGTTAGACCAAACGGGTCTAGTGAGTTAATCCCGGTCTTTTCCAAAATCATTATAAAACCTTTCGTCAATCAAAATAGTTTAAATACAACCTTTGCCAATACACACACATATACCATAAGTATATAAATGTCACATATATATACCACACGTATTTTAATTACTACATCAAGACTCGTGCATCGTGCTCAACTCCTCCTCATTCCTTGTTACCATGGCCATATTAGTTGGTAGCAAGCCAACTAATAAATCAACGCAACAACTACGACACATCACCGGTCCGCACACTGGAACCCGACAATACACCGGTCCGCACACCGGAACCCGGCAACACACCGGTCCGCACACCGGAACCCGGGAACACACCGGTCCGCTCACCGGAACCCGGCAAAAAGTGCATTCGTGTAGTGTAAAGCTTATATAAATACAATATATATCACATTACATCATATTGTCATTTATATACACATAATCATATTCCTACCACATAATCATCTCATATATATATACACATATATATGTATCCCAGTTCAAAAAACGTTTTAAAGCAAAACTCACCTCGATCGCTTATCCATAAACACTTCCAAGCCTTTCTCCAAAAGATTCAGTCTTTCAATCCAAATCCACAGAATCTGTAACAGATTAAATACAAATATCGCCTTACTAGTCAAACACATAACCGGACACTACCAAAACTTAATCCAAAAATACAATCAGAAACTATAACTGGACACTACCAAAACTACCGGAACTCACTGCACCGGGACTCCACTGTACCCGGACTCCACTGTACCGGGACTCTCCAGTACCGGGACTCCATATCACCGGGAGTTGGCATTACCGGGTCTTGTCGTTACCGGGAGTCGACAATACCAGGTGTTCACTATACCGGGAGTCCACCGGGAGTCGACAGTACCGGGACTCCACCGGGACTCCACCGGGAGTTGATAGTACCGGGACTCCACACTACCGTTACTCAATGAAATATACCGGTACTCTCAAGATCACAGTCGGTTCCATTTTACCCAGATCCAAATTAAACCTATACAACTACAAATTAAACATTCTAATCCGTTAGAAGTCTAATACTACTGATTATAAACATAAAACATAAAGGAATTACCTCAAAATCGTTTCCAACCAAGCCAATTGAAGCCCTAACCGTACGAACTCTTCTTCTGCTTCTTCTCATCTCCAAACACACACTCACACACTGATAAATCTGATTTTAGGTTTGTGAAATATCTGAAGTCTACAAGGGTGTATATCAAATCCCCATTTACCAATTGAACCTTCAACTATCAACTAATGTCCAACACCCCTTTAACTTATTATTTTACCCAAACTTACCCTAAACCTCGTTTTATAAAGTTAACTAGATTTAACGGTGTGAAATTCCAAATCTAGCAAGTAATCAAGAATGATGTAGAGATAGAATCTAAAGAGAACTTGTCATCCATATATTGATCTCTAAAGTGTAAATGACAAATGATCAAGAGATTCCTAAAGGGATCTTGATTCCTTTTCTAACTAAGAACTAGACATGCCTATTTATACCCATAACATACAAGGTATAAAGGCAAAGCAACTAATACAGTACATTGACTTTACAGTAAATCTTGAATACAACAATGCTCTAACAATCTCCCCCTTTGGATTCAAGATTTAAAAAAATATGACAGCAGTCTTCAGCTCTTTGTAAAGTCAATCTTCTTCAATAGACACTCTATCAAACCATCTTCAAGTCTTGTTCATGAAAATCAGATCTTTGTATCTTTATCAGACTTTGACAAACATTAACTTCTCGTAACCTTCTTGATGTAAGAACCTTAGTTCTCATATTAACTTTAAGGATCCGAAACCATCAATTCGGATGTAGATAGATTTGAAACCAAGGATTCAGATGTAAGAAGGATGCGAAATCATAAGGATTCGGATGCAGGAGGGTGCGAAACCATATGGATTCGGATGTTAGAGGGTGCGAAACCATCCGTTTCGTATCAAGTAGGGTCCGAAACCATGGGAATTCGGATGTAGTTAGGTGCGAAACCATATGAATTCGGATCGTGAAGGGTTCGAAACCATGCCAAATTTGAATAAATGGAATCCGAAACCATTTGAGATAGGATTAGAAAGATGCGAAGCCATCCACATTGTTGAACTTTTAGGTGTAAGCGCATTCCGAGAACCACTCAGAACTAAGATAACCAAATTCAGCAACATTTAGACTTCACATGATCCTTCTCCCCCTGATCTTCAGTCTTTGTTCACGAATCTTTGACTTGAAAGTTCATTGACATGAAATATCTTTGACTTGAAAGCTCTTTGACATGAAATTGAAATTAAACTTTTCTCCCCCTTTTTCGATGATGGTGAGCATCATAATCATCGAAAACCATTTTCAATTTTAGTCGTTTCTATGAGTATTGCTAACAATCTCCTCCTTAGAGAATAATCTTGCTCCCCCTCAAAGTAAGAATTCTGGAGCAATTTGTTTTCTCCCCCTGAAAATATGCATATATTTCAATAACGTACAGTATTTGAAATTGTAGCACAAATTTTAAAACAAATTTACACAAGGAAAATAAAATTCATTGAATTTCATTTTATAACTACAAACATTTGATCATTTGAATGCTTTACAAAAGAAATTCAACTTAATGAAATTTAACAGATATTTCAATCAAATGAAATCAAATGCATGTGTTTGGAATCAAATACAAGTCATCATTGCATATCAAGTTAAAAACGTTCAGTTTCAACCCCTTTATTAAATCTATTTGGTGTGCTAGCATGCGAAATATGATTAGCATCAAGCATATGCAATTCTAAAACATATAAGAATACTTTGCTCTACTCACACTATTTGTCCAAAATCAGAATTTCATAAATTTACGGGTTTATCGCGACTTTGTATTTTCCCAAGTTTCAAGAGATGTGTGCTCTCTGGCATCTTTTGATTTTGTGCACATTGGCATCTTTTGATTTTGTGCTCATTGGCATCCTTTGATTTTGTGCTCATTGGCATTTTTTGATCAAAAAGTTTAGTAAGAATAAGATACACCGTTAAACATGACTTTCTATCTGGTTCTATAGCCGGATTTGGGTTAGCATATCCCAGACCAGTTGGCCTTAGGTGCTAGTTGACGAGCACCCCTTAGAACTTAATTTCCCAAACCAGAAAGGCCACATCGATATATCTTAAACCCATTTGTACCAGTAGAACATGGCTTTCTATCTGGTTCTATTGCAGGATTTGGGTCAGCCGATCCCAGACCAGTTGATCTTAGGGACTAGGTGTCGAGCACCCCTTAGGACTTACTCTCCCAAACCAGAAAGGCCACAGGCACAAACTTTCAAACTAAATGATAATGCAATAATTTTATCTCAATCACTTGGTTCTAAAACATAGTGCTTCTCCCATATTTTCATTTCCATCCATCATTCTGACATATAGGCTTTTTGAGCATTATATTCTATATAAGTCCAGATTCACATAATTTTGAGCATTCAGCATAATTTCATTCATGTTTTGCTGACCTTTCGATTTATTTCAGAGGTGAAAGTTGAAACAAATCTAACTCAGATATTACAAAAATACTTGTAAAATCATCTTTTAGCACACATTTAATTCATTGAATGAAAATTGAAAATTTCATCTCGTTGAAGTAAATTTGTAAAGATTCAAGTTTTCAAAGCAGTAGAAACAAATATAATCCAATGTTACCTTTCATCACTTGTTCCTTGAATTAAAAAAATATGAAAGTTAAAGGATATCACCTGGGAAGTATGGGAAGTCTTAGTCTTTGAGATACGGGTCCTGAACTGAATTGTTCAGAAACCATAGTCGTTGAAGCACGGGTTTTGAACTGATATGTTCAAAAGCCAAAAACATTGAAGCACGGGTCTTGAATTGATGTATTCAGAAACCAAAGTCTCTTTTAAGTGCGGGTCCTAAACTGATATGTTTAGAAACCATCCATGTCTTTTCTCCCCCTTAATGGTACATATACTCTTAAAAACAATTCACCGCTTCTCTTCTGTTTTCAATCATGTGTGTGATTTATGTTTCCAAATCAGCACCACACATGATGAACCTGCAAAACAGATTAAGCAGATTTTGGTACCCAACGGGACTTGGGTCCTAATGTGTTAGGTGTAGATTTCTTAAAAGGAATACTGTAAGTACCGTACCAATAAGAAGTAAAATCTTTATGCACAAAATCATTTGATCCACAGTAAGAACAACAGATTTTCTTATGTGCCAACCTAATCAGATGATTTGTAGAATAAACAAGATTAGGTGGAACAGCAGATTTACCTTTCGGAGAATTGTTCCTCTTGGCATTTGATGTGGAGGTAGATGATTTTGGCACATCTTTCTTTGGAACTGTTGTGCCTTTAACTCTCCATTCCATCTTCACCTTCTTGAAGACTGGAACTTCTTTAGAATTGGAAGTCTTAGCTTTAGGCACATTTGTTTTGTTATCTGATTTATCAAACAGAGGATTATAGAAGAGATTTGTTGAACGGATCTGATCTTTTGAGAAACCAGTTGATCTATTAATATGTTTAGAAGGAATGTTTTTAAAACTCGAACTTGAAGCAGTTTTAGAAGAGCATTCAGAATCATTTGAATTAACAAATGGAGTCTGAAAGATACTTTCAGGACTTACCTTCTTTGAGACATCAAATTTAAAAATGATATCTTCAAGGTCCTTAACTTTGTTTATCAAAACATTTTTCTCTTTAGAAATTAGATCAAATTTCTTTTGGAGATCAGATTTTATCAATTGATCCTTCATAATATCCGCTGATAAACCAGATAATCTTTTGGTAAGATTAAGAATCACATCTTCAAAATATATCCGTTCCGATTCAAAATCTTTTTCCAAAAACTTTCTTTTATCAGTAATCTCTTTGAAAATTTCCATATTTTTCTTTTTTAGGGTTTTACTTTCCTTTTCAAAGAGATTTTTCTTTTCCGTGAAATCTTTTCTTTCCTTTTCCAAAAGATTTTCTAATTCAGAAATTTTCACGAAAAGCTCAGAACTTTTAATCTTAAAAAATTTGTGTTCTGTTTCAAATTCATTTCTTTCTTTCTCTTGCTTCTCTTTTTCAAGATATAAAACTTTCTCAAAATCGGAGATTTGTTTCAAAAGTTTTATATATTTTAGTTCAATTATTTCCTTTTCTTTAAGAACTTTCTTTGAAGAAGGTGACACTCCTTCACGTTCAGAAAGCTTCTTCTTCAATTCAACGTTTTCACTTTCCAACGATGTTGTCTTTTCTTGAACTCTTTTTATTTGATTTTGTAAATATGAGTTCCCCTTTTCACTCTTGTCTTTCCCACTCTTCATATCAGCATTTTCACTTTGAAGAGTTGTTACTTTCTCTTGAAGTTTCTTGATTTGATCGTGCAGACTTGAGTTGTCTTTCTTTGTTTCAAGACCTGCAATATAAACTTCAAGATCAGTAATTCTTTTAGTAAGTAAAACATTTTTTTCTTTAAAAATAAAATTTTCATTTGAAGAAGAAATGTCTAAAATATGTTTCTTCAAATCAGCATTTTCTTCTTCCAATGTCTTTATACTCCCTTGAAGCTCCTTCATGTTATCTTGATGAGTTGAAATCTCAAATGTCTTATTTTTCTCTTGAGTAACTTCAAGCACTACAATCTTGTCATTCAAATCTTTCAGTTCGGACTCAAGAGAAGAGACTTTGTCTTCTAATAAAGCTTTCTCAGACTTGAGCTTTGTATTTTTTCTTGCATCTTCAACAGAATGTCTTATGTATCTAGAAAGAAAACCTTCAAGACGCTTGATCTCATCTTTCGCTTCAGAAAGAGTCCATTTTCTATCTTTTCCTAACTGATACCATATTCTCCCACTTAAATTCTCTATGTCAGACATCTTGAAGAACGCTAGAAGATGATCTTTCAGAAAATCAATCAGAAAGTGTATAAAATACACTATAAAATTTTTTCTTGAAAAGCTCTTAAAGTGTATGAAAAACACTATAGAAAAAATTTCGGAATAAAAAATTTTCTCAAACCTGAATTCGGATGTATAAGAGTTCGAATGTATAAGAGTTAGAAAAGCTTCAATATTTTTTTAATTTTTTTAATTTTTTTTTAAATCAACACTGAATTCGGATGTATAAGAGTTCGAAACCACGGAATTCGTATGCTAAAGGATCCGAAACCCTTGAATTCGGATGCTGAAGGGTTCGAAATCCCAAGAATTCGAATGTAGATGGATCCGAAATCAATGAATTCGGATGTAGAAGGATTCGAATTCAAGGAATTCGGACTCTTAAGGATTCGAATTCAAAGAATTCGGACTCTTAAGGATTCGAATTCAATGAATTCGGACTCTTAAGGATTCGAATTCAAGGAATTCTTATGCAGAAGGGTTCGAATTCAATTAATTCGGAACAAGAAGGGTCCGAAATCATGGGAATTCGGATCATGAAGGGTCCGAAATCACTCAATTCGAACTTGACAGGGTTCGAATTCACCCAATTCGAACTTAACAAGGTTCGAATTCTCGAGTCGAAATCTACACTTGTGATGACCAAGACCACTCCGAATTCTCTTGAATGATCCGAATTGTGTATGAATGATTAGAATTCACCAAGAATGATCCGAATTCTGCACTTCGAACACGAAAATCACTAAATCAGCCATAACTTTTTCAATTCTTGATCAATTGTTATGAAATTTGCACAGATTTGTTCGAAATTTGATTCCACACACTTTCTTAGTTAATCCCAAATCCTAATTCGATCAATTTAATCGAATAATGATCCAAAATAGTAAGAAAATGTTTTCGAACAAAAACAGATATAAAATGATCAAATCTGCAAATTCTGTGCAGATTTTGGTATAGATCCTTGAATTAAAGATGTTCAGGGATGAAAATCGAGTGCAATGATGTCAAGAATCAATCCAAAAGAACAAAAAATGAAAAAGATGATGATTCTTGATGAACAGTAATTGAAGAAGGATTCGAAATCTTCAATGAATAGTGAATGATGTGTGATCCGAAATCTTCAAGAACAGTGTAAAAAATCTTCAATTTGCTCTTTGATCTGCTTAAATTTTCTGTTTAGCTCTGATACCAAATGTGAAATCCCAAATCTAGCAAGTAATCAAGAATGATGTAGAGAGAGAATCTAAAGAGAACTTGTCATCCATATATTGATCTCTAAAGAGTAAATGACAAATGATCAAGAGATTCCTAAAGGGATCTTGATTCCTTTTCTAACTAAGAACTAGACATGCCTATTTATACCCATAACATACAAGGTATAAAGGCAAAGCAACTAATACAGTTCATTGACTTTACAGTAAATCTTGAATACAACAATGCTCTAACAAACGGAATTAGGATTTAACTAACGAGCTTACCCGGGGTATTACATACATACAGAGGGATCAGCTCATGTTTAGCATACCTAACTTACCCACCAAGAAAATAAATATTTTCTCATCAAGTGCCTTGGTGAACAAGTCCGCAAGCTGAAATTCTGTGGACACAAAGTACATCTCTATTGTGCCCTGTTCAACATGATGCTTCAAGAAGTGGTACCGGATATCTATGTGCTTTGTCTTAGAGTGCTACACAGGATTGGCAGAAATCGCAATGGAACTTTTGGAGTCACAGAGGATGGGAATCTTCTAGATGTTCAGACCATAGTCCTTTAGCTGAGTTCTCATCCACAGAACCTGGGAGCAACAGCTAGCAGCAACAACGTATTCGACTTCTGCTGTGGATGTTGACACACAGTTCTGCTTCTTTGAAGTCCAGCTGACTAACTTACCACCTAGGAATTGGCAACTCTCAGAGGTACTCTTTCTGTCAAGCTTACATCCTTCGTAGTCTGAATCTGTATAAGCCACGAGATCAAAGCAGAGTTCTTTGGATACCAGAGGCCAAGATTCTTGGTTCCCTTTAGGTATTTAAAGATCCTCTTGAAAGCAAATAGGTGGGATTCTTTGGGGTTAGCTTGGTATCTTGCGCAAAGACATGTGGCATACATTATATCAGGTCTACTGGCAGTTAAGTATAAAAGAGACCCGATCATGCCTCTGTAGAGCTTGCACTCTACAGACTTTCCCTCTAGATCTGAGTGTAACTTAGATCCAGTGGCCATGGGGGTCTTCATGACAGAGGCATCAGAGAGTTTGAATTTAGAAAGTATGTCGGAGACATATTTTGATTGATTTATAAAAATTCCCTCTGATGATTGTTTGACTTGGAGTCCTAGGAAGAAGTTGAGTTCTCCCATCATACTCATTTCAAACTCGCTCTGCATGAGTTTTTCAAAATCAGTGCAATATTGCGCATTGGTAGAGCCAAATATAATATCGTCTACATATATCTGCACAAGCAGAATCTCTTCACCTTTTCTCTTATAGAACAAAATTGTGTCGGTAGTACCTCTTTCGAAATCATTAACAAGAAGAAAGGTTGAAAGTCCCTCGTAACATGCTCTTGGGGCCTGTTTTAGTCCATACAGAGCCTTATCGAGGTAGTAGACATGGTTTGGGTACTTAGCACTTTCGAACCACAATGGTTGTTGGAAGTATACTTCCTCTTGAATATGTCCATTCAGAAAGGCGGATTTGACATCCATTTGATAAACCTTAAAACCTCTGTAGGCTGCGAAGGCTAAGAAGATTTTTTTTGCTTCGAGTCGTGCAACAGGGGCAAAGGTCTTGTCATAGTCTACCCCTTCTGCCTGACAGTATCCCTTGGCCACCAATCTTGCCTTGTTTCTGATGACCACCCCATCCTCGTCCTTCTTATTTCTGAAGACCCATTTACTCCCTATAGCTGTTTTCCCTCTTGGCAGAGGAACTAATGTCCACACTTTTTTTCTCTCAAATTGGAGAAGCTCTTCTTGCATTGCTTCCACCCAATTTGGATCTTCTAGGGCTTCAGAAACTCTTTTGGGTTCGATCACACTGATAAAGTTTGTAAAGAAACAAAAGTTAGCAGTGGCTGATCTTGTCTTGACTTTTTTAGAAGGGTCGCCAATTATTTGGCTCTGAGGATGACTTTTTGTCCACTTAGTCATTTTTGAGAGATGGTCATTTGCATCGTTAAGTTGAACTTCTGTGGTTGCACACGATTTTTCTGGTGCAACCTCTGTTGTAGATGGTACTTATGTGCTTGAACATGGGGTTTCAGCTTGAGGTGGTATTTCAATGAGGGTTGGAACTGAATCCTCTGAGGATGTTGAGACAGAGTCCTCATTCTCCTCTGGCATTGCTTTCTCTGTTGTTACTAGAGTTGATATTTCTAGTGCCTCTGTAATGCTATTTGTGTTCACATTATCTTCTGCTTGCTCCCCTCGAAACTTGCATTTGCACGATTAATGGAAGAGGGTGAACTATTTGAGGGACCAGTTAGAGAAATACCTGAATCAGTCTGGTCAACAGAGGATGCCTCTCCAGAGGCTCTGGGGGCTCCAGCAGAGGGATCAATATCATCATTGAAGATTTCTTCAAACATCAAATTAAGTTCTGCTTCTCTTGTCTTGGAAATGCTAGAGGATTCTTTGTTCAGCCCGAGTTCTGAACTGATTTACTCAGAAGTCTTTTGAAAAGAGTCGTCAAAAGAAACATTAATACTCTCTACAATTGATCGGGTCCGCAGAACCTAGACTCTGTATGCCTTAGAAGTGGTAGAGTACCCGATGAACTTACCTTCATCTGCCTTTACATCAAACATCCCTCGAGCTTCTCTGTCGTTGAGGTCAAAGCATTTACATCCAAAAACGTGAAAGAACTTGATATTTGGTCTCCTCTGGTTGATCAAATGGTATGGTGTTTTGATGTGTCTCTTCACTATTGTTGATCGATTCTGGGTGAAACAAGCAGTTGAAATAGCTTCTGCCCCGAAAGATGTGGGCAATCCAAATATTGTTTGCATTGTTCTTGCAGCCTCCACAAGTGTGTGATTTTTGCGTTCGACTACGCCATTCTGTTGTGGGGTGCGTGCAGCAGAGAAGTTCTGTGATATGCCTTCTTCTGTAAGGTAAGCTTCAATGACAGTTTTTTTGAATTTTGTTCCATTGTCGCTTCTTAGCTTCTGTATCTTGCACTCATAAATAACCTGGATTCTTTTCGTTAGATTAATCAGGATGTTTGGAACATCTGATTTCTTTTGGACAAATTCCACCCATGTATATCTTGAATATTCATCAATCAACACTAGCATATATTTCTTGCCACCTAGGCTCTGTGTAGCAATAGGACCGCAGAGGTCAACATGAAGCATGTACAGAGGCCTAGTGCAAGACACATCAGACTTGCCTTTATGTGAAGCTCTCTTGAGTTTTCCCATTTCGCAGGCAGAACACAAATGATCTTTGTTAAATTTGACATTTGGCAAACCTTTAACCAGATCAAGCTTAACAAGTTTATCTAGAGTATGGAAGTTTAGATGGCAGAACCTGGTGTGCCATAACCTAGCTTCTTCATTCTTGCAAGCCACAAGACAGAGCTTGTCATCTTTGTTCTTGGCACTGAAGTTCATAAGGTACATATCACCTTTTCTTTCGGCTCGCAGAAGTTCTACTCCTGTGTCTTCACCTAGCAGAGAGCAAAAGGTTCTTTTGAACATAACATCAAAACCTGTATCGCAAAGTTGGCTTACACTGAGAAGTTTATGCTTAAGGCCATCCACATATGCAACCTTGCATACAGTTATATTTTGTTATGACTCCATAGCCTTTTATGTACCGTAACATCCCTTATTCCCAACACACAAATACATATATTTCACCACAAAATAACATATCATATTTCAAATACGGTCCCTTAGATTCTACAATTAGGTCTTTTAGTACAAACTTTTTCGAATAAAAGAAAATACATAATAGATACAAAACACAACTTGAATCTTCAGAATCATTCATCTTCCACAAAAGCTAAACATGATAAATCTTATCATTGTCTCTTATTTTCTCCTTGACCTGGAATACATATTTTAAAACAAAATGAGGGTTAGCCCTTGAGGTCTAGTGAGAAAATCCCCGTTAGTTAAAGAAAACATTTGCACAACATCATACACATAATTCACATAAGAATACCAACTATGACTCATGCATCATGTATCTTTCCATCTCTTTCTCTTTTCTTTTCCTTGGCCATATTAATTGGTAGCAAGCCAATTAATTAATTTACACCGCTGTACTAAATACAGCCAACACCACTGTCCCTCTGTACAGCCAACTTTCACCGGTCCTAAGCCCGACCAACTAGTACTCATACAATGTAATATTCATATAAACACTATATGCACAATATTACATTTTAATCACATATATGTATTCCCTTTGAAAACATTTTTAAAGAAAAACTCACTTGATTAGCTTAGTTCCAAAAACCCTTCCACGCTATTATCGAGCTCTCTGATTCCTTCAGTCCCGATTCACGGAATCTGTACCACATGAATACAAATATTTCTTTTTAAGGCTAGAAGTCTCTAAGTTCGGAAATCCTCGACTCAAGTCGCAATACACTACACCAAGTCGCAATCAACTACTGCGATTTCCCACCCAAGTCGCAATCAACTACTGCGACTTCACACCCAAGTCGCAATCAACTACTGCGACTTCACCCTCAAGTCGCAATCAACTACTGCGACTTCACCCTCAAGTCGCAACCCACTATTGCGACTTTATGAGCAAGTCGCAACCCACCATTGCGACATTCATGAAGATGACCATATTCAAGCATGTCGCAACCCACCATTGCGACTTGCTTGATTGTCGCAGTCCACAGTGTTCATCTTAAACCCAGATTTTAATCTTTTAACTATGCATGTTGCTGTAATTATGCAGATATGTTTAAGACTACCTTTTGAACACTAATCCAAACCCAGAATTCATATATCCTTCTAAAAATAGCTAAACCCACTTCTAAAGCTCATAGAAAACTAAGAAACATAAAAGGGAGAATTTGAATGGATTATTACCTTTGATTTGAACTCTATAATTTCAGCAGTAAGTATCCACAACTTCTCCTTCTTCTTCTTCCAAATTCTTCGATTTCTCTCTCTCTCTCTTTCTAAACCGAACACTCACACACAACTTAGGATATTTTCTTGTTTTTGCTATAAAGAAGACTTCATCTTCCAATTGATATGTTAAAGGCGGTGGAGAGGGAGAGTTTGACAAAAGTGACAAAACAAACCTCAAGTTTATCTTATTTGGCAAAACATACTCCTAAACTTCCATTATTAAATTAAAACTTACCCCTCAACTTCTAACTCCATATTTTTAAATTAAAGTAGCACTTATAAATAAATTAATAATATACATGGTTATTACAACATCTCCCCCTTAAAAGAATTCTGTCCCGGAATTCAGTTAAGTGAACAGATGAGGGTATTTGGCTCTCATTTCTGATTCTGATTCCCACGTAGCATCCTGACCTCTGTGATGTTTCCACTGTACTTTCACTTGTATGATCTCTTTATTCCGCAAAACTTTGACTTTTCGGTCAACAATAGCTTCCGGTTCCTCCACATAGTTCAACTTTTCATCCACTTGTATATCCGGTAGAGACACTGCCTGATCTGGTGATACCAAACACTTTCGAAAATTCGACACATGAAAAGCGTTGTGAATCCTGCTTAACTCTGGAGGTAAATCTAGCCGGTAGGCTACTTCCCCAATTCTTTCGGTAATTGCAAATGGTCCAATATACCTCGGGCTAAGTTTACCTTGCTTCCCAAATCGAATGACTCCTTTCCAAGGTGAGACTTTTAACATTACAAAATCTCCAACTTGGAATTCTAACGGTTTTCGGCGCCGGTCGGCATAACTTTTCTGTCTATCTTGAGCCACTTTCAATCTTTCCCGAATCTGAGTAATCTTATCCGCTGTTAACTGTACTATTTCTGGCCCTGCTAACTGCTTTTCTCCCACTTCATTCCAACATAGAGGCGTTCGACATTTTCTACAATATAATACTTCAAACGGTGCCGCTTGAATGCTGGAATGATAACTGTTGTTGTAGGCAAATTCTATCAAAGGCAAATGTTTATCCCACGATCCCCCAAAATCAACTATCCAAGCCCGGAGCATATCTTCTAAAGTCTGGATCGTTCTTTCACTCTGACCGTCAGTTTGAGGATGATATGCTGTACTTAACTTTATCTGCGTCCCCATTTCATTCTGAAAACTTCTCCAAAACCTGGAAGTAAAACGACTATCCCGATCAGAAATAATCGAGATTGGAACTCCATGTCGAGTTACTATTTCGTCTATATACAACTTGGCTAATCGTTCCATTGAATCAGTTTCCTTTATCGGTAGGAAGTGTGCAGACTTCGTCAATCTGTCGACTATCACCCAAATAGAATCAAATCCTTTCGGAGTTCTTGGTAGCTTCGTGATGAAATCGGTAGTAATCTGATCCCATTTCCACATCGATATTTCTAATCGCTGTAACTGGCCAAAAGGCTTTTGATGTTCAATCTTCACCTTTTTGCAAGTAGTACATTCTTCCACATGCTTTGCAATACTTCTTTTTATTCCCGGCCACCAATAGAATTGTTTCAGATCTCTATACATCTTATTTGTACCTGGATGGATAGAGAAACGAGATTGATGAGCTTCTTGTAACAAACGATCGCGTAATCCACCCAAACGAGGCACCCAAATTCTGTTCTCTAGACACAACAACCCACGGTCGTCTTTCACAAGCAATGCTGATATTCCCACTAACCGTTCTGACTTCAAATGTTCTTCCTGACAAGCTTCTATTTGACACTTCAACAGTTCGTCAAAGATGTTGGGTAAGAGTTCAGCCCTTAGTGAAATAGCTTTTATTGTTCCACTCCTTTCTTGACGACTCAGTGCATCAGCTACCACATTCACCTTTCCCGGATGATAAGAATTTCACAGTCGTAATCATTCACCAGCTCTAGCCATCTCCTTTGTCTCATATTTAGCTCCTTCTGATCGAATAAATGTTGGAGACTCTTATGATCGGTAAAAATCTGACATTTGGAACCATACAGATAATGTTTCCAAATCTTCAAGGCAAAGACAACCGCTGCAAGTTCCATGTCGTGCGTAGGATAATGTCTCTCATTATCTTTTAATTGAAGAGAGGCATAAGCAATAACCTTTCCCCGCTGCATTAATACACAACCCAATCCCAACTTAGACGCATCACAATAGACTACAAAGTCTTCGGAACCTTCGGGTAATGCTAATATCGGCGCGCTGCACAGTTTTTCTTTCAATATCCGAAATGCTTCATCTTGTTCTGCCTTCCATTCAAACTTCAGATTCTTTCGAGTCAGCTTAGTTAGAGGTGTAGCAATACGAGAGAAATCCTTTATAAACTTTCGATAGTAGTCGGCCAAACCCAGAAAACTCCGTACTTCTGTTGCTGTCTTCGGCGGTTCCCATTTTTCAACTGCTTCTACTTTCATCGGATCGACTTGTATACCTTTTTCGGAAACTATATGCCCCAGAAACTGAACTTCCCGCAACCAGAATTCACATTTTGAAAATTTAGCATACAACTTTTCTTTCTTTAGTAGTTCTAGAATCAAACAAAGGTGTTGCGCGTGCTCTTCCTTGGATCGGGAATAGATAAGTATATCATCAATAAACACAATAACGAATTTATCAAGATACAACTTACATACCCGATTCATTAAATCCATAAAAGCAGCTGGAGCGTTCGTCAATCCAAATGGCATTACTAGAAACTCATAGTGACCATACCTGGTGCGAAAAGCAGTTTTCAAAACGTCTTCTTCTTTGACCTTTAACTGATGATAACCGGATCTTAAATCAATCTTGGAGAAACAACAAGCTCTGACTAATTGATCGAAGAGGTCATCAATTCTAGGTAGGGGATACTTGTTTTTTATCGTACGCTTATTTAATTCTCTGTAGTCGATACACATTCTCATCGAACCATCCTTCTTTTTCACAAACAAGACTGGTGCTCCCCACGGCGAAGAACTCGGTCTGATGAAACCCTTATCAGATAGATCTTGCAGCTGTGCCATCATTTCTTTCATTTTTGGAGGTGCCAAACGATACGGTGCACGGGCTACAGGGGTGGCTCCAGGAATCAGATCTATACCAAACTCTACCTGTCTAACGGGCGGAAGGCTGTTCAAGTCCTCGGGGAAAACCTCTGGAAATTCACTAACAATTGGGATATCTTCCAACTTACTCTTCTCTAGCTTAGTATCTATCACACAACTATCAAATACTTCTTTAACCGACACTTGATTATCATTTGCCGTATCTACCATTAAAGCATGATCTAACACTTTCGGCTCTAAATGCATATAAGCAGCAAATGAAGGAGACACAAAAGATCGATTTGCACCGGAATCAAATAACACCTTAGCACGTGTAGAATTTATTAAGAATGTACCTGTAACCACGTCCGGAGTTTCCTCCGCTTCTTTTGCTGTCATCTGAAATGAACGACCTCTTACTCTTGCTGGTTCTAACCTCGGTACTGCTGGTCTAACACCCGTTGCTCTTGTTGACGTGCCACCCGATTATATTCTTCCCAGTGGGCAATCTGACTGAAGATGATCTGGAGAATTGCACGAATAACAAAATCTAACCACCCGACAGTCTTTGGCAATGTGACCAATCTTCCCGCACTTATAACAGTTTCTAGGATCAACTTGACAGCTTCCTTGATGAAAACGGTGGCACTTTGGGCAAGGTCTTTCAACTGATCGGAAAGGTGGACGACTATCAAATCGCTGAAACCTGGACTTCTTCATATCGTGTGGTGGTCCTTCCCATTTTCTATTTCCCGCACTCTTATCCCCAGTATCCCTCTTATTGTCCCGCTCCACATTTTCTGCGGCATTTACTGCTTCTTAAAAGGTATCAGGTCTCGTGGCAGTCACTAACTTTCTAATTTCTGAGTTCAATCCAAATACATACCTTTCCATCTTCATTTTCTCTGTGGCAACATAATACTCTCCAAAACGCGACTTCTCTAAGAAACGGGCAGTGTAGTCTCTTACTGATAAATTCCCTTGTTGTAGGCTCAGAAATTCCTCTTCCAACTGTCTTACTGCGGCTTGCGGACAAAACTGTTCCTTAAATGCCCTCGAGAATTTGCCCCAAGTAAAGGTTGAATATACATCAGGTCCTTTAGAGTCAATAAGGGCCTCCCACCAATATAAGGCATCTGCTTTCAACATTGCAGTTCCGTATAACACCTTATCTTCTTCCGCACATTTACTGGTTTTAAATACAGCTTCAACCTCCTTCAGCCATCGCATTGCTTTTACTGGATCTCTGTCCCCTCCATAAGTGGGTGGTTTACAGCTTAAAAACATTTTATAATCACACTTTCTTGGTACTGATGTGACAATAGGTGCGATAGGCACTTCGTTTTCAAAGGTAGGGTCTGGTATTTCCGTTTCCTTATGATGAGTCTGGTTAAACATAGCTTGGATATTTGCCTGAAGTCTTCCCATTTCAGCCGCTAGGTCGTCTCTCGTAACAAACTCTGTGCCTCGCCCCTGTACTCTGCCCCCAGTCCTACCTCTGCCTCTTTCTCCCCCTCTTCCCCTTCCTCCGGCTGTTGGATTAGACTTATTCGGATTTCCTTCCCCTTCCCGGTTCGTTTGTCTCGTCCCACTTGCCATTCTGTTGATTCAAACAAGGTTAATATACACATAAGCACATACCCCATATAACAAAGTATTCTGGTTCAAACATGTACCTGTAAGATCGCAATTACACTGGCCAGGTGTAATCTGAAATTACCTTACATGATGTTCCTTCTACCTTTTTATATGTAACATCCCAAGGTTCTATAATAACAAGGACATCCTACTTCGCATGCAGTTTAAGTCTAGGTACAGATACCAATACCTAAATCTCTTAAACTAAGGCTCTGATACCATCTGTAACATCCCTTATTCCCAACACACAAATACATATATTTCACCACAAAATAACATATCATATTTCAAATACGGTCCCTTAGATTCTACAATTAGGTCTTTTAGTACAAACTTTTTCGAATAAAAGAAAATACATAATAGATACAAAACACAACTTGAATCTTCAGAATCATTCATCTTCCACAAAAGCTAAACATGATAAATCTTATCATTGTCTCTTATTTGCTACTTGACCTGGAATACATATTTTAAAACAAAATGAGGGTTAGACCTTGAGGTCTAGTGAGAAAATCCCCGTTAGTTAAAGAAAACATTTGCACAACATCATACACATAATTCACATAAGAATACCAACTATGACTCATGCATCATGTATCTTTCCATCTCTTTCTCTTTTCTTTTCCTTGGCCATATTAATTGGTAGCAAGCCAATTAATTAATTTACACCGCTGTACTAAATACAGCCAACACCACTGTCCCTCTGTACAACCAACTTTCACCGGTCCTAAGCCCGGCCAACTAGTACTCATACAATGTAATATTCATATAAACACTACATGCACAATATTACATTTTAATCACATATATGTATTCCCTTTGAAAACATTTTTAAAGAAAAACTCACTTGATTAGCTTAGTTCCAAAAACCCTTCCACGCTATTATCGAGCTCTCCGATTCCTTCCGTCCCGATTCACGGAATCTGTACCACATGAATACAAATATTTCTTTTTAAGGCTAGAAGTCTCTAAGTTCTGAAATCCTCGACTCAAGTCGCAATACACTACACCAAGTCGCAATCAACTACTGCGATTTCCCACCCAAGTCGCAATCAACTACTGCGACTTCACACCCAAGTCGCAATCAACTACTGCGACTTCACCCTCAAGTCGCAATCAACTACTGCGACTTCACCCTCAAGTCGCAACCCACTATTGCGACTTTATGAGCAAGTCGCAACCCACCATTGCGACATTCATGAAGATGACCATATTCAAGCATGTCGCAACCCACCATTGCGACTTGTTTGAATGTCTCAGTCCACATTGTTCATCTTAAACCCAGATTTTAATCTTTTAACTATGCATGTTGCTGTAATTATGCAGATATGTTTAAGACTACCTTTTGAACATTAATCCAAACCGAGAATTCATATATCCTTCTAAAAATAACTAAACCCACTTCTAAAGCTCATAGAAAACTAAGAAACATAAAAGGGAGAATTTGAATGGATTATTACCTTTGATTTGAACTCTATAATTTCAGCAGTAAGTATCCACAACTTCTCCTTCTTCTTCTTCCAAATTCTTCGATTTCTCTCTCTCTCTTTCTAAACCGAACACTCACACACAACTTAGGATATTTTCTTGTTTTTGCTATAAAGAAGACTTCATCTTCCAATTGATATGTTAAAGGCGGTGGAGAGGGAGAGTTTGACAAAAGTGACAAAACAAACCTCAAGTTTATCTTATTTGGCAAAACATATACCTAAACTTCCATTATTAAATTAAAACTTACCCATCAACTTCTAACTCCATATTTTTAAATTAAAGTAGCACTTATAAATAAATTAATAATATACATGGTTATTACAGTGCCCCTTCTTGTTATCTCCAAAGGCCACTGATCCTCCTCTAAGTTTGTCTTTATATGAGGATAGTAGACCTTTGTCGCCAGTCATATGCCTTGAGCACCCGGAGTCTGGGTACCAGATCGGCACATACTGCTTCTGCAACATTATCAGAGAGATTTAGGTACCCATTTCCAAATGGGTCCAGTTTGTTAGGGGTCTTTAAGGTTGCCTTAGCATCCTTAGGTTTGGTTTTAACTTTTTTCGAAGAACCAACTTGTTTTTTCTTACCCTTGAATTTTGCATTCTATTTGGGTTTAGAGAGGAAACATTGAGGACTGGAGAAGTGTTGGTTCAGTTGATACATCAGTTCGAAGCAATGACAATAATTGATATGCGAAGAAATTTGCTTAAACTTTTCATTAAAAGTATTGAACATGGGCACAGAGGCTTTATTATTACAATCTTTCCTAGCATTGGACTTTCTATTACAAAAAGACCTATCTAGACTAGATTGAGTTTTTGGAAAATATCTCTTCGGAGTAGCCTTCTGTTGTGCCCATCTTCAGTGGTGAACCTTTGCTGATTTCACTGTCACGGAAGGAAAAGACCTGTTATTTTCAATCCCATTACCTTTTTGTTGCCAAGTTAATTTTTCTTGAAATGGCCTTAGAGGTTTTGAACCTGTTGGATTTTGAAAGGATCTTTTCTTTTCCTTTTTGATTTTCTCAAGTTCAAGAGAAGTTTTAGCTTGAATGCACATATCCAGAAAGTCTGGGCAGATAGGAATGCTTGTGAATTTCTCCTTTGGAGGGATAGTTCTGTTAAGAATGCCAGAGGGAAGCTTAGATCCCTCTGATTCTCAAGGAACTATCTCTGACTCATCATAGTCAGTCTCAGATTCGTCAGAGGTTGAATCACCCTCATATATAGAGGTTGAGTCACAGAGATCTCTGTCGATAGAGGCGGGACTTTCTGAGCATGTTCCATACTCACTTTCTTCCTTTCTTTTGGGAATATCTTCTAAAGAAACAGAAGTGTTCATCAAGATTTCCTCACAGAGATTTTGTTTGACAGAGGGTGTATCAAGGTTTTCATAAGAGTTGTTTTTACCAATTTCCATCAACTCGTTTTCATAAATGTGTTGCAATTTTTCTTCTGTAGAAGCAGGTATAAACACAGGTGCCTCTACCGATAGCTTCTTTTCAGAGTCTATGGTGCAGACAAAGGCAACCTGGGTCTGAGTCTCAGGGTCACCAAACTTGAAGATTCCTATCTAATCCTGAGTTTTCAGATATTTCTTTGGTTTGGAGTCTCTTTTGATAGAGGCTGAGGGTGACAAATTTGTGATTTGATACCACATATTTATCATCTTCAGAGGTTTCCTCTTGTGAGGTTCCCCAGAGGTTTTCTGCCTTTTGCTTACAGAGAGTAGATTTAGAAAACCTGGTTTTATATTATCTCCTACACAAAATAGAGAGGACAGGGACTTGTCTCTTTTGGTTCCCGTATAAGGATCTATATCGCATAAGCCAATTCCCCTTCTTCCTATTTGTGTATTTATCTTTTCATATACCTTCTGAGCATCTTGATACTTTTTGATTAAAAGATCTCTGCTGAGTAGATCTTGGTGAAGGACTTCTCTTTCTTTTTGAAAAACGTTTTTAAGAGCTAGTATATTAAGTCTATCACTCTCACTATCCATAAGTTCCTTTGTTTTGGCTTTTAAGACAGAGTTGAGATCTGAAATCTTTTCTTTTAAAGGACTTAGGTTTTTATGCCAATTAGTTTCAAGCTCTTCCTTTTCTAAAGATATTTTTGCCTTTTGTTGAGTGAGAAGCCTGGCTTCTCTCTCAAAGAAGGCAAGCTTTTTTCTGAATATCATCAAAAGTCTTTTTAAGTTCAGTGTAATCTTCTGTCAGTTTAAGCAGATTAGCTTCAGTTTCATTAGTAGAAGAGTTGGAAGTGGATACCTCACTATCAGAGTCTAAAGAGCTGACTCTTGCCATCCCACAGAACAGGGCATTCTTTTTCTCTCCTTCGTCAAAGGATTCATCTGACAGCCAGTTCTCTTGCTCGACCATGAGAGACTTTTGACTATAGTAGTCTGCCTTCTTTTTATAAAAGGCCGAGTCTCTTTGTGGCCTATTGGGCTTGCTCCTACAGTCAGCTGCATAGTGGCCTGGCTTACCACAGTTAAAACACCTCGTGTTCTGTGGTGCATTCCCAGCTCTGTCACCCTGTCTCTGCTGGTGATCACCACTTCTGTTCTGCTTGTAAGCTCTGTCATTTGACCTCTGTTGGTCATTGGAATCTTCTCTTCCCTGATTCCTCTGCTCATACTTCCCACCTCGATCATCTCCCCCATCTCGTTCATACCAGTCTTCTTCCGGTAACCTCTGCTCCCAACCTCCCTTGTCAATAAAGCTAAAGATTTAGCTATCGAGGCCATCGTCGCCTCTTCTTCATCTACCAGTTCCTCCTCTTCACTATCCACCACCAGAACCTTCTTCTTTTCTCCTTCTTCTCTTCCTGAACCTTCTCTTTCTTGGACTTTTCCTTCTCCTCTGTAGCCTTGCCAACCAGTGCCAGAGGTCCACCCGTTTGGGCTTTCGTCTGATCAATCTGATCTTCTTGTGCGGCCAAGGTTTCGTAGAGGTCCGACAGAGTCCAGGTGTCCAAATTCTGATTTGTTTACAGGGACATGGACAGCTGGAGCCACTCGTCGTTTAGGCTCTTGAGGAACATAACGTTATTTTCCTCAGAGGTTATGTGGATTCTGAACTTCCTGCATTTGTTGATCAGCTAGTTGAATCCGTCGTAGGTGGTTTGCAGAGTCTCTGACGACAGAGCTTTGAAAGCGTAGTGCTCATTGATACATTGAGCCCTTTTGTTCTTATGAGTCTTGGCTCCACCTTCTAACTGTTTTTCCAGTTCCTTCCACAGATCATGGGCAGATTCATATGCATCCAAAGATTAAAAGAGGTCATTTGGAATGACCATTATCAGAAGTCGCTTGGCCTTCTGGGCAAGTTCGTATTGTTCCCAGTCCGGTGCAGACCATTTGTCCATCACCTTTGGTTTGTCATACTCAGGAACCTCTGGAGTGTCTTCTGTGGCGGGTACTCGTGGTACTGTGACCATGGGAACATATGGAGGATTGTGGATGTATGTGATGAGTTCTCTGTTAGTACCCTCAAAGAAGTGGATCATGCGGATTTTCCACTGAGGATACTCATCTCTGAGCAGAGTTTTGGGCTTGGTTAATGAACCCACAGTAAATAAATTTGCTGCGTTCGCCATTTTGAGCAGTTTAAAAAATATCAGAAAACAGAGTATGGAGAGAAAATCTTCAGATGATGGGACTGACTTGTGAAATGAGTTTAGATCTTCAAAAGTTTGAACAATGAACTTAATGGAAATATTTAGCCGAAGAAACAGTGCCTATTAGTTTTCTAAAGTCGAACTGGTCGAAGATAGCAGAAAAACAGGGGTTGTTTTGTAACGAATGAAAAACGGGTCAAAATTAGTCCATATATCTACCAAAATGAGTCGAGATCATTGTAGAGTGGATCCTTTAATATTGAAAATCAAAGTTCGCTCTTATACCAATTGTTGATCCCATAATAAGACTCAACAATGATATATCAACGATAAATGCTTAAAACAGAGTATAATATTGTAGATGCGGAAGCATATTATAAGCAATTTATATTGAAGTCGAGGGTAGATTACACACACAGAAATATAGAAATGAAGCTGTAAATAACAAGAGTGTAACTCAACAATTCATCTCTATTTGATTCTATCAAGAACACCAAGAACACTATTAAGTGTGTGATACAGATTATACGCTCTAAGCTGGTGTGTGTGTGTGTAGTGCAAGAGTTACCAGAAATGTCTTGTAGAGACCTTCTATTTATACTACTTTACAAGGGACAAATAGTAGACAAGAAGTACTAAGGTACAAAAGACAACATCGTAGGACAGATCCTGGTACACGTTAATGTAGTGCGCCGCCATCTGTAAAAGTTGTGGCCTATCAGAGGATGACACGTGGAAAGTGACACGGCACACCTCGTACTATTGATCTTCAGGATCTTCGTACATCATAGGCACGTGAGTGGCACACTTGTCTTTGTCTTTGTTCTTCAATCTCTTTAGTCTTCTAAGTCTTCTAAGTCTTCATACCACAAAGGCTCTGTCAAGGGTGACAGATGTGGCCTTGTCCCTTGAAAGTCTTCTGATTAACGATCCAAGTGAAGGTTGCTCTAGGTTTTGTGCTCTTGGTGTCCGACAGAGGCTCTGTCGATGATCTGCACTTAGCCTAGGGGTGAAGGGTCTACATCAAAGAGTGGGGGAGATAACTCATCCGGTTGAGTATCTCATTGTGCTGAGGTAAAATGTAAATGAGAGTTTGTGTAGAAGTGAGCGGATTGGTTCACAGAAAGAGGGTGTGAGAACAGAGTTAAAAAACTAAGAGAACTCTGCACCAACCATTTTCTGAGCCGGGAAGCCACATTACTGATTGGTTCACATTCTTTGGTGACCATCATTAAAAAAGGCAGTTAGCCCATGCCAACTCTTGCTTTAACTCCACCATCTACTCATTTCTTTCTTAACAAAGAAATGTTTCATTCTTCTTGGGGACGCAACATATGATCTATCTAATCTTCATTAAGAAGATTTGGATATTGAAAAAGAAGGAAGTTTGCCCCACCTTCGCTCTTCATTCATGCACATTGAGTCGTGGAAAATTGTTGTTGTCTCAACAGTTTACACGCTTTGAGCCTATTATCAAGCATATGTTGCTTTATTTATTTCTACACAAGCACGTACACACAACGAATATGTTTTCTTGCCATAACGTTTATAGAAATTCCTTTGTGGTTTTTCGATGATTGAATGGAAGCCCTGGAGGAGTGAACATCAAAAAGCTCCTTTACAAAGTACATCCGTTGTACTATGTGGCTCCGTGCTACTTACATGCATTTTACCGGTTCATCCATTGTTTCAGGGTTACCACATTCTTTTGTTTGAATTTGAAAAGATTCAGGTAAATTCTTTTGGAATAGACGGTTTATCAGATCAAAAAGGAGGAGAATGTTACTTGTGGTGAACAAAGTGCATGCTGGAATTGATAGAGGTTTTGATGATCATGATGCTCACAATCATCAAAAAGGAGGAGAAATAGTATACTGAAAATCAGGGGGAGAAATAATACCTAGAAGAAAAGGAAGTTTTATCAATGAAATATTATGGGGGAGAAATTATAAGTCAAAGTCAAGAAGATTTTCTGAGATTGTTCGAGAAAGTTCGTTGTTCAAAGACAATTTAAGGTCAGAGTGATGAAGATACAGAAATTCAATTCTCAGTCAAAGTTTTCGCATCATTGCTCAAAATGAACAGTGACATTCAAAGTTCTCGCATCAGAAGGATCCGAGAAGTGAAGTGTTCGCATCAGAAGGATCCGAGAAGTTAAGAATTCATATGAAGAAGGATACGAGAAGTGTGGTTCTCGCATGATGCTTGATACGAGAAGTGATGTTTTCATATGATGTTGGATGCGAATAGTAAAGTGTTCGCATGCTAAGGATGCGAGAAGTGAGGATTTCGCATGGTGTTGAATGCGAGAAGTGAGGTTTTCGCATTCAGTTGGATGTGAAAAGTTCATTCATTTATTCAGTTAATGCGAAAAGTTTTTGTGATTTCATGTTGGATGCGAAATGTTTGAACCTTCAAAGATTCTAAATCTGCAAAGATCTGAATTTCATGTAAAAGACTTGAAGATGATTTGATGAAGTTTTTGTTCAAGAGATTGACTTTACAAAGTGTATATTGAAGATTATTCTGTGTTTGAAGATGATCAGATCCTTAATGATTAAAGCGATCAAAGTTAAAGATTTGAAGATAAAGAGCTGAAGTCTACTGCTACATTTTTTGTTAAATCTTGAATTCAAAGGGGAGAATGTTAGGACATTATTGTATTCAAGATTTACTGTAAAGTCAATATCTTGTATTAGTCAATGTTATCTTGTAAAAGCCTTTATACCTTGTAAGTTGTGGGTATAAATAGGCTTGTCATTTAATAGTTAGAAGTAACTCTTTAGACCTCCTGTAACTTTGTCATTTTACTTACATTGAGAATATATGGATGACAACCACTTTCTCTCTCTAGATTCTCTCTCATACTTTGATTGCTTAAACTAGATTTGGGATTAACATGCATGAACGATAGAAAACCAACCTTGATTGAAGTCTGAGTGGAATGCAATCGATAAAAAACTTCAATCCTTCAATAAATTTAGAAAAATCTTTAATGGCATAGAGGGGTTTTCAGGGTTCGCAAAACTTTTATGGTTTTAACAACCGTTCTGTATATAGGACCCTATGGTTAGTGAGACGTGGCACAAGATAAATGATCCAACGTTTGACCTGCCACATGTCAGAGTTATCGTACGAAACAATGTACGATAACCCAAATTTTATCGTGCAACACATGCGCGATAAAGTGGGTGAAAGGTTAATCGCACATAACCACTTGGGTTGTGGTGTACTGGTAAAGCCCTTGGGGGATGTAGTGGAAGCTCATCTACCCAGGGTTCAAATCCAGGCACAACACATGCACGATAAAATTTGTGTCTTTGTTATCGAATAAGGCACGTGCGATAAAATCATGTTATCGTGCAAAGCCTGTGCGACAACACCGACACTTAGACATTTTTCAAAAAAAATCCAAAAAATTTATCACATTAAAAGATGACCAACTTTTAATTGATTATGCTCACAAGGTTTAAAAACAAAGTTTTCACCTCCCCTTAAATGATGCATAGATTTGCAATTTTTTTCATCATTTAGGGTTTGTTCAAAAACAAATAAGAAAACTAACCTTGATGTCCTATTGCCAAGTACCTTATCATCTACACCCAGAACAATTATTAGCAATGCACACTCCCCCCAAAATTATGCATTTAAATTCTAACTCCCCCTGAAATCATGAACACACCTGAAACAGAAACATGTATCTTAGTGAAATAAAAATAAAGACAGGAAAGAAATGTAACCAATTGAACAAAATTTGTAAAACAACAGAATCATGAATATTTAAAGACATATTGAAAAATTAATATGATAAAAAATTATTTACATCAATCTGGATAATACATCTAGATTGAAGTACAAAAATTTCTATCTATTCAATGATCAATATAAAGCACTTTAAATCTTCATGTTCAACATGCCAAGTTTGGATTAAAAAAAATGAAAACGTTTTTCATCCAAAGCGCTTTGGTGAACAAGTCGCAAAGTTGATATTCAGTTGTAACAAAGTAAAGTTCAATCGTACCTTTCTCCGCATGATCTTTAATGAAATGGTACCTGATATCAATATGTTTTGTCTTGGTATGTTGTACAGGATTGGCAGATATTGCAATAGCGCTCTCGCTATCACAGTAAATTGGGATTTTATGATACTTGAATCCGTTGTCCATGAGTTGAGTCTTCATCCTCATAACTTGTGAACAACATCTCGCCACAACTACATATTCAGCCTCCGCAGTTGATGTTGAGACACAATTCTGTTTCTTCAACGCCCAACTCACAAGTTTGTCTCCCAAGAACTGTATATGGCCAGAGGTGCTCTTTCTGTCTACCAGGCTTCCTCCGTGATCAACATCTGAGTAGGCAGTGAGCTTGATGGTTCCTATTTTACTCAACAATGATATTTACATCTATTAGTTCAAACAAGTAAGAGTGCGGAAGCGTTTTTGACGAACTAAAAGATATTCTAAGGTAGAAAAACACACTAAACCAAGTAAACCAAGTATGAGTAAACACTAGATTATCTCAAAGATTCACTTTGTATTGATTTAAATAAGAACACCAAGAATACCTAAAGTATAATGAGAAATATGCTCTAAGGTGTGTGTGTTGTGCAAAGCTTAATTTGAAGAGCTCAACATGAGCCTTCTATTTATACTATTTACCAGGGGACAAGTTCTAGACAATAAGGACTAAGGGTACAAGACAACATCATGAATCTGCAATCAGGTACAACGTTAATGTACTGCGCCATCTTCTGCTAAAGCTGTAACCCATCAGAGGTTGACACGTGGAGTTGGCAGGGCACGCCTTGTACGAATGATCTTGAGGATCTTCGTACAGCAGAAAACGTGAGAGGAACGATCGTCTTCATATTTAATCTTCAAATAATCTTCTAAGTTCAGTCTTCATACCACAGAGGATCTATTGATTCTTCACTTCGGTTCACTCGATGACTTGGCAGAGGCCTCTGTCGATGACTACATACTTAGCCTATTTTTCAATACTTCTTAAACTACAGAAGTTGGACCTCTGTTGAAAGTTGAAAAATGCATGGTTTTCTAGGCTAAGTACATGACAGAAGGTATTTGACCTCTGTTGAAAGTTACTCTTCATTTAAGATTATGCCAGAGGCACTTACACTGGATTACATAATGAAAGACTAAATGCAAAGAAAGGTAGAGGAAGTCAGATTTTGGCATTTGGGAAGTCGTCGATTTTGTGACCTCCGATTCCTCTACCTTTGAGCACACGGTATATGTTGATGCAGAGGTTTCTAAAATTGATGACGGAGTCAATGACCTCTATCAATCTGTCTGCGAGAGCTTGATCCATGAACTCAGTTCCTCTATGCTTCAAGAGGTAGGCTCTGAATTCTACTGGAGTGCTTGTTGCGTTTTTTTAGCAGTCAACCTCTAGGAATAGTTTTGACTTTCCAGCAGGATCTTGATAGACATACCCAATCCTTGGAAATGTGATGATGGAGTTTGGTCTGGCAGAGGAGGGGCAGTCATCATCTGGTGGTGGGACAGTTAAACCTCTTACTCCAATGTCTAGTCCTAGTTGGAAGTCAGTCAAGCTATACATCAGAAGTCTTTCTCGCATGGCCACCCTGATTTCTCTGTAAACACTTTGGATTTCCAGTCGGTGACCGTAGTTCTGCCTTGCCCAGCTCAGAAGATCAGGTAGATCATAGAGGTTTAGACTTCTCAGATCTGCATCTGAGAATGTGGTTTCTGATCTGTCTACCCTCTTGACTATGTAGAGGTTGTAATGAACATCTCCTCCGTGGGTATGGGACAGTTTACAGTAGATGACCTTATCGATTTTGGAGTTCGAGAAGGCTTCTTTGACCGGTTTGGTTTTCTTGCTATAGAACTGATTTCGTAGCTCTTTCTGAAGGTAAGGGTGCAGTTTGGATGGTGGCAGAGGATCGTTGACTGCTCTGCTATATAGGTACTTGTGCACCACCTCTTCCATTTTTCTTTGCTGAACAGGAGGTGGTGGCATCGGTTTCCGCAGAGCATCCAGATTCTTGATTACTTGGGCCACTCGATCTTCTGTGGGTTTTGCCTTTGGGTCAATGGTAGGGTTGGTTGACAGGGGTTGAATGTTGAAGGCCCTGTCTTCTTCTCCAGGTTTGGGGGTGACAAATGCGTCGAAAGCACTTTTCATCATTTTCTCTGTGGGTTGATGCGTAGGCTTTTTCTTCTTTGGTTCCTCTGTCATTATTCCCTTGCCTTTGCCTTTTGTCTTAGGCTGTTCTGCTCGTTGAGATTGGGTTGCCTCTGTAGGTTTTAAGTTTAAAGTTTCTGAGGGCTTGGATGTGGGAGCTTCTGTAGGTTTTGTGGGGGTTGCCTCTGTAGGTTTTAGCACTTGTGTTTCTGAGGTCTTAATTTGTGATGTGGGTTTGGTTTGAGGTTTGATAGGTGAGGCTTCTGTAGACTTGCACAAATATTTTCTTTTGTGAGCTAAAGTCTTGGTTCTGGTTTTGGATTCTTCTGTGGTTTTGGGTTCTGTTGGTTTGGGTTCTGGAGATGGAGATGGGGATTTTGGTATTTCAGCTTCTGGTGTTTTTGGTGTTGGGGATGGTTGTTTGTCTTCTGTTGGTTTAGGTTGTGTTGGTGTTGGTTCCCGTTTAGTTTAAACAAGATTAACAAATCTATTAGTTCGAGTTTATGTTTGATGTGGAAGCGTATTTGAAGAACTAACAGATAAGTTTGTGTAGAAACAATACAAAATATAAAGAAACAGTGATCAGAATATGATATCTCAAAGATTACTGAATTTCAATATATAATAAGAACATCAAGAACAGATTAAGAACTGTTTAGTGAAAGTGTAATGCTTAACAGGTTTGACGATATAAAGTGTAAGCATGAAACTTAGGTTCTTAGATAAGTCCTTAAGATTGTTAAGGAAGATCTCAACAAGAGACTTCCTTTTATACTACTCTAGGGGACCATAAAGCATGAGCTGCTGTTAGAACGAATGGCATGAATAGTAGAACGGATGGCATGAACAGTTATACGTGCTGTATTGCATTTAATGGCACAGACGTCTATGTTGTACTAAGCCCTATTGAGTCCACTCAGAGTTTGACACATGTTGAAGTTAGACAGGGCATGTTATCATGCAAGTTGATGAACAGGTCCTAGTAGCAAGATATTTCTTCAACAGTGGCAAGATATTATAAATATCTTCCAAGTCTTCAGTCTGAACCACAGAGGCTCTGTAAAGGGTTACAGAGGTTCTGTGGGTGGTCCTTTGTAGAGCAGTCTTCTCTGGGTTCCGAGTCTTTGGTCTTCTTTGTGCGTAAGACAGAGGTTCTGTAGGACACCTCTGTAGCTTCTTGACCTTGATCCTTCGGAAGTGGCAGAGCCTCTGTAAGAGGCTTTCTTCACTTAGCCTATTTTGCACTACTTCTAAATACTTCTACAATGAGGAAGATTGAAGCTAATCGTGCTTTGTTTCTGATGACCACTCCATCTTCTTCCTTCTTATTTCTGTAGACCCACTTAGTCCCAATGGCCTGTTTCCCCCGTGGCAGAGGTACTAGAGTCCAGAGTTTGTTGCGCTCAAACTGCAGAAGCTCATCTTGCATGGCGTCTACCCAGTTTGGGTCGTCAAGGGCTTCAGAAATCTTCTTTGGCTCTATCACACTAATAAAGTTCGTAAAGAAACAAAAATTAGCAGTGGCAGACCTTGTTTTTACCGTGTCAGAGGGTTCACCAATTATTTGGCTTGGAGGATGGCTTTTTGTCCACTGAGTTGTGCGTGGATGATGGTCACCAATGTCATCGAATTGTTCTTCAGAGGCTTCTTGTTGTTCTTCTTCTTCTTCTTGTGTAGCCTCTATCGTAGTGTGTGCCTTTGTAGTTGATCCTATAGTTTGTGGAATGATTGGTATGAGTGGTGGAGTTTGTTCCTCTGAAGGCGTATAGACTTGGTCCCCTATATCCTCTGTTATTGGTTCTTCTGTGGATTATGGAGTTTGTTCTTCAGCAACTTCTGTGGTCGTTTTCCTTTGTGTTTCATCTTCTGTAGATTTTTCCTCAGCATTTGCATCTGTAGCATTTACAGAAGAAGATGACGCATTATTTGGACCAGTTAGAGTCATACCTGTAGGATTTTGACCGACAGAAGATTGTTCTGCAGAAGCTCTGATTGTTCCAACAGAGGGATCAATGTCGTCGTGGAACATCTCTAGAAATAGAAGATTTAAGTCTTCTTTTGTTTGTGAGATGCCAGAGGATTCCCTTTTAAGTCCGAGTTCTGAACTGATTTGCTCATAAGTCTTCTGGAATGAATCATCAAAAGAAACATTGATGCTTTCTACGATCTTGCGAGACATTGTAAGGTATACTCTGTAGGCTTTGGAAGTGGCAGAGTATCCAATGAATTTTCCTTCGTCAGCTTTTACCTCAAACTTTCCTCTGGAATCTCTGTCGTTTAAAACAAAGCATTTACATCCAAACACATGGAAAAATTTGATGTTTGGCCGCCTTTTGTTGATCAGTTCGTAAGGAGTCTTGAAGTGTCTTTTCACAATGGTTGAACGATTCTGTGTGTAACAAGCGGTAGAAATTGCTTCTACCCAAAAGTTCATCGGTAATCCGCATGCTGATAGCATAGTTCTTGCGGCCTCCACGAGCGTTCGATTCTTTCTTTCGACTACGCCGTTCGGCTGTGGAGTGCGTGCGGCAGAGAAGTTCTGTGATATTCCTTCTGTAGAAAGGTAGGCTTCAATGACAGGGTTTTTAAATTCTGTGCCATTGTCACTTCTTAACTTCTGTATTCTGCATTCATAAAGAACTTGGATTCTTTTCATTAGATTAATCAAGATGATTGGAACATCTGATTTCTTTCGGACAAATTCAACCCATGTGAATCGCGAATACTCATCAATTAAGACAAGTATGTATTTCTTGCCACCTAAGCTTTGTATGGCAATGGGACCGCAGAGGTCGACATGAAGCATGTACAGAGGCCTAGTGCAAGACACATCTGTTTTGCCTCTGTGGGAAGCTCTTCTGAGTTTTCCCATTTCACAGGCAGAGCACAAATGATCCTTATTAAATTTAACATTAGGCAAACCTTTAACTAGATCAAGTTTGACCAGTTTATCCAAGGTGTGAAAGTTCAAGTGACAGAACCTGTTATGCCATAACCAGGCTTCCTCACTTTTGCAGGCTACAAGGCAAACTTTGTCCTTGTTCTTGGAACTGAAATTCATCAGATATAGATCACCTCTTCTCTCGGCTCGTAGAAGTTCTATTCCTGTGTCTTCACTTTTCAGAGAGCAGAAAGTTCTTTTGAATAACACATCGAATCCTGTATCACAAAGTTGGCTTACACTAAGTAGGTTGTGTTTAAGGCCATCCACATATGCAACTTTGTATACATAAACGTTTTATTTCTTTATGACTCCATAGCCTTTGATGTGTCCCTTCTTGTCGTCTCCAAAAGTTACAGATCCACTATCGAGTGTTTCTTTGTACGTGGATAGTAAACTTCTGTCGCCAGTCATGTGCCTTGAGCATCCGGAGTCTAGATACCAGATTGGCACATACCGCTTCTGCAAGACAATCATAGAGACTTAGGTACCCATATACACATGGGTCCAATATTGTTAGAATTTTTCAAGTTTGCCTTAGCATTCTTGAAAAAAATTTTATCTTTAGAAGAATCAGATTGTTTCTTTGTAGGTTTTGACTTTTGAATTTGAGTAGAGAGTAAACAATCTTGACTGGAGAAGTGATTATTTAGTTTGAACATAAGATCAAAGCAATGACAATATTGAATATGAGACGTGATTTGCTTGAACTTTTCATTGAATTCATTGAACTGAGCCACAGAGGCATTACATTCTTTCTTAACACTAGATTTCCTAGTACAAGAAGATCTATGAATACTAGAATGTTGTTTGCAATAGCTTTGTTTAGTTCCTGCCTTCTGTGAGTCTCTTATGTGGTGAACATATTTCTTCACTGTCACAGAGGAAAAAGATTTGTTAACTTTAGGCCATTTTCCCTTTTGTTGCCAAGTGGATTTTAGTTAATTTGCATTAAAGTTTTTGAAAATTTTGAACTTTTAGGATCTACTGAGGTCTTCTTTTTAAGATTTAACATATCAAGCTCAGTAGAGGTTTTGACTTGTAGATACAAGTGTAGAAAATCTGGGCAGATAGGTATCTCTATGATTTTCTCTTTTGGAGAAATAGTTCTGTTAAGAACTTCAGAGGAGAATTTAACATCCTCTGTGTCATAGTGAACTATCCCTGATGTAACATCTGTCTCTGAGTCGTCAGAAGATGAATCGTCCTCATATACAGATGTTGGGTCATTTCTTTCGACAGAGGCTGGATTTTCCGAGCATGTATCGTACGAGCTTTCTTCCTCTGTAGAATAACTTTCATAGACGGCAGAGGTTTCTGATAAGATCTCTTCAGCGAGAATTTTATCTACAGAAGATGTACAGAGGATTTCTAAAACGTTTGTTTTCCATACTTCCAATATTTCCTTTTCAATTGTTTCTTTAAGTTTTTCTTCTGAAAAGGTGGGTTTAAACTCAGGAGCTTCTGCCGATAATTTATTTTCGACATTTATCATACAGACAAAAGCAACCTGCGTTTGAGTCTCTGGTTTACCAAACTTATAGATACCAATCTGATCTTGTGTTTTCAGATATTTCTTTGGTTTGATTCCTCTATTGATAGAGGTTGAAGATGATAAATCTGTGTTTTCAAACCACACATTGATCATCTTCGTATGTTTCCTCAAGTGAGGTTTCTACAGAGATTTTAGCCCTTTTACTTACAGAGAGTAAGTTTGGAAAATCTGGTTTGTTCGTTTTTCCTAACACAAACAAAGAAGACAGAGGTTTAATTCTTTTGCCTTCAACACCTAGGGTAATATCATCGTACCCTATACCCCGTCTTCCTATTTGTGAGTTTACTTTCTCATACACCTTCTGTGCATCTTTATAGTTTTTAAGTAAAACATCTCTTCTGAGTAAATCTTGCCAAAGTACCTCTCTCTCTCTCTTTGAAAGTATTCTTTGAGAGCTCTTATGTCTGTCGTTTCACTCCTAGAAACTGAAAGTTCTTTTGTTTTGATTTTTAGAGTAGAGGTTAATTCAGAAATTTGCCTTTTTAAAGGATCTAGATTTTTGTTCCAATTCTTTTCTACTCTTTCCTTTTCTTCAAAATTTTTGGCTTTTTCTTGAGTGAGAAGCCTTACTTCTCTCTCATTAAAGGTGAGTCTTTTATGAATGCTTTCATTTTTCTCTTTTAGTTCAATCAGTTCAATGTTAAGTTTAAGTAAATTATCATCTACAGAATTAGTACAAGAGGTAGAGTTTGAAGTGGATACCTCAGTGTCAGTGCCGGAGTCGACATCTGCCATGCCACAGAATAGGGCATTGGTGGTGTATTCATCGTCAGAGGTAGAGTCTGACTCGAAGTCCTCCTTGTTTGCCTCAGAATGCCCTTTGTTCGCCATTAGGGATTTTTGCGCATAATACTCAGCCTTCTTTTTGTAAAAAGATGAGTCCTTCTGAGGGCGATTTGGTTTACTTCTGCATTCATTTGCGAAATGGCCTGACTTCCCGAAGTTGAAACAACCTTGGGAAGTGTTTCCAGCACGATCGTCGGACTTCTGTCGGTCTCCACCTTTATCCGTTCGGCATTCGTTTGCGTAATGACCAGGCTTGCCACACTTGTAGCATTCTTGTTGTGTGTGGCTCACCTTGTCATCTGACCTATGTCGGTCATTACCTCTGTAGTTTCTGTCGCTTGACCTCTGTCGGTTATTTCTATCATTTGATCTCTGTCGGTCAGTCGATTCTTCTCTTCTTCCATCATCTCTTCTTTCACCTCGGTTGTCTCTGCCATATCGATCAATTCCTGAACCCCTCTGGTTTCCTCTGAACTCTCTTGTCAACAGAGCTAAGGATTTAGCTAATGACGCAAGAGTTATCTCTTCTTCTATCAGCTCGTCTTCTTCACTATCAACTATCACTATCTTCTTTTTCTCCTTCTTCTTCTCCTCTGTTGCTCTCTCATTTCTCGGTCTCTCTGCAGCCTCTGTAGATTTACTAACCAATGCGTATGGTGCAATTGTTAGTGTTTTAGCCTGTGCTATTTGAGGCTCCTGTGCGGCTAGTGTTCCATAGAGATCAGAGAGTGTGCAGAAGTCTAGATATTGGTTTGTTTGTAAAGACATAGACAACTGGAGCCACTCATCATTCAGGCTTTTTAGAAACATGACGTTATTTTCTTCCGAGGTTCGGTGAATGCCAGACTTTCTACATTTGTTTATGAGAGAGTTGAACCTGTCGTACGTCGTTTGCAGAGATTCTGTTGCAGAGGCTCTGAAGGCATGATATTCATTTATGTATTGTGCCCTTCGGTTTTTCTGCGTTTTAGCACCCCCTTCCAACTGTCTTTCTAATTCTTTCCAAAGATCGTGCGCTGTTTCGCATGCATCTAAGGACTGAAAAAGTTCGTTGGGGATTGCCATGATCAATAATCTTTTTTTTCTGTGTAACTTCATCTTCTGCCCTATCTTCATCTGACCATTCTCCTTTTGGCTTAGGTTTTTGATGTTCAGGGATTTCAAGAGATTCAGCAGTAGCTGGTACTCGTGGGACTATTGTCATGGGAACTTGAGGAGGGTTGTAAAGATATTGTACGAGAGCTTTTTCAGTACCCTCAAAGAAATGGATCATTCTTATCTTCCATTGAGGATACTCATCTCGAAGGAGAGTAGGAGGCTTGGTTAGTGAACCATCAATGAAAAAGTTATTTGTATTTGTCATTGTAAGAGTTTCGAAGGTTCTGAAAAGATAATATGACGAAAGAGTATGAGTCTGATGATCTGGAAAGTTTTCTGGGTTTTAACAGTCCCCAGAGTGCACTTTAATGGAGTTTTAATCTGGAAAAAAATAGTTTCTTTGAAGAATACCACTTTTTGAATAAATCGAAAGATGATAGGAAAAATAGAAACTTTTCAATGAAATGAAGAACAGTTTAAAACAGAATGATGTCTACCACAAATCTTGTAACAAAGAGGATCACTTGATATTAAAAATCAAGGACGGCTCTGATACCAATTGTTGGTTCCCGTTTAGTTTAAACAAGATTAACAAATCTATTAGTTCGAGTTTATGTTTGATGCGGAAGCGTATTTGAAGAACTAACAGATAAGTTTGTGTAGAAACAATACAGAATATAAACAAACTGTGATCAGAATATGATATCTCAAAGATTACTGAGTTTCAATATATAACAAGAACATCAAGAACAGATTAAGAACTGTTTAGTGAAAGTGTAATGCTTAACAGGTTTGACGATATAAAGTGTAAGACTGAAACTTAGGTTCTTAGATAAGTCCTTAAGATTGTTAAGGAAGATCTCAACAAGAGACTTCCTTTTATACTACTCTAGGGGACCATAAAGCATGAGCTGCTGTTAGAACGGATGGCATGAATAGTAGAATGGATGGCATGAACAGTTGTACGTGCTGTATTGCATTTAATGGCGCAGACGTCTTTGTTGTACTAAGCCCTATTGAGTCCACTCAGAGTTTGACACATGTTGAAGTTGGACAGGGCATGCTATCATGCAAGTTGATGAACAGGTCCTAGTAGCAAGATATTTCTTTAACAGTGGCAAGATATTATAAATATCTTCCAAGTCTTCAGTCTGAACCACAGAGGCTCTGTAAAGGGTTACAGAGGTTCTGTGGTTGGTCCTTTGTAGAGCAGTCTTCACTAGGTTCCGAGTCTTTGGTCTTCTTTGTGCGTAAAACAAAGGTTCTGTAGGACACCTCTGTAGCTTCTGTAGCTTCTTGACCTTGATCCTTCGGAAGTGGCAGAGCCTCTGTAAGAGGCTTTCTTCACTTAGCCTATTTTTCACTACTTCTAAATACTTCAACAATGAGGAAGATTGAAGCTAACAGTTGGTCTTCTTCGGAGGATGTGAGGATTTATACTTGTTCAGTTGGTTTAGGGGTTGGAGATGGTAGGTCTTCGATGGTTACATGGGTTGTTTCCGAAGAGGTGGGTATTGCCTCTGTGGTCTTCTGTTGGGTTCTAGTTGGGGGTGCTTGGTTTAGGGGTTCTGCTGATATTGGTGGTGCAGGTAAACCTCTGTTTGCAGCTTTGTTTTGTCTACCTTTCTCCCCCTCAGGATGACCTGATGATCCATCAGAGTCATCATCAGAGTCATCCTGACCCTTTTCTTTTGTACCCTCTGCTATGCATGTCACGTCTGGCTTTTTGGGTGGTGAGGCACCTGTGGCTATCATCTTAGCACACAAGTCATCGCAGATACCTAGAAGGTTATGGACCTCTGCCTCTGTGTTGAAGCGTATTTTTCCCACGCTTGCTCGGAAGTCTTTAACATAGTTGGCGTTGGCAGCAGTGAAGGCTTTAATGAATTCTGTGACCTGGTCGAGTACCCCTTGTCCAAGTTCTGTGATCTGTGCTCTGGTCATGTAGTCAGAGGTCTTCATGACCAGAGTTCCTCTTGTGGTTTGTTCCTGGACATGCTCGAGGGCCTTCTTCAGATCTTCTGGTGTAAGGCCCGTAGAGGTTGGGGATTGCTCTTTCTTCAGCTTTTTGAGTAGGTCTTTGACAGATCTTTGGAAGGCAGAGGTTGTGGCCTTTTCGAATTCAGCGACAGCAGAGGTGGCAGAGGTTGTTGCAGATGTTTTCATTTGAGCGCAGGCCTGTTTCACCTCTGTGGATAGGTTATCCCCTTTGGTGTTCAGTTCAGATATGGCCTTTGTTGTGGATTCTGCAAGAGAGTCAAGAGAGCTTTTCAACTCTCCCAACGAGGTGGTCACAGAGGTGACAAGGGTTTGGAATTCATCCCTTTCAACATGTGATCCATGTGTAACCTCTGGGGGAACACATGCATCCCCACAGTGAGTCCCTGTTCCTTGGACACCTTCTTTCGTCCCTGTATTTAGGTTGAGGACGGAAGGATTTCCCTCTAATCCTCGAGTAGAGGCTTTTTGAGCCTCAGACTCTATAGAGGTTCTGGTAAGAACATTGTCCTGGTCCACTACAGAGATGGGTATAGGAATATCCTTAGGTTGACTTTGGGACTTGTCTAGAGTCCCTTCGTCTTTGTGCACTCTGGGCTCCTCTGAAGAGCCGATTGGACTTAAGTGTGTGCGTGTGGCAGAGGAAACGGATTCCTCTGCGGGGATGTCTGATGTGATCTTAGGCGAAGGATCACGAACTAAAGGAGAGTCCTTTGGAGAGGATTCCCTTGGAATGGTTTCCCCGGTTTCTAATGGCACAGAGGTAGAAAGAGTTTCCTCTGCTCGGTTTGCTTGGGTCGGGGTCGAGTCGTGCTGCTCTTTTTCAATGACACCTTTTGCCACTATACTGGCGGTGTTAGAGATGTGGGTTGCACTGGGAGTTGGTTTGGGTTGTGTTCCTCTACCATCTTCGGCATCGTTTTGGGCTTCAGCCTCTGTCATACACCCTATCCTAACGGTTTCTCTGCTAGCCTCAATTTCATCAAAATCAACCATTTCCTATGTGGCTACCACTTCCTCTGTACGCTTTCGAAGTACATCATATCCGGGATGGAGGAAGGGGTTTAGTAAGACTTTTTGTGTCTTTCCCTGAATATCCGTAGGAGTTCGGTCATCTTCCTCCAAGTCAGAATCAATTTCAAAGATTCTTGTTAGATCTGAAGTTTTGTCAATAAACCAAGTGTTGAAGATCTGATAAGAAGGTTCAGAAGTTCTGAGAAGAAGAGTCAGAAGTTCTGAGAAAGAGAAGTCAGAAGTTCTGAGAAGCGTGATCAGAAGAATGTTCAGAAGTTCTGAACTACCTGTTCAGAACTTATGACGAGTTTCGTTACTTAGTAATGTGTAAACTAATTAGGACACGTGTTTTGTTCTTATTAGTCTTTCTTTTTTGTACTGTAGCTTTAATATATCCGTTACAGTATAAATAGAGTGGTTAGCACTACGTTGCTAACTGATTGATTTTCCCATATTACTTGTATTCATTCCTTGTAATCTTTGAGGTTATCTTTCTCTTAGATCTGTAATTCTGTGCATCATTGAATACAATTGGGCTTGATCATACAATTTCTCAATTACTTCTTTCTATATTGATTGTAAGAATAGATCCTGCACTTTCAATTGGTATCAGAGCCAATCAACAAACAAATTCGTTCAAGATTGTGAATGCGAAGATCGATTGATCAATTTCTTGAAGATTTCTTGATTCATTCAAAATTCGATTCCGCTGCTAGGGCTAGTTCTTGAATTCTTAGCAATTCTTGAATTACCTGCTACTTTTCGATCAAGAAAATCGAATTTGTCTTTCTGTTGAATTTTCTTACAATCATGTCTTCTAAAGAATATCTAGCCATGGGATCCGAAACCAAACCGCCTGTTCTTATACCAGAAGAGTATCAGCAATGGAAAACTCGTATGATCCAATTCCTTGACAACATCGATGAAAATCTTATGATTTCTATTCGAGAAGGTCCAATCGAAGTATATATCGATGTCGCCGCAACCCCTGCTACAGAGACAACTCCAGAAATTCCAGCGACCAGAGTAAAGAAGAATTATTCCCAATACACTGCTGAACAGAAAAATAGGCATGCTATTGACAAAAGAGCAATTACTTTGATGACTTTGGCTGTCCCGAATGAGGTTCTTAACAGGATTGACAGTGGATCATCAGCTAAAGAAATGTGGGACGAATTGGAAAGGCAAATGTTAGGAACTGTGAGATCTATTCAGGCAAAGTTAAATCAAAGCATAAATGCTTATGAAAGGTTCAAAGCAAAAGAGTCGGAAAGTTTGACACAGACATACAGTAAATTTTGCACTATTCTAAATGACTTGAGAAGAAATGGACTGAAGAAAACAAAATCAGAAATAAATTACAAATTTCTGAACAGTCTAAATTCAGAATGGTCATCATTTGCCATAAGTCTGCAAATGAACAAGGATATGTGTGAAGAAGACTTAAATGATTTGTTCTGTGTTCTTAATCAACATGAAGACTCTGTCAAGTTAGTTGTGGAAGAAAAGAAAAATGTTGCTGATCAGTTAGCGTTCTTATCAAAGTCCAAAGCAATCAAAGCACCCAAAAAGACTGCATATCTATCAGAAATACCGAGTCTGGAGGAATCTGACAAAGAAGAAGGATCAGAAGATGATGAAGATATCAAGATAATGGCTGAAAAGCTAGCTTTGCTGACAAATACTTTCAACAAAAGGTATGGGAAGGGCAGATTTCAAGGAAATTATAAGAGAGCTGGAAGTTCAGATTATAAGAAGAAAGATGACAGAGAAGAAAATAAGATTGAAAAGAGAATAGAGAGAAGTGAAGAAAACAAGGAAGAGAAGGAAGAGAGAAAAGAAAAGAATCTGTGTTTCAAGTGTGGAAAATCTGGCCATTATGCCAAGGATTGCAGAGTTAAAGTTGTGAAAGATTATGAATACTACACGAAGAAGGCTCAGCTTGCAAAGAAGAGAGATGACGAGAGTGCGCTATTGGCTGAACAGGAGAATTGGCTGTACTACACTTCTGATGAAGATGATCATATCAACTTTCCACAGATGCGAAGCTATATGGCAAAAATGAGGAATGAGGATGATTCTGATTTTGAAGATGCTGATTCTGAGTCATCTGCTGAGGTACATTCTTCACTTGAATTAGAGTTAATGACACAGATTGGTGAAATGAAAACTGAATTTGCTAATCTAAGAAAACAGATAAAAGGAGAAAGAACTTTGGTTAACAAATTCAGAATTGAAAAAGAAGTAATAAACGAACAATATGAAGAATCTGAGGCTGAGAAACAGAAAGTTAAAGATGAAAATTCTGAATTGATGAAAAGGCTTTCTGAACTAAAAGTTGAGTTTTCAAAAATAAAGGATGAAAAAGGTGATTTACAAATAAAATTTGATATGTTATTTGAAGAAAGAAAGAATTTATACACCAAAATCAAAGAATTGGAAGATTTGAATTTGAAAAGAGGTCAGACTCAGCAAACATTAAATCTTTTATTAAGCAATGTTAAAGATACAAGATTTTACAATCCAAAGAAGGGATTGGGATTGGAAGAAAATGTCATTTTAAAAAGAGCTCCAATACTTCAAGTTTCTAAGCCAAAAATCCCAGAAATTGTTGAAGTTTTCATAAGACCTGCTAGTTCTATAACAAGTTCTGACAATTTGCAAAGACCAAACTCTAAAAAGTCAGATGAGACAATTTCTGAGTCTAAAACAGAAAAGTCAGTTGGTTCAGAAGAAAAGGTTAAGAAAGAAGTTTCTAAACCAACAGATGAAAAGCCAAGATACAATGATACTAAATTCAAGTATGATTCCTTAAATGTCAGCTACAAAAATAAACAACCAAGTTTTTCATATCATGACATTGAGAGCATATTTGATACAAGTAAAAATTCTGAAACAGTCAATCAGAAGTCTGAAACTTCTAGTCAGGATTCTGAACTTTGTAGTCAGAATTCTGAGTCTAAAGATCAGACATCTGAGTCTGTAAATCAGAACTCTGACTCAGGTAGTCAGAAGTCTGATTCAACTGGATTTTCTGAAACAAAATCAGATGAATTTTTGCAACTTGAAAAGAGATTTAATCTTGTGAGTCAAGAACTTGAGGATTTAAGGAAAGCTTATGATGAACTTGAAAATGATTTCTGTGAGGTGGATATTAAACTTGAAGAAGCTTTGAAAGAAAAGAATATTTTTATTCAGAAAATAACAGAGCTTGAAAAACTGAAGACTGAGTATGATCTTTTTAAAATTAATGCTTCAAGAGAAAATGATAAATTCTTTAATGAATCAAGTACATATGAAAAAGGTGAATCATCTAATTCTTCTAACAAAAAGAACTTGAATTTTTCAGAAAAAGAAGAAAGCAAAAGGAAAGATGATCTTGCAAAGTTGAATGATCTGAAAAGGGAACTTGAGAAGCTTAGAATGAAATCTACTTCTGAACTAAACGCTAGAAATTCTTGTAATAAGGGCAATTGTACTCTGAACAGTATAAATAAAAATGAAATGATCTATGTTTCAGATTTATTGTCACTTGCAAAGAAAAATCTTGTTTGTGTTAGATGTAAAAATGATTCATTCCAATATTCTCACAAATGTCAAGTCAAAATAACTTCTGTTTCATACATAAGAAAAGATATTCAGAAAGTTTCTGTTTCTCAAAATACAGAAAAGAAGAAAATTTCTGTTCCTCAGACTCAGAAGAAAGAAAAGATAAAAGAAAAGAAAGTTGAAAACATAGCAAAACCAAAAGTTACAACTCTCAAAAAGAATTTGAACAAACTTGTAAGCAGAAAATGTTCTGACTTCATAAAAGTTCAAGGAAAGTGGTGTTTGAAGAAAGATTTTGAGTGGAGAGTAAAAGGTACTAATGTTAAATCCAATGACAAAGCTAACAAAAATGGACCCATTCCAAAATGGGTACCTAAACCTAACTGATCCTTTTGCAGGGCTGTCATGTGTGGTTTTTAGATTCAGGAGCTTCAAGACACATGACAGGTCAGAAGTCTTTTCTATCAAACTTCACAGAAAAGGCTGGAGGAGCAGTAAACTTTGGAAACAATAGCAAAGGTCAAGTCAAAGGTTATGGGGATTTAACTAAAGGGGATCTAACTATCCAAAAGGTTTTCTATGTTGAAGGATTACAACACAATCTTTTCAGCATAAGTCAGTTTTTAGACAGTCTTTGTCAAATTAAGTTTCAAATAACAGGTTGCATGATTCTAACTGAAAATGATGTCAAAGTCTTCTGGGCCAAAAGACATATGGACTTATTTGTAGTTAATTTTTCAAAATTGAAAACATTAAATACAGTTTGTCTTTTATCAAAATCAACTGCAAATGAATGCTGGCTTTGGCACAGAAGATGTTCTCATCTGAATTTCAAAGATCTTAATAATCTTGTTGCAAAACATTTGGTTAAAGTCTTACCAAAGCTTAAATTTGAAAAAGAATCATTATGCTCAGCTTGTGAAATGGGCAAGATGAAAAAGAGTTCTCACAAATTAAAAATGGACTCATCTTGCAAAGCACCATTAGAAATGATTCATACTGATCTTTGTGGTCCAATTTCAGTTCAATCGATGGGAGGAAAGAAATATATGCTTGTGATTGTTGATGAATTATCCAGATACACGTGGGTTGAGTTCCTAAGAGCTAAGTCAGAAGCTGCTACTACATTGATAAATTTTATCAAAAGGATTCAAGTTCTCTTACAACTTCAAGTTCAGAAAATCAGAAGTGATAATGGAACGGAGTTCAGAAATGAGACTCTTCAGAATTTTTTAGAAAGTTCTGGGATTTCTCACAATTTTTCTGCTGTCAGAACTCCTCAACAAAATGGTGTTGTTGAAAGGAAGAATAGAACTCTAGTTGAGGCTGCGAGAACAATGCTGGCTTATGCAAATCTTCCTACTTTCCTATGGGCTGAAGCAATTGCAACTGCTTGTTTTACACAAAATAGAACTTTAATCAATAAGAGATTAAATAAGACTGCTTATGAACTGATAAATAAAAGAAAACCATTAATCAAATTCTTTCATATTTTTGGTTGCAGATGCTATGTTCTCAGAGACAGAGAAAATCTTGCCAAATTCGATAAAAAGGCAGATGAAGGATACTTTGTGGGTTATTCTTTAACTTCCAAAGCATTCAGAATCTACAATAGAAGAACCAAGAGGATGATGGAGAGCATAAATGTAACTTTTGATGAAGCCAGAATGTGGACTTCTGAACAAGACAGTTCAGAACTCATGCTGAACAAGACAAAAATGACTTCTGATACAAATTCTAATCCTATTTGTTCAGAACTCAATTTACTGTTTAAGGATGCTTTTAGTGAACTAATTTCTGATTCTTATGCAGAATATGAAAACCCAAAGATGGTCAAAGAGATGAAAAATAAGACTCCAGAAATAGTTCAATCAACTGTAATTTCTGACAAAGGTCCATCAGAGGAGTGCCCAAATCTAATAAATACAAGTGGTGAAAACTCTGAACCTTGTAATCAGAATTCTGATTCTTGTACTCAGAACTCTGAACAAGTCAATCAGAACTCTGACTTCATTAATCAGAACTCAAACTTGGACGCAACTCCTACTCATACGTCAGAACAAGGTGACAGTTCAGAATTACGAGCAATCATTGATGAGAATGATGCAAACAACAATTATTCAGAGATTGATGTACTCCCTAGTGCTAATAAATGGACTAAAAATCACCCTATTCATCAAGTAATAGGTGATCCATCAGCAGGAGTAAAGACAAGATCAGCTACAGCAAATGAAGCAATGTTTGCTGGTTTCTTAAGTGTAATTGAACCAAAGAAAGCTAATGAAGCCCTAGAGGATCCAGACTGGATTTCAGCAATGCAAGAGGAATTGCTTCAATTTGAAAGAAATAAAGTTTGGAGACTCATTCCAAAGCCTGAAGGTAAATCTATAATTGGAACTAAATGGGTGTTCAGAAACAAAAAGGATGAATCAGGTGTTGTCATCAGAAACAAGGCAAGATTGGTTGCTAAGGGATACTGTCAACAAGAGGGAATTGATTATGATGAGACATTTGCACCAGTGGCAAGAATAGAGGCAATCAGAATATTTTTAGCCTATGCTGCACATAAAAACTTCAAGGTGTATCAAATGGATGTCAAATCAGCCTTTCTAAATGGCAAACTTAATGAAGAGGTGTATGTCCATCAACCTGAAGGTTTTGTTGATCCAGAATTCCCTGATCATGTTTATATTTTAGACAAAGCTTTATATGGTCTAAAACAAGCACCACGAGCCTGGTATGACACTCTTACTAAACACCTGTTAGGTTCAGGATTCAAGAAAGGTAAGATTGACACAACTTTGTTTTTAAAGAAACAGGGTAATGATTTGATTCTGATTCAGATTTATGTTGATGACATAATATTTGGTTCTACCAGTCCAGAATTATGTGATAATTTTTCAAAAATCATGTCATCTGAATTTGAAATGAGCATGATGGGTGAACTGAATTTTTTCCTTGGTCTTCAAGTCAAACAACTACCAAAAGGTATTTTCATAAATCAAGGAAAATATGTCAGAGATATTCTGAAAAAGTTCAAAATGTCTGATTGTGCTTCTATGAGAACACCTATGGCAACTAACATAAAGTTAGATGCTGATCTCAAAGGTGTTTCAGCAGATATCAAACTTTATAGAGGCATGATTGGATCATTACTTTATTTGACTGCAAGTAGACCAGATATCATGTTTTCTACCTGTTTCTGTGCTAGATTTCAATCTAACCCGAAAGAATCACATATGTTGGCTGTCAAAAGGATTTTAAGATATCTCAAAGGAACACCTGATCTAGGTTTATGGTATCCAAAAGAAACTGACTTCAAATTGACTGCTTTCACTGATGCTGATCATGCAGGAAGTAGGTTGGACAGAAAGAGTACATCTGGTGCTTGTCACTTTTTGGGAGATAAAATAGTGAGTTGGGCATCAAAGAAACAGAACTGTGTATCCACTTCAACTGCTGAAGCAGAGTATGTTGCTGCTGCTGCTTCATGCTCTCAAACATTGTGGATGAGAACACAACTCATGGACTATGGATATCAGCTTAATAAGATTCCCATCTATTGTGACTCAGAAAGTGCAATTGCTATTACTCAGAACCCTGTTCAACATTCGAAGACTAAGCATATAGATGTGAGGTATCATTTTATAAAGGACTATGTGGAAAAAGGAACTATAGAGATGCACTTTGTGCATACAAAGTATCAATTGGCTGACTTGTTCACAAAGCCTCTTGATCACAAAAGGTTTTCTTTTCTCATATGTAAAATAGGAATGCTTAATCTGCCTAGTTGAAAATATTTTTTTTCTTAAAAATGCTAAATTTTTCTAAGTAAACTTGTCTGAGTAGTGTATTCAGAACTTCTGAGTCTTGAGTTCGGAACTTCTGAATCTTGAGTTCGGAACTTCTGAATCTTGAGTTCAGAACCTCTGAGTCTTGAGTTCAGAACTTCTGAGTCCTGAGATCAGAACCTCTGAATCTTAAGGTCAGAAATTCTGAGTCAATACTTCAGCAATCTAACTTTCAAAAATTTACTTTTGAGAAATACAAATAACTTCAACTGTATGGATTATGCTTCTTTGATTATCTTTTAATCTCATCTTTATGTATCATTAATACTCAAATGCATGCTCAAGTCAAGGGGGAGCATCAAAATTCTTTTGGAAATCATTTTGTGATGCTTAAAAGATTTGTTTTCATTTCTTATCTGTTCAAACCTCTTCTGAATAATCAAAATGTTTTATATTGGTCAGAAGTTGATTTTAAAAGACATTTTGGTTACAAGGCAAAATTCTTCTAAGTCATGGAATCAGAACATCTGTGCGTGTTATTCAGATTTTTGACTTGAGTCAAAATTCTATCCACTAACACGTGTCAGCTTCATATTTGTTTGACAATGCCACGTATTTCATTTAAATCCTTTGTGGTATTTCACATGTGTTGACTCCGTTATAACATTGATTTCGCTTTTCCGTTAAACCTTTCAACTTCACGGATTTTAAATAGGTCTTAAAATCCCTATTTCAAATTTCTTTCAAATTCCAGAGCGAAACGTGAGATACGAATCAAATCCAGAGTTCTTTGAATCTGTTTTCTTCTTAAATCATGTCTGAAATACGAAGAAGTGGTCCAATTTCTCTACATTCTACAAAATCGATAATAGATTCATCCGATTCGGAAAATGATGAAGTACAAAATAGAGTTGCAGAGGAAGGGGCAATAAGAAATGATGAAGAAGATGAACAAATGGATGAATCTGAAGGAAATGCGGATGAGGTAAACGTTAATATTGAACATGATCAGAGTGCTGCAGGTTCTATTATGTCAGATAGATCTATTCTAGTGGAAAGAGTTGTTCCTGAGAGTGAATGGTTGAAATTATCTGAAAATAACTGTATTATATTGTTTGAGGAAAGTCGTTTTAAGCCTGAACACAGAATTATCATGGAGTTATTCAAACATCATCCGTACAGAAAATGGTTTACAAGAAGTAAAAATGTGCCTGTTCAGTACATACAACAATGGTGGAAATATCTTAGGTTAGAAGATAATAAGTTTGTGTCTGAAATTGGAGGAGTGACATTTGTCTTATCTATCTCTGCACTAAGAGAAATGCTGAATCTACCAGAGAAAGATGATGTACAAAGAAGAACAGATTTTGAGGATTTACCCCTAACAGAGGAATTAATAGCAGAGTTCATGAAGTTGGGATACAATGAAGGATTGAGGACTCTCAGTTTGTTCAGAAGAAACAAATTACCACCTATTTGGGCTTGCTTCTTTCATGTGGTAAATAAATGTTTGTCAGGGAAAAATAGTTCTGCTGATCAAGGTTCTAAACAAATTCTTCAGATATTTCAAGGTTTAGTGAAGAATAGGCATTATGACTATACTTTAATACTTTGGGAAGATATGAAGAATACATTTGAGAAGAATCAGAAAGCAATTCAGAAGAAGACAAAGGATGCTCCACTGACATACATTCCCTACATAAGGTACTGGCAAATTGTTATTTGGTATGCCATGCAGGAAAACAGAACAATCTCAAGAAGAACAAATGAAGAGCATGGTCCTACATTTTATTTGAGTAAGATGACCTCAGTAACAAGACTTGAAAATTATCCCAATCATAAACTGTTGCCAAAATCACTTAGGAATTATATTCCAAGGGAGAGTGAGATTTTAAAAGCTTATTGCACCTCTATGGGAATTGAATTACCTCAAATCCCTGCCCAAGAGGACCAACCTGAGAAGAGAGGTGAGGGGTCTAGTCGAATTAGAGAGGGGGAGGATGTTCAGATGGGTGAACATTCTGAGAGACTTGAGGGGGAAAATTCTGAGAGCTTGGTTAGACTCAGTGAGGAAAAACAGAATGAGAGTGGTGAGGATGAGAGATTGTTAACAGAGGTTCAAACAGAAAGAGATGCCTCTGAACCAGCTAATCTTGACCAGGTAACCACACATGCTATTGGTTCACATCTCTTGGTGTCCAATATTGAAACAAACACCATGGACCTAGTGGTGGATCTTGAACAACCCATCCATACCCACTCAGAAGCATTTCAACATGCTACTGTTTCACACAAATCCGGGGAACCATCCCAAACTCATTTAGAGGGAGGTGATAAATCCCAACTTATTTTTCAACACATTGAGTCTGAATATCACAGTCCTATTCATATTGAGCATGAAATTCCTTTTGACACTTGCACAGATCAGGAATTTCGTACTCCTGAAACAACATTCATAGACATGCCTAATGTTGGGTGTCGAGGATTGGATGGAAGTCCTGGTGAGGTGAACATTACAAAAGCCTCATTCAAACGTGCATCTGTTGTACAAGATGACTGTGTGTTATCTACAGGCCATGAGCTCTCTGGGCACATGAAAACTGGACCATCTGTTGGTTCAGGTTCACTGTTAGAAACTTCTGAATTTGAAAAGATTCAGAAACAAAACAAGGAGATGGGGGAAAAAGTAGAAAATTTGGAGAAGAGGATGGAGGATCTGAATGATGAGGTATCAGATTTGAAAGATGTGTTGGAGAAAAAGTTAATTTCTGTTGAAACCAAGGTAGATGATGTAAAGAAATCCTTGGATTCTCACAAAAAGGAGATCATGGATATAATGTCTGGTTTTCAAAAAGATATGTTGAAACAAATGCAAGATATGCAGGATTCTATACTGAAAGCACTGAGTGTATCACTGGCTTCTACTTCAAAGCCTCTTGATCCTGTTCCTATTGCAGAAGCTGAAGCTGAAGGTATTTCTAATCAGAACTTAAAAAGAAAGTTTGATGATAATGAGCCTCATGATCATCAAAAGGGGGAGAAAAGACAAAGGTTAAGTTCTGATGATGACATTGGCATAGAAGATTTTGAGATAGCAGACATGCACTTAGCCAATACAAAAAGTTCAGAAGATCAGACACAGGAAAATTTAAAGAAGATGATTCAGATAGTACAGCTTGACAGTTCAGATACAGAAGAAATGGAGTTGGGAAGTATTGATAGTAATGAATCAGATAAAACAGAGGAATTGAACTTGGATACTGAGATGGAAGGAAACTCAGATGAAACTGTAGCTATTGAGGAATCTGATTTGAGAATAGAAGAAATAGTGGAAAGTACAGTGGTAAACAGGTGTACAGATATTGTGGTTTATAACAGTGAAAGGGCAATGGAGTCTGAATCAGAAGAAAGGAGGTTGAATGAAGAATTGATCAGAAGAATGCATAATGAAGTAGTCAGAGCTTTGAGTGTTCAGAAAATTCATAAAGGGATAAAAGTAATAAGACCTATTGATCTGATGGGTGAAGAAGACAGAACTGTTGATTATTCTCAGAATTTTAAGCATGAGTTCAGATATAACTATGCTGATGAGATGAACACAGAAGAAGAATATGAGAAACTAGAAGATTACTTCATGCCTTCTGAGTATGTATTCAGAAAACCAATTGAGATTTCCAAGATTAACTTGCAGACGTTAGAAGAACCCATATGTGATTTCATCCTGGAACTAAGTGATGTACCTTTGGCCAGACAATTTCATGATGATATTTTTCCTGAGGAAATGTATGAAAACCTCTACCACTCAGAAGGAGAATATGAGTTTTTAGAAAGTAATGTGGATGGTTTCATGGATGAAAGAGCTCAGATGATTTACACAGAAGCTTCAAACAGATTCAGAATTCCTGACTCAAGACTGCATATTCAGAAAAGAATTGAGAAAGTTCTAATGTTTCAAGAAGAAGAATTCAGTGGTTTAATGTTTGTTAGAATGGAAGTATTGAAAGAGAAAAATACAAAAGTTGCCATGTCCAGTTTTGATTTCCACAGACTAACACTTGATGATCAGATCTTTCTAGTCAAATTTTTCTCTGGTACTGAAGAAGCCTTGATGGAAATTGAATGCAGAAGACTTCTGGGTATCTATGTCAGAAACATGTACTTATATGATTTTCAACTAGCCATTGAAGGAAGAAAAGAGAAGTGCAATCTGAGGTCTCCAACAAATATTGCAGGATTTGATGTGTGTACAAAAGGATTCGTAAATGAAGGAATGGAATCTGAAGGGTTTGCGTATAAAGTTCAAGAGAGACTTGAAATGTTCAAACTGAAAGAACTGGTAAAATATAGTGATGCAACTCTGAGTTGGTTACTGATTGAAATGGAAGTAAGTGCTAAAACTGAAAGAGAGAACTTAAAGAAAAGGTGTGTAAACTCTATGAATAGAAGGTTGAATCTCAGAAGAAAGATCAGAAGTTGTGGTGAATGGTTGCTATCTGAAGTTAATCCCAAGAAGATGTTACACAGTGATTTTGTGTTCCCTGCTGAGTATGAAGTGAATGAAATTTTGTCAGATGAAGTTGAAGAAGTTCAGGACACAACACCTCAGAATGTGCAGATAACTAATATTGACCAAGCTGAACAGTCTGAACCCAAAGAAGATGAAATATTCATTGATCTGAATGGATACTTTCTTGAATTTGATCTGCCTGAGTTTTTCAAACCAAAAGAAGTACAATTCTTGGATGTGTATTATGATAGGCCTAAGGAGACTCAGATCTGGTTGGCTGAAAAATCAAGATGTCTTGGCAAAACAAAGCAAGCCGTTTACTCAGATTTTCTAATCACTGGAATCAGAGAATTGAAGGTTAAGAAATTCAGAAAGATGGAGTACTTATCCTTTGAAGTTTTGAGAGAAGATGGCAAGGTTTATTATTTTACTGATGCAGATTTTGAGAAACTGTCAGTGGTTGACTTCTACAGATTACACAGCTTTCTATGTTTTAAAGAGTCAAGTAAAGACAGAAATGAAAGGAAGGCAAGAAGTGTGGTGATTGAGGCCATGTTCTATATCTTAAGGTGGCATTGCTATACAGATTTCCAAATAGCTCTGTATTTGCAAAAGTCATGTGTTTATCTGGCAAATCCCAATACAAATCATGAGCAGAAAAAGGTGTTAAAGACTGGAAGTGTTCACAAGTATCCAGATCTGGGAGTATTTTTGAAGAACAAAAGTGGAAAGATCTTCTTCAGAGCAAAGGAAACTGCAAAATATTGTTCTGGAACTTTAAGGATCATAAAGCACAATTTGGAGAAAAAGATGCTGAAAGTAAAGGAAGCAAACATAACTCAAGAAGCAATAAATCAGCAAGTTGAAGTTATTCAAGAAATTATTGACAAGATTGATAAGAGGCTTAATCTGAGGAATGTGCTACTTCAGAAAATTGTTCCTGCTCTGAAAGAATTAGATGATGCAAAGTTTAAGTTTATTTGACAAAAAGGGGGAGATTGTTAGATCTGAAGTTTTGTCAATAAACCAAGTGTTGAAGATCTGATAAGAAGGTTCAGAAGTTCTGAGAAGAAGAGTCAGAAGTTCTGAGAAAGAGAAGTCAGAAGTTCTGAGAAGCGTGATCAGAAGAATGTTCAGAAGTTCTGAACTACCTGTTCAGAACTTATGACGAGTTTCGTTACTTAGTAATGTGTAAACTAATTAGGACACGTGTTTTGTTCTTATTAGTCTTTCTTTTTTGTACTGTAGCTTTAATATATCCGTTACAGTATAAATAGAGTGGTTAGCACTACGTTGCTAACTGATTGATTTTCCCATATTACTTGTATTCATTCCTTGTAATCTTTGAGGTTATCTCTCTCTTAGATCTGTAATTCTGTGCATCATTGAATACAATTGGGCTTGATCATACAATTTCTCAATTACTTCTTTCTATATTGATTGTAAGAATAGATCCTGCACTTTCAATTCTGAAGTCTGGTGCTTCTGTTGATTGATTGGAGAGGGCTGTTGCGTTCCAGCCAGAGGTGTCTAGAGAGTCTGCAATATCAGGTCGTTGGAGAAAAGCAGAGAAGTCACCCTGTTCTGCATAGTTGATAGGAGTTGGGGATTGCAGAGGTTGTTCACGGGTTTCTTCGACCATTTCAGTTTCCTCTGCGATGGTTTGCAGAGGTGTGTGAGGCTTTTTGGTTTTCTTCTTGCTCTTCTTTCTTTTTGGTTTAGGGGCACCCTCCTCAGAAGACTTGTGCTTTCTCTTCTTCCTTTTGTCTTTAGGAGGAAGGGGTGCAGAGGATCCAACATCTATTGCATGTGGTGGTGATAGTTGAGCTCGTGCAGCACTGGAGGAGGTTCCCTCAGTAGTCTTCATTGCCTTGGTGGCCTTCTTTGGTTTGGAGGGGGTGACAAAGGTTTTACTCTTAGAAACTGAGGTGTCTAGTTGGCTTCTCTGAAGATGGAATTTTTCCTGTATTTCTTGGTGTTTTGCATAGGCCGCTACCCACTCCTCATCACTCAACCTAATCACTACAGGGGTTCCTAGAGGGACTCCTAAACGCGGGGGTGTCACAGGACTAGGTTCTGGAGTCCTGTGATCGCGTATATAGTCTAACTTAACGTTCTCATCACTGGCATATCCCAGAAGTGTGGTTGGCAAAGGTCTGCAGAAGTTGTATCCTTCCAAGTGCTCTGTTGGGGTGTTCTTTGCCATAGGATACATTTTAAGAGTTGGTCCCTCCATTGGCCACTTTTCTAATAGAAGAAGAGGCTCTAGAAGGACACCTAGAATTCTCTGATATTGTAGTGGGGGTAGATCTGTGCTTGTGGGTCCTTTTGCCCTCTGGGAGGATATTCTATGGTCGATGGTGTGAACCATTTATTGCATCATTAAAGTAGCATAGTCCAGAGGCAAATCAAAGTACACCCCGTACATGATTGCCATGATTTGGTGAGAGGTTTGATCTGGACTACCCACTTTCCCAGTTAAGCACATGTTTAGGATAGAGAAAAGGGTATTCCATAGAGGTGGAAACCTGTTTCTTCTGAAATCGTTCCTCTTCTTCAATGTTGTGTTGTACCCCAGCATCTCTGCGAATCTGCAGAGCTCTGTATCAGAAGGATCCTCTGCATACTTCTTTATACCTAGGAGTCGTCTGGTGGGTAGACCAAGCTCAAGAGAGAACATAGTTTTGTTGAACTTGAGTTCAAGGAATTCGGATTGGTCAGGTTTAGAGATGTATCCCTTGATTTGTCTATCGTCTTGGTCATAATGGCAGCTCTGCCAGAATTGGTTGAGGTATCTGGAAGGGATTCTTTTGACAGTTTTGGTTAGCAGAGGATAGAGATAATGGTTTTCCAGAATGTGAAGTAAGATGGCATGTTCTTCCCCAAATGCAGTTCTTGAGGGGACCAGAAAGTGGTTATTTGGTTTGAGGGGAAGAACACGTTCAAAATGTTCATGTGCCAGGAAATTTTGCAGGTGGGTTGTCGGAGAAAAGTCCACTGAATCACCTGAGTTGTCTTGCTCTAAGTTTCCAGCCATTGTTGGGTTCTGTGAGTGCTCAGAATGGACTGGGGAGTTCGCCGGAGAGTTGGAGGTGGAAGCCATTGTTTTAATCTTGGAGAATGTGAGTATAAAGTAGAAGTTGCAGGTTTGCAATGTTCGCCGGAGAAGAAGATATCAGTAAATTCGTAACAGGAATGAGAAATGAGGTGAACCGGGTTATATAGTGGGGTAGAAACGGATAGAATTCCATGGTAAAAAGTGAATTTAATGTTGGTTTGGGGTCTGCACTCGAGTTCTACAGCTAGAGCAACGTTTCAGAGGATCGTGTGGCATACACGTCCAATTAAAATGTGCCACGTCAGAGGTGTCAGAACACGATTAGACGTCGTGCGCGGCCCATTAATGCTTGGCGCGTGGACGTTTCTACTTCTAAATGACTGTCACTCTCAGAAATAACCCGCATGTTACAGAATTTCCATAAAAAGCCAAGTGTCAGAATGACAGATGCTCTGTAGTGGAATGAGCTCTGTGGTATGACCCTGCTTTTTGTCTCCTCTGAGCTTGCACCTTTACCCAAAGCGTTTGAAAAACAATTGGAAATGATCGATAGAACTTTAGTGCAGAATTTGCATTCAGAGAGGCTTTGAGGCTCTGTTGGAGCCAACAGAGGCTCTATGAGTGGAAATTTCTAATAACTAAAACTTCATAAAACTTTTCGATCAACCAAAGTTTTCATCGTTTTATACACTGTTTTTAGGACATATTTGGAAGTTGGTGTCCTAGAAAATTGTTTTGTAAAAAGGTTTTGGGCGAGATACTCATTTTTAGACTTACCTTTTCTCGGCAAAGTACCTGACTTCTGTGGATTTGGCTGACCACAACTCCTCTTTGGCTCCCCCTTTAATTAACAACTTCTGTATAGTAATTCAGGGTCTCCTTCTGCTCCCCCTTAACCTATACTTGGATCAAATGAGATAAGTAATGCATAGAACATAGGTCAAACTCACCAGAGGTTCTGTGGAGATCGCCAGAGGTGCTGAGCAATCCCACAGAAGCTCTGTTGGGTACAGAACTTTTTGGTGATGAGGAATTTACATACAAAAGAGTTTAAATATATACATATATACAAGAGGATCAAGTCTTACTTACAGAGGATTCAACTCATGGTAATCATACCCAACTTACTTACCAAGAAAAGGAATCTTTTCTCATCAAGTGCCTTGGTAAATAAGTCTGCAAGATGGTATTTAGTGGACACAAAGTACATCTCGATTGTGCCACGTTCAACATGATGCTTCAGAAAGTGGTAACGGATATCGATATGCTTTGATTTTTAGTGCTGTACAGGATTGGCAGAGATAGCAATGGAACTTTTCGAATCACAGAGGATGGGTATCTTGTATATGGTGTAACCATAGTCCTTTAGATGAGTTTTCATCCACAGAACTTGGGAGCCACATCTAGCAGCAGCAACATATTCAGCTTCTGTTGTAGATGTCGTTACACAATTCTGCTTCTTTGAAGTCGAGCTGACTAGTTTACCACCTAGGAACTGACAGCTCCCAGAGGTACTATTTCGATCAAGCTTGCATCCTCCATAATCTGAATCTGTGTATGCCTTAAGATCAAAGCCAGAGTTCTTCGGATACCAGAGCCCAAGATTTTTGGTTCCCTTAAGGTATCTGAAGATCCTCTTTACAGCAATAAGGTGGGATTCCTTTGGGTTAGCTTGATATCTTGCACAGAGGCATGTGGCATACATTATATCAGGTCTACTTGCTGTTAAGTATAATAGAGACCCATTCATGCCTCTGTAGAGCTTGCACTCTACAGATTTGCCGTTTGGATATGAGTATAACTTATTTCCAGTGGCCATGGGGGTCTTCATTACAGAGGCATCAGAGAGTCTGAATTTTGAAAGAATATCAGAGACTTGTTTAGCTTGATTTATAAAAATTCCTTCTGATGATTGTTTTACTTGGAGTCCTAGGAAGAAGTTTAACTCTCCCATCATACTCATTTCAAACTCGCTCTGCATGAGTTTTTCAAAATCTTTGCAATGTTGTTCATTTGTAGAACCAAAAATGATGTCATCCACATAGATCTGTACAAGTAGAATCTCATCACCCTTTCTTTTATAAAACAGAGAAGTATCGGTTGTACCTATGTCGAAATCATTTTCGAGAAGAAAGGTTGAAAGTCGTTCGTACCATGCTCTTGGAGCCTGTTTCAGTCCGTACAGAGCTTTGTCAAGATAATACACCTAGTTTGGGTACTTGGCACTTTCAAACCCTGGTGACTGCTAGACGTATACTTCTTCTTGGATTTGACCATTCAGAAAGGCATATTTTACATCCATTTGAAAGACTTTGAAACCTCTGTGGGCTGCGAAAGCTAAGAAGATTCTTATCGCTTCGAGCCGTGCGACAGGGGCAAAAGTTTCATCGTAATCAATGCCTTCTGCTTGGCAATATCCCTTGGCCACCAATCTCGCTTTATTTCTAATGACCACTCCATACTCATCCTTCTTGTTTCTGAAGACCCATTTAGTCCCTATTGCTTGTTTCCCTCGTGGAAGAGGAACAAGGGTTCATACCTTGTTTCTCTCAAACTGTAGAAGCTCTTCTTGCATTGCATCTCCCCAGATTGGATCATCTAGGGCTTCAGAGACACGTTTTGGCTCGATCACACTGATAAAACTTGTAAAGAAACAAAAGTTAGCAGTGGCTGATCTTGTCTTTACTTTCTCAGAAGGATCGCCAATGATTTGGCTCAGAGGATGGACCATCGTCCACTTTGTCGTTCTGGGGAGATGGTCATTGGCATCATCTAGTTGAACCTCTGTGGTTGCACACTGTGGCTCTGATACCATTTGTAACAACCCAGTTCCCATAACATACAACATATAACATAACATGCATATATATCATTGATTTACAACGAAAGTTACATAACAAACCAAGTACGGTCCCTTCGGTCTCCTAAATTACAAAATATATATATATAAAAGCTTCCTTCACTTTATCCTCTCCTTTGCCGATCCTTAACCTGGAAAACATATTTTGGAAAACAAAATGAGGGTTAGACCAAACGGGTCTAGTGAGTTAATCCCGGTCCTTTCCAAAATCATTATAAAACCTTTCGTCAATCAAAATAGTTTAAATACAACCTTTGCCAATACACACACATATACCATAAGTATATAAATGTCACATATATATACCACACGTATTTTAATTACTACATCAAGACTCGTGCATCGTGCTCAACTCCTCCTCATTCCTTGTTACCATGGCCATATTAGTTGGTAGCAAGCCAACTAATAAATCAATGCAACAACTACGACACATCACCGGTCCGCACACTGGAACCCGACAATACACCGGTCCGCACACCGGAACCCGGCAACACACCGGTCCGCACACCGGAACCCGGCAACACACCGGTCCGCTCACCGGAACCCGGCAAAAAGTGCACTCGTGTAGTGCAAAGCTTATATAAATACAATATATATCACATTACATCATATTGTCATTTATATACACATAATCATATTCCTACCACATAATCATCTCATATATATATACATATATATATATGTATCCCAGTTTAAAAAACGTTTTAAAGCAAAACTCACCTCGATCGCTTATCCATAAACACTTCCAAGCCTTTCTCCAAAAGATTCAGTCTTTCAATCCAAATCCACAGAATCTGTAACAGATTAAATACAAATATCGCCTTACTAGTCAAACACATAACCGGACACTACCAAAACTTAATCTAAAAATACAATCAGAAACTATAACCGGACACTACCAAAACTACCGGAACTCACTGCACCGGGACTCCACTGTACCGGGACTCCACTGTACCGGGACTCTCCAGTACCGGGACTCCATATCACCGGGAGTTGGCATTACCGGGTCTTGTCGTTACCGGGAGTCGACAATACCAGGTGTTCACTATACCGGGAGTCCACCGGGAGTCGACAGTACCGGGACTCCACCGGGAGTTGATAGTACTGGGACTCCACACTACCGTTACTCAATGAAATATACCGGTACTCTCAAGAACACAGTCGGTTGCATTTTACCCAGATCCAAATTAAACCTATACAACTACAAATTAAACATTCTAATCCGATAGAAGTCTAATACTACTGATTATAAACATAAAACATAAAGGACTTACCTCAAAATCGTTTCCAACCAAGCCAATTGAAGCCCTAACCGTACGAACTCTTCTTCTGCTTCTTCTCGTCTCTAAACACACACTCACACACTGATAAATCTGATTTTAGGTTTGTGAAATATCTGAAGTCTACAAGGGTGTATATCAAATCCCCATTTACCAATTGAACCTTCAACTATCAACTAATGTCCAACACCCCTTTAACTTATTATTTTACCCAAACTTACCCTAAACCTCGTTTTATAAAGTTAACTAGATTTAACGGTGTGAAATCCCAAATCTAGCAAGTAATCAAGAATGATGTAGAGAGAGAATCTAAAGAGAACTTGTCATCCATATATTGATCTCTAAAGTGTAAATGACAAATGATCAAGAGATTCCTTTTCTAACTAAGAACTAGACATGCCTATTTATACCCATAACATACAAGGTATAAAGGCAAAGCAACTAATACAGTACATTGACTTTACAGTAAATCTTGAATACAACAATGCTCTAACAATCTCCCCCTTTGGATTCAAGATTTAAAAAAATATGACAGCAGTCTTCAGCTCTTTGTAAAGTCAATCTTCTTCAACAGACACTCTATCAAACCATCTTCAAGTCTTGTTCATGAAAATCAGATCTTTGTATCTTTATCAGACTTTGACAAACATTAACTTCTCGTAACCTTCTTGATGTAAGAACCTTAGTTCTCATATTAACTTTAAGGATCCGAAACCATCAATTCGGATGTAGATAGATTTGAAACCAAGGATTCAGATGTAAGAAGGATGCGAAATCATAAGGATTCGGATGCAGGAGGGTGCGAAACCATATGGATTCGGATGTAAGAGGGTGCGAAACCATCCGTTTCGTATCAAGTAGGGTCCGAAACCATGGGAATTCGGATGTAGTTAGGTGCGAAACCATATGAATTCGGATCGTGAAGGGTTCGAAACCATGCCAAATTTGAATAAATGGAATCCGAAACCATTTGAGATAGGATTAGAAAGATGCGAAGCCATCCACATTGTTGAACTTTTAGGTGTAAGCGCCTTCCGAGAACCACTCAGAACTAAGATAACCAAATTCAGCAACATTTAGACTTCACATGATCCTTCTCCCCCTGATCTTCAGTCTTTGTTCACGAATCTTTGACTTGAAAGTTCTTTGACATGAAATATCTTTGACTTGAAAGTTCTTTGACATGAAATATCTTTGACTTGAAAGCTCTTTGACATGAAATTGAAATTAAACTTTTCTCCCCCTTTTTCGATGATGGTGAGCATCATAATCATCGAAACCCATTTTCAATTTCAGTCGTTTCTTTGAGTATTGCTAACAATCTCCTCCTTAGAGAATAATCTTGCTCCCCCTCAAAGTAAGAATTCTGGAGCAATTTGTTTTCTCCCCCTGAAAATATGCATATATTTCAATAACGTACAGTATTTGAAATTGTAGCACAAATTTTAAAACAAATTTACACAAGGAACATAAAATTCATTGAATTTCATTTTATAACTACAAACATTTGATCATTTGAATGCTTTACAAAAGAAATTCAACTTAATGAAATTTAACAGATATTTCAATCAAATGAAATCAAATGCATGTGTTTGGAATCAAATACAAGTCATCATTGCATATCAAGTTAAAAACGTTCAGTTTCAACCCCTTTATTAAATCTATTTGGTGTGCTAGCATGCGAAATATGATTAGCATCAAGCATATGCAATTCTAAAACATATAAGAATACTTTGCTCTACTCACACTATTTGTCCAAAATCAGAATTTCATAAATTTACGGGTTTATCGCGACTTTGTATTTTCCCAAGTTTCAAGAGATGTGTGCTCTTTGGCATCTTTTGATTTTGTGCACATTGGCATCTTTTGATTTTGTGCTCATTGGCATCCTTTGATTTTGTGCTCATTGGCATTTTTTGATCAAAAAGTTTAGTAAGAATAAGATACACCGTTAAACATGACTTTCTATCTGGTTCTATAGCCGGATTTGGGTCAGCATATCCCAGGCCAGTTGGCCTTAGGTGCTAGGTGACGAGCACCCCTTAGAACTTAATTTCCCAAACCAGAAAGTCCACATCGATATATCTTAAACCCATTTGTACCAGTAGAACATGGCTTTCTATCTGGTTCTATTGCAGGATTTGGGTCAGCCGATCCCAGACCAGTTGATCTTAGGGACTAGGTGTCGAGCACCCCTTAGGACTTACTCTCCCAAACCAGAAAGGCCACATGCACAAACTTTCAAACTAAATGATAATGCAATAATTTTATCTCAATCACTTGGTTCTAAAACATAGTGCTTCTCCCATATTTTCATTTCCATCCATCATTCTGACATATAGGCTTTTTGAGCATTATATTCTATATAAGTCCAGATTCACATAATTTTGAGCATTCAGCATAATTTCATTCATGGTTTGCTGACCTTTCGATTTATTTCAGAGGTGAAAGTTGAAACAAATCTAACTCAGATATTACAAAAATACTTGTAAAATCATCTTTTAGCACACATTTAATTCATTGAATGAAAATTGAAAATGTCATCTCGTTGAAGTAAATTTGTAAAGATTCAAGTTTTCAAAGCAGTAGAAACAAATATAATCCAATGTTACCTTTCATCACTTGTTCCTTGAATTAAAAAAATATGACAGTTAAAGGATATCACCTGGGAAGTATGGGAAGTCTTAGTCTTTGAGATACGGGTCCTGAACTGAATTGTTCAGAAACCATAGTCGTTGAAGTACGGGTTTTGAACTGATATGTTCAAAAGCCAAAAACATTGAAGCACGGGTCTTGAATTGATGTATTCAGAAACCAAAGTCTCTTTTAAGTGCGGGTCCTAAACTGATATGTTTAGAAACCATCCATGTCTTTTCTCCCTCTTAATGGTACATATACTCTTAAAAACAATTCACCGCTTCTCTTCTGTTTTCAATCATGTGTGTGGTTTATGTTTCCAAATCAGCACCACACATGATGAACCTGCAAAACAGATTAAGCAGATTTTGGTACCCAACGGGACTTGGGTCCTAATGTGTTAGGTGTAGATTTCTTAAAAGGAATACTGTAAGTACCGTACCAATAAGAAGTAAAATCTTTATGCACAAAATCATTTGATCCACAGTAAGAACAACAGATTTTCTTATGTGCCAACCTAATCAGATGATTTGTAGAATAAACAAGATTAGGTGGAACAGAAGATTTACCTTTCGGAGAATTGTTCCTCTTGGCATTTGATGTGGAGGTAGATGATTTTGGCACATCTTTCTTTGGAACTGTTGTGCCTTTAACTCTCCATTCCATCTTCACCTTCTTGAAGACTGGAACTTCTTTAGAATTGGAAGTCTTAGCTTTAGGCACATTTGTTTTGTTATCTGATTTATCAAACAGAGGATTATAGAAGAGATTTGTTGAACGGATCTGATCTTTTGAGAAACCAGTTGATCTATTAATATGTTTAGAAGGAATGTTTTTAAAACTCGAACTTGAAGCAGTTTTAAAAGAGCATTCAGAATCATTTGAATTAACAAATGGAGTCTGAAAGATACTTTCAGGACTTACCTGCTTTGAGACATCAAATTTAAAAATGATGTCTTCAAGGTCCTTAACTTTGTTTATCAAAACATTTTTCTCTTTAGAAATTAGATCAAATTTCTTTTGGAGATCAGATTTTATCAATTGATCCTTCATAATATACGCTGATAAACCAGATAATCTTTTGGTAAGATTAAGAATCACATCTTCAAAATATATGCGTTCCGATTCAAAATCTTTTTCCAAAAACTTTCTTTTATCAGTAATCTCTTTGAAAATTTCCATATTTTTCTTTTTAAGGGTTTTACTTTCCTTTTCAAAGAGATTTTTCTTTTCCGTGAAATCTTTTCTTTCCTTTTCCAAAAGATTTTCTAATTCAGAAATTTTCACGAAAAGCTCAGAACTTTTAATCTTAAAAAATTTGTGTTCTGTTTCAAATTCATTTCTTTCTTTCTCTTGCTTCTCTTTTTCAAGATATAAAACTTTCTCAAAATCGGAGATTTGTTTCAAAAGTTTTATAAATTTTAGTTCAATTATTTCCTTTTTCTTTAAGAACTTTCTTTGAAGAAGGTGATACTCCTTCACGTTCAGAAAGCTTCTTCTTCAATTCAACGTTTTCACTTTCCAACGTTGTTGTCTTTTCTTGAACTCTTTTTATTTGATTTTGTAAATATGAGTTCCCCTTTTCACTCTTGTCTTTCCCACTCTTCATATCAGCATTTTCACTTTGAAGAGTTGTTACTTTCTCTTGAAGTTTCTTGATTTGATCGTGCAGACTTGAGTTGTCTTTCTTTGTTTCAAGACCTGCAATATAAACTTCAAGATCAGTAATTCTTTTAGTAAGTAAAACATTTTTTTCTTTAAAAATAAAATTTTCATTTGAAGAAGAAATGTCTAAAATATGTTTCTTCAAATCAGCATTTTCTTCTTCCAATGTCTTTATACTCCCTTGAAGCTCCTTCATGTTATCTTGATGAGTTGAAATCTCAAATGTCTTATTTTTCTCTTGAGTAACTTCAAGCACTACAATCTTGTCATTCAAATCTTTCAGTTCGGACTCAAGAGAAGAGACTTTGTCTTCTAATAAAGCTTTCTCAGACTTGAGCTTTGTATTTTTTCTTGCATCTTCAACAGAATGTCTTATGTATCTAGAAAGAAAACCTTCAAGACGCTTGATCTCATCTTTAGCTTCAGAAAGAGTCCATTTTCTATCTTTTCCTAACTGATACCATATTCTCCCACTTAAATTCTCTATGTCAGACATCTTGAAGAATGCTAGAAGATGATCTTTCAGAAAATCAATCAGAAAGTGTATAAAATACACAATAAAATTTTTTCTTGAAAAGCTCTTAAAGTGTATGAAAAACACTATAGAAAAAATTTCGGAATAAAAAATTTTCTCAAACCTGAATTCGGATGTATAAGAGTTCGAATGTATAAGAGTTAGAAAAGCTTCAAATTTTTTTTTTATTTTTTTAATTTTTTTTAAATCAACACTGAATTCGGATGTATAAGAGTTCGAAACCACGGAATTCGTATGCTAAAGGATCCGAAACCCTTGAATTCGGATGCTGAAGGGTTCGAAATCCCAAGAATTCGAATGTAGATGGATCCGAAATCAATGAATTCAGATGTAGAAGGATTCGAATTCAAGGAATTCGGACTCTTAAGGATTCGAATTCAAAGAATTCGGACTCTTAAGGATTCGAATTCAATGAATTCGGACTCTTAAGGATTCGAATTCAAGGAATTCTTATGCAGAAGGGTTCGAATTCAATGAATTCGGAACAAGAAGGGTACGAAATCATGGGAATTCGGATCATGAAGGGTTCGAAATCACTCAATTCGAACTTGACAGGATTCGAATTCACCCAATTCGAACTTAACAAGGTTCGAATTCTCGAGTCGAAATCTACACTTGTGATGACCAAGACCACTCCGAATTCTCTTGACTGATCCGAATTGTGTATGAATGATCCGAATTCACCAAGAATGATCCGAATTCTGCACTTCGAACACGAAAATCACTAAATCAGCCATAACTTTTTCAATTCTTGATCAATTGTTATGAAATTTGCACAGATTTATTCGAAATTTGATTCCACACACTTTATTAGTTAATCACAAATCCTAATTCGATCAATTTAATCGAATAATGATCCAAAATAGTAAGAAAATGTTTTCGAACAAAAACAGATATAAAATGATCAGATCTGCAAATTCTGTGCAAATTTTGGTATAGATCCTTGAATTAAAGATGTTCAGGGATGAAAATCAAGTGCAATGATGTCAAGAATCAATCCAAAAGATCAAAAAATGAAAAAGATGATGATTCTTGATGAACAGTAATTGAAGAAGGATTCGAAATCTTCAATGAATAGTGAATGATGTGTGATCCGAAATCTTCAAGAACAGTGTAAAAAATCTTCAATTTGCTCTTTGATCTGCTTGAATTTTCTGTTTAGCTCTGATACCAAATGTGAAATCCCAAATCTAGCAAGTAATCAAGAATGATGTAGAGAGAGAATCTAAAGAGAACTTGTCATCCATATATTGATCTCTAAAGAGTAAATGACAAATGATCAAGAGATTCCTAAAGGGATCTTGATTCCTTTTCTAACTAAGAACTAGACATGCCTATTTATACCCATAACATACAAGGTATAAAGGCAAAGCAACTAATACAGTACATTGACTTTACAGTAAATCTTGAATACAACAATGCTCTAACAAACGGAATTAGGATTTAACTAACGAGCTTACCCGGGGTATTACATACATACAGAGGGATCAGCTCATGTTTAGCATACCTAACTTACCCACCAAGAAAATAAATATTTTCTCATCAAGTGCCTTGGTGAACAAGTCTGCAAGCTGAAATTCTGTGGACACAAAGTACATCTCTATTGTGCCCTGTTCAACATGATGCTTCAAGAAGTGGTACCGGATATCTATGTGCTTTGTCTTAGAGTGCTACACAGTATTGGCAGAGATCGCAATGGAACTTTTGGAGTCACAGAGGATGGGAATCTTCTAGATGTTCAGACCATAGTCCTTTAGCTGAGTTCTCATCCACAGAACCTGGGAGCAACAGCTAGCAGCAACAACGTATTCGACTTCTGTTGTGGATGTTGACACACAGTTCTGCTTCTTTGAAGTCCAGCTGACTAACTTACCACCTAGGAATTGGCAACTCTCAGAGGTACTCTTTCTGTCAAGCTTACATCCTTCGTAGTCTGAATCTGTATAAGCCACGAGATCAAAGCAGAGTTCTTTGGATACCAGAGGCCAAGATTCTTGGTTCCCTTTAGGTATTTAAAGATCCTCTTGAAAGCAAATAGGTGGGATTTTTTGGAGTTATCTTGGTATCTTGCGCAAAGACATGTGGCATACATTATATCAGGTCTACTGGCAGTTAAGTATAAAAGAGACCCGATCATGCCTCTGTAGAGCTTGCACTCTACAGACTTTCCCTCTAGATCTGAGTGTAACTTAGATCCAGTGGCCATGGGGGTCTTCATGACAGAGGCATCAGAGAGTTTGAATTTAGAAAGTATGTCGGAGACATATTTTGATTGATTTATAAAAATTCCCTCTGATGATTGTTTGACTTGGAGTCCTAGGAAGAAGTTGAGTTCTCCCATCATACTCATTTCAAACTCGCTCTGCATGAGTTTTTCAAAATCAGTGCAATATTGCGCATTGGTAGAGCCAAATATAATATCGTCCACATATATCTGCACAAGCAGAATCTCTTCACCTTTTCTCTTATAGAACAAAATTGTGTCGGTAGTACCTCTTTCGAAATCATTAACAAGAAGAAAGGTTGAAAGTCCCTCGTAACATGCTCTTGGGGCCTGTTTTAGTCCATACAGAGCCTTATCGAGGTAGTAGACATGGTTTGGGTACTTAGCACTTTCGAACCACAATAGTTGTTGGAAGTATACTTCCTCTTGAATCTGTCCATTCAGAAAGGCGGATTTGACATCCATTTGATAAACCTTAAAACCTCTGTGGGCTGCGAAGGCTAAGAAGATTTTTTTTGCTTCGAGTCGTGCAACAGGGGCAAAGGTCTCGTCATAGTCTACCCCTTCTGCCTGACAGTATCCCTTGGCCACCAATCTTGCCTTGTTTCTAATGACCACCCCATCCTCGTCCTTCTTATTTCTGAAGACCCATTTACTCCCTATAGCCGTTTTCCCTCTTGGCAGAGGAACTAATGTCCACACTTTTTTTCTCTCAAATTGGAGAAGCTCTTCTTGCATTGCTTCCACCCAATTTGGATCTTCTAGGGCTTCAGAAACTCTTTTGGGTTCGATCACACTGATAAAGTTTGTAAAGAAACAAAAGTTAGCAGTGGCTGATCTTGTCTTGACTTTTTTAGAAGGGTCGCCAATTATTTGGCTATGAGGATGACTTTTTGTCCACTTAGTCATTTTTGAGAGATGGTCATTTGCATCGTTAAGTTGAACTTCTGTAGTTGCACACGATTTTTCTGGTGCAACCTCTGTTGTAGATGGGACTTCTGTGCTTGAACATGGGGTTTCAGCTTGAGGTGGTATTTCAATGAGGGTTGGAACTGAATCCTCTGAGGATGTTGAGACAGAGTCCTCATTCTCCTCTGGCATTGCTTTCTCTGTTGTTACTAGAGTTGATATTTCTAGTGCCTCTGTAATGCTATTTGTGTTCACATTATCTTCTGCTTGCTCCCCTCGAAACTTGCATTTGCACGATTAATGGAAGAGGGTGAACTATTTGAGGGACCAGTTAGAGAAATACCTGAATCAGTCTGGTCAACAGAGGATGCCTCTCCAGAGGCTCTGGGGGCTCCAGCAGAGGGATCAATATCATCATTGAAGATTTCTTCAAACATCAAATTAAGTTCTGCTTCTCTTGTCTTGGAAATGCCAGAGGATTCTTTGTTCAGCCCGAGTTCTGAACTGATTTACTCAGAAGTCTTTTGAAAAGAGTCGTCAAAAGAAACATTAATACTCTCTACAATTGATCGGGTCCGCAGAACCTAGACTCTGTATGCCTTAGAAGTGGCAGAGTACCCGATGAACTTACCTTCATCTGCCTTTACATCAAACATCCCTCGAGCTTCTCTGTCGTTGAGGACAAAGCATTTACATCCAAAAACGTGAAAGAACTTGATATTTGGTCTCCTCTGGTTGATCAAATGGTATGGTGTTTTGATGTGTCTCTTCACTATTGTTGATCGATTCTGGGTGAAACAAGCAGTTGAAATAGCTTCTGCCCAGAAAGATGTGGGCAATCCAAATATTGTTTGCATTGTTCTTGCAGCCTCCACAAGTGTGTGATTTTTGCGTTCGACTACGCCATTCTGTTGTGGGGTGCGTGCAGCAGAGAAGTTCTGTGATATGCCTTCTTCTGTAAGGTAAGCTTCAATGACAGATTTTTTGAATTTTGTTCCATTGTCGCTTCTTAGCTTCTGTATCCTGCACTCATAAATAACCTGGATTCTTTTCGTTAGATTAATCAGGATGCTTGGAACATCTGATTTCTTTTGGACAAATTCCACCCATTTATATCTTGAATATTCGTCAATCAACACTAGCATATATTTCTTGCCACCTAGGCTCTGTGTAGCAATAGGACCGCAGAGGTCAACATGAAGCATGTACAGAGGCCTAGTGCAAGACACATCGGACTTGCCTTTATGTGAAGCTCTCTTGAGTTTTCCCATTTCGCAGGCAGAACACAAATGATCTTTGTTAAATTTGACATTTGGCAAACCTTTAACCAGATCAAGCTTAACAAGTTTATCTAGAGTATGGAAGTTTAGATGGCAGAACCTGGTGTGCCATAACCTAGCTTCTTCATTCTTGCAAGCCACAAGACAGAGCTTGTCATCTTTGTTCTTGGCACTGAAGTTCATAAGGTACATATCACCTTTTCTTTCGGCTCGCAGAAGTTCTACTCCTGTGTCTTCACCTAGCAGAGAGCAAAAGGTTCTTTTGAACATAACATCAAAACCTGTATCGCAAAGTTGGCTTACACTGAGAAGTTTATGCTTAAGGCCATCCACATATGCAACCTTGCATACAGTTATATTTTTTTATCACTCCATAGCCTTTTATGTACCGTAACATCCCTTATTCCCAACACACAAATACATATATTTCACCACAAAATAACATATCATATTTCAAATACGGTCCCTTAGATTCAACAATTAGGTCTTTTAGTACAAACTTTTTCGAATAAAAGAAAATACATAATAGATACAAAACACAACTTGAATCTTCAGAATCATTCATCTTCCACAAAAGCTAAACATGATAAATCTTATCATTGTCTCTTATTTTCTCCTTGACCTGGAATACATATTTTAAAACAAAATGAGGGTTAGACCTTGAGGTCTAGTGAGAAAACCCCCGTTAGTTAAAGAAAACATTTGCACAACATCATACACATAATTCACATAAGAATACCAACTATGACTCATGCATCATGTATCTTTCCATCTCTTTCTCTTTTCTTTTCCTTGGCCATATTAAGTGGTAGCAAGCCAATTAATTAATTTACACCGCTGTACTAAATACAGCCAACACCACTGTCCCTCTGTACAGCCAACTTTCACCGGTCCTAAGCCCGGCCAACTAGTACTCATACAATGTAATATTCATATAAACACTATATGCACAATATTACATTTTAATCACATATATGTATTCCCTTTGAAAACATTTTTAAAGAAAAACTCACTTGATTAGCTTAGTTCCAAAAACCCTTCCACGCTATTATCGAGCTCTCTGATTCCTTCAGTCCCGATTCACGGAATCTGTACCACATGAATACAAATATTTCTTTTTAAGGCTAGAAGTCTCTAAGTTCGGAAATCCTCGACTCAAGTCGCAATACACTACACCAAGTCGCAATCAACTACTGCGATTTCCCACCCAAGTCGCAATCAACTACTGCGACTTCACACCCAAGTCGCAATCAACTACTGCGACTTCACCCTCAAGTCGCAATCAACTACTGCGACTTCACCCTCAAGTCGCAATCAACTACTGCGACTTCACCCTCAAGTCGCAACCCACTATTGCGACTTTATGAGCAAGTCGCAACCCACCATTGCGACATTCATGAAGATGACCATATTCAAGCATGTCGCAACCCACCATTGCGACTTGCTTGAATGTCTCAGTCCACAGTGTTCATCTTAAACCCAGATTTTAATCTTTTAACTATGCATGTTGCTGTAATTATGCAGAAATGTTTAAGACTACCTTTTGAACACTAATCCAAACCCATAATTCATATATCCTTCTAAAAATAGCTAAACCCACTTCTAAAGCTCATAGAAAACTAAGAAACATAAAAGGGAGAATTTGAATGGATTATTACCTTTGATTTGAACTCTATAATTTCAGCAGCAAGTATCCACAACTTCTCCTTCTTCTTCTTCCAAATTCTTCGATTTCTCTCTCTCTCTCTTTCTAAACCGAACACTCATACACAACTTAGGATATTTTCTTGTTTTTGCTATAAAGAAGACTTCATCTTCCAATTGATATGTTAAAGGCGGTGGAGAGGGAGAGTTTGACAAAAGTGACAAAACAAACCTCAAGTTTATCTTATTTGGCAAAACATACTGCTAAACTTCCATTATTAAATTAAAACTTACCCCTCAACTTCTAACTCCATATTTTTAAATTAAAGTAGCACTTATAAATAAATTAATAATATACATGGTTATTACAACATCTCCCCCTTAAAAGAATTCCGTCCCGGAATTCAGTTAAGTGAACAGATGAGGGTATTTGGCTCTCATTTCTGATTCTGATTCCCACGTAGCATCCTGACCTCTGTGATGTTTCCACTGTACTTTCACTTGTATGATCTCTTTATTCCGCAAAACTTTGACTTTTCGGTCAACAATAGCTTTCGGTTCCTCCACATAGTTCAACTTTTCATCCACTTGTATATCCGGTAGAGACACTGCCTGATCTGGTGATACCAAACACTTTCGAAAATTCGACACAAGAAAAGCGTTGTGAATCCTGCTTAACTCTGGAGGTAAATCTAGCCGGTAGGCTACTTCCCCAATTCTTTCGGTAATTGCAAATGGTCCAATATACCTCGGGCTAAGTTTACCTTGCTTCCCAAATCGAATGACTCCTTTCCAATGTGAGACTTTTAACATTACAAAATCTCCAACTTGGAATTCCAACGGTTTTCGGCGCCGGTCGGCATAACTTTTCTGTCTATCTTGAGCCACTTTCAATCTTTCCCGAATCTGAGTAATCTTATCCGCTGTTAACTGTACTATTTCTGGCCCTGCTAACTGCTTTTCTCCCACTTCATTCCAACATAGAGGCGTTCGACATTTTCTACCATATAATACTTCAAACGGTGCCGCTTGAATGCTGGAATGATAACTGTTGTTGTACGCAAATTCTATCAAAGGCAAATGTTTATCCCACGATCCCCCAAAATCAACTATCCAAGCCCGGAGCATATCTTCTAAAGTCTGGATCGTTCTTTCACTCTGACCGTACGTTTGAGGATGATATGTTGTACTTAACTTTATCTGCGTCCCCATTTCATTCTGAAAACTTCTCCAAAACCTGGAAGTAAAACGACTATCCCGATCAGAAATAATCGAGATTGGAACTCCATGTCGAGTTACTATTTCGTCTATATACAACTTGGCTAATCGTTCCATTGAATCAGTTTCCTTTATCGGTAGGAAGTGTGCAGACTTCGTCAATCTGTCGACTATCACCCAAATAGAATCAAATCCTTTCGGAATTCTTGGTAGCTTCGTGATGAAATCGGTAGTAATCTGATTCCATTTCCACATCGATATTTCTAATCGATGTAACTGGCCAAAAGGCTTTTGATGTTCAATATTCACCTTTTTGCAAGTAGTACATTCTTCCACATGCTTTGCAATACTTCTTTTTATTCCCGGCCACCAATAGAATTGTTTCAGATCTCTATACATCTTATTTGTACCTGGATGGATAGAGAAACGAGATTGATGATCTTCTTGTAACAAACGATCGCGTAATCCACCCAAACGAGGCACCCAAATTCTGTTCTCTAGACACAACAACCCACGGTCGTCTTTCACAAGCAATGCTGATATTCCCACTAACCGTTCCGACTTCAAATGTTCTTCCTGACAAGCTTCTATTTGACACTTCAACAGTTCGTCAAAGATGTTGGGTAAGAGTTCAACCCTTAGTGAAATAGCTTTTATTGTTCCACTCCTTTCTTGACGACTCAGTGCATCAGCTACCACATTCGCCTTTCCCGGATGATAAGAATTTCACATTCGTAATCATTCACCAGCTCTAGCCATCTCCTTTGTCTCATATTTAGCTCCTTCTGATAGAATAAATGTTGGAGACTCTTATGATCGGTAAAAATCTGACATTTGGAACCATACAGATAATGTTTCCAAATCTTCAAGGGAAAGACAACCGCTGCAAGTTCCATGTCGTGCGTAGGATAATGTCTCTCATGATCTTTTAATTGAAGAGAGGCATAAGCAATAACCTTTCCCCGCTGCATTAATACATAACCCAATCCCAACTTAGACGCATCACAATAGACTACAAAGTCTTCGGAACCTTCGGGTAATGCTAATATCGGCGCGCTGCACAGTTTTTCTTTCAATATCCGAAATGCTTCATCTTGTTCTGCCTTCCATTCAAACTTCAGATTCTTTCGAGTCAGCTTAGTCAGAGGTGTAGCAATACGAGAGAAATCCTTTATAAACTTTCGATAGTAGCCGGCCAAACCCAGAAAACTCCGTTCTTCTGTTGCTGTCTTCGGCGGTTCCCATTTTTCAACTGCTTCTACTTTCATCGGATCGACTTGTATACCTTTTTCGGAAACTATATGCCCCAGAAACTGAACTTCCCGCAACCAGAATTCACATTTTGAAAATTTAGCATACAACTTTTCTTTCTTCAGTAGTTCTAGAATCAAACAAAGGTGTTGCGCGTGCTCTTCCTTGGACCGGGAATAGATAAGTATATCATCAATAAACACAATAACGAATTTATCAAGATACAGCTTACATACCCGATTCATTAAATCCATAAAAGCAGCTGGAGCGTTCGTCAATCCAAATGGCATTACTAGAAACTCATAGTGACCATACCTGGTGCGAAAAGCAGTTTTCAAAACGTCTTCTTCTTTGACCTTTAACTGATGATAACCGGATCTTAAATCAATCTTGGAGAAACAACAAGCTCCGACTAATTGATCGAAGAGGTCATCAATTCTAGGTAGGGGATACTTGTTTTTTATCGTACGCTTATTTAATTCTCTGTAGTCGATACACATTCTCATCGAACCATCCTTCTTTTTCACAAACAAGACTGGTGCTCCCCACGGCGAAGAACTCGGTCTGATGAAACCCTTATCGGATAGATCTTGCAGCTGTGCCATCATTTCTTTCATTTTCGGAGGTGCCAAACGATACGGTGCACGGGCTACAGGGGTGGCTCCAGGAATCAGATCTATACCAAACTCTACCTGTCTAACGGGCGGAAGGCTGTTCAAGTCCTCGGGGAAAACCTCTGGAAATTCACTAACAATTGGGATATCTTCCAACTTACTCTTCTATAGCTTAGTATCTATCACACAGCTATCAAATACTTCTTTAACCGACACTTGATTATCATTTGCCGTATCTACCATTAAAGCATGATCTAACACTTTCGGCTCTAAATGCATATAAGCAGCAAATGAAGGAGACACAAAAGATCGATTTGCACCGGAATCAAATAACACCTTAGCACGTGTAGAATTTATTAAGAATGTACCTGTAACCACGTCCGGAGTTTCCTCCGCTTCTTTTGCTGTCATCTGAAATGAACGACCTCTTACTCTTGCTGGTTCTAACCTCGGTACTGCTGGTCTAACACCCGTTGCTCTTGTTGACGTGCCACCCGATTATATTCTTCCCAGTGGGCAATCTGACTGAAGATGATCTGGAGAATTGCACGAATAACAAAATCTAGCCACCCGACAGTCTTTGGCAATGTGACCAATCTTCCCGCACTTATAACAGTTTCTAGGATCAACTTGACAGCTTCCTTGATGAAAACGGTGGCACTTTGGGCAAGGTCTTTCAACTGATCGGAAAGGTGGACGACTATCAAATCGCTGAAACCTGGACTTCTTCATATCGTGTGGTGGTCCTTCCCATTTTCTATTTCCCGCACTCTTATCCCCAGTATCCCTCTTATTGTCCCGCTCCACATTTTCTGCGGCATTTACTGCTTCTTAAATGGTATCAGGTCTCGTGGCAGTCACTAACTTTCTAATTTCTGAGTTCAATCCAAATACATACCTTTCCATCTTCATTTTCTCTGTGGCAACATAATACTCTCCAAAACGCGACTTCTCTAAGAAACGGCCAGTGTAGTCTCTTACTGATAAATTCCCTTGTTGTAGGCTCAGAAATTCCTCTTCCAACTGTCTGACTGCGGCTTACGGACAAAACTGTTCCTTAAATGCCCTCGAGAATTCGCCCCAAGTAAAGGTTGAATATACATCAGGTCCTTTAGAGTCAATAAAGGCCTCCCACCAATATAAGGCATCTGCTTTCAACATTGCAGTTCCGTATAACACCTTATCTTCTTCTGCATATTTACTGGTTTTAAATACAGCTTCAACCTCCTTCAGCCATCGCATTGCTTTTACTGGATCTCTGTCCCCTCCATAAGTGGGTGGTTTACAGCTTAAAAACATTTTATAATCACACTTTCTTGGTACTGATGTGACAATAGGTGCGATAGGCACTTCGTTTTCAAAGGTAGGGTCTGGTATTTCCGTTTCCTTATGATGAGTCTGGTTAAACATAGCTTGGATATTTGCCTGAAGTCTTCCCATTTCAGCCGCTAGGTCGTCTCTCGTAACAAACTCTGTGCCTCGCCCCTGTACTCTGCCCCCAGTCCTACCTCTGCCTCTTTCTCCCCCTCTTCCCCTTCCTCCGGCTGTTGGATTAGACTTATTCGGATTTCCTTCCCCTTCCCGGTTCGTTTGTCTCGTCCCACTTGCCATTCTGTTGATTCAAACAAGGTTAATATACACATAAGCACATACCCCATATAACAAAGTATTCTGGTTCAAACATGTACCTGTAAGATCGCAATTACACTGGCCAGGTGTAATCTGAAATTACCTTACATGATGTTCCTTCAACCTTTTTATATTTAACATCCCAAGGTTCTATAATAACAAGGACATCCTACTTCGCATGCAGTTTAAGTCTAGGTACAGATACCAATACCTAAATCTCTTAAACTAAGGCTCTGATACCATCTGTAACATCCCTTATTCCCAACACACAAATACATATATTTCACCACAAAATAACATATCATATTTCAAATACGGTCCCTTAGATTCTACAATTAGGTCTTTTAGTACAAACGTTTTCGAATAAAAGAAAATACATAATAGATACAAAACACAACTTGAATCTTCAGAATCATTCATCTTCCACAAAAGCTAAACATGATAAATCTTATCATTGTCTCTTATTTGCTACTTGACCTGGAATACATATTTTAAAACAAAATGAGGGTTAGACCTTGAGGTCTAGTGAGAAAATCCCCGTTAGTTAAAGAAAACATTTGCACAACATCATACACATAATTCACATAAGAATACCAACTATGACTCATGCATCATGTATCTTTCCATCTCTTTCTCTTTTCTTTTCCTTGGCCATATTAATTGGTAGCAAGCCAATTAATTAATTTACACCGTTGTACTAAATACAGCCAACACCACTGTCCCTCTGTACAGCCAACTTTCACCGGTCCTAAGCCCGGCCAACTAGTACTCATACAATGTAATATTCATATAAACACTACATGCACAATATTACATTTTAATCACATATATGTATTCCCTTTGAAAACATTTTTAAAGAAAAACTCACTTGATTAGCTTAGTTCCAAAAACCCTTCCACGCTATTATCGAGCTCTCTGATTCCTTCAGTCCCGATTCACGGAATCTGTACCACATGAATACAAATATTTCTTTTTAAGGCTAGAAGTCTCTAAGTTCTGAAATCCTCGACTCAAGTCGCAATACACTACACCAAGTCGCAATCAACTACTGCGATTTCCCACCCAAGTCGCAATCAACTACTGCGACTTCACACCCAAGTCGCAATCAACTACTGCGACTTCACCCTCAAGTCGCAATCAACTACTGCGACTTCACCCTCAAGTCACAATCAACTACTGCGACTTCACCCTCAAGTCGCAACCCACTATTGCGACTTTATGAGCAAGTCGCAACCCACCATTGCGACATTCATGAAGATGACCATATTCAAGCATGTCGCAACCCACCATTGCGACTTGTTTGAATGTCTCAGTCCACATTGTTCATCTTAAACCCATATTTTTATCTTTTAACTATGCATGTTGCTGTAATTATGCAGATATGTTTAAGACTACCTTTTGAACATTAATCCAAACCCAGAATTCATATATCCTTCTAAAAATAACTAAACCCACTTCTAAAGCTCATAGAAAACTAAGAAACATAAAAGGGAGAATTTGAATGGATTATTACCTTTGATTTGAACTCTATAATTTCAGCAGTAAGTATCCACAACTTCTCCTTCTTCTTCTTCCAAATTCTTCGATTTCTCTCTCTCTCTTTCTAAACCGAACACTCACACACAACTTAGGATATTTTCTTGTTTTTGCTATAAAGAAGACTTCATCTTCCAATTGATATGTTAAAGGCGGTGGAGAGGGAGAGTTTGACAAAAGTGACAAAACAAACCTCAAGTTTATCTTATTTGGCAAAACATACTCCTAAACTTCCATTATTAAATTAAAACTTACCCATCAACTTCTAACTCCATATTTTTAAATTAAAGTAGCACTTATAAATAAATTAATAATATACATGGTTATTACAGTGCCCCTTCTTGTTATCTCCAAAGGCCACTGATCCTCCTCTATGTTTGTCTTTATATAAGGATAGTAGACCTTTGTCGCCAGTCATATGCCTTGAGCACCCGGAGTCTGGGTACCAGATCGGCACATACTGCTTCTGCAACATTATCAGAGAGATTTAGGTACCCATTTCCAAATGGGTCCAGTTTGTTAGGGGTCTTTAAGGTTGCCTTAGCATCCTTAGGTTTGGTTTTAACTTCTTTCGAAGAACCATCTTGTTTTTTCTTACCCTTGAATTTTGCATTCTATTTGGGTTTAGAGAGGAAACAGTGAGGACTGGAGAAGTGTTGGTTCAGTTGATACATCAGTTCGAAGCAATGACAATAATTGATATGCGAAGAAATTTGCTTAAACTTTTCATTAAAAGTACTGAACATGGGCACAGAGGCTCTATTATTACAATCTTTCATAGCATTGGACTTTCTATTACAAAAAGACCTATCTAGACTAGATTGAGTTTTTGGAAAATATCTCTTCGGAGTAGCCTTCTGTTGTGCCCATCTTCAGTGGTGAACCTTTGCTGATTTCACTGTCACGGAAGGAAAAGACCTGTTATTTTCAATCCCATTACCTTTTTGTTGCCAAGTTAATTTTTCTTGAAATGGCCTTAGAGGTTTTGAACCTGTTGGATTTTGAAAGGATCTTTTCTTTTCCTTTTTGATTTTCTCAAGTTCAAGAGAAGTTTTAGCTTGAATGCACATATCCAGAAAGTCTGGGCAGATAGGAATGCTTGTGAATTTCTCCTTTGGAGGGATAGTTCTGTTAAGAATGCCAGAGGGAAGCTTAGATCCCTCTGATTCTCAAGGAACTATCTCTGACTCTTCATAGTCAGTCTCAGATTCGTCAGAGGTTGAATCATCCTCGTATATAGAGATTGAGTCACAGAGATCTCTGTCGATAGAGGCGGGACTTTTTGAGCATGTGCCATACTCACTTTCTTCCTTTCTTTTGGGAATATCTTTTAAAGAAACAGAAGTGTTCATCAAGATTTCCTCACAGAGATTTTGTTTGACAGAGGGTGTATCAAGGTTTTCGTAAGAGTTGTTTTTACCAATTTCCATCAACTCGTTTTCATAAATGTGTTGCAATTTTTCTTCTGTAGAAGCAGGTATAAACGCAGGTGCCTCTACCGATAGCTTCTTTTCAGAGTCTATGGTGCAGACAAAGGCAACCTGGGTCTGAGTCTCAGGGTCACCAAACTTGAAGATTCCTATCTAATCCTGAGTTTTCAGATATTTCTTTGGTTTGGAGTCTCTTTTGATAGAGGCTGAGGGTGACAAATTTGTGATTTGATACCACACATTTATCATCTTCAGAGGTTTCCTCTTGTGAGGTTCCCCAGAGGTTTTCTGCCTTTTGCTTACAGAGAGTAGATTTAGAAAACCTGGTTTTATATTATCTCCTACACAAAATAGAGAGGACAGGGACTTGTCTCTTTTGGTTCCCGTATAAGGATCTATATCGCATAAGCCAATTCCCCTTCTTCCTATTTGTGTATTTATCTTTTCGTATACCTTCTGAGCATCTTGATACTTTTTGATTAAAAGATCTCTGCTGAGTAGATCTTGGTGAAGGACTTCTCTTTCTTTTTGAAAAACGTTTTTAAGAGCTAGTATATTAAGTCTATCACTCTCACTATCAATAAGTTCCTTTGTTTTGGCTTTTAAGACAGAGTTGAGATCTGAAATCTTTTATTTTAAAGGACTTAGGTTTTTATGCCAATTAGTTTCAAGCTCTTCCTTTTCTAAAGATATTTTTGCCTTTTGTTGAGTGAGAAGCCTGGCTTCTCTCTCAAAGAAGGCAAGCTTTTTCTGAATATCATCACAAGTCTTTTTAAGTTCAGTGTAATCTTCTGTCAGTTTAAGCAGATTAGCTTCAGTTTCATTAGTAGAAGAGTTGGAAGTGGATACCTCACTATCAGAGTCTGAAGAGCTGACTCTTGCCATCACACAGAACATGGCATTCTTTTTCTCTCCTTCGTCAAAGGATTCATCTGACAGCCAGTTCTCTTGCTCGACCATGAGAGACTTTTGACTATAGTAGTCTGCCTTCTTTTTATAAAAGGCCGAGTCTCTTTGTGGCCTATTGGGCTTGCTCCTACAGTCAGCTGCATAGTGGCCTGGCTTACCACAGTTAAAACACCTCGTGTTCTGTGTTGCATTCCCAGCTCTGTCACCCTGTCTCTGCTGGTGATCACCACTTCTGTTCTGCTTGTAAGCTCTGTCATTTGACCTCTGTTGGTCATTGGAATCTTCTCTTCCCTGATTCCTCTGCTCATACTTCCCACCTCGATCATCTCTCCCATCTCGTTCATACCCAGTCTTCTTCCGGTAACCTCTGCTCCCAACCTCCCTTGTCAATAAAGCTAAAGATTTAGCTATCGAGGCCATCGTCGCCTCTTCTTCATCTACCAGCTCCTCCTCTTCACTGTCCACCACCAGAACCTTCTTCTTTTCTCCTTCTTCTCTTCCTGAACCTTCTCATTCTTGGACTTTTCCTTCTCCTCTGTAGCCTTGCCAACCAGTGCCAGAGGTCCACCCGTTTGGGCTTTCGTCTGAGCAATCTGATCTTCTTGTGCGGCTAAGGTTTTGTAGAGGTCCGACAGAGTCCAGGTGTCCAAATTCTGATTTGTTTACAGGGACATGGACAGCTGGAGCCACTCGTCGTTTAGGCTCTTGAGGAACATAACGTTATTTTCCTCAGAGGTTATGTGGATTCTGAACTTCCTGCATTTGTTGATCAGCTAGTTGAATCTGCCGTAGGTGGTTTGCAGAGTCTCTGACGACAGAGCTTTGAAAGCGTAATGCTCATTGATACCTTGAGCCCTTTTGTTCTTATGAGTCTTGGCTCCACCTTCTAACTGTTTTTCCAGTTCCTTCCACAGATCATGGGCAGATTCATATGCATCCAAAGATTAAAAGAGGTCATTTGGAATGACCATTATCAGAATTCGCTTGGCCTTCTGGGAAAGTTCGTATTGTTCCCAGTCCGGTGCAGACCATTTGTCCATCGCCTTTGGTTTGTCATACTCAGGAACCTCTGGAGTGTCTTCTGTGGCGGGTACTCGTGGTACTGTGACCATGGGAACATAAGGAGGATTGTAGATGTATGTGATGAGTTCTCTGTTAGTACCCTCAAAGAAGTGGATCATGCGGATTTTCCACTGAGGATACTCATCTCTGAGCAGAGTTTTGGGCTTGGTTAATGAACCCACAGTAAAGAAATTTGCTGCGTTCACCATTTTGAGCAGTTTCGAAAATATCAGAAAACAGAGTATGGAGAGAAAATCTTCAGATGATGGGACTGACTTGTGAAATGAGTTTAGATCTTCAAAAGTTTGAACAATGCACTTAATGGAAATATTTAGCCGAAGAAACAGTGTCTATTAGTTTTCTAAAGTCGAACTGGTCGAAGATAGCAGAAAAACAGGGGTTGTTTTGTAACGAATGAAAAATGGGTCAAAATTAGTCCATATATCTACCAAAATGAGTCGAGATCATTGTAGAGTGGATCCTTTGATATTGAAAATCAAAGTTCGCTCTTATACCAATTGTTGATCCCATAATAAGACTCAACAATGATATATCAACGATAAATGCTTAAAACAGAGTATAATATTGTAGATGCGGAAGCATATTATAAGCAATTTATATTGAAGTCGAGGGTAGATTACACACACAGAAATATAGAAATGAAGCTGTAAATAACAAGAGTGTAGATCAACAATTCATCTCTATTTGATTCTATCAAGAACACCAAGAACACTATTAAGTGTGTGATACAGATTATACGCTCTAAGCTGGTGTGTGTGTGTGTGTGTAGTGCAAGAGTTACCAGAAATATCTTGTAGAGACCTTCTATTTATACTACTTTACAAGGGACAAATAGTAGACAAGAAGTACTAAGGTACAAAATACAACATCGTAGGACAGATCCTGGTACACGTTAATGTAGTGCGCCGCCATCTGTAAAAGCTGTGGCCTATCAGAGGATGACACGTGGAAAGTGACACGGCACACCTCGTACTATTGATCTTCAGGATCTTCGTACATCATAGGCACGTGAGTGGCACACTTGTCTTTGTCTTTGTTCTTCAATCTCTTGAGTCTTCTAAGTCTTCTAAGTCTTCATACCACAAAGGCTCTGTCAAGGGTGACAGATGTGGCCTTGTCCCTTGAAAGTCTTCTGATTAACGATCCAAGTGAAGGTTGCTCTAGGTTTTGTGCTCTTGGTGTCCGGCAGAGGCTCTGTCGATGATCTGCACTTAGCCTAGGGGTGAGGGGTCTACATCAAAGAGTGGGGGAGATAACTCATCCGGTTGAGTATCTCATTGTGCTGAGGTAAAATGTAAATGAGAGTTTGGGTAGAAGTGAGCGGATTGGTTCACAGAAAGAGGGTGTGAGAACAGAGTTAAAAAACTAAGAGAACTCTGCACCAACCATTTTCTGAGCCGGGAAGCCACATTACTGATTGGTTCACATTCTTTGGTGACCATCATTAAAAAAGGCAGTTAGCCCATGCCAACTCTTGCTTTAACTCCACCATCTACTCATTTCTTTCTTAACAAAGAAATGTTTCATTCTTCTTGGGGACGCAACATATGATCTATCTAATCTTCATTAAGAAGATTTGGATATTGAAAAAGAAGGAAGTTTGCCCCACCTTCGCTCTCCATTCATGCACATTGAGTCCGTGGAAAATTGTTGTTGTCTCAACAGTTTACACGCTTTGAGCCTATTATCAAGCATATGTTGCTTTATTTATTTCCACACAAGCACGTACACACAACGAATATGTTTTCTTGCCATAACGTTCATAGAAATTCCTTTGTGGTTTTTCGATGATTGAATGGAAGCCCTGGAGGAGTGAACATCAAAAAGCTCCTTTACAAAGTACATCCGTTGTACTATGTGGCTCCGTGCTACTTATAGCCATTTTACCGGTTCATCCGTTGTTTCAGGGTTACCATATTCTTTTGTTTGAATTTGAAAAGATTCAGGTAAATTCTTTTGGAATAGACGGTTTATCAGATCAAAAAGGAGGAGAATGTTACTTGTGGTGAACAAAGTGCATGCTGGAATTGATAGAGGTTTTGATGATCATGATGCTCACAATCATCAAAAAGGAGGAGAAATAGTATACTGAAAATCAGGGGGAGAAATAATACCTAGAAGAAAAGGAAGTTTTATCAATGAAATATTATGGGGGAGAAATAATAAGTCAAAGTCAAGAAGATTTTCTGAGATTGTTCGAGAAAGTTCGTTAGACAATTTAAGGTCAGAGTGATGAAGATACAGAAATTCAATTCTCAGTCAAAGTTTTCGCATCATTGCTCAAAATGAACAGTGACATTCAAAGTTCTCGCATCAGAAGGATCCGAGAAGTTAAGAATTCATATGAAGAAGGATACGAGAAGTGTGGTTCTCGCATGATGCTTGATACGAGAAGTGATGTTTTCATATGATGTTGGATGCGAATAGTAAAGTGTTCGCATGCTAAGGATGCGAGAAGTGAGGATTTCGCATGGTGTTGAATGCGAGAAGTGAGGTTTTCGCATTCAGTTGGATATGAAAAGTTCCTTCATTTATTCAGTTAATGCGAAAAGTTTTTGTGATTTCATGTTGGATGCGAAATGTTTGAACCTTCAAAGATTCTAAATCTGCAAAGATCTGAATTTCATGTAAAAGACTTGAAGATGATTTGATGAAGTTTTTGTTCAAGAGATTGACTTTACAAAGAGTATATTGAAGATTATTCTGTGTTTGAAGATGATCAGATCCTTAATGATTAAAGCGATCAAAGTTAAAGATTTGAAGATAAAGAGCTGAAGTCTACTGCTACATTTTTTGTTAAATCTTGAATTCAAAGGGGGAGAATGTTATGACATTATTGTATTCAAGATTTACTGTAAAGTCAATATCTTGTATTAGTCAATGTTATCTTGTAAAAGCCTTTATACCTTGTAAGTTGTGGGTATAAATAGGCTTGTCATTTAATAGTTAGAAGGAACTCTTTAGAACTCCTGTAACTTTGTCATTTTACTTACATTGAGAAGATATGGATGATAACCACTTTCTCTCTCTAGATTCTCTCTCATACTTTGATTGCTTAAACTAGATTTGGGATTAACATGCATGAACGATAGAAAACCAACCTTGATTGAAGTCTGAGTGGAATGCAATCGATAAAAAACTTCAATCCTTCAATAAATTTAGAAAAATCTTTAATGGCATAGAGGGGTTTTCAGGGTTCGCAAAACTTTTATGGTTTTAACAACCGTTCTGTATATAGGACCCTAGGGTTAGTGAGACGTGGCACAAGATAAATGATCCAACGTTTGACCTGCCACATGTCAGAGTTATCGTACGAACCAATGTACGATAACCCAAATTTTATCGTGCAACACATGCGCGATAAAGTGGGTGAAAGGTTAATCGCACATAACCACTTGGGTTGTGGTGTACTGGTAAAGCCCTTGGGAGATGTAGTGGAAGCTCATCTACCCAGGGTTCAAATCCAGGCACAACACATGCACGATAAAATTTGTGTCTTTGTTATCGAATAAGGCACGTGCGATAAAATCATGTTATCGTGCAAAGCCTGTGCGACAACACCGACACTTAGACATTTTTCAAAAAAAATCCAAAAAATTTATCACATTAAAAGATGACCAACTTTTAATTGATTATGCTCACAAGGTTTAAAAACAAAGTTTTCACCTCCCCTTAAATGATGCATAGATTTGCAATTTTTTTCATCATTTAGGTTTTGTTCAAAAACAAATAAGAAAACTAACCTTGATGTCCTCTTGCCAAGTACCTTATCATCTACACCCAGAACAATTATTAGCAATGCACACTCCCCCCAAAATTATGCATTTAAATTCTAACTCCCCCTGAAATCATGAACACACCTGAAACAGAAACATGTATCTTAGTGAAATAAAAATAAAGACAGGAAAGAAATGTAACCAATTGAACAAAATTTGTAAAACAACAGAATCATGAATATTTAAAGACATATTGAAAAATTAATATGATAAAAATTTATTTACATCAATCTGGATAATACATCTAGATTGAAGTACAAAAATTTCTATCTATTCAATGATCAATATAAAGCACTTTAAATCTTCATGTTCAACATGCCAAGTTTGGATTAAAAAAAATGAAAACGTTTTTCATCCAAAGCGCTTTGGTGAACAAGTCGCAAAGTTGATATTCAGTTGTAACAAAGTAAAGTTCAATCGTACCTTTCTCCGCATGATCTTTAATGAAATGGTACCTGATATCAATATGTTTTGTCTTGGTGTGTTGTACAGGATTGGCAGATATTGCAATAGCGCTCTCGCTATCACAGTAAATTGGGATTTTCTGATATTTGAATCCGTTGTCCATGAGTTGAGTCTTCATCCTCAGAACTTGTGAACAACATCTCGCCACAACTACATATTCAGCCTCCGCAGTTGATGTTGAGACACAATTCTGTTTCTTCAACGCCCAGCTCACAAGTTTGTCTCCCAAGAACTGTATATGGCCAGAGGTGCTCTTTCTGTCTACCAGGCTTCCTCCGTGATCAACATCTGAGTAGGCAGTGAGCTTGATGGTTCCTATTTTACTCAACAATGATATTTATATCTATTAGTTCAAACAAGTAAGAGTGCGGAAGCGTTTTTGACGAACTAAAAGATATTCTAAGGTAGAAAAACACACTAAACCAAGTAAACCAAGTATGAGTAAACACTAGATTATCTCAAAGATTCACTTTGTATTGATTTAAATAAGAAAACCAAGAATACCTAAAGTATAATGAGAAATATGCTCTAAGGTGTGTGTGTTGTGCAAAGCTTAATTTGAAGAGCTCAACATGAGCCTTCTATTTATACTATTTACCAGGGGACAAGTTCTAGACAATAAGGACTAAGGGTACAAGACAACATCATGAATCTGCAATCAGGTACAACGTTAATGTACTGCGCCGTCTTCTGCTAAAGCTGTAACCCATCAGAGGTTGACACGTGGAGTTGGCAGGGCACGCCTTGTACGAATGATCTTGAGGATCTTCGTACAGCAGAAAACGTGAGAGGAACGATCATCTTCATATTTAATCTTCAAATAATCTTCTAAGTTCAGTCTTCATACCACAGAGGCTCTGTCAAGGGTGACAGAGGCTCTGTGGCCTTGTCCTCTGAGAACATCTTCTATTGATTCTTCACTTCGGTTCACTCGATGACTTGGCAGAGGCCTCTGTCGATGACTACATACTTAGCCTATTTTTCAATACTTCTTAAACTACAGAAGTTGGACCTCTGTTGAAAGTTGAAAAATGCATGGTTTTCTAGGCTAAGTACATGACAGAAGGTATTTGACCTCTGTTGAAAGTTACTCTTCATTTAAGATTTTGCCAGAGGCACTTACACTTGATTACATAATGAAAGACTAAATGCAAAGAAAGGTAGAGGAAGTCAGATTTTGGCATTTGGGAAGTCGTCGATTTTGTGACCTCCGATTCCTCTACCTTTGAGCTCACGGTATATGTTGATGCAGAGGTTTCTGAAATTGATGACGGAGTCAATGACCTCTATCAATCTGTCTGCGAGAGCTTGATCCATGAACTCAGTTCCTCTATGCTTCAAGAGGTTGGCTCTGAATTCTACTAGAGTGCTTGTTGCGTATTTTTAGCAGTCAACCTCTAGGAATAGTTTTGACTTTCCAGCAGGATCTTGATAGACATACCCAATCCTTGGAAATGTGATGATGGAGTTTGGTCTGGCAGAGGAGGGGCAGTCATCATCTGGTGGTGGGACAGTTAAACCTCTTACTCCAAGGTCTAGTCCTAGTTGGAAGTCAGTCAAGCTATACATCAGAAGTCTTTCTCGCATGGCCACCCTGATTTCTCTGTAAACACTTTGGATTTCCAGTCTGTGACCGTAGTTCTGCCTTGCCCAGCTCAGAAGATCAGGTAGATCATAGAGGTTTAGACTTCTCAGATCTGCATCTGAGAATGTGGTTTCTGATCTGTCTACCCTCTTGACTATGTAGAGGTTGTAATGAACATCTCCTCCGTGGGTATGGGACAGTTTACAGTAGATGACCTTATCGATTTTGGAGTTCGAGAATGCTTCTTTGACTGGTTTGGTTTTCTTGCTATAGAACTGATTTCGTAGCTCTTTCTGAAGGTAAGGGTGCAGTTAGGATGGTGGCAGAGGATCGTTGACTGCTCTGCTATATAGGTACTTGTGCACCACCTCTTCCATTTTTCTTTGTTGAACAGGAGGTGGTGGCATCGGTTTCCGCAGAGGATCCAGATTCTTGATTACTTGGGCCACTCGATCTTCTGTGGGTTTTGCCTTTGGGTCAATGGTAGGGTTGGTTGACAGGGGTTGAATGTTGAAGGCCCAGTCTTCTTCTCCAGGTTTGGGGGTGACAAATGCGTCGAAAGCACTTTTCATCATTTTCTCTGTGGGTTGATGCGTAGTCTTTTTCTTCTTTGGTTCCTCTGTCATTATTCCCTTCCCTTTGCCTTTTGTCTTAGGCTGTTCTGCTCGTTGAGATTGGGTTGCCTCTGTAGGTTTTAACTTTAAAGTTTCTGAGGGCTTGGATGTGGGAGCTTCTGTAGGTTTTGTGGGGGTTGCCTCTGTAGGTTTTAGCACTTGTGTTTCTGAGGTCTTAATTTGTGATGTGGGTTTGGTTTGAGGTTTGATAGGTGAGGCTTCTGTAGACTTGCACAAATATTTTCTTTTGTGAGCTAAAGTATTGGTTCTGGTTTTGGATTCTTCTGTGGTTTTGGGTTCTGTTGGTTTGGGTTGTGGAGATGGAGATGGGGATTTTGGTATTTCAGCTTCTGGTGTTTTTGGTGTTGGGGATGGCTGTTTGTTTTCTGTTGGTTTAGGTTGTGTTGGTGTTGGTTGGTGCTGGTTGGTGCTGGTTCCCGTTTAGTTTAAACAAGATTAACAAATTTATTAGTTCGAGTTTATGTTTGATGTGGAAGCGTATTTGAAGAACTAACAGATAAGTTTATGTAGAAACAATACAGAATATAAAGAAACAGTGATCAGAATATGATATCTCAAAGATTACTGAATTTCAATATATAATAAGAACATCAAGAACAGATTAAGAACTGTTTAGTGAAAGTGTAATGCTTAACAGGTTTGACGATATAAAGTGTAAGCATGAAACTTAGGTTCTTAGATAAGTCCTTAAGATTGTTAAGGAAGATCTCAACAAGAGACTTCCTTTTATACTACTCTAGGGGACCATAAAGCATGAGCTGCTGTTAGAACGAATGGCATGAATAGTAGAACGGATGGCATGAACAGTTATACGTGCTGTATTGCATTTAATGGCACAGACGTCTATGTTGTACTAAGCCCTATTGAGTCCACTCAGAGTTTGACACATGTTGAAGTTGGACAGGGCATGTTATCATGCAAGTTGATGAACAGGTCCTAGTAGCAAGATATTTCTTCAACAGTGGCAAGATATTATAAATATCTTCCAAGTCTTCAGTCTGAACCACAGAGGCTCTGTAAAGGGTTACAGAGGTTATGTGGTTGGTCCTTTGTAGAGCAGTCTTCTCTGGGTTCCGAGTCTTTGGTCTTCTTTGTGCGTAAGACAGAGGTTCTGTAGGACACCTCTGTAGCTTCTGTAGCTTCTTGACCTTGATCTTTCGGAAGTGGCAGAGCCTCTGTAAGAGGCTTTCTTCACTTAGCCTATTTTTCACTACTTCTAAATACTTCTACAATGAGGAAGATTGAAGCTAACAATCTCCCCCTAAGTAGTGAAAAATAAAAATTTGACATTTAAGTACTTTAGGCTAAGTTAGATAAGACAGAGGTTAAACAATACCTCGAAAGTTCTTTCATTCAGAAATATGCCAGAGGCATTTTACATTTGAGTATTATGAAAGATAAACTGAAAATGGTTTGCAGAGATTTTGTTTGAGAATCAGATGTTGGCGTCTTTGAAATCGTTGTAGCTTCTGTTGTCTCTTTCGACTTCTCTGATCTCGTTGTAGAAACTGACGCAGAGTTCTCTTAAGCGGATTATAGCATCAATCTCTCTGATGAAAGCATTTGCAGCTTCTCTGTCCATTTGCTTGGTATCTCTGTATTTTACAAGGTTTGCTCTGAACATGTTCAGAGTACTGGTTGCGTACTTCTGACAGTCCATGGTCACAAAAAGTTTGACTTCGCCTTGTGGGTTTTGAAATACTAACCCGAACCTTGGTTCTGTAATGATTGAGTTGGGCACTACTTCAGGTGGGCAGCGATCCTCTGGTGGCCGAATGTTCAGATGTTTGAGACCAAGATCCTTTCCTAGCTGAAAGTCTGTCAAACTGTAGATCAGAAGCCTTTCCCTCATTGCTTTTCTCAACACTTGATAGGCTCTGGTGTTTGGCTTTGTGTTGTAGTTGTCCCTTGTCCATTGCAGAAGTTCAGGTAGATCATAGGGATTCAGATTCCTTAGGTCAGCATCGGCGAAGGTGGTTTCTGAATTGTCTACCCTTTTGACTCTGTAAAGATTGTACCTGACCCTTGGATAGGTTCTTGTAAAGGAGTACCTACAGAAGATTACCTTTTTTATTTTGTGGATTGAGAAGACTTCTGCTCTGGCTCTTGGCTTTGTTCTGGAGAAGATGTTCTCAAATTCTTCTATGATCTTTGGATATGTGACGTGATCTGTTGGATGATTTATCTGAAAGGGTTGTTTGTATAGGTATTTGTATACCACTTCTTCCATTTCTTTGTATGTTGGACCAGGTGGTGGTGTTTGTTTTCTGAGACTCTCCATCTGTTGAACAACTTCTGCAGCTCTACCTGTTAGTGGAATGTCTGACAGTGGCTTCAATCCATATGCCCAGTCCTCTTCTTCAGGCTTTGGAGTTTGGAAGGCATCAAAGGCGCTCTTCATCAATTTCTCTGTAGGCTTGGGCAATGATTTCTTTTTCTTGGGCTCTTCTGTCAGTTTCGCCTTTCCCTTATCTTTGGCCTTTGGATGCTCAGAACCTGTTGCCTCTGTAGGTTTGGGTGTTGGTTTCTGTTGGAATGATGGTGTTGCCTCTGTAGGTTTTGACACTTGTGTTTTAGAGGACTTTTGTGGCGTTGGTTCTGTTGGCTTGATTGGCTTTGTAACCTCTGTTGGAGGTTCTTTGGTGACTTCTTCTGTGAGTTCGGTTTCTGTGGTTTGAGGAATGTCGAATCTTCTTGCCATTCGGAAAGATGTTGTAAACCTCCGTCTTTCTTCTGCTCTTTGCGCTATTCGTTCAGTAATTGTGTTGTGCATATTTCTTAGAATAGAAGAAGCATAGGTCTTTGCTCTTTTTGGTTTGTGGGCAATAGACTTTCTTCTTGGGATGGATTGGGGTTTTTCTGTTGGTTTTGTAGTTGGGGAGGGAAGATCTTCTTCTGAGGAGGATGACAGATGTTGAACATCTACTCCAAACATTGTAGGGAATTCCACAGAGGTGGGTGTTTCCTCTATGGTCTTTTGAGCTTCTGTTCCTCCGGGTTGTTGGTTTGTTGGACTTTCTTCCAAGATGATTACCACAGGGGTGGTTGTTGCCTCTGTGGTCTTTTTAGCAGTTTCTTGTACATGGGTTTCTTCAGCAGCTGATTCCACAGAGATGGGTGTTGTCTCTGTGGTCTGTTGAGTTTGTTGTTGTTGGGTTTGTTCTGGAGGGGCTTGGTTGATGGGTTCTGCGGCTTTGGGTGCTTCTGGAAGTCCTCTGCTAGTAGCTTTCTCCCTTGTATTCTCCCCCTCAGGATGATCTGATGGACCAGGGTGGTCATCATCAGAGTCATCCTGACCCTTATCAGAAGTACCCTCTGCTCTGCAAGAAGCTTTGGGTTTCTTTGGTAGTTCTGCTCCTGCGGCCATTAACTTTGCGCATACATCATCACAGAGGCCGAATAGAGTTGCAAGCACTGCTTCTGTGTTGAAGCGCATTCTGCCGACACTTGCTCTGAACTCTTTAACGTAGTTGGCATTTGCAGTAGTGAAGGAGACGATGACTTCTGTGACCTGCTTTATCACATTCTGTCCGAGCTCTGTTAGCTGTGCTCTGGTCATGTAGTCTTTAGGCTGCATCAGCACAGTGTTGCGCATTGCTTCTTCTTGTACGTGTTTCAGGGCGTTCTGTTGATCTGCAGGTGTAATGCCCTTTGCTTTGTCGGATTTCTTGTTCAGTTGTTCAAGGAAATGTTTGACTGATTCCTTGAATGCAGAAGTTGCGGCTATCCCGAATTCTTTGGCGGCAGGAGTGGTAGTTGTTTCAGCAGAAGACTTCATCTGAGTAATGGCGGATTTCACCTCTGTGGACAGATTGTCCATTTTGGTGTTCAGGTTTAGTAAGGCCGTCGATGTTGTCTCTGCAAAAGATTTGAAAGAGCTTTGCAACTCTTTCATGGTTTGGTTCACAGAGGTGACAAGGGTTTGGAACTCATCCCTTGATACTTGTGTTCCTGTGGTAACCTCTGGAGGAACACATTCGTCTCCAGAGTGAGTCCGTGCTCCTGGGACACCTTCGTTCACCCTTGTTTGTACGTTGGGGGTGGAAGGATTTCCTTGTGATCATCGAGAAGAAACAAGAGTTTCAATCTCTACAGAAGTTCTGCGAAGAACAGTGTCCAAATCCACTCCAGAGGTGGGTATCGGAATGTTCTTCTGTTGACTCGGAGACTTGTCTAGAGTCTCTTCTTCTTTGTGCTCACTACTTCTCTCTGAAAGAAGTTTTGGCCCTAAATTGTGTGTGGCAGAGGAAACAAATTCCTCTGTAGGGTGTTCTAGTGTGATCTGGGGCGATTGATCACGAACTATAGGTGAGTCTCTCTGAGGAGACTCCCTAGGAATGGATTCCCCGGTTTCTGTGGGCGCAGAGGTTGAAAGAATAACCTCTGGCTGGATGGGTTGGGTTTGGATCGAGCTGTGCTGCTCTTGTTCAATAACACCTTCTGTAGCTAGACCTGCGGTGTTAGAAGTGTGGGTTGCACTGGGAGGGGTTTGAGGATGTGTGCCTTCTACTTCTACGGCATCTTTTTCTCTTTCTTTTTCTTTTCCTCCCATTCTATCTAAAGCTTCTGTAACCTCATATTTATTCCACTCAGCTTCTGTTTGTAGCCTAATCCTTTCCCTAGTTGCATCATCTGACATATCAATTTCTTCTGTGCCTCCTTCTGCAACTTCTTCTGTGGTGTGGTGGTCAAGAGGTGGTGCATTCCACCCAGCTGTATTTAGGGTGTTAGCAATGCCAGGGTGTTGAAGAAAATCATTTAAGCTACCTTGATGAGCGAATCGATCAGGGGATTGATTTGGTGATTGATATCCCTCTTCTGCAACTTCTTCTTCTGCAGTCTCTTCCTCTGCAGTTTCTTCGACCCGAGTCTCTGAAACTTCTTCTTCAACAACTTCTTCTGCTGCCTCTTCTGCGATGGTAACCATTTGATCAAGTGGTTTCCCATGCTTCTTTTTGGTCTTCCTCCTCTTGGGTTTTGGTGCCCCTTCTTTTGTGGGTTTTGATTTCCTTTTCTTCTTTTGTTTTGGAGAAGAGGGAGGAGCAGAGGAGCCAACTTCTGTGGCATGAGGAGGTGAAGGTTGAGTTTCTGTAATTGTTAGGATCGAATCTTAACAAGACTAATAATACTTAGAATTCAAAATTAAAGAATCTGCGGAATAGAACTTTAATTCACACAATCAAAGAACAATATATCAGAAAACACACAGCTGTTTGTATTCACTAATTCAACTCACAAGCTTACAACCAAACCTCAATCTTGATGAACAGGCTCAATCAAGACGACTTCTACTTCTCTAGAAATAGGGTTCTAAACCTTAAGGTTAATTCTCTCTAAAACAAAACGTATATTGAGACTCTCGTCGTGAATAGCTATCTATCACAATCTATTTATACAAAATAATTACAAGATAACTATCAAAACAAAATTGATCTTCTGAATCTTCTGTAAGTATATCTTCATCCATTCCATCTTTATCTCCAATATCTTCGCATACCAAACTTATCACATCAGCAGTATTAACTTCATTCAGCATGAGCAGTACTAATATTCTCCAGCAGCATTAATTCATTCCAGCAGCATTAACTTGACTCAGCAGTACTAATATTCTCCAGCAGCATTAATTCATTCCAGCAGCATTAACTTGACTCAGCAGTACTAACCTTGCTTCAGCAGTATTTATCTTGACAAGCAGTACTAACTTCACTCTAGCAGTATTAATTATGCCCTGGCAGTATTAAAGTTGTTCTAGCAGTACTATCCATACTAAGCAAATCTTCAGTTCCCAACAATCTCCCCCTAACTTGACTTTTAGAAAGAGAAGTCAAGTTTTTCAGATGATGATGCTTCCAAAACTTAATTTGAACACACAAGTCAGGATTCAATCCCAAACTTTGATTGATGATCCTTCTTACCAGGTATCTTGCCATCTTAGAATCTTTGTCACACACCAACTTAGCTTTTAGCATTCCATTCAACCTTGTCATGCTGTGCTTGTATATTTTATCCACCAAATAATACTCATGATATGCATAGTCAAGTGTTATGACATACACACCACAGTTTTCAATAAGCATCCAGTTGGTAACAGCTTGAAATTGCCTTTCTGTCAAATACTTAACTGCTTCTGTATTGAACATTAGACACAAGTATTCAAGTACCATTTTGGTGATGGACATTCCATTCTCAGTCAGCATATTTCCATACAACTTCATTCCAACCTTGTACATCTCCTCTACGTCAGATCTAGAGCATATTCTGATAAGTCTTCCCCATGTAGAACAGACTTCAAACTTCCCATCTGCTCTTTTGATTCTAATGTACTCCTTTCTCTGCTCTATCAATGTGTCCCAGAAGATGATCTCAGGAGCCATAGAAGCTAATGGTTTAACTTTGATTGGACTAGTATCAACCACAGTAATATACATATCACATTGATCATTTGTTTGTGATTGTACATTGCTTGGTTGACCTGATGGAGTTGCCACTTCTTCTTCAGCAACTTTTTGATCAGCTTTCTCTTTCACAACTTCCTCCTTAGCTTCTTCTACAATGGGTTCCACCCTAGGCTTCTTTACAACTTTCTTCTTTGAAGCTATAGACTTTGTTCTTGGTCTTTTGTTTGACACAATCTTGGTTCTTTTGAGTGATTTAACAGCTTCAGGAATGGTTTCAGCTGTTTCCTTTGTTTCTGCTGCTTCAGGGATGGTTTCTGCTGCCTTATGTTTTTCAGCAACATTAACCATTTCTGCTGCTTGAATGGTTTCTGCTACTTTTTGACTAGCAGCATTAACCATTTCTGCTGCTCTATCTGTTACTGCTTCTTTTACTATCTTTGATACCGCTGCTTCAACACTATTCTTCACAATCTCAAATACCTCTGCTTCAATCTCAGATTTAGTTACTGTAGATACAGATACTGCTTCCTTCTCACTTTCAGATATTGCTGCATCAACAAGACTCTTCATAATTTCAGCTACTGCTGCTTCAATCTCAGATACTGCAGCATTAACTGTTTCTACTGCTTTTTCTGTGGTTTCTGCTGCTAGAAACTCAGATACTACTTCCTTCTCATTTTCTGCAGTTTCAGTTACTGCTGCTTTCTCACTTTCTGCTTCCTTTGCAACTTCTGCAACCTGCTCAGCCTCCCCCTTAACCTTATGCTCATTCTCCCCCTCAACCTTTGCATCCTCCATGTTTAGTTCAGTTTCTAACTCCCCCTTTTTGGAAGCATCAGTGGTTGATCTTCTCCTTTTCAGAACATATTGAGCTTTCTTCCTTCTTTGCAGCAGCTTGGTGATCATCTTCTTATTCTTCTCTATCTTGGTGTGTTGATAAAGAACCACCTTCTTAAGCTCATCAATCTCCTTCTGCTGATTCATGACATCAATGTTGATGTTGGCAATGGTTTCCATCAATTCCTCATAAGTATATCTATCCTCACCTGGTTTAGAAGTGTTTACCTTCCTTACAGGATCATTGGAAGTTTCAGTAGGTGTCTCTTGCCTAGCAAAAGCACAACCTACTCCCATGGTTTCTTGGCGCCTGGGTCCTCTGAATGTTTTCACATTCTGAGTTGCCGTGGGGAAGGTCTTAGTGATGTTACCACTGTCCTTCTCTTTGCTAGCAGAAGTAGTGGCAGCCTTGCAGCCCACATGCTCATCCTTCTCCTTAGAGAGCACCTTCTTGGGGTTGGGAGACACCCCTGTGGTTACCCTTTTGATATTCTCTATTGGAGAATGCTCCAATAGAGGGCTTGTAGGCTTTGGGCTATTAGGAGATACACCAAGGGAAGGAACATTGTGTACCTTTCTTCTTTCAAACTTCTTGGTGATTTTGGGAGTGGGTCTTAAAAGAATGGACTGTGGGATTTCTTTGGTGATGGAAGGTTGCGATTGGCCATCAGTGGGTGTGTCTAATGGGGGCCTTGACCCTGATGCCATACCTTCAGTGGTGTGGGACACAACCATCATTGTAGAAAAACAACGGTGTGTCAACTCCTTCCGAGTCCCTAGGAATTCTTCTCATATTTGAGAAAACCTTCCCTTTAGGGGGTTTTGGCACATATACCTCAGCAGACTGAGGTAAATCCGTCAATTCATGGTTAATTACTTCTTGGACAAACCTCGGATACATGTAAAAGCTCTTTTTGGATTCTAGGTTTGCCACAAGATCATTAAAAATCATTGCTGAAAAATTGAACTTTCTGGCAGTGGCTAAGCAGACCAAGGCATAAGCAATGGTACTGCTAAACTCACTCCATCCAGTGGTTTTCTTTGAAATACAGTGCATAAGAGTATGAACAAGAAATCGCCATTGGGTGAAAAACTTTGACTTGTAGAATTTAAAAATTCCAATGGGACCTTCATACCCCATACTTGGTAAGGTCGAGAAAAGTTCATCATTAGAGAGATAGGTTATACCTGAGGCATCATCTAAGTGAAGAGTGATGCGAATAACCTCCTCTGTGACCTTCAAGGGTTTGTCACAAACCCTTGTTCGAATGATTTTCTGCCCAACTTCGAATATAACAGTGGCATTCTCCCAAAATTGCTTTTGATGCTCGATATATATGGTTGGGCACACTGTTAGGGCATGAGAGATGTGTGTGGACTTGAGGAAATCCACAATATCATGAAATCCTGCGGCCTGCTTTGGCTTCTGAAGCATCGCAATCTCATTGTGCTCATCGACAAACTCCATTGTCGTCATTCTTCCTGAGGATTTGGATAGAAAACACAGAGATTCTAGGGAGAAAAGGTTAGAACGAGAGAGAGATAAATTGAATGCAAAGAGACATTATGAATTTTGGCGGGTTGAAAGAGTATTTATAGCAGTACTAGCCCTGATTTTCTTTAAAAGCAATATTAACGACTTAGCAGTATTAACGACTGAGCAGTATTAACTGCAAGGCAGTATTAACTACACAGCAGTATTAACTACATAAGCAGTATTAACTACTAAGCAGTATTAACAACAAAGCAGTATTAACTACACATACAGTATTAACTACTAAGCAGTATGAACTACAAAGCAGTATTAATTACACATGCAATATTAACTACTAAGAAGTATTAACTACACATTGGCAGTAGAAAATATGTACTAGCAGTAGTAACTCTGCACTGGCAGTAGTAAATAATATACTATGTTTCTTGTCACAGACCTGTGATACACTTAACAGGTTGTATCTCAATTGCTCAACATAGTAAACATCCTCAAATGTCATCTTACCTTTTGACACATCACCTTTACCACTTATCTTACCTCCTGCAGGATTATTTCCAAAAGCAACATGTCCTCCATCAATTCTTTTGAAATTCTTGAGGCAGGCCATGTTACCTGTCATGTGCCTGGAGCAACCACTATCAACATGCCAGATACTCTTCCCCTTGAGCTATTGGTTGCCCTGCACATTAGATAAATCAGTTTGTTTTTATTGGGAACCCAAGCCAAAGTGGTCTTGGGTCTCCCTTGCTCATCAAAGTACTTGCACTGGGTTTTGATGAGATTTTCAAACTTAGGTACTACAGTACTGGAGTACTTTGTCAATATGATTGGTCTAGCAGCACAAAAAATAGAAGCAGTATTAACCTTAGAAGAAGTACTAACAATGTTAGCAGCACTAACACTGCTAGCAGCAGTATTGTTCTTAGAAGAGGTACTAACAGAGTTAGCAGCACTAACACTGCTAGCAGCAGCATTCTCTTTAAAAGAAGTACTAACAGTGTTAGCAGCACTAACACTGCTAGCAGCAGTATTGGCAGTAGTATTGCTTCTAGCAGCACTATCCTTGTCAGCAGTACTATCTGAGGTAGCAGTACTAACATTAGTGCTTTTGGGGACCCACATATTGACACATTCCTTTTCAGTCTGTTTTCTCATGTGGCTTTTGGATTCAGCTTGTTTCTTAGCCACATTATTCCTTGCAGGCTTCCTATAACCAGAAGAATTTTGAAAACTTCTTTGAAAACTTTTCTTTTGGTTAATAGGATTGAAATAACAGTGTTTGGCAAGATGATTCAATTTGCCACAAATAAAACAAGGTTTTGGTCTGTTAATCCTTTGCAGATCAACTCCTTGCTTTTGTGCCCACTGGTTATTCCAATTTCTTTGATTTCCCCTCTTTTTATCATGTTTTTGGGGCTTATTCTCTTGAGATTTCTTGCAAGAACAATGTTCACAAGTATTAGAGTTCACAACAGTGGTCTGTGTATAATGAACTCCCTTTCCAGTCCTTTTCATCTCATTGTTCTTAACACATGGACTTACACATTCCTCATCAGATCCTTCTTTTTCAGTCTTATTCTCAACAACTACTTCATCTAATGGATCTACTTCAGTGGCTCCTTTAGGTAAGTCCTTCTTATCCTTGGTTTCTAATAGGTCTGACTTAGAAGGGATGTAGGTGTTGTTGTAGGGTGGGGGTGTGGCATTGTACCCTATGCCTGGTTTCAACTTACTATGGATTTGAGAGTTGATTATGTTGTCCATGACTTTAGAGGCACAATTAAACTTTTCTACATCAAGTTTAACTTTCTCAAGCTCTCCTTTTAGTTTCTCACACTCTTCCCTGGATTCTCTAAGCTGGAACTCTAGACCATCCTTTTCCCATTTCCAGTAGTTTGTATCATAGGAGTGTTGAAGTTCATTGGCTTGAAAAGCCCTAATCCGTTCTTCAAACTTCTCAACAATTACTACATAGTCTTTTATGTCCTTTTCTAATCTCTTAAGGTCATCACACATTCCCTGATTGTGATCTCTATACCTTTTAACAGTGTCTATACAAGCTTGAGTACAGAGATTAGATTTTACCTCAGTGGGAAGATCTGAAACTTCAGCCATAAGAGCTTGATTTTGGATGGCCTCTTTTGCTTGATCACTCCAATCAAATCCCATTCCTTGTTGAGAGACAAGAGCTTGAATAGAGTTTCTGTTTTGATTGGAGCTTCCAGCCTGAGTTTGTTGATGGCTGTTGTGAGATGTTCCACCTCTGCATTCCCTGGCAAAGTGTCCCATCTTGTGACACTTGTAGCATTCAACTTTGGACTTGTCAAATCCAGCACCATCTTCTCTTCTTTGGGAAAAGTTGTTTCTCCCTGTCCTCTTTATGAATCTCTTCACCCTCATAGACATCATAGCCATCTGCCACTTGATATCCATCTCTTCAAGATCATCAGCATTAATCTGTTCTAAGTCATCATTAATCAATGAGGAATTAACATGACTAGAAAAGAAGGCTTCTAGTACTGAATCATTGGTCTTTTCCTGATTGACTCCTCCAGCAGCACTAACTGATTCAGGGTTAGCAGTAGAATCAGGTGATGCTGAAAGGAGTGCAGCATTATGTACATATCCAGAGGGCTTCTTTTTGGCTTCAACCTCTGCTTCAAAGACTCTAAGATCATTGTAAAGATCATCAAGCTCTTTATCTTCCAATTGGTCATTCTGTCTGAAGGACACAATATACATTGTCCACTCTTCACCTAATGATCTTAAGAACTTTCTATTAACATCATCATCCTCCATCTTGACTCCTACTGTGGCCAATTCTCCAATCAGCTTATTAAATCTATCAAAAGTTTGAGTCATAGACTCATTCTTAGTAGAAGTAAAGTTTTCATACTGCTGCTTGAGAATTGCCTTCTGATTCCTCTTGGTGCTTTTGGTGCATCAGTGCAGTGATGAAATTGATGCTGATATTCATTGGGGATAGCCAAAAGCAGAGTGCTTAAGGCCTTCATCTCTATTTGTCTGACTTTTCTCTCTGCATCAGTCTTTGGAGGAGGTCTTTTGCCATCTGGTCCAATTCTTCCTTCAGCACATGGACCATTCTCTATGATATCCCAGATGGAATAATCAGTAAGCAGAATATACTGCTTGATTCTAATTTTCCACATGTCAAACTCATTGGGTCTGAGCATGGGAACCTTAGAAACAAGAGTACTGTTTGATTCAATAGAATTGTCCATAATAATTGTAGAATTCTAAGAAACACAAGCTCTGATACCACTTGTCAGGATCGAATCTTAACAAGACTAATAATACTTAGAATTCAGAATTAAAGAATCTACGGAATAGAACTTTAATTCACACAATCAAAGAACAATATATCAGAAAACACACAGCTGTTTGTATTCACTAATTCAACTCACAAGCTTACAACCAAACCTCAATCTTGATGAACAGGCTCAATCAAGACGACTTCTACTTCTCTAGAAATAGGGTTCTAAACCTTGAGGTTAATTCTCTCTAAAACAAAACGTATATTGAGACTCTCGTCGTGAATAGCTATCTATCACAATCTATTTATACAAAATAATTACAAGATAACTATCAAAACAAAATTGATCTTCTGAATCTTCTTTAAGTATATCTTCATCCATTCCATCTTTATCTCCAATATCTTCGCATATAAAAACTTATCACATCAGCAGTATTAACTTCATTCAGCATGAGCAGTACTAATATTCTCCAGCAGCATTAATTCATTCCAGCAGCATTAACTTGACTCAGCAGTACTAATATTCTCCAGCAGCATTAATTCATTCCAGCAGCATTAACTTGACTCAGCAGTACTAACCTTGCTTCAGCAGTATTAATCTTGACAAGCAGTACTAACTTCACTCTAGCAGTATTAATTATGCCCTGGCAGTATTAAAGTTGTTCTGGCAGTACTATCCATACTAAGCAAATCTTCAGTTCCCAACAGTAATGCTTGTAGAGGTGCCTTCTGCAGTTTTCCTCTTCTTTGTTTTTGGGGTAGAGGCAGAGGCTTTTGAAGAAGACTTCTCTCCCATGAGCTCGGATCGTTTGGCTATAAAACTAAGTTGGTTAGCCATGTGTTTTGCCAGTTTCTGCTTCTTCGCTTCTGTAGAGAGGGGTTCTGCAACTATTGTACCTAGGGGGACACCTAAACGCGGGGGTGTCACAGGGCTCGGTTTTGGAGTCCTATGATCGCGTATATACTCTAACTTAAGGGTTTTGTTCTTGGCATACTTCAGAAGCTTCTGTGACAGAGGTCTGCAGTGGGTGTAGCCATCTACATGATCGGTGGGGATGTTTTTGTTCATTGGGAACTGTTTGGTAGTTGGCCCTTCCATTGGCCAGTTCTGCATCGTTAGCAGAGGTTCGAACAGGACTCCCAATATCCTTTGGAATTGCAGAGGTGGTAGATACTTAGGATCGTTCTCTCTTGCGTTTTTGGTGTTGTTCTTTCTGTCGATCGTATTGATGATCTCCTGCAGCATGATGGTCTTGTAATCGAGTGGGAGATCGTAGTAGACCCAGTACATGATGGTTAAGATCTGGTGCGAGCTCTGGTCAATGCTGCCTATCTTCCCTGTAAGGCATCTGTTTAGGATTGAAAACAAGGTGTTCCACAGAGGTGGTAGTCTGCCTCTGCGGAAGTCATTTCTCTTCTTTAGGTGGGTGTTGTACCCAAGCATTTCTACAAAATGACAGATCTCGTCGTCTGTTGGTTGTTCTGCATATTTTTTCAGTCCAAGAAGACCCCTTGTTGGTAGATTGAACTCCAGAGAAAACATTGTTCTATTGAATTTGAGTTCCAAATGTTCAGATTTGTCTGGCTTTGAGATGTACCCTTTGATAAGAGAATCATCTTTATCATATCGGCAACTTTGCCAAAATTGGTTCAAATACCTAACAGGTATTTTCTATGGGGTTCTTGAGAGTAAAGGAAAGAGAATATGGTTTTCCATGATGTGTAGAAGAAGGGCATGGGCTTCGCCGAAAGCAGTTGGTGACGGGACCAAGTAACAGTTATTTGTTTTTATGTGTAGTATCTTGTCAAAATGTTCTTGAGCAATGAAGTTCTGGAGATGGGTGGTCGGAGCAAATTCTGCTGAGTCGCCGGAATCTTCTTGTTCGGCGTTTTTGGCGAGATGGGGGTTTTCTGAGTGTTCAGACTGAGCAGGGGAGTGTTCTTGAGAGTTCGCCGGAGAGTATGCAGGGGAGATAGCTTGAGAAGATGAAGCCATTTGTAATGAGAATAAGATACTTGCAGGTTTTTACTGGGTTTCGCCGGAGAAGAATGAGGGTTCGTAAAGATTTTATGAGAGGGTAAGCTTGGGTTTTATAGGTGAGTAAAACGGTAGAATTCGAAAGGGTAAAGATATTTGGCAATGGATAAATATTTGGAATCCGTACTTGAGTTAGAACGGCGGGTTCAACTTTCCATACAAAGACGTGCCATGTACGCCCAATGAAAATGAGACACGTAGGCTATGTCAGAGGATGACAAGACGTCGTGTGCGGCCCATTAATGCTAGGCGCGTGGGGTTGTTCTTAGCCACATGATTTTCACTCTCAGTAACAGTAACCGTTACTGTTACAGAAATGCCCAAATACCAAATTCACATAAGCTCTGTGGTTTACAGAAGATCTGTGAGTTTGACAATCTTGGATTTTCACCCTTTTCTCATATATCTCATTGTTATCATGACTCTGTAGGTTCTATTTGGACCAAAACATTTGAAAAAGCATTGGAGATGTTTATTAGGATTTTAGTGAAGAAATTTAGTTCACAGAGGTTTTGAGGCTCTGTAGGAACTTGCAGAAGCTCTGTCAGGGCCAACAGAAGCTCTATGAGTGAAAATTTCTCATAACAAAAAATCTATTAACAATTTTGATCATCCAAGTTTTGATTTGTATTAAGAAATGGTTTTCGGACATATTTGAAAGTTGGTGTCCGAGAAAACTGTTTTGGAAAAAGTTTTGTGCGAGAAGGTCATGGTGTGTGTATTTGTGATTACAGAGCAGTGTTCTGGCAGAACTTCTGTTGAGTTCAGCAGAAGCTCTATGACCTCAAATTTCTCATAACTCAAAAATTATTAAAAGTTTTAATAATTTTATTTTTGAAATGTTATTCCCAGTATTTTTAGGACGTTTTTGACAAAATTTGTCCCAGAAAACTGTTTTCAAAAACCTTTTGTACGAGACATACCTTTTGGTTCTTCTTTTCTCGGCAGTGATGTCTGACTTCTGACGATATACATTCATCGACACTCTTCTTTGGCTTCCCCTTGAAAGATTAATCTCTGTAGGTCATTTCAAGGTTTCTTTTGCTCCCCCTTGATCTAACCATTTCTGTAGATCAAGTAATTTCCTTCTGCTCCCCCTTGACCTATGCTTGGATCAAAATAGGATAAGTTTTGCATAGTACGTAGGTCATGTTTACCAGAGGTTCTGTAGAGGTCGTCAGAGGTTCTGAGCAAACCCACAGAAGCTCTGTGATTTCAAGAACTATTTGAGATTGAGAATTTACATACAGAAAGAAATCAATCAAAGCAATAAATAAAGCAATATATTTATACACATATTTACAGAATATAAGCTATACTTACAGAGGATTTTCACGTCATATTGATCATTCCTAACTTACCCACCAAGAAATTGAATCTTTTCTCGTCTAAAGCTTTGGTGAATAAGTCCGCAAGTTGGTATTCTGTGGGCACGAAATGCATCTCCATTGTACCGTATTCAACATGATGTTTCAAGAAGTGGTACCTTATATCGATATGCTTGGTTTTTGAATGTTGCACAGGATTGGCAGAGATGGCAATGGCACTTTTGAAATCACAGAAGATGGGTATCTTGAATAGGATGTGGCCGTAGTCTTTTAGCTGAGTCTTCATCCACAGAACTTGAGAACAACAGCTAGCAGCAGCAACGTATTCAGCTTCTGCCGTAGATGTTGACACACAATTCTGCTTCTTGGAGGTCCAACTGACTAGCTTACCACCTAGGAATTGACAACTCCCAGAGGTACTCTTTCTGTCGAGCATGCATCCTCCATAGTTTGAATCTGTATAAGCTTTAAGACAAAAGCCAGAGTTCTGTGGATACCAGAGACCAAGATTTTTGGTCCCCTTTAGGTATCTAAAGATTCTCTTAACAGCATCATAATGTGATTTCTTAGGATTAGCTTGATAACGTGCACAAAGACATGTGGCATGCATAATGTCAGGTCTGCTAGCAGTTAAGTATAACAGAGATCCAATCATGCCTCTGTAGAGGGTGCATTCTACAGAGATGCCATCTGGATCTAAGAATAACTTATTTCCAGTGGCCATTGGAGTTTTCATGGCAGAGGTATCAGAGAGGCTATACTTGGAAAGAATGTCAGAGACATATTTGGCCTGATTTATAAAAATTCCCTCTGATGTTTGTTTGACTTGGAGTCCGAGGAAGAATTTTAATTCTCCCATCATACTCATTTCAAACTCACTTTGCATGAGTTTTTCAAAACTTTTGCATTCTTCTGTATTAGTGGACCCAAAAATTATGTCGTCCACATAGATTTGTACAAGCATTATTTCACTGTTTTTACGTTTATAGAATAAGGTAGTATCGGTTGTACCTCTGTCGTAGCCATTGACTAGAAGAAAGATAGAAAGTCGTTCGTACCATGCTCTTGGAGCCTGTTTCAGTCCATACAGAGCCTTTTCAAGGTAGTACACATGCCTTGGGAACTTTGAGCTTTCAAACCCTGGTGGCTGATTTACGTAAACCTCTTCTTGGATTTCACCGTTGAGAAAAGCTGATTTCACGTCCATCTGATAGACTTTGAAACCTCTATGGGTTGCGAAGGCTAAGAATATTCTTATTGCTTCGAGCCGTGCGACAGGGGCAAAAGTCTCATCGTAGTCTATGCCTTCTTCTTGTTTATATCCCTTGGCCACTAATCGTGCTTTGTTTCTGATGACTACTCCATCTTCATCCTTCTTATTTCTGTAGACCCACTTAGTCCCAATGGCTTGTTTCCCCCGTGGCAGAGGTACTAGAGTCCAAACTTTGTTGCGCTCAAACTGTAGAAGCTCATCTTGCATGGCGTCTACCCAGTTTGGGTCGTCAAGGGCTTCAGAAATCTTCTTTGGCTCTATCACACTAATAAAGTTCGTAAAGAAACAAAAATTAGCAGTGGCAGACCTTGTTTTTACCGTGTCAGAGGGTTCACCAATTATTTGGCTTGGAGGATGGCTTTTTGTCCACTGAGTTGTGCGTGGATGATGGTCACCAATGTCTTCGAATTGTTCTTCAGAGGCTTCTTGTTGTTCTTCTTCTTCTTCTTGTGTAGCCTCTATCGTAGTGCGTGCCTTTGTAGTTGATCCTATAGTTTGTGGAATGATTGGTATGAGTGGTGGAGTTTGTTCCTCTGAAGGCGTATAGACTTGGTCCCCTATATCCTCTGTTATTGGTTCTTCTGTGGATTATGGAGTTTGTTCTTCAGCAACTTCTGTGGTCATTTTCCTTTGTGTTTCATCTTCTGTAGATTTTTCCTCAGCATTTGCATCTGTAGCATTTACAGAAGAAGATGACGCATTATTTGGACCAGTTAGAGTCATACCTGTAGGATTTTGACCGACAGAAGATTGTTCTGCTGAAGCTCTGATTGTTCCAACAGAGGGATCAATGTCGTCGTGGAACATCTCTAGAAATAGAAGATTTAAGTCTTCTTTTGTTTGTGAGATGCCAGAGGATTCCCTTTTAAGTCCGAGTTCTGAACTGATTTGCTCATAAGTCTTCTGGAATGAATCATCAAAAGAAACATTGATGCTTTCTACGATCCTGCGATACATTGTAAGGTATACTCTGTAGGCTTTGGAAGTGGCAGAGTATCCAATGAATTTTCCTTCGTCAGCTTTTACCTCAAACTTTCCTCTGGAATCTCTGTCGTTTAAAACAAATCATTTACATCCAAACACATGAAAAAATTTGATGTTTGGCCGCCTTTTGTTGATCAGTTCGTAAGGAGTCTTGATGTGTCTTTTCACAATGGTTGAACGATTCTGTGTGTAACAAGCGGTAGAAATTGCTTCTACCCAAAAGTTCATCGGTAATCCGCATGCTGATAGCATAGTTCTTGCGGCCTCCACGAGCGTTCGATTCTTTCTTTCGACTACGCCGTTCGGCTGTGGAGTGTGTGCGGCAGAGAAGTTCTGTGATATTCCTTCTGTAGAAAGATAGGCTTCAATGACAGAGTTTTTAAATTCTGTGCCATTGTCACTTCTTAACTTCTGTATTCTGCATTCATAAAGAACTTGGATTCTTTTCATTAGATTAATCAAGATGATTGGAACATCTGATTTCTTTCGGACAAATTCAACCCATGTGAATCGCGAATACTCATCAATTAAGACAAGTATGTATTTCTTGCCACCTAAGCTTTGTATGGCAATGGGACCGCAGAGGTCGACATGAAGCATGTACAGAGGCCTAGTGCAAGACACATCTGTTTTGCCTCTGTGGGAAGCTCTTCTGAGTTTTCCCATTTCACAGGCAGAGCACAAATGATACTTATTAAATTTAACATTAGGCAAACCTTTAACTAGATCAAGTTTGACCAGTTTATCCAAGGTGTGAAAGTTCAAGTGACAGAACCTGTTATGCCATAACCAGGCTTCCTCACTTTTGCAGGCTACAAGGCAAACTTTGTCCTTGTTCTTGGAACTGAAATTCATCAGATATAGATCACCTCTTCTCTCGGCTCGCAGAAGTTCTATTCCTGTGTCTTCACTTTTCAGAGAGCAGAAAGTTCTTTTGAATAACACATCGAATCCTGTATCACAAAGTTGGCTTACACTAAGTAGGTTGTGTTTAAGGCCATCCACATATGCAACTTTGTATACATAAATGTTTTCTTTCTTTATGACTCCATAGCCTTTGATGTGTCCTTCTTGTCATCTCCAAAAGTTACAGATCCACTATCGAGTGTTTCTTTGTACGTGGATAGTAAACTTCTGTCGCCAGTCATGTGCCTTGAGCATCCGGAGTCTAGATACCAGATTGGCATATACCGCTTCTGCAAGACAATCATAGAGACTTAGGTACCCATATCCACATGGGTTCAATATTGTTAGAATTTTTCAAGTTTGCCTTAGCATTCTTGAAATATTTTTTATCTTTAGAAGAATCAGATTGTTTCTTTGTAGGTTTTGACTTTTGAATTTGAGTAGAGAGTAAACAATCTTGACTGGAGAAGTGATTATTTAGTTTGAACATAAGATCAAAGCAATGACAATATTGAATATGAGACGTGATTTGCTTGAACTTTTCATTGAATTCATTGAACTGAGCCACAGAGGCATTACATTCTTTCTTAACACTAGATTTCCTAGTACAAGAAGATATATGAATACTAGAATGGTGTTTGCAATAGCTTTGTTTAGTTCCTGCCTTCTGTGAGTCTCTTCTGTGGTGAACATATTTCTTCACTGTCACAGAGGAAAAAGATTTGTTAACTTTAGGCCATTTTCCCTTTTGTTGCCAAGTGGATTTTCGTTAATTTGCATTAAAGTTTTTGAAAATTTTGAACTTTTAGGATCTACTGAGGTCTTCTTTTTAAGATTTAACATATCAAGCTCAGTAGAGGTTTTGACTTGTAGATACAAGTGTAGAAAATCTGGGCAGATAGGTATCTCTATGATTTTCTCTTTTGGAGAAATAGTTCTATTAAGAACTTCAGAGAAGAATTTAACATCCTCTGTGTCATAGTGAACTATCCCTGATGTAACATCTGTCTCTGAGTCGTCAGAAGATGAATCATCCTCATATACAGATGTTGGGTCATTTCTTTCGACAGAGGCTGGATTTTCCGAGCATGTATCGTATGAGCTTTCTTCCTCTGTAGAATAACTTTCATAGACGGCAGAGGTTTCTGATAAGATCTCTTCAGCGAGAATTTTATCTACAGAAGATGTACAGAGGTTTTCTAAAACGTTTGTTTTCCATACTTCCAATATTTCCTTTTCAATTGTTTCTTTAAGTTTTTCTTCTGAAAAGGTGGGTTTAAACTCAGGAGCTTCTGCCGATAATTTCTTTTCGACATTTATCATACAAACTTATAGATACCAATCTGATCTTGTGTTTTCAGATATTTCTTTGGTTTGATTCCTCTATTGATAGAGGTTGAAGATGATAAATCTGTGTTTTCAAACCACACATTGATCATCTTCGTATGTTTCCTCAAGTGAGGTTTCTACAGAGATTTTAGCACTTTTACTTACAGAGAGTAAGTTTGGAAAATCTGGTTTGTTCGTTTTTCCTAACACAAACAAAGAAGACAGAGGTTTAATTCTTTTGCCTTCAACACCTAGGGTAATATCATCGTACCCTATACCCCGTCTTCCTATTTGTGAGTTTACTTTCTCATACACCTTCTGTGCATCTTTATAGTTTTTAAGTAAAACATCTCTTCTGAGTAGATCTTGCCAAAGTACCTCTCTCTCTCTTTGAAAGTATTCTTTGAGAGCTCTTATGTCTGTCGTTTCACTCCTAGAAACTGAAAGTTCTTTTGTTTTGATTTTTAGAGTAGAGGTTAATTCAGAAATTTGCCTTTTTAAAGGATCTAGATTTTTGTTCCAATTCTTTTCTACTCTTTCCTTTTCTTCAAAAATTTTGTCTTTTTCTTGAGTGAGAAGCCTTACTTCTCTCTCATTAAAGGTGAGTCTTTTATGAATGCTTTCATTTTTCTCTTTTAGTTCAATCAGTTCAATGTTAAGTTTAAGTAAATTATCATCTACAGAATTAGTACAAGAGGTAGAGTTTGAAGTGGATACCTCAGTGTCAGTGCCGGAGTCGACATCTGCCATGCCACAGAATAGGGCATTGGTGGTGTATTCATCGTCAGAGGTAGAGTCTGACTCGAAGTCCTCCTTGTTTGCCTCATAATGCCCTTTGTTCGCCATTAGGGATTTTTGCGCATAATACTCAGCCTTCTTTTTGTAAAAAGTTGAGTCCTTCTGAGGGCGATTTGGTTTACTTCTGCATTCATTTGCGAAATGGCCTGGCTTCCCGAAGTTGAAACAACCTTGGGAAGTGTTTCCAGCACGATCGTCGGACTTCTGTCGGTCTCCACCTTTATCCGTTCGGCATTCGTTTGCGTAATGACCAGGCTTGCCACACTTGTAGCATTCTTGTTGTGTGTGGCTCACCTTGTCATCTGACCTATGTCGGTCATTACCTCTGTAGTTTCTGTCGCTTGACCTCTGTCGGTCATTTCTATCATCTGATTTCTGTCGGTCACTCGATTCTTCTCTTCTTCCATCATCTCTTCTTTCACCTCGGTTGTCCCTGCCATATCGATCAATTCCTGAACCCCTCTGGTTTCCTCTGAACTCTCTTGTCAACAGAGGTAAGGATTTAGCTAATGATGCAAGAGTTATCTCTTCTTCTATCAGCCCGTCTTCTTCACTATCAACTATCACTATCTTCTTTTTCTCCTTCTTCTTCTCCTCTGTTGCTCTCTCATTTCTCGGTCTCTCTGCAGCCTCTGTAGATTTACTAACCAACGCGTATGGTGCAATGGTTAGTGTTTTAGCCTGTGCTATTTGAGGCTCCTGTGCGGCTAGTGTTCCATAGAGATCAGAGAGTGTGCAGGAGTCTAGATCTTGGTTTTTTTGTAAACACATAGACAACTGGAGCCACTCATCATTCAGGCTTTTTAGAAACATGATGTTATTTTCTTCCGAGGTTCGGTGAATGCCAGACTTTCTACATTTGTTTATGAGAGAGTTGAACCTGTCGTACGTCGTTTGCAGAGATTCTGTTGCAGAGGCTCTGAAGGCATGATATTCATTTATGTATTGTGCCCTTCGGTTTTTCTGCGTTTTAGCACCCCCTTCCAACTGTCTTTCTAATTCTTTCCAAAGATCGTGCGCTGTTTCGCATGCATCTAAGGATTGAAAAAGTTCGTTGGGGATTGCCATGATCAATAATCTTTTTTTTCTGTGTAACTTCATCTTCTGCCCTATCTTCATCTGACCACTCTCCTTTTGGCTTAGGTTTTTGATGTTCAGGGATTTCAAGAGATTCAGCAGTAGCTGGTACTCGTGGGACTATTGTCATGGGAACTTGAGGAGGGTTGTAAAGATATTGTACGAGAGCTTTTTCAGTACCCTCAAAGAAATGGATCATTCTTATCTTCCATTGAGGATACTCATCTCGAAGGAGAGTAGGAGGCTTGGTTAGTGAACCAGCAATGAAAAAGTTATTTGTATTTGTCATTATAAGAGTTTCGAAGGTTCTGAAAAGATAATATGACGAAAGAGTATGAGTCTGATGATCTGGAAAGTTTTCTGGGTTTTAACAGTCCCCAGAGTGCACTTTAATGGAGTTTTAATCTGGAAAAAATAGTTTCTTTGAAGAATACCACTTTTTGAATAAATCGAAAGATGATAGGAAAAATAGAAACTTTTCAATGAAATGAAGAACAGTTTAAAACAGAATGATGTCTACCACAAATCTTGTAACAAAGAGGATCACTTGATATTAAAAATCAAGGACGGCTCTGATACCAATTGTTGGTTCCCGTTTAGTTTAAACAAGATTAACAAATCTATTAGTTCGAGTTTATGTTTGATGCGGAAGCGTATTTGAAGAACTAACAGATAAGTTTGTGTAGAAACAATACAGAATATAAACAAACAGTGATCAGAATATGATATCTCAAAGATTACTGAGTTTCAATATATAATAAGAACATCAAGAACAGATTAAGAACTGTTTAGTGAAAGTGTAATGCTTAACAGGTTTGACGATACAAAGTGTAAGCATGAAACTTAGGTTCTTAGATAAGTCCTTAAGATTGTTAAGGAAGATCTCAACAAGAGACTTCCTTTTATACTACTCTAGGGGACCATAAAGCATGAGCTGCTGTTAGAACGGATGGCATGAATAGTAGAATGGATGGCATGAACAGTTGTACGTGTTGTATTGCATTTAATGGTGCAAACGTCTTTGTTGTACTAAGCCCTATTGAGTCCACTCAGAGTTTGACACATGTTGAAGTTGGACAGGGCATGCTATCATGCAAGTTTGTTGATCCAAACCCTCAGTGATTTGATAATGACCCTATCTTAAATACTTAGTGAAAATTGTAAGTAAACAATATGTATCAGAGTTTCACTATCGCTGATAAGTACTAAGATCTTACAGTATTGCTGATAGGAACTCTCGCACTTTTAGATTAAACATTCAGCGAACACTGTTCACCATATCGCTGAGTCTGTTCAGTCCTTATGGTGATCGCTGATATGTTAGTTGTTTACTTATGATCCCTGAAGACAAGATTCACGTCAACAAAGGTTCTACGCTGAAGTCGAAGATCAAGCTCAAGAACCAGCGACAAGTCTCCTAATGAACTGATGCGGATCAGCGAAGACTCAGATTTGTCCACTCAACGTGAAGTATCAAGTACAAGACTTCAGCTATCGCTGAACTTTATCATCTGCTGAATAGTAAATGATAATCGCTGAATCAACGAAAGCTGGTCATGAAGTCCTCCGTACAAAGTACTTTTGTCTTAACCTCCCTTGCACGCCACCGTACGAAATGTCAGAAAAGAACCTCCGAAAATCTGAAATCGTACAACCACTCTGATACTACACTGTTCATTCATGCGGCTACTAAGGTTGTCAACAAAGGTCAATGACATGCAACCAATCCGCTGATGACACGTGTAAAGTGTATACTGAATTGCATTAAATGCATGCAATATATAAAGAGATGAACTCACTTCATTTGAAGTAACTTGCTAACTCTGGACAAGTTCAAATCTCTCAAGATAGGATTTTATTAGTAATCTCCTTATCTTTCTTAGTGCAAGAAAACCTCAGTGTTCCAACTTGTTTAGATTTAGGTTTATCCTTAATCTTGTTTCCGCAACAAGCTGTAAATTGTTAATGATTTATCAATAAACAATTTAGAAAAGTAAAATAGTGTGTTTGTATTCAACCCCCCCTTCTACAAACTTGTTTAGGCCTTTCGGGACCAACAAGTGGTATCAGAGCAGATTTGTTTAATCTCATAAACAAGATCTAATCTAAGATATTTCTCTTCGTTGCTATTATCTGAAAATGGCCAACTCAAACACAAACACTCACTATATTGACAATGGTTCTCTTGCAAAACCCCCTAGATTTTCCAGAGATAACTTCAACTTATGGAAAAATAGGATGACACTCTTCTTAGAAGGTGTAGACCCTACTATACCTTACTATCTTGAAAACGGCCCACACATCCCTGTAACAATTGATCCTGCAGTTCCAGCCACTGCAACTAGGGCTGCTATTCCAGAAAGGCTGATTCCAAAGGAAATCCATCATTGGAGCGATGAAGACAAGAACAAATTGGCTATAGATACAAAAGCCAGATCCATACTATCCATGGCCCTTCCTGACGAAGTCTACCATTCCGTCATGAACCTGAAATCCTCAAAAGCCATGTGGGACACAATATGTGTTCAGTATGAAGGAACGTCTGAAGTCCAGGATTCAAGAAAGATCAACCTGGTAAGACAATACGAAAGCTTCATCTCTGGTAAGAATGAAACTCTCTCTGAAGTACATCAACGTTTTAATTGCTTAATTATGGATCTAAAAACGGTTGGTAAGGAATATTCTAACTTTGAAGTTCTGACAAAGTTTTTAGAATGTTTACCTGAAAGCTGGGACAATTATTCCATGTGTCTCAAGCTGTCGAAAGATCTAAGATCAATGACACTTGCTACCTTATATGGCACATTGCTGAATCATGAGCAATCTAGCCATCTTAAGAAGAATCTTGTAAAAGATTCCAAAAGCACCCCTGTTGCTTTAATCTCAGAGGAACCTTCTACTCAGCGACCCGTGGTCACTATCACTGAGTTAGAAAGTAACTCTGAAAGGTCATCAGATTCTGATTCTTCAGATGATGAATCCTTGGCTCTCCTGACTAAAAAGTTCAGAAGATTCGCCAAGAAGAAAATGTTTAGAAAGAACAAAACTCTTTCTATAGCTGACAAGCCTAAGTCATCAGCTTTTGTTGATAAGGCTACTGCTACTTGTTTTAACTGCGAAAAGACAGGTCATTTCGCTAACGAGTGCAGGTCAAAGAAAATCATGAGACCTTCAGCTTTTACAAAGAAATCCTTTGTTCCAAGGAATAAAGACGACAAATACTTAAAGCTGAAGGAGAAGTATGCAAAGCTGAAAAGCTTTAAGAAGAAGGGAAAAGGCCTGATGGCTGACTATGATTGGGCTGCTTCTGATGAAGAAGCCTCATCATCTGATTCTGAAGATGATGAAGCAAATCAATGTCTCATGGCCAAGATTGAAGAAGAGGAAGAAAGTTCAGACATTCCCTCCACTTCAACATCTGCCATTCAGGTATCACCTTCCTTCTTTACCAATATTGTAAATATTGATGAAGCTGATAGTCTCCGTAAAATCGAACTACTGACTAGAAGTTTATACGAAGCCATGAACGGCAAAGCTGTGGTTGAAAACCAAAATCTTGATCTCGTTGAAAAGCTTAAAAATTGCCACCTTCAAATAGAAAAGCTTTCTAAATTTGAAGAAGATTTTAAAGATCAAGTCCATTTAAATCAGCTAGTCAAAATAGAACGAGCGGAAGCTATCGCTGCATTAAAAGCTGAACAAGCTACTGTTGAAGGATGGTGTAATTCTTCAACAAAGATCACTGAGATAATTAAGGCTCAGATTCCTCTGAGTGATAAACGTGGTCTGGGTTATAAATATGATACTCCAATACCAACCACTGAACGTTCAATACTTAAATTTGGAACGTTCGTATCCTCAGTAGCTGACACTTCTTCATCTCAGTACTCCTCGTCGGTTACACCAATCCCTGAGGAAACTCCTACCTACTCAAAAGGCAAGGAGAAAATGGTTTATTCAAAACCTACCTCTGTCTCTAAAGATAAAGGTAAAGGAATTGTAATTTATCAAAATCCTCAGAAGGATACTTTAGTACCTAAGATGAATGCTTCCAAAGCCTTAGTGATTCATTCATCTGGTTCTAGAAATCAGACCTCTGGATCAGTTCAGCGACCTACTCCTAGACTCAGAGTAGATGTCCTTGGTAAGAAATCTGAAGAACTGAATGTTCGTCCTATTTCAAAAACCAATAGTGTACTTGGTGCTGGCACTTCTAATTCCAAATTAAAAGCTCAGCACTCAAGTGGTCCTAGAACTAATTTTAGTTATAGGAAATGTTATCACTGTGGACTTACCGATCATATTGCAAGTAAGTGTCCCACAGCCACCAAAGCTGATAAGATAGCTAAGGTGAAGATAGCACCCAAGAAGACCAAACCAGTTGCAAGTCAGGTCAAGGTGACTCCTACCTCTGAGGTCAAGAAATTGACCAAAGTGAAGAAAGACAAAGCTGAATCTTCAAATGCTGCGAAGACTGCTGAACCCATTCCAACCTCTTCCACTGACAAACACGTATACATGGCGAAGTGGGTACCTAAGCAAAACTAATCTTCCTTTGTATTGTAGGTTAAGAAGGGTATCTGGTATCTCGATAGCGGATGCTCTAGACACATGACTGGAAAGAAAAGCATGCTCGCTGAATACAAGGAAGAGAAGGGTCCCTCTGTGACTTTCGGTGGAAATGGAAAAGGACACACCCGAGGGTATGGTGTACTTTCAAATGGTACAACATCCTTCAGAAGAGTCGCATATGTTGAAGGGCTGAAGCATAATCTTCTGAGCATCAGTCAGCTTTGCGACATGGATAACAAAGTGATTTTCACTAAGGAATCCTGCTTTGTTTCTGACAAAAAGGAGAAGATAGCTCTCAGAGGTTATCGTTTGGAAAATGTTTACGTTATAAACATGGACTCAACAACCACTGAGAACTCCTGTTTCTTCTCAAAGGCATCTTCTGATGTCAACTGGCTATGGCACAAGAGGCTCTCACATCTCAACTTCAAGACACTGAATACTCTTCCATCCAAAGAGTTAGTTACTGTTCTACCTCAACATTCATACGCCAAAATATCCTTATGTTCAGCGTGTGAAAAAGGGAAGCAGACCAAGGCACGCTTTAAGTCCAAGCAAGTTTTCTCAGTGTCATCTCCTCTTCAACTACTCCATATGGATTTGTTTGGCCCCGTTAACAAACAATCCATCGCTGGAAAGAAATATACGCTGGTCATAGTTGATGAATTCTCTCGTTACACATGGGTAATGTTTCTCCGTTCTAAGAGTGACACCCCTGAAGAACTCATCACCTTTGTTCGGAAGATGGAAACTCTGAACAATATGACTGTTCGCTCAATAAGGAGTGATCATGGAACTGAATTCAAAAACAGTTCTCTTGATTCCTTCCTTGAGAGCAAGGGTATTTCTCACAACTTTTCGTCAGTGAGAACACCACAACAAAACGGAGTCGCTGAAAGAAGAAATAGAACAATTATTGAAGCTGCACGTTCAATGCTTAGCGATTCTCACCTGCCTACTCAGTTTTGGGCAGAAGCTGTCAACACGGCTTGTTTTACGCAAAACAGGTCGCTGATAGTCAAAAGATTCAAGAAGACAGCCTATGAACTTTTTCATGGGAGAAAGCCTTCAATCAGCTTTCTTCACATCTTTGGTTGTCAGTGTTTCATACTGAACAACAGAGATGCCCTTGGAAAGTTTGATCCTAAGGCTGATGATGGAATCTTTCTTGGATACTCCTCAGTTTCCAAAGCCTTCAGAGTCTTCAATCGAAGAAGACAAACTGTAGAAGAAACTATTCACATCACGTTTGACGAATCCCGTTCAGCGAACTCTAAACCGAACGCTGATACAGAAGAACTGAATCAATGGATGTTTTCTCATCTTTGTGATTCAGAAGATGTTCCCACTACTCATACTCATACAACTGAAAATGATGGTCCTACTATCATTCCCAATATGCAGAATAGTGAAGCTGAAACATCTTGGGTCTCAGCTGTTCCTATAAACACTATACCCGCAGTTGATCCAAATGTCTCAGAAATTCCATCTATTTCTCAGCAATCAGTGAATGAAGTGACAAATGCAAGCATTCCTCTCTTAGCTGATAATCCAGAAGTAGCTGAAGCCTCATCTTCAGTTTCTCCAGTTCAGACTGAGTCAGCGACGTATGCTCCGGCTCAGCGATGGACTGTAAATCACCCAATCGATCAAATTCTTGGTGATCCCAACGCTGGTATTCAGACTCGTAGAAGTGCAGGTAATATTTGTTTATTTGTTAACTTTATTTTTCTAACTGAACCAAAGAAAATAGATGATGCCCTCAGAGATCCAAACTGGGTCAGCGCTATGCAAGAAGAGCTGACTGAATTCGAAAGAAACAAAGTTTGGAAACTTGTTCGGAGACCAACTGACAAAACAGTGATAGGCACTAAGTGGGTCTATCGAAACAAGTTGGACGAACATGGTACTGTAACTCGCAACAAAGCTCGTCTTGTTGCTCAGGGATACAGACAAGAGGAAGGTATAGATTATGACGAAACCTTTGCTCCAGTAGCAAGACTTGAATCTATTCGTCTTTTCTTAGCATATGCTGTACACAAAAACTTCACTGTACATCAAATGGATGTTAAGTTAGCGTTTCTAAATGGAAAGCTGAATGAAGAAGTTTATGTGGAACAACCTCCAGGATTCTCAGATCCTAAGCATCCAGGTTATGTTTATAAGCTGGATAAGGCACTTTATGGCTTGAAGCAAGCTCCTCGTGCATGGTATGACACTCTTTCTACTTATCTCCACCTTGAAAAATTTGAGAGAGGTAAGATTGACAAAACTTTGTTTTTTAGAAAAATAAAAGGTCATATCATTTTAGTTCAAATATATGTTGATGACATTATATTTGGTTCTACTAACCCTGAGCTTTGTACTCGTTTCGCTGATAGAATGAAAGATGAGTATAAAATGAGTATGATGGGTGAACTAACATATTTCCTTGGTCTTCAGATTAAGCAAACTGAAAAAGGAACTTTTATAAATCAGGGAAAGTATGTTAAAGATATGCTGAAGAAATTCGACTTAACTGAAAGTTCAGCTATGAAAACCCCTATGGCACCACCGCTGATACTTGATAAGGACACAAAGGGTGTTCCTGTCAATGTCACGCTGTACCGTGGAATGATCGGCTCACTACTGTATCTTACAGCTAGCCGACCCGATATTATGTTTGCAACATGTCTGTGCGCACGATATCAAGCTGAACCTATGATATCTCATATGAAAGCTGTAAAGCGAATCTTTCGATATCTTAAGGGTACAGCGAATCTAGGTCTTTGGTATCCCAAAGATTCAGGATTGGATCTAACCGCCTATTCAGACAGTGATTTTGCAGGTTGCAAAATGGATAGGAAAAGCACCACAGGAGGATGTCAGCTCCTGGGTGGAAAGCTGGTAAGTTGGACAAGTAAGAAGCAAAACTCAGTGTCCACTTCCACAGCTGAAGCTGAGTATGTAGTCGCTGGAAGCTGCTGTTCTCAAGTCTTGTGGATGAGAAATCAACTACTAGACTATGATCTTCAGCTCTCCAAAATTCCAATCTATTGCGACAGCACAAGTGCCATCGCTATAGCAAACAATCCAGTGCTACACTCAAAGACAAAACACATAGAAATCAGATATCATTTTATCAGAGATCATGTGATGAATGGTGATATAGAACTTCATTTTATCCCAACTGATTATCAGTTAGCTGATTTGTTTACCAAACCTCTTGATGAGACAAGATTCAACTTTCTCATTAGCGAGCTTGGAATGCTGAACTTTGAAGGATAAATCTTCAGCGGTTCACATTTAATCAGCGATACGTTTATACATTCTTGTATAGGCTCTGGATAAAATAAACTTGTACAAACCATTTCATCATCTTCTCTCTGAATAAATTGGGTTAAACTGATATCAAGGTATGTTTTCTCTGACAAAACGCATGAAAATGCAAGATTTCAAATTCTTTCATCGCTGAATATCTCTTCCTTAACAGCGATATTTTGAAACTTCTTAAAACCCTCACTGATATTTCTATTCAGTGCTTCATATTTTCCAAAGAGTCCCTGAGTTTTTCTTTCAAAACCTCAGAGACAACGAAAGAATGTGAAAGGACAGTTGTGACGTCATTGCAACGGATAACACCAGGCACGCTCTTTTTCTGACACACGTTTGCACGTTTCGTTGTCTATCCAATCAAATGCAAACACGTGTCCGTGTCATGATGAAAAACTTTCCCGCTCAAGGTTTATATTTGTCTTTTACGCGAATCAATCTTTCTCCGCAAGAAAAGAACACTGTTGCATTTTGTGCTCTCAATCTTCAAGAACTGTTCATCATCTTCTTCATCAAACTCAAGGTTATTATGTTCTTATCTATTATCAAATGCGAATAACTTGTTTTCGATCTTATCATTGTTTTACACAAGATCAAACAAAAGAACTCAAAAATAAAATCATTTTCTTTCATGGTTTTATAAACACAACCATTTCATGGTTGTTCTTCAAGTTTTAAATCTAAAATCTTAAACTTGTTCTTCTTTCGTATCCATTTTAAAAAAAAAAAACTGGAATACAAGGCTTATAGGTGTTATATTCGTTTTTTTTAAAACAAGAAAAACCCTAATCTTCATTAAGACTTTTTTGTCTGAATGAAATGGACAAAATTCGAAAAATCTTAATGGAAATTTTCTTTCCACATTAAGATATTTCTTATTGTTAACATCTTTGGTTGAACTGATAATACAGTGAAATGGCAACTTCAAAGCTGAATGTTACCGCTGAGTCCATCTCCGCTGATTCTGAGGAACTGGAAATCACCAAAGCTCCTCAGGTTAAGTTTGAGCTGGATCAACTAGACTGGACAAAGGGAAACAACCTTTCAGCGCTTCTCGAGTTTCCTCCTCGGAAGCAGGTATCCCATCTAGACGACGCTGTAAATTTTTTGAAGAATAGCTCCATCTACACAGCACTGACAATCACACCTCCTGCCAGTCAGCGTCTATTATCCCAATTCTGGTACTCTGCCAGACACACCGACCTACCCTCCGCCAAAGATCCATCTAAAACCATCGACTGCATACTCAGCGATACTGAGTATGGCACCATCAAGATAACCCCCGCAATAATCCGCAAAGCTCTGAAATTCCCTAACGCTACCTCAGAAAATCCTTTCATTCCATTTCCTGACCACAAGAAGCACGCTGACAGGGAAGAAATCATTGCTTTCCTTGATGCGATGGGTTACATCTGGGAGACTGGAAGAGACAAGCTACCTGAGAAGAAGCTGACGCTGATAAAGAAATCCAAGATGCCCAGCGAAATGAACTTCATCTTCGCTCACTTGATCAGCTGCATGACAGCGAAATCCGGATCTTCTGATCAAGCCGCTCAACCTCAGCAGGCCATGGGTTACGCACTGCTGAAAGGTCTCAACATTGACTGGGCCTCCATCATCTATGAAGACCTCATTCAACGTGTTGATTCTGCCGCTGACCGACCAGCATGGGTTCCTTACCCACGATTCATCAGCGCCATCTTTCAATATGGCCTGAAGGACAGCTATCCTGAAGAGGGTGATCTGAAACTCTCTCAGATTGGCCCTAAAGTTCTCGACTTCAAGCCTGTCGCCAACGAGGTACGTCTCTCTACCCTTCTCACTCTACTTAATTCTCCGCTTTCTGTGGCTCCTTCAGCGACAATACCCCTCGCTGATTCCCAGGCCACAAAATCCATTCCTTCTAAGAAAAGGAAACAATCTCTTACCCCTCTTGATTCCAAAAGGATCAAGAAAACCAAGGAGCAACCCCAGCAATTCCATGCTGAAGACTCCTCAGCTCATTCTGAAGAGCTGAAGGAAAGTTCCGTGGTACGCTCTGCCACACCAATTCAATCCATCCCTTCTAAACCTACTTCAGCGTCCCTACACGCTGAGGTTAGAACTTTGGAATCTACCCTACCTTCTTCAGTCTCTCAAAAGACTGATGAAGTACTTCTCAGCGAATCCAACGCTGAACTTGCAACCCAACCCCAATTCTTATCCTTCGATCATCCCTCTACTTCTTTGGACACTCCTCCAATTAAAGCTGGAGATGCCATCATACAAGAAGCCGTTGAAGCTTCTCAGCGAATGACGAAGAAAGGACCTGCAGAGATCTCCATCCCTCACGGAACTTTTGAGGGAGATATGGAACACTATGGAGGGACTCGAAACTTTGATGAGTTCGTCAACGCTCCTGCAGGTACAGATCCCACCTTAAACACTGTAACTAAACCTGAAACTTCTGAGCTTTCCTTTGTTCACAAGTACTTATATGTTACAGGTCCTTATTTGGGAGACATCAACCAGTCTCTGAAGTCCATGGAGATGAAACTTACAGATCTCAACACCGGTCTATCAAATAACTCTACAGCTGTAACAAACGCTGGAGAGAATCTGACGAAGCTGACTACTGCGGTGGAAAAGAAGGCCTCCTCTGATGACATCAAAGACCTTGATAAAACTCTCGCCGACTTTGCCAAAGTGCTCTCCGACATCTACACTGACTACACCAACCTCAAATCGTCAGTTTCCACCTTTCCAGCGAGGTTACAACGCTGAAGAAATCTGTTGGTACACTCGAAGGTGATATGTCAGTGGTCAAGACCGACTTGGGCTCAGTGAAGACCGACCTTAGTTCTGTCAAGACAATGATCGAGACGCTGGTGAACAAGGCAAACAATCCATCTCCTGCTCCGGCCCCTGCACCTATTTTGGACTCATTCACCGCAGAGGATCGCCAAGAGCTGAAGAAAATCACGCCTGCTATTTCTGGCCTAGAAGACAGAATAGCTAAGCTTGAAGGTTGTGTGAAAGTCTCTGGCCCAGAAGGCAGAGACAACACCAATGCTGAGTCTACCCATTCCTCCCCCGCCCATCATGAGAAAGAGGGGGAGAAGAGCGCTGAAGATCAAAATAAGAGCGCTGAAGACCTTTCCCATGATGAATCTATCAGGGGAGAGGTAATGAAGATCTAATTACTGGACCTCAGGGAGATGAAAACCCTGAGGGAACCGAGAACCTCGCCTCTGTATCTGAGGGGGAGCAACTCGAAGAAGATGCTGAGGAATCCGAAGCAGAAGAAGACGAAGACATCGACATCCCTGAAGCTGAACCATCCTCCTCTCCAAGGAACGATGATGATGATGATGATGAAGATGACGAATTCTTTGTCGTCAAACATGCTCCTCGAAAAGCTCTTAAAGGGATCGTGATAACCGAATCCACAGGGGAGAAGACAAAAACAAAGACAAAGCACTCAGCCTCTGGCGCTGAGAAAAGCAAAGACAAAGGCATCGCTGAAGATGATAATCTGGCGATCCTACTTGCAAAGCCGATTTGTCAGGTACACTAAACTTATTTTTCCTTCCCTGATCATCTCTGAACAATCAGTTATCCTTTCCACAAACACCATACACATCCACATTTTTTTCTATCTTTTCTACCCAAGTTCTTCTACCCAGTTCTTATTTGTAAGATCGTTGCGTTTCAGCTAGTCCTCTCCCCTGTTTGAGGATATCGCTGAAAGATCTTCTATTGCGACTTCACCAATAATTCCAGCTACCGCTGAAGACATAATCCCAGTCTTAGATTTAATCTCTGAGACTGATGAATCAGAAGAACAACCTCTCTCGCACAGAAACAGACCTTCCTCAGTTTCTCAAAAGCTGAGTGAAGAAGATCAAAAGAGGAGAGAAGAAATGATAAAGCGATTCGAGGATCAGCGAATCATCCTAAGGCGCGATCAACTACCTTCAGTTCCTCCTAAGTTCAGAATTTTAAAAGCTGAATACCAAGATCATCTCAGAGCTGAACGCCTCATCGCTGAAAGGAAGGAAGCTGAAGATAAAGACAGAGAATACGCCATCAAGCTCACTCAAGAATCTGTCAAAGACCCCAAGCTGAAGCGTATTCCCATTCAAATCCAACGAAAGCTTTGGGAACAAGCCCAGAAGATCGTGGAAAAGAAAGCTGAAGTTTCTCAGACCACCCTGATCTGGTGTAAAGAGAAAATCCACTTCAGATATCGTCCAGCGAAGATCAACAAGGTATTCATCTCTGGAAGAACCTCCATCGGAGTACCTATTGTTGACATCAAACTGTTCAGAGAAGATGGCTCATCTGAAACCTTTCGTGCTGACACTGTAAAAAGGTATGGTCTCTCTGAATGGCTGGAGATGAGGTTAGCTATCCAACCATCAAAATCTAAATACAAGGATCATTTCGAAAAGCTGATAAACAGACAGATCGATTTGATATCTTCTTGTGTGGATATTCCTCCTGTTCCTGATCTAAAGCCTAAAAGAAAAAGGGGCTCTCCAAGGAAGAAACGTCAAGATTCAAACTCAGGACCTGTCATACGAAATGAAACTGGAATTGGTTTCTCTCGCGCTGAAGTGCTTGGTCCTGATCCTGATCTATCTGCCCTTGACATCTCTTTGCCACCATGTGAACTTTTCGTCCCTGGTAAAGTCATCAGTAATCCTTATGGAATATTCTTTCTTGACTACGACGGACGTAAATGCTTTCAACGGATCGCTGAGCTTCCAATCACTCCAATCGAACAGCTCAAAGATCTCATCTACTGGTGCGATTTCAGAAAAGACATTCAGGCACGACACCTAAAACCCTTGATTTTTGAAGCTGCTCTGAAGCTAAAGAATAAAGGAGAAAAGGTTCCTGACTGGATGATTCCAACTGAAAAGACAACCCTTGATGAACTTCTCATTAAGGAAGAACCCTTTGAAGGCTGACAACAATCACCACTTTCTCTATTGTATCAGTCATCCTTCAGTACTTGTAATTTATTTCGCTTGTACTTGTAATCTTTCTTATTCATATTGTAACCTGATTCAAAGATTTAAAGAAAGATTTCAGCGAATGTACTTTACTCCATCAGTACTGAAAAGATCCCAGAAAACAGTAAAAGGGACAAATATTTTATGAGTTCTTTTTATCCTTATGTTTTCATTAAATAGCAATTTTCTTTGTTGCTATGTCATAATCAAATAGGGGGAGATTGTTGATCCAAACCCTCAGTGATTTGATAATGACCCTATCTTAAATACTTAGTGAAAATTGTAAGTAAACAATATGTATCAGAGTTTCACTATCGCTGATAAGTACTAAGATCTTACAGTATTGCTGATAGGAACTCTCGCACTTTTAGATTAAACATTCAGCGAACACTGTTCACCATATCGCTGAGTCTGTTCAGTCCTTATGGTGATCGCTGATAAGTTAGTTGTTTACTTATGATCCCTGAAGACAAGATTCACGTCAACAAAGGTTCTACGCTGAAGTCGAAGATCAAGCTCAAGAACCAGCGACAAGTCTCCTAATGAACTGATGCGGATCAGCGAAGACTCAGATTTGTCCACTCAACGTGAAGTATCAAGTACAAGACTTCAGCTATCGCTGAACTTTATCATCTGCTGAATAGTAAATGATAATCGCTGAATCAACGAAAGCTGATCATGAAGTCCTCCGTACAAAGTACTTTTGTCTTAACCTCCCTTGCACGCCACCGTACGAAATGTCAGAAAAGAACCTCCGAAAATCTGAAATCGTACAACCACTCTGATACTACACTGTTCATTCATGCGGCTACTAAGGTTGTCAACAAAGGTCAATGACATGCAACCAATCCGCTGATGACACGTGTAAAGTGTATACTGAATTGCATTAAATGCATGCAGTATATAAAGAGATGAACTCACTTCATTTGAAGTAACTTGCTAACTCTGGACAAGTTCAAATCTCTCAAGATAGGATTTTATTAGTAATCTCCTTATCTTTCTTAGTGCAAGAAAACCTCAGTGTTCCAACTTGTTTAGATTTAGGTTTATCCTTAATCTTGTTTCCGCAACAAGCTGTAAATTGTTAATGATTTATCAATAAACAATTTAGAAAAGTAAAATAGTGTGTTTGTATTCAACCCCCCCCCCCCCCCCCCCCCCTTCTACAAACTTGTTTAGGCCTTTCGGGACCAACAAAGTTGATGAACAGGTCCTAGTAGCAAGATATTTCTTTAACAGGTACTCGTCTCTGAGTAGGGTGGGTAGCTTGGTTAAAGAACCAGCAGTGAAGAAGTTGTTCGTGTTCGCCATTTTGAAAGAGGTTTGAAAAATTCCACAAAACAGAGTATGAACTGCAAACTTTCAGATGATAAAGTGGATGCTTTGAAAAGTGTTTATAAGCTTAAAAACCTTGAGCAATGCACTAAAGTAGAGTTTTAACTGAAGAAACACGTTCTCCAAGTTTACCAAAGTCGAACTAGTCGAGAATTGCAGAAAAACAGAGGCTGTTTTGAAATAAATGAAGAACAGGTTAAAATTACTCCAAGTCTCTACCAAAAATCATTGTTGGAGAGGATCTCTTGATATAGAAAATCAAGGATGGCTCTGATACCAATTGATGGTTCCTATTTTACTCAACAATGATATTTATATCTATTAGTTCAAATAAGTAAGAGTGCGGAAGCGTTTTTGACGAACTAAAAGATATTCTAAGGTAGAAAAACACACTAAACCAAGTAAACAAAGTATGAGTAAACACGAGATTATCTCAAAGATTCACTTTGTATTGATTTAAATAAGAACACCAAGAATACCGAAAGTATATTGAGAAATCTGCTCTAAGGTGTGTGTGTTGTGGAAAGCTTAATTTGAAGAGCTCAACATGAGCCTTCTATTTATATTATTCACCAGGGGACAAGTTCTAGACAATAAGGACTAAGGGTACAAGACAACATCGTGAATCTGCAATCAGGTACAACGTTAATGTAGTGCGTCGTCTTCTGCTAAAGCTGTAACCCATCAGAGGTTGACACGTGGAGTTGGCAGGGCACGCCTTGTACGAATGATCTTGAGGATCTTCGTACAGCAGAAAACATGAGAGGCATGATCGTCTTCATATTTGATCTTCAAATAATCTTCTAAGTCCAGTCTTCATACCACAGAGGCTTTGTCAAGGGTGACAGAGGCTCTGTGGCCTTGTCCTCTGTGAACGTCTTCTGTTGATTCTTCACTTCGGTTCACTCGGTGACTTGGCAGAGGCCTCTGTCGATGACTACATATTTAGCCTATTTTTCAATACTTCTTAAACTACAGAAGTTGGAGCTAACAGAGCTCATATCTCGTACCCTTAGGATACCATAAACCAAGGTAGGGTGTGCCTTTCAAGTATCGAAATATGGGTTTGACGGCTCCAAGGTGTGACTCTTTTGGTTTAGCTTGAAATCTTGCGCAAAGGCATGTAGCAAACATAATGTCCTGTCGACTAGCAGTTAAATACATTGGTGAACCGATCATACCTCTATAAGTCCTAAGATCAACATCCTTACCATCGGGATCCGGACCGATCTTTGATCTTGGTGGCATCGGGGTTCTGATTGATGTACATTTCTCCATCTTGAACTTCTTCAAGATGTCGAAGACATACTTTGATTGGTTGATGAAGATCCCCATTGAAAATTGTGTTACTTGCAGTCCGAGAAAGAAGTTGATCTCCCCCATCATGCTCATTTGAAACCTGGTCACCATGAGGTTAGAAAACCAAGTGCACAAGCTAGGATTAGTTGAACCAAAAATTATATCGTCTACATAAATTTGAACAATAATGATGTCACCTTGTTCACGCTTAGTGAATAACGTCGTATCGATTTTACCTTTGTCAAAGCCCGATTCAAGTAGAAAGCTGGATAAAACCTCATACCATGCACGGGGGGCTTGTTTGAGACCATATAAATAGCCTCCTAAAGAGCTTTGTCTAAGATATACACGTGATTCGGTTTGTCTTTATCCATAAGCCTTCTGGTTGAGATACATATACTTCTTCCTTCAAAATGCCATTCAAGAACGCAGTTTTCACATAAAGAGCTTTGTCTAAGATGTACACGTGATTCGGTTTGTCTTTGTCCATAAAGCCTTCTGGTTGAGATACGTATACTTCTTCCTTCAAAATACCATTCAAGAACACAGTTTTCACATCATTCAAAATTCTTGTAGGCCACAAACGCTAAGAACATCTGAATTGCTTCAATTCTAGCAACCGGGGCATACATTTCATTGTAATCAATACCCTCTTGCTGACGGTAACCTTTTGCTACTAATCTTGCTTTGTTCCTCACGATGATACCGTCTTCATCTTTCTTATTTTTAAAGACCCACTTGGTTCCGATGATACTTTTTCCTTTGGGTCGTGGAACTAATCGCCACACTTTTAAGATTCAAACTGATTCAATTCCTCATGCATAGCTATCACCCAGTCTGGGTCTTTTAAGGCTTGTGGCACTGTAGATGGCTCCACATTACTTAGAAATAACGCGAACAAACATTCATTAGCAGTTGCCGATCTGGTTTTCACTGGATCAAACACTTCTCCTATTACTTGATGTAAAGGATGACTTCTTGTCCATTTCTTATAATACGGGTGTGTAGAAATTGTATCTTGATTGGGATCTACTAATGACTGGTCTTCTTCCGGGGTTGGCTCACTTGTTAATGTGGGTTCGGGTTGAGGCACAGATTGTTCATTGTTTGAAACAATAGGTGTAGCCTCGGGAACTTCTTGAAATATACCCCAGGAATATTGGAATCGTTCTGCTCATTAGCTTGTGAAACGGCCTCAGTTGAAGACACATCATTAGTAGCAATTTGTTGTACTATTTGTGAAGAATCAATGTCTAGTACATTTGGCCAAGAGTTAGACACAGGAACTGTTGCATCAACATCATTATTTGTTTGCTCCATTTTAGGACCAAACAAAGTAGTTTGTTCAACATTCTGAGCAACCAGATTCCTGTTAAGAACATTAGTAGATGAGTTAGAACTACCAAAATACTCATCATAAAAAATTTCAAAAAGTAGATCATGTTCAGTTTAGTGAGAATTTGAAGTTGTGTTTGATCTTTTGCAGATTTGGTGGATACTGGACAGATTTGTCCAGATGCTAGAACTCCAGTGATCGCAGGTTCTGTACAGCTTTGTACAGAAGCCAAATCCTCCGTCTCATCAAATTTGATGTTGATACTTTTAATCACCGTTTTTGAAGTCTTGAAGTATATTCTGTATGCCTTTGAGGTGGATGAGTATCCAATGAACACACCCTCGTTCACCTTTGGACTGAATTTGTTCAAGTTTTCTTTGTCGTTCAGAAAAATGCACCTGCAACCAAAAGAACGAAAGTATTTAATATTTTGGTTTTCTATTGTTTATTATCTCATATGGTGTTTTTCCAAACCGTCGGTCAATAATCGAGCGATTTTGTGTATAGCATGACGTTGACACTGCTTCAGCTTATAGAAGTAGAGGAAGATCAGAATATGATAACATATTTCTCGCGACCTCAACTAGCGTACGGTTTCGTTTTTCAATAACTCCGTTCTGTTGTGGTGTTCTAGCCGCGGAGAATTGATGAGTAACTCCCAACGATTCCAAGAAATCATCCAGAGTTTTATTCTTGAACTCTGTCCCATTATTTGAGCTTATAGTCTGAACCGATTGTTGTAGGTTGACTTGAAGAACACAACTGATCAATCATAATCCATGTAACATGCAGAATTGTTGGTTCATATTTTGCTTAAACAATGATCTTAACTTTCAGTTAGTTCAGATTTAGATATGGTGCGGAAGCGTATTTAAGAACTGAAAGATAATGTAAGGTAGAAGAACACACAATATCAAGTAAACAGTATGTAAAGAGCAGATGAGTATCTCCAAGATTACTGTATTTGATATTAATCAAGAACACCAAGAACAACGAAAGGTTTGCAAGAAACTGTTCTTAACTGTGTGTGTGTTTGTGCAAAGCTTAATCAAAGGTTAATTAAAGATCTCAACATGAGACTTCTATTTATACTACTTCTATAGGGGACATACTTTAGACAATAAGGACTGATCTACAGTAGACAAGATCGTATGAACAGTAGCAGGTACGATGTTCATTTAATACGTATGTTCCAATTCTGACAGAGCCCTATCAGAGTTTGACACGTGTAGTTGATGTCAGGGCACGCCTGGAACAAGTGGATGAACGGATCCTGGAACAGTAGAAAGATATTTGTAAATCTTCCAAGTCTTCAGTATAAACCGTAGAGGCTCTGTCAAGGGTGACAGAGGTTCTGCGGCTTGGTCCTCTGCGAGCAGTCTTCTGCTGATTCTTGCCTTCGGTATTCTTGGGGACTCTGCAGGGCTTCTGTCGAAGACTGTTTCTATCTTCTGTTGGTGTCTTGGCAGAACCTCTATCAGAGATTCCTATACTTAGCCTATTTTTCAATACTTCTATAAACAGAAAGATTGGAGCTAACAATCTCCCCCTAAGTATTGAAAAATAAAAATTTGAATCGTGCAGAATTTTCTAGGCTAAGTATATTACAAAGTAAACTAAAGTCCTTTCTTTATAGAAATATGCCAGAGGCACTTACATTGTATTACACTATGATAAATCCCAGATCTCTAGCAATAAGATATGAATGTAGTGAGAGAGAATCTATAGAGCAAATATGTCATCCATGTATTGAGCTCAAAGGATTACAAAAGGTTTCTAAAAGATTACAAAAGCTTTCTAACAAATGAACTACACAAGCCTATTTATACCCATGACATACAAGGTATAAAGGCATTCACAATACTGTATAGACTCATATAGTACATTGACTTTTACAGTAAATCTTGAATACAACAATGCGCTAACACATTATGAAAGGAAAGACTTGCGAAGGTTCGTAGCAGATTTAGACGTTGGCATCTTTGAAGTCGTTGAAACTTCTGTTGTCGAATCCTACGTCTTTGAGCTCATGATAGTAATTGATGCAAAGGTCTCTGAAGTTGATTACAGAGTCGATTTCTCCTATCAGTATATCAGCGAGAGCCTGATCCATTTGCTCTGTTCCTCTGTGCTCCACTAGAATTGCTCTGAACTCTTTCAAAGTATTTGTTGCATACTTCTGAGAGTCCGTTTGAATGAACAACCTTAACACCCCATCAGGATCTTGAAAGACTAACCCAACTCTTGGGCATGTGATGATCGAGTTTAGTATTGCAGAGGTTGGGCAGCCATCTTCTGGTGGTCGAAGATTCAATTTCCTTACTCTAAGATCTATGGTCAGTTGAAAGTCAGATATGCTGTAGTGCAGAAGTTTCTCACGCATGGCTCTTTTGATCACTCTGTATGCCCTTCGATGTGCATCAGTTGTGAAATTCTTTTTCGTCCAGTCCAGAAGATCAGGTAGGTCATATGGACTTAGGTTTCTTAGATCAGCATCTGAGAATTGGTGCTCGGTTCTGTCTGTCCTTTTGACCTTATATATGTTATATTCGATCCTTGTGTTTCTGGTGCGAGAGAACTTACAGTATATTACTTTGTCGATGTTCGAGATGGAGTAGACTTGATAAGCAGGCTTGGGAGTTGTTCTGTAGAAGGTGTTCTGCATTTCTGTGCAGAACGTAGGTTCTTGAATGGTTGGATGCAGAGGAACTATGGCAGATGTGTTGTACAGATATATGTGTACAACTTCTTCCATCTTTCGTGGAGGTGCGCCAGGTGTAGGCATTGGTCTGCGCATATTATCCATTTTCTTCTTGATCTCTGCCACTTGATCCCCTGTGAGTTGAGCCGTTGGATCCAGAATTGGTATGTATGACAGAGGTTTCACACCAAAGGCCCAGTCTTCTTTTTCGGGCTTTGGAGTTATGTAGGCAATGAAAGAGCTTTTCATCAGTTTCTCTGTAGGTTGATGCTTTGGTTTTTTTTGTTTGGGTTCCTCTGTTATTATTGTTTTGCCCTTGTCTTTTGCCTTTGGCTCTTCTGCTCTTTCTGTTGGGGTTGCCTCTGTTGGTTTTGTCTTTTGAAGTTCTGAGGGCTTGGTTGTTGGAGAGGTTGGTGAGGCTTCTGTAGTCGTGCTCAAATGTTTTCCTTTGTGAGCAATCGACTTTATTCTGGCTTTGGGTATGGAGGATGGAGATTTTGGTTATGTTGGTGTTTTTGGTGTTGGGGAAGGGAGGTCTTCTTCGGAGGAAGATAGGATTTGTATCTGTTCATTTGTTGGTTGATCTTCTCCGAAGACAGTAGTTTCCACAGAGGTGGGTTTTGCCTCTGTGGATTATTGTTGTGGAGTTTCTTGGGTTTGAGTTGGGGGAACTTGGGAGATGGGTTCTGCTGGTATTGGAGTTGGTGCAGATCGACCTCTGTCAGTTTCTTTCTACCCTGATTTCTCCCCCTCAGGATGATCTGATGAATCGTCAGAGTCGTCATTAGAGTCATCCTGGCCCTTATCTTTCGTGCCCTCTGCTCTGCATGATGTTTCTGCCTTTTTAGTTGGTGCTGCACCGGCTGCTATCATCTTTGCGCAAAGGTCATCACAGAGGCCAAGCAGTGTTTGGACCTCTGTTTGTGTGTTGAAGTGCATTTTGCCTACGCTCTTCTGAAATTCTTTCACGTAGTTAGCGTTGGCAGTGGTGAAGGCCTTGATGAATTCGATGATTTGGTCGAGAACTCCTTGCCCTAGTTTTGTAAGTTGAGCTCTGGTCATGTAGTCAGTGGGCTTCATGGCCAGAGTGGCTTCTGTCGTTTGCTCTTGAACTTGCTCGAGGGCCTTCTTTAAGTCTGCAGAAGTAATGCTCTGAGGGGTTGAGGATTGTGCTTTCATCTTTTCAATAAGCTTTTCAACAGAGCTTTGGAAGGCAGAGGAGGTTGCTCGCTCGAAATCAGTAGTAGTTGCGGCAGAGGTAGTGGCAGTGGACTTCATCTGGGCTAAGGTAGTTTGCACCTCTGTGGACAGGTTGTCCATTTTGGTGTTCAGTTGTGTGAGCGCCTTCGATGTAGTTTCTGCAAAAGTATCAAAAGAGCTTTTCAACTCTTTTAATATATTGTCCACAGAGGTGACAAGGGTTTGGAATTCATCCCTTGAGACATGTGGACTTTGGGTAACCTCTAGGTGAACACATTCGTCCCCAGAGTGAGTCCTTATTCCTTGGACACCTTCTGTCGCCCTTGTTTGTATGTTGGAGGCGGAAGGATTTCCTTCTGATCCTCGAGCAGAGGTTTTTAAGGCCATAGATTCTACAGAAGTTCTGAGAAGAACATTGTCTTGATCCACTCCAGAGGTGGGTACAAGAGTATCCTTCTGTTGACTAGGGGACTTGTCTAGAGTCCCTTCGTCTATGTGCACTCTAAGCTCCTCTGAAGAGCTTTTTGGTCCTATTTGTGTGTGCGTGGCAGAGGAAACAAATTCCTCTGTTAGGATATCTATTGTGGTCTGGGGTGATTGACCACGAACTAAGGGTGGGTCCTTTTGAGAGTACTCCCCTGGAAAGGTTTCCCCGGATATGATTGGCACAAAGGTGGAAGTAATTTCCTCTGCCCGGTCAGTTTTGGGTAGGTTCGAGTTGTACGGCTCTTTTTCAATATTACCTTCTACCACTAGACTGGCGGTAATAGAAGTGTGGGTTGCACTGGGAGTTGGTTGGGGAAGTTGTTGTGCCTCTTCTTCTGTAGAACACCCTAACCTAATAGTGTCACCTCTGTCCTCTAACTCGTTAAAATCCCCCAAATGCTCTGCGGTGTCCCCTTCCTTTGGGCTTTTGCGCTGTACATCATATTCAGGTTGGAGGAAGGGGTTTTGTAGAACTTCTTGGGTTTTTACTTGAAAGCTCTGTGGGGTTTGATCATCCTCCTCCAAGTCAGAAGAGATTCTGAAATCTGGTTCTTCTGCTGATTGATTTGAGAGGGGTTCTGCGGTCCACTCGGCTGTGTTCAGAGTATGGGCGAACTCTTGTTGTTCGATGAAAGTGTTAAAGTCACCCTGAGCTTCTGCATATTGGATGGGTGAAGGAGATAGCAGAGGTTCTTGCTGAGTTTCTTCTAGCAGATCTGCTTCCTCTGCAATTGATTGTATAGGAGAGTTGGTTCTCTTGGATTTCATCTTCTTGCTCCTCTTTGGTTTGGGGGCACCCTCAGACGACTTATGTTTTCTCTTTTTCTCTTTAGGAGGGGGAAGAACAGATGAATATCTCCAAGATTACTGTATTTGATATTAATCAAGAACACCAAGAACAATGATCTTAACTTTCAGTTTGCTTAATTGTTGGTTCCTAGTTTGCTTAAACAATGATCTTAACTTTCAATTAGTTCAGATTTAGATATGGTGCGGAAGCATATTTAAGAACTGAAAGATAATTTAAGGTAGAAGAACACACAATATCAAGTAAACAGTATGTAAAGAACAGATGAATATCTCCAAGATTACTGTATTTGATATTAATCAAGAACACCAAGAACACCGAAAGGTTTGCAATAAATTGTTCTTAACTGGTGTGTGTGTTTGTGCAAAGCTTAATCAAAGGTTAATTAAAGATCTCAACATGAGACTTCTATTTATACTACTTCTACAGGGGACATACTTTAGACAATAAGGACTGATCTACAGTAGACAAGATCGTATGAACAGTAGCAGGTACGATGTTCATTTAATACGTATGTTCCAATTCTGACAGAGCCCTATCAGAGTTTGACACGTGTAGTTGATGTCAGGGCACGCCTGGAACAAGTGGATGAACGGATCCTGGAACAGTAGAAAGATATTTGTAAATCTTCCAAGTCTTCAGTATAAACCGCAGAGGCTCTATCAAGGGCGACAGAGGTTCTGCGGCTTGGTCCTCTGCGAGCAGTCTTCTGCTGATTCTTGCCTTCGGTATTCTTGGGGACTCTGCAAGGCTTCTGTCGAAGAAGGTTTCTATCTTCTGTTGGTGTCTTGGCAGAACCTCTATCAGAGATTCCTATACTTAGCCTATTTTTCAATACTTCTATAAACAGAAAGATTGGAGCTAACAAGAATCAATCCAAAATCGAAGAAATCCTCCCAAAGTGTCGAACTTCAAGAAATAGCCAAAAAATTCGTGAAAGCTAGTGTGATCTGATTTGATTGCTTGCTCTGATACCAATTGCGATCCCAGAGACAAGTAATCAAACACAAATAGACATGCCACAAGTCATCCCACTATTAATCACAATGATATGAGTTACAAGGTGTAGAGAGAATTACAAGATAGTAGGAAAGCATGAACTAGTTACAAATGAACTAACATAAGGTATTTATACCTAATCATAGAATATACATAATAGGTCCCTCAACTTGATACAACTAGAATTATGGAACTAACAGCGTCACTACGAATTAATAAAGATTCTAGATTTCAACATACGCCCAAGAAATTACAATTAATCCCTGCCTATATCTTGGTACAGAAATGGGAATTACAATTAGCCATGCCTATTCCACATTTCAAAATAAAGAAACGATAATTACAATTAAACCATGCCTATTCCACGTTTCCAAAATAACTCTCGTGCCTATGGATCCATTACACTTAATCATATTTATAAATACACATGCGTACACATCGTCTTCTCATATGGTTAATGTATATAAGAAATAATGAAAATTAACGTAACATCACACGGAGAATCATCCCATATAAGATTTTTCATTAAATCTTCTCAAAATAGAAAACTCCATTTAGTTATTCTATTTTTCTCAATTATTAACAAATTTGAATAATACCCTTAGTTGGTTTTCATGACATCTTCCAACAGTAATTTCATCCGGATTCAGGTTAAAAAGAAGACAGTTCGGATAATATCCGGTAACCAAGAAATCCGGGTAACATCCATATCCTGAAAACATAATAATCCGGTAACATCCATATCCGGAAAACTTAATAATCCGGTAACATCCATATCCGGAAAACTTAATAATCCGGTAACATCTGGTATTACCGAAAAATCACACTATCCGTATTTTATCGAAAAATCACCTTATCCGGGTATTACCGGAAATTCAATTTATCCGGACATTACCGGAAATCCATATTATCCAGACATTATCGGAAATTCACTTTATTCGGACATTACCAGAAATCCATATTATCTGGACATTACCAGAAATTCACATTTTCCGGACATTTACTGAACAATCGAACTCGTTCGGAACATTCTAACTTTTATCAAATCTCCATAGAATTCAAATAAATACTAAATTAACTTCTTTAGACCAACAACCAACTCTAAGAACAATCTAAATGTTCAATTATCCAATCTTCTAATATGAATACCTATAACTTTTAAAAGAAGGAGATGAACTCACCTGGATAAAACTCAGAGTTGACATCAAATATATCAAGCTTCTAATCATTTTCTCGCCAAACTGAATCGATACCCTAATTAGGTAATGCAATTCACAATCGTAATTCTTAAGTAGTTCTAACCAACGCCGTTGTCTCATATTCAGCTCTTTCTGATCAAAGACATGTTTCAAACTTTTATGATCAGTAAAAAGGGTGCACCTCGTTCCATACAAGTAATGCCGCCATAGCTTCAAAGCGAATCCGACTGCTGCCAGTTCTAGGTCATGGGTAGGATAATTCTTTTCATGTTCCTTAAGTTGCCTTGACGCATAAGCAATCACTTTGTCGCGTTGCATCAATACACAACCCAAACCCATCTTGGACGCATCACTATATACCACGAAATCTTCTATTTTTTTCGGGTAATGCAAGAACAGGTGCTTCACATAGTTTCTTCTATAAAGTTCTAAAAGTTGTTTCTTGCTTTTTAGTCCATACAATCTTTAAATTCTTTCTTGTCAGAACTGTCAAGGAAGAGGTAATCTTAGAAAAATCCTTTATAAATCTTCGATAATAACCCGCTAATCCTAGAATACTTCGAATCTCCGACGAACATTTCGGTGGTACCCAGTTCATCATTGCTTCTATTTTTGCTGGTACCACTTTGACTCCTTCGAAATTGATTACATGACCGAGGAATTGTACTTCCTTTAACCAAAATTTACATTTTTAAAATTTAGCATATAATTATTCTTTTTTTTAAACCTCTAAAACTTTACGAAAATGAAACTCATGATCAGTTTCATTCTTTGAGTAAACAAGTATGTCATCTATAAACACGATAACGGACTTGTCTAGGAAAGGTCGGCACACTATGTTCATTAATTCCATAAACACAGCGGGAGCATTTGTTAACCCAAAAGGCATTACTAGAAATTCATAGTGTCCATACCGCATTCTAAATGCTGTCTTGGGAACATCATCATTCCTTACGTTCTCTTGGTGGTATCCCAACCGCAGATCAATCTTTGAAAAACATCCAACACCTTGAAGTTGATCAAATAAGTCGTCAATTCTAGGGAGTGGATACTTATTCTTAATGGTCACTTCATTCAATTCTCTATAGTCAATGCACATTCTCAGAGTACCATCTTTCTTCTTTACAAATAATATTGGAGCTCCCCAAGGTGACAAACTTGGCCTGATAAAACCCTTTTCAAGCAATTCTTGGAGTTGAGACATCATCTCCTTCATTTCCGTCGGGGATAGTCTGTAAGGTGCACGTGCTATTGTGCTAATCCTGTAACAAGATCAATCTTGAATTCCACTTGCCGTTCTGGTGGTAAGCCTGGAAGATCTTCAGAAAATACATTTGGAAATTCAAATACCACCTTCATATCCTATATCCGCTTCTTTTCTACTTTAGCATCCAACATATATGCTAGATATGGTGAATACCCTTTTACTAAACACTTGCGTGCTTTGGCTATTGAAATCAGCGGAACATCCCCTTTTTCTTCTCCCCATAAATGAGTACATCATCACTTTCGGATATAGGAATCTGAATCAACTTTTTAGCATAAACAATTTCTGCTTTGTTATTTACTAACCAATCCATACCGACAATTACATCAAACCCACCTATCTCCATTAGGGTTAAGTCAATTAAAAAATATTTTCCTTCTATCATGACTGAACAACCTTCAAGTATTTCACGTACTAAGACTTGACAACTATTAGCTACTTCAACAACTAAGGCATCTTTCAAAGTAGTGACAGGCACAACTAACTTTTGAAAGAAAGGTTGCGACACAAAAGACAAATTGGCACCACAATCAAACAATATACGAGCAGGTATGGAAATAACAAGAAGTGTACCAGAAACCATATCCGACAATTCCTTTGCTTCTTCGGCTGTTATGTGAAAAGCCCTACCCGTAGGTCTTGGTGTACTTGGCTTCCTTTCTTGATTCCCACTGTTTTTCAATTTCGGGCAATCCTTGTGAAAATGTCCTGTTTCTTACATTTAAAACATGTTGGTCCTTGGATGGGACAGTTCCCAGTTGTGTGACCGCTCTTTCCACACTTGAAACATTCGTTGGGGATTACACGACACAGACCAAAATGCTCTAATACCCGAATAATGTTATCAATTATTTTGTCTTTAATTAGGGTATCGATTCAATTTGGCGAGAAAAGGATTAGAAGCTTGATATATTTGATACCACAGGTTTTTCAATTTCGGGCAATCCTTGCAAAAATGTCCTGGTTTCTTACATTTAAAACATGTTGGTCCTTGGATGGGACAGTTCCCAATTGTGTGACCGCTCTTTCCGCACTTGAAACATTCGTTAAGGATTATACGACACGGACCAAAAAGTTTAATAATACCCGGATAATGTTATCAATTCTTTTGTCTTTAATTAGGGTATCGATTCAGTTTGGCGAGAAAAGGATTAGAAGCTTGATATATTTGATACCAACTCTGAGTTTTATCTAGGTGAGTTCATCTCCTTCTTTTAAAAGTTATATGTATTCATATAAGAATATTGGATAATTGAACATTTAAATTGTTCTTAGAGTTGGTTGTTGGCCTAAAGAAGTTAATTTAGTATTTATTTTAATTCTATAGAGATTTGATAAAAGTTAGAATGTTCCGTACGAGTTCGATTGTCCAGTAATACCCGGATAATTGATTTTCCGGTAAATGTCCGGAAAATGTCCGGAAAATGTGAATTTCCGGTAATGTCCGGATAATATTTTGTTTCGGTAATGTCCGGATAAAGTGAATTTTTTATAATGTCCGAATATTATGGATTTCTAGTAATGTCCGGATAAATTGAATTTCCGGTAATACCCGGATAAGGTGATTTTCCGATAAAATCCGGATAGTGTGATTTTTCGGTAATACCGGATGTTACCGGATTATTAAGTTTTCCGGATATGGATGTTAACGGATTATTAAGTTTTCCGGATACGGATGTTACCGGATTATTATGTTTTCAGGATATGGATGTTACCCGGATTTCTTGGTTACCGGATATTATCCGAACTGTCTTCTTTCTAACCTGAATCCGGATGAAATTACTGTTGGAAGATGTGATAAAAACCAACTAAGGGTATTATTCGAATTTGTCAATAATTGAGAAAAATAGAATAATTAAATGGAGTTTTCTATTTTGAGAAGATTTAATGAAAAATCTTATAGGGGATGATTCTCTGTGTGATGTTACGTTAAATTTCATTATTTCTTATATACATTAACAATATGAGAAGATGATGTGTACACATGTGTATTTATGAATGTGATTAAGTGTAATGGATCCATAAGCACAAGAGTTATTTTGGAAACGTGGAATAGACATGGTTTAATTGTAATTTCCATTTTTTTATTTTGAAATGTGGAATAGGCATGGTCTAATTGTAATTCCCATTTATGTACCAAGAAATAGGCAGTGATTAATTGTAATTTCTTGGGTGTGAGTTGAAATTTAGAATCTTTATTAATTTGTAGTGGCGCTCTTAAACGTGATAGTGTGACTTACTTTGTGTTTGTCACACTCATAAAATCGGGTCTTCCCCGTCCTCGAAAAATGTTATGTGTATGTATTGGAAGAAGAAAATGTCATTTTATGTATAATGTTTAATTGTACAATTTCAGAAAGTTTGTCATTCTTTTTATTTTAATCTGGATGTTCTCACTAGGTGTAAGCCTAAATTTTTTCAAAACTGATTTCTTTATCAGGTTATAAGGCTGGTGGGGCACATATGGGATGAGTGAAGAGTGGCATATGGATTATAGCTTTTGAAGACTTAATGGGATGTTTTAAATTTGAATGGAAGATTTTTGGAGATCCTGTAGACAACCAATTATAATCTAGTCTTGTGTAGTTATAGTTTAGATTAGTAGGTTGTTTATAGTGTTTCTCTTGTAATTACAGATTTCCATTCCTTATTCTCCATTTATGAATAGAACTTCCAAATGGTTTTTGTTGTAAACTCTATGTTATTCTTAAGTTTAAATTTATTCGAATTTTTAGGGTGTTTCAGTTTGGTATCAAAGTTGTAGTTTAAGAGATCTAGGTATGATAGTAAAATACTTAGACTTAAGTTGTGACAAATAAGTTATGATTGTGAGTTTGGGTAGAATTATTAAGATAAGATGGTTTCTGAGTTGACGAAAATATGTTAAGTAAGAACTATAATGATAGTAATGAGAATTCTTATGTGTAGTATGTTCATAATTTCAATTAGCTACTGCTATTATGAATATATTGTTACGTAAGTATACTTGTTTCTGATTGTTATGGTGATTAATGAATGTCAAAGTACGTTTCCTTGCGTTCGAGTTATATATAGCTCTTTTCTTATTTTTATCTTTATGTGCATAGCAGAATTCAATGGTTAATACGCCAAGTAGACATCATACCTCTCCTGAGGGTTGTGCGGTAAATGAATTTGTAGTACATCAACAAGAAAGGGTTGAGGCTAATGCAAGCCAACCTAGGCCACCTATTATAGGAGGAAGAGAGGATCAAGTTAATAGGTCCAATGTTGGCCCTTCTAATCCAGTAATGATGGAATCAACATTAGAGTCGCATATGATGTAAAATATGATGAGAGTTATGAAGCTGCAATGACTCAACAACAAGAAATGTTTAAGAAATTAATGGATGACAAGAATGCTGGGTACCCGAGACCAGAGACAGGTGTTGACAATGAATTCTCAACTACTAACCCGACAACAAATGCTAAAAGGACAACGAAGAAAGTTTACACTTACAAGACGTTCCTTAGTTGTAAACCACCAGAGTTTGCGGGATCAGACAACCCAATTGTGTGTATGAACTGGATTAGGGAAATGGAGCAAGCATTTAGAGAGTGTGAATGTGACGAAAAGTCGAAAGTTAGATTTGGAGCCCAAATGCTGAAAGGGCATGCTCTTACATGGTGTTACATCACATGTTGAGGCTCCAGTTTTGGCGACAATGAACTGGGAGTCGTTAAAAATTAAATTTTGGAAGAATATGCAACGAGAATGAAATGGATCGTATTGAAGAAGAATTCCGAGCACTTAAGAAAGGGAATTCATCAGTAAGTGTAAGTTCAGGATCCAATATTACAATCAATATAACAATGAATAGAATAGTAATTGAGAAGTAATTTGATCAAGAACACTTGTATTCAATGAAGAACAGATTTACAGATCTTAGAGAGAGCGTATCTCAAAGATTACAAAATATGAATACAAGAATATGCGGGAAAAGTTATGCCAAAGATTAGTTAGCTTACATTTGCTAACTCCTATATATACTACAACGGAAACACTAAAGCTACAGTACATATAAGAAAGACTAATAGGAACAATACACGTGTCCTAATTAGTTAACTAAGTACAAAGGAAAGTATCTAGTTATGAGTTATGCACAGGTTGTTCAGAACTTCTGAACATTCATCTGATTAAGCTTCTCAGAACTTCTGACTCTTCTTCTCAGACTTCAATACTTAGCAAACTATCAGAGTATTCCTTCTGAGCCTTCTTGGTCAGAACTCTGACTCTTCTCTTCAGAACTTCTGAGCCTTCTTATCAGAATTCAACACTTGGTTTATTGACAAGACACAGATCTAACAATATCCCCCTTTTTGTCAAATAAACTTATACTTTGTATCATCAAGCTCTTTCAATGCAGGAACAATTTTATGTAACAGCACATTTCTTTGAGTAAGTCTCTTGTCAATTCTATCAATAATTTCCTGAATAGTTTCAACTTGCTGAGTGATCACTTCTTGAGTCATATTAGCTTGCTTTACCTTCAGCACCTTTTTCTCCAAATTATGCTTGATGAATCTCAAAGTTCCAGAGCTATATTTTGCAGTCTCCTTTGCTCTGAAAAAGATCTTTTCACTCTTGTTTTTCAAAAAGACTCCCAATTCTGGATGTCTGGACACACTTCCAGTTCTTAATACTTGCTTCTGATCATGATATGTGATGGGTCTTGAAAGATAGACACCTGGCCTTTGTAGATACAGAGCTATTTGAAAATCTGTATAACAATGCCATCTTAGGATGTAAAACATATCTTCAATCACTACACTCCTTGCCTTCCTTTCATTCTTATCTTTGCTTGATTCTTTGAAGCACAACATATTGTGTAGTCTGTAGAAATCCATTACTGATAGCTTTTCAAAGTTTGCATCAGTAAAATAGTACACCTTTCCATCTTCTCTCAATACTTCAAAGGATAAGTATTCTTGCTTTCTGAACTGCTTGATCTTTAGTTCTCTGATCCTAGTGATTAGAAAATCTGAATACACATCTTTCTTTGGTTTTCCAAGACATCTTGACTTCTCAGCCAACCAGATCTGAGTCTCTTTTGGTTTGTCATGATATACACTTAGAAAGTTTACTTCACTTGGATTAAAGAAGTTTAGCAGATTAAACTCTAGAAAATACCCATTCACATCTACAGATCTTTCATCTTCTTTTGGTTCTGACTGTTCAGGTTGATCAATACTTGTCATTTGATCATTCTGAGGAGTTGTCTCTTGAATTTCTTCTTCAATTTCTTCTGAAAAGACCTCATTCACCTCATATTCTGTTGGAAACACAAAATCACTATGCAACATCTTTTTAGGATTTTCTTCTGATAATAACAATTCACCACAGCTTCTGACCTGACTTCTAAGATCGATCCTTCTTCTCACAGCTTTCACACGTCTTTTCTTTAGATTTTCCCTTTCAGTTTTGGAAACTCTCATTTCAATTAGTAACCAACTCAAAGTTGCATTACTATACTTTACCAATTCCTTTAATCTGAACAGCTCAAGATTTCCTTGATTACTATATGCATACCCTTCAGATTCCATTCCTTCATTTATAAAACCCTTCATAATCAAACCACTTCCTGGAATCTGCATTGGACAATTCAAATTGCACTTCTCTTTTCTTCTTTCAATTGCCAACTGGAAGTCATACATATACATATTTCTGACATAGATGTCCAGAAGTCTTCTACATTCAATCTCTATCCAGGCTTCTTCAGTACTGGCAAAGAACTTAACAAGAAAGATCTGATCTTCAAGAGTTAATCTGTGGAAATCAAAACTTGATAAGAAAACCTTTACATCTTTTTTCTTTCAATACTTCCAATTTTACATACTTCAGACCATCAAATTCTTCTGTCTGAAACATCAATACTTTCTCAATTCTTTTCTAAATGTGTAGCCTTGAATCAGGAATTCTGAATCTGTTTGAGGCTTCTGCATAGATCATCTGAAGTTTTCCATCCATGAAACCATCAATGTTATTTTCTAAAACAACATAGTCTCCTTCTGTGTGGTATAGATGCTCATATGTTTCCTCTGGAAAAATATCACCGTGAAATTGTCCTGCAAGTGGTACATCACTCATATCTAGAACAAAATCACACAAAGGCTCCTTTAAGATTGGAAAGTTAATCTTAGGAATCTCAATTGGCTTTCTGAATAGATATTCTGAAGGCATGAAGTATTCTTTAACTTTTTCATATTCTTCTTTAATATCAGCAATGTCATCCACATAGTTAAAATAGAAATCCTCTTGAAATTTCTGAGAATAACCAACAGTACTATCTTCCTCTCCCATCAGATCAATACGTCTTACCATCTTCACATCCCTTTGAATTTTCTAAACATTGAGTGCTCTGACTAACTCATTGTGCATCCTTCTGATCAAAATCTCATTCAATCTCCTTTCTTCTGACTCAGAGTCCACCAAACTAACTTTGACATATGGGACAATATCTGTACACGTGTTCACAACCACTGAACTCTCAACTGTTTCTTCTGATCTCAACACAGGTTCCTCAATAGCTTCAGTTTCATCAGAATTATCTTCCATTTCTGCATCTAAGTTCAATTCCTCTGTTTTATCAGAATCATTATCATCCATACATTCAATCTCCATATCCTCTGTATATGAGCTTGTAATCTGAACAATCTGAGTATCCACTTTCTGAATATTTGCCTCTGTCTGAACCAACTGCATATCTGCTATTTCAAAATCTTCTATACCAATATCATCATCAGAACTCAACCTTTGCTTTTTCTCCCCCTTTTGATGATCATGAAACTCATTATCATCAAACTTTCTTTTGAGGTTCTGAACAGGAACATCTTCAGGTTCAGCTTCTGCTAGTGGAACAAGATCAAGTGGTTTAGAAGTTGAAGCCAAAGAAGTACTAAGTGCTTTGAATATAGATTCTTGCATACTCTGCATTTGGTTAAACAGATCTTTTTGAAACTCAGACATAATATCCTTGATCTCCTTTTTATGAGATTCCAAGGATACCTTTACATCATCTATCTTAGTCTCAACAGATTTCATCTTCCCCTCCAACATTGTTTTCAACTCCTTTACCTCATCATTCAGTCCATCCACCTTTTCCTCCAATTTTTTTACTTTTTCCCCCATCACCATGTTTTGTTTCTGAATCTTTACAAATTCAGAAGATTCTAACTGTGAACCTGAACCAACAGATGGTCTAGTTTTCATGTGTCCAGAGGACTCATGGCCTGTAGATAACACTAAGTCATCTTGTACAACAGATGCACATTTTAATGAAGCTTTTGTAATGTTCACCTCACCAGGACTTCCATCCAATCCTTGACATCCAAAATTAGGAGTGTCTATGAATGTTTGGTCAGGAATACGAAATTCCTGATTTGTGCAAGTGTTGGAAGGAATTTCAGGCTCAATATGGATAGGATTGTGATATCCAGACTCAATGTGATGAAGAATAGGTTGGAATTTATCACCTCCCTCCAAATGAGTTTGGGATGGTTCCCCTGATTTATGTGAAACAGTAGCAGGTTGAACTGCTCCTGAGTGGGTATAGATGGGTTGTTCAAGATCCACCACTAGGTTCATGGTGATTTTTTCAATATTGGATATCAAGAGGCGTGTCTCAAAGCAGATGTGGTTACCTGGTTAAGATTGGCTAGTACAGAGGCATCTCTTTCTGTTTGAACCTCTGGTGACATTCTCTCATCCTCACCACTCTCATTCTGTTTTTCTTCACATATTCTAACCAAGCTCTCAGAATTTTTCCCCTCATTTCTCTCAGAATGTTCACCCATTTGAACATCCTGCCCCTCTCTAACATGACTAGACCCCTCACCTCTCCTCTCATGTTGGTCCTCATGGGTAGGGATTTGAGGTACTTCAATTCCCATAGAGGTGCAATAAGCTTTTAAAATCTCACTCTCCCTTGGAATGTAACTCCTAAGTGATCTTGGCAAGAGTTTGTGATTAGGATAATTTTGAATATTAGTAGCAGAAGACATCTTACCCAAATGGAAAATAGGACCATGCTGCTCCTCTGATCTTCATGGAATGGTTCTGTTTTCTTGCATTGCATACCAAATCACAAGTTGCCAATACCTTATGTAAGGTATATATGACAGGGGTGTATCCTTTGTTTTCTTTTGAATAGCCTTCTGATTTTTCTCAAATGTATTCTTCATGTCTTCCCAAAGTATAGCAGTATAGTCATAATGCCTATTCTTCACTAAACCTTGAAAAATTTGAAGAATCTGTTTTGAAGCTTGATCTGCAGAACTATTCTTCCCTGACAAACACTTATTCACCACATGAAAGAAACATGCCTAAATTGTTGGCAATTTGTTCCTTCTGAAACTACTAACAGTCCTTAACCCCTCATTGTATCCTAACCTCATAAACTCCGCAATCAATTCTTCTGTTAAAGGTGAGTCTTCAAAGTCTGTCCTTTGTTGTACATCATCTTTTTCTGGTAAATTGAGCATTTCCCTCAGTGCAGGGATTGATAAAGTGATTGTTACTGCTCCAATTTCAGATACAAATTTATTCTCTTCTAACCTAAGATATTTCCACCATTGTTGAATATACTGAACAGGGACACATTTGTGTCTTGTGAACCATTTCTTGTAGGGATGATATTTGAATAACTACATTATTATCCTGTGTTCAGGCTTAAATCTATTTTCCTCAAACAATAATACACAATTATTTTCTGACAACTTCAACCATTCTCTTTCAGGAACAATTCTTTCCACTAAATTTGGTCTTCTTGACATTATTGACCCTGCAGCACTCTGTTCATGTTCGACATTCATATTTCCCTCATCTGCATTCCCCTCAGATTCAGCCATTTCTTCATCTTCTGCATTTATTTCATCGTTTCCTACTGCTTCTTCTTCAATAGGTCTATTTTGAACTTCATCATTGTCCGAATCAGATTCCTCCATTAAAGACTTAGTACTATGCAGAGATATATGACCACTTCTTCGAAATCCATACATGATTTAAGAAGAAAACAAATTCAAAGAACTCTGGAATGATTCGTATCTCACTTTTCGCTCTGAAATTTCAAAGAATTTGAAAGAGGGAATTTAAGACCTATTTAAAATCCACGAAGTTGAAAGGTTTGACGGAAAAACGAGGTCAAAGTTATAACGGAGTCAACACATTTGAAATGCCACAGAGGATTTAAATGAAATACGTGGCATAATCAACCAAATATGAAGCTGACACGTGTTATTGGATAGAATATTGACACAAGTCAAAGATCTGAATAACACGCTCAGATGATTTTCGTTCCTTTATCAGAAATCTGATTATTCTACTCAGAGTTCTGAGTCCATGATTCAGAAGAATTTGCCTTGTAACCAAACTATTTAAAATCAACTTCTGACAAATGTAAAAGCTTTAATTGTTCAGAAGAGGCTTGAACAGATAGAAAATCATTTTAATCATTTGAACACCAAACAAAAGAAACTCAACTTAATGAAATGTAACAGATATTTCCATCAGGTGAAATCAAATGCATGCGTTTGGATTCAAAAACAAGACATCATTGCATATCAAGTTAAAAATGTTCAGTTTCAACTCCTTTATTAAATCTATTTGGTGTGCTAGCATGCGAAATATGATTAGCAGCAAGTAAATGCATCTCATAGACCTAAAAGAATACTTTGCTCATACTCACACTATATATCTGAAATCTGAATTTCCACAAACTTATAAGTTTATCGCGACATTGTAATTTTCCCCAAATTTCAAGAGATGTGTGCTCTTAGGCATCTTTTCATATTGTGCACATTGGCAACTTTTATTATGTGCTCATTGGCATCATTTATAATCAAACAGTTTATTAAGACTAAGATACACCGTAAACGTAACTTTCTAACTGGTCCTATAGCAGGATTTGGGTCAGCCGATCCTAGACCAGTTGGCCTTAGGGGCTAGGTGACAAGCACCCCTTGGAACTTACTCTCCCGAACCAGAAAGGCTACATCGATATACCTTAATCCCATCTGTACCAGTAGAACATGGCTTTCTACCTAGTTCTATAGCAGGATTTGGGTCAGCCAATCCCAGATCAGTTGATCTTAGGGGCTAGGTAACGAGTACCCCTTGGGACTTAATCTCCCAAACCAGATAGGCCACAGGCACAGACTATCAAACTGAATGATTTTATTATATATATATATATATAATATTTTTTTTAATTATTATAGCATCTCAATCACTTGGTTCAAAAATGTAGTGCTTCCCCCATATTTTCGTTTCCATTCATGATTAAGACGAATAGGCTTTGTGAGCATTGTTTTCTGTATAAGTCTAGATTTACACAATTTTGCGCTTATATCAAAATCTCAAACATGTTTCGCTGACCTTTCGACTTATTTCAGAAGCGAAAGTAGAAACAAATATAACTCCGACGATACAAAAATGCTCGTAAAATCATCCTTAACACACATTTTATTCATTGAATGAAAAATTGAAGAATTTCACTTCAATGAATTAAATTTGTGAAGGTTCAAACTTTCAACGTTAGTAGAAATAAAATATATCACAATGATACCTTTAAGCACATGTCCTAAAAATAGAAGGATATGACAGTGAAAGGATATCACCTGATAAGATTTGTTTAGAACTGATTTGTTCAGAAGCCATTACCGTTGAAGTGCGGGTTTTGAACTGTTGTGTTCAAAAACCATTGTCGTGAATCTCTCTCCCCCTACAATATACCGAAAGATTTATCAATTCTCACATGTATATATAAAAAGATAGAAAACTCCCTGAAGTTATGTGATGTTCAATATAAACTTTGAATGCACAAGTACTTCATCTTCCGAGAGTTCAACGCTTGCCTCAAAATCTACAAAACAGATTAAGTTAATTTTGGTACCCAACGTGTCTTGGGTCCTGACACGTTAAGCGGAGCTCTATAAGAAGGAAAATGGTAAGTACCATACCAATATTGAACATAATGATTATTAACAAAATCATTATTTCCGCAATAAGAATTAACAAAAGAATTAACTTTAGTTGTAAAATTCTTATTTGGAAATGATGATTTTGGTACATCTTTTCCAGGAAATTTACCTTTTACCTTCCATTGCATGTTGACTCTTTTGTAGGAAGGAAGATCAGCATAGTATTTGGAAGACATATCCACAGAATGCTCGTAGAAAATGTTAGAAGGACGCATCGGACATTCTGAAAAACACTCGGAGTTGTTGAACGACCTCACCTTGTCTTTTAAGGCATTTCGTTCCTTTGTCATCAACTCAAGCTTCTTCCGAATATCACAATTCACCCTCTTTTCCTTCATGATATCTGTAGATAAACCCGCCAAATTCTTCGTGAGTTTCTGAATTTCTTGCTGAAAAATCTTCCTCTCAATAGAAAAAACATCCTTTACGCTCTTTGACTGAAAATCCACTTTCTTCATCTTCTCAAGTTCTTCACTTTCTCTATCCAACTCCATTTGTATTTCAGAAATTTTCTCAGTCAGCTTAGCATTCTTTGCTTCAAACCCTTTCCTTTGAACCTCAAAATCAATCCTTTCCCTTTCCAACTTTTCCTTCTCTAAAAATAAGACTTTCTGAAAATCTGAGTTCTGCTTGGAAAGTCTTAGACATTTGAGCTCAACATCTTTCTTATCTTCACATTCTCTAGTCTTTATCTTCAAATCGTATTCAAGTTTCGAAATCCTTTGAATTAGATCCACTCTTGCTTTCTTGTGATCTTCTCTTTCCATAACCAACAGATCTTTCACTTCTTGTAATCTCTTTGTAAGCTCGGAAATTTTCTCTTTCTCGTCTTCTCTTTCAACTTCCTTTTCTTCTATTTTCTGAAAATCAACTTTCTTTTCTTCCGCATCTGAATGATCTTCTTTATGATTTTCAGAGTCTGATGTTTTCTGATTTGCATCCTCCCTTTCAGCTTTCTTTTGTTCCTTTACCTTGAAATCAACCTTTGATTTATGCAATAGCTTCGACAACTCGTTCGACATCTGCAAAGGGTAATTTTTATACACTTCAACCTGTTTTTAGAGGTGAGGCGAAATTTTGAGAATAGCAAAGAGTAAGTTTGACGAAGCATCTTTGTCTGCTTTCTTCCGTTTAATCTCATCTTCAGTAAAATCTTCCGCCCTTTTATGTATGATCAACGGACCTTTGGTGAAAGATTTTATCATATAATCTCCGTTTTCTCTCCTCGAAATAAAATCAATAAAAGAAATCGTCCATTGATAAAAATCTGAATCTTTGATTAGCACCGGCGGACAATTAACTGAAACTTGATAAGCCATCGTGATCTAAAAAAATGCCTGAAAGAAATTCAAGTCACAAAGTTCGCAATTGGCAGCTGCGAATTTCCGAAGCTAGAATCCTGAAGTTCGCAACTAAGGGTTGCGAGATTCACACTTAACTCTTGAAACTTTTCTGGAAAAAAAAACGCAATTAGTTAGTAAGCAAGCAAGCAAGCAAGTAGCTTAAACTAATTAAGCAAGCAAGCAAGCAAGCAAGTATCTTAAACTAATTAAGCAAGCAAGCAAGAAGGTGAAAAAATACAAGTCTGAATTTCGTAACTTCAGGATGCGCAAAACAAGAAATTCGCAAGAAGCAAGCATGCAGGTTGCGAATTCCTTAAGCATACACACAGCTTAATATCTTGCGAATTTCTTAAGCATACACATAGCTGAAAATTAATTGAAGCAAGCAATCATGTAGGACAAATAACTCGCAAGTCATGGATGCGCAATACTGCATTAGTTGCTTGCGAAATTTATGGAAAAACACACACAGATACCTCTTGCGATTAATTTTCTGCAAAATCACAAACTTAACCAACAAAATTAATATCACCAATTAATAATCAAACTAAGCAACAAACAACTTTTATCAACATCTCATTAACAGAAACGGATCAAAAACTCAGATCTGAATCATTTTACCAAGAACATCTCAAGAACATGAAGAACACCAAAAATTCAAATTTTCTAAAAATGAGATTTAGACATCAAGACTTAAATTTTATGGATGATTCATGTCCAAAAACAATTTTTAGGAAGGATTTTGCACAAAAACGAATCAAAACACCAACAAATTGCAATATCACAATCAAAAAAATTTCACAGCGAACTTTTCTCAAGAACACAAAATTTTCTAAATCTTCAAATTGACTCTCAAAAACTTGAAATTAATCAACCAAAAATTGAAGATATGTAAGAAAACAAGTTTCTAACACGATGATGTGAACCAATTTCTCTGAAAATCGTTGAATCAAAATCCGATAAACTGATCATACTGAAAATGACGAACTGATTAGAAACTGAAAAATCTTCAAATTAATCCTCAAAACTGAGAAATTAGCCTTCGAGCCTTGAACAAAAAGTGTTCCTCTATCAAAAACGAATCCAACGAACTAAATCTTGATCAAATTCGACCAAGAATCACACAAATTTGACAAAAATCCAAGAAAACGATATTTTCTTGAAAATCAAGAAAATCGATCAAATTTCCTTGAGAATTCCGCAAATTTGATGTGTTAGATCAGAAGAAATTCTCCTCTAAATCTTGAATCTGCTCTGATACCAATTTTTAAACCCTAAAGATCAATCAAGATAGAGAAGATGTGAATTTGTCATCCATTTCACTCAAGAACACATTACAAGATTAGGAGATCTGTACAAGTGTTTTTCTCCCTAGAATATAAGAATGTGAGTTAAGTATGTCTAGTGTCTTACAAACTAACACATAACTAAACCTATTTATACTAAACACATTACAAGGTGTAAACAACACAATACAACTCAATACATTGACTTTGACTTTGACCTTTCTATATTTAAACCTTGAAGACATATTGCACTAACACTTTGAATGTTGAACAGGATTCTGAGTAATGGCAATTGCACTTTCTGAGTCACAGTAGATAGGAATTTTGTTGAGCTGATACCCATAATCAATGAGTTGTGTTCTCATCCACAAAGTTTGAGAGCATGAAGCAGCAGCAACAACGTACTCTGCCTCAGCAGTTGAAGTGGATACACAATTCTGCTTCTTTGATGCCCAACTCACTATCTTATCCCCTAGAAAGTGACAAGCACCAGATGTACTCTTTCTGTCTATTCTACTTCCTGCATGATCAGCATCAGTGAAAGCTGTTAGTTTAAAGTCAGTTTCCTTTGGATACCATAAACCAAGATCAGGTGTTCCTTTGAGATATCTGAGAATCCTTTTGACAGCCAACATATGTGATTCTTTAGGATTGGATTGAAATCTTGCACAAAAACAGGTAGAAAACATGATGTCTGACCTACTTGCAGTCAAATATACTAATGATCCAATCATGCCTCTATAAAGTTTGTTATCTACTGAAACTCCTTTGAGATCAGCATCTAACTTTATGTTTGTTGCCATAGGAGTTCTCATAGAAGCACAATCAGACATTTTGAACTTTTTCAGGATGTCCCTTACATATTTTCCTTGATTTATAAAAATTCCATTTGGTAATTGTTTGACTTGAAATCCAAGGAAAAAATTAAGTTCACCCATCATGCTCATTTCAAATTCAGATTTCATGATTTTAGAAAAATCATCACACATTTTTGCACTTGTAGAGCCAAATATTATGTCATCAACATAAATTTGAACAAGAATCAAATCATCACCTTGTTTCTTTAAAAACAAAGTTGTGTCAATCTTACCTTTCTTGTAACCTGAACCTAACAAGTGTTGAGTAAGAGTGTCATACCAGGCTCTTGGTGCTTGTTTTAGACCATATAAAGCTTTATCTAAAATATAGACATGGTCAGGAAATTTTGAATCAACAAAACCTTCAGGTTGATGTACATACACCTCTTCATTAAGTATACCATTCAGAAATGCTGATTTGACATCCATCTGATATACTTTGAAATTCTTGTGAGCAGCATAGACCAAAAATATCCTGATGGCCTCTATTCTTGCCACTGGTGCAAATGTCTCATCATAATCAATTCCTTCTTGTTGACAGTATCCCTTAGCAACCAATCTTGCCTTGTTTCTGATGACAACACCTGACTCATCCTTTTTATTTCTGAATACCCATTTAGTTCCAATGATAGATTTACCTTCAGGCCGTGGAATGAGTCTCCAGACTTTGTTCCTTTCAAATTAAAGCAATTCCTCTTGCATTGCTGAAATCCAATCTGGATCCTCTAGGGCTTCATTAGCTTTCTTAGGTTCAATAACACTTAGGAAACCTGCAAACATTGCTTCATTTGCAGTAGCTGATCTGGTTTTTACTCCTGCTGATAGATCACCAATCACTTGATGAATGGGATTATTTTTAGTCCATTTGTTTGCACTAGGAAGCACATCAATCCATGAATAATTGTTGTTTATATCATTCTCATCAACGATAGTTTGTAATTCTGAACTGTCCCCTTGTTTTGATAAATTTGAGTTCCAATTCTGAGAAATGAAGTCAGAGTTCTGAGTGTCTTGTTCAGAGTTCTGAATACGAGGTTCAGAAGTCTGAATACAAGGTTCAGAATTCTGAGTACCAGGGTCAGAATTTTCATTACTTGTATTTATCAGAGTTGGACAATCCTCAGATGGACCTTTATCAGAAATTACAGTTGTTTAAACTACTTCTGAAGTTCTTCTTTTCAGTTCATTGATCATCTTAGGGTTTTCAAACTCTGCATAAGAATCAAAAGTCAGTTCATGAAAAGCATCCTTAAACAGTGAATTGAGTTCTGAACAAATAGGATTAGAGTTTGTATCAAAAGTCATTTTTGTCCTGTTCTGCATGAGTTCTGAACTGTCTTGTTTAGAAGTCTTCATTCTGACTTCATCAAATGTTACATTGATGCTTTCCATCATCCTCTTGGTTCTTCTGTTGTAGATTCTGAATGCTTTGGAAGTTAATGAATAACCAACAAAGTATCCTTCATCTGCCTTTTTATCAAACTTACCAAGATTTTCTCTGTCTTTAAGGACATAGCATCTGCAGCCAAAAATATGAAAGAATTTGATTAATGGTTTTCTTTTGTTTATCAGTTCATAAGCAGTCTTGTTTAATCTTTTATTGATTAAAGTTTTGTTCTGTGTAAAGCAAGCAGTTGCAATTGCTTCAGCCCATAAGAAAGTTGGAAGATTTGAATAAGCCAGCATGGTTCTTGCAGCTTCAACTAGAGTCCTGTTTTTCCATTCAACAACATCATTTTGTTGAGGAGTTTTGATGGCAGAGAAATTGTGAGAAATCCCAGAACTTTCTAAAAACATCTGAAGAGTCTCATTTCTGAACTCTGTTCCATTATCACTTCTGATTTTCTGGACTGAAAGCTGTAAGAGAACTTGAATCCTTTTGATAAAGTTTATCAATGTAGTAGTAGCTTCTGACTTAGCTCTTAGGAATTCAACCCATGTGTATCTGGAATATTCATCAACAATTACAAGCATATACTTCTTTCCTCCTATAGACTGAACTGAAATAGGACCACAAAGATCAGTATGAATCATTTCCAATGGTGCTTTGCAAGATGAGTCCATTTTTAATTTGTGAGAACTCTTTTTCATCTTGCCTATTTCACAAGCTGAGCATAATGATTCCTTTTCAAATTTAATCTTTGGTAATCCTTTAACCAGATGTTTTGCAACAAGATTATTCAGATCTTTGAAGTTTAAATGAGAACATCTTCTGTGCCATAGCCAACATTCATTTACAATTGAGTTTGATAAAAGACAAACAAGATTTAATGTTTGTATTTTTGAAAAATTAACCACAAATAATTCCATGTGTCTTTTGGCCCAGAAGACTTTAAGATCATTCTCAGTTAAAATCATGCAACCTGTTATTTTGAACTTGATTTGACAAAGACTGTCTAAAAACTGACTTATGCTGAAAAGATTATGTTGTAAGCCTTCAACATAGAAAACTTTTTGAATTGTCAGATCTCCTTTTGTTAAATCCCCATAACCTTTAACTTGACCTTTGCTGTTATTTCCAAAGTTTACTGCTCCTCCAGCCTTTTCTGTGAAATTTGATAGAAAAGACTTCTGACCTGTCATATGTCTTGAAGCTCCTGAATCTAAAAACCAAACATGACAGCCCTGCAACAACAATCAGTTAGATTTAGGTACCCATTTTGGAATGGGTCCTTCTTTGTTAGCCTTTTTATCTGATTTAACAAAAGTATCTTTGACTTTCCATTCAAAGTCTTTCTTCAAACACCACTTTCCTTGAACTTTTATAAAGTCAGAACATTTTCTGTTCACAAAATTGTTCAATTTCTTCTTAAAAGTTTTAAATTTAGATGTTGAAGAAGTTTCAGCCTTCTTTTCTTTCACATTACACCTTTTTCATTCTTTCCTGTGATTTTAATATGAGGCTTCACTTCTTTTATTATTTCTCTTTTCTGAGTTTGAGGAACAGAAACATTTTTCTTTTCTGTATTCTGAATGTCATTTCTTACATAGGAAACATAAGTTATTGTGATTGGACATTTCTGAGAATATTGGAATGAATCACTTTCACATTGAACACAAATAAGATTTTTCTTTGCAAGTAACAACAGATCTGTAACGTAAGCCTTTTCATTTTTATTGTTGGTTTTCAAAGTACAAGTACATTTATCACAATAACTCTGTGCTTTTGGTACAGTTGCAGGAACCAATCCATTCATCTCAGAAACTCTTTTCACACCATCTTTCCTTTTGCTTTCCTCTTTTTCTGAAAAATTCAATCCCTTTTTGTTAGAAGGAGAAGTAGATGATTCACCTTTTTCATATGTACTTGATTCATTAAGGAATTTATCATTATCTTTTAAAGCATTAATTTTAAAAAGATCATACTCAGTCTTCAGTTTCTCAAGCTCTGTTATTTTCTGAATAAAGATGTTCTTTTCTTTTAAAGCTTCATTAAGTTTAACATCCACATCACAGTAATCATTTTCGAGTTCATCAAAAGATTTCCTCAAATCCTCAAGTTCTTGACTTACAAGATTAAACCTCTTTTCAAGCTCTGAAAAATCATATGACTTTGTTTCAGAAAATCCAGTTGACTCAGACTTCTGACTACCCGAATCAGAATTCTGATTAACAGACTCAGATGTCTGACCTTCAGACTCAGAGTTCTGACTCCAAGAATCAGAGTTCTGACTAGAAGCTTCAGACTTCTGATTAACTGTTTCAGAAACCTTACTTGTATCAAATATGCTTTCAATGTCATGATGTGAAAAACTTGGCTGTTTATTTTTGTAACTGATATTTAAAGAATCATACTTGAATTTAATGTCATTGTATTTTGGTTTCTCATCTTTTGATTTAGGAATTTCTTTCTTAATCTTATTTTCTGAAACAACTAACTTCTCTATTTTGAATCAGAAACTATCTCCTTTGTCTTTTTAGAGCTTGGTTTCTGCAAATTGTCAGAACTTGCAGGTCTGATAAAAACTTCAACAATTTCTGGGATTTTTGGTTTAGGAACTTGAAGTTTTTCAAAATCATACAAGTTGACTGGAGCTCTTTTTAAAACAACATTTTCTTCCAATCCCAATCCCTTATTTGGATTCTAAAATCTTGTATCTTTTACATTACTTGTTAGAAGATTTAATGTTTACTGAGTCTGACCTCTTTTCAAATTTAGATCTTCTAATTCTTTGATTTTGGTGTATAAATTCTTTCTTTCCTCAAATAGCATATCAAAATTTATTTGTAAATCACCCTTTTCATCCTTAATCTTTGAAAATTCATTTTTTAATTCAGAAACCTTTTTTAACAATTCAAAATTTTCATTTTTAACTTTCTGTTTCTCAGCCTCAGATTCCTCATATTGTTCTCTTATTACTTCTTTTTCAATTCTGAATTTGTTAACCAGAATTCTTTCACCTTTTATCTGTTTTCTAAGATTAACAAATTCAGTTATCATGTCACCAATCTGTGTCATTAAGTCTATTTCAAGTGCAGAATGTACCTCAGTAGATGACTCAGAATCAGCATCCTCATAGTCAAAATCATCCTCATTCTTCATTTTGGCCATGTAACTTTGCATCTGTGGAAAATTAATATGATCATCTTCATCTGAAGTGTAGTACAGCCAATTCTCCTGTTCAGCCAACATAGCAATCTCATCATCTCTCTTCTTTGCAAGCTGAGCCTTTTTGGTATAGTACTCATAATCTTTCACGATCTTTGTTGGTTCCCGTTTTGCTTATACAAGATTGTCAGATCTATTAGTTCGAATTTATGTTTGATGCGGAAGCGTATTTGAATAACTAACATATATGATTGATAGATTTAGAACATAATATAAATAAACAGTGAACAGGAAATAATATCTCAAAGTTTACTGAATATATATATTAAGAACAGATTCAAGAACAGTGAGTAAGCAAAGCTTTTAAAACAGATATGACTCTCAAAGTGTTTAAAGCTATGTGTTCTTGTGATGTTTTTCTCTCTTGAATCCTTGTTTCGATTGTTTGATTGATCGATCGATGGATTGATGGATAGGAAGAACTCAACATGAGTCTTCCTTATATACTACTCTAAGGGGACCATAAAGCATATGCTACTATTCACAAAGGACGGTATGAATAGTTGGACGGATGGCATGAACAGTTGGACGTGCTATATTGCATTTAATGCAGCAGACGTCTATTATGTACTAAGCCCTATTGAATCCAACCAGAGTTTGACACGTTGCAGTTGGACAGGGCATGCTACCATGCAAGTTGATGAACAGGTCCTGTAACAGTAGCAAGATATTATAAATATCTTTTAAGTCTTTGTTGAAGACCGCAGAGGCTCTGTGAAGTGCCACAGAGGTTCTGCGGTTTGGTCCTTAGAAGAGCAGTCTTCACCGGATTCCGAGTCTTTGGTCTTCTTTGCGCGTATGACAGAGCTTCTGTAGGGCGCCTCTTTAGCTTCTGTAGCTTCTTGACCTTGATCTCTCGGTAAGTTCGGCAGAGCCTCTGTAAGAGGCTTTCTTCACTTAGCCTATTTTTCACTACTTCTAAATACTTCTATGATTAGGAAGATTGAAGCTAACAATCTCCCCCTAAGTAGTGAAAAATAAAAAATTTAACTTGAGTTTAGTTAGGCTAAGTTAGATAAGACAGAGGTTAAACAATACCTCTAAAGTTCTTTCATTCAGAAATATGCCAGAGGCATTTTACATTTGAGTACAATGAAAGATAAACTTTTGACTTGGTTTGCAGAGATTTTAGGTTTGAGAATCAGATTTTGGCATCTTTGAAATCGTTTTAGCTTCTGTTGTCTCTTCCGATTTTTCTGATCTCTTTGTAGAAACTGATGCAGAGTTCTCTTAGGCGGATTGTGGCATCAATCTCTCTGATGAAAGTATTTGCAGCATCTCTATCCATTTTCTCTGTACCTCTGTATTTTACAAGGCTTGTTCTGAACTTGTTCAGAGTACTAGTTGCGTACTTTTGACAATCCATGCACACAAATAGTTTGATTTCGCCTTGTGGGTTTTGAAATACTAACCCGAATCTTGGTTCTGTAATGATAGAGTTGGGCACGGCGTTGGGTGGGCAGCGATCTTCTGGTTGTCGTAAATTTAGATGTTTGAGACCAAGATCCTTTCCCAGTTGAAAATCTATCTTGCTGAAGATCAGAAGCTTTTCCCTCATTGCTTTTCTTAATACTTGATAGGCTCTGGTGTTTGCCTCTGTGTTGTAGTTGTCCTTTGTCCATTGCAGAAGGTCAGGTAGATCATAAGGATTGATATTTCTTAGGTCAGCATCAGCGAAGGTGGTTTCTGAATTGTCTTCTCTTCTGACTTTGTAAAGATTGTACCTGACCCTTGGATAGATTCTTGTAAAGGAGAACTTGCAGAATATTTCCTTTTTGATCTTATGGATTGAGAAGACATATGCTTTGGTTCTTGGCTTTGTCCTTGTGAAGATGTTCTCAAATTCTTCTCTGATCCTTGAATCTGTCACATGATCTGTTGGATGATTGGTCTGAAAGGTTTGTTTATAGAGGTATTTGTATACCACTTCTTCCATCTCTTCATGTGTTGGACCAGGTTGTGGTACTTGTCTTCTGAGACTCTCCATCTTTTGAACAATTTCTACAACTCTGCCAGTTAGAGGAATGTCTGTCAGAGGCTTTAATCCATATGCCCAGTCCTCTTCTTCAGGCTTTGGAGTTTGAAAGGCATCAAAAGCGCTCTTCATCAATTTCTCTGTAGGCTTGGGCAATGATTTCTTTTTCTTGGGCTCTTCTGTCAGTATTGCTTTGCCCTTGTCTTTGGCTTTTGGAGGTGCAGAACCTGTTTCTTCTGTAGGTTTGGAGGTTGGTGCTTCTGTTGGCTTGATGGTTGCCTCTATAGGTTTTGACACTTGTGTTTTAGAGGACTTTTGTGGCGATGGTTCTGTTGGCTTGAGTTGCTCTGTAACCTCTGTTGGAGGTTCTTTGGTGACTTCTTCTGTGACCTCTATTTCTGTTGGTGAAGATTAGACATCGAATCTTCTTGCCATTTTGAAAGCTAATGTGAACCTGTGCCTTTCTTCTTCTCTCTGCGACATTCGATCAGTCATTGTATTGTGCATCTTTCTCAGAATAGAAAAAGCAGAGGTCGCAGAGGTCGTTGCACTTTTTGGTTTGGTGGCAATCGACTTTCTTCTTGGTATGGTTTGGGGTTTTTCTGTTGATTTTGTTGAAGGACTCTTTTCCAAGTTGATTACCACAGGGGTGGTTGTTGCCTCTGTGGTATGCTGATTAGCTTCTGGAATATTGGTTTCTTCAGGAGTTGATTCCACAGAGATGGGTGTTGTCTCTGTGGTCTGTTGATTTTGTTGTTGATCTTGGGTTTGTTCGGGAGGGGCTTGACTGATTGGTTCTGCTGCGATTGGTGGAGCTTGTATACCTCTGGTCGTAGCTTTCTCCCTTATATTCTCCCCCTCAGGATTATCTGATGGACCAGGATGGTCATCATCAGAATCATCCTGACTTTTTATCAGAAGTACCCTCTGCTCTGCAGGAAGCTTTAGGTTTCTTTGGAAGTTCTGCTCCTGCGGCCATCAACTTCGCACATACATCATCACAGAGGCCGAAAAGAGTTGCAAGCTCTGCTTCTGTGTTGAAGCGCATTCTGCCGACACTTTTTTCTGAACTCTTTGACGTAGTTGGCATTTGCAGTAGTGAAGGAGACAATGACTTCAGTGACCTGGTCCATGTAGTCTTTGGGCTGCATCAGTATTGTGTTGCGCATTGCTTCTGCTTGAACGTTTTGAAGAGCCTTCTGTAGATCTGCGGGTGTGATGCTCTGTGATTTGTTGGATTGCTTGTTCATTTGTTCAAGGAAATGTTTTACTGATTCCATGAATGCAGAAGTTGCGGTAATTCCAAAATCTTTAGCAGCAGAAGTGGCTGTAGTTGTTGCAGTTGTTTGCGCAGAAGATTTCATCTCTGTGATGGCTGTTTTCACCTCTGTGGACAGATTGTCCATTTTGGTGTTCAGTTTCAGCAAGGCCGTTGATGTTTTCTCTGCAAAAGAGGTGAAAGAGATTTGCAACTCTTTCATGGTTTGGTTCACAGAGGTGACAAGGGTTTGGAACCCATCCCTTGATACTTGTGTCCCTGGTGTAACCTCTGGAGGAACACATTCGTCTCCAGAGTGAGTCCCTGCTCCTGGGACACCTTCGTTCACCGTTGTTTGTACGTTGGGGGTGGAAGGATTTCCATCTGATCTTCGAGTAGAAGCATCTAATGCTTCAAACTCTACAGAAGTTCTGTGAACGACATTGTCTAGATCCACTTCAGAGGTGGGTACTAGATTATCCTTCTGTTGACTCGGAGACTTGTCTAGAGTCTCTTCGTCGTTGTGCTCACTACTTCTCTCTGAAAGAAGGGTTGGCCCTATTTCGTGCGTGGCAGAGGAAACAAATTCCTCTGTAGGGTGTTCTAGTGTGATCTGGGGCGATTGATCACGAACTATAGGTGAGTCTCTTTGAGGAGACTCCCTAGGAATGGATTCCCCAGTATTTGTGGGCGCAGAAGTCGAAAGAGTGACTTCTGGCTGGTTGGGTTGGGTATGGATCGAGCTGTGCTGCTCTATTTCAATAACTATTTCTACAGCTAGACCTGCGGAGTTAGATGTGTGGGTTGCACTGGGAGTTGGTTTTGGTTGTGTACCTCTGTTAATCCAGGCATCTTTTCTTGTTTCCTCAGCTGTTAAGCATCCAAGCACTATATCATTTTCTATCTTTTCAGCTTCTGTAGATATCCGATGGGTTGGAGCTTCTTCTCTATCTTCTGTTGAAGTTCCTTGCTCTGTGCCTAAGAAGTCATACATTTGATGAGAGCCGTATAACCTCATGACATGTGGATGATAGAGACCTTTTCGTATCCAGACAGCTTCTTCTTCGTCTGAATCTACCTCTAAGACCTCCATTCTTGTCTCTGTTAGTTCATCTCTATTCCACTGAGCTTCTGTTTGTCCAATTTCTTCTGAAGCTGGGCTTGGACTCCTTCTGTGAACGTCCAATCCTTGCTGAATGAAGGGGTTCTGTAGAATAATAGGTGTCTCAGCTGATTGATCTCTGGGTGTTTGATCATCTTCTTGCAGATGTGTGTCAATGCCGGAAATAGAGAAGTATTGTTCTTCTGGGGAATGGTGGTCGAGAGGTTGTGCCGTCCACCCTGCTGTATTTAAAGTGTTGGCAATGTCGGGGTTCTGTAGGAAATCGTTAATGTTTCCTTGGTGAGCAAATCGATCTGGGGATTGATGGGGCGATTGATACCCCTCTTCTGTCATTTCTTCTTCTGCATCTTCTTCTTCTGCAGTTCTTTCTTCTGCGATTGCTTCCTCTTCTATGGTAACCAATTTCTCAAGTGGTTTACCATGCTTCTTTTTGGTTTTCCTCCTCTTAGGTTTTGGTGCCCCTTCCTCTGTGGTTTTTGATTTTCTTTTCTTCTTCTGTTTTGGAGAAGAGGGAGGAGTAGATGAGCCAATTTCTGTGGCATGAGGAGGTGAAGGTTGATCTTCTGCAGCGCTTGTAGAGGTGCCTTCTGCAGTTTTCCTCCTTTTTGATTTTGGAGTAGAAGCAGAAGATTTTGAAGAGGACTTCTTTCCCATGAGCTCTGCACGTTTGGCTATAAAGCTAAGTTGAATAGCCATGTGTTTTGCTAATTTGTTATCTTTTTCTTCTTGAGTGGAAAGAGGTTCTGCAATCATTGTTCCTAGGGGGATACCTAAACGCGGGGGTGTCATAGGACTCGGTTTAGGAGTTATATGATCGCGTATATACTCTTTCTTAAGGGTTTTATTCGAGTCATACTTCAGAAGTTTCTTTGACAAAGGTCTGGAGTGTGTGTAGCCATCTACATGATCAGTGGGAATATTTTTGCTCATTGGGAACTGTTTGGGAATTGGCCCTTCCATTGGCCATTTCTGTATTAGCAACAGAGGTTCGAACAAGACTCCCAGTATTCTTTGGAATTGCAGAGGTGGTAGAAACTTAGGATCATTCTCTTTGACCCTTCTTGTGTTGTTCTTTCTGTCGATGGTGTTAATGATCTCTTGCATCATTATGGTCGCGTAATCCAGTGGGAGATCATAGTAAACCCCATACATGATGGTTAATATCTGATGTGAGCTCTGGTCAATACTGCCTATCTTCCCTGTCAAGCATCTGTTAAGAATTGAGAACAAGGTGTTCCACAGAGGTGGTAATCTGCCTCTGCGGAAGTCATTTCTCTTCCTCAGTGGTGTGTTGTACCCAAGCATTTCTAGGAAACGACAGATTTCGTCGTCTGTTGGTTGCTCTGCGTACTTCTTTAATCCAAGAAGACCCCTTGTTGGTAGGTTGAATTCAAGTGAGAACATTGTTCTATTGAACTTTATTTCCAGATGCTCAGATTTGTCGGGTCTTGAAATGTATCCTTTGATAAGAGAATCATCTTTATCAAATCGACAACTTTGCCAAAACTGGTTCAGATATCTTACTGGAATTTTCTTTGGGGTTCTTGAGAGTAAAGGGAAGAGGATATGATTTTCCATTATGTTTAGATGAATGGCATGGGCTTCGCCGAAAGCAGTGGGTGAGGGGACCAAATAGCAATTGTTGGATTTGATTGGTAGTACTTTTTCAAAATGATCCTTTGCTATGAAGTTTTGAAGATGTGTGGTTGGAGCAAAGTCTGCTGAATCGCCGGAATCTTCTAGTTCAATGTTTTGGGCATGGTTGGGGTTTTCTGAATGTTCAGAATGAGCAGGTGAATGTTCTGGTGAGGTCGCAAGAGAGTGTGCAGGGGAGATAGCTTGAGAAGATGAAGCCATTTGGTACTGAGAATAAGAAATTTGCAGGTTTCGCCGGAGAAGAATGAGAGTTTGTAAAACGTTTATGAGAGGGTAAGCTTGGTTTTTATAGGAGGGTAAAACGGTAGAATTCGAAAGAGTAAAATATATGGTAATGGATTAAAATTTGGAATCCGAACTCAAGTTAGAACGGCGGGTTCAACTTTCCACAGAAAACGTTCCATGTACGCCCAATGAAAATGGGACACAAAGGCCATGTCAGAGGATGACAGACGTCGTGCGCGGCCTATTAATGCTAGGCGCGTGGGGTTATTCTTAGCCACATGTAATTCACTCTCAGTAAAAGTAACCGTTATTACTACAGAAATGCCCAAGTAACAGATTGACAGAACTTCTGTAGTTTACAGAAGTTCTGTGATTTTGAAAATCTTTGATGTGTATCCCTTTCTCATATATCTCATTGTTATCATGACTTATGTGGGGTTCCTTTTTAAAGAAAACATTTTGTAAAGGCATTGGAGAGGATCAAATAGGATTTTTAGTTAAAGTTTTTACTCGCAGAGGTTTTGTGGCTCTGTTGGAACATGCAGAAGCTCTGGGGGGGCCAGTAGAAGCTCTATGAGGGAAAAAATCTCATAACGAAAACTTTATTAACTTTTCTGATCATCCAATTTTTGATCTGTTTTAAGAGATATTTTTCGGACATATTTGAAAATTGGTGTCCGAAAAAATTGTTATGGAAAAAGTTTTGTTCGAGAAGGTCATGGTGAGTCTGTTTGGTTTCCGAGATAACATTCCAAAAGATCGATAGAGGTTAATGTTGCGATCTCAGAGCAAATTTCTGGCAGAGCTTCTGTTGAGCTCAGCAGAAGCTCTATGACCTTAAATTTCTCATAACTCAAATTTTATGAAACTTTTTGATCTTTTGATTTTTGAAATGTTATCCGCAGTATATTTAGGACATATTTGACAATTTGTGTCCTAGAAAACTGTTTTCAAAAACCTTTTGTGCGAGAGACATACCTTTTGGTTCTTCTTTTCTCGGCAGTGATGTCTGACTTCTGTGGATATAGATTCATTGACATTCTTCTTAGGCTTTTCCTTGAAAGTTTTACCTCTGTAGATCATTTCAGGATCCCTTTTTGCTCCCCCTTGACCTATGCTTGGATCAAAGAATGATAAGTTATGCATAGAACATAGGTCATATTTTTCAGAGGTTCTGTAGGGGTTGTCAGAGGTTCCGAGTTGACTTACAGAAGCTCTGTGATTTTAAGAGCTATTTAAGATTGAGAACTTACATACAGAAATAAATTAATTAAAGCAAAAATAATTAGAAATATATACATATTTACAGAAGATAAAGCTATACTTACAGAGGATTTTTACGTCATATTGATCATTCCTAACTTACCCACCAAGAAATTGAATCTTTTCTCGTCTAAAGCTTTGGTGAATAAGTCCGCGAGTTGGTATTCTGTGGGCACGAAATGCATCTCGATTGTACCGTATTCAACATGATGTTTACCTTATATCGATATGCTTGGTTTTTGAGTGTTGCATAGGATTGGCAGAGATAGCAATGGCACTCTTGGAATCACAGAAGATAGGTATTTTGAATAGGATGTGGCCGTAGTCTTTTAGCTGAGTCTTCATCCATAGAATCTGAGAACAACAGCTAGCAGCAGCAACGTATTCAGCTTCTGCAGTGGATGTTGAGACATAATTTTGCTTTTTGGAGGTCCAACTGACTAGTTTACCACCTAGGAATTGACAACTCCCAGAGGTACTCTTTCTGTCGAGCATGCATCCTCCATAGTCTGAATCTTTATAAGCTTTAAGACTAAAACCAGAGTTCTGTGGATACCAGAGACCGAGATTTTTGGTCCCCTTTAGAAATCTAAAGATTCTTTTCACAGCATCATAGTGTGATTTCTTTGGATTAGCTTGATAACGTGCACAAAGACATGTGGCATGCATAATGTCAGGTCTGCTTGCAGTTAAGTATAACAGAGATCCAATCATGCCTCTGTAGAGAGTGCATTCTACAGAGATGCCATCTGGATCTAAGGATAACTTATTTCCAGTGGCCATTGGAGTTTTCATTGCAGAGGTATCAGAGAGGCTATACTTGAAAAGAATGTCAGAGACATATTTGGCCTGATTTATAAAAATTCCCTCTGATGTTTGTTTGACTTGGAGTCCGAGGAAGAATGTTAGTTCTCCCATCATACTCATTTCAAACTCACTCTGCATGAGTTTTTCAAAACTTTTGCACTCTTCTGTGTTAGAAGACCCAAAAATTATGTCGTCCACATAGATTTGTACAAGCATTATTTCACTGTTTTTACGTTTATAGAATAAGGTAGTATCTGTTGTACCTCTGTTGTAGCCATTTACTAGAAGAAAGGTAGAAAGTCGTTCGTACCATGCTCTTGGAGCCTGTTTCAGTCCGTACAGAGCCTTTTCAAGGTAGTATACATGCCTTGGGAACTTTGAGCTTTCAAACCCTGGTGGCTGATTTACGTAAACCTCTTCTTGGATTTCACCGTTGAGAAAAGCTGATTTTACGTCCATCTGATAGACTTTAAAACCTCTGTGGGCTGCGAAGGCTAAGAATATTCTTATTGCTTCGAGCCGTGCGACAGGAGCAAAAATCTAATCGTAATCTATGCCTTCTTCTTGTCTATAACCTTTGGCCACCAATCGTGCTTTGTTTCTGATGACCACTCCATCTTCATCCTTCTTATTTCTGTAGACCCACTTAGTCCCAATGGCCTGTTTCCCTCGTGGCAGAGGTACTAATGTCCATACTCTGTTACGCTCAAACTGCAGAAGTTCTTCTTGCATGGCGTCTACCCAGTTTGGGTCATCTAGTGCTTCAGAAATCTTCTTTGGTTCTATCACACTAATAAAATTTGTAAAGAAACAAAAATTAGCAGTGTCAGACCTGGTTTTTACTGAGTCAGAAGGTTCTCCGATTATTTGGCTTGGAGGATGGCTTTTTGTCCACTGAGTGGTGCGAGGAAGATGGTCATCAATGTCATCGAACCTTTCTTCAGAAGCTTCTCGTGGATCTTTTTCTTGTAGAGCCTCTGTCGTTCTTCTTACCTTGGTAGAAGATTCTACCATTTGTGGAATGATTGGTATGAGTGGTTGTGGAGTTTGTTCCTCTGAGGACGTATAGTCTTGGTCCTCAATTACCTCTGTAATTGGTTCTTCTGTGGATTATGGAGTTTGTTTTTGTGCAGCTTTTGTGGTCGTTTTTCTTGATGTTTCATCTTCTGCATTTTCTTCTTCGGCATTTGCATCTGTAGTATTTATAAAAGAAGATGAAGCATTATTTGGACCAGTTAGAGTCATACCTGTAGGATTTTTTCCAATAGAGGATGGTTCTTTAGAAACTCTGATGGTTCCAACAGAAGGATCTATGTCATCGTGGAACATCTCTAAAAATAGAAGATTCAAGTCTTCTTTCGTTTGCGAGATGCCAGAGGTTTCTCTTTTAAGTTCAAGTTCTGAACGGATTTGCTCAGAAGTCATTTGGAAAGAATCATCAAAAGAAACATTGATACTTTCTACGATTTTGCGAGATCTTGTAAGGTCTACTCTGTAGGCTTTGGAAGTGGCAGAGTATCCAATGAATTTTCCTTCGTCAGCTTTTACTTCAAACATTCCTCTTGTTTGGCCGCCTTTTGTTGATGTTTGGCCGCCTTTTGTTGATCAGTGAAATAATGCCTTTTGTTGGCCGCCTTTTTCCGCCTTTTACTTTAAAACAAAGCATTTACATCCAAACACATGGAAAAACTTGATGTTTGGCCGCCTTTTGTTGATCAGTTCGTAAGGAGTCTTCAGTGTCTTTTCACAATGGTTGACCGATTCTGTGTGTAACAAGCGGTAGAAATTTCTTCTGCCTAAAAGTTCATCGATAATTCGTATGCTGATAGCATAGTTCTTGCGGCCTCCACGAGCGTTCGATTCTTCCTTTCGACTACGCCATTTTGCTGTGGAGTGCGTGCGGCAGAGAAGTTCTGTGATATTCCTTCTGTAGAAAGATAGGCTTCAATGACAGAGTTTTTAAATTTTGTGCCATTGTCACTTCTTAACTTCTGTATTCTGCAATCATAAAGAACTTGGATTCTTTTCATTTGATTAATCAAGATGATTGGAACATCCGATTTCTTTCGAATAAATTCAACCCATGTGAAGCGCGAATACTCATCAATTAAGACAAGTATATATTTCTTGCCACCTAGGCTCTGTATGGCAATGGGACCGCAGAGGTCGACATGAAGCATGTACAGAGGCCTAGTGCAAGACACATCTGTTTTGCCTCTGTGGGAAGCTCTTCTGAGTTTTCCCATTTCATAGGTAGAACACAAGTGATCCTTATTAAATTTAACATTAGGCAAACTTTTAACTAGATCAAGTTTGACCAGTTTATCCAAGGTGTGAAAGTTCATGTGACATAACCTGTTATGTCATAACCAGGCTTCTTTACTTTCGCAAGCTACAAGGCAAACTTTGTCCTTGGTTGTTGATCAAAAGTTCATCAGATACAGATCACCTTTTCTTTCGGCTCGCAGAAGTTCCATTCCTGTGTCTTCACTTTGCAGAGAGCAGAAAGTCCTTTTGAACAAGACATCAAATCCTGTATCACAGAGTTGACTTACACTGAGTAGGTTGTGTTTAAGGCCATTCACATATGCAACTTTGTATACAGAGACGTTTTCCTTCTATATGACTCCATAGCCTTTGATGTGTCCCTTCTTGTTGTCTCCAAAAGTTACAGATCCACCATCGTGTGTTTCTTTGTACGTGGATAGTAAACTTCTGTCGCCAGTCAAGTGCCTTGAGCATCCGGAGTCAAGATACCAAATTGGCACATACCGCTTCTGTAAGACAATCACAGAGACTTAGGTACCCATACCCATATGGGTCCAATATTGTTAGAATTTTTCAAGTTTGCCTTAGCATTCTTGAAATACATTTTATCTTTTGTAGAAAGATCAGATTGTATCTCTCTAGGTTTTGACTTTGGAGTTTGAATTTTAGTGGAGAGTAAGCAATCTGGACTTGAGAAGTGATTTTTTAATCTGAACATAAGATCAAAACAATGACAGTATTTAATATGAGACGTGATTTGTTTGAACTTTTCATTGAATTCATTGAACTGAGTCACAGAGGCATTACATTCGTTCTTAACATTAGATTTCCTAATACAAGAAGATCTATGAATACTAGAATGTTTTTTGCAAAAATCTTGTTTAGGTCCTGCCTTCTGTGAGTCTCTTCTGTGGTGAACGTCTGTCTTCACTGTCACAGAGGAAAGATATTTGTTAGCTTCAGGCCTTAAAGGTTTTGAAAATTTTGAGCTTTTAGGATTTTCAGAGGCCTTTTTCAAATTATCAAGCTCTGTAGAGGTTTTGACTTGTATACACATTTTTAGAAAATCTGGACAGATAGGTATCTCTGTGATTTTCTCTTTTGGAGAAATTGTTCTGTTAAGAACCTCAGAGGAGAATTTAACATCCTCTGTGTCACAGTGAATTATCCCTGATTTAGAATCAGTCTCTGAGTCGTCAGAGGATGAATCGTCCTTATATACAGAGGTTGAGTCATTTCTTTCGACAGAGGCTGGATTTTCTGAGCATGTATCGTACGAGCTTTCTTCCTCTGTAGAAAAACTTTCATAGATGGCAGAGGTTTCAGATGAGATCTCTTCAGCGAGAATTTGATCTATAGAAGATGTACAGAGATTTTCTAAAACATTTGATTTCAAAACTTCCAAAATTTCTTTTTCAATTGATCTTTTAAGATTTTCTTCTGAAAAGATGGGTTTAAACTCAGGAGCTTTTGCAGATAATTTCTTTTTGACATCTATCATACAAACAAAAGCGACCTGTGTTTGAGTCTCTGGTTTACCAAACTTAAAGATACCAATCTGATCTTGTGTTTTCAGATATTTCTTTGGTTTGATTCCTCTATTGACAGAGGTTGAAGATGATGAATCTGTGTTTTCAAACCACACATTGATCATCTTCGTATGTTTCCTCAAGTGAGGTTCTTCAGAGATTTTAACCCTTTTACTTACAGAGAGTAAGTTTGGAAAAATTGGTTTATTTGTTTTTCCTACCACAAATAGAGAAGACAGAGGTTTAAGTCTTTTGCCTTCAACACCTAGAGTAATATCATCGTACCCTATACCTCGTCTTCCTATTTGTGAGTTTACTTTCTCATACACCTTCTGTGCATCTTTATAGTTTTTAAGTAAAACCTCTCTTATGAGTAGATCTTGCCAAAGTACCTCTCTCTCTTTTTGAAAGTATTCTTTGAGAGCTCTTATGTCAGTTGTTTCACTCCTAGAAACTGAAAGCTCTTTAGTTTTGACTTTTAAAGCAGAGGTTAATTCAGAAATTTGCCTTTTTAAAGGATCTACATTTTTGCTCCAATATTTTTCTACTCTTTCCTTTTCTTAAAAATTTTTGGCTTTTTCTTGAGTGAGAAGCCTTACTTCTCTCTCATTAAAGGTGAGACTTTTCTGAATACTTTCATTTATCTCTTTGAGTTCAATCAGTTCAATGTTAAGTCTAACTGAATCATTTTCTTCATATTTAATACAAGAGGTAGAGTTTGAAATGCATACCTCATTGTCAGTGCCCGAGTCGACTTCTGCCATGCCACAGAACAGGGCATTGGTGGTGAATTCATCATCAGAGGTAGAGTCTGACTCGAAGTACTCCTTATTTGCTTCAGAATGCCCTTTGTTCGCCATTAGGGATTTTTGTGCATAATATTCAGCCTTCTTTTTGTAAAAAGCTGAGTCCTTCTGTGGGCGATTTTGTCTACTTCTGCAATCTTTTGCGAAATGGCCTGGCTTGCCGCAGTTGAAGCAACCTTGGGAGGTGTTTCCACTTCGATCGTCGGACTTCTGTTGGTCTCCACCTTTCTCTGTTCGGCATTCGTTTGCATAATGACCAGGCTTACCACATTTGTAGCATTCTTGTGTGTGGCCTACCTTGTCATCTGACCTCTGTCGGTCATTTCCTCTGTAGTTTCTGTCGCTCGATCTCTGTCGGTCACTTCTGTAGTCTGGCCTTTGTCGGTCACTTGATTCTTCTCTTCTTTCATCATCTCTTCTATCTCTCTGGTTGTATCTGCTATATCTGTCATTTCCAAAATTTCTTTGGTTACCTCTGAACTCTCTTGTCAATAGAGCCAATGATTTAGCTAATGACGCAAGAGTTATTTCTTCCTCTATCAGCTCGTCTTCTTCGCTATCAACCATCACTATCTTCTTTTTCTCCTTCTTCTTCTCCTCTGTTGCTCTCTCATTTCTTGGTCTCTCTGTAGCCTCTGTTGATTTACTAACCAATGCGTATGGTGCAATGGCTATTGTTTTAGCCTGTGCTATTTGAGGCTCTTGTGCAGCTAGTGTTCCATAGAGATCAGAGAGTGTCCATGAGTCTAGATCTTGGTTTGTTTGTAAATACATAGACAGTTGAAGCCACTCATCATTCAGACTCTTTAGAATCATGACGTTATTTTCTTCCGAGGTTCTGTGAATGCCAGACTTTCTACATTTGTTTATGAGAGAGTTGAACCTATCGTACGTTGTTTGTAGAGATTCTGTTGCAGAGGCTCTGAATGCATGATATTCATTTATGTACTGTGCCCTTCGGTTCTTCTGTGTTTTAGCACCCCCTTCCAACTGTTTTTCTAATTCTTTCCAAAGATCGTGCGCAGTTTCGCATGCATCTAAGGATTGAAAAAGCTCGTTGGGGATAGCCATTATCAGGATTCTTTTTGTTTTCTGTGCAACTTCATCTTCTGCCTTATCTTCATTTGACCATTCTTCTTTTGGTTTTGGTTTTTGATGTTCAGGGATTTCTGGAGATTCAGCAGTAGCTGGTACTCGTGGTACTGCTATCATGGGAACAGGAGGAAGGTTGTAAAGATATTGTACTAGATTTTTTTTAAGTACCCTCAAAGAAATGAACCATTCTTATCTTCCATTGAGGATACTCGTCTCGTAGGAGAGTAGGAGGCTTGGTGAGTGAACCAGCAGTAAAGAAGTTATTTGTATTTGTCATTTTTAAGGTTCTGAAAAGATAGTATGATTTAAAGAGTATGAGTCTTAAGATCTGGAAAGTTTTCTGGGTTTGAACAGTTCCCAGAGTACACTTTAATGGAGTTTTAACCTAGAGATGAGGAATAGGAAAAAATGATTTATATCCCTAATCTTGTAAAAACGAGGATCACTTGATATTGAAAATCAAGCTTTGCTCTGATACCAATTGTTGGTTCCCGTTTTGCTTATACAAGATTGTCAGATCTATTAGTTCGAATTTATGTTTGATGCAGAAGCGTATTTGAATAACTAACAGATATGATTGATAGATTTAGAACATAATATAAATAAACAGTGAACAGGAAATATATCTCAAAGTTTACTGAATATATATATTAAGAATAGATTCAAGAACAGTGAGTAAGCAAAGCTTTTAAAACAGATATGACTCTCAAAGTGTTTAAAGCTATGTGTTCTTGTGATGTTTTTCTCTCTTGAATCCTTGTTTCGATTGTTTGATTGATCGATCGATGGATTGATGGATAGGAAGAACTCAACATGAGTCTTCCTTATATACTACTCTAAGGGGACCATAAAGCATATGCTACTATTCATAAAGGACGGTATGAATAGTTGGACGGATGGCATGAACAGTTGGACGTGCTGTATTGCATTTAATGCAGCAGACGTCTATTATGTACTAAGCCCTATTGAATCCAACCAGAGTTTGACACGTTGCAGTTGGACAGGGCATGCTACCATGCAAGTTGATGAACAGGTCCTGTAACAGTAGCAAGATATTATAAATATCTTTTAAGTCTTTGTTGAAGACCGCAGAGGCTATGTGAAGTGCCACAGAGGTTATGCGGTTTGGTTCTTAGAAGAGCAGTCTTCACCGGATTCCGAGTCTTTGGTCTTCTTTGCGCGTATGACAGAGCTTCTGTAGGGCGCCTCTTTAGCTTCTGTAGCTTCTTGACCTTGATCTCTCGGTATGTTCGGCAGAGCCTCTGTAAGAGGCTTTCTTCACTTAGCCTATTTTTCACTACTTCTAAATACTTCTAGGATTAGGAAGATTGAAGCTAACAATCTTTACTCTGCAGTCCTTAGCATAGTGGCCAGATTTTCCACACTTGAAACACAAATTGTTTTCTTTTCTCTCTATCTTCTCTTCTTTCTTCTCTTCACTTCTCTCTACTTTTTTCTCAAACTTATTTTCTCCTCTGTCTTCTCTCTTCTTATAATCTGAACTCCCCTGTTCTCTCTTGTAATTTCCCTGAAATCTACCCTCCCCATACCTCTTGTTGAAAGTATTTGTCAACAAGGCCAGTTTCTCAGCCATTATCTTGATATCATCATCATCTCTGATCCTTCTTCCTTGTCAGATTCTTTCAGCTTTGGTATCTCAGATAGATATGCAGTCTTCTTGGGTGCTTTGATAACTTTGGACTTTGATAAAAATGCTAACTGATCAGCAACATTTTTATTTTCTTCCACAACTAACTTGACAGAGTCTTCATGTTGATTTAGAACACAGAACAGATCATTGAGGTCTTCCTCACACATATCTTTATTCATTTGCAGACTTATAGCAAATGATGACCATTCTGAGTTTAGAATGTTCAGAAATTTGTAATTTATTTCTGACTTTGTTTTCTTCAGCCCATTTCTTCTCAAATCATTCAGAATAGTACAAAATTTACCGTACGTCTGAGTCAAACTTTCTGACTCTTTAGCCTTGAACCTTTCATTGGCATTTATGCTCTGATTTAACTTTGCTTGAATAGACCTCACAGTTCCTAACATCTGTCTTTCCAGTTCATCCCACATTTCCTTGGCAGATGGTCCACTGTCAATCCTGTTAAGAACTTCATTTGGAACAGCCAAAGTCATCAATGTAATTGCTCTTTTGTCTATAGCATGTCTGTTTTTCTGTTCTGCTGTATACTGAGAAAAACTCTTCTTCACCCTTGTAGCTGGAATTTCTGGAGTTGTCTATGTTCCAGGAGTTGCAGCGACATCGACATACATTTCGTTAGGACCTTCACGGATAGAGACCATTAGATTTTCATCTATGTTATCCAAGAATTGGATCATTCGGATTTCCATTGCTGGTACTCTTCAGGTATTAGAACAGGTGGTTTTGTTTCAGATCCCATGGCTAGATACTCTTTAGAAGACTTGATTGTAAGAAAGCTTCAACAGAAAGACAAATCCAAATTCCTTGATCGAAAAACACAATTAATTCAAGAATTGCTAAGAATTCAAGAACAGTGAGTAGCAGCGGAATTAATTTTCGAATTGATCAAGAAATCTTCAAGAACACAAACAGGAAACCCTCAAGAATGCGATCTCGATCGAATTTGTTTGTTGACAAGCTCTGATACCAATTGTAAGTTCAGGATCCAATCTTACAATCAATATAACAATGAATAGAATAGTAATTGAGAAGTAATTTGATCAAGAACACTTGTATTCAATGAAGAACATATTTACTGTAACATCCGACAAAAAAAAAAATCAAAACTCTCAGGTTAGCACCATTTAACCATTACAAATGTTAACATAGGAAACACACCTTATTAAGACCTATTCGAAATAAAATTTAGGCGAAAATTCGCTAGAATTCCCGGTAGTTACCGAAAAGACCCGGTTTCGACCCAAGACTAACCGAAACACCTTGTGAAATGCCAAAACGCTTCAAATAACTTATAAACTATATAAAATATAGGGTTTCCTTTTATACATACAATTTTCTTTTTACAAAATTTAAAAAAAAAAATTAAGAAGGTATTTTAGGGTTTTATAATGCAAATTTTATAAAGAAAACTAAAGAAATACTACATATAAACTTTGGGCCTTATTTTTAATAAAAAAAAAATTAATTGCAAGGGTTGGGGGCCTATGTTTTGGCCGGCCCCTCCCCTCTCCCTTTACCCTCCAACTTGCTTTCATTTGTTCATTTTCAAACTAGAAAGAAAACCTTTCATCTCCTTTTCTCTCTCTCTCTCTCTCTAAAGTTGTCATCATCTTCATTAGTTCATCAAGAACCTTCAAAACTCCAGCCTTTTCAGCCACATTCAAGCATAAAAATCGAAAATCAAAAGGGTTATTAGTGCTTAAAACATCTCTCTAAAGGTAAGGGTTCTAATATTGTCATCTCCTCCATTTTTTTTGTTAGCAAAATCATCAAGAAATGAGGGTTTTTGTTCTTGAAATAGAATCTGAGTTTTTGAAATATTTGCATGCATATGTTCTTACAAATTTTAAGTTTTTCACTTCAAAATCATGTCATTTGATGTGGGGATTGAATCCCTAGCAAGGAAATCCACATCTATGGATGATGGAATGCTCAAAAATGAAGTTTTCTTAAGAATCTTAAATTTTCAGAATCTGGCAGATTGTTGCATGTACTTTGGACGACCATATCTTGGTCAAATCAGGTCCAAATTTCTTCATTTTCTTCTGGGGTAAGGTTTAAGGAGTTGGGATTCAAACCCCACTGGTCTCATACGAAAATATTGAGTTTTGAGCCCTCAACTCCTTAGAACAATTTTGGTGTGCAGCTGTTAGTCTGTCAGATTTCTGTGCCATTTCATTTTGTATATAACTCTCTGAAAAATGCATGAAAGTGTCTCATTTTCTTCTGGAAGGTCCTTATATGTGTTAGGTCTCACATGCATGTGGTTTCACACAAATATATGGTGTTTTGGTCATTCAAAAATTTTATGCAAGCCAAGTGTGTCAAGCTGTCCAGAATGGACAGATTGGTACATGCAACTTCATTGGGCCATAACTCACTCAAAACTCATCTTAAATTCGTGAATTTTTTTTCCATAAGATACCTTTATGTGTTAGGTTTCCAAAACATGTAAAAACTCTGAAAGAGATTATGTTTTGACCCTCCAAAAGCCTGTTATGGCAGAAGGGTGTAATCTGTTTTGGACTCTGTGTTGCACTGTTTTATAGAATTTATTTGGACCCCTTAAACACTTCCAAAATTCATGAAATTTGGTCAAAACTTCCTTAACTTAGTATAGTACCACATATAAAAAAATGGGTAAATTTGCTATTCTGGAAGTTGTTATAAAATAGTCATCTTTGTGGCATAAAGTTTCTGACAGATTCTGTATTTTTGGAAGCTAATGAGTTTTCTTGTAACCATTCATCTTGATTGTTTAAAAACACTTGAACAAGGCTAAATTGTGTATTTCAACTTAATTACTAAAGATAAGGCATTTCACAAGACGTGGATTAAGTTAGTTAGGTTTAACATTGGAATAGCTATGAAGGACTTATAGATATCGTATGACTTTATAGGGAGCCTGTAAAGAGCGCTTAAGTGAGAAAGCTTACACGACGTTCACATCTACGCTACAAGGTGAGTTTTCACAGCCCCGTTTTACTTGTTAAATGTTTGGGGTGAAAAGCATGTTATGTTTTTGAAATGTTAAATGATTCATGATATTAAAATTTGTGGATATTTATGATTTGAGAAATGAGTACAATTGAATGAATAAACTTACTTAAGTGAAAAAGATATGTTGAGTTTAATAAAAATGTTAAGTCCCCAATAGGTACACTACTGTTAACTCATAACGAGCCGGTGATATTTGTGGATAGCGCTATTTGGTCTGACAAACCCACCTTAAACTGACGAGTAGGGGTGCACTTTATCTGTTAATAATGTTCTACTCATGTGGCCACCATACCACCTCTGAGGTAGTCCGTGGGGCGTAAGTGGTCGGAGGCTTAGTAGTGGCTCAACAAACATATATCTTGCATAAGTCATTCATAGTAATGTGTACTCATAAGAATAAGATTTAAAGTTTGTCGTGACAAAAGACTCACGAAAATTAATCTTTGATTTAAAAATGTTTGGTTATGGAAAACCTGTGAACTCACCAACTCTTTGTAGTTGACCTTTGTTTTAAACATACTTTTCAGGAGCTAAGCAGGTAAACGACAAGATTTAATTTAGCATGCATGTCGGCATCCTCCAAGACTCGTCTATTGGTCACATTTTGGGAAAAGCACTTTTTGGGTTAAATTGTAAACTTTGAATTGTAAACTTTTAACCTTAAGTCCCTTTTAAACTTGGAAATGTTATATGTTATGAAATGGTATGGTTGATGTTGTCTATCTCCCTATGCTATGAAACTTCGGCTGTTACATCTCGTGTTTCCGCTTTAGCGGGGTGTGACATTTACAGATCTTAGAGAGAGCGTATCTCAAAGATTACAAAATATGAATACAAGAATATGCGGGAAAAGTTATGCCAAAGATTAGTTAGCTTACATTTGCTAACTCCTATATATACTACAACGGAAACACTAAAGCTACAGTACATATAAGAAAGACTAATAGGAACAATACACGTGTCCTAATTAGTTAACTAAGTACAAAGGAAAGTATCTAGTTATGAGTTCTGCACAGGTTGTTCAGAACTTCTGAACATTCATCTGATTAAGCTTCTCATAACTTCTGACTCTTCTTCTCAGACTTCAATACTTAGCAAACTATCAGAGTATTCCTTCTGAGCCTTCTTGGTCAGAACTCTGACTCTTCTCTTCAGAACTTCTGAGCCTTCTTATCAGAATTCAACACTTGGTTTATTGACAAAACACAGATCTAACAGTAAGAGAGTACACTCGGATTTTCTTGGAGAAATTTAATTTAGTAGGGCATGTGGCCCCAACTGAAATAGATAAGATTAAAGCTTATTTGAAAGGTTTGCCGATTGATATGATGTCCAGGGTCCGAAATTCCAAAGCTTCAACTCTACGAGAGACAATTGAAGAAGCTAAGATTATGGAAGAATTTTATGCTAGAGATAAAGCTGAAAAAAACCAAATAGGAGAGAAAAGAAAGTGGGAAGGTCGATCAGAATCTTCACAGAGATCGAAGCCTTTTATCAAGAATCCCTGTTTTGAACCTCGTCGGGAACCAAACTGGCGCCAGAAATGCAAAAGTAAACATTTTGGTCTGTGTCGTGTAATCCCAAACGAATGTTTCAAGTGCAGAAATAGCGGTCACACAATTGAGAACTGTCCCATCCAAGGACCAACATGTTTTGAATGTAAGAAACCAGGACATTTTCGCAATGATTGCCCGAAATTGAAAAACAGTGGGTATCAATAAAGGAAGCCAAGTACACCAAGACCTATGGGTAGGGCTTTTCACATGACGGTCGAAGAAGCAAAGGAATCGGTGGATGTGGTTTCTGGTACACTTCTTGTTAATTCTATACCTGCGCGTATATTGTTTGATTGTGGTGCCAATTTGTCTTTTGTGTCGCAACCTTTCTTTCAAAAGTTAGTTGTGCCTGTCACTACTTTAAAAGATGCCTTAGTTGTTGAAGTAGGTAATGGTTGTCAAGTCTTAGTACGTGAAAGACTTGAAGGTTGTACAGTCATGATAGAAGGTTGTATAGTCATAACACTTTCCACGTTTGTTATCTTCGGAAATGTTTGGCTGGAGAGGAAAGTGTTATACCACTCTCTGAAATAAAGATTGATGAGAAGAACCGTTGTGTGTAAGAACTAAGAACCTGAAGCAATTTTGGAAAGAAAATCTAAGAAACTACGACATAAAGAAATCATCATGGTTAAAGTACAATGGAAACATCATAGAGGTACCAATGTAACCTGGGAAGCCGAAGAGGACATGAAAATAGATATCCTCACTTGTTTGTATAGTTCAGATTTCGAGAACGGACTCATTTTCAAGTTGGGGAGATTTGTAACACCTCGAATTTTACCTTAATTATTGTAAGGTTATTATGGAAAGACGTTTATATTTGTGAGTTATGTAGTTTTATAAGCTGTGTTATAATCATTGTCGAAGGACCATAGATGGAAATAGTTATAAATTTAGGAGTATTGTTGTCAATTAGAATAAAAAGGAATGACACTGCTGATAGAGCTGCCATTCCTGAAAGGTTGATTCCCAAGGAAATTCATATGTGGACTGATGAAGACAAGAAGAAAGTGGATATCGACACCAAAGCTAGATCCATTTTTTCCATGGCTCTTCCTGACGAAGTCTACCATTCCGTCATGAACCTGAAAACCTCCAAAGCCATGTGGGACACAATCTGTGTTCAGTATGAAGGTACATCTGAAGTCCAGGACTCACGAAATATCAACCTCGTAAGACAGTATGAAAGATTCATTTGTGGTAAGAATGAATCTCTCTCTGAAGTACATAAGCGGTTTAACTGTTTAATAATAGATCTGAAAATCGTTGGTAAGGAATATTCTAACTTTGAAGTTCTAACAAAGTTCTTAGAATGTTTACCTGAATGCTGGGATAGTTATTCAATGTGTCTCAAGCTGTCAAAGGATCTAAAATCAATGACTCTTTCTACCTTATATGGAACGATGCTTAATCATGAGCAATCAAGTCATCTTAAGAAAACTTGTAAAAGATTCCAAAAGCACCCCTGTTGATTTAATCTCAGAGTTACCTTCCAATCAACTATCACTATCACTGAGTTGGAGACTAACTCTGAATGCTCATCAGATCATGACTCTTAAGATGTTGATGAATCTATGGCTCTCCTATCTAATAAATTCAGGAGATTCGCCAAAAAGAAAAATTTCAGAAAGAACAAACCTCTTGCTATCACTGACAAGCCAAGATCATCAACTCCTGTTGATAAGGCTACTGCTACTTGCTATAACTGTGAAAAGACAGGACATTTTGGTAGCGAGTGCAGCTCAAAAAAAGTTTTTAGAAACTCAACTTTCTCCAAGAAATCCTCTAACCCAAAGTCTAGAGATGAAAAGTACACCAAGCTGAAAGAAAGGTATGCAAAGCTGAAAGGCTTTAAGAAGAAAGGCAAAGGCCTGATGGCTGACTATGATTGGGCTGCCTCTGACGAAGAAGAATCATCTGACTCTGAAGATGATGATGAAGCCAATCTCTGTCTCATGGCCAAAATCGAAGATGAGGAAGAAAAGTCTGACATTCCCTCTACTTCAGTCTCTGCTACAAAGGTATCACCTTCTTTCTTTACCAATATTTCAGATATTGATGAAGCTGAAAGTCTTCGAAAGATCGATCTACTAACAATGAGTTTATATGAAGCCATGAATGGCAAAACTGTTGTTGAAAATCAAAACCTTGATTTCGCTGAACAACTTAAAAACTGTCACCTTCAAATAGAAAAGCTTTCTAAAATTGAAGAAGATTTAAGAGATCAAGTTCATATAAATCAGCTAGTCAAAATCGAACGCGAAGAAGCTATCGCTGGACACTGAACACTCTTTCTTCTAAAGAGTTAGTCACTGGTCTACCTCAGCACTCATACGCTAAAGAGTCCTTATGTTCAGCGTGTGTGAAAGGAAAACGACCAAAGCAAGCTTCAAGACTGAGAAAGTTTCCTCAGTGTCATCTCCTCTACAACTCCTCCATATGGATCTGTTTGGCCCTGTTAACAAACAATCCATCGCTGGAAAGAAATATACATTGGTCATAGTTGATGAATTCTCTCGCTATATCTGGGTAATGTTTCTCCGTTCTAAGAGTGACACCCCTGAAGAACTCATCACCTTTGTCAGGAAAATGGAAGTCCTGAACAACATGACCGTTCGCTCAATAAGGAGTGATCATGGAACTAAATTCAAAAACAGTTCTCTTGATTCCTTCTTTGAGAGTAAGGGTATTTCGCACAATTTTTCTTCAGTGAGAACACCGCAACAAAATGTAGTCGCTGAAAGAAGAAATAGAACTATCATTGAAGCTGCACGTTCAATGCACAACGATTCTCACCTGCCTACTCAGTTTTGGGAAGAAGCTGTCAACACTGCTTGTTTTACTCAAAACAGGTCGCTGATCGTCAAAAGATTCAAGAAGACAGTCTATGAACTTTTTCATGCGAGAAGGCCTTCTATCAGCTTTCTTCACATCTTTGGATGTCAGTGTTTCATACTGAACAACAGAGATGCTCTTGGAAAGTTTGATCCTAAGGCTGATGATGGAATCTTTCTTGGATATTCTTCTATCTCTAAAGCATTCAAAGTCTTTGACGTATCCACAACACCTTTGACGAATCCCGCTCAGCAAACTCTAAACCTTCTACTGATACTGAAGAACTGAATCAATGGATGTTCTCTCATCTTGGTGATTCAGAAGATATTCCCACTCCTCATACTCATACCGCTGAAGATGATGGTCCTACTATCATCCCAAGCATGCAGAAAGGTGAAGCTGAAACTTCATGGGTCTCAGTTATTCCTCTAAACACTATGCCTGCTTCTGAACCTTCTGTCTCAGATATACCATCTACTTCTCAGCAATCAGTGAATGAAATGCCATCTTCACCTTTTCCTCTCTTAGCTGATATACCAGAAGTTGCTGAAGCCTCATCTTCAGCTCCTCAAGTTCAGGTTGAGTCAGCGACTTATGCTTCTTCTCAGCGATGGACTATCAATCACCCTATTGATCAGATTCTTGGTGATCCAAACGCTGGTGTTCAGACTCGACGAAGTGCAGGTAACATTTGCTTATTTGTTAACTTTATTTCTCTGATTGAACCAAAGAAAACAGATGATACCCTCCAAGATCCAAACTGGGTCAGCGCTATGCAAGAAGAACTGACTGAATTTGAAAGAAACAAAGTTTGGAAGCTTGTTCCTCGTCCATCCGACAAGTCAGTGATAGGCACTAAATGGGTCTATCGAAACAAGTTGGATGAACATGGAACTGTAACCCGCAACAAGGCTCGACTTGTCGCTCAGGGATACAGACAAGAGGAAGGTATAGATTACGACGAAAACTTTGCTCCAGTGGCAAGACTAGAAGCTATTCGTCTATTCTTAGCTTACGTTGTACACAAAGACTTCAAAGTGTATCAAATGGATGTCAAGTCAGCATTCCTTAATGGAAAGCTGAATGAAGAAGTCTACGTGGAACAACCACCAGGATTCTCAGATCCTAAGCATCCAAGTTATGTTTATAAACTGGATAAGTCACTTTATGGCTTAAAGCAAGCTCCTCGTGCATGGTATGACACTCTCTCTACTTATCTCCATATTGAAAAATTTGAGCGTGGTCAGATTGACAAAACTCTATTTTTCAGGAAAGTAAAAGGTCATATTATTCTTGTTCAAATATATGTCGATGATATTATATTTGGTTCTACTAACCCTGAATTGTGTACTCGTTTCGCTGATAGAATGAAAGCTGAATATAAAATGAGTATGATGGGTGAGCTAACATATTTCCTTGGTCTTCAGATAAAATAGAATGAAAAAGGAACTTTCATTAATCAGGGAAAATATGTTAAAGATATGCTGAAGAAATTTTATTTAACTCAGAGTTCAGCTATGAAAACCTCTATGGCACCACCGCTGACACTAAACAAGGATCCTTCTGGAATACCTGTTAATGTCACGACATACCGTGGGATGATCGGCTCTCTGCAGTATCTCACAGCTAGCCGACCTGATATTATGTACGCAACCTGTTTGTGTGCACGATATCAAGCTGTACCTAAGGAATCTCATATGATCGCTGTAAATCGAATCTTTCGTTACCTTAAGGGTACTCCTAACCTATGTCTTTGGTATCCCAAAGACTCAGGGTTTGATCTAATCGCCTATTCAGATAGTGATTTTACATGTTGCAAAATGGATAGGAAAAGCACCACAGGAGGACGTCAGCTCCTAGGTGGAAAGCTGGTGAGTCGGACAAGTAAAAAGTAAAACTCGGTGTTCACCTCAACCGCTGAAGCTGAGTATGTAGCTGCTGGAAGCTGTTGTTCTCAGGTCTTGTGGATGAGAAATCAACTACTGGACTATGACCTTCAGGTCTCAAAAATTCCAATCTACTGCGACAGCACTAGTGCCATCGCTATAGCCAACAATCTAGTGCTACACTCAAAGACCTAACACATCGAAATCACGTATCATTTTATCAGAGATCATGTGATTAATGGTGATATAGAACTTCATTTTATCCCAACTGACTTTCAGTTAGCTGATCTGTTTACCAAGCCTCTTGATGAGACAAGGTTCAACTTTCTCATCAGCGATCTTGGAATGCTGAACTTTGAAGAATAAAATCTTCAGCAATTCGCATTTGATCAGGGGTAATAAGAACTTGTATAATCCTTTCTATCAACTTCTATCTTGTTAGGTCCATGATCTTCATCCAATCCAAGTATTGTGTAACAAGATGATGAAGAACATTAATGAAAAGGAAATCTAACCTAGAGAGAACACAAAGTGATTAGAGATCTACATCTTGTATTAATGAATTCACTTCTTACAAACTACAAGTAAAGACCTATTTATAGTCTTCATCACTTGCTACAACAATTAAGCATAAGCCCTTTAACACAGCTATTGCTTTACAAAACTTTCTATTATAAAGGACAACTTCAGTGTCCTAACATATCTGAACAAAATTGATTCGCTGATATCAAGGTACGTTCTCTCTTGCTCGCTGACATTCGCCTAAGAACTGAAAGATTTCAAAACAAATTGCATCGCTGAATATCTCTTCCTTTCAGTGATACTTTGAAATTTCTAAACTTAACACTGAAATTTCTATTCAGTGCTTCATGTTTTCAAAATGTCCCTGAGTCTTTCAAAACCTCAGAGACATCCTAAAATATGAAAGGACGTTTATGACATCATCCTATCGGATAAAGCCTGGCACGTTCCTCTGACACACGTTTGCACGTTTTGTTTTCCCATCCAATCAAATGCAAACACGTGTCCGTGTCATCATGAAAAACTTTTCCCGCTCATAGTTTTTCTCTCTCTACTCTCACTATATAAACCCTTTCGAGTTTATATTTTTCTTTTACGCGAACAACTTCTTCTTCAAGAAAAGAATTTCTGTTGCATTTTGAACTATCGTTTCCAGAAACTGTTCATCATCTTCTTCGACAACAAAGGTTAATATTCTCAATTTTCGCCTACATTAAACTTGTTTTTGATCTTATTCTTTGTTTTTAACATATCAAACAAAAGAAACCTTTTTAAAATGAAATCATTTTCTTTTCATGATTTTATGAACACAACCTTCATGGTTGTTCTTCAAGTTTAAATCAAAAATCTTAAACTTGTTCTTCATTCGTTTTTCTAGAATCTCTTCTTCAAACAAAAACTGGAAAACACATGTTCTTCATGTTTTGTATCTCTTTTTCAAAACAAGAAAACCCTAATCTTCAAGGCATTTTTTTTGTCTGAATGAAATGGACAAAATTCAAAAACATCTGTTTGGAAAATATTTCCACATTAAGACATTTTTGTTCATTTTCTTCGTGGTTACATGTGTTATACAGAAATGCCAAGCTCTGAAGCTCCCTCTGCTAAAACCCCCACTACTGCTGAGAAAGTTGTTTTCACCAAGGCTCCTCAGGTCAAGTTCAAACTTGATAAGGTTACATTCCAACACAACAATCACTATGCGCTTTTCGATTTTCCTCAGAAAAAGCAAGTCACACATCTGGATGATGCTGTGAATTTTCTCAAAGCCTGCTGCTTATCTACAACTCTGACTATTGTACCCCCTGCCCATAAATTCCTTTTAGCTCAGTTCTGGTATTCTGCCAGACGAGCTCAGGTTCCTTCACCCAAAGACCCAACGAAACTACTTGATGTCATCCTCTGTGACACCAAATTTGGAACCACCAAAATCAACCCTGCTATTATCAGGCATGCACTGAACCTCCCGGCTGCTACCAAAGAAAAACGCTTTGTACCTCTCCCAAATTTCAAAAACCATGTTGATAGGGAAATAATCATTGCATTCTTTGATGCAATGAAGTACGTATGGGGAACATGGAGAGATAAAAAACCCGAGAAGAAGTTGACCGCAATTAAAAAGTCCATGATGCCAAGCGAGATGAACTTCATCTTCGCCCACCTGATAAGCAGCATCACAGCGAAAACCGGCTCCTCTGATCAAGCCGCTCAACCTCAGCAAGCCATGGGTTATGCATTGCTGAAAGGTCTCCATGTTGACTGGGCATCAATCATCTACGACGATCTGGCATTCAGGGTGGACATGGCTGACAGGCCAACATGCGTTCCATACCCCCGTTTCATCAGCTCCATCTTTCTAAAAGGACTCGGGGACAAATACCCAAAAGAGGGTGATTTGAGACTCTCTCAGGTTGGCCCTAAGGTGCTCGACTTCAGCCCCATGGCAAATGAGGTACGTCTCTCTACTCTCTTATATCTTCTTAATCCTCCTTCTTCTACTTCTGCAGCTACCTTAGCAGAAATTCCCACCGCTGATACCCATGATGCACCCTCCACTCCTTCTCGTAAAAGGAAACATTCTACTTCCCAAATTGACTCCAAAAGGATCAAGAAAACCAAGGAGCAACCCTCCAAGCCATCAATGGCTGAAGACTCCACGACTCATCTTGTATAAGAGTCGCTGGATAGTTTCGTGGTACGCTCTGCCACAGCTGAAAAAGCCACCCCTTCCATCCAAACCTCAGCGTCTCTAAAAGCTGATGTTATTAACTTGGAACTGAACCCACCTCCTTCAGTCTCTCTACAGACTGAAGTGATTCTCAACGGATCCAACGCTGAACCTCGCTCCCAACCAATTTTCTCAACCTTCGTTCCTCCCACCATTTCTTTGGACACTTCACCAATTTTCCCACCGTTCTCAGGAACGTCCGTCATCATGCATGACTCAGCTGCTGATACTCTACATATGATGATGGATGTAAACTTAGGATCTGCAGGCACCTTCATGCGCCAAGGAAGTCTCGAAGGCGACATGGAACACTTCTCAAGTGTACAAGGTTTCAACAACTTTGCAAACCCGCCTGCAGGTATACACAAAACCATACACATTCCTCTTTCTCGACCCCAAACTTCTGAGCTTTCTTCTGTTCATAAGTTATTTACTGTTACAGGTCCTAATTTGGGAGATATTCTATACTCCCTGAAAGATCTGGTGACAAAGGTGGATTCATACAACACCACTCTCTCCACCAACTCTTCAGCGGTTACAGACGCTGGAGAGAATCTCAAAAAGCTGACCGAGATTGTTGATAAGAAAGCCTCCAGTGCTGATCTGGAGAAGGTGGATGGCAGCATTCGTCAATTTGCTACCATTCTGGCCAACAACTCATCAATTGTCAACGATCTCAACCTCCCTAACACCACCCTCGCAACAAACTTCACCACTCTGTCCAATGAAGTCACATCATTGAAGACAGAGGTTGGTTCTCCTAAGGGTGAGGTCTCCACAATCAAGACTGACGTCTCCACGGTCAAAGATCTTCTTCAGCAAGTGCTCGATCGCCTAAACGTCCCAACTTGCGCCCCTTCTCACTTCACTCAGGCTGATCGAGAGGATCTTCAAAGTCTCAATCATGCAATTTCTGGCCTAGAAGACATAATCGCAGTGATTAAAATCTGCATCGGAATCACTGGCCTAAAGACAATGACTCTTATGACGCTGCTGCTGACATTCCAATTACCTCCCCCACTCAACATGTGGAAGAGGGGGAGAAGAATGATGAAGGTCTTCCCCATAATGCTGAGGGGGAGACAAATGAAACTGCTACTTCTAAACCTCAGGGAGTTGAAAACCCTGTGGAAACCGATAAACCTCCCTCTGTATCTAAGGGGGAGCAACTCGAAGAGCAACTTGATGAAGTTGTTGCTGATGTTACCGAACCTTATGCTGACGAGGTCGAATCTGAAGAAGAAGTTGAAGACGACGAACCTATCGACATCGCTAACAATGAACCATCATCATCCTCTAAAAACAATGATGATGATGATGACGATGATGACGATTTTTTCTTCGTCCAACCTATCAAGACCGCCACAGCTCAAAAAGGGGTCGTGATAAAAGAACCATCAGGGGAGACGACTAAGACAAAGCCTGCAGCATCTGAAGCTGATAAAGACAAAAACAAAGACCTCGCTGCAGAAGACAATCTGACGATCTTGCTTCGAAAGCCAGTTTGTCAGGTAACTTACTCTCTGTTCCCTTACTCTGCATCCCTACTCTATCCCTTCTCAATCTCAGTTCTCCTCTCCATAAAACGTCTATACACTTAACCATATTCTTTTCTCTATCTCTTTCTTCCCAAATGATCTCATTTAAACGATCACTGTGTTTCAACTAGTCCTCTCCCCTGTTTGAGGATCCTCCTGAAGACTCTCCTGCTGCAACTCCAATAATCCCAGCCACAAGAGCTGAAGAAATAATCCCAGTCTTAGATTTATCTGAGACTGATGAACCTGAAGAACAGTTGCTCTCTCACAAAAACAGACCTTCCTTGGCTCCTCAAAAGCTAAGTGAAGAGGATCAGGAAAAGAGAGATGAAATGATTAAGAAGCTTGAGGATCAGCGAATCATCCTTCCTCGTGACAAAGTCCCTGATCCAAAGTTCAGACTTTCAAAGAAAGAATTCGCTGACCACCTCAGAGCTGAAAGATTACTCGCCGAACGAAGGGAAGCTGAAGAAAAAGATAAGGCCCTCGCCATACAGCTTGCCCAACAATCAGTGAATGACCCTGAACTAAAAAGAACTCCCATTGAAGTCCAACGTCAGTTATGGGAAGACGCCCAGAAGATCGTTGAAGAAAAGACCAAGGTATCTGATTCTACCTTGAAATGGTGGAAAGAAAGGCTGAACTATCGATCTCGGCCATCCAGAATCAACAAGGTACTTATCAAGGGTAAATCGACCATAGACGTTCCTGTCGTTGAAGTTGACATATTCAGAGAAGATGGTTGTATGCAACACATCTATGCTGATACAATCAAGAAGTTCGGTCTCTCTGAATGGTTGGAGATGCGAATAGCCATTCAGCGATCTCGCTCAAATTATAAGAGCCATGTTGAGAAGATTATAAATTCTCAGATCGACTTGGTTTCTTCTGCTGTGGATATTCCTCCTCCCACTCCTCTTGCAACTCAACGAAGAAGGGCCTCTGCAAAGAAAAAGATAATATTTTCAGATTCAGGTCCTCCTATCCGGAACGAAACAGTTATTGGTTTCTCACGTGCTGAAGTACTTGGTCCTGAACCTGACCTCTCAGCGCTTGACACCTCTCTTCCTCCTGGTGAACAATTCATCCCTGGAAAAGTCATAAGTGAACCCTATGGGATAGTTTTTTCATGACTATGATGGACGTCAACGTTTTCAACGCATCTCTGAGCTTCCCATTACTCTCATCGAACAACTCAAGGATCTCATCTATTGGTGTGAATTCAGACACGACCTTCAGGCTCGATACCTCAAGTTTTTGATCTTTGAAGAAGCAAAGAACAAACGAGATCAAGGAGTAAAGGTCCCTGACTGGATGATTCCCACATGAAAGACCCTTGATGAACTTATCGTTAAGGAAGAACCTTATAGCTGATAAGACAGCCTTGTAATTCCTCCTTCTTTATCAGCTAATATCTTTTGTACTTGTAATTATTATTTGTTGTACTTGTAATTTTTCCACTTCCCTCTATAACCTTTACGAAGTTCAAAGAAAAATTTCAGATAATGTACTTTACTCCATCAGTACTCAAAAGATCCCAGAAAACAGTAAAAGGGACAAATATTTTATGAGTTCTTTTTATCCTTATGTTTTCATATTTAGCAATTTTCTCAGTTGCTAAGTCAATATCAAATAGGAGGAGATTGTTGATCCAAACCCTCAGTGTTTGATAATGACCCTTTTAAACACTTAGTGAAAATTGTAAGTAGACAATATGTATTAGAGTTTCACTATCGCTGATAAGTACTATGTCTCTACAGTACCGCTGATAGGAAACTCATGCTCTTTAATTTAGACATTTCAGCGAATCTGTTCACCCATAAAACTCTGAGCTTGTTTAGTACTTTTGGTGATCGCTGATAGTTTAATCGTTTACTTATAATCCCTGAAGACAAGTTTCACGTCAACTATGTTCTACGCTGAAGTCGAAGATCAAGCACAAGAACAGCGACAAGTCTACTAATGAACTGATGCGGATATCAATGAAGCCAAGACCTGTCCACTCAACGTGAAGTATCAAGTAGAAGACTTCAGCGATTGCTGAGCTTTGTCACTCGATGATAAAGTACTGTTCAACAAGCGCTGATCATGAGGTCTACTCTACAAGTTACTTTTGTCTTTCCCCCTTGCACGTCTCCGTACGAAGTGTCAGAACGGACATCCCTTCTGTCCAGAATCGTACAACCAACTCTGATTCTACATTGTACACCATGCAGCTACTAAGGTTGTCTACAAAGGTCAACCCATGCAACCAATCAGCTGCTACCACGTGTAAAGTAATACTGCCATGCATTAAATGCATGCAGTATATAAGAAGAACCCTACTTCAGAAATGAAGTGCTCGGCCATCTTCTTCTTTCTCTCTTAGTGTTAGAATATTTATCTTTAATATTCTTATCTCCTTTCTGTCTTATTTCTAGTGCAAGAAACTTAGTGTTCTTAACTTGTTTATATTAGGTTAATACTTAATCTTGTTCCGCAACAAGTTGTAAATTGTTTGATTATATCAATAAACAATTTAGAAAGTAAAAATCTGTGTGTTTGTATTCAACCCCCCTTCTACAAACTTGTATAACCCTCTCGGGACCAACAACCGTCTTCGCGTCGAACGAAGAATACTAGAAACATGACTCTAAGGATTCAGCCGGTTTGTATGTTGAGTACTTCAGAGATCTTATGCTTCGTTCGGACTTGGCTAACTGTTAGACACAACTTCATGGCATTTATGTACTGGCTTTGGTATTCCTTGTCGAAATGGGAAATCCCAAGGCAGAATGTTGGCTCGATGGGGCGTAACCTGTGAACATAGAGCTTCTTCAGTGTTTCCTCCAGGTGAGGAATAAGGATCATGATCTTCTCCCATCTGATTTGTTGTTGTGGAGGAGGTGGATGATCAGAAGTTGTTGGTTGTTGAGGAGATGTCGGTGGAATAGTAGAAGTCTCGGGAGCCTGTGTAGTGTGGGCAAGTCTACCATACAGATTTTGTAGCAGAATCTGGTCATAATCAACGTTGTCGTCTTCATCAGTAGGAAAGATCAAATTTACCTGGAGATTTATTGCACTGGCGGCTTTTTTGTGCCATGCATTTTCGGTCTCGAGGTCGATCTCGGAATCTAGATCAATCTGATCAAGTGCAGGCCTTTCTGATGCAGAATAAGTGACCAATTCCTGTGATTCTCCCACAGGCTTTTCAACCGTTGGGTCTTCGTCGTCTGAGATATCCATGTCGATAACCATCTCAGCTAAGCTCAATTGGGCTTCAGGTTCGTCTTCGGTTGCAATTGCCACAATAGATGGTTCCGGTTGAACCACAGTTGTTTCAGGGATGATTGAGGCGGACTCAGACAATCGTTGTCTCTTGTTCTCCCCCTCACGGTGATCAGGATCATCCTGGTCATTGTGCCGTCTCTTGAGTCCGCCATCTTGACTCTTGCAGGTGTCTTCGAGTGAGCTGACTCTTTCGGACAGCGTTTTGAGCGCTTGTTGAACATCCTTGAGAGTCGCGTCAAGCTGGTCGAATCTGGTGGTTATGGATGAGGAAGAAGCAAATACATGGGAGCGTAGAACTGTTACCAGGTCCGCTTTAGTAGAGGCATCGGTGTCGGTGTGCTGGAGCAGTTGAGCTAGAAGCATAGTCTTGAGCGTATCCACCGAATAAGATGGCTGAATGGGAGCCGGTGGATGTGTTGGTGTGGTTGCAGATTCGACTACCTTCTCTTTACCTTTGATCAGACTCTTGAGTTTGTCGAGCTCGGTGGTGAACTGCTGCTTCATTGCCTCGCGGACAACCTTTAGGGCGCTGTCCAGATATTCCCTTGACATTATGTCGGGTGACTTTACTCCGGGATCACTTAGATTACCCGTTGAGGCATCAACCTTAGAGGTAGAGCCACCTACGTTCACGGATAGCAAAGAGGTGTCCATGGTAGGGTTTCCTTCCGATCCTTGCGCTCCGCTCAAAGGCGGAGTCACTATAGAAGTTCCGATCGGGTCATGAAGAGCACCGATTTGTAGAATCTCGTCCTGTGTCCTAGCCGAAGAATGTGTTATATCATGTGGCTCTAGACTCAAACATGCATCCAAAGAAGTCGAGACCGGGGGAGGCTGGTCTCTTGTTTCAATACCAATACTCTCCGAGTGAGAGATCGGTAGACGTTGTGCTAACTCCCCGTGCAAAAGGGAAACACCCGTCTGTTGAGAGACGGGTGAGTGGCTAGGGAGGTCGTGCTGTTGCGCCGCTAGGTCCACGAGGACTTCTTCAATACTATGTCCCAATGGATGAGACACGATAGTAGATGTGGCTACCTGGATGACGCTGGTTAGGGGTCGCTCACGATCCTCTCTAGTCCTAATGCTCATTCGCTCTTGGTTTTGTTTTGATATCCATTCTCTCCGACTCGCATGTTCAAGATTTTCAACTAATTCTCCCTCCTCTCTCCTTGTGTCTCTCGTAACAGGCTGAGTAGTAGGGATGAGGGGGGTGCGGGTGAGTCAGAAGGAGATCCTTCAATCATCGGAGGTCGACGACCGATACGGGGTGGAATCAAAGATGCACGGATGGCTAAGTCCGTATCGGTGTCAGTGTTGGATTCGATGGTTTCGCCTGGGCGAAGGGTGACATCGGCTCTGTTGTGTCAGTGTCGGGATCCTCTTCGAGTAGAGGGGCAGTGACAACTGGGAGCTCGTGTAGGCTAGTCGATGGTCCGGCTTCGTCAGTCATTCGGGTGGTTCGTACGGGTGGTTGTTGGCTTGTTCTGGGTCGGCTGGTTTGGGTAGTACTGGCATGCGTATCCAATGCACCGCCCACGCCTGTTCCCCTCCCATGTACTCTCAACACACCCATCTGGGAGCCCCAGCTACCCGGACTCTACCTCCTCTCGTCCTTGGACCCTCACGTCGCTCAGGTCTATGTCCCTGGGGAGGTCCCTCCGGCTCTGGTTGGACCATGGGATTCCCTAACTCTCGCCTATACTCTATCATACTCGGTGCGTTGGGGTCCGCGTATGCCAGTATGTATTATGGGATAGGCATGGCTGGGGTAGTCGGTGGGTTGCGAATCACTAAATATTGTAAGTTAAAAGGAGGACATACCGGGTGATTGATACGCCTTGGGATGAGTGGATTCGCCTCCATGTGCTGGCGGACGGCTAGGGAAAAGAAACGCGGAAATGGTAGAAACTTCTTCTTAGATCCACCAGTCTGTCGGATTGCTTGCACAAGTTCACGCCAAATGATTGTTCAGTAGTCAATGTGGCGGTTGTAGCAGACTGCGTGGAACAGACGTAGAATGTCGCATGTGCATTGGTCTATCCCCTTCCATCGGGAGGACAGACATCTGTTCAGAATCATGAACAGTGTATACCAGACCGGTGCTATATACTTACGATTGAATGCGGAGGGGCGGTTGAGCTCGTGGTGATATCCAAGTGTGCGGATGTCTGCGCAAAGTGTTGCGTCATCGGCAGCGGGGGCGTATGCGGCATTACCTCCGACAGTAGGTTCCGGTAGTGACAATAGTCGTCGGAGTGATTCCGGTGTGAGTGTGAAGGGGTGATTGTCGATGCATGATGTGATGGTCTGGGTGTTGTTGGCAGTGACAACTCTAGCCGTGCGCCATACATGGTAAACATAGAGTACGGGCACATCAGTTGTGGCTGTGAGTGCTCGGCTAAGTGGGTGGCCGAGCATGATGTCGACGGCCACTCGTTTTAGTGTCCACATCATTTCCGTTAGGATCGGCGTGTAGCTTTGTACCGGGTTCCATGGGAGTTTTCATCGGTGAGGACTGTTCCATCAGGAATTTCTTAAGAATATCCCAGACGTACTTGGCCTGATTTATGAATATCCCGGTCGACAGTTGCTTAACTTGAAGACCGAGGAAAAAATTCATCTCACACAACATACTAATTTTTAAAAAATTCCCATTAAAGTGGCAAAGTTCTTACAATATAGTGAATTAGTAGAACCGAATATTATGTCATCCACATACACTTGAACTAACACTATGTGACCTTTTTCGTTTTTAATAAAGAGAGTTGTATCGATTTTACCTCATGAAAATCCCGATTTTATTAAAAACTTAGATAACGTATCATACCAGGCCGGCCCATGGAGCTTGCTTCAAACCGTAAAGCGCCTTGTCTAGAATGTAGACATGATTAGGCTTCTTTTTGTCCACGAACTCGTCCGATTGCGATACGTACACCTCTTCCTTGAGCTTGCCATTGAGGAATTCGGTCTTCACATCCATTTGGAAGACCGTGAAGTTTTTGTGCGTGGCATATGCAAGGAACATACGCATCGCTTCGATTCTCGCCACCAGAGCGTATGTATCGTCATAGTCGATCCCTTCTTGTTGACGATATCCGTTGGCCACGAGACGCGCCTTGTTTCGTATGATGATGTCGTCCTCGTCCTTCTTGTTCTTGAAGATCCATTTTGTGCCGCTCACCGTCTTGTGCTTTGGACGTGGGACAAGTCGCCAGAATTTAAGGGCCTCAAATTGATTAAGTTCCTCTTGCATGGCCATGACCAAGTCCGGATCTTCTAAAGCTATGGAGACGGTTGTAGGCTCGATCTTACTCAGGAAGCCAAAGAAGAGGCAGAAGTTGGCCGATGCGCCTCGTGTTTGAACTGGAGTAGAGGGATCACCATCTGGATGCCGCCGAATTCCGACCTACACACCGAGTGGTCGTCGACACCATGCTCGGCCACCCACTTGGCCGAGCACTCAACGCCACAACTAATGTGCCCGTACTCTACGTTTACCAAGTATGGCACACGGTTAGAATTCTCACTGCCAACAACACCTAGACCATCACAGCACGCATCAACAATAACCCCTTCACTCTCACATCGGAATCATTCCGATGACTATTGTCACTACCGAAACCTACTGCCGGAGGTAATGTCGCATACGCTGTCGATGACGCAACACTCTACGTAGGCATCCGCGCACTTGGATATCACCACGAGCTCAACCGCCCCTTCGCATTCAATCGTAAGTATATCGCACCGGTCTGGTATACAATGTTCACGATTCTGAACATATGCCTGTCCTCCCGATGGAAGGGGATAGACCAATGCACAGGAAACTTTCTACGTCTGTTCCACGCAGTCTGCTACAACCGCCACATTGACTACTCATCAATCATTTGGCGTGAACTTGTGCAAGCAATCCGACAGACTGGCGGATCCAAAAAGAAGTTTCTACCATTTCCACTATGGGTGCTCACGGGTTGGGTTGGCCGGTTTGACGGCACTTTAACAACCCAACCCAATCATTGCGGTTTGAAAATTCTCAACCCAACCCGACCCAATCAGAAGTGCAACCCAACCCAACCCAAACCATTCGGGTTGGGTTGGGTTGGGTTGGTCGGGTTCGTCGGGTTGAAACTTTTATTCATCATTTCATCATTCAACTAAGTTATTGAATCTAAACAAACTAAAACTAAACCAACTCCAATGTCCAAATAGTTTCAAGTTTAAACCAATAAAATTCAACAAACCATTCAAAAGACTTAGTATGCAAGTTCCATCAAATGACATACAACCAAAACGATTTAAAAGTAATGAAACTCTCAAGTCTCAATCAACAATGATCGCATTGCACATCTCAGGCACTGATTTCAACTACATAAATCGACGTTTGGCTCATATAAGCCATAAACTGTAATCCACACGAAGACGATAAGCTTACCAGGCACCGGCAACTTCGATCAACCTCGATTCAACAAGAATTCGCAAAGCTCAGAGAAGAAGTGAATTAATTTAGGAATAAGACTGAAAAGTGAAAACGAGAGAGGGAGGCGTGCTAATATGAAACCTAATTTAATTGTTGGAGCCCTTTTCTCACGGGTTGTCGGGTTGGGCGGGAAATATTTGGGCCTAACCCGTTATCAACCCAATATATGCGGTTTAGTCAAAAAAAATTATCGATGCTACATCGGGTTAGTGCGGTTTGGTTATTTTTTGCCTCGGGTTGGGTTTGCCGGGTTTGTCGGAAATTTGAGCACCCGTATAGGGAGATATATATTAGTGTATATATAGACGATATATATATATATATATATATATATATATAGAGAGAGAGAGAGAGAGAGAGAGAGCAAGATCACAATAAATAACACCGGGATTTAACGTGGTTCCACAATCGCTGTGATAGTGTACATCCACCAAAGAGAGAGCCGGAATATTATTACTAACCGGGAGAGATTACAACGTGTTATCGAGATCCTTCGGATCAATAAACCAGCTACCCGAAAGTTTCCTCACTAACGATATATATAGGGGCTTAATCAAATAAGAACTAATTAGTTTGTGGTAACTGTAAGAACCAATATTAGCCACTCATTTAAAATAATTAATATTATTTTTAAAATAAAGTAAAAGGATAATTTGGTAAATTAACAATTTGGATTTTTTTTAAATTATAAATCAAATCATTAATTACCTTATTACCTACGTACAATTTGAAACACATGTGTTAGGGTAGAATTTATGTTGATTTTAAGTTCAAGGGGTTGAATTGTAATTGTTTAAACTTAGTCCATAGTGAACGGGCCGTAGGCTTGCTACCACGGGCCCAACATATATAAAGTGTAATTAGCTTAGAATTTTAGCTAGTTGTCTCATTTAGCTTTTCTGCTTTACACTGTAATTCTCTCTAAATCAATAGTTAAGTGGGCAGCCTTTGTGAATCATATCAACTGTTCTTATTTGCTTATTCACAAACATAATCGTTGCACGGATCTGGATTCTACAATTGGTATCAGAGCAGACAGACGGATTCGATTCAAAGCTTCATTCATCAATTTCTGGTTAGTTGAACTCTCACTTGTCTGACTATTCTTGAATTCTTGAATATTTGATTCAGTCGAAATTGGTTGTTTTTGCTTATTGGGTTGTGTTAGCATTATCGTTATAAGTGTTTCTGCAAATTTTCACATCCTAATTCATTCGTTTGACTGGTCAATTTAGCAATTTAAGATCTAAAGTTTTGGTAGTGTTCTTGACAAAGATTCGATCTTTAACCATCAAAACTTGTTGTTTTTGCTCCAAAAAACTATTGGGTTAGTGTTGTTTTTGTGTTTGGGATTGTTTCTAATCTTTCAGGAACCTTCGTGTGCAACCCTAATCGAAAAATCGATCGATTTGAGCAAACAACCGACTTGTCCGGATAAAACAGCCGACTTTTCCGGACAACTTAAAGGTGTCCGGACGTTTGTGTGATTTTCATCCGGATAACTCCAATTCCATCCGGACTCCTCATTTTTCCGGGTAAGTTCTGCAATCCGGGTAAGTCACTATTCCTTATATTATCCGGGTAACATTTGTATCCGGAAACCCAGTGTTTTCGGACATATTTTATCCGGACAATCCATTGTACCCGGAAACTTCATTGCATCCGGACAAATCAAGTTATCCGGACACGGTAACTTCGTTTTATCCGGTAACTTAAGCCATCCGGTAACCTTGGTTATCCGGACAACTCAAGTTATCCAGACTCTTTCTCTTATCCGGACTCTTTCATTTTTCCGGACTCTTTATCCGGAAACCACCCGGATTCTATAATCCGGGAGCCCCTTGACCCCACCCGCTAACCGGGTAGCGGGACCCCCGTACTAAGTCGCAGGAGGGGGACATTTAAGTATTCGTGATACTGTACCACTTTGAATCGAACAATCGTCTGACGATCACTCAAGTGCAACTAAAGATGTCTCCTGCTGAAGAAGACATGAAAAAGCCGTGTCAGGTATGTGAACCTATCTTTTTAGAACTTTATGACCGAGTGAAACCTCTTGCTGAACGGTTAGCTTCCTTTAAGGCCACTTCTAAAGAACAACTGCTTGAGATTAGGTCTCTAACCGAAAAACTAGATGTTCAAAAGAAAATACTTGAAAAATATAAGTCTGAAAATGCTATGTTAAAGGAGAAATGCAAAAATCTTTCTATAGCACCTAAAGACTTACGGGCCAAATTATCTGAACTTCAGTCACAGTTTGATCAGTGCTTGAATGAAAAAGCAGAAATCGTTTATCAATGCTCTGCTCTTCAAATTCAGCACAAGGAGTTTGTAAATAAAATCACTGATCTTGAAACAAAACTCCACAAAAGGGGTCAAACTGATCAAACCATCTTTCTAAATAAACCTAAAGAGTTCACATACTTTAACAAAGAGTGGGGAATCGGATATGATAACCCACGCTATTTGAACAAGGGAAGATGGCATGTACCCACTTTGTATGATTTTGCTTGTTTTGGATTAGATAAAAAGTATCCAGAATATGCCATTCAATGGACTGGTCCTCTTGAACCTGAAAAAGAGGAGGAAACCGAGGAATATAAGCGCACGCACAAACGAGGAATTCAACTTTCGTTTTGTTATGAACCTCTAAACTACTCGTATCAAAAGAACAAAAAGTACCTTTCCAATGACTACTTCGACCCCTACAAGGTAGCTACTCCCAAGGATTCCTTCAAACGCTTCCGCACCAAATTCCTCAAAGCACACTAAAGAAAGCACAAAGTGTTCCTCGCCTTCCTCGACCGATCCAAGTCCAATAATTCCGGATGTCGATTTTTCAGAATACATTAACTCCGAAGGTAATTCTGATAGAGAGTTTGAGTCGTTACCTTTCGACAAACCTCTTCCAAGTCATTCTGACTTTTTGTCTCCAGTGGTTAATCGTCCGGTCAATTTTCTAAAGGGCAACTGTTCACAATCCAAGACTCCGGCTGTGATCAAGATTCTTAAAAATGCTTCAAATGTTCAAAAAGGATCACAGCCGAAGCAAAAGACCGAACAACCGACCACTAAGATTCCTGTTTCCTCAAAGGTCACTGACCGCACTGTCCCTGTTGTTTCGGATAAAACCGGTCTAGCTAAACAAACAAAACCAAAGTGGCCAGCCAAGGAATCTGTCAAGGATGATGCATCAAAGTCGTTCAATAATGTCTTTCATCCTAGGATGAACAAAAACGATTGTGCCTGGAATCATAGGAATAATTTTGTTAATAGAGATGTTAATTTTCTGATGAAAATTTATTCCATTCAGCAATTGATTCAATTATCACACGATCGTTTGTGTTGTTCTAGTTGTGGTTGGAATGATTTTGATGACATTGCTAATAATGATTGGTTTGGGTCATATCAAAGGTTTAATCATACACCCAAACGCAAACCCCGTAATAACCAGCAAAGACACTATAAAAAACGGGGTTACCAATCAGCGGTTAAACCACAGCGGGAGACCAAACCTGCTCCTAGATGGGTTGCTCCTACTAAGGTTAAACCGGCACCCAGGTGGAAAGCTGCTACAAAATCCGTTCCTCCAAAAGGTGTAAATTCTGCACCGAAGAGGAAACAAGTGCCAAAACCAGTTCCCTCTAACGGTGTAAATCCTATACCTAAATGGAAAGTTGGGACAAAGCAAGCTTCCCCAAACGGTGCCAAACCTAACCCTCCCGGACCCAGGCAAATCTGGGTACCGAAGGTCCGCTAAATTTGTTTTGCAGGACGGTCATGTGTGGTCCTTAAACACTGGATGCTCCACACACATGACCGCAAGGAGGGAGCTGCTCACGATCTACAAGGAACAATATTAAGAAGACGTGAGGTTTGTCTATACCTGTGCTCTAACAAGTTGCTCACGTGTTTAGGGGGAGCATGATCAGCTATCAGGTATGTTATTCTACTGTTGAGGGGGAGCGTCACACACACTTTTTCCTTAAATATGTTAAAAAGTTTTTGTGTGTGAGGATACTCCCGTGTGCATTTCACACTACGCGCACATTCTGAGGGGGAGCGACACAATGTTTTTCTTTCAATGCCTAAAAGTTTTTATGTGTGTCGGACTCTCCATTGCACTATCCTAGGGGGAGCAAATTCTTCCCCATGCTCCGTTGGATGGGGAGCGAGAGAAGGTTCATTTCTGAAATCCATATAGCTTTATTTTCGCAAAATGTAAAGAATCAGGGAAATTCTTGAAAATCCAGAAGTATCCGGACAGGTTTCCGGACCGGGTCCTTATCCGAATTGGAAGGGAACCCGGGTACCATATCCGGACTCTTGGTCTCTCTTAAATGTCATCTAGATTCTATTCTGTCTGGATTGCTTATTTTATCCGGACACTTTCATCATCTCCGGTATGTTTTTTTGTCCGGACACCTTTTGTCCGGATACCTGTGTTGTCCGGAATGTCTTGCAATTGCATCATTATGTTCGGACGCCCCTACTACTTTCAGTCCTGTACCTGTTTCATCACTACCTGTCCTCAATCTGTATCAGATTGAGCCACTTAATGCAAAGGTACGCACCAGAACATGCTTATCCGCCTCAGTTTCTAACTTTGGGTCTTTTTACAGATATTCCATGGCGGATCCACAACCTCAATCCGAGGGAAAGAGTCACACTGGTTTTCTTATAAAGTCTAAATATTTTTTTTCTTGTTTGGATATCACTCTCACTCCGAGGGGGAGCAAGTCAATCCCCATGTATGTTTTGAGGGGGAGCAGGATAATATCCGTACTATGCATATGCCTGAAACCCTACCTATGATAGCATATGGACGAGAGTTAGGGAATCCCATGGTCCAGCCAGAGCCAGAGGGACCTTCCCCGGGACATAGCACATGTGAAAAGGAGGGTGTTAAGGTCGAACTCTAACCAAGAAAGATTGAGCCATAAAGATAACGAGGCTCCTGAGCGAAACCAGCCACGTCATATCCGGGTAGCCACATCTGCTATCTCGTCTCATTTGTTGGGACGGGGTATTGAAGAAGCCTCTGTGGATCCAGCGGAGCAATTGCACGACCCCCCCATCCACTCATCCGTCTCACGACAGACGGATGTTTCAATATTACACGGGGAACAAGCACAACTTCCACCGGCCTCTCATTCGGAGAGTGTTGGTGTTGAAATAAGAGACCAGCAGCCTCCGGTCTCGCCTTCATTTCGTGCACCATCGAGTCTAGCGCCTTTCGATATTGAACACTCTTCGGCTAGGACACTCGAAGCTGAGCAACACCAAGTCGAGACTCTTCGTGACTCGACTGGAACCACCGTAGTGTCTTCACCTCTTGGTGAAACACAAGGATCGGCGGGAAATCCTACCACAGCTAACATCACGCCAACTGTGAACGTAGGTGGCTCTACCCCCGTGGTTGACGCCTAAACGGGTAACCTAAGTGGTCCCGAAGTTATTCACCCCGACTATGTGTCGCAAGGGTCCCTGGACAGCACCCTCAAGGCTGTCCGCGAGGCACTGGAACAGCATATCACCGCCGAGATCGCCAAAGCCATCAAGGGCAAAGCAAAGATCGTTGAAGCTAAAACCGCACCACCACATCCACCGACATTTGCTCAACCTATCTATTCGGTGGATACATTAAAGACGATGCTATTGGCCCAACTACTCCAGGAATCAGATACAACCGCCTCGACCGAAGCAGACCTGATCTCCGTTCTTCGATCCCAGGTCACTGCTCCATCTTCATCTATCACATCCCGCCTTGACTCCATTTACTCGACCCTCAGCGACTACAACAAAGCGCTTGCCACGCTGATTGAGAGGGTCCGCTCACTAGAAGACACTTGTAAGAGTCAAGCCGGCGGTCTCAAACGCAAGCACGATGACCAGGATGATCCTGATCACCGTGAGGGGGAGAAGCGTCTACGCCAAACCGAGACCGCCCAGATCATGACCGCCGAAACTACAACAGTGGTTCAACAGGAACCCCCAACTGCGGCAACTTCAACAGAAACACCCGAAGCCGAGTTGCCATCAGCACAGATGGTCATCGACATGGATATTTCAGATGATGAAGCCCCAACGGTTGAAAAGCCCGAGGGTACAACACAGGAATTGGTAGCACAAGAACCATCAGACATGCCGACGCTCACCATGATTGATCCTTGTTGGTCCCGAAGGCCTATACAAGTTTGTAGAAGGGGGGGTTGAATACAAACACACAGATTTTACTTTTCTAAATTGTTTATTGATAAATCATTAACAATTTACAGCTTGTTGCGGAGACAAGATTAAGGATAAACCTAAATCTAAATAAGTTGGAACACTAAAGTTTCTTGCACTAAGAAAGATAAGGAAATTACTAATAATAACCTATCTTGAGATAAGAGATATGAACTTGTCCAGAGTTAGCAAGTTACTTCAAAATGAAGTGAGTTCATCTCTTTATATACTGCATGCATTTAATGCAAGTCAGTATATACTTTACACGTGTCATCAGCTGGTTGGTTGCATGTCATTGACCTTTGTTGACAACCTTAGTAGCCGTATGGATGAACAGTGTAGTATCAGAGTGGTTGTACGATTTTAGACAGTCGGAGGTTCTTTTCTGACATTTCGTACGGAGTCGTGCAAGGGTGGTTAAGACAAAAGTACTTTGTACGGAGGACTTCATGATCAGCTTTCGTTGATTCAGCGATTATCATTTACTATTCAGCAGGTGATAAAGTTCAGCGATAGCTGAAGTCTTGTACTTGATACTTCACGTTGAGTGGACAAATTTGAGTCTTCGCTGATCCGCATCAGTTCATTAGGAGACTTGTCGCTGGTTCTTGAGCTTGATCTTCGACTTCAGCGTAGAACCTTTGTTGACGTAAAACTTGTCTTCAGGGATCATAAGTAAACAACTAACTTATCAGCGATCATCATAATGACTGAACAGACTCAGAGCATTTATGGTGAACAGTTTCGCTGAATGTTTAACTTAAAGAGCGAGAGTTCCTATCAGCGGTACTGGAAGATCTTATTACTTATCAGCGATAGTGAAACTCTGATACATATTGTTTACTTACAATTTTCACTAAGTATTTAAGAGAGGGTGATTATCAAATCACTGAGGGTTTGGATCAACAATCTCCCCCTATTTGATTATGACATAGCAACAAAGAAAATTGCTATTTAATGAAAACATAAGGATAAAAAGAACTCATAAAATTTGTCCGTTTTACTGTTTTCTGGGATCTTTTCAGTACTGATGGAGTAAAGTACGTTAGCTGAAATCTTTCTTTAAAATATTGAATCAGGTTACAATGAAGAACAGAAAGATTATAAGTACAAGCGAAATAATTTACAAGTACAGAAGGATAACTGATATAATAGAGAAAAAGGAGATTATATCAGTTTTCAAAAGGTTCTTCCTTAATGAGAAGTTCATCAAGGGTCGTCTTTTCAGTGGGGATCATCCAGTCAGGAACCGTTACGCCTTGTTTTCTTTTGTTCAGCGCTTCTTTGAAGATCAAGGGTTTTAGGTGTCGTGCCTGAATGTCTTTTCTGAAAAGTCACACCAGTAGATGAGATCTCTGAGCTGTTCGATTGGAGTGATTGGAAGCTCAGCGATCCGTTGAAAACATTTACGTCCGTCGTAGTCGAGAAAGAATATTCCATAAGGATTACTGATGACTTTACCAGGGACGAAAAGTTCACATGGTGGCAAAGAAATGTCAAGGGCAGATAGATCAGGGTCAGGACCAAGCACTTCAGCGCGAGAGAAACCAATTCCAGTTTCATTTCGTATGACAGGACCTGAGTTTGAATCTTGACGTTTCTTCTTTGGAGAGGCCCTTTTTCTTTTCGGCTTAAGATCAGGAAGAGGAGGAATGTCCACACAAGAAGATATCAAGTCGATCTGTCTGTTTATCAGCTTTTCGAAATGATCCTTGTACTTAGATTGTGACGATTGGATAGCTAACCTCATCTCCAACCATTCAGAGAGACCATACCTTTTTATAGTGTCAGCACGAAAGGCTTCGGATTGGCCATCTTCTCTGAAAAATTTGATGTCAACAATAGGTACTCCGATAGATGTTCTTCCAGAGATGAATACCTTGTTGATCTTCGCTGGACGATATCTGAAGTGGATTTTCTCTTTACACCAGATCAGGGTGGTCTGAGAAACTTCAGTTTTCTTTTCCACGATCATCTGGGCTTCTTCCCAAAGCTTTCGTTGGATTTGAATGGGAACATGTTTCAGCTTGGGGTCTTTGACAGATTCTTGAGTAAGCTTGATGGCGTATTCTCTGTCTTTCTCTTCAGCTTCCTTTCTTTCAGCGATGAGGCGTTCAGCTCTGAGGTGTTCCTTGTATTCAGCTTTTGAAATTTTGAACTTAGGAGGAACTGAAGGCAGTTGATCACGCCTTAGAATGATTCGCTGATCCTCGAATCGCTTTATTATTTCCTCTTTTCTCTTTTGATCCTCTTTACTCAGCTTTTGAGGAGCTGAGGAAGGTCTGTTGCTGTGCGTTAGAGGTTGTTCTTCTGGTTCATCAGTCTCAGAGATCAAATCTAAGACTGGGATTATTTCATCAGCAGCAGCTGGCTTTATTTGTGAAGTCGCAGTAGTAGAACCTTCAGCGACATCCTCAAACATGGGAGAGGACTAGCTGAAACACAGCGATCTTACAAGTAAGAACTTGAGTAGAAACAGATAGAGAGAATTGGTTTAAGTGTATAGGCTTGGGTAGAGGAACTGATAGTGTATGATAGAGGAGGGATGGAGTAAGAGATGATTAGTGTACCTGACAAACCGGCTTTTCAAGCAAGATCGTCAGATTTTCATCTTCAGCGACGCTTTTGCCTTTGCCTTTCTCAGCTCCAGAGGCTGAGGGCTTTGTCTTTGTCCGCTCCCCTGAAGGTTCATTTATCGAGATTCCCTTAAGAGCTTTGATCCTTGGGGCAGGTTTGACGATAAAGAAATCATCATCATCTTCATCATCATCATCATCATTCTTTGGAGAAGAAGATGGTTCATCATCAGGGATGTCGATGGCTTCATCATCTTCTGCTTCGGATTCTTCAGCGTCTTCTTCGAGTTGCTCCCCCTAAGATACAGAGGCGAGCTTCTATCCCCTGATAGATTCATCATGGGAAAGGTCTTCAGCGCTCTTTTCAAGATCCTCAGCGCTCTTCTCAGCAGTATGTTCCGCGCTCTTCTCCCCCTCTTTCTCATGATGACTGGGGGAGGAATGGGTAGACTCAGCATTTGTATTTTCTCTGTCTTCTTGGCCAGAGATTTTAATACAACTTTCTATCGTTGCTAATCTGTCTTCAAGGCCAGATATAGCAGGATTGATCTTTTCCAACTCTTTGCGATCCGCCGCTGTGAAAGTTTCCAATACAGGGGCAGGGGCAGGTTCAGGAGCAGGAGTTCTTGCCTTGTTGAGCAGCTCTTCAATCATTGTTTTCATCGAACCAACATCGGTCTTTACAGATCCTAAGTCAGTCGTCAGAGTTTGAACATTTGTCTTCACAGCAGACATATCACCTTCTAGTGCTCCAACCGATGTCTTCAGCGTTGTTACTTCGCCGGACATGGAGGAAACTGATTGTTTGAGTGAGGTGTAGTCTGTGTAGATGTCAGCGAGCACTTTGGCGAAATCACTGAGAGTCTTATCAACAACCTTGATGTCTTCTGTGGAAGCTTTCTTTTCTACCACCGTTGTCAGCTTTGTTAAATTCTCTCCAGCGTTTGTTACAGCTGTAGAATTTTTGGAGAGTGTGGTGGTGAGAGCTGTCAGCTTTGTTTCCACGGACTTCAGAGAGTCGTTGATGTCTCCCAAATTAGGACCTGTAACACATAAGTACTTATGAACAAAGGAAAGCTCAGAAGTTTCAGGTTTAGTTATAGTGTATATGGGTTGATTTGTACCTGCAGGAGGATTGATGAAATCGTCAAAGTTGCGGACTCCCGAATAATGTTCCATATCTTCCTCAAAAGTTCGGTGAGGAATGGTGATCTCTGCAGGTCCTGTCTTCATCATTCTTTGAGAAGCGTCAGCGGTGGCTTCTGGAATGATGGCATCTCCAGTGATCTTTGGAGGAGTGTCCAAGTGAGTGTAGGGAGAAGCGAAGGATAAGATTGGGATTCGGGTACTGAGTTCAGCGTTGGAATCGCTGACAATCACTTCATTAGTCTTTTGAGAGACTGAGGGAGGTTGGGTAGTTTCCAAGTTTCTAACCTCAGCGTTTGGAGACGCTGAAGCCGGGATTGAAGAGATGGCTTGAATGAGTGTGGCAGAGCGTACCACGGAACTTTCCTTCAGCTCTTTAGAATGAGCTGAGGAGTCTTCAGCATGGGATTGCTGGGGTTGCTCCTTGGTTTTCTTGATCCTTTTGGAATTAAGTTGGGTGTGAGAGGGTTTCTTTTTCTTAGAAGGAGAGGATTGTGTGGCCGGGGTATCAGCGATGGGTATTGTCGTTGAAGGAGCCACATAAGTCGAAGAATTGGGGTTAAGAAGAGAGAGAAGGGTAGAGAGACGTACCTCATTGTCAACAGGTTTGAAATCGAGCACCTTAGGGCAAACCTGAGAAAGTTTCAGGTCACCCTCTTGAGGATAGCTGTCCTTCAGGCCATATTAGAAGATGGCGCTGATGAATCTTGGGTAAGGAACCCATGCTGGTTGGTCAGCGGCAGAATCCACACGTTGTACTAGGTCATCATATATAATAGAGGCCCAGTCAATGTTTAGACCTTTCAGCAGTGCGTATCCCATAGCTTGCGTAGGTTGTGCGGCTTAATCAAAAGAGCCGGACTTCGCTGTCATGCAGCTGATCAGGTGAGCGAAGATGAAATTCATCTCGCTGGGCATTTTGGACTTCTTTATCAGCGTCAGCTTCTTCTCGGGCTTCTTGTCCCTTCCAATGTCCCAGATGTAACCCATTGTGTCGAGAAAAGCAATGATGGCATCTCTGTCAGCTTGCTTCTTATGGTCAGGGAATGGAACGAAGGGTTTTTCTTTGGTGGCATTGGGAAAGTTCAGGGCTTTTCGTATGATAGCGGGGGTTATCTTAATTGTACCATACTCAGTATCGCTGAGTATGCAATCGATGGTTTTGGATGCATCTTTGGCGGAGGGTAGCTGAGTGTGTCTGGCAGAGTACCAGAACTGGGATAGTAGTAGCTGACTTGCGGGAGGAGTGATGGTCAGGGCTATTGAAATGCAGCAGTGTTTCAGGAAATTCACAGCATCATCCAGATGTGTGACTTGCTTTCGAGGAGGAAACTCGAGAAGCGCAGAGAGGTTGTTGACCTTAGTCCAATCTAGTTGATCCAGCTTAAACTTAACCTGAGGGGCTTTGATGATGTCCACTTCCTCAGAGTCAGCGGAGATGGACTCAGCGGTGACATTGATCTTTGAAGATGCCATTTCTCTGTATTATCAGGTCAACCAAAGATGTTAACAAATAAGAATTGTCTTAGTATGGAAAGAATTTCCATTAAGATTGTTCGAATTTTGTCCATTTCATTCATACATAAATGTCTTAATGAAGATTAGGGTTTTTCATGATTTTGAAACGAAATGTAAAACCCATAAATTCTTGTATTCCAGTTTCAAAAAAAAAACTGGATACAAATGAAGAACAAGTTTAAGATTTAGATTTAAAACTTGAAGAACAACCATGAAATGGTTGTGTTCATAAAACAATGAAAGAAAATGATCTTATTTTTAAGTTCTTTTGTTTGATCTTGTTTAAAACAAAGATAAGATCAGAAACAAGTTATCTGCATTTGAAAAATAAGAACATATTAACCTTGAAGTTTTTATGAAGAAGATGATGAACAGTTCTTTGAAGATTTGAGAGCACAAATGCAATAGTAATTTTTCTTGCGGAGGAAGATTTGATCGCGTAAAAAACAAATATAAACCAAGAGTTTGTTTATATAGAGAGTTTTAGAGAGAGAAAACCTTGAGCGGGAAAAGGTTTTCATCATGACACGGACACGTGTTTGCATTTGATTGGAAGTTTGAACGAAACGTGCAAACGTGTGTCAGAAAGAAATCGTGCCTAGTGTTATCCGTTGCAATGACGTCACAACTGTCCTTTCACATTCTTTTAGGATGTCTCTGAGGTTTTAAAAAACTCAGGGACACTTTTGAAAAACATGAAGCACTGAATAGAAGATATCAGTGAAGGTTTTACGAACTTTCAAAATATCGCTGTTAAGGAAGAGATATTCAGCGATGCATTTGTTTTTGAAATCTTGCATTTTCATGCGTTTGTCAGAGAGAGAAAACATACATGGATATCAGTTTAACCAAGTTTATTCAGAGAGAAGATGATTGAATAGGTTATGCGAGTTGATTTTATCCTTTCGCTGATTAATGTGAACCGCTGAAGATTTTACCCATCAAAGTTCAGCATTCCAAGCTCGCTGATGAGAAAGTTGAATCTTGTCTCATCAAGAGGTTTGGTAAATAAATCAGCTAACTGATAATCAGTTGGGATAAAATGAAGTTCTATATCACCATTCATCACATGATCTCTGATAAAATGATATATGATTTCTATGTGTTTTGTCTTTGAGTGTAGCACTGGATTGTTTGCTATAGCGATGGCACTTGTGCTGTCGCAATAGATTGGAATTTTGGAGAGCTGAAGATCATAGTCTAGTAGCTGATTTCTCATCCACAAGACTTGAGAACAACAGCTTCCAGGGGCTACATATTCAGCTTCAGCTGTGGAAGTGGACACTGAGTTTTGCTTCTTACCAGCTTTCCACCAAGGAGCTGACATCCTCCTGTGGTGCTTTTCCTATCCATTTTGCAACCTACAAAATCACTGTCTGAATAGGCGGTTAGATCGAATCCTGAGTCTTTGGAATACCAAAGGCCTAGATTCGATGTACCCTTAAGATATCGAAAGATTCGCTTTACAACTTTCATATGAGATATCTTAGGTTCAGCTTGATATCGTGCACACAAGCATGTTGCAAACATAATATCGGGTCGGCTAGCTGTAAGATACAATAGTGAGCCGATCATCCCACGGTACAGCGTGACATTGACAGGAACACCTTTTGTGTCCTTATCAAGTGTCAGCGGAGGTGCCATAGGGGTTTTCATAGCTGAACTTTCAGTTAAGTCGAATTTCTTCAGCATATCTTTAACATATTTTCCCTGATTAATGAAAGTTCCTTTTTCAGTTTGCTTAATCTGAAGACCAAGGAAATATGTTAGTTCACCCATCATGCTCATTTTATACTCATCTTTCATTCTATCAGCGAAACGAGTACAAAGCTCAGGGTTAGTAGAACCAAATATAATGTCATCAACATATATTTGAACTAAAATGATATGACCTTTCACTTTTCTAAAAAATAGAGTTTTGTCAATCTTACCTCTCTCAAATTGTTCAATATGGAGATAAGTAGAGAGAGTATCATACCATGCACGAGGAGCTTGCTTTAAGCCATAAAGTGCCTTGTCCAGTTTATAAACATAACCTGGACGCTTAGGATCTGAGAATCCTGGAGGTTGTTCCACATACACTTCTTCATTCAGCTTTCCATTCAGAAACGCTGACTTAACATCCATTTGATGTACAGTGAAGTTTTTGTGTACAGCATATGCTAAGAAAAGACGAATAGATTCGAGTCTTGCTACTGGAGCAAAAGTTTCGTCATAATCTATGCCTTCCTCTTGTCTGTATCCCTGAGCAACAAGACGAGCTTTGTTGCGAGTTACAGTACCATGTTCGTCTAACTTGTTTCGATAGACCCATTTAGTGCCTATCACCGTTTTGTCAGGTGGTCTACGAACGAGTTTCCAAACTTTGTTTCTTTCGAATTCAGTCAGCTCTTCTTGCATAGCGCTGACCCAGTTTGGATCTCTGAGGGCATCATCTATTTTCTTTGGTTCAGTTAGAGAAATAAAGTTAACAAATAAACAAATATTACCTGCACTTCTACGAGTCTGAATACCAGCGTTGGGATCACCAAGAATTTGATCGATTGGGTGATTTACAGTCCATCGCTGAGCCAGAGCATACGTTGCTGATTCAGTCTGAACTGGAGAAACTGAAGATGAGGCTTCAGCTACTTCTGGATTACCAGCTAAGAGAGGAATGTTTGCATTTGTCACTTCATTCACTGATTGCTGAGAAATAGACGGAATTTCTGAGACATTTGGATCAACTGCAGGTATAGTGTTTATAGGCACAACTGAGACCCAAGATGTTTCAGCTTCACTATTCTGCATATCTGGAATGATAGGAGGACCATCATTTTCTACGGTGTGAGCATGAGGAGTGGGAACTTCTTCTGAATCACCAAGATGAGAAAACATCCATTGATTCAGTTCTTCAGTATCAGCGGACGGTTTACAGTTCGCTGAACGGGATTCGTCAAACGTGACGTGAATAGTTTCTTCTACAGTTTGTCTTCTACGGTTGAAGACTCTGAAGGCTTTGGAGACTGAGGAGTATCCAAGAAAGATTCCATCATCAGCCTTAGGATCAAACTTTCCAAGGGCATCTCTATTGATCAGTATGAAACACTGACATCCAAAGATGTGAAGAAAGCTGATTGAAGGTTTCTCCCATGAAGGAGTTCATAGGCTATCTTTTTTAATCTTTTAACTATCAGCGACCTGTTTTGCGTAAAGCAAGCAGTGTTTACAGCTTCTGCCCAAAACTGAGTAGGCAGGTGAGAATCGCTGAGCATTGAACGTGCAGCTTCAATAATTGTTCTATTTCTTCTTTCAACGACTCCATTTTGTTGCGGTGTTCTCATTGACGAAAAGTTGTGAGAAATACCCTTACTCTCAAGGAAGGAATCAAGAGAACCGTTTTTGAATTCAGTTCCATGATCACTCCTTATTGAGCGAACAGTCATATTGTTCAGAGTTTCCATTTTCCGAACAAAGGTGATGAGTTCTTCAGGGGTGTCACTCTTAGAACGGAGAAACATTACCCATGTGTAACGAGAGAATTCATCAACTATGACCAGCGTATATTTCTTTCCAGCGATGGATTGTTTGTTAACAGGGCCAAACAAATCCATATGGAGTAGTTGTAGAGGAGATGACACTGAGGAGACTTGCTTTGACTTGAAGCTTGCCTTGGTCTGCTTCCCTTTTTCACACGCTGAACATAAAGACTCTTTGGCGTATGAATGCTGAGGTAGACCAGTGACTAACTCTTTGGAGGAAAGAGTATTCAGTGTCTTGAAATTTAGATGCGAGAGCCTCTTGTGCCATAGCCAGTTGACATCAGAAGATGCCTTTGAGAAGAAACAGGAGTTCTCAGTGGTTGTTGAGTCCATGTTTATTACATAAACATTTTCCAAACGATAACCGCTGAGAGCTATCTTCTCCTTTTTGTCAGAGACAAAGCAGGATTCCTTAGTGAAAATCACTTTGTTATCCATGTCGCAAAGCTGACTGATGCTCAGAAGATTATGCTTCAGCCCTTCAACATATGCGACTCTTCTGAAGGAGGTTGAACCATTTGAATGTACACCATACCCTCGGGTGTGTCCTTTTCCATTTCCACCGAAAGTCACAGAGGGACCCTTCTCTTCCTTGTATTCAGCGAGCAGGTTTTTCTTTCCAGTCATGTGTTTAGAGCATCCGCTATCGAGATACCAGATACCCTTCTTAACCTGCATTTACAAAGGAAGATTAGTTTTGCTTGGGTACCCACTTAACCATGTATACACGTTTGTCAGTGGAAGTAGTTGGAATGGAAGGTTCAGCGGTCTTCGCAGCATTTGAAGATTCAGCTTTGTCTTTCTTCACTTTGGTTAATTTCTTAACCTCAGTGGTAGGAGTCACCTTGACCTGATTTGCATCGGTGTTGGTCTTCTTTTCCTTGGGGGCAATCTTCACCTTAGCTATCTTTTCAGCTTTGGTGGCTGTGGGGCACTTACTAGCAATATGAACGGTAAGTCCACAATGATAACATTTCCTATAACTAAAAGTAGTTCTAGGACCACTTGTATGCTGAGCTTTTAATTTTGAATTAGAAGTGCCAGCACCAAGTAAACTATTGGCTTTAGAAATGGGACGAACATTCAGTTCTTCAGATTTCTTACCAAGGACACCCACTCTGAGTCTAGGAGTAGATCGCTGAATAGATCCAGAGATCAGCTTTCTAGATCCAGAGGGGTAGGTCACTGAGGCTTTAGAAGCATTCAGCTTTGGTACTAAGGTACCCTTCTGAGGTTTTGATAAATAACAATTCCTTTACCTTTGTCTTTAGAGACAGAGGTAGGTTTTGAATAAACCATTTTCTCCTTACCTTTTGAGGAGGTAGGAGTTTCCTCAGGGATTGGTGTAATGGACGAGGAGCACTGAGATGATGAAGTGTCAGCGACTGAGGATACGAACGTTCCAAATTTAAGCATTGAACGTTCAGTGGTTGGTTTTGGAGTATCATATTTATAACCAGACCACGTTTATCACTCAGAGGAATCTGAGCCTTAATTATCTCAGTGATCTTTGTTGAAGAATTACACCATCCTTCAATAGTAGCTTGTTCAGCTTTTAATGTAGCGTTAGCTTCTGCTCGTTCGATTTTGACTAGCTGATTTAAATAGACTTGATCTTTAAAATCATCTTCAATTTTAGAAAGCTTTTCTATTTGAAGGTGGCAGTTTTTAAGCTTTTCAGCGAGATCAAGATTTTGGTTTTCAACCACAGTTTTGTCGTTCATGGCTTCGTATAAACTTCTAGTCAAGAGATCGATCTTACGGAGACTATCAGCTTCATCAATATTTGCAATATTGGTAAAGAAAGAAGGTGATACCTGAATGGTAGATGTTGAAGTGGAGGGAATGTCTGAACTTTCTTCCTCTTCTTCAATCTTAGCCATGAGACATTGATTTGCTTCATCATCTTCAGAATCAGATGATGATGCTTCTTCATCAGAAGCAGCCCAAATATAGTCAGTCATCAGGCCGGTTCCTTTCTTCTTAAAACTTTTCAGCTTTGCATACTTCTCCTTCAGCTTTGAGTATTTGTCATCTTTATTCCTTGGAACAAAGGATTTCTTTGTAAAAGCTGAAGGTCTCATGATTTTCTTTGACCTGCACTCATTAGCGAAATGACCTGTCTTTTCGCAGTTGAAACAAGTAGCAGTAGCCTTATCAACAAAAGCTGATGTTTTAGGCTTGTCAGCTATGGAAAGAGTTTTGTTCTTTCTAAACATTTTCTTCTTGGCGAATCTCCTGAACTTTTTAGTTAGGAGAGCCAAGGATTCATCATCATCTGAAAAATCAGAATCTGATGACCTTTCAGAGTTACTCTCTAACTCAGTGATAGTGATCGAAGGTCGCTGAGTAGAAGGTTCCTCTGAGATTAAAGCAACAGGGGTGCTTTTGGAATCTTTTACAATATTCTTCTTAAGATGGATGGATTGCTCATGATTCAGCAACGTGCCATATAAGGTAGCAAGGGTCATTGATCTTAGATCCTTTGACAGCTTGAGACACATGGAATAATTGTCCCAGCTTTCAGGTAAACATTCTAGAAACTTTGTCAGCACTTCAAAGTTAGAATATTCCTTACCAACAGTTTTCAAATCTATAATTAAACAATTAAAACGTTGGTGAACTTCAGAGAGAGTTTCATTCTTACCAGAAATGAAGCTTTCGTATTGTCTTACCAGGTTGATCTTTCTTGAGTCCTGGGCTTCAGACGTTCCTTCATACTAAACACATATTGTGTCCCACATGGCTTTTGATGACTTTTGGTTCATGACGGAATGGTAGACTTCGTCAGGAAGGGCCATGGATAGTATGGATCTGGCTTTTGTATCTATAGCCACTTTCTTCTTATCTTCATCGGTCCACATGTGTATTTCCTTTGGAATCAGCCTTTCTGGAATAGCAGCTCTAGTTGCAGTGGCTGGAACTAAAGGATCAATTGTTACAGGGATGTGTGGGCCGTTTTCAAGATAGTAAGTCATAGTAGGGTCTACACCTTCTAAGAAGAGTGTCATCCTATTTTTCCACAAGTTGAAGTTGTCTCTGGAAAATCTAGGGGGTTTTGCAAGAGAACCATTGTCTAAATAATGTGTGTTTGTGTTGGCCATTTTCAGATAATAGCAAGGAAGAGAAATATCTTAGATTAGATTTTGTTTATGAGATTAAACAAATCTGCTCTGATACCACTTGTTGGTCCCGAAGGCCTATACAAGTTTGTAGAGGGGGGGGGGGGGGGGATAAACCTAAATCTAAATCTAAATCTAAACAAGTTGGAACACTAAGGTTTCTTGCACTAAGAAAGATAAGGAAATTACTAATAATAACCTACCTTGAGATAAGAGATGTGAACTTGTCCAGAGTTAGCAAGTTACTTCAAAATGAAGTGAGTTCATCTCTTTATATACTGCATGCATTTAATGCAAGTCAGTATATACTTTACACGTGTCATCAGCTGGTTGGTTGCATGTCATTGACCTTTGTTGACAACCTTAGTAGCCGTATGGATGAACAGTGTAGTATCAGAGTGGTTGTACGATTTCAGACAGTCGGAGGTTCTTTTCTGATATTTCGTACGGAGTCGTGCAAGGGTGGTTAAGACAAAAGTACTTTGTACAGAGGACTTCATGATCAACTTTCGTTGATTCAGCGATTATCATTTACTATTCAGCAGATGATAAAGTTCAGCGATAGCTGAAGTCTTGTAATTGATACTTCACGTTGAGTGGACAAATCTGAGTCTTCGCTGATCCGCATCAGTTCATTAGGAGACTTGTCGCTGGTTCTTGAGCTTGATCTTCGACTTCAGCGTAGAACCTTTGTTGACGTGAAACTTGTCTTCAGGGATCATAAGTAAACAACTAACTTATCAGCGATCATCATAATGACTGAACAGACTCATAGCATTTATGGTGAACAGTTTCGTTGAATGTTTAACTTAAAGAGCGAGAGTTCCTATCAGCGGTACTGGAAGATATTAGTACTTATCAGCGATAGTGAAACTATGATACATATTGTTTACTTACAATTTTCACTAAGTATTTAAGAGAGGGTCATTATCAAATCACTGAGGGTTTGGATCAACAATCCTGCATGTGAAACCAACCCGGAAACCGAAGACGCATGGTACGAAAAAGCTGCCAGAGCCGTAAACTTCAAGGTAAACTTGGTGTTTCCCACTGATGAAGATGACAACGTTGATTACGACCAGTTTCTGCTTTAGAATTTCTATGGTACGCCTCTCGTTCACTCGACTCAACCCGCTACGACTACAGATCAACCCGAAAGCTCAAATGCAAAAATCCCGACATCTCCTCAGCAAACGACAACTCCTGATCTTTCTCCCCCTCCTCTGCAACAATATCGTTGGGAGAAGATCAAGGTCCTCATTCCTCATCTGGAGGAATCTCTGAAGAAGCTGTTTGTACACAGAATTCGCCCGGTCGAGCCGACCTTCTGCCTTGGCATCTACAATCCTGAACCGGCACGTCAACTCCGATATGTAGAAGCCATGAAGCGGTGTCTTCCGAGAGACCAGGTTCAAACTAAGCATAAGATCTCAGAAGTGCTAAAGATTCAGTCAAACCGAATTATGAAGATCGCCTTTCCCGTATTCACTGTTCGACGTGAAGACGGAAAAGAATGGATTTTTTCTGAAGCTGACTTTAAGCATCTCCATCCGTTCGACCTCCTGGTTATTATGAGAGACCTTCGCACCAGAACCATCCGACCGCTTGCTGTAACAAATGCGCTCGAAGCGGTTCGTCGATTCCTCGTCCGTTCTATTATGATCTCTTATCTTACGGACTTTCAAATGGCAATCGAGAACCGAGCGAAGAAGGTAAATCTGCTCAAACCAAATATGAAAGCTCCTGAACTGTCGATGTATCCCGAGAATGCAATACTGCTTCAACCGGAATTTGGGATCGTCTTCCTCAACGCTCAGAAAGAAAAGAAGTTTATGAGGTTGTTGGTCCCGAAGGTCTATACAAGTTTGTAGAAGGGGGGGGGGGGGGGGGTTGAATACAAACACACATATTTTACTTTTCTAAATTGTTTATTGATAAATCATTAACAATTTACAGCTTGTTGCGGAGACAAGATTAAGGATAAACCTAAATCTAAACAAGTTGGAACACTAAGGTTTCTTGCACTAAGAAAGATAAGGAAATTACTAATAATAACCTATCTTGAGATAAGAGATATGAACTTGTCCAGAGTTAGCAAGTTACTTCAAAATGAAGTGAGTTCATCTCTTTATATACTGCATGCATTTAATGCAAGTCAGTATATACTTTACACGTGTCATCAGCTGGTTGGTTGCATGTCATTGACCTTTGTTGACAACCTTAGTAGCCGTATGGATGAACAGTGTAGTATCAGAGTGGTTGTACGATTTCAGACAGTCGGAGGTTCTTTTCTGACATTTCGTACGGAGTCGTGCAAGGGTGGTTAAGACAAAAGTACTTTGTACGGAGGACTTCATGATCAGCTTTCGTTGATTCAGCGATTATCATTTACTATTCAGCAGATGATAAAGTTCAGCGATAGCTGAAGTCTTGTACTTGATACTTCACGTTGAGTGGACAAATCTGAGTCTTCGCTGATCCGCATCAGTTCATTAGGAGACTTGTCGCTGGTTCTTGAGCTTGATCTTCGACTTCAGCGTAGAACCTTTGTTGATGTGAAACTTGTCTTCAGGGATCATAAGTAAACAACTAACTTATCAGCGATCATCATAATGACTGAACAGACTCAGAGCATTTATGGTGAACAGTTTCGCTGAATGTTTAACTTAAAGAGCGAGAGTTCCTATCAGCGGTACTGGAAGATCTTAGTACTTATCAGCGATAGTGAAACTCTGATACATATTGTTTACTTACAATTTTCACTAAGTATTTAAGAGAGTGTCATTATCAAATCACTGAGGGTTTGGATCAACAATCTCCCCCTATTTGATTATGACATAGCAACAAAGAAAATTGCTATTTAATGAAAACATAAGGATAAAAAGAACTCATAAAATTTGTCCCTTTTACTGTTTTCTGGGATCTTTTCAGTACTGATGGAGTAAAGTACGTTCGCTGAAATCTTTCTTTAAAATATTGAATCAGGTTACAATGAAGAACAGAAAGATTATAAGTACAAGCGAAATAATTTACAAGTACAGAAGGATAACTTATATAATAGAGAAAAAGGAGATTATATTAGTTTTCAAAAGGTTCTTCCTTAATGAGAAGTTCATCAAGGGTCGTCTTTTCAGTGGGGATCATCCAGTCAGGAACCGTTACGCCTTGTTTTCTTTTGTTCAGCGCTTCTTTGAAGATCAAGGGTTTTAGGTGTCGTGCCTGAATGTCTTTTCTGAAGTCACACCAGTAGATGAGATCTCTGAGCTGTTCGATTGGAGTGATTGGAAGCTCAGCGATCCATTGAAAACATTTACGCCTGTCGTAGTCGAGAAAGAATATTCCATAAGGATTACTGATGACTTTACCAGGGACGAAAAGTTCACATGGTGGCAAAGAAATGTCAAGGGCAGATAGATCAGGGTCAGGACTAAGCACTTCAGCACGAGAGAAACCAATTCCAGTTTCATTTCGTATGACAGGACCTGAGTTTGAATCTTGACGTTTCTTCTTTGGAGAGGCCCTTTTTCTTTTCGGCTTAAGATCAGGAAGAGGAGGAATGTCCACACAAGAAGATATCAAGTCGATCTGTCTGTTTATCAGCTTTTCGAAATGATCCTTGTACTTAGATTGTGACGATTGGATAGCTAACCTCATCTCCAACCATACAGAGAGACCATACCTTTTTATAGTGTCAGCACGAAAGGCTTCGGATTGGCAATCTTCTCTGAAAAGTTTAATGTCAACAATAGGTACTCCGATAGATGTTCTTCCAGAGATGAATACCTTGTTGATCTTCGCTGAACGATATCTGAAGTGGATTTTCTCTTTACACCAGATCAGGGTGGTCTGAGAAACTTCAGTTTTCTTTTCCACGATCTTCTGGGCTTCTTCCCAAAGCTTTCGTTGGATTTGAATGGGAACACGTTTCAGCTTGGGGTCTTTGACAGATTCTTGAGTAAGCTTGATGGCGTATTCTCTGTCTTTCTCTTCAGCTTCCTTTCTTTCAGCGATGAGGCATTCAACTCTGAGGTGTTCCTTGTATTCAGCTTTTGAAATTTTGAACTTAGGAGGAACTGAAGGCAGTTGATCACGCCTTAGAATGATTCGCTGATCCTCGAATTGCTTTATTATTTCCTCTTTTCTCTTTTGATCCTCTTTACTCAGCTTTTGAGGAGCTGAGGAAGGTCTGTTTCTGTGCGTTAGAGGTTGTTCTTTTGGTTCATCAGTCTCAGAGATCAAATCTAAGACTGGGATTATTTCATCAGCAGCAGCTGGCTTTATTTGTGAAGTCGCAGTAGTAGAACCTTCAGCAACATCCTCAAACAGGGGAGAGGACTAGCTAAAACGCAGCGATCTTACAAATAAGAACTGGGTAGAAGAACTTGGGTAGAAAAGATAGAAAAAGAATGTGGATGTGTAGAGAGGTTGTGGAGTAGAGAACTGATTGTGTATAGAGATGTTCAGGGAAGGAATATAAGTAAAGTTTTGTGTACCTGACAAACCGGCTTTTCAAGCAAGATCGCCAGATTTTCATCTTCAGCGAGGCCTTTGCCTTTCTCAGCGCCAGAGGCTGAGGGCTTTGTCTTTGTCTTCTCCCCTGAAGGTTCTTTTATTGAAATACCTTTAAGAGCTTTGGTTCGAGGAGCAGGTTTGACAACAAAGAAATCATCGTCATCTTCATCATCATCATCATCATCCTTCCTTGGAGAGGAGGATGGTTCATCTTCAGGGATGTCGTTGTCTTCATCTTCTTCTGCTTCGGATTCCTCAGCATCTTCTTCGAGTTGCTCCCCCTCAGATACAGAGGCCAGCTTCTCGGTTCCCTCAGGGTTTTCATCTCCCTGAGGTTTTTCAGCGATCAAATCTTCATTCCTCTCTCCCCTGATAGATTCATCATGGGAAAGGTCTTCAGCGCTCTTTTCAAGATCCTCAGCGCTCTTCTCAGCGGTATGTTCAGCGCTCTTCTCCCCCTCTTTCTCATGATTGGGGGAGGAATGAGTAGACTCAGCGTTGGTGTTATCTCTGTCTTCTGGGCCAGAGATTTTCACACAACCTTCAAGCTTTGCTATTCTGTCTTCTAGGCCAGAAATAGCAAGCGTGATTTTCTTCAGCTCTGTGCGATCCGCCGCTGTGAAAGATTCCAAAATAGGGGCAGGAGCAGGAGCTGGATTATTTTCCTTGTAGACCAGCGTCTCGATCATCGTCTTCATAAAACCAACGTCGGTCTTTACAGAGCCCAAGTCGGTCTTGACCGCTGACATATCACCCTCGAGTTTTCCAACCGATGTCTTCAGCGTTGTTACTTCGCTGGACACGGTCGAAACTGAGTTTTTGAGGCTGATGTAGTCAGTGTAGATGTCAGAGAGCACCTTGGCAAAATCGCTGAGCGTCTTATCAAGGCCCTTAATGTCATCTGTGGAAGCCTTCTTCTCCACCACCGTAGTCAGCTTCGTCAGATTCTCTCCAGCGTTTGATACAGCTGTAGAGTTGTTGGAGAGTGTGGTGGTGAGATCAGTCAGCTTGGTTTCCACGGATTTCAGAGACTCGTTGATGTCTCCCAAATTAGGACCTGTAACACATAAGTACTTGTGAACAAAGGAAAGCTCAGAAGTTTTAGGTTTAGTTACAGTGTATATGGGTTGATTTGTACCTGCAGGAGGATTGACGAAATCGTCAAAGTTGCGGATTCCTGAGTAATGTTCCATATCCTCTTCGAAAGTACGGTGAGGTATGGTGATCTCCGCAGGTCCTGTCTTCATCATTCGTTGAGAAGCGTCAGCGGTGGCTTCTGGAATGATGGCATCTCCAGTGTTAGCTGGAGGAGTGTCCAAAGAAGTGGAGGGAGGAGCGAAGGATAAGAATGGGGTTCGGGTTGCGAGTTCAGCGTTGGATTCGCTGATAACTACTTCATCGGTATTTTGAGAGACTGAAGAAGTTTGGGTAAGTTCCAAGTTTCTAACCTCAGCGTTTGGAGACGCTGAAGTCTGGATTGGAGGGATGGCTTGAAGGGTGTGGCAGAGCGTACCACGGAACTTTCCTTCAGCTCGTCAGACTGAGCTGAGGAGTCTTCAGCATGGAATTGCTGGGGTTACTCCTTGGTTTTCTTGATCCTTTTAGAATCAAGAGGGGTAGTAGAGAGTTTCCTTTTCTTAGAAGGAGAGGGTTTTGTGGCCTTGGTATCAGCGATGGGTATTGTCGCTGAAGGAGCCACAGAAAGCGGAGAATTTAGAAGAGTGAGAAGAGTAGAGAGACATACCTCGTTGGCGACAGGATTGAAATCGAGCACCTTAGGGCCAACCTGAGAAAGTTTCAGGCCACCCTCTTCAGGATAGCTGTCCTTCAGGCCATATTGGAAGATGGCGCTGATGAATCTTGGGTAAGGAACCCATGCTGGTCGGTCAGCGGCAGAATCCACGCGTTGTACTAGGTCATCATATGTAATAGAGGCCCAGTCAATGTTTAGACCTTTCAGCAGTGCGTATCCCATAGCTTGTGTAGGTTGTGCGGCTTGATCAGAAGAGCCGGACTTCGCTGTCATGCAGCTGATCAGGTGAGCGAAGATGAAATTCATCTCGCTGGGCATTTTGGACTTCTTTATCAGCGTCAACTTCTTCTCGGGCTTCTTGTCTCTTCCAATGTCCCAGATGTAACCCATTGTGTCGAGAAAAGCAATGATGGCATCTCTGTCAGCTTGCTTCTTATGGTCAGGGAATGGAACGAAGGGTTTTTCTTTGGTGGCATTGGGAAAGTTCAGGGCTTTTCGTATGATAGCGGGGGTTATCTTAATTGTACCATACTCAGTATCGCTGAGTATGCAATCGATGGTTTTGGATGCATCTTTGGCGGAGGGTAGCTGAGTGTGTCTGGCAGAGTACCAGAACTGGGATAGTAGTAGCTGACTTGTGGGAGGAGTGATGGTCAGGGCTGTTGAAATGCAGCAGTGTTTCAGGAAATTCACAGCATCATCCAGATGTGTGACTTGCTTTCGAGGAGGAAACTCGAGAAGCGCAGAGAGGTTGTTGACCTTAGTCCAATCTAGTTGATCCAGCTTGAACTTAACCTGAGGGGCTTTGATGATGTCCACTTCCTCAGAGTCAGCGGAGATGGACTCAGCGGTGACATTGATCTTTGAAGATGCCATTTCTCTGTATTATCAGTTCAACCAAAGATGTTAACAAATAAGAATTGTCTTAGTATGGAAAGAATTTCCATTAAGATTGTTCGAATTTTGTCCATTTCATTCAGACATATATGTCTTAATGAAGATTAGGGTTTTTCATGATTTTGAAACGAAATGTAAAACCCATAAATTCTTGTATTCCAGTTTCAAAAAAAAAAACTGGATACGAATGAAGAACAAGTTTAAGATTTAGATTCAAAACTTGAAGAACAACCATGAAATGGTTGTGTTCATAAAACCATGAAAGAAAATGATTTTATTTTTAAGTTCTTTTGTTTGATCTTGTTTAAAACAAAGATAAGAACAGAAACAAGTTATCTGCATTTGAAAAATAAGAACATATTAACCTTGAAGTTTTGATGAAGAAGATGATGAACAGTTCTTTGATGATTTGAGAGCACAAATGCAACAGTAATTTCTTTCTTGCGGAGGAAGAATGTTCGCGTAAAAGACAAATATAAATCAAGAGTTGTTTATATAGGGAGTTTTAGAGAGAGAAAACCTTGAGCGGGAAAATGTTTTCATCATGACATGGACACGTGTTTGCATTTGATTGGAAGTTTGAGCGAAACGTGCAAACGTGTGTCAGAAAGAAATCGTGCCTGGTGTTATCCGTTGCAATGACGTCACAACTGTCCTTTCACATTCTTTTAGGATGTCTATGAGGTTTTGAAAAACTCAGGGACTCTTTTGAAAAACATGAAGCACTTAATAGAAGATATCAGTGAAGGTTTTACGAACTTTCAAAATATCGTTGTTAAGGAAGAGATATTCAGCGATGCATTTGTTTTTGAAATCTTGCATTTTCATGCGTTTGTCAGAGAGAGAAAACATACATGGATATCAGTTTAACCAAGTTTATTCAGAGAGAAGATGATTGAATAGGTTATGCGAGTTGATTTTATCCTTTCGCTGATTAATGTGAACCGCTGAAGATTTTACCCTTCAAAGTTCAGCATTCCAAGCTCGCTGATGAGAAAGTTGAATCTTGTCTCATCAAGAGGTTTGGTAAATAAATCAGCTAACTGATAATCAGTTGGGATAAAATGAAGTTCTATATCACCATTCATCACATGATCTCTGATAAAATGATATCTGATTTGTATATGTTTTGTCTTTGAGTGTAGCACTGGATTGTTTGCTATAGCGATGGCACTTGTGCTGTCGCAATAGATTGGAATTTTGGAGAGCTGAAGATCATAGTCTAGTAGCTGATTTCTCATCCACAAGACTTGAGAACAACAGCTTCCAGCGGCTACATATTCAGCTTCAGCTGTGGAAGTGGACACTGAGTTTTGCTTCTTACTTGTCCAACTTACCAGCTTTCCACCCAGGAGCTGACATCCTCCTGTGGTAATTTTTCTATCCATTTTGCAACCTGCAAAATCACTGTCTGAATAGGCGGTTAGATCGAATCCTGAGTCTTTGGGATACCAAAGGCCTAGATTCGCTGTACCCTTAAGATATCGAAAGATTCGCTTTACAGCTTTCATATGAGATATCTTAGGTTCAGCTTGATATCGTGCACACAAGCATGTTGCAAACATAATATCGGGTCGGCTTGCTGTAAGATACAATAGTGAGCCGATCATCCCACGGTACAGCGTGACATTGACAGGAACACCTTTTGTGTCCTTACCAAGTGTCAGCGGAGGTGCCATAGGGGTTTTCATAGCTGAACTTTCAGTTAAGTCGAATTTCTTCAGCATATCTTTAACATATTTTCCCTGATTAATGAAAGTTCCTTTTTCAGTTTGCTTAATCTGAAGACCAAGGAAATATGTTAGTTCACCCATCATGCTCATTTTATACTCATCTTTCATTCTATCAGCGAAACGAGTACAAAGCTCAGGGTTAGTAGAACCAAATATAATGTCATCAACATATATTTGAACTAAAATGATATGACCTTTCACTTTTCTAAAAAATAGAGTTTTGTCAATCTTACCTCTCTCAAATTGTTCAATATGGAGATAAGTAGAGAGAGTATCATACCATGCACGAGGAGCTTGCTTTAAGCCATAAAGTGCCTTGTCCAGTTTATAAACATAACCTGGACGCTTAGGATCTGAGAATCCTGGAGGTTGTTCCACATACACTTCTTCATTCAGCTTTCCATTCAGAAACGCTGACTTAACATCCATCTGATGTACAGTGAAGTTTTTGTGTACAACATATGCTAAGAAAAGACGAATAGATTCGAGTCTTGCTACTGGAGCAAAAGTTTCGTCATAATCTATGCCTTCCTCTTGTCTGTATCCCTGAGCAACAAGACGAGCTTTGTTGCGAGTTACAGTACCATGTTCGTCCAAATTGTTTCGATAGACCCATTTAGTGCCTATCACCATTTTGTCAGGTGGTCTACGAACGAGTTTCCAAACTTTGTTTCTTTCGAATTCAGTCAGCTCTTCTTGCATAGCGCTGACCCAGTTTGGATCTTTGAGGGCATCATCTATTTTCTTTGGTTCAGTTAGAGAAATAAAGTTAACAAATAAACAAATATTACCTGCACCTCTACGAGTCTGAATACCAGCGTTGGGATCACCAAGAATTTGATCGATTGGGTGATTTACAGTCCATCGCTGAGCCGAAGCATACGTCGCTGATTCAGTCTGAACTGGAGAAACTGAAGATGAGGCTTCAACTACTTCTGGATTATCAGCTAAGAGAGGAATGTTTGCATTTGTCACTTCATTCACTGATTGCTGAGAAATAGACGGAATTTCTGAGACATTTGGATCAACTGCAGGTATAGTGTTTATAGGCACAGCTGAGACCCAAGATGTTTCAGCTTCACTATTCTGCATATCTGGAATGATAGGAGGACCATCATTTTCTACGGTGTGAGCATGAGGAGTGGGAACTTCTTCTGAATCACCAAGATGAGAAAACATCCATTGATTCAGTTCTTCAGTATCAGCGGACGGTTTAGAGTTCGCTGAACGGGATTCGTCAAACGCGACGTGAATAGTTTCTTCTACAGTTTGTCTTCTACGGTTGAAGACTCTGAAGGCTTTGGAGACTGAGGAGTATCCAAGAAAGATTCCATCATCAGCCTTAGCATCAAACTTTCCAAGGGCATCTCTGTTGCTCAGTATGAAACACTGACATCCAAAGATGTGAAGAAAGCTGATTGAAGGCTTTCTCCCATGAAAGAGTTCATAGGCTGTCTTTTTGAATCTTTTAACTCTCAGCGACCTGTTTTGCGCATAGGCAAGCAGTGTTGACAGCTTCTGCCCAAAACTGAGTAGGCAGGTGAGAATCGCTGAGCATTGAACGTGCAGCTTCAATAATTGTTCTATTTCTTCTTTCAGCGACTCCATTTTGTTGCGGTGTTCTCACTGACGAAAAGTTGTGAGAAATACCCTTACTCTCAAGGAAGGAATCAAGAGAACTGTTTTTGAACTCAGTTCCATGATCACTCCTTATTGAGCGAACGGTCATATTGTTCAGAGTTTCCATCTTCCAAACAAAGGTGATGAGTTCTTCAGGGGTGTCACTCTTAGAACGGAGAAACATTACCCATGTGTAACGAGAGAATTCATCAACTATGACCAGCGTATATTTCTTTCCAGCGATGGATTGTTTGTTAACGGGGCCAAACAAATCCATATGGAGTAGTTGTAGAGGAGATGACACTGAGGAGACTTGCTTTGAATTGAAGCTTGCCTTCGTTTGCTTCCCTTTTTCACACGCTGAACATAAAGACTCTTTGGCGTATGAATGCTGAGGTAGACCAGTGACTAACTCTTTGGAGGAAAGAGTATTCAGTGTCTTGAAATTTAGATGTGAGAGCCTTTTGTGCCATAGCCAGTTAACATCAGAAGATGCCTTTGAGAAGAAACAGGAGTTCTCAGTGGTTGTTGAGTCCATGTTTATTACATAAACATTTTCCAAACGATAACCGCTGAGAGCTATCTTCTCCTTTTTGTCAGAGACAAAGCAGGATTCCTTAGTGAAAATCACTTTGTTATCCATGTCGCAAAGCTGACTGATGCTCAGAAGATTATGCTTCAGCCCTTCAACATATGCGACTCTTCTGAAGGAGGTTGTACCATTTGAATGTACACCATACCCTCGGGTGTGTCCTTTTCCATTTCCACCGAAAGTCACAGAGGGACCCTTCTCTTCCTTGTATTCAGCGAGCAGGTTTTTCTTTCCAGTCATGTGTCTAGAGCATCCGCTATCGAGATACCAGATACCCTTATTAACCTGCAATACAAAGGAAGATTAGTTTTTCTTAGGTACCTACTTAACCATGTATACACGTTTGTCAGTGGAAGTAGTTGGAATGGAAGGTTCAGCGGTCTTCGCAGCATTTGAAGATTCAGCTTTGTCTTTCTTCACTTTGGTTAATTTCTAAACCTCAGTGGTAGGAGTCACCTTGACCTGATTTGCATCGGTGTTGGTCCTCTTTGCCTTGGGGGCAATCTTCACCTTAGCTATTTTTTCAGCTTTGGTGGCTGTGGGGCACTTACTAGCAATATGATCGGTAAGTCCACAGTGATAACATTTCCTATAACTAAAAATAGTTCTAGGACCACTTGTATGCTGAGCTTTTAATTTTGAATTAGAAGTGCCATCACCAAGTAAGCTATTTGCTTTAGAAATGGGACGAACATTCAGTTCTTCAGATTTCTTACCAAGGACATCCACTCTGAGTCTAGGAGTAGATCGCTGAATAGATCCAGAGATCAGCTTTCTAGATCCAGAGGGGTTGGTCACTGAGGCTTTAGAAGCATTTAGCTTTGGTACTAAGGTACCCTTCTGAGGATTTTGATAAATAACAATTCCTTTACCTTTGTCTTTAGAGACAGAGGTAGGTTTTGAATAAACCATTTTCTCCTTACCTTTTGAGGAGGTAGGAGTTTCCTCAGGGATTGGTGTAATGGACGAGGAGCACTGAGATGATGAAGTGTCAGCGACTGAGGATACGAACGTTCCAAATTTAAGCATTGAACGTTCAGTGGTTGGTTTTGGAGTATCATATTTATAACCCAGACCACGTTTATCACTAAGAGTAATCTGAGCCTTAATTATCTCAGTGATCTTTGTTGAAGAATTACACCATCCTTCAACAGTAGCTTGTTCAGCTTTTAATGCAGCGATAGCTTCTGCTCGTTCGATTTTGACTAGCTGATTTAAATAGACTTGATCTTTAAAATCATCTTCAATTTTAGAAAGCTTTTCTATTTGAAGGTGGCAGCTTTTAAGCTTTTCAGCGAGATCAAGATTTTGGTTTTCAACCACAGTTTTGCCGTTCATGGCTTCGTATAAACTTCTAGTCAAGAGATCGATCTTACGGAGACTATCAGCTTCATCAATATTTGCAATATTGGTAAAGAAAGAAGGTGATACCTGAATGGCAGATGTTGAAGTGGAGGGAATGTCTGAACTTTCTTCCTCTTCTTCAATCTTGGCCATGAGACATTGATTTGCTTCATCATCTTCAGAGTCAGATGATGATGCTTCTTCATCAGAAGCAGCCCAATCATAGTCAGCCATCAGGCCTTTTCCTTTCTTCTTAAAACTTTTCAGCTTTGCATACTTCTCCTTCAGCTTTGAGTATTTGTCATCTTTATTGCTTGGAACAAAGTTTTTCTTTGAGAAAGCTGAAGGTCTCATGACTTTCTTTGACCTGCACTCATTAGCGAAATGACCTGTCTTTTCGCAGTTGAAACAAGTAGCAGTAGCCTTATCAACAAAAGCTGATGATTTAGGCTTGTCAGTTATGGAAAGAGGTTTGTTCTTTCTAAACATTTTCTTCTTGGCGAATCTCCTGAACTTTTTAGTTAGGAGAGCCAAGGATTCATCATCATCTGAAGAATCAGAGTCTGATGACCTTTTAGAGTTACTTTCTAACTCAGTGATAGTGACCGAGGGTCGCTGAGTAGAAGGTTCTTCTGAGATTAAAGCAACAGGAGTGCTTTTGGAATCTTTTACAAGATTCTTCTTAAGATGGCTAGATTGCTCATGATTCAGCAATGTACCATATAAGGTTGAAAGGGTCATTGATTTAAGATCCTTTGACAGCTTGAGACACATGGAATAATTGTCCTAGCTTTCAGGTAAACATTCTAGAAACTTTGTCAGCACTTCAAAGTTAGAATATTCCTTACCAACAGTTTTTAGATCTATAATTAAACAATTAAAACGTTGGTGAACTTCAGAGAGAGTTTCATTCTTACCAGAAATGAAGCTTTCGTATTGTCTTACCAGGTTGATCTTTCTTGAGTCATGGACTTCAGACGTTCCTTCATACTGAACACATATTGTGTCCCACATGGCTTTTGATGACTTCAGGTTCATGACGGAATGGTAGACTTCGTCAGGAAGGGCCATGGATAGTATGGATCTGGCTTTTGTATCTATAGCCACTTTCTTCTTATCTTCATCGGTCCACATGTGTATTTCCTTTGGAATCAGCCTTTCTGGAATAGCAGCTCAAGTTGTAGTGGCTGGAACTAAAGGATCAATTGTTACAGGGATGTGTGGTCCGTTTTCAAGATAGTAAGTCATAGTAGGGTCTACACCTTCTAAGAAGAGTGTCATCCTATTTTTCCACAAGTTGAAGTTGTCTCTGGAAAATCTAGGGGGTTTTGCAAGAGAACCATTGTCTATATAATGTGTGTTTGTGTTGGCCATTTTCAGATAATAGCAAGGAAGAGAAATATCTTAGATTAGATCTTGTTTATGAGATTAAACAAATCTGCTCTGATACCACTTGTTGGTCCCGAAGGCCTATACAAGTTTGTAGAAGGGGGGGGGTGAATACAAACACACAGATTTTACTTTTCTAAATTGTTTATTGATAAATCATTAACAATTTACAGCTTGTTGCGGAGACAAGATTAAGGATAAACCTAAATCTAAACAAGTTAGAACACTAAGGTTTCTTGCACTAAGAAAGATAAGGAAATTACTAATAATAACCTATCTTGAGATAAGAGATATGAACTTGTCCAGAGTTAGCAAGTTACTTCAAAATGAAGTGAGTTCATCTCTTTATATACTGCATGCATTTAATGCAAGTCAGTATATACTTTACACGTGTCATCAGCTGGTTGGTTGCATTTCATTGACCTTTGTTGACAACCTTAGTAGCCGTATGGATGAACAATGTAGTATCAGAGTGGTTGTACGATTCAGACAGTCGGAGGTTCTTTTCTGACATTTCGTACGGAGTCGTGCAAGGGTGGTTAAGACAAAAGTACTTTGTACGGAGGACTTCATGATCAGCTTTCATTGATTCAGCGATTATCATTTACTATTCAGCAGATGATAAAGTTCAGCGATAGCTGAAGTCTTGTACTTGATAGTTCACGTTGAGTGGACAAATCTGAGTCTTCGTTGATCCGCATCAGTTCATTAGGAGACTTGTCGCTGGTTCTTGAGCTTGATCTTCGACTTCAGCGTAGAACCTTTGTTGACGTGAAACTTGTCTTCAGGGATCATAAGTAAACAACTAACTTATCAGCGATCATCATAATGACTTAACAGACTCAGAGCATTTATGGTGAACAGTTTCGCTGAATGTTTAACTTAAAGAGCGAGAGTTCCTATCAGCGGTACTGGAAGATCTTAGTACTTATCAGCGATAGTGAAACTCTGATACATATTGTTTACTTACAATTTTCACTAAGTATTTAAGAGAGGGTCATTATCAAATCACTGAGGGTTTGGATCGACAGAGGTTCAGTCAGGTAGATCGATTTTGCGACGGCACACTGCTCAAAGTTCAAGACGATCTTCGAAAGATCATCAAGCACGAATCCGAAAATCCAAAGGTATCCTATTTACCCAATCTGAATGAAAGAACTGCTCAGACTGCTTTGGATATGGTTGAAGAACGCCTCGACTACCGCCTTTCCATTAGATTCTTCGAGGTTCATTTCGCACTACGCAAACGCTATGTCTACAACTGGCAAGAGATTGAGCGCGAACTCGAACTTTAAATCAAAGGGGGAGATTGTTAGGGTAGAATTTATGTTGATTTTAAGTTCAAGGGGTTGAATTGTAATTGTTTAAATTTAGTCCATAGTGAACGGGCCATGGGCTTGCTACCACGGGCCCAACATATATAAAGTGCAATTAGCTTAGAAAATTAGCTAGTTGTCTCATTTAGCTTTTCTGCTTTACACTGTAATTCTCTCTAAATCAATAGCTAAGTAGGTAGCCTTTGTGAATCATATCAACTGTTCTTATTTGCTTTATTCACAAACATAATCGTTTCACGGATCTGGATTCTACAACATGAAACACACACCTCTCCATTTTTCCTCCCTTCATCCCTACCAATAATTTGCAGATTCTCAATTCTGGGTTTTCATATAATCATCATTTTAGCTTCTGGGTGTGTTTCAATTTCCCATTTTTATCTTTCAATATTTTAGAAACTGTGTTTCGATGGATACAAATAGCATCTTCTCCAACACCTCTGGTGGTTCTGGAATGCTAGGGCTTAAAATGTCATTAAGCCATCATCATCAACAGCAGCAACAACAACAACACCCACTACAAAACCCTAATTTCCTCCACCAGCAACCACCGTTCTCCGCCGCTGTGTTTTATCGCCAAGAGAAGGGTGTGAATCGCCGGAAAATCGGGTCAAAACAGTTCGTGTTTAAGTCGATTTTCTGCTGCGTTTTGTACATTTTCTAGTCATATTTTCCTGCGGTGTTTTGGACTATTAATAGCCGATTTTAGTCGAGAATCGCTACTGCGTTTTATGCGATTAATAGTCGATTTAAGTCGTAAAATTCTGCTGCTTTTTGGCGATTTATAGACAATTTTAGACCTAGTTTTAGGAATACAATGGGTACCACAACGGGTATCACAACACGTATAGTGGGTATCACATTTAGTGTCACAGTGGTATCACACATGGGGTATCACAGTGTTCCTTTACTAAGTGTATCACAAAATATCATGTGGTATTGCTTTAGTAAGTGTATCAAATTATGTTTTTTTTCTTTAGTTTCGTTATGTTGTTAAGGGTATCACAGTGGGTATCACATTGGTATCACATATGTTCTTGGAGTATTACCAAAGTAATGAATGTGATGCTGAATTGGATGGCAATGGGTATCACAGTGGTATCACAAAAGTTCTTGTATGTACTTTCGGTATCACGATTGGCCGGAGAGAGAGGAGAGAGGAGAGAGGATATTTTACAATACCTAAAATGCCCTTTTATTTAAATTTCAAACAAAATTACCAAAATTAATAATTTCCTAATTTATAGCTTAATATGTGGCTCACATTGGTTCTTACAGTTAGCACAAAATAACTATTTCTTCCTTGAATGGTCCACTATATATATATATATATATATATATATATATATATATATATATATATATATATATAATATATATATATATATATATATATATATAATATATATATATATATATATATATATATATAAGGGAGAGACAAAGAAGCAGCGGATAATTCCTCGTGTGGTCTGTGCGTGGTCTGCACAAGATAGATGGGTAGTTTAGTAAAATACGCGGGACGAGTTCATATATGAATCTGTGTGATTCACATATGAACTATAGGTTCGTATATGAACCTTTTTAATTCACATATGAACTCTTTTAAACTAATTCATATATGAACCTTTGTGATTCATATATGAATCAGTTAATTAGTTCATATGAAATTAGTTAAAAAGAGTTCATATATGAATCACAAAGGTTCATATATGAATCAGTTAATTGGTTCAACTGATTCATAAATGAACCTACGGTTAATTAGTTCATATATGAAACACAAAGGTTCATATATGAATCACAAATGTTCATATATAAATTAGTTAAAAATAGTTCATATGTGAATTACACGGGTTTACATATGAACAGATAGTTTATATGTGAATCACACAGGTTCATATATGAACCCGTCCCGTGTATTTGTAAAAGTTACAAAACTGCCCTTTTATTTTTGGAACAACCGCAACTTTTGATCAGTCAAAGCCGCAACTTTTTACCAGTCAAAGCCGATCTTGACCGAATAAATGGCTAAGATTACTTCTCAATTTCTCACAAATTTAACATTTCTCAAATGAACCTATGGCTATCTATATATATATATATATATTGGACGATATATATATATATATATACTTATACTTACTACTTATATATGCATGTTGATCAAATGTCTTAAAGACAAGTCTTTAAGCATATGGTACAACCATTTTATGCATAATATTTGAAAAACTCTTAATTACAACATACTATGCATGATGTACAAGTTGAAACCTTATAGTGTACCCTTTACACGAATACAAAAAGGAGACCCATACCTACAACCATGCTTCTTTTATCCATACCTGCAGCCATGCTTCTTCTGACCTCCCCTTATCTTTCTTCAAAATTTGTTCCCGGTATATGATGAAATCCTCTTACCTCCCAAATTCAAATTCAAATTCAAAATCTCTTCTCCTAAAATCTCTTATTAGGATTTTCATATTATCAGGCATTTTCTACATTCATCGTCCCCCCTCTCTATGTGTTCCATTTGAACAATTTTTGTGTGTGTGGCTAACTTGCTTTCTTTGTCTGGCCGTGGTTGTCTTTTGGTTATTTAGTTTGCAGATCTACTAAAATATCTTATATAGGGTTTGAATATTATCAGACATCTTCTGCTTTCATCATCCCTCCATCTCTGTGTTTCATTTTAACATTTTTTTGCATAATTTGTTTTCTTTGTCTGACCATGGTTGTGTTTTGGTTCTTGATTTTGCAGAAAAAAAATTGTTTGATCTTGATGGATAAAATATTATGGATACCGAGCTTCAATGGGTAAGCAATTTCCGTTTTTGATTTCTTTTTGGTCGACATCAATTTCAGCTTTCTTATAGTTAAGTGATATTTTGTTTTTGTTTTCAGAGAATCCATTTATGTTTCTTAACAGTCATATTTAAGTTGTTTTAGTGGAGTATCATATTTTATAAATGAAATCATGTTTCAAACCGTTTTGACAGGTTTTATGCAAGTTTCATCAGGCGGAGTTCAGTTCTTCCAATATTGTCGTTCATATAAGAGGGTTAACCTCTGAAAATACTTGAAGGAGTGCTGGTAATATCACTTGTTACTCTAATATATAGTATAGTTGAGTAGCTGTAGATAGTTTCTTTTGAATGAGTAATGCTTGAATATGTTCATCGTTGGCTTTTATTTTGCATTTTGGAACAAGTATAAAATCGTTTTCATCTGCGTCTCATTTATATTTATAACACCTTTATGACAATTTATTATAACAATGAATTTATTTGTGATTTTCTAGAATTCTTACAGAAAGAAGATATACACATATATATCAATCTCATTTTGATAGCCCAGTTAGTAGTTTATACATTTAGTATCGTATTTTGAGTTTCTTTGTTCTGTTGTTGGCAATACACAAGTTAGGATGAATTGGAGGGGCTTATTGGTTATGATTATGTGCTTATTGTACACATATCATGTGCTCGTGGAACAGTCACTTCTTATGCTTTAATGAGTTTGGAAACACCTGGAACACTTTTTGTTGGTCCTGGGGTAGAGGTAATCACAAACTCCAAGTTTCAATTATGCTTCTAGAAGGATCTGTCTACATTGATATTAATGCTTACTGACTTCCTTTGTGAATGATGCAGACATATGATGGCATGATTGTTGGTGAACACTCGCTGAGATACAAATTTTGATGTATGTTATATTCTTTTCATAATATTATATAATTTCACATCGTTATTGAGCAATTAAAAGGGACTTTCTGTGTCTTGTTTTTGCAGGTTTTGTGTCTGTGTCTAGCTCAGTTGGTCTACCTAAGGACGGTAACATCCCGGGGGGGGGGGGGGGGGGGGGCTGTCGATGGTATCCCAGTCTACCCGGGTTCGATTCCAAGGGGAGGCAATTGAGGCCATGAGGAGTACCCAGTCCTTGGGTGGTCCCGTCTTTGACCGAGCTTACCCCCCAGCCTGTGGTTGGGCCTTAGGTCCAGTGTAAGCTGGGCCGGGACAGCGGCGGATTAGTGGACTGCCCTCGGATGTCCGATACTGCCGGGGAGGCGTGCGTGTGTGGGTTATGTTCATGGTAGTTGATCGAAAGGGTCGATGCCGCTATGCCTTCCAAAAAAAATATTGTTAAAAAAATAAAGGTTTTGTGCCTGTCGTGTGCGTATTATAGGGTTGGGTGAAAAAGTGCGACCCTTCATATATACTCATGTTCTTTAAAGAGAGGCACAATTAGATTTTTGACATAGGATCCTTTCTTCTTCTACCATACCCACAATACAACATACTCTTAAATTGGGTATGTCTAATTTAGCAAATTCTCATCGCTGTTCTCCATCATCAACATCGTTTTGTTCTCCATCAAGGATGTTGCTGTGTTCTCCATCAAGGACGCTGTTGTATTCTCCAATCTCATGCCCCATCCAGGTTTAAACTTTTCGGCTTGATATTAGATGGGTTTCGGTTAAATGGATTTTGATTGTTAGGTTTTACTTTTTGTAGTCAGATATGTGTTAAATGAATTTTGATTGGTAGGTTAATTGGATTTTGATTATTACAGGTTGGAGTAATTGATCAATTGTTCTTTTTAGTGGTGCCCATAACCTGTTTGCTAAATTGCCAAAGTGAGTTAAATGCTTAAAATTTTCGAAAACCAAAATGTATAACAAGGTTTTAGAACCCATGAGCAAGCCTTGAAATCAACAATGCTAAATTTGATATGTATGTAAGTTGTTTTGGGAATTTAAATTGGTGGCTACTATTTCATTTTCGTATATGGTTCTGTGTGACTAAATTTTTGATGATAATATAAGTTTGGTTAAGCTCATCCAGAATCAAAGATAAGTTTTCTTTAATATGATCTTGAAGAGATACTTCCAAGTAAGTTTGTCTTCAAAATCTTCTTGCAGGTCAAAATTTTGCTTTGAAAAGAATAAACTTTTAGAGGGTGTTTGGGAGTGTGTTTTAAATCTGCTTATTGACTTATTGGCTTTTCAAAAAGTCAATAAGTTAAAAAGCTTGTTTGGCAAATGCAAAAGGACTTTTAAAACAGCTTTTTGGTTTGCCTTGGAAACGTGATTTTCAAGAAGTCACACTTTCCTGACTTATTGACTTATTGGTCATTTTACACTTTCCTATCTCAAAAGCTAATCCAAACACTTTTTTAAAAACTCCTTTTCCAAAAGCAATTAGTCAATAAGCACTTTTGGACTAAAAAAGCACTCCCAAACACCCTCTTAGTGAACTAAAAGTTGCGATGGTAAAATATTTTGAGTTTATATCAACTTACACCACAAAGAAAGGAAAGACGGGTGGGGTTACATAATGTTTATAAACGATATTTGTTACCTTGGTTTTTATTTTTATTTTTTATCAATGCCTTTTTTTGCAGCAACTCTGATACCGTTTTTCCTTGGTCTAATATCATCCGGAAAACGAGGATTTTTCATATGGGTTTGTTGAAATATGTGATCTTGATCTTAAGATCATTTCATGAAGCAAACAACGCAAATTATATTAGTGTTTATGGTTATTTTTGTAACATAAGTAATCTGATACTGTGTTTTCTTGTTTATGTTATTTTTTTGTTCATTTATCTTTATGGTTTATTTTTATACTATTATTCTTCAAAACATTTTCCATTCTCCCCCTTGCACTATACCATCCATATGAAATGTTAATTACACAAGCATGTTTGATTTCTATATTTCTTGCTATGGAGAGTTATTCTGATTCTGTTTGTATCAAGACCACTGCAGGTAATTCTTAAAACATAAAGGATGATTTGAGTGGCCTTACAAAGCTATAGGTGCTGTCCAAGCTTATCTAATTTTCCTTTTGGGTGTTGTTTATGCTTCAATGGCTACCGGTGATTAGAAGTCTTTAAATGTTGTTATCTAAGGGACCGTTTCAAGAACGATTACCAGGTAATTCCTTACTTGGCCACTTTACTTTAAATATTACTCAACCTAACGTTATGCTATGTATCTGAATAATCTATTGCCATATCTTATCTCTTAAAACTTGTAGGATTTTGCTGTTAAGTCTGGTCGTGTACAAGTAGATGGAAAATAGTGGTTGTTTCATACAGTGTTTAGTCATCACAGCACCAACGATTGCTTGTCCCGTTTGAGTTACATTCTTATGGGTTTTTTTGTCTTTGCAATTCAAAGAAGGTGTTGAATTAGAAGGTGTTCCTTTCAAGCAAAAAGTATCAATCCTGGTATGAAACATAGAAACCACGTTTTATACATCTTGTGGTTTCACAAGTTTGTCGTCTTTCACAACTTTAAACTTGATTGTCTCGCCTTTTGGTTTGTAGTTTTTTAGGTTGTGATTTTTGTTTGAATATATCCGTAGTTTTTATTAATTAGTAGGTCATCGATGTTAGTGAATATCTTCAACTCGTAGTAAACTTCGATCAAATGTTTCTTTAAATAGGAGGGAATTTTCATATCTGTTATGTTTGTTTCATGGTAAATTGGCACCTAAGCTAGCATGGATTTCATTTAAATGCATAGCTAATAGATTTATTAGACTATTGCAAAACATAGCTTTCTAGCAAATCACTCTGTCTATCAGATAATAATGATTATACAAATATGTTTTATACAGTCAAACATATGATTCTACTAAACACTTACCTTGGTAAGCAATTATGAGTTTAATTACTTTATTGGGTGACTATAACAAGGACCGAGAATTTTACCCGGTAAGTCTTACGCAATAAATAAAGGAGATGAAGCTTACCCGGTAAGCACTTACCATTAATCAATTTTAATGATTGAGAATGTTAATGCGTAAGGTAAATGAATGTGGTGATTGTCGATAAGTACTCGTAAGTATTTGGTTTTAGATTTATATCCAATTCTCATTTTGTAAGAAACAAAAGCACATTTCTAATTTAGTGAAGTCCATTGTTCTTTTTTTAGCAAGATGGAGCATTCACCTAACCCTTTTTTGGCCTATATAGCCTCAAATCACTCAACCTGTTTAAACCAACAATTGACATCTTTCTAAGACCATCTCCAACCCAATACTAAAAACACAAACATACACTAGGATTTAGGGACATTGTCTAACTACTAAAGAGGCCATGTGTACAATTCTAGACACTCTTAGCCACAACCGTTGAGTCAAAAATGTCATTTAACATTGGTATTTTTGGAGGCGGCCTTCCTTTGAAGTCGGTTGGGGTAACTGGTAATCAACTTTTTTTATCAAATAAAATATTGCATCCCGTTGCATCGCACGGGTACACAACTAGTATATATATATATATATATATATATATATATATTAACTAGAGGAGAACTTAAAGGAGGAAGAAGAAGGAAGTAAGTCTTCCAATTTTGGTGCAATGAAACAAAGAACTAGAAGCATGCATTTATAGCATGGATACATTCTTTCCTTGCATGCATGCATGGTGATGAGTTGCATATCATATTACAACACTCCACCTTGATGTGAAATTCACCCACTGAAACCTAAGCACGAACTAATCCACCGAATACAAACAAATAGTTGATAGAGGTTGACATGAGGTAACCAAATGCATTTTGACCGCGATGAGCTTCGGCTTGGCCATCACCCATCAAAGCCAAAATCAAAATCCTCAAGTGTGAAATCTCAACAAAATAAACGAGTTCAACAACCCCAAAAACATGTTCCATGTAATAACTCCCCAAAGATGTTTTTTTGTCACCTGTGGTAATACATTCTCTCTCTCAAACAAAGTACCCAATGGCACTAACACAAACGAAGTTGGATCAACTTTGAGCAATCCTCAAACTTAGCTGGCGGTAGCGACTTAGTGAACATACCAGCGGCATTGTCGTCTGTCGGGACTTTCTGCAAATAGACGACCTTCGCTTCATGTAACCTAACAAGATATGCATCAGGCACATTTATGTGCTTCGTACGAGAGCTGAAAGCCAAATTAGTTGCCAAATGGATGGCATTCTGATTATCACAGAAAATGCGCACAGAAGTTTGCTCGAAGCCCAAGTCATTCATCATTTCTTTCAAGTAGATTGCTTCCTTTGCAGACTCAACCACCGTAACAAATTCAGTTTCTGTGGTCGACAATGCAACAATGGAATGTAACCGTGATATTCAACTAACGACTGTTCCACCTAAGTTAAATAAATAATCGGATGTGGAATTGTAGATCTCTAACCTTCTCGATCACCTGCATTGTCAAAATCACAAAATCCAACAATTCACAGTCATTGTGCAAGCCAAATATAAGACCATTTTTCTCGGTTCCCTTCAAATATCGGAATGTCGTTTTAACGACTGCCTAATGTGATTGACCCGGATTATTGCGAGAAACCGACTCACCACTCTGACACAATGTGCGATCGTGAAACTCCCGACCGCACTAGCATATGGATCTTTTGACATTTCGGCCTTCTCCTTGTCGTCCTTCGAACAATCTTTACTTGTAATCTTGATGTGCTTTGGTAGAGAAGTGTTAGACGTCTTGGCACCATCAAGATTGAACCGCTTCAGAACTTTCTGAATATATGCTCGTTGTGTCAACCTGAGTGTTCGATACTTTCTATCTCGGGCGATTTCCATGCCCAAAATATTTTACGCCGCGTCGAGATCCTTCATTTCAAATTCCGACTTCAACTTATCTTTCAGACGTTCGATCTCTGACCGGTCCTTACAGGCAATAAACATGTCATCTACATAAATAAGTAAGTAAGCGAAAACACCACCGCTTTGTCTATGATGACACAATCATCCTTTTCACTGCGCTCAAATCCCATAGTGAGCATAAACAAATCAAACTTCTTATACCATTGACGAGGCGACTGTTTAAGTCCATAGAGGGACTTCTTGAGCTTACATATGTATTATAGTTTGTTGTCGAAAACGAAACCATCAGGTTGCTTCATATAGATAGTTTCCTCCAAATCTCTGTGTAGGAAGACAGTCTTCACATCTAGCTTTTCTATCTGCAAATCATGAATAGCCACGATCGCTAAAAGAACACGAATAGATGTATATCTAACAACGGGATCAAAAATATCGTCATACTCGATACCTTTCCATTGTGCAAATCCTTTAGAAACGAGACGAGCCTTGTATCGATTGTCATCTTTGACTTTGAAAACCTACTTGCAACCAATAGCACGGCTGCTCTTCGGCAATGGACATAAGTCCCAAGTGTTGTTCTTCGAGAGGGCTTCCATCTCTTCTTGCATGGCTCCAAGCCATTTCGAACTGTGGGTTGAGGCCAACGCCTCCTTTACATCCAACATATCATCTTTCTCTACATGCAAAGCAAACTCCAGCTGATCTGTAAAACTCATGTAAGCAAAATCCCAATCTTCATACCTGTTAGGCGGACAAATAGTCATTTGACTATGCTTGGTAGACGCAATAACTGAGATTGTATCGTCTTGGTATACACCATCATTCAGAATCTATTCTTCAGAATCACTAGTAGAAGTCACTAGCGAAATGACTTCTTCAACATCATCGGGTGATTCTGGAACAATATCAGCAACAGATGAACTGGGAATATTAGGGATGACTACTGTCTCCACATCATTGACAGTAGGAGCAACAATAGTAGTGACTTCCGGATATTGAGAGGACTGAGGATCCTGTGACTTTAACAGGATCGATTCATCAAATGTGACATGTTGAGAATGAATCACTTTACGAGTCAAGGGGTTCCAGATTCGGTAACCCTTGATACCATATGTATAGCCGAGCAAGAATCCTTTGGTGGATTTAGGATCTAAATTGTCCTGGCCTGAAACATGAATGTAAACAGGACAACCAAATAAACATATGTATTTCAAACATATGTTTCTTTTACCTCTCCAAACCTCTTCCGGAATCTTTCCCCGATAGCCGAACAAAGTAACGTGATAACAATATGCACCGCGGTGTGTAGTTCTTCGGCCCAGAAACATTTTGGGAATCCCGATGTCGACAACATACATCAGACCTTTTCAAGCAAAGTCCTATTCATCCGCTCGGCTACCCCATTAGATTGAGGGTCGCCCGGTGTAGTGTAGTGACGATTGATGCCTTTACGCAAACAAAAGTCCTTGCGGTTACCACTAGTAAATTCTCCACGGTTTTCAGGTCTAAGTACTTTCAATTTCTTGCCAGTCTCGACCTCTACGCGTGCCAACCAAGTCTTGAACGTATCGAAGACATTTGACTTTAACTTTAACGCATACACTCAAAGCTTATGTGAGAAATCATCAAGAAAGGAAACAAAATATTTACCTCCACTGAGGAACGGAGTATTGGATTGTCCCCAGACATCTGTATGAACATAATCAAGAATTCCATTAGTGTTGTGTTTTCCAACACCATAAGAAACACACGTCTGCTTTCCTTTGACACATCCAGAACAAAACTCCATGCTAGCAGGAACAGAGACTTTAATGAGTTTTCGCTTGCGCAGAATCTGCAAGTTCTTCTCGGATGTGTGGCCCAAGCGAAGATGCCATAAGCGAGCAACATCGGGATTATATTTCGCCTGTTCGCCTTTCATTACGATAATACTCCCTCTAGAGATGTGCAAACTCCTGTTTTCAATACGAATGTTGCAACCCAATTTGGACAATTGTTCAGCAGAGATCAAGGAACGAGTCATGGATGGAACAACCTTGACAATATTTAATGTCCAAATACACCCATCGAACATCTTGACTTGCACAGTACCGATACCCTAAGTGACACACGAAATAATGTTTCTCATTTAAATATTGTTACCTCCAACTTTTTCGAAGGTAGAGAAACAGTCCCGGAATGGTGTCATGTGGCAAGATGCACCGATATCTAACACCCATTTCCAGTCACCTTGTGGTGGTGTAATGTGACAAATAAGCCATCTTGCTCATCTTCGGTTGCAACAGCTGAGGTGTCCGCATTGTCTTTGTTTTTAAGATTTCGGATAGTCCTTCACCTAATGACCTGGCTTGTGGCAATAATTAAAGTTGCTATGTGTCTTTGATTGCCCCCGAGAACCAGGTCGACGAGACGGAGAGCGCCCATGGTTTCTTCCTCTTAAGATTGTTGATCGTCTCGGCCTCTGTCAATAAATAGGCCTTGACTGTAACTATTCTCTCTGGGATTGTTATCGATTCACATCTGAATTCTTAGATCTTCAGAAATCATTCTTGTTTTCACATCAGACAAATAAATATTTTCTCTTCCACAAATAAACTATTAGTGAATTGGGAATATTTCTCGGAAAGTGAATACAACAGGATAATAGCGAGTGCTTCTTCATCTTTTGTAAGAATCACATCCATTGACTTCAACTTCATGATGATGTCTTCGAATTCGGTCATGTGCGCTTTAATTGTTGTGCCTTCCTTCATTTTGAAGAAGAGACACGACCGCATCAGTAACAATCTGTTGGTCAAAGTTTTCTTGAAATATAAATTCTCAACCATGCTCCGAATACCTGCAGCTGTCTTTTCACACACGACTTTGGCCGCTACTTAAAGTGGCGGGAAAAGTCGAGTAATCATATATGATTTTGTACGTGAATCATATATGACTTTGTACATAGCGGTGTTTTCTAATTTTATTAAATAGTTAGCGTTCTCGTATGAACCCACCTTTCTCTCTCTCTCTCTCTCTCTCTCTCTCTTTATATATATATATATAGGGATAATAATTTGTAAACCTCTAAATGCGTGTAAACTTTGGATTTCATAGGTTTTCTTAATGGAACTTTTTAATGAAATTGTTTATTTTGATGAAAGTGTTTCATATCATTCATTTCTTGATGAAATTGTTTCATGTATATTTTTTATGTAAAAACGAAAAAGTTTAATCAAACTGAGAAAATATATGAAACAATTTCATAGGAAATGAAAAAATATATATGAAACTACATAAAAAACACAAATAGATGAAACAATTTCATCATGAAATGAATGATATGAAACAATTTCATGAAATAATTTATCAAAAAAACACATGAAATCAAAAGTTGACAAAGTTTACACGATAAGAAAGTTTACAAAATAGTAGACCTCTCTCTTTCTATATATATATATCGTTAGTGAGGAAACTTTCGGGTAGCTGATTTATTGATCCGAAGGATCTCGATAACACTTTGTAATCTCTCCCGGTTGGTAATAATATTCTGGCTCTCTCAGTATTATTTGTTGTGATCTTACTATATATAGAGAGAGAGGTCCCTTCTTTTGCTAACCAACCTATTGGTACTAACCGTGCTAACCATCATTTGACCAATCAAAATGCTCTATTGTATTTGGTTTATCTTCATGGCACTTTTACAAATGAGGGGTAAAATTGGATTTTTAAATTTATTAATATATCCAGTAACTTACTTCCTTGTTTCTCTCACTATCAATTCCACCAAAATAGATATCCTATTTTATCAAAACCAATTCACTTTCCTATTTTATCTCATATTTTCAAAACAAACATATCTCATTCCAAGAATTTTGAGATATACTACATTTTAATTGATCTTTTATATTCAAATTAGATATCCATTGTTCAATATTACAATGTTTCGAGATTTTTTTTACAGCTAATATTTTTTTACCCGATTAAAAACCCATCAAACTCACGTTTTCTCCCTAATCTTGGATAATAGTTTTAGTTTTTCTTTTTGTTGATTACGATGAGCGATGAAGTTTCTCCGTTCGATGTTGATAAAGCATCTATTGGTGGGTCTACCATAGTCGAGGATCAAGTTTACCCTACAACTGACGAGTTTGATCCCGGTAATACAGGGCTAACGAACGAGTTTGGTATTGATAATGGATTGAACGGCATATTTGCAGACGATTTTAATATCGTCGATCGCCTGTCATCTAGTTCTGTTATGCATGAACCTAATGTTGATCTTGATTGCGGTAACTTTTTTAAATGTTTTTTGTTTTGAAAATATGTAAAGTTGATTAATCTTTAACGCAGTAGTTGATTCTAAGTAACGACATATTCGAGTTTAATCTTCAATAATACTTGTTTTAACTTTTGTGAATAATTGTACACATATGCACAATTTTGTTATAGACCTGTCTGATGTTCACATTATATATCAACACACAATTCAAACTGCATTATAGTTCACTTATTTTATTTTTTATTTTAACTGATTAAAATGCATTAATAGTTGTTTTAAATTTTCACTTAAATTGTGCACATATGCACAACCTTCATATTGGTACTGTTCGATGTGTGATTAGTAACATTATATATATGTTTTTTTCCAGTGGATGATTTGCAATACGATGTTGTCGAGTCTCCATCCGGGGAGAAGAAATACATTATAAATACGTAATTTGTAGAACAAACATGAAATACAAGTATAAATTTATTTGTTTCCCATATTTTTTTACCGTCAAAAATGTCAACGGCCCAGAATAAAATGCTTTAGAGCTTTCTCTCTTCCAATTATGCTTGCTGTCGGGTATACAATCGTATACATATTTGCACCGGTTGATATTTGTTACCATGTCTAGACCACTTATCTTTGACAAAAAATCAACATTACCATGTAGTTACTTGGATAGATTAAATAATATTCCAAATAGATTTTTCATAACAAATATGTGCACATATGCACTTAGCTATATAGTATAAAGAATTCTTATATGTTAAAAGTTTATTCTAAATAATAATTGTAATCATCATATTGTCAATCCGATTGCATAAGTGCAAATAGTTATCTAGTATAATGAATTTACCTTCTTTGTCGGACGCTGACGGTGTTCTACCCTTTTTAGTATTTTTTTCGCCGAATGATCTCAGTACACGTGCGTCGTCCGTTGTCAAATCCCTTTTTTGTCGCTTCGGGGAGTTTCCTTTTTTGAGGTAATATAGAATTTGGTATTCCAAATACACATGTGGACATAACAAACAAGTGTTACAGTTTGAATTAATATATAGTTACTTAACCACTCTTTTTTTAATCATGCACTTTTTAAGTTTTTTAATCATCATATTTTCAATCCAATTACATAAGTGCACACAGTTATATAGTATAAAGAATTCTAAATAACAAATACTTGATATGTGCACATATGCACTTTTATTAGACTTTTATAATCCTTGCATATATGCACATAACCAATTCTTTTAAGATTAAAGGATGAACTTAAGCACAATCATAGACAACCTCTGCAAGAATAGACAGCTTGATAATACTTGATATGTGCACATATGCACTTTTATTAGACTTTTATATTGTCTATCCAATTGCATAAGTGCACATAGTTATGTAGTATAAAGAATTTTCATAACAGATACTTGATATGTGCACATATGAACTTTTATTAGAATTTTATATCATCAATCCAATTGCATAAGTGCACATAGGGGCTGTTTACCAAATTTTTCATTAAGTCCTGTATGGATAAATTCGTCTGTCCGGATAAATTCGTCTGTCTAGATAAATTGGTGTTGTTGTTTACTTTTTTGTCTGAACCAACGCTCTGAATAACAAAATTGACCAATTTACCCCTAATTATGAAAAAAGAAAAACAATATCAAAATAACCATTATGAACACAAATTTTGGGAAGGAAACATTAACAAGAACAAAAAGAAACCAACTCCCATCTCAAAATCTGTGAAGGATAACAACACAATCGATGCCTCTGTGCAATGGTTTGAACAAAACGAGCATGAAATAAACAATGATGGAGCATATAATAAACACAAAATGAGGAGGAAATAAACTATAGAAGAAAATGGACACGTGCTGGAGCATGAAATAAACAGTAAAGAAACACAAAACGAGCAAAAAATTGGTACCGTGAAGGAAAACACAAAACAAGTAAAAAAATCGGTACTGTGAAGCTTAACACAAAACTAGCAGAAAATCGATACGGTGAAGCTTAACACAAAATGAGTTGAAAATCGATACTATTAAACGGAGAGTATCATCGGAGCAGAAAATCGGTACCGTGAAGAAAAACACAAAACAAGCAGAAAATCGATACCACTGAAGGGAGAGTATCGTCGGAGCAGGGATGTCATCGGAGCAGTTACTTTGCCGGAGCAGAGACGTCGTCAGAGCTGTTACTTCGTCGGATCAGGGGGAAGCGCGTATGGGAGAAACATGGATGGGAGAGTGATGGAGGCTAGGGTTTGAAGACAATGCATGTTCTTTTTATTTAAAGGTTAAAAATGTCAATATTTTGTCTTAATGGGGACAACATAACCCCTAGGCACTATGCGAATAAGCCGTCATCTTTGTGATTAAGTCCTAAGTAAATACTCCAAAATGGATGTGCGAATAAGCCCTTTCAGCCATTTAGTTGATTAAGTCACAAGTAAACACCCCCATAGTTATGTAGTATAAAGAATTTTCATAACAAATACTTGATATGTGCACATATGCACTTTTATTAGACTTTTATATCATCAATTCAATTACATAAGTGCACATAGTTATGTTGTATAAAGAATTCTAAATAACAATTACTTTATATGTGCACTTATGCACGTTTATTAGACTTTTATATTGCATATATGCACATAACCAATTTTTTAAAAACTAATGGATGAACCTAAGCACAATCATGTTCCATCAAAGTAACTTGAACTCATTTTAATCTTATATGTGCATATATGCACTTGTTCAGTTTTTCCAATTTGCAACTTTTAACATAAACATCTCTCTGTCTGTATCAATTGCTCTAAATAACTACATTATTAAAATTAATGTGGGGTTTTAAAAAGAAAGTTGGATGTTGATAAATTCATACCTACTTGTGTTTAGATTTTTGCAGGCGGTTTCTCAACACTTTTAACCACCATATTAACTACTTGAGAGATGTTGGGATTTCCTTTTGAATCGACGTCGACTGGGTTGTCGATGGTGTTTTTAAACTTTGATAACCCGGATTTCTTGAAAATCCTCTCGCTTTGTTTTCGTTCTGCACAAACCCAAAATAATAATTAACCCTAATTGTAGTCAATTTATACAATAATTAGTTGCTTGAAAATCCAAACACAACGAATGAACCCCAAAGCTAACCCAAGAATGAACCCTAATTTTAGTCTAACCCAACGATTGAACCCCAATTTTTATCAAACCCAACGATTGAACCCCAATTTTTATCGAACCTTAAAAGTCGTCGATTGAACCCCAAGTTTATCGAACATTAGCAGTGCCACCATGGTCGATTGAACGCCAATATTTTCGAACATTAACAGTTATAGATTGAACCTTAATTATTATCGAACATACTTCTCATAACTTTGTTCCAGCCATGCTTGTCGGTTGAAATTAGGTTCCAGTATCGTCTTGATCTCCTTCGAAAATCTCGTTATCGAAGATATGAATAGAGGTTTTGTTGATTTTGTTCGATAATGTCGTGGTTTCTGGTTGAAGATACCCACGATTTTTTTTTTTTAAGATATGCGATAACCATCCCTTAAAATTAGGTGATTCCATTTTTTATATTTGTTGTTTTGGACAAAAATGCCCTCTGCACTTATGCACAAATGTCAACATTTTCTTTTTTAATTTTGGATAATATTATAATCATTGATTTAATTATAACCGTTGATCTTAATAATCCATGGTTGTGATCGGTTAGCACGGTTAGTATCAATAGGTTGGTTATCAAAAGAAGGGAACCATATATATATATATATATTAACTAGAGGCGAACTTAAAGGAGGAAAAAGAAGGAAGTAAGTCTTCCAATTTTGGTGCAATGAAACAAAGAACCAGGAACATGCATTTATAGTTGGATGGAAGGGCAATAGTGGAAATTTAGTAATCTTGGAGGCCAAGAATGGCATCCATCCTTGCATGCATGCATGCATGTATGATGCATGGTGATGAATTTCATACCATATTACAACAGTAAGTAGCATATAATTTGTTTCACGGCTACCCAATGGCTATCTATAGGTCATTGAAGAAATTAGGACACCTTGCTAATAGCATACACAATTTATGGTCGAGTTAGCGCTAAGTTTTGTAGTATACCAACCGTACTTCGATATATATAGATTATCGTCCAATCATACATCGAAAATTTTGGACAACTGTCTTCCAGGATAGACCGGAGAGGGCAGCGACTTGAATCGGCTCAACCAGTATGTTGTAGTAAATCCAAAAGATACCGTTGCTGAGACAAGTAAAAGCTAGTCTCATAATATACTACTTCCACACCTTGAAAATAGCTCAAGTTTCCCAAATATTTTAGCACAAAATGGCATTCAACTTTTGAATTAAGCCGAAGATGAAATCGACTAAGCTACGAGTGATGATAAGATCATCAACATAGACCAAAATATACGTTGTAACACTAATCGAGAAAAATACAAATAATTTGGTACCATAGACATCATGAGTAAACCAATCTAAGCAAGGCACTAGACATTTTACCAAGCCATGCTCATGGTGCCTGCTTGAGCATCTCAAGAAACATGACTCATACAAGAAACACCAACAAAATTCGAGGGTTGGCTCATATATACCATCTCAGTTATGGTGTGTTCACATCTACTTTCATTATAGCCTATCCACAAGAGTAAACAATAGCCAAAACCAACCTCACGGTAGTGGGTTTAACTATAGGACTAAAAGTCTTGGTATAATCTACCCCTTCCGTCTGAAGAAACTCCTTAGCTACCAATCAGGCTTTATAACGACTAACAGATCAATCGGGCGACGTTTGATCTTGTATACCCATTTGGACCCAACCACATTGGCACAAGGAGGTGGTGGCACCAATACCCAAGTCCTATGAGAATAAGGTGTAGACATTTCATCTTTCATAGCATTCCACCATACAAGCCATTTGTGATCTTGATGCAATGTTTTTGGCTCGTGATTAGCTACTTTACCGGAATAGACATGAAAAAGCAAATGACCGGGTAAGAGCCTTGAATGACGGGTATTGTCACTAGACCGAGTGACCATACGATGAGTAAATGGAATAGGTGATATGGCAGATGATGATCAAGAAGTTTCAGGAAAGGCAACATGAATGTCGATGATAGGAGCCGAATAAGCATATGAAGGAATCGGAGATCGATGAAGAATATAGTGGAAAATTAATGATAGGAACCGATGATGGAAGATGAAGGTGTTTTGTGAAAAGGAGTATTTTCTCATAAAATTGAACATGTAAGTGGTTGGCGAAACATGATCATGACACAAATGAACTTTTATGGTTAGGTGCATATCCAAGAAAAAATACACGCAACATCTTTGGAGAGAATTTATGTTGCCGAGTAGACCCAAGAAATGGATAACACAGACACCCAAGTGTACAGAAAAGGTTGTAATCAGATGTTCTATGGAAGATTAGCTCATATGGAGAAGAGTAGGACAAGACTTTGGAGGGAAGCCAATTAATAAGGAAGTTTGTAGTGGTGTAAGCATCAAATAAACTATATTTGGACAAATGAGAGTGAAAGAGTAACACATGACTTGTTTTTGATAGATGTCGATTTTTAAGTTCAACGACTCCATTTTGTTCCGAGTATAAGGGCATGGGATGCAAAGATAAATACTAGAATCATCATGAAATTGACGCATAAACCCTTCACACTTAAATTGTTTAGGAGCCCCGTCACATTAAAATTGTTTGATACGTGTAGCAAAAAAGATTTTTGACTTGATTTTGGAAATGTCGAAATGAGTCACAAGATTTAGAGCAATGAGTCACATAAAGGTGAGAAAGTAGCAAAAAGTACCTCGAGACACAATCAAAGAAGACTTCATATACCTGAATGTATAATATGTAATGGATACCGACTTCGAGAGTCGTGAATAGGAAAAGGCAGATGAGTGCATTTGGATAAATTGCAAGCATTGTAATGATTTTGTCTTTTATTTGAACTTAACGGATTACAGAGATTATGTAGAACATAATCGAAAGGATGAACAAGTCTTGTATGCCACAAGGTAGAGGATGACGTAAAGTAGTAGCTGCAAAGAGTGAGTAGAGATTTCCACACCTATGCAGAATGTGGTGGATGATTTTTCTCATGCTCGTTTGAAGAGAAAGACCAAGAAATGATAAAACAAAAACACACGGGTTATCAGAAACAAACTAACATTTAGACAAGAGATTTTGTCTTAGTCCTGGAACAAGCATAACATTTTTAAGTAATAACCGATAATTTGGAAGAATAATAATCGAATGACCTAGACAGAGATGAAGAGGCTAGGCGAGTGTATATTGCTCCGTTATCGAGTCCATAGAGTGATAGGCCTGATTCTGAAACCATGTGAACATATATTGAACCTCGTTAGATTACTTTTCTAAAGAGCTTGAGACGAATATAGGATCTAGCGGATCGATGGGTTACTCTAACACTAACATAGCTTTAAAGAAAACGAAAAAGAATATCTTTATTCACCATTTAAGAACAACGTTATTGGTATTCGAAACTTAAAAGAAAAGGAAAAAGTTATTATTCACCATTTAAGAATAGTATTATACTATTATTGGTGATCCGAATGTTGAGATTTTGTTTTTCATTCTCCCGTATTATTAGCTTGTTTGAATAAGTCCACTGTGCTTTAATCAAGCCAGTAGTTTAGTCCAAGTTGTTAGAGTTTTTTTAGGCTTATTTTTCTTTTCGTCAGTTAATGTACTGCCTATTTAAAGGCTTTGCTCTTCATTCAATAAAGCAAGCAAGTAGCAGCATAAAATCCTTGCATTTGTTAAACTATTTCCAACATCTGGTATCAGAGCCCAGGTTCTTTAGCACTGGGAATTTACTAGAAATTTTTTTGTTTCATGCAAGGATGGCTGCCAGCTCCAGTCTCAATGTTTCCCAACCACATATTCCCGTGTTCAAAGGTGACTCATACGAATTTTGGAGCATCAAAATGAAGATCTTGTTTCGATCTCAAGATCTGGGGGAGTTAGTGGAAACAGGTTATGAAGAAAACAAGGAAGACAACAAAGAACATCAGAAGCGGGATGCCAAGGCTCTTTTTTTCATCCAGCAAGCAGTAGACGAGCCAATTTTTTCAAGAATAGTCGCTGCTACTACCGCTAAGCAAGCTTGGAATACGCTCAAAACAGAATTCCAAGGCTCCTCCAAGGTAATCACTGTCAAATTGCAGTCATTAAGACGTGACTTTGAAACTTCCTCCATGAAAGGCAATGAGTCGGTGCAAGAGTTTTTGGCAAGAGTGTCATCGGTTGTATCACAAATGAGATCTTACGGAGATAAGATAACGGACGAAACAGTGGTCGCAAAAGTCCTAAGAAGTTTGTCATCTAAGTTCGATCATGTAGTGGCAGCGATCGAAGAATCCAATGACCTCTCCGAACTTTCTTTTGACGAGCTGATGGGATCTCTTCAGGCTCATGAGTCACGAATCAAACGTTCGGTCATTAAAGAGGAAGAGAAGGCCTTTCAAACTAAGGGTGAGGCTGAATCTCCAAGCATGTATGGCAGAGGAAGGGGTCAAGAGGCTATCGAGGAAGAGGTCGTGGTAGAAACAATACGCGTAAGTGCTCGTTTTGCAACAAAATCGGGCACTCTAATAGATTTTGTTGGGCAAAACAAAAGGAGGCGAACTATGTTGAAGAAGAAGATGACGACTATCTATTTATGACAGTAAGCATGGGAAAAGAGGCAAAGAACGGCATCTGGTATATAGACAGCGGCTGCTCTCAGCATATGACCGGAGATCGCTCGATGTTTAAGGAATTGGATGAGACTGTCAAGTCACATGTACGGCTTGGAGATGACAAACAACTGAAAATCGAAGGCAAAGGAACGACCGAGATCATGGTAGGTAATCAAAAGAAACTTATTAAAGACGTCCACTTTGCTCCTTGTCTTGCACACAATTTGTTAAGTGTCGGTCAGCTGATCGAATCTGGTTATGCAGTTATATTTGATGATGGTAAATGTATAGTGAAACACAAACCTACTGGTAGAATACTTGCATATGCGTATATGTCATCAAACATATTGGTTGCTCTTGATTTTGATGAGAAAACAGAAACATCTATGGTGAGCAAGGCTCTTGCAGAAAATGAACGATGGCATCAACGATATGGGCATCTAAACGTCAAAGGACTTCAGTTGTTACGGAACAAGCAGATGGTGAGTGATCTTCCAGCAGTCAAGTCACTAGAAACCGTTTGTGAAGGATGCACGGCTGGAAAGCAAACGAGAAAATCGTTCCCGGTAGAAAAATAAAAAAGAGCAGAAGATGTTATCGAACTCATTCATGCAGACTTGTGCGGTCCAATGAGGACAGAATCATTGGCCGATAGTAAGTATTTTCTTCTTTTTACTGACGATTTTAGCAGGATGAGCTGGGTATATTTCCTAAAGCACAAATCGAAAACTTTTGAGTATTTCATGAAGTTTAAAGCTCTCGTGGAAAAGCAAAGCGGGAAAGCTATAAAAGTACTTCGTACTAACCGGGGAGATGAGTTCACCTCAAAAGAATTTGATGCTTTCTGCGATGAACACAGAATAAAGAGACAGCTCACGGCTCCGTACACGCCTGGGCAAAATGGAGTGGCCGAGGGAAAGAACCGAACTGTTGTTGAGATGGCTCGATCCATGCTGAAACAAAAAGAAATGCCAGATTCTTTTTGGGCCGAAGGAGTTGCAGTAGCAGTTCATATTCTCAACATATCTCAGACTAAGGCTATGTGGGACCAAACTCCATATGAAGCATGGAGCGGAAACAAACATTCGGTAAGTCATTTATGAATTTTTGGGTGCATATGTCATGTGTTGATCACTTTAGACCGGCATAAATTGGATACAAAGTCACAAAAATGTTTTTTATTGGTTATTGCCCCAAATCTAAAGCTTACCGAGTTTACGAAGCTGTGAGCGGGAAGATTATCATCAGTCGCGATGTTGTATTCGATGAGGAGGCCACTTGAAACTGGAAATCAGAAGACGATAGCCAAATTCCTCAAGTAGGTATTGAGGAAGAAGAGGAAGAACAGAACACTTTAAAAGAGGTTGTGTTGGTCCTGAAGGGTTATACAAGTTTGTAGAAGGGGGGGTTGAATACAAACACACGATTTTTACTTTTCTAAATTGTTTACTGATAAATCAAGACAATTTACAACTTGTTGCGGAACAAGATTAAGGATAAACCTAATCTAAACAAGTCATGAGAAACACTAAGTTTCTTGCACTAGAAAGAGTTAAAGAAATTACGAATAATAACTCAACAATAACAGAGAAATAAGAAGATGGTCCGAGCACACTTCATTTCTGAAGTAGTGTTCTTCTTATATACTGCATGCATTTAATGCATGGCAGTATTGCTTTACACGTGGCAGCAGCTGAGTGGTTGCATGTCATTGACCTTTGTAGACAACCTTAGTAGCCGCATGGTGCACAGTGTAGAATCAGAGTTGTTGTACGATCATAGATAAAAAGGATGTCCGTTCTGACAGTTCGTACGGAGACGTGCAAGGGAGGTAAGACAATAGTACTTTGTAAGGAGACTTCATGATCAGCTTTCGTTGAAGCAGTTCTTTATCAGTGAATGATAAAGTTCAGCGATTGTTGAAGTCTTCTACTTGATACTTCACGTTGAGTGGAAAAATCTTGGCTTCGCTGATATTCGCATCAGTTCATTAGTAGACTTGTCGCTGGTTCTTGAGCTTGATCTTCGACTTCAGCGTAGAACATATGTTGACGTGAAACTTGTCTTCAGAGATCATAAGTAAACAACTAACTTATCAGCGATCATCTCATAGACTGAACAAGCTCAGAGCTACTCGATGAGCAGAGTTCGCTGACTATTTAACTTTAAAGAGCGAGAGTTACTATCAGCGGTACTGAAACAGTCTTAGTACTTATCAGCGATAGTGAAACTCTAATACATATCATTTACTTACAATTTTCACTAAGTGTTAAGAGAGGGTAATTATCAAATCACTGCGGGTTTGGATCAACAATCTCCCCCTATTTGATTATGACATGGAAACAGAGAAAATTGCTATTTAATGAAAACATAAGGATAAAAAGAACTCATAAAATATTTGTCCCTTTTACTGTTTTCTGGGATCTTTTCAGTAATGATGGAGTAAAGTACATTCGCTGAAATTTTTCTTTAAACTTCGTAAAGATTACAGAGGGAAGTGGAAAAATTACAAGTACAACAAATAAAATTACAAGTACAGAAGATGTAGATAGATAAGGATAGAAAGAATTACAAGGCGATCCTATCCGTCAAAAGGTTCTTCCCTAATGAGAAGTTCATCAAGGGTCTTTGATGTGGGAATCATCCAGTCAGGGACCGTTACACCTTGATCCTTTTTGTTCTTTGCTTCTTCGAAGATCAGGGGCTTGAGGTGACATGCCTGAATGTCGCGTCTGACTTCACACCAGTGTATTAGGTCTCTAAGTTGTTCGATGGGAGTGATTGGAACCTCAGATATGCGTTGAAAGTGTTGTTGTCCATAGCAGTCTAGAAAGAAGATGCCATAGGGTTCACTTACGACTTTTCTCAGGGATGAAAGTTTCACCAGGAGGCAGGGAGGTTTCAAGTACTAAGAGGTCAGGGTCACGACCAAGTACTTCTTCGCGTGAGAAACCTATCCATGTTTCATTTCGTATAGGAGGACCTGAGTCTGAGGTTTTCTTTTTCTTTGCAGAGGCCCTTCTTTGTTGAGGTGGAAGAATAGTGGAAGGAGGAATATCCACAACAGAAGAAACCAAGTCGATCTGAGAATTTAATATTTTCTCGACATGGCTCTTGAACTTTGAGCGAGATCACTGAATGGCTAATTTCACTTCCAACCATTCAGAGAAACCAAACTTCTCTAATGAAGTAGCGTAGAAGGTTTGCTTGGTTTTGTCTTCTCTGAATACGTCAACTTCAACAACAGGAACGTATATAAACGTTTTTCCTCTGATATTTACCTTGATGATTTTGGATGGTCGAGATCGATAGTTCAGCATTTCTTTACACCATTGAAAAGTCGAATCAGACACCTTAGTCTCTTCTTCAATGATCCTTTGGGCATCATCCCATAGTTGACGTTGGACATCAATGGGAGTTCTTTTCAGCGCGGGGTCTTTCACCGATTGTTGGACAAGCTGGATGGCGAGAGACGTATCTTTTTCTTCACCTTCCTTCTTTTTCGGTGAGTAATCTTTCAGCTCTTAAATGATCCTCGTATTCTATCCTTTATATCCTGAACTTTGTGGGAGTAGGGATTTTGTCACGAGGAAGAATGAATTGCTGATCTTCAAGCTGTTTGATCATTGCATCTCTATTTTCACGATCCTATCCACTTAGCTTTTGAGGAGCCAAGGAAGGCCTTTTTTGTGAGAGAGCAGTTGTTCTTTAAGTTCATCAGTCTCAGTGGTTAAATCTAAGACTGGGATTATTTCTTTAGCACTTGTGGCTGGGATTATTGATGGTGTTGTTGTAGGAGCTTCAGCGGGATCCTCAAACAGGGGAGAGGACTAGCTGAAACACAACGATTGTTTAAGTAAGAACATGGGAAGAAAGAGATAGAGAAAGGAATGTGGTTAAGTGTATAGAGGTTTTAAGGATAGAAGGATTGAGATTGAGAAGGGATAGAGGAGGGATGCAGTGTAAGGGAATAGAAGGTAGTGTACCTGACAAACTGGCTTTTGAAGCAAGATCGTCAGATTGTCTTCTTCAGCGAGGCCTTTGTTTTTGCCTTTGTCAGCTTCAGACGCTGCAGGCTTTGTCTTGGTCCACTCCCCTGAAGGTTCTTTTATCTTGATCCCTTTTCGAGCTGGGGCTTTTACAACAGGCTGGACGTAGAAGAAGTCGGCATCATCATCGTCATCATCATCATCTTTGGGGGATGATGATGGTTCTTCATCAGAGATGTCGACAGGTTCATCGTCTTCAACTTCTTCTTCAGACTCGACCTCTTCAGCATAAGGTTCGGTCACGTCAGCAGCAGCTTCCTTAAGTTGCTCATCGAGTTGCTCCCCCTCGGATACAGAGGGAGTTTTCTCGGTTTCCTCAGGGTTTTCAACTCCCTGAGGTCGTGAAGTAGAAGTAGCAGCAGCAGCAGTTTCGATACCCTCCCCCTCAGCATTATGGGAAAGGTCTTCTTTAGTCTTCCCCCCTCTTCCACATTATGGTTGGGGGAGGTAACAGATTGTTCAGCAGCAGCAGTGTGTATTTGATCCCTGTCTTCCAGGTCAGAGATCCCAACACAGTTCTCAATCTTTGCTAATCTGATTTCCAGGCTAGTTATAGCAGGATTGATCTTTTGAAGATCCTCTCGATCGACCTGAGTAAAATGAGAAGTTGGGGCGTTCAGGCGATCGAGTACTTTCTGAACAATTTCTTTGACGGCGGAGACCTCAGTCTTGATCGTGGAGACTTCACCCTTAAGAGAACCAACCTCTGTCTTCAATGATGTGACTTCATTGGACAGAGTGGTGAAGTTTGTTGAAAGAGAGGTGGTGGCGGTTGAATTGTCAGCAAGGGTGGTAGCAAATTGAGCAATGCTACCATCCACCTTCTCCAGATCAGCTTTGGAGGCTTTCGTATCAACGATCTCAGTCAACTTTTTGAGTTTCTCTCCAACGTCTGTAACCGCTGAAGAGTTATTGGAGAGAATGGTGTTGTAATTTTCCACCTTTGTTTCCAGGGCCTTTAGGTAGGTGTTGATATCCCCCAAATTTGGACCTGAAACAGTTATTAACTTATGAACAGAGGAAAGCTCAGAGGTTTGGGGTTGAGAGAGAGGAGTGTTTGGGATTGTGTGTATACCTGCAGGCGGGCTGGCGAAGTTGTCGAACCCTTTGTGTCCTGAATGATATTCCATGTCGCCTTCAAGAGTACCTTGGCGCATGGAGGTTCCTGCAGATCCTAAGTTTGCATCCGTCATTGTATTTCGAGTGTCTGCAGCTGAGTCATGTACGATGAAGGGTGTCCCTGAGAAAGTTGGGAAAATTGGTGGAGAGACCAAAGATTGATTAGGAGGAATGAAGGATGAGAATGATGGTTGGGTGCGATGTTCATCGTTGGATCCGCTGACAATCTCTTCAGTCTGTAGAGAGGCTGAAGGAGGTGGGTTCATTTCCAAGTTTATAACTTCAGCGTTTAGAAACGCTGAAGCCAGGATGGAAGGGGTGGCTTGATCAGCTGTGGCAGAGCGTGCCACGGAACTTTCCATCAGCTCTTCAAGATGAGCTGTGGAGTCTTCAGCGTGTGAATGCTGGGGTGGTTGCTCCTTGGTTTTCTTGATTCCTTTGGAACCAAGTTGGGAAGATGAGTGTTTCCTTTTTCGAGAAGGAGTGAAGGGTGCAGCGTGGGTATCAGCGGTGGGGATTTCCACTGAATGAGCTGCAGAAGTAGAAGAAGGAGGATTGAGAAGAGATAAGATAGTAGAAAGACGTACCTCGTTTTACAGTGGCTTGAAGTCGAGCACCTTAGGGCCAACCTAAGAGAGTCTCAGATCACCCTCTTTTGGGTACTTCTCGCCAAGTCCTTGTTGAAAGACTGCGCTGATGAATCTGGGATAAGGAACCCATGAAGGCCTTTCAGCCATATCCACTCTGAACGCAAGGTCGTCGTAGATGATTGAGGCCCAGTCAACATTTAGACCTTTCAGCAATGCATAGCCCATTGCTTGCTGAGGTTGAGCAGCTTGATCAGAAGAGCCACTCTTCGCTGTCATGCAGCTTATCAGATGTGCGAAGATGAAGTTCATCTTGCTGGGCATTTTGGACTTCTTGATCATGGTCAGTTTCTTCTCAGGCTTCTTGTCCCTTCCAGTGTCCCATGCGTAACCCATTGCATCGAACAATGCAGTGATGGCTTCCCTATCAGCATGTTTTTTATGGTTTGGGATAGGGACAAAACGGTTTCTTGGGTAGAGGTAGGAAGACTCAGTGCTTTTCTGATAATGGCAGGGTTGATTTTGGTGGTGTGATAGAATGTTTATGCAACCCTCCAAATCTACCGCAAGTGTACGGTGTCAATCAAGTAATATGTACCAAGTACGAGTATCGGTCCAAGGAACTATGAGTTTAAGTATCACAAAGGCTACCCACACATCTAAAATGGACGGTTGATAAAATTTGGTTTGAGTTTTGATTAATTAACTAACTATCTCAAGAAATGAAGTTAAGCAAAGAAGAGCAAGTCAACAACGATTCATACACCACAAAGAAGTTACCAAGATGATGAGGAAAGAGTAGGGGTTAGATTTCATTTAGATTTCACCAACAAATAGATAAAACACATTCATAAATCAATACACAAGGTTGAATTTAGCAATTCCCAAAATACTTACTATTCTCTCTCAAGTAATAGCAAGAATGCATCATGTAATGTATATTAAAGTCTCTCAACCAATAAACGTAAACACTCAACTCATTAAGCATAAGAATCACATACACAAAACTAGGGTTTACTTGGTATATCTCTATCCAATGTCTCACCCTAGGTTTATCTAGCTTTTAACAAGTTATAAAACCAATTTCTCAAAAGGAAATACAACTAAAAGATGAGTAAGAAGGCCAATCTCACAACAATATGAACAAGCAAGACAAACTTCAACCAATAAGTGTAATGACTAAATAATTGCAATACTCATATATTTAATGGTAGAAATCCAAAATCCATCTTTCCCCCAACCTCAAAATGTTTAGCTCATGTTACTAGTAGCAAATAACATCAAAGAGAAAAAGATGACAACACCCAAGAACATTGTTTCTCAACAAATACTATGGAAATGAAGAAACTCCATCAAGATTTGATACACACTACCAATTTGTAGTTCCAAATTGAGTCTCCACCTTCAATATCAGTGCAAAGTCTTCTCTTCAGCTGAAAATCGCCTCCAACAGCTCCCCTAGAAGCCTAGCCTCCAACAATCCCGAGATAACCCTAGACTCTAGAAACTGCAGTTTTTTATACTCTCAGGCTCCGACCGCGACAATGACACAGCGACAATGACCATGTCATAGTCGCTTGGCATTGTCGCCCTCTCTTACCCGCATACGGTACACTGGGCGCGACATTGACACAGCGACAATGAAATGGTCATTGTCGCGTGTCATAGTAGCACAATTGCTGAACTTTGGTTTTTCTTCGCTCGTTCACTTGGTTCGACGTTTCCTTCACCCGAGGTGTCCAAATGGAGTATAATTAAGCATTTCTCCTTCCAATTGACACCATGTATGACTGCACAACACTTGCACGAAATATTAGTCCGAAATGCCAATTCTTACTTCAAGACAAGCCACAAACGTATGATTTGGAGGGTAAAAACCCGCCAGATAACGAAGTTATCAACAACTCCAAACCTAGCTTTTGCTTGTCCTCAAGCAAAGATTGGCGTAAGACAATCTGATAACGAAAAAAAGGCAAGCTTCCAAAGTGATGGGTTTTCGAAAGGGGATAGAATGAACAAACATTTTAATCATCAAAAACGCAACAAGACTAATATGAAATTAATAAGAACCAACATACACTACCTAGCTTCTTGATTAACCGATTTTAGATAAAACTATCATTGACATGGGACTATTATCAAGTGAATGCTCGTTTTGATCAATTCATCATGCACACAATTAGTGGAGGATTTCGCTTCGACCCTAGCCTCACGGGATGCTCTCTTACTCTTGAATCCTAGGTTCACACATATCACAAGCACATGCGGGGGAGTGGATATACAAAAATTAGCAAGATCATCCGCATGTGATAGTATAGAAACACGTAGTAGTCAAACAAGATCTCATGAAAGGAATTGAGTAATAAGATAAAATTTAAACATGCATTACTCACAAATTATGCTTTCCAAAAGATCAATCGGGGCTTAAAGGGTAAGAAATGGTTTAATGTAGTGGAATAGAAAGAATGGTAAAGTACTATTAGTCGTAAGTGCATCAAATTTAATAGAAGCTCTTCCTTTTTCGTCTTCCTTTCTTTGAAACGCCCAATTTCCATCAATGCATGAAATGCAGAATTTCGACTATCATACTTGTACAGAGACTTGCTTATAGCAGATGCAAGTTTTATTCTATTTTTGATTTTTGATGATTTTTTTTAAGTGTCCTTTCATGCTTCAACGATCATTCCCAGCTATTTTGGCGCTATTGTTTGCATTTCTCACTCCATGATGCACTTAGACTACGGGTAGGTTAGTGTATCCGGATAGATCAAAGTCTTTGGGCCTAGTAGTGGCTGCAAAATGGCTAAGGGGCAACGTGGTAGTGGGTGGTGGCTCAGAGCGTTGCCGCTCAGAGCGTGGCGGGCTAGAGGGCGGCATTGCAATAAAGTAGGCAACTCGCTCTAAAATCGCCCCGTGGGCTAGCTGCGTGGTCCGCACCTCCTGAATCACCGCAAGAATATCAGCTGGTGGTGGTGCTTGCTGTCGTGGCTGTCGTGGCGGTTACGCTGCATCCTGTGGCTGCGCGGCTGCCCTTTGCCATCTATTTCGGTATCGATGTCCTTCTGTAGGAAGGTTGGGAAGATTGTGGTGCGTGCAGAAATAGTTGTATGCTTTTGTGCCTATGTCCGACTTAGGTGCTTGAAGGGCACCCTCATGAGACGCTTCTGCGATCCCCGCCATCCTATAAAAGTGTGTAATGAGGCACGGGAAATAGACGAGACCCCGCATGTTGACACCAAACTTGAGGATCTGGTTCATGATGATCTGCCCAACATCAAACCTATACGCGTTCTGGATGGCAAACAGGAGGCGGTCGGTGTCCTCCGTAACATCGGTGCGGTGCGAAGAAGGTATCAGACTGCTTTTGATGAAAATTGTCCAAAACGCCATGTCGGGGTGAAGGTCACCGTGGTTCATATTCTCATCATCCACCCCCCATACGTTGGAGCCATCACAGCGAAGGCTAGCAGACAACTCGCCGAGGCTGAATTGAATGATAACGTCCGTGGGCATGCCATCATAAAGATCGAACTCCGGGAGTGACGGTGTCCTTGACCCAGACAATGCCCTCGGATTTGAACACCTCCGGGACCATCGCAGCATAGAACTCGCGCACCAACTCGGGGTGATATCTACACGGTGTACTGATGTAACGAGTCCAGGTGCGCTGTACAATAGTGGCAGGGATGGGGGTCGACTCAAAACCCTTGGGGTCAATGCCCCTTTCCGCCAAGAAACCACGATTTTGAAGTTGGGCATATCTCTCGTTGGCTCGTGCATTTGGGGCACATGCCACCCCGAGCCGTTCATCTTTTGGAAGCTGCTCAAAAGCCTCAAACCTGTCCACAACATTTCCACGCATTCGGACCATAATGGGAATCTGCAAGGAGAATTGGAAAGCTAAGCCACGAGTACATTGTTTATGAAAGAACGGACAGTTAACGTAGTTTCATATAAAAGGGAATGCATACAGTCAAAACATTCGATCATTATAACTTAGATTATCCCTAAAACATGAAATGAGAGTTAACAATCCCAAAAATTTGCGTGAAACAATTACTCGGAACGAAGTTGAATGATATAACCCAAAACAATGTTCAATGTGAGCAATTTGTCATACCATCCACAAACCACAATTTCAAAACCATACAAGCATACCAAATATGACAACTACACTAGTTCACAAACTAGGTAAAATTAAAGTGCTCAAAATGGTATGTAATGGTCGAAAGAACAACATGCAATGAGAAATTTTAAACAAATTAAGCACAATTATGCATTTTTGTCAGATATTGACAACACAAGAGTGATCCTCATACAATGGACTCTGTAAGTTAACTAGTACATAAAAACTCAAAAAGTTTATTTACACTAGCAACATAACCAAAACCACAATGCACAAGTCATTTAAGCATAAAAGTCAAAATGTGACCTAACTCCATCCATGGTGAACTTATGCAAAATATGAACAATGTGGAGCAAATTGATGAGTAAACTAGTAACAATTAGCAACTCCAAACCTAAGTTGAGCATAATTTCACAATTATTGAAACATGGAAGAAAAGTTACCAAAAACCTTCAAAACTTCAACAATGGGGGTTGAATGAGAGTAGAGAAGATGAGAAACACTTACTTGAAGATGGAGAAACCAAAAGAACAACTAAAAATCGAAAAAATCGAAGTGGAAGAGGGAGAGCTTGAGAGAAATCGGCAAAATCGCCCCAAGGAGTGTCAAAATCGCTGCTGAGTTCGAGAGGTGTGAGTGCAAGAATGACACAAAAATCAGCTAGGGTTTTTAAATACTCAGACACCAACTGCGAGAATGACACAGCGACAATGCCCAGGGCAAAGTCGCGTGTCATTGTCGCCCTGCTTGTACCGTTTTATGCCTTCTGTTCGCGACATTGACACAACGACAATGGCATGGTCATTGTCGCATGTCATTGTCGCTCTGTGTGTACCAGCTGCTGTTTCACGCGACGAAATTTTCCGATCCTCAAGCTCAAGAATTAACGAGAACAAAATTTGACATCGGGTGTGCCATAGTATCTTCCCTGTAACAAAAACGAGGTATTTTGGCTGGTTTTCGCGGGAAAACACATTGCCAAACAAAAATTGGGCTAAGTATTGACAAAAAATACGACTAACCTTGGTGGGTTGCCTCCCACCTAGCTCCTTATTTAGGGTCGTGGCACGACCTTGACGATTCTCAGGCCGGTATGGATAATGGGATCGAGTCTTTCACTTGCATCGACTCGCCTTCGAGATACGGCTTAACTCTTTGACCGTTGACCTTGAATACTTCTCCGTCATCCCCCTTTAGCTCGATGGCCCCGTATGAGTGGACTTTTACCACCGTGAATGGACCGGAGCATCGTGACTTCAATTTACCCAAAAACAATTGGAGACGAGAATTATACAATAACACCTTTTGACCTTTATAGAACGTCCGGTTCACGATAAATTTATCATGAAAGCGTTTGGTCCGCTCCTTGTAAATGCGTGCATTCTCGTATGCCTCTAGACGGATTTCGTCGAGCTCATTTAGTTGCAATGTTCGCTTCTTTCCCGCTGCATTTAGCTCGAAATTCAGGGCCTTGATTGCCCAATAAGCGCGGTGCTCCAATTCCACCGGTAAATGACATGATTTTCCGAAGATTAGTCGGTATGGTGACATGCCTATGGGCGTTTTAAATGCTGTACGATACGCCCATAGTGCATCATCGAGCTTTGTCGACCAATCTTTTCTAGATGAACTAACCGTCTTTTCCAAGATTTGTTTGAGCTCTCGGTTGGACACTTCGTCTAGCCCATTAGCTTGGGGGTGATAAGGGGTAGTGACTCGATGTGTGACGGAGTACTTTTTCAGCACGGCATCCAAATAACGATTACAAAAGTGACTACCTCCGTCATACACCAATGCTCTAGGAACTCCAAACCGAGAGAAGATATGCTTCCGTAGAAAGTTGATGACCACCTTTGAGTCGTTCTTGGGGGTTGCGATTGCTTCGACCCACTTGGACACATAATCCACCGCTACCAAAATGTACTCGTTCTTGTAGGACGACGGGAATGGCCCCATGAAGTCGATGCCCCACACATCAAAGATCTCTACCTCCATGAATATATTCATGGGCATTTCGTTCCGTTTTGAGATCTTTCCGACTCTTTGGCATCGATCACAATAAGCTATGAAGTTCCGGGCATCTTTGAACAAGGCCGACCAATAGAAGCCGGATTGTAAGACCTTAGACGCGGTGCGATCGTGTAAAACCCGTATCCCGGTATGTATTTTCGTATTATTAATCTTTTTTTTAAGCTATTATTTAACGTGGTTTCCATTAACGGGATTAGACGATTTGGACCTAATAATAAATATGTCAACTATTTTGTTGGTTTGCGAGAAGAGTTTAGTTGAGGGGCCAAAAGTGGCAAGGGGGCCAAACTTGTGCATGGGATCAGCCAAGAGACACCCCTTCCCCTTCCCCTTCCCCTTCCCCTTCGGTTTCATGTTAGTAACCCCCAAGAACCTTTAGCCATTTCCCCTCCCCCTTCTTGTTGTTTTCGGCCGAGAAAGGAAAAGAGAGAGAGAGGAATCGGAAGAGAGAGGGAGGAAGAGAAAACCGAGAGAGAAAGAGAGCAAGGGTCGAGAGGAGGAAGGAGGCGATCGCCGGCGTGAGGGAACCAGCGTCGGGAGTGGTCGGAAAGGAGGAGGAAGAGGGATTCCGTTAAGGTAAGTGTCCCGTTCGTTTTATTTGATGTTTTTCCTCGTCGGAGAATGTAAACCGCCACCACCACCGCCGTAGCCACGGCTGCCGACGGTGGGGCCGCCGCTGCACGCCGCCGCAATGGCGGCAGAGAGTGCGTGCGCTTGCGGGTTTGTGGGTGTGTGCGGGTGTGGGGTTGCGGGTGATGTTGGGAGGTTTCGCCGGAGGTTATCGACCGCAACCACCGTTGTCGCCGCCAACAACCACCACCGCCGGAGGCGGCAGTGGGTGGTGCATGGTGTGGTTCAGCCCATGTCAACCCTAAAACAGTAAGTCATGTTGCTTTGCGGGTCTGTTTGGATTAAGACGTCTCATTGGGTTCAAGTTCAAAAGGTTATCATTTTATGTAAATTGTACAGTTTCTGCCCTGTTTTGTAAAAGTTATAACTTTTGATAGGAATGTCGGATTGGGATGGAGCTGGTGCCAAAATTTCCCATTCTGAGTCTAGTAACTTTTATATGTTTTGTGGAAAAACCAGTTCGGGCCATAGCTAGTGTCAAATTGCCATTTTATACGGACAGGTCCTGTTTTAGCTGCTCTGAGAGGTGTTTTTGTAAAATTCATATAGAGTGCTAGGAATATCGTTAGGACGCGTGCGATACGTCCCTGGAACCGTAAGACATTGAACTTCCTGAATGTGGAATTAGATTTTTGGTTTGATCAGTTTAGCAGGGGTAAAATGGGTCCCGAACAGACCTGCGTTTTTAGTATAAAAGCTGGAATTTTTAGTTTCGTTAAACTAGTAAAAGTGTCGTGAGTTGGGACCTTCCGTTGACTTTTTTAGTGCGTAATTAGGTGGGAAAATGTGAGGAAGGTTGACGTGCTGGTGTTGCGGCTCGGGAGCGCGTCGCTTTGCTTTGAGGTGAGTTCTCTCACCGCGTAGTTAGGAATTTCATGCATATCGTTATTTTGTGTTACGTGTTATTATGTGTTATTACGTGTGTACGTGAATTAGTTGGGATGTGATATCTAGTTGTGATCTGTTGAATGTGTATGTGAATTATGTATGCTTGTGTATACCTCAGTGGGACTGGGGGGCTCGGTGGGACCGAGGGCTCGGTGGGACCGAGGGCTCGGTGGGACCGAGGGCTCGGTGGGACTGAGCTAGTACAATTGTATTATCCTTACTCGGTGGGACCGAGGGCTCGGTGGGACTGAGCTTGTATCAATGTCTTACTCGGTGGGAACGAGGGCTCGGTGGGACTGAGCTTGTATCAATGTCTTACTCGGTGGGACTGAGGGCTCGGTGGGACTGAGCTTGTATCGATATATTTTTGGTGTGCTCGGTGGGACCGAGGTTCGTATTTATACGCTAATTGTTATGTGGATTTATATTTGTGGTGATGGTGATGTTGCCTACTGGCGAGTAGGGACGATATACGTGGGGTTGCTACCTGCGTGTGTGATAGGATTCACTAAGCGTTTAGCTTACCCTTTTCCCAATATGTTGTGATTTCAGGTGCGAGCGGCAGTCGGGCTTGACGGTACACACACTAGGCGCGGAGTGTCAAGAATTGTTTAAGTTTCACTTTCAAACCTTTGGATTTTATTTTATGAAATTTCCGCTGCATAAACTTTATTGACTGTTCGAGTTAACGACGTTAACTTCATTTGAGTTACGAATTATTAAATTGTGATTGTTTTATAATGAAATGCATGTTTTTAAAATTTTAAATTCCTTGTAATTTTTGGGACGTTACAACTTGGTATCAGAGCACAGCTTGAGTGAATCAAACACATCTCGGTGTGTTTGGTCTCAAGTTGCGGCTATGAAGTTTTAAACTCTTTTACTAAAATCTTTGAGAATAAAGGAAAAAGGAAAACCCGTTTGGGAAACGGTGATCGAGGGCGCAGTGTGTACAGTCAGCCGACGCTATGTGGGAAGGTACAGTACTTAGTGTATTTATTGCTTTCTAGGCATAGGGTATGCATGCTAGATTGCCTATGTTGTTTACACTGTACTGTATGATGACTGCTTGCTAGTAGGAATCAATGCTAGTTATAGTAGGTTGTTAAGTGAATGCCCTATAGGTTGTATGCAGTAAGAATCATATAGCCTTAGAATATTTGATTTAGTTCTATTGCGCAGCTCTTGTTTGAGTCCAACCGTTCTAGGATAGAATCTTGTATTCGAATGTCTATTTGATTCACGCTACATGCGACTGGGTATTCGCGAGGCAACTCGTTATGGCTAACAGGGATTCCGTTGTAGCAAGGGTAGTGGGATGAGATGAAATTCCTAGTGAGCTGGGAATAGTGTTTACATATGAGTACTTATGCTAGATTGCTTGGTGCTTAATACACTGTATTGTATGTTTGTTACTTGCTATTAGGAACTTATGCTAACTTTGATAGGTTGTTAAGCGGATGCACTATAGGTTGTATTCGGTAGGAACTGAATAGCCTTAGAATGTTAGATTTAGTTCTATTGTGCAGCTCTTGTTTGAGTCCAACCGTTGTAGGATAGAATCTTATATTCGAATGTCTATCTGGTTCCCACTGTATACGACTGTGCGTTCACGAGGCGACTCGTCAGGGCTAGTGGGGGTTCCGTTCTAGCAAGGGTAGTGGGGTATTACGACTTTTCTAGGGAGCTAGGAAAAGTGTTTGCATATGCCGGAATGGGCATATGTGTTTGTTTGTGGTAAGCAACTACTTGGACGTCCCGGGACAGGACTCGAAACGAGTAAGGATAGGTGTGAAGGGTAGTAGCAGAGCTCCTACTATCTGAAGCACAGGATCCGTGCTCGAGTCGGGGAAAGTCACGGAGAATCCGAAGAGTTGAGCGTGAGAGTAGTTAGCAGGTTTTAATGTGTGCTAGTAACTCGTTAAGGAGGAACAACAAAGCTGATCCAGATGCTGATGCTGGAATTATTGCTGATCAGATTCGTGAGATGTTTGCGGGCGAGGTGACGCATATTTTGAGGAGGCGATCCCCGAGATTATTACCGCCATTCGTGATGAGGTAATAGTGTCGATGGAGGAGCGCATCGCGGTGATTCCACCCCCTGCGGGTGGGCAGCCCCGAACAAGAGGGTCGGGATCGGTTATGGAGTGCACATTCCTTACCGGTGGTTGTCCTGCGAACTAGAAGGTTCGCGTGAATCTGTTACGAGACGGAGCGAAAGACTGGTGTGCTATTGCTTTGACGCTTAACGGGCGCACTACTTGACCTGGGAGGAGTTCGTCGTATGTTTCGTGTAGAGCATGTGTCTCTAGTGGAGATGGAGAGGAGTGCCAAAGAGTTCTTGGAGCTCTGTCAGACTGCGGAGGCCATAAAGGAGGTGAACCGAAAGTTTACGGAAATGACATTATTCTATCCTTAGCATGCTGCTTTTGAGGACATGAAGAGGACACGGTACAAGGATATGTTACGTACCAAGATCAGGGAGTTCGTGAGTACCGCGCAGTATGCTTCACTTGCTGTAGTGATGGAGGCAGCCTGAGGTAGAGTTCGTCAACTGGGAGTGGAGGGGGCACAAGCTACATATAAAGTGGTGACAGGTACGTTCTTGGTTAACTCGGTGCTTGCTGTGGTGACGATTGATAGCGGGGCTACTCATCCTTCCGTGTCTCACATAGTCAGTGAGTGTTTGGGGCCGAGTCGTAGGACGGTTAGGCTGTCCACTTGTGGTTGCATTTGCTGAAGACAGGACCTTGACGGTTACTGACGTGTACCGGGGGTGCACTTTGGAGATCTCTGGTGTGAGGTTCCCGATTGATTTGGTTCCGATCGCTATGCGGGAGTTATGCGTGACTGTGGGCATGGATTGGATGGATGCGTATGATGCGGAGATTGTTTGTCGTCGCAAACAAGTACGAGTTCGAACCCCAAGCGGGGGAGAAATGCTAGTTCAGGGCGGCTTGCCTAGGCGGACCTCAGCGATATGTTCGGCTGCGAGGGCTCGGAGGTACTTGCAGCACAGTGGTCAGGGATTTTTGGCGTATGTGATCGACACGCGCGTCAACAGAGAGAAGAAGTCTGTGGAGGATGTGCCAGTTGTACGGGAGTTTGCTGACGTATTTTCCCGAGGAGTTACCGGGGATACCTCCCGAGGGACAAGTAGAGTTCCACGTTGATTTGATTTCGGATGCTGCTCCGGTGGCCAAGGCACCTTATCGCCTGGCTCCACCGGAAATGAAGGAGTTGTACACTCGCTGCAGGAACTTATCGAAAAGGAGCTCATCAAGCCGAGTTGTCCACCGTGGGGAGCCCCGATTCTGTTTGTGAAAAAGAAAGTCGGGTCCCAACGGATGTGTATAGACTACCGTGAGTGGAATAAGCTTACGGTGAAGAATCGTTGTCCTCCGCCAAGGATCGATGACTTGTTCGATCAGCTTCAGGGAGCCTTGTGGTTCTCTAAGGTTGATTGGAGATCGGGGTATCATCGGATGCGGGTGAGGAGAGGGGATACGGAGTAGACGGCCTTTCGTTCACGTCATGGCCATTTACAAGTTTGTGGTGATGCCTCTCGGGCTCACCAATGCACCCGCAGCGTTCATGGACCTCATGAACCGGGTATGTAGCCCTATGTGGGATCGATCGGTGATCGTGTTCATCGGCGATATTCTTGTGTAATCGAAGTCGAAGGAAGAGCATGAGATGCATTTGCGAGAAGTTTTGGAAGTTTTGAGGCGGGAGAAGCTGTATGCTAAGCTCTCCAAGTGTGAGTTCTGGTTACGAGAGGTCCACTTTTGAGGGCATGTCGTGAACCAGAATGGTATTATGGTGGATCCGGCCAAGATTACGGTTGTGATGCGGTGGGACGTGTCAAAGACTCTCTACGAAGAAATCTGCAGCTTTTAGTTGGGGTGAAGGGCAGCAGAGGGCTTTGGGGAGCTACGCAGGCGTTATGCGAGGCTCCGATGTTGACTTTGCCGGAGGGTATGTAAGAAATGGTGGTGTTTGCTCTCAAGATTTGGAGTCACTATTTGTATGGCGTCAAGTGTATACACTAACCATAAAATCCTCCAGTACTTGATGACCGGCAAAACCTCAACATGCGTCAGAGGAGGTGGCTTGACGTGGTCAAGGATTATGATGGTGAGATACTTTACCACCCCGGTAAAGCGGATGTGGTTACGGACGCACTTAGTCGACATCTGGATGGTGAGCCACTGTGGGGCTTGTGTCAACGGTTAACAGTGGTTGCACCTCTTCTCGAGTCGATAGGTAGTGCTCATGAGGTGGCAATTTTGGAGGAAAATGCCAATCGCGAGAGAGTTTTGGGGGAAATTCCGAATTTTGTTCGTGATAGTCATGGGTCAATTGCTCGGTCTTAATGGAAGGTTGGGTATCCCACGCGTGTGGGTACTGTAGGCCGAATAGTATCGGTTAGGGAATGCTGCCCTTTGTAATAAAGAGGATAAATGCGTAGAATTTTTGAGGTAAATAGTATACTTAGGTGTCGACTTTTGGGCTTGAGGCCAAATGCCTTACTGTAATTGGGGAATTGTAGCCGATTTTAAGGAAATTATGTTGATGGTAGTAGTAATCCTGAGATGTTTGCTTGTGGTGAATGGTTGTGGTGGAATGACCTTCGTGGATGATTATAAATTTACTAGTTTGATAATTCATGGGGAATAAATTGTGGGAGTCTATTAGAACTCGTGAAAGTTAATCGACAGTTAATGATAGGAATGATCGAATTCGAGTATCCTGTAGGGTATATTGGTGAGCAACTTTAGAATGGTTAGAGCTTGAAATTTGAATCGGGATGTTTGGATTATCTATGGTTGGGAGACAACCGAAGTCGTTTGACTAGGAATGAATCCAGTTGTTGGAGTGTTCCTCTGATCATACTTGCGGTGTACTTGAAGGAGTTTTGTGGTAAGAAAAGTATTCGAGAGATTTTTAGGCGGTGTGGGAAATCTTAAATTCCAGTTAGTGAAGGTCTAATGGAAACACCGAAAGTGTTCCGAGTGAACTTGGGAACCTGAGGTTGAGATGTGGGAGACCTATCTATAGCTATTCACGGGCATAGACTTCGAGGACGAAGTCTAATCCAAGTGGGGGAGAGTTGTAAAGCCCGTATCCCGGTATGTATTTTCGTATTATTAATCTTTTTTTAAGCTATTATTTAACGTGGTTTCCGTTAACGGGATTAGACGATTTGGACCTAATTGTTAAATATGTCAACTATTTTGTTGGTTTGCGAGAAGAGTTTAGTTGAGGGGCCAAAAGTGGCAAGGGGGCCAAACTTGGTAATGGGATCAGCCAAAAGACACCCCTTCCCCTTCCCCTTCCCCTTCGGTTTCATGTTAGTAACCCCCAAGAACCTTTAGCCATCTCCCCTCCCCCTTCTTGTTGTTTTCGGCCGAGAAAGGAAAAGAGAGAGAGAGGAATCGGAAGAGAGAGGGAGGAAGAGAAAAACAGAGAGAGAAAGAGAGCAAGGGTCGAGAGGAGGAAGGAGGCGATCGCCGGCGTGAGGGAACCAGCGTCGGGAGTGGTCGGAAAGGAGGAGGAAGAGGGATTCCGTTAAGGTAAGTGTCCCGTTCGTTTTATTTGATGTTTTTCCTCGTCGGAGAATGTAAACCGCCACCACCACCGTCGTAGCCACGGCTGCCGACGGTGGGGCCGCCACTGCACGCCGCCGCGATGGCGGCAGAGAGTGCGTGCGCTTGCGGGTGTGTGGGTGTGTGCGGGTGTGGGGTTGCGGGTGATGTTGGGAGGTTTCGCCGGAGGTTATCGACCGCAACCACCGTCGTCGCCGCCAACCACCACCACCGCCGGAGGCGGCAGTGGGTGGTGCATGGTGTGGTTCAGCCCATGTCAACCCTAAAACAGTAAGTCATGTTGCTTTGCGGGTCTGTTTGGATTAAGACGTCTCATTGGGTTCAAGTTCAAAAGGTTATCATTTTATGTAAATTGTACAGTTTCTGCCATGTTTTGTAAAAGTTATAACTTTTGCTAGGAAAGTCAGATTGGGATGGAGCTGGTGCCAAAAGTTCCCATTCTGAGTCTAGTAACTTTTATATGTTTTGTGGAAAAACCAGTTCGGGCCATAGCTAGTGTCAAATTGCCATTTTATACGGACAGGTCCTGTTTTAGCTGCTCTGAGAGGTGTTTTTGTAAAATTCATATAGAGTGCTAGGAATATCGTTAGGACGCGTGCGATACGTCCCTGGAACCGTAAGACATTGAAATTCCTGAATGTGGAATTAGATTTTTGGTTTGATCAGTTTAGAAGGGGTAAAATGGGTCCCGAACAGACCTGCGTTTTTAGTATAAAAGCTGGAATTTTTAGTTTCGTTAAACTAGTAAAAGTGTCGTGAGCTGGGACCTTCCGTTGACGTTTTTAGTGCGTAATTAGGTGGGAAAATGTAAGGAAGGTTGACGTGCTGGTGTTGCGGCTCGGGAGCGCGTCGCTTTGCTTTGAGGTGAGTTCTCTCACCGCGTAGTTAGGAATTTCATGCATATCGTTATTTTGTGTTACGTGTTATTATGTGTTATTACGTGTTTACGTGAATTAGCTGGGATGTGATATCTAGTTGTGATCTGTTGAATGTGTATGTGAATTATGTATGCTTGTGTATACCTCAGTGGGACTGGGGGGCTCGGTGGGACCGAGGGCTCGGTGGGACTGAGCTACTACAATTGTATTATCCTTACTCGGTGGGACCGAGGGCTCGGTGGGACTGAGCTTGTATCAATGTCTTACTCGGTGGGACCGAGGGCTCGGTGGGACTGAGCTTGTATCGATATATTTTTGGTGTGCTCGGTGGGACCGAGGTTCGTATTTATACGCTAATTGTTATGTGGATTTATATTTGTGGTGATGGTGATGTTGCCTACTGGCGAGTAGGGACGATATACGTGGGGTTGCTACCTGCGTGTGTGATAGGATTCACTAAGCGTTTAGCTTACCCTTTTCCCAATATGTTGTGATTTCAGGTGCGAGCGGCAGTCGGGCTTGACGGTACACACACTAGGCGCGGAGTGTCAAGAATTGTTTAAGTTTCACTTTCAAACCTTTGGATTTTATTTTATGAAATTTCCGCTGCATAAACTTTATTGACTGTTCGAGTTAACGACGTTAACTTCATTTGAGTTACGAATTATTAAATTGTGATTGTTTTATAATGAAATGCATGTTTTTAAAATTTTAAATTCCTTGTAATTTTTGGCACGTTACAGATCGGTGCTAAAATGACCGCCACACTCGAGAGAGTGGCAATGCTTTAGTACATTCGATTTTTCTTCATCGGGCACACAACGCCGAATCATCCCGTCCCCACAATGCTTATAGAGATATGGCTCCTGCCAAAAATAGTACTTCACATCAGCAAAGAATTTCCGCCTTTGATGTGAGCTTAGGCCATGAGGAGTGACACCACTTGCTAGAAAGTTGACCACATCCGCGTACCATGGGTCGGTTACCCCAATGGCATATAATCTCTCATCCGGAAAGGATTCATTGATTAGGATGGCGTCCTCTTGTTTCACTCCCTCTAGCCGGGATAGGTGGTCCGCCACGAGGTTCTCAGTGCCCTTCTTATCCATGATCTCGATATCAAATTCCTGCAAAAGTAAAATCCAACGGATTAGTCTAGGTTTTGCATCTTTCTTGGACATAAGATATTTAAGTGCGGAATGATCCATGTAAACAATGACGTTAGACCCAATAAGATATGATCTGAATTTTTCACATGCAAATACAACCGCTAGCAACTCCTTTTCCGTAGTGGCATATTTGACTTGTGCCTCGTCCAAGGTTTTGCTAGCGTAGTATATTGCATGGAGTTTCTTGTCCTTTCGTTGGCCCAAAACAGCCCCCACGGCTAAGTCACTAGTATCACACATGACTTCGAAGGGTAGAGTCCAATCCGGGTGCGGATGTGAGTTCTTTCTTTAGCCTATCATAGGCTATTTCATGATTCTCGGTGAAGTCAAACTTGGCATCTTTGAATAGCAACTCGGAGAGGGGTTTGGCAATCTTGGAGAAATCCTTGATGAACCGCCGGTAGAACCCCGCATGACCCAAGAAGCTACGGATCCCTTTCATGGAAGTGGGATATAGAAGTTTCTCAATCACTTCAACTTTTGCCTTGTCAACTTCAATGCCCTTAGACGACACCTTGTGGCCCAACACAATACCTTCCGTCACCATGAAGTGACACTTCTCCCAATTCAAGACTAGATCGGTCTCTTGACATCTCTTGAGGACCAATTTGAGATTTTCCAAGCACACATCATAAGAATCCCCAAAAATAGAGAAGTCATCCATGAATATCTCCATTGTTTTCTCTATCATGTCGGAGAAGATAGCCATCATGCAACGTTGAAATGTGGCGGGAGCGTTGCACAATCCGAAAGGCATACGCCGATAGGCAAAAGTGCCATATGGGCAAGTGAACGTTGTCTTCTCTTGATCTTCGGGGGCAATTGGGATTTGGTTATATCCCGAATAGCCATCAAGGAAACAGTAGTAGGCATGCCCGACCAATCTCTCCAACATTTGATCGATGAATGGTAGAGGAAAATGATATTTTCTAGTGGCGTTGTTAAGTTTGTGATAATCAATGCACACTCTCCAACCGGTAACGGTTCTTGTTGGAATTAACTCGTTCTTGTCGTTTTTTACTACCGTTACCCCACCTTTCTTGGGAACCACTTGAACGGGGCTAGTCCAAGGACTATCGGAAATCGAATAAATAATGCCCGCGTCAAGTAACTTCATCACTTCCTTTCGTACCACTTCTTTCATATTAGGGTTTAACCTCCTTTAATGCTCAATGGATGGCTTAAACCCATCCTCCATATTAATCCGGTGCATGCAAAAGGAAGGGCTTAACCCCTTCAAGTCGGCGATTGTCCACCCGATGGCGGATTGGTGCTCCCTTAACACTCTTAGTAGCTTCTCTTTTTCCAACTTACTTAGATGTGATGATATGATCACGGGCAAGGTAGAGTTTGCCCCTAAGTAAGCGTACTCTAAATGAGAGGGTAATGGCTTAAGCTCGAGTTGCGGAGGCACTTCCGCCGACGGTTGGGGTTTAGCATTTTTAGGCCCCAAGTCTTCGAATTGTTGGTGCCTTGAAAATTTCCGGAAGGGTGTTGCTCCCAATTGCATTACACATTCTTTTCTTTCGCTCTCATCACCGTCTTCTTCAAAGAGACCACTAGTCAACACGTTACCGAGTTCCTCATCGGTAGATTCTTGCTTAAAAACCTCCTTTACCGCTTCATCCACAACGTCCACACTAAAGCAAGCATTCATGTCGCTTTGGCTTCTAGCACAATTGAACACATTGAAGACCGCTTCCTCATCTCCCACACGAAGGGTCAATTTACCCCCTTTGACATCGATTAACGCACCCCCGATTGCTAGGAACGGTCTCCCTAGAATGAGAGGTACATTGACGTCTTCTTCCATATCTAAGACCACAAAGTCTACGGGGAAGTAGAACTTCCCGACCTTGGTTAGGACATCTTCAATTATTCCGTGTGGGTGCTTTATCGATCGGTCCGCAAGTTGTAGAGTAACCCTTGTGGATTTGATTTCTCCAAGACCGAGTTTCCTGAAAATAGATAATGGCATGAGGTTAATGCTTGCACCTAAATCACATAAAGCTTTACCAAACTCAAAATCACCAATTTGAATAGGGATAGTAAAACTCCCTGGATCTTTAAGCTTGGGTGGAAGTTTGTTTTGGATGATGGCACTACACTCTTCGGTGAGTGCTACGGTAGCGTGTTCTTCAATCTTCCTTTTATTGGACAAAATATCCTTCAAGAACTTGGGATATGACGGCATTTGAGCTAAAGCATCCGCAAAAGGAATGTTGATTTGTAACTTCTTGAAAACGTCCAAGAACTTAGCAAATTGTTGTTGGTCCTTGTATTCCTTAAGACGGTTAGGGAATGGTATCGGTGGCTTGTAAGCATTCACGACCGGTTTGGATGGTGATGGTGTCTCTTATGTCTTCTTGGATGTTTCCACAACATCTTCAACCTCTATTTCCACGAGATCGAGCTCTTGCGTGGGTGGCACTTCTTCTTCCTCGGGACCCATGTCATCTCTTGTCGGGTCCTTGATCAACGGCTTTCCACTTCTTAGCGTAATGGCCTTGCATTGTTCTCGAGGATTTTTCTCGGGTTGGCTAGGCAAGTCGCCTTGGTTTCTTGATGATTGTGCATGGGCCATTTGACTAAGTTGCCGTTCAATATTTCGGATAGCAATCGTATTTTGCTCCTTGCTTTCGACAACCGCTTTGATGGCGGCGGTATTTTGCTCGTGACCTTGCATAACCGTGTCCATCTTTGATAAGCATTTCATCATCATTTCCTCCAAACCCGATTTCTTTTCATTTGACGATCCCTCCCCATTATTTCTCATGTTTTGATTTCCTTGGTTTTGGAAACTGGGAGGTCTAAAATTTCGAGATGGAGCAAATTGTTGTTGTGATTGACCTTGTTGTTGTTGTTGCCGACCCGCGTCACCCCCTTGTTGGTCCGTTTGGTTCGTTTGGTTGGACCAAGAAAAGTTGGGATGATTCCTCCAACCCGGATTGTATGTGTTGGAGAAAGGGTCGTTGGGTTGTCGGTTTGGGCGATTTTGCCTGTAATTAACTTGTTCAACATTGTTGTCGTCTAAGGATGCAACAAATCGGCATTCTTCGGTTTGGTGAAGTTCACCACAAATTTGAAACTTTGGGGTACCAACCGCTCTCACCGACATACCCCGCAATTGGTTTGTTAATCCGGTAACTTGAGCCTTCAAGGTCGCGACTTCGGGTGTATCTTGTGAAGTTGACCCAATTGGCCTTCGGGAGTGGTTACTTCTCTCGGAGTGCCATTGATAGTTGTTATCGGCCATTTCACAGATTAAGGCGTATGCGTCGTCGTGAGGTCTGGCCATAAGTGCACCTCCCGCCGTAGAATCGACAATACCCTTGTAATGCGGGGTGAGTGCATTGTAGAACATTTCGACGACAAGCCATGATTGGAGACCATGGTGAGGGCACTTCCGGAGCAGCTCCCTATACCTTTCCCAAGCATGATATAGTGATTCTTGGTCCATCTACTAGAACTGTGTGATCTCCGCTCTCAACCGTGCGGTACGGCCGGGAGGAAAGAATTTTGTCAAAAATGCCTTCACCAATTCATCCCAAGTAGTGATTTGTCCGGCGGGAATACTCTTTTCCCACGACTTGGCTCGATCCCTCAAGGTGAATGGAAACAATTTAAGACGGACGACTTCATTTGTTAACCCGTTCAACTTAAATGTGCCAAGAATTTCGGTGAACCTATCGAGGTGAGCAACCGGGTCTTCGGAGGGTAACCCGCAAAATTGTTCTTGTTGAACCATATTTATGATGGCCGGCTTGATTTCGAAATTTTCCTCCGTATTTGGTGGGCGGATGCCTTGTCGGTTCACATCATAAGTGGGGATTGCAAAATCCCTTAGCGGTCGATTATCCGCCATATTTTGCTCACGCTCTCTTCTCCTTTGTCGAAGTGTACGTTCGATTTCAGGATCTAAGGACACTCGCGCTCTTCTGCGGTTACGTCTTCTTGGCATACACTAGAGAGAGTGCCTGAAAACAACCCAATAGAATAGTGAGCGACAAAGAATAATTAAATAAATGAATGGTGTCCAATCTAGCAATGCTATAACCGGTAGTGATATTAACACTACAAATAGTTCCCCGACAACGGCGCCAAAAACTTGATAGAAGGTTTATGCAACCCTCCAAATCTACCGCAAGTGTACGGTGTCAATCAAGTAATACGTACCAAGTACGAGTATCAATCCAAGGAACTATGAGTTTAAGTATCACAAAGGCTAGCCACACATCTAAAATGGACGGTTGATAAAATTTGGTTTTAGTTTTGATTAATTAACTAACTATCTCAAGAAATGAAGATAAGCAAAGAAGAGCAAGTCAACAACGATTCATACACCACAAAGAAGTTACCAAGATGACGAGGAAAGGTTAGGGGTTAGATTTCATTTAGATTTCACCAACAAATAGATAAAACACATTCATAAATCAATACAGAAGTTTGAATTTAGCAATTCCCAAAATACTTACTATTCTCTCTCAAGTAATAGCAAGAATGCATCATGTAATGTATATTAAAGTCTCTCAACCAATAAACGTAAACACTCAACTCATTAAGCATAAGAATCACATACACAAAACTAGGGTTTACTTGGTATATCTCTATCCAATATCTCACCCTAGGTTTATCTAGCTTTTAACAAGTTATAAAACCAATTTCTCAAAAGGAAATACAACTAAAAGATGAGTAAGAAGGCCAATCTCACAACAATATGAACAAGCAAGACAAACTTCAACCAATAAGTGTAATGACTAAATAATTGCAATACTCATATATTTAATGGTAGAAATCCAAAATCCATCTTTCCCCCAACCTCAAAATGTTTAGCTCGTGTTACTAGTAGCAAATAACATCAAAGAGAAAAAGATGACAACACCCAAGAACATTGTTTCTCAACAAATACTGTGGAAATGAAGAAACTCCCTCAAGATTTGATACACACTACCAATTTGTAGTTCCAAATTGAGTCTCCACCTTCAATATCAGTGCAAAGTCTTCTCTTCAGCAGAAAATCGCCTCCAATAGCTCCCCTAGAATCCTAGCCTCCAACAATCCCGAGATAACCCTAGACTCTAGAAACTGCAGCTTTTTATACTCTCAGGCTCCGACCGCGACAATGACACAGCGACAATGACTGTTGGTTCCCGTTTTGCTTAAACAAGATTATCAGATCTATTAGTTCAAGTTTAAGTATGATGCGGAAGCGTATTTGAAGAACTAACAAATATGTTTGATAGATTTAGAACACAATATAAATAAACAGTGAACAGGAAATAATATCTCAAAGTTTACTGAATATATATATATCAAGAACAGATTCAAGAACAGTGAGTAAGCAAAGCTTTAAAACGGACGGTATGAATAGTTGGATGTGATGTATTGCATTTAATGCAGCAGACGTCTATTATGTACTAAGCCCTATTGAATCCAATCAGAGTTTGACACATTGAATTTGGACAGGGCATGCTATCATACAAGTTGATGAATAGGTTCAGAAACAGTAGCAAGATATTATAAATATCTTTGAAGTCTTTGTTGAAGACCGCAGAGGCTCTGTGATGTGTCACAGTGGTTCTGCGGTTTGGTCCTTTGTAGAGTAGTCTTCACCGGATTCCGAGTCTTTGGTCTTCTTTGCGCGTATGACAGAGCTTCTGTAGGACGCCTCTTTTAGCTTCTGTAGCTTCTTGACCTTGATCTCTCGGTAAGTTCGGCAGAGCCTCTGTAAGAGGCTTTCTTCACTTGGCCTATTTTTCACTACTTCTAAATACTTCTATGATTAGGAAGATTGAAGATAACAATCTCCCCCTAAGTAGTGAAAAATAAAAAATTGAACTTGAGTTTAGTTAGGCTAAGTTAGATAAGACAGACGTTAAATAATACCTCGAAAGTTCTTTCATTCAGAAATATGCCAGAGGCATTTTACATTTGAGTACAATGAAAGATAGACTTTGACTTGGTTTGCAGAGATTTGAGATTTGAGAATCAGATTTTGGCATCTTTGAAATCGTTATAGCTTATGTTGTCTCTTCCGATTCTTCTGATCTCTTTGTAGAAACTGATGCAGAGTTCTCTTAGGCGGATTGTGGCATCAATCTCTCTGATGAAAGTATCTGCAGCATCTCTATTCATTTTCTCTGTATCTCTGTATTTTACAAGGCTTGCTCTGAACTTGTTCAGAGTACTAGTTGCGTAATGATTGAATTGGGCACGGCGTCGGGTGGGCAGCGATCTTCTGGTGGTCATAGATTCAGATGTTTAAGACCAAGATCCTTTCCCAGTTGAAGATCTATCATACTGTAGATCAGAAGCTTTTCCCTCATTGCTTTTCTCAACACTTGATAGGCTCTGGTGTTTGGCTCTGTGTTGTAGTTGTCCTTTGTCCATTACAGAAGTTCAGGTAGATCATAGGGATTCTGATTCCTTATGTCAGCATCAGCGAAGGTGGTTTCTGAAATGTTTACCCTTTTGACTCTATAAAGATTGTACCTGACTCTTGGATAGGTTCTTGTGAAGGAGAATCTGCAGAAGATTACCTTTTTGATTTTATGAATTGAGAAGACTTCTGCTTTGGTTCTTGGCTTTGTTCTGCTGAAGATGTTCTCAAATTCTTCTCTGATGTTCGGATTTGTGATTTGGTCTGTTGGATGGAGATTCTGAAAGGGTTGTTTGTAGAGATATTTGTACACCACTTCTTCCATTTCTTCGTATGTTGGACCATGTGGTGGTACTCGTCTTCTGAGACTCTCCATCTGTTGAACAACTTCTGCAGCTCTTCCTGATAGAGGAATGTCTTATAGAGGCTTCAATCCATATGCCCAGTCCTCTTCTTCAGGCTTTGGAGTTTGAAAGGCATCAAAGGAGCTTTTCATCAGTTTCTCTGTAGGATTGGGTACTGATTTCTTTTTCTTGGGCTCTTCTGTCATTTTTGCCTTTCCCTTGTCTTTGGCTTTTGGAGGTGCAGAACCTGTTGCTTCTGTAGGTTTGGTTGTTGGTGCTTCTGTTGGAATGATGGGAGTTGCCTCTGTAGGTTTTGACACTTGTGTTTGAGAGGACTTTTGTGGCATTGGTTCTGTTTGTTTTCTTTGCTCTGTAACCTCTGTTGGAGGTTCTTTGGTGACTTCTTCTGTAAGCTCGGTTTTTGTTGGTGAAGGTTGGATATCGATTTTTCTTGCCATTTTGAAAGCTAATGTGAACTTGTGCCTTTCTTCTTCTCTCAGCGCCATTCGTTCAGTCATTGTATTGTGCATCTTTCTCAGAATAGAAGAAGCAGAGGTTGTTGCTCTTTTTGGTTTGGTGGCAATCAACTTTCTTCTTGGTATGGTTTGGGGTTTTTCTGTTGATTCTGTTGAAGGTCTTTCTTCCAAGTTGATTACCACAGGGGTGGTTGTTGCCTCTGTGGTTTGCTGATCAGCTTCTGGAATGTTGGTTTCTTCAGAAGTTGATTCCACAGAGATGGGTGTTGTCTCTGTGGTCTTTTGATCTTGGGTTTGTTGTGGAGGGGCTTGGCTTATTGGTTCTGCTGCGATTGGTGGAGCTTGTAGTCCTCTGGTCGTAGCTTTCTCCCTTATATTCTCCCCCTCAGGATGATCTGATGGACCAGGATGGTCATCATCAGAGTCATCCTGACTCTTATCAGAAGTACCCTCTGCTCTGCAGGAAGCTTTGGGTTTCTTTGGTAGTTCTGCTCCTGCGGCCATCAACTTTGCACATACATCATCACATAGGCCGATTAGAGTTGTAAGCTCTGCTTCTGTGTTGAAGCGCATTCTGCCGACACTTTTTCTGAATTCTTTGACGTAGTTGGCATTTGCAGTAGTCCTGGAGACAATGACTTCTGTGACCTGGTTTATGACATTCTGCCCGAGCTCTGTCAGCTGTGCTCTGGTCATGTAATCTTTTGGCTGCATCATTGTAGTGTTGCGCATTGCCTCTTCTTGAACGTTTTGCAGAGCCTTCTGTAGTTCTGCAGGTGTGATGCTCTGTGATTTGTTGGATTGCTTGTTCATTTGTTCAAGGAAATGTTTGACTGATTCATTGAATGCAGATGTTGCAGCTATTCCAAAATCTTTAGCAGCAGAAGTGGCTGTAGTTGTGGCAGTTGTTTGAGTAGAAGATTTCATTTTGTGATGGCCATTTTCACCTCTGTGGACAGATTGTCCATTTTGGTGTTCAGATTTAGCAAGGCCGTTGATGTTTTCTCTGCAAAAGATGTGAAAGAGCTTTGCAACTCTTTCATGGTTTGGTTCACAGAGGTGACAAGGGTTTGGAACTCATCCCTTGATACTTGTGTCCCTGATGTAACCTCTGGAGGAACACATTCGTCTCCAGAGTGAGTCCCTGCTCCTGGGACACCTTCGTTCACCCTTGTTTGTATGTTGGGGGTGGAAGGATTTCCATCTGATCTTTGAGAGGAAACCTGAGTTTCAATCTCTACAGAAGTTCTGTGAAGAACAGTGTCCAATCCCACTCCAGAGGTGGGTGTCGGAATGTTCTTCTGTTGACTCGGAGACTTGTCTAGAGTCTCTTCGTCTTTGTGCTCACTACTTCTCTCTGAAAGAAGGGTTAGCCCAATTTTATGCGTGGAAGAGGAAACAAATTCCTCTGTAGGGTGTTCTAGTGTGATCTGGGGCGATTGATCACGAACAATAGGTGAGTTTCTTTGAGGAGACCCCCTAGGAATGGATTCCCCGGTTTCTGTGGGCGCAGAAGTCGAAAGAGTGACTTCTGGCTGGATGGGTTGGGCTTGGATCAAGCTATGCTGCTCTTTTTCAATAACTCCTTCTGCAGCTAGACCTGCGGAGTTAGATGTGTGGGTTGCACTGAGAGTTGGTTTTGGTTGTGTGCCTCTATTAATCCAGGCATCTTTTCTTGTTTCTTCCTCTGTTAAGCATCCAAGCACTACATCATTTTCTACCATTTCAGCTTCTGTAGCTATCCGATGGCTTGGTGCTTCTTCCCTAGCTTCTGTTGAAGTTCCTTGCTCTGTGCCTAAGAAGTCCTACAATTGATGAGAGCCGTATAATCTCATGACATGTGGATGATAGAGACCTTTTCGTATCCAGACAGCTTCTTCTTCATCTGAATCTACCTCTGAGACCTCCATTCTTGTCTCCCTTGTTTCAAATCCCTCTTCTTGTACAACTTCGGCCTCTTTTCATTTTTCTATTATTTTCTCTAAAGCCTCTATTACTTCATCTCTATTCCACTCAGCTTTTGTTTGTTCTATTTCTTATGAAGCTGGGCTTGGACTCTTTCTGTGGACGTCCAATCCTTGTTGAATGAAGGGGTTTTGTAGAATAACAGGTGTCTCAGCTGATTGATCTCTGGGTGTTTGAACATCTTCTTGCAGATGTGTGTCAATGCCAGAAATAGAGAAGTATTGTTCTTCTGGGGAGTGGTGGTCGAGTGGTTGTGTCGTCCACCCTGCTGTATTTAGAGTGTGGGCAATGTCAGGGTTCTGTAGGAAATCGTTTAAGTTTCCTTGGTGAGCAAATCGATCTGGGGATTGATAGGGTGATTGATATCCCTCTTCTGTAATTTCTACTTCTGCATCTTCTTCTTCTGCAGTTCTTTCTTCTGCGATTGCTTCTTCTTCTATGGTAACCAATTTTTCAAGTGATTTCCCATGCTTTTTTTTGGTTTTCCTCCTCTTAGGTTTTGGTGCCCCTTCTTCTGTGGTTTTCGATTTTCTTTTCTTCTTCTGTTTTGGAGAAGAGGGAGGAGCAGTGGAGCCGATTTTTGTGGCATGAGAAGGTGAAGGTTGATCTTCTGCAGCGCTTGTGGAGGTGCCTTCTTCAGTTTTCCTCTTCTTTGATTTTGGAGTAGAGGTAGAAGATTTCGAAGAGGACTTCTTTCCCATGAGCTCTGCATGTTTGGCTAAGAAGCTAAGTTGAATAGCCATGTGTTTTGCTAGTTTGTGATCTTTTTCTTCTTGAGTGGAAAGAGGTTCTGCAATCATTGTTCCTAGGGGGACACCTAAACGCGGGGGTGTCATAGGACTCGGTTTTGGAGTTCTATGATCGCGTATGTACTCTTTCTTAAGGGTTTTATTCGTGGCATACCTCAGAAGGTTCTTTGACAAAGGTCTGCAGTGTGTGTAGCCATCTACATGATCAGTGGGGGTATTTTTGTTCATTGGGAACTGTTTGGGAATTGGCCCTTCCATTGGCCAGTTCTGTATCAGCAACAGAGGTTCGAACAAAACTCCCAGTATTCTTTGGAATTGCAGAGGTGGTAGAAAGTTTGGATCGTTCTCTTTGACCCTTCTGGCGTTGTTCTTTCTGTCGATGGTGTTGATGATGTTAGCTTCAATCTTCCTAAATCATAGAAGTATTTAGAAGTAGTGAAAAATAGGCTAAGTGAAGAAAGCCTCTTACAGAGACTCTGCCAGCATTTCCGAGAAATCAATGTCAAGAAGCTACAAAAGCAGCAGACTCGGACAAAGAAGCTCTGTCATACGAACAAAGAAGATCAAAGACTCGGAATCCGGCGAAGACTGCTTCAGAGGACCAGACCGCAGAACCTCTGTAACTCATTACAGAGCTTCTGTGGTCCTTACTGAGACTTGAAGATATTTATAATATCTTGCTACTGTTAAAGGACTCGTACATCAACTTGCATGGTAGCATGCCCTGTCCAACATCGACGTGTCAAACTCTGATTGGACTCAGTAGGGCTTAGTACATATTATACGTCTGTTGCATTAAATGCAATATAGCACGTCTGACTGTTCATGCCATCCTTGCAACTGTTCACGACATCCTCTCAACTATTCATACGTACCTTTTGAATAGTAGCATATGCTTTATGGTCCCCTTTAGATTAGTATATAAGGAAGACTCATGTTGAATTCTTCCTAACATACAATACACAACAACAACATCAAGAACACAAAAGCTTATTCACCTTTAGAGTCATATCTGTTTTAAAGCTTTTCTTACTCACGGTTCATAAACCTGTTCTTGATATATATTCAATAAACTTTGAGATATAATATTCTGTTCACTGTTTATTTATAGTTTGTTCTAAATCTATCAAACTTATCTGTTAGTTCTTTAAATACGCTTCCGCATCAAACCTTAAACCTGAACTAATAGATCTGATAATCTTGTTTAACCAAAAACGGGTTCCAACAATTGGTATCAGAGCCTCCATTGATATTCAATATCAAGTGATCCACTTATCAAGATTCGTGATAGATATTATTGAGATTTAAAATTGTGTCTGGAAACTGCTTAAACCCAGAAAATCTTCAAGTTCATCGAAGTAACTCTTTAGTCATACTTTCTTTCTAAAATCTTCAAAAATGACAAATACAAATAATTTCTTTACTACTGGTTCTCTCACTAAACCTCCTACTCTCCTTCGAGATTAGTATCCTCAGTGGAAAATAAGAATGGTCCATTTTTTCGAGGGCACTGAAAGAAATCTAGTACAATATCTATACAATCCTCCTCCTATTCCCATGACAGTAGTACCTCGTGTACCTGCTACTGCTGAATCTACCGAAATCCCCGAACATCAAAAACCAAAGCCAAAAGGGGAGTGGTCAACCGAAGATAAAGCAGAAGATGAAGTTGCTCAGAAAACCAAGAGGACATTGATTATGGCAATACCCAACGAACTCTTTCAATCCTTGGATTCATGTGAAACAGCGCATGATCTGTGGAAAGAACTGGAAAGACAGTTGGAAGGAGGTGCTAAAACACAAAAAAACCGAAGAGCACAGTACATCAATGAATATCATGCATTCAGAGCCTCTGCAACAGAATCTCTGCAAACAACATACGACAGATTCAACTCTCTAATCAACAAGTGCAGAAAATCAGGCATTGACAGAACTTCTGAAGAAAACAATGTCATGTTTTTAAAAAGTCTAAATGAAGAATGGCTCCAGCTGTCTATGTCCCTACAGACAAATCAGGATCTAGACACCTGGACTCTCTCTGATATTTACGGAACATTAGCCGCACGAGAACCTCAGATAGCACAGGCTAAAACACTAACCATTGCACCATATGCATTGGTTAGTAAAACTAAAGAGGATGCACAGAGACCAAGAAATGATAAAGCCACAGAGGAGAAGAAGAAGGAAAAGAAGAAGATGGTGATAATTGACAGTGAAGAAGAAGAGCAAGCAGAAAAGGAAATAACTCTTGCGTCACTAGCTAAATCTTTAGCTCTATTGACAAAAGAGTTCAGAGGAAACAGAAGAGGTTCCGGAAATGAAAGATATGATAGAGACAACCAGGATGACAGAAGAGACAACAGAAGAGATGACAGAAGAGGAGAAGAATCAAGTGGCCGACAGAGGTCAAGCGATAAAAATTACAGAGGGAATGACCGACAGAGGTCAAATGACTCGGTAAGCCACACGCAGCAAGAATGCTACAAGTGCGGCAAACCTGGTCACTATGCAAATGAATGTAGATCAGAGAAAGGCGGAGACATACAGAAGTCAAATGATCGAACAGGAAACACTCCTCAAGGGTGTTTTAACTGCGGAAAACCAGGCCATTTTGCGAATGAATGCAGAAGCAGATCAAATCGCCCACAGAGGGACTCTTCTTTCTACAAAAAGAAAGCCGAGTATTATGCTCAAAAATCCTTAATGGCAAAAGGACATTCTGAGGAGAACACAGAAGACTTCCAGTCAGACTCTACTTCTGACGATGAACATACCGCCAATGCTCTCTTCTGTGGCATGGCAGAAGTCGACTCCTGCACTGACTCTGAGGTATCTACTTCAAATTCCAACTCTTGTATTACCTCTGTAGATGATAATACACTTAGAATTGACATTGAATTAATTGAACTGAAAGAGATAAATCAAAGTATTCAGAAAAGACTCACTTTCAATGAGAGAGAAGTACTGCTTCTCACTCAAGAAAAAGCAAAGATTTTTGAGGAAAAAGAGAGAATAGAAAAGAAATGGAACAAAACTCTAGATCCTTTAAAAAAACAAATTTCTGAATTAACCAATGCTTTAAAAGATAAAACAAAAGAACTTTCAGTTTCAAGGAGCGAAACTACTGACATAAGAGCTCTTAAAGAATACTTTCAAAGAGAAAGAGAGGTATTATGGCAAGATTTACTCAGAAGAGAAGTTTTGCTTAAAAACTATAAAGATGCACAGAAAGTTTATGAAAAAATAAACTCACAAATAGGGAGACGATGTATAGGGTATGATGATATCACCCTAGGTGTTGAAGGCAAAAGAAACAAACCTCTGTCCTCGTTATTTGTGATTGGAAAAACAAACAAACCAGATTTTCCAAATCTAATCTCTGTAAGCAAACGGGCGAAAATCTCTGTGGATCCTTACTTGAAGAAACATAAGAAGATGATTAACGTGTGGTTTGAAAACACAGACTCATCATCTTCAACCTCTGTCAATAGAGGTATCAAGCCAAAGAAATATCTGAAAACACAAGATCATATTGGTATCTTCAAGTTTGGTAAACCAGAGACCCAAACACAGGTTGCTTTTGTCTGTTTGATAAACGTTGAAAAGAAGTTATCAGCAGAAGCTCCTGAGTTTAAACCCATTTTTTCAGAAGAAAACTTTAAAAACTTAATTGAAAAAGAAATTTTGGAAATATGGAAATCAAGCGTTTTAGAAAAATTCTGTACATCTTCTATAGATAAATCTCTCACTGAAGAAATCTTATTAGAAACCTCTGCAATCTATGAAAACTATTCTACAAAGGAAGAAAACTTGTATGATGCATGTTCGGAAAATTCAACCTCTATTGAAAGAATTGACTCAACCTCTGTATACGAGGACGACTCATCTTCTGACGATTCAGAGTCAGATGTTACATCTGGGATAACTCTCTATGACACAGAGGATGTTAAATACTCCTCTGAAGTTCCTCACAGAACTATTTCTCCAAAAGAGAAAATCACAGAGATTCCAATCTGCCAAGATTTTCTAAATTTGAATCTACATGTCAAAACCTCTGCTGAGCTTAAAATGTTACAGAAGACCTCTATTGATCCTATAAGTTCTAGATTTTCAAAACCCAAGGTTAATAAATCTTTTTCTTCTGTGACAGTGATAAAGGAAGTTCACCACAGAATCAACCCACAGAAGGCAGGTCCTAAACAGAGCTTTTGCAAACAACATTCGAGTATTCATAGATCTTCTAGTAATAGAAAATCTAATGTAAAGAAAGAATGTAATGCCTCTGTGGCTGAGTTTAAAAAGTTCAATGAAAAGTTCAAACAAATTACATCTCATATTCAATACTGTCATTGCTTTGATCTTATGTCTAAACTTCATAATCATTTTTTAAATCAAGATTGTCTACTCTCTACGCCAATTCAAAAGTCAAATCCCACAAATAAACAATCTGACTTTTCTGCAGAAAACAAAATGTATTTCAAGAATGCCAAACCAAACTTGAAAAACTCTAACAATATTGGACCCATATGGATATGGGTACCTAAATCTCTGTGATTGTCCTGCAGAAGAAGTATGTGCCAATCTGGTATCTAGACTCCGGATGCTCAACGCACATGACTGGTGACAGAAGTGCACTATCCACGTACAAAGAAACACAAGATGGTGGATCTGTGACTTTTGGAGACAACAAAAAAGGACACATAAAAGGCTATGGAGTCATAAGGAAAGAAGACGTTTATGTATACAAAGTTGCATATGTGGATGGCCTTAAGCACAACCTACTCAGTGTAAGTCAACTTTGTGATACAGGATTCAATGTGTTGTTCAAAAGAACTTTCTGCACTCTACAAAGTGAAGAAACAAGTATGGAACTTCTGCGAGCTGAAAGAATAGGTGATCTATATCTAATGAACTTCAACTCAAAGAACAAGGACAAAGTTTGCCTTGTTGCCTGCAAAAGTGAAGAAGCCTGGTTATGGCACAACAGGTTCTGTCACTTGAATTTTCACACATTGGAAAAACTGGTCAAACTTGATCTAGTTAAAGGTTTGCCAAATGTTAAATTCAATAAGGATCATTTATGTTCTGCCTGTGAGATGGGAAAACTTAAAAGAGCTTCCCACAAAGGCAAAACAGATGTGTCTTGCACCAGGCCTCTGTACATGCTTCATGTCGACCTCTGCGGTCCCATTGCAATACAGAGCCTAGGTGGCAAGAAATATATACTTGTCTTAATTGATGAGTATTCACGTTTCACATGGGTAGAATTTATTAGAAAGAAATCAGATGTTCCAATTATATTGATAAATCTAATGAAAAGAATCCAAGTTCTTTATGACTGCAAAATACAGAAGTTAAGAAGTGACAACGGCACAGAATTCAAAAACTGTCTCATTGAAACTTATCTTTCAACAGAAGGAATTTCACAGAACTTCTCTGCAGCTCGCACTCCACAACAGAACGGTGTTGTCGAAAGAAAGAATCGAACACTTGTGGAAGCCGCAAGAACTATGATGTCAGCATGCGGATTATCAATGAACTTTTGGGCAGAAGCAATTTCTACTGCGTGTTATACTCAAAATCGATCAACCATTGTGAAAAGACACCTCAAGACGCCTTACGAATTGCTTAACAAACGGCGGCCAAACATCAAATTTTTCCATGTATTCGGATGCAAATGCTTTGTCTTAAACGACAGAGATTCTAGAGGAAAGTTTGATGTAAAAGCAGATGAAGGCAAATTCATTGGATACTCTGCCACTTCCAAAGCCTACAGAACATTCCTTACAAAGTCTCACAAGATTGTAGAAAGCATCAATGTTTCTTTTGATGATTCATTCCAAATGACTTCTGAGCAAATAAGTTCAGAACTCGGAATTAAAGGGAAATCCTCTGACATCTCAAGAACAAAAGAAGATTTGAATCTTCTATTTTTGGAGATGTTCCACAATGACATTGATCCTTCTGTCGGAACCATCAGAGTTTCTGAAGAACCATCCTCTGTCGGACAAAATCCTACAGGTATGACTCTAACTGGTCCAAATAATGCTTCATCTTCCTCTGTAAATACTACATATGCAATTGCCGAAGCAGAAGAAAGTGCAGAAGATGAAACATCAAGAAAAACGACCACAGAAGCTGCACAAACCACAGAAGAACCAATTACAGAGGAGATCGAGGACCAAGACTATACATCCTCAGAGGAACAAACTCCACCACCACTCGTACCAATCATTCCACAAACGGTAGAATCAACTACCAAGGCACGAAGAACAACAGAGGCTACACAAGAAGAAACACAAGAAGCCTCTGAAGAAAGTTTTGATGACATTGATGATCATCTTCCACGCACAACTCAGTGGACAAAAAGCCATCCTCCAAGCCAAATAATTGGAGAACCTTCTGACTCAGTAAAAACAAGGTATGCCACTACTAATTTTTGTTTCTTTACAAATTTTATTAGTGTTATAGAACCAAAGAAGATTTCTGAAGCCCTAGATGACCCAAACTGGGTAGACGCCATGCAAGAAGAACTTCTGCAATTTGAGCGTAACAGAGTATGGACTTTAGTACCTCTGCCAAGAGGGAAACAGGCCATTGGGACTAAATGGGTCTACAGAAACAAGAAGGATGAAGATGGAGTGGTCGTCAGAAACAAAGCAAGATTAGTAGCAAAAGGATATAGACAAGAAGAAGGCATAGACTACGATGAGACTTTTGCCCCTGTCGTATGTCTCGAAGCAATAAGAATATTCTTAGCCTTCGCAGCTCACAGAGGTTTTAAAGTCTATCAGATGGACGTAAAATCAGCTTTTCTAAACGGTGAAATCCAAGAAGAGGTTTACGTAAATCAGCCACCAGGTTTTGAAAGCTCAAAGTTTCCAAGGCATGTATACTACCTTGAAAAGGCTCTATACGGACTGAAACAGGCTCCAAGAGCATGGTACGAACGACTTTCTACCTTCCTTCTAGTCAATGGCTACAACAGAGGTACAACAGATACCACCTTATTCTATAAACGCAAAAATAGTGAGATAATGCTTGTACAAATATACGTAGATGACATAATTTTTGGGTCTACAAATTCAGAAGAGTGCAAAATTTTTGAAAAACTCATGCAGAGTGAGTTTGAAATGAGTATGATGGGAGAATTAACATTCTTCCTCGGACTTCAAGTCAAACAATCTTCAGAAGGAATTTTTATAAATCAAGCCAAATATGTCTCTGACATACTTTTAAAATATAATCTCTCTGATACCTCTGCAATGAAGACTCCAATGGCCACTGGAAATAAGTTATTCTTAGATCCAAATGGTATTTCTGTAGAATGTACTCTCTACAGAGGCATGATTGGATCTCTGTTATACTTAACAGCAAGCAGACCTGACATTATGCATGTCACATGTCTTTGTGCACGTTATCAAGCTAATCCAAAGAAATCACATTATGATGCTGTAAAAAGAATCTTTAGATACCTGAAGGGGACCAACAATCTTGGTCTCTGGTATCCAAAGAACTCTGGTTTTAGTCTTAAAGCTTATACAGATTCAGACTATGGAGGATGCATGCTCGACAGAAAGAGTACCTCTGGGAGTTGTCAATTCCTAGGTGGTAAACTAGTCAGTTGGACCTCCAAGAAGCAGAATTGTGTCTCCACATCCACTGCAGAAGCTGAATACGTTGCTGCCGCGAGCTGTTGTTCTCAGGTTCTATGGATGAAAACTCAGCTAAAAGACTACGACCACATTCTGTTCAAAATACCCATCTTCTGTGATTCCAAAAGTGCTATTGCTATCTCTGCCAACCCTGTGCAACACTAAAAAACCAAGCATATCGATATAAGGTATCATTTCTTGAAACATCATGTTGAATACGGTACAATCGAAATGCATTTCGTGCCCACAGAATATCAACTCGCTGACTTATTCACCAAAGCATTAGACGAGAAAAGATTCAACTTCTTGGTGGGTAAGTTAGGAATGATTAACATGGTGTGAAAATCCTCTGTAAGTATAGCTTTATCTTCTGTAAATAAGTATAAATATCTATTATTACTAAGTTATTGCATTGATAAATTTGTTTCAGTTTATATTTTTTATATATAAAATAATTGTTTACAGAGCCTCTGTGGGTCCGCTCAGATCTTCTGATAACCCTTACAGAACCTCTGGTAAACATAATCTATGCTCAATACAAATCTTACCATTCTTTGAACCAAGCATAGATCAAGGGGGAGAAAAAGGAAAATTCTTGATCTACATAAGTGATTAGATCAAGGGGGAGCGAAAGGGACCCTGAAATGATCTACAGAGGTAAATCCTTCAAAGGAAAGCCAAAGAAGAATGTCGATAATTCTCCATCGACAGAAGTAAGACAAAACTGCCGAGAACAGAAGAACCAAAAGGTATGTCTCTCGCACGAAAGGTTTTTAGAAAACAGTTTTCTAGGACAAGAATTGTCAAATATGTCCTAAATATACTATGAATAACATTTCAAAAATCAAAAGTTCAAAAGATTTAACAAAATTCGAAATAGGAGAAATTTAAGGTCATAGAGCTTCTGCTGAGCTCAACAGAGCTTCTGCAGGAAATATGCTCTGTGATCACAAATTAACCCTCTTTCGATCTTTTGGAATGTTATCTCGGAAACCGACAACACACACCATGACCTTCTCGAACAAAACGTTTATCAAAATACTTTTCTCGGACACCAACCTTCAAAAATGTGCGAAAAACATTTTTTAACACAGATCAAAAATTGGATGATCAGAAAGTTAATAGAATTCAAGTTATAAGATTTTTTCTCTCATAGAGCTTCTGCTGGCTCTCGCAGAGCTTCTGCAAGTTCCATCACAGCTACAAAACCTCTGTGAGTAAAATTTCTTGACAAAATCCTATTGATCCTCTCCAAAGTCTTTACAAACGTTTTCGTTCAAAGAAGAACCTTCAGAGTCATGACAACAATGAGATATATGAGAAAAGGTTAAAACTCAAGATTTTCAAAATCACAGAGCTTCTGTAAAACACAAAAGTTCTGCCATTTTGTTATCTGTGGTAATAACGGTTACTATTACTGCGAGTGAAACTCATATGGCTAAAATCAACCTCACGCGCCTAGCATTAATGGGCCGCGCACGACGTCCTGTCACATTCTGACAAGGCCTACGTGTCCCATTTTCATTGGGCGTACATGGAACGTTTTTATTTGGAAAGTTGAACCCGCCGCTCAAACTCTAGTGCGGATTCCAAACTTTAATCCATTTCCATATATTTTACTCTTTCGAATTCTACCGTTTTACCATCCTATAAAAACAAAGCTTACCCTCTCAGAAAACTTTTTACAAACTCTCATCTTCTTCTCCGGCGAAACCCTGCAAAAAGCTTGCAAAAAATCTTATTCTTAAAATCAAATGGCTTCATCTTCTCGAGCTACATTCTCTGAACTCTCTCCGGCGAACTCACCGGAACACTACCCTGCACATTCAGAACATTCTGAAAACCCCAGCCTTGCAAGAAATATTGAACAACAAGATTCCGGGGACTCAGCAGACTTTGCTCCGACGACACACTTGCAAAACTTTATAGCAAAGGATCATTTCGAAGCCATTCTTCCTATCAAATCCAACAACTGCTATTTGGTCCCCTCACCCACTACTTTCGGCGAAGCCCATGCCATACTTCTGAACATCATGGAGAATCATGTCCTCTTCCCTCTACTATCAAGAACCCCGAACAAAATTCCAGTCCGTTATTTGAACCAATTTTGGCAAAGCTGCCGATTTGATAAAGACGATTCTCTTATCAAAGGGTACATTTCAAGACCTAATAAATCTGAGCATCTTGAAATCAAGTTCAACAGAACAATGTTCTCACTTGAATTCAACCTACCAACAAGGGGTCTTCTGGGATTGAAAAGTTATGCAGAGCAACCAACAGACGAAGAGCTCTGTCGATTCGTGGAAATGCTTGGGTACAACACCCAACTACGGAAGAGAAATGACTTCTGCAGAGGCCGATTACCACCTCTGTGGAACACTTTGTTCTCTATTCTTAACAGATGCCTGACAGGAAAGATAGGCAGTATTGACCAGAGCTCACATCAAATCTTGAGCATCATGTATGGGGTTTACTATGATCTTCCACTAGATTATGCGACCATAATGATGCAAGAGATCATAAACACCATCGACAGAAAGAACAACTCGAAAAGGGTCAAAGAGAACGATCCCAACTTTCTACCACCTCTGCAATTCCAAAGAATATTAGGAGTACTGTTCGAACCTCTGCTGCTAATCCAAAATTGGCCAATGGAAGGGCCAACTCCCAAACAGTTCACGATGAACAAGAATACCCCCACTGATCATGCTGATGGCTACTCACACTGCAGACCTCTGTCCAAGAAGCTTCTGAAATATGCAACGAATAGATCCCTTAAGCAAGAGTATATACGCGATCATAGAACTCCTAAACCGAGTCCTATGACACCCCCGCGTTTAGGTGTCCCCCTAGGAACAATAATAGCAAAACCTCTTTCCACTCAAGAAGAAAAGGATCAGAAGTTAGCAAAGCACATGGCTATTCAACTCAGCTTTATAGCCAAACGTGCAGAACTAATGGGAAAGAAGTCTTCATCAAGAACCTCTGCATCTACTCCAAAAGCTAAGAAGAGGAAAACTGCAGAAGGCACCTCAACAAGCGCTGCAGAAGATCGACCCTCACCTCCTCATGCCACAGAAATTGGCTCCTCTGCTCCTCCCTCCTCCCCAAAAATGAAGAAGAAAAGATCTAAATCAACAGAAGAAGGGGCACCAAATCCTAAGAGTAGGAAAACCAAAAAGAGGCACGGTAAATCACTTGCAAAGTTGGTAACCATTGCAGAAGAGGAAACTGCTGAAGAAGAAGTTGCAGAAGAAGAAATGGCTACAGAAAGATATCAATCACCCTATCAATCTCCAGATAGATTTGCTCACCAAGGAGACCTGAACGACTTCTTACAGAACCCTGAAATTGCCAACACCCTAAATACAACAGGGTGGACGACACAACCTCTCGACCACCACTCTCCAGAAGAACAAGATTTCTTCATTTCTGGCATTGACACACATCTGCAAGAAGATGATACAACACCCAGAAATCAACCAGCCGAAACCCCTGTTATTTTACAAAACCCTTTCATTCAAGGATTGGATGTCCACGGAAGAAGTCCAAACCCAGCTTCAGAAGAAATAGAACAAACTGAAGCTGAATGGAACATAGGTGAAATTACAGAGGCTTCTGAGAACATGATGGAAGAAGAGAAAGGAAAAGGGGCCGAAGTTGTACAAAAAGAGGGATTAGCAACAACAGAGACAGAAATAGAGATCTTAGAGACAGATTCAGATGAAGAAGAAGATGTCTGGATACGTAAGGGTCTTTATCATCCACATGTCATGAGATTATTCGGATCTCATCAAATGTATGACTTCTTACGACCAGAGCAAGGAACTTCAACAGAACTTAGGGAAGAAGCACCAAGCCATAGGATAGTTACAGAGGATGATATGATAGAAAATGAAGTAGTGCTTGGATGCTTAACAGAGGAAGAAGCAAGAAAAGATGCCTGGATAAATAGAGGCACACAACCAAACCAACTCCCAGTGCAAACCACATTTCTAACTCCGCAGGTCTAGCTGCAGAAGGAGTTATTGAAAAAGAGCAGCACAGCTCGATCCTAACCCTACCCATCCAGCCAGAGGTTACTCTTTCAACCTCTGTGCCCACAGAAACCGGGGAATCCATTCCTAGGGAGTCTCCTCAAAGAGACTCACCTATTATTCGTGACCAGTCGCCCCAGATCACCCTAGAACACCCTACAGAGGAATTCGTTTCCTCTGCCACGCACACATTAGGACCAAAACTTCTTTCAGAGAGAAGTAGTGAGCACAGAGACGAAGAGACTCTAGACAAGTCTCCCAGTCAACAGAAGGACATTCCAATAACCACCTCTGGAGTGGATTTGGACACTGTTCTTCACAGAACTTCTGTAGAGATCGAAACTCAGGTTTCTTCTCGAGGATCAGAAGGAAATCCTTCCACCCCCATCGTACAAACAAGGGTGAACGAAGGTGTCCCAGGAACAGGGACTCACTCTGGAGACGAATGTGTTCCTCCAGAGGTTACACAAGGAACACAAGTATCAAGGGATGAGTTCCAAACCCTTGTCACCTCTCTGAACCAAACATTGAAAGAGTTGCAAAGCTCTTTCAAATCCTTTACAGAGACAACATCTACGGCTATCCTGAAACTGAACACCAAAATGGACAATCTGTCCACAGAGGTAAAAACCGCCATCTCAGAGATGAAGTCTTCTGCCGAGACTACTGCCAAAGCAACAGCCACTTCTGCAGCTCAGGAATTCGGAACAACTGCAACCTCTGCTTTCAGGGACTCTGTCAAAGATTTCCTTGAACAAATGAATACGCAATCCCACAGAGTAGAGGGCATCACTCCTGCAGACTTACAGAATGCCCTATCACAAGTACAAGCAGAGGCAATACGCAACTCGACAATAATGCAACCAAAAGACTATATGACCAGAGCACAGCTTACAGAGCTCGGACAGGACGTCATTAACCAGGTCACAGAAGTCATTGTCTCCTTCACAACTGCAAATGCCAACTATGTCTAGGATTTCAGAAAGAGTGTCGACAGAATGCGTTTCAAAACAGAAGCAGAGCTTGCGACATTGATTGGCCTCTGCGATGATGTCTGTGAAAAGTTGATGGCAGCAGGAGCTGAATTACCGAAGAAGCCCAACACTTCTTGCAGAGCAGAGGGTACTTCTGATAAAAGTCAGGATGATTCTGATGATGACCAACCTGGTCCATCAGATAATCCTGAGGGGGAGAATCTAAGAGGGAAAGCTACGAGCAGAGGAATACAAAGTCCACCAATCGCAGCAGAACCAATCAACCAAGCCCCTCCAGAAGAAACCCAACAACAAACCCAAAAGACCACAGAGACAACACCCATCTCTGTGGAATCATCTCCTGACGAAAACAAAATTCCAGAAACAGATGAACAAACCACAGAGAAAACACCCACCTCTGTGGAAACACCCCAAACCATACCGAGAAGAAAGTCGATTGCCACCAAACCAAAAAGAGCAACGACCTCTGCTTCTGATGTTCTGAGGAAAATGCACAACACAATGACTGAACGGATGGCGCAAAGAGAAGAAGAAAGGCACAAGTTCACACTAGCATTCAAAATGACAAGAAGATTCGATGTCGAAACTTCAACAACAGAAACTGAGCTCACAGAAGAAGTAATCAAAGAACCTCCAACAGAGGTTACAGAGCAACTCCAGCCAACAGAACCATCGCCACGAAAGTCCTCTAAATCACAAATGTCAAAACCTACAGAGGCAATCCCCATCAAGCCTACAGAAGTGCCAACCTCCAAACCTACAGAAGAAACAGCCTCTGCCCTGCCAAAAGGAAAAGACAAGGGCAAAGGAATACTGACAGAAGAGCCAAAGAAGAAAACATTGCCAAAGCCAACAGAAAAACTAATGAAGAGTGCATTTGATGACTTTCAAACCCCAAAACCCGAAGAAGTTGACTGGGCGCATGGATTGGAGCCTCTGTCAGAAATTCCTCTAACTGGTAGAGCTGCAGAAGTTGTTCAACAGATGGAGAGTCTCAGAAGACAAATTCCACGACCTGGTCCAACACATGAAGAGATGGAAGAAGTGGTATACAAATACCTCTACAAACAATCCTTTCAGACAAATTATCCAATAGATCATGTGACAGATCCAAGGATCAGAGAAGAATTTGAGAACATCTTCACAAGGACAAAGCCAAGAACCAAAGCAAATGTCTTCTCAATCCACAAGATCAAAAAGGTAATCTTTTGCAAATTCTCCTTCACAAGAACCTATCCAAGGGTCAGGTACAATCTTTACAAAGTCAGAAGAGAGAACAATTCAGAATCTACCTTCGCTGATGCTGACTTAAGAAACATCAATCCTTACGATCTACCTGACCTTCTGCAATGGACAAAAGACAACTACAACACAGAGGCAAACACCAGAGCCTATCAAGTGTTGAGAAAAGCGATGAGGGAAAAGCTTCTGCTCTACAGCATGATAGATTTCCAGCTGGGAAAGGATCTTGGTCTCAAACATCTGGATTTACGACCACCAGAGGATCGCTGCCCACCAGACGCCGTACCAAACTCAATCATCACAGAACCACGGTTTGGGTTAGTATTTCAAAACCCTCAAGGCGCAACTAAACTATTTGTATGCATGGACTGTCAGAAGTATGCAACAAGTACTCTGAACAAGTTCAGAGCAAGCCTTGTGAAATTTAGAGGTTCAAAGAAAATGGAAAAAGATGCTGCAGATACTATCATAAGAGAGATTGACGCAACAATTCGCCTAAGAGAACTCTGCATCAGATTCTACAAAGAGATCAGAAAAGTCGGAAGAGACAACATAAGCTACAACGATTTCAAAGATGCCAAAATCTGATTCTCAGACCTCCAATCTCTGCAAACAAAGTTAAAAGTTTATCTTTCATTGTACTCAAATGTAAAATGCCTCTGGCATATTACTAAATGAAAGGAATTTCGAGGTATTGTTTAACCTCTGTCTTATCTAACTTAGCCTAACTAAACTCAAAGTTAAATTTTTTATTTTTCACTACTTAGGGGGAGATTGTTAGCTTCAATCTTCCTAAATCATAGAAGTATTTAGAAGTAGTGAAAAATAGGCTAAGTGAAGAAAGCCTCTTACAGAGGCTCTGCCAGCATTTCCGAGAAATCAATGTCAAGAAGCTACAGAAGCAGCAGAGGCTTCCTACAGAAACTCTGTCATACGAACAAAGAAGATCAAAGACTCGGAATCCGGCGAAGACTGCTCCAGAGGACCAGACTGCAGAACCTCTGTAACTCATTACAGAGCTTCTGTGGTCCTTACTGAGACTTGAAGATATTTATAATATCTTGCTACTGTTAAAGGACTCGTACATCAACTTGCATGGTAGCATGCCCTGTCCAACATCGACGTGTCAAACTCTGATTGGACTCAGTAGGGCTTAGTACATATTAGACGTCTGCTGCATTAAATGCAATATAGCACGTCTGACTGTTCATGCCATCCTTGCAACTGTTCACGACATCCTCTCAACTATTCATACGTACCTTTTGAATAGTAGCATATGCTTTATGGTCCCCTTTAGAGTAGTATATAAGGAAGACTCATGTTGAGTTCTTCCTAACATACAATACACAACAACAACATCAAGAACACAAAAGCTTATTCACCTTTAGAGTCATATCTGTTTTAAAGCTTTTCTTACTCACGGTTCATAAACCTGTTCTTGATATATATTCAGTAAACTTTGAGATATAATATTCTGTTCACTGTTTATTTATAGTTTGTTCTAAATCTATCAAACTTATCTGTTAGTTCTTTAAATACGCTTCCGCATCAAACCTTAAACCTGAACTAATAGATCTGATAATCTTGTTTAACCAAAAACGGGTTCCAACAGATGATCTCCTGCATCATTATGGTCGCGTAATCCAGTGGGAGATCATAGTAAACCCCATACATGATGGTTAATATCTGATGTGAGCTCTGGTCAATACTGCCTATCTTCCCTGACAGGCATCTGTTAATAATTGAGAACAAGGTGTTCCACAGAGGTGGTAATTTACCTCTGCGGAAGTCATTTCTCTTCCTCAGTTGGGTGTTGTACCCAAGCATTTCTACAAAACGACAGATCTCGTCGTCTGTTGGTTGCTCTGCATATTTCTTCAATCCAAGAAGACCCCTTGTTTGTAGGTTGAATTCAAGTGAGAACATTGTTCTATTGAACTTGATTTCCAGATGTTCAGATTTGTAAGGTCTTGAAATGTACCCTTTGATAAGAGAATCATCTTTATCAAATCGGCAACTTTGCCAAAACTGGTTAAAATAACTAACTGGAATTTTGTTTGGGGTTCTTGAGAGTAGAGGGAAGAGGATATGATTTTCCATTATGTTTAGAAGAATGGCATGGGCTTCGCCGAAAGTAGTGGGTGGGTGAGGGGACCAAATAGCAATTGTTGGATTTGATTGGTAGTACCTTTTCGAAATGATCCTTTGCTATAATGTTTTGAAGATGTGTGGTCGGAGCAAAGTCTGTTGAGTCGCCAGAATCATCTTGCAGGTTTTTGAAAATGTTCGGAATGACAAGGTGAATGTTCCGCTGAGTTCGCCGGAGAGTGTGCAGGGGAGATAGCTTGAGAAGATGAAGCCATTGGTAATGAGAATAAGATACTTGCAGGTTTTTGCAGGGTTTCGCCGGAGAAGAATGAGGGTTTGTAAAAAGTTTATGAGAGTGTAAGCTTGGTTTTTATAGAAGGGTAAAACGGTAGAATTCGAAAGAGTAAAATATATGGCAATGGATTAAAATTTGGAATCCGTACACAAGTTAGAACGGCGGGTTCAACTTTCCACAGAAAACGTTCCATGTACGCCCAATAAAAATGGGACACGTAGGCCATGTCAGAGGATGACAGGACGTCGTGCGCGGCCCATTAATGGTAGGCGCGTGGGGTTGTTCTTAGCCACATGAGATTCACTCTCAGTAAAAGTAACCGTTATTACTACAGAAATGCCCAAGTAACAGATTGACAGAACTTCTGTGGTTTACAGAAGCTCTGTGATTTTGAAAATCTTGATGTTTATCCCTTTCTCATATATCATATTGTTATCATGACTTCTGTGGGTTCTTCTTTAAACAAAACGTTTGCAAAGGCACTGGAGAGGATCAATAGGATTTTTAGTTAAGAATTTTTACTCGCAGAGGTTTTGTGGCTCTGTGGGAACTTGCAGAAGCTCTGTGAGGGCCAGCAGAAGCTCTATGAGGGAAAAAATCTCATAACAAAAATTCTATTAAATTTTCTGATCATCCAATTTTTGATCTGTTTTAAGAGAGTTTTTCGGACATATTTGAAAGTTGGTGTCCGAGAAAACTGTTACGGAAAAAGTTTTGTTCGAGAAGGTCATGGTGTGTGTGTTTGGTTTCCGAGATAACATTCCAAAAGATCGATAGAGGTTAAATTTGTGATCACAGAGCATATTTCTAGCAGAGCCTCTGTTGAGCTCAGCAGAGGCTCTATGACCTCAAATTTCTCAAACTCAAATTTTATGAAACTTTTTGATCTTTTGATTTTTTAAATGTTATCCACAGTATATTTAGGACATATTTGACAATTTGTGTCCCAGAAAACTGTTTTCAACAACCTTTTGTACGAGAGACATACCTTTTTGGTTCTTCTTTTCTCGGCAGTGATGTCTGACTTCTGTCGATATAGATTCATCGACATTCTTTTTTGGCTTCCCCTTGAAAGTTTTACCTCTGTAGATCATTTCAGGGTCCCTTTTTTTTGCTCCCCCTTGATCTAATCACCTCTGTAGATCAGGAATTTTCCTTTTGCTCCCCCTTGATCTATGCTTGGATCAAAGAATGATAAGATTTGTATTGAGCATAGGTCTTGTTTTTCCAGAGGTTTTGTGGAGGTCGTCAGAGGTTCTGAGCAGACTTACAGAAGCTCTGTGATATTAAGAACTATTTAAGATTGAGAATTTACATACAGAAATAAATCAATCAAAGCAATAAGTTATGTAAAATAGAAATATATACTTATTTACAGAAGATAAAGCTATACTTACAGAGGATTTTCACATCATATTAATCATTCCTAACTTACCCACCAAGAAATTAAATCTTTTCTCGTCTAAGGCTTTGGTGAATAAGTCTGCAAGTTGATATTCTGTTGGCACGAAATGCATCTCGATTGTACCGTGTTCAACATGATGTTTCAAGAAGTGGTACCTTATATCGATATGCTTGGTTTTGGAATGTTGCACAGGATTGGCAGAGATGGCAATGGCACTTTTGGAATCACAGAAGATGGGTATTTTGAATAGAATGTGGCCGTAGTCTTTTAGCTGAGTCTTCATCCATAGAACCTGAGAACAACAGCTAGCAGCAGCAACGTATTCAGCTTCTGCCGTAGATGTTGATACACAGTTCTGCTTTTTGGAGGTCCAACTGACTAGTTTACCGCCTAGGAATTGACAACTCCCAGAGGTGCTCTTTCTGTCGAGGATGCATCCTCCATAGTCTGAATCTGTATAAGCTTTAAGACAAAAGCCAGAGTTCTATGGATACCAGAGACCAAGATTTTTGGTCCCCTTTAGGTATCTAAAGATTCTTTTAACAGCATCATAATGTGATTTCTTAGGATTAGCTTGATAACGTGCACAAAGACATGTGGAATGCATAATGTCAGGTCTGCTTGCAGTTAAGTATAACAGAGATCCAATCATGCCTCTGTAGAGAGTGCATTCTACAGAGATGCCATCTGGATCTAAGGATAGCTTATTTTCCAGTGGCCATTGGAGTTTTCATTGCAGAGGTATCAGAGAGGCTATACTTGAAAAGAATGTCAGAGACATATTTGGCCTGATTTATAAAAATTCCCTCTGATGTTTGTTTGACTTGTAGTCCGAGGAAGAATGTTAATTCTCCCATCATACTCATTTCATACTCACTCTGCATGAGTTTTTCAAAACTTTTGCACTCTTCTGTATTAGTAGACCAAAAAATTATGTCGTCCACACAGATTTGTACAAGCATTATTTCACTGTTTTTATGTTTATAGAATAGGGTAGTATCTGTTGTACCTCTGTTGTAGCCATTTACTAGAAGAAAGGTAGAAAGTCGTTCGTACCATGCTCTTGGAGCCTGTTTCAGTCCGTACAGAGCCTTTTCAAGGTAGTATACATGCCTTGGGAACTTTGAGCTTTCAAACCCTGGTGGCTGATTTACGTAAACCTCTTCTTGGATTTCACCGTTGAGAAAAGCTGATTTTACGTCCATCTGATAAACTTTAAATCCTCCGTGGGCTGCGAAGGCTAAGAATATTCTTATTGCTTCGAGCCGTGCGACAGGGGCAAAAGTCTCATCGTAGTCTATGCCTTATTCTTGTCTATATCCCTTGGCCACTAATCTTGCTTTATTCCTGACGACCACTCCATCTTCATCCTTCTTATTTCTGTAGACCCACTTAGTCCCAATGGCCTGTTTCCCTCGTGGCAGAGGTACTAAAGTCCATACTCTGTTACGCTTAAACTGCAGAAGTTCTTCTTGCATGGCGTCTACCCAGTTTGGGTCATCTAGGGCTTCAGAAATCTTCTTTGGTTCTATCACACTAATAAAATTTGTAAAGAAACAAAAATTAGCAGTGGTAGACCTGGTTTTTACTGAGTCAGAAGGTTCTCCAATTATTTGTCTTGGAGGATGGCTTTTTGTCCACTAAGTGGTGCGTGGAAGATGGTCATCAATGTCATCGAACCTTGGTAGTTGATTCTACCATTTGTGGAATGATTGGTATGAGTGGTGGTGGAGTTTGTTCCTCTGAGGACGTATAGTCTTGGTCCTTAATTTCCTCTGTAATTGGTTCTTCTGTGGATTGTGGAGTTTGTTTTTCAGCAGCTTCTGTGGTTGTTTTTCTTGATGTTTCATCTTCTGCATTTTCTTCTTCGGCATTTGCATCTGTAGTATTTACAGAAAAAAGATGAAGCATTATTTGGACCAGTTAGAGTCATACCTGTAGGATTTTGTCCGACAGAGGATGGTTCTTCAGAAACTCTGATGGTTCCAATAGAAGGATCAATGTCATCGTGGAACATCTCTAAAAATAGAAGATTTAAGTCTTCTTTCGTTTGCGAGATGTCAGAGGTTTCCTTTTTAAGTTCGATTTCTGAACAGATTTGCTCAAAAGTCATTTGGAATGAATCATTAAAAGAAACATTGATACTTTCTACGATTTTGCGAGATCTTGTAAGGAATGCTCTGTAAGCTTTGGAAGTGGCAGAGTATCCAATGAATTTGCCTTCGTCAGCTTTTACCTCAAACTTTCCTCTGGAATCTATGTCGTTTAAAACATAGCATTTACATCCGAACACATGAAAAATTTGATGTTTGGCCGCCTTTTGTTTATCAATTCGTATAGAGTATTGAGGTGTCTTTTCACAATGGTTGAACGATTTTGTGTATAACATGCGGTAGAAATTGCTTCTGCCCAAAAGTTCATCGGTAATCCGCATGCTGATAGCATAGCTCTTGCTGCCTCCACGAGCGTTCGATTCTTCCTTTCGACTACGACGTTCTGCTGTGGAGTGCGTGCTGCAGAGAAGTTCTGTGATATTCCTTCTGTAGAAAGATAGGCTTCAATGACAGAGTTTTTAAATTTTGTGCCATTGTCACTTCTTAACTTCTGTATTCTGCATTCATAAGAACTTGGATTCTTTTCATTAGATTAATCAAGATGATTGGAACATCCGATTTCTTTCGAATAAATTCAACCCATGTGAAACGCGAATACTCATCAATTAAGACAAGTATGTATTTCTTGCCACCTAGGCTCTGTATGGCAATGGGACCGCTGAGGTCAACATGAAGCATGTACAGAGGTCTAGTGCAAGACACATCTATTTTGCCTCTGTGGGAAGCTCTTCTGAGTTTTCCCATTTCACAGGCAGAACACAAGTGATCCTTATTAAATTTAACATTAGGCAAACATTTAACTAGATCAAGTTTTACCAGTTTATCTAATGTGTGAAAGTTCAAGTGACAGAACCTGTTATGCCATAACCAGGCTTCTTTACTTTCGCAAGCTACAAGGCAAACTTTGTCCTTGGTTGTTGAACCAAAATTCATCAGATACAGATCACTTTTTCTTTCGGCTCGCAGAAGTTCCATTCCTGTGTCTTCACTTTGCAGAGAGCAGAAAGTTCTTTTGAATAACACATCGAATCCTGTATCACAGAGTTGACTTACACTTAGTAGATTGTGTTTAAGGCCATTCACATATGCAACTTTGTATACAGAGACGTTTTCCTTCTATGTGACTCCATAGCCTTTGATGTGTCCCTTCTTGTCGTCTCCAAAAGTTACAGATCCACCATCGTGTGTTTCTTTGTATGTGGATAGTAAACTTTTGTCGCCAGTCATGTGCCTTGAGCATCCGGAGTCAAGATACCAAATTGGCACAAACTGCTTCTGTAAGACAATCACAGAGACTTAGGTACCCATATCCATATGGGTCCAATAATGTTAGAATTTTTCAAGTTTGCCTTAGCATTCTTGAAATACATTTTATCTTTTGTAGAAAAATCAGATTGTTTCTCTCTAGGTTCTGACTTTGGAGTTTGAATTTTAGTGGAGAGTAAGCAATATGGACTTGAGAAGTGATTATTCAATTTGAACATAAGATCAAAGCAATGACAGTATTAAATATGAGACGTGATTTGTTTGAACTTTTCATTGAATTTATTGAACTGAACCACAGAGGCATTACATTCTTTCTTAACATTAGATTTCCTATTACAAGAAGATCTATGAATGCTAGAATGTTGTTTGCAAAAGTCTTGTTTAGGTCGTGCCTTCTGTGAGTCTCTTCTGTGGTAAACATCTTTCTTCACTGTCACAGAGGAAAAATATTTGTTAGCTTCAGGCCTTTTTCCCTTTTGTTGCCAAGTGGGATTCTCTTTAATTTGCTTTAAAGGTTTTGAAAATTTTGAGCTTTTAGGATTTTTAGAGGCCTTTTTCAGATTATCAAGCTCTGTAGAGGTTTTCACTTGTATACACATTTTGAGAAAATCTGGACAGATAGGTATCTCTGTGATTTTCTCTTTTCGAGAAATTGTTCTGTTAAGAACCTCAGAGGAGAATTTAACATCCTCTTTTGTCACAGTGAATTATCCCTGATTTAGAATCAGTCTCTGAGTCGTCAGAGGATGAATCGTCCTCATATACAGAGGTTGAGTCATCTCTTTCGACAGAGGCTGGATTTTCTGAGCATGTATCGTACGAGCTTTCTTCCTCTATAAAATAACTTTCATAGATAGCAGAGGTTTCTGATGAGATCTCTTCAGCGAGAATTTGATCTATAGAAGATGTACATAGATTTTCTAAAACATTTGATTTCAAAACTTCCAAAATTTATTTTTCAATTGATTCTTTAAGTTTTTCTTCTGAAAAGATGGGTTTAAACTCAGGAGCTTTTGCAGATAATTTCTTTTCGACATTTATCATACAGACAAAAGCGACCTGTGTTTGAGTCTCTGGTTAACCAAACTTAAAGATACCAATCTGATCTTGTGTTTTCAGATATTTCTTTGGTTTGATTCCTCTATTGACAGAGGTTGAAGATGATGAATCTGTGTTTTCAAACCCGTTAGATTAAATTAGCTCCTAATTTAATAAATGTTTTATAAAGAATTATTGTAATAGGGCTTTTAGATGGCTTTATGGTTTTTTAGCTACAATATGGGCTTAGGCCTTATTATCTTGTAAATGGACCCTTTATAAAGAATTTTAGGGTTCATTTTATCATAAGGTCATTTAGAAGAATCACAAAAACACACTGACTAATCTCATGAGAGTAAATCTAAAATGTAAAGTGTGGTGTTCTTCAATATTTCTTCTCCATATTATCTTCAATGAATATGAGATGAGTTTCTTTATTATTGTTCTTATTGTTCATCTTATCTCTATTTATATATGGATTTTATTTCTTCTATTGTCTGCTTGTCCTAAATGGGACCAACAATTGGTATCAGAGCTGGATTGAAGAAACTCTTCTTCAATCGGTCATCTATGCAACAATAGAAGATTAGATGATTTATTTGTTGTTTTGGTGCTTAAATTGATTCAATCACATGAGCCTAAACACAAATATCATATCTGATACTTATTTTCTGTTTTGTGCTTATTGGAAATCCAATCTTTGATTTCAATAAGATTTGGATAAGTTTTGACAGAAAATTAGTGTTTCTCTTCACAAAATCTGATTCTGCACACCACATGTTTGATGAAATTCCTAAGTGAAGATTTGATTCTGTTTGGGTCAAATTTGATCAGATTTAATACATGTGTGTGTTTTGATTATTTCTTATTCATTGGTCTTATTTGATAAGCACTAAGTAGATGGTTGATCTATGATCTCATCCTTGTATGTGCTTGAGTCCATAGCATTTTTTTTGGCATCTTGGTAGTAAGGTTGTTGATCTTTGATCTGACCTTTATTTAAATCCAAGATTGGACTCTTTTTTACTCAGATTTTGTTTGTATTCCGCTGGTCATAATCGATTAAATGAAAAACAAAATCATTTGAGTCTTGAAAAAGTTTATTGAGAAAGATTTGGTGTTGTGCTAATTTTCAAAGTCTGATCTGAATTTTTTTTGACTTTTGAGTGCTTCTAATCAGTTTTCTGACCTGATCAATTAGAGATCTGAGTATTTGCACTCATTGTTCTAAAAATTATGAAGATCGTTTTATTTTCAACACCAAAGGTTTTGTGAAACTTGGAAACCAACAACCCTGTGCATCAATGTTTGATGAATTAGAAGTTGGTTCACGGAGTGATAAGGGTGATTTGTTTTGGGAGTCACAAGGAGGAATTTATCTTGGATTAATAGTGATATTGGTTGCTGTTGGATCTGGCTTCTTTATGAAATCACTTTTCAACAGCATGTTAGAACCAATTAGATTCATGGATGTCTTATTAAGCAGTTGATTAAGCTGCTGGTACTGTTTGTTGCTGTAGAACTCAAAAGAATTAAGCTGCTGTTTGTTGATATATTTTTAGAAAATGTGCAGCTCAGACTTGTTAAGTGCAATAGTGAATTCGAAGAGAACTTCAGAAGCTTGTCACTGTTGTGTTGCCATCATGATCAAAAGTTTGCTGCTGAATCAGATGATAAGCTGTCCATTAAGCTACTGTTGTTAAGCAGCCGCTGCCGTTAATATGATTCGAGATAATTTTGTTCAGAAGAGATGATCAACAGAAAATTTGAAGAGTAGAAGCTTATCAGAGCTCTGTTGGCTTACAGAGCTCTGTTAATTTTTCAGAGGCTGATCAGAAGTGTTCGGGTGAAAATCTGTTGAAAGTGGCAGCAACCACAGCTTATCGAAGCCTCAGAAGTGGGTCTTGCGATCTGTCCAACCTATTTGCTGCTCATCAGATCTTACCAGAGCTCTGTTGAGCTTACCAGAGCTCTGTTAACTTCTCAGACGCTGTCAGAAGTGGTTCAGAGATCTCATCCAGATTTAAATATGCAGATCTTAGAAAGGCTCCTCAAAGACCCGATAAGCACAGAAGAATATATTCTGCCCACAGACTTCAAAGTTATGCTTGGAATGACAGAATTTGCTGTTGTCCATGTCGAAGTGCAGCTGTCAGCACAAGGAATCTTGTTATAATTCTTCCCAAACAGACTTGCCAAATAGATATTGAAGAGAAAATGCAGCTACAATCTGTTTTGGGGCTTATATGCAGTTTGTGTTTGATCTCGAGTTGTTGTCAAAACAGATTAAAACATGCAGCTGGTGTAATTTGTTTTTTTTTTCTCTCTGGTGCTGATCAAGAATAGAAGTTGTTGTGTTCAAATGTTAACCACAGAGGACTCTAATGGTATTTCAGAAGTTGTCACGCTGTCCAGAAGAATGCAGAGTTTTTTTTTTAAGCTGCTCCTGCGTATTTGAATATCCAAAAGCAACTTACAGAAGCTGTTAAGCATCTGATTAAGCTACTGTGACAATGATGCGACTGCTGTGATCAATTGTTTTGCTGTCAAAAGTGCAGGTCTGCACGGTTTTAAATCTGTGGATACAAAATTTTAACAGCTGCAATGTGGTGTTGTATAGAAGTTCTGTTCAGAAGCAGCCGTCGATCAGACTACACTGAGCTTAATCACAACAAAGTACACAACCTAGAAGTTCAAATTTTAAATGTCCATGTTGGATTATGAAGTGAAGATGTGTTCTACCAAAGCATACAGATTTCAGTATAAAGGTTTTAAAGGTTGTCAAACTGCAGAGCTAGATCAGAAGCAGAACAATCGCTGCTGTGTTTAAGGGTTTAAGCAATTGTCGAGAGCTGTTGTTTGGTAAAGCCAACAGAGCTTAGCTGTTGTCCAAATTAAGCAACAGTAAGGCTGCTGTCCAGAGTCGGTTATGTGCAGCAGCAACAAACACTTCAGCTCTGTGATCACAAACTTATCAGAGTTTGGTTGTTTTCGATGTTGCTATTTCAAATAAGCTGCAACCATCCAGATTCGTGTATAGAGTTTGATTAGTGCTTAATCAGAGATTTTTGCCTCAATGTGATCAGAGATTGGGTTTATCAGAAGAAGTAGCAGAAGCTTATCAGAGAGCTTAACAGAGCTCTGATCGTCGACAGAAGCTTACCAGAGCTGCTCTGTGAACACTGGGTTTATTTTTTCACACAAGAGCTTACCAGAGCTCTGTTGACATTACCAGAGCTCTGTTGATTGACAAGATGGTTTAAGTTTTTTTAAAGAGGCAATTCACCAAAGCTCTGTTGACATCAGAGATCAATTACAGAGGATGGATGCTACCTTCAGAAGATGGTTCAGAGACAAATATCAGGTTGATTAAGCTGCTTCAGAAGCTGTCCTGATTGTGCAGAAATCCATTAAGCCTCTGAATAAGCTGCTTCTGTTAAGACCATCCAGAGACTTAAAGATCAAAGTCTACTTGTGCAGAGTTTTGAATGAGATTGTTTTTTAGTAGCTACTAAAGTCCAGAAAGACGTGGCTGTCCAGATTAAGCCACTGCTGTTAAGAGCTTAATTGTGCTTAATTCATACAGAGTTGATTCACAAAATCTCTATGCACGCTCAGAAATTCAGATGTTGTTCAGAGGACATGCAAGGCCTCTAAAAGTCAGTTTAGAGATGCTCATATGCACATCCAGAGGAGTCAGTTCAGAGCTTAATCAAGAGGCTCTCTGGATCAAATTTCTCAGAAATAAGAGCAATGACCAGAAGGGACCAGAAGGGACCAGAAGCAGACTCAAGCATGTTTATTAGAGTTCGTTGGTCCAGAAATCAAATCAAGCCAAAAGCCCGGAGCCCGAAATTTTCCACTTTGTTTGACAGCTTTGCGCTGCTTCAGAAACATGCGCACAACGTTTTACTCGGTACTCCAAATTACACGAGTCCAGTTTCATTGGAAACATAATTCACAGACGCACGACTTTGATGTTCTGAGTTTTCTCAAATTATGTGAGCTGATATGCCAAAATCAGCTTCAAAGTCTGCTGTAAGGTGCTGGACCGAAAGCATTGCATTTAATTCATGCTCTTTCCGCTTTCAAGAACGGTGTTCTCTCGACGGTTCTTCACTGTTTCATGCTGCTATTTGTGACATGTTGATTGTCACTCACTCCTCTATTATTCAAGTTTAATGCTCGGTTTTGAATGCTTAATCAACAGTGAAGTTGAGTCATGAAAACTAGACAAAATGGGGTTAATTGTCTCGGTTTTTCAAGAAGATGAGCCTATATTTGAGGGGGATCTCGTGATGCTTTGAAGACTCGAAGAATGGAATGCCAAAGTTTCTAAAGAAAGCAAGGGGGAGACTATAAGATGATGCTTTCTTTATAAAACATTAGGGGGAGATTGTTAAATTAAATTAGTTCCTAATTTAATAAATGTTTTATAAAGAATTATTGTAATAGGGCTTTTAGATGGCTTTATGGGTTTTTAGCTACAATATGGGCTTAGGCCTTATTATCTTGTAAATGGACCCTTTATAAAGAATTTTAGGGTTCATTTTATCATAAGGTCATTTAGAAGAATCACAAAAACACACTGACTAATCTCATGAGAGTCATCTAAAATGTAAAGTGTGGTGTTCTTCAATATTTCTTCTCCATATTATCTTCAATGAATATGAGATGAGTTTCTTTATTATTGTTCTTATTGTTCATCTTATCTCTATTTATATATGGATTTTATTTCTTCTATTGTGTGCTTGTCCTAAATGGGACCAACAAAACCACACATTGATCATCTTCGTATGTTTCCTCAAGTGAGGTTCTGCAGAGATTTTAACCCTTTTACTTACAGAGAGTAAGTTTGGAAAAATTGGTTTATTTGTTTTTCCTATCACAAACAGAGAAGACAGAGGTTTAAGTCTTTTGCCTTCAACACCTAGAGTAATATCATCGTACCCTATACCTCGTCTTCCTATTTGTGAGTTTACTTTCTCATACACCTTCTGTGCATCTTTATAGTTTTTAAGTAAAACTTCTCTTCTGAGTAGATCTTGCCAAAGTACCTCTCTCTCTTTTTGAAAGTATTCTTTGAGAGCTCTTATGTCAGTTGTTTCACTCCTAGAAACTGAAAGCTCTTTTGTTTTGATTTTTAAAGCAGAGGTTAATTCAGAAATTTGCCTTTTTAAAGGATCTATATTATTGCTCCAATATTTTTCTACTCTTTCCTTTTCTTCAAAAATTTTGGCTTTTTCTTGAGTGAGAAGCCTTACTTCTCTCTCATTAAAGGTGAGTCTTTTCTGAATGCTTTCATTTATCTCTTTTAGTTCAATCAGTTCAATGTTAAGTTTAATTGAATCATTATCTACAGATTTAGTACAAGAGGTAGAGTTTGAAATGGATACCTCATTGTCAGTGCCGGAGTCGACTTCTGCCATGCCACAGAACATGGCATTGGTGGTGAATTCATCATCAGAGGTAGAGTCTGACTCGAAGTCCTCCTTGTTTGCTTCAGAATGCCCTTTGTTCGCCATTAGGGATTTTTGCGCATAATATTCAGCCTTCTTTTTGTAAAAAGCTGAGTCCTTCTGTGGGCGATTTTGTCTACTTCTGCATTCTTTTGCGAAATGGCCTGGCTTGCCGCCGTTGAAACAACCTTGAGAGGTGTTTCCAGTTCGATCGTCGGACTTCTGTTGATCTCCACCTTTCTCTGTTCGGCATTCGTTTGCGTAATGACCATGCTTACCACATTTGTAGCATTCTTGTGTGTGGCCTACCTTGTCATCTGACCTCTGTCGATCATTTCCTCTGTAGTTTCTGTCACTCGAACTCTGATGGTCATCATTCCTGTAGTCTGACCTCTGTCGGTCACTTGATTCTTCTCTTCTTCCTTCATCTCTTCTATCTCTCTGGCTGTCTCTGCTATATTTGTTATTTCCAAAATTTCTTTGGTTACGTTCTTGTCAATAGAGCCAATGATTTAGCTAATGACGCAAGAGTTATTTCTTCCTCTATCAGCTCGTCTTCTTCGCTTTTCAACCATCACCATTTTCTTCTTCTCCTTCTTCTTCTCCTCTGTTGCTCTCTCATTTCTTGGTCTTTCTGTAGCCTCTGTTGATTTACTAACCAATGCGTATGGTGCAATGGTTATTGTTTTAGCCTGTGCTATTTGAGGCTCTTGTGCAGCTAGTGTTCCATAGAGACCAGAGAGTGTCCATGAGTCTAGATCTTGGTTTGTTTGTAAAGACATAAACAATTGAAGCCACTCATCATTCAGGCTCTTTAGAAACATGACGTTATTTTCTTCCGAGGTTCTGTGAATGCCAGACTTTCTTCATTTGTTTATGAGAGAGTTTAACCTGTCGTACGTCGTTTGCAGAGATTCTGTTGCAGAGGCTCTGAATGCATGATATTCATTTATGTAATGTGCCCTTCGGTTCTTCTGTGTTTTAGCACCCCCTTCCAACTGTCTTTCTAATTCTTTCCAAAGATCGTGCGCAGTTTCGCATGCATCTAAGGATTGAAAAAGTTCGTTGGGGATTGCCATTATCAAGATTCTTTTTGTTTTCTGTGCAACTTCATCTTCTGCCTTATCTTCATTTGACCATTCTTCTTTTGGCTTCGGTTTTTGATGTTCAGGGATTTCAGGAGATTCAGCAGTAGTTGGTACTCGTGGTACTACTATCATGGGAACAGGAGGAAGGTTGTAAAGATATTGTACTAGATTTTTTTCAGTACCCTCAAATAAATGAACCATTCTTATCTTCCATTGAGGATACTCATCTCGAAGGAGAGTAGGAGGTTTGGTTAATGAGCCAGCAGTGAAAAAGTTATTGGTATTTGTCATTTTAAGAGCTTTTCAGGGGTTTCAGAAAGTATATATGAAGATCTGGAAGGATTTCTGGGTAAAAACAAACTTATATCCAGAATTGTTTAATGGTGTTCTAACCTGGTAAAATGGTTTCTATCAGAATGAGTCGAAGAGTAATAGGAAAACAGAAACCTTTTTAACAGAATGAAATCTATCAATAATGTTGTCAAACGAGGATCACTTGATATTGAAAATCAAGCTTTGCTCTGATACCAATTGTTGGTTCCCGTTTTGTTTAAACAAGATTATCAGATCTATTAGTTCAAGTTTAAGTATGATGCGGAAGCGTATTTGAAGAACTAACAGATATGTTTGATAGATTTAGAACACAATATAAATAAACAGTGAACAGGAAATAATATCTCAAAGTTTACTGAATATATATATATATCAAGAACAGATTCAAGAACAGTGAGTAAGCAAAGCTTTAAAACAGATATGACTCTTAAAGTATATAAGCTATGTGTTCTTGATGTTTTTCTCTCTCAATTCTCGATCTGGAAAAACTCAACATGAGTCTTCCTTATATACTACTCTAAGGGGACCATAAAGCATAAGCTACTATTCAGAACGGACGGTATGAATAGTTGGATGTGCTGTATTGCATTTAATGCAGCAGACGTCTATTATGTACTAAGCCATATTGAATCCAATCAGAGTTTGACACGTTGAATTTGGACAGGGCATGCTATCATACAAGTTGATGAATAGGTTCAGAAACAGTAGCAAGATATTATAAATATCTTTGAAGTCTTTGTTGAAGACCGCAGAGGCTCTGTGAAGTGTCACAGAGGTTCTGCGGTTTGGTCCTTTGTAGAGCAGTCTTCACCGGATTCCGAGTCTTTGGTCTTCTTTGCGCGTATGACAGAGCTTCTGTAGGACGCCTCTTTTAGCTTCTGTAGCTTCTTGACCTTGATCTCTCGGTAAGTTCGACAGAGCCTCTATAAGAGGCTTTCTTCACTTGGCCTATTTTTCACTACTTCTAAATACTTCTATGATTAGGAAGATTGAAGCTAACAATGACCATGTCATAGTCGCTTGGCATTGTCGCCCTCTCTTACCCGCATACGGTACACTGGGCGCGACATTGACACAGCGACAATGACATGGTCATTGTCGCGTGTCATAGTAGCACAATTGCCGAACTTTGGTTTTTCTTCGCTCGTTCACTTGGTTCGACGTTTCCTTCACCCGAGGTGTCCAAATGGAGTATAATTAAGCATTTCTCTTTCCAATTAACACCATGTATGACTGCACAACACTTGCACAAAATATTAGTCCGAAATGCCAATTCTTACTTCAAGACAAGCCACAAACGTATGATTTGGAGGGTAAAAACCTGTCAGATAACGATGTTATCATGGTGCCAAATTTGGTGTCACACAGAATGGAGTCAACGATCTTCGTTGGGTCTTTGGCATGGGGTACCTGAGCTCTTCTGGCAGTATACCAGAACTGAGATAGTAGGAATTGATGAGCAGGGGGTGTAATAGTCAGGGTTGTAGATAAGCAACATGTTTTGAGGTAATTCACAGCATCATCCAGATGTGTGACTTGCTTTCGAGGAGGAAACTCGAAAAGCGCATGGAGGTAGTTCGATTTTGAAAAATCGACTTCCTCAAGCTTGAACTTGACCTGAGGAGCTTTGACGAGAGTCAGTTTCTTTGCAGAAGTGGATTTCTCAGCGGTAGGAGCAGGAGTAGAAGATGCCATTTCTGTTTAACATATCAACCATGAACACAGATAAAGAATAATCTTAATGTGAAAGATTTTCCAATAAGATGTTTTTGAATTTTGTCCATTTCATTCAGACAGAAATGTCTTAATGAAGATTAGGGTTTTCTTGTTTTGAAAAAGAAAAACAAACCCAGTAAAAGTCTTGTTTTCCATTTTCCTTTAGATAAGGATTCTGGAAAAACGAATGAAGAACAAGTTTAAGATTTTGAGTTTTAAACTTGAAGAACAACCATGAAAAGGTTGTGTTCATAAAACCATGAAAGAAATGATTTCATTTTAGAAAGGTTTCTTTTGTTTGATCTGTTAAAAGCAACAAGAAGATCAGAAACAAGTTATGCAGGTGAATAATAAGAATATTAACCTGGTTATCGAAGAAGAAGATGAACAGTTTTCTGGAAATAAGCAACAGTAAATCTTTTCTTGCTTGGATAAGAAGATGTTCGTGTAAAAAGAAAAATAGAAACCCGAAATAGTTTATATAGTGAGATTTGAGAGAGAGAAAAACTAGAGCGGGAATGTTTTTCATCATGACACGAACACGTGTTTGCATTTGATTGGATGGTAAACGAGACGTGCAAACGTGTGTCAGAAAAAGAACGTGCCAGGGTTTATCCGTTGCGATGATGTCACAAACGTCCTTTCATATCTTAGGATGTCTCTGAGGTTTTGAAAGCTCAGGGACTATTTTGAAAAACATGAAGCACTGAATAGAAATATTAGTGTTAGTTTAAGAAATTTTAAAGTATCGATGTTAAGGAAGAGATATTCAGCGATGTGATTTGTTTTGAAATCTTGCATTTACATGCGAATGTCAGCGAGTAAGGAGAGACATACCTTGATATCAGCGAATCAACTTTGTTCAGAGAGAAGATGCTAGAATGGGTTATATAAGTTGGTTTTATCCGATCGCTGATCAAATGTGAACTACTGAAGATTTTACTCTTCAAAGTTCAGTATTCCAAGCTCGCTGATGAGAAAGTTAAATCTTGTCTCATCAAGAGGTTTGGTGAACAGATCAGCTAACTGATAGTCAGTTGGAATAAAATGAACTTCTATATCACCATTCATCACATGATCTCTGATAAAATGATACCCGATTTCGATATGTTTGGTCTTTGAGTGTAGCACTGGATTGTTGGCTATAGCGATGGCACTTGTGCTGTCGCAATAGATTGGAATTTTCGAGAGCTGAAGGTCATAGTCCAGTAGTTGATTTCTCATCCACAAGACCTGAGAACATAAGCTTCCAGCGGCTACATACTCAGCTTCAGCAGTTGATGTGGACACTGAGTTTTGCTTTTTTACTTGTCCAACTCACCAGCTTTCCAAACAGGAGCTGACAGCCTCCTGTAGTGCTTTTCCTATCCAATTTGCCACCTGCAAAATCACTATCTGAATAGGCGATTAGATCAAACCCTGAATCTTTGGGATATCAAAGACCTAGGTTCATAGTACCCTTAAGGTAACGAAAGATTCGCTTTACAGCGATCATATGAGATTCCTTAGGTTCAGCTTGATATCGTGCACACAAACAGGTTGCGTACATAATATCGGGTCGGCTAGCTGTAAGATACAAGAGAGAGCCGATCATCCCACGGTACAGCGTGACATCAACAGGTATTCCATTTGAATCCTTGTTTAGTGTCAGCGGTGGTGCCATAGGGGTTTTCATAGCTGAACTCTGAGTTAAATCTAATTTCTTCAGCATATCTTTAACATACTTTCCCTGATTAATGAAAGTTCCTTTTTCATTCTATAACCGATGACTTCTTCTGCAGTGTTTGTATGCTATGATTCTTTTTGATTTTGATACCTAAAAAGATTTACAGAGTTTCCAAGAATTATTGATTTAAGATCAGAGCTTTTGCCTGCAGAACCTCTGTTGGACTCAGCAGAGGCTCTGTGACCTTAAATTTCTAATAATGGAAAACTCAACATTCTTTTTGATCAAATTTTATTTGGAATGTGTTTAATAATGTTTCTAGAACATGTTTAGAAATTTGTGTCCTAGAAAATTATTTTCAAAAAGAATTTGTTCGAGATACTAACCTTTTTGTTCTTCTTTGTCCGGCAATGTTCTTTTCTTCTGCTGTTGTCATCTCTTCCTCTGCTCCCCCTTGACTTATAAATCTCTGTAGATTAAGCAAGGTTTCCTTTTGCTCCCCCTTGATCTAATCATCCTCTGTAGATCAAGTTCGTTTTCCTCTGCTCCCCCTTGACCTATTCTTGGTTTAAATAATTAGAAGTGCATGTATATAACATAGGTCGTGTATCAAAGGTTCTGTAAGGATCATCAGAGGTTCTGAGGAGATTTACAGAATCTCTGTTGCTTTTCAGAAAGGAGTTTAGTAGAATTTACATACAAAGTAATAAACAAAACAGAAAATATACATACTTTATAATATAAAGATAAAGATACTTACAGTGGTTAATCCATATTTATCATTCCTAATTTACCCACCAAGTAAAGGAATCCTTTCTCATCAAGTGCTTTGGTGAATAAATTAGCAAGCTGAAATTCTGTTGGTACAAAATGCATCTCGATGGTTTGATTTTCCACATGATATTTCAGAAAGTGATACCTGATATCTATGTGCTTTGTCTTTGAATGCTGTACTGGATTTGTAGAGATGGCAATCGCACTTTTGGAATCACAGAAGATGGGGATTTTGCAGATGATGTGACCAAAGTCTTTTAGCTGAGTTTTCATCCACAGAACTTGAGAGCAACAGCTAGCAGCAGCAACGTATTCAGCTTCTGCCGTAGATGTTGAGACACAATTCTGTTTCTTTGAAGTCCAGCTTACTAATTTCCCACCTAGGAATTGACAACTCCCAGAGGTACTTTTTATGTCGAGTTTACATCCACCATAATCTGAATCTGTGTATGCCTTTAGTCCAAAACCAGAGTTCTGCGGATACCAGAGGCCAAGATTTTTGGTCCCTCTAAGATATCTGAAGATTCTCTTTACAGCAATATAATGTGTCTTTTTAGGATTAGCTTGATATCTTGCACAAAGACATGTGGCATGCATTATGTCAGTTCTACTTGCTGTTAAGTATAATAAAGACCCAATCATTCCTCTGTAAAGTGTGCACTCGACATAGATGCCATTTGGATCTGAAAAAAGTTTATTTCCAGTGGCCATTGGGGTTTTCATGAGAGAGGCATCAGAGAGGCTGTATTTTTCAAGTATGTCTGAGACATATTATGATTGATTTATGAAAATTCCTTCTGATGTTTGTTTGACTTGAAGTCCGAGGAAGAAGGTTAATTATCCCATCATACTCATTTCAAACTCACTTTGCATGAGTTTTTCAAAATCTTTACATTTTTGTGTATTTGTAGACCCAAAAATAATATCATCTACATATATTTGTACAAGAATGAGCTCATTTTCTTCACCTTTAAAGAATAGAGTTGTATCAGTGGTACCTCTGTTGTAGTCGTTATTGAGAAGAAAAGTGGAAAGTCTTTCGTACCATGCTCTTGGAGCCTGTTTCAGTCCATATAGAGCTTTATCGAGGTGATAGACATACCTGGTGTTTGTTGGACGTATACTTCTTCTTGAATTTCACCATTGAGAAAGGCAGATTTTACATCCATTTGATATACTTTAAAAGCTCTGTGGGCTGCGAATGCTAAGAAAATTCTTATTGCTCCGAGTCGTGCGACAGGTGCAAAAGTTTCATCGTAATCGATGCCCTCTTCTTGGCGATATCCCTTGGCCACCAGTCTTGCTTTATTTCGAATGATCACTCCATCTTCATTCTTTTTGTTTCTGAAGACCCATTTAATCCCTATGGCCTGTTTCCCTCTTGGCAGAGCTACTATAGTCCATACTTTGTTTCGTTCAAACTGTAGAAGCTCTTCTTGCATAGCATCCACCCAGTTTGGGTCGTCCAGGGCCTCAGAAATCTTTTTCGGTTCAATCACACTAATAAAGTTGGTAAACAAACAAAAATTTGCAGAAGCTGATCTTGTTTTTACCTTATCAGAAGGATTACCGATGATTTGTGTTTGAGGATGGCTTTTTGTCCATTGAGTTGTTCGTGGAAGATGATCATTTGAGTCATCAAGTTGAACTTCTGTAGTTGAAGTGGTTGATGGTTCAGCTTCTGTAGGAATGGGTATTATGGTTGGGATTTCCTTCTCTATAGGTATTGTGGTTTCATCTTCACTTCCCTCTGACGTTCCTTTTGTTGTTGCTTCTTCTGTTGAATTTAGAATTTGGATAACCTCTGTTGCAGAATCTTTTGTCGTCGTATCTTCTGTTAGATTTTCAGTACCTGTAGAATTTGTAGTAGAGGATGAGGGATTAAATGGATCAGACAGAGAGATACTTACTTTGTTTACAGGTGATTCTGCAGAGGTGCTTTTTGTTCCAGCTGAGGGATCAACGTCGTTGTTGAACATCTCTTGAAATAGAAGACTTAAATCTTCATTTGTTTTTTAGATGCCAGAGGTTTCCATGTTTAGCCCGAGTTCTGAACTGAGTTGTTCAAAAGTCTTCTGGAAAGAGTCATCAAATGACACATTGATGCCTTCTACTATCGCGCGTGACTTCAGAAGGTAAACTCTGTAGGCTTTGGAAGCGGCAGAGTACCCGATGAACTTGCCTTTGTCATCCTTTTCTTCAAACTTTCCTCTTGAGTCTCTGTCGTTTAAGACAAAGCATTTGCATCCAAACACAATTCTGTTTCTTTGAAGTCCAGCTTACTAATTTCCCACCTAGGAATTGACAACTCCCAGAGGTACTTTTTCTGTCGAGTTTGCATCCACCATAATCTGAATCTGTGTATGCCTTTAGTCCAAAACCAGAGTTCTGCGGATACCAGAGGCCAAGATTTTTGGTCCCTCTAAGATATCTGAAGATTCTCTTTACATCAATATAAAGTGTCTTTTTAGGATTAGCTTGATATCTTGCACAAAGACATGTGGCATGCATTATGTCAGGTCTACTTGCTGTTAAGTATAATAAAGACCCAATCATTCCTCTGTAAAGTGTGCACTCGACAGAGATGCCATTTGGATCTGAAAAAAGTTTATTTCCAGTGGCCATTGGGGTTTTCATGACAGAGGCATCAGAGAGGCTGTATTTTTCAAGTATATCTGAGACATATTTTGATTGATTTATGAAAATTCCTTCTGATGTTTGTTTGACTTGAAGTCCGAGGAAGAAGGTTAATTCTCCCATCATACTCATTTCAAACTCACTCTGCATGAGTTTTTCAAAATCTTTACATTTTTGTGTATTTGTAGACCTAAAAATAATATCATCTACATATATTTGTACAAGAATGAGCTCATTTCCTTCACCTTTAAAGAATAGAGTTGTATCAGTGGTACCTCTGTTGTAGTCGTTATTGAGAAGAAAAGTGGAAAGTCTTTCGTACCATGCTCTTGGAGCCTGTTTCAGTCCATATAGAGCTTTATCGAGGTGATAGACATACCTGGTGGTTGTTGGACGTATACTTCTTCTTGAATTTCACCATTGAGAAAGGCAGATTTTACATCCATTTGATATACTTTAAAACCTCTGTGGGATGTGAAGGCTAAGAAAATTCTTATTGCTTCGAGCCGTGCGACAGGGGCCAAAGTTTCATCGTAATCGATGCCCTCTTCTTGGCGATATCCCTTGGCCACCAGTCTTGCTTTATTTCGAATGATCACTCCATCTTCATCCTTTTTGTTTCTGAAGACCCATTTAATCCCTATGGCCTGTTTCCCTCTTGGCAGAGCTACTATAGTCCATACTTTGTTTCGTTCAAACTGTAGAAGCTCTTCTTGCATAGCATCCACCCAGTTTGGGTCGTTCAGGGCCTCATAAATCTTTTTCGGTTCAATCACACTAATAAAGTTGGTAAAAAAACAAAAATTTGCAGAAGCTGATCTTGTTTTTACCTTATCAGAAGGATTACCGATGATTTGTGTTTGAGGATGGCTTTTTGTCCATTGAGTTGTTCGTGGAAGATGATCATTTGAGTCATCAAGTTGAACTTCTGTAGTTGAAGTGGTTGATGGTTCAGCTTCTGTAGGAATGGGTATTATGGTTGGGATTTCCTTCTCTATAGGTATTGTGGTTTCATCTTCACTTCCCTCTGGCGTTCCTTCTGTTGTTGCTTCTTCTGTTGGATTTAGAATTTGGATAACCTCTGTTGCAGAATCTTTTGTCGTCGTATCTTCTGTTAGATTTTCAGTACCTGTAGAATTTGTAGTAGAGGATGAGGGATTAAATGGATCAGACAGAGTGATACTTACTTTGTTTACAGGTGATTCTGCAGAGGTGCTTTTTGTTCCAGCAGAGGGATCAACGTCGTTGTTGAACATCTCTTGAAATAGAAGACTTAAATCTTCATTTGTTTTTGAGATGCCAGAGGTTTCCATGTTTAGCCCGAGTTCTAAACTGAGTTGTTCAAAAGTCTTCTGGAAAGAGTCATCAAATGACACATTGATGCTTTCTACTATCGCGCGTGACTTCAGAAGGTAAACTCTGTAGGCTTTGGAAGCGGCAGAGTACCCGATGAACTTGCCTTTGTCAGCCTTTTCTTCAAACTTTCCTCTTGAGTCTCTGTCGTTTAAGACAAAGCATTTGCATCCAAACACATGGAGAAACTTGATGTTTGGTCGTCATTTGTTGATTAGTTCATAAGGAGTTTTGATGTGTCTTTTCACGATTGTTGAACGATTTTGGGTATAACAAGCTGTTGAAATTGCTTCTGCCCAAAAGGTCATTGGTAATCCACATGCAGAAAGCATGGTTCTTGCAGCCTCCACTAGCGTGCGGTTCTTTGGTTCGACCACGCCATTCTGTTGTGGGGTGCGAGCTGCAGAGAAGTTCTGGGATATTCCTTCTTCTGTGAGATAGGCGTCAATGACAGAGTTTTTGAATTCTATGCCATTGTCACTTCGTAACTTCAGAATTCTGCACTCATAAAGAACTTGGATTCTTTTCATTAGATTAATCAAGATGCATGGAACATCTGATTTCTTTTTGACAAATTCAACCCATGTAAATCGTGAAAACTCATCAATTAAGACAAGTATATATTTCTAGCCACCTAGGCTCTGTATAGCGATTGGACCGCATAGGTCAACGTGATGCATGTACAGAGGTCTAGGACAAGACACATCAGATTTGCCTTTGTGGGAAGCTCTTTTGAGTTTTCCCATTTCACAGGCAGAGCATAAATGATCCTTATTGAACTTAACATTTGGTAAGCCTTTGACCAGATCAAGTTTTACCAGTTTATCTAGAGTGTGAAAGTTTAAGTGACAGAACCTGTTGTGCCATAGCCAGGCTTCTTCACTTTTGCTTGCAACAAGACAAATGTTGTCCTTGTTTTTGGCATTGAAGTTCATTAAATACAGATCACCTTTTCTTTTGGCTCGCAGAAGTTCAATTCCTGTGTCTTCACTTAGAAGAGAGCAGAATGTTCTTTTGAACAGTACATCGAATCCTGTGTCACAAAGTTGGCTTACACTGAGTAGGTTGTGTTTTAGGCCATCCACATATGCAACTTTGTGTACTGTGATATTCTCTTTCTTTATGACTCCATAACCTTTTATATGCCCCTTTTTGTTATCTCCAAAAGTCACTGATCCACCATCTTGTTTTTCTTGGAATGTGGATAGAAGACTTATGTTGCCAGTCATGTGCCTTGAGCATTCGGAGTCTAGATACCATATTGGCACAAACTGCTTCTGCAAAATAATCACAGAGATTTAGGTACCCATATCCACATGTGTCCAGTTTCGTCAGAATTTTTCAAGTTTGCCTTGGCATTCTTGAAATACATTTTATTTTTTGTTGAAGAATCAGTTTGTTTCTCTTTCATATTTGATTTAGCTGCAGAGAGAAAACAATTTGAACTACAGAAATGATTATTTAACATGAACATTAGATCAAAGCAATGACAATATTGAACATCAGAGGTGATTTGCTTGAAATTTTTATTGAAAACTTTAAACTGGGCCACAGAGGCATTACATTCTATTCTAGCATATGGCTTCTTATTACTAGAAGATTTATGTAGATTAGATTGTTGGCAAAAATCTTTGTTTGTAGCAGCCTTCTGTGAGTCCCTTCTGTGGTGAACTTCTGTTGATTTCACTGTCACAGATGAAAAAGATTTGTTAGGTTTTGTCCATTTACCTTTCTGTTGCCATGTTGGTTTTTCTTTTATTTTTAAGGGTTTTAAAAATTTTGAATCTTTTAGATTTTGAGAGGACATTAACTTCTTTTGTTTCAACTTTTCGAGCTCAATAGAGGTTTTGGTTTGTAAGCACATATTCATAAAGTCAGGACAAATAGGAATTCCAGTGATTTTCCCTTTTGGAGAAATAGTTCTGTTAAGAACTTCAGGGGTTTGTTTAACAACCTCTGTGTCACAAGGAGACTTTTCTATTCTGTCAGCCTCTGATTCGTCAGATGATGAATCGTCCTCATATACAGAGGTTGAGTCATCAATATTTCTTTCGACAGAGGCTGGACTTTCCGAGCATGTGTCATACTTGCTTTATTCCTCTGAAAGATTACTTTCTAAGTCAACAGAGGTGTCTGACAAGATCTCTTCAGAGAGTTTTTGATCTACAGAAGGTGTATATGAATTTTTTAACATATCTATTTTCCCAATTTCCATAATTTCCTTTTCAATTTTATTTCTTTGTTTTTCTTCTGAAAGGTTTGGTTTTAACTCAAGTGCTTCTGCAGATAATTTCTTTTCAGAATCTATTGTGCAGACAAAGGCAACTTGAGTTTGAGTCTCTGGTTTACCAAACTTAAAGATTCCTATCTGATCTTGAGTTTTCAGATATCTCTTTGGTTTGGATCCTCTTTTGATAGAGGTTGAAGGTGATAAGTCTGTGTTTTCAAACCACACATTTATCATCTTCATGGGTTTCCTTAAGTGAGGTTCCCCAGATATTTTTACTCTCTTACTTACAGAGATTAAGTTTGGAAAATTAGGTTTGTTGACTTTTCCTACTGTAAATAGAGATGATAGAGGTTTAATTTTTTTTGTTTTCTGTACCTTGGTTAATATCACTGTACCCAATACCTCGTCTTCCTATTTGAGTATTTATTTTCTCATACACCTTTTGAGCATCACGATAATTTTTAATTAAAACATCTTTTCTAAGTAGATCTTGCCAAAGGACTTCTCTTTCCTTTTGAAAATATTCTTTAAGAGCTAAAATGTTAAGTCTGTCGCTCTCAGAATCTGAAAGTTCTTTTGTTTTGGATTTTAACAATGTATTTAATTCAGAAATTTTCTCTTTTAAAGGAAAAAGATTCTTGTTCCAGTGTGCTTCTAAGTCTTCCTTTTCTTTGAAAATCTTTGCTTTTTCTTCAGTGAGAAGTCTAGCTTCTCTTTCATAAAAAGTGAGCTTTTTCTGAATATCATCACAAGTCTTTTTCAGTTTAACATTTTCAGTTTAAATATAAGCAAATCAACTTCTGTAGTACTAGAGATGGAGTTTGAAGTAGATACCTCAGTGTCAAAGTCGGAGCTGATGTTTGCCATGCCACAGAACAAGGCATTTTTGGTGAATTCTTCATCAGAGGTTGTATCTGACTCCCAATCTTCCTTGTTCACCACTTTGTTCGCCATGAGTGATTTTTGAGCATAATACTCGGCTTTCTTTTTGTAAAAAGCTGAGTCCTTCTGTGGGCGATTTGATATGCTTCTACATTCATTGGCAAAGTGGCCTGGCTTCCCACAGTTGTAGCAACCTTGGTTCTGGGAGTTATTACCCGTACGATCGTCAGTCTTCTGTCGGTCACCACCTTTTTCCGATCTGCATTCATTTGCATAATGACTAGGCTTGCCACACTTGTAGCATTCTTGTGGTGTGTAGCTTGTCTTGTCATCTGACCTCTGTCGGTCATTTCCTCTGTTGTATCTTTCACTCGACCTCTGTTGGTCGTTACTTCTATCGTCTGACCTCTGTCGGTCAATTGATTCTTCTCTTTTTCCTTGATCCCTTCTATTCCAATCTTCTCTTCTCTCTCTGCCATATCTATCATTTCCAGAATTCTTTTGGTTTCCTCTGAATTCTCTTGTCAATAGAGCTAAGGATGTAGCTATCGATGCCAGAGTAATTTCCCCTTCTTCCACAATCTCTTCATCTTCGCTGTCAACCACTACCATCTTTTTCTTTTTCTCCTTCTTCCTTTCCTCTGTAGTTCTTTCTTTCCTCGTCCTCTCTGTATCTTCTGTAGTTTTGCCAACCAAAGCAAGAGGTGCAGTGGTCAGTGTCTTTGTTTGTGCGATTTGAGGCTCTTGACCAGCTAATGTTCCGTAGAGGTCTGAAAGAGTCCAGGAGTCTAAATCTTGATTGGTTTGTAAAGACATAGATAGCTGGAGCCATTCTTTGTTCAGACTTTTGAGAAACATGACATTATTCTCTTCAGAAGTTCTGTGGATGCCAAACTTTTTGCAGTTATTGATCAAAGTGTTGAACCTGTCGTATGTTGTCTGCAGAGATTCATTTGTCAGGGCTTTAAAAGCGTAATACTCATTTATGTATTGAGCCCTTTGGTTTTTCTGAGTTTTAGCTCCCCCTTCAAGTTGTTTTTCCAGTTCTTTCCAAAGATCATACGAGGATTCGCATGCATCTAAAGACTGGAAGAGTTCGTTGGGGATTGCCATAATCAGAATTCTTTTTGTTTTCTGCGCGAGTTCATCTTTTATTTTGTCTTGATCTGACCAACCATCCCTGGTTTTAGGTTTTTGATGCTCAGGGATTTCAGGAGTGTCAGCTGTCGCTGGTACACGAGGTACTATTAACATAGGAACATTAGGAGGATTATAAAGGTATTATACGAGCTCTTTATCAGTACCTTCAAAAAAATGGATCATTCTTATTTTCCATTGATGATACTCATTTCGAAGAAGAGATGGTGGTTTGGTTAATGAACCAGCTGAGAAGAAATTTTGTGCGTTTGCCATTTTAAGAGTGGAAAGATTTAAAATGAAGATATGACACGAAAAAGTACGAAAGAAAAATCTGGAAAGATTTTCTGGGTTTGGAAGCTCTTAACAGTGCACTTTTATGGAGTTTTAACTAAAGAAACAGTTTCTCTTGATTTACCAGATATCGAATAAATCGATAATGGCTGAAAAGTAGAATCTGTTTGAAGAAATGAATAGCAGGTTAAAATCAGACCATGTTTCTATCAATAATCTTGTTAAACGAGGATCGCTTGATATTGAAAAACCAAGCTTTGCTCTGATACCAATTGTTGGTTCCCGTTTTGCTTAGACAAGATTAACAGATCTATTAGTTCGAGTTTATGTTTGATGCGGAAGCGTATTTGAAGAACTAACAGATAAGTTTGTATAGAAACAATACAGAATATCAAATAAACAGTATATGAAGAACAGATGAATATCTCAATGTTTTCCTGTATTTGATGAAGAACACTAATAATAGATTTGACGTTAATTGTGTGTGTGTTTTTCTTGTATCTCAACTTGTAAGGAAGAACTCAACACGAGTCTTCCTTTTATACTACTACAAAAGAACTATTCTAGACAAAAGGACTAATGCTACAGGAAAGAAGGGATGACATGAACAGTTGGAAATCTGCATGTATTAAATGCGCTAATATCAACATGCAAGGATTCCTATCAGAGTTTGACACGTGTTTGTTGTCTGACTATGCCTTGTACAAGTTGATGAACGGACCCTGGAACAGTAGCAAGATATTTCTGTAACAGTGGTAAGATATTTCTTCAACAGTGGCAAGATATTATAAATATCTTCCAAGTCTTCAGTCTGAACCGCAGAGGCTCTGTCAAGGGTGACAGAGGTTCTGCGGCTCGGTCCTTGGTGAGCATTCTTCTGTAGATCCTTCTTTGGTCCTTTGTGAGTAGTCTTCTGTAGATTCTTGAGACTTGGTGTTCCTTGGACGATCGTTTGCTTCGGCAGAGCTTCTGTGGAACACCGTAGAGCTTCTGTGGAAATCTTTCATACTTAGCCTATTTTTCAATACTTCTAATATTATGAATATTTGGAGCTAACAGGAAGATTAATTTACCTTACTCACTTTCGACCGGACATTGCATATACCGTTGGCGTTCTATCCCGGTTCATGCACCGTCCAACAAGGCATCATTTTGGAGCTTCAACGAGAGTTCTTCACTACTTAGCAGGTACAAAAGCTTATGGAATATGGTTTTGCAAAAGTGAAGACTTCAAGCTTAAAGGATTCACGGATAGCGATTGGGCCGGCTCTAAGGGTGATATGAGAAGTACTTCAGGCCATTGTTTTATGCTAGGATCATCCGCAATATCCTGGAGTTCAAAAAAACAGGCCACAATGGCTCTTTCCTCGACAGAAGCCGAATACGTAGCAGCTACTGCAGCAAGTTGTCAAGCGGTCTGGCTTAGACGTGTTCTCAGTGACTTGGGGCATGAACAAAATGAAGCTACTAGCATTAAGTGTGACAATAAGTCAGCAATTTTGCTAGCAAAGAATCACTTTTACCATAGCCGAACCAAGCATATCGAGATCAAGCACCATTTTATAAGAGAGCTGATTGCAAAGGGTGAAATCCAACTCGAAGAATGTCGAAGTCATGAACAAGTTGCAGATATTTTAACAAAGAGTCTGCCTCAAGCAAAACATGAATAAATCAACATCGAACTCGGAGTCTTCGACGCTCGAATGAATGGGGAGTGTTGAGATTTTGTTTTTCATTCTCCCGTATTGTTAGCTTGTTTGAATAAGTCCACTGTGCTTTAATCAAGCCAGTAGTTTATTCCAAGTTGTTAAAGTTTTTTAGGCTTATTTTTCTTTTCGTCAGTTAAGGTACTGCCTATTTAAAGTCTTTGCTCTTCATTCAATAAAACAAGCAAGTAGCAGCATAAAATCCTTGCATTTGTTAAACTATTTCCAACATCACCGAATCAGCCCGAAAACCCAGATTTAATCTTCTGAATGGTAGCAACATTTGTTTTGAAAGACAACGCCAATACTTGATCATCAATAGTCGTATTAAAAACCGAATTCGGAACTGAAACAGTCCCTGGGCTCGCACTTCCTAAGGCTGAAAGATCCAAAGCTGGATCCTTGGTGTTGCTGTTAAACTGAAAGTGAACAAGTCCCTTTAGGAACACAAAGATGTCACCTTGTTGCAGTGTCTGAATAAACAGCTTGTTTGTGGTGTCAACAAACCCAACTTCTAAAGAACCCATGAGAACAAACAACAACTCGGAAGCCCGCGGATGGGTGTGTGGTGGGTTAACGGTGCCGTTAGGGAACTGGAGTACAGCATAAGAAACGCTCTGACCGTTAAAAGCTAGGAACTCAGCCATGGTTGCTTTCAATACCTTAAAAGTTGTCGGAAATGGTGTACCCACAAGTGATCGCATTGCGGGGAAGGTGAAGAAGTTTCCGTCCAGGGGCAGGCCTGTAGATGGTGGGGCAATGAAGTCTAAGAGAATGTCCGGATCTCCAGCCATTGATATTTGCAGAGTGGCGCATGAAACTGTAACAAGTAGAAAGAAAAGTTGAAACTTTGATGCCATCTTTGAAACCAGAAATCTATAGATGTGTTGCTCTTCGATTAATTAATTGCAGAGATAACTTATTTATACATTCCAAACAATGAGCTTATTTAAGGTAACCAAAGGATATGCCTTATATATGCTTGTGATCGTTTACAAAGGGTTTTTGTATAATTAGTTTTAACGCGACAACAAATTAATAAATTGGTGTTTATATTACTCAACTTTGTAAGTCCAAACAATTATGTTGTCTTGTGGAAAATGGAAAGGTGTTCCCATATGACGACAAAATGTTTTTGGGTGTACTAACTGTAAAGGATACAATCACATCCTAATTGTATATTGTCTGTATCAATTATGATTTAGTCATATCTTTTAATTATAGTATTTTGTATCAGATCATATCTCCAAGATACGATCCTGTGTATCAATCATATCCTCAAGATATGATCAGCCTGTATATATATATCTCTTATCAATGATCAATACAATATACTTTTCCATACTTTCATATGGTATCAGAGCAGAGTGTCTGATATTTTCTTCCCCTTCCATTTATTTTTCTTCTTCGAGTAGCTACACAATGGTGACAAACACCATACCCAACGGCATTGAGCCAACAAAACCGCTCATTGTCGTCAATCTCACCAACATCATAAAGCTTTCCTCGACAAACTATATCTCGTGGAAACTTCAAATCGAGGCTACACTAGTCGGTCTCAGCCTCTTCAAGTTTCCTAATGGCACACATCCTTCTCCAGCTACAACCATCGAGAAAGACAACAAATCAAGTCCCAACCCGGAATACGAAACATGGTTGCGTCAAGATCGTCTACTCTATGGGGCTCTCATTGGCACCCTTGAATAGTCTGTTGTACCTCTGGGTTGTCTTACCACCACTTCCAATGCCTTGTGGGATACCCTTGCCATAACTTTTGCTAGCTCCTCTCGAGGTCACATCAAGCAACTCAAGGCTCGGTTTAAGGCTACAACCAAAGGACCAAGATCAATCACGGAGTTCATGAATGTTGTCAAGGCATGCACCGACCAGTTGGCTCTACTTGGGGATCCTATCAAAAATGATGACATTATTGATAAGATCCTTGAAGGATTGGACTCCTCCTATCAAGGAGTCATTGATGCCGTAAACGCACGCGATGCTCCCATTTCTTTTGCTGAGTTACATGAAAAGCTAATCAACAAAGAGCTTACTCTCCAATCTCAACACACGCTTGCTGTCTTACCAGCGTCAGCCCATGTCACCACTACTCGTCCCAATCACCACCATCACAACCCTTCAACCAATCATTCTCGACCTAAACCCACCCACCCAATCGCCACACACCGACCTTCCTCTGGTTCATCTGCCCCTTACACAGGCTCTCGTCCTTTTTTAAGGAAGTGTCAATGGTGCCACACCAAAGGCCACTCCCTTCAAAAGTGCCATGTATTTGCCTCTAAACACCCGTCTCTTCAACCTCCTCCACCACCCGCCTATACCAATCATACACCTCAAGCCAATGTTGCCACAACCGCCTCCCTCAACATGTCATCTCCTTGGCTACTTGACTCTGGTGCCTCTCATCACGTCACCCAGGATCTGTCAAATCTCTCCCTTCACCAACCGTATGATGGCATTGAAGAAATAATCAATGGTGATGGTTCCGGCTTACCAATCACTCATATTGGTTCATCTCTTCTCTCTACTCCTTCTAAATCTCTTTCTCTTTCTAATGTATTATGTGTTCCCACCATGCATCGTAATATTCTTTCCATTTCTAAACTTTGCCTTGACAATAATCTAACCATTGAGTTCATGTCTGATAATTTTCTTGTTAAGAATCGGACCACGGGGGAACTCCTTCTCCCGGGACCCGCTAGGAACGGAATCTATGAACTTCCATCATTTTTCCCTTCCATTGTGGCGTTTTCAAGTGTCAAAGCTTCTGCTATCAACTGGCACCATCGATTAGGACATCCATCCCTAACGGTCTTCAAGTCGGTAGTTTCTACTTTTAATCTTAATGTCACCAGTAATCTTTCTTTCAATTGCAATGCTTGCCAATGTAATAAGAGTCACAAGCTCCCCTTTAATCAAAATACCTTATCTTCACATGCACCTCTTGATATTATTTACACCGATCTATGGACCTCTGCCGTTTATTCTCTTGATGGTTTCAAATATTACATAATATTTGTCGATCATTTCACGCGATATATCTGGTTTTATCCACTCAAACGAAAGTCTGATACAAAAGATGTTTTCATCAGGTTCAAAGCTCTCGTAGAAAAATTCTTTCAGAAATCAATTAAAATTGTATACTGCGATAATGGTGGCGAATATCAATCCCTCTCTCACTTTCTCACTATCGATGGCATATCTCATCTCACCACTCCTCCACATACACCGGAACACAACGGCTTTGCAGAACGAAGACATCGACACATCGTTGAAACGGGGCTTTCCCTTCTCTCTCACGCAAAATTACCTCTCTCCTTTTGGTCTCTTGCCTTCACTATAGCATCCTATCTCATTAATCGCCTTCCAACCACCACTCTCGTTGGAAAATCACCGTTCTACTGTCTCTTTGGTACACCACCCAACTATCTCAAACTTCTAAGTTTTGGTTGCCTTTGTTATCCATGGCTTCGTCCTTACGCTCAACACAAACTCGACTCTCGTTCTCTTCCTTGCATCTTTGTAGGTTACTCAGCCACTCAAAGTGCTTACTATTGCCTTGATCCACACACTAATAAGACGTATGTCTCACGTCACGTGCGTTTTGTTGAGGATCAATACCCATACACACAACTCACCTTAACCACTACACCCACTTCCTATCTGACACCCGATACATGGTGTCCCATCGTTATACCTCTTATCTCTCATCAGTCTCCGTCTTCCACTCCCACATCACCCATCCCTTCCTCACCTCCCCCTACCGGTCCATCTCATGATACTGAAATCCCACCATTGCCGCTCTCTGAACCACCTTCCCCTCCATCCATGCCAACCACCACTACCACTACTGTTCCCCTTCCTAACACCCATGTTTCTCCAACACCAGCCCAACATCCTCCGACTACTATTATCACTCGATCTAGGAACAACATTCATAAACCTAACCCAAAGTATGCCCATCTCACCACCCTGACACCAAAACCCCACGAACCCACTACTATTAGACATGCCCTCAATGACCCGTTATGGCGGCAAGCTATGCTTGATACGATGCAAATGGGTGTTTCGCATTAAGTACAAACCAGACGGTTCTGTTGAACGCTACCGTGCAAGGCTGGTTGCAAAAGGTTTTCAACAACGTGCAGGTATTGACTACACAGACACCTTCAGTCCGGTGGTGAGACCAGCCACAATAAGAACTCTCCTCAGTCTAGCAGTAACAAATAAGTGGCATATAAGGCAGCTTGACATTAATAATGCCTTCTTGAATGGCAATCTTCAAGAATAATGGCGCAACCTCCAGGGTTCCAGGATAATACATTTCCCAAGTTTGTGTGCAAGCTTCGAAAAGCAATCTATGGCTTAAAGCAAGCTCCGAGGGCTTGGTATACTGAGCTCACATCCTTTCTCCTCAATGTTGGGTTCAAACGGTCCATTTCTGATGCATCATTATTCATCAATCAATCGTATTCAGAACCTATGTATCTCATTTTCTATGTGGATGACATAGTTCTCACAGGACCAAACTCGCATACCTTGGAGGAATTCATACATCAGCTAGCCCACAAATTTGCACTCAAGGATCTTTCACTAGTACAAAAATTGGCTTTTGCCACGGTTTTGAAAATTAAAGTTAGTCACGGTTGGGTTTAAAACTGTGGCTAAAAGTTATCAATAATGTTTGAGTATTGGATTAGCCACGGCTTAACTCAAAATCTGTGACCATTACAAAAAATGTTTACACATAATGCCATGGTTTAGATAAAACAGTGACTAAATGGTACGTTACGGCCACAATCATTTTCCGTGGCAAGTAGTGACTAAAAACTGTGGCCATAGACAGACATATAGCCATGGTTTTTTTGTCTAAACCATGGTTTTATATTGTAACGGTTATTAACTGTGGCCATATATTGACATATGGCCACATGAAGGAAATTTTCTGTGACCAAGAGAAATGTATATATAGCCACAAAAATATGTAAAACGTGGCCAAAAGTCGCGGTTGTTTATAGCCATGGTTTTTATTATTTTGTGTTGCCAAAAGGTAACTAGTAGTCACGTTTATAAATATTAAACGTAACTATATGTGATGATTTCGCCACAGTTAATATGGAATGTGTGTAACTATACGTCTTGAATTGATCACTGTTTTATTATTTTGTGTGACCAAAATGTAAATTATAGTCACGTTTCTAAAAATTAAGCGTAACTATATGTCATGTATTTGGCTATGGTTTTTAATATATTTTGTGACCATATGGGTAACTGGTAGCCATAATTCAACATATTAAGCGTAACTGCCACAGTTTTCTATTAGTTTGTGTGACCAAAAGGTAACCTATAGCCACGTTTCTTAAAATTAAGCGTAACTATATGTCATGAATTTGGCTACGGTTTTTTATATTTTTAGTGACCAAAAGGTAATATATATATAGCCACATTTCTAAAAAATAAACGTAACTATATGTCATGAATTTTGCTATGGTTTTAATATTTTGTGTGACCAAAAGGTAACCAATAGTCACGTTTCTAAAAATTACACGTAACTATGTCATCAATTTGGCTATGGTTTTTAATATTTTGTGTAACCAAAAGGTAATCGATAGCAATAATTGTACATATTAAGTGTAATTGTATGCCGTGAATTAGCCACAATTTTCTATTATTTTGTGTGACCAAAAGGTAACCTATAGCCACGTTTCTTAAAATTAAGCGTAGCTATATGTCATGAATTTGGCTACGGTTTTTTATATTTTTAGTGACCAAAAGGTAACATATATAGCCACATTTCTAAAAATTAAACGTTAATATATGTCATGAATTTTGCTATGGTTTTAATATTTTGTGTGACCAAAAGGTAACCTATAGTCACGTTTCTAAAAATTAAACGTAACTATATGTCATCAATTTGGCTATGGTTTTTAATATTTTGTGTAACCAAAAGATAATCGGTAGCAATAATTGTACATATTAAGGATAAACATATGTCATGAATTAACCACATTTTTATTATTCCATGTGACCAAAACAAAAACAATAATCATAGTTATAAAGATTAAAAGTAATTATATGTAACAAATTAAATCATCATGGTTAATATAAAATTTGTGTAGTGTAAGCATAACTAATGACACTGCTAAACTAAATATGTATGGCTTTAGGGTTATGTATGGTCATGTTAAAAATCGCATGACCATGGTTTATTTTGAATCCATGAGCTAGCTTTTGAATTTACCTATTTTGTATTTTTCAGTGTTTTTTTCTGTGAAATCTGGATTATTCTCAAATTGGCATAATCTTTAGAATATGTTCCAAAAAGCTTCTTTAAAAGTATTTATTAGAGACATTTTCCAGCATTGAGACGGTTTGTATAAAAGATATTTTTAGAGTTGTAATAACTAGTAAACGAATGCACGTATGTCACTTAGATATGACACTCAATTTGATCTTTTAAGCTCAAATATTCCAAACTAAAACCGAAAATCTACTTGGCATAAATACATTACTTCAAAATATTTTTGACTTTTGAGAGTTGTAATAACTAGTAAACGAATAAAAATGGAACTTGATAACTATTATTAACTACGGAAACGAAACGGGAACTTTATCCTATAAAAGGAACATCAAATAAAAGAATATAAATTCACCTATGACTTTCTTCAAACACTTGGTGTGCAAAACAAATAAATCATGAACCCAAAACTTTACCGATTAAAAAAAGCCAAAACCAATAACATCACAATGCAAAATAAACTAATGACTAACAAAATATGGTTGTCCAAACGCAAAATAAATTAACAGTACTTCAATTATGTAAATTCACCAAACGTATAAACCAAACCTTAAGAAAGAGTAACAAAAATAAAAACAAAAGCACTTAAATTTCACCAATTGCAATCCTCCCTGGCCAACTAAAACAAACTTGAATCAAACTAGAATAAGAAAGTCAAATGGAAGAACCTGTTGATTGCAAAGTAGCCCAAGTTGTTCGATTTAGTTGCCGAACAAACCAAAAAACACAACAACAACAACAACCTCTGTTTTTGATGCGTTTGTTGCTGCCAAAACAGCCCCAAATCGAGCCTTCTATAGAATCTTTCGTACCTCAATTCAATCCACAAAAATGGGCAGCCCATGGATCTGTCTTTTTTTATCTTTATAACCCAACCAACCAAAGCCCAACAATTGATTTTTTTCAATTAAAGAACCCAATAAGAAGTAAAGAGCTGCTGTCCAGCACACCGTTTCCGACTTCGAGGTCAGATTCGACCCAGATTCACTCCGAATTTGCAGAAACGTAAAACACAAAGATTGTTCGTCTGTGTCTTGGCTTTCCGGAACGTCTTGAATCGCCTCAAACGGAGCTCGAATGAGTGAGATATGGTCAAAACTCCACAGTCGCGCAAAGCTGTAAAAAATTCACCTTTTGTTAACAGACCACTTAACAGACCACCTACCACTTAACAGACGACCTACCACTTTACAAACCACTTAACGGACCACTTACCACTTAACAAGACCACTTACCACCTAACAGAACCACTTACCACTTAACATACCACTTAACGGACCACTTACCACTTAACAAACCACTTAACGGACCACTTACCACTTAGCATACCACTTAACAGACTTGAAGCTAAATTAACAAAATGGCCTTTTCACTCTAATAGACCTTAAAGATAAATGATAACATCAATTACTGAATAGAAAACGAGAGTACGGGTATAATAACTAATAGTAGAATACATAAGCAATAAATTGTCACGGAAAATCAGGTGGGAATCAAATATTGAACATTGAAACCAAACAGGAAGTATATAAGATTTGTGACTAACTTCAGCACCAAAATAGAACCTAATCAGCTTTTGATCCGCCTAATAACTATTATCATTCAAACATAAGGGAATATAAGGGGCCGTTTACCGAAACTTTAAAAAACACGATATACTTAAAAATATATATAACGAAGGTACGAGAGAAAGACAACCAAATGAACAACCAAAAGTTTTATATACCAATGTCAACTATAAACCGTTAAGAGAGTTGGAGCATGTCAGTTTGCTTTGTGTATAGTTATACCCCGACAATCGGTCCGAAAGTAATCATCCCGAGATTCCTTACCCATATCAAGCGGATCTACACGCGGCAAGATGTTATCATTGTGAGAAAGAATTAATGTACTAAATTCCTCGTCGACATCATCATAGGCATCTCTGTAGTTTTTAGAAGGTGTCATGAAGACGAGAGACTTCTTCTTATCAAGTTGGTCCTTCACATAGAAAACCTGTTTAGCTTGTGATGCTAAAATGAATGGATCATCCTTATGTCCTAACATATTAAGATCAACCAAGATGTAGCCAAGACCATCTTTTTTGACTCCCTATTTATTGTCGACCCAATCACACTTGAAAAGAGGAACTTTTCTTGTATGATAATCTAGCACCCATATCTCTTGTAAAACACCATAATAAAACGCTTGACCATAGGTTACACCATCTCTGGAAATGTGCATGTCAGTTGCCTCTACACCAACCCCACTATTCTAGTAGATTCTACCTCACGAGATTTTATGCGAAACAGGTATCCATTGATGTGATATGCGGCGTACTTCAAAACCTCAAGGCGTGGGCCATGCGATATCCACCTTAAGATTTCTCCAATATTTTCTTTAGAGACGGCCAACTCTCTCTAGACCTAAAAATAAACATAAGCATTAGCTTTCAAATTAAAAGAAAATTAACATAGAAAAAATAACTTTTACCTCATCTCTTAACCATTGGCCAAACATTTTACTATGCTCTTTCTCCAGCCATGCTTGTCGTTGTGAAGGATGTTGGTTTTTCAAATAGTCCATGTGTCGACTGGAAAATACAAAGATCAATTTCATACTTATTTATAACAGTTGTACAATTAAAAAATAAATAAGTATCTAATACTTACTCGATATAAGGCTCAACTTCAAGTGTATTATGCAATACATAGAAATGCGCTTTCAACAACATTTCGGAACAAACTTTCATCAATTTACCGGCTGACACTGGTCTTCCCTCACTAATATACTGAGAATCCTCACCATTGTCATTTGTGTTATGCTTGTCAGGGGGATGCCTACCGTCTTCATGCTTCTTTGGTAATCACTGAAAAACTCAATGGTCTCTTCTGCAATATTCTCTTCAGCGATGCATCCTTCTGGTTTATTTTTGTTTCGCACATGACCTTTGATAACCTTCATACACCTTTCGAACGGATACATCCATCGAAAGCATACTGGATCACATAATTTCACTTCCCTAGTAAGATGCACGGTTAAATGAATCATGATATCAAAAAAAGATGGAGGAAAGTATTTCTCAAGCAAGCATAATGTCACACAAAGTTCTTGTTGCAGTTTATCCAACTCTTCCACGTTGATTTCTTTCCTAGATATCGATGTGAAAAAGAAACTGTTAGCTTTAATTAGTCCCTAATTTATATGAATGTTTTATAAAGAAATAGTGTCAACGACTTATTTGTATTTGTTGAGTGTCAAGGGCTAATATTGTAAATAACCAATTGTTGTTTTTGGTTATAAAGTCTTGTCTTAGAGTTTATTAGGTTAAGCCTCCTAGCCTCCATTTTGAAAGAGTCAGACGTATAGAGAAAGAGAGCTTCAAGAGTGAGTTGTGCTTATTTCATATATTGTAAACTCCTCTTTATTAGTCAAAATACAAAGATTATTGCTATTAATATTGTTACTTGTTATATCTGGGTTCCAACAATTGGTATCAGAGCCAAACAGATTCGAATTTGTGCTTCAATCCATTGTTTTTTTATCAATTTTCGGAGTTTAATTTTGCTGCACTTTGTTTTGCTTCGGAAAACCACTTTCTGTTGGTTTTTGGACAAAACACCAAGCATTAAAGTTTCTTAGAATAGTGTCACGAACCTGTGTACCAAATTTCAGCTCAACCCGATCATTTTTGAAAAATTTGACTCAAGAACATATGAATCTTCATCCTTAACTTTTATTTGCTGCACACGTTTTTGCTTCGAAAAATCATTTTCTGTCAGTTTTTGGACAAAACTCGAAGAATTAAAGCTGCCCAGAATATTCTCGTGCACCTACCTACCAAATTTCAGCTCAATCCGATAAGATTTGAAAAATTGACTCAAGTGCACAAATTCTACTTCTCACAAAGTATCTGTTAACGATCATTTTTTTCAAGTAACAATATGTCAAGACTAAAATTTAGTGCTGATGCTGATTTTCATTATTATTCTAAACTCAGTACTAATTTTCGCAAAATTATTCCTAATCTTGAGAAAGAGTTGGAAGAAAGGAACAAGAGCATTCTTATTGATTCTGATAAAATTACCAAGCTAGAAGAGGCAGGTAAACTCTTAACCAATGAGAATATTGAACTGAAAAGGAAACTATTTGAGTCTGAAAAGTTTTGTGAAAAGAAGAAAGAGAAGTTTGACGAAGATAAGACTGTTTTTGAAAAAGAGAAGAAACGACTTGAACTTAAATGTTTAAGTTTTTCTAAATTGATTTCTGATTTTGAAAAACTTGTGATTTGTGAAAGAGAGAAGATTGAAAAGGAGAAAACTACTTTTGAAACAAAATCTATGGAATTTTCTTGTAAAATTTCAAAATTACAGAAAACTCTTGAAAAGGAGAGGAAAGAGCATGATTTTGAAAGAAAAGAGTCTGAAAAGTTGAAGGTTGAAGGATTTCAAACAAAGTGTTTGAAAGATGATTTTGAGAAAGAAAGAAAGATTTTTAAAGCTGAAATGTCCAAATTGACAAAAAGACTTTCTCTTTTGTCAACTAAGATCATGTTGGAGAAGAGGTATAAATCTGATCTTCAAAAGATGTTTGATATGAATTTAAAAGAAAAGGAAGTTTTAGCTAAAAGGATTAAGGATTTTGACTTAGCAAACTCTTGTGCTGATCAATCAGTTAATCAAGTTTTTAGAAGAGTAAAAATGGTTTGGATAGTCAAAGGCTCTTCACTAGTTCAAAATGTTCGAAAGCCATATGTTTCTGTTGAACATAACAAGATCAGCAAAGCACTTCATGAAAATCCTAACAAAATAGGACCCATTTGGAAATGGGTACCAAAAATTGTTTGATCTGTCTTGCAGGTACATGGACTCCTTAATACATCTGTTAAGGACTCAGGCTTCAAAGTTCAATATGGACTCTTAAACACTCAGTTTAAGACTCATCTGTCAAAGACAATTGATTTCGGTGCACAACAATCAAGTAAAATGACAGCATGCTGGCAGATTTGCGATGCTGTCGTAAATTGATCATATCTTACTGATTAAGACTCCGATTGATGCGATTCAAAAGGCCCTGGATTCCTAAGACATAGATGAACAATTTTCGTGTTTTAAGAATTCAGAGATTCGAAATTTAAAAGGGTCATATGCATCGTTGAAGTAGACAACAGTGTGCTGATGGAAAGCTGATGGACAGATTTGCGCGACTGTGGTTAATCAACCATATCATTGTCGTACGAGCTCGAAAAGAGCACGCGGCCAAGCTTCTGCCGCACGCGACCAAGCCTCTGCCGCACGCGACCAAGCCTCTGCCGCACGCGACCAAACCTCTGTCGTCCACGACCAAACCTCTGCCGAGCAGAGACAACCTCTGCCGAGCAGCGACCAACCTCTGTCGAGCCGTGACGAAACCTCTGCCGAGCCTTTGTCAAGCGTTTGTCAAGCCGCGATCATTCTTTGTCGACCACTCAGACCAACTTCTAGCGACAACATAAGCTTTGGCTAAGATTTTTGCGACCACCCTCTGTGGTACTGTTCACCACAGAGCCTCTGTGAAACCCGACAGAGCCTCTGTGGACTGAACCTCTCCGACCGAACCACAGAGCCCGTAGCCCACGTCTTAGTACTTGCTGTCAGCTTTGCGCACCTGTCGTATTTTCAACAGAACTCCATCCTCGAAGCTCCAAATTTGATGAGTCCAGTTGCGTTGAACTCGTAAGACAAAGATGAAACTTTTTCATGTTTTGAGTTTGGTCTGAATCGGTGTTCTTATTGGTCAGAATCTCTGCTAAAGTCAGTATACATCTGCTGGACAGAAAGTTGTGTTTCACAAAAATCATCATCAGAGCTCTGTCGGCACTACGAGCAACCTCTGCCGCACAACCTCTGCTGACCAACCTCTGTGGTACTGTTCACCACAGAACCTCTGTGAAATCCGACAGAGCCTCTGTGGACTGAACCTCTGCGACTCAACCTCAGAGCCCGATTTATGTTTACTTGCTATCAGCTTTGCGCTGCTTCAGAAACATGCGCATAACGTTTGACTCGGTGCTCCAAATTACTCGATTCCAGTTGCATTGGAAAGATAATTGACAGACGCACGACTTTGATGCTTTGAGTTTTCTCAAATTATGTGTGCTGATATGCCAAAATCAGCTTCAAAGTCTGCTGTAAGGTGCTGGACCGAAAGCATTGCAAATTAATTCATGCTCCTTCCGCTTTCAAGAACGGTGTTCTCATTGTTTCTACATAATTCAGTGTAGGACCAGTACTTCAGATATGTTCAAATCAGAGTTTTGGCTGGTAATTTCTAAACTCTGATCCCCCGCACCTTGTATTTTTTTAAGTGGAATTATTTGTGCTGTTGGATATTCCTAACAAATGTGGAATCATCAAAGATGATTACCAACACTTTCTGATTCTTATAGGATATCTGATTTCAAATTGAGCGTAAATGAAATTTACTGCTCAATTTGAGGGGGAGAAAACAAATCAGATCTGACCATGTTCGTGTAAAGGTAAAATTTCTAAACCTTTAAACTCATCATTTTTAGAGAAAGGCCATCTTTAGAATGATAAAACCTCTTTCAAATGGTCAAACCACTTCTACATGCTAAAATGCTATATCTGCTATAGAAATTTGGATTTTAAATGCTTTTCTGAGACTACAAGTAGCCAGTGTGTGGAACAATCCAACCTCTAGGACAACAATTTCATGGGATCAATGAGTGAGCTTTATAGAACTTCTATGGATCACTTAAACCTGTGTTTCCTACCCAAGAAGTAAACCTTGAGTGGTTGAGGGGTGAAGGGTCTACATCAAAGAGTGGGGAGAAAACTCATCTGAGTTTTTCTCATCGTGCTTAAGAGGTAAAATTTAAAAAGAGAGTTTGGTTAGATGTGAGCTACATGATAAAAAGAAAGAGGTTGTGAGAACAGAGTCAAAAGAAATATACAACTCTGCACTATCTTTTTCTGAGCCGGGCAAGCCACATTACTGATTTATCACGACTCTTTGGTGATTATCATTGAAACAGGCAATTAGCCCATGCCAACTCTTGAATTAACCCCACCAACTACTCACTTCCTTCTCCACAAGGAACTGTTTCACTTTTCCACGGGGAAGCAGCACATATGTTATCTGATCTTTCTTTGGAAGGTTAGATATTGAAAAGAAGGAAAGTTGCCCCACCTTCACACTTCACTCATGCACATTGAGTCTGTGGAAACCTGTTATGTCCAAACAGTTTACACACTTTTGAGCTTAATAGATAATATTCTATTTTCTTCCACACAATATCACGAATCTTTGTGATTCCACATGCATATCTATGTGATATTGCCAAGAACAGTTTGAGAAGTTTATTTTTTAATTTACTTCAATGATAACTGGAAGTCCTGTCAGAGCTTCATCATTGCCAACTCTGAGCATAGGCCACACAATTTTTTTAATTGTTGTGATAATAGTTGTTATTGTGCTTCTATGTTAGATGATTACCCCTGGTTACTTATTCTTTAATGCAGATTCTCATGAGCCGAATATGCTTGCTACTCAACCATCTTATCAGTTTATCTACCAACGACTATTACTCAAACTGGTTATACAAGCTTCCGCACTTTAAATCGTTCTCTGATTGTTTGAGTTTAATCTATGGGAGATAACTGGGATCTGAAAAGCAAAGAAACATTCAAGGGGGAGTATGCAACGATCAAGGGGGAGTTAAAGAAGAAATTGAAGCAACTGACATTGTGGAAGATCAGGAAAAGAAGACTCTCACAAGACTTGAAGATTGACACACCAACGCCTCTAAAGAAAGCAAGGGGGAGACTACTAGATGATGCTTTCTTTATAAAACATTAGGGGGAGATTGTTAACTTTAATTAGTCCCTAATTTATATGAATGGTTTATAAAGAAAGAGTGTCAAGGACTTATTTGTATTTGTTGAGTGTCAAGGGCTAATATTGTAAATAACCAATTGTTGTTTTTGGTTATAAAGTCTTGTCTTAGAGTTTATTAGGTTAAGCCTCCTAGCCTCCATTTTGAAAGAGTCAGACGTATAGAGAAAGAGAGCTTCAAGAGTGAGTTGTGCTTATTTCATATATTGTAAACTCCTCTTTATTAGTCAAAATACAAAGATTATTGCTATTAATATTGTTATTTGTTATATCTGGGTTCCAACAGAAACAGAACCTGATAATAGCATATCTCGTCGGTTTTGGCATAATTGATCGTATCGCAATGGGCAAAAATTGTTGCATTAACATGTGATAGTCATGCGATTTAAGTCCAAACAATTTACAATCTTTTCGACTCACGAGGCTGGCAAAGTTTGAACAATACCCTTGTGGAACCCTTAAATCGTATAATGTTGCACAAAACATGTCCTTTTCCTCCTTGGTTAATGTATAACATGCTGCAGGAAGTATTGTTTTGTTGCCATTTGTCTGAGGTTCCAATTCTGGTCTCAACCCAAAATGCACCAAATCCATTCGAGAAGCTAATCCATCCTTCGTCTTCCCATTCATGTGTAGCAATGTTCCGACAAGACTCTCACCCACATTCTTTTCAACGTGCATGAAGTCTATACAATGTTGGACGGAATTATACCGCCAATATGGTAGGCGTCGTTGCCATATGTTGCATTTCTTCCAATACATGGTTTCCTTGTTTTCCCTGTTTGACTTGCCGACTTCCTTTGATGATTTCTTGATTCTCTTCATCTTTCCACCACGTCCCGTCGAAGTCTGCAACAATTCCACTTCAACATCCTTCGATCCCTTTCCCCAAGAATTCTCTATAGATTTTACCTCCTCATATATTTCTTCCCCACTCATAGGCACAGGAGCATTATCAAATTCTTGTTTTCCATTGAATGCCTTTTTCTGCCTTCTAAATGGATGATCATATGGTAGGTATCTTCTATGACCAACATAACTTTGTTTGCTAGAGTAAGGAAGTCTAACACACTGAGTTTTTTTCTGACATACTACACAACCTTTATATCTACTATAGGGGCAACCACACAATGTACCAAGAGCAGTGTAATCATTTATCATCCATAAAACAATTGCACGTAAAATAAATTTCTCTTGTGGATATGCATCATATGTTTCGACTCCCACCTCGAATAGTAGTTGAAGATCATCAACCAAAGGCTCCAAAAAAACAGCAACAATAGATAACGCCATAGCGACAAGACCTACTACCCTCTGCCCCTGTAGAACATGTTTAGCTGTCCAAACAACCCTTGTCATGCTCATAAGCTATCCAAACAGCCGCTATTGAACGTTAAGCTGTCCACACAGCCTCTGTTAATAAACCAATTCCACGTCGAACATCTAACATCTTAATGCGTGCTTAACCTCTTAATGCTCACGTAACCTCTTAATGCCTGCGTAACCTCTTAATGTTTTCCATTAATTTTATTTCCTATTTTCTTATTTAGATGCAGATAGAGGGGATCCAGAAGAAGATAGAGGGGACCAAAACGAAGAAATTGGGAATGTAGCCAAGAAGAAGACTAAGGGTTTAACTAGGTTAGTAAAACTTCATAATGATTTTAGAGATTCTAAAGGAAAGAAACGTGTAGTAGAGTTTGATCAATAGGGCAAATTGACGGGGAAATATAGAGCAGAGATCTCTAGTTACTTAGGGGACTTGGTAAGACATGCTGTTGGACTTTGCTTCTTAAAATGGAAAAAGGTGAAGACGACGTTGAAAGATATGCTTTGGGATTCAATAACGGTATGCATCAACCGACTTAAATATTAAAGGTCAAGGTTCTATTAATTGTTCTTTCTATCAAGTATCTATGTCTAACTAATTACTATTAAATATTATGCTAGCCATATTATGAAATAGATGTGTCAAGGAGGAAACAGATAATGTGTCATCTTGGTGAACATTTACGTGATTTTAGAAGGAAGTTATACACAAAGTATATTCAACCCAACATAGGTAAACCCAAGAAACTCAAAGTCGTTCCTAAACCATACGAGGGGTTTGTGCAACAAAAACATTGGGACGCATTCGTGGAATGGAGACTTTCACCGGAATTCAAGGTCATAATAGTACAAATTCTTTTAATTATCGTTGTTTTATCTTCATTTTATTATTCTAAATATTGATGTAAATCTTTTATCTGTGTTGCAAGGATGTGTCTAAAGCGGCAAAACAAGCACGTGCCAAGGCCAAGTACCCACATCGGTTGGGACGTTCGGGATACACGGGACTAAGAGAAAAACTGGTAAGTGTCTTATTGTATGTGATTTTCTGTTTGAGTTATATTACAACTGTTCGGTTGATGAATTACCAGGTAAAAAATAAAGAACTTGCCGAAGATGAAGTTCCTGAGCGGTCTTTCATGTGGAGGAAGGCACATGAATCGAAAGATGGAGAATACAAAGACGGAGATGTTAGGAACGTGGCAAATGAAATTGTAAGAAACCTACAACTTCCTTGTAATCTGATTTTTACTAAAACAAGTGTGCAAATATCTAATCAAAATTAACTCACTTTTTACCCGACTTTGTATACAGAATTTCCATGAAAAGGATATTGTTGAAGGATCCATAAAGCTTGATGAAGGCACCGATGCCCTTACTTTAGTGTTTGGCAAAGATCATAATGGACGTGTAAGAGGGGTTGGAAAGGGAGTCACTCCAACAAAATATTGGCACATTCCTCGACGTAGAGGCATACCAAATAAACGCATTGCTCAACTTGAGAAACAATTGGATGCTGAGAGACAACTACGTGAATTATAGGATGAGGAATTTAAGCTTTTGTCTACGCAGATGCAAGAACAAAAACAAACAATGAGTGCAACATTAGCATCGAAGGATGAAGAAGCTAAACGTTTGTCTTCGATGGTACAAGAACAAGGTCAAACACTGAATGCCTTATTATCTCATCTTGCTTATCAGGGAATCACATTACCACAGTTTCCTACCACAAACAAAAAGTCAGAAAGACAGGTATTAGTTTGTTCTTTATTTGAAAGTATGTTTAAGAGGCTACTTCAATAAATCATTGTAAAATGTCTAAAATTTTAACTACACTTTATAGGAATCTTTGAGCAGGGGTATGCTATCTTCACTTCTTATGTCACCCCAACAATCTACTCAGCAGTCTTCTAGATCTAGGGAGGAGCTTTCTGGTGCTATCATGGCTTCTCATATTAACTTGCAAGAGTCTGAGAATACGGTATCTCAATTTGTCTCAACTAAACACTCAATAGTATGTTTTTAAATTGTTTATATTTATTTTATCGAAGAATTGAGCTTTATGATGTACATACGTCTTATAATTTTGCAGTTTGAAGAATGCCAACTGGTGTATCCAAATCCGAGAAACATCGTTGCACGCGGTAAAGTTTATTATTCATCAGAGAAACAAATGTTACATGGAGTTGCTCTTAATGATGATTACTATAAAGTCTCAATCATTAAAGCAATAAAGCCGACTGCTTTTTTACCAATAGAAGCCGGTGAGCACAAAACAGTAGGGGATGCAATTGATAGTTTTGTGGCCTGGCCAACAAGCCTTGTCATCCCTGACATAAAGGTTAGTTGCTTATCCAATTTTCTTTAGTCGTTAAATTTTCTTCTCATATACAAGTCTACCTATTATAAAACGTAAAAAAATGTTTTGGTTGAGGAAATGGAAATATTAAAAAATATATATATGTATGTGTGTTATGTATATAATAATGAATATGATGGTAAATGGAAATTGAGACTTTGATTATGGTAAGATGTGGGTAACCGACCCTTTAGTGTTGACGGTTGCATTATATGTAATAATAAGAAATCTTCACCTTGGAAGATTAGCATACACTTTTTATTAGTATATAATTACTACAAGTGTAATAACATGTATTTTATTCTTGTTGCAGGTACCGGATCCAACTTCTGATCAACATGAAGATAAACAAACTTCTAAGAAGAGAAAGAAGAATTATATAAGTGCCGGTGAGTTACAGAAGGTGAAGCATACGAGGAGCAGCTTTAATAAGAAAAAAGCTAATATATTAGAGGATGAGTAGTGATTAGTTTATCATTGGTATTTTTATTATTTATGATCATATGACTATTAATTTAATTGTTTGATGTTTTTGAATTAATTATTATATTAAACATTTTTTAAGATTTATATATTATTTTGGCACACATTAGTAAGTAGTTTATGGCCACATTTTAGTTATTTGGTGTGACCGAAATAGCCAATAGCCACGGTTCTACTATTTGTGTGACTGTAACTACTTTATTGTCATGGTTTGGTTATTTCATGTGACAAAATGGTAACCAATGGCCACGGTATTAACAATTCACTGTAACCGTATGTAATGAAATGGCCACAGTTAATGTAACATTTGTGTGGCTATAAGTAGTTTATGGTCACGGTTTTAGTTTACTCATGTGACCAAAAGGTCTCTAATAGCCACATTTAATATGAGTTTGTGTGGCGATAAGTAGTTTATAGCCATGGTTTTAGTTTACTCATGTGACCAAAAGGTCTCTCATAGCCACGTTTAATATGAGTTTGTGTGAGCATAAGTAGTTTATGGTCACGACTTTAGTTTACTCATGTGACCAAAAGGTCTTTAATAGACACGTTTAATATGAGTTTGTGTGGCTATAAGTAGTTTATGGTCACGGTTTTAGTTTACTCATGTGACCAAAAGGTCTCTAATAGCCACGTTTAATACGAGTTTGTGTGGCGATAAGTAGTTTATAGCCATGGTTTTAGTTTACTCATGTGACCAAAAGGTCTCTAATAGCCACGTTTAATATGAGTTTGTGTGACCATAAGTAGTTTATGGTCACGACTTTAGTTTACTCATGTGACCAAAAGATCTTTAATAGCCACGTTTAATATGAGTTTGTGTGGCTATAAGTAGTTTATGGTCACGGTTTAAGTTTACTCATGTGACCAAAAGGTCTCTAATAGCTACATTTAATATGAGTTTGTGTGGCGATAAGTAGTTTATAGCCATGGTTTTAGTTTACTCATGTGACTAAAAGGTCTCTAATAGCCACGTTTAATATGAGTTTGTGTGACCATAAGTAGTTTATGGCCACGACTTTAGTTTACTCATTTGACCAAAAGGTCTTTAATAGCCACGTTTAATATGAGTTTGTGTGGCTATAAGTAGTTTATGGTCACGGTTTTAGTTTACTCATGTGACCAAAAGGTCTCTAATAGCCACGTTTAATATGAGTTTGTGTGGCTAAAAGTAGTTTATGGTCACGGTTTTAGTTTACTCATGTGACCAAAAGGTCTCTAATAGCCACGTTTAATATGAGTTTGTGTGGCGATAAGTAGTTTATAGCCACGGTTATAGGAACATCTGTGTGGCGATAAGTAGTTTATGGTCACGGTTTTAGTTTACTCATGTGACTAAAAGATCTCTAATAGCCACGTTTAATATGAGTTTGTGTGGCGATAAGTAGTTTATAGCCACGGTTGTAGGAAAAATGCCCCAATACCATCAAATTTTGGATACGTTTATGGCCACGGTTTTTAGGCTATGGCTACGGTTTTTCATGTGATATGGTGACGCATTTTAAACGTGGCCATAAGGGTATCAAAAGTCACGGCAGGATAGGCTACGGTTTTATCAATTCAAAAAACCATGGCTAAAGGCCTACGGCCACGGTTTTTAACCGTGGCAAAAACCCATTTTTGTACTAGTGTTGGTAATCTTTCATACTTCTTGGGTGTAGAAGTTTTACCATCTCCACATGGATTATTCCTGAGCCAAATGAATTATATTGTTGATCTTCTTGAACGAACCAAGATGCTCGATGCTAAACCAGTCTCCACACCCATGGCTGTGGACTCAGGTCTCAGTTTATACTCTGGTGAGCTTCTTGATAATCCGATAGATTATAGGACTGCAGTTGGAGGACTACAATATCTCACATTAACCGGACCAGATGTAGCATTTGCAGTTAACAAATTATCTCAATTTATGCATCATCCACGGAGTGCACACTAGAATGCCTTGAAACGGCTCCTTCGTTATCTGGTTGGAACTCTTGACAAGGGCATCACAATCCATCGTGATTCACCTCTACATCTTCATGCCTTTTCTGACTCTAGTTGGGCTGGAAATGAAGACTACACCTCTACCATGGGTCATGTTGTATTTCTTGGCCGCAATCCAATAACATGGACGTCGAAGAAGCAACGATTTGTATCCCAATCCTCCACTGAGGCCGAATACAAAGCGGTTGCTTCCACAGCTGCTGAAATATTATGGTTGCGCAACTTATTACGCGAAATGGGTGTGCCTGTTTCTCATACTCCAGTCATATACTGTGACAATCTAGGTGCAACACACTTAAGTGCGAATCCTGTTTTTCATTCACGAATGAAGCATCTTGCTCTTGCTTATCACTTCATCCGTGAACAAGTTCAACATGGATCTCTACGCGTCACACATGTATCATCTGAAGACCAACTTGCTGATCCTCTCACCAAACCTTTAGCTCGTTCTCAGTTTGAAGCACTAATGTCCAAGATCGGTCTCACAAATCGATCGTCCGTCTTGCGGGGGCATGTAAAGGATACAATCACATCCTAATTGTATATTGTCTGTATCAATTATGATTTAGTCATATATTTTAATTATAGTATTTTGTATCAGATCATATCTCCAAGATACGATCCTGTGTATCAATCATATCCTCAAGATATGATCAGCCTGTATATATATATCTCTTATCAATGATCAATACAATATACTTTTCCATACTTTCATACTAACAAGTTTTTTAGCACAATTTTGGAATAAATGCTAAGTCTCTTTATATGTTATTATTTTGAAAAAAATGTCTTATAAAATATCTAGGGCTATATTTAAAAAATGTCCTAAAGAAGTGGTTAACATACCCAAATACGCACTAATATTATATTATAAACCTTTTATATACATGACGTATAATTTTATGGCCCTATAAATTAAGTGCTCTAATTAAAATAATCTATATTACATTTAAGCATTTTTGAGTCTATAAATCCGATATTGTTGTAATGTACCGGTTAAAGAAAATTAATGGTCAAGAAATATTTGTCATTTAGATCAATGTATTTTAGGTTTAGCTAAAGAAAGAAAAACAAATTAAAAGGCTTGGACTTGGCTCTTTCTTGTTGATCAAAACAAGGCTGGACAGCCAACTTAACGAAGATGAGATTTTTCGATATAATTTTTATATTTATGGTTGTTTTTATGTCATTTCCATCTTTCATTGCACTTCTATATGTTATTAAATTATCGGAAACTCAAACATCTATAAATTACACAAAATAGTATCCGTAAAATCTCATACGGGTACAAAAAACAAACAAAAAAAATTAAAGAGCCATGATCCGTTTGATTTTCGATGGATCACCGACGGCCACATGAATTTCTGTTTTTTTTAATTAAAATAAAATAAATACTATTCTGACGGAAATTTAGTTTAGAAAATGCGAAAATAAAATAATATTCAGACTGTCGGTAATCCGATCGGAAATGTAGATTTTCGACGAACTAGCGACGGATTTAATATTCGCCGTAAAACACTTCAAGTCGTCGGTAATTCGTCAGTGATCCATCGAAAAGGTCATTTGTCTAGCTAGTACACTACAAGAAAACTGCGCATTAGTGACAAAAATTAGCGAGGGAAAAAATCTCTCTAATTAGTGAGGGATTAACAACAGATTGACCACAAACCCAATCCCTCACTAATCAGTCGCTAATTAGCGAGCGACTGATTAGTGAGGGATTATCGAGGGATTAGGTTTGTGGTCAATCCGTCGCTGATAGCATCACCTACGCCTTTCAGACTCGCCGACTATCAGTGACGGCTCTAAGCTTTAGCGAGGGTTTTTTTTCGTTGCTGCTGATAGTGGTTATTTTTGTAGTGGTAGTGAAATTAAGTTCTCCAAATTAATCAATAAAACATTTAAACATCTTTGACGCCTATAAATCCAATATTATACTTTGTAACGTACCGGTTAAAGAAAAATAATGGTTAGAAATCTTGGAGTTTTGATCATTTGATCTATGCTTTTAGGTTTAGCTAAAGAAAGAAAAACAAAAAGCCTTGCACTTGGCTCTTTCTTGTTGATCAAAACAAGGCTAGACAGCCAACCAAGATGAGCTTTTCGATATTATTTTCGTATGTATAGTTTTTTTATGTCACTTCCTTCTTTAATTACACCCCTATATGTTATTAATTATCGAAAACTCAAACATCTATAATTCTTTGGTCGGATTTCAGTATAGTTGAGAACGACGTGAATAACAATCCGTATATCCGTTTTCTTGTTCTCTGGGAAAATCATATGACAACTTAAAACATTAACATACAACAATTGTAGTCATCTACAAATAATTATTAGGGTGTTTGGGATTGTTTATTTAAATGACTTATCTGCTTATTTAATCTTGTAACCGCAGATAAGTTATTTCTAGTATTTGGATATTGGAAAAAAAAAACTGCTTATGACTTTTGGTCACCGCAGATAAATTGTTTTTAATAAGTTAGTTCATATTGATTTGTAACAACTTATAACTTTTTTGGTTATTTTAGATATATAAGCAATACCAAACACTCCTAAATAGCAACTAATTAACTTATTACGTTTGATACCATAATAAGCTAATCCAAACATTTTTTAAAAAACTCATTTTTGTCGCCACGTAAGTTGATAAGCACTATAAAAAAATCATACGTTGTTTTAAATAAGCAATCCCAAACACCCCTATATATACACTCAAACAAGATCCCTAAACATCTCATATATATATACACAGTTAATTAAATCATTAGTTTCAAAGATTGCAATCATGAACTTATCCACTAGTCCTATTCTTTTACTCACACTGGCGTTGATTCTAGCCATTTCAAGAACCACACAAGCTAATGACCCCGATATCTTAACAGACTTTATCACCCCAAATACGAGCTCCGTTAATGCAAGTTTTTTCACCTACAGTGGACTCAATGCTTTCTACAACCCAAACCCGAAAAACTTCACAGTCATCAAAGCTTCAATGACTGAGTTCGCAGCTCTAAACGGTCAAAGTGTGTCTTATGCAGTGCTCCAGTTCCCACCCGCGGGTGTGAACCCACCTCACACGCACCCTCGTGCAGCTGAACTGTTGTTGGTGATGATGGGTACGCTTGAAGTTGGATTTGTTGACACCAAGAATGTGTTGTTTAACCAAACTCTTTTTGTGGGTGACATGTTTGTGTTTCCAAAGGGACTTGTTCATTTTCAGTACAATAGGAACCACAATCAATCAGCAATAGCGATTTCTTCGTTTGGAAGTGCGAGTGCTGGCCTGCTTTCGGTGCCAAAGTCTGTTTTCACAAGTGGTATTGATGATAATGCTCTTGCTATGTCATTTAAAGTCGATGTTCCAACGGTTCAGAAAATCGAACTTGGACTCAAGAATTAGGTCGTGTGCGTGTAATTGTATAGATCAAGTGGTGTTTTATGTATGATATTTATAGACCATGCCATGATCTGAAATTAAAATAAATGGGAGCTTGTTGTAATTCATGATTAATTTATAACATGAACAGAGTATCATTTTGCCTGTGGATGACCATCTGATATATTCAATATTTAGAAATTAGGGTTTCAAAATTAGGCAAGACCTTTGCATTCTCAAAACAATGAATATATGACTAATTTAGGTGATCAGATTGCGAATCGGTTATTGTTAAATGCGTCAAATTAAGAATTGTTAAACAAAATATTGGTTGGAATATGATTGTTAGTTTTTTGTTTATTCTAGAACTTAAAAAAGTAATGTTATGCTTGTTTGGATTAAAATGAAATGTTGTTTTGGATATGTAGTCAAATCTACAAAATTAATTGATATATTCAGATTTTTACCAAACAACTATATTTCATTCAGAATTAAATCATACAGTCATACAGAGGGTTAAAATGGTAACTCGTGGTCATTTAGAGTACTGTCCATTCAGAACAGTTACCAAATCATTCATATTTCATTACGTAATGTATCATACAGAGTTCCTTAACTATTCTACATCAAACCATTCAACAATTGTCAAACAACCCTTGATTGTTTATTTGTTTGAACTTTTAAGTTGGGTGTTAGACTATCAGTTGTTTCATTGTTTGAACTTGAACCTGTATCTGTTGGGTGTTATTATGATGAAATTGGGCGTACTAAAAATGACAAACTAACATTCACTATGTTAAGGCTAATTAATAATGCATTTTTCTTGTTCTACTTTATGGTTCATACTTCATAGACCGCCATTAAACCTAGATGGTGAAACGAATCTTAAAAGTATATAGGAAAGCTTTGGAGAAGACATGGGACTAGTTTGACATCTTAATTAGGGCAATGGTGCATTGACATATATATTGTTTCCATCGGTTTTAAGGTTAAGGTTATGATATTGGAGGCACGGATGGACACAATATTTTTTTTCATACAGTGACACCATACAATGTAGACAAAAAATAATTACAAAAACACGGTTTAAATCGATGTGTTTTCATCTTTTTACCGACGTTCAATGTTGCCTTGTGTGTTTTTAACTTAATTCCAATGTTTCAAGAGATTTTTTAAAGCTTTTTGCTTGAATTTGAGGGATTTTTAAGTTTATTTTTTATCGTTTTTGAGGGATTTTTCGTTGATTTCAAGAGTTTTTTTTGGTTTTTTGGTTTGCACCTTCTTTAAGTTTCCAAAATAATACCGTGCCACATTCAAAAACAATATGGTTGCACTTTTCACGAACCTAAAATTTTGTACCCTTCGCCGGAGAAATAATACGGTGTCATGTGCCATCGTGACCACCATACCAGGTTCGTCCATGATTGGAGGGTTGTCTATAGTGTTTGGCTATATAAAATACAATGTTTTACTACTATGAAAAAGGGCAGTGTCAACCCACATCCATGGCTAATTAGCAACCGATCAACCACAAACACCATCGTTCGCAGATCTGTCGCTAATTATAGACGGTTTAGCGATGCACATATGCCTGTCGCAATTAGCGGAGAATTAACACATAAATCATTAATTTATGTTTTAACCAAATGAGAAAAGAAATTTCACGTGTTCGTCGCTAGTCTGTCGCTAATTAGCGACGGACACCTAATTTTTTTTTAAAAATATAAAAAATTTATTCCAAGTATTTTGTCCCTAATCCGTCAAAAAGAAATTCCATATGTCTGTCGCTAATTGTTAGATCTATAGTTTTGTCAAAACACATGTGTTGAGATCTGAACTGAAGACTCAGAGTTATGAGTAAGAAGACTCAGAAGTTCTGATTATAGAATACTGCAAAGATTATCTAAGTGTGAAGTGTTAACAGAAGGCTCAGAGTTTTGAGTTGGAGACTCAGAACTTCTGAAGGTGAAGATGAAAATGTCCCAAGTACTTAAAGTGTGTTCTGAAGTACTTAATCAGAAGGATGTTCAGAACTTCTGAACATGTTGTTCAGAACTTATGTCTTAGACATTTTCAGTTATATTCAGTTACTAATTAGAACACGTGTATTAGTTCTAATGGTTTGTCATATATATGTACTGTAGCTTTAGCTTTCCTTTACAGTATATATAGAAGTTAGCAACTGTAAGCTAACTAACTTTCACATTACTTTGTATTCACTTTGTAATCTTTGAGAGATTCTCTCTCTAGATCTGTAATCTGTTCTTGATTGAATACAAAGCTTTTGGATCCAATTCTCTATCATTTTACTGTTTGATTGTTCTTGATTGTACTAAATTGATTGTAAGATTGAAATCTGGTTTCTACAATTGGTATCTGAGCCAATCAACAAACAAATTTGTTCAAGATTGTGTTCTTGAGGGTTTCTAGATCGTGTTCTTGAAGATTTCTTGATCAATTCGACAATTGATTCTGCTGCTACTCATAATTTTTGAATTCTTAGTAATTCTTGAATTCGTTCTGTTTTTGTTCAAGAAATTCGAATTTGTCTTTCTGTTGAATCGATTAAATTCATCTTATAATCATGTCTTCAAAAGAATTTATCTCTATGGGATCTGAGACAAAGCCACCTGTTCTTATTCCCGAAAAATATCAACAATGGAAGATCCGAATTATTCAATTCTTGGATAATATAGATGAGAATTTGATGATCTCAATTCGTGAAGGTCCTATTGAAGTTTATGTTGATGTTGCTGCTACACCTGCAACTAATACTACACCAGAGATTCCTACTACTAAAGTGAGGAAAAGTTTTTCACAATATAATGAAGCACAGAAACAGAGACATGCAATTGATAAAAGAGCTGTTACTCTGTTGTTGATCCAAACCCTTAGTGATTTGATAATGACACTCTCTTAAACATTTGATGAAAATTGTAAGTAAACAATATGTATTAGAGTTTCACTATCGCTGATAAATACTAGGACTTTACAGTACCGCTGATAGGAACTCTCGCTCTCTAGATTAGACATTCAGCGAACACTGTTCATCCAGTAGCTCTGAGCCTGTTCAGTCTCTGTGATGATCGCTGATAAGTTTTAGTTGTTTACTTATGATTCCTGAAGACAAGTCTCACGTCAACAAAGGTTCTACGCTAAAGTCGAAGATCAAGCCCAAGAACCAGCGACAAGTCTACTAATGAACTGATGCGGATATCAGCGAAGCAAGACCTGTCCACTCAACGTGAAGTATCAAGTAGAAGACTTCAGCAATCGCTGAGCTTTATCATTCGCTGATAAAGAACTGTTCAACGAACGCTGATCATGAGGTCTACTCTACAAGTTACTTTTGTCTATCCCCTTGCACGTCTCCATACGAAATGTCAGAACGGACCTCCCTTCTGTCTAGAATCGTACAACAAACTCTGATTCTACACTGTGCACCATGCGGCTCCTAAGGTTGTCTACAAAGGTCAAAACATGCAACCACTCAGCTGCTGTCACGTGTAAAGTAACACCGCTATGCATTAAATGCATGCAGTATATAAGAAGAACCCTACTTCAGAATTGAAGTGCTCGACCATCTTCTTCTTTCTCTCTTAGTGTTAGAATATTATTCGTAATATTCTTATCTCCTTTCTATATTATTTCTAGTGCAAGAAACTTAGTGTTCTTAACTTGTTTAGATTAGGTTTATCCTTAATCTTGTTCCGTAACAAGTTGTAAATTGTTTTAAGATTTATCTATAAACAATTTAGAAAGTAAAAATCGTGTGTTTGTATTCAACCCGCCCTTCTACAAACTTGTATAACCCTTCGGGACCAACAAGTGGTATCAGAGCAGATTTGTTTAATCTTATAAACAAGATCTTATCTATACTAATCTCTTCTTCCTTGCTATTTCTTAAAATGGCTACCAACACAAACACTAACTATATTGACAACGGTTCTCTTACAAAACCCCCTAGATTCTCCAGAGATAACTTTAATCTGTGGAAAAATAGGATGATTCTCTTCTTAGAAGGTGTAGACCCTACTATGCCTTACTATCTTGAAAACGGCCCATATATTCCTGTTAGAATTGATCCTGAAGTTCCAACCGCTGAGAATAGAGCTGCTATTCCAGAAAGGTTGGTTCCCAAGGAAATTCACATGTGGACTGATGAAGATAAGAAGAAAGTGGCTATCGACACTAAAGCCAGATCCATTCTTTCCATGGCTCTTCCTGACGAAGTCTACCATTCCGTCATGAACCTGAAAACCTCCAAAGCCATGTGGGACACAATCTGTGTTCAGTATGAAGGTACGTCTGAAGTCCAGGACTCACGTAAGATCAACCTGGTAAGACAGTACGAAAGATTCATTTGTGGTAAGAATGAATCTCTCTCTGAAGTACATCAACGTTTTAACTACTTAATAATAGATCTAAAAACTGTTGGTAAGGAATATTCTAACTTTGAAGTACTGACAAAGTTCTTAGAATGTTTACCTGAAAGCTGGGACAGTTATTCAATGTGTCTCAAGCTATCAAAGGATCTAAAATCCATGACTCTTTCTACCTTATATGGCACGATGTTTAATCATGAGCAATCGAGTCATCTTAAGAAGAATCTTGTAAAAGATTCCAAAAGCACCCCTGTTGTTTTAATCTCAGAGTCACCTACTACTCAGCGATCTACTATCACTATCACTGAGTTGGAGACTAATCAGATCCTGACTCTTCAGATCTTGATGAATCTATGGCTCTCCTTTATAATAAATTCAGGAGATTCGCAAATAAGAAAATTTTCAGAAAGAACAAACCTCTTGCTATTACTGACAAGCCAAGATCATGAACTCATGTTGATAAGGCTACTGCTACTTGCTATAACTGTGAAAAGATAGGACATTTTGCTAGCGAGTGCAGGTCAAAGAAAGTATCTAGATCCTCAGCTTTTCCCAAGAAAAACTTTATTCCTAGGACTAGAGATGAAAAATACAAAAAGCTGAAAGAAAGGTATTCAAAGCTGAAAACTTTTAAGAAGAAAGGCAAAGGCCTGATGGCTGACTATGATTGGGCTGCTTCTGATGAAGAAGAATCTTCTGACTCTAAAGATGATGATGAAGCCAATCTCTGTCTCATGGCCAAACTTGAAGATGAGGAAGAAAAGTCTTACATTCCCTCTACTTCAATCTCTGCTACTAAGGTATCACCTTCCTTCTTGTGATCCTAGATCTAATCAAGTAACAATGTAAAACTCCATGATCTTCATTGAATTAGAGAAAGAATACAAGATTAGGATTGAGATCCACTTTCTCTCTCTAACTTCTCTCTCTAGAAAGTCATCCCTCTATTTCTCAATTACTCACGTATGAATGACTTTCTTCTAAGACTTCTACCTAATTCTATTACAAACTCCCTATTTATACACTTTGACTAACCACATTAGTAACTTTGACTTTGACCTTTAAGCCTCTACTTTGACTTTTACAATGCTTTGACCATTTACAATTAAACACTAAATCTTGAATACATTTTATGCACTATCACTTATTTACCAATATTTTAAATATTGATGAAGCTGATAGTCATCGAAAAATCGATCTACTGACCAGAAGTTTATATGAAGCCAAGAATGGCAAAACTGTTATTGAAAATCATAACCTTGATCTCGCTGAACAGCTTAAAAACTGTCACCTTCAAATAGAAAAGCTTTCCGAAATTGAAGAAGATTTTAAAGATCAAGTTCATATAAATCACCTAGTCAAAATCGAACGCGAAGAAGCTATCGCTGCATTAAAAGCTGAAAAAGCTACTGTTGATGGATGGTATAAATCCTCAACAACGATCACTGAGATAATTAAGTCTCATATTCCCCTGAGTGACAAACGTGGTCTTGGTTACAAAGATGAAACTCTAGAACCAACCACTGACCGTTCCATGCTTAAGTTTGGAATGTTCGTATCCTTTATCCCTAACACTTTCTCTTCTCAGTGTTCCTCTTCAAAACCTCCCATCCCTGAGGAAATCTTTACCTTAACTTCTAAAGGTAAAGAGAAAATTGTTTATCCAAAACCTACCTCAGTCTCTAAAGACAAAGGTAAAGGAATTGCTTTTAACCAAAAATCTCATAAGGGTACCTTTGTACCTAAGCTGAATGCTTCTAAAGCTTCAGTGACTTATCCCTCTACTTCTAAGAACAAGATCCCTGGATTTATTCAGCGATCTACTCCTAGACTTAAAGTGGATATAAATGGTAAGAAATATGAAGAACTGATTGTTCCTCCCATTTCCAATACAAAAGGTATACTTTGTGCTAGCCTTGCTCATTTAAAACTAACGGCTAAGCATGCAAATGGTCCTAGAACTACTTTTAGTTATAGGAAATGTTATCACTGTGGACTTACAAATCATATTGCTAGTAAGTGCCCTACAGCCACCAAAGCTGAAAAGATAGCTAAGGTGAAGATCAACCCCTAAGGCAAAGAAGACCACTGAGGTTAAGAAATTAACCAAAGTGAAGACTGAAAAACAAAGCTGAATCTTCAAATGCTGCGAAGACTGCTGAACCTTCCATTCCATCTACCTCCACTAACAAGTGTATACACATGATGAAATGGGTACCCAAGTCAAACTAATCTTCCTTTGTGATGCAGGTTAAGAAGGGTATCTGGTATCTCTATAGCGGATGCTCTAGACACATGACTGATAAGAAGAACCTGCTCACTGAGTATACGGAAGAGAAGGGTCCCTCTATGACTTTCGGTGGAAACGAAAAAGGACATACCCGAGGGTTTGGTGTACTCTCTAATGGTACAACAACCTTCAGAAGAGTCGCATATGTTGAAGGGCTGAAGCATAATCTTCTAAGCATCAGTCAGCTTTGCGACATGGATAACAAAGTAATCTTTACTAAGGAATCCTGGTTTGTCGCTGACAAAAAGGAGAAGATAGCTCTCAGCGATTATCGTTTGGAAAATGTTTATGTAATAAACATGGACTCAACAACCACTGAGAACTCCTGTTTCTTCTCAAAAGCCTCATCTGATGTCAACTGGCTATGGCATAAGAGGCTCTCTCATCTAAACTTCAAGACACTGAATACTCTATCTTCTAAAGAGTTAGTTACTGGTCTACCTCAACACTTATACGCCAAAGAGTCCTTATGTTCAGCGTATGAGAAAGGCAAGCAGACCAAAGCAAGTCTCCTCAGTGTCATATCCTCTACAACTTTTCCATATGGATTTGTTTGGCCCTGTTAACAAACAATCCATCGCTGGAAAGAAATACACACCGGTCATAGTTGATGAATTCTCTCGCTATACCTGGGTAATGTTTCTCCGTTCTAAGAGTGACACCCCTGAAGAACTCATCACCTTTGTCAAGAAAATGGAAGTCCTGAACAATATGACTGTTCGCTCAATAAGGAGTGATCATGGGACTGAATTCAAAAACAGTTCTCTTGATTCCTTCTTTGAGAGTAAGGGTATTTCTCACAACTTCTCTTCAGTGAGAACACCGCAACAAAACGGAGTCGCTGAAAGAAGAAATAGAACTATCATTGAAGCTGCACGTTTAATGCACATCGATTCTCACCTGCCTACTCAGTTTTGGGCAGAAGCTGTCAACACTTCGTGTTTTACGCAAAACAGGTCGCTGATAGTCAAAAGATTCAAAAAGATAGCCTATGAACTTTTTCATGGGAGAAAGCCTTCAATTAGCTTTCTTCACATCTTTGGATGTCAGTGTTTCATACTGAACAACATAGATTCCCTTGGAAAGTTTGATCCTAAGGCTGATGATGGAATCTTTCTTGGATATTCTTCTATCTCTAAAGCTTTCAGAGTCTTCAATCGAAGAAGACAAACAGTTGAAGAAACGATTCACGTCACCTTTGATGAATCCCGTTAAGCGAATTCTAGACTTTCTGCTGATACTGGAGAACTGAATCAATGGATGTTTTCTCACCTTGGTGATTCAGAAGACATTCCCACTCCTCATACTCATATCGTTGAAGATGATGGTCCTACTATCATCCCAAACATGCAGACTAGTGAAGCTGAAACTTCATGGGTCTCAGCTGTTCCTCTAAACACTATGCCTGCTTCTGAACCAAATGTCTCAGACATTCCATCTACTTCTCAGCAATCAGTGAATGTAATGACATCTGCACCTACTCCTTTCTTGACTGATATACCAGAAGTTGTTGAAGCCTCATCTTCAGCCCCTCAAGTTCAGGTTGAGTGAGCGACTCATGCTCCAGCTCAGCGATGGACTATTAATCACCCAATTGATCAAATTCTTGGTGATCCAAACACTGGTGTTCAGACTCGACGGTAACATTTTTTTATTTGTTAACTTTATTTCTCTGATTGAACCAAAGAAAACAGATGATGCCCTCCAAGATCCGAACTGGGTCAGCGCTATGCAAGAAGAGCTGACTGAATTTGAAAGAAACAAAGTTTGGAAGCTTGTTCCTCGTCCATCCGATAAGTCAGTGATAGGCACTAAATGGGTCTATCGAAACAAGTTGGATGAACATGGAACTGTAACCCGCAACAAGGCTCGTCTTGTTGCTCAGGGATACAGACAAGAGGAAGGTATAGATTACGACGAGACCTTTGCTCCAGTGGCAAGACTAGAAGCCATTCGTCTATTCTTTGCTTACGTTGTACACAAAGACTTCAATGTGTATCAAATGGATGTCAAGTCAGCGTTCCTTCTTTTTCTGACACACGTTTGCACGTTTCGTTTTCTCATCCAATCAAATGCAAACACGTGTCCGTGTCAAGATGAAAAAATTTCTCGCTCTAGTTTTTCTCTCTCTCTATTCCCACTATATAAACCCATTCGAGTTTATATTTTTCCTTTACGCGAATAACTTATTCTTCAAGAAAAGAATTACTATTGCATCTTGAACTCTTGTTACCAGAAACTGTTCATCTTCTTCTTCGACAACAAGGTTAATATTCTTATTATTTACCTGTTTTAACTTGTTTCTGATCTTCTAATTGTTTCTACAAGATCAAACAAAAGAACTTTTAAAAATGAAATCATTTCTTTCTTGGTTTTATGAACACAACCTTCATGGTTGTTCTTCAAGTTTACATCTCAAAATCTTTAAACTTGAAACCTCATATGTTTTTCCAGAATCCTTATCTTTTAAGAAAGAGGGAATTGGAAAATAAGATTTCACTGGTTTTTGTCTCTTTTTTGTCAAAACTAGAAAAACCCTAATTCTCCATTAAGACATCTTTTGTCTGGATGAAATGTGCAAAACCCTAAAACATCTTTTTGGAAAATCTTTCCACATTAAGACTGTATTCTTTATCTCTGTTCTTTGGTTGACATGATAAACAGCAATGGCATCTTCTACTGCTGCTCCTACTGCTGAGAAACTGAATCTCATCAAGGCTTCTCAGGTCAAGTTCACGCTTGAGAAAGTCACTTTCAACAACAACAATCTCCATGCGCTTTTTGATTTTCCTCCGAAAAAGTAAGTTAGGCATCTGGATGATGCCGTAAACTTTCTCAAAACCCGTTGTTTATCTAAAGCCCTCACTACCGTACCCCTGCCCATAAATTCCTTCTATCTCAGTTCTGGTATACTGCCAGACAAGCTCAGGTTCCTTCATCCAAAGACCCTAAGAAACCACTTGATGTCATTCTCTGTGACACCAAATTTGGCACCACCAAAATCAACCCCGCCATTATCAGGCGTGCACTCAGCCTACCCACAGCTACCAAAGAAAAACGCTTTGTCCCTTTACCAAACCACAAAAACCACGCTGATAGGGAAGCAATCACTGCCTTCTTTGATGCAATGGGTTACACATGGGACACAGGGAGAGATGGACTCCCTGAGAAGAAGCTGACCCTAATCAAGAAGTCAAAGATGCCCAGCGAGATGAACTTCATTTTCGCTCACTTGATAGGCTGCATGACAGCGAAGTCCGGCTCCTCTGATCAAGCAGCTCAACCTCATCAAGTAATGGGCTATGCATTGCTGAAAGGTCTCCATGTTGACTGGGCCTCGATCATCTATGACGATCTTGCGTACAGAGTAGATATGGCTGATAGACCAACATGGGTTCCATATCCCAGATTCACCAGCGTCGTCTTTCTACAAGGACTTGGGGACAAATACCCAAAAGAGGGTGATCTGAGACTCTCTCAGGTTGGCCCTAAGGTGCTCGACTTCAAGTCTCTGTCAAACGAGGTACGTCTCTCTACTCTCTTACCTCTTCTCAATCCTCCTTCTTCTACTTCTGCAGCTATTTAAGCGGAAATCCCCACCGCTGATACCCAGACTGCACCCTCTACTCCTTTTCGAAAAAGGAAACATTCTTCTACCCAACTTGATTCTCAAAGGATCAAGAAAACCAAGGAGCAACCCCCCAAGCTTTCACATGCTGAAGACTCCACGATTCTCTCTAAAGAGCCGTTGGATAGTTCAGTGGTACGCTCTGCCACAGCTGCTCAAGCCACCCCTTCAAAACCAACTTCAGCGTCTCTAAACGCTGATGTTATAAACTTGGAACATAACGCCTCTCCTTCAGACCTTCTAAGGACTGAAGAAGTATTTCTCAGCGGATCCAACGCTGAACTCCGAACCCAACCAATCTTCTAATCCTTCACTCCTCCCGCTCTTTCTTTGGACACTCCACCAATTTTCCCACCGTTCTCAGGAACCAACGTCATCGTTCACGATTCAGCTGCTGATAATCTGTATGCGATGATGGAAACAAACTTAGGATCTGCAGGCACCTCCATGCGCCAAGGCACTCTCGAAGGCGACATGGAATACCATTCAGGATTACAAGGTTTCGACAACTTTGCCAACCCGCCTTCAGGTATACACATAACTCAACCTACTCCTCTCTCAAAACCCCAAGCTTCTGAGCTTTCCTCTGTTCATAAGTTAATAACTTTTTTAGGTCCTAATTTAGGAGATATCAACAACTCTCTGAAAGACTTGGAAACTAAGGTGGATTCTCTCACCACTACTCTCTCCACCAACTCTTCAGCGGTTACAGACGCTGGAGAAAATCTGGAAAAGCTGACTGAGATCGTTGATAAGAAAGCCTCCAGTGCTGATCTGGAGAAGGTAGATGGCAACATTGCAAGTTTTGCCTCTAATATTGCTGAAAACTCTACTGCCATCAACAATCTTAACCTCTCCCATACTAACCTGTCCAGCGAAGTCACAACGCTGAAGACAGAGGTGTCCTTCTTAAGGACACATGTCAGTACCGCCACAAATCTACTGCAGCAAATTCTTGAGCGTCTGAATGCTCCAACTTGCACTCCATCGCATTTTACTCAAACGGATCGAGAGGATCTTCAAAGCCTCCATCCTGCTATATCTGGCCTAGACGACAGATTAGCAGTGGTTGAATTATGCATGGGATTCATTGGCCAAGAAGACAGTGATTCTCATACTAATGCTGATATTCCACTTGCCTCCCCTCCTCATCATGAGGAAGAGGGGAGAAAAATGATGAAGGTCTTCCCCATAATGCTGAGGGGGAGACAAAAGAAACCACTGCTGCTACTTCTTCTGCACAACCCCAGGGAGTTGAAAACCCTGAGGAAACCGAGAAACCTCCCTCTGTATCTGATGGGGAGCAACTCGAAGAGCAACACAAGGAAGCTGTTGCTGATGTGACCGAACCTTACGCTGATGAGGACGAGTTTGAAGAAGAAGCTGAAGACGATGAAGCTGTCGACGAACCATCATCAACTCATAAAAATGATGATGATGATGATGACGATGATGATGATGACTTCTTCTTCTTTGAGCCCAAGAAGGTCCGTGTGAAAGGGATTTCGATAAATGAACCATCAGCGGAGACGACTAAGACAAAACCTGCAGCATCTGAAGCTGATAAAGGCAAAAACAAAGGCCTCGCTGCAGAAGGAAATCTGGCCATCCTTCAGATAAAGCCAGTTTGTCAGGTACAATATCTTCTATTCCCTTACTCTACATCTCTCCTCTATCCCTTCTCAATCTCAATCCTTCTATGCATAAAACCTCTATACACTTAAACCCCATTCTTTTCTCTATCTCTTTCTTCCCATAATCTTATTTAAACGATCGCTGTGTTTCAGCTAGTCCTCTCCCCTGTTTGAGGATCCAGCTGAAGTCCCCACTACTGCACCAACAATAATCCCAGCCACAAGAGCTGAAGATATAATCCCGGTCTTGGATTTAATCACTGAGACCGATGAACCTGAAGAACAACTTCTCTTTCACAAAAACAGACCTTCCTTAGCTCCACAAAAGCTAAGTGAAGAGGATCAGAAAAGGAGAGAAGAAATGATCAAGAAGTTCGAGGATCAGCGAATCATCCTCCCTCGCTCCAAAGTCCCTGTTCCCACAAAGTTCAGGTTATCAAAGAAAGAGTTCGCTGATCATCTTAGAGCCAAAAGATTACTCGCCGAAAAGAAGGAAGCTGAAGAAAAAGATAAGGCCCTCGCCATCCAGCTTGCCCACGAATCGGTGAATGACCCCAAACTGAAACGAACTCCCATCGAAGTCCAACGTCAATTATGGGAAGACGCCCAGAAGATCGTTGAAGAAAAGACCAAGGTATCTGATTCTACCTTGGAATGGTGCAAAGAAAGACTGCACTATCGATATCGGGCTGCCAGAATTCACAAGGTGTCCATCAGAGGAAAAACGACCATAGATGTTCCAGTTGTTAAGGTCGATCTATTCAGAGAAAATGGTTCATCCCTGGAAAGGTCATAAGCGAACCTTGTGGTATCTTCTTTCACGACTACGGTGAAGGAAAACGTTTTCAACGTGTCTCTGAGCTTCCCATCACTCCCATTGAACAGCTCAGGGATCTCATCTATTGGTGTGAATTCAGACGCGATCTTCAGGCACGATATCTCAAGCCCTTAATCTTTGCTGAAGCAAAGAATAAACAAGATCATGGAGTAACGGTCCCTGACAGGATGATACCCACAACAAAGACCCTTGATGAATTTCTCATTAAGGAAGAACCTTTTGAAGGCTGATAGGATTTCCTTGTAATCTTTCTATCTTTATCAGCTTACCTCTTTTGTACTTGTATTTCAAATTTGCTGTACTTGTAATTTCTCTACTTCCCTCTGTAATCTTATACGAAGTTAAAAGAAAAATCTCAGCGAATGTACTTTACTCCATCAGTACTTAAAAGATCCCAGAAAATAGAAAAAGGGACAAATATTTTATGAGTTATTTTTATCCTTATGTTTTCATACTTAGCAATTTTCTTTGTTGCTATGTCATAATCAAATAGGGGGAGATTGTTGATCCAAACCCTCAGTGATTTGATAATGACCCTCTCTTAAACACTTGGTGAAAATTGTAAGTAAACAATATGTATTAGAGTTTCACTATCGCTGATAAGTACTAGGACTTTACAGTACCGCTGATAGGAACTCTCGCTCTCTAGATTAGACATTCAGCGAACACTGTTCATCCAGTAGCTCTGAGCCTATTCAGTCTCTGTGATGATCGCTGATAAGTTTTAGTTGTTTACTTATGATTCCTGAAGACAAGTGTCACGTCAACAAAGGTTCTACGCTGAAGTCGAAGATTAAGCCCAAGAACCAGCGACAAGTCTACTAATGAACTGATGCGGATATCAGCGAAGCAAGACCTGTCCACTCAACGTGAAGTATCAAGTAGAAGACTTCAGCAATCGCTGAGCTTTATCATTCGCTGATAAAGAACTGTTCAACGAACGCTGATCATGAGGTCTACTCTACAAGTTACTTTTGTCTATCCCCTTGCATGTCTCCGTACGAAATGTCAGAATGGACCTCCCTTTTGTCTAGAATCGTACAACAAACTCTGATTCTACACTGTGAACCATGCGGCTACAAAGGTTGTCTACAAAGGTCAAAACATGCAACCACTCAGCTGCTGCCACGTGTAAAGTAACACTGCTATGCATTAAATGCATACAGTATATAAGAAGAACCCTACTTCAGAATTGAAGTGCTCAGCCATCTTCTTCTTTCTCTCTTAGTGTTAGAATATTATTCTTAATATTCTTATCTCATTTCTATCTTATTTCTAGTGCAAGAAACTTAGTGTTCTTAACTTGTTTAGATTATGTTTATCCTTAATCTTGTTTCGTAACAAGTTGTAAATTGTTTTAAGATTTATCAATAAACAATTTAGAAAGTAAAAATCGTGTGTTTGTATTCAACCCCCCTTCTACAAACTTGTATAACTCTTCGGGACCAACATCTGTTAACTTTGGCTATTCCTAATGATATTTTCAATCGAATTGATAGTGGAACATCTGCAAAAAAGATGTGAGATGAACTTGAGAAACAAATGCTTGGTACTATCAAATTAATTCAGGCAAAGTTAAATCAATGTATCAATGAATATGAAAGATTCAAAGCTAAAGAGTGTGAAAGCTTAACTCAGACATATAACAAGTTTTGCACGATTTTGAATGATCTCAGAAGGAATGGGTTGAAGAAGACTAAGTCGGAAATAAACTATAAATTTCTGAATTGTCTTAATTCAGAATGGTCATCTTTTGCAATTAGTCTCCAGATGAACAAAGATATGTGTGAGGAAGATCTAAATGATATGTTTTGTGTTCTGAATCAGCATGAGGATTCTGTTAAGCAAGTTGTTGAGGAAAAGAAGAATGTTTCTGATCAATTAGCTCTGCTTTCAGAAAGGAAAACCAAAGTCACCAAAACATCAAAGAAATCTGTGTTTTTGTCTGAAATTCCAAAGCTAGAGGAGGAATCTGAAAAGGAAGAAGGATCTGAGGAAGATGATGATATCAAGTTAATTGCTGAGAAATTAGCATTGTTGACTAATACCTTTAATAAAAGGTATGGAAAGAAGAGATTTGAGGGTAAGTTCAGAAAAGAAGGACAGGGGAACTCAGAAGAAAGGTACAAAAAGAGAGAAGATAGAGAAGAGAGTAAGTATGAGAAGAAAGAAGAGAAGGAAGAAGAGAAGGAAGAAAGGAAAGAAAAGGATCTGTGTTTTAAGTGTGGAAAACCTGGTCATTTTGCCAGAGATTGCAGAGTAAAGGTTGTGAAAGACTACGAGTATTATGCAAAGAAGGCTCAGCTGGCCAAAACCAAAGACAGTGGGATTGCTCTATTAGCAGAACAAGAGAACTGGCTGTACTATTCTTCTGATGAAGAGGATTGCATTCACTTCTCACAAATGCAAAGTTACATGGCCAAAATGGGTGATGAGGATGATTCAGATTATGAGGAAGGAGGTTCCGAATCTTCTGCTGAGGTACACTCTAGTCTTGAAATTGATTTAATGATTCAAATTGGAAACATGAAATCTGAATTTCTTAAACTCAGAAAACAGATAAAAGGTGAAAGGACTCTGGTTAACAAATTTAGAACAGAAAAAGAAACAATTAAAGAACAATTTGAAGAAACTGAGGTTGAGAAACAAAAAGTCAGAAAAGAGAATTCTGATCTTTTAAAAAAGATATCTGAATTAAAAAGTGAACTCTCATAAGTAAAAGATGAAAAGGTTGATTTACAAATTAAATTTGATATGTTGCTTGATGAAAGAAAGAAATTATTTACTAAAATCAAAGAGTTAGAAGACCTTAATCTGAAAAAAAGGTCAAACTCAACAAACTTTGAGTCTTCTCACAAGCAATGTTAAAGACATTAGGTTTTACAATCCATAAATGGGATTAGGTTTGGAGGAAAATGGAATTTTGAAAAAGGCTCCAATAAATCTTTATGATTTTGAGAATCTACATATTCCTAAACCAGAAATTCCAGAGTTAGTTGAAGTTTTTATAAGACCTGCATGTTCAATAACAAGTTTTGACAGTTTACAAAAATCAAGTTCTGAAAAAGCAAAGAAAATAGTTTCTGAACAAAAAACTGAGAGGTCAGAAGTTTCAGAAGACAAAGTTAAGAAATAAATTTCAATACCAACAGAAGAGAAACCAAGATATAATGATGCTAAATTCAAGTATGATTCTCTGAATGTTAGTTACAAAGATAAACAACCAAGTTTCTCCTATGCTGACATTGAAAGTATATTTGATGCAAGCAAGGTTTCTGAAAACAAGGAGAATTCTGAAACAGTTAGTCAGAATTCTGGGTCTTCTAGTCAGAATTCTGACTCTATTAGTCAGAATTCTGAGTATGAAGGTCAGAATTCTGAGACTGTTAGTCAAAATTCTGAGTCAACTGAAAATTCTCAATCTAATTCAGAAAAATTCTCAGAACTTGAAAAGAGGTTTAAACTTGTTAATCAATAACTTGAAGAGTTAAGGAAAAGTTTTGATGAGCTTGAAAATGATTTATGTGATGTGGATTTTAAGTATGATCTTTTCAAGATTAAAGCCTTAGAACAGAACAAGGAATACTTTCATGAATCAAGTACCTATAAGCATGGTGAATCATCTGAATCATCTACTAATTCTGTAAAATCAAATGTTTCAGAAAAAGAAGAAAGCAAAAGGAAAGATGATCTGAAAAAGATGTATGAGAAGATTAGACTGAATACTACTTCTGAACCAAATGTCAATAGTTCTTGTAATAGATGCAACTATAATCTGAATACTATCAATAAAAATAAAAATTCTTTTCATTCAGATTTGTTGTCGCATGCAAGAAAACATCTACAATGTGTTCAATGTGGTAGTCATTTATTTCAATTATCTCAGAAAAGTCAAAATTCAAAAGCATCTTCTAAAATATTTTATAAAATCAAAGCAAATCAGAATTCAGAAAAGAAGACTGTAATGGTTTCTCAAACTCAAACTAAAGAAAAGAAGACTGAAAGTGTTTCTCAGTCTCAACCTAAAGTTTTAAAGAAGAAAAGAAACAATTTTGTGAACAGAAAATGTTCTGATTTCATAAAAGTACAAGGAAAGTGGTGCTTAAAAGAAGATTTTGAATGGAAAATTAAAGGAACTTTTGTTAAATCTGATATTAAAGCTAACAAAGAAGGACCCATTCCAGTATGGCTACCTAAATCTAACTAAATGTTTTTGCAGGGCTGTCATGTGTGGTTTTTAGATTCTGGAGCTTCAAGACACATGACAGGTCATAAGTATTCTCTGACAAATTTCACAGAAAAGGATGGAGGAGCTATAAACTTTGGTAATAACAGTAAAGGACAAGTTAGAGGTTATGGAGATTTAACAAAGGGGGACTTAACTATTCAGAAAGTATTCTATGTGGAAGGTTTACAACATAATATGTTCAGCATAAGTCAGTCTTTGGACAGTTTCTGCCAGATCAAGTTCAGCATAACATGTTGCTTAATTCTAACTGAGAAAGATATAAAAGTGTTCTGGGCCTAAAGACATATGGACTTATTTGTGGTTAACTTTTCAAAGATTCAAGCTTTAACTCCAGTATGTCTATTGTCAAATGCAACTGCAAATAAATGTTGGCTATGGCACAGAAAGTGTTCTCATTTGAATTTTAAGGATCTGAACAATCTTGTTGGCAAACATTTGGTTAAAGGATTACCAAAGATCAAGTTTGAGAAGGAATCATTATGTTCAACATGTAAAATGGGAAAGATGAGGAAGAGTTCTCACAAGTTGAAAATGGATTCTTCATGCATGTCACCATTAGAGATGCTACATACAGACTTGTGTGGTCCTATTTTAGTTCAATCAATGGGAGGAAAGAAGTATATACTTGTCATTGTTGATGAGTATTCAAGATACATATGGGTTGAATTCTTAAGAGCAAAATCTGAGGCTGCTACAACACTGATTAATTTCATCAAAAGAATTCAAGTATTCTTACAACTTCCAGTTCATAAAATAAAGAGTGACAATGGAACAAAGTTCAGAAATGAGACACTTCAGAACTTTTTGCAAAGCTCTGGGATTTCTCATAATTTTTCTGCTGTCAGAACTCCTCAACAAAATGGCGTTGTTGAAAGAAAGAACAGAACCCTAGTTGAAGCTGCAAGAACCATGTTGGCATATTCAAATCTTACAACCTTCCTATGGGCTGAAGCAATTGCCACTGCTTGTTTTACACAGAACAGAACTTTGATCAATAAAAGGCTAAATAAAACTGCTTCTGAACTGATTAACAAAAGAAAACCACTAATTAAATTCTTTCATGTTTTTGGATGCAGATGCTATGTTCTCAAAGACAGAGAAAACCTTGGTAAATTTGACAAAAAGGCAGATGAAGGATACTTTGTTGGTTATTCACTAACTTCCAAAGCATTCAGAATCTACAACAGAAGAACCAAGAGGATTATGGAAAGCATCAATGTTACATTTGATGAGTCAAGAATGAAGACTTCTGAACAAAACAGTTCAGGACTCGATCAGGATAAGACAAAAATGACTTCTGAATCAGATTCTAATCCTAACTTTTCAGAACTTAATTTATTATTTAAGGATGGTTTTCTGGAACTAACATCTGAATCTTATGCAGATTTTGAAAATCCAAAAATGGTTCAAGAAATGAAAAAGAGAAGTTCAGAGGTTCAAACATTAGTAATTTCTGATTCTGGTCCATCTGAGGAATGTCCAATGTTGATCAATACAAGTGATGAAATTTCTGAGCCTAGTACTCAGAATTCTGGACAAGGTACTCAGAATTCTGGACAAGTCAATCAGAATTCTAAACAAGGTACTCAGACTTCTGGGCAAGATACTCAGAACTCTGAACAAGTTATTCAGAATTCTGACTCTACTACTCAGAATCCAAATTTGGATGTTACACCTCAACATGTCTCAGAACAAAGGGACAGCTCAGAATTACAAGCTGTTATGGATGAGAATGATACAAACAACAATTTTGAAGATATTGATGTGCTTCCAAGTTCAAACAAATGGACAAAAGACCATCCTATTCATCAAGTGTTAGGAGATCCATCAGTGGGAGTGCAGACTAGATCAACAACAACAAATGAAGCAAAGTTTGCAGGATTTTAAGTGTGATTGAACCTAAGAAAGCCACTGAAGCCCTAGAGGGTCCAGACTGGATTTTATTAATGCAAGATGAACTGCTACAGTTTATAAGAAACAAAGTTTGGAGACTCATTCCAAGGCCTGAAGGTAAATCAATTATTGGAACAAAATGGGTATTCAGAAACAAGAAAGATGAGTCAGGTGTTGTAGTCAGAAACAAGGCTAGATTGGTTGCAAAGGGATATTCACAACAAGAAGGAATTGATTATGATGAGACATTTGCACCAGTTGCAAGAATAGAGGCAATCAGAATATTCTTGGCATATGTTGCATACAAGAACTTCAAAGTATATCAAATGGATGTCAAAACAACATTTTTGAATGGTATACTTAATGAAGAAGTTTATGTCTATCAACCTGAAGGATTTTTTGATCCTTAGTTCCCAGATCATGTGTATGTATTAGATAAAGCGTTGTATGGTCTGAAACAAGCACCAAGAGCCTGGTATGACACTCTAACTCAATACTTATTAGAATCTGGCTTCAAGAAAGGTAAAATTGATACTACCTTATTTTTAAAGAAAGAAGGTGATGTTTTAATTCTAATTCAGATATATGTAGATGATATAATATTTGGTTCTACTAATGCAGAATTATGTGATGAATTCTCAGAAATCATGAAATCTAAATTTGAGATGAGCATGATGGGAGAATTGAATTTTTTTCTTGGTCTTCAAGTGAAACAATTACCAAATGGAATTTTTATAAATCAAGGTAAATATGTAAAAGATATTTTGAAAAAGTTTAAGATGTCTGATTGTGCTGCTATGAGAACACATATGGCTACAAATGTCAAGTTAGATGCTGATCTCTCTGGAGTTTCAGTTGATAACAAGGTTTATAGGGGCATGATTGGTTCTTTGCTTTATCTGACTGCAAGTAGGCCAGATATCATGTTTGCTACATGTTTCTGTGCTAGATTTCAATCTAACCCAAAAGAATCTCATTTGCTGGCTGTTAAAAGAATCTTAAGATATCTCAAAGGGTCATCTGATTTGGGCATTTGGTATCCAAAAGAAACTGATTTCAAATTAACTACATTTACTGATGCTGATCATGCAGGAAGCAGATTGGACAGCAAAAGTACTTTTGGTGCTTGTCACTTTTTGGGAGATAAGATAGTGACTTGGGCTTCAAAGAAGCAAAATTATGTGTCCACATCAACTGCTGAGGCAGAATATGTAGCTGCTGCTGCTTGCTGTTCCCATACTTTGTGGATGCGAACACAACTCATGGATTATGGCTATCAACTCAACAAGATTCCCATCTATTGTGATTCAGAAAGTGCCATTGCTATTACTCAGAATCCTGTTCAGCACTCAAAGACCAAACATATTGATGTAAGATTTCATTTCATTAAGGATTATGTGGAAAAGGGAACTATAGAAATGCACTTTGTGCACACAAAGTATCAATTGGCTGACTTGTTCACAAAGCCTCTTGATCACAAAAGGTTTACTTTTCTCATATGTAAAATAGAAATTCTTAATCTGACTAATTGAGTATATTTGTTATTTTTCATAAATGAATATTTTTCTAAGTAAGATTTTCTGAGTAGTGTACTCAGAATTCTGACTCTCTTACTCAGATCTTCTGAGTCTTGAGTTCAGAACTTCTGAGTCAATACTTCAGAAATCTGACTTAACATTTTTTCTTCTGAATAGGTTACTCAGATTTTCTGACTACCTTTCAGAACTCATTTCTGAAATTTACAACTGTTTCAATTTGTTATTAAGTTCTTTCTGTTTTATATTTCTATATTCCTTTATGTCTAATATGTGTTTGAGTATATGCTTAAGTCAAGGGGAAGCATTGATATCTTTCAGAAATCATTCTGAGGTACCTATAAGGTTTGTATTTCTTTCTGATCTCAAATCATTCTAAGGGGAACAAGCTTTCAATGATAAATTTTTTCCACTTGTTCAAACTACTTCTGGGTGATTAAATGATTTATATTATCAGAAGTTGATTTTAAATGAATTTTGGTTACAAGGAAATTTCTTCTGATTTGTGTACTCAGAACTTCTGAGTATGCACTCTCAGAATTCTAAACGTGTTATTCAGAATTTTTACTTATGTAAATTTCTATCAAATAACACGTGTCAGCATCTTATTCATTTGACATACCACGTTTCATTTAATATCTTTTGTGGTATTTCACAGTGTTAGAAACCGTTATAACTCTGACAAAAAGCAACTTTTCACCGTTTGAATCCTTTCAGCTTTGCGGATTTTAAATAGACCTTAAAATCCCTCTTTCAAATTCATTTGAATTCCAAGAATGAAAAGTGAGATACGCAAAATTCCAGAGTTCTTCGATTCTGTTTTCTTTCAATCTTCCATATTGTAATCATATCTGGTACAAGAAGAAGTAGACTTGTATCATTACACTCCTCGAGAACTTTGATGGAATCCTCTTTGGATTCAGAGAATGATGAAGTTCGTATGCCTGAGAATAGAGCTGTAGAAGAAGGGGCTATAGGAGAGAATATTTTAGGAGGAAATGTTGGAGGAAATGCAGAGGATGAAAATATGGCTGAATCTAAAGGAAATGCAGAGGAAGGAAATGCAAATATCGAACACGAACAGAGTGCGCTGAGGTCTGTAATGTCTTCAAGACCTAATTCTTTGGAGAGGATTGTACCTGAAAATGAATATTTAGACCTAGTTGAAAATAATTGTGTGTTAGTGCTTGATGAAACCAAGTTCAAAGAAGAACTGTAATACCCTGGGTAAGTTCGTTAGTTAAAGTCTCGTTCCGTTAAATTTATTTAACTCTATAATTGATGTTTAGGGTAAGTTTTGGTTAATTTATAAGTTTAGGGTGTATTGGTCATTATTTATTAGCTCAAGGACTAAATGGGTAAAATTGTGTTAGATATTATCCATTGCAACTTTCAGATATTTCATAAAACAGAAATATCCAGATTGTGTTGTGTATGTGTTTGGAGAAGAAGCAAAAGGAGAAAAAGAGGGTTAGGGATTCTTTTGGGGTACTTGGAAGTGAATTAAGGTATGTATCCTTTACATTTTATGTTGGTAATTGCTAATAGATAGTTTCCATCGGAGTAGAATAGTCGATTTCACAACTGGTATTGATTTCTGTCGAATCTGGGTTAAATTGGAGTAAACCGACAGTGGTGTGCGGACAAATTGAATGTGTCCGGGCAGTTTCGTTGTTAGTGTCCGGATGATGTTCTGAAGGTGTCCGGACGAGTCCTTTATCCGGGTAAGTCTCCCTTTTCTATAGTTTCCGGATGAGTTAAGATACCGGATGGTGTCCGGATTACTTTGGTGTTCGGATGACGTCCGGATTGTATAGGTTGTCCGGAAAAGTCATGTTGTCCGGAAAAGTCATGCTGTCCGGAAAAATAGTGTTGTCCGGGTAACTTGTGGTATCCGGATACTTTAGCTGTTTGGTTATTTTTTAACTAGTTTTTGAATGAGGACTGATTAAGGTTTTATGAAAATTTTCTGAGGGCGCTGCCTCCAGACCCCGCAGGGGCGGAACCCCCGTGTTAAGTTGCCGTAAGGGAACAATTGAGGATAAGGGTTTGATAGGTTAATTAGGATTCTTAGTTTGCTAAAGAGTCCTATGTGTTCTTTTTGGTAAAGAGATATTCGTATTTGAATTGTTTCAGATACTGTGAATTTGGAGTGAAAACTGAATCTTGTGGGATGTGATGACTTGTTTATAAATGAAAATATCATATATTGAGGATAATTGGAATGTGATAACTAATGTGATTATGTGCTTATGTTGAAATACTAGTAGGGTGCCCGTGCAATGCACGGGGGAGCAATTTATCGTAAACAAAAAATGAATAGTCTTTGAACATGTAGCTTAGTTGACAAAGAGGTTGGACGACTTTGCTTAAATACACAACAAATCCAAGTTTGAATCATGCATGAGATCGCTTTTAATCCCTTTGTTAGCCTCAATCACTAAGAAACAAAGGACCAGCCCAAACAAAGGACCAGCAACAAAAAAAAAGGAACCAACATTGAGGAATGCTATCAAAAGAACCTTTTAAAAGTCTATGCCTTGAATCTGAAAAAGCAGCCTCCCACCATCAATCAAACTCAGAGAAGAAATAGAGCACCAAAATTAATCTGGACAACAACCAAATTCAAAACAATATCACAATTCCCAAAACAGATCTGCAGCCAATGGGAACCACTTTATATCAAAAATAATCTACAAAAGGAACCATGAGCAAAAATAATCTATAAAAGGCCTCTAATCTTACCCTAAATCATACAAAGAGACCTGATTATTTAATTCCAAACCATTAAACTATTCAATTTGGCTAAAGGCCATTGCAAACAGGCAAGTCATAGACAACATACCCGACATGGGATTTCCATCTTTAAAACAAAAAAAACCACTTATAGATATATCCCTTAAGCTAAGAGACCATATTTGAGTATTGGACCAACCAATAAGTGTTCATCATGTAATGGCATGTCCACCATACAAATATGAAGTACAATAAAAAAGGTAATTTTACGAGGAAGAAAATAATTAAGAAACAACAACCAATTCGACAATCTTCAAAACCCTTATCTAACCCAAAAGTAAAAACAAACTTTATACACCCAATTACCATAAAATCGTATAAACCCCTTTTTATAACAGTAGCCAACAAAACGTTAACCACAAGGTAAAACCATACTTTAAATTGATCTCTAATTTAAAATAACCAAATCAAAAGAATGGAGAACAGTACGCAGATTGCCAACTTGTGTGAGTTTCAAGTTTCAATACCGTATGGTTGTCTCTTGAGGAGATATCAAAATAGAGAATGACTTGCCAACATCGTAGTTGGTTCTTGTTGAAAGCAAACAATTTTTTTTAGAACTGCAAAAACAAAAATGAATGCTTACCATCTGAAGGGCTGGATGCAAGTTACAAAAATGAATGATTACCATATGAAAGCTATATTACTTATGACTTGCAAACCACCATGAAAATAATTATTGATAACACCAATACCATGGGATCAATAATTAATTCTAAAATGTTCATCATAAACTGATAAACTGCAACTTTCCATGATACAGCAAGTGCATTTGAGATACCAAAACCGGTGAGGGATCTCTCACATATTGAAAACTACTTGTTCAAACTTTTAACCTAATCTTATGTAAGAACTTTTAGTAGAGACTTGAGGAGAGATGAGGGTACTTACTTGGACCATGTAGGGTCTGGAATAAAAATTTGAGAATCAGGGGGAAATCGTTTCTAGAAGTCTGCAAAACGTGATGCAATGCACACATAACGTGATGCAATGCACACATAACGTGATGCAATGCACACATCAGCCCCCATTCACTAAGACGCTGAAAATCTTGACAAAAAACCATGGCAGTCTTGAATATTGAGCAGGATGAACAAAATCAATAGCATTGACCAAAAAAAATCCAACAACAAAGACCAGAATAAAAGCTCAGGTAAAAACAAACAAACCATCATCTGCATCAGCCATTTAAACAACCAGCAACAAAAAAATCCATCTAAATCTCCAGAGTGGTTGCAATAGTGATTGAAAGGAATCCACCCACTTCTAAACTAAAATCTGATCAGAAAATGCCACAAAAAAGGAATGAACTTAACGCTCAATATAGACCCCAAAAGTTATGATTAAAATATAATTGCATTTACAAAAGCAATGGTACCTAAAATTAAATGTTATTTCAAACCTAAAGAAAGAACTCAAAGTTAAATATTATTTCAAACAAAAAAAAGAAGCAAAGTTATGATATTTTATACTTTTATTAAATCCAAAAATATTCAAGTGTTCTAATATAAGAAATATATTGATATAAGCCGACCCACATTGCTGAGACTCAGAATAGCAGGAACTCTGAAACTTACACTAAGTGCCTATTCTAAACAAAACTGAAGCAGCAGGCAGGCTAGTAACATCAATAAACCATCAGAGCTGAGACATAACCAAGACAGCAGGGCAGCAAGCTAATAACATCAATAAACCATCAAAAAATTTATGTTTTAACAAAATAGAAATTACTTTGTTGAATTTTCGTGTTTTTCCTTGGTTTCTTGAATTTCCTATGGTAGATCATACTTTGTTGCATCCATTGTAAATGTTAAGCTCATATGCATAATAGCAGATCACCATGCTTGTTTCATCATGAATGTATAATCTATAAAAAATCAAATGAGCCTCAAAAGCAAAAGTAATAGAAAAGCTAAAAATTCGTTTAAAGACAGAGATTGCACTCAAAATCACTTAAGAAAAACCTGTCCGGATCATTTGCCTTGCCCTGAAAAAACAGAGCTGGAAAATAAGATGGTTCTTGGAAACAAAAACAAACTGTGTCTAAATGAACCATAAATTTAAAAAAGAGATAATAACAAAAAGTTAACAATAATTGACTACTAAACCTTATGGTTGGGCTTTTATATGAACATGAGGATTCCATATAGCTAATCTCAAGAAGAGCCTAGACCATCCACCTCACGATAATGTTAAACGAAAATAGATCAACGTACATATATAGATGATACAATGAATAAGAACCTTGACACAAATCCTGCACATTTGAAAACAACCAAAATAAGAACCTTTAAGCAAAGAAATTTGGGGGAGAAAGTACAACCCCTTTTTAAATTCCCATGATAAGATCAACCGTCTTCCTTGTTAGGGGAAACCAAAGAACGCGATCATTTTTTTGGATGAAACACATGTGAACGAAACTGGGGCTGAACATTCTGATGTAGAGGTGGTGGATGTAGAAATTGAATACAAGTTCCTGTCAACCTGCACCATTTCATCATTATATCTCCTTCTGATAAACCGCTTGGCATCTAAAAAATAAAACGATACAAGCAGCAAATATCATTTATAGTCCTAAATCTTACCCGGTAGGTAGGTGATAGTGTTGGATTTTACCGTAATCGTTTGGTAAACGACCCCTAAATATGCCTTTCAAACAACATGGTAACACAACGCAAATACACAAGTCGCCCCCATCTGCTCCCTATTACATATGTATACTCTCACAAACAAATTAACGACATCATTCCAATATTACTAACATCATATCCACAATAACACTGTTTAAGAAATATGTAATTGTAACACTTTTTAATTAGCTGAATGACAATTGAGAAAAGGTTAGAATGGGTATTTTGGGTTTGCAATGCATTTGATCACGGCAGTTTACATAGAAATGGAACCAATGACGAACCTTAATTTGCAAAGCATTTGAAACATGAAATAGTAAAGTATGCAGAATCTTACAAATGGCTCAAAATGTAGATTTACCAGAAACAAAAAGCTTACCTTGTACATTGAGTTTTCATACCCTGGGAGCAAAAACTGAAGCTGATTTCTTGTTCATCTTCTTGACCAGGTTATGCCTCAACTTGGATCCAAACTCGAAAACCACTCAAAATCAACCGAATCTGGGGATTCTATGGTCGAGAACAACCACAATGGTGGTTGGTATTGATCCAACATATCAATCAAGCATCCACATAAAACTATTACACAAGAATAAGAGTGAGAATAAATCAAATCTAGTAAAAAGCTAAACTGAAAAACTAAAAACCCATAGGTGTGATCAGATAAAATAAAATAAAGCCTTTTGGTCTTTGATCAAGTTGGAACCGTAGCCCAACATAAGGAGATGAGAATCAACCAAAAATAAAATAAAAGAATTCACTAATTATTGAAAATCAATAACACAATTGTATCGATTAGAAATAAACCACCAAAAGGAGTAAGAAACCTGTTCAAGAATGTAGATGAACAATTGTTGATGCTTACTGTCAAAATCGAAGCTTACTGTCCCTTCAAAATCGAAGCTTACTGTCCCTTCAAAATCGAAGCTTACTGTCGAAACCCAAAAAATTACCTGCGTGAAAGGTTAAATCATGAAAGGTTAACTCAGAGAAGAAGAAAACTGGAAATGAAACCGTGAAAGGTTAAATCATGAAAAGAACCGATTACTGAAGAATAAGAAGAAGAAATCGTACCTGATAGAGGAATATTTGGAATCATGAAAAAGAAGAAGAAGCAATCTTACCTGATAGGGAAGATCGATTGTGCCTTAGAGAGAGATATGATCCCTATTTCTTCCACCCAAATCTGTCTTCTCTTTTAGAAGAACCCAAAAATTGTAGAAACCAAAATGGATTTCAAACAGAAATCAAAAAGCAAAAATGTACCAGGAAGAAGAAAGCCGAAGATGGAGATGTAAGATGAACCTGACCATTGTTGGAGAGTTTAAAAGTCAGGCGTGCTTTGGAGGGAGGAAGGGGAAGAGTTGTCTTGAAAATGGGGTTTCAAAAAGAGATTTGGTGGGAGAAAGTTTTCTCACTCTAAAAAATTAAGTAATTGTGCTTTTAAGTGATGGTACCTAATGCTTTAATGGTTGTTTTTAAGAGTTAGGTTGTTAAATGCTTTATAATATAGTTTTCTCACTCTAAAAAATTAAGTAATTCTATAATATAGTATAGAATATAGTTAGGGTACTTACTTGGACCATGTAGGGTCTGGAATAAAAATTTGAGAATCAGGGGGAAATCGTTTCTAGAAGTCTGCAAAACGTGATGCAATGCACACATAACGTGATGCAATGCACACATCAGCCCCCATTCACTAAGACGCTGAAAATCTTGACAAAAAACCCATGGCAGTCTTGAATATTGAGCAGGATGAACAAAATCAATAGCATTGACCAAAAAAAATCCAACAACAAAGACCAGAATAAAAGCTCAGGTAAAAACAAACAAACCATCATCTGCATCAGCCATTTAAACAACCAGCAACAAAAAAATCCATCTAAATCTCCAGAGTGGTTGCAATAGTGATTGAAAGGAATCCACCCACTCCTAAACCAAAATCTGATCAGAAAATGCCACAAAAAAGGAATGAAGTTAACGCTCAATATAGACCCCAAAAGTTATGATTAAAATATAATTGCATTTACAAAAGCAATGGTACCTAAAATTAAATGTTATTTCAAACCTAAAGAAAGAACTCAAAGTTAAATATTATTTCAAACAAAAAAAAGAAGCAAAGTTATGATATTTTATACTTTTATTAAATCCAAAAATATTCAAGTGTTCTAATATAAGAAATATATTGATATAAGCCGACCCACATTGCTGAGACTCAAAATAGCAGGAACTCTGAAACTTACACTAAGTGCCTATTCTAAACATAACTGAAGCAGCAGGCAGGCTAGTAACATCAATAAACCATCAGAGCTGAGACATAACCAAGACAGCAGGGCAGCAAGCTAATAACATCAATAAACCATCAAAAAATTTATGTTTTAACAAAATAGAAATTACTTTGTTGAATTTCCGTGTTTTTCCTTGGTTTCTTGAATTTCCTATGGTAGATCATACTTTGTTGCATCCATTGTAAATGTTAAGCTCATATGCATAATAGCAGATCACCATGCTTGTTTCATCATGAATGTATAATCTATAAAAAATCAAATGAGCTTCAAAAGCAAAAGTAATAGAAAAGCTAAAAATTCGTTTAAAGACAGAGATTGCACTCAAAATCACTTAAGAAAAACCTGTTCGGATAGAGTTGGAGAATAAGATGTCCCGTCCCATTCATTCAAAAAGAAATAAACCGGATCATTTGCCTTGCCCAGAAAAAACAGAGCTGGAAAATAAGATGGTTCTTGGAAACAAAAACAAACTGTGTCTAAATGAACCATAAATTTAAAAAAGAGATAATAACAAAAAGTTAACAATAATTGACTACTAAACCTTATGGTTGGGCTTTTATATGAACATGAGGATTCCATATAGCTAATCTCAAGAAGAGCCTAGACCATCCACCTCACGATAATGTTAAACGAAAATAGATCAACGTACATATATAGATGATACAATGAATAAGAACCTTGACACAAATCCTGCACATTTGAAAACATCCAAAATAAGAACCTTTAAGCAAAGAAATTTGGGGGAGAAAGTACAAACCCTTTTTAAATTCCCATGATAAGATCAACCGTCTTCCTTGTTAGGGGAAACCAAAGAACGCGATCATTTTTTTGGCTGAAACACATGTGAACGAAACTGAGGCTGAACATTCTGATGTAGAGGTGGTGGATGTAGAAGTTGAATACAAGTTCCTGTCAACCTGCACCATTTCATCATTATATCTCCTTCTGATAAACCGTTTGGCATCTAAAAAATAAAACGATACAAGCAGCAAATATCATTTATAGTCCTAAATCTTACCCGGTAGGTAGGTGATAGTGTTGGATTTTACCGTAATCGTTTGGTAAACGACCCCTAAATATGCCTTTCAAACAACATGGTAACACAACGCAAATACACAAGTCTCCCCCATCTGCTCCCTATTACATATGTATACTCTCACAAACAAATTAACGACATCATTCCAATATTACTAACATCATATCCACAATAACACTGTTTAAGAAATATGTAATTGTAACACTTTTTAATTAGCTGAATGACAATTGAGAAAAGGTTAGAATGGGTATTTTGGGTTTGCAAAGCATTTGATCACGACAGTTTACATAGAAATGGAACCAATGACGAACCTTAATTTGCAAAGCATTTGAAACATGAAATAGTAAAGTATGTAGAATCTTACAAATGGCTCAAAATGTAGATTTACCAGAAACAAAAAGCTTACCTTGTACATTGAGTTTTCATACCCTGGGAGCAAAAACTGAAGCTGATTTCTTGTTCATCTTCTTGACCAGGTTATGCCTCAACTTGGATCCAAACTCGAAAACCACTCAAAATCGACCGAATCTGGGGATTCTATGGTCGAGAACAACCACAACGGTGGTTGGTATTGATCCAACATATCAATCAAGCATCCACATAAAACTATTACACAAGAATAAGAGTGAGAATAAATCAAATCTAGTAAAAAGCTAAACTGAAAAACTAAAAACCCATAGGTGTGATCAGATAAAATAAAATAAAGCCTTTTGGTCTTTGATCAAGTTGGAACCGTAGCCCAACATAAGGAGATGAGAATCAACCAAAAATAAAATAAAAGAATTCACTAATTATTGAAAATCAATAACACAATTGTATCGATTAGAAATAAACCACCAAAAGGAGTAAGAAACCTGTTCAATAATGTAGATGAACAATTGTTGATGCTTACTGTCAAAATCGAAGCTTACTGTCCCTTCAAAATCGAAGCTTACTGTCCCTTCAAAATCGAAGCTTACTGTCGAAACCCAAAAAATTACCTGCGTGAAAGGTTAAATCATGAAAGGTTAACTCAGAGAAGAAGAAAACTGGAAATGAAACCGTGAAAGGTTAAATCATGAAAAGAACCGATTACTGAAGAATAAGAAGAAGAAATCGTACCTGATAGAGGAATATTTGGAATCATGAAAAAGAAGAAGAAGCAATCTTACCTGATAGGGAAGATCGATTGTGCCTTAGAGAGAGATATGATCCCTATTTCTTCCACCCAAATCCGTCTTCTCTTTTAGAAGAACCCAAAAATTGTAGAAACCAAAATGGATTTCAAACAGAAATCAAAAAGCAAAAATGTACCAGGAAGAAGAAAGCCGAAGATGGAGATGTAAGATGAACCTGACCATTGTTGGAGAGTTTAAAAGTCAGGCGTGCTTTGGAGGGAGGAAGGGGAAGAGTTGTCTTGAAAATGGGGTTTCAAAAAGAGATTTGGTGGGAGAAATTTTTCTCACTCTAAAAAATTAAGTAATTGTGCTTTTAAGTGATGGTACCTAATGCTTTAATGGTTGTTTTTAAGAGTTAGGTTGTTAAATGCTTAATAATATAGTATAGATAATATATTGAGATGTATATTATATTTATATGAGCATACGCTACACGAGAGCGCTGCCGAACTATGCCGGCGGATGGTTGTTGTAGTTGTTGTACATCGGTGTTGCTGTAGTTATTGTACAATTGATTAGTTGGCTCGCAACCAGCTAATTTGGCCATGGGAATGATGTGAAGGATGAGTTGAACACAGTGCACGAGTCTTACTTGGTATTTAATCTTTGTGATATATGTGTGTTTTATAAAAAGGATTTCTAAACTGACAGGGATTATCTCACTAGACCTTTTGGCCTAACCCTCATTCTCCTTTCAAAAATATGTATTCCAGGTCAAAGATCTTTTGTTATCAATGGGAAGAATAAAGCATAGGAGGCGGTTGCTAGCTGACGAAGATTAGGATATGTTTACACTTCTGTATTATATAGTTTTGAGACTTTGGGACCGAATGTGAATTATCATGTATTTTTTTATGAAAGTAACGACGTTGTGTATGAAATGTTAATTGTTATATATTATGTATGTTATGGGATACCGGGTCGTTATAGATGGTATCAGAGCCTTAGTTTAAGGGATTTAGGTATTAATATCCGTACCTAGATTTAAACTGCATGTGAAGTAGGATGTCCCTATTATTTTAGAACCTTGGGATGATAAGTATAAAAGGTAGAAGGAACATCATGTAAGGTAATTTCATATTACACCTGGCCAGTGTAATTGTGATCTTACAGGTACATGTTTGAACTAGAATACCTTGTTATATGGGGTATGTGCTTATGTGTATATTAACCTTGTTTGAATCAACAGAATGGCAAGTGGTTTTGGAGGTATGAACGGAGATGAAGAAGGAAACCCAATCAGACAGAATACAAGAAATAGAAATATTAAAGAAATATTGATCGGAGCTAGAGGAAGAGGTACGGGACGAGGTCGGGGTGAAACTGGAGGTAGTGGTCATCCTCGCGGTACTGAGTTTGTCACTAGAGATGTTTTGGCTATAGAAATGGACAAATTACAAGCTGATATACAAGCTAATATACAAGCGATGTTCGATCATATTCGACCTGCTGCAACAGAAATACCAGATACCTTCTCAGCCGCAGTAGATGCCGCGGAAAACGTGGAACGAGATAAAGGAAGGGATGCTAATGCTAAAAGTTTTGGGAAAAGAAAATTAGAAGAAATGACGTACGATTCGGAGGAGTACAGATCTTTGGGGTTTGATAGTCATTCATCTTTCAGAACGATTGAAAGACCATGTCCTAAATGTAACCGTTTTCATCAAGGAAACTGCTACGGTTCCAGAAATTGCTTCAAGTGTGGAAAGACTGGTCACATCGCTAAAGATTGCCACGTAACTCGATTCTATTTCTTTTGCCATTCTCCGGATCATATCCAGTATGAGTGTCCACAGTGGAAAGCACAACCGGGTAGTAGGACAGTGGGATCAACAGGTGTTAGGCCGGGGGAGATACAAAAGCCTGAAGTACCGAAAGCAAGAGATCGTTCGGTCAGATGACAGCAAAAGAAGCAGAAGAAACTCTGGATGTGGTTACAGGTACATTTTTTAAACTCTACACGTGCTAAGGTGTTAATTGATTTCGGTGCAAGCCGATCGTCTGTGTCTCTTTCAAATGCTGCTTATGTGCATTTAAAGCCTAAAGTGTTAGATCATGCTTTGATGGTAGATACTGCAATGTTAATCAGGTGTCAGTTAAAGAGGTTTTTGGTAGTTGTGTGATAAATTTAGAGGGAGGCGAAGTACCTATACAATTATGTCCTATAGCCTTGATCGAGTTTGATGTGGTAGTAGGGATGGATTGGTTAGGCGAGAATCGGGCTAACATAGTTTGTGATAAGAAAATAATTAATGTTGTATTACATGAGAGAGGACCAGTAGTGATTTATGGTGATCGTAGAAATCACCAGTCTTGCCTTACATCTATGATAAAAGCTCATAAGTGTGTCAGCAAGGGTGGCCCGAGTTACTTAGCTTATGTGATAGATACTAAGCTAGAAAAGAATAAGTTGGAGGATATTCCTGTTGTTAGTGAATTTACGGAAGTTTTCCTTGAAGACTTGAATAGTCTTCCGCCCATTAGACAAGTAGAGTTTGGTATAGATCTGATTCCTGGAGCCGCTCCTGTAGTCCATGTACCGTATCGTCTGGCACCTCCAGAGATGAAAGAAATGATGACACAATTGCAAGACCTATCCGATAAAGGCTTCATCAGACCTAGTTCTTCACCGTGGGGAGCACCAGTTTTGTTTGTGAAAAAGAAGGATGGTTTGATGAGAATGTGTATCGACTACCGGGAACTGTATAAGCGCACAATCAAGAACAAGTATCCGCTACCCAGAATTGATGACCACTTTGATCAGCTAGTTGGAGCTTGTTATTTCTCCAAGATTGATCTAAGATCCGGTTACCACCAGTTGAAGGTTAAAGAAGAAGACGTTTTGAAGACTGCTTTTTGAACAAGGTATGGTCATTATGAGTTTTTAGTGATGCCGTTTGGACTGACGAACGCTCCAGCTGCTTTTATGGATTTAATGAATCGGGTATGTAAGCCATATCTCGATAAATTTGTTATTGTGTTTATCGATGATATCCTTATCTACTCCCGATCCAAAGAGGATCACGCACAACATCTTCGGTTAATTCTGGAATTATTGAGGAAGGAACAGTTATACGCTAAGTTCTCTAAATGTGAATTCTGGCTACGGGAAGTTCAGTTTCTGGGGCATGTAGCTTATGAAAAAGGTATTCAAGTTGATCCGATGAAAGTAGAAACAATTGAAAAGTGGGAACCACCGAAGACACCAACGGAAGTACTGAAAGCAGAACAGGATGGAGCATTCCGGGTACTGAAAGAGAAACTCTGTAGCGCGCCGATACTAGCATTACCTGAAGGTTCCGAAGACCTTGTCGTTTACAGTGATGCTTCCAAACTGGGGTTGGGTTGTGTACTTATGCAGTGGGAAAAGGTTATTGCTTATGCTTATCGTCAATTAAAAGATCATGAAAGACAGTACCCTACGCACGACATGGAGCTTACAGCAGTTGTCTTTGCATTGAAGATTTAGAGACATTATCTTTACGGTTCCAAATGTCAGATTTATACCGATCATAAGAGTCTCCAACACCTCTTCGGTCTGAAGAAATTAAATATGAGGCAAAGAAAATGGTTAGAACTGATGAATGACTACGACTGTGAAATCCTTTATCATCCGGGAAAGGCGAAGGTGGTAGCTGATGCACTGAGTCGACAAGAAAGATGAGGAACAATAAAAGCTATTTCACTACGGGCTGAACTTTTACCTAACATCTTTGACGAATTACAAAGGTGTCAAGTAGAAGCGTTTCAAAAAGAACATCTGAAGTCAGAACGGTTAGTGGGGGTATTAGCATTGCTAGTGAAAGATGATCGTGGATTATTGTGTAAGGGAAATAGAATTTGGGTGTCTCGTTTGGGTGGGTTACGTGATCGGGTACTACAAGAAGCTCATCAGTCTCGTTTCTCTATTCATCCAGGTATGAATAAGATGTATAGAGATCTGAAACAATTTTATTGGTGGCCGGGAATAAAAAGAAGCATTGCTCAACATGTGGAAGGTTGTACTACTTGTAAGAAGGTAAAGATTGAACATCAAAAGCCGTTTGGTCAGTGACAACGATTGGAAATACTGATGTGGAAATGGTATCAGATTGCTACAGTTTTCATCACAAAGCTACCAAGGACCCTGAAGGGATTTGATTCTATTTGGGTGATTGTTAATAGATTGACGAAGTCTGCTCACTTCTTACCGATAAAGGAAACTGATTCGATGGAACGCTTAGCCAAATTGTATATTGACGCAATAGTAACTCGACATGGAGTTCTAATCTCGACTATTTCTGATCGGGATATTCGTTTTACTTCAAGGTTCTGGAGAAGTTTTCAAAAGGAGATGGGGACGCAGATAAAGTTAAGTACAACATATTATCCTCAAACTGACGGTTAGAGTGAACGAACGATTCGGACATTAGAAGATATGCTCCGGGCTTGCATTGTTGACTTGGGCGATCGTGGGACAAGCATTTACCGTTAATAGAATTTTCCTACAACAGTTAGCATGGCCAGAAATAGTTCAGTTGACCGCAGATAAGGTTACTCAGATTCAGGAACGTTTGAAAGTGGCTCAAGACAGACAGAAAAGTTACGCCAACCGACGCCGGAAACCGTTAGAGTTCCAAGTTGGAGATTTTGTAATGATTAAAAGTTTCACCTTGGAAAGGAGTAATTCCATTTGGAAAACAAGGTAAACTTAGCCCGAGGTATATGGGACCGTTTGCAATCACAGAAAGGATTGATGAAGTAGCCTACAGGTTGGATCTTCCGTCAGAGTCAAGCCGTATACACAACGCGTTTCACGTATCGAATTTCAGAAATGTTTGGTTACGCCAGATCAGGCAGTGTCTCTACCTGAGATACAGGTTGATGAAAAGTTGAATTATGTGGAAGAACCAGAAGCCATAGTGGACAGTAAAGTTAAAGTGTTGCGGAATGGAAAGGTGATCAAGCAAGTGAAAGTACAGTGGAGACACCGTAGAGGTCAAGATGCTACTTGGGAATCAGAATCCGAAATGAGAACTAAGTACCCGTATATTTTTCCCTAACCGAATTCCGGGACGGAATTCTTTTAAGGGGGAGAAGATGTAATACCCTGGGTAAGTTCATTAGTCAAAGTCTCGTTCCGTTAAATTTATTTAACTCTATAATTGATGTTTAGGGTAAGTTTGGGTTAATTTATAAGTTTAGGGTGTATTGGTCATTATTGATTAGCTCAAGAACTAAATGGGTAAAATTGTGTTATATATTATCCATTGCAACTTTCAGATATTTCATAAAACAGAAATATCCAGATTGTGTTGTGTGTGTGTTTGGAGAAGAAGCAAAAGGAGAAAAGATGGGTTAGGGATTCTTTTGGGGTACTTGGAAGTGAATTAAGGTATGTATCCTTTACATTTTATGTTGGTAATTGCTAATAGATAGTTTCCATCGGAGTAAAATAGTCGATTTCACATCTGGTATTGATTTCTGTCGAATCTGGGTTAAATTGGAGTAAACCGACAGTGGTGTCCGGACAAATTGAATGTGTCCGGGTAGTTTCGTTGTTAGTGTCCGGATGATGTTCTGAAGGTGTCCGGACGAGTCCTTTATCCGGGTAAGTCTCCCTTTTCTATAGTTTTCGGATGAGTTAAGATACCGGATGGTGTCCGGATTACTTTGGTGTCCGGATGACGTCCGGATTGTATAGGTTGTCCAGAAAAGTCATGTTGTCCGGAAAAGTCATGCTGTCCGGAAAAATATTGTTGTCCGGGTAACTTGTGGTATCCGGATACTTTAGATGTTTGGTTATTTTTAACTAGTTTTTGAATGAGGACTGATTAAGGTTTTCTGAAAATTTTCTGGGGGCGCTGCCCCTAGACTCCGCAAGGGCGGAACCCCCGTTTTAAGTTGCCGTAGGGGAACAATTGAGGATAACGGTTTGATAGGCTAATTAGGATTCTCAGCTTGCTAAAGAGTCCTATGTGTTCTTTTTGGTAAAGAGATATTCGTATTTGAATTGTTTCAGATACTGTGAATTTGGAGTGAAAGCTGAATCTTGTGGGATGTGATGACTTGTTTATAAATGAAAATATCATATATTGAGATATGATTGGAATGTGATAACTAATGTGATTATGTGCTTATGTTGAAATATAATATGTTGTGATGTATATTATATTTATATGAGCATACGCTACACGAGAGCACCGCCGAACTATGCCGGCGGATGGTTGCTGTAGTTGTTGTACAACGGTGTTGCTGTAGTTGTTGTACAGTGGATTAGTTGGCTCGCAACCAGCTAATTTGGCCATGGGAATGATGTGAAGGATGAGTTGAACACAGTGCATGAGTCTTACTTGGTATTTAATCTTTGTGGTATATGTGTGTTTTATAAAAAGGATTTCTAAACTGACAGGGATTATCTCACTAGACCTTTTGGTCTAACCCTCATTCTCCTTTCAAAAATATGTATTCCAGGTCAAGGATCTTTTGTTAGCAAAGGGAAGAATAAAGCATAGGAGGCGGTTGCTAGCTGACGAAGATTAGGATATGTTTACACTTCTGTATTATATAGTTTTGAGACTTTGGGACTGAATGTGAATTATCATGTATTTTGTTATGAAAGTAACGACGTTGTGTATGAAATGTTAATTGTTATATATTATGTATGTTATGGGATACCGGGTCGTTACAGATGGTATCAGAGCCTTAGTTTAAGGGATTTAGGTATTAATATCCGTACCTAGATTTAAACTGCATGTGAAGTAGGATGTCCCTATTATTTTAGAACCTTGGGATGATAAGTATAAAAGGTAGAAGGAACATCATGTAAGGTAATTTCATATTACACCTGGCCAGTGTAATTGTGATCTTACAGGTACATGTTTGAACTGGAATACCTTGTTATATGGGGTATGTGTTTATGTGTATATTAACCTTGTTTGAATCAACAGAATGGCAAGTAGTTTTGGAGGTATGAACGGAGATGAAGAAGGAAACCCAATAAGGCAGAATACAAGAAATAGAAATATTCAAGAAATATTGATCTGAGCAGGAGGAAGAGGTACGGGACGAGGTCGGGGTGAAACTGGAGGTAGTGGTCATCCTCGCGGTACTGAGTTTGTCACTAGAGATGATTTGGCTATAGAAATGGACAGATTACAAGCTGATATACAAGCTAATATACAAGCGATGTTCGATCATATTCGACCTGCTGCAACAGAAATACCAGATACCTTCTCAGCCGCAGTAGATGCCGCGGAAAACGTGGAACGAGATAAAGGAAGGGATGCTAATGCTAAAAGTTTTGGGAAAAGAAAATTAGAAGAAATGACGTACGATTCGGAGGAGTACAGATCTTTGGGGTTTGATAGTCATTCATCTTTCAGAACGATTGAAAGACCATGTCCTAAATGTAACCGTTTTCATCAAGGAAACTGCTACGGTTCCAGAAATTGCTACAAGTGTGGAAAGACTGGTCACATCGCTAAAGATTGCCACGTAACTCGATTCTATTTATTTTGCCATTCCCCGGATCTTATCCAGTATGAGTGTCCACAGTGGAAAGCATAGCAGGGTAGTAGGACAGTGGGATCAACAGGTGTTAGGCCGGGGGAGATACAAAAGCCTGAAGTACCAAAAGCAAAAGATCGTTCAGTCCAGATGACAGCAAAAGAAGCAGAAGAAACTCCGGATGTGGTTACAGGTACATTTTTTAAACTCTACATGTGCTAAGGTGTTAATTGATTTCGGTGCAAGCCGATCGTCTGTGTCTCTTTCAATTGCTGCTTATTTGCATTTAAAGCCTAAAGTGTTAGATCATGCTTTGATGGTAGATACTGTAATGTTAATCAGGTGTCGGTTAAAGAGGTTTTTGGTAGTTGTGTGATAAATTTAGAGGGAGGCGAAGTACCTATACAATTATGTCCTATAGCCTTGATCGAGTTTGATATGGTAGTAGGGATGGATTGGTTAGCCGAGAATCAGGCTAACATAGTTTGTGATAAGAAAATAATTAATGTTGTATTACCTGAGAGAGGAGCAGTAGTGATTTATGGTGATCGTAGAAATCACCAGTCTTGCCTTACATCTATGATAAAAGCTCGTAAGTGTGTCAGCAAGGGTGGACCGAGTTACTTAGCTTATGTGATAGATACTAAGCTAGAAAAGAATAAGTTGGAGGATATTCCTGTTGTTAGTGAATTTCCGGAAGTTTTCCTTGAAGACTTGAATAGTCTTCCGCCCATTAGACAAGTAGAGTTTGGTATAAATCTGATTCCGGGAGACGCTCCTGTAGCCCGTGCACCGTATCGTCTGGCACCTCCAGAGATGAAAGAAATGATGACACAATTGCAAGACCTATCCGATAAAGGCTTCATCAGAGCTAGTTCTTCGCCGTGGGGAGCACCAGTTTTGTTTGTGAAAAAGAAGGATGGTTCGATGAGAATGTGTATCAACTACCGGGAACTAGTATTCGCTACCTAGAACAAGTATTCGCTACCCAGAATTGATGACCTCTTCGATCAGTTAGTTGGAGCTTGTTATTTCTCCAAGATTGATCTAAGATCCGGTTACCACCAGTTGAAGGTTAAAGAAGAAGACGTTTTGAAGACTGCTTTTCGAACAAGGTATGGTCATTATGAGTTTCTAGTGATGCCGTTTGGACTGACGAACTCTCCAGCTGCTTTTATGGATTTAATGAATCGGGTATGTAAGCCATATCTCGATAAATTTGTTATTGTGTTTATCGATGATATCCTTATCTACTCCCGATCAATAGAGGATCACGCACAACATCTTCGGTTAATTCTGAAATTGTTGAGGAAGGAACAGTTATACGCTAAGTTCTCTAAATGTGAATTCTGGCTACGGGAAGTTCAGTTTCTGGGACATGTAGTTTCTGAAAAAGGTATTCAAGTTGATCCGATGAAAGTAGAAACAATTGAAAAGTGGGAACCACCGAAGACACCAACGGAAGTACGAAGTTTTCTGGGTTTAGCTGGTTACTACCGAAAGTTTATAAAAGATTTCTCTCGTATAGCGTCGCCTTTGACTAAGCTGTCTCGAAAGAATCTAAAGTGTGAATGGAAAGTAGAACAAGATGGAGCATTCCGGGTACTGAAAGAGAAACTCTGTAGCGTGCCGATACTAGCATTACCTGAAGGTTCCGAAGACTTTGTCGTTTACAGTGATGCTTCCAAACTAGGGTTGGGTTGTGTACTTATACAGTGGGGAAAGGTTATTACTTATGCTTATCGTCAATTAAAAGATCATGAAAGACAGTACCATACGCACGACATGGAGCTTACAGCAGTTGTCTTTGCATTGAAGATTTGGAGACATTATCTTTATGGTTCCAAATGTCAGATTTATACCGATCATAAGAGTCTCCAACACCTCTTCGATCAGAAGAAATTAAATATGAGGCAAAGAAAATGGTTAGAACTGGTGAATGACTACGACTGTGAAATCCTTTATCATCCGGGAAAGGCGAACGTGGTAGCTGATGCACTGAGTCGACAAGAAAGAGGAGGAACAATAAAAGCTATTTCACTACGGGCTAAACTTTTACCTAACATCTTTGACGAATTACAAAGGTGTCAAGTAGAAGCGTTTCAAAAAGAACATCTGAAGTCAGAACGGTTAGTGGGGGTATCAGCATTGCTAGTGAAAGATGATCGTAGATTATTGTGTAAGGGAAACAGAATTTGGGTGCCTCGTTTGGGTGGGTTACGTGATCGGGTACTACAAGAAGCTTATCAGTCTCGTTTCTCTATTTATCCAGGTATGAATAAGATGTATAGAGATCTGAAACATTTTTATTGGTGGTAGGGAATAAAAAGAAGCATTGCTCAACATGTGGAAGGTTATACTACTTGTAAGAAGGTAAAGATTGAACATCAAAAGCCGTTTGGTCAGTTACAACGATTGGAAATACTGATGTGGAAATGGGATCAGATTGCTACAGATTTCATCACCAAGCTACCAAGGACTCCGAAGGGATTTGATTCTATTTAGATGATTGTTAATAGATTGACGAAGTCTGCTCACTTCTTACCGATAAAGGAAACTGATTCGATGGAACGCTTAGCCAAATTGTATATTGACGCAATAGTAACTCGACATGGAGTTCCAATCTCGACTATGTCTGATTGGGATAGTCGTTTTACTTCAAGGTTCTGGAGAAGTTTTCAAAAGGAGATGGGGACGCAGATAAAGTTAAGTACGGCATATTATCCTCAAACTGACGTTTAGAGTGAACGAACGATTCAGACATTAGACGATATGCTCCGGGCTTGCATTGTTGACTTAGGGGATCGTGGGATAAGCATTTACCGTTAATCGAATTTGCCTACAACAGTTAGCATGGCCAGAAATAGTTCAGTTGACCGCGGATAAGGTTACTCAGATTCAGGAACATTTGAAAGTGGCTCAAGACAGACAGAAATGTTACGCCAACCGACGCCGGAAACCGTTAGAGTTCCAAGTTGGAGATTTTGTAATTATTAAAAGTTTCACCTTGGAAAGGAGTAATTGCATTTGGAAAACAAGGTAAACTTAGCCCGAGGTATATGGGACCGTTTGCAATCACAGAAAGGATTGATGAAGTAGCCTACAGGTTGGATCTTCCGTCAGAGTCAAGTCGTATACACAACGCGTTTCACGTATCGAATTTCAGAAATGTTTGGTTACGCCAGATCAGGCAGTGTCTCTACCCGAGATACAGGTTGATGAAAAGTTGAATTATGTGGAAGAACCAGAAGCCATAGTGGACAGTAAAGTTAAAGTGCTACGGAATGGAAAGGTGATCAAGCAAGTGAAAGTACAGTGGAGACACCGTAGAGGTCAGGATGCTACTTGGGAATCAGAATCCGAAATGAGAACTAAGTACCCGTATCTTTTTGCCTAACCGAATTCCGAGACGGAATTCTTTTAAGGGGGAGAAGATGTAATACCCTGGGTAAGTTTGTTAGTCAAAGTCTCGTTCCGTTAAATTTATTTAACTCTATAATTGATGTTTAGGGTAAGTTTGGGTTAATTTATAAGTTTAGGGTGTATTGGTCATTATTGATTAGCTCAATGACTAAATGGGTAAAATTGTGTTAGATATTATCCATTGCAACTTTCAGATATTTCATAAAACGGAAATATCCAGATTGTGTTGCGTGTGTGTTTGGAGAAGAAGCAAAAGGAGAAAAGAAGGGTTAGGGATTCTTTTGGGGTACTTGGAAGTGAATTAAGGTATGTATACTTTACATTTTATGTTGGTAATTGCTAATAGATAGTTTCCATTGGAGTAGAATAGTCGATTTCACATCTGGTATTGATTTTTGTCGAATCTGGGTTAAATTGGAGTAAACCGACAGTGGTGTCCGGATAAATTGAATGTGTCCGGGTAGTTTCTTTGTTAGTGTCCGGATGATGTTCTGAAGGTGTCCGGACGAGTCCTTTATCCGGGTAAGTATCCCTTTTCTATAGTTTTCGGATGAGTTAAGATACCGGATGGTGTCCGGATTACTTTGGTGTCCGGATGACGTCCGAATTGTATAGGTTGTCCGGAAAAGTCATGTTGTCCGGAAAAGTCATGATGTCCAGAAAAATAGTGTTGTCCGGGTAACTTGTGGTATCCGGATACTTTAGCTGTTTGGTTATTTTTTAACTAGTTTTTGAATGAGGACTGATTAAGGTTTTCTGAACAATTGCCGTAGCGGAACCCCCGTGTTAAGTTGCCGTAGGGGAACAATTGAGGATAAGGGTTTGATAGGTTAATTAGGATTCTCAGCTTGCTAAAGAGTCCTATGTGTTCTTTTTGGTAAAGAGATATTCGTATTTGAATTGTTTCAGATACTGTGAATTTGGAGTGAAAGCTGAATCTTGTGGGTAAGACTGGAGAGAGTTTTGATAAACTAACAGGTGAGTTTTACTTTTAAAACGTTTAGACTGGGATACATATATATGTTATATATATATATATATATATATATATATATATATATATATGAGATGGATATGTGGTAGGAATGTGATGACTTGTTTATAAATGAAAATATCATATATTGAGATATGATTGGAATGTGATAACTAATGTGATTATGTGCTTATGTTGAAATATAATATATTATGATGTATATTATATTTATATGAGCATACGCTACACGAGAGCACTGCCGAACTTTGCCGGCGGATGGTTGCTGTAGTTGTTGTATAGCGAGGTTGCTGTAGTTGTTGTACAACGGTGTTGCTGTAGTTGTTGTACAGTGGATTTGTTGTCTCGCAACCAACTAATTTGGCCATGGGAATGATGTGAAGGATGAGTTGAACACAGTGCATGAGTCTTTCTTGGTATTTAATCTTTGTGGTATATGTGTGTTTTATAAAAAGGATTTCTAAACTGACAGGGATTAACTCACTAGACCTTTTGGTCTAACCCTCATTTTCCTTTCAAAAATATGTATTCCAGGTCAAGGATCTTTTGTTAGCAAAGGGAAGAATAAAGCATAGGAGGCGGTTGCAAGCTGACGAAGATTAGGATATGTTTACACTTCTGTATTATATAGTTTTGAGACTTTGGGACCGAATGCGAATTATCATGTATTTTGTTATGAAAGTAACGACGTTGTGTATGAAATGTTAATTGTTATATATTATGTATGTTATGGGATACCAGGTCGTTACAAGAACATAGGATAATCATAGAGTTGTTGAAGCATCATCCTTTCAAAAAGTGGTTTACAATGAAGAAGACTGTACCAATACAGTATATACAACAGTGGTGGAAGAATTTGGAGTTACAAGGCAATAAGTTTGTGTCTAATATAGGGGGAGTTTCTGTTAGGACAAATATGTCTTCAAGATTTAATCTTGATTAATAAAGTCAAAGTCAATGTAATAAAAAGTCAAAGTTTGCTAATATGCCTTGTTAGTCTTAGGTATATAAGCATGTGGCTAGAGTAATCTTGTAACACTCTTATAAGCTTTTGGTCATAACTCATATCTTGTAAACTTAGAGAGCCGACATAATAGATCTACTTTCTCTCTCTACTCTCTCTCTCTAGAATTTCTCTCTAATCTTGATAGATCTTGGTTTAACAATTGGTATCAGAGCAGGAACAAGATTGAGAGATGGAATTCTACTGATCAAACATACGAATTTGGTGATTTCACAAGCAAATTTGATTGATTTTCTTGATTTGTTTCAATAAAATCTCGTTTTCTTGAGATTTTATCAAATTTTGGTGATTTTTGATCGAATTTGTTCAAATCTTAGCTCGTTGGATTCGTTTTTGATAGAGGAACATTTCTTGTTCAATGATCAAAGGCTAATTTCAAAGATTTGGAGATCAATTTTGAGGTTTTCAAGAAATTTGGTTTGTGCGTTTTTGTTCTCTGCTCGATCTGTTCTAGACTCTGTGATCACTTAAAATACTAAGGTTACTTACTACGGGTTATTACGCTTTCGTTGCGCAACTCCAATTAAACTCACCAATCCACCTTCGATCAATAATAGCTTTTCCTTACCAATCATTCACCATAACACTCTTCACTTTCCAGCTTCGATCATCTTTGTTTTCTCACTTAAATTTATCCCAAACAATATCTTAATGAACAAACATACCAATTTCAATATCACCCAAATATTTGTTGCACTATTGCTAATTTAGAATCAACCTCTTTTCACACCCAATGCTTCCAAACCTACACTTTTACTAAGCCTTCTCAAAATAAAACATACACTTCCAATAAAATTTACTAACAGTCGAAAACTTTAAATCAATCACCCGACAATTTCTTACTTTCATCATAATCACTTATTCCAATATATCAACTTTATCTTCTCATACTGAATTACCGAGGATCACTCATCATTACCTAATCAAAAGTTTTAACAAGATCAAGCTCCAATACCACAATATGCTTACTATACTAAGTCTAAACAAACGGTTCCAGTACAATCCATAATTAATATAATCGACTATTTAAGCACCCAAAATCATTACAAGCAGTACTTAATGATATAATTCATTGCACTTATCAATCTCCAAATGGAGTTAGCTAAGCCAAATGCATGCCTTTACACACAAGGACTATTTCAACATTTCAAGTCAGAATTCTTAAACAAATACTAAACACCATTAATCAATTAGATCTCGACATTTTCGTCAATATTCGATTGAAACTAAATAAACTCATACTTAACAAAATGCAACACAATCAAATAATAAAAAGAATATCCCGCTTAAGAAGTCACAAATTAACACCCAAGCCTTCAATTCTTATAGTAACAAGAGCATAACACCAATATCCCAAATAAATCTCATCACACATCAATACTTATGAAACAATCTAATTCTATGACTTTATATAATCGTGAAATTTGATAACCAATCAAAGACTTACTTATCTACCATGGCATACTACACCTTTTTCGAAATCTGTACAACACAATCATATTGCAAAATTCTTATAACATCCTTTAAACATTTAATAGATGATGCTTTCGCACACCAAATAATACATCGACATTACATTCAAATAGCCTTACCACAACTTTGTTTCTTAAATCCAAAACTATTACCAAACATAATGGCAAACCCATTATCACATCAATTTCTTACACCCCTAACTTAACATAAAATGCTAAACACAAAATACTAAACATCTAACTCGCTTAAATTGTTCCACAACGAAAGTTCATCATCATTCACTTCACATCACATAGCCGACAAATCATTACTAACCATAATGACAATCCCATGATCATATCAATAATAACTCTATTATAACTCCTTCTTTTGGTATGACTCATACCTCGAGCATTTGAGATCATTTCATTAATAGTACCCATTCTAGAATCTTTCCCGATCCTGACTATATGATCCACCTTTCCCAATCTATCGAGAACGGCTAGCCATCCTATCAATTCACAAACATATATAAATATTCATGTTAACACATACCCAATATAATAAGGAATTCCAGTTCCAACATATACCTGTAATTTCATAATTACACTTGACCAAGTGTAATTTAAAATTACCTTACATGATGTTCCTTCGACCTTTTTATATGAAATATCCTAAAGGTTCTAAAATATCAGGGACATCCTACTTCACATGCAGTTTAAGTCTAGGTATGAATCCAAATACCTAAATCCCTTAAACTAGGGCTCTGATACCATTTGTAACAACCCGGTTCCCAAACATTTAACAAATACCATATTTTACAGAACATAGCTTCATAACAAAAGACATATTATAGATCAAGTACGGTCCCTTTAGTCTTGAAACTATAAAATACATAAAATCTTGCTAATCATCATCAGTCATCAAAAGCATCCTACACTTTATCCTTTCCTTTGCCGCTATAAATTCCTCGACCTGGAATACATATTTTTTAAAACAAAATGAAGGTTAGACCAAACGGTCTAGTGAGATAATCCCTGTCATTTCAAAATCGTTATAAAACCAATTTATATAAAACCATGTATTAACAGTTTATATAAATCTTTTATAAAAATACACATATACCACAAATAATTGAATACCAATCAAGACTCGTGCTTTGTGTACAACTCATTCTTCTCATGGCCATATTAATTGGTTGCAAGCCAACTAATAAATTATCTCCGCCGTACTACAATTACAGCCAACACCGCTGTCCCTTTGTACAGCCAAACTCCACCGGTCCTAAGCCCGGCCAACGTGCACTCGTGTAATGTAATGATCATATAAATAAAATATATATCTCAATATATTTATAAACACGTCATCACATTCTAACCACATATCCTTCTCAATTATAAACACATAATCATACCATCTATCACATTCCAAATCCACACATATATGTATTCCAGTTTGAAAACGTTTTAAAGTAAAACTCACCTGATTGCTTATCAAACCCTTCCGAGCCTTTCCCAAAGCAGTTCGATCTTTCACCCAAAATTCACAAGATCTGAAATAGATTAAATACAATTATCTCTTTACCAAATGAACTCATAAGACTTATTAGTAGGCTAAGAACTCCAGATAATGCTATCTAACTCTTATCCTCAAATGTTTCCCCCAAACCCGAACATAAATCGAGTCCACAGTGTTTCCAGTCCTCATTCATACTCTATCCAAGAGTCAACAAAACACAAAGTTAAAGGTTAACATTAAAGTTAAATAAACAAAACCACCAAAACTGGGCTGCACAGGACAACACAGTTATTTTGGCTTAATTACCATACTTAGAAGCCAAACTAGTTGATCATGTCTAAAACAAAAACGTACTTACATCTCTTAAGCTTCATATCGTTTTGGACTCACCTTGATTGGAGCAACGGCCAATTATATATGAATTTTATACAAACAGTGTGCAGATCCCGTTTTTCACAGGATCAACTTCTGTAATTCACTGTTTGGAGCTGCTTAAAGTCATAATTTGATCTCGTTGAAAACTACAAAGTTTCACAGGACAGGAAGATCTTGCTAACTGCAAAATTTGAGCTTATTTAGACTAACGGTTGATTTTATACGAAGTTTTTAATATCTGGACAGAAAACTTAAACTCAACAGAATTGATAATTTCTTTAAGGCATTTTATCAATAACCTTGTGAGCATCAATTCATGGAGCTCAAACCCATTTCAATGGTTTCATTCTTTTTCCCATTTTTTATACCAAACTTCTAGTTATGAATTCTAATACAAGAACATAATTAATACATGATTTCACCATGAAATACTTCAAGACTTTATCTAATTATAATCAACCAACTAAAACTCATATATCTCATCCAAGAACATCAAAACCCATTTCTAATCCTTTTAGGAACTAATAAACATAAAAGGAAGATTTAGTATAGAATTGTTACCTTTGTTTCTTCAATTGTTTCTCTACAATTCCAGCTGCAATAACCCAGTTTCTTCCTTCTTCTTCTTAACCTTTCTTCCTCAAATTCACTCTCTTTTCTCTTTTCTCTCTTTGCCGAAACAAACCCACACACACACTAACTTTAGATATTTGTTATGTGTTCTCTAAATGAGACACCTTACCCTTTCTAATTAAAAGTGGCGGTGGAAGTGATATGTTTAATCACTTTCACCAAACAAACCTCAAACTTCTCTCATGTGGCAAAATATACCCTCTAACTTCTAAATAAAAGTTAAAGCTTACCCCTTAACTTATAACTCCATAAAACTAATCACGACTTACCTTAAAACCAAATTAATAAAATTTAAATAAATCAACAACGTACCCGGTTATTACATTCGTCGTCAGAGATATCCATGTCTATCTCCATTTTAGCTAAACTCAACTGGGCTTTAGGTTGGTCTTCGGTTGCAGTTGCCACCGTTGATAGTTCCGGTTGAACCACGATTGTTTCAGTGATGATTGGGGCGGACTCAGACAACCGTTGTCTCTTGTTCTCCCCCTCACGGTGATCAGGATCATCCTGGTCATCGTGTCGTCTTTTGAGTCCGCCAACTTGACCTTTGCAAGTGTCTTCGAGTGAAGCGACCCTCTCGGACAGAAGATTTAAAGCTTTCTGAACGTCCTTGAGAGTCAAATCAAGCTGGTCCAATCTATTAGTCATGGATGACGAAAGAGCAGGTACCTGTGATCGTAGAACTGAGACCAGGTCTGCTTCGGTAGAGGCATCGGTGTCGGTATGCTGGAGCAGTTGAGCCAGAAGCATAGTCTTGAGTGTATCCACCGAATAAGATGGCTGAACGGGAGCTAGTGGAGGTGTTCGTGCGGTTTCAGAATTGACTACCTTCTCTTTACCTTTGATCAAGCTCTTGATTTTGTCGAGCTCGGTGGTGAACTGCTACTCCATGGCCTCACGGACAGCCTTTAGGGCGCTGTCCAGATATTCCATTGACATTACGTCGGGTGACTTAACTCCGGGATCACTTAGATTACCCGTTGAGGCATCTACCGTAGAGGAAGTGCCACCTACGTTCACGGATGGCAACTGGGTGGCTGATAATGCCAAAAAGCGCACACAAGTACAACTTGAGGTTGATTGTGGAGCTTAACAACTAAAGAAAAGAATCTCTCAACAAAGCGTGCGATTAAGGTAAAAAATGTAAAAGAGACAGAGAATTTTGGTGACACGGGAAAAACCTCAACGAGAAAAAAACCCGCGGACGACTGTGGAAGTCGTCGCTGCACTATGGTCGCCAAACAGGGGCGATGTCCTTATATTCCAGGTGTCAATCGTACATAGATTACAATACAAATAAAGGAAAGACTTCGAAATGTAAAGTAACAAGTGTTTCCAATGTAAAAACAATGTGCGTCGTGTGTATAGTCTGTGTGTCGTGCGTAAAAGCTATGCATTGAGCGTGTGAGTCGTGCGTCGATGTCGTGCGTCAATAGCGATCACTTGAGAGAAAGTTCTTTGCTTCAGAGGTTCTTGAGTACGCAGTGTATGATTCTTGGAAGCGATGTAATGTGTCAAATGATGATTCGATGCCCTAAATGTTGATTGAGCTCTATATTTATAGTCTTCGGGTGCTTTAATTTATGCTTTGCGTAACTGTCGTAACGGACGTTGTCCTTTAATGCTGTTAATGGGCTTTTACTGGTTGTAGCCGTTGGTCATTGATGACGTTGACTCCTGCATTAAACACTGAACAAACGTAACAGTCATAATGAACGTTAGTTGGTCGAGGTCGCACGGTTTTATGCGACGGTCGTGAGAACTGGACGACGTCGTGGTCGAGTGTCGTGAGGTAAATAACTTACGATTCTATTTTTAACCAAGGAATAAAGTACTATGATTTTACCATTTCGTCGGGTGAAATAAAATAAGTGTTTCCCTTACCTTGGTCGTGGTCGAGATTGGTGAAATTTTGCCCAAACAGTTTGCCCCCAAAATTTGAAAAAGTGGAGTGGCAAAAAGTTTTTTAAATTTTGCTTGTCGGGGGTTCGAGGTTATGACACGTGTCGAAAGTTACCTTGGTTGTCTTGGAACTGAATCGGTTCAATTCAAACCAGAGAGGGAAGTTGAAAAGTCGTAACGTCACGCTGACGCACGATGATGCTTGGCAGCTGTCAATGACAGGTGTCGGCGATCCGTGTGGTCACTCGAAAAGACAAAAGCACGCGTCGAATATCGAGGGACTTGATCTGACACGATCGTTTACATAAATAGAGACCACGATGGGTCTATTTTCGTTTACGATTTCAAAAGGTTTTACACAGAGATTTCCTTACCGTTCTTCGTCCGGTCTTTTCAAATCCTGCAAGGATCTTCGATTCAGTTAGGATTTTTGAGGTCTAGAGCGCTTATATATATAAGGTACGATTTCTTTGCTTTCTTAAATCTGGTTTAGAAATGTCGATGGACTCCGAAAGCACAATTCAAGAACAATCAGACCTTGATGATCTTAGAAGTTTAGCCAAAATCCCTGCGTGGGTCGAATTGATCTGCGCAGGTCAGATCCGATCAAATGAATGTCCTGAGGGGTATATCGTGATATACGAATACCCTTTTAAGATAGGTTTCGAATGTCCCTACTCGCCTTTAGCTAAGGCTTTTATGCTAGAATTCGACTTAGCACCAAGTCAGCTAATGCCCCAGTTTTGGCGAGTCGTGCAAGCGATCGAGCGTCTCACTAAAAGATGGGAATCGCCCATGAATGTACGCGACCTCCTTTTGGCTTATCAAGCCAAGAAGGACGGATGTCATCGCTGTAGTTTGTACTCTAAGTTTAAAGGCGATCGCATTTTGGTCCTAAATACCGCTGTGAACGATCGTAAATGGAAGACTCGGTACGCATTTGTGCGTAAATCGACCCTTGACTCCGAGAGTGATTGGATTAGGACCGGCTGGAATACGTTGGGTGAGCTTTGTAGTTTCATTGTCGTATGTCATCCGTGTTTTTTGCTTGATTTTTAACTTGTTTTTTACATGTCGATAGCCATAAGATTCCAGGACGTGAAGCCTTACGCCAACTCTCAGGGAAATATTGACGCGTTTTTAGAGTTCAGTGCCGCCGACCGGTCTTTTGTCGTACGACACTTGGTGGACGACGACGAGGTTTGGTGTACTTAGGAGAGAACCGGGGAGAGAGGCATGAGGAGGAGGAAGAAGCGGAAGTCGAAAAAAAGAGAGATGACTGGTAAGTGTACTTTCCTTTTTCTTTCTGTCGAATCTTCTTCTTTTATAACACTTCTTCCTTTTTCTGGTTTCCAGGAGAGTCTCAATCGAAGGTGCTGACTGTCTATGCTAAAAGAGTAGCTGACCTCGAGCTTGCCGGAAGGGCAAAGAGAGGAGACAAAGAACCTTGTCTGCAGGTCCTGAAGTTCCCAAGAAAACGAGGACGACGATCACGAGGGAATCGTCTCTAGGGGTTGACGACTCATCGAGAGTCGTTACACCCGAAAAGGGGAAGGTCGCATCGCCTAGGAGGACATCTCCTAACGTGATCGCTGCGACACCTCTTAGTTCTGCACCTCCGGCGGAAACAGCGAAGTCCCCATCCACCACGTCGGATCCTTTGTCGGCCGGCAAGGGTAAGGATCACCCGACGGGAGAGGCTAAGGTCACAACGGTTAATTTTACATTGCCGTCAGACTTTATGGTTGAGAATGTCCTAGATGGGACGAATCTCTTTCCTCAGCTGGGGAAATATCTGCTCCCGTATTTCAAGGAGCGTTTTGAGGGGTTTCCTATCGAGGAGACGGGAGCCCATGTTGCCGGTTTGGCATTCATGGTAAGTCTTTCTTTCAAGACCTTTTGTCGGTGTTTACGTTGTCGTACGCTTATTAACTTTGCTTTGTTTTATGTTTCTATAGGCGTTCCAAGCTTCTTTGGCTTTACGTGCCGAGACGACGAAGATCAAGGATCTGGTGTCCGCTGCCCATGAGAGGAGGATTGCGGCGATGGCTAGGGCAGATGCCGCCGTAGAGCATGAAAAGACTATGTCGACACGTCTTGGCAATGCCCTAAAACAATTAGAGGCTGTCGGTCGTGCCAAGGATGACGTCAATCATCGTCTGACGCAGTCCATGTCCATGATCGCTGATCAGAGGGAGGAGATGGACAAGGTTAGAGAATATTTGGCTAAGACCGTAAAGGAAGCTGAGGATTCCAAGTCTCGAGTGGCGGAACTGGAGAAAAAGGTGCAGGATCTTAAAGACACGGGTAAGTCTGTTTTTGCCCTGGCTCGTCTGACTATGTAAGTCCCGTAGTTGAAGCAACAATCAAGAATACTCCATAGAAAGTAGAATAGAGATAGACATGAAGAACAATTTAATCTAAATGATCTCTATTCATATGCTTTACAATACAATGGAGGGAGAAATTGATATACGACTCTTTCAAGACTCACTGTGTATTCTCTTAATTGTCTCAAAGTCTCAAATAACAATGTAAGCCCAAGACACTTATTTATAGTGTCTAAAATACAAGACATGGGCCCAAGCCCATTTAACTTCCCATTAAACTCCCAAAGCCCAAAATACTTATAAAGCTAATAACAACACATTTGACTTTTGTTGACTTTACATGGACTTTATAAAACTTTCTATATAATTGAGGCTTTCTAGACCCAACAATCTCCCCCTAAAGTTTTATAAAGAAAGCATCTTCAAATGATCTCCCCCTTGATTTCTTTGAAAACTTTGATGTTGCATATCTTCATGCCTTGCAAAACTATCCAAGCTCCCCCTCAAAATTTGCTCTTCTTCTTCACAAATTACAACTTTAAAATCGAATCCCATGTGCAATAAGCTCGACTGAAACAACCTCAGTTTATAATAAGGAATTCGTCCTTGAAATTCGAGTTGTATGATCATTAAGCTCAAGAGCTTAATCCATTAAGATTAGAGGAGGGAGTGTCTTCACACTTCAATAACTCAGCTTGGATCCACAAAAAAATAGAAGATAGAACATCATTCTGAAAATTGGGAGAAATATCGTGAAAAACATTGCTTCGGTCCAGCAGCTATACACCGACTTCGACACAGAATCTGACCAATAAGTACATCGATTCAGAACAAACTCGAAACATGAAAAATGTTCATCTGTGTCTTAGGAATTCAACGCATCTGAAATCGTCAAATTTCGAGCTTCGAGGAGGGAGTTATGATCAAAATACGACAGGTGCGCAAAGCTGTTGAAAAATTCTGAAATGCACCTTTACTCAGAAAAATACTAAGTAATATTTCTGAGAAGACCACTCAGACCTCTGAGTAAGTCAATCAGATATCTGATCCTTAAAGAATTTTTTTTTTTTAAAAAATTCTAAGTCTGAAAGTTCTGACTCTTCACGATATAGTTCTGACTTTTAGAGTCAGACTTCTGATTAAGCTTCGACAAAGTTCTGAACATTCTGATCCTTCTGAGCCTCATGATCAGATATTTGAATTGCCTTGTAACTGAATAAAATCACTTCAACTTCTGAATAGGCTTAATATCAGTTCTGAACAAATCTGATTAAGCTGAAATTTGAACAGCTTAATCAATGTTATGATTAACCTCCGATCATACTTCTGAATTGCCTTTTGTTGAAGTTCTGACTTAACAAGAATGTTCTGCGAAGGCTTAAGTGTAATTCTGATCACCCTTGATCATAGTTCTGAACACTCATGATCAGACTTCTGACTTGTCTTGAACAAAGTTCTGATCATCCTTTGATCGATTTCTGAACAAACATGACTCTGACTAGTCTTTGATCGATCAGAACTGCTACATTTTAGTCTTGAATCAGAATACTGCACTTTTTGACAGCAACTTCGCCATTTTTGACAGCAAAGAAATAGCCTAACAGCTTGCTATTTTCTGGTTTGACAGCTTTCGGTTTCCAACAACAATTTTCTGCGTTAACCCATTTTGACAGCAACAATTTTTTTCTGTTTTGACAGCACTTTGACAGCAGCAAAAAATACTTAACAGCCCTAATTTGACAGCAAAATATTGACAGCAACTTTTTGACAGCAAAATGGCATTGACAGCAACCTTGTGGCTTGTTATGACAGCATCTAGACAGCAACTAAACAGCTAATTTTCTGAATTTTCAGCACCAAACAGCAAACATTCCATTACAGCAACATCATTAAGCTGTTTTCTGTTTTGGACAACAGCCTTTTTTTGACAGCAACAAACAGCCCCTTCTTGCTTTCTGTTTTACTTCAACTTTGAACACTCTAACTGATCTTGATAACCACCATCTTGAATTGAATCAACAACTTTTGCTTTTGGCATGATCAACAATAAATTCTTTCCAATTGATAACATCTTCCAATTATTATCATATTACCTTTCTCTGATCAACATCCTCAAATGAAATCAAATGCTCATCAAATTTATTTGATGAAGAAGAACAAATCGATCACTATTAATCTTTTGAACAAATCTGGTTGTTCATCATCAATACAATCTCCTTATTCTCCTTGTGAAATCCTCCACTCTAATCAAATGTTCACCAATTTAATTTGATGTAGAACGATAAGCCGATCTCCATAATTATCTTCTTAGAACAAAGATTGCAAAGAGTCAAGTTTCTGATTGATCAATTCAGAAAGTTGAATTTAAGCAATCAAAGATCTAAAACTCATTTCAGATCTTACTTTGAACAATTAACACATCATCAAACCTTTCACAGACAATTCATCGAGCATTTGGCGTGCAGAAACTGATTTAGAAGTAGATCATGAACATCTAACTTCTTCTCTTCATCAAGAACCATCAAGATCTATAAAATCTTCCTCAAAATAGAAAATAGCTCTTCAAGATGTATAAGATCACAGAATATTACCTTGAATTGTAGCACACGATTAAGAACGATCTTGAATCACCAAATCTTGAAACTAGATCTTGAAATCTTGAATTGTTGCAAAAATGATCGTATCGAATTAAAATTGATTCGATGTGGCTCTGATACCAATTGTAAGTCCCATATTTCTTTAGCTGATGATCCACTGTCAATCCTGTTAAGAACCTCATTTGGGACAGCCAAAGTCATCAAAGTTATTGCTCTTTTGTCGATAGCATGCCTATTCATCTGTTCAGCTGTATATTGGGAATAATTCTTCTTCACCCTGGTCGCTGGAATTTCTGGAGTTGTCTCTGTAGCAGGGGTTGCAGCAACATCGATATACACTTCAATTGGACCTTCTCGAATAGAGACCATAAGATTTTCATCAATGTTGTCTAGGAATTGGATCATACGAATTTTCCATTGCTGATACTCTTCTGGTATAAGAACAGGCGGTTTGGTTTCAGATCCCATGGCTAGATATTCTTTAGAAGACATGATTGTAAGAAAATTCAACAGAAAGACAAATTCGAGTTTCTTGATCGAAATGTAACAGGTAATTCAAGAATTGCCAAGAATTGCCAAGAATTCAAGAACAAGCCCTAGCAGCGGAATCGATTTTTGAACGAATCAATAAATCTTCAAGAAATTGATCAATCGATCTTCACAATCACAATCTTGAATGGATTTGTTTGTTGATTTTCTCTGATACCAATTGTAAGTCCCGTAGTTGAAGCAACAATCAAGAATACTCCATAGAAAGTAGAATAGAGATACATGAAGAACAATTTAATTTGAATGATCTCTATTCATATGCTTTACAATACAATGGAGGGAGAAATTGATATATGACTCTTTCAAGACTCATTGTGTATTCTCTTAATTGTCTCAAAGTCTCAAATAACAATGTAAGCCCAAGACACTTATTTATAGTGTCTAAAATACAAGACATGGGCCCAAGCCCATTTAACTTCCCATTAAACTCCCAAAGCCCAAAATACTTATAAAGCTAATAACAACACATTTGACTTTTGTTGACTTTACATGGACTTTATAAAACTTTCTATATAATTGGGGCTTTCTAGACCCAACAGACTACCAGGGCGACAATAATGAGGCGACATCTGCTGGGGAAGGATCCCCTTGCCTCGGCGTCAGAGGAGCTTGACGTCTACTTGACGGGCGTCGGGTCTGAGAGAGACCTCGATTCGGATGATGAGAAGGACGTCGAGGAGGAGGTAGTAGGCGGGGGTCTTCAAGGCGAGGCCTCGGGCATGGATGCGATTGATGCCCCTCCTCAAATTTAAAGGAATTTCTTTGTGTTTGTTTTGATCGACCGTTGGTGGTCGAGTTCCTGTAATCGTATTTTAATGAAATTTCTTTTAATGAAATTTCTTTTGATCGTGAGATTTGCCTTTGTTCATTACAAGCAATCATCGAGTATAACGTCGATCGTAAGAAAACACTTGTAAATTGTATATAACCATAGATATGTGCGACAAAGGCTTCTTAATTGATAAACATCAAATTAAAATACAAGTCGTGTAAACAATCGTATGTTAAAAGCATATATGAGATGCTTCTAAAAACACTTAGATTGTATGTCGTTTGTAAACTGTACGATGAATTTTAGATCATACGCCAAATCATGTACTTGGCTTGAATACTTATGCTATACGATCTTGCGAGAGTCATGTGATGGACTCATGTCGTGCGATCCTGCGGTATAATACTATCAATGGTTGGTCGTTGGCTGACCAACGACCCTCCAATGCTTAAGTTAGTATTCGCTCGTGATAGGAAATCGTATGAAAGTAGAGAAAAGAATTTAGAAAACGTACATTCTCAGATTCTTTTTTACTTGATGGGGGATTTGCCCCCCGTCATTTACTATCCTATTTTTCCAGGAAAAAATAGGCTTTAAACGACGGATCGACACTGAGCTTTTGAGGGTTAACATCAATGTCTATGTCGACCGTGTTTTCGTGCGACAGGGCAGGATAGTCGGAATATTCCTGTAAAAAAGGCATTAGTTTGTCTATAAGATCAGAGATAGAGAGATGTACCTGTCGAGACCTTATGGTCAAGTTTGCCCATTGTGACTGCCAAACAGCTTATTTTCGCGGCTTCAAGGTGGTCTTATAGCAGTCGCGGGCGACTTTCGGCTCACTTTTGATTTCTTGAACTCCCCACGGCGTAGGGAACTTTAGGGTTTGATGATACGTCAAGGGAATGGCTTTCATTTCATGGATCCATGGTCGACCTAAGATGATGTTATAGGCCGACGAACAATCGATGACACCGAACTTAGTCTGCTTGTTGATTCCTCCGGCATAGACCGGCAGGATGATCTCTCCAAAGGTGCTCGTCGCTTCTCCGTTAAAACCGACCAAGGTCGTCGAGCGTCGAGTGATTTCTGAGCGATCGATTCCCATGGCCTTGATGGTGTTGAGAAAAATGACGTTCGCTGAACTGCCCCCATCGATCAAGACTCGTCGGGTTAAACAATTGCCAATCGTGAGTTGAATGATCAACCCGTCATGATGCTTCTGATAAGAGTCACCGAGGCCGTCTTGATTGAATATAATCTTCATAGCTTCCAGCTCCAGATCTCCTTTGGGCCTCGATGAACGCGGGATAGGTCGATCGTCAGGTGCTTGACTGGCGTGACGCTTGGCTATAAAGTACATCAGACCACACACGTCGGAACCACCAGTGATGCAATTGACGACTTTCACATGCTCGGGGGTTGGCGGTCGATCGTCGCTAGCTGGAGCGACGACGTTATCGATGATATAATTGAGATTTCCTTTCGGGACATGATATGCTAACTCCTTTTTGAGAGCTATGCAGTCATCTATCGCGTGACCATGGTCGACATGGAAGTCGCACCACTTTGACTTATCTTTCGGCCACCGGATTGTTGGTTGGGCGGTCTTCAGAGCTTCGACTAAGTCCTTAGAGGTCCCTTTGAATCCATAAGAGGATATCTTGGGGTACTGAGGAAATTTGGCCGCAGTCTTAGCTTCCGCTCTTGTCTTGAACCGGACGTTTGAGATTTGGCGCGCTGGCTCTACTTTGGAAATTGCCTTCGTCTTGAATTCTGGCTTCTTCACACCTAACGATCTCTTGTCGTCGGTATGCTTGCGATGGAAAGCATTGTCGTCCTATACCCTCATATATGCTATGGTTCGAGCTCAGACATCCTCAAAATTTTCCGGAGGATACTTGGTTAGATAAGTGTACAAACCCGAACTGTCATCCAGACCACGCTTATAAGCTTCGATTGCAGTCTTGACGTCGCAGTTGCGGATACTAATCATCTCTGCGCGACTCTCACTGGTCTGCTTCTCCATCTTGTGACTGCTGGCGAACTGTTGAGAGAATTGATTAACCAACTCAGCGAACGGCCCGATGGACTTGGGTTTGAGATTGATCAACCATTGGAGGTCAGGACCAGTGAGAGTCGCGCCGAATCTTTTGCACATACAGACCTCCTGATACATGTGTGGGATCGAGATCGTCCACATGAGTTTCTTATATTGTGCGACGTGCTCTGTCGGATCGGTCACTCCGGAATATTTAGGCGTGAACGCGGGGACGTTATATTTCTTCGGGACCTCGACGGTCGCAATTTCATCGCTGAAGGGCGACGCCTGAAATCCTGATCGAGGCTCGATGTCGACGGGCACGGCTGCCCTAGGTAGCTTGGCGAGCAAAGACAGGACACGTTCGTTATGATCTTCTAACATTTTCAGCCGTTGGGCGACGGGGTCAATAAGATCAGGATTCGCACCTGTCTGCGGATTGACTCCTAATCTGGTGCCATTGCCGTGCGACGAGCCATTGGCGTCCCCGTTGAAAGGGACAAAATACGGCTGCGATCCATTCTGAAATGGCTGCGATCCGTTCTGAAACGGCTACCATCCATTTTGGAATGGCTACGATCCATTCTGAAACGGCTGCGATCCATTATGGAATGGCTGCGATCCATTTTCCATGGGTGGTGGCCTTATATGCTGAGGAGGAACCGTCCCGAACTGGGGATTTGGGTTGAATGGCCTCGGCTGCTGGTTCTGCATGAACGGACCTGGATGCTGATCCTGAGCGAATGGACCCGAATGCTGATTCTGAGCGAACGGACCCGGCCCTGGACCTGGATTATGCGCGAATGGTCTAGGACCATTCTGACCGAACGATCCTTGGCTTAGATTCTGAACGAATGGCCTAGGACCATTCTAGGGTCCAAAGGGATTTCTCAGCCGCGCGATCTCTTCAGCTGCTCTTCGACTTTGCTCGGCCATGGCATTGATTTGATTTCGTGCGACCTCCAACTCCTGGTACATCTGGGTGATGACATGCTCTTGATTTCCAGGAGATGCCATTTTCCTGAAACAGAAAACAGAGGAGACTACAAGAAACCGTTAGTAGGACGCACGTTTGTCGAAGATTTTCTCTAGATGGGGTCCCACGGATGGCGCCAAACTGTTAATGCCAAAAATCGCACACAAGTACAACTTGAGGTTGATTGTGGATCTTAACAACAAAAGAAAATAATCTCTCGACAAAGCGTGCGATTAAGGTAAAAAATGTAAAAGAGACAGAGAATTTTGGTGACGCGGGAAAAACCTCAACGAGGAAAAAATCAGCGGACGACTGTGGAAGTCGTCGCTGCACTATGGTCGCCAAACAGGGGCGATGTCTTTATGTTCCAAGTGTCGATCGTACAGAGATTACAATACAAATGAAGGAAAGACTTCGAAATGTAAAGTAACAAGTGTTTCCAATGTAAAAACAATGTGCGTCGTGTGTATAGTCTGTGTGTCGTGCGTAAAGGCTATGCGTTGAGCGTGTGAGTCGTGCGTCGATGTCGTGCGTCGATAGCGATCACTTGCGAGAAAGTTCTTTGCTTCAGAGGTTCTTGAGTACGCAGTGTATGATTCTTAGAAGCGATGTAATGTGTCAAATGATGATTCGATGCCCGAAATGTTGATTGAGCTCTATATTTATAGTCTTTGGGTGCTTTGATTGATGCTTTGCGTAACTGTCGTAACGGACGTTGTCCTTTAATGCTCTTAATGGGCTTTTACTGGTTGTAGCCGTTGGTCATTGATGACGTTGACTCTTGCATTAAACACTGAACAAACGTAACAGTCATAATAAACGTTAGTTGGTCGAGGCCGCACGGTCTTATGCGACGGTCGTGAGAACTGGACGACATCGTGGTCGAGTGTCGTGAGGTAAATAACTTACGATTCGATTTTTAACCAAGGAATAAAGTACTATGATTTTACCTTGTCATCGGGTGAAATAAAATAAGTGTTTCCCTTACCTTGGTCGTGGTCGAGACTGGTGAAATTTTGCCCAAACCGTGGCCGTGGTAGGATTTCCTTCCGATCCTCGCGTTCCGCTTAAAGGCGGAGACACTACGGAAGTTCCGATCGGGTCACGAAGAGCACCGATTGTAGAATATCGTTCTGTGTCCTAGCCGAAGAATGTATGATATCAAGTGGCTATAGACTCGAACGTGCAACGAATGAATGAGAGAACGGGGGATGCTGGTCTCTTGTTTCAATACCAATACCCTCCGATTGAGAGATCGGTAGATTTTGTGCTAAGTCCCCGTGCAAAAATGAAAAACCCATCTGTTGAGAGACGAGTGAGTGACTAGGGAGGTCGTCCAATTGCGCCGCTAGGTCCACGACGGCTTCTTCAATACCTTGTCCCAATGGATGAGACAAGATAGGAGATGTGGCTACCTGGATGACACTAGTTTGGGGTCGCTCTCGAGCCTCTCTAGTCCTAATGCTCGTTCTCTCTTGGTTATGTTTTGATCTTCATTCTCTCCGACTCGCCTGTTCAAGATTTTCAACTAATTCTCCCTCCTTTCTCCTTGTGTCTCCCATAATAGGCTGAGTAGTGGGGATGAGGGGGGGGGGTGTAGGTGAGTCAGAAGGGGATCCTTCAGTCATCGGAGGTCGACGACCGATACGGGATGGAATCAAGGATACACGGATGGCGAGGTCCGTATCGGTGTCAGTGTCGGAATCGACAGTTTCGACCTGTGCAAATGGTGATATCGGTTCGATTGTGTCAGTGACGGGATCCTCATCAAGTAGAGGGGCAGTGAAAATTGGGACCTCGTGTAGGCTAGTCGACGGTCCGACTTCGTCAGTCGTTCGTGTGGTTCGTACGAGTGGATGTTGGCTGGTTCCGGGTTGGCTGGTTTAGGTAGTACTGGCATGCGTATCCAATGCACCGCTCGTGCTTGTTCCCCTCTCATGCACTTTAAACACACCCCGTTTGGGAGCCCCAGCTACCCGGACTCTACCTCCTCTCGTCCTTCGACCCTCACGCCTCTCAGGTCTATGTCCTTGGGGATGTCCCTCCGACTCTGGCTGGACCATGAGAGCGCCTAACTCTTGTCTATACTCTAACACACTCGGTGCATTGGGGTCCGCATATGCCAGTAGGGCTTCAGATAAGGGCATGGCTCGTGCGTTGTATGGGTTTCGAATCCCAAGATAACGTAAGTGAAATGGGGGACATACCGGATGGTTAATGCGTCGCGGTATCCCTGGATTCGCGTCCATGTGTTGTCTGATGGCCAGTGAGAGGAATCGTCGATAAGGTAGGAACTTTTTCTGCTTCGAACAGCCGATTTGTTGAATAGCTTGAACCAGTTCGTGCCATATTACCATGGCGTAGTCGATGTGCCGGTTGTAGCACACGACATGAAATAGGCGCAGAAAGTCGGATGTGCACTGGTGTCTTCCCCTCCACCTGGATGATAGACACATGTTCAGAATTGTAAACAGTGTATAGCAGATGGACGCTAGGAACTTTCGGCTGAACACTGAAGGGCGGTCGAGGGCGTGGTTGTAGTCGAGTGCGCGTATTTAGGCACACAGAGTCATGTCATTAACCGCGGGGTCGTATGCTTGATGTTCGCCGGCGGTGGCTTCTGGTAGTGATAGTAGACAGCGGAACGACTCAGGTGTGAGCGTGAAAGGGTGATTGTCGATCCGTGCCGTGATGGTTTGAGAGTTGGAAGCTGTGTTGACTTGTGCAGATAGCCACACTTGATAGATGTATAATACAGGGACGTCTATCGTTGTGGTGAGGGCCTCGCGGAGAGGGTGACCAAGGAGGATGTCCACGACCACATGGTGTTGTGGTCGGAACTCGGCGGCGTCCAGTTGGTGGTTGTTGGCTTCGATTTCAATGCCATGGTCTGGTTGGACCAAGGCATTATCGGCTGCTTCATCAATGAATTCCTCTTGAGGAGGAATTTGCTCGTGTGGTTGTTGTTGTTCTTGATCCGCCATTTATAATACCTGAAAAGGACCAATATTAGCAAACAGGCGTATGAACAATTGTCGGGGCGCACCTTTGAAATAATCGGCTCAATGTGGAACAGATTGAGGACTGGCAGTGAGAGAACTGGGTACTGGAATGGTGGAAGTGAAATGGTCCGGACAAAGGTATAAGCAAACAAATGTTTTTGGACAAACCAATGTTTCCGGACAAAGGTATCCGGATGAAAATGGTGTCCAGACAACATGTAGTTTCCGGATACGTCAAAGGTTTTCGGACAAAGGGAGGTTACCGGATGGTTTGGTTACCAGACACTTCGACAATCCAGTTAGTTGAACTTACCGAAAACCCTACTACTTTCGGACAACTGGGGTTACCGGATGGCTTGGTGTCCGGATAAAATATCTAACTCATGGTGGTTTCCGGATGAGTTGAATGTGTCCAGATAATTTGAAACTATCCGGATGACATCCGGATGCATGTAATCTTGCAAAAAGTAACCTCAAATATGCATCTAGACATTCTAACATTGTCGATGTGAGTATATGTGCATACTAGAGTAGTTAAATGGATCAACAACACACTTAAAGTGTTCGAATGCTTTGCGACATGAAAAGGGTTTTCAGATACCCTGAATCGACCAAACCAGTGGTCGATTTGTGTGATTGAGTGCGTGAAACAAGATAATGCGAGATTGATATATATAAACGAGGGTCATACCTATGATTAGTATTGAAATCGATGAAAAAGGAGTGAATCGCGAGAGTTTTCGAGTGAGAGGTAAGTCGAGGGGTTTTTTTGTTTTGGGAGAATCCGGAACTAATGAGAACACGGGTTTCCAGTGTGCTTTTATAGTAGGTTCACTTACCGGATGGGTTACTCGGATACCTATCCGGTCCAGATAGTATCCTAACCGGAAACCTATCCGGACAGATGGGTGTCTGGGAACTTATCCGGGCACTTTGTGATTTCAGAAAACAATTCCCCTGTTCTTCCACGTTTGCTAACAAAATTTTCATTTTGGTTTTGAAAGTACCTTTCCTCGCTCCCCCTCGAACTGAGCATAGGGATTCTCTCCTCCCCCTCGGAATGTGCACGTAGAGTGAAATGAAGCACACTTGGAATGACCATACACAAAAACTGTTGACAGTTAGAAGAACAGTTGTGTGACACTCCCCCTCAAAAGTAGAGAGTACTTATCTGATACTTGTTCGTGCTCCCCCTGAACACATGAACAACTTGTGAAAGCACATATATAATTACAGAAAGTAGACGACGGTATGTAACAGAAATGAAACACACATTAAAAGAAAGCAAACAGACGAAATCTACCTAATTAATACAGAGACCTAACCGAAAAGTGTAAACGGGACAAGTAGAATACATATGCGAGAAAGTGTATACTCAATCATCTGGAGTGTAAACAACATATGATGAATAGACAGTTTCTCGTATATGTATGGAACTTGTATTGGGCACACGATCAGATCAAGTCTTCAGATTCAGCATACCTAACCTGGACACTAGATAATTAAAGCGTTTTTCGTCTAGGGGTTTTGTAAACAGGTCTGCTAACTGATGTTCTGTATTCACAAAGTAGAGTTCGACTGTACCTCTTTCGACGTGATCCTTGATAAAATGGTACCGAACGTCTATGTGCTTTGTCTTTGTATGCTGAACCAGATTGCTGGATATTGCAATAGCATGCCAATTAAACCGGGTTCTGAACTGATGTGTTCAGAACCTAAATCTGCGGCTTCGTCGAATGTCACGTTAACACTCTCAGTAACAGTTTTGGTCCGTTTGTTGTAAACGCAAAATGCCTTAACCTGCATGGAGTATCCTATGAAAACTCCTTCGTCTGCCTTCGGACTAAATTTCCAGAGATCATCCTTGTCGTTGAGGACGTAGCACGTGCATCCGAACGCGTGGAAATACTTGATGTTCGGGATGCGGTTGTTGATGATCTTGTACGACGTCTTGTTGAACCGCTTGTTGATGATTGAGCGGTTTTGCGTGTAGCACGCAGTTGACACCGCTTCAGCCCATAGAAATAGAGGCAGCTTTGACTGTGACAGCATTGTGCGAGCGGCTTTGACTAAGGTACGGTTGCGTCCTTCCACCGCTCCGTTTTGTTGAGGAGTGTGTGCAGCCGAGAAGGTTTTCCAAATACCGACGGATGTCAGGTTTTCGTTCATCGTTTGATTTTTGAATTCCGTCCCGTTGTCGGTCCTGATGGTCTGAACATGCTGTCGAAGGTTCAGTTAGATAGTCTTCAGGTGGTTGATAATCAGCTTCGGGGTTTCATCATTCGAGCGTAGGAACTTCACCCAGGTGTAGCGTGAGAAATCATCCACCATCACCAGGACGTACTTGCGTTTGTTGATGCTCTGAACACGAATCGGTCCACACAAATCCATATGGATAAGTTCGAGGGACCGGGACGTGCTCGGAGCGGCCTTTGGCTTGTGCGTCGCTCGCTTCATTTATCCCATTTTGCATGCCCCGCAGAGTCAGTCCTTTAGGAATTGAAGGTCGGGCATGCCTTTCACGTGTCCGCCAAGCACTAGTTTGTTGATACTTTTGAAGTTCAGGTGCGAGAGACGTCGATGCCAAATCCACGCTTGCTAGGTATTGGCCTTTGACATCAGGCAGACAGAGTCATCGGCCTTCAGGGCTGAGAGGTCGATGGTGTAGAGGTTGGTCTTTTGTGTTCCAACCAGCAGTTCGGTTCCTTCGTCAGTGCGGATGCTACACCTTTTGGCATTGAATCTGACCTCAAGATCTTTATCGCAAAATTGGCCGATGCTGAACAAGTTGTGTCCCAATCCCGCGACGTATGAAACTTTCTTTATCGTGATCTTGTCTTGGACAATGTCGCCATAGCCAAAAATTGGCGCCTTGTCGTCGTTTCTGAATATCACGTCTCCGCAATATTTTTCCTTGTAGTTCGTGAGCAACTCCCTCCTCCCGGTCATATGCTTGGAGCATCCAGAATCTAAGTACCACACATGACCGTCCTGCAAAAGGAAATTAGCGGACTTTAGGTACCCATTTGAAAATGGGTCCTGGAGGGTTAGGTTTTACACCTGTCGGAGGAACCTGTTTTGAGGCAGGTTTCTTCTTGGGTGTAGGTTTAACCTCAGTAGGAGGAACCCGTTTTGAAGTGGGTTTCCTTTCTTGCTTGGGTTTAACCTCTGATTGGGAACCCCGTTTTTTATTTGGTTCCTTTTTATTTTTACGGGGTTTGCCTTTGGGTGCAGTATTATAAACATGATAAGAACCAAACCAATCAGTTGAATTATTAATGTCATCAAAGTCATTCCAACCACAACTAGAACAACACAAACAATCATGCGATAATTGAATCAATTGCTGAATAGAATAAAGTTTAATCGGAAATTTAATATCTTGTTCAACAAAACCATTCTTATGATTCAAAGCACAATCATTCTTGTTCATTCTAGGATAAAAGACAGTATTAAATGATTTTGATGCAGCATTGTTCTCGACCGATTCCTTGGCTATCCACTTTGGTTTGTCTTGTTTGACCCGATCATTTTTAACTGAAACACGATTAACAATATGGTCAGCTGAAGTAGAGTGGACAGGACGTTTATCAGTCGATCGACCGGTCTTTTGCCTCGACTGTGATTGTTTTTAGGACATGATTCATTTTTAGAAACCTTGATCACAGCCGGGGTCTTCGGTTTTGTGGAACATTCGCCTTTTTGAAATTTGACCGGTCGATTTACTACTGGCGAAAGAAAGTCAGTATGACTTGGAAGAGGTTTGTCAAAAGGGATTGATTCAAACTCCTCATCAGAATTACCCTCGAAATTCATAAACTTGGAAAAATCTATGTCCGGAACCACTGGACTTGGATTGGTCGAGGGAGGTGAGGAACACTGTGTGTTGGTGTGCTTAGGTGAATCTGGTGCGGAAGCTAAAAAAAATCAGAGTTCAGATTCTTTAAGACGCACTCAACTTGAGATCCTTTACCGTTTGGTGAAGATGTTTTGCCAATGAAAGCTTTGCACGAGGATGTTCAGATGAGTCCGAGGAAGATTCGGGTGAAATCGTCTTTTCTTGTTGGAGTAGGTCAATCTTCTCTTGAAGTTGACCATTTCTCACATGTTCCTTCATCACTTCTGTCGCCATAGCAGACAGTTTGGATGTGAGCCGATCGATCTCGATTTGAAGGAATTCCTGTCCTTTATCCGACACAAACTCGATTTTTACGGATTTAAGTGCCTCAAGTTCGGTTTTGAGCGCTTGCTTTTCCTTTTTTAAAACATGACGTTTCCTTCTCGAGTGACTCCTCTAATTCAACTATTTTTGCTTCCAAAATGAGAGGTGGGACATAGAGTTTAAACTCGTCCGTCTCAGTTTTGGGTACAGGTGCTTGGGCCTCATCCTTTTTGGTGGAATCATTGGGCGTCACTACCTTATAGATATCAAACTAGTCATTCGAGAGGTATTTCTTTGGATTTTTCTTATAATAATAGTTCATAGGCTCGTAGCAAAAAGGAAGATGCATTTTGGAGGTGTGTTTGCGTTTATATTCCTCAGTTTCCTCTTCTTTCTCTGGTTCCAGAGGACCAGTCCATTGGATTTTATATTCAGGATACTTCTTATCCAGACCGAGACACTCAAAGTGATACAGTGTTGGTGTTTTGAATATACCCTTTTTCAAGTACTGAGGGTTATCGTATCCGATTCTGTGACAACTGTCAAATTTACACCTCAGGTTAGAACTGCACTGCATATTTCAGTTATTCACGTCATAGTTCACACAGTGCAATTTTAGCAGTAAACTCAGTACAGTAGGAAAATTTGAGAAATTTTGTCTAGAAACCCCTTAATTTAGGAAATTATCCATAAATCTTATAAAATGCCAACCTAAGCAACAATTATATTACAAGTATATATATAATTAGTAATCTATTCTACTTCAACTAAATTATATAAAAACTTTACTTTTATATAATTATTGTGTTATTTAAAATTTAAAAGAAAATACTTCATGTTTTAAAATAAATCAAAAAGACAAGATTAGACATTTTTAATTTAGCAACACACCATCACCCCCCGCCCCCCTCACTACCCCTTTTATGTATTTTTCTTAAACCATTTCAATTCACTTGCAACTACTCACTCTCTCTCTCTAAATTCTCACACTAGAATTCTCTCCTTTCTTTCTCTCAATCTTCATCCATCTTCATCCAAGTAAAACCCATAAAACTTCAACCCATAAACACATCTCCTTCAAGAGATCAAAGTGTTCAAGGTAACTTCAAGTGTGTTGGATGAAACCCACACACTCCCTTTTGTCTAGTTTTCATTTTGGCATTTTTTTATGAATGTTCTTCATCTTCTTCTACGAATTCTTTCAACTTCTGCTAAGAACCATTTACATACATCTTAATGTTTGTAGATTTACCACCATAACACTTGCATGTTAGTCAAAAGGTGGTAAATCCATAATCAAACATATGTTAAGATCAAAGATGGGCTCTTAACTTGCATGCATATAGTTTTCTTAAAAGATCTATATTTTGATCCCAAAAGTTGTCTGAAAAGCACTTTGATTTCACTAAAAACATGTTTAAATCAACATGCAGGAGCTAAAAATATACATTTTTAAGTTGCATGAAGAAGTTCTTGGCATAAACACCAAGCATTCTTCAAAAAGAACCATTTTCAAAGTTTTATTAAAGATGAGATGATGGATAGCATGCATGTAGTTTAAATGGTTTAAAAACCTGTTTTGGAACTGAAATTATTTGTATGGGGATGAGTTAAATCGGATTGCATGCAAGAGGAATACAAATTTCAAATAAAAAGACAAAGAAAAATGCACATGCATAAAGTTTGGTTTTGACAGTTTGCTGCCAGATTCTGCACCTCTCTTAACAATGTCATATCTCACTCAATAATACTCCAAATTAAGTGATTCTTTTTCTGGAATTTAGTTTTTTGAGCTTGGTTTCGAACCCAAGTGGTTTCACTAAAAAACGAAAAGATTTCGTCTACCAAACAGTCTTCACAAAAACAGTGCGCAAACAGAAAAACTTTCTGCAGTGTTTTACGTCAAGAGTTATTTCATATACTTAACCTCCTCTAAAAATTATGAAACTTATGTCAAAAGTTTCCTAACTCATTAAAATACTTGGATATAAAATATCGTGACCTAAATATGCCTGGAAGTTTCCAAAAAATGGTCCGAAAGTGACATCTAAATCTGGACAGCAAAGGACAATTTTCTTACTATAGTTAAAAAACTAAATCTTGAACCCTTTTCATCATGTTTATGATGAAATTGTGGTATATATATATATATATTATATGTTTACACCTTTTATACTTTAACTTTACGTCTTGAACCCTTTTTATCATTCTTATGATGAAATTGCGGTATATACATATATTACATATAACTTCTTTAGACCCTTTTCGTTACTTATTGTGGCGAGATTGCGGTAACGTTAACCTAACAAGAATGAAGTATATATGTTACGATTACTAATTTCAGTAACTCTTTATGATTTATAATATTTAAATCACAACAAAGGCATTTTATGACGATTTGGATAGTTAGTACCGAACCTTTGAGATTAAAACTCACTAGTGACCTTACGTTCATAGGTTTGAAGTAGGATCACGCCGAAGTATCTTGTGGGAGATTCCCGGATTTCTATCGCGTATCAAGTGAGTTATCACAACCCCTTTTTCAATGTTTTACATATTTGGGGTGAAAAGCATATTGTTACTACAATTATTTTACGCACCGGTTGTCTTGTTTTCTTGGAAATACGAACTTGCTATACTTGTTTATGCTCTATGGTATCTATGTTTTGCGAATGTTGTAAGTTTGAGTTTTCTTTTGCTATCGTTCAAAAGTCCCCGTTTATTTCTCACATTACCCGTTTAACTCATGGATTGAGCCGTTGGTAATTATGGATAACGTTATTTGGTTGACACCCCACTCACAAGTAGCGCTTGTTTTAGTGCATAATTATTGTTTGTATTTGCGCAATGTTGGCGATAGAACATACGTCGGGGCGTCTTGTCATTATAGGTCGGGTAGCGGGCTCATAACTTAAACATTAGACATACGATTACCTTGAGCAAGTGTTTTTATAACCGGTTGACTTATCCAATTGTGCGGATTAAAACGATTTCTATGACAAACTTTGTTGTACTCATTAAACCTGTGATCTCACCAACTACTCAATAGTTGACCCTCTCATTTACATGCTTTTCAGGAAATACCAAGTAAGGTTGGAACTTAGGAAGGCTACACGTGTTGAAGCTTTCTACGTTGTCTTTTGAATATGTTCATTTCCCTTTTTCGTAAAACGGTTGTAAAAGACAAGGATGTAAACTTTTGAATGTATTTTGATAGTTGGTGTGATCTTGTAACTTTTGCTATGAAACTTGAGCTGTACATCTCGTGTTTCCGCTTTAGCGGGGTGTGACAGATTTGGTATCAGAGCTAAAGGTTATAGAGAATACCGGTTTTCCTTTGGAAAACGGCAACTATAGCCAAAAACGGGAAATAACACTCAAATTATTAAACATATTGCTAGTATAACTAATTCGGGTATGGCATCATCGGTCTTTAATTAAATAAAGCCTGATCACCTATGTTTAATTAAGGAAAGAGTAATGCGAGACCAGAAACTGATATACTAGGAACATGTGTGTTTTCTCACTTAGTGCTTCACGTTGTATGCATAGTATGAGCATGGTTATTGCCTATAATATGCAATAGTATAGTACACATAGCCTTTACACTTGCGTGATAGTAACTTCATGCACTCTTACTTCAGTACCACTATGTCGTCGTCGTCATCATCACACTCTCAACCCTCCTACACGCCGTCGACCGAGCGAACATCGGAAGGCGAACGAGATCCGTATGATGGACCGAGAGAATCACCGACCCCGGTTCTACCGCAACCCACTCCTATAATAGTACAACCAAACTCTAGAGGGCCACGTACTAGGTTGGACGCTAGGAAGAGTGTTCCCATTCCTAGGCGAGTGTAATTAAGGTCCGATCGTCCGGAGGCGCCGGAACCACCGCGAGTCATCACGGGAGTACCCGTTGGTCGTGCGTCTGGCATGACATGGGCAGAAGAGCAGCATTTTCAGGCTATGACAGCGGAGTTGCATAGTTGCCAGTCGAGGGTTAGTCACCAAAGTCAGGTTGTGATGGAGCTATGTGAGTTGAGTCATCTCTTGACTAACATGTCGACTGAAGCCCTGGATAGAGCGAGGGTAGCTCGGAGGAAGCCGTGGTGATGTTACTGTCGATGTTGGTGTTGTGGGTTCTGATTGAGGTGTGCCGGGGAGGATATTGGTGCGTATAGTGGAAGATCCTGAAGAACAAAACCCCGATATTCGGGGAGGATATTGATGCGGATAGTGGAAGATCCTGAAGAACAAACCCCCGATATTGCCCAGATCATAGCTCAGCGCATTCAAGAGGCAATACCCGATATTGTAACTCAAGTCACCGCGGGTATCAATGAGCGTCATAGGAATGTTAATATGGGAGGAGGGAATCCCAATAACGTTAATGACAGTAGAGGATGCAGTTACACGACGTTTATGTCTTGCAAGCCAAAGAATTTCACGGAAAAGAGGGTGCTGTAGGATTGCTTTTGTGGTTTGATAGTATGGAGTCGGTGCTCCATATCAGCAAATGTTCAGATGACCGCATGGTGGAGTATGCGGCATGTCAGCTTCAAGGACGAGCTTTGACTTGGTGGAACATTCAAGTACAAACCCGTGGAAGGGAGGATGCATACAAACTTTCTTGGGAGGAGTTTAAGAAGTTGCTCACTGAAGAATACTGTCCCAAGAGTGAAATTCGGAAGTTGGAGGCTGAATTTTGGGATCTCACCATGGTTGGTTCAGGGATAGATCGATACACCGCTCGTTTTCATGAACTCGCATAGTTAGTACCCCACATGGTTACTGTTTGGGCAAAAATTCACGTCGTACGACCACGACCAGAAAAGTTAAGACGCGCGCCATGAAAGACATCTTGGATTAATATAAGATCCCGACCAGGACCCGCAGAACGTCCGTCGTCCGTCGTAAAAGGTAAGTCGAGAGTTTCCTAGGACGTACGACCATAGCGACGCCCGTCCTGCATAACTGTCGCATCGAGCCATACATCTTCGACCAAAACTAACGTTAACCATGACTGTTACGTTTTGTTAACTGTTTAATGCAGGGGTCAAAGCTATTAAAGGAGCAACGACAATATCCGACGCAAGCCGTTATCCGACGCAAGCTGTTACTCGTAACGGACGAAGACCATTATGGATGATCACGCCGGCAGCCGTTACAGACCGTTGCGACAATTAAAGCTGTTAATGAAGCAATCAATGAGCTAATCAAAGCTCCCAAAGACTATAAAGCTAGAGCCGAATCCTCATTTCAGGGGGACCGAACATCGAACATCTAAGTAGAGAACATCTGGAGATCATCTGAAGGACATCTGCACAGTAATCTACTACAATCATTCCAGCTCAAGAACCACACTACGAACTCAAGAACACTCGAAGAAAAGCTCAAGTCATCGCTCTCGACGCACACCAACAGCTTTCGACCAACCGTTGTTTACACTTGTAATCACACGATAAACATCTGTTTTTACATTTCAAACACTTGTACCTTACATTTCGAAGCATTTCCTTCATTTGTATTGTAATCATCGTATGACCAACGCCAGTACCAAGGACATCGCCCCTGATTGGCGACCATAGTGCAGCGACGACACCCCCTGTCGTCGGCAGGTTTTTTCCTCGATTGAGGTTTTTACTGCGTCATCAAATCCCTTGTTTCTTTATTTTATTACTCGTCGCACGTCTCGTCGAAAGATTATTCCTTTAGTTGTTTAAGTCCACATCCACTTTAAGTTGTCCCTTTGGTGCGATTTTTGGCATTAACAGTTTGGCGCCATCCATGGGACTACATCTAGAGAAAATCCTCGACGAACGTGCATTCTACTAATAGTTTCTTGGAGTTTCTTCTATTTTCTGTTGCAGGAAAATGGCAGCCCCTGGAAATCCGCAGCAAGCCGTCGCTCAGATGTATCAGGAGCTCGAGGTTGCCAGGAATCAACTCAATGCAATGGCAGAGCAGAATCGCAGAGCAGCTGAAGAGATCGCGCGACTAAGGAATCCTTTTGGACCCCAGAATGGTCCTAGACCATTCATCCAGAATCCATGTCCGGGACCAGGCCCGTCCGCACAGAATCAGCATCCAGGTCCATTCTTGCAGAATCAGCAGCCGGGTCCGTTCAACCCAAATCCCCAGTTCGGATCAATTCACCCTCAGCATCTCAGGCCACTACCCATGAATAATGGGTCGCAACCGTTACAAGGGTCGCAGCCTTTCCAGCAGGGGTCGCAGCCATTTCAACAGCCATTTTAGAATGGACCTCAAGATGGATCTCAGCCATTCCACGGTGGTTCACAGCCTTTCCAGCAAGGATCGCAATCTTTCCAGCAGAGATCGCAGCCATTTCAGCAGGGACCACAATCATTTCAGAATGGACCGCAGCAATTCCACTATGGGTCGCAGCCATATTTTGTCCCGTTCAACGGGGACACCACTGGTTTGTCGCATGGTAATGGCACTAGTCCAGGGACCAATCCCTCGACAGGGGCAAATCCTGATCTTAACGATCCCGTCGCCCAGCGTTTGAAGATGTTAGAAGACCAAAATGAGCGCATCCTGTCCTTGCTCACCAAGTTGTCTGGGCAGCCGTGCCTGTCGACATCGAGCCTCGCTCGGGGTATCAGGCGTCGCCCTTCATCGACGAGATCTCCACCGTCGAGGTCCCAAAGAAGTACAACATTCCTGCCTTCACTCCCAAGTATTCGGGTGTGACCGATCCAACCGAGTATGTCGCGCAGTATAAGCAGCTCATGTGAACGATCTCGATTCCACACATGTATCAGGAAGTATGCATGTGCAAGAGTTTCCGGGAGACTCTCACTGGTCCAGCTCTCCAGTGGTTGATCAATCTCAAACCCAAATCTATCGGGTCGTTCGCCGAATTGGTCAACCAATTCTCCCGGCAATTCGCTAGCAGTCGTAAGATGGAAAAGCAGACTAGGGATCTGTACTATGTCGTGCAGAAGACCAATGAGTCTATTCGAAGTTATTTCAATAGATTCAATGCCGAAATGATCAGTATCCGCAATTGTGACATCAAAACTGCGATCGAAGCTTATAAGCGTGGTCTAGACGATAGTTCAGGTCTATATATCGATCTGACCAAGTATCCCCCAGAGACTTTCGAAGACGTCCGAGCTCGAACCTTAGCATATATGAGGGTCGAAGACGACGTAGCATTTCGTCGCAAGCACACTGACGACAAGAAGTCGTTAGGCGTTAGAAAACCGGAATTCAAGGACAAAGCTGTTTCCAGAATCGAGCCCGCGCGCCAAATTTCAAATCTTCGTTTCAAGACGAAAGCAGAGGCCAAGACCGCGACTAAATTTCCTCGATACCCCAAGATATCCTCTTACGGATTCAAAGGGTCCGCAAAAGACTTAGTCGAAGCTCTTAAGTCCGTCCAAGCGACCATTCGATGGCCAAAGAAGTCCGACCTGGATGATGCTAAGAAAGATAAATCAAAGTGGTGCGACTTCCACGTCGATCGTGGTCACGCGACAGACGATTGCATCGCGCTGAAGAAGGAGCTAGCATATCACTTCCTAAAAGTAAATCTCAAAGATATCATCGACGATGACGCTACTCCAGCTAGTAACCATCGACCATCGACCCCCGAGCATACAAAAGTCATCAATTGCATCACCGGTGGTTCAGACATGTATGGTCTGACATACTCCACAGTCAGGCGCCTTTGACAGGTTCGTTCTTCTAAAATTATATCTTTTCCACAAGGATAAGTCTACTATGGTGCCCTGTCGCATGACAATATCTCATCAGATCGCAGTGTCATCCTGTCATTTAAAACCTATCTTTCCTCCGAAAAGAATAAGATAATAAATGACAGGGGGGAAATATCCTACTAAAAAGAGAATCTAACGGTATGTTCCTAAATCTTTTTCATGCGATTTTTTCTCACAACTGACTTAAGCATCGGAGGGTCGTTGGTTAGCTAACAACCAACCCTTAACATCGTTTTACCGCAGAATCGCACGACAACTTATCGCAGGATCGCACGACAGTAGTCATTTAGTCTACAATATGACTTTAAATTCATAAGGTCGCACGATATAAACGACCAAATCTATGATTTGATCATCCTTTACAGGGACATACGATTTAAATTACTCACACTACTTAGTCGTACGATTGCGAGGTCTAACGATCTCATGATCTAAGTCTCTTAACTTGGAAAAATTTCATACTCCGAATGTATGCTTTAGTCGCATGTGCTTATGTTTATACACACGATTTAAAAGTCTTATGGCTTACGTACCAGTTATTGTGTTACAATGAATGCCTTAGTTGCATGATTCCCAGATTCACTTTCATAATTGATATGGTATTTGTTTACCAAATATATAAAAGGCAAGTTCAAAAAAAAATTCAAAGTTTCATTTACAAAACTGTCGGTTATATTCAAAAGAACTCGACTACCAACGGTCGAGTATACAAAGTTAAAATGGTTCGACCACCAACGGTCAGACATGAAAAGACATAGCATTTCCTAAACCTAGAGAAAAGCGTCGATGGCAAGCTCTGCCCAAAAGTCTCGACCTTCGAAGCCCTGCCAATCCGGAAGAACTGATGCAAGGATCAAACGAGTATATTAGGAGTGGTCTTCTAACTCCTTACGCCTCGACTTTATGAGAATATGGCTGTAAAGATTAATGTTAAGGTTGGAGGAAGGATTATATCCTTCTCAACGATCGACCTCCACTCCAACATTTCCTCTACCTTCACATATTCAATGAGAGGAAACAGAAGCATCTGCAAATTACAAAAGAAACATACTAAATGCTCAGCGAAAGAACTTCGATAACACAAGTTTTGAAAGAAAAACTTACAAAGAACGCCAGTTCGGCTAAACACAGTCCAATCTCTTCAACAGAGAATCTTTGAAAATGCTCCTTGAAAGATAAGAGCTGATATTTCCCCAGATGCGGAAGTGACTCTGCCCTGACGAGGACATAGTCAATCAGGAGGGTTGACGACAAAGCAAAGTTGTTCGTCGCCATAAACTCTCCCTCATTCTCTCCCGTCTTTACACCCTTGCCCCTGGCGGCTGACGAAAAGGTCGACGAGGATGTAGAGAACATCGTCGCCAGTTGTGCAGTATGAAACATCGTCGCCAGTTGTGCAGTACGAAACACCGTTGCCAGTTGCGCAGTATGAAACATCGTCGCCAGTTGCGCAGTTTGAGACCTCGTCGCCGGTTGCGAAATATGAGACATCGTCGCCAGTTGTGCAGTGTCAACAGATCCAATCCAATCACCGTCCGTATCCAGCACATACCACATCTTCCATTTGCGATCATCGACAGCAGTGTTCAAAACAAAGGTACGATCACCCTTAAGTCCTGAAAGTAAACTATAACGACGATATTGATCGGTCGTGACTTTATACGCCATTCCCAGTGCGAGGTAAGTCGCTCGATGATCATGATAACTTGCCAGAACTGGGGCATCGGTTGCTTCGGTGAAAGATCGAATTCACGCATGAACACTTCGACCAAAGGCGAATACGACCAGTGGAAGCCCATATTAAACAGGTACTCAAATATCACGGCATATCCATCAGGACACATCTCCGGTCGAACCTCGCCAACCTTGCTTATGGTAATACACATAGACTTCCAAAGTCGTCAAAATCTTTTTCATTTCTAATAGCACCTCTGGGCTCCGTCGACATTCAGCTGGTAAGCACGATCGTATGTCAGCATGACATCACGACCTCGTTCCCCTTTTCAACTTCTCATTCAGTTAAAGGCGAACCGGTCTAGTTCCACGACAACCAGGTAAGTCTCTCAACCCATGTCACAAGTCTAAGCGTTCGACAAGCAAAATTTAAAACTCGAATTTGCCATCCTTCTTTCAAATTTTGGGGGCAAACTGTTTGGGCAAAAATTCACGGCGTACGACCACGACCAGAAAAGGTAAGACGCGCGTCATGAAAGACATCTTGGATTAATATAAGATCCCGACCAGGACCCGCAGAACGTCCGTCGTCCGTCGTAAAAGGTAAGTCGAGAGTTTCCTAGGATGTACGACCATAGCGACGCCCGTCCTGCATAACTGTCGCATCGAGCCATACGTCTTCGACCAAAACTAACGTTAACCATGACTGTTACGTTTTGTTAAGTGTTTAATGCAGGAGTCAAAGCTATTAAAGGAGCAACGGCTATATCCGACGCAAGCTGCTATCCGACGCAAGCTGTTACTCGTGACGGACGAAGACCATTATGGACCGTTACAGACCGTTGCGACAATTAAAGCTGTTAATGAAGCAATCAATGAGCTAATCAAAGCTCCCAAAGACTATAAAGCTAGAGCCGAATCCTCATTTCAGGGGGACCGAACATCGAACATCTAAGTAGAGAACATCTGGAGATCATTTGAAGGACATCTGCAGAGTAATCTACTACAATCATTCCAGCTCAAGAACCACACTACGAACTCAAGAACACTCGAAGAAAAGCTCAAGTCATCGCTCTCGACGCACGCCAACACCTTTCGACCAACCGTTGTTTACACTTGTATTCACACGACAAACATCTGTTTTTATATTTCAAACACTTGTACTTTACATTTCGAAGCATTTCCTTCATTTGTATTGTAATCATCGTACGACCGACGCCAGAACCAAGGACATCGCCCCGGATTGGCGACCATAGTGCAGCGACGACACCCCCTGTCGTCCGCAGGTTTTTTCCTCGATTGAGGTTTTTCCTGCGTCATCAAATCCCTCGTTTCTTTATTTTATTCCTCGTCGCACGTCTCGTCGAAAGATTCTTTCTTTAGTTGTTTAAGTCCACATCGACCTTAAGTTGTCCCTTTGGTGCGATTTTTGGCATTAACAGTTACCCCAGAGAGCAAAAGGATTGACCGATAATTGTATGGATTGGCCCCGGAGATCCGCGGGATGGTTACATCGGCAAGGCCGACCACGATTCAAGCTGCAGTGGCTTTAGCAACTAGTTTGACCAACGATGCGGTCAGGGCAAGAACTTTGACTCAGAAAGTTGTCGGTAGTAAGAGGAGGCCAGAGAGCCAGTCAGGGAAGATGGTTGGTAGTAATTCAAGTAGGAATAAGAAAGTAGTAGGGAATTTTGGGATGAATGCTAAGGAAGCAGGGCGTTACAATGGACCCCATCCGAAGTGCAACCAATGCAATCTGCATCATGAGGGAACCTGCCCCATCTGTGGCGTTTGTAAACAAAAGGGTCATTCCTCCCGGTACTGCAAGATGGGAAAGAATGTAAAGAAGGAAGGAAGGGCATGCTATGAGTGCGGAAGTCTGGATCACTTCCGGAATGTGTGCCCGAAGTTGAAATGGGGACTGATCAATAACAACGCTGGGTACCAGGCAAGGCAAGCCAATCAGGGAAACCAAGGAGGACAAACTCGAGGACGGGCGTTTGTTTTAGGAGCGGAAGAAGCACGCCGAGACCCCAATGTAGTGACAGGTACGTTTCTCCTAAACGATTTTTATGCGTCAGTATTATTTGACACTGGAGCCGATAAGAGCTTTGTTTCGTTAGAATTTAGGCCTTTGATCAATCTAGAATCTAAGAAAATGCCGAATGCTTATATTGTTGAGGTTGCTAATGGTTATGAATTAGAGGCTAAGGATGTAATCTTAGGCTGTACCTTGAACTTAGCTGATAAGCTATTCAGCGTTGATCTTATTCCAATTGAATTGGGGAGTTTCGACGTAGTGATAGGCATGGATTGGTTATCCAAGAACCGAGCAGAAGTTAGTTGTTTTGAAAAGACTGTCAGGTTACCATTACAAGGTGGAGAAACCCTTGTTGTGCAAGGAGATAGAGCTAGAAAGGAACTAAGGATAGTATCGTGCATGAAGGTCCATAAGTATTTGAGAAAGAAGTGTGTTGCATTTCTGGCAGACGTAGTAGAGAAGAAGTCCGAGGAGAGGCGAATCCAAGATATTCCTGTGGTGAAGGATCACCCAGAAGTGTTCCCAGACGATTTTCCTGCACTTCCCCCGCCGAGACTAGTTGAATTTCAGATCGATCTTGTGCCGAAATGCAAGAGTTGTCGAATCAACTCCAAGAACTTTTGGATAAGGGATTCATTCGACCAAGTTCATCACCCTGGGGAGCCCCGATTCTTTTCGTCAAAAAGAAGGATGGATCGTTTTGAATGTGTATCGATTATAGGGAGCTAAATAAGATACCAATCAAGAACCGATATCCTCTCCATCGAATAGACGATTTGTTCGACTAGTTGCAGGGTGCAACTTACTTGTCGAATATTGACCTTCGATCGGGATATCATCAGTTGAGAGTTCGAGAGGAAGACATTCCTAAAACATCTTTTAGAACTCGTTATGGACACTACGAGTTTTTAGTTATGCCATTCGGATTGACGAACGCGCCAGCTGTGTTTATGGACCTAATGAATAGAGTATGTAGACCATACCTTGATAAGTTTGTGATTGTATTCATCGATGATATATTGATCTATTCTCGGAGTAAGAAGGATCACTAGCAGCATCAAAAAGTGATTCTATAACTTCTCAAGTAGCAAAAACTGTATGCCAAATTCTCTAAGTGCGAATTTTGGATTCGAGAAGTACATTTCTTAGGTCACGTGATCGGAGAGAAAGGGATTCATGTGGACCCGGCTAAAGTGGAAGCCATTCGGAAATGGGAAGCCCCAAGGACTCCGACGGAAATTCGCCAATTTCTAGGTTTGGCAGGTTATTATCGGCGTTTCATCGAGAATTTCTCTAGGATTGCTAAACCCCTCACCGCGTTAACCCAAAAGGATAGGGAATTCGTTTGGGGAGTTTCCCAAGAAGAAGCGTTCCAACTTTTGAAGAAAAAGTTGTGCGATGCACCGATTCTAGCTTTACTGGAAGGGACGGAAAATTTTGTGGTGTATTGTGACACATCGCATCAAGGATTAGGTTGCGTATTGATGCAAAATGATAAGGTGATAGCATACGCTTCGAGACAATTAAAAGTTCATGAGAAGAACTATACCACGCACGATCTAGAGCTCGGAGATGTGGTATTTGCCCTAAAGATATGGAGACATTATCTATATGGTACCAAGTGCACTATCTTCACTGATCACAAGAGTCTTCAACATATTTTTGATCAAAAGATGCTTAATATGAGGCAAAGAAAATGGGTAGAACTGCTCAGCGACTACGATTGTGAGATACGTTACCACCCAGGTAAGGCCAATGTGGTAGCCGATGCCCTGAGTAGGAAAGAAAGGGTAACACCTTCACGAGTCCGAGCATTAGGAGCGCTGGTTCAAACAAGTTTGAAGACCCGGATTTTCGAAGCTTAAATCGAAGCAATGAAGCATGAAAACCTAAAGGACGAGACTCTTCATGGTTTAGAGGCTAGATTTGAAACTAAGACTGATGGAGTACGTTACTTTAAGGGCAGAGTATGGATCCCAAAGTTTTCCAACCTACAAGAAATGATTTTGTAAGAGGCTCATAAATCTAGGTACTCAATTCACCCAGGAGTGGATAAGATGTACAAGGATTTAAGGGAGTACTATTGGTGGCCAGGAATGAAGAAGGATATTGCCATATATGTAGGGAAATGCATAACTTGCTCAAAGGTCAAGGCTGTTTATCAAAAGCCATCAGGACTGTTGAAACAACCGGAGATTCCCCAGTGGAAATGGGAGCAAATCACTATGGATTTTATAACCAAACTCCCGAGAACTGCCAAAGGACACGACTCGATTTGGGTTATAGTAGATCGATTTTCGAAGTCTGCACATTTCTTGCCTATTCGGGAAGACTATAAGATGGAGAAACTTGCTCAGATTTACATAAAGGAAATCGTCACGCGACATGAAGTCCCAGTTTCCATCATATCAGATAGAGATAGCCGCTTCACATCTCGGTTTTGGCAGTCACTTCAAAAAGCGTTGGTACGCTGTTGAATTTGAGCACGGCCTATCATCCTCAAACGGATGGTCAGAGTGAGTGAACCATTCAGACGTTGGAGGACATGCTTCGGGCACGTGTGATAGACTTTGGAGGAAGTTGGGATAACCACTTGCCGTTAGTTGAGTTTTCTTACAACAATAGTTATCACACTAGTATTCAGTGTGCGCCATATGAAGCTCTGTATGGACGCAAGTGTAAAACACCTCTTTGTTGGTTAGAGATTGGAGATAGACAACTATCTAGTCCGGACATTGTTCAAGAAACCACCGACAAGATTGCAATCATCAGAGATAGGCTTAAAGCAGCTCAAGATCGTCAAAAGAGCTATGCGGAAAATCATAGGAAGCCTTTAGAATTTCAAGTTGGTGACAGAGTCTTTTGGAAAGTGTCCCCTTGGAAGGGAACAGTCCGGTTTGGGAAAAGAGGAAAATTGAGTCCACGGTATGTTGGACCATTCAAGATCACGGAAAGAATTGGACCAGTAGCTTATAAGCTGGATTTGCCAATAGAGTTAAGTGCTATTCACAACACGTTTCATGTGTCAAACTTGAAGAAATGTTTAGCCGACGAAGCAGTAACCATGCCTTTGGAAGAAGTCCAAATCAACGATAAGCTGCACATCATAGAGGAACCAATTGAGATACTTGATAAGGAGGTCAAGCGTCTGAAGCGAAGCAAGACTCCGATAGTAAAAGTCTATTGGAACACAAGGCGTGGGCCTGAGTATACTTGGGAACGAGAGGATTACATGATGCATAAGTATCCTCATCCTTTCGCTAGCAAACCTGTTAAAGCTAGTAACTCTTGAATTTCGGGACGAAATTCTTTTAACCGGGGGAGACTGTGACAACTGTCAAATTTACACCTCAGGTTAGAACTGCACTGCATATTTCAGTTATTCACGTCATAGTTCACACAGTGCAATTTTAGCAGTAAACTCAGTACAGTAGGAAAATTTGAGAAATTTTGCCTAGAAACCCCTTAATTTAGGAAATTATTAATAAATCTCATAAAATGCCAACCTAAGCAACAATTATATTACAAGTATATATATATAATTAGTAATCTAATCTACTTCAACTAAATTATATAAAAACTTTACTTTTATATAATTATTGTGTTATTTAAAATTTAAAAGAAAATACTTCATGTTTTGAAATAAATCAAAAAGACAAGATTAGACATTTTTAATTTAGCAACCCACCATCACCCCCCCCCCCCCCTCACTACCCCTTTTATGTATTTTTCTTAAACCATTTCAATTCACTTGCAAGTACTCACTCTCTCTCTCTCTAAATTCTCACACAAGAATTCTCTCCTTTCTTTCTCTCAATCTTCATCCATCTTCATCCAAGTAAAACCCATAAAACTTCAGCCCCTAAACACATCTCCTTCAAGAGATCAAAGTGTTCAAGGTAACTTCAAGTGTGTTGGATGAAACCCACACACTCCCTTTTGTCTAGTTTTCATTTTTGCACTTTTTTTATGAATGTTCTTCATCTTCTTCTACAATTTCTTTCAACTTCTGCTAAGAACCATTTACATACATCTTAATGTTTGTAGATTTACCACCATAACACTTGCATGTTAGTAAAAAGGTGGTAAATCCATAATCAAACCTATGTTAAAATCAAAGATGGGCTCTTAATTTGCATGCATATAGTTTTCTTAAAAGATCTATATTTTGATCCCAATAGTTGTATGAAAAGCTCTTTGATTTCACAAAAAAACATGTTTAAATCAACATGCATGAGCTAAAAATATACATTTTTAAGTTGCATGAAGAAGTTCTTGGCATAAACACCAAGCATTCTTCAAAAAGAACCATTTTCAAAGTTTTATAAAAGATGAGATGATGGATAGCATGCATGTAGTTTAAATGGTTTAAAAACCTGTTTTGGAAATGAAATTTTTTGTATGGGGATGAGTCAAATCAGATTGCATGCAAGAGGAATACGAATTTCAAATAAAAAGACAAAGAAAAATGCACATGCAGAAAGTTTGGTTTTGACAGCTTGCTACCAGATTCTGCACCTCTCTTAAAAATGTCATATCTCACTCAATAATACACCAAATTAAATGATTCTTTTTCTGGAATTTATTTTTTGAGTTAGGTTTCGAACCCAAGTGGTTTCACTCAAAACCTCAAAGATTTCATCTACCAAATAGTCTTCACAAAAACGGTTGGCAAACAGAAAAACTTTCTGCAGTGTTTTACGTCAAGAGTTATTTCATGTACTTAACCACCTCTAAAAATTATGAAACTTATGTCAAAAGTTTCCTAACTCATTAAAAGACTTGGATATAAAATATCTTGACCTAAATATGCCTGGAAGTTATCCAAAAATGGTCAGAAAGTGACACCTAAATCTGGACAGCAAAAGACAATTTTCTTACTATAGTTAAAAAACTAACTCTTGAACCCTTTTCATCATGTTTATGATGAAATTGTGGTATATATATATATATATATATATATATATATATATATATATATATATATATATATATATATATATATTATATGTTTACACCTTTTATATTTTAACTTTACGTCTTGAACCCTTTTTATCATTCTTATGATGAAATTGCGGTATATACATATATTACATATAACTTCTTTAGACCCTTTTCGTTACTTATTGTGGCGATATTGCGGTAACGTTAACCTAACAAGAATGAAGTATACATGTTACGATTACTATTTTCAGTAACTCTTTAGGATTTATAATATTTAAATCACAACAAAGGCATTTTATGACGATTTGGATAGTTAGTACCGAACCTTTGAGATTAAAACTCACTAGTGACCTTACGTTCATAGGTTTGAAGTAGGATCACACTGAAGTATCCTGTGGGACATTCCCGGATTTCTATCGCGTATCAAGTGAGTTATCACAGCCCATTTTTCAATGTTTTACATATTTGGGGTGAAAAGCATGTTGTTACTACAATTATTTTACGCACCGGTTGTCTCGTTTTCTTGGAAATACGAACTTGCTATACTTGTTTATGCTCCATGGTATCTATGTTTTGCGAATGTTGTAAGTTTGAGTTTTCTTTTGCTATCGTTCAAAAGTTCCCGTTTATTTCTCACATTACCCGTTTAACTCATGGATTGAGCCGTTGGTAATTATGGATAACGTTATTTGGTTAACACCCCACTCACAAGTAGCGCTTGTTTGAGTGCATAATTATTGTTTGTATTTGCGTCGGGGCGTCCTGTCATTATAGGTCGGGTAACGGGCTCATAACTTTAACATTATACATACGATTACCTTGAGCAAGTGTTTTTATAACCGGTTGACTTATCCAATTGTGCGGATTAAAACGATTTCTATGACAAACTTTGTTGTACTCATTAAACCTGTGATCTCACCAACTATTCAATAGTTGACCCTCTCATTTACATGCTTTTCAGGAAATACCAAGTAAGGTTGGAACTTAGGAAGGCTACACGTGTTGAAGCTTTCTACGTTGTCTTTTGAATATGTTCATTTTCCTTTTTCGTAAAACGGCTGTAAAAGACAAGGATGTAAACTTTTGAATGTATTTTGATAGTTGGTGTGATCTTGTAACTTTTGCTATGAAACTTGAGCTGTACATCCCGTATTTCCGCTTTAGCGGGGTGTGACAGATTCCCCATTCCTTGTTAAAGTGTGTGAAATCCTTGGGTTTATTCATGTGAATGCTCTGGTCTATTTGGCCTCTTTTGTGAAGTTTGGTTTCAAGATCTGTTATTTTGGAAACCATTTCTTTATGCTGAATTTGAAGAGAAGAGCATTGATAAACAATCTCTGTGTTCTCATTCTTACACTGATCCAGCTGTGAATTCAGTTCAGATATTTTGGCCCTTAAGTCCTTAGGTGCTATTGAAAGATTTGTACATTTTTCTTTCAGATTAGCATTTTTAGACTTATACTTTTCAGTTATTCGCTTTTGAACATCTAGCTTTTCAGTTAGTGATTTGATCTCAAGCAGTTGTTCATTAATGGTGGCCTTATAGGAATCTGTTCGTGCAAAAATAGGTTTAAACTGTTTGGCTAAGCCTTGATAGATAGGATCACATACCTGGCATAACTTTGCCTGTTCTTCTGGAGGAGAGTGGTAGCCCATTAAAGCGTCGGCATCTTCAGAATCTCTTTCGTCATCAGAACGACCTAGCCAGTGATCATCTTCAACAAGTAGAGCTTTGCCCACTTCCTTTTGTTCTGACAGTGCGAGCTTTGCCTTGTAGTAGTGTGAGTTCTTTACTACACGCCTCCTACAATCCTTCACAAAATGACCTAGCTTCCCGCAGTTGTAGCAGGTGACGGGTTCGTCTTTCTTCTTTGATTCGGGCTTGCAGTCTTCTTTCTCAGACTTCTCCTTCTTATCAGGCTGCTTGTGCTCATCTACCTTCTTCTTGCCTTCGTATTTATCCTGATAATCATGGCGCTTGTTAGAGGAGGTGGAGTAGCGCTGATTATTGGATGTGGGCTTCTTGAAGAACTTCTGTTGCTGGAAGGATCTAGAGCACAGAGCCATTGCTTTCTTCACAGCAGTTAATTCAGGATCAGAATCACTGTCCTCTTCTTCCTCATATTCTGGTTCAGATTCACTTGGCTCGTGGGCACTTTTGGAACGACGGTCGGAAGATTTGCCTTGTTTGGAAGACATAAGAGCTAGTGGATTAGCAGGTGACTTGCACGCAGACTTCTTTTCGCTTAGAATCTCCATCACTTCATCTTCGTCCTGGAGAAGCATCTTATAGAGCTCGTGTATTGGAACGTTCTCCATTATGTGATTGTGTTTTACGTGAGAAGCAAACACTTTCCATTCAGGAAGGAGATTGTTCAAGAACTTGAGCGCATTCTCCGTATTAGAACGAGTGATTTTATTCTTGGAGAGCTCGTTCAGTAGGAGGCAGAAACGTTCATAAGCCTGTGAGAGTGATTCGCCGGCACGCTGCTTGAAGCCATCGAACTTGGTTATGCGGCTATTGATCTTCATTTGGTTGCCGACTCTGCTCCCACTCATCATTTTCTCTACATGGTCCCACGTGCCCTTTGTTGTGTCCTTGTAGCTATCTATGGCTGTGTAGATCGGATTCGGTAGAGCCTGAACTAGATACCTCTTGGCATGCTTTTCACCATCATGCACGCCCTTTTCGGCCTCGCTCATTTCCAGGTATGTCTTTTCTTCATAACGAACTTGACCACCTACTTCTGTTGCTGGTATAGCATTTATGGGTGTAGGTTGTGGGCCATTGGATAGACCTCACCATATGTACTCGAAATTATCTCTTGACTTGACTCGATGAAGATAATGAATCTATCCCGCCATTTGCTGTATTCTCCCTGGTAGAGGGTTGGCGGCTTGGAGTCGCCGACAGGTAGAGCATCTCGAGAAGACATCGTTGTTGATTGCACTAAGGTGATCGTCAGACGATTGTTCGATTCAAAGTGGTTTCCTAACGCAAGACACTAAGAGTGATGTCCTAACGCATGTTCTAAGAGTGATCTAGGCTAAACAGGTAAGAAACTAGCTAATCAGAACATACCGAATAGGAATCCGGATGAAAAGTGTCTGATCTGGAAGTGTCCAGATCAGATGTGTGTGAAAATGTTCAAATTAGCAGAAGTATCCGGGTAATCATAGGTGTTCGGAAAAGCACAGGTTTCCGGATAACAGAAAGTTACGGAAGACCTAGGTTACCGGATAGATAATAGTTACCGGATGAAAGAGGTTTTGTTTGTTCCTGTTTTGCTTAACAATGATGATTCTAAATAATAGTTCAAACAAGATATAATGCGGAAGAGTTTTTAACGAACTAAAAGATATAATAAGGTAGAAGAACACACAATATCAAATACGTATAGTGTAAATAACCCAGATAAATAGCTCAATAACCCACTGTATATTGATATGAATAAAACACCAAGAACACCGATGATATAACAGGAATTCTGTTCTAATGGTGTGTGTGTTGTGCAAAGCTTAATAGAAGAACTCAACATAAGTCTTCTATTTATACTACTTCTAAAGGGGACAAGCTCTAGACAAAAAGGACTGAAGGTACAAAGACACTATTCAGGTACTGTTGCAGGTACTACGTTAATTAAATGCGCCAGCTTCTACTAAGGCTAAGACCTATCAGGGTTTGACACGTGGAGTTGTCAGGTCACGTGAGAAACACGATTGTCCGTGTATAGATCTTTAGTCTTTTATACCACAGAGGTTCTGTCAAGTATGACAGAGGCTCTATGGCCTTGTCCGCATTGAAGAGTCTTCTGGCGATGCTTTTCTTCGGTCTTCTCGGTTACTCGGCATAGCCTCTATCGAAGACTTCTATGATTCGGTCTTCTTGGTGACTCGGCAGAGCGTCTGTCGAAGACTTCTATACTTAGCCTATTTTTCAATACTTCTATAAACAGAAAGATTAGAGCTAACAATCTCCCCCTAAGTATTGAAAAATAAAAAATTGTAAAGTATAAGTTTTTCTAGGCTAAGTACATAACAAGAGGTGAAATAAAATACATCAAAAGATTTTACTTTTCTTTCATACAGAATTATGCCAAAGGCACTTACATTTGATTACATTATGAAAGGAAAGATTTGCAGAGGTTGGTAGAGGATATCAGACGTTGGCATCTTTAAAGTGGTTGAAACTTCTGTTGTCGAATCCTAATTCTGTAAGCTCTTGATAGAAACTGATGCAGAGGGTTCTAAAGTTGATTACTTGGTCGATGCCCTCTATCAGTCTATCTGTGAGAGCTTGATTCATGAGCTCCGTCCTCTATGCTCCACGAGGCTTGCTCTGAACTCTGTCAAAGTTTTTGTTGCATACTTCTGACAGTCCATCTCTAGGAACAGTCTAGACTTCCTAGAAGGATCTTGATAAACTAACCCAACTCTTGGAGATGTAATGATCGAGTTTGGTATGGCAGAGGATGGGCAGTCATTTTTTGGTGGTCAGAGATTTATGTTTCTTACTCCGAGATCTCGTCCTAATCTGAAGTCGACAAGGCTGTATAGCAGAAGTTTCTCTCGCATGGCTTTCCTGATCACCCTGTATGCCCTTCAAATTGCATCTGTAGTGAAGTTCTCTTTCGTCCATTTGAGAAGGTCGGGTAAGTCGTAGGGACTTAGATTTCTCAGATCAGCATCTGAGAATTGGGTCACGGTTCTGTCCTCCCTTTTGACCTTATAGATGTTATAGGAAACCGTAGGAGTGGTTCTGGTTTGAGAAAACATACAATATATGACCTTGTCGATTTTGGACTCTGAGAAAACTTGGTGTTTTGGCTTGGGTGTTGTTCTTGTGAAGGTATTTTCGAGGTCAGCATGGAAGTTGGGATCTTGAATGGTTGGTGGCAGAAGATCTCTGGCACTTCTGTTGTATAGATATCTATATACCACCTCTGCCATCTGTTGTGGAGGTGCACCGGGTGGAGGCATGGGTCTGCGCAGAGCATCCATTTGTTTTTGGATTTGGTCCACTCGATCCTCTGTGACATTTGTATTCGGATCTATAATTGGTATGTTTGACAGAGGGGTAGCACCGAAAGCCCAGTCTTCTTGTTCTGGCGTTGGTGTCACATATGCATTAAAAGAGCTCTTCATCAAATTTTCTGATGGTTGATGCTTTGGCTTCTTCCTATTGGGTTCCTCTGTCATTATCCCTTTGCCTTTGTCTTTTGCCTACGGCTGTAGATCTTCTTGTAGAGATGGTGTTGCCTCTGTGGGTTTTGTCCTTTGGGGTTCTGAGGGCTTTGACGGAGGTACTTCTGTAGGTTTTGTGGGGGTTGCCTCTGTTGGTTTTGTCACTTGTGCTTCAGAGGGCTTGGTTGGTGATGTAGGTTTTGTAGGTAAGGCTTATGTGGTTTTGCTCAGGCGTTTTCTTTTGTGAGCAATGGTTTTGGTTCTGGTTTTGGGTGTGGGAGATGGGGGTTTTGTCTTTTCGGCTTCTGGTGTTGGGGAAGGGAGTTCTTCTGGTGATTTTGGTTTTGGTTATTGGGATGGTTGATCTTCTTCGGAGGATGTTAGGATTTGGAATTCTTCACGGATTGGCACATCTTTTCCGAATACAGAAGTTGTTTCCACAGAGGTGGGTGTTGCCTCTGTGGACTTCTGTTGTTGATCTTGATTGGTGTCAGGTACTTGTGTTGTTATTGGGGTTTCTTCAGAGGGTATTTCCATAGAGGTGGTTGTTGCCTCTATGGTCTGTTGTTTGTTTCCTCCTTGGGTTTGAGTTGGGGGAACTTGGCTGAGGGGTTCTGCTGTTATTGGTGGCTCTGGTAGACCTCTGTTTGCATATTTTTCCCTTTGTTTCTCCCCCTCAGGATGATCTAATGGACTATCAGAGTCTTCATCAGAGTCATCCTGACCCTTATCTTTAGTGCCTTCTGTTCTGCAAGAAGCTTATGGCTTTTTGGGCGGTGTGGCACCTGCAGCGATCATCTTTGCGCATAGGTTGTCACAGAGGCCATGTAGGGTATGGACATCTGCCTCTGTGTTGAAACGCATTTTGCCGACGCTTCTCTGAAAGTCTTTGACGTAATTAGCGTTGGCAGCAGTGAAGGCTCTGATGAACTCGGTGACCTGATCAAGTATCCCTTGCCCAAGTTCTGTGAGTTGTGCTCTGGTCATGTAGTCGGATGGCTGCATGGCCAGAATCTGTCTAGTTGTTTGTTCTTGAACAAGCTCAAGGGCCTTCTTTAAATCTTCAGGAGTAATAGCCGCAGAAGTTGGCATTTGAGCTGTCTTCAGTTGTTCAAGTAGGGCTTTCACAGAACTTTGGAAAGCAGTGGTAGTAGTTGTCTCGAAGTTAGCAGCAGCAGAGGTGGCAGAGGTTGTAGCAGTTGACTTCATCTGTGCTAAGGCATTTTGCACCTCTGTGGACAAGTTGTCGATTTTGGTGTTCAGATTATTGAGAGCCTTGGAAGCTGTATCTGCAAAAGAATCAAATGAGCTTTTCAACTCCTTCAACGTATTGTTCACATAGGTGACAAGGGTTTGGAACTCATCCCTTGAGACTTGTGAACTTGGTGTAACCTCTAGGGGAACACATTCTTCCCCAGAGTGAGTCCCTATTCATTGGACACCTTCTTTCGTCCCTGTATTGACGTTGAGGACGGAAGGATTTCCCTCTAATCCTCGAGCAGAAGCTTTATCAGCCTCAGACTCTATAGAGGTTCTGTAAAGGACATTGTCTTGATCCACTCCAGAGGTGGGTACAAGAGTATCCTTATGTTGACTCGGAGACTTGTCTAGAGTCTCTCTGTCTTTGTGCACTCTAAGCTCCTCTGAAGAGCCTGTTGGACCTATAAGTGTGTGCGTGTCAGAGGAAACGAATTCCTCTATAGGGATTTATGTTGTGATCAGGGGCGATGGATCACGAACTAAGGGTAAGTCCTTTTGGGAGGACTCCCCTGGAATGGTTTCCCCGGCTATTAGTGGCACAGAGGTGGAAGGAATTTCCTCTACCCGGTCAGTTTGGGGTGGGTTCGAGCTGTGCTGCTCTTGTTCAATATTACCTTCTGCCACTAGACTGGCGGTAATAGAAGTGTGGGTTGCACTAGGAGTTGGTTGGGGTTGTGTGCCTCTACTATTCCAGGCATCTATTATATATTCTTGCTCTGTTGGGCATCCTATCACTACTTCACCATCTATTTTCTCCGCCTCTCTTTCTATCCTACGGCCCGCTGCTTCTACCCTAACTTCTGTTGCAGCTTCTGCCCCAGAGACCAAGGAGTCGTATATTAGATGAGAGCCAATTAATTGCCATACATGGGGATGCAGAGGTCCTTCCTTTACCTGGGTATCTTCTTCTTCATCAGAATCTACCTCTGAGACTAAGACTGGTGGTATTTTTAGCGAGATCTTCTGGGCTTGCTCTTAGCACATCAAAACCAGGTTGTGTGAAGGGGTTCTGTAGTACTTCTGGAGTCACAGACTGAATATTCTGTGGGGTTTGGTCATCTTCATCTAAGTCAGAAGAGATTCTGAAGTCTGGAGCTTCTGTTGAATGATGAGATAGAGCTTATGCGGTCCATCCAGAAGGGTCTAAAGAGTGTGCAATCCCAAGTTGTTGAAGGAAGACAGAAAAATCACCCTGATCTTCTGCATAATTGATGGGTGAAGGTGATTGCAGAGGTTGTTCTTGGGTTTCTTCGACCATTTCTGCTTCCTCTGCGATGGATTGCAGAGGAGTCTGGGGTTTCTTGGATTTCTTCTTGCTCCTCCTTTTCTTTGGTTTAGGGGCACCCTCCTCAGAAGACTTATGTTTTCTCTTCTTTTTGTCTTTTGGAGGAGGGGGAGGTGCAGAGGATCCAACTTCTGTTGAATGAGGAGGGGACTTTTGGGTTTGAACAGCACTGGTAGAGGTTCCCTCTGTCGTTTTCCTTTTCTTGTGAGTTTTCTTCTTATTCTTGGCAGAGGATTTGCTTTTGGAAGCAGGGGCGAGAATTGTATCTCTCAGAGCATGAAAGTCCTCTTGTACTTGTTGATGCTTAGCCAAGGCCACTGCCCATTCATCATCTGCCATTCGCTCAACTACCTGATCTCCTATAGAGGCTCCTAGACGCGGGGGTGTCATAGGACTCGGTTCTGTAGTCCTATGATCGCGTATGTAATCTAGCTTAAGGGTCTCGTCTGTAGCGTATCCCATAAGTTTGGTTGGCAGAGGTCTGCAGAGGGATATCTGTCTTCGTGCTCTGTTGGGGTGTTCTTTGTCATAGCATACATTATGGCCATTGGTCCCTCCATTGGCCATTTTTTATAGAAGGAGCAGAGGTTCTAGAAGTACACCCAAAATACGCTGATATTGCAGAGGAGGTAGAGCTTCTGCAGAGCGTCCTTTGGCCTTTTGGGAGGATATTCTTCGGTCGATGGTGTTAACCATTTCTTGCATCATGAGGGTGGCGTAGTCCAGAGGAAGATCGTAGTACACTCCGTACATAATGGCCAAGATTTGATGAGAAGTCTGGTCTGGACTACCCACTTTTCCCGTTAGGCATCTGTTGAGTATGGAGAAGAGGGTATTCCATAGAGGGGGAAGTCGATTTCTTCTAAAATCATTCCTTTTTCTTAGGGTTGTGTTGTACCCTAACATCTCAACAAACCTGTAGAGCTCTGTGTCTGCGGGCTCTTCTGCGTATGCCTTTATCTCTAGAAGACCTCTTGTTAGTAGACTGAACTCAAGTGAGAACATGGTTCTGTTGAACTTGAGTTCAAGGTGCTCAGATTTTTCTGGTTTGGAGATGTAGCCCTTTATCTGTCTATCTTCTGGGTCAAATCTGCTGCTTTGCCAGAATTGATTGAGATATCTGGCAGGGATTTTGTGGACTGTTTTGGTTAGTAGGGGGTAATGATAATGATTTTCCAGAATATGAAGAAGGATGGCATGTGCTTCCCCAAAAGCGGTTTTGGAGGGAACCAGGTATTAGTTATCGGGTTTTAAGGGGAGAACACGTTCAAAGTGTTCATGTGCGATGAAGTTTTGAAGATGTGTTGTCGGAGCAAAATCTGCTGTGTTTCCGGAGTTATCCTGTTCTAGGTTTCTTGCTATTTCAGGATTCTAGGAGTGCTCAGAATGAGATGGGGAGTTCACCGGAGCATTGGAAGTAGAAGCCATTTGAGATTTCTTGAAAAATAGAGTAGAATGGGGAAGTTGCAGGTATTTGCACAGTTCGCCGGAGAAGATGATGGATATAGATTCGTAAAAGGTTTAAGAAAGAATGGGAACGGGGTTATATAGTGAGGGTAGAAACGGATAGAATTCCGTGGTAAAAGTGAATTCAATAAACATTTGGGGTCCACACTTGAGTTTTACAGCGGGGCACAAGTTTCAGAAGACACGTGTGGTGCACACGTCCAATGAAAATCTGCCACGTCACATGTGTCAGAGCACGATTGGACGTCGTGCGCGGCCCATTAATGCTTGGCGCGTGGGTATTTCTTCTGTTGGGGGTTTGTCACTCGCGGTAAATAACTCCCTTTTACAGAGTTTCCATAAAGAGTAAAGTGTCAGAATCAACAGAGGCTATGTAGTGGAGTGAGTTATGTGATTCTGAAACCCACCTTTAATGTCTCCTCTGTGCTTGCACCTTTACCAAAAATGTTTGAAAATTCATTGGAGAGGATCGATAGTCTTTAGCACAAAATTTTCATCCACAGAGGTTTTGGGGCTCTGTCAAAGCCAGCAGAGGCTCTATGAGTGAAAATTTCTCATAACTAAAGATTCATGAAACATTTTGATCATCCAAAGTTTTAATTGTTTTAACCATTGTTTTTAGAACATATTAGGAAATTTGTGTCCTAGAAAACTGTTTTGGAAAATATTTTGTGCGAGACATACTTTCTTTGATTGTCTAGGTTGGGTGACATAGACTCTTTGGTGGAGTGAGCTCTTCGACCAAAAGACTCTCTTCTAGTATCGCTGTGTGTGCATTTGTACTTGCGAATCCTTAAGGAAGACATTTGAAGATGATCGATAGAGTTCTAGTATGGAATTTTGCAGTCATATAGGATCCGACTTACAGAGGCTCTGTTGAGCTGAGCAGAAGCTCTATGACCTTAAATTTCTCATAGCGGAAGGCTCAAAAATCTTTTTGATCATTACTTGTCTGGAATGTCGTAAACAATGTTTCTACGACGTATTTGGAAATTGATGTCCTAGAAAATTGTTTTTCAGAACGGATTTTTACGAGATACTTACCTTTTGGATCTCCCTTGTTCGGCAAAAACCTTAACTTCTATGAATTTGATTGATGACATCTCTTCTTTGGCTCCCCCTTGAATGATCAATCTATGTAGACCAGTTCAAGGTCTCCTTCTGCTCCCGCTTGACCTATGCTTGGATCAAATGAGATAAGTAGTGCACATAACATAGGTCAAGCTTACCAGAGGTTCTGTGGAGATTGTCATACTCTGAGCAATCCCACAGAAGCTCTGTTGGTTACAGAACTTTTGATGATTAAGAATTTACATACAGAAGAGTTTTAAATATATACATATTTACAAGAAGATCAGATCTTACTTACAAAGGATTCAACTCATGTTAATCATTCCCAACTTACCCACCAAGAAAAGGAATCTTTTCACATCAAGTGCCTTGGTGAATAAGTCTGTAAGCTGGTATTCAGTGGTCACAAAGTGCATTTCTATTGTGCCATGTTCAACATGATGCTTCAGAAAGTGGTAACGGATATCGATATGCTTTGTTTTTGAGTGATGAACTGGATTGGCAGAGATGGCTATGGCACTCTTTGAATCACAGAAGATGGGTATTTTGTATATGTTGTGGCCATAGTCCTTTAGCTGAGTTTTCATCCACAGAACTTGGGAGCAACAACTAGCAGCAGCAACATATTCAGCTTCTGTTGTAGATGTGGACACACAGTTTTGCTTCTTCGAAGTCCAGCTGACTAGTTTACCTCCCAGGAATTGACAACTCCCATAGGTGCTTTTTTTTTTTATCAAGCATGCATCCTCCATAATCTGAATCTGTGTATGCCTTAAGATCAAAGTCAGAGTTCTTCGGATACCAGAGCCCAAGATTTTTTGTCCCTTTAAGGTATCTGAAGATCCTCTTTACAGCAATATAGTGGGATTCCTTTGGGTTAGCTTGATATCTTGCACAGAGGCATGTGGCATACATTATATCAGGCCTACTTGCTGTTAAATATAACAGAGACCCAATCATACCCTTGTAGAGCACTCTACAGATGTGCCATTTGGATCTGAGAATAATTTATTTCCAGTGGCAATTGGGGTCTTCATTACAGAGGCATCAGATAGACTGAATTTTGAAAGTATGTCGGAGACGTATTTAGCTTGATTTATAAAAATTCCCTCTGATGATTGTTTTACTTGGAGTCCGAGGAAGAAATTTAATTCTCCCATCATACTCATTTCAAACTCACTCTGCATGAGTTTTTCAAAATCTTTGCATTGTTGTGCATTTGTAGACCCAAAAATAATGTCATCCACATAAATCTGTACAAGCAGAATCTCATCACCTTTTCGTTTGTAAAACAAAGTAGTATCGGTTGTACCTCTATCGAATTCATTATTGAGAAGAAAGGCTGAAAGTCTTTCATACCATGCTCTTGGAGCTTGTTTCAGTCCATACAGAGCTTTGTCGAGGTAGTACACGTATTTTGGGTACTTGGAACTTTCAAACCATGGTGGCTGCTGGACATATATTTCTTCTTGGATTTCACCATTCAGAAAAGCAGATTTTACATCCATTTGAAAAACTTTGAAGCCTCTGTGGGCTGCGAAGGCTATGAAAATTCTTATTACTTCAAGCCGTGTGACAGGGGCAAAAGTTTCATCGTAATCAATGTCTTCTTCTTGGCGATATCCCTTGGCCACCAATCTCGCTTTGTTTCTAATGACTAGCCCATCCTCGTCCTTCTTGTTTCTGAAGACCCATTTTGTCCCTATTGCTTGTTTTCCTCCTAGCAGAGGTACTAGGGTCCATACTTTATTTCTCTCAAACTGTAGAAGCTCTTCTTGCATAGCATCTACCCAGTTTGGATCATCTAGGGTTTCAGAGATTCTTTTTGGCTCGATCACACTGATGAAATTTGTAAAGAAACAAAAATTAGCAGTGGCTGATCTTGTCTTGACCTTTTCAGAAGGGTCACCGATTACAAGGCTTGGAGGATGGCTTTTCGTCTATTGTGTTGTTCTTGGAAGATGGTCATCTGAGTCATCAAGATGAACCTCTGTAGTTGCACACTGTGGTTCTGGTGCAACCTCTGTTGTAGATGGCACTTCTTTGCTTGTGCTTGGTATTTCAGCTTGTGGGACTATAGGGATTGAAGTTGGAATTTGATCCTCTGAGGAAGTGGAGACAAAGTCTTCATTTTCCTCTGTAGTCGTTGGAGTAGGTATTTCAGGAGCCTCTGTGGTTGAGTCCTCTGTTGTATTATCTTCAGCTTCTGTTCACTCCCCCTCTGACGGCTCCAGCAGAGGGATCAATATCATCATGGAACATCTCTTCAAATAGAAAATTTAAGTCTTCTTCTCTTGTCTTTGAGATGCCAGGGGATTCTTTCGTTAGACCGAGTTCTGAACTGATTTGTTCAGAAGTCTTTTGAAAGGAGTCGTCAAAAGACACATTGATGCTTTCTACAATGGTTCGTGCCCACAAAAGGTACACTCTGTAGGCCTTAGAGGTGGCAGAGTATCCAATGAACTTGCCTTCATCTACTTTCACCTCAAAATTTCCTCTTTCTTCTCTATCATTTAAGACAAATCACTTGCATCCAAATACATGAAAGAACTTGATGTTTGGTCGCCTTTTGTTGATCAAATGATACGGGGTCTTGATGTGCCTCTTTACAATGGTTGATCGGTTTTGGGTGTAGCAAGCGGTTGATACTGCTTCTGCCCAAAAAGACATTGGTAATCCAGATGCTATCAGCATAGTTCTTGCAACCTCCACAAGCGTGCGGTTCTTTCGTTCAACCACGCCATTCTGTTGTGGGGTGCGTGCAGCAGAGAAGTTCTGTGAAATGCCTTCTTCTGTAAGATAGGCTTCAATGACAGAGTTTTTGAATTCTGTGCCATTGTTGCTTCTTAGTTTCTGAATCCTGCACTCATACAAAACTTGGATTCTTTTCATTAAATTTATCAGAATGTTTGGAACATCTGATTTATTTCTGACAAATTCAACCCATGTAAATCTTGAATATTCATCGATTAAAACAAGTATATATTTCTTGCCACCTAGTCTCTGTGTAGCGATTGGACCGCAGAGGTCAACATGAAGCATGTATAGAGGCCTACGGAAAGATACACCAGTCTTGCTGTTGATCCAAACCCTTAGTGATTTGATAATGACCCTATCTTAAATACTTAGTGAAAATTGTAAGTAAACAATATGTATCAGAGTTTCACTATCGCTGATAAGTACTAAGATCTTACAGTACTGCTGATAGGAACTCTCGCACTTTTAAGATTAAACATTCAGCGAACACTGTTCACCATATCGCTGAGTCTGTTCAGTCCTTATGATGATCGCTGATAAGTTAGTTGTTTACTTATGATCCCTGAAGACAAGATTCACGTCAACAAAGGTTCTACGCTGAAGTCGAAGATCAAGCTCAAGAACCAGCGACAAGTCTCCTAATGAACTGATGCGGATCAGCGAAGACTCAGATTTGTCCACTCAACGTGAAGTATCAAGTACAAGACTTCAGCTATCGCTGAACTTTATCATCTGCTGAATAGTAAATGATAATCGCTGAATCAACGAAAGCTGATCATGAAGTCCTCCGTACAAAGTACTTTTGTCTTAACCTCCCTTGCACGCCACCGTACGAAATGTCAGAAAAGAACCTCCGAAAATCTGAAATCGTACAACCACTCTGATACTACACTGTTCATTCATGCGGCTACTAAGGTTGTCATCAAAGGTCAATGACATGCAACCAATCCGCTAATGACACGTGTAAAGTATATACTGGATTACATTAAATGCATGCAGTATATAAAGAGATGAACTCACTTCATTTGAAGTAACTTGCTAACTCTGGACAAGTTCAAATCTCTCAAGATAGGATTTTATTAGTAATCTCCTTATCTTTCTTAGTGCAAGAAAACCTTAGTGTTCCAACTTGTTTAGATTTAGGTTTATCCTTAATCTTGTTTCCGCAACAAGCTGTAAATTGTTAATGATTTATCAATAAACAATTTAGAAAAGTAAAATAGTGTGTTTGTATTCAACCCCCCCCCTTCTACAAACTTGTTTAAGCCTTTCGGGACCAACAAGTGGTATCAGAGCAGATTTGTTTAATCTCATAAACAAGATCTAATCTAAGATATTTTCTCTTCCTTGCTATTATCTGAAAATGGCCAACTCAAACACAAACACTCACTATATCGACAATGGTTCTCTTGCAAAACCCCCTAGATTTTCCAGAGACAACTTCAACTTATGGAAAAATAGGATGACACTCTTCTTAGAAGGTGTAGACCCTACTATACCTTACTATCTTGAAAACGGTCCACACATTCCTGTAACGATTGATCCTGCCGTTCCAGCCACTGCTACTAGAGCTGCTATTCCAGAAAGGCTGATTCCAAAGGAAATCCATCATTGGACCGATGAAGACAAGAAGAAAGTGGCTATAGATACAAAAGCCAGATCCATACTATCCATGGCCCTTCCTGACGAAGTCTACCATTCCGTCATGAACCTGAAATCCTCGAAGGCCATGTGGGACACAATATGTGTTCAGTATGAAGGAACGTCTGAAGTCCAGGATTCAAGAAAGATCAACCTGGTAAGACAATACGAAAGTTTCATCTCTGGTAAGAATGAAACTCTCTCTGAAGTACATCAACGTTTTAACTGCTTAATTATAGATCTTAAAACGGTTGGTAAGGAATATTCTAACTTTGAAGTTCTGACAAAGTTTTTAGAATGTTTACCTGAAAGCTGGGACAATTATTCCATGTGTCTCAAGTTGTCAAAAGATCTAAGATCAATGACACTCGCTACCTTATATGGCACATTGCTGAATCATGAGCAATCTAGCCATCTTAAGAAGAATCTTGTAAAAGATTCCAAAAGCACCCCTGTTGCTTTAATCTCAGAGGAACCTTCTACTCAGCGACCCGTGGTCACTATCACTGAGTTAGAAAGTAACTCTGAAAGATCATCAGATTATGATTCTTCAGATGATGAATCCTTGGCTCTCCTAACTAAAAAGTTCAGGAGATTCGCCAAGAAGAAAATGTTTAGAAAGAACAAAACTCTTTCTATAACTGACAAGCCTAAGTCATCAGCTTTTGTTGATAAGGCTACTGCTACTTGTTTTAACTGCGAAAAGACAGGTCATTTCGCTAACGAGTGCAGGTCAAAGAAAATCATGAGACCTTCAGCCTTTACAAAGAAATCCTTTGTTCCAAGGAATAAAGACGACAAATACTTGAAGCTGAAGGAGAAGTATGCAAAGCTGAAAAGCTTTAAGAAGAAGGGAAAAGGCCTAATGGCTGACTATGATTGGGCTGCTTCTGATGAAGAAGCCTCATCATCTGATTCTGAAGATGATGAAGCAAATCAATGTCTCATGGCCAAGATTGAAGAAGAGGAAGAAAGTTCAGACATTCCCTCCACTTCAACATCTGCCATTCAGGTATCACCTTCCTTCTTTACCAATATTGTAAATATTGATGAAGCTGATAGTCTCCGTAAAATCGAACTACTGACTAGAAGCTTATACGAAGCCATGAACGGCAAAGCTGTGGTTGAAAACCAAAATCTTGATCTCGCTGAAAAACTTAAAAATTGCCACCTTCAAATAGAAAAGCTTTCTAAATTTGAAGAAGATTTTAGAGATCAAGTCCATTTAAATCAGCTAGTCAAAATTGAACGAGCGGAAGCTATCGCTGCATTAAAAGCTGAACAAGCTACTGTTGAAGGATGGTGTAATTCTTCAACAAAGATCACTGAGATAATTAAGGCTCAGATTCCTCTGAGTGATAAACGTGGTCTGGGTTATAAATATGATACTCCAATACCAACCACTGAACGTTCAATGCTTAAATTTGGAACGTTCGTATCCTCAGTAGCTGACACTTCTTCATCTCAGTACTCCTCGTCGATTACACCAATCCCTGAGGAAACTCCTACCTCCTCAAAAGGTAAGGAGAAAATGGTTTATTCAAAACCTACCTCTGTCTCTAAAGATAAAGGTAAAGGAATTGTAATTTATCAAAATCCTCAGAAGGGTACTTTAGTACCTAAGCTGAATGCTTCCAAAGCCTTAGTGATTCATTCATCTGGTTCTAGAAATCAGACCTCTGGATCAGTTCAGCGACCTACTCCTAGACTCAGAGTAGATGTTCTTGGTAAAAAATCTGAAGAACTGAATGTTCGTCCTATTTCAAAAACCAATAGTGTACTTGGTGCTGGCACTTCTAATTCCAAATTAAAAGCTCAGCACACAAGTGGTCCTAGAACTAATTTTAGTTATAGGAAATGTTATCACTGTGGACTTACCGATCATATTGCAAGTAAGTGTCCCACAGCCACCAAAGCTGATAAGATAGCTAAGGTGAAGATAGCACCAAAGAAGACCAAACCAGTTGCAAGTCAGGTCAAGGTGACTCATACCGCTGAGGTCAAGAAATTGACCAAAGTGAAGAAAGACAAAGCTGAATCTTCAAATGCTGCGAAGACTGCTGAACCCATTCCAACCACTTCCACTGACAAACGCGTATACATGGTGAAGTGGGTACCCAAGCAAAACTAATCTTCCTTTGTATTGCAGGTTAAGAAGGGTATCTGGTATCTTGATAGCGGATGCTCTAGACACATGACTGGAAAGAAAAGCCTGCTCGCTGAATACAAGGAAGGGAAGGGTCCCTCTGTAACTTTCGGTGGAAATGGAAAAGGACACACCCGAGGGTATGGTGTACTTTCAAATGGTACAACATCCTTCAGAAGAGTCGCATATGTTGAAGGGCTGAAGCATAATCTTCTGAGCATCAGTCAGCTTTGCGACATGGATAACAAAGTGATTTTCACCAAGGAATCCTGCTTTGTCTCTGACAAAAAGGAGAAGATAGCTCTCAGCGGTTATCGTTTGGAAAATGTTTACGTTATAAACATGGACTCAACAACCACTGAGAACTCCTGTTTCTTCTCAAAGGCATCTTCTGATGTCAACTGGCTATGGCACAAGAGACTCTCACATCTCAACTTCAAGACACTGAATACTCTTTCATCCAAAGAGTTAGTCACTGGTCTACCTCAACATTCATACGCCAAAGAATCCTTATGTTCAGCGTGTGAAAAAGGGAAGCAGACCAAGGCAAGCTTTAAGTCCAAGCAAGTTTCCTCAGTGTCATCTCCTCTTCAACTACTCCATATGGATTTGTTTGGCCCCGTTAACAAACAATCCATCGCTGGAAAGAAATATACGCTGGTCATAGTTGATGAATTCTCTCGTTATACATGGGTAATGTTTCTCCGTTCTAAGAGTGACACCCCTGAAGAACTCATCACCTTTGTTCGGAAGATGGAAACTCTGAACAATATGACTGTTCGCTCAATAAGGAGTGATCATGGAACTGAATTCAAAAACAGTTCTCTTGATTCCTTCCTTGAGAGCAAGGGTATTTCTCATAACTTTTCGTCAGTGAGAACACCACAACAAAACGGAGTCGCTGAAAGAAGAAATAGAACAATTATTGAAGCTGCACGTTCAATGCTCAGCGATTCTCACCTGCCTACTCAGTTTTGGGCAGAAGCTGTCAACACGGCTTGTTTTACGCAAAACAGGTCGCTGATAGTCAAAAGATTCAAAAAGACAGCCTATGAACTCTTTCATGGGAGAAAGCCTTCAATCAGCTTTCTTCACATCTTTGGTTGTCAGTGTTTCATACTGAACAACAGAGATGCCCTTGGAAAGTTTGATCCTAAGGCTGATGATGGAATCTTTCTTGGATACTCCTCAGTTTCCAAAGCCTTCAGAGTCTTCAACAGAAGAAGACAAACTGTAGAAGAAACTATTCACGTCACGTTTGACGAATCCCGTTCAGCGAACTCTAAACCGAACGCTGATACAGAAGAACTGAATCAATGAGTGTTTTCTCATCTTGGTGATTCAGAAGATGTTCCCACTACTCATACTCATACAACTGAAAATGATGGTCCTACTATCATTCCCAATATGCAGAATAGTGAAGCTGAAACATCTTGGGTCTCAGCTGTTCCTATAAATACTATACCCGCAGTTGATCCAAATGTCTCAGAAATTCCATCTATTTCTCAGCAATCAGTGAATGAAGTGACAAATGCAAGCATTCCTCTCTTAGCTGATTATCCAGAAGTAGCTGAAGCCTCATCTTCAGTTTCTCCAGTTCAGACTGCGTCAGCGACGCATGCTCCGGCTCAGCGATGGACTGTAAATCACCCAATCGATCAAATTCTTGGTGATCCCAACGCTGGTATTCAGACTCGTAGAAGTGCAGGTAATATTTGTTTATTTGTTAACTTTATTTCTCTAACTGAACCAAAGAAAATAGATGATGCCCTCAGAGATCCAAACTGGGTCAGCGCTATGCAAGAAGAGCTGACTGAATTCGAAAGAAACAAAGTTTGGAAACTTGTTCGGAGACCAACTGAAAAAACAGTGATAGGCACTAAGTGGGTCTATCGAAACAAGTTGGACGAACATGGTACTGTAACTCGCAACAAAGCTCGTCTTGTTGCTCAGGGATACAGACAAGAGGAAGGTATAGATTATGACGAAACCTTTGCTCCTGTAGCAAGACTTGAATCTATTCGTCTTTTCTTAGCATATGCTGTACACAAAAACTTCACTGTACATCAAATGGATGTTAAGTCAGCGTTTCTAAATGGAAAGCTGAATGAAGAAGTTTATGTGGAACAACCTCCAGGATTCTCAGATCCTAAGCGTCCAGGTTATGTTTATAAGCTGGATAAGGCACTTTATGGCTTGAAGCAAGCTCCCCGTGCATGGTATGACACTCTTTCTACGTATCTCCACCTTGAAAAATTTGAGAGAGGTAAGATTGACAAAACTTTGTTTTTTAGAAAAATAAAAGGTCATATCATTTTAGTTCAAATATATGTTGATGACATTATATTTGGTTCTACTAACCCTGAGCTTTGTACTCGTTTCGCTGATAGAATGAAAGATGAGTATAAAATGAGTATGATGGGTGAACTAACATATTTCCTTGGTCTTCAGATTAAGCAAACTGAAAAAGGAACTTTTATAAATCAGGGAAAGTATGTTAAAGATATGCTGAAAAAATTCGACTTAACTGAAAGTTCAGCTATGAAAACCCCTATGGCACCACCGCTGATACTTGATAAGGACACAAAGGGTGTTCCTGTCAATGTCACGCTGTACCGTGGGATGATCGGCTCACTACTGTATCTTACAGCTAGCCGACCCGATATTATGTTTGCAACATGTCTATGCGCACGATATCAAGCTGAACCTAAGATATCTCATATGAAAGCTGTAAAGCGAATCTTTCGATATCTTAAGGGTACAGCGAATCTAGGTCTTTGGTATCCCAAAGATTCAGGATTCGATCTAACCGCCTATTCAGACAGTGATTTTGCAGGTTGCAAAATGGATTGGAAAAGCACCACAGGAGGATGTCAGCTCCTGGGTGGAAAGCTGGTAAGTTGGACAAGTAAGAAGCAAAACTCGGTGTCCACTTCCACAGCTGAAGCTGAATATGTAGCCGCTGGAAGCTGCTGTTCTCAAGTCTTGTGGATGAGAAATCAACTACTAGACTATGATCTTCAGCTCTCCAAAATTCCAATCTATTGCGACAGCACAAGTGCCATCGCTATAGCAAACAATCCAGTGCTACACTCAAAGACAAAACACATAGAAATCAGATATCATTTTATCAGAGATCATGTGATGAATGGTGATATAGAACTTCATTTTATCCCAACTGATTATCAGTTAGCTGATTTGTTTACCAAACCTCTTGATGAGACAAGATTCAACTTTCTCATCAGCGAGCTTGGAATGCTGAACTTTGAAGGATAAATCTTCAGCGGTTCACATTTAATCAGCGATACGTTTATACATTCTTGTATAGGCTCTGGATAAAATAAACTAGTACAAACCATTTCATCATCTTCTCTCTGAATAAATTGGGTTAAACTGATATCAAGGTATGTTTTCTCTCTCTGACAAAACGCATGAAAATGCAAGATTTCAAATTCTTACATCGCTGAATATCTCTTCCTTAACAGCGATATTTTGAAATTTCTTAAAACCCTCACTGATATTTCTATTCAGTGCTTCATATTTTCCAAAGAGTCCCTGAGTTTTTCTTTCAAAACCTCAGAGACAACGAAAGAATGTGAAAGGACAGTTGTGACGTCATTGCAACGGATAACACCAGGCACGTTTCTTTTTCTGACACACGTTTGCACGTTTCATTGTCTATCCAATCAAATGCAAACACGTGTCCGTGTCATGATGAAAAACTTTCCCGCTCAAGTTTTTCTCTCTCTACTCTCTTCCTATATAAACTCTCTCAAAGTTTATATTTGTCTTTTATGCGAATCAATCTTTCTCCGCAAGAAAAGAACACTGTTGCATTTTGTGCTCTCGATCTTCAAGAACTGTTCATCATCTTCTTCATCAAACTCAAGGTCAATATGTTCTTATCTTTTATCAAATGCAAATAACTTGTTTTCGATCTTATCATTGTTTTACACAAGATCAAACAAAAGAACTCAAAAATAAAATCATTTTCTTTCATGGTTTTATAAACACAACCATTTCATGGTTGTTCTTCAAGTTTTAAATCTAAAATCTTAAACTTGTTCTTCTTTCGTATCCATTTTTTTAAAACTGGAATACAAGGCTTATAGGTGTTATATTCGTTTTTTTTTTTTAAAAAACAAGAAAAACCCTAATCTTCATTAAGACTTTTTTGTCTGAATGAAATGGACAAAATTCGAAAAATCTTAATGGAAATTCTCTTTCCACATTAAGATATTTCTTATTTGTTAACATCTTTGGTTGAACTGATAATACAGTGAAATGGCAACTTCAAAGCTGAATGTTACCGCTGAGTCCATCTCCAGTGATTCTGAGGAACTGGAAATCACCAAAGCTCCTCAGGTTAAGTTTGAGCTGGATCAACTAGACTAGACTAAGGCAAACAACCTTTCAGCGCTTCTCGAGTTTCCTCCTCGGAAGCAGGTATCCCATCTAGACGACGCTGTGATGTTTTTGAAGAATAGCCCAATATACACAACACTGACAATCACACCTCCTGCCAGTCAGCGTCTATTATCCCAATTCTGGTACTCTGCCAGACACACCAACCTACCCTCAGCCAAAGATCCATCTAAAACCATTGACTGCATACTCAGCGATACTGAGTATGCAGTCATCAAGATAACCCCCGCAATAATCCGTAAAGCTCTGAAATTCCCTAACGCTACCTCAGAAAATCCTTTCATTCCATTTCCTGACCACAAGAAGCACGCTGACAGGGAAGAAATCATTGCTTTCCTTGATGCGATGGGTTACATCTGGGAGACTGGAAGAGACAAGCTACCTGAGAAGAAGCTGACGCTGATAAAGAAATCCAAGATGCCCAGCGAGATGAACTTCATCTTCGCTCACCTGATCAGCTGCATGACAGCGAAATCCGGATCTTCTGATCAAGCCGCTCAACCTCAGCAGGCCATGGGTTACGCACTGCTGAGAGGCCTCAACATTGACTGGGCCTCCATCATCTATGAAGACCTCATTCAACGTGTTGATTCTGCCGCTGACCGACCAGCATGGGTTCCTTACCCGCGATTCATCAGCGCCATCTTTCAATATGGCCTGAAGGACAGCTATCCTGAAGAGGGTGATCTGAAACTCTCTCAGATTGGCCCTAAAGTTCTAGACTTCAAGCCTGTCGCCAACGAGGTACGTCTCTCTACTCTTCTCACTCTTCTTAATTCTCCGCTTTCTGTGGCTCCTTCAGCGACAATACCCATCGCTGATACCCCGGCCACAAAATCCATTCCTTCTAAGAAAAGGAAACAATCTCTTACCCCTCTTGATTCCAAAAGGATCAAGAAAACCAAGGAGCAACCCCAGCAGTTGCATGCTGAAGACTCCTCAGCTCATTCTGAAGAGCTGAAGGAAAGTTTCGTGGTACGCTCTGCCACACCAATTCAAGCCATCCCTTCTAAACCTACTTCAGCGTCCCTAAACGCTGAGGTTAGAACTTTGGAATCTACCCAACCTTCGTCAGTCTCTCAAAAGACTGATGAAGTACTTCTCAGCGAATCCAACGCTGAACTTGAACCCCAACCCCAATTCTTATCCTTCGCTCCTCCCTCTACTTCTTTGGACACTCCTCCAGTCAAAACTGGAGATGCCATCATTCAAGAAGCCGTTGAAGCTTCTCAGCGAATGACGAAGAAAGGACCTGCAGAGATCTCCATTCCTCACGGAACTTTTGAGGGAGATATGGAACACTATGGAGGGATTCGAAACTTTGATGAGTTCGTCAACGCTCCTGCAGGTACAGATCCCACCTTAAACACTGTAACTAAACCTGAAACTTCTGAGCTTTCCTTTGTTCACAAGTACTTATATGTTACAGGTCCTTTTTTGGGAGATATCAACCAGTCTCTGAAGTCTATGGAGATGAAACTTACGGATCTCACCACCGGTCTATCAAATAACTCTACAGCTGTAACAAACGCTGGAGAGAATCTGACGAAGCTGACTACTGTGGTGGAAAAGAAGGCCTCCTCTGATGACATCAAAGATCTTGATAAAACTCTCGCCGACTTTGCCAAAGTGCTCTCCGACATCTACACTGACTACACCAACCTCAAATCATCAGTTTCCACCATTTCCAGCGAAGTTACAACGCTGAAGAAATCGGTTGGTACACTCGAAGGTGATATGTCAGTGGTCAAGACCGACTTGGGCTCAGTGAAGACCGACCTTGGTTCCGTCAAGACAATGATCGAGACGCTGGTGAACAAGGCAAATAATCCAGCTCCTGCTCCGGCCCCTGCACCTGTTTTGGACTCATTCACCGCAGAGGATCGCCAAGAGCTGAAGAAAATCACGCCTGCTATTTCTGGCCTAGAAGACAGAATAGCTAAGCTTGAAGGTTGTGTGAAAATCTCTGGCCCAGAAGACAGAGACAACACCAATGCTGCATCTGCCCATTCCTCCCCCGCCCATCATGAGAAAGAGGGGGAGAAGAGCGCTGAACAGGAGAAGAGCGCTGAAGACCTTTCCCATGATGAATCTATCAGGGGAGAGGGAAATGAAGATCGGATTACTGGACCTCAGGGAGATGAAAACCCTGAGGGAACCGAGAACCTCGCCTCTATATCTGAGGGGGAGCAACTCGATGAAGATGCTGAGGAATCTGAAGCAGAAGAAGACGAAGACTTCGACATCCCTGAAGCTGAACCATCCTCCTCTCCAAGGAACGATGATGATGATGATGAAGATGACGATGATTTCTTTGTTGTCAAACCTGCTCCTCGAACCAAAGCTCTTAAAGGTATTTCAATAAAAGAACCTTCAGGGGAGAAGACAAAGACAAAGCACTCAGCCTCTGGCGCTGAGAAAAGCAAAGACAAAGGCATCGCTGAAGATGATAATCTGGCGATCCTACTTGCAAAGCCGATTTGTCAGGTACACTAAACTTATTTTTCCTTCCCTGATCATCTATGAAAAATCAGTTATCCATTCCACAAACACCATACACATCCACATTTTTTTTCTATCTTCTCTACCCAAGTTCTTCTACCCAGTTCTTATTTGTAAGATCGCTGCGTTTCAGCTAGTCCTCTCCCCTGTTTGAGGATATCGCTGAAAGATCTGTTGCGACTTCACCAATAATTCCAGCTAACGCTGAAGACATAATCCCAGTCTTAGATTTAATCTTTGAGACTGATGAACCAGAAGAACAACCTCTCTCGCACAGAAACAGACCTTCCTCAGTTGATCAAAAGAGGAGAGAAGAAATGATAAAGCGATTCGAGGATCAGCGAATCATCCTAAGGCGCGATCAACTACCTTCAGTTCCTCCTAAGTTCAGAATTTCAAAAGCCGAATACCAAGATCATCTCAGAGCTGAACGCCTCATCGCTGAAAGGAAGGAAGCTGAAGATAAAGACAGAGAATACGCCATCAAGCTCACTCAAGAATCTGTCAAAGACCCCAAGCTAAAGCGTATTCCCATTCAAATCCAACGAAAGCTTTGGGAACAAGCCCAGAAGATCGTGGAAAAGAAAGCTGAAGTTTCTCAGACCACCCTGATCTGGTGTAAAGAGAAAATCCACTTCAGATATCGTCCAGCGGAGATCAACAAGGTATTCATCTCTGGAAGAACCTCCGTCGGAGTACCTATTGTTGACATCAAACTGTTCAGAGAAGATGACTCATCTGAAACCTTTCGTGCTGACACTGTAAAAAGGTATGGTCTCTCTGAATGGCTGGAGATGAGGTTAGCTATCCAACCGTCAAAATCTAAGTACAAGGATCATTTCGAAAAGCTGATAAACAGACAGATCGATTTGATATCTTCTTGTGTGGATATTCCTCCTGTTCCTGATCTAAAGCCGAAAAGAAAAAAGGACTCTCCAAGGAAGAAACGTCAAGATTCAAACTCAGGTCCTGTCATACGAAATGAAACTGGAATTGGTTTCTCTCGCGCTGAAGTACTTGGTCCTGATCCTGATCTATCTGCCCTTGATGTCTCTTTGCCACCATGTGAACTTTTCGTCCCTGGTAAAGTCATCAGTAATCCTTATGGAATATTCTTTCTTGACTACGACGGACGTAAATGCTTTCAACGGATCGCTGAGCTTCCAATCACTCCAATCGAACAGCTCAAAGATCTCATCTACTGGTGCGACTTCAGAAAAGACATTCAGGCACGACACCTAAAACCCTTGATTTTTGAAGCTGCTCTGAAGCTAAAGAATAAAGGAGAAAAGGTTCCTGACTGGATGATTCCAACTGAAAAGACAACCCTTGATGAACTTCTCATTAAGGAAGAACCCTTTGAAGGCTGACAACAATCACCATTTTCTCTATTGTATCAGTCATCCTTCAGTACTTGTAATTTATTTCGCTTGTACTTGTAATCTTTTTCATTCATATTGTAACCTGATTCAAAGATTTAAAGAAAGATTTCAGCGAATGTACTTTACTCCATCAGTACTGAAAAGATCCCAGAAAACAGTAAAAGGGACAAATATTTTATGAGTTCTTTTTATCCTTGTGTTTTCATTAAATAGCAATTTTCTTTGTTGCTATGTCATAATCAAATAGGGGGAGATTGTTGATCCAAACCCTCAGTGATTTGATAATGACCCTATCTTAAATACTTAGTGAAAATTGTAAGTAAACAATATGTATCAGAGTTTCACTATCGCTGATAAGTACTAAGATCTTACAGTACTGCTGATAGGAACTCTCGCACTTTTAAGATTAAACATTCAGCGAACACTGTTCACCATATCGCTGAGTCTGTTCAGTCCTTATGATGATCGCTGATAAGTTAGTTGTTTACTTATGATCCCTGAAGACAAGATTCACGTCAACAAAGGTTCTACGCTGAAGTCGAAGATCAAGCTCAAGAACCAGCGACAAGTCTCCTAATGAACTGATGCGGATCAGCGAAGACTCAGATTTGTCCACTCAACGTGAAGTATCAAGTACAAGACTTCAGCTATCGCTGAACTTTATCATCTGCTGAATAGTAAATGATAATCGCTGAATCAACGAAAGCTGATCATGAAGTCCTCCGTACAAAGTACTTTTGTCTTAACCTCCCTTGCACGCCACCGTACGAAATGTCAGAAAAGAACCTCCGAAAATCTGAAATCGTACAACCACTCTGATACTACACTGTTCATTCATGCGGCTACTAAGGTTGTCATCAAAGGTCAATGACATGCAACCAATCCGCTAATGACACGTGTAAAGTATATACTGGATTACATTAAATGCATGCAGTATATAAAGAGATGAACTCACTTCATTTGAAGTAACTTGCTAACTCTGGACAAGTTCAAATCTCTCAAGATAGGATTTTATTAGTAATCTCCTTATCTTTCTTAGTGCAAGAAAACCTTAGTGTTCCAACTTGTTTAGATTTAGGTTTATCCTTAATCTTGTTTCCGCAACAAGCTGTAAATTGTTAATGATTTATCAATAAACAATTTAGAAAAGTAAAATAGTGTGTTTGTATTCAACCCCCCCCCCCTTCTACAAACTTGTTTAAGCCTTTCGGGACCAACACTTGCCTTTATGGGAAGCTCTTTTGAGTTTTCCCATTTTGCATGCAGTGCACAAATGATCTTTATTAAATTTAACATTTGGCAGACCTTTGACTAGATCAACTTTAACAAGCTTATCTAGTGTATGAAAGTTTAGGTGGCAGAACCTGTTATACCATAACCAGGCTTCTTCGCTTTTACAAGCAACAAGGCAGAGCTTGTCTTCCTTGTTCCTGGCACAGAAGTTCATGAGGTAAAGATCGCCTCTTCGTTCGGCTCCAAGAAGTTCGACTCATGTGTCCTCTCCTTGTAGAGAGCAGAAGGTTCTTTTGAACATTACGTCAAAACCCGTATCACAGAGTTGGCTAACACTGAGAAGATTGTGCTTAAGGCCATCCACATATGCAACTTTGCATACGGTTATGTTTTCCTTTTTGATGACTCTGTGGCCTTTTATATACCCCTTTTTGTTGTCACCAAAGGTCACAGATCCTCCATCGAGTTTATCTTTGTAGGAGGATAGTAGACCTCTGTCACCAGTCATGTGCCGCGAGCATCCGGAGTCAAGATACCAGATTGGCACATACTGCTTCTGCAAGACAATCAGAGAGTTTTAGGTACCCATATCCAAATGGGTCCAACTTTGTTAGGGGTCTTCAAGTTTGCCTTATCATTCTTAGGTTTGGTTTTAGCTTCTTTTGAAGAACCATTTTGTTTCTTCTTACCCTTGAATTTAGTGTTCTTTTTGGGTGCAGTGAGGAAACAGTGTGGACTTGAGAAGTGTTGGTTTAATTGATGCATGAGATCAAAGCAATGACAATAATGAATGTGCGAAGAGATTTGCTTGAACTTTTCATTGAAAACATTAAATGGGGGCACAGAGGCATTACATTCTATCCTAACATTTGACTTCCTATTACAAGAAGACCTATGTAGGCTAGATTGTTGTTTGCAAAATCCTTTGTTGAGAGCAGCCTTCTGTGGACCCCTTCTGTGGTGAACTTCTGTAGGTTTCACTGTCACAGAAGAAAAAGATTTGTTATTTTCAGCCCATTTACCCTTTTGTTGCCATGTTAGTTTTTCTTTAGTAGGCCTTATGGGTTTTGAAGTCTTTGAACTTGTTGGATTTTGAGAGGACGTGTTCTTTTGTTGTTTGATTTTCTCAAGCTCAAGAGAAGTTTTGGCTTGTATACACATGTCCAAAAAATATGGACAGATAGGAACTCTTGTGATTTTCTCCTTGGGAGGAATAGTTATGTTAAGAAAGCCAGAGGTTAGTTTAAATTCCTATGAGTCACGAGGTACTATCTCTGACTTAGAGTCAGTCTCAGATTCGTCAGAGGATGAATCATCCTCATATACAGAGGTTGAGTCACTTAGTTCTCTTTCGACAGAGGCTAGATTTTCAGAGCATGTGCCATACTCGCTTTCATCCTTTTCAGTGAGATTATTTTCCAAGTTAACAGAAGTATCTTTTATGGTTCATCAGAGAGATTGTGTTCGATAGAGGATGTACAGAGGTTTTCGTCAAAGTTATTTTTCCCGATTTCCATCAACTCCTTTTTAGAGATATCTTTAAGTTTTTCTTCTGAAATGTTAGGCTTGAACTCAGGTGCCTCTGCCGATAATTTCTTTTCAGAGTTTATCATACAGACAAAGACAACCTGTGTTTGAGTCTCGGGGTCACCAAACTTGAAGATACCTATCTGATCTTGAGTTTTCAGATACTTCTTAGGTTTGGATTCTCTTTTGACAGAGATTGAAGGTGACAAATCTGTGTTTTCAAACCACACATTTATCATCTTCAGAGGTTTCCTCTGGTGAGGTTCCCCAGAGACTTTTTGCCTTTTGCTTACAGAGAGTAAGTTTGGAAATCAATGTTTTCTTGTATTTCCAATATGAAATAGAGAGGACAGAGACTTGTTTCTTTTATTTCCAGTGTATGGATCTATATCACAGAAGCCAATTCCTCGTCTTCCTATTTGTGTATTAATTTTCTCGTACACCTTCTGTGCATCTTGATATTTCTTGATTAAAAGATCTCTTCTGAGTAAATCTTGACAAAGGACTTCTCTTTCCTTTTGAAAATAATGTTTAAGAGCTAGGATATTCATTCTGTCGCACTCAACGTCCATAAGTTCTTTAGTTTTTGCTTTTAAGGCTGAGTTAAGTTCAGAAATCTTTTCTTTCAAAGGATTTAGGTGTTTGTTCCAGTTTGTTTCAATTTCTTCCTTTTCTTGAAAGATTTTAGCATTTTCTTGAGTGAGAAGTCTAGCTTCTCTCTCAAAGAAGGTAAACTTCTTCTGAACACTTTCACAGGTCTTTTTAAGTTCTGTGTGTTCAATGTTTAGTTTAAGCAAATCAGCTTCTGCTTGATTAGTGTAAGAGTCAGAAGTGGATACCTCACTATCGGAGTCGGAGCTGACCTATGCCATGCCACATAACAGGGTGTTCTTCTTTTCTCCTTCGTCAGAGGATGTATCTGACTGCCAGTTTTCTTGATTCACCATGAGTGACTTCTGAGCATAATATTCTGCTTTCTTTTTGTAGAAAACAGAATCCCTCTGAGGGCGGTTTGATTTGCTCCTGCATTCATTGGCGTAGTGGCTTGGCTTACCACGATTGTAACATCCTTGGTTCTGTGGAGCGTTGCCAGCTTTGTCGTCTGACCGCTGTCGGTCACCACCTCTGTCATTCCTGTCATTTGACCTCTGTTGGTCTACACCTCTGTCGTTCTTGTCATTTGACCCTTCTCTTCAGTAGCGTTCATTACCAGATTTCTTCTGATATCCTCTACTGAATTCCGTTGTCAAAAGAGCTAACGATTTAGCTATAGAGGCCATAGTTGCCTCCACTTCTTCCACCACCTCCTCCTCTTCACTATCAACAATCAAGATCTTCTTCTTCTTCTCCTTCTTTTCTTCCACAACTTTCTCCTTCTTCGGCTTCTCTTTAGCTTCTGTAGCCTTACCAACTAGTGCAAGAGGTGCACTGATTTGAGCTTTTGCTTGTGCAATCTGAGGCTCTTGGGCTGCCAACGTTCCAAGAGATCTGACAGAGTCCAGGAGTCTAAGTCCTGATTTGTTTGCAGAGACATAGACAACTGGAGCCATTCTTCATTGAGACTCTTTAGGAACATTACATTGTTCTCCTCAGAAGTTCTGTGGATTCGAAACTTCTTGCACTTGTTGATTAGAGAGTTGAACCGATCATATGTTGACTGTAGAGATTCTGTCGGCAGAGCGTTGAATGCGTAGTACTCGTTGATGCATTGGGCTCTGCTGTTCTTCTGAGTTTTGGCCCCACCCTCCAGTTGTTTTTCAAGTTCCTTCCACATATCGTATGCGGATTCACATGCATCTAGGGATTGGAAAAGGTCATTGGGTATGGCCATGATCATAAGTCTCTTAGTCTTTTGAGCAACTTCATATTTTGCCCAATCAGGGTCTGACCACTTGTCCTTGGTCTTTGGTTTCTCGTGCTTAGGGATTTCTGGAGTGTCGTATGTGGAAGGTACATGGGGTACTGTGATCATTGGTACGAAAGGAGGACTGTTGATATAGTAGACAAGGTCTTTGTCAGTACACTCGAAGAAGTGAATCATTCGTATCTTCCACTGAGGGTACTCATCTCTGAGTAGTGTGGGTGGCTTGGTTAAAGAACCAGCGGTGAAGAAGTTGTTTGTGTTTGTCATTTTGAAAGAAGATGAGAAATCCAAAAAATAGGGTACGAACAGTAAACTTTCAGAGTATGAAGTGGATGTTTCGAATGGTGTTTATAAGCTTAAAACCTTTGAACAATGCACTAAAATGGAGATTTAACCGAAGTAACAGACTATAAGTTTACCAAAGTCGAACAGGTCGAGAATGGCAGAAAAATATAGGCGGTTTTGAAATAAGTGAAGAACAGGTTAAAATTACTCCAGGTTTCTACCAAAAATCGTTGTAAGTGAGGATCTCTGGATATAGAAAATCAAGAACTGCTCTGATACCAATTGTTGGTTCCTGTTTTGCTTAACAATGATGATTCTATCTAATAGTTCAAACAAGATATAATGCGGAAGCGTTTTTAACGAACTAAAAGATATAATAAGGTAGAAGAACACACAATATCAAATACATATAGTGTAAATAACACAGATAAATAGCTCAATAACCCACTGTATATTGATATGAATAAAACACAAAGAACACCGATGATATAACAAAAATTCGGTTCTAATGGTGTGTGTGTTGTGCAAAGCTTAATAGAAGAACTCAACATGAGTCTTCTATTTATACTACTTCTAAAGGGGACAAGCTCTAGACAAAAAGGACTGAAGGTACAAATACACTATTCAGGTACTGTTGCAGGTACTATGTTAATTAAATGCGCCGGATTCTACTAAGGCAAAGACCTATCAGAGTTTGACACGTGGAGTTGTCAGGTCACGCCTTGTACAAATGATCTTTAGGTTCTTCGTACAACAGAAATCATGAGAATCACGATTGTCCTTGTATAGAGCTTTAGTCTTTTATACCACAGAGGCTCTGTCAAGTATGACAGAGGCTCTGTGGCCTTGTCCGCATTGAAGAGTCTTATGGCGATTCTTTTCTTCGGTCTTCTCGGTTACTCGGCATAGCCTCTATCGAAGACCTCTATGCTTCGGTCTTCTTGGTGACTCGGCAGAGCCTCTGTCGATGACTTCTATACTTAGCCTATTTTTCAATACTTCTATAAACAGAAAGATTGGAGCTAACAGGTTTCCGAATGAAATTTGAAACACAAAACTTACCGGATAGCTGAGGTTTCCGAATGACAATACTTTCTGGATGAAGGACTTACCGGATAGCAGTGTCCGGAAAGAAACAATTAACCGGAAACTTTGAGTTGTCCGGGTAAATGAGGTTACCGGAAACTTTGGTTTACCGGATCAATTGTGTCCGGAAAGATGAGAAAGATAGGACTTACCCGGAAAGTGAAGCGATGTTCCGGAAAGTGAGGCAAGTATCCGGAAACAGCGGATCTGGTGTCCGGACACTGTGGCTGTTGTTTCCAAATCGATGGGAATTCGATTAGGGTTGATGGGAATCTTCCTGAAAAGTTAGAAACCTTCCAAAAACAGCAAAATAACAATACCCAAATCGATAATTAAGCAAATTAGCACGATTTTGAAGAAAAGTTTAGATTTTTGATATGAACAGAACCCAAAAACCACAAACTTGATTTTGCTTAAAAATCACTCAGATGATCGAATTGGAATGAGAAATATTGCAGAATCGCTAATAAAGATGATGCTAACATAATGAAATAAACGAAAAGAAGCAATTTTAACCGAATCAAAATTTGAGTTTGAATGCCAAGAACACAGTCGATAAACTGAAAAGAATTCTTACCAGAAACCTTTTTACCACTTTGAATCGAATCGTCCGTATGCTCTGATGCCAATTGTGAGTTCCAGATTAGTGCATACAACAGTAGAAATCAATATGTAGAAACAGTTAGAATGATTTCAAATGGTCATCCAATTCACTTTGATTAATTGAGAGAGAATTACAAAGCTAGTGATTGAATAATAATGACGATTAATTCTAAATTCTAAACAAACAAAGCTTTATATACCATGGGCCCTAAACAAGCAAGCCCATGGCCCATTACATAATATGGCTCAAATAATGAATAACACTTTGACCCTTGAACTTCTATTCAACCTGATTTTATCCCTAACACTTCTACATTAAGTTCCTTATTATTCATCATCTAAGAGAAACCTTAGAATTTATGTTGACAAGCATTATGGTTGTCATCAGCTACAATTACAGTTTGTGATGCAATTTTTTCCATTGAACACCCCAATTTCTTGGCTAATGACAATCCAGAAAATTGTGAGTACTTCCAGAATCAATTAGAATATCTAAAAGCTTATCATTCACCATTCCTTTGAACCTCATCGTATGGAAATTCTGATTTCTAGAAAGTGCGTTTACCGAAATACACGATTCTTCGAACTCAGCTTCTTCTTGACACACATCATCTAAAATTTCATTTCCAGGTACTTTACCGTGAATACTTATGGCTCCTTAAATTAGCACTTGTGTTACCGATCATAGAGTTGATGTTGATCACGATAGTATCATGGGCCTTGCCTTTAACTATCTTTTCCTCCCTCACACCTGCTGGAATATACTTGAAATTCTTAACAACATTGGGTCATATTCTTGTCACAAGTAGAGATAATGGTTTTGTTGGTGGTGCAGGCAACAAAGGTGGTAAGGGCTCGGGATTCACACTTATGGTTACCGATTGTAAAATCTTTGATACAAATGGTCCTTTTTGAGCAACCACTTTTAGACTCGAATTGAGGATCCCAAAGACTCTTCTTGGAATCTTGCTGTTAGAGCATTATTGTATTCAAGATTTACTGTAAAGTCAATGTACTATAATGAGTCTATGCTGTATTGTTTTGCCTTTATACCTTGTATGTTATGGGTATAAATAGGCTTGTCTAGTTCAATAGTTAGATAACAATCTAGAACTCTTAGAGCACTTCATGCATATTGTCATTTGTACTCTTATGTTCAATATATGAATGACACATTTGCTCTCTAGATTCTCTCTATATTCTTGATTGCTAGATCTGGGTTTATCAATTGGTATCAGAGCTAAACAGAAAATTCAAGCAGATCAAAGACCAAATTGAAGATTTTTTACACTAAAGCTGAAGATTTTGGATCCTTCATTCATCAGTGTTCATGATGATTTCTGATCCTTCTTCGATTACTATTCATCCAGAATTCGACTTTTCGGCCATTTTTGATCTTTTAGATTGAAATTTTACATCACTGAACTCGTTTTTCATCCCTGATCATCTTTAATACACGAGTTTCTACCAAATTCTGCACAAAATTCATCGAATTGACCATTTTATATCTGTTTGTTCAAAAAAACTTGTTCTTACTGTTCTAGGATCAAAAGTCGATTAATTTGATCGATTTGGGATTTGAAATCAACGAAGAAAGTGTGTGGAATCAAATTTCAAACAAATCTGTGCAAGTTTCATTACAATTGATCAAGAATTGAAAAAGTTATGGCTGATTTAGTGATTTTTGGTGTTTAAGTGAAGGTTTCAGATCATTCATGAAGATTTCGGATCATTCATAAGGATTTCGGATCCTTCATAGTTTACTATTGGTTTCGGATCCTTCATTGTTTACTGTTCATCATGGTTTCGGACCCTGCTTGATTCGAATTCCGTAGATTTCGTATTTGCCTTGATCCGGATTCCTTGATTTCGAACCCTTAAGGAATCGAAACCAAAGCTTTCGAACCCTTATTGATTCGAATCCCATGATTTCGAACCCTTATTGATTCAAATCCCCATGGTTTTGAACCCTTATTGATTCAAAATCCTTGGTTTCGCACCCTTATTGATCCGAATTTCTGTTGATTAAATAAAAAAAAATAAAAAAAAAATATTTATTCCGAAATTTTTTCTATAGTGTATTTTATACACTTTAAGAGCTTTTCAAGAAAAAATTTTATATAATTTTTTTTCTATAGTGTATTTCATACAATTTCTGCTTGATTTTCTGAAAGATCAACATTTAGCAATTCCAAAGAGAGAAATGGCTTTGAAGCAAACTATTATAAAGGAGATACCTCCAATTTCCCAAGTCTTTGTTAAATCAAGTAATGAAGTTTTAAAGCAAACTATCATAACGGAGGTTCCTCCAATGACACAAACTTTTGTTAACTCTAATAATGAAAGTTTGAAACAAACTTTTATCAAAGATGTTGCTTCAAATCCTTCAACTCCCATTTCAAATAAAGAGGAAGAAAATGCTAAATTGAAGAGACAAATTTTAGACATTTCTTCTTCAAATGATAGACTTATTAAAAGAGTTACTGATCTTGACGTTTATATTGCATATCTTGAAGCAAAGAAAGACAACTCAAGTATGCACGATCAAATCAAGAAACTTCAAGAGAAAGTAACAACTCTTCAAAGTGAAAATGTTGATATGAAGAATAGGGAAGAAAAGAGAGTGTAGTGGAACTTAAAGTTGCATGCTCAATTAAAAGAAGTTCAAGATAAAGAAAAAAGTTTGGACAGGGAAAACGCTGACCTAAAGAGAAAACTGTCTAATTTTTCTCTTGAAGAAAAGAAAGAATTTGAGCTTAAATATGTAAAACTTTTGAAGCAAGTCTCCGACTTTGACAAAAGTTTTATATCTTGAAAAAGAGAAGCAAGAAAAAGAAAGAACTGTTTTTGAAACTGAACGAAAATCTTTTGAGATTAAAAGTTCTGAACTTTCCGTGAAAATCTCTGATTTAGAAAATCTTTTGGAAAAAGACAGAAAAGATTTTGCGGAAAAGAAAATTCTCCTTGAAAAGGAAAACAAAACTATGAAAAAGAAAAATATGGAAACTTTCAAAGAGATTACTGATAAAAGAAAGTTTTTGGAAAAAGATTTTGAATCGGAACGCGAATATTTTGAAGATGTGATTCTTAATCTTACCAAAAGATTATCTGGTTTATCAGCTGATATTATGAAGGATCAGTTGATCAAATCTGATCTCCAAAAGAAATTTGATCTAATTTATAAAGAGAAAAATGTTTTGATATACAAAGTTAAAGAACTTGAAGACGTCATTTTTAAATTTGATGTCTCAAAGCAGACCAGTCACAATTCTATCTTTCAGACTCCATTTGTTGATTCAAATGATTCTAAATGTTCTTTTAAAACTGCTTCAAGTTCAAGTTTTAAAAACATTCCTTCTAAACAATTTAATAGATCAACAGATTTCTCAAAAGATCAGATTCGTTCAACAAATCTCTTCTATAATTCTCTACTTGATAAATCAGATAACAAAACAAATGTGCCTACAGTTAATACTTCCAAACCTGAAGAAGTTCCAGTCTTCAAAAAGGTGAAGATGGAATGGAGAGTCAAAGGCACAACAGTTCCAAAGAAAGATGTACCAAAATCAAAGGTTCCCACTTCAAATGCCAAGAAGAGCAATACATTTCAAGGTAAATCTTTTGTCAAACCTGATTTAGTTTACTCTGTAAATCAATTAGTCAGGTTAGCACATAAGAAAATTTGTTGTTCTTACTGTGGATCAAATGATTTTGTACATAAAGATTATACTTTTTATTGGTACGGTACTTACAGTGTTCCTTTAAAGAAATCTAAACCTAACACACTAGGACCCAAGTGCCATTGGGTACCAAAATCTGCTTAATCTGTTTTGCAGGTTCATCATGTGTTGTGCTGATTTGGAAATATATATACCACACACATGACTGAAAACAGAAGAGAAGCGGTGAATTTTTTTAAGAAGAGTACTTGTGCCATTAAGGGAGATCAAAATTATGGTTTTTGAATACATCAGTTCAGGACCCGTGCTTCAACGTTTTTGGCTTTTGAACATATCAGTTCAAAACCCGTGCTTCAACGACTATGGCTTCTGAACAAGTCAGTTCAGGACCCGCACTTCAAAGACTAAGATTTCTAAACAAATCAGTTTAGAACTCATACTTCTCAAGTGATATCCTTAACTGTCACATCTTTCTGTTTCAAGGAACAAGTGGTGAAAGGTAACATTGCATTATGTTTTACTTCTACTGCTTTGAATGTTTGAATCTTTACAAATTTAATTCAATGAGATGAAATTTTTCAATTTTCATTCAATGAATGAAATGTGTGTCAAGGGTGATTTTACAAGTGTTTTTGTATTATCTGAGTTATATTTTTTTCATCTTTCACTTCTGAAATAAATCGAAAGGTCAGCAAAACATGAATGAAATTATGCTGAATGCTCAAAATTATGGAAATCTGTACTTATATCGAATATAATGCTCAAAAAGCCTATTTGTCAAAATGATGGATGGAAACGAAAATATAGGGGAAGCACTATGTTTTAAAATCAAGTGATTGAGATAAAATTATGCACTATCATCTAGTTTGAAAGTTTGTACCTGTGGCCTTTCTGGTTTGGGAGATTAAGTCCTAAGGGGTGCTCGACACCTAGCCCCTAAGACCAACTGGTCTGGGATTGGCTGATAGAACTAGATAGAAATCCATAAACCCGTAAATTTGTGAAAATCCTAATTTTGGACAAATAGTGTGAGTAGAGCAAAGTATTCTTGTATGTTTTAGAATTGCATATGCTTGATGCTAATCATATTTCACATGCTAGCTAACCAAATAGATTAAATAAAGGGGTTGAAACTAAACATTTTTAACTTGATATGCAATGATGTCTTGTTTTTGAATCCAAACACATGCATTTGATTCCATTTGATTGAAAATCTGGTATACTTCATTAAGTTGGATTTCATTTGTAAAGCTTTCAAATGATCAAATGTTAGTAGTTATAAAATCTAGTTCAATGAATTTTTTTTTCTTGTATAAATGTTTTCATTAAAGCACTGTATTTGAAATGAATAATTCTTTAATGAAATATATGCATACTTTCAGGGGGAGAAAACAAATTGCTCCAAAATTCTTATTTTGAGGGGGATCAAGGTTATTCATTAAGGAGGAGATTGTTAGTAATACTCAGAGACGCGACTGAAATTGAAAAAGGTTTTTGATGATCATGATGCTCACATTCATCAAAAAAGGGGGAGAAATGTTTAATTCGATTTAATATCGAATACAATTCAAGGTCAAAGAGATGAAGATAGTTTTGAAGAAGATTGACTTTACATTGGGAAAGACAAAGATGTTTTCGAATCACTCAAATATGGATTCAGATTGCTCAAAGTTGAAGATTTCGGATCATGTGAAGTCTGAAGTGTTTTTGAATATGGTTATCTTAGATCTGAGAGACTCGGATTGTGCTTACACGTAAATGTTGTTAGGACACTGAAGTTGTCCTTTATAATAGAAAGTTTTGTAAAGCAATAGCTGTGTTAAAGGGCTTAGGCTTAATTGTTGTAGCAAGTGATGAAGACTATAAATAGGTCTTTACTTGTAGTTTGTAAAGAGTGAATTCATCAATACAAGATGTAGATCTCTAATCACTTTGTGTTCTCTCTAGGTTAGATTTCCTTTTCAATAATGTTCTTCATCATCTTGTTACACAATACTTGGATTGTATGAAGATCATGGACCTAACAAATGTTCAAAAATGTGAAGGCTTCGCATCCTTGTGAAGATTCAACTGTTTGAAGAGTGCCAAAGTTTCAACGGTCAAAGTCGAAGTTAACGTTTTGAAGATCAAGAGCTGAAGACTGCTGCTATATTAAATCTTGAATCCAAAGGGGGAGATTGTTAGAGCATTATTGTATTCAAGATTTACTGTAAAGTCAACGTACTGTAATGAGTCTATGCTGTATTGCTTTGCCTTTATACCTTGTATGTTATGGGTATAAATAGGCTTGTCTAGTTCAATAGTTAGATAACAATCTATAACTCTTAGAACACTTCATGCATATTGTCATTTGTACTCTTATGTTCAATATATGAATGACACATTTGCTCTCTAGATTCTCTCTATATTCTTGATTGCTAGATACGGGTTTATCACTTGCAATTTCCATAACTCATGCCACTGTTGTGGGTTTAAAGGCTCGTACTATTGGCTTAACAACATGTCTCAAACCCCCAATAAATTTGTCAAAAATATAAGGCTCTGGTAACACATGATGATTCTGCATCATAATTGCCCTTAGATTCTTAAATTCATCTATATAAACATCCAAAGAGTCATGTTGTTGAAGTTTATTGAATTACTCCACAACATTTACTCAAATTTCTTTTAAACCGAGCATTAAGATCTGTAACAAAATCACTCCAATCAACGTTTCTTCTAATAGAGAGGTAACTTGAAATCCAAATCTTTGCTTTATCCATCACATTCAAGGAAGCAAGATCGACTCGTTGATCTTTTGGAATCTTGCACATATTAAAATACTTGAAGCACTTCATTACCCAAATTATTGGATTAGACCCATCAAACTATGGAAAATCGAGTTTAGGTACATACCCGAGAGAACGATTCGCAACCACTCCTTCATTGTTGCTGTTGTTGTTGTTGTTTCTGTTTAGTACCTCTGCTAGTGTTGCTTATTTTAAATCCCTCATTAACTGCATCATTTCTTCAAACCTCTTATTCTATTCTTTGATTCTCCTTTCCAACGTTCTAATTTGTTACTCCATCGATGTGGTTTTCTTGTTACTGGATCCAGAATGTAGGTAGCTCTAATACCAATGTTACAGGAACCAAATGCTGCTCTCAGTTAAGAGAATAAACGAGATATAGAAATGAGAATGAGAGATAAAGAGAGAAAAGGAGAGAGAGAGAGAATTGTTATTTAATTTTTCATGAATTAATCTTACTATAGCTCTAAAATCTATTTATACTTGCATTTATCACTCTACAAGAATAATAATATTTATAACAAATAACTTCAACCCCTCTATCATAGTGTAAGGGGTTGTTTGATTGGTTTTTCATTAAGTCCTATATGGATATAGATGCCTGTCTGGATTAATCTGTGTGTCTGGATTGTGATATCTTGTTGTTTGTTTGTTGTACTGAATAAGCGATCTGAATGTCAGAAATGACTATTTTGCTCTCATTGTATATTAAGCACTGACTAACATAACTGTTTGGTAAACATGTTGAATGGTTTATTCTTAGCAATAAATATTATCAATTTAAACAATTTTTAAAATAACAGAAAACATCATCAAACATAATTATTTGAACTCAGTAACCTAATCACTATGAAGACATATGTCATTTCACACTATACAATTATGGGGTCTGTGTGTATCGGAACTAAGGCTGACTGGAGACAGATGCCATTTCACAATATACAACTTGTTGATACAAACTCTCTTAGTGATTTGACGAAGTCCTTTAGAGTACTTAGTGATAATTGCATTTAACATCTGTATGTATTAGTGTTTCACCATCAGCGATAAACATGATGAGTGTGTTGAGTATCGCTGATAGCTTCTAAAAGTGTTAGATGTAATCCCTGAAGACAAGCCTCGCGACTAAAGAGTTCGTCGCTGACATCGAAGACTAAGGTGATGAACAAGGACAAGTCTACTCATGATCTGAAGCGACATTCAGTGAAACCAAGACAAGTCTACACACGCGCGGCAATTCAAAAACAAGGCTTCAACGATAGTTGACTTAAATCAAGACTCACTGATGTAAGACCCCATCAGCGATCGCTGATCATGATGCTTGTGCTTCAAGAATTGTTTGTCTTATCCTCTTGCACAAAAAGTATGAAGGTACAAAAAGAAGTTTGCTTTTGTCAATAATCATACAACCACTCTGCCACTACACTGTTCACCATGCGACCAAGAGCATGTCTTTGACAAAAGTCAGAAACATGCGCCCAATGAAGATATGACACGTGTAAAGTACTCCTGCCATGCATTAAATGCATGAGGTATAAATACAAGCAACATCTTTCATTTTGGAGGATCCCCCGATCTTCTTAGTGCAAGTAGAAAAACCCTCTATTTTTCTACTTATCATTTCTTTCTATTTCTTAGTGAAGGAACCTTAGTGTTCTCAAGTTTGTTTAGATTAAGTTATACTTAATCTTATTCCACAACAAACCGTAAATTGTGTTTTTCATTTATCAATAAACTATTTAGAAAAGTAAATTTTATGTTTGTTTTCACCCCCCCCCCCCCATCAGAGTGGATTGTTTAATCTCATAAACAAGATCTTGCTTAAATCTCTCTTCCTTGCTCTTCTTCATATGGCATTCAACTCAAACACAAACTATATACATAATGGATCTCTTGCAAAACCTCCTCGATTCAACAAAGATAACTTAGTCTTTGGAAGAATCGAGTAATGCTCTTTCATGAAGGTATAGACCATACTATGCCTTAGTATGTTGAAAATGGACCCTATGTTCCATTTATCATAGCTGTTGTTGTTCCTGCCACTGCTACAACTGAGGCTATACCTGAAAGGGAAATTGTAATGGTGGCTATTGATACCAAGGATAGAACAGTCATTTCTATGGCTCTACTTGATGAGGTTTATCACTTAGTAATGAACCTGAAAACTTGTAAAGCCATGTGGGACACAATCTATGTTCAATATGAAGGTACATCTGAAGTACAATACGAAAGTTTCATTTGTGGTAAAAATGAATCTTTGTCTGAGGTACACCAACGCTTTAATTGGTTATTAATTGATTTAAGAACTGTTGGTAGGACCTATTCTAATTCTGAGACCCTGACAAAATTCTTAGAATGTCTTCCTGAAAGTTGGGACACTTATACCATGTGTCTTAAATTTTCAAAGGATCTCAAGGACATTTCCTTAAGCACTCTTTATGACATTTTCAAAAGATTCGAAAAGCACACCTGTTGCTTTAGTCTCCTCAAAGATGATTCCTACTCAGCGATCTTCTTTCACTATCACCGAGATGGAGTCAGACTCTAAGGACTTATTAGAAGCTGATCCGTCATAATTTGATGAGTCACTGGCACTCTTGACAAAGAAACCTCTTGCTGTGACAACTGTCAAATTCACATCTCAGGTTAGAACTGTTTTGGAAACCTTATTTTTTTTTGACATAGTTTACACAGTGCAATTTTAGCAGTAAACCCGGTACAATAGGAAAAATTGAGAAATTTTGCCTAAGAAATCCTTGAATTAGGAAATTATCCATAAATCTCATAAAATGCCAACCTAAAATATTTATATACTACAAGTATTTATGTAATTGATAAATTATATATTTCAATTATATTTTATATATATAAATACTTTACTTTATGCATATATACATGTATTTTACTTTAAAAAGAAAATACTTGTATTTAGACTTTTATTTTTGTACAAGAAGTGACAAAATACTTAAATGTCACACCACCCCCCCCCCCCATGTGAGGACCGGCCATCCCCTCCCCTCTCTCTCTCTCATTTTGCATTAATAAACATCTATACTTCACTTGTTAAACCATTCTCTCATTTCACTCTTTTTCTAGTTATCATCCCTCTCTCTCTCTACCTTCAAATCTTCATATCTTCATCTTCAAACCTTCAAACCTTCATCACAACTCCAGCCCCAAAAATCAAAGTCTTCAAGAGTTCAAGATAACCTAAGGTAAACATAAGTGTGTTGGGTAAAAACCACACACATTCTTTCAAGTCTCTTTCATATTTTTGCTTTTTAAAAGTATGATCTTCATCTTTTGTTACACTTTCTTCACATCTTTTAAAATCATCTTTATGGGTATTAATGTTTGTAGATTTACCATCATAACATCTTTTGTTAGTAAAAGATGGCGAATCCAAAATCAAACCAAGGTTAAGATCAAAGATGAACATTTAAGATGAACATTTTAAACACATGCATGTAGTAATCTTGAAAGATCCATCATTTTTGTTCAAGAGTCTTACGAATGTATCTTTGAAAACCACTAAAAACACATTTAAACCCACATGCATGAGCTCAAAATACTGAATTTTTAGTTGCATGTTGATGTTCTTGGCAAGAACATCAACAATCTTCAAATTGGGTCTTTTGCAAAAGTGTTCAAGGTTTGAGTTGATGGTTGTTTTGCATGCATTTTAAATGGATCATAAATATGTTTGGAACTGAAAATATTTGTATGGATGAGAGTCAAATCGGATTTTGCATGCAAAGGAATAAGAATTTTGGTTTAAAAGTCAAGTTGGGTGCACATGCACAAGGTGTTGGTTGGACAGCTTGCTGCCAGAAATTACACCTCACATCAAAGAATCATATCTCACTCATTTTAACTCCAAATGGAGTGATTCTTTTTCTGGAATTCATTTTAGTGTGTTAAGATTCAAACCCAAGTGGTTTCATTTAAAAACTCAAAGATTTTATTTATCACACAGTCCTCACAAAATCCGGATGCAAACAGCAAAGTATTCTGTCGGGTTTTACGTCGTGTATTATTTCATGTACTTATACTCTTCCAAAAATTATGAAACTAATGCCAAAAGTTTCCTAACTCATTGAACCAACTGGACATAAAATTTCATGATCAAATAATACATGGAAGTTACCCAAAGTTGGACACAAAGTGACATCAAATTCTGGACAGTAAAGGACAATTTATTATTTATTATAAGGACTATTTCTAATCCCATTTCATCATTTCATGATGAAATAGTAGAGTATATAAGTATATCTTTTATCTATGCAATTTATTTATGTCCTTTATTTATGCATTTTATTTATTGTTTATCCTTTTTCATCTTTTATGATGAAATTGTGGAATGTTTATATATATAATATATTTATATATATTTATGCATTTTATTCTTGATCCCATTTCATCATTTTATGATGAAATAGTGGAGTATAAATATATATTATGTCTATATATTTATACATTTAAATATTTGTCATTTCGTTTACGACCCCTAATTTTATCGTCGTTACGATAAAATTTCGGTTTATACATATATATGTACTATATATGTTTATGTTCTTTAAAACCCTTTTCGTTACTTATTGGGGCGAAATTGTGGAAACTTTAATCTAAGAAGAACAATGTATACGTTTATTACGTTATAATATTAAAACACAACAAGGCATTTTATGATGATTTGGATAATTAGTACCGAACCTTCGAGATTGAGAACTCACTAGTGACCTTACGTTCATAGGTTTGAAGTAGGATCATCTCGGAGTATTTGTGGGAGATTCCTGGATTCTATTACGTATCATGTGAGTATTCACAGCCCCTTTTTCAATGTTTTACATATTTTGGGGTGAAAAGCATGTGGTTAATACAAATATTTTATGCATCGATTATATCGTTTTCTTGGAAATACGAAACTTGTTTATTTATGCTCTATGGTATCTATGTTTTGAAAATGTTGTAAGTTTGAGTTTAGATTGCTATCATGTATAAAGTCCCCGTTCACGTATACGTTACCCGTTTAACTCACGAGTGTGAGCCGTTGGTAGTTATGAATAACGTTATTTGGGTTGACACCCCCACTCACAAGTAGCGCTTGTTTGAGTGCATAATTATTGTTGTATTGCGTATTGTTGGTGATAGAACATGCGCGTATGTGGTAGGGGCAAATTATGTCGATATAGGTCGGGTAACGGGCTCAATAACTTAGCATTTTACATATGATCACCTCGAGCAAGTGGTTCTGATAACCGTTTTATTTATCCCTTGTGTGGATCTAAACTATTTTGCAATGGCAAACAAGTGGTTCTGATAACCGTTTTATTTATCCCTTGTGTGGATCTAAACTATTTTGCAATGGCAAACAAGTGGTTTTTATAACCGTATTATTTATCCCTTGTGTGGATTTGCAACATATTTTGCAATGGCAACAATGTTATACTATTTAAACCTGTGATCTCACCAACTATTCATTAGTTGACACTCTCATTTACATGCTTTTCAGGAGAACATCTTTAAGGTTGGAACTTAGGAAGGCTACACGTGATGAAGCTTTTCTTTACTATCTTTAAATTTCATGTTCATTTCCCTTCCATAAAAACAATTGTAAAAGACAAGGTTTAACCTCTGAATGTATTTTGATGGTTGTTGTGATCTTGTAACTTTTGCTATGAAACTTGAGCTGCACATCCCGTGTTTCCGCTTTAGCGGGGTGTGACAGATTTGGTATCAGAGCTAAAGGTTATAGAGAATACCGGTTTTCCTTTGGAAAAGTGCAACTATAACCAAAAACGGGAATGAACATTTAATTTGCTAAACATGTTGCTAGTATAACTGATTCGGGTATTGCATCATTTGTCTTTAATTAAACAAAGCCTGATCACCTATGTTTAATGAAAGAAAGAGTAATGCGAGACCGGAAATGGATATACTAGGAAGATGTGTGTTTTCACACTTGATGCTTCACGTTGTATGCCTAGTAGGAGCGTAGTTATTGCCTATAGTATGCAATAGTATAGTACGCTTAGTCTTTATCTTGCGCGGTAGTAATGTTATACACTCTTACTCCAGTATCACTATGTCAACATCCTCATCACACTCTTACTTCAGCAATACCATGTCGTCATCATCATCGAGCTCGGAACCTTCCTACACGCCATCAAGTGAGCGTACGTCCGACGTGGAACGAGACCCTTATGATGAGCCGAGGATGCCTCCGGTTGTGACTCCTCCACAACCTATCCCGGTAGTGATGCCACCTAGGGGTCCACGTACGAGGCAAACCGCTAGGAAGAGTGTGCCAATACCTAGACGAGTGTCTTTTAGGTCTGATCAGTGAGACACACCGGAACCCTCACGGGTGATAGAAGGAGTGCCGATTAGTCGAGCGCCTGGCATGACCTGGACTGAAGAGCAACGCCTTAGGGCCGTGACAATGGATTTGCACGGATGTCAAATGAGGGTCAGTCACCAGAGTCAAGTCATAACCGAGCTAGTGGAGTTAAGTCACCTTTTGACCAACATGTCGTCCGACGCCCTAACTGGAGCGAAAATAGCTCGGAGGATAGCTTTACGAGCCGAGATAATGAGCATAGTAGTAGTGATGCTATTGACGCTATTGGTGTTGTGGGTTTCGATTGAAGTGTATCGGATTAAAATTTTGAACGAGATAAAATTGATAAAACTCTATTTTTTCAGGAAAGTAAAAGGTTACATAATTCTTCTTCAAATATATGTCGATGTTATTATATTTGGTTCTACTAACCCTGACTTATGTACTCGTTTCGCTGAAAGAATGAAAGCAGAATATAAAATGAGTATGATGGGTGAACTAACTTATTTCCTTGGTCTTCAAATCAAACAGAATGAAAAATGTACTTTTATTCACCAAGGTAAGTATGTTAAAGATATGCTGAAAAACTTTGATTTAACTCAAAGCTCAGCTATGAAAACCCCAATGGCACCGCCGCTGACACTTAACAAAGATCCTTCAGGAAACCTGTTAATGTCACAACGTATCGTGGGATGATCGGCTCTCTTCTGTATCTTACAGCTAGCCGTCCTGATATTATGTATGCAACTTGTTTGTGTGTATGGTATCTGCAAATAAATAGAAAACACCTTCAGCTTCAGGTCCTCCTATCAGAAATGAAACCGGAATTGTTTTTTCATGCGAAGAAGTTCTTGGTCCTGAACCTGATCTATCAGCTCTCGACATCTCCCTGCCCCCTGGTGAACGCTTCATCCCTGGAAAAGTGTTAAGTGATCTATATGGTATCTTCTTCAATGACTAGGATGGACGAGAATGCTTCCAACGCGTCTCTGAGCTATGCATTGCCCCTGTCGAACAGCTCAGAGATCTCGTCTACTGGTGCGGTTTTAGAGATGATCTTCTCGGACACTTCTTGAAGCCCCTGATCTTTAAAGAAGCAACGCCATGAAAAGAGCTTGGAGAAAAAGTCCCTGACTGGATGATCCCTACCACAAAAACCCTTGATGAACTTCTCATTTAGGATGAACATGATTAGCTGATAGGATTCCCTGTAATTCTCCTATTCTTTATCAGCTTGTATCTTTTTGTACTTGTAATTATCATTTATTGTACTTGTAATTTTTCCACTTCCCTTTGTAACTGATACGAAGTTTAATGAAAATTTTCAGCGAATGTACTTTACTCCATCAGTACTTAAAAAGATCCCCGAAAACAGTAAATGGGACAAATATTTTATGAGTCCTTTTGATCCTTATGTTTTCTTACTTAGCAATTTTCTTTTATTGCTATGTCATAATCAAATAGAGGGAGATTGTTGATCCAAACCCTCAGTGATTTGATAATGACTCTAAGAAACACTTAGTGAAAATTGTAAGTAGACAATATGTATTAGAGTTTCACTGTCAAGGAAAAATACAAAGTATGTTTAGTACCGCTGATAGGAACTCTCGCTCTTTAATTTATACATTCAGTGAGCCCTGAGTCTGTTCAGTCTCACTGATGATCGCTGATAAAATATGTTGTTTACTTATGATCCCTGAAGACAGGTTTCACGTCAATCATGTTCTACGCTGATGTCGAAGATCAAGCCAAAGAACCAGCAACAAGTCTACTAATGAACTGATGCGGATATCATCGAAGCCAAGACCTGTCCACTCAACGAGAAATTTCAAGTAGAAGACTTCAGCGAACGCTGAACTTTATCATTCGCTGATAAAGAATCATTCAGCGAATGCTAATCTTGAAGCTTCCTCTACAAGCAAATTTTGTCTTACCCCCTTGCACGCCTCCGTACGATAATGTCAGACCGGACATCCCTTTTGTCCATAATCGTACAACCAACTCTGATTCTACAATGTTCATCATGCGGCTACTAGGTTGTCTACCAAGGTCAAACCATGCAACCAACAAGAAGCTGCCACGTGTAAAGTTATACTGACATGCATTAAATTCATGCAGTATATAAAGGAAACCCGACTTCAAGAATGAAGTGCTCGGTCATTTCCTTCTCCTTACTATTCTGTGTGTTAGAATATTATTCGTAGTATTCTTATTTTCTCTCTATCTCATTTCTAGTGCAAGAAATATTAGTGTGTTAGAGTATTATTGTATTCAAGATTTATTGTAAAGTCTGGTAATTAGTCAAAGCTTGTAAAGTCAAATGTAAAAGTCAAAGTCATGAAAAGTCAAAGTAGATTAGATTTAATGCTTTGTAATCCTAGGTATAAATAGGATTAGTTAGCTTAGATATTAAGCAAGTCTCAAGAAAGTCAAATGAAAGCAATTCATTAGAGATCTTAATTGTAATATTCTAGAGAGAGAAGAGAGAGCATTCTAGAGAGAGAAAGTGCATCAATCTTATGTAAATCTCTATTATGTTCAAGATCAATGGATGATTTGATGATTACCTAATAGAAACTGGTTTTACAATTGGTATCAGAGCATTGGGAGATCAAATTGTGTGCAAATTCGTCCAAATTCGTGAAGATTTGAAGATTTTTTGAAGATTTTTGAAGAAAATACCCATTCTTGAAGATTTGAAAAACACAAATGGGTTATGCATTTCTTGTTCGTTTTTTGTTTTGATTTTGATTGCAAAGTGTTTCTCCATCATTCTAAATCTGTTTTGCATCATCAATTTCGCAAAAAACACATCAAGATTTGATCAATTTGAAGTTTTTTGAAAATTTTGTGTTCTTGAGAAAAAGTGGGCTGTAAATATTTTGGAGTTTGATTTTGCAATTTGTTGGTAATTTGATCCATTTCTGTGCAAAATCATGTCCAAAATGTGTTTTTAGACATGTTTCAATCATAAATTTCAAGTCTTAATGCATAAATTTCACTTTTGAAATTTATTGATTGAATGTGTTCTTGTGGAGAGTTGAAGTGTATCTCATTAAAATTTTCAATTTTATCTTGTGGAGAGCTTGGTTATGGGATTGCTCAGAATGTGAAGGGGAGTTCACTGGAGAGTTGGATGTGGATGCCATTTGATGATTTTGAGAGAAAAGAATAGAAATTTGACGTTTGCAGGTTTTTGAACGAGATAAAATTGAAATTTGACGTTTGCAGTAGTAGTGATGCTATTGACGCTATTGGAGAGTTGAAGTGTATCTCATTAAAATTTTCAAAAGAATAGAAATTTAAATCAGAGTGCAGTTAGGTCAGTCATGTCTAGAAGATCTAATACTGGTGAGAGGAGTGTTCCTGAGAGTGAATATTTGCAGTTGATTGAAAACAACTGTGTGTTAATACTTGATGAAACTAGGATCAAGAAAGAACATAGGATAATCATAGAGTTACTGAAATACCATCCTTTTAAGAAATGGTTTACAATGAAAAAATCGGTTCCTGTTCAGTATATCCAACAGTGGTGGAAGCATTTGGAGTTACAAGGTAACAATTTTGTATCTGAAATATGGGGAGTCATTGTAACTCTGAATATACAGTTTATGAGAACAATGCTGAGGCTACCAGAAAAGGATGATTTACGGGGAAGATTAGATTTTGAAGATTCTCCATTAACAAAGGAATTATTGGCTGAAATTAGAATATTAGGGTACAATGAAGAGTTGAAGACTTTAAGCTTGTTCAGAAGGAACAAATTGCAACCAATTTGGGCATGTTTTTTCAATATAATCAACAAATGTCTTTCTGGGAAGAACAACTCACTAGATCCAGGTTCAAAGCAGATTTTGCAGATCTTTCATGGATTAGTGAAGAATAGGCATTATGACTATACTTCTATTCTATGGGAAGATATGAAGAACACTTTTGAGAGGAATCAGAAAGCAAAAGAAAAGAGAACAAGGGATAAGGTACTCACATACATACCATATCAGAGGTATTGGCAGTTGGTAATTTGGCATGCAATGGATCAAGACAGAAACATTCCAAGAAGATCAAATGAGGAGCATGGACCAATCTTCTATATGGGTAAAATGATTTCTGCTCTGAAACTTGAAAATTTTCCAAATCACAGACCTCTTCCAAGGTCACTTAGGCAATACATTCCAAGGGAGAGTGAGATATTAAAAGCTTATTGCACCTCAATGGGACTTGAACAACCTCAAGCCCCTACCCATGAGGAACAACCTGAGTTGAGAGGTGAGGGGCCTATTCAAAATAGAGAAGGGGAGAATGTTCAAGGGGGAGAACATTCTGAGAGAATAGAGAGGGAAAATTCAGAGAGCTTGGTTAGAAATGAAAGTGAAAAACATAAAGAGAGTGATGAGAATGAGAGAATGTTAACAGAATTTGAAACAGAAAGAGATAATTCTGATCCAGCCAACTTAATTCGGGCAGCCACATCTATTGTTGGTTCACAACCCTTGGTGACCAACATTGAAGAAAAAACCATGGAGCCCGTGGTGGAACTTGAACAACCCATCCCTAGCCACTCAGAAGCATTTCAACATGCTGCTGTTTCAAAACAAACAGGGGAACCATCCAAAACTCATTTGGAGGGAGGTGATAAATCCCAACCTAATTTTCAACACTTTGAGTCTGGATTGCACAGTGATATCCAAATTGAGCCCGAAATTCCTTTTCACACTAGCACAACACAGGAATTTCGTATTCCTGTTTCAAAATCCATAGACATTCCTGTTATTGGTTGTCAAGGATTGGATGGAAGTCCTGGTTAAGTGAACATCTCAAAAGCTTCATTACACAGTGCCTTTGTGGTACATGGTGTCTCTGTGGCACCTATAGGCCAAGAGTTCTCTGAACACTTGAAAACTGGACCATTTGTTGATCCAGGTTCACTGTTAGAACCTTTTGAATTTTAAAAGATTCAGAAACAAAATCAAGTGTTGGGGGAGAAAGTTGAGAAATTGGAGAATACTGTTGAATCTTTGAAAGACGAGGTAAAGGATCTCAAAAATCTGTTTGAAGGCAAAGCAAAGTATGTTGAACAAAAAGTGGATGAAATGAAAGAGTCCTTGGAATTTCACAAAAAGGAGATCAAGTATAATATGACAGAATTTCAAAAGGATCTTCTGAAGAATATGAAGGATTTACAGACTTCTCTTGTGAAAATAATCAGTTCTAATCTGTTGCAGAACCTGAATCAGAATCAACTAAGTCCAAAAGAAAGTTTGATGATAATGATCCTCATGATCATCAAAAGGGGGAGAAAAGACAAAAGATAAGTACTGAGTTAGAAAAACAAAGAACTGGTGAGTTTGAAAATGTTGAAAATTCAGCAGATATTTGAGTGACATATTTTGAGTTTGCAGATATGGAGTTAGCAGATGCAGATGTTCAGAACTCATAAAAGGTTGTTTTTGAAGAATCAGCAATTGTTGAGAAATCAACAGAGGTTCAAAAGGAAATAAGTATTCAGACAATAAGTTCAGATTCTGAAGATGATATGGAAACTGATAAAGTGGTAAAAGAAAACTCTTCTGAAAGTGTCACTGATAAAACAGAGGAACTGGATTTGAATACTGAAATGGAGGTAAATTCTGAAGAAACTGAAGTTCTTATGGCGGATGTTGAAGTCAGGACAGATGAAAATGTTATAACAGATGTTGATGTTGTCATGGAAGTTCAGAATGTCAAGTCAGCAAGTATTTTTGGACCAGATGAGTCAGTAATGACAGATCAAAATGCTATGACAGAAGAAGTAATGACAGATTCTTCTGAAGACGGTTGTGAGATCAGTATGGCAGATATTTCTGAGGAAAGTTTGATTGAAAGATCTGAAGTGAACACTTGTACAGATTGTACCTTATTCCAGAATTGAGCTTCTTAATTCTGAGATGGAAGAAAGAAGGTTGAATGAGGTCTTGATAAGGAGGATGCATAGTGAGTTGGTCAGAGCACTTAATGTTCAGAAAATTCAAAGAATTATGAAGACAGTGAGACCTATTGATTTGTTGGAAGAAGAGGATCACTCAGTTGGATACACAAGTAGTTTTGAAGAGAATTTTGAACTTCATTTTCTGGATGAGTTAAATGTTCTTAGTGGAGAATTTGAAAGAGTTGAAAACTATTTCATGCCTTTAGAGTATGTGTACATAAGACCTATTGTGATTCCTAGGATTGAATTACCAGCATTAAAAGAACCTTTATGTGATTTCATTATCAGTCAGAGTGATACTCCTCTGGCTAAACATTTCTTTAAAGATATCTTTCCAGAAGAAACATATGAGAATATCTACTGCGAAGAAGATGACTCAGTAATAATTGAAAACTTTATTGATGGGTTCTTGGATGAAAGAATTCAGGTGATTTATATGGAAGCTTCTAACAGATTCAGAAAACCTGATGAAAGACTAAATGTTCAGAAAGCAATTGTGGAGGTACTAGAGTTTCCGACTGATGAGTTTGATGGGCTAAAGTATGTAAGTTTGATAGTTCAGAAGGAAGGAAATCTGAAGGTTAGCATGACAAGTTTTGACTTTCACATATTGTTTTTGAAAGATCAATTGTTTCTGGTAAAGTTCTTTGCTAGTACTGAAGTATCTTGTATAGAACTTGAATGCAGAAGAATTTTGGGGATTTATGTCAGTAATATGTACTTCTATGATTTTCAGTTGGCAAATGAAGAAGGGAAAGAGAAATGTAACTTGAGCAAACCAATCAAAAAGCCTATTCATGAAATTGGAGGTCGTGGATTCATTACCGAATGAGTTGAAAATGATGGTTTTACGTACATAGTCTCTGGAGTAAGAATGTTTTTCAGATTAAATGATCTGGTGAAGTACCGCAATGCTACTTTACAGTACTTGTTACTAGAAATGGCTGTAAATGCTGAGGGTGAGAAAGCTGTTCTGAAACAAAAATGCAAAATGCATATCAAAGAGAGGTTGGATCTCAGAACAAGAATCAAAGACTGCAGTGAATGGATGCTCTCAGAAGAAAACCCAAAGAAACTGTTACATAAAGACTTTGTATTCCCTGCTGAGTATGAGGTAAATGGAGTTTATTCAGAAGAGATTGAAGAAGATATTCCAGATGTGTCTTCACAGGATGTTAAAATGAAAGATGCAAATCAACCAGAAAAGTCTGAGGCTAATGAAGAAGAAATACCTGTTGATGTTAATGGTTACTTTCTGGAGTATGCTCTTGCTAACTTCTTTAAACCAAAAGAAGTAAACTTTCTAAGTGTGTATCATGACAGAACAGATGTACATAAATGGCTTCGTGCAGATATGGCAAGAGACTTAGCAAAACCAAAAGAAGCAGTGTACTCAGATTTCTTAATTACTGGAATAAGAGAATTGAGTGTTAAGAAGATCAAACATGAATATTATTCATTTGAAGTATTGAGAGAAGATGGAAAAGTCTACTACTTTACTGAGGCAGATTTTGACAAGATATCAGTGACAGATTTCCACAGGCTGTATAGTCTTTTGTCAAATAAAGACTATAGTAAACATAAGAAGGAGAGAGGAGCATTGGCTGTAGTAAGAGATGTTATGTTTTACATTCTGAGATGGTATGCATATATAAATTTTCAGATTGCTCTGTATATACAAAGACCATGTGTATATCTTTCAAAGCCAAACAATGGTCATGAACAGTTGAATCTTCTGAAGAGTGGAAATGTTGTAAGACATCCAGAGTTGGGAGTTTTCTTGAGAAATGACAGAAAAGAGAAGATTTTCTTCAGACCAGATGAAGTGGCAAAATATTGTTCTGGAACTCTGAGATTCATCAAACATAGCTTGGAGAAAAAGTTAACAAGAGGATCTCAAGTTGAAGAAATACAAGAGATCATAGAAAAGATTGAAAGAAGGCTTAATCTGTGAAATGTAATTCTTTTAAAGATTGTACCTGCTTTGAAAGAGTTCAATGTTGATAAGTTCATGACTGTTTGACAAAAAGGGGGAGATTGTTAGATCTGAAGTTTTGTCAAAAGTTACAAGTATTGGTTCAGGATAGAAGACTCAGAGTTCTGAGTAAGAAGACTCAGAAGCTGTGACTGAGAAGTCTCGAAAAGATTACAAGTATGATAGTCTGAACAGAGGGATCAGAGTTCTGAGTAGGAGACTCAGAACTTCTGAAGATGAAGTTGAAAGTCCCAAGTGCTTTAAAGGAAGTTCTGATAAGCTTAGTCAGAAGATTGTTCAGAAGTTCTGAACAACAAGTTCAGAATTTATGACAAGATATTTTCCTTTGTATTCTGTTAGTTAAATTGGACACGTGTAATATTCCTATTAGACTTTCATGTATATGTACTGTAGCTCTAGCATTTCCTTACAGAATATATAGGTGTTAGCACTGTTTTGCTAAGTAACTTTTCCGCATATCTTTGTATTGACTTTTGTAATCTTTGAGAGATTCTCTCTCTAGATTTGTAATCTGTTCTTAATTGAATACAATACTTTTGGATCCAATTCCCTATCATTTGCTGTTTGATCATTCATATTTGATTGTAAGATTGAATCCTGGTTTCTACATTCAGCTTCAGGACTAGTCTTCACTTTGGTTAATTTCTTAACCTCAGTGGTTGGTTTTACCTTAACCTGGTTTGCACCAAGATTGGTCTTCTTTGCCTTGGGGGCATTGATCTTCACCTTAGCTAACTTTTCAGCTTTGGTGACTGTGGGGCACTTACTAGCAATATTATTGGTAAGTCTACAGTGATAACATTTCCTATAACTAAAAGTAGCTTTAGGACCATTTTTTATGTAGTAAGGCATAGTAGGATCTACACCTTCCAAGAAGAGCATCATCCTATTTTTCCATGGATTGAAGTTATCTCTGGAAAATATTGGGGGGTTAGCAAGAGAACCATTATCAATGTAGTTTGTGTTTGTGGAGTTTGCCATTATGGAAAATAGCAAGGAAGAGAAAAGAATAGTATAAGCAACATCTTGTTTATCAGATTAAACAACCTGGCTCTGATACCACTTGTTGGTCCCAAAGGGGTTATACATGTTTGTAGAAGAGGGGGGGGGTTGAATACAAAGACACAATTTTTATTTTTCTAAATTGTTTATTTATAAGTATCAAACAATTTACAACTTGTTGCGGAACAAGATTAAGGAATAAACCTAATCTAAACAAGCTATGGGAATCACTAAGATTTCTTGCACTAGAAATGAGATAGAGAGAAAATAAGAATACTACGAATAATATTCTAACACACAGAATAGTAAGGAGAAGGAAATGGCCGAGCACTTCATTCCTGAAGTATGGTTTCTTTTATATATTGCATGCATTTAATGCATGTCAGTATAACTTTACACGTGGCAGCTTCTGGTTGGTTGCATGGTTTGACCTTGGCAGACAACCTAGTAGTCGCATGATGAACAGTGTAGAATCAGAGTTTGTTGTACGATTATGGACAAAAGGGATGTCCGTTCTGACATTATCGTACGAAGGCGTGCAAGGGGGTAAGACAAAAGTTGCTTGTAGAGGAAGCTTCAAGATCAGCATTCGCTGAATGATTCTTTATCAGCGAATGATAAAGTTCAGCGTTCGCTATAGTCTTCTACTTGAAACTTCTCGTTCAGTGGACAGGTCTTGGCTTCCCTGATATCCGCATCAGTTCATTAGTAGACTTGTCGCTGGTTCTTTGGCTTGATCTTCGACTTCAACGTAGAACATGATTGACGTGAAACTTGTCTTCAGGGATCATAAGTAAACAACATATTTTATCAGCGATCATCAGAGAGACTGAACAGACTCAGGGCTCACTGATGAACAGTATCGCTGAATGTATAAATTAAAGAGCGAGAGTTCCTATCAGCGGTACTAAACAGACTTAGTATTTTTCATTGACAGTGAAACTCTAATACATATTGTATACTTACAATTTCCACTAAGTGTTTCTCAGAGTCATTATCAAATCACTGAGGGTTTGGATCAACACCAACAACCACTTGGAACTCCTGAACTTTCCCGCCTATAAAACTCTCCCATCCCCTACGCCCTCACTGTCTATGTTAAGGTGAAAATGTAATTGTCTTAAAGTTATGGTCTAAATGTGTAAATACCTCAAAAGGTATAAATAGTTTTGTTTTCCTATTGAATTAGGTTAATACATCATTAGCTTTTTAGACCCGTGTTCTTTATTGTAAAACCTTATGATTATGAATGAGATGGATGACAACAGTTATTGATTCGTTATTGTTAATTAATGTTTAATTGATATTTGTTTATTTCACAATGTGGGATCCACACGTGGTATCAGAGCAGAGAGATTGAAGATTGATTCAAGGTTCATCATAGTTTTTCTTAAAAACGACGCTGTAAGTTTTTTGTGTTTTCTGATTTGCATCGTTTTTTGTGAATTATTGAATTCTATTCGTATCAATGCGTTCCATTTAATGTTAAATCATGTTTTGTTAAGTTTCGGAGCATAAATCCAAGTTTTAGTAAGCTAATTCTTCAAAATTAATTTTTCTGGGTTCTTGCTATGTTCTTAATATATCTTCAAAAACGTGTTTTTAGGCTCAATTGGATTTGGGTATTTGTGTTTTGGGTTGTTTGTTGGTCTATATTTTTCTCAGGAATCAAATATTCAAGATTGACCTATTTTCGATCCAAAATAGTTGCATAACACGGTTTTCCGGAGTCTGCTAATCCGAGTAAGTCCTTTCCGGACAAGTTATATTTTCCGATAATTGTTGCTTTTCCGATAAACGCTTTCCGAACTCAATTCCAAAATCCTTTCCCAAAAAAACCTTTTTCCGGATTCCCCATTCCGGAACCTTTTCCGGACTACTCTCTTCTGGAATCTATTCCGGACTCCCTTTTCCAGGACTTTTTCCGGATATTTATTTTTCTGGACTCGCTATCGGATTCCGGACTAGATCTTTTCCGGATCACCATCCGGATTTCCACTTATTTTTCGGTAAATCCTCACCCGGAAAATCTTTTCCCGGACTCACCATTCCACACTCACTATTTCGCACTATTTTATCCATGATCTCCATAGATTCCAAGGATAACTATGAATACATCCTACAAGCCCTGACAAACGGCCCCCAAGAGACTCCAATGGCGGATGTTCCAGCCCAAGCTGACGGTACTCCAACACATCAAGTAGCCAAGAAATATACTAAAATGACCGAAGATGAAAAGAACAGGTTTAATGGTGAAAAGCATGCGAAGCGTTATATTGTTCAGAGTCTTCCAAATGACATCTACACTTTGATCGACTGCCTCAAAGACACATCCAAAGGCATGTGGGATCAAGTGGATAAAATTATGGGCGGCAGCAAGGTGGGAGATCAACTGAAGGTTAACAGTTGTATCACCCGTTATGACAAATTCAAGCAACGAAAAGGAGAATCACTAACCGAGACCTATGAAAGTTTCTGCTTAGAAGAACAACATCTTGCGTTCCAATAATGAGAACAACATCAAGTTTCTAAACAATTTCCAACATGAATGGAGAACTTTCGCCTCTCACATTCGCCACAACCACATCATGGAACAGGGTTCTATCCATGAACTCTAAGAGATGCGTATGCAAGATGATGACGACGTCTGAGAGATGATGGGCATGCATAATTCATCTACAAAACATCAAACTGATCCTCTGGCCCTCGTGTGTGACAAACGAGGCAAGAAATATAGTTGTAGCTCAAGACGCACACCAGTATCAAGTGAGTCTGAACCTGAAGAGAAAGAATCAGTAGCAAGTGACTCGAACTCCGAACTGAACGAAATCAAGAAAGCCATGGCCTTCATCTCCATGTCCTTTCAAAAGAAAGCATTCTTCAAAAAACCATCCTTCAACAATCAGCGCAACTCAACCACTCCCCACAAGCGCCATGACTAAAAAGAGAAGTATAAAGGAAAAAGAAGATCTGAAGAGGCCAAACAATCTGACGACAAAGAGAAGTATGAGTGCAAGCCTGAAGCAAAACCTAAAATGAGCCAATAAGGTGCTACAACTGTCGCAAACTGGGTCATCTTGCCAAAGATTGTCGTAAGCCAGTCGTTTGCAATGCTGAGTATTACAAGAACAAGCTGCTGTTGGCCCAACAGAAAGAAGCTGGGAAAGCACTGATGGTGGAAGACGATCACTGGCTCCAGATGTCTGATGATGATAGTGATGTTGAAGATGCTGATGCCCATCTGTGCTTCATGGGCAACCACACCAGCCTTCCAGATCTCGGAGAATCGTGTCAGGTATGTGCTCCTATTCATCAAGCCTTAATGGATCAAATGATACTGCTTGTTCAAAAAGTACAGTCTTGTAACCTTACCACTAACGAACACTTGCTTGAAATATCCTCTCTAAAAGAAAAGTTAGACGTTCAATGTAAGGTTGCAGAGAAACGTAAACTTGACAATGATTACCTAAAAGAAAAGTGTGCAAATCTTTCCAATGCACCTAAAGATTTTAGAGCCAAAATATCTGATCTAACTGCAAAGCTCGATCAGTATGAGAATGAGAAAGCTGAGACTATCTATCAATGCTCTTCACTTCAAATTGATAATAACGAGCTTCTTTATAAAATAAAGGATCTTGAACTTAAGTTTTACAAACGAGGACAAACTGACCAAACGATTCATCTGAACAAACCGAAGGATTTAAATACTTTTAACTCTAAATGGGGTATTGGGTACGACAACCCTTACCATTTGAAAAAGATCTTAACAATGGTGCCTACTTTATACGAATTTAATTTTCTAGGCCTTGATAAGAGATATCCCAAATATAAGATCAAATGGACGAAACCAGTCAACGAAAAGGATGAAGAACGTGAGGAATTTAAACGCAAGATTACGGTTAAGATGCAACTGCCTTTTGCCTATGAAACTCTTAACTCATCATATGAAACAAAGAAATCCAAATACCTCTCACATGACTACTTTGACGGCTATAAGGTTGTCAAGCCAAAGCATTCTCTGACAAGGATACGGTCCTAACAACTGAACCTAAAGAAGAGAAGGACGAGTTTAAACGCTATGTCCCACCTCTTGTTCTTGAAAAGAAAACAGTTCAGTTAGAGGAGTCATTTGAACAGGAACGGATTAAATTTTAAAAGGAAAAACAAGAGCTTTTATCCAAACTTGAGTGTTTTAATTCTACAAAAATAGAATCTGTATCAGTTGAAGAAATGGAAGCCCTTCAGACTGAAATCCAACAACTCACATCTAAACTGTCTGCCTTGGCAGCAGAAGTGATGCAAGAGCAGGTAAGCAAGGGTGAACTTCAAACGAAATTTGACCAACTCAAAGATGAGAAAAATGTTTTATCTGAACCTTCCTCTAACTCATCAGATACATCTTCGTGTAAAGCTTTTATAGGAAAATTTTCTTCCAGAAACGGAAAAGAACCTCAAACATAATGGTTTGAAAAGAATATTGACTCTGATTTCCAAAAAGCTTCCGCACCTGATTCTTTGAAAAACACAAGTCCAAACTGTTCCTCCCATCCTTTGACCAAAGGTGTTCCATCCGAGAGTGAACTTGATTTTTCCACGTTTATGAATTCTAACGTATGTTTAGATGATGAATTTCCAAGGTTTGGATTTGACCAACCCCTTCCAAGCCATACTAATTTTCTTTCAAAAACACCTGAACGATCGGTCAATTTTCATAAGGGTGAATGTTCTACATTCGCACCTCAAACCCGTTCTGTGGACAATATTTCTAAAAACAAAAATCTAAAAGACGTTCACAAAAACGGAAACAGACCGATCGCTCTCAAAATAGACATCCTTACTACTCAAGCTCTACTGACTATGACTTTAATGATATTTCAGATAAAAATGGTCAAGCCAAAAACGTCAAACAAAAGTGGGTAGCAAAAGGATCTAAAGAGAGCAAGTTGAAGTCAGAGTCATTTAATTCTGTTTTAAATTATAGGAAAAACATTAATAATCGTGATGTAATTGATCCACGTATTATTGTTGAACAAAGTAATACTTATCTTTTAAGGATTTATTTGATTCAATAATTACTTCAGTTATCTCATGATTGTGTATGTTGTTCAAATTGTGGATTGAATGATTTTTTCGATAAACAATATGCATCAGATTGGTTTGGTTCTTATCTTATGCTTAATTCGCGTCGTAAGTCTAGGTCACCAAAACACAAGCGTGAACCCAATTCAAAATGGGTTCCTAGAACAGGTGCTACACCTATCCCAGGGACCCATTTTCAAATGGGTACCGAAAGCTGTTTAATTACTTTTTGCAGAACGGTCATGTATGGTACTTAGATTCAGGTTGCTCCAAGAACATGACTGGAAGGAGGGAGCTTCTCACGAACTTCACCGAAAAATATTGTGGCAACGTGAGATTTGGGAATGACGACAAAGCACCAATCATGGGTTTTGGCGACATCGTTCAAGAGAATATCACCATCAAGAAGGTTTCCTATGTCCAAGGCTTAGGACATAATTTGCTTAGCATAGGTCAGTTCTACAAACAAAGACCTAGAGGTCAACTTTAAAGCTAAGAAGTGCAACGTCCGCACTGAAGACGGAAAGGAGCTAGTAGTTGGGATGCATGAAACCAACCTCTATACCATCGAGCTCTCCTCTTTGAAGATTGTCGAGTCCGTGTCAAAGGCCAACTCTCAACAAAGCTGGATATGGCATCGACGATTATCACACCTGAACTTAAAGAACATCAATAAGTTGGTTCTAGGCGGACACGTGAAAGGCATGCCAGAGCTCAATATTGAAAAGGATCATCGGTGTGCTGCATGCGAGATGGGAAAGATGGAGCGAGCATCCCACAAGCCGAAGGTTGCTCCGGGCACGTCGAGGTCCCTTGAATTCATCCACATGGATTTTTGTGGATCGATGAGCGTTCAGAGTATCAACCACATGAAGTACGTCCTCGTTATGGTCGATGACTACTCTCGCTACACTTAGGTCAAATTCCTTCACTCTAAAGATGAGACCCCGAAGCTGATCATTACTCACCTAAAGACAGTATTGTTGGTCCCAGAGGGTTATACAAGTTTGTAGAAGGGGGGTTGAATACAAACACACATATTTTTACTTTCTAAATTGTTTATTGATATAATCAAACAATTTACAACTTGTTGTGGAACAAGATTAAGGATTAACCAAATCTAAACAAGTTAAGAACACTATGTTTCTTGCACTAGAATTAAGACAAAAGGAGATAAGAATACTACGAGTAATATTCTAACACTAAGAGAGAAAGAAGAAGATGGCTGAGTACTTCATTTCTGAAGTAGGGTTCTTCTTATATACTGCATGCATTTAATGCAAAGCAGTATACCTTTACACGTGGCAGCAACTGATTGGTTGCATGGTTTGACCTTTGTAGACAACCTTAGTAGCCGCATGGTGTACAGTGTAAAATCAGAGTTGGTTGTACGATTGAGGGCAAAAGGGATGTCCTTTCTGACAAATCGTACAAAGGAGTGCAAGGGGGAAAGACAAAAGTAACTTGTAGAGGAAGAGTTCATGATCAGCGATTACTGAACAGTACTTTATCAGCGAGTGACAAAGTTCAGCGATGGCTGAAGTCTTCTACTTGTAACTTCACGTACAAATCTTGGCTTCGCTGATATCCGCATCATTTCATTAGTAGACTTGTCGCTGTTCTTGAGCTTGATCTTCGACTTCAGCGTAGAACATAGTTGACGTGAAACTTGTCTTCAGGGATCATAAGTAAACAACTAAACTATCAGCGATCATCAACAAGACTGAACAGTATCAGTGCTTATGAATGAACAGTGTTCGCTAAATGTTTAAATTAAAGAACACGAGTTTCTCAACAGCGGTACTGTAGAGGCATAGTACTTATCAGCGATAGTGAAACTCTAATACATATTGTCTACTTATAATTTTCACTAAAGGGTCATTATCAAATCACCTAGGGTTTGGATCAACAATCTCCCCCTATTTGATATTGACTTAGCAACTGAGGAAAATTGCTAAATATGAAAACATAAGGATAAAAAGAACTCACAAAATATTTGTCCCTTTTACTGTTTTCTGTGATCTTTTAAGTACTGATGGAGTAAAGTACATTAGCTGAATTTTTTTAAACTTCGTAAAGGTAACATAGGGAAGTAGAAAAATTACAAGTACAACAAATATATTTACAAGTACAAAAGATGTAAGCTGATAAAGGATAGAAGAAATTCAAGGAAATCCTATCAGCCAAAAGGTTCTTCCTTAACGAGAAGTTCATCAAGGGTCTTTGTTGTAGGGATCATCCAGTCAGGGACCGTTACTCCAAGATCCCGCTTGTTCTTTGCTTCATTAAAGATCAGGGGCTTGAGGTGTTGACCGAGAAGATCATTTTTTAATCCACACCAATATATGAGATCCTTGAGCTGTTCGATAGGAGTGATGGGAAGCTCAGAGACGCGTTGAAAGCGTTCTCGTCCATCATAGTCGTGAAAGAAGATACCACACGGTTCGCTTAAGACTTTTCCAGGGATGAAGCGTTCACCAGGGGGCAGGGAGGTATCAAGCGCTGAGAGATCATGTTCAGGACCAAGTACTTCAGCACGTGAGAAACCAATACCTGTTTCGGTCTGGATAGGAGGACCTGAGTCTGAAAATATTATCTTTTTCTTTGAAGAGGCCATTCTTTATCGAGTTGGATTTGTGGGAGGAGGAGGAATATCCACAGCAGATGAAACCAAGTCGATCTGAGAATTTATGATTTTCTCGACATGGCTCTTATGTTGTGAGCTAGATCGCTGAATGGCTATTCGTATCTTCAACCAATCAGAGAAACCGTACTTCTTGATTGTAGCAGCATAGATGTTTTCCTTGGTACCATTTTCTCTGAATAAATCGACCTTAACAACTGGAACACCTATGGTCATTCTTCCTCTGACGATCACCTTGTGAATTCTGGCAGCCCGATATCGATAGTGCAGTGTTTCTTTGCACCATTCCAAGGTAGAGTCAGATACCTTGGTCTTTTCTTCAACGATCTTCTGGGCGTCTTCCCATAGTTGGCGTTGAACCTCGATGGGAGTCTTTTTAATTGAAGGATCTTTCACTGATTGCTGGACAAACTGGATGGCGTAGGCTTGATCTTTTTCTTCAGCTTCCCTTTTTTCGGCGAGTATTCTTTTAGCTCTGAGGTGATCAGCAAATTATTTCTTTGATAACCTGAACTTTATAGGAACATGAGTGACTTTGGAGCGAGGGAGGATGATTCACTAATCTTCAAGCTTCTTGATCATTTCATCTTTTTTTTTGATCCTTTTCACTTAGATTTTGAGGAGCTAAGGAAGGTCTGTTTTTGTGAGAGAGCAGCTCTTCTTCTTCTTGTTCTTCAGTCTCAGTGGTGAAATCCAAGACTGGGATTATTTCATCAGCTCTTGTGGCTGGGATTATTAGAGTTGTAGCAGGAGAGACTTCAACAGGATCCTCAAGCAGGGGAGAGGACTAGCTGAAACACAACGATCGTTTTAATAAGATCATTTGGGAAGAAGGAGATAGAGAAAAGAATGGGGTTTAAGTGTATAGAGGTTTTATGGAGGGGAGAACTGAGATTGAGAAGGGATAGAGGAGGGATAGAGTGTAAGGGAAGAGGAGATATTGTACCTGGCAAACTGGCTTGCTGAAAAGAATAGCCAAGTTGTCTTCAGATGAAACATCTTTATTTTTTCCTTTGTCAGCTTCAGACGCTGCAGGCTTTGTCTTCTCCCCAGATGGTTCGTTTATCGAAATCCCTTTTAGAGCAGGGACCTTCTTGGGCTGAACAAAGAAGAAGTCATCATCATCATCGTCATTATCATCATTATCTTTGGGAGATGATGATGGTTCGTCGTCCTCAAGGTCGAGGTCTTCATTTTCTTCTTCGTCTTCCTCAGCTTCAGGTTCTTCCTCATCAGCATAGGGTACGGTAACGTCGACAGAAGCTTCAGTTTCCTCATCGAGTTCCTCCCCCTCAAGTGCAGAGGGAGGTTTTTCGGTTCCCTCAGGGTTTTCAACTCCCTGAGGTTTGGCGGTTGTAGCATCAGCAGAAACAATACCCTCCCCCTCAGAATTACGGGGAAGGTCATCAAGATTTTTCTCCTCCCCTTCAGCATTATGGGGAAGGTCTTCAGTCTTCTCCCCTCTTCCACATGATGGATGGGGGAGGAAACAATATGATCAGCAACATTGTGCATTGCGTCCCTGTCTTCCAGGCCAGAGATCCCAACACATGCTTCAATCCTACCTAATCTGTCTTCCAGACCAAATATAATAGGAGTGATTCGTTGAAGTTCCTCTCGATCCAGCTGAGTAAAATGCGATGGAGCACACGTAGCAGCATTTAGGTGGTCGAGGATTTGCTGCACTAGAGTATTCACCGAAGTCACTTCAGACTTTACAGAGGTCACATCTCCCTGAAGAGTATCGACCGCTGTCTTCAATGTTGTGACTTCATTGGACAGGGGCTTAAAGTTGGTGGAGAGAGTGATGTTGGCGGTGGAGTTTTCAGCGAGGGTGGTAGCAAGTTGACCAATGCTACCATCCACCTTCTCCAGATTAGCGCTGGTGGCTTTGCCTTAGACCTCGTGTAACATCCCTTAATCCCAACACACAAATACATATATTTCACCACAAAATAACATATCATATTTCAAATACGGTCCCTTAGATTCTACAATTAGGGCTTTTAGTACAAACTTTTTCGAATAAAGGAAAATACATAATAGATACAAAACACAACTTGAATCTTCATAATCATTCATCTTCCACAAAAGCTAAACAGGATAAATCTTATCATTGTCTCTTATTTGCTCCTTGACCTGGAATACATATTTTAAAACAAAATGAGGGTTAGACCTTGAGGTCTAGTGAGGAAAATCCCCGTTAGTAAGAATACCAACTGTGACTCATACATCATGTATCTTTCCATCTCTTTCTCTTTTCCTTTTCTTGGCCATATTAATTGGTAGCAAGCCAATTAATTAATTTACAACGCTGTACTAAATACAGCCAACACCACTGTCCCTTTGTACAACCAACTTTCACCGGTCCTAAGCCCGACCAACTAGTACCCATACAATGTAATACTCATATAAACACTATATGCACAATATTACATTTAATCACATATATGTATTCCATTTGAAAACATTTTTAAAGAAAAACTCACTTGATTAGCTTATTTCCAAAAATCCTTCCACGCTATTACCGAGCACTCCAATTCCTTCAATCAACTACTGCGACTTCCCACTCAAGTCGCAATCAACTACTGCGACTTCCCATCCAAGTCGCAATCAACTACTGCAACTTCCCACTCAAGTAGCAATCAACTACTGCGACTTCCCATCCAAGTCGCAACCCACCATTGCGACTTCATGAGCAAGTCGTAACTCACCATTGCGACATTCATGAAGATTGCCATATTCAAGCATGTCGCAACCCACCATTGCGACTCGCTTGAATGTCTCAGTCCACAGTGTTCATCTTAACCCAGAATTTAATCTTTTAACTATGCATGATGCTGAAATTATGCAGATATGTTTAAGACCATTAACATAACCTAACCATATGCTCAGATTTCTCAAAACATCCCTAAATCATCAAAACCCACTTCTAAAACTTATAGCAAAACTTTTAGAACTAAACACATAAAAGTATGGATTGTACAGAATTATTACCTTGATTCCTTCAGTTGTTTTTAGCAATTCCAGCAGAGCTCTAAGCTTTCTTTCTTCCTCTTCTTAGCTTTCTTCGATTTCCTTCTCTCTCTCTCTAAACCGAACACACTCACACACACAAACACTTAGGATATTTTGTCTCAATGAAACTCTATTCTATCCTAATACACACAAAACAAACGGTGGGTTGTGAAAGATATTTTCACACTTACCAATTAAACCCTAAACTTATCCAAATTGGCAAAACTTACCCTTATACTTTTATATAAAAATTAAAACTTACCCCTTAACTTCTAACTCCATATTATTAAATTAAAGTAATATTTTTAGATAAACCAATAACATACCTGGTTATTACAACATCTCCCCCTTAAAAGAATTCCGTCCCGGAATTCAGTTAAGTGAACAGATGAGGGTATTTGGTTCTCATTTCCGACTCTGATTCCCACGTCGCATCTTGACCTCTATGATGTTTCCACTGTACTTTCACTTGTCTGATTTCTTTATTCCGCAAAACTTTGACTTTTTGGTCAACAATAGCTTTCGGTTCCTCCACATAGTTCAACTTTTCATCAACCTGTATATCTGGTAGAGAGACTGCCTGATCTGGCGAAATCAAACACATCCGAAAATTTGACACATGAAAGGCGTTGTGAATCCTGCTTAATTCTGGCGGTAAATCTAATCGGTAAGCTACTTCCCCAATTCTTTCAGTAATTGCAAACGGTCCAATATACCTCGGGCTAAATTTACCTTGCTTCCCAAATCGAATGACTCTTTTCCAAGGTGAGACTTTTAACATTACAAAATCTCCAACTTGGAACTCTAACGGTTTCCGGCGTCGGTCGGCATAGATTTTCTGTCTATCTTGAGCCACTTTCAATCTTTCCCGAATCTGAGTTATCTTATATGCTGTTAACTGTACTATATCTGGCCCTGCTAACTGTTTCTCTCCCACTTCATTCCAACATAGAGGTGTTCGACATTTTCTACCATATAATACTTCAAACGGTGCCGCTTGAATGCTGGAATGATAACTGTTGTTGTAGGCATATTCTATCAAAGGAAAATGTTTATCCCACGATCCCCCAAAATCAACGATGCAAGCACGGAGCATGTCTTCTAAAGTCTGGATCGTTCTTTCACTCTGACCGTCAGTTTGAGGATGATATGTTGTACTTAACTTTATCTGCGTCCCCATCTCATTTTGAAAACTTCTCCAAAACCTTGAAGTAAAACGACTATCCCGATCAGAAATAATCGAGATTGGAACTCCATGTCGAGTTACTATTTCATCTATATACAACTTGGCTAATCGTTCCATTGAATCAGTTTCCTTTATCGGTAGGAAGTGTGCAGACTTCGTCAACCTGTCGACTATCACCCAAATAGAATCAAATCCTTTCGGAGTTCTTGGTAGCTTTGTGATGAAATCGGTAGCAATCTGATCCCATTTCCACATTGGTATTTCTAATCATTGTAACTGACCAAACGGCTTTTGATGTTCAATCTTCACTTTTTTGCAAGTGGTACATTCTTCCACATGCTTTGCAATGCTTCTTTTTATTCCCGGCCCCCAATAGAATTGTTTCAGATCTCTATACATCTTATTTGTACCTGGATGGATAGAGAAACGAGATTGATGAGCTTCTTGTAACACGCGATCACGTAATCCACCCAAACGAGGCACCCAAATTCTGTTCTCTAGACATAACAGCCCACGGTCATCTTTCACAAGCAATGCTGATATTCCCACTAACCGTTCTGACTTCAAATGTTCTTCCTGACAGGCTTCTATCTGACACTTCAACTGTTCGTCAAAGATGTTGGGTAAGGGTCCAGCTCTTAGTGAAATATCTTTTATTGTTCCACTTCTTTCTTGACGTCTCAGTGCATCAGCTACCACATTCGCCTTTCCCGGATAATAAAGAATTTCACAGTCGTAATCATTTACCAGTTCTAGCCATCTCCTTTGCCTCATATTTAATTCCTTCTGATAAAAAAGATGTTGGAGACTCTTATGATCGGTATAAATTTGACATTTGGAACCATACAGATAATGTCTCCAAATCTTCAATGCAAAGACAACCGCTGCAAGTTCCATGTCGTGCGTAGGATACTGTCTCTCATGGTCTTTTAATTGACGGGAAGCATAAGCAATAACCTTTCCCCGCTGCATTAGCACACAACCCAATCCCAACTTAGACACATCACTATAGACCACAAAGTCTTCGGAACCTTCGGGTAATGCTAATATCGGTGCGCTACACAGTTTTTCTTTCAATATCCGAAATGCTTCATCTTGTTCTGCCTTCCATTCAAACTTCAGATTCTTTCGAGTCAGCTTAGTCAGAGGGGTGGCAATACGAGAAAAATCTTTTATAAACTTTCGATAGTAGCCGGCTAAACCCAGAAAACTTCGTACTTCCGTTGCTGTCTTCGGCGGTTCCCACTTTTCAACTGCTTCCACTTTCATCGGATCAACTTGTATACCCTTTTCGGAAACTACATGCCCCAGAAACTGTACTTCCCGTAACCAGAATTCACATTTTGAAAATTTAGCATACAACTTTTCTTCCTTCAGTAGTTCTAGAATCAAACGAAGGTGTTGCGCGTGCTCTTCCTTGGATCGGGAATAGATAAGTATATCATCAATAAACACAATAACGAATTTATCAAGATACTGCTTACATACCCGATTCATTAAATCCATAAAAGCAGCTGGAGCGTTCGTCAATCCAAATGGCATTACTAGAAACTCATGGTGACCGTACCTGGTGCGAAAAGCAGTTTTCAAAACGTCTTCTTCTTTGACCTTCAACTGGTGATAACCGGATCTTAAATCAATCTTGGAGAAACAACAAGCTCCGACTAATTGTAATACCCAGGGTAAGTCCGTTAGATAATTTAACAATAATTTATGATGTTCAGGGCAAGTTTGGGGTAAAATATAAGTTAAGGGTTTTTGGGTCATTAATGAGAAGTTGAAGGTCTAGAAGGTACAAATTGATTTTTGATATACACCTTAGGCTATCAGGTGTATCTTTATCCAGTTATAGAAAGAGTGTGTATGTGTGCGGGAGTTCTGAGGCGAAAGAAAGCGAAAGAGGAAACCGTACGAGTAGGGCTTCAATTGATTCGGTTAAGAAGTAATTTGGAGGTAAGTCCTTTACATATTGTGTTTGTAATTATGAATAGAAGATATCTTTCGGTTTAGAGTATTTAATTTCACGTCTTGAATGGATTCCAATCGATTTCTAGTTAAATAGAACCGACTGTGTTCTTGAGGACTCCCGGTGAAATCCTGGTATAATCAACTTCCGGTGGAGTCCCGGTATTATGGACTCCCGGTAGTGTGGAATCCCGGTAGTGTGAATTCCCGGTAGAGTTGACTCCCGGTATAACAGACTTCCGGTAGTGGAGAGTTCCGGTATTATGAACTCCCGGTATAGGAACTCCCGGTACTAAGAGTCCCGGTACTATATAAGTCCCGGTACCCTGTGTAGTCCTGGTAGTGAATTAAATACAGTGTGTAATGGAACAGTTGATGATGGGAAATCGTTAGGCTTTACGTATTTGGTTAGTAAAGCAATTTGTGTATCTTAACTTGTTTCAGATTCCGTGGAATCGTGGTAAGGGATAGGATCGTTTTGAAAGAAGCTTACGAACGTGTGAAATAACCAAAACAGGTGAGTTTTGCTTTGAAAACACTTTTTAACTGGAATACATACATGTGTGGAGTTGGGAGTGAAACTGTTGATAATTATGTGCTCGTATGTGAATTATAATATAGTGAGGTATTATATTTACATGTGTATTATAAATGTGTTATAATACGTTGGCCGGGTTTAAGACCGGTGTGATTGGCTATAGAACCTGTATAGCGTTGTTTGGCTGTAGATGTTGTGCAGCGTTGTATATTATTAGTTGGCTTGCTACCACTAATATGGCCAGAAGGAATGAAAAGGGGAAGCATAATATATGTGAGTTTATTTGGATGTATACGATTGTTTTGCGTGATTTATATAATTAAAGTTTATATAAATTGTTTTTAAACTAACAGGGGTTTCTCACATAGACCATCAGGTCTAACCCTCATTTTGTTTTAAAAATATGTGTTCCAGGTGGTGGATCAAGTAAGGGCAAATAAGTAGAATAACCGGTGGATGGCTAGAGAGAAGGATTTTAAGATGAAGCTTTGACTTGTTTAGCAGTTGTATTGCAACGTTAAATGTTATGCATGTAAATAGTACAATATTTGGGTTACATATGGTTTTCTTTCAATTGTAAGAGACTACTGGACCGTACATGTAATGTGAAGTTCGTTTGTTATATCTATTTATGTTATACGGTGTGATATGTTGTGTACTTGGGATTTGGGGTCGTTACAAATGGTATCAGAGCCTTAGTTTAAGGGATTTAGGTATTAGTATCTGTACCTAGACTTAAACTGCATGTGAAGTAAGATGTCCCTATTATTGTAGAACCTCGGGATACTAAGTATAAAAGGTAGAAGGAACATCATGTAAGGTAATTTCATACTACACCTGGCCAGTGTAATTGTGATCTTACAGGTACATGTCTGAACTGGAATACCTTGTTATATGGGGTATATGCTTATGTGTATATTAACCCTGTTTAAATCCACAGAATGGCCAGTGGTACAAGAAATTCGAATCGAGGAGGAGGAAGAAATCCAAACAGAACTAATCCGTCAGTAGGAACCGGGGATAGGGGAGGCAGAACGGGGGGCAGAGTCGGGGGTAGAACTGGAGGTAGAGCTGGAGGTCGAGCCGGAGGCAGAACCCAACAAAATAGTACGGATTTCATTACCAGGGCTGATCTAATGGCAGAAATGGGAAGATTACAAGACAATATTCAAGCTATGTTCAACCAAACTTATAATACTGAAATAGAAGGACCAAACCCTACTCATGAAGAGGAGAGGCCAGTTACCCCTACGGTCTTACCGGTAATGAGAAAATGTGATTACAAAATGTTTCTTAGTTGCAAACCTTCTACGTACTCAGGGGATCGGGATCCAGTAAAAGCAATGAGATGGATGAAGGAAATTGAAGCCATTTTCAAACCAAGCAAGTGTGCAGATGAAGATAGAGTATTGTACGGCGCAGCTATGTTAAAAGGAGATGCATTGTATTGGTGGGAATCTTTTATACATTCTACAGGGAACAATTTTGTCCCCAGGCAGCCGTTAAACAACTGGAAGGAGAATTCCTGAATTTACAACAAGGGAACTTATCCGTTCGAGACTATACCGCTAGCTTTTTGGAAAAGTCTCGATTTGCAGAATACTATGTTGCTACGGAGGCGATGAAGACAGAAAGATTTATCTTTGGGTTGAACTCAGAAGTCAGAAGGTTAGTGACTGCAAAAGGACCCAATACCTTCTCGGCTGCAGTTAATGCCGCGGAGAATGTTGAACGAGATATTAGAAGAGATGTGGGCGATAAAAGTATCGGGAAGAGAAAGTGGGAAGGACCACAATATGATCCGAAGAGGTCCCGATTTCAGAGGTATGATAACCGTCCGCCGTTTCGACCAGCGGAAAGACCATGTCAGAAGTGCAACCGTGTCCACCAAGGAAACTGCCAAGGTGATTTACGAGCATGTTATAAGTGTGGGAAGACTGGACACGTTATTAAGGATTGTAAGGTAACGCGGTTATGTTTCTTATGCAATTCTCCGGATCATCTTCAGTCAAACTGTCCACGGGGAAGGATAAGCAAGGTGGGTCATCGAGCAGGCCAGTGATTGTTAAACCAGTAGTACCAAGACTGGAACCGCCTGTAACCAGGGGTCGCGCATTTCAAATGACTGAGAAAGAAACGGAGGAAACTCCGGATGTAGTCACATGTACATTTTTTATAAACTCTACACGTGCTAAGGTGTTATTTGATTCCGGTGCAAATCGATCGTTTGTGTCTCCTGCATTTGTTGCTTGCCTGTGTTTGAAACCTAAAATGTTAGAACATGTTCTATTAGTAGATACTGCAAATGATAATCAAGTGTCGGTTAGTGAAGTGTTTGATAGTTGTGTGATTAGTATAGAGGGGTGTGGAGTGCCTATACGATTGTTTCCTATAACTCTGATAGAGTTTGACGTAGTAGTGGGAATGGACTGGTTAGCCGAGAATCAGGCTAATATAGTATGTGATAAGAAGTTAATAAATGTTGTATTACCTGGGAGGGGACCAGTAGTGATTTATGGTGATCGCAGGAATCATCGGTCTTGTCTTATATCAATATTAAAAGCACGTAGGTGTGTTAATAAGGGTTGTCAGAGTTACTTGGCCTACGTGATAGATATTAAGCCAGAAAAGAATAGGATGGAAGATATTCCTATCGTTAGTGAATTCCCTGAAGTGTTCCCTGAAGACTTGAACAGTCTTCCGCCTGTTAGACAAGTAGAGTTCAGTATAGACCTGATTCCTGGAGCCACTCCTGTAGCCCATGCACCGTATCGTTTGGCACCTCCAGAGATGAAAGAAATGATGGCACAACTACAAGACCTATCCGATAAAGGCTTCATCAGACCTAGTTCTTCGCCGTGGGGAGCACCAGTGTTATTTGTGAAAAAGAAAGATGGGTCGATGAGAATGTGTATTGACTACCGAGAATTGAATAAGCGCACGATAAAGAACAAGTATCCGCTACCCCGAATTGATGATCTCTTTGATCAGTTAGTTAGAGCTTGCTATTTATCCAAGATTGACCTAAGGTGTTATCACCAGTTGAAAGTTAAAGAAGAAGACGTTTTAAAGACTGCTTTTCGAACGAGGTATGGTCATCATGAATTTTTAGTAATGCCATTTGGATTGACGAACGCTCCAGCTGCCTTTATGGATTTAATGAATCGGGTATGTAAGCCGTATCTCGATAAATTTGTAATTGTATTTATCGATGATATCCTTATCTATTCTCGATCCAAGGAAGAGCACGCGCAACACCTTCGTTTGATTCTAGAGCTGCTGAAGAAGGAAAAGTTGTATGCGAAATTTTCTAAATGTGAATTCTGGCTACGGAAAGTACAATTTATGGGGCACGTGGTTTCTGAGAAAGGTATACAAGTCGATCCGATGAAAGTAGAAGCAGTGGAAAAGTGGGAACAGCCGAAGACAGCAACAGAAGTACGTAGTTTTCTGGGTTTAGACGGCTACTATCGGAAATTCATAAAAGTCTTCTCTCGTATCGCAACGCCTTTGACTAAGATGACCCGAAAGAATTTGAAGTTTGAATGGAAAGCAGAACAGGACGAGGAATTCCGAATATTGAAAGAGAAATTGTGCAGCGCGCCGATTCTATCACTACCCAAAGGTTCTGAAGACTTTGTCGTTTACAGTGATGCGTCTAAACTGGGATTGGGTTGTGTGCTTATGCAGCGCGGAAAGGTTATAGATTATGCTTCTCGCCAACTGAAGGATCATGAACGGCAGTATCCTACGCACGATATGGAGCTTGCTGCAGTCGTCTTCGCATTAAAGATTTGGAGACATTATCTGTATGGTTCCAAATGTCAGATTAATACTAATAACAAGAGCCTTCAACACCTCTTTGATCAGAAGGAACTAAATATGAGACAAAGGAGATGGTTGGAATTGCTGAATGATTACGACTGTGAAATCCTTTATCACCCGGGAAAGGCGAATGTGGTGGCAGATGCACTCAGTCGTCAAGAAAGGAGTGGAACAATAAAAGTTATTTCGCTACGAACTGAACTCCTACCCAACTTATTTGATGAATTGCAGAAGTGTCAAGCGGAGGCTTATCATGATGAACATCTGAAATCAGAAAGGTTAGCGGGGATGTCAGCATTGCTAGTAAAAGATGATCGGGGGTTATTGTGTCTAGGAAACATAGTGTGGGTACCTCGATTGGGTGGATTACGTGATCGTGTTTTACAAGAAGCCCATCAATCATGTTTCTCTATTCACCCAGGTACAAACAAGATGTATAAAGACCTAAAGCAATTCTATTGGTGGCAGGGGATAAAAAGAGGGATTGCTCAGTATGTGGAAAGGTGTGATACTTATAAGAAAGTAAAGATTGAACACCAAAAGCCATTTGGTCAACTACAACGGCTAGAAATACCTATGTGGAAGTGGGAGCAGATTACCACAGATTTTATCACAAAGCTACCAAGAACTCCGAAGGGATTCGATTCTATTTGGGTGATCGTCGACAGATTGACAAAGTCTGCACACTTCCTACCGATAAAGGAAACCGATTCAATGGAGCGATTAGCTAAGTTGTATATTGATGAAATAGTAACTCGACATGGAATTCCAATCTCGATCATTTCTGATCGTGATAGTCGTTTTACTTCAAGATTTTGGAGAAGTTTTCAAAGGGAAATGGGGACTCAGATAAAGTTAAGTACGGCGTATCATCCTCAAACAGATGGGCAGAGTGAACGAACAATTCAAACCTTAGAAGATATGCTTCGGGCTTGCATTGTTGATTTTGGGGGATCATGGGATAAGCATTTACCGTTAATCGAATTCGCTTACAACAACAGTTATCATTCCAGTATACAAGCGGCACCGTTCGAAGTACTGTATGGTAGGAAATGCCGAACGCCTCTGTGCTGGAACGAAGTGGGAGAAAAACAGCTAGCGGGGCCGGAAATAGTTCAGTTAACCGCCGATAAGGTTACCCAGATTCGAGAAAGATTGAAAGTGGCTCAAGATAGACAGAAGAGTTACGCTGATCGCCGTCGAAAGCCGTTGGAATTTCAAGTTGGGGATTACGTAATGTTAAAGGTTTCGCCGTGGAAAGGAGTCATCAGATTTGGTCGACAAGGTAAACTTAGCCCAAGGCATATTGGACCATTTGCAATCACATAATGGATCGGTGAAGTAGCTTACAGATTAGATCTTCCACCAGAATTGAGCAGGATTCATAATGCATTTCACGTGTCAAACTTCCAAAAGTGTCTGGTTACTCAAGATCAGGCAGTCTCCCTACCAGAGATACAAGTCGACGAAAGACTGAATTATGTAGAAGAGCCAGAAGCTATAGTTGATCATAAGGTTAAAGTGCTGCGGAATAAGGAGGTCAGACAAGTGAAAGTTCAGTGGAGACATCATAAAGGTCAAGATGCTACGTGGGAATCTGAATGGGAAATGAGAGCCAAATACCCTCACCTTTTTGCCTAACTGAATTCCGGGACGAAAATCTTTTAAGGGGGAGATGATGTAATACCCAGGGTAAGTCCGTTAGATAATTTAACAATAATTTATGATGTTCAGGGCAAGTTTGGGGTAAAATATAAGTTAAGGGTGTTTGGGTCATTAATGAGAAGTTGAAGGTCTAGAAGGTACAAATTGATTTTTGATATACACCTTAGGCTATCAGGTGTATCTTTATCCAGTTATAGAAAGAGTGTGTACGTGTGCGGGAGTTCTGAAGGCGAAAGAAAGCGAAAGAGGAAACCGTACGAGTAGGGCTTCAATTGATCGAGTTAAGAAGTAATTTGGAGGTAAGTATTTTACATATTGTGTTTGTAATTATGAATAGAAGATATCTTTCGGTTTAGAGTATTTAATTTCACGTCTTGAATGGATTCCAATCGATTTCTGGGTAAATAGAACCGACTGTGTTCTTGAGGACTCCCGGTGAAATCCCGGTATAATCAACTTCCGGTGGAGTCCCGGTATTATGGACTCCCGGTATTATGGACTCCCGATAGTGTGGAATCCCGGTAGTGTGAATTCCCGGTAGAGTTGACTCCCGGTATAACAGACTTCCGGTAGTGGAGAGTTCCGGTATTATGAACTCCCGGTATAGGAACTCCCGGTACTAAGAGTCCCGGTACTATATAAGTCCCGGTACCCTGTGTAGTCCCGGTAGTGAGTTAAATAAAGTGTGTAATGGAACAGTTGAGGATGGGAAATCGTTAGGCTTTACGTATTTGGTTAGTAAAGCAATTTGTGTATCTTAACTTGTTTCAGATTCCGTGGAATCGTGGTAAGGGATAGGATCGTTTTGAAAGAAGCTTACGAACGTGTGAAATAACCAAAACAGGTGTGTTTTGCTTTGAAAACACTTTTTAACTGGAATACATACATGTGTGGAGTTGGGAGTGAAACTGTTGATAATTATGTGCTCGTATGTGAATTATAATATAGTGAGGTATTATATTTACATGTGTATTATAAATGTGTTATAATACGTTGGCCGGGTTTAAGACCGGTGTGATTGGCTATAGAACCTGTATAGCGTTGTTTGGATGTAGATGTTGTGCAGCGTTGTATATTATTAGTTGGCTTGCTACCACTAATATGGCCAGAAGGAATGAAAAGGGGAAGCATAATATATGTGAGTTTATTTGGATGTATACGATTGTGTTGCGTGATTTTTATAATTAAAGTTTATATAAATGGTTTTTAAACTAACAGGGGTTTCTCACTTAGACCATCAGGTCTAACCCTCATTTTGTTTTAAAAATATGTGTTCCAGGTGGTAGATCAAGTAAGGGCAAATAAGTAGAATAACCGGTGGATGGCTAGAGAGAAGGATTTTAAGATGAAACTTTTGACTTGTTTAGCAGTTGTATTGCAACGTTAAATGTTATGCATGTAAATAGTACAGTATTTGGGTTACATATGGTTTTCTTTCAATTGTAAGAGACTACTGGACCGTACATGTAATGTGAAGTTCGTTTGTTATATCTATTTATGTTATACGGTGTGATATGTTGTGTACTTGGGATTTGGGGTCGTTACACTAATTGATCGAAGAGGTCATCAATTCTAGGTAGGGGATACTTGTTTTTGATCGTACGCTTATTCAATTCTTTGTAGTCCATACACATTCTCATCGAACCATCCTTCTTTTTCACAAACAAAACTGGTGCTCCCCACGGTGAATAACTCGGTCTGATGAATTATCGGATAGATCTTGCAGTTGTGCCATCATTTCTTTCATTTCCGGAGGTGCCAAACGATACGGTGCACGGGCTACAGGGGTGGCTCCGGGAATCAGATCTATACCAAATTCTACATGTCTAATGGGCGGAAGACTATTCAAGTCTTCGGGGAAAACTTCTGGAAATTCACTAACAATTGGAATATCTTCCAACTTACTCTTCTCTAGCTTAGTATCAATCACATAAGCTAAGTAACTCGGGCAACCTTTATTAACACACTTACGGGCTTTTATCATAGATATAAGATTATACTGATGATTCCTACGATCACCATAAATCACTACCGGCCCTTTTTCAGGTAACACCACATTTATTAACTTCTAATCACAAACTATGTTAGCTTGGTTCTCGGCTAACCAATCCATTCCCACTACCACATCAAACTCAACCAGGGCTATTGGAAATAACTGAATCGGTACTCCGCACCCTTCTATATCTATCACACACCTATCAAATACTTCTTTAACCGACACTTGACTATCATTTGCCGTATCTACGATTAAAGCATGATCTAACACTTTCGGCTCTAAATGCATATAAGCAGCAAATGAAGGAGACACAAACGATCGGTTTGCACCGGAATCAAATAACACCTTAGCACGTATAGAATTTATTAAGAATGTACCTGTAACCACGTCCGGAGTTTCCTCCGCTTCTTTTGCTGTCATCTGAAATGAACGACCTCTTGCTCTTGCTGGTTCTAACCTCGGTATTGCTGGTCTAACACTCGTTGCACTTGTTGACGTGCCACCCGATTGTATTCTTCCCAGTGGGCAATCTGACTGGAGATGATCTGGAGAATTGCACGAATAACAAAATCTAACCACCCGACAGTCTTTGGCAATGTGACCAATCTTCCCGCACTTATAACAGTTTCTAGGATCAACTTGACAGCTTCCTTGATGAAACGGTGGCACCTTGGGCAAGGTCTTTCAACTGATCGGAAAGGTGGATGACTATCAAATCGCTGAAACCTGGACTTCTTCATATCGTGTGGGGGTCCTTCCCATTTTCTCTTTCCCGCACTCTTATCCCCAGAATCCCTCTTATTGTCCCGCTCCACATTTTCCGCGGCATTTACTGCTTCTGAAAAGGTATCAGGTCTCGTTGCAGTCACTAACTTTCTAATTTCCGAGTTCAATCCAAATACATACCTTTCCATCTTCATTTTCTCTGTGGCAACATAATACTCCCCAAAACGCGACTTCTCTAAGAAACGGGCAGTGTAGTCTCTTACTGATAAATTCCCTTGTTGTAGGCTCGGGAATTCCTCTTCCAACTGTCTAACTGTGGCTTGCGGACAAAAATGTTCCTTAAATGCTCTCGAGAATTCGCCCCAAGTAAAGGTTGAATATACATCAGGTCCTTTAGAGTCAACAAGGGCCTCCCACCAATATAAGGCATCTGTTTTCAACATTGCAGTTCCGTATAACACCTTATCTTCTTCCGCACATTTACTGGTTTTAAATACAGCTTCAACTTCCTTCAGCCACCGCATCGCCTTTACTGGATCTCTGTCCCCTCCATAAGTGGGTGGTTTACAGCTTAAAAACATTTTATAGTCACACTTTCTTGGTACTGATGTGACAGTAGGTGTGATAGGTATCTCGTTTTCAAAGTTAGGATCTGGTCTTTCCGTTTCCGTATGGTGAGTCTGGTTAAACATTGCTTGGATATTTGCCTGAAGTCTTCCCATTTCAGCCGCTAGGTCGTCTCTCGTAACAAACTCTGTGCCTCGCCCCTGTACTCTACCCCCAGTGGAACCTCTGCCTCTTTCTCCCCCTCTTCCCCTTCCTCCGGCTGTTGGATTAGATCTATTCGGATTTCCTTCCCCTTCATGGTTCGTTTGTCTCGTCCCACTTGCCATTCTGTTGATTCAAACAAGGTTAATATACACATAAACACATACCCCATATAACAAAGTATTCTGGTTCAAACATGTACCTGTAAGATCACAATTACACTGGCCAGGTGTAATCTGAAATTACCTTACATGATGTTCCTTCCACCTTTTTATATTTAATATCCCAAGGTTCTATAATAATAAGGACAGCCTACATCGCATGCAGTTTAAGTCTAGGTACAGATACTAATACCTAAATCTCTTAAACTAGGTCTCTGATACCATCTGTAACATCCCTTAATCCCAACACACAAATACATATATTTCACCACAAAATAACATATCATATTTCAAATACAGTCTCTTAGATTCTACAATTAGGTCTTTTAGTACAAACTTTTTCGAATAAAGGAAAATACATAATAGATACAAAATACAACTTGAATCTTCATAATCATTCATCTTCCACAAAAGCTAAACAGGATAAATCTTATCATTGTATCTTATTTGCTCCTTGACCTGGAATACATATTTTAAAACAAAATGAGGGTTAGACCTTGAGGTCTAGTGAGAAAAATCCCCGTTAGTTAAAGAAAACTTTTGCACAACATCATACACATAATTCACATAAGAATACCAACTATGACTCATACATCATGTATCTTTCCATCTCTTTCTCTTTTCCTTTTCTTGGCCATATTAATTGGTAGCAAGCCAATTAATTAATTTACACCGCTGTACTAAATACAACCAACACCACTGTCCCTTTGTACAGCCAACTTTCACCGGTCCTAAGCCCGACCAACTAGTACCCATACAATGTAATACTCATATAAACACTATATGCACAATATTACATTTAATCACATATATGTATTCCATTTGAAAACATTTTTAAAGAAAACCTCACTTGATTAGCTTATTTCCAAAAATCCTTCCACGCTATTACCGAGCACTCCAATTCCTTCAGTCCCGTTTCACGGAATCTGTACCACATGAATACAAACATTTCTTTTTAAGGCTAGAAATCTCTAAGTCCTGAAATCCTCGACTCAAGTCGCAATACACTATACCAAGTCGCAATCAACTACTGCGACTTCCCACTCAAGTCTCAATCAACTAATGCGACTTCCCATCCAAGTCGCAATCAACTACTGCGACTTCCCACTCAAGTCGCAATCAACTACTGCGACTTTCCATCCAAGTCGCAACCTACCATTGCGACTTCATGAGCAAGTCACAACTCACCATTGCGACATTCATGAAGATTGCCATATTCAAGCATGTCGCAACCCACCATTGCGACTCGCTTGAATGTCTCAGTCCACAGTGTTCATCTTAAACCCATAATTTAATCTTTTAACTATGCATGATGCTGAAATTATGCAGATATGTTTAAGACCATTAACATAACCTAACCACATGCTCAGATTTCTCAAAACATCCCTAAATCATCAAAACCCACTTCTAAAACTTATAGCAAAACGTTTAGAACTAAACACATAAAAGTATGGATTGTACAGAATTATTACCTTCATTCCTTCAGTTGTTTTTAGCAATTCCAGCAGAGCTCTAAGCTTTCTTTCTTCCTCTTCTTAGCTTTCTTCGATTTCCTTCTCTCTCTCTCTAAACCGAACACACTCACACACACAAACACTTAGGATATTTTGTCTCAATGAAACTCTATTCTATCCTAATACACACAAAACAAACGGTGGGTTGTGAAAGATATTTTCACACTTACCAATTAAACCCTAAACTTATCCTAATTGGCAAAACTTACCCTTATACTTTTATATAAAAATTAAAACTTACCCCTTAACTTCTAACTCCATATTATTAAATTAAAGTAATATTTTTAGATAAACCAATAACATACCTGGTTATTACACCTCGGTGGTCAGCTTCTTGAGAGCATCTTCAGTGTCTGTAACCGCTGAAGAGTTTGCAGTAAGAGTGGTGGTGAGAGATTCCACCTTTGTTTCCAAGCCTTTCAGGGAGGTGTTGATATCTCCCAAATTAGGACCTGAAAAAATTGAGAACTTATGAACAAAGGAAAACTCAGAAGTTTGGGGTTTTGAGAGAGGAGTGTTTGGAGTTATGTGTATACCTGCGAGATGGTTGATGAAGTCCTCGATATTTCGATGACCAGTTAACGTCTCTATGTCGTCTTCCAGTGTACCTTTATGTTGGGAACTGCTCGCAGGTCCTATGTTGGGCTCCTGCATCCATCGTATTTCCTCAATAGATGAGTCACTCAAATGAATGACTTTCGTTGTAGATAGGGGTGGAATAGATGGAGTGACCAAAGAAATGGTGGGAGGAGTGAAGGTTGAGAAGAGGGATTGGTTAAGAGAATCAGCGTTGGATTCGCTGGGAAATACATCTTCAGTCCATAGAGAGTCTGAAGGAGGTGGGTTCTGTTCCAAGTTTATAACATCAGCGTTTAGAGGTGCTGAGGTTGGGATGGAAGGAGTGGCTTGATCAGCTGTGGCAGAGCATACCACTAAACTATCCAATGGCTCTTAAGAAGAGTGAGCCGCGGAGTCTTCAACCTGTGAAGGTTTGGGGGTTGCTCCTTGGTTTTCTTGATCCTTTGAGAATCAAGTTGGGAAATAGAGTGTTTCCTTTTACGAGAAGGAGTAGAGGGTGCAGCCTGTTTATCAGCAGTTAGGATTACCGTTGAAGTAGCCACAGAAGTAGAAGAAGGAGGATTAAGAATAGCCTCGTTTGGCATGGGGCTGAAGTCGAGCACCTTAGGGCCAACCTGAGAGAGTCTCAGGTCACCCACTTTTGGGTAATCCTTCCCAAGTCCGTGTAGAAAGAGAGCACTGACAAACCTTGGATATGGAACACATGTTGGTCTGTCAGCCATGCCCACCCTGAACGCCAGATCTTCGTAGATGTGTGACGCCCAATCAACATGGAGACCCTTCAGCAACTAGTATCCTATGGCCTATTGGTATTGGGATGCTTGGTCAGTTCACCCAGTCTTCGCTGTTAGGCAGCTGATCAATTGAGCAAAGATGAAGTTCATCTCGCTGGGCATCTTTGACTTCTTGATGGAAGTCAGCTTCTTCTCAGGAAGTCCATCTCTCCCTGTGTCCCACGTATAGTGCATTGCATCAAAAAATGCAATCAGGGTTTCCCTATCGGCAGGGTTATTTTTAGGATTTGGTAGAGGGACAAAACGGTTTTCTCTAGTACTGCTAGGAAGGTTTAGAGCATGTCTGATATGATACGGGGTGATCTTGGAAGTTCCATATTTGGTGTCACAGAGAATGACATCAACCATTTTCTTAGGATCTTTGGGTGAAGGCACCTGAGCTCTTCTGGCAGTATACCAGAACTGAGCTAGAAGACATCGACGTGCAGGGGGTGCAGTAGTAAGAGCTGTGGACAAAGGACAGGTCTTGAGAAAGTTCACAGCGTCATCAAGATGTGTGACCAGTTTCCTTTTAGGGAATTCGAAGAGAGCATAGGGATTATTGTGTTGAAATGTAACTTTCTTGAGATCGAACTTAACCTGAGGAGCCTTTGTGAACTCAGTAATTTCAGCGGCTTTGAGAGACTTCGCAGTAGGAGTGTTAGTAGTAGATGCCATTTCTGTATAACACATATAACCACGAAGAAGATGAACAAAAATGTCTTAATGTGAAAGCATTTTCCGTACAGATATTTTTGAGTTTTGTCCATTTCATTCAGACAAAAGATGCCTTAATGAAGATTCGGGTTTTTCTTGTTTTGAAAAGAAATGCAAAACGTAGAGAGCATTTGTTTTACAGTTTCAGTTTGAAGAAGAGATTCTGGAAAAACATATGAAGAACAAGTTTAAGATTTTTGTTTCAAACTTGAAGAACAACCATGAACATTGTGTTCATAAAATCATGAAAAGAAAATGATTTTATTTTAAAAAGGTTTCTTTTGTTTGACCTGTTAATAACAAGAATAAGATCGAAAACAAGTTTATTAAGAGGTAAATAATAAGAATATTAACCTTAGTTGTTGAAGATGAACAATTTCAGGAAAACGAAGAGTTCGAAATGCAACAGTGTTCTTGCTTGAAAGAGAAGTTGTTCGCGTAAAGGTAAAAATATAAACTCGATTGTGTTTATATAGTGAGAGTAGAGAGAGAAAAACTATGAGCGGGAAAGGTTTTTCATGATGAGACGGACACGTGTTTGCATATGATTGGTTAAGGAAAGCGAAACGTGCAAACGTGTGTCAGAAAAAGAACGTGCCAGGGTTTATCCATTTGATTACGTCACAAACGTCCTTTCATATTTTAGGATGTCTCTGAGGATTTAAAAACTCAGGGAAATTTTTGAAAACATGAAGCACTGAATAGAAATATCAGTGTTAGATTTAGAAATTTCAAAAGCATCACTGAAAGGAAGAGATATTCAGCGATGCAATTTATTTTGAAATCTTGCATTAATAAGCGAACGTCAGCGAGTAAGAGATAACATACCTTGATATCAGCGAATAAATTTTGTTCAGAGAGAAGATGATAGAAGGGGTCATATAAGATCATATTACCCCTAATCAAATGCGAACCGCTGAAGATTTTATTTTTCAAAGTTCAGCATTCCAAGCTCGCTGATGAGAAAGTTGAATCTTGTCTCATCAAGAGGTTTGGTGAAATGATCAGCTAACTGAAAGTCAGTTGGGATAAAATGAAGTTCTATATCACCATTCATCACATGATCTCTGATAAAATGATACCTGATTTCGATGTGCTTGGTCTTTGAGTGTAGTACTGGATTATTGGCTATAGTGATGGCACTTGTGCTATCGCAATATATTGGTATTTTCGAGAGTTGTAAGTCATAGTCCAGTAGTTGATTTCTCATCCACAAGACCTGGGAACAACAGCTTCCAGCAGCTACGTACTCAGCTTCAGCGGTTGAGGTGGACACTGAGTTTTGCTTTTTACTTGTCCAACTCACCAGCTTTCCACCTAGGAGCTGACAGCCTCCTGTTGTGCTTTTCCTATCCATTTTGCAACCTGCAAAATCACTATCTGAATAGGAGATTAGATCAAACCCTGAGTCTTTGGGATACCAAAGACCTAGGTTAGAAGTACCCTTAAGGTAACGAAAGATTCGCTTTACAGCGATCAAATGAGATTCCTTAGGTTCAGCTTGATATCGTGCACACAAATAGGTTGTGTAAATAATATCAAGTCGGCTAGCTGTGAGATACATCAGAGAGCCGATCATCCCACGTACATCTTGATATTAACAGGTATTCCAGAAGGATCCTTGTTTAGTGTCAGCGGTGGTGCCATGGGGGTTTTCATAGCTGAGCTCTGAGTTAAATCAAATTTCTTCAGCATATCTTTAACATACTTTCCCTGATTAATGAAAGTTCCTTTTTCATTCTGTTTTGTCTGAAGACCAAGGAAATATGTTAGCTCACCCATCATACTCATTTTATATTCAGCTTTCATTCTATCAGCGAAACGAGTACACAAGTCAGGGTTAGTGGAACCAAATATAATATCATCGACATATATTTGAAAAAGAATAATATGACCTTTTACTTTCCAGAAAATAGAGTTTTGTCGATTTTACCACGCTCAAATTTTTCGATAAGGAGATAAGATGAGAGAGTGTCATACCATGTACGAGGAGCTTGCTTTAAGCCATAGAGTGCCTTATCCGGTTTATAAACATAACCTGGATGCTTAGGATTTGAGAATCCTAGAGGTTGTTCCACGTAGACTTTTTCATTCAGCTTTCCATTTAGGAACGCTGACTTAACATCCTTTTGATAAACCTTGAAGTCTTTGTGTACATCGTAAGCTAAAAAGAGACGAATGGCTTCTAGTCTTTCCACTGGAGCAAAGGTTTCGTCGTAATCTATACCTTCCTCTAGTCTGTATCCCTGAGCAACAAGTCGAGCCTTGTTGTGGGTTACAGTTTCATGTTCATCCAACTTGTTTCGATAGACCCATTTAGTGCCTATTATTGACTTGTCAGATGGACGAGGAACAAGCTTCCAAACTTTGTTTCTTTCAAATTCAGTCAGCTCTTCTTGCATAGCGCTGACCCAGTTTGGATCTTGGAGGGCATCATCTGTTTTCTTTGGTTCAATCAGAGAAATAAAGTTAACAAATACGCAAATATTACATGCACTTCGTTGGGTCTGAACACCAGCGTTTGAATCACCAAGAATCTGATCAATAGGATGATTTATAGTCCATCGCTGAGCAGGAGCATAAGTCGCTGACTCAACCTGAACTTGAGGAGCTGAAGATGAGGCTTCAGCAACTTCTGGTATATCAGCCAAGAGAGGAAGAGGTGCAGGTGGCATTTCATTCACTGAGTGCTGAGAAGTAGATGGTATGTCTGAGACAGAAGGTTCAAAAGCAGGCATAGTGTTTAGAGGGACAGCTGAGACCCATGAAGTTTCAGCTTCACTATTCTGCATGCTTGGGATGATGGTAGGATCATCATCTTCAGCAGGATGAGTATGAGATGGAGGAGTGAGAATGTCTTCTGAATCACCAAGATCAGAAAACATCCATTGATTTAGTTCTTCAGTATCAGCAGAAGGTCTAGAGTTCGTTGAACGTGATTCGTCAAAAGTTACGTGGATAGTTTCTTAAACAGTTTGTCTTCTACGATTTGAAGACTCTGAAGGCTTTGGAGACTGAGGAGTATGCAAGAAAGATTCCATCATCAGCCTTTGGGTCAAACTTTCCAAGGGCATCTCTGTTGTTCAGTATGAAACACTGACAATCAAAGATGTGAAGAAAGCTAATAGAAGGCTTTCTCCCGTGGAAGAGTTCATAGGCTGTCTTTTTGAATCTTTTGACGATCAGCGACCTGTTTTGAGTGAAACAAGCAGTGTTGACAGCTTCTACCCAAAACTGAGTAGGTAGGTGAGAATCGCTGAGCATTGAACGAGCAACTTCGATGATAGTTCGATTTCGTCTTTCAGCGACTCCATTCTGTTGTGGTGTTCTCACTGAAGAAAAGTTGTGAGAAATACCCTTGCTTTCAAAGAAGGAATCAAGAGAACTGTTTTTGAATTCAGTCCCATGATCACTCCTTATTGAGCGAACGGTCATGTTGTTCAGGACTTCCATTTTCCTAACAAAGGTGATGAGCTCTTCAGGGGTGTCACTCTTAGAACGGAGAAACATTACCCAGGTATAGCGAGAGAATTCATCAACTATGACCAATGTATATTTCTTTCCAGCGATGGATTGTTTGTTAACAGGGCCAAACAAATCCATATGGAGAAGTTGTAGAGGAGATGACACTGAGGAAACTTGCCTAGACATGAAGCTTGCTTTGGTCTGTTTCCCTTTCTCACACGCTGAACATAAGGACTCCTTGGCGTATGAGTGTTGAGGTAGACAAGTGACCAACTCTTCAGAAGAAAGAGTATTCAGTGTCTTGAAGGTTATATGATAGAGCCTCTTATGCCATAGCCAGTTGACGTCAGATGAGGCTTTTAAGAAGAAACAGGAGTTCTCAGTGGTTGTAGAGTCCATGTTTATAACGTAAACATTTTCTAAACGATAACCGCTGAGAGCTATCTTCTCCTTTTTGTCCATGACAAAGCAGGATTCCTTAGTGAATATCACTTTGTTATCCTTGTCACACTGCTGACTTATGCTTAGAAGATTATGCTTCAGTCCTTCAACATATGCAACTCTTCCAAAGGTTGTTGTACCATTAGAGAGTACACCAAACCCTCGGGTATAGCCTTTTCCGTTTCCACCGAAGGCCTCTGAGGGACCCTTGTCTTCCTTATACTCAGTGAGCAGGTTCTTCTTACAAGTCATGTGTCTAGAGCATCCGCTATCGAGATACCAGATACCCTTCTTAACCTGCAAACAAAGGAAGATTAGTTTGACTTAGGTACCCATTTCATTTTGGGCCTAGATTTGTCAGTGGTGGTAGAGGAAGTGGAAGATTCAGCTTTGTTGTCAGTTTTCACTTTGGTTAATTTCTTAACCTCAGTGGTCTTCTTTGCCTTGGGGGCATTAATCTTCACCTTAGCTGTCTTTTCAGCTTTGGTGGCTGTGGGGCACTTACTAGCAACATGATTTGTAAGTCCACAGTGATAACATTTCCTATACCTAAAAGTAGCTTTAGGACTATTTGCATGCTTACCCGTTAATTTTAAATGAGCAGGGCCAGCACCAAGTATACCTTTGGCATTGGAAATGGGAGGAACGATTAGTTCTTCAGATTTCTTACCAATGATATGAACTTTGATTCTAGGAGTAGATCGCTGAATGAATCCAGGGGTCATATTCTTAGAAGCAGAGGGATAGCTCACTGAAGCTTTAGAAGCATTCAGCTTTGGTACAAAGGTACCCTTCTGAGGTTTTGGATAAACAATTTTCTCTTTACCTTTAGAAGCTAAGGTATAGATTTCCACAGGGATAGGAGATTTTAAAGAGGAACACTGAGAAGATGAAGTGTCAGGGATAGAGGAGACAAACATTCCAAATTTAAGCATGGAATGATCAGTGGTTGGTTGTTCAGCGTCAACCTTATAACCAAGACCACGTTTTTCACTCAGGGGAATCTGAGACTTAATTATCTCTGTGATTGTTGTTGAGGATTTATACCGTCCATCAACAATAGCTTTTTCAGCTTTTAATGCAGCGATAGCTTCTTCTCGTTCGATTTTGACTAGCTGATTTATATGAACTTGATCTCTTAAATCTTCTTCAATTTTAGAAAGATTTTCTATTTGAAGATGACAGAGTTTAAGTTTTTCAGCTAGATCAAGGTTCTGATTTTCAACAACAGTTTTGCCATTCATGGCATCATATAAACTCATGGTCAGGAGATCGATCTTTCGAAGACTATCAGTTTCATCAATATTTGAAATATTTGTAAAGAAAGAAGGTGATACCTTGGAGGTAGAGGATGAAGCAGATGGAATGTCAGACTTTTCTTCCTCTTCTTCGATTTTGTCCATGAGGCAGAGATTGGCTTCATCATCATCTTCAGAGTCAGATGATTCTTCTTCATCAGAAGCAGCCCAATCATAGGCAGCCATCAGGCCTTTGCCTTTCTTCTTAAAGCCTTTTAGCTTTGCGTAACTTTCTTTTAGCTTTTGATACTTATCATTTCTAGCCCTGGGGTTAGAGGATTTCTTGGAGAAAGTTGAGTTTCTTAAAACTTTCTTTGACCTGCACTCACTAGCAAAATGTCCTATAAGGTAGAAAGAGTCATAGATTTTAGATCCTTTGACAGCTTGAGACACATTGAATAACTGTCCCAGCTTTCAAGTAAACATTCTAAGAACTTTGTCAGAACTTCCAAGTTAGAATATTCCTTACCAACGGTTTCTAGATAAATTATTAAGCAGTTAAATCGTTGGTGAACTTCAGAGAGTGTTTCATTCTTACCACAAATGAAACTTTCGTACTGTCTTACCAGGTTGATCTTACATGAGTCCTAGACTTCAGTTGTATCTTCATATTGAACTCAGATTGTGTCCCACATGGATTTGGAGGTTTTCAGGTTCATGACGGAATGCTAGACTTTGTCAGGAAGAGCCATAGAGAGGATGGATCTAGCTTTGGTGTCGAGAGCCACTTTCTTCTTATCTTCATCAGTCCACATATGAATTTACTTTGGAACCAATCTTTCTGGAATAACAGCTCTATTCTTAGTGGCTGGAACTTCAGGATCAATTCTGATAGGAACGTATGGACCATTTTCGATATAATAAGGTATAGTTGGGTCTACACCTTCTAAGAAGAGTATCATCCTATTTTTCCATAGATAAAAGTTATCTCTGGAAAATCTGGGAGGTTTTGCAAGAGAACCATTATCAATATAGTTTGTGTTTGTGTTGGTAGTGATTATGAGAAATAGCAAGGAAGAGAAAAGATTAGTATAAGCAAGATCTTGTTTATGAGATTAAACAAATCTGCTCTGATACCACTTGTTGGTCCCGGAGGGTTATACAAGTTTGTAGAAGGGGGTGTTGAATACAGACACACAGATTTTTACTTTCTAAATTGTTTATTGATATAATCAAACAATTTACATCTTGTTGCGGAACAAGATTAAGGATTAACATAATCTAAACAAGTTAAGAACACTAAGTTTCTTGCACTAGAATTAAGATAGAAGGAGATAAGAATACTACGAGTAATATTCTAACACTAAGAGAGAAAGAAGAAGATGGCCGAGCACTTCATTTCTGAAGTAGGGTTCTTCTTATATACTGCATGCATTTAATGCAAAGCAGTATACCTTTACATGTGGCAGCAGCTGATTGGTTGCATGGTTTGACCTTTGTAGACAACCTTAGTAGCCGCATGGTGTACAGTGTAGAATCAGAGTTGGTTGTACGATTGAGGGCAAAAGGGATGTCCTTTCTGACAAATCGTACGGAGGCGTGCAAGGGGGAAAGACAAAAGTAACTTGTAGAGGAAGACTTCATGATCAGCGATTACTGAACAGTACTTTATCAGCGAGTGACAAAGTTCAGCGATGGCTGAAGTCTTCTACTTGTAACTTCACGTTGAGTGGACAAATCTTGAGTTCGCTGATATCCGCATCAGTTCATTAGTAGACTTGTCGCTGTTCTTGAGCTTGATCTTCGACTTCAGCGTAGAACATAGTTGACGTGAAACTTGTCTTCAGGGATCATAAGTAAACAACTAAACTATCAGCGATCATCAACAAGACTGAACAGGCTCAGTGCTTATGAATGAACAGTGTTCGCTGAATGTATAAAATAAAGAGCATGAGTTTCTCAACAGCGGTACTGTGGAGGCATAGTACTTATCAGCGATAGTGAAACTCTAATACATATTGACTACTTACAATTTTCACTAAGTGTTTAAAGGGTCATTATCAAATCACTGAGGGTTTGGATCAACAAGTACAGTTAAAATTTCGATAGCTCGTTTAGACCATTCGGATGGACAATGGTACCGAGTTCAAAAATCGTACGTTGGATGGCTACCTCTCTTCGATAGGCATCACTCACACCTTCTCTATCGCTCATACCCCTCAACAGAACGGAGTCGTGGAAAGGAGAAACTGTAGCTTAGTAGAAGCCGCTCGCACCATTTTGTCCAAGTTAAAGCTACCATTCTATCTATAGGCCGAGGCTGTTGCAACCGCCTGCTACATGCAAAACCGATCAATTCTCAACAAGCTATTCAACAAGACGCCTTACGAGATCATCAACAAACGCTTTCCGAACATCAGTAGTTCCATGCATTCGGATGCACATGCTACATCATGAACGACAAGGACGATCTCGGGAAGTTCAGCCGTAAAGCGGACGAAGAAGTGTTTATCGACTACTCGACTCAAGCTCAAGCATTCGGCGTCTACAACAAGCGCACAAAGACCGTCATTCAGAGTGTAAATGTGATGTTTGACAAAGCGATTGACTACGCTTCTGAATAAATCAGTTCAGAACCTGCATTAACTGGCGTGTTTGCTTCCGAACATTCTCGTTCGGGATCTACACAAAATCCAGTGAATCCAGATCATGCCTCTACGTCAAAATGACATCTTTCTGATTTGGATTTACTTTTTGAGCATTTCTATGATGAATTCTTTAATAAGATTAATACAAATGTTCATGTGAATAACTGGAATGGAGTCGCGCATATTGAGGACTCTACAAACATCACGGGTGAATTGACGTCAACTAGCTCTCCATCCACATTTATGCACATCCCCAGAGCTCAAGTGACACTACATCCGAAGCTGAGCCTACACCTGAAGTCGCTGTCAATATACCGAACACTCCTGCCAATTCTTCTTCTAATACACACTTGGGTCAACCCTCTTCTTCGGAGGTTTTCCAACCACCTGCGAATCCGGCACCATCCCTGCCAATCAGCAAACCATCGTCACTTAAAGCCATACAAGACCTTCCCCTCGGTAACTATGTGGATCCGAACACATCTCACGTAACTGCTCAACCGCTTCCACATACCACAAAATGGACACGCGCACATCCCCTTCATCAAATCATTGGCGACCCCTCTACACCAGTTCAGACGCGTGGCGCCTCTGGTAACTTCTGCCTCTTCTCTGGTTTCCTTAGCCGCATCGAGCCTACAAATGTCTTAGAAGCACTCAGTAATCCAGACTAGGTAATCACGATGCAAAAGGAGCTCAACCAATTTGAGAGCCTCCGGGTATGGAGACTTGTCCCACGACCGACGAACAAGACGGTGATTGGCACCAAGTGGGTATTAAAAAACCAGAAGGATGAAGATGATATTGTGGTTCGCAACAAGGCCCGCCTTGTGGCAAAGGGATACTGAGAGTTCTACATTACTGCATACAAACAGTAGAAATCAACAAGTAGAAGCAATCAAAATGATTTCAACTGGTCATCCAATTTACTTTGAATAATAGAGAGAATTACAATACGAATAATATGAATGATAATGACGACTAGCTTATTTTCTAACGCTAATAAGGCATTATATACTTAGGGCCTAAACAACCAAGCTTATGGCCCGTTAACACATTTAAGCCCATAATACACCATTTACATAATAAGCCCTTGAACTTCTATTCAACACGATTTTATCCCTATCAATCTCCCCCTTTGAATTGAAGTTCGAGTTCGCGCCGGTTCTTGACGTATCTCTTTCGTAGCGCAAAGTAGATCTGGAAACTTCGGATGGCTCGGCATTAATCGATGCGATCTTCAACCAATTCTAAAGCTTCTCGTACGGTTGTCTCGTTTGGATTGGAGACAAACGTCGATTTTTGATTTTCGGATTCGTTGGTGATGATGTTTTGAATAGCATATCTGACTTTGAGGAGCGTGCCATCACAGAATCTGTCGACGTGGCTGAAGCGGAGAAACCTCTTTTCTTTCTGTTAATTGAGGTATACTATCCCAAATTCTGGTTCTAGAAGTAGTGAGTTCTAGGGATACATCTTCAGCTTGGATGCTTTCAGATTCGGTTTCCGCAGGTTAATCTTCTTATTTCTGTGCTCGATTCCCAATTGGATGTCTGTGATGTAAGAAATCACTACTTTGTGTAGCAGGAATCGACGGACAACCTCGAGCACTTTGGTAACATGAAAAGGTCAGATGGTTCGGGTTCGGAGATCTTTCAGTATAGTGTGGAAGTCGAACGGTCTGAGGTTCTTAAAGTCAGCTTCGGAAAATCTCCATTCATTTCCGTCTTCACGTCGAACGGTGAGTACTGGAAACATGACTCTAAGGATTCGGCCGGTTTGGATGTGGAGCACTTCAGTGATCTTGTGCTTTATTCGAACTTGGCTAACTGGCAGACACCGCTTCATTGCATTTACGTACTGGCTTTGGTATTCCTTGTCGAACTTGGAAATCCCAATGCAGAATGTTGGCCCGGTAGGGTGTAACCTGTAAACAAAGAACTTCTTTAGAGATTCCTCCAGGTGAGGAATAAGGATCATAATCTTCCCCCATCGGATTTGTTGCTGTGGAGGAGGAGGTTGATCAGAAGTTGTCGGTTGTTGAGGAGATGTCGGAGTTGTAGCAGTAGAAGTCTCGGGAATCTGTGAAGTGTGGGCAGGTCTACCATACAAGTTTTGCAGCAAGAACTGGTCGTAGTCGATGTCGTCGTTGGCATCCGTGGGAAATACTAGATTTACCTCGAAGTTTATCGCACTAGTGGCTTTTTGATACCATGCGTTTTTGGCTTCCAGGTCAATCTCTGAGTCGGGATCAATCAGGTTAGGAATATCCCCTTCCAGTGCAGTGTATACGACCAGCGCCTGTGAATCTCCCTCGGGCTTTTCAACCATCGGGTCTTCATCGTCTGAGATATCCATGTCTATCTCCATTTCAGCTAAACTCAACTGGGCTCCAAGTTCGTCTTCGGTTGCAGTTGCCACAGCTGATGGTTTCGGTTGAACCGTTGCAGTTTTAGTGAGGATTGGTTTGGACTCAGGCAGTCTCTATCCCTTGTTCTCCCCCTCACGGTGATCAGGATCATCCTGGTCATCATGCCGTCTCTTGCGTCCGCCAGCTTGACCCGTTCACGTGTCTTCGAGTGAGCCGACTCTTTCAGACAGAAGAGTTAAGGCTTTATGAACGTCCTTAAGAGTCGAATCAAGCTGGTCCAATCTGTTAGTCATGGATGACGAAGGAGTAGATACCTAGAAGCGTAGAACTGATACCAAGTTTGCTTCAGTAGAGGCATCGGTGTCAGTGTGCTGGAGCAGTTGAGACAGAATCATAGTCTTGAGGGTGTCAACCAAATAAGATGGCTGAACGAGAGCCGGTGGAGGTGTTGGTGCGGTATCAGGTTCAACTACCTTCTCTTTCCCTTTAAGCAAGCTTTTTAGTTTGTCGAGCTCTATGGTGAACTGTTGCTCTATGGCCTCGCGGACAGCCTTTAGGGCGCCGTCCAGATATCCCCTTGACATTACATCGGGTAACTTAACTCCGAGATCACTTAGATTACCCGTTGAGGCATCTACCTTAGAGGTAGTGCCACTTACGTTCACGGATGGCGAAGGTGTGGTCGTGGTAGGATTTCCTTCCGATCCTCGTGTTCCGCTCAAAGGCGGAGACACTACGAAAGTTCCGATCGGGTCACGAAGAACACCGATTTGTAGAATCTCGTCCTGTGTCATAGCCGAAGAATGTATGATATCAAGTGGCTCTAGACTCGAACGTGCAACAAAACAAGGCGAGACCGGGGGAGGCTGGGCTCATGTTTCAATACCAGTACTCTCCAAGTGAGAGATCGGTAGACGTTGTGCTAAGTCCCCGTGTGATTGTTAAACACCCGTCTGTTGAGAGATGGATGAGTGGCTAGGGAGGTTGTGCAATTGCGCCGCTAGGTCCATGGCGGCTTCTTCAATACCTTGTCCTAATGGATGAGACAAGATAGCAGATGTGGCTACATGGCTGACGCTGGTTTGGGGTCGCTCACGAGCCTCTCTAGTCCTAATGCTCGTTCTCTCTTGATTTTGTTTTGATCTCCATTCTCTCCGACTCGCCTGTTCAAGATGTTCAACTAATACTCCCTCTTCTCTCCTTATGTCTTCCGTAATAGGCTGGGATGTAGCAATGATAGGGGGTGTGGGTGAGTCATAAGGAGATCCTTCAGTCATTAGAGGTCGACAACCGATACGGGGTGGAATCAGGGATGCACAGATGGCTAGATCCGTATCGGTGTCAGTGTCGGTTTCGACAGTTTCGATCTGGGCGAATGGTGACATCAGTTCTGTTGTGTTAGTGCCGGGATCCTGTTTGAGTATAGGGGCAGTGACAACCGGGACCTCGTGTAATCTAGTCGACGGTCCGGCTTCGTCAGTCGTTAGGGTGGATTGTATGCGGGGTTGTTGGCTAGATCCGGGTCGGCTGGAATGGGTAGTACTGGCATACGTATCCAATGCACCGCCCACGCCTGTTCCCCTCCCATGTACTCTCAACACACCCCGTCCGAGAGCCCCAGCTACCCGGACTCTACCTCCTCGAGTCCTCGGACCCTCACGCCTCTCAGGTCTATGTCCCTGGGAGGTCCCTCCGGCTCTGGCTGGACCATGGGAGCTCCTAACACTCTCCTATATTCCAACACACTCTCCTATATTCAAACACACTCGTTGCATTGGGGTCCGCATGTGCCAGTAGAGCTTTAGGTAAGGGCATTGGTTGGATGTTGGACGGGTTGCGAATCACCAGATATCGTAATGGAAAGGGAGGACATACCTGATGGTTAATACGTCTCGGTATGTTGGGATTCGCGTCCGTATGTTGTCTGACGGGCAATGAGAGGAATCGTGGGTATGGTAGGAACTTTTTCTGCTTTGTCACACCGATCTGTCTGATGGCCTGAACAAGTTCGTGCCATATCACCATCGCGTAGTCGATGTGCCTATTGTTGCATACGGCATGGAAGAGCCGTATGAAGTCCCCAGTACACTGATCTATGCCCCTCCATATGGATGGGAGACACCTGTTCATAATCGTGAACAGCGTGTACCAGATGGGCGCTAGATACTTGCGGTTGAATGCTGAGGGGCGGTCAAGTGCGTAGTTATAGCCAAGTGCTCGGATGTCGACGCAGAGAGTCGTTTCATTGACCGCGGGGTCGTAAGCTTGATGTCCGCCGACAGTGGTTCAGGCAGTGATAGGAGCCGTCTAAAGGATTCTGGTGTGAGCTTGAAGGGCTGATTGTCGATCATCGTCGTGATTGTTTGTGTATTTGCAGCCGTGACGACTTGGGCTGAAAGCCATACTTGATAGATGTACAAAACCGGGACGTTGGTCGTTGCAGTGAGGGCCTCGCGGAGAGGGTGACCAAGAAGAATGTCCACGACCACACGGTGTTGTGGTCGGAACTCGGCAGCGTCCAATTGATGGTTGTTGGCTTCGATTTCAATGCCATGGTCTGGTTGGACCAATGCATTGTCAGCTTCCTCGTCGATGAATTCCTCTTGAGGAGGAATTTGCTCTTGAGGTGGTTGTTGTTCTTGATCCGCCATTTAAAATTCCTGAAAAAGAACAGTGTTAGCAAACATGCGGATGAACAATTGTCGGTGCGTACCTTTGCAAAAATTGGCTCAATCTGGAACAGAATGAGGACTGGCAGTCAAAACAGGGTACTGTACTGTTTGAAGTGGAAGTGTCCGGACATACATCATATGGAAGCACAGAGTATCCGGACATAAAAAGTGTCCGGACAAAATAGAGTCCGGACAAACTGGGTATCCGAACAATTGGGGTATCCGGATGATTATGAGTTACCGGATGACAGTGGTTACCGGACACCTCTCACAATCCGGATAGTTGAACTTACCGGAAACCCTGAGGTTTTCGGACAACTAGGGTTACCGGGTGTTGGTGGTGTCCGGATAAAATATCTAATGTTATGGTGGTTTCCGGATGAATTGAATGTGTCCGGATAGTTTGAAACTATCCGGACGACATTCAGTGAGTTCAATCTTGCCTAAATCCAATCCTAACCATATATCTAAGCTATCTAACAGCGTCGATTCTAGAATAGATGCATACGAAAGCCTGTAAATCGATCTAAAACAAGGTAAATGAACCGAATGTGAGTGACGCTAAAAGGGGTTTTCGTAAACCCTGAATCGACTGGACATACGGTCGAAAGGTGCAAATCTGTGGATGAATAAGGCAAAAATGAGATCGACACGAATGGAGAGAACGTACCTGAGAAGTGGAGTCGAAATCGATGATCAAGTAGCAGTTCCAGTTGGTTCCCGAGTGAGATCTTTCAAGGGAGAATGAGAGAGGGCTTAAGTGATTCTGGAAGTGATGAATATGAATGAGTTTGGATCCATTTTATATGGGGTTTGACTTTCCGGATGGATTACCCGTATACCTATCCAACCCGGATAGGTGTCCGGTCCGGAAACCTATCCGGATAGGAGTATCCGGGGACTTATCCGGAAACTTTGAGAAAACAAGAAAATTTCAATTTTAGCCCCTGGTCTTTTCAAAATTCCTAAACAATATCAGTTCGGTTGTGAAAGAACATTCTCTCGCTCCCCCTTAAACTGAGTATGTGGATTTCTCTGCTGCCCCTCGGATTGTGCATGTGAGTGCAACGGAGAGACAAACACACATAAAAACTTTTACAAATATAAAGAAAAACTGTGTGTCGCTCCCCCTCAAATGATGAACATATATGATTTTTGCTCCCCGTTGGAATGTGCGAGTAGACTGAAATGAAACACGCTTGGAATGTCCACAAAAAAAACTTTTGAAAGTTAGAAAAACAGTTGTGTGACACTCCCCCTCAAAAGTAGAATGTACTGACCTGATACTTGTTCGTGCCCCCCCCCCCCCCCCTGAACACATGAGCAGCTTCTGAAAGCACATATATAACCAAAATAAAGTAGACGACAGTATTAAACATAAAAGGAAACATACACTAAAAGAAATCAAACAGACGAAATCTACCTAATTAATACAGAGACCTAACCGAAAAGTGTACACGTGACAAGTAGAATACAGATGCGAGAAAGTGTATACTCAATCATCTGGAGTGTAAACAACATATGATGAATAGACAGTTTCTTGTAGGTGTATGGAACTTGTATCGGGCACACAATTAGATCAAATCTTCAGATTTAGCATACCTAACCTGGACACTAGATAATTAAAGAGTTTTTTGTCCAGGGGTTTTGTAAACAGGTCTGCTAACTGATGTTCTGTATTCACAAAGTAGAGTTCAACTGTACCTCTTTCGACGTGATCCTTGATAAAATGGTACCGAACATCTATGTGCTTCATCTTTGTATGCTGGACCGGATTGCTGGATATGGCAATGGCGCTCTTCGAGTCGCAGTAAATGGGCACCCTGGTGTATGTAAACCTGTAATCCTTGAGTTACGTACGCATGCATAAAACTTGTGAAGAACCGCTTGCTGCGGCTGTTAATGCCAAAAATCGCACCAAAGGGACAACTTAAGGTCGACATGGACTTAAACAACTAAATAAAGAATCTTTCGACGAGACGTGCGACGAGGATAAAAATAAAGGAACACGGGATTTGATGATGCAGGAAAAACCTCAATCGAGGAAAAAACCTGCGGACGACAGTGGGTGTCGTCGCTGCACTATGGTCGCCAATCAGGGGCGATGTCATTGGATACTGGTGTCGATCGTACAGTGATTACAATACAAATGAAGAAAATGCTTCGAAATGTAAAGTACAAATGTTTGAACGTAAAAACAGGTGTTTGTCGTGTGAATACAAAGTGTGAACTGCTGGTCGAGGGGTGTTGTCGTGCGTCGAGAGCGATACTTAGAATAATGGTTCTTCACTTCAGATGCTCTTGAATATTGCTTCGGTTGTTAATCGCCGGATATTCGATGTGTATCGGATGTAAACTGATGATCCTTGATGTGAAGACTTAGCTTGGTATTTATAGTCTTCACGTCATTGATTAGCTCCATTAATGCTTTGATCAACGGCTACAACGGCTGGAAACGGTCGCCGAAGTGATTATCCATAATGTTCTTCGTCCGTTACGACGGCTTGCTGTCAATGGCTTTGACTCCTGCATTAAATACTTAACAAACGTAACAGTCAAGGTTAACGTTATCTTGTAACGGTCGTGCGGGACGGCGACGCTATGGTCGAACGTCGTAAGGAACTCTCGACTTACCTTTTAGGAGGGATGACGATGGTGTTCTAGGTCTTCGTCGAGACCTTATCTTAATACAAGATATAGCCCCTAATCGTACGTCTTACCTATTCTGTGTCGCGGTCGAGCGACGTGATTTTTTGCCCAAACCGTTTGCCCCCAAAATTTGAAAAGTGAATGTCAACTTTAAGTCTTAATTTTGCTTGTCGAACACTTAGACTTGTGACCTGGGTTGACGGACTTACCTGGTTGTCATGGAACTAGACCGGTTCGCCTTTAACTGAACGAGAAGTTGAAAAGTTATGACGTCATACTGATGCACAATGATGCTTACCAGCTGTCAAGGACAGGTGTCGAAGATCCGGGTGGGCATGCGATATGACGGGGACGCACGGCAGTCATCCAGGGATTCGATTTGATGCGATTGTTTGTATAAATAAAGATCACGACGGATCTTTTCTTGCTATATTTCGATGTGTTTATTTGGGAAGAGATTTCGCCTTGATTACTTTCCGTTCTTCGTCTGAACTTACTCGAATTGTTGCCAATCTTTGGCCTAGTAGAGATTGTTCGAGGTGTAGAGTGTTTATATAACACATTGCTTTTCCGCTTTGGTTTTTATCGGTTGTCTCCTTCGTTTGATAAACAATGTCGATTGAACCAGAGATTTCTATCGTGAGTCAGGAGGATTTAGATGCCTTTAGGCGTCTACCGAAGATCCCTGCGGAAGTAGAGTTAACCATTCCATGGGATATACGTCCTGAGAATTGTCCCGAAGGATGCTTCGTGATATACGAGTATCCCTTCAAAATAGGGTTTGAGTGGCCGTATTAGGATTTATCTAAGAACTTCATGCGATATTTTGGCCTGCCACCAGGGCAGTTGATGCCCCAACATTGGCGGGTTTTTCTCGTTATCGAGCGATTGTCTGCAAAGTGGGATCCACCTATGACCCTGAATGATTTATGGTTGGCTTATCATGTTAAGAGAGACAAGAATTGGCGTTACAGTCCGTATTCCAAGTTTAAGGGTGACCGCACTATGGTTTTGGGAACTGGCGTCAATGATCGTGGGTGGAAATCGAGATATGTATTCGTGCTTATTGACTCGCTTGACATCAATAGCAAATGGATTCGTCCTGACTGGAACATGGGAGGTATGCTTTTTCGATATATGTCACTGTTTGGTTCTTCCGCTTTCTATTTACTCATTGCTTTTTGTCGTCTTCAGAGATTCAGTACGACGCCTTGCACCCGAACGAGGGTTCTCGAGCCAAGGTCGACAGATTCCTGAGTTATAGTACTGATGAACGATCTTTCGTCACGTGGCAACCGGCGGCCGAGGACGAGGACGCGATGGGAGATTCTGAAGAAGAGGAAGAGGAGGATGAGAGGGAAGAAGCGACTGGTAAACGTATCGTAGTGTTTATTTTACTTTGTTTACTCTTTCCGCCTGACGCTTCATGTATTTTTTGATCAGTGCCGACCAGGAGGAAATCGGTCTATAGGGTGAGAGGGGAGCAGGTTATGCGTGCCCTTCGGGGTGAAAATGTTTCGACAGCTGGGTCGAGGGAAAAGAGAACCCGGAGGACAGTCCTGAGGGAACCGTCGTCTAGGGTTGATAACTCACCAGGAGTTGTTCTGCCTAAGGATGCGAGGGCGTCATCCAGCCGTCCTGGCGCGATGGACGCGACACCGGCAAGTTCGGCGCCTCCGGCGACAATGACGAGACCGGTGTTCAAGATGTCAACCCTATCATCTGCCGTCAGGGGCGAGGGTTCATCAGCCGAAGTCGCGACGGTTAATTTTTCATTGCCGTCGGGCTTTATGGCGGATGGTGTCCTAGACGGGACGACGTTGTTTCCTCATTTGGAGAGCTGTTTGATTCCATCTTTCCGGGAGCGTTTTCACAGGGTTCCGGCCGGAGAGATAGGATCTCAGGTTGCCAGTCTGGCGTTCTCAGTAAGTGTCAATCTTTCATGACTTGTTTCAATGTTCGATGTCGTTCGTTGTCTAACACTTTTTCGTGTATTTTTAGACGTTCCAATCGTCTCTGGCATTGTACGCTGAGATGTCGAAAGCCGAGGAGTTGGTGGCGTCTGCTTTGAAAAGGGAGGAGGCGGCGTTGGAGAGAGTGAAGGCGGCTTTAGATAGGGAGAGGTTTGCCTTGGCACGTGCTGACGAGCTAGCCATCCAGCTCTTCGATGCTCAGTATGAATTGCAGGAGATTCGTGCGGGAGGAGTGGCAGATGAAGATCCTCGGGTCGGGACTTCGAGCAGGGATACGACCGATGTTCCCCCTGTCGTCTAGAATTTTCCTTTTCTTGTTTATTTTTCCATTCGACCAATCAGGGATCGAGTATGTATATAATGATTTGCTTAATGAATATATCTTTTGCTTATGCTTTATTCGAATCACATTTGATTATAAAGTTGAACATAAGATACATATGAAATCATGCGAGTAAGGCGCTCATTGTAATACGATAATAAGAACGTAAAACAAATAAAAACACGCGATTAAAGCATCCATTCAGGGTATAAAAGCTAAGAAACTTAGATGTAAGTTATTTAGGCTTTTGCGATTGTACGACGAGATCGTACGAGGAATTTGCGTCGTATGCCCCTGTAGAGGGATGGTCAGGGAAGAAAATCCTTTTATGTCGTGCGATTCTGCGAATTTAAAGTCATCTAGTAGACTTAATGATTACTGCCATGCGAATCTGCGATAATCTGTCGTGCGATTCTGCGATAAAACGATGTCGGGGGTTGGTCGTTGGCTAGCCAACGACCCTCCGATGCTTAAGTCAGTAAACGTTTTGTGAGAAAAAATCGTATGAAAAAGAGTTAGAGAACGTACCATTTCAGACTCTCTCTATTTGCCCCCTGTCATTTATTACCTTATTCTTTCTGGGAGGAAAAGATAGGTTTTAAATGATAGAATGACACGGAGAAATATCGTCCTGCGTTGACTATGTTGTCGTGCGACCGGGCACCATAGTAGACTTATCTCTGTGAAAAAGATATTAATTTAGGGATAGAGGAACGAACCTGTCGAGAGCCTGATCTTGTGACTTTGGTTTATTTTCGCGGCTTCAAGGTAAACTTGTAGCACTCACGAGCGACTTTTGGCTCACTCTTAATCGATGTTATAGGCCGATGCACAATCGATGACACTGAACTTGGTCTGCTTGTTGACTCCTCCGGCGTAGATGGGCAAGATTATCTCTCCGAAGGTGCTCGTCGCTTCTCCATTGAAACCGACCAAAGTCGTCGAACGTCAGGTGATTTCCGAGCGATCGATTCCCATGGCTTTGATGGTGTTGAGAAAAATAACATTTGTTGAGCTGCCCCCGTCGATTAAGACTCGGCGCGTTAGACAGTTACCGACCGTGATCTGAATGATCAACCCGTCGTGATGCTTCTGATACGAGTCACCAAGGTCGACGTGGTCGAACACAATCTTCATGACTTCTAGCTCCAAATCTCCTTTCGGTCTAGACGAGCGAGGAATAGGCCAATCGTTGGGTGCCTGACTGGCATGATGCTTGGCCGCGGAATACGTCAGACCACATACGTCTGAACCACCGGTGATGCAATTGACGACTTTCGCGTGCTCGGGGGTCGACGGTCGATGGCTATTAGCTGGAACAGCGACATCGTCGATGATATCCTTGAGATTTCCTTTCGGGAAATGATACGCCAATTCCTTCTTCAATGCGATACAATCGTCTGTCGCATGATCATGATCGACGTGGAAGTCGCACCACTTTGATTTGTCTTTTTTAGCATCGTCCAGGTCGGACTTCCTTGGCCATCGAATGGTCGCTTGGGAACTTTTCAGAGCTTCAACTAGGTCCTTTGTAGATCCTTTGAATCCGTAAGAGGATATCTTGGGGTACTGACTGAACTTAGTCGTGGTCTTGGCCTCTGCTTTCGTCTTGAAACGAACATTTGAAATTTGGCGCGCTGGCTCTATTCTGGAAACAGTCTTTGTCTTGAACTCTGGCTTTCTGACGCCTAACGACTTCTTGTCGTCAGTGTGCTTGAGACGACAGGAGGCATAATCCTCGACTCTCATATATGCGAAGGTTCGAGCTCGGACGTCTTCGAAAGTCTCTGGGGGATACTTGGTCAGATCGATATATAGACCTGAACTATCGTCTAGACCACGTTTATAAGCTTCGATCGCAGTTTTGATGTCACAATTGCGGATACTGATCATTTCGACATTGAATCTATTGAAATAACTTCGAATAGACTCATTGGTGTTCTACACGACATAGTACAGATCACTGGTCTGCTTTTCCATCTTACGACTGCTGGCGAATTGTCGGGAGAATTGGTTGACCAATTCGGCGAACGACCCGTTAGATTTGGGTTTGAGATTGATCAACCACTGGAGAGCTGGACCAGTGAGAGTCGCCCCGAAACTCTTGCACATGCATACTTCCTGGTACATGTGTGGAATCGAGATCGTCCATATGAGCTGCTTATACTGCGCGACATGCTCGGTTGGATCGGTCACACCCGAATACTTGGGAGTAAAGGCAGGAATGTTATACTTCTTTGGGACCTCGACGGTGGCGACCTCGTCGATGAAGGGAGACGCCTGATACCCCAAGCGAGGCTCGACGTCGAAAGGCACGGCTGCTCCAGGCAACTTGGCGAGCAAGGACAGGACGCGCTCATTTTGGTCTTCTAACATCTTCAAACGCTGGGCAATGGGATCGTTAAGATCAGGATTTGCCCCTGTCGAGGGATTGGTCCCTAGACTAGTGCCATTACCATGCAACGAACCATTGGTATCCCCGTTGAACGGGACAAAATATGGCTACGACCCATAGTGGAATTGCTGCGGTCCATTTTGAAACGATTGTGGTCCATGCTGAAATGGATGCGTGCTCTGCTGGAAGGATTGTGATCCTTGGTGGAAAGGTTGCGAACCACTTTGGAACGGCTGAGAAAACGACTGGGATCCATTCTGAAATGGATGGGCGCCACCTTGCAGTGGTTGGGATCCATTGTTCAGGGGTGGTGGTCGGATGTGCTGAGGGGGAATCTGCCCAGACTGGGGATTCGGAATGAACGGACCCGACTGCTGATTCTGCATGAATGGACCTGGATGCTGATTCTGCGTGGACGGGCCTGGTCCCGGACCTGGATTCTGGATGAATGGTCTAGGACCATCCTGGGTCCAAAAGGATTCCTTAGCCTCGCGATCTCTTCAGCTGCTCTGCGATTCTGCTCTGCCATTGCATTGAGTTGATTCCTGGCAACCTCGAGCTCCTGATACATCTGAGCGACGGCTTGCTGCGGATTTCCAGGGACTACCATTTTCCAGCAACAGAAAATAGAGGAAACTCCAAGAAACTATTAGTAGAATGCACGTACGTCGAGGATTTTCTCTAGATGTAGTCCCACAGATGGCGCCAAACTGTTAATGCCAAAAATCGCACCAAAGGGACAACTTAAGGTCGATGTGGACTTAAACAACTAAAGAAAGAATCTTTCGACGAGACGTGCGACGAGGATAAAAATAAAGGAACAGGGGATTTGATGACGCAGGAAAAACTTTAATCGAGGAAAAAACCTGCGGACGACAGTGGGTGTCGTCGCTGCACTATGGTCGCCAATCATGGGCGATGTCCTTGGATACTGGTGTCGATCGTACAGTGATTACAATACAAATGAAGAAAATGCTTCGAAATGTAAAGTACAAGTGTTTGAACGTAAAAACAGGTGTTTGTTGTGTGAATACAAAGTGTGAACTGCTGGTCGAGGGCTGTTGTCGTGCGTCGAGAGTGATACTTAGAATAACGGTTCTTCACTTCAGGTGCTCTTGAATATTGCTTCGGTTGTTAATCGCCGGATATTCGATGTGTATCGGATGTGAACTGATGATCCTTGATGTGAAGACTTAGCTTGGTATTTATAGTCTTCGTGTCATTGATTAGCTCCATTAATGCTTTGATCAACAGCTACAACGGCTGGAAACGGTCACCGGAGTGATTATCCATAATGTTCTTCGTCCGTTACGGCGGCTTGCTGTCAATGGCTTTGACTCCTGCATTAAATACTTAACAAACGTAACAGTCAAGGTTAACGTTAGCTTGGTCGAGGTCGCATGGTTCTACACGACGGTCGTGCGGGACGGGCGACGCTATGGTCGAACGTCGTAAAGAACTCTCGACTTACCTTTTAGGAGGGATGACGATGGTGTTCTAGGTCTTCGTCGAGACCTTATCTTAATACAAGATATAGCCCCTAATCGTACGTCTTACCTGTTCTGGGTCGTGGTCGAGCGATGTGATTTTTTGCCCAAACAACGGCCACGTATTCTGCCTCGGCAGCAATGTAGAGACGCACTGCTGTTTCTTAGATACCCAACTCACCAGACTGTCGCCTAAGAACTGCACATGTCCCGATGTGCTCTTCCGATCCATCATGTTGCCCGCGTGGTCCGCATCAGAATATGCCGAAAGCTCAAAACCTGTCTCTTTCGGGTACCACAAGCCAAGATCAGCAGTACCTCTCAAATAACGAAAAATTCATTTGACAGCGATTAAGTGAGACTCCTTAGGTTTTGATTGAAACCGGGAGCAAAGAAATGTCGAAAACATGATATCCGGTCTACTAGCTGTTACATACATTAATGAACCGATCATTCACCGGTACATTTTTGTGTCCACATCCTTTCCGTTAGGATCGGCGTGAAACTTTGTACCGGGTGCCATGGGAGTTTTAATTGGTGAGGACTGTTCCATCTGCAATTTCCGAAGGATATCTCGGATGTTCTTAGCCTGATTTATGAATATCCCGGTCGACAGTTGTTTAACTTGAAGACCGAGGAAAAAATTCATCTCACACAACATACTCATTTTAAAATATTGTCCCATTAGAGTGGCAAAGTTCATACAGTACAGCGGGTTAGTAGAACATAAGATTATGTCATCATCATACACTTGAACTAACACTATGTGACCTTTTTCGTTTTTAATAAATAGTGTTGTATCGATTTTACCTCTTGAAAATCCCGATTTTATTAAAAACTTAGACAACGCATTATACCAGGCCTGTGGAGCTTGCTTCAAACCTTATAGCGCCTTGTCTAGAATGTAGACATGATTAGGCTTCTTTTCATCCACGAACCCGTCCAGTTGTGAAACGTACACCTCTTCCTTGATCTCGCCGTTGAGGAATGCGGTCTTCACATCCATTTGGAAGACCGTGAAGTTTTTATGCGTGGCGTATGCAAGGAACATACGTATTGCTTCGATTATTGCCATCAGAGAGTATGTCTCGTCATAGTCTATCCCTTCTTGTTGACGGTATCCCTTGGCCGCGAGACGCTCCTTGTTCCGTACGATGATGCCATCCTCGTCCTTCTTGTTCTTGAAGATCCATTTTGTGCCGATCACCGTCTTGTGAGATGGACGTGGGACAAGTCACCATAGTTTGAGGGACTCAAATTGATTGAGTTCCTCCTGCATGGCCATGACCCTGTCCGGATCTTCTAATGCTTCGGAGACGGTTGTAGGCTCGATCATGCTCAGGAATCCAGATAAGAGGAAGAAGTTGGCCGATGCGCCTCGTGTTTGAACCGGAGTAGAGGGATCACCGATAATTTGTTGCAGGGGATGAGCTCTTGTCCATTTGGTGGTGTGTGGAAGCGGCTGTTGAGTGGAATGGGATGTGTCCGGATCCACATAGCCACCAGTGGCAAGGTCTTGAACAACTTCAAGTGTAGCAGGTTGGTTTCTCGGAGGAGACTTGGGAGGATTCGTCGAAGGTTGAGCAACTTCTGGGTCCGGGGAAGGCAGAGGTTGATCAATGAGAGTAGTTGAGGAAGAATCTTCAGGAGCTATCTCCGGGTTTTTTACCGGTTCCTTCGGGGGGATGGTTCTATCAGTTGATGATCACGTTAAGGGCTGAGATGTCTCCAGAGTGATCGTTGGAGTGCTGGTCGAAGGCAGCGGACCAGAAAGATTCGCCGAGTCTTCAATTTTAGCAGCTTCAATCCTTGGTTGCACTGAGACACGAGGGGTAGAAGCGTTAAATAAATCATCATAAAAGTATTGAAACAATAAATCTAAATTAGAAATTTGAGCATTCGACCTAGATGCATGATTTGGATTTACTGTTGTTTGTGCAGATCGTGAACGTGAAAGTTCGGAAGCTAGCACACCAGTTAAGCAGGGTTCTGAATTGATTTGTTCAGAAGCCAAATCCGCGGCTTCGTCGAATGTCACGTTTACACTCTCAGTAACGGTTTTGGTCTGTTTGTTGTAAACGCGATACGCCTTAGCCTGCATGGAATATCCTATGAAAACTCCTTCGTCTTCCTTCGGACTGAATTTCCCAAGATCATCCTTGTCATTGAGGACGTAGCACGTGCATCTGAACGCGTGGAAGTACTTGATGTTCGGGATGCGGTTGTTGATGATCTCGTACGGTGTCTTGTTGAACCGCTTGTTGATGATGGAGCGGTTTTGCGTGTAGCATGCAGTTGACACCGCTTCAGCCCATAGAAATAGAGGTAGCTTTGACTGTGATAGCATCGTACGAGCGGCTTCAACTAGGGTACGGTTGCGTCTTTCCACCACTCCATTTTGTTGAGGAGTGCGTGCGGCCGAGAAGGTTTTCGAGATACCGACCATCATCAGGTATTCGTTCAACGTTTGATTTTTAAATTCCGTTCCGTTGTCGGTCCTGATGGTCTGAACTTGCTGTCGAAGGTTCAGTTGGATAGTCTTCAGGTGGTTGATAATCAGCTCTGGGGTTTCGTCCTTCGAGCGTAGGAACTTTACCCAAGTGTAGCGTGAGAAGTCATCCACCATCACCAAGATGTACTTCCGTTTGTTGATGCTTTTAACACGCATCGGTCCACACAAATCCATATGGATAAGTTCGAGGGACCGAGACGTGCTCGGAGCGTCCTTTGGTTTGTGCGTCGCTCGCTTCATCTTTCCCATTTCGCATGCCCCGCAGAGTCGGCCCTTCACGAATTAAAGTTCGGGCATGCCTTTCACGTGTCCGTCGAGCACCAGCTTATTGATGCTCTTGAAGTTCAGGTGCGAGAGACGTCGGTGCCAATTCTACGCTTGCTGTGAATTGGCCTTTGACATCAGGCAGACAGAGTCATCGGTCTTCAGGGCTGAGAGGTCGATGGTGTAGATGTTGGTCTTTCGCGTTCCAACCAGCAGTTCGGTTTCGTCGTCAGTGCAGATGCTACACCTTTTGGCTTTGAATCTGACCTCGAGATCTTTATTGCGGAATTGGCCGATGCTGAACAAGTTGTGTCCCAATCCCACGACGTATGAAACTTTCTTTATTGTGATCTTGTCTTGGACAATGTTGTCGTAGCCCAAAATCGGCGCCTTGTCATCGTTTCCAAATCTCACGTCTCCGCAATATTTTTCGGTGTAGTTCGTGAGCAGCTCCCTCCTCCCGGTCATGTGCTTGGAGCACCCAGAATCTAAGTACCACACATGACCGTCCTGCAAAAACGAGATTAGCGGACTTTGGGTACCCTTTTGAAAATGGGTCCTGGAGGGTTAGGTTTGACACCTGGCTGAGGAACCTGTTTTGAAGCAGGTTTCCTCTTGGGTGTAGGTTTAACCTCTGGTTGAGAAACCTGTTTTGAAATGGGTTTCCTTGTTTGTTCAGGTTTAACCTCTAATTGGGGACCCCGTTTTGAATTGTGTTTCTTTTTGTTTTTACGGGGTTTTCGTTTAGGTTCGGAATTGTAGACATGATAAGAACCAAACCAATCAGTTGAATTTCTGAAGTCATCAAAGTCATTCCAACCATAACTAGAACAACACAAGCAATCATGTGACAATTGGATCAATTGCTGAATAGAATAAAGTTTAATCGGAAATTTAATATCTTGTTCAACAAAATCATTCTTATGATTCAAAGCACAATCATTCGTGTTCATTCTAGGATAAAAGACGGTATTAAATGACTTCGACGCAACATTCTTCTTGATAGATTAGTTGCCTACCCACTTTGGTTTGTCTTGTTTAGCCCGACCATTTTTATCTGAAACATCATTAGAAGTATGGTCAGCAGAGGTTGAGTAGACAAGACGTTTATCAGTCGATCGACCGGTCTTTTGCTGCGGCTGTGATTGTTTTTGAGAACACGAATCAGTTTTAGAAACCTTGATCAAAGTCGGGGTCGTTTGTTTTGTAGAACATTCGCCTTTTTGAAAATTGACCGGACGATTTACCGCTGGCGAAAGAAAGTCGGTATGACTTGGAAGAGGTTTGTCAAATAGAAATGATTCAAACTCTTCATCAGAACTACCCTCGGAATTCAAAAATTTGGAAAAATCTATATTCGGAATCAATAGACTTAGATTGGTCGAGGGAGGTGAGGAACATGTTGGGTCGGTGTGCTTAGGTGAATCTGGTGCGGAAGCTAAGAAAAAATCATAGTTTAGATTCTTTAAAACACACTCATCTTGAGACCCTTTACCGTTTAAAGAGGTTGTTTTTCCAATGAAAGCTTTGCACGAGGATGTGTCAGACGAGTCTGAGGAAGATTCGGGCGAAATCGTCTTTTCTTCTTGGAGTAGGTCAATCTTCTCTTGAAGTTGACCATTTCTCACATGCTCCTTCATTACTTCTGTCGCCAAAGCAGACAGTTTTGATGTGAGCCGATCGATTTCATTCCGAAGGATTTCCTGTCCTTCAACCGACACATACTCGGTTTTAACGGATTTAAGTGCCTCAAGATCGGTTATGAGAGCTTGTTTTTCCTTTTGAAAACATGATCTTTCGTTCTCGAGTGACTCCTCTAGTTCGACTATTTTTGCTTCCAAAATGAGAGGCGGGACACAGAGTTTAAACTCGTCCGTCTCAGTTTTGGATTCAGGTGCTTGAGCCTCATCCTTTTTGGAGGAATCATTGGGTGTAGCAACCATATAGCCATCAAAGTAGTCATTCGAGAGGTATTTCTTTGGATTTTTCTTGTACGACCAGTTCATAGGCTCGTAGCAAAAAGGAAGTTGCATTTTGGTGGTATGTTTGCGCTTGTATTCCTCAGTTTCCTCTTCTTTCTCTGGTTCAAGAGGACCAGTCCATTGGATTTGGTATTCAGGATACTTCTTAGCTATACTAAGACAATTAAAGTGATAAAGTGTCGGTGTTTTAGCTATACCATTTTTCAAGTACTGAGGGTTGTCGTATCCGATACCCCATTCCTTGTTGAACTATGTGAATTCCTTGGGTTTATTCATGTGAATAGTCTGGTCTGTTTGACCTCTTTTGTGGAGTTTGGTTTCAAGATCTGTTATTTTGGAAACCATTTCCTTATGCTGGATTTGAAGAGAAGAGCATTGATAAACAATCTCTGTGTTCCCATTATTACACTGATCCAGCTGTGAATTTAGTTCAGATGTTTTAGCCCTTAAGTCCGTAGGTGCAACTGTAAGATTTGTACAAATTTCTTTTAAGTTAGCATTTTCGGACTTATACTTTTCAGTTATTCATTTTTGAACATCTAGCTTTTCAGTTAATGATTTGATTTCAAGAAGTTGTTCGTTAATGGTGGCCTTATAGGAATCTGTTCATTCAACAATGGGTTCAAATTGTTTGATTAATCCTTGATAGATAGGATCACATACCTGACACAGCTTTTCCTGTTCTTCTGGAGGAGAACGGTAGCCCATGAAAGCGTCGGCATCTTCAGACTCGCTTTCATCATCATAACGACCCAGCCAGTGGTCATCTTCAACAAATAGAGCTTCTCCTGCTTCCTTTAGTTCCGCCAATGCGAGCTTGGCATTGTAGTAGTGTGCGTTCTTCACAACAGGCTTCCTACAATCATTTGCAAAATGACCTAGCTTCCCGCAGTTGTAACAGGTGACGGGGTCGTCTTTCTTCTTCGTTTCGGGCTTGAGATCTACTTTCTCACCCTTCTCCTTCTTATCAGGCTGCTTGTGCTCATCTGCTTTATTCATGCCTTCGTATTCTTCCTGATAATCATGGCGCTTGTTGGAAGAAGTGGAGTAGCGCTGATTATTGGATGTAGGCTTCTTGAAGAACTTCTGCTGCTGGAAGGATCGGGAGAGCAGAGCCATTGCCTTCTTCACAGCAGTCAATTCAGGATCAGAATCACTGTCCTCTTCTTCCTCATATTCTGGCTCATATTCACTTGGCTCTTGGACACATTTGGAACGACGACAGGAGGATTTTCCTCGTTTCAAAGAAACTAGAGCTAGTGGATCAGCAGGTGACTTGGACGCAAACTTCTTGTTGCTCAGAATCTCCATCACTTCATCTTCGTCCTGGAGAAGCATCTCATAGAGTTCGTGAATTGGAACGTCCTCCATCAAGTGATTGTGTTTGACGTGAGAAGCAAACAATTTGCATTCAGGAAGGAGGTTGTTCAAGAATTTGAGTGCATTCTGCGTATTTGAACGATTGATTTTATTCTTGTGGAGCTCGTTCAGTAGGAGACAGAAACGTTCATAAGTCTGGGAGAGTGATTCGCCGGTGCGTTGTTTGAAGCTGTCAAACTTTGTGATGCAGTTGTTGATATTTAATTTGTTGCCGACTCTTCTCCCACTCGTCATTTTCTCCACCTGATCCCACATGCCCTTTATTGTGTCTTTGTATCTATCTATGGCTGTGTAGATCGGATTCGGTAGAGCCTGAACAAGATACCTCTTGGCATGCTTTTCACCATCATGCATGCCCTTTCCGTCCTCGCTCATCTTCGAGTATGACTTCTCCTCATAAAGAACTTGACCACCTGTAGCTGGTGCTGGTATAGTCTTCATGGGTTTAGGTTGCGGGCCATTAGTTAGAGCACGCCAGATGAACTCGAAATTATCCTTCGACTCGATGAATATCATGAATCTGTCCCTCCATTTGTTGTGTTCTCCCTGGTAGAGGGTCGACGGCTTGGTGTCGGTGCCGACAGCAAGTGCGTCTCGAGAAGACATCTTTGATGATTGCACTAATGTGATGATAAGACGCTTGTTCGATTAAAAGTGGTTTCCTAACGCAAGGCACTAAGAGTGATGTCCTAACGAAGGATCAGATGTGTGTGAAATTGTTCAGATAGCTGATGTGTACGGGTAATCAGGAGTGTCCAGATAAACTCAGGTTTCCGGATAACAGAAAGTTACCGGATGAACAAAGTGTACCGGATAGAAAATAGTTACCGGGTAAAAAGAAATTTTCCGAATGAAATTGACAGAACTTACCAGATGAATGTACTTACCGGATAGCTGAGTGTCCGGGAAGTATTGGGTTACCGGATGGAACTTTGTACGGAAAGAAAGTAGAATCTGGATAAAGCTATCCAGATAACTTGTCCGGATACTTGGGTATTCCGGGTAGATCAACCGGAAACTTTTGAGTTGTCTGGGAAAATGGAATTTACCGAAAACTTTAGGTTACCGGATGACTTGTGTCCGGAAGGTTACGAAAGAAATTGACTTACCCAGATAGTATTAAGGAAGTTCCAGAAACTGTTGTTGTTGTCCGGAAACCGCGGATGTGGTTCAATGGATCGACTAGAATGCGATTAGGGTTGATAAAAACTTTCCTGAAAGATTAGAAACCTTCCAAAATAAAAAAATAACAATACCCAAATCGATTATCAAGAACAATAGCACGATTTTGAAGAATTTTTTTGATTTTTGATATAAAGAGAAACCAAAAACCACAAACTTGATTTTCCATAAAAACAACTCAGATGATCGAATTGGAATGAAGAAAAAATGCAGAATCGCTAATAAAGATGATGCTAATTGATTGCCACAAACGAATACGAGCAATTTAAACCGAATCAAAATATGAGTTTTGAAGGCTAAGAACACAGAAACCTTTGAATCACCTTGAATCGAATCGTCCGTATGCTCTAATACCAATTGAGAATTCCAGATTAGTGCATACAAACAGTAGAAATCAACAAGTAGAAACAATCAGAATGATTTCAACTGGTCATCCAATTTACTTTGAATAATAGAGAGAATTACATTACGAGTAATATGAATGATAATGACGACTATCCTTTTTTCTAAGGTTAATAAGGCGTTATATACTTAGGGCCTAAACAACCAATGTAACGTCCCAAAAATTACAAGGAATTTAAAATTCATTATAAAACAATCACAATTTAATAATTCGTAACTCAAATGAAGTTAACGTCGTTAACTCGAACAATCAATAAAGTTTATGCAGCGGAAATTTCATAAAATAAAATCCAAAGGTTTGAAAGTGAAACTTAAACAATTCTTGACACTCCGCGCCTAGTGTGTGTACCGTCAAGCCCGACTGCCGCTCGCACCTGAAATCATAACATATTGGGAAAATGGTAAGCTAAACGCTTAGTGAATCCTATCACACACGCAGGTAGCAACCCCACGTATATCGTCCCTACTCGCCAGTAGGCAACATCACCATCACCACAAATATAAATCCACATAACAATTAGCGTATAAATACGAACCTCGGTCCCACCGAGCACACCAAAAATATATCGATACAAGCTCAGTTCCACCGAGCCCTCGGTCCCACCGAGTAAGACATTGATACAAGCTCAGTCCCACCGAGCCCTCGGTCCCACCGAGTAAGACATTGATACAAGCTCAGTCCCACCGAGCCCTCGGTCCCACCGAGTAAGGATAATACAATTGTACTAGCTCAGTCCCACCGAGCCCTCGGTCCCACCGAGCCCCCCAGTCCCACTGAGGTATACACAAGCATACATAATTCACATACACATTCAACAGATCACAACTAGTTATCACATCCCAACTAATTCACGTAAACACGTAATAACACATAATAACACGTAACACAAAATAACGATATGCATGAAATTCCTAACTACGCGGTGAGAGAACTCACCTCAAAGCAAAGCGACGCGCTCCCGAGCCGCAACACCAGCACGTCAACCTTCCTCACATTTTCCCACCTAATTACGCACTAAAAACGTCAACGGAAGGTCCCAACTCACGACACTTTTACTAGTTTAACGAAACTAAAAATTCCAGCTTTTATACTAAAAACGCAGGTCTGTTCGGGACCCATTTTACCCCTGCTAAACTGATCAAACCAAAAATATAATTCCACATTCAGGAATTTCAATGTCTTACGGTTCCAGGGACGTATCGCACGCGTCCTAACGATATTCCTAGCACTCTATATGAATATTACAAAAACACCTCTCAGAGCAGCTAAAACAGGACCTGTCCGTATAAAATGGAAATTTGACACTAGCTATGGCCCGAACTGGTTTTTCCACAAAACATATAAAAGTTACTAGACTCAGAATGGGAACTTTTCGCACCAGCTCCATCCGAATCCGACATTCCTAGCAAAAGTTATAACTTTTACAAAACAGGGCAGAAACTGTACAATTTACATAAAATGATAACCTTTTGAACTTGAACCCAATGAGACGTCTTAATCCAAACAGACCCGCAAAGCAACATGACTTACTGTTTTAGGGTTGACATGGGCTGAACCACACCATGCACCACCCACTGCCGCCTTCGGCGGTGGTGGTGGTTGGCGGCGACGACGGTGGTTGCGGTCGATAACCTCCGGCGAAACCTCCCAACATCACCCGCAACCCCACACCCGCACACACCCACACACCCGCAAGCGCACGCACTCTCTTCCGCCATCGCGGCGGCGTGCAGCGGCGGCCCCACCGTCGGCAGCCGTGGCTACGGCGGTGGTGGTGGCGGTTTACATTCTCCGACGAGGAAAAACATCAAATAAAACGAACGGGACACTTACCTTAACGGAATCCCTCTTCCTCCTCCTTTCCGACCACTCCCGACGCTGGTTCCCTCACGCCGGCGATCGCCTCCTTCCTCCTCTCGACCCTTGCTCTCTTTCTCTCTCGGTTTTTCTCTTCCTCCCTCTCTCTTTTCCTTTCTCGGCCGAAAACAACAAGAAGGGGGAGGGGAGATGGCTAAAGGTTCTTGGGGGTTACTAACATGAAACCGAAGGGGAAGGGGAAGGGGAAGGGGTGTCTCTTGGTTGATCCCATGCTCAAGTTTGGCCCCCTTGCCACTTTTGGCCCCTCAACTAAACTCTTCTCGCAAACCAACAAAATAGTTGACATATTTAACAATTAGGTCTAAATCGTCTAATCTCGTTAACGGAAACCACGTTAAATAATAGCTTAAAAAAAGATTAATAATACGAAAATACATACCGGGATACGAGCTTTACAACTCTCCCCCACTTGGATTAGACTTCGTCCTCGAAGTCTATGCCCGTGAATAACTATAGATAGGTCTCCCACATCTCAACCTCAGGTTCCCAAGTTCACTCGGAACACTTTCGGTGTTTCCATTAGACCTTCACTAACTGGAATTTAAGATTTCCCACACCGCCTAAAAATCTCTCGAATACTTTTCTTACCACAAAACTCCTTCAAGTACACCGCAAGTATGATCGGAGGAACACTCCAACAACTGGATTCATTCCTAGTCAAACGACTTCGGTTGTCTCCCAACCATAGATAATCCAAACATCCCGATTCAAATTTCAAAATCTAACCATTCTAAAGTTGCTCACCAATATACCCTACAGGATACTCGATGTAACGTCCCAAAAATTACAAGGAATTTAAAATTTATAAAAATGACATTTCATTAATTAAACTCGTTAAATAACCCAAACCGTTTCGTTTGCAACCCAAGAATAATTATTCTCTAAAAACAGTAAACAGCGGAATAAATAGTTTAAAAAATGAAAATTATAAAACGATATAATGATCAGCTCTTCACGCGCGCCAGTGTGTACCCGTCACGCCTTGGAGCTACTCGCACCTGAAACAATGATTTATTGGGAAAGGGTAAGCACGAAGCTTAGTGAATTCAACCACTATAGATAACACAGTTATTCCACATTACCCCTATAACAGATAGATACACATAAACAAGGATACCAGTCTACGAACAAATCATAAACATGCATATCCACACACACCCACCTAAGAGGCACAAGTCGGTCCCACCGACCACATGATAACATCTCCGGCCCCGCCGAATCCCCGGTCCCACCGAGTCTCTACGCCACCCGCGTATAAAATCTCCGGCCCCGCCGGATCCTCGGTCCCACCGAGTTGTAATGTAACACACTCGTCACACCGAGTTCCCACAACGTTTCTTTCCACTTCCTCGGTCCCACCGAGCCCTCGGTCTCACCGAGATGTAATGCAACACACGTTTATACTAAGCATTTAACCCAAGCAAATATTACGCACCACAAACAACTAGTTCACACCACAAGTACAGTAGTACATACAAACTACCATAACATGCATACAACATAGTATCAACTAGACACCCCACTATCTAGTTCCACAACACAATCACATAAAGCTACCACACACGTACTACAGCAATGATAAAACAACCGTTATTAGATATAGTGAGAGAACTCACCTCGAATGCGCGCCTAGCTTAACAATACAATTCAAGCTTCACAATTACGGTCACTTCCCAGCACCTAAACGCATGTTAAAACGTATTAACACGAGACCCGGACCCTAAAATACGACGCACGCTTAAACCGTCACTTAACGACTTTTCGGTCTAACCAAACAGGTCTGTTCGGGACCTGATCCGACCTCTTTAAACCCCGAAAATCCCTAATTAAATTACATAACTAGAAAGTGCTCCGAGTTAGGGTTCCAAGGACATATTATACACCTCCTAACAATTTTTCTACAATTAAATACGGATTTTATAAGAATGGTTCGCAGATCAGTGAAAAACAGCAGCTATCGGTATAAAACGACGATTTGGCCAATGCTACGTTCCGAACTTGATTTTTCACAAAACACAGAAAAGTTACTAGACTCGGAAAGGGAACTTTTGGCACCGGTTTCACCCCAATCCGAGTTACGAGTAAAGAGTTATGGCTAACGCAAGACAGGGACAGAAACTGCAGTTTTTTTGTTACATAAAATGATAACTTTATAAAACGGTTTACGCGGTCGGTTACGGGTTTGGGTTTGGCTCATCAGGTTCAGGTATTAGGTAGTCACGGATGGACTACTACCATCACCACCCACTGCCACCTCCGGCAGCGGTAGACGGCGGCAACGGCGGCAGCAAACCCGACGACGGTGGTTTAACGGTCGAAGGCGGCGAAAGGAAAACGAAACGGAAACGGAACCTTACCTCGTGACGACTAGCAGTGGCGCACGAACCCGACACCTTTTCTCGCTGAACTCTCTCTCGCTACACCTCTCTTCCTCTCGCCGGCAGCTGATCACGGCGGCGATGATGGTGGTCTGCGGTCTCCCTCCTCCCTCTCTCTTTGCTGCTCTCTCTCTCACTCCTCGCTGCTCTCTCTCTCACTCCTCGCTGCTCCCTCTTTCTTCTCGCCGGCAGGACCAGCAGCGCCGGCTGCTGGTGGTGGCAGGTGGTTCACGGCGGCAGGAAAAAAAAGAAGAAAGAAAGTTGATTCTCTTTCTCTTCCTTGCGTGCGGCACAACCAAAAAATAAGAAAAGAGTGCTTAGGGTTTCATAGTTTCTATTCTTTTGTTTCTACTTCACGGCACCAACAACATTCAACAAAAAATATATGGATTTCTACAATAAACTGCATGGGCCGAAACCCAATATGGGTTTTTGGCCTTTGACACAAATAGCCCTTCAACTTGCAAGCCTCTCACTCCTAACCAAAAATTCCGATATTTAACGATTTGACCCAACTCGACTAACCCCGCTTACGGAAACCACAAAACTCGAACTTAAAAGAAAATAATTAAGACTAATAAATTACATACCGGGATACGGGCTTTACACTCGAATTCGATCATTCCTATCATTAACTGTCGATTAACTTTCACGAGTTCTAATAGACTCCCACAATTTATTCCGCATGAATTATCAAACTAGTAAATTTATAATCATCCACGAAGGTCATTCCACCACAACCATTCACCACAAGCAAACATCTCAGGATTACTACTACCATCAACATAATTTCCTTAAAATCGGCTACAATTCCCCAATTACAGTAAAGCATTTGGCCTCAAGCCCAAAAGTCGACACCTAAGTATACTATTTACCTCAAAAATTCTACGCATTTATCCTCTTTATTACAAAGGGCAGCATTCCCTAACCGATACTATTCGGCCTACAATACCCACACGCGTGGGATACCCAACCTTCCATTAAGACCGAGCAATTGACCCATGACTATCACGGAAAAAATTCGGAATTTCCCCCGAAACTCTCTCGCGATTGGCATTTTCCTCCAAAACTGCCACCTCCTGAGCACTACCTATCGACTCGAGAAGAGGTGCAACCACTGTTAACCATTGACACAAGCCCCACAGTGGCTCACCATCCAGATGTCGACTAAGTGCGTCCGTAACCACATCCGCTTTACCGGGGTGGTAAAGTATCTCACCATCATAATCCTTGACCACATCAAGCCACCTCCTCTGACGCATGTTGAGGTTTTGCCGGTCATCAAGTACTGGAGGCTTTTATGGTTAGTGTATACACTTGACGCCATACAAATAGTGCCTCCAAATCTTGAGAGCAAACACCACCAATTCTTATATACCCTCCGGCAAAGTCACCATCGGAGCCTCGCATAACGCCTGCGTAGCTCCCCAAAGCCCTCTGCTGCCCTTCACCCCAACTAAAAGCCGCAGATTTCTTCGTAGAGAGTCTTTGGCACTTCCCACCGCATCACAGCCGTAATCTTGGCCGGATCCACCATAATACCATTCTGGTTCACGACATGCCCTCGAAAGTGGACCTCTCGTAACCAGAACTCACACTTGGAGAGCTTAGCATACAGCTTCTCCCGCCTCAAAACTTCCAAAACTTCTCGCAAATGCATCTCATGCTCTTCCTTCGACTTCGATTACACAAGAATATCGTCGATGAACACGATCACCGATCGATCCCACATAGGGCTACATACCCGGTTCATGAGGTCCATGAACGCTGCGGGTGCATTGGTGAGCCCGAGAGGCATCACCACAAACTTGTAAATGGCCATGACGTGAACGAAAGGCCGTCTACTCCGTATCCCCTCTCCTCACCCGCATCCGATGATACCCCGATCTCCAATCAATCTTAGAGAACCACGAGGCTCCCTGAAGCTGATCGAACAAGTCATCGATCCTTGGCGGAGGATAACGATTCTTCACCGTAAGCTTATTCAACTCACGGTAGTCTATACACATCCGTTGGGACCCGACTTTCTTTTTCACAAACAGAATCGGGGCTCCCCACGGTGGACAACTCGGCTTGATGAACTCCTTTTCGATAAGTTCCTGCAACGAGTGTACAACTCCTTCATTTCCGGTGGAGCCAGGCGATAAGGTGCCTTGGCCACCGGAGCAGCATCCGAAATCAAATCAACGTGGAACTCTACCTGTCGCTCGGGAGGTATCCCCAGTAACTCCTCGGGAAAATACGTCAGCAAACTCCCGTACAACTGGCACATCCTCCACAGACTTCTTCTCTCCGTCGACGCGCGTGTCGATCACATACGCCAAAAATCCCCGACCACTGTGCTCCAAGTAGCTCCGAGCCCTCGCAGCCGAACATATCGCTGAGGTCCGCCTGGGCAAGCCGCCCTGAACTAGCATTTCTCCCCTGCTTGGGGTTCGAACTCGTACTTGTTTGCGACGACAAACAATCTCCGCATCATACGCATCCATCCAATCCATGCCCACAGTCACGCATAACTCCCGCATAGCGATCAGAATCAAATCAATCGGGAACCTCACACCAGAGATCTCCAAAGTGCACCCCCGGTACACGTCAGTAACCGTCAAGGTCATGTCTTCAGCAACTGCAACCACAAGTGGACAGCCTAACCGTCCTACGACTCGGCCCCAAACACTCACTGACTATGTGAGACACGGAAGGATGAGTAGTCCCGCTCTCAATCGTCACCACAGCAAGCACCGAGTTAACCAAGAACGTACCTGTCACCACTTTATACGTAGCTTGTGCCCCCTCTATTCCCAGTTGACGAACTCTACCTCAGGCCGCCTCCATCACTACAGCAAGTGAAGCATACTGCGCGGTACTCACGAACTCCCTGATCTTGGTACGTAACATATCCTTGTACCGTGTCCTCTTCATGTCCTCAAAAGCAGCATGCTAAGGATAGAATAATGTCATTTCCGTAAACTTTCGGTTCACCTCCTTTATGGCCTCCGCAGTCTGACAGAGCTCCAAGAACTCGTTAGCACTCCTCTCCATCTCCACTAGAGACACATGCTCTACACGAAACATACGACGAACTCCTCCCAGGTCAAGTAGTGCGCTCGTTAAGCGTCAAAGCAATAGCACACCAGTCTTTCGCTTCATCTCGTAACAGATTCACCGCGAAGCGAACCTTCTAGTTCGCAGGACAACCATCGGTAAGGAATGTGCACTCCATAACCGATCCCGACCCTCTTGTTCGGGGCTGCCCACCCGCAGGGGGTGGAATCACCGCGATGCGCTCCTCCATCGACACTATTACCTCATCACGAATGGCGGTAATAATCTCGGGGATCGCCTCCTCAAAATAAGCGTCACCTCGCCCGCAAACATCTCACGAATCTGATCAGCAATAATTCCAGCATCAGCATCTGGATCAGCTTTGTTGTTCCTCCTTAACGAGCTACTAGCACACATTAAAACCTGCTAACTACTCTCACGCTCAACTCTTCGGATTCTCCGTGACTTTCCCCGACTCGAGCACGGATCCTGTGCTTCAGATAGTAGGAGCTCTGCTATTACCCTTCACACCTATCCTTACTCGTTTCGAGTCCTATCCCGGGACGTCCAAGTAGTTGCTTACCACAAACAAACACATATGCCCATTCCGGCATATGCAAACACTTTTCCTAGCTCCCTAGAAAAGTCGTAATACCCCACTACCCTTGCTAGAACGGAACCCCCACTAGCCCTGACGAGTCGCCTCGTGAACGCACAGTCGTATACAGTAGGAACCAGATAGACATTCGAATATAAGATTCTATCCTACAACGGTTGGACTCAAACAAGAGCTGCGCAATAGAACTAAATCTAACATTCTAAGGCTATTCGGTTCCTACCGCATACAACCTATAGTGCATCCGCTTAACAACCTATCAAAGTTAGCATAAGTTCCTAATAGCAAGTAACAACCATACAATACAGTGTATTAAGCACCAAGCAATCTAGCATAAGTACTCATATGTAAACGCTATTCCCAGCTCACTAGGAATTTTATCTCATCCCACTACCCTTGCTACAACGGAATCCCTGTTAGCCATAACGAGTTGCCTCGCGAATACCCAGTCGCATGTAGCGTGAATCAAATAGACATTCGAATACAAGATTCTATCCTAGAACGGTTGGACTCAAACAAGAGATGCGCAATAGAACTAAATCAAATATTCTAAGGCTATATGATTCTTACTGCATACAACCTATAGGGCCTTCACTTAACAACCTACTATAACTAGCATTGATTCCTACTAGCAAGCAGTCATCATACAGTACAGTGTAAACAACATAGGCAATCTAGCATGCATACCCTATGCCTAGAAAGCAATAAATACACTAAGTACTGTACCTTCCCACATAGCGTCGGCTGACTGTACACACTGCGCCCTCGATCACCGTTTCCCAAACGGGTTTTCCTTTTTCCTTTATTCTCAAAGATTTTAGTAAAAGAGTTTAAAACTTCATAGCCGCAACTTGAGACCAAACACACCGAGATGTGTTTGATTCACTCAAGCTGTGCTTTGATACCAAGTTGTAACGTCCCAAAAATTACAAGGAATTTAAAATTTTAAAAACATGCATTTCATTATAAAACAATCACAATTTAATAATTCGTAACTCAAATGAAGTTAACGTCGTTAACTCGAACAGTCAATAAAGTTTATGCAGCGGAAATTTCATAAAATAAAATCTAAAGGTTTGAAAGTGAAACTTAAACAATTCTTGACACTCCGCGCCTAGTGTGTGTACCGTCAAGCCCGACTGCCGCTCGCACCTGAAATCATAACATATTGGGAAAAGGGTAAGCTAAACGCTTAGTGAATCCTATCACACACGCAGGTAGCAACCCCACGTATATCGTCCCTACTCGCCAGTAGGCAACATCACCACCACCTCAAATATAAATCCACATAACAATTAGCGTATAAATACGAACCTCGGTCCCACCGAGCACACCAAAAATATATCGATACAAGCTCAGTCCCACCGAGCCCTCGGTCCCACCGAGTAAGACATTGATACAAGCTCAGTCCCACCGAGCCCTCGGTCCCACCGACTAAGACATTGATACAAGCTCAGTCCCACCGAGCCCTCGGTCCCACCGAGCCCCCCAGTCCCACTGAGGTATACACAAGCATACATAATTCACATACACATTCAACAGATCACAACTAGATATCACATCCCAACTAATTCACGTAAACACGTAATAACACATAATAACACGTAACACAAAATAACGATATGCATGAAATTCCTAACTACGCGGTGAGAGAACTCACCTCAAAGCAAAGCGACGCGCTCCCGAGCCGCAACACCAGCACGTCAACCTTCCTCACATTTTCCCACCTAATTATGCACTAAAAACGTCAACGGAAGGTCCCAACTCACGACACTTTTAGTAGTTTAACGAAACTAAAAATTCCAGCTTTTATACTAAAAACGCAGGTCTGTTCGGGACCCATTTTACCCCTGCTAAACTGATCAAACCAAAAATCTAATTCCACATTCAGGAAGTTCAATGTCTTACGGTTCCAGGGACGTATCGCACGCGCCCTAACGATATTCCTAGCACTCTATATGAATTTTACAAAAACACCTCTCAGAGCAGCTAAAACAGGACCTGTCTGTATAAAATGGCAATTTGACACTAGCTATGGCCCGAACTGGTTTTTCCACAAAACGTATAAAGGTTACTAGACTCAGAATGGGAACGTTTGGCACCAGCTTCATCCCAATCCGACATTCCTAGCAAAAGTTATAACATTTACAAAACAGGGCAGAAACTGTACAATTTACATAAAATGATAACCTTTTGAACTTGAACCCAATGAGACGTCTTAATCCAAACAGACCCGCAAAGCAACATGACTTACTGTTTTAGGGTTGACATGGGCTGAACCACACCATGCACCACCCACTGCCGCCTCCGGCGGTGGTGGTGGTTGGCGGCGACGACGGTGGTTGCGGTCGATAACCTCCGGCGAAACCTCCCAACATCACCCGCAACCCCACACCCGCACACACCCACACACCCGCAAGCGCACACACTCTCTGCCGCCATCGCGACGGCGTGCATCGTCGGCCCCACCGTCGGCAGCCGTGGCTACGGCGGTGGTGGTGGCGGTTTACATTCTCCGACGAGGAAAAACATCAAATAAAACGAACGGGACACTTACCTTAACGGAATCCCTCTTCCTCCTCCTTTCCGACCACTCCCGACGCTGGTTCCCTCACGCCGGCGATCGCCTCCTTCCTCCTCTCGACCCTTGCTCTCTTTCTCTCTCGGTTTTTCTCTTCCTCCCTCTCTCTTCCGATTCCTCTCTCTCTCTCTTTTCCTTTCTCGGCCGAAAACAACAAGAAGGGGGAGGGGAGATGGCTAATGGTTCTTGGGGGTTACAAACATGAAACCGAAGGGGAAGGGGAAGGGGAAGGGGTGTCTCTTGGCTGATCCCATGCACAAGTTTGGCCCCCTTGCCACTTTTGGCCCCTCAACTAAACTCTTCTCGCAAACCAACAAAATAGTTAACGGAAACCACGTTAAATAATAGCTTAAAAAAAGATTAATAATACGAAAATAGATACCGGGATACGGGCTTTACAACCAAGCCCATGGCCCGTTAACACATTTAAGCCCATAATACACCATTTACATAATAAGCCCTTGAAATTTTATTCAACATGATTTTATCCCTAACAGATACCGACAACAAGAAGGATTAGATTACGACGATACATACGCCCCGGTTGCCCGCATTGAAGCGATCCACATGTTCCTCGCCTAGGCTGCCAACAAGAACTTCACGGTTTTCCAGATGGACGTGAATACTGCATTCCTCAACGGCGTACTAAAAGAGGAACTTTATGTCTCGCAGCCGGAAGGGTTCATGGATGATTCAAAGCAAAACCACGTCTACATCTTAGACAAGGCCCTCTATGGCCTCAAGCAAGCTCCATGGGCCTGGTATGACCCTCGTTCTAAATTCTTGATAAATGCTGGTTTTTCCAAAGGTAAGATAGACACAACTCTGTTTATTAAAAAAGAAAAGAATGATATTATACTTGTCCAAGTATATGTTGACAACTTCATTTTTGGCTCAACAAACCCACAATACTGTAACAACTTTTAAGTCCTCAATAGGAGACATTTTCAAATGGGTATGATGGGTCAAATGAATATTTTCCTCGGTTTGCAAGTTAAGCAACTGTCGATCGGGATATTCATTAATCAGGGTAAGTACATCAGGGATATTCTTCGAAAATACCAGATGGGACAGTATGCGCCCATGGAAACTCCCATGTCTCCGATCTTGAGGTTACACGTCGATCCCAACGGAAAGGTTGTGGACACCAACACCTACAGGGGAATGATCGGTTCGTTAATGTACTTGACGGCAAGTAGGCCATATATTATGTTTTCTACATTCTTGTGTGCCTGTTTTCAATCAAAACCTAAAGAGCCCCATTTAATAGTCGTTAAACGTATATTTAGATACTTGAAATGTACTGTTGATCTTGGCTTATGGTACCCGAAAGGGACAGGTTTTGAATTGACAGTGTACCCGGATGTTGATCATGTTGGCAGCATGTTGGACCGGAAGAGCACGTCGGGTCATGTGTAGTTCCTGGGAGATAGTCTTGTCAGTTGGGCCTCGAAGAAGCAACTGTGCGTATCTACATCCACAACTGAGGCGGAGTATGCTGCTGTCGCAAGCTGATGCTCTCGAGTCATTTGGATGCGAACCCAGCTCAAGAAATACGGCTTCATGTACTCAAAAGACCCCATCTATCATGACTCGAAGAGCGCAATCGCCTTATCAAGCAATCCGGTGCAACACAAGAAGACGAAGCACATCGACGTTCGGTATCACTTCATCAAAGACCACATCGAACGAGGTACGGTTGACTCTACTTTGTTAATACTGAGCATCAGATAGCAGACGTCTTTACCAAAACCTTGGACGAAAAATTCTTTAACTACTTAGTGTCCAAGCTAGGTATGCTAAATTTGACGGTTTAGTCCATCTGAGTCTGATACAGCTTTCGTTCAATAACGAGGAACTGTCACCTCATCGTCTAATATTAACTTCTTCGATGATGAAGTTCACACTTCCTCGGTGTTGAACTCTATCTCTATCAATCTCATTTATACGTAAATCTCTGTATTACTAAGTTAGATTTCTTTCGTTTATTAGTTCGCGTTATTTCTTTCGTGATTTTTACTTTATGTTTTTCATTATGTTTCGATACCCGTACGTTTGATTATTTGCTCATGTGTTAAGGGGAAGCCTAGGCGACAAAAGTCTTATTACGTTCATTGTTCGATGGGGAGCGACACTCGGTTTTTTTTTAATTTTTCTCACTTAGAGTTTTTATCTATTTTTCCTAGTGTCAAATATTTTCGTGCACATGTCAACGGGGAGCACACACATTTATATCCATGTTCCTTTAAAATACTTTGATAAAGTGTGCATAAGTCTAGGGGGAGAGACTCAAAAAGTAAAAAAATCTCAATAGTCTTCACTTTTCCGGATGGAACTTGTCCGGCTATCCCATTTTTCGGATATTCCTATTTTCCGGATTGGCCTTTCCGGGTACTTAAGTTTTCCAGATACCTCAGTTTTCTGTATCAAATCCTTTCCCAGAAAACATGTTTTCCGGTACTAGCGCCCGGAAAACCATGTCCATATAAATAGGTCATTAAACCCTTTCTTTTCATTTACGCTTTCCGGAAAACGATTGAACCCTCTCAGACTCCATATCGATCGCAGTGTGTTAAGGGGAACCCTTTCTTTGGTATCCGGACTATACCTTATCCGGAAAACCCTTTTACCCGGAAAACTACACTGCCAGTTTCCTTTTTTTGCAGAATCTCATCTTTTGGTAGATCACGACAAGGTAGGTGCTCCACTTTGAATCACTCGAGTATTTCTAACACGTTGTATAAATCAGCTTCAATGGCAAACCACGGTTCACCTATCAATGCTGACGCAGACAATGCCCTTGTTCTAGTCGGGGATCGTGAACAATTACCACATGGATGTCATGAACTTCCGCAACCGCCACAACATCATGATTTACATTCTGATGGGCAATCCGACCTACCATGCCATGACCGCGACAGCATAGGTACATGCGCTCTACGTTCAATAAGTCTGGCCCAAGATCCGCCGTGTGACGACTGAACAAGGTACCTTCTTGGAAGCAAGACTCGACAACGCCAATTCGTTCTCACTCTTGAGTCCTTCCGCCAGCTTCTACGCCTACCTGCGGCAAATGACAATGGCAACGATGCCTTTGCTCCGATGGTGTCCGATGACCAACTGATCGCCAACATCCACTCACTGGGATACGATAGGGACCTCCTCCGCCCCTTAGCCTTCAGCCGCACCAATTTGGCACCTCTCTGGGCGACCATTTTCAGTATCCTAAGTCGATGCCTCTCATCAAAGTGGCGTGGCATCAACCAATGCACCACGAACTTGTTACGCCTATTTCATTGGATCGCGTTCCCTAGCCACATAGACTTCGTCGCAATCATCTGTAACAAGCTTCTCGGAAATGTTGCTGATAGAGAGCTGAACCGCCAACGATCGTTCATTTCCTATATCAGGTTCCTATCTTTGGCCATCCGACAATATATGGATGTTGATCCTGCCATCCATCGCCTCTCCTCTCAACCACCGTGCCTTTCATTCAGAATGCAACACCTTTAGAACATGCCAGAACTCACAAACATTGTCACTCGAGTAATCCCTGAAGCCCTGCTTGCTTTCGCATATCTCAAGGCACCGAGTGTGATAGAGTATAGAGGAGAGCATGACTTAGCACCGGAAGGACCTCCCCATGGGGCACATCCGGAGCGACGTGAGGATCCTAGGACTAGAGGAGGTAGGGTCCAACGAGCTGGGGCTCCTAGATGGGGTATGCTAAGAGTATATTTTGGGAGGGGAACTGCAGCGGGCGGTGCCTCGGATGCGCAAGCAAGCACAACCGCCAAACCAATCTCGTTACAACATCTGCACCCGAAACATCCTATCGACCCTCCACCTCAACTCATCGTCGACCTCCCGTTGTCGAATCTGAATCATCATCCGACAACGAGCTAGTAGATGTCAAAGTGACATTTAATATAGACCTTGTTCACGACGAATCCTCCGAAGGGTCATCTAGCTCGGAGGCTTCTGAATACGGCTCAGTCGAAAGATCAGGGGATGCCTCGTCGGAAACTGAATCCGATACCGATCAGGCCATCTGCCTCGAGAAAATACCTCCCCGAATCGGACCACACCACCCAATCCCATCACCCGACCTGGGAGATATAAGGAGAGCAGAGGGAGTTGAAGTAGAAAATGTTGAAATAGTGAGCATGATAGAAAAGAGAAGCAAAAGATGAAATGAGCGTGAGAGTATCCAACCACATGTCACTCGGGTTGCCACATCCACTATCCAGTCTCATCCGTTGGGACTGGATATTGAAGAAGTCGTCGTGGACCCAGTGGCGCAATTGCATGCCCTCCTCAGCCACTCAGGTTTCTCTCACCAGATACCTGCTTCAATTGAACACGGGGACTTAGAACAAAATCTATCAGCCCTTCGCTCGGAATTGTGCTGATATTGAAACAAGAGACCAGTTGCCCCCGATCTCGACTTCTTTGAATGCACAATCGAGTCTAGAGTCCCTTGACGAATTATTATCTTTGGCTAGGACACAGTTCATTCCAACTGCTACTATCGGTGAACTTAGTGAACCGATCAGAACGTCCCGAGTGAGTCTGCCTTTGAGCGTCTAACGAGGATCGAACGAAAATCCTACCACAATAATCCAAATGCTATCTGTGAACGTAGGTGGTACAAATGTTGATTCAACAGCTGTAGCCTCAACGGGCATCTAAGTTATCCCGATGTTAGTTTATCATTTTTTATTTCTAGGGATTAATATGAGTGGGATCTTAAAGCAATTGAGGGCAGAATGCAAAAGCCGTTCGATGAGATAAAGTGGTTGTTAAGAGGAAAAACCCCATCGTCGACATTGAACCTGAGGCACACCCCACTTCACGATAAGGTCCACCCGCTCAACAACCTCTAACTGTTGACATGCCTATCGATGAGTTAAAAACCCTGTTATTAGCCAAACTAATATCTCTTAACCCAGACACCCCCAAGACCAGGATCTGCAAAGCCTACTCAGACAAAAACAAGTCACTCTCCCAGATCCTAGTCAAACACCAGCCCCTACCCATCCCACATCTTCAGAATTCACTGCCTTCCGAAACCATGTTGAATAAAGCCTGGCAGCAGTGGGTACTTCACTCGACGCCTTAACCGACACATAACCATTCTCAACACAACTTGCAAGTCACAAGCTCACGGTAACAAGCGTCAGCATGATCACGAGGGAGATCTCGATGACCATGAGGAGGAGAACTTGAAGAAACGCAAGATTGATGATGCCTCAGCCACAAATCGAACATTGAACGAAGCTGTTGGTTCCCGTATTTTATTAACAAAGATTATCTTATCTATTAGTTCAAATAAGATGTGTTACGGAAGCGTATTTGAAGAACTAACAGATATGTTTATATAGAAACAACACAAAATACCAAATAAACAGTATATGAAGAACATATGAATATCTCAAAGTTTACTGTATTTGATGAAGAACACTAACAATAGATTTGACGTTAATTGTGTGTGTGTGTTTTTCTGGTAAATGAACTTGTTAGGAAGAACTCAACATGAGTCTTCCTTTTATACTACAAAAAAGAACTATTCTAGACAAAAGGACTATTGCTACAGGAAAGAAGGGATGGCATGAACAGTTGGAAACCTGCATGCATTAAATGGGCTAATATCAACTTGCAAGGATTCCTATCAGAGTTTGACACGTGTTTGTTATCGGACCATGCCTTGTACAAGTTGATGAACGGACCCTGGAACAGTTGCAAGATATTATAAATATCTTCCAAGTCTTCAATCTGAACCGCAGAGGCTCTGTTAAGGGTGACAGAGGTTCTGCGGCTCAGTCCTTGGTGAGCTTTCTTCTGTAGATCCTTCTTTGGTCCTTTGTGAGTAGTCTTCTGTAGATTCTTCTTGGGACTTGGTGTTCCTTGAATGATCTTGTTTGCTTCGGCAGAGCTTCTGTGGAACTCTTTCATACTTAGCCTATTTTTCAATACTTCTAATATTATGAATATTTGGAGCTAACAATCTCCCCATAAGTATTGAAAAAATAAAATTTGACTTTATGCATAATTAGGCTAAGTAAAGTAGACAGAGGTTAAACAGTACCTCAAAAGATTCATTTCATTTCTTTTTAAAGTTTACAGAGATATGAAGAAATAAAGACTCAGACATTTGCATCTTTGAAGTCATTGAAACTTCTGTTGTCGAATCCTACATCTCTGAGCTCGTGATAGAATTTGATGCAGAGTTCTCTCAAGCCGATTGTAGCATCTATTTCTCTGATCATTCTTTCTGCTGATTCTTGATCCATAAGCTCAGTACCTCTGTTCTCTTCTAAGATTGATCTGAACTTGTTCAGAGTACTGGTTGCATACTTCTGACAGTCCATTTCGACAAAAAGTCTTACTTGACTAGAAGGATCCTTATTCACTAACCCGTACCTTGGTGTTGTTATGATTGAGTTGGGTATTGCAGAAGGTGGGCAGTGATCCTCTGGTGGTCACAGACTCAGGTTTCTGACTCAAAGATCTCTTCCCAGTTGAAAGTCTATCATGCTATACAACATAAGCTTTTCTCTCATTGCTTTCCTGAATACTTGATAGGCCCTTCTGTTAGCATCGGCGTCGAAGTTTTCTTTCGTCCAAAGTAGAAGATCTGGCAGATCGTAGGCGTTCAAGTTCCTTATATCGTCATCTGAGAATTGATTTTCGGACTTGTTATCCCTTTTGACTTTGTAATTGTTGTACCTGATCATTGGAAAGGTTCTCGTTTGAGAGAATTTGCAGTATCTTACCTTTTCAATTTTGGACTCTGAGAAGACTTCTGCCCTTGATTTTGGCTTTGTTCTGCTGAAGGTGTTGTCAAGGCCAGCTCTGAGTTGAGGATCTTCGATGTGTGGTATAGGGTTGTTTTGATATTGATGTCTGTAAAGGTACCTATACACCACCTCTTCCATTTCTGCATGTCGTGTAGTCGGTGGTGGTATCGGTCTTCGCAGAGCATCTATTCCTTGTATTATCTCTGCAACCCTACCCTTGTTACTTTTGCTTTTGGATCAAGGATCGGAATTTCTGACAGAGGATCTGAAATGAATGCCTAGTCTTCTTCAGGCTTAGGAGTGACAAAGGCATCGAATGAGCTCTTCATCAACTTCTCTGTCGTCTAAGGCATTTGCTTTTTCTTCTTTGGTTCTTCTGTCATAATACCTTTTCCTTATCTTTGGCTTGGGAAGGCTCAGAACCTGTTGTTTGCTTTGGACTCTGTGGGATTGCTTCTGTTGGTTTGGGTGTTGAGGTCTCTGTTGGTATGATGGTTTTGTTTGTTTGATAGGGGATTTTGGTTCTGTAGATGTTTCTTCTATGAGCTTGGTTGTGGTTTGTGGAGGGATATCGAAACGTTTTGCAGCTCTGAAAGCGGATACGAACTCCATTCTCTTTAGGACATAAGTAGCAGAACGTTTAGATGTTTTTGGTTTGTGGGCAATGGATTTTCTTCTTGGGTGAGTTTTGGGTTGGGATTTTGGTGGAGAATGGGGAAGTTCTTCTGAGGATGAAGAAGTAAGGATTTGAAATTTAGGAACATCTTTTTCAAGGATAGAGGTGGTTTCCACAGAGGCTGGTGTTTCCTCTGTGGGTCTCTGTTGTGTTTCCTGAGTTTGGGTTTGGGTTGGTGGTGCAGAGGAAATTGGCACTGCTGATATTGGAGGATTGCTTGCAGCTGTTTCCTTTTGTTTCTCCCCTCAGGATGATCTGATGAATCATCATCATCAGAGTCATCCTAACCCTTATCTTCTTTACCCTATGCTCTGCAAGTAGTGTTAGGTTTCTTCGCCCCGACTGCCATCATTTTGGCACAGAGATCATCACAGAGACCAAGAAGAATTTGAACTTCGGCCTCTGTGTTGAACTGCATCTTTCCCACACTAGCTTTGAAGTCTTTTACGTAAGATGCGTTGGCTATTGTGAAGGCTATGATAAATTCTGTCATTTGATTCAAGATGCTTTGCCCAAGTTCTGTCAACTGTGCTCTGGTCATGTAGTCGGTAGGCTTCATGGCTAGAGTGGCTTATGTTGTTCGTTCCTGAACTTGTCGTAGAGCCTTCTACAATTCTTCTGGAGTAATAACTTTTGCTGATGACACTTGTTCTTTCACCTTTTCCAGATATATTTTGATCGAGTTGTTGAAGGCAGAAGTTGCAACTTTTTCAAAATCAGCAGCAGCAGAGGCAGGTGTCGTGGCAGGAGTTGTGGCAGCAGACTTCATCTGGGCTAGAGTTGATTGCACCTCTGTGGACAAGTTGTCCATTTTGGTGTTTAGTTCTGAGATGGCCTTGGATGTAATTTCTACAAAAGATTTGAAAGAGCTTTTCAACTCTTCCAAAGTTTGGTTCACAGAGGTGACAAGGGTTTAGAACTCACCCCTTGATACGTGTGAACTCGTGGTAACCTTTGGAGGAACACATTCGTCTCCAGAGTTTGTCCTTGTTCCTTGGACACCTTCTTTCACCCCTGTTTGTACGTTGAGGTTGGAAGGATTTCCTTCTGATCCTCGAGGAGAAACTTGAGTTTCAACCCCTACAGAAGTTATGTGAAGGTCAGAGTCCAACTCCACTCCAGAGGTGGGTATTGGAATGTCCTTCTGTTGACTTGGAGACTTGTCTAGAGTCTCTTCGTCATTGTGCTCTCTACTCCCCGCTGAAAGGAGGTTTGGCCCTATCGTTGTGTGCGTGGCAGAGGAAACGAATTCCTCTGTTAGGATGTCAGGTGTGATTTAGGGCAATAAATCACGAACTATGGGTGAGTCCTTTCGAGAGGACTCCCCAGGAATGGTTTCCCCGGTTATATTAGGCACAGAGGTTGAAAGTGTAACCTCTGGCTGGCTGGATGGGAGGGGTTGGGATCGAGTTGTGCTGCTCTTTTTCAATGATACCCTCTGCCGCTAGACCGGCGGTATCAGAAATGTAGGTTGCACTAGGAGGGGGTTGGGGATGTGTGCCTTCTACTTCTGCGGCATCTTTTTCTGCAGAACCCTCTGCTATTTCTACCCTAACCTCTTCCTCTATTGAAAAGTCTATGTTTACCTCTTTTTTGAGGTTTCCTCTGTAGGCGCTACTGTTTCTGCTTCTACCCCTAAGGAATCATAAATGAAATTAGATCCTATAAGTTTTCGTACATGAGGGTGCATGGTTTGTGTACCTTGAGCTGCAGAAATGACTTATGTTGTGCGCATAGCCTCTGTAGGCTGATCCAATGGTTCTGTGACCCATCCTGATGGATCTAAGGTTTAAGCAATGTCGGGATTGTTGTGGAAGGCATTGAAATCTCCCTGTTGATCTGTATAAACTATTGGGGAGGGAGGTTGCAGAGGCATAGTCTGATCTTCCTCTTCTTGTTCGACTTCCTCTATAATGACCTGCAGAGGTGATTTTGGTTTCTTCTTCTTTGACTTTCTCTTCTTTTGCTTAGGAGCTCCCTCTTCTGTGGATTTGGATTTCCTTTTCTTTTGTTTTGGAGGGGAGGGAGATGCAGAAGATCTTGTCTCTATAGCATGTGGTGGAGAAGATGTTTGGGCTGCAGAGGTTGTAGTTTCCTCTATGGGTTTTCTTTTCTTGGTCTTCTTCTTGGGTGCTGCTGCACAGGTTTTTCTTTTTGGAGAAGAGGGGTAAATGCTCTATCTTTGGGCTTTGAAACGGTCTTGTACTGAATAATGTTTCTCTAAAGCTCTAGCCCATTCTTCTTCTGTCATCCTCTCTACTATATCTACACCTAAGGGGCTCCTAGACGCGGGGGTGTCACAGGACTAGGTTCTGGAGTCCTGTGGACGCGTATATATTCTATTTTCCTATCCTCATCGGTTGCATATGACAGAAGGTTCTTCGACAGAGGTCTGCAGTGGGGGTAATTGTATTCATGCTCTGTAGGAGTATTTTTATTCATTGGATAAAGCTTTACAGATGGCCCTTCCATTGGCCATTTCTGCATTTGAAGTAGAGGCTCGAAGATTACTCCTAGAATTCTTTGATATTGCAGAGGAGGCAGATACCCTGGTGTATTCTTTTTGGCCCTTTGAGTTGCGAGCTTTCTGTCGATTGTATTCACTATCTCCTGCATCATGATGGTGGCATAATCAAGTGGAATATCGTAATAGATTCCATACATGATGGTCGGGATCTGGAATGAGCTTTGGTCAGGGCTAGCGGTTTTCCCTGTTAGGCAACGATTTAAGATGGAGAAGAGGGTATTCCACAGAGGTGGTAGTCTGCCTCTGCGGAAATCATTTCGTTTCCTTAGGGTTGTGTTATACCCTAACATTTCTACGAATCGGCAGAGTTCCTCATCCGTCGGAACCTCAGCATATTTCTTGATTCCAAGTAGACCTCTGGTTGGCAGGTTGAACTCCAGTGAGAACATGGTTCTGTTAAACATGAGTTCGAGGTACTCAGACTTGTCTGGCTTTGAAATATAGCCCTTTGTCAGAGAATCATCTGAATCAAATCGGCAACTTTGCCAAAATTGATTCAGATATCGTGCAGGGATTTTGGTTGGGGTTTTGGAAAGGAGAGGGTATAATATACGGTTTTCCATGATATTGAGGAGAAGAGCATGGGCTTTGCCGAAGGCTGTTGGTGAGGGTACCAGGTAGCAGTTGTTTGATTTTAAAGGTAGAACATCCTCAAAATGTTCTTTGTTCAGAAAGTGTTGAAGGTTGGTGGTTGGTGCAAAGTTTGCAGAGTCGCTGGAGTTTTTTGTTTCAGCATTTATGGCGATGTTAGGGTTTTGGGAGTGCTCTGAATGCACTGGGGAGTGTTGAGGAGAGTTCTCCAGAGAGTTTTGAGCAGCGTGAGAACTGGAAGCCATTTTAGCAAAGTAAAATGAAGATTTGAATATAGTTGCAGGTTCGCCGGAGAAAAGAGTGAGTAAAGTTTTTGTTAGGTAAGGTAACTTGGGTTTTATACTGAGTTTGTGGCCGTAGAATCTGAAAGGGTTAATATTTTGAGGTAAATAATATTTGGGGTCCGCACTTGAGTGGTTACGGCGGGTTCAACTTTCCATAGGAACGTGTTGCATGTAGGTCCAATGAAAAGATGACACGTCCTCTGTGTCAGTTATGACGAGACGTCGTGGGTGGCCTTATTAAATGCTAGGCGTGTGGGCCTCTTTACCTCCATATGATTCTCACTCGTAGATAAGTTACCGTTACTGTTACAAAAATACCTAAAGTAAAAACTGACAGAGGCTCTGTGATTTGAGAGTCTTATTTTTCTTGCCTCTGTACGTTGTACTTTCACAAAGAATGGTTGAGAGAAAAAAAATCCATGGAGAGGATCGATAAATTATTTGTATAGAAATTCATTTAAAGAGGTTTTTGGACCTCTGTCAGAGCCAGCAGAGGCTCTGAGACAAGATATTTCTTATAACTAATAATTTATAAACATTTTTGATCATCCAATTTTTTGATTGTTTTTAACAAAGTTTTTAGGACCTGTTTGAAAGCTGGTGTCCTAGAAAATTGTTTTTGAATGCAAAAAGTTTTTTTTTTAAAACAAGTGTTGGTCTACAGAGGTTCTTTCTTGTGGAAAGAACTCTGTAACTAGATACTTCTCCTGCAGTTGTTTGTACTCGATGATTCTTTTTGAATCTCCTAAAAAGATTGACAGAGTTTCCAAGAATTATTGATTTAAGACCAGAGCTTTTGCCTGTAGAACCTCTGTTGGACTCAGCAGAAGCTCTGTGACCTTAAATTTCTAATAATGGAAAACTCAACATTCTTTTTGATTAAATTTTATTTGGAATGTGTTTAATAATGTTTCTAGAACATATTTGGAAATTTGTGTCCTAGAAAATTATTTTCAAGAAGAATTTGTAAGAGATACTAACCTTTTTGATCTTCTTTGTGCGGTAGAGATCTTTCCTTCTTTTGTTGTCATCTCTTCCTCTGCTCCCCCTTGACTTATAAATCTCTGTAGATTAAGCAAGGTCTCCTTTTGCTCCCCCTTGATCTAATCAACCTATGTAGATCAAGATTGTTCTCCTCTGCTCCCCTTGATCTAATCATCCTCTGTAGATCAAGATTGTTCTCCTCAGCTCCCCCTTGACCTATGCTTGGTTCAAATAATCAAAAGTAAATGTATATAACATAGGTCGTGTATCAGAAGTTCTGTAAGGATCGTCAGAGGTTCTGAGGAGACTTACAGATGCTCTTTTGTTTTCAGAAGAGATTTTTAGAATTTATATACAAAAGAAATTTTATTTACTAAATAAAAATAAATTTACAAACTTATTTGTACAACAATTTAAAATTGAAGATAAGATACTTACAGAGATTAATTCATATTTATCATTCCTAATTTACCCACCAAATAAAGGAATCTTTTCTCATCAAGTGCCTTGGTGAATAAATCAGCAAGCTGAAATTCTGTTGGTACAAAATGCATCTCGATGGTTTGATTTTCCACATGATACTTCAGAAAGTGATACATGATATCTATGTGCTTTGTCTTTGAATGCTGTACTGGATTTGCAGAGATGGCAATTGCACTTTTGGAATCACAGAAGATGGGGATTTTGCAGATGATGTGACCAAAGTCTTTCAGCTGTGTTTTCATCCACAGAACTTGAGAGCAACAGCTAGCAGCAGCAACGTATTTAGCTTCTGTCTTAGATGTTGAGACACAATTCTGTTTCTTTGAAGTCCAGCTTACTAATTTCCCACCTAGGAATTGACAACTCTCAGAGGTACTTTTTCTGTCGAGTTTGCATGCTCCATAATCTGAATCTGTGTATGCCTTTAGTCCAAAACCAGAGTTCTGCGGATACAAGAGGCCAAGATTTTTGGTCCCTCTGAGGTATCTGAAGATTCTCTTTACAGCAATATAATGTGACTTCTTATGATTAGCTTGATATCTTGCACAAAGACATGTGGCATGCATTATGTCAGGTCTACTGGCCGTTAAGTATAGTAAAGACCCAATCATTCCTCTGTAAAGTGTGCAGTCGACAGAGATGCAATTTGGATCTGAAAAAAAATTATTTCCAGTGGCCATTGGGGTTTTCATGACAGAGGCATCAGAGAGGCTATATTTTTCAAGTATGCCAGAGACATATTTTGATTGGTTTATGAAAATTCCTTCTGATGTTTGTTTGACTTGAAGTCCAAGGAAAAAGGTTAATTCTCCCATCATACTCATTTCAAACTCACTCTGCATGAGTTTTTCAATGTCTTTGCATTTTTTTGTATTAGTAGACCCAAAAATGATGTCATCTACATATATTTGTACAAGAATAAGCTCATTTCCTTTTCCTTTAAAGAATAGAGTTGTATCAGTGGTACCTCTTGTGTAGTCGTTATTGAGAAGAAAAGTGGAAAGTCTTTCGTACCATGCTCTTGGAGCCTGTTTCAGTCCATATAGAGCCTTGTCGAGGTAATAGACATACCTTGGATACTTTGAGCTTTCAAATCCTGGTGGTTGTTGGATGTATACTTCTTCTTGAATTTCACCATTGAGAAATGCAGATTTTACATCCATTTGATATACTTTAAAACCTCTGTGGGCTGCGAAGGCTAAGAAAATTCTTATTGCTTCGAGTCGTGCAACAGGGGCAAAAGTTTCATCGTAATCGATGCCCTCTTCTTGGCGATATCCCTTGGCCACCAGCCTTGCTTTATTTCGAATGATCACTCCATCTTCATCTTTTTTGTTTCTGAAGACCCATTTAGTCCCTATGGCCTGTTTCCCTCGTGGCAGAGGTACTAGAGTCCAGACTTTGTTTCGCTCAAACTGCAGAAGCTCTTCTTGCATATCATCCACCCAGTTTGTGTCGTCCAGGGCCTCAGAGATCTTTTTCGGTTCGATCACACTAATAAAATTGGTAAAGAAACAAAAATTTGCAGAAGCTGATCTTGTTTTTACCTTATCAGTGGGATTACCGATGATTTGCGTTTGAGGATGGTTTTTTGTCCATTGAGTTGTTCGTGGAAGATGATCATTTGAGTCATCAAGTTGAACTTCTGTGGTTGATGGTTCAGCTTCTGTAGGAATGGGTATTAAAGTTGGGATTTCCTTCTCTGTAGGTATTGTGGTTTCATCTTCACTTCCCTCTGGTGTTTGTTCTGGTGTTGCTTCCTCTGTAGGATTTGTTGGTATTTGGATAACCTCTGTTGTAGAATCTTTTGTCGTCGTATCTTTTGTAAGATATTCAGTACCTGTAGTAGTTGTAGAAGAGGATGAGGGATTAAATGGATCAGACAGAGAGATACTTACTTCGTTTACAGAAGGTGATTCTGTAGAGGTTCTGTTGGTTCTAGCAGAGGAATCGACATCGTCGTTGAATATCTGTTGAAATAGAAGATCTAAATATTTATTTGTTTTTGAGATCCCAGAGGATTCCTAGTTTAGCCCGAGTTCTGAACTGAGTTGTTCAGAAGTCTTTTGGAATGAGTCATCAAAGGACACATTGATGCTTTCTACTATCGTGCGTGACTTCAGAAGGTAGACTCTGTAGGCTTTGGAAGCGGCAGAGTACCCGATTAACTTGCCTTGATCAGCCTTTTCTTCAAACTTTCCTCTTGAGTCTCTGCCGTTTAAGACAAAGCATTTGCATCCAAACACATGGAAAAACTTGATGTTTGGTCGTCGTTTGTTGATCAATTCATAAGGAGTTTTGATGTGTCTTTTCACGATCGTTGAACGATTTTTGGTATAGCAAGCAATTGAAATTGCTTCTGTCCAAAAGGTCATTGGTAATCCACATGCAGAAAGCATGGTTCTTGCAGCCTCCACTAGCGTGCGGTTCTTTCGTTCGACCACGCCATTCTGTTGTGGGGTGCGAGCAGCAGAGAAGTTCTGAGATATTCTTTCTTCTGTGAGATAGGCTTCAATGACAGAGTTTTTGAATTCTGTGCCATTGTCACTTCGTAACTTTAGAATTCTGCACTCATAAAGAACTTGGATTCTTTTCATTAGATTAATTAGGATGCTTGGAACATCTGATGTCTTTCTGATAAATTCAACCCATGTAAATCGAGAATACTCATCAATTAAGACAAGTATATATTTCTTGCCACCTAGGCTCTGTATAGCGATTGGACCGCAGAGGTCAACGTGAAGCATGTACAGTGGCCTAGGACAAGACACATCAGTTTTGCCTCTGTGGGAAGCTCTTTTGAGTTTTCCCATTTCACAGCGGAGCATAAATGATCCTTATTAAATTTAACATTTGGTAAACCTTTGACCAGATCAAGTTTTACCAGTTTATCTAGAGTATGAGAGTTTAAGTGACAGAACCTGTTGTGCCATAGCCATGCTTCTTCACTTTTGCTTGCAACAAGACAAATGTTGTCCTTGTTTTTGGCATTGAAGTTCATTAGATACAGATCACCTTTTCTTTTGGCTCGCAGAAGTTCAATTCCTGTGTCTTCACTTAGTAGAGAGCAGAATGTTCTTTTGAACAGTACATCGAATCCTGTGTCACAAAGTTGGCTTACACTGAGTAGGTTGTGTTTTAGGCCAACCACATATGCAACTTTGTGTACTGTGATATTCTATTTCTTTATGACTCCATAGCCTTTGATATGCCCTTTTTGTTATCTCCAAAAGTCACTGGTCCACCATCTTGTTTTTCTTGGAATGTGGATAGAAGACTTATGTTGCCAGTCATGTGCCTTGAGCATCCGGAGTCTAGATACCATATTGGCACAAACTGCTTCTGCAAAACAATCACAGAGATTTAGGTACCCATATCCACATGGGTCCAGTTTCGTCAGAATTTTTCAAGTTTGCCTTGGCATTCTTGAAATACATTTTATTTTTTGTCCAAGAATCAGTTTGTTTCTCTTTTATATTTGATTTAACTGCAGAGAGAAAACAATCTGAACTACAGAAATGATTATTTAATTTGAACATTAGATCAAAGCAATGACAGTATTGAACATCAGAAGTGATTTGCTTGAAATTTTCATTGAAAGCTTTAAACTGGGCCACAGAGGTATTACATTCTGTTCTAGCATATGGCTTCCTATTACAAGAAGATTTATGTAGATTAGATTGTTGGCAAAAATCTTTGTTTGTAGCAGCCTTCTGTGAGTCCCTTGTGTGGTTAACTTCTGTTGTTTTCACTGTCACAGATGAAAAAGATTTGTTAGGTTTTGTCCATTTACCCTTTTGTTGCCATGTTGATTTCTCTTTTATTTTTAAGGGTTTTAAAAACTTTTAATCTCTTGGATTTTGAGAGGATATTAACTTCTTTTGTTTTAACATTTCAAGCACAATAGAGGTTTTGGCTTGTATGCACATATCCATAAAGTCTGGACAGATAGGAATTCCAGTGATTTTATCTTTTGGAGAAATAGTTCTGTTAAGAACTTCAGAGGTTTGTTTAATAACTTCTGTGTCACAAGGAATCTTTTCTATTTTGTCAGCCTCTGATTCGTCAGATGATGAATCGTCCTCATATACAGAGGTTGAGTCATCAATATTTCTTTCGACAGAGGCTGGACTTTCCGAGCATGGGTCATACTTGCTTTCTTCCTCTGAAAAATTACTTTCTAAGTCAATAGAGGTGTCTCACAAGATCTCTTTAGAGAGTTTTTGATCTACAGAAGGTGTACATAGATTTTTCAAAATATCTATTTTCCCGATTTCCATAATTTCCTTTTCAATTTTATTTCTTAGTTTTTCTTCTGAAATGTTTGGTTTGAACTCAAGTGCTTCTGCATATAATTTCTTTTCAAAATCTATTGTGCAGACAAAAACAACTTGAGTTTGAGTCTCTGGTTTACCAAACTTAAAGATTCCTATCTGATCTTGAGTTCAGATATCTCTTTGGTTTGGATCCTCTTTTGACAGAGGTTGAAGGTGATAAGTCTGTGTTTTCAAACCACACATTTTTCATCTTCATGGGTTTCCTTAAGTGAGGTTCCCCAGAGACTTTTACTCTTTTAGTTACAGATATTAAGTTTGGAAAATTAGGTTTGTTGACTTTTCCTAAAGTAAATATAGATGACAAAGGTTTATTCTTTTTGTTTTTCGTACCTTGACTAATATCACTATACCCAATACCTCGCCTTCCTATTTGAGTATTTATTTTCTCATACACCTTTTGAGCATCACAATAATTTTTAATTAAAACATCTCTTCTAAGTAGATCTTGCCAAAGGACTTCTCTTTCCTTTTGAAAATATTCCTTTAGAGCTAAAATGTTAAGTCTGTCGCTCTCAGAATCTGAAAGTTCTCTTGTTTTGGATTTTAAAGATGTATTTAATTCAGAAATTTTCTCTTTTAAAGGAAATAGATTTTTGTTCCAGTGTGCTTCTAATTCTTCATTTTCTTTGAAAATCATTGCTTTTTCTTCAGTGAGAAGTCTAGCTTCTCTTTAATAAAAAGTGAGCTTTTTCTGAATATCATCACAATCCTTTTCAGTTCAACATTTTCAGTTTTAATTATAAGAAAATCAGCTTCAGTAGTACTAGAGGTGGAGTTTGAAGTAGATACCTCAGTGTCAGAGTCAGAGCTGATTTCTGCCATGCCACAGAACATGGCATTGTTGGTGAATTCTTTATCAGAGGTTGTATCTGACTCCCAATCTTCCTTGTTTACCACTTTATTCGCCATGAGTGACTTTGGAGCATAATACTCTGCTTTCTTTTTGTAAAAAGCTGAGTCCTTCTGTGGGCGGTTTGACCTGCTTCTGCATTCATTGGCAAAGTGGTCTGGCTTCCCACAATTGTAGCAACCTTGGTTCTGGGAAGTATTACCAGCACGATCGTCGGACTTCTGTCGGTCACCACTTTTTTCCGATCTGCATTCATTTGCATAATGACCAGGCTTACCACACTTGTAGCATTCTTGTGGTGTGTAGCTTGCCTTGTCATCTGACCTCTGTCGGTCATTTCCTCTGTTGAATCTATCAATCCACCTCTGATGATCATTACTCTTGTCGTTTGACCTCTGTCGGTCAGCTGATTCTTCTCTTCTTCCTTGATCCCTTCTACTCCAATCTTCTCTTCTTTCTCTATTATCTCTGCCATATTTTTCATTTCCATAACTCTTTTGGTTTCCTCTGAATTCTCTTGTCAATAGAGCTAAGGAAGTTGCTATTGATGCTAGAGTTATTTCTCCCTCTTCCACAATCTCTTCATCTTCGCTGTCAACTACCACCATCTTTTTCTTTTTCTCCTTCTTCTTTTCCTCTGTAGTTCTTTCTTTCCTCAGCCTCTCTGTATGTTCTGTAGATTTGCCAACCAAAGCAAGAGGTGCAGTGGTTAGTGTCTTTGTCTGTGCGATTTGAGGCTCTTGACCAGCTAATGTTCCGTAGAGGTCTGAAGGAGTCCAGGAATCTAAATCTTGATTGGTTTGTAGAGACATAGATAACTGGAGCCATTCTTCGTTCAGACTTTTGAGAAACATGACGTTATTCTCTTCAGAAGTTCTGTGGATGCCGAACTTCTTGCAGTTATTGATCAGAGAGTTGAACCTGTCATATGTTGTTTGCAGAGATTCATTTATCAGGGCTTTAAACGCGTAATATTCGTTTATGTATTGAACCCTTCGATTTTTCTGAGTTTTAGCTCCCCCTTCAAGTTTTTTCTCCAGTTCCTTCCAGAGATCATACGACGATTCGCATGCATCTAAGGAATGGAAAAGATCGTTGGGGATTCCCATTATCAGAAGTCTTTTTGTTTTCTGCGCGAGTTCATCTTTTTCCTTATCTTGATCTGACCAACCATCCCTGGTTTTATGTTTTTGATGCTCAGGGATTTCAGGAGTGTCAGCTGTAGCTGGTACACGAGGTACTATTAACATAGGGACATGAGGAGGATTATAAAGGTATTGTACGAGCTGTTTATCGGTACCCTCAAAGAAATGGGTCATTCTTATTTTCCACTGAGGATACTCATTTCGTAGAAGAGAAGGTGGTTTGGTTAATGAACCAGCTGTGAAGAAATTTTATGTGCTTGTCATTTTAAGAGTAGGAAGTTTCAGTATAAAGATATGACACGAAAAAGTACGAAAGAATAATCTAGAAGGATTTTTTGGGTTTGGAAGTTCTTAACAGTGCACTTTTATGGAGTTTTAACTAAAGAAACAGTTTCTCTAGATTTACCAGATATCGAATAAATCGAAAATGGCTTAAAAGTAGAATCTGTTTGAAGGAATGAATAACAGGTTAAAATCAGACCATGTTTCTACCAATAGTCTTGTTAAACGAGGATCGCTTGATATTAAAAATCAAGCTTTGCTCTGATACCAATTGTTGGTTCCCGTATTTGATTAACAAAGATTATCTTATCTATTAGTTCAAATAAGACGTGTTGCGGAAGTGTATTTGAAGAACTAACAGATATGTTTATATAGAAACAGCACAAAATACCAAATAAATAGTATATGAAGAACAGATGAATATCTCAAAGTTTACTGTATTTGATGAAGAACACTAACAATAGATTTGACGTTAATTGTGTGTGTGTGTTTTTCTGGTATATGAACTTGTTAGGAAGAACTAAACATGAGTCTTCCTTTTATACTACAACAAAAGAACTATTCTAGACAAAAGGACTATTGCTACAGGAAAGAAGGGATGGCATGAACAGTTGGAAACCTGCATGCATTAAATGCGCTAATATCAACTTGCAAGGATTCCTATCAGAGTTTGACACGTGTTTGTTGTCGGACCATGCCTTGTACAAGTTAATGAACGGACCCTGGAACAGTAGAAAGATAATTCTGTAACAGTGGAAAGATATTTCTGCAACAGTGGCAAGATATTATAAATATCTTCCAAGTCTTCAATCTGAACCCCAGAGGCTCTGTCAAGGGTGACAGAGGTTCTGTGGCTCGGTCCTTGGTGAGCTTTCTTCTGTAGATCCTTCTTTGGTCCTTTGTGAGTAGTCTTCTGTAGATTCTTCTTGGGACTTGGTATTCCTTGAATGATCTTGTTTGCTTTGGCAGAGCTTCTGTGGAACTCTTTCATACTTAGCCTATTTTTCAATACTTCTAATATTATGAATATTTGGAGCTAACAGAAGCCATGACTGAGTTTGATGCTTCTATAGGTACTGATGATCAAGCCATTGGTGATGATACCTCTGAGAGAGTCTCTCAGTTGTTTGAATCAAGGGCCTATGGAGAAGAAAGCGACATGTAGATTGTGCTATACGTTGATACAGAAGTTCATCCGACCGTTGAAAAGCTCGAGGTCAACGAAGATGAGATTCGAATGATAATGGCAACGGAAGCAGAGTTGATAGACATCCCCTCGGACGACGATGACCTAAATTTTGACAAATTCTTCCTGATCAAAGTTCAACCGGTTCCCTTAATGGTCGTGTCAGATACAGAGGTAGACCTTCCTAAACCCGAGAACGACAAGGATGCCGTTGCCAGGGCTGCGTGGTACAAAGAACAACATGATATCTTTCTCGATGATGTTTTGGGTGGTGAAACTCCAGATGACATACACATCACCCCAAATACATCCCAAACATCTTCTCATGCACAACATACATCTACCACTCCAGTTCCTTCCACGTTTACTCAGGTTGAACCATCTACCACTCGATCAGCTAAACCATATCCGAATCAAGCCAGTCCTTCAAATACTAATCAAGTCGGTCCTTCCAACACCAATCAACCAGAGATCAGTGAGACCGAAAGAAGACAAAAGATAGTCAGACTTCGAGCAACTTTCTTTGAAGAGACAGAAAGATGGTTGTTTGCTCACCGCATCCGCAGACCGGATACATATGCAGTTATGGGTGTTGGTAGAGAATCAGATGAGTTCAAGATGGAATATATGTTCTTGGTAAAGGGTAAAGCACAAAAGAATGAGTATGTTTATTCGAAGAGATTGGCCAAACTTTTCTACAAGATCTGGTATTTAGAGTTTACTGTTTGGAGAAATAATGGACATATGCACACATTCTTTGAGGTAGATTTTCAGCATCTAAGGATTGACGACTTCGTATTCATGTATCACTATTTCCGAAACCTCCAGATTCGTAGGTTCAACATTCAGATAGCCTGAAGAGCCATCATACGTTTCATGTACCACCAGTACCTCAACTACAACGTCTTCGACTTCCAGCTCGCACTTGAAAGCCATCAACCCATCGTAAACGTCCGAAGACTGAACAACGAACTCTCGAACATCGATGATTATTTGCGTTAAACCATCTTAAACGAACCAGAATTCAGAGTGATCTACAGAAACCAACTAGGAGAAAGACGTTTTCTGAGATTCTCCGAGATCGCCAAATACTTCGACGGTACCTTGAAGGCGATTCTACTACAATTACAACAGATTCATTAGCGTAACCAAATCCAAGTTGTTGGATTTCAAATGCCAACGACCGGAAGATATTTTATGATAAGAGCCCTCGAAGAACTGGAAGACCGAATAGAGTTCAGAAGATCCATGAGAAGAATTGAAACCTATTTGGGATGTAGACCGAGAAACCGACAGTTCGTGCCTTAACTGCTAAAGCTGTTGTTTCCAAACTTTAAGCCAAAGGGGGAGATTGTTAGGGTGAAAAATGTAATTGTCTTAAAGTTATGGGCTAAATGTGTAAATACCTCAAAAGGTATAAATAGTTTTGTTTTCCTATTGAATTAGGTTAATCCATCATTAGCTTTTCAGAGTCGTGTCTTCATTATATAACCTTATGATTATGAATGAGATAAATGACAACAATTATTGATTCGTTATTGGTAATTTTTGTTTATTGCACAATCTGGATCCATAGTATACCCGCTTGAACATAAGAATCTCTTTCAGCAGTTCTGGTACACTATTGAGAGGACTGAGAAGACCTTGAAATCAGGGAAGAAGGTGACAGTGATCACCATTGAAACCGAACATGGCGAAGGGAGTATCACTCTCTCAAGGATTCGCCAATCGCTGAAACTCCCAGTGTCTAAAGACTACGTCTCTCCTCCTTCTTATGAGGAACTTTACTCCTTCCTTAACCTAATGGGGTACGACTGGGAAACGAAGAACAGGTAGCCTGATAAGAAGCTGACAAAAATTCTTAAGGCATGGATGCCAATGGAGCTCTACTACATTTGTGCTCACTTCATTCAGAACATGGGTGGCAAAACGGCCTGCATGGACTAAGCTAGCCGGGTCGCTCTTGACCTTGGCTATTCACTGATCACTGGCTGCAACGTTGACTATGCCAGAATGATTTTTGATGACCTGATGGCAAAGGTCGAGAATCCTGACGGTGAAATCCATGTTCCATATGTACGATTCATCAGCGTACTCCTTCTGCATTTCATGGTTTCTCTCTACCCAGCTGAAGAAGATTATCAGCTACCAAGGCTTGGAAATCGAGTTCTCGATATTAAGCCTGTGGAGAACAAGGTAAGTATTTCTACTCTACAACGCCTTCTCTCCTCCTCAGCTGCTTCTACTTCAGCAGCGATGCACATGGTCGAACCCCCTGTGGCTTTCCAAGCTGCTACAACCACCTCTTCAAAGAGGAAACCTTCTGCAACCACTCCTGGTGCTTCCAAAAAGGCCAAGAGACAACCCAAGGAGAAACCCCAAGCTGCAACATCAACAACAACAACATCAGGGATTGCCTCTTCACATGCTTCCCTTGACTCTTTCGTTGTCCGCTCCACCACCTCCGATACAATTACATTCGCCTCAACGACTTCAATAATCTATGATTCTACGCTGGCATCGACCACAACAATCTCAGTACCTCAAAGCATGGAAGGTGTAGTTCCAAGCACCGCCAGTGCCTTGCTGCCATACTGCACGACCATCTTTACAACCATTGCTTCTATTCCCTCCATATCTTTGGTCAACACATCTAGCGTATCAGCTGTTGTAACACCTCGATTTTTACCTTAATTATTGTAAGGTTATTATGGAAATACATTTATATTTGTGAGTTATGTAGTTTTATATGTTGTGTTATAATAATTGTCGAAGGACCATAGTTGGAAAGAGTTATAAAATTAGGAGTATTGTTGTCAATTAGAATAAGAAGGAAAGTTGGGTTATAAATTAAAGAATTGGTCAAATTGAGAAATATCTGATGTTTTGGAGTCGGTTTCAAGTTCAAAGGAAAAAATTGAGTTCTTGGTTTAAATCGGTAAGGGTTTCAATTCCTTAAGAATTGGTAGTTATCAATTATTTTGTCTTTAATTAGGGTATCGATTTAGTTTGGCGAGAAAAGGACTAGAAGCTTGATATATTTGATACCAACTCTGAGTTTTATCCAGGTGAGTTCATCTCCTTCTTTTAAAAGTTATATGTATTCATATCAGAAGATTGGATAATTGAACATTCAAATTGTTCTTAGAGTTGGTTGTTGGTCTAAACAAGGTAATTTAGTATTTATTTGAATTCTATGGAGATTTTATAAAAGTTAGAATGTTTCGAACGAGTTCGATTGTCTAGTAATACCCAGATAATTGATTTTCAAGTAAATGTCCGGAAAACGTGAATTTTAGGTAATGTACGGATAATATGGATTTTCGAGAATTTCCGGATAAAGTGAATTTCCGGTAATGTCCAGATAATATGGATTTCCGGTAATTTTCAGATAAATTGAGTTTCCGGTAATACCTGGATAAGGTGATTTTCCGGTAAAATCTGGATAGTGTGATTTTCCGGTAATACCGGATGTTACCAGATTATTAAGTTTTTCGGATATGGATGTTACCTGATTATTATGTTTTCCGGATATGGATGTTACCTGGATTTCTTTGTTACCGGATATTATCCGAACTGTCTTCTTTCTAACCTGAATCCGGATGAAATTTTTGTTGGAAGATGTGATAAAAACCAACTAGGGGTATTATTCGAATTTGCCAATAATTGAGAAAAATAAAATAAATAAATGGAGTTTTCTATTTTGAGAAGATTTAATGAAAAATCTTATAGGGGATGATTCTCCATGTGACGTTACGTTAAATTTCATTAGTTCCAATATACATTAACAATATGAGAAGATGATGTGTACACATGTGTATTTATGAATATGATTAAGTGTAATGGGATCATAGGCACAAGAGTTATTTTGGAAATGTGGAATAGTCATGGTTTAATTGAAATTCCCGTTTCTTTATTTTGAAATGTGGAATAAGCATGGTCTAATTGTAATTCCCGTTTCTTTACCAAGAAATAGGCAAGGATTAATTGTAATTTCTTGGGCGTGAGTTGAAATCTAGAATCTTTATTGATTCATAGTGGCGCTCTTAAACGTGATAGTGTGACTTACTTTGTGTTTGTCACACTCATGGAATCGGGTCTTCCCCGTCATCGAAAGATGTAATGTGTATGTTATTGGAAGAAGAAAATGTCATTTTATGTATAATGTTTAATTGTACAATTTCAGAAAGTTTATCATTCTTTTGATTTTAATCTGGTATTCTCACTAGGCATAAGCCTAAATTTTTTAACTGAAACACCCTAAAAATTCGAATAAATTTAAAGTTAAGAACAACATAGAGTTTACAACAAAAATCATCTGGAAGTTCTATTCATAAATGGAGAATAAGCAATGGAAGTTTGTAATTACAAGTGAAACACTATAAACTATTAGCTCTAATAGTTTAGACTTAGAAGTATTGAAAAAGTGTGCTAAGAACAAGATCACAGAAGACCTCTGTCGGATACATCAAGGACTCTCCACACAAGACTCAAAGCTTCTGTCGATCATTCCTCGGGAACTCAAGCCAAGCCTGAAGATGATCATCGGACCACAGAGCCTCTGTGTGGCCAAATTACCCAATGATGAACACTTATGCATATTCAGACACAACGAGCACGTGCCTCTCTCATGCACTCACATGTACGAAGATTCTGAAGATCAAATAGTACACCACGTTTTCATTCTCTCTAGATGTCACCATCTTATTGGTGACAACCTTTTACTTGTACTATTCATGTCTCACCTTCAATATATGTAGTCAGCACTACCCTACCATTGTTTGCACGACACACATCGATTCTAGAGAGAGAGAGAGAGAGAGAGAGAGAGAGAGAAATACTTGCAGAGAAATTCACACAATATTGTATGTTCTTGGTGTATTCCAAATCCTTTGATTGATGAAGATGACTTGTTGAGCATGTTATATTTGTTTTTAAGTTTTCTTTATTTCATCATCTGTGTTAAATCTACCATTACATTCAAACCTCCTTGTGTGCATTAAACACTTCCGCATATTAAACAAATTGTACTTTGTTTTTACATCTTTAGGTTTGAATATATCATTGTTGAGTTAAAACTGGGATCAACAATTGGTATCAGAGCAAACTTTGATTTCCAATATCAAAGGATCATCTCTGCAATGATTTAACTCAAATGGTAGATTTTCTGGTTTGATGTTTTGTATGTTCTTCATTTCTGCAAACAGTCCCTGTTTCTGTGTCGTTTTCAACTAGTTTGAATCTGACTCGTTATTAGGTTATGTTTTCTTGTCAAAATCTTTCCAGTGTGTTTTATTAACCTTGTAAACCCATTTTCTTCATAGATAAAGCTTTAGCTTCATTCTGTCTTGTGTTCATCTCTTTCATTTCCATTACTCTATTTTTCACTCAAAACCTTATTTTCTTCAAAAATGGCAAATCTAAACGCCATCTATACTGCTGGATCTCAAACAAAATGTAACACCTCGAAATTTCCATAGTTAATGTACTATTACTTTTGGGATGAATGTTTAACATAATGGAAGTATTAATTTAAATGGATTGACGAAAGAGTTGAATTTGTAATTGACTCAAAGTCTAAGTAAATTGTGAAACTTGAACTTGGAGGTTGATTCTATCAATTGCTGAAAGTTGAGTTTATACTTAAAGAAAGAGTTGGCTGAATGGTTGAGAAAAAATCTCAAATTGTTTGTTGGGGTCGGTTTATAGGCAGAGAGAGATTTTTGTGAAAAAGTTTCATCAGGTAAGAATTGATGATCCTTACCAACCTTATTTGATTTAGATTGATAGTATGAATAAGGTTTGAATTTCAAACAGGTTTTGGAATCATTGAGGAGCAGATTCTTTTTTGAAGTACTGGGTAAATTGATTTGCAGTTCCTGTTCGATTTCTATGTTCAGGTGAGTTCATCTGCTTATTTTATTAAATAAGATCTATATGTGTATTGAAATAGTTAAACAAGCCTATTGATATTTGTATGAATGGATGCAAAACAACTTTTAGAGTTCTAAATGGAAAATAGTGGACCTAGGTAAAGATTGGTGAAATTCGGAAGATGAGGAATGTTCCGGATTGATATCGGAATCCGGGAATGATTTCGGATTGATACTGGATTCCAGGGATGTTCCGAATTGATATCGGATTCCGGGAATGTTCCGGATTGGTATCGGATTTCGAGTATGTTCTGGATAGAGTACCGGATTTGTTACCGGATGATTCCGGACTTTGAGTCTGGAATACTATTTCCGGATGTTACCAGATTAAATGAGTTTCAGATTAGTTTACCGGATAGGTGTTCCGGATAACTTACAGAATGGGGTTTATGATTAAGTATTTTCTCAGTATGATAGGAAAAGTATCTTAACTCAGTTTAGAGTATGAACCGAGATGGTATGTGATTGAGTTTATACGCACGTATGCTAGTAAGTGTAATGGATCCATAGGCATTGGCATTAATTAAAACGTGGAATAGGCATAAAGTAAATTATAAATCCCGTTGAAGTGAAATGAGGAATAGGCATAAAGTAAATTGTAATTCCCATTTCGTATTGTGATGTGAAACGTGGAATAGGCATAAAGTAAATTGTAATTCCCGTTTACGTGAAATGAGGAATAGGCATAAAGTAAATTGTAATTCCCATCCCGCATTGTGATGAGAAATTTGGAATAGGCGTGAGTTAATCGTAATTCCTGATTTATATGGGAAGATAAGAGATAGGCATGAGTTTAATTGTAATCTCTACTTCCACTCCAAGAAATAGGCATAAAGTAAATTGTAATTTATTAGACATGAGCAATGATCTAGAATCTGTGATGTTTCTTAGTAGGCTCTCGAACGTGATGATATGACTTACTTAGTGTATGTCATATTCATGGAATCGGGTACATTCCCGTCATCGCGAGATGTTTATGTGAACGGTAAGAATGGTGGCAAACCAAGTTTGTTTATACACTTTTTTTACATTTGGTTTCCAAAGCTTATAAAGTTCTAATTTGAAAATGGATGTTTTCACTAGGCGTAAGCCTAATCTTTTCAAATTAAATTTTCTTACCAGGTACGAGTTTGGAGAAGTAATAACGGGAAAAGGGACGAGTGATTTCTGATATTCAACTTTTGGTGATGAATGGAGAAGTTAGCATACACGAGGATGTTTTGGTTAATGGTCTAAAGAACTAGTATAATCTGATCTTAATTTTTAGGATTAGATTAGTAGGTTGTTTTGATAAGCTCAATTTGTATATGTGAACCCTCATAGCTAATTCTCCATTTATGTATAAAAGTTTGGATGAAATTATGGTTAACTTTAATAAATTTTAAGGTTTAAATTTGTCATGTTTTTTGGATGTTTCACAAAACCTCCTACCCTATCGAGAGATGAATATCCTCAATGGAAAATATGAATGTGTCATTTATTGGAAGGTGTTGAAAAGGAACTAGTTGACTGCGTCAAAAAGAAACCCTATGTTCCCATGGTTACTGTTCCTCGAGTTCCTAGAACTGAAACAGCCCCTGAAATTCCTGAATATGACAAGCCAAAAGACATTGATGATTGGTCCCCTCAATACTGAGAAAAATATGAGATGGGAAAGAGAGCCAAACGTTTACTCATCATGGCTATTGTTAATTCTAAAAATTACCCAAAGGATAACTTATGGTTGATGTGGAACTTTTAACAACTAAAGAAAGGGATCAAGGCAAACAACACAATCGCAGATAAAAGGTAAATAAGACAGGAGAATTGGTGACGCGGAAAACCCAAACGAGGGAAAAAACCACGACCAACTTGTGAGAATTGACGGTGCACTATGATCGCCAAACAGGGGCAAAATCCTTTGGTAACAAGTGTTTTGTGTACAACAGATTACAATAAGAATAAAAACAAACTTAATCGTAAGATAAAGTTATGTGTCGTGTGTAAATCGTTCGAAATAAGCTGTTGTCGTGCGAAACTTGCGAGAGTGATATTCGTTCAAATGCCTTTGATGCAAGAATGTTGAGAGTGTAAAAATGTTGAGTTCAGATGTTGCGTAGAATGTCAGTTGTTTCGATGTGTCCCGTTCAAGTGTGGAGCAAGCTGTTAGCAGGAAACCAAGTTTGTTTATACGCTTTTTTTACATTTGGTTTCCAAAGCTTATAAAGTTCTAATTTGAAAATGGATGTTTTCACTAGGCGTAAGCCTAATCTTTTCAAATTAAATTTTCTTACCAGGTACGAGCTTGGAGAAGTAATAACGGGAAAAGGGACGAGTGATTTCTGATATTCAACTTTTGGTGATGAATGGAGAAGTTAGCATACACGAGGATGTTTTGGTTAATGGTCTAAACAACTAGTATAATCTGATCTTAATTTTTAGGATTAGATTAGTAGGTTGTTTTGATAAGCTCAATTTGTATATATGAACCCTCATAGCTAATTCTCCATTTATGTATAAAAGTTTGGATGAAATTATGGTTAACTTTAATAAATTTTAAGGTTTAAATTTGTCATGGTTTTTGGATGTTTCACAAAACCTCCTACCCTATCGAGAGATGAATATCCTCAATGGAAAATATGAATGTGTCATTTATTGGAAGGTGTTGAAAAGGAACTAGTTGACTGCGTCAAAAAGAAACCCTATGTTCCCATGGTTACTGTTCCTCGAGTTCCTACAACTGAAACAGCCCCAGAAATTCCTGAATATGACAAGCCAAAAGACATTGATGATTGGTCCCCTCAATACTGAGAAAAATATGAGATGGGAAAGAGAGCCAAACGTTTACTCATCATGGCTATTGTTAATTCTAAAAATTACCCAAAGGATAACTTATGGTTGATGTGGAACTTTTAACAACTAAAGAAAGGGATCAAGGCAAACAACACAATCGCAGATAAAAGGTAAATAAGACAGGAGAATTGGTGATGCGGAAAACCCAAACGAGGGAAAAAACCACGACCAACTTGTGAGAATTGACGGTGCACTATGATCGCCAAACAGGGGCAAAATCCTTTGGTAACAAGTGTTTTGTGTACAATAGATTACAATAAGAATAAAAACAAACTTAATCGTAAGATAAAGTTATGTGTCGTGTGTAAATCGTTCGAAATAAGCTGTTGTCGTGCAAAACTTGCGAGAGTGATATTCGTTCAAATGCCTTTGATGCAAGAATGTTGAGAGTGTAAAAATGTTGAGTTCAGATGTTGCGTAGAATGTCAGTTGTTTCGATGTGTCCCGTTCGAGTGTGGAGCAAGTTGTTAGCTCCAATCTTTCTGTTTATAAAAGTAGTGAAAATAGTCTAAGTACAGAAGTAACCCACAGAGGCTCTGCCGAGTAGCTGAGTAACCGAGAAGACAGAAGTCTTCGACAGAGGCTCTGCCGGGTTAATCAAGAAGACCGAAGTGAAGAAACAACGAGACTCTTCTATGCGGACAAGGCCACAGAGTCTCTGTCATACTTGACAGAGCTTCTGTGGCAAAAAGAAGATCTACGCAAAAGATCTTAACAAGGACGAACATGCTTCTTACAATACCTACCATTCGAAGGTTTCCGCCTAAAGCTGACATACCGCCTAGATCTTAACAAGGACGAACAATCGTACAAAGGCGTGACCTGACAACTCCACGTGTCAAACTCTGATAGGTTTCCGCCTAAAGCTGAATACGGAGCATTTAATGAACGTTGTATCTACAACAGTTCCAGAATAGTGTTTTTTACCTTCCAGCTACTGCTCCAGAATAGTGTCTTTGTACCTTCAGTCCTTATTGTCCCCTTTAGGAGTAGTATAAATAGAAGGTTCCTGTGAACTCTTCCTAAAAGCTTTTCACAACACACACACACCATTAAACTTCAGATTTCTTGTTAATCCTTTAAAGTTCTTGGTGTTCTTATTATATATCAAATACAGTAATCTTTGAGAAACATATGTTATTTACTCTTTGCTTTATTTGATATTGTGTGATCTTCTACCTTACATTATCTTTCAGTTCTTAAATACGCTTCTGCACCATACAATCTGAAGTATATGAAAGTTAAGATCATTGTTTTAGCAAAACAGGAACCAACAATTGGTATCAGAGCAAACCTTGATTTTTAATATTAAGGGATCCACTATAAACTATGATCTTTGGTAGAAACTTGGATTTTTAAGCTATTCTTCATATTATTCAAACAGTTTCTGTTTTTCTGCCATTTTCGATTCATTCGAACTTTGGTAAACTTATAGAATCTGTTATTCTGGTTAAAAACACCATTTTAGTGGTCAGCTTAAAAAACTTCATACGAAGCATCCACTTCAAACTCTGAAAATCTGCTGTTAAAACCATTTTTCTAGATAATTTCTCTCTCTAAAATGACAAATACAAACAACTTCCTCTCTGCTGGTTCCTTAACCAAACCTCTCACTCTTCTTAGAGAAGAATACCCTCAATGGAATATTCGAATGATTCACTTCTTTGAGGGTACTGACAAAGAATTGGTTTATTATATACGTAACCCTCCTTTCATTCCCATGATAATTGTACCTCGTGTTCCTAGCACAGACGACACACCTGAAATTCCAGAACACACGAAACCAAAGACCCAAGAAAATTGGTCTGATTCTGATTGGGCTAAATACGAAGTTTCTCATAAACTAAGAGAATTATGATCATGGCCATCCCAAATGACCTTTTCCAGTCCATGGATGCATGTGAATTTGCATATGATCTATGGAAAGAACCGGAAAAACAACTAGAAGAGGAGTCAAAACCCAAAAGAACCGCAGAGCTCAATACATAAATGAATACTATGCCTTTAAATCTCTGCCAACCGAATCTCTACAAACTATGTATGATAGGTTCAACTCTCTAATAAACAAATGCAAGATGTTCGGCATCCACAGAACCTCTGAAGAAAACAACGTTATGTTCCTAAAGTCCCTAAATGAAGAATGGCTTCAGTTATCTACGTCTCTGCAAACAAATCAAGACTTAGATTCCTGGACCCTATCAGTCCTCTATGGAACATTAGCAGCACAAGAGCCTCAGGTAGCACAAGCAAAATCCCAGATCATTGCACCTCTTGCATTGGTTGGTAAGACAACAGAGGTTAAAGAGAAACCAAAGAAGGAGGAAAGAAAGGAGAAGAAGAAGAAAATCATGATGGTAGAAAGTGAAGAAGAAGAGGAAGTAGCAGCAGAAGAAGAAACGACCCTGGCCTCGATAGCTAAATCTTTAGTTCTCTTGACTAGGGAATTCAGCAGAGGATACCAGAAGAAATCTGGTAATGAACGATATGAAAGAGAGAATCAAGAAAGAGAAGGGTCAAACGACAGACCTATATGGAACATTGGCAGCCCAAGAGCCTCAAGTAGCACAAACAAAAGCCCAGATCAGTACACCTCTTGCACTAGTTCGTAAGACTACAGAGGCTAAAGAGAAACCAAAGAAAGAGAAAACTGTAGAGGAAAAGAAGGAGAAGAAGAAGAAAATCATGATAGTTGATAGTGAAGAAGAGAAGGAAGAAGAAGAAACAACCCTGGCCTCGATAGCTAAATCATTAGCACTCTTGACTAGGGAATTCAGCAGAGGATACCAGAAGAAAACTGGTAATGAACGCTACGAAAGAGAAGGGTCAAACGAAAGAAACGACATAAGTGGTGACCGACAGAGGTGCAGTGACAGAAATGACAGAGGAAATGACCGACATAGGTCGGAAGACAAAGCTGGCAACACTCCACAGATTTAAGAGTGTTACAAATGTGGTAGGCCAGGCCACTACGTAAATAAATGTCGAACAAAAAGAAGTGGTAAACGACAGAGGTCAGACGACAGAGCTGGAAACTCCACATAGAACCAAGGATGCTACAATTGTGGAAAGCCAGGTCACTTTGCCAACGAATGTAGGAGCAAGTCAAATCGCCCTCAGAGGGATGCAACTTTCTACAAAAAGAAACCTGAATAGTATGCTCAGAAGTCACTAATGGTGAACAAAGAAATCTGGGAGTCTGACACATCCTCTTACGAAGGTGAAACAAAGAATGCTCTATTCTGTGGCATGGCAGAAGTCAGCTTCGATTCCGACAGTGAGGTATCCACTTCTACCTCTAATTCTAATACTGCAGAAGATGACTTGATTAAACTTAATATTGAATACACTGAAATGAAAAAAACGTGTGAAAATATTCAGAAAAAGCTCACCTACTATGAGAGAGAAGCTAGGCTTCTCACTCAAGAAAAAGCTAAGATTTTTCAAGAAAAAGAAGAAATTGAAATGGACTGGAACAAAAAGTTAAATCATTTAAAAGAAAAGATTTCTGAACTTATTTCTTCTTTGAAAAGTAAGTCTAAAGAACTAATGGACGTTGAGTGCGACAGAATAAATATCCTAGCTCTTAAAAATTACTTTCAAAAGGAAAGAGAAGTCCTCTGTCAAGATTTACTGAGAAGAGATCTTCAAATTAAAAAAATTCAAGATGCTCAAAAGGTGTACGAAAAAATAAACACACAAATAGGGAGACGAGGAATTCGCTTCTGTGATATAGATCTCTATACCGGAACCAAAAGAAACAAGTCTCTGTCCTCTCTATTTCACAGTGGAGATACAAGAAAACCTGGTTTTCCAAATCTTCTCTCTGTAAGTAAAAGGCAAAAAGTCTCTGGGGAACCTCACAAGAGGACACCTCTGAAGATGACAAATGTGTGGTTTGAAAACCCAGATTTGTCACCTTCAATCTCTGTCAAAAGAGAATCCAAACCTAAGAGGTATCTGAAAACTCAAGATCAAATAGGAATCTTCAAGTTTGGTAAACCCGAGACTCAAACTCAAGTTGCATATGTCTGCATGATGAATTCTGAAAATAAATTATCAGCAGAGGCACCTGAGTTCAAGCCAAAAATTACAGAAGAAAAATTTTTATCTGAAGAAAACCTTTATACATCTTCCAGCGATCAAGATCTCTCTGAAGAAAAATTAACAGATACTTCTGTTAACTTAGAAGATAGTTCCTTAGAAAATGAAGAAAGTGAGTATGACACATGTTCTGAATGTCCAGCCTCTGTCGAAAGAGTTCTAAGTGACTCAACCTCTGTATATGAGGACGATTCAGCCTCTAACGAATCAGAGACTGACTCTAAGTCAGAGATAGGACCTAGTGACACAGAGGTTATTAAATAAACCTCTGAAGTTCATAACAGAACTATTCCTCCCAAGGAGAAAATCACTGGAATTCCTATCTATCCAGAATTTTTGAATATGTGCCTACAAGCCAAAACCTCTCTTGAGCTTGAAAATTTCAAACAACAAAGATTTTAAAACCCTTCAAATCTGTTAAAGAAAAACTAACATGGAAACAGAAGGGTAAATGGACAAAAATTAACAAATCTTTTCCTTCTGTGACAGTGAAATCTACAGAAGTTCACCACAGAAGGGGAACACAGAAGGCCGCACTCAACAAAGGATTTTGCAAACAACGATCTAGCCTACATAAACCTTCTTGTAATAGAAAGTCTAATGTTAGGATAAATTGTAATGCCTCTGTGCCCCCATTTAATGTATTCAATGAAAAGTTCAAGCGAATCTCCACACACATTCAATACTGTCATTGATTTGATCTTAAGTTTAAATTAAACCAACACTTCAAAAGTCCACACTCTCATCTTACTGTACCCAAAGAAAATGATAAATCCAAGGGTAAGAAGAAACAAAATGTTTCTTCAACAGAAGCTAAAACAAAGACCAAGAATGCTAAGGCAAACTTGAAGACCCCTGACAAAACTGTACCCATGTGGATATGGGTACCTAAAACTCTCTAATTGTCTTGCAGAAGCAGTATGTGCCAATCTGGTATCTAGACTCCGGATGCTCAAGGCACATGACTGGCGACAGAGGTCTTCTATCCACATACAAAGAAAAGAACGATGGTGGATCAGTGACCTTTGGAGAGAATAAAAAGGGGTACATCAAAGGCTACGGAGTCATAAAGAAGGAAAATATAACCGTATGCAAAGTTGCATATGTTGATGGCCTTAAACACAATCTTCTCATTTTTAGTCAACTCTGCGATACGGGATTAGACGTAATGTTCAAAAGAACCTTTTGCTCTCTACAGAGCGAGGACACGGGACTTGAACTTCTGCGATCCGAAAGAAGAGGAGATCTATATCTCATGAACTTCAATGAAAAGAACAAAAAGACAAAATCTGCCTTGTTGCATGCAAAAGCGAAGAAGCCTGGTTATGGCACAACTGGTTCTGCCATTTAAACTTTCATACTCTCGATAAACTTGTAAAACTTGATCTAGTCAAAGGTCTACGAAACGTTAAATTTAATAAAGATCATTTATGCTCTGCCTGTGAAATGGGAAAACTCAAAAGAGCTTCCCATAAAGGGAAAACTGATGTATCTTGCCCATGACCTCTGTACATGCTACATGTTGACCTCTGCGGACCAATATCTACATAGAGTCTAGGTGGTAAGAAATATCTGCTTGTTTTGATCGATGAATTCTCAAGATTTACATGGGTTGAATTTGTCAGATAGAAATCAGATGTTCCAAACATACTGATAAATTTAATGAAACAAAGGAGGAACAACTTAGGACCATATTGTTTTTCAATATGGGAAATGAACAGAACTTCTCTGCTGTACGCACCCCACAACAGAATGGCGTGGTCGAACGAAAGAATCGCACGCTTGTGGAAGCCGCCAGAACTATGCTAACCGCATGTGGATTACCAATGACATTTTGGGCAGAAGCAGTATCAACCGCTTGCTATACCCAAAATCGATCAACCATCGTAAAGAGACACATCAAAACACCATATCATTTGATCAACAAAAGACGACAAAACATCAAGTTCTTCCATGTATTTAGATGCAAGTGCTTCGTCTTAAATGATAGAGAAGCAAGAGGAAAGTTTGAAGTAAAGGCAGATGAAGGCAAGTTCATAGGATACTCTGCAACTTCCAAGGCCTACAGAGTTTATCTTCTGCGGTCTCGAATGATTGTAGAAGGCATAAATGTTTCTTTTGACGACACCTTCCAAAAGACTTCTTAACAAATCAGTTCAGAACTCGGTCTAAAAGGGGAATCCTCTAGCATCTCAAAAACAAGAGAAGAAGACTTAAATCTTCTATTTCAAGAGATGTTCCATGATGATATTGATCCCTCTGCTGGAGCCATCAGAGCCTCTGGAGAATCACCTTTTCCAGCCAGAATGAAATAGGTATCTCTCTAACAGGTCCCTTAAACAATTCATCTTCCTCTGTAAATCTTACAGATGCAAATGTCGAGGGGGAGCCAACAGAAGATGATACAACAAGAAAACAACCACAGAAGCTACTAAAGAACCAACTCCAGAAACCACAGAGGAACAAGAAGACTCAGACTATACTTCCTCAGAGGAACAAACACCACCACTCATTCCAATCATTCCACAATCTGTAGGATCAAGCACGAAAGCAAAATCTACGACAGAGGCTGCACCAGAACAACAATTAGAAACCTCTGAAGAGCAACTTGATGAAATCGATGACCATCTCCCAAGAAAAACAAAGTGGACAAAGAGCCATCCTCCAAGTCTTATAATCGGCGAACCTTCTGAAAAGGTAAAAACAAGATCTGCCACTGCTAACTTTTGTTTCTTTACAAACTTTATTAGTGTGATCGAGCCAAAAAGGATCTCTGAAGCCCTTGACGACCCAAACTGGGTAGATGCTATGCAAGAAGAGCTTCTACAGTTTGAACGAAACAAAGTCTGGACTTTAGTTCCTCTACCACGACGAAAACAAGCCATAGGGACTAAATGGGTCTTCAGAAATAAGAAGGATGAAGATGGAGTGGTCATAAGAAACAAAGCAAGACTGGTGGCCAAGGGATATCGCCAAGAAGAAGGCATAGATTACGATGAAACTTTTGCCCCTGTCGCACGACTCGAAGCCATAAGAATCTTCTTAGCCTTGGCAACCCATAGAGGTTTTAAAGTATTTCAAATGGACGTAAAATTTGCTTTTCTAAATGGCGAAATCCAAGAAGAAGTATACGTCCAACAGCCACCAGGGTTTGAAAGCTCTAAGTACCCAAAATACGTGTACTACCTCGAGAAAGCTCTGTATGGACTGAAACAGGCTCCAAGAGCATGGTACGAAAGACTTTCTACCTTTCTTCTCGATAATGGTTACGACAGAGGTACGACGGATACAACTTTGTTTTATAAACGAAAAAGTGATGAAATTATGCTTGTACAAATATATGTGGACGACATAATTTTTGGGTCTACAAATTCAGAAGAGTGCAAAAAGTTTGAAAAACTCATGCAAAGTGAGTTTGAAATGAGTATGATGGGAGAATTAACTTTCTTCCTCGGACTCCAAGTAAAACAATCATCAGAGGGAATTTTCATAAATCAAGCTAAATATGTCTCTGACATACTTTCAAAATACAGTCTCTCTGATACCTCTGTAATGAGAACTCCAGTGGCCACAAGAAATATGTTAGACTCAGATCCAAATGGCATACCTATAGAGTGCACGCTCTACAGAGGAATGATTGGGTCTCTGTTATACTTAACTGCAAGTAGACCTGACATAATGCATGTCACATGTCTCTGTGCAAGATATCAAGCTAACCCGAAGGAATCCCATTATAATGCTATAAAGAGGATCCTCAGATACCTCAAAGGGACCAAAAATCTTGGCCTCTGGTATCCGAAGAACTCTGGTTTTGGTCTTAAAGCCTATACAGATTCAGATTATGGAGGCTGCAAGCTCGACAGAAAGAGTACCTCTGGGAGTTGTCAATTCCTAGGTGGTAAACTTGTCAGCTGGACCTCTAAGAAGCAGAACTGCGTATCCACATCTACAGCAGAAGCCGAATAAGTTGATGCTGCTAGTTGTTGCTCCCAGGTTCTGTGGATGAAAACTCAGCTTATGGACTATGGTCACATCATATTCAAGATTCCCATCTTCTGTGACTCAAATAGCGCCATAGCCATTTCTGCCAATCCAGTACAGAACTAAAAAACAAAGCACATCGATATCCGTTACCACTTTCTGAAACATCATGTTGAATATGGGACAATCGAAATGCACTTCGTGTCTACAGAGTACCAGCTAGCAGACTTATTCACCAAGGCACTAGATGAGAAAAGATTTATTTTCTTGGTGGGTAAGTTGGGAATGATAAACATGAGTTAAAACCTCTGTAAGTATAACTTAAATCTTCTGTAAATATATATATACATGTTTATGTTTATGTTGTTTTATTTATTTTATTTTAGTTCTGTATGTAAATTCTCAATCACCAAGTGTTCAACGCTCAACAGAGCTTCTGTAAGATTGCTCAGAACATCTGACAATCTTTACAGAACCTCTGAAAAACTTGATCTATGCCCTAAGCATTACTTATCAAATCTTGACCCAATCATAGATCAAGGGGGAGCAGAAGGAGACCTTGAAATGATCTACATAAGTTGATCATTCAAGGGGGAGCCAAAGAAGAAATGCGATCGACATTATCCACAGAAGACAGGTATTATGCCGAGACAGAAAAAGCCAAAATATAAGTATCTCGAAACAAATCCTTTTTTAGAACAATTTTCTAGGACAACAATTTCTAAATATGTCCTAGAAACATTGTTTAAATTATACCAAACAAGTTTTGATCAAAAAGATTAACGAGGCTTCTGTTATGAGATTTTGAGTGTAATAGAGCTTCTGCTAAGCTCAACAGAGCCTCTGTATGCAGAATCCTCTATAAAACTACAAATCTCATACAAAAACATTACCGATCAAACTCAAATGTTCTCTGTAAGGATTTACTTGAACAAAAGATTACAGAAGAAGGTCTTTTGGGACGAAGAGCTCGTTTCATCAAAAAGTCTCTGTCGACCAATCTAGACACTCAGAAAGGAGAATCACGCACAAAAAACTTTTCAAGAACAGTTTTCTAGGACAAAAATTTTCAAATATGTCCTAAAAACAGTTTATAAAACAGTAAAAACTTTGGATGATCAAAAAGTTTAATAGATTTTTAGTTATAAGAAATTTCCTCTCATAGAGCTTCTGCTGGCTCTGACAGAGCTTCATAACCTCTGTGAAAGAAATTTCTACTCTTATATCTATCGATCCTCTCCAATGCTTTTCAAACATTTTTGGTAAAGGTGCAAGCAACAGAGGATCCAAAGAGAGTTTTCAAACTACAGAGCTCTATCACTACAGAGCTTCTGTCATTTTCAAACTTGGGTAAATTCTGCAACAGTAACGGCTCTTTTACTGCGAGTAAAAATTATGTGGAGGAAAAGAAACACATGCGCCAAGCATTAATGGGCCGCGCACGACGTCAAGTCGTGCTCTGACACTACTGACGTGTCACATTTTCATTGGACGTACACGGCACACGTTCTCCTGGAAAGTTGAACCCGCCGTTCACACTCAAGTACGGACTCCAAATTTTATTCACTTCCATATATTTACCTCTTCAGAATTCTAACCGTTACCATTCACTATAAAACCCATGCTACCACTCCTCATAAAACCTTTACGAACTCTCATCTTCTTCTCCAGCGAACTTTGCAAAACATGCAACCTACCTATTTTTCATTCTTTTCTTCAAGATAAAAAAACAATGGCATCATCCTCCAACATTCCTGAAGACTCCCATGTTCAAGAAAACTCACCTGCTCAATCTGAGCATTCCCAAAATACAAATATAGCCGCAGACCTGGAAAAAGACAACTCCGGCGATGAAGCTAATTTCTCTCCAACAACACACGAGAAAAACTTCATCGCAAATGAACACTTTGAAAGTGTTCTTCCTCTCATCGCAAACCACTTTTGGGGAATCTCATGCCATTCTCCTTCACATTTTGGAGAACCATTACCTCTTCCCTCTGTTGACAAAAACCGTCAGTAAAATATCAGCAAGATATCTAAACCAATTTTGGCAAAGCAGCAGATATGACCAAGCGGACCGACAGATCAAGGGCTATATTTCCAAACCTGATAGAACCGAACACATCGAACTCAAGTTCAATAGAACAATGTTCTCACTTGAGTTTAGTCTTCCAACCAGAGGTCTGCTAGGTATAAAGAATTACGCTGAAGCACCTACAGATGAATAGCTGTGTAGATTTGTTGAAATGTTAGGGTACAACACAACCCTAAGAAAAAGGAACGACTTCAGAAGAGGACGATTACCCCCTCTGTGGAATACCCTCTTCTCAATTCTGAACAGATGCCTAACTGGCAAAATCGGTAGTCCAGATCAAACCTCCCATCAGATTCTATCCATAATGTACGGTGTATATTATGATCTGCCTCTGGACTACTCGACCTTAATGATGCAAGAGATGATCAACACCATTGACATAAAGATCTCCACACAGAAAGCCAAAGAACACTCAAACCCATCTCTACCTCCTCTGCAATATCAACGAATCCATGGAGTACTTCTGGAGCCCCTACTCCTTCTAGAAAAATGGTCGTTAGAAGGTCTAACTGCCAAAATATATGCCATGACGAAAAATGTTCCAACTCAGCACGTCGATGGATATCCTTTCTGCAGACCTCTGCCATCAAGACTTCTGGAATATGCTACAGATGAAACCCTAAGGTTAGCTTATATACGCGATCACAGGACTCCAGAACCGAGCCCTGTGACACCCCCGCGTTTAGGTATGCCTTTAGAAATTAGGGTAGTTGAAAGAATGACATATGAAGAATGGGCTAAGGCTTTCCAGAAGCATGCAGAAGTTCAAACCAAGTTCCTTGCTCAGAGGAAATCCATCTACTCTGCCTCTACTCCTAAAAAGAAAACAAAGAGGAAAACCACAGAGGGTACTTCAACTTCTGCAATCGACGCTCAACAATGTCCACCTCATGCAACAGAGGTTGGATCTTCTGCTCCTCCCCTTCCCCCAAAGGAAAAGAAGAAGAGAAAAACCAAATCCTCAGAGGAAGGGGCACCTAAACCCAAGTGGAGAAAGAGCAAGAAGAAAACTAGGAAACCTCTGTCTCCTATTGTAGAGGAAACAATGGCAGAAGATGTGGCAGAAGAAGCCACAGAAGAACAAACTCAAGAATCACCTCTGCAATCCCCCAATCCCCTCAACTATGCACATCACGGGGATTTCTCTGAATTCCTCCAACGACCTGAATTTTCCAACACTCTCGACACTGCTGGATGGACTGCAATAGCTCTGTCTCATGAAAACCATGAATCCACAGAAGAAACAGACTTCCGAATCTCTTCAGACTTGGAAGAGGATGACCAAACCCCATAAAATAATCAATCCAAAACTCCTGAAGTCCTACAGAACCCCTTCACTCAACCCAGATTTAATGTACAATGGGCAAGCCCAGTGGAAGAGGTAGCCACAGAAGAACATAACATGGACACCATGTTAGGAAGTCCAACAGAAGAGATGACTGAAACTAGAGTACCTTGGGTAGAAGTCTCAGAAGTGGATTCTGATGTAGAGGAAGCTGACCAAACAAGAAAAGGTCTTTATCATCCCCACGTACGACAATTATATAGATCACATCCTATGTACGACTCCATAGGTCCAAGGGGTGAAGATGTAACAGAAGAAGGGGAGACAAGGGCATAAGTCTAAATCCATATGGTAGCAACAGATGTTGACACCATCGATGGAGAACAAGTGGTCGGATGCTTCACAGAAGCAGAAGCAAGAAAAGATGTCTGGATTAATAGAGGCACACAACCAAAACCAACTCCCAGTGCAACCCACACTTCTATTGCCGCCAGTCTAGTGGCAGAGGGCAATATTGAAAAAGAGCAGCACGGCTAGACCCCATCCCAAACCATCCGGACAGAGGAAATTCTTTCATCCTTTGTACCAATAATACCCGGGGAAACCATTCCAGGGGAATCCTCTCTAAAGGATTCATCCTTAGTTCATGATCTATTGCCCCAAATCACACCTGACATCCTTTCAGAGGAGTTTGTTTCCTCTACCACACGCACACAACTAGGTCCAAACATCTCTTCAGAGGAGATTAGAGTGCACAAAGATAGAGAGACTCTAGACAAGTCTCCGAGTCAACAGAAGGATAATCTAGTACCCACCTCTGGAGTTAATCTAGACAATGTCATTCACAGAACTTCTGTAGAGTCTGAAGCACTAGATGCTTCTGCTCGAGGATCAGAAGAAAATCCTTCCGCCCCCAACATCCAAACAAGGGCGAAAGAAGGTGTCTCAGGAACAGAGACTCACTCTGGGGACGAATGTGTTCCCCCAGAGGTTACAACGAGTTCACATGTATCAAGGGATGAGTTCCAAACACTTGTCACATCTGTGAACCAAACAATGAAAGAGTTGCAAAGCTCTTTCAAATCTTTTGCAGATACTACATCCAAGGCAATCCTTGATCTGAACACCAAAATGGACAACTTGTCCACAGAGGTGCAAAACACCATAACGCAGATGAAGTCCTCTGCAACACACACTGCTACTACCACTGCCACCTCTGCAGCAGCTGAATTCGGAAAAGCCGCCACCACTGCCTTCAAAGACTCTGTCAAGCACTTTCTTCTACAACTAAAAGAGCAATCCTCAAAATATAAGGCTCTTACACCTGAAGACCTGAAGAAAGCCTTAGACGAAGTTCAAGAACAAACAACCAAAAATACTCAGGCCATGAAGCCTTCTGACTACATGACCAGAGCTCAAGTGACAGAACTCGACCAAGGAATACTTGATCAGATGACCGAATTCATCAAAGCTTTCACCGTTGCCAACGCACACTATGTTAAAGAGTTTCAAGCTAGTGTCGGCAAAATGTGCTTCAACACAGAAGCAGAGGTTGAAACACTGCTCGGCCTCTGTGATGACTTGTGCGCAAAGATGATTGCTGCAGGGGCTGTTCCACCAAAGAAACCAGATACAACATGCAGGGCAGAGGCTATGACAGATAAACATCAGGATGACTCTGATGATGACCATCATGGTCCATCAGATCATCCTGAGGGGGAGAATCGAGGGGAGAAACAAAGGGAAGAAGCTGCGAGCAGAGGTCTACCAGCTCCACCAATAGTCGCAGACCCATCAACCAAGCACCCCCATCTCAAACCCAACAAAGAACACAACCATCCACAGAGGCAACACCCACCTCTGTGGAAATAATCTCTGAAGAAACCCCTGCTAAAACCCAAACATCTGAAAGCCAAAGCAGAAACCAAACCACAGAGACAACAACCATCTCTGTGGAATCCATTCATGAAGAAACCCAAATACCAGAAACAACCCATGTTCAAAAACAGAAGACCACAGAGGCAACACCCACCTCTGTGGAAACTCCTTCTGTATTTGGAAAAGATGTCTAAATCCAAGAAGAAGTCCACCTTCTGACATCCTCCGAAGACGAACTACCTTCCCCAACACCCAAAACCAACCCAAAAACCAAAACCATTGCTCATAAAAGAGAATATCTGAGCAAAACACCTGAAACGTCTCCAACAGAACCTAAACCCAAATCCCCAATCAAGCCCTCTGAAACTCAAGTGTCAGAACTGTTGGGTCATTGACCAGCATCTTCCTAAATCGAAACGTGGCGCTGGCTGCTACGCTATATGGAAATAAGTTGCGCCTTCTCCACCAGCAATTGCTTTTGGCGTAGTGGTAAGCGCTTGGATCCTAACAATTGGTATCAGAGCCAATCAACAAACAAATTCGTTCAAGATTGTGATTGCGAAGATCGATTGATCAATTTCTTGAAGATTTCTTGATTCATTCAAAATTCGATTCCGCTGCTAGGGCTAGTTCTTGAATTCTTAGCAATTCTTGAATTACCTGCTACTTTTCGATCAAGAAAATCGAATTTGTCTTTCTGTTGAATTTTCTTACAATCATGTCTTCTAAAGAATATCTAGCCATGGGATCCGAAACCAAACCGCCTGTTCTTATACCAGAAGAGTATCAGCAATGGAAAACTCGTATGATCCAATTCCTTGACAACATCGATGAAAATCTTATGATTTCTATACGAGAAGGTCCAATCGAAGTATATATCGATGTCGCCGCAACCCCTGCTACAGAGACAACTCCAGAAATTCCAGCGACCAGAGTAAAGAAGAATTATTCCCAATACACTGCTGAACAGAAAAATAGGCATGCTATTGACAAAAGAGCAATTACTTTGATGACTTTGGCTGTCCCGAATGAGGTTCTTAACAAGATTGACAGTGGATCATCAGCTAAAGAAATGTGGGACGAATTGGAAAGGCAAATGTTAGGAACTGTGAGATCTATTCAGGCAAAGTTAAATCAAAGCATAAATGCTTATGAAAGGTTCAAAGCAAAAGAGTCAGAAAGTTTGACACAGACATACAGTAAATTTTGCACTATTCTAAATGACTTGAGAAGAAATGGACTGAAGAAAACAAAATCAGAAATAAATTACAAATTTCTGAACAGTCTAAATTCAGAATGGTCATCATTTGCCATAAGTCTGCAAATGAACAAGGATATGTGTGAAGAAGACTTAAATGATTTGTTCTGTGTTCTTAATCAACATGAAGACTCTGTCAAGTTAGTTGTGGAAGAAAAGAAAAATGTTGCTGATCAGTTAGCGTTCTTATCAAAGTCCAAAGCAATCAAAGCACCCAAAAAGACTGCATATCTATCAGAAATACCGAGTCTGGAGGAATCTGACAAAGAAGAAGGATCAGAAGATGATGAAGATATCAAGATAATGGCTGAAAAGCTAGCTTTGCTGACAAATACTTTCAACAAAAGGTATGGGAAGGGCAGATTTCAAGGAAATTATAAGAGAGCTGGAAGTTCAGATTATAAGAAGAAAGATGACAGAGAAGAAAATAAGATTGAAAAGAGAATAGAGAGAAGTGAAGAAAACAAGGAAGAGAAGGAAGAGAGAAAAGAAAAGAATCTGTGTTTCAAGTGTGGAAAATCTGGCCATTATGCCAAGGATTGCAGAGTTAAAGTTGTGAAAGATTATGAATACTACACGAAGAAGGCTCAGCTTGCAAAGAAGAGAGATGACGAGAGTGCACTATTGGCTGAACAGGAGAATTGGCTGTACTACACTTCTGATGAAGATGATCATATCAACTTTCCACAGATGCGAAGCTATATGGCAAAAATGAGGAATGAGGATGATTCTGATTTTGAAGATGCTGATTCTGAGTCATCTGCTGAGGTACATTCTTCACTTGAATTAGAGTTAATGACACAGATTGGTGAAATGAAAACTGAATTTGCTAACCTAAGAAAACAGATAAAAGGAGAAAGAACTTTGGTTAACAAATTCAGAATTGAAAAAGAAGTAATAAATGAACAATATGAAGAATCTGAGGCTGAGAAACAGAAAGTTAAAGATGAAAATTCTGAATTGATGAAAAGGCTTTCTGAACTAAAAGTTGAGTTTTCAAAAATAAAGGATGAAAAAGGTGATTTACAAATAAAATTTGATATGTTATTTGAAGAAAGAAAGAATTTATACTCCAAAATCAAAGAATTGGAAGATTTGAATTTGAAAAGAGGTCAAACTCAGCAAACATTAAATCTTTTATTAAGCAATGTTAAAGATACAAGATTTTACAATCCAAAGAAGGGATTGGGATTGGAAGAAAATGTCATTTTAAAAAGAGCTCCAATACTTCAAGTTTCTAAGCCAAAAATCCCAGAAATTGTTGAAGTTTTCATAAGACCTGCTAGTTCTATAACAAGTTCTGACAATTTGCAAAGACCAAACTCTAAAAAGTCAGATGAGACAATTTCTGAGTCTAAAACAAAAAAGTCAGTTGGTTCAGAAGAAAAGGTTAAGAAAGAAGTTTCTAAACCAACAGATGAAAAGCCAAGATACAATGATACTAAATTCAAGTATGATTCCTTAAATGTCAGCTACAAAAATAAACAACCAAGTTTTTCATATCATGACATTGAGAGCATATTTGATACAAGTAAAAATTCTGAAACAGTCAATCAGAAGTCTGAAACTTCTAGTCAGGATTCTGAACTTTGTAGTCAGAATTCTGAGTCTAAAGATCAGACATCTGAGTCTGTAAATCAGAACTCTGACTCAGGTAGTCAGAAGTCTGATTCAACTGGATTTTCTGAAACAAAATCAGATGAATTTTTGCAACTTGAAAAGAGATTTAATCTTGTGAGTCAAGAACTTGAGGATTTAAGGAAAACTTATGATGAACTTGAAAATGATTTCTGTGAGGTGGATATTAAACTTGAAGAAGCTTTGAAAGAAAAGAATATTTTTATTCAGAAAATAACAGAGCTTGAAAAACTGAAGACTGAGTATGATCTTTTTAAAATTAATGCTTCAAGAGAAAATGATAAATTCTTTAATGAATCAAGTACATATGAAAAAGGTGAATCATCTAATTCTTCTAACAAAAAGAACTTGAATTTTTCAGAAAAAGAAGAAAGCAAAAGGAAAGATGATCTTGCAAAGTTGAACGATCTGAAAAGGGAACTTGAGAAGCTTAGAATGAAATCTACTTCTGAACTAAACGCTAGAAATTCTTGTAATAAGGGCAATTGTACTCTGAACAGTATAAATAAAAATGAAATGATCTATGTTTCAGATTTATTGTCACTTGCAAAGAAAAATCTTGTTTGTGTTAGATGTAAAAATGATTCATTCCAATATTCTCACAAATGTCAAGTCAAAATAACTTCTGTTTCATACATAAGAAAAGATATTCAGAAAGTTTCTGTTTCTCAAAATACAGAAAAGAAGAAAATTTTTGTTCCTCAGACTCAGAAGAAAGAAAAGATAAAAGAAAAGAAAGTTGAAAACATAGCAAAACCAAAAGTTACAACTCTCAAAAAGAATTTGAACAAACTTGTAAGCAGAAAATGTTCTGACTTCATAAAAGTTCAAGGAAAGTGGTGTTTGAAGAAAGATTTTGAGTGGAGAGTAAAAGGTACTGATGTTAAATCCAATGACAAAGCTAACAAAGATGGACCCATTCCAAAATGGGTACCTAAACCTAACTGATCTTTTTGCAGGGCTGTCATGTGTGGTTTTTAGATTCAGGAGCTTCAAGACACATGACAGGTCAGAAGTCTTTTCTATCAAACTTCACAGAAAAGGCTGGAGGAGCAGTAAACTTTGGAAACAATAGCAAAGGTCAAGTCAAAGGTTATGGGGATTTAACTAAAGGGGATCTAACTATCCAAAAGGTTTTCTATGTTGAAGGATTACAACACAATCTTTTCAGCATAAGTCAGTTTTTAGACAGTCTTTGTCAAATTAAGTTTCAAATAACAGGTTGCATGATTCTAACTGAAAATGATGTCAAAGTCTTCTGGGCCAAAAGACATATGGACTTATTTGTAGTTAATTTTTCAAAATTGAAAACATTAAATACAGTTTGTCTTTTATCAAAATCAACTGCAAATGAATGCTGGCTTTGGCACAGAAGATGTTCTCATCTGAATTTCAAAGATCTTAATAATCTTGTTGCAAAACATTTGGTTAAAGGCTTACCAAAGCTTAAATTTGAAAAAGAATCATTATGCTCAGCTTGTGAAATGGGCAAGATGAAAAAGAGTTCTCACAAATTAAAAATGGACTCATCTTGCAAAGCACCATTAGAAATGATTCATACTGATCTTTGTGGTCCAATTTCAGTTCAGTCGATGGGAGGAAAGAAATATATGCTTGTGATTGTTGATGAATTATCCAGATACACGTGGGTTGAGTTCCTAAGAGCTAAGTCAGAAGCTGCTACTACATTGATAAATTTTATCAAAAGGATTCAAGTTCTCTTACAACTTCAAGTTCAGAAAATCAGAAGTGATAATGGAACGGAGTTCAGAAATGAGACTCTTCAGAATTTTCTAGAAAGTTCTGGGATTTCTCACAATTTTTCTGCTGTCAGAACTCCTCAACAAAATGGTGTTGTTGAAAGGAAGAATAGAACTCTAGTTGAGGCTGCGAGAACAATGTTGGCTTATGCAAATCTTCCTACTTTCCTATGGGCTGAAGCAATTGCAACTGCTTGTTTTACACAAAATAGAACTTTAATCAATAAGAGATTAAATAAGACTGCTTATGAACTGATAAATAAAAGAAAACCATTAATCAAATTCTTTCATATTTTTGGTTGCAGATGCTACGTTCTCAGAGACAGAGAAAATCTTGCCAAATTCGATAAAAAGGCAGATGAAGGATACTTTGTGGGTTATTCTTTAACTTCCAAAGCATTCAGAATCTACAATAGAAGAACCAAGAGGATGATGGAGAGCATAAATGTAACTTTTGATGAAGCCAGAATGCGGACTTCTGAACAAGACAGTTCAGAACTCATGCTGAACAAGACAAAAATGACTTCTGATACAAATTCTAATCCTATTTGTTCAGAACTCAATTTACTGTTTAAGGATGCTTTTAGTGAACTAATTTCTGATTCTTATGCAGAATATGAAAACCCAAAGATGGTCAAAGAGATGAAAAATAAGACTCCAGAAATAGTTCAATCAACTGTAATTTCTGACAAAGGTCCATCAGAGGAGTGCCCAAATCTAATAAATACAAGTGGTGAAAACTCTGAACCTTGTAATCAGAATTCTGATTCTTGTACTCAGAACTCTGAACAAGTCAATCAGAACTCTGACTTCATTAATCAGAACTCAAACTTGGATGCAACTCCTACTCATACGTCAGAACAAGGTGACAGTTCAGAATTACAAGCAATCATTGATGAGAATGATGCAAACAACAATTATTCAGAGATTGATGTACTCCCTAGTGCTAACAAATGGACTAAAAATCACCCTATTCATCAAGTAATAGGTGATCCATCAGCAGGAGTAAAGACAAGATCAGCTACAGCAAATGAAGTAATGTTTGCTGGTTTCTTAAGTGTAATTGAACCAAAGAAAGCTAATGAAGCCCTAGAGGATCCAGACTGGATTTCAGCAATGCAAGAGGAATTGCTTCAATTTGAAAGAAATAAAGTTTGGAGACTCATTCCAAAGCCTGAAGGTAAATCTATAATTGGAACTAAATGGGTGTTCAGAAACAAAAAGGATGAATCAGGTGTTGTCATCAGAAACAAGGCAAGATTGGTTGCTAAGGGATACTGTCAACAAGAGGGAATTGATTATGATGAGACATTTGCACCAGTGGCAAGAATAGAGGCAATCAGAATATTTTTAGCCTATGCTGCACATAAAAACTTCAAGGTGTATCAAATGGATGTCAAATCAGCCTTTCTAAATGGCAAACTTAATGAAGAGGTGTATGTCCATCAACCTGAAGGTTTTGTTGATCCAGAATTCCCTGATCATGTTTATATTTTAGACAAAGCTTTATATGGTCTAAAACAAGCACCACGAGCCTGGTATGACACTCTTACTAAACACCTGTTAGGTTCAGGATTCAAGAAAGGTAAGATTGACACAACTTTGTTTTTAAAGAAACAGGGTAATGATTTGATTCTGATTCAGATTTATGTTGATGACATAATATTTGGTTCTACCAGTCCAGAATTATGTGATAATTTTTCAAAAGTCATGTCATCTGAATTTGAAATGAGCATGATGGGTGAACTGAATTTTTTCCTTGGTCTTCAAGTCAAACAACTACCAAAAGGTATTTTCATAAATCAAGGAAAATATGTCAGAGATATTCTGAAAAAGTTCAAAATGTCTGATTGTGCTTCTATGAGAACACCTATGGCAACTAACATAAAGTTAGATGCGGATCTCAAAGGTGTTTCAGCAGATATCAAACTTTATAGAGGCATGATTGGATCATTACTTTATTTGACTGCAAGTAGACCAGATATCATGTTTTCTACCTGTTTCTGTGCTAGATTTCAATCTAACCCAAAAGAATCACATATGTTGGCTGTCAAAAGGATTTTAAGATATCTCAAAGGAACACCTGATCTAGGTCTATGGTATCCAAAAGAAACTGACTTCAAATTGACTGCTTTCACTGATGCTGATCATGCAGGAAGTAGGTTGGACAGAAAGAGTACATCTGGTGCTTGTCACTTTTTGGGAGATAAAATAGTGAGTTGGGCATCAAAGAAACAGAATTGTGTATCCACTTCAACTGCTGAAGCAGAGTATGTTGCTGCTGCTGCTTCATGCTCTCAAACATTGTGGATGAGAACACAACTCATGGACTATGGATATCAGCTTAATAAGATTCCCATCTATTGTGACTCAGAAAGTGCAATTGCTATTACTCAGAACCCTGTTCAACATTCGAAGACTAAGCATATAGACGTGAGGTATCATTTTATAAAGGACTATGTGGAAAAAGGAGCTATAGAGATGCACTTTGTGCATACAAAGTATCAATTGGCTGACTTGTTCACAAAGCCTCTTGATCACAAAAGGTTTTCTTTTCTCATATGTAAAATAGGAATGCTTAATCTGCCTAGTTGAAAATATTTTTTTCTTAAAAATGCTAAATTTTTCTAAGTGAAGTTGTCTGAGTAGTGTACTCAGAACTTCTGAGTCTTGAGTTCAGAACTTCTGAGTCTTGAGTTCAGAACTTCTGAGTCTTGAGTTCAGAACTTCTGAGTCTTGAGTTCGGAACTTCTGAATCTTGAGTTCAGAACTTCTGAGTCTTGAGTTCAGAACTTCTGAGTCTTGAGATCAGAACCTCTAAATCTTAAGGTCAGAAATTCTGAGTCAATACTTCAGCAATCTAACTTTCAAAAATTTATTTTTGAGAAATACAAATAACTTCAACTGTATGGATTATGCTTCTTCGATTATCTTGTTATCTCATCTTTATGTATCATTAATACTCAAATGCATGCTCAAGTCAAGGGGGAGCATCAAAATTCTTTTGAAAATCATTTTGTGATGCTTAAAAGATTTGTTTTCATTTCTTATCTGTTCAAACCTCTTCTGAATAATCAAAATGTTTTATATTGGTCAGAAGTTGATTTTAAAAGACATTTTGGTTACAAGGCAAAATTCTTCTGAGTCATGGAATCAGAACATCTGCGCGTGTTATTCAGATCTTTGACTTGAGTCAAAATTCTATCCACTAACACGTGTCAGCTTCATATTTGTTTGACAATGCCACGTATTTCATTTAAATCCTTTGTGGTATTTCACGTGTGTTGACTCCGTTATAACATTGATTTCGCTTTTCCGTTAAACCTTTCAACTTCGCGGATTTTAAATAGGTCTTAAAATCCCTATTTCAAAGTTCTTTCAAATTCCAGAGCGAAACGTGAGATACGAATCAAATCCAGAGTTCTTTGAATCTGTTTTCTTCTTAAATCATGTCTGAAATACGAAGAAGTGGTCCAATTTCTCTACATTCTACAAAATCGATAATGGATTCATCTGATTCGGAAAGTGATGAAGTACAAAATAGAGTTGCAGAGGAAGGGGCAATAAGAAATGATGAAGAAGATGAACAAATGGATGAATCTGAAGGAAATGCGGATGAGGTAAATGTTAATATTGAACATGATCAGAGTGCTGCAGGTTCTATTATGTCAGATAGATCTATTCTAGTGGAAAGAGTTGTTCCTGAGAGTGAATGGTTGAAATTATCTGAAAATAACTGTGTTATATTGTTTGAGGAAAGTCGTTTTAAGCCTGAACACAGAATTATCATGGAGTTATTCAAACATCATCCGTACAGAAAATGGTTTACAAGAAGTAAAAATGTGCCTGTTCAGTACATACAACAATGGTGGAAATATCTTAGGTTAGAAGATAATAAGTTTGTGTCTGAAATTGGAGGAGTGACATTTGTCTTATCTATCTCTGCACTAAGAGAGATGCTGAATCTACCAGAGAAAGATGATGTACAAAGAAGAACAGATTTTGAGGATTTACCCCTAACAGAGGAATTAATAGCAGAGTTTATGAAGTTGGGATACAATGAAGGATTGAGGACTCTCAGTTTGTTCAGAAGAAACAAATTACCACCTATTTGGGCTTGCTTCTTTCATGTGGTAAATAAATGTTTGTCAGGGAAAAATAGTTCTGCTGATCAAGGTTCTAAACAAATTCTTCAGATATTTCAAGGTTTAGTGAAGAATAGGCATTATGACTATACTTTAATACTTTGGGAAGATATGAAGAATACATTTGAGAAGAATCAGAAAGCAATTCAGAAGAAGACAAAGGATGCTCCACTGACATACATTCCCTACATAAGGTACTGGCAAATTGTTATTTGGTATGCCATGCAGGAAAACAGAACAATCTCAAGAAGAACAAATGAAGAGCATGGTCCTACATTTTATTTGGGTAAGATGACCCCAGTAACAAGACTTGAAAATTATCCCAATCATAAACTGTTGCCAAAATCACTTAGGAACTATATTCCAAGGGAGAGTGAGATTTTAAAAGCTTATTGCACCTCTATGGGAATTGAATTACCTCAAATCCCTACCCAAGAGGACCAACCTGAGAAGAGAGGTGAGGGGTCTAGTCGAATTAGAGAGGGGGAGGATGTTCAGATGGGTGAACATTCTGAGAGACTTGAGGGGGAAAATTCTGAGAGCTTGGTTAGACTCAGTGAGGAAAAACAGAATGAGAGTGGTGAGGATGAGAGATTGTTAACAGAGGTTCAAACAGAAAGAGATGCCTCTGAACCAGCTAATCTTGACCAGGTAACCACACATGCTATTGGTTCACATCTCTTGGTGTCCAATATTGAAACAAACACCATGGACCTAGTGGTGGATCTTGAACAACCCATCCATACCCACTCAGAAGCATTTCAACATGCTACTGTTTCACACAAATCCGGGGAACCATCCCAAACTCATTTGGAGGGAGGTGATAAATCCCAACTTATTTTTCAACACATTGAGTCTGAATATCACAGTCCTATTCATATTGAGCCTGAAATTCCTTTTGACACTTGCACAGATCAGGAATTTCGTACTCCTGAAACAACATTCATAGACATGCCTAATGTTGGGTGTCGAGGATTGGATGGAAGTCCTGGTGAGGTGAACATTACAAAAGCCTCATTCAAACGTGCATCTGTTGTACAAGATGACTGTGTGTTATCTACAGGCCATGAGCTCTCTGGGCACATGAAAACTGGACCATCTGTTGGTTCAGGTTCACTGTTAGAAACTTCTGAATTTGAAAAGATTCAGAAACAAAACAAGGAGATGGGGGAAAAAGTAGAAAATTTGGAGAAGAGGATGGAGGATCTGAATGATGAGGTATCAGATTTGAAAGTTGTGTTGGAGAAAAAGTTAATTTCTGTTGAAACCAAGGTAGATGATGTAAAGAAATCCTTGGATTCTCACAAAAAGGAGATCATGGATATAATGTCTGGTTTTCAAAAAGATATGTTAAAACAGATGCAGGGTATGCAGGAATCTATATTGAAAGCACTGAGTGTATCTTTGGCTTCTACTTCAAAGCCTCTTGATCCTGTTCCTATTGCAGAAGTTGAACCTGAAGTTGCTTTTAATCAGAACTTGAAAAGGAAGTTTGATGATAATGATCCTCATAATCATCAAAAGGGGGAGAAAAGACAAAGGTTAAGTTCTGATGATGATATTGGCATAGAAGATTTTGAGATAGCAGACATGCACTTAGCCAATACAAAAAGTACAGAAGATCAGACACAGGAAAATTTAAAGGAGATGATTCAGATAGTACAGCTTGACAGTTCAGATACAGAAGAAATGGAGTTGGGAAGTATTGATAGTAATGAATCAGATAAAACAGAGGAATTGAACTTGGATACTGAGATGGAAGGAAACTCAGATGAAACTGTAGCTATTGAGGAATCTGATTTGAGAATGGAAGAAATAGTGGAAAGTACAGTGGTAAACAGGTGTACAGATATTGTGGTTTATAACAGTGAAAGGGCAATGGAGTCTGAATCAGAAGAAAGGAGGTTGAATGAAGAATTGATCAGAAGAATGCATAATGAAGTAGTCAGAGCTTTGAGTGTTCAGAAAATTCATAAAGGAATAAAAGTGATAAGACCCATTGATCTAATGGGAGAAGAAGACAGAACTGTAGATTACACTCAGGATTTTAAAGATGATTTTAGGTTTAACTTTTGTGATGAGTTAAATACAGAAGAAGAGCATGTGAAAGTGAAAGACTTCTTTATGCCTTCTGAATATGTATTCAGAAAACCAATCGAGATTCCAAAGATTAAATTGCAAAGACTAGAAGAACCTGTGTGTGACTTCATTCTAGAGTTAAGTGATGTACCTTTAGCCAGACAATTTCATGATGATATTTTTCCTGAGGAAATATATGATAATCTCTACTACACAGAAGGAGAGTATGAGCTTTTGGAAAGTAACATTGATGGTTTTATGGATGACAGAGCTCAGATGGTCTACTCAGAAGCTTCTAATATGTTCAGAGTTCCTGACTCAAAACTGCATATTCAGAAAAGAATCGAGAAAGTTCTGATGTTTCAACAAGATGAATTCAATGGTTTAATGTTCGTTAGAATGGAAACACTGAAAGAAAGAAATACAAAGGTTTCCATGTCTACATTTGATTTTCACAGATTGACTCTTGATGATCAGATCTTTCTAGTCAAGTTCTTTGCTAGCACTGAAGAAGCCTTGATAGAAATTGAATGCAGAAGACTTCTGGGTATTTATGTCAGAAATACATACTTGTATGACTTCCAGTTGGCTATAGAAGAAAGAAAAGAAAAGTGCAATCTGAGTTCTCCCACAAAGAAAACAGAAGTTGATCTGCATGTGAAGGGTTTTGTGAATGAAGGAATGGAGACAGAAGGGTTCACATATATGGTTCACGAAAGACTTGAATTGTTCAGATTAAAAGAGTTGGTGAAGTACAGTGATGCAACTCTGGATTGGTTGTTGATTAGAATGGAAGTAAGTATGGATGCTGAAAAAGAGAGTTTAAAGAAGAGATGCATAAACTGTGTGAAGAGGAGGTTGGATTTTAGAAGAAAAATCAGAAACAGTAGTGAATGGTTGCTATCTGAGGTGAATCCCAAAAAGATTCTACATAATGATTTTGTGTTCCCAGCTGAGTATGAAGTGAATGAAATTTTGTCAGATGAGGCTGAAGAAGTTCAGGACACAACACCTCAGAATGTGCAGATAACTAATATTGATCAAGCTGAACAGTCTGAACCCAAAGAAGATGAAATATTCATTGATCTGAATGGATACTTTCTTGAATTTGATCTGCCTGAGTTCTTCAAACCAAAAGAGGTACAATTCTTGGATGTGTATTATGATAGGTCTAAGGAGACTCAGATCTGGTTGGCTGAAAAATCAAGATGTCTTGGCAAAACAAAGCAAGCCGTTTACTCAGATTTTCTAATCACTGGAATCAGAGAATTGAAGGTTAAGAAATTCAGAAAGATGGAGTACTTATCCTTTGAAGTTTTGAGAGAAGATGGCAAGGTTTATTATTTCACTGATGCAGATTTTGAGAAACTGTCAGTGGTTGACTTCTACAGATTACACAGCTTTCTATGTTTTAAAGAGTCAAGTAAAGATAGAAATGAAAGGAAGGCAAGAAGTGTGGTGATTGAGGCCATGTTCTATATCTTAAGGTGGCATTGCTATACAGATTTCCAAATAGCTCTGTATTTGCAAAAGTCATGTGTTTATCTGGCAAATCCCAATACAGATCATGAGCAGAAAAAGGTGTTAAAGACTGGAAGTGTTCACAGATATCCAGAGTTGGGAGTATTTTTGAAGAACAAAAGTGGAAAGATCTTCTTCAGAGCAAAGGAAACTGCAAAATATTGTTCTGGAACTTTAAGGATCATAAAGCACAATTTGGAGAAAAAGATGCTGAAAGTGAAGGAAGCAAACATGATTCAAGAAGTAATTAATCAGCAAGTTGAGATTATTCAAGAAATTATTGACAAGATTGATAAGAGGCTTAATCTGAGGAATGTGCTACTTCAGAAAATTGTTCCTGCTCTGAAAGAATTAGATGATGCAAAGTTTAAGTTTATTTGACAAAAAGGGGGAGATTGTTAGATCTGAAGTTTTGTCAATAAACCAAGTGTTGAAGATCTGATAAGAAGATTCAGAAGTTCTGAGAAGAAGAGTCAGAAGTTCTGAGAAGAAGAGTCAGAGATCTGAGAAAGAGAAGTCAGAAGTTCTGAGAAGCTTGATCAGAAGAATGTTCAGAAGTTCTGAACTACCTGTTCAGAACTTATGACGAGTTTCGTTATTTAGTAATGTGTAAACTAATTAGGACACGTGTTATGTTCTTATTAGTCTTTCTTATTTGTACTGTAGCTTTAAGATGTTTGTTGCAGTATAAATAGAGTGGTTAGCACTACGTTGCTAACTGATTGATTTTCCCATATTACTTGTATTCATTCCTTGTAATCTTTGAGGTGATCTCTCTCTTAGATCTGTAATTCTGTGCATCATTGAATACAATTGGGCTTGATCATACAAATTCTCAATTACTTCTTTCTATATTGATTGTAAGAATAGATCCTGCACTTTCAATCAATTGGTATCAGAGCAGGTCACGGGTTCGAATCCCATGGAGTGCATTATAATGCCAAAGGCATGCTGTGCAGCCAAGAGTGCTGGCAGATGCTGGGGGGGGGGATTGTTGGGTCATTGACCAGCATCTTCCTAAATCGAAACGTGGCGCTGGCTGCTACGCTATATGGAAATAAGTTGCGCCTTCTCCACCAGCAATTGCTTTTGGCGTAGTGGTAAGCGCTTGGATCCTAACAAGAACCAACAGAGGCAATCCCCAAACCAACAAAAACATCAACAACAAAGCCCTCTGAGACTCAAGAGTCAAATCCTACAGGGGCAACCCCATCTCAACAAGCAGAACAGCTGAAGGAAAAAGACAAGGGAAAAGGAATTGTGACAGAAGAACCGCAAAAGAAAAAGCCCAAGCATCAACCTTCAACAGAAAAACTGATGAAGAGCTCTTTCGATGCGTATAAGACACCAATGCCTGAAGAAGAAGACTGGGCTTTCGGCACTACACCTCTGTCAAATATTCCTGTTCTGGATCCAAAGACAAAACCTTCAGATGATCGGGTGGCAGAAGTCAAGAACCAATTAGATGCTCTGCGCAGAACCTTACCTCAACCACCACCACCACAAATGGAAGAAGTGGTATACATGTACTTATACAGCAGAATGTGCATAATGGATCAATCAGAACCAACCATTCAAGACCCTGACTTCCGTGCTGACCTTGAAAACCTCTTCACCAGAACAAAACCCAAGCCTAAACACAAAGTCTTCTCAACATCCAAGATCGTCAAAGTCCTATATTGTAAGTTCTCAAAAACCAGAAGCTGGCCTAAACTCTCTTACAACATCTACAAGGTCAAAAGAGAGGACAGATCTGAGAACCAATTTGCAGATGTAGATCTTAGGAATCTCAATCCTTATGATCTACCTGATCTTCTGGAATGAACAAAAGAGAACTTCACAACCGACGAAGTTCGCAGAGCCTACAGAGTGATAATAAAGGCCATACGCGAAAAGCTTCTGCTATACAGCATGGTAGATTTTCAATTGGCTCGAGATCTTGGAGTAAAGAGCTTAACCGTTCAACCACCAAAAGACTACTGTCCTCTCTCTGCTACACCAAACTTAATCATCACAAATCCAAGGGTCGGGTTAGTATTTCTAGATCCTTCTGGTAAATCAAAGTGGTCCGTAGAGATGGACATTCAGAAGTACGCAACAAGTACTTTGACAGAGTTTAGAACGATCCTAGTGTAGCACAGAGGAACAGAGCTCATGAATGAAAGTCTTGCCGACAGACTGATAGAGGTTATCGATGCAACAATCAACTTCCGAAATCTCTGCATCAGATTCTATCACGAGCTCAAACAAGAAGGACTCGACCGCAGAAGTTTCAATGACTTCAAGAATGCCAACATCTGAGTCAGTCGAACAGATCCTCTGTAATATTTTCTTTTCAATACAATCAAATGTAAATGCCTCTGGCAAAATCTAATATGAAAAGAAAATATTCTTGTACTTAGAAAATACTTGCAATTTCAAATTTTTAATTGTCACTACTTGGGGGGAGATTGTTAGCTCCAATCTTTCTGTTTCTAAAAGTAGTGAAAATAGTCTAAGTACAGAAGTAACCCACAGAGGCCCTGCCGAGTAGCTGAGTAACCGAGAAGACAGAAGTCTTCGACAGAGGCTCTGTCGGGTTAATCAAGAAGACCGAAGTGAAGAAACAACGAGACTCTTCTATGTGGACAAGGCCACAGAGCCTCTATCATACTTGACAGAGCTTCTGTGGCAAAAAGAAGATCTACGCAAAAGATCTTAACAAGGACGGACATGCTTCTTACAATACCTACCATTCGAAGGTTCTAAAGAACAATCGTACAAAGGTGTGACCTGACAACTCCACGTGTCAAACTCTGATAGGTTTCCGCCTAAAGCTGAATACGGAGCATTTAATGAACGTTGTATCTACAACAGTTCCAGAATAGTGTTTTGTACCTTCCAGCTACTGCTCCAGAACAGTGTCTTTGTACCTTTAGTCCTTATTGTTCCTTTTAGGAGTAGTATAAATAGAAGGTTCATGTGAACTCTTCCTAAAAGCTTTTCACAACGCACACACCATTAAACTGCAGATTTCTTGTTAATCCTTCAAAGTTCTTGGTGTTCTTATTATATATCAAATACAGTAATCTTTGAGAAACATATGTTATTTACTCTTTGCTTTATTTGATATTGTGTGATCTTCTACCTTACATTATCCTTCGGTTCTTAAATACGGTTCCGCACCATACAATCTGAACTAACTGAAAGTTAAGATCATTGTTTTAGCAAAACAGGAACAAACACTAGCCTTTATATAGCTTCTGGCAGCAATAAATGTGTCTTGATGAGTTGTTTGTAACTGTTGTCGGGTCTTTAATGTCATTAAGAGCTCGTCCGTTACTGACAATTTTACCATGATTGCTAGTGGACCTGTATTAATGGAACAAAGAAAACGAATATTGACTGTTAACGGTTAGTATAATTGTACGACCGTCTTGAGTCTCGGACGTCGGTCGTATGGAACTTATGACCAACATGGGAATGTACGACCAAATATTCGATTGTAAATAACTTGGAAGACCTTATCTTAATACAAGAATGATCTTACATAAATGTCATATGTGTTATTTGTCGTCGGTCGTGAGGTGTGGATTTTTACTCAAACAGTTTACCCCTAAAATTTGAATTTCGGCATGAAATTCGAATTTTAAATCTGACGAGGTAATTTGACACGTGTCGCATGGGGTGAGGGTCTGGTCGAATCCTAACCGTCTTGATTCGATTTGGACCGAGGGAGACGAAGTGGTCGTGACATCATGGCGACGTGTCACAGGCGTGGAGCCGTTATAGGACATGTGTCGTTCATTCGGACGATGCATGCGAAAAGGTGGTAGACAGCTGTCGACAATCCACCAGAACAACCTGACACGACGTTGCTATAAATATCGTGTTTATTGAAATCACTTCCTTTTTTACGCATGCGATAATTTCAGAGAGAGATTTTTAGAAAGTTTTCGAGGAGATTTACCAGCGCTTTCGCTTGTTCGTTTGAAGTTTTAGAGATCTAAGGTACGATCTTTACTTTTTTCAACATGCGGAAAAAATCTATAGCTAGGAAGACCACCACAAATAGTGATCTTATGGTTGCGCAAGACCACCACAAATAGAGATCTAAGGTACGATCTTTACTTTTTTCACCTATATGTAGCGCATGTTTCTGTCTCAGATTTTTCTGTCTTCTCCGAGCCGATGAGCTCTTTTCATGAGAAGGATGAGGTGGAATCCTTTAGGTTGTCGGTGGGCATACATGCCGAGGTTCGACTATACACACCCGACCAGCTTAGACCGGCGAAGTGTTTGAGAGGATTCTTCGTCTTGCACGAGTATCCTTTTAGAATAGGATTTAGGTGGCCCTTTTCTCCCCTGGTCAGGGAGTTTTTGGATGCCTTCGAACTATCTCCTGGGCAGATCTTGCCCGAACTTTGGCAGACTTTTCAGGAGATTGATCGCATCACCGCTGATTGGGAAGCGCCTTTCACGGTGAGCGATCTCCTGACGACGTTCGAGGTCAGGTCGGACGGTTAACATCGATATAGCCTGTTCTGCACGCTAAGGGGCGGACATACTCTGGTTCCTGACACCCAGGTCCACGACCATGGGTGGAAAGCCAAGTATGTTATCGGTCGGGTGCTGACGCTCTATCGTATAGATGAGGATACCTCCTAGGTCGCATCTGGGTGAAACAACAGGGGTATATATATTTTAACATGTCGTATGTTTTTTAGTATCAGTTTTGTCTTCTGCTAAGTTTTGGTCGTTTGTTTCGGATATAAACTTTGTCGGGGTCGGGCTCGCTCTTGATTTTAGAGAGAAGGGTACAAGACTCTTTTCTTATTGCGTCGAAGGGTTGTTCGACTCTCCTAATCGTACAACCGTCTGAGTCTCTGCAATCGAGGAAAGAAGTAAATAAGAGACGTCAACAAGTAAGTTTCTTCGGTCGTACGTTTCTATATTTATGTCTTACGATGATATCTGACGCTTACAGTTTTTTGAAGGCGATTCTGAGATGCAGTCCGCTTCGGGCAAGTCGAAGAGGGAAGCACAACTAGCTCTGGATCGGAGAGCCAAAGAGTTGAAGAGGAAGGATCCTCTGACTCCAGGGTCGGAGGTTTTGAAGAAGATGAGGTTGACTCCTCTGAGGGAACCGTCGTCGACGGGTGGAGATCCTGCGAGGGTTTCTACTCCTGAGAAGGTAAAGACGCTTTCGGGTGTGCTTGGGGCGATGCCGTCGCCACCAATGTCGTCCGCCACGGGGGTTAAGGGGAATGGTTCTCAGGTTGAGGAGACCCCTGAAGTTACGACGGTTAATTTTCCATTGCCGTCAAATTTCCTGGTGGACGACGTCTTGGATAGGGCGAAGATTTTCCCAGACATGGAAAAATTTCTTCTGCCAGCCTTTAAGGAACACTATCGGGGCGTTTCTGTGGATGAGACGGGGTCTCATGTCACAGGACTATCCTTTCTATTACGTCCTTTTTAATTTATATCGTATGATTTTTCCTCTCTGATAAGATAGACTTACCTTAAATTTTTCGTGTGACTACAGGCGTTTCAAGCGTCGTTGTGCCTTTTTGGCCAACTGGAGGAGCTCCAGAAGGTTAACCCTTCCGTCGTTGAGGATCTTCAGCGAGCACAGGAGGGTGAGCGTATATCTCAAGAGGAAGAACGGGTGATAAAGGCCATGGTGGAGGCTCTCTCCGTCTAGCTGGACAATCTCCGTAGTAGCCTGGAGACGTCGTCGGGAGAGAAAGAAGAGCTCCGGGGACGTCTCAAGGAGGCGTTGGAGAAGGCCTGTGCCTATGAGGCAGAGGTTTTGGCGACTAAGGCTTCCCTTACCGTGCGCAAAAAATAGGTGGGAGAACTATAGTCGCCCGTTAAGGCTGCTGAGGCCAAGACGGAGGCCTTGGAGGAGAAGCTCCTCTCATTTGAGGCGCTGACTTGTCTAAGGGTTAGAGCGGCAATTATGTATCGCCATCTGCAGGGGAAGAATCCCCTGGCTGACGCTGAGGCTGTGGTCGCGTCCTATCTGGAGAACGTCGAGACCGAGGAGGATCTTGACCAGGAGGATAGGGTCGACGACATTGACTACGTGGAGGCTAAGTCGGGTGACGCGGAAGGTGATGCTAGTGTCGCCTAGGGCCATTAGTAGGCTTTTATTCTTGCCTATTTTCGTGTAATTTTGTTTTGTTTAAGGGCGATCATTGGTGGTTGTGCCTTTGTCTTGTATTTCCTTTTGATTTATACAAGTATGTTTGTTGCTATATTATCATGTTACTTTACTTTGTTATAAATAAACAAAAATAAATAAACGAGATATAGCAAGATTTAAAGAACGAGCATGTAAAGTAGTAAGATGTATGTAAAATTGTACAACATAGGTACATGTAACTTTTAGAAGTAACATTCTAAGTGTGGAACTCAAGTCATAAGACTTTCATTTCGAAACCCAAATTTGAAAGCACCTGTTGTGATCGTAAGATCCATGAGATGAATCATAAGATTCTGCTTATGACGTACGAGTCATAATTCGACAGTCGTGGCATTTTTGTCATAGAGACTTTGTTTCTCACGATGTAAATCGTAAGACTGGCGTTCATGCGATCTTGCGAGCCTGCGATGTAAGATTCGAGGGTGGTCGTTGGTTTGACCAACGACCCTCCGATGCTTAAGTCAGTAATCGTTTGTTGAAAGAAATCAAAAGTAAGATTTCAAAAGAAATACTTCTTTAAATGTATTGCGTTCCAGCTACGTAGGATTCTTGGTCGTCAAGGGTCTGAAGCCTTTAAGCACCCTTCCCAACGACCTCAGATATTCGATAAGGTCTTTCTCACTTAGTGGATAACTTACCTGCGTTTGGTTCCTTGGTGTTTTGGAATACTCGTCGTAAGACATTGTCACCTTCCTGAAAGATCTTGGCCTTAACATTTCTATTGAAATGTCGTTCAACAACCTGTCGCTGAGATGCCTTTTTGACCAAAGCAGACTCTCTTACCTCTTTGAAAGCGTCGAGGTCGTAGGTTAAGTCCACCAAGTTGTGATCGATAGATGTATGTCTCGATGTCAGGAGCTGCACTTCAATAGGTAAGACGGCTTCAAAACCGTAAACCAATGAAAATGGTGTATGCGCTGTCGATGTTCGGGGTATCGTACGATTCGCCCATAGGACTGATGGAAGTTCTTCGACCCATTTTCCATTTGCGGCGTTGAGCCTTTTCTTGATTGAATTGATAATGACTTTATTGCTCGATTCTGCAAGACCGTTAGACTGGGGATAACATGGGGTCGAGGTCGTAATTTTGGTATTACGATCCTCACAAAATTGTTGCGTACGATCACTTATGAATTATGAACCATTGTCACATACGATTTCGGAAAGAATTCCGAACCTGCATCTAATGTTAGTTTAGATAAAAGAGAGGACCTCTTTGTCCCAAATCTAGGAGTAGGTGGCTGCTTCTATCCATTTTGAAAAATAATCTGTAAGGACTAACAGAAAGACTTTATCCCCTAGAGCAGGAGGTAGTTTACTAACGATGTCCATTCCCCATCTCATGAAGGGCCACATAACCAAAGACGTATGTAGAGGTTCAGAAGGTTGGTTGTTGGTTCCTATTTTGCTTAACAATGATATAAATACCTATTAGTTCAAACAGATTAGGGTGCGGAAGCGTTTAGCGAACTAAAAGATATTGTTTGGTAGAAAGACACACAATATCAAATACACAAAGTATAAATTACACAGATAAATAACTCAATGATTCACTGTATTTGATATAATAAGAACACCTAAGAACACCAAAGGTAATACAAGAATTCTGCTCTAATGGTGTGTGTGTCATGCAAAGCTTGATAGAAGAGCTCAACATGAGTCTTCTATTTATTCTCCAGAGGCTCTGGCGGCTCCAGCAGAGGGATCGATATCGTCGTGGAACATCTCTTCAAATAGCAGATTTAGGTCTGCTTCTCTAGTTTTAGAGATGCAAGAGGATTCCTTCTTTAGAACGATAGCTGAACTGATTTGTTCAGAAGTATTTTGAAAGGAATCGTCAAAATAGACATTGATACTCTCTACAATGGTTCGTGACCGCAGAAGGTAAATTCTGTAAGTCTTTGAGGTGGCAGAGTACCCAATGAACTTGCCATCGTCTGCTTTCACTTCAAACTTTCCTCTAGCTTCTCTGTCGTTTAGGACAAAACACTTGCATCCAAATACATGGAAGAACTTGATGTTTGGTCGCCTTTTGTTGATCAAATGATACGGTGTCTTGATGTGCCTTTTTAATATGGTTGATCGTTTTTGGGTGTAGCAAGCGGTTGATACTGCTTCTGCCCAGAAAGAGATTGGTAATCCAAATGCTGTCAACATAGTTCTTCCAGCCTCCACAAGTGTGCGGTTCTTTTGTTCAACCACGCCATTCTGTTGTGGGGTGCGTGCATCAGAGAAGTTTTGTGATATGCCTTCTTCCGTGAGGTAAGCTTCAATGACAGAGTTTTTGAATTCTGTGCCATTGTCGCTTCTCAACTTTTGGATCCTGCACTCATATAGAACTTGGATTCTTTTCATTAGGTTTATCAGAATGTTTGGTACATCTGATTTCTTTCTGACAAATTCTACCCATGTAAATCTTGAGTATTCATCAATCAACACAAGTATGTATTTCTTGCCACCCAGGCTCTGTGTAGCGATTGGACCGCAGAGGTCAACATGTAGCATGTACAGAGGCCTAGCACAAGACACATCAGTCTTGCCTTTATGGGAATCTCTTTTGAGCTTACCCATTTCACAAGCAGAGCACAAATGATCTTTATTAAATTTGACATTTGGCAGACCTTTGACTAAATCATGCATGACAAGCTTATCTAAAGTATTAAAGTTTAAATGGCAGAACCTGTTATGCCATAACCAAGCTTCTTCATTTTTAGAAGCAACAAGACAGAGCTTGTCCTCCTTGTTCCTGGCACTGAAATTCATGAGGTATAGATCTCCCTTGCGTTCAGCTCGTGGAAGTTCGACTCCTGTATCTTCACCTTGTAGAGAACAGAATGTTAATTTGAACATGACATCAAAGCCCGTATCGCAAAGTTGGCTAACACTGAGTAAGTTGTGTTTAAGGCCATCCACATATGCAACTTTGCATACGTTTATTTTCTTCTTCTTGATGACTCCATAGCCTTTTATGTACCCCTTTTTGTTGTCGCCAAAGGTCACAGATGCACCATCGAGTTTATTTTTGTACGTGGATAGTAGACTTCTATCGCCAGTCATGTGCCGCGAGCATCCGGAGTCAAGATACCAGATCGGCACATACTGAATCTTCGAGACAATCAGAGATTTTTAGGTACCCATATCCAAATGGGTCCCTTTTTGTCAGAGGTATTCAAGGTTTCCTTAGCATCCTTGGGTTTGGTTTTAACTTCTGTTGAAGAACCATTTTGTTTCTTCTTTCCCTTGAATTTAGCATTCCTTTTGGGCAAAGAGAGGAAACAGTGTGGGCTTGAGAAGTGTTGGTTCAATTTATACATTAGATGAAAACAATGACAGTAATGAATGTGTGAAGAGATTTGCTTGAACTTTTCACTAAAAACATTGAAGCAAGGTACAAAGGCTTTATTACAGTATATTCTAGCATATGACTTCCTATTACAAGAAGACCTATGTAGACTAGATTGTTTGTTTGGAAAATATCTGTGGAGAGTAGCCTTCTGTGGTCCCCTTCTTCTGTGGTGAACTTCTGAAGGTTTCACTGTCACAGAAGTAAAAGACTTGTTATTTTCAACCCACTTACCCTTTTGTTACCAAGTTAGTTTTTCTTTAAGAGGCCTTAAGGGTTTTGAAGTCTTTGAACTTGTTGGATTTTAAGAAGACATTTCCTTTTGTTGTTTGATTTTCTCAAGCTCAATAGAGGTTTTGGCTTGTATGCACATGTCCAAAAAGTCTGGACAGATAGGAACACTTGTGATTTTCTCTTTGGGAGGAATAGTTCTGCTAAGAACTCCAGAGGGTAGCTTAGAATCCTCTGAGTCAAAAGGTACTCTCTATGACTTGGAGTCAGTCTCAGATTCGTCAGAGGATGAATCGTCCTCATATACAAAAGGTTGAATCAGTAAGTTCTCTTTCGACAGAGGCTGGACTTTCAGAGCATGTGCCATACTCGCTTTCTTCCTTTTACTTTGGGACTTTCTTCCAAGTCAACAGAAGTATCTATTAAGATTTCCTCAGAGAGTTTTTGTTTGACAGAGGTTTTCATAGAAGTTGCTTTTCCCAATTTCCACTAACTCCTTTTCTGAGATATGAAGCAACTTTTCTTCTGAAGAGGTATGCTTGAACTCAGGTGCCTCTGCCGATAGTTTATTTTCAGAGTCTATCATGCAGACAAAAGCAACCTGTGTTTGAGTCTCAGGATCACCAAACTTGAAGATTCCTATCTAATCTTGAGTTTTCAGATATTTCTTAGGTTTGGATTCTCTTTTGACAAAGACTGAAGGTGACAAATCTGTGTTTTGATACCACACATTTATCATCTTCAAAGGTTTCCTCTCGTGAGGTTCCCCAGAGACTTTTCACCTTTTACTTACAGAAAGTAGGTTTGGAAATCCAGGTTTTCTTGTACTTCCAATATGAAATAGAGAGGACAAAGACTTGTCTCTTTTGGTTCCAGTGTATGGATCTATATCACAGAAGCCAATTCCCCATCTCCCTATTTGTCTATTAATTTTCTCGTACACCTTATGTGCATCTTGATATTTCTTAATAAAAATATCTCTTCTGAGTAGATCCTGACAGATGACTTCTCTTTCCTTTTGAAAATAATTTTTAAGAGATAGGATATTCATTATGTCGCCCTCAACATCCATAAGTTCTTTAGATTTAGCTTTTAAGGCAGAGTTGAGTTCAGAAATATTTTCTTTTAAAGGATTTCGGTGCTTGTTCCAATTTGTTTCAATTTCTTCCTTTTCTTGAAAGATTTTAGCCTTTTCTTGAGTGATAAGTCTAGCTTCTCTCTCAAAGAAGGTGAGCTTTTTTTGAACACCTTCGCAGTCCTTTTTAAGTTATGTGTATTCAATGGTTAGTTTAAGCAAATCAGCTTCTGCTTGATCAGAGTAAGAGTCAGAAGTGGATACCTCACTATCAGAGTCAGAGGAGCTGACCTCTGCCATTCCACAGAACAAGGCATTCTTGTCCCCTTCATCAGATGATTCGTCTGACAGCCAGTTCTCCTGATTCACCATTAGTGACTTCTGAGCATAATATTCCGCTTTCTTTTTGTGGAAAGCAGAATCCCTCTGGGGGCGGTTAGGTTTGCTCCTGCAGTCAACAGCATAGTGGCCTGGCTTGCCACAATTGGAACATCCCTGGTTCTGGGAAGCGTTGCCAGCTCTATCGTCTGACCTCTGTTGGTCACCACCTCTGTCACTCTTGTCATTTGACCTCTGTTGGTCATTCGATCCCTCTCTTCCCTGATTCCTTGAATCACCACAATCATCTCTCCCATTGCGTTCATAACCAGACTTCTTCTGGTATCCTCTGCTGAACTCTCGGGTCAAAAGTGCTAAAGACTTACCTATCGAGGCCATGGTTTCCTCCTCTTCTTCCACCACATCCTCCTCTTCACTGTCAATGATCATGACCTTCTTCTTCTTCTCCTTCTTTTCCTCCACGACTTTCTATTTCTTCGGCTTCTCTTTAGCTTATGTAGCTTTCCCAACAAGTGCTAGAGGCCCAGCAGTTTGAGTTTTTTCTAGGGCGATTTGGGGTTCTTGGGTTGCCAAAGTTCCATAAAGATCTGACAGAGTCCAGGAGTCTAAGTCCTGATTAGTTTGCAGGGATATGGACAACTGGAGCCATTCTTCATTTAGGCTCTTTAGGAACATGACATTGTTTTCCTCAGAGGTTCTGTGAATCCCGAACTTCTTGCATTTGTTGATCAGAGAGTTGAACCGATCGTATGTTGACTGCAGAGATTCTGTTGGTAGAGCTTTGAATGCATAGTATTCATTGATGCACTGGGCTCTGTGGTTCTTCTGAGTCTTGGCCCCTCCCTCCAATTGTTTCTCCAGTTCCTTCCATAGATCGTATGCAGATTCACACGCATCTAGGGATTGGAAAAGGTCATTAGGGATGGCCATTATCAGAAGTCTTTTGGTCTTCTAAGCAACTTCATATTTTGCCCAATCTGGATCGGACCAATTATCCTTGGTCTTTGGTTTCTCGTGCTCAGGAATCTCTGGTGTGTCATCTGTGGCAGGTACTCGAGGTACCGTGATCATTGGTACGAAGGGAGGATTGTTGATATAGTAGACGAGTTCTTTGTTAGTACCCTCGAAGAAGTGAATCATTCGTATCTTCTACTAAGGGTACTCATCTCTGAGTAGAGTGGGTGGCTTGGTTAGAGAACCAGCGGTGAAGAAGTTGTTCGTGTTTGGCATTTTTAAACAGGTTTGAAGAAATACCAGAAAACAGAGTATGAATTGTGAACTTTCAGATGATGAAGTGGATGTTTCGAAAAGTGTTTATAAGCTTAAAACCTTGAGCTATGCACTAAAATGGATAGTTTTATCCGAGAAAACAGATTATGTAGGTTTACCAAAGTCGAACTGGTCGAGAATGGTAGAAAAACAGAGTCTGTTTGAAATACACTAAGAACAGGTTAAACTCAAGCCAAGTTTCTACCAAAAATCATTGAAAGAGAGGATCTCTTGATATAGAAAATCAAGGATGGCTTTGATACCAATTGTTGGTTCCTATTTTTCTTAACAATTATATAAATACCTATTAGTTCAAACAGATTAGGGTGCGGAAGCGTTTTAGCGAACTAAAAGATATTGTTTGGTAGAAAGACACACAATATCAAATACATAAAGTATAAATTACACAGATAATTAACTCAATGATTCACTGTATTTGATATAATAAGAACATCTAAGAACACCGAAGGTAATACAAGAATTCTGCTCTAATGGTGTGTGTGTCATGCAAAGCTTAATAGAAGAGCTCAACACGAGTCTTCTATTTATACTACTTCCACAGGGGACAAGGTGGAGACAAGAAGTACTAAGGTACAAAGACACTATCGTGGAACAGTGATAGGTACAACGTTGCTGTAGTGTGCCGCACTCTATAAAGGACTGTGACCCATCAGAGGTTGACACGAGGAGGCAGCAGGGCGAGCCTTGTACGAGTGATCTTCAGGATCTTCGTACAACAGTAAACGTGGGAAGCACGATCATCTTTGTCTTGATCTTCAAGTATTCTTCTAAGTCTTCAGTCTTCATACCACAGAGGCTCTGTCAAGTATGGCAGAGGCTTTGTGGCCTTGTCTTCTGTGAATGTCTTCAGTCGAGTCTTCACTTGGGTATTCTATCGGTGTCTTGGCAGAACCTCTGTCGGTGTCAACACTTAGCCTATTTTTCAATACTTCTATAAACAGTAGAATTGGAGCTAACATTGGTGTATCATACCCGAATGTCGTTGACAAGCATCGCAGCTTTGGACGTATCTGGTGGCATCTTGCCTTAATGTCGGCCAATACTAGCCTTGTCGTGATATACGATTTGCAAGACTGCGACTACAAGAATGGTTGCCACATTCACCGTCATGCATTTCTTTTAGAATGCAGTGTACCTGTTCTGATGCATCGTCAGTTTAGACCCGTCGATGATCGTCGATAATGTTTACCACCAATTATAAGGTATTTTGAAGCTTTAAATCGAATCTTCCGAGCTTCCATTCTGTCTTCAGGTAGTTGGTCGTGCAGAAGATAATTCTTGATATCACACGACCAACCGTTTTCTGTGTTAAGAACACAAATCGTTTCAGGGTCCTCGATGGACGAGGTCGCTAAGTGGATCATAAGAATAACGTCAAATGACGGCTTATTGAGCGTTGATCAAAAATTTTCCAGCGCATCGGCTTGAGTGTTTTAATCTATAGGGATCTGTTCGGTTGCGAACGGATAAATTTTTTTTACTTCTCCTTGGCTACCCTGAGATAGGCCATCATCTTGGTATCTTTTGCTGCGAATTCCCCGTTCATTTGGTTTACGACCAATAGAGAATCGCTTCTGACGTGAAGTCCGACTGCCCCCAAGTCGTGAGCCATATTCATGCCCACGATCCGAGCTTCGTACTCTGCCTCGTTATTAGTAGCTTTAAAATAGCATCGTATGGAGTACACCATCTTGCCCCCTGTGGGGACTTTAAGACGATACCAAGACCTGTTCCCATGGAGTTTGAAGATCCATCGACATGGAGTACCCAAGTCGTGTCACTTATAGTCGCGACAGTATAGGTCTCGATATGTGCTTCTTTTTCCATCTCGGGACTGAAATCAGTGACAAAGTCGACTAGGACCTGCGAATTAATCGTCGTACGAGGCTTAAAGTCAATATCATAACTGCTGAGGTAGATACTCCATTTCGCTAGTCGTCCTGTTAGCTCAGGCTTTCTCAGGACTGACTTGAGAGGAAAATTTGTTACGACGGTAATAGGATGGGATTCAAAGTAGTGTCGTAACTTATTTGCCTATGTAACTAGTGACAACCGTAACTTCTCCATGGACGTATATAGTGTTTCAGCATCCAGTAGAGACTTACTGACGTAGTAAATCGGTAGCTGTTGTCTGTCGTCCTCTCTAGTCAGGACGACACTTACTAAGTGAGGACTTACGGCGAGATATAGTTGCAGGACCTCATGGTCCTTCGGTTTCGAGAGTAGGGGTGGAACAACCATGTATTCTTTCAACCGTTGTAATGCCTGCTCGTGGTCGTTCGTCCAGTCGAAACCTTTGTTCTTCTTTAAGACATTATAGAACAAATGACATTTATCCGACGATCGTGAGATGAAGCGATTGAGCGCTGCCACCCGACCTATGAGTCGTTGGACCTCTTTGAAGTTTCTGGGCGACTTGATGTTTATCAAGGCTTTGATTTGATCCAGATTTTCCTCTATGCCTCGTCGTGTGACCATGTACCCCAGAAATTTCACGGCGCTGACTCCGAAGGATCATTTTGTAGGATTCAGCTTCATCTGATATTGTCGAAGGATATCGAAGGATTTCTTCATATGATCCATATGGTCGGTCGCCTGCTTGGACTTGACAAGCATATCATCAATGTAGACCTCCATGGTGTCGCCAAGGTGTTCTTTGAACATCTTGTTAACCAATCGTTGGTAGGTCGACCCTGCATTTTTTAAACCGAAAGGCATGACGTTGTAACAATATATGCCCTTATTTGTCATAAAAGTTGTGTTCCCTTGGTCTTCGCTGTGCATTAGTATATGATTGTATCCAGAATAAGCATCCCTGAACATCAAGAGTTCATGTCCTGAGGTCGCGTCGACCATGGCGTCGATGTGGGGTAGGGGCATGGGTCTTTAGGACAGGCCTTGTTAAGGTCTGTGAAGTCAATACACACTCGCCACTTCCCATTCTTCTTCTATACGACCACGACGTTAGCTAACAAGTAAGGGTACTTCACTTCTCTGATCTTTCCGGTCTTAAGCAAATTGTCGACCTCATCGTTGATCACCTTGTTCCGCTTAGGAACAAATTTATGATGTTTTTGCTTTATAGGTTTAAACGATTGGTCAACGTTCAGCTTGTGGGATATGACGTCGAGGTCTATGTCGACCATGTCTTCGTGCGTCCAAGCAAAACAATCAGCATGTTCCTGTAAAAAGGAGATTAGCTGACTCTTTAAGATGGGATCTAACGATGCCCCCACAAAGATAATTTGATCAGGCTTGTCCTGGTCCAAGACGACTTCTTCTAGGAGATAGTCATCTGAGGACTCAGGGACATCCTGGAACTGTAACTGCTAGATATCCTTTTTCTGGGGTTTCAACGTTGCCTTGTAGCAATCACGTGCGGTCTTTTGTTCAGTTCTGATTTCTTGCACTCCCCATGGCGTCAGGAATTTGATCGTCTAGTGATAGGTCAAGGGGACCGCCTTCATGTCATGTATCTCTTACTTATCGATGCCCATAGCTTTGATCGTGCTCAGGAAAATAATGTTAGCCGAACTGCCTCTATCGACCAGTACTCTTTTGGTCGAGCATTTGCCAATGGTAAGCTGGATAATCAATCCGTCGTGATGTTTCTACCAGTTGTCCTGGAGGTCGTCCTGATCGAATGTTATTGTCATCGCCTCCAGTTCCAACTCTTGCTTTGGTCGAGATGACCGAGGAATGGGATATTCTCCCGATGATTGACTGGCGTGCCGCTTGGCTGCTGAATATGTTAAACTACAGACGTTCGATCCACCGGTCACGCAATTGATGACTTTTGCGTGGTCTGGGGATGCTGGTCTTACGTTTTCAACTGGCGTAGGTTCTTTATCAATCAAACCTAGGAGACGATCCAGGATAACTCCTTCTGTAAGGCAAGGCAGTTATCTGGCGTATGACCATGGTCGCTATGGAAGTCGAACCATTTGGTCTTGTCGTTCTTGTCATCCTCTTTGTCGCTTTTATTGGGCCATCGTATCGACGATTGAATGTTTTTGAGAGCTTCGACCAAATCTTTCGACGTCCCATTGAATCCATAAGAGGAGATCTTAGGATATTGAGGAAATCTGGGCGTAGGATTACTCTTTTTCTTGTCGAACCGAACGTTCGATATCTGGCATGCTGGCTCTGTCTTGACGCTCGTCTTGGACTTGAAATCTGGTTTCTTGATCTCGGGTGACTTTTTGTCGGTAGAATGCTTACGACGGAAACCCAGGTCTTCTTCTACCTCATGTAACCCAAAGTCCTATCTCGGACGTCTTCAAAATATTCTGGCGGATACTTCGTAAGATCGACGTACAGTCCTGTAGTGTTGTCGTCTAGACCGCGCTTGTAGGCCTCGATGGCGGTCTTTACATCACAATTTCGGATGCTGGTCATTTATGCGTTGAAATGGTTGAAGTAACCGCGGATGGATTCTCCAGATTTTTGGACGACGTAGTACAGGTCGTTGTTGTCCTTCTCCATCTTGCGACTACTGGCGAATTGTTGTGAAAACTGGTTGACCAACTCCGCGAAGTTGCTGATGGACTTGGGTTTGAGATTGATCAACCATTGGAGAGCAGCACCTGTAAGAGTCGTGCCAATTGTTTATATTGGGCAATGTGCTCTGTTGGATCGGTTATTCCTAAATACTTGGGCGTAAAAGCAGGAATGTTTTACTTCTTCTGAACGTCAACATTCGCTATCTTGGCGACGAAAGGCGACGCTTGGAATCTAGTGAGGGGTTCGACGTCGATGGGGACGGCGACACTGGGTAAGTTTGAAAGTAGCGACAACATCCTTTCGTTCTGATCCTCCAATAACCTTAGTCATTGGGCGACGGGGTCGTCTGGATTGGCGAATACACCTGTCCGGGGAATGACTCCCGAGTCTTGAGCTGTCATGCTGACTGTCATGTGAAAGCCATTTCCGTACGACGAACCGTTGGCGTCTTCGTTAAAGGGGAAGTTCATTGGGATCGTCATTGTAGGTTGCGAGATTGTTGGGATATGATATGGTGTGGCTCCATTGTACAGTAGTGGGGACCTCAAGTGTTGCGGAGGAAATTGTCCGAAGGGAGGATTGTTGACGAATGGCCCTAGACCTGCCTGGAATGGTGGCCTTGCGAAAGGTGCACATGTAGGCCGGGGACCTTTCTGAGGTCCAAAGGAATTGCCAATCGCTGGATTCCTCAGGGAAACAATTTCCGCAGCTGCTTTCTGGTTCTACAAGTTCAGAGTTTGAATCTGACTCCGGACTGCTTTCAATTCCGCGTGAAGTTGAGCCATAGGATCTTGGTGATTTTCCATTTTCTAGAAATAACCAAAACTTCACAAGATCATTAGATCGATGTATGCTTGGCTTGAGATTTTCTCAAGATGGGGTCCCACGGATGGCTCCAAACTTTTAATCCCAAAAATCACCCAAACGATAACTTAAGGCTGATGTGGAACTTTTAACAACTAAAGAAAGAGATCTCAAGGCAAACAACACAATCGCAGATAAAAGGTAAATAAGACAGGAGAATTGGTAATGCAGAAAACCCAAACGAGGGAAAAAACCGTGGCCGACTTGTGAGAGTCGACGGTGCACTATGATCGTCAAACAGGGGCGAAATCCTTACTTAACAAGGGTTTTGTGTACAACAGATTACAATAAGAATAAAAAAAACTTAATCGTAAGATAAAGTTATGCGTCGTGAGAAAATCATGTGAAATAAGCTTTTGTCGTGCGAAACTTGCGGGAGTGATATTCGTCCAAATGCCTTTGTTGCTAGAATGTTGAGAGTGTTAAATGTTGAGTTCAGATGTTGCGTAGAATGTCAGTTGTTTCGATGTGTCCCGTTCGAGTGTGGAGCAAGTCTTTATATAGCTTCTGGTAGCAATAAATGTGTCTTGATGACTTGTTTGTAACCGCTGTCGGGTCTTTAATTTCATTGAGAGCTCGTCCGTTACTGACCATTGTACCATGATTGCTCTTCGACCTGTATTAATGGAACAAAGAAAACATATATTGACTGTTAACGGTTAGTATAATCGTACGACCATCTTGAGTCTCGGACGTCGGTCGTATGGAACTTACGACCAACATGGGAATATACGACCAAATATTCGATTGTAAGTAACCTGAAAGACATTATCTTAATAAAAGAATGATGTTACATAAATGTCATATGTGTTATTTGTCGTCGGTCGTGAGGTGTGGATTTTTACCCAAACAGCTATCCCAAATGATTTGTTCCAGTCTCTTGATGCATGTGAAACTGCCCATGATTTATGGGTTGAACTTGAAAAACAACTCGAAGGAGGCCTTAAGACACAAAAGAATATATGAGCTCAATGTATAAATGAGTACTATGGATTCAAAGCTCTCCCAATAGAGTCACTACAAAACACCTATGACAGATTCATTGCCTTGATCAACAAATTTTTTTTGGCATCCATAGAACCTCTGAGGAAAATAATGTAATTCTTCTCAAAAGCCTCAATGTTGAGTGGCTCCAGTTGTCCATGTCTCTGCAGACCAATCAATACCTTGACATGTGGACCCTAACTAACATATATGGCACTTTAGCTTCTCAAGAAAACTATGTTGTCTAGACCAAAACCCAAATGGGTGGATCTCTGGCACTAGTTGGAAAACCCACAGAGGGTCACGTGAAGCCACATAAAGAGAAGTGTACAGATGAAAGTTCAAGAGGTAAGAAGAAAGGGAAGAAAGTTCTTGTTACTGACAGTGAAGACGAGGAATGTTCGAAAGAAGAGGAGGTAACCATGGCCTCCATTGCAAAATCTTTCATACCCCAAGGATTCAACAGAGGTTTCAAGAAGAAATCACATTTCAACAGAGGTTTAGATGATCAAGACAGTAGAGGTGGCAGATTCCAAAGTTCTATGCCACAGATGGAGAGATTATATGCACAAGATCCAAGATAGTATGCACCACCACAAGCTTATGATCCATGATCTCAAGGAAGAGATGAGTTTCAAGACCAACATAGGATGTATTACCCTAGGTGCCACGAACTAAAGCCAATAGATTATCAACAGAGGCTGGAGCAGTACCTACAGAGGGGTACACAGAAGGAACACCAAACAACTCTAGAGAAAGCTAACCAATCAATCCCATAGAACAACGGATGCTTTAAATGCGGTAAACCGGGACATTATGCCGCAGAGTGCATAAGTCAAATCAACAGAAGCCATCCCCAGAGAGACTCTGCCTTTTACAAGAAAATGGTTGAGTATTATGCACAGAAGTCACTCATGGTTGAACAAGAAAACTGGGTGTCTGATGAATCATCCAATGAAGGTGATAAAAATGTCTTGTTCCATGGAATGGAAGAAATGAGAGCCTCAGACTCAGACAAGAGGTATCCACATCTAACTCTAAGACGAATGAAACAAAAGTCAATTTTCTTAAATTCACTAAAGAATTTCATGGTCTTGAAAAGAAATGTTCTGAAAAAAAAACTTGTCTTCTATGAGGGAGAATCTAGACTTCTTACTCAAGAGAAAGCAAGAATTGCTTTTGATAAGTAAACCCTGCAAAAGGAATATTTTTCAGAAATAAAACTTTTAAAAGAAAAGGTTGCTAATCTTGAGTTGGCAATGAAGAACAAGTCAAAAGAGCTAAAGAACCAAGAGAGTGAAAGGATGAATATTCTTGCTCTTAAAAACTTTTTTCAAAAGGAAAGAGAAGATCTCCATCAGGATTTGTTTGACAGAGATCTCATGACAAAAAGGTATCAAGATACCTAAAATGTTCATGAAAAAGTAAACACCCAATTGGGCAGAAGAGGAATTGGATTAAGTGATTTGGATCCTAACACTGGAAATAAAAGAAACAAATCTTTTTCCTCTCTGTTCTATATTGGGAGTGTTCAAAAACCAGGATTTCCAAACTTGGTCTCGGTACACAAAAGGCGCAGAACTTCTGGAGAACCTTATAAGAGGAATCCTCTGAAGATGACGAACGTGTGGTATCAAAACACATATTTATCATGCTCATACTCTGTCAAAAGGGCTTCAATCTCAATACCAAAGAAATATCAGAAGACCTAAGCACAGATAGGCTTTTTAAAATTTGGCCATCCAGAAACTCAAGCACATGTTCTGTTTGTGTGCATAATAACCCCTGAAAAGGCGTTGTGCGCAGAGGCACCTGAGTTTGTTCACTCATCTATAGAGGCCAAGATGCAAAAACGTTTTGAAAATTAGTTGAGGGAATTTTTTAAAAAATGCTTCTTTGTTGACCATGAAACAACTTTTGTGGTACAAAGCCTTTTTGAGAAAGATCTATCGAAAGCCCTTCATCAATGTAAATCTCTTGAAAACCCCAATATTGTTCCATTCGTTACAAAAGATTTAAATTTTCTTAAGAACAAAGATGGAAATGAATGTGGTACGTATCCATATAATCAAGCCTCTGATGAGGCAAACAAAGACTTTCTTGACTCAGAATCAGAATATGAGGATGACTCAACCTCTATCACATCAGAGACTGCATCTGTCAGATCATAGATAATGTTTTGCTCAACAGAGGGAACAAAACTTCCCTCTAGCATTCTTAACAGAATAATTCCTCCCAATGAATCAAATGCAAGAATTCCTATCTGTCTTGGTTATATAGACATGTGCATACATGCAAAAACATCTATTGAATTGAAGAAAATTCAGAAACAAAAGGAATTGTCCTCTCAAAATCCCAAAGTTTCAAACTCTTATAGGCCAAAGCATGAAAAGTTTACTTGGCAACAAAAGGAAAAGTGGATTAATAATAACAAATCTTTTGCTTATGTGGCAGTGAAACCAAAGGAGGGTTACCACAAAAGATGGGTACAATAAAAGGCTCTTCCAGAGAGAAGATTTTGGAAAATAAATCTAGCCTAGATAGGTCCTTCTTTAAAAAGAAGTCTGATGCTAGGACAGATTACTCTAATAAAGCCTATGTACCCATTTTTCATGATTTTAATGAGAAGTTTAAGCAAGTTGCATCTAATGTTCATTATTGTGATTGTTTTTAGCTAATGTTACAATTGAAATATCATTTCTCTGGTCCACACTGTTTCCTCTCGAGACCCAAATCCAAGAATTCAAAGTTCAAGGGTCAGAAGAAACAAAATGGTTCTTCTGTGAAAGAAGTTAAAACCAAACAAAAGAATGCCAAGGCAACCTCTAAGACTCCTAACAAAATTGGACCCATATGGAAATGGGTACCTAAATCTCTCTAAATGTGTTGCAGAAGCAGTATGTGCCCATGTTGTACCTAGACTTCGGGTGCTCTAAGCACATGACTGGCGACAGAGGTCTCCTCTCCTCATACAAAGAAAAACTTGGAGGAGGATTAGTAACCTTTGGAGATAACAAGAAAGGATACATAAGAGGCTATGGAGTCATTGCCAAAGAATATGTGAAGGTGTCCAAAGTTGCATATGTGGATTGCCTCAAGCACAATATACTAAGTGTTGGCCAACTTTGTGACACAGGTTTTGATGTGAAATTCAAAAGAGCATATTGCTAACTATTAGGAGAGGATACATACATAGAATTGTTATGAGCCGAAAGAAGAGGTGATATGTACCTCATGAACTTTAAGGTAAAAAGCAAAAATGAAAAACCTTGTCTTGTATCAAACAAGAACGAAGAGGCGTGGCTCTGGCACAAAAGGTTTTCCCATTTGAATTTTCATATCCTTGACAAACTTGTAAAATTAAATCTGGTAAGTGGTTTACCAAATATTAAGTTCGACAGAAATCATCTCTGTTCTGCTTTTGAGATGGGGAAACTCAAAAGAGCTTCCCATAAGACCAAGTCAGATGTGTCTTGCACTAAGCCTCTGTACATACTTCATGTTAACCTCTGCGGTCCCATCTCAGTACAGAGCTTAGGAGGCAAGAAGTATATACTTGTCCTGATTGATGAATTCTCAAGATATACTTGGGTTAAGTTTGTTAGAAAGAAGTCAGATGTTCCTCAATTTTTAATCAATATTATGAGAAAAATTCTGGTTCTATTTGAGTGCAAGGTACAGATGTTAAGGAGCGACAATGGCACGGAGTTCAAAAACTCTACCATAGAAGCATACCTTACAGAAGAAAGAATCTCACAAAACTTCTCTGCCGCACGAACTCCACAACAAAATGGCGTTGTCGAAAGAAGAAATCGAACGTTCGTGGGGGCCGCCAGAACCATGCTCACTACATCAGGATTACCGATGTTTCACGCAAAATCGATCCTTGATTGTGAAAAGACACACGAAAACCCCATACCACATTAATAACCAGAGAAAACCCAACATCAAATTCTTTCACGTATTCGGATGTAGATGCTTTATTCTGAACGACAGAGAACAGTTGGGAAAGTTTAATAGAAAGGCCGATGAGGGAAAATTTATTGGATACTCATCACAATCTAAAGCATATAGAGTCTACGTTCTAAGGACGAGAACAATTGTGGAGAGCATAAATGTTTCTTTTGACGACTCATTTCAACAAACTTCTGAGCACATCAGCTCAGAACTCTGGCTAAACAAGAAAGCCTCTGGTGTATCACTCTCTCGAGAAGCAGAACTAAATTTGTTTTTTCGTGGATATGTTTGATGACGATGATGAACCCTCTGTGAATAGTCACAAAGCCTCTGAAATCCAAATCTCTGCGAACCAGGCCCCTCAAGATATATCTCTTACTGGTCCTTCTAATACTTTACCCTCTTCCACTACATGTGTAGGTCAAACAATTAAGGAAGAGCAAACAGAAGACGCTACAGAGAATGATAAGGATTCAACACCAGAACAAGTAGAAAATCCAACAACAGTGACCACAGAGGATTCTACACTAGAGCACGATGGGAACTCAACAGCAGTAACGACAGAGGTCTCAATCCCAACTCAAGTTGAAACCTCAACTCCTGTGGCAAGCACACATGATGTACCCTCTACGATAGAAGTGGTGCATGAATCAATCAATATACCCACAGAAGTAGAACATGATTCTACTAATGACCATCTTCCTCGGATGACTAAGTCCACGAAGAGTCATCCACAGAGCCAAATTATTGGCGATCCTTCTGCAGAAGTGAAAACTTGATCAGCCACTGCCAATTTTTGTTACTTCACAAACTTTATCAGTATGATCGAACCAAAGAAGGTCTCTGAAGCCCTAGATGATCCAAATTGGTTGGAAGCTATGCAAAAGAGCTTCTTCAATTTGAGCGCAACAAAGTATGGTCCATTGTACCTCTGCCAAAAGGCAAAACTGCCATAAGGACCAAATAGGTGTTTAGAAACAAAAATGATGAAGATGGAGTGGTCATTAGAAATAAGGAAAGATGAGTGGCTAAGGGATATTGCTAAGATGATGGAATATATTATGAAGAAAACTTTGCCCCTGTTGCATGCTTGGAGGCCATCAGGATATTCTTGGCCTTCGCAACCCACAGAGGTATAAAGGTGTACTAGATGGACATCAATCTTCCTTCCTTAATGGTCAAATACAAGAAGAGGTATACGTCCAACAACCATCAGGATTTGAGAGTTCTAAGTATCCAAATCATGTCTATTTTCTAGATAAGACCCCCTAGGGACTCAAACAGGCTCCTAGAGCTTGGTATGAACGATTCTTAAATTTCCTGCTTGTCAATCATTTCAAAAGAGGTACAACAGATACTACCTTGTTTTATAAGAGAAGAAAAGGTTAGAATTTTCTTGTACAAATATATGTTGATGACTGTTAATGCCAAAAATCGCACCAAAGGGACAACTTAAGGTCGATGTGGACTTAAACAACTAAAGAAAGAATTTTTCGATGAGACGTGCGACGATAAATAAAATAAGGAAACAAGGGATTTGATGACGCACGAAAAACCTCAATCGAGGAAAAAACCTGTGGACGATAGGGGGTGTCATCGCTGCACTATGGTCGCCAATCAGGGGCGATGTCCTTGGATACTCGTGTCGATCGTACAGTGATTATAATACAGATGAAGAAAATGCTTCGAAATGTAAAGTACAAATGTTTAAACGTAAAAACAGGTGTTTGTCGTATACGAAACAAAGTGCGAACTGCTGGTCGGGGGCTGTTGTCGTGCGTCGAGAGCGATACATAGAAGACAGTCATACTGATGCACGATGATGCTTACCAGCTGTCGAAGACAGGTGTCGAAGATTCGGATAGGTATGGACACGTGTTGATCATCAGCGGACTCGACTTGTTGTGATTTCCTGCATAAATAGAGACCACAATGGGTTGCTTTCTTTAGATATTTTCTTTAAAAGTTTTCTGTTTCTGATGAGGCCCTTCTCTAGAATCTCCACTTTGTTCAAATCTTGGGTGGTTGGAGATCTATCAAGGGTTGCGATACCCAAATCGTTGACGACGTTGATGAACATGATGTCTGTGTATTCTGCGCACTTGGCGATGATGTCTTCTGCCACGTCAACCCTTTCGTCAGCCGACAGGGGCGGGGGTGTAAAGATGGGAGAGAACGAGGAGGAACTTATGGTGATCAGCTTTGCGCTGTCGCCATCCCTCTCGTTTGACTACGTCCTCGTCAGGATGAAGTCACTTCCGCATCTGGGGAAACATCAGCCCTTAGTTTCCGAGGAGTGTTTTCAAAGGATCTCTATTGGAGAGATAGGGTTGTGTTTAGCCAAACTGCCGTTCCTTGTAAGTTTTTCTTTCAAAACTTGTGTTATCGATGTTCTTTAGCTGAATGTTTTGCTAACGTGTTCCTTTTGTATTTGACATATGTTCCTGTTTCTTCTCATTAAGCGTGTGAAGGCAGAGAAAATGTTGGAGTGGAGGTCGATCGTCGAGAAAAATATATTCCTTCCTCCAACCTTAACATTAATCTTAAGAGCCACATTCTCAGAGTGTCGAGGCATAAAGAGTTGGAAGATAACTCCTAATATACTCGTTTGATCCTTGCGTCAGTTCTTCGGGATTGATAGGATTTCGAAGATCGAGATTTTTGAACAGAGTTTGCCATCGACGTGCTTCTTTAGTTCTAGGGTAGATTTTTGGGTTTACAAGCTAGACTTTTTATGTTCGGGTTGTTGGTATGCAACGACTTTTGACTTTGTATTTACTTGTCTGACTATCGGTCGTTCATATGTAATCGTTCAATGAAGTTCCTTCTTTTGCTGAACTAGTGTTTTTAATTACATATGTCGTGGATAAATGTAATATTGATCATAAGATTCGTTAAGTATGAAATAAACGGAGGATCGTGCAACTTAGGCTTTTATTGCAATATAACGGTTGAAACTTAAATCATGTATTTGGACTGTAATAATAAACACAGATATATATCATCGATGCGTCAGAATATACAAAGTTTTTCTAAGTTCCAGAAACTTAGATCGAGGGATCGTTTAGACCTTACATGTGAATGTATCGTATGATGAATTTCCAGAATGTATGCCCCTGTGGTAAAACAATTAGGTCACACACTCGGGTACTCATGTCGTGCGTACCTGCCACAAAGTTCGTTAGAGGTCGGTCGATCTCACGACGTTCACTGTCGTGTTAAAAAAAACGTTGCATGGGAGGAGGGCGACTCTAAAAGAAATATTTTTTCAGATGCGTCCCGTTCCAACTTCGTGGGATTTATTTATTGTCGTGGGTCTGAAGTCGATAGGCTCCTTTACCAACGACTTCGAAGACGCAGTAAGGTCCTTCCCGCTTAGTAGAAAGCTTACCTGTGTTTAGCTACGGGGTGTTTGGGAATACTCAACTGAGGACGTAATCACTTTCTTGAAAGACTTTAATTTTGACGTGCTTATTGAAATGTCGCTCGACCGCCTGCTTCTGCGACGCCATCCTGATCAAGGAGGATTCTCTGAGTTCTTCTAGGGCGTCGAGGTCATGACTTAAATCTATAATGTTCTGGTCGATGGAAGTGTGCCTCGAAGTCGGGAGATGAACTTCGATTGGTAGGACGGCTTCACAACCGTAGACGAGAGAGAAGGGGGTTTGTCCTGTGGACGTGCGGGGTGTCGTGCGATTTGCCCATAGGACTGAAGGGAGTTCTTCAACCCATCTTCCTTTTGCAGCTTTTAATCGTTTCTTGATCGAGGCTACAATAGTCTTATTACTCGACTCGGCAAGTCCATTGGCTTGGGGATATCTGGGAGTCGAGGTCGTCAGCTTGATGTTCCTATCTTCACATAACTGTTGGGTCCTGTCGCTTATGAATTGGGATCCATTGTCGCAGACAATTTCGGATGGAATCCCAAACCTGCATATGATGTTAGTTTGGATAAAAGAGATGACTTCTTTATCCCTGATTTGGGAGAAAGCAGCCGCTTCGACCCACTTGGAAAAATAATCAGTAAGTACGAGGAGGAATACCTTTTGTCCTGGAGCGGGTGGTAGTTTGCCGACAATATCCATTCCCCATCTCATGAAGGTCCATGGGATAAGTGTTGAGTGCAAAGGTTCTGAAGGTTTATGCGACATACTTGAGTGTCGTTGACAGGGGTCGCAATTCTGGACGTATTTGATAGCGTCTTGTCGCAGTGTCGGCCAAAAATACCATTGTCGGGAGATACGATTAGCCAATCTACGACCTCCTGAATGATTACCACATTCGCCGTCGTGCATCTCTTGGAGGATTTTCTGGGCTTGATTTTTGCTGATGACGCACCTTAAATTTAAGCCCGTCGATGATCGCCGATAAAGCTTATTTTCGATCATGACGTACTTAAATGCTTTGAATCTGATTTTTCGAGCCACTATTTTATCTTCGGGGAGTTAGTCGTGCACGAGGAAATTTCGAATGTCGCGTGACCAATCATCTTCTTCGTCTTCGATCTGGATGACGTCTGCGTTTCCAATGGACGGCGTTGCCAGGTGAATCATAGGAATAACATCAAATATTGGTTCAACTAAAGCGGACCCAAGGTTTGCCAATGCGTCGGCCTGAGTGTTCTGGTCTCGCAGAATCTGTTCAATAGAAAAAGATTTAAATTTTTTGGAAATTTTTTTAGCCACGCTTAGATATGCTGTCATTTTTGAATCCTTGGCTGCGAATTCTCCATTGACCTGATTTACTACAAGCAGGGAATCGCTCTTGACATGCAGTGCGGTTGCCCCTGAGTCGTGGGCCATATTCATTCCCATGATCAGGGCTTCGTACTCAGCCTCGTTATTGGTGGTTTTGAAGTCGCATCGGACCGAGTATACCATCTTCCCCCCCCTGTGGCGACTTTAAGACGACGCCCAATCCAGAGCCTCTAATGTTGGATGATCCATCGACATATAAGATCCAAGGAACGTCGTCGTGAGTTGCCACAGTTGATACTTCGAGTTCTGCTTGTTTCTCCAATTCAGGACTGAAATTAGCAATGAAGTCTGCCAAGGCTTGCGATTTGATCGCGGTCCTGGGCTTGAAATCTATGTCGTAACTGCTGAAATATATACTCCATTTTTCCAGGCGACCTGTCAACTCAGGTTTTCTTAAGACAGGGTTAAGAGAAAATTTACTTACAACAGTAATAGGAGGCGACTCAAAATAGTGTCGCAGTTTTTTAGCAGCTGTGACTAGCGACAAGGACAATTTTTCCATGGAGGAATACCTGGTTTCTGCATCCAGAAGAGATTTACTTACATAGTAGATCGACAATTGCTGTTTTTCATCTTCTCGTGTCAGAACAGCACTTACTGCATTTGGGCTGACAGCCAAATACAATTGTTGGATCTCATGGTCGTGAGGTTTTGACAATAGAGGAGGCGATGCCATGTATTCCTTGAGTTTTTGCAAGGCTTGTTCATGATCATGGGTCCAGTCGAAGCCCCTATTTTTCCTGAGGACATTATAGAATATATGACATTTATCTGAAGATCGGGAGATAAACCTGTTTAGAGCTGCTACTCGACCGATGAGTTTCTGGACTTCTTTGAAATCTCGAGGAGATTTGATCTCAATGATGGCCTTGATTTGGTCGGGGTTAGCCTCAATGTCTCGACGAGTGACCATATAACCCAGGAACTTCCCGGCACTAACGCCAAAGGAACATTTCGTCGGATTGAGCTTCATGTTATACTTCCGGAGGATGTCGAACGATTGCCTGAGGTGATCAATGTGATCAATCGCTTGCTTCAACTTCACTAACATGTCGTCGAAATATACCTCCATCGTGTCTCCAAGATGGTCTTTGAAAATCTTGTTTACCAGCCGTTGGTAGGGAGAACCTGCATTTTTTAGTCCGAAAGGCATAACTTTGTAACAATAAATACCTCGATCCGTCATGAAAGCGGTTTTCTCTTGGTCGTCAATGTGCATTAAAATTTGGTTGTATCCAGAATAGGCGTCCATGAACGTTAATAACTCATGCCTCGCGGTTGCATCGCCATGGCGTCAATATGAGGTAACGGGAATGGATCCTTTGGACAGGCTTTATTGAGATCGGTGAAGTCGATACAGACCCTCCATTTTCCATTCTTCTTGGCTACGACCACGACGTTAGCGAGCCAATCAGGATATTTTACCTCTCGAATCTTTGCTGTCTTGAGGAGGTTGTCGACCTCATCATTTATTACTTTATTTCTTTCAGGAGCGAACTTGCGACGTTTTTGCTTGATAGGTTTGAACGATGGATCGATGTTAAGCTTATGAGCAATGACGTTGGGGTCAATACCCACCATATCTTCATGTGACCAGGCAAAGCAATCAGCATGTTCCCGCAAAAAGGATATGAGTTTTTCTTTAATGTGGGGATCAAGGGATGAACCCACATGAATCTTCTGATCGGGTTTGCTTTGATCTAGAACGATTTCCTCCAAATGATACTCATCGACAGCTGCTGGGGAGTTTTGTGCATTTTCTAAGCTTGCGTGTACTGGTATAACGACTTGTTCTGGATTCCCGTTATCCGCCATTTTCTTGCAACAGAAAACAGAAGAAACTCCAAGAAACTATTAGTAGAATGCACGTTCGTCGAGGATTTTCTCTAGATGTGGTCCCACGGATGGCGCCAAACTGTTAATGCCAAAAATTGCACCAAAGGGACAACTTAAGGTCGATGTGGACTTAAACAACTAAAGAAAGAATCTTTCGACGAGACGTGCGATGATAAATAAAATAAGGAAACAAGGGATTTGATGATGCAGGAAAAACCTCAATCGAGGAAAAAACCTGCGGACGACAGGGGGTGTCGTCGCTGCACTATGGTCGCCAATCAGGGGCGATGTCCTTGGACACTGGTGTTGATCGTACAGTGATTACAATACAGATGAAGAAAATGCTTCAAAATGTAAAGTACAAATGTTTGAACGTAAAAATAGGTGTTTGTCGTGTACGAAACAAAGTGCGAACTGCTGGTCGAGGGCTGTTGTCGTGCGTCGAGAGCGATACTTAGAATAATGGTTCTTCACTTCAGGTGTTCTTGAATATTGCTTCGGTTGTTAATCGCCGGATATTCGATGTCTTGAAATGTTGAATGAGCTTGATATTTATAGTCTTCGTGTCCTTAGCTTCATCCATGAATGCTCCTTTAATGGCTTTAACGGTTGGAAACGGTCGCCGGAGTAATGATCTTCGTCCGTTACGGTCGCCGGCTGTTTAATGATCGTGTCGGTTATAGTCGTTGCTCCTTAATGACTTTTACTCCTGCATTAAACACTTAACAAACGGTCATGGTGAATGTTAGCTTTGGTCGAGGTCGCACGTCCTTATGTAATAGTCGTGCGGATCGGGCGACGCTATGGTCGAGCGTCGTAAGGAACTCTCGACTTACCTTTTATGAGGGACGACAATGGTGTTCTCGGTCTTTGTCGAGACCTTATCTTAATACAAGATATAGTCCTTAATCATACGTCTTACCTGTTCTGGTCGCGGTCGAGCGACGTGATTTTTTGCCCAAACAATGACATCATATTTTGTTCTACAAATGAAGAGTATTGTGTTGATGCCAAACATCGCCCAAAGGATAACTTGAGGTGGATGTGGAACTTTTAACAACTAAAGAAAGGTATCTCAAGGGAAACAATACAATCACGATAAAATAAATAATACATGAGAATTGGTGACGCGGAAAACCCCAACGAGGGAAAAAACCGCGGCCGACTTGTGAGAGTCGACGGTATACTATGATCGCCAAACAGGGGCAAAATCCTTTCATAACAAGTTTTTTGTGTACAACAAATAATAAGAAGAATAAGAACAGACTTAATCGTAAGGTAAAGTTATGCGTCGTGCGTAAATCGTGCGAAATAAGCTGTTGTCGTGCGAATTGAACTGCTCGTCATGCGAAACTTGCGGGAGTTATATTCGTTCAAATGCTTCGGATGTAAGAGTGTTGAGAGTATGAAAAATGTTGAGTTCAGATGTTGTATAGATTGTCAGTTGTTTCGATGTGTCCCGTTCGAGTGTGGAGCAGGCCTTTATATTGCTTCTGGCAGCAATAAATGTGTCTTGATGACCTATTTGTAACCGTCGTCGGGTCTTTAATGTCATTAAGATCTCGTCTGTTACCGACCGTTGTACCATGATTGCTCGTGGACCTGCATTAATTGAACAAATAAAACAGATATTGACTGTTAACGGTTAGTATAATCGTACGACTGTCTTGAGTCATAGACGTCAGTCGTATAAAACTTATGACCATCGTAGAAATGTACGACCAAATATTCGATAGTAAATAACCTGCAAGACCTTATCTTAATACAAGAATGATCTTACATAAATGTCATATGAGTTATTCATCGTCGGTCGTGAGGTGTGGATTTTTACCCAAACAGTTTGCCCCTAAAATTTGAATTTTGGCATGAAATTCGAATTTAAATCCAACAAAGTATCTTGACACGTGTCGCATGGAGAGAGGGTCTGGTCGAATCCCAACCGTCTTGGTTCGATTTGGACCGAGGAAGACTAAGTGGTCGTGATGTCATGGCGACGTGTCGGATGCATGGAGCCATTAGAGGACATGTGTCGTTCATCCGCACGTTGCATGCGAAAAGGTGGTGGACAGCTGTCGACCATTCACCGGACCGACCTGACACGACGTTGCTATAAATATCGTGATTATAGAGATCTTTACGCTTGCGATATCTTCAGAGAGGGATTTTTAGAAAGTTTCAGAGAGATCTACCGGTGTTTTCGTTTGTTCGTTCGAGGTTTTAGAAATCTAAGGTACGATCTTTACTTTCTTAACCATGTGGAAAAAATCGATAGCTAGGAAGACTATTACAGATAGGGACCTCATGGACCTATATGTAGCGCAAATCTTCGTCCCCGATTTTTCTATCTCCTCCAAGCGAGCAAGCACTTTTCAAGAAAAGGAGGAGGTTGAAGCCTTTAGGTTATTGGCGGGAATTCCTACCGATGTTCAACTGTGCACACCCGACCAGCTTAGATCGACGGAGTGTTTGAGAGGATTATTCGTCATGTACGAGTATCCTTTCAGAATAGGATTTAGGTAGCCCTTTTCTCATTTGGTCAGGGAGTTCTTGGATGCCTTTGACCTATCTCCTGGGCAGATCTTGCCTGAACTTTGGAAGATTTTTCAGGAGATTAATCGGATCACCACTGATTGGGAAGCGCCATTCACGGTGAGGGATCTCCTGACGGTGTTCGACGTCAGGTCAGACGGCTATCATCGATATAGAATATCCTCCAAGCTAAGGGGTGGATATACTCTTGTTCCTGACACCCATGTCCACGACCGCGGGTGGAAAGCCAAGTATGTTATCGGTCGGGTGTTGACGCTCGATCGTATAGACGAGGATACCTCTTGGGTCGCATCTGGGTGGAACGCCAGGGGTATATATATTTATCCTATCATACGTTCTTTAGTATTATTGTTGTCTTTTTTACTAACTATGGTCGAACGTTTTAGGTATCAATTTTGCCGCAGTTGGGTCTGCTCCTAATTCTAAAGAGAAAGTCGCAAGACTTTTTTCCTGTGGTGTCGGGGAGTTGTTTGATTATCTCGATCGTATGACCATTGGAACTTCAGAAGCTAAAGAAAGAAGTCGATAAGAGACTTCGGCAAGTAAGTGTTAGTCGTACATTTTTAATTCTGAGTCGTACGATAATACCTGACGTTTGTCGTTTTTTGCAGGCGATTCTGAGATGCAGTCCGTTTCGGGCAAGTCGAAGAAGGAAGCTCGGCTAGCCCTGGCTCGGAGGGCTAAGGAGCTGAAGAGGAAGGATCCTCCGACTTCAGAGTCGGAGGTTTCGAAGAAGACGAATTCGGTTCCCCTAAGGGAACCGTCGTCGACGGGTGGAGAACCTATGACGGTCTCCACTCTGGAGAAGGCGAAGACGCCTTCGGGCGTGCCTAGGGCGATGTCGTCGCCACCCATGTCGTCCGCCGCGGGGGATAAAGGGAAAGGTCCTCAGGTTGAGGAGACCCCTGAAGTTACGACGGTTAACTTCCCGTTGCCATCGAACTTCCTGGTGGACGGCGTCTTGGACAGGGCGAAGATTTTCACAGACATGGGAAATATCCCTTGCTAGCCTTTAAGAAACGCTATCGGGGCGTTTCTGTGGATGAGACGGGGTCTCATGTCACAGGACTCTCCTTTCTGGTATGTCCCTTTCATTTCACATCGTATAATTTTTCCTCTCTGATAAGATAGACTTAGCTTAAATTTTCATGTGACTACGGGCGTTTCCGGTGTCGTGCCTTTTTGGCCAACTGGAGGAGCTCCAGAAGGTCAACCCTTCCATCACCGAGGAGCTTCAGCGAGCACAGGAGGGTGAGCATATAGCTCGAGAGGAAGAACAGGCGACAAAGGCCAGGGTGGAGGCTCTCTCCGTCAAACTGGATGATCTCCGTAGTAGTTTGGAGACGTCGTCGAGGGAGAAGGAAGAGCTCCGGGGTCGTCTCAAGGAGGCGTTGGAGGAGACCTCTGCCTATGAGGCAGAGGTTTTGGCGACTAAGGCGTCCCTCACCGTATGCGAAAAATAGGTGGGGGAACTGAAGTCGGCATTTAAGGCCGCTGAGGCCAAGACGGAAGCCTTGGAGGAGAAGCTCCTCTGGTTCGAGGCGTTGACCCGTCTAAGGGTTAGGGCGGCAATTATGCGCCGCCATCTGCAGGGGAAGAATCCCTTGGCCGATGATGAGTCCGAGGTCGCGTCCTATCTGAAGAACATCGGGACCGAAGAGGATCTTGACCAGGAGGATAGGGTCGACGACACCGACTCCGCAGAGGCCAAGTCGGGTGACGCGGAAGGTGACGCTAGTGTCGCCCAGGGTCCTCAGTAGGCATTTATTCTTGTGTAATTTCGTTTTGTTTAAGAGCGATCGTTGGTGGTCGCGTCTTTGTATTGTACTTTGTTTAAAATCTAATACATTATCGCTTTGCTTTATTTTGTCGCAAATGAACAAAAAAAAATAAACGATATATAACAAGATTTAAAGAATGAGCGTCTTAGCTCCAAGTATCTGTAAAATGAAAGTATTGAAAATAAAACCAAGTCAGAAGACCTACAAAGAAGACCAACAGAACTCAACAGAGTTCTGGTGGAACCAACGGAGCTCAACAGAGCTCTGGCAGAAGATCAACAGAAGAACTGTTCATACCCGAAGACCAACAGAGTTCTGTCATAACACGCTCTGTTGAAGTGAGGACCTCTGTTATGCCTAAGTCTCGTAGAAATCTGAAGTGTCAGATACGTGTCCACACCTTTCCACGTATGCCCTAAAGATTGGAGACACACTTTCCACGTGTCATTCCAGGGTACGATAGTACACTGTCTACACTTTATGAGGCTATATATAGCGAGGTAGTGGAACAAACAATTGTAAGCTTTTGGAAGAATAGTTTTCCACAATTGTAAAAGCACACTGTCATATCCTCATAGCACTATCCCGTACGATATTGTCTCTGTGATTTCTTGATACACCATTGATCTTGTTCTTGGTGTTATCTTTATCAATATACGAGCAGCGTTTCTTATTTGATCTTGTTATCATATTCTTGTTCTATATTTGATATCACAGTTTACATATCGTCTCATACAATCACTCACTTTAATGGCTTTATATTTAAATGCTTCCGCTGTCTATTTAACTACCATTATCGTGATACGACGTGAATCTGGGAACCAACAATTGGTATCAGAGCTTGCTTGATTTGCTCAAATCAAGGCATCCAATCTACCAAGGTTGATTCACTGTTGTTGATTGTGTGTGTGTTTAAAAGCCTCATTATACTCTGTTTTACTGCTTAAAGTATTTTACATCTTCTCAGTTCATTTAATATCATACTAAGCTTTCCAGTCTAGATTAAAACATCTGTTCTACTATTTCATTGGTTACTGTTCCTCATACTTTAGCTTATTCTCATTATAGACCATTTGAAACTCTCATACTCTGTTTTCTTTTCAAAAAAATGGCAAACATCAACGCCATTTATACTGCTGGTTCTCTGACCAACCCTCCTACTCTTCTGAGGGATGAATACCCTCAATGGAAGATTAGGATGGTCAACTTCCTTGATGGAATGGATAAGGACTTAATGCGATCTGTCACGAATGGACCATTCCAACCCATGGTTTATGTCCCACGTGTACCCGCAACAGAAACCACTGATGAGATTCCTGCTCACTTCGAACCCAAAACCACTGGGATTACCGAAGAAGAAAAGAGCAAAATGGAAAATGACCTTAAAGCAGTGAGACTTCTGATTATGGCCATTCCGAACGATATATTTCAAGAACTAGACTCATGTGTTACTGCCAAGGAAATCTAGGATCAACTTCTAAATCAACTTGAGGGTGGTATCAAAACCCAAAAGAACATAAGGACCCAGTGTATAAATGAATACAATGATTTCAAGGCACTTCCTGAGGAAACCTTACAACAGACCTACAACAGATTTAATATTTTGATTAACAAATGTAAAAAGTGTGGGGTTGTTAGGTCGAAGGAAGATAACAATGTTCTGTTTTTGAAAAGTTTAAATGATGAATGGTTGAATCTGTCCATGTCTTTACAAGCTAATCAGGACTTAGATGCATGGTCTCTTACTGATGTGTATGGCACTCTGGCCGCACAAGAGAAGGATGTTGTCAAGCAAAAAGGCAAATCCACCATTGCAGGTCCTATCGCTTTGATTTCAGAATCTAAGAACTCAGCAGAAGAGAAACTCAACAGAGATGGCCCTAGTAGAGATAAGAAAAGAGATAAAAAGAAAGGGAAGAAGAGCTTGGTTGCAGAAAGTGATGATGAAAGGAGTTCATCAGATGAGGATAGTGATATAAATGCCTTTGCTAAATCTCTTGCGTTAATAACTCAACAATTTACCCAGAGATTTGGCAACAGGACATTTGACAGAAGAAAAAGGTACGAAAGAGAAGAAAAAGGTGACAGAAGTTATACTGCACCTCAACAGAATCACCAGAACAGAAACCCGACAGAACAGAGACCTCAACCTCAACAGAAGTACAACGCTCCTGGTCCACAAAAGACTGATGCTGCTCAACCCATCAACCAAAACGATGGTCGTTGTTTCAGATGTGGCAAACCTGGCCATTTCTCTGCTAACTGTAGAGGAAAACTTGTAAAAAATCAAGACTACTACAAGAACAAATACAAGTACAACTACAGAGAAAGGAGTTATGTCGCCGAGATGGAGAATTGGATCTCTAACTCATCCTCTGATGATGAACCAGAGCAAGCCAATGTTGCTGTAGATGATGAAAGTATGACAGAGGTTGACTGGATGACTGGAGAACGAATAGAGAGAACAGAAGAAGAAGATATAGCTCATGCATTCGCTCTTACTGTAACAGAGCCAGACGACAGAGCGCTGGAGACCATTAAACCCAGTGCCAAGGTATGTTCCTCCGAATCCAAGTCTGACTCAGAACTGGAAATGCATGTTTCGCAATTAACTAAGGAATTTCAATTACTGAAACAAAAGCTTTCTGAGGAAAAAGAGCTAAGAAAGCTAGCTCAGAAGGATCTGTCCTTCTACAAGAGAGAGAAAACTCTCTTGGAACAAGAAAAGGAAGATATCTTCAAGGAGAAATCTGAGCTAGAGATCTTACAGCAGAAAGAGAAAAGTACTTTTTCTAAAAAGGTTAAAGAGTACGAAAATCTGTTAAAATAGAAAACTGAAGAAATGAAGAAGTCTGAGAATGAAAGACTTAACTCTGTCGCTTTAAAAGACTTTTTTCAAAAAGAAAGGGAAATCTTACATCAGTCCCTACAAAGAAAAGAACTTCAAATCAAAAAGTATCAGGATGCACAGGATGTGCATGTTAAGATAAATTCTCAGATGGATACGCAAGGTCTTGGTTTCTCAGACCTTGCTCCCTGGAACGGAAAGAAGAAAACATCTCTGTTGACTACTTTCTGTGCTGGGAAAATCCAAGAGAATGTTATCTCTGGTAATGCTGTTTTCAAAAGAATTAAAACCTCGGACGTTTACAAGAGGACGAAAAGGCTTGACTTTAGGAATGTCAGCTATGACTCCTTGGATCATGACAAGGTTCTTAAACCATCTTCAAAGTTTATTCTTGATCAAGGAAGAGCTAGAATCTTAATTCCTAACTCTGTCGAAAGTCTGGATCCAAAAGAGATTTTCAACTTTAATTCTTTCAAGGAACAGAAGCCTGTCACTTCTGAGGCTGAATCCTCTGTTGAAATACCACAGAGCAAGCTCAACCCTGAAGCACCAGTCTTCTCTCCTACTTCTGAAACGATAAGAACATCTTTTGAAGAAGATCTCATGAAAGTTCTTAAAGAAAATGCTGTTTCTGATGCTTTAAAACCCAAGTTGAGAAGGTTTAAAACTGCAAAACCTGATTCTACAAAGCCTGTTTCTGTGAGTAACACCTCCAACAGAGCCACCAGAGACTTTCTAGCCTCTGACAGTGACTCTGACCCTGAGGTAGATGAGCAAATTTTCTGTACTCAACCAAATGCTTTGCACAAACCTAAACAGATACCGGCTGGATCCTTTGATTTAAAAGAAGACATATCATTTTTCAAGAAACAATCAAGATTTATACCGGTAACTGAGTTTAATAACAAAGAATTCAGAATTCTTGCTTCTAACTCAACATAAGTAAAAGGTAAGGTGAAGGCAAGTACTTTACTTAACAACACCTTTGTTCCAACTTTTAAACCAATCAGATTTACACCAGAACAGAAGGGAAAATGGATAGTAAATGACAGACATACTTCCAATTCTGGTAGAAATCAAGAGATCAATTTTGAGAAAAGGGAATCTGCCTCAAAGAATAGTTCAAACAGAATGCATGGTCCTAGAGCTTTTCAGAATCAAACTCCATCTAATAAACGATTCTTGAATAACAACTTGCATCAATCCTCATGTTCCATCAATTGCAATTGTGTTCATCTGTTAAGAAAACTGCAAAATCATATGAATGGACCTCACTGTGTTCTGAATCAGTCACAAAAGATGATAAATCCCAAGACTGATCAGACCACACAGAAGAAAATCTCTGGCACAACATCAAAGAATGTAAAGCCTGTAGGAAAGACTGTTAACCCATCAAAGCCTAACAAGAAAGGACCCATCATGCAATGGGTACCTAAAAGAAACTAATCTGTCTTGCAGAAGCCTCATGTGCAGATCTGGTACCTAGATTCAGGATGTTCCAGACACATGACAGGCAATAAGGAGCTGCTGACTTCATTCAAGAACAAAAAAGGAAGTGCAGTCACCTTTGGAGGAGACAATGGAGGACAAATTAGAGGTTATGGTACTCTGGTAAATGGTGGTGTTTCAGTTTCCGAAGTTGCTTATGTTGAAGGATTAAATCATAATCTTCTCAGTATAAGTCAACTCTGTGATCATGGGTTCGATGTCAATTTCAGGAAGAAGTTTTGTTCATTATTACTTTCTGAGTCTGGTCAAGAACTTTTAAGAGCCGACAGAAAAGGCAATCTTTATAAAATGAATTTTAATCCAAACCAGGGAACTACAACAGAGAAACTCTGTTTAGTCTCTTTGAACAAAGAAGATGCCTGACTCTGGCATAAAAGATTTGCTCACTTAAATTTTTCAAATCTTGACAAACTCGTGAAATTGAACTTGGTAAAAGGTCTTCCTTCGCTGAAATTTGACAAAGACCATCTATGCTCTGCTTGTGAGTTTGGAAAAATGAAAAGATCCTCACACAGAACCAAGAGTGATCACAATTGCTTAAGACCTTTGCATATGCTTCATGTGGATCTCTGTGGTCCAATCTCTGTGCAAAGTCTGTCTGGCAAGAAGTATATTCTTGTGCTTATTGATGAATATTCTAGGTATACTTGGATTGAGTTCATCAGAGCAAAATCTGATGTCCCAGAAATTCTGATAAGTTTATTGAGAAGGATACAGGTTCTGTTAGGACTAAAAGTGCAAAAGTTGAGAAGTGACAACGGGACAGAATTCAAAAATACTCGAATAGATTCTTATCTATCAGAAGAAGGAATTTCCCAAAACTTTACAGCTACCAGAACTCCACAACAGAATGGCGTAGTGGAGAGAAAGAACAGAACTCTGGTAGAGGCCGCCAGAACCATGTTGGCCGGTTCTGTCTTTCCCATCAACTTCTGGGCAGAAGCAGTCTCAACAGCTTGTTTTGTTCAAAACAGAGTTGTAATAGTGAAAAGATTTAAAAAGACGCCTTATGAACTCATCAATAACAGAAGACCAAACGTGAAATATTTTCATGTTTTTGGGTGTAAATGTTATGTCTTGAACGACCGAGAACAGCTGGGTAAATTTGACAAGAAAGCGGACGAAGGAATCTTTATTGGTTATTCCCTGACCTCTAGAGCCTACAGAGTCTACAAAACCAGAACTCGCGTCATTCAAGAAAGCGTGAACGTGTCCTTTGATGAAAGTACATCAAGTACCTCTGATCGTAAATCAACAGAGGGGACACCAACAGAACAGAAGAAGCCTAGTTCTTCAAAATCAAGGGAAGAAGATATCAATCTCCTATTCGACGATTTCTTCGATGATGATGATGATTCCTCTGTCAACATCAACAGAGGAGATCAAGCTCAAAGTTCAACAGAACAAAATCTGACAGGTACAACTCTTACTGGTCCCTCCAATATTTCACCATCTACTTCTCTGTCTACAGGTATAATTAAGAGAAACGAGGAACCACAACCAGAACCTACACAAGAGCCATCATCACCTCTGCTAACAAATATCGGCAGAAACTCCCTGTTTGAAAGTTCACCTTCGCAGAGCCCTGTTGGCAATCCATAGAGCAATGAGGCCACTCTTCAGAGTTGTGTGCCACAGAACCCTGGCACCAACCCTCAGAGCTCTGTTGCTGAAGATCGTCTTTTCTCATCTGAAGCACAAACCCCTCCTGTTGTCCATGCTCCCATGACAAAATGGACTAAGTATCACCCCCAACATCTTATAATTGGTGCTGCTGAAGATGGTGTCAAGACAAGATCGGCTACAATCAACGAAGCTTTCTTTGTTAACTTTTTGAGCATGATTGAGCCGAAAAGAATTTCTGAAGCACTTGAAGACCCAAACTGGATCGAAGCTATGCAAGAAGAGCTTCTTGAATTCGAGAGAAATAAAGTTTGGTCCTTGGTTCCACTCCCAAAAGGCAAATCAGCCATTGGAACCAAGTGGGTGTTTAGAAACAAGAAGGATGAAGATGGGATTATCATCAGAAACAAAGCCCGTCTGGTTGCAAAAGGATACTGTCAAGAAGAAGGAATTGACTATGACGAGACTTTTGCTCCTGTGGCTAGGCTAGAAGCAATCAGAATCTTCTTAGCTTATGCTGCTCACAAGGGTTTCAAGGTCTACCAAATGGACGTCAAATCTGCATTCCTAAATGGCAGACTACAAGAAGAAGTCTATGTCCAGCAACCACCTGGTTTTGAAAATTCGGAGTTTCCAGACCACGTTTACAAGCTAGACAAAGCTCTGTATGGGCTTAAGCAAGCTCCCAGATCCTGGTATGAAACTCTGTCCAATTTTCTGTTGGTTAATCACTTCGAGAAAGGTACTGTCGATAAAACTCTATTCTTTAGGAGATACAAGAATGATATACTTCTGGTACAAATATATGTTGATGACATTATTTTTGGGTCAACACGGCAAGAGTACTGTGATAAGTTTGAGGATTTGATGAAAAGTGAATTCAAAATGAGCATGATGGAGAACTTTCTTTCTTCCTTGGTTTACAAGTAAAACAAACCGACAAAGGGACTTTCATAAGTCAGTCCAAATATATCTCTGACATTTTGAAAAAGTACAATTTTAACAACTCAAATTCAATGAAAACTCCTATTGCCACTGGAGTTAAGCTTGACCCTGACCTTAATGGTGAACCAACAGATGTCAAGAACTACAGAGGTATGATAGGGTCACTTCTGTACTTAACTGCCAGTAGACCCGATATAATGTTTGCAACGTGTCTCTGTGCTAGATTTCAGGCTAATCCTAAAGTTTCGCATTCCTCTGCCGTCAAGCGCATATTTAAATATCTGAAAGGGACTCAATTTTTGGGTCTCTGGTATCCTCTGAATTCTGGTTTCGAGCTTGTAGCATATACAGATTCAGACTATGGAGGATGCAAGAACGACAGAAAGAGTACGTCTGGTAGCTGTAAATTCTTGGAGAGAAGTTAGTAAGTTGGACATCCAAGAAACAGAACTGCGTGTCCACCTCTACAGCAGAAGCAGAATACGTTGCTGTTGCTAGTTGTTGTTCTCAAGTTCTCTGGATGAAAACTCAACTCAAGGATTACGGCTTGGAGTATGACAGAATTCCAATTTTGTGTGACTCCAAAAGCGCAATAGCAATCACAGCTAATCCAGTTCAACACTCAAAGACCAAGCATATCGATATAAGGTATCACTTCATAAAAGATAATGTTGAAAAAGGGACTATTGAAATGTATTTCGTTTCAACAGACTTCCAACTTGCTGATCTTTTTACAAAAGCCCTTGATGAAAGGAGATTTAACTTCTTAATCAGCAAATTGGGTATGCTGAACCTGTCCTAACACTATTTTTCACTCAACAGAACTCTGATGTTCCTACCAGAGATCTGTCAAAATAGTTGGGTAGGATAGTTCAACAGAGCCTCTGTCATTCACCAGAGCTCTGTAAAACATACTTTTTCAACAAGCTTCCAGTGAATTCGTTTGTATATATCTCTGTAAATATTTCTTTTAGCAAGTTTTTTTAAGCTCATATTTCTAGGGGGAGCTTATAAAAGAAAATATGCATGGTTTTAGGGGGAGCAAGTAAAAAAAAATTTCCTGATTTCAAATTCATATGACTTGGCTCTCTTGATCTTGAAAGAAAAATCTTTTTGAAAGAGGGAAAACCTGTTCTGATGAAATTCTTTTGAGAAAGTCGAACTTAGCAGAACCCTGATATTCTCACCAGAGCCTCTGTTGTTTCTCATCAGATCTCTGTTGAAAATTGTTGGTCAATTCTGTCCTTGTTCTTTGATTCTTCACATCAGATACAGAATTTTAAAAATGTTTTTGGGTAAAGGTGAAACATGATTGGTCACTGAGCAAAGTTGAAAATATCATTTCAACAGAGAAAGAAAATAACTGAGCTCCACCAGAGCTCTGTTAGTTTCTCTGCCCCGTCATCAGAAACACGTCAGCAGAGATGCGGGTCATTCTTTGAAAATCACCCACTTGTCAACCGCATATCTCTAACCGTGACGGTTTACTTGTCCTATGATTGTAAGAACAAAATCTTACGTGGCATCCTCTGATTGAAAGACAGACCACTAGGTGTTCCCACGATACACTGTTCAGGTCGTTCCACTTTCTGACACTCAAGTGCCTACAGTCCCTACGTTGTTTCCCCACCCACATGTTTCCCGTATAAATACCCAACGTCAACCCATTTCACTCTTACGCTTAACAACCATTTAAAACCCTTCATCTTTTCCCTCTCAGAAACCTATACCTTGTGGTTCTCAAGAAAAACCCTAACCTGCAACAATGGCTGAACCCCAAAACCAACCCCAGAACTCTGATGATTCCAGTAACAACGAACCCGTAGATAACATCGTTATTCTACCATACGAGTTGGCTGATAACAACTACCGTTTTGATCCCAATCCAGCACTCTATTTACCCCTTTACCACATCTATATTGAGTTTTTCCGAAACTCAGAAGTTTTTACAGCCCTAACAGCCTTTGACGATCATCTTCCTGCAATATATGTCCAACAATGGTGGACCACATGCCAATACATTGAAGACGGCGTCAGAAGCGGAATAGTCGGAAGTGTCAACTCTGGTAATGGAGGATCAGGAACAATAAGGATTCGTGAAAGAACTCTCAGAAGAACTTTTGGGATGAAAACCAAAAGACAGCTAGGTATTGATGCCTATGAGAAACCACCTTCTGTTGCTGTTCTTCTCGACTTCGTGAAGTTTTTGGGTTACAACAAAGAGTTAGAGAGAATAGGAGCCTTCAGAAGACAAAATCTACCACAAATGTGGAATTTCATGTTCTCAACCCTCAACAGAACCCTCACCTGCAAATCCGGCAGTCAAGACCAAGCGAGCACTGAAATCCTCGAAATCATGTATGGTCTGTTCTTCAACAGAAACTTCAACTATGCAGGGATCCTCTACAATGCACTTCTAGATGCTGTCAACACTAAAACCACTGCTCTAGCCAGAGGTGGAGAAGTTGGAAGACACAAATCCCTCAAAGCCATCAAGTTTCCTCGCTTTATCAGTTTGGTGATCAGAAGGGCATTCGACAGACTGGAACTGACACATCAGGGTCGTTCTACTCCTGTCTGGACCATGGCAAGATTCCAACCAACAACTTCAGGAGATTACCCTTTCATCAGAAGAATTCCAGGTACAATGCTTGCTCTGATCAATCCAACCCACATCTCTATCCAAAACTATAGAACTGCTGCTCAACCTCAAGAACCTGAGGTGAGAACCCCAGCATATTTAGGTTCTGAGCCTTCTGTGGAGAGTGCGAGTGAGGAAATATAAGAAGAAGAAAATAGACCAGAGGACAGAGTACCCGAAGTGGGGTCTTCCTCTAGAGTAATGGAGGAGGAAGTAGTGAACAGAGCATCCCCTAGGGAGACTGTTCAAGAGGGAGCAGAAGAGACTGCAGAAGTGGTGACAGAGAGATCGCACCCTTCTGGCAGTGTAGAAATTCATGAGATAGAGAGTTCACCAGAGAATTCTCAAACCCTAGAAACCGAGGGAAATGTGAGTATAGAACAAGATGTCCAAGTTGACACATCTGTGCGAGATCCTAACCAAACTCCCAGTGCTACCACATTACCTAATCCTGGTGATCAAGACCAAGGGATTATTGAAACAGAGGTGCACACCTCGAACCTTAACCAGCCAGACCCATCAGAGGCAACTCTTTATGCCTCTGGTACGCACGAAGCCGGGGAAGCTAGTCTTGCTAGTGATGTTCATTCGCCCCAGAACATCGACAGGTCACCTACACATAATGATGCCTCTGTGGCTCATGTAGTCGGAACACAACATAGACCCGAGATTTTTGTAATCTCACGTAGCACCTGTCCGACTCAGGGACAGTATGAGACCATAGTTGAACAAGGGAAACATTTGCTTGATCCAAATGCTTCTCATCATATCAGATTTCCTTCCTCAGAACCTGAGCCGGAGGAGGAACTTCTGATCAGAACACCTGTAGGTGATTCCCCTCAAAAGGAACATCAAGGATCGGGTGGAAGTCCTGCAAGAGCCAACATCAAAACAACTCTTGACGCAGGCGCCTCTGAACTCGAGGCAGAACTGGATCCATTAGTTGGTACCAGGGTTACCCCCATTGACACTGTCACAAAAGCAGAGTTCACAAGCTTCTGTGATAGTATCAACAACTCCTTGAATGAGTATAAACTTGTCAATTCTCAAAAGGAGGAACTGATCCTCAAGGAAAATACTTCTCTCAGAGACGAACTGTAGAAACTGTCAGAGAAATATGCCGAACTTCATCAGAAATACATTGACACTGAAAGGATCAGAACAGAAGCTGAACAGACAAGAGGAGAGGAAATTGGCAGACTGGCTACATAGATAGCAGATCTAATAACCGTCAGAGAAGAAGAGAACACAAAGGTATCGACAGAAGTAGCTGACCTGAAAAGACTTGTGATCGACAACCATACAGCTCAAATGAACAGAACTCTGCCAGTCCCAACAGTTATCCTATCAGAATCCAACATCAGAACCTTGACAGAGCTCATTGATAACTCTGTTAAGAAATCCATAAAAGAAGCCACAACGTCAGATGCTGATCCTCTTAACATCTCCAGCCCCAACCCAAACAGTTTGCCAATGACAGTCGGTCAAATGGGCGACTTCAGAAGTGACGTCGTAAAGAAAATGATGACAATCTCGTCCAAATTTGTCATGAAAGCCCAGGCAACAGAAGCACTTGTGAAGGAATCACTGGACTCCCACAAATTCAACTTTGTGAGCCAAGTCGAGGAAATCAGAGGTGCTGCAGCAGAAGTGGAAGACACCTTGAAGAAAGCAGTTCCTACTTTCACAGATGCAATCTTACAATCTGTCATACATAAACGATCTGCTGAGAAAGCACCAGAGGGAGAGCCTTCTGGCAAAAGACGTAAGTTTGTTGACCAATTCTCACCCATTGTCTCCAGACTCTCTGATGAAGACTCCTCTGATGATGATGATGATGATTTCCACGATGCTGCATCAGATAGTAATTTGGGTGAGTCCTCGGGTCAACAAAAGGGGGAGAAGGAGAAAGAGAAAGAGAAAGAGACAGAGAAAGAGAAAGAAAAGGAGAAAGAAACAGAGACAGAGAAAGAAGAAGAGAGAGAGGCTGAAATGCCTACTGAAAGAGGCAAAGAGAAATTAACAGAAGAGGCCGGGACAGAAGATATAGGGATAACAGAAGAAGATATACCTACGGTGGAATTCGACTACATGTTCAAAAATCGAGTCATCAAACCGACAGAAGAGTCAACACAAGAACCACCAGAGATTATCTGCCTGGATACCCCTCCTACTTCACCAAGGACTGAACCAGAGAGATCAATCCCAATCTCTGCTGATGAACAAAGCCAAACAGAAGCTGCTCAAGAATATGTTCATATCGATACTCTTATGGCTGAAACTCATGAAGACCCAAACCCAATGATACCAGAACAAAACCCAGAATCATCTACCCAACACACCGATAAACCTGCCTTGGAAACGGTATTTGCATTTCTTTATGCTGACAGAGATATCATTCCTGCAAATGTCGTACCCATAAATCCTTACCTTAACCCAATCAGAATAAACACCATTACTGAAGCAAGGCGGATGTTCATCCGAAACAAGTCCAATCTGAACAGAAACATCAACTCACACTTCAGTATCAAGAGAATCCTAGACATCAAGCATAAGAAGTTCCAGCACAACAGAATGACCTATCATGAGTACACTGTGGAATAAACAGAAGGAAAGAACGAATTCTTCAACGACAACGATCTTGTCCTTCTAAATCCGTACGATCTAACTGTGCTTCATGCCTACTGCTTGAACTTCTCTGACAGATATACTCCAGCAAGAACAGCCTTACCTGAAGTCAAACTAGCTATGCAAGAGCACATCAATCTCAGAACTCAGACAGATTTTCAGCTAGGCATAGAGTTTGAAATTGAGAAACTGGCGATTGCACCACCAAACGAAGATCTTGAGGGCTATCGACATTTTAGGACTGGAACTGTAGTTGAAGATCCTCCAGTCTTTATCTGCCGACAGAAAGGGACAAAGAAAGCCATCAGATCTGCTGAAGCTCATAAGTACACAAGTGAGTCGCTAGCATATCTCAAAAACATAGTTCAAAGTCTCCCGAGGAACAAGTGTCCGGAAGAATAGCAAAGGTCCTTCATCAACATAATTAATCTGATGCTTGACTTCCGTGAGCTAATCAGAAGATTCGACAGAATCCTTAGGGGAGATAACTACGCTTGATTGTACTTGTTCTTTCTATTGTGAAATCTTAAAAGAATAGTGCACAGGGTAACAGAGGGTAAAGTTCTCTGTTCTTTTGTTTTCAATCTCTTGTCATTTCCAATTTTTTATTTTCAATACTTAGGGGGAGATTGTTAGCTCCAAGTATCTGTAAAATGAAAGTATTGAAAATAAAACCAAGTCAGAAGACTTACAGAGATAATGCAGAAGACTTAGAAGACCAACAAAGAAGACCAACAGAACTCAACAGAGTTCTGGTGGAACCAACGGAGCTCAACAGAGCTCTGGCAGAAGATCAACAGAAGAACTGTTCATACCCGAAGACCAACAGAGTTCTGTCATAACACGCTCTGTTGAACTGAAGACCTCTGTTATGCCTAAGTCTCGTAGAAATCCGAAGTGTCAGATACGTGTCCACACCTTTCCACGTATGCCCTAAAGATTGGAGACACACTTTCCACGTGTCATTCCAGGGTACGATAGTACACTGTCTACACTTTATGAGGCTATATATAGCGAGGTAGTGGAACAAACAATTGTAAGCTTTTGGAAGAATAGTTTTCCACAATTGTAAAAGCACACTGTCATATCCTCATAGCACTATCCCGTACGATATTGTCTCTGTGATTTCTTGATACACCATTGATCTTGTTCTTGGTGTTATCTTTATCAATATACGAGCAGCGTTTCTTATTTGATCTTGTTATCATATTCCTGTTCTATATTTGATATCACAATTTACATATCGTCTCATACAATCACTCACATTAATGGCTTTATATTTAAATGCTTCCGCTGTCTATTTAACTACCATTATCGTGATACGACGTGAATCTGGGAACCAACAGAGCGTATAAGGTAGTAAGATGTATGTAAAAAACTGTATGACTTAGGTACTTGTAACTTTCGAAGTAACTGGGCGACTGGGCCGAAAAAACATTCTATGTATGAAATTGAAGTCATAAGACTTTAACTACGAAACTCAGAAAAAACGCTTGCTGCGATTGTAAGATCCATGAGATGAATCATAAGATTTCGCTTATGACGTATGAGTCATAATTTGACGGTTCTGACGTAGCAGTGGTGACATTTTCATCATATAGACTTTGTTTCTCAGGATGTGAATCATAAAACTGGCGTTCGTGCGATTCTGCGAGCCTGCAATGTAACATTCAAGGGTGGTCGTTGGTTTGACCAACGACCCTCCGATGCTTAAGTTAGTAATCGTTGTGAGAGATAAATCGAAAGTAATATTTCAAAATAAATACTTCTTTAAATGTACTGCGTTCTAGCTACGTGGGATGTCTTGGTCATCGAGGGTTTGAATCTTGTAAGCACCCTTCCCAACAACCCCGTATATTCGGTAAGGTCATTCCCACTTAGTGGATAACTTACCTGCGTTTGGTTCCTTGGTGTTTTGGAATACTCGTCGTAATACGTAGTCACCTTCCTGAAAGATCATGGCCTTTTTGTTGAATTGTCGTTCAACGACCTGTCACTGAGACGTTATTTTGACCAAAGCAGACACTCTTAGCTCTTCGAGAGAGTCAAGGTCGTAGATCAAGTCTACCAAGTTATGATCGACGGTTGTATGTCTCGATGTCGGGAGCTGCACTTCAATTGGTAAGACGGCTTCACAACCGTAAACCAATGAAAATGGTGTTTGTCCCGTCGTTGTTCGTGGTATCGTATGATTCGCCCATAGGACCAATGGAAGTTCTTCGACCAATTTTCCCTTTGTATCCTTGAGTCTCTTCTTGATCGAATTGATAATGACTTTATTGCTCGATTCTGCAACACCGTTAGACTGGGGATATCGTGGGGTTGAAGTCGTAAGTTTGATGTTACGATCCTCACAGAATTGTTGCGTACGATCACTTATGAATTGTGACCCGTTGTCACATACAATTTCGGAAGGAATTCCGAACCTGCATATAATGTTAGTTTTGATAAAAGAGATGACCTCTGGGAGTAGGCAGTTGCTTCTATCCATACCCCACCTCATGAAGGGCCATGGGACCAAAGACGTATGTAGAGGTTCAGAAGGCTAGTGTATCATACCTGAGTGTCGTTGACATGCGTCACAACTTTGGACGTACTGTTAATGCCAAAAATTGCACAAAAGTACAACTTAAGGTCGATGTGGACTTTTAACAACTAAAGAAACATATCTCAAGCCAAACAACATAATTGCGAGGAAAAAGTAAAAGAGACAAGAGATTTGGTGACGCGGAAAACCACAAAACGAGGGAAAAAACCGCGATCGACTGTGTTAGAGTCGACAGTGCACTATGGTCGCCAAACAGGGGCGAAAGTCCTTATGTTACAGGTGATTTGTGTACAATAAGTTACAATTATAGAAAAAGTAAACTTAGTCGTGTGCAAATGACGTATGTCGTGCGTAAAACGTGCGAAATAAGTTGTTGTCGTGCGGTTTGAACTGCCGTCGTTGGGTGGTTCGAACTGCCGTCGAGCAAAACTTGTGTTAGCAATGTGTGTTCAAGTGCTTCGTTGATCACTGTTGTAAGCGTAGATGTTCAGATGAATGTAGACTCCTCCTCCCTCCCTCGAAGATGGTGCAAGCCTTTATATAGGGTTCGCTGGTCATTAATGAGCTTTAATGGTTGGTCTTGTAACCACTGTTGGGCATTAAATGCGCTTTGAATGCTTGGTTTTGTAACCGCTGTCGAGTCTTTAATGTCATTAAGAGCTCGTCCATAGACCTGCATTAATGAACAAGAGAAACGACTGTTGACCATTAATGGTTGGTATAATCGTAAGACCGTCTTAAGTTCTGGACGTCGGTCTTATGAAAATATCGTAAGACTGGGATGAAAATGTCGAAGGATTAGGTCATAAGACCAGTAAGTCAGGACGATGCTGTCGCAGGACCAGAGTGACATAAGACCGATGACAGGAGACTTTCAACGTAAGACCGACGAGTCGTAACTGGCGACATGAGACTGGTGACTAGTGAAATAAGATTAGCGACGGGTTGCTAACGAGGTATGTCATACGATGAGCGACGTGACGTGCGATCATGAGATGTAAAGACACTATCTTGAATAACTATTGACGCAAGATGTCTTTCAATAACCAACTATCGTGGTTATTAACGTATGTCGGGGACATGATAATAATGGGTATTACCCTTGTCGGTCGGGGGTATGCCCGTCGTAGATATCCTTGATCATGGTTCATGTCGAGGGAATTTCCCAAGTCAGTCGAGGGTGTGATTTTTTACCCAAACAATTAGCCCCCCGAAATCTGAATTTCAAAGCCATTTGAATTTCAGATCTCGTACCAAAGTAAAATGATGAGCCGTGTCATTTCTGCTAATTGGATCATTAGAAGAAAACCGACTTGGCTAAAATCGTGAGACCAGTCGATAGTGTACAAATGACACATCTGTTAAGAAATGTTTTCTAAATTGCCGTGATCGAAAGATGACCTTCGCAAGTTACTTGTGGTATTCATCCACTAATGTGAAGGATGAAAAACTAATGATGATCGTAAGACGATTTTAAAATACAAGGAACTGATGATGATCAATCAAAATGAAACGAATGGATCGGGAGTCAATCGTAAGACGATTGGGCCGAAATAAAGCTTGGCGGAGATCATAAGATGATCGAACCAAGATAAAATTTAAGAATCTTGTGATACAGTCGTTAAAGACTTATGTTCTGGCGTTCCGAGCCGATACGGTCATTATAGACTTTTGATCTGACGTTTAGAGCCGATATGGTCGTTAAAGACCTATGATCTGGCGTTCTGAGCCGATACGGTCGTTAGAGACCTATGATCTGGCGTTCCGAGCCGATACGGTCGTTAGAGACCTATGATCTGGCATTCTGAGCCGATACGGTCGTTAGAGACCTATGTTACGTTGTGCAAGTTTTGCTTTGGCGATAATCGGTAAAAATTTTACCTTTCTGTTGAACCTGCGTATTATTTCGACTCATATATGTCATGGACAGATGTAATATCAACTGTAAAAAATCATTAAGTACAAAAATGAACAAGAAGTCGTGCGATTTGGGCATCCATTGTAATACAACGATTAGAACGTAAGTCGTAAGACTTTTATACTTTTTAAATCGTGTAAGCAAACACAAGTACGTGCGATCGAAATATTCATTCAGAACGTGCGATTCCTCTAAGTTAAAAGAACCTAGATTATGGGGTCGTGAGACCTTACGATTGCACACTTAGATTGTGCAACGAGCCTGAATCACGCGTCCCTGCGATAAAGTAGTCAAGTCATAAAGTAGACCTGTTTGCTAATGTCGTACGATCCTGTGAAAGTGTACAAAAGTCGTACGATAGACTTAGTAAAACATGTCCTGCGATCCTGCGATAAAATATGGTCAGCGGTTGGTCGTTGGCTTTTCAAATGTGTCGCATTCCAACTACGTGGGATATCTTGATTGTCGAGGGTTTGGAGCCGATAGGCACCTTTACCCATGACTTATGAGATACGACAATGACCTTCCGACTTGGTGAAAAGTTTACCTGCATTATTCTCTTGAGTGCTTTGGAACACTCGTCGGAGGACGTAGTCGCCTTCTTGAAAGACTTTTGCTTTGACATTCTTGTTGAAATGTCACTCGACCGATTGCCGCTGTGACGCCATTATGATCAATGCTGATTCCCTGAACTCTTCCAGGGCGTCGAGGTCATGTCTTAAATCAACCATGTTATGGTCGACAGAATTATGCTTCGAGGTTGGGAGGTGGACCCCGACCGGCAAAACTGCATTCACAACCATAGATCAAAGAGGAAGGGATTTGTCCTGTAGATGTGTGCGGTGTCGTGCGATTCGCCCACAGGGAGTTATTTGATCCACTTTCCCTTTGCAGCTTTTAACCTTTTTTTAATCGAAGCAATGATGGCTTTATTGCTTGACTCAGCAAGTCCATTTGCCTGGGGATACCTTACTCGTGATTATACGATCAATCTTGCAACTTGCCTTTATTGGAAATCATGAGATTAAAACATGCGAGTCGCATTTAATGGCAACATTTGCGTTTTGACATGCGTCTTAGCATGACCGATGATTGCACAGGTCGCATTTATTGAAGACATATGCCATGACTAGCTATGAAATTTCATCATACGAGTCGTTTTTTATTGGCGACCAAGAATTTTAACCTGTGTTTTTCGGGACTGGCGATCACAAAAAATGTGAGACGACTATAAGTTGCAACATTCGTTTGCCATGACTGGCGATCATAAGAAAAAACGTAAATCGTCTTTTACTGACGACTATAAATTGCAACCTGCGTTTTGCCATGACTGGCGATCGTAAGAAAAAATGTAAGTCGTGTAGAATTTGTTTGAAGAATGACTTTGGAAGTAATCGGGCGACTAAGCCAAACATACGTCTCAAGTTATAGATTGTAAGTCATGAGACTTCGAATTCATGACACCTGCTGTGATCGTAAGATTCATGTACCGAATTGCGAGATTCAGTTTTCGAGTCATGATTGGAGGGTCATGATTTTGTCCTTTCACGATGCATTTATCGTGACTTTGTGGTCTGAAATACGCTATTCTATTATGACATAAATCGTAAGACTGACGTGCAACGCTGCGAACCTGTATAATAAGATACAGGGGTGGTCTTTGACCAACGACCCTTCGATGCTTAAGTCAGTAATCGTTCGTCGAAGTAAATCGAAAGCATAAAATGAAATAAAAGGCACAGTAATCCAGCTACGTGGGAGTGCAGTCGTAGATTTGTCACTACGGTCTTCAGACGTACGATCATTCAGGAATCATTGTCGCACACGGTTTCGGAAGGAGTTCCGAATCTGTATAGAATGTCAGTTTGGATAGAGGAGGGGACCTTTTAGCCCCGAACCTGGGGGTAGGCGTTTGCGGTCATCCCGTTTATAGGAATCATTTTAAAAGACTAACAGGATAAAATATCTTGCCTTGGGGGCAGGATGTCCATTCCTTACCTTATGAAGGGTCGTGGAATTAAGGACGTAACTAAAACTTTAGAAAGTTGGTATACCGTACCCGAGTGCTGTTTGACTGGCGTTACGTACCTGGTGACGTTCGTCGTTAGCTATTGGAGGATTGCCTCTGTCGAAGGATCTGATTGCCCCCGAGTCGTGAGCTATTTCTATGCCCACGATTAGTTGTTGAAAACTGTAGGGTCGAGTGGGGTACATCATCCTGCCCCCTGTGGTGACTGTCGATACCCGAATTTGCCTTTTCTGGCGCAAGGGTAGATTAGACCATATCGTGTACAGTCGCTACAATGCTGGTTTCACCTTTGAGGCTTCAGTGTTGGGAACCTGATCGTCTTATGAAGTCGTAGAGGCTTTGTTTCTCACGATATAAATCGTAAGGCCTGCGATGTAAGTCCCAGAGAGTTTTGTTTCTCAGGATATGAATCGTAAGACCTGCGCTTAAGTCGTTGAGACTTTTTATTTCTCACGATGTAAATCGTAAGACCTGTATTTATATGATCTTGCGAGCCCGTTACACGGAGTCGATAGGCGCCTTTTTCCGAAGACTTTTGAAATCAAATGCGGTATTTTTCACCTTGTGAAGGGTGCTCCGAGCCCTCGAGTCCCTTGGATGATGCGATACATGCGATACTTTGACGGAACATTTTTTTATCAGGGCTTGAATCTGGCTTCGAGCCGCATTCAATTCCGATTGAAGTTGAATCAGGGGATCTTGACAATTTGCCATATACCTGAAAAAACTTTACAAGATCGTTAGAGCGATATGTGTGTTGGCTTGAGATTTCCTCTGGATGGGCCCCCACGGTGGTCGCCAAACTGTTAATGCCAAAAATCGCACAAAAGTACAACTTATGGTCGATGTGGACTTTTAACAACTAAAGAAACGTATCTCAAGCCAAACAACATAATTGCGAGGAAAAAGTAAAAGAGACAAGAGATTTAGTGACGCAGAAAACCCCAAAACGAGGGAAAAAACCGCGGTCGACTGTGTTAGAATCGACAATGCACTATGGTCGCCAAACAGGGGCGAAAGTCCTTGTGTTACAGGTGATTCATGTACAATAAGTTACAATTAAAGGAAAAGTAAACTTAGTCGTGTGCAAATGACGTATGTCGTGCGTAAAACGTGCGAAATAAGCTGTTGTCGTGCGGTTTGAACTACCGTCGTCGGGTGGTTCGAACTGCCGTCGTGCGAAACTTGCGTTAGCAATGTGTGTTCGAGTGCTTCGTTGATCACTGTTGTATGGTGAACGAAATGTGGAAATGAGTGTAAGCGTAGATGTTCAGATGAATGTAGACTCCTCCTCCCCCCCTCGAACATGGTGCAAGCCTTTATATAGGGTTCGCTGGTCATTAATGAGCTTTAATGGTTGGTCTTGTAACCACTGCCAGGCATTAAATGCGCTTTGAATGTTTGGTTTTGTAACCGCTGTCGAGTCTTTAATGTCATTAAGAGATCGTTCGTTACTGTTCGTTATGCCATGAATATCCATACACCTGCATTAATGAACAAGAGAAACGACTGTTGACCATTAATGGTTAGTATAATCGTAAGACCGTCTTAAGTTCTTGACGTCGGTCTTATGGAGCATACGACCGTCGCCAATATATAAGACCATGTATATAACTGTAAATGTCTTGTAAGACCTTATCTCAGTATAGGAATGGTCTTATGAAAATATCGTAAAACTAGGATGAAAATGTCGAAGGATTAGGTTGTAAGACCAGTAGGTCACGACGATGTTGTCGCAGGACCAGAGTGATATAAGACCGATGACAGGAGACTGTCGACGTAAGACCGACGAGTCGTAACTGGCGACATGAGACTGGTGACTAGTGACATAAGATTAGCGACGGGTTGCTAACGAGGTATGTCATTCGATGAGCGACGTGACGTGCGATCATGCGATGTAAAGACACTATCTTGAATAACTATTGACACAAGATGTCTTTCAATAACCAACTATCGTGGTTATTAACGTATGTCGGGGACATGATAATAATGGGTATTACCCTTGTCGGTCGGCGGTATGACCGTCGTAGATATCCTTGATCATGGGTCATGTCGAGGAAATTTCCCAAGTCGGTCGAGGGTGTGATGTTTTACCCAAACACGTACCTGGTGGCATCTTGCCTTAATCTCGACCAATAATATCCTTGTCATGATATACGATTTGCAAGAGTACGACCACCAGAATGGTTGCCACATTCGCCATCGTGAATTTCTTTCAAAATGTTATGTACCTGTTCTGGAGCATCGATGCATATTAGGTTTAAACTCGTCGATGATCGTCGATAAAGTCTGCCACCAATGACAATGTATTTCAAAGCTTTAAATCGAATCTTTCGAGTTTCCATTCTATTTTCAGGTAGTTGATCGTGCATAAGATATTTCTTGATATCACACGACCAACCGTTTTCTGTGTTGAGAGCAAATATTGTTTCAGAGTCCTCGATGGACGAGGTCATAAGATGGACCATAGGAATAGCGTCGAACGACGGCTTATTAAGTGCTGATCCAATAATTGCTATCGCATCGGCTTGAGTGTTTTTGATCTCTAGGGATCTGTTCGATTGAGAATGGATCAAACATTTATGGCTTCCCCTTGGCTACCCTAAGATAGGCCATCATCTTGGAATCTTTTGTTGCGAATTCCCCGTTCATCTGGTTTATGACAATAGAGAATCGCTGGGGGCCGTGAGCCATATTCATGCCCACGATCATAGCTTCGTATTCTGCCTCGTTGTTGGTGGCTTTGAAACTGCGTCGTATGGAGTAAACCATCTTTCCCCCCTGAGGGGACTTTAAGACGACACCAAGACCTGCTCCTCTAGAGTTTGAACAACCATCGACATGGAACACCCAGGTCATGTCACTTATAGTTGCCACAGTATAGGTCTCGATCTGTGCTTTTTTTTCCTGTTCAAGATAGAAATCAGCGACGAAGTCGGCCAGGACCTGCGACATAATTGTCATACGAGGCTTAAAGTCAATATCGTAACTACTGAGGTTGATACTCCATTTTGCAAGTCGTCCTATTAGCCCGGGCTTTCTCAGGACTGACTTGAGAGGAAAATTTGTTACGACGATAATAGGATGGGATTCAAAGTAGTGTCGTAACTTCTTTGCCGCTGTAACTAGTGACAGAAGTAACTTCTCCATGGACGTATATCGTGTTTCAGCGTCCAGTAGAGACTTACTGACGTAGTAAATTGGTAGTTGTTGTCTGTTGTCCTCTCTAGTCAAGACGGCACTTACTGAGTGAGGACTTACGGCGAGATACAATTGTAGGATCTCGTGTTCCTTTGGTTTCGAAAGCAAGGGCAGAACAGCCAAGTATTCTTTCAATCGTTCTAGCGCTTGCTCGTGATCGTCCGTCCAGTCGAATCCCTTGGTCTTTCTCAAGACATTATAGAACAAATGGCATTTATCCGACGATCGTGAGATGAAGTGATTTAACGCTTCTACAAGACATGTAAGTCGTTGGACGTCCATGAAGTTTCTGGGCGACTTGATGTTTATCAAGGCTTTGATTAGATTAGGATTTGCCTCTATGCCTTGTCGTGTGACCATGTACCCCAGAAATTTCCCGGCGCTAACTCTGAAGGAACATTTCGTAGGATTCAGCTTCATTTGATATTGTCGAAGGACGTCGAAGGATTTCTTTAGATGATCTATATGGTCGGTCGCCTGCTTGGATTTGACAAGCATGTCGTCAATGTAGACCTCCATGGTGTCGCCAAGGTATTCTTTGAACATCTTGTTAACCAATCATTGGTAGGTCGATCCTGCATATTTTAAACCGAAAGGCATGACTTTGTAGCAGTATATGCCTTTATCCGTCATAAAAGCAGTCTTCTCTTGGTTTTCGCTGTGCAACAGTATCTGATTGTATCCAGAATAGGCATCCATGAACATCAAGAGTTCATGCCCCGCGGTCGCGTCGACCTTAGCGTCGATGTGGGGTAGTGGAACTGGATTTGTAGGACATGCCTTATTAAGGTCTGTGAAGTCGATACACACTCGCCACATCCAATTCTTCTTTTGTACGACCACTACGTTAGGTAACCAGTCGGGGTACTTCACTTCTTTGATTTTCTAGGTCTTAAGCAAGTTATCGACCTCATCGTTGATCACCTTGTTCCGTTCAGGAGTGAATTTACGACGTTTTTGCTTTATTGGCTTGAACGATGGGTCGACGTTTAGCTTATGGTAAATGACGTCGGGGTCTATGCCGACCATGTCTTCGTGCGTCCAAGCAAAACAATCAGCGTGTTCCTGCAAAAAAGAAATTAGCTGACTCTTTATGATGGGATCTAACGATGCCCCCCAAAGATAATTTGATCAGGCTTGACCTGGTTCAAGACGACTTCATCTAGGTGATAGTCATCTGAGGACTCACGGACATCCTAGACCTGTAATTGCTAGATATCCCTTTTCTGGGGTTTCAGTGTAGCTTTATAGCAATCACGCGCGGTCTTCTGTTCACTTTTGATTTCTTGTACACCCCACGGCGTCGGGAATTTGATCGTCTAGTGATAGGTCGAGGGGACCGCCTTCATGTCGTGTATCCACGGTCGACCAAGTATAACGCTGTAAGCTGACGAACAGTCGATAATGTTAAACTTTGTTTGCTTGTTGACCCCTTTAGCGTACACTGGGAGGATGATTTCTCCTAAAGTGTTGGTAAAATCGCCATTGAATCCTATCAGAGTCGTCGATCGAAGAGTGATCTCTGACTTATCGATGCCCATAGCTTTGATCGTGCTCAAGAAAATAATGTTAGCCGAACTGCCTCCGTCGACCGGTACTCTTTTGGTCGAACAGTTGCCAATAGTAAGCTGGATAATCAATCCGTCGTGATGTTTCTGCCAGCTGTCCTGGAGGTCTTCCTGATCGAACGTTATTGGCATCGCCTCCAGTTCCAACCCTTGCTTTGGTTGAGACGACCGAGGAATGGGATATTCTCCTGATGATTGACTGGCGTGCCGCTTGGCTGCCGAATATATTAAACCACATACGTCTGATCCACCGGTCACGCAATTGACGACTTTTGCATGCGCTGGGGACGCTGGTCTTACGTTTTCAACATGCACAAGTTCTTTATCAATCAAACCTTGGAGGTGGCCCTTGGGGACGATCCATGCTAACTCCTTCTGTAAAGCAAGCCATTTATCTGTCGTATGACCATGGTCGCTATGGAAGTCGCACCATTTGGCCTTATCCTTCTTGTCATCGTCTTTGTCGCTTTTCTTGGGCCATCGTACCGACGATTGAATGTTCTTGAGAGCTTCGACCAAAACTTTCGATGTCCCCTTGAATCCATAAGAGGAGATCTTAGGATATTGAGGAAATCTGGGCGTAGGATTACTCTTTTTCTTGTCGAACCGAACGTTCGATATCTGGCGTGCTGGCTCTGTCTTGATGCTCCTCTAAGACATGATATCTAGCGTGCTGGCTCTGTCTTGATCCCGAGCGACTTTTTGTCGGTAGAATGCTTACGACGGAAAGACATGTCGTCTTCTACCCTCATGTAAGCCAAAGTCCTAGCTCGGATGTCTTCAAAATTTTCTGGCGGATACTTCGTATAATCGACGTATAGTCCTGTAGTGTTATCGTCTAGACCACGTTTATAAGCCTCGATGGCGGTCTTGACATCACAAATTCGGATGCTGATTATTTATGCGTTGAAATACTTGAAGTAACCACGGATGGATTCTCCAGATTTTTGGACGACGTAGTATAGGTCGCTGGTCTTTTTCTCCATCTTGCGACTACTGGCGAATTGTTGTGAAAACTGATTAACCAACTCCGCGAAGTTGCTGATGGACTTGGGTTTGAGATTGAACAACCATTGGAGAGCAACACCTGTAAGAATCGCGCCAATGCTTTTGAACATGCACACTTCTTGATACTGATGTGGGATTGATGCTGTCCACATCAATTGTTTATATTGGGCAATGTGCTCCGTTGGATCGGGTATTCCCGAATACTTGGGCCTAAAAGTAGGAATGTTGTACTTTTTCGGAACTTTAACATTCTCTATCTTGTCGATGAAAGGGGACGCTTGGAATCCTGTGAGGGATTCGACGTCAACAGGGATGGCGGCACCGGGTAAATTTGAAAGTAGCAACATCATCTTTTCGTTCTGATCCTCCAATAACCTTAGTCGTTGGGCGAAAGGGTCGTCTGGATTGGAGAATGCACCAGTCAGGGGAATGGCTCCTGAGTCTTGAGTTGTCATGCCGATTGTCGTGTGAAAGCCATTTCCATACAACGAACCATTGGCTTCTTCGTTAAAGGGGAAGTTCATTGGGATCATCATTGTAGGTTGTGATATTGTTGGGATATGATATCGTATGGCTCTGTTGTACAGCGGTGGCGGCCTTATAAAAGGTACATCTATAGGTCGGGGACCGTTCTGAGGTCCAAAGGAATTGCCAATCGTTGGATTTCTCAAGGAGGCAATTTCAGCAGCTGCCTTTTGGTTCTGCTCGTTCACTCCGGGCTGCGTTCAATTCTGAGTGAAGTTGAGCCATGGGATCTTGGTGATTTTCCATTTTCCTAGAAATAACAAAATTTCACAAGATCGTTAGAGCGACGTATGCTTGGCTAGTGATTTTTTCTAGATGGGGCCCCACTGTGGGCGCCAAACTGTTAATGCCAAAATCACCCAAAGGATAACTTGAGGTTGATGTGGAACTTTTGACAACTAAAGAAAGGGATCTCAAGGTAAACAACACAATCGCGATAAAATAAATAAGACAGGAGAATTGGTGACGCGGAAAACCCAAACGAGGGAAAAAACCGCGGCCGACTTGTGAGAGTCGACGGTGCACTATGATCGCCAAACAGGGGGAAAATCCTCTGGTAACAAGTGTTTTGTGTACAACAAATTACAATAAAAATAAGAACAGACTTAATCGTAAGATAAAGTTATGCGTCATGCGTAAATCGTGAGAAATAAGCTGTTGTCGTGCGAAACTTGCGGGAGTGATATTCGTTCAAATGCTTCCGATGTAAGAGTGTTGAGAGTATGAAAAATGTTGAGTTCAGATGTTGCGTAGATTGTCAGTTATTAATGTCATTATATAGCTTCTAGCAGCAATAAATGTGTCTTGATGACCTTTTTGTAACCATCGTCGGGTCTTTAATGTCATTAAGATCTCGTCCGTTACCGACCATTGTACCATGATTGCTCGTTTACCTGCATTAATGGAACAAGGAAAACATATATTGACTGTTAACGATTAGTATAATCGTAAGACCGTCTTGAGTCCTAGACGTCGGTCGTATGAAACTTACGACCGTCGTACAAATGTACGACCAAATATTCGATAGTAAATAACCTGCAAGACCTTATCTTAATACAAGAATGATCTTACATAAATGTCATATTATTTATTCGTCGTCGGTCGTGAGGTGTGGATTTTTACCCAGACATATTGTAAGAAATTTGAAAAACTCATGAATAGTGAGTTTGAAATGAGCATGATGGGAGAATTAAACTTCTTCCTCGGCCTTCAAGTCAAACAAACAATAGAGGGTATTTTTATAAACCAATCAAAATATGTTTCAAACATTTTGTCGAAATATAAACTCTCTGACTCTTCTGCAATGAAAACCCCTACGGCCACTGTATCCAAGTTACACTCTGACACAGAGGGAAAATCTGTCGAGTGCAAACTCTACAGAGGTATGATAGGGTCTCTTCTATACTTTGATCTAACGGTTTATACAGATTCAGATTACGGAGGATGCAAGCTAAACAGAAAAAGTACCTCTGGAAGTTGTCAATTTCTAGGAGGAAATCTAGTAAGCTGGACATCCAAGAAACAAAATTGTGTGTCTACATCAAAGGCAGAAGCAAAATATGTTGCTGCTGCGAGTTGTTGCTCACAAGTTATGTGGATGAGAACTCAACTCAGAGACTATGGTCTAGACATCGAGAAGATACCCATCCTCTGTGACTCAAAAAGTGCCATTGCCATCTCAGTCAAGCCCGTATAGCACAAAAAAACAAAGCATATAGACATAAGGTACCACTTTCTGAAGCATCATGTCAAACAAGGTACGATTGAAATGTATTTTGTGCCCACAAAATATCAACTTGCTGACCTTTTCACCCAAGCCTTAGATGAAAGTAGATTCTTATTTTTGGTTGGCATGTTGGGTATGTTGAACATGGGTTGACCCACAGAACCTCTGCACATTGGTACAGAGCTTCTCTTGTAAATATGTATTTTCTTTATTTCAGTATGTACAATCTTTTCTTTGCAAAGATTTTTTCACAGAGCTTCTGTGACACTACACAAAGCCTTAGGCCTATGTCACAGAGACTCAAGAGTGGTTGATCTATATCTTGTGTATTTCTTATCTCATCTGACCCAAGCATAGATCAAGGGGGAGCAGAAGTAAGCCTTCACAAGAACCACATAAGATGTTCTCACAAGGGGGAGCAAGAGGTGCTCTTTCGATCAAATGTTGAAGAAAGTGAATTTGCAGAAAGGAGCAAGTTATTTTTGTTAAGTTTAAAGCACAAACCCATTTTCAAAAGCACTTTTCTCGTACACAACTTTCCAAATGTGTCCCGGTATACCTATTTAAATGAATCAGAACTTTATTTGGTCAAAATCTTTTGAGCTCTTTCCTTTATTAGACATTTTTGGTCAAAGAGCCTTTGTGATGTTTCACGGAGCCTCTGTACCATAGAAGTCTCTAAGACCACAAGTTTCTTAAGGGTAACTCTCTCGACCATTACATCGATTTCAAATGATTTAGGAGATGAAAAGGTGCGATCTTTGTGCATGATAAATAATACCTCAGTCCATAGAAGCTAATTCCACCTCAGAGCTTCTGTCTTTTGATAATGACAGCCATTTGGGTTTAGCAAATCTCACGCGCGTAGGCGGTGATGGTTGCACACGTCCTCTTATTGTTGGTCCCGAGGTGTTATACAAGTTTGTAGAAGGGGGTTGAATACAAACACAATATTTTTATCTTTAAAATTGTTTATTGATATAATCAAACAATTTACAGTTTGTTGCGGAATAAGATTAAGTGTAAAACATAACCTAAACAAACTATGAGAATCACACAGATTTCTTGCCCTAGAAAAGATAGAACGAAGTTAGAAAAACTAAGAGTAATTTTTTTAAGGCCCTAAGAGTTCAGGGATAGGAGAACGAGCACTTCAAAAATGAAGTAGGGTTTTCTATTTATACTGCATGCATTAAATGCAAGTCTTTACAACTTTTCACGTGGTAGCACTTGGTTGGTTGCATGAATTTGACTTGAGCAAACATGCTCTTGGCCACATGATGAACAGTGTAGTTGGCAGAGTGGTTTGTACGATCCTGGACAAAGGCATGTCCTTCTGACAAATCGTACAAAAGCGTGCATGGAGATAAGAAAAATGTTGCTTGTAGAACAAGCTTCGTGATCAGTGATTGCTGAGTTGATCTTTATCTGGGAATGATAAAGTTCAGCTCTCGCTGAAGTCTTCTACTTGAAACTTCGCCTGAAATGGAGAAGTGTTGGCTCTACTGATATCCGCATCAGGTAACTAGTAGACTTAGTCACTCATTCGTCAGCTTGGTCTATGATTTCAGCTTTGAACTATGTTGTCGCGAGTCTTGTCTTCTGTTAATGCCAAAAATCACACCAAAGGGACAACTTAAGGTCGATGTGGACTTAAATAACTAAAGAAAGAATCTTTCGACGAGACGTGCGATGATAAATAAAATAAAGAAACAAGGGTTTTGATGACGCAGGAAAAATCTCAATCGAGGAAAAAACCTGCGGACGACAGGGGGTGTCGTCGCTGCACTATGGTCGCCAATCAGGGGCGATGTCTTTGGATACTGTCGTCGATCGTACAGAGATTACAATACAAAGGAAGAAAATGCTTTGAAATGTAAAGTACAAGTGTTTGAACGTAAAAATAAGTGTTTGTCATGTATGAAACAAAGTGTGAATTGCTGGTCGAGGGCTGTTGTCGTGCGTCGAGGGCGATACTTAGAATAATGGTTCTTCACTTTAAGTGTTCTTGAATATTGCTTCGGTTGTTAATCGCCGGATATTCGATGTTGTGTTCGATGTTCGATGTTCAGTCTTTATAGTCTTCAGGAGCTTTAATTAGCTCATTGATTGCTTCATTTAACAGCTATAACGGCTGCAACGGTCTGTAACGGTTGTTGGAGTGAATATCCATGATGATCTTCGTCCATTACGGCTATCGATCGTTGATGGTTGCGTCGGTTATATCCGTTGCTCCTTAATGACTTTGACTCCTGCATTAAACACTTAACAGTCATGGTTAACGTTAGTTTGGTCAAGGTCGCATGGTTCTATGCGAAGGTCATGCGGGACGGGCGATGCTATGGTTGAGTGTCACGAGGAACTCTCGACTTACCTTTTAGGAAGGATGACGGAGGTTTTTTGGGTCTTCGTCGGGGCCTTATCTTAATACAAGATATAGTCCTTAATCATACGTCTTACTTGTTCTGGTCGCGGTCGAGCGACGTGATTTTTTGCCCAAACAGTTTGCCCCCAAAATTTGAAAATTGAATATCAAATTTGAGTTTTAAATTTTGTCAATCAGACGCATAGGAAATAAGACAAGAGTTCGAAATTACCTCAATCGCCTTGGAACTAGACTGGTCCGTTTCTAACTGAACGAGAAGTTAAAAAGGGAACGAGGTCATGAGGTCATGATGAGACACGATTGTGCTTACCAGTTGTCGATGACAGGTGTCGACGATCCCTGCGGTCATACGAAGGGATGAGAGCAGGCGGTGATCATCAAAGGGCTCGACCTGACATGATCGACTGCATAAATAAAGATTATGTTGGATCTTTTCTTGCCGATTTTCGTTCGATTAAAACTTGCAAGAATCTTTGACCTAATTTAAGTTTTTCTGAGATCATATAAGATACGACTCTCCAGTTTGCGTATGCGGCGCAAGTCTATCGCTAGAAACCCTAGAAAAAACTGGGATATCTGGGGCCTTTCAGAAGTGCAAATCAATTTAACGGGGCTGGCAATGTCGACAGAGCCTAGAAGCACCATTAAAAACGAAGAAGATCTCGACGACTTTAGAAGTCTAGCGAGGATTCCCATGGGGATTACCCTAAGCAAGGTTGGCAAGGTTCGACCGGAAATGTGCCCCGAGGGGTACGTTGTTATATACGAATACCCGTTCAAAATAGGCTTTCACTGGCCATATTCTCCTTTAGTCAAAGAGTTCATGTGTGAATTTGATCTTTCGCCGGGGCAATTAATGCCCCAGTTCTGCCGAGTTATCTTGATCATCGAATGACTTACCTCCAACTGGAATCCACCATTGAATGTGAGGGACCTTCTGACGGCGTATAAGGTCAAGAATGACCGGTACCGTCGCTATAGTTTGTTTTCAGGGTTCAAGGGTGATCGTACCCTGGTTTTAAATACTGCGATCAACTACCGTGGATGATAGAAGAGGTACGTATTCGTACGGGTGTCGACACTGGACACTGATAGTGACTGGATTAGGGAGGGTTGGAATATGACAGGTGAGCCTTTGATTGTACGATTTCATGTTATTCTGTTGCTCGATTCTTTTTTCGGCTGATTTTCTTTTTTATGCGTAGATATTGATTTCAATAAGGTAGAACCGGATGATGCTTCTCGGGCTAAGATCGAAAAGTTATTGGAATTTAGTACTGAAGACCGGTCGTACGTCACGCGTCATTTGATAGACGAGGATGATGACACCGTTTTCTTGAGCGATAGAGTGAGGATGGGTCGAGAGGAGAAAGAAGAAGAGGAGGACTCTGAGAAGACTGAGGAGGAAGAGAAGAGTGAAGAACCAGAGGTAGAGATAATTGGTAAGTATTTTTTTGTCTTCTTTTCGCTTGACCTGGTCTTTCTCTGTTCTGAATTGTCTAATTTCTTTCCTTTACCATACAGGTGAATCTCAAGCGCAGGCGACATCTTCTGTTGCTAGGAAGATGGCTCAAGTCGAAGTAGCTCGCGAGGCGAGGGAGAAGGACGTTTCGACAACTGGGTCGGGCCTCTTAAAGAGGACAAAGGTGTCCATTATGAGGGAACCGTCTTTGAAGACGGGTAACCCATCGAGGGTTGCCTTGTCCAGGAAGGCGAAGGCGTCGGTTGCGTTTGACACGACCGGTGCAAAATCTGTGGATACTGCGCAACTGGCGACGATGTCTCTCGTCGTCCTATCCGGCCCTTCATCGTCCGACAGGGGCAAAGGCGCGCATAAGGGACCTGTGGGGGAAACGACGGTCAACTTTAAGTTGCCGTCGGGTTTTCTGGACGACAATGTCTTGGACGAGAAGAAGTTGTTCCCCCATTTGGAAAAATATTTGCTTCCGTCTTTCAGGGAGCGTTTTGACGGGTTCTCTTTCGGGAAGAAAGAGTTCCATGCAGATGGACTCTTATTCTTGGTAAGTCTTTCTTTCAAGACTTGTCGTTTATCATTGTCGTTGTCGTTGTTTACTAATGTCACTCATATTATGATTCTTCAGGCGTTCCAAGCTTCCCTGGCATTGCAGGCCGAAACGACGAATATAGAGGTTTCAACGGCTTCTGTTACCAGAGATGAAGATGCAGCGTTAGCTAAAGAGAAAGCTGTTTTGGAACATGAAAAAGCGATGTCGGTGCGCCTTGACCATGCTCTGGACGAAATGGATGCCCTCGGTCATACAGGAGACAAGATAAACTCGCGTTTGAAGGAGTCCCTGACTTTGATGCGCGACCAGAGAGAGGAACTGGAGGGGATGAAGTAATCAGTAACCGCGAAGAGGAAGGAAGTCGAGGGAATCAAGGCTAAGGTGATAAATTTGAAGAAGGAGTCTGATGAGTTGAAGGACGAAAAATAAGTCTTTCTTTTCTTATGCTCGACTTACTGCGCGTGCGGCAGTTATGCGACGTCACCTGCAGAGCAAGGATCCTTTGGCTTCAGCGTCAGATGAGCTGCGTCTCTTTTATGAGAGAGTCGGGACCGAGAGAGATCTCGACTTGGATGACGAGAAGGAGGTCGAAGAGGAGGTGGCTAGCGAGGGTTTTCAGGATGAGGTATCGGACAAGGTTGTGATCGATGCTCCTCCACAACCTTAGAAAAAATGTATTTGTTTGTTTGTGCTGCTCGACCGTTAGTGGTCGATTATGTACTCGATGGTTTATATAATGAACGCAACTTTTGTTTGAACTTTATGCTTTATCCAAACCATGTTTAATTATAAATTTGAACATAGGACACATAAGAAATCATGCGACTGAGGCATACATTGTAATAAGATGAGTAAAACAAATATGTGAACACGTGATTAAAGCATTTTCTATGTTAAGAGACTTAGGGGTAAAATCGTTTAGACTTTGTGAACGTACGATTAGATCGTATAATGAGTTTGTATCGTATACCCCTATGGAGTGATGATCAAGTCACATACCTGATCATGTATGTCGTGCGACCCTGCGAATTTAAAGTCATATAGTAGACTTAGTGATTATTGTCGTGCGATCCAGCGATAAAATGATGTCGGGGGTTGGTCGTTGGCTAACCAACGACCCTCCGATGCTTAAGTCAGTAAACGTTTTGTGAGAAAAAATCGTATGAAAAAGAGTTAGAGAACGTACCATTTCAGACTCTCTCTATTTACCCCATGTCATTTATTACATTATTCTTTTTGGGAGGAAAAGATAAGTTTTAAATGTCAGAATGACACGGAGAAATATTGTCCAGCGTTGACTATGTTGTCGTGCGACCGGGCACCATAGTAGACTTATCTCTGTGAAAAAGATATTAATTTAGGGATAGAGGAACGAACCTGTCGAGAGCCTGATCTTGTGACTTTGGTTTATTTTCGCGTCTTCAAGGTAGACTTGTAGCACTCACGAGCGACTTTTGGCTCACTCTTAATCTCCTGGATTCCCCATGGCGTAGGGAATTTCAACATTTTATGATACGTCGAGGGAACGGCTTTCATATCATGGATCCATGGTCGTCCTAAGATGATGTTATAGGCCGACGCACAATCGATGTCACTGAACTTGGTCTGCTTTTTGACTCCTCCGGCGTAGACGGGCAAGATTATCTCTCCAAAGGTGCTCGTCGCTTCTCCATTGAAACTGACCAAAGTCGTCGAATGTCGGGTGATTTCCGAGCGATCGATTCCCATGGCTTTGATGGTGTTGAGAAAAATAACATTTGCTGAGCTGCCCCCATCGAACAAGACTCGACGCGTTAGACAGTTACCGACCGTGATCTGAATGATCAACCCGTCGTGATGCTTCTGATATGAGTCGCCAAGGTCGACGTGGTCGAACACAATCTTCATGGCTTCTAGCTCCAAATCTCCTTTGGGTCTAGACGAGCGAGGAATAGGCTGATCATCGGGCGCCATACTGGCATGACGTTTGGCCGCTGAATACATCAGACCACACACATCTGAACCACCAGTGATGCAATTGACGACCTTCGCATGCTCGGGGGTCATCGTTCGATGTCCGTTAGCTGAAATAGCGACATCGTCGATGATATCTTTGAGATTTCCTTTCGGAAAATGATATGCTAGTTCCTTCTTCAATGCGATACAGTCGTCCGTCGCATGACCATGATCGGCATAGAAGTCGCACCACTTTGATTTGTCTTTCTTAGCATCGTCCAGGTCGGACTTCTTTGGCCATCGAATGGTAGCTTGAGCGGTCTTCAGAGCTCCGACTAAGTCCTTTGCAGATCCTTTGAATCCGTAAGAGGATATCTTGGGGTACTTAGTGAACTTAGTCGCGGTCTTGGCCTCTGCTTTCGTCTTGAAACGAACATTTGAAATTTGGCGCGCTGGCTCTATTCTGGAAACAACCTTTGTCTTGAACTCTGGCTTTCTGACGCCTAACGACTTCTTGTCATCAGTGTGCTTGCGACGAAAGGCGGCATCATCTTCGACCCTCAAATATGCTAAGGTTCGAGCTCGGACGTCTTCGAAAGTCTCTGGGGGATACTTGGTCAGATTGATATATAGACCTGAACTATCGTCTAGACCATGCTTATAAGCTTCGATCGCAGTTAAGATCATTGTTTAAGCAAAATAGACCATGAAATCAGATATATAGACCTGAACTATCTAAATCTGAACAAACTGAAAGTTAAGATCATTGTTTAAGCAAAATAGTAACCAACAATTGGTATCACAGCAGACCTTGATTTTTAATATCAAGGGATCCACTCTAAACAATGATTTTTGGTAGAAACTTGGACTTTTAACATGTTCTTCATATCTTACAAACAACCTCTGTTTTTCTGCCATTCTCGGCGTGTTTGATTCCGGTAAACTTACAGAATCTGTTTCTTCGGTTAAAACTCCATTTTAGTGCACTGATTATTTTTAAGCTTATAAAGTCTTTTCAAAGACATTTTTTTAGTCAATACCATTTTGTCTCACGATCACTCAAGTAACAATATGTCTAGACTAAGATTTAATGTTGATGCTGATTCTCATTATTATTCGAAACGCAGTACTAATTTTAGCAAGATAATTCCTACTCTTGAAAAATAACTAGAAGAAATGAACAAGAGCATTTTTATTGATTCAGATAAAATTGCTAAGCTTGAAAAATCAGGTAAACTACTAAACTGTGAAAATCTTGAACTGAAAAGGAATTTATTTAAGTCTGGAGAAGAGAAGAAAAGTCTTGAACTTAAGTGTCTAAACTTTTCTAATCTGATTTCAAAATTTGAAAAGCTTGTGATCTGTGAAAAGGAAAAGTTTGAAAAGGAGAAAACTATTCTTGAAACAAAGTATGTGGAACTTTCTTGCAAAATCTCAGAATTACAGAAAACTCTTGAAAAGGAGAGGAAAGAGTCTGACTTTGAAAGAAAAGAGTCTGAAAAGAAGAAGATTGAAGGATTTCAAAAAAATGTTTGAAAGATGATTTTTAGAGAGAAAGAAAGGTTTTTAAAGCTGAAATATACAAATTGACAAAAAGACTATCTGTTTTATCAACCAAGATTATGTTGGAGAAGAGGTATAAATCAGATCTTCTAAAGAAGTTTGATTTAAACCTTAAAGAAAAATATGCTTTAGCTAAAAGGGTTAAGGACTTCGACTTAGCAAACTCTTGTGCTGATAATACAAATAATATTGTTTTCAAAAGAGTGAAAATGGTTTGGAAAGTCAAAAGCTCTACTCCTGTCAAAAATGCTACAAAGCCATTTGTTTCTACTAAGCATTCATCTCTTCATTCTCATAATTATAAATGCTTTGATCTTCTGTTTCAATTAAAAAACCTTTTCTCTAAATCTTTATGTGTTCTAAATGGGTCATTTCAAAAGAAGATTCCAAAGACCCAAAGTGAGAAAAGTTACAGAAAGGAACCTGGCAAACCATCAAAGATTGGCAAACCAAAGGACCTGAAGACAGCTCCAAATCCTAACATTCTAGGACCCATTTGGAAATGGGTACCAACATGTCTTTAATCTGTCTTGCAGGTACTTGGACTCCTTAATACATCAGTTAAGGACTCACACTTCAGCGAACAATGGACTCCTTAATACATCAGTTAAGGACTCACACTTCAGCGAACAATGGACTCCTTAATACATCTGTTAAGGACTCAGGATTCAAAGTCAACAATGACTCTTAAACACTCAGTTTAAGACTCATCCTTCAAAGGTTCTATACTTCACAGAGCCTCTGTGGAATTGCTCAGAGCCTCTGACAATCTCCATAGAACCTCTGATAAGGTTGACCTATGTACTATGCACTAATCTCATTTGATCCAAGCATAGGTCAAGGGGGAGCAGAAGGAGACCTTGAACTGATCTACAGAGGTTGATCATTCAAGGGGGAGCAGAAGGAGACCTTGAAATGATCTACAGAGGTTGATCATTCAAGGGGGAGCAAAAGAAGAGATGCCATCGATGAAACTTACAGAAGTAAAGAGTATTGCCGAACTAAAAAGAGTCAAAAGGTATGTATCTCGTACAAATCCTTTTCCAAAACAATTTTCTAGGACACCACTTTACAAATACGTCCTAGAAACATTGCTTAAGACATTCCAAACAATTAATAATAAAAAAAAATTAGTCTTCCGTTATGAGCAATTTAAGGTCATAGAGCTTCTGCTGAGCTCAACAGAGCTTCTGTAAGCCAGAGCCTCTGCAAACTTCATACGGAAACTCTGTCAATCAAATAAAATGTATTAATTAAGAATTTGCACGTACAAATACACGGACCAAGATACTGAAAGAAGGTCTCAAATCAAAGAGTTCACTACACCACAGAACTTATGATTGACCAACCACAGTATTCAAAGGTTACTCGCACAAAACCTTATTTAAAACAATTTTCTAGGACACCAACTTCCAAATATGTCCTAAAAACATTGTTAAAAACAATTAAAACCTTGGATGATCAAAAAGTTTTATAAATTTTTAGTTTTGAGAAATTCCATCTCATAGAGCTTCTGCTAGCTCTGACAGAGCTCCAAAACCTCTGGGAATGCAATTTCTTCTCTAAAAATCTATCGAGGATACAAAGAGAGTTTCAAAACCTCTGTAAAGGTGCAAGCAACAGAGGATACAAAGAGAGTTTCAAACAACAGAGCTCTATCTCAACATAGCTTCTATCATTTTCAAAATTGGGAAACTTTGTAACAGTAACGGCTATTTTTACTGCGAGTGAAAATTATGTGGAGGAAAAGAAACACACGCGCCTAGCATTAATGGGCCGCGCACGACGTCAAGTCGTGCTCTGACACTGCTGACGTGTCACATTTTCATTGGACGTACACGACACACGTTCTCGTGGAAAGTTGAACCTGTCGTTCACACTCAAGTACGGACCCCAAAAATTATCCACTTCCATATATTTACCTCTTCAGATTCTACCGATTACCTCTCACTATAAAACCCAAGTTTCCACTCCTCATAAACCTTTACGAACTCTCATCTTCTTCGGCGAACATTGCAAAAACCTGCAAACGTCAAATTTCTATTCTTTTCTCTCAAAATCATCAAATGGCATCCACATCCAACTCTCCAGTGAACTCCCCTTCACATTCTGAGCAATCCCATAACCAAGCTTTGGCCAGAGACCACGAGAAAGATAACTCCGGCGACACAACAGAATTTGCTCCGACCACCCATCTCCAAAATTCTACACGATTCAAATTTTTATTTTTCAATACTTAGGGGGAGATTGTTAGCTCCAATCTTTCTGTTTATAGAAGTATTGAAAAATAGGCTAAGTATAGGAATCTCTTATAGAGGTTCTGCCAAGACACCAACAGAAGATAGAAACAGTCTTCGACAGAAGCCCTGCAGAGTCCCCAAGAATACCGAAGGCAATAATCAGCAGAAGACTGCTCGCAGAGGACCAAGCCGCATAACCTCTGTCACCCTTGACAGAGCCTCTGCGGTTTATACTAAAGACTTGGAAGATTTACAAATATCTTTCTATTATTCCAGGATCCGTTCATCCACTTGTTCCAGGCGAGCCCTGACATCAACTACACATGTAAAACTCTGATAGGGCTCTGTCAGAATCGGAACATACGTATTAAATGAACATCGTACCTGCTACTGTTCATACGATCTTGTCTACTGTAGATCAGTTCTTATTGTCTAAAGTATGTCCCCTGTAGAAGTAGTATAAAGAGAAGTCTCACGTTGAGATCTTTAATTAACCTTTGATTAAGCGTTGCACAAACACACACACTAGTTAAGAACAGTTTCTTGCAAACCTTTCGGTGTTCTTGGTGTTCTTGATTAATATCAAATACAGTAATCTTGGACATACTCATCTGTTCTTTCCATACTGTTTACTTGATATTGTGTGTTCTTCAACCTTACATTATCTTTCAGTTCTTAAAGACGCTTCCGCACCGTATCTAAATCTGAACTAACTGAAAGTTAAGATAATTGTTTAAGAAAAATAGGAACCAACAGGATCTGTTAGCTCCAATAATATAAATCTTAGAAGTATTGAAAAATAGGCTAAGGACAAATCTGGCAGAAGCCCCTGCTAGATACACCGAGACCTCAGAGCCTCTGCCGATCAACATCCGAGGAACAAGTCCAAGACAAAGACCAAGACCATAGAGTCGCGGTTGAACCTGACAGAGCCTCTGTGGAACTGAAGATGTTAAAGATGAAGATCAAGGCTCTTGAAGCCCAAGACAAGTGTACACCTCACGTGCCTATGTTGACGAAGATTCTGAAGATCAAATAGTATAAGGCAGGCTCCTCTACTTTCCACGTGTCAACCTCTGAGAGGTTGCAGCTTTTTTAGTGTACTATTCATCGGTGCATTAACTCAACGTTGTACCATGAAGCGTCCCACGATCTTGTCTCTTGTACTTTTGTCCCCTTGTCCTATATAAATATAGGTCTCTATTAAACCTTTTCTGGTAACGAAGCACACACACTCACACCTATAAAGATAGTATTTTAGAGAGTGAAACACACACATTGTGGTGGTATTGGTGTAAACAGTGGTCAATCAATGAAGATGAATGTTTGAGCTTACTTGTTGTCATTTAGCTTGTCTTTGTTATTCTTTTGTGTGTATTCTACCAAACCAGTTTAACCCAAATAGATTATTAAAACACTTCCGCACTTCAATCTTATTATACTCTATTTTGTACGTTTGCGTGTTAACTATCATTGTTGAGATCAAATCTGGGATCAACAATTGGTATTAGAGCAGTCTTTGATTTTCAGTATTGAAGGATCCACTCTACAATGATTTTGATCTGTTTTTGGTAGGTTTATGGAGTGATTTATGGAAATATTCTCCAGCTTCACGAAACAGCCCCTGTTTTGTGTCTTTTTTTTTCAACAAGTTTGATCTTGACACATAAATAGGAACTGTTTTATCCTTGAAATCTCTCCATTTTTGTGATTTGTTCAAAACTTCCTAAGTTCAAACTCATATTTCAAGTCAATTCCATCGATTAAAAGTTTCTGTACCTTACACTGTTCTCTGCTTCTTTTCGAAAACTCCATTTTCCTTAAAAATGGCAAATGCGGCGAACTTCTTCTCTTCTAGTTCTTTAACCAAACCTCCAACCCTTCTAGGAGACAAATACCCACAATGAAAAATTCTAATGATCCGTTTTCTTGATGGTGTTGACAAAGAGCTTTTAACATACTTTCACAACCCACCCTATGTCCCCATGGTTACTGTCCCTAGGGTACCTGAAACTCCAACATCTCCAGAGGTACCCGAATATGAAAACCTAAAGGACATTGACAAGTGGTCCATACAAGATTGGGAAAAGTATGAGTGGGCAAAGAAAACCAAACGTCTTATGATAATGGCAATACCAAATGACCTCTCCCAGTCCTTAGACGCCTGTGAATCTGCATATGAGTTGTGGAAAGAGCTCGAAAAACAACTAGAAGGGGGGGGGGGGCGACGACCCAAAAAAACAGAAGAGCTCAATGCATAAATGAGTACTATGAATTTAAAGCTCTGCCATCAGAATCCCTACAGAGCCCTTACGACAGATTAAACTCCTTGATTAATAAATGAAAAAAGTTTGGTATTCACAGAACTTTAGAGGAAAACAATGTTATGTACCTCAAGAGCTTAAATGATGAGTGGCTTCAACTGTCCATGTCTTTACAAACAATCCAAGACTTGGACACTTGGACTCTCACATACCTCTATGGCACTCTGGCTGTACAGGAAAGTCAAACAGCCCATACTAAAGCCCAGCAGGGTGGACCTCTGGCACTTGTAGCCAAATAAGGAGAAGGCTCTAGAGGAGAAAGAGAGGAAGAAAAATAAGGTTTTGGTTGTGGACAGTGATGAAGAAGAGATAATGGATGAAGCAACAATGGCCTCAATAGCTAAATCTTTAGCTTTGTTGACCAAATAATTTGGGAATAGAGGGTTCAAGAAGAAGTCCGGATTCAACAGAGGGGTGAATGATAGAGATGGGAGATACGACAGAGGTGGCAAGTATCAAAGCTATAGGCCACCGCAGGGATATGAGCAGAGAACTCAAGGTAGAGAGGATTTCCATGACCAACAGAGGATGTATGACAACAGAGGATACGAGCAGAAGGGAGGAGGAGAACACCAACAGAGGCATAATTATTACCCTCAAAGGGGTATGCTTAGGGAGGAGCATAGAGCTCAAGATAAAGCTGCCACGACTCCACAAAACTCAGGGTTCTTCAGGTGTGGCAAGCCAGGCCATTATGCTCAAAAATTTCTTATGGTAGAGCAAGGTAACTAGGTGTCTGACGAGTCCTCTGATGAGGGAGAGAAAAAAAATGCGCTGTTCTGTGGGATGGCAGAGGTTAGCAGCTCTGACTCCGACTGTGAGGAATCCACTTCTAATTCATCCTCAAATGACACATAAGCAAATTTGCTTACACTAACAGAAGATTATAATGAACTTGAAAAGACTTGTATTGGTATAAAGAAAAAACTTGCCTTCTATGAGAGAGAAGCCAGACTTCTTACTCAGGAAAAGGCAAAGATAGATTTGGAAAAGGAAAATCTTGAAATGGATTGGTATAAAGAAATAAATCCTTTAAAAGAAAAAATTTATGATCTTGATTTAGCCTTAAAAGCCAAAAACCAAGAGCTTTTGAATAATGAGAGTGATAGGCTGAATATACTTGCCCTTAAAAAATTTCAAAAAGAAAGAGAAGTTCTTCACTAGGACCTACCCGACTGAGACCTCATGATTAAAAAATATCAAGATGCACAAATGGTGCATGAAAACGTAAATACTCAAATAGGCAGAAGAGGAATTGGCTTCTGCGATTTGGATCCTTATACAGGAACCAAAAGAAACAAGTCCTTATCTTCCCTATTTTGCATTAGAGATGTTATAAAACCAGGTTTTCCTAACTTACTCTCTGTGAATAAAAGGCGAAAAACCTTTGGGGGACCTCACAAGAGGAAACCTCTGAAGATGATTAATGTGTGGTATCATAACATAGATTTGCCATATTCGGACTCTATCAAAGGAGCATCTAAACCAAAGAAATATCTTAAAACACAAACCCAAGTCGCCTTTGTATGCATGATAATCCTTGAAAAGGAGTTATGCGCAGAGGCACCTGAGTTCATACCTTCGTCCACAGGGAATAGGCTGCAAAACAATTCTAAAAATATCTTGGAAGCCTGCGAAAATCAATTCGTTGAAAATCATGAGAATTCTTCTGTCAAACATGATCTGGGTGAAAAGGACTCTGTAGACTCTTTTGAGACCGCAAAGGGTGCTCCTTGTACTTCAAAAGACTCACACATTTCTGAAAACAAGGAAGAAAGTGATCATGCCACCTGTATAGAGAACCTTGCCTCTATCGATGAAATTTCCTTGACTCAAACTCAGAATATGAGGATGACTCAACCTCTGTTGACTCGGAGACTGATTCTGACAATTTAGAGGTAGTACCTTGTGAATCAGAGGGATTTAAACTTCCCTCTGGCATTCTTAACAAAACAATTCCTCCAAAGGAGAAATTCACAAGAATTCCTATATGTCTAGATTTTCTAGACATGTGCATAGAAGCCAAAACTTCTCTTGAGCTTTAAAAGATTAAGGAACAAAAAGAAAAATCCTCTCAAACTCCAAAAGCTTCAAAACCTTTAAGGCCAACTAAAGAAAAACATACTTTGCAACAAAAGGGAAAATGGATTGAAAGTAACAAGTCTTTTTCTTTTGTGACAGTGAAATCGACAGAAGTTCACCACAAAAGATGGGTACAACCGAAGGCTCCTCTGAAGACATATTTTTACAAAAACAAATCTAGCCTAGATAGGTCATTCTGTAACAGAAAGTCTGATGCTATGAGATATTGCAATCATAAAGCCTTTGTACCCATGTTCAATGTTTTTAATTAAAAGTTTAAGCAAGCTTCTTCATATGTTGATTATTGTCATTGCTTTGAACTCATGAATCAATTTAATCAACATTTATCTGGTCCTCACTGTTTCCTCTCTAAACCCAATGCAAAGAATGCAAAATTCAAGGGTAAGAAGAAACAAAATGGTTCTTCTAAAGAAGTTAAAACTGAATCTAAGGATGCTAAGGCAACCTTAAAGACCCCTAACAAGATTGGACCCATTTGGAAATGGGTACCTAAATCTCTCTACTTGTATTGCAGAAGCAGTATGTGCCTACTTGGTACCTAGACTCCGGGTGCTCTAGGCACATGACTTGCGACAAGGGTTTACTGTCCTCGTATAAAGATAAACATGGTGGAGGATCTGTAACCTTTGGAGACAATAAAAAGGGTACATCAGAGGCTACGGAGTCATCAAAAAGTTAGATGTGACCATGTGCAATGTTGCGTATGTGGATGGCCTCAAGCATAACCTACTTAGTGTAAGCCAACTCTGCGACACGGGTTTCGATGTGAAGTTCAAAATAACTTATTTTTCTCTACTTGGAGAAGACACATACATAGAACTTCTGAGAGCTGAAAGAAGGGGTGATTTGTACCTCATGAATTTGAAAGACAAGAACCAAAGTGAAAAGCTCTGTCTTGATTCAATAAAAAATGAAGAAGCATGGTTTTGGCATAACAGGTTATGTCATCTAAACTTCCACACACTTGATAAACTTGTGAATCTTAATCTGGTAAGCGGTCTGCCTAATGTTAAATTTGATAAAGATCATTTCTGCTCAGCCTGTGAAATGGTAAAACTCAAAAGAGCTTCCCATAAAGGCAAATCTGATGTGTCATGCACTAGGCCTCTGAACATGCTTCATGTCGACCTCTGTGGTCTCATTGCTACACAAAGCCTAGGTGGCAAAAAGTATATGCATGTATTGATTGATGAATACTCAAGATACACTTAGGTAGAGTTTGTCCGAAAGTCAGATGTTCCAAACATATTGATCAATCTAATGAAAAGAATCTAGGTTCTCTATGAGTGCAGGGTGCAGAAGCTGAGGAGCGACAATGGCACAAAGTTCAAAAACTCCACCATTGAAACATATCTCATAGAGGAAGGAATCTCACAAAACTTCTCTGCTGCACGAACTCCACAACAGAATGGCATAGTTGAACGTAAAAATCGCACGCTGGTGGAGGCTGCAAGAACTATGCTCACAACATATGGATTACCCATCTCTTTCTGGGCAGTAGCTACTGCATGCTTCACTCAAAATAGATCAACAGCAGTGAAGAGGCATAGCAAGAGACTGTATCATTTGATAAACTAGAGAAAGCCAAACATCAAATTCTTTCAGGTATTTGGGTGTAGGTGTTTTGTCTTAAACGACAGAGAACACCTTGGGAAGTTCGATCAAAAGGCAGATGAGGGAAGGTTCATTAGGTACTATGCCGCTTCTAAAGCTTACAGAATCTATGTCCTGTGGACTAAAACCATTGTTGAAAGAATCAAAATATCGTTTGATGATTCATTCCAAAAGTCTTCTGAACAAATTAGTTCAGAATTCGGGCTAAACAATGAAGCCTCTAGCGTCTCAACATCAAGAGAAGCAAGGTTAAATATGTTATTCGAAGATGTGTTCAATGACGAAGTTGATCCCTCTGTTGAAGTTCACAGAGCCTCTGGAGAGTCATCCTCTGCGGACCAGACAAGTCAATGTATTTCTCTAACTGGTCCCTCAAATACTTCACCCTCTTTTACTAATTGTGTAGGTACAAATGTTGAGGGGGAGCAAGCAGAGGATACTGTAAACAACAACTCCACGACAGAGCAATTGGAAATTCCTACCCATGTGACTACAGAGGAATCAACACCAAAGGAGAATGAGGATTTTGTTTCAACATCTTCGGAGGATTCTATTCCTACTCTTACTAAAATACCTCCTCAAGCTGAAACTCCAAGCACAAGCACACAAGTCCCGTCTAGAACAGATGTTGTGCATAAACTATCATGCATACCAACAGAAGTTCAATTAAATGCTACTAATGACCACCTTCCACGAATGACCAAGTGGACAAATGATCATCCACAGAGCCAAATTATTGGAGATTCTTCAAGCAAAGTAACGACTCAACCAGCTTCTGCTAACTTTTGTTTCTATACAAACTTTATCAGTATGATCGAACCAAATTGGGTAGAAGCTATGCAAGAGGAGCTTCTTCAATTTCATTGCAACAATGTATGGTCCCTAGTACCTCTGCCTAGAGGTAAATCTGCAATAGGGACCAAATAGGTTTTTAGAAACAAGAAAGATGAGGAAGGTGTGGTCATTAGAAACAAGGAAAGATTGGTGGCCAAGGGATACTGTCAGGAAGAGGGCATCGATTATGAGGAGACCTTTGCCCCTGTCGCACGGCTCGAAGCAATAAGGATCGTCTTAGCCTTCGCAGCCCACGCCAAATGGATGTCAAATCTGCCTTCCTCAACGGACAGGTTCAAGAAGAAGTTTGTGTCCAACAACCACTAGGGTTTGAAAGTGCTAAATACCCCAATCACGTCTACTATCTAGATAAGGCCGTGTATGGACTCAAACACGCCCTAATATCATGGTATGAACGACTTTCAACCTTCCTCCTTGTTAATAAGTTCAAAAGAGGTACCACCGATACCACTTTGTTTTTCAAGAAAAAAAGGTGATAAGATTCTACTTGTACAAATTTATGTGGATGAAATTATATTCGACTCTACAAATGAAAAACACTGCAAAACGTTTGAAACACTCATGAAGAGTGAGTTTGAAATGAGCATGATGGGAGAATTAAACTTCTTCCTCGGGTTTCAAGTCAAACAACCATCAGAGGAAATTTTCATTAATCAATCTAAATATGTCTATGACATTCTTTCAAAAGTCAAACTCTCTAACTCCTCTGTCATAAAGACTCCCTTGGCCACTGGATCTCAGTTACACTCAGATCCAGAGGGTAACTCTGTTGAGTGCAAGCTCTGCAGAGTCATGATTGGGTCTCTTTTGTACTTAACTAGTAGTAGGCCAGATATCATGTATGCCATGTGTCTTTGTGCAAGGTATCACACTAATCCCAAAGAATCCCACCTCTATGTTGTCAAAAGAATCTTTAGATACCTCAATGAAACCAAAAATCTTGGTCTCTAGTATCCAAAGAACTCTGGCTTTGATCTAATGGCTTATACAGATTCAGATTATGGAGGATGCAAGTTAGACAGAAAAAGTACCTCTGGGAGTTGTCAATTCCTAGGTGGTAAAATAGTAAGCTGGACTTCAAAGAAGCAGAATTGTGTGTCCACATCCATGGCAGAAGCGGATTACGTATTTGCTGCTAGCTGTTGTTCACATGTTCTGTGGATAAGAACTCATCTCAAAGACTATAGTCTATGTATCCAAAAGATACCCATCCTTTGTGTTTCCAAAAGTGCCATTGCTATCTCTGCCAACCCCGTACAACAGTCGAAAACAAAGCACATAGATATCAGGTACCATTTTCTGAAGCATCACGTTGAACAAGGTACAATAGAGATGTACTTTGTGCCTACAGAGTATCAGCTTGCTGACCTATTCACCAAAGCACTAGATTAGAAGAGATTCCTATTCTTGGTGGGTAAGTTAGGTATGCTGAACATGAGTTAATCCCTCTTTAAGTGAGAATAAATCCTCTTGTATATATGTAAATATTTCAATCTTTCAGTATGTACAATCTTTACCTTACAAAATTATGTAACCAACAAGGCTTCTGTGAAATGGCACATAGCCTCTGGCCATTCTCATAGAGACTCTTGGGAGATTGTTCTATGTTTTGTGATCTAGTTATCATTATCTGACCCAAACATAGATCAAGGGGGAGCAGAAGGAGACCTTGTAATGATCTACAGAGGTTGATAATTCAAGGGGGAGCCAAAGAATTTCATTGTTCAAAACAATCAATAGAAGAAGGTGATCATGCCGAGACTAGTGAGAGACTTTTGGTAAGCACATCGCACAAACCCACTTTCCAAAGCACTTTTCTCGGACACAACTTTCCAAATACGTCCTGGATTACCTATTTAAACGAATCAAAACTTTGGATGATCAAAATATTTTGAGAACTTCCCACTATTAGAATCTCTTGGTCAAAGAGCCTATGTGACGTTTCACAGAGCCTCTGTGCCAAAAGGTCTATGCGATCATAAATTTTCTCGTGGAAGCTCTCTCGATCATTTCCTTGCTTTTTCAAATATTTTTGGTAAAGAAAAGGTGCAATTTTAGTGCGTGTTGAGGAAGACCCCAGACCACAGAGCTTCTGTGATTCTGTGAAGAAAAGCTCACTCCACCACAGAGCTTATGTGATTCTTAACACGTGTGTTTTGAATATTTCTAAGATGCGGGTTATTTCTAAAGTGACAGACATTTGGGTATAGCAACTGCCATGCTTGTAGAGTCAATGGGAGGCGCACGACGTTCCATCATACACCGCCACCTCTGACGTGGCACTCTCTGATTGGACGTGGCCACTACCGTTAGTAGTGAATCGTCTCATATATGCTGTATACTCGAGTGCAGACCCTAAATTTTATGGAATGTAAATTTTACTACCCAAATCATATCTCTTCCACCCTCTATAAAACCCCAAATTACCCTTCTTCTCCAACTTTCCAAAGCATTTTTCTCTCAAATTCTCCGGCGAACCTACAAATCTCAAGTGAAAACCTACAACTTTTTCACTATTTCTTCAAGAACTCATCACCCACTCCATCAATGGTTTCCAATACTTCCCCTGTTCTCTCCCCTGCTACATCTCAACAATCCCAAAACTCATCTGCAGCTAGGAACCAGGAACACCATTCGAACAGTGCAGATTCGGTTCATCATCAACCAACAACCAAAATGCAGAACTTCATTGACAACAACTGGTTTGAAGCTCCCTTACCTCTAAAACTAAACAACCACTATGTGGTTCTGAACAAAAACAACTTTGGGCAAGAATAAGCCATTTTACTAAACATTCTAGAAAACCATCCTCTGAGAAACCTCTTAACCAGAAATGTGAAGAATATCCCTGCAAGATACCTGGACCAATTCTGGCATACTGTCACTTTGACGAAGAGCTCAACTCTGTAATCAGGTATATGTCAAAACCGGACAATTCCAAGAACCTGACCATAGAAATCAACAGAACCATGATTTCTTTCGAATTTGAACTACCCACTAGAGGCCTCCTAGGAATTATGCAGTATACATAAGACCCATCTGATGCGGAGCTGTATGACTTCGTAGTTATGTTATGCAACAACGAACCACTGACAAAGAGGAACGACTACATAAGGAACCGCCTCCCCTATCTGTGGAATACCATTTTCTCGATCCTAAACCACTGCCTGACAGGAAAAACTAGAAGTCCTGATCAAAGTTCTCACCAAATCCTTGCCATCATGTATGGCATTTACTATGATATTCCACTAGACTACGTTGGTATAGTTCTGCAAGAGTTGGTTGCCACCATTGAATACAAAAGGTCGACATAGAAAGCTGAGGGGAAGATTCCATCACTACAATTTTAGAGGCTACTTGGTATCCTTTTGGAACCTCTATTAGAGGGAGAAGGATGGAGTTTTGAAGTACCCACAGCAAAAACCTACCCTCTACAGAAGATGACCCCCACAAAGCATGCCTCTAGGTACCCACACTGCAGACCTATAAGAAAATGCTAGTGTATGCGAGTGACAGAGAGTTAGCCATAGAGTATGTGCGTGTACATACGACTCCAAGACCGAGTCGTATGACCCCCCATGCTTAGGTGTCCCCATAGGTACTAAAGTAGTTGAAAGAATGACAGAGGAAGAATGGGCAGTTACCGTAGAAAAACATAACTTGAAATTAGAGAAAGTGAAGAGAGATAGGTCCAAAGAAGCAACCTCTGCCTCCCCAACCCAACCCAAGTGACAGAGCAACCCCTTCAACCACCCAAACAGGCTGCTAAGAAGAAAAAGAAGGCACCACAGACAAAACCAACATAAGCTGTAACCTTTGCAAACCCTGAAAACCCTATCCTAGAGCAAACTGTTGTTGTATCTTCTACACCTTCCCCTCTGAAGGAGAAAAAGAAAACGACGAAGACCAAAACCATAGAGGAAGGTGCACCAAAACCGAAGAAAAAGAAGACACACAAACCCAAGTCCCCTCTACAAACAATTGCAGAGGATGTAACCCAAGCCCAACAAGAACTGCGCCCCCCAACCCCTCTGAGATTCGTAGAATTTGAAGGACATCCTTCAACCATCCCAGTATCTACAGAGGAACCTCAAACTTAAACATTTGCCTCTTTCCTAGAAAGAACTCAAATAGACACTACCTTGGATACCTATGGGTGGAACATTAACGACGCCCCTGACTACCATATCCATGAGTTCACCACTGCAGATGTGGACTCTGATCTCGAGCTGGCAAAGGACACCCCAGAAAATGTGATAGTAGAGACTCCAGAAACCTCTGCCAGATACGAACCAATTATCTCTCCTCAATATACTGCTTTTGACCCCAACTTGGAAGGAACAGAGTAAATTGCATTGACAGAAGATATATGGGATGAAGAAGTACAGTCCAGAATAGATACTCCAGAAGTTCTAGGACCATTAGGAGATGAGCTAAGAGAAAAAGATGCCAATGTTGGAAGAGGTACATACCCCCTACTCCCTCCCTATGCTACGCACATTCCTAGTCTCGCCGGTCTAGTGGCAGAAGAGACTATTGAAATAGAGTCGCACATCTCGATCCCTACCCAAGCCAACTAGCCAGAGAAACCTCTTTCATCCTCTGCGCCCACACAATCCGGGGAAGCACAAATAATTGTGTCCTCTTTAAAGGACACAAATCTTTCTAGTGACAAATTGCCCCATGTCACGCCAGAAATCCCTACAGAGGAATTCGTTTCCTCTGACACCCACGTGCTAGAAACCAACCGCTCTTCAAGGGACCGTAGAGAGCACATAAACGAAAGGACTCTAGACAAATCCCCAAGTCAACCCATCATTCCCTCAGTGCTCACCTCTGGAGTGGCTCAAAATGTGAATGCTAGCAGAACATCCATAGAGGCAGAGGCTTCTAAATCCTCTTCTCGACGATTAGATGAAAGTCATGTCGACCTCAACCCAAAAATAGGGTCAAAAACAGGCACCTCAGAAACAAAGTTTCACTCTGCGTGTGGATCTCAGATTAGTGCAATATAGTAGAAATCAACGAACGATAATCAATAAACACACAATGATTTCAATATTTCATCCCTCTATTTCATAAACTATTTAGAGAATTCAGAGAGTACGGTTACAATGGTTGAGAGATGATTAACCTTCAAACTAAGGCTAAATCAACTTTAAATACCTAGGCCTAATAAACTAAGGACCATGGCCCATTACAATGATAAGCCCAATATGAAAGTTACAAAATAAACCTTGAACTTCTATTCAACCAAATTTATTCCCAACAATCTCCCCCTTTGAATCAAAGTTCAATTTTGTGCCAGTTCAGAACATATCTCTTTCGGAGTGCAAAAAGAATCTCGAAACTTCAGATGGCTTTTCGGAACTCGGATGGCTTCTAAGGCATTTACTTTGTTAAGGCTTATGATAAACGATTTCCAGATTTACTTTTCCTTGGCGATTATTTTTCTTAATGCATCTCTGACCTTTAACAAAGTTCCATCGCAAAATCTTTCAACTTGGTTGAAGCGGAGAAACTTCTTTTCGTTCAACTCATGGAGATAGATGATTCTTAATTCTGGTTGCATCAGCATTGTGAAGGCGGGGTACATCTTCAATTTAGGGGCTTTCTGATCGGGTTTCAACAGATTTATTTTCTTCGTCCTATGCTCGACTCCCATCTGAAAATCAGTAATGTAGGACATGGTTACCGTGAATTTCAGGATTTGCTTGACCGCTTCAAGAGCTTTGGTGATGTGGAGTGGTCGGATAGTTCGAGTTCGGAGGTCTTTACGGATGGCGTAGAAGTCGTTTAGTCTGAGGTTCTTGTGATCCCCAAAACAAGTAAAACAACAATGAATCAAGCTGCAATCACGTCATCTTTCATTAATCTTCAAAGTAATGATTACACAATATAGAGAGAGAAATATGAAAGCCTTGATGTCTAAAGTGAAAAGTTATGAAATAAGGAACTAATCTAAGCTATTTATACTTAGATTAGTAATTTACATTTTGAGTCCCTCTGCTTGGATACAACTAACATTTTTAGCACTAACATTCTCCCCCTTTGTATCCAAGTAAGAAAATGCAAAGTTTATCTTCTGAGCTGCTCTGGTGAGATGCACTTCTTCCTGATGCCAAATATAATCTCAAACCTTCTCAGAGAATTCCTGTAATCCAATCTTTCTTGTATGGCTTTCAGTGCTTTGTTGATTAACACTTTCTCCTTTTCTTTCAGAGGCACCTTCTTTTGATCATCAAGTATAGTCTTCTCAGCCAGTCGAATCTTTATCATGTTAAGAGTGCCATCACTGAATTTGTTGACTTCAACGAACCTCAAGAACTTCTTCTTTTTCTGCCCATTATGATAAACAACTCCAAAGTTTGGTTTCTCTAACACAGTATATAGTGGAATACCCTGAATATCTGGCAGACGTCTGTTTGGCTTTCTGGTATTAACTCTGATCTTATTTCCGTCCAAAGCCATTTGAAAATCATTTAAGTATGCAAGCTTGATCAAGTTCTTCATAAATCGTTTTACTTCTTGGTAAGCCTTAGACCAAGTCTTATCCTTGTTTGGAAGTCTTGCATGTATGTCATATAGCCTGAAGAAATCCTCACAAGTCAAGGATTTGAGTTCAGCCTCACTAAATGACCACTCTTTTCCATCTGTTCTATACACCGTGAATCTTGGATAAAAGACGTTCAGAATTTTCTTCGATTCTATCTTCAAAATCTTTACTATCTCTTTATCAGTCCTCACAAATCTGAGCTCTCTATCTTTGTTGCTCATCTTGTGCAAATATTCAATCTGGTGCGGACTTGGAAACTTCTCAATCGAATACAACTTTATCTTATCTATCGGCTGAATCTGTTTCACAAATAAGTCACTCCAGATATCTTCTTGGAACGTAGTAATGACTCTTATTCGGTGACCTCTTCTTTCAAGAAAAGCTTCTCTGTCTATCAACATCTGAAAGTTTCGCATCTTAGCTTCGGAAACTAGATCTTTAATTTTACCTTCAGGAAGATCAGGTATAACAGGAACTTCTATAACAGGATCAGGTTGAGCATCAGTGTTTTCATCTTCCGAATCAGAAGCATGTTGAGCATTAACACCATCAAATACGTCACCTAATTCCTCCTTTATCTTTACCACAGTTACTTTGGGTTCATCCTCAGAATCCACATATATAATATCCCTAGTCATATCGTCTGCCATTCTTTCATCTTCCGTTTTGTTATCACTTCCATCGGGCTTTTCAACCGTGGGAATGATATCATCCAGACCTCCTAACACATCATTTTCCTGTATAGTTTCACCAACACTAGTACCTGTACCAACAACCTCCACATTTTCAGTTTGAGCACCCGAACCAGTAGCTTCTCCAACTTTCTTCCTCTTACTCATCTCCCCCTCATGGTGATCAGGATCGGGATCTTGATCATCCTATTTTAGTTTGGTGGTTTGGGCTTGAACGTCACACTTTTCTTCTAAAACATTGATACGGTCAGAAAGGGATGTAAAGCCGAAAGAGATAGCTTGGGTCATATCAGTTATGGATTGTTTAAGTGTTTGGATATCAGTTCGGGATGGTAGGTTGGTTTGTTGTTCGGTTTGGCGTCTAAGAAGACCAAGTAAGTCCACTTCTTTTTTAGTGTTAGTGTTTCCTTGTTCTAACAATCGAATAAGCATTTGAGATTTCAGTTCATGTAGTGGAAGGTTAGGAAATACCTTTGGGTTAGGTTGGGTTTTTGGCTGAGATTCAGGTGCGGTGGATGAGGACTTCACAACAGATTTTCCTTTCATGGCTCTGCTCACTTCTTGAGATAGATTGTTAACCACTTCTTTCACTTCGGCAGAATGTGCTTTATACGAGTTGCGCAGAGTAGTGATTGACATTTCCAACAGCTTCAGATATACAAAATGATGTGGAGGAGGACCCACCAATGATCTGAAGTTCTGAGATTGTAACAGGGTAACACCCAGACCACTTAGGTTACTGGTTTGCATAGCAGTCGAAGAGACTATATGGCCTATGCTCAATGCTGGCATGGTGTTAACATTAACAGGACTTCCACTCGGTCCTCGTAAAGCACCAACGAATTGCGGCAATACTCGGGGTGTTCTGGTTGTGTCACAAAGAACTCCAACGGTTTGTGTCACCAATGATGGTGCGACTGGCGGTCGTTGTGTCCTAGGAAAAGAAGTAAATACGAAGGGCTCAAGACTCGATGTGCGTACAAATGAAGGCGGTGGCCGGGACAGTTGCCATCCTGTTTCAATACCAGCTGCCACCAAGTGTGTCGCCGATAGACTTTGTGCTATTCCCCTGTGAGAAGATGAAACATCAACTTGTAAAGAAGTTGATGAGTGGCTGAGTAGGGTTGTGCAACACATAGGTGGGTCCACTATGTATTTTTCAATGTCTTGTGGTGACAGACGCGCACTGACGGTAGATGTGGCTACCCGGGTTGACACGGTTTGGGTAGGATCAGTAGTTAAAACTTTTGTTGATCCTGTCACACTCTCACCATCTTTTTTTCTTCCCATCTCACTTGACCTCACATTTATTTCTATTTCAACTAAAGCTCCCTCAGTACTCCTTATATCCCCTCAAGCACTAGATTTTTGCTCGGTATTAACAGCAATCTCAAAATCATTACCACTAGGTTGATCATAATCATCATTATCCTCATCATCATCACTATCATTATCATCCTCCGCATCTGCCTCATCATCTGCTTCGTCTGAACTAGAATTTGCAGAGTAGACGTTTGCTGGATCATCAATATCAGCATATATATCCTTAGTGTCTTGCTCAGAGTCAGCAGAACCAAGACTGATCTCTTCATCATCATGAATATGAGACGACTGACCAGGAGCACCCCTAACGCCAGTTCCCCTCTCAATGTTTTTACCGCTCGTCCCACCATGTTCAAGTACCCCAGTATCTTGAACTCTCTTTTGGGTAGGCCCCTCCGGTCCTGGCCGGGCCATAAGTGCATGTTCTTCTCTATACTCACTCAAGAATGGTGACTCCTGGTCAGCGTATGCGAGTACAGCTTCTGGTAAAATCATGATGTTAGAAACGTGTAAATCTTTAGGAATTCTGATGTAACGCATCCATTGTGTTGGACCAAGTACAGCTCCATCACGTCTTGGTATTTGCTGATTAGTATCCATAATGTATCTAATAATGATCTGAAGAAATCTCTGAAACGGCACAGAATTTATGGCTTTTGATGGTTTGGTTTTGTCGGTTACAACTTCTATCAGTTCATTCCAAATGAGAACAGCAAAGTCGATCTTGCGGTCAAATACAATGGCATAAAACATCTGTAGTAGAGAAATACTTGCAGAATTAGTACCCGTATGCTTTGAAGTCATACATCTGTTGATGATGCTGAACAGTGTATAATACAAAGGTGGTAGATAATTCCTTCTGAACTTTGAAGCACGTGTAAGAACCCCTTTCTGGGTGTCATTATATCCCATAAGCATAATATCCCGGAACAAGTCTTCTTCAGAAATCATGTCTGCAATGTTTGCAGAATAAGGCAGATCTAGAACAATCCTCAGTCGCTTTAGAGTTATATTGGCATCAAAATGGTCAACTTTCAGTGTGAAGAACTGACTGGTTTCGGATTTGGGTACAAACTGAATTGTATGCCAAGCTTGTTGCAAATAAATCTCCGGTTCTAAATGTGTCTTCTCAAGAGCGGTGCGAAGCGGAGGACCTTTGAGTATTTCCACCACATTATGATAATCCATTCGAACATTGGTGTCAAAGGTGTAGTTATTGGGCTTAATTTCCAATTTGTCCTTTGGAAGAATAAGCTGATCATCTAAATTTCGCGCGTTCACCGAAGGGTGTGATGAACGATGTGATGGAATTCCCATCACCATGCTCTTGAATATGTGCCATGATCTGTTTTTGAACTCATTAGATCACTGGGATATGAATTGCAAGTCACCAAAGTTTTGAGAAAAAACAAATTCTAAAAATTCCTAAGTCTGGGAGGTTGTCGGACAATACATCAATGCTAATCGTACGACAAGCCTTGTCGGACAACACTTGTACGACCAAAAAGTTGTCGGTCAAGTGTTGTACGACAGTTATGAGTTTCTTTTATGTACGACAACTGTGAATGTTTGAACACATGTATTGTACGACAACGATGAGCACTTTGAAATATTTTGAAGTCTCAATCCCAGTTCTAAGATTTTGAAAAAAAAAACGTATACAAACAAGTACCCTATGTGCGATTCACTAACAGGAAGCCTATCTTATCATGTTTTCATCCAAGTACTAACAATAAGAGTGATTTTGAAGTAGAATACAAAAGGTTTCTAAAACCCTTTATTGAATAAAACTTAAATCCACAAATACAATCAATGTTATGAACGAATAGATTGAACAAGGATGGAATCACTGACCTCGATTGATTACGAATCACTAGAAACAATCATAGCAACAAACGATGCACAATCGATGATTTTCAACAGAGAGAATTGGGGGTTTCGAAAAGTCGGAAGAAGATAAAACTTTGAACAACGGTTCTATATATACAACTCAGCTCAAATGGCACGTGGCACTCAATGAATGGTCCAAACGATTGACCTGCCACAAGTCAACTTGTCGTACGAATGATGTACGACAAGTTCATCTTTGTCGGATGAATCATATCCAACAAAGGTATTCAAAATTGTCGGATAACAATGCTTTATGAACAGTGCTTATCGGACAAAGCGTGTACGACTAGCCAAGGTAGTCGGACAAAGTTTGTACGACTAGCCGAGGTAGTCGGACAAAGCTTGTACGACTAGCCAAGGTAGTCGGACAAAGCTTGTACGACTAGTTAAAGTACTCGGACAACACGTGTACGACTAGGATGAGTTGTCGGTTAAAGCTTGTACGGCAACTTCCTATACATGGACATTTTTCCAAAACAAATTGACTTTTTCATCTTTTTAAAAAATTTACTTTTCCAGGTTAAAAGAGGTCCAACTTTTAACTGGTTCTCTCCAACTGAGTTTTCAAAATATTTTGCTCCCCCTATAATGATGCATAAGATTTTGAAAAATAATTTTCCATCAAGTAGGGTTTGCTCACAAACATTAAGTTTAGAAAACTTACCTTATTTTCATGGATTTATACACAACTCGATCAAACACATGTATCAATATGTGTATATGCTCCCCCTCAACAAATGATCAAATCTTTTTATTGTCTCCCCCTAAACACATGCAAACACAAATCAAACTGCACAAAGTATATGAAATGACAGAAATGAAGTTTATACAGTAAAGAAAGAATAAAGTTGAAATAAACTTTGTAAAATACTGAAAAACATAATATTTGAAAAAAAATCATAACAAAGATTCAATAAGATGAAAATTATTATTCTTCAATCAAGTTGTAAAACTTGAATGACTAATAAGAATTTTCAAACTATTGAATGAAAATTATGAGTAATCAAACTTTCATGTTCAACATGCCTAGCTTTGAAATCATAAACTTGAATCGTTTCTCATCCAAAGCCTTTGTAAAGAGATCGGCAAGTTGAAATTTAGTAGATACAAAATACAGTTCAACTGTACCTTTTTCAACATGGTATTTAATAAAATGATACCATATGTCGATATGCTTTGTCTTTGTGTGTTGGACCGGATTCACAGATATAGCAACTACGGATTTGCTATCACAATAAATTGCGAACAACAACTTGAGGTAGCAACATACTCAGCTTCCGCCGTAGAAGTCGAAATGCAGTGTTGTTTCTTTTTAGCCCAACTCACTAATTTATCACCCAAAAATTGTACGTGTCCCATTGTGCTCTTCCGATCCAATAAACTCCCACCATGATCCGCGTCGGAGTAAGCCGTTAACTCGTATCTCGTGCCCTTCAGATACCAAAGTCCAAGGTATGTAGTGCCTTTTAAGTAACGGAAAATGCGCTTGACAGCTCCGAGATGTGATTACTTCGGATTTTCCTGAAATCTTGCGCACAAACACGTAGCAAACGTAATATCCGGATGACTAGAAGTTAAGTACATGAGAAATCCTATCATACCTCGATAAGTCCTTGTATATGTTTTCTTACTATCTTCGTCTGGACCAATCTTGGAACCGGGTGCCATAGGTGTTCCGATAGACGTACAATTTTCCATTTTGAATTTCTTCAAAATGTCAAATATGTTCTTGGACTGAGTTATGAAGATTCCCGTTGAGAATTGCTTCACTTGCAATCCGAGAAAGAAATTGATCTCTCCCATCATGCTCATCTGGAACCTAGTCACCATGATGTCAGAAAACCATGTACATAAACCGGGGTTAGTAGAACCAAATATAATGTCATCTATGTAAATTTGTACAACAATATATTCACTTGCTTCGCGCTTGATGAATAACGTAGTATTTATTTTACCTTGTTCGAAGCCTTTCTGTAGGTTCCATTTTTGAGCAACAATAGAAGAAATATAAAGTCCATATTTAAATATAGAGATAAGATATAAATGAAGAACAATCATAAAGAAACTTATCTCATATTCATTGACGATTAAATATGGAGAGGAGAAATGTTGAAGAACACCACACTAAACATGAAACGACTCTCATAAGAAACTAGTCTATGTGTGTTTTGTGTGCTTTCCATATTTCTCACTCCTTAAAAAGACATATGGACACCTCTTATATAGGGCCATATTTACATTAGATATTTAAGATATCTAAAATCTAGACAATATCTAAAATATCTATTTAAAACATCTAAGTAAAATATCTATAAGTAAATATCTAAAACATTAAAATATCTTTATAAAACATTCATTTAATTAGGAGCTAATTAAAGCTAACAATCTCCCCCTAATGTTTTATAAAGAAAGCATCATTTTATAGTCTCCCCTTTGCTTTCTTTAGAACCTTTGATGTTTCGTTCTTCAAGTCTTCAAAGCATCATGTGCTCCCCCTCAAATGTAGGCTCATCCACCGAGCTTTAAACGTGAATAACAGAGGATGGAGTGACATTTAAAATGTGACAAATGTAGCTTGACACCATGAAGAACCGTTGAGAGAACACCGTTCTTGAAAGCGGGAAGAGCATGAGTGAAAAGCGATGCTTTCTGTCCAACACCTTGCAGCAGACTTTGAGGCTGAGTTTGGCATATCAGCACACATAATTTGAGAAAACGCAAAACATCAAAGTCGTGCATCTGTGAATAATCTTTCCAATGCCACTGGAATCGAGTAATTTGGAGCACCGAGTCAAAAGTTATGCGCATTTTTGTGAAGCAGCGCAAAGCTGACAGCAAGTAAACAAAAATCGGGCTCGGAGGTTCGATCGCAGAGGTTCAGTCCACAGAGGCTCTATCGGGTTTCACAGAGGCTCTGTGGTGAACAGTATCACAGAAGGTTGTTTGCTGCTCGGCAGAGGTTTGGTCGTTGCTTGGTTGAGGTTGGTCGCCGCTTGGTAGAGGTTTGGCGGCAGAGGTTTCGTCGTGGCTTGACAGAGGTTGTCTCTGCTCGGCAGAGGTTTAGTCGTGGCTGACAGAGGCTTGGTCGTGTGCGGCAGAGGCTTGGTCGCGTGCGGAAGAAGCTTGGTCGCGTGCGGCAGAAGCTTGGTCGCGTGCGGCAGAAGCTTGGTCGTGTGCGGCAGAGGCTTGGCAGAAGTGTTTACACTTACTTTGACACTAATTTAGACCATTTTACCTCTGGAGTTTGCAAAACCTCAAAACACAAACAACTTGAATTTGTTTGTTAGCTGTTCAGATCATCTTGAATCATCTCTTTTTGAGCTCGTACGACAAAGATATGGTTGTTTTACCACAGTCGCGCAAGTCTGTCCATCAGCTTTCCATCAGCACACTGTTGTCTACTTCAATGATGCATATGACCTTTATAAATTTCGAATCTCTGAATTCTCAAAACACGAAATCTGTTCATCTGTGTCTTAGGAATCCAGGGCCTTTTGAATCGCATCAATCGGTGTTTTTATGAGTGAGATATGATCAGTTTAATACAGCAGCGCAAATCTGTCTTTAAATCTGATTTGATGTAAAAGATAAGACGATCTTCATATAATTTTTAAAACCGTGAGTGCAAATAATTCGATCTCTAATTGATCAAGTCAGAAAACTAATTAGAAGAACTCAAAGTTTAAAAAAAACGTTTCAAATCAGACTTTGAACATGTAACAAAACATCAAATCTTTCTCAAACAACTTTTTCAACACCCAAATGATTTTGTTTTATTTAAATGTTTATGAGCAGCGGAAGACAAACAAAATCTGGATCAAAGATAGTCCAATCTTGAAAATAAAGGTCAGATCAAACAAAGATCAACAACCTTACTACCAAGATGCCAAAAGAATTGCTATGGACTTAAGCACACACAAGGATGAGATCATAGATCAACCATCTACTTAGTGCTTATCAAATAAAACCAATGAATGAGAAAGAATCAAAACACACACATGAAGTATATCAGAAACTAAACCATCTAAAACTTCTATTGTTGCATAGATGATCGATTTTGAAGAAACATTTCTTCAATCGGCTCTGATACCAATTGTAGGTTCCATTTTTGAGCAACAATAGAAGAAATATAAAGTCCATATTTAAATATAGAGATAAGATATAAATGAAGAACAATCATAAAGAAACTTATCTCATATTCATTGACGATTAAATATGGAGAGGAGAAATGTTGAAGAACACCACACTAAACATGAAACGACTCTCATAAGAAACTAGTCTATGTGTGTTTTGTGTGCTTTCCATATTTCTCACTCCTTAAAAAGACATATGGACACCTCTTATATAGGGCCATATTTACATTAGATATTTAAGATATCTAAAATCTAGACAATATTTAAAATATCTATTTAAAACATCTAAGTAAAATATCTATAAGTAAATATCTAAAACATTAAAATATCTTTATAAAACATTCATTTAATTAGGAGCTAATTAAAGCTAACACTTTCTCAAGTAGGAAAGTTGAAAGAACCTCATACTAAGCGCGAGGGGCTTGTTTCAGACCATACAAGGCTTTATCCAAAATGTATACATGGTTTGAATGTTCCTTGTCGACGAACCCTTCAGGTTGTGATACATATACCTCCTCTTTAAGAACGCCATTTAGAAAGGCTGTTTTCACATCCATCTGATATACTATAAAGTTTTTGTACGCCGCGAACGTTAGAAATATTCTGAATGCTTCAATTTGCGCGACCAGAGCATATGTTTCATCATAGTCGATGCCCTCTTTCTGGCGATATCCTTTTGCTACTAGTTTGGCTTTGTTACGAATGATAATTCCGTCTTCATCCTTTTTATTTTCGAATACCCACTTGGTACCGATGATGCTTTTATCCGTCGGACGGGGAACAAGCCTCCAAAATTTCAACGCCTCAAACTGGTTGAGTTCTTCTTGCATGGAGATCACCCAATCTGGATCATTTAGAGCCTCCAAAACCGATAGTGGTTCAACATTTCTCAAAAAGATCGCAAATAAGCACTCATTAGCCGTAGCCATTAGAGCTGACGACCGCGTCTGAACCGGTGAATTATGGTCACCTATTATTTGATGAATAGGATGAGCCTTCGTCCACTTCGTTGAGTGTGGGTGTGGAACATATGATGTTTGAAAATTGTCAAGAGACGCATTTGTCGCTTGATCAGCCAATGGTACTTCTACTTCAGCACTTGGAATTTCCGGAGGAATATCGGTAGTTGTAACGTTCACTGAAGTACTTGTGTTATGTGTTGAACTTCCCTCATTTGTAGGAACAGGTTGTGATGTAGAATTCACATTTGGTAGAATTCACATTTGGTACAGCAGTTTCTTGAACAGGAGATGAAACATCAATCGTTGTTGATTGATTTGCATCTGTATCAGTAGTAGGAACAAAAGCGGAAATTGTTGTAGATGCGGGTTTATTCCTGTTAAGATCATCAGAAGATTTGAAAGTACCAAAGTATTCATCATAAAAGTCTTCAAACAAATAATCAAGATCAGTTAATTGAGATTTAGAAGATGAGGGTTGATCCTGATTCGATTTTGGAGCAGGTTCTGAACTGTATTGTTCAGAAGCTAATATTCCCGTTATCACGGGCTCTGAACTGTTGTGATCAGAAGCCATATCGTTATGCTCATCAAACTTCACACTCACTCTCTCAATTATGGATCTGGACTGCTTCAGATAAATCCGATATGAAGCTGCGGAGAAAGAATATCCGACGAAGATTCCATCAATCGCTTTCAGACTGAACTTATTACGATTTTCCTTATCGTTCAGTACAAAGTATTTGCAACCAAAGACTCGAAGATGCTTTAAGGTTGGCTTCCGATTGTTCATAACTTCGTAGGGAGTTTTTCCAAACCGGCGATGTATGACTGAACGATTCTGAGTGTAACATGCAATTGCGACAACCTCAGCCCAAAAGAATAATGGTAGATTCGAGTAAGCCAACATAGTTCTTGCGGATTCGACTAACGTTCGGTTTTGTCTCTCCACAACACCATTTTGTTCAGTAGTTCTGGCGGCAGAAAATTGGTGAAGAATCCCGTTTGATTCATTGTTTTTAATATTCCGTTTGGTCGTTGGGGTCTTTGTTTGCTTTACCCGCCATTCTCTCCTTTCGTTCTGTGACAACTGTCAAATTTACACCTCAGGTTAGAACTACTTTGGATACCTTATTTTCATGACATAGTTTACACAGTGCAATTTTAGCAGTAAACACGGTACGATAGGAAACATTCGAGAAATTTTGCCTAAGAAATCCTTGAATTAGGAAATTAACCATAAATCTCGTAAAATGCCAACTTAATATACATTTATACTACAAGTATTTATGTAGTTGATAATTTATATATATATTTCAATCATATTATATATATAAATACCTTAATTTATATATACCTACTTTGTATTTTAACTTTTAAGAAAATACTTGTATTTTAATTTTAATCATTAAAGACAAGAAGTGACTAAATACATTTGTGTCACACCACACCCCACCCCCCTAGAAAGGCCGGCCACACCTCCCCCTCTCTCCATATGTATGCAACAACAATCATCATTTCACCTCATTGTCTCATTTCACTCTCTCACTAAGAGAAAGTTATCATCTCCTTCTCTCTTCATCTTCAAACCTTCATCCTCATCTTCATATTCATCTTCAATTTTCATCACAACTCCAGCCCCTAAATCATATTTCTTCAAGAGTTCAAAATAATCAAAGGTATAAACAAGTGTGTTGGGTGAAATCCACACACACTCTGTTAAATCTTTTTCCAACTTTCTTGCATTTTATTAATGTTCTTCATCTTTTCTACACTTTCTTTATATTGTTAAAAACCATCTTTACTATGTCTTAATTTTTGTAGATTTACCATCATAACATCTTTTTGTTAGTAAAAGATGGTGAATCCAAAATCAAACATAAGTTAAGACCAAAGATGAACATTTTAAACACATGCATGTAGTTTTCTTGAGAAATCCATCATCTTTTATTCAAGAATTTTATGAGTAAGTCTTTGAAATCCACTAAAAACATACTTAAACAAACATGCAGGAGCTAAAGATGCACAATTTTAAGTTACATGTTGATGTTCTTGGCAAGAACATCAACCTTTTCTAAAATGTGTCTTTCACAAGAGTTTATAAAAGTTGAGTTGATAGGTAACTTGCATGCATTTTAAATGGATCAAAAATGTGTTTTGGAACTGAAAATAAGTGTATGGAAGAGAGTCAAATCGGATTTATCAAACAGTCCTCACAAAATCCGTGCACAAACAGCAAATTCTTCTGTCGGGTTTTATGTCGTGTATTATTTCATGTACTTATACTCTTCCAAAAACTTTGAAACTGATGCCAAAATATTCCTAACTCATTGAACTAATTGGACATAAAATTTCATGACCAAATTGTACCTGGAAGTTATCCAAAGTTGGATACAAAGTGACACCAAATTCTGGACAGCAAGGACAAATTTCTTATTATTATTAAGGACTAACTTCTAATCCGATTTCATCATTTTATGATGAAATAGTGGAATATATATGTATATCTTATATTTATATACATTTATGCATTTTACTTATTTATGCAATTTATTTATTCTTCATCCATTTTCATCATTTATGATGAAATTGTGGAATATACATATATATAATATATTTATATATATGTATGCAATTTATATATTATTGATCCCATTTCATCATTTTATGATGAAATTGTGGAATATACATGTATACTATACATTTATATTTATGCACTTTAAATATTTGTCTTTACATTTAGAACCTTTAATTTTATCGTTCTTACGATAAAATTTCGGTTTATACATATATATGTACCATATATGTTTATGTTCTTTAAAACCCTTTTCGTTACTTAATGTGACGAAATTGTGGAAACTTTAATCTAACAAGAACAACGTATACGTTTATTACGTTATAATATTAAAACACAACAAGGCATTTTATGACGATTTGGATAGTTAGTACCGAACCTTCGAGATTTAAAACTCACTAGTGACCTTACGTTCATAGGTTTGAAGTATGATCATCTCGGAGTACTTGTCGGAGATTCCCGGATTCTATCGCTTATCATGTGAGTTCACAGCCCCTTTTTCAATGTTTTACATATTTTGGGGTGAAAAGCATGTCGTTACTACAACTATTTTACGCACCGATTATCTCGTTTTCTTGGAAATACGAAACTTGCTATACATGTTTATGCTCTATGGTATCTATGTTTTGCAAATGTTGTAAGTTTGAGTTTCTTTTGCTATCGTTCAAAAGTCCCCGTTTATTTTTACGTTACCCGTTTAACTCATGTATTGAGCCGTTGGTAATTATGGATAACGTTATTTGGTTTGACACCCCACTCACAAGTAGCGCTTGTTTGAGTGCATAATTATTGTTTGTATTTGCGCATTGTTGGCGATAGAACATGCGTCGGGGCGATTCTGTCGGTATAGGTCGGGTAACGGGCTCATAACTTAAACATTTTACATACGATTACCTTGAGCAAGTGGTTTTTTTATAACCGATTTATTTATCCCTTGTGTGGATTTAAACTATTTTGCTATGGCAAACAATGTTATACTCATTACACCTGTGATCTCACCAACTAGTGCATTAGTTGACACTCTCATTTACATGCTTTTCAGGGGAACATCCTTAAGGTTGGAACTTAGGAAGGCTACACGTGATGAAGCTTTCTTTACTATCTTTAATTTTATTTTCATTTCCCTTTTGTAAAAACGGTTGTAAAAGACAAGGTTTTAACCTTTTGAATGTATTTCAATGGTTGATGTGATCTTGTAACTTTTGCTATGAAACTTGAGCTGTACATTCCGTGTTTCCGCTTTAGCGGGGTGTTACAGATTTGGTATCAGAGCCAAAGGTTATAGAGAATACCGGTTTTCCTTTGGAAAACTGCAACTATAACCAAAAAAACGGGAAAGAACACTTAAATTACTAAACATGTTGCTACCATAACTAATTCGGGTATTGCATCATCGGTCTTTAATTAAACAAAGCCTGATCACCTATGTTTAATTAAAGAAAGAGTAATGCGAGACCGGAAATGGATATACTAGGAATATGTGTGTTTTCACACTCGATGCTTCACGTTGTATGCCTAGTATGAGCGTAGTTATTGCCTATAGTATGCGATAGTATAGTACGCTTAGCCTTTATATTGCGCGATAGTAATATTATACACTCTTACTTCAGTATCAGTGTTGCAACATCCTCATCACACTCTTACTTCAGCAATACCATGTCGTCATCATCATCAAGCTCACAACCTTCCTATACGCCATCAAGTGAGCGTACGTCTGACGTGGACCGAGACCCCTATGATGGGCCGAGGATACCTCCGACTATGGTTCCCCCACAACCCGTCCCGGTAGTGATACAACCTAATCCTAGGGGTCCACGTACGAGGCAAACCGCTAGGAAGAGCGTGCCCATACCTAGACGAGTGTGTTTTAGGTCTGATCAGCGAGACGCACCGGAACCCTCCCGGGTGATCGAGGGAGTGCCGATTAGTAGAGCGCCTGGCATGACCTGGGCCGAAGAGCAACGCCTTAGGGCCGTGACAGTGGATTTGCACGGATGTCAAATGAGGGTCAGTCACCAGAGTCAAGTCGTGACCGAGCTAGAGGAATTAAGTCACCTTTTGACCAACATGTCGTCTGATGCCGTAAACGGAGCGAAAATAGCTCGGAGGATAGCGTTATGAGCCGAGATAATGACCATAATAGTAGTGATGCTACTGACGTTATTGGTGTTGTGGGTTTCGATTGAAGTGTATCGGGGCGGATATTGACGTGGATGGTGGAAAATTTAGAAAATGGAACTTTTATTTCTAGTTGTTTCAATCTTAAATTTCAGTTTGTAATTCTATACTGATGTGCGATGCACATCAGAAATTTTGTATCAAACGACTATTATTAATGACTTCAATGAAAAAACAATTTCGCATTTTAATAATATATGTGTGGAACATGCAATAGTTATTTAATTACTTTCCAACACTTCGAAATTTCAAATGTATTCTTTACAAAACATCCGACTTTATTTACTCAAAATTTTAACCAACTCGATATTTTCAATTGTGTTTTAGAAAAATGCCACCAAGAAGATCCACACGTCACACGGGAGAAAATCCTGATGATCAAAACCCCGATATCGCCCAACTCATAGCTCAACGTATCCAAGAGGCGATACCTAACATCATAGCCCAAGTTACCGCGGGCATTAATGAGCGTCAAAGGAATGTCAATGTGGGAGGAGGAACTCCCAATGACACTCAAGACAATAGAGGATGTAGCTACAAGACATTCATGACTTGCAAGCCCAAGGAGTTTCATGGAACGGAGGGTGCTATAGGATTACTCTCATGGTTCGATAGTATGGAGTCGGTACTTCATATTTGTAAGTGCTCAGAGGATCGCATGGTAGAGTATGCGGCCTGTCAGTTGCAAAAGCGAGCTCTAACTTGGTGGAACATTCAAGTCCAAACCCGTGGAAGAGAAGATGCATACAAACTGTCCTGGACTGAGTTCAAGGAATTGCTCATGGAGGAATACTGTCCCACGAGCGAAGTTCAGAAATTGGAGGATGAACTTTGGGATCTTACCATGGTTGGTTCGGGGATAGATCGCTACACTGCTCGTTTTCACGAACTTGCGAAGTTAGTACCTCACATGGTTACCCCGGAGAGCATGAGGATTGACCGATATTTGTATGGATTAACCCCGGAGATTCGAGGTATGGTCAAGTCATCAAGTCCGACCACGATCCAAGCCGCCGTGGCACTAGCAACTAGTTTGACCCATGATGCGGTCAGAGCAGGAACTCTAACTCAGAAAGGTGTCGGTATCAAGCGAAGGCCGGAGAATCAATCAGGAAAGGCAATTGGAAGTAGTTCAAGTGGGAACAAGAAAGTAGTGGGAAACTTTGGGATGAATGCCAAGGAAGTAGGACGTTACAATAGACCCCACCCAAAGTGCAACCAATGTAATTCGCATCATGAGGGAGCCTGTCTCATTTGTAGCATTTGTAAGCAAAAGGGTCATTTAGCCCGATTTTGCAAGACGGGAAAGAATGTGAAAGAGGAAGGAAGGGTATCCTATGAGTACGGAAGTCCGGATCACTTCCGAAATGTGTGCCCAAGGCTGAAAAGGGGATCAATCAATAACAACACTGGGTATCAAGCAAGACAAGCCAATCAGGGAAACCAAGGAGGACAAGCTCGAGGACGGGCATTTGTCTTAGGAGCAGAAGAAGCACGTCGAGACCCCAATATAGTGACAAGTACGTTCGTTCTAAACGATTATTATGCATCCGTATTATTCGACACTGGTGCCGATAAGAGCTTTGTTTCGTTAGATTTTAGGCCTTTGATCAATCTAGAATCTAAGAAAATGCCGAACGCTTATATTGTTGAGGTTGCTAATGGATTTGAATTAGAAGCTAAGGATGTAATCTTAGGCTGTACCTTGAACTTAGCTGATAAACTATTTAGTGTTGATCTTATTCCAATTGAATTGGGGAGTTTTGATGTAGTAATAGGCATGGATTGGTTATCTAAGAACCGAGCTGAGGTTAGTTGTTTTGAAAAGACGGTTAGGTTACTATTACAAGGTGGAGAAACCCGTGTTGTCCAAGGAGATAGAGTTGGCAGGAATCTGAAGATAGTATCATGTATGAAAGTCCATAAGTATTTAAGGAAGAAGTATGTTGCGTTCTTGGCGCAAGTAGTCGAGAAGAAGTCTGAGGAGAGGCGAGTTCAGGATATTCCTGTGGTGAAGGATCACCCAGAAGTATTTCAAGACGATTTGCCTGGACTTCCACCATTTAGACAAGTCGAATTTCAGATTGACCTTATACCCGGAGCGGCGCCCGTAGCCAAGGCTCCGTATCGCCTAGCACCTGCAGAAATGCAAGAGTTGTCGAATCAACTTCAAGAACTTTTGGATAAGGGATTCATTCGACCAAGTTCATCACCCTGGGGAGCCCTGATTCTCTTCGTTAAGAAGAAGGATGGATCATTTCGAATGTGTATCGATTATAGGGAGCTAAATAAGTTGACAATCAAGAACCGATATCCTCTCCCTCGAATAGACGATTTGTTCGACCCGTTGCAGGGTGCAACTTACTTCTCTATGATTGATCTTCGATCGGGATATCATCAGTTGAGAGTCCGAGAGGAAGATATTCCTAAAAAAGCTTTTAAAACTCGCTATGGACACTACGAGTTTTTAGTTATGCCATTTGGTTTGACAAACGCGCCAGCTGTATTTATGGATCTAATGAATAGAGTATGTAGGCCATACCTTGATAAGTTTGTGATTGTATTCATCGATGATATACTAATCTATTCTCAGAGTAAGAAGGATCACGAGCAGCATCTAAAAGTGATTTTAGAGCTTCTCAAGGAACAAAAGCTATATGCCAAATTTAGTAAGTGTGAATTTTGGATTCGGGAAGTACATTTCTTAGGTCACGTAATCGGGGAGAAAGGGATTCACGTAGACCCGGCTAAAGTGGAAGCCATTAAGAAATGGGAAGCCCCAAGAACTCCAACAGAAATTCGCCAATTTCTAGGCTTGGCAGGGTATTATCGACGTTTTATCGAGAATTTTTCTAAGATCGCTAAACCCCTTACCACATTAACCCAAAAGGAGAAGGAATTCGTTTGGGGAGTTCCACAAGAAGAAGCATTTCAACTTCTGAAGAAAAAGTTGTGCAATGCACCGATTTTAGCTTTACCGGAAGGAACGGGAAATTTTGTAGTGTATTGTGACGCATCACATCAAGGATTAGGTTGCGTATTGATGCAAAATGATAAGGTGATAGCATATGCCTCGAGACAATTAAAAGTTCATGAGAAGAACTATACCACACACGATTTGGAACTCGGAGCTGTGGTATTCGCTCTGAAGATATGGAGACATCATCTATATGGTACCAAGTGCACTATTTTCACCGATCATAAAGGTCTTCAACACATCTTTGATCAAAAGATGCTTAATATGAGGCAAAGGAGATGGGTAGAACTGCTCAGCAACTACGATTGTGAGATACGTTACCACCCAGGTAAGGCCAATGTGGTAGCCGATGCCCTGAGTAGGAAAGAAAGGATAAAACCTTCACGTGTCCGAGCGTTAGGAGCACTGGTTCAAACAAGTTTGAAAACCCAGATTTTTGAAGCTCAGATCGAAGCATTGAAATCTGAAAACCTGAAGGAATAGACTATTCACGGCTTAGAGTCTAGTTTTGAAACTAAGATTGATGGAGTACGCTACTTTAAGGGCAGAGTATGGATCCCAAAGGCTGACAACCTACGGGAAATGATTTTGGAGGAGGCTCGTAAATCTAAGTATTTAATCCATCTAAGAGCGGATAAGATGTACAAGGATTTAAGGGAATACTATTGGTGGCTAGGAATGAAGAAGGATATTGCCATATATGTAGGAAAATGCATAACGTGTGCAAAAGTCAAGGTTGTTCATCAAAAGCCATCGGGACTATTACAACAACCAGAGATTCCCCAGTGGAAATGGGAGAAAATCACTATGGATTTTATAACCAAACTCCCGAGAACTGCCAAAGGACATGACTCGATTTGGGTTATAGTAGATCGATTTACGAAGTCTGCACATTTCTTACCTATTCGGGAAGATTATAAGATGCAAAAGCTTGCTCAGATCTACATCAGGGAAATCGTTACGCGACATGGAGTCCCAGTTTCCATCATTTTAGATAGAGATAGTCGTTTTACCTCTCGATTTTAGCAGTCACTCCAAAAAGCGTTAGGTACGCAGTTAAACTTGAGCACGGCCTATCATCCTCAAACGGATGGTCAGAGTGAGCGAACCATTTAGACTTTGGAGGACATGCTTCGGGCATGTGTGATAGACTTTGGAGGAAGTTGGGATAACCACTTACCGTTAGTTGAATTCTCTTACAACAATAGCTATCACACTAGTATTCAGTGTGCGCCATATGAAGCTATGTATGGCCGCAAGTGTCGATCACCTCTTTGTTGGTTGGCAATTGCAGATAGACAACTATCTAGTCCGGACATTGTTCAAGAAACCACCGACAAGATCGCAACCATCAGGGATAGGCTTAAAGCAGCTCAAGATCGTCAAAAGAGCTATGCGGACAATCGAAGGAAGCCTTTAGAATTTCAAGTTGGTGACAGAGTCTTTTTGAAGGTATCCCCTTGTAAGGGAATAGTCCGATTCGGGAAAAGAGGAAAGCTGAGTCCACGATATGTTGGACCATTCAAGATCACAGAAAGAATCGGACCAGTATCTTAAAAGCTGGATTTGCCATAGAGTTAAGTGCGGTTCACAACACATTTCACGTGTCAAACTTAAAGAAGTGTTTAGCCGACGAAGCAGTAACCGTGCCTTTGGAAGAAGTCCAAATCAACGATAAGCTGCACATAATAGAGGAACCAATGGAAATACTCGATAGGGAAGTCAAGCGTCTTAAGCGAAGCAAAATCCCGATAGTAAAAGTCCATTGGACCACGAGGCATGGGCCTGAATACACTTGGGAGCGGGAGGATTACATGTTACAAAAGTATCCTCACCACTTTGCAAGCAAACCTGTTAACACTAGTGACACTTGAATTTCGGGACGAAATTCTTCTAACCGGGGGAGACTGTGACAACTATCAAATTTACACCTCAGGTTAGAACGACTTTAGATACCTTATTTTCATGACATAGTTTACATAGTGCAATTTTAGCAGTAAACACGGTACGATAGGAAAAATTCGAGAAATTTTGCCTAAGAAATCCTTGAATTAGAAAATTATCCATAAATCTCATAAAATGCCAACTTAATAAACATTTATACTACAAGTATTTATGTAGTTGATAATTTATATATATATTTCAATCATATTATATATATAAATACCTTAATTTATATATACCTACTTTGTATTTTAAGTTTTAAGAAAATACTTGTATTTTAATTTTAATCTTTAAAGACAAGAAGTGACTAAATACATTTGTGTCACACTACACCCCACCCCCTAGAGAGGCCGGCCACACCTCCCCCTCTCTCCATATGTATGCAACAACACTCATCATTTCACCTCATTGTCTCATTTCACTCTCTCACTAAGAGAAAGTTATCATCTCCTTCTCTCTCCATCTTCAAACCTTCATCCTCATCTTCATATTCATCTTCAATCTTCATGACAACTCCAGCCCCTAAATCATATTTTTTTCAAGAGTTCAAGATAATCAAAGGTAAAAACAAGTGTGTTGGGTGAAATCCACACACACTCTTTTAAATCTTTTTCCAACTTTCTTGCATTTTATGAATGTTCTTCATCTTTTCTACACTTTCTTTATATTGTTAAAAACCATCTTTACTATGTCTTAATGTTTGTAGATTCACCATCATAACATCTTTTTGTTAGTAAAAGATGGTGAATCCACAATCAAACCTAAGTTAAGACCAAAGATGAACATTTTAAACACATGCATGTAGTTTTCTTGACAAATCCATCATATTTTATTCAAGAATTTTATGAGTAAGTCTTTGAAATCCACTAAAAACATACTTAAACAAACATGCATGAGCTAAAGATGCACAATTTTAAGTTGCATGTTGATGTTCTTGGCAAGAACATCAACCTTTTCTAAAATGTGTCTTTTACAAGAGTTTATAAAAGTTGAGTTGATAGGTAACTTGCATGCATTTTAAATGGATCAAAAATGTGTTTTGGAACTGAAAATAAGTGTATGGTAGAGAGTCAAATTGGATTGTGTATGCAAAAGAATAAGAATTTTGGTTAATAAGTCAACATGTGAGCACATGCACAAAGTGTGATTTTGACAGATTGCTGCCAAATTCCACACCCCACTCAAAGGGTCATATCTCACTCAATATAACTCCAAATGGAGTGATTCTTTTTCTTCAAATCATTTTTAAGTGTTAAGATTCAAACCAAAGTGGTTTCACTCAAAAACCCAGAGATTTCATTTATCAAACAGTCCTCACAAAATCCGTGCACAAACGGAAAAGTCTTCTATCGGGTTTTACGTCGTGTATTATTTCATGTACTTATACTCTTCCAAAAAAGATGAAACTGATGCCAAAATATTCCTAACTCATTGAACTAATTGGATATAAAATTTCATGACCAAATTGTACCTGTAAGTTATCCAAAGTTGGACACAAAGTGACACCAAATTCTGGACAGCAAGGACAAATTTCTTATTATTATTAAGGACTAACTTCTAATCCCATTTCATCATTTTATGATGAAATAGTGGAATATATATGTATATCTTATATTTATATACATTTATTCATTTTACTTATTTATGCAATTTATTTATTCTTCATCCCTTTTCATCATTTTATGATGAAATTTTGGAATATACATATATATAATATATTTATATATATTTATGCAATTTATATATAATTGATCCCATTTCATCATTTTATGATGAAATTGTGGAATATACATATATACTATACATTTATATTTATGCACTTTAAATATTTGTCTTTACATTTAGAACCTTTAATTTTATCGTTCTTACGATAAAATTTCGGTTTATACATATAGATGTACCATATATGTTTATGTTCTTTAAAACCCTTTTCGTTACTTAATGTGACGAAATTGCGGAAACTTTAATCTAACAAGAAACAACGTATACGTTTATTACGTTATAATATTAAAACACAACAGGGCATTTTATGACGATTTGGATAGTTAGTACCGAACCTTCGAGATTGAAAACTCACTAGTAACCTTACGTTCATAGGTTTGAAGTAAGATCATCTCGGAATACTTGTGGGAGATTCCGGGATTCTATCGCTTATCATGTGAGTTCACAGCCCCTTTTTCAATGTTCTACATATTTTGGGGTGAAAAGCATGTCGTTACTACAACTATTTTACGCACCGATTATCTCGTTTTCTTGGAAATACGCGTTTATGCTCTATGGTATCTATGTTTTGCAAATGTTGTAAGTTTGAGTTTCTTTTGCTATCGTTCAAAAGTCCCCGTTTATTTTTACGTTACCCGTTTAACTCATGTATTGAGCCGTTGGTAATTATGGATAACGTTAGTTGGGTTGACACCCCACTCACAAGTAGCGCTTGTTTGAGTGCATAATTATTGTTTGTATTTGCGCATTGTTGGCGATAGAACATGCGTCGGGGCGATTCTGTCGGTATAGGTCGGGTAACGGGCTCATAACTTAAACATTTTACATACGATTAGCTTGAGCATGTGGTTTTTTAATAACCGATTTATTTATCCCTTGTGTGGATTTAAACTATTTTGCCATGGCAAACAATGTTATACTCATTGAACCTGTGATCTCACCAACTAGTGCATTAGTTGACACCCTCATTTACATGCTTTTCAGGGGAACATCCTTAAGGTTGGAACTTAGGAAGGCTACACGTGATGAAGCTTTCTTTACTATCTTTAATTTTATGTTCATTTCCCTTTTGTAAAAACGGTTGTAAAAGACAAGGTTTTAACCTTTTGAATGTATTTCAATGGTTGATGTGATCTTGTAACTTTTGCTATGAAACTTGGGCTGTACATTTCGTGTTTCCGCTTTAGCGGGGTGTTACACATTCTTCACATTCACAGAACTATCTGAGAAACCAGAAAATTTAGAGTTAGAATCTTTAGAACTGTGAAAAATGTTTTTCTTTGACTTTTTGTTCTTCTTCTTTTTAACAAGGGATTTTTCAGAAATATTTTCTTTCTTTGAGTTTGAAGACTCTCCCTTGTAAAAAGTACTTGAAAGTTTTTCATTTGTAAAGATAAATTCAGTATGGTCTGGAAGCTTCTTTGAAAAATCAAACATGCAAGCCTTTCCTTTATCATTAACCATAGACTTTGAGTTTTCTTTAGAGACCGGATCAGAATGAAACTGGTCACAATCAGAATCTGAGTCAACATTGTGTACTTCAAAATTCATTTTGGATGAAGAAGAAACATGAGTGAAGCACGATTGAAAAGCAAATTCTTTTGGTTCTTTTGCCAAAGCAACTTCTAATTCAGATACTTCTTGGGAAAGCACATTTATTTTCTCTTCTAAAGATTGTTTTTCATTTTCAAAAATGACTTTCTCAATTTCAAACTGTGCTCGTTCAAGATTGAGAGGACTCTCAAAATCAGACATCGTGATTTTAGTTTCAAAATTATTTATTTTCTCCTCTAAAGGATTTTCCAATGTCTTCATTTTCTGAGAGAGTTAACTTATCTTTTCTTCAAGAAGTTTGCTTTCTATTATAAAATTTTCTTTCTATTATAAAATTTTCTTTCTTGCTTTCGAACTGATTATGCTCAGAAAGTAAAAGTTTCTCAAGATCCGATACTTTCTTCGAAAGTTGGAAACACTTTTGATTGACTTTTTCTTTTGCTTCAAATGTAGTCTTGGAAGAATCCGAAAACTTTTTAATCAAAGATTTTTCATAAACAGTTTTCTCCTTTTCCAATCCAGTCTTGAAGCAAGAAGATAGTTCCTTAAAGGTATTTGAGAAAGTAGTTGAAAGAAAATATTTTTCAAGCTCAAATTTTATCCTTTGTTCTAGAATAGATTTCTCAAGTTCACAGATTCTTCCTTCTAGAATCAAAGGTGGAACATATCGTTTTGCTTCAAGTGGTTTTTCGCATTTTGGTTTAGTAGAAAATATATTAAAATAGTCATTCGAAAGTTTTCTCAAATTATGTGAGCTGATATGCCAAAATCAGCTTCAAAGTCTGCTGTAAGGTGCTGGACCGAAAGCATTGCATTTAATTCATGCTCTTTCCGCTTTCAAGAACGGTGTTCTCTCGAAGTTTCTTCACGGTTTCATGCTGCTATTTATGTTTAATGCTCGGTGCTGAATGCTTACTCAACGGTGAAGTTGAGCCATGAAAGTTGGACAAAATTGGGTTATTTGTCTCGGTTTTTCAAGAAGATGAGCATACATTTGAGGGGGAGCTCGTGATGCTTTGAAGACTCGAAGAACGGAATGCCAAAGTTTCTAAAGAAAGCAAGGAGGAGATTATAAGATGACGCTTTCTTTATAAAACATTAAGGGGAGATTGTTATATTAAATTAGCTCCTAATTTAATTAAATGTTTTATAAAGAAAAAGTTTATGGGCTTTTTAGTTAGCTTTTTAGTTAGCTTTATGGGCTTGAGCCTTTTAATGTAAATGGACCCTTTAAATAGATGTTTAGGGTTTCATTTATCATTTGAGAGAGGGTTTTAGAAGAATTCACAAAACACACAGACTAATGAGAGTCATCTGATGTAACGTGTAGAGTTCTTCAACATTTCTCCTCCATATTATTCATCAATGAATATGAGACAAGTTTCTCCATGATTGTTCTTATTGTTCATCTTATCTCTACTTAAATATGGATTGTCCTTCTATTGTTTGCTTGTCCAAAATGGGACCAACACTTTTCAAGATTATCAACAAGAATAGTTCGATTCAAACCTACGTTTTGTTTCTTTTCTTTTTCAAGATTAGCTCTTAAACTTTGAACACCCGGTATCATGACTTCTAATTCACGTAATAAACTAGCATTTTCATTTTCTGAATCTGCTAATTTATTTCATGTATCAGTTAACTCGTTAAGTAAAGTATTTATGTCATGCTCATCCGAAGAAGGCAGGGAAAGGAATTTACCTGAGTGGGATTGTCCGAAGTATCCTCATCATCATCTGAATTAAATTCAGCTTGGCACATGTTTGCCTGTTCCTCGTTTTCCGCTTCGTCATCAGTCTGGTCTAGCCAATATTCTTCTTCCACAAGTAGTGCTATTCCTTCTTCTTTTTGTTTGGCTAGCAACATTTTGTTCTTATAATAATCGGAATTTCTCACCACTTTCTTCCTACAATCTTTGGCGAAGTGACCAGGCGTGCCACAATTGTAACACTTCGGTGTCTCAACAGGTTTCTTATCCACAAAAACCTTTTTACCTTCTGCCTTCTCAACCCTCTTCTCAACATTTTCAAATCGTTTCTCCTTAAACGGTTTCCTCTCAAAGTTGTTGTTTTCAAACTTTCTTGAACCAGAAGTATACCTCAGATTGTTGTTTGATGACGATGTTTTGTAAAATCTCTTCTGAAAGTGCCTTGTGAGTAGAATCATCGCTTGCTCTAACTCAGCTCCATCATCATCAACATTCCCTTTATATCCCGTTTCAAACACGTTTGAACTATCAGTCAGATAATTACCGGTATGTAAATCTGCTTTGAGTGCCACTGGTTCAGGAACAATTTCATTCATCTTCTTCTTATTCCTTTTCTCTTTCTTCTCAATCACTTCCTCTTCATCTTCATTAATAGTTTCGAATAGTTCATGCAACGACATCGAGGAAAGTCTATGATTCTGTTTCATGCGTCTTGAAACGCTTTTCCATTCTGGTTGTAACACACTCAGAAACATCACATTAACTTCTATAGATGGTTTTTTTATTTTGTTCGTACTGAGCTCATTCAGTAATGTGATGAATCTGTCATAAGTTTGGCTCAAACTCTCATCCTCTTTAGCTCTAAACTCCTCATACCGATTTATGCACAAGGTTGTTTTCATTTGATTTCCAATATGTGAACCTTGTAACATTTTTTCCATTTGTACCCACATATTATGTGCGGTGTCTTTGAAACTATCGATCATGTTGAATACTTCGTTCGGAATCCCCATTATCACAAACGATCTTGCTTTCTTGTCAGCATCATATCTTGATTTCTCTTCAACTGTGTATTCAGTTAAAGGTTTTACCTTTCCAGTTCTTTCTTCAGTATTCGAAATAGGAACCGTATGAGATAGAGGTTTCATTGGACCATTCTTTAACAAATCTAGTAGATTAGCTCCGTTTTGTTGTCTTTCTAAGAAATCATCAAACCTTTCTTTCCACTGTACATATTCACTCTCGATCAAAATAAAAGGACGTGATTCGGTTCCCAAGGACATCATGATATGGTTCTTTATTATTTTGTCAAGTTTACTTGTTATTGATCTTTAAACAGATAAGAAAATTGGTGAAAAATACCAAATTGATGGGCAAGCTCTGTATGACTGTCAGTTGTCCGACAAAGATGTTATCGGACAAAAAATTGGTTAAGTCAAGAAAGTTGTCGGACACTATTCGTACGACTATTCAGTGAACAGTGGTAGTCGGACAAGCCTTATACGCCAAGACCTGATGAACATAAGTAGTCGGACAAGTCTTATACGACTAGACTTAGTGAACAGTAACTGTCGGACAATACTTGTACGATAAGGATCAATGAACAGTAACTGTCGGACAACTCTTGTATGACTAGAATCAGTAGTCGGACATGTTTCGTACGACAACTTTGAATATCAGTTGTGTACGACAGTTATGAATGTTTGCAGATAAGAATCGTACGACAGTTATGAATGTCGAACCCAAAAACCTTTCAAAGTCCACAAATTCACTCAAACCTTTACCAATCGATCTGAAACTTTGTAGATAGCTTTGAAAACACACTCTGAACACTTTTTGTTCAGATCGTACTACCAAGAACACACTGGAATTGCCATTTTCGATCTAAAACAGTAGCTCTTTGAAAAAGTCAAAAAATCACCACAAATCTCTCAAATCATGGTTCTTCGATGCAACATGTATAAATTCATCTAAAACCTCAAATCGAACAGTTCTGTACTAATAACCTCAATCAAAAACATCCTAAAATCTTAAATTCAATGTGTAGTCCGAAAATAGCAAAAATGCCCAATTTCTTAAAAAAATTCTTCAATTTGCTGAATTTGCTTGCTCTGATACCACTTGTGATCTTAGACACAAGTAAACCAACAATGAATCAAGATGCAATCACGTCATCTCTCAGTTCTTGGGATTTTCTCATCTTTCCGTTGCTGAGCATCCGATCAGTTCTTGGGATTCTCCCTCGGGCTTTTCAACTGTTGGGACTTCTTCTTCTGAGATGTCCATGTCGATAACCATATCGACTAGACTTAATTGGGATTGTGGCTGAACTTCTGATGGTTTCACAGTTGATGGTTCCAGTTAAACCACTGGAGGAGTATCGATCGAGATTGTTTCGGACTCGGATAATCGCTGACGCTTGTTCTCCCCCTCACAGTGATCAGCATCATCCTGGTCATCGTGCGAGCGTTTGAGTTCGCCAACTTGACTTTTACAGGTTTCTTCGTGTGAGGCGACCCTGTCAGACAAAGTTGTAAGGGCGTTCTGAACGTCCTTCAGGGTCGAGTAAAGCTGGTCCAATCTGGTGTTGACGGATGATGTTGGAGCAGATACCTGTGATCGTAGAACGGAAAGTAAATCTGCTTCGGTTGAGGAGTCAGATTTGGTATGTTGGAGCAGTTGGGCTACGAGCATGGTCTTTAAGTTGTCCACCGAATATGATGATTGAACGGTTACTGGTAGAGGTGTTGGTACGGTTTCAGGTTCTACCACTTTCTCATTCCCTTTTAGTAAACTCTTGACCTTGTCGAGCTTCGTCTTAAACTCTTGGGTCATCGCTTCGCAGACAGTTTTTAAGGCGCCGTCCAGATACTTCCTTGACACAAAGTCGGGTAAGGTAACACCGGGATCACTTAGATTACCCGTTGGCGTGACGTTAACTATGGTAGGATTTCCATCCAATCCTTGTAATACGCTCGAGCGTAGATTTGCTATGGATGTTCCGATCGGTTCACTTAATTCACCGATAGTAGCAGTAGGTATCTGTGTCCTAGACAAAGAATGTAATAATATGTCAAGTGGCTCTAGACTCGATGGTGCACTGAAAGGAGTCAATAACAATGGAGGTTGTTCTCTAATTTCAATATCGAAACTCTCTGAGTGAGAGAACGATAGACTTTGTGCTAATTCCCCGTGAGAAATTGAAATAAGTAACTGTTGAGAGTCACTTGAGTGGCTAAGGGGTGTGCAGTTGCGTTGGTAGGTCCACGATGGCTTCTTCAATGTCTCGTGCCAACGAATGAGACGAGGCAGTAGATGTGGCAACCTGGGCGACATGTGCTTGGTTACGCTCATTCTCCACTCTATTTAGTAGACTATCTCTCTCGTTATTCTTTTTAGATATCCATTCTCTTTGCCTTACTTGTTCCAGATTTTCAACTACATCTCCCTCCTCTCTCCTTATGTCTCCCATATTCGGCTTGGGGTTAGGGATTTTGGAGGGTGTGGGTGAGTTGGATGGAGTTTCCTCACCCATAGGAGGGCGACGTCCGATACGGGGTGGTATCATTGATATATGGATAGCTCGTTCCGTATCGGAGTCATGAGTTTCAGAATCCAAGACGTTAGTTTGGGTGAACGGTGATATCGGTTCAGTGGTGTCGGTTCCGGGGTCTTGGTCAAGTAGTGATACAGTGATGACCATGACCTTGTGTAGAGTAGTCGACGGTTCGGCGTCATCGGTGGTACGGGTGGTTGAGATAGTATGTGGGGGAGTGGGTGGTCTGCTTATGGATGGTCGGGAAAGTTGGCTTGAGGAAGGTCGGGTATGGCTAGTACCGGTATGCGAATCCTCAACACCACTCGTTTCAGTTCCCCTCACTGAATGTAATCTCAGCACGCCCCATCCGGGAGCCCCAGCTACCCGGACTCTACCGCCTCTTGTTCCAGGACCCTCATGTCTCTCGAGCCTAGATCCTTAGGGAGGTCCCTTCGGCTCTGGCTGGACCACAGGAGCACCTAAACCTAACGTTTGCCTATACGCTATCATACTTGGTGCTTGCGGATTCGCATATCCCAGTAGGGCTTCAGGTATACGCATGGCTTGTGCGTTGGATGGGTTGCAAATGACAAGGTAATGTAAGCTGAAAGGAGGACATACCGGGTGATTAGCGGGGCACGGAATGTCGGGATTGCCATCCATATGCTGATGGATGGCCAGCTGCAGGAAGCAGATGTAGGGAATGAACTTACGTTCCTTTGTGCCGCCGTTGTCATGGACGTTCTTCACCAGGTCCTGCGAGATAATCATGGAAAAGTCCACGTGGCGATTGTATATGACGGCAAGCACGAGGCGTAGGATGTTTCCGGTGCACTGATCAATTCCTTTCCATCGCGAAGATAAACACCTATTCTGGATCGTGAACAAGGTGTATCAGATCGGTGCTAAGAACTTTCGGTTGAAAGCAGAAGGACGGTTGAGATCGTGGTTGTACCCCAGTGCCCGAATTTCGGCACAAAGGGTGTCATCGTCAACTGTTGGATCAAAGGTGGCTCGACCTCCATGTGTTGCCTCTGGTAGTGATAGGAGTTGACGGAAAGAAGTTGGCGTGAGTGTGAAAGGGTGGTGATCAATGGTGGCTTCAAGGCGTTCAGTATTGTCGCCAGTTATAACTCGGATGGTGTTCCAGACTTGTTGTAAGTAGAGGACGGGACTTCAGTGGTAGCGGTGAGTGCATAGCGGAGTGGGTGGCCGAAGAGGATGTCCACGACCACTCGGTGTTGGGGTCTGAACTCAGCAGCATCGAGGTGATGGTTGTTGCCTTCGATTTTAGAAAAGTCGTCAGGATGGACGAGGGTGTTGTCGGCCGCCTCGTTAATGAACTCCTCTTGAGGAGGGTTGCCTTGTGGTTGTTGTTCAGCCATTTGATTACCTGAAAGACAACGTGTTAGTATATGGTTGTTTGAAAGATGTGACAGTACATACCTTGGCGATGATCGGCTCAATTTGGACATGATTGAGGAATGGTAGTGAGAAACAGTCCTGGATTAGCCAAACTATCCGGAAATAGGAAGGTGTCCGGTAGAAATGGGTTTCCGGAAACAAAGGTACCAGATACTAACGTGTTCGGATACATTTGTTGACTGGATACACCAAGTTACCGGATATGTGAAGGTTACCGGATAGTTGAAACTTACCAGACAAATAGAGCATACAGGATGATATGGCTCTCCGGATGAGATGCTTTCCGGATAGAAGAACTTACCGGCGGAGATGGTTACTGGATAGAATAACTTACCGGATGAAAGGGTTTCCGGATGCTATTGCTTACCGGAAAAAATGAAGCTTACCGGACAATTAAAACTTACCGGATAAAATACTTACCGGATGATGGTGGTGTCCGGGTAACTTGAATGTGACCGAATAGTTTGAAACTATACGGACGACATCCGGTTAGATCGAATCGGCCAAATCAGTGGATTAAAATCAAATCTAAGCATACTAGTACGTGTAAAATGAGTGTAAGAGCAAGAATAGACCAACAAGAGAACCAAAAACACCCCAAATAAGTCAGAATATGAACCGACAATAGATTCGGTTTCCGAACGACGCAAACGAGCGATTAAGCGGTCGATTTGTGTGCAAATGAGTGCGGAAATCATATGAGACATAAAATCAAAAACATACATGAGTTTGAAGTCGAAAATCGAACGAAATGATCGAGTGAGAGAGATTCGAGGGTTTTTGGAGTCGAGAGGGTTTAGGTGAGAGTTTTTGGAAAAATAGTAAAAAGGAAAGGATCTGGGTAGTTATAGGGGACGAGGTATCCGGGCGGGTTGTCTGGAAACCTACCCGGTCCGGATACCTATCCGGATAAGATGGTTTCTGGATAACTTATCCGGATACCTGTCCGGATACTTTGAGCAAAATTCAAAACATGACCCATGTATTTTCAAAATTAACTTTTTTTCCCAAAATAGTTAGTGTGTTTAAAAAACATTATCCCCCTCGAATTTTTCTCATAAAGAAAATGCTCCCCCTCGAATTGTGCAAGAGATGTGCTTTTTTATTTAATCTTAGGGCTAAACCACACAAAAAAACCTTATTACATTAAGAAAAAGTGTGTGACGCTCCCCCTCAGACATAAAACGGACTTACTTGATGGGACTCAGTCGTATGTGCTCCCCCTGAACAGATGAACAACTTTGTGAAATGCACAGATGTTAAGAAAATAGTAGACGACAGTAATGAAATTAATGGAAATCGCAAACGAATTTAAAGCAAACAAACGAAATCTACCTAATTAATACATACATTTAAATTGAGATGTGCGCGATACAAGTAGGATACAGATACGAGGAAGTGTATACTCGATCATTTGGAGAACAGGCACCAGATGATTAAGAGACAGTTTCTTGTAAGTGTATGGAACTTGTATCGGGCGCAGATTCAGGTTAAATCTTCAGATTAAGCGTACCAAGCTTGGACACAAGATAGATAAAGCATTTTTCGTCCAAGGGATTTGTAAAAAGGTCTGTTATCTGATGTTCTGTATTGACGAAATAGAGTTCGATTGTACCTATTTCGATGTGATCCTTGATAAAATGGTACCAAACGTCTATGTGCTTCATCTTAGTGTGCTGAACCGGATTGCTTGAAATGGCAATTGCGCTCTTCGAGTCGCAGTAGATGGGCACCTTCGAGTAGGTGAATCCATAGTCCTTGAGCTGGGTACGCATCCAGATCACTTGTGAACAGCAGCTCGTGGCGGCCACGTACTCCACCTCTGTAGTAGATGTCGAGACGCATTGCTGCTTCTTGGATGCCTAGATGACTAAGTTGTTGCCCAGGAACTGCACGTGTCATGATGTGCTTTTCCGATCCAGCATGCTACACGCGTGGTCCGCATCTGAATAAGTCGTAATGTTAGCTCAAATCTCTGTTAGTGAAAGTAGTGAAAATAGTCTAAGTACAGAAGTAACCCACAGAGGCTTTGCAGAAGAACCCAAGAATACCGAAGGCAAGAATCAGCAGAAGACTGCTCGCAGAGGACCAAGCCGCAGAACCTCTGTCACCCTTGATAGAGCCTCTGCGGTTTATACTGAAGACTTGGAAGATTTACAAATATCTTTCTACTGTTCCAGGATCCGTTCATCCACTTGTTCCAGGCGTGCCCTGACATCAACTACACGTGTCAAACTCTGATAGGGCTCTGTCAGAATTGGAACATGCGCATTAAATGAACATCGTACCTGCTACTGTTCATACGATATTGTCTACTGTAGATCAGTCCTTATTGTCTAAAGTATGTCCCCTTTGTAGTAGTATAAATAGAAGACTCGTGTTGAGTTCTTCTATTAACAAGAACATTTTTACACATTAAGCTACGCACAAACACACACACCAGCAGTTCTTTCTTGTTATGTTCTTGGTGTTCTTGATTAATATCAAATACAGTAATCTTGGAGATACTCATCTGTTCTTTACATACTGTTTACTTGATATTGTGTGTTCTTCTACCTTTCATTATCTTTCAATTCTTAAATACGCTTCCGCACCATATCTAAATCTGAACTAACTGAAAGTTAAGATCATTGTTTAAGCAAAACAGGAACCAACAATTGGTATCAGAGCAAACCTTGATTTTTAATATCAAGGGATCCACTCTAAAACTATGATCTTTGGTAGAAACTTGGATTTTTAACCTAATCTTCATATTAAACAAACAGTTTCTGTTTTTCTGCCATTTTTCGATTCATTAGAACTCTGGTAAAAGTATAGAATCTGTCATTCTGGTTGAAAACTCCATTTTAAGTGCTCATCTTAAAGCTTTTAAGCATAAAAACATCATACGAAGCATCCACTTCATACTCAGAAAAGTTTGCTGTTCAAGCCCTTTTTTGGATAATTTATCTCTCTAAAAATGACAAATACAAACAACTTCCTATCTGCTGGTTCCTTAACCATACCTCCCACTCTTCTTAGAGAAGAATATCCTAAATGGAAGATTCGAATGATTCACTTCTTTGAGGGTACTGACAAAGAATTGGTTTATTATATCCATAACCCTCCTTTCGTTCCCATGATAACTGTACCTCGTGTTCCTAGCTCAGACGACACACCAGAAATCCCAGAACACACGAAACCAAAGACCAAGGATAATTGGTCTGATCCTGATTGGGCTAAATACGAAGTTGCTCAGAAAACTAAGAGAATTCTGATTATGGCCATTCCAAATGACCTTTTCCAGTCCATGGATGCATGTGAATCTGCATATGATCTATGGAAAGAACTGGAAAAACAACAAGAAGGAGGACTCAAAACCCAGAAGAACCGCAGAGCTCAATACATAAATGAATACTATGCCTTTAAAGCTCTGCCAACCGAATCTCTGCAAACTACGTAGGATAGGTTCAACTCTCTAATAAACAAGTGCAAGAAGTTCGGAATCCACATAACCTCTGAAGAAAACAACCTTATGTTCCTGAAGTATCTGAATGAAGAATGGCTTCAGTTATCTATGTCTCTGCAAACAAATCAAGACATAGATTCCTGGACCCTATCAGACCTCTATGGAACATTGGCAGCACAAGAGCCTCAGGTAGCACAAGCAAAAGCCCAGATCATTGCACCTCTTGCATTGGTTGGTAAGACTACAGAGGCTAGAGAGAAACCAAAGAAAGAGAAAGCAATAGAGGAAAGAAAGGAGAAGAAGAAGAAAAACATGATGGTGGAAAGTGAAGAAGAAGAGGAAATAGCAGTAGAAGAAGAAACGACCCTGGCCTCGATAGCTAAATCTTTAGCTCTTTTGACTAGGGAATTCAGCAGAGGATACCAGAAGAAATCTGGCAATGAACGATATGAAAGAGATAATCGAGAAAGACAAGGGTCAAACGACATAAGTGGTGACCGACAGAGGTCAAGTGACAGAAATGACAGAGGAAATAACCGAAAGAGGTCGGAAGACAAAGCTGGCAACACTCCACAGATTCAAGAGTGTTACAAATGTGGTAAGCCAGGCCACTACGCAAATGAATGCCGAACCTAAAGAAGTGGTGACCGACAGAGGTAAGACGACAGAGCTAGAAACTCCACACAAAACCAAGGATGCTACAACTGTGGAAAGCCATGTCACTTTGCCAACGAATGCAGGAGCAAGTCAAATCGCCCTCTGAAGGATGCCGCTTTCTACAAAAAGAAAGCTGAATACTATGCTCAGAAGTCACTAATGGTGAACAACGAAATCTGGGAGTTAGAAACATCCTTTGATGAAGGCGAAACAACGAATGCTCTATTTTGTGGCATGGTAGAAGTCACCTCCGACTCCGACAGTGAGGTATCCACTTCTACCACTAACTCTAATACTACAGAAGATGATTTGATTAAACTTAACATTGAATACACTGAAATGAAAAAGACATGTGAAAATATTCAAAAAAACTCACCTTCTATGAGAGAGAAGCTAGACTTCTTACTCAAGAAAACGCTAAAATCTTTAAAGAAAAAGAAGAAATTGAAATGGACTGGAACAAAAAGTTAAATCCTTTAAAAGAAAAGATTTCTGAACTTAATTCTTCTTTGAAAACAAAGTCTAAAGAACTAATGGACGTTGAGTGCGACAGAATGAACATCCTAGTTCTTAAAAATTATTTTCAAAAGGAAAGAGAAGTCCTCTGTCAAGATTTACTCAGAAGAGATCTTCAAATTAAAAAATTTCAAGATGCTTAGAAGGTGTACGAAAAAATAAACACACAAATAGGGAGACGGGGAATTGGCTTCTGTGATGTAGATCCTTATACCGGAACCAAAAGAGACAAGTCTCTGTCCTCTCTATTTCACATTGGATATACAAGAAAACCTGGATTTCCAAATCTTCTCTCTGTAAGTAAAAGGCAAAACGTCTCTGGGGAACCTCACAAGAGGAAACCTCTGAAGATGACAAATGTGTGGTTTGAAAACACAGATTTATCACCTTCAATCTCTGTCAAAAGAGAATCCAAACCTAAGAGGTATCTGAAAACTCAAGATCAGATAGGAATCTTCAAGTTTGGTAATCCCGAGACTCAAACGCAAGTTGCATTTGTCTGCATGATGAATTCTGAAAAAAAATTATCAGCAGAGGCACCTGAGTTCAAGCCAAGAATTACAGAAGAAAAACTTGATATCTCTAAAGAAAACCTCTGTACATCTTCCAGTGATCAAGATCTCTCTGAAGAAAACTTAACAAATACTTCTGTTAACTTAGAAGATAGTTCTTTAGAAAAGGAAGAAAGTGAGTATGACACATGTTCTGAAAGTCCAGCCTCTGTCGAAAGAGAACCAAGTGACTCAACCTCTGTATATGAGGACGATTCATCCTCTGACGAATCAGAGACTGACTCCAAGTCATAGATAGGACCTAGTGACACAGAGGTTATTAAACAAACCTCTAAAGTTCTTAACAGAACTATTCACCCCAAGGAGAAAATCACTGGAATTCCTATCTGTCCAGACTTTTTGGATATGTGCATACAAGCCAAAACCTCTCTTGAGCTTGAAAATTTCAAACAACAGAAGTTAATGTCCACTCAAATTCCAACAAATTCAAAGATTTTAAAACCCTTAAAACCTGTTAAAGAAAAACTAACATGGCAACCGAAGGGTAAATGGACTAAAATTAATAAATCTTTTTCTTCTGTGACAGTGAAATCTACAGAAGTTTACCACAGAAGGGGAACACAGAAGGCCGCACTCAACAAAGGATTTTGCAAACAGCGATCTAGCCTACATAAACCTTCTTGTAATAGAAATTCTAATGTTAGGATAAACTGTAATGCCTCTGTGCCCCCATTTAATGTATTTAATGAAAAGTTCAAGCAAATCTCTTCGCACATTCAATACTGTCATTGCTTTGATCTTATTTTAAAATAAACCAACATTTCAAAACTCCACACTGTCTTCTCTCTGTACCCAAAGCAAAAGATAAATCCAAGGGTAAGAAGAAACAAAATGCTTCTTCAACAGGAGATAAAACAAAGACCCCTGACAAAACTGGACCCATGTGGATATGGGTACCTAAAACTCTCTAATTGTCTTGTAGAAGCAGTATGTGCCAATCTGGTATCTAGACTCCGGATGCTCGAGGCACATGACTGGCGACAGAGGTCTTCTATCGACATACAAAGAAAAGAACTATGGTGGATCTGTGACCTATGGAGACAATAAAAAGGGGTACATCAAAGGCTACGGAGTCATAAAGAAGGAAAATATAACCGTATGCAAAGTTGCATATGTTGATGGCCTTAAACACAATCTTCTCAGTGTTAGTCAACTCTGCGATACGGGATTCGACGTAATGTTCATAAGAACCTTTTGCTCTCTACAGAGTGAGGACACATGACTTGAACTTCTGTGAGCCGAAAGAAGAGGAGATCTATATCTCATGAACTTCAATGCAAAGAACAAGAAAGACAAAATCTGCCTTGTTGCATGCAAAAGCGAAGAAGCCTAGTTATGGCACAACAGGTTCTGCCATTTAAATTTTCATACTCTTGATAAACTTGTAAAACTTGATATAATCAAAGGTCTACCAAACGTTAAATTTTATAAAGATCATTTATGCTCTGCCTGCGAAATGGGAAAACTTAAAAGAGCTTCCCATAAAGGCAAAACTGATGTATCTTGCCCTAGACCTCTGTAAATGCTACATGTTGACCTCTGCGGTCCAATATCTACACAGATCCTAGGTGGCAAGAAATATCTGCTTGTTTTGATCGATGAATTCTCAAGATTTACATGGGTTGATTTTGTCAGAAAGAAATCAGATGTTCCAAACATTCTGATAAATTTAATGAAAAGAATCCAAGTTCTGTATGAGTGCAGGATTCAGAACTGAGAAGCGACAATGGAACATAATTCAAAAACTCTGTCATTGAAGCCTATCTTACAGAAAAAGGAATTTCACAGAACTTCTCTGCTGCACGCACCCCACAGCAGAATGGCGTGGTCGAACGAAAGAATCGCACGCTTGTGGAAGCCGCCAGAACTATGCTAACCGCATGTGGATTGCCAATGACATTTTGGGCAGAAGCAGTATCAACCGCTTGCTAGACACAAAATCGATCAACCATCGTAAAGAGACACATCAAAACACCATATCATTTGATCAACAAAAGACGACCAAACATCAAATTCTTCCATGTATTTTGATGCAAGTGCTTCGTCTTAAATGATAGAGAAGCAAGAGGAAAGTTTGAATTAAGGCAGATGAAGGAAAGTTCATAGTATACTCTGCAACTTCCAAGGCCTACAGAGTTTATCTTCTGCGGTCTCGAACGATCGTAGAAAGCATAAATGTTTCTTTTGACGACACCTTCCACAAATCAGTTCAGAACTCGGTCTAAAAGGGGAATCCTCTGGCATCTCAAAAACAAGAGAAGAAGACTTAAATCTTCTATTTTAAGAGAAGTTCCATGACGATATTGATCCCTCTGCTGGAGCCATCAGAGCCTCTGGAGAATCATCTTCTGCCAGTCAGAACGCGATAGGTATCTCTCTAACTGGTCCCTTAAATAATTCATCTTCATCTGTTAATCATACAGATGCAAATACCGAGGGGGAGCCAACAGAAGATGATACAACAAGGAAAACAACCACAAAAGCTACTGAAGAACCAACTCCAGAAACCACAGAGGAACCAATAACAGAGGAACAAGAAGACTCAGTCTATACTTCCTCAGAGGAACAAACACCGCCACTCATTCCAATCATTCCACAATCTGTAGGATCAAGCACGAAAGCAAAATCTACGACAGAGGCTACACCAGAACAACAAATAGAAACCTCTGAAGATCAACTTGATGAAATCGATGACCATCTCCTAAGAACAACAAAGTGGACAAAGAGCCATCCTCCAAGTCTTATAATCGGCGAACCTTCTGAAAAGGTAAAAACAAGATCTGCCACTGCTAACTTTTGTTTCTTTACAAACTTTATTAGTGTGATCGAGCCAAAAAGGATCTCTGAAGCCCTTGACGACCCAAACTGGGTAGATGCTATGCAAAAAGAGCTTCTACAGTTTGAACGAAACAAAGTCTGGCCTTTAGTTCTTCTGCCACGAGGAAAACAAGCCATAGGAACTAAATGGGTCTTCATAAATAAGAAGGATGAAGATGGAGTGGTCATAAGAAACAAAGCAAGATTGGTGGCCAAGGGATATTGCCAAGAAGAAGGCATAGATTACGATGAAACTTTTGCTCCTGTCGCACGACTCGAAGCCATAAGAATCTTCTTAGCCTTCGCAACCCACAGAGGTTTTAAAGTATTTCAAATGGACGTAAAATCTGCTTTTCTAAATGGCGAAATTCAAGAAGAAGTATACGTCCAACAGCCACCAGGGTTTGAAAGCTCTAAGTACCCAAAATACGTGTACTACCTCGATAAAGCTCTGTATGGACTGAAACAGGCTCCAAGAGCATGGTAAGAAAGACGTTCTACCTTTCTTCTCGATAATGGTTACGACAGAGGTACGACGGATACAACTTTGTTTTATAAACGAAAAAGTGATGAAATTATGCTTGTACAAATATATGTGGACGACATAATTTTTAGGTCTACAAATGCAGAAGAGTGCAAAAAGTTTGAAAAACTCATGCAGAGTGAGTTTGAAATGAGTATGATGGGAGAATTAACTTTCTTCCTCGGACTCCAAGTAAAACAATCATCAGATGGAATTTTCATAAATCAAGCTAAATATGTCTCTGACATACTTTCAAAATACAGTCTCTCTGATGCCTCTGTAATGAGAACACCAATGGCCACAAGAAATAAGTTAGATTCAGATCCAAATGGCATACCTATAGAGTGCACACTCTACAAAGAAATGATTGGGTCTCTGTTATACTTAACTGCAAGTAGACCTGACATAATGCATGCCATATGTCTCTGTGCAAGATATCAAGCTAACCCGAAGGAATCCCATTATAATGCTGTAAAGAGGATCTTCAGATAGCTCAAAGGGACCAAAAATCTTGGCCTCTGGTATCCAAAGAACTCTGGTTTTGGTCTTAAAGCTTATACAGATTCAGATTAAGGAGGATGCAACCTCGACAGAAAGAGTATGTTAGATCTGAAGTTTTGTCAATAAACTAAGTGTTGAAGATCTGATAAGAAGACTCAGATGTTCTGAGTAGAGAAGTCAGAGGTCTGACTGTGAAAGCTCAGAAGTATTGATCAGTGAAAGCTCAGAAGTCTGGAAAGAGAAGTCAGATGTCTGAGTTAAGGAGTCAGAAGATCTGAGAAGCTTTATCAGAAGAATGTTCCGAAGTTCTGAACTACCTGTTCAGAACTTATGACGAGATACTTTACTTAGTATTTTATAAACTAATTAGGACACGTGTTATGTTCTTATTAGTCTTTCTTATTTGTACTGTAGCTTTAAGATGTCCGTTGCAGTATAAATAGTAGTTAGCTCTATGTTGCTAACTGATTGATTTTTCCCGTATAACTTTGTATTCATTCTTTGTAATCTTTGAGATTCTCTCTCTCTTAGATCTGTAATTCTGTTCATCATTGAATACAATTGGGCTTGATCATACAACTTCTCAATTACTGCTTTCTATATTGATTGTAAGATTAGATCCTGTTCTTTCAGAGTACCTCTGGGAGTTGTCAATTCCTAGGTGGTAAACTAGTCAGTTGGACCTCTAAGAAGCAGAACTGCGTATCAACATCTACAGCAGAAGCCGAATATGTTGCTGCTGCTAGTTGTTGCTCCGAGGTTCTGTGGATGAAAACTCAGCTTAAGGACTATGGCCACATCATATTCAAGATTCCAATCTTCTGTGACTCAAAGAGCGCCATAGCCATCTCTGCCAATCCAGTACAGCACTAAAAAACAAAGCATATCGATATCCGTTACCACTTTCTGAAACACCATGTTGAATATGGAACAATCGAAATGCACTTCGTGTCTACAGAGTACCAGCTTGCAGACTTATTCACCAAGGTACTTGATGAGAAAATATTTCTTTTCTTTGTGGGTAAGTTGGGAATGATAAACATGAGTTAAAACCTCTGTAAGTATAACTTAATCTTTTGTTAATATGTATATACATGTTTATGTTGTTTTATTTCATTTCTCTATGTAAATTCTCAATCACCGAATGTTCTGCACAAAAACAAAGCTTCTGTAGGATTGCTCATAACCTCTGACAATCTTTACAGAACCTCTGAGAAACTTGATCTATGCCCTAAGCATTACTTATCAAATTTTGACCGAAGCATAGATCAAGGGGGAGCAGAAGGAGACCATGAAATGATCTACAAAAGTTGATCATTCAAGGGGGAGCCAAAGAGGAGAAGTGATCACTCATGATTCACAAAAATCAGGTATTATGCCAAGCAAGACAGAGCCAAAAGATAAGTATCTCGAAATAAATCCTTTTTGAAAACAGTTTTCTAGGACAAACATTTCTAAATATGTCCTAGAAACATTGTTTAAAATATACCAAACAAGTTTTGATCAAAAAGATGTATGAGACTTCTGTTATGAGATTTTTAGTGTAATAGAGGTTCTACTGAGCTCAACAGAGCCTCTGTATGCAGAATCCTCTATAAAACTACAAATCTCATACAAGAACTCTACCGATCAAACTCAAATGTTCTCTTTAAGGATTTACTTGAACAAAAGGTTACATAAGAAGATCTTTTGGGACGAAGAGCTCATTCCATCAAAAAGTCTCTATCAACCAATCTAGACACTCAAAAAGGAGCATCACGCACAAAAACTTTTCCAAAACAGTTTTCTAGGACAAAAAATTTCAAAAATGTCCTAAAAACAGTTTATAAAGTAGTAAAAACTTTGGATGATCAAAAAGTTTGATAGATTATTAGTTATGAGAAATTTCCTCTCATAGAGCTTCTGCTGGCTCTGACAGAGCTTCATAACCTCTGTGAAAGAAATTTCTACTCTATAAATCTATCGGTTCTCTGCAATACTTTTCAAACGTTTTTTTGGTAAAGGTGCAAGCAACAGAGGATAGAAAGAGAGTTTTAAACAACAGAGCTCTATCTCTACAGAGCTTCTGTCATTTTCAAACTTGGGGAAATTCAGCAACAATAACGGCTATTTTACTGCGAGTGAAAATTATGTCGAGGAAAAGAAACACACGCGCCAAGCATTAATGGGCCGCGCACGACGTCAAGTCGTGCTCTGACACTGCTGACGTGTCACAATTTCATTGGACGTACACGGCACACGTTCTCCTGCAAAGTTGAACCCGCCGTTCACACTCAAGTACGGATTACCTCTCACTATAAAACCCAAGTTACCACTCCTCATAAACCTTTACGAACTCTCATCTTCTTCTCCGGCGAACCTTGCAAAACCTGCAACCTACCTATTTTTCATTCTCTTTCTTCAAGATAAACAACAATGGCATCATACTCCAACATTGCTGAAGACTCCCCTGTTCAAGAAAACTCACCTGCTCAATTTGAGCATTCCCAAACTCCGGCGATGAAGCTAATTTCTCTCCAACCACACACGAGAAAAACTTCATCGCAAATGAACACTTTGAAATTGGTCTTCCTCTCAAACCCAACAACTATTATCTTGTTCCTTCAAGAACCACTTTTGGGGAATCTCATCCCATTCTCCTTTACATTTTGGAGAAACATTACCTCTTCCCCCTGTAAACAAAAACCGTCAGCAAAATACCAGCAAGATATCTATACCAATTTTGGCAAGCAGCAGATATGACCCAGCGGATCGACAGATCAAGGGCTACATTTCTAAACCTGATAAAACCTAACACATGGAACTCAAGTTCAATAGAACGATGTTCTCACTTGAGTTCAGTCTTCCAACCAGAGGTCTGCTAGGTATAAAGAATTACGCTGAAGCACCTACAGACGAAGAACTCTGTAGATTTGTTAAAATGTTAGGGTACAACACAACCCTAAGAAAAAGGAACGACTTCAGAAGAGGTCGATTACCCCTCTGTGGAATACCCTCTTCTCAATTCTAAACAGATGCCTCACTGGAAAAATCGGTAGTCCAGATCAAACCTCCCATCAGATTCTATTCATAATGTACGGGGTATATTATGATCTGCCTCTGGACTACTCGACCTTGATGATGCAAGAAATGATAAATACCACTGACAGAAAAATCTCCACCCAGAAAGCCAAAGAACGCTCAAAACCATCTCTACCTCCCCTGCAGTATCAACGAATTTTTGGAGTACTTCTGGAGCCTCTACTCCTTCTAGAAAAATGGTCTTTAGAAGGTCCAACTGCCAAAATATATGCCATGACAAAAAACGTTCCAACTGAGCACGTCAATGGATATCCTTACTGCAGACCTCTGCCATCAAGACTTTTGGGATATGCTACAGATGAAACCCTAAGGTTAGCTTACATACACGATCATAGGACTCCATAACCGAGCCCTGTGACACCCCCGCGTTTAGGTGTGCCTTTAGAAACTAGGGTAGTTGAAAGAATGACAGATGAAGAATGGGCTAAGGCTTTCCAGAAGCATGAAGAAGTTCAAACCAAGTTCCTTGCTCAGAGGAAATCCATCTTCTCTACCTCAACTCCTAAAAAGAAAACAAAGAGGAAAACCACAGAGGGTACTTCAACTTCTGTTGTCGAAGCACAACAATCTCCACCTCATGCAACAGAGGTTGGATCATCTGCACCTCCCTCTCCTCCAAAGCACAAAAAGAAGAGACAATCCAAAGCCTAAGAGGAAGGGGCACCTAAACCCAAGAGGAGAAAGAGAAAGAAGAAAACTGGGAATCCTCTATCTCCTATGCAAACAATTGCAGAGGAAGGAGTAGCAGAAGACGTAGAGGAACACGTAACATAAGAAGTAGCACAAGAATCCCCTCTGCAATCTCCAAATTCGCTTAACTATGCACATCATGGGAATTTCTCTGAGTTCCTTCAACGCCCTGAATTTGCCAACATCCTTGACACTGCAGGATGGACTGCAGAAGCTCTGTCACATGAGAACGAAGAAGCCACGGAAGATCCAGATTTCACAATCTCTGGAGTTGATTCTGATCTTGATGATGATGATCAAACTCCAAGGGACAATCCGGCTGAGACCCTAGAGGTACTGCAGAACCCCTTCCTTCAACCTGGCCTTGATATTCACAGAAGAAGCCTAAAGCAAGTAATCTCTGCCTCTGACGGTACACAGGTTATGCACCCCCAAGTACAACAACTTTTTGGTACTCATCCTATGTACGACTCCCTAGGTCCAAGGGAAGAAGAGGTAACAGAAAAAGGGGAGACTAGGGTAGAAGTCTCAACCCATATGGTAGCAACAGAGGTTGAGACCATAGATGGAGAACAAGTGGTTGGATGCTTCCCAGAAGCAGAAGCAAGAAAAGATGCCTGGATTAATAGAGGCACACAACCAAAACCAACTCCCAGTGCAACCCACACTTCTATTGCCGCCAGTCTAGTGGCAGAGGGCAATATTGAAAAAGAGCAACACGGCTCGACCCCAACCCAAACCATCCGAACAGAGGAAATTCTTTCATCCTCTGTTCCATTAATAACCGGGGAAACCATTCCAGGGGAATCCTCTCTAAAGGATTCATCCGTAGTAAGTGATCTATTGCCCCGGATTACAACAGAAATCCTTGCAGAGGAATTTGCTTCCTCTACCACACGCACACAACTAGATCCACACATCTCTTCAGATGAGATTAGAGTGCACAAAGACAGAGAGACTCTAGACAACTCTCCGAGTCAAAAGAAGGATAATCTAGTACCCACCTCTGGAGTGGATCTAGACAATGTCATTCTCAGAACTTCTGTAGAGTCTGAAGCACTAGATGCTTCTGCTCGAGGATCAGAAGGAAATCCTTCCGCCCCCAACATCAAAACAAGGGCGAAAGAAGGTGTCTTAGGAATAGAGACTCACTCTGGGGACGAATGTGTTCCCCCAGAGGTTACAACGAGTTCACATGTATCAAGGGATGAGTTCCAAACCCTTGTCACCTCTATGAACCAAACAGTGAAAGATTTGCAAAGCTCTCTCAAAACTTTTGCAGAATCAAAATGGACAACCTGTCCACAGAGGTAAAACATACCGTAGCTCAGATGAAGTCCTCTGCAACAAACACTGCAACCTCTGCAGCTGCTGAATTCGGAAAAGCCGCCACCACTGCCTTCAAACAGTCTGTCAAGCACTTTCTTCAACAACTAAATGAGCAATCCTCAAAATCTAAGGGTCTTACACATGAATACCTAAAGAAGGCCTTAGACGAAGTTCAAGAGCAAACAACCAGAAATACTCAGGCCATGAAGCCTTCTGACTACATGACAAGAGCTCAAGTGACAGAACTCGGCCAAGGAATACTTGATCAGATGACCGAATTCATCAGAGCTTTCACCGCTGCCAACGCAAACTATGTCAGAGAGTTTCAAGCAAGCGTTGGCAGAATGCGCTTCAACACAGAAGCAGAGGTTGAAACACTGCTCGACCTCTGTGATGACTTATGCGCAAAGATGATTGCTGCAGGGCCTGTTCTACCAAAGAAACCAGATACATCTTGTAGGGCAGAAGTTAAAACAGATAAGGGTCAGGATGATTCTGACGATTCATCAAATCATCCTGAGGGGGAGAATCAAGGGGAGAAAAAAAGGAAGTAGCTGCAAGCAGAGGTCTACCAGAACCACCAGTGTCCGCAGAACCCCTAAACCAAATTCCCCTAACTCAAAACCAAGGAGGAAACCAACAATAGTCTACAAAGGCAACAACCACCTCTGTGGAAATGATCTCTGAAGAAACCCCTGCTAAACCCAAAAACCTGAAACCCAAAGCAAAAACAAAACCACAGAGACAACAACCATCTATGTGGAATCCATTACTGAAGAAACTCAAGTACCCAAAACAGTTCAACAGAAGACCACAGAGGCAACGACCACAAAGGCAACACCCACCTCTGTCGAATTTCCTTCTGTATTTAGAGAAGATGTCCAAATCCAAGAAGAGGTCCAACTTCTGACATCCTCCGAAGATGAACTACCTTCCCCAACACCCAAAACCAACCCAAGAACCAAAACCATTGCTCACAAAAGAAAATATATGAGCAAAACACCCGAAACCTCTCCAATAGAATCCAAATCACCAATCAAGCCCTCTGAAACTCAAGTGTCAGAACCAACAGAGGCAATCCCCAAACCAACAAAAACATCAACAACAAAGCCCTCTGAGACTCAAGCGTCAAATCCTACAGAGTCAACCCCATATCAACAAGTAGAACAGCCGAAGGCAAAAGACAAGGGAAAAGGGATTATAACAGAAGAACCGCAGAAGAAAAAGCCCAAGCATCAACCTTCGACAGAAAAACTGATGAAGAGCTCTTTCGATGCGTATAAGACACCAAGCCTGAAGAAGAAGACTGGGCTTTCGACACTACACCTCTGTCAAATATTCCTGTTCTGGATCTAAAGACAAAACCTTCAGAAGATCGAGAGGCATAAGTCAAGAACCAATTAGATGCTCTGTGCAGAACCTTACCTCAACCACAACCACCACAAATGGAAGAAGTGGTATGCAGGTACTTATACAACAGAATGGGCATAATGGATCAATCAGAACCAACCATTCAAGACCCTGACTTCCGTGCTGACCTCGAAAACCTCTTCACCAGAACAAAACCCAAGCCTAAACACGAAGTCTTCTCAACATCCTAGATCGTCAAAGTCCTATATTGTAAGTTCTCAAGAACCAGAACCTGGCCTAAACTCTCTTACAACATCTACAAGGTCAAAAGAGAGGACATATCAGAGAACCAATTTGCAGATGCATATCTTAGGAATCTCAATCATTATGATCTACCTAATCTTTTGGAATGGACGAAAGAGAACATCACAACCGAGGAAGTTCGCAGAGCCTATAGGGTGATTAGAAAGGCCATACGCGAAAAGCTTCTGCTATACAGCATGGTAGATTTCCAATTGGCTCGAGATCTTGGAGTGAAAAGCTTAAACGTTCAACCACCAGAAGACTACTGCCCTACCTCTGCTACACCAAACTCAATCATCACAAATCTAAGGGTCGGGTTAGTATTTCTAGATCCTTCTGGTAAATCAAAGTTGTTCGTAGAGATGGACTGTCAGAAGTACGCAACAAGTACTTTGACAGAGTTTAGAACGATCCTAGTGGAGCACAGAGGAACAAAGCTCATGAATCAAAGTCTTGCCGACAGACTAATAGAGGTTATCGATGCAAAAATCAACTTCCGAACTCTCTGCATCAGCTTCTATCACGAGCTCATACAAGAAGGACTCGACCACAGAAGTTTCAATGACTTCAAGGATGCCAACGTCTGAGTAAGTCAAACAGATCCTCTGTAATATTTTCTTTTTAATACAATCAAATGTAAATGCCTCTGGCATAATTTAATGTGAAAAGAAAATGTTCTTGTACTTAGAAAAAACTTGCACTTTCAAATTTTTAATTTTCACTACTTAGGGGGAGATTGTTAGCTCAAATCTCTGTTTGTGAAAGTAGTGAAAATAGTCTAAGTACAGAAGTAACCCACAGAGGCTCTGCAGAAGAACCCAAGAATACCGAAGGCAAGAATCAGCAGAAGACTGCTCGCAGAGGACCAAGCCGCAGAACCTCTGTCACCCTTGACCGAGCCTCTGCGGTTTATACTGAAGACTTGGAAGATTTACAAATATCTTTCTACTGTTCCAGGATCCGTTCATCCACTTGTTCCAGGCGTGCCCTTTCATGAACTACACGTGTCAAACTCTGATAGGGCTCTGTCAGAATTGGAACATGCGCATTAAATGAACATCGTACCTGCTACTGTGCATACGATCTGGTCTACTGTAGATCAGTCCTTATTGTCTAAAGTATGTCCCCTTTGTAGTAGTATAAATAGAAGACTCATGTTGAGTTCTTCTATTAACAAGAACATTTTTACACATTAAGCTACGCACAAACACACACACCAGCAGTTCTTTCTTGTTATGTTCTTGGTGTTCTTGATTAATATCAAATACAGTAATCTTGGAGATACTCATCTGTTCTTTACATACTGTTTACTTGATATTGTGTGTTCTTGTACCTTACATTATCTTTCAGTTCTTAAATACGCTTCCGCACCATATCTAAATCTGAACTAACTGAAAGTTAAGATCATTGTTTAAGCAAAACAGGAACCAACACGTAAGCTCAAAGGCTGTCTCTTTCGAGTACGACAAGCCAAGATCAGCAGTACCTTTTAAGTAACGAAATGTTCGTTTGACAGCAATTAAATGAGACTCTTTTGTTTTTGATTGAAATTGGGCGCATAAAAATGTTGAAAACTTTATATCTGGCCTACTAGCCATCAAGTACATTAGAGAACCTATCATCCATCGGTAGGTCATGGTATCTACATCCTTTCTGTTAGGATCGGCGTGTAACCGTGTACCGGGGGTCATGGGAGTTTTCATAGGTGATGACTGTTCCATCTGGTATTTTTAAAGAATATCCCATATGTACTTAGCCTGGTTAATGAATATCCCGGTCCACAAATGCTTAACTTAAAGACCGAGGAAAAAATTCATTTCACTTAGCATGCTCATTTGAAAATATTTTCTCATGAGTTTTGAAAAATTCTTACAGTACTGATGGTTAGTGGAACCGAAAATGATATCGTCAACATAGACTTGGACTAAAATAATGTGACCATTTTCATTCTAAATAAACAAAGTAGTGTCGGTTTTACCTTTTGAAAAACCTGCTTTGATTAAGAATGTAGACAAAGCATCATACCAGGCACGTGGAGCTTGCTTAAGACCGTATAAAGCCTTATCGAGGATATATACGTGATTTGGCTTGGAGTCATCCACGAACCCATCTGGTTGCGAGACGTAAACTTCTTCCTTGATTATGCTGTTGAGGAAGGCGGTCTTGGCATCCATTTGGAAGACGGCAAAGTTCTTGAGTACGGCGTATTCAAGGAACATATGTATGCCTTCTATTCTGGCTAACAAGCATATAACTCGTTGTAGTTAATTTCCTCTTGCTGGCGGTATCCTTTGGCCACGAGGCGTGCCTTGTTGCGGACAACGATGCCACCTTTATCTTTTTTGTTCTTAAAAATCTACTTCGTGCCGATAACCGTCTTGTTGGCCGGACGTGGGACAAGTCGCCATACCTTGAGGGCCTCAAACTGGTTGAGTTCTTCTTGCATCGCCATTACCCAGTCTGGATCATTAAGTGCTTCAGAGACGGTGTTGGGCTCGATTTTGTTTAGGAAGCCGGAAAACAAGCAGAAGTTGGCAGAGGCATCTCACGTCTGAACCGGAGTGGAGGGATCGCTGATTATCTGATGGATAGGGTGTGCTTTTTTCCATTTGATTTTGTGTGGAAGCGGTTGATGAGTCGCATGAGGGGTGCCCGGGTCCACATACGCATCGGGGGGAAGGTCTTGAACGGCATCAAGAGATGAAGGACGGTTCCTTGGAGGAGATGGAGCGGGATTCTCTGTTGGTTGAGCAACTTTCGGGGATTCAGAGGTTGACTCTTTTAAGTGGTAGAGGACGAATCTTCCGAAATGATCTATGGATTGGGCACAGGTTCCTCCGATGGAATAGTCGTTCCAGAAGTCGTGTCCGTTGAACTTTGAGGGGTTTCCAGAGTTAGAGCTGGAGTGCTTATTGAAGGCGGCAGACCGAAGAGATTCGCCGAGTTTTCTAGTTGAGCAGCTCCATCCCTAGGTTGCACAATTACACAAGGATTAGGCATATTAAATAATTCAACATAAAAATGCTCAAAAAGTAAATCTAAATCACAAAGATGTGATTTTGACGTATATGCATGATTTGGATTTACTGGAGGTTGTGTAGATCCCAAACGAAAGTGTTCGGAAGATAACACGCCAGTTCATGCAGGTTTTGAACTGAGTTGTTCAGAAGCCAAATCCGTGGCTTCGTCAAACGTCACGTTTACGCTTTCGATGACGGATTTGGTCCGTTTATTGTAAACACGGATTGCTTTAGCCTGCATAGAGTATCTGATGAACACTCCTTCATCTGCCTTGGGAATGAATTTGTCGAGGTCATCCCTGTCATTCATAACGTAGCAAGTGTACCCGAATGCCCGGAAATACTTGATGTTAGGGATTCGGTTGTTGATGATCTCATAAGGGGTTTTGGTGAACCGTTTGTTGATGATGGAATGGTTTTCTGTGTAGCAAGCGGTTCCAACTGCTTCAGCCCAGAGGAATAACAGCATCTTGGATTGTGAAAACATGGTGCGCGCGGCTTCGACTAGGGTACAGTTATGCCGTTCTACCACTCTGTTTTGCTGAGGAGTCCTTGCGGCAAAAACATTATGGGAGATACCTACTGATGTCAGGTATTCGTCCAACACGTGGTTCTTGAATTTCGTCCCGTTGTCCATCCTGATTGACTGAACTAGCTGTCGTAGGTTCAGTTGAATGGTCTTCAGATGGGTAATGATCAACTCCGGAGTTTCGTCTTTCGAGTGTAGGAACTTTACCCATGTGTAGCGTGAAAAGTCGTCGACCATTACTAGGACGTATTTCTTCTTCTTGATGCTCTAAATGCGCATTGGTCCACAAAAATCCATATGGATGAGTTCGAGGGACCGGGATGTGCTTGGAGAAGCCTTTGGCTTGTGAGTTGCTCGCTTCTTCTTTCCCATTTCGCATGCCCCGCAGAGTTTATCCTTCTCGAACTTGAGGTCAGGCATGCCTTTGACGTGTCCGCCTAGAACTAATTTATTGATGTTCTTGAAGTTGAAGTGCGAGAGTTGTCGATGCCATATCCATGCTTATTGTGAGTTGGCATTCGACATGAGGCAGACTGAATCATCGTTCTTCAGGGATGAGAGGTCGATGGTGTATAGGTTGGTTTTCTGAGTTCCAACGAGTAATTACTTTCCGTCTTCAGTACGGACGCTACACCTTTTAGGTTTGAAGTTGACCTCGAGATCTTTGTCGTAGAATTGGCCGATGTTGAACAGGTTGTGTCCCAATCCCGCGATGTATGACACCTTCTTGATGGTAATCTTGTCTTGAACGATGTCGCCATAGCCCATCATTGGCGCCTTGTCATCGTTCCCAAATATCACGTCTCCACAGTATTTCTCAGTAAAGTTCATAAGCAGCTCCCTCCTTCCGGTCATGTGCTTGGAGCATCCTAAGTCTAAGTACCAAACATGATCATCCTGCAAAAACGAGATTAGGGATTTTTAGGTACCCATTTGAAAATAGGTCCTGGAGGGTTAGGTTTAACACCTGTCTGAGGAACCCAGTTTGAATTAGGCTTCCTTTTGGGATTACGAGATTTACGCTTAGGTTTAGAGTTAAAGACATGATAAGTACCAAACCAATCAGATGCATAACGATTATCACTAAAGTCATTCAATCCAAAGTTAGAACAACACAAACAATCATGGGATAATTGAATCAACTGCTGTATTGAATAAAGTCTTAACGGAAAATTAATACTTTGTTCAACAGAATTATTCGAATCATGAAAACTACAATTATTAATGTTCTTCCTAGAATTAAGCAGAATTAAATGATTTTGACTCCGACTTGCTCTTGTTAGATCCTTTGGCTACCCACTTTGGTTTGTCTTGTTTGGCCTGACCATTTTTTTCTGAAAAATCATTAACGGCATGGTCAACAGAGTTTGAGTAGGAAGGATTTCTATCATTTGATCGACTGGTCTTTTGCCACGTCTGTGAATGTTTTTGTGAATGAGAATCTGTTGGTCCTGAAGGGCTATACAAGTTTGTAGAAGGGGGGGGGGGTTGAATACAAACACACAGATTTTACTTTTCTAAATTGTTTATTGATAAATCCTAAATCTAAACAAGTTGGAACACTAAGTTTCTTGCACTAAGAAGGAGAAGGAAATTACTAATAATAACCTATCTCAAGATAAGAAGGATGAACTTGTCCAGAGTTAGCAAGTTACTTCAAAATGAAGTGAGTTCTTCTTCTTATATACTGCATGCATTTAATGCATGGCAGTATACACTTTACACGTGGCAGCAGCTGATTGGTTGCATGTCATTGACCTTTGTTGACAACCTAAGTAGCCGCATGTTTGAACAGTGTAGTATCAGAGTGGTTGTACGATTTCAGACAATAAGGAGGTTCTTTTCTGACATATCGTACGGAGTCGTGCAAGGGTGGTTAAGACAAAAGTACTTTGTACGGAGGACTTCATGATCAACTTTTCGTTGATTCAACGATCTATCATTCTTCATCAGCGAATGATAGAGTTCAGCGATTGCTGAAGTCTTGTACTTGATACTTCACGTTGATTGGACAAATATGAGTCTTCGCTGATCTGCATCAGTTCATTAGGAGACTTGTCGCTGTTTCTTGAGTTTGATCTTCGACTTCAGCGTAGAACCTATGTTGACGTGAAACTTGTCTTCAGGGATCATAAGTAAACAACTAACTTATCAGCGATCACCATAAATACTAAACAGACTCAGAGTATTATGGTGAACAGTTTTGCTGAATGTTTAAACTAAACAACAAGAGTTCCTATCAGCGGTACTGTAAGATCCTAGTACTTATCAGCGATAGTGAAACACTGATACATATTGTTTACTTACAATTTTCACTAAGTATATAAGAGAGGGTCATTATCAAATCACTGAGGGTTTGGATCAACAATCTCCCCCTATTTGATTATGACATAGCAACAGAGAAAATTGCTATATAATGAAAACATAAGGATAAAAAGAACTCATAAAATATTTGTCCCTTTTTACTGTTTTCTGGGATCTTTTCTGTACTGATGGAGTAAAGTACGTTCGCTGAAATTTTTCTTTAAACTTTGTAAAGATTACAGAGGGAAGTGGAAAAATTACAAGTAGAGCGAATAAAATTACAAGTACAAAAGATGTAGACAGACAAGGATAGAAAGAATTACAAGGCGATCATATTCGTCAAAAGGTTCTTCCTTAATGAGTTGTTCATCAAGGGTCATTGATGTAGCAATCATCCAATCAGGGACATCTGCTCCTTGATTCTTTTTCTTCAGAGCTTCTTCAAAAATCAAGGGCTTCAGGTGTCTAGCTTTGATGTCGCGTCTGACTTCACACCAGTATAAAAGATCTCTGAGTTGTTCGATGGAAGCGATGTGGAGCTCAGAGATACGTTGAAAGTGATGGTTTCCATCGTAGTCTAGAAAGAATATACCATATGGATCACTTACAACTGTGCCAGGAATGAAAGTTTCTCCAGGTGGTAGGGAGGTGTCAAGCGCTGAGAGATCAGCATCAGGGCCAAGAACTTCAGCACGAGAGAAACCAATACCTATTTCATTCTGTATAGGAGGACCTGAATCAGAGACTTTTTTTTTTAGCAGAGACTTTTCTTTGTTGAGGAGGAAGAGGAGGAATATCCACAACAGAAGAAAGCAGGTCGATCTATTTGTTTAAGATCTTCTCGACATGGCTTTTGAACTTTGAGCGCGATCCCTGAATGGCTAATTTCGTTTCCAACCATTCAGAGAGACCAAACTTTTCTAAGGTAGCAGCATAAAAAGTTTGCTTGGTTTTGTCTTCTCTGTAGACATCCACTTCAACAACAGGAACGTCGGCGTACAGTTTTCCTCTGATGTTTGCTTTGATGATTTTGGATGGTCTAGATCGATAGGTCAGCATTTGTTTAGCCCATTCCAAAGTCGTGTCAGAGACCTTAGTCTTTTCTCTAACGATCTCTTGAGCATCATCTCATAGATGACGTTGAACATCAATGGGAACTCTTTTCAGCTTGGGGTCTTTTATTGATCGTTGAGTAAGCTTGATGGCGTATTCTCTGTCTTTTTCTTCAGCTTCCTTTCTTTCAGTGATTAGGCGTTCAGCTCTGAGGTGTTCCTTGTATTCCTTTTGGGAAATTTTGAACTTTGGAGGAACGGTAGGAAGTTGATCACGCTTTAGAATGATTCGCTGATCTTCGAGTCTCTTGATCATTGCATCTCTCTTTTCTTGATCCTCTTCACTTAGCTTTTGAGGAGCCAAGGAAGGTCTGTTTTTGTGAGAGAGAGTCTGTTCTTCAGGTTCATCAGTCTCAGAGATCAAATCCAAGACTGGGATTATGTCTTCAGCGTTGAGAGCTGGGATTATTGTTGAAGTCACAGCTGTAGGAACTTCAGTGATATCCTCAAACAGGGGAGAGGACTAGCTGAAACGCAGCGATCTTACAAGTAAGAATTTAGGTAGAACAGAGAGAGAAAGAATGGGATAGTGTATAGAGGTTTGCGGAGGTAGAGAACTAATAAAGTGTATAGAGGAGGGATGTGGAGTAAGGAGTTAGTGTACCTGACAAACCGGCTTTTTAAGCAAGATCGTCAAATTTTCATTTTCAGCGACACCTTTTCCTTTGCCTTTGTCAGCTTCAGATGCTGATGGCTTTGTCTATGTCCGCTCCCCTGAAGGTTCATTTATCAGAATCCCTTTAAGAGTTTTAGTTCTCTGAGCAGGCTTGACGATAAAAGAACCATCATCATCGTCATCTTCGTCGTCATCATTCTTTGGAGAAGAGGATGGTTCAGCATCAGACAAGTCGATGGCTTCTTCATCTTCAGCTTCAGACTCAGTTTCTTCAGCTTCTTCTTCGAGTTGCTCCCCCTCAGATACAGAGGCGAGCTTCTCGGTTCCCTCAAGGTGTTCATCTCCCTGAGGTCCAGCGGCTGCTTCAGCTTCAATTGTCTTCTCACCCTCTTCAGTGAAGCTGAGGTCTTCGGTCTTCTCTCCCCTGATAGATTCATCATGGGAAAGGTCTTCAGCGCTCTTGGAAGGGTCTTCAGCTCTTCTCCCCCTCTTTATCATGATGAGTTGGGGAGGAATGTGATGATCAGCAGCTGTGGTTTTCTCCCTGTCTTCTTGGCCAGGGACCCCGACATAAGTCTCAATCGTTGATAATCTGGTTTGAAGAGCAGAAATACCAGGATTGATTTTGACGAGTTCAGCACGATCTGCCGTAGTAAAAGATGGAGGTGCAGGGGCAGGTGCAGGGGCAGGTGCAGGGGCGGTTGTGTTGGTCAGGATCTGCGTCAACAAGTTCTGAATTGAAGAGATGTCATTCTTCATCGTGTTGACATCAGTCTTCACAGAACTCATATCAGTTTTTACTGAACTGACATCAGCCTTTACAGCAGACATATCACCTTCGAGTGTGCCAACCGATGTCTTCAACGTTGTGACTTCACTGGACATGGTGTCAACTGATTTCTGGATGTCGAGGTAGTCTGTGTAGATGTCAGCGACAACTTTGGCAAAGTCACCGAGTGATTTATCAACCTTCTCCACATCAGCTTTGGAGGCATTCTTTCCGACTTCGGTTGTAAGCTTTAAAAGATTCTCTCCAGCGGTTGTTACAGCTGAAGAGTTGCCGGAAAGAGTAGACGTGAGACCTGTCAGCTTGGTCTCTACAGTCTTCAGAGACGCGTTGTTGTCTCCTAAATTAGGACCTGTAACATATAAAAACTTGTGAACAGAGGAAAGCTCAGAAGTTTGGGGTTTAGTAACAGTGTTTAGGGGTTGTTGTATACCTGCAGGAGGATTGATGAATTCTGTTGGTCCCGAAGGACTATACAAGTTTGTAGAAGGGGGGGTTGAATACAAACACACAGATTTTACTTTTCTAAATTGTTTATTGAAAAATCATTAACAATTTACAGCTTGTTGCGGAAACAAGAATAAGGATAAACCTAAATCTAAACAAGTTGGAACACTAAGGTTTCTTGCACTAAGAGAGATAAGGAAATTACTAATAATAACCTATCTTGAGATAAGAGATTGAACTTGTCCAGAGTTAGCAAGTTACTTCAAATGAAGTGGGTTCATCTCTTTATATACTGCATGCATTTAATGCAAGTCAGTATACACTTTACACGTGTCATCAGCTGGTTGGTTGCATGTCATTGACCTTTGTTGACAACCTTACTAGCCGCATGGATGAACAATGTAGTATCAGAGTGGTTGTACGATTTCAGACAGTCGGAGGTTCTATTCTGACATTTCGTACGGAGTCGTGCAAGGGTGGTTAAGACAAAAGTACTTTATACGGAGGACTTCATGATCAGCTTTCGTTGATTCAGAGCATTATCATTATCTATTCGGCGAATGATAAAGTTCAGCGATAGCTGAAGTCTTGTACTTGATACTTCACGTTGAGTGGACAAATCTGAGTCTTCGCTGATCCGCATCAGTTCATTAGGAGACTTGTCGCTGGTTCTTGAGCTTGATCTTCGACTTCAGCGTAGAACCTTTGTTGACGTGAAACTTGTCTTCAGGGATCATAAGTAAACAAATAACTTATCAGCGATCATCATAATGACTGAACAGACTTAGAGCATTAATGGTGAACAGTGTTCGCTGAATGTTTAATTTAAAAAACGAGAGTTCCTATCAGCGGTACTGTAGGATCTTAGTACTTATCAGCGATAGTGAAACTCTGATACATATTGTTTACTTACAATTTTCACTATGTATATAAGAGTGGGTCATTATCAAATCACTGAGGGTTTGGATCAACAATCTCCCCCTATTTGATTATGACATAGCAACAAAGAAAATTGCTATTTAATGAAAACATAAGGATAAAAAGAACTCATAAAATATTTGTCCCTTTTACTATTTTCTGGGTTCTTTTCAGTACTGATGGAGTACAGTACATTCGCTGAAATCTTTCTTTAAAACTTTGAATCAGGTTACAAAGAGAAATGGAAAGATTACAAGTACAAGCGAAATAAATTACAAGTACAAAAGAATAACTGATACGATAGAGAAATAGGCGATCATATCAGTTTGTAAAGGGTTCTTCCTTAATGAGAAGTTCATCAACGGTCATTGATGTGGTGGGAATCATCCAGTCAGGAACGGTTACACCTTGTTTTCTTTTGATCAGCGCTTCTTCAAAAATCAAGGGTTTCAGATGTCGTGCCTGAGGGTCATTCCTGAAGTCACACCAGTAGATGAGATCTCTCAGCTGTTCGATGGGAGTGATGTGAAGTTCAGAGATGTGTTGAAAATGCTTTCCACCATCGTAGTCATGGAAAAATATCCCGTAGGGTTCGCTTATGACTTTGCCAGGGATGAAAGTCTCACCAGGAGGAATAGATGTGTCAAGCATGGAAAGATCAGGATCAGGACCAAGGACTTCAGCACGTGAAAAACCAATACCTGTTTCATTTGGTATGAGAGGGCCATCAATTGAAGATATAGATTTCTTCTTCTTCACTGAGGCCTTTTTTTCTGACTTTCGAGAGGAGGAGGAGGAGGAATATCCACACAGGAGTAGACTAAGTCGATTTATTTGTTGATCAGCTTTTCAACATGTTCCTTGTACTTCGACATGGACTTCTGGATGGCTAACCTGATCTCCAAGCATTTAGAGAGACCGTACTTCGTTATGGCTTCAGCATAGAATTTTTCGTACTTCTTATCTTCTCTGAATATCTCGACTTCAGCGATTGAAACAAGGGTTGTTCTTCCAGAGATGAATACCTTGTTGATTTTGGCCGGAGAGAGTCTGTAGTTGACCTTTTCTTTGCACCAGACTAAAGTGGACTGAGACAGAGTTCTCTTTTCTTCAGTTATCTTCTTGACGTTTTCCCAAAGCTGACGTTGAACATCAATGGGAACTCTTTTCATCTTGGGGTCTTTTATTGATCGTTTAGAAAGCTGGATGGCGTATTCTCTGTCCTTTTCTTCAGTTTCCTTTCTTTCAGCGATTAATCTTTCAGCTCTGAAGTGATCCTTGTATTCTGTTTTGGAAATTCTGAACTTTGGAGCAACTGAAGGAAGTTGATCACGCCTCAGAATGATTCGCTGATCCTCGAATTGCTTTATTATCTCTTCTTATCTTTTCTGATCCACTTCACTTAGCTTTTGAGGAGCTAAGGAAGGTCTGTGTCTGTGCGAGAGTAGTTGTTCTTCTGGTTCATCAGTCTCAGAGTTCAAATCTAAGACTGGGATTATTTCTTCAGCAGCAGCTGGTATTATTGGTGAAGTCGCAGTTGTGGAACCTTCAGCGATATCCTCAAACAGGGGAGAGGACTAGCTGAAACACAACGATCTTACAAGTAAGAACTTGGGTAGAATCAGAAAGAGAAAATTTGTTAAAGTGTATAGACTTGGGTAGTAGAACTGATAGTGTATGATAGAGGAGGGATGGAGTGAGAGATGTTTAGTGTACCTGACAAACCGGCTTTTCAAGCAAGATCGTCAGATTGTCATCTTCAGCGACGCTTTTGCCTTTGCCTTTCTCAGCTCCAGAGGCTGAGGGCTTTGTCTTTGTCTGCTCCCCTGAAGGTTCATTTATCGAGATTCTCTTAAGAACTTTGATCTTGGGAGCAGGTTTGACGATAAAGAAGTCATCGTCATCTTCATCATCATCATCATCATTCTTTAGAGAAGAGGATGGTTCTTTATCAGGGATGTCGACGGCTTCATCATCTTCTGCTTCGGATTCGGTTTTATCAGCTTCTTCTTCGAGTTGCTCCCCCTCAGATACAGAGGCAAGCTTCTCGGTTTCCTCAGGGTTTTCATCTCCCTGAGGTCCAGCGGTGGTTTCTTCAGCATCCTTCTCTCCCCTGATAGATTCATCATGGGAAAGGTCTTCAGCGCTCTTCTCCCCCTCTTTCTCATGATGAGTGGGGGAGGAATGGGATGACTCAGCAGCGTTGGTAGGTTCTCTGTCTTCTTGGCCAGAGATACCTATACAAACTCAAATCTTTGCTATTCTGTCTTGGAGGCCATAAATAGCAGGATTGATCTTCTCCAGCTCAGTGCGATCCGCCGCTGTGAAATTGTCAGATGCAGGGACAGGGGCAGGGGCAGGAGCAGGAGTATTCGCTTTGTGTAGTAGCTGCTCGATCATCATTTTCATCGAACTAACATCGGTCTTTACAGAGCCTAAGTCAGTCTTTACAGTAGACATATCTCCCTCTAGATGTCCAACCGATGTATTCAGCGTTGTGACCTCGCTGAACATGGATGAAACTGAATTTTTGAGAGAGGTGTAGTCTGTGTAGATGTCAGCGAGCACCTTGGCGAAGTCGCTGAGAGTTTTATCAACCTGCTTCATGTCATATGTGTAAGCTTTCTTCTCCACCACCGTTGTCAGCTTTGTAAGATTCTCTCCAGCGTTTGTTACAGCTGTAGAGTTATTTGAAAGAGTGGTGGTGGGACCTGTCAGCTTTGTCTCCACGGACTTCAGAGATGCGTTGATGTCTCCCAAATTAGGACCTGTAACATATAAGAACTTGTGAACATAGGAAAGCTCAGAAGTTTGGGGTTTAGTGACAATGTTTATGGGTTGGTGTGTACCTGCAGGAGGATTGATGAACTCGTCAAAATTACGGGTTCCTGAAAAATGTTCCATGTCATCTTCAAAAGTGCCCATGGATTGTCCTGCAGGTCCTGTCTTCATCATTTTTGGAGTATCAGCTTTAGGTTCCGTAGAAATGATGGCGGCTCCAGCGAGAACTGGAGGAGAGACCAAATAAGTAGAGGGAGGAGCGAAGGATGAGAATGGAGGTTGGGTTCTGAGTTCAGCGTTGGATTCGCTGATAAACAATTCATCAGTCTTTTGAGAGACTGAAGGAGGTTGGGTAGGTTCCAAGTTTGTAACCTCAGCGTTTAGAGACGCTGGAGTTGGGATGGAATGGATTGGTTGTTTAGGTGTGGCAGAGCGTACCACTGAACGTTCCTTCAGCTCTGCAGAAAGAGCTGAGGAGTCTTCAGCATGAGATTGCTGGGGTTGCTCCTTTGTTTTCTTGATCCTTTTAGAACCAAGTGGGGTAGATGATTGTATCCTTTTCTTAGAAGGAGAGGATTTTATGGCCAGGGTATCAACGATGGGTATTGTCGCTGAAGGAGCCACAGAATTAGAAGAAGAAGGGTTGAGAAGAGATAAAAGGGTAGAAAGACGTACCTCATTTTCAACTGGTTTGAAGTCGAGTACCTTAGGGCCAACCTGAGAGAGTTTTAGGTCACCCTCTTGCGGGTAGCTGTCCTTCAGGCCATATTCGAAGATGGCGCTGATGAATCGGGGGTAAGGAACCCATGGAGGTCTGTCAGCGGCAGAGTCTACTCTTTGCACCAAGTCATCATAGATAAGAGACGCCCAGTCAATGTGTAGACCTTTCAGCAGAGCGTATCCCATTGATTGCTGAGGTTGAGCGGCTTGGTCAGAGGAGTCGGTCTTGGCCGTCATGCAGCTGATTAAGTGAGCGAAGATGAAGTTCATCTCGCTGGGCATTTTTGACTTCTTCAGCAGGGTCAGCTTCTTCTCGGGCTTCTTGTCTCTGCCAATTTCCCATACATAGCCCATTGCATCGAAAAATGCAATAAGAGCTTCTTTGTCAGCGAGTTTCTTATGGTCAGGGAAAGGAACAAAAGGCTTTTCTTTTGTAGCGTTGGGAAAGTTCAGAGCTTTGCGAATGATGGCAGGTGTGATCTTTATCGTGCCATACTCAGTATCGCTGAGGATACAATCAATTGTTTTGGAGGGATCTTTGGCGGATGGTAACTGAGAATGTCTGGCCGTGTACCAGAACTGGGATAGTAGTAGCTGACTAGCAGGAGGTGAGATGGTCAGGGCTGTTGAAATGCAGCAATTCTTTAGGAAATTCACAGCATCTTTCAGATGTGTGACTTGCTTTCGAGGAGGAAACTCGAGAAGTGATCCTTGTATTCCTTTTTGGAAATTCTAAACTTTGGAGCAACTGAAGGAAGTTGATCACGCCTCAGAATGATTCACTGAACCTAGAATTGCTTTATTATCTCTTCTCTTCTTTTCTGATCCTCTTCACTAAGCTTTTGAGGAGCTAAGGAAGGTCTGTGTCTGTGCGAGAGTAGCTGTTCTTCTGGTTCATCAGTCTCAGAGTTCAAATCTAAGACTGGGATTATTTCTTCAGCAGCAGCTGGTATTATTGGTGAAGTCGCAGTTGTGGAACCTTCAGCGATATCCTCAAACAGGGGAGAGGACTAGCTGAAACACAGCGATCTTACAAGTAAGAACTTGGGTAGAATCAGAAAGAGAAAATTTGTTAAAGTGTATAGGATTGGGTAGTAGAACTGATAGTGTATGATAGAGGAGGGATGGAGTGAGAGATGTTTAGTGTACCTGACAAACCGGCTTTTCAAGCAAGATCGTCAGATTGTCATCTTCAGCGACGCTTTTGCCTTTCTCAGCTCCAGAGGCTGAGGGCTTTGTCTTTGTCTGCTCCCCTGAAGGTTCATTTATCGAGATTCCCTTTATAACTTTGATCTTGGGAACAGGTTTGACGATAAAGAAGTCATCGTCATCTTCGTCATCATCATCATCATTCTTTGGAGAAGAGGATGGTTCTTTATCAGGGATGTCGACGGCTTCATCATCTTCTGCTTCGGATTCGGTTTTATCAGCTTCTTCTTCGAGTTGCTCCCCCTCAGATACAGAGGCAAGCTTCTCGGTTTCCTCAGGGTTTTCATCTCCCTGAGGTCCAGCGGTGGTTTCTTCAGCATCCTTCTCTCCCCTGATAGATTCATCATGGGAAAGGTCTTCAGCGCTCTTCTCCCCCTCTTTCTCATGATGAGTGGGGGAGGAATGGGATGACTCAGCAGCGTTGGTAAGTTCTCTGTCTTCTTGGCCAGAGATACCTATACAAACTTCAATCTTTGCTATTCTGTCTTGGAGGCCAGAAATAGCAGGATTGATCTTCTCCAGCTCAGTGCGATCCGCCGCTGTGAAATTGTCAGATGCAGGGACAGGGGCAGGGGCAGGAGCAGGAGTATTCGCTTTGTGTAGTAGCTGCTCGATCATCGTTTTCATCGAACTAACATCGGTCTTTACAGAGCCTAAGTCAGTCTTTACAGTAGACATATCTCCCTCTAGATGTCCAACCGATGTCTTCAGCGTTGTGACCTCGCTGAACATGGATGAAACTGAATTTTTGAGAGAGGTGTAGTCTGTGTAGATGTCAGCGAGCACCTTGGCGAAGTCGCTGAGAGTTTTATCAACCTGCTTCATGTCATCTGTGGAAGCCTTCTTCTCCACCACCGTTGTCAGCTTTGTAAGATTCTCTCCAGCGTTTGTTACAGCTGTAGAGTTATTTGAAAGAGTGGTGGTGGGACCTGTCAGCTTTGTCTCCACGGACTTCAGAGAGGCGTTGATGTCTCCTAAATTAGGACCTGTAACATATAAGAACTTGTGAACATAGGAAAGCTCATAAGTTTGGGGTTTAGTGACAGTGTTTATGGGTTGGTGTGTACCTGCAGGAGGATTGATGAACTCGTCAAAATTACGGGTTCCTGAAAAATGTTCCATGTCATCTTCAAAAGTGCCCATGGATTGTCCTGCATGTCCTGTCTTCATCATTTCTGGAGTATCAGCTTTAGGTTCCGTAGAAATGATGGCAGCTCCAGCGAGAACTGGAGGAGAGACCAAATAAGTAGAGGGAGGAGCGAAGGATGAGAATGGAGGTTGGGTTCTGAGTTTAGCGTTGGATTCGCTGATAAACACTTCATCAGTCTTTTGAGAGACTGAAGGAGGTTGGGTAGGTTCCAAGTTTGTAACCTCAGCGTTTAGAGACGCTGAAGTTGGGATGGAATGGATGGGTTGTTCAGGTGTGGCAGAGCGTACCACTGAACGTTCCTTCAGCTCTGCAGAAAGAGCTGAGGAGTCTTCAGCATGAGATTGCTGGGGTTGCTCCTTTGTTTTCTTGATCCTTTTAGAACCAAGTGGGGTAGATGATTGTTTCCTTTTCTTAGAAGGAGAGGATTTTATGGCCAGGGTATCAACGATGGGTATTGTCGCTGAAGGAGCCACAGAATTAGAAGAAGAACGATGGGTATTGTCGCTGAAGAGATAAATGGGTAGAAAGACGTACCTCATTTTCAACTGGCTTGAAATCGAGTACCTTAGGGCCAACCTGAGAGAGTTTCAGATCACCCTCTTGCGGGTAGCTGTCCTTCAGGCCATATTCGAAGATGGCGCTGATGAATCGGGGGTAAGGAACCCATGGAGGTCTGTCAGCGGCAGAGTCTACTCTTTGCACCAAGTCATCATAGATAAGAGATGCCCAGTCAATGTGTAGACCTTTCAGCAGAGCGTATCCCATTGCTTGCTGAGGTTGAGCGGCTTGGTCAGAGGAGTCGGTCTTGGCCGTCATGCAGCTGATTAAGTGAGCGAAGATGAAGTTCATCTCGCTGGGCATTTTTGACTTCTTCAGCAGGGTCAGCTTCTTCTCGGGCTTCTTGTCTCTGCCAATTTCCCATACATAGCCCATTGCATCGAAAAATGCAATAAGAGCTTCTTTGTCAGCGAGTTTCTTATGGTCAGGGAAAGGAACAAAAGGCTTTTCTTTTGTAGCGTTGGGAAAGTTCAAAGCTTTGCGAATGATGGCAGGTGTGATCTTTATCGTGCCATACTCAGTATCGCTGAGGATACAATTAATTGTTTTGGAGGGATCTTTGGCGGATGGTAACTGAGAATGTCTGGCCGTGTACCAGAACTGGGATAGTAGTAGCTGACTAGCAGGAGGTGAGATGGTCAGGGCTGTTGAAATGCAACAATTCTTTAGGAAATTCACAGCATCTTTCAGATGTGTGACTTGCTTTTGAGGAGGAAACTAGAGAAGCGCAGAAAGGTTGTTCGTTTTGGTCCAATCTAGCTGTTCCAGAGTGAACTTAACCTGAGGAGCCTTGATAAATTCCACTTCCTCAGAATCACCGGAGATGTTCTCAGCGGTAGCAGGAATGTCAGACGATGCCATTTCTCTGTATTATCAGTTCAACCAAAGATGTTAACAAATAAGAATTATCTTAATGTGGAAAGATTTTCCATTAAGATGGTTCAAATTTTATCCATTTCCTTCAGACACAAATGTCTTAATGAAGATTAGGGTTTTTCTTGATTTTAAGAAACGAAATGTAAAACCCATTTATTCTTGTTATCCAGTTTTCTATAAAGAAATAGATTCTGGAAATGAATGAAGAACAAGTTTAAGATTTTTGCATTTAAACTTGAAGAACAACCATGAAATGGTTGTGTTCATAAAACCATGAAAGAAAATGATTTCATTTTTAAGAAGTTCTTTTGTTTGATCTTGTTAAAACAAGGAAAAGATCGGAAACAAGTTATACGCATTCGGTAATAAATAAGAACATATTAACCGTGATGTTTGATGAAGAAGATGATGAACAGTTCTTGAAGTTTTTGAGAGCACAAATGCAATAGTGATTCTTTCTTGCGGAGGAAGATTGTTCGCGTAAAATAAAAATATAAACCACGAGTTTGTTTATATAGAGAGATTAGAGAGAGAAAATCTTGAGGGGGAAAAGATTTTCATCATGACACGGACACGTGTTTGCATTTGATTGGAAGTTTGAACGAGACGTGCAAACGTGTGTCAGAAAGAGAAAACGTACCGGGGTTTATCCGTTGCAATGACGTCACAACTGTCCTTTCATATTCTTTTAGGATGTCTCTGAGGTTTTGAAAGCTCAGGGACTCTTTTACAAACATGAAGCACTGAATGAAAATATCAGTGATGGTTTTAAGAAATTTCAAAATATCGCTGTTAAGGAAGAGATATTCAGCGATGCATTTTGTTTTGAAATCTTGCATTTTCATGCGATTGTCAGAGAGAGAAAACATACCTTGATATCAGCTTAACCAAGTTTTATTCAGAGAGAAGATGATTGAATAGGTTATACGAGTTGATTTTATCCTATCGCTGAATTTTCATGTGAACCATTGAGGATTTTACCCTTCAAAGTTTAGCATTCCAAGCTCGCTGATGAGAAAGTTGAATCTTGTCTCATCAAGAGGTTTGGTAAATAAATCAGCTAACTGATAATCAGTTGGGATAAAATGAAGTTCTATATCACCATTCATCACATGATCTATGATAAAATGATATCTGATTTCTATGTGTTTGGTCTTTGAATGTAGTACTGGATTGTTTGCTATGGCGATGGCACTTGTGCTGTCGCAATAGATTGGAATTTTGGAGAGCTGAAGATCATAGTCTAGTAGCTGATTTCTCATCCACAATACTTGAGAACAACGGCTTCCAGCTGCTACATATTCAGCTTCAGCTGTGGAAGTGGACACTGAATTTTGCTTTTTACTTGTCCAACTTACCAGCTTTCCACCCATGAGCTGACATCCTCCTGTGGTGCTTTTCGTATCCATTTTGCAACCTGCAAAATCACTATCTGAATAGGCGGTTAGATCGAATCCTGAATCTTTGGGATACCAAAGACCTAGGTTCGTTGTACCTTTAAGGTATCGAAAGATTCGATTTACAGCTTTCATATGAGATAGCATAGGTTCAGCTTGATATCGTGCACAGAAACATGTTGCATACATAATATCGGGTCGGCTAGCTGTAAGATACAAGAGAGAGCCGATCATCCCACGGTACAGCGTGACATTAACATGTATTCCCTTTGAATCCTTGTCAAGTGTCAGCGGTGGTGCCATAGGGGTTTTCATAGCTGAACTATGAGTTAAATCAAATTTCTTCAGCATATCTTTAACATACTTTCCCTGATTAATAAATGTTCCTTTTTCAGTTTGCTTAATCTGAAGACCAAGGAAATATGTTAGTTCACCCATCATGCTCATTTTATACTCATCTTTCATTCTATCAGTGAAACGAGTACAAAGCTCAGGGTTAGTAGAACCAAATATAATGTCATCAACATATATTTGAACTAGAATGATATGACATTTCACTTTTCTAAAAAATAGAGTTTTGTCAATCTTACCTCGCTCAAATTTTTCAATATGGAGATAAGTAGAAACAGTGTCATACCATGCACGAGGAGCTTGCTTCAAGCCATAAAGTGCCTTATCCAGTTTATAAACATAACCTGGACGCTTAGAATCTGAGAATCCTGGAGGTTGTTCCACATACACTTCTTCATTCAGCTTTCCATTCAGAAACGCTGACTTAACATCCATCTGATGTACTTTGAAGTTTTTGTGTACATCATATGCTAAGAATAGACGAATAGATGCAAGTCTTGCTACTGGAGCAAATGTTTCGTCATAATCTATACCTTCCTCTTGTCTGTATCCCTGAGCAACAAGACGAGCTTTGTTGCGGGTTACAGTACCATGTTCGTCCAACTTGTTTCGATAGACCCATTTAGTGCCTATTACTGTTTTATCAGTTGGTCTCCGAACAAGTTTCCAAACTTTGTTTCTTTCGAATTCAGTCAGCTCTTCTTGCATGGCGCTGACCCAGTTTGGATCTTTGAGGGCATCATCTATTTTCTTTGGTTCAGTTAGAGAAATAAAGTTAACAAATAAACAAATATTACCTGCACTTCGTCGAGTCTGAACACCAGCGTTTGGATCACCAAGAATTTGATCAATTGGGTGATTTACGGTCCATCGCTGAGCCGGAGCATAAGTCGCTGACTCATCTTGAACTGGAGGAGCTGAAGATGAGGCTTCAGCTACTTCTGGAGTTTCAGCTAAGAGAGGAATACTTGCATTTGTCATTTCATTTACTGATTGCTGAGAGATAGATGGAATGTCTGAGGCATTTGGTTCAGCGATAGGTATAGTGTTTATAGGAACAGCTGAGACCCATGATGTTTCAGCTTCACTATTCTGCATGTTTGGAATGATAGGACTATCATCTTCTACTGGATGAGCATGAGGAGTTGGAATATATTCTAAATCACCAAGATGAGAAAACATCCATTGATTCAGTTCTTCAGTATCAGCGGACGGTTTAGAGTTCGCTGAACGGGAATCGTCAAACGTGACGTGAATAGTTTCTTCTACAGTTTGTCTTCTACGATTGAAGACTCTGAAGGCTTTGGAAACTGGGGAGTATCCAAGAAAGATTCCATCATCAGCCTTAGGATCAAACTTTCCAAGAGCATCTCTGTTGTTCAGTATGAAACACTGACATCCAAAGATGTGAAGAAAGCTGATTGAAGGCTTTCTCCCATGAAAGAGTTCATAGGCTGTCTTTTTGAATCTTTTAACTATCAGCGACCTGTTTTGCGTAAAACAAGCAGTGTTGACAGCTTCTGCCCAAAACTGAGTAGGCAGGTGAGAATCGCTGAGCATTGAACGTGCAGCTTCAATAATTGTTCTATTTCTTCTTTCAACGCCTCCATTTTGTTGCGGTGTTCTCACTGAAGAGAAGTTGTGAGAAATACCCTTACTCTCAAGGAAGGAATCAAGAGAACTGTTTTTGAATTCAGTCCCATGATCACTCCTTATTGAGCGAACGGTCAGATTATTCAGGGTTTCCATCTTCCGAACAAAGGTGATGAGTTCTTCAGGGGTGTCACTCTTAGAACGGAGAAACATTACCCAAGTGAAGCGAGAGAATTCATCAACTATGACCAGCGTATATTTCTTTCCAGCGATGGATTGTTTGTTAACAGGGACAAACAAATCCATATGGAGTAGTTGTAGAGGAGATGACACTGAAGAAACTTTCTTAGATTTAAAGCTTGCTTTGGTCTGCTTCCCTTTTTCACACGCTGAACATAAAGACTCTTTGGCGTATGAATGCTGAGGTAGACCAGTGACTAACTCTTTTGAAGAAAGAGTGTTCAGTGTCTTGAATTTTAGATGAGATAGCCTCTTATGCCATAGCCAGTTGACATCAGATGAGGCCTTTGAGAAGAAACAGGAGTTCTCAGTGGTTGTTGAGTCCATGTTTATTACATAAACATTTTCCAAACGATAACCGCTAAGAACTATCTTCTCCTTTTTGTCAGCGACAAAGCAGGATTCCTTAGTAAAGATTACTTTGTTATCCATGTCGCAAAGCTGACTGATGCTTAGAAGATTATGCTTCAGCCCTTCAACATATGCGACTCTTCTGAAGGAGGTTGTACCATTTGAAAGTACACCATACCCTCGGGTATGTCCTTTTCCATTTCCACCGAAAATCACAGAGGGACCCTTCTCTTCCTTGTAATCAGCGAGCAAGCTTTTCTTTCCAGTCATGTGTCTAGAGCATCCGCTATCGAGATACCAGATACCCTTCTTAACCTGCAATACAAAGGAAGATTAGTTTTTCTTGGGTACCCACTTGACCATGTATACACATTTGTCAGTGGAAGTAGTTGGAATGGAAGATTCAGCAGTCTTCGCAGCATTTGAAGATTCAGCTTTGTCTTTCTTCACTTTGGTTAATTTCTTAACTTCAGTGGTAGGATTCACCTTGACCTGATTTGCACCAGGGTTGGTCTTCTTTGCCTTGGGGGCAATCTTCACCTTAGCTATCTTTTTAGCTTTGGTGGCTGTGGGGCACTTACTAGCAATATGATCGGTAAGTCTACAGTGATAACATTTCCTATAACTAAAAATAGTTCTAGGACCATTTGAATGCTGAGCTTTTGATTTCGAATTAGAAGTGCCAGCACCAAGTAAACTATTGGCTTTAGAAATGGGACGAACATTCAGTTCTTCAGATTTCTTACCAAGGACATCCACTCTGAGTCTAGGAGTAGATCGCTGAATAGATCCAGAGATCTGCTTCCTTGATACAGAGGGATAAGTCACTGAAGCTTTAGAAGCATTCAACTTTGGTACTAAGGTATCCTTCTGAGGATTCTGGTAAATAACAATTCCTTTACCTTTGTCTTTAGAGACAGAGGTAGGTTTTGAATAAACCATTTTCTCCTTGCCTTTTGAGGAGGTAGGAGTTTCCTCAGGGACTGGTGTATTGGACGAGGAGCACTGAGAAGATGAAGTATCAGCGACTGAGGATACGAACGTTCCAAATTTAAGCATTGAACGCTCAGTGGTTGGTTTTGGAGTATCATATTTGTAACCCAGACCACGTTTATCACTTAGGGGAATCTGAGACTTTATTATCTCAGTGATCTTTGTTGAAGAATTACAAAAAAAAAAAAGGTTTGTTGGCGGGGACCTCATGGCCCCGTGGTCCACTTTTGTGGGCCCTACAAGCTCTACCTCTATGAGCCTGCACCGGAAAAGACATCCTGTCTTCCCCCGGATTCGAACCCTAGGCCTCAACCTACAGGCCCCCCAGGTGGAAGCGTTTACGGAAGAGAGGTGGCCACTAGGCCAAAGACCTAGTGGTTTTGTTGAAGAATTACACCATCCTTCAACAGTAGCTTTTTCATCTTTTAATGCAGCGATAGGTTCTGCTCGTTCGATTTTGACTAGCTGATTTAAATATACTTGATCTTGAAAATCTTCTTCAATTTTAGAAAGCTTTTCTATTTGAAGGTGGTAGTTTTTAAGCTTTTCAGCGAGATCAAGGTTTTGGTTTTCAACCACAGTTTTGCCGTTCATGGCTTCGTATAAACTTCTAGTCAAGAGATCGATCTTACGGAGACTATCAGCTTCATCAATATTTTCAATATTGGTAAAGAAAGAAGGTGATACCTGAATAGCAGAGGTTGAAGTGGAGGGAATGTCTGAACTTTCTTCCTCTTCTTCAATCTTGGCCATAAGACATAGATTTGCTTCATCATCTTCAGAATCAGATGATGATGCTTCTTCATCAGATGCAGCCCAATCAAAGTTAGCCATCAAGCCTTTACTCTTCTTCTTAAAGCTTTTCAGCTTAGCATATTTTTCTTTCAGCTTTGAATATTTGTCATCTTTATTCCTTGGAACAAAGGATTTCTTTGTAAAAGCTGAGGGTCTAGAAACTTTCTTAGACCTGCACTCGTTAGCGAAATGTCCTGTCTTTTCGCAGTTAAAACTAGTAGCAGTAGCCTTATCAACAAAAGTTGATGATCTAGGCTTGTCAGTTAAACATTTTCTTTATGGCAAATCTCCTGAACTTCTTAGTTAGGAGAGCCAAAGATTCATCATTATCTAAATAATCAGAATCTGATGACCTTTCAGAGTTACTTTCTAACTCAGTGATAGTGACCGAGGGTCGCTGAGTAGAAGGTTCCTCTGAGATTAAAGCAACATGGGTGCTTTTGGAATCTTTTACAAGACTCTTCTTAAGATGGCTCGATTGCTCATGATTCAGCAACGTGCCATATAAGGTTGAAAGGGTCATTGATTTTAGATCCTTTGACAGCTTGAGACACATAGAAATTGTCCCAACTTTCAGGTAAACATTCTAGAAACTTTGTCAGTACTTCAAAGTTAGAATATTCCTTACCAACAGTTTTCAGATCTATAATTAAACAATTAAAACGTTGGTGAACTTCAGAGAGAGATTCATTCTTACCAGAAATGAAGCTTTCGTATTGTCTTACCAGGTTGATCTTTCTTGAGTCCTGGACTTCAGACGTTCCTTCATACTGAACACTTATTGTGTCCCACATGGCTTTTGATGTTTTCAGATTCATGACGGAATGGTAGACTTCGTCAGGAAGAGCCATGGATAGTATGGATCTGGCTTTTGTATCTATAGCCACTTTCTTCTTATCTTCGTCAGTCCATTGAAAGATTTCCTTAGGGACCAGCCTTTCTGGAATAGCAGGTCTATTCTCAGCGGCTGGAACTGCAGCATCAATTCTTACAGGGATGAATGGACCATTCTCGAGATAGTAAGGCATAGTAGGGTCTACACCTTCTAGGAAGAATGTCATCCTATTTTTCCACAAGTTGAAGTTATCTCTGGAAAATCTAGGGGGTTTAGTAAGAGAACAATTGTCTATATAATTTGTGTTTGTGTTGGTGGCCATTTTCACATAATAGCAAGGAAGAGAAATATCTTAGATTAGATCTTGTTTATGAGATTAAACAAATCCGCTCTTATACCACTTGTTGGTCCCGAAGGCCTATACAAGTTTGTAGAAGGGGGGGTTGAATACAAACACACAAATTTTACTTTTCTAAATTGTTTATTGATAAATCATTAACAATTTACAGCTTGTTGTGGAAACAAGATCAAGGATAAACCTAAATCTAAACAAGTTGGAACACTAAGGTTTCTTGCACTAAGAGAGATAAGGAAATTACTAATAATAACCTATCTTGAGATAAGAGATTGAACTTGTCCAGAGTTAGCAAGTTACTTCAAATGAAGTGGGTTCATCTCTTTATATACTGCATGCATTTAATGCAAGTCAGTATACACTTTACACGTGTCATCAGCTGGTTGGTTGCATGTCATTGACCTTTGTTGACAACCTTAGTAGCCGCATGGATGAACATTGTAGTATCAGAGTGGTTGTATGATTTCAGACAGTCGGAGGTTCTATTCTGACATTTCGTACGGAGTCGTGCAAGGGTGGTTAAGACAGAAGTACTTTGTACGGAGGACTTCATGATCAGCTTTCGTTGATTCAGAGCATTATCATTATCTATTCAGCGAATGATAAAGTTCAGCGATAGCTGAAGTCTTGTACTTGATACTTCACGTTGAGTGGACAAATCTGAGTCTTCGCTGATCCGCATCAGTTCATTAGGAGACTTGTCGCTGGTTCTTGAGCTTGATCTTCGACTTCAGCGTAGAACCTTTGTTGACGTGAAACTTGTCTTCAGGGATCATAAGTAAACAACTAACTTATCAGCGATCATCATAATGACTGAACAGACTCAGAGCATTAATGGTGAACAGTGTTCGCTGAATGTTTAATTTAAAAAGCGAGAGTTCCTATCAGCGGTACTGTAGGATCTTAGTACTTATCAGCGATAGTGAAACTCTGATACATATTGTTTACTTACAATTTTCACTATGTATATAAGAGAGGGTCATTATCAAATCACTGAGGGTTTGGATCAACAAATTCATCAAAATTGCAGGTTCCTGAGTAAGGTTCCATATTGTCAGCGAGAGAACCTGAACGTATGATCATCTCTGCAGGTCCTACTTCCGTCGTTCCTTTAGCTTCTGGAGGAATGACAGGTGCATCAGTGATAACTGGAGTTGTGTTCAAATGAGTGGAGGGAGAAGCGAAGGAGAAGAATGGAGGTTGGTTATTGAGTTCAGCGTTGGAATCGCTGAGAATCACTTCATCAGTCTTTTGAGAGACTGAGGAGGTTGGGTAGTTTCCAAGTTTGTAACCTCAGCGTTTGGAGACGCTGAAGTCGGGATAGAGTGGATGGCTTGTTCAGGTGTGGCAGAGCGTACCACTGAACTTTCCTTGAGCTCAACAGGAGGAGCTGAGGAGACTTTAGCAGGAGATTGCTTGGGTTGCCCCTTGGGTTTCTTAGTTCTTTTAGAACCAAGTTGGGTGTCAGAATGTTTCCTTTTAAGAGGAATGGAGGTTGCAGCTGGGGTATCAGTGGTAGGTTTGTCCGCTGAAGGAGCTGCAGAAGTAGAAGAAGTAGAAGGATTTAGAGGAGTTAAGAGTGTAGAAAGACGTACCTCATTCGCCACTGATTTGAAGTCGAGTATCTTAGGACCAACCTGAGAAAGTTTCAGGTCACCCTCTTGAGGATAGCTGTCCTTCAGGCCTTTTTGGAATATGGCGCTGATGAATCGAGGATACGGAACCCATGGAGGTCTGTCAGCGACGGTGTCCACTCTAAGTACCAGGTCATCATAGATGATCGATGCCCAGTCTATATGTAGACCTTTCAGCAATGCATATCCCATTGCTTGCTGAGGTTTAGCGGCTTGGTCAGAGGAGCCGCTCTTGGCAGTCATGCAGCTGATCACATGGGCGAAGATGAAATTCATCTCGCCGGGCATTTTCGATTTCTTTATAATGGTCAGCTTCTTCTCGGGCTTCATATCACTTCCAGTTTCCCATACATAGCCCATTGCATCAAAGAATGCAATGATGGCTTCCCTGTCTGAGTTTTTCTTGGGGTCAGGGAGGGGAACGAAGGGTTTTTCTTTGGTTGCTATGGGAAGGCTGAGGGCTTTGCGAATGATGGCAGGGGTGATCTTCATGGTGTCATATTCGATATCGCATAGGATGTAGTCAATTGTTTTGGAGGGGTCTTTGGCTTATGGTTACTGAGAGTGTCTGGCAGAGTACCAGAATTGTGATAGCAAAAGCTGATGTGCGGGAGGGGTTATGGTCAGGGTTGTGGAGATGCAGCAATTCTTGAGGAATTTCACAGCATCATCTAGATGTGTGACTTGCTTTCGAGGAGGAAACTCGAGAAGCACATAAAGGTTGTTTACCTTAGTCCAATCTAGCTTATCAAGAGAGAACTTGACCTGAGGAGCCTTGAGGATATCCACTTCCTCAGCAGCAGTGTTTTCAGCGATGGTGTTCTTGGGAATGTCAGAAGATGCCATTTTCTGTATATCAATTCAACCAAATATTAACAAATAAGAATAATCTTAATGTGGAAAGATTTTCCAATAAGATGGTTCGAATTTTGTCCATTTCATTCAGACAAAATGTCTTAATGAAGATTAGGGTTTTTCTTGTTTTTGAAAAACGAAATTTCAAACCCAATAAAAATATTGTTTTCCAGTTTCCTTTGAAGATTGGGATTCTGGAAAAACGAATGAAGAACAAGTTTAAGATTTTTGCATTTAAACTTGAAGAACAACCATGAAACGGTTGTGTTCATAAAACCATGAAAGAGAATGATTTCATTTTTGAGAAGTTCTTTTGTTTGATCTTTTTAAAACAATGAGAAGATCAGAAACAAGTTATTTGCATTTGGTAAATAATAAGAACATATTAACCTTTGATGTTTGAAGAAGATGAACAGTTGTTCTTGAAAAATCGAGGGCAAAATGCAACAGTGAATCCTTTCTTTGCTTGGAGGAGAAGTTCGCGTAAAAGGAAAATATAAACGAAGAATTTGTTTATATAGAGAGATTTTAGAAAGAGAAAATCTTGAGCGGGAAAAGATTTTCATCATGACACGGACACGTGTTTGCATTTGATTGGCGAGTAAATGAAACGTGCAAACGTGTGTTAGAAAGAAGAACGTGCCAGGGCTTATCCGTTGTAATGACGTCACAACTGTCCTTTCATATTCATTGCTGTCTCTGAGGTTTTGAAAAACACAGGGATACTTTTGAAAATATGAAGCACTGAATTTAGAAATATCAGTGAAGGTTTTTAGAACTTTCAAAGTATCGCTGATAAGGAAGAGATATTCAACGATGTAATTTATTTTGAAATCTTGCATTTACATGCGATTGTCAGAGTGAGAAAAACAAACCTTGATATCAGCGAATCAAGTTTATCCAGAGAGAAGATGATAGAATAGGTTATACAAGTTGATTTTATCCCGAAGGCTATACAAGTTTGTGTTGATCCAAACCCTCAGTGATTTGATAATGACCCTCTCTTAAATACTTAGTGAAAATTGTAAGTAAACAATATGTATCAGAGTTTCACTATCGCTGATAAGTACTAAGATCTTACAGTACCGCTGATAGGAACTCTCGCTCTTTAGATTAAACATTCAGCGAACACTGTTCATCATTAATGCTCTGAGTCTGTTCAGTCATTATGATGATCGCTGATAAGTTAGTTGTTTACTTATGATCCCTGAAGACAAGTTTCACGTCAACAAAGGTTCTACGTTGAAGTCGAAGATCAAGCTCAAGAACCAGCGACAAGTCTCCTAATGAACTGATGCGGATCAACGAAGACTCAGATTTGTCCACTCAACGTGAAGTATCAAGTACAAGACTTCAGCTATCGCTGAACTTTATCATTCGCTGAATAGAAAATGATAATCGTTGAATCAACGAAAGATGATCATGAAGTCCTCCGTACAAAATACTTTTGTCTTAACCACCCTTGCACGACTCCGTACGAATTGTCAGAAAAGAACCTCCGAATATATGAAATCGTACAACCACTCTGATACTACACTATTCATCCATACGGCTACTAAGGTTGTCAACTAAGGTCAATGACATGCAACCAACCAGCTGATGACACGTGTAAAGTATATACTGAATTGCATTAAATGCATGCAGTATATAAAGAGATGAACTCACTTCATTTGAAGTAACTTGCTAACTATGGACAAGTTCACATCTCTTATCTCAAGATAGGTTATTATTAGTAATTTCCTTATCTCTCTTAGTGCATGAAACCTTAGTGTTCCAACTTGTTTAGATTTAGGTTTATCCTTAATCTTGTATCCGCAACAAGCTGTAAATTGTTAATGATTTATCAATAAACAATTTAGAAAAGTAAAATCTGTGTGTTTGTATTCAACCCCCCCCCCCCCCTTCTACAAACTTGTATAGGCCTTCGGGACCAACAAGTGGTATCAGAGCGGATTTGTTTAATCTCATAAACAAGATCTAATCTAAGATATTTCCCTTCCTTGCTATTATCTGAAAATGGCCACCAACTCAAACACACATTATATAGACAATGGTTCTCTTGCAAAACCCCCTAGATTTTCCAGAGACAACTTCAACTTGTGGAAAAATAGGATGACACTCTTCTTAGAAGGTGTAGACCCTACTATGACTTACTATCTTGAAAACGGCCCACACATTCCTGTAACAATTGATCCTTTAGTTCCAGCCACTGCAACTAGACCCGCTATTCCAGAAAGGCTGATTCCTAAGGAAATACACATGTGGACCGACGAAGATAAGAAGAAAGTGGCTATAGATACAAAAGCCAGATCCAGACTATCCATGGCCCTTCCTGACGAAGTCTACCATTCCGTCATGAACCTGAAATCATCAAAAGCCATGTGGGACACAATATGTGTTCAGTATGAAGGAACGTCTGAAGTCCGGGACTCAAGAAAGATCAACCTGGTAAGACAATATGAAAGCTTCATTTATGGTAAGAATGAAACTCTCTCTGAAGTTCACCAACGTTTTAATTGCTTAATTATAGATCTAAAAACTGTTGGTAAGGAATATTCTAACTTTGAAATGCTGACAAAGTTTCTAGAATGTTTACCTGAAAGCTGGGACAATTTTTCCATGTGTCTCAAGCTGTCAAAGGATCTTAAATCAATGACCCTTTCAACCTTATATGGTACATTGCTAAATCATGAGCAATCTAGCCATCTTAAGAAGAATCTTGTAAAAGATTCCAAAAGCACTCCTGTTGCTTTAATCTCAGAGGAACCTTCTACTCAGCGACCTTCGGTCACTATCACTGAGTTAGAAAGTAACTCTGAAAGGTCATCAGACTCTGATTCTTCAGATGATGATGAATCATTGGCTCTCCTAACTAAAAAGTTCAGGAGATTCGCCAAGAAGAAAATGTTTAGAAAGAACAAACCTCTTTCTATAACTGACAAGCCTAAATCATCAACTTTTGTTGATAAGGCTACTGCTACTTGTTTCAACTGCGAAAAGACAGGTCATTTCGCTAATTAGTGCAGGTCAAAGAAAGTCATGAGACCTTCAGCTTTCCCAAAGAAAAACTTTGTTCCAAGGAATAAAGATGACAAATACTCAAAGCTGAAGGAGAAGTATGCAAAGTTGAAAAGCTTTAAGAAGAAAGGCAAAGGCCTGATGGCTGACTATGATTGGGCTGCTTCTGATGAAGAAGCATCATCATCTGACTCTGAAGATGATGAAGCAAATCAATGTCTCATGGCCAAGATTGAAGAAGAGGAAGAAAGTTCAGACATTCCCTCCACTTCAACATCTGCCATTCAGGTGTCACCTTCTTTCTTTACCAATATTGCAAATATTGATGAAGCTGATAGTCTCCGTAAGATCGATCTCTTGACTAGAAGTTTATACGAAGCCATGAACGACAAAACTGTGGTTGAAAACCAAAATCTTGATCTCGCTGAAAAGCTTAAAAACTGCCACCTTCAAATAAAAAAGCTTTCTAAAATTGAAGATGATTTTAAAGATCAAGTCTATTTAAATCAGCTAGTCAAAATCGAACGAGCAGAAGCTATCGCTGCATTAAAAGCTGAACAAGCTACTGTTGAAGGATGGTGTAATTCTTCAACAAAGATCACTGAGATAATTAAGGCTCAGATTCCTCTGAGTGATAAACGTGGTCTGGGTTATAAATATGATACTCCAAAACCAACCACTGAACGTTCAATGCTTAAATTTGGAACGTTCGTATCCTCAGTCGCTGACACTTCATCATCTCAGTGCTCCTCGTCCATTACACCAATCCCTGAGGAAACTCCTACCTCCTCAAAAGGTAAGGAGGAAAAGGTTTATTCAAAACCTACCTCTGTCTCTAAAGACAAAGGTAAAGGAATTGTTATTTATCAAAATCCTCAGAAGGGTACCTTAGTACCAAAGCTGAATGCTTCTAAAGCCTCAGTGACCTACCCCTCTGGATCTAGAAAGCAGATATCTGGATTTATTCAGCGATCTACTCCTAGACTCAGAGTGGATGTCCTTGGTAAGAAATCTGAAGAACTGAATGTTCGTCCCATTTCTAAAGCCAGTAGTTTACTTGGTGCTGGCACTTCTAATTCGAAATTAAAAGCTCAGCATACAAGTGGTCCTAGAACTACTTTTAGTTATAGGAAATGTTATCACTGTGGACTTACCGATCATATTGCTAGTAAGTGCCCCACAACCACCAAAGCTGAAAACATAGCTAAGGTGAAGATTGCCCCCAAGGCAAAGAAGACCAACCCCGATGCAAATCAGGTCAAGGTGACTCCTACCACTGAAGTTAAGAAATTAACCAAAGTGAAGAAAGACAAAGCTGAATCTTCAAATAATGCGAAGACCGCTGAACCTTCTATTCCAACTAGCTCCACTGACAAATATGTATACATGGTTAAGTGGGTACCCAAGCAAAACTAATCTTCCTTTGTAAATGCAGGTTAAGAAGGGTATCTGGTATCTCGATAGCGGATGCTCTAGACACATGACAGGAAAGAAAAACCTGCTCGCTGAATACAAGGAAGAGAAGGGTCCCTCTGTGTCTTTTGGTGGAAATGGAAAAGGACACACCCGAGGGTATGGTGTACATTCAAATGGTACAACCTCCTTCAGAAGAGTCGCATATATTGAAGGACTGAAACATAATCTTCTGAGCATCAGTCAGCTTTGCGACATGGATAACAAAGTGATTTTCACTAAGGAATCCTGCTTTGTCACTGACAAAAAGGAGAAGATAGCTCTCAGCGGTTATCGTTTGGAAAATGTTTATGTAATAAACATGGACTCAACAACCACTGAGAACTCCTGTTTCTTCTCAAAGGCATATTCTGATGTTAAATGGCTATGGCACAAGAGGCTCTCGCATCTAAATTTCAAGACACTGAATACTCTTTCCTCCAAAGAGTTAGTCACTGGTCTACCTCAGCATTCATACGCCAAAGAGTCTTTATGTTCAGCGTGTGAAAAAGGGAAGCAGACCAAGGCAAGCTTCAAGTCAAAGCAAGTCTCCTCAGTGTCATCTCCTCTACAACTACTCCATATGGATTTGTTTGGCCCTGTTAACAAACAATCCATCGCTGGAAAGAAATATACGCTGGTCATAGTTGATGAATTCTCTCGTTACACATGGGTAATGTTTCTCCGTTCTAAGAGTGACACCCCTGAAGAACTCATCACCTTTGTTCGGAAGATGGAAACTCTGAACAATATGACTGTTCGCTCAATAAGGAGTGATCATGGAATTGAATTCAAAAACGGTTCTCTTGATTCCTTCCTTCAGAGTAAGGGTATTTCTCACAACTTTTCGTCAGTGAGAACACCGCAACAAAATGGAGTCGCTGAAAGAAGAAATAGAACAATTATTGAAGCTGCATGTTCAATGCTCAGCGATTCTCACCTGCCTACTCAGTTTTGGGCAGAAGCTGTCAACACTGCTTGTTTTACGCAAAACATGTCGCTGATAGTTAAAAGATTCAAAAAGACATCCTATGAACTCTTTCATGGGAGAAAGCCTTCAATCAGCTTTCTTTACATCTTTGGATGTCAGTGTTTCATACTGAACAACAGAGATGCCCTTGGAAAGTTTGATCCTAAGGCTGATGATGGAATCTTTCTTGGATACTCCTCAGTCTCCAAAGCCTTCAGAGTCTTCAACCGTAGAAGACAAACTGTAGAAGAAACTATTCACGTCACGTTTGATGAATCCCGTTCAGCGAACTCTAAACCGTCCGCTGATACTGAAGAACTGAATCAATGGATGTTTTCTCGTCTTGGTGATTCAGAAGAAGTTCCCACTCCTCATGCTCACACCGTAGAAAATGATGGTCCTACTATCATTCCAGATATGCAGAATAGTGAAGCTGAAACATCTTGGGTTTCAGCTGTTCCTATTAACACTATACCCGCAGTTGATCCAAATATCTCAGAAATTCCATCTATTTCTCAGCAATCAGTGAATGAAGTGACAAATGCAAACATTCCTCTCTTAGCTGATAATCCAGAAGTAGCTGAAGCCTCATCTTTAGTTTCTCCAGTTCAGACTGAGTCAGCGACGTATGCTCCGGCTCAGCGATGGACTGTAAATCACCCAATCGATCAAATTCTTGGTGATCCAAACGCTGGTATTCAGACTCGTAGAAGTGCAGGTAATATTTGTTTATTTGTTAACTTTATTTCTCTAACTGAACCAAAGAAAATAGATGATGCCCTCAGAGATCCAAACTGGGTCAGCGCTATGCAAGAAGAGCTGACTGAATTCGAAAGAAACAAAGTTTGGAAACTCGTTCGTAGACCAACTGACAAAACGGTGATAGGCACTAAATGGGTCTATCGAAACAAGTTGGACGAACATGGTACTGTAACTCGCAACAAAGCTCATCTTGTTGCTCAGGGATACAGACAAGAGGAAGGCATAGATTATGACGAAACATTTGCTCCAGTAGCAAGACTTGAATCTATTCGTCTTTTCTTAGCATATGCTGTACACAAAAACTTCACTGTACATTAGATGGATGTTAAGTCAGCGTTTCTGATTGGAAAGCTGAATGAAGAAGTTTATGTGGAACAACCTCCAGGATTCTCAGATCCTAAGCGTCCAGGTTATGTTTATAAACTGGACAAGGAACTTTATGGCTTAAAGCAAGCTCCTCGTGCATGGTATGATACTCTCTCTACTTATCTCCATATTGAACAATTTGAAAGAGGTAAGATTGACAAAACTCTATTTTTTAGAAAAGTGAAAGGTCATATCATTTTAGTTCAAATATATGTTGATGACATTATATTTGGTTCTACTAACCCTGAGCTTTGTACTCGTTTCGCTGATAGAATGAAAGATGAGTATAAAATGAGCATGATGGGTGAACTAACATATTTCCTTGGTCTTCAGATTAAGCAAACTGAAAAAGGAACTTTCATTAATCAGGGAAAATATGTTAAAGATATGCTGAAGAAATTCGACTTACCTGAAAGTTCAGCTATGAAAACCCCTATGGCACCACCGCTGACACTTGATAAGGACACAAAGGGTGTTCCTGTCAATGTCACGCTGTACCGTGGGATGATCGGCTCACTATTGTATCTTACAGCTAGCCGACCCGATATTATGTTTGCAACATGCTTGTGTGCACAATATCAAGCTGAACCTAAGATATCTCATATGAAAGTTGTAAAGCGAATCTTTCGATATCTTAAGGGTACAGCGAATCTAGGCCTTTGGTATCCCAAAGACTCAGGATTCGATCTAACCGCCTATTCAGACAGTGATTTTACAGGTTGCAAAATGGATAGGAAAAGCACCACAGGAGGATGTCAGCTCCTGGGTGGAAAGCTGTTAAGTTGGACAAGTAAGAAGCAAAACTCAGTGTCCACTTCCACAGCTGAAGCTGAATATGTAGCCGCTGGAAGCTGTTGTTCTCAAGTCTTGTGGATGAGAAATCAGCTACTAGACTATGATCTTCAGCTCTCCAAAATTCCAATCTATTGCGACAGCACTAGTGCCATCGCTATAGCAAACAATCCAGTGCTACACTCAAAGACAAAACACATAGAAATCAGATATCATTTTATCAGAGATCATGTGATGAATGGTGATATAGAACTTCATTTTATCCCAACTGATTATCAGTTAGCTGATTTATTTACCAAACCTCTTGATGAGACAAGATTCAACTTTCTCATCAGCGAGCTTGGAATGCTGAACTTTGAAGGGTAAAACCTTCAGCGGTTCACATTAATCAGCGATAGGATAAAATCAACTCGTATAACCTATTCAATCATCTTCTCTCTGAATAAACTTGGTTAAACTGATATCCAGGTATGTTTTCTCTCTGACAAACGCATGAAAATGCAAGATTTCAAAACAAATGCATCGCTGAATATCTCTTCTTTAACAGCGATATTTTGAAAGTTCTTAAAACATTCACTGATATTCTCTATTCAGTGCTTCATGTTTTTCAAAAGAGTCCCTGAGCTTTCAAAACCTCGGAGACATCCTAAAAGAATGTGAAAGGACAGTTGTGACGTCATTGCAACGGATAACACCAGGCACGACTTCTTTCTGACACACGTTTGCACGTTTCGTTCAAATTTCCAAACAAATGCAAACACGTGTCCGTGTCATGATGAAAACCTTTTCCCGCTCAAGGTTTTCTCTCTCTAAAACTCCCTATATAAACAACTCTTGGTTTATATTTGTCTTTTACGTGAACAATCTTTCTCCGCAAGAAAAGAATTACTGTTGCATTTGTGCTCTCAAATCTTCAAAGAACTGTTCATCGTCTTCTTCATCAAAACATCAAGGTTAATATGTTCATTTTTTTCAAATGCAGATAACTTGTTTCTGATCTTATCATTGTTTTAAACAAGATCAAACAAAAGAACTTCTTAAAAATAAAATCATTTCTTTCATGGTTTTATGAACACAACCATTTCATGGTTGTTCTTCAAGTTTTAAATCTTAATCTTAAACTTGTTCTTCATTCGTATCCAGATTTTTTGAAACTGGAATACAAGACTTTATGGGTTTTACATTTCGTTTCAAAATCATGAAAAACCCTAATCTTCATTAAGACATTTATGTCTGAATGAAATGGACAAAATTCGAACCATCTTAATGGAAATTCTTTCCATATCAAGACAATTCTTATTTGTTATAATCTTTGGTTGAACTGATAATACAGAGAAATGGCATCTTCAAAGATCAATGTTACCGCTGAGTCCATCTCCGCTGACTCTGAGGAAGTGGACATCATCAAAGCCCCTCAGGTTAAATTCAAGCTGGATCAACTAGATTGGACCAAGGTCAACAACCTCTCTGCGCTTCTCGAGTTTCCTCCTCGAAAGCAAGTCACACATCTGGATGATGCTGTGAATTTCCTGAAAAACTGCTACATTTCAACAGCCCTGACCATCACACCTCCTGCAAGTCAGCTACTACTATCCCAGTTCTGGTACTCTGCCAGACACACTCAGCTACCCTCCGCCAAAGATGCATCCAAAACCATCGATTGCATACTCAGCGATACTGAGTATGGCATAATTAAGATAACCCACGATATCATTCGAAAAGCCCTGAACTTTCCCAATGCTACCAAAGAAAAACCATTTGTTCCATTCCCTGACCATAAGAAGCATGCTGACAGAGAAGAAATCATTGCTTTCCTCGACGCAATGGGTTACATCTGGGAAACTGGAAGGGACAAGATGTAACACCCCGCTTACCACGACACAATATTGTCCGCTTTGCCCCACTGGCTCACGGCTTTGTTCTTGGCGACCTGGCAAGGACTTCGCAAGGACTTCCCAGGAGGTCACCCATCCTGGTACTACTCCCACCCAAGCACGCTTAACCACAGAGTTCCCAAGGAACCCGCATGCTTGTGGCCCCAAAACGCGTTGTGTCTGGTAAGGCCAAGGTTTACTAATATACCCAGCATCTCTCCTGTCCACGGCCGATGTGGGATATGCCTAAGGTGTTACACACCCCCCCCCCTTAGGGACTCATCGTCCTCGATGAGGTTTTCCCCACCATCCCGAACGGCACAGGAGTGGCTCTGATACCATTTGTAACACCCCGCTTACCACGACACAATATTGTCCGCTTTGCCCCACTGGCTCACGGCTTTGTTCTTGGCGACCTGGCAAGGACTTCGCAAGGACTTCCCAGGAGGTCACCCATCCTGGTACTACTCCCACCCAAGCACGCTTAACCACAGAGTTCCCAAGGAACCCGCATGCTTGTGGCCCCAAAACGCGTTGTGTCTGGTAAGGCCAAGGTTTACTAATATACCCAGCATCTCTCCTGTCCACGGCCGATGTGGGATATGCCTAAGGTGTTACACACACCCAGTTGTAAAGCCCGTATCCCGGTATGTATTCTCGTTATTCCTTTTTTTTTAAAGGAGCATTTAATTAATTAATGTGGTTTCCGTTAGCGGGGTTAGCCGAGTCGGGCCAAAAAGTTAAGTGAAGTAACCTTTGTGGGATTTTGCTAAGAAGTGTAAGTTGAGGGGCTGTTTGGGACTTTCTCCATAGTGGGGCAAGAGGATCGGCCAAGAGGCACGACCCCTCCGCTCCCCTTCGGTTTCATCTTAACAATCCTCCCCCAAAACCCTTATCCATTTTCTTTCCCTTCCCCTTGTTGTTTTCGGCCAAGAAGAAAGGGAAGTGAAACCGAGAAGAAAAGAGAGAGAGACCGAAAGAGAAAGAGAGCGAGAGTCGAGAGGAGGAAGGAGGCGATCACCGGCGTGAGGGAACCAGCATCGGGACTGGTCGGAAAGGAGGAAGAAGAAGGATTCCGTTAAGGTAAGTGTCCCGTTCGTTTTATTGATGTTTTCTTCGTCGGAAATTGTAAACCGCAACCACCGTGTCACCGCCAATCACCACCACCTCCGGAGGCGGCAGTGGGTGGTGCTTGGTGTGTTTCAGACCACGGTAACCCTAAAACAGTAAGTCAAGTTGTTTTGCGGGTCTGTTTGGATTAAGACGTCTTATTGGGATCAAGTTCAAAAGGTTATCATTTTATGTAATTTTTTAGTGTTCTGTCCAGTTCTTCAATCGTGCGTAACTTTCGCGTCGTAACTCGGATTGAGGCGAATCCGGTGCCCACGGTTCACATTCTGTGTCGGGCACGTTTTTCGTGTTTTAGAGAAAGTTTGGTTCGGCCTCTAGCTAGGCGAAAAAGTGTGGTTTTTACAGCAGGTCGGGATTTTAGACAGCTTTCTGTCCCTGTTTTGTATGGAGCATAACTCCTGATAGGAATGTCGGATTGGGATGAAACTGGTGTCAAAAGTTCCCATTCTGAGCCTAGTAACTTTTCTATGTGTTGGGGAAAAACCAGTTCGGACCGTAGCCTATGCAAATCGTCGTTTTGTACTGAAAGGTTCTGTTTCTCGCTGTTCTGCGAATCGTTCTTGTAAAATCCATATTAAATTATAGAAAAATTGTTAGGACGCGTGTGATACGTCTCTGGAACCGTGAAACTTAGAACTTCGTGATTATGGAATTTGATTTCTGTATTTATCAGTTTTTAGGGGGTAAATCAGGTCCCGAACAGACCCGTGTTTTAGATAAAAAGCTGGAATGTTTAGTCTTATAAAATCTAGTAAAGGTGTCGTGAGTTGGGTCCTTCCGTTGACGTTTTTAGTGCGTAATTAGGTGGGAAAATGTGAGGAAGGTTGACTTGCTGGTGTTGCGGCTCGGGGGCGCGTCGCTTTGCTTTGAGGTGAGTTCTCTCACCGCGTAGTTAGGAATTTCATGTATGTCGTTCTTTTGTGCTACATGTTATTACGTGTATTTATGTGCTTACATGAATTAGATGGGATGTGATAACTGGTTGTGATTTGTTAAATTCGTATGTGGAATATATATATATATATGCATGTGTACACCTCGGTGGGACTGAGGGGCTCGGTGGGACCGAGGGCTTGGTGGGACTAAGCTAGTACAGTAATCTTTACTCGGTGGGACCGAGGGCTTGGTGGGACTAAGCTAGTACGGTAATCTTTACTCGGTGGGACCGAGGGCTCGGTGGGACTGAGCTTGTATTAATGTGTTTTGTGTACTCGGTGGGACCGAGGTTCGTATTTATATAATAATCATTATGTGGTTTGATATTCTTAGTGATGGTGATGTTGCCTACTTGCGAGTAGGGGTGATATGCGTGGGGTTGCTACCTACGTGTGTGGTTGGATTCACTAAGCGTTTAGCTTACCCTTCCCCAATATGTTGTGACTGCAGGTGCGAGCGGCAGTCGGGCTTGACGGTACACACAAAGCGCAGGCGTCGGGAATTGTTGGAATTTACACTTTTGAACTTTTAGATTTTATTTATAATATTTCCGCTGCATAAATTCTTTTGACTGTTTGAGTTGACGATATTAACTTTAATTGAGTTACGGTTTATTAAAAATGTGGTTGTGTTATAATGGAATATATGTTTTAGAAAATTTAAATTTCCTTGTAATTTTTGGGACGTTACAACTTGGTATCAGAGCACAGCTTGAGTGAATCAAACACATCTCGGTGTGTTTGGTCTCAAGTTGCGGCTATGAAATTTTTAAACTCTCTTATTAAAATCTTTGAAAATAAATGAACGGAGGAAGCCCGTTTGGGAAACGGTGATCGTGGGCGCAGTGTGTACAGTCAGCCGACGCCAATTGGGAAGGTACAGCACTTAGTGTATTTATTGCTTTCTAAGCATAGGGTATGCATGCTAGATTGCCGAGGTTGTTTACGCTGTACTGTACGATGACTGCTTGCTAGTAGGAATCAATGCTAGTTATAGTAGGTTGTCAAGTGAAGGCCCTATAGGTTGCATGCAGTAAGAATCATATAGCCTTAGAATATTTGATTTAGTTCTATTGCGCAGCTCTTGTTTGAGTCCAACCGTTCTAGGATAGAATCTTGTATTCGAATGTCTATTTGATTCACGGTGCGTGCGACTGGGTATTCGTGAGGCAACTCGTTATGGCTAACAGGGATTCCGTTGTAGCAAGAGTAGTGGGATGAGATGAAATTCCTAGTGAGCTGGGAATAGTGTTTACATATGAGTACGTATGCTAGATTGCTTTCTAGAACATAGGAGTATGTATGCTAGATTGCTTACGTGGATTTTGTGGTACTGTATACTTGTTACTTGCTATTAGGAACTCATGCTAGCCTTGATAGGTTGTTATGTGAATGCACCTTAGGTTGTATACAGTAGGAACTAAATAGCCTTAGAATGTTGGATTTAGTTCTATTGCGCAGCTCTTGTTTGAGTCCAACCGTTGTAGGATAGAATTTTATATTCGAATGTCTATCTGGTTTCACTGTATACGACTGTGCGTTTACGAGGCGACTCATCAGGGCTAGTGGGGGTTCCGTTCTAGCAAGGGTGGTGGGGTATTACGACTTTTCTAGGGAGCTAGGAAAAGTGTTTGCATATGCCGGAATGGGCATATGTGTTAGTTTGTGGTAAGCAACTACTTGGACGTCCCGGGACAGGACTCGAAACGAGTAAGGATATGTGTGAAGGGTAGTAGCAGAGCTCCTACTATCTGAAGCACAGGATCCGTGCTCGAGTCGGGGAAAGTCACGGAGAATCCGAAGAGTTGAGTGTGAGCGTAGTTAGCAGGTTTTAATGTGTGCTAGTAGCTCGTTAAGGAGGAACAACAATGTTGATCCACATGCTGATGCTGGAATTATTGCTGATCAGATTCGTGAGATGTTTGCGGTCGAGGTGACGCATATTTTGAGGAGGCGATCCCCGAAATTATTACCGCCATTCGTGATGAGGTAATAGTGTCGATGGAGGAGCGCATCGCGGCGATTCCACCCCCTGCGGGTGGGCGGCCCCGAACAAGAGGGTCGGGATCGGTTATAAAGTGCACATTCCTTATCGGTGGTTGCCCTGCGAACTAGAAGGTTCGCTTTGCGGTGAATCTGTTACGAGACGGAGCGAAAGACTGGTGTGCTATTGCTTTGACGCTTAACGGGCGCACTACTTGAACTGGGAGGAGTTCGTCGTATGTTTCGTATAGAGCATGTGCCTCTAGTGGAGATGGAGAGGAGTGCCAAAGAGTTCTTGGAGCTCTATCAGACTGCGGAGGCCATAAAGGAGGTGAACCGAAAGTTTACGGAAATGACATTATTCTATCCTTAGCATGCTGCTTTTGAGGACATGAAGAGGACACGGTGCAAGGATATGTTACGTACCAAGATCAGGGAGTTCGTGAGTACCGCGCAGTATGCTTCACTTGCTGTAGTGATGGAGGCGGCCCGAGGTAGAGTTCGTCAACTGGGAGTGGAGGAGGCACAAGCTACGTATAAAGTGGTGACATGTACGTTCTTGGTTAACTCGGTGCTTGCTATGGTGACGATTGATAGCGGGGCTACTCATCCTTCTGTGTCTCACATAGTCAGTGAGTGTTTGGGGCCGAGTTGTAGGACGGTTAGGCTGTCCACTTGTGGTTGCAGTTGCTGAAGACAGGACCTCGACGGTTACTGACGTGTACCGGGGGTGCACTATGGAGATCTCTGGTGTGAGGTTCCTGATTGATTTGATTCTGATCGCTATGCGGGAGTTGTGCGTGACTGTGGGCATGGATTGGATGGATGCGTATGATGCAGAGATTGTTTGTCGTCACAAACAAGTACGAGTTCGAACCACAAGTGGGGGAGAAATGCTAGTTCAGGGCGGCTTGCCCAGGCGGACCTCAGCGATATGTTCGGCTGCGAGGGCTCAGAGGTACTTGCAGCACAGTGGTCAGGGAATTTTGGCATATGTGATCGACACGCGCGTCGACGGAGAGAAGAAGTCTGTGGAGGATGTGCCAGTTGTACGGGAGTTTGCTGACGTATTTTCCCGAGGAGTTACCGGGGATACCTCCCGAGCGACAGGTAGAGTTCCACGTTTATTTGATTCCGGATGCTGCTCCGGTGGCCAAGGCACCTTATCGCTTGGCTTCACCGGAAATGAAGGAGTGGTACACTCGTTGCAGGAACTTATCGAAAAGGAGTTCATCAAGCTGAGTTGTCCACCGTGGGGAGCCCCGATTCTGTTTGTGAAAAAGAAAAACGGGTCCCAACGGATGTGTATAGACTATCGTGAGTTGAATAAGCTTACGGTGAAGAATCGTTATCCTCCGCCAAGGATCGATGACTTGTTCGATCAGCTTCAGGGAGCCTCGTGGTTCTCTAAGGTTGATTTGAGATCGGGGTATCATCGAATGCGGGTGAGGAGAGAGGATACGGAGTAGACGGCCTTTCGTTCACGTCATGGCCATTTACAAGTTTGTGGTGATGCCTCTCGGGCTCACCAATGCACCCGCAGCGTTCATGGACCTCATGAACCGGGTATGTAGCCCTATGTGGGATCGATCGGTGATCGTGTTCATCGACGATATTCTTGTGTAATCGAAGTCGAAGGAAGAGCATGAGATGCATTTGCGAGAAGTTTTGGAAGTTTTGAGGCGGGAGAAGCTGTATGCTAAGCTCTCCAAGTGTGAGTTCTGGTTACGAGAGGCCCACTTTAGAGAACATGTCGTGAACCAGAATGGTATTATGGTGGATCCGGCCAAGATTACGGCTGTGATGTGGTGGGAAGTGCCAAAGACTCTCACTGAAGTACAGAGTTTTCTTGGGTTAGCAGGGTACTTTCGGAGATCCATTCAGGATTTCTCCAAGATTGCTTTACCGATGACCCGATCGACGAAGAAATCTGCGGCTTTTAGTTGGGGTGAAGAGCAGCAGAGGGCTTTGGGGAGCTACACAGGCGTTATGCGAGGCTCCGATGCTGACTTTGCCGGAGGGTATGTAAGAATTGGTGGTGTTTGCTCTCAAGATTTGGAGGCACTATTTGTATGGCGTCAAGCGTATACACTAACCATAAAAGCCTCCAGTACTTGATGACCGGCAAAACCTCAACATGCGTCAGAGGAGGTGACTTGACGTGGTCAAGGATTATGATGGTGAGATACTTTACCACCCAGGTAAAGCGGATGTTGTTACGGACGCACTTAGGCGACATCTGGATGGTGAGCCACTGTGGGGCTTGTGTCAACGGTTAACAGTGGTTGCACCTCTTCTCGAGTTGATAGGTAGTGCTCAGGAGGTGGCAGTTTGGAGGAAAATGCCAATAGCGAGAGAGTTTCGAGGGAAATTCCGAATTTTGTCCGTGATAGTCATGGGTCAATTGCTCGGTCTTAATGGAAGGTTGGGTATCCCACGCGTGTGGGTACTGTAGGCCGAATAGTATCGGTTAGGGAATGCTGCCCTTTGTAATAAAGAGGATAAATGCGTAGAATTTTTGAGGTAAATAGTATACTTAGGTGTCGACTTTCGGGCTTAAGGCCAAATGCCTTAGTGTAATTGGGGAATTGTAGTCGATTTTAAGGAAATTATGTTGATGGTAGTAGTAATCCTGAGATGTTTGCTTGTGGTGAATGGTTGTGGTGGAGTGACCTTCGTGGATGATTATAAATTTACTAGTTTGATAATTCATGTGGAATAAATTGTGGGAGTCTATTAGAACTCGTGAAAGTTAATCGACAGTTAAAGATAGGAATGATCGAATTCGAGTATCCTGTAGGGTATATTGGTGAGCAACTTTAGAATGGTTAGAGCTTGAAATTTGAATCGGGATGTTTTGATTATCTATGGTTGGGAGACAACCGAAGTCGTTTGACTAGGAATGAATCCAGTTGTTGGAATGTTCCTCCGATCATACTTGCGGTGTGCTTGAAGGAGTTTTGTGGTAAGAAAAGTATTCGAGAGATTTTTAGGCGGTGTGGGAAATCTTAAATTCCAGTTAGTGAAGGTCTAGTGGAAACACCGAAAGTGTTCCGAGTGAACTTGGGAACCTGAGGTTGAGATGAGGGAGACCTATCTATAGCTATTCACGGGCATAGACTTCGAGGACGAAGTCTAATCCAAGTGGGGGAGAGTTGTAAAGCCCGTATCCCGGTATGTATTCTCGTTATTCCTTTTTTTTTAAAAAGGAGCATTTAATTAATTAACGTGGTTTCCGTTAGCGGGGTTAGCCGAGTCAGGCCAAAAAGTTAAGTGAAGTAACCTTTGTGGGATTTTGCTAAGAAGTGTAAGTTGAGGGGCTGTTTGGGACTTTCTCCATAGTGGGGCAAGAGGATCGGCCAAGAGGCACGACCCCTCCCCTCCCCTTCGGTTTCATCTTAACAATCCTCCCCCAAAACCCTTAGCCATTTTCTTTCCCTTCCCCTTGTTGTTTTCGGCCAAGAAGAAAGGGAAGTGAAACCGAGAAGAAAAGAGAGAGAGACCGAAAGAGAAAGAGAGCGAGAGTCGAGAGGAGGAAGGAGGCGATCACCGGCGTGAGGGAACCAGCGTCGGGACTGGCCGGAAAGGAGGAAGAAGAAGGATTCCGTTAAGGTAAGTGTCCCGTTCGTTTTATTGATGTTTTCTTCGTCGGAAATTGTAAACCGCAACCACCGTGTCACCGCCAATCACCACCACCTCCGGAGGCGGCAGTGGGTGGTGCTTGGTGTGTTTCAGACCATGGTAACCCTAAAACAGTAAGTCAAGTTGTTTTGCGGGTCTGTTTGGATTAAGACGTCTTATTGGGATCAAGTTCAAAAGGTTATCATTTTATGTAATTTTTTAGTGTTCTGTCCAGTTCTTCAATCGTGCGTAACTTTCGCGTCGTAACTCGGATTGAGGCGAATCCGGTGCCCACGGTTCACATTCTGTGTCGGGCACGTTTTTCGTGTTTTAGAGAAAGTTTGGTTCGGCCTCTAGCTAGGCGAAAAAGTGTGGTTTTTACAGCAGGTCGGGATTTTAGACAGCTTTCTGTCCCTGTTTTGTATGGAGCATAACTCCTGATAGGAATGACGGATTGGGATGAAAGGTTCTGTAGCCTATGTCAAATCGTCGTTTTGTACTGAAAGGTTATGTTTCTCGCTGTTCTGCGAATCGTTCTTGTAAAATCCATATTAAATTATAGAAAAATTGTTAGGACGCGTGTGATACGTCTCTGGAACCGTGAAACTTAGAACTTCGTGATTATGGAATTTGATTTCTGTATTTATCAGTTTTTAGGGGGTAAATCAGGTCCCGAACAGACCCGTGTTTTAGATAAAAAGCTGGAATGTTTAGTCTTATAAAATCTAGTAAAGGTGTCGTGAGTTGGGACCTTCCGTTGACGTTTTTAGTGCGTAATTAGGTGGGAAAATGTGAGGAAGGTTGACTTGCTGGTGTTGCGGCTCGGGAGCGCGTCGCTTTGCTTTGAGGTGAGTTCTCTCACCGCGTAGTTAGGAATTTCATGTATGTCGTTCTTTTGTGCTACATGTTATTACGTGTATTTATGTGCTTACATGAATTAGATGGGATGTGATAACTGGTTGTGATTTGTTAAATTCGTATGTGGAATATATATATATGCATGTGTACACCTCGGTGGGACTGAGGGGCTCGGTGGGACCGAGGGCTTGGTGGGACTAAGCTAGTACAATAATCTTTACTCGGTGGGACCGAGGGCTTGGTGGGACTAAGCTAGTACGGTAATCTTTACTCGGTGGGACCGAGGGCTCGGTGGGACTGAGCTTGTATTAATGTGTTTTGTGTACTCGGTGGGACCGAGGTTCGTATTTATATAATAATCATTATGTGGTTTGATATTCTTAGTGATGGTGATGTTGCCTACTTGCGAGTAGGGGTGATATGCGTGGGGTTGCTACCTACGTGTGTGGTTGGATTCACTAAGCGTTTAGCTTACCCTTCCCCAATATGTTGTGACTGCAGGTGCGAGCGGCAGTCGGGCTTGACGGTACACACAAAGCGCAGGCGTCGGGAATTGTTGGAATTTACACTTTTGAACTTTTAGATTTTATTTATAATATTTCCGCTGCATAAATTCTTTTGACTGTTTGAGTTGACGATATTAACTTTAATTGAGTTACGGTTTATTAAAAATGTGGTTGTGTTATAATGGAATATATGTTTTAGAAAATTTAAATTTCCTTGTAATTTTTGGGACGTTACACAAGAAGCCCGAGAAGAAGTTGACGCTGATAAAGAAGTCCAAAATGCCCAGCGAGATGAATTTCATCTTCGCACACCTGATCAGCTGCATGACAGTGAAGACCGGCTCCTCTGATCAAGCCGCTCAACCTCAGCAGGCTATGGGATACGCACTGCTGAAAGGTCTACATATTGACTGGGCATCTATCATTTATGATGACCTAGTACAAAGAGTAGATTCTGCTGCTGACAGACCTGCATGGGTTCCCTACCCCCGTTTCATCAGCGCCATCTTTCAATATGGCCTGAAGGACAGCTATCCTCAAGAGGGTGACCTGAAACTTTCTCAGGTTGGCCCTAAGGTGCTCGATTTCAAACGTGTCGACAATGAGGTACGTCTCTCTACCCTTCTCTCTCTTCTTAACCCTAATTCTTCGACTTATGTGGCTCCTTCAGCGACAATACCCATCGCTGATGCCCCGGCCACACAATCCTCTCCTTCTAAGAAAAGGAAACACTCTTTAACCCAACTTGATTCCAAAAGGATCAAGAAAACCAAGGAGCAACCCCAGCAATCCCATGCTGAGGACTCCTCAGCTCATTCTGAAGAGCTGAAGGAAGGTTTCGTGGTACGCTCTGCCACACCCATTCAAGCCATCCCTTCAATCCAGACTTCAGCGTCTCCAAACGCTGAGGTTGGAAACTTGGAACCTACCCAACCTCCCTCAGTCTCTCAAAAGACTGATGAAGTGATTCTCAGTGATTCCAATGCTGAACTCAGTACCCGAACCCCTTTCTTATCCTTCGCTTCTCCCCCCACTCACTTGGACACTCCTCCATAGAACACTGGAGATGCCATCATTCCAGAAGCCACCGCTGACGCTTCTCAATGAAAGATGAAGACAGGACCTGCAGAGATCACCATACCTCACCGTACATTTGAGGAAGATATGGAACATTATTCAGGAACCCGCATTTTTGACGAGTTCGTACACCCTCCTGCAGGTACACACAAAATCCTATACACTGTTACTAAACCCCAAACTTCTGAGCTTTCCTCTGTTCACAAGTTTTTATCTGTTACAGGTCCTAATTTGGGAGACATGAACGAGTCTCTGAAGTCCGTGGAAACAAAGCTGACCGGTCTCACCACCACACTCTCCAACAACTCTACAGCTGTAACAAACGCTGGAGAGAATTTGACAAAGCTAACTACGGTGGTGGAGAAGAAAGCTTCCACAGACGACATTAAAGACCTTGATAAGACGCTCAGCGATTTTGCCAAAGTACTCTCTGACATCTACACTGACTACACCAGCCTCAAAAACTCAGTTTCGACCGTGTCCAGCGATGTTACAAAGCTGAAAACAACGGTTGAACATCTCGAGGGGGATATGTCAGCTGTCAACACCGACTTGGGTTCTGTAAAAACCGACGTTGGCTCTATAAAGAGGATGATCGAGACGCTGGTCAACAAGGCAAATACTCTTGCTCCTGCCCCTGCCCCTGTATTGGAATCTTTTACAGCGCAAGATCGCATTGAGCTTGGGAAGATCAATCCTGCTATATCTGGCCTTGAAGACAGATTAGCAGCGATTGAAAGTTGTATTAAAATCTCTGGCCAAGAAGACAGAGAAAATACAAATGCTGAGTCTACCCATTCCTCCCCCAATCATGAGAAAGAGGGGGAGAAGAGCGCTGAACATCCTGAGGATCTTGAGAAGAGCGCTGAGGATCTTGAAAAGAGCGCTGAAGACCTTTCCCATGATGAATCTATCAGGGGAGAGAAGAATGAAGATCTTATCGCTGGACCTCAGGGAGATGAAAACCCTGAGGGAACCGAGAAGCTCGCCTCTGTATCTGAGGGGGAGCAACTCGAAGAAGACGCTGAAGAATCCGAAGCAGAAGATGATGAAGCCGTCGACATCCCTGATGATGAACCAACTTCTTCTCCAAAGAAGAATGATGATGATGATGACGAAGATGACGATGATTTCTTTATCGTCAAACCTGCCCCAAGGATCAAAGCTCTTAAGGGAATTTCAATAAATGAACCAACAGGGGAGCGGACAAAGACAAAGCCCTCAGCCTCTGGCGCTGAGAAAGGCAAAGGCAAAGGCGTCGCTGAAGATGAAAATCTGGCGATCTTGCTTGTAAAGCCGGTTTGTCAGGTACACTAATCATATCTCACTCCATCCCTCCTCTATAAGTTCTACTACCCTAGCCTACACCTGAACATATTTCTCTTTCTCTTTCTACCCAAGTTCTTCTACCCATGTTATTATTTGTAAGATCGATGTGTTTCAGCTAGTCCTCTCCCCTGTTTGAGGATGTCGCTGAAGGTTCTACTACTGCGACTTCACAAATAAAGCCAGCTGCTGCTGATGAAATAATCCCAGTCTTAGATTTGATCTCTGAGACTGATGAACCAAAAGAACAACCTCTCTCGCACAGAAACAGACCTTCCTCAGCTCCTCAAAAGCTGATTAAAGAGGATCAAAAGAGAAGAGAGGAAATAATAAAGCGATTCGAGGATCAGCGAATCATTCTAAGGCGTGATCAACTGCCTTCTGTTCCTCCAAAGTTCAAAATTTCAAAAGCAGAATACAAGGAACACCTCAGAGCTGAACGCCTCATCGCTGAAAGAAAGGAAGCTGAAGAGAAAGACAGAGAATACGCCATCAAGCTTACTCAACGATCAATCAAAGACCCCAAGCTGAAAAGAGTTCCCATTGATGTTCAACGTCAGCTCTGGGATGATGCTCAAGAAATCGTTAGCGAAAAGGCAAAGGTCTCTGATACAACCTTGGAATGGGCTAATCAAATGCTGACCTATCGATCAAGACCATCCAAGATAATCAAAGCCAACATCAGAGGAAAAATGTTCGTTGATGTTCCTGTTGTTGAAGTGGATGTCTACAGAGATGACAAAACCAAGCAAACCTTCTATGCTGCTTCATTAGAAAAGTTTGGTCTCTCTGAATGGTTAGAAATGAAATTAGCCATTCAGGGATCACACTCAAAATACAAAAGCCATGTTGAGATGATCTTAAACAAACAGATCGACTTGCTTTCATCTGCTGTGGATATTCCTCCTACTCTTCCTCAACCGAAGAAAGCCTCTGCTAAGAAGAAGAAAGTTTATGATTCAGGTCCAATCATTCGAAATGAAACAGGTATTGGTTTCTCTCGTGCTGAAGTTCTTGGCCCTGATGCTGATCTTTCAATGCTTGACACCTCCCTACCACCTGGAGAAACCTTCATCCCTGGCACAGTGGTAAGTGATCCATATGGTATATTCTTCTTAGACTATGATGGAAATCCTCACTTTCAACGTGTCTCTGAGCTCCAAATCGCTCCCATCGAACAACTCAGAGATCTCGTACACTGGTGTGAAGTCAGACGCGACATCAAAGCTAGACACCTGAAGCCCTTGATTTTTGAAGCTGCTCTGAAGTTAAAGAATCAAGGAGTAAATGTCCCTGACTGGATGATCCCCACTAAAAAGACCCTTGATGAACTTCTCATTAAGGAAGAACCCTTTGAAAACTGATATAATCTCCTTTTTCTCTATTGTATCAGTTATCCTTCTGTACTTGTAAATTATTTTGCTTGTACTTGTAATCTTTCTGTTCTTCATTGTAACCTGATTCAATATTTTAAAGAAAGATTTCAACGAACGTACTTTACGCCATCAGTACTGAAAATATCCCAGAAAACAGTAAAAGGGACAAATATTTTATGAGTTCTTTTTATCCTTATGTTTTCATTAAATAGCAATTTTCTTTGTTGCTATGTCATAATCAAATAGGTGGAGATTGTTGATCCAAACCCTCAGTGATTTGATAATGACCCTCTCTTAAATACTTAGTGAAAATTGTAAGTAAACAATATGTATCAGAGTTTCACTATCGCTGATAAGTACTAAGATCTTACAGTACCGCTGATAGGAACTCTCGCTCTTTAGATTAAACACTCAGCGAACACTGTTCATCATTAATGCTCTGAGTCTGTTCAGTCATTATGATGATCGCTGATAAGTTAGTTGTTTACTTATGAGTTCCAAACCTTCGTCACCTCTGTGACCACCCAAATCACCGAGTTGCAAAGCTTGGTGAAATCTTATGCAAAGAGTTCCCAAAAGGCTTTTGATACTCTGTCCACCAAGATCGACACACTAACTACATAGGTCAAAGCTAACACTTCAACGCTCTCAGAACTGAAGAACTCGTCTGCACAGAGCTCTGCATGCTCTGCCACCCAATCTTCAATCGAACAACTCACTAAGGAGCTTAAAGATGCCACATCCATTGTAGAGGCTCTGATCAAACCATCTACCTCTGCCTCTCAAACTTCAACCACTGCCGATTTACGAAAGGCTCTGGAACAAGTGCAAGAAACTACCACATAGCAGATGCAAGCTCTGAAACCCCAGGACTACATCACCAGAGCCCAATTGACAGAACTAGGGCAGAGTGTTCTTAATGACATCACAGAGTTCATTAAGGGTTTCACTACTCCCAACGCAAACTACGTCAAAGATTTTCAATCCAGTGTAGGAAAGCTGCGATTCAACTCTGAACCAGAACTCGCTTACCTTCTACGAATATGTGATGACCTCTGCACAAAGATGTTAGCTGCTAGGGTTAGTCAGCCAAAGAAGCCTCCCACTTCATGCCAGGCAGAGGCAAGTCAAGGTCAGGGTAAGCATGATGACTCTAAGGACGATAATGATAGGTCCTCATATCATCATGAGGGGGAGAACCTATGAGCATCCTTCCTCTACAACAAGTCCCATTACAAGAAGAAACCACCCCTCCACACAGAAGACCACAGAGGCAACACATACCTCTGTGGAAACTAACCCAAACCATGCTTCTAAAGAGCTTCCATCACCAATACCTACTCCACCCCCTACAGAGACAAATATACCATCCCCTACACCTGCATAAGAACAACCACGACCAAAACACCAAGGGTCAAATCCATCGCCCATAAAACCACCAGAACCTATCTGAAGACACCCTCACCAACAGAGGCAACACCAAAACCAACTCCACAACCAAACCTTATAGAAGCTCTACCTAAGGTACAATCCAAGACCTAAACCAAACCTCATAGCACTTTACAAAAGAAGAAACCAGCAGAGGTACCTCAACCACAAACAGCTAAACCCTAAGAGAGCACTCAACAGAAGAAACCAGCAGAGGTACCCCCAACCAAAGTCCAAACTAAGAGCTCAACAAAGGGCATCCCTACCTATACAAATACCAACTGTTAAAGACAAAGGGAAGGCCATAGCCACAGAGGATCTGAAACCCAAGAAGCCAAAGCCTCAGCCAACAGAAAAGTTGATAAAGAGTGCATTTGACTCTTTCATCACTCCTAAACCAGAGGAAGAAGACAATGCGTTTGGACCACTTCTGTCAACCAACCCAACCCTTGACCCAACAACCAAACCCTTAGAAGATACGGTTGCTCATGTTCCCAGAGAGATTGTTGGTCCTAAAGGGGTTATACAAGTTTGTAGTATGGGGGTTGAATACAAACATACGATTTTTATCTTTCTAAATTGTCTATTGATATAATCAACAATTTACAGTTTGTTGCGGAACAAGATTAAGGAATAAACCTAATCTAAACAAACTATGAGAATCACTAAGAGTTCTTGCACTAGAAATAGAGATTAAGAAAATTTAGAATACTAAGTAGAGTATTCTATCACACAGCAGTTCAGCTAGAGAAGTAATGGCCGAGCACTTCATAAATGAAGTAGGGTTTCCTTTATATACTGTATGCATTTAATGCATGTCAGTGTACCATTACACGTGGCAGCCTATGGTTGGTTGCATGTTTTGACTTTAGTAGACAACCTAGTGGCCGTATGATGAAAAGTGTAAGATCAGAGTTGGTTGTACGATTCTGGACAAAAGGGATGTCCGTTCTGACAAAATCGCACGGGGGCGTACAAGGGGATAAGACAAAAGTTGCTTGTAGAGGAGGCTTCAAGATCAGCGTTCACTGAATGTTTCTTTATCAGTGAATGATAATGTTCAGCATTCGTTGAAGTCTTCTACTTGAAACTTCACGTTGAGTGGACAAGTCTTGGCTTCGCTGATATCCGCAACAGTTCATTAGTAGACGTTGTCGCTGGTTCGTTGGCTTGATCTTCGACTTCAGCGTAGAACATGGTTGGCGTGAATGTTGTCTTCAGGAATCATAAGTAAACAGCATAAGGTATCAACGATCATCAGTGAGACTGAACAGGCTCAGGGCTCACTGATGAACAGTGTTCGTTGAATGTATAATTTAAAGCGTTTGTTTTCATCAGCGATACTAAACAGACTTAGTATATTTTATTTGATGACAAAACATTAATACATATTATCTACTTACAATTTTCACTAAGTGTTTCTCATGGTCATTATCAAATCACTGAGGGTTTGGATCAACAATCTCCCCCTATTTGATGATGACATAGCAATAAAAGAAAATTGCTAAGTAAGAAAACATAAGGATAAAAAGGACTCATAAAGTATTTGTCCCATTTACTGTTTTCAGGGATCTTTTTAAGTATTGATGGAGTAAAGTACATTGACTGAAATTTTTCTTTTAACTTCGTATAGATTACAGATGGAAGTGGAAAAATTACAAGTACAACGAATAATAATTACAAGTACAAAAAGTTACAAGCTGATAAAGATAGAAGAATTACAAAAGATGATCTTATCAGCTACTCAGGTTCTTTCTTGACGAGTTCATCAAGAGTATCAGTGGTTGGAATCATCCAATCAGGGACTATGACTCCTAGTTCCCGTCTTTTCTTAGCTTCGCGGTAGATGTAGGGTTTTAGGAGTGATCCAAGTAGACTGTGTCTGTATTCGCACCAGTAGAGTAAATCTCTGAGTTGTTCGATTGGAGTTTTGTATAACTCAGAGATGCGATGAAAGCATTCGCGACCAGTGAAGTCATAGAAGAAAATGCCATAAGGATCGCTGATAACCTTACCAGGGACGAAGTCTTCAGCGGGAGGTAGAGATATGTCGAGTCCGGAGAGATCAGGGTTGGGGCCAAGAGCTGCTTCACAAGAGAAATCAATCCCTGTCTCGTTTCTTATTGTCGGGCCAGGAGAGGAAGGAGTCTTCTTCTTCTTTAAAGCAGCTCGTTTCTTCTGCATTGGTGGAGGGGGAATATCAACCGCTGAGGTTACCAAGTCGATCAGCCTTTTTATGGCTTTTTCAACATTGGTCTTGAAAGAAGAGCGGGATCACTGAATTGCGATTCTCATTTCCAACCATTCAGGGAAACCAAGTTTATGCATGTCTGATATGTAGCATGTTCTGAAGTAGCCGTTTTCTCTGACTATTTAGACATGAATAATTGGTACCTCTTTAGCAATTTTTTTAGCAAATCTCCCTTTTATGTTTACATCGCTTATCCTTAATCCATGACTTCTGTAGTGGCACATCTTCTTGCACCAGTCTAGTGTGGAGTCACTGACTTTGGTTTTTTCCTGGTTGATCTTCTATGCGTCCTTTATCAGTTTTCTTTGAACAGCAACAGGGAACTTCTTCAGGTCTGGATCATTAACTGAACGTTGAGCAAGTTCTAAGACATATTCTTTATCTTTTTCTTCAGCCTTCTTTCGTTCAGCCAGGAGTTTCTCAGCTCTGTGGAATTCAACGATTTCTCTTTTTGATATGATGTTGAGATGAGAAGGAACGATGCGCTGATTCTCAAGCTTTTGAATCATGGCTGCTCTCTTTTTCAGTTCTTCTCCACTTTGCTTTTGAGGAACCAAGAAAGGTTTTTTCTTGTGCGAGAGCAGTTCTTCTTCTTGTTAAGGTTCATCGGTCTCAGCGAAGTCTAAGACCGAGATTATTTGCAATTCATCAGCACTCGGGGCTGGGATTATTGGTGATGTAGGAGGAACTTCAGCTTGACCCTCAAGCAGGGGAGAGGACTAGCTGAAACAAAATGATCACATAGTTAAGATCATTTTGAAGAAGAGATAGAGAAAAGAAGGGTTTAAGTGTTTAGAGGTTTGATGGAGAGTAGAATAGAGGTTGAGAAAGGATAGAGGAGGGATGCAGTGTAAGGAAAGAATAAGTAAGTTACCTGACAAAGTGGCTTGCTGAAGAGAATAGCCAAGTTGTCTTTTGTAAGGACTTTGTTTTTGCCTTTTTCAACTTCAGATGCTGCAGGTTTGGTTTTGGTGGTCCCCTCCCCTGATTCTTTGATAACTACCCCTTTTTGAGCTGGGGTTTTCTTGGTCTTGGGATGGAAGACGAAGCCATCGACGTCATCATCATCATCGTCATTCTTAGCTCCAATTTTTATTGTTTAAGTACTAAAAAATAGGCTAAGTATAGAAGTATTCGACAGAAGCCTCTGTCGAGTCTCCGAGAAGACCGAAGTGAAGAATCGCCGGAAGACTCTTCTCAGAGAACAAGTCCACAGAGCCTCTGTCATGTTTGGCAGAGCCTCTGTGGTATGAAGACTAAAGACTTGGAAAATTACTTGAAGATCAAGACAAAGACGATCGTGCTTCTCGCGTTTACTGTTGTACGAAGATCTTGAAGATCATTCGTACAAGGCTCGCCCTACTGCCTCCACTTGTCAACCTCTGATAGGTTGCAGCCTTTGTAGAGTTCGGCGCACTACAGCAACGTTGTACCTGTCACTATTCAACGATAGTGTCTTTGTACCTTAGTACTTCTTGTCTCCACCATGTCCCCTTTTGAAGTAGTATAAATAGAAGGCTCATGTTGAGCTCTTCTATTAAGCTTTGCACAACACACACATCCTTAAGAGCAGAATTCCTGTTAAATCTTCGGTGTTCTTGGTGTTTTATTTATATCAATATACAGTGGGTTATTGAGTTACAACTTGTGTTATTTACATCTCACGCATTTGGTATAGTGTGTTCTTCTACCTTAAATATCTTATTAGTTCTCTAAAACACTTCCGCACATCATTCTGTTTCGAACTAATAGATATAATCATCATTGTTAAGTAAAATAAGAACCAACCATTGGTATCGAAGCGGTTCTTGATTTTCTATATCAAGAGATCCTCACTAACAATAATTTTTGGTAGAAACTTGGTTTGATTTTAACCTATTCTTAGTTTATCTCAAACATGCTCTGTTTTTCTGCCATTCTCGACTAGTTCGACTTTGGTAAACCTATAGAATCTGTTTTCTTGGTTAAAACTCTGCATTTTAGTGCATTGCTAAAAGTTTTAAGCTTATAAACACTTTTCGAAGCATCCACATCATCATCTGAAAGTTTGCAATTCATACTCTGTTTTCTGGTATTTTTCAAACCTCTCTCAAAATGGCAAACACGAACAACTTCTTCACTGTTGGTTCTCTAACCAAGCCACCCACTCTACTCAGAGATGAGTACCCTCAGTGGAAGATACGAAAAATCCACTTCTTCGAGGGTACTAACAAAAAACTTGTCTACTATATCAGAAATCCTCCCTTCGTACCAATGATCACAGTACATCGAGTACCTGCCACAGATGACACACCATAGATTCCTGAGCATGAGAAACCAAAGACCAAGGATAAGTGGTCTGAGCCAGATTGGGCAAAATATGAAGTTGCTCAGAAGACCAAGAGACTTCTGATAATGGCCATACCCAATGACCTATTTCAATCCCTAGATGCGTGCGAATCTGCATACGATCTATGGAAGGAACTTGAGAAACAACTGGAGGGTGGGGCCAAGACCCAGAAGAACCGCAGAGCCTAATGCATCAACGAATACTACCCATTCAAAGCTCTGCCGACTGAATCTCTGCAATCTACGTACGACAGATTCAACTCTCTAATAAAAAAATGCAAGAAGTTCGGGATCCACAAAACCTCTGAGGAGAACAATGTCATGTTCTTAAAGAGCCTAAATGAAGAATGGATCCAGTTGTCTAAGTCTCTGCAAACTAATCAGGACTTAGACTCCTGGACTCTGTCAGATCCTTATGGAATGTTAGCAGCTCAAGAACCTCATATTGCACAAGCAAAAGCTCAAATCAGTGCACCCCTTGCACTTGTTGGTAAGGCTACTGAAGCTAAAGAGAAGCCGAAGAAGGAAAAAGTTGTGGAGGAAAAGAAGGAGAAGAAGAAGAATAATTTGATCGTTGATAGTGAAGAGGAGGAGGTGGTGGAAGAAGAGGAGGCAACTATGGCCTAGATAGCTATGTCTCTAGCCCTTTTGACCCGGGAGTTCAGCAGAAGATATTAGAAAGAAGTCTGGTTATGAACGCAATGGAAGGGATGATCGTACTGACTCAAGGAACCAAGGAAGAGAAGGATCGAATGACCAACAGAGGTCAAGTGACAAGAATGACAGAGGTGGTGACCAACAGAGGTCAAACGACAGAGGAGGAAGTGCCCCCAGAACCAAGGTTGTTTCAACTGTGGCAAGCCGGGCCACTATGCTGCTGACTGTAGGAGTAAGTCAAACCGCCCTCAGAGGGACTCTACTTTCTACAAAAAGAAGGCAGAGTATTATGCTCAGAAGTCGCTCATGGTGGAGCAAGAGAACTGGCAGTCAGATGAATCTTCTGAAGAAGGAGAAAAGAAGAACGCCCTGTTCTGTGGCATGGCAGAAGTTTGCTCCTCCGACTCCGATAGTGAGGTATCCACTTCTGACTCTTATTCTAATCAAGCAGAAGATTATTTGCTTAAACTAACCATTGAATATACTGAACTTAAAAAGACCTGCAAAAGTGTTCAAAAGAAACTCACCTTCTTTGAGAGAGAAGCTAGACTTCTCACGCAAGAAAAGGCGAAAAAATTTCAAGAAAAAGAAGAAATTGAAACAAATTGAATCTTCTGCACCTCCTCCCCCTAAAGACAAGAAAAAGAAAAGACAACACAAGTCTTCTGAGGAGAGTGCCCCTAAAGCCAAGAGGAAAAAGAGCAAGAAGAAATCGAAAAATCCTCTCACACCCATGCGGCCAATTCCAGAGGAAGCTGAATTGGCAGAAGAAGCCCAAGAGAAGTCTCTGCAATCCCCAACTCCTATTAACTATGCAGATCAGGGTGATTTCTCTGGCTTCCTCCAACGCCTGATGTTGCAGACTCTCTAGACACCTCTGGCTGGAATGTAGAAGCCCTTTCACATCACTCCACAGAAGAACCAGACTTCAGAATCTCTGGAATTGATTCCAACGTGAATGAAGATGACCAAACCCCACAGAACATTCATGTTGCGACTCCAGAAGTACTACAAAACCACTTTCTCCATCCCGGATATGATGTCCTGAGAAAGAGTCTAGAGGAAGCAATAGCCTCAAAGGAAATGGCGGATTCTGAGGAAGATGAACAGGTAAACTACGACCCTCTGCACCCAGATCTTAGACATCTGTCCTCCTTCCATCCCATATACGCCTCATTTGAACAAGAGGCAATAGAGGCCGAAGCCACTAGGGTAGGAGTAGTGACAGAGGGTGAAATGGAAAAAGATTCCATAGTTGAAGAAGGCACACAACCCCAACCAACTCCCAGTGCAACCCACACTTCTATTACCGCCAGTCTAGTGGCAGAAGGTAATATTGAAAAAGAGCAGCACAGCTCGATCCCAACCCCACCAAACCGGGCAGAGGTAACTCTTTCTACCTCTGTGCCTATATTAGCCGGGGAAACCATTCTAGGGGAGTCCTCTCAAAAGGACTTACCCTTAGTTAGTGATCAATTGCCCCATATCACATCAGACATCCCAACAGAGGAATTTGTTTCTTCTGACACGCACACACACATAGATCCAAAAGGCTCTTCAGAGGAGCTTAGAGTGCACAAAGACGGAGAGACTCTAGACAAGTCTCCGAGTCAACATAAGGATACTCTTGTACCCACCTCTGGAGTGGATCAAGACAATGTCCTTATCAAAACTTTTGTAGAGAATGAGGCCTCAAAAACCTCTACTCAAGGATCAGAAGGAAATCCTTCCGCCCCCAACGTACAAACAAGGGCGAAAGAAGGTGTCCAAGGAACAGGGACTCACTATGGGGAAGAATGTGTTCCCCCAGAGGTTACACCAAGTTCACAAGTCTCAAGGGATGAGTTCCAAACCCTTGTCACCTCTGTGGACAACACATTAAAAGAGTTGAAAAGCTCTTTTGATTCTTTTGAAGATGTTACTACATATGCCTTTACCGATCTGAACACCAAAGTGGACAACTTGTCCACAGTGGTGAAAAATGCCTTAGCCCAGATGATGTTAACTGCTACAACCTCTGCCACCTCTGATGCTGCTGAGTTCGAGAAAGCCACATCCTCTGCCTTCCAAAGCTCTATCAAAGACTTGATTGAAAAGATGAAGAAAGAGCAATCCCCAACCTCTCTGGGCCTTACTCCTGAAGATTTAAAGAATGCCCTCGAGCAAGTTCAAGAGCATACTACAGAAGCAATTATGGCCTTGAAGCCCTCCGATTACATGACCAGAGCCCAACTCACAGAGATTGGGCAAGGAGTTCTCGACCAAATCACAGAGTTCATAAGAACCTTCACTGCTGCCAACGCAAACTACGTCAAAGACTTCCACAGAAGTGTCGGCAAATTGCGCTTCAACACCGAGGCAGAGGTCCACAACCTTCTTAGCCTCTGCGATGATCTATGCGCAAAAATGATAGTTGTGGGTGCCACTCCTACAAAGAAACCAGAAGCATCGTGCAAGGCAGAGGGTACCGAAGACAAGGGTCAGGATGACTCTAATGATGATTCTGACGATTCATCAGATCATCCTGGGGGGGAGAAAGGGACACATGACAAAGCTGCAAACAAAGGATTACCTGCACCAACGCCAATATCAGTAGAACCTATATCCCAAGCACCCCCGACCCAAATCCAAGAAGAAACCCCTCAACAACAGTCCACAGAGGCAACACCCACCTCTATGGAAACAACCTCTATATTCGGAGAAGATGTGCCAACCCGTGAACAATTTCAAATCTTGACATCCTCCAAAGAAGATCAACCAACACCAACAACACCTAAACCTACAGAAGACAAACCCCCTACACCAACACCAAAAACACCAGAGGAACCAAAACTTCCATCTCCCACACCCAAAACCAGAACCAAATCTATTGCTCACAATACTAAGTAGAGTATTCTATCACACAGCAGTTCAGCTAGAGAAGGAATGGCCGAGCACTTCATAAATGAAGTACGGTTTCCTTTATATACTGTACGCATTTAATGCATGTCAGTATACCTTTACACGTGGCAGCCTCTGGTTGGTTGCATGTTTTGACTTCAGTAGACAACCTAGTGGCCGCATGATGAATGATGTAAGATCAGAGTTGGTTGTACGATTCTGGATAAAAGGGATGTTCATTCTGATAAAATCGTATGGGGGCGTTCAAGGGGATAAGACAAAAGTTGCTTGTAGAGGAGGCTTCATGATCAGCGTTCGCTGAATGATTCTTTATCAGCGAATGATAAAGTTCAACGTTCGCTGAAGTCTTCTACTTGAAACTTCACATTGAGTGGACAAGTCTTGGCTTCGCTGATATCCGCATCAGTTCATTAGTAAACTTAGTCGCTGGTTCTTTGGCTTGATCTTCGACTTCAACGTAGAACATGGTTGACGTGAATCTTGTCTTCAGGAATCATAAGTAAACAACATAAGGTATCAACGATCATCAGTGAGGCTGAACAGGCTCAGGCCTCACTGATGAACAGTGTTCGTTGAATGTATAATTTAAAGCGTATGTTTTCATCACCGATACTAAACAGACTTAGTATATTTTCTTTGATGAAAAACATTAATACATATTGTCTACTTACAATTTTCACTAAGTGTTTCTCAGGGTCGTTATCAAATCACGGAGGGTTTCGATCAACAATCTCCCCCTATTTGATGATGACATAGCAATAAAAAAACTTGCTAAGTAAGAAAAACATAAGGATAAAAAGGACTCATAAAATATTTGTCCCATTTACTATTTTCAGGGATCTTTTTATGTACTGAGGGAGTAAATTACATTCACTGAAATTTTTCTTTTAACTTCATATAGATTACAGAGGGAAGTGGAAAAATTATAAGTACAACGAATAATAATTACAAGTACAAAAAGTTACAAGCTGATAAAGATAGAAGAATTACAAAAGATGATCTTATCAGCTACTCAGGTTCTTTCTTGACGAGTTCATCAAGAGTATCTGTTGATCCAAACCCTCAGTGATTTGATAATGACCCTCTCCTATATACTTAGTGAAAATTGTAAGTAAACAATATGTATCAGAGTTTCACTATCGCTGATAAGTACTAAGATCTTACAGTACCGCTGATAGGAACTATCGCTCTTTAGATTAAACATTCAACGAACATTGTTCACCATAATGCTCTGAGTCTGTTCAGTCCTTATGGTGATCGCTTATAAGTTAGTTGTTTACTTATGATCTCTGAAGACAAGTTTCACGTCAACATAGGTTCTATGCTGAAGTCGAAGATCAACCTCAAGAACCAACGACAAGTCTCCTAATGAACTGATGCGGATCAGCGAAGACTCAGATTTGTCCACTCAACGTGAAGTATCAAGTACAAGACTTCAGCTATCGCTAACTTTATCATTCGCTGATAAACAATGATGAAGCGCTGAATCAACGAAAAGCTGATCATGAAGTCCTTCGTACAAAGTACTTTTGTCTTAACCACCCTTGCACGACTCCGTACGATATGTCAGAAAAGAACCTCCTTATTGTCTGAAATCGTACAACCACTCTGATACTACACTGTTCAAACATTCGTCTACTAAGGTTGTCAACAAAAGTCAATGACATGCAACCAATCAGCTGCTGCCACGTGTAAAGTGTAAACTGCAATTCATTAAATGCATGCAGTATATAAGAAGAAGAACTCACTTCATTTTGAAGTAACTTGCTAACTCTGGACAAGTTCATCCTTCTTATCTTGAGATAGGTTATTATTAGTAATTTCCTTCTCTTTCTTAGTGCAAGAAACTTAGTGTTCCAACTTGTTTAGATTTAGGTTTATCCTTAATCTTGTTCCGCAACAAGCTGCAAATTGTTAATGATTTATCAATAAACAATTTAGAAAAGTAAAATTTGTGTGTTTGTATTCAACCCCCCCCCCCCCCCTCCTTCTACAAACTTGTATAGCCCTTCGGGACCAACAAGTGGTATTAGAGCAGATTTGTTTAATCTCATAAACAAGATCTGATCTATACTAAGATTTCTCTTCCTTGCTATTTCTGAAAATGGCTGCCAAAACAAACACAAACTATATCGACAATGGTTCTCTTGCTAAACCCCCTAGATTCTCCAGAGATAATTTTAATCTATGGAAAAATAGGATGATTCTCTTCTTAGAAGGTGTAGACCCTACTATGCCTTACTATCTTGAAAACGGCCCATATATTCCTGTAAGAATTGATGCTGCAGTGCCAGCCGCTGAGAATAGACCTGCTATTCCAGAAAGGCTGATACCTAAGGAAGTTCATATGTGGACTGGTGAAGATAAGAAGAAAGTGGCTATCGACACCAAAGCCAGATCCATACTATCCATGGCTCTTCCTGACGAAGTCTACCATTCCGTCATGAACCTAAAAACCTCAAAAGCTATGTGGGACACAATCTGTGTTCAGTATGAAGGTACTTTTGAAGTCCAGGACTCTCGAAAGATCAACCTGGTAAGACAGTACGAAAGTTTCATTTGTGGTAAGAATGAAACTCTCTCTGAAGTTCACCAACGTTTTAACTGTTTAATAATAGATCTGAAAACTGTTGGTAAGGAATATTCTAACTTTGAAGTGCTGACAAAGTTTTTAGAATGTTTACCTGAAAGCTGGGACAATTATTCTATGTGTCTCAAGCTGTCAAAGGATCTAAAATCAATGACCCTTTCTACCTTATATGGCACGATGTTGGATCATGAGCAATCGAGTCATCTTAAGAAGAATCTTGTAAAAGATTCAAAAAGCACCCATGTTGTTTTAATCTCAGAGGAACCTTCCACTCAGCGACCCTCGGTCACTATCACTGAGTTGGAAAGTAACTCTGAAAGGTCATCTGATTCTGACTCTTCAGATGATGATGAATCTTTGACTCTCCTCACTAAAAAGTTCAGGAGATTCGCCAAAAAGAAAATGTTCAGAAAGAATAAACCCCTTTCCATTACTGACAAGCCAAGATCATCAGCTCCTGTTGATAAGGCTACTGCTACTTGTTTTAACTGCGAATAGATAGGACATTTCGCTAATGAGTGCAGGTCTAAGAAAGTTACGAGAAACTCAGCGTTTCCCAAGAAATTCTTTATTCCCAGTTATAAAGATGACATATACGCCAAGCTGAAAGAAAAGTATGCGAAGCTGAAAAGCTTTAAGAAGAAAGGCAAAGGCCTGATGGCTAACTATGATTGGGCTGCCTCTGATGAAGAAGAATCATCATCTGACTCTGAAGATGATGAAGCCAATCTCTGTCTTATGGCTAATATTGAAGATGAGGAACAAAGTTCAGACATTCCCTCTAGTAGCCGCAAATATTGATGAAGCTGATAGTCTTCGTAAAATTGATCTCTTGACTAGAAGTTTATATGAAGCCATGAATGGCAAAACTGTAGTTGAAAACCAAAACCTTGATCTCGCTGAACAGCTTAAAACTGTCACCTTCAAATAGAAAATCTTTCTAAAATTGAAGAAGATTTTAAAGATCAATTGCACTTAAATCAGCTAGTCAAAATCGAGCGCGAAAAAACTATCGCTGCATTAAGAGCTGAAAAAGCTATTGTTGATGGATGGTATAATTCCTCAACAAAGATCACTGAGATAATTAAGTCTCAGATTCCCCTGAGTGATAAACGTGGTCTTGGTTACAAAGCTGATACTCTAGAACCAACCACTGATCGTTCCATGCTCTTATTTGGAACTTTCGTATCCTCAGTCGCTGATACTTCATCCTCTCAGTGTTCCTCTTCTAGACCACCTATCCCTGAGGAAATTTCTACCTCTTCAAAAGATAAAGAGAAAATGGTTTATCCAAAACCTACCTCTGTCTTTAAAGATAAAGGTAAAGGAATTGCTTTTAACCAAAATCCTCATAAGGGTACCTTAGTACCTAAGCTGAATGCTTCTGAAGCTTTAGTGATTCATCCCTCTGGATCAAGGAATCAGATCTCTGGATCTACTCAGCATGGATCTTTTCAGCGATCTACTCCTAGAATCAGAGTGGATGTCTCTGGTAAGAAATCCGAAGAACTGAATGTTCCTCCCATTTCAAAAGCCATCAGCTTACTTGGTGCTGGTACTTCTAACTTAAAATCTAAAGCTCAGAATTCAAATGGTCCTAGAACTTTTAGTTATAGGAAATGTTATCACTGTGGACTTACTGATCATATTGCTAGTAAGTGCCCCACAGCCACCAAAGCTGAAACGTTAGCTAAGGTGAAGATCATTGCCCCAAAGGCAAAGAAGACCACTGAGGTTAAGAAATTAACCAAAGTGAAGACTGACAAAGCTGAATCTCCAAATGCTGCGAAGATTGCTGAACCTTCCATTCCAACTACTTCCACTGACAATCGTATACACATGGTTAAGTGGGTACCCAAGAAAAACTAATCTTCCTTTGTGATGCAGGTTAAGAAGGGTATCTAGTATCTCGATAGCGGATGCTTTAGACACATGACTGGAAAGAAAATCATGCTTGCTGAATACAAGGAAGAGAAGGGTCCCTCTGTGACTTTCGGTGGAAATGGAAAAAGACATACCCGAGGGTTTGGTGTACTATCTAATGGTACAACAACCTTCAGAAGAGTCGCATATGTTGAAGGGCTGAAGCATAATCTTTTAAGCATCAGTCAGCTTTGCGACAAGGATAACAAAGTAATCTTTACTAAGGAATCCTGCTTTGTCACTGACAAAAAGGAGAAGATAGCCCTCAGCGGTTATCGTTTGGAAAATGTTTACGTAATAAACATGGACTCAATAACCACTGAGAACTCCTGTTTCTTCTCAAAAGCCTCATCTGATGTCAACTGGCTATGGCATAAAAGGCTCTCTCATCTGAATTTCAAGACACTGAACACTCTTTCTTCAAAAGAGTTAGTCACTGGTCTACCTCAGCACTCATACGCCAAAGAGTCTTTATGTTCAGCGTGTGAGAAAGGGAAGCAGACCAAAGCAAGCTTTAAGTCAAATCAAATCTCCTCAGTGTCATCTCCTCTACAACTTCTCCATATGGATTTGTTTGGCCCTGTTAACAAACAATCCATCGCTGGAAAGAAATATACACTAGTCATAGTTGATGAATTCTCTCGCTATACATGGGTTATGTTTCTCCGTTCCAAGAGTGACACCCCTGAAGAACTCATCACCTTTGTTCGGAAGATGGAAACCCTGAACAACTTGACCGTTCGCTCAATAAGGAGTGATCATGGGACTGAATTCAAAAATAGTTCTCTTGATTCCTTCTTTGAGAGTAAGGGTATTTCTCACAACTTTTCATCAGTGAGAACACCGCAACAAAATGGAGTCGCTGAAAGAAGAAATAGAATAATTATAGAAGTTGCACGTTCAATGCTCAGCGATTCTCACCTGCCTACTCAGTTTTGGGCAAAAGCTGTCAACACCGCTTGTTTTACGCAAAACAGGTCGCTGATAGCCAAGAGATTCAATAAAACAGCCTATGAACTTTTTCATGGAAGAAAGCCTTCAACCAGCTTTCTTTACATCTTTATATGTTAGTGTTTCAAGCTGAACAACAGAGATGCCCTTGGAAAGTTTGATCCTAAGGCTGATGATGGAATCTTTCTTGGATATTCTTCAATCTCCAAAGCCTTCAGAGTCTTCAATCGAAGAAGACAAACTGTAGAAGAAACTATTCACTTCATGTTTGACGAATCCCGTTCAGCGAACTCTAAACCGTCCGTTGATACTGAAGAACTGAATCAATGGATGTTTTCTCATCTTGGTGATTCAGAAGATATTCCCACTCCTCATACTCATACAGTTGAAGATGATAGTCCTACTATCATTCCAAATATGCAGAATAGTGAAGCTGGAACATCATGGGTCTCAGCTGTTCCTTTAAACACTATACTTGTTTCTGAACCAAATGTCTCAGACATTCCATCTTCTTCTCAGCAATCAGTGAATATAATGACAACTGCACCCATTCCTCTCTTAGCTGATACTCCAGAAGTTGCTGAAGCCTCATCTTCAGCTCCTCCAGTTCAGTTTGAGTCAGCGTCTCACGCTCCGACTCAGCGATGGACAGTAAATCACCCAATTGATCAAATTCTAGGTGATCCAAACGCTGGTGTTCAGACTCGACAAAGTGCAGGTAGTATTTGTTTATTTGTTAACTTTATTTCTTAGACTGAACCAGAGAAAGTAGATGATGCCCTCAAAGATCCAAACTGGGTCAGCGCCATGCAAGAAGAACTGACTGAATTTGAAAGAAACAAAGTTTGGAAACTTGTTCAAAGACCAACTAACAAGACATTGATAGTCACTAAATGGGTCTATCGAAACAAGTTGGGCGAACATGGAACTGTAACCCGCAACAAGGCTCGTCTTGTCGCTCAGGGATACAGACAAGAGGATAGCATAGATTACGATGAAACATTTGCTCCAGTAGCAAGACTAGAATCTATTCGTCTATTCTTAGCATACGCTGTACACAGAGACTTCAAAGTATATCAGATGGATGTTAAGTCAACGTTTCTAAATGGAAAGCTGAATGAAGAAGTCTATGTGGAACAACCTCCAGGATTCTCAGATCCTAACCGTCCAGGTTATGTTTATAAACTGGATAAGGAACTTTATGGCTTAAAGCAAGCTCCACGTGCATGGTATGACACTCTATCTACTTATCTCCATATTGAAAAATTTGAGCGTGGTAAAATCGATAACACTCTATTTTTCAGGAAAGTAAAAGGTCATATTATTCTTGTTCAAATATATGTTGATGACATTATATTTGGTTCTACTAACCCTGATTTTTGTACTCGCTTCGCTGATAGAATGAAAGATGAGTATAAAAGGAGCATGATGGGTGAACTAACATATTTCCTTGGTCTTCAGATAAAGTAAAGTGAAAAAGGAACTTTCATTAATCAGGGAAAGTATGTTAAAGATATGCTGAAGAAATTCGATTTAACTCAGAGTTCAGCAATGAAAACCCCTATGGCACCACCACTGACACTAGATAAGGATACAAATGGTATTCCCGTTGATGTCACGCTGTACCGTGGGATGATCGGCTCTCTTTTGTATCTTACAGCTAGCTGACCCGATATTATGTACGCAACCTGTTTGTGTGCACGATATCAAGTTGAACCTAAGATATCTCATATGACCGCTGTAAAGCGAATTTTTCGATACCTTAAGGGTACTGCGAATCTAGGTCATTGGTATCCCAAAGACTCAGGGTTCGATCTAATCGCCTATTCAGATAGTGATTTTGCAGGTTGCAAATTGGATAGGAAAAGCACTACAGGAGGCTGTCAGCTCCTGGGTGGAAAGCTGGTGAGTTGGACAAGTAAAAAGCAAAACTCAGTGTCCACCTCCACAGCTGAAGCTGAGTATGTAGCCGCTGGAAGCTGTTGTTCTCAGGTCTTGTGGATGAGAAATCAACTACTGGACTATGACCTACAGCTCTCAAATATTCCAATCTATTGCGACAGCACAAGTGCCATCGCTATAGCCAACAATCCAGTGCTACACTCAAAGACAAAACACATCGAAATCAGGTATCATTTTATCAGAGATCATGTGATGAATGGTGATATAAAACTTTATTTTATCCCAACTGACTATCAGTTAGCTGATCTGTTCACCAAACCTCTTGATGAGACAAGATTCAACTTTCTCATCAGCGAGCTTGGAATGCTGAACTTTGAAGAGTAAAATCTTCAGCGGTTCACATTTGATCAGCGATAGGATAAAATCAACTTGTATAACCCATTCTATCATTCTCTCTCTGAACATAATTGATTCGCTAATATCAAGGCATGTTTTCTCTCTTACTCGCTGACGTTCGCCTAGAACTCAAAGATTTTAAAACATCTTGCATCGCTGAATATCTCTTCCTTAACAGCGATACTTTGAAATTTCTAAAACCAACACTGATATTTCTATTCAGTGCTTCATGTTTTCAAAAGTGTCCCTGAGTTTTAAAAACCTCAAAGACATCATAGAATATGAAAGGACAGTTGTGATGTCATTGCAACGGATAAGCCCCGACACGTTCTTTTTCTGACACACGTTTGCACGTTTCGTTTACCTTCCAATCAAATGCAAACACGTGTCCGTGTCATGATGAAAATCTTTTCCCGCTCAAGATTTTCTCTCTCTCGAATCTCACTATATAAACTCATTATGGGTTTATATTTTTCCTTTACGCGAAAAACTTCTCCTCCAAGCAAGAAAGAATTACTGTTGCCTTTGTGCTCTCAAGTTTTCAAGAACATCTTCTTCTTCAAACGAACCAGGTTAATAATTCTGTTATTTACTTGTTTCTTAAACTTGTTAGTGATCTTCTTGTTGTTTTTACAAGATCAAACAAAAGAACTTTTTCAAATGAAATCATTTCTTTCATGGTTTTATGAACACAACCTTTCATGGTTGTTCTTCAAGTTTAAACGCAAAATCTTAAACTTGTTCTTCATACGTTTTTCCAGAATCCTAATCCTCATAGGAAACTGGAAAACAAGATTTTAAATGGGTTTGCTTTTCTTTTTCTAAAAACAAGAAAACCCCTAATCTTCATTAAGACATTTTTGTCTGAATGAAATAGACAAAATTCGAACCATCTTATTGGAAAATCTTTCCACATTAAGATTATTCTTATTTGTTAATCTTTGGCTGAACTGATAATACAGAAATGGCATCTACTGATATTTCCACTGCTAAGAACACCACCGCTGAGAACATTGTTGCTGCTGCTGCTGAGGAATTAGAAATCATCAAGGCTCCTCAGGTCAAGTTCAATCTTGAAGAACTTGATTGGACAAAGTCAAATAACCTCTATGCGCTTCTCGAGTTTCCTCCTTGAAAGCAAGTCACACGTCTGAATGATGCTGTGAATTTCCTGAAAAATTGTTGCCTCTCTACAGCCCTGACAATAACACCTCCTGCACATCAGCTACTACTATCCCAGTTCTGGTACTCTGCCAGACACTCTCAGCTACCATCAACCAAAGACTCCTCAAAGACAATTGATTGCATCCTCTGTGATACCGATTTTGGCACTATGAAGATCACCCCTGCCATTATCCGCAAAGCCCTGAGCCTTCCCTTCGTCTCAAAAGAAAAACCTTTTGTTCCCCTCCCTGACCACAAGAAACACTCAGATAGGGAAGACATAACTGCATTCTTCGATGCAATGGGCTATGTTTGGGAAACTGGGAGGGACAAGAAGCCTGAGAAGAAGCTGACCCTCATCAAGAAGTCAAAACTGCCCAGCGAGATTAACTACATCTTCGCTCACTTAATAAGCTGCATGACTGCAAAGACCGGCTCCTATGATCAAGCCGCTCAACCTCAGCAAGCAATGGGATATGTATTGCTGAAAGGTCTACATATAGACTGGGCATCGATAATCTTCGATGATCTGGTACTCAGAGTAGACTCTGCCGCTGACCGATCTCCATGGGTTCCATATCCAAGATTCATCAGCGCCGTCTTCCAAACAGGCCTGAAGGACAACTACCCAAAAGGGGTGACCTGAAACTCTCTCAGGTTCGCCCTAAGGTACTCGACTTCAAACCAGTGGAAAACGAGGTACGTCTCTCTACACTTTTAACTCTTCTCAACCCTACTTCTTCGACTTCTGCATCTCCTTCAGCGGACAAACCCATCGCTGATACCCAAGCTGCAACCTCCATTCCTTCTCATAAAAGGAAACACTCTTCTACCCAACTTAGTTCCAAAAGAACTAAGAAAACCAAGGAGCAACCCCAGCAATCTCTTGCTGAAGACTCTTCAGCTCATCTCGAAGAGCTGAAGGAACATTCAGTGGTACGCTCTGCTACAGCTGAACAAGCCACCCATTCCATCCCAGCTTCAGTGTCTCTAAATGCTGAGGTTTTAAACTTGGAATCTACCCAACCTCCTTCAGTCTCTCTACAGACTGAAGAAGTGATTCTCAGCGGATCCAACGCTGAACACCGCACCCAACCAACTTTCTCAACCTTCGCTTCTCCCTCTACTAAATTGGACTCTAATCCAGTTGTCACTGGAGCACCTGTCATTCCTCCAGAAGCTAAAGCTGATACAGGACCTGTAGGAACGTCCATGTGTATACGCACTCTCGCTGACGACATGGAACATTTTTCAGGTCACAGAAGTTTTGATGACTTCGTCGACCCTCCTGCAGGTATACACCAACCCATATACACTGTAACTGAACCCCAAACTTATGAGCTTTCCTCTGTTCACAAGTACTTATATGTTACAGGTCCTAATTTGGGAGACATCAACGCCTCTCTAAAGACCCTTGAGACGAAGCTGACAGGTCTCACCACTACTCTCTCCGACAACTCTTCAGCTGTAACAAACGCTGGAGAGAATCTCACAAAGCTGACAATAGTGGTTGAAGAGAAAGCCTCCAAAGCTGACTTGAAGAAGGTTGATAAAACTCTTGGTGACTTTGCCAAAGTTCTCGCTGACATCTACACAGACTACCTCTCTATCAAAACATCAGTTGAAACCATGTCCAGCGAGGTCACAACGCTGAAGACATCGGTTGGAAAACTCGAAGGAGATATGTCGGCTCTAAAGACTGAAGTCAGTTCAGTGAAAACTGACATGAGTTATATGAAGACTGGCGTCAATTCAATGAAGAATGACGTGACTTCAATGAAGACAATGTTGCAGCAGATCCTGAACAACATGACCGCCCCTGCCCCTGCACCGACGCATTTTACTACGGCGGATCGTGTTGAACTCTTGAAGATCACTCCTGCTATTACTGGCCTAGAAGACAGAGTAGCGGAGATTGAAAATTACATGGGGATCCCTGCCCAAGAAGACAGGGAACCAAAACCAACTGCTGAATCTTCCCATTCCTCCCCCACTCATCATGAGAAAGGGGGGAGAAAAAATCTGAAGACCTTCCCCGTGATGAATCTATCAAGGGGGAGAAGACTGAAGACCTTACCCTTACTGATGAGGGTGAGAAGGCAAATGAAGACACAATCGCTGGACCTCAGGGAGATGAAAACCCTGAGTGGACCGAGAAGCTTACCTCTATATCTGAGGGGGAGCAACTCGAAGAAGAAGCTGAAAAATCTGAATCTGAAGCTGAAGATGAAGAAGCCATCGACTTATCTGATGATGAACCATCCTCTTCTCCAAAGAACGATGATGATGACGATGATGATGATGATGACTCCTTTATCGTCAAGCCTGCTCAGAGAATTACAACTCTTAAAGGGATCTTGATAAATGAACCTTCAGGGGAGCGGACCAAATCAAAGCCTTCAGCGTCTGAAGCTGACAAGGGCAAAGGAAAAGGTGTCGCTGAAGACAATGACAATCTGACGATCTCACTTACAAAGCCAGTTTGTCAGGTACACTACAATCTTCCTTACACTCATCCCTCCTCTATATATACACTTTATCAGCTCTCCTCTCCAAAACCTCTATACACAACCACATTCTTTCTCTATCTCTATTCTACCCAAGTTCTTACTCGTACGATCGTTGTGTTTCAGCTAGTCCTCTCCCCTGTTTGAGGATATCGCTGAAGTTCCTACAGCTGCGACTTCACCAACAATAATCCCAGCTCCCAACGCAGAAGAAATAATCCCAGTCTTGGATCTGATCTCTAAGACTGATGAACCTGAAGAACATATGCTCTCTCATACAAACAGACCTTCCTTGGTTCCTCAAAAACCAAGTGAAGAGGATCAGAGAAAAAGAGAAGAAATAATAAAGAAGTTCGAGGATCAGCGAATCATTCTGAAGCGTGATCAACTTCCTTTAGTTCCTCCAAAGTTCAGACTTTCTCAAAAGGAATACAAGGATCACCTCAGAGCTGAACGTCTAATCGCTGAACGAAAGGAAGTTGAAGAAAAAGACAGAGAACTCGCCATCCAGATTTCTCAACAATCGAGGAAAGACCCCAAGCTGAAAATAATTCCAATCGAAGTTCAACGTCAGCTATGGGAAGACGCCAATAAGATCGTTGAAGAAAAGAGGACTGTGTCTCAATCTACTTTAGCCTAGTGCAAAGAAAAGGTACACTTCAGATATCGAACTGCCAGAATCAACAAGGTACTCATCGCTGGAAGATCAACCCTCAAAGTTTCTATCGCTGAAATCGAGATATTCAGAGAGAACGGACAGTACGAAAAATTCTATGCTGAAGCCATCACAAAGTACGGTCTCTCTGAATGGTTGGAGATCAGATTAGCCATCCAGAAGTCTCAATCTAAGTACAAGGATCATGTTGAAAAGCTGATAAACAAACAGATAGACTTAGTCTCTTCTTGTGTGGATATTCCTCCTCCCCCTCCTCTCGAAAGTAGGAAAAGAAGGGCCTCTGCAAAGAAAAAGTCTAAATCTTCAGACTCAGGTCCTCAGATACGGAACAAAACAGGTATTGGTTTTTCTCTTGAGGAAGTCCTTGGTCCTGAACCTGACCTTTCTGCACTTGACACATCTCTTCCTCCTGATGAGACTTTCATCCCTGGGAAAGTCTTAAGCAAACCCTACGGGATATTCTTTATTGACTGGGATGGACGAAAGCGTTTTCAACGTATCTCTGAACTTCCCATCACTCCCATCGAACAGCTGGAAGATCTCATCTACTGGTGTGATTTCAAAAACGACATTCAGGCACGACATCTTAAACCTTTGATTTTTGAAGAAGCGCTGAACAAAAAGAATCAAGGAGTAAATGTCCTTGACTGGATGATCCCCACATTAAAGACCCTTGATGAACTTCTAATTAAGGAAGAACCTTTATAAACTGATAGGATCGCCTTATTCTTCTATTATATCAGTTATTCTTTTGTACTTGTAATTTATTTCGCTTGTACTTGTAATCTTTCCACTTCCTTTTGTAATCTGATTCAAAGTTTAAAGAAAGATTTCAGCGAAAGTACTTTACTCCATCAGTACAGAAAAGATCCCAGAAAACAGTAAAAGGAACAAATATTTTATGAGTTCTTTTTATCCTTATGTTTTCATTAGATAGCAATTTTCTCTGTTGCTATGTCATAATCAAATAGGGGGAGATTGTTGATCCAAACCCTTAGTAATTTGATAATGACCCTCTCTTATATACTTAGTGAAAATTGTATGTAAACAATATGTATCAGAGTTTCACTATCGCTGATAAGTACTAAGATCTTACAGTACCGCTGATAGGAACTCTCGCTCTTTAGATTAAACATTCAGCGAACACTGTTCACCATAATGCTCTGAGTCTGTTCAGTCCTTATGGTGATCGCTGATAAGTTAGTTGTTTACCTATGTTTCCAAACTCCTTGGTCAGCATAGCTAAGGACTTAGCTATTGAGGCCATTGTTGCCTCATCATCATCTATCAGCTCTTCTTCATCACTATCAACCACTAATACCTTCTTTTTCTTCTTCTTCTCCTCCAAAGCCTTATCCCTCTTTGGCTTTTCTTGCACCTCTGTGGCTTTGCCTACAAGTGCCAGAGGTCCATCCAGCTAGGCTTTCGTCTCGGCTATTTGGGTTTCTTGAGCAGCCAGAGTGCCATAGAGGTCTGTGAGGGTCCAAGTGTCCAAGTCTTGATTTGTTTGCAGAGACATGGATAGCTGGAGCCACTCATCATTCAGACTCTTGAGGAACATAACATTGTTTTCATCAAAGGTTCTGTGAATACCAAATTTTTTGCACTTGTTTATCAAAGAGTTGAATCTGTCGTACGTGTTCTGCAGAGTTTTTGATGGCAGAGCTTTAAATGCATAGTACTCATTTATGCACTGAGCTCTTCTATTTTTCTGGGTTTTAGCTCCTCCTTCAAGCTGTTTTTCAACCCCTTTCCATAGGTCATTAGCTGTTTCACAAGCATCCAGGGATTGAAAGAGGTCATTTGGTATGGCTATTATCAGAATACGTTTTGCCTTCTTTGCACATTCGTATTTTTTCCAATCCTGTGGGGACCACTTATCAATATCTTTTGGCTTGTCATACTCAGGAATTTCAGGAGTAGTGGTAGTTTCAGGTACTCTAGGCATGGTAACCATGGGAATATAAGGTGGGTTGTGAAGGTAAGTGATTAGTTCTTTGTCAACACCTTCAAAGAAATGAATCATATGGATTTTCCACTGTGGATATTCATCTCTGAGAAGTTTTGGTGGTTTGGTCAAAGACCCAGCAGTGAAGAAGTTCGCTGCATTTGCCATTTTTGAAGAAAAGTGGGCTTTTCAGAAAGAAACAGAAAACAAAGTGAGATACGACAACCTTTGATTGATGGGTTTGACTTGAGAAATGTGTTTGAGCTAATGGAGACTTGAACAAAGCACAAAATGGAAGGATTTTAACAAGATAACAGTTCTTATTCAGCTATTAGAATCAAATTGGTTGAAAGTAACAGAAAAACAGGGGTTGTTTCAAAGCTGAAGAGTGAAACTTAAAATCAATCCATAAATCTACCAAAAATGAGTCGATATCATTGCAGAGTGGATCCTTTGATATTGAGAATCAAAGTTTACTCAGATACCATTTGTTGATCCCACTTTTGACTCAACAATGATATTTAACCACAAATGTTCAAAACAGAGTAAATGAGTATCAAAGTGCGGAAGCGTTTTGAGAACAGTTTGGGTTAAGAATAATGATAGATAACACACAAATAGATAGATGAATGCAGTAAATACCAAGATTGATGCTCAATGATTCATCTCTATTGATTCACAAAAATTACACCAAGAACACCTCACAGTGTGATTCACATATAAAAATCTCTCTAAGTAGGTGTGTGTGTGTGTGTGTGTGTGTATGTGTTGTGCTTCGTTACCATAAAAGACCTGGTTACATTTCTATTTATACAAAGACAACATAACAAATAGTACACTAGACAAGATCGTGGGACGTTCTTCTAGTAATGGCAACTTAGTACGCCCATGAATAGTACATTGTAAAAGCTGCTACCATTTGTAGAATGACACTTGTAAAGTGAGGCAACAAGCTTTGTACTATTTGATCTTCCAAATCTTCGTACATCAGAAGCACGTGAGGTGCATGCTTGTCCTTGTCTTCATACTTCTTGATCTTCATACTCTGTCTTTGACTCCACAGAGGCTCTGTCATAGATGGCAGAGGCTCTCTGGCCTTGGTCTCTTGTCTTCAGATGATGGATTAATCGAAGGCTATTTGTTCTTGGTGTCCGGCAGAGGCTTCTGCCAGTGTTCTCCCTTAGCCTATTTTTCAATATTTCTCTAGACTAGAAGTTGGAGCTAACATAACCTAAACAAACCAAGAGAATCACACATATTTCTTGCACTAGAAAAGATAGAAAGAAGTTAAAAAAAACTAAGAGTAGTTTTCTTAAGGCACTAAGAGTTTAGGGATAGGAGAACGATCACTTCAAAAATGAAGTAGGGTTTTCTATTTATACTGCATGCATTAAATGCAAGTCAGTAACTTTACACGTGGCAGCACTTGGTTGGTTACATGAATTTGACTTTAGCAAACATGCTCTTTGCCGCATGATGAACAGTGTAGTTGGCAGAGTGGTTTGTACGATCCTGGACAAAGGCATGTCCTTCTGACAAATCGTTCAAAAGCGTGCAAGGAGATAAGACAAAAGTTGCTTGTAGAAGAGGCTTCATGATCAGTGATCGCTGAGTTGATCTTTATCAGGGAATGATAAAGTTCAGCTCGTGCTGAGGTCTTCTACTTAAAACTTCGCGTGAAATGGACAAGTCTTGGCTTCGTTGATTCACGTTGTCTTATATAAACAGCATAATCAAAGATAGCGGAAGCATAATATAAAGCTATTTAAATATGAGTGATTGTGTATACGAATATGAAACAGTGAGAGAATATCAATAACAATAATGAACAGTAAATGATAACAATAGTAGTTAAATAAGCTGCTCGTATATTGATATATTTGAATAACACCAAGAACACTTTCTTGTGTGTGTATTCTGAAATCTCTCAGGTGACAATTCGTACAGTGGTAGTGGAATGAAATGTTGCAGTATTTGCTCTCACAATTCCAGTAATAATTCTCACAAAAGCTTACCAATGTGTGTTCCACTACCCTTCTATTTATAGCTTGATAAAGTGAAAGACAATGTACTATCTAACCCTGGGGTGACACGTGGAATGTGTGTCTCTGTCCTTTTAGGGCTGACGTGGAAAGTACGGACACATGTCTGACACTTAGAGATTTCTACGAGACTTAAGCTTCACAAAGGTCTTCATTCACCAGAGCTCTTGTGCCAGAGCTCTGATGCTCTTCTGGTGTGAACAGTTCTTCTGGAGGAACATAAGAAGTCTTCTGCCAGAGCTCGACAGATGATCTTCTGGTTGATTTTCTTCTAAGTCTTCTGCTGGATCTCTGGTGGTCTTCTGACTTGTGATATTTTCAATACTTTTACATCATGTATACTTGGGGCTAACAATCCGCATCAGGTCACTAGTAGACTTAGTCACTCGTTCGTCAGCTTGGTCTTCGATTTCAGCTTTGAACTTGGTTGTCGCGAATCTTGTGTTCAGGGATCATAAGCAAACAATTACATCATGAGTATTCAGCAATCATCAACGAGACTGAACAGGCTCAGGTCTCACAGATGTACATTCATCGATGAAGTAAATTTAAGAGCATATGTTTTTCATCAGCGATACTAAACAGACTTAGTATATTTTTCATAGATGGGAAAACAGTAATACATATTGTTTAGTTACATTTTTCACTAAGTGGTTCTAAGGGTCATCAACAAATCACTGAAGGGTTTGTATCAACACTCACCCTGAACCGTCATAACCCACGTGGCGTTCTCTCATTGGGTGTGCTATGTACCGTTGTTTTGAAATGTCCCACTACTTGAGTATAGATTCCAAAAGTTATCAAATTAACTTTATACCGCCCAATATTATCACCATATAACCCCATTTTACCCTTCTTCTTAACCTTTTCACTCTCATTTCTCTCTCAAGAACTCCGGCGAAACCTGCAAGTTTCTTGCTTTCAAACCTTAAAACTTCATCTTCTACTTTCAAAAACTTCTCAAGAACATCAATGGCTTCACCTGCAATCTCAAATTACTCTGAAAGTCCCGTTCCTCCCAGGGATGAAAACCAAGTTCACTCTGATAGTGAAGAATCTATCAACCATCTTCCATCGACAAACCTTCAGGACTTCATAAACAAGGACTGGTATCAAAAACCCCTCCCATTGAAACCTAACAACCAGTATGTGGTTCTAAACCCCCAAAACATTGGACAAGAACATGCCCCCATCATTAACTTACTCCAAAATCACCCACTGAACAAGATCCTTACCTTGAATGTCAAAAACATACCCAGTAGATATGTTCATCAATTCTGGCAGAGCTCTAAATTTGACGGGGAACTCAAGTCTGTGATAGGCTATATGTCCAAACCTGATAACTCACAGAACCTGACTGTTGGCATCAACAGAGCCATGATATCCCAAGTCTTTGAACTCCCTACCCGAACCCTTCTGGGAATTAAAAGATATGTCGCAGAGCCCACTGATCAGGAATTCGTAGACTTTGTCATGATGCTAGGCTATAACGAGCCTTTGTCGAAAAGAACTGACTTCAGAAGAAACTGACTACACCCCCCCCCCCCACACATGGAATGTCCGCTTCAGCATCTTGAACAAATGCCTAACTGGCAAAACCGGTAGCCCTGACCAGAGATCACATCAAATCTTCTCGATCATGTACGGGGTGTACTTTGATCTCCCCTTAGACTTTGCAAGGCTCATACTGCAGGAGATGGCCTCTACAGTGGAATACAATAAGGGTCTCCAAGCTGCCGAAACACCGTTGCCATCCCTTCAGTTTCAACGACTCATTGGTATAATGTTGGAGCCTCTTTTGAAAGAGGACAATGGATTTTTGAAGGCCCAACAGCTAAGACTTACCCTCTGACAACAATGAAACCAACCAACCATCCTAAAGGGTATACCTTCTGATGTCCACTATCCGAGAAAATGTTGGAGTACATGAGCGATAGTGAATTGGTGAGGGAGTATAAGCATGGATTCAGGACTCCCAAACCGAGTCTTGATACCCCACCACGCATAGGAGTGCCCATAGGAACAGAGGTAGTTGAGAGGATGAAAAAAGAGGAGTGGATAGTAGCTATAGAGAAGTCTAGGTTACGCACATAAGGTGTCTTTGCTAGCCATCAGATCCAAGAAAATGAATCTCCTCAGACTGCAGAACCTTCCCATCCCAAGCAGAAGACTAAAAGGAAGAAAGCCAAGTCTACAAAACCCTCAGAGGATCAGATCATTGAAACACCTGCCATTGAACAAACCAAACAACCACAAAACCAAACACCCCAATCCATAGAAGTACCTGAAGCTAATCCCTCTGTCACCCAAGCCCCAAAGGAGAAAAGAAAGAAAAGGAAGACCAAACCTACAGAGGAAGTTGCCTCGAAACCCAAGAGGAGGAAATCCAAGAAAAAGTCCACATCACCTCTCCAAACAATCCAAAAAGAAGAAGAGCCTATTCTCACAGAGGATCAAGCCCCAACTACTATTCACTACGCAGAACCCCAAGACGATATTCCTCAAACCTCTGTCATTCTAGAAGAAGCCCACCCTGCAGAAGTATAACCTGAAGAAGACCAAGTGTCTTTCAACACTTTTCTAGGGGTGGCAGGACTAAATGATTCCCTATATACCTCTGGTTGGAATCTCCAACAATCCACTGAAGGAACAAACTTTACGATTGTAGACTATGACTCTGACCTTGATGAAGATATGGGTGTGTCGACAGAATATTAACTTAGATGGGTAGTAGTAGAAGAGCCCTTAGGAAAACAAACGGAGGCAGAGATTACTGAGCGAAAAGATACCTCTGACACATATCCCAACCCCCTGTGCTTTCCACCCATCTATTCTCGGTGGTCTAGCAACAAAAGAGAATGTTGAAAAAGAGTTGCACGAGATCCCAACCCCTGCAAACCGGACAGAGGAACCTCTTTCATCCTCTGTGCCAATTATTAGTCGGGAATCCCCACTTCTGGTTGTATCCTCTCAAAAGGATACAATCATTGAAACGTCTAGTGTTCAATAGCCCAAGAGCACGACTCCATCCTTCATAAAGGCATCTGTTGTCTCTCCCACACACAATTTAGCAACCACCATTCCTTCAGAGGGAATTAGCGCGTACAACAACGAAGAGACTCTAGACAAGTCTCCAAGTCAACCTCTCATCCCCTTTGTGCCCAACTCTGGATTGGCTCAAAAAAGAGCCATCTAATGACTCTCCCCGAGTGTTGGAAAGAAATCCCGCTGACCTCAACATAAAAACAGGGTCAAAGGTGGGCACATCAAGAACAAAGGTTCACTCTGGGGAAGAATGTGTTCCCCCAGAGGTTACCTTTGGCCCATATGTAACGAAGGATAAGTTCCAAACCTTCGTCACCATTATGGCCAACAAATTCACCGAGTTGCAAAGCTTTGTGAAGTCTTATGCAGATACAACAAACTCTGCCTTATCCTCTCTAAGCTCCAAGATTGACACACTATCCACAGAGGTTAAGGAAAACTCGACAAAGCTTGATGAAACTCAGAGCCAGACAACACAGAGTTCCTTGTCCACCATTCCTTCAAAGGCTCAGAACGCCATCACTGCTCTCACAACTGAACTTAAAGCCGCACGAGTTATAGCAAAGACACACTTTGACCAACCTTCACATACACTGACCACAGATGATCTAAAGTAGACAATTGAACAGGTACAACAAACAACCACATATCAACTCTAGACCCTGAGGCCCACGAATTACATAATAAGGGAGCAGATCATCAACATTGGCCAGAAGGTGATCGATGAAATCTGCGGGTTTGTCAAGGCCTTCACAGAGGGAAATGTGTCACATGTTAAGGAGTTCAAGGTAAGTGTTGGGAAACTGAGATTCAAGTCAGAGGCTGAAGTGGCTCATACTTTGGGCATCTGTGGTAAGCTAGAGGAAGTTGCACGTAATCTGCCTAACTCAAAGAAACCCCGAACCACATGCCAAGCAGAAGCTTCACAACAACAGAACCATTATGACCCAGGGGATATTGGGACTAGGCCATCGGGTCATCATGAGTGGAAGAATGTCGAAGTGCCAAATGCCACAAAAGCCTCAACTCAACCTCTAACCATGATCCCTGTCAATCAAAGGTCGACCACTCAGAAGACCACAGAGGAAACACCCACCTCTGTGGAAAATAATACATTAGAAGAAGAAGATTTTCCTTCCCCCACACCAAACCCAGAACAACAACCTCCCATCTCACCCAAAACAATACCGAGGACAAAATCTTTGGCCTTAAAACCCCCAAAAGCCATGAAAAACCTGAATGTTCAAGAGAAACTAATGGAAGAAGCCACAGAAACTCTACAACAACCCTAAACCCAACAAAAACCAACCCAACCTCAAGAAACATCAACCCAACCCCCACAGAGCCTAAAAACCAAACCAATCACCGAAGAAGCTCCTAAGGCCAAACTTACAGCAGAAGATAAAGGCAAAGGACCAATGAAACCTTTTACAGAGCCCAAGCCTAACCCAAACCCAAACCTAAACAAGTTAATGGCTAGTGCATTCATAACACCCAAACCTGAAGAGGAAGATTGGGCGTTTGGACCACCTCTGTCAGCCTACCCCCCATTGGACCCCTCTGCTCAGAAGATCAAAAAAGATAGGGTTGCACAGGTTATCAGAGAAATGGACGCACTTAGGAAACCTATTCCTGTTTGTCACCCTAAACCAAAGGAGAGCATGGAAGAGGTCGTATACAAATATTTGTATAGTGTTGGGATTAATGATGTTAGGGTCAAAATCAGGTTGAATAAAAGTTCAAGGGTTAATTTGTTAATATTCATTTTGAGCCTTTTATGTGTAATGGGCCATGGACTTGAATGATGTGGGCCCATGATATATAATGTTTGTTAGCCTTAGAAAATTAGGCTAGTTGTCATATTACATTTTCAAAAGCTTATTGTAATTCTCTCTGTTGAATGAAAGTGAATTGGATGACCAACTGAAATCATATTGTTTGTTCACATCTATTGATTTCTACTATTTGTTGCACTAATCTGGAACTCACAATTGGTATCAGAGCATACGGACGATTCGATTCAAAGTGACAAAAGGTTTATGGTAAGAATTATGTTTAAGTTTTCGACTGTGTTCTTGGCATTCAAACTCAGATTTTGATTCAGTGAAAATTTCTTGTTTTCGTTTATTGCATTTCGTTAGCATCGTCATTATAAATGACTCTGCAAATTTTGGTAGCCTAATTCGATCATCTGATTAGTGTTTAAGCAGATTCAAATTCTTGGTTTTTGGTTTCTGTTCATCGCAAAATATTAAATTTTTTTGTCAAAATCATGTTATTCTGCTTTAGATTCGATTTGGGTATTGTTAGTTTTGTGCTTTGTCAAGTTTCTAACCTTTCAGGAACGATTTTAAGCTACCCTAGTCGAATTCCATCGAGCTTGGAAACCACAGCCGTGGTTACCGGGTATTATCATCATCTTACCGGGTAAGTTTCCTATCTCATCACTTGTTACCGTGTAACTCCAAGTTACCAGATAACTTTACCGCTTACCGGTTAATTCTCTTTCCGGACATCTATCCGGATCAGTACCCGGATACCGATCAGCCCTCGCATCCGGTAAGTTCCATATACCGGACACGTCCCGGTAACTAATTACCGGTAAACGCATCTGGTAAGCACATCTATCCGGACAAGTTCCCGGTAAGTGTATACGGTGACCACGTCCGGTAACTGCCATTTCATCCGGTAAGTCCTCCCACCCGGTAAGCTAGTTATTTGTTTTATTTGTTTATCGGTAAGTTCTTGCTTTATTGATTCATCCGGTAAGCTTGTTATCCGGTAACATCCAATTATCCGGTAAGCTCTTCATCCAGTAAGCACTTCCACCCGGTAAGTTTGTTATTTGTTTTATTCACATTCGGTAAGTTTTTTGCTTTTGTTGACTCATCCGGTAAACCTGTGTCAGGTTCGAATCTTAACAAGACTAATAATACTTAGAATTCAGAATTAAAGAATCTGCGGAATAGAACTTTAATTCACACAATCAAAGAACAAAAAATCAGAGAACACAAACTGTTTGTATTCAATGCTTCGACTCACAAGATTACAACCAAACCTCAATCTTGATGAACAAGCTCAATCAAGACGACTTCTACTTCTCTAGAAATAGGGTTCTAAACCTTGAGGTTAATTCTCTCTAAACAAAATCGAATTGTATCTCACGTATACGTAATGTGTATATTTTTTTTATCTATCGAATAGCTATCTATAAACATCTATTTATACACAATAAGTACAAGATAACTATCAAAAATAAATCGATCTTCTGAATCTTCTTTAAGCATATCTTCATTCATTCCACTTTTATCTCCAAAATCTTCGCATCCCAAACTTATCACATCAGCAGTATTAATCTTCATTCAGCATGAGTAGTACTAATATTCTCCAGCAGCATTAATTTATTCTAGCAGTACTAACTCATTCCAGCAGCATTAACTTGTTCCAGCAGCATTAACTTGTTTAGCAGTACTAACTCATTCCAGCAGTATTAACTTGTTCCAGCAGCATTAACTTGATTAGCAGTACTAACTTGACTAACAGTACTAACCTTGTTCCAGCAGCATTAATGTATCAGCAGTACTAACAATGATCTAGCAGTATTAACTTTGTCTGGCAGTAGTAACCATTGCATAAGCAGTACTAACTTTGATCTGGTAGCACTAATGTTGTTCTGGCAGCACTAATGTTGTTCTGGCAGCACTATCCATACTTAGCAAATCTTCAGTTCCCAACAATCTCCCCCTAACTTGACTTTTAGAAAGAGAAGTCAAGTTCTTCAGATGATGATTATTCCAAAACTTAATCTTGAACACACAAGTCAGGATTCAATCCCAAACTTTGATTCAAGATCCTTCTTACCAGGTATCTTGCCATCTTGGAATCTTTGTTACTCACTAACTTAGTTTTTAGCATTCCTTTCAACCTTGTCATGCTGTGCTCGTATATTTTATCCACCAAATAGTACTCATGATATGCATAGTCAAGTGTTATGACATACACACCATAATTTTCAATAAGCATCCAGTTGGTAACAGTTTGAAATTGTCTTTCTGTCAAATACTTAACTGCTTTTGTATTGAACATTAGACACAAATATTCAAGTACCATTTTGGTGATGGACATTCCATTCTCAGTCAACATCTTTCCATAAAGCATCATTCCCACCTTGAACATCTCTTCCAAGTCTGATCTAGAGCACATCCTTAAAAGTCTTCCCCATGTAGAACTGACCTCAAACTTCCCATCTGCTCTTTTTACTCTAATGTACTCCTTTCTCTGATCTTTCAAAGTATCCCAGAAGATGATTTCAGGAGCCATAGAAGCTAATGGTTTAACTTTGATAGGACTAGAATCAACCACAGTAATATACATATCACATTGAGTATTTGTTGGTGATTGTACATTGCTTGGTTGACCTGATGGAGTTGCCACTTCTTCTTCAGCAACTTTATGATCAGCTTTCTCTTTCACAGCTTCCTCCTTACCTTCTTCTACACTAGGTTCCACCATAGGCTTCTTTACAACTTTCTTCTTTGAAGCTAAAGACTTTGTTCTTGGTCTTTTGTTTGACATCATCTTGGTTCTTTTGAGTGTTTTAACAGCTTCAGGAATGGTTTCAGCTGTTTCCTTTGTTTCTGCTGCTTCAGGAATGGTTTCTGCTGCCTTATGTTTTTCAGCAGCATTAACCATTTCTGCTGCTTGAATGGTTTCTGCTGCTTTTTGACTAGCAGCATTAACCATTTCTGCTGCTCTATTTATTACTGCTTCCTTTACAACCTTTGATACTGCTGCTTCAACACAATTTTTCACAATTTCAGCTACTGCTGCTTCAATCTCAGCAGCATTAACTGTTTCTACTGCTTTTTCTGTTACTGTTGCTTTCTCATTTTCAGATACTGCTGCTTTCTCACTTTCTGCAGTTTCAGATACTGCTGCTTTCTCACTTTCTGCTTCCTTTGCAACTTCTGCAACCTGCTCAGCCTCCCCCTCAACTTTATGCTCATTCTCCCCCTCAACCTTTGGATCCTCCATATTTAGTTCAGTTTCTAACTCCCCCTTTTTGGAAGCATCAGTGGTTGATCTTCTCCTTCTCAGAACATACTGAGCTTTCTTTCTTCTTTGCAGCAGCTTGGTGATCATCTTCTTATTTTTCTCTATCTTGGTGTGTTGATAAAGAATCACCTTTTTAAGCTCATCAATCTCCTTCTGCTGATTCATAACATCAATATTGATGTTGGCAATGGTTTCCATCAATTCCTCATAAGTATATCTATCCTCACCCTGTTTAGGAGTGTTTACCTCCGTTAAAGGATCACTGGAAATTTTAGTAGGTGTCTTTTGCCTAGCAAAAGCACTGCCTACTCCCATGGTTTCTTGGCGCCTGGGTCCACTGAATGTTTTCACATTCTGAGTTGCCGTGGGGAAGGTCTTAGTGATGTTACCACTGTCCTTCTCTTTGCTAGCAGAAGTAGTGGCAGCCTTGCAGCCCACATGCTCATCCTTCTCCTTAGAGAGCACCTTCTTGGGGTTGGGAGACACCCCTGTGGTTTCCCTTTCGATATTCTCTAATGGAGAATGCTCCACTAGAGGGCTTAAAGGCTTTGGGCTTTTAGGAGGTACATCAAGGGAAGGAACCTTGTGTACCTTTCTTCTTTCAAACTTCTTGGTGATTTTGGGATTGGGTCTTAAAAGAATGGACTGTGGGATTTCTTTGGTGATGGAAGGTTGGGATTGGTCATCAGTGGGTGGGTCTAATGGGGGCCTTGACCCTGATGCCATACCTTCAGTGGTGTGGGACACAACCATCATTGTAGAGAACAATGGTGTGTCAACTCCTTCCGAGTCCCTAGGAATTCTTCTCATATTTGAGAAAACCTTCCCTTTAGGGGGTTTTGGCACATATACCTCATCAGACTGAGGCAAATCCGTCAATTCATGGTTAAGTACTTCTTGGACAAACCTGGGATACATGTAAAATCTCTTTTTGGATTCTAGGTTTGCCACAAGATCATTAAAAATCATTGCTGAAAAATTGAACTTTCTGTCAGTGGCTAAGCAGACCAAGGCATAAGCAATGGTACTGCTAAACTCACTCCATCCAGTTGTTTTCTTTGAAATACAGTGCATAAGAGTATGAACAAGAAATCGCCATTGGGTGAAGAACTTTGACTTGTAGAATTTAAAAACTCCAATGGGACCTTCATACCCCATTCTTTGTAAGGTCGAGAAAAGTTCATCATTAGAGAGATAGGTTATACCTGAGGCATCATCTAAGTGAAGAGTGATGCGAATAACCTCCTCGGTGACCTTCAAGGGTTTGTCACAAACCCTTGTTCGAATGATTTTTTGCCCATCTTCGAAAATAACAGCGGCATTCTCCCAAAATTGCTTTTGATGCTCGATATATATGGTTGAGCAGACTGTTAGGGCATGAGAGATGTGTGTGGACTTGAGAAAATCCACAATATCATGAAATCCTGCGGCCTGCTTTGGCTTCTGAAGCATCGCAATCTCATTGTGCTCATCGACATACTCCATTGTCGTCATTATTCCTGAGGATTAGGATAGAAAACACAGAGATTCTAGGGAGAAAAGGTTAGAAAGAGAGAGAGATAAATTGAATGCACAGAGATGTTATGAACTTTGGCGGGCTGAAAGAGTATTTATAGCAGTACTATCCCTGATTTTCTTTAAAAGCAGTATTAACGACTTAGCAGTATTAATGACTGAGCAGTATTAACTGCAAGGCAGTATTAACTACACAGCAGTATTAACTACACAAGCAGTATTAACTACTAAGCAGTATTAACTACAAAGCAGTATTAACTACACAAGCAGTATTAACTACTAAGCAGTATTAACCACAAAGCAGTATTAACTACTAAGCAGTATTAACTACAAAGCAGTATTAACTACTGAGCAGTATTAACTGCAAGGCAGTATTAACTACACAAGCAGTATTAACTACTAAGCAGTATTAACCACAAAGCAGTATTAACTACTAAGCAGTATTAACTACAAAGCAGTATTAACTACTGAGCAGTATTAACTGCAAGGCAGTATTAACTACTCAGCAGTATTAACTACACAAGCAGTATTAACTACTGAGCAGTACTAACCACTAAGCAGTAGTAACTCTGCACTGGCAGTAGTAACTATACTTACACTTTGCAGCACTTGTCCATCTGAGTCATACTGAGGTTCTGAGAAAGCTAGTTAGTAACACCAAATAAACAAAGAAATACAGGTATATAAAAACAAATAAAAATCATGAATTTATTCAAGGTTGATTAAGCCCACACTTGCTACCAAGAAAGTGAATCTACCCACATCAAAAGCTTTTGTGAATAGATCTGCAAACTGGTCATTGGTATGAACTTTAGCAACTTGAATCAATTTCTTTTCATTACAGTCTCTAATAAAGTGATACCTGATCTCTATGTGCTTTGTTTTTTAGTGCTTGACAGGATTGTTAACAATGCTAATGGCACTGTTGTTGTCAATGAAGATTGGAGTGTGAAGAAATGTTACCCCATAGTCCAACATCTGATTCTGAATCCATAACACCTGCGAGCAGCAACTTGCAGCAGCTATATACTCAGCTTCTGTTGTGGATAAGGACACTATGGTTTGTTTCTTACACTGCCATGATACTAGTCTTGCACCCAAAAACTGACATCCACCTGAAGTAGACTTTCTATCCATGTTAGCTCCACCTAAGTCACTGTCTGAGTATGCAAGCAAGTCAAATGAAGATTCATAAGGATACCAAAGACCTAATCTAGGTTGCCCTCTTAGGTATCTAAAAATTCTTTTGACTGCATGCATGTGTGATTGCTTAGGTGTAACCTGAAATCTGGCACAAACACATACTGGAAACATAATGTCTGGTCTAGAGGCTGTGAGATACATGAGTGATCCAATCATAGATCTTTAATGATGGACATCCACATCCTCCCCCTCAAGATCTGCAGTGATATGTTTGTGTGTCTCCATTGGTGTGCTTGGTGGCTTTGAGTCTGTTAAACCATACTTGTCCAGGATGTCTTTCACATATTTGGATTGGCTTATGAAAATCCCATCTTTCCTCTGTTTCACCTGAAGCCCAAGGAAGAAAGTAAGTTCTCCCATGGAACTCATCTTGAAGCTCTTGTGCATTAACTCTTCAAACTCTTTACACATTTGATCATTTGTGGATCCAAAGATGATGTCATCCACATAGATCTGAACAAGCAGTGTGCCTTTCTTTCTCCTCTTAATGAACAAGGTCTTGTCAATCACTCCTCTTACAAAGTCGTTTTCCAGGAGATAGGTAGATAGAGTGTCATACCATGCTCTTGGGGCTTGATGTAAACCATACAGTGCCTTCTTCAACTTGTACACTCTGTCAGGGTGCAATGGATTCTCAAATCCAGGGGGTTGACAGACATATACTTCTTCATCAATACTTCCATACAGAAAAGCACTTTTTACATCCATTTGGTAGACCTTAAACTTCATGTATGAGGCATAGGCTAGAAATAGCCTAATTGCTTCAATCCTTGCCACTGGAGCAAAGACTTCCTCATAGTCTATTCCCTCTTCCTGAGTATACCCTTGTGCAACTAGCCTTGCTTTGTTTCTGATCACAATTCCTCTGTCATCCTTCTTGTTTCTGAAAATCCACTTGGTGCCAATTGCTCTATGACCTTTTGGAAGGTCCACCAAGTCCCAAACATCCTGCAATTTAAACTGTAGCAGCTCCTCTTGCATTGCTTCTATCCAACTTGGATCTTTCATAGCATCATAAGCCTTTTTGGGCTCAATTTGGGATAAAAAGCAAGTAAGTACAGTATTAACTGTATTCTGCTAATCTTGTAGCTCTTGAAGTCTGCTTTGCTTCCTAGTCATCATGGGAGAAGCAATGTCTCCTATAACCAACTCAGGAGGATGATTTTTCTGAGTTCTTGATGGATGACCAGGTTCCTCAACTAAGTTGCCATCCAGATTTGACTCATTTAAGTCTGGATCTTCTTCAGCTTCTTCAGTTACTTCAGACTCTCTTGAAGTCTGATTTTCCTCTATTCTTCTCTATTCTTCACTCTGAATGGGTTCAGCTTCCTTTTCTGGTTCACAGAAGTCAAGAGGATCAATGGTAGGGAGTGGAAATATCACAGACTGAACTTTGTGATCTGATGGAGGTGCAATTCTTTGTCCTGTATTTACATCACTACTGAAACCCAAAGAATTAGTGAGTGAATCAATGTCAAACAGCCAATCAGGACCTGAACCAATAGGATTTGGTGTGTTCTCATTGCATTTGACATTGTCACTTTCTTCAATTATTCTAGAAGAGGTATTAAACACTCTGTAAGCCTTACTCTGAGATGAGTAACCAACAACAAAACCATCATCTGCTTTGCTATCAAACTTACCTAAGTGAGATTTGGTATTGAGAATTGTACAAGGACAACCAAATGGTTTAAGAAATCCAATAAATGGATTCTTTTTCAGAAAAAGCTCATAAGGTGTCTTGTTTTTAGGCTTTATTACCAACACTTTGTTTTGAACATAACAGGCAGTATTAACTGCTTCTGCCCAAAAGGTAGTGGGTATTTTGAATCAGCTAACAGAGATCTAGCAGCCTCAATCAGTGTTCTATTCCTTCTCTCAGCAACACCATTCTGTTGTGGAGTCCTAGGAGCACTGTATTGTCTCTCAATTCCTTTTTCCTCACAAAAGGTGTTTAGATCAAGGTTTTTAAATTCAGTCCCATTGTCTGATCTAATGACTTTCACTTTTTGATTTGATTGGTTTTCAATTCTAAGAATAAAAGTTTTGAGCAGTCCACTTGTCTCATCTTTAGTTCTCAGAAAATATACCCAAGTAAATCTAGAGTAATCATCAACAATAACTAAACAGTATGATTTCTTGCCAATGCTCATGACATTTGTAGGGCCAAACAGATCCATATGCAACAACTGAAGAGGATTTTAGATAGTGTTTATCTCTTTGGACTTATGAGAAGTTTTGTGTTGTTTGCCTTTAAGACATGCAACACAATGATCATCACATGAATAGACTTTTGATGGTAAACCCCTAACAAGATTATTTTTAACAAGTTTATTCATTGTTTTAAAGTTCATGTGACACATCCTTCTGTGCCATAGTGATGATTCATCTATTGAAGCTTTTGAAACTAAACAGTTTAGAGATGAATCAGATGAAACACTTTCTAAATCTAAACAATACACATTATCCTTTCTAGGAGTTCGCAATAGTATCATGTTTTCATCAACTACCTTGAATCCAGGAGCAAGAATAATGCATTCTGAATCAGTAAATAATATACTATGTTTCTTGTCACAGACCTGTGATACACTTAACAGGTTGTATCTCAATTGCTCAACATAGTAAACATCCTCAAAAGTCATCTTACCTTTTGACACATCACCTTTACCACTTATCTTACCTCCTGCAGGATTATTCCCAAAAGCAACACGTCCTCCATCAATTCTTTTGAAATTCTTGAGGCAGGACATGTTACCTGTCATGTGCCTGGAGCAACCACTATCAACATGCCAGATGCTCTTCTCCTTGAGCTGTTGGTTGCCCTGCACATAAGATAAATCAATTAGTTTTTATTGGGAACCCAAGCCAGAGTGGTCTTGGGTCTCCCTTGCTCATCAAAGTACTTGCATTGGGTTTTGATGAGATTTTCAAACTTAGGTACTGCAGAATTGGAGAACTTTGTCAACATGATTGGTCTAGCAGCACTAAAACTAGAAGCAGTATTAACCTTAGAAGAAGTACTAACAGAGTTAGCAGCACTAACAGAGTTAGCAGCACTAACATAGTTAGCAGCACTAACATAGTTAGCAGCACTAACAGAGTTAGCAGCACTAACAGAGTTAGCAGCACTAACAGAGTTAGCAGCACTAACTGAGTTAGCAGCACTAACACTGCTAGCAGCAGTATTGGCAGTAGTATTCAGCACTAACTGAGTTGGCTCTGATACCACTTGTCAGGTTCGAATCTTAACAAGACTAATAATACTTAGAATTCAGAATTAAAGAATCTGCGGAATAGAACTTTAATTCACACAATCAAAGAACAAAAAATCAGAGAACACAAACTGTTTGTATTCAATGCTTCGACTCACAAGATTACAACCAAACCTCAATCTTGATGAACAGACTCAATCAAGACGACTTCTACTTCTCTAGAAATAGGGTTCTAAACCTTGAGGTTAATTCTCTCTAAACAAAATCGAATTGTATCTCACGTATACGTAATGTGTATATTTTTTTTATCTATCGAATAGCTATCTATAAACATCTATTTATACACAATAAGTACAAGATAACTATCAAAAATAAATTGATCTTCTGAATCTTCTTTAAGCATATCTTCATTCATTCCACTTTTATCTCCAAAATCTTCGCATCCCAAACTTATCACATCAGCAGTATTAATCTTCATTCGGCATGAGCAGTACTAATATTCTCCAGCAGCATTAATTTATTCTAGCAGTACTAACTCATTCCAGCAGTATTAACTTGTTCCAGCAGCATTAACTTGTTTAGCAGTACTAACTCATTCCAGCAGTATTAACTTGTTCCAGCAGCATTAACTTGATTAGCAGTACTAACTTGACTAGCAGTACTAACCTTGTTCCAGCAGCATTAATGTATCAGCAGTACTAACAATGATCCAGCAGTATTAACTTTGTCTGGCAGTAGTAACCATTGCATAAGCAGTACTAACTTTGATCTGGCAGCACTAATGTTGTTCAGGCAGCACTATCCGTACTTAGCAAATCTTCAGTTCCCAACAACCTGTCTCATCCGGTAAAACTCAGTTATCCGGTAATCTGTGTTTATCTAGATTCCTCTGCTGATTGAACACTCACACACACAATCTGATCCGGACACTTCCAGATCAGACATCTTACATCCGGATTCCTATCCGGTAAGTTCAGTCTAGTCAATTTCTTACCAGTTTTAGTATAAATCACTCTTAGAACCTGCGTTAGGACTTCACTCTTAGTGCCTTGCGTTAGGATATCACTTTCAGTCAAACCACCGTCTGACGATCACATATGGCAACCATATGATGTCTTCACGTGACGCTCTTGCTATCGGCACCGACTCCAAGCCACATTGCCTCTACCAAGGTGAATACAGCCAGTGGCGGGACAGATTCTTGATCTTCATTGAGTCTAAGGACAACTTTGAGTTCATCTGGCGAGCTCTATGTGATGGGCCGATACCCAAACCCGTGAAGACTATACCAGCAACTGAAGAAGGTGGTCAAGTTCGTTATGAGGACAAAACATACTCAGATATGACTGCGGACGAACGAGGCATGATTGAGGGAGAAAAGCATGCCAAGAGATACCTTGTTCAGGCTCTACCTAACACGATCTACACAGCCATAGACAGCTGTTGGATCCCAGATACAACAAGTAACAATAATAATAGCAATAATCTTTGTATTGACTAATAAAGAGGAGGTTACAAGATAGGAATTAAGAACACTCTCACTTACAATGAAGCTCTCTCTCTCTCTCTCTCTCTCTCTCTCAACGTCTGACTCTTTCAAAATGGAGGCTAGGAGATTTTGAGGCTTAACCTAAAACTCTAACAAATTACACATTAAATACTTAGGTTTTAAGGCCTAAGCCCATTAGCCACTAAAGCCCACAAATAAGATTTGGGCTTTTACAATTTAAGCAAATATAATTTGGGCTTTTATAATTTAAGCAAGTAATCTTGAATACAACATAAAAATAAAGTCAACAATCTCCCCCTTTGTATCCAAGATTAAAAATAACCCGATCTTCCACAAAGTCAGTTGCTTCAATTCCTTCTTTAACCCCCCCCCCCCCCCCCCCCCCTTGATCGTTGCATACTCCGCCTTGACTGTTGCTTTACCTTTTTGATCTCGGTTGTCTCCCAAAGATTAAACTCAAACAATCAGAGAACGATTTGATGTGCGGAAGCTTGTATAACCAGTTTGAGTAATAACCGATGGTAGATAAACAGCTAGGAGATGAAGAGTAGCGAACACATTCGGCTCATGAGAATCTGCATTAAAGAATAATTAACCAGGGGTAATCATCTAACATAAAAGCACATAGCAACTGTTATCACAACAATTAAAATAATTGTGTGGCCTATGTTCAGAGTTGATAAATATGAAGCTCTGATAGGACTTCCAGTTATCATAGAGGTAAAATTATAAAAATTAAACTTCTCAAACTGTTCTGGCAATATCACATAGATATGCATGAGGAATCACAAAGATTCGTAATATTGTGTGGAAGAAAATGTATATGATATGTTGGGCTCAAAAGTGTGTAAACTTGTTTGGACATAACAGGTTTCCACAGACTCAATGTGCATGAATGAAGTGTGAAGGTGTGGCAGATTTCCTTCTTTTCAATATCCAACCTTCCAAATAAAGATCAGATAGCATATATGCTGCTTCCCCGTGGAAAAGTGAAGCATTTCCCTGTTGAGAAGGAATTAAGTAGCTGGTGGGGTTAAGACAAGAGTTGGCATGGGCTCACTGATTGCTTCAATGATAATCACCAAAGAATCATGATAAATCAGTAATGTGGCTTGCCCGGCTCAGAAAAAGTTAGTGCAGAGTTATATAATTCTTTTGACTCTGTTCTCACACTCTCTTTCTTTTTATCATGTAGCTCACATCTAACCAAACTCTATTCATTAGATCCATAAACACAGCTGGCGCGTTCGTCAATCCAAATGGCATAACTAAAAACTCGTAGTGTCCATAGCGAGTTCTAAAAGCTGTTTTAGGAATATCTTCCTCTCGGACTCTCAACTAATGATATCCCGATCGAAGATCGATTTTAGAAAAGTAAGTTGCACCTTGCAACTGGTCGAACAAATCGTCTATTCGAGGGAGGGGATATCGATTCTTGATTGTCAACTTATTTAGCTCCCTATAATCGATACACATTCGAAACGATCCATCCTTCTTCTTGACGAAGAGAATCGGAGCTCCCCAGGGTGATGAACTTGGTCGAATGAATCCTTTATCCAAAAGTTCTTGAAGTTGATTCGACAACTCTTGCATTTCTGCAGGTGCTAAGCGATACGGGGCCTTAGCTACGGGCGCCGCTCCGGGTACAAGATCAATCTGAAATTCGACTTGTCTAAATGGTGGAAGTCCAGGCAAATCGTCTGGAAATACTTCTGGGTGATCCTTCACCACAGGAATATCCTGGACTCTCCTCTCCTCAGACTTCTTCTCAATTACTTGCGCCAAGAACGCAACATACTTCTTCCTCAAATACTTGTGGACCTTCATACATGATACGATCTTTAGACTCCTTCCAACTCTATCTCCTTGGACAACTAGGGTTTCTCCGCCTTGTAATGGTAACCTAACCGTCTTTTCAAAACAACTAACCTCAGCTCGGTGCTTAGACAACCAATCCATGCCTATTACTACATCAAAACTCCCCAATTCAATTGGAATAAGATCAACACTAAACAGTTTATCAGCTAAGTTCAAGGTACAGCCTAAGATTACATCCTTAGCTTCTAATTCAAATCCATTAGCAACCTCAACAATATAAGCATTCGGCATTTTCTTAGATTCTAGATTGATCAAAGGCCTAAATTCTAAAGAAACAAAGCTCTTCTCGGCACCAGTGTCGAAAAATACTGATGCATAGTAATCGTTTAGAAGAAACGTACCTGTCACTACATTAGGGTCTCGACGTGCTTCTTCTGCTCCTAAAACAAATGCCCGTCCTCGAGCTTGTCCTCCTTGGTTTCCCTGATTGACTTGTCTTGCTTGATACCCAACGTTGTTATTGATTGGTCCCCTTCTCAGCCTTGGGCACACGTTTCGGAAGTGATCTGGACTTCCGCACTCATAGCATACCCTTCCTTCCTCTTTCACATTCTTCACCGTCTTACAAAATCGGGCTAAATGACCTTTTTGCTTACAGATGCTACAGTCGAGACAGGCTCCCTCGTGATGCGAACCACATTGGTTACACTTTGGGTGGGGCCTATTGTAACGTCCTACTTCCTTAGCATTCATCCCAAAGTTCCATACTACTTTCTTATTCCTGCTCCCGATAACATTAAGATAAAACTTCATTCCTATTTTTAGATAATGCCTCAAATACCAAAATTTTGAGGTTCATCCCACATCAATACTAAAGTTTTTAGATCTAATACCACCAATCACTTATAATTACCCAAAATACTTAGTTCATAATAACCACAAGAAAATGTTTTCCTTTGAACCCAAAAGTCTTATCAAAAGTTGCCAAACTATCAATCATCCTATTCAAAACCATCCCAAATACACAACTATCAAGATCATCAACACAAGCATAGCTAGCACTACTCCTCTAAATCTTCCACCGTCTACGTCAATATCCGCCCCGATACACTTCAATCGAAACCCACAACACCAATAGCGTCAATAGCATCACTACTACTATGCTCATTATCTCGGCTCGTAAAGCTACCCTCCGAGCTACTTTAGCTCCATTCACGGCATCAGACGACATGTTGGTTAAAAGGTGACTTAATTCCACTAGCTCGGTCACGACTTGACTCTGGTGACTGACCCTCATTTGACATCCGTGCAAGTCCATTGTCACGGCCCTAAGGCGTTGCTCTTCGGTCCAGGTCATGCCAGGCGCTCGACTAATCGGCACTCCCTCGATCACCCGTGAGGGTTCCGGTGCGTCCCGCTGATCAGACCTAAAAGACACTCGTCTAGGTATGGGCACGCTCTTCCTAGCGGTTTGCCTCGTACGTGGACTCCTAGGATTGGGTTGTATCACTATCGGGATGGGTTGTGGAGGAGCCACAACCGGAGGCATCCTCGTCTCATCATAAGGGTCTCGTTCCACGTCGGACGTACGCTCACTTGATGGCGTGTAGGAAGGTTCCGAGCTCGATGATGATGACGACATGGTATTGCTGAAGTAAGAGTGTGATGAGGATGTTGACATAGTGATACTGAAGTAAGAGTGTATAACATTGATACCGCGCAAGATAATAACTAAGCGTACTATACTATTGCATACTATAGGCAATAACTACGCTCCTACTAGGCATACAACGTGAAGCATCAAGTGTGAAAACACACATCTTCCTAGTATATCCATTTCCGGTCTCGCATTACTCTTTCTTTAATTAAACATAGGTGATCAGGCTTTGTTTAATTAAATACAAATGATGCAATACCCGAATTAGTTATACTAGCAACATGTTTAGCAAATTAAATGTTCATTCCCGTTTTTGGTTATAGTTGAAGTTTTCCAAAGGAAAACCGGTATTCTCTATAACCTTTAGCTCTGATACCAAATCTATCACACCCCGCTAAAGCGGAAACACGGGATGTGCAGCTCAAGTTTCATAGCAAAAGTTACAAGATCACAACAACCATCAAAATACATTCAGAGGTTAAACCTTGTCTTTTACAATTGTTTTTACGGAAGGGAAATGAACATGAAATTTAAAGATAGTAAAGAAAAGCTTCATCACGTGTAGCCTTCCTAAGTTCCAACCTTAAAGACGTTCTCCTGAAAAGCATGTAAATGAGAGTGTCAACTAATCAATAGTTGGTGAGATCACAGGTTTAAATAGTATAACATTGTTGCCATTGCAAAATATGTTGCAAATCCACACAAGGGATAAATAATACGGTTATAAAAAAAAACACTTGTTTGCCATTGCAAAATAGTTTAGATCCACACAAGGGATAAATAAAACGGTTATCAGAACCACTTGTTTGCCATTGCAAAATAGTTTAGATCCACACAAGGGATAAATAAAACGGTTATCAGAACCACTTGTTTGCCATTGCAAAATAGTTTAGATCCACACAAGGGATAAATAAAACGGTTATCAGAACCACTTGCTCAAGGTAATCATATGTAAAATGCTAAGTTATTGAGCCCGTTACCCGACCTATATCGACATAATTTGCCCCTACCACAACGGTGGAATCATTCCACATACGCGCATGTTCTATCACCAACAATACGCAATACAACAATAATTATGCACTCAAACAAGCGCTACTTGTGAGTGGGGGTGTCAACCCAAATAACGTTATTCATAATTACCAACGGCTCACACTCGTGAGTTAAACGGGTAACGTATACGTGAACGGGGACTTTATACATGATAGCAATCTAAACTCAAACTTACAACATTTGCAAAACATAGATACCATAGAGCATAAATAAACAAGTTTCGTATTTCCAAGAAAACGATATAACCGATGCATAAAATATTTGTAGTAACCACATGCTTTTCACCCCAAAATATGTAAAACATTGAAAAAGGGGCTGTGAATACTCACATGATACGTGATAGAATCCAGGAATCTCCCACAAATACTCCGAGATAATCCTACTTCAAACCTATGAACGTAAGGTCACTAGTGAGTTCTCAATCTCGAAGGTTCGGTACTAATTATCCAAATCATCATAAAATGCCTTGTTGTGTTTTAATATTATAACGTAATAGACGTATACATTGTTCTTCTTAGATTAAAGTTTCCACAATTTCGTCCCAATAAGTAACGAAAAGGGTTTTAAAGAACATAAACATATATAGTACATATATATGTATAAACCGAAATTTTATCGTAACGACGATAAAATTAGGGGTCGTAAACGAAATGACAAAAATTTAAATGTATAAATATATAGACATAATATATATTTATACTCCACTATTTCATCATAAAATGATGAAATGGGATCAAGAATAAAATGCATAAATATATATAAATATATTATATATATATAAACATTCCACAATTTCATCATAAAAGATGAAAAGGGATAAAGAATAAATAAAATGCATAAATAAAGGACATAAATAAATTGCATAGATAAAAGATATACTTATATACTCCACTATTTCATCATGAAATGATGAAATGGGATTAGAAATAGTCCTTATAATAAATAATAAATTGTCCTTTACTGTCCCGAACTTGATGTCACTTTGTGTCCAACTTTGGGTAACTTCCAGGTATTATTTGATCATGAAATTTTATGTCCAGTTGGTTCAATGAGTTAGGAAACTTTTGGCATTAGTTTCATAATTTTTGGAAGAGTATAAGTACATGAAATAATACAACGTAAAACCCGACAGAATACTTTGCTGTTTGCATCCGGATTTTGTGAGGACTGTTTGATAAATAAAATCTTTGAGTTTTTAAATGAAACCATTTGGGTTTGAATCTTAACACACTAAAATGAATTCCAGAAAAAGAATCACTCCATTTGGAGTTAAAATGAGTGAGATATGACTCTTTGATGTGAGGTGTAATTTCTGGCAGCAAGCTGTCCAACCAACACCTTGTGCATGTGCACCCAACTTGACTTTTAAACCAAAATTCTTATTCCTTTGCATGCAAAATCCGATTTGACTCATCCATACAAATATTTTCAGTTCCAAACATATTTATGATCCATTTAAAATGCATGCAAAACAACCATCAACTCAAACCTTGGACACTTTTGCAAAAGACCCAATTTGAAGATTGTTGATGTTCTTGCCAAGAACACCAACATGCAACTAAAAATTCAGTATTTTGAGCTCATGCATGTGGGTTTAAATGTGTTTTTAGTGGTTTTCAAAGATACATTCGTAAGACTCTTGAACAAAAATGATGGATCTTTCAAGATTACTACATGCATGTGTTTAAAATGTTCATCTTTGATCTTAACCTTGGTTTGATTTTGGATTCGCCATCTTTTTCTAACAAAAGATGTTATGATGGTAAATCTACAAACATTAAGACCCATAAAGATGATTTTAAAAGATGTGAAGAAAGTGTAACAAAAAGATGAAGATCATACTTTTAAAAATGCAAAAATATGAAAGAGACTTGAAAGAATGTGTGTGGTTTTTACCCAACACACTTATGTTTACCTTAGGTTATCTTGAACTCTTGAAGACTTTGATTTTTGGGGCTGGAGTTGTGATGAAGGTTTGAAGGTTTGAAGATGAAGATATGAAGATTTGAAGGTGGAGAGAGAGAGGGATGATAACTAGAGAAAGAGTGAAATGAGAGAATGGTTTAACAAGTGAAGTATAGATGTTTATTAATGCAAAATGAGAGAGAGGGGAGGGGATGGCCGGCCCTCACATGGGGGGGGTGTGACATTTAAGTATTTTGTCACTTCTTGTACAAAAATAAAAGTCTAAATACAAGTATTTTCTTTTTAAAGTAAAATACATGTATATATGCATAAAGTAAAGTATTTATATATATAAAATATAATTGAAATATATAATTTATCAATTACATAAATACTTGTAGTATATAAATATTTTAGGTTGGCATTTTATGAGATGTATGGATAATTTCCTAATTCAAGGATTTCTTAGGCAAAATTTCTCAATTTTTCCTATTGTACCGGGTTTACTGCTAAAATTGCACTGTGTAAACTATGTCAAAAAAATAAGGTTTCCAAAACAGTTCTAACCTGAGATGTGAATTTGACAGTTGTCACACCCTTCACCTCTCAAACACTCAAGGTTTACTTCTTAGGTAGGAAACACAGGTTTAAGTGATCCATAGAAGTACAATAAAGCTCACACAATGATCCCATAAAATTGTTGTCCTAAAGATTGTATTGTTCCACACACTGACTATTTTTAGTCTCAGAAAAGCATTTAAAATCCAACTTCTATATCAGAAAAAGCATTTAGCACCTAGAAGTGGTTTGACTATTCGTTGCACTAATCTGGAACTCACAATTGGTATCAGAGCATACGGACAATTCGATTCAAAGTGACAAAAGGTTTCTGGTAAGAATTATGTTTAAGTTTTCGACTGTGTTCTTGGCATTCAAACTCAGATTTTGATTCAGTGAAAATTGCTTGTTTTCGTTTATTGCATTCCGTTAGCATCATCATTATAAACGACTCTGCAAATTTTGGTAGCCTAATTCGATCATCTGATTAGTGTTTAAGCAAATTCAAATTCTTGGTTTTTGGTTTCTGTTCATCGCAAAAAATTAAATTTTTTTTGTCAAAATCGTGTTATTCTGCTTTAAATTCGATTTGGGTATTGTTAGTTTTGTGCTTTGTCAAGTTTCTAACATTTCAGGAACGATTTTAACCTACCCTAGTCGAATTCCATCGAGCTTGGAAACCACAGCCGTGGTTACCGGGTATTATCATCATCTTACCGGGTAAGTTTCCTATCTCATCACTTGTTACCGGGTAACTCCAAGTTACCGGATAACTTTACCGCTTACCGGTTAATTCTCTTTCCGGACATCTATCCGGATCAGTACCCGGATACCGGTCAGCCCTCGCATCCGGTAAGTTCCATATACCGGACACGTCCCGGTAACTAATTACCGGTAAACGCATCCGGTAAGCACATCTATCCGGACAAGTTCCCGGTAAGTGTATACGGTGACCACGTCCGGTAACTGCCATTTCATCCGGTAAGTCCTCCCACCCGATAAGCTAGTTATTTGTTTTATTTGTTTATCGGTAAGTTCTTGCTTTATTGATTCATCCGGTAAGCTTGTCATCCGGTAACATCCAGTTATCCGGTAAGCTCTTCATCCGATAAGCAATTACACCCGGTAAGTTTGTTATTTGTTTTATTCACATTCGGTAAGTTTTTTGCTTTTGTTGACTCATCCGGTAAACCTGTCTCATCCGGTAAAACTCAGTTATCCGGTAACCTGTGTTTATCTAGATTCCTCTGCTGATTGAACACTCACACACACAATCTGATCCGGACACTTCCAGATCAGACATCTTACATCCGGATTCCTATCCGGTAAGTTCAGTCTAGTCAATTTCTTACCAGTTTTAGTATAAATCACTCTTAGAACCCGCGTTAGGACTTCACTCTTAGTGCCTTGCGTTAGGATATCACTTTGAATCAAACCACCGTCTGACGATCACATTAGTGCAACCATATGATGTCTTCACGTGACGCTCTTGCTATCGGCACCGACTCCAAGCCGCATTGCCTCTACCAAGGTGAATACAGCCAGTGGCGGGACAGATTCTTGATCTTCATTGAGTCTAAGGACAACTTTGAGTTCATCTGGCGAGCTCTATGTGATGGGCCGATACCCAAACCCGTGAAGACTATACCAGCAACTGAAGAAGGTGGTCAAGTTCGTTATGAGGACAAAACATACTCAGATATGATTGCGGACGAACGAGGCATGATTGAGGGAAAAAAACATGCCAAGAGATACCTTGTTCAGGCTCTACCTAACACGATCTACACAGCCATAGACAGCTGTTGGATCCCAGATACAACAAGTAACAATAATAATAGCAATAATCCTTGTATTGACTAATAAAGAGGAGTTTACAAGATAGGAATTAAGAACACTCTCACTTACAATGAAGCTCTGTCTCTCTCTCTCAACGTCTGACTCTTTCAAAAAGGAGCCTAGGAGATTTTGAGGCTTAACCTAAAACTCTAACAAATTACACATTAAATACTTAGGTTTTAAGGCCTAAGCCCATTAGCCACTAAAGCCCATAAATAAGATTTGGGCTTTTACAATTTAAGCAAATGTAATTTGGGCTTTTATAATTTAAGCAAGTAATCTTGAATACAACATAAAAATAAAGTCAACAATATCCCCCTTTGTATCCAAGATTAAAAATAGCCCGATCTTCCACAAAGTCAGTTGCTTCAATTCCTTCTTTAACTCCCCCTTGATCGTTGCATACTCCCCCTTGACTGTTGCTTTACCTTTTTGATCTCGGTTGTCTCCCAAAGATTAAACTCAAACAATCAGAGAACGATTTGATGTGCGGAAGCTTGTATAACCAGTTTGAGTAATAACCGATGGTAGATAAACAGCTAGGAGATGAAGAGTAGCAAACACATTCGGCTCATGAGAATCTGCATTAAAGAATAAGTAACCAGGGGTAATCATCTAACATAAAAGCACATAGCAACTATTATCACAACAATTAAAATAATTGTGTGGCCTATGTTCAGAGTTGACAAATATGAAGCTCTGATAGGACTTCCAGTTATCATAGAGGTAAAATTATAAAAATTAAACTTCTCAAACTGTTCTGGCAATATCACATAGATATGCATGAGGAATCACAAAGATTCGTAATATTGTGTGGAAGAAAATGTATATGATATGTTGGGCTCAAAAGTGTGTAAACTTGTTTGGACACAGACTCAATGTGCATGAATGAAGTGTGAAGGTGTGGCAGATTTCCTTCTTTTCAATATCCAACCTTCCAAATAAAGATCAGATAGCATATATGCTGCTTCCCCGTGGAAAAGTGAAGCATTTCCCTGTTGAGAAGGAAATAAGTAGCTGGTGGGGTTAAGACAAGAGTTGGCATGGGCTCACTGCCTGTTTCAATGATAATCACCAAAGAATCATGATAAATCAGTAATGTGGCTTGCCCGACTCAGAAAAAGTTAGTGCAGAGTTATATAATTCTTTTGACTCTGTTCTCACACTCTCTTTCTTTTTATCATGTAGCTCACATCTAACCAAACTCTCTTTTCAATTTTTACCTCTTAAGCACAATGAGAAAAACTCAGATGAGTTATCTCCCCCACTCTTTGATGTAGACCCTTCACCTCTCAAACACTCAAGGTTTACTTCTTAGGTAGGAAACACACGTTTAAGTGATCCATAAAAGTACTATAAAGCTCACACAATGATCCCATGAAATTGTTGTCCTAAAGATTGTATTGTTCCACACACTGACTATTTTTAGTCTCAGAAAAGCATTTAAAATCCAACTTCTATATCAGAAAAAGCATTTAGCACCTAGAAGTGGTTTGACCATTTTAGAAAGGTTTTATCATTTTAAAGTTAGTCTTCTTTAAAAATAATGATGAGTCTAAAGATTTAGAAATTTACCTTTGGATGTACATGGTCAGATTGGCATTCTCCCCCTTAAATTGAGCATTAAATCTCATTTAAGCGCAATTTGAAATCAGATATCCTGTAAAAATAAAAAGGTTCAGAAGAGCCTTCTAACGCTTGGAACTAACTCAACTGGAAAATCCCACACCTGTTTGGGTTATGTCCAGGTTTCTTCCCACAACTTCTGGTGAATATCCTTTCATTAGAGGAATTCCAAGAACAATGCTTGCTCTTATTGACCCAAATCAAATCTCTATCCAAAACTATCAGAGTGTTGCTCAACCTCAAGAACCTGAGGTGAGAACCCCAGCATATTTAGGATCTGAGCCTTCACTTGAGAGTTTGAGTGAGGAAATAGCGAAAGAAGTTAACAGACCAGAGAGAAGAGCACCCGAAGTGGGGTCTTCCTCTGCAAGAGTGATGGAGGAGGAAGTACAGAATAGAGCATACCCTATCGAGACTGTTCATGAGGAAGTAAGAGAAACACCAGAGGTTGAAATCATTTCCTCTGGTGGTGGTGAGAAAGAGGATGAGAAAGAGAATCCCGAGAGTTCTAAATCCCTAGGAGCCGAGGGAAATGCGAGCTTAGAACAAGATGTTCCAAGGAACACACATGTGCGCACCCCAAGCCCAACTTCCTGTGCTACCACATAATCTATTCCTGGTGATCAAGACCAAAGGAATATTGAAACAGAGGTGCACACCTCAAACCCCAACCAGCAAGAACCACCAGAGGCAACTCTTCACGCCTCTGGTATGCACGAAGCCGGGGAATCTATCTTTGGTAATGATGTTCAATTGCCCCAGAACATCGATAGGTCACAACCACACGATGATGCCTCTGTGGCTCATATAGACTTAACAGACAATAGACCAAAGATCTTTCGAATCTCGCGTAGCATCTGTCCGACTCAGGGACAATGGGAGACCATAGTAGAACAAGGGAAGACTTTGCTTGATCCAAATTCTTCTCATCACATCAGATTTCCTTCTTAAGAAACTGAGCTGGAAGAGGAAACTCTGGTCAGAACACCTGTAGTCGTTTCCCCTCAAACGGAGCACCAAGGATCGGGTGTGTTAGTGCTAATATGTCTTCAAGGTTTAATGTAGAAAGTCAAATGTCAAAGTCAATGTTATTGTGTTGTTAGTGTGTGGTTTATACCTTGTGTGTCTAGGTATAAATAGGCTTGTTTAGTGTTTATTATAGCAACACTTACACTAACTGTTAAGAGAGAACCTTTAGAGAGAACAGTGCTGAACTCATATCTTGTAACATGTTCTTGATGTAATTGGATGAAAAATTCTCTATCTTCTCTATCTTGATTAGATCTTGGTTTATCAATTGGTATCAGAGCAGGAATATTGATTAGAGATTGTTTCTTGGATCAATCACAAAGTTTTGACTGGATTCTCAAGAAAATTTGATCGATTTCTTGAATTTTTTCAAGTAAATCTCGTTTTCTTGAAATTTACTCAAATATTTCTATTTTTGATCGATTTCATCTGAAGAATTAGTTCTCTGGATTCGTATTGGTGTTTAGATCATTTGTATTTCAGGAATCGAGAGCTAATCTGGTCGTTTTGAGGTTCGATTTCACGAATTTCAAGGTTTTTGCGTTGTTCGTGAAAAAGTCACTGTTCGATCGATCTGGTTTCTGATTCAGAGGTTTTCAGAGGTTGAAGTTTGAAGAAGAAGTGTTCGAAATTGAGTTTCTAACTGATCTGCACAAATTAATTTCAACAATTTCAAGATTTTCGGCTTCATTTTTGGGATTTTCAAGATTTTGGTTTGGTGCGTATCAGGTTCTGATCGATCCATTCAGATTCAAATTTAGAGGTTTTCAGACAGAATTTTGTGAAGAAGATGTGATCAGTTAGTGATTTCGAAGAGGTCTGTGAAGTTTGATTTCAGAAGTTTTGGATTTTCAGAGGTTATTTGACGTTTTTGGGTATTTCTCGCTAGATCTGAACAAATCGCAAACATCATCAGATTTTTCGCAAGCTTCATCTGGTTAAGGGGTTATTCATCCAAGTTCAGAAAATCGCAACCTCTTGTTGCAACTTTCTCCATAAATCGCATCCCTCTCTTGCGATTTTTTCCAAAAATCTCAACCTTGACTTGCGATTTCTTCATTTGTCTCTACTCTTTCTTGCGATTTTCTTAGTTTCTCGCATCTTAAGTCTGCGATTTTTGTTTCTTATCTCCATAGTTGCTTGCGATTTACTTTCTCACAGTCAGATCTTGTGATTTTTTTTTGTTTCTCACAATAGTACCTTGCGATTTCAGTGCCTTGCGACTTTTGAGTATTTCGCAACTGCCTATTGCGATTTTTGACACTTAGTCAAATTTTCTGAACTGTTCATTTCAGACCTTTCTGTTTGGTTACTGTTTTCTGATCTGTTCCGATTAAGCACTTTCTTTCAGATTTTTCATGGCTTATCAAAACTTGGGAAATCGTCCTCCGATGCTTATCAACGATTCAGATTTTGATCAATGGACGGTTTCATTTATCGATTTTATTTCAAGGAAAGAAAATGGTGATTTCATGATACAATCTTTCTCCGAAGGTCCGTTAATCATTTATAAAAGGGAGGAAGATTTTTCTGAAGAAGAGATTAAACGGAAGAAAGCCGACAAGGATGCTTTATCCTTCTTGCTTTATGCTCTTCCACAACACTTGTTTAAACGTGTTGAAGCTTTCAGATATAATCCAATGCAGATGTGGAATGAGCTAACTAAGCAAATGCTTGGATCTAAGGTTGTTTTCAAAAGAAAGGATGAGAAGAAAGTTGAAAGGGAAGACGAGAAAGAGAAGATAATCGTGCTTACAAGGAAGTTGAAAGAGATGGAAAATCATTTGATTAAGGAAAGAGAAGATTTCAAGAAAGAAAGAATGGGTCTTGCTAAAAGAGTTTCGGAACTTGAAATGGCTTTGAAGACAAAGACTAAAGAAATTGATGACAAGAAAGATGTTGAGCTCAAATGTCTAAGACTTTCCAAGCAGAACTCAGATTTTCAGAAAGTCTTATTTTTAGAGAAAGAAAAGTTGGAGAAGGAAAGACTTGTGTTTGAAGAGAAAAGGAAAGATTTTGAAGTAAAGAATAGGAAGTTGTCAGAGAAAATTTCTGAGATTCAAAAGGAGTTGGATTTAGAAAGAGAAGAGCTTGAAAAGATGAAGAAAGCTGAAATTCAGGCAAAGAGCGTCAAAGATAATTTTTCTATTGAGAGGAAGATATTTCAGCAAGAGATTCAGAAACTCACAACGAATTTGGCAAGTTTATCTACAGATATTATGAAAGAGAAGAGGGTTAATTGTGATATTCGGAAGATGCTCGATTTGATGACAAAGGAACGAAATGACTTATCAGACAAAGTGAGGTCGTTCAACAAATCCGGAAGCTATTCTGAATGTCCGATTCAATCTTCCAATCTTTTCTACGATCATTCGGTGGATAAGTCTTCCAAATCATTTTCTGATCTTCCTTCTTTCAAAAGAATTAACATGCAATGGAGAGTGAAAGGTAAATTTCATGATAAAGATGTACTGAAATCATCTTTTCCAGATAAGAATTCTAAAACCAAAGTTAATTCTTTTGTCAATCCTGATTCAATATTTTCCGCAAACAATTTAATCAGGATTGCACAAAATAATATTTGTTGCTCTTATTGTGGAAATCATGATTTTGTTAATAATAATAGTGTTCAATATTGGTATGGTACGTTTCATATTCCTTCTTATAGAGCTCCGCTTAACAAGTCAGGACCCAAGACACGTTGGGTACCAAAATCAACTTAATCTGTTTTGCAGATTTAGAGGCAAACGTTGAACTCTCGGAAGATGAAGTACGTTTGCATTCAAAGTTTATATTGAACATCACATAATTTCAGGGAGTTTTCTATCTTTTTATATATACATGTGAGAATTGATAAATCTCTCGGTATATTGTAGGGGGGAGAGATACACGACATTGGTTTTTGAACACATCAGTTCAAAACCCGTACTTCAACGACTTTGGTTTCTAAATACATCAATTTAGAACCCGTGCTTCAACGACAATGGCTTCTGAACAAATCAGTTCAGGACCCGTACTTCAAAGACTAAGACTTCTAAACAAATCAGTTTAGAACTCACACTTATCAGGTGATATCCTTAACTGTCATATCTTTTTGTTTCAAGGAACAAGTGGTGAAAGGTAACATTGCATTATGTTTTATCTCTACTGCTTTGAAAATTTGAATCTTTACAAATTTAATTCAATGAGATGGAAATTTTTTTCAACTTTCATTCAATGAATGAAATGTGTGTCAAGGGTGATTTTACAAGCGTTTTTGTATTATCTGAGTTAAATTTGTTTCATCTTTCACTTCTGAAATAAATCGAAAGGTCAGCAAAACATGAATGAAACTATGTTGAATGCTCAAAATTATGTAATTCTAGACTTATATAGAATATAATGCTCAAAAAGCCTTTTTGTCAGAATGATGGATGGAAACGAAAATATGGGAGAAGCATTATGTTTTACAACCAAGTGATTGAGATGATCTAAGTTTTAAATACAAATCATTTAGTTTGAAAGTTTGTGCCTGTGGCCTATCTGGTTTGGGAGATTAAGTCCTAAGGGGTGCTTGACACCTAGTCCCTAAGGCCAACTGGTCTGGGATCGGCTGACCCAAATCCTTCTATAGAACCAGATAGAAAGCCATGTTCTACTGGTACAAATGGGTTTAAGATATATCGATGTGGCCTTTCTGGTTTGCGAAAGTAAGTTCTAAGGGGTGCTCGTCACCTAGCACCTAAGGCCAACTGGTCTGGGATCGCTGACCCAAATCCTGCTATAGAACCAGTTAGAAAGTCATGTTTAACGGTGTATCTTATTCTTACTAAACTTTTTGATTAAAAGATGCCAATGTGCACAAAAGTAAAAGATGCCAATGAGCACAATATTAAAAGATGCCAATGTGCACAAAATCAAAAGATGCCAATGAGCACACATCTCTTGAAACTTGGGGAAAATACAAAGTCGCGATAATCCTGTAATTTTGTGAAAATCTTGATTTTGGGCAAATAGTGTGAGTAGAGCAGAGTATTCTGATGTGTTTTAGAATTGCATATGCTTGTTGCTAATCATATTTCGCATGCTAGCACACACCACAAGAAATAGGGGTTTTAGCAACGACTTTTGTCGTCGCTAAAAGCCTGTATATCCCAAAAATCGATTTACATAAACGACATGTCGTCGCTGTAGCATGTAAATGAAACGTTTCGTCGCTAAAAGCCCGTCGCTGAAACTCACTTTTCTTGTAGTGACACCAAATAGATTTTATAAAGGAGTTGAAACTGAACTTTTGTAACTTGATATGCAATGATGTCTTGTTTTTGAATCCAAACGCATGCATTTGATTTCATTTGATGGAAATATCTGTTACATTTCATTAAGTTGAATTTCTTTTGTTTCCTTGTACAAATTTGTTAAAATGTGCGCTAATGAAATTTTATGCAAATTTTCAGGGGGAGAAAATCAATTTGCTCTACAATTCTTATTTTTAGGGGGAGCAAGATCTTTCGTTAATGGGGAGATTGTTTGTGTTTTACAAGGGCTTGACTGAAATTGACAAGAATTTTCGATGCTCATGATGCTCATTTTCATCGAAAAAGGGGGAGAAATGTCTACATCAATTTCATGTCAAAGAGCGTTTCATGTCAATGATTTGTTTTTTTAACGTCAAAGGGGAGAAATGTTGAAAGAAGTCTTTGTTTCAAGAAAGGATAGGGGGAGATTTCTTCTTCAAGAGTTTATAAGAAACTTTTATGAAGATATCGATACTGAAGTTTGAATTTCTCAAGTCAAAGAAAAAGGGGAGAATTCTTCAAGAGGTTGAGAAAAATCGCTTGATCATTCTGTGATCTCTTTTTCTTGAACTTGTGCTTAAGGTTCTAAAATGCTTTGTGTGAAGATCCATATTCTCCTGCTCGAAGAAAGATAGTCCGTAAATTCTTGTTTGAAGATTGTGTGACATGTTGACTTTGACAAGCCATATTAAAGATCAAAGAGCTGAAGTTTTGAAGTTTTGAAGATTCAAGAAAGCTAAAGACTGCTGTTTTCATTTTGTTTAAACCTTGAATCCAAGGGGGAGATTGTTAGTGCTAATATGTCTTCAAGGTTTAATGTAGAAAGTCAAATGTCAAAGTCAATGTTATTGTGTTGTTAGTGTGTGGTTTATACCTTGTGTGTCTAGGTATAAATAGGCTTGTTTAGTGTTTGTTATAGCAACACTTACATTAACTGTTAAGAGAGAACCTTTAGAGAGAACAGTGCTGAACTCATATCTTGTAACATGTTCTTGATGTAATTGGATGACAAATTCTCTATCTTCTCTATCTTGATTAGATCTTGGTTTATCAGGGTGGAAGTCCTCCAAGAGCCAACATCAAAACAACTCTTGAAGGAGGCGCCTCTGAACTCGAGGTAGAATTGGAAACATGTGTTGGATCCAAGGTTACCACCGTTGACCCTGTCACAAGAGCAGAGTTCGAAAGCTTCTGTGATAGTATCAACAACTCCTTGAATGAGTATAAACTTATCAATGAACAGAAGGAGGAGCTGATCCGTAAGGAGAATGCTTCTCTTAAGGAAGAACTGCAAAAGATCACTGATAAACATGCAGAAGTAACACAGAAGTATGCAGAGGCTGAACGACTCAGAGCAGAGGCTGAAAGGGTCAGAGCAGAGGAGACCACGAAGATATCAACAGAACTTGCAGAGCTGAAACGACTCATGACAGAAAATCACACTGCAACGATGAACAGAACTTTGCCTATCCCTACAGTTATTCTCTCTGAATCCAACATTAGAACCTTGACAGAGCTCATCAATAACTCTGTTAAGGAATCCATCAAAGAAGCCACAACATCATCTGCTACTCCGATGAATATCTCTGGTCCAAGCCCAAATGAACTACCAATGACAGTAGGCCAGATGGGTGAGTTCAGCAAATCTGTATTAAGCAAGATGATGACCATTTCTTCCAAATTTGTCATGAAAGCCTAGGCAACAGAGCAACACATAAAGACCTCTCTTGCCGCCCACAAATTCAATTTTAGGAGTCAAGTTGATGAAGTCAGAATGGCTGCGACAGAAGTGGAAGATACACTGAAAAAGGCCGCGACTGAATTTAAAGCTGCCATGACCAACTCAACACTGAAAAGACCTGCAGAAGAAGCACCAGAAGGAGAACCCTCGAGCAAAAGAGCTAAAGCTGCTCAAAAGTTTGCTGTTTCGGACCCATCTAATGAAGGCATTGCAAAGTCTGATGATGAAGATGATTTCCATGATGCTCCAGAAGGGATCTCAGATAATCAGATGGCTGAGTCCTCAGAACAACAAAAGGGGGAGAAGGAGAAAGAAAAAGAGAAGGAAAAAGAGAAAGAAATAGAGAAGGGTAAAGGGAAAGGGAAAACGACAGAGGTTGAGGCAACAGAGACAGAGGCAGAAAAAGGAGATAAGGGGATAACAGAAGAAGAGACGACAGAGATGACTATGGTGGTGTTTGACTACATGTTCAAAGACAGAATCATCAAAGCACCAGAAGAGTCAACACAACAACCACCAGAGATCATCATACTTGACACCCCTCCTACTTCTCCAAGGACTGAACCAGAGAGATCAATCCCAATCTCTGTTGATGAACAACTAAGCCAAGCCAAACCTCAAGTCCAAACCCAAGTTCTACAAGAACCCGAATGCCATGTTGATCATCTTATGGCCGAAACCCATGATGACCAGAACCCACCTCAAAAACTTGCAGAGCAGAACCCTGAAACCCGAAACTCTGACAATCCGGCAATCGAAACCATATTTGCATTCCTCTAAGCTGACAGAGACATAATCCCTGTGAATGCAATACCCATTAACCCATACTTAAACCCGATCAATGCCAGCAGACTCACTGATGCAAGGTTGAAGTTCATACAAAACCAGATCCAATATGAACAAAGCCATAGACTCAAACTTCACATTCAAATTTATTCTGAATGTTGAAGCAAAGAAGTTCTCCAAAGACAATATTCAGTACCACGTCTACACCGTGAGGACAAAAGAGAACAAGATTGAAAAATTCAATGACAATGATCTTGTGCTCTTGAAACCTTACGTATGGTAACACTTCATGCCTATTGCCTAAACTTCATCGACATATACAAAGGCACTGGAACTGCTATGAGGGAAATCGAGTTTGTCATGCAAGAACACGTAAATCTCAGAACGCAAATTGACTTTCAACTAGGCATGGAATTCGAGGTTGAAAAGCTAGCGATTGGACCTCCAAATGAGAGTATTGAAGGTCTTGATGATCACAGATCCGGAATGGTTATTGGTGATCCACCAATACTTATCTGCCGACAGAAGGCATCAAGAAAGCACTCAGAGTTGAAGAGGCTCACAATTACTCAAGCGAGTCGCTGCTCTATCTCAAGAGAATCATCACGGAGCTTCCAAGAGAAAAATGCCCAGAAGAGAGTATGATAAGCTTCGTCGACCAGATAGACCGCATGATAGAATTCCGTGAGCTAATCAGAAGATTCGACAGAATCTTAAGAGGAAATTATTATGCTTAATGTACTTATTCTTTGTTCTTTATTGTAACATCTTAAAAGAATAGTGCAAGGTTTCAACAGAGGTAAAAGTTCTCCGTTCTTTTGTTTAAATATCTATGTAGTTTGTAAATTTTTATTTTCAATATTTAAGGGGGAGATTGTTAGCCCCAAGTATATGTTATGTAAAAGTATTGAAAATATTACCAGTCAGAAGACCACCAGAGATCAGACAGAAGACTTGGAAGAAGTTCAACAAGAAGACCAACAGAGCTCGACAGAGCTCTTGCGGAACCAACAGAGCTCAACAGAGCTCTGACAGAAGACCTCTTCCATTCTACAGAAGAACTGTTCACCAACAGAAGACCATCAGAGCTCTGGCATAAGAGCTCTAGTGATTAAAGACCTCTGTGAAGTCTAAGTCTCGTAAGAAATCTCTAAGTGATAGACACGTGTCCATACTTTCCACGTAAGCCCTAAAAGGACAAGACACACTTTCCACGTGTCATTCCAGGGTTAGATAGTACACTGTCTAATGCTTAATCAGGCTATAAATATAGAGGTAGTGGAAAAACAATTGTAAGCTTTTGGAAGAATAATTTTCCACAATTGTTATAGCACACACTGCAGTATTCCATAGCACTACCTCCGTACGATCTTGTTCCCTGTGAGATTTCGAATACACACACTTGAACGTGTTCTTGGTGTTATTCATATTATCAATATACGAGCAGCTTTTATACTTGATCTTGTTATCATCATTACTGTTCTATACTTGATACTCACGGTTACAATATCTTTGCACAATCACTCACATCTTAATGGCTTTATATTTAATGCTCCCGCTGTCTATTTTATTACCATTAATGTGACACAACGTGAATCTGGAAACCTACAACAGCTACAAAGAGATAGCAAAAGGCATGTGGGATCAGGTGGAGAAAATGATGCGCTGGAGCAAAGTTGGGAACCAACTAAAAATCAACAGTTGCATAACCAAGTTTGATGGGTTTAAGCAGCGCACCGGCGAATCCCTCTCCCAGACGTATGAACGCTTTTGTCTCCTTCTCAACGAGCTTCACAAAAACCAAATCACTCGATCAAACACGGAAAATGCGCTCAAGTTCCTCAACAACCTCTTGCCTGAATGGAAAGTATTCGCATCTAACGTCAAGCATAACCACTTGATGGAGAACGTTGGCATACACGAACTCTATGAGATGCTTCTTCCGGATGAAGATGAAGTGATGGAGATTCTGAGCAAAGAGAAGTCTACGTCCAAGTCACCTGCTGATTCACTAGCTCTTTTATCTTCAAAATAAGGCAAATCTTCTGGCCGTCATTCCAAACGTGCCCAAGAGCCAAGTGAATCTGAGCCAGAACCTGAGGAATAAGAGGACAGTGATTCAGATCCCGAGTTAACAGCTGTGAAGAAGGCAATGGCTCTGCTCTCCAGATCCTTTCAGTAAAATAAGTTCTTTAAGAAGCCGACGTCCAATAATCAGCGCTACTCCACCTCCTCCAACAAGCGCCATGATTATCAGTACATATATGAAGGAAAGAAGAAAGCAAATGATCACAATCAACCTGACAAGAAAGAGAAGACTGAGAAAGAGGACCGCAAGCCCGAGACAAAGAAGGACGAACCTGTTACTTGCTACAACTGCAGGAAGTTGGGTCATTTTGCCAAAGACTGTAGAAGGCATGTGGTGAAGAACTCTCACTACTACAAGGCTAAGCTTGCAATGGCTGAGTAGAAAGAAGAAGGGGAAGTTCTGTTTGTTGAAGATGACCACTGGCTGGGTGGATCTGACAGTGAAAGCGATTCTGAAGGTGCTGATGCCTTCATAGGCTACCATTCTCCTGCCGAAGAGGAAAAGGCAAAGTTGTGTCAGGTATGTGAACCTATCTATCAAGACTTTCTTAAACAAATGAAACCTCTGATTGATCGGATAGATTTCTATAAGGCCACCGTTGATGAACAACTGCTTGAGATTAAATCACTAAATGAAAAGCTAGATGTTCAAAAGCGGATAACTGAGAAACACAAGTCCGAAAATGTTAATTTAAAAGACAAATGCAAAAATCTTTCAATAACACCTAAGGACTTAAGGGCCAAAATATATGAACTACAGTCTCTGCTAGATCAGTGTGAGAATGAGAAAGCAGAAATTGTCTATCAATACTCTGCTCTTCAAATTCAGCACAAGGAGTTTGTCACTAAAATAACTGATCTTGAAACCAAACTCCACAAAAGAGGCCAAACTGACCAGACCATTCACATGAATAAACCCAAGGAATTCACATACTTTAACAAGGAATGGGGAATCGGATACGATAACCCACATTACTTGAAAAAGGGTATATTCAAAAGACCGACACTTTATGACTTTGGTTGTCTTGGTATAGACAAAAAGTATCCAGAATATGGGATAAGATGGACTGGTCCTCTTGAACCTGAAAACGAAGAGGAAACTGAGGAATATAAGCGCAAACACACGACCAAAATTCAACTTCCTTTTTGTTATGAGCCTTTGAACTATTATTATGAGAAAAATCTAAAGAAATACCTCTCGAATGACTACTTTGACTGCTATAAGGTTGTAACGCCCAAGGATTCCTCCAAAAAGGATGAGGTCCAAGCAACCAAACCCAAAACTGAGACGGATGAGTTCAAATTCTATGTTCCCCCTCTCGTTTTGGAAGCAAAAATAGTTGACTTAGAGGAGTCACTCGAGAAGGAAAGATCTTGTTTTCAAAAGGAAAAACAAGCGCTTATCACAGAACTTGAGAAACTCAAATCCGAGAAAACCGAAGCTGTGTCGGATGAAGGACAGGAAATCCTTCGGTGTGAAATCAATAAGCTCACATCAAAACTGTCTGCCTTGGCAACAGAAGCGATAAACGAGCATACGAGAAATGGTCAACTCCAAGAGCAGATTGACCTACTCCAGAATGAAAAGCAGATTTCACCCGAACTTTCCTCCAACTCATCTGATACATCCTCGTGTAAAGCTTTCATTGGAAAAATCTCTTCACATGATGGTAAAGAGTCTCAAGATAAGTGTGTTTTAGGGAATTTAAACTCTGACTTTTTCCTAGCTTCCGCACCGAATTCCTCGAAACACACAGGCATAAAGTGTTCCGCACCTCCCTCAACCAGTCCAAGTCCAGTGATTCCAGATATAGATTTCTCAGAATTTATGAATTCCGAGGGTAATTCTGATGAAGAGTTTGAATAGTTCCCCTTCGACAAACCTCTTCCAAGTCATACTGACTTCCTTTAACCCGTAGTTAATCGAGCGGTCAATTTTCAAAAGGGCGAATGTTCCAAACCAAAGACCTCGGCTGTGATTAAGGTTTCTAAAACTGAGTTACATTCTCGAAAACAATCTGTAACGTCCCAAAAATTACAAGGAATTTAAAATTTTAAAAACATGCATTTCATTATAAAACAATCACAATTTAATAATTCGTAACTCAAATGAAGTTAACGTCGTTAACTCGAACAGTCAATAAAGTTTATGCAGCGGAAATTTCATAAAATAAAATCCAAAGGTTTGAAAGTGTAAATTCCAACAATTCTCGGCGCCCGCGCTTTGTGTGTGTACCGTCAAACCCGACTGCCGCTCGCACCTGAAATCACAACATATTGGGGAAGGGTAAGCTAAACGCTTAGTGAATCCTATCACACACGCAGGTAGCAACCCCACATATATCGCCCATACTCGCAAGTAGGCAACATCACCACCACCACGAATATAAAAACCACATAATGATTAATGCATAAAACGAACCTCGGTCCCACCGAGTACACTAAAAAAATATATCGACACAAGCTCAGTCCCACCGAGCCCTCGGTCCCACCGAGTAAAGACATTGATACCAGCTCAGTCCCACCGAGCCCTCGGTCCCACCGAGTAAAGATAATACAATTGTACTAGCTCAGTCTCACTGAGCCCTCGGTCCCACCGAGGTGTACACAAGCATAAATAATCCACATATAAATTCAACAAATCACCACTAGTTATCACATCCCAACTAGTTCACGTAAGCACGTAATAACACATAATAACACGTAGCACAAAATAACGATATGCATGAAATTCCTAACTACGCGGTGAGAGAACTCACCTCAAAACAACGCGACGCGCTCCCGAGCCGCAACACCAGTACGTCAACCTTCCTCACTTTTTCCCACCTAAATATGCACTAAGAACGTCAACGGAAGGTCCCAACTCACGACACTTTTACTAGTTTAACAAAACTAAAAATCCAGCTTTTATACTAAAAACGCAGGTCTGTTCGGGACCCATTTTACCCCTGCTAAACTGATCAAACCAAAAATCTAATTCCACATTCAGGAAGTTCAATGTCTTACGGTTCCAGGGACGTATCGCACGCGTCCTAACGATATTCCTAGCACTCTATATGAATTTTACAAAAACACCTCTCAGAGCAGCTAAAACAGGACCTGTCCGTATAAAATGGCAATTTGACACTAGCTATGGCCCGAACTGGTTTTTCCACAAAACATATAAAAGTTACTAGGCTCAGAATGGGAACTTTTGGCACCAGTTCCATCCCAATCCGACATTCCTAACAGAAGATAGAGCTTACACAAAACAGGGCAGAAACTGCACGATTTACATAAAATGATAACTTTTGAACTTGAACCCAATAAGTTATCTTAATCCAAACAGACCCACGAAGAAACATGACTTACTGAATTAGGGTTAACATGGGCTGAACAAAACCATGCACCACCCACTGCCGCCTCCGGCGGTGGTGGTGGCTGGCGGTATTCTCGCGACGAACAAAACGAAAAGACACGGAAAGGAAAACGAACGATTACCTCGCTGCAACTCCTCCTTCTTCTCGATTCCGGTAGCAAGCAGCGGCGTTCCTCTCCTTCCCGGCGTCTCTCACTCTCCGGTGAACACTCTCCCTCTCTCTCCTCTCGCCGGCGACCACACTCCCTTTCCCTCTCGATTTCCCTCTCTCTCTCTCCGGTTTCCCTCTCTCTCGGCCGAACACCACCAAAAGGGGGAGGGGGGAATGACTAAAGGGTTCTTGGGGAGTTACTAGCATGAAACCGAAGGGGAAGAGGAAGGGAGGGTCTCTTGGCTGATCCCTTGCCAAACTTTGGTGAAATGCCCCAATTAGCCCCTCAACTTTCCTTTCCTTGCAAAAACCCAAAAAGGTTGACTCATTTAACTTTTTGGTCCGGTTCGACTAACCCTGCTAATGGAAACCACATTAAATCCAACTTAAAAGAAAAGAATTAATAAAAGAAATTACATACCGGGGTACGGGCTTTACACAATCAAAGCCAAGGCAAAAGACCGATCGATCAACTGATAGAAACCCTGCTTCTTCAAAATCCACTGACCATGTCGTCAATGTTGTTTCAGATAAACCCGGTCGCGCTAAACAGGACAAACAAAAGTGGCTAGCTAAGGAATCTATCGAGAAAGAGGCTTCCATGTCATTTAATATTGTTTTCTATCCTAGAATGAACATGCATGATTGTGCTTTGAACCATAAGACTGATTTTGTTGAACAAGATGTTAATTTTCCGATTAAACTTTATTCTATTCAGCAATTAATTCAGTTATTGCATGATTGCCTGTGTTGTTCTAGTTGTGGTTGGAATTACTTCGATGACATTAGAAATTCAACTGATTGGTTTGGGTCTTATCATGTTTATAACTCCGCACCCAAAGGCAGACCCCGTAAAAACAAAAATAAACAACATACAAAACGGGGTTTCCAATCAGAGGTTAAACCTAAGCAAGAAAGGACCATTTCAAAACGGGTTCCTCATACTGAGGTTAAACCTACACCCAAGAGGAAACCTGCCTCAAAACAGGTTCCTCCGATAGGTGTAAACCTTAACCCTCCAGGACGCATTTTCAAATGGGTACCTAAAGTCCGCTAAACTTGTTTTCGCAGGACGGTCAGGTGTGGTACTTAGATTCTGGATACTCCAAGCACATGACCGGAAGGAGGGAGCTGCTCACGAACTACAAGGAACAATATTGCGGAGACATGAGATTCGGAAACGATGACAAGGCGCCGATTTTGGGCTACAATGACATTATCCAAGACAAGATCACCATAAAGAAAGTTTCATACGTCGCAGGATTGGGACACAACTTGTTCAACATCGGCCAATTCTGCGATAAAGATCCCGAGGTCAGATTCAAAGCAAAAAGGTGTAGCATCCTCCCTGACGCCGAAACGGAGCTACTGGTTGGAACGCGAAAGACCAACCTCTACACCATCGACCTTGCAGCCCTGAAGACCGATAATTCTGTATGCCTGATGTAAAAGGCTAATTCCCAGCAAGCGTGGATTTGGCATCGACGTCTCTCGCACGTGAATTTCAAGAATATCAACAAACTGGTGCTTGGCGGACACGTGAAAGGCATGCCCGACCTTCAATTCGTGAAGGACCGACTCTGCGGGTCATGCGAAATGGGAAAGATGAAGCGAGTGACGCACATGCCGAAGGCCGCTCCGAGCACGTCACGGTCCCTCGAACTTATCCAGATGGATCTGTGTGGACCGATGCGTGTTCAGAGCATCAACAAACGCAAGTACGTCCTGGTGATGGTGGATGATTTCTCACGCTATACTTGGGTCAAGTTTCTACGGTCGAAGGACGAAACCCCGGAGCTGATTATCAACCACTTGAAGACTATACAACTGAACCTTCGACAGCAAGTTCAAACCATCAGGACCGACAACGGGACGGAGTTTAAAAATCAAACGGTGAATGACTACCTGACTTCAGTCGGAATCTCACAAACCTTCTCGGCCGTACGCACTCCTCAATAAAATGAAATGGTGGAAACACGTAATCGTAGCTTCGTCGAAGCCGCTCGCACGATGTTGTCACAGTCTATGCTGCCTTTATTTCTTTGGGCAGAAGCGGTGTCAACTGCATGCTACATGCAAAACCGCTCCATTATCAACAAGCGGTTCAGCAAGACGCCGTACGAGATCATGAACAACCGCGTTCCGAACATCAAGTATTTTCACGCGTTCGGATGCATGTGCTACGTTCTCAATGACAAGGATGGTCTCGGCAAATTCAGTCCAAAGGTAGACGGTGGAGTTTTTATAGGATACTCCATGCAGGCTAAGGCGTATCGCATTTACAACAAACGGACCAAAACCGTTACTGAGAGTGTAAACGTAACATTCTACGAAGCCGCAGATTTGGTTTCTGAACATATCAGTTCAGAACCCGGTTTAACTGGTGTATCAACTTCCTTACTTTCACGTTCGGGATATGCACAAATGGCAGTAAATCCGAATCACGCATCTACGTCGAATGCTCATCTTTCTGATTTAGATTTACTGTTTCAATACTTTTATGATGATATGTTTAATGCTTCTACCCCTCATGTCTCAGCGCAACCAAGACATGAAACTGCTTAAATCGAGGATTTGGCGAATCTCTCCGGTCCGCCGCCCTCGACTAGCACTCCCACACTCATTGTGGAGACGCCTCAACCTTCATCATCAATATCATCTGATACAACCATCCCCCCCGGAGGAACCAGTTCAAAACCCGGAGATCACTCCTGAAGATTCGTCCTCAACTTCACTCGTAGATCAACCTCTGCTTTCCTCGGAACCAGAAGTTACTCAACCTTCGACGAATCCACCAGAGTCTCCTCTGAGAAAACAGCCTGCTACACTAGATGCCATTCAAGACCTTCCCACTAGTGGATACGTGGATCCGGACACATCACACTCCACACAGCAGCCGCTTCCACACACCACCAAATGGTCATCCAATTCACTTTCATTCAACAGAGAGAATTAAAATAAGCTTTTGAAAGTGTAATATGACAACTAGCCTAATTTTGTAAGGCTAACAAACATTATATACCATGAGCCCACATCATTCAAGCCCATGGCCCGTTACACATAAAAAGCTCAAAATGAATATTAACAAGTTAACCCTTGAACTTCTATTCAACCTGATTTTGACCGTAACAATCTCCCCCTTTGAATTGAAGTTCGAGTTCGTGCCAGTTCTCGACGAATCTCTTTCGGGGCGCAAAGTGGATCTCGAATATTCGGATGGCTCGGCGGTTGTTTGGGCAAAAAATCACGTCATACGACCACGACGAGAGCAGGTAAGACGCACGTCATAAGTAAAATCTTGTATTAAGATAAGGTCCCGTCAAAGACCATAAAGACATCCGTCGTCTCCCGTAAAAGGTAAGTCGTACGTCTCCCATGACGCACGACCATAACATCGCCCGTCCCGTACGACCATCGCGTAAGATCATTGCACCTTCGACCAAAGCTAACGTTAACCTTGACTGTTACGTTTGTTAAGTGTTTAATGCAGGAGTCAAAGTCATTAAAGAGCAACATATATAACCAACGCAACCATCAACGATCGATAGCCGTAACGGACGAAGATCATAATGGATAATCACTCCGGCGACCGTTTCCAGCCGTTGTAGCCGTTGATCAAATCATTAATGGAGCTAATTAATGGCACGAAGACTATAAAAGACAAGCTAAATCCTCATTTCAGGGGACATCAGTTAACATCCAGTATACATTAGCGAACATCACCAAACAGCAGAGAAAATCATCCAAACTCATAGCAAAGAACGTTCAAATCTGGAGATCAAGTACTGAAAGCCAGAACCCTACTGCGAACTCAAGAACACTCGAAGGAAAGCTCAAGTATCGCTCTCGGCGCACGACAACAACCCTCGACCAGAAGTTCACACTTTGTATTCACACACAACAAACACCTGCTTTTACATTCAAACACTTGTACTTTACATTTCGAAGTATTTCCTTCATTTGTATTGTAATCATCGTACGACCGACACCAGTACCAAGGACGTCGCCCCTGATTGGCGACCATAGTGCAGCGACGACACCCACTGTCGTCCGCAATTTTTTTCCTCGTTTGAGGTTTTTCCTGCGTCATCAAATCCCTTGTCTCGTTTATTTTTTCCCTCGTCGCACGTCTCGTCGAAAGATCCTTTCTTTAGTTGATTAAGTCCAAATCGACCTTAAGTTGTCCCTTTGGTGCGATTTTTGGCATTAACAGTTTGGCGCCATCCGTGGGACCTCATCTAGAGAAAATCATCGACGAACGTGCACCCTACTAACAGTTTCTTGGAGTTTTTTTCTGCTCTCTATTGCAGGAACAATGGCAGCCTCTGGAAATCTGCAGCAAGTTGTTGCTCAGATGTATCAGGAGCTCGAAATCGCCAGGAATCAGCTCAATGCAATGGCAGAGCAGAATCGCAGAGCAGCTGAGGAGATCGCGCAGTTAAGAAATCCTCTTGGGCCTCAAAATGGTCCTAGGCCGTTCGTGCAGAACCCAATTCCAAGATCATTCGACCAAGAATGGCCACAGACCATTCGTCCCGAATCCAGGTTCATCCGTGCAGAATCAACAGCCAGGGCCGTTCAACCCAAATCCTCAGTTTGGGACAGTTCCTCCTCAGCACATAAGGCCACCACCCATGAATAATGGGTCTCAGCCATTACAGGGGTCGCAACCATTTCAGCAGCCATTTCAGAATGGATCTCAAGGTGGATCTCAGCCGCTCCACGGTGGATCACAGCCTTTCCAGCAGGGACCACCATCGTTTCAGAATGGACCGCAGCAATTCCAATATGGATCACGGCCATATACTGTTCCTTTCAACGGGGACACCAATGGTTTGTCGCCTGGTAATGGCACTAGTCCAAGAACCAATCCCTCGACAGGGGCAAATCCTAATCTTAACGATCCCGTCGCCCAGCGTTTGAAGATGTTAGAAGACCAAAATGAGCACGTCCTGTCCTTGCTCGCCAAGTTGCCTGGGGCAGCCGTGCATGTCGACGTCGAGCCTCGCTCGGGGTATCAGGCGTCGCCCTTCATCGACGAGATCGCCACCGTCGAGGTCCTAAAGAAGTACAACATTCCTGCCTTCACTCCCAAATATTCGGGTATGACCGATCCGATTGAGCACGTCGCGCAATATAAACAACTCATGTGGACGATCTCGATTCCACACATGTACCAGGAAGTATGCATGTGTAAGAATTTCGAAGCAACTCTCACTGGTCCAGCTCTCCAATGGTTAATCGATCTCAAACCCAAGTCCATCGGGTCGTTTGTTGAGTTGGTTAATCAGTTCTCCCAGCAATTCGCCAGCAGTCGTAAGATGGAGAAGCAGACCAGCGACCTATATTACATCGTACAGAAAGCCAACGAGTCTATTCGAAGTTATTTCAATAGATTCAATGCCGAAATGATCAGCATCTGCAATTGCGACGTAAAAACCGCGATCGAAGCCTATAAGCGTGGTCTGGACGATAGTTCAGGTCTATACATCGACCTGACCAAGTATCCCCCAGAGACTTTCGAAGACGTCCGAGCTCGAACCTTAGCATATATGAGGGTAGAAGATGATGCCGCCTTTCGTCGCAAGCACACTAACGACAAAAAGCCGTTAGGTGTCAAGAAGCCAGAATTCAAGCTGAAAGCCATATCCAGATTAGAGCTAGCGCGTCAAATTTCAAATGTTCGTTTCAAGACGAAAGCAGAGGCCAAGACCGCGACTAAGTTCACTCAGTACCCCAAGATATCCTCTTACAGATTCAAAGGATCTGCTAAGGACCTAGTCGAAGCTCTGAAAAGTTCCCAAGCTACCAATCGATGGCCAAAGAAGTCCGACCTGGACGACGCTAAGAAAGACAAATCAAAGTGGTGCGACTTCCATGCCGATCATGGTCATACGACAGACGACTGTATCGCATTGAAGAAGGAACTAGCATATCATTTCCCGAAAGGAAATCTCAAAGACATCATCGACGATGTCGCTGTTCTAGCTAATGGCCATCAACCATCGACTCCCGAGCATGCAAAAGTTATCAATTGAAATTCCCTACGCCATGGGGAATCCAGGAGATCAAAAGCGAAAATAAACTGGAGTCGTAAGATCAAGCTCTCGACAGGTTCGTTCTTCTATCCCTAAATTAACAATATCTTTTCCACAGGGATAAATCTACTATGGTGCCTCGTCGCACGACAACATAGTCGACCGCAGGACAATATTTCTCCGTGTCATTCTGTCATTTAAAACCTATCTTTTCCTTCCAAAAACAGTACGGTAATAAATGACAGGGGGCAAATAGAGAGAGTCTGAAATGGGACGCAAGACATACATGATCAGGTCTGTGACTTGATCATCCCTCCATAGGGGCATACGATACAAACTCATTATATGATCTAATCGTACGATCGCAGAGTCTAAACGATTTTACCCCTAAGTCTCTTAACTTAGAAAATGCTTTAATCGCGTGTTCACATATTTGTTTTACTCATCGTATTACAATGTATGCCTCAGTCGCATGATTTCCTGTGTGTCCTATGTTCAAATTTATAATTAAAACATGGTTTGTATAAAGCGTAAAGTTCAAACAAAAGTTGCGTTCATTATATAAGCCATCGAGTACATAATCGACCACTAACGGTCGAGCAGCACGAACAAACAAATACATTTTTTTCTAAGGTTGTGGAGGAGTATCGATCACAACCTTGTCTGATACCTCATCCCGAAAACCCTCATCAACCACCTCCTCCTCAGCGTCCTTCTCGTCATCTAAGTCGAGATCCCTCTCGGTCCCGACTCTCTCATAAAAGAGACGCAGCTCATCTGATGCTGAAGCCAAAGGATCCTTGCCCTGCAGGTGACGTCGCATAACCGCCGCATGCGCAGTAAGTCGAGCATAAGAAAAGAAAGACTTATTTTCGTCCTTCAATTGATCAGACTCCTTCTTCAAATTAATCACCTTAGCCTTGATTCCCTCGACTTCCTTCCTCTTCGCGATTACGGATTCCTTCATCCCCTCCAGCTCCTCTCTCTGGTCGCGCATCAAAGTCAAGGACTCTTTCAAACGCGAGTTTATCTCGTCTCTTGTATGGCTGAGGGCATCTAATTCGTCCAGAGCATGGTCAAGGCGCACCGACATCGCTTCTTCATGCTCCAAAGCAGCTCTCTCTTTAGCTAACGCTGCATCTTCGTCTTTGGTAACAGAAGCCATTGAAACCTCTATATTCGTCGCTTCGGCATGCAATGCCAGGGAAGCTTGGAACGCCTGAAGAATCATAATATGAGCGACATTAGTAAACAACGACAACGACAACGACAAACGACAAGTCTTGAAATAAAGGCTTACCAAGAATAAGAGTCCAGCTGTATGGAACTCTTTCTTCTCGAAAGAAAACCCGTCAAAACGCTCCCTGAAAGACGGAAGCAAATATTTTTCGGGGGAACAACTTCGTCTCGTCCAAGACATTGTCATCCAGAAAACCCGACGGCAACGTAAAGTTGACCGTCGTTTCCCCCAAAGGTCCCTTCTGCGCGCCTTTGCCCTTGTCGGCCGATGAAGGGCCGGATAGGACGATGGGAGACATCGTCGCGAGTTGTGCAGTATCCACAGATTTCGCGCCGGTCGCAGCCGACGCCTTCGCCTTCCTGGACAAGGCAATCCTCGATGGGTTACCCGTCTTCAAAGACGGTTACCTCAGAACGAACACCTTTGTCCTCTTTAAGAAGCCCGACCCGGCTGTCGGGACCTCTTTTCTCTTCAGGACTCCCGACCCAGTTGTCGAAACGTCCTTCTCCCTCGCCTCGCGAGCTACTTCGACTTGGGCCATCTTCCCAGCAACAGAAGACGTCGCTTGTGCTTGAGAGACACCTGTACGGTAAAAGAAAGAAACTAGACGATTCAGAACAGAGAAAGACCAGGTCAAGCGAAAAGAAGACAAAAGGATACTTACCAATTATCTCTACCTCTGGTTCTTCGCTCTTCTCTTCCTCCTCAGTCTTTTCAGAGTCCTCCTCTTCTTCTTTCTCCTCTCGACCCATCCTCATTCTGTCGCTCAGGAAAACGGTGTCATCATCCTCGTCTATCAAATGACGCGTGACGTACGACCGGTCTTTAGTACTAAATTCCAAGAACTTTTCGATCTTAGCCCGAGAAGCATCATCCGACTCTACCTTATCGAAATCAATATCTATGCATAAAAAAGAAGATCAGTCGAAGAAATAATCGAGCAACAGAATAACATGAAAACGTATAATCAAAGGCTACCCCGTCATATTCCAACCCTCTCTAATCCAGTCGCTATCATTGTCCAGCGTCGACGTCCGTAGGAATACATACCTCTTCTTCCATCCACGGTCGTTGACCGCAGTATTTAAAACCAGGGTACGATCACCCTTGAACCTTGAAAACAAACTATAGCGACGGTACCGGTCATTCTTGACCTTATACGCCGTCAGAAGGTCCCTCACATTCATCGGTGGATTCCAGTTGAAGGTAAGGCGTTCGATGATCAAAATAACTCGCCAGAACTGGGGCATCAGTTGCCCCGGCGAAAGATCAAATTCACACATGAACTCTTTGACTAAAGGCGAATATGGCCAGTGAAAGCCTATTTTGGACGGGTATTCGTATATAACAATGTACCCCTCCGACCAACCCGGACAACCCAACCCAACCCGAGGAAAAAAATAACCAAACCGCACCAACCCGATGTAGCATTGATAATTCTTTTTTACTAAACCGCATATATTGGGTTGATAACGGGTTAGGCCCAAATATTTCCGGCCCAACCCGACAACCCGTGAGAAAAGGGCTCCAACAATTAAATTAGGTTTCATATTAGCGCGTCTCCCTCTCTCGTTTTTACTTTTCAGTCTTATTCCTAAATTCATTCACTTCCTCTCGGAGCTTTGCGAATTTCTGTTGAATCGAGGTTGAATCGAAGCTACCGGTGCCTGGTAAGCTTATCGTCTTCGTGTGGATTATAGTTTATGGCTTATATGAGCCAAACGTCGATTTATGTAGTTGAAATCAGTGCCTGAGATGTGCAATGCGATCATTGTTGATTGAGACTTGAGAGTTTCATTACTTTTAAATCGTTTTGGTTGTATGTCATTTGATAGAACTTGCATAATAAGCCTTTTGAATGGTTTGTTGTATTTTATTGGTTTAAACTTGAAACTATTTGGACATTGGAGTTGGTTTAGTTTTAGTTTGTTTAGATTCGATAACTTAGTTGAATGATGAAATGATGAATAAAAGTTTCAACCCGATGAACCCGACCAACCCAACCCAACCCGAACGGTTTGGGTTGGGTTGGGTTGCACTTCTGATTGGGACGGGTTGGGTTGAGAATTTTCAAACCGCAATGATTGGGTTGGGTTGTTAAAGTGCCGTCAAACCGGCCAACCCAACCCGTGAGCACCCCTATGACTCACTATATATATGTATAGATACTAACGTTTATCGTCTTTTTTATTTATATATATTATTCGTGTGGGTTTGTTTTTCAACGTTAGAGAATTATTGTGCAACATCTACATTATTGTTATCCGCATTTGTTGTTGGGTTTATTGTGCACTTGGATTTTTACTCGTTTTGGGACCTTAGAAATCATTTGTGAGCTTCTCGTATTTTTGGAACGATAAATTTTTTCCTAACACTTACGTGGCATGAGAAGCCATGGGTTGTTTTTTTTTTTGGAGGAAAATTCCAGACACTTAGATAAAACAATAAAAACATACAAGAGTTCAAGGGCCAAACCCAATACAACCAAAAAAGCCACAAACGGCCCTAAAGAGAAACCACAAAACTACCAACCAAAACAACGTTCTTCGCATATTCATTATTGTCATTGTTTTGAACTTATGCACCAATTGAATAAACACTTCTCTAGCCCACACTGTTTCCTCTCTAGACCCAAAAGGAATGCAAAATCCAAGGGTAAGAAGAAACAAAATGGTTCTTCATCAGAAGTTAAAACCAAATCCAAGGATGCTAAGGCAACCTTGAAAACCACTAACAGAGCTGGACACATTTGGATATGGGTACCTAAAACTCTCTAATTATGTCACAGAAGCAGTATGTGCCGATCTGGTATCTTGACTCTGGGTGTTCGCGGCACATGACTGGCGACAAAGGTCTACTATCCTCCTACAAAGATAAACTCGATGCAGGATCTGTGACCTTTGGCGACAACAAGAAGGGGTATATAAAAGGCCACGGAGTCATCAAGAAGGAAAACATAACCGTATGCAAAGTTGCATATGTGGATGGCCTTAAGCACAATCATCTTAGTGTTAGCCAACTCTGCGATACGGGTTTCGACGTGATGTTCAAAAGAACCTTCTGCTCTCTGCAAGGTGAGGACACAGGAGTCGAACTTCTGCGAGTCGAGCGAAAAGTCGATCTATACCTCATGAAATTTAGTTCCAAGAACAAGAAGGACAAGCTCTGCCTTGTTGCCTGTAAAATTGAAGAAGCCTGGTTATGGCACAACAGGTTCTGCCACTTGAACTTTCATACCTTAGCTAAGCTTGTTAAACTTGATCTTGTTAAAGGTTTTCCAAACGTAAAATTCAGTAAAGATCATTTGTGCGCTGTCTGTGAAATGGGTAAACTCAAAAGAGCTTCCCATAAAGGTAAGACTGATGTGTCTTGCCCTAGGCCTCTGTGTATGCTCCATGTTGACCTCTGCGGTCCAATCGCTACACAGAGCCTTGGTGGCAGGAAATATATACTTGTGTTGATTGATGAATACTCGAGATATACATTGGTGGAATTTGTCAGAAAGAAATCAGATGTTCCTAACATCCTGATAAACCTAATGAAAAGAATCCAGGTTCTGTATGAGTGCAGGATTCAAAAGTTGAGAAGCGACAATGGCACAGAATTCAAAAACTCTGTCATTGAAGCCTATCTTACAGAAGAAGGCATATCACATAATTTTTCTGTTGTACGCACCCCACAACAGAATGGTGTGGTTGAACGAAAGAATCGCACTCTTGTGGAGGCTGCCAGAACTATGCTGACAGCATCTGGATTACCCATCTCTTTCTGGGCAGAAGCAGTATCAACCGCCTGCTATACCCAAAATCGATCAACGATAGTAAAAAGGCACATCAAGACACCTTATCACTTGATCAACAAAAGGCGACCAAACATCAAGTTCTTCCATGTATTTGGATGCAAGTGCTTTGTCCTAAACGACATAGAAGCTAGAGGAAAGTTTGATGTGAAAGCAGATGAAGGCAAGTTCATTGGTTACTCTGCCACCTCAAAGGCCTATAAAGTTTACCTTCTGTGGTCCAGAACCATTATGGAAAGCAACAATGTCTCTTTTGACGATTCCTTTCGAAAGACTTTTGAACAAGTCAGTTCAGAACTCGGTCTCAAAAAGGAATCCTCTGGTATCTCGTCCACAAGAGAAGCAGACCTATATCTGCTATTTGAAGAGATGTTCCATGATGATATTGATCCCTCTACCGGAGCCGTCAGAGCCTCTGGAGAATCATCTTCTGCAAACCAGACTGAGTCAGGTATATCTCTAACTGGTCCATTAAATACTTCATCCTCTTCTGTAAATCATGCAGATGCAAATGCCGAGGGGGAGCGAATAGAAGATGATACAAGTAAAGATACAACAACAGAGGCACTGGAAATACCTACTCCAGCTACAACAGAGGAAGAAATACCAGAGGAAAATGAGGATTCAGTCTCTACATCATCAGAGGAACCAATTCCAACTCTTATCCCAATACCCCCACAAGCTGCAACACCCAGTTCAAGCACAGAAGTACCGTCCACTACAGAGGTTGCACCAGAACAACAGGGTGCAACCACATAAGTTCATCTAGATGATGCTAATGACCATCTCCCCAGAACGAGAAAGTGGACAATGAGCCATCCTCCGAGCTTAAGAATTGGCGATCCCTCTAAAAAGATCAAGACAAGATCAGCCACTGCTAACTTTTGTTTCTTTACAAAATTTATTAGTGTGATCGAGCCAAAACGTATCTCTGAAGTCCTAGATGATCCAAACTGGGTAGATGCAATGCAGGAAGAGCTTCTACAGTTTGAGAGAAACAAGGTATGGACCCTAGTTCCTCTGCCAAGAGGGAAACAAGCAATAGGGACTAAATGGGTCTTCAAAAATAAGAAGGATGAGGATGGGGTGGTCATTAGAAATAAAGCGAGATTGGTGGCCAAGGGATATTGCCAAGCAGAAGGCATTGATTACGATGAGACTTTTGCTCCTGTCGCACGGCTCGAAGCAATAAGAATCTTCTTAGCCTTCGCAGCCCACAGAGGCTTCAAAGTTTTTCAAATGGATGTAAAATCTGCCTTTCTGAATGGTCAAATCCAAGAAGAAGTATATGTCCAGCAGCCACCAGGGTTTGAGAGTGCCAAGTACCCAAACTACGTGTATTATCTCGACAAAGCTTTGTATGGACTGAAACAGGCTCCAAGAGCATGGTACGGACGACTCTCAACCTTTCTTCTCGATAATGATTTCGACCAAGGTACAACCGATACTACTTTGTTTTATAAAAGAAAAGGTGATGAGATTCTGCTTGTACAGATCTATGTGGGTGACATTATTTTTGGTTCTAAAAATGCACAACAGTGCAAAGATTTTGAAAAACTCATGCAGAGTGAGTTTGAAATAAGTATGATGGGGAATTAAACTTCTTCCTAGGACTCCAAGTAAAACAATCATCAGAGGGAATTTTCATAAATCAAGCTAAATATGTCTCTGACATTCTTTCAAAACTCAAACTCTCTGATGCCTCTGTAATGAAGACCCCCATGTCCACTGGAAATAAGTTATACTCAGATCCAAGTGGCAAATCTATAGAGTGGAAGCTCTACAGAGGCATGATTGGGTCCCTTTTATACTTAACAGCAAGTAGACCTGATATAATGTATGCTACATGCCTCTGTGCAAGATATCAAGCTAACCCAAAGGAATCCCACCTTCTTGCTGTAAAGAGGATCTTCAGATACCTTTAAGGGACCAAAAATCTTAGGCTCTGGTATCCGAAGAACTCTGGCTTTAATCTTAAGGCATACACAGATTCAGATTATGGAGGATGCAAGCTTGATAGAAAAAATACCTCTGGGAGTTGTCAATTCCTAGGTGGTAAACTAGTCAGCTGGACTTCGAAGAAGCAAAATTATGTATCTACATCTACAGCAGAAGCTGAATATGTTGTTGCTGCTAGCTGTTGCTCCCAAGTTCTGTGGATGAAGACTCGGCTAAAGGATTACGGTCACATCATATACAAGATACCCATCCTCTGTGATTCAAAAAGTGCCATTGCAATCTCTGCCAATCCTGTACAACACTCAAAAACAAAGCATATCGATATCCGTTACCACTTTCTGAAGCAGCATGTTGAACACGGCACAATTGAGATGTACTTTGTGTCCACTGAATACCAGCTTGCAGACTTATTTACCAAAGCACTTGATGAGAAAAGATTCTTTTTCTTGATAAGTAAGTTGGGCAAGATAAACATGAGTTGAACCCTCTGTTTGTAAGACTTGATCCTCTTATGAATATGTATATATTTAAACTCTTTTGTATGTAAATTCCTTATCAGCAAAAGTTATGCACCCAACAGAGCTTTTGTGGGAATTCTCAGAACCTCTGACAATCTCCACAGAGCCTCTGGGGAGTTTGACCTATGTTCTATGCACTACTTATCTCATCTGATCCAAACATATGTCAAGGGGGAGCAGAAGGAGACCTTGAATTAGTCTACAGAAGTGGTTAATTCAAGGGGGAGCCAAAAGAAGATATGTGATCAACCAAATTCACAGAAGTCAGGTATTATGCCGAGCAAAGAAAACCAAAAGGAGAATGTCTCGAAAAAACCTTTTTCCAAAACAGTTTTCTAGGACACCAACTTTCAAATATGTCCTAAAACATTGTTTAAAACAATTAAAACTTTGGATGATCAAAAAGTTTTATGAATTTTTAGTTATAAGAAACTTTCACTCATAGAGCCTCTGTTGAGTTCAATAGAGCCTCAAAGCCTATGTGAATGCAAATTTTGTACTAAAGTTCTATCGATCATATCCAATGTATTTTCAAATGTTTTGGTAAAGGTGCAAGCTCAGAAGAGACAAAAAGGCAGGTTTTAGTCCACATAGCTCATTCCACCACAGAGCTTCTGTCGATTCTGACACTTGGCTTTTTATCGAAATTCTATACCATGCGGGTTATTTCTGAGAGTGACAGACATCTGGATGTAGAAACGCCCACGCGCTCAGCATTAATGGGTCGCGCACGACGTCTAATCGTGTTCTGACACCTCTGACGTGGTAGATTTTCATTGGACATGCATGCCACACGTTCCTCTGAAACGTAACCCCAGCTGTAAAAATCGAATGCAGACCCCAAATGTTCATTGAATTCACTTTTACCGTGGAATTCCATCCGTTTCCTACCCCACTATATAACCCCATTTACCTCCATTCCTTTTTCCTTTACGAATTCACTACTCTTTTCTTATCCGGCAAACCTTGCAAAACCTACAACTGCTACATTTCTACTCCATTCTTTGAAGCAATCATAAATGGCTTCCACTTACAACTCTCCGGTGAACTCCCCAGCCCATTCAGAGCACTCATAGAACCCAACAATGGCCGGAAATATAGAACAAGACAACTCAGGTGAATCAGTGGCCTTCACTCCGACAACCCACCTTCAAAACTTCCTGGAACAAGAACACTTTAAACGTGTTCTTCCCCTGAAGCCCAATAATCACTACCTTGTTCCCTCAAGAACAGCATTTGGGGAAGAACATGCTATCTTATTAAACATTCTGGAAAACCACTACCTCTTTCCATTTCTAACCAAGAACGTTAAAAGGATCCCTGCCAGATACCTCAACCAGTTCTGGCAGAGCTGCTTTTATGACCAAGACAATAGGCAAATCAAGGGCTACATTTCCAAACCTGGCCAATCTGAATACCTTGAAATCAAGTTCAACAGAACTATGTTCTCCCTTGAATTTGGCCTACCAACAAGAGGACTTCTAGGAATCAAAAAATACGCAGAGGAACCTTCGGACAAAGACCTTGTGACTTTGCAGAGATGCTTGGCTACAACACCAAACTGAAGAAGAGGAATGACTTCAGAAGGAATAGGTTCCCCCCTCTGTGGAATACTCTCTTCTCCATTCTGAACAGGTGCCTTACTGGGAAAATAGGTAGTCCAGATCAAACTTCTCATCAAATCATGGCAATCATGTACGGGGTGTACTATGATTTGCCTCTGGACTATGGCACCCTTATGCTGCAGGAGATTGTCAACACCATAGACCACAGAATCTCCACTCAGAGGGCAGAAGAACCCACAACCAAAGATCTTCCCCTACTACAATATCAGAGGATCTTAGGGGTACTTCTAGAACCCCTGCTCCTGATCAAAAAATGGCCAATGGAGGGACCCGTCGTGAAAACCTACCCTATGGCCAAGAACACCCCAACAGAGCACTTGGAAAGACAGGATTGTCGAGACTACACCTTCCGTGAAGCTGATTTTTGCCATCTCACAATGGATGATTTTGAGTTCATGTACAACTTCTTCCGAGACCTACAGATCAGAAAAGAAAATGTTCTTATTGCTTTGAACGCCATCAAGAGGTTTTTGCGGAGACATGTTTTGTATACTCAAAGTCATGATTTTCAAATGGCATTGGAGAGTAATCAACCGATGGTTAATCTCATTCGTCCAAATCAAGAATTGGGAGGTCTTATGAGAATGCCTCTATACACTATTATTGATGATTCAGAGCTTGGAATAGCGTTCAGAAATGATAGAGGGCATAAGATCTTTATTCGGATTGCTGAATTGGCTAAGTATTCTGATGGAACACTGAAGGTGCTACTACTACAGTTGCAAGAAAGATTGAAACGACATGACGAAGAAAGGAAGATCACTTGGATGTCGTCTCGTGCAAGAATTCTGTTGCTTAATGCAATTGATGAGATCAACGACAGAATTTTATTTCGTGCTGCCATGCGAAGAATAGAATCTTATTTGGGTTTCAGACCAAGACGACCGGAGCTGCCTTGATAACTAAGGGGGAGATTGTTGGATCTATTTTGTAGTTATCAGGCAGATATTATTTTGTACTGTTTAATGCTTTATAGTATGAGGTATGGGCATGTCATACCCTTACTATATAAGGAAATACTCTTCATGTATTTCATAACTCTTTGTGTCATTTGTACTTACACTTTTGAATACATTAATGACAAATGCTCTCATTAGTTTCTCTATCTAGATTACCTTGTGTTTGATTGCTAGATTTGGGACTTATCACTAACCCTTTTTATTTGTCGGCATGTGTAGCAAGGTTCAGGTTGGGAGTAGTCCTAGTTGCACTGCTAGAGGTTGTGTGCTAGAAATGTGCTTGAGAGGTGCATTGGTTAAGGGATGTCTTCCGCATTCATTTTTGGGAATAGCAATTTGTACTTGAGTTAAGTAATACCAGATGTGAATTTAGTCTTTGTAATAAGACTTGAATTATATATTGTTTGAGGTTGATTGTAGATTTTAATTTGAGGTATTTCACCTATTGGATTATAGGAAGAAATTGTATTATTTTGGATGCATTACTGAAAATTTCAATTAGTTGCTCTTTCCCAATTCGAGGGTGTTACAGTTATCACAATATATAGAGTTCTAAAATGATAAACCCCTATGTATATATAATCTTATGTAGGATGGTAATCAAATGAGAACCACAAAAAGGTTAAGAACCGTGAGGAGTGATCTAAGTCTTAATTTGGTTTTGATCATATGGTTTCAATTCAAAGTTGTTTTTAACTAAAATAAGAACATAATCGTCATTTTGGTAACAAGATTCACCAGATGAAACATACAATTTCATTCATTAGATGAAACATATAGATTCATCATATGAAAACATACAATTCACCATATGAAACATACAATTCACCAGATGAAACACAATGATTTTATAGATGAAACACACAGATTCACCATATGAAATACATAGATGCACCATATGTAAGATACAATTCACCAGATGAAACACATAGAAGCACCATATGTAAGATACAATTCACCAGATGAAACACAATGATTTTATAGATGAAACACACAGATTCACCATATGAAACATATAGATTCACCATATGAAACATACAATTCACCAGATGAAACTCAATGATTTTATAGATGAAACACACAGATTCACCATATGAAACACATAGATTCACCATATAAAATACACAGTTCACCGTATGAAATACACAATTCACCACATGAAACATATGGATTCACCAAATGAAACACAGATTCATCATGTGAAACAGATTTCACCATATGAAACACAAGCTCACGTGCTATTTCAACTCATGAAATAAAACACAATTTTACTTGAAACCTTCAACTGAAAACCTTCAATATCCGGCGAAATCAAGTCGTCTACGAGCACGAAATCGAAGACCTCGAACAATTCCAGAAACACGTCGTCGATCGCCTCTATGAACTCTTACCACCCTCATCCCACACCGATGAAGTCGCCGCTGTTGAACCACCGAAAACCCTCTTGTCTGTCGCTTGGTTTCGTAGACTCCTCGACGCATTTCTCTGCTGCGAGGCAGAATTCAAGGCTGTTGTAATCATGGGTCGTGACTCAACCAATTTCGCTAAATCGCCACTCGACCGTCTGATCCCATAGCACCTCGATCGGATGGTTACAACTCTCGATATCTGCAACGCAATAACTCATGGGATCGATTTGCTTTTATAGTGGCAAAAGCTTGCCTCGATTGTCGTCGATTCACTTCAGCAACAACCGATCGGAGAATGTCACGTCAAGAGGGCAAGGAAGGCATTAGTCACTCTATTATCATCAATCACCATCGATGACAAAAAAAACCACCATCACAACAAAGCTGCCGCCGCCGTGAAAGATCATACAACAATCGGGAACTTTAGATCGTTGTAGGCGATTGGTAACTGATTAGATTAAGGGAGGAAGAAGGGTGATTATGTGGTCATCAGATAAGTATTGAAGAAATTGAAGATGAAAACATTGAATTGATTTGAAATGTTATTTGACATCCACAGTTTTCTTTTAATTTAATATTAATATAAAATATCCATTATACCCTTTCCATGTACATGCAAATTGACAAATCTACCCTTATTTTTTGCCTTTATTACTAATATGTTTTTCTTTTAATGACCATTGATCTTTTTTAATCAATGAATTAGATTAGTCCTCAAGTCCTTAACTTTTTTTGGTCCTCACTAGATTTAACCCCATCGTATTAAAAGAAGTTATTTTCTTAAATTTAAAACTATTTTAAATATCTTTTGTAAAAATATACAAAGTTTAGTATTCATTTACTAATTTCTACTGTTTCTGGCTCTGATACCATATGTGTTAGGATCGTTTATTATATATATATATATATATATAGAGGTGGGTTCAAACGAGAACGCTAACTATTTACTAGAACGGCCGACCATGTACAAAATCACTGGTGGTTCACAGTACAAACCGCGGGATAAACCGTGCGCTTTGCAAACCGCGGGACAAACCGCGCGTGTCCAGAATTTTAATCACCAGTGATTTTGTATGTGAATCACCAGTGATTTTGTATGTGAATCACCAGTGATTTTGTATGTGAATCACCAGTGATTTTGTATGTGAATCACCAGTGATTTTGTACATGGTCGGCCGTTCTCGTAGTTCTCGTAAATAGTTCTCGTTTGAACCTCCTTCTATATATATATATATATATATATATATATATATATATATGGGTAAAGATCAAGGGAGAACTTTGAAAAAAAAGAACCGGAAAACCATGAAAAGGCGGATGAAAAAATATATTAAAAGGGATGTCAAATTAAAGATAATAAAATGATTAATTTTTTGATGTAATTTGTTTCGCTTCAATTTTTGTTATATTTCGCCAATTTTGGATTTAAAAAATAGGGGGTAAATATTTTTTATTAAAAAAATTGGTTAAAACTACCTTTTAATTCATAATCATTGGATCATCTTAATCTAACGGCTTGAATGAGTTCTTTAGTTCTTTCTTTTTTCATGGTTCTCCCCCGATCCCATCCCATATATATATATATATATATTTATATATATATATATATATATATATATATATATATATATATATATATATATAGGACGGTAATCAAATGAGAACCGTAAAAATGTTGAGAACCGTGAGGATTAATCTCAACCATCCAAGTGTTTTAATCAATGTTCATAAAAAAGGATGGCACTTTTTGTAATATTAGTGAAATACATGTCCAATCTCAAGTCTAATTTGGAAGTTTGAGGACAAACTTGTAATTTTAGCTTTCAAAATCTCCTTCTCCCATCCTTTGTCTCCATCAACAACCTTGTTGTTCACCATGACTTCAAGACCATCATCACCATGGACGTTACCGATAGATAAAGACGATGATCTCTTAGGTCCCAAAAACTGGCCAAATGCTTAGATGGGCTTAACGATTCCCCCAACCACGTGTCTCACCAGACTGGATGAGATTTATCAGAGGCGTCGGAGGCAGAGGTGGCATCGTCATCAGATATACGCAATCGAAACGCACCACGACGTTTTCTACCCGAGGAACAAGGATATAAAATTGCTTGGAAATAACGCAACAACAATCTAAGGCCTTGACATCACTGATCTTGTTGAAAACCAGGAGGAGGAGAGAGTCCAACAGCATGTCAAAATGGTCGACGGCTGCCTGGTCCGGTAAGGAGAAGCTATAGGAGGGTTCATGGTAGATTTTGTTGGTCACATTTGGGCAAAGTAAACACATTTACCTAACAACAATTAAAAACAAGAACAAAGATCTAGGCTTTTCAAGAACTGAATGAAGAGATGGGGTGATAAATAAGAATCATTTGAGAGTGATGAAAACCATATGGGATCTACTTCCTCGTCTTCAAACCAAATACTACTAAACAAAAGACTTTTACCTACGAATTTTTCCCTGGGAAATCTGTCGCTAAAGGGTGATTCATCACAAAACTGTCAGAAAAGTTGGTGGGTAGATTTTTGGTGGGTAATGCAAATCAGTGACAGATTACCCAGGGAATCTCTACCCGGGGACTCTCTGGGTGATCTATGGGTATTTTCTCGAAAAACATCGGATTCTACAAAACTATTGGGCTTTTCTAGGTGATCCCTGGGTAATCACCGACGAAAATTTCCATGGGTAAAACTTTTGTGGGTACAAGTCATTTATTTTGTAGTGAAAGAATTCCAAGATCGTCAACTTCACCTTCTTCCAGATTTCTTTCTATGGGGTAAGTATCAAATTGAAGTCAAAATCAAAATATGTTTCTTAATCTGGATAATCTCAGTATTCATTATCGATTATAGAAGATTTATTAATCGATTCCTTTTTAGATTGAATTTGCAAAACGGAAAAGAAAAAAATTAGTCCTACAATTGCTGGATGAGAGATCTGATGTTGCAAATAGGGAAATTACATGACTTTTACCCTTTCCCTATTTTAGAATATTTATGTTTGATTTTGTCAAATAAAAATAGATAATAGATGAAATATGTGTTTGATTTCATGTGGTGAATTAAGATATATATGAACATTATGTTTGGATTTCATTAGGTGAAATAACATACTTATGAAAATTGTGATTTATTTCATGTGGTGAAATAAGGTTAATATGTGATTCGTCTTGTGTATACAACAACTGGTATGAATAAGTTACGAAGACGGTGCCAATATCGTTCTTTTCGGTACGAAGACGGTGTATACATCAACTTGTATGAAGACGTTATGAAGACGGTGCCAAGATCGTTCCTTCGGTAGCCGGGGAGTCCCTATCCACCGGTGATTATGAAATCGGATATGAGTCGGTGATTATAGGCATAAATTGTATTTGGTTTCATTAGGTGAAAGTAAATTATAGATGAAATTTGTGTTTGATTTCATGTGGTGAAATAAGGGTTAGTATGTGTTCATCCAGTGAATTTTATGAGTTTCATGGTGCATTTGTTTGTTTCATATGGTGAATATGTCTGTTTCATATGGTAAATCTATGTGTTTCATCTAATGAATGGATCTGTATGTTTCATCTAGTAGATCTTCTTACCAAAATGACGATTATGCCCTTTTTATGTGGTGAAACAACTTTTAATTAAAACTATAGGATCAAAACCAAATTACGGCTTAGATCGGTTCTCACGGTTCTCAACCTATTTTTGGTTCTCACATGATTTAACCCCTATATATAGTATTAAAGTATCATAAAAATAAAAAGATAAAAAAGTTAAAGGACTAAACTACACTTTTGGTCTTTGTGGTTTTTGATTGTGTAAAGACAAAACTATGGTACGTAAAAGGAAGAAAATGTGTCTTATTCAGTGGAATTTTTTAATGACCGTTAGAGAGATACCAAACTTTAACGTTTTGGCAAATCACAATGGCCATTTTATAAATTCGAAACTATAGAGATAAAAAGTGTAATTTTTGACAAAAGTTAGTCATAAAGACGAAAACTGAAACAAATTGACAACTACAGTGACAAAATTACAACTTGTTTAAAGTAGAAACTTAAAAATGACAATCATAAAAATCATAAATATAATTTACTATATTTTTATTGAAAGATGCTCGATCATGTTATTGGTCTTTTGTTTGTGTTAATTCTTGTTTCTTGTTTTAATATACCATGTCATAAGAAGTCGTATGCATTGGCCTCTAGAGAACTGAAAAGCGTACTCCCAAAGTTCCAAACTTATATTACTTCTAATAATTTATATATGACTTAGTACAATCAATCTATTAATTTCCTTTTGACCAAGAAAATAAACAATACAATTGATATTGATATTTCAAGGTCGGACTCCATGATTAATGTGTTCATCACCAATAGTAGAACTCAATTCTTGAGTTGTATTTAATTCACACTCTTTTCAACAAAATTAATTGTCTTTTATGAAAATTATATGATTTTTTTGGAAGGGTGTCCTAGACTATGCCTAGACTAATCATTGGCAAATTATAACCGTAAGACATCAACTCTGATTAAACCTAAGTGGCCACAATTGTTATGTACGTCCGGATTCGAACCCTGGACAGATGGGATACTCCACCACATCCCCAGGGCCTTATCCAGTATACCACAACCTTTGTGGTTAACATTCAACTTCGTAGTAACTATATTCTGTAAAAGCAAGTATTCAGATATACGTTTATGTTCCTCGATTAATTTAATGGAACTTTGAAATTACAGTCAAGTAAACCCAACCTTTAGTGAAAAGATTTGAGACTAGTGGTGATCTCTAGGGAACAAACCAAAAATGAGCTACCACTATGAGTTTCCACATGATTCATTATTAAGAAAATTTTGAAAGAAAACTAATGAATTACACCCCACAAAAGGATTTAATGTGGGAGTGTTCTTGATCGAACATTGAGTCTTTGTCATAGAAGTCAAGATACCCAAAATGATCAAATGAGTTGAATTTTCTTAGGTGTGCATCATCAATTAGCTCTTCTGGTACCTCTATGATCCCTTTGTGGTATGTAAATAACCCTATTGAATATCTAAATTCATGCCCTTCCATGACTACTCGATGATAAGGAGATCGTATGCGGTTGTTACTCCACACCTATTAAAAATAAAACTTCATATAAGTATGTTTATACATATATATATATATAGAGGAAAGTTCAAATAAAAACTCAAATTCAATTGTAAACATGAGAACAAATCTCGTCCATTGATCGCAGCCATATTTAAGTCATTCTTAAAATTCAGCTTTAGGGTATTTTCGTCAAGATTAGAATCAGCGCCTATTTTTGTTGACTTTTTATTTTCTTTTTTAATTAAAAAACTTTTACCCCCTTAAATTTTAAAATAAATTATCTCAAAAATTACTAACATTTTAATCAAACAAATTACATCAAAAAACGAGAATTTCGTGCTCTTCGATATGACATCCATCATGATATAGTTTTTTTTCGTTTTAACCGTTTTTTACGTGAAATCGTGTATATGTGTTATATTCAGACTGAATATATGGAATTATTCAGTCTGAATATAACACATATTCAGACTGATGTATTTACATGATTGATTTATGAATACGTGTTATATTCGACCAACACAAGGTTCTTGAGATCATCGAGAGATATGAGCATCTTCAAATGGTCTAGGATAAGAAAGACCTTGTAGGTTTTTTTTTGGATCAATCCGTCAAGGACACAGGGACATTAGCGAACCAATTAACGATTAACCAGTTTGCACATCTCTAATTAGGACATCAAATACGTTCTAATAATTAGTTTGATAAGATGGTTAAAAAAGTTGAGCCATTCAATTAACAAGGATTTACCCGCATTTGCCAACTTGACTCCACAAATAGTAGGACCAATGAACTTCTGCATCGACTATGTATGGTTTCAAACAATTTTAGAAAAAGAAAAAGAAGAACAATAATAGACAGAATTCTGAATCAAAACCTATCTCAACCAAAGAATCAGGCCATGAAGGGTCCCCTAATCCTAATAGCCAATAGGGGCTCAAATGGCAATGGCAATTATTATTATTTCACAAGTACAGAGATAGAAAGAAAGGTAAGCATGAAAATGAGGTTTGAATGTGTTATATTCAGACTGAATATGTGTTATATTCAGACTGAATATGTGTTATATTCAGTCTGAATAATTCCATATATTCAGTCTGAATATAACACATATACACGATTTCACGTAAAAAACGGTTAAATCGAAAAAAAAACTATATCATGATGGATGTCATATCGAAGAACATGAAATTCTTGTTTTTTTGATGTAATTTGTTTGATTAAAATGTTAGTAATTTTTGAGATAATTTATTTTAAAATTTAAGGGGGTAAAAGTTTTTTAATTAAAAAAGTCAACAAAAATAGGCGCTGATTCTAATCTTTCCAATTTTACCCTTGCGCGCTAAATATTCATTAAGCCATGGACAGAGTTTTCAACTTATTTACAAAATTGTCACCGTGTTTTTTTGCCATTGATCTCTTCACCATATTGTTAATCAACGGATGTGGTTTGTCCTCACGTTTACAATTGAATTTGAGTTTTCATTTGAACCCACCCCTATATATATATATTGTGAATAGAGGGATTCAGGGTGAACAATATACGATTCAAATTGCTGTTAAAAAAATAGAGGGAGAATATATAGTCACTGCAATAAAACTGTATTTTATGATGCATATGTGGTATATATAGTAGAGCACATAACGGGACTATAAATTTATAGAAACAAAACCGAGTGTCTTATCTAAAAGCATTAGTGTGAATTTAAGTGACCTAACAAATTTTCTCCACAAAGTTGAGCAACCAAATATGACAGAAAAAGTAAATCGTCATATATAAAACTCTTTTTATGTCATTTTTGAAGAGTGTCCTATTTATGAAAGGTTAATACGACACTTTCAAAAACGGCATATAAAATGGTTAATATGGTGATTTAGTTTGTGTCTTATTAGGTTTGTCTAACTTTGTCGACATAACTTATTAGTTGATTAACTAATTCTAACAATTTACTGTAATGTCTTTAAATATGATACACAGTTCTTGTTACTGTAAAGTCCATCTAAGTATCATCCACTACAAACCAAATGACTTTTACCCACAAAATTCACCTATGAAAATATCCGATGTTTTTCGAGAAAATACTCATGGATCACCCGAAGAATCCCCGGGTAATCTGTCACTGATGTGTATTATCCACAAAAAACATACCCACCAACTTTTGTGACGGTTTTATGACGGACCACCCTTTAGCGACGTATTTCTCCGAGGGAAAAGTTCGTAGATAAAAGTCTTTCGTTTAGTAGTGAACCCATCCTAAAAGGCCAATTTTGTTTGATGGGTATATATAGTCTTACCTTGAATGTGTTGGGTAATCTTGATGGGTCAGAGCGGGTCATGGAGCGGGTACGGGTCATGGGTCGTGACATAGTCCATGTTTGACCATGTATTCAGGAGGTAGAGTGGTTGACCTATTATTTAGGAGTAGAATAGGGAATAGTGGGAGTACATGTAGTACACCACGTTTTGTTTCTTTGCTTGTTTTTGTGTACTTTAGTTTGTTTACTTCTAGTATAAATAGAGTAGGGTATCTCTATTGTAAAGGTAATCAGGTTTTCCTTCTCTGAATATAATAAACTATTGAAAACCCCAATCGCATGAGACTCGATTAACTTGGTGTTGTTGCGGGGTGTGAGTTCAGGTGGGTTAAGGGACTGATTTTCCAACAATTAGTATCAGAGCCCAAGGCTCGTTGAAGGGGCTGTGGGGTGTTTTTGATCAGCTTGTTCGTGTGGCGAGAGAATAACCGAGGTGCGTGAAAACATACGAACGAAAAGGATCCGTCAAAGCAGGTGGCTTTGGATTTGGTTCGTTGTTGCAGGAGCAAGAAGACGGTAAAGCGGTAGCTTGTTTTCTTGGTCGGTGTTGGCGAGAGACTAACCGGGGTTGCGGAATAAACGGACGAGAAGACATCAAAACAGTTGGGTTTTTGATTCAGTTCGTTTTGCGGATGATGGAAGACGGTAAAGGGGGCGTGACCTTGTCTTCTTGATCGATGGAAAAGGCTCTAGGAACAAGCTTGAGTGAAGACGTTAGGAGCTGTCAAAAAGGGGTTGAAAGAAGACTGTGGACGTGACCGTGGTGAAGGTCGTGAGTTCGGGAAAAGTCGGGAACAATGGAGAATCAACACGGTGTAAACATTGTGGGGTTGGAAGTTCAAACCGAGATGACGTCGGATGTGACCGAGGAAGAGGTCGTGGATCCATGAAAAGGTCGAGATGGTAATGAACGTCTCCAACGGGATGCCATGTTACATGTTACAAGTGTTATGAACGAGAAAGAACCGTGTAAGAGGCTCGGGTAATGATCATCAAGATTACGGGGGTGAATGTTGGGTAATCTTGCTGGGTCACAGCGGGTCATGGAGCGGGTACGGGTCATGGGTCGTGACATAGTCCATGTTTGACCATGTATTCAGGAGGTAGAGTGGTTGACCTATTATTTAGGAGTAGAATAGGGAATAGTGGGAGTACATGTAGTACACCACGTTTTGTTTCTTTGCTTGTTTTTGTGTACTTTAGTTTGTTTACTTCTAGTATAAATAGAGTAGGGTATCTTTATTGTAAAGGTAATCAGGTTTTCCTTTTCTGAATATAATAAACTATTGAAAACCCCAATCACATGAGAGTCGATTAACTTGGTGTTGTTGCGGGGTGTGAGTTCAGGTGGGTTAAGGGACTGATTTTCCAACAATTGGTATCAGAGCCCAAGGCTCGTTGAAGGGGCTGTGGGGTGTTTTTGATCAGCTTGTTCGTGTGGCGAGAGAATAACCGAGGTGCGTGAAAACAGACGAACGGAAAGGATCCGTCAAAGCAGGTGGCTTTGGATTTGGTTCGTTGTTGCAGGTGCAAGAAGACGGTAAAGCGGTAGCTTGTTTTCTTGGTCGGTGTTGGCGAGAGACTAACCGGGGTTGCGGAATAAACAGACGGGAAGACATCAAAACAGTTGGGTTTTTGATTCAGTTTGTTTTGCGGATGACGGAAGACGGTAAAGGCGGGCGTGACCTTGTCTTCTTGATCGGTGGAAAAGGCTTTAGGAACAAGCTTGAGTGAATACGTTAGGAGCTGTCAAAAAGGGGTTGAAAGAAGACTGTGGACGTGACCGTGGTGAAGGTCGTGAGTTCGGGAAAAGTCGGGAACAATGGAGAATCAACACGGTGTAAACATTGTGGGGTTGGAAGTTCAAACCGAGATGACGTCGGATGTGACCGAGGAAGAGGTCGTGGATCCGTGAAAAGGTCGAGATGGTAATGAACGTCTCCAACGGGATGCCATGTTACATGTTACAAGTGTTATGAACGAGAAAGAACCGTGTAAGAGGCTCGGGTAATGATCATCAAGATTACGGGGGTGAATGTTGGGTAATCTTGATGGGTCATGGGTCGTGACATAGTCCATGTTTGACCATGTATTCAGGAGGTAGAGTGGTTGACCTATTATTTAGGAGTAGAATAGGAAATAGTGGGAGTACATGTAGTACACCACGTTTTGTTTCTTTGCTTGTTTTTGTGTACTTTAGTTTGTTTACTTCTAGTATAAATAGAGTAGGGTAACTCTATTGTAAAGGTAATCAGGTTTTCCTTTTCTGAATATAATAAACTATTGAAAACCCCAATCGCATGAGAGTCGATTAACTTGGTGTTGTTGCGGGGTGTGAGTTCAGGTGGGTTAAGGGACTGATTTTCCAACAGAATGCATCACCCGCCATGACTAAGAAGGAGGAAGGAGGGTAGTTCACAGGGATCCACTTGTTGTCCTTTGTTTTAACCTCTAATCCCTTCACTTGATTTTGGCTAAGTATCGATATGAAGGTCTTGTCAGTCTGAGATATCGAACCCACTTTAGTCTCGTTCATATTCGGTGGTCTGTATTTCATTACTCTAAGAAGATATGTCACAGACTCATTGTAGAATTCATGGTACTTTTTCACTCCATAGCTTTCAAACACCATCTTCCTAACTGTTTCTTCAATTTCAGACACTAGCTTTGCATAGAACTGAATCATATCACTGTTAAGAAGATAACCAAAACAAAAGACTTCAGGTTATTTCATTCATTACAATCATAAAATTTATAATGTGTGATATGACTTATATGTTTGTGGTATATTGATATAGGGGACCTGCTTTTGAGACCGTATGAAATTGCGATAATCTTGAGAATTAGTGCATCATGTGCTCTTTCTTATGATTTTTTTGCATCGAAGACTATGATTTAGAATACTAATTAACATATACTTGTGAATTAGTGCATCACATGTATCTTTGGTTGTGCAAGAAAACCCATAATTATTGAGAGAGAAAGAGAGAGAAATCGAGAGAGAGAGAATCTAGTGGGAATACTTGATTCAGGGAATGTTTGTTTCTACATAAGCAGTTGTTATTACAAGAAGAGATACGTGTATAGAGGTGGGTTCAAATGAGAGCGCTAACTATTTACGAGAACACGAGAACGGCCGTCCATGTACAAAATCACATGTGATTTTACACTACCTGGAAATCTGGACGTGAATCACATGTGATTTTGTACAAAATTCAGGTAGTGTAAAATCACATGTGATTTTGTACAAATCACGTACAAAATCCAGGTAGTGTAAAATCACTTGTGATTTTGTACGTGAATCACATGTGATTTTGTAAATGGACGGCCGTTCTCGTTTTCTCGTAAATAGTTAGCGTTATCGTTTGAACCTTTCTCTCTCTCTCTCTCTCTCTCTCTATATATATATATATATATATATATATATATATATATATATATAAAGAAAGACGTGGGTAATGGAAGATTTTATATTCTTCAACTTCTTTAATTTTCGTTTTTCAATTATTTTATTATCATTCGTTTTGTTTTCCAATGGTTAGTTGATTACTGGATACAATGTTTATTGTAGTGTCACACTTTTGCTGACCTAATGACTAATTGACTATATATAGCTCCATTTCTACAACCATTCATTCCTCATATACTACAACCAAACTTGGTTTTCATTACATTTTCTTATGACATGCGTATCTTGTAAAAAGGCGAGGATATTGGGTACAATATCGTCTCTCGGAGGGCGGGCAAGTCGCGCCGGTACCCTCAGGGTCAACAAGAAATAGAGGTCCAAATTTTATTAGCATATAATACTATAATAGTACTAAAAAAATAGTTAGTGAATAGCAGACACAAATTGTTTTAGTGGGGCTCAAATAATTTTGTATTATATTAGTTAAGTACCTAAACGTGTATTAAGTAATTAAATTGGAAAAGAAAATATGTAAAAAGTTAATTGTTCGTTCATTTTATTGTATTTCTTATTGTTTCTCTAAGTTTTTTGTTTTGTATCAAAATCTAAAACTATTTGTCTAGAAAACTTTCATATATTATCTGTAATAACCCAATTTTTAGTAGGTTTTGAAAACTTGGTGGTTAAAGTGAGAAGAATGGAAGTTTAGTTGAGGGGTCCATATGCAAATTGTGGGAAGTATAAAAGGGCCCAAATCCCTAGGGCATCAACCAAAAATCAGTATTTTCTCCTATTTTGGGGTGTTTGGCGGCTAGGAAGAAGGGAAAGGAAGAAGAAGAGAGTTTTGGAGAAAGAAATCAAAGGAGGGAAGAAATCAATAAGGTAATCTATCCGAATTCTTATTGCTTGTTGTTGGGTGTTCCTTTCTTCTGTGGGTCTGGATTCTTATGTATAAAATCAGTGATTCAATGGGTTTTTCACCCTCTTTTCATGAAAAGTGTGCTTTGAGGGTTTTGGTCTTTAAAATCCGATTTAAGGGGTTATAGATGGATTAAGTGGGTGTTTGGGGTTGGTGGATGAACCCTTATAGTTGTCTAATCAAACTAATGGCTTAAATCGGAATTTAAATCGGTTTTAGAAATTCTAAGTTCGAACAACAGCGTTTTCCGGACACCAGCGTTTGGTGGTGTCCGGATATGTTGCATGTTTCCGGGTAATGTTTTATGGTAGATTCCGGATAAGGATGGTGATTTCCGGGTGGGTGATTTTCCGGGTAGTTGAGTTACCGGGTGCAGTATCCGGAAGGAAGCTGTATCCGGACAGTCTGGGTATCCGGAAAGGAGGTGTATCCGGACGGTCTGGGTATCCGGAAAGGAGGTGTATCCGGACAGTCTGGGTATCCGGAAAGGAGGTGCATCCGGACAGTCTTGGTATCCGAATAGTATGGGTATCCGGACAGTCTTGGTGTCCGGACAAGTTAGTATCCGGAAAATGTGTGTGTACCCGGTAAGTTCTAGATCTTTGTTTCTGATTAAGAATTTGTCTGATCTGTTAGGTACTAAGCTTGTGTAACTCAAGATTTGAACAGGAGTGCTTGCCTTGTAACCACAGGTGAGTCTTTCTGAACCTAAATTTTATACAAAGTGTGTGGTTGATGATTATAATTTAAATTGCGAGTTTTCCAACGACTTTTATTACAAGTAAAGATTTGAGCGTGTGGCATGGTTATTCTTTAAACGGTGTGCTTTTCAATTACTTTTATTGTAAGATGACAAGTAATTGTGTGCGGTGTGGTTATTGTCTAACAATGTGCTTTTCAACTGCTCTTAGTTTAAGGCAAGGTTTAAATGTGTGATCTTTATGTGTGGCTTACACGTGTGATTAAAATGTGTGTGACCGTGCTCTGGCTTTTGTGTGATATGGGCGGTGTGTGCTCGATTATACTGTCACGGTGTGTGTGACATGGGCGGTGTGTGCCCGATTATACAGTCACGGTGTGTGTGACATGGGCGGTGTGTGCCCGATTATGCTGTCACGGTGTGTGTGACATGGGCGGTGTGTGCCCGAATGCGCTGTCACGGTGTGTGTGACTTTAGCGCGTGCCAGTAGCAGGTGTCAATGTGTGCATATCAATTTTGTGTGTTTACCATGATTTATACAACTGTTTCATAACTGATTTTATAAACTGAAATATTTTGGTGTGACGCGGTGTGGAGGGAACTCACTAGACCTCATGGTCTAACCCTCGCTTTTCAAAACTAAAAACCTTTTCAGTAAGCAGGTGTTAGGGAGCTCGGACAAAGGGAAGGGAAGTTGTGAGCTGGAGCTTGCATCCTAGTGACTAGAAGCCTTCTATTTTTAATATTAGACTTATTCTCAGTTGTAATTAGGGTTGTACTTCCGCAAACCCATTTAAATTCTTGTTAAACTTGTGTCGAGGGCCAGGTTTTTGGCAGTTTTGATTTATCTATTAACCGTATTTGGATCTTATGTTTTTGGGTCGTTACAAATGGTATCAGAGCCTTAGTTTAAGAGATTTAGGTGACCGGACGGGCCTAAACTTAAACTGTGGAATTAGAGAATACAACTGAGAACTAGGAGGACCTTAGCAAGACGGGGTAGAATGATTAATAGGGTGGCGAGAACTGTCATGTAAGGTAAGTTGGCGATTACACCTGGCCAGTGTAATTACGAGCTTACAGGTACATGTAAGTGCTTAATTGCCTTATTATCTTGGAACTGTAGACTTAATGTTGTTGGTGTCTTTTTGTCAGTTAGTAATCATGTTGAGGAGATCCTTGAGGGGAGTATCGGAACCTATTGATGAGGAAATCGAAATGGAAGCACCATCGGTGCTGGCAACCGCACGCGGTAGGGGTAGAGGTCGAGGAAGAGGCCGAGGAAGGGGACGAGGAAGAGTACCACAACGGGCAACAACTCAGGTGAATGAGAACGTGGAAAGGGCTGCAGTGAGGGCACGGGTTACTCGTGGCACGAGGAGCGCGGGAATCCCGCAAGAACCAGAGGCGTCTCATCAGGAGAGCTCTGCGTCCAGGCGGGGAGCGAGCCGAGGTGGAAGTCGTGGGCGAGGTCGGGCTCAAGCCTTCGTAACCCAAGAAAATTTTGCCACTGCATTGGGAGAAATCCAGGATACATTGAAAGCACTGTTGGCTAAGAAGAATGAGGCGGCTTCGGGGAGTAAGGAGGCCAGTGGTAGTAAGGGAGGGGAGACTAACTCTCATGGTTCAGCTCCGGGGAACCCTACTCAGCCAAACCTGTTGGCAGTGAATGATCGAGTGCTAAGCGGGGGGTGTAGTTACAAGGCATTCGCTTCTTGTAAGCCACCTGCTTTCAAGGGAGAATGCGATCCCGTGTTGGCGATAAAGTGGATCAGGGAAATGGAACTGGTGTTCGACACCTGTAAGTGTGCTGATAGTGACAGGGTAATGTTCGCTCTGTCCATGCTGAAATCAGAAGCGGTATTTTGGTGGGATGCGGAGACCGCGGGGGAGGGGTCAAAGGCTGCTAAGAATATGACGTGGGAGACCTTTGTCTCAAAGTTTAAGGCGTCGTTTTGCCCTCTGGCGGCAGTGAAACGACTAGAAGAAGAGTTCATGAGTTTGGAACAAGGTGGGATGACGGTGAGAGAATACACCATGAAGTTTATGGAGAAAGCGAGATTCGCTGAGTTGTACGTACCGAATGAGGAACGTCGAGTTGAGAGGTACATTTTTGGGTTGAAGAGTAGCGTGCGGGAACTGGTCGTGGCTAGGAACCCGATCACTTTTCAGGCAGCCATCAACGCAGCCGAATTGGTGGAAAGGGAGAAGGACCGACAAGATGTGGAGAAGGGTAAGGAGAAAAGAAAGTGGGAGGGGTCAGCGCGTGACTCGGAGCGGGCTAAGGTGTTTAAGCCGGAGTCCCGAGGGGGATCAAAATTTGGAGAGAAACCTTGTGGGAAGTGTAATCGAGTCCACCGTGGAGAATGTGTGGGGGAAACCGAGGGATGTTTCAAATGTGGAAAATTGGGACATATGGCACGAGACTGTAGGAACCCAAGGGCATGCTACCAGTGTGGGTCCTTAGAACATTTGAGGCCGGAGTGCCCTCAGCTGAAGAGAGGGGATTTCGGTGGTTACGACGGTAGGCAAAGGGGAAGAGTGGGGGAAAAGAAAGTGGAGCCAGCACAGGCGAAGGCTAGAGTTTCTCGGATGACGGCTGTGGAGGAGGAAGAGGTGCCCGAGGTTGAGACAGGTACCTATCTTATAAACCTCATTCTATGAAATTGTTATCTGTCTTGGGTGTAAACTGTTCGTGTTTTTGCCGGGATTGCCCGACGTTTGCGGGATAAACCTAGACGAATGGAATGTGTGTTAGGAGTAGAACTTGTTGTTGACAGTCGGGGTTTGGTGAGGAAGGTGCGTGATGGATGCAATATCGAGGACGAGGGTCTTTCATGTCTTTGAATTTGTGTCCGCAAGCTTGGGAGAGTTTGACGCCATCATAAGAATGGATTAGCTGGCAAGTTATAGCCCTAGGATGGGGTGCATTAGGAAATGATCCGTAGGCCTTGTCTGATAGGTCAGGGAATGGTGATCGATGAAGTTAGACGAAAGCGTAAGACTTGTCGTGTGTAGTGATGGAAGAAGGTTACACGTAACTTTCCGTTGAGGAATTCCGGGGACGGAATTCTCTTAAGGGGGAGTGTTGTAATAACCCAATTTTTAGTAGGTTTCGAAAACTTGGTGGTTAAAGTGAGAAGAATGGAAGTTTAGTTGAGGGGTCCATGTGCAAATTGTGGGAAGTATAAAAGGGCCCAAATCCCTAGGGCATCAACCAAAAATCAGTATTTTCTCCTATTTTGGGGTGTTTGGCGGCTAGGAAGAAGGGAAAGGAAGAAGAAGAGAGTTTTGGAGAAAGAAATCAAAGGAGGGAAGAAATCAGTAAGGTAATCTATCCGAATTCTTATTGCTTGTTGTTGGGTGTTCCTTTCTTCTGTGGGTCTGGATTCTTATGTATAAAATCAGTGATTCAATGGGTTTTTCACCCTCTTTTCATGAAAAGTGTGTTTTGAGGGTTTTGGTCTTTAAAATCCGATTTAAGGGGTTATAGATGGATTAAGTGGGTGTTTGGGGTTGGTGGATGAACCCTTATAGTTGTCTAATCAAACTAATGGCTTAAATCGGAGTTTAAATCGGTTTTAGAAATTCTAAGTTCGAACAGCAGCGTTTTCCGGACACCAGCGTTTGGTGGTGTCCGGATATGTTGCATGTTTCCGGGTAATGTTTTATGGTAGATTCCGGATAAGGATGGTGATTTCCGGGTGGGTGATTTTCCGGGTAGTTGAGTTACCGGGTGCAGTATCCGGAAGGAAGGTGTATCCGGACAGTCTGGGTATCCGAAAAGGAGGTGTATCCGGACGGTCTGGGTATCCGGAAAGGAGGTGTATCCGGACAGTCTGGGTATCCGGAAAGGAGGTGCATCCGGACAGTCTTGGTATCCGAATAGTATGGGTATCCGGACAGTCTTGGTGTCCGGACAAGTTAGTATCCGAAAAATGTGTGTGTACCCGGTAAGTTCTAGATCTTTGTTTCTGATTAAGAATTTGTCTGATCTGTTAGGTACTAAGCTTGTGTAACTCAAGAATTGAACAGGAGTGCTTGCCTTGTAACCACAGGTGAGTCTTTCTGAACCTAAATTTTATACAAAGTGTGTGGTTGATGATTATAATTTAAATTGCAAGTTTTCCAACGACTTTTATTACAAGTAAAGATTTGAGCGTGTGGCATGGTTATTCTTTAAACGGTGTGCTTTTCAATTACTTTTATTGTAAGATGACAAGTAATTGTGTGCGGTGTGGTTATTGTCTAACAATGTGCTTTTCAACTGCTCTTAGTTTAAGGCAAGGTTTAAATGTGTGATCTTTATGTGTGGCTTACACGTGTGATTAAAATGTGCGTGACCGTGCTCTGGCTTTTGTGTGATATGGGCGGTGTGTGCCCGATTATACTGTCACGATGTGTGTGACATGGGCGGTGTGTGCCCGATTATACAGTCACGGTGTGTGTGACATGGGCGGTGTGTGCCCGATTATGCTGTCACGGTGTGTGTGACATGGGCGGTGTGTGCCCGAATGCGATGTCACGGTGTGTGTGAATTTAGCGCGTGCCAGTAGCAGGTGTCAATGTGTGCATATCAATTTTGTGTGTTTACCATGATTTATACAACTGTTTCATAACTGATTTTATAAACTGAAATATTTTGGTGTGACGCGGTGTGGAGGGAACTCACTAGACCTCATGGTCTAACCCTCGCTTTTCAAAACTAAAAACCTTTTCAGGTAAGCAGGTGTTAGGGAGCTCGGACAAAGGGAAGGGGAAGTTGTGAGTTGGAGCTTGCATCCTAGTGACTAGAAGCCTTCCATTTTTAATATTAGACTTATTCTCAGTTGTAATTAGGGTTGTACTTCCGCAAACCCATTTAAATTCTTGTTAAACTTGTGTCGAGGGCCAGGTTTTTGGCAGTTTTGATTTATCTATTAACCGTATTTGGATCTTATGTTTTTGGGTCGTTACATTATCTATCATTCATTAGAAAACCAAAGTCTAATAGGAACCAAAAAAATTCATTAGTATATTAAGGGCCTAAATATGTATTAATTAGTTATATTGAAAAATAAAAATATATAAAAAGTTAATTGATTGTTCATTTTATAATATTGATTGTTGTTTCAGTAAGTTTTTTATCTGGTATTCATCTCCCATAGATTTTTTGGTTATTTGATCCGCATGAGTTTTTTATTTGTATTAGAATATAGCAGATTTCTTTTTATTAACTAAGAAAATTCTCACATTTTGAAAAATATTTACCTATCATATGAGACGGTCCAACTTATATCTATATTTAAGATTTCAAAACTATCATGGTTTTCATACATTATTAACTCATTATTACCTAATATTGAGTGTATGTGTAAGTTCAGGATCTTATCTTACAATCAATGTAGGCCCAATTGTATTCAATGATGAACAGAATTACAGATCTAAGAGAGAGAGAGAATCTCAAAGATTACAAAGAATGAATACAAAGTTATACGGGAAAAATCAATCAGTTAGCAATGAAGAGCTAACTACTATTTATACTGCAACGGACATCTTAAAGCTACAGTACAAATAAGAAAGACTAATAAGAACATAACACGTGTCCTAATTAGTTTATAAAATACTAAGTAAAGTATCTCGTCATAAGTTCTGAACAGGTAGTTCAGAACTTCTGAACATTCTTCGGATAACGCATCTCAGATCTTCTGACTCCTTAACTCAGACATCTGACTTTTCTTCCCAGACTTCTGATTTCTCTTATCAATACTTCTGAGCTTTCACAGTCAGACCTCTGACTTCTCTACTCAGAACATCTGAGTCTTCTTATCAGATCTTCAACACTTGGTTTATTGACAAAACTTCAGATCTAACAATCTCCCCCTTTTTGTCAAATAAACTTAAACTTTGCATCATCCAGTTCTTTCAGAGCAGGAACAATTTTCTGAAGTAGCACATTTCTCAGATTAAGCCTCTTATCAATTTTGTCAATGATTTCTTGAATAATTTCAACTTGCTGATTGATTACTTCTTGAGTCATGTTTGCTTCCTTCACTTTCAGCATCTTTTTCTCCAAATTATGCTTTATGATTCTTAAAGTTCCAGAACAGTATTTTGCAGTTTCCTTTGCTCTGAAGAAGATCTTTCCACTTTTGTTTTTCAAAAATACTCCCAAATCTGGATATTTGTGAACACTTCCAGTCTTTAACACCTTTTTCTGTTCATGGTCTGTGTTGGGATTTGCCAGATAAACACATGACTTTTGTAAGTACAAAGCTATTTGAAAATCTGTATAACAGTGCCACCTTAAGATGTAGAACATGGCCTCAATTACCACACTTCTTGCCTTCCTTTCATTTCTGTCTTTGCTCGACTCTTTGAAGCATAGAAAGCTGTGTAATCTGTAGAAGTCAACCACTGATAGTTTCTCAAAATCTGCATCAGTGAAGTAATAAACCTTGCCATCTTCTCTCAGAACTTCAAAGGATAAGTACTCCATCTTTCTGAATTTCTTAACCCTCAATTCTCTGATTCCAGTAATTAAAAAATCAGAGTAAACGGCTTGCTTTGTTTTGCCAAGACATCTTGATTTTTCAGCCAACCAGATCTGAGTCTCCTTAGGTCTGTCATAATACACATCCAAGAATTGTACTTCTTTTGGTTTGAAGAACTCAGGCAAATCAAATTCAAGAAAGTATCCATTTAGATCAATGGATATTTCATCTTCTTTGGGTTCAGACTGTTCAGCTTGATCAAAACTAGTTATCTGCACATTCTGAGATGTTGTGTTCTGCACTTCTTCAACTTCATCTGACAGAATTTCATTCACTTCATACTCAGCAGGAAACACAAAATCATTATGTAGAATCTTTTTGGGATTCACCTCAGATAGCAACCATTCACTACTGTTTCTGATTTTTCTTCTAAGATCCAACCTCCTCTTCACACAGTTTATACATCTCTTCTTTAAACTCTCTCTTTCAGTTTCCACACTTACATCCATTTTAATCAATAACCAATTCAGAGTTGCATCACTGTACTTCACCAACTCTTTTAATCTGAACAATTCAAGCCTTTCGTGAACTGTATATGTGAACCCTTCTGTCTCCATTCCTTCATTCACAAATCCCTTCAAATGCAAACCAACTTCTGTTTTCTTTGTGGGAGAACTCAGATTACACTTTTCTTTTCTTTCTTCAATAGATAATTGGAAGTCATACAAGTATATATTTCTGACATAGATACCCAGAAGTCTTCTGCATTCAATTTCCATCAAGGCTTCTTCAGTGCTGGCAAAGAACTTGACTAAAAAGATCTGATCATCAAGAGTCAATCTGTGAAAATCAAAAGTAGACATGGAAACCTTTGTATTTCTTTCTTTCAGTACTTCCATTCTAACAAACATTAAACCATTGAATTCATCTTGTTGAAACATCAGAACTTTCTCAATTCTTTTCTGAATATGCAGTTTTGAGTCAGGAACTCTGAACCTGTTAGAAGCTTCTGAGTAGACCATCTGAGCTCTGTCATCCATAAAACCATCAAAGTTACTTTCCAAAGGCTCATACTCTCCTTCTGTGTAGTAGAGATTATCATATATTTCCTCAGGAAAAATATCATCATGAAATTGTCTGGCTAATGGCACATCACTTAACTCTAGAATGAAAACACATACAGGTTCTTCTAGTCTTTGCAAGTTAATCTTTGGGATCTCAATTGGTTTTCTGAATACATACTCAGAAGGCATAAAGAAGTCTTTCACTTTCACATACTCTTCTTCTGTATTTAACTCATCACAAAAGTTAAATATAAAATCATCTTCAAAATCCTGAGTATAATTCACAGTTTTGTCTTCTTCTCCCATTAGATCATTAGGTCTTACCATTTTTATTCCTTGCTGAACTTTTTGAACATTCAAAGCTCTGACTAAATTATTATGCATTCTTTTGATCAACTCTTCACTTAACCTCCTTTCTTCTAATTCAGAATCCGTCATATTTTCTTTGTTATACACCACAATATCTGTACACATGTTGACCACTTCACTTTCCACTGTCTTTTCTGATCTCAATACAGATTCCTCAATAGCTTCAGTTTCATCTGAGTTTCCTTCCTTTTCTATGTCTAAGTTCAATTCCTCTGTTTTATCTGAATCACCACCATCTGTACTTTCCAACTCCATTTCCTCTGTATCTGAGCTATCAATCTGAACTATCTGAGTTATTGCCTTTAAATTTTCCTGTGTCTGATCTTCTGAACTTTTTGTACTAGCTAATTGCATATCTGCCATCTCAAAATCTTCTATGCCAATATCATCATCAGAACTTAACCTTTGTCTTTTCTCCCCCTTTTGATGATCATGAGGCTCATTATCATCAAACTTTCTTTTCAAGTTCTGATTAAAAGTAACTTCAGGTTCAGCTTCTGCAATAGGAACAGGATCAAGAGGCTTTGAAGTAGAAGCCAATGATACACTCGGTGCTTTCAGTATAGATTCCTGCATACCTTGCATTTGTTTTAACATATCTTTTTGAAAACCAGACATTATATCCATGATCTCCTTTTTGTGAGAATCCAAGGATTTCTTTACATCATCTACTTTGGTTTCAACAGAAATCAACTTTTTCTCCAACACAACTTTCAAATCTGACATCTCATCATTCAAATCCTCCACCTTCTTCTCCAAATTTTCTACTTTTTCCCCCATCTCCTTGTTTTGTTTCTGAATCTTTTCAAATTCAGAAGTTTCTAACAGTGAACCTGAACCAACAGATGGTCCAGTTTTCATGTGCCCAGAGGGCTCATGGCCTATAGATAACACACAGTCATCTTGTACAACAGATGTACGTTTGAATGAGGCTTTTGTAATGTTCACCTCACCAGGACTTCCATCCAATCCTCGACACCCAACATTAGGTATGTCTATGAATGTTGTTTCAGGAATACGAAATTCCTGATTTGTGCAAGTGTCAGAAGGAATTTCAGGCTCAATATGAATAGGACTGTGATATTCAGACTCAATGTGTTGAAAAATGGATTGGGATTTATCACCTCCCTCCAAATGAGTTTGGGATGGTTCCCCGAATTTGTGTGAAACAGTAGCATGTTGAAATGCTTCTGAGTGGATATGGATGGGTTGTTCAAGATCCACCACTAGGTCCATGGTGTTTGTTTCAATATTGGACACCAAGAGATGTGAACCAATAGCATTTGTGGTTACCTGGTCAAGATTAGCTGGTTCAGAGGCATCTCTTTCTGTTTGAACCTCTGTTGACAATCTCTCATCCTCATCACTCTCATTCTGTTTTTCCTCACCAAATCTAACCAAGCTCTCAGAATTTTCCCTCTCAAGTCTCTCAGAATGTTCACCCATCTGAACATCCTCCCCCTCTCTAATTCGACTAGACCCCTCACCTCTCTTCTCAGGTTGGTCCTCTTGGGTAGGGATTTGAGGTAATTCAATTCCCATAGAGGTGCAATAAGCTTTTAAAATCTCACTCTCCCTTGGAATATAATTCCTAAGTGATTTTGGCAACAGTTTATGATTGGGATAGTTTTCAAGTCTTGTTACCGAGATCATCTTACCCAAATAAAATGTAGGACCATGCTCTTCATTTGTTCTTCTTGAGATTGTTCTGTTTTCCTGCATGGCATACCAAATAACAATTTGCCAGTACCTTATATAAGGAATGTATGTCAGTGGAGCATCCTTTGTTTTCTTCTGAATTGCTTTCTGATTCTTCTCAAATGTATTCTTCATGTCTTCCCAAAGTATTAAAGTATAGTCATAATGCCTATTCTTCACTAAACCCTGAAAGATCTGAAGAATTTGTTTAGAACCTTGATCAGCAGAACTATTCTTCCCTGACACACATTTATTTACCACATGAAAGAAGCAAGCCCAAATAGGTGGTAATTTGTTTCTTCTGAACAAACTGAGAGTCCTCAATCCTTCATTGTATCCCAACTTCATAAACTCTGCTATTAATTCCTCTGTTAAGGGTGAGTCCTCAAAATCTGTCCTTCTTTGTACATCATCTTTCTCTGGTAAATTCAGCATTTCTCTTAGTGCAGAGATAGATAAGGCAAATGTCACTCCTCCAATTTCAGACACAAACTTATTATCTTCTAACCTAAGATGTTTCCACCATTGTTGTATGTACTGAACAGGCACATTTTTACTTCGTGTAAACCATTTTCTGTACGGATGGTGTTTGAATAACTCCATGATAATTCTGTGTTCAGGTTTAAACCGACTTTCCTCAAATAATATAACACAGTTATTTTCAGATAATTTCAGCCATTCACTCTCAGGAACAATTCTTTCCACTAAAATAGGTCTATCTGACATAATAGAACCTGCAGCACTCTGTTCATGTTCAATATTAACGTTTACCTCATCCGCATTTCCTTCAGATTCATCCATTTGTTCATCTTCTCCATCATTTCTTATTGCTTCTTCTTCTACAGCCCTATTCTGTACTTCATCATTATCCGAATCAGATGAATCCATTATCGATTTTGTAGAGTGTAGCGAAATTCGACCACTCCTTCGTATTCTAGACATGATTTAAGAAGAAAACAAATTCAAAGAACTCTGGATTTGATTCGTATCTCACTTTTCGCTCTGGAATTTGAAAAGATTTGAAATAGGGATTTTAAGACCTATTTAAAATCCGCGAAGTTGAAAGGTTTAACGGAAAAGCGAAATCAATGTTATAACGGAGTCAACACATTTGAAATGCCACAGAGGATTTAAATGAAATGCGTGGCATAATCAAACAAATATGAAGCTGACACGTGTTAGTGGATAGAATTTTGACTCAAGTCAAAGATCTTAATAACACGCTCAGATGTTTTGACTTTTCTTTATCAGATATCTGATTGTTCTTCTCAGAAGAATTTTACCTTGTAACCAAAATGTCATTTAAAATCAACTTCTGACAAATATAAAACATTTTGATTATTCAGAAGAGGTTTGAACAGATAGAAACACTTTTTATCATCAAAATTCTGTTCATATTATGATGAATTAAAAAATCATTTAAAATCTTATATCTGAATATGAAAAAAAATTAATTCAGATATAGTTTGAATAACAACAAAATTTATCATGAAAAGCTTGTTCTTCTTAGAATAATCAGAGATAGAAAATGAAAGCAAATCTTTTAAGCATCACAAAATGATTTCCAAAGAAATTTTGATGCTCCCCCTTGACTTGAGCATGCATTTGACTATTAATGATACATAAAGATGAGATGAAAAGATAATAGAAGAAGCATAATCCACACAGTTGAAGTATTTTTATTTTTAAATAAATTTTTTTTTTTTTGAAAGCTAGATTGCTGATGTATTGACTCAGAATCTCTGACCGTAAGATTCAGAGGTTCTGATCTCAAGACTCAGAAGTTCTGAACTCAAGACTCAGAAGTTCTGACCTCAAGACTCAGAAGTTCTGAACTCAAGACTCAGAAGTTCTGATCTTAAGACTCAGAAATTCTGATTCTTAAGACTCAGAGTTCTGAGTACACTACTCAGACAATTTTACTTAGAAAAATTTAGCATTTTTAAGAAAAAAATTATTTTCAATTAGGCAGATTAAGCATTCCTATTTTACATATGAGAAAAGAAAACCTTTTGTGATCAAGAGGCTTTGTGAACAAGTCAGCCAATTGATACTTTGTATGCACAAAGTGCATCTCTATAGTTCCTTTTTCCACATAGTCCTTTATAAAATGATACCTCACATCTATATGTTTAGTCTTCGAATGTTGAACAGGGTTCTGAGTAATGGCAATTGCACTTTCTGAGTCACAATAGATGGGAATCTTGTTAAGCTGATATCCATAGTCCATGAGTTGTGTTCTCATCCACAATGTTTGAGAGCATGAAGCAGCAGCAGCAACATATTCTGCTTCAGCAGTTGAAGTGGACACACAATTCTGCTTCTTTGATGCCCAACTCACTATTTTATCTCCCAAAAAGTGACAAGCACCAGATGTACTCTTTCTGTCCAACCTACTTCCTGCATGATCAGCATCAGTGAAAGCAGTCAATTTGAAGTCAGTTTCTTTTGGATACCATAAACCTAGATCACGTGTTCCTTTGAGATATCTTAAAATCCTTTTGACAGCCAACATATGTGATTCTTTCGGATTAGATTGAAATCTAGCACAGAAACAAGTAGAAAACATGATATCTGGTCTACTTGCAGTCAAATAAAGTAATGACCCAATCATGCCTCTATAGAGTTTGATATCTGCTGAAACACCTTTGAGATCAGCATCTAACTTTATGTTAGTTGCCATAGGTGTTCTCATAGAAGCACAATCAGACATTTTGAACTTTTTCAGAATATCTCTGACATATTTTCCTTGATTTATAAAAATACCTTTTGGTAATTGTTTGACTTGAAGACCAAGGAAAAAATTCAGCTCACCCATCATGCTCATTTCAAATTCAGATGACATGATTTTTGAAAAATTATCACATAATTCTGGACTGGTAGAACCAAATATTATGTCATCAACATAAATCTGAATCAGAATCAGAATCAAATCATCACCCTGTTTCTTTAAAAACAAAGTTGTGTCAATCTTACCTTTCTTGAATCCTGAACCTAACAAGTGTTTAGTAAGAGTGTCATACCAGGCTCGTGGTGCTTGTTTTAGACCATATAAAGCTTTGTCTAAAATATAAACATGATCAGGGAATTCTGGATCAACAAAACCTTCAGGTTGATGAACATACACCTCTTCATTAAGTTTGCCATTTAGAAAGGCTGATTTGACATCCATTTGATACACCTTGAAGTTTTTATGTGCAGCATAGGCCAAAAATATTCCGATTGCCTCTATTCTTGCCACTGGTGCAAATGTCTCATCATAATCAATTCCCTCTTGTTGACAGTATCCCTTAGCAACCAATCTTGCCTTGTTTCTGATGACAACACCTGATTCATCCTTTTTTGTTTCTGAACACCCATTTAGTTCCAATAATAGATTTACCTTCAGGCTTTGGAATGAGTCTCCAAACTTTATTTCTTTCAAATTGAAGCAATTCCTCTTGCATTGCTGAAATCCAGTCTGGATCCTCTAGAGCTTCATTAGCTTTCTTTGGTTCAATCACACTTAAGAAACCAGCAAACATTGCTTCATTTGCTGTAGCTGATCTGGTTTTTACTCCTGCTGATGGATCACCTATTACTTGATGAATAGGATGATTTTTAGTCCATTTATTAGCACTAGGGAGTACATCAATCTCTGAATAATTGTTGTTTGCATCATTCTCATCAATGATTGCTTGTAATTCTGAACTGTCCCCTTGTTCTGATGTATGAATAGGAGTTATATCCAAGTTTGGGTTCTGATTAATGAAGTCAGAATTCTAAGTGACTTGTTCAGAGTTCTGAGTACAAGAATCAGAATTCTGATTACAAGGTTCAGAATTTTCACCACTAGTATTTATTAGATTTGGACATTCCTCTAATGGACCTTTGTCAGAAATTATAGTTGATTGAACTATTTCTGTAGTCTTATTTTTCATCTCTTTGACCATCTTTGGGTTTTCATATTCTGCATAAGAATCAGGAATTAGTTCACTAAAAGCATCCTTAAACAGTAAATTGAGTTCTGAACAAATAGGATTAGAATTTGTATCAGAAGTCATTTTTGTCTTGTTCAGCATGAGTTCTGAACTGTCTTGTTCAGAAGTCCGCATTCTGGCTTCATCAAAAGTTACATTTATGCTCTCCATCATCCTCTTGGTTCTTCTATTGTAGATTCTGAATGCTTTGGAAGTTAAAGAATAACCCACAAAGTATCCTTCATCTGCCTTTTTATCGAATTTGGCAAGATTTTCTCTGTCTCTAAGAACATAGCACCTGCAACCAAAAACATGAAAGAATTTGATTAATGGTTTTCTTTTATTTATCAGTTCATAAGCAGTCTTATTTAATCTCTTATTGATTAAAGTTCTATTCTGTGTAAAACAAGCAGTTGCAATTGCTTCAGCCCATAGGAAAGTAGGAAGATTTGCATAAGCCAGCATTGTTCTCGCAGCTTCAACTAGAGTTCTATTCTTCCTTTCAACAACACCATTTTGTTGAGGAGTTCTGACAGCAGAAAAATTGTGAGAAATCCCAGAACTTTCTAAAAAATTCTGAAGAGTCTCATTTCTGAACTCTGTTCCATTATCACTTCTGATTTTCTGAACTGGAAGTTGTAAGAGAACTTGAATCCTTTTGATAAAATTTATCAATGTAGTAGCAGCTTCTGACTTAGCTCTTAGGAACTCAACCCATGTGTATCTGGAGAATTCATCAACAATCACAAGCATATATTTCTTTCCTCCCATAGATTGAACTGAAATTGGACCACAAAGATCAGTATGAATCATTTCTAATGGTGCTTTGCAAGATGAGTCCATTTTTAATTTGTGAGAACTCTTTTTCATCTTGCCCATTTCACAAGTTGAGCATAATGATTCTTTTTCAAATTTAAGCTTTGGTAAGCCTTTAACCAGATGTTTTGCAACGAGATTATTGAGATCTTTGAAATTCAGATGAGAACATCTTCTGTGCCAAAGCCAGCATTCATTTGCAGTTGATTTTGATAAAAGACAAACTGTATTTAATGTTTTCAATTTTGAAAAATTAACTACAAATAAGTCCATATGTCTTTTGGCCCAGAAGACTTTAACATCATTTTCAGTTAAAATCATGCAACCTGTTATTTGAAACTTAATTTGACAAAGACTGTCTAAAAACTGACTTATGCTGAAAAGATTATGCTGTAATCCTTCAACATAGAAAACCTTTTGGATAGTCAGATCCCCTTTAGTTAAATCCCCATAACCTTTGACTTGTCCTTTGCTGTTATTTCCAAAGTTTACTGCTCCTCCAGCCTTTTCTGTGAAGTTTGATAGAAAAGACTTCTGACCTGTCATGTGTCTTGAAGCTCCTGAATCTAAAAACCACACATGACAGCCCTGCAAAAGGATCAGTTAGGTTTAGGTACCCATTTTGGAATGGGTCCATCTTTGTTAGCTTTGTCATTGGATTTAACATTAGTACCTTTTACTCTCCACTCAAAATCTTTCTTCAAACACCATTTTCCTTGAACTTTTATGAAGTCAGAACATTTTCTGCTTACAAGCTTGTTCAAATTCTTTTTGAGAGTTGTAACTTTTGGTTTTGCTATATTTTCAACTTTCTTTTCTTTTATCTTTTCTTTCTTCTGAGTCTGAGGAACATAAATTTTCTTCTTTTATGTATTTTGAGGAACTGAAACTTTCTGAATATCTTTTCTTATGTATGAAACAGAAGTTATTTTGACTTGACATTTATGAGAATATTGGAATGAATCATTTTTACATCTAACACAAACAAGATTTTTCTTTGCAAGTGACAATAAATCTGAAACATAGGTCATTTCATTTTTATTGATACTGTTCAGAGTACAATTGCCCTTATTACAAGAATTTCTACCTTTGAGTTCAGAAGTAGATTTCATTCTAAGCTTCTCAAGATCCCTTTTCAGATCATTCAACTTTGCAAGATCATCTTTCCTTTTGCTTTCTTCTTTTTCTGAAAAAGTCAAGTTCTTTTTGTTAGAAGAATTGGATGATTCACCTTTTTCATATGTACTTGATTCATTAAAGAATTTATCATTTTCTCTTGAAGCATTAATTTTAAAAAGATCATACTCAGTCTTCAGTTTTTCAAGCTCTGTTATTTTTTGAATAAAAATATTCTTTTCTTTCAAAGCTTCTTCAAGTTTAATATCCACCTCACAAAAATCATTTTCAAGTTCATCATAAGCTTTCCTTAAGTCCTCAAGTTCTTGACTCACAAGATTAAATCTCTTTTCAAGTTGCAAAAATTCATCTGATTTTGTTTCAGAAAATCCATTTGAATCAGACTTCTGACTACCTAAGTCAGAGTTCTGATTTACAGACTCAGATGTCTGATCTTTAGACTCAGAGTTCTGACTACAAAGTTCAGAATCCTGACTAGAAGTTTCAGACTTCTGATTGACTGTTTCAGAATTTTTACTTGTGTCAAATATGCTCTCAATGTCATGATATGAAAAACTTGGTTGTTTATTTTTGTAGCTGACATTTAAAGAATCATACTTGAATTTAGTATCATTGTATCTTGGCTTCTCATCTGTTGGTTTAGAAACTTCTTTCTTAACTTTTTCTTCTGAACCAACTGACTTTTCTGTTTTAGACTCAGAAATTTTCTCATCTGACTTTTTAGAGTTTGGTCTTTGCAAATTGTCAGAACTTGTTATAGAACTAGCAGGTCTTATGAAAACTTCAACAATTTCTGGGATTTTTGGCTTAGAAACTTGAAGTTTTTCATACAAGTTTATTGGAGCTCTTTTTAAAGTGACATTTTCTTCCAATCCCAATCCCTTCTTTGGGTTGTAAAATCTTGTATCTTTAACATTGCTTAATAAAAGATTTAGTGTTTGCTGAGTCTGACCCCTTTTCAAATTCAGATCTTCTAATTCTTTAATTTTGGTGTATAAATTCTTTCTTTCTTCAAATAACATATCAAATTTTATTTGTAAATCACCTTTTTCATCCTTTATTTTTGAAAACTCAACTTTTAGTTCAGAAAGCCTTTTCATCAATTCAGAATTTTCATCTTTAACTTTCTGTTTCTCAGCCTCAGATTCTTCATATTGTTCTTTTATTACTTCTTTTTCAATTCTGAAGTTGTTAACCAAATTTCTTTCTCCTTTTATCTGTTTTCTTAGATTAGCAAATTCAATTTTCATTTCACCAATCTGTGTCATTAACTCTAATTCAAGTGAAGAATGTACCTCAGCAGATGACTCAGAATCAGCATCTTCAAATAAGAATCATCCTCATTTCTCATTTTTGCCATATAGCTCTGCATCTGTGGAAAGTTGATATGATCATCTTCATCAGAAGTGTAGTACAACCAATTCTCCTGTTCAGCCAACAAAGCAATTTTATCATCTCTCTTCTTTGCAAGCTGAGCCTTCTTGGTGTAGTACTCATAGTCTTTCACAATTTTAACTCTGCAATCCTTAGCATAGTGGCCAGATTTTCCACATTTGAAACACAGATTCTTTTCTTTTCTCTCATCCTTCTCTTCTTTGTTTTCTTCACTTCTCTCTACTCTCTTTTCAAACTTATTTTCTTCTCTGTCTTCTTTCTTCTTATAATCTGAACTCCCAACTCTCTTATAATTTCCTTGAAATCTACCCTTCCCATACCTTTTGTTGAAAGTATTTGTCAACAAAGCTAGTTTCTCAGCCATTATCTTGATATCTTCATCATCTTCTGATCCTTCTTCCTTGTCAGATTCTTCCAGATTAGGTATCTCTGATAGATATGCAGTCTTTTTGGGTGCTTTGATTGCTTTGGACTTTGATAAGAATGCTAACTGATCAGCAACATTTTTCTTCTCTTCCACAACTAACTTGACAGAATCTTCATGTTGATTAAGAACACAGAACAGATCATTTAAGTCTTCTTCACACATATCCTTGTTCATTTGCAGACTTATGGCAAATGATGACCATTCTGAATTTAGACTGTTCAGAAATTTGTAATTTATTTCTGACTTCGTTTTCTTCAGTCCATTTCTTCTCAAGTCATTTAGAATAGTGCAAAATTTACTGTATGTCTGTGTCAAACTTTCTGACTCTTTTGCTTTGAACCTTTCATAAGCATTTATGCTTTGATTTAACTTTGCCTGAATAGATCTCACAGTTCCTAGCATCTGCCTTTCCAATTCGTCCCACATTTCTTTAGCTGATGATCCACTGTCAATCCTGTTAAGAACCTCATTTGGGACAGCCAAAGTCATCAAAGTAATTTCTCTTTTGTCAATAGCATGCCTATTCTTCTGTTCAGCTGTGTATTGGGAATAACTCTTTTTCACCCTGGTCGCTGGAATTTCTGGAGTTGTCTCTGTAGCAGGAGTTGCAGCAACATCGATGTACACTTCAATTGGACCTTCTCGAATAGAGATCATAAGATTTTCATCAATGTTGTCTAGGAATTGGATCATACGGATTTTCCATTGCTGATACTCTTCTGGTATAAGAACAGGCGGTTTGGTTTCAGATCCCATGGCTAGATATTCTTTAGAAGACATGATTGTAAGAAAATTCAACAGAAAAACAAATTCGAGTTTCTTGATCGAAATGTAACAGGTAATTCAAGAATTGCCAAGAATTCAAGAACTAGCCCTAGCAGCGGAATCGAATTTTGAATGAATCAAGAAATCTTCAAGAAATTGATCAATCGATCTTCGCGATAACAATTTTGAACTAATTTGTTTGTTGATTAGCTCTGATACCAATTGTAAGTTCAGGATCTTATCTTACAATCAATGTAGAAACCAGTAATTGAGAATTTGTATGATCAAGCCCAATTGTATTCAATGATGAACAGAATTACAGATCTAAGAGAGAGAGAATCTCAAAGATTACAAAGAATGAATACAAAGTTATACGGGAAAAATCAATCAGTTAGCAATGAAGAGCTAACTACTATTTATACTGCAACGGACATCTTAAAGCTACAGTACAAATAAGAAAGACTAATAAGAACATAACACGTGTCCTAATTAGTTTATAAAATACTAAGTAAAGTATCTCGTCATAAGTTCTGAACAGGTAGTTCAGAACTTCTGAACATTCTTCGGATAACGCATCTCAGATCTTCTGACTCCTTAACTCAGACATCTGACTTTTCTTCCCAGACTTCTGATTTCTCTTATCAATACTTCTGAGCTTTCACAGTCAGACCTCTGACTTCTCTACTCAGAACATCTGAGTCTTCTTATCAGATCTTCAACACTTGGTTTATTGACAAAACTTCAGATCTAACAGTATGAATCTTAGGTATACTTCTATCTTTAAAACAAAAATATGATCTCAGGTTATAATCAACACAAGCTTTTGATTCTAAGATTGATGGTTCCAAAAATGTTTACTTTAACCCTAAAAGTTTTAGAACGACAATGAAAAACATTAACCTGGCGTGAGATTTTAACATAACTGATTTATGTTGATTTACGTAGAGTATCACTCCGAACAGTCATCATTGTGACCCTAAATGATGTCAATCTGTATATTAGTGGTTTACTATATGATTTTTTTTACGAAGGAACAGATTGACGATGCTATGTAAAAATGATATGATAAATGATATTAATTTAGAAATAATTATTGTATATTTTACGTTTAGGAATACTCGAAAAAAAAGTTTTATATTAGTGATTAGTATTTCTTGAATTCAATGTTATTTCTTATGATAATAACAATAAATTAAAGATTTTTTCGTACTTATTGAGAGCCCTTTCTTATATCTCGTCCAGAGCCTATAAAATATCAGAAACGATCTTTGATAGGATGATTTATTTGTTGAGTTTTATAAGTTATCTTACTTTTTTGATTAAGTATATAATATTATAGAGTAAATTACGTTTTTTGTCCATATGGTTTGCTAAAAAATGCGGATTTATCCCTGTAGTTTTAATTTTTCGGTTTTCGTCCCTATAGTTTGTAATTCATTTCTGTTGTTATCCCTGAGGCTAAAACACTACTTTAAGCATGAAGGACTAAAATAGAAATGAATTGTAAACCATAAGGATTAAAATAGGAATAAAATTTAAATCATAAGGACCAAAAAGTGATGAATTATAAACTATAAGGATAAAAATTCGAATTTTTAAACCACAAGGACGAAAATATAAATTTTCAACAAACCACAAGAACTAAAAATGTAATTTACTCAATATTATATGTTGTAAATGTCTACCCACATTTCTCACATTTGATCATATTTGAATCATTGAGCTTATGTGCTTTCTAAGTACCATTGGACCAATGATCACTTGGCTTTAACAATTTATTAAGGATAGGATTTTTTAGGTTGTATAATTTCGTTCTAATAATTTATAATTGTAATGCCTTCACATTGGATTGAACAAAAAATTTATGTTCGATTAAGTACTTTATTATAGGACATTTGTTGTGGTTTTATTATAATAAACATACTAAACGACAGATAAACGCACGTCAAATATGAAAACATGCGTACAAATTTTTGAAAGCCGATTATGTCGGTGATTCGTCTGTGATTACCGGCGGAAATGATCATTATAGAATTAGTAAATTTCGTTGTTGAAGGTCTGCTATCTGGATGTGTACATAATTGTAAGACTTAAATAAAAAACCTTTTCGTTAGAATATAAGTTGTTACACGAGGATATGAGTCCTAATAATGTTCATTAGACATGTTGGTCCTAGAATATAATGACTTACACATAATGTGTTTGTAGAAAGGGGTTGAATACAAATACAACAAATTTTCACTTTTAATTCTATATTTTGTCTTAAACAAAGAATTACATATTTGTTGTGGAAGCTAGGTTGGTAAGCCCTGATCTTAAATAATCTAAGTAGTGACAAGTTTACTAAGAGACTAAAAAGTGACGGAATATGGCACTCTTTCAGATCTTAAGCACTGAGATAGTTTTTCAGATGGAGATGCCGATTTTGCCTAAGAAGTTGTCACTAAGAAATTCTTTCAAATCAGGTGAGTAACAACAAATGAGAAGGGTGACCTCTTATAGCTACCACTACATTAAATGTTATCTTCCAACTTTAACATATGTCTTCATCTGATTTGTTGATTCATGCATGCTTGTACTTTTCACTTCGGCCATTGTAGTTGATGTGGACATTTGTTAACCCATCACATCATTTTGTATGTAGAGGAAACAATAAAGAAAGTACTACACTAATACAATAGAGCTTTAGAACGTACTTTAGCTGATATATTAGGCATGTTCGCATGCTAGGATGAGAGTTTGGGTAAGTTGGTGAGACCTTGTTGGACAAGTTTGCACTCCAAATTTTGGCTTGCGAGTAGTAGTATTTGTCAGACTACCAGTTGATTTATTTTGTATTGATCTTCTTTTGATTAGATGACAAACCAATCCAATTTGGTGACGATCTTGACCTCAATTCAACTAGACTTCGATTTTGTTGAAGAGGTTTTGTTATTTGGATCAATATAGATAGTTATACGATTTTACAAGGAAAAATCCTATATTTTCTATTCTGAAATATAAAGTATAGATCGGATTCCGGGTATAGAATATTTATGAAGTAAGACTATCGAATTCTAAAATCTCTTAGAATAAAATATGGGTTCTTGAAACTCAAGATGGAACGACCAAAAGGTTAGGTCAATTGGAGTCCCCAAATGGGATAAAGAATAATCAAATTTAAGATTTAACTTTATTTAAGTTATTGATTCGATGAGAACCAAGATGCGAATGTTAGTTCTTTTATGTTATATTATATCATATTGATGTTGTTTACTCGATAAGGGTGTTACAAGAAAAAAAAAATTCTTTCTAAGTGTTGAATAGGATGCTAGTTGAATTATCTACAAATCTGATTATTTAAACCAACAAGACCTATTACCTACTAAGGGGTCGTTTACCAACCACTAATTGGGTAACGGTTTATTGAGTCACTTATCTTACCGAGTGAGAATGACAAGGAGTGATAATCTTATCCAATACATGAGAGATATACCTCTTACTGGGATAACGCTTGCGTACCGAGTAAGATGACACCAACACTTATGAGGATGACTGGAAGGCCTTAGTTGATGAGGCATAATAAGATCTCCTCCTTAAGTTTGGGTTATCCAGATGATGTTTATAGATGCTAGCAGGTCGTAGTTTAGAGGTGATATTATCAAGAGATGACCAATGCTATTTGTGTAAAGAGTAAGATAAATGCAACAGATGAAGCAACATCTGTTGAAAGAAGAAAGAAATGAATGATTGAAGGTACCTCTACTTCAAGATCAGTTTTGTTGTAGCTCCACCAATATTTGTGTATGCATTTAAAAGGATAAACACAAATCCTTCTGCAGGATGGATTAGAGATGTTGGTGAAGTACTGACTGGCTTAAATGTTGGACTCTTATATGATACAAGTTATGGCATGAGGTATATGAGTACAAGGATCTCAATTTTATGCCTTTGGATCATTAGGAACTTTTACTCCTTATTATCAATACAATAACCACTATTGGGGCAAGATTCCATAAAGAAATTCAGAAGATCCTTTAGGCCAGACAAGTAGAAGCTACTTAGAGTCAAGTCTCTCTTGGTCCCATCCCATTTGTAAAATCTGAGGAATTATGAATTTTTGTAATTTTCAATTCCATGTGTCGTAATGAATCAATCAAAAGGAAATGAAGTTTGAGTTTTCTATTCAGTACGAAAGAACCTAAAAGAAAATACAACAGGATCATGTACTCATCAGTTGTTGAACATTGTTCAAGTTTATCATTATTTGTTGTAAGTTGTAATATTGTTATTGCCATATTGTGTTATTGCCATATTATTCACCCTACGAGACCAACATAAATTTATACTTGTTCCGTCCATAAATAAACATCTACAATATAAATGACACATAATTATAGAAATAAATAATTATTACATTTTTAGTTAACCAAATGACAACTTTACCTTAATTAGTTTATGTATCCTTTGAATTCTTAAATAGTTATGTACTAATTAACGGTAAATATGAAAATTTAGTTATCTTTGAAAACAAACACTTATTTTGGGAAAAATATAAATGAAAATATGAACATTTAAGTTGAGACACATAATGCAATTGTTAATCTCATCAAAAGTATATATAGTTCTCTTTTTAAAAGAAAACTAGTGTTGGTCACCGCACGTTGTGTGGTGGCGATAAATATTTTTAAAGAAATGCAATGTAAAATAATAATGTATTTCAAAAGTGATTAGTTTGCATATATCGATAATAGTTTTTTTTGTTACGAAGAGTTTAAGATGCACCGGGTAACAATTATGTGCGTGTGTGTGTGTCACATGATAAAAGATAAAATACCAAGTAGACGGATGACCAAGATATTGGATATTAAACTAAACATATATTATATTTGATCTTAACCGAAAGATCGAGATTCGGGAAAAATGTGTATATTCTATTGTTAGTGATGGCGAAGATCCTGATTAAGTCGGGCTGACCCGACCCGCGACCCGAGCTGTTTTGGACCCAGCCGATTCAGCTGGGATATATCTAATTATTTTATATTTGGTTATCATTATCTTTGTTTAAAAAGATTTTTAAAGATGTGGGTTTATCTTTAGGAAGTTTGTTAGCTATTATCTAGGATTTTCTTTTGGTTTATATTTCGTTTTCCTAGCTTTAGACTGGAGGAGGTTTTTTTTATTCTTAAATACGAAAGTTACGTTTCTGGGAATTTTGCTTGAGTTTTTCTGTTTGCCTCTGATTTGCGCAAGAAACTGCATCAGTTGGTATCAGAGCTCAGCGATTTACCAATGGCTCACAATGTACGAGGACTTCGACAACAACCCCGTAGAGACGCCGACAGAGGCAACGAGGATGGTTGGCGGGATCCCCGTGACATCGCAGAGATCGCGAGGCTACAACAGCGGGTCCGGGACCTGGAATTGAAACAGGAAGAACGCAGAGAAGAGACCGACACAGACATCGACGTCTGGGGCGACGGTGATGGTAACCGGAACCCTTTTGGGCGGCGCAGCCCACGACGAGGGCAGCATGGGGCTGACCCGTTTCGCAGCATGGGGGTGAAAATTTATGTTCCAGAATTCGATGGTAAGGCGCAACCGGACGACTTCATCGACTGGCTAAGCACAGTTGAACGTGTCTTTGATCTGAAAGACATTCCCGATAATTACAAGGTAAAACTCGTTGCTATTAAATTACGTAAATATGCATCATTATGGTGGGATCATATAAAAAACAGAGAGCTCAAGAGGGACGATCAAAAGTTGAAACATGGTCAAAGATGAAGAAGCTATTGTGTGAGAAGTTTCTACCGGTAAACCACCGGCAAGAATCTTTTCTGGAATATCATAGTTTATCACAACGGACCTCTACCGTTGAGGAATTTATCGCTGAGTTTGATAGGCTACGAATGAGGTGTGGATTTGAGGAACCGGAAGAACAAATTATTGCCCGATTTTTAGGAGCATTACGTCCCGAAATTTCCGATATTGTTCAACTTCAACCTTACTGGACCTTCAATGATGTATGTAGCTTAGCTCTTAAGGTGGAGAAACAAGCTAAAGCAAAAACCAAAAGTGTCCAGTATAAACCGAACATTAACCGAACCGACACTTTCCGGCCGCCAACTAATTTTTCACCTAATAGTGGAAGCAAGCCCAGCCCAATCAAAGCTGAGGCTTCACGTGGATCGAACACTTCGGCCACCGCTCCCAATAAATTGACCAGGTGTTTCAAATGTCAGGGAATAGGGCACTTCGCACGGGATTGCCCTAATCAGCAACTTGTCACACTCACTGAAGATACACCGCTTACGTATGATACAGACAAGGAAGAAGGAGAGGAAACGGAAGGTGAGATCGTCTACCCGGATAAGGGTGAAGCGTTGGTGTCACAACGAGTTCTCAGCGTTACACCGGCCACTAATATTGATGATACATTATGGCTTCGTAACAATATTTTCCGCACTAAATGCACAACCAAAGGTAAAGTTTGTTCCCTCATCATTGACGGGGGAAGCTGCGAGAACATGGTCGCCTCGAGTATGGTGGAGAAGTTAGCATTACTGGTGGAACCTCATCCTGAACCGTATCAGTTAACGTGGTTAAAAAAAGGGAATATTGTCAAGGTTAACCAGCGGTGTTTGGTACAGTTTTCTATTGGCAACCGCTACTCCGACGAGGTGTGGTGCGAAGTAATCCCCATGGATGCGTGTCATGTATTATTGGGGCGACCGTGGCAATATGACAGACGCACAAAACATGATGGGTTTAGGAATACGTACTCGTTTAGAAAAGATGGAATCAACATCACCTTGGCTCCCCTTGATTCTCGGGGAACGGGAACCGAAGCTCTCATTCTAACTAAGTCAGCCTTCCTCGATTTTAATCGACACACCTCGCCGCCATTTCTCTATGCTCTTATGATCGCTGAACAGAATAGTCGTCATGAGAAAACACCGGCTGAAGTTCAAAGCCTCCTTGACGAGTTTAAAGACATATTCCCCGATGAAATACCTCCAGGATTACCTCTAATGAGGGAAATCCAACATTGCATAGACTTTGTTCCCAGTGCAACGATACCTAATAAACCGGCATATCGGATGAATCCAAAGGAGTTTGAAGAACTACACAGACAGGTAACCGAACTTCTTGCTAAAGGTCTTATTCGGGAAAGTATGAGCCCTTGTGCTGTTCCCGCCTTGTTAGTACCCAAACAAGGTGGTGCCTATCGAATGTGTATTGATGGTCGTGCTGTTAATAAAATAACTATCAAATACCGTTTTCCTATACCCCGGTTCGAAGACCTCCTCGATCAATTACATGGTGCATCGATTTTCTCAAAAATCGATCTTCGTAGCGGTTATCATCAAATCCGTATGCGTCCCGGGGATGAGTGGAAAACAGCCTTCAAAACGCGAGATGGCCTTTACGAGTGGATGGTTATGCCATTTGGGCTATCAAACGCCCCTAGTACATTCATGCGGCTGATGAACCATGTTTTTAAGGACCTCATTGGGCGATGCGTTGTTGTTTATTTCGATGACATCTTGGTGTTTAGTCAAGATATTACCCAACACATTCGTCAGCTTCGGGATGTGTTCTCCATTCTACAAAACCAAAAGTTGTTTGCAAACCGAGCCAAGTGTCATTTTTTATCACGGGAAGTACTTTTTTTGGGCTACATCGTCGCGGCAAACGGAATACGCATGGATGAATCCAAGGTTGAAGCAATCACGACATGGCCCACACCGACATCAGTTCACGAGGTAAGGAGCTTTCATGGGTTGGCTTCATTTTATCGTCGTTTTATTCGGAATTTTAGCTCTATTGTTGCTCCTATCACCAATTGTATCAAAGGAAGTCAGTTTGTTTGGACCCCTGCCGCTAATAATGCTTTTGAAGAGTTAAAGAAAAAGGTAACTCAAGCCCCCGTGTTAGCACTACCTAATTTCCAGGTTGCTTTTCAAGTAGAGTGTGACGCGTTCGGGGTAGGAATTGGCGGTGTCCTTAGCCAAGACAGTCGCCCCATCGCTTTTTTAGTGAAAAGTTAAATGAAGCAAGGCAGAAGTATAGCACGTATGATAAGGAGTTTTATGCAATTATAAGGAGCTTAGAGTATTGGCGCCACTATTTGTTACCAGGAGAGTTTGTGTTATACTCGGATCACCAGGCCCTCCGATTCATTAACGGACAACACAAGCTCAATCCGAGACACGCCAAGTGGGTGGAGTATCTCCAAGATTTTTCCTTTGTCATCCGTCACAAAGCGGGTACGAGCAACACAGTTGCTGATGCCCTCAGCCGACGACGGGCTCTACTCACGTCACTACAGGTCCAAGTTGAGGGGTTCGAGGTTTTTTGTGGTCTTTATCCTGATGATCCCGATTTTTCTGAGGTGTGGAAGCTGTGTCATACACCAAGCGGGGTGCCTGGTAAGAACTACTCAATTCACGATGGGTTCCTGTTTAAAAACCATCAGTTGTGTGTCCCGAAGTGTTCACTAAGGGATGCCATTATTTTAGAAAGTCACCAAGGGGGGTTAGCTGGCCATTTTGGAAGAGACAAGACTGTTAAGTTAGTGCAGGAACGTTTTTTTTGGCCTAAGATGATCGCTGATGTGTCGCGTATTGTTGAGCGATGTCGAAGTTGTCATGTAGCCAAGGCTCAACATTCAAATGCAGGTCTTTATACCCCGTTACCAGTCCCGGAAGGTCCTTGGGAGGATGTTAGTCTCGACTTTGTTGTTGGCCTCCCTCGTACTCAACGTCAGAAAGACTCTATCATGGTTGTGGTTGATCGGTTTTCTAAAATGGCGCATTTTGTTCCTTGCGCCAAGACATATGATGCTAGCCAAGTTGCACGACTCTATTTTGTTGAAATTGTCAAACTACATGGAGTACCTAAATCTTTAACTTCTGGCCGTGATGTTAAATTCGTGGGGCATTTTTGGAGGACATTGTGGAAACGGTTGGGTTCACGCCTCCATTTCAGTAGTGCACATCACCCTCAAAGTGATGGTCAGACGGAGGTCACAAATCGCAGTCTTGGGAATCTCCTCCGTAGCCTCGTTGGTAATAATCCACGGCAGTGGGATGTAATACTGCCACAAGCTGAATTTGCTTATAACCGGTCTCCACATCGATCTACGGGGCGAAGTCCGTTTTTTGTAGTTTATGGGCGAAATCCGTTCACCCCATTGGATCTCGCCCCTATGGCCGCTACCGAACATTTCTGTGTTGAAGGGGAGGAGCGAGCGGAACAAATCAAGTCAATACATCAGCAAGTACGAGACCAAATTGTGAATAATAATATTGTCTATCAAAGGCGTGCCAATGTGCATCGTAAGAGGGTGGTTTTTAAAGAGGGTGATCTTGTGTGGATCCATTTGAGCAAAGACAGGTTTCCTAAGGGACGTGCGGGAAAGCTTCAACCTCGTGCAGATGGTCCGTTCAAAATTTTAGAGCGTATCAATGATAATGCGTATAAAATCGAACTACCAAGTCACTACAACGTTTCTGCCACATTCAATGTTGCAGATTTGAAGTCGTTTGTTGCTGAGGAGGATAACTCGTTTGACTCGAGGACGAGTCCTTTCGAAGAGGGGGAGAATGATGGCGAAGATCCTGATTAAGTCGGGCCGACCCGACCCGCGACCCGAGCTGTTTTGGACCCAGTCGATTCAGCTGGGATATATCTAATTATTTTATATTTGGTTATCATTATCTTTGTTTAAAAAGATTTTTAAAGATGTGGGTTTATCTTTAGGAAGTTTGTTAGCTATTATCTAGGATTTTCTTTTGGTTTATATTTCGTTTTCCTAGCTTTAGACTGGAGGAGGTTTTTTTTATTCTTGAATACGAAAGTTACGTTTCTGGGAATATTGCTTGAGTTTTTCTGTTTGCCTCTGATTTGCGCCAGAAACTGCATCAGTTAGTCATATCTTTTTGTACTCACCTCCTTTTTTGTTAGTTCTATATGCTCAAGAATGATTATAAAATGATATTACCGGTAATATATGATCCTATAGGGTCACACCAAACAACAAGTAGACACCGAATTGATATTTACAAGAATTTGATTCTTGATAAATATTAATTAATTCTTAAAAATATTAATAAATATGATTTATAATATTTGATGCAAATAATAATTTTTGGTAAAATAAAATAATACATATGATGGATTTGTTTTATAACTAAAAAGGAAAGGAGGGACTTGAGGATATAATTTAAGATACTTAAATTATGATTTTAAACATCTTAAAAAGGGAGGGTTTATTGTCTAATATTGCATGGACTCTCATTGGACCATTTTGTGGTCCAATAGAAATTTCCCTAGCTTTAATATACTTGGCAATTTTCAAGAGAGAGTAATGAGATAACACAACTTACCAAGCCACTCCCTCTCCCCTCTCTCATAATTCACGGCCGAAACACACACACATAGTGTGTGTGTGTGTTTTGTGTTCTTCTCCTTCAAACTCTATGGTAGTGTTTGTTGGAGTTCTTGCATCAAGATAGAAGAAGAACTAGCATTCTTGAAGGTGTCATTTGCTTGTGGTGGATACCGCTAGAGGAGCTCTTCTTGGGTTCTACATTCATCACCAACATCCAACCTCCCGAGAGGATTCAAAGTCTTCAAATGTTGTAATTTTGAACCTTCTTGGTATGTTGCTTATTTATCTTTTCTTGCATGTAACAAGATCTTTGGTGGGAATAAATGGTTTTATGTTTTGTTCAAAAAAAAATTGCTTCCGTTGCGTAATATTTTACCACTTATGAGTTTTTGAAACCGGGTTTTGAACATAAATTTCCAACAAGTGGTATCAGAGCCTATGTTATAATGCATGATTAGATAATAAATTTTATTTGGATAAAACTTGGTTTTTGGAAGCCATGGATAAAATTTCATATTATATGAAAAGTTCATACATGGTTTTTAGGCAACTAGTTTGTATGTGTTTTTTTATATATATATATATTTTATGTAACAAAATTTCAACATGCATTTTTGTTACATAAAAGTTTCCTAACAAAAACAATGTGTTGTTCTATGTTATTTATGAGTAATATGTGCATAAACAAGCCATGGACCAATGTGTTGGTTGTTGTGTTGGTTGTTGTGTTGTTTCCTTTAAATTTGTTATAATTTTTATTATTATTCATGTTGGTTTGTAATAGTAAATAGGGGGCTGTTTACCAGCATTGCTGGTAAGCGCTGTCTGGAATAAGAGGTCTGACTAGAGTAAGCGTCTCTGTCTGGAATAAGTGTTGTCTGGAAAAAAATTGTTTACCAAATATTTTGGATTTGGTGCTGACCGGCACAAAATGACTATTATAACCCTGTATATTATAAAGTATTAAAAGTAATGCAACTATTTACGAAATGTTATGTATGAATAATTGTTGAATGACAAAAAGAATACAAAATTCATAATTCAAGCATGTTTAGATAGAAAAATAAATTAAATTTAAGCATAATAATTTGCGCACAAATCTTAATTTGAAACGTTAGACAACAATTGATTTGCAATCTGATCACGCAAATTAGTCATAAACTCATTGTCTTGAGAACTCCACTGCATTTCATCGACTTCTACTTCATTGCCCCCTTCATGTTGTTCTTCAGAAGCAGTAAAAATGGTGTTCTCATCGTACTCCGTAAATAATTGGTCTTGGATATTGCATTTCCTTATAAAGTTATGAATCGCAAAACAAGCGATCACCACATCTTTCTGTATTGGAAAAGGATAAGGAGCCATTTGCTTCAGGATTGGAAATCTTGCTTTTAAGACACCATATGCACGCTCGATAACATTTCTAAGTTGTGCATGAGCATGATTAAACATTTCTTCTTTAGTTAATGCACGTCTACGTCGAAAATCGGCTAACCAATACCTCGTATTGCGATACGGGGTCATAAATCCACGAGTGCAAGCATATGCGGCATCACAAAGTTAATAATTATCTGCAATTACATCTATAACATAAGAAATATGGATTACAAATAACCTTTTAATGTTAAGAAAAATGATACTTACTTGAAGGAAACGGAAATCCCGAAGTTGGGTTAAATGCAACTTCTCTTAAAACTCTAGAATCGTGTGCAATGCCTTCCCATCCGGCCCAAACAAACGTAAATATCATATTAAAATCGCAAATCGCTAAAACGTTTTGGTAGCATTCCCCTCTTCCTCTTCCTCTTCCTCTATACCTTGCTTGTTGATCACCAGGAACAACCGCACGTATCAGCGTTCCATCTAACGCACCTATAGCCCCCTGTGCAAATAAGAAGAAGAAACTTGTAAAAAATCAAACGAAAAAAAAAGGTATTGAAATCAATAACATATATAAATCATACCGGAAATATTTCTTTGAGGTGCCTAAATCTCTCTGATGTATTTGGTGTTCCAACAAATGATGTTGGCCCTACGACCTCTCTCGCGAATTCCATCATTCCTCTCAATACTTCATGAAAACATTTATGGATAGTTCTCGTGGAGTGTTGAAATCTACGTTTGACCATTCTAAAGCGTTCATTGTGAGCAACAATTGTCAAAAACATCGCCATCTTCTCTTCAACGGTTATATGCCTACTTGATTGCAACCAATTTTTTTGCTTAAAATGGTTGCATAGCATTATAAAGGCTTCACGAGATAAACGCATCAATTCATGACACTGCGTATTGGAGCCACTTAATAATTCATGTGTATACGCATGTCCAGTCAAAACTGAAGTGTTATCTCTCACCCGTTCTATTCTTGTTGAAGCTCTCTTTCTTAAATACAAATATATAATAACAACAATCAGAATGATTTCGTTTTGATCCATGTACGACCTCGCAAATATAAAACACAAAAGAACATCATCTTACGCTTCAAATATATCATAAATATAAACATCAACTTAAAACACACATCCCATGAAATTGAAATAACTATTTATTCATGTGAAATCAAACATATTATCATCCAAAGAAAAACATCCTAAAAAAGATAATCTAAAAACATTGTCCAAAACAAAACAAAACATCACTTCTAACTAAAATAAACCAAGCTTACCACCTGTAAATCTAACCCACCCCTCACACCTCTCCTTGTTCAAGCGTAACCAAATCTTCCTATAGTCCGTGCTTTGGCCGAATATGTGAAGTGCTACATCATACATTGCAGATTGCTCCCACCCAAGTGTTTCCAACTTATCAATGCAAAGATCCATCTCATCCTCCCCCGGTTTGTTCAAGATCTCTTTAACATGTTTCACGACCTTCGCTAAATCGTTCTCATTTACCGAACGTTGTTTTCCACTTTGTTTTTTCCTTTGAGGTTGAGGACGAACGAGAATGTATTCTTCTGAAGGAAGTGGTTCTTCTGTTAAATCATAGTAGTCTTGTGTATCATAATCTTCAACAATTTCAGGACTCACACTAGAAGGGTTTGGAACGGTAGCAGTCGGTCCCCAAGTTCCAACACCGGTGGAAGCAACACCATCAAACAGTTGAATACAAAGTTCAGGATAGGGAAGAGGTGCAGTCCGCAATTTCTCAACAAATTTGTTTTGATGTTTATAAAATTTTTATAAGTATATATTTATATAAGAATTAAGAATATCCAAAGTAGAAAAAGATAAAATATGACCTTCATTTCCATCTGCCATTGCTCTTCTGACAAATTAAACATGTTGGTCGATGCATCATAAACGTTACCCGTTTTGTTTCTTAACTTTGCCCATGCGCCATATTTTCCTTTGAGATAATCATAATGGTTTTTCATTTTCCGTTGTTCAACAATTAAATTATGATTCTTTTGTAGCATTTCTGCTACATTCTTCCAAGACACGGCCTTAAGTCTACCCCCTTCTCGTCCATTTACGGAGATCTCATGTAGACAAGCTTCAATAAATGTTTTAACTACGTTTTCTTTTTTCCAGTTAACTCTAGGCTTTTTCGATTGGGAAGATTCACCAATGTTTGCCATATCTAGAAAAAAGCAACATATCAAGGGTTAAGAACTTAAGCTTAATAGGCTACTAATGTTGTCTGCATGGATTCACTAATATGTATTCTAATGAACATTTTAACTCATGTCTTATTGGTATATATGGTCTAATATCTAGTAAATAAAATCCAAAAAGAACACATAAACATGCCCCTAAAAACCCACCAACCAAGAAACATAAACCTGCAAAATCTAACCTGGGCACTTGTAAATTTGTAATCAAAACAACCACTTGCAAAAAGAAAGAAATATGGCAAAAAACACTTTTGTTTTTCTTGCATCAAAAGCACAGACAACCACCAACAAAAAGAAAGAAAGATGGAAAAAAAACACTTTTGTTTTCTGTCAAACACTTGGTGTGCAATTGAGTTTCTATTTCCAAATTTTGTATAAAAGACAAGTAAAACCCATTTCTTCTCATAGTTACTACAAAACAGCACACATAGATTTATTCAATTGCTCAACCATTGTTCTGTATATCTATATATACACACACTTACGTATACAAAAGCTTTGTTTTCCTTGTTTTTTTTCGATTCTTTCGATTCTTCTATAGAGATGGTTGAAGTAGAAGGTAGAGATGAGAAATTGACAAACTTGAGAATGAAGAAATTTGATGAGAAATCGAGATTGGGTCACCGTCTTCGACTTGCCGTTCCAGCAGATTGAAGAAATCACGAAGTAGATTGAAGAATTTAGGAAGCAGATAGAAGAAATCAAGAAGGAGGCGACTGAAATAGGGGATGCAACGAGGGGGAGAGGGAGGATAAAATGGGAAAATATCTGGAGAGGATCCTCTGACCACGGTAAGGTAGGATGTAGTTGCTGACCGAATTGAATCTGGAAAGAGGCTCAGTCAGACCTCTTTTTATAATAAGGGATTAGTAAACAATCAGGGGTAAAAACACGGTCATATCTCTTTTTTCAATAAGTGGCAACAAGAGGTGGGTAAACAGCCCCTAAATAGGTTTTATTATTTCATGTTTCTTTTGTTCATTTTGTAAGTATTAGATTAGTTGTTAGAACTAGTTTTTTATTTTATAAAATGTAACAAGAAGAAGGCCAACATGGAGCTTGAAGATGGAGCTTGATGTCTTGATTGCATAGAGATGCTAAAGCAAGTGTGAGCTTGAAGTTTTTTTTATTTTGTCCCTTAGGAATGGACTTGGCATTTCTTGTTTTGGCTCACAAGAAATGTCATTAGAAATGGCTTTGTTTTATGCACATTCTTTTGCATGTTTATGGTTGATTATGTTCTTTTTGATGCATTAAAATATAGGATAGTGTATGCTAGTAAAGAACATAAAATTGGTTCAAACGCGCTTATTTAAAAATTGTTTAAAGTTGAAGCGACAAATTTTAAAATTAGATTTTAAATGAACCAAGTTTAAAATATAGATTTTATATCAACAAATATTTAAAATGGAGATTTTAAAACAATGACATGCAAATTGGTTCAAATAAGTTTTATATAAAATTGTTTATTTAAAAACGACGTGACTATCAAATTGGATTTTTAATTGAGCCAAATTATTTAAAATGGAGATTTTAAATTTATTCATTTTGATGAAAATTTCTTTTTCTTCAAAAGGAGTACCTTGATTATTGGATGCATGCAATAATATGGTACTATGGTTTTTAAGACAAAAAAATTGAGATTTTGAGTTTTATAGAAGGAGTTTGAATGGAGATCTCAAAACTCATACAAATTCATAATCTAATAATAAAAGTGTTTTATTAAAAGACTATAAATGGTTCTTATTATGATCAAACTCAAACGTTAATATTAACATATGATCATATATAATTAGTTGATAAAATAGAGATTTTATTTAACTAAAAGAAACCATTTGATGAGTAGTAAGATTTTAATTAAATACCATGTATTATTAAATGCATGCAAAATCACATGATACTAAAAATGTTTTCAAAACTAGAATTGTAAAACATCTAAAATCCCTTTTATAAACACAAGTCATATGCCGTCCTTTTGAGAAACACTCAATACGTCACTATGACACCCTTGTGGGATAAAGGTCACATAACCACTTGGATTGTCTTGAGATGGATGAGGTGATTCTTATGTCTTTGTGGGATAAAGGTCACCTAACCGCATGGATGTGAGTTTCACATGTTGTTTCAAGTAGGATGACTTGATTGGGAATCTTTTGTGATAAAGGTCACCTAAGCATTAGAAACCCAAGGCATGGATAGGATCAAACATGCCAATTAACAAAACGTTGTTAAGGATCCCATAATGCTAGGAATTACATTCGATGTAATCGATAAACGTTATCTACCTTGTTGGATTAAATGGACGGGATAAAGGTCACCTAACCGTTTCATTTGTTTTGCAACGTTGGATCCTAGATTTTATGCAAATTAATGTTTTTAGAAAACTAAAGGGTAATTAATTTGCTAACAATTAATATTGAAAATACTATATTAACTTTGTTAAATTTTGTAGATGGCCCAAAATGCAAATACTACGATTGACCCATCCCTAAAAGCTTATCTTGACCTTGAAAAGTTAACCCCTCAAAGTTTCCGAAGTTGGTTTTCAAGATTAAGATTGATTCTCCGCAAAGAACGCAAATCATACATTTTAGTCAAACCTCTTCCTGAAGAGCCTCCTTTTACATCCATAGAAGCTCATGAGGCTTGGTCGAAGCATAATGATGATTCGATCGAAATAGCGAGCCTTATTCTTGATACTATGGATCCAGTCTTACGAGAAGACATAGAATGGTGTTCATATACGGCATATGAAATGGTAGAAGAATTGGAATGGCTTTACAAAAGACATAGTTTCTCTGAATACCTGAAAACTCTTCAGGCACTTCAGAATACTAAGATGAAGGAGGGCCAAGAAGTTTCCACCCATGTTCAAAGGATAAGGATAATTCTTGAAGAATTAGACAAGCTTGATCGTCCTTGTCCTGAAGAGCTGGGCATAAATGTGATTCTTAAATCATTGACCCCAAAATTTGATGCTTTTAAGAAAAGGTTGGGCCTCAAAGTTTTTTCAATCTCTCAGCTGCATACGATGCTAGAGACATTTGATAAGAATCTTTCTACGGAAGCATTTACATGTGGTATGTGTGGTTACTTTGGTCACGGAAGAGAGAATTGTCATCTGGAGTTTTTTCTAATGAAGAACTGTTCTTCAGGTATCTAATGGTTAGATAGAACTATTTACCTCTCTAATTTTACACTTGAGTATTTGATACTAAGTGCAAAACTCACCCTTGTAATATGTTACAGATGATCGAGAAAGGTAGATGACTGAATGACAAGCGAAATGGTGATTCAAATAAGCAAGGAGGCAGGAATGCAAACCAAGCTTATAGGAGATTTTATTTTTTAAACCATTTGGCTTGTATTATTAAAATATTTGTTTCGAACAATATTTGAATTTAGTTTGACTAAATTATTATTCAGTTACATGTTAATTGATTCACTTAACCGTTTTAAAACGATAATATTCATAATCAAAATGAATTATTCTATTTCGAGAACTAGTCTTCTTAATAGAATAATAAAGTGAATCTCAAACATAGTTCTATACAAAAACCATGAGACTCAAATATGATTTGAATCATATCTACACATGAAATAGTTAATTTAATCAAGTATTCTTTGAACGCATGTCTAAATTTTCAAAACTGTGGTATTTTGAAACTAAATATAAATATTTTTTTTACGCGATCTTGATAAGTTGAATATAGCTCTTTTCTCTAATTCATAGAGAAGGAGAAAAAGTTTTTTTGTTAGAATTGATACATGTTGATGTATATGGTCTCTCAAAACCAAGGCTAGATATGGTGATAGATAATACCTTCACTGACGATTTCAATTGTTGAAGTTTATGGAACATAAAGATGAAGCATTTGATGTAATTCAAGTTATTTCAAAGTGAAGATTAAGAAAACAACTCAGCAGGACCATTAAAGTCTTTTCTAATATATGAGGATAGTAACTAAACCAAGAACTCTTGGATCATCATAGAAATTGTGTACATCCGAAAGGATGAACCGAACCTTATTAAATATGGTTTGCTCTATGAGTAGAAGTACTATTCCTATATCAATTCGGAATTCTGCCCTAGTTAAAGTAAACCGCACTTTTTGACACCAACCAAAAGGTAGACAAGACACCTTATAAGATTTCGTATGAAAGTATTTTCATCCTTAGTCTTTGTTGAAGGTGTGGGTTTATGAAGCTCATGTAAGACAATAAGCTTCAAGTAAACTCAACCCAATATCTACCAAATGCATATATTGTAGAATATACTATAAATTGTTTTATATAACGATTCTACAATCCCACAAACAATAAAATTATTTATTGTCCCAAAGCCAAGTTCTTAGAAAGCAAGTTTTTAATGGGCAAGGCAAGTTGGAGATTTAAGGAACTTGAAGGGAATCAAGAACCTCATAACCTAATGCACTTATTGGTTGGCACTAGTTATCAAAGAAAGGTTGTTGAAACTGAACAATTTGATTGATCAAAACTTAGTAAAAACACCAAGTGTTCGCAAATCTAGTAGAATCATTCAGAAACTCGAGAAATATCGATTTCTCATGACTAATGAAGAATGACGTATGATAGGTTTCTAGCAAGTCCATCAACTACTAAAGTGCTATGTCAGATTCTGAATCTGGTAAGTGGCTTAGAGTCATGAACACTGAGATACAATCCATTCATGGATCAGTACAAGTATCACAAAGCAGAAGTCTTCATTTTGATAGGAAAATTAAAAGTTTAATTTTCATCAAAATATAAAATGACTCATGCATTTACTAAAACTAGTGGGAGCACAGTAAAATTCCTAATCTTGTATGTGCAAGACATACTAGTATTTGGAAATTAACTTTCCGACTTAGCAAAACATCATGTTTTTGCTCGGACAGTATTTCCTTAATAAAAGACTTAGAAAAGGCTAATTTTATTCTTGAAATAGAGATCTTTAAAGATTGGATCAAGACGACTGATAAGTTTAAGTCAAAGTGCATAAGTAGACATGATCTTGAAAGGTTCAAGATGCAAGGCTCTAAAGGTAGTTTCTTGCAAATATGATAACACATCATTTTGAACATATCTCAATGTTCTAGCATAAAGGTTGTGCTAGATAAAATGATTGGTGTTCCATATGCTTCGGCAATTGGATCTATCATATATGTCATGACATGCACTAGATCGAATGTATCATAATGCTTTAGAGCATTAGAAGGAGATACCAACGAAATACGAGGGAAGGTCATTGGATGATTGCATAGAACAATTTAAGGTACTTATGATGAACCAAGGAAGTGTTCTTTAACTGAGGGATGGAAGAAGATCATAGCAAAATGTTGCACTAATGATAGCTTCCATAAAGATTGAGAAGGTTCTCAATCACAAAAGGGAAATGTCTTCATTGTGAATGAAGAACTAGTTCGTTTTGAAAAGGTTCAAGGCGAAGGTAAAAGTTGCATAATACACTACAAAATAAGAATACATTGCTGCTTTAGAGGTCGCAAAAGAAAGATGTTTTGATGAAAGAGTTCATTGAAAAGCTAGGTAGATGCCTCCCATTCAGGATCATCTAGAAATCCTTTGTGAGAATGTGGGTGCCATTACGCAAGCTAAAGGACCCTATCTCACATCAGAGTACCAAGTATCTACTCCAGACATTTAACTATATTTAGAATAAAGTTAAAAATGGAGATGTTAGTGTTCACAGAGTTTACACAAATCAAGTTTCTGGATGAACCCATTCATGAAGCTCCTTATATAAGCTAAACTTGAAGGGTCATGTTTGAGCTTTAGGACTTCGTTATTCTAGTGATGGGATTTGATTTGAATTTAGTATTTGGATATTGGAACAAGTTAAGCAACAAGTATAGTATTTAGTTAGATATATAGGATATGATCTTTTCATACTCGTTGTGTTCTATATTAGCATGTTTTAAATCCTTGAATAAATTAGTTATTCAAAATGTCCATAGTCGATCATAATTGTGGGAGCAACTATGAAGTAAGACTAATATGAATTGGATTGGTTGACTTTTAAGAGTAAAAGTGGCAAAGTGTTGCAACCAAGTTCATAGGTACGTGTTAGGGAACAAGTATTGGACCTGACCCGCTTCAAGATCACTTCATGGATCGTAGTCACAAGTGATTCTTGAATAAAGGTAGTATCTTTGTATCCTTCGACCTGAGATGCATATTTGGGACTCAAATGTAGGGAGTGTTATGCTTTGATATGGTTAACCGTTGTTCTTGAAAAAGGCAGCTATAAAGGCCATTATTGGGCATGGCATGAACTGCATGAGAGGCGTATGTAGTCAAGATGGGTTTCTCTAAATATGTTAAGAGTGATACATCTAAGGCGCCTTACCAAAAGTTGAACAATAGATGAGAATGACAGTGATCCATGTCTCATGTTCAACATGATGTCCAAACAAAGGGATAACTGATACCACACCTAATACATCAATTGAAGCTATGAGCTCGTGGGAATTGGATGTTGTTGAATGGCACTTACAGTCATACGTTGCTGGGGACAGTGAGATGTTGCTAGACGTCCACCACTGTCTATATTATTCTATAATACAATCTTGAGCAAGTGGGAGATTGTTGGTTCTATATGCTCAAGAATGATTATAAAATGATATTACCGGTAATATATGATCCTATAGGGTCACACCGAACAACAAGTAGACACCGAATTGATATTTATAAGAATTTGATTCTTGATAAATATTAATTAATTCTTAAAAATATTAATAAATATGATTTATAATATTTGATGCAAATAATAATTTTTGGTAAAATAAAATAATACATATGATGGATTTGTTTTATAACTAAAAAGGAAAGGAGGGACTTGAGGAGATAATTTAAGATACTTATTTTATGATTTTAAACATCTTAAAAAGGGAGGGTTTATTGTCTAATATTGCATGGACTCTCATTGGACCATTTTGTGGTCCAATAGAATTTGCCCTAGCTTTAATATACTTGGCAATTTTCAAGAGAGAGTAATGAGATAACACAACTTACCAAGCCACTCCCTCTCCCCTCTCTCATAATTCACGGCTGAAACACACACACATAGTGTGTGTGTGTGTGTGTTTTGTGTTCTTCTCCTTCAAACTCTATGGTAGTGGTTGTTGGAGTTCTTGCATCAAGATAGAAGAAGAACTAGCATTCTTGAAGGTGTCATTTGCTTGTGGTGGATACCGCTAGAGGAGCTCTTCTTGGGTTCTACATTCATCACCAACATCCAACCTCCCGAGAGGATTCAAAGTCTTCAAAGGTTGTAATTTTGAACCTTCTTGGTATGTTGCTTATTTATCTTTTCTTGCATGTAACAAGATCTTTGGTGGGAATAAATGGTTTTATGTTTTGTTCAAAAAAAATTTGCTTCCATTGCGTAATATTTTACCACTTATGAGTTTTTGAAACCGGGTTTTGAACATAAATTCCCAACATTTTTGCCACGTCCATTCCATCATCTGATCTGGGATGCAACAATATTGAGAAAAAATTTGGCATTTTTTTTGTATCTAAATCCCATTTTAGGATGCAAACAATGATGTGAGAAACAAAAAGATTAAATATTATACTTGCTATTAACCAAAAGGCGAGAACCGGAATATGTATGTTAAACTATGAAAAAGATATACTATACTTGATTTTGACCAAAACGTCGAGATTAGAGAAAATATATGTTTGTTCCAACTTCCATGTTAGCCAATTTTTTTGTACTTGTCTCGCTCTTGTCACTTTCATGCCATCATCAGATGTGGGATGCAAACAATATTAAAAAACAAAGAGTTGACCGTTTATTTATATATTCACATCCTTCATGCCTATACCACTCTTTAATCCAATGTGGGATACAAACATGGGAAAAAATAAAATATGATTTCTATCTTCTAAAGCTTAGGAATTTCTACCTCATTCTCTACGGTTGTTGTTATTATTTATGTAAAGATATCCTAATTGATTGATTGTGTTAGTGTTCATTTTATGTTGTATTCAAGTTGAGGGACTAAATATGTAAATTGTAGATCTAGGTATAAAAGGCCTAGATCTCCTTGCTTTTGACTAACACTTTTCACTTTCATATCATTTTACTCTCTGTGAGTTTCTCTCTACAATGTGTAACAAGTTATTGATGATTAATGAGAGATGACCAGATTATATCATATATCTTGTTTAGATTACTTGTATCTTGGGATCACAAGTGGTATCAGAGCCTAATAGATTGCGATTTGTGAAGATTTCTTGGAGAAAATTGGGCATTTTTGAAGATTTTCGATTTCTACATTTCTACGATTTTGAAAGTGTTTTGGCTCGTGATTTCATCACAGATTTGTTCGAATTGATGCTCTGAATCAATTCGTGCAAAGTTATAGGACCAGAACACAAATTTTGAAGGATCTCCGCAGATTTTTGTAGATTTCTTGAAGTTTTCTGTGCTATTCGAAAAGTGTATCTTCTGGTGTGTTCTTGGTGATAATTCTTGAACAAAAAGTGTTCAGATTGTGTGTGCGAATCACCCTACGAAGTTTCAAATCAATTGGACTTGATTTGAGCAAGTTAGGATACTTAGAAATTTTTGGATCTCGGCACTCATAACTGTCGTACGATATAGTGTTCATAAACTCATAACTGTCGCACGGTACTAACATTCATAACTGTCGCACAATTCTTGACCAACTTCACGTTTTAGTCGCACAAGACTTGTACGAGAGTTACTGTTCATTGAGCTTAGTCGCACAAAGCCTATCCGACAGTTACTGTTCAAAAGTCCAAGTCGTACAAGTTTCGTACGAGAGTTGGTCAAAGTCGTACAAAGGTTGTCCGAGAGTTACTGTTTTCACTGCTTGTCGTACACGTTCTGTCCGACAGTCGTACAGTTGACTTGTTTCTGCCCGATAGTTGACTATTTTCACAAATTCGCTTATCTGTTTAAAGATCAAAACAAGTAATTTTTCAAGATGATGAGAAATTTTATCATGAATTCTTTGGGAAGTGATTCTAGACCCCCGATTCTGATTGAAAGAGAATATGAGCAATGGAAGGAAAGGTTTGAGGATTTTCTTGAGCGACAACAAAATGGGTTACACTTGTTAGATTCGCTTAGAAATGGTCCAATGCAACCTGTGTTTAAAGATGTTCCAGTTCCAAATACACTAAACACCACAGTTCCTAAATTGGTTCCCATAACTGACTATACTGTTGATCAAAAGGCTAGATATGATGCAGATAAAAAGGCAAGATCATATGTAATCATAGGGATTCCAAATGAAGTTTTCAACAAGATTGATAGCTACAAGGATACTGCAAATAATATGTGGAGACAGTTAGAGAAAATGTTGCAAGGGTCTCAGATTGGCAATCAGATGAAAATTACTTTGTGCATAAACAAATATGAAGAGTTTAGAGCAAAGGAGGATGAGACACTATATCAGACTTATGACAGATACATGATTCTACTCAATGAGCTTACTAAGAACAAGGTCAAAAAGGATCTGATTGAGATAAATGTCAAATTTCTTAGTATCTTACAACCCGAGTGGAAGAGTGTTTCTAGGAAAATGAAACAAAATCCTAGACTGTCTACCATGCCATTACATGAACTGTATGAGACCATGTTGCAAGATGAAGAGGAAATAGAAGAGATAAAAGAGGAAAAGAATAAGAAAAGGAGAAAGAGATCTCTCAAGAACCAATTGCACTTCAAGCCGAGATGCAAACAAGCAGTTTTATGTTTGATGATTCTGGATGGTTTGATACTGGTTACACGGGTAATATTTCTGATAATGGTGCCGAATTAGAGCAAGCGATAATTCTACTCACAAGACACTTTCAGAAGAGGTTTTACAAACCACCATCATCAAACAACAATTTGAGGTATACTTCCGGTTCACGAAAGATTGAGAACAACAATTATGAGAGGAAACCGTTTGGAGAACAAAGGTTTGAGAATGCTGAAAAGAGATCGGAGAAAGTTGAAGGTAAGAAGGTATTTGAGAATGTGGAGAAAAAGTTTGAAGATAAGAAGGGAGTGGAGGTTCAAAAGTGCTACAACTGTGGAACTCCCGGTCATTATGCAAGGGATTGCGGGAAGAAAGTGGTCAAGAATTCTGATTATTACAAACAGAAGTTGCTATTGGCAAAATAGAAGGAAGATGGAATAGCTCTTTTGGTGGAAGAAGAATATTGGCTTGACCATTCAGATGATGAGGGAGAAAAGGAAGAACATGCCAACATGTGTCAAGCAGAATTCAACTCTGATGATGAGGACAATTCTAACACTACAACACAGGTAAATTCCTTTCCCTTACCTGAACCGGCAGATCATGAAGTAATTGAGTTGCGTAATGAACTGACTGATACACTAAATAAATTAGTATTTTCAGAAAATGAAAATGCTAGTTTATTAAGTGAGATCCAGAAAATGATACCAAGGGTTCAAGAATTAAAAGAAAATCTAGATTGTGAAATAAAGAAAAATAATGACTTGAAACAATAGATTGGTGATGTTGAACTTGAGAAAGTAGAAAAATATTCTGAGATTAAATCTCTCAAGGCTCAACATAATCAATTTGAAACAGAAAAGAAATATCTTGATTCTCAATTACCTGAGTTGAACAAACAAATCAAAGACTTAGAAACAAAGAATAATGAAAGGGAATTATCTTTGACAAATCTTTCAGATCAAAATACAGAATTTTTAAATAAAATCAAAGATTTGGAAAAGAAGTTGTATTTGAGAAGTCAAACTGACCAAACAATTTTCTTGAACAAGCCAAGACTTGTAAGCAATGTCAACAAGTATTAGGGACTTGGTTACGAAAACCCAAAACATTTGGCCAAAGCTACATGTGCATTGCCAACATTGTATGATTTCAAATGTTTAAGATATGCAGAATATTGGCCAGAATTTGAAATTCCTTGGCCTGGTGTAAAGGAAACTTTAGAAGAGGAAAACAGAAAAAGATTCTTAACAACTCATATACAACTTCCATTTGTTATACTCGTGAGACGGAGAAGACTCTCAACAATCTAAATGGTCCACTTCCAAACAACTATTTTGATATATGTGCTACAAAGCCAATCACCAACAACCAAGTCTTTGAAACTAAGAAAAATGTTCCAACATTGGTTCTTGAAGGGAGAATTGTTGAACTTAAGATCTCCCTTGCAGAACAAAGGATCAAATTTAAATTTGAAAATGATCTCCTTTCAACTGTTTATTCAAATAGTTTTAAGGAAATATCATCTAGTTTCAAAGACTAGGTGAAAAAGGAAACTGTTAAAGTTGAACATTCTTTGATCAAAAAGTTTTCTGAATCAACAAAGAGCATCTTTGATGCTAAACAAAAGATTGATCAAAAATGTCTCAAACTTTCTAAGAAAGTGGTGGATCTTGAGAATATTCTTCTCTCCGAGCATACTCATTTGGAAAATGAGAAAGTCAACTTTGTAAATCAAATCAATTCATTTCAAGAGAAGTTGACTAATTTGTTAAAGACAAAAACTGATTTAGATATTGTCTTAGAAAATGAAAGAAAGGAAATTGCTTTGAAAAACTGGTTCAATCTTGAGGAAAGCAACTTTCTTAAAGAACAAAATTGTGAACTTTCTCGAAAAATGATGACATTGGAAAAATCTTTGAAATAAGGAAACATTAATACAATGTCTGATTTCTAAAATACTTTTAATGTTGAAAGGGCACAATTTGAATTTGAGAAAGTCAGTTTCGAAAAGGAAAAACAATCTTATGAAACGAAAATAAGTGAGCTTTCTCAAGATGTGGACGAGTTAGAAAAGGAATTGGCAAAAGAACGAAGAGAAAATGCTTTCAAAAGATGGAATACACCTGAGTCTACTAAGGATTTTGAAGTCCACAATGCCGATTCTGATTCTGATTCTAATTGTGATTTTGTGCCTAATGATCAAGTTTTCGAAACTAAGTCAAAGCAAATAGATAATGATAAAGGTAAAGCTTGTTTATTTGATTTCTCAAAGAAGCTTCAAGACCATACAGATTTTATCATTACTGAAGAAAAACCTTCAAGTACTTTTTCTAAAGGTGAGTGTTCAAACACTAAGAACCCATCTTTAGAGAAAATAAAGAAGTGTAAAAAGACAAAGATAATTCAAGTTCAAAGTTCTAAAGGTTCTAATTCTAAATCTTCTGTTGTTTCAGATAATCTTGTGAATCCGAAGGAGAAAGCGCAAGAATGGCGGGTAAAGCAAATAAAGTCTGATTCAACCAAACAGAATGATAAAAACAGTAGTTTTACAAAGAATAAACAATTTGGTGCGAGTAATAAACAATCTTTTGTAGAAACTTACAAAAGTTACTCTACAGACCAATTGTTGACTTTTAAAAATGGTGAATGTTTTTGTTCTAGAAGTGACTGAATTAGAAAAGGAATTGGCAAAAGAACGAAGAGAATATGCTTTTAAAACATGGTCTACATCTGATTTTAAAATGAATTTTGAAGTTCACAATGTCAATTCTGATTCTGATTGTGATTTTGTGCCTAATGATCATATTTTCCAAACCAAGTCAAAGCCAAAAGAAACTGACAAAGGAAAAGCTTATTCATTTGACTTCTCAAAGAAGCTTCCGGACCATACAGATTTTATTTTTACAGATGAAAAACCTTCAAGTATTTTTTGTAAAGGTGAGTGTTCAAACACCAAGAAATCACCTTTAGAGAAAAGAAAGAAGAGTAAAAAGTCAAAGAAAACTCAAGTTCAAAGTTCTAAAGGTTCTAATTCTAAATCTTCTGTTGTTTCAGATAATCTTGTGAATGGAAAGGAGAAAGTGCAAGAATGGCGGGTAAAGCAAACAAAGTCCGAATCGACCAAACAGAATGTTAAAAACAGAAGTTTTACAAAGAATAAACAATTTTGTGCGAGTAACAAACAATCTTTTGTAAAATCTTACAAGAGTTACTCTAAAGACCAATTGTTGAGTTTTAAAAATGGTGATTGTTTTTGTTCTGTTTGTGGTTGTGACAGTGTGTTTGCTATGTATGGCTCTTGTTGTTGGGTTTGACATTTTGAAGAAACTCAAAATGGAGAATTGTACTTCAATCGGAACGCCTATGGCATCACGTTCGAAAATTGGTCCGGATCCTCATAGTAAGTCAATAGATATACGAAACTATCGAGGTATGATCGGATCTTTAATGTACTTAACTTCTAGTCGCCCGGATATTATGTTTGCTACATGTCTTTGTGCGAGATTTCAGGCGAATCCTAAGGAATCTCATCTCGGAGCTGTAAAGCGTATTTTTTGTTATCTCAAAGGACCACCTACCTTGGTCTATGGTATCCAAAAGGCACGGAATACGAGCTAATGGCTTACTCTGGCGCGGATCATGGTGTAAGCTTAATGGATCGGAAGTGTACAACCAGCACATACAATTTTTAGGAGACAAATTGGTGAGTTGGGCGTCCAAGAAACAGAATTGTGTCTCAACTTCTACGGCGGAGACAGAATATGTCGCTGCTGCGAGTTGTTGTTCACATGTCATTTGGATGAAAACTCAACTGATGGACTTCGGATGTCGGTATGAAAAGATCCCAATATATTGTGATAGTAAGTCCGCAATTGCTATATCTGTCAATCCGGTTCAACACACAAAAACAAAGCACATCGACATACGGTATCACTTTATTAAAGACCACGTAGAAAAAGGTACAATTGAACTTTATTTTGTATCTACTAAATTTCAACTTGCCGATTTGTTTACCAAGGCTTTGGATGAGAAACGATTCACGTTTATGGTTTCAAAGCTAGGCATGTTGAACTTGAAGGTTTGATAATCATAATTTTCATTCAATATTTTGAAAATTATTATTAGTCATTCAAATTTTATAAATTTAAGTGAAGAATACTTATTTTCATAGTATTGAATATTCATTATGATTTGTTCAAATTTAAATATCTTTCAGTATTTTACAAAATTTATTTCAATTTTATTCTTTTTACCGTATGTACTCCAAGTTTATCAGTTTATACTTTTTGTGCAGTTTGATGTGTGTGCTCATGTGTTTAGGGGGAGCAGTAAAGTAATTTGAGCATGTGTTAAGGGGGAGCATAAACACAATGTTCATGTGTTTGATCAACAAGTCTACAGTCTTTGAAGAAAAGGTAAGTGTTCTACCTCAAATGATTTGTGCAAACCCTACATGATGGAAAAATTATTTTGTCAAAACTTATGCATCTTTGTAGGGGGAGCAAAATGATTTTAAAATAACACTGTGAGAATTCGAGTTAAAAGCTGAACATCTTTTAATTTGAAAAGTTCAGTTTTTTTGAAAATGTTCAACTCCTGGATGTTGTCGTACAAGTTGTGTCCGACTACAAAGTTTAGTTGTACACGCTTTGACCGACAACTTATCCAAGTCGTATAAGTTGTGTCCGACTACAATGTTTAGTCGTACAAGCTTCATCCGACAGTTACTGTGCATAATGCCAAGTCGTACAATTCTTGTCCGACTTCTTTGAATCCTTTGTCGTACACTTCTTCGTCCGACTAAGATGAACTACTCGTACATTCTTTCGTACGACTAGTTGACTCATGCCTGTCAAACGTTTGGACCAATCATCTTGTGCCACGTGTCACTATAACCGGAGATGTATATACAGAGCGATTTTTCAAACGTTTCATTTTGTCTGACTTTCTTGAAACCCCATATCTTCTCAAAGTGTGAAATCGAGTGTATTGATCATTTGTTGTTGTTTTTGTTTATGTGGACTCATACTCGATTAAAGTTAGTGATTCTATTCTCAGTATTAATTTTCATCCATCTTTGTATCAGTTTTATTGATCTCTAGTTTTGTCGAAAAGGGTTTTAGAAAACCTTTCGTAATCTGTGGTCTAATCACTCATTGTGTTAGTCTTGTGTAAAAAGATGTTAGAATAAGACTTCTGATAGCAAATCGCACATAGGGTATTTGTTTTACAAGTCTTTTTTTCGAAAATCTTAGATCTAGGTTTGAAACTTCAAGTTAGTTCGAAGTCCTCATAACTGTCGTACAACACTTGTTCTTCAATATATCATAATTGTCGTATAAAACAGAAACTCATAATTGTCGTACAAAGCTTTGTCCGACAACTTTTGGTCATACAAGCCTTATCCGACAATTTGTGTCATACGACTTGATGTGTTGTCCGACAGTAACCCACACTTAGGATTTGTTTTTTTGGAAAATCTTGGTGACTTGCAATTCATATCCCAATGGTCAAATTCTTTCAACCATAGATCATGGCACACATGCAAGAGCAGGGTGATGGAAATTCTTCTGATGAGAATACTGTGATTCCATCACATCGTTCATCACATCCTTCGGTGACCGCGCGCAATCTAGATTATGATCTGATTCTTCCACGAGATAAATTGGATCTCAAACCCAACAACTACACTTTTGATTCAAATGTTCGCATGGATTATCATCTGATTGTGGAAATACTCAAAGATCACCCACTTCGAACTGCTCTTGAAAATACACAAGAAGTACCGGAGATCTATTTGCAACAAGCGTGGCATACCATTCAGTTTGTACCAAGATCAGAGACTAACCGGTTCTTTACTCTGAAAGTTGATCACTTTGATGCCAAAATTACGTTGAAAAGGTTGCGGACTGTTCTAGATCTTCCGTACTCTCCTAATTTTGAAGAAATGTTATTTGAAGAGGATGTGTGCCGGGATATTATGCTCATGGGGTATAATGATCAAAATCTTGGAGTTCTAACACGTGCATCGAAATTCAAGAGGAACTATCTACCGCCGATCTATTACACTCTTTTCAGTGTTGTTAATAGATGCATGACTTCTAAACACACGGGTGTTGACACTGCCATTATCTTAGTTCTACGAATGTTCCATGCAATTGTATTCGACCGCAAGATTGATTTTGATGTGATAGTATGGAATGATCTGATAGAAGTTGTCACCGACAAGTCAAAGCCATCAAAAGCCAGAACGTTTGTACCGTTTCAGAGATATCTTCAGATCATTATTACTTACATTATGGAGGCCAACCAAGAGATACCGAGACGTGATGGAGTTGTCCTTGGTCCAACCAATTACATGAAGTATCTTCGAATTCCTAAAGGTTTAAATTTTCCTACTATAATGATTTTACCTGAAGCACTTCTCGCGTACGATGACCAAGAGTCACCATTCTTGAGTGAGTATAGAGAAGAGAATTCACTTTTGGCCCGCCTAGAGCCGGTAGGGCCTACCCAAAGTGCCAACCAACTAGGTGAGAGTGGTGAGGGTCCAGTAGTTAGTACGAGAGTTCAGGATACTGGGGTACCTGAACAGGGTGTGTTGAGCGGTAAAAATGATGTAAGGGGAAAAGGAGATGGGGGTGCTCTTGGCCAGGCGTCATAGATTTTTGGTTCACAAGACACTGAGGAAGAAACAGATGATATTGATGCTGACATTGATGATCCAGCAAATCTTGTTTATACTGCAAGTTCAAGTTCTGATGATGATAATGCGGATGATGAACGAGAATATGACAGTTCAGACGATGATGATAACAATGATGATCAAAATATGGATAATCTTGACTTTGTGATTGAAAACGTTGTTGCTGATTCTGGTGCTCAAGGAGTTATAAGGGGAAATAAGGGAGCTTTAGTTGAAACAGAAAATGATGTGAGGATGCATGAAATGGAAAGAAAAAAATATGGTGAGAGTGAGAAAGAATCTGAAAAGGTTTTAACTACAGATTCTCCCCAAACCGTGTCAACCCGGGTAGCCACACCTACTGTCAGTGCGCGTCCGTCGCCACAAGACATTGAAACAGACATAGTGGACCCAACTATGTGTTGCACAAACCCACTCAGCCACTCATCAACTTCTTCACAAGTTGATGTTTCATTTTCTCACAGGGGAATAGCACAAACTCTAACGGCGACACACTCGGTGTCTGCTGGTATTGAAACAGGATGGCAACTGCCCCGGCCACCGCCTTCATTTGTTTACACATCGAGTCTAGAGCCATTCGGCTTTTCTCCTTCTTTTCCTAGGACACCAAGGTCGTTTGTCACTTCATCAATAGTGACACAAACCATTGGAGTTCTTCGTGACCCAACCGAAAGGCCCCGAGTGCAGCCGCCATTTGTTGGTACTGTGCGAGGATCGGGTGGAAGTCCTGTCAATGTTAACACTATGCCAGCATTGAACATAGGCCATACAGTCTCTTCGACTGCTATGCCAACCAGAAACCTAAGTGGTCTGGGTGTTTCCCCGTTAGAAGCTCAAAATATCAGGTCGTTGGTTGGTCCTCCTCCGCATAACTTCGTGTCGGTAAAGCTCTTGGAATTGGCAGTTACATCGTTGAGCAATTCTTACAAAGCTCATGCTGCTGAAATGAAAGAAGTCGTTAATAAGCTGTCTCAAGATGTGAGCAAAGTTGTGAAAGGCAAAGCAGTAGCAGAATCATCTTCAACTCCACCTGAAACTCAACCAGAATCTCAACCAAACCCAAAGATATATCCAACTTTACCTTTACATGAACTCAAGTCTCAAATGCTTACCAGGTTACTAGAACAAGGAGATAACAACACACAAGAGTAAGTGGATCTAATTGGTCTACTTAGAAGGCAAACCGAACAACACTCTACCTTACCATCCCAAGCCGATTTTCAAAATCTACAACAGTCAATGACAGATTTGACAGGTGCTATTTGTTTTGGTTTCAAAGCTTTTTCTGATAGAATCAAGGCGTTGAAGGATACTTGTAAAGGTCAGGCCAACTCTGATAAACGCAAGCATGATGATCAAGATCCCGATCATGATCACCATGAGGGGGAGATGAGTAAGAGACAACGAGTTGGTGAAGCTAGTGGTTCGGTGATAGGCAGGTTTGCACCCCCCTTTGACTAACCGCAAGTGTACGGTGTAGTCTCAAGTAATACGTACGGAAATACGAGTATCGAACCCAAAGGAACTAGGTGTTAAGTACCGCAATGACTGTAGTTACTATTAACTGAACGGTGTAAATTTTGATTTGGTTTGATTGTTAAAATATCTTGACTAGCAAAGCGTATAAAAGTAAGGAAAGTAATTGGTAGTAGTGTTGAGAGAGAGAGGATGGAGGGTTGGAATCCGAATGACATCAATTAATGAGACTTCAAAGTGATTTATAAATGATTAAAACGGTTAGTGACTTGTAAAAACTGAACTCGTTACACTTCTTCAAGCTGCACCGAGACTTAACTTAATTAACGTTGCTTATCTTTCGATCTTACAATTGAATTAAGTTAAAGTGACTGGTTTAGAACACAACACCGAAGGAATTGGTATATCTCTATCCAATTCCTCTCGGTGGCTATTGAAATTGGCCTTAATCTTGATATTTCTATCGAACAACTCAAGAATTATCAAATCATTTAACAAGTGATCCGTTGGTTAAAAGCATTACACCTAATTTCAAAAGGGTCATCCATCTATTAAAACCAAAATATAAATCGTTCAAAAACTACATCTATGAATCATCCATCATCCAACCCCCCAACATGTAGTTTAGCTCATGTTGGGGGTGTGTAAAAGAAACTGAAAGATTACAAAAGAAGTAAATGAAACCATGTTTGAAAAGTTCTGTAGAAAAAGATAAATAACTCCCTGAGAAGAATCCCTTCCACGATCACGTACTCAATCATTGTTTTCTTCCAATCGATCTCTCGTCACCTCTGTCTTCGTGCTCTCAATCTGCTCCCAAAAATCGCCTTCTCACTTCCAGTCGCCCCCTAGTCTAACTGATAACCCTAAAATGAAAAAATAGGGCTTTAAAACGTATCTGGTAGTTGCCGCTAGTTCTAGCGCTACTTGGGTCGCGCCAAGGTCGCGCCACACTCTGAAAAACACGGACATTGGAAACCGCGCGCATCATGGCGCTAGCTGGGTCGCGCCACAAAGTGCGCCACCCTCTGGACTGGTACTCTTTAATTTCCGCGTGCAACACGACGCTAGCTGGGTCGCGCCAGCCTTGTTTCTCTCCGACTTCGTCTTTTTCCAGATTTCGAGCTCTTTCTGCGGAAAATATACGCGACTCTCTTTATTTCTCTTCCAATCTGATTAACTGTACATCTCATGAAACTCATCAGTAAAGGTCACTATTTTACTTGAAAACACCCAACAATCACTCGCTTCGATAGTTAAAATAATGTCGAAAACCGACATTATCACAACCCCAAACCGAGCGTTGCTTGTCCTCAAGCAAAATAGCGATAAAAACAATCAAAAACCAGAGTCATAACATAATTCACACAAATGTGAAGTCGGTGGTGTCATTACGGATCTTTACACATCTTATTCAACAAACGGAATTAACATATTAATCAGAATCCTTTTCCGAAACACCCCCAGTTTGCAAACGTCGAAACACTAACTCTTTGAGAATAGAACTGGTCGGGACTACACTACATCAAATTCCACCTAAAATCATGCACGATCAGAGAGGATTTTGCCTCGACCCTACCTTACGGGATGTTCTCAATTCACTCGAACCTAAGCTGTCGCACATGTTGTTCATGCTTTGGAGTTTATGTACAAGAATTCACGAGATATATGTATGAACAACTAATCATGAAAGACGCACACATGTACACGAAAGTGATCTCAGAAAGAATCAAGTAGCAAGACAAGGAATATCGGTACAGGTGGTCGTAAACTCTAATCACATTTTCCAGAAGATCATTCAGGTCTTTAACAGGGGTTGTAACGGGGATAGGGTTATGGTTAGGAAATGAAGGGTATAATGGATCAAAAATCCTGAATGTGTCACTCCTAAAGCAGTTCTGAACTTTCTGACTTTTTATTCTATCACTTGGCCCTTTTGTCATCACTATGGTTGCATAACCATCTTATTTATTTGTATCTATTCTATCTAGACAATAATTTATTTTGTTTTCTTGTTTTCTCTTTTTTTCTTTTGTGGGCATCATTGGCCCCTTTTTTGTTTTTGTTTTTTTTGTGTGGGGCTACATTGGCCCCTCTTTTCTATCTCTATGACTGGCATGTATTTTCCTTTTCTGCTCCATCTCCGGCTGTTCATTAATGCTTATGATTGACACACTTTCGGATCAGGGTTGGCTAAGGCTTTTGGCTAGGGTTTGAACTGAAAACTTCGGTGAGTGTTTGGTTGCAAAGGGCTTTGGGTACACGCATAATGTGTTAAAAAGGGACGATAGCTAAAAACCGGTTTAACAAGCACACAATGCCTGAAATCATCTCTTAAGTTCCACACGATATGGTTTACTATACCTTTACCTAATATCCCGATGGTCGTCTTTGCTACTCAATGCAAAAGTATAGCGAGATCAATCTATACTCACGACAAGGAAATTGAAAAAGTGTATCATATTTTAAGCTTAATTCCCTCGCAATGAAAGTACGTCATTTTAGGCTCGAATCTCAGTATCGGGTGGTCTCCACTAATGTCCATAATACATGCAATCTGTCAGGTCTCACTCGATGCTATATTATCCTTCACAGTTCATTCCTCAAAAAGACGTGTTCTACTTACTACTAACAGTGAATCAGAAACAAATTCAATCATAATGACCACAATTCCGTTACTTGCCTAAGATACAGTAAAGATCAAAATGACACTATCGACTCACTTCCACCCCAAACTAAAATACACATTGTCCCCAATGTGTGATAATATCAATTACAGTCATCCAAAATATTTGTGCGAATCAATATACAGTCATCCCAAATGAGTTAAAATCAAAGATCATAAAAGGAAAAAGAAATCAAACCGCCTTCACTAATCGCGGTTTCGTCGCCTCGAAGATGAGCTCGCCCCGGGTTAACGCCTTCTCGCTCTTTGTGCCAGTGGTGGATTAGACGGTCCTACTTCATCCGGGTCCTCTCCACCTGCATTCGCTCTAGCCATGGCGTCGAACTTCCTATCCATTCTTTCGAATCCTGTCCGCACCTCCGGTTCGATCGCATCCAAGCGCGTATGCAACCGTGAGTCGGTACCAGCGGGTTGGTGGCCCTCATCCTGTGATGGATCATAGTCCACATCGTTGGCATCCATATCATCAACCCCTTGGGGATGTTCATCTCCTCATTGCCAACTGCCTCTTGCCGTGCCAACCTCTGAGCGGCTGTCACTTGTGCGCGGTACGCAGTTCGATCGTACGGGGCGAATGGTGGAATAGTTCTTCCGGTAGCAATCCCCGCATTCCTGCAAAATTGTGTGATCAAACATGGGAAAGGAAGTACACATGTACAGTTTTCAGCAGCCGCGTCGATCATGTGAAGTCGGATAATGTGTCCGATGTCTAATGGCATGTTGTGCTAAATACAGTACATAATCCGCGCCACATACGGATTGAGGGTCGTATAATGGGATGAAGGCGCCAAACTCCCCTTCACGAACAACAGCCACAAACCCAACTCCGGCTCCATTTCACTCTTCTTGATTTCTGCTTCGCACACCACCCACTGTTCTCAACCACTTCTGCGGAGAGAAGAAGCAATGATCGGGCTGTGTGTCTCATCCTGTCCCACCCTAGGAATGGGTGGAATCCCAAATGTAGCATCGAGATCTTGGGGCCTCGGAACCCTGTAGTGTGCACAAATGTCGTCGTTGGTCATCCGAATGGGTCGGCCTTGAACAAATACCGTTGAAAACTCCTCGAATGAGGTCGGCGCCATAGCAGCATAGAATTCCAACACCAACTCTGCATCATAGGGCTCGGGGTTCCGAATGTAGGTCTGCCAACCCCTCTCTTCGGCTACCTGCAAGGCTCAGGCATTGGCAACTCCATTTAAACTCAACCCCCTTTCAGCTAAGATCGGTCGGCATGCGAAACTTCGTCTGCGAGATTCATATGATGGGTTTCTCCTTTGACTCCACCCCACCCTTTCTTCGTGGCTCAAGTTATAGTAGTGAAAGAATCTCCCTACAGCGTTTGGGTCAGTGTGCACCCTTTTCTGCAAAAGAAAGTAAGCTATTAGTATTTTGTCCTTTTTTACCACCACCCCAAACCTAAGCCTTGGATTAGATTTGTTGTACAAATAGCATACAATTACTAGAACAGCAAAGGACACCCCAAACCTCGGTAAAACTGAGGTTTGCAATTGGGTGATGTGTGTGAAAATAAAACCGAAAGTGTCCACCCCAAACCTAAGTGAAACTTAGGTTTGTTTGGTCTTTTTTCCTAGTGAAAACATATATTAACATCACACACAAGCACAACACACGAATTACTTGAGCCAACGGTCTCGAGACAGGGCTTAACCATTAAGCACATAACACACAGCAGAGTTCCACTACTCCTAGTAGTCCTTATTAAAACAAGGAAGTGACACCAAGTCCTATGCATAGCAGATTCACATTCTCAAAATAAGCAGAGCTTAATCAATAAGCACTCATCACTTCACAAAATTAAAACATTCTTGCTCATTTACCACAAAAGCCACATGCACTATCAGTCAAGTATAAGTTTAACAAAATAACTAAGGGAAAAACTCCAACTCATACTCACATCCCCTAATGCACATATTCAAGAGCAACATACTTGACAATTGAGAAAATATATTCCTAGTAAGCACATAATTATGAGTTCAACATGCATGTTGAGCAAAAATCATCATGAAAGTCCCAAAAAAACATAGACCCTAAGTGAAAGAACTCAAGGAATAGCATGGTGAAACAATCTCATGGTATCACTTATCCCAAAAATCGTGCATACCCACTTGAAAATGAAGAACAATGGAAGAAAAATAGTAATACCTTCGGTTTTGACTAACAACTTCCCAACAAGAGTGAGATTAGGGCTAAGAATTGTACCTTTGATGCTTTGTGGATGAGAAGATGAGGAAGAACTTGGAAAAACCTTGAGATTGGATGATGAACTTGAAGTAGGGGAATGGCCTTGAGAGAAAACGACTTTGTTTTGCAAGATTAGGGTTTCTAAATGAAATAAAAAACTGAAAAACCCTTTTTATACCTCTGCGCCCTCCGCGCGGGTTGCCGCGCCACTGAAGTCGCGCCTAAAAGCGCGCGGACTTCTGTTCGTTTTGGACTTTTCAAATGGCGCTCTTTGTCGCGCTGATTGGGTAGCACCAAAAAGCGCGCGGCCCACTGGAGTGTTTAGAACAATTTCTTCTGCGCTCTTTCCCCCGCGTTTGTACTCGCGCCGTAGTGCGCGCCATTTCACTCCCCAGTGTTCCGCGCGAGTTCCGCGCCAGTGAAGTGGCGCCAGAAAGCGCGCCGCCCACTGTTTCTTTCTCCTTTGGCTTTTTTCGTTCGGTTCTCGCTCCTTTCGACGATGCTCAATCTTAAAGGCTTACTTCTCAGGGACAAACACACACAAACACACGAATTAAAAGAAACAAAACTCACTAAAGAAATTAAAATGAAAACTAACCTACGGTGGGTTGCCTCCCACCAAGCGTCGTATTTAATGTCGTGGCACGACTTCTCATGCAATTACTCCTTAGGCTCGTCCATATAGATGCTCGAGATTCTTGTAACTTCACCACCCAAATACGGTTTCACTCGTTGACCATTCACCTTGAATCTTTGGCCGTCCGTCCCTTCTAGCTCCACCGAACCATAGGGAAACACTTCAATCACCTTGAATGGTCCCGACCACTTGGTCTTCAGCTTACCTGGAAATAAACGTAAACGAGAATTAAATAATAATACTTGCATACCAGGAGTGATTACCTTTTCTCGTAGGTGTTGGTCGTAAAATCTCTTGGTGCGCTCTTTGTAGATCGTGGCACTCTCATATGCATCTTGTCGAATTTCTTCCAGCTCGTTTAATTGTACAGATGCTTTTGCCCGGCTTTTCCTACATCCATGTTCAACTGCTTCACTGCCCAATATGCTCTATGCTCCAACTCAACCGGTAGGTGACATGATTTGTCGAACACCAACCGGTATGGCGTGGTTCCGATGGGAGTCTTGAATGCAGTCCGATACGCCCATAAGGCGTCGTCCAATCTCAGCGACCAATCCCTCCTTGATGCGTTTACAGTCTTTTTGAGAATGTACTTCAGCTCCCGGTTGGAAACTTTGGCCAATCCGTTGGCGTGTGGGTGGTACGGAGTTGTTACTCAATGTTTGACTCCGTATTTCTTCAGTACCGCTTCCAAGTAACGGTTGCAGAAGTGACTCTCTCCGTCAGTTATTAATGTTCTCAGCACCCCAAATCTTGTGAACACATTCTTCTTCAAAAACTGAATAATGACTGTCTTCGAGTCATTGGTTGGAGTGGCAACAGCTTCCACCCACTTAGAGACGTAGTCGACAGCGACTAGGATGTACTCATTACGGTATGATGGAGGGAAGGGACCCATGAAGTTGATGCCCCATACGTCGAAAAGCTCAACTTCTACAAAGATTTGCATCGGCATCTCGTCCCTCTTTGAAATGTTCCCACTCCGTTGGCATCGGTCACACTTGGAGATGAACTTCCTTCTATCCTTGAACATGGTTGGACAGAAAAATCCTGATTGCAACACCTTTGCAACCGTACGGTCCGTGCTAAAATGACCTCCACATTCTAACGTGTGGCAAAATGTAAGGATGCCCTCTTTCTCTTCATCGGGTACGCAACGTCTTATCATTCCATCTCCACATCTTTTGTACAAGAACGGCTCATCCCAATAGTATCTTTTTGCATCCGCATAGAACTTCTTCCGTTGGTGTGAATTTAACCCAAAAGGCTTCACATCACCTGCAAGATAATTAACCAAGTCAACATACCATGGGTCAACAGAACTTACCACGAAAAGTTGCTTATCAGGAAACGCGTCATTGATCGGCTTGGTATCAAGTGGCTTTGTTTCCTCTTCTCCAATTCTGGACAAGTGATCGGCTACTGTGTTTTCTGATCCTTTCTTGTCTCGGATCTCGATATCAAACTTTTGAAGTAGAAGGACCCATTTGATCAGGCGTGGTTTTGCATCCTTCTTTGCCATTAAGTATTTCAAGGCCGAATGATCGGTGAAGATGATGATCTTCGATCCAACCAAGTATGATCTGAACTTCTCGCATGCATACACGACCGCCAACAACTCCTTTTCAGTGGTTGCATAATTTACTTGGGCCTCGTCTAATGTTTTGCTTGCGTAGTAGATGACATGCAACTTCTTTACTTTCCTTTGGCCCAGAACAGCCCCAACAGCAATGTCGCTCGCGTCGCACATCAACTCGAAAGAAAGACCCCAATCGGGTGCAGTCAAAATGGGGGCTGAGATGAGTTCCTTCTTCAACCTGTCAAACGCAGCAATACATTCATTAGTAAATTCAAAATTAGCATCTTTCAAAAGTAAAGAGCTTAAGGGTTTAGAAATTTTTGAAAAATCCTTGATGAATCGCCGGTAAAACCCGGCGTGACCTAAAAAGCTCCGTACTCCCTTAACCGTCGTAGGGTACGGAAGATTCTCTATCACGGCTATCTTTGCTTTGTCAACCTCAATGCCATATTTAGAGATTTTGTGACCCAACACAATTCCCTCAGTCACCATGAAATGGCATTTCTCCCAATTCAGCACCAAGCTCGTCTCTTGGCATCTTTTCAAAACCGCCTCTAAATGGTCTAGGCATGTGTCGAACGAGTCTCCGAAGACCGAGAAATCGTCCATGAAAACCTCAATCGTTTTCTCCACCATATCGGAGAAGATGGCCATCATGCACCGCTAAAAAGTGGTCGGTGCGTTACACAGCCCGAATGGCATTCTCCGATACGCAAAGGTGTCGTATGGACAAGTAAAGGTCGTCTTGTCCTGATCTTCCGGTGCAATGGGGATCTGATTGTACCCCGAATAGCCGTCAAGAAAGCAATAGTAAGCATGGCCTGAAAGTCGCTCCAACATCTAATCAATAAACGGAAGTGGAAAGTGGCCTTTCTTGGTGGCGTCGTTCAACTTTCGATAGTCGATGCATACACGCCACCCGGTCACTGTTCGCGATGGAATGAGCTCATCGTTGTTATTTTTCACGACCGTAATTCCTCCTTTCTTGGGTACCACTTTTACCGGACTCACCCACGGACTGTCAGCCACAACATATATGATTCCAGCATCTAGAAGTTTTAACACTTCTTTCCGAACCACTTCTTTCATGTTTGGATTTAGCCGGCGTTGGTGCTGAACCGTTGGCTTGTGTCCCTCTTCCAGATTGATTCTATGCATGCAAAAAGTCGGACTCAGCCCTTTCAAGTCTGCTATGGTCCACCCGATGGCGGATTGGTGAGCCCTCAAAACTTGGATTAACCTTTCTTTCTCTACCGAGGTAAGGTGTGCAGCTATGATTACCGGCAAGGTTTTATTCTCTCCCAAGAATGCATATTCTAAGTGAACCGGCAATTGCTTGAGTTCTAGTTGTGGCGGCACTTTTGATGATGGCTGCGATTTGGCAATTGGTTCACCCAAATCCTCTTTCATTGGTCTTCTCGAACCTCGATACTCGGGCAATGCATTCAGTTGCATCAAACTCTCGTTCTCGCTATCGGTGCATATTCCGGTCAATGCATTCCCCAGTTGATCATCACTATGATTAACTCGGGAAGTCTCCTCAGTAATCTCTTCTAGTACATTTACCCGATAGCAAGTACCTCTTTCTACCCCGACTCGTACTGTTGGGAAAACATTGAACACGGCTCTTTTCTCTCCAACATGGAGAGTAAGCTTTCCTCCTTGCACATCGATTAGTGCACCTCCGGTGGCCAAAAATGGTCGACCCAAAATGAGAGGGACCTCCTTATCTTCATCCATGTCCAAGATAACAAAATCTACTGGAAAGTAGAATTTGTCCACCTTTACCAATACGTCTTCGATAACTCCGTACGGATATTTGATGGATCTATCCGCCAGTTGGAGCGTCACGTTCGTCGGCTGCACCTCTCCCAATCCAAGCTTCCTGAAAATGGACAAAGGCATCAAGTTAATACTCGCACCTAAATCACAAAGTGCCTTACCAAAATCAGAACCTCCTATTTGAACAGGAATCGTAAAACTCCCTGGATCTTTCAACTTTTGAGGAAGTTTGTGCTGGATTATTGCACTGCACTCTTCAGTAAGTGCCACGGTTACGTGTTCCTCAATTTTTCTATTGTTAGAGAGGATGTCCTTTAATAACTTCACGTAAGACGGCATCTGAGCTAATGCATCTGCAAAGGGAATGTTAATGTGTAATTTTTTAAAGACTTCTAAAAATTTAGAAAACTGAACCTCATCCCTTTGTGCTTTCAAACGGTTCGGATATGGAACTTTCGGTGCCACCGGTGGTATGGTTATCTTCGGTGTAGATTTTGGCACCTCAGCGCTGGAAGCTCTCTTATATTTCATTTCAAGCTCCTCATCCATGTTCTCTTCGTCTTCTTCTTCCGTCGTATGATCATGAGTTTCTTTTTCCACCTCTCTCGCCTCAAGACGTGGGTCTTTGGTTAACTCTTTTTCGCTCCTCAACTGAACTGCCTTACAATCTACTCTTGTCTTCTTCTCGGTTTGGCTCGGGAATGTGCCTTGACTCCGAATAGCTAACGCATCTGCCATCTGCCCCATTTGTCCTTCAAGAATTCGGATCGATGCGGTGTTCTGATCCGTCGCAGTTCTTATCGTTCCGACCGAACTTGTCAGTGTCCCAACGGATGATGTTGTTGGTTCCCGTTTTGGTTAGACAAGATTAACATATCTATTAGTTTGAGTTTATGTTTGATGCGGAAGCGTATTTAAATAACTAACAGATACGTTTGATAGATTTAGAACACACGATATAAAGAAACAGTATTTTAAGAACAAAATGATATCTTGAAGATTACTGTCGTTCGATATATAATAAGAACACCAAGAACAGATTAAGAAATGTTTGGTGTGTGTGAGAGAATGTAAGGCTTAACAGGTTTGACGATATAAAGCATAAGCATGAAACTCAGATTCTTCGTTTAAGTCCTTAAGATGTTAAGGAAGATCTCAACAAGAGACTTCCTTTTATACTACTCTAGGGGACCATAAAGCATGAGCTACTAGTAGACCGGATGGCATGAACAGTTGTACGTGTTGTATTGTATTTAATGTCGCGGACGTCTATGTTGTACTAAGCCCTATTGAGTCCACTCAGAGTTTGACACGTGTTGAAGTTAGACAGGGCATGCTACCATGCAAGTTGATGAACGGATCCAGTAACAGTAGCAAGATATTTCTTCAACAGTGGCAAGATATTATAAATATCTTCCAAGTCTTCATTCTGAACAGCAGAGGCTCTGTAAAGGGTTACAGAGGTTCTGAGGTCTGGTCTTCTGTAGAGCAGTCTTCACCGGGTTCCGAGTCTTTGGTCTTCTTTGTGCGTAAGACAGAGGTTCTGTAGGACACCTCTGTAGCTTCTGTAGCTTCTTGACCTTGATCTTTCGGAAGTGGCAGAGCCTCTGTAAGAGGCTTTCTTCACTTAGCCTATTTTTCACTACTTCTAAATACTTCTACGATTAGGAAGATTGAAGCTAACAATCTCCCCCTAAGTAGTGAAAAATAAAAATTTGACATTGAAGTACTTTAGGCTAAGTTAGATAAGACAGAGGTTAAACAATACCTCGAAAGTTCTTTCATTCAGAAATATGCCAGAGGCAGTTTACATTTGAGCATTATGAAAGATAAACTAAAAATGGTTTGCAGATATTTTTGTTTGAGAATCAGATGTTGGCGTCTTTGAAATCGTTGTAGCTTTTGTTGTCTCTTTCGACTTTTCTGATCTCGTTGTAGAAACTGACGCAGAGTTCTCTTAAGCGGATTGTAGCATCAATCTCTCTGATGAAAGCATCTGCAGAGTCTCTATCCATTTGCTCGGTATCTCTGTATTTTACAAGGTTTTCTCTAAACATTTTCAGAGTACTGGTTGCGTACTTCTGACAGTCCATGGTCATAAAAACTTTGACTTCGCCTCGTGGGTTTTGAAATACTAACCCGAACCTTGGTTCTGTAATGATTGAGTTGGGCACAGCGTCAGGTGGGCAGCGATCCTCTGGTGGTCGAAGGTTCAGATGTTTGAGACCAAGATCCTTTCCTAGCTGAAAGTCTGTCAAACTGTAGATCAGAAGCCTTTCCCTCATTGCTTTTCTCAACACTTGATAGGCTCTGGTGTTTGGCTCTGTGTTGTAGTTGTCCTTCGTCCATTGCAGAAGGTCAGGTAGATCATAGGGATTCAGATTCCTTAGGTCATCATCAGCGAAGGTGGTTTCTGAATTGTTTACCCTTCTGACTCTGTAAAGATTGTACCTGACCCTTGGATAGGTTCTTGTAAAGGAGTACCTACAGAAGATTACCTTTTTGATTTTGTGGATTGAGAAGACGTCTGTTCTGGTTCTTGGCTTTGTTCTGGTGAAGATGTTCTCAAATTCTTCTCTGATCTCTGGATATGTGACGTGATCTGTTGGATGATTGGTCTGAAAGGGTTGTTTGTAGAGGTATTTGTATACCACTTCTTTCATTTCTTCGTATGTTGGACCAGGTGGTGGTACTTGTCTTCTGAGACTCTCCATCTGTCGAACAACTTCTGCAGCTCAACCTGTTAGTGGAATGTCTGACAGAGGCTTCAATCCATATGCCCAGTCCTCTTCTTCAGGCTTTGGAGTTTGGAAGGCATCAAAGGCGCTCTTCATCAATTTCTCTGTAGGCTTGGGCAATGATTTCTTTTTCTTGGGCTCTTCTGTCAGTTTCGCCTTTCCCTTGTCTTTGGCCTTTGGAGGTTCAGAACCATTTGCCTCTGTAGGTTTGGGTGTTGGCGCTTCTATTGGAATGATGGGTGTTGCCTCTGTAGGTTTTGACACTTGTGTTTGAGAGGACTTTTGTGGCGTTGGTTCTGTTGGCTTGATTGGCTCTGTAACCTCTGTTGGAGGTTCTTTGGTGACTTCTTCTGTGAGCTCGGTTTCTGTAGGTTGAGGAATGTGGAATCTTCTTGCCATTCGGAAAGATGATGTAAACCTCTGTCTTTCTTCTGCTCTTTGCGCCATTCGTTCAGTCATTGTGTTGTGTATATTTCTTAGAACAGAAGAAGCAGAGGTCTTTGCTCTTTTTGGTTTGAGGGCAATAGACTTTCTTCTTGGGATGGTTTGGGGTTTTTCTGTTGGTTTTGTAGTTGGTGAGGGAAGATCTTCTTCTGAAGAGGATGACAGATGTTGAGCATCTACTTCAAACATTGTAGGGAATTCCACAGAGGTGGGTGTTTCCTCTGTGGTCTTTTGAGCTTCTGTACCTCCGGGTTGTTGGTTGGTTGAAGGACTTTCTTCCAAGATGATTACCACATGGGTGGTTGTTGCCTCTGTGGTCTTTTGAGCAGTTTCTGGTACATGGGTTTCTTCAGCAGTTGATTCCACAGAGATGGGTGTTGTCTCTGTGGTCTGTTGTTGTTGGGTTTGTTTTGGATGGGCTTGATTGATGGGTTCTGCGGCTATTGGTGTAGCTGGAAGTCCTCTGCTCGTAGCTTTCTCCCTTGTATTCTCCCCCTCAGGATGATCTGATGGACCAGGGTGGTCAACATCAGAGTCATCCTGACCCTTATCAGAAGTACCCTCTGCTCTGCAAGAAGCTTTGGGTTTCTTTGGTAGTTCTGCTCTTGCGGCCATCAACTTTGCACATACATCATCACAGAGGCCAAATAGAGTTGCAAGCTCTGCTTCTGTGTTGAAGCGCATTCTGCCGACACTTGCTCTGAACTCTTTAACGTAGTTGGCATTTGCAGTACTGAAGGAGATGATGACTTCTGTGACCTGGTTTATCACATTCTGCCCGAGCTCTGTTAGCTGTGCTCTGGTCATGTAGTCTTTAGGCTGCCTCAGCACAGTGTTGCGCATTGCTTCTTCTTGTACGTGTTTCAGGGCCTTCTGTAGATCTGCAGGTGTAATGCCCTTTGGTTTGTTGGATTGTTTGTTCAGTTGTTCAAGGAAATGTTTGACTGATTCCTTGAACGCATAAGTTGTGGCTATCCCGAATTCTTTGGCGGCAGAAGTGGCAGTTGTTTCAGCAGAAGACTTCATCTAGATAATGGCGGATTTCACCTCTGTGGACAGATTGTCCATTTTGGTGTTCAGATTTAGTAAGGTCGTCGATGTTGTCTCTGCAAAAGATTTGAAAGAGCTTTGCAACTCTTTCATGGTTTGGTTCACAGAGGTGACAAGGGTTTGGAACTCATCCCATGATACTTGTGTTCCTGTGGTAACCTCTGGAGGAACACATTCGTCTCCAGAGTGAGTCCCTGCTCCTGGGACACCTTCGTTCACCCTTGTTTGTACGTTGGGGGTGAAAGGATTTCCATCTGATCTTTGAGAAGAAATTTGAGTTTCAATCTCTACAGAAGTTCTGCGAAGAACAGTGTCCAAATCCACTCCAGAGGTGGGTATCGGAATGTTCTTCTTTTGACTTGGAGACTTGTCTAGAGTCTCTTCGTCTTTGTGCTCACTACTTCTCTCTGAAAGAAGTTTTGGCCCTAAATTGTACGTGGCAGAGGAAACGAATTCCTCTGTAGGGTGTTCTAGTATGATCTGGGGCGATTGATCACGAACTATAGGTGAGTCTCTCTGAGGAGACTCCCTAGGAATGGATTCCCCAGTTTCTGTGGGTGCAAAGGTTGAAAGAGTAACCTCTGGCTGGATGGGTTGGGTTTGGATCGAGTTATGCTGCTCTTGTTCAATAACACCTTCTGCAGCTACACCTGCGGTGTTATAAGTGTGGGTTGCACTGGGAGGGGTTTGAGAATGTGTGCCTTCTACTTCTACGGCATCTTTTTCTATCCCTTTTTCTTTTCCTCCCATTCTATCTAAAGCCTCTGTAACCTCATCTCTATTCCACTCAGCTTCTGCTTGTAGCCTAATCCTTTCCCTAGTGGCATCATCTGACATATCGATTTCTTCTATACCTTCTTCTGAAGCTGGGCTTGGACTCCTTCTGTGGACGTTCAATCCATGTTGGATGAAGGGGTTCTGTAGAATGTTTGGAGTTTCAGCCGGTTGATCTCTGGGGGTTTGGTCATCATCTTGCAGATTTGTGTCAACGCCAGAGATAGAGAAGTCTTGTTCTTCTGTGGTGTGGTGGTCAAGTGGTGGTGCATTCCACCCAGCTGTATTTAGGGTGTCAGCAATGTCAGGGTGTTGAAGGAAATCGTTTAACCTACCTTGATGAGCGAATCGATCTGGGGATTGATAAGGTGATTGATATCCCTCTTCTGCAACTTCTTTTTCTGCAGTCTCTTCCTCTGCAGTTTCTTCGACCCGGGTCTCTGCGACCTCTTCTTCACCAACTTCTGCAGCTGCCTCTTCTGCGATGGTAACCATTTGATCAAGTTGTTTCCCATCCTTCTTTTTGGTCTTCCTCCTCTTGGGTTTTGGTGCCCCTCCTTCTGTGGGTTTTGATTTCCTTTTCTTCTTTTGTTTTGGAGAAGAGGGAGGAGCAGAGGGGCCAACTTCTGTGGCATGAGGAAGTGAAGGTTGAGTTTCTGTAATGCTTGTAGAGGTGCCTTCTTCAGTTTTCCTCTTCTTGGTTTTTGGGGTAGATGCAGAGGCTTTAGAAGAAGACTTCTTTCCCATGAGCTCGGCTCGTTTGGCTATAAAACTAAGTTGGATTGCCATGTGTTTTGCCAGTTTCTGCTCCTTCGCTTCTGTAGAGAGGGGTTCTGCAACTATTGTTCCTAGGGGGACACCTAAACGCGGGGGTGTTACAGGGCTCGGTTTTGGAGTCCTATGATCGCGTATATACTCTAACTTAAGGGTTTTATTCTTGGCATAGCTCAGAAACTTCTTTGACAGAGGTTTGCAGTGGGTGTAGCCATCTACATGATCGGTGGGGATGTTTTTGTTCATTGGGAACTGTTTGGGAGTTGGCCCTTCCATTGGCCAGTTCTGCATCATCAGCAGAGGTTCGAACAGGACTCCCAATATCCTTTGGAATTGCAGAGGCGGTAGATACTTAGGGTCGTTCTCTCTTGCCTTTTTGGTGTTGTTCTTTCTGTCGATCGTATTGATGATCTCCTGCAACATGATGGTCGCGTAATCGAGTGGGAGATCGTAGTAGACCTCGTACATGATGGTTAAGATCTGGTGCGAGCTCTGGTCAATGCTGCCTATCTTCCCTGTAAGGCATCTGTTGAGGATCGAAAATAAGGTGTTCCACAGAGGTGGTAGTCTGCCTCTGCGGAAGTCATTTCTCTTCCTTAGGTGGGTGTTGTACCCAAGCATTTCTACAAAACGACAGAGCTCGTCGTCTGTTGGTTGTTCTGCATATGTTTTCAGTCCAAGAAGACCCCTTGTTGGTAGATTGAACTCAAGAGAAAACATTGTTCTATTGAACTTGAGTTCCAAATGCTTTGATTTGTCTGGCTTTGAGATGTACCCTTTGATAAGAGAATCATCTTTATCATATCGGCAACTTTTCCAAAATTGGTTCAAATACCTAACAGGTATTTTCTTTGGGGTTCTTGAGAGTAAAGGAAAGAGGATATGGTTTTCCATGATGTTTAGAAGAAGGGCATGGGCTTCGTCGAAAGCAGTGAGTGAGGGGACCAAAAAGCAGTTATTGGATTTGATGGGTAGTACCTTTTCAAAGTGCTCCTTTGCTATAAAGTTTTGGAGATGGGTGGTCGGAGTAAAGTCTGCTGAGTCGACGGAATCTTCTTGTTCGGCATTTTTGGCGAGGTGGGGGTTTTCTGAATGTTCAGAATGAGCAGGGGAGTGTTCCGGTGAGTTCGCCGGAGAGTGTGCAGGGGAGATAGCTTGAGAAGATGAAGCCATTGGTAATGAGAATAAGATATTTGCAGGGTTTCATCGGAGAAGAATAAGGGTTCGTAAAGATTTTATGAGAGGGTAAGCTTGGGTTTTGTAGGTGGGTAAAACGGTAGAATTCGAAAGGGTAAAAATATTTGGCAATGGATAAATATTTGGAATCCGTACTCGAGTTAGAACGGCGGGTTCAACTTTCCAAAAAAAACGTGCCATGTACGCCCAATGAAAATGAGACACGTAGGCCATGTCAAAGGATGACAGGACGTCGTGCGCGGCCCATTAATGCTAGGCGCGTGGGGTTGTTATTAGCCACATGATTTTCACTCTCAGTAAAAGTAACTGTTACTGTTTACAGAAATGCCCAAATACCAAATTCACATAAGCTCTGTGGTTTACAGAAGATCTGTGATTTTGAAAATCTTGGATTTTCACCCTTTTTCATATATCTCATTGTTATCATGACTCTGTAGGTTCTATTTTGACCAAAACATTTGTAAAAGCATTAGAGAGGATTAATAGGATTTTAGTGAAGAAATTTCGTTCATAGAGGTTTTGAGGCTCTGTAGGAACTTTCAGAAGCTCTGTCAGGGCCAGCAGAAGCTCTATGAGTGAAAATTTCTCATAACTAAAAATCTATTAACAATTTTGATCATCCAAGTTTTGATTTGCATTATGAAATGTTTTTCGGACAAATTTGAAAGTTGGTGTCCGAGAAAACTGTTTTGGGAAAAGTTTTGTGCGAGAAGGTCATGGTGTGTGTATTTGTGCGTATTTGGTTTCCGAGTTAAATTTGCGATTACAGAGCAGAGTTCTGGCAGAACTTCTTTTGAGCTCAGCAGAAGCTCTATGACCTCAAATTTCTCATAACTCAAAAATTATTAAAAGTTTTAATAATTTTATTTTTGAGATGTTATTCCCAGTATTTTTAGGACGTATTTGACAATTTTTGTCCCAGAAAACTGTTTTCAAAAACCTTTTGTACGAGACATACCTTTTGGTTCTTCTTTTCTCGGCAGTGATGTCTGACTTCTGACGATATAGATTCATCGACACTCTTCTTTGGCTCCCCCTTGAAAGATTAACCTCTGTAGATCATTTCAAGGTTTCTTTTGCTCCCCCTTGATCTAACCATTTATGTCGATCAAGTTACTTTCTTTTACTCCCCCTTGATCTAACCATCTCTGTAGATCAAGTAATTTCCTTCTGCTCCCCCTTGACCTATGCTTGGATCAAAACAGGATAAGTTTTGCATAGTACATAGGTCATGTTTACCAGAGGTTCTGTAGGGGTCGTCAGAGGTTCTGAGCCGACCCACAGAAGCTCTGTGATTTCAAGAACTATTTAAGATTGAGAATTTACATACAGAAAGAAATCAATCAAAGCAATAAATAAAGAAATATATTTATACACATATCTACAGAAGATAAGCTATACTTACAGAGGATTTTCACGTCATATTGATCATTCCTAACTTACCCACCAAGAAATTGAATCTTTTCTCGTCTAAAGCTTTGGTGAATAAGTCCGCGAGTTGGTATTCTGTGGGCACGAAATGCATCTCGATTGTACCATATTCAACATGATGTTTCAAGAAGTGGTACCTTATATCGATATGCTTGGTTTTTGAATGTTGCACAGGATTGGCAGATATGGCAATGGCACTTTTGGAATCACAGAAGATGGTATCTTGAGTAGGATGTGGCCGTAGTCTTTTAGCTGAGTCTTCATCCACAGAACCTGAGAACAACAGCTAGCAGCAGCAACGTATTCAGCTTCTGCCGTAGATGTTGACACACAATTCTGCTTCTTGGAGGTCCAACTGACTAGCTTACCACCTAGGAATTGACAACTCCCAGAGGTACTCTTTCTATCGAGCATGCATCCTCCATAGTCTGAATCTGTATAAGCTTTAAGACAAAAGCCAGAGTTCTGTGGATACCAGAGACCAAGATTTTTGGTCCCCTTTAGGTATCTAAAGATTCTCTTAATAGCATCATAATGTGATTTCTTTGGATTAGCTTGATAACGTGCACAAAGACATGTGGCATGCATAATGTCAGGTCTGCTAGCAGTTAAGTATAACAGAGATCCAATCATGCCTCTGTAGAGAGTGCATTCTACAGAGATGCCATCTGGATCTAAGAATAACTTATTTCCAGTGGCCATTGGAGTTTTCATGGCAGAGGTATCAGAGAGACTATACTTGGAAAGAATGTCAGAGACATATTTGGCCTGATTTATAAAAATTCCCTCTGATGATTGTTTGACTTGGAGTCCGAGGAAGAATGTTAATTCTCCCATCATACTCATTTCAAACTCACTTTGCATGAGTTTTTCAAAACTTTTGCACTCTTCTGTATTAGTAGACCCAAAAATTATGTCGTCCACATAGATTTGTACAAGCATTATTTCACTGTTTTTACGTTTATAGAATAAGGTAGTATCTGTTGTACCTCTGTCGTAGCCATTGACTAGAAGAAAGGTAGAAAGTCATTCGTACCATGCTCTTGGAGCCTGTTTCAGTCCGTACAGAGCCTATTCAAGGTAGTACACATGCATTGGGAACTTTGAGCTTTCAAACCCTGGTGGCTGATTTACGTAAACCTCTTCTTGGATTTCACCGTTGAGAAAAGTTGATTTCACGTCCATTTGATAGACTTTGAAACCTCTGTGGGCTGCGAAGGCTAAGAATATTCTTATTGCTTCGAGCCGTGCGACAGGGGCAAAAGTCTCATCGTAGTCTATGCCTTCTTCTTGTCTATATCCCTTGGCCACTAATCGTGCTTTGTTTCTAATGACCACTCCATCTTCATCCTTCTTATTTCTGTAGACCCACTTAGTCCCAATGGCCTGTTTCCCCCGTGGCAGAGGTACTAGAGTCCAGACTTTGTTGCGCTCAAACTGCAGAAGCTCATCTTGCATGGCGTCTACCCAGTTTGGGTCGTCAAGGGCTTCAGAAATCTGTTTTGGCTCTATCACACTAATAAAGTTCGTAAAGAAACAAAAATTAGTAGTGGCAGACCTTGTTTTTACCGTGTCAGAGGGTTCACCAATTATTTGGCTTCGAGGATGGCTTTTTGTCCACTGAGTTGTGCGTGGATGATGGTCAACAATGTCATCGAATTGTTCTTCAGAGGCTTCTTGTTGTTCTTCTTCTTTTTCTTCTTCTGGTGTAGCCTCTATCGTAGTGCGTGCCTTTGTAGTTGATCCTACAGTTTATGGAATGATTGGTATGAATGGTGGTGGAGTTTGTTCCTCTGAAGGCGTATAGACTTGGTCCTCTATATCCTTTGTTATTGGTTCCTCTGTGGATTGTGGAGTTTGTTCTTCAACATCTTCTGTGGTCGTTTTCCTTTGTGTTTCATCTTCTGTAGACTCTTCCTCAGTATTTGCATATGTAGCATTTACAGAAGAAGATGAAGCATTATTTGGACCAGTTAGAGTCATACCTGTAGGATTTTGACAGACAGAAGATTGTTCTGCAGAAGCTCTGATTGTTCCAACAGAGGGATCAATGTCGTCGTGGAACATCTCTAGAAATAGAAGATTTAAGTCTTCTTTTGTTTGTGAGATGCCAGAGGATTCCCCTTTAAGTCCGAGTTCTGAACTGATTTGCTTAGAAGTCATTTGGAATGAATCATCAACAGAAACATTGATGCTTTCTACGATCTTGCGAGACTTTGTAAGGTATACTCTGTAGGCTTTGGAAGTGGCAGAGTATCCAATGAATTTTCCTTTGTCAGCTTTTACCTCAAACTTTCCTCTGGAATCTCTGTCGTTTAAAACAAAGCATTTACATCCAAACACATGGAAAAACTTGATGTTTGGCCGCCTTTTGTTGATCAGTTCGTAAGGAGTCTTGATGTGTCTTTTCACAATGGTTGAACGATTCTGTGTATAACAAGCGGTAGAAATCGCTTCTGCCCAAAAGTTCATCGGTAATCCGCATGCTGATAGCATAGTTCTTGCGGCATCCACGAGCGTTCGATTCTTTCTTTCGACTACGCCGTTCTGCTGTGGAGTGCGTGCTGCAGAGAAGTTCTGTGATATTCCTTCTGTAGAAAGATAGGCTTCAATGACAGAGTTTTTAAATTCTGTGCCATTGTCACTTCTTAACTTCTGTATTCTGCATTCATAAAGAACTTGGATTCTTTTCATTAGATTAATCAAGATGATTGGAACATCTGATTTCTTTCGGACAAATTCAACCCATGTGAATCGCGAATACTCATCAATTAAGACAAGTATGTATTTCTTGCCACCTAGGCTCTGTATGGCAATGGGACCGCAGAGGTCGACATGAAGCATGTACAGAGGCCTAGTGCAAGACACATCTGTTTTGCCTCTGTGGGAAGCTCTTCTGAGTTTTCCCATTTCACAGGCAGAACACAAATGATCCTTATTAAATTTAACATTAGGCAAACCTTTAACTAGATCAAGTTTGACCAGTTTATCCAAGGTGTGAAAGTTCAAGTGACAGAACCTGTTATACCATAACCAGGCTTCCTCACTTTTGCAGGCTACAAGGCAAACTTTGTCCTTGTTCTTGGAACTGAAATTCATCAGATATAGATCACCTCTTCTTTCGGCTCGCAGAAGTTCCATTCCTGTGTCTTCACTTTTCAGAGAGCAGAAAGTTCTTTTGAATAACACATCGAATCCTGTATCACAAAGTTGGCTTACACTGAGTAGGTTGTGTTTAAGGCCATTCACATATGCAACTTTGTATACATAAACGTTTTCCTTCTTTATGACTCCATAGCCTTTGATGTGTCCCTTTTTGTCGTCTCCAAAAGTTACAGATCCACCATCGAGTGTTTCTTTGTGCGTGGATAGTAAACTTCTGTCGCCAGTCATGTGCCTTGAGCATCCGGAGTCTAGATATCAGATTGGCACATACCGCTTCTGCAAGATAATCACAGAGACTTAGGTACCCATATCCACATGGGTCCAAAATTGTTAGAATTTTTCAAGTTTGCCTTAGCATTCTTGAAATACATTTTATCTTTTGTAGAAGAATCACATTGTTTCTTTGTAGGTTTTGACTTTTGAATTTGAGTAGAGAGTAAACAATCTTGACTGGAGAAGTGATTATTTAGTTTGAACATATGATCAAAGCAATGACAATGTTGAATATGAGACGTGATTTGCTTGAACTTTTCATTGAATTCATTGAACTAAGCCACAGATGCATTACATTCTTTCTTAACACTAGATTTCCTATTACAAGAAGATCTATGAATACTAGAATGTTGTTTGCAAAAGCTTTGTTTAGTTCCTGCCTTCTGTGAGTCTCTTCTGTGGTGAACATCTTTCTTCACTGTCACAGAGGAAAAAGATTTGTTAACTTTAGGCCATTTTCCCTTTTGTTGCCAAGTGGGATTTTTGTTAATTTGCCTTAAAGGTTTTGAAAATTTTGAACTTTTAGGATCTACAGAGGTCTTCTTTTTAAGATTTAACACATCAAGCTCAGCAGAGGTTTTGACTTGTAAATACAAGTTTAGAAAATCTGGGCAGATAGGTATCTCTGTGATTTTCTCTTTTAGAGAAATAGTTCTGTTAAGAACTTTAGAGGAGAATTTAACATCCTCTGTGTCATAGTGAACTATCACTGATGTAACATCTGTCTCTGAGTCGTCAGAAGATGAATCGTCCTCATATACAGAGGTTGAGTCATCTCTTTCGACAGAGGCTGGATTTTCCGAGCATGTATCGTACGAGCTTTCTTCCTCTGTAGAATAACTTTCATACACGGCGGAGGTTTCTGATAAGATCTCTTCAGCGAGAATTTTATCTACAGAAGATATACAGAAGTTTTCTAAAACGTTTGTTTTCCATACTTCCAAAATTTCCTTTTCAATTGTTTCTTTAAGTTTTTCTTCTGAAAAGGTGGGTTTAAACTCAGGAGCTTCTGCCGATAATTTCTTTTCGACATTTATCATACAGACAAAAGCAACCTGCGTTTGAGTCTCTGGTTTACCAAACTTAAAAATACCAATCTGATCTTGTGTTTTCAGATATTTCTTTGGTATGATTCCTCTATTAATAGAGGTTGAAGATGATGAATCTGTGTTTTCAAACCACACATTGATCATCTTCGTATGTTTCCTCAAGTGAGGTTCCACAGAGATTTTAGCCCTTTTACTTACAGAGAGTAAGTTTGGAAAATCTGGTTTGTTCGTTTTTCCTAACACAAACAGAGAAGACAGAGGTTTAATTATTTTGCCTTCAACACCTAGGGTAATATCATCGTACCCTATACCCCGTCTTCCTATTTGTGAGTTTACTTTCTCATACACCTTCTGTGCATCTTTATAGTTTTTAAGTAAAACTTCTCTTCTGAGTAGATCTTGCCAAAGTATCTCTCTCTCTTTGAAAGTATTCTTTGAGAGCTCTTATGTCTGTTGTTTCACTCCTAGAAACTGAAAGTTCTTTTGTTTTGACTTTTAGAGCAGAGGTTAATTCAGAAATTTTCCTTTTTAAAGGATCTAGATTTTTGTTCCAATTCTTTTCTACTCTTTCCTTTTCTTCAAAAATTTTGGCTTTTTCTTGAGTGAGAAGCCTTACTTCTCTCTCATTAAAGGTGAGTCTTTTCTGAATGCTTTCATTTATCTCTTTTAGTTAAATCAGTTCAATGTTAAGTTTAAGTAAATTATCATCTACAGAATTAGTACAAGAGGTAGAGTTTGAAGTGGATACCTCAGTGTCAGTGCCGGAGTCGACTTCTGTCATGCCACGGAATAGGGCATTGGTGGTGTATTCATCGTCAGAGGTAGAGTCTGACTCGAAGTCCTCCTTGTTCGCCTCAGAATGCCCTTTGTTCGCCGTTAGGGATTTTTTCGCATAATACTCAGCCTTCTTTTTGTAAAAAGCCGAGTCCTTCTGTGGGCGATTTGGTCTACTTCTGCATTCATTTGCGAAATGGCCTGGCTTCCCGCAGTTGAAACAACCTTGGGAAGTGTTTCCAGCACGATCGTCGGACTTCTGTCGGTCTCCACCTTTCTCCGTTCGGCATTCGTTTGCGTAATGACCAGGCTTGCCACACTTGTAGCATTCTTGTTGTATGTGGCTCACCTTGTCATCTTACCTCTGTCGGTCATTACCTCTATAGTTTCTGTCGCTTGACCTCTGTCGGTCATTTCTATCATCTGACCTCTGTCGGTCACTCGATTCTTCTCTTCTTCCATCATCTCTTCTATCACCTCGGTTGTCTCTGCCATATCGATCAATTCCTGAACCCCTCTGGTTTCCTCTGAACTCTCTTGTCAACAGAGCTAAGGATTTAGCTAATGACGCAAGAGTTATCTCTTCTTCTATCAGCTCGTCTTCTTCACTATCAACTATCACTATCTTCTTTTTCTCCTTCTTCTTCTCCTCTGTTGCTCTCTCATTTCTCGGTCTCTCTGCAGCCTCTGTAGATTTACTAACCAATGCGTATGGTGCAATGGTTAGTGTTTTAGCCTGTGCTATTTGAGGCTCCTGTGCGGCTAGTGTTCCATAGAGATCAGAGAGTGTCCAGGAGTCTAGATCTTGGTTTGTTTGTAAAGACATAGACAACTGGAGCCACTCATCATTCAGGCTCTTTAGAAACATGACGTTATTTTCTTCCGAGGTTCTGTGAATGCCAGACTTTCTACATTTGTTTATGAGAGAGTTGAACCTGTCGTACGCCGTTTGCATAGATTCTGTTGCAGAGGCTCTGAAGGCATGATATTCATTTATGTATTGTGCCCTTCGGTTCTTCTGCGTTTTAGCACCCCTTCCAACTGTCTTTCTAATTCTTTCCAAAGATCGTGCGCTGTTTCGCATGCATCTAAGGATTGAAAAAGTTCGTTGGGGATAGCCATGATCAATATTATTTTTGTTTTCTGTGCAACTTCATCTTCTGCCCTATCTTCATCTGACCATTCTCCTTTTGGCTTAGGTCTTTGATGTTCAGGGATTTCAAGAGATTCAGCAGTAGCTGGTACTCGTGGTACTATTATCATGGGAACTTGAGGAGGGTTGTAAAGATAATGTACGAGAGTTTTTTCAGTACCCTCAAAGAAATGGATCATTCTTATCTTCCATTGAGGATACTCATCTCGAAGGAGAGTAGGAGGCTTGGTTAGTGAACCAGCAGTGAAAAAGTTATTTGTATTTGTCATTGTAAGAGTTTCGAAGGTTCTGAAAAGATAATATGACGAAAGAGTATGAGTCTGATGATCTGGAAGGTTTTCTGGGTTTTAACAGTTCCCAGAGTGTACTTTAATGGAGTTTTAACCTGGAAAAAATAGTTTCTTTTAAGAATACCACTTTCGAATAAATCGAAAAATGATAGGAAAACGGAAACTTTTCAACGAAATGAAGAACAGGTTAAAACAGAATGATGTCTATCACAAATCTTGTAACAAATAGGATCACTTGATATTAAAAATCAAGGACAGCTCTGATACCAATTGTTGGTTCCCGTTTTGCTTAGACAAGATTAACAGATCTATTAGTTTGAGTTTATGTTTGATGCGGAAGCGTATTTAAAGAACTAACAGATATGTTTGATAGATTTAGAACACACAATATAAAGAAACAGTATTTTAAGAACAAAATGATATCTTGAAGATTACTGTCGTTCGATATATAATAAGAACACCAAGAACAGATTAAAAACTGTTTGGTGTGTGTGAGAGAGTGTAATGCTTAACAGGTTTGACGATATAAAGCATAAGCATGTGTTGGTCCCGAAGGCCTATACAAGTTTGTAGAAGGGGGGGTTGAATACAAACACACAGATTTTACTTTTCTAAATTGTTTATTGATAAATCATTAACAATTTACAGCTTGTTGCGGAAACAAGATTAAGGATAAACCTAAATCTAAACAAGTTGGAACACTAAGGTTTCTTGCACTAAGAGAGATAAGGAAATTACTAATAATAACCTATCTTGAGATAAGAGATTGAACTTGTCCAGAGTTAGCAAGTTACTTCAAATGAAGTGGGTTCAACTCTTTATATACTGCATGCATTTAATGCAATTCAGTATACACTTTACACGTGTCATCAGCTGGTTGGTTGCATGTCATTGACCTTGGTTGACAACCTTAGTAGCCGCATGGATGAACAGTGTAGTATCAGAGTGGGTGTACGATTTCAGACAGTCGGAGGTTCTTTTCTGACATTTCGTACGGAGTCGTGCAAGGGGGGTTAAGACAAAAGTACTTTGTACGGAGGACTTCATGATCAGCTTTCGTTGATTCAGAGCATTATCATTTTCTATTCAGCGAATGATAAAGTTCAGCGATAGCTGAAGTCTTGTACTTGATACTTCACGTTGAGTGGACAAATCTGAGTCTTCGATGATCCGCATCAGTTCATTAGGAGACTTGTCGCTGGTTCTTGAGCTTGATCTTCGACTTCAGCGTAGAACCTTTGTTGACGTGAAACTTGTCTTCAGGGATCATAAGTAAACAACTAACTTATCAGCGATCATCATAATGACTGAACAGACTCAGAGCATTGATGGTGAACAGTGTTCGCTGAATGTTTAATTTAAAGAGCGAGAGTTTCTATCAGCGGTACTGTAAGATCTTAGTACTTATCAGCGATAGTGAAACTCTGATACATATTGTTTACTTACAATTTTCACTAAGTATATAAGAGAGGGTCATTATCAAATCACTGAGGGTTTGGATCAACAATCTCCCCCTATTTGATTATGACATAGCAACAAAGAAAATTGCTATTTAATGAAAACATAAGGATAAAAAGAACTCATAAAATATTTGTCCCTTTTACTGTTTTCTGGGATCTTTTCAGTACTGATGGAGTAAAGTACGTTCGCTGAAATCTTTCTTTAAAACTTTGAATCAGGTTACAAAGAGAAATGGAAAGATTACAAGTACAAGCGAAATAAATTACAAGTACAAAAGAATAACTGATACAATAGAGAAAAGGGCGATCATATCAGCTTGTAAAGGGTTCTTCCTTGATGAGAAGTTCATCAAGGGTCTTTGATGTGGGAATCATCCAGTCAGGGACGGTTACACCTTGTTTTCTTTTGATCAGAGTTGCTTCAATAATCATGGGCTTCAGGTATCTAGCTTTGATGTCGCGTCTGACTTCACACCAGTATACGAGATCTCTGAGTTGTTCGATGGGAGCGATGTGGAGCTCAGAGATACGTTGAAAGTGATGATTTCCATAGTAGTCTAAAAAGAATATACCATAGGGATCACTTACAACTGTGCCAGGAATGAATGTTTCTCCAGGTGGTAGGGAGGTGTCAAGCATTGAGACATCGGCATCAGGGCCAAGAATTTCAGCACGAGAGAAACCAATGCCCGTTTCATTCCGAATAGGAGGACCTGAACCAGAGGCTTTCTTTTTCTTTTCAGAGACTTTTCTTGGTTGAGGAAGAGTAGGAGGAATATCCACAGCAGATGAAAGCAGGTCGATCTGTTTGTTTAAGATCTTCTCGACATGGCTTTTGAATTTTGAGTGCGATACCTGAATGGCTAATTTTGTTTCTAACCATTCAGAGAGACCAAACTTTTCTAAGGTAGCAGCATAGAAGGTTTGCTTGGTTTTGTCATCTCTGTAGACATCCACTTCAACAACAGGAACTTCAGCGTACAGTCTTCCTCTGATGTTTGCCTTGATGATTTTGGATGGTTTAGATCGATAGGTCAGCATTTGTTTAGCCCATTCCAAAGTCGTATCAGAGACCTTAGTCTTTTCTCTAACGATCTCTTGAGCATCATCCCATAGCTGACGTTGAACATCAATGGGAACTATTTTCAGCTTGGGGTCTTTTATTGATCGTTTAGAAAGCTGGATGGCGTATTCTCTGTCCTTTTCTTCAGCTTCCTTTCTTTCAGCGATTAATCTTTCAGCTCTGAGGTGATCCTTGTATTCCTTTTTGGAAATTCTGAACTTTGGAGGAACTGAAGGAAGTTGATCACACCTCAGAATGATTCGTTGATCCTTGAATCGCTTTATTATCTCCTCTCTTCTTTTCTGATCCTCTTCACTTAGCTTTTGAGGAGCTAAGGAAGGTCTGCCTCTGTGCGAGAGTAGCTGTTCTTCAGGTTCATCAGTCTAAGAGATTAAATCTAAGACTGGGATTATTTCTTCAGCAGCAGCTGGTATTATTGGTGAAGTCGCAGTTGTGGAGCCTTCAGCGATATCCTCAAACAGGGGAGAGGACTAGCTGAAACACAACGATCTTACGAGTAAGAACTTAGGTAGAATCAGATAGAGAGAATTGGTTCAAGTGTATAGGCTTAGGTAGTAGAACTGATAGTGTATGATAGAGGAGGGATAGAGTGAGAGATGTTTAGTGTACCTGACAAACCGGCTTTTCAAGCAATATCGTCAGATTGTCATCTTCAGCGATGCTTTTGCCTTTGCCTTTCTCAGCTCCAGAGGCTGAGGGCTTTGTCTTTGTCCGCTCCCCTGAAGGTTCATTTATCGAGATTCCCTTAAGAACTTTGATCTTCGGAGCAGGTTTGACGATAAAGAAGTCATCGTCATCTTCGTCATCATCATCATCATTCTTTGGAGAAGAGGATGGTTCATCATCAGGGATGTCGACGGCTTCATCATCTTCTGCTTCGGATTCGGTTTTATCAGCTTCTTGTAGTTGCTCCCCCTTAGATATAGAGGCGAGCTTCTCGGTTTCTTCAGGGTTTTCATCTCCCTGAGGTCCAGCGGTGGTTTCTTCAGCATCCTTCTCTCCCCTGATAGATTCATCATGGGAAAGGTCTTCAGCGCTTTTGGAGAGATCTTCAACGCTCTTCTCCCCCTCTTTTTCATGATGACTGGGGGAGGAATGGGTTGACTCAGCAACGTTGGTAGGTTCTCTGTCTTCTTGGCCAGAGATACCTATCAAATCTTCAATCTTTGCTATTCTGTCTTGAAGGCCAGAGATAGCAGGATTGATCTTTTCCAGCTCAGTGCGATCCGCCGCTGTGAAATTGTCAGATGCAGGGACAGGGGCAGGAGCAGGAGTATTCGCTTTCTGTAGTAGCTGCTCGATCATCGATTTCATCGAACTAACATCGGTCTTTATAGAGCCTAAGTCAGTCTTTACATTAGACATATCTCCCTCTAGTTGTCCAACCGATGTCTTCAGCGTTGTGACCTCGCTGGACATGGATGAAACTGAATTTTTGAGAGAGGTGTAGTCTGTGTAGATGTCAGCGAGCACCTTGGTGAAGTCGCTGAGAGTGTTATCAACTTGCTTCAAATCATCTGTGGAAGCCTTCTTCTCCAGCACCGTTGTCAGCTTGTTCAGATTCTCTCCAGCGTTTGTTACAGCTGTAGAGTTATTAGAAAGAGTAGTGGTGAGATCTGTCAGCGTTGTCTCCACAGCTTTCAGAGAGGCGTTGATGTCTCCCAAATTAGGACCTGTAACATATAAGAACTTGTGAACATAGGAAAGCTCAGAAGTTTGGGGTTTAGTGACAGTGTTTATGGGTTGGTGTGTACCTGCAGGAGGATTGATGAACTCGTCAAAATTACGGGTTCCTGAAAAGTGTTCCATGTCATCTTCAAAAGTGCCCATGGATTGTCCTGCAGGTCCTGTCTTCATCATTCCTGGAGAATCAGCTTTAGGTTCCGTAGAAATGATGGCAGCTCCAGCGAGATCTGGAGGAGGGACCAAATGAGTAGAGGGAGGAGCGAAGGATAAGAATGGGGGTTGGGTTCTGAGTTCAGCGTTGGATTCGCTGACAATCACTTCATCAGTCTTTTGAGAGACTGAAGGAGGTTGGGTAGGTTCCAAGTTTGTAACCTCAGCGTTTAGAGACGCTGAAGTTGGGATGGAATGGATGGGTTGTTCAGGTGTGGCAGAGCGTACCATTGAACGTTCCTTCAGCTCTGCAGAAAGAGCTGAGGAGTCTTCAGCATGAGATTGTTGGGGTTGCTCCTTTGTTTTCTTGATCCTTTTAGAACCAAGTGGGGTAGATGAATGTTTCCTTTTCTTAGAAGGAGAGAATTTTGTGGCCAGGGTATCAGCGATGGGTATTGTCGCTGAAGGAGCCACAGAATTAGAAGAAGAAGGGTTGAGAAGAGTCAAGAGAGTAGAAAGACGTACCTCATTCACCATTGGTTTGAAGTCGAGTATCTTTGGGCCGACCTGAGAGAGTTTCAGGTCACCATCAGTTGGGTAGCTCTCCTTCAGGCCATATTGGAAGATGGCGCTGATGAATCGGGGGTAAGGAACCCATGGAGGTCTGTCAACGACGGTGTCCACTCTTAGAACTAGGTCATCATAGATAATCGATGCCCAGTCTATGTTGAGACCTTTCAGCAGTGCATATCCCATTGCTTGCTGAGGTTTAGCGGCTTGGTCAGAGGAGCCGCTCTTTGCAGTCATGCAGCTGATTAGATGAAAGAAGATGAAATTCATCTCGCTGGGCATTTTTGATTTCTTGATAATCGTCAGCTTCTTCTCGGCCTTCATGTCTCTGCCGATTTCCCATACATAGCCCATTGCATCGAAAAATGCAATAATGGCTTCCCTGTCTGAGTTTTTCTTGGGGTCAGGGAGGGGAACGAATGGTTTTTCCTTGGTAGCGATGGGAAGGCTGAGAGCTTTGCGAATAATGGCAGGGTGATCTTCATGGTGCCATATTCGATATCGCAGAGGATGCAATCGATTGTTTTGGAGGGGTCTTTGGCTGAAGGTAGTTGAGAGTGTCTGGCTGAGTACCAGAATTGTGAGAGCAAAAGCTGATGTGCAGGAGGTGTTATGGTCAGGGCTGTGGAGATGCAGCAATTCTTTAGGAATTTCACAGCATCATCTAGATGTGTGACTTGCTTTCGAGGAGGAAACTCGAGAAGCGCATAGAGGTTGTTCACCTTAGTCCAATCCAGTTTGTCAAGGGCAAACTTGACTTGAGGAGCCTTGAGGATGTCCACTTCCTCAGAATCAGCGGAGATATTCTCAGCGGTAGCAGGAATGTCAGACGATTCCATTTCTCTTGATGTTTGATGAAGAAGATGATGAACAGTTCTTGAGGTTTTTGAAAGCACAAATGCAACAGTGAATTCTTTCTTGCGGAGGAAGATTGATCGCGTAAAAGAAAAATATAAACCACGAGTTTGTTTATATAGAGAGATTAGAGAGAGAAAATCTTGAGCGGGAAAAGATTTTCAACATGACACGGACACGTGTTTGCATTTGATTGGAAGTTTGAACGAGACGTGCAAACGTGTGTCAGAAAGAGAAAACGTGTCGGGGTTTATCCGTTGCAATGACGTCACAATTGTCCTTTCATATTCTTTTAGGATGTCTCTGAGGTTTTGAAAACTCAGGGTCTCTTTTATAAACATGAAGCACTGAATGAAAATATCAGTGATGGTTTTAAGAATTTTCAAAATATCGTTGTTAAGGAAGAGATATTCAGCGATGCATTTTGTTTTGAAATCTTGCATTTTCATGCGATTGTCAGAGAGAGAAAACATACCTTGATATCAGCGTTAACCAAGTTTTATTCAGAGAGAAGACGATTGAATAATTTATACGAGTTGATTTTATCCTATCGCTGATCAATGTGAACCGTTGAGGATTTTACCCTTCAAAGTTCAGCATTCCAAGCTCGCTGATGAGAAAGTTGAATCTTGTCTCATCAAGAGGTTTGGTAAATAAATCAGCTAACTGATAATCAGTTGGGATAAAATGAAGTTCTATATCACCATTCATCACATGATCTCTGATAAAATGATATCTGATTTCTATGTGTTTGGTCTTTGAATGTAGTACTGGATTGTTTGCTATAGCGATGGCACTTGTGCTGTCGCAATAGATTGGAATTTTGGAGAGCTGAAGATCATAGTCTAGTAGCTGATTTCTCATCCACAAGACTTGAGAACAACAGCTTCCAGCAGCTACATATTCAGCTTCAGCTGTGGAAGTGGACACTGAATTTTGCTTTTTACTAGTCCAACTTACCAGCTTTCCACCTAGGAGCTGACATCCTCCTGTGGTGCTTTTCCTATCCATTTTGCAACCTGCAAAATCACTATCTGAATAGGCAGTTAGATCGAATCCTGAATCTTTGGGATACCAAAGACCTAGGTTCGCTGTACCCTTAAGGTATCGAAAGATTCGCTTTACAGCTTTCATATGAGATAGCATAGGTTCAACTTGATATCGTGCACACAAACATGTTGCATACATAATATCGGGTCGGCTAGTTGTAAGATACAAGAGAGAGCCGATCATCCCACGGTACAGCGTGACATTAACAGGTATTCCCTTTGAATCCTTGTCAAGTGTCAGCGGTGGTGCTATAGGGGTTTTCATAGCTGAACTATGAGTTAAATCAAATTTCTTCAGCATATCTTTAACATACTTTCCCTGATTGATAAAAGTTCCTTTTTCAGTTTGCTTAATCTGAAGACCAAGGAAATATGTTAGTTCACCCATCATGCTCAGTTTATACTCATCTTTCATTCTATCAGCGAAACGAGTACAAAGCTCAGGGTTAGTAGAACCAAATATAATGTCATCAACATATATTTGAACTAGAATGATATGACCTTTCACTTTTCTAAAAAATAGAGTTTTGTCAATCTTACCTCGCTCAAATTTTTCAATATGGAGATAAGTAGAAAGAGTGTCATACCATGCACGAGGAGCTTGCTTCAAGCCACAAAGTGCCTTGTCCAGTTTATAAACATAACCTGGACGCTTAGAATCTGAGAATCCTGGAGGTTGTTCCACATACACTTCTTCATTCAGCTTTCCATTCAGAAACGTTGATTTAACATCCATCTGATGTACTTTGAAGTTTTTGTGTACAGCATATGCTAAGAATAGACGAATAGATTCAAGTCTTGCTACTGGAGCAAATGTTTCGTCATAATCTATACCTTCCTCTTGTCTGTATCCCTGAGCAACAAGACGAGCTTTGTTGCGGGTTACAGTACCATGTTCGCCCAACTTGTTTCGATAGACCCATTTAGTGCCTATTACTGTTTTATCAGTTGGTCTCCGAACAAGTTTCCAAACTTTGTTTCTTTCGAATTCAGTCAGCTCTTCTTGCATTGCGCTGGCCCAGTTTGGATCTTTGAGGGCATCATATATTTTCTTTGGTTCAGTTAGAGAAATAAAGTTAACAAATAAACAAATATTACCTGCACTTCGTCGAGTCTGAACACCAGCGTTTGGATCACCAAGAATTTGATCAATTGGGTGATTTATGGTCCATCGCTGAGCCGGAGCATAAGTCGCTGACTCATCTTGAACTGGAGGAGCTGAAGATGAGGCTTCAGCTACTTCTGGAGTTTCAGTTAAGAGATGAATACTTGCATTTGTCATTTCATTTACTGATTGCTGAGAGATAGACGGAATGTCTGAGGCATTTGGTTCAGCGGTAGGTATAGTGTTTATAGGAACAGCTGAGACCCATGATGTTTCAGCTTCACTATTCCGAATGTTTGGAATGATAGGAGAACTATCATCTTCTACTGGATGAGCATGAGGAGTAGGAATATCTTCTGAATCACCAAGATGAGAAAACATCCATTGATTCAGTTCTTCAGTATCAGCGGACGGTTTAGAGTTCGCTGAACGGGATTCGTCAAACGTGACGTGAATAGTTTCTTCTACGGTTTGTCTTCTACGATTGAAGACTCTGAAGGCTTTGGAAACTGAGGAGTATCCAAGAAAGATTCCATCATCAGCCTTATGATCAAACTTTCCAAGAGCATCTCCGTTGTTCAGTATGAAACACTGACATCCAAAGATGTGAAGAAAGCTGATTGAAGGCTTTCTCCCATGAAAGAGTTCATAGGCTGTCTTTTTGAATCTTTTTACTATCAGCGACCTATTTTGCGTAAAACAAGCAGTGTTGACAGCTTCTGCCCAAAACTGAGTAGGCAGGTGAGAATCGCTGAGCATTGAACGTGCATCTTCAAAAATTGTTCTATTTCTTCTTTCAGCGACTCCATTTTGTTGCGGTGTTCTCACTGAAGAGAAGTTGTGAGAAATACCCTTACTCTCAAGGAAGGAATCAAGAGAACTGTTTTTGAATTCAGTCCCATGATCACTCCTTATTGAGCGAACGGTCAGATTGTTCAGGGTTTCCATCTTCCAAACAAAGGTGATGAGTTCTTCAGGGGTGTCACTCTTAGAACGGAGAAACATTACCCAAGTGAAGCGAGAGAATTCATCAATTATGACCAGCGTATATTTCTTTCCAGCGATGGATTGTTTGTTAACAGGGCCAAACAAATCCATATGGAGTAGTTGTAGAGGAGATGACACTGAAGAAACTTGCTTTGATTTAAAGCTTGCTTTGGTCTGCTTCCCTTTTTCACACGCTGAACATAAAGACTCTTTGGCGTATGAATGCTGAGGTAGACCAGTGACTAACTCTTTTGAAGAAAGAGTGTTCAGTGTCTTGAAATTTAGATGAGATAGCCTCTTATGCCATAGCCAGTTGACATCAGATGAGGCCTTTGAGAAGAAACAGGAGTTCTCAGTGGTTGTTGAGTCCATGTGTATTACATAAACATTTTCCAAACGATAACCCCTGAGAGCTATCTTCTCCTTTTTGTCAGCGACAAAGCAGGATTCCTTAGTAAAGATTACTTTGTTATCCATGTCGCAAAGCTGACTGATGCTTAGAAGATTATGCTTCAGCCCTTCAACATATGCGACTCTTCTGAAGGAGGTTGTACCATTTGAAAGTATACCATACCCTCGGGTATGTCCTTTTCCATTTCCACCAAAAGTTACAGAGGGACCCTTCTCTTCCTTGTATTCAGCGAGAAGGCTTTTCTTTCCAGTCATGTGTCTAGAGCATCCGCTATCGAGATACCAGATACCCTTCTTAACCTGCAATACAAAGGAAGATTAGTTTTTCTTGGGTACCCACTTGACCATGTATACACATTTGTCAGTGGAAATAGTTGGAATGGAAGATTCAGCAGTCTTCGCAGCATTTGAAGATTCAGCTTTGTCTTTCTTCACTTTGGTTAATTTCTTAACTTCAGTGGTAGGATTCACCTTGACCTGATTTGCACCAGGGTTGGTCTTCTTTGCCTTGGGGGCAATCTTCACCTTAGCTATCTTTTCAGCTTTGGTGGTTGTGGGGCACTTACTAGCAATATGATCGGTAAGTCCACAGTGATAACATTTCCTATAACTAAAAGTAGTTCTAGGACCATTTGAATGCTGAGCTTTTAATTTCAAATTAGAAGTGACAGCACCAAGTAAGCTATTGGCTTTAGAAATGGGACGAACATTCAGTTCTTCAAATTTCTTACCAAGGACATCCAATTTGAGTCTAGGAGTAGATCGCTGAATAAATCCAGATATCTGCTTCCTTGATCCAGAGGGATGAGCCACTGAAGCTTTAGAAGCATTCAGTTTTGGTACTAAGGTACCCTTCTGAGGATTCTGGTAAATAACAATTCCTTTACCTTTGTCTTTACAGACAGAGGTAGGTTTTGAATAAACCATTTTCTCCTTGCCTTTTGAGGAGGTAGGAGTTTCCTCAGGGATTGGTGTAACGGACGAGGAGCACTGAGAAGATGAAGTATCAGCGACTGAGGATACGAACGTTCCAAATTTAAGCATTGAACGCTCAGTGGTTGGTTTTGGAGTTTCATATTTGTAACCCAAACCACGTTTATCACTCAGGGGAATCTGAGACTTTATTATCTCAGTGATCTTTGTTGAAGAATTACACCATCCTTCAACAGTAGCTTTTTCAGCCTTTAATGCAGCGATAGCTTCTGCTCGTTCAATTTTGACTAGCTGATTTAAATATACTTGATCTTTAAAATCTTCTTCAATTTTAGAAAGCTTTTCTATTTGAAGGTGGCAGTTTTTAAGCTTTTCAGCGAGATCAAGATTTTGGTTTTCAACCACAGTTTTTTCGTTCATGGCTTCGTATAAACTTCTAGTCAAGAGATCGATCTTACGGAGACTATCAGCTTCATCAATATTTGCAATATTGGTAAAGAAGGAAGGTGATACCTGAATAGCAGAGGTTGAAGTATAGGGAATGTTTGAACTTTCTTCCTCTTCTTCAATCTTGGCCATAAGACATAGATTTGCTTCATCATCTTCAGAGTCAGATGATGATGCTTCTTCATCAGAAGCAGCCCAATCATAGTTAGCCATCAGGCTTTTACTCTTCTTCTTAAAGCTTTTCAGCTTAGCATATTTTTCTTTCAGCTTTGAATATTTGTCATCTTTATTCCTTGGAACAAAGGATTTCTTTGTAAAAGCTGAGGGTCTAGAAACTTTCTTAGACCTGCACTCGTTAGCGAAATGTCCTGTCTTTTCGCAGTTAAAACAAGTAGCAGTAGCCTTATCAACAAAAGCTGACGATCTAGGCTTGTCAGTTATGGAAAGAGGTTTGTTCTTTCTAAACATTTTCTTTTTGGAAAATCTCCTGAACTTCTTAGTTAGGAGAGCCAAAGATTCATCATTATCTGAATAATCAGAATCTGATGACCTTTCAGAGTTACTTTCTAACTCAGTGATAGTGACCGAGGGTCGCTGAGTAGAAGGTTCCTCTGAGATTAAAGCAACAGGGGTGCTTTTGGAATCTTTTACGAGATTCTTCTTAAGATGGCTCGATTGCTCATGATTCAGCAACGTGCCATATAAGGTTGAAAGGGTCATTGATTTTAGATCCTTTGACAGCTTGAGACACATAGCATAATTGTCCCAGCTTTCAGGTAAACATTCTAGAAACTTTGTCAGTACTTCAAAGTTAGAATATTCCTTACCAACAGTTTTCAGATCTATAATTAAACAATTAAAACGTTGGTGAACTTCAGAGAGAGATTTATTCTTACCAGAAATGAAGCTTTCGTATTGTCTTACCAGGTTGATCTTTCTTGAGTCCTGGACTTCAGACGTTCCTTCATACTGAACACATATTGTGTCCCACATGGCTTTTGATGTTTTCAGATTCATGACGGAATGGTAGACTTCGTCAGGAAGAGCCATGGATAGTATGGATCTGGCTTTTGTATCTATAGCCACTTTCTTCTTATCTTCGTCAGTCCATTGAAAGATTTCCTTAGGTACCAGCCTTTCTGGAATAGCAGGTCTATTCTCAGCGGCTGGAACAGCAGCATCAATTCTTACAGGGATGAACGGACCATTCTCGAGATAGTAAGGCATAGTAGGGTCTACACCTTCTAAGAAGAGTGTCATCCTATTTTTCCATAAGTTGAAGTTATCTTTGGAAAATCTAGGGGGTTTAGCAAGAGAACCATTGTCTATATAATTTGTGTTTTTGTTGGTGGCCATTTTCAGATAATAGCAAGGAAGAGAAATATCTTAGATTAGAGCTTGTTTATGAGATTAAACAAATCTGCTCTGATACCACTTGTTGGTCCCGAAGGCCTATACAAGTTTGTAGAAGGGGGGGGGGGGGTTGAATACAAACACACAGATTTTACTTTTCTAAATTGTTTATTGATAAATCATTAACAATTTACAGCTTGTTGCGGAAACAAGATTAAGGATAAACCTAAATCTAAACAAGTTGGAACATTAAGGTTTCTTGCACTAAGAGAGATAAGGAAATTACTAATAATAACCTATCTTGAGATAAGAGATTGAACTTGTCCAGAGTTAGCATGTTTGGTGTGTGTGAGAGAATGTAAGGCTTAACAGGTTTGACGATATAAAGCATAAGCATGAAACTCAGATTCTTCGTTTAAGTCCTTAAGATGTTAAGGAAGATCTCAACAAGAGACTTCCTTTTATACTACTCTAGGGGACCATAAAGCATGAGCTACTAGTAGACCGGATGGCATGAACAGTTGTACGTGCTGTATTGTATTTAATGTCGCAGACGTCTATGTTGTACTAAGCCCTATTGAGTCCACTCAGAGTTTGACACGTGTTGAAGTTGGACAGGGCATGCTACCATGCAAGTTGATGAACGGATCCAGTAACAGTAGCAAGATATTTCTTCAACAGTGGCAAGATATTATAAATATCTTCCAAGTCTTCAGTCTGAACCGCAGAGGCTCTGTAAAGGGTTACAGAGGTTCTGAGGTCTGGTCTTCTGTAGAGCAGTCTTCACCGGGTTCCGAGCCTTTGGTCTTCTTTGTGCGTAAGACAGAGGTTCTGTAGGACACCTCTGTAGCTTCTGTAGCTTCTTGACCTTGATCTTTCGGAAGTGGCAGAGCCTCTGTAAGAGGCTTTCTTCACTTAGCCTATTTTTCACTACTTCTAAATAATTCTACGATTAGGAAGATTGAAGCTAACAGATGTCAACTCTCCAACCGCATTGTCCATCTTTGAAACGAATTTCATTAACATCTCCTCTAATCCGGAATTCTTCTCCCCTCCTTGTCCTTCTTCTTGCCTCCTTTGATTGTAACCTAGAGGACGATAAACATTAGTAGATTGAGTAGAAGAGTTAGAATTATTATCGAATTGGTTCTGTTGTTGCTGGAACATGGTCTCTTTCTGTGCATTCTGAGGTTGGCTCTACGAGAAACTGGGATGTCGTTTCCATCCCTCATTGTAAGTATTCGAGAATGGGTCGTTCCTCGGTCGGTTGTTGCGGTTTTGAAGGAATTGCACTTGCTCCGGTGGAGGCATTTCTTGAGAGGAACCAAATGGCTCTTGACAGCCCATATCTCCTTGGAAGGACGGTTGAATCGCCGTCCCTTTCAGCTGATTTGTAATATCCGCCAACTGTGATTTGATAGCTTTCCGTTCATCATTCTCTTGCACACTCGCCACCCTCCTAGTGGCTGCCCGAGGTGTGGCATAGTTATGTTCCGCGAGATTCTCAATCAGCTAATACGCGTCCTCGTATGACATATTCATCAATGCACCACCAGCAACGGCGGTGAGGTCATTCTTATGTTGTGGATGCAGTCCTCCAAAGACCGTTTGGATGACCATCCATTCTTGCAAACCATGGTGAGGGCACTTTTTCAGCATACCCTTGTACCGCCCTGAGGCCTCATATAATGACTCCTGATCCCATTGGGCAAAGTGAGTGATATCTGATAGCAGTTGGGCCGTTCGCCCTGGTGGAAATAATTTATTCAGAAACGCAATCACCGTCTCATTCCGTGTACGAATATGCCCCATTGGTAGACCCTCTTCCCATTCAATAGCCCGACCCCTCAGTGAAAACGGAAAAAGTCGGAGTTTGATTGCATCCGGGTCAACTCCATTCACCTTGAAGGTGTTGCAGATCTTCTCGAATGTTCTCAAGTGGCTGTGTGGGTCTTCAGTTGCTGCTCCTCCGAACATGTTTGCTTGCACCAATTGAATGGTGCCAGTCTTGATTTCGAAGTTGTTCGCTGCGATTGGAGGGACATATGAGTCTCTCTGTGCGGCTCCCATGTTCGGGTTGGCAAAATTTCTCATAGGAATCCTTGGTGGTTGTACTCGGTTGTTGGGATTCCGGATGTTGTTATTCTGATTAATCGGAATCTCGTTGTTGAGTAGGCATGGGAATCACGCCCGACCCATCGGGTAACCCGGTCCACCCACCCCGGTCGGGGACGGGGATTCCCCGCAAAACCGGGTATCGGGGACGGGGACGGGGACGGGGATCCCCGTTTTTCTAAAACTGGGGATGGGGACGGGGACGGGCATCTCACTCCCCGCCCCGCCGGGTACCCGTATTTTATAATATGCATAATATATATATATATATATGTATGTATAATATATATAATCTGAAAATATATATTTAAATATATAATAATATTTTTTTAATATATAATAATATATATGTATAATATATATATTATGTATTTTATAATATTTTTTGTATTAAAAAAATTCCGATCGGGGAAAAAATCCCCGTTGGGGATCCCCGTTCCCGGTGGGGATGGGGATGGGGATATGATGATATTCCCCGGCGGGGACGGGGATGGGGATGAATATAATGATCGGGGACGGGGATGGGGATTGAGGTCCCCGCCCCATACCCGCCCCATTCCCATGCCTATTGTTGAGATTGTTGTGGTTGAGATTCTGGTTGATGGGAATTTCATTGTTGTTAACCGGAATCTCGTTGTTGTTCACAGGAATCTCGTTGTTATTCACCGGAATCTCCTCATTCACTGGAATCTCCCAATTGACGGCATTCTCTTGATTATTGACACGGTCCATTTTTTGCTGAAGTCTGAGTCTAGCTTGCCTCCTTAGTCTCCTTGCAGTCCTTTCAATTTCAGGATCAAATGGTTCGAGTTCACCAGAGGAACTCCTCCTTAGCATAAACTAGAAGTGATCTGCAGCAAAGAATATAGTACAATTTAGCCCTCGTAACAATGTAGTAGCAAGAAACTTGGATCAAAATCGTGAATAAGGAGAAACAAAAACAAAAATAAAATTGCAATAAAAGAAAATGCTCAATATAATAATTCCTACAGCTGGTAGTGATATTAACACAAAACAAGTTCCCCGGCAACGGCGCCAAAAACTTGATAGGCAGGTTTGCACCCCCTTTGACTAACCGCAAGTGTACGGTGTCGTCTCAAGTAATACGTACGGAAATACGAGTATTGAACCCAAAGGAACCAGGTGTTAAGTACCGCAATGACTGTAGTTACTATTAACTGAACGGTGGAAATTTTGATTTGGTTTGAGTGTTAAAATATCTTGACTAGCAAAGCGTGTAAAAGTAAGGAAAGTAATTGGTAGTAGTGTTGAGAGAGAGAGGATGGAGGGTTGGAATCCGAATGACATCAATTAATGAGACTTCAAAGTGATTTATAAATGATTAAAACGATTAGTGACTTGTAAAAACTGAACTCGTTACACTTCTTCAAGCTGCACCGAGACTTAACTTAATTAACGTTGCTTATCTTTCGATCTTACAATTGAATTAAGTTAAAGTGACTGGTTTAGAACACAACACCGAAGGAATTGGTATATCTCTATCCAATTCCTCTCGGTGGCTATTGAAATTGGCCTTAATCTTGATATTTCTATCGAACAACTCAAGAATTATCAAATCATTTAACAAGTGATCAGTTGGTTAAAAGCATTACACATAATTTCAAAAGCGTCATCCATCTATTAAAACCAAAATATAAATCGTTCAAAAACTACATCTATGAATCATCCATCATCCAACCCCCCAGCATGTAGTTTAGCTCATGTTGGGGGTGTATAAAAGAAACTGAAAGATTACAAAAGAAGTAAATGAAACCATGTTTGAAAAGTTCTGTAGAAAAAGATAAATAACTCCCTGAGAAGAATCCCTTCCACGATCACGTACTCAATCGTTGTTTTCTTCCAATCGATCTCTCGTCACCTCTGTCTTCGTGCTCTCAATCTGCTCCCAAAAATCGCCTTCTCATTTCCAGTCGCCCCTAGTCTAACTGATAACCCTAAAATGAAAAAATAGGGCTTTAAAACGTATCTGGTAGTTGCCGCTAGTTCTAGCGCTACTTGGGTCGCGCCAAGGTCGCGCCACACTCTGAAAAACACGGACATTGGAAACCGCGCGCATCATGGCGCTAGCTGGGTCGCGCCACAAAGTGCGCCACCCTCTGGACCGGTACTCTTTAATTTCCGCGTGCAACACGGCGCTAGCTGGGTCGCGCCAGCCTCGTTTCTCTCCGACTTCGTCTTTTTCCAGATTTCGAGCTCTTTCTGCGGAAAATATACGCGATTCTCTTTATTTCTCTTCCAATCTGATTAACTGTACATCTCATGAAACTCATCAGTAAAGGTCACTATTTTACTTGAAAACACCCAACAATCACTCGCTTCGATAGTTAAAATAATGTCGAAAACCGACATTATCATTCGGGTACTCAAATGCTTGAAAATGTGGAAACTAATGTTGAAACGGGTACTGGTAATGTTGGTGGTACTCAAGTGAATGAGAGTGAGGATTTGGGATTTCTGAATGTTGTTAATCCTACGGTTGAAAAGCCTGATGGATGTGACAACAGGACGTTTGAGGAACGAATGGCAGATGATTTTATTCAAGATGTTATATATGTTGATTCTGAAGATGACCCGGAGATAACAGTTGTAAAGATCAAAGAAGAATTGGATGGTGTGTTTGATGGGGTAAATGTGCAACTGGGTTCAGATTCAGAGAATGAAAATGAGAATGCAACTCAAGTGCCTGATCCAGTAATTGACGTACCTGTGATTCCTGACTTGCCTGAAGGAAAAATAAAAGATCCAGTGTCTGAGGCTGAAATGAGAAATCTTCAAATGTTAGTTGATAGAGAGGCCTTGATTGAAAGAAGAGGACACAGAATTGGCATTATTACTCCATTTCAAGAAGATATCCAGAGTGATCTATTCGTAAAAGTCATTCAGCCAATTGATAAGGTAAAATTGTATTCCATTGATAAGCTTTCCCAACCTCACCAGATTGAATATCTACACATGATAGGCAACAAAGATCGTGAACTTGATTGTGTGAGAACAGATAAAGAAATAGTGAAGATCAACAAGATAGAATCTGAAAAGATTCTAATTGTCTTCTATCCGAGATTCTATGTTTACATAACTAATGGAAAGGAATGGAACTTCAGTGAAGCCGACTTCAAATCATTAACCCGTGAAGACTTCTTCCGGTTATATGATATTCTTGCACGGATGCCAAACAAGAATATTACCTATTCTGAAGCTTATCAAGCAGTCAAAAGATTCATGAAAAACTTGGTCAAACTGGCATATCTGACAGACTTTCAAATGGCATTGGAAGGAAATCAGATTAGAGTGAATACTAGAAGACCAAACAGAAACTTGCCAGATATACAAGGTATTCCACTCTATACCGTGTTAGAAAAACCAGAATTTGGTGTTGTCTATCACAATACTAGAAGACCAAACAAAAACTTGCCAGATATACTTACCGGATGAAACACACATATTCACTAGATGAAACAGACCGATTCACTAGATGAAACACACAAAATATGGGAAATCAAACACAAAAAACCCCAAATCTAGTAAAAGACTTCCACTCTTGAAAAAACCCTAAAAACAAGAAATTTTATGGAGAAATCCACACCCACTCATTGAAAACCAGAGGACAGTGACAAAATCTTGTAGTTGCAAGGAGGGGTTCATCGGAAAAAATTGAAAACCAAACATACCTCTAAATCTTTAACTATTGCATCCCCTTGTGTGATTGGATTGACACAAAAGATATTATCTTTTTATTCAATTTCCATTGGACATCAATATAATATGCAATTATGCACATATAATTGATCCTTTGCACAGATATCCAAGTGTCGATGGTTAAGCTAATCCGCTGTGAGTGTTCCTTAAAAAACTTTTAAAGCTATTCCGCTCTTCATAATACATAGCAAATATGTCTCCATTAACCGTCCATCTAGACGGTATCTTAAACATAGGACATACTTCAGAAATCCATTGTCTGAACCCCTACCCTCTATAAACTTCAAAGGTAGTTCATCAATAATGATCATGCTAGCGGTTGCTTTCCTAACATTCTCTTGATTAAAAACCCAATTAGTCAAAAAACTTTCATTTTCATAATTCGAAGCGAATGCTAGCATGGATTGTTTAGTCTCTTTGGCGTGAGGGTTTTTAAGGCATGAAAGGGAATGATTTTTCAAGGAGGAAGTGCCATGCTTTTTAGGGTCGGCCACATATGTCTTTCCACAATATTTGCACTTTCCTTTGATCAAATTAACCCCCCCCCCGGCCTATTTTTTTTCAAAGTGATCCCATACAAATGACCTTGTTACCATAATTTTACGCTTTTTTGTTTCAGGTGGTGCACTACTATCGACTTGCGATTGAGACATTCCAAATTACAATCAAACAAAATCACTGTAATAAAAAGGAACATAAAACTATCAATTTACCAAATACCAATCTACTTAACAATATACCAAATACATTTAGCTTTCTATGAGTTATATACATTTAATAGTGAACTCAAGTGAAGTATGCCCACATGGAAATTGGAAACATCTTTTATTAGTCAAACAAGAATAAAATACTACACCAAATATCAACCAACCACATACCCCAAATGAAAACAAAAAGGAAGTAATTAAATTCCAGACATGGAAAAAAGAATACAAAATATATCATGTTCCACACAACCTACTTGCTTAACAGTTAGCATATGCAGCTACGCTCGCATACATTGTTGTAATATGGTTAACAAAACTAAACCAACTATAAAACGACTATTAGGGAAAGTTTTATCCAATAGCTCTAGCCCTTTACATTGCATAATACACAAAACAAATACTACAACTTCTTTGCAATAGATTTTTTTTTGGCTTAGTTGTAAGCTTGAGTGAAGTAACAACTAACAAATGCTTGAGTGGAAACAGTGAACTCAAGTGAAGTAACATGACTTCTGGTTAAAGATTAGAAAATACGGCTAAATTAAAGAGTGATACCAATCGAATGTACGGACTAAGGTTTGACTTCTGAGGGAGCACAGACTGAAGATCGAATGTCCATGGTGGTGGTGGTGTACTGGTGTCAGGTGGTGGCGACGTTGGAGGGAGGCTGGGAGCACCGAGTGAGGTCGTGTCGGAGGGTGTCCTTCGTCCAATTGTCCGTTCGTACTTCGTCGCTCGCGATGGTTGTCTAAGAGGTAGTGAGGTCGATTTGAAATTAGGTTTTAGAAAATAGAATTCAATTTGGTATTTATATTTTATAAATATTAATTTTTATAAAAAACAAATTGAATATTCGAACAGGTCGGGTGGGTAAACCCTAAACCCAACCCAATCCTACATATCCGTAAAAATTTTCAGGGAAGGAACTCAGGTGGTCGGTTTTCAGGTTGGCTATTTTGGCCTGAACTACGTACGGGTCAGGTCGGGTCGATTCGGATGAATCGGGTTGGACAGGTTTTGCTCGCCCTACTTAGCTAATTGAAGATCCTCATTTGGACACCCATTATGAAAGTAACATCTTTTTTGTTACTTAAAGATGCCACGTGTCAAATAGGAATCGTCTCTCATGGCTCGTAAGGCCATCCGTACCCCAGCGGGTTGGGGGTGCGGGTAAAGCCACCTGGCCAGCGGGTTCGGCGGCTACCGGGTACGGGGGCAGCGGGTTCGGCATGCGGGTTCCCCACCCCGCTGCTACCCGAACACTTTCTCAATTTTTCAATTTTTTTTTTCAACGGCTATATATCAAACGGCTCTTTTTCAATTAATTTTTTTTTCAATTTAAACACTATAAATCAACCTCAAATCTCATCCATTTTTCACACCAAAATTTAAACACTCACCTCAATCCTTAAATATTTTCTTTCATTTCTTTCAATCCGATATAAACTTTATGGATTCGCCACCCGGTTCATCGTCCGCTTCTTCATCATCCATTGACACCGACGAGGAATTCGGTCAACTATTTGATCGTTATGCCGATTTGTTGCAAGAAGCTGTAGATAACAGATGAAACACAAATCACTGAGGGACAACGCGCGACAAATGTTCGAGAAGTCAAAAACCGAGAGACTCATAATAACCTTCGTTCGGATTTGGTCGAACATATTTGGCGTATCCGACTTCCCAACAACGACGACGAGTAGATTTTTAATATTTTGTAATTTTTAATTTTATTTTGTAATTTTATTTTTAATTTTATGAATGTTATGATTTTTTATTAAAAAATTAGATGAGGTGGCACGTGGGTTCAAGAGGTTCAAAAGGTTGGGATACAGAATTTGTGGGTTCAAAAAGTTTCAAGAGAGTTCAAAGTGGAAAGCTGATGTGGCGCAGAAGGTTCAAAAGGTTCAAAAAGTTTGAACCTGGGGGTACGGATGGCCTAAGCCACGTTTCTCCCAGGTTACTGTAAGATTACAGAAACAACCTTTTTCATCTTCCGAACTCCGGTTCACGTTCTGTAAATTTCGTGATTTGGTGAGGGCAATTTCGTCAAAAGAGGAATAATATGTTTTTCACCAATAATTTCAAATTCAGTAGCGTTTGCGCCACAACGCACAGAAAATGAACTACGAGCAAAGGTTAATCGCCGCCGCTAAGTATGTATTCGACGGAGACGCACGCGCCGCCGTGGAGGCTCAAGTCAACTGTTCCGACATGGGTATTAACGCGACGCTTAAGCCTCACCAAATCGAAGGACTTTCGTGGCTTATACGACGATATCTTATCGGTGTCAACGTTATTCTCGGTACGGGATTTACTTTTCAAGTTCGTTTCAGTTTACAAGAACTAGAATTCTACTCGCCTGCAGCGCGATACATCTATGTTATTTTAGTGTTTTTTTTTGTATTTATCTATTTTATAAAAGGTTTTTGTATGGTTTTGAGAAGATTTTTTTTATAAATTCGTTTAATTCAACTTAAGTTATGTTTATTAATGATGTAATTTATATTAGGTTTAATAATGTAATATTTTTATAAATAATAATCAAGTATTATTATAAATTATTTATCTTTAAAATGAGATGTTTTTCCGGTATTTGGTTATGTTTATTAGTTAGTTAAAGAATTCAAACATGTTTAAAAAGTTGTGTCCGTGCATTATCTACTTTTAATATTGAATTTTAACTTTTCTAAGTAATATGCATCAATAAATAGTACTTGATGCATAAAAGTTTGTTTGTAAGAGTTTTTCTTAAATACTTTATAATATAGTATAGATTGTGGTGATTTGGTTGTTTCATCTGTTTTTGCAGGAGATGAGGTATAGTTGCATTTGTACCTGGATACTGGAAGCCTGCAAAGTTTGATCGATTTTTTAGTTACATTATAATTGTTGAATCGAAATCATTAACAAAAAGCATATTCAATACTCTGAGCTCTAGTTTGCTTGAGGAGTTGCACCATTTTATGTTCGTGCTTGAATACTTGATGTTCCAAGCTTCTAAAGTAGCTTTTAGTTCAGATTATTGCTTTCTCAAATTTCTACTGTATTTGTGTTTTTTATCCATATCTTTTTACTATCCCAATTGGTAGACTTTGCTGTAAAAAAGCAATTTTAGTAGTCTCTGTTTAGTGATTCGCATATGGAAGTACATCTCATTTCGGGTTAACATCTAGTTGTTGTCATCTTTATGATAGGCACTAACCCTCGCCCAAGCCCAATTATAAGTTGCATATTTTAGAAAGGTTAATTATGGTATTGATTATGTAATAGTTAATAAATAGGGAAAGGAGAATAGGGTATGGCGAAAAATATTGAGTTTGTTTTTGGGAGAGTCTAGCATCTTGAATAGCTAGTTATCTATCTTTTTCTTGTTAATCAAGCACCCAACTATTATTTTTTCTACATTTCTTTTATTTTAATCGTTTAGTAAATTTGGTTCTTATCACTTTACCATCAAAATTTTGCCACATCTGTAAAATATAAGACAATTGTACTAAAACGCTTTCTTGATCTTCAAAAGTGATAGTTGATGCTGCTTATTGGACACTCATATAGCATGTAAATCTTTTCTTTTGCTTTATATTTAGTGTTCTAATTTGGGATGTGCTTCAAGCTTTCTCTGTAACGAACAATGCATTTCGCTAATCTTGATTGATTAATGAAATCCTAGGAGCTTAAAGCATGTATGAGATGCTCTATCATTCCATTTTATTAAGTTCTTCTGCTCAGCCTTTAAATTGTTATTGGCAGATGGGGCTTGGAAAGACTTTGCAAGCTATTGCCTTTTTGAGCTATTTAAAGTTTTGTCGAGGCTTAAATGGACCCTTCTGTGAGCAATGAAAAACTGTTGTGTTAATTGTAATATAACATGTTTTGATCATTATTACGTTCTTAAACATATGATTTCTTCTGCAGTGATACTGTGTCCTCTAAGTGTGACTGATGGCTGGGTATCTGAGGTAACCAAATTCGCCCCAAAGTTGAAGGTTCTGCGTTATGTTGGAGAAAAAAAATACAGACGTGCTTTGAGAAGGGAAATGTATGAACATGTGGAAAAACAATCATCATCGCCCAATGTAAGCACCTCTTCTGGCTGCACCTGCTTGCCGGCTAAGGGACTGTTTACCAAACGCTTACCCAAATAAGCACTTACCAAGTCACAAATGAATATGGCAAGGACCAAGAATCTTACCCGGTAAGAGCAAAGGCCAGGACCAAGAGTTTTACCCGGTAAGTGAGGGTGACGACTCTTACCATGGTTAGCGCTTACGAGGTAAATTGTTGCATACAATACCATTTTGGTGGACTAAAATCTTACACGGTAAGTAAGTGATAGTGTTAAATTTTGCAAGTAAGCACTTACCGGGTAAGCATTTGGTAAACGCCCCTAACTAGTAGCTAGCGGAACTAATCTTTTTGGACCTGAATGCATATGCTTACACGTGGTTGAATAATGCAGGTTCAGGCCTTACCTTTTGATGTGCTCCTTACGACATATGATATAGCATTAACTGATCAGGACTTCCTTTGTCAAATTCCGTGGTATTATACTGTTATTGATGAGGCGCAAAGACTTAAAAACCCTTCCAGCGTAGGTTTAAGATTTTGCTAGTTAATTTAATTTTCCAGTGAAAAGGAGTATATCATTATATCTATGGTTTCATTTATAGTGATATGATGGGATAACATTAAGGAAAATGATTTGTTACAATTGTATAACTAATTTCATATATTTGTATAGCTTAAATCTAGGGCCAGTTTTGACTAGGGGTGTTAACGAGACGAGTCGAGTCGAGTAACAGGTTATTCGAGCTGAGCTCGAAAAATAATACCAGGCTCGAGCTCGACTCGAGCTCGATTAATTTTTCAAAGTCGGGCTCGAGCTCGATTAATTTTTCAAAGTTCGAGCTCGATGCTCGTTTATGAGCTCGAACTCGAGATCGATTAACTCGTTTATGTACTCAAGATCGATAATTTTTATATTTTGATTATATAATTTGTAAACATATAAATATGTCAGACTCGAAAAAGTGTATGCTCGAATGGCTCGGCTCGGCTCGACTCGATTCGTAAAGCTTACTCGAGCTTTCGAACGAGTCGAGTCGAACATTGGTGTTATGGAGCTCGACTCGTTAACTTAAGCGAGCTTTATATTGTGTTCGAGATCGACTCGAGCTCGACAACTATTAGGCTCGAGCTCGATATAAACGAGCTCGAGCTCGAGTAGCTCGTTAAAAGCTCGACTCGTTACCACCCCTAGTTTTGACACTATATTTATACAACATGTGATTTTGGAACAGCTGCTCTATATATCGTAAACTATGTACACACAAACAAATCAAGTGCAGAATAGTAATCAGAACATCTTATTTCCTTTTTACCCATTCTTTCGTTTATTTTATATGTGATTAGCTTTTAGTACCCTTAAGGTGTCATGCCACTCCTATAACATGTAAAACTGAAAATTGAAATTCTGAACCATGGTTATATTCCTTAAAGAAGTTGCAGATATCAGGTTAATAATCTTAACAAGTATAAGATATGCTGAAGAAGTGCCCACTAAAGATGACATACTTCTATTTCTGCTGCCCGTCCATAGTATACATATGGCAATTAGCAAGTACCTTTATATCTCTGGTTTCTTAAAGCATTACTGCTTCAGCAGTCTATTATTAATCCAATGATATTTAATTATTATATATTATCCTGCAGCAGAAGTAGACATGTTGATATGATGAGTTACATAGATTTCCTTGTAGTGTATTTCAGCTTCTTGATTTGATCCTTTTCAGGTTTTGTATAATGTGCTTAGAGAGCACTATATCATGCCTAGGCGTCTACTTTTGACGGGAACCCCTATTCAGAATAGCCTTACTGAACTTTGGGCACTCTTGCAATTTTGTATGACTTCAATCTTTGGGACATTGGAGCATTTCTGTGCTACATTCAAGGAAGGTGGAGATTCTTTCTCAGGTTTCATCGTGCTTTTCATAACGTACCATTATCTGCCTTCTCTCAGTGTCACATTTGCTTAAAGTTGACTGTTGGGATATTTGGTACTTCCATTAAACTTCCAGAACATGTATACCAACTTTTTTCTGGCCATCTTTTCTGATTGTGCTAAAACTTTTCATTTGGGTGGACATATATGTATCTTTTTGAGGAAGTGTTGCCATATTTGTTCATTGTTTCTTAGTGTGTTGATGGTCCATGATGTTATCCAGGTTTGACTTCCATCATTTTGTTAGAATTCGATTTTGTAGACCAGAACAGAACACGCCAAACCATACCCCGACCCGACCCGACCCCAAATGTCGGATCGGTCACTCAAGATCTTTGGTCCCTACCGGACCCCATTGGACCCATAAATGATACATTGGACGAATCCGTTGGGTCTTGCAATATCAATAGGTGGAATTATATTTTTCGCTACAAAAGGAATTTTAGCGACCAACTTGCCATCGGCCATGTGCTCTGAATGCCCCCAACCCCAATCCCCCCACCCCAACCCACAACCTAACCCCAATCCAACTCAATCCACTTGGTATGTCCCACTCGGAAGTAGGGTCTCGGGGGAAAGATGTACGCAAACCTGACCTCTACCCAAATAGTAGAGTGATTGTTTTCTTGGAGACCCTTGGTGGAGAACTGAGGGTCTCATAAAGTTTGTCATTTTAGGAAGAAATTGATAAGTGTTTCATAGCATTCGATTTTGTCATGAACTTCAATTATTCCTTCGGTGATTGGACTGATGCTATGAACATACTGTTCTTAAGTATCCTTGTATGTAAGATGTTAATGTGATATAATGTGTTTGAATCAATGGCCGCCCATTGACTATTCCACTTTTTTTTCTTAAGCAGGTAAAGGTGCACCTATAGTTAAGGAGAAGTTCAAAAGCTTAAAATATATTTTGGGAGCATTCATGCTTCGAAGAACAAAATCTAAGCTTATTGAGACCGGAACCCTCTCTTTGCCACCTCTTACTGAAATCACCTTGTAAGTTGCTTACAATGGCTGTTAATTATTCATGCTCAATTTCATTTCATGTTCCTCTTTCTGAAAACCGTTGGATCTCATCTCATTCTTTATAATTCGGTTAAACTATATTTAGACTGGTAAATCATATATAAACCACCAAGTGAATGGGAAGCCTATATCTGGCATGCCTGCGTATAATTATATATGTGAAAAGGGAAATCTAACTAGAATAATCAACTTTGTTTTGGTAGGATGGCTCCCTTGGCGACCTTGCAGAAAAGGGTATATTTGTCAATATTAAGAAAGGAGCTTCCTAAGCTTCTGGCATTGTCTTCTGGGACTTCTAATCAGCCATCCTTGCAGAATATTGTAAGCCAACTCCGTGGCTATGAAGCTCTTTATGCATGACTTTATGAACATATAAAAGAAAAGTTTTCTTTATGGGATGTTACTTCTACTACCAGTACAGGTTCTTTTCGAGTTAAACTTTCTATACCATATATCATCAAACACTTTATAATGTTCATATATTTTGTTTCCTCCTGTATATATACCGTTTGTGTTTCTTGATCTCATGTACTTGATTGGAGTTTGTAGCTAATTTTCTTTGTTTGAAAATTAGTATTTGATTGCATAAGTTTCTCCTTTTATGCAGGTAATACAGCTACGTAAAGCGTGCAGTCATCCTTACCTCTTTGCTGGTATAGAGCCTGAACCATATGAAGAGGGTGAACACTTAGTTCAGGTAGCATAAACGCAACATATAGTAGGATGTGGTATCAAACTCCATTTTTGATCTTACCTACCAAATGCAGGATTTTTAAATATTGCTGCATGATTTGGAAGCTTAGAGAGGAATCCAATAAATCTCTTGGACTGTTAAAATTGTTGGCTCAACAAAGAAGCTTAATATTTTGTTTGTATGAGTCAGCAATAAATAAGCTTTGGCCACAACATTTGGGATTTATAAGATGTTGTACTGGACTTCTGCTGATTTGTAACTTTGATTTTGACGATTTGTGTTTGTTTATTATTCTTTCAGGCAAGTGGAAAACTTATAGTCTTGGACCAGCTACTTGAGAAGCTACGTAAAGCTGGACATCGTGTTCTTCTGTTTGCACAGATGACACATACACTTGATGTATTGCAGGTATCTTTCCTTTGGTTGCTTACAAATGAAAAATAAATCTACATATTTGTATTGTTTAAAATTTTGAAATACAGGACTATATGGAGTTGAGGAAATATCCTTATGAGCGTCTGGATGGATCCATTAGGGCTGAAGAGCGGTTTGCTGCAATAAGGAGTTTTAGCCAACAGTCAAGTTCCAATTCTGAAGCATCACATGACAGTGCATTTGTCTTTATGATTTCCACCAGAGCAGGAGGCGTTGGCTTGAATCTTGTAGCTGCTGACACGGTGAACCTTCCCTATTTTTAAAAAATAACTACAAATTTTTTTTATTATAATCTTATCATGGGATTTTATTGATATTTTATTTCAGTTAATAAAATTTTGATGATTTTATGAAATTATTTACCAACTAGAAGTAAAATAATACATTCGTATTTACCAATCAATCCAAATCGTTTGTTTACTGATGCATACAAAACAAACTGTTTGAATGACTCTTTCCATTCTTGCATGCCAACCAACATGATAAATGATGTTTATTGATAAGAATGTTGTTTTATGTGCAAAGCTTCTTACCCATGTTAATTTAGTATAAGGTAATGGGCATCGTTTTAATCAAGGAGTTGTTGGTAGGCTAATGTAATTAATATAGACACAATATACTTTCTTAGAACATGGAATTCTTTTTTTTATTATTACTACTAAAAAGAGATGAATAATGTGGATTTAAATACTTTCTGGACAACAAGCTACGGAAATTGGAGCATTATGTACTGTAAATTCATGTAAAATGACAAGAAAATACTATGAAGCATATATGCATACGAAGCTATCTATTACAGATTGGGGATGCAATCCTGTTATACTGTGAAAATGACGTGAAGTCCCCACAAATACGGTGCTGTGTCGATACAGCTATGAGCAGCTGTTCAAAACAGTACCAAATAGTCTAGCACAATAATAGTATAGCTTCACATCTATCTGTTCTTTCCATACCTTCACAGTGCACCGGGTCGTTAGAATTGATGGGTCAGGTTCACGGGAAAACCGCAAAAAAATGAAAAACTGAGGAACACTCTGGTAACCGACTGACCATCATATGGACGGTATGCACATGTGCATACAAGTAATTTGTAACATGCACACATGCATATGCACGTGTGCATAAAAACTAGAAAAGAGTTTCAAGTAGTTGTATGCACATGTGCACACTGTCTAGATGAACGGTTACCAGGGTGTTCTTCAGTTTTTCGTTTTTTTTTGAGGTTTTCCCTTGAACCTCCCTCCAGAATTGATTATATGATGTTTGTAAGACTGGTTGTATAGTTGCTTCTAAGGAAATTTCAAGTATTTTCTTCTCTTCCAATTGAAGAAAGTATGTTTTTAGCTTTTGGCCCTGTCAACTCACTCACTAAGGAGGGTCCCAAATGCAGGTCATATTTTATGAGCAGGATTGGAATCCACAGGTGGATAAACAGGCTCTACAGCGCGCACATAGGATTGGTCAAATGAACCATGTGTTGTCGATAAATCTAGTTACTGAGCGCACCGTGGAGGAGGTCAGTCATGATTGATAGAGTAATTGTATATATATATATATATAGGCATGGGATCATGTGAGAAGTGTCATTTTTTATGAGAAGTGTGAGAAGTACTTTTAAACCGCTGATCACTTTTAATCAAATAATCTCCCATGAATTGCAGCTTAAAAGGGAATTGATCCGGTGCATCTCATCCTAATGTTCGTCCATTTCTCATCCAACGGTTGATAACCACTTCTCACCAAATTTGGCACTTCTCACCGGAACCCAACCCTATATATATAGGGGACTCAAAAGTTTTAGATCATAGAATCATAACTTTTTATAATGTTTATTGCAGGTTATCATGCATAGAGCAGAGAGGAAGTTGCAACTGAGCTATGACGTTATGGGTGAGGATACTATAGACAAGGAAAACAAAGATATGGTAGGAATTGCAGCTGGTGATCTGCGATCTGTTGTACTTGGGCTACGTATGTTTGATCCCACCACCGAAACCAAAGAAAGTTCGGATCAACAACTAGACATGTCAAAAGTAAATGCAATTGTCGAAAAGGCAATAGAATTCCGACACGAGAGTGGGAAGGTTGAGATCAATTCAAAGAATGTATTAAGTGGACATGATCTTATTAGAAGCAGCCCATCATCATCTATGGAATTTGACCCCATTCTAGATGAAGCATCATATCTTTCTTGGGTTGAGAAGCTCAAAGAGACATCGGAGACATATGATAACTCTGCATTAGAGGAGCGGACTAATAAGAGATCTTTATCTACTGAGGAGAAGCATCTCAAAACTGAGTCTATTAGGAAGAAAGCTGAGGAGAAGAAATTAGCAAGATGGGAAGCTCAGGGATATGAGTCACTGTCAGTCAAGGATGTTGTGTGCCCTGCAGATCGCAATATCTTGTCCGATTCTGGTTCAGTAAATTTTGTTTATGGAGACTGCACACAGCCGTCGAAAGTTTCTCCATCAGAGTCTTGCATAATATTCAGGTAATTTATTTTTCCTGTTTTTATTGTATTAAATACAAGGACGTAGGTTCAGGGGAAAACCTCAAAAAATGGAAAACTGAGGAACACCCTGGTATGTACTTATGCATACAAGTAAATTAAGTTGTTTTTTGGGTTTTATGCACCTGTGCATATGCACGTGTGCATGATAGAAATTACTTGTATGCACAAGTGCATACCGTCCGGATGGATGAAGGGCTACCAGGGTGTTCCTCAGTTTTCCGTTTTTTTGAGGTTTTCCCCTAAACCTGACCCTAAAGTTTATTAGCAATGAAGTTGTGACTTCATAGCTGTGGGGATGCATTATTGGGCTTCGTTTGTTTCTCTATTTATGAAAAAACAGCTTTGAAATACATTTATTTTGCTACACATAAAGTGTATGTTTTTCTTGCAGCTGTGTTGATGATTCTGGGAACTGGGGTCATGGTGGTATGTTTGATGCACTAGCTAAACTTTCATCGCAAATTCCAAGTGCATATGAGCGAGCTTCTGAATTTGGGGACCTTCATCTGGGTGATCTTCATCTTATAGAAGTTACTGGTCAGCATCTTAGTGTTTAAGATTTTGATTAATGGGCTTGTTAAAGTTTTTTCAAAACATAAGGGGCATAATTGGAAATAGCCCCCAGAGTTTAATGAGACGCTACTTGAGCTAGCTTTTGAAATAACTAGCTTATGGCTAACCAAACGGAGCTTTTTTCAAATAAGCTCAGAAAATAAACTAGCTTATGGTTGACAAACATGGCCTAAATGGTCACAGCTATGACAATAAAATAGTTGTGTGCACTCTTGCACTGATTTTCCTTTGTCATCTTCAAATTAATATCGATATCATGATTTACATTTACACAAACACTTGAACACTCCTCGTGAAAATTAAATCGTTACAGTTTCAATCTTGTTATGCCTATGAAATTTGCAGCATTCCCTTTGTTAGGAAATCTTCAAGTTAGGATTGCATCTTTGCCCATCCTCAGCATGATTATTTCCTTATTATTATTTCATTAATTGAAGGCCATTTAAGGTATTTTGACTAATAGCAAACAATAAGTAAAAGTTATCTGCATATGCTTTTTAGTTCTTTTAAAGGAAGGTTCTTTTAAAGAAGTTTAATCTGACTGTGTAGGTGATAACGAGGAGAATAAAATTGGTGATACTCGTCTGTGGGTAGCTCTAGCTGTGGTGCAAACATATAATCCCAGGCGTAAAGTTCCACGTAGCGGTATCTCTATTCCTGAACTGGAACAGTGCCTGTCAAAAGCTTCATTTTCAGCTGCTCGAAATTTGGGTATGTTTGGTCAACGTTTTTTCTTCTTAACTTGTTGACTTCTCTCTGTGAGGTTTACTTAGTCATGTGGCATATTTGGCAAACTAGCTGTTGGCTGAAGATAAATTAATCAGGTTTGGTAAAAACTAGCTGATAAAGTGATAAGCTAGATGACAATGTGATAAGAACCAAATTTGCTCAATAATTAAAAATAAAAGAAAGGTAGAAGAAACAGCAATCAAATGCTTGATTAACACGAAACAGATAGATAACTAGCTATTCGAGAGGCTAGACTCTCCCAAGAACAAACACAATATTTTTCTCCATAATCTCCTCTCCCCTCTATTCCCTATTTATTAATAACTATAACATAATCGATACCATAAATAACCTTTCTAAATAATGCAACTTATTAATTGCTTATAATTGGGCTTGGGCTAGGATTAGTGCCTATCATTACCCCGCCCCTCAAAGAACCACCTTGTCCTCAAGGTGGGAAAAAATCAAACTGGGATATATTCCAACAATGGACATCAATGATTGTTGGTGGTAGAAATAGTGGTGGCAACATCAATGGTGATAACGACGGTGGCATCAACGGTGGCAGTAACAATGGTGATAACGACGGTGGCAAAAACGGTGATGGCAGTTTCCGATGGCTATCGGCCAACCATCCTTCCCCTTCTTTGATCGTTGTTGTAACGAGGTTGTCATGGCTAGGATTCGTAATTTTTCTTCGGATAGCCTTCTCACGAGTCGGTGTGAATTCTCCAGATACGATCTCCAAATGTGGAGAACCACCCGGATTCGGTTGGGTATCACCGTAGGAATCAGATTTGGAACGAGTTACCTGTACCTCTTTACGAAGATTCGGTATCCCCTCCATTGGTTTCGGATTGAGAATCCGATTGAAAATCGTCATCCGATCTTGGTGATATCGTCGAAGATCCGAAACCATGGATTGGATTTCAAGCATCGCCATCTTTATGGATTCAAACTCATGTGGATTCAAAGCCATGGATTCGGAACGGCTCTGATACCAATTGATAAGAACCAAATTTACTCAATAATTAAAAATAAAAGAAAGGTAGAAGAAACATCAATCAAATGCTTGATTAACACGAAACAGATAGATAACTAGCTATTCGAGAGGCTAGACTCTCCCAAGAACAAACATAATATTTTTCTCCATAATCTCCCCCCCCTCTATTCCCTATTTATTAATAACTATAACATAATCGATACCATAAATAACCTTTCTAAATAATGCAACTTATTAATTGCTTATAATTGGGCTTGGGCTAGGATTAGTGCCTATCACAATGTAAAATGATCTAACAGAATATGTTGAAAATTACTCAATTCTAACATATAAAGGGTATAATTGGAAAAAGTGACCTAAGTACTCCTATTTGTGCAAGTATACCACCGGAAACCAAATGTGCTACTATGACTGTGTACATGATCTGATTATACTCTTGGGGTGGGGTGGTGTGGGCCCCCTCAGGGTTGCCTAATCTCAAATCTAAGGCCTTGTTTGTTTTTCCATTTAAGCTCTTAATCACTACTTATGTCTGATTCAGTCAGACGTTTTATAATTCAGACCGTTTTTTTATTATTATTTTCAGAGCCTCCTATCTCTTAATATGGTTTGGACAAAAAAGTGGTAACCTTGTCTCTTAAACCTCCTCTTATTTCCGTCCAACACCATTATTTCGATTTCAACGTCAAATTTGACCCAGATGCACTTTGCAAAAACGCAAAGCACGAAGATTGTACATCCGTGTGTTGGCTTTCCAGAACATTTTAAATCGCTTAAATCTGGCTGTGTGATATGATTAAAACTCCGCGGCCTCACAAATCTGCTTCTTTTTTTTTCATTTCATCCTTCGATTATGGATGCTCACTTACATTGACGTATTTAAGTTGATTATACATATTCAACGTTTGTCAGTTTACAAAAACAAACAGTTTTATTGCTTCAGACTTCAGCACCACCTCCTAAAAATCAGAAGTGAAATCAGACTTCATACTTCAACACCTCTTAATAAACAAACGCCACCTAAGCTTTTTAGGTCAACCAACTTAATTTGACTGCTCTGTGTAAATTATGATTTTCCATTCTCATTGTTAGCTTACTTGTTATATTTTTGTGTTTTCTTTTCCGGAAGCTTCGGTCCACATGCCACGAATTGGTTATCAGGATGCCTCAGATCGGTCAGAATGGTACTCAGTTGAACGTCTTCTTCGGAAATACGCTGCTTTATACGGCATAAAAATATACGTGTAAGTCCTTCCATAACCACTCCACAAGTATAGGTGACGTTTTTCCATAAATATTGTTTTGGCATCTTTTGTTCATTTTCCATTGTGTAGCCTCCCTTGTCTAGTTGCAAGTAGCAAATTACTTCCACTATTTCAAAAATAGGATCTAAATTTGACTTTTTGACTTCCGAATTGGTCAATCTCGACTTCAAAGTTGAAAGTAGAATCGTTCTAGTTTGGAACAATGTGATTGCTAACCACAAGGGTGGTGGCGTGTTGGCAAGGGCTTGGGGGGATGTGGTGGAATATCCCATTCACCCCGGGTTCGAGTCCAGGCGTCAGCACTTTGTGGCCAGACTTAGTCTCAGACGGCCGCTTTGTTTGTTTGTTTCCAAATTGCCAAGGATGTAGTCTAGGCAAAGCCTAGATGAACCTTATCCAAAAAAAACAATGTGATTGCTAACCCTAAGGGTTCCTAGATCACTGGTTCAAAATCTCCTTTAGGGTACAGAAGGGTTTGTCTTACTGTTAACTTCAGGGTTTAGGATAGTGTAAATTGGCCAAGACACCCAAGGTTAAAAGAACATTGTAATTGCTGCTTTAAACCACAGGTTTTAGATCTTCTAGCCAGGTACAAGTATTGATTTTGTTCGCAATGAGTATGCAATTAGCAATTATTCAACACGACTACCAAGCAATGTATATATATATATTATAAAAAGAATACGTAATTTTTATATCGTTTGTATAGTTTTTTTCATCCTCAAATCTTTTGTTCCGTGGATTTCTTGTTTATATCTTCGCACATCACATGGGATTTAGAATCATATCTCCAGTTCTTTGTGGTTAATTTAAACGAGACCCATAAAATGATAATGTTGTTGAAAATCGAGAGTAGTATGATTTACACAATTTTTATTCATGATTTGCAGGTATTACTTTCGAAGATCCTCTTGAGTTTGGATTCTGGAGGTATACATACTTGGGTACTTGTAAAATGTGTAAGATAAACATGTCTAGCTATATTTGGTACCTGATACAATGTTATTGTAGAAGTGAGCAAAAACCGAAGCCTTTAACTAGTTCTAACTAGGCATGGTTTTAGCCGGTCCTTCCACAATTGGTCCTTGGCCCCTGCCACCCATCACAGTCTCTCCGGTCTTGAAACTTGTTAGAGCGTCTCCGGTAGATTTTCTAAAATGAAGAAAATGAAGATTGTGGACTAATTTTAACTCCAACCGATTATCAACTTGGATTCAAATTGCCAAGTTGAAAACTTATATTATCCTTTCCATATAAACTAATCAAGTTTTAAAAAGATTTATTTCAATAGGAAAAAAGTATTTTTAAAATTATGTTAAAATATAATTATTTTTATAATTAAATAAATTATATAAAAGCGGGTATTTTTATCTCATATATGTATATATATTGTTCTTGTTTAAACCTTTTAATCAAATAAAAACTCGATGATTTTTGATAATTGTAAGAACCATTTTGAACCACTCATTTAAAATAATTAATTATATTTATTAAATGAAATGGATGATTTAGTAATTTAACATATTTATTGACATTAAGGTGGCGTTTGTTTTTTAAGGGGTGTTGAAGTCTGAAGTCTGATTTCACTTCTAATTTTTAAGAGGTGGTGTTGAAGTCTGAAATCTGAAACCATAAAACTGTTTGTTTTTGTAAACTGACAAATGTCTAAAGTCTGAAATCACAAAAAAACACAGATGATCGTTAAAAGGTGATCGTAACTACTTTCAAAGGATAAAGTGGAGTATCAATCATATTCAAACAAAACCCATCTTTCAAAATCTCATCCACATACAAAGATCTATCACCTAATCTTGATTCAACATATTTCAAATAATCACATTGTCTAATCAATCTCCTTAACACATCTTCTCTTAATTTATAACATCAAACAAATGTTGAGCTGTGGCTCGATCAACTGATCTTCCAAATCTTCTCCAGATCCTAATTTGAACCTTATCGCGAAGATGACCATAACCATCTTGCAACATGGCTGCAAACACAGAACACCAAGCGCCAGCACCGACGCTCAAAATTCTCAAAGGATCATTGTCTGTTTTACCCAATAATTTCCGAAGCTCGTCTACTTTTTCTTCAAGGAACCATTACAAGTTCTGAATAATTTAACGATAAACACAACCTCTAATGAACGGAAGTTTCTAATGTGTTTGGTTTTCTTTACCTGAATAAACTAATATCTTTGATACAAGTATTGATATATAAAGTATTTGAAAACGACGAAATAGAACAGCGGTGGTGGTGAAACCGTGAAAACGTGTTTTCTATATCGATTTCTGGACAGATCATTTCCTCCATAACTATGTTTTCAGGCCCATCATCTTCTGCTCTCAAGTCTGACCACACACATCCACCTAAATACAAGAAGAATAAAAAAACAAAGTATGGATTTCTAAGTCCTCTCTCGAGCATTCCAATGACCAGCAAACAAAACCCAAAATGGGAGAGAACATATGAGCTCAAATATTTTCCAGAACATATAGAAACAAACCCATAGTAACAAGGCCAATATGAACAAAAAACAATAGCATAGAACCATTTCAAGGCATCCCCTTTTTGCAACAACATTATATGATTAAGTTCTCATGAAAACATAAATGTTCTACATTTGAAATATCTTGTAGAGTAGCTAGTCCCAAGGAAAAGTGAAATCCAAAGAGGTTTAAATACGAAAGAAAAAAAGAATTGAAACTAAGTTTGAACAAAATCGATAACTCAGTTTTCCATGAAAAGAAAACAAACATCGACCTATAAATGGAATCAAGAAAGGAGATGAGTTGGATAAAATTGATACCTTGAAAGTGGTGGTTATTTCGATTTCCAACAAGGGAAATTACTAAAATTTTTAATTTCCAAATTTATCATTTGATTTGTGGTTGAGATTGGATCTCACGGTTATCACAAATTACTTCTTGAATGACCCCCTATATATGTCTATGTATACGTCTAGGGGTGGGTTCAAATAAAAACCACATTTTCATTGTGAACATGAGGATTAATCAAGACCATTGTTCAAAATTTAGAAAACTGATCAATGGTCAAGACATAATAATTGAGAAGTGATTAGGGGAAAAATATAAACTTGAGTTCACGTTTACCTTCTTTGACTTTTTATTTTATTTTTTAATTAGAAAACTTTCACCTTCTTAATTTTTAAACTAAATTATCTTAAAACTAATTTGTATTCTAGTCAAACAAATTACATAAAATAACAAGCATTTCATTCTTTTCGATTTGACATCCAACTCGATATAGTTTTTTTTCTTCGTTTTTACATATTTATCATGAATATTTATGTATGTTAATATATTTACAACTCTTTAATATCCATCTATTAGTATGATATTCATCATGAATATACAACTTAATATAACATTCGTCATGAACAGTTATTTATTTTCGCTTGTATTTAACAAATCTTCAGTATTCATACATCACTATGATATTCGTCATTAATATATATATATATATATATATATATATATATATATATATATATATATATATGGTCAGGTTCAGTGAAAACCTCAAAAAAGGGAAAACTAAGGAACACTTTGGTAGCCCTCCATCTGGACGACATGCACTTGTGCATACTGGTAATTTGTAACATGTACACGTGCATATATGCACAAATGCATGATGCACTTGTGCATAAAACCAAAAAAACAACTTATCTTACTTGTATGCACAAGTGCATACCGTGTAAATGAAGGGCTATTAGGGTGTTCTTCAGTTTTTTTTTTGAGGTTTTCCCTTGAACTTCTCTCTCTCTCTCTATGTATATATATATATATATATATATATATAAGAAAGTTCAAATGAAAACTCATTTTCAATTGTGCACATGAGGACGGATCTTGGTCCGTGCATATCTATTGATCCAATGACTCATATTAAATAGAGTTTTTAATTGAAATTATTAATTAAGATGATAAGGAGTAAAAATGAAGATATTTTCAATCTCTCGCCTACCATATTTGACTTTTTATTTTCTTTTTTAATTAAATTTTTTACCCCCTTAAATTTTAAAATAAATTATCTTAAAAATTACTAATATTTTAATCAAACAAATTACATCAAAAAAACGAGAATTTCGTGCTCTTCGATATGGCATCCATCTCGATATAGTTTTTTTTGTTTTAACCGTATTTTACATTAAGTGTTATATATGTTCTATATTCATTATGAATATTAATGTAAGTTCAAATGTGTACCACACCTCGACATCGTGAGTCCGTAACTCAACATCTCATTTTTCAACACTTTCTACAACGCCGTAAGACATTATTCATCACCGTAACCCAACACCCATTGAGTTTCGGTTGTGAACCGGGGAACAAAAGAGGGCGTGTCACGTGTCTACACTTTCACAGGTCATTCACGTATTATTCATTACTAGTTGAGTACTGGTACGTGCGAAATATGTGATTAATCGCAGTGGGATGCAAACTATCCACAGTGGGAAGCGCAAGTGTACACTGGCCACTATGATCGTAACCGCAAGTAATAGTTGGTAAAATGCCAGAATCGTATCCACAGGGACTGGGCAATCAAGACACTAAGTTTCAATTAGAGAGGAAGCAATAAGTAGGTTGTTTTGTTGGAATACTATTTTTAACGAGTTACTTAAGATTTAAAAGCAGGAATGTAGGTTAGATTTTCCCTATATTTTATATTAAATACTTGATCCAGAAGAGTGCTCACTGCACTTGTGCAGAGTGGGCACTCCCGTTAAAGAAGCCCGGTTACACAAATACTCACACCTCCTAGTTAAAATCCCATACTTTTAGTCTTTATCATTTTGTCAATGAAAATCTCAGAATGGACCTTTTCAGGTCTCGATGGAATGTGTAGAGACAAATATCTAAGTGTTTTTAAGTACGCAAACTAGCTTGCCTACTACTCTAGTGGGTTAAGATTATCTCACTGTGCAGACCCCACTTTCGTGAGTGTCATAAGAATTCTTTCGAATTCCCTAGCATCATCCAAGCTCGTGTCACTGCGTTCTACTCATTTCTGAGTTAAGAACTAGACTTTAGATCCTCACAAGTGATCGACTTGTTCGCATCATTGGTCAATAATCGAGAGTGAATGACCAAAACGATAAATATTCAAAGTATGAAGATTACTCAAGCATTTTTCATAAAATCTAGGTACTTTTCCTTCCTACATCCCAAAGAATGTTTAACTCATATTTAAAGAAGTAAAGAAAACAAGAGATGAAAAGTTGCAAGTAAACATACTAAAATGAAAACTTTGATTAAAATCCGCAGTGGGCACTGCGGGAACAGCACTGCTACAGAATCGTGAATTTGCTTCCAACTAAAGATTACACTAGAAATTAACTTGCAAAAAATTAAAGACTACTTCAGTGAATTCTAGAGCTAAACTAAAACTAAGATGCACTAAATGTGTGGTAGATGGATGTGTATTAAATGAACCCAATACCTCTTTATATACTTAGAGGAAAAGGTGGACAAAACAAAAATGGGAAATTATCTAAAGGCTAAAACTCAAAGTAGGAGACATAAGATCTAGTTCCAATGAGCAAGGCTTCCTTCCAAGAGTTTGTAGACAATTACTCCATGGTCACTTCTCCTTTTCCAAAAAGTAACCTTTAAGAACCATTGGTTTCATTAAACTATTGTAAATGCCATCTTTTAGAAGACATGCTTCTTTTCTCTTCTCCCGTGCTTCTGCTGCCATCGATTCTTCTATACTCCAGAGTCAACTTGAAGCTGAAATTTGAAATTTATTTGTCTTCTTCTTGGCTCGCCAGTGGGAACCGGAGTGGGCACTCCCAAAGTCACTGCAGAATATACGTGAAAGTGCAACAAAAACCTACTAAATGGTTTATAAAAACTGTAGTTCACTCTTTTTGCTCAATTTTGGGAATAAGGCCAAGAATGGGTGATTTAAGAAGCAAAATGGCTAAAATTTGACAAAAGAAAATAAAAATAAAAGGAAATAATAACTCTAAATATAGAGTTATCACAACCTCAAACTTAAATCATTACTTGTCCCCATGTAATAAAAAGAAAGAAAGAAAATTAAAAAATTATGCACTTTGAGCTTTTAGGGACTTACCAGATTTCACGCCTTGAATGAATCTTGATCTCCCTCCATGGATGCTCCTTTTGGTCCCAAAACTAAATTTTCACTTTTGTGCATTCGACGACATCTTTCCTTTGTTTACATTTGATCTATAGGACTTGATTGGGTTTGAAAGATTTGTGGCTTTGAATGTGTTTCCCAAGGGCTTTGTAGCAAACATTACCAAACTTGAACCGTGTAAAACCCGTGTTCCGGTACGGTTTTATTTTAATTACCTATTTAATTATTAATTTATTTCTTTCTAAGCGAATTGAATATTATTAACGGGATTAAACGAAAAAGATCAAACTCGTTACCGATGGGAAACTTTAATCAAGATTGCAAGTAGTGGGAAGTCAAGGGACCAAAAGTGTCATTTTGGTGAAAGTATGCATGGGAATCGGCCATTTAGACCGACCCCCCCTTCCCCCCTCGTTTTTCTTGCGGCGTCGACCAAACAACCGCAAAAGCAAAACCCTAATTCCCCTCCCCTTTGTTGTGTTCGGCCGTGAAGAGAGAGAGAGAGAGAGAGAGAGAGAGAGAAAGCGAGGAGTGAGAGAGGAGGAGAGAAACCGAGAGAGATAGAGCGGCGAGAAGAGAGAGAGAGGGAGTTCGCCGGAAAGTGTGGAGGTCGCCGCCGTCGTTGTCGTGTCCGCCGGAGAAGAAGAGAGAGTGAAGGTGTCGGGTTTCGTCGTTGCGTCGTCATCGAGGTAAGGTTTCACTCGACGTTTCTTTTCTTTTCGTTTTCGTCACCGGAGGACCACCGCCGGCCGGCCGCCGCTGCCGCGCCGCCACTTTGGTGGCTGGGTGTCGGGTGGCGGTGGTGGTGTGAGTCGTTGGTGCACGCGGTAGGGTGATCGAGAGGGTAGTGGTCTCGCGGTGGTTTGCGGATTGTTTTATTTTCCTCGTCGATGAACCGCCGCCGGCGACCACCACCGACGGAGGGCAGAGGGTATTGCGTGGCCATGTCTTATTAATAATCACCGTAGAATCCGTTAAGCCTTGACTTAATCGTTTAAGCCGTTTCGTTAAAACCGTCGTTTTTATAATCATCAATTCATGTGGAAAATGGTGCAGCCACTGTTTTTACGACGGCTATAACTTTTCCTTCGTAACTCCGTTTGAGCCGAAACTGGCGCCCACGGTTCAAGTTCAGGGTCAGGCACGTTTTCCGTGTTTTAGCGGAAAACTGGTTCGGTCTCTAGCTGGGCGAAAAAGTGGTCGCAAGTTCGGTGTTTCGTCATTTCATGTGAAAACTTCTGGAATCTGCCTTGATCTTGCGAAAATCATAACTTTCTGCTCGTAACTCTGTTTGGGGTGAAACTAGTGTCAAAAGTTCCCTTTTTGAGTCTAGAAACTTTTCTGTGTTTTGTGCAAAACCCAGTTCGGGACGTAGCATGGGTCGATTTGTCGTTTTATACTGAAAGGTGCTGAATTTCGCTGTTCCGGAAACTGTTTTTGTAAAATCCGTAGTAAATTGTAGAAAAATCGTTAGGAGGCGTATAATATGTCCTTGGAACCCTAACTCAGAGTACTTTCTGGTCATGAAATAATATTGAGATTTTACTGGGTTTAAAGGGGTCGAAATAGGTCCCGAACAGACCTGTTTGGTGAGACCGTAAAATAGTTTTAGTGACGGTTTAAGCGTGTGTCGTGTCATAGGGTCCGGGTCTCGTATTGACACGTTTTAACATGCGTTTAGGTGCTGGGAAGTGACCGTAATTGTGAAGCTTGAATTGTGTTATTAAGCTGGGCGCGCTTTCGAGGTGAGTTCTCTCACTGTGTAGTTAGGGGTTGTATGCATGTCATAATAGTTTGTATGTACCATTGTCTTTGTGGTGTGAACTAGTTGTTTGTGGTGTGTAATATTTGATTGGTTTGAATGCTGGGTATAAATGTGTTACATTACAATTCGGTGGGACCGAGGCCTCGATGGTACTGAGGTGTTGGATACATTACAATTCGGTGGGACCGAGGCCTCGATGGTACTGAGGTGTTGGATACATTACAATTCGGTGGGACCGAGGCCTCGATGGTACTGAGGTGTTGGATACATTACAATTCGGTGGGACCGAGGCCTCGATGGTACTGAGGTGTTGGATACATTACAATTCGGTAGGACCGAGGCCTCGATGGTACTGAGGTGTTGGATACATTACAATTCGGTGGGACCGAGGCCTCGATGGTACTGAGGTGTTGGATACATAATTACTTGTAGATGTTTACTCGTTTTATGTAACTGTGATGTTGTTGCTTATGTGCGGATAGGGGTGATGTGTATATAATTCCTATCTGCGCATGTGTTGGAATTCACTAAGCTTCGTGCTTACCCTTTCCCAATAAACTGTGGTTTCAGGTACGGGCGGCTCCAAGACGTGACGAGTACACACTGGCGCGCGAGAAGAGCTGTTTGCTTTATGATTTTAATAATTAAACGTTTATTCCGCTGGTTTTATTTTATAAAGACATTAATTATGTGTTTGCAAACGAAACGTTGGGATCATTTATTGAGTTGTTATCAATGATTTGTTTATTTAAAAATTTAAATTTGCTTGTAATTTTTGGGACGTTACAACTTGGTATCAGAGCACAGCTTGAGTGAATCAAACGCACCTCGGTGCGTTTGGTCTCAAGTTGCGGCTGGGAAATTTTCAAATTCGTTTTTTTAAATCGTTTTGGAGGTAAAAGAAAAAGTAAAAACCCGTTCGAGGAACGGTGATTAAGGGCGCAGTGTGTACAGTCAGCCGGAGCCGAAGGGAAAGGTACAATGCTTAGTGTTTTATTGCTTTCTAGATCATAGAGTATGCATGCTAGATTGCCTGTTGTGGACACTATGCTGTATGTTGAACTACTTGCTATTAGGAATTTATGCTAATTATGATAGGTTACTAAGTGGATGCCCTCTAGGTTGTATGCAGTAAGAGATTTATAGCCTTAGAATATTCGATTTAGTTCTATTGCGCAGCTCTTGTTTGAGTCCAACCGTTCTAGGATAGAGTCTTGTATTCGACTGTCTATTTATTTTGCACTGCATATAATCGGGTATTCGCGAGGTCACCCGTTATAATTAGTAGGGATTCGGTAGTAGCAAGGGTAGTGGGATAAGAGGAAGTTCCTAGAGAGCTGGGAAGGGTGTTTATGTATGAGTACATGTGCTAGATTGCTTTCTAGAACATAGGAGTATGTATGCTAAATTGCTTGGTGCTTGTTACACTGTATTGCATGTCTACTGCTTGCTATTAGGGATTTGGCAGTAGCAAGGGTAGTGGTTTGGATGGAATTCCTAGGGAGCTAGGAAGAGTGTGTACATATGGCGGTGCGGGCATATGTGTATAGTTTCGGCGAGAAACTACTTGGACCCCTTGGGATGGAACTCGGAACGGGCGATGATAGGTGTGGATGGTAGTAGTAGAGCTCCTACTACCGGAAGCACAAGATCAATGCTCGAGTCGGGGAAGTCACGAGGAATCCAAGGAGTTGAGCGTGAGTGTTGTTAGTATGAGTTATTATGTGCTAATAACGCGTTGTATTGTCTACCCAGAATAGCCATCACAAGGAGGAACCACTATAGTAAACCTACTAGTACAGGTGTGTACTCGAAGTGTTTTGAGGTGTTGATCATTGGGGGTAGTGATGAAGGCCCTAAACTAGTAGTCGTTGGAATAGAAAGACGATTATAGTATTAGTCACTTGGAGTGACGATAAGGATGATATTTGTTGTAAGCAGATCAGTTCGGGCCAAGATGGTGCTAGAGTCATAGGCTTATAGAGCCGACTTTGATTTGAGGAAAAATCGTAGGGATTATTTGACGTAATTTTCCATCTTGCCCTAAGAGGTTTAAATGTCCGGAGGACGATAGTGGATTGGAAAGGTAGAGAGGAGCATGAGTCGAGACGTTGAATGCCGAATGAGTCATGCACGAAGTTATTTTTGAAAATAAGATTGCATTAACAAATTCTTGTGTTTTAAATCTTTGTATGGGCGGTGTTTTGGAATTTTGGGGAACTGCTCAGCACACACACAAGATTTTGAAATATGGTTTAGAAAGTGTACGAAATCGTTTTATCTCGGGAGTGCAAACTTTGTTAGAATTTGTCTCATTTTCGTTATTTTTTTCAACGGTTCTTTCGGGTACGATGTTATCCGTGTTTTGTGGTGGTTAAGATGTTGGGTAAGTGACTACGGTTTGAGACTCTAACATTGGAACTCATCCACATGTGTTAGAGTTGAGACGAAAAGTTACATTCCACGATGTCTGTATAAAGGCTATTTTGGTGATTTGTTTAAAATGAGTTTGGAATACCGGTGTCGCTTAACTTTTCGTTCGAGAGTTTGTATTACTAAGTGTTTTATTGCAAATAGTTCAGTGTGTGGATTGATTCATGCGTGACATAAGTGATGCATGGAGGAATTTTGGTAACATTTCATAAGGAGTTGTTTAGTGCGCTTTTTAGTCAGCTAAAGGTTTTATTGACATTTCCATAAAAATGCGATTTATCGACTTAGGAGTATGCATACTGGGGTAACCTTTGTTCTCGACATTTTGATGAACGAGTCGTGCATGAAAATGTTTTAGTTCCTTTTTGTCGAAATGAAAGACCATTTGATCCAAGGAGTGTTTTAATGTTGTGAACATCATGCAGACGATTAAAATGTGTTATATTTTGGAAATATAAATGCGTAGATTTTTGACATTCGGTTAATTTAGGATTACCGATCATTTTTTTTTGGAAATTAAAAACTTTTGCTTTGGAGAAAACGAGTATTTTGAGCATTTTCGATAAATACATTTTTTTAAACTATAATGTTTTGACGTTATATGTCCCAAGTACGAAACTTGAGGAAGTGTTACAAGCTTGCATGTCTGCCCCCAGTTTGAGATTTTATGAGGTTTTAGTAGATATTTCCAGTTATTAGAAGCGGACTGGTTCTGTCTTCAAGTTTGAAACTTACACGAGACAGTTGTGTTTTAACAAAAATATATTGGTAAACCGTGTCATCGTTTTGTGTGACTAGCTGACGCGCGAAAAATTTGTGGCGAACCCTGTGCCATGTCCTTTTATGATCAAAAAGAAGAATTTTTGAATCAATTGTCGTGAAACTTATTTTGAATTATGTGCACACCTTTGTCGGACCCTGTTTAAGGTCAAGCGGTTACTTTAAGTGCACGTCATGAGTCAATCCATACTGGAATCGAGGCGGTTCATTTTTATTTCTTACGCTTTGCTTTTGTGTGAGTAAACTGAACTGCAATGGGACGATTTTCAACATGATTTTCCTATGTGGGACGAGCGTGTCCAGTTTTGCATAACTATTGATCAGGTAATAGTAGTTTTATTACATACGATCTTTTTGAGATGAAAATCCTGATGTTGAAAATATTTTGTAAATGATTTTGTAAACCATTTGGGGAAATGTGCTTTTAAGTGTCATGTGTCATTTCGAGAATTTTTAGGGTGTGAGTCCTTTTGGAAAACTCTTTTGTTTAACCCGTGTTGAGTCTGGGACTAAGGTTGATTTCAGAGTATTGCTTGCTTAAACTTTGTTTAAACGCATTTTCCGACCTATGGGTCTAGCAAGCGTGGAGCATTTTGCTCGGTTTTGACTTGGAGTTAGTCATGGGCCAATTGCCCGGTTTTAATGGCTCGATGTGGAGTCTAGTTGATGAGTTGTTTTTGTCGCACCGTTTGGCATTCTTTGCACGTTGAGTGTTTACATGTTTGGGTGAGTGAGTCAATCAGGAATAGGCATGTTGTTGGTAGACTGTTTGCTTTGGATCCTTAGACACGTTAGTCAGTCATTGGTAATGGTCGGTTGGGTATCTCGGGGTGGGACCCCGATATTCATGTGTTTTAACCTAGACTTTCCAGTAGGTACTAGGAGGATATAGTTGTGGGCACTTACCTGGGAGGTAGTTCCGGTGTGCTGGGTCTGGAGGCGTTACCTGGGAGGTAGACGTCAAGGTGTATCCTCGATACGGTGTGACTTGGCTTCGTAGAGCAAGTGTGGATGATACGTCGACGGTGGAAGGTAGATATTCCACGCGCGTTAGTACTGTAGGCCGAATAGTATCGGTTAAGGGATTGATGCCCTTGTTATTAAGAGAATAAATGCGCATCAACCATTTTGAGGTAGGTGGTATATTTAGGTGTCGACTTTTGGGCTTGAGGCCAAACACCTTTCGTATAATCGAAGAGTTGTAGCCGATTTTAAGATAATCATGGTGATGGTAATAGTAACCCTGAAATGATCACTTGTGATGGATGGTTATGGTGGAATGACCTACGCGTGTGTTAGTTGATTCGGTTGTGGGGGATATCTATTTTGTGTTAGTGTCTAGGATAATACCACGCTGATGCTTGTTATTGTAATCGGTGGGACCAATGTTCGGTGGGTGGCCGATGCTTGTTATTGTAATCGGTGGGACCGATGTTCGGCGGGTGGCCGATGTTTGTTATTGTAATCGGTGGGACCGATGTTCGGTGGGTGGCCGATGTTTGTTATTGTAATCGGTTGGACCGATGTTCGGCAGGGGGTCGATGTTTTGTTGACATAATTTATTGAAAATCTTTGGAGTCTATTAGGATTCGTAGAAGTTAATCGTCAATTAATGATAGAAGGGATCGTAACCGGGTATCCTGTAGGGTATACTGGTGAGCAGCCTTAGAGTGGTTAGAGCTTGAGTTTTGACTCGGGATGTATGGAATATCTAAGGTTGGGGGACAGCCGTAGTCGTCTAACTAGGAATGATTCCAGTTGTTGGAGTGTTCGTTCGATCATAATTTCAGTGTTCTTGAAGGAGTGGTGGTAAGAAAAGTATTCGAGAAATTTTTGGGCGGAGCGAGAAATTTAGATTCCAGTCAGTGAAGGTCCAGTGAGAGCACCGAAAGGGTTCCGAGTGGACTTGGGGACCTGAGGTTGAAATGAGGGAGAACTATCTAGAGCTATTCACGGGCATAGACTTCGAGGACGAAGTCTAATTCAAGTGGGGGAGAGTTGTAAAACCCGTGTTCCGGTACGGTTTTATTTTAATTACCTATTTAATTATTAATTTATTTCTTGCTAAGCGAATTGAATATTATTAACGGGATTAAACGAAAAAGATCAAACTCGTTACCGATGGGAAACTTTAATCAAGATTGCAAGTAGTGGGAAGTCAAGGGACCAAAAGTGTCATTTTGGTGAAAGTATGCATGGGAATCGGCCATTTAGACCGACCCCCCCTTCCCCCCTCGTTTTTCTTGCGGCGTCGACCAAACAACCGCAAAAGCAAAACCCTAATTCCCCTCCCCTTTGTTGTGTTCGGCCGTGAAGAGAGAGAGAGAGAGAGAGAGAGAGAGAAAGCGAGGAGTGAGAGAGGAGGAGAGAAACCGAGAGAGATAGAGCGGCGAGAAGAGAGAGAGAGGGAGTTCGCCGGAAAGTGTGGAGGTCGCCGCCGTCGTTGTCGTGTCCGCCGGAGAAGAAGAGAGAGTGAAGGTGTCAGGTTTCGTCGTTGCGTCGTCATCGAGGTAAGGTTTCACTCGGCGTTTCTTTTCTTTTCGTTTTCGTCACCGGAGGACCACCGCCGGCCGGCCGCCGCTGCCGCGCCGCCACTTTGGTGGCTGGGTGTCGGGTGGCGGTGGTGGTGTGAGTCGTTGGTGCACGCGGTAGGGTGATCGAGAGGGTAGTGGTCTCGCGGTGGTTTGCGGATTGTTTTATTTTCCTCGTCGATGAACCGCCGCCGGCGACCACCACCGACGGAGGGCAGAGGGTATTGCGTGGCCATGTCTTATTAATAATCACCGTAGAATCCGTTAAGCCTTGACTTAATCGTTTAAGCCGTTTCGTTAAAACCGTCGTTTTTATAATCATCAATTCATGTGGAAAATGGTGCAGCCACTGTTTTTACGACGGCTATAACTTTTCCGTCGTAACTCCGTTTGAGCCGAAACTGGCGCCCACGGTTCAAGTTCAGGGTCGGGCACGTTTTCCGTGTTTTAGCGGAAAACTGGTTCGGTCTCTAGCTGGGCGAAAATGTGGTCGCAAGTTCGGTGTTTCGTCATTTCATGTGAAAACTTCTGGAATCTGCCTTGATCTTGCGAAAATCATAACTTTCTGCTCGTAACTCTGTTTGGGGTGAAACTAGTGTCAAAAGTTCCCTTTTTGAGTCTAGAAACTTTTCTGTGTTTTGTGCAAAACCCAGTTCGGGACGTAGCATGGGTCGATTTGTCGTTTTATACTGAAAGGTGCTGAATTTCGCTGTTCCGGAAACTGTTTTTGTAAAATCCGTAGTAAATTGTAGAAAAATCGTTAGGAGGAGTATAATATGTCCTTGGAACCCTAACTCAGAGTACTTTCTGGTCATGAAATAATATTGAGATTTTACTGGGTTTAAAGGGATCGAAATAGGTCCCGAACAGACCTGTTTGGTGAGACCGTAAAATAGTTTTAGTGACGGTTTAAGCGTGTGTCGTGTCATAGGGTCCGGGTCTCGTATTGACACGTTTTAACATGCGTTTAGGTGCTGGGAAGTGACCGTAATTGTGAAGCTTGAATTGTGTTATTAAGCTGGGCGCGCTTTCGAGGTGAGTTCTCTCACTGTGTAGTTAGGGGTTGTATGCATGTCATAATAGTTTGTATGTACTATTGTCTTTGTGGTGTGAACTAGTTGTTTATGGTGTGTAATATTTGATTGGTTTGAATGCTGGGTATAAATGTGTTACATTACAATTCGGTGGGACCGAGGCCTCGATGGTACTGAGGTGTTGGATACATTACAATTCGGTGGGACCGAGGCCTCGATGGTACTGAGGTGTTGGATACATTACAATTCGGTGGGACCGAGGCCTCGATGGTACTGAGGTGTTGGATACATTACAATTCGGTAGGACCGAGGCCTCGATGGTACTGAGGTGTTGGATACATTACAATTCGGTGGGACCGAGGCCTCGATGGTACTGAGGTGTTGGATACATAATTACTTGTAGATGTTTACTCGTTTTATGTAACTGTGATGTTGTTGCTTATGTGCGGATAGGGGTGATGTGTATATAATTCCTATCTGCGCATGTGTTGGAATTCACTAAGCTTCGTGCTTACCCTTTCCCAATAAACTGTGGTTTCAGGTACGGGCGGCTCCAAGGCGTGACGAGTACACACTGGTGCGCGAGAAGAGCTGTTTGCTTTATGATTTTAATAATTAAACGTTTATTCCGCTGGTTTTATTTTATAAAGACATTAATTATGTGTTTGCAAACGAAACGTTGGGATCATTTATTGAGTTGTTATCAATGATTTGTTTATTTAAAAATTTAAATTTGCTTGTAATTTTTGGGACGTTACAAACCGGAAATCCCGCTTTGAGATTTTTATTTTACGAGATATTCTCGTTTTAAGAAGTGAACATTTCTGGGTTTTGCAAGGGTAAATAAGTACACTTCAGTAATTAGAGTAATCGAGGGATGGCTTTTGTGAAGGAATATATGATGAAGATTTTGGCATGTTTAGCAGTTGTATTAAAATGATTAAATGTTGTGTATGTATTTAGTATGAAGTTTGTAGTAGAATGGCTTCTTCTAATTGTAAAAGACTATGGGACCGTACTTGTAATATGATGTTTCGTTTGTTATATCAATGTTATGTTACATTATGTGATTTGTTGTGTATATGGGATTTGGGTTGTTACAAATGGTATCAGAGCCTTAGTTTAAGGGATTTAGGTATTTGTATCTGTACCTAGACTTAAACTGCATGTGAAGTAGGATGTCCCTATCATTATAGAACCTTGGGATGATGAAGTATAAAAGGTAGAAGGAACATCATGTAAGGTAATTTCATATTACACCTGGCCAGTGTAATTGTGATCTTACAGGTACATGTTTGAACTGGAATACCTTGTTATATGGGGTATGTGCTTATGTGTATATTAACCTTGTTTAAATTTATAGAATGGCAAGCGGTACACGGAATTCGAATCGAGGAGTAGGAAGAAATCCGAATAGTACGAATCCGCCGATAGGAACGGGGGACAGGGGAGGCAGAACTGGGGGCAGAGTCGGGGGTAGAACCGGGGGTAGAGCTGGAGGTCGAGCCGGAGGCAGAGTCCAGCCACATGGTACAGAGTTTGTTACCAGGGATGATCTAATGGCAGAAATGGGAAGATTGCAGGCTAGCATACAAACAATGTTTCATCGAAACCGTCATAATGAAACTGGAATACCGGATCCCGGACCGGAAGATGAAATGCTAATCACATCGACTGTGGTACCAGTACAAAGGAGATGCGACTACAAAATGTTTTTAAGCTGTAGACCTCCGACCTACTCAGGAGACAGGGATCCCGTGAAAGCAATGAGATGGATGAAGGAAATAGAAGCTATTTTCAAGACAAGCAAGTGTGCGGATGAAGATAGGGTATTGTACGGGGCAGCAATGTTAAAAGGGGATGCTTTGTATTGGTGGGAATCTTTTATTCATTCTAAAGGATCTGATGTTTATTCTACCCTCTCTTGGGAAGAATTTGTGATAGCCTACAGGAACGCATTTTGTCCCCAAGCAGCCGTCAAACAACTGGAAGGGGAATTTATGAACTTGCAACAAGGAAACTTGTCCGTTCGAGATTACACCGCTAGCTTTTTGGAAAAGTCTCGGTTCGCAGAATACTACGTTGCTACGGAGACGATGAAGATGGAAAGGTTTATCTTTGGGCTGAACTCAAAAGTCAGAAGGCTAGTGACTGCAAAGGGACCCGATACCTTCTCAGCTGCAGTTGATGCAGCGGAGAATGTTGAACGGGGTATTAGAAGAGATGCTGGCGATAAAAGTATTGGGAAGAGAAAGTGGGAAGGACCACAATACGATCCGAAGAAGTCCCGATTTCAGAGGTATGATAACCGTCCGCCGTTTCGACCAGCGGAAAGACCATGTCAGAAGTGCAACCGTGTCCACCAAGGAAATTGCCAAGGTGATTTACTAGCGTGTTATAAGTGTGGGAAGACCGGACACGTCATTAAAGATTGTAAGGTAACGCGGTTATGTTTCTTATGCAATTCTCCGGATCACCTTCAGTCGGACTGTCCGCGGGGGAGGATACAGCAAGGTGGGTCATCGGGCAGGCCAGCGATTGTTAAACCAGTAATACCAAGACTGGAACCGCCAGTAACCAGGGGTCGCGCGTTTCAAATGACCGAGAAAGAAGCTGAGGAAACTCCGGATGTGGTCACAGGTACATTTTTAATAAACTCTACACGTGCTAAGGTGTTATTTGATTCTGGTGCAAACCGATCGTTTGTGTCTCCTACATTTGCTGCTTGCCTGTGTTTGAAACCTAAAATGCTAGAACATGCTCTATCAGTAGATACGGCAAATGATAATCAAGTGTCAGTTAAAGAAGTATTTGATGGCTGTGTGATAAATATAGAGGGGTGTGGAGTGCCGATACAATTGTTTCCGATAACTTTGATAGAGTTTGATGTAGTAGTTGGGATGGATTGGTTAGCTGGGAATCAGGCTAACATAGTTTGTGATAAGAAGTTAATAAATGTTGTATTACCTGATAAAATACCAGTAGTGATTTATGGTGATCGTAGGAATCATCAGTCTTGCCTTATATCGATGGTAAAAGCACGTAAGTGTGTTATTAAGGGTTGTCAGAGTTACTTGGCTTACGTGATAGATATTAAGCCAGAAAAGGATAGGATGGAAGATAATCCCATTGTTAGTGAATTCCCTGAAGTATTCCCCGAAGACTTGAATAGTCTTCCGCCCGTTAGACAGGTAGAGTTCGGTATAGACCTGATTCCTGGAGCCACTCCTGTAGCCCGTGCACCTTATCGTCTGGCACCCCCAGAGATGAAAGAGATGATGGCACAACTACAAGACCTATCCGATAAGGGTTTCATCAGACCTAGTTCTTCGTCGTGGGGAGCACCGGTGTTATTTGTGAAAAATAAGGATGGTTCGATGAGAATGTGTATCGACTACCGAGAACTGAATAAGCGCACGATAAAGAACAAGTATCTGTTACCCCGAATTGATGACCTCTTCGACCAGTTAATTGGAGCTTGCTATTTCTCCAAGATTGATCTAAGATCCGGTTATCACCAGTTGAAAGTTAAAGAAAAAGACGTTCTAAAGACTGCTTTTCGAACAAGGTATGGACATCATGAATTTTTAGTGATGCCGTTCGGACTGACGAACGCTTCAGCTGCCTTTATGGATTTAATGAATCGGGTATGTAAGCCGTATCTCGATAAATTTGTTATTGTATTTATCGATGATATACTTATCTACTCCCGATCCAAGGAAGAGCATGCGCAACACCTTCGTTTGATTCTGGAGCTATTAAAGAAGGAGAAGTTGTATGCTAAATTCTCGAAATGTGAATTTTCGTTACGAAAGGTTCAGTTTCTGGGGCATGTAGTTTCCGAAAAAGGGATACAAGTTGATCCGATGAAAGTGGAAGCAGTTGAAAAGTGGGAATCGCCGAAGACAGTAACCGAAGTACGTAGTTTTCTGGGTTTAGCCGGCTACTATCGGAAATTCATAAAAGACTTCTCTCGTATCGCAACGCCTTTGACTAAGTTTACCCGGAAGAACCTGAAATTTGAGTGGAAATCAGAACAAGACGAGGCATTTCGGATATTGAAAGAGAAACTGTGCAGCGCGCCGATTCTATCACTACCTGAAGGTTCGGAAGACTTTGTTGTTTATAGTGATGCGTCTAAACTGGGATTGGGATGTGTGCTTATGCAGCGTGGGAAAGTTATTGCTTATGCTTCTCGTCAATTAAAGGATCATGAAAGACAGTATCCTACGCACGACATGGAGCTTGCAGCAGTCGTCTTCGCGTTAAAGATTTGGAGACATTATCTGTATGGTTCCAAATGTCAGATTTATACAGATCATAAGAGTCTCCAACATCTCTTTGACCAGAAGGAACTAAATATGAGACAAAGAAGATGGCTAGAATTGCTGAACGATTACGACTGTGAAATCCTTTATCACCCGGGAAAGGCGAATGTGGTGGCGGATGCGCCGAGTCGTCAAGAAAGGAGTGGAACAATAAAAGTTATTTCGCTACGAACTGAACTCCTACCCAACATATTTGACGAATTGCAGAAGTGTCAAGTGGAAGCTTATCAGGATGAACATCTGAAATCAGAACGGCTAGCGGGGATGTCAGCATTGCTAGTAAAAGATGATCGTGGGTTATTGTGTCTGGGAAACAGAGTGTGGGTACCTCGTTTGGGTGGGTTACGTGATCGTGTTTTACAAGAAGCTCATAAATCCCGTTTCTCTATTCACCCAGGTACAAACAAGATGTATAAGGACCTAAAGCAATTCTATTGGTGGTCGGGGATAAAAAGAGGGATTGCTCAGTATGTGGAAAGATGTGATACTTGTAAGAAAGTAAAGATCGAACACCAAAAGCCGTTTGGTCAACTACAACGGCTAGAAATAACTATGTGGAAGTGGGAACAGATTACCACAGATTTCATCACGAAACTACCAAGGACTCCGAAGGGATTTGATTCTATTTGGGTGATCGTCGACAGATTGACAAAGTCTGCACACTTTCTACCGATAAAGGAAACCGATTCGATGGAGCGATTAGCTAAGTTGTACATTGACGAAATAGTAACTCGACATGAAGTTCCAATCTCGATCATTTCTGATCGTGATAGTCGTTTTACTTCAAGATTTTGGAGAAGTTTTCAAAGAGAAATGGGGACACAGATAAAGTTAAGTACGGCGTATCATCCCCAAACAGATGGGCAGAGTGAACGAACGATTCAGACCTTAGAAGATATGCTCCGGGCTTGCATTGTTGATTTTGGGGAATCGTGGGATAAGTATTTACCGTTGATCGAATTCGCTTACAACAACATTTATCATTCCAGCATACAAGCGGCACCGTTTGAAGTACTGTATGGTAGGAAATGCCGAACGCCTCTATGTTGGAACGAAGTGGGAGAGAAACAGTTAGTGGGGCCGGAAATAGTTTAATTAACTGCCGATAAGGTTACTCAGATTCGAGAAAGATTGAAAGTGGCTCAAGATAGACAGAAGAGCTACGCTGACCGACGTCGAAAGCCTTTGAAATTTCAAATCGGGGATTTCATAATGTTAAAGGTTTCGCCATGGAAAGGAGTCATCCGATTTGGGAGACAAGGTAAACTTAGCCCAAGGTATATCGGACCGTTTGCAATTACAGAAAGGATCGGTGAAGTAGCTTACCGATTAGATCTTCCGCCGGAGTTGAGCCGGATTCATAACGCATTTCACGTATCAAACTTCCGAAAGTGTTTGGTTACTCAAGATCAGGCAGTCTCCCTACCAGATATACAAGTCGATGAAAAGCTGAATTATGTGGAGGAACCGGAAGCCATAGTGGACCACAAAGTTAAGGTGTTGCGGAATAAAGAGACCAGACAAGTGAAAGTTCAGTGGAGACATCATAGAGGGCAGGATGCTACTTGGGAATCGGAATCCGAAATGAGAACCAAATACACTCACCTTTTTGCCTAATCGAATTCCGGGACGGAATTCTTTTAAGGGGGAGATGATGTAATACCCCGGGTAAGTTCGTTAGTTAGATTTCATTTTCGTTAGAATTAATTAACTATAATATGGGAGGTTTAGGGTGATTTTTAATTCATTTATAAGTTAAGGGTGTTGTAGTCATTAGTGTTGAGTTAAGGGGCTGAAGTGGTAAATATGGTTAAATAATATCTGGATTAGGGTTCAGATATCTTCATTATAGCAAAACCCAGATTTGTGTAGGTGTGTGTGTTGGGAGCAAAAAGAAGAAGAAAAAGAGGAAAGAAGGGTAAAGGCTCAAAAATTGGAGTTATTGGAACTGATTAAGGTATGTTTTCTTTACAAATTATGTGTGAAATTGTTAGTAGAAGAGTTCTATCGGATTGGAATCATCAAATTTGGTTTAGTATTAATTCAGTCGATTTCTGGATAAGGATAGAGTAAACCGACAGAGGTGTCCGGACACAGTATGAATGTGTCCGGGTAGCTTGGTTGCTGGTGTCCGGATAGTGTTCTGCAGGTGTCCGAACGCGTTCTTCATCCGGGTAAGTTCTATTTTCTTATGTTTTCCGGATAGAATTAGATACCGGATGGTATCCGGATTACTTTGGTGTCCGGATGACGTCCGGATTGTTTAGGTTGTCCGGATTAATGGTGCTGTCCGGAAAAGTTATGCTGTCCGGAAAAGTAGTGTTGTCCGGATAAACTGTGGTTTCCGGATACTTTGGCTGATTGGTCTAATTGATGAGTTTAGATGCTTTTAAGTGTCCAGTAGCCTGTGTCTTGTTAATTCATGGATAGGGAATGAATAAGGATCGAAAGTACTGTGGACTTGACTTAAGTTCGGGTTGGGGAAGACAATTAAGGATAAGAGTTAGATAGAGTTATCTAAAGCTCTTAGTCCTAGCAAGCTCTATGTGTTCAAAGTGGTAAAACAATATTTGTACATGATTGTTTCAGATACTGTGAATCGAAGGTGAAAGCAGAATTCTTTGTGGAGGACTAAAAAGTGTGTAATAATCAAAACAGGTGAGTTTTACTTTAAAAACGTTTTTAACTGGAATACATACACGTATGGTTTGGGAATGTGATAATTGGTGATTATGTGTATATATGCGATATATGTGAATTATAATATATTGAGGTATTATATTTACATGAGTATTATAATGTGTTATAATACGTTGGCCGGGCGTAGGACCGGTGTGTTTGGCTATAGAATCTGTATAGCGTTGTTTGGCTGTAGATGTTGTACAGCGTTGTAAATTATTAGTTGGCTTGCAACCAACTAATATGGCCAGGAGGAATGAGAAGGGAAGGTACACGATGTGCGAGTTCAAATTGATATATTTGATTGTGCTGTGTGATTTATATAAACAGGGTTTATATAAATGATTTCAAACTAACAGGGATTTATCTCACTTAGACCATTAGGTCTAACCCTCACTTTGTTTTAAAATATGTATTCCAAGTGGTGGATCGGGTAAGAGCAAGTAATTAGAGTAATCGAGGGATGGCTTTTGTGAAGGAATATATGATGAAGATTTTGGCATTTTTAGCAGTTGTATTAAAATGATTAAATGTTGTGTATGTATTTAGTATGAAGTTTGTAGTAGAATGGCTTCTTCTGATTGTAAAAGACTATGGGACCGTACTTGTAATATGATGTTTCGTTTGTTATATCAATGTTATGTTACATTATGTGATTTGTTGTGTATATGGGATTTGGGTTGTTACAAAGAGTATCCAAGATAGATTCCATCATCAGCCTTGGGATCAAACTTTCCTAGGGCATCCCTGTTGTTCAGTATGAAACACTGACATCCAAAGATGTGAAGAAAGTTAATTGAAGGCTTTCTACCATGGAAAAGTTCATAGTTTGTCTTCTTGAATCTCTTGACAATCAGCGACCTGTTTTTAGTGAAACAGGCAGTGTTGACAGCTTCTGCCCATAACTGAGTAGGTAGATGAGAATCGTTGAGCATTGATCGTGCAACTTCGATGATCGTTCGATTTCTTCTTTCAGCGACTCCATTTTGTTGCGGTGTTCTCACTGAAGAAAAGTTGTGAGAAATACCCTTGCTTTCAAAGAAGGAATCAAGGGAACTGTTTTTGAATTCAGTCCCATGATCACTCCTTATTGAGTGAACGGTCATATTGTTCAGGACTTCCATTTTCTTGGCGAAAGTGATGAGTTCTTCAGGGGTGTCACTCTTAGAACGGAGAAACATGACCCAGGTGTAGCGATAGAATTCATCAATTATGACCAGTGTGTATTTCTTTCCAGCTAGGGATTGTTTGTTAACAGGGCCAAAAAAAACCATATGGAGAAGTTGAAGAGGAGATGACACTGAGGAAACTTGCTTAGATTTGAAACTAGCTTTTGTTTGTTTCCCTTTCTCACACGCTGAACATAGAGATTCCTTAGCGTATGAGTGTTGAGGTAGACCCGTGACTAACTCTTTTGAAGAAATAGTATTCAGTGTCTTGAAGTTGAGATGAGAGAGCCTCTTATGCCACAGCCAGTTGACATCAGATGAGGCTTTTGAGAAGAAACAGGAGTTCTCAGTGGTTGTCGAGTCCATGTTTATAACATAAACATTTTCCAGACGATATCCGCTGAGAGCGATCTTCTCCTTTTTGTCAGTAACAAAGAAGGATTCCTTAGTGAAAATCACTTTGTGATCCTTGTCACATAGCTGACTGATGCTTAGAAGATTGTGCTTCAATCCTTCAACATATGTGACTCTTCTGAAAGTAGTTGTACCATTAGAGAGTACACCAAACCCTCGAGTATAGCCTTTTCCATTTCCACCGAAGGTCACTGAGGGACCCTTCTCTTCCTTATATTCCGCGAGCAGGTTCTTTTTCCTAGTCATATGTCTAGAGCATCCGCTATCGAGATACCATATACCCTTCAGGACCGCACACAAAGGAAGATTAGTTTGACTTAGGCACCCATTTTACTATAGGTCCACATTTGTCAGTGGTGGTAGAGGAAGTGGAAGGTTCAGCAATCTTCACAGCATTTGAAGATCCAGATTCAGGACAAGTCTTCGTTTTGGTTAATTTCTTAACCTCAGTGGTTGGTTTAAGCTTAACCCGATTTGCACCAGGATTGGTCTTCTTTGCCTTGGGGGAATTTATCTTCACCTTAGCTAACTTTTCAGCTTTGGTGGCTGTGGGGCACTTACTAGCAATATGGTCGGTAAGTCCACAGTGATAACATTTCCTATAGCTAAAAGTAGCATTAGGACCATTTGCATGCTTAGCCGATAATTTTAAATGAGCAGGGCCAGCACCAAGAATACCTTTGGCATTGGAAATTGGAGGAACAATCAGTTCTTCGGATTTCTTACCAATTACATCCACTATGATTCTAGGAGTAGATCGTTGAATAAATCCAGGGATCTTGTTCTTAGAAGTAGAGGGACGAATCACTGAAGTTTTAGAAACGTTCAGCTTAGGTACAAAGGTACCCTTCTGAGGTTTTTGATTAAAAACTTTTTCTTTACCTTTACCTTTCAGTTTAGAACTTGAGGTAGAGGTTTCCTCAGGAGTAGGATTTTTAGAAGAAGAACACTGAGATGTAGAAGAGTCTGGGATTGAGGATACGAACATTCCAAACTTAAGCATGGAACGATCAGTGGTTGGTTCTAGAGTATCAACTTTATAACCAAGACCACTTTTATCACTCAGGGGAATCTGAGCTTTCAATATCTTAGTGATCGTTGTTGAGGATTTACACCATCCTTCAACCGTAGCTTTTTCAGATATTAGTGCAGAGACAACATCTTCTCGTTCGATACGAATGATTTGATTTATATAAACCTGATCTTTTAAGTTTTCTTCTATTTTAGAAAGCTTTTGAATTTCTAAGTGACAATTCTTAAGCTGTTCAGCGAGATCAATGTTTAGTTTTTCAGCTTTGGTCTTGCCATTCATGGCATCATATAAATCAACAGTCAAAAGATCGATGGTCCGACATCTTTCGATGTCACTAAGAGTAGAAGGTTGAGTATCAGTGAGAAAGTTTGATACCTGAGAGGTGGATGTAGAAGTAGAGGGAATTTCAGCTTGTTCTTCCTTTTCTTCTATTTTGGCCATGAGGCAGAGATTGGCATCATCATCATCTTTAGAGTCAGATGATTCTTCTTCATCAGAGGCAGCCCAGTCAAAATCAGCCATCAGGCCTTTGCCTTTCTTCTTAAAGCTTTTCAGCTTTGCATACTTTTCTTTCAGCTTCTTGTATTTGTCATATTTAGCCCTGGGTTAAAGGATTTCTTGTAGGAAGAAGATGAGGGTTTGAAGACTTTCTTAGATCTGCATTCACTAGCAAAGTGACCGATCTTTTCACAGTTATAGCAAGTAGCAGTAGCCTTATCAACAGGGGTTGACGATTTTGGCTTGTTAGTGAGTGCAAGAGGTTTGTTTCTTCTGAAGTTACTATTTCTGGCGAATCTCCTGAAAGAATTAGTTAGGAGGGACAGTGACTCATCTATTTCTGAAGGATCAGCTTCAGATGAGTCATCAGAGTTAGATTCTAACTCAGTGATAGTAACAGTGGAGCGTTGAGTGGGAATTAACTCTGAGAGTAAAGCAACAGGTGTGCTTTTGGAATCTTTTACAAGATTCTTCTTAAGATGACACGACTGCTCATGATTGAGCATAGTGCCAAATAAGGTAGAAAGGTTCATTGATTTTAGATCCTTTGAGAGCTTGAGACACATTGAATAACTGTCCCAGCTTTCAGGAAGACATTCTAGAAACATTGTTAGGATCTCAAAGTTAGAATATTACTTCCCAACAGTCTTTAAGTCAATGATTAAACAGTTGAAACGTTGGTGTACTTCAGAGAGAGTTTCATTCTTACCATAAATGAAGCTTTCGTACTGTCTTACCAGGTTGATCTTTCTTGAGTCCTGGACTTCAGATGTACCTTCATATTGAACACAGATTGTGTCCCACATGGCTTTAGAGGTTTTCAGGTTCATGACGGAATGGTAGACTTCGTCAGGAAGAGCCATAGAGATGATGGATCTGGCCTTAGTGTCGATGGCCACCTTCTTCTTGTCTTCATCAGTCCAAGTGTTGACAGTCCTGGGAATGATTCTTTCAGGAGTGGCAGCTCTAGTAGCAGTGCCTGGAACTTCAGGGTCAATCATAACAGGAACATATGGACCATTCTCGATGTAGTAAGGCATAGTAGGATCTACACCTTCCAAGAAGAGCATCATCCTATTTTTCCATAAATTAAAATTATCTCTGGAAAATCTAGGGGGTTTAGCAAGAGAACCATTATCAATATAGTTTGTGTTTGTGGTGTTAGCCATTTTAGAAAATAGCAAGGAAGATAAAAGTGTGAAATCCCAAATCTCTAGCAATAAGATATGAATGTAGTGAGAGAGAATCTAGAGAGCAAATATGTCATCCATGTATTGAGCTCAAAGGATTACAAAAGGTTTCTAAAAGATTACAAAAGCTTTTGAAGTGTTACTAACAAATGGTCTAGACAAGCCTATTTATACCCATAACATACAAGGTATAAAGGCATTCACAATACTGTATAGACTCATACAGTACATTGACTTTTACAGTAAATCTTGAATACAACAATGCTCTAACAATCTCCCCCTTTGGATTCAAGATTTAAAAAAATATGACAGCAGTCTTCAGCTCTTTGTAAAGTCAATCTTCTCAAACAGACACTCTATCAAACCATCTTCAAATAGCTTTATCTCCACTAGTTCACGGCGAACTATATGCTTTGACACACTTTAAGAACTCAGCTTTGAAGAATCTTCAGACAAACATGAAAGTCATTGTCTTTTTCTTTGAAAAGTCAATCTTCTTCAATAAAATCTTCAACAGATTGTCTTCAAGTCTTGAATCATGAAATTCCGATCTTTGTATAAAACCATCAATTCGGAACAAGATGAATCAGAAACGATTAGAGTTTGGATCAGAAAGATGTGAAACCATCCACATTGTTGAACTTTTAGGTGTAAGCGCATTCCGATAACCACTCAGAACTAAGATAACCAAATTCAGCAACATTTGGACTTCACATGATCCTTCTCCCCAATCTTCAGTCTTTGTTCACGAATCTTTGACTTGAAATATCTTTGATTTGAAAGCTCTTTGACATGAAATTGAAATAAAACTTTTCTCCCCCTTTTTCGATGATGGTGAGCATCATAATCATCGAAAACCATTTTCAATTTCAGTCGTGTCTTTGAGTATTGCTAACAATCTCCTCCTTACATAATAACCTTGCTCCCCCTCAAAATAAGAATTCTGGAGCAATTTATTTTCTCCCCCTGAAAGTATGCATATATTTCATTAACGTACAGTATTTGAAATTGTAGCACAAATTTTAAAACAAATTTACACAAGGAAAATAACATTCATTGAATTTTATTTTATAACTACAAACATTTGATCATTTGAAAACTTTACAAAAGAAATTCAACTTAATGAAATTTAACAGATTTTTCAATCAAATGAAATCAAATGCATGTGTTTGGATTCAAGAACAAGTCATCATTGTATATCAAGTTAAAAAATGTTCAGTTTCAACCCCTTTATTAAATCTATTTGGTGTGCTAGCATGGGAAATATGATTAGCTTCAAGCATATGCAATTCTAAAACATATAAGAATATTTTGCTCTACTCACACTATTTGTCCAAAATCAGAATTTTCACAAATTTACGGGTTTATCGCGACTTTGTATTTTCCCAAGTTTCAAGAGATGTGTGCTCATTGGCATCTTTTATTTTGTGCTCATTGGCATCTTTTGATTTGTGCACATTGGCATCTTTTGATTTTGTGCTCATTGGCATCTTTTGATCAAAAAGTTTAGTAAGAATAAGATACACCGTTAAACATGACTTTCTATCTGGTTCTATAGCAGGATTTGGGTTAGCAGATCCCAGACCAGTTGGCCTTAGGTGCTAGGTGTCGAGCACCACTTAGAACTTAATTTCCCAAACCAGAAAGGCCACATCGATATATCTTAAACCCATTTGTACCAGTAAAACATGGCTTTCTATCTGGTTCTATTGCAGGATTTGGGTCAGCCGATCCCAGACCAGTTGATCTTAGGGACTAGGTGTCGAGCACCCCTTAGGACTTACTCTCCCAAACCAGAAAGGCCACGGGCACAAACTTTCAAACTAAATGATATTCTATATAAGTTCGAATTTCCATCACAAAATATGAATGAAATCTCAATCACTTGGTTCTTAATCATAGTGCTTCCCCCATATTTTCGTTTCCATTCATCATTCTGATAAGTAGGCTTTTTGAGCATTATATTCTATATAAGTCCAGATTCACATATCTTTGAGCATTCAACATAATTTCATTCATGTTTTGCTTACCTTTCGATTTATTTCAGAGGTGAAAATTGAAGCAAATCTAACTCAGATAATACAAAAATACTTGTAAAATCATCTTTTAGCACACATTTAATTCATTGAATGAAAATTGAAAATTTTATCTCATTGAATTAAATTTGTAAAGATTCAAATTTTCAAAGTGGTAGACACAAAATATAATCCAGTGTTACCTTTTACCACGTTCCTTGAAACAGAAAGATGTAACAGTTAAGGATATCACCTGAGAAGTGTGAGTTCTAAACTGATTTGTTTAGAAGTCTTAGTCGTTGAAGTACGGGTCCTGAACTGAATTGTTCAGAAGCCATGGCCGTTGAAGCACGGGTTTTGAACTGATATGTTCAAAAGCCAATGATATTTGTCTCCCCCTTAATGGTACAAATATTTTTCAAAAAATACGCCGCTTCTCTTCTGTTTTCAGTCATGTGTGTGGTATGTATCTACAATTCAGTACAACACATGAAGAACCTGCAAAACAGTTTAAGCAGATTTTGGTACCCAATGGCATTTGGGTCCTAGTGGGTTAGGTGTAGATTTCTTACAAGGAATACTGTAAGAACCATACCAATAAGAAGTATAATCTTTATGCACAAAATCATTTGATCCACAGTAAGAACAACAAATTTTCTTATGTGCCAACCTAATCAGATGATTTACAGAATGAATAGGATTAAGTTTAGCAGAAGATTTACCTTTTGGCGCATTGTTCTTCTTGGCATTTGATGTGAATACAGATGATTTTGGCACTTCTTTCTTTGGAACTGTTGTGCCTTTTACTCTCCATTCCATCTTCACCCTCTTGAAGACTGGAACTTCTTCAGGTTTGGAAGTATTAACTTTAGGCACTTTTGTTTTGTTATCTGATTTATCATACAGAGGATTATAGAAGAGATTTGTTGAACGAATCCGACCTTTTGAGAAATCTGTTGATCTATTAAATTGTTTAGAAGAAATGTTTTTAAAACTTGAACTTGAAGCAGTTTTAAAAGAGCATTCAGAATCATTTGAATCAACAAATGGAGTCTGAAAGATAGAATTATGACCAGTCTGCTTTGAGACATCAAATTTAAAAATGACGTCTTCAAGTTCTTTGACTTTGTTTATTAAAACATTTTTCTCTTTAGAAATTAGATCAAATTTCTTTTGGAGATCAGATTTGATCAACTGATCCTTCATAATATCAGCTGATAAACCAGATAATCTTTTGGTAAGATTAAGAATCACATCTTCAAAATATTCACGTTCCGATTCAAAATCTTTTTCCAAAAACTTTCTTTTATCAGTAATCTCTTTGAAAATTTCCATATTTTTCTTTTTAAGAGTTTTACTTTCCTTTTCAAAGAGATTTTTCTTTTCCGTGAAATCTTTTCTTTCCTTTTCCAAAAGATTTTCTAATTCAGAGATTTTCACGGAAAGTTCAGAACTTTTAATTTCAAAAGATTTGCGTTCAGTTTCAAATTTAGCTCTTTCTTTTTCGAGCTTGTCTTTTTCTAAAAATAAAACTTTCTCAAAGTCTGAAACTTGTTTTGAAAGTTTTATACATTTCAGCTCAGTCTCTTTCTTTTCTTCAAAAACTTTCTTTTCTTTTCTCTTTAGATCGGCATTTTCACTGTCCAAGATTTTCCCTATATCTTTAACTTCTTTTAATTGAGCATGTAACTTTAAGTTCCATTTCACTCTCTTTTCTTCTCTACTCTTCAAATCGGCATTTTCTTTTTGAAGAGTTGTTACTTTCACTTGAAGATTCTCGATTTGATCGTGCAGACTTGAGTTGTCTTTCTTTGTTTCAAGATCTGCAATATAAACTTCAAGATCAGTTATTCTTTTAGTAAATTTAGCATTTGAAGAAGAAATGTCTAAAATTTGTCTTTTCAGATTAACATTTTCTTCTTCCAATGCTTTATTTAAAATAGGAGTTGAAGAATTTGAAGCATTATCTTTAACAGGAGTTTCTGATATAGGAGATGTTTCTGATAAAATAACTTGTTGCAAAATTCCATTATTTGCCTTAGCTTTTTCAAGTGGCTTTGGAGGTGTTTTTGTTATTATGACTTGTTGCAACACTTCATTATTTGGTTTAACAGATACATGTGAATTAACAGATGTTTCTGTTATAATGACTTGTTGCAACTTTACATTTGGTTTAACAAAAACTTTTGCAATTGGAGGAATCTCCTTTTTCAGAGTTTGCTTCAAATCTTCACCACTGCTTTTAACAATAACTTGTTGTAAAACCATTTTGAATATTGCTAGAAATTGATCGTTCAGAAGATCAAGCAGACAGTGTATGAAAATACACAAAAAAAATATATAAAATTTTTTCTTGAAAAGCTCTTACAGTGTATGAAATACACTATAGAAAAAATTTCGGGATAAAAAATTTTCTCAAAAAAACTCTTTTTTTTTTTTAAATTCACAAGAATTCGGATGAGTAAGGGTTCGAATTCAACGAATTCGGATGAAGAAGGGTTCGAATTCAATGAATTCGGATGCTGAAGGGTTCGAATTCACTCAATTCGGACTTAACTTGGTTCGAATTCAATGAATTCGGATGCTTAAGGGTTCGAATTCTATGAATTCGGATGCTTAAGGGTTCGAATTCTATGAATTCGGATGCTTATGGGTTCGAATTCTATGAATTCGGATGCTTAAGGGTTCGAATTCAACACTTGGAAAATTTAATCAACTCAATTCGAATCTAACACAGTTCGAATTCTCCTCAATTCGAATCTAACACGGTTCGAATTCTCCTCAATTCGAATCTAGCTGGGTTCGAATTCAATCAATTCGAATCCTTCTTGAGTCGAATTCTACACTTGTATTTCCAAGAACACTCCGAATTCTTCTTTGAATGATCCGAATTCACCAAGAATGATCCGAATTCACCAAGAATGATCCGAATTCTGCACTTCGAACACGAAAATCACTAAATCAGCCATAACTTTTTCAATTCTTGATCAATTGTTATGAAATTTGCACAGATTTGTTCAAAATTTGATTCCACACACTTTCTTAGTTAATCACAAATCCTAATTCGATCAATTTAATCGAATTTTGATCCAAAAATAGTAGAAAAAGTTTTCGAACAAAAATGATATAAAATGATCAGATCTGCAAATTCTGTGCAGATTTTGGTGTTGATCCAAGAATTAAAGATGTTCAGGAATCAAATCCGAGTGCAATGATGTCAAGAATCAATCCAAAAGATCAAAAATTAAAGAAAAGATGAAATCTGGATGAATAGTAAATGAAGAAGGGTTAGAATTCTTGATGAACAGTGATGAATAGTGATGAACACCCAATCCGAATTCTTCAGCTTTAGTGTAAAAAATCTTCAATTTGGTCTTCGATCTGCTTGAATCTTCTGTTTGGCTCTGATACCAATTGTGAAATCCCAATCTCTAGCAATAAGATATGAATGTAGTGAGAGAGAATCTAGAGAGCAAATATGTCATCCATGTATTGAGCTCAAAGGATTACAAAAGGTTTCTAAAAGATTACAAAAGCTTTTGAAGTGTTACTAACAAATGGTCTAGACAAGCCTATTTATACCCATAACATACAAGGTATAAAGGCATTCACAATACTGTATAGACTCATACAGTACATTGACTTTTACAGTAAATCTTGAATACAACAATGCTCTAACAAAAAGAAATTAGTATAAGCAAAATCTTGTTTATTAGATTAAACAATCTATTCTGATACCACTTGTTGGTCCCAAAGGGGTTATACAAGTTTGTAGAAGGGGGGGGGGGGGGGGGGTTGAATACAAACACGCGATTTTTACTTTTCTAAATTGTTTATTGATATGTATCAAACAATTTACAATTTGTTGCGGAACAAGATTAAGGAATAAACCTAATCTAAACAAGCTATGAGAATCACTAAGATTTCTTGCACTAGAAATAAGATAGAGAGAAATTAAGAATACTAAGAATAATATTCTAACACACAGAATAGTAAGGAGAAGGAAATGGCCGAGCACTTTATAATGAAGTAGGGTTTTCTTTATATACTGCATGCATTTAATGCATGTCAGTATAACTTTACACGTGGCAGCGTCTGATTGGTTGCATGTTTTAACCTTGGTAGACAACCTAGTAGCCGCATGATGAACAGTGTAGAATCAGAGTTGGTTGTACGATTATGGACAAAAGGAATGTCCGTTCTGACATTATCGTACGGAGGCGTGCAAGGGGGTAAGACAAAAGTTGCTTGTAGAGGAAGCTTCATGATCAGCGTTCGCTGAGTGAAACTTTATCAGCGAATGATAAAGTTCAGCGTTCGCTAAAGTCTTCTACTTGAAACTTCACGTTGAGTGGACAGGTCTTGGCTTCACTGATATCTGCATCAGTTCATTAGTAGACTTGTCGATGGTTCTATGGCTTAATCTTCGACTTCAGCGTAGAACATGGTTGACGTGAAACTTGTCTTCAGGGATCATAAGTAAACAACATATTTTATCAGCGATCATCAGTAAGGCTGAACAGACTCAGGGCTTACTGATGAACAGTATCGCTGAATGTACAAATTAAAGAACGAGAGTTCCTATCAGCGGTACTAAACAGACTTAGTATTTTTCCTTGATAGTGAAACTCTAATACATATTGTCTACTTACAATTTTCACTAAGTGTTTCTCAGAGTCATTATCAAATCACTGAGGGTTTGGATCAACATCTGCTCTTGAAGATGAAGAGCATTTGTTTATTTCTTGCGCGATGGCTCAAAAGGCAATTAATGGAATTCGCACTTGGTGGGGGATTATGCACCCCGATCCGGAATCTTTGAATTCGTTTCTTAATTGGGGGGGGGGGGGGGGGGCTGACTTAGGACTCTCCGACAATAGTTTGGAGACGTTCACTTCGGTTATCTTCACTCTCTTCTGGATGCTTTGGACTTGTAGGAATAACAAGATTTTTAATAATTCAACCGAAGATGCTCTCGACATTTCTGATAGGGTTCAAGCTCAATCGTTCTTTTGGGTGAATTGTAGGGGAAAATTGGGTACAAAACTCAATTGGTCCAATTGGTGTTGTAATCCCTTAGAAGAATGCTCCTTATAAATTTTTTCCTTGTTCCCGTCTAGCGTCTCGCTAGTGGATTTTCGTTTTTAATATCATTCGGTCGTTCAAAAAATAGACAATATAAATTAATCTGGGTGAAAGTCAAATGTTATACTAGTATTTAATGATATAACGTTATTACTTTGTTTTTCTATGAAATATGAATGCAGTGACCTATTGTATATTTGTCAAGAATAGTCAACAACAACAAAAAAACATGTTTCTCCCACCGATCATTTTACTGCACATCCCTATTTGGTACGAGAAACTAAAAACAAGAAAAAAGTTATTTGTAGGAGATTATAAAATTTTGAGTGAATTACACTGGGATCCCTATGGCTTGTTCGAATTTTGGATTTGGTCTCTAAAACAAACTATCTACATTGATGTTCCCTAACTTTTCAATTTCATAACACTCAAGGTCCCTCAAATTAACATCGTTATTTAGCAATCATTTAAAGAGAAAATTAATTATTTGGGGATACTACAGGGACAAATAATGTAATTCACTTTAATATATACACATATGAAACGTTATCGACACCGACCCTTCCTTTCCCTCATCTCTCTCACTGTCGGCACTTACCGCGATAGTCACCACCCTACCTGTCATCTTCGGTTCCGACAACTACACCAACTTCCACCACCGTCGGCACTCCATCTCTCCCCTCCTCACTCTCTCTACCTATCATCCACGCGTCCCCTTACTAAATCTGTGTCCCACCACCAGAATAAGAGCCATCACCACCAGATCAGCGCCACTGCCAGAACGGGAGCCATCACCACCAGATCTGCGCCATCTTCTCTAACCTAGTCAAATCAAGACTGGCGTTCATCTCCATAGCCCTTTTTCTTTAGTTGTTTTCATGGAGCTGCAACCTCCATCTTGAACCAAATCTGTGAATAGCGTGAATGAACAAGATCACTATCGCTCTATTACTATTTGTGCACCATCGATCAAGATTCACGATGTAACATCCTGTTGAAAACGCACCACCGACTCCAACTTCTATTGTGGATGTTCTTGAGAATACTTTATGGTCTTGTGCTATTTTGGGTCCATGAGAATAATTTCTGGATTTGTAATTTCTGTTGTTGAAAACGCACCACCTAATTCATCTTCTACAACATCGATTTAAATGGGTTATGATTTTTTTTATATCACAATTCTTGAATAGTTTTATACACAACTGTTTTTAATGTTCCTGATACAGTGTTGATGTTCTTGATGGCAATCTTGATGTCTTTGGGTGATTGATTCAGAATTTAATGTTTAGGTTACATTTTTAATTTTAGGGTTTAGATTACATTTTTTATTTTAGGGGACGTTTGGTTCACGGATTCTGATTGACCGAATTTCATTCCTTCGTTTGGTTCATTCTTTTCGACGGAAAGGAATGTCCAATTCTATCAGATTCCATAAATAAGTGAATTTGACATTCCTTAGCAATCTTAAAGGATTTTGATGGAATTGGAATTGATGGAATGTTGTATTTTTAAAATTCCAAATATACCATTTAACTTAAATATAACATAATTTAATTTAATACTTTAGGTTTTTATTTTATATTTTATATTTTGATTTTATTTTTATATTTATATTCATATTCATATTTTATTTTTATATTTTATTTTATATTTTATATTTTAATTTTAACTTTAATTTGATTTTATATAATATAACTTAATACATTTTTTTTTATTTTCTCGAAATATATTTTATTTTTTCAAAATATAAGTTTGATAATATATTTTATCTGGATTGTGTATATTATAGTTTTTTGCATATTAAAGTATTTAAAAATTATTTTATTAAAGTATTTTTAGTGAAAAAATATATTTAATGATTAATTTATTAAAGAATTTTTGTTTTAAAAAATTAAAACTTATCAAAAAGGGTATTTTGGTCATTTATAATAAATTCATTCTGTTGGTCCCGAAGGCCTATACAAGTTTGTAGAAGGGGGTTGAATACAAACACACAGATTTTACTTTTCTAAATTGTTTATTGATAAATTATTAACAATTTACAGCTTGTTGCGGAAACAAGATTAAGGATAAACCTAAATCTAAACAAGTTGGAACACTAAGGTTTCTTGCACTAAGAAAGATAAGGAAATTACTAATAATAACCTATCTTGAGATAAGAGATTGAACTTGTCCAGAGTTAGCAAGTTACTTCAAATGAAGTGGGTTCATCTCTTTATATACTGCATGCATTTAATGCAAGTCAGTATACACTTTACACGTGTCATCAGCTGGTTGGTTGCATGTCATTGACCTTGGTTGACAACCTTAGTAGCCGCATGGATGAACAGTGTAGTATCAGAGTGGTTGTACGATTTCAGACAGTCGGAGGTTCTTTTCTGACATTTCGTACGGAGTCGTGCAAGGGAGGTTAAGACAAAAGTACTTTGTACGGAGGACTTCATGATCAGCTTTCGTTGATTCAGCGATCTATCATTTCATATCAGCGAATGATAGAGTTCAACGATAGCTGAAGTCTTGTACTTGATACTTCACGTTGAGTGGACAAATCTGAGTCTTCGCTGATCCGCATCAGTTCATTAGGAGACTTGTCGCTGGTTCTTGAGCTTGATCTTCGACTTCAGCGTAGAACCTTTGTTGACGTGAAACTTGTCTTCAGGTATCATAAGTAAACAACTAACTTATCAGCGATCATCATAATGACTGAACAGACTCAGAGCATTAATGGTGAACAGTGTTCGCTGAATGTTTAATTTAAAAAGCGAGAGTTCCTATCAGCGGTACTGTAAGATCTTAGTACTTATCAGCGATAGTGAAACTCTGATACATATTGTTTACTTACAATTTTCACTAAGTATATATGAGAGGGTCATTATCAAATCACTGAGGGTTTGGATCAACAATCTCCCCCTATTTGATTATGACATAGCAACAAAGAAAATTGCTATAAAATAAAAACATAAGGATAAAAAGAACTCATAAAATATTTGTCTCTTTTACTGTTTTCTGGGATCTTTTCTGTACTGATGGAGTAAAGTACATTCGCTGAAATCTTTCTTTAAAACTTTGAATCAGGATACAAAGAGAAATGAAAAGATTACAAGTACGAGCGAAATAAACTACAAGTACAGAAGAATAACTGATACAATAGAGAAAAGGCGATCATATCAGCTTATAAAGGTGTAACGTCCCAAAAATTACAAGCAAATTTAAATATTTAAATAAACATTTCATTTATAACAACTCATTAAATGATCCCAACGTTTCGTTTGCAAACTTATAATTAATATCTTCATAATAAAAACCAGCGGAATAAACGTTTAATTATTAAAAACCATAAAGCAACCAGCTCTCCTCGCGCGCCAGTGTGTACTCGTCACGCCTTGGAGCCGCCCGTACCTGAAACCACAGTTTATTGGGAAATGGTAAGCACGAAGCTTAGTGAATTCAACACCATAAGTAACACAATTATTTCCACACCACCATAAACAGATAATTGCACATAAACAACATACAAGTCTACGAACAAATCATAGACGTGCATACTCACACCAACCCACCTAATAGGCACACGTCGGTCCCACCGACCACACGACAACCGTGCAAACGCAACCCGGCACCCCCGGGTTCATACGCCACCCGCGTATACAACCTTCGGTCCCACCGAATTACTACGCCACCCGCGTATGTGACCCTCGGCCCCGCCGACTCCTACGCCACCCGCGTAGTCACAACAATAATGTCCGACTAAACACCCCACTATTTAACCCCGCATCAAAAGCAAATAGAACTACCACATACATACACGACGTAATGTAAAAAAAATAACCGACATTAGTTATAGTGAGAGAACTCACATCGAATGCGCGCCTAGCTCAACAATACAAACTCAAGCTTCCCAATTACGGTCACTTCCCAGCACCTCGATGACGACACAACGACGAAACCCGACACCTTCACTCTCTCTCGCTATACCCTCCTCTTCGCCGGCAGAACCAGCAGCGCCGGCGCCGGCTGCTTGTGGGTGGATCACGGCGGCAACAGCGACTCCGACGGCTTCAGCAACTCCGGCGACTTCCCTTCCTTCTTGTCTTCCTCTCTCTCTCTCTCTCTCGGAATCTTCGACAAACCAATGGTGACGGCGGTGGTGTCCGACAGCAACAGCGGCGGCGACAGGAGGAGGGGCTACGGCCGTGGGTTTTTGAGGGAGAAAAATAGGGTTTGGTTTCTTTTCTTAGAATGATACGCAAACAAGGAAAACGAGAGGGGAAAAACTGCACTTCGTGGGCCGAACCCCATGCATGGGTTTAGCTGAATTGCGAAAATGGTCCCTGTAGTTGAAGTTTCACAATTATCCAAAACGACCCCTCGACGTAACACCTAACGCGACTAGCTTTTCCCATTAAACCCGACTTTTAGCAATTAAGGTCTTTGATGTCTAACCTCGATAACTAACCACGTTAAAAGAAAAGATTTAATTTAATACCGTAAATCCTACCAGGACACGGGCTTTACAAACGGTTCTTCCTTAATGAGAAGTTCATCAAGGGTCTTTGACGTGGGGATCATCCAGTCAGGGACATCTTCTCCTTGATTCTTTTTCTCCAGAGCTGCTTCAAAAATCAAGGGCTTCAGGTGTCTAGCTTTGATGTTGCGTCTGACTTCACACCAGTATACGAGATCTCTGAGTTGTTCGATGGGAGCGATGTCTAGCTCAGAGATACGTTGAAAGTGATGATTTCCATAGTAGTCTAAAAAGAATATACCATAGGGATCACTTACAACTGTGCCAGGAATGAATGTTTCTCCAGGAGGTAGAGAGGTGTCAAGCATTGAGAGATCAGCATCAGGGCCAACAATTTCAGCACGAGAGAAACCAATGCCCGTTTCATTCCGAATATGAGGACCTGAATCAGAGGCTTTCTTTTTCTTATCAGGGATTTTTCTTGGTTGAGGAAGAGTAGGAGGAATATCCACAGCAGATGAAAGCAGGTCGATCTGTTTGTTTAAGATCTTCTCGACATGGCTTTTGAACTTTGAGCGCGATCCCTGAATGGCTAATTTTGTCTCTAACCATTCAGAGAGACCAAACTTTTCTAAGGTAGCAGCATAGAAAGTTTGCTTGGTTTCGTCTTCTCTGTAGACGTCCACTTCAACAACAGGAACTTCAGCGTACAGTCTTCCTCTGATGTTTGCCTTGACGATTTTGGATGGTCTAGATTGATAGGTCAACATTTGTTTAGCCCATTCCAAAGTCGTATCAGAGACCTTAGTCTTTTCTCTAATGATCTCTTGAGCATCATCCCATAGCTGACGTTGAACATCAATGGGAACTCTTTTCAGCTTGGGGTCTTTTATTGATCGTTGAGTAAGTTTGATGGCGTATTCTCTGTCTCTTTCTTCAGCTTCCTTTCTTTCAGCGAGTAGGCGTTCAGCTCTGAGGTGTTCCTGGTATTCAGCTTTGGAAATTCTGAACTTTGGAGGAACTGAAGGAAGTTGATCACGCCTCAGGATGATTCGCTGATCCTCGAATCGCTTTATTATCTCCTCTCTTCTTTTCTGATCCTCTTCACTTAGCTTTTGAGGTGCTAAGGAAGGCCTGCCTCTGTGCGAGAGTAGCTGTTCTTCTGGTTCATCAGTCTCAGAGATTAAATCTAAGACTGGGATTATTTCTTCAGCAGCAGCTGGTATTATTGGTGAAGTCGCAGTTGTGGAGCCTTCAGCGATATCCTCAAACAAGGGAGAGGACTAGCTGAAACACAGCGATCTTACGAGTAAGAACTTAGGTAGAATCAGATAGAGAGAATTGGTTCAAGTGTATAGGCTTGGGTAAAGGAACTGATAGTGTATTATAGAGGAGGGATGGAGTGAGAGATGATTAGCATACCTGACAAACCGGCTTTTCAAGCAAGATCATCAGATTGTCATCTTCAACGACGCTTTTGCCTTTGCCTTTCTCAGCTCCAGAGGCTGAGGGCTTTGTCTTTGTCCGCTCCCCTGAAGGTTCATTTATCGAGATTCCCTTAAGAGCTTTGATCTTCGGAGCAGGTTTGACGATAAAGAAGTCATCGTCATCTTCGTCATCATCATCATCATTCTTTGGAGAAGAAGATGGTTCATCATCAGGGATGTCGACGACTTCATCATCTTCTGCTTCGGATTCAGTTTTCTCAGCTTCTTCTTCGAGTTGCTCCCCCTCAGATACAGAGGCGAGCTTCTCGGTTTCCTCAGGGTTTTCATCTCCCTGAGGTCCAGCGTTGGTTTCTTCAGCATTCGTCTTCTCTCCCCTGATAGATTCATCATGGGAAAGGTCTTCAGCGCTCTTGGAGAGATCTTCAGCGCTCTTCTCCCCCTCTTTTTCATGATGACTGGGGAGGAATGGCTAGATTTAGTAGCGTTGGTAGGTTATCTGTCTTCTTGGCCAGAGAGACCTACACAACCTTCAATCTTTGCTAATCTGTCTTCAAGGCCAGAAATAGCAGGATTGATCTTCCCGAGCTCAATGCGATCTGCCGCTGTAAAATGTTCAGGTTCAGGGACAGGGGCAGGAGCAGGAGTATTCGCCTTGTGCAGCAGCTGTTCGATCATAGTCTTCATCGAACCAACGTCAGTCTTTACAGAGCTTAAGTCAGTCGTCAGAGTGTTGACATTTGTCTTCACAGCAGACATATCTCCCTCTAGTGTTCCAACCGATGTCTTCAGCGTTGTTACCTCGCTGGACATGGATGAAACTGAATTTTTGAGAGAGGTGTAGTCTGTGTAGATATCAGCGAGCACCTTGGCGAATTCGCTGAGAGTCTTATCAAGTTGCTTCATGTCATCTGTGGAAGCCTTCTTCTCCACCACCGTTGTCAGTTTGTTCAGATTCTCTCCAGAGTTTGTTACAACTGTAGAGTTATTGGAGAGAGTAGTGGTGAGACCTGTCAGCTTTGTCTCCACGGACTTCAGAGAAGCGTTGATATCTCCCAAATTAGGACCTGTAACATATAAAAACTTGTGAACAGAGGAAAGCTCAGAAGTTTGGGGTTTAGTCACAGTGTTTATGGGTTGTTGTTTACCTGCAGGAGGATTGGTGAATTCATCAAAGTCACGGGTTCCTGAGTAAAGTTCCATGTCATCTTCAAAAGTGCCCATGGATTTTTCTGCAGGTCCTGTCTTCATCATTCCTGGAGATTCAGCTTTATGTTCCGAGGAAATGATGGCAGCTCCAGTTAGATCTGGAGTAGAGACCAAATGAGTGGAGGGAGGAGCGAAGGATAAGAATGCGGGTTGGGTTATGAGTTCAGCGTTGGATTCGCTGATAATCACTTCATCAGTCTTTTGAGAGACTGAAGGAGGTTGGGTCGGTTCCAAGTTTGTAACCTCAGCGTTTAGAGACGCTGAAGTTGGGATAAAAGGGATGGCTTGTTCAGGTGTGGCAGAGCGTACCACTGAACGTTCCTTCAGCTCTGCAGAAAGAGCTAAGGAGTCTTCAGCATGAGATTGCTGGGGTTGCTCCTTTGTTTTCTTGATCCTTTTAGAATCAAGTGGGGTAGATGAATGTTTCCTTTTCTTAGCAGGAGAGGATTTTGTGGCCAGGGAATCATCGATGGGTATTGTCGCTGAAGGAGCCACATAAGTAGAAGAAGAAGGGTTTAGAAGAGTTAAGAGGGTAGAAAGACGTACCTCATTTTCAACAGGTTTGAAGTCGAGTACCTTAGGGCCAATCTGAGAGAGTTTTAGATCGCCCTCTTGCGGGTAGCTGTCCTTCAGGCCATATTGAAAGATAGCGCTGATGAATCGGGGGTAGGGAACCCAAGCAGGCCTGTCAGCGGCAGAGTCTACTCTTTGCAGCAAGTCCTCATAGATGAGAGATGCCCAGTCAATGTGTCTAGAGCATCCGCTATCAAGATACCAGATACCCTTCTTAACCTGTAATACAAAGGAAGATTAGTTTTTCTTGGGTACCCACTTAACCATGTATACACGTTTGTCAGTGGAAGTAGTTGGAATGGAAGGTCCAGCAGTCTTCGCAGCATTTGAAGATTCAGCTTTGTCTTTCTTCACTTTGGTTAATTTCTTAACCTCAGTGGTAGAATTCACCTTGACCTGATTTGCACCAGGGTTGGTCTTCTTTGCCTTGGGGGCAATCTTCACCTTAGCTATCTTTTCAGCTTTGGTGGCTGTGGGGCACTTACTATATGATCGGTAAGTCCACAGTGATAACATTTCCTATATCTAAAATTAGTTCTAGGACCATTTGAATGCTGAGCTTTTAATTTCAAATTAGAAGTGCCAGCACCAAGTAAGCTATTGGCTTTAGAAATGGGACGAACATTCAGTTCTTCAGATTTCTTACCAAGGACATCCAATCTGAGTCTAGGAGTAGATCGCTGAATAAATCCAGATATCTGCTTCCTTGATCCAGAGGGATGAGCCACTGAAGCTTTAGAAGCATTCAGTTTTGGTACTAAGGTACCCTTCTGAGGATTCTGGTAAATAACAATTCCTTTACCTTTGTCTTTACAGACAGAGGTAGGTTTTGAATAAACCATTTTCTCCTTGCCTTTTGAGGAGGTAGGAGTTTCCTCAGGGATTGGTGTAACGGACGAGGAGCACTGAGAAGATGAAGTATCAGCGACTGAGGATACGAACGTTCCAAATTTAAGCATTGAACGCTCAGTGGTTGGTTTTGGAGTTTCATATTTGTAACCCAAACCACGTTTATCACTCAGGGGAATCTGAGACTTTATTATCTCAGTGATCTTTGTTGAAGAATTACACCATCCTTCAACATTAGCTTTTTCAGCCTTTAATGCAACGATAGCTTCTGCTCGTTCGATTTTGACTAGCTGATTTAAATATACTTGATCTTTAAAGTCTTCTTCAATTTTAGAAAGCTTTTCTAATTGAAGGTGGCAGTTTTTAAGCTTTTCAGCGAGATCAAGATTTTGGTTTTCAATCACAGTTTTGCCGTTCATGGCTTCGTATAAACTTCTAGTCAAGAGATCGATCTTACGGAGACTATCAGCTTCATCAATATTTGCAATATTGGTAAAGAAAGAAGGTGATACCTGAATAGCAGATGTTGAAGTGGAGGGAATGCCTGAACTTTCTTCCTCTTCTTCAATCTTGGCCATAAGACATAGATTTGCTTCATCATCTTCAGAGTTAGATGATGATGCTTCTTCATCAGAAGCAGCCCAATCATAGTCAGCCATCAGGCCTTTATTCTTCTTCTTAAAGCTTTTCAGCTTTGCATATTTTTCTTTCAGCTTTGAATATTTGTCATCTTTATTTCTTGGAGCAAAGGGTTTCTTTGTAAAAGCTGAGGGTCTAGAAACTTTCTTTGACCTGCACTCGTTAACGAAATGTCCTGTCTTTTCGCAGTTAAAACAAGTAGCAGTAGCCTTATCAACAAAAGCTGATGATCTAGGCTTGTCAGTTATGGAAAGAGGTTTGTTCTTTCTAAACATTTTCTTTTTGGCAAATCTCCTGAACTTCTTAGTTAGGAGAGCCAAAGATTCATCATTATCTGAATAATCAAAATCTGATGACCTTTCAGAGTTACTCTCTAACTCAGTGATAGTGACCGAGGGTCGCTGAGTAGAAGGTTCCTCTGAGATTAAAGCAACAGGGGTGCTTTTGGAATCTTTTACAAGATTCTTCTTAAGATGGCTTGATTGCTCATGATTCAGCAACGTGCCATATAAGGTTGAAAGGGTCATTGATTTTAGATCCTTTGATAGCTTGAGACACATAGCATAATTGTCCCAGCTTTCAGGTAAACATTCTAGAAACTTTGTCAGCACTTCAAAGTTAGAATATTCCTTACCAACAGTTTTCGGATCTATAATTAAACAATTAAAACGTTGGTGAACTTCAGAGAGAGTTTCATTCTTACCAGAAATGAAGCTTTCGTATTGTCTTACCAGGTTGATCTTTCTTGAGTCCTGGACTTCAGACGTTCCTTCATACTGAACACATATTGTGTCCCACATGGCTTTTGATGTTTTCAGATTCATGACGGAATGGTAGACTTCGTCAGGAAGAGCCATGGATAGTATGGATCTGGCTTTTGTATCTATAGCCACTTTCTTCTTATTTTCGTCAGTCCATTGAAGGATTTCCTTAGGTACCAGCCTTTCTGGAATAGCAGGTCTATTCTCAGCGCCTGGAACTGCAGCATCAATTCTTACAGGGATGAATGGACCATTTTCGAGATAGTAAGGCATAATAGGGTCTACACCTTCTAAGAAGAGTGTCATCCTATTTTTCCATAAGTTGAAGTTATCTTTGGAGAATCTGGGAGGTTTAGCAAGAGAACCATTGTCTATATAATTTGTGTTTGTGTTGGTGGCCATTTTCAGATAATAGCAAGGAAGAGAAATATCTTAGATTAGATCTTGTTTATGAGATTAAACAAATCCGCTCTCATACCACTTGTTGGTCCCGAAGGCCTATACAAGTTTGTAGAAGGGGGGGGGGGGGGGGGGGGTTGAATACAAACACACAGATTTTACTTTTCTAAATTGTTTATTGATAAATTATTAACAATTTACAGCTTGTTGCGGAAACAAGATTAAGGATAAACCTAAATCTAAACAAGTTGGAACACTAAGGTTTCTTGCACTAAGAAAGATAAGGAAATTACTAATAATAACCTATCTTGAGATAAGAGATTGAACTTGTCCAGAGTTAGCAAGTTACTTCAAATGAAGTGGGATCATCTCTTTATATACTGCATGCATTTAATGCAAGTCAGTATACACTTTACACGTGTCATCAGCTGGTTGGTTGCATGTCATTGACCTTGGTTGACAACCTTAGTAGCCACATGGATGAACAGTGTAGTATCAGAGTGGTAGTACGATTTCAGACAGTCGGAGGTTCTTTTCTGACATTTCGTACGGAGTCGTGCAAGGGAGGTTAAGACAAAAGTACTTTGTACGGAGGACTTCATGATCAGCTTTCGTTGATTCAGCGATCTATCATTTCATATCAGCGAATGATAGAGTTCAGCGATAGCTGAAGTCTTGTACTTGATACTTCACGTTGAGTGGACAAATCTGAGTCTTCGCTGATCCGCATCAGTTCATTAGGAGACTTGTCGCTGGTTCTTGAGCTTGATCTTCGACTTCAGCGTAGAACCTTTGTTGACGTGAAACTTTTCTTCAGGGATCATAAGTAAACAACTAACTTATCAGCGATCATCATAATGACTGAACAGACTTAGAGCATTAATGGTGAACAGTGTTCGCTGAATGTTTAATTTAAAAAGCGAGAGTTCCTATCAGCGGTACTGTAAGATCTTAGTACTTATCAGCGATAGTGAAACTCTGATACATATTGTTTACTTACAATTTTCACTAAGTATATAAGAGAGGGTCATTATCAAATCACTGAGGGTTTGGATCAACACATTCCAATTCCAAATCTACATTTTGTGAACCAAACAGACAAATTCCAATTCCTTTAACAGATTACATTCCAATTCTGTCAACCAAACAGGTGGTTAAACCTGACAACATTCCATTCCAATTTCATTCAAAGTCAAATTCCTTTGACAGATTCCATTTCATCCAAAAACATTCTGTGAACCAAACGCCACCTTAGGGTTTAGTCTAGATTTCCAGATTTTCACATTGTTTCTGAATCATAATTAGTTTTAGAGTGATTACACTTTTGACCCATGTAGTTTGCCCAAATAATTATTTGTCTCTTTTAATGATTGCTAACTAACGATGTTAACTCGAGGGACATTGAGTGTTATGAAGTTGAAAAGTTAGGGACCATCAGTGTAGATAGTTTGTTTTAGGGACCAAATCCAAATTTTGAGAAACCACAAGGAGCACTAGTGTAATTCACTCTAAAATATTTATATATATAAAAGTAACACCCAAGAGAAATAACATGGCACATTGTGGATTGAGAATTTTAAAATATTGAATTGTGGTTAACTTTGGCTATCTCACATTGATAAAATGATGATATGTTGAAACATGAAGATGGTTATAAAAGAAGAAGAATGTCAACCTTTTTTTTACATGATTTATGATTTATTTTAATCCTTTTTGGATTAAATAGTTAATTTTAATTACAATCTTTATATCTTTATATAAAAGTAAGACCCAAGAGAAATGACATGTCTCATTGTGGATTGAGAATTTTAAAATATTGAATTGTGGTTAACTTTGGCTATCCCACACTGATAAAATAATGATTTGTTGAAACATGAAGGTGGTTATAAAGGAGAATGTCAACCTTTTATTACATGGTTTATGATTTATTGTAATCTTTTTTAGATTAAAGAGTTAATTTTTGTTATAATCTTTAGATTATAGATATAAAAGTAAAACCCAAGAGAAATGACATGGCTCATTGTGAATTGAGAATTTTAAAATATTGAATTGTGGTTAACTTTATCTATACCACGTTGATAAAATGATGATGTGTTGGAACATGAGGGTAACCATAAAAGGAGAAGAATGTCAATCTTTTTTATACATGATTTATGATTTATTTTAATCCTTTTTGGATTAAATGATTTATTTTAATACTTTTTTGTTACAAAATTTTCATGTTGAATAGATATTATATATTGTATTACATTTAATAAGATATATTTATTTCATTTAATTAATGTTTTTATATCTTTTCTGACCCAATAAAAATGACATGACACATTGTGGATTGGAAATTCTAAAATATTAAATTGTGGTTAACTTTGTTTATCCCATATTGATAAAATGATGATATGTTGGAACATGAAGCCTTCATTTGAACTATAAAATGATGATATGTTTTGGATTTTGAATGTTTTGGATTTGGTTATGTAACGACCCAAATTTCATAGCAGGCAAACAACCATAAATAAGCATTCGGATTACATAACACCTTGTCTTTACATCATCAATAATTCATACTAAACAAAATTGACAGCGGAAGTCTCTAAATCCACAGCCGAGAGCTATTCTATAGTAATCATAGCCAAAACTTGAAGTTACTCTAAGCTTCAAGTCCTTCTTATCGCCTCCTAGTTCTTACTGGAAGAACCCTTAACATGCATACCTGAAAATGGTTTAGTTTTGAAAGCGAGGGTTAGACCAAAAGGTCTAGTGAATTCCCTCTGAAAACAACATGTATCAACAGTAAAAATCATTTAGATGATAACATCGTAACTCATCACATCAGGTACTGCACTGTATGGGGAATCACATAAACATCCGCGATCGGGCCCCAAGCAGACTCCCCTTTCGCCCTATCGTATCGGGGCCCAAACAGACTCCCCTTTCGCCTTCTCGTATCGGGGCCCAAGCAGACTCCCCGATACCCGCCTAGGAGGAAACGAATTCCAACCAATAGGCTCATCATCCATAACCAAGGGATCATCGGATCCCGAGGCTCACTGATTCCACGGTGCAGACCAACATCACATAGCATGCACATACGTTGCATAAAGCATGTAATAAAACCTTACAAAGCATGCCTTACATTTCATCATGTCAAACTTTCTTTTAGATATAAATAGGTACGTTCGTGAGAAACATGCATTTAGGTTATAAACATTTCGTGCGCTTTAAGAACCATAAACAGTAAAGAAAACGTTTAACACTTTACGCCGTAAAAGGGTTAGGGAACTCACCTTGCTTGACGTACAACGCACTTTTTAAATACCTCTGAGCTAAACCACACAAACACCTAAGATAACAGTTTCGCATCAGAAAACAGTTCACCCTTCTGTCCGGAGAACTCAATCCGGACACAACACTTTTCCGGACGCTAGACTTATCCGGACGCTAGACTTATCCGGGCAAATCTACTCGGACACTAAGCTTATCCAGAGACTTGAAACATATCCGGATACTAAGAAACACCCGGACACCCTCACGGGGCACTTACCCGGACACGTGCAACTTATCCGGACACCTCCGAACACTGGTGTCCGGAAAACACGGCTGTTCGAACTTAACAAGTCTAAAACTGATCTATACTTCAATTTTTGCCATTAAGTCGATTAGATATATACAAGGGTTCATCCACCAACCTCAAATACTCACTTAATCCACTTATAAACTTCTAAATCGGTTTAACAATACAAAAACCCTTAAAACCTATTTTGAAGGAAAATAGGTGAAAACTCAATGAATCACCACAATAAATCTCAAGAATCCAAACCAGTAGAGATTGAACACAATAATTAACAAGGATTAAGAGTTACCTTACTGATTTTTTCTTTGATTCTTCTCTTCTTTGATTTCTTCCCAAAACTCTTCTCTTTTCCCTTTTCTCTCTTAGCCACCAACCACAAAACCCAAATACTGATTTTGGAATAATAGAGGCTGCCCTAGGGTATTGAGTCCATAAATACCTTTCATAAATTGCAGAATAGTCCCTTGCCTTAACTTTCATACTTTGCACAATGAACACTAAACTTTCATACTTGCACAAGAAACCCGGTTGTTACAACACTCCCCCCTTAAAAGAATTCCGTCCCCGAAATTCCTCATTGGTAAGGATGCGGGTGTCTTGCCCATACCAAAACTGACACTTCCCCAAGGTAATGCCACTTGTGGCTCAGTCCATTACCTCAATAATTACGAAACATGGAACCTTGGGTGCATTTCCTTCAGTTCTTACGGTACTCTAACTCATAGGCTACTGTTCCTACTCGGTCGATTTTGACTACAGAAGATTTACTAAGGCTTCTCATGCATCAACACTTCCTTTAAGGAGGAACCTGGCTAAATCCTCTGCCACAACATGAGATTCATTTACTAAGAGACAGACACACGCTTGACTGCTTGACACAACTCCAAACCTGAACGTCCCGACAACTCACAACCTAGAGTTCCTTCATCGAAATACAAGCAATCCTAGATCACTTCTCCCAATCCCACAATCGCCTAGGCCGGAAACATTTCCCTTTTCCCGACCACCTCGACCACAGCTCATCAACCATTTCTCACATCCTCACCACTTCACCACTCCATCCTTGTACGTAACCAAGGGTAGGAACCTCCAAACCTAACGTTGAAGTGTTCACCTACTGGCATTAAACTTATCCTGAAACACATCAAATCCTCGCTGATTACCACGTTCGTTCGATCATAAAACATAGCTCCGGTTACCCTCACACAACTGGGAGGAATAACCATGGTCACCCCATACTATTCTTACTAGCTTAAACACTGCACGACCAAATCGTTTAAACATTTCTCACAAAGTCACTAGCTTAACTCATTCAGTTGTCTCATCCACTTCTTTCTTGTACAAAATCAAACACAATTCCCTTCTTCAATACTCTTTCCAACGGTTCGCACGCTTATCTATGACAATCTACACAACACTGCACCTTTCGGCATCACCGTCTGGTTTACTACTTCCAACTTACTCACTTATTATGACATACTATCTTCACCTTCCCACGTTAGCGTGGAGCATTGCCCACCGAGCATTATTTGCCCCTCTCTCCCGACCTTTCCACATGCTAGTGTCGCTTTCTCTATACTCACATAACCAAACAGTTGCACCAAGATCTTATCTTAAGGCATTCAACCAAGCCGTCTTGAAAATAGACCAGTGTTCGACGTTACTACCCATTCTTTAATCTCCAACTTTTACCTTATCAGACATTTCTTTCACACATAAGCAACAATTCACATCTATCCCACCACATTTTGACTAACACAACCCTCATCCTCTTTAAAACTTCCAATGACCCCAAAGTATGCTTCTTAGTAACGTCCCCTATTCACGCTAATAATCCACCCCCTTGGATTCCCTATTACAAACGGATCTATTAATTCAGGAACACCCCGAAACTCGGGTTCCACAATTCTTTCGATTAACCACCAAGATCATAAATCAGATAGGTATATATATACAGTCATCCCGACTTTCTTACTTAGATTTACCTTAAATAATTCTTTAACAATCGGTGTTTTAAGCTCAACAACACTCCCCCAAGAATTCTCGGTAGAATTGTAACACATCCTGTATTAACAAATGAATGTCATTATTTAACAGATCTATAAAATTTAAACAACCAACCAAAGGCTTATACCTCTATCATGACCTTTCAAATTAACTAATGATCATACTACCCCTCTGACCTACAATCATCCTCATGTCATTCTTTAAACATAACCAAAATTTTCAACCATTTCCTTCTAGGATCATTCCCTCACGCATAAGAAGCAATTTTCATTCTTTAGCGATTTCTCATCTACTATACTACAGCTTGACTAACCTATTCATCATCTTCTTTAAACTTACTCCGCCTTCAAGAATGTACTTACTTAACAGCATACACAACCACAAAGCTTGGTCTCCCATTTGGGCAATCACCCATTTCTGCCCCCGGCATTCCATCCCGATAACAGTCAAAACAAACACCGACTTACAAACCACATACTTCAACAACTAGGATTGCAAACGTACGCTCTATCCGAAATCCCGAAAGGACTTCCTCCTAATCCTTCATCTTTCTAACATTGCCTTACTACATCATCGGCCGGCACAAAAAGTTTGACAAATAATGTCACTACACATCCTTACACTCTTTGCCCATAACATCACACTGCAGACCAGATCTCTCATGATCATCCATACATAGTTTAAACTCGCCCTGAAAGTTACCCGCATGAAATCGAGCCTATCTCGCTACTTAGTCCTTTCGCAACTTGTCGACTATAACTCACGAGTTCTCAATTAGCTCAAACACAGACATTCTAGCTAGTTCTTTACAATTCGAGCTTTTACGTAAGCTGGACACAGTCCCTCACTAAACGATAAAGTCTACACACTCGCCTTGCTCGCGCTACTTACCTCATCATTCTATGAACCCTCCATACTTCACAAATAGAATGCTTATTCAAAACAATAACTTCTCTTACTAATTTAACACCTCTACAAGATGTTCTATCAACTTACACCCATCTGGTTTGAGTCTTCGGCCTCGGCCAACATACACCGTTTCCGACTTCAACAACAGAAGACACTCTTAACTACTTCCTTATCCTATCCTTTAACGTGAGTTCCTTACGGGACCTATTCCTCCCTACACATCATAGTTAACTTTATAATCCGTCGCCCCTATTTCGAAACTTACTCATGTAACATCAACATTACAAGCTTCCTTCGAAACTCATGGCCCACACCGTAGACCTTTCATTCTTGCCTCACAACACTACTCATAAAGAGTTGCTAAGACCAATACCTTGATGACTCCTAGTCCTTCCTCCGGACACCATCGCCCCTCGGCAACTGTGTTATCAGTCACCGAGCAAGGGTACAGACCCTCATACACCTGACACTAAAATCCATTCCCGACTCTTCCAAGGTCCAACTTTCCCCTTAAACACAAATACCAAAACTACTTACGTTCTCCCTTGACTTGACCAACGCCTCTCCGCTCTCGGAGTTCTTCCTTAGCTTAAGACGTAATACTCTACGACCTAGAAGGTTCATAGCCTTCATGCATGACAATACAGTAAATAAATCTTTTCGCACATTTCATCATTTTAAATAAACAACGTTTGGAAAACACTTGGGTACACATGACCCCATCACTCTTATAACTTCAACGCCCTGTACAACGATTCGAGAATCGTTTGCATACATCTTTCCGTGAACCTTAATCTTACTCAATTCCGAACGATGTTATTACGGCAGTGATACGTTGAATGAAAATCCTTTCATACGACACAATTTCGAAATAAATTACTGACACCAAGTAAACCAGTCGGTTCTCACACTCTTTTATATGATATCAATCGGTTAAAATTCATTTGATTGTAAAAGTTTTGCTGGCACACGTCTTCTCGTCCTTTTGTAATGATTTAACTTATCATGAAAAGTGTGAAATACTTTGCAATCGTTAGGCTCAAAATTTCATTGTGCAATGTGAATGAAATCACCTTTTCTTTAAACATACGCTTGCACATTCTGACTCCTTTTCGATCAAAATTGATATTTACACATTTAATTTAAATCGTGAAAATTTTCATGTTATATTTAAGAAAGCTATGCATGAAACTCTACTTGCAATTGAAGGCTACTCACCCTAGCAAGGTCAACCGCTTTACCCACGCAACTTATCCTTGACACTCTTCCTTCGACCAAGGGTCGCCCTCTCGGTCAAGCACTAACTTGATGTACATGCGTTCCACATCTCACTTACTCAACCATGTCACGCTATTTTCGCTTTGATCGACTGTCTCACCTTCTACTTCTACATGCTTTCAATTCACTATAAGTACCTTATTCCATTTATCCTGCCAATGAAAAGCTAGACTAAAAGTCAGGGCTCCATTGATACTTTCAAGGTTTTGACACTGATCGATCTTACCCTCCCAACTGATCTATCCCATGGTTTCCATAACTAGGACTCTCCCGAAACTGGAGTCTTACTCAAACTCAAGCATTCATCCTCTCCGAATCCACGAAGAGCTACCTCTAGACGACTCATAACATTCTTTACAACGTTTCTTCTCTACGATGTCTACATACATCACATCATAATGACTCTTACACGACACTTCCCCAAACAATGGAGCTCGGTCTATCCCTCAGGGATCTTGCTGACCTATTCCTCAACGCTCTCCCAGCCATAGCGCTAAACTGAAAGAAACCGATAGTTAATCCTTACTAGACGTGACACAACAAATTTGCTATAAGTAAGGTATTGTAAGCACGCACATGTACCTGTAAGTTCGTAGTTACACTGGCCAGGTGTAATCCCAAACTTACCTTACACGTTTGTCCTTGGCACCTTATTCCTAAGCGCATTTATAGTGATCGTTCCTAGAGGCAATCCTATGTCTCGGCTGTGTTCCTCATCTTACAGTTTAAGTTTAGGCCCGAATGGTCACCTAAATCCCTTAAACTAAGGCTCTGATACCATTTGTAATGACCCAAGTTTCATAGCAGGCAAACAACCATAAATAAGCATTCGGATTACATAACACCTTGTCTTTACATCATCAATAATTCATACTAAACAAAATTGACAACGGAAGTCTCTAAATCCACAACCGAGAGCTATTCTACAGTAATCATAGCCAAAACTTGAAGTTACTCTAAGCTTCAAGTCCTTCTTATCGCCTCCTAGTTTTTACTGGAAGAACCCTTAACATGCTTACCTGAAAATGGTTTAGTTTTGAGCGAGGGTTAGACCAAAAGGTCTAGTGAAATCCCTCCGAAAACAACATGTATCAACAGTAAAAATCATTTAGATGATAACATCGTAACTCATCACATAAGGTACTGCACTGTATGGGGAATCACATAAACATCCGCGATCGGGGCCCAAGCAGACTCCCCTTTCGCCCTCTCGTATCGGGGCCCAAGCAGACTCCCTGATACCCGCCTAGGAGGAAACGAATTCCAACCAATAGGCTCATCATCCATAACCAAGGGATCATCGGATCCCGAGGCTCACTGATCCCACGGTGCAGACCAACATCACATAGCATGCACATACGTTGCATAAAGCATGTAATAAAACCTTACAAAGCATGCCTTACATTTCATCATGTCAATCTTTCTTTTAGATATAAATAGGTACGTTCGTGAGAAACATGCATTTCGGTTATAAACATTTCGTGCGCTTTAAGAACCATAAACAGTAAAGAAAACGTTTAACACTTTACGCCGTAAAAGGGTTAGGGAACTCACCTTGCTTGACGTACAACGCACTTCTTAAATACCTCCGAGCTAAACCACACGAACACCTAAGATAACAGTTTCGCATCAGAAATCAGTTCACCCTTCTGTCCGAAGAACTCAATCTGGACACAACACTTTTCCGGACGCTAGACTTATCCTGACGCTAGACTTATCCGGACGCTAGACTTATCCGGGCAAAGCTACCCGGACACTAAGCTTATCCGGAGACTTGCAACATATCCGGATACTAAGAAACACCCGGACACCCTCACGGGGCACTTACCCGGACACGTGCAACTTATCCGGACACCTCCGAACACTGGTGTCCGGAAAACGCGGCTGTTCGAACTTAACAAGTCTAAAACTGATATATACTTCGATTTTTGCCATTAAGTCGATTAGATATATACAAGGGTTCATCCACCAACCTCAAATACTCACTTAATCCACTTATAAACTTCTAAATCGGTTTAACAATACAAAAACCCTTAAAACCCATTTTGAAGGAAAAGAGGTGAAAACTCAATGAATCACCACAATAAATCTCAAGAATCCAAACCAGTAGAGATTGAACACAATAATTAACAAGGATTAAGAGTTACCTTACTGATTTTTTCTTTGATTCTTCTCTTCTTTGATTTCTTCCCAAAACTCTTCTCTTTTCCCTTTTCTCTCTTAGCCACCAACCACAAAACCCAAATACTAATTTTGGAATAATAGAGGCTGCCCTAGGGTATTGAGTCCATAAATACCTTTCATAAATTGCAGAATAGTCCATTGCCTTAACTTTCATACTTTGCACAATGAACACTAAACTTTCATACTTGCACAAGAAACCCGGTTGTTACAGGTTAGAACTTATAAGTTTGAACTATAAAATTTAGATTTCTAATGTTTTCATTTGAATTTTGGATTTGTAATTTTTTGTGTATTTTCGATATTTAATTTTTAGTTTTATAAATGTTAAACGGGTTAGGTGGGTCGTGGCGGGTTAGGCGGGTCAGGTTAGGGTTGGGATTTCCTGACCCGTTTATTAAACGGGTCGGGTTAGGGTCAAGCACTCTCAAACCGTTTAACTTTGAAACCGATACGAACCCGACACGACACGGCACGTTTGCCAGGTCTACATGAAGGTGGTTGTAAAAGGAGAAGAATGTCAACTTTTTTTTACATGATTTATGATAATCCATTTCATGCTGAATAGATATTATGGTTTGTATTACATTTAATTCTTTATATCTTTATATATATAAAAACAACAAACAAGAAGAGTTGAGGTGGCACCATGAGAATTGAGTATTCTCAAATGGTGGATTGTAGTTAAAGTTGGAGTATCCACATTGATAAGAAGAGTAATATAACAATTGAAGAGTTGGGTATACAAAAGATGGGGAGACGTCTTTGAAAACTAAGAAGGTCATTTGGCTAAGCATGTCATCATTTTTAACCCCCCATGTAACAACCCAGTCTAAAATAAGCATGCAAATCATAAAAATAATAGAGCATCCCAAAAATGGGTCCCAAAATTTCTTACATAAGTCTCAAAAATAGGCTGGCGGAAACAACCTATACACATCTGATAATGAACTATCTGCATCTGTCCTCTATCATGCTCTTGCTCACTTACCTGAGCCTCCTACTATCTGCTTACCTGAAAAGGTTTAGTTTGGAAAATGCGAGGGTTAGACCATGAGGTCTAGTGAGTCCCTCCTGACAGTTCTCAAAATCATTTTAAAACTTTGCATAACTTTCATATATAAAACTTTCAATAATAAACTTTCTCAGAGCTGAACATTACAAACTTCCACGGATAAATCCGCTCCCGTAAATGGCACCCTGAAGTCACCCGAAAGTGACAACGAGTCAGTATCACGCTGCCTTACTGGGTCTCACTTCCCATGGCATAAACGGAACCTCCCCCCGACGTGAGTACTGGCGGAACCTCCCCCCGACTTAGCCAATTTACGTCTAGAAAATGTATGCATACATATCACATAAAACTTTAAACAACTTTCATGCAATAAAAAGCATAAGAACAAAACATGGCATTTCTCATCATGTATCTACTTTAGAAAAACACGTTAAAAGGCACGTATTTTAGTTAGAAAACTCACTTGTCGCCTTAGCAACTTCTCGTATCTAGACTTCTTTCTTGCGCTCCTAACTTCTAGATTAACCACCTAGAATTAGAAACATTCACGTACCATTAACACTAGTTTACACAGTTTGCGCCACCCACTAATCGAGATCAACAGCTTTGCGCTACCCACACATGGCGCAAACTACACTTTGCGCTACCCACACATGGCGCAAACTACACTTTGCGCTACCCACACATGGCACAAACTACACTTTCGCACTGGGCTTTCTTACTTGGTTCGATTTCACGATTCAGTCTAAATTAAGCTTGCTTAATCGAAGAATCATGCTACTAGAAATGATTATTAAAGGTTTCTATTGCAATTAAATCATTCTTAATCACTTCTTAAGCAAGACTTCCGATTCGATTTAACCAAAAACCATGATTTACCATTTTACTCACATTCAGCACCCAAATTCGATTTCTTATCCCAAAACAGGAAACTAAGAAGAAGAAGATGGCTTTAGATAGAATTACCTTAACTTAAATGCAAGAATTTCTTCTCTCTAGCTTCTTCAATCGTATGAAATCGCCACCCTTCCTCTTCTCTTGCGTTTTCTTCTTCCCAGCCGCTACAGTTCCCAAAATCAGTAATAGAAACATTCTTCTAGGGTTTTGTGCCCTTTAAATACCCTTTCCCTTAATTACCAACTAGCCCTTCAACTTTCATTATTTTAATACTTGGTATAAAACATAGAAATCCTTTTTAAAATGGACCTGGTCGTTACAATACTCCCCCCTCAAAAGAATTCCGTCCCCGGAATTCCATTCTCGAAAAGGTGAGGGTACCTGGTCCTCATGTCCGGTTCCAACGTTACTTCTCGTCCTTTGTTAGCCCCAAGAATCTGTTATGTAAAAGTATTGAAAATAGTTCAAGTCAGAAGACCAACAGAGATCAGACAGAAGACTTGGAAGAAGTTCATCAAGAAGACCAACATAGCTCAACAGAGCTCTGTCGGATCCAACAGAGCTCAACAAAGCTCTGTCGAAGACTTCCAACAGAAGAACAAGTACTTAACAGAAGACCAACAGAGCTCTGGTGAAGTGAAGACCTCTGTCAGCCTAAGTCTCGTAGGAAATCCGAAGTGTTAGACACGTGTCCATACTTTCCACGTATGCCCTAAAGATTGGAGACACACTTTCCACGTATCATTCCAGGATACAATAGTACACTGTCTATGCTTTTTCAGGGCTATATATAGTGAGGTAGTGGAACAAACAATAGTAAGCTTTAGGAAGAATAGTTTTCCACAATTGTTTAAGCACACACTGCTACAATCCCAAGCACTACTTCCGTACGATATTGTTGTCCTGTGAGAATTCCGAACACACTTGAACATGTTCTTGGTGTGATTCATTATCAATATACGAGCAACTTTTATATCTGATCTTGTTATCATTTTATTGTTCTATATTTGATTCTCACAGTTCATTTATTGTTTACACAATCACTCACTTTAATGGCTTTATTTAATATGCTTCCGTTGTCTATTTCTTTACCATTAACGTGATACAACGTGAATCTGGGAACCTACATTTGGTATCAGAGCCTCTTTGGTTTTCTTAAACCAAACGATCCAATCTACCAAGGTTGACTCACTGTTGTTGATTGTGTCTGTGTGCCTTTAAAAGCTTCATTATATACTCTGTTTTTACTGCTTCCTAGTCTAAACAAGCTTTCATAGCTCATATAACTGTGTTTAAAGTTTTCTAGTGTAGTTTAAACGTTTCTCTCAAAAGTTACTGTTCCATTGGTTACTGTTTAAACTCATCTTCTTGTTGAAACTCTTTTTGCAACAACCGTACTCTGTTTTTCTCAAAATGGCGAACAACGGTATAAATGCTATCTATACTGCTGGTTCTTTAACAAAACCTCCTACTCTTCTGAGAGATGAATATGCTCAGTGGAAGATCAGGATGGTTAACCTTTTCGATGGTATGGATAAAGACTTAATGCGATCTGTCACGGATGGACCATTCCAACCCATGGTTTTTGTTCCTCGTGTACCCGCAACAGGAACTACTGCTGAGATTCCAGCTCATTATGAGATTAAAACCACAGGTTTTACTGATGAGGAAAATCTAAAAATGGAAAATGATCTTAAAGCAGTTAGACTACTGATAATGGCCATTCCAAACGAAATATTTCAAGAACTAGATTCATGTGTTACTGCTAAGGAAATATGGGATCAACTTCTTAACCAACTTGAGGGTGGTATCAAGACCCAAAAGAACAGAAGGACCCAATGTATAAATGAATACAACGATTTCAAAGCACTTCCTGAGGAAACCTTGATGTTCAGGGATTTCTGGAGATTCAGTAGTAGCTGGTACTCGTGGTACTGCTATCATGGGAACAGGAGGAAGGTTGTAAAGATATTGTACTAGATTTTTTTCAGTACCCTCAAAGAAATGAACCATTCTTATCTTCCATTGAGGATACTCATCTCGTAGGAGAGTAGGAGGCTTGGTGAGTGAACCAGCAGTAAATAAGTTATTTGTATTTGTCATTGTTAAGGTTCTGAAAAGATAGTATGATTAAAAAGTATGAGTCTGAAGATCTGGAAAGTTTTCTGGGTTTGAACAGTTCTCAGAGTACACTTTAATGGAGTTTTAACCTAGAGATGAGGAATAGGAAAAAATGATTTCTATCACTAATCTTGTAAAAACGAGGATCACTTGATATTGAAAATCAAGCTTTGCTCTGATACCACTTGTTGGTTCCCGTTTTGCTTATACAAGATTGTCAGATCTATTAGTTCCAATTTATGTTTGATGCGGAAGCGTATTTGAATAACTAACATATATGATTGATAGATTTAGAACATAATATAAATAAACAGTGAACATGAAATAATATCTCAAAGTTTACTGAATATATATATATTAAGAACAAATTCAAGAACAGTGAGTAAGCAAAGCTTTTAAAACAGATATGACTCTCAAAGTGTTTAAAGCTATGTGTTCTTGTGATGTTTTTCTCTCTTGAGTTCTTGATTGTTCGATTGATCGATCGATGGATTGATAGATTAATAGGAAGAACTCAACATGAGTCTTCCTTATATACTACTCTAAGGGGACCATAAAGCATATGCTACTATTCACAAAGGACGGTATGAATAGTTGGACGGATGGCATGAACAGTTGGACGTGCTATATTGCATTTAATGCAGCAGACGTCTATTATGTACTAAGCCCTATTAAATCCAACCAGAGTTTGACACGTTGCAGTTGGACAGGGCATGCTACCATGCAAGTTGATGAATAGGTCCTGTAACAGTAGCAAGATATTATAAATATCTTTCAAGTCTCTGTTGAAGACCGCAGAGGCTCTGTGAAGTGCCACAGAGGTTCTGCGGTTTGGTCCTTAGAAGAGCAGTCTTCACCGGATTCCGAGTCTTTGGTCTTCTTTCCGCGTATGACAGAGCTTCTGTAGGGCGCCTCTTTAGCTTCTGTAGCTTCTTGACCTTGATCTCTCGGTAAGTTCGACAGAGCCTCTGTAAGAGGCTTTCTTCACTTAGCCTATTTTTCACTACTTCTAAATACTTCTATGATTAGGAAGATTGAAGCTTACAGCATGCATGTGGGTTAAATGGCTTAAAAATATGTTTTAGAACTGAAAATATCTGTATGGGGATGAGTCAAGTCGGATTGCATGCAAGAAAAATAAGAATCTTGATAAAAAGACAAAAGGGTTGCACATTATAAAGTCTAGTTTTGACAGCTTACTGCCAGATTTCTATTTCTTTCTTCAAAAAGTCATATCTCACTCAATAATACTCAAAATTAGGTGATTCTTTTTCTGGAATTTATTTTTATGAGTTAGGTTTCAAACCAAAAAGTCAGGGCGCAAACAGCAAAGCTTTCTGTAGTGATTTTTCGTCAAGAATTATTTCATGTACTTAATCACCTCTAAAAGTTATGAATCTTATGTAAAAAGTTTCCTAACCCATTAAGTTATCTGGACATAAAATATCTTGGCTAAATACCCCTGGAAGATATCCAAAAGTGGATAGAAAGTGGCACCTAAATCTGGACAGCAAAAGAATAATCTCAAAAGTGGTTTAAAATCAACTTTATTTCTATATAATTATTTTATGATGTAAATCTACCACTTTTATGATAAAATCTCAGTTATTTGATGACATGCATATATTATTTTGAAAGCTAACAAAACTACAAACACTAAATAAATTTTATAAAAGGGCATTTTATGACGATTTGGATAGTTAGCCTACCGAACCCTTAAGACTAAAACTCACTAGTGACCTTACGTTCGTAGGTTCGAATTAGGATCACACCGAAGTATTTTGTGAGAGATTCCCGGATTTCATCGCGCAACAAGTGAGTTATCACACCCCCTATTTTTAATATTTTACATATTTTGGGGTGAAAAACATGTTGTTACTACAATTATTTTACGCACTGGTTGTCTCGTTTTCTTGGAAATACTAATCTTGCTATACTTGCTTATGCTCTATGGTATGTATATTTTGTGCATGTTGTAAGATTTTGAGCTTTCTCTATCGTACTAAGTCCCCGTTTAATCTATGTTACCCGTTTAACTCACGAGTGTGAGCCGTTGGTAATTATGGATAGCGTTATTTGGTTGACACCCCACTCACAAGTCGCGCTTGTTTGAGTGCATATTTATTGTTGTTCGTATGCATTGTTGACGATAGAACATGCGGAGGGGCGTCTTGTCACATAGGTCGGGTAACGGGCTCCTAGCTTAAACATTATACATACAATTACCTTGAGCAAGTGTTTTTACAACCGGTTGACATATCCACTTGTGCGGATTAAAACTGTTCTATGACAAACTTTGTTATACTCTTAAAACCTGTGATCTCACCAACTAGTGCATTAGTTGACCTTTTATGGACATTCTTTTCAGGTGAACGTCTTTAAGGTTGGAACTTAGGAAGGCTACGCGTGTAGAAGCTTTCTATGTGTTTCTTTTAAATTATGTTCATTTCCCCTTTTGTAAAACGTTTGTGAAAGACAATGTCGTACTCTTTTGAATGTAATTTGAATTTCTATGGTTGGTGTGATCTTGTAACTTTTGCTATGAGACTTGAGCTATTCATCCTGTGTTTCCGCTTTAGCGGGGTGTGACAGATTTGGTATCAGAGCCAAAGGTTATAGAAAATACCGGTTTTCCTTTGGAAAACTGCAACTATAGCCAAAAACGGGAAATAACACTCAAATTACTAAACATATTGCTAGTATAACTAATTCGGGTATTGCATCATCGGACTTTAATTAAACAAAGCCTGATCACCCATGTTTAATTAAGGAAAGAGTAATGCGAGACCAGAAATGGTTATAATAGGAATATGTGTGTTTTTTTTTTTCACTTAGTGCCTTACGTAGCATGCATAGTATGAGTGTGGTTATTGCATATTATAGGCCTTTATACTCGCGCGATAGTAACTTTATGCACTTTTACTTCAGTACCACTATGTCGTCATCATCACACTCTCAACCCCCCTACTCGGCCGATGAGTCGGGTTATGTCACGGGAAGGCCTCGTGCTAACCCTGTCCGTAGCCAAGAGATGGACACCTCCCGGGATGAATAAACGAATCACGATGCGTCGAGCGAGCGAACCTCGGATAGCGAACGAGATCCGTACGACGGACCGAGAGTGTCACCGACCTCGGTTCTACCGCGACCAACTCCTATAATTGTACAACCGAACCCTAGAGGGCCACGTACTAGACTGACATCTAGGAAGAATGTTCCCATTCCTAGGCGAGTGTCGTTAAGGTCCGATCGTCTGGGGGCGCCAGAACCACCGCGAGTCATTACGGGAGTGCCCGTTGGTCGTGCGTCTGGCATGACCTGGGCGGAGGAGCAGCATTTTTGGGCTTTGACGGCGGAGTTGCATAGCTGCCAGGCGAGGGTTAGTCACCAAAGTCAGGTTGTGACGGAGCTATGTGAGTTGAGTCACCTCTTGACTAACATGTCGACCGAAGCTCTGGATAGAGCGAGGGTAGCTCGGAGGATGGCATTAAGGGCTGAGATAGCTAGCATAGCCGTGGTGATGTTACTGACGATGTTGGTGTTGTGGGTTCTGATCGAGGTGTATCGGGGAGGGTATTGATGCGGATGGTGGAGGAATTAGAAAATGGAACTTTTTATTTTTAGTTATTTCAACTTTGTATTTATGTCATTATGGTACTGATGTGCGATGCACATAATTTTTTTTGTATCAATGGCTTTATTAACGACGTTAATGGAAAAGCAATCTCGCATTTTAATTATATGTTTGTTGATCATGCGACGTTTATTTTCATTATTCCCAATATTTCGATTTACAAGTTAAATCTTTGCAAAACATCCGACTTTATTTACACAAGATTTTAATTAAACCAATATTTTAAATGTGTTTTAGAAAAATACCACCAAGGAGATCCGCACGTCACACGGGAGAAAATCCTGAAGACCAAAACCCCGATATTGCCCAGATCATATCTCAGCGCATCCAAGAGGCGATACCCGACATTGTAACTCAAGTCACCGCGGGCCTATATGAGCGTCACAGGAATGATGATGTGAGAGGAAGAATTCTCAATGATGCTAACGACAATAGAGGATGCAACTACAAGACGTTTATGACTTGCAACCCCATGGAATTTCACGGAACAGAGGGTGCTGTAGGATTGCTTTTGTGGTTTGATAGCATGGAGTCGGTGCTCCACATCAGTAAATGCTCATAGGACCACATGGTGGAGTATGCAGCATGTCAGCTTCAAGGACAAGCTTTGACTTGGTGGAACATTCAAGTCCAAACCCGTGGAAGGGAGGATGCATACAAACTTTCTTGGAAGGAGTTTAAGGAGTTGCTCATTGAAGAATACTGTCCCAAGAGTGAAATTCAGAAGTTGGAGGCTGAATTTTGGGATCTCACCATGGTTGGTTCGGGGATAGACCGATACACCGCTCGTTTTCATGAACTCGCAAAATTAGTACCCCACATGGTTACCCCGGGGAGCAAAAGGATTGACCGATACTTGTGGAGATTGGCCCCGGAGATCCGAGGGATGGTTACGTCAGCAAGTCCGACCACGATCCAAGCCGCAGTGGCATTAGCAACTAGTTTGACCAACGATGCGGTCAGGGCAGGAACATTGACTTAGAAAGGTGTCGGTAGTAAGAGGAGGCCAGAGAGCCAGTCAGGAAAGATGGTGGGTAGTGGTTCAAACAGGAATAAGAAAGTAGTAAGGAATTTTGGGACGAATGCTAAGGAAACAGGGTGATACAGTGGACCCTACCCAAAGTGCAACCAATGCAACTTGCATCATGAGGGAGCCTGTCCCATTTGTGGCATTTGAACGCAAAAGGGTCATTTCACCCGGTACTTCAGGATGGGGAAGAATGTAAAAGATGAAGGAAGGGAATGCTATGAGTGCGGAAGTCAGGACCACTTCCGGAATGTGTGCCCGAAGTTGAAAAGGGGACCAATCAATAACAACACTGGGTATCAGGAAAGGCAAGCCAACCAAGGAAACCAAGGAGGACAAGCTCGAGGACGGGCATTTGTTTTAGGAGCTGAGGAAGCACGCCGAGACCCTAATGTGGTGACAGGTACGTTTCTCCTAAACTACTATTATGCATTTGTATTATTTGACACTGGAGCCGATAGGAGCTTTGTTTCGTTAGAATTTAGGGGTTTGATCAATCTAAAATCTAGGAAAATGCCGAATGCTTATATTGTTGAGGTTGCTAATGGATATGAATTAGAGGCTAAGGATGTAATCTTAGGTTGTACCTTGAAATTAGCCGATAGAACTTTTAGCGTTGATCTTATCCCTATTGAGTTGGGGAGTTTTGACGTAGTGATAGGCATGGATTGGTTATCCAAGGACCGAGCATAGGTTAGTTGTTTTGAAAAGACTGTCAGGTTACCATTACAATGCGGAGAAACCCTTATTGTGCAAGGAGATAGATCTGGAAAGGAACCAAGGATAGTATCGTGTTTGAAGGCCCGTAAGTATTTAAGGAAAAAGTACGTTGCATTCTTGGCTCTCGTAGCAGAAAAGAAGACCGAGGAAAGGCGAATCCAAGATATTCCTGTAGTGAAGGATCACCCAGAGGTGTTTCCAGACGATTTTCCTGGACTTCCCCCGCCGAGACAAGTCGAATTTCAGATCGATCTTGTACCCGGAGCGGCGCCTGTAGCTAAGACACCGTACCGTTTAGCGCCCACCGAGATGCAAGAGTTGTCAAGTCAACTACAAGAACTTCTGGACAAGGAGTTTATTCTGCCAAGTTCTTCACCCTGGCGAGCCCCAGTTCTGTTCGTCAAAAAGAAGGATGGATCGTTTCGAATGTGCATCAATTATAGGGAGCTAAATAAATTGATAATCAAGAACCGATATCCCCACCCTCGAATAGACGATTTGTTCGACCAGTTGCAGGGTGCAACTTACTTCTCAAAGATTGACCTTCGATCATGATATCATCAGTTGAGAGTCCGAGAGGAGGACATTCCTAAAACGGCTTTTAGGACTCGCTATGGACACTACGAGTTTTTAGTCATGCCATTCGGATTGACGAACGTGCCAGCTGTGTTTATGGATCTAATGAATATGATATGTAGACCATACCTTGATAAGTTTGTGATTGTATTCATCGACGACATATTGATCTACTCTCGGAGTAAGGAGGATCACGAGCAGCATCTAAGAGTGATTCTAGAACTTCTCAAGGATCAGAAGCTGTACGCCAAATTCTCTAAGTGCGAATTTTGGATTCGAGAAGTACACTTCTTAGGTCACGTGATTGGAGAGAAAGGGATTCACGTGGACCCGGCTAAAGTGGAAGCCATTCGGAAATGGGAAGCCCCAAAAACTCCAACGGAAATTCGCCAATTTCTAGGTTTGGCGGGTTATTATCGGCGTTTCATCGAGAATTTCTCTAGGATTGCTAAACCCCTCACCGCGTTAACCAATAAAGATAGGAAATTTGTTTGGAGAGCTTCGCAAGAGGAAAAATTTCAACTTTTGAAGAAAAAGTTGTGCAATGCACCGATTCTAGCTTTACCGAAAGGAACGGAAAACTTTGTGGTGTATTGTGACGCATCGCATCAGGGATTAGGTTGCGTATTGATGCAAAAGGATAAAGTGATAGCATACGCCTCGAGACAATTAAAGGTTCATGAGAAGATATGGAGGCATTACCTATATGGAGCTTGGAGCTGTGGTATTCGCCCTAAAGATATGGAGGCATTACCTATATGGCACCAAGTGCACCATTTTCACTGACCACAAGAGTCTTCAGCACATCCTTGATCAGAAAATGCTTAATATGAGGCAGAGAAGATGGATAGAACTGCTCAACGACTACGATTGTGAGATACGTTACCACCCAGGTAAGGCCAATGTGGTAGCCGTTGCCCTGAGTAGGAAGGAAAGGGTAAAACCTTCACGAGTTCGAGCATTGGGAGCGCTGGTTCAAACGAGTTTAAAGACTCGGATTCTCGAAGCTCAAATCGAAGCAATGAAGTCTAAAAATTTGAAGGACGAGACTCTTCATGGATTAGAGGCTAGACTTGAAACTAAGACTGATGGAGTACGTTACTTTAAGGACAGAGTATGGGTCCCAAAGGCTGACAACCTACAGGAAATGATTTTGGATGAGGCTCATAAATCTAGGTACTCAATTCACCCAGGAGCAGAAAAGATGTACAAGGATTTAAGGAAGTACTATTGGTGGCCAGGAATGAAGAAGGATATTGCCATGTATGTAGGGAAATGCATAACTTGCTCAAAGGTCAAGGCTGTATATCAAAAGCCATCTGGGTTGCTGCAACAACCGGAGATTCCCCACTGGAAATGGGAGCAAATCACTATGGACTTTATAACCAAACTTCCGAGAACTGCAAGAGGGCACGATTCGATTTGGGTTATAGTAGATCAATTTACGAAGTCTGCACATTTCTTGCCTATTCGGGAAGACTATAAGATGGTGAAGCTTGCTCAGATCTACATCAAGGAAATCGTCACGCGACATGGCGTCCCAATTTCCATCATATCAGATAGAGATAGCCGATTCACATCTCGGTTTTGGAAGTCACTTTAAAGACCGTTAGGTACGCAGTTGAATTTGAGCACGGCCTATCATCCTCAAACGGATTGCCAGAGTGAGCGAACTATTCAGACGTTGGAGGACATGCTTCGGGCATTTGTTATTCCAAGATCAAACAAGAGTAGAGAGAGAAATCTAGAGAGAGAAGTATGTCATCTATTACTCTCAATATGTGAAATGTTTTATACAAAAGCTTAACACAAGGGTTTATATACCCATTGACTAGACAAAGTCAAACTACACATATTACTAAAGCATTACATAATAAGCCTTGATTACAACATAAAAGTAGCATTAAAAATCTCCCCCTTTGTAATCAAGGGCGCTCGAATCTTCTGTGTTGGCGATTCTTGCCAATCAAAATTTTCAAGCGTCTTAGAGTTTTTCGGAAGTTCAGCCTTGTGTCGATTGTCTCTATTGTTCTCCTCAAAAGTCTGATCTCAGCATTATCAACATGGTAAGAATTTCTTCTTGTCTCCAAGAACTTCTTTATAACTTCCTTCGGTCTGTGAACTAACTGTAATCGGATGATCTTCAAAGTTCCATCAGAATACTTACCAATTTCTTCAAATCTGAGAAAACGTCTGACACCTGATTGATCTCTATACACAATCCCATAAGGGTCTTCTACAATAGAAAAGAGAGGATAGCTGTCAATGTTCGGCAAATCTCTATCAGGTCTTTTCACATTGACTACTGGCCGGAAGCTTTCAACAGCAAGCTGGAAGTCAACGTATCTATAGAATCTGACTTGACGACGTAAGAATCGCTTGACTGCTTCCAGAGCCCTGAGGATATCATCAGTACGAATAGTCATGTCTCGAAATTGATGATAGATTACCTTAAAGTCATCAATAGATAGATCATTAAAGTCTGCTTCAAAAAACCGATATCTTTGACAATCTTGACGTTCAACATAAAATATTGGATACCAAATTCTGACAAAGTTAGCTATCTCCACCTTAAGTACCCTTACGATTCCATGCTTCGAGAACACCAGAAGTCTTCCTTGACGAATACACTTGATGAACATCAGATATTCGTACTGATACCAATCAGGCTCCTTTTCAATCTCCAGAATTGCATGAATATTCACTCTTCTTCTTTTCTTGACATGAAAATTCCGTTCAGTGTCTTCAAGAAAAGCAGACCTCATTCTGGTTACTTGGTATCTTTCTTCAAGTCTTTGCTTTCGTTGTTGTCTATTCAATGCAGGGCCTGGTTGAAGAATGCTAGGTGGAACATTTAGAGATTGATCAAGAATTTCTGAGTTAGCTCTAGATGACTCACCCTGAATAAATGTTGTTTCTGAAGTAGTGGTGGTCGGAGCTGGAACAACAGGAACAACCGGGGAACTTGAACTGGAGAATGTGCTAAAGGAGATTGGTGACCAAAATCTTCATTGTCTGATAAATCTGCATAAAGCATGTTGACCACATCATTATCTTTCTCATCAACTTCAACATCAACTTCTGTATCAGATAAAACTATGATATCATCTTGATCTTCTTCTTTAATCTTCCAAAACTTATCAAATTTCCTTTGAACATCATCATCAAAATCAATCTCAACATAGTTAGAGAATAAATTACGCATATCATCAAAATCTTCAGACTCGTGCACGTTTGAAGTCTCCGAACATCCAATCGATACAGGTACAGAATCTGGATCAACATATACAACTAGTTGCAGATTATTAATGTTCACGGGCTCAACATAGTTAATATCTGAAGCCATAGCCATCAAATCAACTTCATTTAATAACTCATCAACTAGATTTTCCAAATCAGCTTCTTCATCTCTTTCCTTATTCTCCCTTTCCTCATTCACCCTTTCTTCAATAACATTTTCAGTTGTCTCTTCATTCACACTTTCTTCAACTCTTCGTCTCTTAGACCCCAAAAGAGAATGCATGATGTTTTCTCCATTGTTTTGTGTCTCAACAAAGTTAACAAAACAGTCTTTCCATTGAGAGAATTCGTTTTCGTTAATAAGAACCGGAGGCCTCGTGTTAGACCCCAATGACATCATAATACCGTTCTTATACTGATTTTCTTGAAAAGCCATGGTCAAAACAGATTGTAGAAACTGAAAAATCCCGAAAAAAAATTCTAAGACAGAAACTCTCCAGAGGCAGTGGCGCAAAGCTCAAAATGCGCCAAAGAGGGTCGCGCAAAGTATGAAATGCGCCAAAGAGGGTGGCGCAAAGTTCAAATACAAAAAAAATTGAAACTCTGACACTTCTTTGTAGGTAGCGTAAAGTACCAAATGCGCTATAGGCAGTAGCGCAAAGTGTCAAAAATCGCTTCAGTTGGTGGCGCAAAGTGTGGCGAGATTCTCACTTGACAGATTCAAATGAGACTAGTACTGTGGATGGTGCAATTGCTGGCGCAAAGTGATATGAACTGCGCAATACTCAGATCTGGCGCAATACACACTGATTCGATCAAAAACACACTGAAACTCAAAATCACTGAATCTAACTGTTACAGAAGAGTTCGAAATCAAAATCCTAGCAAAAGATCTTCAAGAAATTTTGTCTGAAAACCTCTGAATACACGTCTGAACAGATCGAGTAGAAGAAAAATCGCACACAGTCCAGAAAACTACAAAACCTTCAAAGTGATGATCCAAAACTCTGAATTGGCTCTTGATTCGTGAAACAAAGATGATCTACTAACAAAACCGAATCCACAGAACCAAAACGCGAACAAATTCGATCAAAAATCACTAAAATTTGATAGAAATCTAAGAAAACGAGATTTTCTTGAAAAATTCAAGAAAATCGATCAAATTCTCTTCAGAAATCACCAAATTCGTATGATTGATCAGTAGAAATCCTTCTCTAAATCTTGTTCCTTCTCTGATACCAATTGTTATTCCAAGATCAAACAAGAGTAGAGAGAGAAATCTAAGAGAGAAGTACGTCATCTATTACTCTCAATATGTGAACTGTTTTATACAAAAGCTTAACACAAGGGTTTATATACCCCTTGACTAGACAAAGTCAAACTACACTTATTACAAAAGCATTACATAATAAGCCTTGATTACAACATAAAAGTAGCATTAACAGCATGTATGACAGACTTTGGAGGAAGTTGGGATAACCACTTGCCGTTAGTTGAGTTTTCCTACAACAATAGCTATCACACCAGTATTAAGTGTGCGCCATATGAAGCCCTATATGGACGCAAGTGTCGATCACCTCCTTGTTGGTTGGAGATTGGAGATAGACAGCTATCTAGTCCGGATATTGTACCAGTAACCACCGACAAGATTGCAATCATCAGAGATAGTCTTAAAGCAGTTCAAGATCGTCAGAAGAGCTATGCGGACAACCGTAGGAAGCCTTTAGAATTTCAGGTTGGAGATAGAGTTTTTCTAAAAGTATCTCCTTGGAAGGGAATAGTCCGGTTTGGGAAAAGAGGAAAGTTAAGCCCTCGGTATGTTGGACCACTTAAGATCACGGAAAGAATTGGACCAGTAGCATACAAGCTGGATTTGCCAAAGGAGTTAAGTCCTATCCATGACACGTTTCATGTGTCAAACATGAAGAAATGTCTAGCCGAAGAAGCGATAACCGTGCCTTTGGAAGATGTCCAAATCAACGATAAGCTGCACATCGTGGAGGAACCAATTGAGATACTTGATAGGGAGGTCAAGCGTCTTAAGCGAAGCCAGATTCCGATAGTAAAAGTCCATTGGAACACAAGGCGTGGGCCTGAGTACACATGGGAACGAGAGGATTACATGATGCATAAGTATCCTCATCTTTTTGCTAGCAAACCAGTTAAAGCTGGTAACTCCTGAATTTCGGGACGAAATTCTTTTAACCGGGGGAGACTGTGACAACCGTCTGAAAAGCGTTTAAGGTTAGAATTAATCTAAGCATATCCAATATTTATGTCATAGGTCACACTGTCCAATTTAGCAATAAACTCAGTACGGTAGGAAAAATTTAAGAATTTTTGCTAGAAACCCCTCAATTTAGAGAGTTATCCATAAATCTCATAAAATGCCTACCTAAACAGCATTTATAACACAATTATATATATGATTAGTAACCTAAATTACTTCAACTTAAAAGATATTAAAACCTTACCATTAAAAATTTATAGTGTTGTTTAAAATTCAAATTTAAAAGAAAATTTTTGCATGCTTAAAAATAAATCAAAAAGACAAGGATTTGACATATTTTTGCAACACACCACCTCATTCCCCCCCCCCTATGGCCGGCCATCCCCTCTCCCCTTTACCCCTTTTATATATTTCTCTTCTCATTTCCATGTTCATATGCAACTTCTCTCGCTCTCTCTAATTTCTCACTCTAAGAAAATTTCTCTCTTTTCTCTCTCAAACACCCTCCATATTCTCTCAAAAAGGAACCATAACTTCAGCCCCTAACACTCCTTCTTCAAGTGATTCAAGTATCCTAAGGTAAATGCATGTGTGTTGGATGAAATCCACACACACACTTTTCTTAACTCTTGCACTTTTCTTAAGCAATTATCTTCTTCTTCATCATCTTCTTTAAATTTTGTTAAGAAACATCTTCATACATCTTAATATTTGTAGATTTACTACCATAACACTTGCATGTTATTAAAAAGGTGGTGAATCCATGATCAAACCTTTGTTAAGATCAAAGATGAGCTCTTAACTTTCATGCATGTAGTTTTTCTTAAAAGATCTATACTTTTTGATCCAAAAGTTGTATGAAAAGCTCTTTAACTTCAATAAAAACATGTTTTAATCAACATGCATGTGCCAAAAAGTCACTATTTTAAGTTGCATGGAGATGTTTTTGGCATAAACACCCAAGAAATCTTTAAAAAGACCCATTTTCAAATTTCTACAAAAGATGAGTTGATAGATAGCATGCATGTGGTTTAAATGGCTTAAAAATATGTTTTAGAACTGAAAATATCTGTAGGGGATGAGTCAAGTCGGATTTCATGCAAGAAGAATAAGAATCTTGATAAAAAGACAAAAGGGTTGCACATGTATAAAGTCTAGTTTTGACAGCTTACTGCCAGATTTCTATCTCTTTCTTCAAAAAGTCATATCTCACTCAATAATACTCCAAATTAGGTGATTCTATTTCTGGAATTTATTGTTATGAGTTAGGTTTCAAACCCAAGTGTTTTCACTCAAAATCTCAAAAACTTCGTCTACCAAATAGTCTTCACAAAAACAGTGCGCAAACAACAAAGCTTTATGTAGTGATTTTTGGTCAAGAATTATTTCATGTACTTAATCACCTCTAAAAATTATGAATCTTATGTCAAAAGTTTCCTAACCCATTAAGTTATCTGGACATAAAATATCGTGACCTAAATACCCCTGGAAGATATCCAAAAGTGGACAGAAAGTGGCACCTAAATCTGGACAGGAAAAGAATAATCTCAAAAGTGGTTTAAAAGCAACTTTATTTCTATATAATTATTTTATGATGTAAATCTACCACTTTTATGATAAAATCTCAGTTATTTGATGACATGCATATATTATTTTGAAAGGTAACAAAAATACAAACACTAAATAAATTTTATAAAAGGGCATTTTATGACGATTTGGATAGTTAGCCTACCGAACCCTTAAGACTAAAACTCACTAGTGATCTTACGTTCGTAGGTTCGAAGTAGGATCACACCGAAGTATTTTGTGAGAGATTCCCGGATTTTCATCGCGCAACAAGTGAGTTATCACAGCCCCCTTTTAATATTTTACATATTTTGGGGTGAAAAGCATGTTGTTACTACAATTATTTTACGCACCGGTTGTCTCGTTTTCTTGGAAATACTAATCTTGCTATACTTGCTTATGCTATATGGTATGTATGTTTTATGCATGTTGTAAGATTTTGAGCTTTCTCTATCGTACTAAGTCCCCGTTTAATCTACGTTACCCGTTTAACTTACGAGTGTGAGCCGTTGGTAATTATGGATAGCGCTATTTGGTTGACACCCCACTCACAAGTCGAGCTTGTTTGCGTGCATAATTATTGTTGTTCGTACGCATTGTCGACGACAGAACATGCGGAGGTGCATCTAGTCACATAGGTCGGGTAACGGGCTCCTAGCTTAAACATTATACATACAATTACCTTGAGCATGTGTTTTTACAACCGGTTGACATATCCACTTGTGCGGATTAAAACTGTTCTATGACAAACTTTGTTGTACTCATAAAACCTGTGATCTCACCAACTAGTGCATTAGTTGACCTTTTATTGATATGCTTTTCAGGTGAACGTCTTTATGGTTAGAACTTAGGAAGGCTACGCGAGTATAAGCTTTATATGTGTTTCTTTTAAATTATGTTCATTTCCCCTTTTGTAAAACGTTTGTAAAAGACAATGTCGTACTTTTTTGAATGTAATTTGAATTTCTATGGTTGGTGTGATCTTGTAACTTTTGCTATGAGACTTGAGTTGTTCATCTCGTGTTTCCGCTTTAGCGGGGTGTGACAAGCAGCTCGTGGCGGCCACGTACTCCGCCTCGGCAGTAGATGTAGAAACGCATTGCTTCTTCTTGGATGCCCAACTGACGAGACTGTCGCCCAGGAACTGCACATGACTCGATGTTCTCTTCCGGTCCAGCATGCTACCCGCGTGGTCAGTGTCCGAGTATGTCGTTAACTCAAAACCTGTCTCTTTCGGGTACCACAAGCCAAGATCAGCAGTATCTTTCAAGTATCTAAATATTTCGCTTAACAACTATTAGGTGAGATTCTTTTGGTTTTGATTGAAAACAGGCGCATAAAAATGTTGAAAACATGATATCCGGTCTACTTGCCGTTAGGTACATTAAAGAGCCTATTATTCCACGGTAGGTCTTGGTGTCCACAACCTTTTCTTTAGGATCGGTATGTAACCGCGTACCCGGAGACATTGGAGTCTTCATAGGCGCATACTGTTCCATCTGGTATTTCCAAAGAATATCTCGGATGTACTTATCCTGGTTAATGAATATCCCGGTCGACAGTTGCTTAACCTGAAGACCGAGGAAAAAATTCATTTCGCCCATCATACTCATTTGAAAATGTCTCCTCATGAGAACAAAGTGGTGTCGATTTTACCTTTTGAAAAACCAACTTTGACTAAGAATGTGGACAGAGCGTCATAGCAGGCACGTGGAGCTTGCTTGAGGCCATAGAGAGCCTTGTCGAGAATGTATACATGGTTTGGCTTGGAGTCATCCACGAACCCGTCCGGTTGCGATACGTAAATGTCTTCTTTGAGTACGCCATTGAGGAATGCGGTCTTGACGTCCATCTAGAAGACCGTGAAGTTTTTGTACGCGGCGTAGGCAAGAAACATTTGTATCGCTTAAATTCTTGCTACCGGAGCGTATGTCTCGTCGTAGTCGATCCCCTCTTGTTGGCGGTATCCTTTTTCCACGAGACGTGCTTGTTGGGTATGACTATGCCATCTTCATCTTTCTTGTTCTTGAACACTGTAGAAACCAGGATTCAATCTTACAATCAATTATGAACAATTAAGAACAATCAAACAGAGAATTTGATCAAACAGACTTGTATTCAATCAAGAACAGATTACAGATCTAGAGAGAGAATCTCTCTAAGATTACAAAAGTGAAATAGAGGTCTATGTGAAAACGTTAGTTAGCTAAACAGTGCTAACTTCTATATATACTGTAAGGAAAGTTTAAAGCTACAGTACATATGCATGACAAACCAATAGAACTTATACACGTGTTATAAGGTGTAACAGAATTTAACTGAAAATATCTAAGACCTAAGTTCTGAACAACATGTTCAGAACTTCTAAACAATCTTCTGATTAAGCACATCAGAACTTCCTTCAAGCACTTGGGATATTTTCATCTTCATCTTCAGAAGTTCTGAGTCTCTTACTCAGAACTCTGAACCTTCTATTCAGACTTTCATACTTGTATTCTTTTCGAGACTTCTCTAATCAGAACTTCTGAGTCTCCTACTCAGAACTCTGAGTCTTCTGCTCAGATGTCAACACTTGTGTTTTTGACAAAACTTCAGATCTAACAATCTCCCCCTTTTTGTCAAACACTCCTGTATTTATCAACATTGAATTCTTTTAGAGCAGGCACAATCTTCAGCAGTATCACTGATAATGCCGTTTGACGACATTATTTTGATCCCGAAATCGGTCAGTTAGTTGTGAGTTTCCAAGTAAAATAGTAGAATTTAATGGTTTGTGTGAGTAAGTACAGGTTTTTATGAAAGAATGATGAAGGAAGAGTTTTTTGGATCAATTGGAGCAAGTTGGCAACTTTCCTGGTGTAACAACCCGGATCCCAAATATACAACAAGAAACATATATAACCATCATACACATAACATAATTACAAATACCAGTTATGACTCATGCATCATATAGTTTCCTCTCTCATTCCCTCGGCCATATTAGTTGGTTGCAAGCCAACTAATAAATTAACTTCAATGTACGACAATTACAGCCAACAACGCTGTACGAATATTACAACCAACACACCGGTCCTAAGCTCGGCCAACGTATTCTCGTATAGTAGAATACTCATGTAAATACAATATCTCAATATATTATATTTCAACATAAACACATAATCACATCAGCTACCACATATCCAATACACTCATATATGTATTCCAGTTTCAAAACGTTTTAAAGTAAAACTCACCTGTTTGTTTATCAACACGTTTCCAAACCTTCTTAACAGGTTCAGTCCTTTAACCAGAATTCACATGATCTGTAACAAATAGATACAGATATCTCTTTACCACATAAAACACATAAGTCTTACTAAGGCTAAGAACTCTAAAAAACTAAAATCCTGAAAGGTTGCCCCCAAACACGAACTTAAGTCAAGTCCACAAAATAGTCAGTTCTCATTCATTCCCTATCTAAGGGTTAACATAATACAGGTTACTGGATACTCAAAAGTACCTAAACTCTCAAAATTTACCAAACAGCCAAAATATACGGATAACACAAAACTATCCAGACAGCTCATACAATCCGGACAGCATACCCTTTCCGGACAACACAGACAATCCGGATAACACCCGGACACCAAAGCAATCTGGATACCATCCGGTATCTCATTCCATCCGGAAACCTTAAGGAAAACAGGAACTTACCGGGTACTTGAATCTTTCAGACACCTTTATAACATCATCCGGACACTAACAACAAACTACCTGGACACCTTTAATCTATCCGGAAACTACTGTCGGTTTGCACATTTTCAGCCCAGAAACCGACTGAATCAACCCCAGATCTGAAATCGTTTATTCTACTCCGATAGGAACTATCTACTAGCAATTACCAACATAAAACATAAAGGAAACATACCTTAATTCACTTCCAAGCACATCAATTGAAGCCTTAACCTTTCTTTCTTTCTTCTTCTCCTTTTGGTCTCAAAACACACACACTACACACACTGAATTTGCTGGGTTATGAAAAATATCTGGAGTCTAAGGGATAATATCAACCTAATTTTCATTTTAAAACTTGAGCTTCTCAATAATGACCCAAACACCCCTAAACTTATAAATTTACCCAATCTTACCCTAAACATCTAACTTTAAAGTTAACTAAACTTAACGGAAAAGAAATTTTAACTAACGAACTTACCCGGGGTATTACATCATCTCCCCCTTAAAAGAATTCCGTCCCGGAATTTGGTTTAGGCAAAAAGATACGAGTACTTAGATCTCATTTCTGATTCTGATTCCCAAGTAGCATCCTGACCCTTATGATGTCTCCACTGAACTTTCACTTGCCTGATTACTTTGTTCCGCAACTCTTTAACCTTGTGATCAACTATTGCTTCTGGTTCTTCAACATAATTTAGCTTTTCATCAACTTGTATATCTGGTAGAGAAACTGCTTGATCTGGCGTAACCAAACACTTCCAGAAATTCGATACGTGAAAAGCATTATGAATCCTGCTTAACTCTGATGGAAGATCCAACCTATAGGCTACTTCACCAATCCTTTCTGTAATTGCAAACGGTCCAATGTACCTCGGGCTCAGTTTACCTTGTTTTCCAAATTGGATGACTCCTTTCCAAGGCGAGACTTTTAACATCACAAAATCTCCAACTTGGAATTCTAACGAATTTCGGCGTCGGTCGGCGTAGCTTTTCTGTCTGTCTTGAGCCACTTTCAATCTTTCCCGAATCTCAGTAATTTTATCCGTAGTTAACTGAACTATATCTGGCCCCGCCAGCTATTTCTCTCCCACTTCATTCCAACACAGAGGTGTTCGGAATTTTCTACCATAAAGAACTTCAAACGGTGCCGCTTGTATGCTGGAATGGTAACTGTTGTTGTAGGCAAATTCTATAAGTGGCAAGTGCTTATCCCACGATCCCCCAAAGTCCACAATGCAAGCCCGAAGCATATCTTCTAATGTCTGAATCGTTCGTTCACTCTGACCGTCAGTTTGAGGATGATACGCTGTACTTAACTTTATCTTATTTCCCATCTCCTTTTGAAAACTTCTCCAGAATCTTGAGGTAAAACGGCTATCACGATCAGAGATAATCGAAATTGGAACTCCATGTCGAGTTACTATTTCGTTGATGTACAACTTGGCTAATCGTTCCAATGAATCAGTTTCTTTTATTGGTAGGAAGTGAGCAGACTTCATCAATCTGTCTATGATCACCCAAATGGCATCAAATCCCTTCGGATTCCTTGGTAGCTTTGTGATGAAATCTGTAGTAATCTGATCCCATTTCCACATTTGTATTTCTAATCGTTGTAACTGACCAAACGGATTTTGATGTTCAATCTTTATCTTCTTACAAGTAGTACAATCTTCCACATGTTGAGCAATACTCCTTTTTATTCCCGGCCACCAATAGAATTTTTTTAGGTCTTTATACATCTTATTCGTACCTGGGTGAATAGAGAATCGAGATTGATGAGCTTATTGTAGTACACGATCACGTAAACCACCCAAACGAGGCACCCAAATTCTGTTCCTCAAACACAATAACCCACGATCATCTTTCACTAGCAATGCTGATAACCCCACTAACCGTTCTGATTTCAAATATTCTTCCTAATAGGCTTCTACTTGACACTTCTTCAGTTCGTCGAAAATGTTAGGTAGAAGCTCAGCTCGTAGTGCAATAGCTTTTATTGTTCTATTTCTTTCTTGACGACTCAACGCATCAGCTACCACGTTCGCCTTTCCCGGATGATAAAGGATTTCACAGTCATAATTATTCACCAATTCTAGCCATCTTCTTCGCCTCATATTTAATTCCTTCTGATCAAAAAGATGTTGGAGACTCTTATGATCGGTATAAAGTTGACATTTAGAGCCATAAAGATAATGTCTCCAAATCTTCAATGCGAATACAACTACTGCCAGTTCCATGTCGTGTGTAGGATACTGTCTTTCATGATCTTTTAACTGACGAGAAGCATAAGCAATAACCTTTCCACGCTGCATAAGTACACACCCCAGTCCCAGATTGGAAGCATCACTATAAACAACAAAGTCTTCGGAACCTTCCGGTAGTGACAAAATCGGCATCACTATAAACAACAAAGTCTTCGGAACCTTCTGAATGCTTCATCCTGTTCTGCTTTCCAATCAAACTTTAGATTCTTTCGAGTCAGCTTAGTCAAAGGCGTCGCGATACGAGAGAAGTCTTTTATAAACTTTCGATAATAGCCGGCTAAACCTAGAAAACTTCGTACTTCGGTTGGCGTTCTCGGCGATTCCTACTTTTCAATCGGTTCCACTCTCATCGGATCCACTTGAATGCCTTTCTCGGAAACTACATTCCCCAGAAACTGAACTTCTCGTAGCCAGAATTCACATTTCGAAAATTTAGCATACAACTTTTCTTTCTTCAATAACTCCATAATCAAACGAAGATGTTGTGTGTGTTCTTCCTTGGATCGGGAATAGATAAGTACATCATCGATAAATACAATAACAAATTTATCGAGATACGGCTTACATACCCGATTCATTAAATCCATAAAGGCAACTGGAGCGTTCGTCAGTCCAAACGGCATCACTAAGAATTCATAATGACCATACCTTGTTCGAAAAGCAGTTTTCAGAACGTCTCCCTCTTTAACTTTCACCTGATGATAACCCGATATTTGATCAATCTTGGAGAAATAACAAGCTCCAGCTAATTGATCGAAGAGGTCATCAATTCTGGGAAGCGGATACTTATTCTTGATCGTGCACTTATTCAGTTCTCGGTAGTCAATACACATTCTCATCGAACCATCCTTCTTTTTCACAAACAAAACTGGTGCACCCCACGGCGAAGAACTGGGTCTGATGAATCCCTTATCAGCAAGATCTTGCAGTTGCGTCATCAATTCTTTCATCTCTGGTGGCGCTAAACGATACAGTGCACGAGCTATAGGAGCGGCTCCAGGAATCAGATCTATACCAAACTCTACTTGTCTAACAGGCGGAAGACTAGTCAAGTCTTCGGGGAAAACCTCTGGAAATTCACTAACAATGGGAATATCTTCCAACTTATTCTTTTCTGGCTTAATATCTATCACATAAGCTAAGTAGCTCGAGCAACCTTTGTTAACACACTTATGGGCTTTTATCAAAGATATAAGACAAGACTGATTATTTCTACGATCGCCATAAATCACTACCGGTCCCCTCTCAGGCAAGACAATATTGATTAATTTCTTATCACAAATTATGTTAGCTTGATTTTCGGCTAACCAATCCATCCCTACTACAACATCAAACTCAATCAAGGCTATAGGAAATAACTGAATCGGTACCCCACACCCTTCTATATTTACCACACAATTATCAAAAACTTCATTAACCGACACTTGTTTATCATTTACAGTATCTACCATTAAAGAATGATCTAACACTTTAGACTTTAAACACAGATAAGCAACAAATGAAGGAGACACGAATGATCGGTTTGCATCGGAGTCAAATAACACTTTAGCACGTGTGGAGTTTATTAAAAATGTACCTGTAACCACATCCGGAGTTTCCTCCGCTTCTTGTGCTGTCATCTGAAATGCACGACCCCTTGTTCTTGGTGGCTCTAGTCTTGGTACTACCGGTCTAACAATCGCTGGTTTCCCTGATGTACCCCCTTGCTGTATTCTTCCCCTCGGACAATCAGACTGAATGTGATCCAGAGAATTACATGAGAAACAAAACCGCATCACTCGACAGTCTTTAACAACATGCCCGGTCTTCCCACACCTAAAACAAACCCGAGAATCAACTTGACAATTTCCTTGGTGGATACGATTGCATTTCGGACAAGGTTTATCCGCTGGTCGGAAAGGCGGGAGATTATCAAATCGTTGAAACCTGGACTTCTTCGGATCATACTGCGGTCCTTCCCACTTTCTTTTCCCCGTACCTTTATCACTAATACTTTTCCCTTTATCTTGCTCCACGGTTTCCGCGACATCTACTGCGGCGGAGAAAGTTTCTGGTCCGTTAGCAATCACAAAACTTCTAACTTCTGCATTCAATCCGAAGATAAACCTTTCAATCTTCATTGCCTCCGTGGCAACGTAGTATTCCGCGAAACGAGACTTTTCTAGAAAACGAGCGGTGTAGTCCCGAACTGATAGGTTTCCTTGCTGTAAGTTTATAAACTCCCCCTCCAGTTGTTTAACCGCTGCATAAGGACATAATTGTTTCCTGAAAGCTATAACAAATTCTTCCCAAGAGAAGGTAGAATATATGTCAGACCCTTCAGATGAAATATGAGCTTCCCACCAGTATACGGCATCGCCTTTCAACATTGCAGCTCCATAGAGTACTCTATCCTCTTCAGCGCATTTACTAGTCTTGAAGATAGCCTCTATTTCCTTCAGCCACTTCATAGCTTTCACTGGATCCCGATCTCCTGAGTAAGTTGGAGGCTTACAACTTAAGAACATTTTATAGTCACACTTCCTTAGTACTGGTCTGATTGTAGGTGTAATAGGCATCTCGTCTTCCTGACCAGGATCTGGTGTATCAGCTTCATTATGACGAGTTCGATCAAACATGGCTTGTATACTGGCCTGCAGTCTTCCCATTTCGGCTGTTAAATCGTCCCTAGTAACAAATTCATTACCTCGCGGTGGAGCTCCACTCCCAGTTCTACCCCCAATTCTGCCTCCAATTCTGCCTCCACCTCTTTCTCCCCTCTTCCCCTTCCTCCGGCTGTTGGGTTTGTTCTATTCGGATTTCCTCCTCCTTCCCGATTCGTTTGTCTAGTACCACTTGCCATTCTGTTGATTCAGACAAGGTTAATATTCATATAAGCACATACCCCATATAACAAGGTATTCCAGTTCAAACATGTACCTGTAAGATCACAATTACACTGGCCAGGTGTAAAATGAACTTACCTTACATGATGTTCCTTCTACCTTTTTATATTTACATCCCAAGGTTCTATAATAATAGGGTCATCCTACTTCGCATGCAGTTTAAGTCTAGGTACATATACTAATACCTAAATCCCTTAAACTAGGGCTCTGATACCATCTGTAACAACCCGGATCCCAAACATACAACAAGAAACATATATTTCATAACGTCGTTACATATCAAAGATACATCATATATCAAATAAGGTCCCTTAGTCTTTACAATCCAAAATAAGACAATTCATTACAAACTTTTTCCCTAGTTACATTACATCATAACTACAAAACATGTCATGATCTTCAAAAATTATACGCCTTCTCCAAAGCTATTCACCGATTACCCTGCTTACTTGCCCTTACTTGATCCACGACCTAGAATACATATTTTTAAAACAAAATGAGGGTTAGACCTTGAGGTCTAAGTGAGAAAATCCCTGTTAATTTTAAAACCATTTGTACAACCATCATACACATAACATAATTACAAATACCAGTTATGACTCATGCATCATATATTTTCCTCTCTCATTCCCTTGGCCATATTAGTTGTTGGTCCCGAAGGCCTATACAAGTTTGTAGAAGGGGGGGTTGAATACAAACAAACAGATTTTACTTTTCTAAATTGTTTATTGATAAATCATTAACAATTTACAGCTTGTTGCGGAAACAAGATTAAGGATAAACCTAAATCTAAACAAGTTGGAACACTAAGGTTTCTTGCACTAAGAGGGATAAGGAAATTACTAATAATAACCTATCTTGAGATAAGAGATTGAACTTGTCTAGAGTTAGCAAGTTACTTCAAATGAAGTGGGTTCATCTCTTTATATACTGCATGCATTTAATGCAAGTCAGTATACACTTTACACGTGTCATCAGCTGGTTGGTTGCATGTCATTGACCTTTGTTGACAACCTTAGTAGCCGCATGGATGAACAGTGTAGTATCAGAGTGGATGTACGATTTCAGACAGTCGGAGGTTCTTTTCTGACATTTCATACGGAGTCGTGCAAGGGTGGTTAAGACAAAAGTACTTTGTATGAAGGACTTCATGATCAACTTTCGTTGATTCATAGCATTATCATTATCTATTCAGCGAATGATAAAGTTCAGCGATAGCTGAAGTCTTGTACTTGATACTTCACGTTGAGTGGACAAATCTGAGTCTTCGCTGATCCGCATCAGTTCATTAGGAGACTTGTCGCTGGTTCTTGAGCTTGATCTTCGACTTCAGCGTAGAACCTTTGTTGACGTGAAACTTGTCTTCAGGGATCATAAGTAAACAACTAACTTATCAGCGATCATCATAATGACTGAACAGACTCAGAGCATTAATGGTGAACAGTGTTCGCTGAATGTTTAATTTAAAGAGCGAGAGTTCCTATCAGCGGTACTGTAAGATCTTAGTACTTATCAGCGATAGTAAAACTCTGATACATATTGTTTACTTACAATTTTCACTAAGTATATAAGAGAGGGTCATTATCAAATAACTGAGGGTTTGGATCAACAATCTCCCCCTATTTGATTATGACATAGCAACAAATAAAATTGCTATTTAATGAAAACATAAGGATAAAAAGAACTCATAAAATATTTGTCCCTTTTACTGTTTTCTGGGATCTTTTCAGTACTGATGGAGTAAAGTACATTCGCTGAAATCTTTCTTTAAAACTTTGAATCAGGTTACAAAGAGAAATGGAAAGATTACAAGTACAAGCGAAATAAATTACAAGTACAAAAGAATAACTGATATAATAGAGAAATAGGCGATCATATCAGTTTGTACAGGGTTCTTCCTTAATGAGTAGTTCATCAAGGGTCATTGATGTGGTGGGAATCATACAGTCAGGAACGGTTACACCTTGTTTTCTTTTGATCAGCGCTTCTTCAAAAATCAAGGGTTTCAGATGTCGTGCCTGAGGGTCATTCCTGAAGTCACACCAGTAGATGAGATCTCTCAGCTGTTCGATGGGAGTGATGTGAAGTTCAGAGATGCGTTGAAAATGCTTTCCACCATCGTAGTCATGGAAAAATATCCCGTAGGGTTCGCTTATGACTTTGCCAGGGATGAAAGTCTCACCAGGAGGAAGAGATGTGTCATGCATGGAAAGATCAGGATCATGACCAAGGACTTCAGCACGTGAAAAACCAATACCTGTTTCATTTCGTATGACAGGGCCATCAATTGAAGATTTAGATTTCTTCTTCTTCGCTGAGGCCTTTCTTTTCTGACTTTCGAGAGGAGGAGGAGGAGGAATATCCACACAGGAGTAGACTAAGTCGATTTGTTTGTTGATCAGCTTTTCAACATGTTCCTTGTACTTCGACTGAGACTTCTGGATGGCTAACCTGATCTCCAACCATTCAGAGAGACCTTACTTCGTTATGGCTTCAGCATAGAATTTTTCGTACTTCTTATCTTCTCTGAATATCTCGACTTCAACGATTGAAAAAAGGGTTGTTCTTCCAGAGATGAATACCTTGTTGATTTTGGCAGGAGAGAGTCTGTAGTTGACCTTTTCTTTGCACCAGGCTAAAGTGGACTGAGACACAGTTCTCCTTTCTTCAATTATCTTCTTGGCGTCTTCCCAGAGCTGACGTTGAACTTCAATAGGAACTCTTTTCAGCTTGGGGTCTTTCACTGATCGTTTAGAAAGCTGGATGGCGTATTCTCTGTCCTTTTCTTCAGCTTCCTTTCTTTCAGCGATTAATCTTTCAGCTCTGAGGTGATCCTTGTATTCCTTTTGGGAAATTCTGAACTTTGGAGGAACTGAATAAAGTTGATCACGCCTCAAAATGATTCGCTGATCCTCGAATTGCTTTATTATCTCTTCTCTTCTTTTCTGATCCTCTTCTCTTAGCTTTTGAGGAGCTAAGGAAGGTCTGTGTCTGTGCGAGAGTAGCTGACAAACCGGCTTTTCAAGCAAGATCGTCAAATTGTCATCTTCAGCGACGCTTTTGCCTTTGCCTTTCTCAGCTCCAGAGGCTGAGGGCTTTGTCTTTGTCCGCTCCCCTGAAGGTTCATTTATCGAGATTCCCTTAAGAACTTTGATCCTCGGAGCAGGTTTCACGATAAAGAAGTCATCGTCATCTTCGTCATCATCATCATCATTCTTTGGAGAAGAGGATGGTTCATCATCAGGGATGTCGACGGCTTCATCATCTTCTGCTTCGGATTCGGTTTTATCAGCTTCTTCTTCGAGTTGCTCCCCCTCAGATACAGAGGCGAGCTTCTCGGTTTCCTCAGGGTTTTCATCTCCCTGAGGTCCAGCGGTCTCTATTTCCTCAGGGTTTTCATCTCCCTGAGGTCCAGCGGTGGTTACTTCAGCATCCTTCTTCTCTCCCCTGATAGATTCATCATGGGAAAGGTCTTCAACACTCTTGGAGAGATCTTCAGCGCTCTTCTCCCCCTCTTTCTCATGATGAGTGGGGGATGAATGGGTTGACTCAGCAGCGTTGGCAGGTTCACTGTCTTTTTGGCCAGAGATACCTATACAACCTTCAATCTTTGCTATTCTGTCTTGAAGGCCAGAAATAGCAGGATTGATCTTCTCCAGCTCAGTGCGATCCGCCGCTGTGAAATTGTCAGATGCAGGGACAGGGGCAGGAGTATTCGCTTTGTATAGTAGCTGCTCGATCATCGTTTTCATTGAACTAACATCGGTCTTTACAGAGCCTAAGTCAATCTTTACAGTAGACATATCTCCCTCTAGTTGTGCAACCGATGTCTTCAGCGTTGTGACCTCGCTGGACATGGATGAAACTGAATTTTTGAGAGAGGTGTAGTCTGTGTAGATGTCAGCGAGCACCTTGGCGAATTCGCTGAGAGTTTTATCAACCTGCTTCATGTCATCTGTGGAAGCCTTCTTCTCCACCACCGTTGTCAGCTTTGTAAGATTCTCTCCAGCGTTTGTTACAGCTGTAGAGTTATTTGAAAGAGTAGTGGTGAGACCTGTCAGCTTTGTCTCCACGGATATCAGAGAGGCGTTGATGTCTCCCAAATTAGGACCTGTAACATATAAGAACTTGTGAACATAGGAAAGCTCAGAAGTTTGGGGTTTAGTGACAGTGTTTATGGGTTGGTGTGTACCTGCAGGAGGATTGATGAACTCGTCAAAATTACGGGTTCCTGAAAAATGTTCCATGTCATATTCAAAAGTGCCCATGGATTGTCCTGCAGGTCCTGTCTTCATCATTCCTGGAGTATCAGCTTTAGTTTCCGTAGAAATGATGGCAGCTCCAACGAAATCTGGAGGAGAGACCAAATGAGTAGAGGGAGGAGCGAAGGATAAGAATGGAGGTTGGGTTCTGAGTTCAACGTTGGATTCGCTGAAAATCACTTCATCAGTCTTTTGAGAGACTGAAGGAGGTTGGGTAGGTTCCAAGTTTGTAACCTCAGCGTTTAGAGACGCTGAAGTTGGGATGGAATGGATGGGTTGTTCAGGTGTGGCAGAGCGTACCACTGAACGTTCCTTCAGCTCTGCAGAAAGAGCTGAGGAGTCTTCAGCATGAGATTGCTGGGGTTGCTCCTTTGTTTTCTTGATCCTTTTAGAACCAAGTGGGGTAGATGATTGTTTCCTTTCTTATAAGGAGAGGATTTTGTGGCCAGGGTATCAGCGATGGGTATTGTCGCTGAAGGAGCCACAAAGAAGAAGAAGAAGGGTTGAGAAGAGTTAAAAGGGTAGAAAGACGTACCTCATTTTCAACTGGTTTGAAGTCAAGTTCCTTAGGGCCAACCTGAGAGAGTTTCAGGTCACCCTCTTGCGGGTAGCTGTCCTTCAGGCCATAATGGAAGATGGCACTGATGAATCGGGGGTAAGGAACCCATGGAGGTCTGTCAGCGGCAGAGTCTACTCTTTGCACCAAGTCATCATAGATAAGAGATGCCCAGTCAATGTGTAGACTTTTCAGCAGAGCGTATCCCATTGCTTGCTGAGGTTGAGCGGCTTGGTCAGAGGAGCCGGTCTTGGCAGTCATGCAGGTGATTAAGTGAGCGAAGATGAAGTTCATCTCGTTGGGCATTTTCGACTTCTTTAGCAGGTTCAGCTTCTTCTCGGGCTTCTTGTCTCTTCCAATTTCCCATACATAGCCCATTGCATCGAAAAATGCAATAAGAGCTTCTTTGTCAGCGAGTTTCTTATGGTCAGGGAAAGGAACAAAAGGCTTTTCTTTTGTAGCGTTGGGAAAGTTCAGAGCTTTGCGAATGATGGCAGGTGTGATCTTTATCGTGCCATACTCAGTATCGCTGAGGATACAATCAATTGTTTTGGAGGGATCTTTGGCAGATGGTAACTGAGAGTGTCTGGCAGAGTACCAGAACTGGGATAGTAGTAGCTGACTTGCAGGAGGTGAGATGGTCAGGGCTGTTGAAATGCAGCAATTCTTTAGGAAATTCACAGCATCTTTTAGATGTGTGACTTGCTTTCGAGGAGGAAACTCGAGAAGCGCAGAAAGGTTGTTCGTTTTGGTCCAATCTAGTTGTTCCAGAGTGAACTTAACCTGAGGAGCCTTGATAATTTCCACTTCCTCAGAATCAACGGAGATGTTCTCAGCGGTAGCAGGAATGTCAGACGATGCCATTTCTCTGTATTATCAGTTCAACCAAAGATGTTAACAAATAAGAATAATCTTAATGTGGAAAGATTTTCCATTAAGATGGTTCAAATTTTATCCATTTCATTCAGACACAAATGTCTTAATGAAGATTAGGGTTTTCTTGATTTTAAGAAACGAAATGTAAAACCCATTTATTCTTGTTATCCAGTTTTCTATGAAGAAATAGATTCTGGAAACGAATGAAGAACAAGTTTAGGATTTTTGCATTTAAACTTGAAGAACAACCATGAAATGGTTGTGTTCATAAAACCATGAAAAAAAATGATTTCATTTTTAAGAAGTTCTTTTGTTTGATCTTGTTAAAACAAGGAAAAGATCGGAAACAAGTTATACGCATTCGGTAATAAATAAGAACATATTAACCTTGATGTTTGATGAAGAAGATGATGAACAGTTCTTGAAGTTTTAGAAAGCACAAATGCAACAGTGAATTCTTTCTTGCGGAGGAAGATTGTTCGCGTAAAAGAAAAATATAAACCACGAGTTTGTTTATATAGAGAGATTAGAGAGAGAAAATCTTGAGCGGGAAAATATTTTCATCATGACACGGACACGTGTTTGCATTTGATTGGAAGTTTGAACGAGACGTGCAAACGTGTGTCAGAAAGAGAAACATGTCGGGGTTTATCCGTTGCAATGACGTCACAACTGTCCTTTCATATTCTTTTAGGATGTCTCTGAGGTTTTGAAAGCTCAGGGACTCTTTTACAAACATGAAGCACTGAATGAAAATATCAGTGATGGTTTTAAGAATTTTCAAAATATCGCTGTTAAGGAAGAGATATTCAGCGATGCATTTTGTTTTGAAATCTTGCATTTTCATGCGATTGTCAGAGAGAGAAAACATACCTTGATATCAGCTTAACCAAGTTTTATTCAGAGAGAAGATGATTGAATAGGTTATACAAGTTGATTTTATCCTATCACTGATCAATGTGAACCGTTGAGGATTTTACCCTTCAAAGTTCAGCATTCCAAGCTCGCTGATGAGAAAGTTGAATCTTGTCTCATCAAGAGGTTTGGTAAATAAATCAGCTAACTGATAATCAGTTGGGATAAATTGAAGTTCTATATCACCATTCATCACATGATCTCTGATAAAATGATATCTGAGTTCTATGTGCTTGGTCTTTGAATGTAGTACTGGATTGTTTGCTATGGCGATGGCACTTGTGCTGTCGCAATAGATTGGAATTTTGGAGAGCTGAAGATCATAGTCTAGTAGCTGATTTCTCATCCACAAGACTTGAGAACAACAGCTTCCAGCAGCTACATATTCAGCTTCAGCTGTGGAAGTGGACACTGAATTTTGCTTTTTACTAGTCCAACTTACCAGCTTTCCACCCAGGAGCTGACATCCTCCTGTGGTGCTTTTCCTATCCATTTTGCAACCTGCAAAATCACTATCTGAATAGGCGGTTAGATCGAATCCTGAATCTTTGGGATACCAAAGACCTAGGTTCGCTGTACCCTTAAGGTATCGAAAAATTCGCTTTACAGCTTTCATATGAGATAGCATAGGTTCAGCTTGATATCGTGCACACAAACATGTTGCATACATAATATCGGGTCGGCTAGCTGTAAGATACAAGAGAGAGCCGATCATCCCACGGTACAGCGTGACATTAACAGGTATTCCCTTTGAATCCTTGTCAAGTGTCAGCGGTGGTGCCATAGGGGTTTTCATAGCTGAACTATGAGTTAAATCAAAATTCTTCAGCATATCTGTAACATACTTTCCCTGATTAATAAACGTTCCTTTTTCAGTTTGCTTAATCTGAAGACCAAGGAAATATGTTAGTTCACCCATCATGCTCATTTTATACTCATCTTTCATTCTATCAGCGAAACGAGTACAAATCTCAGGGTTAGTAGAACCAAATATAATGTCATCAACATATATTTGAACTAGAATGATATGACCTTTCACTTTTCTAAAAAAATAGAGTTTTGTCAATCTTACCTCGCTCAAAATTTTCAATATGGAGATAAGTAGAAAGAGTGTCATACCATGCATGAGGAGCTTGCTTCAAGCCATAAAGTGCCTTATCCAGTTTATAAACATAATCTGGACGCTTAGAATCTGAGAATCCTGGAGGTTGTTCCACATACACTTCTTCATTCAGCTTTCCATTCAGAAACGCTGGCTTAACATCCATCTGATGTACTTTGAAGTTTTTGTGTACATCATATGCTAAGAATAGACGAATAGATTCAAGTCTTGCTACTGGAGCAAATGTTTCGTCATAATCTATATCTTCCTCTTGTCTGTATCCCTGAGCAACAAGACGAGCTTTGTTGCGGGTTACAGTACCATGTTCGTCCAACTTGTTTCGATAGCCCATTTAGTGCCTATTACTGTTTTATCAGTTGGTCTCCGAACAAGTTTTCAAACTTTGTTTCTTTCGAATTCAGTCAGCTCTTCTTGCATGGCGCTGACCCAGTTTGGATCTTTGAGGGCATCATCTATTTTCTTTGGTTCAGTTAGAGAAATAAAGTTAACAAATAAACAAATATTACCTGCACTTCGTCGAGTCTGAACACCAGCGTTTGGATCACCAAGAATTTGATCAATTGGGTGATTTACGGTCCATCGCTGAGCCGGAGCATAAGTCGCTGACTCATCTTGAACTGGAGGAGCTGAAGATGAGGCTTCAGCTACTTTTGGAGTTTCAGCTAAGAGAGGAATACTTGCATTTGTCATTTCATTTACTGATTGCTGAGAGATAGATGGAATGTCTGAGGCATTTAGTTCAGCGGTAGGTATAGTGTTTATAGGAACAGCTGAGACCCATGATGTTTCAGCTTCACTATTCTGCATGTTTGGAATGATAGGAGGACTATCATCTTCTACTTGATGAGCATGAGGAGTGGCAATATCTTCTGAATTACCAAGATGAGAAAACATCCATTGATTCAGTTCTTCAGTATCAGCGGACGGTTTAGATTTCGCTGAACGGGATTCGTCAAACGTGACGTGAATAGTTTCTTCTACAGTTTGTCTTCTACGATTGAAGACTCTGAAGGCTTTGGAAACTGAGGAGTATCCAAGAAAGATTCCATCATTAGCCTTAGGATCAAACTTTCCAAGAGCATCTCTGTTGTTCAGTATGAAACACTGACATCCAAAGATGTGAAGAAAGCTGATTGAAGGCTTTCTCCCATGAAAGAGTTCATATACTGTCTTTTTGAATCTTTTAACTATCAGCGACCTGTTTTGCGTAAAACAACCAGTGTTGACAGCTTCTGCCCAAAACTGAGTAGGCAAGTGAGAATCGCTGAGCATTGAACGTGCAACTTCAATAATTGTTCTATTTCTTCTTTCATCGACTCCATTTTGTTGCGGTGTTCTCACTGAAGAGAAGTTGTGAGAAATACCCTTACTCTTAGGGAAGGAATCAAGAGAACGGTTTTTGAATTCAATCCCATGATCACTCCTTATTGAGCGAACTGTTAGATTGTTCAGGGTTTCCATCTTCCGAACAAAGGTGATGAGTTCTTCAGGGGTCTCACTCTTAGAACGGAGAAACATTACCCAAGTGAAGCGAGAGAATTCATCAACTATGACCAGCGTATATTTCTTTCCAGCGATGGATTGTTTGTTAACAGGGCCAAACAAATCCATATGGAGTAGTTGTAGAGGAGATGACACTGATGAAACTTGCTTAGATTTAAAGCTTGCTTTGGTCTGCTTCCCTTTTTCACACGCTGAACATAAAGACTCTTTGGCGTATGAATGCTGAGGTAGACCAGTGACTAACTCTTTTGAAGAAAGAGTGTTCAGTGTCCTGAAATTTAGATGAGATAGCCTCTTATGCCATAGCCAGTTGACATCAGATGAGGCCTTTGAGAAGAAACAAGAGTTCTCAGTGGTTGTTGAGTCCATGTTTATTACATAAACATTTTCCAAACGATAACCGCTGAGAGCTATCTTCTCCTTTTTTGTCAGTGACAAAGCAGGATTCCTTAGTAAAGATTACTTTGTTATCCATGTCGTAAAGCTGACTGATGCTTAGAAGATTATGCTTCAGCCCTTCAACATATGCGACTCTTCTGAAGGAGGTTGTACCATTTGAAAGTACACCATACCCTCGGGTATGTCCTTTTCCATTTCCACCGAAAGTTACAGAGGGACCCTTCTCTTCCTTGTATTCAGCGAGCAGGCTTTTCTTTCCAGTCATATGTCTAGAGCATCCGCTATCGAGATACCAGATACCCTTCTTAACCTACAATACAAAGGAAGATTAGTTTTTCTTGGGTACCCACTTGACCATGTATACACATTTGTCAGTGGAAGTAGTTGGAATGGAAGATTCAGCAGTCTTCGCAGCATTTGAAGATTCAGCTTTGTCTTTCTTCACTTTGGTTAATTTCTTAACCTCAGTGGTAGGATTCACCTTGACCTGATTTGCACCAGGGTTGGTCTTCTTTGCCTTGGGGGAAATCTTCACCTTAGCTATCTTTTCAGCTTTGGTGGCTGTGGGGCAATTACTAGCAATATGATCGGTAAGTCCACAGTGATAACATTTCCTATAACTAAAAATAGTTCTAGGACCATTTGAATGCTGAGCTTTTGATTTCGAATTAGAAGTGCCAGCACCAAGTAAACTATTGGCTTTAGAAATGGGACGAACATTCATTTCTTTAGATTTCTTACCAAGGACATCCACTCTGAGTCTAGGAGTAGATCGCTGAATAGATCCAGAGATCTGCTTCCTTGATCCAGAGGGATGAGCCACTGAAGCTTTAGAAGCATTCAGCTTTGGTACTAAGGTACCCTTCTGAGGATTCTGGTAAATAACAATTCCTTTACCTTTGTCTTTAGAGACAGAGGTTGGTTTTGAATAAACCATTTTCTCCTTGCCTTTTGAGGAGGTAGGTGTTTCCTCAGGGATTGGTGTATTGGACGAGGAGCACTGAGAAGATGAAGTATCAGCTACTGAGGATACAAACGTTCCAAATTTAAGCATTGAACGCTCAGTGGTTGGTTTTGGAGTATCATATTTGTAACCCAGACCACGTTTATCACTTAGAGGAATCTGAGACTTTATTATCTCAGTGATCTTTGTTGAAGAAATACACCATCGTTCAACAGTAGCTTTTTCAGCTTTTAATGCAGCGATAGCTTCTGCTCGTTCGATTTTGACAAGCTGATTTAAATATACTTGATCTTTAAAGTCTTCTTCAATTTTAGAAAGCTTTTCTATTTGAAGGTGGCAGTTTTTAAGCTTTTCAGCGAGATCAAGGTTTTGGTTTTCAACCACAGTTTTGCCGTTCATGGCTTCGTATAAACTTCTAGTCAAGAGATCGATCTTACGGAGACTATCAGCTTCATCAATATTTGCAATATTGGTAAAGAAGGAAGGTGATACCTGAATAGCAGAGGTTGAAGTGGAGGGAATGTCTGAACTTTCTTCCTCTTCTTCAATCTTGGCCATAAGACATAGATTTGCTTCATCATCTTCAGAGTCAGATGGTGATGCTTCTTCATCAGAAGCAGCCCAATCATAGTTAGCCATCAGGCCTTTACTCTTCTTCTTAAATCTTTTCAGCTTAGCATATTTTTCTTTCAGCTTTGAATATTTGTCATCTTTATTCCTTGGAACAAAGGATATCTTTGTAAAAGCTGAGGGTCTAGAAACTTTCTTAGACCTGCACTCGTTAGCGAAATGTCCTGTCTTTTCGCAGTTGAAACAAGTAGCAGTTGCCTTATCAACAAAAGCTGATGATCTAGGCTTGTCAGTTATGGAAAGAGGTTTGTTCTTTCTAAACATTTTCTTTTTGGCAAATCTCCTGAACTTTTTAGTTAGGAGAGCCAAAGATTCATCATCATCTGAAGAATCAGAATCTGATGACCTTTCAGAGTTACTTTCTAACTCAGTGATAGTGACCGAGGGTCGCTGAGTAGAAGGTTCCTCTGAGATTAAAGCAACAGGGGTGATTTTGGAATCTTTTACAAGATTCTTCTTAAGATGACTCGATTGCTCATGATTCAGCAACGTGCCATATAAGGTTGAAAGGGTCATTGATTTTAGATCCTTTGACAGCTTGAGACACATAGAATAATTGTCCCAGCTTTCAGGTAAACATTCTAGAAACTTTGTCAGAACTTCAAAGTTAGAATATTCCTAACCAACAGTTTTCAGATCTATAATTAAAGAATTAAAACGTTGGTGAACTTCAGAGAGAGATTCATTCTTACCAGAAATGAAGCTTTCGTATTGTCTTACCAGGTTGATCTTTCTTGAGTCATGGACTTCAGACGTTCCTTCAAACTGAACACATATTGTGTCCCACATGGCTTTTGATGTTTTCAGATTCATGACGGAATGGTAGACTTCGTCAGGAAGAGCCATGGATAGTATGGATCTGGATTTTGTATTTATAGCCACTTTCTTCTTATCTTCGTCGGTCCATTGAAAGATTTCCTTAGGGACCAGCCTTTCTGGAATAGCAGGTCTATTCTCAGCGGCTGGAACTGCAGCATCAATTCTTACAGGGATGAATGGACCATTTTCGAGATAGTAAGGCATAGTAGGGTCTACACCTTCTAAGAAGAGTGTCATCCTATTTTTCCATAAGTTGAAGTTATCTCTGGAAAATCTAGGGGGTTTAGCAAGAGAACCATTGTCTATATAATTTGTGTTTGTGTTGGTGGCCATTTTCAGATAATAGCAAGGAAGAGAAATATCTTAGATTAGATATTGTTTATGAGATTAAACAAATCCGCTCTGATACCACTTGTTGGTCCCGAAGGCCTATACAAGTTTGTAGAAGGGGGGGTTGAATACAAACACACAGATTTTATTTTTCTAAATTGTTTATTGATAAATCATTAACAATTTACAGCTTGTTGCGGAAACAAGATTAAGGATAAACCTAAATCTAAACAAGTTGGAACACTAAGGTTTCTTGCACTAAGAGAGATAAGGAAATTACTAATAATAACCTATCTTGATATAAGAGATTGAACTTGTCCAGAGTTAGCAAGTTACTTCAAATGAAGTGGGTTCATCTCTTTATATACTGCATGCATTTAATGCAAGTCAGTATACACTTTACACGTGTCATCAGCTGGTTGGTTGCATGTCATTGACATTTGTTGACAACCTTAGTAGCCGCATGGATGAACAGTGTAGTATCAGAGTGGATGTACGATTTCAGACAGTCGGAGGTTCTTTTCTGACATTTCGTACGGAGTCGTGCAAGGGTGGTTAAGACAAAAGTACTTTGTACGAAGGACTTCATGATCAGCTTTCGTTGATTCAGAGCATTATCATTATCTATTCAGCGAATGATAAAGTTCAGCGATAGCTGAAGTCTTGTACTTGATACTTCACGTTGAGTGGACAAATCTGAGTCTTCGCTGATCCGCATCAGTTCATTAGGAGACTTGTCGCTGGTTCTTGAGCTTGATCTTCGACTTCAACGTAGAACCTTTGTTGACGTGAAACTTGTCTTCAGGGATCATAAGTAAACAACTAACTTATCAGTGATCATCATAATGACTGAACAGACTCAGAGCATTAATGGTGAACAGTGTTCGCTGAATGTTTAATTTAAAGAGCGAGAGTTCCTATCAGCGGTGCTGTAAGATCTTAGTACTTATCAGCGATAGTGAAACTCTGATACATATTGTTTACTTACAATTTTCACTAAGTATATAAGAGAGGGTCATTATCAAATCACTGAGGGTTTGGATCAACATTAGTTGGTTGCAAGCCAACTAATAAATTAACTTCACTGTACGACAATTACAGCCAACAACGATGTACGAATATTACATCCAACACACCGGTCCTAAGCCCGGCCAACGTATTCTCGTATAGTAGAATACTCATGTAAATACAATATCTCAATATATTATATTTCAACATATCCAATACACTCATATATGTATTCCAGTTTCAAAACGTTTTAAAGTAAAACTCACCTGTTTGTTTATCAACACGTTTCCAAGCCTTCTTAACAGGTTCAGTCCTTTACCCAGAATTCACAGGATCTGTAACAAATAGATACAGATATCTCTTTACCATATAAAACACATAAGTCTTACTAAGGCTAAGAACTCTAAAGAACTCAAATCCTCAAAGGTTGCCCCCAAACCCGAACTTAAGTCAAGTCCACAAAATAGTCAATTCTCATTCATTCCCTATCTAAGGGTTAATAAAATACAGGTTACTGGATACTCAAAAGTAACTAAACTCTCAAAATTGACCATACAGCCAAACTATCCGGATAACACAAAACTATCCGGACAGCTCATACAATCCGGACAACATACCCTTTCCGGACAACACAGACAATCCGGATAACACCCGGACACCAAAGCAATCCGGATACCATCCGGTATCTCACTCCATCCGGAAACCTTAAGGAAAACAGGAACTTACCGGGTACTTGAATCTTCCGGACACCTTTAGAACATCATCCGGACACTAACAACAAACTACCCGGACACCTTTATTCTATCCGGAAACTACTGTCGGTTTGCACATTTTCATCCCAGAAAACCGACTGAATCAACCCCAGATCTGAAATCGTTTATTCTACTCCGATAGGAACTATCTACTAGCAATTACCAACATAAAACATAAAGGAAACATACCTTAATTCACTTCCAAGCACATCAATTGAATCCTTAACCTTTCTTTCTTTCTTCTTCTCGTTTTGGTCTCAAAACACACACACTACACACACTGAATTTGCTGGGTTATGAAAAATGTCTGGAGTCTAAGGGATAATATCAACCTAATTTTCATTTTAAACCTTGAGCTTCTCAATAATGACCCAAACACCCCTAAACTTATAAATTTACCCAATCTTACCCTAAACATCTAACTTTAAAGTTAACTAAACTTAACGGAAAAGAAATTTTAACTAATGAACTTACCCGGGGTATTACACCTGGACGAAAATCGAAAAATGGCAATTTTTGGCAAACAGAGCTCTACGCTACTGCTGGTGCTACTCCATCCGCGCCTCCATCCGCGCAGAGGTCTGTTCCGTGTTTTTTCCAGTGTTCTGCGTGTTTCTTCGCGCGACTCCACACGCGCCGCTATCCGCGCAGACCCCCTGGCCATTTTTATTCCTTATGATGACTAGGGTTGAGGGTATGAGGTATCAGTTATGGCTTGGGACTCTTTCTAGGCGATTTTGGGAGATAGAAGGCGACTTTTGAAGGCGAGAAGAGGGCTAGAAACATCAAATAACGAGAATCAACAGGGCGGATCGAATACGTTCATCGGCTGCTAAATCTTTTCAGGGAGTCAATAGATTTCATTTTCTTTTAGAACATTCATGTTTACTTTCGTTTCAATCTTTTCGTTTCTGAGTTTTGAAACCCCCAATATGAACTAATCCGTTCATGTTGGGGGGTTGGTGTGAATCATGGTTTGATAATCGTTTAGCTTTACAGATAGATGTGATTGGTTTGATTTAGATGGATGAAACATTTGGGATTGTTCTTAATGCTTGTAATAGTCCGATCAACTATTATTTGATTTTATGAATCTTTTAACGTTTGAGAGAAGTTTTGAGATTTGATTACTCCTTTATGTCTTGGACGATTTTGAGATAGAAATATGATATGTCGTTCTTTGTGGCTTTTAATCACTGATTGTTCAATTATAATTGTCTAGATCGAAAGATGATACAATGTTTTGAATGATTTTTGCTATAGCTTGATAGAGTATAGTAATGGATTGTGATTATGCTTTTCATCCTGAAGTTATTTCAATCATGTCAAACTTGTGTAGCTAATTGATTGTTTTCATGAGGAAAACCAACCCTCCAACTCCTTCTCTTACCTGAATCAATTAAAGTTTTAATTCGTGTTCCGATAATCAACAATCCAAATCAATTTGCATCAGTCTAGTTAATAATTTATACAGTCATTGTGGTACTTGACACCTGGTTCATTTGGTTCGATACTCGTACTTTATAAGTACTATTACTTGATTCGACCCGTACACTTACGGTAGATTTAGGGGGGTGTAAACCCGCCTATCAATCACATTCCTCAGAGCAAGTCTTCTATCAATCTGCTCAATGAGATCTTTTGTCTGTTGAATCTGAACTCCTCTTTGTATCTTCTTATTTAAACTGTTTTTGATGAATCTGAGAGTTCCAGAGCAGTATTTAGCAGCTTCACTCGCTCTGAAGTAGATCTTTTGCTTTTGTTCATTTTTCAGTACAACACCTAATTCTGGCCATTCAGTGACTTGACCAGTCTTCATAACATCCAGTTGCACATGTTCATTGTTTGGCTTTGATAAGTAAACACATGGTCTATGCACATACAGAGCAATCTGAAAATCTGTATAAGCATGCCATCGCAGAATATAGAACATGGCACTTCTTACTATTGCCAAAGCTGCTCTCTCCTTCTTGTATTTACTACAGTCTTTATTTTGCAGCAGACTGTACAACTTATAGAAATCCACAACAGAGATCTCATCAAAATCAGCTTCAGTGAAGTAGTTGACTTTTCCATCTTTTCTTAGTACTTCGAATCCATAATACTCATGTTTTCTGAATTGCTTGACAACCAATTCTCTGATTCCAGTGATCATGAATTCAGAATACACAGACTTCCTTTTCTTTCCCACCATATTTTTCAAATCTGCACGAAGCTTCTGAGAAAATTTTGTCTTGTCATGATACACACTTAGAAAATTCACTTCTCTAGGCTGAAAGAAGTTTGGTAAAGGAAACTCCAAAAACATGTCATTAAGATCAACAAAAATCTCTTCTTCATTTGTCTCTGATTTATCTGCTTGTTCAGCCTCTTGCATCTGAACATCTTGTGAAGATATATCTGGAATTATTTCTTCAACATCATCTGAATAAACCCCATTTACTTAATACTCAGCAGGGAATACAAAGTCTATATGTAGCAACTTCTTTGGGTTTTCTTCTGAGAGAATACATTTACCACATTCTTTGATCCTTGTTCTGAGATCCAATCTTTCTTTGATATGTCTTATACATTTTTCCTTCAGTATTGCTCTTTGATCTCTAACAAACTTTTCCATTTCTTCCAATAACCATTGCAGTGTAGCATCACTGTATTTCACAAGATCATTCAGTTTGAAAAACATAAGTCTTTCAGTATCTTTATAAATGAACCCTTCATTCTCCATTCCTTCATTTACAAACCCACGAACACAGATGTTATGTACTGGATCTCTGATTGGACAACTTAGATTTCACTTGTCTTTTCTTGATTCTATTGCCAACTGAAAATCATACACATGCATATTTCTGACATAGATCCTTAGAATTCTTCTGCACTCAAGTTATGCCCAAGTTTCTTCTGTGCAAGCAAATAATTTCACCAAGAAAATTTGATCATCCAAAAACAATCTATGGAAGTCAAAACTTGTCATAATTACTTTCAGATTCCCTTCCTTCAGAACTTCCATACTGATATATTTCAAACCATTAAGCTCTTTAGATTTAAACATCAGTACCTTTTCTATTCTTTTCTGAACATGTAACCTTTCATCAGGTTTTCTCAGTCTATTTGAAGCTTCCACATATATCATCTATAATCTTTCATCCATAAAACCATCAATAAAATTCTCCAAGTCAACATATTCACCTTCTGTGCAGTAAAGATTTTCATATGTTTCTTCTGGAAAAATAACTCTAAATAAATGTTTAGCCAGAGGAGTGTCACTCTGATTAATGATGAAATCACACAAAGTTTCTTCTAGCACTGGTAATTCAAAACTTGGAATCACAATTGGTCTTCTGTACATTCAACTCATCCAGAAAAAGAAGTTCAAAATCATCTTGAAACTTGCTTGAGTATCCAACTGAGTGATCCTCTTCTCCCAACAAGTCAATATGTCTCACCATTCTGATAATCTTTTGAACTTTCTGAACATTAAGAGCTCTAACCATTTCACTATGCATTCTCCTTATAAGAACCTCATTCAACCTTCTTTCTTCCATCTCAGAGTTAAAGAGCTCACTTCTGGTATAAGGAATAATCTCTAAGCATGTGTTCACCTCAGATCTTTCCATTAAACTTTCTCCAGAAACATCTGCCATACTTATCTCATAACCTTCTTCAGAAGAATCAGCCATCATTTCCTCTTCTGCCATCACATTATCATCATTCAAAGTAACTTCATCAGATCCAAAAATGCTCACTGCCTTAACATTTTGATCTGCCATAACTACATCATCTGTCAAAAGTACTTCAGTTTCATCAGAATTCACCTCTAACTCAGTATTCAAATCCAATTCCTCTGTTTTATCAGTACCTCCTTCAGAAGACTTTTCGTGTACCACTTTATCAGTTTCCATATCATCCTCAATGTCTGAACTTATTGTCTGAACCTCCACTAACTTCTCAACTTCTGCTGATTCTTCAACAATAGCCAATTTTTCAACATCTGCTGAATTCTGAACATTTTCTGAGTTCTGAACATCTGCTAACTCAACATCTGCTGATTCAACTTTTTCTAACTCATCAGTGCTTTGCTCCTCTAACTCAGTACTTTGCTTTTGCCTTTTCTCCCCCTTTTGATGATCATAAGGATCATTATCATCAAATTTTCTTTTTAAGGACTGAGTAGATTCTGATTCAGGTTCTGCCACAGACACAGGCATAATGGCTAGAGGCTTTGACACAGTTGCCAGATGTGAACTAAAAGCTTGCAACAGAGATGATTTCATATCTTTCATATTCTTTAATAACTCCTTTTGAAATTCTTACAGATTATCCTTGATCTCCTTTTTGTGAGATTCCAAGGATTTTTTCACTATATTTACCTTTGTTTCAACATATTTAGCTTTGACCTCCAACAATGTTCTTAGATCCTTGATTTCATCTTTCAAGGAACCAACAGTTTTCTCCAATTTCTCCACCTTTTCACCAAGATCATGATTTTGTTTCTGAATCTTTTCAAATTCATAAGAGTCTAACTGTGAACCTGGATCAACAAATGACCCAGTTATCATGTGTTCAGAGAACTCATGGCCTGTAGGTGTCACAAAGTCAACATGTACAACAGATGCACTGTGTAATGAAGCTTTTAAGATGTTCACTTCACCAGGACTTCCATCCAATCCTTGACAACCAATAATAGGAATGTCTATGGATGTTGATACAGGAATACGAAATTCTTGTGATGTGCATGTGTTAAAAGGAATTTCAGACTCAAATTGGATTGTACTGTGTAATACAGACTCAAAGTGTTGAAGAATATCTTGGGATTTATCACCTCCCTCCAAATGAGTTTGGGATGGTTCCCCTATATGAATTGAAACAGTAGCATGTTTGAATGCTTCTGAGTGGCTAGGGATGGGTTGTTCAAGTTCCACCATGGGCTCCATGGTGTTTTTTTCAATATTGGTCACCAAGAGTTGTGAACCAATAGTAGATGTGGTTGCCCGGATTAATTCGGCTGGATCAGAATTATCTCTTTCTGTTTCTAATTCTGTTAACATTCTCTCATCCTCACCTCTCACTTTCCATTCTAACCAAGCTCTCTGAATTTTCCCTCTCTATTCTCTCAGAATGTTCTCCCTCCTGAACATTCTCCCCCTCTTTATTTTGATTAGACCCCACCTCTCATCTCAGGTTGTTCCTCATGGGTAGGGGCTTGAGGCTGATCAAGTCCCATTAAGGTGCAATATGCTTTTAGAATCTCACTCTCCCTTGGAATATATTGCCTAAGTGACCTTGGAAGAGGTCTGTGATTTGGAAAATTTTCAATTTCAAGAGCAGAAATCATTTTACCCATGTAGAAGATTGGCCCATGCTCCTCATTTGATCTTCTTGGAATGTTTCTATCTTGATCCATTGCATAACAAATTACAAACTGCCAATACCTCTGATAAGGTATATATGTGAGTATCTTATCCTTTGTTTTCCCTTCTTTTGCCTTCTGATTTCTCTCAAAAGTATTCATCATATCTTCCCATAGAATAGAAGCATAATCATAATGCCTATTCTTCACTAACCCATGAAAGATCTGCAAAATTTGCCTTGAACCTTGATCTAAAGAACTGTTCTTCCCAGATAGACACTTGTTGATTATGTTGAAGAAACATGCCCAGATTGGTGGCAATTTGTTCCTTCTAAATAGACTTAGATTCTTCAATTCATCATTATACCCTATTCTTCTGAATTCCGCTATTAATTCATCTGCCAATGGAGAATCTTCAAAATCTGATCTCCCCTGTAAATCATCCTTTTCTGGTAGCCTCAACCTTGTTCGCATAAATTGTACAGTCAAAGTTACAGTAACTCCCCCTATTTCAGATACAAATTTGTTACCTTGTAACTCCAAATGCTTCCACCACTGTTGTATATATTGTACAGGAACAGATTTCTTCATTGTAAACCACTTCTTGAATGGATGGCACTTGTTTTCAATCAAATCCAAATACTCACTCTCAGGTACAACCCTCTCCAAAGAGTTTGATCTTCCAGACATTATAGACCTAGCCGCACTCTATTCATGTTGTATATTTTCATTTCCCCCATCTGCATTTCCCTCTGATTCAGCCATATTCTCATCCCCTGCATCTCCTTCAATATTTCCTCCTAAAAGAATATTTCCAGGCATTTGAACTTCATCGTTCTCTGAATCTGAGGATTCCATCAAGGTTTTCGAGGAATGTAATGATATAGCTCTACTTCTTCTTGAACCAGACATGATTAATATCGAAGATTGAAAGAAAACACACTCGAAGAACTCTGGATTTATGCGTATCTCACTTTTCACTCTTGGAATTCAAATGAAATTGAAAGATAGATTTTAAGGTCTATTTAAAATCCGCGAAGCTGAAAGGTTTCAAACGGTGAAAAGTTGCTTTTTGTCAGAGTTATAACCGATTCAAACACTGTGAAGTACCACAAAAGACGTTAAAAGAAACGTGGCATCATCAATTGAATAAGAAACTGACACGTGTTATTTGATAGAAATTAACACAAGTTAAAAGTTCTGAATAACACGCTCAGAGTTCTGATAATGCATACTCAAGATTTTCGAGTACACAGTTCAGAAGAAAAATTCCTTTGGAACCAAAATTCATTTAAATCTCAACTTCTGATTATATAAAACATTTAATCATCCAGAAGTAGTTTCAACAGATAAAAAAATATTTTATCTTCAAAATTCTGTCCATCTTTTGATGATTTGATATTTTTGAAAATCATTTAAAATCTAACATTTGACCTTGAAAATCTTTTTAAGGATTCAGAAGTAGTTTGAACAAGTGAAAAATTATTTTATCATTGAAAGCTTGTTCCCCTTAGAATGATTAGTGATAAGAAAGAAAATACAAACCTCATAAGCACCTCGGAATGATTTTTGAAAGATATCAATGCTCCCCCTTGACTTAAGCATATACTCAAACACATATTAAACATAAGGAATATGAAAATATATCATAGAAAACATATAATCAACAAAATTGAAACATTTGTTCTTCTCAGAAATGAGTTCTGAAAGATAGTCAGAAGGTCTGATTTATCTATTCAAAAAAAAATTGAAGTCAGATTTCTGAAGTACTAACTCAGAAGTTCTGAACTCAAATTCTCAGAAGTTCTGAACTCAAGGGTCAGAATTCTGAACAAGAGAGTCAGAATTCTGAACAAGATAGTCAGAGTTCTGAGTACACTACTCAGAAAATCTTACTTAGAAAAATATTCATTTCTGAAAAATAACAAATATCATCAATTAGTCAGATTAAGCATTCCTATTTTACATATGAGGAAAGTAAACCTTTTGTGATCAAGAGGCTTTGTGAACAAGTCAGCCAACTGATACTTTGTATGCACAAAGTGCATTTCTATAGTTCCCTTTTCCACATAGTCCTTAATAAAATGATACCTTACATCAATATGTTTGGTCTTTGAGTGCTGAACAGGATTCTGAGTGATGGCAATTGCACTTTCTGAGTCACAGTAAATTGGAATCTTGTTAAGCTGATATCCATAATCAATGAGTTGTGTTCTCATCCACAAAGTTTGAGAACCGCAAGCAGCAACAGCTACATACTCTGCTTCAGCAGTTGATGTGGAGACACAATTTTGATTCTTTGAAGCCCAACTCACTATCTTGTCTCCCAAAAAATGACAACCACCTGAAGTACTTTTCCCGTCCAACCTGCTCCCTGCATGATTAGCATCAGTAAAACCAGTCAGCTTAAAATCAGTTTCTTTTGGATACCAAAGGCCCAAATCAGGTGAACCTTTGAGATATCTTAAGATCCTTTTAACAACAAGCAGATTGGATTCTTTTGGATTAGATTGAAATCTAGCACAAAAACATGTAGCAAACATGATATCTGGCCTACTTGCAGTCAGATAAAGTAAAGATCCAATCATGCCCCTATAAACCTTGTTATCTACTGAAACTCCAGAGAGATCAGCATCTAACTTGATATTTGTTGCCATTGGTGTTCTCATAGCAGCACAATCAGACATCTTAAAGTTTTTCAAAATATCTTTTACATATTTTCCTTGATTTATGAAAATTCCATTTGACAATTGTTTTACTTGAATACCAAGGAAAAAATTCAATTCTCCCATCATGCTCATTTCAAATTCTGATTCCATGACTTTTGAGAATTCATTACATAAATCTGCACTTGTAGAACCAAAAATGATATCATCTACATATATCTGAATCAAAATTAAATCATCACCTTTTTTCTTTAGAAACAGAGTAGTATCAATTTTACCTTTCTTGAAGCCAGATTTTAATAAATGTTGAGTTAGAGTGTCATACCATGCTCTTGGTGCTTGTTTCAGACCATACAATGCTTTATCTAAAACATAAACATGATCTAGAAACTCAGGATCAACAAAACCTTCTGGTTGATCGACATAAACCTCTTCATTAAGTATACCATTCAAAAAAGCTGATTTGACATCCATTTGGTACACTTTGAAGTTCTTGTGTGCAGCATATGCCAAGAATATTCTGATTGCTTCTATTCTTGCCACAGGTGCAAATGTCTCATCATATTCTATTCCTTCTTGTTGAGAATATCCCTTAGCAACCAATCTTGCCTTATTTCTGACTACAACACCTGACTCGTCTTTCTTATTTTTGAATACCCATTTTGTTCCAATAATAGATTTTCATTCTCATCAATAATGCCTTGTAATTCTGAACTATCCCTTTGTTCTGAGACTTGTTGAGGTGTAACATCCAAGTTTGGATTCTGAGTAGTAGAGTCAGAATTCTGAATGACTTGTTCAGAGTTCTGAATACCCTGACCAGAAGTCTGAGTACCTTGTCCAGGATTCGGAGTACTAGGCTCAGAAACATCATCACTTGTATTGATCAAAGTTGGACAATCCTCAGATGGACCAGTATCAGAAATTACAGTTGTTTGAACCACTTCTGAAGTTCCCTTTTTCATTTCTTGAACCATTTTAGGATTTTCAAAATCTGCATAAGATTCAGAAGTTATTTCTAGAAATGCATCCTTAAAACAATAAATTGAGTTCTGAACAGTTAGGATTAGAATCTGATTCAGAAGTCATTTTTGTCTTATCCTGTTTGAGTTCTGAATTGTTTTGTTCAGAAGTCTTCATTCTTGACTCATCAAATGTTACATTGATGCTTTCCATAATTCTCTTGGTTCTTCTGTTGTAGATTCTGAATGCTTTGGATGTTAATGAATAACCAACAAAGTATCATTCATCTGCCTTTTTGTCAAATTTACCAAGACTTTCTCTATCTTTGAGAACATAGAATCTGCAACCAAAAACATGAAAAAATTTAATCAGTGGTTTTCTTTTGTTTATCAGTTCATATCAGTTTTATCTAATCTTTTATTAATCAAAGTTCTGTTCTGAGTAAAACAAGCAGTTGCAATTGCTTTAGCCCATAGGAAGGTTGGAAGATTTGAATAAGACAACATGGTTCTTGCAGCTTCAACTAGAGTTCTGTTCTTCCTTTCAACAACATCATTTTGTTGAGGAGTTCTGACAACAGAAAAGTTATGAGAAATTCCAAAGCTTTGCAAAAAGTTCTGATGAGTCTCATTTCTGAATTCTGTTCCATTGTCACTCCTTATTTTCTGAACTGGAAGTTGCAAAAGGACTTGAATTTTTTGATGAAATTAATCAGTGTTTCAGCAGCCTCAGATTTTGCTCTTACGAATTCAACCCATGTGTATCTTGAATACTCATCAACAATGACAAGTATATACTTCTTTCCTCCCATTGATTGACCTGAAATAGGACCACATAAATCAGTATGCAGCATTTCTAATGGAGTCTTGCATGAAGATTCCATTTTCAACTTGTGAGAACTCTTTTTCATTTTGCCCATTTTACATGCTGAACATAATGATTCCTTCTCAAAATTTATCTTTGGTAGTCCTTTAACCAGATGTTTGCCAACCAGATTGTTTAGCTCCTTAAAACTCAAATAAGAACATCTTCTGTGCTATAGCCAACATTCATTTGCAATAGCATTTGATAGTAGACATACTGGTGTTAATGCTTGAATCTTTGAAAAATTAACCACACCTTTATTCCATTCTCATTCAGAATTAGACATCCTGTTATGCTGAACTTGATATCACAAAGACTATCCAAGAACTGACTTATGCTGAACAGATTATGTTGTAAACCTTCCACATAGAAAACTTTCTGAATGGTCAGATCTCCTTTTGTTACCTCTAACTTGTCCTTTGCTGTTATTACCAAAGTTAACTGTTCCTCCAGCCTTTTCTGTGAAATTTTCAAAGAAGACTTATGACCTGTCATGTGTCTTGAAGCTCCAAAATCTAAGAACCACACATGACATCCCTGCAAAAACATTTAGTTAGATTCAGGTACCCATACTGGAATGGGTCCTTCTTTGTTAGCTTTAATCTCAGATTTAACAAAAGTTCCTTTAACTTTCCATTCAAAATCTTCTTTTAAGCACCACTTTCCTTGAACTTTTATGAAATCAGAACATTTTCTGTTCACAAAATTGTTTCTTTTCTTCTTGAAAATTTTAGGTTGAAACTGAGTTGTTCTTTCAGTCTTCTTTTCATTAGATTTAAACATGTTTTCATTGTTCTTTCCTTTTATCTGAGTTTGAGACATATTTACAGTCTTCTTTTCTGAATTCTGATTTGCTTTGTTTGTATAAAAAGACTTAGAAGATGATTTCAAATTTTGACTTTTCTGAGAGAATTGAAATGAATGATTACCACACTGAACACAATTAAGATTCCTTGTTGCAAGAGACAACAAATCTGAATCCAAAAACTTTTTGCTTTTATTGATAATATTCAGATTACAATTGCATCTATTACAAGAACTACTAGCTTTAGGTTCATAAGTAGTATTCAACCCAATCTTCTTAGAAATCCTTTTCAGATTATCTTCCCTTTTGCTTTCCTCTTTTTCTGAAACATTCAACTTTTCAGAATTAGCAGATGATTTAGATGATTCACCTTTTTCAAATGTACTTGATTCATCAAAGAATTTCTTATCTTATTTTAAAGCATTAATCTTGAAAAGATCATACTCAGCCTTTAACTTCTCAAGCTCTGTTATTTTCTAGACATAAGTGTTGTTTTCCTTTAAAACTTGGTCCAGTTTAAAATCTACATCATAGTAATCATTTTCAAGCTCATCAAAAGTTTTCCTTAAGTCCTCAAGTTCTTAACTAACAAGTTTAAACCTCTTTTCAAGTTCTGAAAAACAGTCAGAAGTGAATTGAGAATTTTCAGTTGAATCAGAGTTTTGACTAACAGTTTCATAATTCTGACCTTCAGACTCAGAATTCTGACCAATGGAGTCAGAATTCTGACCAATGGTGTCAGAATTCTGACTAGAAGACCCAGACTTCTGACTGACTGTTTCAGAAACCTTACTTGCATCAAATATACTTTCAATATCAGGATATGAAAAATTTGGTTGTTTATTTTTATAACTAACATTTAGAGAGTCATATTTGAATTTAGCATCATTATATCTTGGTTTCTCTTCTGTTGGTTTTGAAATTTCTTTCTTAACCTTGTCCTCTGAAACTTTTGACTTCTCAGTTTTTGGTTCAGAAATTGTTTCCTTTGCTTTTACAGGACTTGATTTTTGTAAACTATCTGAACTTGTTATAGAACTGGCAAGTTTCACAAAGATTTCATCAATCACTGGGATTTCTGGTTTAGGAATTCGTAGTTTATCAAAATCATAAAGATTTATTGGAGCTCTTTTCAAAACAACATTTTCCTCCAAACCTAATCCCATTTTTGGATTATAAAATCTTGTGTCTTTAACATTACTTGTGAGAAGATTCAAGGTTTGTTGAGTTTGACCTCTTTTCAGATTAAGGTCTTCCAACTCTTTGATTTTTGAAGATAAATTCTTTCTTTCATTAAGCAACATATCAAATTTAATTTGCAAATCAACCTTTCCATCTTTTACTTCTGAGAGTTCATTTTTCAATTCATAAATCTTTTTCAAAAGATCAGAATTTTCTTTTCTGACTTTTTGTTTCTCAACCTCAGATTCTTCAAATTGTTCTTTAATTATTTCTTTTTCTGTTCTGAATTTGTTAACCAAAATTCTTTCACCTTTTATCTGTTTTCTGAGTTTAACAAATTCAGCATTCATATTATCAATCTGAGTCATTAAATCAATTTCAAGGGCAGAATGTACCTCAGTTGAAAATTCAGAACCTGCATCTTCATAATAAGAATCTTCTTCATTCCTCATCTTGGCCATATAGCTTTGCATTTGTGAGAAGTGAATGCAATCTTCTTTATCAGAAGAATAATACAGCCAGTTTTCTTGTTTTGCCAACATTTCAATTCCACTATCCTTGGTTTTGGCCAGTTGAGCTTTCTTTGTATAGTATTCATAGTCTTTGACTACTTTTACTCTGCAGTCCCTTGCATAATGACCAGATTTTTCACACTTAAAACAAAGATCCGTCTCTTTTCTTTCTTCCTTTTCTTCTTTCTTCTCATATTTATTCTCTTCTTTCTTTTCAAACTTACTCTCTTCTCTATCTTCTCTCTTCTTATATTTTTCTTCTGAATTCTCCTGTTCTCTTCTGTACTTGCCTTCAAACTTCTTCTTACCATATCTCTTGTTGAAGGTATTAGTCAACAAAGCTAATTTTTCAGCAATTAACTTGACATCAGCATCTTCCTCAGATCCTACTTCTTCAGCAAATTCTTCCTCTATCTTTGGAATTTCAGACAAATACACAGATTTCTTGGATGTTTTGGATAATTTGGTGATTTTGGATTTTGAAAGTTAAGCTAATTGATCAGTAACACTCTTCCTTTCTTCAACCACTTGCTTAACAGAATCCTCATGCTGATTCAAAATACAAAACAGATCATTCAGATCTTCTTCACACATATCCTTGTTCATCTAGAGACTGATTGCAAAAGATGACCATTCTGAATTAAGACAATTCAGAAACTTGTAGTTTATCTCAGACTTAGTTTTCTTCAGCCCATTCCTCCTAAGGTCATTCAATGTTGTGCAAAATTTACTGTAAGTCTGGGTTAAACTTTCTGACTCTTTTGCTTTGAATCTTTCCTAAGCATTGATGCTTTGATTCAATTTTGCTTGAATTGATTTGAGTGTATTATAAACCCAGAATTTAGCAATGTAATGTTGAGAGAATCTAGAGAGAAAATGTGTCATCCATATATTGACTTCAAAGTACAAAAAAGACAAATGCTACAAGTGTTATGGAAATAACAAAGGAGTCTTCTTTATATAGTAGGGCCATGACATGTCCATGCCTCTACTAAGAAGAACAGTACAAGATATTAATAATGTCTTGATAGCTACAATAATGCTCTAACAATCTCCCCCTTAGCTATCAAGGCAGAAAGGGTCTTCTTCTTCTTCGAAACCCAAGATGCGTTTCAATTCTTCGCATAGCCATCCTGAAATTCAATCTTTCATCTATCTCTTCAATGGCTCTTGACAAAACTCTTCTAGATCTTGAAGACATCCAAGTAACTTTTCGTTCAGCATCATGTCTTTTGAGCTTTTCTATCAACTGAAGTCTTACAATCTTGAGCGTACCGTCAGAATACTTTTCCAACTCATTAAACCGAATGAATATCTTATTTGCACCACTTCTGAACACAACACCAAACTCTGGTTCTCCAATTACAGCAAATAGTGCCATCTTCACTAATCCAGGCAAATCTTGATTAGGTCTTAACAAATTAACTCTTGGTTGATAACTTTCAACGGCCATTTGTAAATCATGACACTATGTGAACAAGATGTGTCTTCTCAAAAACCTTTTGATGGCATTCAATGCAAGAGTCAAGTTTTCCCTTCTGATCTGAAGATCTCTGAAATGATGATACATGAACTAAAAATCTTCCATCGTTAAGTGACAAAAATCAGATTCAGAGAATCTGTAATCTCTACAATCCTGCCTCTGAACAACAAACTCTGGATACCACATTTTGTAGTATAATCTGGCAGTTACCTCCTTTATAGTCACAATTAACTTCTTGCTCCCCACATCTCTTTTCTTTTGGCACTTGTCTCTCAGAAAGTACATATACTCGAACTTGTATTCGGCTGTCTGATCAGTAATTCCCAACACGGCATAGGGATTCAAACTTCTGATTCTGTGCACAAACAGTCTTCTTTCAGAATCTTCCAAGAATGGGGTTCTCAATTACAAAGTTTTTTGACGCTGTTCAAGTTCAGACAATTTTCTGCTTCGTGAGGATGAAGGACCAAGTTGATCAGATGGATTGGAAGGACCAGCTTCGTCATGAGTAGGAATAACAGGTGGTACTAAAGGTGTAGTGGATGGTGGTTCGGTTTCTTCAGGTTTTGGTTCTTTTAAGATTGGATCATGAAAAGATTGTGGTTCAGATTGAATGGGAATGTTTCAGAAAATGGTTCAGATACTGGTATGGTGGTTTGGGTTGAACTGGGTTGGTTTAGGTTAAAGGATAATGGTGTAACATCAGATTGAACAGGTATTGAGGTACTTGGGATGTGTTCAGGTGAATGTATAGGACTTACTGTTATTTCTTCAGGAGTTTGTGGCCCATAAATTTCAGTTAGTATGTCTACCTCATATTGTGTGAACCCGACACCTTGATCCTCTGGTTCATAAGTAAGCAATAAGAACGGTTTTGCTTCCTCCTTTACTTTCCAATACTGATCATATTCTCTTGCCAGATCATCACCTTCATCACCAGAACTGATTTCAACCAATTCAACAGATTCCACAAACCTGTCTACCACTTCCGTTATCTCCTCCTCATTTACCTCAGGCTTTTCAACCGTCGGTTCTGCATTCGGATCAACATATAATACGATCTGTTTTCCGCTTTCATCACCCATAGCTCCAGATTCAAACATTTCAGAAATTTCAGCAACAGTCGGATTCTTCTTTTGGCCTTGTGAACTTTCAGACTCAGCCCTTCTTTTCTTACTCATCTCCCCCTCATGATCATGATCATCGGGATCCTGATCATGCTTTCGTTTCAAACCCTGGGCTTGAGTCTTACAACTCTGATTCAGTAATGCTTTCAACTCATCCATGGACTGCTTCATATCATTCAAAGATTGTACAACTGTTGACTTGAAAGAATTAAACTCCGTGGATAAGGTTTGGAACTCCGTGGATGTAATTGAATATGTAGGTGTAGGTGGAGGTGGTGATGGAGGTGGTGTAGATTGGAAGTTCTGTAGTAGCGATAATAGAGGATTTCGAACCAAGAAGGATCCGAAACCAAGGATTTCGAACCAAGAAGGATCCGAAACCATGACTTAGTTGATTTCAGCATTTTCAAAAAAATCTTTTAAAAATGATTTCGTATCCAAGAGGAACCGAAACCAAGGATTTCGTATCCAATTGGATTCGAAACCAAGGATTTCGTATCCTGATGGATCCGAAACCATGACATTGTGCACAGAACCTTTTCACAAGAATTGCCCAAGATTTCGTATCATAGAGGATCCGAAATCTGGACTTGACTAATTTTGAAAGAAAAAATTGATCTGAAAAAGGATTCGAAACCCTAACCACATACACGCATGAAGAACACACAGATCTATATTGAAGAACACGAAGAACATGAACAGTACATAAACCCAGATACAAAATAAACATAGCAGAAGATTTCATTCGATGAAATTACATGGATAGAAAGATTCACATGAAGAAATCGATTCTAAAGAAACTAAAATCAGAAGAAATGGTTACCTGATGAGTGTGAATCGAACAGATGAAGTTTGAAGGTTGAAGATGATGAACAGTGCTTTCTTTGAGAGGATTCGAATCGTTTGCCAATTTTGAAATAAGTGGGAAATGAAATTTTGAACTCTATTTATACTTAAAAAATTTGACACTTGGCACGATATAGAGTACCCCACTTGGAAAACAGTAAAAAGGCATGTCTGAAAAATAGACATGGCACTGATCATCTGAACATTTCGCATTAACAAAGATGCAAAAAGTTCCAAAAGAATTAGAATCAGATAAAGTTGTGAATTTTTAAAAAAAATTGAATTCGTACCCTTCTAGATCCGAAACCATATGGTTTCGCATCCTTAAGGGTTCGAAACCTTTGGTTTCGAATCCTTAAAGGTTCGAAATCAAAGATTTCTTATCCTTAAAGGTCCGAAATCTCAAAGATTTTCAAGAAAAAATACAACTTTTTCAGTAAAAAAAATTCAAACTGTTCAAAATGATCTCACATCAGATAGAACTTTGTAGGCTCTCATTTCATCAATTTTTTTACTGTACTAAACTTACAGACTTATGCCAATCTGCTTCCCCTAAACAGATGAATAATTTGCTGTCTCTTCTTTAGAGAAATCTGCATAGACAGATGAAAACTTGGTACTTATAGAACATGAGTCCAAAATGTTAGATGTATCACTTTATGAAAAATTCTAACCCCCCCTTAAAATTTGAATATAATTAAACAATCACACGAACTCCCCCTCAATGTTTTAAAGAAAGCTAAGAAATGCCTAAGTATTCAACATTCCTAGTTTGCTGATTAGAAAATTGAACCTTTTTTCATCTAAAGGTTTTGTAAAAAGATCAGCAAGCTCTAGTTCTGTCGGTACGGAATGCATTTCTATAGTTACCTTTTCAACATGGTCCTTGATAAAATGGTACCTGACATCCATGTGTTTCGTTTTGGAGTGCTGAACAGGATTTTCAGTTATTGCAATTGCGCTTTTGGAATCACAATAAATTGGGATCTTGTTGAAGATATATCCATAATCCTTTAGCTGAGTCTTCATCCAAATTACTTGTGAACAGCAACTAGCGGCGGCCACGTACTCTGCTTCAGCCGTAGATGTTGACACATAGGTTTGCTTCTTTGATGACCAGCTTACAAGTTTATCTCCCAAAAATTGACAAGCACCAGATGTGCTTTTCCTGTCCATCATATTTCCCGCATGATCTGCATCTGTGTAAGCAGTTATCTCAAACCCAGAATCCTTAGGATACCAAAGACTCAAATTCCTTGTGCCTTTGAGATATCTAAGGATTCGCTTTACAGCCACAAGGTGAGATTCCTTCGGGTTAACTTGAAAACGTGCACAAAAGGATGTTGCAAACAAAATGTCCGGTCTACTTGCCGTTAGATATAGTAAAGATCCAATTATGCCACGATATAAATTTTGATCGACTGATATACCAGATGAATCAGCGTCCAAAAGCCTACCGGTAGCCATGGGAGTTTTCATGGTGGAAGTGGAATTTAAGTCAAATTTCTTAAGCATATCATTTATATATTTTGATTGATTAATGAAAATGCCTTCATTTGACTGTGTCACTTGGAGTCCAAGGAAAAAATTTAGCCTTCCCATCATACTCATTTGAAAGCGGCTTTTCATCACCTTTTCAAAATCTTTACACATATCGGGATTCGTAGAGCCAAATATAATGTCGTCAACGTATATTTGTACTAGCATTAAATCTTTACCATTTCTTTTGAGAAAAAGAGTTGTATCTATTGTACCTTTGGTGTATACATTTTCAAGCAGATGAATAGTCAGAGTCTCATACCATGCCCTTGGTGCTTGTTTCAGACCGTAGAGTGCTTTGTCTAAAACATAGACATGGTTTGGATATTTTGGATCTATAAAACCCTCAGGTTGACTTACATAAACCTCTTCATGAAGTATTCCGTTCAGAAATGCAGATTTGACGTCCATCTGAAATACCTTCATGCTTTTATGCGCGGCGTATGCAAGAAAAATTCTGATGGGTTCAATCCTTGCTACTGGTGCATAGGTTTCATCATAATCTATTCCTTCTTGTTGATTATACCCTTTTGCAACCAGTCTTGCTTTGTTTCTGACTATAATTCCTGCTTCGTCTTTCTTGTTCCTAAAAACCCATTTAGTTCCAACAATGGTCTTGTCTTTAGGACGTTTCACCAAATGCCAAACTTCGTTACACTTAAACTCATTTAACTCCTCTTGCATGGCGTTTATCCAATCTGGATCTTGTAAAGCTTTAGATGCTTTCTTGGGTTCTAATGTGCTTAGAAAGTTGACATACAAACACTCGTTTGTAGTCGTAGATCGTGTCTTCACTCCATCATTGAGATCACCAATAATATCTGCTGGGGTGTGCTTTTGTCCATGTATGTGTACTGGGAAGAGTTGGAATCTCTACACGAGTGTTCGATGAATCATTCTCATCCAAAACTGCAAGAATCCCTTCAGTAGATTCAGCTGAAGATACATGTGTCGGTTCTGGTACGTTAACTTCTGGTTGTTGTATTTCATGTGTAGGATGATGTGTTTACTGAAACCGGAACTTCAGGCTGAATCTCAGGTTCAGAAACTGGAATAGTTGTAGGTTCACTTGGAGTTTCGTTGGTTGCCCCAGAAGTACTAGCACCAACATCGTCAGATGGACCAGAGACATTAACACTCGTCTGTTGTGGTGATGCATTTACAGATGTGATGGGTAGTTCCATATCTGCACAATAATCCATAAATGCATCATGAAATAACAAATCTAAATCTTTAGTACTATTATTATCTAATACAGAATTAGAAAACTGTTTCGCCACAGGTTCTACTCCTTTTTTAGTAGAATCATGAGATTTCTGTCCGAGTTCTGAACTGTGTTGTCCAGAAGTCAATGTCACACTCTCGTCAAACGTAACGTTGATGCTCTCGATGACTGATTTTGTACGATTATTGTAGATCCGATATGCTTTAGAATTCAAGGAATATCCAATAAATATTCCCTCATCAGCCTTAACTTGGAACTTTGCAAGGTTTTCACGATCTTTCATAACAAAACACCTGCATCCAAACACACACAAAAATTTGATGTTAGGTTTGCGATTGTTGATTAATTCATATGCAGTTTTGTTAAAGCGTTTATTAATAATTGTCCTGTTCTGAGTAAAGCACGCTGTGGAAACTGCTTCGGCCCATAGACTTGGTGGAAGACCCGAATAGGCAAGCATTGTTCGAGCCGCTTCTACAAGAGTCTGATTCTTCCTTTCAACTACTCAATTTTGTTGTGGAGTAATTGGTGCGGAAAAATTGTGAGATATTCCAACGGATTCAAGAAATGTTTGAAGAGTTGCATTCTTGAACTCAGTTCCGTTGTCACTTCGGATTTTTCGAACTGGGCGTTGTAGAAGTATTTGTATCTTCTTGATGAACTTAATAATCAGCTCGGGTGCTTCAGATTTGAGTCGTAAGAAATCCAGCCAAGTATATCGCGAATACTCATCAGTTATTACTAATATATACTTCTTTCCTCCCATTGACTGAGTTCGCATCGGGCCACATAGATCCATGTGGATTAATTCCAAGGCATTGTTGTAATTAGACAAAGTCTTTGACTTATGAGATACGTGTTTCAACTTTCCCATCTCACAGGCCGGACAAATGGAAACTTTGTCAATCTTCAACGCAGGAAGCCCGGAAACTAATCCATCTATTCTAAGCTTGTTGATGCTTTGAAAGTTTTGACGTGAGAGTCTTCTATGCCACAACCAACATTCATCTTGACAGGCTTTTGAAACAAGACAAACTTGATTGGAAGCAACAAGAGTCGCAAAATCTGTCATATATAGATCGCCGCATCGTTTTGCTCTGAAAATCTCTGACCAGTTCTCATCCACAACATAGCAAAACTTCTTGTCAAAAATTACCTTATAGTCCTTGTCGCAAAACTGACTAATACTGAAAAGGTTATGCCCTAATCCTTCAAGATACAAGATATTTTCTATTTGCATCGAGTCATTCTTCAACGTTCTGAAGCCTCGAACGTGACCTTTGGAGTCGTTGCCAAAACCCACTGATCCGCCAGGATGTACAGTAAAATCGTGCAATAAGTGCTTGTACCCCGTCATGTGTCTAGATGCTCCCGAATCAATGACCCACACATGACGGTCCTGTAAAAAGAAAATTACCTGATCTTAGGTACCCATATCTGTATGGGTCCTTTCTTGTTAGTACGGATCAGTTTGTTTATTACAGTTGATGAACCTTGATTTTTGCCTTTAAAAGTAAGGTTATTTTGTGAATTTGGTTTGTTGAGTTGAGTTTTGGGAATCCAAACCATATTCACATCAACTGTTTTTGTTTCTTTCTTCTTATTCTGTTTGTTTGATCTGAAACCGAACATTTTAGCAAAGTTATTCGTTGAAGATTTTAAAGAAAATGATGAAGTATTAGACTTTTTGTTCTTTGGATCATTTCTATTTAGCTTGAAATAGTTATCCCAACAATGAGCACAGTGTATTCTTCTTTTTGCTTGTGTCAACAAAGTAGAATCAGAAATTGCGGAATTTTTATTTTCACAAACTTTGTAAACATTACACGAATGAATACAATTTTTATTTGAAGAATTACATTTCTCAGTATCGGTATTCCTATTCTTCCTATTTGAAACATTCTCCTTCAGATCCACGCACTTTTCTTCATCCATTTCTGAGAAAGAATGAGAAACATTGTCAGAACTCTTAGAACTAGAAGAATTATTTGGAAACAAATTTGATTTCGTTCCGAATAATTTTCCTTTTTCTTTTCTTTTCAGATTTTCTTCTGTTTTGACATTAGATACATTTGATGAAAACACTTTATGATATACTTCACAATATTTTCTTTCTATTTCAAACTCAGTTCTTTCCTTTTTATTTTTCTCTTTTTCAAGAAATAGAACTTTCTCAAAATCTGAAACTTATTTTGAAAGTTCTACACATCTTAGTTCAAGAGTTTTATTTTCTGTAAAAAATTTAACCTTTTCTAAAGAATCATTTGCAAAAGAATCAGTTGTACTTGAAGATTTACTGTGATCTTTTAATTCAGCTTGTTTTAAACATTTTTCACAAATCTTTGAAACCTTAGAGTTTGATATTTCATATAATTTGGATTCTAAATTTTGAATCTCACTCTTAAGGTCAATATTGACTTTTCGAGTTTGATCCAGGTCTAATCCAATGTTTTCATAGTCATCCTCTAATTTTTCAAAGTTTAATTGCCATTTAGTAATTTGATTTTCTAAATCAACAATTTTGAGTAAAGCTGAATTCAAATCAGGAAATTCAGAAAAGATTTTATGAACAAACTCCTTTTTGTCAGAATCTGATTTTGTATTTGACTCCATTTCAACATTAGATTCAGTTTTAACAGATTCAGGTTCATTAATATTTGTATCAATTGTTTTAGCCATAGATTCATTTGAAAATAACAAACTAAATTCAGTTAGTTCAACCCTTTTGGTTTTGTAACTAGAATTTAGTTCATCGTATTTAAAGTTTGTCGTATTGAATCTAGGCTTTTCTTCCGAACCTTTATCCATCTTTACTTTCTCTAAATTTGAAGTAGGAGTTGAAGGATTTGAAGCAACATCTTTAGCAAAAGTTTGTTTCAAACTTTCATTATTAGAGTTAACAAAAGTTTGTGTCATTGGAGGAACCTCCGTTATGATAGTTTGCTTTAAAACTTCATTACTTGATTTAACAAAAACTTGTGAAATTGGAGGAATCTCCTTTATAATTGATTGCTTCAAAACCTCACTTTTAATTTCATGTTTTTCAGTTTTAAGAGTTTTCTTTAAACCTTCACCCAATTTTTCAATTGTGTAAAGATTTTCAGGTGCATTCTTAAGAACCTCTACATCAGATAATCCTAGACCCATTTTTGGATTATAAAATCTAGTATCTTTTGGATTGCTAGTTAATAATTTCAGAGTTTGCTCAGTCTGACCTCTTTTATAATTTAAATCTTCTAGTTCCTTGATCTTTGCAAAAGCATCTTTTCTTTCTTCAGAAAGAACTTTGATTTTGAACTGAAAATCTATGTTTTCATCATTTATAGATTTCATTTTCTTCTTTAACTCAGAAATTTTAGTTTCAAGCGTTTTAACTTTTGATCTGATAACTTCTTTTTCTTTTTCTTTATCTTCCGCTAAACATTTATAAAAAAGTGGTTCATCGTGATATTTCAACTTTGAACTTTTCTCATCTTCAAGTTTCTTTTGAACTTTATCAAGTTTCTTTTGAGCTTTTTCAAATTTCTCATTAAGTTCAAATATCACGATTTGCATCTCTTCATATCTAGCATTTTCAGTTTCAGACTCATTTTCAGAATTATCATTATTATCAGAATTATTGGAAGGATATAGAGATGATACCTCGGATTCCTGGTCTTCTTCATTCATCTTTGCCATTAGACTGTACTTTACTTCAGTAAAGTGCGCTTCTTCATCATCAGAAGAATCCATGAGCCAAATTTCTTCCGCAACATTGACTGACTTTCCGCTTTCTTTGGCTTTTGCCAAGTGAGCTTTTCTCTTATAGTACTCAGAATCCTTGACTTTCTTCAGTGTACAATCTCTGGCAAAGTGACCGGGTTTTTCGCAGTTATAACAGTTTCGGTCATCTCTATCCTTCTTTTCTTCCCTTTCCTTTTTTACAACTTTCTCCTCTTTCTCCTATATCTCCTCTTTCTCTTCTTTCTCTTCCTCCTTTTTCTCATTCCTTTTTTCAAACCTTTTATATCTGTTAGCTTTGTTGTAATCAGGTCTGGTTTTTGAATAAAACTTCTTTTTGCCAAACCTGTTTTGAAATTTGTTTGTTAACAAAGCCAACTTTTCAGCAATTTCCTCCATATCATCTCCAGAACTGCTACTGTTATCGTCATCAGAACTCATCTTTTTCTTACGTATCCCATAAATCAAAGCTTTTGTTTTCACATCTCCAATCTTCCTATGTTCACTCAGAAGGGCTAAAGACTCTTCGACCTTTTTATCCTTTTCCTTAACTGCTTTTACTTTATCTTCGTGTTGACCAAGAATACTGAAAATGTCGGTCAACTTTTCATCATCCATATCCCTAGACATTTGGAGCTGAATGGAGTATGAATCCCATTCTGGTAGTAGATTCTTGACAAACTTGTAATTTATCTTCGATTCTGATTTGTCGACTCCATTCCTTCTCAAATCATTAAGGATGATGTTGTAGCGATTGTAGGTCTCTTTCAATGATTCGCCATCTTTTGCCTTAAACCCTTCATAAGCATTGATGCTTTGATTCTCTTTGGTCTTCATGGATTTTGATGATCCCTCAAACTGCCTTTCTAACTCATCCCATATATCCTTAGCTGTATTACGACTATCTACTCGATTGTAGATATCATTTGGGATGGCCTGGGTCAGATACGTCAAAGCTAACTCATCAATTTCAACTTTAGCATTGTCAGCTTCATTGTAATATTTGTATTCTTTTTCATCTCTTCTTTGTAACGACCCGGTATCCCATAACATACATAATATATAACAATTAACATTTCATACACAACGTCGTTACTTTCATAACAAAATACATGATAATTCATATTCGGTCCCAAAGTCTCAAAACTATACAATACAGAAATGTAAACATATCCTAATCTTCGTCAGCTAGCAACCGCCTCCTATGCTTTATTCTTCCCTTTGCTAACAAAAGATCCTTGACCTGGAATACATATTTTTGAAAAGGAAAATAAGGGTTAGACCAAACGGCCTAGTGAGAAAATCCCTGTCAGTTTAGAAATCCTTTTTATAAAACACACTCATACCACAAAGATTAACTACCAAGCAAGATTCTTACATTGTTTTCATCTCTCCTCATTCCCATGGCCAAATTAGTTGGTAGCAAGCCAACTAATAAACAACGCTGTACAACAACTACAACCAATCAACACTGTACAACGACTACAGCCAACACGCCGGTCCTAAGCCCGACCAGTCGTAATCTTGTTTAGTATAATTCTTATGTAAATACAATATCTCAATATATTATATTTCAACATAAACACACAGAATGACACATCTATCACATACTCAAACCACACATATACGTATCCCAGTTTAAGAACGTTTTAAAATAAAAACTCACAATGAATGCTTACAATACGCTTCCAAGCCTTTCTTCGAGCTATCCGATCCTTTATCCAAAATTCTCAGAATCTGAAACCATTTACATACAAATATCTCCTTACCAACTTATGTATAAGACTTACTAGCAGGTTATGGACTCTAGATACATCTACATAACTCTTATCCTCAAAATTGACCAAACAGCCAAGTTATCCGGAAACCTCAAACTACCCGGACAATCATGAACTTTCCGGACAGCAAAAAGAATGCGGACAACATGAGGAATCCGGACAACAGAGCAATCCGGATACCATCCGGTATCCCATTCCATCCGGAAACGTATAACAAGAGAGACTTACCCAGATACTTGAACCGTCTGGACACCATCATCAAAGCTACCCGGACACTACCAACAAAACTATCCGGACACATTCAATCTATCTGGAAACTACTGACTGTTCATCCCCATTTCACCCAGAATTCGACAGAATTATTATCAGATGTGTAAATGATGTTTCTACTCTGATAGGACCCTTCTAAAAGCAATTACAAACACAAAATACAAAGGAACATACCTTAATTCACTTCCAAAGCTCACCAATTTGAACCCTTTAGCACAAACCCTTCTTTTCTCTTCTTGCTTTCTCTCAACACACGCACACACACTAACTTTACTGATTTTTCTGCTTGTGATAATATCTGAATTCAGAAAGGATAATATCTAACTTAATTTACCACTTTAGTCCTTAAACTAATCACTAAAGACCAAAACACCCTTAACTTATAAGTTTACTCAAACTTACCCTAAACATCAACTTTAAAGTTAACTTAATTTAACGAAAAGATATTTTTAACTAACGAACTTACCTGGGGTATTACACTATCTCCCCCTTAAAAGAATTCTGTCCCGGAATTCGGTTAAGCGAAAAGGTACGGTTGCTTAGTTCTCACTACCACCTTGAACTCCAACCAAGTCATAGGAATTAACTGAATAGACATCCCACACCTATCTATATCTCTAACACAGATAAGCAACAAAAGAACGGAAATACTAATAACCATTTTACACCGAAGTCATATAACACTTTAGCACGTATAGAGTTTATTAGAATCATACCTGTAACAGCATCAGGACTTTCTTCTACCTCTTGATCCGTCATTTGGAAAACTCGACCCTTTGCTTTCGGTACTTCAGACATTTGTATTCCTTCTGGCCTATCACCCGTTGGTCTCACCGCCATACTACCCTGCTGTGCTTTCCATTGTGGACATTCAGACTGAATATGATAAGGGGATTTGCAAATGAAACATAATCGAGTTACCCGACAATCTCTCGCGATATGACCAACCTTTCCACATTTGTAGCACTTTCGGGAATCACCATAGCAGTTTCCTTGATGAATACGGTCACATGTTGAACATGGTCTTCTTTCAGCTGGCCTGAAAGGGGAATAACTATCAACCCTCGGGGATTCGTATTCTTCCAAATCGTACGTCGTTTCTTCCAAATTTCTTTTCCTAGCACTTTTATCACCAACGTCTCTCCTATTATCCTGTTCCAGATTTTCCGCGGCATCTACTGCGGCTGAGAAGGTATCGGGTCCTTTTGCAATCACTAGCCTTCTAATTTATGCATTTAGCCCGAAAATAAAACTTTCCATCTTCAAAGCCTCCGTGGCTACATAGTACTCCGCAAAGCGAGACTTCTCCAGAAAGCGAGTAGTGTAATCCCTTACCGATAAACTTCTCTGATGTAGGTTCATGAATTCCTCTTCCAACTGTCTAACTGCTGCTTGAGGACAGAACTGTCCTTTGAAAGTTGTGAATTCGTCCCAAGTGAAAGTTGAGTATACATCAAATCCTCTAGAGGTAGTATGTGCCTCCCACCAAAATAGAGCATCTGCCTTCAACATCGCGGTTCCATATAGCACTTTATCTTCTTCTGCACACTTGATGGTCCTGAAGACAGCTTCTATCTCTTTCAGCCACCTCATGGCCTTCACTGGATCTCTTTCTCCTGTATACGTCGGGGGTTTGCAATTTAAAAACATTTTATAGTCACACTTCCTTGGCACCGGTATGACAGTATGGGTAATGGGCATCTCATCTTCTAGACTAGGATCTGGTATTCCAGTTTCTGTGTGACGAGTTCTATCGAACATAGCTTGTATATTGGCTTGAAGTCTTCCCATTTCCACCGTCAAATCATTTCGTGTAACAAATTCAGTACCTCGCCCCTGAACTCTGCCTCCAATTTGCCCCGACCTCTTTCTCCCCCTCGTCCCCTTATCCCAACTGTTGGATTTCCTCCTCCCCGGTTCGTTTGTCTAGTACCGCTTGCCATTCTGTAGATTCAAACAAGGTTAACATACACATACGCACATACCCCATATAACAAGGTATTCTAGTCCAAACATGTACCTGTAAGATCACAATTACACTGGCCAGGTGTAAGATGAAACTACCTTACATGATGTCCCTTCTACCTTTTATACTTAGCATCCCAATGTTCTAATATATCAAGGACATCCTACTTCACATGCAGTTTAAGTCTAGGTACGGGTATAAATACCTAAATCCCTTAAACTAGGGCTCTGATACCATCTGTAACGACCCGGTATCCCATAACATACATAATATATAACAATTAACATTTCATACACAACGTCGTTACTTTCATAACAAAATACATGATAATTCACATTTGGTCCCAAAGTCTCAAAACTATACAATACAGACATGTAAACATATCCTAATCTTCGTCAGCTAGCAACCGCCTCCTATGCTTTATTCTTCCCTTTGCTAACAAAAGATCCTTGACCTGGAATACCTATTTTTAAAAAGGAAAATGAGGGTTAGACCAAACGGTCTAATGAGAAAATCCCTGTCAGTTTAGAAATCCTTTTTATAAAACACACTCATACCACAAAGATTAACTACCAAGCAAGATTCGTACATTGTTTTCATCTCTTCTCATTCCCATGGCAAATTAGTTGTTAGCAAGCCAAGTAATAAACAACGCTGTACAACAACTACAACCAATCAACACTGTACAACAACTACAGCCAACACACCGGTCCTAAGCCCGGCCAGTCATAATCTTGTTTAGTATAATTCTTATGTAAATACAATATCTCAATATATTATATTTCAACATAAACACACAGAATCACACATCTATCACATACTCAAACCACACATATACGTATCCCAGTTTAAGAACGTTTTAAAATAAAAACTCACATTGAATGCTTACAATACGCTTCCAAGCCTTTCTCCGAGCTATCCGATCCTTTATCCAAAATTCTCAGAATCTGAAACCATTTACATACAAATATCTCCTTACCAACTTATGTATAAGACTTACTAGCAGGTTATGGACTCTAGATACATCTACATAACTCTTATCCTCAAAATTGACCAAACAGCCAAGTTATCCGGAAACCTCAAACTACCCGGACAATCATGAACTTTCCGGACAGCAAAAAGAATCCGGACAACATGAGGAATCCGGACAACAGAGCAATCCGGATACCATCCGGTATCCCATTCCATCCGGAAACGTATAACAAGAGAGACTTACCCGGATACTTGAACCGTCCGGACACCATCATCAAAGCTACCCGGACACTACCAACAAAACTATCCGGACACATTCAATCTATCTGGAAACTACTGACTGTTCATCCCCATTTCACCCAGAATTCGACAGAATTATTATCAGATGTGTAAATGATGTTTCTACTCTGATAGGACCCTTCTAAAAGCAATTACAAACACAAAATACAAAGGAACATACCTTAATTCACTTCCAAAGCTCACCAATTTGAACCCTTTAGCACAAACCCTTCTTTTCTCTTCTTGCTTTCTCTCAACACACGCACACACACTAACTTTACTGATTTTTCTGCTTGTGATAATATCTGAATTCAGAAAGGATAATATCTAACTTAATTTACCACTTTAGTCCTTAAACTAATCACTAAAGACCAAAACACCCTTAACTTATAAGTTTACTCAAACTTACCCTAAACATCAACTTTAAAGTTAACTTAATTTAACGGAAAGATATTTTTAACTAACGAACTTACCTGGGGTATTACATTATCTCCCCCTTAAAAGAATTCTGTCCCGGAATTCGGTTAAGCGAAAAGGTACGGTTGCTTAGTTCTCACTACCACCTTGAACTCCAACCAAGTCATAGGAATTAACTGAATAGACATCCCACACCTATCTATATCTCTAACACAGATAAGCAACAAAAGAACGGAAATACTAATAACCATTTTACACCGAAGTCATATAACACTTTAGCACGTATAGAGTTTATTAGAATCATACCTGTAACAGCATCAGGACTTTCTTCTACCTCTTGATCCGTCATTTGGAAAACTCGACCCTTTGCTTTCGGTACTTCAGACATTTGTATTCCTTCTGGCCTATCACCCGTTGGTCTCACCGCCATACTACCCTGCTGTGCTTTCCATTGTGGACATTCAGACTGAATATGATCAGGGGATTTGCAAATGAAACATAATCGAGTTACCCGACAATCTCTCGCGATATGACCAACCTTTCCACATTTGTAGCACTTTCGGGAATCACCATAGCAGTTTCCTTGATGAATACGGTCACATGTTGAACATGGTCTTCTTTCAGCTGGCCTGAAAGGGGAATAACTATCAACCCTCGGGGATTCGTATTCTTCCAAATCGTACGTCGTTTCTTCCAAATTTCTTTTCCTAGCACTTTTATCACCAACGTCTCTCCTATTATCCTGTTCCAGATTTTCCGCGGCATCTACTGCGGCTGAGAAGGTATCGGGTCCTTTTGCAATCACTAGCCTTCTAATTTCTGCATTTAGCCCGAAAATAAAACTTTCCATCTTCAAAGCCTCCGTGGCTACATAGTACTCCGCAAAGCGAGACTTCTCCAGAAAGCGAGCAGTGTAATCCCTTACCGATAAACTTCTCTGATGTAGGTTCATGAATTCCTCTTCCAACTGTCTAACTGCTGCTTGAGGACAGAACTGTCCTTTGAAAGTTGTTGTGAATTCGTCCCAAGTGAAAGTTGAGTATACATCAAATCCTCTAGAGGTAGTATGTGCCTCCCACCAAAATAGAGCATCTGCCTTCAACATCGCGGTTCCATATAGCACTTTATCTTCTTCTGCACACTTGATGGTCCTGAAGACAGCTTCTATCTCTTTCAGCCACCTCATGGCCTTCACTGGATCTCTTTCTCCTGTATACGTCGGGGGTTTGCAATTTAAAAACATTTTATAGTCACACTTCCTTGGCACCGGTATGACAGTATGGGTAATGGGCATCTCATCTTCTAGACTAGGATCTGGTATTCCAGTTTCTGTGTGACGAGTTCTATCGAACATAGCTTGTATATTGGCTTGAAGTCTTCCCATTTCCACCGTCAAATCATTTCGTGTAACAAATTCAGTACCTCGCCCCTGAACTCTGCCTCCAATTTTGCCCCGACCTCTTTCTCCCCCTCGTCCCCTTATCCCAACTGTTGGATTTCCTCCTCCCCGGTTCGTTTGTCTAGTACCGCTTGCCATTCTGTAGATTCAAACAAGGTTAACATACACATACGCACATACCCCATATAACAAGGTATTCTAGTCCAAACATGTACCTGTAAGATCACAATTACACTGGCCAGGTGTAAGATGAAACTACCTTACATGATGTCCCTTCTACCTTTTATACTTAGCATCCCAAGGTTCTAATTTATCAAGGACATCCTACTTCACATGCAGTTTAAGTCTAGGTACGGGTATAAATACCTAAATCCCTTAAACTAGGGCTCTGATACCATCTGTAACGACCCGGTAACCCATAACATACATAATATATAACAATTAACATTTCATACACAACGTCGTTACTTTCATAACAAAATACATGATAATTCACATTTGGTCCCAAAGTCTCAAAACTATACAATACAGACATGTAAACATATCCTAATCTTCGTCAGCTAGCAACCGCCTCCTATGCTTTATTCTTCCCTTTGCTAACAAAAGATCCTTGACCTGGAATACCTATTTTTAAAAAGGAAAATGAGGGTTAGACCAAACGGTCTAATGAGAAAATCCCTGTCAGTTTAGAAATCCTTTTTATAAAACACACTCATACCACAAAGATTAACTACCAAGCAAGATTCGTACATTGTTTTCATCTCTTCTCATTCCCATGGCAAATTAGTTGTTAGCAAGCCAAGTAATAAACAACGCTGTACAACAACTACAACCAATCAACACTGTACAACAACTACAGCCAACACACCGGTCCTAAGCCCGGCCAATCATAATCTTGTTTAGTATAATTCTTATGTAAATACAATATCTCAATATATTATATTTCAACATAAACACACAGAATCACACATCTATCACATACTCAAACCACACATATACGTATCCCAGTTTAAGAACGTTTTAAAATAAAAACTCACATTGAATGCTTACAATACGCTTCCAAGCCTTTCTCCGAGCTATCCGATCCTTTATCCAAAATTCTCAGAATCTGAAACCATTTACATACAAATATCTCCTTACCAACTTATGTATAAGACTTACTAGCAGGTTATGGACTCTAGATACATCTACATAACTCTTATCCTCAAAATTGACCAAACAGCCAAGTTATCCGGAAACCTCAAACTACCCGGACAATCATGAACTTTCCGGACAGTATAAAGAATCCGGACAACAGAGCAATCCGGATACCATCCGGTATCCCATTCCATCCGGAAACGTATAACAAGAGAGACTTACCCGGATACTTGAACCGTCCAGACACCATCATCAAAGCTACCCGGACACTACCAACAAAACTATCCAGACACATTCAATCTATCCGGAAACTACTGACTGTTCATCCCCATTTCACCCAGAATTCGACAGAATTATTATCAGATGTGTAAATGATGTTTCTACTCCGATAGGACCCTTCTAAAAGCAATTACAAACACAAAATACAAAGGAACATACCTTAATTCACTTCCAAAGCTCACCAATTTGAACCCTTTAGCATAAACCCTTCTTTTCTCTTCTTGCTTCCTCTCAACACACACACACACACACACTAACTTTACTGATTTTTCTGCTTGTGATAATATCTGAATTCATAAAGGATAATATCTAACTTAATTTACCACTTTAGTCCTTAAACTAATTACTAAAGACCAAAACACCCTTAACTTATAAGTTTACCCAAACTTACCCTAAACATCAACTTTAAAGTTAACTTAATTTAACGGAAAGATATTTTTAACTACCGAACTTACCCGGGGTATTACATTCTTGAAGGAACATACTGACTTGTAGCAGTTTCAGCAATACCACCAATATCTATGTATGCTTTGTAAGGACCATTTTGAATAGACAGCATGAGTTCTCTGTTTTGATGATTCAGAAATTGAGTCATTCTCTTTTTCCATTGAGAATACTCTTCGGACATTAAGAGTGAAGGATTACTCTTTGAACCCATACTCAGTAATTCTCTAGACATCTTTACAAATTGCTACAAAATGATCGTTCAAAAAATCAAGCAGCAAGTGTAACACAAATTACACTTAGAATTCGAACGCAACTAAAAACTCTCAAGAATTCGGATGATCTTAGATCCGAAACCAACAAATGTCGGATGCAGCAGGATACGGAACCACTGATTTCAGACATAACTGGGTGCGGAACCACTGATTTCGGACGTAATTGGTGCGGAACCACGGAAGTCGGAAGTAACTAGATACGGAACCACTGATTTCGTACCTAACAGGATGCGGAACCTCGGAATTCGAACCTCACTTAATGCAGAACCAAGGATTTCGACTCTAACTGAATTCAAAATCAACACTTAACCAAAATCCAAATCAACTCTGACTCGAAACCAATCACGAAGAATGATCCGTAACCACAGAATTCGAACATAACAGAATTCGAAACCAACGATTTCGTATGATTATCGATCCGAAACCAACACTTGTGAATAACTCTTTTATCTATGTGATTCAAAATCAAGTAGAAAATCCCTTGAATAGTCCGAAACCCGTATGAACAATCCGAAACCCACAAGAACAATCCGAAACCTTCACTTCACCCCAAAAACCACTGATTCACCCATAACTTTTTTAATTCTTGTTCAATTGAATCGAGATTTGCACAGATTTGTTCGAAATCAATTGTCGCACACTTTTCTAGTTAATCACAAATCTTAATTCGATCGATTTAATCGAATTTTGATCTAAAATCAGTAAAATAGGGTTTTCGAACAAAAATGATGAAAAGTGATAAATTCGATGATTTTTGAGCAGAATTTGGTAATAATCCGAGGATTAAAGATGATCAGGAATTAAAACCAAGTGCTATAATGCCAAGAATCGATCAAAAAGATAAAAAATGATAGAAAGTGATGAATCTCAGATGAACAGTAATCGACGAATGATAAGAAACCATGATGAACAGTGAATGATGAATGGTCCGAATCGTTCAATTCAGTGTAAAATTTCTTCAATTTGCTTCTTAATCTGCTTGAATCTTCTGTTTAGCTCTGATACCAAATTGATAAACCCATAATTTAGCAATGTAATGTTGAGAGAATCTAGAGAGCAAATGTGTCATCCATATATTGACTTCAAAGTACAAAAATGACAAATGCTACAAGTGTTATGGAAATAACAAAGGAGTCTTCTTTATATAGTAGGGCCATGACATGTCCATGCCTCTACTAAGAAGAACAGTACAAGATATTAATACTGTCTTGATAGCTACAATAATGCTCTAACAGTGTACCTAGCATCTGCTTTTCCAGTTCATCCCACATTTCCTTTGCAGATGTTCCACTGTCAATTCTATTGAAAACCTCATTAGGAACTGCCAAAGTCATCAAAGTAATATCTCTTTTGTCTATTGCATGTCTCTGTTTCTGAGCTTCTGTATATTGTGAAAAATTCTTCTTCACTCTGGTAGCAGGAATCTCCAAAGTAGTATCAGTTGCAGGTGTAGCAGCAACATCAACATAGACTTCAATAGGACCTTCGCGAATAGAGATCATCAAGTTCTCATTAATATTATCTAGGAATTGAATCATTCGAATTTTCCATTGCTCATATTCTTCAGGAATAAGAACAGGTGGTTTCGTCTCAAATCCCATAGAGAGAAATTCTTTAGAAGACATGATTGTAAGATGATTCAACAGAAAGACAAATTCGAATTTCTTGTTCGAAAAACAGAACGAATTCAAGAATTACTAACAATTCAAGAATTACGAGTAGCCGCGGAATCAATTATCGAATTGATCAAGAAATCTTCAAGAACACGATCTTGAACAAATTTGTTTGTTGATTAGCACTGATACCAATTGTAGAACTAGGATTCAATCTTACAATCAATTATGAACAATTAAGAACAATCAAACAGAGAATTTGATCAAACAGACTTGTATTCAATAAAGAACAAATTACAGATCTAGAGAGAGAATCTCTCTAAGATTACAAAAGTGAATACAAAGATCTATGTGAAAACGTTAGTTAGCTAAACAGTGCTAACTTCTATATATACTGTAAGGAAAGTCTAAAGCTACAGTACATATGCATGACAAACCAATAGAACTTCTGAACAATCTTCCGATTAAGCACATCAGAACTTCCTTCAAGCACTTGGGATATTTTCATCTTCATCTTCAGAAGTTCTGAGTCTCTTACTCAGAACTCTGAACATTCTATTCAGACTTTCATACTTGTAATCTTTTCGAGACTTCTCTAATCAGAAGTTCTGAGTCTCCTACTCAGAACTCTGAGTCTTCTGCTCAGATGTCAACACTTGTGTTTTTGACAAAACTTCAGATCTAACAAACACCACTTAGTTCCAATGACCGTCTTATTTGCTGGACGGGGAACTAGTCTCCAGACCCAGAGGCTCTCGAACTGATTGAGCTCCTCCTGCATTGCTATCACCCAGTCTGGGTCACTGAGTGCTTCAGAGACGGTAGTAGGCTCGATGCGACTGAGGAAGCCGGAGAAGAGGCAGAAATTGGCGGAAGCACCTCGCGTCTGAACTAGAGTTGAAGGATCGCCGATAATCAGATGTAGAGGGTGTGTTAATGCTACTTTTATGTTGTAATCAAGGCTTATTATGTAATGCTTTTGAAATAAGTGTAGTTTGACTTTGTCTAGTCAAGGGGTATATAAACCCTTGTGTTAAGCTTTTGTATCTAACAGTTCACATATTGAGAGTAATAGATGACGTACTTCTCTCTCTAGATTTCTCTCTCTATTCTTGTTTGATCTTGGAATAACAATTGGTATCAGAGCAGGAACAATATTTAGAGAAGGATTTATACTGATCAATCATACGAATTTGGTGATTTCTGAATAGTATTTGATCGATTTTCTTGAATTTCTCAAGAAAATCTCGTTTTCTTAGATTTCTATCAAATTTTGGTGATTTTTGATCGAATTAGTTCGCGATTTGGTTCTTTGGATTCGGTTTTGTGTGGAGAAAAACTTTAATTCACGAATCAAGAGCAAATTCAGAGTTTTGGATCATCAATTTGAAGGTTTTGTGGTTTTCTGGTCTGTGTGCGATTTTCTTTTGCTCGAGTATTTCAGTCGTGTTTTCAGACTAAATTTCTTGAAGATCTTGTGCTAGGATTTCATTTTCGAACACTTCTGTATCAGTTAGATTCAGTATTTTTGAGATTCGGAGTGTTTTTGATCGAATCAGTGTGTATTGCGCCAGATCTGAGTATTGCGTCAGTTCATATCACTTTGCGCATGCATTTGCGCCATCCACAGTACTAGTCTCATTTGAATCAATCAAGTGAGAATCTCGCCACACTTTGCGCCACCAACTGAAGCGAATTTTGACACTTTGCGCTACTGCCTATAGCGCATTTGGTAGTTTCAGAGTTTCAATTTTTTTCTAAGTGAACTTTGCGCCACCCTCTTTGGCACATTTCATATTTTACGCCACCCTCTTTGGCGCATTTTGTGCTTTGCACCACTGCCTCTGGAGAGTTTCTGTCTTAGAATTTTTTCGGGATTTTTCAGTTTCTACAATCTGTTTTGACCATGGCTTTTCAAGAAAATCAGTATAAGAACGATATTATGATGTCATTGGGATCTAACACGAGGCCTCCGGTTCTTATTAACGAAAACGAATTCTCTCAATGGCAAGACCGTTTCATTAACTTAGTTGAGACACAAAACAATGGATAAAACATCATGCGTTCTCTTTTAGAAGGTCCGTTTGTCAAACCATATGTGAATGTTCCGGCACTCCGGCTTCAAGAACTCTTAAGAAACCCGAAGATTATATGCCGCAAGAAAATTTGCGATCTCAAGGAGATAGGGAGGCAAAGTCATTCCTCATTTTAGCTCTCCCAAATCACATCTACAATAGAATCGATTGTTATAAGAATAATATAACAATGATGTGGTCTCAACTTGAGAAGATTATGCTAGGATCCGCGGTTGCTACACAACTTAGATAAACACGGTACATGAATAATTTTGAAGGTTTTAAAGCCAAAGAGAATGAGTCTCTGAAGAGCGTCTTTGATAGGTTTTGGGCGGTAATGAATGATCTTTATAAGATCAAAGTTACCATGACTGAGTTAGAGGCGAATTTGAAGTTCTTAAATGCTCTTCAACCGGAGTGGAACAAATCTTGTCATAGGCTTTGAAATGATGCGAGGATTTCAACAATGCAGATTCAAGAGTTATACGAGATTCTGATGACTGATGAAGAGATGGTCAAGGGAAAGAAGGCTAAGATGGATAAGAAAAACAAAGGAAAGACGATTGACCCGATTGCTTTACTAGCAAGTCAGTTAGCCGAGAAGAGCTTGATGGAAAGTGCATATGATGGGAATTTCGAAGATGATGATGAAGAGCTAGAGAAAGCCATGATACTTCTCACTCAACATTTTCAGAAGAAGTATCAAAATAGATCGGGATCGAACAACCTGAGATATACTTCGGGTTCAAGGAAATTTAATCAAGAGAGTGGTAATGCAAAACCTTATGTCCCAAAATTCGATACTACCAATCAATCTGAGAAAAGGAAGGAAGATGAGAAAAAGGTAGTTACTTTCTTTAAATGTGGCAAAACGGGGCATATGGCTAGAGAATGCAAAATCAAAGTGGCTCGTGACTCATCTTATTACAAGAAGAAGTTGGAATTGGCCGAAAAGAAGGAGAATGGAACAACCTTGCTTGTTGAAGAAGAATACTTTTTGGATTATTCTGATGATGAAACCCAGAATGAGGAAACGACCGATTTGTGCTTCATTGGAGATGATGCAAGTGATGATGAGGTGGATGATCAAGAGATCTCAAGCGATGAATCTGAGCCAAGTCGTTTGTGGTATCTTGATTCTGGATGCACCAAACATATGACTGGCAATAAGTCTTTATTATCTAGCTTTAAAGAAAAGTCTTGTGGACGTGTCAAGTTTGGTAATTGCGCAACATCACCCATTCTTGGATATGGAGATCTCGTTCAAGGAAACATCATAGTGAAAAGAGTGAGCTATGTTGAAGGTCTAAGTCACAATTTATTCAGCATTGGACAGTTTTGCGACAAAGATTTAGAAGTCAGCTTCAAGTCCAAAAGAGTTGCTGTGAAGAATGACAACGGAAAAGAGTTATTAGTTGGAAAAAGGAAATCCAATTTATACACCATCGATTTCTCAACTATTAACACCCCCTCGGATATCTGTCTTTTGTCAAAAGCAACAACACAACAAAGTTGGCTATGGCTTAGAAGACTGGCTCATCTCAACTTTCGATACATGGATAAGTTAGCCAAAAGTGAATTGGTTCGATACATAGAAGACTGAGATTTGAAAAAGATCACCTCTGTCAAGATTGTGAAAAGGGCAAAATGAAGAAAGTTCCTCATAAGCCGAAACCTGATTTTTGCACGAAGGATATTCTTGACATTCTACATGTCGATTTGTGTGGGCCAATGAAGACTAAAAGTATTGGGAAGAAAAAGTACGTGTTGGTGGTGGTTGATGATTACTCACGATATACTTGGGTGAAGTTTCTGAAGTCAAAAGATGAAACTCCAACAATCCTTATCAATCTCATCAAGACCATTCAGAATAATAAGCAAAAGGCAGTGAAAGTCGTTAGATCCGACAATGGTACTGAATTCAAGAACAGTGTTCTACAAGCGTTCTATGAAGAAAATGGTATTTCTCAATAGTTTTCTGCCGCAAGAACCCCTGAACAGAACGATATTGTGGAGAGACGAAACAGAACCTTGGTTGAAGCTGCTCGTACTATGCTTGCTTATTCCGGTCTTCCTTTATCTCATTGGGCTGAGGCAGTGTCTACAGCATGTCACACACAAAACAGGTCTATCCTTCATCGACGATTCAACAAAACTCCTTATGAGCTTATGAATGGCCTCAAACCAAATGTCAAATATTTCCGAGCTTTTGGGTGCAAATGTTTTGTGTTGAATGATCGGGAAAATCTGAACAAGTTCAGTCCAAAAGCTAGTGAAGGAATTTTTCTTGGTTACGCTCTTACTTCAGCCGCATACAGAGTGTATCTAACTTCAGCTAGAAGGTGGTGGAAAGCGTAAATGTCAAATTTGATGAATCTGAAGAGATGGTTTCCTGCCAAACAGGACCAGAACCCGATTTATCAGGAATTTTAGCTTCTGGACAAATCGGTTCAGAACCTGTTCCACAACCAATAACTCAGGATCCGAATTTAATTCCTAATACACTTTCTGATCTTGATTTGTTATTTGAGTATTTTTATAATGACCTGCCTTCTACTAATACTGATGTTATTTCTATTGTGTCAAATCCGGAAACTGTGAATGCATCTACTTCTAATTCCGCTGCAACTAACTCTGTCAATGATGTAGTTCCAGTCGTTCCTGAACACGAGGCAACTGAAGATCAAACAGTGGTTACTGAAGAACCACAAGTGATATCTGAAATCGTGGAGCCGGTGACAATCGATGAAGTGATACCTGTTTCTTCTAGTGAAGCAGAAATACCTGAAACTCCTTCTCAAGTCTTCGAAAGTGTTCAAGAGACAGTTGATCCCCTCCCTCACACAGCAAAATGGACAAAGGCACATCCAATTCATCAAATCATTGGTGATCCATTTTCATGTGTTTCGACAAGATCCAAGTTCGCGACTCCAAAAGAATGCTTATTCGCTTGTTTCTTAAGCAATGTTGAACCATTGAAGGTATCTGAAGCATTGAATGATCCGGATTGGATTATTGCTATGCAGGAAGAGTTAAATCAGTTTGAAGCATTGAAGGTGTGGAGACTTGTTCCAAGGCCTAAAGGAAAAAGCATAATCGGCACTAAGTGGATTTTCAAGAACAAAAAGGATAAAGATGGTATTGTTGTGAGAAATAAAGCTCGTTTGGTAGCGAAGGGTTATCGACAACAAGAAGGTATAGATTATGATGAGACATACGCGCCGGTTGCAAGATTAGAAGCTATCAGAATGTTTCTTGCTTTTGCAGCTTATCGAGACTTTACCGTATATCAGATGGATGTCAAGACAGCTTTTCTGTATGGGGGACTTAAAGAAGAAGTTTATGTATCTCAACCAGAGGGGTTTATTGATCAAGATAAACCTGATTTTGTGTATCGTCTTGATAAGGCCTTGTATGGTCTGAAACAAGCACCGTGTGCGTGGTACGACGAATTGTCAACCTTTTTGCTAGAATCTGGATTTATCAAGGGAGCTATTGACACAACTTTATTCATTTATCGTGAAAATCATGATATCTGCTTAGTACAAATTTATGTAGATGACATTATATTTGGTGCTACTAACAAATCTTTGAGTACATGGTTTTCTGATCTCATGACTTCCAGGTTTAAAATGAGCATGATGGGGGAAATTAATTTCTTCCTTGGACTTCAAGTTAAGCAATTACCTGATGGAATCTTTATCAACCAGTCAAAGTATGTCTTTGATATTTTGAAGAAATTCAAAATGGATAAGAGCACTACAATTCGCACTCCGACGGCTCATGGTGCAATACTTGGTCTAGATCCAGATGGCAAAGAAGTTGAAGTTCGAGAATACCGAGGGATGATTGGATCGTTAATGTACTTAACAGCTAGTAGGCCAGACATCATGTTCTCTACATGTTTGTGTGTCTGATTCGATCTGATGTCTATCGCGTTTTGCTTATCTGTCATCAAGTGAGAATTGCGCCACTGCCTTTAGCGCAATTTCCCACTTTGCGCCACAGCTGGTAGCGCAATTCTCATTTTGCGCTATTGCCTATGGCGTTTTTCTTCTGATTTTTGTCTATCTCAGAATTGCGCTACAGCCTATGGCGCATTTCTTGCTTTGCGCTTCTGTCCTTGGCGCATTTTTGACTTAGAATGTTTTTTATCTTTTTAAATTTTTTTCTCTATTTTCTTTCATAGTATTTTTGCTTATGTTTTATACATTGTTTGCCTGTGTCTTAGGGGATACATGGATTCAAATGACAATCCAGATGATCAGGTTCACGAGGATGAGAATCAACCATCTGATCATGCTTCTCGAGATCGACCTCTTCCTTCTGTTCCTTCTTCGGGTGCTGATTTGTCTGCCAGAAGGAGTACTCCGAAAGATGTTTTCCCACGCGGAATGTATGTCTTGCCTTACAAGCCAAACAATCACTATGTCAATCTTGACAGAGTGAGAATACATTCGATTATTCTTTCCATTGTTCGAGGTCATCCAATCAGTTATGCGTTAACGGCACGTCATGGAATTTCTGAAGTTTATCTGCAACAAGCCTGGCACTCAATCAGAAAAATAGATAAACTACCTCGATTCTCGATTCAGATAGACCAGTTTGAGACTTTTCTGGATTATCGTCGTCTTCGTTTAATACTTCGTCTTCCAGAAGCTGATTCGAGACCGGGACGCACATATTTTGATGATTATCCTCCGGAAGAAGAGATTTTAGCTGGGATTCGAGATTTAGGATATGTTGGCAATTTGACTATGGTTAGTCAATTCGCGAAGGCACGTCTTCCACCTGTCTGGTATACGTTGTGCTCAGTCATCAACAGATGTTTGACTTCCAAACATTCTGGTACAGATAACGCCAGTCTTCACTACTTACGTCTTTTTCATGCTATTATACATGATTTGCATGTGGATTATGCTCTTATCTTTTGGACCGAGTTGTGTGAACTTGTGTATTCTAACGGCACGTTCAAGGAACGGAAGTTTATACCATTTATTCGAATTATGGAGCTAATTGTCTGGAGCATGCTAAGAGGAGTAATAGAGACATTCCAAGAAGACATAACTGGGTTCAAGCTCCTGATTTTGAAATGAGTTATATCAACAGGAAGAAACGTTCATTTGATCATTTTATGCCTATTCCACCAGAGTTTATTCAGACATATGCAGATCCAGAAGATGAAGCGGTTATTGAATACTGTGAAGAACATGGAATAGAACATCAAGTGCAAGATGTTCAAGCAGAATCTGAACAAGAAGAACAACAACTTCAAAGTGAAGAAGTTGCTATCTCCAGTAGTTCTGAAAGTGATGATGATGATGACAAAGCGGATGATGAAGATGTTGATGATGATGATAATGGTGGAAATGGTGGAGATATGGATTTTGGTGAATCTGTTTTTCGAGAATCTAAAGTTGAGGTCACACATGTTTCTGGAACAAATTTATCGGAAGGTAATACGGTTGACACGACAGATACCGTTCCGATAAATACAAATGTGGCAAATTTTGAGGTAGATGAACTTGATCTTCGAGCTACTAGAGCATCTGATAGAAATATCACAGGTCAAGAAGCAACTATGACAGTTCAAGGATCGTCGGGCACAATGACACTTGATGAGCTTTTGAAGTCGATGAATGACCGGATGGATGCCGAAAAGAATGAGCAGTTACTCAAAATGAAGGCAATGCTGAAGGGTAAAGGGAAAGTATCAGATATTCCTGAGATTCCAGTTGATATTCCGATTAGACGACCGACGGGTGTTATTATTCGGGAGCCTTCAAGTAGACCAGTTTCTCGACCGCCAACTCAACCACCAATTCAGCCTTCAGTTCAAGCTCCACCTACATCGCAACAGGGTATTCAGGATATTCTGGTTTCAAAACTTTCTGATATGCTCTACGCGCGATTATTATCTATGTCTTCTCCGGAGCATCAAGATAAAGATCTTCTTTCTCTACTTCGCAATTTTCAACCAACTCCGCCTCCGTTTTCTACTCCTACCCCAGTACCAATTTCTGATCCTCGCGTATCTACATTGGTGAATGAGTTCCAATCTTTCAGAACTGAGGTTAAAGATGGTTTTACTAAAATTCAGAAGGGTTTAAAGTTAATGACAGATGCCCTTTCTATGCTTTCTGAAATAGTGGCTTCACATGAAGAAACTTGCCAATCTGCTGTTGGTTCGTCTCTTAAGCGTAGACATGACCAAGATGATCCAGGTCATCAAGCTCATGAGGGGGAGAATTCTAAGAGATGAAGAGTTGAAGAAAGTGTGAATGAAGAGACAACTGAAAATGTTATTGAAGAAAGGGTGAATGAGGAAAGGGCGAATGAGGAAAGAGATGAAGAAGTTGATCCGGGAAATCTAGTTGATGAGTTATTAAATGAAGTGGATTTGATGGCTATGGCTTCAGATATTAACTATGTTGAGCTCGTGAACAAAAATAATCTCCAACTAGTTGTATATGTTGATCCAGATTCTGCACCTGTTTCAACTGGATGTCCGGAGACTTCAAACGTGCATGAGTCTGAAGACTTTGATGATATGCGTAACCAACTATGTTGAGATTGATTCTGATGATGATGTTCAAAGGAAATTTGATAAGTTTTGGAAGATCAAAGAAGAAGATCAAGATGATATCATAGTTATATCTGACACAGAAGTTGATGTTGAAGTTGATGAGAAAGATAATGATGTTGTCAATATGCTTTATGGAGATTTATCAGACAATGAAGATTTTGGTCACCAATCTCCTTTAGCACATTCTCCAGTTCAAGTTCCAGAAGTTCCAGTTCAACCAAGTTCCCCGGTTGTTCCTGTTGTTCCAGCTCCGACCACCACTACTTCAGAAAGAACATTTATTTAGGGTGAGTCGTCTAGCGCTAACTCCGAAATTCCTGATCAACCTCTAAATTTTCCTCCTAGCATTCTTCAACCAGGTCCCGCATTGAATAGACATCAACGAATGCAAAGACTTGAAGAAAGATACCAAGTAACCAGAATGAGGTCTGCTTTTCTTGAAGACACTGAACATAATTTTTATGTCAAGAAAAGAAGAGGAGTGAATATTCATGCAATTCTGGGTATTGAAAAGGAACCTGATTGGTATCAGTACGAATATCTGATGTTCATCAAGTGTATTCGTCAAGGAAGACTTCTGGTGTTCTCGAAGCATGGAATCGTAAGGGTACTTAAGGTGGAGATAGCTAACTTTGTCAGAATTTGGTATCCAATATTTTATGTTGAACGTCAAGATTGTCAAAGATATCGGTTCTCTGAAGCAGACTTTAATGATATATCTATTGATGACTTTGAGGTAATCTATCATCAATTTCGAGACATGACTATTCGTACTGATGATATCCTCAGGGCTCTGGAAGCAGTCAAGCGTTTCTTACGCCGTCAAGTCAGATTCTATAGATGCTTTGACTTCTAGCTTGCTATTGAAAGCTTCCAGCCAGTAGTCAATGTGAAAAGACCTGATAGAGATTTGCCGAATATTGATAGCTATCCTCTATTTTCTATTATTTTCTATTATAGAAGACCCTTATGGGATTGTGTATAGAGATCAATCAGGTGTCAGACGTTTTCTCAGATTTGAAGAAATTGGTAAGTATTCTGATGGAACTTTGAAGATCATCCGATTACAGTTAGATCACAGACTGAAGGAAGTTATAAAGAAGTTATTGGAAACAAGAAGAAATTCTTACCAGGTTGATAATGCTGAGATCAGACTTTTGAGGAGAACAATAGAAACAATCGACACAAGGCTGAACTTCCGGAAAACTCTAAGACGCTTGGAAATTTTAATTGGCAAGAATCTCCAACACAGAAGATTCGAGCGCCCTTGATTACAAAGGGGGAGATTGTTAATGCTACTTTTATGTTGTAATCAAGGCTTATTATGTAATGCTTTTGTAATAAGTGTAGTTTGACTTTGTCTACTCAAGGGGTATATAAACCCTTGTGTTAAGCTTTTGTATCTAAAAGTTCACATATTGAGAGTAATAGATGACGTACTTCTCTCTCTAGATTATTCTCTCTATTCTTGTTTAATCTTGGAATAACAGGGTGTGCTCGTCTCCATTTGGTGGTGTGTGGAAGCGGTTGTTGCGTCGCATGTGATGTGTCCAGGTCCACATACTCACCAAGGGGAATGTCTTGAGCTGCTTAAAGTGACGAAGGACGATTAGTCGGAGGCGGTGGTGCCGGATTAGTGACGGGTTGAGCAGCCTCCGGAGAAGTAGAAGGTTGATTCGTGCGATTGGTTGATGACGAATCTTCGGGAGCAATCTCCGGAATAGACATAGGGTCATCCGGTGGGATACTCGTGTCGGTAGTAGTATCACTTGAGCTTTGTGGGGTTTCCGTAGATAGCATTGGAGCGCTTATGGATGGAAAATCTTCTTGTTGTATCGCTTCAATCCTGTTAATTACATTGACAGATGGGTTAGATGCAGGAAAGAAGTCATCATAAAAATGCTCGAACAGTATATGTAAATCAGAAAGATGTGATTTTGATGTAGATGCATGATTTGGATTCACTAGGAGTTGTGTAGATCCCGAACAAGAGTGTTCAGAAGCTACCACGCTAGTTAAAGCGAGTTCTGAACTGATTTGTTCGGAAGCCAAATACGCAGCTTCGTAAAATGTCACGTTTACGCCTTCGATGACGGTTTTAGTCCGTTTGTTGTAAACGCGGAATGCTTGAGCCTGCATAGAGTATCTGATGAAAATACCTTCATCTGCGTTGGGGCTGAACTTTCTGAGGTCATCCTTGTCGTTCAATATGTAGCACGTGCATCCAAACGCGTGGAAGTACTTGATGTTCGGGATGCGTGATCTCGTAGGGGGTCTTGTTGAACCGCTTGTTGATGATCGATCGATTCTGCGTGTAGCAGGCGGTTGCAACAGCTTCAGCCCAGAGAAATAGTGGCAGCTTCGACTGGGACAACATTGTGTGAGCGGCTTCCACAAGGGTACGGTTCCGCCTTTCCACGACTCCATTCTGTTGAGGAGTTCTTGCGGCGGAGAAAGTGTAAGAGATACCCACCGAGGTGAGGAATTCGCCCAGTGTGTTATTTTTAAACTCCGTCCCGTTGTCCGACCTGATGGTTTGAACAAGTTATTGTAGATTCAGCTAGATGGTCTTCAAGTGGGTGATGATCAGCTCCGAAGTTTTATCCTTGGAGTGCAGAAACTTCACTCATGTGTAGCATGAGAAGTTGTCGACCATTACCAGGACATATTTCTTATGGTTGATACTCTGAACGCGCATCGGTCCACAAAAATACATGTGGATAAGCTCGAGGGACCGGGAGGTGCTTAGAGCAGCCTTCGGCTTGTGAGTTGCGCGCTTCATCTTTCCCATTTCGCATGCTCCCCAAAGTCTATCTTTCTCGAATTTGAGCTCGGGCATGCCTTTAACGTGTCCGCCTAGCACTAGTTTGTTGATGTTCTTGAAGTTTAGGTGCGATAGTCATCGATGCTAGATCCAAGCTTGCTGAGTGTTGGATTTTGACATTAGGCAGACGGATTCGTCAATTTTCAGTGACGAGAGGTCGATGGTGTAGAAGTCGGTTTTGCGCGTTCCAACCAGCAGTTCCTTTCCATCTTCAGTGCGGATGCTACACCTTTTAGCTTTAAAATTGACCTCTAGATCTTTGTCGCAGAATTGTCTGATGCTGAACAAGTTGTGTCCTAATCCGGAGACGTATGACACCTTCTTGATGGAAATGTTGTCTTGAACGATGTCGTCATAGCCTATAATCGACGCTTTGTCGTCGTTCCTAAACCTCACGTTGTCGCAGTATTTCTCGGTAAAGTTCGTGAGAAGCTCCCTCCTTCCGGTCATGTGCTTGAAACATTCTGATTCTAAGTACCACACATGACCGTTCTGCAAAAACGAGTTTAGGCATTTTTAGGTACCCATTTGAAAATGGGTCCTGGAGGGTTATGTTTAGCACCTGTTTTGGGAAGCCATTTTGAATTGGGCTTCTGTTTGGGTTTACAAGATTTACGCTTAGGACTAGAATTAAATACATGGTAAGAGCGAAACCAATCATATGCATAACGGTTATCAACAAAGTCATTCAATCCATAATTTGAACAACGAAAACAATCATGGGATAATTGAATCAAATGTTGTATTGAATAAAGTCTTAACGGAAAATTAATACTTTGTTCAACAAAATTATTTGAATCATGCAAACCACAATTATTAATGTATTTCCTAGAATTAAAAACATAATTAAAAGACTTTGGCTTCGACTTGCTCTCGTTAGATCCTTTGGCTACCCACTTTTGTTTGTCATGTTTTGCCCGACCATTTTGATATGAAAAATTATTAAAGGTATGATCAGTAGAGCTTGACTAGTAAGGATGTATGTTTTGGGGTCGAATGGTTTGTTGCCTTTTCTGTGAACGGTTTTTGGATTTAGATTTGTTTGTAGAAACGTCATTCACAGACCTGGTTTTAGGTGCGGGTGTAGAACATTCTCCCTTTTAAATTTTGACCGGTCGATCAACCATTTTTGAAAGAAATTCAGTATGGCTCGGAAGTGGTTTGTCAAATCCAAACTTAGAAAACTCCTCAGCTGAACAAGTGTTAGAATTCATGAACTTTGAAAAATCAATCTCACTTTCGGGTGGAACATCAGTAGATGAAGGAGGTGAGAAACACTTTGGAACTGTGTTTTGCAAAAGTTTTTGAAAATCGGAGTTTAAATATTTTGGCAAACTTATCAGTTGAGGTCCTTTTCCTTTTCTTGGAGAAATTTTGCCAATAAAGGCTTTACGGGAAGATGTAACTGATGAGTTCGAGGAAGGTTCGGGTAGATTGACCTTTTCTTTTTGGAGTTGATCAAACTTCTCTTGAAGTTTTCCTTTACTCACTTGCTCTTGCATCACTTCTGTTGCCAAGGCAGATAGTTTGGATGTGAGTCGGTTGATTTCAGCCTGAAATGTTTCCTTTTCCTCAATAGATACCGGTCCGATTTTTGTGGAATTGGAATTCTCAAGTTTAAGTAAAAGTTCTTGTTTTTCCTTTTGAAAATTGGTCCTTTCCTTCTCAAGGGACTCCTCTAACTCGACTATTTTCATTTCCAAAACAAGAGGAGGAACATAGCGTTTAAACTCATCCATCTCAGTTTTGGTTTCAGTTGCTGGACCTCATCCTTTTTAGAGGAATCCTTTGGCTTTGCAACTTTGTAGCCGTCAAAGTAGTCATTTGAGAGGTACTGGGACTTCTTTTTCTCATATGAGGTGTTAAGAACTTCATACGCAAAAGGTAATTGCATTTTAGTTGTGTATTTGTGTTTATATTCCTCAGTTTCCTCTTCCTTCTCCTCGAGTGGTCCCGTCCATTTGTATTTATATTCTGGATATTTTCTATCGAGGCCAAAGAAATTAAACGCGTATAGAGTATGCCTCATTGTCAAAACCTTTTTCAAATAATGTGGGTTGTCGTACCCAATTCCCCATTCTTTGTTAAAATAACTGAATTCCTTGGGTTTGTTCAGATGAATCATTTGATCGATTTGACCTCGTTTGTAGAGTTTGAGCTCAAGATCTGTTGTTTTTGAAATATGCTCTTTGATTTGTATTTGAAGAGACGGGCATTGATAGACAATCTCAGCCTTCTCATTCTCGCACTGATCAAGATTTACGTTTAAATCAGTTATTTTGGCCCTTATGTCCGTTGGTGCTATCGAAAGATTTGCAAACTTTTCTTTTAGATTTGTATTATCGGATTTAATCTTTTCTAGGATTCTCTTTTGAACATCTAGCTTTTCTTTTAACGACGTTATTTCAAGCAGTTGTTCGTGTGAGGTAGCTTTATAGGAATCTACTTTTTGGACAAGAGAATGCATCTGATTCATTAAATCTTGATGGATAGGAATACATACCTGACACGAATCACCGAGATTTGGTGGTGGAGAGTGGTTTCCCATGAAGCACAGCTGAGCATCAGCATCTTCACTATCACTTTCTTTGTCAGATCGAGTAAGCCAATAGTCGTCTTCGACCATCAATGCCTTTCCCGCTTCTTTCTTTTGAGCTAAGAGTAGCTTTGCTTTGTAGTACTCCACGTTGTGAACAACGGGCTTTCGGCAGTCCTTAGCAAAATGGCCCAATTTGCCACAGTTATAGCACGTAACTGGCTCGTCTTTGTTCTTTGCTTCGGGCTTGCGTCCGTGCTTCTCCTTATAATCGTGACGCTTGTTGGGAGTGGTAGAGTGGCGCTGATTATTGGACGAAGGTTTCTTGAAGAAAGTCTTCTTCTGGAAGGACTTGGAAATGAAAGACATAGCTTTCTTTATATCTGTAAGCTCTGGGTCAGAATCGCTTTCCTCGGATTCTTCATCTTCTGGTTCAGACTCACTTGACACTTGGGCTCTTTTGGAATTGCGCATGGATGACTTACCGCGTTTGTCAGTCACAAGTGCGAGGGGATCAACTTGAGGCTCTTTTGTTGTCGCTCATAATCTTCGCAACTTGATCCCACATGCCTTTTGAGGTTTCTTTCTAGCAATCGATAGCAATGTATATCTCGTTAGGCAGACTTTGAAATAGATATCTCTTGGCATGTTTCTCCCTGTTGTATCGATTCTTCTCTTCGTCAATCATCATGGAAAACGTCTTTGGTTTTGCATGTTCTTGAGAGCCTTCGGCTTGGGCTGGAACAGTTTTCATTGGGGGGTCTTTTGGGCCATCGGTGAGAGTTTGCCATATATACTCGAAGTTGTCTTTGGATTCGATAAAGATCAGGAATCTGTCTCGCCATTGTGTGTATTCGCTTCGATAGAGAATCGCAGGCTTGGAGTCGGTACCGATAGCAAGAGCGTCTCGAGATATGGTAATATGCACTAAGGTGATCGTCAGACAGTAGTGGCAATTCAAGGTTGAGACTTAACGCAAGGCACTAAGAGTGATTGTCCTAACGCAAAACATAGGTGTGATTTGAACTTAACAGGTAAGTGTTAGGTCCATGATCTTCAACAATTCAAGTATTAGGTAACAAGATGAGGTAGAAGAGGACTAATTATTTATTAGAAAAGTAAATCTAATCTAGAGAGAACAAATTATGATTTGAGAGTTACATCTTGAATTATGAATTAATGATTACAAAACTACATAACAAGTCCTATTTATAGTCCCCCTCCCTTGTTACATAATTAAGCCCAAGCCCATTAGATATTTAAAGCCCATTAGGCCCGATGCATTTGCTTTACAAAACTTTCTAATATTTAGGACAAGTTTAGTGTCCTAACATTCTCCCACTAAAGTTTTGGAAAGCAAAATCATCTTGAAGTCTTTAATTCCTCTCCCCCTTGATTTTTTTGAAAAACTTTAGCGGTGCATTTCTTCAAAATGTTGGCTTGGCTCCCCCTTAAAAATAGCTCTTACTCATCATATTTTCAACCTTGAAAAATCAGATTCAATGTACTCCATAACCCCGACTAAGTGCACGAAAACATCTCCAAAATGTAGAAACTCGAGCTCGTTCTGATAAGCCCACAAGAATGATAACGAGTGAGTTTTGAGTGACAAGCCAAATGCATTCTTAGTTTAGAACAAAGAATCCGTCGTTAGACCACGAGTTGAGTAGGAATTCGGCTTAAGAACTTGGTCCGAATTTGCTCGAAGGAGGAACGGTAAAAAGCACGCGCTACTCGGTAGAGGTTTCGAGGAATCGAACACAAATCGATGCCATGGAGATGGATGTATGACAAACGAAATGTAAGAGTGATGCCACACGGGTTCCGTTAGCAAAAACCTCGAAATTTGATGAAACTAACGGAAATTGGACTAAAAATGTTAGAAATCTAACTTGACACTAACTGGGCCGTTAGTACTATTCATATCAACTAACAATTTAACACCAACGATCTGTTGGATTTCTACCACTTTTTCCTTTGAGAATGTTGGGAAAATCTCATTCATAGTAAAAGTACTAGATATGTAAATAGGGCAAAGATGAAAATGTATGACCTTTATATGAAAATGTGTGACCTTTCATATGAAAATGTGTGACATTTCATATGAAAATGTGTGACCTTTCATATGAAAAGGTGTGACTTTCACCCATAACCGCCACCATATGAAGAGGTGTGACTGTTTAGTGAACAGTTGCAATGGTTCATTGGCACCGGTTGATCTAGTATAAATATGAAGCATATGTAACAGATTATCATATACAAAAACACATATTCTTTCAAATTCTCTCAAAGTTCTTCATTGTTCTTCATCATGGAAACATAGTTTGATTCGTCAGGTTCGAGAGTTCGATTCTTGAACGCGTTGTTGTATCCTCTAGATAGACGTCCAATCGATACCATACGAGGGACGAATTTCTGTCTAAGGACACTGCTTTGCAGGCCTCAATCCAACAAACGTTCTTCTTCAATTTTGTGATCAAGAAACTCAAGTTAGTCATTTTCTCCTTGAAACTTTGATTATGTATTTTTCGTTTATATGTAAATTTCATATATACATATCTATATAAATAAATTCAGTTTTCCATTTGATTCAAGATTGTGTCTTACAAATTTCAATTCGTGTATATAAGTTCTAACAATCTTAGACAGAAATTTCATTGACGATGGAAAACTCTTCTTTGTTGAAATCAAATGTGGAGAAACCCGAAAAATTTAAGGGTTCCGATTTTAGAAGATGGCAACAAAAGATGCTCTTCTACTTGACGACGTTGAAAGTGTCTAACGTGCTTACCGATCAAGCACCGACACCACCGGTTGGAGAGGGAGAAAACATCCCATCTCAAATTGAATTGGCTATGTTCCAACGATCCTTGGATATTTGGAACGCCAACGAATATAATTGTCGGAATTTTATTCTTAATGGTTTGGATGATGGTCTTTATGACATATATTCATCCTTCACCACGGCAAGAGAAATTTGGGAGTCGTTGGAATCAAAGTACAAGACGGAAGTCGCTTGTTCCAAACGATTTATCGTGGGCAAATTCCTGAACTATAAGATGACGGATTCCAAACCGGTCGTGAAACAAGTAGAAGAAATGCAAATCTTGGTCCATGAATTGGAAGTCGAAGGTATGGGCATCAACGCTAATTTTGTTATTGGTTCAATTATTGACAAGTTACCTCCATCCTGGAAAAATTTTAAACTCTATGTTAAACATTTGTCCGAGGATATGAGTTTTGAGCAATTGATACTCAAATTGCGGGTGGAGGAGGACAACCGGATGAACGAGAAAGCGGATGCTATCTCGTTGGAACCAAATACAAACATGGTTACCGTTAACTCATCAAAGACGAAGTTCCAAAAAAAGGAAAGGGAAAGGCGACGGGTTTCAAGGATAATCTCAATGCTTCAAACCCACTATCCGTACAACGAAGGCCTTTCAAAAAGTGTGTGATGAGTTGCTGGGTATGCGGAAAGCCGGGGCATCGAGCCAAGGATTTCCGCCATAGAAGAGACCATAGTGGTCCCGGAGGAGGAGGTGCCGGTGGAAACCCCCATCAAGCCAACGTGGTCAATGCTCCAAATCAATTCGTTGGAGTAATTGAGGCTTTTATGGTTACAAACGTGACCGATTGGTGGGTTGATACCGGTCCCACCAAACATATTTGCAACTCCAAAAACATGTTTGCCATCCACACAAATCTGTTGAAAAGTCTAATCAAGTACTTGGACTTATCCACAGCGATTTATGTGATTACAAAGCCACACCCACACGTGGAGGAAAGACTATTATGTATCATTTATTGATGATTGCAGTAAATATTGTTATATATACCTAATACATACCAAAAATGAAGCTTTGAATATGTTTAAGACATACAAGGCTGAAGTTGAAAACCAACTTGACAAAAGAATAAAAATTCTGAGATCCGATAGAGGAGGAGAATACGAGTCTAAGGACTTTGCAGAATTTTGTTCACATCATGGCATAGTTCACCAAACAACAGCTCCCTATACTCCACAACCAAATGGAGTAGCCGAAAGAAAAATCAGAACATTGAAGAACATGATTAATTCAATGTTGATTACTTCGGGAGCACCACATAGTTTGTGGGGTGAAGAATGCTTAACTGCAAATATGATACTTAATAGAATTCCTCATAAAAAGAGCGATAAATCTCCTTGTGAACTATGGAAAGGAAAACTTCCATCATACAAAAGGATGAAAGTGTGGGGTTGCCTTGCAAAGGTTCAAGTACCTTTACCCAAAAGGACAAAACTTGGACCAAAGACCATTGATTGTATATATCTTGGTCCTGCAAGTAATAGTGCTGCTTATAGATTTCTGGTCTATAAGTCAAACAACGAAGATATCCACAACAACACAATTATGGAATCAATTGAGGCTGAATTCTTTGAAAACATATTTCCTTTCAAGGATAAAGAGAAAGAAATCTCTAATCCAAGGAAGAGAGTATGTGAAGTAGAAAACACCGATAGTGTTGAGAAACCAAATGAAGAAGATACATCGAAGGCTCAAGAAGAAAAGTTCGAGCCTTGAATAATTAAAAGGGGAAAGATTGCTAAAGACTTTGGACCCGAATTCATGACATTCGTTGTCGATGAAGAACCTCAATCCTATAAATCCGCCATGGATTCATCGGAGGCACCTTATTAGAAAGAGGCTATTCAAGGCGAGATAGACTCCATTGATCAGAATAACACATGGAAATTGGTAGATTTACCACCAGGACACAAGGTAATTGGTCATAAATGGATCTTCAAGCGGAAACTAAGACCTGATGGTACTATAGAGAAATATAAAGCTCGATTAGTTGCCAAAGGTTACCGCCAAAAGGAAGGTCAAGATTTCTTTGACACCTATTCACCGGTAACACGAATCACGTCCATTAGGACATTGATGGCTATAGCAGCAATTCACAACCTACACATACATCAAATGGATGTGAAAACTGCTTTCTTAAATGGTGAATTAGATGAAGAAATTTATATGCAACAACCGATAGGTTTTGTTGTAAAAGGCCAAGAGAATAAAGTATGCAAACTTGTGAAGTCTTTATATGGACTTAAACAAGCCCCAAAGCAATGGCATGAGAAGTTTGATAACACTCTTCTATCAAATGGTTTCCAAATTAATGAATGTGACAAATGCGTATATGTGAAACAAAACAAGAACGCATGTGTCATAATATGTCTATATGTAGATGATATGCTGGGACCAACTTGGATGTAATCAATCAAACCAAGAAGATGTTGCACTCCTCGTTTGACATGAAGGATCCTGGAGTAGCAGATGTAATTCTTGGGATAAAGATCCAAAGAGATCCTAACGGTTACATTCTGACTCAATCTCACTATGTTGAGAAAGTTCTTAGGAAATTTGGTCACTATGATGATAGACCGGTAGTCACTCCTTTTGATCCTTCAAGCCAACTTAAGAATAATCAAGGAGAGAGTGTATCTCAATTGGAATACACTCAAGTGCTTGGAAGTTTAATGTACATTATGAATTGTACGAGACCGAATCTAGCATATACCGTGAGTAGACTTAGTCGATACTCACATAACCCAAGTAAGAATCATTGGTATGCACTTATAAGAGTGCTTCGATATCTGAAATACACAATGAACTATGGGTTATACTATACCAAATATCCTCCCGTACTAGAAGGATATTGTGATGCAAATTGGATTTCCAATCATTCTGAAAGTAAGTCCACAAGTGGCTATGTGTTTACACTTGGTGGTGCAGCCATATCTTGGAAATCTTCAAAGCAAACCATAAATACACGGTCCACCATGGAAGCTGAATTCGTAGCCCTAGATAAAGCTGCTGAAGAAGCAGAATGGCTTAAAAGCTTCCTAGAGGGTATTCCCTTGTGGCCTAAGCCTGTTACCGCCGTGTGCATACATTGTGGTAGTATGGCTGCTCTTACAAGAGCAAAGAATAATATTTATAACGGCAAATCGAGACATATCAAGCGTCGCCACAAAACAATACGAGACTTGCTAAACAATGGAATAATTTCCATCGATTATGTAAAGTCAAAGGAAAATATCGCAGATCCTTTGACAAAAGGCCTTAATAGAGAACAAGTCTCTTATACATCGAAGGGAATGGGCTTAAAGCCAATCCAATGAGTTCTACTCAGCGGAAACCTAACCTAGCAACATTGGAGATCCCATGGTCTAGGTTCAATAGGACAACTAGTTGAGGAAAACTCAAGACTGAATACACAGGTACGCCTATTCCTATGATGTTTATCTAGTGTATTTTCCGTTGATGATTTAAGGGTTGAATTCTTATTCTTAATAATACTGATAGCTTATTGGTGGAACACTACGGAATATTCTTGATCAGTATTACCTATATGAGATTGATGTGGGGTCGCATCTTTGAGGACAGATATGGCTACGTCTTCTAAAATTCTCATGAAGAAGGATTGTTCACGACCGAAATGAACACAACGGTAAGAATCAACTATGCATAAACATGATATGTGTGATATTCATTGCCTTGACTTACTACAAAACGTGGTTAGTTCAAGACTCTTCGTCACTACCCACAAAGTAGGTTCGATGAATACTCACTAAGAACGGTTCAAGTCACCTAGACACCTTTTCTGATGCATTTCATGCTTATTTCCTGAATAAGAACAATAAATACTTTGAGAATATCTTATTTTCTATTCAAATGTGGGGTATTGTTAGAGTTTGAATAGAAAATGTGGGGTATTGTTGGGATAATCTCATTCATAGTAAAAGTACTAGATATGTAAATAGGGAAAAGATGAAAATGTATGACCTTTTATATGAAAAGGTGTGACCTTTCATATGAAAAGGTGTGACTTTTCAGCCATAACCGCCACCATATGAAAAGGTGTGACTGTTTAGTGAACAGTTGCAATGGTTCATTGGCACCGGTTGATCTAGTATAAATATGAAGCATATGTAACATATTATCATATACAAAAACACATATTCTTTCAAATTCTCTCAAAGTTCTTCATTGTTCTTCATCATGGAAACATAGTTTGATTCGTCAGGTTCGAGAGTTCGATTCTTGAACGGGTTGTTGTATCCTCTAGATAGACGTCCAATCGATACCATACGAGGGACGAATTTCTGTCTAAGGACACTGCTTTGCAGGCCTCAATCCAACAAATGTTCTTCTTCAATTTTGTGATCAAGAAACTCGAGTTAGTCATTTTCTCCTTGAAACTTTGATTATGTATTTTTCGTTTATATGTAAATTTCATATATACATATCTATATAAATAAATTCAGTTTTCCATTTGATTCAAGATTGTGTGTTACGAATTTCAATTCGTGTATATAAGTTCTAACAGAGAATCCACTTTCAAATCAAATCCATTTTGTTCCATTATGGTCACAAACAAAAAAAATTGATTTCCAATTAGCATGAGACTATGCAATCGTGAAATTCAGTATCACCAACCATCACGATCTGTTGCATTCTTCTTCACCTTTCTTCCGAAAATCACGATCAAAGTTGTTCCTTTTTGTTTCCATAATGATTATTGATCATCTAGGAAAGGTTTTCAAGGCAGAATAATGATCATGCATCGTGAAAAATGGACAACAACTTAATTCCAGCGAAGTAACAAACTTTTCCGGCAAGCAACTACTTTTTCCGGCGAGTTCTTCCAACAACCAAAAAATCTCGATTTCTTGCTGGAAATCTTGTCAAAAATGATTCAAACAGAACGAACCAATAAAACGATCAGATCTGTAATAAAATTTCAGTAAAACTCCGGCAAAAATCTCACAAACCGACCAAAACGTTTTTCCGGCAAGAATTCCGGCGACCAAGGTTTCAGATCTCATATCTCCCTCATTTCTCGATGAATTTTGATTCTGAAAGATGTAGTGTACTCGAAATTCATAAAATAACAGATCTGAGATGAAATATCAATCAATAATCCACTGAAAACTCAAGAACACACATCACCTTCATGAACACTTCGAGAATGCACGATGTCAACTTATTCAAAAACAAATTCACATATTTTGAAGAGATAATCCAGATCTGAATGATGCACACTCTCCAAAATCAATAGATAAACATATCTGAGTAGATAGAATCGAATCATGCAACAAAAACGTCCGGATCTTAAGAATTCTCGCGAAGAACACCGAAAAACTCTTGAAATTTTCGAAAATCATCAAAACTTGTCGAAATTCGATTCTAAAAATTGGAGATGATCTGGAATCGAATAACGAGCAAATATTCAAGATCATAAAAGATTTGAACACACTTACATATAGATCGGGAAAAAATTCACTTGAAATGTCGAGATCCGATGATCGTATCGAGAAAAATTCGTCGATTTGGCTATGATAGCAATTGTTAGGTCCATGATCTTCATCAATTCAAGTATTAGGTAACAAGATGAGGTATAAGAGGACTAATTATTTATTAGAAAAGTAAATCTAATCTAGAGAGAAAAAATTATGATTTGAGAGCTACATCTTGAATTCTGAATTAATGATTACAAAACTACATAACAAGTCCTATTTATAGTCCCCCTCCCTTGTTACATAATTAAGCCCAAGACCATTAGATATTTGAAGCCCATTAGGCCCAATGCCTTTGCTTTACAAAACTTTCTAATATTTATCAATTCTTTCACGTTTTTGGATGCAGATGTTATGTTCTCAAAGATAGAGAAAATCTTGGTAAATTTAACAAGAAAGCGGATGAAGGATACTTTGTTGGTTACTCATTAACTTCCAAAGCATTCAGAATCTACAACAAAAGAACCAAGAGAATTATAGAAAGCATCAATGTTACATATAATGAGTCAAAGGCAAAGACTTCCGATCAAGACAGTTCATAACTCACTCAGAATAAGACAAAAACAACGACTTCTGAATCAGATTCTAATCCTAACTGTTCAGAACTCAATTTTTTGTTTAAGGATGCTTTTCTGGAAATAACTTCTGAATCTTATGCAGATTATGTAAATCCTAAAATGATTCAAGAAATGAAAGGAAGAAGCTCAGAGGTCCAAACAACAACGGTAATTTCTGATTCCGGTCCATCTGAAGAATGTCCAACTTTAATAAATACAAGTGAATTATCTGAGTCAGGTACTCAAAATTCTGATCTAGGGACTCAGAATTCTGATCAAGGTACTCAGAATTCTGATCAAGGTATTCAGAATTCTGACTCCACAACTCATAATTTGGACATAGATGCTACACCTCAACAATTCTTAGAGCAAAGAGGAAGTTCAGAATTACATGCTGTTATGGATGAGAATGATACAGACAATAATCTTTCAGATATTGATGTGCTTCCAAATTCAAATAAATGGACAAAAGACCATCCTATTCATCAAGTGATAGGAGATCCATCAGTTAGAGTGCAGACTAGATCAGCAACAGCAAATGAGGCAATGTTTACAGGATTCCTAAGCATAATTGAACCTAAGAAAGCCACTGAAGCCCTAGAGGATCCAGACTGGATTTTAGCAATGCAAGATGAGTTGCTACAGTTTACAAGAAACAAAGTTTGGAGACTGATTCCAAGACCTGAAGGAAAATCAATTATTGGAACAAAATGGGTGTTCAGAAACAAGAAAGATGAGGCAGGTGTTGTGGTTAGAAATAAGGCTAGGTTGGTTGCAAAGGGATACTCACAATAAGAAGGAATTGATTATGATGAGACATTTGCACCAGTTGCAAGAATTGAGGCAATCAGAATATTCTTGGCATATGTTGCACACAAGAACTTCAAGGTGTACCAAATTGTTGTCAAAACAACATTTTTAAATGGTGTACTTAATGAGGAAATCTATGTCTATCCACCAGAAGGATTTGTTGATCCTGAGTATCCAGACCATGTGTATGTATTAGATAAAGCTTTGTATGGTCTGAAACAAGCACCAAGAGCTTGGTATGACACTCTAACTCAGTATTTGTTAGAAACTGGCTTCAAGAAAGGTAAAATTGATACAACTTTATTCTTGAAGAAGGAAGGTGATGAGTTAATCTTAATTCAGATATATGTAGATGATATCATATTTGGCTCTACAAATGCAGAATTATGTGAAGAGTTTTCAGACATCATGAAATCCAAATTTGAAATGAGCGTGATGGGAGAATTAAATTCTTCCTTGGTCTTCAAGTGAAACAATTACCAAATGGGATTTTCATTAATCAAGGAAAATACGTAAAAGATATTTTGAAAAAGTTTAAGATGTCTGATTGTGCTGCTATGAGAACCCCAATGGCTACTAATATTAAGTTAGATGCTAATCTTTCTGGAGTTTCAGTGGATAACAAGGTATTTAGGGGCATGATTGGTTCTCTACTTTATATGACTGCAAGTAGGTCAGATATCATGTTTGCTACATGCTTCTGTGCTAGATTTCAATCTAATCCCAAGGAATCACATCTGGTGGCTGTTAAAAGAATCTTAAGATACCTTAAAGGATCACCTGAATGGGGCCTTTGGTATCCAAAAGAAGCTGACTTTAAACTAACTACTTTTACTGATGCAGATCATGCTGGAAGCAGAATGGACAGGAAAAGTACTTCAGGTGCATGTCACTTTTTGGGAGACAATATAGTAAGTTGGGTTTCAAAGAAGCAAATTTGTGTGTCCACATCCACTGCTGAGGCAGAATATGTAGCTGATGCTGCTCGTTGTTCTCAAACTCTATGGATGAAAACACAACTCATGGATTATGGGTATCAGTTAAATAAAATTCCCATTTACTGTGATTCAGAAAGTGCCATTGCCATAACTCAGAATCTTGTTCAACACTCAAAGACAAAACATATTGATGTAAGGTATCATTTCATTAAGGATTATGTGGAAAAGTGAACCATAGATATGCATTTTGTGCACATAAAGTATCAATTGGCTTACTTGTTCACAAAGCCTCTTGATCACAAAAGGTTCAATTTTCTCATATGCAAAAGTGGAATGCTTAATCTGACTAATTGATTATATTTGTTATTCTTCAGAAATGAATTGTTTTCCTAAGTAAGATTTTCTGAGTAGTGTTCTCAGAATTCTGACTCTCTTACTCATATTTTCTAAGTCTTGAGTTCAGAACTTCTGAGACAATATTTCAGAAATCTGACTTAGTTTGTTTTCTTCTGGCAAGGTTAATCAGATCTTCTGAATATACCTTTCAGAACATACTCATTTCTAGAAATTACAAGTGTTTCAATCAGTTATTAAGTCTTTTCAGTTTTATTTTTTTCATAGGATTCATTTACTTCTAATATGTGTTTGAGTGGATGCTTTAGTCAAGGGGGAGCATTGATATAATTCGAAAATCATTCTGTGCTGATTGCAAGGTTTGTATTCTGTTCTCATCTCAAATCATTTTAAGAGGGACAAGCTTTTAATGATAAATTTTTTAACTTGTTCAAACTACTTCTGAATACTTAACAAGGTTTACAAGGTCAGAAGTTAGGTTTTAAATGTTTTTCAGATATCCCAAACCATCTAAAGAGGGACAGACTTTTGATGACAAAGCAATTTTATCTATTCAAACTACTTCTGTATGCTTAAAAGATTTATGTCATCAGAAGTTGAATTTTAAAAATGAGATTTTGTAACAAGGAAATTCTTCTGAATTGTGTACTCAGAACTTCTGAATATGCAATCTCAGAATTCTGAACATGTTATTCAGAACTTTAACTTGTGTTGATTTCTATCAAATAACATGTGTCAACTTCTTATTCATTTGATAATACCACGTTTCAATTAAAATCTTTTGGTGGTATTACACGGTGTTTGTTACTGTTTCATTCTGTCAAAGAGCATTGATTAATCGTTTAAATTCTTCAGCTTTGTGGATTTTAAATAGACCTTAAAATCCCTCTTTCAAATTCATTCAAATTATAAGATTGCTAGGTGAGTTGCAGAAAACTCTTGAGTTCCTCGATTCTGTATTCTTTCAAACTCCTACACTTCAATCATGTCAACATCAAGAAAAACTCCTACTCGATCATTACACACTGCAAGAACGTTAATGGAATTTTTTTCGGATTCAGATAATGAGGTCATGATGCCTGAAAGGATAGTTGCAAAAGAAGAGGCTATTGTAGGAAATGTTTTAGAAAATCAGGTTGTTGAAGAGGATGTAAATGACGTGCAAATGGCTGAGTCTGAGGGTGATGCTGTGAACTCCAGATCTATTAGGTAAACATGAATTCATCCATTGATCTTGAACATAATAGAGATTACATATGATTGATGCACTTTATCTCTCTAGAATGCTCTCACTTCTCTCTCTAGAATATTACAATTAAGATCATTTACTAATGACTTCCTTGAGACTTACTTCCAAACTAAGCTTTATAAAACCTATTTATATCTCCTAATTACAAAGCTTTAAACACTAAAGCTAGTTTGACTTTACAAGACTTTGACTATTTTGACTAATGCTTTGACTTTACAATGTTTGACATTATACAAGACTTTAACAATAAATCTTGAATACAATAATGCTCTAACATTCTCCCCCTTTGGATTCAAGATTTAAAAAAATGGCAGCAGTCTTCAACACTTGATCTTCAAAACTTTAACTTTGACCGCTTTGAACATTGAAGCTTTGGCACTCTTCAAACAGTTGAATCTATACAAGGATGCTAAGCCTTCACATTTTTTAATATTTAGGTGTAAGCACAATCCGAGTCTCTCAGATCTAAGATAACCATATTCAAAAACACTTCAGACTTCACATGATCCGAAAACTTCAACTTTGAGCAATCCGAATCCATATATGAGTGATTCGAAAACATATTTGTCTTTAACAATGTAAAGTCAATCTTCTTCAAAACTATCTTCATCTCTTTGACCTTGAATTGTCTTCGACATGAAATTGAATTAAACATTTCTCCCCCTTTTTTAATGAATGTGAGCATCATGATCATCAAAAACCTTTTTCAATTTCAGTCGCGTCTCTGAGTATTACTAACAATCTCCTCCTTAATGAATAACCTTGCTCCCCCTCAAAATAAGAATTCTGGAGCAATTTGTTTTCTCCCCCTGAAAGTATGCATATATTTCATTAAAAATATTCATTTCAAGTACAGTGCATTAATGAAAACATTTATATAAGAAATATAAAATTCATTGAACCACATTTTATAACTACTAACATTTGATCATTTGAAAAACTTTACAAAAGAAATCCAACTTAATGAAGTATACCAGATTTTTCAATCAAATAAAATCAAATGCATGTGTTTGGATTCAAATACAAGTCATCATTGCATATCAAGTTAAAAATGTTCAGTTTCAACCCCTTTATTAAATCTATTTGGTGTGCTAGCATGCGAAATATGATTAGCTTCAAGCATATGCAATTCTAAAACATATAAGAATACTTTGCTCTACTCACACTATTTGTCCAAAATCAGGATTTTCACAAATTTACGGGTTTATCGCGACTGTGTATTTTCCCCAAGTTTCAAGAGATGTGTGCTCATTTGCATCTTTTGATTTTGTGGATATTGGAATCTTTTAATTTTGTGCTCATTGGGATCTTTTGATTTTGTGCACATTGGCATCTTTTAATTTGTGCACATTGGCATCTTTTAATCAAAAAGTTTAGTAAGAATAAGATACACCGTTAAACATGACTTTCTATCTGGTTCTATAGCAGGATTTGGGTTAGTAGAACCCAGACTAGTTGGCCTTAGGTGCTAGGTGTCGAGCACCCCTTAGAACTTAATTTCCCAAACCAGAAAGTCCACATCGATATATCTTAAACCCATTTGTACCAGTAGAACATGGCTTTCTATCTAGTTTTATAGCAGGATTTGGGTCAACCGATCCCAGACCAGTTGGTCTTAGGGACTAGGTGTCGAGCACCCCTTAGGACTTACTCTCCCAAACCAGAAAGGCCACAGGTACAAACTTTCAAACTAAATGATAGTGCATAATTTTATCTCAATCACTTGGTTCTAAAACATAGTGTTTCCCCCATATTTTCGTTTCCATCCATCATTTTGACAAATAGGCTTTTTGAGCATTATATTCTATATAAGTCCAGATTTCCATAATTTTGAGCATTCAGCATAATTTCATTCATGTTTTGCTGACCTTTCGATTTATTTCAGAAGTGAAAGTTGAAACAAATGTAACTCAGATAATACAAAAACACTTGTAATGTCACCTTTGACACACATTTCATTTATTGAATGAAAATTGAAAATTTTTACTTCATTGAATTAAATTGTGAAGGTTCAAACATTCAAAGCAGTAGAAATAAAACATAATGCAATGTTACCTTTCACCACTTGTTCCTTGAAACAGAAAGATGTGACAGTTAAGGATATCACCTGAGAAGTATGAGTTCTAAACTGATTTGTTTAGAAGTCTTAGCCTTTGAAGTACGGGTTCTGAACTGAATTGTTCATAAGCCATAAACGTTGAAGCACGGGTTTTGAACTAATATGTTCAAAAACCTAAAACGTTGAAGCACGGGTCCTGAACTGATGTATTCAGAAACCAATAATTTAGCTCTCCCTTAATGGCACAAGTACTCTTCTTAAAAAAATTCACCGCTTCTCTTCTGTTTTCAGTCATGTGTGTGGTATATATATTTCCAAATCAGTACAACACATGATGAACCTGCAAAACAGATTAAGCAGATTTTGGTACCCAACGGCACTTGGGTCCTAGTGTGTTAGGTGTAGATTTCTTAAAAGGAATACTGTAAGTACCGTACCAATAAGAAGTATAATCTTTATGTACAAAATCATTTGACCCACAATAAGAACAACAAATTTTCTTATGTGCCAACCTAACCAGATGATTTACAGAATGAATAGGATTAGGTTTAGCAGAAGATTTACCTTTCGGCGCATTGTTCTTTTTGGCCTTTGATGTGGAAGCAGATGATTTTGGTACATCTTTCTTTGGAATCGTTGTGCCTTTGACTCTCTATTCCATCTTCACCTTTTTGAAGACTGGAACTTCTTCGGGTTTGGAAGTATTAACTTTAGGCACTTTTGAATCCTTATCCGATTTATCAAGCAAATGATTATAGAAGAGATTTGTTGAACGAATCTGATCTTTTGAGAAATCAGTTGATCTATTAAATTGTTTAGAAGGAATGTTTTTAAAACTTGAACTTGAAGCAGTTTTAAAAGAGCATTCAGAATCATTTGAAATAACAAATGGAGTCTGAAAGATAGTATCAGGACTGGCCTGCTTTGAGACATCACATTTAAAAATGATGTCTTCAAGTTCTTTGATTTTGTTTATCAAAACATTTTTCTCTTTCGAAATTAGATCAAATTTCTTTTGGAGATCAGATTTGATCAATTGATCCTTCATAATATCAGCTGATAAACCAGATAATCTTTTGGTAAGATTAAGAATCGCATCTTCAAAATATTCGCGTTCCGATTCAAAATCTTTTTCCAAAAACTTTCTTTTATCAGTAATCTCTTTGAAAATTTCCATAATTTTCTTTTTAAGGGTTTTACTTTCCTTTTCAAAGAGGTTTTTCTTTTCCGCAAAATCTTTTCTTTCTTTTTCCAAAAGATTTTCTAATTCAAGGATTTTTATGGAAAGCTCAGAACTTTTAATCTCAAAAGATTTTCGTTCAGTTTCAAATTTAGCTCTTTCTTTTTCGAGCTTGTCTTTTTCTAAAAATAAAACTTTCTCAAAGTCAGAAACTTGTTTTGAAAGTTTTATACTTCTCAGTTCAAATGCGTCCTTCTCTTTAAGAAATTTCTTTGAAGAAAGTGACTCTCTTTCACGTTCTGAAAGCTTTTTCTTCAATTCAACGTTTTCACCTTCCAACGTTGTTCTTTGCTCTTTAACTCTTTTTAATTGATCTTGTAGATATGAGTTTCCCTTCTCTCTCTCGATTTCTCTACTCTTCATTTCAGCATTTTCACTTTGAAGAGTTGTTACTTTCTCTTGAAGTTTCTTGATTTGATCGTGCAGACTTGAGTTGCCTCTCTTTGCTTCAAGATCTGCAATATAAACGTCAAGATTAGTCATTCTTTTAGTAAGTTTATCATTTGAAGAAGAAATGTCTAAAATTTGTCTCTTCAGATTAACATTTTCTTCCTCCAATGCTTTTATACTTCCTTGAAGCTCCTTCATGTCATCTTGATGAGTTGAAGGATTTAAAGTATTAGTTTTAACAAAATTTTGCTTCAAACCTTCACCACTAGATTTAACAATAGTTTGCTTCAAACTTTCATTATTAGATTTAATAAAAGTTTGTGGTGTTGAAGGTATTTCTGTTATAAGAACATGTTGCAAAATTTCATTATTTGGTTTAACAGAAACTTGTTGAGTTGGAGGCATTTCAGTTATAAGAACTTGTTGCAATCTTAAAACCCCATCTTCTGTATAAGTAGACATCTTGAAGTAATCCTGAAAAGAAACACAAACAAAATTAGATAAAAAATACAAAAAATATTAACAAAAATATACCTAATAGAGTGATCGTCAAGAGAAACTTCGCTTAGAAGTTAGAATTATGTGCACTCTTAAAAATCAGAAAAACACAATTAAAGTCAGAAAAATTTTCAAAAATAAAATTTGAAAAACAAATTGTAAATTTGTCTTCCAAAAATTAATTCTGAAAAATTTGCGCGGAAATGTTGGACTTTAATTGATAAACCTGCAAAATATGAAAAATATGTCAGTTACGTATAAAAGCAGGTAAAATGACAAAAAATCGACACAAAAATGACTAAAAATGTCAAAAATACAAAATATAGGGACTAAAATGAAAAATACTAAGACTCAACAAAAACAAGGACTAAAATTGACAAAAAAATGAAACTTAAGAATCTAGGGACTAAAAGTGTAAAAACCTAGAAACTAACAAGTCTAGGGACTGAAAATGTAAAAACCTAAAACTTAAAACTAGAAGGACTAAAAGGGATAAAATCCTAAACTATAAACTTCAGGGACCAAAAATGTAAAAGACTCAAACTAAACTACAGGGACCAAATCTGACAAAAACTAAAACTGACAAACGGATTAGGACCAAAATTGTTAGAAAACTAACGGAACTAACGGAGTTCCGTTAGTACTGTTCATCATCATCACCAACAACGATCTGTTGATTTCTTCTTCTGATTTCTTGCTCGTTTCACGACCAAAAACTCTTGTTTTTGTTTCTTTATGACCCTTGATCAAAACTAAATCGAAATCAACTAAGAAACGTTGATCATGCAACCCAAAAATCGATTTTCCGACGAGTTTTGAAATTTTCCGGCGATATTAACGTTTTTCCAGCGAGGAGATTTCAGGCGATGATAACTTCTTCATTTCTCAACCAAATCAAGAGATTTTTGTTTCTACGCGACCCTTGAACGGAAACCAATCAAATGCAACTAAAGAAGCTCGATCATGCAATGAAACTGAGCTTATGGCGATATCTCCAGCGATCCCGTTTTTCCGGCGAAGCTCCGGCGGAGTCGAAATATGAGGATTTCGTATCAAAGAGGGTCCGAAACCCTTTTTTGTGTCAAATAGGTTTCGTATAGGAGAGGTTTCGTATCAAAGAGAGTCCGAAACCATATGGTTTCGTATCAAAGAGGAATCGAAATCTGATGGGTTTCGTATGAAGCAGGAGCCGAAACCTGATGGGTTTCGTATGAAGCAGGAGCTGAAACCTGATGATTTCGTATGCTTGACAGATCCGAAATCCTTAGAAGTTTGATCCGAAACCCTTTGTTGTTTGAACCGAAACCCTTATTTTATGTGATTCGAAACCTTATGTAAGCACATACACTGCACGAAATTAATAACACACGCACACACAGTACAAACACACTCACACACAGCTCAAACATACAAAAACACAGCTCAAAAAAAAGATCCGAAACCATCTAATAAGCACACATACACATAGATGAATCACACATACACTCAACACACATTTACTATGTGTGATCCGAAACCAATACAAGCTTAATTCTAATAATTGCTAAGCACACACACAGCTCACCAATTCTTCTATTCTGTTGACTTTCTGCAATTCAACAAACTTACAAAAAATGTTAGATTTGGAATTTTAAGATAAAAAATAATCAACAACACATTTTAAAACATCTCAATTAAAAATTCTGGATCAAAATTCAAGATCTAGAATTTTCATCAAGAACACTTCAAGAACACATTCAATCAAAAATTTCAAAAGTGATTTTTATGGAATAAAACTTGAAATTTATGATTGAAACATGTTCAAAAACACTTTTTCGAAAGGATTTTTCACAAAAACGAATCAAAACATCAATATTTTGCAAAATCACAATCTAAAAAACTTTACAACACACCTTTTCAAGAACACAAAAAAATTTCAAAATCGTCAAATTCATCAATTCTTGATGTGTTTTTGTAAATCTTTTGATGCAAAACTGATTTATATCAATGGAGAAACACTTTGCAATCAAAATTAAAACAAAAAACAAACAAGAAATGCATAACCCATTTGTGTTCTTCAAGTTCTTAAAAAATGGAGATTTTCTTCAAAAAATCTTCAAATCTTCATGAAATTGGACGAATTTTGCACACAATTCAATCTCCCAAAGCTCTGATACCAAATGTAAAACCAGTTTCTATTAGGTAATCATCAAATCATCCATTTATCTTGAACATAATAGAGATTACATATGATTGATGCACTTTCTCTCTCTAGAATGCTCTCACTTCTCTCTCTGGAATATTACAATTAAGATCATTCTCTAATGACTTCCTTGAGACTTACTTCCAAACTAAGCTTTATAAAACCTATTTATATCTCCTAATTACAAAGCTTTAAACACTAAAGCTAGTTTGACTTTACAAGACTTTGACTATTTTGACTAATGCTTTGACTTTACAATGTTTGACATTATACAAGACTTTAACAATAAATCTTGAATACAATAAATCATTCAGATATCGTTCTGAGGTGCTTATAAGGTTTGTATATTCTTTTCTCATCACTAATCATTCTAAGGGGAACAAACTTTCAATGATAAATCTTTTTCACTTGTTCAAAACTACTTCTGAATGTTTCAAAAGTGTTCAAATTCAGTTGTTAGATTTTAAATGATTTTTCAGAAATCACAAATCATCATTAAAAGAACAGAATATTGATGATAAAATATATTTCTATCTGTTCAAACTACTTCTGGATGATTAATCAATTTTTTATATTAATTAGAAGTTGATTTAAAATGAATTTTGGTTACAAGGAAATTTCTTCTGAACTATACACAGGACTTCTGAGTCTTGTTAGGGTAGAATTTATGTTGATTTTAAGTTCAAGGGTTTGAATTGTAATTGTTTAAACATAGTCCATAGTGAACGGGCCGTGGGCTTGTTACCACGGGCCCAGCATATATAAAGTGCAATTAGCTTAGAAAATTAGCTAGTTGTCTCATTTAACTTTTCTTCTTTACACTGTAATTCTCTCTAAATCAATAGCTAAGTGGGCAGCCTTTGTGAATCATATCAACTGTTCTTATTTGCTTATTCACAAACATAATCGTTGCACGGATCTGGATTCAACAATTGGTATCAGAGCAGACAGACGGATTCGATTCAAAGTCTAATTCATTGATTTCTGGTTAGTTTGACTTTTCCACGTCTGACTTTTCTTGATTTTTCAAATCTGTGATTCTGCGTAAATTGTTTAATTTTACTTGTTGGGTTGTGTTAGCATCATAATTATAAGTAATTCTGCAAGATTTCACACCCTAATTCGTTCGTTTGGTTGGTCAATTTAGCAATTTAAGATCAAAAGTTTTGGTAGTGTTCTTGATAAAGATTCGATTTTTTACCATCAAAACGTGTTCTTTTTGCATTGAAATCGATTGGATTAGTGTTATTTTGTGTTTGGCATTGTTACTAATCTTTCAGGATCGATTTTGGGCAACCCTAATCGAAAATCCAATCGAATTTAAGCACACAGCCGACTTGTCCGGATAAAACAACCGACTTTTCCGGACAACTTAAAGGTGTCCGGACGTTTGTGTGATTTTCATCCGGATAACTCCAATTCCATCCGGACTCCTCATTTTTTCGGGTAAGTTCTGCAATCCGGGTAAGTCACTATTCCTTATACTATCCGGGTAACATTTGTATCCGGAAACCCAGTGTTTCCGGACATATCTTATCCGGACAATCCATTTTACCCGGAAACTTCATTGCATCCGGACAACTCAAGTTATTCGGACACTTCATCTTATCCGGACATCTTTTACCCGGTCACTTAGTGTTTACTTCATCTTATCCGGAAAACCCTCACATCCGGTAAGCTCTTATCACCCGGTAACCTCATTTTTCCGGATTCCCTATCCGGAAACCACCCAGATTCCACAATCCGGGAGCTTTCTGAAACCTCAATTTTCAAATTTTTTCTCGGGACCCCCGTGCTAAGTCGCAGGAGGGGGACATTTAAGTATTCGTGATACTGTGCCACTTTGAATCGAACAATCGTCTGACGATCACTCCAGTGCAACTGAAGATGTCTCCTGCTGAAGAAGACATGAAAAAACCGTGTCAGGTATGTGAACCTATCTTTTCAGAACTTTATGTCCGAGTGAAACCTCTTGCTGAACGGGTAGATTCCTTTAAGGCCACTTCTAAAGAACAACTGCTTGAGATTAGGTCTCTAACCGAAAAGCTAGATGTTCAAAAGAAAATAACTGAAAAATATAAGTCTGAAAATGCTATTTTAAAGGAGAAATGCAAAAATCTTTCTATAACACCTAAAGACTTACGGGCCAAATTATCTGAACTTCAGTCACAGTTTGATCAGTGCTTGAATGAAAAAGCAGAAATTGTTTATCAATGCTCTGCTCTTCAAATTCAGCACAAGGAGTTTGTTAATAAAATCACTGATCTTGAAACAGAACTCCACAAAAGGGGTCAAACTGATCAAACCATCTTTCTAAATAAACCTAAAGAGTTCACGTACTTTAATAAAGAGTGGGGAATCAGTTATGATAACCCACATTATTTGAAAAAAGGAAGATGGCATACACCCACTTTGTATGATTTTTCTTGTTTTGGGTTAGATAAAAAGTATCCGGAATATGCAATCCAATGGACTGGTCCTCTTGAACCTGAGAAGGAAGAGGAAACCGAGGAATATAAGCGCAAACACAAACGAGGAATTCAACTTCCATTTTGTTACGAGCCTTTAAATTATTCTTATAAAAAGGACAAAAAGTACCTCTCCAATGACTACTTCGACCCTTACAAGGTGGCTACGCCCAAGGATTCCTCCAAGAAGGATGAGGACCAAGCAACCGAAACCAAGACTGAGACGGATGAGTTTAAACTCTATGCTCCCCCTCTCATCTTGGAAGCAAAGATAGTCGAGTTGGAGGAGTCATTTGAGAAAGAAAGGAAAAAATTTCAAAGGAAAAGCAAGCTTTAATTGAAAAACTTGAGAATCAACAATCGATCAAGACCGAAGTTATGTCTGATGAAGGACAGAAGATTCTTCGGTCTGAAATCGATCGACTCACATCACAATTGTCTGCTCTGGCAACATAAGTGATGCAGGAGAAAGTGAGTAATGGTCAGCTTCAAAAGCAGATTGACCAACTCCCAACTGAAAAGCAGATTTCACCCGAACTTTCCACAAGTTCATCTGACACGTCTTCGTGCAAAGCTTTTATTAGCAAAACGTTTTCAACACAAGACGATTTAGATTCTCAAGATGAATGTGTTACAAGGAATTTAAACTCTGATTTTTCAAACGCTTCCGCACCAAATTCCTCAAAGCACACTACAGAAAGCACAAAGTGTTCCTCGCCTTCCTCGACCGATCCAAGTCCTGTAATTTCGGATGTCGATTTTTCAGAATACATGAACTCCGAAGGTAATTCTGATAGAGAGTTTGAGTCGTTCCCTTTCGACAAACCTCTTCCAAGTCATTCTGACTTTTTGTCTCCAGTGGTTAATCGTCCGGTCAATTTTCAAAAGGGCAACTATTCTCAATCCAAGACTCCGGCTGTGATCAAGATTCTTAAAAATGCTTCAAATTCTCAAAAACAATCACAGCCGAAGCAAAGGACTGGTCAACCACCTGCTAAAAATTGTTGGTCCCGAAAGGCCTATACAAGTTTGTAGAAGGGGGGGGGGGGGTTGAATACAAACACACAGATTTTACTTTTCTAAATTGTTTATTGATAAATCATTAACAATTTACAGCTTGTTGCGGAGACAAGATTAAGGATAAACCTAAATCTAAACAAGTTGGAACACTAAGGTTTCTTGCACTAAGAAAGATAAGGAAATTACTAATAATAACCTATCTTGAGATAAGAGATATGAACTTGTCCAGAGTTAGCAAGTTACTTCAAAATGAAGTGAGTTCATCTCTTTATATACTGCATGCATTTAATGCAAGTCAGTATATACTTTACACGTGTCATCAGCTGGTTGGTTGCATGTCATTGACTTTGGTTGACAACCTTAGTAGCCGTAAGGATGAACAGTGTAGTATCAGAGTGGTTGTACGATTTCAAATATTCGGAGGTTCTTTTCTGACATTTCGTACGGAGGCGTGCAAGGGTGGTTAAGACAAAAGTACTTTGTACGGAGGACTTCATGATCAACTTTCGTTGATTCAGCGATTATCATTTACTATTCAGCAGATGATAAATTTCAGCGATAGCTGAAGTCTTGTACTTGATACTTCACGTTGAGTGGAGAAATCTGAGTCTTCGCTGATCCGCATCAGTTCATTAGGAGACTTGTCGCTGGTTCTTGAGCTTGATCTTCGACTTCAGCGTAGAACCTTTGTTGACGTGAAACTTGTCTTCAGGGATCATAAGTAAACAACTAACTTATCAGCGATCATCATAATGACTGAACAGACTCAGAGCATTTATGGTGAACAGTGTTCGCTGAATGTTTAATCTAAAAAGAGAGAGTTCCTATCAGCGGTACTGTAAGATCTTAGTACTTATCAGCGATAGTGAAACTCTGATACATATTGTTTACTTACAATTTTTACTAAGTATATAAGAGATGGTCATTATCAAATCACTGAGGGTTTGGATCAACAATCTCCCCCTATTTGATTATGACATAGCAACAAAGAAAATTGCTATTTAATGAAAACATAAGGATAAAAAGAACTCATAAAATATTTGTCCCTTTTACTGTTTTCTGGGATCTTTTCAGTACTGATGGAGTAAAGTACATTCGCTGAAATCTTTCTTTAAAATATTGAATCAGGTTACAATGAAGAACAGAAAGATTAAAAGTACAAGCGAAATAATTTACAAGTACAGAAGGATAACTGATACAATAGAGAAAAAGGAGATTATATCAGTTTTCAAAAGGTTCTTCCTTAATGAGAAGTTCATCAAGGGTCGTCTTTTCAGTGGGGATCATCCAATCAGGAACCGTTACGCCTTGTTTTCTTTTGTTCAGCGCTTCTTCAAAAATCAAGGGTTTTAGGTGTCGTGCCTGAATGTCTTTTCTGAAGTCACACCAGTAGATAAGATCTCTGAGCTGTTCGATTGGAGTGGTTGGAAGCTCAGCGATCCGTTGAAACCATTTACGTCCGTCGTAGTCAAGAAAGAATATTCCATAAGGATTACTGATGACTTTACCAGGGACGAAAAGTTCACATGGTGGCAAAGAAATGTCAAGGGCAGAAAGATCAGGATCAGTACCAAGCACTTCAGCGCGAGAGAAACCAATTCCAGTTTCATTTCGTATGACAGGACCTGAGTTTGAATCTTGACGTTTCTTCTTTGGAGAGCCCCTTTTTCTTTTCAGCTCTAGATCAGGAAGAGGAGGAATGTCCACACAAGAAGATATCAAATCGGTCTGTCTGTTTATCAGCTTTTCGAAATGATCCTTGTACTTTGATTGTGACGATTGGATAGCTAACCTCATCTCCAGCCATTCAGAGAGACCATACCTTTTTACAGTGTCAGCGTGAAAGGTTTCAGATTTGCCATCTTCTCTGAAAAGTTTGATGTCAACAATAGGTACTCCGATAGATGTTCTTCCAGAGATGAATACCTTGTTGATCTTCGCTGGACGATATCTGAAGTGGATTTTCTCTTTACACCAGATCAGGGTGGTCTGAGAAACTTCAGTTTTCTTTTCCACGATCTTCTAGGCTTCTTCACAAAGCTTTCGTTGGATTTGAATGGGAACACGTTTCAGCTTGGGGTCTTTGACAGATTCTTGAGTAAGCTTGATGGCGTATTCTCTGTCTTTTTCTTCAGCTTCCTTTCTATCAGCGATGAGGCGTTCAGCTCTGAGGTGTTCCTTGTATTCAGCTTTTGAAATTCTGAACTTAGGAGGAACTGAAGGCAGTTGATCACGCCTTAGAATGATTCGCTGATCCTCGAATCGCTTTATTATTTCTTATCTTTTCTTCTGTTTTTCTTCTCATAGCTTTTGAGGAGCCAAGGAAGGTCTGTTTCTGTGTGAGAGAGTTTGTTCTTCAGGTTCATCAGTCTCAGAGATCAAATCCAAGACTGGGATTATTTCTTCAGCGGCAGCTGGAATTATTGGTGAAGTCGCAGTTGTGGAGCCTTCAGCGATATCCTCAAACAGGGGAGAGGACTAGCTGAAACGCAGCGATCTTACAAATAAGAACTGGGTAGAAGAACTGGGTAGAAGAACTTGGGTAGAAAAGATAGAAAAAGAATGTGGATGTGTAGAGAGGTTTGTGGAGTAGAGAACTGATTTTTTATAGAGATGTTCAGGGAAGGAATATAAGTAAAGTTTAGTGTACCTGACAAACCGGCTTTTCAAGCAAGATCGCCAGATTTTCATTTTCAGCGAGGCCTTTGCCTTTGCCTTTGCCTTTCTTAGCGCCAGAGGCTGAGGGCTTTGTCTTTGTCTTCTCCTCTGAAGGTTCATTTATTAAGATTCCTTTAAGAGCTTTGATCCTTGGGGCAGGTTTGATGATAAAGAAATCATCGTCATCTTCGTCATCATCATCATCATTCTTTGGAGAAGAAGATGGTTCATCATCAGGGATGTCGACGGCTTCATCATCTTCTGCTTCGGATTCTTCAGCATCTTCTTCGAGTTGCTCCCCCTCAGATACAGAGGCGAGCTTCTCGGTTCCCTCAGGGTTTTCATCTCCCTGAGGTTTTTCAGCGATCAGATCTTCATTTCTCTCTCCCCTGATAGATTCATCATGGGAAAGGTCTTCAGCGCTCTTGTTCAGATCTTCAGCGCTCTTCTCAGCGGTATGTTCAGCGCTCTTCTCCCCCTCGTTCTCATGATGACTGGGGGAGGAATGGGTAGACTCAGCGTTGGTGTTATCTCTGTCTTCTGGGCCAGAGATTTTCACACAACCTTCAAGCTTTGCTATTCTGTCTTCTAGGCCAGAAATAGCAGGCGTGATTTTCTTCAGCTCTGTGCGATCCGCCGCTGTGAAAGATTCCAAAATAGGGGCAGGGGCAGGATGATAAATCCCAGATCTCTAGCAATAAGATATGAATGTAGTGAGAGAGAATCTAGAGAGCAAATATGTCATCCATATATTGAGTTACAAAAGGTTTCTAAAGGGATCTAGATTCACATCTAACAACGAACTAGACATGCCTATTTATACCCATAACATACAAGGTATAAAGGCACAACTAACTAATACAGTACATTGACTTTTACAGTAAATCTTGAATACAACAATGCTCTAACAATCTCCCCCTTTGGATTCAAGATTTAAAAAATTTGACAGCAGTCTTCAGCTCTTTGTAAAGTCAATCTTCTCAAACAGACACTCTTTAAGAACTCAACTTTGAAGAATCTTCAGACAAACATGAAAAGTCATTGTCTTTTTCTTTGAAAAATCAACCTTCTTCAATACAATATTCAACAGATTGTCTTCAAGTCTTGAACATGGATTTCATATCTTTATATAGAACCATCAATTCGGAACAAGATAAATCAGAAACGATTAGAGTTTGGATCAGAAAGATGTGAAACCATCCACATTGTTGAACTTTTAGGTGTAAGCGCATTCCGATAACTACTCAGAACTAAGATAACCAAATTCAGCAACATTTGGACTTCACATGATCCTTCTCCCCAATCTTCAGTCTTTGTTCACGAATCTTTGACTTGAAATATCTTTGATTTGAAAATTCTTTGACATGAAATTGAAATTAAACTTTTCTCCCCCTTTTTCGATGATGGTGAGCATCATAATCATCGAAAACCATTTTCAATTTCAGTCGTGTCTTTGAGTATTGCTAACAATCTCCTCCTTACAGAATAACCTTGCTCCCCCTCAAAATAAGAATTCTGGAGCAATTTATTTTCTCCCCCTGAAAGTATGCATATATTTCAATAACGTACAGTATTTGAAATTGTAGCACAAATTTTAAAATAAATTTACACAAGGAAAATAAAAATCATTGAATTTCATTTTATAACTACAAACATTTGATCATTTGAAAACTTTATAAAAGAAATTCAGCTTAATGAAATTTAACAAATTTTTCAATCAACTGAAATCAAATGCATGTGTTTGGATTCAAGAACAAGTCATCGCATATCAAGTTAAAAATGTTCAGTTTCAACCCCTTTATTAAATCTATTTGGTGTGCTAGCATGCGAAATATGATTAGCATCAAGCGTATGCAATTCTAAAACATATAAGAATACTTTGCTCTACTCACACTATTTGTCCAAAATCAGAATTTCATAAATTTACGGGTTTATCGCGACTTTGTATTTTCCCCAAGTTTCAAGAGATGTGTGCTCTTTGGCATCTTTTGATTTTATGCACATTTGAATCTTTTGATTTTGTACTCATTGGCATCTTTTGATTTTGTGCGCATTGGCATCTTTTGATTTTGTGCTCATTGGCATCTTTTGATCAAAAAGTTTAGTAAGAATAAGATACACCGTTAAACATGACTTTCTATCTGGTTCTATAGCAGGATTTGGGTTAGCAGATCCCAGACCAGTTGGCCTTAGGTGCTAGGTGACGAGCACCCCTTAGAACTTAATTTCCCAAACCAGAAAGGCCACATCGATATATCTTAAACCCATTTGTACCAGTAGAACATGGCTTTCTATCTGGTTCTATTGCAGGATTTGGGTCAGCCGATCCCAGACCAGTTGATCTTAGGGACTAGGTGTCGAGCACCCCTTAGGACTTACTCTCCCAAACCAGAAAGGCCACAGGCACAAACTTTCAAACTAAATGATAGTGCAACAATTTTATCTCAATCACTTGGTTCTAAAACATAGTGCTTTTCCCATATTTTCATTTCCACCCATCATTCTGACATATAGGTATTTTGAACATTATATTCTATATAAGTCCAGATTCACATAACTTTGAGCATTCAGCATAATTTCATTCATGTTTTGCTGACCTTTCGATTTATTTCAGAGGTGAAAGTTGAAACAAATCTAACTCAGATAATACAAAAATACTTGTAAAATCATCTTTTAGCACACATTTAATTCATTGAATGAAAATTGAAAATTTTATCTCATTGAATTAAATTTGTAAAGATTCAAGTTTTCAAAGTGGTAGAAACAAAATATAATCCAATGTTACCTTTTACCACGTTCCTTGAAACAGAAAGATGTAACAGTTAAAGATATCACCAGAGAAGTGTGAGTTCTAAACTGATTTGTTTAGAAGTCTTAGTCTTTGAAGTACGGGTCCTGAACTGATTTGTCCAGAAGCCATAGTCGTTGAAGCACGTGTTTTGAACTGATATGTTCAAAAGCCAATAATATTTGTCTCCCCCTTAATGGTACAAATATTTTTCAAAAAATACGCCGCTTCTCTTCTGTTTTCAGTCATGTGTGTGGTATGTATCTACAATTCAGTACAACACATGAAGAACCTGCAAAACAGATTAAGCAGATTTTGGTACCCAATGGCATTTGGGTCCTAGTGGGTTAGGTGTAGATTTCTTACAAGGAATACTGTAAGAACCATACCAATAAGAAGTATAATCTTTATGCACAAAATCATTTGATCCACAGTAAGAACAACAGATTTTCTTATGTGCCAACCTAATCAGATGATTTACAGAATAAATAGGATTAGGTTTAGCATAAGATTTACCTTTTGGCGCATTGTTCTTCTTTTCATTTGATGTGGATACAGATGATTTTGGCACTTCTTTCTTTGGAACTGTTGTGCCTTTTACTCTCCATTCCATCTTCACCCTCTTGAAGACTGGAACTTCTTCAGGTTTGGAAGTATTAACTTTAGGCACTTTTGTTTTGTTATCTGATTTATCATACAGAGGATTATAGAAGAGATTTGTTGAACGAATCCGACCTTTTGAGAAATCTGTTGATCTATTAAATTGTTTAGAAGAAATGTTTTTAAAACTTGAACTTGAAGAAGTTTTAAAAGAGCATTCAGAATCATTTGAATCAACAAATGGAGTCTGAAAGATAGAATTATGACCGGTCTGCTTTGAGACATCAAATTTAAAAATGACGTCTTCAAGTTCTTTGACTTTGTTTATTAAAACATTTTTCTCTTTAGAAATTAGATCAAATTTCTTTTGGAGATCAGATTTGATCAACTGATCCTTCATAATATCAGCTGATAAACCAGATAATCTTTTGGTAAGATTAAGAATCACATCTTCAAAATATTCACGTTCCGATTCAAAATCTTTTTCCAAAAACTTTCTTTTATTAGTAATCTCTTTGAAAATTTCCATATTTTTCTTTTTAAGAGTTTTACTTTCCTTTTCAAAGAGATTTTTCTTTTCCGTGAAATTTTTTCTTTCCTTTTCCAAAAGATTTTCTAATTCAGAGATTTTTATGGAAAGTTCAGAACTTTTAATCTCAAAAAAATTTCGTTCAGTTTCAAATTTAGCTCTTTCTTTTTCGAGCTTGTCTTTTTCTAAAAATAAAACTTTCTCAAAGTCAGAAACTTGTTTTGAAAGTTTTATACAATTAAGTTCAATTATTTCCTTTTCTTTAAGAATCTTCTCTCTCCTGTCTTCAATGCTCTTCAGATCAGCATTTTCTTTTTTAAGAGTTGTTACTTTCTCTTGAAGTTTCTCGATTTGATCGTGCAGACTTGAGTTGTCTTTGTCTTTCTTTGTTTCAAGACCTGCAATATAAACTTCAAGATCAGTTATTCTTTTAGTAAGTTTAGCATTTGAAGAAGAAATGTCTAAAATTTGTCTTTTCAGATTAACATTTTCTTCTTCCAATGCTTTATTTAAAATAGGAGTTGAAGAATTTGAAGCATTGTCTTTAGAAGGAGTTTTTGATTTTAAGGTTGATTCTGTTAAAATGACTTGTTGCAACACTACATTATTTGGTTTAACAGAAACATGTGGTTTAGAAGGTGTTTCTGTTATAATAACTTGTTGCAACATTTTATTATTTGGTTTACAAAAACTTTTGCAATTGGAGGAATCTCCTTTTTCAAAGTTTGCTTCAAATCTTCACCACTGCTTTTAACAATCACTTGTTGTAAAACCATTTTGAAAATTGCTAGAAATAGATCGTTCAGAAGATCAAGCAGACAGTGTATGAAAATACACTTTACAAAAAAAAATTATATAAATATTTTTTTTAAAAGCTCTTACAATGTATGAAATACACTATAGAAAAAATTTCGGGATAAATTTTTTATTTTTTTTTTAATTCACAAGAATTCGGATGAATAAGGATTCGAAATCAATGAATTCGAATGAAGGAGGATTCGAATTCAATGAATTCGGATGAAGGAGGATTCGAATTCAATGAATTCGGATGCTGAAGGGTTCGAATTCAATGAATTCGGATGCTGAAGGGTTCGAATTCACTCAATTCGGACTTAACTTGGTTCGAATTCACTCAATTCGAATGTAACTGGGTTCGAATTCACTCAATTCGAATGTAACTTGGTTCGAATTCACTCAATTCGAACTTAACAGGATTCGAATTCTATACTTAGGAAAATTTAATCAACTAAAATCAATACACAAGTTCTCAATTCGAATCTAACAGGGTTCGAATTCACCTTAATTCGAATCTAACAGGGTTCGAATTCACCTCAATTCGAATGTAGCAGGGTTCGAATTCTATGAATTCGAATGCTTCTTGAGTCGAATTATATACTTGTGATTCCAAGAACACTCCGAATTCCATTTGAATGATCCGAATTGAGTATGAATGATCCGAATTGAGTATGAATGATCCGAATTCACCAAGAATAATCCGAATCTGCACTTCGAACTTCAAAATCACTTAATCTGCCATAACTTCTTCAATTCTTGATCAATTGTGATGAATCTTATATCAAATTGTTCGTAATTGAAATCCGCACACTTTTCCTGTTGATTGCAATTCACAATTCGATCAATTTGAACAGATTAAGATCAAAACAGTGATCTTGAAGTTTTCGAAAAAAATTCAAGAATCGATTAGATCTGTCAATTCTGTGCAGATTTTGATGTTAATCTAAGAATTAAAAGTGTTCAGGAAGCAAATCCGAATGCCATGATGCAAAGAATTGATTCAAAAACTCAAAATCTGGAAAAACTTCATGTCTGAATGATAAGACTTCAGATGAACAGTAAAAGCCACTTGGTCCGAATTCTTGAAGAACAGTGTAAAAATTCTTTAATTTGGTCTTCGATATGCTTGAATCTTCTGTTTAGCTCTGATACCAATTGATAAATCCCAGATCTCTAGCAGTAAGATATGAATGTAGTGAGAGAGAATCTAGAGAGCAAATTTGTCATCCATATATTGAGTTACAAAAGGTTTCTAAAGGGATCTAGATTCACATCTAACAACGAACTAGACATGCCTATTTATACCCATAACATACAAGGTATAAAGGCACAACTAACTAATACAGTACATTGACTTTTACAGTAAATCTTGAATACAACAATGCTCTAACACAGGAGTAGGAGCTGGAGTTCTTGCCTTGTTGAGCAGCTCTTCGATCATTGTTCTCATTGAACCAACGTCGGTCTTTACAGAGCCTAAGTCAGTCGTCAGAGTTTGAACATTTGTCTTCACAGCAGACATATCACCTTCTAGTGCTCCAACCGATGTCTCCAGCGTTGTTACTTCGCCGGACATGGTGGAAACTGATTGTTTGAGTGAGGTGTAGTCTGTGTAGATGTCAGCGAGCACTTTGTCAAAATCGCTGAGAGTCTTATCAACAATCTTGATGTCGTCTGTGGAAGCTTTCTTTTCCACCACCGTCGTCAGCTTTGTCAAATTCTCTCCAGCGTTTGTTACAGCTGTAGAGTTGTTGGAGAGTGTGGTGGTGAGATCAGTCAGCTTAGTTTCCACGGACTTCAGAGACTCGTTGATGTCTCCCAAATTAGGACCTGTAACACATAAGTACTTGTGAACAAAGGAAAGCTCAGAAGTTTCAGGTTTAGTTACAGTGTATATGGGTTGATTTGTACCTGCAGGAGGATTGACAAAATCGTCAAAGTTGCGGACTCCTGAATAATGTTCCATATCCTCTTCGAAAGTACGGTGAGGTATGGTGATCTCTGCAGGTCCTGTCTTCATCATTTGTTGAGAAGCGTCAGCGGTAGCTTCTGGAATGATGGCATCTCCAGTGTTAGCTGGAGGAGTGTCCAAAGAAGTGGAGGGAGGAGCGAAGGATAAGATTGGGATTCGGGTACTGAGTTCAGCGTTGGAATCGCTGACAATCACTTCATCAGTCTTTTGAGAGACTGAGGGAGGTTGGGTAGTTTCCAAGTTTCTAACCTCAGCGTTTAGAGACGCTGAAGTCTGGATTGGAGGGATGGCTTGAACGGGTGTGGCAGAGCGTACCACGGAACTTTCCTTCAGCTCTTCAGAATGAGCTGAGGAGTCTTCAGCATGGGATTGCTGGGGTTGCTCCTTGGTTTTCTTGATCCTTTTGGAATCAAGTTGGGTGTTAGAGTGTTTCCTTTTCTTAGAAGGAGAGGATTGTGTGGCCGGGGTATCAGCGATGGGTGTTGTCGCTGAAGGAGCCACAGAAAGTGGAGAATTTAAAAGAGTGAGAAGAGTAGAGAGACGTACCTCATTTGCGACAGGCTTGAAGTCGAGAACCTTAGGGCCAATTTGAGAAAGTATCAGATCACCCTCTTCAGGATAGCTGTCCTTTAGGCCATATTGAAAGATGGCGCTGATGAATCGTGGGTAAGGAACCCATGCTGATCTGTCAGCGGCAGAATCAACACGTTGAATCAGGTCATCATAAATAATGGAGGCCCAGTCAATGTTTAGACCTTTCAGCAGTGCGTATCCCATGGACTGCTGAGGTTGGGCGGCTTGATCAGAAGAGCCGGAATTCGCTGTCATGCAGATGATCAGGTGTGCGAAGATGAAGTTCATCTCGCTGGGCATCTTGGATTTCTTTATCAGTGTCAGCTTCTTCTCAGGCTTCTTGTCCCTTCCAATATCCCAGATATAACCCATTGCGTCAAGGAAAGCAATGATTTCTTCTTTGTCAGCGTGCTTCTTGTGGTCAGGGAATGGAACGAAGGGTTTTTCTTTGGTAGCATTTGGGAAGTTCAGGGCTTTTTGGATTATGGCGGGTGTGATCTTGATGGTGCCATACTCAGTATCGCTGAGTATGCAGTCGATGGTTTTGGATGCATCTTTGGCAGAGGGTAGCTCAGTGTGTCTGGCAGAGTACCAGAACTGGGATAAGAGCCGCTGACTGGCAGGAGGTGTTATGGTCAGGGCTGTGTAGATGGGGCTGTTCTTCAGAAAACTCACAGCATCGTCCAGATGTGATACTTGCTTCCGAGGAGGAAACTCGAGAAGAGCTGAGAGGTTGTTGGCCTTAGTCCAATCTAGTTGATCCAGCTCGAACTTAACCTGAGGAACTTTGATGATATCCACTTCCTCAGAGTCAGCGGAGATGTTCTCAGCGGTAACATTGATCTTTGAAGTTGCCATTTCACTGTATTATCAGTTCAACCAAAGATGTTAACAAATAAGAATTATCTTAATGTGGAAAGAATTTTCCATTAAGAATTTTCGAATTTTGTCCATTTCATTCAGACAAAAATGTCTTAATGAAGATTAGGGTTTTTCTTGATTTTTGAAAAGAAATGTAAAACCCATAAAGTCTTGTATTCCAGTTTCTGAAAGAAAACTGGATACGAATGAAGAACAAGTTCAAGATTTTAGATTTAAAACTTGAAGAACAACCATGAAATGGTTGTGTTCATAAAACCATGAAAGAAATGATTTTATTTTACAAAGTTCTTTTGTTTGATCTTGTTAAAACAATGAGAAGATCGAAAACAAGTTATACGCATTTGATAATAGATAAGAACATATTAACCTTGATGTTTTGATGAGGAAGATGATGAACAGTTCTTGAGGTTTTTGAGAGCACAAATGCAACAGAGGATTCTTTTCTTGCGGAGAAAGATTGTTCGCGTAAAAGACAAATATAAACCAAGAGTTGTTTATATAGGGAGTTTTAGAGAGAGAAAACCTTGAGCGGGAAAAGGTTTTCATCATGACACGGACACGTGTTTGCATTTGATTGGAAGTTTGAACGAAACGTGCAAACGTGTGTCAGAAAGAAATCGTGCCTAGTGTTATCCGTTGCAATGACGTCACAACTGTCCTTTCACATTCTTTTAGGATGTCTCTGAGGTTTTGAAAGCTCAGGGACACTTTTGAAAAACATGAAGCACTGAATAGAAAATATCAGTGAAGGTTTAAAGAACTTTCAAAATATCGTTGTTAAGGAAGAGATATTCAGCGATGTATTTTATCTTGAAATCTTGCATTTACATGCGATTTGTCAGAGAGAGAAAACATACGTGGATATCAGTTTTACCAAGTTTATTCAGAGAGAAGATGATGAAATGGATTATATGAGTTGATTTTATCCCGAAGGCTATACAAGATTGTATAAACGTATCGCTGATCAAATGTGAACCGCTGAAGATTTTACCCTTCAAAGTTCAGCATTCCAAGCTCGCTGATGAGAAAGTTGAATCTTGTCTCATCAAGAGGTTTGGTAAATAAATCAGCTAACTGATAATCAGTTGGGATAAAATGAAGTTCTATATCACCATTCATCACATGATCTCTGATAAAATGATATCTGATTTCTATGTGTTTTGTCTTTGAGTGTAGCACTGGATTGTTTGCTATAGCGATGGCACTAGTGCTGTCGCAATAGATTGGAATTTTGGAGAGCTGAAGATCATAGTCTAGTAGCTGATTTCTCGTCCACAAGACTTGTGAACAACAGCTTCCAGCGGCTACATATTCAGCTTCAGCTGTGGAAGTGGACACTGAGTTTTGCTTCTTACTTGTCCAACTTACCAGCTTTCCACCCAGGAGCTGACATCCTCCTGTGGTGCTTTTCCTATCCATTTTGCAACCTGCAAAATCACTGTCTGAATAGGCGGTTAGATCGAATCCTGAGTCTTTGGGATACCAAAGACCTAGATTCGCTGTACCCTTAAGATATCGAAAGATTCGCTTTACAACTTTCATATGGGATATCTTAGGTTCAGCTTGATATCGTGCGCACAGACATGTTGCAAACATAATATCTGGTCGGCTAGCTGTAAGATACAATAGTGAGCCGATCATCCCACGGTACAGCGTGACATTGACAGGAACACCCTTTGTATCCTTATCAAGTGTCAGCGGTGGTGCCATAGGGGTTTTCATAGCTGAACTTTCAGTTAATTCGAATTTCTTCAGCATATCTTTAACATATTTTCCCTGATTTATAAAAGTTCCTTTTTCAGTTTGCTTAATCTGAAGACCAAGGAAATATGTTAGTTCACCCATCATTCTCATTTTATACTCATCTTTCATTCTATCAGCGAAACGAGTACAAAGCTCAGGGTTAGTAGAACCAAATATAATGTCATCAACATATATTTGAACTAAAATGATATGACCTTTCACTTTTCTAAAAAATAGAGTTTTGTCAATCTTACCTCTCTCAAATTGTTCAATATGGAGATAAGTAGAGAGAGTATCATACCATGCACGAGGAGCTTGCTTTAAGCCATAAAGTGCCTTGTCTAGTTTATAAACATAACCTAGACGCTTAGGATCTGAGAATCCTGGAGGTTGTTCCACATACACTTCTTCATTCAGCTTTCCATTCAGAAACGCTGACTTAACATCCATCTGATGTACAGTGAAGTTTTTGTGTACAGCATATGCTAAGAAAAGACGAATAGATTCGAGTCTTGCTACTGGAGCAAAAGTTTCGTCATAATCTATGCCTTCCTCTTGTCTGTATCCCTGAGCAACAAGACGAGCTTTGTTGCGAGTTACAGTACCATGTTCGTCCAACTTGTTTCGATAGACCCATTTAGTGCCTATCACCGTTTTGTCAGTTGGTCTACGAACGAGTTTCCAAACTTTGTTTCTTTCGAATTCAGTCAGCTCTTCTTGCATAGCGCTGACCCAGTTTGGATCTCTGAGGGCATCATCTATTTTCTTTGGTTCAGTTAGAGAAATAAAGTTAACAAATAAACAAATGTTACCTGAACTTCTACGAGTCTGAATACCAGCGTTGGGATCACCAAGAATTTGATCGATTGGGTGATTTACAGTCCATCGCTGAGCCGGAGCATACGTCGCTGACTCAGTCTGAACTGTAGAAACTGAAGATGAGGCTTCAACTACTTCTGGATTATCAGCTAAGAGAGGAATGTTTGCATTTGTCACTTCATTCACTGATTGCTGAGAAATAGACGGAATTTCTGAGACATTTGGATCAACTGCAGGTATAATGTTTATAGGCACAGCTGAGACCCAAGATGTTTCAGCTTCACTATTCTGCATATTTGGAATGATAGTGGGACTATCATCTTCTACTGGATGAGCATGAGGAGTGGGAATATCTTCTGAATCACCAAGATGAGAAAACATCCATTGATTCAGTTCTTCTGTATCAGCGTTCGGTTTAGAGTTCGCTGAACGGGATTCGTCAAACGTGACGTGAATAGTTTCTTCTACAGTTTGTCTTCTACGGTTGAAGACTCTGAAGGCTTTGGAGACTGAGGAGTATCCAAGAAAGATTCCATCATCAGCCTTAGGATCAAACTTTCCAAGGGCATCTCTGTTGTTCAGTATGAAACACTGACATCCAAAGATGTGAAGAAAGCTGATTGAAGGCTTTCTTCCATGAAAAAGTTCATAGGCTGTCTTTTTGAATCTTTTAACTATCAGCGACCTGTTTTGCGTAAAACAAGCAGTGTTGACAGCTTCTGCCCAAAACTGAGTAGGCAGGTGAGAATCGATGAGCATTGAACGTGCAGCTTCAATAATTGTTCTATTTCTTCTTTCAGCGACTCCATTTTGTTGCGGTGTTCTCACTGACGAAAAGTTGTGAGAAATACCCTTGCTCTCAAGGAAGGAATCAAGAGAACTGTTTTTGAATTCAGTTCCATGATCACTCCTTATTGAGCGAACAGTCATATTGTTCAGAGTTTCCATCTTCCGAACAAAGGTGATGAGTTCTTCAGGGGTGTCACTCTTAGAACGGAGAAACATTACCCATGTGTAACGAGAGAATTCATCAACTATGACCAGCATATATTTCTTTCCAGCGATGGATTGTTTGTTAACGGGGCCAAACAAATCCATATGGAGTAGTTGTAGAGGAGATGACACTGAGGAGACTTGCTTTGACTTGAAGCTTGCCTTGGTCTGCTTCCCTTTTTCACACGCTGAACATAAAGACTCTTTGGCGTATGAATGCTGAGGTAGACCAGTGACTAACTCTTTGGAGGAAAGAGTATTCAGTGTCTTGAAATTTAGATGTGAGAGCCTCTTGTGCCATAGCCAGTTGACATCAGAAGATGCCTTTGAGAAGAAACAGGAGTTCTCAGTGGTTGTTGAGTCCATGTTTATTACATAAACATTTTCCAAACGATAACCGCTGAGAGCTATCTTCTCCTTTTTGTCAGAGACAAAGCAGGATTCCTTAGTGAAAATCACTTTGTTATCCATGTCGCAAAGCTGACTGATGCTCAGAAGATTATGCTTTAGCCCTTCAACATATGCGACTCGTCTGAAGGAGGTTGTACCATTTGAAAGTACACCATACCCTCGGGTGTGTCCTTTTCCATTTCCACCGAAAGTCACAGAGGGACCCTTCTCTTCCTTGTATTCAGCGAGCAGGTTTTTCTTTCCAGTCATGTGTCTAGAGCATCCGCTATCGAGATACCAGATACCCTTCTTAACCTGCATTTACAAAGGAAGATTAGTTTTGCTTGGGTACCCACTTAACCATGTATACACGTTTGTTAGTGGAAGTAGTTGGAATGGAAGGTTCAGCGGTCTTCGCAGCATTTGAAGATTCAGCTTTGTCTTTCTTCACTTTGGTTAATTTCTTAACCTCAGTGGTAGGAGTCACCTTGACCTGATTTCCACCAGGGTTGGTCTTCTTTGCCTTGGGGGCAATCTTCACCTTAGCTATCTTTTCAGCTTTGGTGGCTGTGGGGCACTTACTAGCAATATGATCGGTAAGTCCACAGTGATAACATTTCCTATACTAAAAGTAGTTCTAGGACCACTTGTATGCTGAGCTTTTAATTTTGAATTAGAAGTGCCAACACCAAGTAAACTATTGGCTTTAGAAATGGGACGAACATTCAGTTCTTCAGATTTCTTACCAAGGATATCCACTCTGAGTCTAGGAGTAGATCGCTGAATAGATCCAGAGATCAGCTTTCTAGATCCAGAGGGGTAGGTCACTGAGGCTTTAGAAGCATTCAGCTTTGGTACTAAGGTACCCTTCTGAGGATTTTGATAAATAACAATTCCTTTACCTTTGTCTTTAGAGACAGAGGTAGGTTTTGAATAAACCATTTTCTCCTTACCTTTTGAGGAGGTAGGAGTTTCCTCAGGGATTGGTGTAATGGACGAGGAGCACTGAGATGATGAAGTGTCAGCGACTGAGGATACAAACGTTCCAAATTTAAGCATTGAACGTTTAGTGGTTGGTTTTGGAGTATCATATTTATAACCCAGACCACGTTTATCACTCAGAGGAATCTGAGCCTTAATTATCTCAGTGATCTTTGTTGAAGAATTACACCATCCTTCAACAGTAGCTTGTTCAGCTTTTAATGCAGCGATAGCTTCTGCTCGTTCGATTTTGACTAGCTGATTTAAATAGACTTGATCTTTAAAATCATTTTCAATTTTAGAAAGCTTTTCTATTTGAAGGTGGTAGTTTTTAGGCTTTTCAGCGAGATCAAGATTTTGGTTTTCAACCACAGTTTTGCCGTTCATGGCTTCGTATAAACTTCTAGTCAAGAGATCGATCTTACGCAGACTATCAGCTTCATCAATATTTGCAATATTGGTAAAGAAAGAAGGTGATACCTGAATGGCAGATGTTGAAGTGGAGGGAATGTCTGAACTTTCTTCCTCTTCTTCAATCTTAGCCATGAGACATTGATTTGCTTCATCATCTTCAGAATCAGATGATGATGCTCCTTCATCAGAAGCAGCCCAATCATAGTCAGCCATCAGGCCTTTTCCTTTCTTCTTAAAGTTTTTCAGCTTTGCATACTTCTCCTTCAGCTTTGAGTATTTGTCATCTTTATTCCTTGGAACAAAGGATTTCTTTGTAAAAGCTGAAGGTCTCATGATTTTCTTTGACTTGCACTCGTTAGCGAAATGACCTGTCTTTTCGTAGTTGAAACAAGTAGCAGTAGCCTTATCAACAAAAGCTGATGATTTAGGCTTGTCAGCTATGGAAAGAGTTTTGTTCTTTCTAAACATTTTCTTCTTGGCAAATCTCCTGAACTTTTTAGTTAGGAGAGCCAAGGATTCATCATCATCTGAAGAATCAGAATCTGATGACCTTTCAGAGTTACTCTCTAACTCAGTGATAGTGACCGAGGGTCGCTGAGTAGAAGGTTCCTCTGAGAATAAAGCAACAGGGGTGCTTTTGGAATCTTTTACAAGATTCTTCTTAAGATGGCTAGATTGCTCATGATTCAGCAACGTGCCATATAAGGTAGCAAGGGTCATTGATCTTAGATCCTTTGATAGCTTGAGACACATGGAATAATTGTCCCAGCTTTCAGGTAAACATTCTAGAAACTTTGTCAGCACTTCAAAGTTAGATCATTCCTTACCAACAGTTTTCAGATCTATAATTAAACAATTAAAACGTTGGTGAACTTCAGAGAGAGTTTCATTCTTACCAGAAATGAAGCTTTCGTATTGTCTTACCAGGTTGATCTTTCTTGAGTCCTGGACTTCAGACGTTCCTTCATACTGAACACATATTGTGTCCCACATGGCTTTTGATGATTTCAGGTTCATGACGGAATGGTAGACTTCGTCAGGAAGGGCCATGGATAGTATGGATCTGGCTTTTGTATCTATAGCCACTTTCTTCTTATCTTCGTCGGTCCACTGATGGATTTCTTTAGGAATCAACCTTTCTGGAATAGCAGGTCTATTTGCAGTGGCTGGAACTAAAGGATCAATTGTTTACAGGGATGTGTGGGCCGTTCTCAAGATAGTAAGGTATAGTAGGGTCTACACCTTCTAAGAAGAGTGTCATCCTATTTTTCCACAAGTTGAAGTTGTCTCTGGAAAATCTAGGGGGTTTTGCAAGAGAACCATTGTCTATATAATTTGTGTTTGTGTGGGAGGCCATTTTCAGATAATAGCAAGGAAGAGAAATATCTTAGATTAGATCTTGTTTATGAGATTAAACAAATCCGCTCTGATACCACTTGTTGGTCCCGAAAGGCCTATACAAGTTTGTAGAAGGGGGGGGGGGGTTGAATACAAACACACAGATTTTACTTTTCTAAATTGTTTATTGATAAATCATTAACAATTTACAGCTTGTTGCGGAGACAAGATTAAGGATAAACCTAAATCTAAACAAGTTGGAACACTAAGGTTTCTTGCACTAAGAAAGATAAGGAAATTACTAATAATAACCTATCTTGAGATAAGAGATATGAACTTGTCCAGAGTTAGCAAGTTACTTCAAAATGAAGTGAGTTCATCTTTTTATATACTGCATGCATTTAATGCAAGTCAGTATATACTTTACACGTGTCATCAGCTGGTTGGTTGCATGTCATTGACCTTGGTTGACAACCTTAGTAGCCGTAAGGATGAACAGTGTAGTATCAGAGTGGTTGTACGATTTCAGATATTCGGAGGTTCTTTTCTGACATTTCGTACGGAGGCGTGCAAGGGAGGTTAAGACAAAAGTACTTTGTACGGAGGACTTCATGATCAGCTTTCGTTGATTCAGCGATTATCATTTACTATTCAGCAGATGATAAATTTCAGCGATAGCTGAAGTCTTGTACTTGATACTTCATGTTGAGTGGACAAATCTGAGTCTTCGCTGATCCGCATCAGTTCATTAGGAGACTTGTCGCTGGTTCTTGAGCTTGATCTTCGACTTCAGCGTAGAACCTTTGTTGACGTGAAACTTGTCTTCAGGGATCATAAGTAAACAACTAACTTATCAGCGATCATCATAATGACTGAACAGACTCAGAGCATTTATGGTGAACAGTGTTCGCTCAATGTTTAATCTAAAAAGCGAGAGTTCCTATCAGCGGTACTGTAAGATCTTAGTACTTATCAGCGATAGTGAAACTCTGATACATATTGTTTACTTACAATTTTCACTAAGTATATAAGATAGGGTCATTATCAAATCACTGAGGGTTTGGATCAACAAAAATCTTGTTCCTTCAAAAGTCACTGACCGCACTGTCCCTATTGTTTCGGATAAAACCGGTCGAGCTAAACAAACAAAACCAAAGTGGCCAGCCAAGGAATCTGTCAAGGATGATGCATCAAAGTCGTTCAACACTGTCTTTCATCCTAGGATGAACAAAAACGATTGTGCCTGGAATCATAGGAATAATTTTGTTAATAGAGATGTTAATTTTCCGATGAAAACTTATTCCATTCAGCAATTGATTCAATTATCACACGATCGTTTGTGTTGTTCTAGTTGTGGCTGGAATGATTTTGATGACATTGCCAATAATGACTAGTTTGGGTCATATCAAATGTTTAATCATACACCCAAACGCAAACTCCGTAATAACCAGCAAAGAGACTATCAAAAACGGGGTTACCAATCAGCGGTTAAACCGCAGCAGGAGACCAAACCTGCTCCTAGATGGGTTGCTCCTACTGAGGTTAAACCAGCACCCAGGTGGAAAGCTGCTACAAAATATGTTCCTCCTAAAGGTGTAAATTCTGCACCGAAGAGGAAACTAGTGCCAAAACCAGTTCCCTCTAACGGTGTAAATCCTATACCTAAAGGGAAAGCTGGGACAAAGCAAGCTTCCCCAAACGGTGCCAAACCTAACCCTCCGGGACCCAGGCAAATCTGGGTACCCAAGGTCCGCTAAACTTATTTTGCAGGACGGTCATGTATGATACTTAGACACTGGTTGCTCCACACACATGACCGGAAGGAGGGAGCTGCTCATGATCTACAAGGAATAATATTGTGAAGACGTGAGGTTTGTCTATACCTGTGCTTTAACAAGTTGCTCATGTGTTTTGGGGGAGCATGATCAGCTATCGGGTATGTTACTCTACTGTTGAGGGGGAGCGTCACACACATTTTTTCTTAAATATGTTAAATAGTTTTTTTGTGTGTGTGGATACTCCCGTGTGCAATTCACTCTACGCGCAAATTCTGAGGGGGAGCAAAGCCATCCCCATGCTCAGTCTGAGGGGGAGCGAGAGAAGGGTCATTTTTATCCAAACAGTCCTATTTTGGCAAACTCTACAAGACCATAGCAATTTTTGTGAACATCCCAGAGTATCCGGACAGTCCTATTTGTCCGGAATCCTCAACATTATCCGGAATCTATCCTGCCATCCGGAAACTGTTGCTGTCCGGACACCTTTTGTCCGGATACAATGGTTTGTCCGGAAACTATTGTTTTCCAATATGTTGTCCGGACACCTCTGTGTTTGTCAGTCCAGTACCTGTTTCATCACTACCTATCCTCAATCTGTATCAGATTGAGCCACTTAATGCAAAGGTACGCACCGGAACTTGTTTATCCGCCTCAGTTTCTAACTTTGGGTCTTTTTACAGATATTCCATGGCGGATCAACAACCTCAATCAGAGGGGACGAATCACACTGTTTTCTTACAAAGTCTAAATATTTTTTCTTGTGTTGATATCACTCTCACTCCGAGGGGGAGCAAGTCAATCCCCATGTATGTTTTGAGGGGGAACAAGATAATATCGGTGCTATGCATATAGACGAGAGTTAGGGAATCCCATGGTCCAGCCAGAGCCAGAGGGACCTTCCCCGGGACATAGAACATGTGAGAAGGAGGGAGTTAAGGTCGAAAGCGAACCAGGAAAGATTGGGCCGTAAAGATAACGAGGCTCCTGAGCGAAACCATCCACGTCATATCCGGGTAGCCACATCTGCTATCCCGTCTCATTTGTTGGGATGGGGTATTGAAGAAGCCTCCGTGGACCCAGCGGAGCAATTGCACGACCCCCTCATCCACTCATCCGTCTCACAACAGACGGATGTTTCAATATTACACGGGGAACAAGCACAACTTCCACCGGCCTCTCATTCGGAGAGTGTTGGTGTTGAAATAAGAGACCAGCAGCCCCCGGTCTCGACTTCTTTGCGTACACCATCGAGTCTAGAGCCTATTGTTACTGAACATTCTTCGCCTAGGACACTTGATGCGGAACAACACCAAGTCGCGGCTCTTAGTGACCCGACCGGAACGTCTATAGTGTCTTCGACTTCCGGAACACGAGGATTGGACGGAAATCCTACCACAGTTAATATCACGCCAGCTGTGAACGTAGGTGGCTCTGCCTCTAAGGTAGATGCCTCAACGGGAACTCTAAGTGAGCCCGGTGTTATTTTACCCGACTTTGTGTCAAAAGGGTCTCTGGACAGCACCCTTGAGGCTGTCCGACAGGGTATGGAGCAACAAATGCAGGAACATGTAGCCGCTGAACTTGCCAAAGCGATGCGTGCTATCAAAGGAAAGGGCCACCTCGTCGACACTGAAACCGCCTATGTGCCTCCACCGACTCCACCACAACCTACTTATTCGGTGGACACCCTGAAGACGATGCTCTTAGCCCAACTGCTCCAGGAATCCGACTCCACCGTATCTACCGAAGCAGACATGATCTCTGTTTTCCGATCACAGGTCACTGCTCCATCTTCGTCCATCACGTCACGCCTTAACGCCATTGACTCGACCCTCAACGACTACAACAAAGCGCTTGCCACGCTGTCTGAGAGGGTTCGCTCACTAGAAGACACTTGTAAGAGTCAAGCCGGCGGTCTCAAACGCAAGCACGATGACCAGGATGATCCTGATCACCGTGAGGGGGAGAAGCGTCTACGCCAAACCGAGACCGCCTAGATCATGACTGCCGAAACTACAACTGTGGTTCATCAGGAACCCCCAACTGCGGCAACTTCAACAGAAACACCCGAAGCCGAGTTGCCATTAGCACAAATGGTCATCGACATGGGCATTTCAGATGATGAAGCCCTAACGTTTGAAAAGCCCGAGGGTACAACACAGGAATTGGTCGCACAAGAACCATCAGACATGCCGACGCTCACCATGATTGATCCTGCATGTGAAACCAACCCGGAAACCGAAGACGCATGGTACGAAAAAGCTGCCAGAGCCGTAAACTTCGAAGTAAACCTGGTATTTGCCACTGATGAAGACGACAACGTTGATTACGACCAGTTTCTGCTTCATAATTTCTATGGTACGCCTCCCGTTCACTCGACTCAACCCGCTACGACTTCAGATCAACCCGAAAGCTCAAATGCAGAAATCCCGACATCTCCTCTGCAAACGACAGATCCTGATCTTCCTCCCCCTCCTCAGCAACAAATCGTTGGGAGAAGATCAAGGTCCTCATTCCTCATCTGGAGGAATCTCTGAAGAAGTTGTTTGTACACAGAATTCGCCCGATCGAGCCAACCTTCTGTCTTGGCATCTACAGTCCTGATCCAGCACGCCAACTCCGATACATAGAAGCCATGAAACGGTGTCTCCCGAAAGACCAGGTTCGAACCAAACATAAAATTTCAGAAGTGCTAAAGATTCAGTCAAACCGAATTATGAAGATCGTTTTTCCCGTATTCACTGTTCGACGTGAAGACGGAAAAGAATGGATTTTTTCTGAAGCTAACTTTAAGCATCTCCATCCGTTCGACCTCCTGGTTATTCTGAGAGACCTTCGCACCGGAACCATCCGACCGCTTGCTGTAACAAAGGCGCTCGAAGCGGTTCGTCGATTCCTCGTTCGTTCTATTATGATCTCTTATCTTATGGACTTTCAAATGGCAATCGAGAACCGAGTGAAGAAGGTAAATCTGCTTAAACCGAATCTGAAAGCTCCTGAACTGTCAATGTATCCCGAGAATGCAATGCTGCTTCAACCGGAATTTGGGATCGTCTTCCTCAACGCTCAGAAAGAAAAGAAGTTTATGAGGTTCAGTCAGGTAGATCGATTTTGCAACGACACACTGCTCAAAGTTCAAGACGCCCTTCGGAAGATCATCAAGCACGAATCCGAAAATCCAAAGGTATCCTATGTACCCAATCTGAATGAAAGAACTGCTCAGACTGCTTTGGATAAGGTTGAAGAACGTCTCGACTACCGCCGCGCCATCAGATTCTTCGAGGTTTACTTCGCGTTGCGCAAACGATACGTATTCAACTGGTAAGAGATCGAGCGCGAACTCGAACTTCAAATCAAAGGGGGAGATTGTTAGGGTAGAATTTATGTTGATTTTAAGTTCAAGGGTTTGAATTGTAATTGTTTAAACTTAGTCCATAGTGAACGGGTCGTAGGCTTGTTACCACAGGCCCAGCATATATAAAGTGCAATTAGCTTAGAAAATTAGCTAGTTGTCTCATTTAGCTTTTCTGCTTTACACTGTAATTCTCTCTAAATCAATAGCTAAGTGGGCAGCCTTTGTGAATCATATCAACTGTTCTTATTTGCTTATTCACAAACATAATCGTTGCACGGATCTGGATTCAACAAGTCTTCTAACTCAGAACTTCTGAATATGCTTTCTCAGAACTCTGAGCGTGTTATTCAGAACTTTTAACTTGTGTTAATTTCTATCCAATAACACGTGTCAGCTTCTTATTCAATTAAACTTACCACATGTTATTTAATATCTTTTGTGGTATTTCAAAGTGTTTGACTCTGTTATAACTTTGACAAAAAGCGCCTTTTCACCGTTAAACCCTTCGGCTTCGTGGATTTTGAATAGTTCTTAAAATCCCTCTTTCAAATTTTATTTGAAATCCAAGAGAGAAAAGTGAGAAACGCACAATTCTAGAGTTCTTTGTTCCTGTTTTCTTTCAATCTTCGATTTTAAATCATGTCGGTTCGAGAAGAAGTAAACCTATTTCATTACACTCTGAAAAATCATTAATGGAATCCTTGTACGATTCATAGAATAATGAAGTACAGAGACTTGAAAAAGAGTTGTAGAAGGAGGGGCAATAGGAGAACACATTGTACTAAGAAATGTTGAAGAAGAAGCAGGGGATGAAAACATGGATGAATCAGAGGGAGATGCTGATGGGGGAAATGAAAATATTCAACACGAACAGAGTGCAGTTAGGTCAGCCATGTCTGGAAGATCTAATACTGGTGAGAGGATTGTTCCTGAGAGTGAATATTTGCAGTTGATTGAAAATAACTGTGTGTTACTACTTGATGAAACTATGTTCAAGAAAGAACTTAGGATAATCATAGAGTTACTAAAATACCATCCTTTTAAGAAATGGTTCACAATGAAGAAATCAGTTCCTGTTCAGTATATTCAACAGTGGTGGAAGCATTTGGAGTTACAAGGTAACAATTTTGTATCTGATATAGGGGGAGTCACTGTAACTCTGAATATATAGTTTATGAGAACAATGTTGAGGCTACCAGAAAAGGATGATTTAGAGGGAAGATTAGACTTTGAAGATTCTCCATTAACAGAGGAATTATTGGCTGAAATTAAAAGATTGGGGTATAATGAAGAGTTGAAAACTCTAAGCTTGTTCAGAATGAACAAATTGCCACCAATTTGGGCATGTTTTTTCAATATCATCAACAAATGTCTTTCTGGGAAGAATAGCTCTCTAGATCAGGGTTCAAAGCAGATTTTGCAGATATTTCATGGATTAGTGAAGAATAGGCACTATGACTACGCTTCTATTCTATGGGAAGATATGAAGAACACTTTTGAGAGGAATCAGAAAGCAAAAGAAAAGAGAACCAGGGATAAGGTACTCACATACATACCATATCAGAGGTATTGGCAGTTGGTAATTTGGCATGCAATGGATAAAGACAAAAACATTCCAAGAAGATCAAATGAGGAGCATGGACCAATATTCTATATGGGTAAAATGATTTATACTTTGAAACCTGAAAATTTTCCAAATCACAAACCTCTTCCAAGGCCACTTAGGCAATACATTACAAGGGAGAGTGAGATTTTAAAAGCTTATTGCACCTCAATAGGACTTGAACAACCTCAAGCCCCTACCCATGAGGAACAACCTGAGATGAGAGGTGAGGGGTCAAATCAAAACAGAGAGGGGGAGAATGTTCAAGGGGAAGAACATTCTGAGAGAATAGAGAGGGAAAATTCAGAGAGATTGGTTAGTATGGGAGCTGAAAAACAGATAGAGTGTGGTGAGGATGAGAGATTGTTAACAGAATCTCAAACAGAAAGAGATGGTTCTGATCCAGCTGAATTAATCCGGGTAGCCACATCTACTATTGGTTCACAATTCTTGGTGACTAACATTGAAGAAAACACCATGGACCCAGTGGTGGAACTTGAACAACCCATCCCTAGCCACTCAGAAACATTTCAGCATGCTACTGTTTCAAAACAAACAGGGGAACCATCTCAAACTCATTTGGAGGGAGGTGATAAATCCCAACATATTCTTGAACAGATAGAGTATGGATTACACAGTAATATCCAATTTGGGCCTGATTTTTTTTTCAACACTAGCACATGACAGGAATTTCGTATTCCTGTAACAACATCCATAGACACTCCTAATATTGGTTGTCAAGGATTGGATGGAAGTCCTGGTGAAGTGAACATCTCAAAAGCTTCATTACACAGTGCCTATGTGGTACATGGTGTCTTTGTGGCACCTACTGGCCAAGAGTTCTCTGAATACTTGAAAATTGGACCATTTGTTGATCCAGGTTCACTGTTAGAACCTTCTGAATTTGAAAAGATTCAGAAACAAAATCAGGTGTTGGGGGAAAAAGTTGAAAAATTGGAGAGTACGGTGGATTCTTTGAAAAATGAGGTGAAAATCTCAAGATTTTGTTGGAAGGGAAAGCAATATCTGTTGAACAAAAGGTGGGTGAAATGAAAGTGTCCTTGGAATCTCACAAAAAGGAGATCAAGGATAATATGTCAGAATTTCAAAACGAGTTACTGAAAAATATGAATGATATGAAATCTTCATTGTTACAATCTTTTAGTTCCACATTGGCTACTGTTTCAAAGCCATTAGCCATCATGCCTATGTCTGTAGCCGAACCTGAAGCAGAATCAAGTCAGAATTTAAAAAGGAAGTTTGATGATAATGATCCTCATGATCATCAAAAGTGGGAGAAAAGGCAAAAGCATAATTCTGAGGTTGATGAACAAAGCACTGATGAGTTAGAAAAGGTTGAAAAGTCAGCTGATATTGACTTAGCAGATTTTGAGATTTCTGTTATGCAGTTAGCAGATGCAGAGGTTCAAAATTCAGAAAATATTCAAGTAGTTGATGAATCAGCAGAAGTGGAAAAATCAACAGAAGTTGAGAAGTTGGTTGAGGTTCAGAATATTAGTTCAGATACTGAGGAAGAGATGGAAATGGAAAAGATGGGAAGTGAAAACTCAAGTAAAACAGAGGAATTGGTGTTGGATACAGAAATGGAGATTAATTCTGATGAAACTGAAGTTATTATGGCAGATACTGATCAGAATGATGAGACTGGAAAGATGGATATTGTTGGATCAGATGAAATGACAGATTCTTCTGAAGAATGGTGTGAAATAACAATGGCAGATATCTCTGAAGAAAGATTGGTTGAAAGTTCTGAGATTAACACTTGTTTAGAGATAGTTCCTTATACGAGAAGGGAACTTCTTAATTCTGAACTTGAAGAGAGAAGACTGAATGATATTTTGATAAGGAGAATGCATAATGAGTTGGTCAGAGCTCTTAACACTCAGAATGTTCAAAAAGTTATCAGATTGGTGAGGCCAATTGACTTGTTGGGAGAAGAAGATCACTCTGTAAGATACACAAAGCAATTTGTAAAAGACATTGTAGAATATTTCTTTGAAGATGTATCAGAAGAAGATCTTGTGAAAGTTGAAGAATTCTTTATGCCTGACTACACTTACAGAAGGCCAATTGTGATTCCCATAATTGAGTTACCCATTCTTGAAGAACCTTTATGTGACTTTATTGTTGAAAGAGAAGACACACCATTGGCAAGAAACTTGTATGCTAGTATTTTCCCTGAAGACAATTATGAATCTGTCTACTGCAAAGATGATGAGATTGTTGACATTGAGAATTTTATTGATGGATTCTTGGATGGGAGGATTCAGATGACATATGTGGAAGCATCAAATAGGTTAACAAAGACTGATGAAAAGCTTTATTTTCAGAAAAGAATTGTGAAGGTGTTATATTTTCAAAGTGAAGAATTTGATGGTCTGAAATATGTTAATCTAAATGTATTGAAAGAAGGACACTTGAAGATAAACATGACAAGTTTTGATTTTCACAGATTGTTCTTGGAAGATCAAATTTTCTTGGTAAAATTCTTTGCTGGTACTGAAGATGCTTGGATAGAACTTGAATGCAGAAGAGTTCTGGGAATATATGTCAGAAACATGTATTTGTATGATTTTCAGTTGGCAATCGAGTCAAGGAAGGAGAAATGTAACTTGACAAGTCCAATCAACACTCTTGAAGTAATAAGCAACTTTGATGGATTTGTGAGTGAAGAAGTTGGAAATGAAAGATTCATTTATTCAGAATTCAACGAAGTTACTCTATTCAGATTGAATGATCTAGTAAAGTATAGTGATGCTACTCTGAAGAAGACAGTGATGAAAATGCAAGCTTATGTTGAAAATGTTAAAGGATCTGTGAAAGAAAAATATATCAGATGTGTCACTAGAAGACTTGAACTCAGAAACAAAATCAGAAATTACAATGAATGGTTACTTTCAAAAGTAAATCCAAAGAAGATGCTACACATAGATTTTGTTTTTCCTGCTGAGTATGAGGTAAATGAAGTTTACTCAGAAGAAGTAGAAGAAGATATTCACGATGAGACTTCACAAGATGTTCAAATGAAAGATGCTGATCAAACAGAAAAGTCTGAGACTAATGAGGAAGAAATACCTGTTGATGTTAATGGTTATTTTCTGGAGTATGCTCTTCCTAACTTCTTTCAACCAAGAGAAGTAAATTTTCTAAGTGTTTATCATGACAGAACAGAGATACATCAATGTCTTCGTGATGAAATGTCAAAGAGATTAGGAAAACCAAAAGAATCAGTATACTCAGATTTCTTAATCACAGGGATTAGAGAACTGAAAGAGAAGAAGTTCATGAAACATGAGTATTACTCATTTGAAGTACTAAGAGAAGATGGAAAAGTCTATTACTTTACTGAGGCAGATTTTGACAAGATCTTAGTAACAGATGTGTATAGATTGTATAGTCTTTTATCAAATAAAGACTGCAGTAAACTGAAGAAGGAGAGAGGAGCATTGACTGCAGTAAGAGAGGCTATGTTTTATATTCTTAGATGGCAAGCATATACAAATTTTCAAACTGCTCTGTATTTACAAAGGCCATGTGTATATCTTTCAAAGCCAAATAATGAGCATGAAAATCTGAATCTTCTGAAAAGTGGAAATGTTACAAGATATCCAGAGTTGGGAGTCTTCTTAAGAAATGACAGAAATGAAAAGATTTTCTTCAGACCAGAAGAAGTGGCAAAGTATTGTTCAGGAACTTTAAGGTTCATCAAGCACAGTCTGGAGAAAAAGCTACAAAAGAGAAAATAAGTTGAAGAGATTCAAGAGATCATAGAAAAGATTAACAGAAGGCTTACTTTGAGAAATGTACTGGTTTTGAAGATTGTTCCAGCACTAAAGGAGTATGATGATGAGAAGTACAGGACTATTTGACAAAAAGGGGGAGATTGTTAGATCTGAAGTTTTGTCAAAAGTTACAAGTGTTGGATCTGAACTGAAGACTCAGAGTTCTGAGTTAGAAGACTCAGAAGTTCTGATTTGAGAAGTCTCGAAAAGATTACAAGTGTGGAATCTGAACAGAAGGGTCAGAGTTCTGAGTAGGAGACTCAGAACTTCTGATGATGAAGATGAAAATATCACAAGTACTTAAAGGAAGTTCTGAAGTGCTTGATCAGAAGGATGTTCAGAAGTTCTGAAGATGTTGTTCAGAACTTATGTCTTAGTATATTTTCAGTTATATTCAGTTACTAATTAGGACACGTGTAATTGTTCTATTAGTCTGTTTCTCATATGTACTGTAGCTTTAGTACTTCCTTACAGTATATATAGGAGTTAGCAACTGTAAGCTAACTAATCTTTGGCATAACTTTCCGCATATCTTTGTATTCAGCTTTTGTAATCTTTGAGAGATTCTCTCTCTAGATCTGTAATCTGTTCTTAATTGAATACAAGTGTGTTGATCCAAATCTCTATCATTTACTGTTTGATTGATCTTAATTGATTGTAAGATTGAATCCTGGTTTCTACATCTATATAGCTTAAAAACCATCAAGGAGTGTTTTTCAGTGAAAAATATTATCATGCAACATGAAAAATATAGCAGTAACGTCAGGGGCGGAGCCAAAAAATTATATAGAGGGGGCTAGATAGATGTAAAAAATCAATGGTTAGTAGTTGGAAACATTATGTTGGAATTCTTTTTATGTTAGTAGCTATTTAGACAAAAAGTTGATTACTAACAATCCCAATAACCCTCACACACGAAACCCACCTTCAATATCACCAATGTGAGGGACATTTTCTGGCTCATTTAGGAGTTGAGACTAGCAATAGAGTTAGGAAGGAACTCAGGACAGTCTTGTATTAGAACGAAGTCGTCCCGACCCCTTATCAAGTGAGCTACACATCGATACCCCATATTTAATAGTTACTAAATTTCAAACAAATTTCACTTTTACATTATTTATTATTATATTTATATAATTTCATTTAATTACAAAGTACAAAACTAAAGTTAAAGTATTTAATTTTTTCGACTTTTGTTATTTGCTAAAAAACCCAAATACAAAAAACTTATTGTTTTTTATTATTAAAATGCATCAAGACTCAAGTGGGTGGAGCTTGGTTTTTCTTATTGTTTGTCTAATAAATATTTTTATTTTATATGTAAACCATTTGCTGGGATGTTGTTAGGGTGGGAGGGGGGGGGGGGGGGGGGGCTTGGCACCACCTTGTCCCCCCATTGGCTATGCCATTGAGTAACGTTCACGTCGGCAAGAAACTTGGTTTTTTTCCAGCGAGGTGTGTCATGCGACAAAGTTTTTAATTGCATGACTTCCATGCGATAAGTTTGAGCTCAGTTTTATGCTACAAGAATGAGTTTTTCTCGCACCCCAATCATGCGACAAAGTGAAGTTCAAGGTGCGACAAAGATGCAGTTTCCGGCGAGAAAAATTCCAGATTCTGGCGACCCCGTTTTCCGGCGAGTCGACTTCCAACAATCCTAAAGACTTGAATTCTTGCTTGAAATCACTACAAATGGTTGCAAACTGATTGAAACAGAAAATCAAAGAGATCTATGACGAAATTACAGTAAATCTCCAACGAAAATTGCGTTTTTCCGTTTAACCCAATTTTCCGACGAGCAAACTTTCAGATCTCATACTGTAATACCCCGGGTAAGTTCGTTAGTTAAAAACCCTTTTGTTAAGAATTTTTAACTTTATAATAAGTATGTTTAGGGTAAAAGTTGGTTAAATTGTAAGTTAAGGGAGTTTTGGTCATTAGTGAAGAGGTGGAGGGCTGAAAGGGTAAAATTAGTGGGATATTATCTAAAAGAAATCAGATATTTTCAATTCTGAGATTTCTAACACTGTTAGGGGTCTGATAACAATGTATATTATTGAACTATGATTAGTTGATGAATAAGGGACTGGAAAATATTATAGACTCGACTTAAGTTTGGGTTTGGGGGAGATGTTTGAGGAATTAAGTTACTTTAAGTTCTTAAACTATAAAGTAAGATTTATGTGTGTGCTTGTGGTAAAGAAGTATATGTATTTGATTTGTACAGATACTGTGAATTTGAAGTGAAGGAATTATTTGAGAAAAGGCTTGGGGAACGTTTTGATAAGTCAAACAGGTGAGTTTTACTTCAAAATGTTTTTAAACTTGAATACATATACGTGTAGATTGAAAAGGTGATAGATAATGTGATTAGATGTTCATAAATGACAATATGATATATTGAGATATATATTGTATTTATATGTGCATTACATTACACGAGTATACGTTATCCGAAACTATAGTCGGCGGTGTTGCTGTAGTTGTTGTACAGCGGTGTTGCTGTAGTTGTTGTACAGCGGTGTTAGCTGTAGTTGTTGTACAGTGGATTAGTTGTCTCGCAACCAGCTAACATGGCCAGGAAAAATGAGAATGAGAAAGAGGATGAGTTGAACACAGTGCACGAGTCTTGGTTGGTATTTAATTACGTGTGATATATGTGTGTTTATATAAAGGATTTTATATAAATGGGTTTTATAATGACTGTGAAATGACCGGGATTTTCTCACTTAGACTGCTAGGTCTAACCCTCATTTTGTTTTAAAAATATGTATTCCAGGTCGTGGATCAAGTAAGGGCAAATAAGAAGGATAGTCGTTGCTTAGCTTTTGGGAAGACTTGTGTTATGAAGATCATGAAGTGTTTTTGTACTTATGGCTTTGTTGTTAGTCATAATGTAAATTATATAGTCAAAAAGTTTGTACTGAATTACTTATTATGTTTAGTAAGACTATGGGACCGAATATGAAATATGATGTATCTTTTTGATGAAATTATGTTGTGAAATGTATGTTATTTGTATATATGGAAACCGGGATGTTACAGATGGTATCAGAGCCCTAGTTTAATGGATTTAGGTATTAGTATCTGTACCTAGACTTAAACTGCATGTGAAGTAGGATGTCCCTATTATTGTAGAACCTTGGGATGTTAAATATAAAAAGGTAGAAGGAACATCATGTAAGGTAATTTCATTATTACACCTGGCCAGTGTAATTGTGATCTTACAGGTACATGTTTGAACTGGAATACCTTGTTTTATGGGGTATGTGCTTATGTGTATATTAACCTTGTCTGAATCAACAGAATGGCAAGTGGTACTAGACAAACGAATCGGGAAGGAGGAGGAAATCCGAATAGAACAAACCCAATAGCCGGAGGAAGGGGAAGAGGGGGAGAAAGAGGTAGAGGTAGAACTGGAGGCAGAGTCCAGGGGCGCGGCGCGGAATTTGTTACAAGAGACGACTTAGCAGCGGAAATGGGAAGATTACAAGACAATATCCAAGCTATGTTCAACCAAACTCATAATACTGAAACAGATAGACCAGATCCTTCACATGAAGAAGAGATGCCTATTACTCCTACTGTTGTACCAGTAATGAAAAAGTGTGATTATAAAATGTTTCTCAGTTGTAAGCCTCCTACTTACTCAGGAGACCGGGACCTAGTGAAAGCGATGAGATGGCTGAAGGAAATAGAAGCTATCTTCAAAACTAGTAAGTGTGTTGAGGAAGACAGAGTACTTTATGGAACCGCGATGTTGAAGGGCGATGCTTTATACTGGTGGGAAGCTCATATGTCGTCAGGAGAGCCTGACATATACTCTACCTTCTCTTGGGAGCAATTTGTTATAGCTTTAAGGAAACAATTTTTCCCTCATGCAGCGATTAAACAATTGGAAGGGGAATTCAAGAACTTACAGCAAGGGAACTTATCAGTTCGGGACTACACCGCTAGTTTTCTAGAAAAATCTCGTTTCGCGGAATACTACGTTGCCACGGAGGCAATGAAGACAGAAACGTTTATCTTCGGGTTAAATTCAGATGTCAGGAAGCTAGTAACTGCAAAACGACCCGTTACCTTCTCAGCCGCAGTAGATGCCGCAGAAGATGTGGAGCGAGATAATAGGAGGGATGCTGGTGATAAAGGTATGGGGAAGAGAAAGTGGGAAGGACCATAGTATGACCCAAAGAAGTCCAGGTTTCAGAGATACGATAACCGCCCGCCGTTTCGACAAACAGAAAAACCTTGTCCGAAGTGCAACAGTGTTCACCAAGGAAATTGTCAAGTTGACCCTCGGATTTGTTATAAGTGTGGGAAGACTGGGCATATTGCTAAAAATTGTCCAGTAACGCGTCTTTGTTTCTTGTGCAATTCTCCGGATCACATTCAGTCGGATTGTCCGCGGGGAAGAATACAGCATGGTGGTACATCAGGGAGACCAGCGGTTGTTAGACCAGTAGTGCCAAGACTAGAACCACCAAGAACAAGGTGTCTTACATTTCAGATGACAGCAAAGGAAGCGGAGGAAACTCCGGATGTGGTTACAGGTACATTTTTCATAAACTCTACACGTGCTAAAGTGTTATTTGACTCCGGTGCAAACCGATCATTTGTGTCTCCTTCATTTGCTGCTTATATGCATTTAAACCCTAAAGTATTAGATCATGCTTTGATGGTAGATACGGCAAATGATAACCAAGTGACGGTTAAAGAGGTTTTTGATAAGTGTGTGATAAATATAGAGGGATGCGAAGTACCTATACAATTATTCCCTATAACCTTGATCGAGTTTGATGTGGTAGTGGGAATGGATTGGTTAGCTGAGAATCAGGCTAACATAGTTTGTGATAAGAAAATAATTAATGTTGTCTTACCTGAGAGAGGACCGGTAGTAATTTATGGTGATCGTAGCAACCATCAGTCTTGCCTTATATCTATGATAAAAGCCCGTAAGTGTGTTAATAAGGGTTGCCATAGTTACTTAGCTTATGTGATAGATATTAAACCAGAAAAGAATAAGTTGGAAGATATTCCGATTGTTAGTGAATTTCCAGAAGTATTCCCTGAAGACTTGAATAGTCTTTCGCCCGTTAGACAAGTAGAGTTTGGTATAGATCTGATTACTGGAGCCGCTCCTATTGCTCGTGCACCGTATCGTTTAGCGCCACCAGAGATGAAAGAAATGATGACGCAACTACAAGACCTATTCGATAAAGGGTTCATCAGACCCAGTTCTTCGCCGTGGGGTGCACCAGTTTTGTTTGTGAAAAAGAAGGATGGTTCGATGAGAATGTGTATCGACTACCGGGAACTGAATAAGCGCATGATCAAGAACAAGTATCCTCTACCCAGAATTGATGACCTCTTCGATCAGTTAGTTGGAGCTTGGTATTTCTCAGAGATTGATCTAAGGTCTGGTTACCACCAGCTGAAGGTGAAAGAAGAAGATGTTCTGAAAACTGCGTTTCGCACAAGGTATGGTCATTATGAATTCTTAGTGATGCCGTTTGGATTGTCGAATGCTCCAGCTGCTTTTATGGATTTAATGAATCGGGTATGTAAGCCGTATCTTGATAAATTTGTAATTGTATTTATCGATGATATACTTATCTATTCTCGATCCAAGGAAGAGCACGCGCAACATCTTCGTCTGATTTTGGAGTTACTAAACAAAGAAAAGTTGTATGCTAAATTTTCGAAATGTGAATTCTGGCTACGAGAAGTTTAGTTTTTGGGGCATGTAGTTTCTGAGAAAGGCATTCAAGTTGATCCGATGAAAGTGGAAGCGATTGAAAAGTGGGAACCGCCGAGAACGCCAACCGAAGTACGAAGTTTTCTGGGTTTAGCCGGCTATTATCCAAAGTTTATAAAAGACTTCTCTCGTATCACGACGCCTTTTACTAAGCTGACCCGAAATAATTTAAAGTTCGAATGGAAAGCAGAACAGGATTAAGCATTCCGGATATTGAAAGAGAAACTTTGTAGCGCGCCGATTTTGTCATTACCTGAAGGTTCCGAAGACTTTGTTGTTTACAGTGATGCTTCCAAACTGGGATTGGGTTGTGTACTTATGCAGCGTGGAAAGGTTATTGCTTATGCTTCTCGTCAACTAAAAGATCATGAAAGACAGTATCCTACGCACGACATGGAGCTTGCAGCAGTTGTCTTCGCATTGAAGATTTGGAGACATTATCTTTATGGTTCCAAATGTCAAATTTATACCGATCATAAGAGTCTCCAACACCTCTTCGATCAGAAGTAGCTAAATATGAGGCAAAGAAGATGGCTAGAACTGGTGAATGATTACGACTGTGAAATTCTTTATCATCCGATAAAGGCAAGCGTGGTAGCTAATGCACTGAGTCGTCAAGAAAGAAGTGGGACAATAAAAGCCATTGCACTACGAACTGAACTCCTACCCAACATCTTTGACGAACTACAGAAGTGTCAAATAGAGGCTTATCAGGAAGAACATTTGAAGTCAGAACGGTTAGTGGGGATATCAGAATTGCTTGTGAGAGATGACCGTGGGTTATTGTGTATGGGAAACAGAATTTGGGTGCCTCATTTGGGTGGGTTACGTGATCGTGTACTACAAGGAGCTCATCAATCTTGTTTCTCTATTCATCCAGGTACGAATAAGATGTATAAAGATTTAAAACAATTTTATTGGTGACCGGGAATAAAAATAAGTATTGATCAACATGTGGAAAGTTGTACTACGTGTAAGAAGGTAAAGATCAAACATCAAAAGCCGTTTGGTCAGTTGAAACGATTGGAAATACCTATGTGGAAATGGGATCAGATTATGACAGATTTCATCACGAAGCTACCAAGGACCCCGAAGGGATTTGATGCTATTTGGGTGATTGTCGATAGATTGACGAAGTCTGCTCACTTCTTACCAATAAAGGAAGCTGATTCGATGGAGCGATTAGCTAAGTTGTACATTGACGAAATAGTAACTCGACATGGCGTTCCAATCTCGATCATTTCTGATCGTGATAGTCGTTTTACTTCAAGATTCTGGAGAAGTTTTCAGAAGGAAACGGGGACGCAGATAAAACTAAGTACAACATATCATCCTCAAACTGACGGTCAGAGTGAACGAACGATTCAGACCTTAGAAGATATGCTTCGGGCTTGTATTGTTGACTTTGAGGGATCATGGGATAAGCATTTACCGTTGATTGAATTTGCCTACAAAAACAGTTATCATTCTAGCATTCAAGCGGCGTCGTTTGAAGTATTGTATGGTAGAAAATGTCGAACGCCTCTGTGTTGGAATGAAGTGGGAGAGAAACAATTAGCGGGGCCAGATATAGTTCAGTTGACCGCGGATAAGGTTACTCAGATTCGGGAAAGATTAAAAGTGGCTCAAGGCAGACAGAAAAGCTATGCAGATCGACGCCGGAAACCGCTAGAATTTCAAGTTGGGGATTTTGTGATGTTAAAAGTCTCACCTTGGAAAGGAGTCATTCGATTTGGAAAGCAAGGTAAACTTAGTCCAAGGTACATCGGGCCGTTTGCAATTATGGAGAGGATCGGTGAAGTAGCATATAGGTTAGATCTTCTGCCAGAGTTAAGCAGGATTCATAACGCTTTTTATGTTTCAAATTTTCAGAAGTGTTTGGTTACGCCAGATCAGGCCGTCTCTCTACCAGATATACAAGTGGATGAAAAGCTGAATTATATGGAGGAACCGGAAGCCATAGTTGACCACAAAGTTAAAGTGTTGCGGAATAAAGAGACCAGACAAGTGAAAGTTCAGTGGAGACATCATAGAGGGCAGGATGCTATTTGGGAATCGGAATCCGAAATGAGAACCAAATACCCTCACCTTTTTGCTTAACCGAATTCCGGGACGGAATTCTTTTGAGGGGGAGATGATGTAATACCCCGGGTAAGTTCGTTAGTTAAAAACCCTTTTGTTAAGAGTTGTTAACTTTATAATAAGTATGTTTAGGGTAAAAGTTGGTTAAATTGTAAGTTAAGGGAGTCTTGGTCATTAGTGAAGAGGTGGAGGGCAAAAAAGGTAAAATTAGTGGGATATTATCTAAAAGAAATCATATATTTTCATTTAAACCAGAAAATTCAGTGTGTGAAGTGTGTGTGTTTTGGAGAGCAAAAGTAGAAAAAAGAAGAAAGGGTTAGGGCTTCAAATTGGAGTACTTGGAAGTAAAATTAAGGTATGTTTATCTTATGTTTTATGTTCATAATGGTTAGTAGATTGTTTCTATCGGTTTGGAATCAACAAAATCGAACTGGTATAAACCTTAGTCGAATTCTGGGTGAAAATAGGGATGAACAGCAGCAGTTTCCGGACACAAATTGAATGTGTCCGGGTAGTTTTGTTAGTAGTGTCCGGACGGTGTTTTATCCGGGTAAGTTCTCTTTTTATTGATTGTCCGGATGAAGTATGATCCCGGATAGCGTTCAGATTACTTAGGTTTCCGGATGGTGTCCGGATTACTTATACTGTCCGGAAACGGCATGCTGTCCGGATTATTGGTGTCGTCTGGAAAACTCTGTTGTGTCCGGATACTTAAGCTGTTAGTCAATTCTGAGATTTCTAACACTGTTAGGGGTCTGATAACAATGTATATTATTGAACTATGATTAGTTGATGAATAAGAGACTGGAAAATATTATAGACTCGACTTAAGTTCGGGTTTGGGGGAGATGTTTGAGGAATTAAGTTACTTTAAGTTCTTAAACTATAATATAAGCTTTATGTGTGTGCTTATGGTAAAGAAGTATATGTATTTAATTTGTACAGATACTGTGAATTTGAAGTGAAGCTGAATTATTTGAGAAAAGGCTTGGGGAACGTTTTGATAAGTCAAACAGGTGAGTTTTACTTCAAAATGTTTTTAAACTGGAATACATATACGTATAGATTGAAAAGGTGATAGATAATGTGATTAGATGTTCATAAATGACAATATGATATATTGAGATATATATTGTATTTATATGTGCATTACATTACACGAGTATACGTTATCCAAAACTATAGTCGGCGGTGTTGCTGTAGTTGTTGTACAGCGGTGTTGCTGTAGTTGTTGTACATCGGTGTTAGCTGTAGTTGTTGTACAGTGGATTAGTTGTCTCGCAACCAGCTAACATGGCCAGGAAAAATGAGAATGAGAAAGAGGATGAGTTGAACACAGTGCACGAGTCTTGGTTGGTATTTAATTACGTGTGATATATGTGTGTTTATATAAAGGATTTTATATAAATGGGTTTTATAATGACTGTGAAATGACCGGGATTTTCTCACTTAGACTGCTAGGTCTAACCCTCATTTTGTTTTAAAAATATGTATTCCAGGTCGTGGATCAAGTAAGGGCAAATAAGAAGGATAGTCGTTGCTTAGCTTTTGGGAAGACTTGTGTTATGAAGATCATGAAGTGTTTTTGTACTTATGGCTTTGTTGTTAGTCATAATGTAAATTATTTAGTCAAAAAGTTTGTACTGAATTACTTATTATGTTTAGTAAGACTATGGGACCGAATATGAAATATGATGTATCTTTTTGATGAAATTATGTTGTGAAATGTATGTTATTTGTATATATGGAAACCGGGATGTTACAGATGGTATCAGAGCCCTAGTTTAATGGATTTAGGTATTAGTATCTGTACCTAGACTTAAACTGCATGTGAAGTAGGATGTCCCTATTATTGTAGAACCTTGGGATGTTAAATATAAAAAGGTAGAAGGAACATCATGTAAGGTAATTTCATTATTACACCTGGCCAGTGTAATTGTGATCTTACAGGTACATGTTTGAACTGGAATACCTTGTTTTATGGGGTATGTGCTTATGTGTATATTAACCTTGTCTGAATCAACAGAATGGCAAGTGGTACTAGACAAACGAATCGGGAAGGAGGAGGAAATCCGAATAGAACAAACCCAATAGCCGGAGGAAGGGGAAGAGGGGGAGAAAGAGGTAGAGGTAGAACTGGAGGCAGAGTCCAGGGGCGCGGCGCGGAATTTGTTACAAGAGACGACTTAGCAGCGGAAATGGGAAGATTACAAGACAATATCCAAGCTATGTTCAACCAAACTCATAATACTGAAACAGATAGACCAGATCCTTCACATGAAGAAGAGATGCCTATTACTCCTACTGTTGTACCAGTAATGAAAAAGTGTGATTATAAAATGTTTCTCAGTTGTAAGCCTCCTACTTACTCAGGAGACCGGGACCTAGTGAAAGCGATGAGATGGCTGAAGGAAATAGAAGCTATCTTCAAAACTAGTAAGTGTGTTGAGGAAGACAGAGTACTTTATGGAACCGCGATGTTGAAGGGCGATGCTTTATACTGGTTGGAAGCTCATATGTCGTCAGGAGAGCCTGACATATACTCTACCTTCTCTTGGGAGCAATTTGTTATAGCTTTAAGGAAACAATTTTTCCCTCATGCAGCGATTAAACAATTGGAAGGGGAATTCAAGAACTTACAGCAAGGGAACTTATCAGTTCGGGACTACACCGCTAGTTTTCTAGAAAAATCTCGTTTCGCGGAATACTACGTTGCCACGGAGGCAATGAAGACAGAAACGTTTATCTTCGGGTTAAATTCAGATGTCAGGAAGCTAGTAACTGCAAAACGACCCGTTACCTTCTCAGCCGCAGTAGATGCCGCAGAAGATGTGGAGCGAGATAATAGGAGGGATGCTGGTGATAAAGGTATGGGGAAGAGAAAGTGGGAAGGACCATAGTATGACCCAAAGAAGTCCAGGTTTCAGAGATACGATAACCGCCCGCCGTTTCGACAAACAGAAAAACCTTGTCCGAAGTGCAACAGTGTTCACCAAGGAAATTGTCAAGTTGACCCTCGGATTTGTTATAAGTGTGGGAAGACTGGGCATATTGCTAAAAACTGTCCAGTAACGCGTCTTTGTTTCTTGTGCAATTCTCCGGATCACATTCAGTCGGATTGTCCGCGGGGAAGAATACAGCATGGTGGTACATCAGGGAGACCAGCGGTTGTTAGACCAGTAGTGCCAAGACTAGAACCACCAAGAACAAGGTGTCTTACATTTCAGATGACAGCAAAGGAAGCGGAGGAAACTCCGGATGTGGTTACAGGTACATTTTTCATAAACTCTACACGTGCTAAAGTGTTATTTTACTCCGGTGCAAACCGATCATTTGTGTCTCCTTCATTTGCTGCTTATATGCATTTAAACCCTAAAGTATTAGATCATGCTTTGATGGTAGATACGGCAAATGATAACCAAGTGACGGTTAAAGAGGTTTTTGATAAGTGTGTGATAAATATAGAGGGATGCGAAGTACCTATACAATTATTCCCTATAACCTTGATCGAGTTTGATGTGGTAGTGGGAATGGATTGGTTAGCTGAGAATCAGGCTAACATAGTTTGTGATAAGAAAATAATTAATGTTGTCTTGCCTGAGAGAGGACCGGTAGTAATTTATGGTGATCGTAGCAACCATCAGTCTTGCCTTATATCTATGATAAAAGCCCGTAAGTGTGTTAATAAGGGTTGCCATAGTTACTTAGCTTATGTGATAGATATTAAACCAGAAAAGAATAAGTTGGAAGATATTCCGATTGTTAGTGAATTTCCAGAAGTATTCCCTGAAGACTTGAATAGTCTTTCGCCCGTTAGACAAGTAGAGTTTGGTATAGATCTGATTACTGGAGCCGCTCCTATTGCTCGTGCACCGTATCGTTTAGCGCCACCAGAGATGAAAGAAATGATGACGCAACTACAAGACCTATTCGATAAAGGGTTCATCAGACCCAGTTCTTCGCCGTGGGGATAGAACTTGAATGCAGAAGAGTTCTGGGAATATATGTCAGAAACATGTATTTGTATGATTTTCAGTTGGCAATCGAGTCAAGGAAGGAGAAATGTAACTTGACAAGTCCAATCAACACTCTTGAAGTAATAAGCAACTTTGATGGATTTGTGAGTGAAGAAGTTGGAAATGAAAGATTCATTTATTCAGAATTCAACGAAGTTACTCTATTCAGATTGAATGATCTAGTAAAGTATAGTGATGCTACTCTGAAGAAGACAGTGATGAAAATGCAAGCTTATGTTGAAAATGTTAAAGGATCTGTGAAAGAAAAATATATCAGATGTGTCACTAGAAGACTTGAACTCAGAAACAAAATCAGAAATTACAATGAATGGTTACTTTCAGAAGTAAATCCAAAGAAGATGCTACACATAGATTTTGTTTTTCCTGCTGAGTATGAGGTAAATGAAGTTTACTCAGAAGAAGTAGAAGAAGATATTCACGATGAGACTTCACAAGATGTTCAAATGAAAGATGCTGATCAAACAGAAAAGTCTGAGACTAATGAGGAAGAAATACCTGTTGATGTTAATGGTTATTTTCTGGAGTATGCTCTTCCTAACTTCTTTCAACCAAGAGAAGTAAATTTTCTAAGTGTTTATCATGACAGAACAGAGATACATCAATGTCTTCGTGATGAAATGTCAAAGAGATTAGGAAAACCAAAAGAATCAGTATACTCAGATTTCTTAATCACAGGGATTAGAGAACTGAAAGAGAAGAAGTTCATGAAACATGAGTATTACTCATTTGAAGTACTAAGAGAAGATGGAAAAGTCTATTACTTTACTGAGGCAGATTTTGACAAGATCTTAGTAACAGATGTGTACAGATTGTATAGTCTTTTATCAAATAAAGACTGCAGTAAACTGAAGAAGGAGAGAGGAGCATTGACTGCAGTAAGAGAGGCTATGTTTTATATTCTTAGATGGCAAGCATATACAAATTTTCAAACTGCTCTGTATTTACAAAGGCCATGTGTATATCTTTCAAAGCCAAATAATGAACATGAAAATCTGAATCTTCTGAAAAGTGGAAATGTTACAAGATATCCAGAGTTGGGAGTCTTCTTAAGAAATGACAGAAATGAAAAGATTTTCTTCAGACCAGAAGAAGTGGCAAAGTATTGTTCAGGAACTTTAAGGTTCATCAAGCACAGTCTGGAGAAAAAGCTACAAAAGGGAAAATAAGTTGAAGAGATTCAAGAGATCATAGAAAAGATTAACAGAAGGCTTACTTTGAGAAATGTACTGGTTTTGAAGATTGTTCCAGCACTAAAGGAGTATGATGATGAGAAGTACAGGACTATTTGACAAAAAGGGGGAGATTGTTAGATCTGAAGTTTTGTCAAAAGTTACAAGTGTTGGATCTGAACTGAAGACTCAGAGTTTTGAGTTAGAAGACTCAGAAGTTCTGATTTGAGAAGTCTCGAAAAGATTACAAGTGTGGAATCTGAACAGAAGGGTCAGAGTTCTGAGTAGGAGACTCAGAACTTCTGATGATGAAGATGAAAATATCACAAGTACTTAAAGGAAGTTCTGAAGTGCTTGATCAGAAGGATGTTCAGAAGTTCTGAAGATGTTGTTCAGAACTTATGTCTTAGTATATTTTCAGTTATATTCAGTTACTAATTAGGACACGTGTAATTGTTCTATTAGTCTGTTTCTCATATGTACTGTAGCTTTAGTACTTCCTTACAGTATATATAGGAGTTAGCAACTGTAAGCTAACTAATCTTTGGCATAACTTTCCGCATATCTTTGTATTCAGCTTTTGTAATCTTTGAGAGATTCTCTCTCTAGATCTGTAATCTGTTCTTAATTGAATACAAGTGTGTTGATCCAAATCTCTATCATTTACTGTTTGATTGATCTTAATTGATTGTAAGATTGAATCCTGGTTTCTACATCTATATAGCTTAAAAACCATCAAGGAGTGTTTTTCAGTGAAAAATATTATCATGCAACATGAAAAATATAGCAGTAACGTCAGGGGCGGAGCCAAAAAATTATATAGAGGGGGCTAGATAGATGTAAGAAATCAATGGTTAGTAGTTGGCAACATTATGTTGGAATTCTTTTTATGTTAGTAGCTATTTAGACAAAAAGTTGATTACTAACAATCCCAATAACCCTCACACACGAAACCCACCTTCAATATCACCAATGTGAGGGACATTTTCTGGCTCATTTAGGAGTTGAGACTAGCAATAGAGTTAGGAAGGAACTCAGGACAGTCTTGTATTAGAACGAAGTCGTCCCGGCCCCTTATCAAGTGAGCTACACATCGATACCCCATATTTAATAGTTACTAAATTTCAAACAAATTTCACTTTTACATTATTTATTATTATATTTATATAATTTCATTTAATTACAAAGTACAAAACTAAAGTTAAAGTATTTAATTTTTTCGACTTTTGTTATTTGCTAAAAAACCCAAATACAAAAAACTTATTGTTTTTTATTATTAAAATGCATCAAGACTCAAGTGGGTGGAGCTTGGTTTTTCTTATTGTTTGTCTAATAAATATTTTTATTTTATATGTAAACCATTTGCTGGGATGTTGTTAGGGTGGGGGGGCTTGGCACCACCTTGTCCCCCCATTGGCTACGCCATTGAGTAACGTTCACGTCGGCAAGAAACTTGGTTTTTTTCCAGCGAGGTGTGTCATGCGACAAAGTTTTTAATTGCATGACTTCCATGCGATAAGTTTGAGCTCAGTTTTATGCTACAAGAATGAGTTTTTCTCGCACCCCAATCATGCGACAAAGATGAAGTTCAAGGTGCGACAAAGATGCAGTTTCCGGCGAGAAAAATTCCAGATTCTGGCGACCCCGTTTTCCGGCGAGTCGACTTCCAACAATCCTAAAGACTTGAATTCTTGCTTGAAATCACTACAAATGGTTGCAAAGTGATTGAAACAGAAAATCAAAGAGATCTATGACGAAATTACAGTAAATCTCCAACGAAAATTGCGTTTTTCCGTTTAACCCAATTTTCCGACGAGCAAACTTTCAGATCTCATACTGTAATACCCCGGGTAAGTTCGTTAGTTAAAAACCCTTTTGTTAAGAATTGTTAACTTTATAATAAGTATGTTTAGGGTAAAAGTTGGTTAAATTGTAAGTTAAGGGAGTTTTGGTCATTAGTGAAGAGGTGGAGGGCTGAAAGGGTAAAATTAGTGGGATATTATCTAAAAGAAATCAAATATTTTCATTTAAACCAGAAAATTCAGTGTGTGAAGTGTGTGTGTTTTGGAGAGCAAAAGAAGAAAAAGGAAGAAAGGGTTAGGGCTTCAAATTGGAGTACATGGAAGTAAAATTAAGGTATGTTTCTGTTATGTTTTATGTTCATAATGGTTAGTAGATTGTTTCTATCGGTTTGGAATAAACAAAATCGAACTGGTATAAACCTTAGTCGAATTCTAGGTGAAAATAGGGATGAACAGCAGCAGTTTCCGGACACAAATTGAATGTGTCCGGGTAGTTTTGTTAGTAGTGTCTGGAAGGTGTTTTATCCGGGTATGTTCTCTTTTTATTGATTGTCCGGATGAAGTATGATACCGAATAGCGTTCGGATTACTTAGGTTTCCGGATGGTGTCCGGATTACTTATACTGTCCGGAAACGGCAAGCTGTCCGGATTATTGGTGTCGTCCGGAAAACTCTGTTGTGTCCGGATACTTAAGCTGTTAGTCAATTCTGAGATTTCTAACACTGTTAGGGGTCTGATAACAATGTATATTATTGAACTATGATTAGTTGATGAATAAGGGACTGGAAAATATTATAGACTCGACTTAAGTTTGGGTTTGGGGGAGATGTTTGAGGAATTAAGTTACTTTAAGTTCTTAAACTATAAAGTAAGATTTATGTGTGTGCTTGTGGTAAAGAAGTATATGTATTTGATTTGTACAGATACTGTGAATTTGAAGTGAAGGAATTATTTGAGAAAAGGCTTGGGGAACGTTTTGATAAGTCAAACAGGTGAGTTTTACTTCAAAATGTTTTTAAACTGGAATACATATACGTGTAGATTGAAAAGGTGATAGATAATGTGATTAGATGTTCATAAATGACAATATGATATATTGAGATATATATTGTATTTATATGTGCATTACATTACACGAGTATACGTTATCCGAAACTATAGTCGGCGGTGTTGCTGTAGTTGTTGTACAGCGGTGTTGCTGTAGTTGTTGTACAGCGGTGTTAGTTGTAGTTGTTGTACAGTGGATTAGTTTTCTCGCAACCAGCTAACATGGCCAGGAAAAATGAGAATGAGAAAGAGGATGAGTTGAACACAGTGCACGAGTCTTGGTTGGTATTTAATTACGTGTGATATATGTGTGTTTATATAAAGGATTTTATATAAATGGGTTTTATAATGACTGTGAAATGACCGGGATTTTCTCACTTAGACTGCTAGGTCTAACCCTCATTTTGTTTTAAAAATATGTATTCCAGGTCGTGGATCAAGTAAGGGCAAATAAGAAGGATAGTCGTTGCTTAGCTTTTGGGAAGACTTGTGTTATGAAGATCATGAAGTGTTTTTGTACTTATGGCTTTGTTGTTAGTCATAATGTAAATTATTTAGTCAAAAAGTTTGTACTGAATTACTTATTATGTTTAGTAAGACTATGGGACCGAATATGAAATATGATGTATCTTTTTGATGAAATTATGTTGTGAAATGTATGTTATATGTATATATGGAAACCGGGATGTTACACATACCTCACTCATTTCTCGACGAATTTCAATTCTAAAAGATGTAGAATGCTCGAAATTCAAAAACTAACTGATTTGTGGAGAAATACGATAAAAAACGTTCCAAATCACAAGATTAAATATCACCCTCATGCATCTTCGAAGAACACATCATTGCTACTTTTTGAAAATTGATACTCTTTGATTTTGAAGAGTTTTTCAGATCTGATTGCTATACACTCTCCAAAAACAATATAGAAATGGATCTAGAACACTAGAATCTATTCATGCACGTTGAGATCTCCGGATCTTAAAATTTTCAAGAAAAACACCGAAAATCTCGAAAATCACCAAATAATTGTCGTTAATCGATTATGAATATCGGAATTAGTGTGGAATCGAATAACGAACAGATATTCAAAATCATAGGTAATTAGAACACACTTACATATAGATAGATAGTGAAGAATGAATCGAAACGACATTTTTTCACTTGAATTGTCGAGATTCGAATGATCGTTGTTAATGCCAAAAATCACTTGTAAATGCCAAAAATCGCACAAAAGTACAACTTAAGGTCGATGTGGACATTTAACAACTAAAGAAACGTATCTCAAGCCAAATAACACAATAGCGAGGAAAAAGTAAAAGAGACAAGAAATTTGGTGATGCGGAAAACCCCAAAACGAGGGAAGAAACCGCGGTCGACTCTATGAGAGTCGACAGTGCACTATGGTTCGCCAAACAGGGGCGAAAGACCTTTTGTGACATATGATATGTGTACAATAGGTTACAAATGAAGTAAAAATACACTTAGTCGTGTGTAAAAAGTGTGTCGTGTGTTAAACGTGTGAAACAAGCTGTTGTCGTGCGGCTTGAATTGTTGTCGTGAGGTTTGAACTGTTGTCGTGCGGTACTTGCGTTAGCGACGTGTTGTTGGTTCCCGTATTTGATTAACAAATATTATCTTATCTATTAGTTCAAATGAGATGTGTTGCGGAAGCGTATTTGAAGAACTAACAGATATGTTTTTATAGAAACAATACAAATTATCAAATAAACAGTATATGAAGAACAGATGAATATCTCAAAGTTTACTGTATTTGATGAAGAACACTAACAATAGATTTGACGTTAATTGTGTGTGTGTGTGTTTTTCTTGTATATGAACTTGTTATCAGATTGATTGTTAGGAAGAACTCAACATGAGTCTTCCTTTTATACTACTACAAAAGAACTATTCTAGACAAAAGGACTAATGCTCCAGGAAAGAAGGGATGGCATGAACAGTTGGAAACCTGCATGCATTAAATGCGCTAATATCAACTTGCAAGGATGCCTATTAGAGTTTGACACGTGTTTGTTGTCGGACCATGCTTTGTACAAGTTGATGAACGGACCCTGGAACAGCAGCAAGATATTTCTGTAACAGTGGTAAGATATTTCTGCAACAGTGGCAAGATATTATAAATATCTTCCAAATCTTCAATCTGAACCGTAGAGGCTCTGTCAAGGGCGACAGAGGTTCTGCGGGTCGGTCCTTGGTGAGTATTCTTCTGTAGATCCTTCTTTGGTCCTTTGTGAGTAGTCTTCTGTAGATTCTTCTTGGGACTTGGTGTTCCTTGAATGATCGTTTGCTTTTGCAGAGCTTCTGTGGAACTCTTTCATACTTAGCCTATTTTTCAATACTTCTAATATTATGAATATTTGGAGCTAACAATCTCCCCCTAAGTATTGAAAAATGAAAATGACTTTATGCATAATTAGGCTAAGTAAAGTAGACAGAGGTTAAACAATACCTCAAAAGTTTCATTTCATTTCTTTTAGACTATTACAGAGATATGTAAAAGAGATTTAGACATTTGCATCTTTGAAGTCATTGTAACTTCTGTTGTCGAATCCTACTTCTCTGAGCTCGTGATAGAAATTGATGCAGAGTTCTCTCAAGCCGATTGTAGCATCTATTTCTCTAATCATTCTTTCTGTTGATTCTTGATCCATAAGCTCAGTACCTCTGTTCTCTTCTAAGATTGATCTGAACTTGTTCAGAGTACTTGTTGCATACTTCTGATAGTCTATTTCCACAAAAAGTCTTACTTGACCAGCAGGATCCTTATACACTAACCCGTACCTTGGTGTTGTTATGATTGAGTTGGGTATTGCAGAAGGTGGACAGTGATCCTCTGGTGGTCTCAGACTCAGGTTTCTGACTCCAAGATCTCTTCCCAGTTGAAAGTCTATCATGCTATACAGCAGAAGCTTTTCTCTCATCGCTTTCCTGAACACTTGATAGGCCCTTCTGTTAGCATCGTTGTCGAAGTTTTCTTTTGTCCAAAGTAGAAGATCTGGCAGATCGTAGGGGTTCAAGTTCCTTATATCGGCATCTGAAAATTGATTTTCGGACTTGTTCTCCCTTTTGACTTTGTAAATGTTGTACCTGATCTTTGGAAAGGTTCTTGTTTGAGAGAATTTGCAGTATATTACCTTTTCTATTTTGGACTCTGAGAAGACTTATGCCCTTGATTTTGGCTTTTTTCTGCTGAAGGTGTTGTCAAGGTCAGCTCTGAGTTGAGGATCTTCGATGTGTGGTATAGGGTTGTTCTGATATTGCTGTTTGTAAAGGTACCTATACACCACCTCTTCCATTTCTGCATATCGTGTATCTGGTGGTGGTATTGGTCTTCGCAAAGCATCCATTTGTCGTTTTATCTCTGCAACCCTACCCTCTGTTGCCAGTCGTCTTCAGGTTTAGGAGTGACAAAGGCATCGAATGAGCTCTTCATCAACTTCTCTGTCGTCTGTGGCATTTCCTTTTTCTTCTGAGGTTCTTTAGTCATGATTCCCTTCCCTTTATTTTTGGTTTGGGAAGGCTCAGAACCTGTTGTCTGCTTTGGATTCTGTGGGATTGCTTCTGTTGGTGTGTGTGTATAGGTTTCTGTTGGTATGGGTGGGATTGCCTCTGTAGTTTTTGACACTTCAGTTTCTGAGGACTTTGGTGGCGATGGTTCTGTTGGTTTGATTGGGGATTTGGGTTCTGTAGATGTTTATTCTGTGAGCTAAGTTGAGGTTTGTGGAGGAATATCAAAACATTTGTGAGCAGAACGTTTAGATGTTTTTGGTTTGCGGGCAATAGATTTTCTTCTTGGGTGAGTTTTGGGTTAGGATTTTTGTGGAGAATGGGGAAGTTCTTCTGAGGATGAAGAAGTAAGGATTTGAACTTCAGGGACATCTTTTTCAAGGACAGAGGTGGTTTCCACAGAGGCTGGTGTTTCCTCTGTGGGTGTCTGTTGTGTTTCCTGAGTTTGGGTTTGGGTTGGTGGTGCAGAGGAAATTGGTACTGCAGGTATTGGAGGATTGCTTGCAGTTGTTTCTCTTTGATTCTCCCCTTGTTTCTCCCCCTCAGGATGATCTGATTAATCATCATCATCAGAATCATCCTGACCCTTATCTTTGTTACCTTCTGCTCTGCAAGTAGTGTCATGTTTCTTCGCCCCGGCTGCCATCATTTTGGCACAGAGATCATCACAAAGACCAAGAAGAGTTTGAACTTCGGCCTCTGTGTTGAACCGCATCTTTCCCACACTAGCCTTGAAGTCTTTTACGTAAGAAGTGTTGGCTATTGTGAAGGCTCTAATAAATTCTGACATTTGATTCAAGATGCTTTGCCCAAGTTCTGTCAACTGTGCTCTGGTCATGTAGTCGGTAGGCTTCATGGCTAGAGTAGCTTCTGTTGTTTGTTCCTGAACTTGTCGTAGAACCTTCTGTAGTTCTTCTGGAGTAATAACTTTTGATGACACTTGTTCTTTCATCTTTTCCAGATATATGTTGATTGAGTTGTTGAAGGCAGAAGTTGCAGCTTTTTCAAAATCAGCAGCAGCAGAGGCAGGTGTGGTGGCAGAAGTTGTGGCAGCATACTTCATCTGGGCTAGAGTAGATTGCAACTCTGTGGACAAGTTGTCCATTTTGGTGTTTAGTTCTGAGATGGCCTTGGATGTAACTTCTGCAAAAGATTTGAAAGAGCTTTTCAACTCATCCAATGTTTGGTTCACAGAGGTGACAAGGGTTTGGAACTCACCCCTTGATACATGTGAACTCGTGGTAACCTCTGGAGGAACACATTCGTCTCCAGAGTTTGTCCTTGTTCCTTGGACACCTTCTTTCACCCATGTTTGTACGTTGAGGCTGGAAGGATTTCCTTTTGATCCTCGAGGAGAAATATGAGTTTCAACCCCTACAGAAGTTCTGTGAAGAACATTGTCCAAATCCACTCCAGAGGTGGGTATTGGAATATCCTTCTGTTGACTCGGAGACTTGTCTAGAGTCTCTTCGTCTCTGTGCTCTCTAATCCCCTCTGAAGGGATGTTAGACCCTATTGTGGTGTGCGTGGCAGAGGAAACGAATTCCTCTGCAAGGATGTTAGGTGTGATTTGGGGAAATAAATCACGAACTATGGGTGAGTCCTTTCGAGAGGATTCCCCAGGAATGGTTTCCCCGGTTAAATTAGGCACAGAGGTTGAAAGAGCAACCTCTGGCTGGCTGGGAGAGGTTGGGATCGAGTTGTGCTGCTCTATTTCAATGATAACTTCTGCCGCTAGACCGACGGTATCAGAAATGTGGGTTGCACTAGGAGGGGGGTTGGGGATGTGTGCCATCTTCTTCTTCGGCATCTTTTTCTGCAGAACCCTCTGCTGTTTCTATCCTAACCTCTTCCTCTAATTCTATGTTTATCTCTTCTTCTGAGGTTTCCTCTATAGGCTCTACTGTTTCTGCTTCTTCTATTTAGGAATCATAAATGAAATGAGATCCTATGAGTTTTCGTACGTGAGGGTGCATGGTTTGTGTACCTTGAGCTGCAGAAATGACTTATGTTGTGCGCATAGCCTCTATAGACTGATCCAATGGTTCTGCGACCTATCCTGATGGATCTAAGGTTTGGGCAATGTCGGGATTGTTGAGGAAGGCATTGAAATCTCCCTGTTGATCTGTATAAACTATTGGGGAGGGAGGTTGCAGAGGTATAGCCTGATTTTCCTCTTCTTGTTCGACATCCTCTGTGATTACTTGCAGAGGTGATCTGGGTTTCTTCTTCTTTGACTTTCTCTTCTTTGGCTTAGGAGCTCCTTCTCTGTTGATTTGGATTTTCGTTTCTTTTGTTTAGGAGGTGAGGGAGGTGCAGAAGATCTTGTTTCTGCAGCTTGTGGTGGAGAAGAGTGTTGAGCTGCAGAGGTTGTAGTTTCCTCTGTTGGTTTTCTTTTCTTGCTCTTCTTCTTGGGTGTTGCTGCAGAGGTTTTTCTTTTCGGAGAAGAGGGGTAAATGCTTTCTCTTTGGGCTTTGAATCGGTCTTGTACTGAATAGTGTTTCTCCAAAGCTTTAGCCCAATCCTCTTCTGTCATCCTCTCAACTACATCTACACCTAAGGGGGCTCCTAGACGCGGGGGTGTCACAGGAGTTGGTTCTGGAGTCCTGTGGACGCGTATATACTCTAATTTCCTATCTCATCAGTTGCATATGCCAGAAGGTTCTTCGACAGAGGTCTGCAGTGGGGGTAACTGTCTTTATGCTCTGTAGGAGTATTTTTATTCATTGGGTAAAGCTTTACAGATGGCCCTTCCATTGACCACTTCTGCATTTGAAGTAGAGGTTCGAAGATTACTCCTAAAATTATTTGGTATTGCAGAGGAGGCAGATACCCTGGTTTGTTCCTTTTGGCCCTTTGAGTTGCGAGCTTTCTGTCGATTGTATTTACTATCTCCTGCATCATGATGGTGGCATAATCAAGTGGAATATCATAATAGATTCCATACATGATGGTCAGGATCTGGAATGAGCTTTGGTCAGGGCTACCGGTTTTTCCTGTGAGGAAACGATTCAAGATGGAGAACAGGGTATTCCACAGAGGTGGTATTCTGCCTCTGTGGAAATCATTGCGTTTCCTCAGGGTTGTGTTATACCCTAACATTTCTACGAATCGGCAGAGCTCCTCGTCCGTAGGAACCTCAGCATATTTCTTGATTCCAAGAAGACCTCTGGTTGGCAGGTTGAACTCCAGTGAGAACATGGTTCTGTTAAACATGAGTTCTAGGTAGTCAGACTTGTCTAGTTTTGAAATGTAGCCCTTTATCAAAGAATCAACTGAATCAAAACGGCAACTTTGGCAAAAATGATTCAGATATCGTGCAGGGATTTTGGTTGGGGTTTTGGAAAGGAGAGGGTATAGGAAATGATTTTCTTGATATTTAGGAGAAGAGCATGTGCTTCGCCGAAGGCTGTTGGTGAGGGTACCAGGTAGCAGTTGTTGGATTTTAGAGGTAGAACATCTTCAAAATGTTCATTGTTCAGAAAGTGTTGAAGGTTGGTGGTTGGTGCAAAGTTTGCAGAGTCGCCGGAGTTTTCTTTTTCAGCATTTGCGGCGATGTTAGGGTTTTGGGAGTGCTCTAAATGCACTGGAGAGTGATGAGGAGAGTTCGTCGGAGAGTTTTGAGCAGCGTGGGAACTGGAAGCCATTTTGCAACGTAAAATGATGATTTGAATATAGTTGCAGGTTCGTCGGAGAAGAGAGTGAGTAAAGTTTTTGTGAGGGAAGGTAACTTGGGTTTTATACTGAGTTTGTGGCCGTAGAATCTGAAAGGGTTAATATTTTGAGGTAAATAATATTTGGGGTCCGCACTTGAGTTGTTACGGCGGGTTCAACTTTCCATAGGAACGTGTTGCATGTAGGTCCAATGAAAAGATGACACGTCCTCTGTGTCAGTTATGACGAGACGTCGTGGGCGGCCTTATTAAATGCTAGGCGCATGGGCCTTTTTACCTCCATATGATTCTCAGTCGCAGAAAAGCTACCGTTACTGTTACAGAAATGCCCAAAGAAAAAACTGACAGAGGTTCTGTGATTTGAAAACTTTGTTTTTCTTGCCTCTGTAGTTTGTATCATTACAAATAAAAGTTAAAAAGCCCGTGGAGAGGATCAATAAGTTATAAGCATAGAATTTCCTTTACAGAGGTTTTTGGACCTCTGTTAGAGCCAGCAGAGGCTCTGAGACAAGAAATTTCTCATATCTAATAATTTATAAATATTTTTGATCATCCAAGTTTTTGATTGTTTTTAACAATGTTTTTAGGACCTTTTTGAAAGCTGGTGTCCTAGAAAATTGTTTTTGAAAAAGGTTTTGTGCAGCAAAAAGTCCTTTTAAAACAAGTGTTGGTCTACAAAAGTTCTTTCTTGTGGAGAGAACTCTGTAATTGATGACTTCTTTTGTAGTGTTTGTATACGATGATTCTTTTTGATTTTGATACCTAAAAAGATTTACAGAGTTTCCTAGAATTATTGATTTTAGATCAGAGCTTTTGCCTACAGAACCTCTGTTGGACTCAGCAGAGGCTCTGTGACCTTAAATTTCTAATAATGGAAAACTCAACATTCTTTTTGATCAAATTTTATTTGGAATGTGTTTAATAATGTTTCTAGAACATATTTAGAAATTTGTATCCTAGAAAATTATTTTCAAAAAGAATTTGTTCGAGATACTAACCTTTTTGTTCTTCTTTGTCCGGCAATGTTCTTTTCTTCTGTTGTTGTCATCTCTTCCTCTGGCTGGCTGGGAGGGGTTGGGATCGAGTTGTGCTGCTCTATTTCAATGATACCTTCTGCCGCTAGACCGGCGGTATCAGAAATATGGGTTGCACTAGGAGGGGGGTTGGGGATGTGTGCCATCTTCTTCTTCGGCATCTTTTTCTGCAGAACCCTCTGCTGTTTCTATCCTAACCTCTTCCTCTAATTCTATGTTTATCTCTTCTTCTGAGGTTTCCTCTATAGGCGCTACTGTTTCTGCTTCTTCTCTTTAGGAATCATAAATGAAATGAGATCCTATGAGTTGTCGTACGTGAGGGTGCATGGTTTGTGTACCTTCAGCTGCAGAAATGACTTATGTTGTGCGCATAGCCTCTATAGACTGATCCAATGGTTCTGCGACCCATCCTGATGGATCTATGGTTTGGGCAATGTCGGGATTGTTGAGGAAGGCATTGAAATCTCCTTGTTGATCTGTATAAACTATTGGGGAGGGAGGTTGCAGAGGTATAGCCTGATTTTCCTCTTCTTGTTCGACATCATCTGTGATTACTTGCAGAGGTGATCTGGGTTTCTTCTTCTTTGACTTTCTCTTCTTTGGCTTAGGAGCTCCTTCTTCTGTTGATTTGGATTTTCGTTTCTTTTGTTTAGGAGGTGAGGGAGGTGCAGAAGATCTTGTTTCTGTAGCTTGTGGTGGAGAAGAGTATTGAGCTGCAGAGGTTGTAGTTTCCTCTGTTGGTTTTCTTTTCTTGCTCTTCTTCTTGGGTGTTGCTGCAGAGGTTTTTCTTTTCGGAGAAGAGGGGTAAATGCTTTCTCTTTGGGCTTTGAATCGGTCTTGTACTCAATACTGTTTCTCCAAAGCTTTAGCCCAATCCTCTTTTGTCATCCTCTCAACTACATCTACACCTAAGGGGGCTCCTAGACGCGGGGGTGTCACAGGAGTTGGTTCTGGAGTCCTGTGGACGCGTATATACTCTAATTTCCTATCCTCATCATTTTCATATGCCATAAGGTTCTTCGACAGAGGTCTGCAGTGGGGGTAACTGTCTTCATGCTCTGTAGGAGTATTTTTATTCATTGGGTAAAGCTTTACAGATGGCCCTTCCATTGACCACTTCTGCATTTGAAGTAGAGGTTCGAAGATTACTCCTGAAATTCTTTGGTATTGCAGAGGAGGCAGATACCCTGGTGTGTTCCTTTTGGCCCTTTGAGTTGCGAGCTTTCTGTCGATTGTATTTACTATCTCCTGCATCATGATGGTGGCATAATCAAGTGGAATATCATAATAGATTCCATACATGATGGTCAGGATCTGGAATGAGCTTTGGTCAGGGCTACCGGGTTTTCCTGTGAGGCAACGATTCAAGATGGAGAACAGGGTATTCCACAGAGGTGGTAGTCTGCCTCTGCGGAAATCATTGCGTTTCCTCAGGGTTGTGTTATACCCTAACATTTCTACGAATCGGCAGAGCTCCTCGTCCGTAGGAACCTCAGCATATTTCTTGATTCCAAGAAGACCTCTGGATGGCAGGTTGAACTCCAGTGAGAACATGGTTCTGTTAAAAATGAGTTCTAGGTAGTCAGACTTGTCTGGTTTTGAAATGTAGCCCTTTATCAAAGAATCATCTGAATCAAAACGGCAACTTTGCCAAAATTGATTCAGATATCGTGCAGGGATTTTGGTTGGGGTTTTGGAAAGGAGAGGGTATAGGAAATGATTTTTCATGATATTTAGGAGAAGGGCATGTGCTTCGCCGAAGGTTGTTGGTGAGGGTACAAGGTAGCAGTTGTTGGATTTTAAAGGTAGAACATCTTCAAAATGTTCTTTGTTCAGAAAGTGTTGAAGGTTGGTGGTTGGTGCAAAGTTTGCAGAGTCGCCGGAGTTTTCTTTTTCAGCATTTGCGGCGATGTTAGGGTTTTGGGAGTGCTCTGAATGCACTGGAGAGTGATGAGGAGAGTTCGCCGGAGAGTTTGGAGCAGCGTGGGAACTGGAAGCCATTTTGCAACGTAAAATTATGATTTGAATATAGTTGCAGGTTCGTCGGAGAAGAGAGTGAGTAAAGTTTTTGTGAGGGAAGGTAACTTGGGTTTTATACTGAGTTTGTGGCCGTAGAATCTGAAAGAGTTAATATTTTGAGGTAAATAATATTTGGGGTCCGCACTTGAGTTGTTACGGCGGGTTCAACTTTCCATAGGAACGTGTTGCATGTAGGTCCAATGAAAAGATGACACGTCCTCTGTGTCAGTTATGACGAGACGTCGTGGGCGGCCTTATTAAATGCTAGGCGCGTGGGCCTCTTTACCTTCATATGATTCTCACTCGCAGAAAAGTTACCGTTACTGTTACAGAAATGCCCAAAGAAAAAACTGACAGAGGCTCTGTGATTTGAAAACTTTGTTTTTCTTGCCTCTGTAGTTTGTATCTTTACAAAGAAAGTTTAAAAAGCCCATGGAGAGGATCGATAAGTTATTAGCATAGAATTTCCTTTACAGAGGTTTTTGGACCTCTGTTAGAGCCAGCAGAGGCTCTGAGACAAGAAATTTCTCATATCTAATAATTTATAAATATTTTTGATCATCCAAGTTTTTGATTGTTTTTAGCAACGTTTTTAGGACCTTTTTGAAAGCTGGTGTCCTAGAAAATTGTTTTTAAAAAAGGTTTTGTGCAGCAAAAAGTCCTTTTAAAACAAGTGTTGGTCTACAGAAGTTCTTTCTTGTGGAGAGCACTCTGTAATCGATGACTTCTTTTGTAGTGTTTGTATGCGATGATTCTTTTTGATTTTGATACCTAAAAAGATTTACAGAGTTTCCAAGAATTATTGATTTTAGATCAGAGCTTTTGCCTACAGAACCTCTGTTGGACTCAGTAGAGGCTCTGTGACCTTAAATTTCTAATAATGGAAAACTCAACATTCTTTTTGATCAAATTTTATTTGGAATGTGTTTAATAATGTTTCTAGAACATATTTAGAAATTTGTGTCCTAGAAAATTATTTTCAAAAAGAATTTGTTCGAGGTACTAACCTTTTTGTTCTTCTTTGTCCGGCAATGTTCTTTTTTTCTGTTGTTGTCATCTCTTCCTCTGCTCCCCCTTGACTTATAAATCTCTGTAGATTAAGCAAGGTTTCCTTTTGCTCCCCCTTGATCTAATTATCCTCTGTAGATCAAGTTCGTTTTCCTCTGCTCCCCCTTGACCTATGCTTGGTTCAAATAATTTAGAAGTAAATGAATATAACATAGGTCGTGTATCAGAGGTTCTGTAAGGATCTTCAGATGATCTGAGGAGACTTTACAGAATCTCTGTTACTTTTCAGAAAGGAGTTTAGTAGTATTTACATACAAAGTAATAAACAAAACAGAAAATATACATACTGTATAATATAAAGATAAAGATACTTACAAAGGTTAATCCATATTTATCATTCCTAATTTACCCACCAAGTAAAGGAATCTTTTCTCATCAAGTGCCTTGGTGAATAAATCAGCAAGCTGAAATTCTGTTGGTACAAAATGCATCTCGATGGTTTGATTTTCCACATGATACTTTAGAAAGAGATACCTGATATCTATGTGCTTTGTCTTTGAATGATGTACTGGATTTGCAGAGATGGCAATCGCACTTTTGGAATCACAGAAGATGGGGATTTTGCAGATGATGTGACCAAAGTCTTTCAGCTGAGTTTTCATCCACAGAACTTAAGAGCAACAGCTAGCAGCAGCAACGTATTCAGCTTCTGCCGTAGATGTTGAGACACAATTCTGTTTCTTAGAAGTCCAGCTTACTAATTTCCCACCTATGAATTGACAACTCCCAGATGTACTCTTTCTGTCGAGTTTGCATCCTCCATAATCTGAATCTGTGTAGGCCTTTAGTCCAAAACCAGAGTTCTGCGGATACCAGAGGCCAAGATTTTTGGTCCCTCTGAGATATCTGAAGATTCTCTTTACAACAATATAATGTGTCTTTTTAGGATTAGCTTGATATCTTGCACAAAGACATGTGGCATGCATTATGTCAGGTCTACTGGCCGTTAAGTATAATAAAGACCCAATCATTCCTCTGTAAAGCGTGCATTCAACATATATGCCATTTGGATCTAAAAAGAGTTTATTTCCAGTGGCCATTGGGGTTTTCATGACAGAGGCATCAGAGAGGCTGTATTTTTCAAGTATGTCAGAGACATATTTTGATTGATTTATGAAAATTCCTTCTGATGTTTGTTTGACTTGAAGTCCGAGGAAAAAGGTTAATTCTCCCATCATACTCAATTCAAACTCACTTTGCATGAGTTTTTCAAAATCTTTACATTTTTGTGTATTTGTAGACCCAAAAATAATATCATCTACATATATTTGTACAAGAATAAGCTCATTTCCTTCACCTTTAAAGAATAAAGTTTATCAGTGGTACCTCTTTTGTAGCCGTTATTGAGAAGAAAAGTGGAAAGTCTTTCGTACCATGCTCTTGGAGCCTGTTTCAGTTCATATAGAGCTTTGTCGAGGTGATAGACATACCTTGGGTATTTTGAGCTTTCAAATCCTTGTGGTTGTTGGACGTATACTTCTTCTTGAATTTCACCATTGAGAAAGGCAGATTTTACATCCATTTGATATACTTTAAAGCCTCTGTGGGCTACGAAGGCTAAGAAAATTCTTATTGCTTCGAGCCGTGCAACAGGGGCAAAAGTTAAATCGTAATCGATGCCCTCTTCTTGGCGATATCCCTTGGCCACCAGTCTTGCTTTATTTCGAATGATCACTCCATCTTCATCCTTTTTGTTTCTGAAGACCCATTTAGTCCCTATGGCCTGTTTCCCTCGTGGCAGAGGTACTAGAGTCCAGACTTTGCTTCGTTCAAACTGCATAAGCTCTTCTTGCATAGCATCCACCCAGTTTGGGTCGTCCAGGGCCTCAGAAATCTTTTTCGGTTCGATCACACTAATAAAGTTGGTAAAGAAACAAAAATTTGCAGAAGCAGATCTTGTTTTTACCTTATCAGAGGGATTATCGATGATTTGTGTTTGAGGATGGCTTTTTGTCCATTGAGTTGTTCGTGGAAGATGATCATTTGAGTCATCAAGTTGAACTTCTGTAGTTGAAGTGGTTGATGGTTCAGCTTCTGTAGGAATGGGTATCAAGGTTGGGATTTCCTTCTCTGTAGGTATTGTGGTTTCATCTTCACTTCCCTCTGGTGTTCCTTCTGTTGTTGCTTCCTCTGATTGTGTGACCAGAGCCTATGTCCAGCAGCTTAGCAACTTATTGTTCTGCACATTGGATCAAAATCTGCTTCTGGTCATCTATTAAACAACTTCTGCCCGAACAGAAGTCTTCTAGATCTGGACAGGTTTTCTGTGAGCTCAGAGGCTCTGGTCGATCTCTGTGATCTACTTCTTCACATGTTTGAGCTTCTCTCATAAGTGAGTACTCTGTACAGATCATACACAGCCTCTGATCTTGTTCAAGCTCAACTTTCTGAATAGCAGATGTAGTCTGGACAGCTGCACCTTCTATGCCGATGCGAAAAGCCTTCTGCTTCCGTTTTACAACTCTTGCAATCAGCAGCTTTGATCTACTGCAGCAACTTAATCAGCGGCAACTTAATAGCATTTAGCAGCAACACAACAGCATCACAGCAGCATCACAGCAAACAGCAGCTTAAATAGCTGCTTAATAGCTCTGGACAGCTGCAAAACAGCAGCAACTTATTGATTAAGCTCTGCTGGACAGCTGCTTAATCTGTTGCACACTTCTTTTGGACAGATCCAGATCGATGTTTGAATTGCCACAGAGGTTCTGGACAACTTCACAGAGCTTCTGTGGTTAAGCTCTGCGTTCGGTTGCTTCTGATCTGTTTGACGTATTTGCGCAAACTGATCAAGTTCTAAAAATGATGCACATGACCCCAAGCTCTGTCGTTGACTTCTGCAGCAATATGAATTTGGACAGAGCATAAATCTGAATGGTTTCTTCACAGATTTGTATATGTTTAGAGCAGCTATGGTTGAGTCTCTTGGACAACCTTCGATGCCACACCACAGAGGCTCTGTGAAGCCTTAAAGAGGCTCTGTACACATCAGCAAAAACAACCTCTGTGATCTGATTTCCACTCTGAATCAAGTTGTCTAACATTAGTCTACAGAGGACTGGACAGCCTCTGCAGTTCATCACTTCGGAATGCTTCTGGATAGCCTCAGAGGTTCTGTGGTTTTCCTCAGAGGCTTTGTGAACTGCCTCAGAGGCTCTGTGAATAAGAGCTCTGATTTGTTTTCTCCCCCCCCCCCCCCCCCCCCCCCAATTGTTGGATCCCAGATACAACAAGTAACAATAATAATAGCAGTAATCTTTGTATTGACTGATAAAGAGGAGTTTACAAGATATGATTGATGAACACTCTTTTTTTTAAGCTCTCTCTTTCTCTTTACGTATGAATATATTGAAATAGAGGCTTAACCTAAAATATCTCTCAAACAAGAATTTATAACCAATACTAGAATTGGTTATTTACAATTTTACCCTTGACACTCAACAAATACAAATAAGTCCTTGACACTATTTCTTTATAAAACATTCATATAAATTAGGGGCTAATTAAAGCTAACAATCTCCCCATAATATTTTATAAATAAAGCATCATCTTTTAGTCTCCCCATTGCTTTCTTTATAGGCGTTGGTGTGTCAATCTTCAAGTCTTGTGAGTCTTCTTTTCCTGATCTTCCACAATGTCAGTTGCTTTAGTTTATTTTTAACTCCCCCTTGATCTTTGCCTACTCCCCCTTGAATGTTGCTTTTCCTTTTTGATCTCGGTTGTCTTCCAAAGATTAAACTCAAACAATCAGAGAACGATTTGATGTGCGGAAGCTTGTATAACCAGTTTGAGTAGTAACCGATAGTAGATAAACAGCTAGGAGATGAAGAGTAGCAAATACATTCTGCTCATGAGAATCTGCATTTAAAGAATAAGTAACCAGGGGGTAATCATCTAACATAGAAGCACAATAGCAACTATTATCACAACAATTTATAAAAAATTGTGTGGCCTATGCTCAGAGTTGGCAAGGATGAAGCTCTGACAGGACTTCCAGTTATCATTGGAGTAAATTAATAAATAAACTTCTCAAACTGTTCTTGTCAATATCACATAGATAAGCATGTGGAATCACAAAGATTCGTGATATTGTGTGGAAGAGAATATAATATTATCTATTAAGCTCAAAAGTGTGTAAACTGTTTGGACACAACAGGTATCCACAGACTCAATGTGCATGAGTGAAGTGTGAAGGTGGGGCAACTTTCCTTCTTTTCAATATCCAACCTTTCAAAGAAAGATCAGATAGCATATGTGCTGCTTCCCCGTGGAAAAGTGAAACAGTTCCTTGTGGAGAAGGAAGTGAGTAGCTGGTGGGGTTAATTCAAGAGTTGGCATGGGCTAACTGCCTGTTTCAATGATAATCACCAAAGAATTGTGACAAATCAGTAATGTGGCTTGCCCGGCTCAGAAAAAGTTAGTGCAGAGTTGTATAATTCTTTTGACTCTGTTCTCACACCCTCTTTCTTTTTATCATTTAGCTCACATCTAACCAAACTCTCTTTTCATTTTTACCTCTTAAGCACAATGAGAAAAACTCAGATGAGTTGTCTCCCCCACTCTTTAATGTAAACCATTTACCTCTTAATCAATCAAGGTTTACTTCGTTGGTAGGAAACACAAGTTTAAGTGAATCCATAGAAGTTCTATATATGCTCACACAATGATCCCATGAAATTGTTGTCCTAAAGATTGTATTGTTCCACACACTGACTCTTTGAAGTCTCAGAAAAACATTTAAAATCCAACTTCTATATTTGAAAAAGCATTTTGACATCTAGAAGTGGTTTGACCATTTGAAAGAGGTTTTATCATTTTAAAGATGGCCATTCTCTAAAAAAGATGAAAGGTTTAGAGATTTTACCTTTGCATGAATATGGTCAGATTGGCATTCTCTCCCTCAAATTGAGCAATAAATCTCATTTAGGCTCAACTTGTAATCAGATATCCTGTAAGAATCAAAAAGTGTTGGTAATTGTCTTTGATGATTCCACATTTGTTAGGAATATCCAGAAGAACAGTTAATTAAAATCAAAAGGAAACATGGTGCTGGGGTTAGAGATTAGAAATACCAGTCAAAGTATGATCTGTTGAGGTACTGGTCCTACACTGATGTGTGTAGAAACAAAATTCTGATCTAATTATGGCAATGGATAGAGTGAAGTGATGCTTTCTATCCAGCAAGTATCTACTGACTTTGACACAGATTCTGACAATTAAGCATACTGATTCAGACCAATCTCAAAACAAGAAAAAGTTTCATCTTTGTCCTATGAGTTCAACGCAACTGGACTCATGCGAATACGAGCACCGAGTAAAAAGTTGTGCGCGTATTTCTGAAGCAGCGCAAAGCTGACAACAAGTACTAAGACGTTGGTCTACGGGCTCTGAGGTTCTGTCGCAGAGGTTCAGTCCACAGAGGCTCTGTCGGGTTTCACAGAGGCTATGTGGTGAACAGTACCACAGAGGGTGATCGCAAAATTCTGAGCCAAAGCTTTTGTTGTCGCCAGAAGTTGGTCTGAGAGATCGACAAAGAATGATCGCGGCTTGATAAACGCTTGACAAAGGCTCGGCAGAGGTTTGTCGCTGCTCGGCAGAGGTTGATCTCTGTGCGACAGAGGTTGATCAAGTGCTGACAGAGGTCTTCTTTATGATCTGCATGAACTTTGATCTTCAAGACTGCTTCTGATCACTGAACCTGCTGCACATCCTCTGTTGGATTTAGAATTTAGATACCCTCTGTTGCAGAATCTTTTGTCGTCGTATCGTCTGTTAGATTTTCAGTACCTGTAGTATTTGTAGAAGAGGATGAGAGATTAAATGGATCAGACAGAGAGATACTTACTTCGTTTACAGGTGATTCTGCATAGGTGCCTTTTGTTCCAGCAGAGGGATCAACGTCATTGTTGAACATCTCTTGAAATAGAAGACATAAATCTTCATTTGTTTTTTAGATGCCAGAGGTTTCCATGTTTAGCTCGAGTTCTGAACTGAGTTGTTCAGAAGTCTTTTGGAAAGAGTCATCAAATAACACATTGATGCTTTCTACTATCGTGCGTGACTTCAGAAGGTAAACTCTGTAGGCTTTGGAAGCGGCAGAGTACCCGATGAACTTGCCTTTGTCAGCCTTCTCTTCAAACGTTCCTCTTGAGTCTCTGTCGTTTAAGACAAAGCATTTGCATCCAAACACATGGAGAAACTTGATGTTTGGTCGTCGTTTGTTGATCAGTTCATAAGGAGTATTGATGTGTCTTTTCACGATTGTTGAACGATTTTGGGTATAGCAAGCTGTTGAAATTGCTTCTGCCCAAAAGGTCATTGGTAATCCACATGCAGAAAACATGGTTCTTGCAGCCTCCACTAGCGTGCGGTTCTTTCGTTCGACCACGCCATTCTGTTGTGGGGTGCGAGCGGCAGAGAAGTTCTGGGATATTCCTTCTTCTGTGAGATAGGCTTCAATGACAGAGTTTTTGAATTCTGTGCCATTGTCACTTCGTAACTTCAGAATTCTGCACTCATAAAGAACTTGGATTCTTTTCATTAGATTAATCAAGATGCATGGAACATCTGATTTCTTTTTGACAAATTCAACCCATGTAAATCGTGAAAACTCATCAATTAAGACAAGTATATATTTCATGCCACCTAGGCTCTGTATAGCGATTGGACCGCAGAGGTCGACGTGAAGCATGTACAGAGGTCTAGGACAAGACACATCAGTTTTGCCTTTGTGGGAAGCTCTTTTGAGTTTTCCCATTTCACAGGCAGAGCATAAATGATCCTTATTGAACATAACATTTGGTAAACCTTTGACCAGATCAAGTTTTACCAGTTTATCTAGAGTATGAAAGTTTAAGTGACAGAACCTGTTGTGCCATAGCCAGGCTTCTTCACTTTTGCTTGCAACAAGACAAATGTTGTCCTTGTTTTTGGCATTGAATTTCATTAGATACAGATCACCTTTTCTTTTGGCTCGCAGAAGTTCAATTCATGTGTCTTCACTTAGTAGAGAGCAAAATGTTCTTTTGAACAGTACATCGAATCCTGTGTCACAAAGTTGGCTTACACTGAGTAGGTTGTGTTTTAGGCCATCCACATATTCAACTTTGTGTACTGTGATATTCTCTTTCTTTATGACTCCATAGCCTTTGATATGCCCCTTTTTGTTATCTCCAAAAGTCACTGATCCACCATCTTGTTTTTCTTGGAATGTGGATAGAAGACTTCTGTTGCCAGTCATGTGCCTTGAACATCCGGAGTCTAGATACCATATTGGCACAATCTGCTTCTACAAAACAATCACAGAGATTTAGGTACCCATATCCACATGGGTCCAGTTTCGTCAGAATTTTTCAAGTTTGCCTTGGCATTCTTGAAATGCATTTTATTTTTTGTTGAAGAATCAGTTTGTTTCTCTTTTATATTTGATTTAGCTGCAGAGAGAAAACAATTTGAACTACAGAAATGTTTATTTAACCTGAACATTAGATCAAAGCAATGACAATATTGAACATCAGAGGTGATTTGCTTGAAATTTTCATTGAAAGCTTTAAACTGGGCCACAGAGGCATACATTCTATTCTAGCATATGGCTTCCTATTACAAGAAGATTTATGTAGATTAGATTTTTGGCAAAAATCTTTGTTTGTAGCAGCCTTCTGTGAGTCCCTTCTGTGGTGAACTTCTGTTGATTTCATTGTCACAGATGAAAAAGATTTGTTAGGTTTTGTCCATTTACCCTTTTGTTGCCATGTTGGTTTCTCTTTTATTTTTAAGGGTTTTAAAATTTTTGAATCTTTTAGATTTTGAGAGGACATTAACTTCTCTTGTTTTAACTTTTCAAGCTCAATGGAGGTTTTGGCTTTTATGCACATATTCATAAAGTCAGGACAGATAGGAATTCCAGTGATTTTCTCTTTTGGAGAAATAGTTCGGTTAAGAACTTCAGGGGTTTGTTTAACAACCTCTGTGTCACAAGGAAACTTTTCTATTCTGTCAGCCTCTGATTCGTCAGATGATGAATCGTCCTTATATACAGAGGTTGAGTCATCAATATTTCTTTCGACAGAGGCTGGACTTTCCGAGCATGTGTCATACTTGCTTTCTTCCTCTGAAAGATTACTTTCTAAGTCAACAGAGGTGTCTGACAAGATCTCTTCAGAGAGTTTTTGATCTACAGAAGGTGTATATGAATTTTTGAACATATCTATTTTCCCAATTTCCATAATTTCCTTTTCGATTATATTTCTTAGTTTTTCTTCTGAAAGGTTTGGTTTAAGCTCAAGTTCTTCTGCAGATAATTTCTTTTCAGAATCTATTGTGCAGACAAAGGCAACTTGAGTTTGAGTCTCTGGTTTACCAAACTTAAAGATTCCTATCTGATCTTGAGTTTTCAGATAACTCTTTGGTTTGTATCCTCTTTTGACAGAGGCTGAAGGTGATAAGTCTGTGTTTTCAAAGCACACATTTATCATCTTCAGGGGTTTCCTTAAGTGAGGTTCCCCAGAGACTTTTACTCTCTTACTTACAGAGATTAAGTTTGGAAAATTAGGTTTGTTGACTTTTCCTACTGTAAATAGAGATGACAGAGGTTTATTCTTCTTGTTTTCTGTACCTTCATTAATATCACTGTACCCAATACCTCGCCTTCCTATTTGAGTATTTATTTTCTCATAAACCTTTTGAGCATCACGATAATTTTTAATTAAAACATCTCTTCTAAGTAGATCTTGCCAACAGATATGTTTTTATAGAAACAATACAAACTATCAAATAAACAGTATATGAAGAACAGATGAATATCTCAAAGTTTACTGTATTTGATGAAGAACACTAACAATAGATTTGACGTTAATTGTGTGTGTGTGTTTTTCTTGTATATGAACTTGTTATCAGATTGATTGTTAGGAAGAACTCAACATGAGTCTTCCTTTTATACTACCACAAAAGAACTATTCTAGACAAAAGGACTAATGCTACAGGAAAGAAGGGATGGCATGAACAGTTGTAAACCTGCATGCATTAAATGCGCTAATATCAACTTGCAAGGATGCCTATTAGAGTTTGACACATTTTTGTTGTCGGACCATTCCTTGTACAAGTTGATGAACGGACCCTGGAACAGCAGCAAGATATTTCTGTAACAGTGGTAAGATATTTCGCCAACAGTGGCAAGATATTATAAATATCTTCCAAATCTTCAGTCTTAACCGCAGAGGCTCTGTCAAGGGTGACAGAGGTTTTGCGGCTCGGACCTTGGTGAGCATTCTTCTGTAGATTCTTCTTTGGTCCTTTGTGAGTAGTCTTCTGTAGATTCTTCTTGGGACTTGGTGTTCCTTGAATGATCGTTTGCTTTTGCAGAGCTTCTGTGGAACTCTTTCATACTTAGCATATTTTTCAATACTTCTAGTATTATGAATATTTTGAGCTAACACGTGTGCTCAAATGCGAGAGAGAAAATGCAGAAGTAGATGAGAATGCAGTTGTATAGCTAGATGAATTCGTCCCTTTGCTCGAGGTTAGAGCACGCCTTTATATAGGTTTCGCCGGTCATTAATGTGCTTTAATGGTTGGTCTTGTAACCGCTGCCGACATTAAATGCGCTTTGATGATTGGCTTTGTAACCGTTGTCGAGTCTTTAATGTCATTAAGAGCTCGACCGTTATTGACCGTTGTACCATAATGGCTTGTAGACCTGCATTAATGAACAAAAGAAAATAGCTATTGACTGTTAACAGTTAGTATAATCGTACGACCGTCTTGAGTCTTGGACGTCGGTCGTATGGAACTTACGACTGTTGCCGACATACAAGACCATGTATATGACGGTAAACGTCTTGTAAGACCTTATTTTAATATAAGAATAGTCTTATGACAATGTCGTAAGACCAGGTCGCAGGACCAGGATGATATAAGATCGACGACAGGAGACTGTTGACGTAAGTCCGACGGGTCGTAACTGGTGACATAAGACTGGCGACATAAAACTAGTGACGTAAGACTAGTAACGTTTGACTTGTGACATGTAACACGCGACACATGTAACATGCGATGTGTGTCGAGCGATCATGAGATGTAAAGTTACTATCCTGAGTGACTATTGACACAGGATGTCGTTTAATAACCAACTATCATATGTCGGGGATATGGCAATAATGGGTATTACCATTGTCGGTCGGGGGTATGACTTTTGTAGATATTAGGGTAATCAAGGTCCACGGGTCATGTCGAGGGAATTTCCCAAGTCGGTCGAGGGTGTGATTTTTTACCCAAACACTTACCCCCGAGATCAGAATTTCAAAGCCATTGGAATTTCAGATCTCGCACCAAAGTAAAATGATGAGTCGTGTCACTTCTGCTGATTGGATCATTAGAAGAAAACCGACTTGGTCAGCAAAAATCGCGAGACCAGTCGAGAGTGTTAAGTAAGTTGCGATGATCGAAAGATGATCTTTAATGCACGAGGTACTTGTGGCATTCATCCACTAATGTGAAGGATGAAAAATTTAACGACGATCATAAGACGACCTTAAAATATAAGGAACTGACGATGATCGTAAGACGATCTTTATCAAAATGAGACGTATGGGACGGGAGACAATCGTAAGACGATTGGGCCGAAATAATGCTTGGCGGCGATCATAAGATGATCGAACCAAGATAAAATTTAAGAATCTTGTGATACAGTCGTTAAAGACTTATGTTCTGGCCTTTCGAGCCGATACGGTCGTTATAAACTTTTGATCTGGCGTTTAGAGCCAATAGGGTAGTTAGAGACCTATGATCTGGCATTTGCAGCCGATACGGTCGTTAGAGACCTATGATCTGGCGTTTACAGCCGATACGGTCGTTAGAGACCTAAGATCTGGCATTTACAGCCGATACAGTCGTTAGAGACCTTTGGGCTAGCGTTCATAGCCGATACGGTCGTTGGAGACCTTTGATCTGGCGTTCCGAGCCGATACGGTCGTTAGAGACCTATGTTACGTTGTGTAAGTTTTGCTTTAGCGTTAATCGGTAAAAAAAATTACCTTTCTATTGAACCTGATGAAAGTACAGGATCTAATCTTACAATCAATATAGAAAGCAGTAATTGAGAAATTGTATGATCAAGCCCAATTGTATTCAGTGATGAACAGGATTACAAATCTAAGAGAGAGAGAATCTCAAAGATTACAAAGAATGAATACAAAGATATACGGGAAAATCAATCAGTTAGCTACGTAGTGCTAACCACTCTATTTATACTGCAACGGACATGTTAAAGCTACAGTACAAATAAGAAAGACTAATAAGAACATAACACGTGTCCTAATTAGTTTACTAAATACTAAGTAAAGTATGTAGTCATAAGTTCTGAACAGGTAGTTCAGAACTTCTGAACATTCTTCTGATAACGCTTCTCAGAGCTTTTGACTCTTTCTCTCAGAACTCTGACTTCTCTTCTCAGATATCTGACTCTTCTACTCAGACCATCTAAGTCTTCTTATCAGATCTTCAGCACTTGGTTTATTGACAAAACTTCAGATCTAACAATCTCCCCCTTTTTGTCAAATAAACTTGAATTTTGCATCATCTAGTTCTTTCAGAGCAGGAACAATTTTCTGAAGTAGCACATTCCTCAGATTAAGCCTCTTATCAATTTTGACAATGATTTCTTGAATATATCAACTTGCTGATTGATTACTTCTTGAGTTATGTTTGCTTCCTTCACTTTCAACATCTTTTTCTCCAAATTGTGCTTTATGATTCTTAAAGTTCCAGAACAGTATTTTGCAGTTTCCTTTGCTCTGAAGAAGATCTTTCCACTTTTGTTTTTCAAAAATACTCCCAAATCTGGATATTTGTGAACACTTCCAGTCTTTAACATCCTTTTCTGCTCATGGTCTGTATTGGGATTTGCCAGATAAACACATGACTTTTGTAAATACAGAGCTATTTGGAAATCTGTATAACAGTGCCACCTTAAGATATAGAACATTGCCTCAATCACCACACTTCTTGCCTTCCTTTCATTTCTGTCTTTGCTTGACTCTTTGAAGCATAGAAAGTTGTGTAATCTGTAGAAGTCAACCACTGATAGTTTCTCAAAATCTGCATCAGTAAACTAATAAACCTAGCCATCTTCTCTCATAACTTCAAAGGATAAGTACTCCATCTTTCTGAAATTCTTAACCTTCAATTCTCTGATTCCAGTGATTAGAAAATCTGAGTAAACAGCTTGCTTTGTTTTGCCAAGACATCTTGATTTTTCAGCCAACCAGATCTGAGTCTCCTTAGGTCTATCATAATACACGTCCAAGAATTGTACTTCTTTTGGTTTGAAGAACTCAGGCAAATCAAATTCAAGAAAGTATCCATTTAGATCAATGGATATTTCATCCTCTTTGGGTTCAGACTGTTCAGCTTGATCAAAACTAGTTATCTGCACATTCTGAGGTGTTGTGTCCTGGACTTCTTCAACTTCATCTGACAGAATTTCATTCACTTCATACTCAGCAGGAAACACAAAATCACTATGTAACATCTTCTTGGGATTAACTTCAGATAGTAACCATTCATCACAACTTCTGATCTTTCTTCTGAGATTCAACCTTCTTTTCATAGACTTTACACACCTTTTCTTTAAATTCTTTCTTTCAGTTTTAGCACTTACTTCCATTTCAATCAGTAACCAACTCAGAGTTGCATCACTATATTTTACCAGTTCTTTCAGTTTGAACATTTCAAGTCTCTCTTGAACTTTATATGCAAACCCTTCAGATTCCATTCCTTCATTTACAAATCCCTTTATACACACATCAAATCCTGCAATATTTGTTGGACACCTCAGATTGCACTTCTCTTTTCTTCCTTCAATGGCTAGTTGAAAATCATATAAGTACATGTTTCTGACATAGATACCCAGAAGTCTTCTGCATTCAATTTCCATCAAGGCTTCTTCAGTACTAGAGAAGAACTTGACTAGAAAGATCTGATCATCAAGTGTTAGTCTGTGGAAATCAAAACTGGACATGAAAACCTTTGTATTCCTTTCTTTCAGCACTTCCATTCTTACAAATATCAAACCATTGAATTCTTCTTGTTGGAACATTAGAACTTTCTCAATTCTTTTCTGGATATGCAGTCTTGAGTCAGGAATTCTGAATCTGGTTGAGGCTTCTGTATAAATCATCTGAGCTCTTTCATCAATGAAACCATCAACATTGCTCTCTAAAAGCTCATATTCTCCTTCTGTGTGGTAGAGGTTTTCATACATTTCCTCAGGAAAAATGTCATCATGAAATTGTCTGGCCAAAGGTACATCACTTAATTCTAGGATAAAATCACATATGGGTTCTTCTAAAATCTGTAAGTTAATCTTGGGAATCTCAATTGGTTTTCTGAATACATACTCAGAGGGCATGAAGTAATCTTCTAGTTTCTCATATTCTTCTTCTATGTTCATCTCATCAGCATAGTTATATCTTAACTCATGCTTAAAATTCTGAGAATAACCAACAGTTCTATCTTCTTCTCCCAACAAATCAATAGGCCTTATCAGTTTTAACCCTTGTTGAATTTTCTGAACATTAAGTGCTTTGACTACCTCACTTTGCATTCTTCTGATCAATTCTTCACTCAGCCTCCTTTCTTCTGATTCAGAATTCATCACATTTTCTTTGTTATACACCACAATATCTGTACACATGTTGACCACTTCACTTTGCACTGTCTTTTCTGATCTTAATACAGATTCCTCAATAGCTTCAGTTTCATCTGAGTTTCCTTCCATCTCTGTGTCTAAGTTCAATTCCTCTGTTTTATCTGAATCACCACCATCTGTACTTTCCAACTCCATTTCCTCTGTATCTGAGCTATCAATCTGAACTATCTGAGTTATTTCCTTTAAATTTTCCTGTGTTTGATCTTCTGAACTTTTTGTACTGGCTAAATGCATATCTGCTATCTCAAAATCTTCTATGCCAATATCATCATCAGAACTTAACCTCTGTCTTTTCTCCCCCTTTTGATGATCATGAGGCTCATTATCATCAAACTTTCTCTTTAAGTTCTGATTAGAAGTACCTTCAGGTTCAGCTTCTACAATAGGAATAGGATCAAGAGGCTTTGAAGTAGAAGCCAGTGATACACTCAGTGCTTTCAGTATAGATTCCTGCATACCTTGCATTTGGTTTAACATATCTTTTTGAAAACCAGACATTATATCCATGATCTCCTTTTTGTGAGAATCCAAGGATTTCTTTACATCATCTACTTTGGTTTCAACAGAAATCAACTTTTTCTCCAACACAACTTTCAAATCTGACATCTCATCATTCAAATCCTCCACTTTCTTCTCCAAATTTTCTACTTTTTCCCCCATCTCCTTGTTTTGTTTCTGAATCTTTTCAAATTCAGAAGTTTCTAACAGTGAACCTGAACCAACAGATGGTCCAGTTTTCATGTGCCCAGAGGGCTCATGGCCTGTAGATAACACAAAGTCATCTTGCACAACAGATGCACGTTTGAATGAGGCTTTTGTAATGTTTAACTCACCAGGACTTCCATCCAATCCTCGACATCCAACATTAGGTATGTCTATGAATGTTGTTTCAGGAATACGAAATTCCTGATTTTTGCAAGTGTCAGAAGGAATTTCAGGCTCAATATGAATAGGACTGTGATATTCAGACTCAATGTGTTGAAAAATAGATTGGAATTTATCACCTCCCTCCAAATGAGTTTGGGATGGTTTCCCTGATTTGTGTGAAACAGTAGCATGTTGAAATGCTTCTGAGGGGGTATGGATGGGTTGTTCAAGATCCACCACTAGGTCCATGGTGTTTGTTTCAATATTGGACACCAAGAGATGTGAACCAATAGCATTTGTGGTTACCTGGCCAAGATTAGCTGGTTCAGAGGCATCTCTTTCTGTTTGAACCTCTGTTGACAATCTCTCATCCTCACCACTCTCATTCTGTTTTTCCTCACTGAGTCTAACCAAGCTTTCAGAATTTTCCCCCTCAAGTCTCTCAGAATGTTCACCCATCTGAACATCCTCCCCCTCTCTAATTCGACTAGACCCCTCACCTCTTTTCTCAGGTTGGTCCTCTTGGGTAGGGATTTGAGGTAATTCAATTCCCATAGAGGTGCAATACGCTTTTAAAATCTCACTCTCCCTTGGAATATAATTCCTAAGTGATTTTGGCAATAGTTTATGATTGGGATAGTTTTCAAGTCTTGTTACTGAGGTCATCTTACCCAAATAAAATGTGGGACCATGCTATTCATTTGTTCTTCTTGAGATTGTTCTGTTTTCCTGCATGGCATACCAGATAACAATTTGCCAGTACCTTATATAAGGAATGTATGTCAGTGGAGCATCCTTTGTTTTCCTCTGTATTGCTTTCTGATTCTTCTCAAATGTATTCTTCATGTCTTCCCAAAGTATTAAAGTATAGTCATAATGCCTATTCTTCACTAAGCCCTGAAAGATCTGAAGAATTTGTTTAGAACCTTGATCAGCAGAACTATTCTTCCCTGACAAACATTTATTTACCACATGAAAGAAGCAAGCCCAAATAGGTGGTAATTTGTTTCTTCTGAACAAACTGAGAGTCCTCAATCCTTCATTATATCCCAATTTCATAAATTCAGCTATTAATTCCTCTGTTAGGGGTGAATCTTCAAAATCTGTCCTTCTTTGTACATCATCTTTCTCTGGTAGATTCAGAATTTCTCTTAGTGCAGAGATAGATAAGGCAAATGTCACTCCTCCAATTTCAGACACAAACTTATTATCTTCTAACCTAAGATGTTTCCACCATTGTTGTATGTACTGAACAGGAACATTTTTGCTTCTTGTAAACCATTTTCTATAAGGATGATGTTTGAATAACTCCATGATAATTATGTGTTCAGGTTTAAATCGACTTTCCTCAAACAATATAACACAGTTATTTTCAGATAATTTCAACCATTCACTCTCAGGAACAGCCCTTTCCACGAAAATAGGTCTATCTGACATAATCGACCCTGCAGCACTTTGTTCATGTTCAATATTAATGTTTACCTCATCTGCATTTCCTTCTGATTCATCCATTTGTTCATCTTCTTCATCATTTCTTATTGCCTCTTCATCTACAGCTCTATTCTGTACTTCATCATTATCCGAATCAGATGAATCCATTATCGATTTTGTAGAATGTAGCGAAATTGGACCACTCCTTCGTATTCCAGACATGATTTAAGAAGAAAACAAACTCAAAGAACTCTGGATTTGATTCGTATCTCACTTTTCGCTCTGGAATTTGAAAAGATTTGAAATAGGGATTTTAAGACCTATTTAAAATCCGCGAAGTTGAAAGGTTTAACGGAAAAGCGAAATCAATGTTATAATGGAGTCAACACATTTGAGATGCCACAAAGGATTTAAATGAAATGCGTGGCAGTGTCAAACAAATATGAAGCTGACACGTGTTAGTGGATAGAATTTTGACTCAAGTCAAAGATCTGAATAACACGCTCAGATGTTCTGATTCCATAACTCAGAAGAATTTTTCCTTGTAACCAAAATGTCATTTAAAATCAACTTCTGACAAATATAAAACATTTTGATTATTCAGAAGAGGTTTGAACAGATAGAAGCACTTTTTATCATCAAAATTCTGTTCATATTATGATGATTTTAAAAAAAATCATTTAAAATCTTATATCTGAATATGAAATTTTTTAATTCAGATATAGTTTGAATAAAAAAATTTATCATTAAAAGCTTGTTCTTCTTAGAATGATCAGAGATAAGAAATGAAAACAAACCTTTTAAGCATCACAAAATGATTTCCAAACAAAAAATTTTGATGCTCCCCCTTGACTTGAGCATGCATTTGACTATTTATGATACATAAAGATGAGATAAAAAGATAATAGAAGAAGCATAATCCACATAGTTGAAGTATTTGTATTTCTCAAAAATAAATTTTTGAAAGTTAGATTGCTGAAGTATCGACTCAGAATCTCTGACCTTAAGACTCAGAGGTTCTGAACTTAAGACTCAGAAGTTCTGAACTCAGGACTCAGAAGTTCTGAACTTAAGACTCAGAAGTTCTGAACTCAAGACTCAGAAGTTCTGATCTTAGTACTCAGAAGTTCTGAATCTTAAGACTCAGAGTTCTGAGTACACTACTCAGACAATTTTACATAGAAAAATTTAGCATTTTTAAGAAAAACAAATATTTTCAATTAGGCAGATTAAGCATTCCTATTTTACATATGAGAAAAGAAAACCTTTTGTGATCAAGAGGCTTTGTGAACAAATCAGCCAATTGATACTTTGTATGCACAAAGTGCATCTCTATAGTTCCTTTTTCCACATAGTCCTTTATAAAATGATACCTCACATCTATATGCTTAGTCTTTGAATGTTGAACAGGGTTCTGAGTAATGGCAATTGCACTTTCTGAGTCACAATAGATGGGAATCATGTTAAGCTGATATCCATAGTCCATGAGTTGTGTTCTCATCCACAATGTTTGAGAGCATGAAGCAGCAACAGCAACATACTCTGCTTCAGCAGTTGAAGTGGACACACAATTCTGCTTCTTTGATGCCCAGCTCACTATTTTATCTCCCAAAAACTGACAAGCACCGGATGTACTTTTTCTGTCCAACCTACTTCCTGCATGATCAGCATCAGTGAAAGCAGTCAATTTGAAGTCAGTTTCTTTTGGATACCATAAACCTAGATCAGGTGTTCCTTTGAGATATCTTAAAATCCTTTTGACAGCCAACATATGTGATTCTTTTGGGTTAGATTGAAATCTAGCACAGAAACATGTAGAAAACATGATATCTGGTCTACTTGCAGTCAGATAAAGTAATGATCCAATCATGCCTCTATAGAGTTTGATATCTGCTGAAACACCTTTGAGATCAGCATCTAATTTTATGTTAGTTGCCATAGGTGTTCTCATAGAAGCACAATCAGACATTTTGAACTTTTTCAGAATGTCTCTGACATATTTTCCTTGATTTATAAAAATACCTTTTGGTAATTGTTTGACTTGAAGACCAAGGAAAAAATTCAGCTCACCTATCATGCTCATTTCAAATTCGGATGACATGATTTTTGAAAAATTATCACATAATTCTGGACTGGTAGAACCAAATATTATGTCATCAACATAAATCTGAATCAGAATTAAATCATCACCCTGTTTCTTTAAAAACAAAGTTGTGTCAATCTTACCTTTCTTGAACCCTGAACCTAACAAGTGTTTAGTAAGAGTGTCATACCAGGCTCGTGGTGCTTGTTTTAGACCATATAAAGCTTTGTCTAAAATATAAACATGATCAGGGAATTCTGGATCAACAAAACCTTCAGGTTGATGAACATACACCTCTTCATTAAGTTTGCCATTTAGAAAGGCTGATTTGACATCCATCTGATACACCTTGAAGTTTTTGTGTGCAGCATAGGCCAAAAATATTCGAATTGCCTCTATTCTTGCCACTGGTGCAAATGTCTCATCATAATCAATTCCCTCTTGTTGACAGTATCCCTTAGCAACCAATTTTGCCTTGTTTCTGATGACAACACCTGATTCATCCTTTTTGTTTCTGAACACTCATTTAGTTCCAATAATAGATTTACCTTCAGGCTTTGGAATGAGTCTCCAAACTTTATTTCTTTCAAATTGAAGCAATTCCTCTTGCATTGCTGAAATCCAGTCTGGATCCTCTAGGGCTTCATTAGCTTTCTTTGGTTCAATCATACTTAAGAAACCAGCAAACATTGCTTCATTTGCTGTAGCTGATCTGGTCTTTACTCCTGCTGATGGATCACCTATTACTTGATGAATATGATGATTTTTAGTCCATTTATTTGCACTAGGGAGTACATCAATCTCTGAATAATTGTTGTTTGCATCATTCTCATCAATGATTGCTTGTAATTCTGAACTATCCCCTTGTTCTGATATATGTGTAGGAGTTTCATGTGTGTTTGTATTCTGAGTAATGAAGTCAGACTTCTGAATAACTTGAACAGAGTTCTGACTACAAGATTCAGAATTCTGATTACAAGGTTCAGAATTCTGACTACATGGTTCAGAATTCTCACTACTTGAATTTATCAGATTTGGACATTCCTCAGATGGACCTTTATCAGAAATTATAGTTGATTGAACTATTTCTGGAGTCTTATTTATCATCTCTTTGACCATCTTTGGGTTTTCATATTCTGCATAAGAATCAGAAATTAGTTCAATAAAAGCATCCTTAAAAAGTAAATTGAGTTCTGAACAAATAGGATTAGAATTTGTATCAGAAGTCATTTTTGTCTTGTTCAGCATGAGTTCTGAACTGTCTTGTTCAGAAGTCCTCATTCTGGCTTCATCAAAAGTTACATTTATGCTCTCCATCATCCTCTTGGTTCTTCTATTATAGATTCTGAATGCTTTGGAAGTTAAAGAATAACCCACAAAGTATCCTTCATCTGCCTTTTTATCGAATTTGGCAAGATTTTCTCTGTCTCTAAGAACATAGCACCTGCAACCAAAAACATGAAAGATTTTGATTAATGGTTTTCTTTTATTTATCAGTTCATAAGCAGTCTTATTTAATCTCTTATTGATTAAAGTTCTATTCTGTGTAAAACAAGCAGTTGCAATTGCTTCAGCCCATAGGAAAGTAGGAAGATTTGCATAAGCCAGCATTGTTCTCGCACCTTCAACTAGAGTTCTATTTTTCCTTTCAACAACACCATTTTGTTGAGGAGTTCTGACAGCAGAAAAATTGTGAGAAATCCCAGAACTTTCTAAAAAATTCTGAAGAGTCTCATTTCTGAACTCTGTTCCATTATCACTTCTGATTTTCTGAACTGGAAGTTGTAAGAGAACTTGAATCCTTTTGATAAAATTTATCAATGTAGTAGCAGCTTCTGACTTAGCTCTTAGGAACTCAACCCATGTGTATCTGGAGAATTCATCAACAATCACAAGCATATATTTCTTTCCTCCCATAGATTGAACTGAAATTGGACCACAAAGATCAGTATGAATCATTTCTAAGGGTGCTTTGCAAGATGAGTTCATTTTTAATTTGTGAGAACTCTTTTTCATCTTGCCCATTTCACAAGCTGAGCATAATGATTATTTTTCAAATTTAAGCTTTGGTAAGCCTTTAACCAGATGTTTTGCAACAAGATTATTAAGATCTTTGAAATTTAGATGAGAACATCTTCTGTGCCAAAGCCAACATTCATTTGCAGTTGACTTTGATAAAAGACAAACTGTATTTAATGTTTTCAATTTTGAAAAATTAACTATAAATAAGTCCATATGTCTTTTGGCCCAGAAGACTTTAACATCATTTTCAGTTAAAATCATGCAACCTGTTATTTGAAACTTGATTTGACAAAGACTGTCTAAAAACTGACTTATGCTGAAAAGATTATGCTGTAATCCTTCAACATAGAAAACTTTTTGGATAGTCAGATCCCCTTTAGTTAAATCCCCATAACCTTTGACTTGTCCTTTGCTGTTATTTCCAAAGTTTACTGCTCCTCCAGCCTTTTGTGTGAAGTTTGATAGAAAAGACTTCTGACCTGTCATGTGTCTTGAAGCTCCTGAATCTAAAAACCACACATGACAGCCCTGCAAAAGGATCAGTTAGTTTTAGGTACCCATTTTGGAATGGGTCCATCTTTGTTAGCTTTGTCATTGGATTTAACATTAGTACCTTTTACTCTCCACTCAAAATCTTTCTTCAAACACCACTTTCCTTAAACTTTTATGAAGTCAGAACATTTTCTGCTTACAAACTCGTTTAAATTCTTTTTGAAAGTTGTAACTTTTGGTTTTGCAATATTTTCAACTTTCTTTTCTTTTATCTTTTCTTTCTTCTGAGTCTGAGGAACAGAAACTTTCTTCTTTTCTGTATTCTGAGGAACAGAAACATTCTTCTTTTCTGTTTTCTGAATATCTTTTCTTATAAAAGAAACATATGTTATTGTGATTGGACATTTCTGAGAATATTGAAAAGAGTTACTTTTACAACTAACACAACTAAGATTTTTCTTTGCAAGTAACAACAGATCTGTACCATAAGCTTTTTCATTTTTATTGCTGTTTTTCAAAGTACAAGTACATTTATCACAATAACTATGTGCTTTTGGTACAGTTGCAGGAACCTCTTCATTCATCTCAGAAGTTCTTTTCACACCATCTTTCCTTTTGCTTTCTTCTTTTTCTGAAAAATTCAACTCCTTTTTGTTAGAAGAATTAGATGATTCACCTTTTTCATATGTACTTGATTCATTGAAGAATTTATCATTTTCTTTTAGAGCATTAATTTTAAAAAGATCATACTCAGTCTTTAGTTTTTCAAGCTCTGTTATTTTCTGAATAAAAATATTCTTTTCTTTCAAAGCTTCTTCAAGTTTAATATCCACCTCACAGAAATCATTTTCAAGTTCATCATAAGTTTTCCTTAAGTCCTCAAGTTCTTGACTCACAAGATTAAATCTCTTTTCAAGTTGTAAAAATTCATCTGACTTTGTTTCAGAAAATCCAGTTGAATCAGACTTCTGACTACCTGAGTCAGAGTTCTGATTTATAGACTCAGATGTCTGATCTTTAGAATCAGAGTTCTGACTACAAAGTTCAGAATCTTGACTAGAAGTTTCAGACTTCTGATTGACTGTTTCAGAATTTTTACTTGTGTCAAATATGCTCTCAATGTCATGATATGAAAAACTTGGTTGTTTATTTTTGTAGCTGACATTTAAAGAATCATACTTGAATTTAGTATCATTGTATTTTGGCTTCTCATCTGTTGGTTTAGAAGCTTCTTTCTTAACCTTTTCTTCTGAAACAACTGACTTTTCTGTTTTAGACTCAGAAATTTTCTCATCTGACTTTTTAGAGTTTGGTCTTTGCAAATTGTCAGAACTTGTTATAGAACTAGCAGGTCTTATGAAAACTTCAACAATTTCTGGGATTTTTGGCTTAGAAACTTGAAGTTTTTCATACAAGTTGATTGGAGCTTTTTTTAAAGTGACATTTTCTTCCAATCCCAATCCCTTCTTTGGGTTGTAAAATCTTGTATCTTTAACATTGCTTAATAAAAGATTTAATGTTTGCTGAGTCTGACCCCTTTTCAAATTCAGATCTTCCAATTCTTTGATTTTGGTGTATAAATTCTTTTTTCCTCAAATAACATATCAAATTTTATTTGTAAATCACCTTTTTCATCCTTTATTTTTGAAAACTCAACTTTTAGTTCAGAGATCTTTTTCAATAATTCAGAATTTTCATCTTTAACTTTATGTTTCTCAGCCTCAGATTCTTCATATTGTTCTTTTATTACTTCTTTTTCAATTCTGAATTTGTTAACCAAATTTCTTTCTCCTTTTATTTGTTTTCTTAGATTAGCAAATTCAGTTTTCATTTCACCAATCTGTGTCATTAACTCTATTTCAAGTGAAGAATGTACCTCAGCAGATGACTCAGAATCAGCATCTTCAAAATCAGAATCATCCTCATTCCTCATTTTTGCCATATAGCTTTGCATCTGTGGAAAGTTGATATGATCATCTTCATCAGAAGTGTAGTACAACCAATTCTCTTGTTCAGCCAATAAAGCAATTTTATCATCTCTCTTCTTTGCAAGCTGAGCCTTCTTGGTGTAGTACTCATAGTCTTTCACAATTTTAACTTTGCAATCCTTAGCGTAGTGGCCAGATTTTCCACACTTGAAACACAGATTCTTTTCTTTTCTCTCATCCTTCTCTTCTTTGTTTTCTTCACTTCTCTCTACTCTCTTTTCAAACTTATTTTCTTCTCTGTCTTCTTTCTTCTTATAATCTGAACTCCCAACTCTCTTATAATTTCCTTGAAATCTACCCTTCCCATACCTTTTGTTGAAAGTATTTGTCAACAAAGCTAGTTTCTCAGCCATTATCTTGATATCTTCATCATCTTCTGATCCTTCTTCCTTGTCAGATTCTTCCAGATTAGGTATCTCTGATAGATATGCAGTCTTTTTGGGTGCTTTGATTGCTTTGGACTTTGATAAGAACGCTAACTGGTCAGCAACATTTTTCTTCTCTTCCACAACTAACTTGACAGAGTCTTCATGTTGATTAAGAACACAGAACAGATCATTTAAGTCTTCTTCACACATATCCTTGTTCATTTGCAGACTTATGGCAAATGATGACCATTCTGAATTTAGAATGTTCAGAAATTTGTAATTTATTTCTGACTTCGTTTTCTTCAGTCCATTTCTTCTCAAATCGTTTAGAATAGTACAAAATTTACTGTATGTCTGTGTCAAACTTTCTGACTCTTTTGCTTTGAACCTTTCATAGGCATTTATGCTTTGATTTAACTTTGCCTGAATAGATCTCACAGTTCCTAACATCTGCCTTTCCAATTCGTCCCACATTTCTTTAGCTGATGATCCACTGTCAATCCTGTTAAGAACCTCATTTGGGACAGCCAAAGTCATCAAAGTAATTGCTCTTTTGTCGATAGCATGCCTATTCTTCTGTTTAGCTGTGTATTGGGAATAATTATTCTTCACTCTGGTCGCTGGAATTTCTGGAGTTGTCTCTGTAGCAGGGGTTGCGGCAACATATCCGATATACACTTCAATTGGACCTTCTCAAATAGAGACCATAAGATTTTCATCAATGTTGTCTAGGAATTGGATCATACGAATTTTCCATTGCTGATACTCTTCTGGTATAAGAACAGGCGGTTTGGTTTCAGATCACATGGCTAGATATTCTTTAGAAGACGTGATTGTAAGAAAATTCAACAGAAAGACAAATTCGAGTTTCTTGATCGAAATGTAGCAGGTAATTCAAGAATTGTCAAGAATTCAAGAACTAGCCCTAGCAGCGGAATCGATTTTTGAATTAATCAAGAAATCTTCAAGAAATTGATCAATCGATCTTCGCAATCACAATCTTGAATGAATTTGTTTGTTGATTGGCTCTGATACCAATTGAAAGTACAGGATCTAATCTTACAATCAATATAGAAAGCAGTAATTGAGAAATTGTATGATCAAGCCCAATTGTATTCAGTGATGAACAGGATTACAAATCTAAGAGAGAGAGAATCTCAAAGATTACAAAGAATGAATACAAAGATATACGGGAAAATCAATCAGTTAGCTACGTAGTGCTAACCACTCTATTTATACTGCAACGGACATGTTAAAGCTACAGTACAAATAAGAAAGACTAATAAGAACATAACACGTGTCCTAATTAGTTTACTAAATACTAAGTAAAGTATGTAGTCATAAGTTCTGAACAGGTAGTTCAGAACTTCTGAACACTCTTCTGATAACGCTTCTCAGAGCTTCTGACTCTTTCTCTCAGAACTCTGACTTCTCTTCTCAGATATCTGACTCTTCTACTCAGACCATCTGAGTCTTCTTATCAGATCTTCAGCACTTGGTTTATTGACAAAACTTCATATCTAACACCTGAGTATTATGTCGACTCATACATGTCATGGACAAATGTAATGTCAACTGTAAAAATTCATTAAGTACAAAAATGAACAAGAAGTCGTGCTACTTGGGCATCCATTGAAATACAACGATTAGAACGTAAGTCATAAGACTTTTTGAATCGTATAAGCAAACATAAGCGCATGCGATCAAAGCAGTCATTCAGAACATGAAATTTTTCTAAGTTAAAGAACTTAGCTTGTGGGGTCGCTAGAACTTACGATCGTGTGATTTGATCATACGATGGACTTGAATCATGTGTTCCTATAGTTATACAATCGAGTCATCTAATAAAACTGATTGTTTATACCGTACGATTTTACTGAAGTCGTATGATAGACTTAGTAACTTATGTTGTGCGATCCTGCGATAAAGCAATGTCAGAGGTTGGTCGTTGGCTAGCCAACGACCCTTCGATGCTTAAGTCAGTAACCATCGTGATGAATAAAAAATCGTATGAATGAAGGAAAAGGATTTAGAAGAAATACCTTTTCAGATGCGTTGCATTCCAGCTGCGTGGGATATCTCGACCGTCGAGGGTTTGGAGCGGATAGGCACCTTTACCCACAACTTCTGAGATAAGATAAGGACTTTCCCACTTGGTGAAAGGTTTACCTGCATGAAGCTCTTGAGTGCTTTGGAACACTCGACGGAGGATGTAGTCGCCTTCTTGAAAGAATTTGCTTGTGATTATACAGTTAATCTTGCGACTTGCCTTTATTGGCAATCATGAGATTAAAATACGCGAGTCGTACGTATTGGCGACTTTTGCGTTTTGACATGCGTCTTACCATTACTGGTGATTGTGAGATTCAATGTACAAGTCATCTTTATTGACGACATATGTCTTGACTAGCGATCGTGCGATTCGCTTTTATTGGCGACCAACAATATTTAACCTGCGCTTGCCGTGACTGGCGATCATAAGAAAAAAAATGTGAGTCGTCATTTATCGATGATTATAAGTCGTAACCTGCGTTTGCCACGACTGGCGATCACAAGATTTAAAATGTGAGCCGTCATTTATCGACGACTATAAATCGCAACCTGCGTTTGCCACGAATGGCGGTCTTAAGAAAAAAATTGACGACTATAAATTGCGACATGTGTTTTAAGTCGTAGAGACTTTGTTTCTCATGATATAAATCGTAAGACCTACGATGTAAGTCCTAGAGACTTTTGTTTCTCACGATATGAATCGTAAGACCTGGTTTTTAAGTCATAGGGACTTTTGTGTTCTCACGATATAAATCATAAGACCTGCATTTATATGATCTTGCGAGCCTGCAATGTAAAATCGGGGGTGGTCGTTGGTTGACCAATGATCCTATGATGCTTAAATCCACATTTGTATATTAGATCATAGGAATTGAACGAGGAGAATATACTTAGAGTATATATATAGAGTTGTTCTAAGTGGGACGTCACAGTTACCGTAACATGGAGTCGATAAGCGCCTTTTCCGAGGACTTTTGAAATCAAATGTGGTATTTTTCAGTTTGTGAAGGGTGTTCCGAGCCCCCGAGCCCCTCGGATGATGCTATACATGTGATACTTCGACGGAGCATATTTTTTAGGGTTTGAATCTGGCTTCGAGCCGCATTCAATTCCGATTGAAGTTGAATAATGGGATCTTGATATTTTACCTGAAAATAGTGAAAATTTCACAAGATCGTTAGAGCGATGTATGTGTTGGCTTGAGATTTTCTCTAGATGGGGTCCCACGGATGGCGTTAAACTGTTAATGCCAAAAATCGCACAAAAGTACAACTTAAGGTCGATGTGGACATTTAACAACTAAAGAAACGTATCTCAAGCCAAATAACACAATAGCGAGGAAAAAGTAAAAGAGACAAGAGATTTGGTGACGGGGAAAACCCCAAAACGAGGGAAAAAACTACGGTCGACTATGTGAGAGTCGACAGTGCACTATGGTTCGCCAAACAGGGGCGAAAGTCCTTTTGTGATAGATGATATGTGTACAATAGGTTACAAATGAAGTAAAAATACACTTAGTCGTGTGTAAAAAGTATGCGTCGTGTGTTAAACGTGTGAAACAAGCTGTTGTCGTGTGGCTTGAACGGTTGTCGTGCGGTACTTGCGTTAGCGACGTGTGCTCGAATGCGAGAGAGAAAATGCAGAAGTAGATGAGAATACAGTTGTATAGCTAGATGAATTCGTCCCTTTGCTCGAGGTTAGTGCACGCCTTTATATAGGTTTCGCCGGTCATTAATGTGCTTTAATGGTTGGTCTTGTAACCGCTGCCGACATTAAATGCGCTTTGATGATTGGCTTTGTAACCGTTGTCGAGTCTTTAATATCATTAAGACCTCGACCGTTATTGACCGTTGTACCATAATGGCTTGTAGACCTTCATTAATGAACAAAAGAAAATGGCTATTGACTGTTAACAATTAGTATAATCGTACGACCGTCTTGAGTCTTGGACGTCGGTCGTATGGAACTTACGACTGTTGCCGACATACAAGACCATGTATATGACTGTAAACGTCATGTAAGACCTTATTTTATTATAAAAATAGTCTTATGACAATGTTGTAAGACCAGGTCGCAGGACCAGGATGATATAATATCGACGACAGGAGACTGTTGGCGTAATACCGACGGGTCGTAACTGGTGACATAAGACTACTGACGTAAGACTAGTAACGTTTGAATTGCGACATGTAACACGCGACACGTGTAACATGCGATGTGTGTCGAGCGATCATGAGATGTAAAGTCACTATGCTGAATGACTATTGACACAGGATGTCGTTTAATAACCAACTATCGTATGTCGGGGATATGGCAATAATGGGTAATACCCTTGTCGGTCGGGGGTATGACTTTTGTAGATATTAGGGTAATTAAGGTCCATGGGTCATGTCGAGGGAATTTCCCAAGTCGGTCGAGGGTGTGATTTTTTACCCAAACATCACCCAAAGGATAACTTAAGGTTGATGTGGGGCTTTAACAACTAAAGAAAAGGATCTCAAGACAAACAACACAATCGCAAAACGAAAAGTAAATAAGACAGGAGAATTGGTGAAGTCGACAGTGCACTATGATAGCCAAACATGGGCGATATCCTTTGGTAACAAGTGTCGTGTGTACAATAGATTACAATAAGAATGAACGTAAACTTAATTGTAAGCTAATGTTGTGTGTCGTGCGTAAATCGTGCGAAATAGACTGCTGTCGTGCGAAACTTGCGTGAGCGATATTTGTTCAAATGCTCTGATGATCACTGTTGTATGGCATAGAAAATGTAGAAGTGTTGAGATATTCCGTTGTCCGGTATCAGATGTAATGCATGCCTTTATATAGCTTGTTGACTCGTTTGTAACCGCTATCTTGGTATTTAACTGCCATTAATAGCTTGTCCATTATGACCGTTGTGCAATGATTTCTCTTGGACATGTATTAATGAGACAAAGAAATGGCTATTGTCTGTTAACGGTTAGTACGATCGTACGACCATCTTAAGTCACGGTTGTCGGTCGTAAGGATTTTACGACCATTGTATAACTGTAAGACGTAGGAAGCGGTCGTAAGTAACCTGCATGACCTTATCTTAATACAAGAATGGTCTTACATAAATTTCATATGTATTTTTATCGTCGGTCGTGAGGTGTGGATTTGGCATGAAATTCAAATTTTAAATCCAAGTGACCGGTGTGATACGTGTCGCTCGGGGAGAGGATCTGGTTGAATTCCAACCGTTCTGGTTCGATTTAAACCAAGGGAGACGAAGCGGTTGTGACGTCATGGGGATGTGGAGGAGGCGTGGAGCCATTGTAGGACAGGTGTCGTCCATCAAAGGGTTGCATGCGATGAGGTGGTGGACAACTGTCGACCATCCACTTGATCTTTCTAACACGACGTTCACCATATAAATACTATGATTCTAGAGATCATTTCCTTTTCACGCCTTCGGTATTTTCAGAAAGAGATTTCAGAGTGATTCACTTGTCTTTCTCCACCAGAATTCACATTCTTGCCTGTTCGTTTGAGGTTTAGAGATTTAAGGTACGATTTTTTGACCTTATAATCATGCGTAAGAAGTCCATAGTGAAGAAAACCACTACAAATAGGGACCTTATGGACTTATACGTTGCGCAGATTTCTGCCCCCGATTTCTTGGTATCATCTGAGCCAGCGAGCTCTTTCTAGAACAAGGAGGAGGTAGAAACCTTTAGGTTATTGGCAGGTATACCGTCTGTCGTAGGATTGTACTCACCCGACCAACTTCGTCTGGCAGAATGTTTGAGGGGATATTTCGTCCTGTACGAGTATCCTTTCAGAATAGGATTTGGATGGCCGTTTTACCCTTTAGCTAGGTCCTTTCTGAATGCTTTTGACGTCTCCGATGGACAAGTTTTGCCCGAGTTATGGCAGATTGTCCAGGAGATCGATCGGATAATCATCGAATGGGAGGAGCCCATTACGGTGAACGATCTCCTGACGACGTATGACGTAAGATCGGACGGTTGTCACCGATATAGCCTGTCCTCGACGCTTAGGGGTGGATATACTTTGATTCATCATACCCTGGTCCACGACCGTGGGTTGAAGACTAAGTATATCCTTGGTCGAGTGCTAACTCTCGATCGTCTGGACGAGGATACCTCCTGGGTCACATCTGGGTGGAATACCAGGGGTATATTTCTTTATTTTGTCGTATGTTTTAGCATTTGCATTTTCTGTTGCTAACTTTTGTCGTACGTTTCAGATATCGACTTTACTGGGGTCGGGCCTGCTGCTGATTCTGAGGAGAAGGTTGCAATACTTTTCTCTTGTTGGAGTTTCGGCTGCGGAGGAGAGAAGTCAGCAAGAGACTTCAATAAGTAAGTATCGTTAGTCGTACATTTTAAACTTGTCTTGAATTGGATGACAGTAAATGACGTTTGTGTTTTCGTATACAGGTGACCCATAGATGCAATCAACTCCGAGCAAGTAGAAGAGGGAGGGTCAGCAAGCCTTGGCTCGGCGGGCCAGAGGGCTAAAGAGGAAGGATCCTCCGACTTCTGAGTCGGAGGCATTGAAAAAGGTGGGGCCAACTCCCCGGAGGGAACCGTCGTCGACGGGTGGGGACCCTACGAAGGTTTCTACTCCCAAGAAGGCGAAGACGTCTTCTGACGTGCCTAGGGTGACGCCGATGCCACATGGATCGTCCGCTACAGGGGATCGAGGGAAATGTCCTCAAGGGGAGGGAACCCCCGAAGTTACTGTTGGTTCTATATGCTCAAGAATGATTATAAAATAATATTACCGGTAATATATGATCATATAGGGTCACACCATGCAACAAGTAGACACCGAATTAATATTTGTAAGAATTTGATTCTTGATAAATATTATTATTTCTTGATAAATATTATTAATTATATTATTGAATATAATTTATAATATTAGATGCAAATAATAGATTATTATTTTAATACATATGATGGACTCATTTGTAACTAAAATTAAAAGGAGGAACTCATATGAGAAAGTTTAAAATAGTTAAAATGTGATTTTAATCATTTTAAATCTTGGAGGGTTAAAGGGAAATAATGCATGGCTAGTTCTTTTGTGATTGGCCATGTTGGGTGGCAATATGCACACCATTGGACCCTTTTGTGGTCCAATAGAAAATGAAGAGCTTGTCTTGTGTTTTGAAAAAAAAAACTTGAAATTTGAAACACAACTTGCAAAATCACTCTCCTCTCTCCCTCTCTTGACTTCGGCCGAAAACCACCATTCTTGGTGGGTTTTTGCTTCTCTCAATTCAAGTCTATTGTAGTCTTGAATAAGAAGTTCTCTTTTGCATCTTTCATCAAGGAGGTACTAGCATACTCAAGGTGTTGGAGCTTGTTGGTGGACTTCTCTAGAGGAACTCTTGCTTGACTTCTTGCCATCTCCCTCTTCTCCAAATAGAAGACTTTGCAAGGGACTACAAAGGTTGTATTTTCTAAAAACCCCCTATGTATGTTTTAATCTTTCATGTTCATGCAAATGGATCCTTGGTGGGTGTTAAAATGTTTTTAATGTTGTTCAAATTTTTAAGCTTCCGTTGCAATATGTTATGATTCTTGAAATCTTATTTTGAACAAAACCCAACAAGTAGTATCAGAGCCACTTTTGCATGCATGTTAAGATTTCTTGTTTATATGAAAAACTTAGTTTTTGGAAGCCATGGGTGGTTTTTCATCTTGTATGAAGAAGTTCATACATGGCATCTTTGGCAACTTTAATGTTTAAAATTATTTTTTTTGTGACCAAAATTTACATGCATTTTTGGTCATAAAAGTTGCCTTAGAAAAACAAAGTGTTTGTTTATTTTGTTGTATGTAAATGATGTGTATAAACAAGCCAATGACCCCTTGTGATGATGGTTGTGTTGTTTATTCAAATTGTTGTAATATTTATTTATTCATAAAATATGTAATAGTAAATAGGCATTCTTTTTTGTTAATTTTTGTACTAGATAGATTAATGTTAGATTAGGTTATTTATATAAAAATGTAACAAGTTTGAAGAATGAAGACCATTTGGAGACTTTCAAGGAGCAATCACACACACCATGGAGTTCCTAGAAGATTTTGCATGCAATGGTTGTTTTGGCAATTGGGAGCTTGAAGACCTTTTTTAAGTTTTGGTCTTTAGTCCCTTAGGAATGGACTTGATATTCTTGTTTGGTTCACAAGAATTGTCACTAGAATTTTTGGCTTGGTTTATACACTTTTTGCATAATGTTGTTAATGTTAATGTTGATATTATCATGTGTGGTTGAAATAGGATTTTGAATGCTAGATAATATTTTGAACATAAAAGTAAATCATCTTTTGGAGTTTGGTTTTTCAAAAATAACATTTTAAAGTAAAATGATAATATTGAGTTTTTAAAATAAAAGGAGTTTTATTATAAAAACTCTTAAAAAATTTTGAAGTGGTAAAATGAGTTAAAATTGTGATTACAAAACTCATCCAAACTCCATGTCTAAATATTAAAAAGTTGTTTTTATTAAAAGACTAAAATTGGTTCTAATGCGCTCAAACTCAAACTTTAATATAGGATATTAGTTTAAAATTGACCGCATCGTAATAGTTAATAAAATGGAGATTTTATTTTGAACTAAAAGAACCAATAAAAGAAAAATATGTTTTAAGCACATAGTACCATGTGACATTGGATGCATGCAATAACATGGTACCATGAGTTTTAAGATTAAAATTGAGATTTTAAATTTTATGGAAGAGTTTAAAATGGAGTTTTCAAAACTCTTACAAACTCATAGTCTTAATAATAAAAGTGTTTATTAAGAGACTATAAATGGTTCTTATAGTGATCAAAATCATACGTTAATATATGATATTGATAATTGACCACAAATAATTAGTCGATAAAATAAAGATTTTATTTAACTAAAAGGAACCATTTGATGAGAAATAAGATTTTAATTAAATAACATGTATTATTGAATACATGCAAAATCACATGATACTAAAATGTTTTGAAAACTAGAATTGTAAAACATACAAATCCCTTTTAATACAAGTCCATGTCGTCCTTTTGAGAAACACTCAATACGTCACTATGACACCCTTGTGGGATAAATGTCACCTAACCACTTGGATTGTCTTGAGATGGATGAGGTGATTCTTATGTCTTTGTGGGATAAAGGTCACCTAACCGCATGGATGTGAATTTCACACGTTGTTTCAAGTAGGATGACTTGATTGTGAATCTTTTGTGATAAAGGTCACCTAAGCATTAGAAACCCAAGGCATAGATGGGATCAAACATGCCAATTAACAAATGTTGTTAAGGATCCCATAATGCTAGGAATTATATTTGGATGTAATCGATAAACGTTATCTACCTTGTTGGATTAAATGGACGGGATAAAGGTCACCTAACCGTTTCATTTGTTTTCCAACGTTGGATCCTAGATTTTATGCAAATTAATGTTTTTAGAAAACTAAAGGGTAATTAATTTGCTAAAAATTAATATTAAAAATACTATATTAACTTTGTTAAATTTTGTAGAAGGTATAACGACCCCGTTTTCCCAAACACGCTTCAAATAACTTATATTGCATAACATCGTTACATTCATAAAAGAAAATACATAATAAGTCACGTACGGTCCCATAGTCTCAAAACTATACAATACAAAATATATGTATTTCCTAATCTCCGTCAGCTATCAACCGCATCCTACACTTTATCCTTTCCTTTGCTAATAAAAGATCCTCGACCTGGAATACATATTTTTTAAAACAAAATGAGGGTTAGACCAAACGGTCTATTGAGATAATCCCTGTCATTTCAAAATCGTTATAAAACCACTTTATATACAAACCTTGTATTAAAACAGTTTATATAAATCCTTTATAAAAACACACATATATCACCAATAATTTAATACCAATCAAGACTCGTGCACCGTGTACCTCTCCTCCTTTTCCATGGCCATATTAGTTGGTTGCAAGCCAACTAATCAATTCATTCACTGTACGACAATTACAGCCAACAACGTTGTACGACTATTACAGCCAACACACCGGTCCTAAGCCCGGCCAACGTGCTCTCGTGTAGTGTAATGCTCATATAAATAAAATATATATCTCAATATATCATATTTCATTTATAAACCTTTCATCACATTCCAACATAAACACATAATCACACCATCTATCATGTTGCCAATCCACACATGTATGTATTCCAGTTTAAAAACGTTTTAAAGTAAAACTCACCTTGATTGCTTATCCAAAAACACTTCCAAGCTTTTCCCAAAAGATTCAGTCTTTCACCCAGAATTCACAGAATCTGAAATAATTTAAATACAATTATCTCCTTACCAATTAAACATATAAGACTTGCTAGTAGGCTAAGAAATCTAGGTAAATCTATCTAATTCTTATCCTCAAATGTTTCCCCCAAACCCGAACTTAAATCGAGTCTACAGTATTTCCAGTCCTCATTCATACTCTATCCAAGAGTCAACAAAACACAAAGTTTGAGGTTAACATTAAAGTTAAATAAACCAAACCACCAAAATTGAGCTGCACAGGACAGCACAGTCACACCTTTGTTTTTGGCTTAATTACCGTACTTAGAAGCCAAACTAGTTGATCATGTCTAAAACAAAAACGTACTTACATCTCTTAAGCTTCATATAGTTTTGGACTCACCTCAATTGGAGCGACGACCAATTATATATGAATTTTATACAAACAGTGTGCAGTTCCCGTTTTTCACAGGATCAGCTTTTGTAATTCACTGTTTGGAGCTGTTTAAAGTCATAATTTGATCTCGGTGAAAACTACAAAATTGCGAAGAACTGAAAGATATTTGTTACTGCAAAATTTGAGCTTATTTAGACTTACGGTTGATTTTATACGAATTTTCTAATATCTGGACAGAAAACTTAAACTCAACAGTATTGATAATTTCTTTAAGGCATTTCATCAATCACCTTGTGAGCATCAATTCATGGAGCTCAAACCCATTTCAATGGTTTCATTCCTTTTCCCATTTTTGATACCAAACTTCTAATTTATGAAATCTAACATAAAACCATAATCAAATTTTACCATGAAAGACCTCAATACTTTATCTACTTATAATTAATCAACTAAAACTCATATATCTCATCCAAGAACATCAAAACCCATTTCTAACTCAAAGAAAACTTAACAAACATAAAAGAAAGAATTGGTGTAAGTTATTTACCTTTGTTCTCTTGAATTGTTTCATGATTTCCAGCTGAGAACAATCACCTTCCTTCTTCTTCCTCTTAATTTTCCTTTCTTAATTCTCTCTCTCTCTTGACGTGAAGAACACACACATACACTAAAATAAAAATATCTAACTTTCTTTCTCTCTTTCTTAACTTCTTGCCGTGAACAAATCCAACACACACATATATTAAACTTCGGTTGTGTAATTGCAAGTGTAAAGCCCGTGTCCCGGTATGGTTTTAAAATTCCTAATGTATTTATTTTATTGTTGTTTAAAGCGAGTCTTGTTAACGAAAGTTGTCTAAGGGGACCTTGAATGTTATGTGTGGCTAACCTCACCCCCTTTTTCCAATATTATGGAAACTTAGGGACCAAAAGTGTCAAAAGTGTTGTGTCTAGGGGGCCAAATGTTGACAAGGGGGTTGTGGTGCATGTGGATCGGCCAAGGGAAAGGGGACCGACCCCCCCCCCCCCCTCTCTTCCTCTTCTCGTCAGTTTCCAAACAGTGTGAAACAAGTAACCAAGCAGCCCCTTTGTTTTTTTTGGGTTTCTTTTCTTCAATATCTCATTCGGCCAAGGGTGGGAATCGCAAGTGAGAGAGAGAGATCGCGAGTTAGAGAGAGACCGTGAGAAGGGAAGAAATTGGCCGGAAAGCCTCCTGCCGTCGCTGCTACTGCTGCCGCCGGGAGTTCGCCGGAAACCGCCGTAGCTTGTGTTCGTCGGAGGTCTCGAGGGAGAGAGAAGCAGGAAGGTGCGGTTGTGTGGCGTCTTAACAAGGTAAGTCGTTCCTTCGTCTCGCTCCCTTTTCCTTTCTTTTGTTTCCGGCAAAACGACCACCGCGAAGCCACCGCCGCCGTACGCCGCCGCTGGGGTGGCCGAGGGCTGGGCGGTCTTGGTTGCGTGTGTGTGCTGGTATGAGTTCGCGTGTGGCAGCCGTGAGGGAGAGCGAGAGGGTGAGGGTGGTATGGAGAGATGAGGGGTGTGTGTGGGTGTGGGTGTCGCCGGAACGCCGCCGCCGCCGCCGTGCCCCACTGCCGGAGGTGGCAGTGGGTGGTGCCCGTGGCGTAACCCTAAAACCACCCTGACCATAACCATAAACCGTTTTATCATTTCATGTGAATTGTTGTAATCTGCCACTGTTTTGCGTAGATCATAACTTTCTGCTCGTAACTCCGATTGAGCCGAAATTGGTACCCACGGTTCCAGAACGGGGTCGGTCACGTTTTCCGTGTTTTAGCGGAAAACTGGTTCAGCCTCTAGCTAGGCGAAAAAGTGGTCGCAAGTTGGTGATTTGTCATTTTATGTGAAAGTCGATTTTCTGCCACTGTTTTGTCGTGGCCGTAACTTTTTACTCATAGTTCGGATTGAAATGAAATCGGTGGCCAAAGTTCAATAATCGAGTCAGGAAAGTTTTTCGTGTTTTGCCGAAAGTCTGTTTAGGCCTGTAGCTGGGCCGTATGGGGCTGTTTATACAGCCTGGTCCGAAAAACTTCCAGCTTTCTGTCCCTGTTTTGTTTTACGCATAACTTTTGCTTGGAATGTCGGTTTGGGATGGGACTGGTGCCAAAAGTTTCTTTTCGGAGTCTATTAAGTATTCTCTGTTTTGCGGAAAGACCAATTCGGACCATAGCTAGGGCGAAGTTGCCATGATGTACTGGAAGGTCCGGGTGTTCGCTGTTCTGCGAATCATTTTTGTAAAATCTATAGTAAATTATAGAAAAATCGTTAGGACGCGTGCGATACGTCCCTGAAATCGTAAGACTTAGAACTTCGTATTTATGAATTTTAATTTCTGTATTTATCAGTTTTTAGGGGGTAAATCAGGTCCCGAACAGACCCGTAACTTTTAATAAAAAGCTGGAATATTTAGTCTTTTGGAAGCTAGTAAACGTGTTGTGGGTCGGGACTTTCCTTTGACTTTTTATACGTATTTAGGTGGGAGAAAGTGAAGAAGATTTCCGGGTTGGTGTTGCGTTTCGTGAGCACGTTGCTTAGCCTTGAGGTGAGTTCTCTCACCGCGTAGTTAGGAACTTCATGTATGTCGTTCTTTTTGTGTTACGTGTTATTACGTGTATTTATGTGCTTACATGGACTAGTTGGGTTGTGATAACTGGTTGTGATTTGTTAAATTCGTATGTGGAATATTTATGCATGCGTACACCTCGGTGGGACCGAGGGGCTCGGTGGGACCGAGGGCTTGGTGGGACTAAGCTAGTACAGCAATTTTACTCGGTGGGACCGAGGGCTCGGTGGGACTGAGCTTGTATTAATGTATTTTGTGTACTCGGTGGGACCGAGGTTCGTGCTTATGTAATAATCATTATGTGGTTTGATATTCGTGGTAATGGTGATGTTGCCTACTTGCGAGTAGGGGCGATATGCGTGGGGTTGCTACCTACGTGCGTGGTTGGATTCACTAAGCGTTTAGCTTACCCTTTCCCAATATGTTGTTATTTCAGGTGCGGGCGGCAGTCGGGCGTGACCGTACACACATGGAGCGCGGAGTGTCAAATATTGTTAAACTCTCACTTACAAACCCTTTGAATTTAATTATGTAATTTTCCGCTGCATAAACTTTGTTGCTGGTTTGAAGTAACGACGTTAATTTTATTTAAGACGTGAATTATTAAATCATGGTTGTTTTATAATGAAATGTATGTTTTAAAATTTTTAAATTTCCTTGTAATTTTTGGGACGTTACAACTTGGTATCAGAGCACGGCTTGAGGGAATCAAACACATCTCGGTGTGTTTGGTCTCAAGTTGCGGCTAAGAGATCTTTAAATTCTTTTATCAAATCTTTGTTTTAAATGAAAAGAGAAAACCCGTTTGGGAACGGTGATCGTGGGCGCAGTGTGTACAGTCAGCCGACGCCAGCTGGGAAGGTAAGGAACATAGTGTATCTATCGCTTTTCAGGAATAGTGTATGCATGCTAGATTGCTTATGTGAACTGTATGGTACCGTATGCTGGTTTTATCGCTTATAGGAACTCATGATAGCTTTGATAGGTTGTTAAGTGAATGCACTCCAGGTTGTATGCAGTAGGAACTGAATAGCCTTAGAATATTAGATTTAGTTCTATTGCGCAGCTCTTGTTTGAGTCCAACCGTTCTAGGATATAATCTCTTATTCGAACGTCTATCTGGTTTTACACTGTATACGACCGTGCATTCACGAGGCGACTCGTCAGGGTTAGTGGGGTTTCCGTGTTAGCAAGGGATAGTGGGTGATATGACCTTTCTAGGGAGTTAGGAAGGGTGTTTGTATGGGCTGGATTGGCTATATGTGTTTATTTGTGGTAATCGACTACTTGAATGTCTCGGGACAGGACTCGAAACGAGTAAGGATAGGTGTGAAGGGTAGTAGTAGAGCTCCTACTATCTGAAGCACAGGATCCATGCTTGAGTCGGGGAGAGTCACGGGGGAGCCAAGGAGTGGAGTATGAGCGTGGTAGGGTGAGTTATATGTGCTTATAGATCTCTGAATTTTCTCTTTCTAGAATGGTCAATACTAGAAGGAACAACGCGGCGGAGTCGCGAGCCGAGACGGGGATTACTATATGTTAGGTACATTCCTAGTTAACTCGGTGCCTGCAGTTGTGATGTTTGATAGCGGGGCTACTCACTCCTTTGTGTCTCGCACATTTAGCGAGGGCTTAGGCCGAGTTGTAGGACGCTTGAGTTATCCTCTGGTTGTTGAGGTGGCTGACGATAGGACCTTGACGGTGACAGACGTGTTTCGCGGGTGCACCTTAGAGATCTCAGGGGTGAGGTTTCCCATCGACCTGATCCCGATTGCTATGCGGGAGCTTTGTGTGATTGTGGGCATGGATTGGATGGATAAGTTCGACGCGGAGATCGTTTGCCGTCACAAGCAAGTGCGAGTTCGAACCCCAAGCGGGGGAGAACTGTTGGTGCAGGGAGACTCGTCTAGACGGTCTACGGCCATATGTTCGGCTGCGAGAGCTCGGAGGTACCTTCAGCATAGTGGGCAAGGATTTTTAGCATACGTGTTAGACACGAGGGTTGGGGAAGCGAAGATGTCTGCGGAAGACGTACCTGTGGTACGGGAGTTCACCGACGTGTTTCCCGAGGAGTTGCCGGGGATACCTCCCGAACGACAGGTAGAGTTTCGGATCGATCTGATCCCGGGTGCGGCTCCGGTGGCCAAGGCACCCTACCGCCTGGCTCCACCGGAAATGAAAGAGATGTACGTCCAGCTGCAAGAACTACTCGAAAAGGAGTTCATTAGACCGAGCTGTTCGCCGTGGGGAGCACCTATCTTATTCGTGAAGAAGAAGGATGGATCACAGCGGATGTGCATAGACTACCGAGAGCTGAATAAGCTTACGGTAAAGAATCGTTATCCTTTGCCAAGGATTGACGATTTGTTCGACCAGCTTCAGGGGGCCTCATGGTTCTCCAAGATTGATCTACGATCGGGGTACCACCAGATGCAGGTCAGGAGTGAGGACACGGAAAAGACGGCTTTCCGTACGCGATACGGTCATTACGAGTTGGTGGTGATGCCTTTTGGACTCACCAATGCACCTGCAGCGTTCATGGACATCATGAACCGAGTGTGTAGTCCGATGTTGGACCGTTCGGTGATTGTGTTCATCGATGACATTCTGGTGTATTCGAAGACCAAGGAGGAGCACCAGATGCATCTTCGAGAAGTGTTGGAAGTATTGAGGCGAGAGAAGTTATACGCTAAGTTTTCCAAGTGCGAATTCTGGTTACGAGAGGTCCAGTTCCTAGGACATGTCGTGAATCAGGATGGTATTATGGTTGACCCAGCTAAGATTGCAGCCGTGATGCGGTGGGAGGTGCCGAAGACTCCTACTGAGGTGAGAAGCTTTCTGGGATTAGCGGGGTATTATCGAAGGTTTATTCAGGATTTCTCTAAGATCGCGTTACCCATGACGCGAGTAACAAAGAAATCTGCGGCTTTCAGTTGGGGTGAGGAACAACAGAAGGCGTTCGAGGAGCTACGCAGGCGGTTGTATGAGGCTCCCGTGTTAACCTTACCCGAGGGCATGGAGGATTTGGTAGTATATTGTGACGCCTCTCATCAGGGTTTGGGTGCCATGCTTATGCAGCGCGGAAAGGTCATAGCCTACGCTTCTAGACAGCTGAAGCCTCACGAAGCAAATTACCCGACTCATGACCTGGAGTTGGGAGCGGTAGTGTTTGCCATTAAAATTTGGAGGCACTATCTCTATGGTGTCAAGTGTACGATCTACACTGACCACAAGAGCCTCAAGTACTTGATGGATCAGCAGAACCTTAATATGCGTCAGCGAAGGTGGCTCGATGTGGTTAAGGATTATGACTGCGAGATACTTTACCACCCAGGTAAGGCGAACGTGGTCGCGGACGCACTCAGCCGACATCCGGTCGGTGAGCTACTGAGGGGTTATTGTCAGCGATTGACAGTGATTACACCTATCCTGGAGTCGATAGGAAGCGCCCAAGAGGTGGCTGTCTTGGAGGAAAATGCAAAGCGGGAAAGAGTGTTGGGGGAAATCTCGAATTTTGTTCGTGATAGTCGGGGGTTGTTAACTCGACATGGTAGGGTTTGGGTTCCATTCATCGGCGGGAACCGGCAGGTACTAATGGATGAGGCGCATAAGTCCAAGTTCTCGATTCACCCGGGGGCTACAAAGATGTACAAGGACTTGCGCGAAGGTTACTGGTGGCCCGGCATGAAGCGGGATGTAGCTAGGTGTTGAGGTATGTACGACCTGTCGGAAGGTCAAAGCGGAACATCAAAGACCTCATGGGAAATTGCAACCGTTGGAGGTCCCGGTTTGGAAATGGGAAGAGATTACGATGGACTTCATAACGAAACACCCGAGGACTCCCCGTGGGAATGATGCCATTTGTGTGATTGTTGACCGTCTGACCAAGAGTGCTCACTTCTTGGCCATCAGGGAGAGCTCCTCGGCGGAGAAGCTTGCGGAGGTGTTTGTGCGTGAGATCGTGGCCAGGCACGGGGTGCCAGTTTCAATTGTCCCCGACAGGGATACTCGTTTTACCTCTCGGTTTTGGGAGAAGTTCCAGTCGGAGATGGGTACACGGTTACACTTTAGCACGGCCTTTCATCCACAGACGGACGGGCAGAGCGAGCGAACCATTCAGACCCTCGAGGATATGCTTCGAGCTTGTGTCATCGATTTTGGAGGTAGTTGGGATCAGTACCTACCTTTGGCGGAATTTTCCTACAACAACAGCTACCACTCTAGTATTGGCATGCCGCCATACGAGTTGTTGTACGGTAGGAAATGCAGGACGCCCGTTTGTTGGGGCGAGGTTGGGCATCGGGTGTTAGGGAGTACTGATATCGTGTTGAAGACGACCGAGACAATTCAGATGGTGCGGGATCGTTTGGTTACTGCACAGAGTCGGCAGAAGAGCTACGCCGACAAAAGGCGATCCAACTTGGAGTTTCAGGTGGGTGATTATGTATTGTTGAAGGTTTCACCCTGGAAAGGGGTGATCCGGTTTCATAAGCGGGGGAAGCTAGGGCCTCGTTATATTGGGCCTTACCAGATCATCGCCCGCGTGGGGAAAGTGGCTTATCGGTTGGAGTTACCGGAGGAACTGAACTTGATTCACAACACCTTCCACGTTTCGCAATTGCGGAAGTGTGTGATGGACGAGTCTGCAGTAGTACCGCTCGAAGATATTCAGATCGATGAGCGGCTTAATTACGTGGAAAAGCCAGTTGCTATTCTTGACAGGAGGACGAGAACCTCGCGGAACAAGGTTGTGGGTTTGGTGAAGGTTCAATGGGGACACCGAAAGGGTTCCGAGTGGACTTGGGAACCTGAAGCGGAGATGCGGGAGAATTATCCGGAGCTGTTTGCGGGTGTAGACTTCGGGGACGAAGTCTAACTCAAGCGGGGGAGAGTTGTAAAGCCCGTGTCCCGGTATGGTTTTAAAATTCCTAATGTATTTATTTTATTGTCGTTTAAAGCGAGTCTTGTTAACGAAAGTTGTCTAAGGGGACCTTGAATGTTATGTGTGGCTAACCTCACTCCCTTTTTCCAATATTATGGAAACTTAGGGACCAAAAGTGTCAAAAGTGTTGTGTCTAGGGGGCCAAATGTTGACAAGGGGGTTGTGGTGCATGTGGATCGGCCAAGGGAAAGGGGACCGACCCCCCCCCCTCTCTTCCTCTTCTCGTCAGTTTCCAAACAGTGTGAAACAAGTAACCAAGCAGCCCCTTTGTTTTTTTTTTTGGTTTTCTTTTCTTCAATATCTCATTCGGCCAAGGGTGGGAATCGCAAGTGAGAGAGAGAGATCGCGAGTTAGAGAGAGACCGTGAGAAGGGAAGAAATTGGCCGGAAAGCCTCCTGCCGTCGCTGCTACTGCTGCCGCCGGGAGTTCGCCGGAAACCGCCGTAGCTTGTGTTCGTCGGAGGTCTCGAGGGAGAGAGAAGCAGGAAGGTGCGGTTGTGTGGCGTCTTAACAAGGTAAGTCGTTCCTTCGTCTCGCTCCCTTTTCCTTTCTTTTGTTTCCGGCAAAACGACCACCGCGAAGCCACCGCCGCCGTACGCCGCCGCTGGGGTGGCCGAGGGCTGGGCGGTCTTGGTTGCGTGTGTGTGCTGGTATGAGTTCGCGTGTGGCAGCCGTGAGGGAGAGCGAGAGGGTGAGGGTGGTATGGAGAGATGAGGGGTGTGTGTGGGTGTGGGCGTCGCCGGAACGCCGCCGCCGCCGTGCCCCACTGCCGGAGGTGGCAGTGGGTGGTGCCCGTGGAGTAACCCTAAAACCACCCTGACCGTAACCATAAACCGTTTTATCATTTCATGTGAATTGTTGTAATCTGCCACTGTTTTGCGTAGATCATAACTTTCTGCTCGTAACTCCGATTGAGCCGAAATTGGTACCCACAGTTCCAGAACGGGGTCGGTCACGTTTTCCGTGTTTTAGCAGAAAACTGGTTCAGCCTCTAGCTAGGCGAAAAAGTGGTCGCAAGTTGGTGATTTGTCATTTTATGTGAAGGTCGATTTTCTGCCACTGTTTTGTCGTGGCCGTAACCTTTTACTCATAGTTCGGATTGAAATGAAATCGGTGGCCAAAGTTCACTAATCGAGTCAGGAAAGTTTTTCGTGTTTTGCCGAAAGTCTGTTTAGGCCTGTAGCTGGGCCGTATGGGGCTGTTTATACAGCCTGGTCCGAAAAACATCCAGCTTTCTGTCCCTGTTTTGTTTTACGCATAACTTTTGCTTGGAATGTCGGTTTGGCATGGGACTGGTGCCAAAAGTTTCGTTTCGGAGTCTATTAAGTTTTATCTGTTTTGCGGAAAGACCAATTCGGACCATAGCTAGGGCGAAGTTGCCATGCTGTACTGGAAGGTCCGGGTGTTCGCTGTTCTGCGAATCATTTTTGTAAAATCTATAGTAAATTATAGAAAAATCGTTAGGACGCGTGCGATACGTCCCTGAAATCGTAAGACTTAGAACTTCGTATTTATGAATTTTAATTTCTGTATTTATCAGTTTTTAGGGGGTAAATCAGGTCCCGAACAGACCCGTAACTTTTAATAAAAAGCTGGAATATTTAGTCTTTTGGAAGCTAGTAAACGTGTTGTGGGTCGGGACTTTCCTTTGACTTTTTATACGTATTTAGGTGGGAGAAAGTGAAGAAGATTGCCGGGTTGGTGTTGCGTTTCGTGAGCACGTTGCTTAGCCTTGAGGTGAGTTCTCTCACCGCGTAGTTAGGAACTTCATGTATGTCGTTCTTTTTGTGTTACGTGTTATTACGTGTATTTATGTGCTTACATGGACTAGTTGGGTTGTGATAACTGGTTGTGATTTGTTAAATTCGTATGTGGAATATTTATGCATGCGTACACCTCGGTGGGACCGAGGGGCTCGGTGGGACCGAGGGCTTGGTGGGACTAAGCTAGTACAGCAATTTTACTCGGTGGGACCGAGGGCTCGGTGGGACTGAGCTTGTATTAATGTATTTTGTGTACTCGGTGGGACCGAGGTTCGTGCTTATGTAATAATCATTATGTGGTTTGATATTCGTGGTAATGGTGATGTTGCCTACTTGCGAGTAGGGGCAATATGCGTGGGGTTGCTACCTACGTGCGTGGTTGGATTCACTAAGCGTTTAGCTTACCCTTTCCCAATATGTTGTTATTTCAGGTGCGGGCGGCAGTCGGGCGTGACCGTACACACATGGAGCGCGGAGTGTCAAATATTGTTAAACTCTCACTTACAAACCCTTTGAATTTAATTATGTAATTTTCCGCTGCATAAACTTTGTTGATGGTTTGAAGTAACGACGTTAATTTTATTTAAGACGTGAATTATTAAATCATGGTTGTTTTATAATGAAATGTATGTTTTAAAATTTTTAAATTTCCTTGTAATTTTTGGGACGTTACAACTTGGTATCAGAGCACGGCTTGAGGGAATCAAACACATCTCGGTGTGTTTGGTCTCAAGTTGCGGCTAAGAGATCTTTAAATTCTTTTATCAAATCTTTGTTTTAAATGAAAAGAGAAAACCCGTTTGGGAACGGTGATCGTGGGCGCAGTGTGTACAGTCAGCCGACGCCAGCTGGGAAGGTAAGTAACATAGTGTATCTATCGCTTTTCAGGAATAGTGTATGCATTCTAGATTGCTTATGTGAACTGTATGGTACCGTATGCTGGTTTTATCGCTTATAGGAACTCATGCTAGCTTTGATAGGTTGTTAAGCGAATGCACTCCAGGTTGTATGCAGTAGGAACTGAATAGCCTTAGAATATTAGATTTAGTTCTATTGCGCAGCTCTTGTTTGAGTCCAACCGTTCTAGGATAGAATCTCTTATTCGAATGTCTATCTGGTTTTACACTGTATACGACCGTGCATTCACGAGGCGACTCGTCAGGGTTAGTGGGGTTTCCGTGTTAGCAAGGGATAGTGGGTGATATGACCTTTCTAGGGAGTTAGGAAGGGTGTTTGTATGGGCTGGATTGGCTATATGTGGTTTGATATTCGTGGTAATGGTGATGTTGCCTACTTGCGAGTAGGGCCGATATGCGTGGGGTTGCTACCTACGTGCGTGGTTGGATTCACTAAGCGTTTAGCTTACCCTTTCCCAATATGTTGTTATTTCAGGTGCGGGCGGCAGTCGGGCGTGACCGTACACACATGGAGCGCGGAGTGTCAAATATTGTTAAACTCTCACTTACAAACCCTTTTAATTTAATTATGTAATTTTCCGCTGCATAAACTTTGTTGATGGTTTGAAGTAACGACGTTAATTTTATTTAAGACGTGAATTATTAAATCATGGTTGTTTTATAATGAAATGTTTGTTTTAAATTTTTTAAATTTCCTTGTAATTTTTGGGACGTTACAGCAAGACACCTCATGCTATTTAGATGAAATGTGGCAATTTATGGTGATTTGTTTAAGCATATTTACCAAACAAACCTCAAACTCCTCTTAATTGGCAAAACATACCCTTAAGCTTCTAAATAAATATTAAAGTCTACCCCTTAACTTATAACTCCATAAAAACTAATCCCGAACTTACCTTAAAACCAAAATAATAAAATTAAATTAACCCACAACGTACCCGGTTATTACAGAAGGCCCAAAATGCAAACACTACAATTGATTCACCCCTAAGAGCTTGGCTTAACGAAGAAAAGTTAACCACTCAAAACTTCCCGAGTTGGTTTCACAGATTGAGACACGTTCGCAGAAGTGAACACAAATTATACCTTCCTAACATACATCTTCGTCAAGAACCTCCTATTACCTCCACTGAAGCTCACAAGGCTTGGTTGTGTTAGTCCTAGATTTAACAGGTAACAACGATTCAAAGAGAAATAACAAGAACAATTGATGATTTCAACTTGTCATCCCTCTCGTATTCAATAATCAAGATAGTTACAAAGGTTAGAATGAATAACACAACTATCTCTCTCTCTAATGAATCTCTAGGAATGACTAATCAATTGCTAACCTAATTTTAAGGTTAACACTAACCTTTTATACTTAGGCCTTTAGACACACAAGGCCTAAGCCCATTTAAGCAAATAAGCCCATTTAACTCAAATAAGGCTTTAACAATTAAATTAACCTCTATAATAAAACTAATTACGCTCTATATATTTATTTATATATCTTTCTAATATGTAGGACATTTATGGTCATAACAGGTTGAAACATAATGATGATTCAATCGACATATCACGACTTATGCTTAAGACTATGGATTCACTCTTACGGGAAGATGTGGAGATATTACCATATACGGCACAAGAGATAATAATTAAATTAGGGGAGCTTCATCAAAGCTATGTGTTCTCTGGACGCCTGAGAACTCTTCAGGCACTTTATAGAACTAAGATGGAGGAAGGCCAAGATGTAACCACACATGTTCAGAGGATGGGGACGCACCTTGATTATTTGGATAAACTTGGTCATCCTTATCCCGAGATACTGGCCGTAAGTATGATCCTCAGATCATTGACCCAGAAATTTGATGTTTTTATCAATAACTTGGGCCACCGGAATTTCTCAGTCTCAGAACTGCATACGATGTTAGAAACTGCTGAAAAAGAATCTTCCCATGTTAACAGTTACATATGGTAGATGTGGCAACATTGGTCATGGAGGAAGAGATTGTCCTCTATGAGATGAAAGTTTTCTAACGAAGGAAAGTCCTTCAGGTATCTATATGTTGGATAGAACTTTTACCTTTCTGTTTTGCACTTGTATATTTGATACTAAGTGTAGAACTCACTTTTGTAATATGTTACAGATGATCAAGAAAGGTAAGTGACTGAATGACAAGCAAAATGGTGAACCATATAAGCAAGGAAGCAAGATTATATACCAAGCTTATAGGAGATTTTATTATGAAATCATATGGCTTGTATTGTTAAAAAAAGGTTTGTTTAGAACAATGTTTAAATTTAGTTTGACTAAATTATTATTTTTCAGTCACATGTTTATTGATTGAATGAAATTCACTTAACCGTTTTGGAAACGATTATATTCATATTAAAAAATGAATTATTCTATTTCGAGAATTAGTCCTCTTAATTGAATAATAAAGTGAATCTCAAGAGCTTTCTAAAACATAGTTCTATATAAACACCATAAGACTCAAATATGATTTTAATCAAGTCTACACATAAAATAGTCAACTTAATCAAGTAAAATTTAAACGCATATCTCAACTTCAAAAGTGTGGTATTTTAAAGGAAAATGAGAATGTTTTCTTTTGATATATGCGATCTTGATAAGTTGAATATAGATCCTTTTCTCTAGTTATAGAAAAAGGGAAAAAAGTTTTGTTAGAATTGATACATGTTGATGTATATGGTTTTCAAAACCAAGTCTACATATGGTGATAGATAATACTGTATCTTCACTGGCGATTTCAAACGTTGAGGTTATGTTTTTGAAACATAAGCATGAAGCATTTGATATGATTCAAGTTGTTTCAAAGTGAAGACTAAGAAAACCACTCAGCAGGACCATTAAAGTCTTTTCTGATATAGGAGGATAGTAACTAAACCAAGAACTCTTGGATCATCATAGAAATTGTGTACATCGGAAAGGATGAACCGAACCTTATTAAATTTTGGTTCGCTCTATGATAAGTAGAAATACTATTCCTATATAAATTCGGAATTTCTGCCCTAGTCACTATAAACTATACTTTTTGACACCAACCAAACGGCAGACAAGACACCTTATAAGATTTCGTATGAAAGTCTTTTCATCCTTAGTCTTAGTTGAAGGTGTGGGTTTATGAAGCTCATGTAAGACAATAAGCTTCAAGTAAACTCGACCCAAAATCTACTAAATGCATATATTGTAGAATATACTATAAATTGTTTATGATACCGATTCTACAATCCCAAAAATAATAAAAAAATTTATTGTTCCAAAACCAAGTTCTTAGAAAGCATGTTTTTAATGGGCAAGGCAAGTGGGAGATTTAAGGAACTTGAAGGGAATCAAGAACCTCATAACCTAATGCGCTTATTGGTTGGCACTAGTTATCAAACAAAGGTTGTTGAAACAGAACAATTTGATTGATCAGAAACTTAGTAAAAGCACCAAGTGTTCGCAAATCTAGTAGAATCATTCAGAAATTCGAGAGATATCGATTTCTTATAACTTATGAAGAATGATGTATGATATGTTTCTAGTAAGCCCATCAACTACTAAAGTGCTATGTCAGATTCTGAATCTGATGAGTGGCTTAGAGTCATGAACACTCAGATACAATCCATTCATGGATCAGTACAAGTATAACAAAGCTGAAATCTTTATTTTGACAGGAAAATTAAAAGTTTAATTTTCACCAAAATAAGAGATGACTCATGCATTTACTAAGAGGCTAGTGGGAGCGCAGTAAAATTCCTAATGTTGTATGTGCAAGACATACTAGTATTTGGAAATTAACTTTCCGACTTAGCAAAACATCATGTTTTGGCTCAGACAGTATTTCCTTATTAAAAGACTTAGAAAAGGCTAATTTTGTTCTTGAAATAAAGATCTTTAGAGTTACATCAAGACAACTTATAGGCTTAAGTCAAAATGCATATGTTGACATGATCTTGAAAGGTTCAAGATGCAAGGCTCTAAAGGTCGTTTCTTGCAAGTATGATATGACATCATTTTGAGCATAACAAATGTTCTAGCACAAAGGCTGAGCTAGATAAAATGATTTGTATTCCATATGCTTCAGCAATTGGATCTATCATATATGTCATGACATGCACTAGATCGAGTGTATCATAATGCTTTAGAGCATTAGAAGGAGATACCAACGAAATACGAGGGAAGGTCATTGGATGATTGTATAGAACAACTTAAGGTACTTACGAAGAATGAAGGAAGTGTTCCTTAACTGAGGGTTGGAAGAAGATCATAGTAAGGAAGAACCAAGGAAGTGTTCCTTACGTAGAGTATGAACTGCATGAAAGACGTATTTAATCAAGATTGGATTTGTTCCTCTAAATGATTTAAGAGTGAGGCATCTAAGGCGCCTTACCAAAAGTTGAACAATAGATGAGGATGATAGTGATCCATGTCTCATGTTCAACATGATGTTCGAACAAAGGGAAAAATGATACCACACCTTATACGACAATTGAAGCTATGAGCTTGTGGGAATTGGATGTTGTTGAATGGCACTTACAATCATACATTGCTGGGGGCAGTGAGATGTTGCTAGACGTCCACCACTGTCTATATCATTCTATAATGCAATCTTGAGCAAGTGGGAGATTGTTGGTTCTATATGCTCAAGAATGATTATAAAATAATATTACCGGTAATATATGATCCTATAGGGTCACACTATGCAACAAGTAGACACCAAATTAATATTTGTAAGAATTTGATTCTTGATAAATATTATTATTTCTTCATAAATATTATTAATTATATTATTGAATATAATTTATAATATTAGATGCAAATAATAGATTATTATTTTAATACATATGATGGACTCATTTGTAACTAAAATTAAAAGGAGGAACTTATATGAGAAAGTTTAAAATAGTTAAAATGTGATTTTAATCATTTTAAATCTTGGAGGGTTAAAGGGAAATAATGCATGGCTAGCCCTTTTGTGATTGGCCATGTTGGGTGGCAATATGCACACCATTGGACCCTTTTGTGGTCCAATAGAAAATGAAGAGCTTGTCTTGTGTTTTGAAAAAAAAGAAGACTTGAAATTTGAAACACAACTTGTAAAATCAATCTCCTCTCTCCCTCTCTCCCTCTCTTGACTTCGGCCGAAAACCACCATTCTTGGTGGGTTTTTGCTTCTTCTCAATTCAAGTCTATTATAGTCTTGAATAAGAAGTTCTCTTTTGCATCTTTCATCAAGGAGGTACTAGCATACTCAAGGTGTTGGAGCTTGTTGGTGGACTTCTCTAGAGGAACTCTTGCTTGAGTTCTTGCCATCTCCATCTTCTCCAAATAGAAGACTTTGCAAGGGACTACAAAGGTTGTATTTTCTAAAAACCCCCTATGTATGTTTTAATCTTTCATGTTCATGCAAATGGATCCTTGGTGGGTGTTAAAATATTTTTAATGTTGTTTAAATTTTTAAGCTTCCGTTGCAATATGTTATGATTCTTGAAATCTTATTTTGAACAAAACCCAACAGTTACGACGGTCAACTTTCAGTTGCCGTCTAACTTCTTGGTGGACGGTGTCCTGGATAGGGCGAAGATTTTCCCAGACTTGGAAAATTTCCTTCTAGCGGCCTTTATGAAACGCTATCGGGGCGTTTCTGTGGATGAGACGGGGTCTCGCGTTGCAGGATTATCCTTTCTGGTGAGTCCTTTTTTATATTTGTCATATGACTTTCCTTATTAATAAGATTGACTTATTTTATGTTCGTGCGACTGCAGGCGTTTCAGACGTCTCTGTGCCTTTTTGGCCAACTGGAGGAGCTCCAGAAGGCCAATCCTTTCGTCGTTGAGGAGTTTCAACGAGCGCAGGAGGGTGAGCGTTCAGCTCGGAAGAAGGAACAGGCGGCAAAGGCCAAGTTGGAGGCTCTTTCCGTTCAACTAGACGATCTCCACAGTAGTTTGGAGACATCATCGGGGGATTAGGAGGAGCTCCGAGGTTGCCTCAAGGAGGCATTGGAGAAGGCCTCTGCCTATGAGGCAGAGGTATTGGTGACTAAAGCGTCCCTCACCGTGTGTGAAAAACAGGTGGGGGAACTGAACTCGTCGGTCAAGGCTGCTAAGGCCAAGACGGCGGCCTTGGAGGAGAAGCTCCTCTCGTTCGAGGTGCTGACCCATCTAAAGGTCAGGGTGGTGATCATGCGCCGTCACGTGCAGGGGAAGGATCCCTTAGTGGGTGCTGCGGCCGAAGTCGCATACTATCTTTAAAACGTCGGGACCGAGGAGGATAGGGTCGACGACACTGATTCCGTGGAGGCTAAGTCGGGTGATGCGGAAGACGACGCAGGAGTTGCCGAGGGCCCTCAATAGGCTCTTATATTTTTCTTTTGTAATTTTTGCTTTGTTTCATTTTTCTTTTGATGGGGCGACTATAATCGGCCGTGCCCTTTACTTGTAATTTTTGGATCAAATGAATACAAGTAAATGTTTGTTATGCTATCACCGTGCATTTTACTTTGTCACAAATAAACAAAATAAACTAAAGTTAGCATGACTTAAGGAACGAGCGTTTAAAATAGTAAGATATATGTAAAACTGTACGACAAGGGTACTTGTAAATTTTGCAGTTATCGGGCGACTAAGGCCGAATAAGTTTTCTATGTATGGAATTCAAGTCATAAGACTTTGACTCCGAAACTTAGATTAAAAAGCAGCTGTTGTAATCGTAAGATCCTTGATATGAATCGTAAGATTTTGCTCATGACGTATGAGTCATGATTTGACGGTCGTGACATTTCAGTCACAAAGACTGGCATGACGTATGAGTCATGACGTATTCGTCATGATTTGACGTAAGACTGGCATTCATGCGATCCTGCGAGCATGCGCTGTAACACTCGGGGGCGGTCATTGGTAAGACCAATGACCATTCGATGCTTAAGTCAGTAATCGTTGAGAAAATAAATCGTAGGATTTTTTTTTAAAGAAGTATTTCTTTAGATGTACTGCGTTCCAACTACGTGGGATGTCTTGGTTGTCAAGGGTTTGGAGCCTGTAAGCACCTTTTTCCCACGACTTCATATATTTGATAAGGTCCTTCCCACTAAGTGGATAACTTACCTGTGTTTGGTTCTCTGGTGTTTTGGAATACCCGTCGTAAGACGTAATCACCTTCCTGAAAGATCTTGGCCTTAACATTTTTGTTAAAATGTCGCTCGACAACTTGTCGCTGAGATGCCATTTTGACCAAAGCAGATTCTCTTAGCTCTTCGAGAGTGTCGAGATCATAGCTTAGGTCCACCAGGTTATGGTCGACGAATGTATGTCTCGATGTCGGGAGCTTCAATTCAATAGGTAAGATGGCTTCACAGCCATAAACCAATGAGAATGACGTTTGTCCTGTTGATGTTCGCGGTGTCGTACAATTAGCCTATAGGACCGATGGGAGTTCTTCGACCCATCTTCCTTTTGCGGCCTTGAGCCTTTTCTTTATCGAATTGATGATAACTTTGTTGCTCGGTTCTGCAAGACCATTAGACTGGGGATATCGTGTGGTTGAGGTCGTAAGTTTGATATTACGACCCTCAAAGAACTGTTGCTTACGATCACTTATAAATTGAAACCCATTATCATATACGATTTCGGAAGGAATTCCGAACCTGCATATAATGTTAGTTTGGATAAAAGAGATGACCTCTGTGTCTCGAACATGGGAGTAGGCAGCTGTTTCTATCCATTTAGAAAAATAATCTGTAAGGACTAACAAAAAGACTTTCTGCCCTGGGGCAGGAGGTAATTTACCGACGATGTCCATTCCCCATCTCATGAAGGGCACTGGGACCAAAGACGTATGTTGAGGTTCAAGAGGCTGGTGTATCATACCTAAGTGTTTTTGACATGCGTCGCAGCTTTGGACGTACCTGATGGCATCTTGTCTTAAGGTTGTCCAATAGTAGCCTTGTCGAGATATACGATGATCGATGCATCTTAAGTTTAGACCTGTCGATGATCGTCGATAAAGTCTGTCACCGATGATAAGATATTTCCAAGATTTAAATCAAATTTTTCAAGCTTCCATTTTATCTTCAAGTAGTTGGTCATGCATAAGATAATTCATGATGTCGTATGTCCAACCATTTTCTGCGTCTAGAGCGTAAATTTTCTCATAGTCCTCGATAGACGGAACTGCCAGGTGGATCATGGGGATGGCGTCGAACGACGTCTTATTAAGTGATGATCTAAGATTTGCTAGCGCATCGGCTTGAGTGTTCTGTTCCCTGGGGATTTGTTCGATTGACAACGGATCGAATAATTTTTATTTTTCTCTGGCTATCCTGAGATAGGCTGTCATCTTGGAATCTTTTGCTACGAATTCCCCGTTCATTTGGTTCACGACCAATAAGGAATCGCTTCTGACATGAAGTATTGTTGCCCCCAAGTCATGAGCCATGCTCATGCCCACGATCAGGGCTTCGTATTCCGCTTCGTTATTGGTGGCTCTGAAATCACATCGTATGGAGTACACCATCTTGCCCCCATGTGGGGACTGTAAGACGACACCAAGACCTACTTCTCTGGTGTTTGAAGAACCATCGACGTGGAGTACCCAGGTCATGTCGTTTGTAGTCGCGACAGTATAGGTTTCATTCTGCGCTTCTTTTTCTAGTTCAGGACCGAAATCGGCGACGAAGTCAGCTATGACTTGCGATTTAATTGTCGTACGAGGCTTAAAATCAATGTCGTAACTGCTGAGGTAGATGCTCCATTTCGCTCATCGTCCTGTTAGCTCGGGCTTTCTCAAGACTGGCTTGAGAGGAAAATTACTTATGACAGTAATAGGGTGAGACTCGAAGTAGTATCATAATTTCTTGGCGGCTGTAACTAGCGACAAAAGTAACATCTCTATAGACGTATATCGTGTCTTGGCGTCTAGCAGAGACTTGCTAACGTAGTAAATTGGCAGTTGTTGCTTGTCGTTCTCTCTAGTTAATACGACACTTACAGAGTGAGGACTTACGGCGAGATACAGCTGTAGGACCTCATAGTCCTTCAGTTTTGAAAGCAGGGGCGGAGCGGCCATGTATTATTTTAACTATTGTAGAGCTTGCTCATGATCGCACATCTAGTAAAAACGTTTTTTCTTTCTCAAGACGTTGTAAAACAAATGACATTTATCAGACGATAGGGATATGAACCGGTTTCGCACTGCCACACGACCTGTGAGTCATTGGAACTCCTTGAAGTTTCTGGGCGACTTGATGTTTATCAAGGCTTTGATCTGATCAGGATTCGCCTATATTCCTCGTCGTGTGACCATGTATCCCAGAAATTTCCCGGCGCTGACTCCAATAGAACATTTCGTGGGATTCAGCTTCATCTGATATTGTTGAAGGATGTCAATTTTTTTCAGATGATCGACATGGTCGTTCGCTTGATTTAACTTGACAAGCATGTCATCGATGTAAACTTCCACCTTGTTGCCAATATGGTCATTGAACATCTTATTAACCAATCTCTGGTAGGTTGATCCTGCGTTTTTCAAGCCAAAAGGCATGACTTTGTAACACTAGATGCCTTTATCGGTCATAAAAGTAGTTTTCTCCTTGTCGTTGTTGTGCATCAATATCTGATTGTATCCGGAGTAAGCATCCATGAACGTTAAGAGTTCATGTCCTGCAGTTGCATTGACCATAGTATCGATGTGGGGTAGTGGGAATGGATCTTTGAGACAGGCCTTATTAAGGTCTGTGAAATCAATACACACTTGCCACTTCCCGTTTTTCTTCTGTACGACCACGACGTTGGCTAACTAGTCGGGGTATTTTACTTCTCTGATTTTCCCGGTCTTAAGCAAATTTTCGACCTCGTTGTTGATCACCTTGTTTCGCTCAGGAGCGAACTTGCGACACTTCTACTTTATAGGTTTGAATGATGGGTCAACGTTTAACTTGTGGGAGATAACGTCGAGATCTATGCCGACCATGTCTTCGTGCGTCCAAGAGAAACAATCAGTGTGCTCCTATAGAAACAAAATTAGTTATTTCTTTATGACGGGATCTAGAGATGCCCCCATAAAGATGATTTGATCAGGCTTGTCCTGGTCTAATATGACTTCCTCGAGACGATAATCATCGGAGGACTTAGGGACATCCTGGACCTGTACTTGCTAGATGCCTTTCTTATGAGGTTTCAATGTCGCCTTGTAGCAATCACGAGCAGTCTTTTTTTCACTTCTGATCTCTATGGCATTGGGAATTTGATAGTCTGATGGTAGGTCGAGGGGACCGCTTTCATTTCGTGGATCCATGGTCGACCGAGAATAACGTTGTAAGCTGACGAACAATCGATAGTGTTAAACTTCATTTTTTTGTTGATTCCTTTTGCGTATACTGGGAGGATGATTTCTCCCAGAGTGCTGGTTGAATCTCCGTTGAATCCTATCAAAGTCGTCGAACGACGAGTGATCTCTAACTTATCGATGCCCATTGCCTTGATCGTTATCAGGAAAATGATGTTAGCCGAACTACCTCCATCGACCAAGACTCTTTTGGTCGAGCAATTGCCAATAGTAAGCTGGATAATCAACCCGTCGTGATGTTTTTGTCGGCTGTCCTGGAGGTCGTCCTGATCGAACGTTATGGGCATCTCCTCCAGTTCCAACACTTGCTTCGGTCGTGACGACCTAGGAATGGGAGATTCACCCGATGTCTGACTGGCGTGCCGTTTGGCTGTCGAATATGTTAAACCACAGACGTCTGATCCGCCTGTCACGCAATTGATAACCTTTGCATGAACAGGAGATGCTGGTCTTACATTGTCGACTGGCGCTGATTCTTTATCAATCAAACCCTGGAGGTGTCCCTTGGGAATGAGCTACGCCAACTCCTTCTGTAATGCAAGGCATCTATTGGTCGTATGACCGTGGTCACTGTGGAAGTCGCACCACTTGGTCTTATCCTTCTTGTCATCGTTTTTATCGCTTTTCTTATGCCATCGTCTTGACGACTGGATATTCCGGAGAGCTTCGACCAAATCTTTCGATGTTCCCTTGAATCCATAAGAAGAGATCTTAAGATATTGAGGAAATTTAGACACATGATTGTTCTTTTTCTTGTCGAACCGGACGTTCGATATTTGGCGCGTAGGCTCTGTCTTGACGTTCTCCTTGGATTTGAAATCAGGTCTCTTAATTCCAAGCGACTTCTTGTCAGTAGAGTGTTTATGAGAAAGGTTGTATCGTCCTCCATTCTCATGTAAGCCAATGTCCTGGCTCGGACGTCTTCAAAGTTCTCTGGCGGGTATTTCGTAAGCCCGACATACGTTTGATAGTTTTTCATGTGTTCAGGGGGAGCACAACTAAATTATGCGCCAAGTAAGTCCGTTCACATGTTAAGGGGGAGCAGCGCACAATTTTTGGATACCCATACGTTTGATAGTCTGTTCATGTGTTCAGGGGGAGCACAACTAAATTATGCGCCAAGTAAGTCCGTTCACACGTTAAGGGAAGCAACACACAGTTTTTTTTCTTTCTTAAATATCAAGTTTTTTTGTGCGTGTCACCATATTGTCTTTTTCACGTCTTATGCACAATCCGAGGGGGAGCTAAAGTCTTTGTGTGCACAATCTGAGAGGGAGAAATTTTTAAGTGTGCACATCTCGATGGGAAGTTTTTTTTCTTTTTAACTATCTCATTTGTTTTGGGTATTGAAATATCACTTCTTTTAAGCTAAGGGTCAATATTGGTGTTTTACACAAAGTTCCCGGATGATTTGGGTAACCGGACACCTTACCCGAACACACCCACTATCCGGACATGCCATCCGGACAGGTGAGTTTCCGGACGAGGTATCCGGACAACCCATCTGGAAAGCTCCCCATATATATATACCCAGAACCTTTATAATTTAAATTTTTCTAGAAACTTTGCCTTAAAACCCTCTCACCTGCAAAACCCTCGGCTCGCACAAGATCTCGCACGAACACGCTCGATTTTCTTGTTTCTTGTATTCAAAACAAAGGTACACCACTCGATTCTCTATTATTAATGGTTTCGATCACGTTTGCACATCCGAAAACCCCCAAATCATTCGATTTGTCGACTGTTTCCGGACGCTTCGAACGACTTGACTGCCGATTCGTATTCGGACCATTTTTTGTCCCACATTCTACTTAGTATTGGTCGATTACTGTTAATTTGCATCATATCATGGGTGTTTAGTGGTTAATAGACTAAATTGTTGGCTGTTGGTTCGAATGGATCTCGTCCGAATAGTTTAGAAGTATCCGGATAGTTCCAAGTTTCCAATAACCCCTAACTATATGGTAGGCATCTCACCCGGAAACCCGTGTATCCGGTAATCACTTCATTCGGTAAGGGTTTTATCCGGAAACCATCTCATCCGGATACCTCACTTTGTCCGGTAAGTTCTCTTATCCGTTGAGTATTTCATCCGGATACCGCCTTTGTCCGGTAACCCATTCCTTCCGATAAGTTTAATTTCTATATAGTATCCGATTATTTCCAACTTCCGGTAACTTGGTTGTATCCGGATACCAAATATATTCGGTAACTTTTGTTATCCAGTGACATTTGTATCCGAACACCCAATTCTCCCGGACACCCCTTTGTATCTGGGTAATTTACCCTATCCAGTCACTTTGCCAATTTCATACCCTGCCTCACTGCCATATTTCTAACTTTTGTTAAATTGAGTCGGTCATCGCCAAGGAACGTACCACCACATTTATCTTAGTCATATACTAACACTTTTTCTATCAGGTACTCAAATGGCTGACCAACAACAACACCAAGGCGACGAACACCATGAGGAATTCATCGATGAGGCGGCCGATAACGCCCTTCTCCCTGATGATCATAACCTGGAGATTGAAGGAAATAATCACCACCTCGATTCCAACGAGTTTCGTCCTTAACATCGGGTGGTGGTGGACATTCTGCTAGGCCATCCACTTCGTCATGCGCTGACCGCCACAACTAACGTTCCGCTTCTCTACCTGCGCCAAGTCTGGCTCACCATCAGAGTGGTCACCGGTGACAACACTCAAGGGATTGAAGCAACGATAGACCGCCATCCATTCGTCCTCACACCAGACTCATTCAGACAACTTCTGTCCCTATCGGAACCCACTCACAACGGTCGAACTGCTTATGATCCTTCGGTCGATAACGACGCCCTATGTGCCAAAATTCGGGCAACCATGCTCTGATACCAATTGTGGATCCCAGATTAGTGCAAAATATCAATAATACGATCAATAAGCTATAAGAACAATTGATTTCAACTTGTCATCCATATGTCATTCATAGAATATTCAGAGAGTGTTTACAATACGTATAGGAATGAATATGAAGATTATTCTATCTAACCTAAAACTTGGCTTAACAAAAGTTATTTATACCTAGGCCTATTATTATTAAGCCCAAGCCCATTAACCTCTAAAGCCCATTTACATAATAAGGCTTTTACAAATAATATAAAATTCTTTATATAACTTTCTATTTAATAGGACATTTATGGTCCTAACGAGACCCTTTCAGCTGATTAGTGATGACGGCTAACTGAGCCTTGATTGCTTTCAGCTCGCCATTCTCTTGCACACTAGAATCTCTTTTAACTACCGATCTCGAAGTGGCATAACTGTGTTCGACCATATTTTCTATTAACTTGACTGCTTCCTCGTATGTTTTATCCATGAGAGCTCCTCCTACTGCAGCCGTGATATCATTCTTAAACTGTGGGTGAAGGCCGCCAAAGAATGTATGGACGATGACCCAACCATGTAACCCATGATGCAGACATTTTTTCAGCATGTCCTTTTACCTCTCCCATGCTTCGTACAGTGTTTCCTGATCCCACAGAGCAAAATTGGTAATATCAGCCATAAGTTGGGTTGCCCTACCCGGTGGAAAGAACTTCTGAAGAAATGCAGCCTTCAAGTCTGCCCAGGTTCTGATCTGATCTGTTGGTAGACTTTCTTCCCAAATTTTTGCTCTTCCCTTTAGTGAGAAGTTAAACAATCGTAACTTGATTGCATCCTCAGATACTCCGTTGATTTTGAAAGTATTGCAAATCCTTTCAAAAGTATGGAGGTATCCATGAGGATCTTCGGTCGGCGCTCCTACAAACTGATGTCATTGTACCATAACGATTGTGCTCGGCTTAATCTCGAAATAATTTGCTGCTGTTGTGGGAGGTTGCACACCTATGCGTGCGACTGCCACATTGGGGTTGGTAAACGACCGCATAGGAACTCTCGCAGGAGGAGGAGGTGGTGGGTTGTTACCAGGTGGTGGGTTATTCCTTGGAATCTCGTCACCCATTCTCAATCGCTTTCTAGCCTTAGACGCTTTCCTTAACAGACTGGCAATTCGTTCATCTCCGGATCGATAGGTTCTATGCTTTTCCCTCGGGTTCCTCTTGTCATAAACCAATTGGTACCTGAAAATGAAAGTATAAAAATTAGTAATCCAGAAACTGAATAATAACTAAAATAAAAATAAAAGAAAAGAAAAATGTTCAATATAATAGAGCTTATAGCTGGTAGTGCTATCAGTGCAAACTAGTTCCTCGACAACGGCGCCAAAAACTTGATAGGCGGGTTTACACCCCCTAATCTAACCACAAATGTACGGGTCGAATCAAGTAATAGTACTGAAAGTACAGGTATCGAACCAAGGGAACTAGGAACTGAGTATCATAATTACTATCCTCGCTATTAACTGAATGATCGAAATTTTGGTTGTGGTTTAGGAACTAATTAAGACTAACTAAAACTAAATTCGGTTGACGAAAAGCTTGGAAATGACTTTGATAGAGAAAAGGTTGAGGGTTGGAACTCCAATGGCTATTCCGTCGACGAACAATAAACCCGAACAATTATTACCAACTTTCCTATGAAACCTAATTCTTGAAAACTCACTGTTGTTCTTTCTCAAGCAACAACGTATCTTATTTTAAAACCACTAGTTTTATCTCTCGACCTCCACCAATGGACTTAAAATACATTAGGTTAGAATGTTTTAGGACGACGAATGGTTCGGCTATCTCTACCCGAATCTCCTCTTCGGCACATGACTATCTGATCTAGTTTTTAACTAATTCTCTCGAACTTAATCAAAAACAATGAAATCAGTTGGAGGTGATCAATCGAAAATTGCGTAAGAAAAAATTAAATCACATGCTTCATAGATTCACCATTAAAACTGTTCGGTTACATGTCATCCCTAGTCAAACCATAGTCAAACCATAGTTATTCCATCCCCCAACATCTAACGATTAGTTCATGTTAGGGTTGGATAAAAACGCGAGAAAATGATAGAAATCAAAGCGAGAAAACATCGTGTTTCATGAACGTGAGTGTAGTACTGATTGACTCCCTTCTCTCAGCTCTAATCCGTCAATGATGGTTGATTCCTCTTCAATCGCCCCTCTTTCGTGACTCGAAAATAGTGAATTCTTCTCTCAAAGTCGCCTCCTTCTCATCTCCAATAACACGGAAATCAGATTTGCCCTAAATCTAGAAATTGCCAGGTTAAAAAACCAAAACAGTGAGTTGTGGGGCTTGCACCGCGGCTTGAGGCCATGGGCTAGGTCGCGCGTGTTGCTGAGTTGCCTCGGGTTCTGGACCGGGTCTGGACTTGGGTTTGGCCTGAGATTCCTCTAGTCTTCGTTTTGGGCTTCTTTTAGGCTATTTTTCCACTCTGTTTCTCGACTGTAGCTTTCTTCTAGAATACCTGCACATTTCACTGGAAAACTATGAAAACACCACCGCTTTGCTTCAAAACAAGCCACTCTCAGTGGTTTGTGGACATGAAATAACGCCAAAATATGGCGTTATGACCCGACTATCTGAAATGTCATTAAGCTCACTGTCAGAATTACTGGAGTAGTAAGAGTGTGTTTTGCTTGAATTACTGGTCTTTCGCTGTTTCTGTGAATGTCTTTTAGATTTTGAATTTGAAAACTTGTTCACATACGCGTTTTGAGGGGTAGATGTAGAATCCTTATAAAATTTGACTGGTAGCTTATTTCATTGATCAAGAAATTGAATGTGACTAGGAAGTTTAGGTGCAAAATCAAACTTATCTCTACCTTCATTTGAAAACACTGTAGAATTCATGAATTAGGAGAACTTGAGTTCGTCACCAGATTTATCATCGTCATCGGTTTGAGGTGAGGAACTGGTTGGACTTGGACTTTTTATAGAATCATGCACGAAAGCATTTGCAAAATCAGAATCAAGATTCTCTACTGAAAAGTCAAGTTGAGGTTCTTTTCCTTTATTGAGTTTGTTCGAATCCTTGTTCATGAAAACTGGTGATAAATTACCTAAAAAGGCTTTGCAAGAAGAAATGTTTGATGGTGTAGAGGAAGGTTCAGACAGATTCATTCGTTCCTCAAGAAGCTGATCAATCTTATTTTGTAATTCAGTTTTGCTCAATTTCTCTTTCATAATATCTGTTTCCAAGGCGGACAGTTTAGAGGTGAGCTTCTGAATTTCTGTCTAAAATGCTTCACTTTCACTTTCAGACACCTTTCTTATTTCACTGGAATTCAAACTCTCAATTTTGTTTAAAAACTCTTTCCTTTCGTTGTCAAAATTTATCTGTTCTTGTTCAAATGACTCCTCGAGCTAAACAATTTTCTTTTCTAACACCAATGGAGGAACGTAACGTTTGAACTCAGTAGTTTCCTCCTTAGGTTCACCAGGTGTTCCTGCATCTTCAGCAAGATTTGCTTTGGGTTTGGCATCAGAATAACTGATAAAGTAGTCATTTGAAAGGTAGGTGGACTTATTGCTAGTCCCGTAATCATCAACAATTCAAGAATATTATATCTTAACATTTTAGTACAATAGGGATGTTTCTCTCTCTAAGCTCAAACCCTCTCTCTACATTGAACCTCTATAACTTGTGTACACCATACAAATGGACTATGTAACACATTATATAGTGACACATTACAAGACCCAAGCCCATTTAGCTTAAAGCCCAAGCCCAAATACAATATACAGTCCTTTACAAAACTTTCACAATTTAGGACAATTTTAGTATCCTAACATTCTCCCCCTAAAGTTTTGTAAAGCAAAATCATCCATCTTCAAACGCTTTAGCTCCTCTCCCCCTTGATTTTCTTGGACAAACTTTAGCGGTGCTTTTTCTTCGAATGTAGTTTAGGCTCCCCTTTGAAAGAAGCTTTTATTCTTCATATTTTCAACTTTAAAATTCAGATTTGATGTGCACCATAACCCCGACTTAGTGCACGAAAAACATCTCTAAAATGTAGAAACTCGAGCTCGTTCCGATAAGCCCACAAGAAAAATAACTAGTCAGTTGTTGCGTGACAAACCAAGTGCAATCTCAGTTTATACCACCAAATCCGTCGATAAACCGCGAGTTGAGTAGGAATTCAGCTTAAAAGCTTATTCGGTTCGGCTCTAAGGAGGAAGTAGTAAGAAGCACGCACTACATGGTAGGGGTTTGAGGAATCGATCCAAAATCGATGTCGTAGAGAGAGATACGTGACACTCATTTAGATAGGAATGATGTCACACAGGCTACGAGGACAAAAACCTCGAAGTCTAACCAAACTAACGGAAAATGGACCAAATTTGTTGGAAAACTAACTGGCCACTAACGGATTTCGTTAGTCACTATTCATTGTCACTACCAACTCACTAGTCATGATTTGTTACCTTTTCTTCCACTTTTCTTCAAATTCCCATGATCAAAACCACTTATAATTGTTTCATTATGGTCATAAATCATTAAAATATGATTTTCATGAAAAATATTGATATGTAAATTTAAAAACCATCTGATGAAACCACTCCGGAGAAACATGTGATCAACTCCACTTCTTCCATTCTTTCACGTCCAAAAAACCTATCAAGTTGATCCATATAGCTTAAAAACCATCAAGGAGTGTTTTTCAGTGAAAAATATTATCATGCAACATGAAAAATATAGCAGTAACGTCAGGGGCGGAGCCAGAAAATTCATATAGAGGGGGCTAAATAGAAGTAAGAAATCAATGGTTAGTAGCTGGCAACATTATGTTGGAATTTTATGTAACGTCCCAAAAATTACAAGCAAATTTAAATTTTTTAAAATAAACATTTCATTGATAACAACTCATTAAATGATCACAACGTTTCGTTTACAAACACATAATTAATATCTTTATAAAATAAAACCAGCGGAATAAATGTTTAGTTATTAAGATCATAAAGCAACCAGCTCTTCCCGCGCGCCAGTGTGTACTCGTCACGCCTTGGAGCCGCCCGTACCTGAAACCACAGTTTATTGGGAAAGGGTAAGCACGAAGCTTAGTGAATTCCAACACATGCGCAGATAGGAATTATATACACATCACCCCTATCCGCACATAAGCAACAACTCCACAGATACATAAAACGAGTAAACATCTACAAGTAATTATGTATCCAACACCTCGGTCCCATCGGACCCTCGGTCCCACCGAATTGTAATGTATCCAACACCTCGGTCCCATCGGACCCTCGGTCCCACCGAATTGTAATGTATCCAACACCTCAGTACCATCGAGGCCTCGGTCCCACCGAATTGTAATGTATCCAACACCTCAGTACCATCGAGGCCTCGGTCTCACCGAATTGTAATGTAACCAACACCTCAGTACCATCGAGGCCTCGGTCCCACCGAATTGTAATGTAACCAACACCTCAGTACCATCGAGGCCTCGGTCCCACCGAATTGTAGTGTAACCAACACCTCAGTACCATCGAGGCCTCGGTCCCACCAAATTGTTATGTAACCAACACCTCAGTACCATCGAGGCCTCGGTCCCACCGAATTGTAATGTAAGCAACACCTCAGTACCATCGAGGCCTCGGTCCCACCGAATTGTAATGTAACACATTTATACCAAGCATTCAAACCAATCAAATATTACACACCACAAACAACTAGTTCACACCACAAAGACAATAGTACATACAAACTTTTATGACATGCATACAACCCCTAACTACACAGTGAGAGAACTCACCTCGAATGCGCGCCCAGCTTAATAACACAATTCAAGCTTCACAATTACGGTCACTTCCCAGCACCTAAATGCATGTTAAAACGTGTCAATACGAGACCCGGACCCTATGACACGACACACGCTTAAACCGTCACTAAAACTAAATTCCGTTCACCCAAAACAGGTCTGTTCGGGACCTGTTTCGACCCCTTTAAACCTAGAAAATTCCCAAAATTATATCATGACCAGAAAGTACTCTGAGTTAGGGTTCCAAGGACATATTATACGCCTCCTAACGATTTTTCTACAATTTACTACGGATTTTACAAAAACAGTTTTCGGAACAGCGAAATTCAGCACCTTTCAGTATAAAACGACAAATCGACCCATGCTACGTCCCGAACTGGGTTTTGCACAAAACACAGAAACGTTTCTAGACTCAAAAAAGGAACGTTTGGCACCGAAATCACCCCAATCCGAGTTACGAGGAAAACATTATGGCTTACGCAAGACAGAGGCAGATTACTGAACCTTTTTACATGAAATGACGAATCACCGAACTTGCGACCACTTTTCCACCTAGCTAGAGGCCGAACCAGTTTTCCGCTAAAACACGGAAAACGTGCCCGACTCCGAGCTTGAACCGTGGGCGCCAGTTTCGGCTCAATCGGAGTTACGACAGAAAAGTTATGGTTGACGCAAAACAGTGGCGGGAGGACGTTTTTCACATAAATGATGATTTTTATAAAACGGTTTACGTGATCGATTAAAATTGATACGGGCTTGCACCAGGGTTCACGCGATTAGTGTTATTAGGTTACAAAGGGCTGGTCACAACCGCGCACCACCCGCTGCCACTTCCGGCAGCGGTGGTCACCGGCGACGGCGGCGGTTTACGAAATTTCGGCGAGACAAAACGCGAAACCCATACTCAACTCGACTTTCCTTCACATACACATACACGACCCACCATCCCCGACCACGCACAAGGCCACCACCGCAACTGGTGGTGTGCGCTGGTGGCCACACCGCCGGCAGCCACGGCTGACGGCGGCGACGGTGGTTCTTCCGGTGGTTCAACGACGACAAAGAAAACGAAAAGGGGGCGGAGAAGGACCTTACCTCGACGACTACTCGCCGCAACCACAGTCGACCTGCTCCCTCTCTCGATGCTCTCTCTCTCTCTTTGCTGCTCCTCTCTCTCTCTCTCACTCCCGCCGCTGGTCTCTCTCTCCGGCAGACAGCAGCGCCGGCGGCTGGCGCTGCTGGTGGTGGTGCGGCGGCAGAAGGGAAAATGGTGGGGAGGTGTTTAGGGTTTTCAATTGGGGTGTTTCCTTGCGTGAGAACACTAAAACGAGAAGGAGGGGAAGGCTGGTCCTTCATGGGCCGAGCCATGCTATGTAAAAGAAAACAATTACACTTTAGTCCCTCTCAATCCAAACACTTTGCAAAAACGATTCAAGTTTCACCCTATTTAACGATTTGGTCAATCCCGTTAATCCCGTCAAATAAACATTATTTAGAGAAAACATTAACGAATTAAAAAGAATATTCATACCGGGACACTGGCTTTACAACTCTCCCCCGCTTGGATTAGACTTCGTCCCCGAAGTCTACGTTCGCAAACAGCTCCGGGTAAAACTCCCGCATCTCAATCTCGGGTTCCCCAGTCCACTCGGACCCCTTTCGGTGTTGCCACTGGACTTTCACTAACTGGAATCTAAATTTCTCACATAGTCTTAAACATTTCTCGAATACATTTCTTACCAACAAAACTCCTTCAAGAACACTGAAATCATGATCAGAAGAACACTCTAACAACTGGAATCATTCCTAGTTAAACGACTTCAGTTGTCTCCCAACCTTAGATGATTCATACCTCCCGATTAAATTTTTCAAGCTCTAACCATTTTAAAGCTGCTCATAGTATACCCTACAGGATACTCGACCACGATCATTCCTACCCTTAACTGTCGATTAACTTCCACGAACTCTAATAGACTCCAAAGATTTTAAATAACTTATATTAACAAAACATCGACCCCCTGCCGAACATCGGTCCAACCGATTACAATAACAAACATCGGCCACCCGCCGAACATCGGTCCAACCGATTACAATAACAAACATCGGCCACCCGCCGAACATCGGTCCAACCGATTACAAAAACAAACATCGGCCACCCGCCGAACATCGGTCCAACCGATTACAATAACAAACATCGGCCACCCGCCGAACATTGGTCCAACCGATTACAATAACAAACATCGGCCACCCGCCGAACATCGGTCCAACCGATTACAATAACAAACATCGGCCACCCGCCGAACATTGGTCCAACCGATTACAATAACTCACATCAGCGTGGTATTATCCTAGACACTAACACAAATAGATATCCCCCACAACCGAATCAACTAACACACACGTAGGTCATTCCACCATAACCATCCATCACAAGTGATCATTTCAGGGTCACTACTACCATCACCATGATTATCTTAAAATCGGCTACAACTCTCCGATTACACTAAAGGTGTTTGGCCTCAAGCCCGAAAGTCGACACCTAAATATACCACCTACCTCAAAATGGTTGATGCGCATTTATTCTCCCAATAACAAAGGGCATCAATCCCTTAACCGATACTATTCGGCCTACAGTACTAACGCGCGTGGAATACCTACCTTCCACCGTCGACGTACCATCCACACTTGCTCTACGAAGCCAAGTCACCCCGTATCGAGGATGCACCTTGACGTCTACCTCCCAGGTAACGCCTCAAGACCCAGCACACCGGAACTACCTCCCAGGTAAGTGCCCACAACTATATCCTCCTAGTACCTACTGGAAAGTCTAGGTTAAAACACATGAATACCGGGGTCCCACCCCGAGATACCCAACCGACCATTACCAACGACTGACTAACGTGTCTAAGGATCCAAAGCAAACAGCCTACCAACAACATGCCGGTTCCGGATTGACTCACTCACCCAAACATGTAAACACTCAACGTGCAAAGAATGCCAAACGGTGCGACAAAAACAACTCATCAACTAGACTCCACATCGAGCCATTAAAACCGGGCAATTGGCCCATGACTAACTCCAAGTCAAAACCGAGCAAAATGCTCCACGCTTGCTAGACCCATAGGTCGGAAAATGCGTTTAAACAAAGTTTAAGCAAGCAATACTCTGAAATCAACCTTAGTCCCAGACTCAACACGGGTTAAACAAAAGAGTTTTCCAAAAGGACTCACACCCTAAAGTTCTCTAAATGACACATGACACTTAAAGGCACATTTCCCCAAATGGTTTACAAAATCATTTACAAAATATTTTCAACCTCAGGATTTTCATCCCAAAAAGATCGTATGCAATAAAACTACTATTACCTGATCGATAGTTATGCAAAACTGGACACGCTCGTCCCACATAGGAAAATCATGTTGAAAATCGTTCCATTGCAGTTCAGTTTACTCACACAAAAGCAAGCGTAAAAAGTAATTTCTTTAAAATGAACCGCTTCGATTCCAGTATGGATTGACTCATGACATGCACTTAAAGTAACCGCTTGACCTTAAACAGGGTCCGACAAAGGTGTGCACATAATTCAAAATAAGTTTCACGACATTTGATTCAAAAATTCCTCTTTTTAATCATAAAAAGGACGTGGCACAGGGTTCGCCACAAATTTTCCGCGCGTCAGCTAATCACACAAAACGATAACACGGTTTACAAATATATTTTTGTTAAAACACAACTGTCTCGTGTAAGTTTCAAACTTGAAGACAGAAACCAGTCCGCTTCTAATAATTGGAAATATCGACTAAAATCTCATAAAATCTCAAACTGGGGGCAGGCATGCAAGCTTGTAACACTTCCTCAAGTTTCGTACTTGGGACATATAACGTCAAAACATTATAGTTTAAAAATGTATTTATCGAAAATGCTCAAAATACTCGTTTCCTCCAAAGCAAAAGTTTTTAATTTCCCCAAAAAAAAAAATTATCGGTAATTCTAATTTAACCGAATGTCAAAAATCTACGCATTTATATTTCCAAAATATAACACATTTTAATCGTAAGCATGATGTTCGCAACATTAAAACACTCCTTGGATCAACTGGTCTTTCATTTCGACAAAAAGGAACTACAACATTTTCATGCATGACTTATGTCACGCATGAATCAATCCACACACTGAACTATTTGCAATAAAAATACTTAGTAACACGAACTCTCGAAAGGAAAGTTAAGCGACACTAAAATTCCAAACTCATTTTAAACAAATCATCAACAAAGTTTGTAACTCTCGTTATAAAAAAGGTTTCATGCACTTTCAAAACCATAATTTAACATCTTGTGTGCGTGCTAAACATTTCCAAAAATTCCAAAACACAATCCATATAAGGATTGGAAACACAAAAATTAGTTATTGCAATCCTATTTCCAAAATAACTTCGTGCATGACTCAGTCGACAATCAACGTCTCGACTCATGCTCCTCTCTACCTTTCCAACCCACTATCGTCCTCCGGACATTTAAGCCTCTTAGGGCAAGATGGAAAATTACGTCAAATAATCCCTAAGATTTTTCCTCAAATCAAAGTCGGCTCTATAAGCCTATGACTCTAGCACAATCTTCCATCTTGGTTCGAAAAGATCTGCTTACAACAAATATCATCCTTATCGTCACTCCAAGTGACTAATACTATAATCGTCTTTCTATTCCAACGACTGCCAGTTTAGAGCCTTCGACACTACCCCAACGATCATCCCATCAAAGCAAGTCAAGTACACACATGTACCAGTGGATCTACTATATTTGTCTCTACTCGTGACGGCTATTCAGGGTAGATAATACAACGCGTTATTAGCACATAACAACGCACACTAACAACACTCGCGCCCAACTCCTTGGATTCCTCGTGACTTCCCCGACTCGAGCATTGATCATGTGCTTCCGGTAGTAGGAGCTCTACTACTACCATCCACGCCTATCATTGCCCGTTCCGAGTCCCATCCCGAGGGTCCAAGTAGTTTCTCGCCGAAACTATACACATAATATAATTAATCCACACATGCCAGTTCAAGAACATATCCTAAACAGGCAACTCATACAACTACTGTATATATAAAACCATCGGTCTCCCCGATTAGACAGCCACGATTGTATACTTAATAAACCATCGGTCACCCCGATCATACAACAACAATTAAATATATAATTAACCATATGCCTGCACCAGCATATATATACATCCACCCTTCCTAGCTCCCTAGGAATTTCCTCTTATCCCACTACCCTTGCTACTACCGAATCCCTACTAATTATGACGAGTGACCTCGCGAATACCCGATTTTCTGCAGTGCGAAATAAATAGGCAGTCGAATACAAGACTCTATCCTAGAACGGTTGGACTCAAACAAGAGCTGCGCAATAGAACTAAATCGAATATTCTAAGGCTATAAATCTCTTACTGCATACAACCTAGAGGGCATCCACTTAGTAACCTATCATAGTTAGCATAAATTCTTAATAGCAAGTAGTTCAACATACAGCATAGTGTCCACAACAGGCAATCTAGCATGCATACTCATGATCTAGAAAGCAATAAAACACTAAGCATTGTACCTTTCCCTTCGGCTCCGGCTGACTGTACACACTGCGCCCTCGATCACCGTTCCTCGAACGGGTTTTTACCCTTTACTTTTATTTCCAAAAAGATTTAATAAAGAGTTTGAAAATTTCCCAGCCGCAATTTGAGACCAAACACACCGAGGTGCGTTTGATTCACTCAAGCTGTGCTCTGATACCAAGTTGTAACGTCCCAAAAATTACAAGCAAATTTAAAATTTTTAAAATAAACATTTCATTGATAACAACTCATTAAATGATCCCAACGTTTCGTTTACAAACACATAATTAATATCTTTATAAAATAAAACCAGCGGAATAAATGTTTAGTTATTAAGATCATAAAGCAACCAGCTCTTCCCGCGCGCCAGTGTGTACTCGTCACGCCTTGGAGCCGCCCGTACCTGAAACCACAGTTTATTGGGAAAGGGTAAGCACGAAGCTTAGTGAATTCCAACACATGCGCAGATAGGAATTATATACACATCACCCCTATCCGCACATAAGCAACAACTCCACAGATACATAAAACGAGTAAACATCTACAAGTAATTATGTATCCAACACCTCGGTCCCATCAGACCCTCGGTCCCACCGAATTGTAATGTATCCAACACCTCAGTACCATCGAGGCCTCGGTCCCACCGAATTGTAATGTATCCAACACCTCAGTACCATCGAGGCCTCGGTCTCACCGAATTGTAATGTAACCAACACCTCAGTACCATCGAGGCCTCGGTCCCACCGAATTGTAATGTAACCAACACCTCAGTACCATCGAGGCCTCGGTCCCACCGAATTGTAATGTAACCAACACCTCAGTACCATCGAGGCCTCGGTCCCACCAAATTGTAATGTAACCAACACCTCAGTACCATCGAGGCCTCGGTCCCACCGAATTGTAATGTAACCAACACCTCAGTACCATCGAGGCCTCGGTCCCACCGAATTGTAATGTAACACATTTATACCAAGCATTCAAACCAATCAAATATTACACACCACAAACAACTAGTTCACACCACAAAGACAATAGTACATACAAACTTTTATGACATGCATACAACCCCTAACTACACAGTGAGAGAACTCACCTCGAATGCGCGCCCAGCTTAATAACACAATTCAAGCTTCATAATTACGGTCACTTCCCAGCACCTAAATGCATGTTAAAACGTGTCAATACGAGACCCGGACCCTATGACACGACACACGCTTAAACCGTCACTAAAACTAAATTCCGTTCACCCAAAACAGGTCTGTTCGGGACCTGTTTCGACCCCTTTAAACCCAGAAAATTCCCAATATTATATCATGACCAGAAAGTACTATGAGTTAGGGTTCCAAGGACATATTATACGCCTCCTAACGATTTTTCTACAATTTACTACGGATTTTACAAAAACAGTTTTCGGAACAGCGAAATTCAGCACCTTTCAGTATAAAACGACAAATCGACCCATGCTACGTCCCGAACTGGGTTTTGCACAAAACACAGAAAGGTTTCTATACTCAAAAAGGGAACTTTTGGCACCGAAATCACCCCAATCCGAGTTACGAGGAAAAAGTTATGGCTTACGCAAGACAGAGGCAGATTACTGAACCTTTTTACATGAAATGACGAATCACCGAACTTGCGACCACTTTTCCACCTAGCTAGAGGCCGAACCAGTTTTCCGCTAAAACACGGAAAACGTGCCCGACCCCGAGCTTGAACCGTGGGCGCCAGTTTCGGCTCAATCGGAGTTACGACAGAAAAGTTATGGTTGACGCAAAACAGTGGCGGGAGGACGTTTTTCACATAAATGATGATTTTTATAAAACGGTTTACGTGATCGATTAAAATTGATACGGGCTTGCACCAGGGTTCACGCGATTAGTGTTATTAGGTTACAAAGGGCTGGTCACAACCGCGCACCACCCGCTGCCACTTCCGGCAGCGGTGGTCACCGGCGACGGCGGCGGTTTACGAAATTTCGGCGAGACAAAACGCGAAACCCATACTCAACTCGACTTTCCTTCACATACACATACACGACCCACCATCCCCGACCACGCACAAGGCCACCACCGCAACTGGTTGTGTGCGCTGGTGGCCACACCGCCGGCAGCCACGGCTGACGGCGGCGACGGTGGTTCTTCCGGTGGTTCAACGACGACAAAGAAAACGAAAAGGGGGCGGAGAAGGACCTTACCTCGACGACTACTCGCCGCAACCACAGTCGACCTGCTCCCTCTCTCGATGCTCTCTCTCTCTCTTTGCTGCTCCTCTCTCTCTCTCTCACTCCCGCCGCTGGTCTCTCTCTCCGGCAGACAGCAGCGCCGGCGGCTGGCGCTGCTGGTGGTGGTGCGGCGGAAGAAGGGAAAATGGTGGGGAGGTGTTTAGGGTTTTCAATTGGGGTGTTTCCTTGCGTGAGAACACTAAAACGAGAAGGAGGGGAAGGCTGGTCCTTCATGGGCCGAGCCATGCTATGTAAAACAAAACAATTACACTTTAGTCCCTCTCAATCCAAACACTTTGCAAAAACGATTCAAGTTTCACCCTATTTAAAGATTTGGTCAATCCCGTTAATCCCGTCAAATAAACATTATTTAGAGAAAACATTAACGAATTAAAAAGAATATTCATACCGGGACACGGGCTTTACATTTTATTTTTATGTTAGTAGCTATTTGGACAAAAAGTTGATTACCAACAATCCCAATAACCCTCACACACGAAACCCACCTTCAATATCACCAATGTGAGGAGCATTTTCTGGCTCATTTAGGAGTTGAGACTAGCAATAGAGTTAGGAAGGAACTCATCACAGTCTTGTATTTTAACGAAGTCGTCCCGACGCCTTATCAAGTGAGCTACACATCGAAACCTCATATTTAATAGTTACTAAATTTCAAACTAATTTCACTTTTACATTATTTATTATTATATTTATATAATTTCATTTAATTACAAAGTACAAAACTAAATTTGTTAACTAAAGTTAAAGTATTTAATTTTTTCGACTTTTGTTATTTGCTAAAAAACCCAAATACAAAAAACCTATTGTTTTTTATTATTAAAATGCATCAAGACTCAAGTGGGTGGAGCTTGGTTTTTCGTATTGTTTGTCTAATAAATATTTTTATTTTATATGTAAAACATTTGATGGGATGTTGTTAGGGGGGGGGGGCTACGCCATTGAGTAACGTTCACGTCGGCCAGAAACTTGGTTTTTTTCCGGCGAGGTGTGTCATACGATAAGTTTGACCTCAGTTTTATGCTACAAGAACGAGTTTTTCTCGCACACCAATCATGCGACAAAGATGAAGTTCAAGGTGCGACAAAGATACAGTTTCCGGCGAGAAAAATTCCAGATTCCGACGACCCCGTTTTTCCAGCGAGTCGACTTCCAACAATCCTAAAGACTTGAATTCTTGCTTGAAATCACTACAAATGGTTGCAAACTGATCGAAATAGAAAATCAAAGAGATCTATGACGAAATTACAGTAAATCTCCAACGAAAATTGCGTTTTTCCGGTTAACCCAATATTCCGGCGAGCAAATTTTCAGATCTCATACCTCACTCATTTCTCGACGAATTTCAATTCTAAAAGATGTAGAATGCTCGAAATTCAAAAACTAAATGATTTGTGGAGAAATACGATAAAAAAACGTTCCAAATCACAAGATTAAATATCACCTTCATGCATCTTCGAAGAACACATCATTGCTACTTTTTGAAAACTGATACTCTTTGATTTTGAAGAGTTTTTCAGATCTGATTGCTATACACTCTCCAAAAAACAATATATAAATGGATCTAAAACACTAGAATCTATTCATGCACGTTGAGATCTCCGGATCGTAAAATTTTCACGAAAAACACCGAAAATCTCGAAAAATCTCGAAAATCACCGAATAATTGTCGTTAATCGATTCTGAATATCAGAATTGGTGTGGAATCGAATAACGAACAGATCTTCAAAATCATAGGTGATTAGAACACACTTACATATAGATAGCTCGTGAAGAACAAATCGAAACGACATTTTTTCACTTGAATTGTCGAGATTCGAATGATCGTTGTTAATGCCGAAAATCACCCAAAGGATAACTTAAGGTTGATGTGGAACTTTAACAACTAAAGAAAAGGATCTCAAGACAAACAACACAATCGCAAAACGGAAAGTAAATAAGACAGGAGAATTGGTGACGCGAAAAACCCAAACGAGGGAAAAAACTGCGGCCGACTTGGGGAAGTCGACAGTGCACTATGATTGCCAAACAGGGGCGATATCCTTTGGTAACAAGTGTCGTGTGTACAATAGATTACAATAAGAATGAACGTAAACTTAATTGTAAGCTAATGTTGTGCGTCGTGCGTAAATCGTGCGAAATAGACTACTGTCGTGCGAAAAGAACTGCTCATCGTGCGAAACTTGCGTGAGCGATATTTGTTCAAATTCTTTGATGATCACTGTTGTATTGCATAGAAAATGTAGAAGTGTTGAGATATTCCGTTGTCCGATATCAGATGTAATGCATGCCTTTATATAGTTTGTTGACTCGTTTGTAACCGCTATCTTGGTCTTTAACTGCCATTAATAGCTCGTCCATTATGACCATTGTGCAATGATTGCTCTTAGACCTGTATTAATGAGACAAAGAAACGGCTGTTGACTGTTAACGGTTGGTATGGTCGTACGACCGTCTTAAGTCACGGTTGTCGGTCGTAAGGATTTTACGACCATTGTATGACTGTAAGACGTAGGAAGCAGTCGTAAGTAACCTGCATGACCTTATCTTAATACAAGAATGGTCTTACATAAATTTCATATGTATTTTTATCGTCGGTCGTGAGGTGTGGATTTTTACCCAAATAGTTTGCCCCCTAAATTTGAATTTTGGCCTGAAATTCAAATTTTAAATGCAAGTGACCGGTGTGATACGTGTCGCTCGGGGAGAGGATCTTGTCAAATCCCAACCGTTCTGGTTTGATTTGAACCAAGGGAGAAGAAGCGGTTGTGACATCATGGGGATGTGGAGGAGGCGTGGAGCCGTTGTAAAACAGGTGTCGTCCATCAAAGGGTGGCATGCGAAGAGGTGGTGGACAACTGTCGACCATCCACTTGATCTTTCTGACACGACGTTTGCCATATAAATATTGTGATGCTGGAGATCATTTCCTTTTCACGCCTTCGGTATTTTCAGAGAGAGATTTCAGAGTGATTCACTTGTCTTTCTCCACCAGAATTCACATTCTTGCCTGTTCGTTCGAGGTTTAGAGTTTTAAGGTACGATTTTCTGACCATATAATCATGCGTAAGATGTCCATAGTGAAGAAAACCACTACAAATAGGGACCTTATGGACCTATATGTTGCGCAGATTTCTGCCCTCGATTTCTTGGTATCATCTGAGCCAGCGAGCTCTTTCCAGAACAAGGAGGAGGTAGAAACCTTTAGGTTATTGGAAGGTATACCGTCTGTCGTAGGATTGTACTCACCCGACCAACTTCGCCCGGCAGAATGTTTGAGGGGATATTTCGTCCTGTAAGAGTATCCTTTCAAAATACGATTTAGATGGTCGTTTTGCCTTTTAGCTAGGTCCTTTCTGAATGCTTTTGACATCTCCGATGGCCAAGTTTTTCCCGAGTTCTGGCAGATTGTCCAGGAGATAGATCGGATAATCGTCGAGTGAGAGGAGCCCATTACGGTGAACGATCTCCTGACGGCGTATGACGTAAGATCGTACGGTTGTCACTGGTATAGCCTGTCCTCGACTCTTAGGGGTGGATATACTTTGATTCCTGATACCCTGGTCCACGACCGTGGGTGGAAGACTATGTATATCCTTGGTCGAGTGCTAACTCTCGATCGTCTGAACGAGGATACCTCCTGGGTCACATCTGGGTGGAATACCAGGGGTAGATTTCTTTATTTTGTCGTATGTTTTAGCATTTGCATTTTCTGTTGCTAACTTTTGTCGTACGTTTCAGATATCGACTTTACTGGGGTCGGGCCTGCTGCTGATTCTGAGGAGAAGGTTGCAAGACTTTACTCTCGTGGTGTCGAGGAGTTGTTTTACTCTCCAAGTCATACGATCGTTGGAGTTTCGGCTGTGGAGGAGAGAAGTCAGCAAGAGACTTCAATAAGTAAGTATCTTTAGACGTACATTTTAAACTTGTCTTGAATCGGATGATAGTAACTGACGTTTGTGTTTTCGTATACAGGTGACCCATATATGCAATCAACTCCGAGCAAGTAGAAGAGGGAGGCTCAACTAGCCTTGGCCCGGCGGGCCAGAGAGGTAAAGAGGAAGGATCCTCCGACTTCTGAGTCGGAGGCATTGAAAAAGGTGGGGCCAACTCCCCGGAGGGAACCGTCGTCGACGGGTGGGGACCCTGCGAAGGTTTCTACTCCCAAGAAGGCGAAGACGTCTTCAGACATGCCTAGGGTGACGCCGACGCCGCCTTGATCGTCCGCTACAGGGGATTGAAGGAAAGGTCCTCAAGTCGAGGGAACCCCCGAAGTTACGACGGTCAACTTTCCGTTGCCGTCTAACTTCTTGGTGGACGGTGTCCTGGATAGGGCGAAGATTTTCCCAGACTTGGAAAAATTCCTTCTGGCGGCCTTTATGAAACGCTATCGGGGCGTTTCTGTGGATGAGATGGGGTCTCACGTTGCAGGATTATCCTTTATGGTGAGACCTTTTTTATATATGTCATATGACTTTCCTTATTAATAAGATTGACTTATTTTATGTTCGTGCGACTGCAGGCGTTTCAGACGTCTCTATGCCTTTTTGGCCAACTGGAGGAGCTCTAAAAGGCCAATCCTTCCGTCATTGAGGAGTTTCAACGAGCGCAGGAGGGTGAGCGTTCAGCTCGGAAGGAGGAACAGGCGGCAAAGGCCAAGGTGGAGGTTCTTTCCGTTCAACTAGACGATCTCTGCAGTAGTTTGGACACATCATCGGGGGAGAAGGAAGAGCTCCGAGGTCGCCTCAGGGAGGCGTTGGAGAAGGCCTCTGCTTATGAGACAGAGGTGTTGGCGACTAAAGCGTCCCTCACCATGTGCGAAAAACAGGTGGGGGAACTGAAATCGTCGGTCAAGGCTGCTAAGGCCAAGACGGCGGCGTTTGAGGAGAAGCTCCTCTCGTTCGAGGTGCTGACCTATCTAAAGGTCAGGGCGGTGATCATGCACCGTCACCTGTAGGGGAAGGATCCCTTAGTTGGCATTGTGGCCGAAGTCGCATCCTATCTTGAAAACGTCGGGATCGAGGAGGATCTCGACCAAGAGGATAGGGTCGACGACACTGATTCCATGGAGGCTAAGTCGGGTGATGCGGAAGACGACGCAGGAGTCGCCGAGGGCCCTCGATAGGCTCTTATATATTTCTTTTGTAGTTTTTTCCTTGTTTAATTTTTCTTTTGATGGGGCGGCTATAATCGGCCATGACATTTACTTGTAATTTTTGGATCGAATGAATACAAGTAAATTTTTGTTATGCTATCACCGTGCATTTTACTTTGTCACAAATAAACAAAATAAACAAAAGATAGCATGACTTAAGGAACGAGCGTTTAAAGCAGTAAGATATATGTAAAACTGTACGACAAGGATACTTGTAAATTTTGCAGTTATCGGGCGACTAAGGCCAAATAAATTTACTAAGTATGGAATTCAAGTCGTAAGACTTTGACTCCAAAACTTAGATTAAAAAGCACCTGTTGTAATCGTAAGATCCTTGATATGAATCGTAAGATTATGCTCATGACGTATGAGTCATGATTTGACGGTCGTGACATAACAGTCGTGATATTTCAGTCACAAAGACTTTGTTTCTTACGATATAGATCGTAAGACTGGCATTCATACGATCTTCATGCGATCCTACGAGCCTGCGATGTAACACTCGGGGGAGGTCATTGGTAAGACCAACGATCCTTCGATGCTTAAGTCAGTAATCGTTGAGAAAATAAATCGTAGGAAATTTTTTTAAAAGAAGTATTTCTTTAGATGTACTGCGTTCCAACTACGTGGGATGTCTTGGTTGTCATGGGTTTGGAGCCTGTAAGCACCTTTTCTCACGACTTCAGATATTCGTTAAGGTCCTTCCCACTAAGTGGATAACTTACCTGCGTTTGGTTCTCTCGTGTTTTGGAATACCCGTCGTAAGACATAGTCACCTTCCTGAAAGATCTTGGCCTTAACATTTTTGTTAAAATGTCGCTCGACAACTTGTCGCTGAGATGCCATTTTGACCAAAGCAGATTCTCTTAGCTCTTCGAGAGCATCGAGATCATAGCTTAGGTCCACCAGGTTATGGTCGACGGATGTATGTCTCGATGTCGGGAGCTGCACTTCAATAGGTAAGATGGCTTCACAGCCATAAACCAACGAGAATGGCGTTTGTCCTATTGATGTTCGCGGTGTCAAACAATTAGCCTATAGGACCGATGGGAGTTCTTCGACCCATCTTCTTTTCGCGGCCTTGAGCCTTTTCTTTATTGAATTGATGATAAATATGTTGCTCGATTCTGCAAGACCATTAGACTGGGGATATCGTGGGGTTGAGGTCGTAAGTTTGATATTACGACCCTCAAAGAACTGTTGCTTACGATCACTTTTAAATTGTAACCCATTATCACATACGATTTCGGAAGGAATTCCGAACCTGCATATAATGTTAGTCTGGATAAAAGAGATGACCTCTTTGTCCCGAACCTGGGAGTAGGCAGCTGCTTCTATCCATTTAGAAAAATAATCTGTAAGGACTAACAAAAAGACTTTCTGCCCTGGGGCAGGAGGTAATTTACCGACGATGTACATTCCCCATCTCATGAAGGGCACTGAGACCAAAGACGTATGTAGAGGTTCAAGAGGCTGGTGTATCATACCTAAGTGTTGTTGACATGCGTCGCAGCTTTGGACATACCTGATGGCATCTTGTCTTAAGGTTGGCCAATAGTAGCCTTGTCGAGATATACGATTTGCAAGACTGCGGCCACCAGAATGGTTGCAACTTTCACCATCGTGCATTTCTTTCAGAATGTTTTGTACCTGTTCTGGATTATCGATGGATCGTAAGTTTAGACCTGTCGATGATCGTCGATAAAGTCTGTCATCGATGATAAGATATTTCCAAGCTTTAAATCGATTTTTTCGAGCTTCCATTTTATCTTCAAGTAGTTGGTCGTGCATAAGATAATTCTTGATGTCGTATGACCAACCATTTTCTGCATCTAGAGCGTAAATTTTCGCATAGTCCTCGATGGACGGAACTGCCAGGTGGATCATGGGGATGGCGTCGAACGACGTCTTATTAAGTGATGATCCAAGATTTGCTAGCGCATCGGCTTGAGTGTTCTGTTCATTGGGGATTTGTTCGATTGGGAACGGATCGAATAATTTTGATTTTTCTCTGGCTATCCTGAGATATGCTGTCATCTTGGAATCTTTTGCTGCGAATTCTCCGTTCATTTGGTTCACGACCAATAAGGAATCGCTTCTGACGTGAAGTATTGTTGCCCCCCAAGTCATGAGCCATGCTCATGCCTACGATCAGGGCTTCGTATTCCGCTTCGTTGTTGGTGGCTCTAAAATCACATCGTATGGAGTACACCATGTTGGTTCCCGTTTTGTTTAAACAAGATTATCATATCTATTAGTTCGAGTTTATGTTTGATGCGGAAGCGTATTTGAAGAACTAACAGATATGATTGATAGATTTAGAACACAATATAAATAAACAGTGAACAGGAAATAATATCTCAAAGTTTACTGAATATATATATATATATATATATCAAGAATAGATTTAAGAACAGTGAGTAAGCAAAGATTTTAAAACATATATGACTCTCAAAGTATATAAGCTATATGTTCTTGATGTTTTCTTTTTATCTCTTAAATCTCGATTAGGAAGAACTCAACATGAGTCTTCCTTATATACTACTCTAAGGGGACCATAAAGCATAAGCTACTATTCAGAACGGACGGTATGAATAGTGGAACGGATGGCATGAACAGTTGGACGTGTTGTATTGCATTTAATGCAGCAGACGTCTATTATGTAATAAGCCCTATTGAATCCAATCAGAGTTTGACACGTTGAAGATGGACAGGGCATGCTACCATGCAAGTTGATGAACAGGTCCAGTAACAGTAGCAAGATATTATAAATATCTTCAGGTCTTTTAGAGAGGACCACAGAGGCTCTGTAAAGTGTTACAGAGGTTCTGCGGTCTGGTCCTTTGTAGAGCAGTCTTCACCGGATTCCGAGTCTTTGGTCTTCTTTGTGCGTATGACAGAGCTTCTGTAGGACGCCTCTTTAGCTTCTGTAGCTTCTTGACCTTGATCTCTCGGTAAGTTCGGCAGAGCCTCTGTAAGACGCTTTCTTTACTTAGCCTATTTTTCACTACTTCAAAATACTTCTATGATTAGGAAGATTGAAGCTAACAATCTCCCCCTAAGTAGTGAAAAATAAAAAATTGAACTTGAGTTAAGTTAGGCTAAGTTAGATAAAACAGAGGTTAAACAATACCTCGAAAGTTCTTTCATTTAGAAGTATGCCAGAGGCATTTTATATTTGAGTACAATGAAAGATAAACTTTAACATGGTTTGCAGAGATTGGTTGTTTGAGAATCAGATTTTGGCGTCTTTGAAATCGTTGAAGCTTCTGTTGTCTCTTCCGACTTCTCTGATCTCTTTGTAGAAACTGATGCAGAGTTCTCTTAAGCGTATTGTAGCATCAATCTCTCTGATGAGAGTATCTGCAGCGTCTCTATCCATTTGCTCAGTATCTCTGTATTTTACAAGGTTTGCTCTGAACTTGTTCAGAGTAGTAGTTGCGTACTTCTGACAATCCATGCTTACAAAAATTTTGATTTCGCCTTGTGGGTTTTGAAATACTAACCCGAATCTTGGTTCTGTAATGATTGAGTTGGGCACGGCGTCAGGTGGGCAGCGATACCTCGAAAGTCTGGTGGTCGTAGATTCAGATGTTTAAGACCAAGATCCTTTCCCAGCTGAAAGTCTGTCAGACTGTAGATTAGAAGCCTTTCCCTCATTGCTTTTCTCAACACTTGATAGGCTCTGGTGTTTGGCTCTGTATTGTAGTTGTCCTTCGTCCATTGCAGAAGTTCAGGTAGATCATAGGGATTCAGATTCCTTATGTCAGCATCAGTGAAGGTGGTTTCTGAATTGTTTACCCTTTTGACTCTATAAAGATTGTACCTGACTCTTGGATAGGTTCTTGTGAAGGAGAACCTGCAGAAGATTACCTTTTTGATTTTATGAATTGAGAAGACTTCTGCTTTGGTTCTTGGCTTTGTTCTGCTGAAGATGTTCTCAAATTCTTCTCTGATGTTCGGATTTGTGATTTGGCCTGTTGGATGGAGGTTCTGAAAGGGTTGCTTGTAGAGATATTTGTACACCACTTCTTCCATTTCTTCATATGTTGGACCATGTGGTGGTACTTGTCTTCTGAGACTCTCCATATGTTGAACAACTTCTGCAGCTCTGCCAGTAAGTGGAATGTCTGACAGGGGCTTTAATCCATATGCCCAGTCCTCTTCTTCAAAGGAGCTCTTCATCAGTTTTTCTGTAGGATTGGGCACTGATTTCTTTTTCTTGGGCTCTTCTGTCATTTTTGCCTTTCCCTTGTCTTTGGCTTTTGGAGGTGCAGAACCTGTTGCTTCTGTAGGTTTGGTTGTTGGTGCTTCTGTTGGAATGATGGGAGTTGTCTCTGTAGGTTTTGATACTTGTGTTTGAGAGGACTTTTGTGGCGTTGGTTTTGTTTGCTTGATTTGCTCTGTAACCTCTGTTGGAGGTTCTTTGGTGACTTCTTCTGTGAGCTTGGTTTCTGTTGGTGAAGGTTGGATATCAAATCTTCTTGCCATTTTGAAAGCTAATGTGAACATGTGCCTTTCTTCTTCTCTCTGCGCCATTCGTTCAGTCATTGTTTTGTGCATATTCCTTAGAACAGAAGAAGCAGAGGTCGTTGCTCTTTTTGGTTTATGGGCAATAGACTTTCTTCTTAGGATGCATTGGGGCTTTTCTGTTGGTTTTGTAGTTTGGGAGGGAAGATCTTCTTCTGTGGAGGATGAAAGATGTTGAACATCTACTCCAAACATTGTAGGGAATTCCACAGAGGTGGGTGTTGCCTCTGTGGTCTTTTGAGCTTCTGGTACATGGGTTTCTTCAGCGGTTGATTCCACAGAGATGGGTGTTGTCTCTGTGGTCTGTTGAGTTTGTTGATCTTTGGTTTATTGTCGAGGGGCTTGGCTGATTGGTTCTGCTGCGATTGGTGGGGCATGTAGTCCTCTGGTCGTAGCTTTCTCCCTTATATTCTCCCCCTTAGGATGATCTGATGGACCAGGATGGTCATCATCAGAGTCATCCTGACTCTTATCAGAGGTACCCTCTGCTCTGCAGGAAGCTTTGGGTTTCTTTGGTAGTTCTGCTCCTGCGGCCATCAACTTCGTACATACATCATCATAGAGGCCGATTAGAGTTGCAAGCTCTTCTTCTGTGTTGAAGCGCATCAACTTCGTACACTTTTTCTGAATTCTTTAACGTAGTTGGCATTTGCAGAAGTGAAGGAGACGATGACTTATATGACCTGGTTTATCACATTTTGCCCGAGTTCTGTTAGCTGTGCTCTGGTCATTTAGTCTTTTGGCTGCATCAGTATTGTGTTGCGCATTGCTTCTGCTTGAACGTTTTGCAGAGCCTTCTGTAGATCTGTAGGTGTGAGGCTCTGTGATTTGTTGGATTGCTTGTTCATTTGTTCAAGGAAATGCTTGACTGATTCCTTGAATGCAGATGTTGCAGCTATTCCGAAATCTTTAGCAGCAGAAGTGGTTGTAGTTGTGGCAGTTGTTTGAGCAGAAGACTTCATCTCTGTTACGGTGGATTTCACCTCTGTGGACAGATTGTCCATTTTTGTGTTCAGATTTCGTAAGGCTGTTGATGTTGTCTCTGCAAAAGATGTGAAAGAGCTTTGCAACTCTTTCATGGTTTGGTTCACAGAGGTGACAAGGGTTTGGAACTCATCCCTTGATACTTGTGTCCCTGTTGTAACCTCTGGAGGAACACATTCGTCTCCAGAGTGAGTCCCTGCTCCTGGGACACCTTCGTTCACCCTTGTTTGTATGATGGGGGTGGAAGGATTTCCATCTGATCTTTGAGAAGAAACAAGAGTTTCAGTCTCTACAGAAGTTCTGGGAAGAACAGTGTCCAAATCCACTCCAGAGGTGGGTATCGGAATGTTCTTCTGTTGACTTGGAGACTTGTCTAGAGTCTCTTCATCTATGTGCTCACTACTTCTCTCTGAAAGAAGTGTTGGCCCTAATTTATGCGTGGCAGAGGAAACGAATTCCTCTGTAGGGAGTTCTGATGTGATCTGGGGCGATTGATCACGAACTATAGGTGAGTCTCTTTGAGGAGACTCCCTAGGAATGGATTCCTCGGTTTCTGTGGGCGCAGAAGTCGAAAGAGTGACCTCTGGATGGATGGGTTGGGTTTGGATCGAGTTGTGCTGCTCTTTTTCAATAACTTCTTCTGCAGCTAGACCTGCGGAGTTAGATGTGTGGGTTGCACTGGGAGGGGGTGAGGGATGTGTGCCTTCTGCAACTTCGGCATCTTTTCTTGTTTCTTCCTCTGTTAAGCATCCAAGCATCACTTCATTATCAATCATTTCAGCCTCTATCGCTATCCTTTGACTTGGTGCTTCTTTCCTAGCTTCTGTTGAAGTTCCTTGCTCAGTGACTAAGAAGTCGTACATTGGATGAGAGCCGTATAATTGCATGACATGTGGATGATATAGACCTTTCCGGATTTGGTCAGCTTATTCTTCATCAGAATCTACCTCTGAGACCTCTATACCTTCGACATCTTTTTCTTTTCCTCCTATTCTTTCTAAAACCTCTGTAACCTCTTCTCTATTCCACTCAGCTTCTGAGGCCTGGTTTGGACTCCTTCTGTGGACGTCCAGTCCCTGTTGGATGAAGGGGTTCTGTAGAATGTTAGGGGTTTCAGATGGTTGATCTCTGGGGGTTTGATCATCTTCTTGCAGATTGGTGTCGATTCCAGAGATAGAGAAGTCTTGTTCTTCTGAGGTATGGTGGTCAAGTCGTTGTGCCGTCCACCCAGCTGTATTTAGGGTGTTGGCAATTTCAGGGTGTTGAAGAAAATCATTCAAGTTGCCTTGAGGAGCGAATCGATCTGGGGATTCATAAGGTGATTGATATCCCTCTTCTACAACTTCGACTTCTGCAGTTTCTTCTTCTGAAGTATCTTCGACCCAGGTTCCTGCGACCTCTTCTGCAACCACTTCTGCAGCTGCCTCTTCTGCGATGGTAACCATTTGATCAAGTGATTTTCCATGCTTCTTTTTGGTCTTCCTCCTCTTGGGTTTTGGTGCTCCTTCTTCTGTGGGTTTTGATTTTCTTTTCTTTGGTTTTGGAGAAGAGGGAGGAGCAGAGGAGCCAACTTCTGTGGCACGAGGAGGTGAAGGTTGATCTTCTGCAATGTTTGTAGAGGTGCCTTCTGCAGTTTTCCTCTTCTTTATTTTTGGGGTAGAGGCAGAGGCTTTAGAAGAAGATCTCTTTCCCATGAGCTCGTCACGTTTGGCCATAAAACTTCGTTGGATTTCCAAATGTTTTGACAGTTTCTTCTTCTTCGATTTTGCAGAGAGGGGTTCTACAACTATTGTTCCTAAGGGGACACCTAAACGCGGGGGTGTCACAGGGCTCGGTTCTGGAGTCTTGTGATCGCGTATATACTCTTGCTTAAGGGTTTTGTTCGTGGCATATTTCAGAAGCCTTTTTGAAAGAGGTCTGCAGTGGTTGTAGCCTTCTGCATGATCGGTGGGGATGTTCTTGTTCATCGGGAACTGTTTGGGAATTGGTCCTTCCATTGGCCATTTCTGCATCATTAGCAGAGGTTCGAACAGAACACCCAAGATTCTTTGGAATTGCAGAGGTGGTAGATACGTGGGATCAGTCTCTTTAGCCTTTAGGGTGTTGTTCTTTCTGTCGATTGTATTGATGATCTCCTGCAGCATGATGGTCGAGTAATCGAGTGGGAGATCGTAGTAGACGCCATACATGATGGTTAAGATCTGATGCGAGCTTTGATCAATGCTGCCTATCTTCCCTGTCAGGCATCTGTTGAGGATCGAAAACAAGGTGTTCCACAGAGGTGGTAGTTTGCCTCTGCGAAACTCATTTCTTTTCCTCAGGTGGGTGTTGTACCCAAGCGTTTCTACAAAACGACAGAGCTCGTCGTCTGTAGGTTGTTCTGCATATTTTTTCAATCCCAGAAGACCTCTAGTTGGTAAATTGAACTCCAGAGAGAACATTGTTCTATTAAATTTGAGTTCCAGATGCTCTGAGTTGTCCGACTTTGAGATGTACCCTTTGATCAAAGAATCATCTTTATCATATCTGCAGCTCTGCCAAAATTGGTTCAAATACCTAACAGGTATTTTCTTTGGGTTCTTGAAAGTAGAGGGAAGAGTATATGATTTTCCATTATGTGCAGAAGAATGGCATGGACTTCGCCGAAAGCAGTGGGTGAGGGGACCAAATAGCAATTGTTGGATTTGATTGGCAGTACCTTTTCGAAATGATCCTTTGCTATAAAGTTTTGAAGATGTGTGGTCGGAGCAAAGTATGTTGTGTCACCGGAATCTTCTTGTTCAATATTTTTGGCGAGATGGGGGTTTTCTGAATGTTCAGAATGAGCAGGTGAGTGTTCTGGTGAGTTCATCGGAGAGTGTGCAGGGGAGATAGCTTGAGAAGATGAAGCAATTTGGTAAGAAGAATAGGATTCTTGCAAGCGTTTGCAGGGTTTCGCCGGAGAAGAATGAGAGTTTGTAAAGGTTTTATGAGAAGGTAAGCTTAGGTTTTATATGAGTGTAAAATGGAAGAATTTGGAAGAGTGAAAATATATGGCAATGGATAGATATTTGGAATCCGTACTTGAGTTAGAACGGCGGGTTCAACTTTCCATAGAAAACGTTCCATGTACGCCCAATGAAAAAGAGACACGTAGGCCATGTCAGAGGATGACAGGACGTCGTACGCGGCCCATTAATGCTAGGCGCGTGGGGTTGTTCTTAGACATATGAAATTCACTCTCAGTTAAAAGTAACCGTAATTTTTACAGAAATGCCCAAGTTGCATATTGACAGAACCTCTGTGGCTTACAGAAGCTTCTGTAATTTTGAAAAACTTGATGTTCATTGCCTCATATATCTCATTGTTATCATGACTCTTGTAGGTTCTTCTTTAACCAAAACATTTGTAGGTTCTTCTTTAACCAAAACATTTGTAAAGGCATTGGATAGGATTAATAGGATTTTAGTGAAGAAATTTCGTTCAGAGGTTTTGAGGCTCTGTAGGAACTTTGATAGGGTTATTTTTATAACCCTATTTATAGTCTTTTATTATAATTTTGAGCTAGTTTGTATTCCCCATTTAGTCTTTTTTTAGCTAAGTTTAGTGGTAAAATTAATAAATAAATGCTTTGAACCCTTAAATGTCAAAGTGGCTTGTTTTATATAATTTTAGTCTATTTTACTCATTTAATATATCTTAATCGTAGGATGATGGAAAAATGCCGTTTTTGAAGTCGTTATATATATGGAATTGCGTTGGATTTGCGGACGTATGGATGAAAGCGTACGACTTCACATTTTTGAACACGGCATCGTTTCTGCATCTTTTGAGCCGAAAAACGCAGATCTCATATGCATTACTTGGGCTGAAATTTTGGAAAGCATAATGAGCTTTTGGCTAAAGAGAACTATGGACCTCATCTTGTTTGTTTTGGGCTGATTTTGGACTAGTTTGAATGGACCAAATCCATTGACATTATGGGCCCCAAAGCCTTTTATTACTAGTATATATATGTATGTCTAGATGGATGGAAAAAAAAACATCAGTTGGCATCCTTTAGATACCATCCATCAATCTCATTTTCTCTCTTGTATTATTGGTTAGTAGTAGAAAGAGAGAGCCTAAACTCTTTTTTTTTGTTTCCCTTATATTGGCTTCGGCCATGGCAGTTAGTGAACCAAAATCCATAATCTCATTTAGGGTTGGTTCACATCTCACACCCAAGTGATTCCGTTGTAACGCTCGGGTTTGATTTCTCGTATTATTTAAATGTGTTTTTATTAATCCTGTGTTCTCGCTAATTTTACGGTTACCTCTTTATGCACTTTCGTTATCATCATCTTACGGTTTTTAAGTTAAGTTTATCATTTTATTAGTTTACTTTCACAATCGTCAATTTAGTTTATGTTTCTCACAGTTTCATCTTATAATTCTCGATAGTATAATTTTCGGTATTTGTTAATTTTGAACGCCTACTCTTATTCCTTTTATATATTCCAAAATTACTACCATAAATCGGAAGTCCGAATTAATCTCTTCGGATCCCCAACCAGCTTGGTTCACGATTTGTAGTAACGAAGAATTTACAAAAGTTGCAAGTGTTACGTGTTTTTATTGTCAAAGATATTTTCTCGTCTTATTAGTTTAATTTTTGATCTTAAATAGACATTAGAATTTCTAAGTTTAGTTTTGTGTTTGTCACATTTAAAACAAGATTTTCCACCGCTTTAGTTTATAATTAATTTTCTTAAAACGTAATTTCTAATTTTTAAGTTTAGTATAATGAAGTGTCCATCTCCATTATTTGCTTTCATAATCGTTGTTGTAGTTCTTAGTGCACTTAAAGCGATAATGGGCTAATTGCCTTAGCTTGGGGTATAAAGTGAAGTTGGGACCGAGACCGATAATAAAATAAAAAGGTGTATCGTATGACATGATTGTCTGAAGTTATTTAAATCAAAGTTATATTTTATGGTGGATCACAATTGACCAATTGACATCCGGTATGTTGTATCATGAAATAGTGGACTTTGAGATAACCAAGGAATGTCGTCTCATCTTTTTATATAATTATTTATTTCATCCCAACGGAACTTTATACCCTGTGCTTCTCTTTATAATTAACTTTTGTCATTAGTTGTTAGCCAAACACCCAACAAAAAGATTACCTTCGCATTCACCATCTGAGACTTGTTTTTATTAATTGGACTTATAAAAGAAGAATTTTTCCAAGCTTCCCTGTGGGATCGATACTCGGTACTTTGTACCATTATTACTTGTTAAAAGTGATAATAGACTAAGACGTATACTTGCGTCATGGTTTATTTGTGATATTTTCAGGTACACACCTAGCCCACTGACCATTGTTGTTAGAAATCCTCTCTAGGATGTCGTATCCTTCATTATAGGTACAAGATGTGAAAGCTCCGTTTGCAGTAGCGTCGAGCATCTGTTTTGCAGTGAGATTTAAACCACTGTAAAATTTCTTTGTACACACCTAGCCCACAACAAACTTGCAGAAGCTCTGTCAGGGCCAGCAGAAGCTCTATGAAAGAAAATTTCTTATAACTAAAAATCTATCAACGATTTTGATCATCCAAGTTTTGATTTGTACTCAGAAACGTTTTTCGGGCATATTTGAAAGTTGGTGTCCGAAAAAAAACTGTTATGGAAAAAGTTTTGTTCGTGAAGGTCATGGTGTGTGTATTCGGTTTCCGAGATAACATTCCAAAAGATCGATAGAGGTTAAATTTGCGATCACAGAGCATATTTCTTGCAGAGCCTCTGTTGAGCTCAACAGAGGCTATATGACCTCAAATTTCTCATAAATTGAATTTTATGACACTTTTTGATCTTTTGATTTTTGGCGTGTTATTCATAGTATATTTAGGACATATTTGACCATTTGTGTCCCAGAAAACTGTTTTCAAAAACCTTTTGTACGAGAGACATACCTTTTTGGTTCTTCTTTTCTCGGCAGTGATGTCTGACTTCTGTCGATATGGATTCATCGACACTCTTCTTTGGTTCCCCCTTGAAAGATTAACCTCTGTAGATTATTTCAAGGTCCCGTTTGCTCCCCCTTGATCTAATCACCTCTGTAGATCAAGTAATTTTCTTTTGCTCCCCCTTGACCTATGCTTGGATCACAAAAAAAAATTTAAAAAAAATTATAAGTTTTGCATATAACATAGGTCATGTTTTTACAGAGGTTCTGTGGGGGGTCGTCAGAGGTTCTGAGCAGACCCACAGACGCTCTGTGATATCAAGAACTATTTAAGATTGAGAATTTACATACAGAAAGAAATCAATCAAAGCATTTAAATAAAGTAGTAGAAATATATACTTACTCACAGAAGATAAAGCTATACTTACAGAGGATTTTCACGTCATATTAATCATTCCTAACTTACCCACCAAGAAATTGAATCTTTTCTCGTCTAATGCTTTGGTGAATAAGTCCGCGAGTTGATATTCTGTGGGCACGTAATGCATCTCGATTGTACCGTGTTCAACATGATGTTTCAAGAAGTGGTACCTTATATCGATATGCTTGGTTTTGGAATGTTGCACAGGATTGGCAGAGATGGCAATGGCACTTTTGGAATCACAGAAGATGGGTATTTTGAATAGAATGTGGCCGTAGTCTTTTAGCTGAGTCTTCATCCACAGAACCTGAGAACAACAGCTAGCAGCAACAACGTATTCAGCTTATGCCGTAGATGTTGATACACAGTTCTGCTTTTTGGAGGTCCAACTGACTAGCTTACCACCTAGGAATTGACAACTCCCAGAGGTACTCTTTCTGTCGAGCATGCATCCTCCATAGTCTGAATCTGTATAAGCTTTAAGACAAAAGCCAGAGTTCTGTGGATACCAGAGACCAAGATTTTTGGTCCCCTTTAAGTATCTAAAGATTCTCTTAATAGCATCATAATGTGATTTTTTAGGATTAGCTTGATAACGTGCACAAAGACATGTGGCATGCATAATGTCAGGTCTGCTTGCAGTTAATTATTACAGAGATCCAATCATGCCTCTGTAGAGAGTGCATTCTACAGAGATGCTATCTGGATCTAAGGATAACTTATTTCCAGTGGCCATTGGGGTTTTTATTGCAGAGGTATCAGAAAGGCTATATTTGCAAAGAATGTCAGAGACATATTTGGCCTGATTTATAAAAATTCCTTCTGATGATTGTTTGACTTGGAGTCCGAGGAAGAATGTTAATTCTCCCATCAAACTCATTTCAAACTCACTCTGCATGAGTTTTTCAAAACTTTTGCACTCCTCTGTATTAGTAGACCCAAAAATTATGTCGTCCACATAGATTTGTACCAGCATTATTTCACTGTTTTTACGTTTATAGAATAAGGTAGTATCTGTTGTACCTCTGTCGTTGCCATTGACTAGAAGAAAAGTAGAAAGTCGTTCGTAGCATGCTCTTGGAGCCTGTTTCAGTCCGTACAGAGCCTTTTCAAGAGAGTATACATGCCTTGGGAACTTTAAGCTTTCAAACCCTGGTGGCTGATTTACGTAAACCTCTTCTTGGATTTCACCGTTGAGAAAAGCTGATTTTACGTCCATCTGATAAACTTTAAATCCTCTGTGGGCTGCGAAGGCTAAGAATATTCTTATTGCTTCGAGCCGTGCGACAGGGGCAAAAGTCTCATCGTAGTCTATGCCTTCTTCTTGTCTATATCCCTTGGCCACTTGTAAAGCCCGTATCCCGGTATGTATTCTCGTTATTCCTTTTTTTTTTTTTAAAAGAAGCATTTAATTAATTAACGTGGTTTCCGTTAGCGGGGTTAGCCGAGTCGGGCCAAAAAGTTAAGTGAAGTAACCTTTGTGGGAATTTGCTAAGAAGTGTAAGTTGAGGGGCTGTTTGGGACTTTCTCCATAGTTGGGCAAGAGGATCGGCCAAGAGGCACGACCCCTCCCCTCCCCTTCGGTTTCATCTTAACAATCCTCCCCCAAAACCCTTAGCCATTTTCTTTCCCTTCCCCTTGTTGTTTTCGGCCAAGAAGAAAGGGAAGTGAAACCGAGAAGAAAAGAGAGAGAGACCGAAAGAGAAAGAGAGCGAGAGTCGAGAGGAGGAAGGAGGCGATCACCGGCGTGAGGGAACCAGCGTCGGGACTGGTCGGAAAGGAGGAAGAAGAAGGATTCCGTTAAGGTAAGTGTCCCGTTCGTTTTATTGATGTTTTCTTCGTCGGAAATTGTAAACCGCAACCACCGTGTCACCGCCAATCACCACCACCTCCGGAGGCGGCAGTGGGTGGTGCTTGGTGTGTTTCAGACCATGGTAACCCTAAAACAGTAGGTCAAGTTGTTTTGCGGGTCTGTTTGGATTAAGACGTCTTATTGGGATCAAGTTCAAAAGGTTATCATTTTATGTAATTTTTTTTAGTGTTCTGTCCAGTTCTTCAATCGTGCGTAACTTTCTCGTAGTAACTCGGATTGAGGCGAATCCGGTGCCTACGGTTCACATTCTGTGTCGGGCACGTTTTTCGTGTTTTAGAGAAAGTTTGGTTCGGCCTCTAGCTAGGCGAAAAAGTGTGGTTTTTACAGCAGGTCGGGATTTTAGACAGCTTTCTGTCCCTGTTTTGTATGGAGCATAACTCCTGATAGGAATGTCGGATTGGGATGAAACTGGTGTCAAAAGTTCCCATTCTGAGCCTAATAACTTTTCTATGTTTTGGGGAAAAACCAGTTCGGACCGTAGCCTATGTCAAATCGTCGTTTTGTACTGAAAGGTTCTGTTTCTTGCTGTTCTGCGAATCGTTCTTGTAAAATCCATATTAAATTATAGAAAAATCGTTAGGACGCGTGCGATACGTCCCTGGAACCGTGAAACTTAGAACTTCGTGATTATGGAATTTGATTTCTGTATTTATCAGTTTTAAGGGGGTAAAACAGGTCCCGAACAGACCCGTGTTTTAGATAAAAAGCTGGAATGTTTAGTCTTATAAAATCTAGTAAAGGTGTCGTGAGTTGGGACCTTCCGTTGACGTTTTTAGTGCGTAATTAGGTGGGAAAATGTGAGGAAGGTTGACTTGCTGGTGTTGCGGCTCGGGAGCGCGTCTCTTTGCTTTGAGGTGAGTTCTCTCACCGCGTAGTTAGGAATTTCATGTATGTCGTTCTTTTGTGTTACATGTTATTACGTGTATTTATGTGCTTACATAAACTAGTTGGGATGTGATAACTGGTTGTGATTTGTTGAATTCGTATGTGGAATATTTATGCATGTGTACACCTCGGTGGGACTGAGGGGCTCGGTGGGACCGAGGGCTTGGTGGGACTAAGCTAGTACAGTAATCTTTACTCGGTGGGACCGAGGGCTTGGTGGGACTAAGCTAGTACGGTAATCTTTACTCGGTGGGACCGAGGACTCGGTGGGACTGAGCTTGTATTAATGTGTTTTGTGTACTCGGTGGGACCGAGGTTCGTACTTATATAATAATCATTATGTGGTTTGATATTCGTAGTGATGGTGATGTTGCCTACTTGCGGGTAGGGGTGATATGCGTGGGGTTGCTACCTACGTGTGTGGTTGGATTCACTAAGCGTTTAGCTTACCCTTCCCCAATATGTTGTGACTGCAGGTGCGAGCGGCAGTCGGGCTTGACGGTACACACAAAGCGCAGGCGTCGGGAATTGTTGGAATTTACACTTTTGAACTTTTAGATTTTTTTTATAATATTTCCGCTGCATAAATTCTTTTGACTGTTTGAGTTGACGATATTAACTTTAATTGAGTTACGGTTTATTAAAAATGTGGTTGTTTTATAATGGAATATATGTTTTAGAAAATTTAATTTTCCTTGTAATTTTTGGGACGTTACAACTTGGTATCAGAGCACAGCTTGAGTGAATCAAACACATCTCGGTGTGTTTGGTCTCAAGTTGCGGCTATGAAGTTTTTAAACTCTCTTATTAAAATCTTTGAAAATAAATGAACGGAGGAAGCCCGTTTGGGAAACGGTGATCGTGGGCGCAGTGTGTACAGTCAGCCGACGCCAATTGGGAAGGTACAACACTTAGTGTATTTATTGCTTTCTAGGCATAGGGTATGCATGCTAGATTTCCGAGGTTGTTTACACTGTACTGTACGATGACTGCTTGCTAGTAGGAATCAATGCTAGTTATAGTAGGTTGTCAAGTGAAGGCCCTATAGGTTGCATGCAGTAAGAATCATATAGCCTTAGAATATTTGATTTAGTTCTATTGCGCAGCTCTTGTTTGAGTCCAACCGTTCTAGGATAGAATCTAGTATTCGAATGTCTATTTGATTCACGCTGCGTGCGACTGGGTTTTCGTGAGGCAACTCGTTATGGCTAACAGGGATTCCGTTGTAGCAAGAGTAGTGGGATGAGATGAAATTCCTAGTGAGCTGGGAATAGCGTTTACATATGAGTACGTATGCTAGATTGCTTTCTAGAACATAGGAGTATGTATGCTAGATTGCTTACGTGGATTTTGTGGTACTGTATACTTGTTACTTGCTATTAGGAACTCATGCTAGCCTTGATAGGTTGTTATGTGAATGCACCTTAGGTTGTATACAGTAGGAACTAAATAGCCTTAGAATGTTGGATTTAGTTCTATTGCGCAGCTCTTGTTTGAGTCCAACCGTTGTAGGATAGAATTTTATATTCGAATGTCTATCTGGTTTCACTGTATACGACTGTGCGTTTACGAGGCGACTCATCAGGGCTAGTGGGGGTTCCGTTCTAGCAAGGGTGGTGGGGTATTACGACTTTTCTAGGGAGCTAGGAAAAGTGTTTGCATATGCCGGAATGGGCATATGTGTTAGTTTGTGGTAAGCAACTACTTGGACGTCCCGGGACAGGACTCGAAACGAGTAAGGATAGGTGTGAAGGGTAGTAGCAGATCTCCTACTATCTGAAGCACAGGATCCGTGCTCGAGTCGGGGAAAGTCACGGAGAATCCGAAGAGTTGAGTGTGAGCGTAGTTAGCAGGTTTTAATGTGTGCTAGTAGCTCGTTAAGGAGGAACAACAATGTTGATCCAGATGCTGATGCTGGAATTATTGCTGATCAGATTCGTGAGATGTTTGCGGTCGAGGTGACGCATATTTTGAGGAGGCGATCCCCGAACTTATTACCGCCATTCGTGATGAGGTAATAGTGTCGATGGAGGAGCGCATCGCAGCGATTCCACCCCCTGCGGGTGGGCAGCCCCGAACAAGAGGGTCGGGATCGGTTATAAAGTGCACATTCCTTATCGGTGGTTGTCCTGCGAACTAGAAGGTTCGCTTCGCGGTGAATCTGTTACGAGACGGAGCGAAAGACTGGTGTGCTATTGCTTTGACGCTTAACGGGCGTACTACTTGACCTGGGAGGAGTTCGTCGTATGTTTCGTGTAGAGCATGTGCCTCTAGTGGAGATGGAGAGGAGTGCCAAAGAGTTCTTGGAGCTCTATCAGACTGCGGAGGCCATAAAGGAGGTGAACCGAAAGTTTACGGAAATGACATTATTCTATCCTTAGCATGCTGCTTTTGAGGACATGAAGAGGACACGGTGCAAGGATATGTTACGTACCAAGATCAGGGAGTTCGTGGGTACCGCGCAGTATGCTTCACTTGCTGTAGTGATGGAGGCGGCCCGAGGTAGAGTTCGTCAACTGGGAGTGGAGGAGGCACAAGCTACGTATAAAGTGGTGACAGGTACGTTCTTGGTTAACTCGGTGCTTGCTATGGTGACGATTGATAGCGGGGCTACTCATCCTTCTGTGTCTCACATAGTCAGTGAGTGTTTGGGGCCGAGTTGTAGGACGGTTAGGCTGTCCACTTGTGGTTGCAGTTGCTGAAGACAGGACCTCGACGGTTACTGACGTGTACCGGGGGTGCACTATGGAGATCTCTGGTGTGAGGTTCCTGATTGATTTGATTCTGATCGCTATGCGGGAGTTGTGCATGACTGTGGGCATGGATTGGATGGATGCGTATGATGCGGAGATTGTTTGTCGTCGCAAACAAGTACGAGTTCGAACCCCAAGTGGGGGAGAAATGCTAGTTCAGGGCGGCTTGCCCAGGCGGACCTCAGCGATATGTTCGGCTGCGAGGGCTCAGAGGTACTTGCAGCACAGTGGTTAGGGAATTTTGGCGTATGTGATCGACACGCGCGTCGACGGAGAGAAGAAGTCTGTGGAGGATGTGCCAGTTGTACGGGAGTTTGCTGACGTATTTTCTCGAGGAGTTACCGGGGATACCTCCGGCGCGACAGGTAGAGTTCCACGTTTATTTGATTCCGGATGCTGCTCCGGTGGCCAAGGCACCTTATCGCTTGGCTCCACCAGAAATGAAGGAGTTGTACACTCGTTGCAGGAACTTATCGAAAAGGAGTTCATCAAGCCGAGTTGTCCACCGTGGGGAGCCCCGATTCTGTTTGTGAAAAAGAAAGACGGGTCCCAACGGATGTGTATAGACTATCGTGAGTTGAATAAGCTTACGGTGATGAATCGTTATCCTCCGCCAAGGATCGATGACTTGTTCGATCAGCTTCAGGGAGCCTCGTGGTTCTCTAAGGTTGATTTGAGATCGGGGTATCATCGAATGCGGGTGAGGAGAGAGGATACGGAGTAGACGGCCTTTCGTTCACGTCATGGCCATTTACAAGTTTTTGGTGATGCCTCTCGGGCTCACCAATGCACCCGCAGCGTTCATGGACCTCATGAACCGGGTATGTAGCCCTATGTGGGATCGATCGGTGATCGTGTTCATCGACGATATTCTTGTGTAATCGAAGTCGAAGGAAGAGCATGAGATGCATTTGCGAGAAGTTTTGGAAGTTTTGAGGCGGGAGAAGCTGTATGCTAAGCTCTCCAAGTGTGAGTTCTGGTTACGAGAGGTCCAATTTCGAGAACATGTCGTGAACCAGAATGGTATTATGGTGGATCCGGCCAAGATTACGGCTGTGATGCGGTGGGAAGTGCCAAAGACTCTCACTGAAGTACAGAGTTTTCTTGGGTTAGCAGGGTACTTTCGGAGATCCATTCAGGATTTCTCCAAGATTGCTTTACCGATGACCCGATCGACGAAGAAATCTGCGGCTTTTAGTTGGGGTGAAGAGCAGCAGAGGGCTTTGGGGAGCTACGCAGGCGTTATGCGAGGCTCCGATGCTGACTTTGCCGGAGGGTATGTAAGAATTGGTGGTGTTTGCTCTCAAGATTTGGAGGCACTATTTGTATGGCGTCAAGTGTATACACTAACCATAAAAGCCTCCAGTACTTGATGACCGGCAAAACCTCAACATGCGTCAGAGGAGGTGACTTGATGTGGTCAAGGATTATGATGGTGAGATACTTTACCACCCCGGTAAAGCGGATGTTGTTACGGACGCACTTAGTCGACATCTGGATGGTGAGCCACTGTGGGGCTTGTGTCAACGGTTAACAGTGGTTGCACCTCTTCTCGAGTCGATAGGTAGTGCTCAGGAGGTGGCAGTTTTGGAGGAAAATGCCAATAGCGAGAGAGTTTCGAGGGAAATTCCGAATTTTGTCCGTGATAGTCATGGGTCAATTGCTCGGTCTTAATGGAAGGTTGGGTATCCCACGCGTGTGGGTACTGTAGGCCGAATAGTATCGGTTAGGGAATGCTGCCCTTTGTAATAAAGAGGATAAATGCGTAGAATTTTTGAGGTAAATAGTATACTTAGGTGTCGACTTTCGGGCTTAAGGCCAAATGCCTTAGTGTAATTGGGGAATTGTAGTCGATTTTAAGGAAATTATGTTGATGGTAGTAGTAATCCTGAGATGTTTGCTTGTGGTGAATGGTTGTGGTGGAGTGACCTTCGTGGATGATTATAAATTTACTAGTTTGATAATTCATGTGGAATAAATTGTGGGAGTCTATTAGAACTCGTGAAAGTTAATCGACAGTTAATGATAGGAATGATCGAATTCGAGTATCCTGTAGGGTATATTGGTGAGCAACTTTAGAATGGTTAGAGCTTGAAATTTGAATCGGGATGTTTTGATTATCTATGGTTGGGAGACAACCGAAGTCGTTTGACTAGGAATGAATCCAGTTGTTGGAATGTTCCTCCGATCATACTTGCGGTGTGCTTGAAGGAGTTTTGTGGTAAGAAAAGTATTCGAGAGATTTTTAGGCGGTGTGGGAAATCTTAAATTCCAGTTAGTGAAGGTCTAGTGGAAACACCGAAAGTGTTCCGAGTGAACTTGGGAACCTGAGGTTGAGATGTGGGAGACCTATCTATAGCTATTCACGGGCATAGACTTCGAGGACGAAGTCTAATCCAAGTGGGGGAGAGTTGTAAAGCCCGTATCCCGGTATGTATTCTCGTTATTCCTTTTTTTTTTAAAAGAAGCATTTAATTAATTAACGTGGTTTCCGTTAGCGGGGTTAGCCGAGTCGGGCCAAAAAGTTAAGTGAAGTAACCTTTGTGGGATTTTGCTAAGAAGTGTAAGTTGAGGGGCTGTTTGGGACTTTCTCCATAGTTGGGCAAGAGGATCGGCCAAGAGGCACGACCCCTCCCCTCCCCTTCGGTTTCATCTTAACAATCCTCCCCCAAAACCCTTAGCCATTTTCTTTCCCTTCCCCTTGTTGTTTTCGGCCAAGAAGAAAGGGAAGTGAAACCGAGAAGAAAAGAGAGAGAGACCGAAAGAGAAAGAGAGCGAGAGTCGAGAGGAGGAAGGAGGCGATCACCGGCGTGAGGGAACCAGCGTCGGGACTGGTCGGAAAGGAGGAAGAAGAAGGATTCCGTTAAGGTAAGTGTCCCGTTCGTTTTATTGATGTTTTCTTCGTCGGAAATTGTAAACCGCAACCACCGTGTCACCGCCAATCACCACCACCTCCGGAGGCGGCAGTGGGTGGTGCTTGGTGTGTTTCAGACCATGGTAACCCTAAAACAGTAGGTCAAGTTGTTTTGCGGGTCTGTTTGGATTAAGACGTCTTATTGGGATCAAGTTCAAAAGGTTATCATTTTATGTAATTTTTTTTAGTGTTCTGTCCAGTTCTTCAATCGTGCGTAACTTTCTCGTAGTAACTCGGATTGAGACGAATCCGGTGCCCACGGTTCACATTCTGTGTCGGGCACGTTTTTCGTGTTTTAGAGAAAGTTTGGTTCGGCCTCTAGCTAGGCGAAAGAGTGTGGTTTTTACAGCAGGTCGGGATTTTAGACAGCTTTCTGTCCCTGTTTTGTATGGAGCATAACTCCTGATAGGAATGTCGGATTGGGATGAAACTGGTGTCAAAAGTTCCCATTCTGAGCCTAGTAACTTTTCTATGTTTTGGGGAAAAACCAGTTCGGACCGTAGCCTATGTCAAATCGTCATTTTGTACTGAAAGGTTCTGTTTCTCGCTGTTCTGCGAATCGTTCTTGTAAAATCCATATTAAATTATAGAAAAATCGTTAGGACGCGTGCGATACGTCCCTGGAACCGTGAAACTTAGAACTTCGTGATTATGGAATTTGATTTCTGTATTTATCAGTTTTAAGGGGGTAAAACAGGTCCCGAACAGACCCATGTTTTAGATAAAAAGCTGGAATGTTTAGTCTTATAAAATCTAGTAAAGGCGTCGTGAGTTGGGACCTTCCGTTGACGTTTTTAGTGCGTAATTAGGTGGGAAAATGTGAGGAAGGTTGACTTGCTGGTGTTGCGGCTCGGGAGCGCGTCGCTTTGCTTTTAGTTGAGTTCTCTCACCGCGTAGTTAGGAATTTCATGTATGTCGTTCTTTTGTGTTACATGTTATTACGTGTATTTATGTGCTTACATAAACTAGTTGGGATGTGATAACTGGTTGTGATTTGTTGAATTCGTATGTGGAATATTTATGCATGTGTACACCTCGGTGGGACTGAGGGGCTCGGTGGGACCGAGGGCTTGGTGGGACTAAGCTAGTACAGTAATCTTTACTCGGTGGGACCGAGGGCTTGGTGGGACTAAGCTAGTACGGTAATCTTTACTCGGTGGGACCGAGGGCTCGGTGGGACTGAGCTTGTATTAATGTGTTTTGTGTACTCGGTGGGACCGAGGTTCGTACTTATATAATAATCATTATGTGGTTTGATATTCGTAGTGATGGTGATGTTGCCTACTTGCGAGTAGGGGTGATATGCGTGGGGTTGCTACCTACGTGTGTGGTTGGATTCACTAAGCGTTTAGCTTACCCTTCCCCAATATGTTGTGACTGCAGGTGCGAGCGGCAGTCGGGCTTGACGGTACACACAAAGCGCAGGCGTCGGGAATTGTTGGAATTTACACTTTTGAACTTTTAGATTTTTTTTATAATATTTCCGCTGCATAAATTCTTTTGACTGTTTGAGTTGACGATATTAACTTTAATTGAGTTACGGTTTATTAAAAATGTGGTTGTTTTATAATGGAATATATGTTTTAGAAAATTTAATTTTCCTTGTAATTTTTGGGACGTTACACCACTAATCGTGCTTTGTTTCTGATGACCACTCCATCTTCATCCTTCTTATTTCTGTAGACCCACTTAGTCCCAATGGCCTGTTTCCCTCGTGGCAGAGGTACTAAAGTCCATACTCTATTACGCTCAAACTGCAGAAGCTCTTCTTGCATGGCGTCTACCCAGTTTGGGTCATCTAGGGCTTCAGAAGTCTTCTTTGGTTCTATCACACTAATAAAATTTGTAAAGAAACAAAAATTAGCAGTGGCAGACCTGGTTTTTATCGTGTCAGAAGGTTCGCCGATTATTTGGCTTGGAGGATGGCTTTTTGTCCATTTAGTTGTGCGTGGAAGGTGGTCACCAATGTCATCGAATCTTTCTTCAGAGGCTTCTTGTTCTTCTTCTTCTTCTTGTATAGCCTCTGTAGTAGTGCGTGCCTTTGTAGTTGATCCTACAGATTGTGGAATGATTGGAATGAGAGGTGGTGGAGTTTGTTCCTCTGAGGACGTATAGACTTGGTCCTCTATATCATCTGTAATTGGTTCCTCTGTGGATTGTGAAGTTTGATTTTCAGCAGCTTCTGTGGTCGTTTTCCTTGTTGTTTCATCTTCTGCGATCTCTACCTCGACCTTTGCATCTGTAGAAATTACAGAAGAAGATGAAGCATTATTTGGTTCAGTTAGAGTCATACCTGTTGGATTTTGACCGATGGAAGATGGTTCTTCAGAAGCTCTGATGGTTCCAACAGAGGGATCAATGTCATCGTGGAACATCTCTAAAAATAGAAGATTTAAGTCTTCTTTTGCTTGTGAGATGCCAGAGGATTCCCCTTTAAGTCTGAGTTCTGAACTGATTTGTTCAAAAATCTTCTGGAATGAATCATCAAAAGAAACATTGATGCTTTCTACAATTTTGCGAGACCTTGTAAGGAATGCTCTGTAGGCTTTGGAGGTGGCAGAGTATCCAATGAATTTGCCTTCGTCAGCTTTTACCTCAAACTTTCCTCTGGAATCTCTGTCGTTTAAAACAAAGCATTTACATCCGAACACATGGAAAAATTTGATGTTTGGCCGCCTTTTGTTGATTAATTCGTAAGGAGTCTTGAGGTGTCTTTTCACAATGGTTGAACGATTCTGTGTATAACAAGCAGTAGAAATCGCTTCTGCCCAAAAGTTCATCGGTAATCCGCATGCTGATAGCATAGCTCTTGCGGCCTCCACAAGCGTTCGATTCTTTCTTTCGACTACGCCGTTCTGCTGTGGAGTGCGTGCGACAGAGAAGTTCTGTGATATTCCTTCTGTAGAAAGATAGGCTTCAATGACAGAGTTTTTAAATTATGTGCCATTATCACCTCTTAACTTCTGTATTCTGTATTCATAAAAAACTTGGATTCTTTTCATTAGATTTATCAAGATGATTGGAACATCTGATTTCTTTCGAAAAAATTCAACCCATGTGAAACGCGAATACTCATCAATTAAGACAAGTATGTATTTCTTGCCACCTAGGCTCTGTATGGCAATGGGACCACAGAGGTCAACATGAAGCATGTACAGAGGTCTAGTGCAAGACACATCTGTTTTGCCTCTGTGGGAAGCTCTTCTGAGTTTTCCCATTTCACAGGCAGAACACAAGTGATCTTTATTAAATTTAACATTAGGCAACCCTTTAACTAGATCAAGTTTGACCAGTTTATCCAAGGTGTGAAAGTTCAAGTGACAGAACCTGTTATGCCATAACCAGGCTTCCTCACTTTTGCAGGCTACAAGGCAAACTTTGTCCTTGTTCTTGGAACTGAAATTCATTAGATACAGATCACCTCTTCTTTCGGCTCGCAGAAGTTCCATTCCTGTGTCTTCACTTTGCAGAGAGCAGAAAGTTCTTTTGAATAAGACATCAAATCCTGTATCACAGAGTTGACTTACACTGAGTAGGTTGTGTTTAAGGCCATTCACATATGCAACTTTGTATACAGAGACGTTTTCCTTCTGTATGACTCCATAGCCTTTGATGTGTCCCTTTTTGTTGTCTCCAAAAGTTACAGATCCACCATCGTGTGTTTCTTTGTACGTGGATAGTAAACTTCTGTCGCCAGTCATGTGCCTTGAGCATCCGGAGTCAAGATACCAAATTGGCACAAACTGCTTCTCAGTGTTAGTGCCGGAGTCGACTTCTGCCATGCCACAGAATAGGGCATTGGTTGTGTATTCTTCGTCAGAGGTAGAGTCTGACTCGAAGTCCTCTTTGGTCGCCTCATAATGCCCTTTGTTCGCCATTAGGGATTTTTGTGCATAATACTCAGCCTTCTTTTTGTAAAAAGTTGATTCCTTCTGTGGGCGATTTGATCTGCTTCTGCACTCATTAGCGAAATGGCCTGGCTTCCCGCAGTTGAAACAGCCTTGGGAAGTGTTTCCAGCACGATCGTCGGATTTTTGTCGGTCTCCACCTTTCTCCGATCGGCATTCGTTTACGTAATGACCAGGCTTGCCACATTTGTAGCATTCTTGTTGTATGTGGCTTATCTTGTCATCTGTCCTCTGTCGGTCACTACTTCTGTAGTTTCTGTCGCTTGACCTCTGTCGGTCACTTCTATCATCTGACCTCTGTCGGTCACTTGATTCTTCTTTTCTTCCGTTATCTCTACTGTCACCTTGGTTGTCTCTGCCATATCGATCGTTTCTTGAACCTCTTTGGTTTCCTCTGAACTCTCTTGCCAATAGAGCTAAGGATTTAGCTAATGACGCAAGAGTTATCTCTTCTTCTATCAGCTCGTCTTTTTCGCTATCAATCATCACTATCTTCTTCTTTTCCTTTTTCTTCTCCTCTGTTGCTTTCTCATTTCTTGGTCTCTCTGTAGCCTCTGTAGATTTACTAACCAATGCATATGATGCAATGGTTAGTGTTTTAGCCTGTGCTATTTGAGGTTCTTGTGCGGCTAGTGTTCCATAGAGATCAGAGAGAGTCCAGGAGTCTAGATCTTGGTTTGTTTGTAAGGACATAGACAGCTAGAGCCATTCATCATTCAGGCTTTTTAGAAACATGACATTATTTTCTTCTGAGGTTCTGTGAATGCCAGACTTTCTACATTTGTTTATGAGAGAGTTGAACCTGTCGTACGTCGTTTGCAGAGATTCTGTTGCAGAGGCTCTGAATGCATGATATTCATTTATGTACTGTGCCCTTCGGTTCTTCTGCGTTTTAGCACCCCCTTCCAACTGTCTTTCTAATTATTTCCAAAGATCGTGCGCAGTTTCGCATGCATCTAAGGATTGAAAAAGTTCGTTGGGGATAGCCATTATCAATATTCTTTTTGTTTTATGTGCAACTTCATCTTCTGCCTTATCTTCATTTGACCATTCTTCTTTTGGTTTCGGTTTTTGATGTTCAGGGATTTCAGGAGATTCAGCAGTAGCTGGTACTCGTGGTACTACTATCATGGGAACAGGAGGAAGGTTGTAAAGATATTGTACTAGATTTTTTTCAGTACCCTCAAAGAAATGGACCATTCTTATTTTCCATTGAGGATACTCATCTCGAAGGAGACTAGGAGGCTTGGTGAGTGAACCAGCAGTAAAGAAGTTATTTGTATTTGTCATTGTAAAGGTTCTGAAAAGATAGTATGATTAAAGAGTATGAGTCTAATGATCTGAAAAGTTTTCTGGGTTTAAACAGTTCCCAGAGTACACTTTAATGGAGTTTTAACCTAGAAATGAGGAATAGGTTAAAAAGGAATGATGTCTATCACCAATCTTGTAACAAAGAGGATCACTTGATATTGAAAATCAAGGATGACTCTGATACCAATTGTTGGTTCCCGTTTTGTTTAAACAAGATTATCAGATCTATTAGTTCGAGTTTATGTTTGATGCGGAAGCGTATTTGAAGAACTAACAGATATGATTGATAGATTTAGAACACAATATAAATAAACAGTGAACAGGAAATAATATCTCAAAGTTTACTGAATATATATATATATATATATATATATATATATATATCAAGAATAGATTTAAGAACAGTGAGTAAGCAAATCTTTTAAAACAGATATGACTCTCAAAGTATATAAGCTATATGTTCTTGATGTTTTCTTTTTATCTCTTAAATCTCGATTAGGAAGAACTCAACATGAGTCTTCCTTATATACTACTCTAAGGGGACCATAAAGCATAAGCTACTATTCAGAACGGACGGTATCAATAGTGGAACGGATGGCATGAACAGTTGGACGTGCTGTATTGCATTTAATGCAGCAGACGTCTATTATGTACTAAGCCCTATTGAATCCAATCAGAGTTTGACACGTTGAAGATGGACAGGGCATGCTACCATGCAAGTTGATGAACAGGTCCAGTAACAGTAGCAAGATATTATAAATATCTTCAGGTCTTTTAGAGAGGACCACAGAGGCTCTGTAAAGTGTTACAGAGGTTCTGCGGTCTGGTCCTTTGTAGAGCAGTCTTCACCGGATTCCGAGTCTTTGGTCTTCTTTGTGCGTATGACAGAGCTTCTGTAGGACGCCTCTTTAGCTTCTGTAGCTTCTTGACCTTCATATCTCGGTAAGTTCGGCAGAGCCTCTGTAAGAGGCTTTCTTTACTTAGCCTATTTTTCACTACTTCTAAATACTTCTATGATTAGGAAGATTGAAGCTAACACACCATCTTACCCCCATGTGGGGACTTTAAGACGACACCAAGACCTGCTTCTCTGGTGTTTGAAGAACCATCGATGTGGAGTACCCAGGTCATGTCGTTTGTAGTCGCGATAGTATAGGTTTCATTATGCGCTTCTTTTTCTAGTTCAGGACTGAAATCGGTGACGAAGTCAGCTAGGACTTGCGATTTAATTGCCGTACGAGGCTTAAAATCAATGTCGTAGCTGCTGAGGTAGATGCTCCATTTTTCTCGTCGTCCTGTTAGCTTGGGCTTTCTTAAGACTGACTTGAGAGGAAAATTAGTTACGACAGTAATAGGGTGAGACTCGAAGTAGTGTCATAACTTCTTGGCGGCTGTAAATAGCGACAGAAGTAACTTCTCTATAGACGTATATCGTGTCTTGGCGTCTAGCAGGGACTTGAATTTGGCATTCTTTGATTTAGGTCTAGAGAGGAAACAGTGTGGACCAGAGAAATGTTGTTTTAATTGGAACCTAAGCTCAAAACAATCACAATAATGAACATTTTATGCAACTTGCTTAAACTTTTCATTGAAATCATTAAAAATGGGTACAGAGGCTTTATTTTGACAATCTCTCCTAGCACCAGACTTCTTTTTACAGAAAGACCTATCTAGGCTAGATATATTTTTTGCAAAAACTCCTCTCTAGAAGAGCCTTCTATTGTACCCATCTTCTATGGTAACCCTCCCTTGGTTTCACTGCCACAGAAGCAAAAGATTTGTTATTATGAATCCATTTTTCCTTTTGTTGCCAAGTAAACTTTTCATGATTTGGCCTTAATGAGTTTGAAGCTTAGGATTTTGAGAGGACATTTCCTTTTGTTTCTTACTCTTTTCAAGCTCAAGAGATGTTTTAGCTTGTATGCACATGTCTATGAAATCAGGGCAGATAGGGATTCTTGAAAAGTTTTCCTTGGGGGGAATTATTTTGTTAAGAATGTCAGAGGGAAGCTTAATTCCCTCTAGTTTGCAAGAAACTATCTCTGATTCGACATAACCAGTCTCTGAGTCGACGGAGGTTGAGTCATCCTCATATTCGGAGTCTGAGTCGAGGAAATCTCTGTTGATAGAGTCTTGATTGCATGGCATATGCTACATTTACTTCCATCCTTGTCGTTTGAGAGATTTAAATCTTTTGAAATGCAAGGGACAACTTCAGGAGTTTTAAAAATGTCTATCAAAACTTCTTCAAACAGACTTTGTACAATAGAGGTTGTTTCAGGATTGTCAAATAAGCATTTTTCAAAGGTTTCTTTCAAATCATTTTCAAATAACTTTTATAACCTTCCCTCTGTAGAAGATTGAACAAATTCAGGATCCTCAGAGCATAATTCCTTTTCAAGGATTGTTCTGCAAACAAAGGCCACATGAGCTTGAGTTTCTGGATGACCAAATTTAAAGAGTCCTATATGAGCTTGAGTTTTCAGATATTGTTTTTGGTTTAGAAGCTCTTTTGACAGAGGTTGAAGATGATAAATCTGTGTTTTCATACCACACATTTGTCATCTTCAAAGGACTCCTCTTATTAGGTCCTCCAGAGGTTCTACACCTCTTATGTACAGAGATTAAGTTTGGAAATCCTGGTTTTTGAACATTCCCAATGCAGAACAAGGAAGATGAGGATTTGTTCCTTTTGGTTCCTGTTTAGGGATCCAAGTCACATAATCCAATACCTCTTCTGCCAATTTGGGTATTTACCTTTCCATGAACCTTTCGAGCATTCTGATACTTCCTTATCACAAGGTCTCTGTCGAGCAAGTCTTGATGAAGAACTTCTCTTTCTTTTTAAAAAATGTTTTTAAGCGCAAGAATATTCATTCTGTCACTCTCATTGTCCTGTCGCTCTTTAGACTTTTTTTATTGCCAGATCTAAATTAGACACTTTTTCTTTCAAGAGCTTTACTTCTGAAAAATATTCTGTTTCAAGGTTTTCTTTATCAAGAGCAATTTTTTTCCTTTTCTTGAGTGAGAAGTCTAGCTTTCTCTTTCATAGATGGCAAGTTTCTTTTCTCATTCAGAACACGTTTTTTCAAAGTCATGAAATTCCTTTGTGAGCTTAAGAAAATTGATTTCAGTTTCATTAGAGCAAGAATTAGATGTGGATACCTCACTTTAAGACTCTGAGTCATTGACTTCTGCCATACCACAGAACATGTCATTCTTGTCACCTTCGTTAGAGGATTGATAACGCCAATTTTTGGCGTTATTTTCAGCCTACAAACCAATGAGATTAGCTTGTGTTAGAGCAAAGAGGTGGAATTTTATGGTTTATCAAGTGAAATATACAAGTAATCCAAAAGACGGCATTCATCGAGAAAATAGGCGGAAAAGAGTCCAAATTAGAGCCAAAACGAAGCCCAACGGAAGCCCAAGATCCAAGCCCGAGACCCGTGCCCAAACCATGACCCAAAACCTGACCCAGACACATCAAGAAACCCCGCGGTTTGTTGCGCGGTTTGAAGCCACGGGACAAACCACGTAAGTCTCTGGTCGTTTGCTATAATTCGCGTTTTCCGGATTTTAGGTTATCACTTCGACACGTGCGACGGCCGACGGCTGGGAGGCGATTTTCAGAGGTTTTTCACAGACTTTTGAGCGACGATAGAGGAGCGGTTGAGGAGAAGTTCACCACGCGAAGCGGATTAGAGGCGAGAGAAGGGAGTTCATCGTAGATTCTTCACGTTCACAACCAATATGTTTACACACAATATTTCTCTTCCTTTTCTTATGTTTCTATCCACCACCAACATGAACTAATCATTAGATGTTAGGGGTTGGTTTGAATTTGGTTTAAACGTATGAACACGTGATTTGAGACTTTTATCAGTTTTTCCTATTTAATGAAGCATGTGATTTAGGTTTTAATGCTTTTGTAAGTTTGGCCAACTTTCATCTGAATTGTTGTTATCAATTAGGTTCGAGAGAATTAATTGCTAACTAGAACTAGAATTGCATGCCTAAGGTGAGAAATTGGATAGAGATATACCAAGTAAGCCTTATTCCCTTTAAAATATTGAGTCTAATGTGTTTTGAATTCCATAGGTTGAGATCGAGAGATAAAACTTGTGCTTTCAAAATAAAACCCGTTGTTGCTTGAGAAATAACAACGGTGATTTTAGAGATTGGGTATTCATTAAAGGGAATAACTGGTAATTATTTAAAGTCATGTGTTTATATGTGAAAGCCTTAGGATTTTCAACCCTCAACTGTTTTCTCTATCCAAAGTTTCCTCAAGTTCTCTACTGTCTCGTGTTTGATTTAATTATTTGCAATTAATTAGTTTATTACCAACAACTCAAAATTACGACCGTTCAGTTAATAGATCTTATAGTCATTGTGATACTTAGTTCCTAGTTCCCTATGTTCGACACCGTACACTTGCGGTATGTTAGAGCATTATTGTATTCAAGATTTATTGTAAAGTCTTGTATAATGTCAAACATTGTAAACTCAAAGTATTAGTCAAAATAGTCGAAGTCATGAAAAGTCAAACTAGCTTTAGTGTTTAAAGCTTTGTAATTAGGAGATATAAATAGTTTTTGTAAAGCTTAGTTTGTAAGCAAGTCTCAAGGAAGTCATTAGAGAATGATCTTAATTGTAATATTCTAGAGAGAGAAGTGAGAGCATTCTTGAGAGAGAAAGTGCATCAATCATATGTAATCTCTATTATGTTCAAGATCAATGGATGATTTGATGATTACCTAATAGAAACTGGTTTTACATTTGGTATCAGAGCTTTGGGAGATTGAATTGTGTGCACAATTCGTCCAAATTCATGAAGATTTGAAGATTTTTGAAGAAAATCTCCATTTTTGAAGAACTTGAAGAACACAAATGGTTATGCATTTCTTGTTTGTTTATGTGTTTGTTTTTTATTGCAAAGTGTTTCTCCATCATTCTAAATCTGTTTTGCTTCATCAATTTCACAAAAACACTTCAAGAATTGAGGAATTTGAAGATTTTTAAAATTTTATGTTCTTGAGAAAAAGTTCTCTGTGGAAATTTTAGAACATTGATTTTGCAATTTGGTATTGTTTTGATTCATTTTTGTGCAAAATCGTTTCTAAAAACATGTTTTTGACATGAATCAATAATTGTTTTCAAGTTTTAATCCATAAATTTCATTTTTGAAATTTTTGGTGTTCTTCATGTTCTTGAGGTGTTCTTGAGATATTCATGTTAAAAGTTTAGATCTTGAATTTTGATTCATTTCTGTTAATGAGTTGTGATTTTAAAATGGTAAGATTTAAGGGGGTGTAAACCCGCCTATCAAGTTTTTGGCGCCGTTGCCGGGGAACTAGTTGCAACTGATAGCACTACCAGCTATAAGCGCTATTACATTGAACATTTATATTTTTGTTATTTTATTTCATCACTTTCAGTTTTTTGGATTGCTAATTTTGTTTACTTTCCGTTTCAGGTAATAATTGGCTAGTGCCAAGGAAAACCCAAGGGGAAGGACTCGAACCACTCGATCCGGAAATCGAAAGAACCGCCCGTAAGTTACGAAAAGAATCTAAAGTTAAAAGACATCTGAAGATGGGCGACGAAGCTCCTACTGAGAGACGCCCTATGCGGTCGTTTGCCAATTCGAATGTGGCAGCCGCACGCATAGGCATCCAACCGCCCACTACTGGGGCGAACTCTTTTGAGCTCAAACCGAGTACCATCGTAATGGTACAACAAAATCAGTATGGAGGAGCACCGACAGAAGATCCTCATGCACATCTCCGTTCATTTGAGAGGATTTGCAACACGTTTAAGATCAATGGGATGGAAGAGGATGCAATTAAGCTAAGGCTGTTCAGCTTTTCACTCAAAGGCAGAGCCGAAACTTGGACATAAAGTATCCAGCCGGACTCGATCACCACTTGGGCACAACTGAAAGCGTCCTTCCTCTAGAAGTTCTTCCTACCAAGCAAAAACGCCCAACTTATGGCTGAAATCACCCATTTTGCTCAATGGGATCAAGAGACATTGTATGAAGCTTGGGAGAGGTACAAAGATATGATCAAGAAATGCCCTCACCATGGGTTGCAAGGTTGGGTCATTATCCAAACGTTCTTCAGTGGACTTCACCCGCAGTTCAAAAACGACATTACAGCTGCATTGGGTGGAGCCCTAATGGCTAAGTCTTATGAGGAAGCTTGTGAGCTGATCGATAATCTGGCTGAACATAGTTTTTCTACTCCAAGATCAGCCGTTAAAAGAGTTGCGAGTGTGCAAGAGAATGATGAGTTTAAGGTGATGAAAGCTCAAATAGCTGTTATCACAAACCATTTGAAGGGAGGTAGTCCAGAAGTGTTCCCCACTGCTCAAGAACCTGAACAAGTTCAGTTTTTACAAAACCGGAACAACCAGCCGAGGAACGACCCTTTCTCGAACACGTATAATGAGGGGTGGAAGAAACACCCTAAATTTTCATGGAGTCAACCCGGTCAACAACAACAAGGTAATCATTCCAATTTTTCTAACTCCCCTAATTCTAACAATGTTTACCACCCTCCAGGTTACAACCAACGGAGATTGGATGAGGGACAGTCCGGGGAGAAGAAACTGGGGATAGAGGACATGATGATGAAGTTCATGACCAAGATGGATAGAATAGTTGAAGAATTAGCAAGCACGGTTAACACTGTTAAGGCGGCTACTGATCAGAATACGACATCTATTAAACTCCTTGAAAGGCAAGTGGGACAAATTTCTGAAGTCCTACAAAACCGAGCTCCCGGGACATTTCCGAGTCAAACCGAAAAGAAAACCCGGGAAGAGTGCAAAGCCATTTATCTTAGGAGTGGCAAGGAGCTGATCAAGGAGCCTACACGAGAACCGTCATCATAGGAAACCAATCCCAAGAGGCAAGACATCGAGATCATCGAAGTGAATGAGGTGGAGGCCGATGAAGATATTGTGATTGAAGAGAACAAGAAGAGTGAAAAGAAGAATCAAGAGCAACCAACCAAGCCAAAGCAACCACCGGTCAAGCCGGCAACTCCAATAGTGCCCTATCCGAACAGACTTAAAGAGCATAAGGATGATGTTAATTTTTCGAAATTTCTTGATGTATTTAAAAAGTTACATATTAACATCCCTTTTGCATATGCATTGGCACAAATGCCCTCATATGTGAGATTCTTGAAAGATATCCTTTCTAACGAAAGGAAGAATGAGGAGCATGCGACAGTTGCACTTATTGAGGAGTGCAGCGCGATCATTCAGAACAAGCATCCCTCGAAGCTTCAAGATACAGGAAGTTTTTCTATACATATACAAATTGGAGATCTTAGTTTTGATAAGGTGTTATGTGATTTAGGGGCAAGTATTAATTTAATCCCTCTATCTATTTTCGGGAAACTCGGCTTGGGGGAAGTGAAGCCAACATACATGACACTTCAACTTGCGGATAGATCGGTGAGGTACCCATATGGAGTAATAGAAGATGTCCTGATCAGAGTTGATAAGTTCTAATTTCCAGCAGACTTCGGGGTGATCGACATAGATGAAGATAAAGAGGTCCCGTTGATCTTAGGAAGTCCACTTCTGGCCACGAGCAAAGCGCTGATCGACATGGAAGAAGGCGAGATGACGTTAAGGGTTGGCGGCAAAAGAGTAATGTTCAAGATGTTCGAGAGTAAAAGAGGTAGAAGTGAAGAGGAACCGGGTAATCACGGAAGGCCGAAGGAGTGATCAGAAGGAAGGTCAAGCCACGACCGAAACCAAGGCGTTGGGTGGGAGGCAACCCACCGGGGTTTGCATGTTTTATTTAATTTATGTTTTTGAGTGTTTTTATTTACAAAAAAATATTGGGAACAGAGACTTACGCGGTCTAAGCCGCGGCTGCATGCCGCGCGCCAAGCCGCGAGGGTCTCCGAATGTTTTTGCGAAACAGAATGTTACGCGGGATTCCACGCGGTTTTTGGCCGCGGCCCAAACCGTGCGACTCCCCTGAGGCGCCTAGGGTGGTTCTCGTGCAGTGTTTTCCCTTTCTTGCTTTGTGTTTTCATTTTATTTGCTTTCTTTCGTCTTTTGCTTCGATTTCGTATGTTTTTGCATTCTCTCTCCATCTTCTCCGATGTCTCTCAACTGGGCGCTCAAATCTTTCATGAGAATCTCCTCCGTACGATCAGACAGGTATGTTCTAACTCTACATGTTAACGACTGGCGTATGATGCTTTGTTTCCTCATTAGTTAAACGAGATGCAACAAACCTAAGTTTCACTTAGGTTTGGGGTGCCTCACTTTTCAACATCTACACACTCACTTTTACTCCTGTGCAAACCTCGGTATTACCGAGGTTTAGGGTTGGCTTTATTTGACAAACCTAGGCCACGACCTAGGTTTGGGTGGCCATTTTTTTTAAAAGCGTTCGGCTAGCTCTTTGATGTTTCGTGTTAATACTTTGTCTTCTTGTTTGATTCTGCAATAACTGCGCAATGATACGTGTCTCACATGTGTATCGCCTGCACCGACACTTACACATTGGGGACAATGTGTGGGTAAGGTTTGGGGTTGCCCAATCGGGCCCACGTTTATGCATGTAGATTTCCTGCACTTCTGAATATCTAGATCACATTAGCTAAATTTTTGTTTTGAATGATTGAGACCGACCATTGTGGGAAGAACCTCATGATAGTAACGTGACCATTAGGGAAGGACCGGGAAAAGATATGACTAGGGACATTAGGGGAGACCACCCAATAGCAAGATTTGAGCCTAAAAGACGTACTTCATTTCGAGGGAATTAAACACGAAATTCATATACACTTTTTCGAATTCCTTGTCGTGATTATAGAGTGATCTCGCTATAATATTACATTGAGTAGCAAAGACAACCATCGGGATATTGGGTAAGGGTGTAGTAGACCATATCGTGTGGACCTTAAGAGATGATTCCAGGCTTTGTGTGCATTGTTAACCCATTTTTATCTATCGTCCCTTTTGACCCATTATGTGTGTAACCACAACCCATTTTGTAGCCAAACACTAACCAATCGTTCCTTTCAGACCCACCATTAAACCCTAGCCAAAAACTTTAGCCAACCCTTATCCGAAAGTGTGTCAATCAGAAGCAGTACAGGCCAGTCATGAAAAATAGATAGAAAAGAGGGCCAATGCAGCCCCAATCAAATAAAGAGGGCCAATGATGCCCCACAAAAACAAGATATCATTAAAATACAGTTAGTTAGATAGTATCTACAACAAATAATAAGAGAGTCGAAGCGACTCCAGCAGTGACAAAGAGGGCCAAATGATAGAAATTGAAGTCAAGAAATTTAGAACTGCAAATGGTTGACACACCGAGGATTTTTGATCCGTTTACCCTTCGTTCTTAGCCAAAACCCTAACCCTGTTACAACCCATGTAAAGACCTGGATGATCTTCTGGAAAATGTGATTAGCGTATACGACCACCTTTACCAATATTTCCTGTCTTGCTACTTAATTCCTTTCTGAGATCAGCTTTTTGGACATTTGTGCGTCTTTCATTAAAGTTGTCATGTAATTTCTAGAGTATTATTGTGCCTAGGTTCGAGTGAATTGAGAGTATCCCGTGAGGTAGGGTCGAGGCGAAATGTTTTCCCTAGTATGTTTGGACCTAGTACGACCTCAATGTAAACAGAGCTGTCACAAGTTCAACTCACAATTGAAGGCCATAGATCATACAGAATAAGGATGAGGCGAGGGTGAGATAGGCATTCACGAGTATGGGAAATCACCAGTGCATTACGTGGTACCGATTGAGAGTTGTGCAATTATTGTTTCACTGATATATGCTTTTATTCTGTTTTGGCGTTATTTTCAGCCTACAAACTAATGAGATTGGCTTGTGTTGGAGCAAAGAGGCGGAATTTTATGGTTTATCGAGTGAAATATACAGGTAATCCAAAAGACGGCATTCATCGAGAAAAGAGGCGGAAAAGAGTCCAAATTAGAGCCAAAACAAAGCCCAACGGAAGCCCAAGATCCAAGACCGAGACACGTGCCCAAACCATGACCCAGAACCTGACCCGGACACATCAGGAAACCGCGCGGTTTGTTGCGCGATTTGAAGCCACGGGACAAACCACGTAAGTCTCTGGTCGTTTGCTATAATTCGCGTTTTCTGGAGTTTAGGTTATCACTTCGACACGTGCGACGGCAGACGGCTGGGAGGCGATTTTCAGAGGTTTTTAACAGACTTTTAAGCGACGATAGAGGAGCGGTTGAGGAGAAGTTCACCACGCGAAGCGGATTAGAGCCGAGAGAAGGGAGTTCATCGTAGATTCTTCACGTTCACAACCATTATGTTTACACACACTATTTCTCTTCCTTTCCTTATGTTTCTATCCACCACCAACATGAACTAATGTTTAGATGTTGGGGGTTGGTTTGAATTTGGTTTAAATGTATGAACACGTGATTTGAGACTTTTATCAGTTTTTCCTATTTAATGAAGCATGTGATTTAGGTTTTAATGCTTTTGTAAGATTGGCCAACTTTCATATGAATTGTTGCTATCAATTAGGTTCGAGAGAATTAATTGCTAACTAGAACTAGAATTGCATGCCAAAGGTGAGAAATTGGATAGAGATATACCAAGTAAGCCTTAGTCCCGTTAAAATCTTGAGTTTAATGTGTTTTGAATTCCATAGGTTGAGATCGAGAGATAAAACTTGTGCTTTCGAAATAAAACCCGTTGTTGCTTGAGAAAGAACAACGGTGATTTTAGAGATTGGGTATTCATTAAAGGGAATAACTGGTAATTATTTAAAGTCATGTGTTTATAAGTGAAAGCCTTAGGATTTCCAACCCTCAATTGTTTTCTCTATCCAAAGTTCCTCAAGTTGTCTACTATCTCGTGTTTGATTTAATTATTTGCAATTAATTAGTTTATTACCAACAACTCAAAATTGCGACCGTTCAGTTAATAGATCTTATAGTCATTGTCATACTTAGTTCCTAGCTCCCTGTGTTCGATACTCGTACTTTTAGTACTATTACTTGATTTCGACACAACACTTGCGGTAAGATTTAGGGGGGTGTAAACCCGCCTATCAAGTATTTATCAGAGATCTATTTCTCTTGTTCAGCCATCAACAATTTATGCACATAATACTCAGCTTTCTTCTTGTAGAAGGTAGAATCTCGTACGGGCTGCCCTCTGTCGGGTTGGACTCTGCATTTTGCGACGTAATGTCCAGGCTTGCCGCACCTAAAGCACCCGATGTTTTGTGGAGTGGAAGTCATCACTTTTTTAGGAGCTCGCAGGTCATCCTTTTGTGTACCCTTCTGTGGGTACTCTTCCTGCCTCTGTTGGTAATCAATTGGCTTCTGCTCATGATATCTATGATCGAACATCCTCTGTTAATCATAAAACTCATCCCTTCCCTGAGTTTGTGGCTTATATGCTTGTGGTGGTGCAAACTGTCTTGGATCTTGAAAAGATCTCTCCATCTGTGGCATATGATTCTGAAATCTGCCACTTCGACTATCTCTCTCATCTGCTCCTCTGCTGAAGTTTTGTTTTCTTCTTGAAACCTCTATTGAATTCTTTGGTGATTAATGCCAAAGATTTTGCAATGGAGGCCATGCTTGCCTCATCCTCTTCTGAACATTCTTCCTCCTTACTATCAGCAACAAGAACTTTCTTCATCTTCTTCTTTCCTCTTGAACTCTAATCCAGGTATTTCTCCTTCTATGGCTTCTCCCAAACCTTTGTGGCTTTTCCGACTAGTGCCAGAGGTCCACCCATCTGGGTTTTGGTCTGGAAAACATAGTTCTCTTGTGCAGCTAAAGTTCAAAAGAGGTCAGTTAGAGTCCACATGTCAAGATCATGATTTGTCTGCATGGACATGGACAACTGAAGCCATTCTTCGTTCAAACTCTTGAGGAACATCACATTATTTTCCTCAGAGGTTCTGTGGATGTCAAACTTTTTACACTTGTTGATTAATGAGTTGAACCTGTCATACGTATTTTGGAGTGATTCTGTTGGCAGAGCTTCGAATGCATAGTATTCATTTATGCATTGCGCTCTCCTATTCTTTTGAGTCTTTACTCCTCCTTCAAGTTGTTTCTCGAGTTCAACCCATAGATCATGTGCAGATTCACATGCATCAAGAGACTAAAATATGTCATTTGGGATACCATAACAAGTAGTCTTTTGGCTTTCTTTCACATCTCATATTTCTCCCAGTCTTGAGGAGACCACTTGTCAATGTCCTTAGGTTTGTCATATTCAGGTACCTCATGTGTGGTTGCAGTTGCAGGTACCTTTGGAACAGTGACCATTGGAACATATGGTTTATTTTTGACATAAGTAACAAGTTCTTTATCAACTCCCTCCAAGAAATGGATCATACGGATTTTCCATTGAGGATATTCATCTCTCAATAGAGTTGGAGGTTTTGTTTGAGAACCAACAGTGAAAAAGTTGTTTGGATTTGCCATTTTTGACGAAATACGAGTTCTAAGGAAAAATAGGGTAATGGTACTGAAAGTGGAAATAGACGATTTAAATACAGGACAGATTTAAAAACAAGTTGAATCTAGAAAGAAAAGGATTTATAAGATCAACAACACGCACTGGAATGATTGGAAAAAGGAAACAGATCCTAATAATGAGTCAAATTCAAACAGGTTGAAATATGACACAAAACATGGACTGTTTTCAGATATGAAGAACAGATCAAAAAATCAAGCTAGAAAATCTACCAAATGAGTAAAGATCATTGCAGAGACGATCCTTTGATATTGAGAATCACAATTTGCTCTGATACGAATTGTTGATCCCAGTTTTACTCAACAATGATATGATTAAACCAAAATATGCAAAACAGAGAGTTTAAAGTTATATGCGGAAGCGTTTATCAAAGCATAAATGGTTTAAATAATCTGGTAGATTCACACACCAAAATGATTAAGAAAGAAGACAAAAAGAATATGAAATGCTTAACAAGTCATCTTCAATATCATTAATGAAAAACAGAGTTTACATCAAGAACACACATTACTGTGTGGTTTTTTAAGATACTCTCACTCTAGAATTCTGTGTGTGTGTGTTGCGTGCCTGAAATGGCGGGGTAGTGCTCTATAAATATAGTGAAGGTGAGCCGTAAAATAGTACAAGCAAACGGTTGTCACCCATAAAAAGGTGACACTTGGAAAGTTGAGGAACGTTTTGTACTATTGATCTTCAGAATCTTCGTACAGGTAGAGGCACGTCAGAGGCACATACTCTTGGATCTTCAATATGCACAAGTCTTATTTCACAAGAAATTTGGCCACACAGAGGCTTTGTGGAGTTTCACAGAGGCTCTGTGGTCCAATGGTCATCTTCAGGTTAAGCTTGACTTCTTCGAGGAATGATCGATCGAGGCTCTGAGCTTGTGCGGAGAGACTTGGTATGTCCGACAGAGGTCTTCTGCGGTCTTGTACTTGGCCTACTTTTTCAATACTTCTATGTTTGAACTATTGGAGCTAACATACCAGTAAGGCGCCGTTTACCTGGATAATGAAGAACACAGTAGAAAATTTGATACCTTTGAATTGGTAACTTGTCTCTGTGCTCTGATACCAATTGTGAATCCCAAATATCAAGTGCAAGAACAATAATCAAACAACAATCACAAAGAATTTCTCAATAACCTGTTCATATGATTGATAGCTTGAAAACATAGAGTTTACAATATGAAATAATTAATGTTAATGACTCTCTTAGGGTTAAACCCTAATTACAAAAACTTATATACCGTTTAGCGTATTTACACTTTTGGCAGTAAACTTTAATATAACATATTTTTTACCCCAACACATGCTTTTGTCTTTCGGCATAGGAACAAGTCTCCATACCTTTAATGCTTCAAACTGGTTGAGCTCTTCTTGCATCGCAATAACCCAATCCAGATCTTCCAAAGATTTCGATACTGATGTAGGCTCTATTTTTTGAGGAAGGTTGCGAATAAACACTAATTTGCAGTCCCTTCTCTTGCACGGACCAACGATGAAGGATCTCCTATGATCTGATGTATATGATAATTTCTCGTACATTTGGTTGAGTGTGGGTGGGGGCTATAAACTTGATTATTATTAGTGTCAACATAAACATATTCGTCACGTGAAGGCTCGATGACAAAATGAACTTCAGATTGAGATACCGAAGCAATATCATTTGTAGGAAGTTTCGGAGCTTCAGAATTTATCTCATTCACCGGAGTTTCTGTCTGATCATTAATCGGTTGTGAGTCTTCGCTTGAAGAGATATCTACTTGTGTTGGTTGATCCACTTGTGCAGATTGATCCACTTGTGAATTTTGAGTAGATACGGTAATAGGAACAATTGCATTTGATTCAGAAGATGTATGCTCTATCGAAGGACCAGAAATTGAAACTAACTCGGGTTCTCATGCAACTTCTTCCCTGTTCGGAATATCATATACAAAATTGTAAGTTCCAATGTATTGATCATATAAATTTTCAAATAAAAGATCAAGATTAGATAAATGAGAATTTTATGCTGAAGCGCGATCTTGATTTGAATTATTTATTTCAGGTTCTGGACTAAGATGTCTAGAAACTAATACTCCTGAAATCACGAGTTCTGAACTGTTTGATTAGAATCCATATCTTCCATTTCGTCGAATGTAACATTTACGCTATCAATCACGATATTTGATTTCTTCATATAAACTCTGTATGATGCAGAAGAAATAGAATAGCCTATGAAGATTCCCTCGTCAACTTTTGGACTGAACTTAGAGCATCCAATCGTCCTGCATTTCTCAAAATTTGTCGTTTTTGGACATCCAATAGTTTGGATTTTTTTTTTGCCGGCCATCAATTTTAGACGGAAAATTTGTCGTGTGTGAGTTCCAGATTCGTGCAACAAACGTAATAGAAATCAATATATGAAGAACAAGTCGATATTATTTCAACTGGTCATCCAATTCACTTTCAATATGCAGAGTGTTTACAATATGCTTAGGAAAGTAAAATGACAACTAGCTTAATTCTAAGCTAAACACAACATTATATATGCTGGGCCCATGGTAACAAGCCCACGGTCCGTTCACAATAAAGGCTCAAAATAAAGAATAACAAAACAACCCTTGAACTTCTATTCAACCAATATTTGACCCTAACATCGTGTACTTTTTCCACCGCTATATTGAAGGGCCCACCACTTGTTCTTTTATTTATTTTTTAACATCAATATAATTTTATTATAATATACTAAATTATATAGTAATGTAAATTATTTATGCATGTAACAACCCGATAACAAAATATACATATAACATATAATCCATAACATATTTACAACAAAGTACTTCATATTTCACATTTTGTCCCATCTAAAGTCTAAGCATAGAAAAATTCATTACAACTTGATCCACTCTAAGTTACATAGTAATAACAAAAATTATAAATACAAAAGCATCCATAGCATCATGATGATCATCTTCTCAAAAGCTAGCCAACAAGTATTCTATTTACTTGTTCTTACTGGAACCATCACCTGGAATACAAAAATTTTAAAACAGAAAATGAGGGTTAGACCTAAGGGTCTAGTGAGTAAATCTCTGACATTTGTAAATCATTAAAAATTCATTTATATAAAATACTCTTTATATAAATACACATACATCACACGTAAATTAATACCAACTAAGATTTATGCATCATACCTATCTCATTCCACCTTATCCCTCCACCAATGGCCAATATCAATTGGTTGCGAGCCAATTTTAACACACCGGTCCAAAGCCCGGCCACGTATTATATTTTCATATAATACTCACGTAATTATAATATCTCAATATATTATAATCACCCACGTATGACATATTCATACCTTTTATCAAACATTCGTTATTCACATAAAGCATTCCAGTAAAATATTTTTTTAAAGTAAAACTCACCTGATCTTTTTAGCAAAGGTCCTTCAAACTTTCCTCAAAACAGATTATCTTTTAACCCTGATCCATAGTATCTGAAACGAATTAAAGTATACATACTCTTTAACACGTAAACATGTAATTCACACTTTTCGCAACCCACTATTACGAAAACCTAACTTTTCGCAACCCACAGTTGCGAGTTCCTTACTTTTCGCAACCAACAGATACGAAAACTTCACTTCTCGCAAACCACAGTTGCGAGTTCCCTACTTTTCGTAACCAACAGATACGAAAACTTAACTATGCGTTTTAGCTACTTGCGAAAAGTGGACTTTTCGCAACCAAGGCTTGTGAATTCCTACTTTTCGCAAAAACACTGTTCATCGTCTTTTTCAGAAAAGTTCAGTTTAATTTCAGGAATCCAACTTTTTCCCAGATTTTGCACAGAAGTGTTCTAAACTCCTTTTAACACCTTAAATTGTAACTAAAATTCACCAATTCATCTAAAATTACCTAAACCCACTTCAAAGTCCAAATGAAACCTAATTCTCATAAAAGAGAGTTAAATAAGAAGATTACCTCTTGGATCTACTGCACCAAACAAAAATCCCAGCTGAGTATCTTTCTTCTTCTTCTTCTTCTTTTTCTACGCTTCTTCTTCTCTCTCTCTTTCTCTCTGCCGTGAACAATTTCACACACACACACACTATTTGGGTTTTGCTATTAAGTCCCAAATGAGATATTTCCTATACTTAAACTACTGAGTCGGTTTGTGGCTTAAAGAGATTGGGTAAAATACCAAACAAACCCTAAACTTGCTTCACTTGACAAAACACACCCCTGAGCTTCTATTATACAATAAAAACTTATCCCTTAATTTCTTAACTTCATAAAACGCTACATAAAGACTTATAAAATTCCAATTTTAAATTAGATAAAATACCTGGTTATTACAATGCATTTAATTATTTATTTGATAAATTTATAATGTAAATTAATATTTTTATAATATATATATATATATAATTATATATATGTATATTTAAATTTTAAATTTTAAATAAGACAAAGAAATTTAACATTAATATAAAAGTAATAACATATAAATTTATATAACACTGGATAAGCATAGTCTTATAGCATAAAGTTTAAAAAATAAGACAAAAGCGTCCATTGGTTTCCACGGTACTGAAAGTTTCCTGCCACATTTTGAGATCCTTCGGATCTTGAAGTTCTTCTTCAGATCCTTGATATTGATATGCTCGATATTGAGATCCTTGGTATTCTGATCCTTGTCCATACGTATCAACCTGACAATCTTCTGTTCTCTTTCTCAATATTCGAATTTTCTCATTTTTTATGAACTCAAAAATCACGGGATCATTGATAGAATTTAAATTAGTGAACATAATTTTGTCATCCACCAACCTTTGTCATTCATTTTCATGGTAACTTTAGTGTTTTTTACTATAGTTTTGCTTATCTTTTTGCTAGCTTTCATTAGAGTCTCTAGCTTATTATCATATTGGAGCCTTGATTTTGCCTTTCTTACACCAATTGGTCTATGAGTTACAGTAATAGCTTCTTCGTCGTTAAGATTCAACGAGGGTAAACCAACATCTCTCCCTTGACGATGAACCAGGCCGGGGAAAGGGGATTGATAAGGACTTTGTTGTTGATATTAAGGTGTTGCAGTGGCATTTGATAAATTTCGAAATCTTTCATGAGGTGCCAAACATGATCAAACTTAATCCCCTTCTTGCAGGATGCGTCTAGTTTTAACTTCTCTTTCTTCATCCGTCTATGAAAAAACATATAATATATTTAAATTAATATAATAATGATCAACTAAAAAAATAAATACTTACGATATCTTGTTCAGAAGCACACCTTGGATTCCTGTTTCGAACTTGATTGATATATCCCCGTAATTTTTTGGTAGCTTTCTAAATGCAAGACATTTGTGTTTCCAATGATCTTCTTGGTTGAGGATTGGTTGTGAATGTCTCGGATGAAAGAAATGCAATTTCTATTCTTGCTCAAAACTTATCTGTTGATTGGTTTCTACCTATTATTGGATTTTGAGACACATCAAGATAACAACGACATAATTGTATGTCTTCATTATCTTTGTACGCTAAACGTTGGAATGGTGAAGACATTTTTAAGATGACATTTGTGTGTTTGGTTTATTGAATCACCCACTATTTATATACAAAATTTCATTTCACTCCAAATGCAATATCAGACAGATTAGACAACACCCATCCGTCTCTTTCACCTCTCTAATAAAGCATAAAACATAATATTCTCATATAGATTAGACAACACACCTCCACGTCTCTGATAAAGCATAAAGCATAAAGCATAAAGCATAAATCATAAAGCATAAAGCACAAAGCATAAAGCACAAAGCACAAAGCACAAAGCACAAAGCACAAAGCACAAAGCATAAAACATAAAACATAAAACATAAAAAATAAAGCATAAAGCATAAAGCATAAAACATAAAGCTTAAAGCTTAAAGCGTATAGAATAATATTCGGGAATTTCCCATAAATAACCAATATCAGACAATCATTTCTCCTTTACCCACTTCATACACCCATTTCCATCAATACTCATTTCTTACGCACAAACACTTACGCGGAGAGTTTTCTCTGCGTAAGTTTTTATTTTCTTCCAAAAAATTAAGAAAAATAATTGTTTAATAAGTTTACGCAGAGAGTTTTCTCTGCATAACTTTTCCCCTCCCATGTGTCCGTGTAAAGTCCACGTGTGCAGCATTTGTATTCTACCGTGGATTTTAAATGAAAAAAGCATACGCGGAAAGAAAAAAACTTACGCGAAGACAGTTTCTGCGTAAGTTTCAAATTCTTTTTATAAATTATTTTAATATATTTATATATAAATACATATTTTTATTTAATATTTTTAAAATAATCTTAGTACTCTTGATTTGAAAACAACCTTAAATCGGATTTTTTTCATTTATTTATTTTTACTAATTTTTTATTTTTTAAAAACAGTAAAAATCAATAAAAACTAGAAACCTAAAAATGTAGAATTTTTTGGTAAAAATAAAATATATACTTTTTATATCATATATTTTTCATATATTTTGAAAAAACATGTGTTTTATTTTATGTGGATCCCAGATTCAATTAAGCAATCACAATGTAATCAACACAATTAGCAATACGTCATAAATCTCACTTGAATATTGAAGAACAGAATGATAATATGGTTGTATAATTGGAAATAGTAAAGATCATTAACCCTAACAATAGAGTTTAGCAAACTATTTATACCAACATGGTATTTACACAAACTGTCATAAACGGTCCCTGTACTTCACATTCGACTAACGTGACCTAACAATCTCCCCTTGGAATTGAAGTTCAATGTCACACCAATTAGGGACATATCGCCTTCGAATGGCGAATAGCATTTCAAAACGTCAAATGGAGTTTCTGTATTCTAGACGATCTTCGATTGCTTTGAGAAGTTCTTCAACTAGGTATTTTCTGACGTTGGCAAAATTCTCTGACGACTCAACTTCTTTGATAATCTTCTTCAGCTCAGACTGTATCTTTATCAGCGTACCCTCACTAAACATGTGCACCTAACTGATTCTCATGCACCGTTTCTCCCTTTGGTTGTTCAGATACACTATACCTGTTTCTGGTTTGGTAAGGAGTGTATGTACCTGTACGTCTTCACGAAGATTCAGATTAGTATTCAATATGTTGATCTTTTTCTACTTACTTTCTAAGCCCAACTGAAAGTCGTTAATGTAGGCGAGCGTTATCGAGCACTTCATAAACCGTTTGATTGTCTCGAGGGCTTTGGTGATGGGCAATGGACGGATGGTGCGAGTCTTTAACTCTTTCAGCAGAACCGGGAAGTCGTTCAAGTATAGATGCCTGAAGTCGGCTTCCAAGAATACCCATTCTTTACCGTCGTCCCGCTTGACTGTGAAAACCGGAAACCATACCCTGAGAACTCTGTCGGACACGATCTCAACCACCTCTGTAATTTTGTGTCTCGTACGGACCTGGTGGATCATTCTGCTGCGCTTCATTACCTCCAAATATTTCTTGCGGACTGGATCTTTGAGAAATGAGACCCCGTGGCCCTTTACCAATATTCTTCTGAGATTCCTCTAGATAAGGAACCAATATTCGGAATCGTTCCCAACGAACTGGTTGAGCAGGTTGAGGTGGAGCCGGTATCGGGTCTGGAGTTGGAAGTTCTGAAGTGCTTGCAGTATCGTGTATGTCATGCTGAATGGCCAAACCTGTTCGCTTTGGAGGAGGAAAAGGTCATAATCGTCGTCGTCCATAAATTCATCTTCGTCAGCAAAATCCCACAAAGCATCTGTCTCTGACTGGATGGCTATTATCGCTTTGTGTCTCCAATCTGTCTCTAGTTCCGGATCACCGTCGGAGTCCTCATCGATCAACTCTAGGACAAGCCGCTCTTGAACCGTCAACACTAATTTGTCTTCTGATTGATCCTCGGGCTTTTCAACTGTTGGATCTGCTGACTCTAGCATCGTTTCCCAGACCGGTGTAGAAATCTCTGTGTCTTGAACCATTTCTGACTCTGAAGGCTGTTGTTGTGGTTCTGGTTCAGCTGGAGTGTCGGTGGTAGTTTTTGTCGTTGCGGTTGACAACTCGGTCAGTCGTAGTCTTTTCGCCCCCTCATGCTGATCAGGATCGTCCTGATCATCATGTCTTCTCTTTGTACCCTGTACCTGACGCTTACAAGTGTCTTCAAGGCTGGCAACCCTATCGGTTAGAGCATTGAGGGCCTTCTTTATGTCGGTTAGTGTCGCTGTAGGAGTATCGAGTCAGGAATCTGTCGGTGTGACCGGGGGCAGTGGTTGGGATTGTGAGCATAAGATGCTCACTAAGTCAGCTTATGATGATGCATCAATGTTGGACCGTGAAAGCAGTTTATCTAGAAGGGCGGCTTTGAGAGCCTCGACGGACATGTTCTGAATATTCGGTGTTTGAGTCGGCGGCGACATTCGAATCTGTGGTTGCGCTGGGGAAGTTTCAGTAGCCACGCCTTTGCCCGCGACGACCCTTCTGATAAAGGCCATATCATCAGCTAGCTATTTCATGATCGCTGTTTGGACAACCTTTAAGGCGTCGTCCATCTGCTCCTTGGAGACGAACTCGGGTGAGTAACTCCAGCGGCACTTAGCCTTTCCGTTGTAGTAGCTGTGGTGGATTGCACCGCAATACTGCCTACGTTCACGGTTGGCGTGATGGTAGCCGTGGTAGGTCTTCCGCGCTGTCCTTGCAAGCTACCGAAAGGTAGACTCACTATGGGCGTTCCGGTCGAGGCACGAAGACTCTCGACATTAGCAGTTGACTCTGGTGTCCTAGCCAAAATAATATATGTAGCAAACGGATCTAGACTCAATTGTGCATCGAAGGAAGTCGAGAACGGGGGTGATTGTTCTCTTATTTCAACAACAGAACTCTCCAAGTGAGAGACCGGTGGAAGTTGTGCTGAGTCCTCGTGTGAAGTTGAAACCGTTTCCTTTTGAGAGGGAACGGAGTGGCTAGGGAAGGTGTGCATTTGCGTTGCTAGGCCCACGACGTCTTCTTCAATATCCCGTTGCAACGGATGCAATGGGATAGTAGATGTGGATGCCTGTCTTTATGTAGGCTGGTTGGGAGCAACCTGTGAAGATTGCTCCATCACACTTGCACTCTCATGCTTTTTCTTGCTTCGCCTTTCTCTCACCTCACTTTGTTTTTCTTTTTCGACTATTTCTCCCTCCGCTCTCCTTGTCTCTCTAGATATGGCTTCGGGGTTAGGTGAGTCGTCATCATCATCGTCTTCATCATCCGACTCTGAAGCCTCACTACCGGATTCCTCTGACCCTTCTTGGGAACCGGATTCGGATTCGGAGTGGTAGACATAAGAGGAACCGAAAGCTGTTCTGGAGGCTGAGTCGGGCTCGGAGCTGGAAGAGGAGGCTGCCTCTTCAGCGACATGTTCTAGGGATACACCTTCCACCTATATGTCATGTAGTGCTGAAGTTGTGTCCCTAGGTGGAGTCGATGTACGTGGGGGTATGGACGAACTAGCTACGCGTGTTGACCTTCCGGTACTGCCCACGCATAATCCCCTCACAATGTGTTCTCTCATCACGCCCCGTACGCGAGCCCTTGCTCGTCGGACCCCTCTTCCTCGCATACATGGATCCTGTCGTCGCTCAGGTTACGCTCCTTGGGCAGGTCCATCCGGATCTGGCTGGTCCATCAGAGCTTCTAGGTGGTTCTCTCTCTTATACTCTATCACACTCAGTGCCATTTGGTCTGCGATACCTAGTTGGTCAGCAGGAATAACCATGGGTAGAAGGTCTTCAATAACTATCTTATTCTGAATTCGAGTCATGCGTGTAGATAGCATTACCTCATGGTCGGCGCGACGAGGTATAGTGAGGTCAGTTGCCATGAAGTGCACGACTATCAGATGGACAAACCTTGGATAAGGTAGGAATTTGAGGCGCTTGCTGCCTCTTGCTTCTTCTGAACTTGTACGACGAGCTCCGTCCAGAGTATCATTGCGTAGTCGACATGTCGGCTGTAGATGACTGCATGGAATAGGCCGAGTAGGTTGACTGTCGTCTGATCTATGCCTTTGTTCACGGCTGATAGACACCTGCTCAATATCGTGAACAGCGTGTACCAGACCGGTTGTAGATAGATCCGCGAGAAATGCAATGGCTGTATTAGCTGGCCGGCATATCCGAGAGCACGAATGTCTCGGCATAGGATTTCATCAGATACTTGAGCATCATAGGTAGTGAGTCCTTGAACGACGGTCAGTTCTGGCAGCTCAAGGATCCGTTAGAAAATGTCTCGAGTAATTAGGATATCGAAGTCTCCAAGACGGCCTCGATGGTCGAAGTTTTGGCCGCGTGCGACTGGAGTAAGTGAGAGCCAAAGCTGGTGTACGTAGACGACGGGAACCTGTGCGGTGGCCGTCAGTGCTCGATTGATCGAGTGGTTCTTCAGAATCTCCAGAATCACCGGACATTGGCAATTGAGATTCGCCGTGTCTAGGTGAAAGTTATTGGCTATGAGGGGTAGGTTCTGGCCTTCGGGTAAAAGAGGGGCATTGCCTTGGGGATTCAGATTCGGTTGAGCCATGTTCCTGTGTAAAGATAACCCTGTGTTGAGTATGCATGGCTTTGTGTGAAGCAAAATCGAGTCTCGGGGCCCGTATTCTCGGATTTGAAAAACCGAGAGTCGGTACCGTCCAAAACTGAGCACAACTCGGAACTTGATTAGTTCGATTTGAGTGTGTGCATAAGTGACATTTATGTGTGTAACAGATTCCCAAATAACCAAATAGCATAAATTGCATAGTGGCCAACCTAATGGAACAGTACCACATGAACAGTGACTTCCGGAATTGCAAAGGATCGGGAGTGAATAGTGAGCAGATCCGGAATCAAAGAACTTCTGGAACCCAATAAGATCCGAAATGAAGTCAAGTCGGTTCCAGAACATGGTATATACCGGAAGTGGTGGTATACCGGAACTCAATTTCGGGACCGGAAAAGATCCGGAACCGAGAGAGTTCCGGAATTAAGCGAATGTTAAATATCAAAACCATTCCGGAACTAAGACAAAGTGAATTCCGGAACATGACACATCCGGAACTGATTATAATTGGCTACCGGAACTTATGAAAATCGAATTCCGGAACTAGGCAACAAAAACCGGAACTTGTTCAATTTCGGAACTAAGGAAATACCGGAACTTGTTCAATTCCGGAACTAAGGAAGAACAAGTTTCGGAACTTATGGGAACCGAAACCCTAATCGATCCTCAGTTAAATCAAACCCAAAAATAACAACATCAAATCCACAATCGATTATCAATAACACATTATATCACATATGTAAGGCTTAAACGATGATTGGAGTGTGCGATTGATGGACGAAATCAAGGCCGAAGGGTTTTGAAAAACCTAACTGCGGCGTCGAACGGTTAGATGCTAAAATCGACCGATTTCATGAGAAATTTGGATCGATCTCTTAGAGTTAAAGCAAGTAAATGTAGAGTAGAACACATACCTGGAATATGGTAAGAATCTGAGACCGAATCGGCAAAACCACAAAGCAGAGATGAAGTGAGCAAAAATGGGGTTGAGAGAGTTTTAGGCGCGAGAGTTTGAAATTATGAACAACTTGTTGAGAAAATCTGGTTTTTATACCGGTCGATACCGCAAGCGAGTCCGGTACCGAATGCCTTAAACCCTCCCGGAACCCAATATGTCTCACCTTTGGGCAATTTGCAAAAAATACCCCTGAAGTTTGAAAAACTTTCAAACTTTCCCCTGAATTTAAAATTTACATTTGTAACCCTTCAGTTTTGAAAATTCACTTCTCCCCCTCAACATTTCGAAAACTGACTCTCCCCCTCAAGTCTTCAAAAATAGCACAGCTCCCCCCTCAACTTTTCAAAAATATGTGCTTCCTCATCTTCAGTCTCGTCATAAGTCTTTAGGAGCCAATGATCATCTTCCACCAGTAACGCTTTGCCTGCTTCCTTCTTCCTGGATAGGAGCATCTTGGTCTTGTAGTACTCAACATTTCGTACTACAGGCTTACGGCAGTCTTTAGTGAAGTGGCCGCGCCTTCCACAATTATAACATTTAACTGTGTTAGGGCAGGTTTTAATGTTGATTTAAAGTTCAAAGGTTGAATTGTATTTGATTAAATTAGAGCTTATTAGTGAATGGGCCATGGGCTTGTTAACCACGGGCCCAATGTATTTAATGTTGATTAGCTTGGAAAAACAAGCTGATCATCTCTTTAGCTTTCTATTTCGTATTGTAAAATTCTCTCTGAAAGTTAATGAAAGGGATGACCAGTTGAAATCATAATTCTTATTGCTTATCATATTCGATTTCATATTAGTTGCACGGATCTGGATTTATCAATTGGTATCAGAGCAGACGGACGGATTCGATTCAAAACCTCTCTAGTGATTTCTGGTAAGATTTTGACTTTTCCCGTATGTGTTCATCTTGAATTTTCAAAATCCTGATTCTGGCTAAATTGTTCAATTCTGTTTATTGGGTTGTGTTAGCATTATACTTGTGAGTAATTCTGCAAATTTTCGCATTCCAATTCGATCGTTTGAGTGTTTAGTTGAGCAATTTAAGATCAAAAGTTTTTGGTAGTGTTCTTGATAAAAATCCGATTTTAACCATCAAAACTTGTTGTTTTTGCATTGAAATCGATTGGATTAGTGTTGTTTTTGTGTTTGGCATTATTACTAATCCTCCAAGATCGATTTTGGGCAACCCTAATCGAAAATTCGAACGATTTGAGCAAACAGCCGACTTGTCCGGATAAACCAGCCGACGTTTCCGGACAACTTCAAGGTGTCCGGACGTTTGTGTGATTTCCATCCGGGTACCTCCAATTCCATCCGGACTCCTCATTTTTCCGGGTAAGTTCTGGAATCCGGGTAAGTCACTATTCCTTATACTATCCGAATAACATTTGTTTCCGGAAACCCAGTGTTTCCGGACATATCTTATCCGGACAATCCTTTGTACCCCGAAACTTCATTGCATCCGGAAACCCCAAAGTGTCCGGTAAATATTTTTTCCCGGATAACTCAAGGTACCCGGAAAGTTCAGTGTATCCGGAAACATTTTGTTTCAGTTTTCTATTCGGTAACTTAAGCCATCCGGAAACCTTGGTTAACCGGACAACTCAAGTTATCCGGACACTTCAACTTATCCGGACACTTTTGTTTCATTGATTTACTTACATCAAATCTGATCCGGACACTTCCAGATCAGATCACTTATTTGGATTCCTATCCAGTAAGTTCAGTTTAGTCCAATCACTCGTAGAACCTGCGTTAGGTCATCACTCTTAGTACCTTGCGTTAGGTTTACACTCTGAATCGATCAACCCGTCTGACGATCACTCCGTTGCAACCAAAGATGTCTACTTCTCGTGATGCTCTCGCAATTGGCACTGACACCAAGCTACCGTGTCTCTATCCGAACGAGTACAGCCAATGGCGAGATAGGTTCATGATCTTCATAGAGTCCAAGGACAACTATGAGTACATCAAGAGAGCTCTGGATAATGGCCCAATTCCCAAGCCAATGAAGGACATAGCTGCAACTTCAACTGCAGTAGCTCGACGTGAGGACAAGACTCTTGCTGAGATGACAAAATTTGAAAGAGGCATGATTGAAGGTGAAAAGCATGCAAAGAGATATCTGATTCAAGCTCTTCCTAATTCCATCTACACTGCCATAGATAGTTACAAAGAGACAACTAAGGGCATGCGGGACCAAGTAGCCAGAATGATGCGTGGGAGCGTTGTAGGAAATCAGCTGAAGATAAATAGCGCGATAACCAAGTTCGATGGGTTCAAGCAGCGCAACGGTGAATCCCTCACCCAGACCTATGAACGATTTTGTCTACTCCTCAATGAACTGAACAAGAATAAAATTGTTCGTTCAAATACTGAGAACGCACTAAAGTTCCTCAACAACTTGCTACCTGAATGGAAAGTGTATGCTTCTCATGTCAAGCACAACAACTTGATAGAGAACATCAGCATCAATGAACTGTATGAGACGATTCTCCAAGACGAAGATGAAGTGAATGAGCTTCTGGGAGAGAAGAAGAATGAGCCAAAACCATCTGCTGATCCTATTGCCCTCATGACTTCCAAACTAGGGAAATCTTCGGGCAGCCAATCCAGACGCGGTCCACAGCAAAGCTCCTCCGAGTCAGAACCTGAAGACGAGAAAGACGGTGATGCTGATGGTGAAGTATCAGACCTAATGAAAGCCATTGCCCTTCTGACTAAATCCTTTCAACAACAACAGTTCAACAAGAAGCCATCTTCCAATAGTCAACGCTACTCCACTTCCTCCAATAAGCGTCATGACTATAAGGATCGGTATGAAGGAAAGAAGAAGGTAGAAGAGCAAGATCAATCTGAGAAGAAGGAGAAGACAGAGAAAGGTGACCGGAAGAAGAGAGATGACCCTGTGAAATGCTACAACTTCGGGAAACTCGGTCACTTCGCTAAAGACTGCTGTCAGCCTACAGTAAAGAACTCTCACTACTATGAGGCCAAGCTTGCTCTGGCCAGACAGAAGGAGGCTGGGGAGGCAATGTTCGTTGAAAATGAGTACTGGCTAGGAAGATCTGATGATGAGAACGAGTATGAAGGTGTTGATGCTTTCATGGGATATCAATCGTCTACGGATGAAGAAAAGGCAGCAACAAATCAGGTATGTGATTCTTGCCTACAAAACTTCACACATCAACTGCATACTATCACCAAAAAGGCAAACTCCCTCAAGGCCACATATGAAGAAAAAAAGCTTGAAATTAGTTCAATAACTGAAAAGATTAATGTTCAAATGAAATTAACTGAGAAGTATAAGTCTGAAAATGCTAACTTGACCATTAAATGCAAAAATCTGTCATTAGCACCTAGAGACTTAAGGGCCAAATTATCTGATCTCCAACGTCAGTTTGATCAGTGCTTGAATGAGAAAGAAGACATTACTTATCAATGTTCTTCCCTTAAAATTCAACTCAAGGAGTATGTGGCCAAAATTCTTGATCTTGAAACCAAACTCCACAAAAGGGGTCAAACTGATCAAACCATTTTCTTGAACAAACCCAAAGAGTTCACGTACTTCAACAAAGAGTGGGGAATCGGATATGATAACCCACACTACTTAACATAGGGAAGATATCAAGTTCCAACCCTGTATGATTTTTCTTGCTTTGGGTTAGATAAAAAGTACCCAGAGTACACAATTCAATGGACTGGTCCTCTTGAACCTGAAAAGGAAGAGGAAACCGAGGAACATAAGCGCACACACAAACGAGGAATTCAACTTCCATTTTGTTATGAACCTTTAAACTACTCGTATCAAAAGGACAAAAAGTACCTTTCCAATGACTACTTCGATCCCTACAAGGTAGCTACACCCAAGGATTCCTCCAAAAAGGATGAGGATCTAGCACATGCAACCAAGACTGAGACGGGTGAGTTTAAACTATATGTTCCCCCTCTCATCTTGGAAGCAAAGATTGTTGAGTTGGAGACTTGGAGGAGTCGTTTGAGAAAGAAAGGTCTATTTTTCAAAACGAAAAGAAAGTGCTCATCTCTGAGATTGAGAAACTCAAATCTGAGAAATCCGACGGTGTGTCAAGTGAGGAAAAGGAACAATTTCAGTGGGAAATCAATACGCTCTCATCAAAACTGTCTGAAGTGACAATAGAAACGATGAAAGAGCATATGATAAATAGTCAACTCCAAGTGCAGCTTGACTTGCTCCAAACTGCGAAGCAATTTTCACATGAACTTTCCTCTAACTCATCTGACACATCCTCGTGTAAAGCCTTTATAGGAAATATCTCTTTGCAAGAAAATGAGGTTTCTCAAGATGAGTGTGTTAAAAGGAATTTACATTCTGATTTTTCAGACGCTTCCGCACCGAATTCCCCAAAGCACACAACCGAAAGCGCAAAGTGTTCCTCGCCTTCCTCCCCGGATCCTAGTCCAGTACTTCCCAAGATAAAATTTTCAGAGTACATGAACTCCGAAGGTAACTGTGATGAAGAGTTTGAGTAATTCCCTATTGACAAACCTCTTCCAAGTCACACTGATTTTTTATCTCCAGTGGTTAATAGTCCGGTCAATTTTCAAAAGGGAGACTGTTCTCAATCCAAGACTCTGGCTGTGATCAAGATTCTTAAAAATGCTTTAAATTCTCAAAAACAATCACAGTCGAAGCAAAAGACCGAACGACCGACCACTAAGATTCCTGTTTCCTCAAAAGTCACTGACCGCACTGTCCCTGTTGTTTCAGATAAAACCGGTCGCGCTAAACCAGAAAAACCAAAGTGTCCAGCCAAGGAATCTGTCAAGGATGCTGCATCAAAGTCGTTCAATACTAACTTTTACCCTAGAATGAACAAAAACGATTGTGCCTGGAATCATAGGAATGATTTTGTTAAAAGAGATGTCAATTTTCCAATGAAAATTTACTCCACTCAACAATTGATTCAATTATCGCACTATGGTTTGTGTTGTTTTAGTTGTGGTTGGAATGACTTTGATGACATCAATAATAATGATTGGTTTAGGTCATATCACATGTATAATCATACACCCAAACGGAGACCCCATAAGAACAAAAAGAAGTCTAAATCCAAACGGGGTTCCCAATCAGGGGTTCCCAACCAGAAGTCTAATCGTCGGATATTCAATGTTGTGTTCGATGTTCGATGTTCAGTCTTTATAGTCTTCGGGAGCTTTAATTAGCTCATTGATTGCTTCATTTAACAGCTATAACGGCTGCAACGGTCTGTAACGGTTGTCGGAGTGAATATCCATGATGATCTTCGTCCGTTACGGCTATCGATCGTTGATGGTTGCGTCAGTTATATCCGTTGCTCCTTAATGACTTTGACTCCTGCATTAAACACTTAACAAACGGTCATGGTGAACGTTAGCTTTGGTCGAGGTCGCACGTCCTTATGTAATAGTCGTGCGGATCGGGCGACGCTATGGTCGAGCGTCGTGAGGAACTCTTGACTTATCTTTTATGAGGGACGACGATGGTGTTCTGGGTCTTTGTCGAGACCTTATCTTAATACAAGATATAGTCCCTAATCATACGTCTTACCTGTTCTGGTCTCGGTCGAGCGACGTGATTTTTTGCCCAAACAACATCCATCAAAGGTGGAATATACGGACCTTCCTTCAGCGAGCGAAGAATCTCTTCATATAGCGGCTTGGTTTGGATGAAGCATAGAAATTTGTCCTTCCAGACATTGTACTCCCCGCGGTACAAGATCGGTGGCTTGAATTTCGATCCGATAGCAAGTGCGTCTTGTGCATTCATTATGAGAACAAGGTGATCGTATGACGTATAGAGTGATTCAAAGGTAATGGAGTAGTCTAACGCACAATCTAACGCAAATCTAAACGCAAGTTCCTAATGGAGTGATATTCTAAATCAATTCTTAAGATGGATCAGGAATAACCTGAAAGGAATACTAGCAGATTGAGACTGATAAAAAATAAGTGTGCAGATGGGTAGATCCGAAATATGAGTTCCGGAGTGCAGGATCCAGAATTTGAAAACAAGAATCCGAAGTGCAGGTTCCGGAATCAGACAAGTACCGGAAGTAATCAGTTCCGTAATCAATTAAGAAGAAGATTTGGAACAATTCGGATCCAGAATTTAGAATTAAAAAAATGAAATCAAAGAACCGGAAACTAAGTACCGGAAACCGAAAACCCGGAGTCTAAGGATCCGAAATGTACTAGTTCCGGAATTTGACAAAACAAACTGGAATAAAGATGATCCGAAATTCAACACAGTTCCGGAATCAGTATAGGGTTCCGGAACTCAAGGAGATCCGGTAAAGGGGATCCGTAGTCAATGAGATCCGGAAGTTGCCAGTACCGGAACACAAGACCTGTATCGGAATTAGACGCACTGGATCTCGAAATACTAACCTGGAAATCGAATTTCTGCACCTTTTGACTTGGGAAAAATCTGCAAACACTTTAGAACAAAAAGAAGCAACCAGGGAATGCAAAAACAACTAACAAAATTGATTTAACAATCTCTTTTTGAAGAAAAATTGTATTTTCTCAAGAACAGGGAGTAAGAACACAGTAACCAAAAATCTCAAAAATTGATGATTTGTGCTTAACTAAAACACCTCAAAAGTCGATATGATTTGAGAAACACAATAAGAATAATTCTTCAAGCCTCAATTTCAGTTTTTACACAAAAATCGAAGCAAAGAAAAAATCTTTTGAATAACACAGTCAACCAAAAACTTGAATGATCAGAAAAGAGAATTACCTTTGAATCAGACGTCCTTCTGCTCTTATACCAATTGTGGATCCCATATTCAATTAAGCGATCACAATGTAATCAACACAATTAGCAATACGTCATAAATCTCACTTGAATTGAAGAACATAATGATAATATGGTTGTATCCGTACAAAGTAATTGGAAACTATAATAAAGATCATTAACCCTAACAATAGAGTTTAGCAAACTATTTATACCAACATGGTATTTACACAAACTGTCATAAACGGTCCATATACTTCACATTCCACTAACGTGACCTAACATTTTATTTTTAAATATTTTTATATATAATTTTTTTTTTTTTAAATATTTATATAAAATAAATTTATTTTTTTATTTAAAAAAAAATAATTGTACAATTGATTTGACAAGACCCTTTAAACATGTGTTTTGTATTAGATTAAAGGGGGTTGTCAAATCAATTGTACAAAAATTCTTTTTAAATATTTAAAAATATATATTGTTAGGTTTAAATATGTCTTCAAGATTTAATGATCAAGTCAAAGTCAAAGTCAATGTATTAAGTCTTGTGAGAAAGTCAAAGTTGCTTATTTGCCTTATTTAGTCCTTAGGTATAAATAGATTTTGTTTAGTCTAATCTTGTAACAATTGAGAGAACACTTTGGACATAACTCACATATTGTAACAGTGTGCTAAATAGAGAATACGATTTACTTTCTCTCTCTACTCTCTCTCTCTCTCTAGATTTCTTGTAAATTCATGGATGCTTGATCATTTTGGGACTAACAATTGGTATCAGAGCAAGTTAATGAAGATCTGCTGAAGAATCTACACGAATCGAGATCAAAATTCTTGGATTTTTGAGGAAAATCGATCGATTTTCTTGATTTTTTCAAGAAAATCTATTTTTCTCAAATTCTTGCAATTTTTGAGATTAATTCATCCGGATTTTGAGTTCGTTGTGTTAGGAATCTGTTTTGGAACAATCTTTCTTCTTGAATCAAGGGCTAATTTCAAGTTTTTGGAGATCAATTTGAAGATTTTGAAGATTCTGATCAAGTCGATCGTATCAGTCTGGTTGATTTATCAGATATCAAATCAGTGGTTTTCAACGAAATTGTTTTACATGATGATGTTAGAAACTGATTTTCTAACATCCTTGTAAAATTTTGTGGCTTAATTCGAAGTTTTGATCTAGATTTGAAGGAATTCTTGATATTTTGTTCTTGATCTAAACTTTACGCCAACAGCATAACCCACTTTGCGCCATGCATTGATCACGCAAAGTTCAGGTTTGCGCCACCCGCGTCTCACGCAAACTTGAATCTTGCGCCACCTTCCCTTCTCACTTTGCGCCACCAACAACAATTACAATTCATTTTTTGCGCCAATCACAATTCAAGAAAAAGGGTGCTGTGTGCTTTTAATTTTGAGCTGTATGTGTGTATGGTTGATTTGCGCCAATCACAACTTCAATTGAGAACCTAAGAATTGCGCCAACTTCTTTGTGTTTGCGCCACCAGTTCATCACGAAAACCTCAGGTTTGCGCCACCCACGTCTCACGCAAACTAAGGTTTGCGCCACCCTCCTATCTGGCAATCTTAACTTTGCGCCATACATCTCTCGCGCAAACCTCATTTTGTGCAGTTTGTGTGTGTGATTAAGGTGTTTGTGTGTGTTGCGTGTGTAAGAGTTGTTTAAGCAAACCTTCAGCTTAACCAAACTTCTGTCTTGCGCCACCTACTGCTCAAAAAGACATCTGTTCTTCCATAAAACTCACCGGAGTTTTCACCGGAAAAACGTGGGTCTTCGAAAATCGTCGGTTGATCGAGATTTACTCATTGAATTTGATTGGTATTCGAATTACGATCTCAACGCAACAAAAATCAGCGATTTTCGTCGAGAAACGAAGAAGATATCAACGTTCAAAGTTTTCGTTCGGTTTTAATCGAAAACTTTCGGTTGCTTCGTTTGAGAGTTTGAAAGCGTGTTTTGAGTTCTAATCAGTTAAGGGAGCTTAAGGGATCATAAACGAACAGTTTTGGTCGAAAAGTTTGATCCCATATCGACTTTTGCAGATTGAGTTTCAATGAAGATGATGATGAATAGTAAACTAACGGTGTTTCGTTAGTTTCGTTAGTTTTGTGACATTTTTGGTCCTTTTTCCGTTAGAGTCGTTAGTTTTGTTACAATTTTAGTTCTTGTAGTTTATAGTTTAGAATTTTATCATTTTTAGTCCTTCTAGTTGTAAGTTTTAGGTTTTTACATTTTAAGTCCCTTGACTTGTAAGTTTTAGAATTTTACATTTTTAATCCCTTGAGTATTTTTTTGTTTGTGTCATTTTTAGTCCTTGTTTTTGTTGAGTCTTAGTATTTGTCACTTTTAGTTCATATATTTCTTTTACCTGCTTTTACTCATAACTGGTAAATTTTTCTTGTATTTCGTAGGTTAATTTTTCTATTTTTAAGTAGAATTTTTCATTATAAAAATCTTTTAATCGTCAAGCAAACATGAACCGACTTCCAGTGCTGATCAAAGAATCTGATTTTGAACGATGGAGTGTTTCGTTCATCGACATTATTGCGAGTAGAGAAAATGGAGAGAATATGATAAAATCTTTCTCCGAAGGTCCAATGATCATATATAAAATGGAGAATGATTTTACAGAAGAAGAGATTAAAAGAAAGAAAGCTGACAAGGAAGCTTCATCCAGCTTGATCCTTGCACTTCCAAAACACATCTATAGATGTATTGAATGTTTCAAACACAACCCAATGCAGATGTGGAATGAGTTATCAAAGCGAATGCATGGATCTGAAGTTGCATTTATAAAGAGAAAGGAAGAAGGAAAGAAAGTTGAGAAAGAGGACAAGGAATAGAACATGTCAGAAGCTGAAAATGAAGATCTTAAGGAAAAGGTTATTGAGTTTACGAAGAAGCTGTCTGACATGGAAAAGTTGCTAAAAGAAGAAAGAGAAAAGTTTAGAAAAGAAAATTTTGATCGTTTGAATGACAAGAAGTGTTATGGAAAGCAAATTCTTTCTCTTTCTCAGAAAATTTCTGAACTTGAAAAGACCTCGATTTCTGATAAGAAAGAAAATGAAGAGAAGAAAGCTCTTGAACTCAGATGCATAAAACTTTCTAAACAAAACTCAGATTTTGAGAAAGTTTTATTTCTTAAAAAAGAAAAACTGGAAAAGGAAAGAGTTGAATTTGGAGATAAAAGGAAAGTCTTTGAAGCGAAGAATGCTAAATTGTCAAAGAAAATATCTGAGCTTCAAAAGGAATTAGATGAAGAAAGAAAAGAGCTAGAAAAGAGAAAGAAAGCTGACTTTCAGGCAAGAAGTGTTAAAGATGAATTTTCTGTTGAAAGGAAGATATTTCAGCAAGAAATACGTAAGCTCACAAAGAATTTGGCTGTGTTATCAACTGATATCATGATAGAGAAGAGGGTTAAGTCTGATATTCAGAAGAAACTTGATTTGGTGACCAAGGAATGGAATGACTTATCCTACAAAGTGAAGTCACTTAACAAATCCAAATGCTTTGCTGAATTTCCGATTCGTCCTTCTAATCTCTTTTATGATCACTCAGTGGATAATTCTTCCAAGTCTCAATCTGCTGATCTTCCTGTATATAAGAAAGTCAACATGCAATGGAGAGTAAAAGGTACGTCTCCTGAAAAAGGTGTGCCAAAATCATCTGTTCCCAAAAAGAATACTAACTTGAAAGGTAAATCTTTTGCTAAACCTGGTTCATTATATTCCGCAAATCATCTAATCAGGTTAGCACAAAAGAATTTTTGCTGTTCTTATTGTGGAACTAATGATTTTGTTAAAAACGAAAGTATTCAATATTGGTATGGCACTTATCATTTTCCTTCCTATAGAGCTCCGCTTAACAAGTCAGGACCCAAGACGCGTTGGGTACCAAAATCTACTTAATCTGTTTTTGCAGATTTAGAAGCAAAGCGTTGAACTCTCGGAAGAAGATATATCTTTGCATTTAACGTAAGTGGTTTCTAAACACATCAGTTTAGAACCCGGATTTCACTGTTAATGGTTTCTGAATACATCAGTTCAGGACTCGTGCTTCAATGTTTTTGGCTTTTGAACATATCAGTTCAAAACCCGTGCTTCAACGACAATGGCTTCTGGACAAATCAGTTCAGGACCCGTACTTCAATGGCTAAGACTTCTAAACAAATCAGTTTAGAACTCGTACTTATCAGGTTAAATCTTTTATCGCATGATCATACTTCTCAGGTGATATCCTTAAATGTCACATCTTTCTATTTCAAGGAACAAGTGGTGAAAGGTAACATTGCATTATGTTTTATTTCTACTGTTTTGAAAGTTTGAATCTTCACAAATTTAATTCAATGAGATGAAATTCTTTCAATTTTCATTCAATGAATAAAATGGGTGTCAATGGGTGATTTTACAAGCATTTTTGTATTATCTGAGTTACATTTGGTTCAACTTTCACCTCTGAAATAAATCGAAAGGTCAGCAAAACATGAATGAAATTATGCTGAATGCTCAAAATTATGAAAGTCTAGACTTATATAGAATATAATGCTCAAAAAGCTTTTTTGTCAGAATGATGGATGGAAACGAAAATATGGGAGAAGCACTATGTTTTAGAACCAAGTGATTGAGATGCACTAAGTTTTAAATCTAATCATTTAGTTTGAAAGTTTGTGTCTGTGGCCTTTCTGGTTTGGGAGATTAAGTCCTAAGGGGTGCTTGACACCTAGTCCCTAAGACCAACTAGTCTGGGATCGGCTGACCCAAATCCTTCTATAGAACCAGATAGAAAGCCACGTTCTACTGGTACAAATGGGTTTAAGATATATCGATGTGGCCTTTCTGGTATGGGAAAGTAAGTTCCAAGGGGTGCTCGACACCTAGCCCCTAAGACCAACTGGTCTGGGATTGGCTGACCAAAATCCTGCTATAGAACCAGTTAGAAAGTCATGTTTAACGGTGTATCTTATTCCTACTAAACTTTTTGATTAAAAGATGCAAATGAGCACAAAATCAAAAAATGTCAATGATGACAAAATCAAAAGATGCCAATATGCACAAAATAAAAGATGCTAATGAGCACACATCTCTGGAAACTTGGGGAAAATACAAAGTCGCGTTAAACCTGTAAATTTGTGAAAATTCTGATTTTAGACAAATGGTGTGAGTAAGAGCAAAGTATTCTTATATGTTTTAGAAGTGCATATGATTAATGCTGATCATATTTCGCATGCTAGCACACCAAATAGATTTAATAAAGGGGTTGAAACTGTTAGGACAAATATGTCTTCAAGATTTAATATAGAAAGTCAAAGTCAAAGTCATTGTATAAAGTCAAAGTCTTTATAATTAGAGTTGTCAAACTTAGCTTATTTCCTTAATAAGTCTTAGGGTATATAAGGCTTTGTTTAGACTTTCTTTAGAAGCTTTTGGTCATAACTCATATATTGTAAACACAGAGAGCCGACATAATAAGATCTACTTTCTCTCTCTACTCTCTCTCTAGAATTTCTCTCTAATCTTGATAGATCTTGGATTAACAATTGGTATCAGAGCAGGAACAAGATTGAGAGATGGAATTCTACTGATCAATCATACGAATTTGGTGATTTCACAAGCAAATTTTATTGATTTTCTTGATTTTTCAAGAAAATCTCGTTTTCTTGAGATTTTATCAAATTTTGGTGATTTTTGATCGAATTTGTTCAAATATTAGTTCGTTGGATTCGTTTTTGATTGAGGAACAAATCTTATTCAAGGATCGAAGGCTAGATTCAAAGATTTGGAGTTCAATTTGAAGATTTTTCAGATTTTGTTCGGTTCGTTCGTATCAGTCTGATCAGTTTTTCAGATTTTGATTCAGTGATTTTCAGCGAAATTGGATTACATCATCGTGTTAGAAACTTGTTTTCTAACATATCTGCAAATTTTGGTGGGTTAATTCGAAGATTTGATGGAGATTTGAAGGATTTATTGAGTTTGATCATCTTGTTAATAAGATCTAAACTTTGCGCCACCTTCAAAGAATATTGCGCCACTCAAAAGAAAGTTTCTAATTTTGAGCTACATGAGTGTATGCTTAAGCTATGTGTGTGTGAGCTTAGAATTCAACAATCACGGCATACAATTAATTTGTTCATCAAGATCTCAGTTTTTGCGCAACCAACAGAATAAGAATTGCGCAAGTGCCTATTGCGAGATTCTTACTTAATTTTTTTTCCAGCTACATGCTTGCTTGCTTCGAATTAATTTCACCTACATGCTTGCTTTCTTCGAATTAATTTCACCTACTTGTTTGCTTGCTTAATTAGTTTAAGCTACTTACTTGCATGTTTAATTAGTTTAAGCTACTTACTTGCTTGCTTCCTACCGAATTGCACTACTTTCAGAAAAGTTTCAGAGTTTCAATTGTTTCAAGTGAATATCTCGCTAAGCTTTTCGCAACCTTCTTTAGCGAATTTTGAATCTTTTCGCAACCAACTATTGCGAATTGTGAAGCTTTTTGCATCCAACTGTTGCGAATTGTGAAGCTTTTCGCAACCAACTGTTGCGAGTTGTGAAGCTTTTCGCAACCAACTGTTGCGAGTTGTGAAGCTTTTCGCAACCTTCTGTTGCGAGTTTTGTACTTTTCGCAACCTTCTTTTGCGAAAAGTAATCCTTCAGATTCCCATTCTAAGCCCAAGTCTACTTTTCGCAACCTTTGCCTGCGAAATTCTTACTTCTCGCTACCTTTGCTTGCGAGTTTCTTACTTCTCGCTTCTTCCTGTTGCGAATTTTTGTCTTAGAAAATTTTTTTTCTCGAGTTTTTACTAGTTGTTAATTGTTTGAGTTTGTCAGATTAATTCTTCAAACATGAAGCGGCTTCCAGTGCTGTTCAAAGAATCTGATTTTGAACGATGGAGAGTCTCGTTCGTTGATTTTATTGAAAGTAAAGAAAATGGTGAAAATATGATAAAATCTTTCTCCGAAGGTCCAATGATCAGATATAAAATGGAGAATGACCTTACTCAAGAAGAGATTAAAAGAATGAATGCCGACAAGGAAGCTTCATCCAACTTGATCTTCGCACTTTACAAACTTCCGCAACACATCTTCAAACGCGTTGAATGTTTCAAACAAAACCCAATGCAGATGTGGAACGAGTTATCAAAGCAAATTCTTGGATCTGAAGTTGCTTTTAAGAGAAAGGAAGAAGAAAAGAAAGTTGAAAAGGAGGATACGGAACAGAAATCATCAGATGCTGAAAATGATAAACTCAAGGAAAAGGTTATAGAGCTTACAAAGAGACTTTCGGACACAGAAAAGGTACTAAAAGAGGAAAGAGAAAACCACAGAAAAGAAAGAGTTGCTCTTTCTCAGAAAGTCTCGGAACTTGAACAAGCATTAAAGACGGAAAAGAAAGAAAATGAAGAAAAGAAAGCTCTTGAACTCAAATGCAGAAAACTTTCCAAACAAAATTCAGATTTTGAGAAAGATTTATTTCTTGAAAAAGAAAAATTGGAGAAAGAAAGGGTCGAGAATGAAAATAAGAGCAAAGACTTTGAAGCGAAGAATGTGAAATTGTCAAAGAAGATATCCGAGCTTCAAAAGGAATTAGATGAAGAAAGACAAGAGCTAGAAAAGAGGAAGAAAGCTGAATTTCAATCAAGGAGCGTTAAAGATGAATTTTCTATTGAAAGGAAGATTTTCAGCAAGAAATACGAAAGCTCGCAAAGAATTTGGCGGTGTTATCTACTGATATCATGAAAGAGAAGAGGGTTAATTGTGACATTCAGAAGAAGCTTGATTTGATGACAAAGGAACGGAATGTCTTATCTGACAAAGTGAAGTCACTCAACAAATCCAAAAGCCATTCAAAAAGTCCGATTCGACCATCTAATCTTTTCTATGATTATTCAGTGGATAATTCTTCCAAGTATAAATATGCTGGTCTTCCTTCATACAAGAAAGTCAACATGCAATGGAGAGTAAAAGGTACGACTCCTCAAAAAGATGTACCAAAATCATCTGTTCCCAACAAGAACACTAACCTGAAAGGTAAATCTTTTGCTAAACCTGATTCATTATATTCTTCAAATCATTTAATCAGGTTAGCACAAAAGAATTTTTGTTGTTCTTATTGTGGTACTAATGATTTTATTAAAAATGATAATGTTCAATATTGGTATGGTACTTATCATTTTCCTTCTTATAGAGCTCCGCTTAACAAGCTAGGACCCAAGACAAGTTGGGTACCAAAATCTACTTAATCTGTTTTTGCAGATTTAGAAGCAAAGCGTTGAACTCTCGAAAGAAGATTATTTGTGCCATTAAGGGGGAGTAAAGAGAATGGTTTCTAAACACATCAGTTTAGAACCCGCATTTCACCGATTATTGGTTTTTGAACACATCAGTTCAAAATCCGTACTTCAACGACTTTGGTTTCTAAATACATCAATTTAGAACCCGTGCTTCAACGACAATGGCTTCTGAACAATTCAGTTCAGGACCCGTACTTCAAAGACTAAGACTTCTAAACACACCAGTTTAGAACTCGTACCTATCAGGTTATATCTTTCACTGTCATATATTTTTTATTTCAAGGATCATGCAGTAAAAGGTAACATTGCATTATGTTTTATTTCTACTGCTTTGAATGTTTGAATCTTTACAAATTTAATTCAATGAAGTGAAATTTTTTCAACTTTCATTCAATGAATGAAATGTGTGTCAAGGGTGATTTTACAAGCGTTTTTGTATTATCTGAGTTAAATTTGTTTCATCTTTCACTTCTGAAATAAATCGAAAGGTCAGCAAAACATGAATGAATGTATGCTGAATGCTCAAAATTATGTAATTCTAGACTTATATAGAATATAATGCTCAAAAAGCCTTTTTGTCAGAATGATGGATGGAAACGAAAATATGGGAGAAGCACTATGTTTTAGAACCAAGTGATTGAGATGATCTAAGTTTTAAATACAAATCATTTAGTTTGAAAGTTTGTGCCTGTGGCCTATCTGGTTTGGGAGATTAAGTCCCAAGGGGTACTCGATACCTAGCCCCTAAGATCAACTGGTCTGGGATCGGCTGACCCAAATCCTTCTATAGAACCAGATAGAAAGCCATGTTCTACTGGTACAAATGGGTTTAAGATATATCGATGTGGCCTTTCTGGTTTGGGAATGTAAGTTCTAAGGGGTGCTCGTCACCTAGCACCTAAGGCCAACTGGTCTGGGATCCGCTGACCCAAATCCTGCTATAGAACCAGATAGAAAGCCATGTTTAACGGTGTATCTTATTCTTAATAAACTTTTTGATAAAAAGATGCCAATGTGCACAAAATCAAAAGATGCCAATGAGCACAAAATCAAAAGATGCCAATGAGCACAAAATCAAAAGATGCCAATGTGCACAAAATCAAAAGATGCCAATGAGCACACATCTCATGAAACTTGGGGAAAATACAAAGTCGCGATAAACCTGTAAATTTGTGAAAATTCTGATTTTGGACAAATAGTGTGAGTAGAGCAGAGTATTCTGATATGTTTTAGAATTGCATATCCTTGTTGCTGATCATATTTCGCATGCTAGCACACCAAATAGATTTAATAAAGGGGTTGAAACTGAACATTTTTAACTTGATATGCAATGATATCTGGTATTTGAATCCAAACACATGCATTTGATTTCATTTGATTGATAAATATGTTAAATTTCATTAAGTTGAATTTCTTTTGTAAAGTTTTCAAATGATCAAATGTTAGTAATTATAAAATGCAGTTCAATGAATTTTATTTTCCTTGTATAAAATTTCAACTTCTGTGCCTAAATGAAATATATGCATACATTCAGGGGGAGAAAACAAATTGCTCCAGAATTCTTATTTTGAGGGGGAGCAAAGTTATTCATTAAGGAGGAGATTGTTAGTGAGAATCAGAGACGCGACTGAAATTGAAGAAGGTTTTCGATGATCATGATGCACACTTTCATCGAAAAAGGGGGAGAAATGTTTAGTTCAATTTCATGTCAAAGATTTCAAGTCAAAGATTCGATTTTATGACAGGGGGAGAAATGTTTAAAGAAGACTCCGTCTCAAGAAAGGAAAGGGGGAGATTTCTTCTTCAAGAGTTTAAGAGAAATCGATTGATCATCTTGTGATCTCTTTTTCTGAATATCCTTACTGAAGATTGAAGTTCTCAAGTCAAAGAAAGAAAAAGGGGGAGAATTCTTCAAGAGTTTAGGAAAAATCGATTGATCATCTTGGTTTCTCAAGAAGATCTATTTTTCTTAGATTTGTGTTACATTGTATCAAAATGCCATGTGTGAAGAAACAAATTCTCCATATCAAAGAAAGAAAATCTCCGTCAGATCCCCGTTTGAAGATTTTGTGATAATTTGACTTTGACAAACCTTGATAAAGACCGAAGATTCTGAAGATTCTAGAAGCCAAAGACTGCTGTTCTCAAATGTTTAAATCTTGAATCCAAGGGGGAGATTGTTAGGACAAATATGTCTTCAAGATTTAATATAGAAAGTCAAAGTCAAAGTCATTGTATAAAGTCAAAGTCTTTATAATTAGAGTTGTCAAACTTAGCTTATTTCCTTAATAAGTCTTAGGGTATATAAGGCTTTGTTTAGACTTTCTTTAGAAGCTTTTGGTCATAACTCATATCTTGTAAACACAGAGAGCCGACATAATAAGATCTACTTTCTTTCTCTACTCTCTCTCTAGAATTTCTCTCTAATCTTGATAGATCTTGGATTAACAGAAACTGAACATTTTTTAACTTGATATGCAATGATGTCTTGTATTTGAATCCAAACACATGCATTTGATTTCATTTGATTGAAAAATCTGTTAAATTTCATTAAGTTGGATTTCTTTTGTAAAATTTTCAAATGATCAAATGTTAGTAGTTATAAAATGTAGTTCAATGAATTTTATTTTCTTTGAATAAAATTTTTCTTCTACTGTGCCTAAATGAAATATATGCATATTTTCAGGGGGAGAAAACAAGTTGCTCCAGAATTCTTATTTTGAGGGGGAGCAAGGTTATTCATTAAGGAGGAGATTGTTAGTGATAATCAGAGACACGACTGAAATTGAGGAAGGTTTTCGATGATCATGATGCTCACTATCATCGAAAAAAGGGGAGAAATGTTTAATTCAATTTCATGTCAAAGAGCTTTCAAGTCAAAGATTCGAGAACAATGACTGAAGAAAGAAGAATTCGTCTCAAGAAAGAAAAGGGGGAGAATTCTTCAAGAGTTTAGGAAAAATCGATTGATCATCTTGGTTTCTCAAGAATATCTCTTTTTCTTAGATTTGCGCTACATTGTATCAAAATGCCTTGTGTGAAGAATCAAGCTCTCCATTTCAAAGAAAGAAAATCTCCATCAGATCCCCGTCTGAAGATTTTGTGACGATTTGACTTTGACAAGCCTTGATAAAGACCGAAGGGTTGAAGATTCAAAGAAAGCCGAAGACTGCTGTTCTCAAATGTTTAAATCTTGAATCAAAGGGGGAGATTGTTAGGTTTAAATATGTCTTCAAGATTTAATGATCAAGTCAAAGTCAAAGTCAATGTATTAAGTCTTGTGAGAAAGTCAAAGTTGCTTATTTGCCTTATTTAGTCCTTAGGTATAAATAACTTTTGTTTAGTCTAATCTTGTAACAATTGAGAGAACACTTTGGACATAACTCACATATTGTAATAGTGTGCTAAATAGAGAATATGATTTACTTTCTCTCTCTACTCTCTCTCTCTAGATTTCTTGTAATTCATGGATGCTTGATCATTTTGGGACTAACATATATGATTTTTATTAAAAAAATCTACATTTTTAGATTTTCTACATTTTTATTGTTTTTTGAAAAGAAAAAAATTAATAAAAAAAATAAATGAAAAAAATCACATTAAAAGGTGGTGTCAAATCAAGGGTACAAATATTTTTTAAAAAAAATTAAATAAAAATATGTATTTATATATAAACATATTAAATTAATTTAAATAAACAAACTTGAAACTTACGCATAAACTATCTTTGCATAAGTGTTTTTTTCTTTCCGCGTACGTTTTTTCTCTCGTTAAAATCCAAGGCGAAATACACATGACATACACGTGGACTTTACGCGGACACATGGGATGGGAAACGATACGCAGAAAAAACTCTCCGCGTAAACTTATTAAACAATTATTTTTCTTTATTTTTTGGAAGAAAATAAAAACTTATGCAGAGAAAACTCTCCACGTAAGTTTTTGTGCGTAAGAAATGGGTCTTGATGGAAATGGGTGAATGAAGTGGGTTAAAAAAGAAATGATACATTCGTTATTTATGGGAATTTCCCATAATATTCTTAGACGGATTAGACATCACCCCTCAATCTCATCCACTATAAAACTTTAATCATAGATTTGACAATATGTAACACCTGGAATTTTCAGTATGAAATCATCTACCTTTTTCTTTTATTTACCATTGTACATTTAAGAAAGATACATTACAATGGGTGTAAGACTTCACAGATTTTCAATCTTTTCACGAAAGAAAATGAGAGAAATTGAGGCTCGGTGACCTCTCGGCGATAATGGTCGACGATAGTGCCAGAGAGTACTACCACAGGTCACTCTCGCTGAGGCTGGGTGCCTCTCGGTACATATTGGGCGAGATTGCCCGGGATTGTAACATTGGTCACTTTCACGGGGCACAATCGCTGGAAGCCCCGGGCTCGTGGTACAAAGCGGGCGAGAATGCCCTGTGATAGTGACAAATGTCACTATCGCCGACATGCTGTTTCGGTATAAAAAGGGCCAAAGTCGGGTTTTTGACATAATCGTCATTTAGGAGCTGAGTTTGGTACATTTTCTCCCAGGTTTTTGTAAGGGTTTCACTCATCTCCTCCCTCCTCATTTAATTCTTTTGGATAGAATCATCAAGAGTGTTTATGGTTCCTCTTTTAGGTTGTTGAGCATTGATTTTAGAAGCAATCAAGTCTTGGAACCCTATCTCATGTGTACAACTTCTAGCTAAGGTTTTGGGTTTTTACTACAAAAACGTTAAGGTGAGTTCATTCACGTTTTAAATTTTATACATGTTAAAATCTATGAGCTTTTAAGCTTCTAAATATCTCATCACTTATGTTTTCTTGAATTGATGAACCTTTGACCTAAATTTGATTTTTGGAGTTTTAGGGTTTGGATTGGTAAAAGAGTTTTTCAATATGAATAACATGAGCTAATGGTTTTTTTATGATTTCGTGTGGTAGGAACTTTTCCTCACACTTATGGACTTTGGGAAGTGAGGTTAAAATTATGGTTTTGGAATACTTTGAGATTTTGGATAAAAGGGTTTTGTGAATGTTGGTTTCTTATGAAAAATAGTATAAATAATTATGTTTGGTGAATTTTTGAAGTATATGGTTATTTACCAATATTTAGAGACATGATGGGAAAAAGGATAAATTATACATTGGAATGTTTTTGTATCAAAGTTGATCAACATATTCGGAATTGGAATTGTATACCTTGAATTTGTTTTTATGTTGGTCTAGTGTAATGAATCTATAGGCACAAGATTCTTTATGTTTTATTAATGGGACATCAAATTCCTTAGTTGTAGCACGGAATAAGCATCGGGACTTCAAGGTACATAAGATGTGGACCCGTATGGTCGGACATCGTCCCATGAGCGGTATGATGTAATTCCATGGTGCTCATATAATTTCTTGGATTTGAATATCTCAAAGTATAGACCTAGACGGGTTAAATTTGAGACTCCACGGGCAATAGACGTAGAGGATTTGAGCTTGATATATCCATTGATTGCAGTCTATGTGTTTGGCTAATCTAACTTGACAGGTGGCCTACTATTGTGTTATGTTACCAATCAAGAAAATCAGGTCTCCCCCGTCATCGCAAGATGATTTTTGTATATTGTTGGTTTTCGTACTAAAAGGATATTAGTTAGGCTTTCAAGTTATATTTCCAAAGTTGTTATCTTGAAGTTCTACTATAACTATTTGTTCTCACTAGGCTTTAGCCTAACTCTTTTCTTAAAATGACGTGTATATCAGGTCATTCTAGCGGCGGGGCTCCTCGGAATTGAGTGGAGAGACAAGTGACCGCACGTAGCATTTTTGGTGAATTATTGTCTTGGCGTATGTTTTGTTTAGCCCGATATTCTTTTGTAAAGGAGATAGCGACACCCGTTCATAATCTAAGCTGTTGTAGTTTAGATTAGTAGGTTGTTGTGAATGTATCTCTTTAATTATATTGAATAGTAAACGCCTTACTATTTCCCCACTTTTGGGTGATTTATTTGTAGATGTTAACTCTTATTCCACATTTAATTCGGGTTTGAATTGTATTTTTTTAGAGCGTTACAAGTTGGTATCAGAGCAATAGTTTAAGCGGACTATGTATGAATGTAAGATGCCTAGACTTAAGCTGAAATGATTAAGTTATGGATTGTGAGATTGGGTAGAAGTTTTAAGATAGGATTATCTTAGATTCGACGAAAATACACAAGTTTGAGAACTGTGATGGTGGTAATGACAATTCTTATTTGTAGTATGTTCATAATTGCAATTAGCTACTCTATTATGAATATATTGTTACGTGAGCATGCTTGACTTACTGTTGCTATGAGGATTGACGAATGTAATAGTAGGTTTCCATATGTCTAAATTCTTATAGCCTATTTCTTATCTCCATTCTCGTATGTGTGACAGCCTGAGATGGTGAACACCCGAAATAGACCGAAACCTCACTAGATGGTCATGACGCGGCAACATCTACGACCGACCAACATAGAGTGACTACGGTGGTGGTGGCCGCATCTCTAAGGAATGTGTTGGGCATAGGGGTCGAACACAAACCAAGAAACAACATTGGCAAATCTGATCCCGTCATGGAAGAGGTAACTCTGGAAACAAGAATGATGGACAAAATGATTTGGGCTATGAATACGACCATGGTCCAACAACAAGAGCTCTTCATGAAACTGCTAGAGGACAGGGACACTAACAACCGTAGATACGAAATGGTCGTTGAAAACGTAATCGTAGTAGAATCCGGGGGTACCGGAAATGAAATCCCAACTGATGGATTGGTGACAATGAACACGAGGCAAGCGGGGAGAGCATGCTCCTATATAACTTTTCTCTTTTGCAAACCCCGGAGTTTGCAGGTTTTGATGATCAGTAGCATGTATAAACATGATCCGGTAGATGGAACAAGCATTCCAGGCTGGTGAATGTGATGAGAGCCTGAAGGCGAGGTTCGAGTCACAGATGCTCCGAGTCACAGTGTTCATAGACTGCACAATTCAACAACCACGATCGGGGCCCTAGCAAACTCCCCTCTTGCCTCATATCGGGGCCCAAGCAGACTCCCCATTACCCGAATAGGCAGGAAACAAATTCTATACCTACCGGTTCATAATAAACTCCCAAGGGATCATCGGATCCCAAGGTACACTAATCCCATTGTGTAACCCGACTCCACATGGCATACAAGCATATCTAACAATAAACCAACAATGCATCCAGTCTTTACAGACAGTTCAATCATGCTAAATAAGCATTTCCAAAACATACTTTCATGCGAGGAGTTTGTAACAATTTAAGAAAATGAAACATACTCGCATCTCATACCATGATTACTTTAAAACATTTAACATCTCATTTCACGTAAAAAGGGTTAAGGGAACTCACCTGATTGTAGTGATTTCATACGCACACGTCCCTCTCCTTTAAACAAGCCGAACCGAACCCGAACACCTAAAGCATACCAAAATTCTTAGTAAACTAACTGTCCGGACATAAACTATCGGACACTCAGACTGTCCGGTAAACTGCCACTTTCCGAGTCCACTATCCGGATCCTCTATCCGATACCTATCCGGAGACCACTATCCGGATCACCTATCCGGGAAAGCTATCTGGATCACCAATCTGGGAAAGCTATCCGGGAAGAGCTATCCGGATCCCAACACCTGGACTCTAGCTACCCGGAATGCCTTATCCGGACACCACTGTCTGTAAGCTAACCCTACCCGGACACCTGCACTATCCGGGTGTGGTGGTATCTGGTTACTCGAACTGGTAAATCCCAAATTCCTCACAATCGATTAAAACATGCAGTTACGCCCCAAACTTAGCTAGATACAACCCTAGGCATCTATTTACAATGAAAAGCTTCCATTTATTTCATCCTTTATGACCTTTACTCGGTCCAAATCAAGAAATTTCACCACTTTCTTTTAAAGGAGAACACAGTGAAATAGATGGTGTTTAGTGATTATCGTAGACCAAATCAATACATGCATTCATTAATTTTAACCCAAAGAAGAAAGGAGGATTCGAGAATTTACCTTAACAAAACCCTTCTAAGCCGATTTCCTTCTTTCTTTCTCTCGATCTCTTTCTCAGCCGCAAAACACCAAGAATGAGGAATGTTTAGGGATTTGCTCCATTTATATACTTCCCATAAATTGCCCTTTAGTCCCTCATAACTTCTACCTTATTACATTATGGCTATGAAACTTCCATTTATTAATTAAATATCTTATTGTTACAACACTCCCCCTTAAAAAAATTATGTCCCCGGAATTCCTTGGTTGAAAAGATGCGGGTACTTCACCCTCATCTCCGACTCCAACTCCCTGGTTGCCTCTTGACTGTTGTGATAACGCCACTGAACCTTTACAAGGTTGATCTACTTATTCCTCAACTTCTTCACCTTAAATTCCGAAATGGCTTCAGGCTTTTCTACAAAATTTAGTTTTTTTTCGTCTACCCTTACATCCTTTAGCGGTACGGCATTCTCCACGTCCGCCAGACACTTCCTCAAATTGGAGACGTGAAACGTATTATGAATTTCCCCCATGTCCATCAAGCACATCCATATCTTACACCAACTCACTAATCTCTTTCACTAACCATAACTGACCCACGAAAACGTGGCCCACTATCTTCCTCCTCGAAACGCACCACCCCAATCCACGAGGTGCCTTTAGCATCAAGCCGATCCCCAACTTTAAGTCTCAAAGCCTTATGCTTACCAATTTTCTCAACTTTGGCCCCGAATTAATTCTCCAACCAGTTACACCATATATTTCCATCTGTAACATCTCAACTGTAACATATGTAACATATGTAACATCACATATGTAACATCCCAGGCAACCGTACCAGATATTGTCCGCTCTGTCCACACACCTGATCTCACGATTTTAGAACGCGTCTAAACCAGATTTTCATATACGCATTCACTTCCTTAAAGATAGGATTTTACCGAATTCAAATTCACAACAACACAAATCCTTTACAAAATATATAACCACCTATTTCGCCAATCTTAGCACAAAGTCAACCTCGAATATCCTAATAAACTCACAATTATGAGTTCCTTCATTGGTTAACAAGAAATTTCCAGGTCACCTGCCCCAACCTGACATATGTCTAACACAAAAGTATCTTCTTTCCTTTAAGCCATGCTGACTACAACTCAACTATGGTAACCACATCATACGCTCCCACCACGTCATCACCTCACGCGTACACATAGCTAACAACAGAAGACCTCCACTCCCTCATCCTGAGTATCCACCGGCTCAAACTGAATCAACCCTGAAGACACATACTCAAATTCTTACTACATCCAACAAACGTGCAACCACATATGACATACGTTCGAGCTCCACTCGCTCCTCAAGAAGGAGTGGCCATGCTCCCACAACTATTCTTAATAACACATCGTTGAATCAACATGTTCACTTCAGAATATTCATACTACTGATGCTCACTCAAACCTAACGGTCTTACCCTTGCGCGTCCTGTACCATCAATGGTACCATGCCTTCTCGAAGGCGTAGATCACTCACTCCAGGGGAAAAGACTTACTAATATGCGCAAGCCTTCCCAGGCTCTAACCTTGACATACACAATAATCCATATTCTCATACTCCCACGAGGAGTTCACATACATGCCAATAACTTTGTTTTAGTCCCTGCTCCACCTATTTGGTGTCAGTTACCAACCCCCTTAGTTTCAACTTTTCTAATTTTTCGAACATGCCGTCTCCACCTCTTTATGCTAGTCTGGAACTCTGCCCACCTACCAACACCTACTCAGCTTCCGATCATTTCAAATGCGTCAAAAGCACATTTTCATTACTATGCGTAACCAAACAATTCATAACATATCTCCCTCGTGATAGTCAACCAATTATTCCTGAAACAACATTTAATGCTCGAAAGCACCACATGTTTCTCATTCTCCAAGCAGAGTTAACCTACTCACCAGAATTCTTTATACACCAAGAACACATCAACATTACCAATGAATTTTAAATCTACTACACAACACCACAAACTATTTGAGTACTCCATTCACATTGACGCTCAATTAAAGTAAGATAAATTGACCCAAATATCAACGTAACCTGAAGGAACAGAAGCCTCTCTTTTAGGTAGCCACCTATCATCACTCCATCCTTGTTTTCAAATAACAACAGCGTAATACCGTCTCCTACTTTATACATCCCCAATCGAGCATAATCTTTACCCCTGATTACCTCCTTAGAAATCCGCGAATAGGATCCATACCTATAGTCATCTCATCTTATATCACAAGCCCACTGCTTGTTATAATTGTAACCCATGATTACAACAATGACTTACACGTCCCCCTTGGCATAAAAACTACCTTTTGCCTACACACTATCACACCACAACATCATTCTGCAAGCAAATTCTTCACGATCCTCTTCACACACATAGTGGATACCGTCTTCTTCATACTAACCATAAACCAACATTTGTAAATAAGGTCACTTCATGAGTTTGTCTTTACCAATTCCAGTTAAACCACAGAGTCATGACCATGCAATTCACCCAAACAAGTTCTCATCTCCCATCGACTCACCACGATCTTCAACACAAGCTCATATATTTCAAGAAGATAACTCACATCCCTTTTCAGACCACAATTATCAATGCACACCCACTTCAGTCGTGCTATTTTCTTCATTCCTATTCCGGCCACCAAAACCCCTTTGGAAAGTCACGTAGGTAAAGTAGTTGTCTTCCACTTTCATAACGCCCACATATGGTGCTCCATCACCGTACCGGGGTACACATCTTTTTCGGAACGAACTTGACACCGGTCATCCAAAAGGTCGTTGATATCATCGTCAACTAACGACATGGCGATGCCTCGACCACTTCGCCAACAACAAAGATTTCCATCAGAACCTACTTTTCCCAACGCATCGTAACTAACTTCGTGCCTCGTAGTCCTTACAAGTTAAGGGATAAGACTTATTTGATACGCAGTCTATTTACAATACAACTCATTAGTCCGACTCACTGCCGATAACATTTCATCAGGGTATAGTAACTACTTGTTAACATGCTAAAACTAAGAGTAGCTCAACAACTTCAGACTTCACCGTAGGTATACTCGCTTCACAGTGAACCTTATCACCCATTACCGAACATTATGAAATTCATTGTCCTAGACTCCCACTATTCTCGTTCTCCTCTAACTGATTTACTAAGGTCATAACTTAACCATAATGGGATCAACCGAACAATTTCCATTCTCAGAACCGTTCCTTGTCCTTGATAGTAATATGCTCTACCACCTAGCGAGTTCATAGCCTTCATGCATGACACACAATGATTTAATTCGTTTGCATACTTAAAAATTAATAGGTACGAAAACACGGAACCAATTTAAGTATGCATGACACAACACTACCCAAATTAAATGGTAAACACCACGACCTCAAGGATCGCTCACATGCAACTCTACGATAAATCACCACCTTTCCCAACCGAATCAATGTCGACACAAACAAAAATACATTCAATGACACGTTTCCAATATAACTAGAAAGTTTTGGAACGAAATCACTTATATGGAGTGAGTCGGTTAGCTCCTACAGTTATTTGTATGATAGCAACGTGATAATAATCATTTCAGTTATAAAAACTTTGCAATAAAACGTTTTCTTGATTTTCGCAACAAAGGCTATGTAGATCCCAGATTAACAATCAATCACAATGAATCAACACAATATAGTCATAAACCTCACTTGTCATTCATATGAACAAAAAGAGTTTTTGGCAGAGCCATACAAAGTAATCTGTGATAAACAATAATGATCATTAAACCCTAAACAAGTTTTAAGCAAACTATTTATACCCAAAAGGTATTTTCAAGATTTGTCAAGAATAGTCCCTGTACTTCTATTCCACTAACGTGACCTAACAATCTCCCCCTTGGAATTGAAGTTCGATATCACGCTAGTTAGGGACATATCGCTTTCTAATAGCGAATAACATTTCAAAGCGCCGAATGGAATTCATGAACTCTAGCCGTTCTTCAATAGCTCTGAGAAGCTCTTCAACAACATACTTTCTGACGTTGGCGAAGTTCTCTGATGACTCTTTCTTTTTTCTTTTATAACCTTCTTCAGCACGGACTGTATGGTCATCAAGGTACCCTCATTGAACTTGTGCAGCTCGCTGATTCTCATGTACCGTTTCTCCCCTTGGTTGTTCAGATACACAATACCTGTTTCTGGTTTGGATAGAATAGTATGTACCTGTACGTCTTTGGGAAGGTTTAGATTGGGCTTTAGAATGTAGATCTTTTTCTGGTTGCTTTCTAAACCCAACTGGAAGTCGTTGATGTAGGCGAGCGTGATAGTGCACTTCATATATCTCTTGATCGTCTTGAGGGCTTTGGTGTAGGGTAACGGTCGGATGGTGCGAGTTTTCAACTCTTTAAGCAGTACCGGAAAGTCGTTCAGGTTCAAATGCCTGAAGTCGGCTTCCGAGAAAGTCCATTCCTTTCCGTCATCCCTTTGGACAGTGAAAACTGGGAACCATACGCTGAGTAGCTTATCGGACACGATCTCCACAGTCACTGTAATTCTATGTCGCGTGCAGACTTGGTGGACCATTCTGCATCGCTTCATTACCTCCAAATACTGAGCTCGAACTGGATCTTTCAGATGTGAGAACCCATGGCACATTACCGGGTCAAGAGGCCTGATCCAGTGAGCAAAAATCTTCTTCTGTGATTCCTCCAGATATGGAACCAGGATCCGGACTCTTTCCCAACGAGCTAGTTGAGCAGGTTGAGGCTGAGCCGATTCTGGGACTGTAGTTGGAAGCTCTAAAGTACCTGCGGTGTCATGTATATCATGCTGAATAGTCAATACATGTTCGCTCTGAAGGAAGAATTGGTCATAGTCGTCTTCATTTATGAACTCCTCTACATCAGAAAAGTTCCATAACGCATCTGTCTCTGACTGAATAGAAATCACGACCTTTTTCTCCATTCTTTTTCTTGTTTCGAATCGCCAGCAGAGTCCTCATCGATCAATTCTAGGACTGGCCGCTTCGGAACTGTCAGCAATAGAATTTCTTCTGATTGACCCTCGGGCTTTTCAACCGTTGGGTCTGCTGACTCTGGCACTGTACCCTGACCGGTGTTGAAAGCTCCATATCTTGAACCATTTCTGAGTCTTCAGGCTGTTGTTGTGATTCAGGTTCAGCTGGAGTGACGGTTGCAGGTTCTATCATTGCGGTTGACAGCTCGGTTAGTCTGAGTCTTTTCTCCCCCTCATGCTGTTCAGGATCCTCCTGATCATCATGTTGTCTATTTGAGCCCTGTGCCTGACCCTTACACGTGTCTTCTAATCTGGAAACCCTCTCGGATATAGTGTCGAGGGCTTTCTTGACTTCGGTTAGAGTGTTGGTAAGTGTATCAAGCTTTGTTGGTGATTTTAGTGTCATCAATCATTTTGGTGTAATTGTGATTTAATTGAGATCGATTAAGACGATAAGGCAAACATACGTAAGTTAGGAGGTGCAGAGTGCACACTTACAAGTTTCCATTATCATCTTAGATCGCCTTAAAGCAGTGTCGAAGTTTGAAAAAACTATAAATTCTAAGGGCTGTCGCTGAAAAGCTGAAAGTTGTCGCTAAAATGCTGAAAATTGTCACTGAAAGCCATCAGCTGTCGCTAAAGGTGCTGACGGTTTTTTTGATCTTATCCATAAGTGGTTGTAACCGTTTCTCCACAGCTTGTAACCGCTTGTAACCGTCGATTTCTTTCTATAAATATGTGATCGAGAATTTAGATAACGATATAGTTCTCATATCATAGCCTTTGGTGTGAAAAAATCTTAAGAATTATCCCAATACAAAGTTCGTGAACCCAAGGCTTATAGGGTCGAATTGTTGTATTCGGAAAGTGCCTTTCCGACACGATTCTTAAGATTATCCGGTCTGGACACCATCATACAATTACAAAAGTTCTAACATTCGAATACAACAATTTCTGTTTGATTAACGATGGCAGATCGAGAGGAATCCGTTCGTGATAGTTTCTAGGAAACGATTTTCGTCGATGGCAAAAGAAGATGCATTTTCTTCTCACCACTTTGAAGGTTGCGTATGTTCTTAGCACCCCTATGCCGGAGATCGATGAAAATTCACCTTTGGAGGCAATCCGACGTAAAAACATATGGGAGAACGACGACTACATATGCCGTGGGCATATTCTTAATGGTATGTCTGATGCTTTATTTGATGTTTACCAAAATGTAGAATCATCAAAAGAATTGTGGGATGTCTTGGAATCGAAATACATGGCCGAGGATGCTTCGAGTAAGAAGTTCCTTGTAAGTAATTTTAATAATTACAAGATGATCGATTCCAAGCCCGTAATGGAGGAATACAACGAATTGCTCCGGATCCTTGGTCAATATACTCAACACCATATGCATATGGATGAATCCATGTTGGCATTGAGCATAATTGACAAGTTGCCACCATCATGGAAAGACTTCAAACACACACTTAAACACAAAAAGGAAGAACTTTCTTTGGTGCAACTTGGGAGCCACTTACGTATTGAGGAATCACTACGTGTGCAAGAAATTGGTAAGACCAAGGATAAGGATATCCCAAGTTCATCCAATGTCAACATGGTTGAGGAGCGTAAGAACACGACCAAGAAGAAATTCGACAAAGGTAAAAAACGGATGTTCGACAATCCCAAACATGGACCCAACAAAAAGTCAAAAATAACTTGTTGGATCTGTGGTCGAACAGGACATTTCAAACGAGATTGTCGAGTTGGTAAAGGTAACAAGAATGGAGCGAGTACGAGTGGTGCGGGACAAGGGTCGAACGACCAACCCCCAAATCAAGGTCAAAACTCGATCATTTCTAATAATTCAAGTAAGAATTATGTACCACTAATTTCCTATGCATTTTATGTACAGGATGATAATATTGCGTGGTGGATAGACTCGGGTGCCACAAGTCACGTGTGCAAGGATCGAAGATGGTTCAAGAAGTTCGAACCGGTGGAAGATGGACCGGTCTTGCATATGGGCAACGAGTCTAGTGCTCCAATCTTGGGTCGTGGTTGTGTGGATTTGAAGTTTAGCTCTGGGAATTTATTGAAATTAAACAATGTTTTATTTGTACCTAATACCCGGAAGAATCTAGTCTCCGGAAGTGTGTTGAACAAATTAGGTTTTAAACAAGTATATGAAAGCGATATGTATGTACTATCGCGGTGTGGTATGTTTATTGGATTTGGTTACTACAATTCTGGGATGTTTATGTTAAATATAATAAATGAATTTGGTTGTGAAAATTCTGTTTGCATGGTAGATAATAGCAATTTGTCATTTCTTTGGCATGCTAGACTTGGACACGTGCATTACAAAAGAATGCATGAAATGTCCAAGGATGGCATGATACCTTCCTTTAATTTAAATTTGGAAAAGTGTAAGACTTGCATGCTTACAAAAATCACACGTCAACCTTTCCCTAAAATTAAAAGATCATCTATGGTTTTGGATTTAATCCATAGTGATCTGTGTGACTTGCATGCGACTCCTTCACTTGGAAATAAAAAGTATTTTGCTACATTTATAGACGACGCTTCGAGATTTTGTTATATTTTTCTACTCCATTCGAAAGACGAAGTTTTAGAAAAATTTAGGATTTATAAAACCGAAGTGGAATTGCAGCAAAATATTTTAATTAAAAAGTTGAGAACCGATAGAGGCGGTGAATACTTTGATCCTCTATATTTCCAATCTGTTGGAATTATACACGAGACCACGGCACCGTATACACCTCAACAAAATGGTGTTGCGGAACGAAAGAATCGAGTTTTAAAAGAAATGGTTAACTCGATGTTATCCTACTCCGGTCTTAGTGACGGATTTTAGGGTGAAGCCATGTTGACGGCTTGCTATGTTTTGAACCGGGTACCAAATAAAAGAAGTAAGGATACTCCTTATGAACTTTGGTTCAAGAAGAAACCAAACTTAAATTATTTACGAGTTTGGGGTTGCCGAGTTGTGGTAAGGTTAACGGATCCCAAAAGAAAAACTTTGGGAGAAAGAGGAATCGATTGTATATTCATCGGATATGCCGAGCATTCAAAGGCATATCGGTTCTATGTTATTGAACCCAACGACTCTATTTCGGTTAACACCGTTATAGAATCAAGGGATGCAATATTCGATGAGAATCGATTCACCTCGATTCCAAGACCGAAAGATGTGATTCCAAGTACGAGTGGAATCAAAGATAGTGGAAAAGAAAAGGAAATTTCTTTGGAAATTCCCGAACCTCGAAGAAGTAAACGAGGAAGGATTGAGAAATCTTTTGGTTCCGACTTTCAACTATACTTAGTTGAAGGTTCACGAGATGAAATTGAATCTCAATATGCTTATTGTTATAGCATAGAGGAAGATCCAAGAACCTATGATGAGGCTATGAAGTCTCAAGACGTCGCCTTTTGGAAAGAGGCAATAAATGATGAGATGGAGTCTATCATGGGGAATAACACATGGGTGTTGGCCGACTTACCACCGGGTTGCAAACCTTTGGGTTGCAAGTGGATTTTCAAGAAGAAAATGAAAGTCGATGGTACCATCGATAAGTTTAAAGCCCGGTTGGTAATTCAAGGATTTCGACAAAAAGAAGGTATTGATTATTTCGATACCTATGCACCGGTCGCTCGAATTTCCACTATTCGATTATTAATAGCGTTGGCAGCTATTAATAATTTGGTAATTCACCAAATGGATGTCAAGACGGCATTTCTTAATGGTGATTTAAAGGAGGAGGTTTACATGAAGCAACCGGAAGGCTTTGTGATGTCGGGGAATGAACATAAAGTATGTAAATTAATTAAATCACTTTATGGTTTGAAGCAAGCCCCAAAACAGTGGCATCAAAAGTTTGATGAAGTGGTTTTGTCTAATGGTTTTCATTTAAACCAATCGGACAAATGTGTGTATAGCAAATTTGACGATTCCGGTAGAGGCGTCATAATTTGTTTATATGTTGACGACATGTTAATCTTTGGCACGGACCAAAGACAAGTCGACTTGACAAAAGAATTTTTGTCATCCCAATTCTCGATGAAGGATTTGGGGGAGGCCGAAGTGATCCTCGGGATAAGGATTAAACGGGAGAACAAAGGTTTGGCCATAGCGCAATCTCACTATGTCGAGAAAGTGTTAAAGAAGTTTAATATGTTAAATTGTTCGCCCGTGAGTACTCCGATGGATCCAAGTGAAAAGCTTATGCCTAACGAGGGTGAAGCCGTTTCACAATTAGAATACTCTAAGGCAATCGGGTGCTTGATGTATGCCATGACAAGTACACGTCCGGACATTGCATATGCCGTTGGTAGGTTGAGTCGGTTTACTAGTAGACCGAGTACTCATCATTGGCAAGCGGTAAGAAGGGTATTCAAATATTTAAAGGGAACCATGAGTTATGGTATAACATATATTGGGTTTCCTTCGGTGATCGAAGGCTACACGGATGCGAGTTGGATATCCAATGTAGAGGATCATTCTTCTACTAGTGGATGGGCATTCTTGCTCGGTGGAGGTGCCATCTCTTGGGCCTCAAAGAAACAAACTTGCATCACAAATTCCACCATGGAATCTGAATTTGTAGCTTTGGCAGCCGCCGGTAAAGAGGCAGAGTGGCTAAAGAATTTAATTTACGAGATTCCTTTGTGGCCGAAGCCGATATCACCTATATGTATTCATTCTGATAGTGCTGCAACTTTGGCTAAGGCATATAGCCAAATATATAATGGAAAGTCGAGGCACATGGGAGTGAGACATAGCATGGTTAGAGAATTAATCATGCATGGGGTGATATCCGTAGAGTTCGTTAGAACTCATAACAATTTAGCCGACCACTTAACAAAGGCATTGGCTAGGGACTTAGTGCACAAGTCCGTGATCGGGATGGGTCTAAAGTCCATATAGATCTTTATTAATAAGATACCCAATTCCCCTTTAATACAACGTTAAAGGTTGAATTCAATGTGGAAGACTTATTAATAAAATTGAAGCACATAATATTATCATCCCAAGGTATGTGCTTAGACCTGCAAGTGTTGTAAAGCTGAAAATTTTATTTCTTAATGATTCTTTTGAAAAATTGCATATGCATGTGCAAGATATAAAAGAATCACCTAAGTGGACGTGAAGTGTGGCCGCTTCAAGAAAGTTTACGACTTGGCTTTCTATACGTTCATGAATGGATAAGGACACAAGGCCTCTACAAAAGTGTCAAGTTATGTTATCTAGATTTGTACGAACATATGTGTGTATTATCTTCATGTATTCAAATGGGTTGAAGGGTTCAATTCTTAGAACACCCCGATTCTCGAATATTTGGAATGTGTAATATACTAAAATGGAAATTCAATCTTCGTGACATTTTCATTTATGCGTATGTTTGAATTTCACATATTTATAGTACGTTGTAAATCAAAGGATTACACTAAAATGGGGGAGGAATGTTGGTGATTTTAGTGTCATCAATCATTTTGGTGTAATTGTGATTTAATTGAGATCGATTAAGACGATAAGGCAAACATACGTAAGTTAGGAGGTGCGGAGTGCACACTTACAAGTTTCCATTATCATCTTAGATCGCCTTAAAGCGGTGTCGAAGTTTGAAAAAACTAGAATTTTCTAAGGACTGTCGCTGAAAAGCTGAAAGCTGTCGCTAAAATGCTGAAAATTATCGCTGAAAGCCATCAGCTGTCGCTAAAGGTGCTGACGGTTTTTTTGATCTTATCCATAAGCGGTTGTAACCGTTTCTCAACCGCTTGTAACCGCTTGTAACCGTCGATTTCTTTCTATAAATATGTGATCGAGAATTTGGATAACGATATAGTTCTCATATCATAGCCTTTAGTGTGAGAAAATCTTAAGAATTATCCCAATACAAAGTTCGTGAACCCAAGGCTTATAGGGTCGAATTGTTGTATTCGGAAAGTGCCTTTCCGACACGATTCTTAAGATTATCCGGTCTCGACACCATCATACAATTACAAAAGATCTAACAAGCTTGGCATTGGTTTGGGCTTGTGGATCAGATGGAGTGACTGGGGTGGTGGTTGGGATTGTGAGCGGAGAATGCTCACTAGGTCAGCTTCTGATAAAGCGTCGATGTTGGACTGTGAAAGAAGTTTATCCAGTAAGGCAACTTTGAGAGCCTCGACGCTCATATTCTGTATATTTGGAGTTTGGGTTGGCGAAGGCATTCAGATCTATGGTTGTGTAGGGGTAATATCTGTAGCCACGCCTTTACCTGTGATTGCCCTTCTGATAAAGGCCATATCATCGGATACCTACTTCATGATCGCTGTTCGGACAGCCTTTAAGGCGCCGTCTATTTGTTCCTTGGAGACGAACTCCGGGTGACTAACTCCTGAAGTACTTAGCATCTCAGTTGTAGTAGATGTGGTGGATTGCACCCCAGTACCGCCTGCGCTCACGGTTGGCATAATGGTAGTTGTGGCAGGTCTTCCGCCCTGTCCTTGCAAGATACCAAAAGGTAGACTTACTCCAGGCGTTCCGGTCGAGGCACAAAGACTCTCGACGTTAGTAGTAGATCCCACTAGTGTCCTAGCCAAAGGAATAAATGCAGCAAATGGATCTAGACTCATATGTGCACTGAAAGAAGTTGAGAACGGGGGAGGCTGTTCTGTTGTTTCAACACCAGAACTCTCCAAATAAGAGACCAGTGGAAGTTGTGTTGAATCCCCGTGTAAAGTTGAATCAGTTTTCTTTTGAGAGGAAACTGAGTGGCTAGGTGGGGTGTGCAGTTGCATCGATAGGCCTACGACGTCTTCTTCAATATCCAGTCGCAACGGATGCAATGGGATAGTAGATGTGGCTACCTGGCTAGGTGGAGGCTGGTTGGGAGCAACCTGTGAAGATTGCCCCATCACTCTTTCACTCTCATTCTTTTGCTTACTCCTCCTTTCGCACACAACCTCACTTACTTTTTCTTTTTCAACTAATACACCCTCCGCTCTCCTTTTCTCTCCAGATAAGGCTTCGGTGTGGGAGGTATCATCATCATCATCATCGTCATCCGACTCAGTTGCCTCACTACCGGATTCCTCTGACCCTGATTGGGAACCGGAAGCCGAGCCTAATTGAGACTCGGATTCAGACCCAGATTGGGAGCCAGAGGTGGACTCGGAAGTTGGTCCGGAGGCTGAGCCGGGATCGTAGCTGGAAGAGGAGACTGCCTCTTCCGCGACTTGTACTCGTGTTACACATTCCACCTCCAGGCCATGCATAGATGGATCTTCGTCTATAGGTGGTGTCGGTGTACGTGGTGGAGTGGATGGGAGTCTGGACGAACTAGCATCGCGTGTTGACCTACCGGCACCGCCTACGCCTGTTCCCCACACTATGTTTTCTCTCGTCACGCCCCATCTGCGAGCCCCTGCTCGTTGGACCCCTCTGGCTCGCATATGTGGGCCCTCACATCTCTCGGCTTGCGCTCCGTGGGCAGGTACTGCCGGATCTGGTTGGTCCATCAGAGCGTCTAGGATAAACTCTCTCCTATAAGCTATCACACTCGGTGCCAATTGGTCCGTGATAGCTAGTAAGTCAGCTGGAATTATCATGGGCACTAAGTTTGGAATAACTTGCTTATTCTAAATACTAGCCATTTGGGTAGAGAGCAATACCTCATGATCGGCTCGGGGAGGAATGGTGAGGTCAGTCGCCATGAAGTGGGTGACCATCAGCTGTAGAATTCTTGGAAACGGCAGGAATGTGAGGCGTCGGCTGCCATGCTTCTTTTGAACTTGCGCGATCAGCTCCGTCCATAGTATCGATGCGTAATCAACATGCCGGCGGTAGACGACGTCATGGAATAGGCCGAGCAAGTTGACAGTCGTCTGATCGATGCCTTTGTTGATTGCTGATAGGCACCTGTTCAATATTGTTAACAAGGTGTACCAGACAGGCTGAAGATGGATGCTTGAGAAGTGCGATGGTTGGGCGAGTACGGCTGCATAACCGAGGGCGCGAATATCACGGCAAAGAACTGCATCAGAGACCTGAGCGTCATAGGCAGTACGTCCTGGAATGGCTGTCGCTTCTGGCAGATCAAGGATCTGACGGAAGATGTCGCGAGTGATTACGACCTAGGAGTCGCCAATACGGCCTCGAAGAATGAATTGTTGGCCACGTGCGACGGGTGTGAGTGAATGCCATAGTTGGTGTACGTAGATGGCTGGAACTGGAGCAGTGGCAGTCAGTGCTCGGTTGAGTGTGTAGCCCTTCAGAATCTCCACAATTACTGGACATTGGCAAATGAGATTTGTCGTGTCCAGGTGGAAGTTGTTAGCAACAAGGAGTAGGTTTGGTCCTTCTAGAAGTAGTGGGGCATCGCCTTGAGGAAGTTGTTAGCAACAAGGAGTAGGTTCGGTACCTGTTGAAGTTCAAAAGAATGTTGAGTGCTCATGGCTTGTGTAAGTCAACAACGAGTCTCGGGGCCCGTATTCTCGGATTTGGAAACCGAGAGTCGGTGACGGTAAAAAACTGAGCACTACTCGGATCTTGATGATTCCGAGTTGAGTGTGTGCATGTATGTGCATTTATGTGCATTGAAGTGTAAACCGAACACCAAGCATAAAATTATCATCAATAAAACAATAGTTCCACAGTTGATATTGTTTCGGATCTGGAATGGAGTCCGGAACCCTAAGGGATCCGGAACCGAAATGAACAGTGACCACTTCCAGAATTCAGAGTACCGAAACTCGTGAGGATCCGAAATCTAAGATGAGCCGATTCCGGAATTTAAGTGTCACACCCCGCTAAATCGGAAATACGGGATGTCACAGCTCAAGGTTTCATTACGTAAGGTAGAAGACAACACACAATCATCATAGCTTAAAAAGTTTACAAAAATTACATCTTGTTCCAAAATACAAATTGTCCAAAACACAAATTGACATGATAAAGAAGATCGTGATGGATGCAGCGGATAGAGTATTCGGTTGTCAACATGCGCAAGGTATATTGTTGTATGCAAAATGTTAAAGCAATGAGCCCACTACCCAAGCCCCCTGACTGCACGTCCCAAAGACACATGTTCCATCGCAAACATGATAAAGAAGATGGTAATTATGCACTCGCGAGGTGAGTGGGGAGTCAACCAAATAACATTATCCATAATATACCAACGGCTCAAAAATCGAGTTAATGGGTAATGTAGAGTTGAACCGGGGACTTAAAATGAATGTGAAACTCAGAATCAACTAACATAAGCATACATACCATAGCGCATAAAAATTCATAGTATTTTAAGTAAACAATACAACCGATGCGTAATGAAATCGTAACATGCTTTTCACCCCAAAAATGTACAAAAGTAGTAAAAAGGGGCTGTGAAAACTCACGATGATAACGATGATGTTTCCGAGAAGCTCACAAGTGCAACTTGTAAGATGATCCTACTCCGATCCTACGAATCGTAAGAGCACCAGTAAGATTCCAGCTTAATTCTAGGGGTTTGGTGAAGCCTACTTATCCAAAATGCCATAAAATGCCTTATATAGAACTTTGTTTAAGGTTCATATTTTTGTGATGATCTAAAATATCTTGCATGTCTCATTATTAAGTTGATTAGTTAACACAAGTCTCAAATTTTATAAAATAAATTGATAAAGTAGGTTAAAAGTTGCTTTTTAACAATATTTGGAAAGTTTCTTTTCTATCCAGAATCTTGTGTCACTTTCAGTCCATTTTTAGCTATTTTCCAAGGCTCTTATGGTCAGGATATTTTTACTCATGCTGACACTATGTGTTAGGAATCTTTTGGAAGATGTTTAAGTCCATCAAATAATTTTTATAGTATGACTACTACAGAAAGCATAGCTGTTTTTGTGACGTCTGTTTGATGGTGGAAATCTTTGAGTTTTTGAGTGAAATCACTTGGGTTCGAATCTTAATACATAAACATAAATTCCAGAAGAAATTTCACCTCATTTGGTTAAAATTTGAGAGAGTTATGACTTTTTAAAGAGAGAGGTAGGAATCTGGCAGAATGCTGTCAAAAGGTAGCTTTAAGAAAATGTATCTAACTTTAAGTTTTGTCATGATTTTATTCCTTTTGCATGGAATCCGATTTGACACTTCCCCAAAAATTCTTCTTGCTTTCTATTTGAAGATCTCATGAGTGATCAAGCCAAGAACTTGTTTTTGCCATAAAAAATAACAAGTTTTTAGCACATGCATTGAGATTAAAACATGTTTTTAGTGTAATATAAAGTTTTTCATAAAAAGTTTTAGAGATTAAGAGGTAGCTTTTAAAGAAGAACACATGCATGCTATTAGAAATTTGCAAAAGTTCCTTCTTTGGTCTTAACATAGGTTTGATCATGGATTCATCACTTTTTAACAACATGCAAAGTGTTTTGGTGATGAATCTACAAACATTAAGATTTCAAATATATAACTAGCAAAACAATGTAAAACTAGAGTAGAAGAAGAAGAAAACTTAAAGACAATGAAAGAAGATTAAACAAAAGGGTGTGTAGGCTTTGCTCTACATATGAGTTTACCTTAAGAACACTTCAATACTTGAACTTTCTTGAGTTTAAGGGCTGGAGTTGTAGCACAATTTGAGAGGAAATAGAGAGGTTTTTATAGAGAAAAATCAGAGAAATTTTTAGAGAGAAGGAGTGAATGAAAGTTGTGTGTTTGAAATGAAGTAAAATGGAGAGAGAGGGGGTCATATGGGGTTGGGGTGGCCGGCCAAAGAGGGAGAGAGAGAGAGTGAGGAGTGTAAAGATGGTGAAAATAATTGTGTTTTTAAATTTTGATTTTTACATTTTTTTTTTGAATTTGTTAATTATTTAAATTAGTTTATATTAACAATAATACTTGTTTTATTTGCAAGTATTTATTTTTGCAAAGTACACATATATATATATATATATATATATATATGTATTTAGGGTATTTGAATTGGCATTTTATGAGATTTATGGATAATTCACTCATTTAGACGAATGCTAGGCAATATTCTTAATTTTTCCTAACAATATTATTTTTACTGCTAAATTCGACAGTGTCATCTATAATGCGAATAACTGAAACGTTCAGTACAGTTCTAACCTGAAACGTAAATTTGACGGTTGTCACAGTCTCCCCCGGTTAAAAGAATTTCGTCCCGAAATTCAAGAACTTTCAGCATTAACCGGTTTATTAGCAAAGAGGTGAGGATACTTAAGTTTCATGTAGTCCTCTCGTTCCCATGTATACTCAGGCGCACTCCTTGTGTTCCAATGAACTTTCACGATTGGAATTTTGCTTCGCTTAAGACTCTTAACATCCCTATCGAGGATCTCAATTGGTTCTTCTACGATATGCAGCCTATCGTTAATCTGAACTTCTTCCAGTGGTATGATTAATGAGTCGTCAGCTAAACATTTCTTGAGGTTCGACACATGAAACGTATCATGGATAGCACTTAGTTCCTCAGGCAAATTGAGTCTATATGCTACTGGACCAATCCTTTCAGAGATCTCAAATGGTCCGACATACCTTGGGCTCAATTTTCCTCTTTTCCTAAATCGTACTATTCCTTTTCATGTAGATACCTTTAGAAGCACTTTATCACCAACTTGGAATTCTAAAGGCTTCCTACGATTATCCGCATAACTTTTCTGATGATCTCTGGATACTTTAAGTCTATCTCTAATGATTGCAATCTTGTCGGTAGTTTCCTATACAATATCGGGTCTAGATAGCTGTATGTCTCCAATTTCTAACCAACAAAGGGGTGAACGACACTTGCGTCCATACAAGGCTTCATATGGCGCACACTGAATACTAGTGTGATAGCTATTGCTATAAGAAAACTCGACCAAAGGCAAGTGATTATCCCAACTTCCTCCAAAGTCTAACACGCATTCCCGAAACATGTCTTCTAACGTCTGTATAGTCCGTTCACTTTGCCCATGCGTTTGAGGATGATAGGCAGTGCTCAATTCAATTGCGTACCCAATGCTTTCTGAAGTGACTGCCAAAACCGGGATGTGAAACGGCTATCTCTATCTGATATGATGGAAACTGGAACTCCATGACGTGTAACAATTTCATTGATGTAGATCTAAGCAAGCTTCTCCATCTTATAATCTTCCCGAATCGGTAGGAAATGTAGAGATTTCGTGAATCGATCTACTATAACCCAAATTGAGTCGTACCCCTTGGCAGTTCTCGGTAGCTTGGTTATAAAATCCATGGTTATTTGTTCCCATTTCCACTGGGGAATCTCTGGTTGTTGCAGCAGACCAGATGGATTTTGATATACAGTTTTGACCTTTGAGCAAGTTAAACATTTCCCTACGTACAAGGTAATATCTTTCTTCATTCCTGGCCACCAATAATATTCCCTTAAGTCCTTGTACATCTTATCCGCCCCTGGATGAATTGAATACCTAGACTTGTGGGCTTCCTCCAGAACCGTTTCCCGTATGTTGTTAGCTTTAGGAATCCAAACTCTGTCCTTGAAGTAGTGTATTCCATCAACCTTAGTTTCAAATCTAGCCTCTAAACCATGGAGGGTCTCGTCCTTCAAGTTTTCCGTTTTCATTGCTTCGATCTGAGCTTCGAGAATTCGAGTCTTTAAACTCGTTTGTACAAGCGCTCCCAACGCTCGTACTCGCGAAGGTTTTACCCTTTCCTTTCTACTCAGGGCATCGGTTACTACATTGGCCTTACCTGGGTGGTAACGAGTTTCACAATCATAGTCACTGAGTAACTCTACCCATCTTCTCTGCCTCATATTGAGCATTTTCTGGTCTAGGATATATTGAAGACTCTTATGGTCCATTAAAACAGTGCACTTAGTGCCATACAAACAATGTCTCTAAATCTTTAAAGTGAATACCACAACTCCAAGCTCCAAATCATGTGTGGTATAGTTCTTTTGATGAACCTTTAGTTATCTCGAGGCGTATGCTATAACCTTGTCCTTTTGCATCAATACGCAACCCAAACCTTGATGCGAAGCATCACAATACGCCACAAAATTATCGGTTCCTTCCGGTAATGCTAAAATTGGCGCGTTGCACAGCTTTTGCTTCAATAGCTGAAACGCCTCCTCTTGCGCTTCTCCCCAAACGAATTTCCTATCCTTTTGGGTTAGCGCTGTGAGTGGTTTAGCAATTCTTGAGAAGTTCTCGATGAACCGTCGATAATAACCCGCCAAACCTAGAAAATGACGAATTTATGTTGGGGTCTTTGGGGTTTCCCATTTCTTAATGGCTTCTGTTAATGCCAAAAATCGCACCAAAGGGACAACTTAAGGTCGATGTGGACTTAATCAACTAAAGAAAGGATCTTTAGACGAGATGTGCGACGAGGATAAAAATAAAGAAACAAGGGATTTGATGACGCAAGAAAAACCTCAAACGAGGAAAAAAAGGGATGTCGTCGCTGCACTATGGTCGCCAATCAGGGGCGATATCCTTCGGTACTGGTGTCGATCGTACAGAGATTACAATACAAATGAAGGAAATACTTCAAAATGTAAAGTACAAGTGTTTAAGTGTAAAACAGGTTTTTGTTGTGTGAATACAAAGTGTAATCAACTGTTGGTCGAGGGCTATTGTCGTGCGTCGAGAGCGATACTTGAACTTTCCTTCGAGTGTTCTGGAGTTCGCTGTAAGGTTCTGGCTTTCAGTACTTGATCTCCAAAGTTCGAATGTTCTTTGCTATGAGTTTGGATGATTTTCTCTGCTGTTTGGTGATGTTTGCTGATGTATCTTAGATGTTAACTGATGTCCCTTGATATGAAGATTTACCTTGGTAATTATAGTCTTTGCGTCATTAATTAGCTCCATTAATGCTTTGATCAACGGCTACAACGGCTGGAAACGGTTGCCGGAGTGATTATCCATGATGATCTTCGTCCGTTACGGCTATCGATCGTTAATGGTTGCGTCGGTTATATCCGTTGCTCATTAATGACTTTGATTCCTGCATTAAACACTTAACAAACGTAACAGTCATGGTTAACGTTAGTTCGGTCGAGGTCGCATGGTTCTATGCGACGGTCGTGCGGGACGGGCGATGCTATGGTCGAGCTTCATGAGGGACGTACGACTTACCTTTTACGGGAGATGACGGATGTTTCCTGGGTTCTTGTCGAGACCTTATCTTAATACAAGATTTGGATTATAACGTGCGTCTTACCTGCTCTGGTCGTGGTCGTACGACGTGATTTTTTGCCCAAACAGTTTGCCCCCAAAATTTGAAAATTGAATGTCAAATTTAAGTTTTAAATTTTGCTTGTCGAACGCTTAGACTTGTGACCTGGGTTGAGGGACTTACCTGGTTGTTGTGGAACTGTACCGGTTCGCCGAGAAGTCGGAAAGTTGTGACATCATACTGATGCACGATGATACTTACCAGCTATCGAAGACAGGTGTCGAAGATCTGTGAGGGTATGCGAAAAGATCGGGGACGCGCGGAAATCATCCAGGGATTCGATCGAACCCTGTTTTTCGGTCTAAATAGGGATTTTGATGGATCATTTCCTTATTTCGCCCTTGAAGAGTTTTGTGCTGTGATTTCTTTGCCATTCTTTGTCTGATATCTTCCGAACTTGTGAAAATCTCTGACTTGGTTAGGTTTCTTCGAGGATTAACGCGCCTATAAGTAAGGTACGATTTCTCTGACTTCTGCAACTTTTGTTTAGAAATGTCGAGGGATCCTGAGAGTGTTATTCAAGAGTCATCGGACCTCCAGGACTTTAGAAAGTTAGCGAAAATTCTTGTGTGGGTCGAATTGATCCGTCCAAGACTGATCCGATCAAACGAGTGTCCCGAGGGGTACATCGTAATCTATGAATACCCTTTTAAGATAGGTTTCGAATGGCCTTTTTCTCCTCTGGCCAAGGCGTTTATGTTAGAGTTCGACTTGGCACCGAGTCAGTTGATGCCCCAGTTCTGGCGAGTCGTACGAGTGATCAAGCGTGCTACTAAAAATGGGATTTTCCCATGAATGTACACGATCTCCTCTCGGCTTACCAGGCCAAGATGGACGGATGTCATCGATGTAGTTTACATTCTAGGTTCAAGGGTGATCGCGTTTTGGTCTTTGGGACGGGTGTGAACGACCGTGGGTGGAAGTCTCGATACGTTTTCGTGCATAAGTTGTCCCTTGACTCTGAGAGTGAGTGGATTAGGACGAGCCGGAATACGTCGGGTGAGCCTCGTTATTTCATCTGTCGTGCGCTGTAGATGATTTACATATGATTTTTAACTTGTTTTTTGTATGTTGACAGCCATAAAATTCGAGGTCGTGAAGCCATACGCTAATTCTCAAGCGAAGATCAATTCGTTTTTAGAATTTAGCGTCACCGAAAGGTCTTTCGTCGTGCGGCACTCGGTGGATGACGACGATTTAGAATCTTCAGGAGAGAATCAGGGGGAGAAGCATGAAGAGAAAGGAAGAGAAAGGAAGAGAAGAGGAAGAAGATAAATCGAGAGGAAGGAGAGGGATGATGGGTAAGTTTTACTATCCTTTTCTTCCTATGTTACCTCGAGTATTTTTCCTTTGTGTGCTTTGTAACATCCCTTTTTTCCAGGAGAGTCTCAACCTAAAGTGTTGAATGTTTCTGCTAAGAGAGCAGCTGAGCTGGAGCGTGCTCGTCAGGGCAGAGAGAAGAGGCTAAAAGCCATGTCTGCTGACCATGAAATTCCGAAGAAGACGAGGACGACGACTCCGAGGGAGTCGTCGGCATGGGTTAATGACTCGTCGAGAGTCATTACACCCGAAGAGGTAGGGGTCGCATCTCCCAAGAAGGTGATTGCAGCGACACCCATCAATTCTGCGCCTCCGGCGAAAACGGTGAAGTCCCCGTCTGCCGCGTCGAATCCTTTGTCAACCGACAAGGGCGAGGAACACTCGACGGGAGGGGAGAAGGTCACGACGATCAACTTTACGCTGCCATCGGACTTTATGACAGGTAATGTCCTAGACGGGATGAACCTGTTCCCTCACCTGGATAAATTCCTGCTTCCATCTTTCAGAGAGCGTTTTGAGGGGTTTCCTATCGAGGAGACGGGTGCCATGTAGCTGGCTTGACGTTCATGGTAAGTCTTTCTTTCAAGACTTAGTTTGTCTAGGCCCAGACTTCGTTGTCGTTGTCGTTGTCCACTGATGATGTCTGTCTTTTATGTTTTCGTAGGCACTTCAAGCTTCCTTGGCCTTGTGAAGTGGAACGGCGAAGGTGAAACATCTCTTGTCTGCTGCTCGTGAAAGAGAGAAAGCGGCGCTGGACAGAGCGAGTGCCTCTGCAAGTCATGCTGAGGATTTTTCGAAGCGGCTTGACGATGTTTTAAAACATTTGAAGATCGTTCATCTTGCCAAGGAAGATCTTAGTCATCGTCTGACGCAATCCTTGTCCATGACTGCTGAACAAAGGGAGGAGATGGAAAACATTAAGGAATCATTGGCCGCTGTTTCAAAAGAGGCTGAGGATTAGAAATCCAAGGTAGAGAGTTTGATGAAAGAAGTGCAAACTGCAAAGGATGAGGGTAAGTCGGTTTTTTCCATAGCTCGTCTGACTGCTCGGGCGGCAATCATGCGACGACATTTGCTGGGGAAAGATCCTCTTGCTTCGGCGAAGGAGGAGCTGGACATCTACCTGAATGGTGTCGGGACCGAGAGAGATCTTGACTCGGACGATGAGAAGGATGCTGAGGAGGAGGTGGCAGGCGAAAGCCTTCAGGACGGGACTTCGGGCATGAATGCGACGGATGCTCCTCCTTTAATTTAAGAATTTTATTTTGTTTGCTTTGCTGCTCGATCGTTGGTGGTCGAGCGTGTACCTGGCGATCTTTTTAGATGCATTTTTTGTTTGAACTTGTGCTTTATTCAAATCACATTGGTTGATCATAAAATACATATGAAATCATGCGACTAAGGCATTCATTGTAATACAATGATAAGAACGTAAAACAAATATAAAAACACGCGATTAAAGCATCCATTCAGGGTATGAAAGCTAAGAGACTTAAAGATAAGTTGTTTTAGGCTTTGCAATTGTACGACGAGACCGTATGAGGAATTCGCGTCGTATGCCCCTGTGGAGGGACAGTCAGGGAAGAAAATCTTGATTGTTTATGTCGTGCGATTCTGCGAATTTAAAGTCATCTAGTGGATTTAATGATTACTGTCGTGCGATTCTGCGATAAAACGATGTCGGGGGTTGGTCGTTGGCTAGCCAACGACCCTCCGATGCTTAAGTTAGTAAACGTTTTGTGAGAAAAAATCGTATGAAAAAGAGTTAGAGAACGTACCTTTTCAGATTCTCTCTATTTGCCCCCTGTCATTTTTTACCTTATTCTTTTTGGGAGCAAAAGACAGGTTTTAAATGACAGAACGACACGACGATCCTGTCAAAAGCTTGATCTTGCGACTTCAGTTTATTTCCGAGGCTTCAAGGTAGACTTGTATCACTCACGGGCGACTTTTGGCTCGCTTTTGATCTCCTGGATTCCCCAAGGCGTAGGGAATTTCAACATTTGATGATATATCGAAGGAACGGCTTTCATATCGTGGATCCATGGTCGTCCTAAGATGATGTTATAGGCCGACGCACAATCGATGACACTGAACTTGGTCTGCTTGTTGACTCCTCCGGCATAGACGGGCAAGATTATCTCTCCGAAGGTGCTCGTCGCTTCTCCATTGAAACCGACCAAAGTCGTCGAACGTCGGGTGATTTCCGAACGATCGATTCCCATGGCTTTGATGGTGTTGAGAAAAATAACATTTGCTGAGCTGCCCCCGTCGATTAAGACTCGACGCGTTAGAAAGTTACCGACTGTGATCTGAATGATCAACCCGTCGTGATGCTTCTAATACGAGTCGCCAAGGTCGACGTGGTCGAACACAATCTTCATGGCTTCTAGCTCCAAATCTCCTTTGGGTCTAGACGAGCGAGGAATAGGCCGATCGTCGGGTGCCTGACTTGCATGACGCTTGGCCGCGGAATACGTCAGACCACATACGTCTGAACCACCGGTGATGTAATTGACGACTTTCATGTGCTCGGGGGTTGACGGTCGATGGCTATTAGCTGGAACAGCGACATCGTCGATGATATCCTTGAGATTTCCTTTCGGAAAATGATACGCCAACTCCTTCTTCAATGCGATACAATCGTCTGTCGCATGGTGTAATAACCAGGTATTTTATTTAATTTAAAATATAAGACTTTTATAAGTTTATATGGGTATTTTAAGGAACGAGAAGTTAAGGGGTAAGTTTTAATTTTAATGGAAGTTTAGGGGTATATTTTGTTAAATGGAACAAGTTTAAGGTTCATTTGGAAAATTGGTGACACCTCCTGTTAGCCAACAACCGACTTTCATTCTATATTAGGATGAGGTGTCCTCTTGTTACCATTTTTAGCAAAAGTGAAGTGTGTGTGTGCATATGTGGTGTTTTCGGTTTTAGAGAGAGAGTGAGAGAGGTCGAAGGAAGCTAAGGAAGAGGAAGAAGTACCTATTTTATTGCAGCTGAGTTTAAGATTCAATTCATCTGAAACAACAAGGTATTAATCCATTCAAGTCGTTACTTTTATGTATAATAGGTTTTACATGAACTTTAGAAGTGGGTTATGTTATTTTTAGAAGGTATATGAATTCTGGGTTTGGAATAGTGTTCTAATGGTGATATAAAACATATCTGCAAAGTTACATAAACATGCATAGTATAAAACTGCAAAAATCTGGGTTTTAGGATGAAACAGTAGACTGAGATATTTCATCGAAGTCGCAGTAGGCTAATATTCATCGAAGTCGCAGTAGGCTATTATTCATCGAAGTCGCAATAGACGACTGCAACATTCATCGGAGTCGCAATAGTTGGTTGCGACTTGGGTATGAAGTCGCAATGGTCGTTTGCGACTTGGCCTGGAATCGCAGTAGTTGATTGCGATTCGGGGTTGGAATCGCAATAGAGGGTTGCGACTCCAGGGTGGAATCGCAATGGAGGGTTGCGACTTAGGGTGAAATCGCAATAGTGGGTTGCGACTCCATGGTGGAATCGCAATATTGGGTTGCGACTTCAGGGTGGGATCGCAATAGGAGATTGCGACTTGGTACTGTTCATTGCGACTTTAGTTGAGAATTTTGTAAGTTTAAGTATTAAAAGAGATATTTGGTATTTTATCTGATTTCAGATTTGGTGAAAGATCGACGTACGTGAGTTATCTTGGAAGGGTTTTTGTGATAAAAACAAGGTGAGTTTTTATTTGAAATATTTTCAAATGGAATACATATATGTGATTTAATGTAATATGGTGCATATAGTGTTTATATGAATATTACATTGTATGAGTACTAGTTGGCCGGGCTTAGGACCGGTGAAAGTTGGCTGTATTTAGTACAGCGGTGTAAATTAATTAATTGGCTTGCTACCAATTAATATGGCCAAGGAAAAGAAAAGAGATAGAGATGGAAAGATACATGGTGCATGAGTCATATTTGGTATTCTTACGTGAATTATGTGCAAATGTTTTCTTTTACTAACGGGGATTTTTCTCACTAGACCTCAAGGTCTAACCCTCATTTTTGTTTTAAAATATGTATTCCAGGTCATGGAGCAAACAAGAGACAATGATAGGATTTATCATGTTAGCTTTTGTGGATGTTGAATGATTATGAAGACTTCAGTTATAATTAGTAGTTGTTATGTATTTTACTTTATTCGAAAAAGTTTGTACTGAAAGACCTAATTGTAGAATTTAAGGGACCGTATTTGGATTATAATATGTTATTTTGTGGTGAATTATATGAAACTTGTATGTTGGGATTAAGGGATGTTACAAATGGTATCAGAGCACTAGTTTAAGAGATTTAGGTATTAGTATCTGTACCTAGACTTAAACTGCATGCGAAGTAGGAGGTCCTTGTTATTTTAGAACCTTGGGATGATAAATATAAAAAGGTAGAAGGAACCTCATGTAAGGTAATTTCAGATTACACCTGGCCAGTGTAATTATGATCTTACAGGTACATGTTGGAACCAGAATACTTTATTATAAGGGGTATGTGCTTATGTGTATATTAACCTTGTTTGAATCAACAGAATGGCAAGTGGAACGAGACGAACAAACCGAGAAGGGGAAGGGAATCCGAATAGATCTAATCCAACAACCGGTGGAAGGGGAAGAGGGGGAGAAAGAGGTAGAGGTAGGTCAGGGGCGAGGCACAGAGTTTGTTACGCGAAACGACCTAGCGAATGAAATGGGAAGACTTCAGGCAAATATACAAGCTATGTTTAACCAGACTCACCATTCGGAAACAGAAATACCAGACCCTACCCTTGAAAACGAAGTGCCTATCGCACCTATTGTCACATCAGCACCCAGAAAGTGTGATTATAAAATGTTTTTAAGCTGTAAACCACCCAATTATGGAGGGGACAGAGATCCAGTAAAAGCAATGCGATGGCTGAAGGAGGTTGAAGCTGTATTTAAGACCAGTAAATGCGCGGAAGAAGATAAAGTGTTATATGGAACAACAATGTTGAAAGCAGATGCCTTGTATTGGTGGGAATCCCTTATTGACTCTGAAGGACCTGAAGTATATTCAACTTTTACTTGGGGCGAATTCTCGAGAGCATTTAAGGAACAGTTTTGCCCGCAAGCCGCAGTTAGACAGTTGGAAGAGGAATTCTTGAGCCTACAGCAAGGAAATTTATCGGTAAGAGACTACACAGCCCGTTTCTTGGAAAAGTCGCGTTTCGGAGAATATTACGTTGCCACAGAAAAGATGAAGATGGAAAGGTATGTATTCGGATTGAATTCGGAGATTAGAAAGTTGGTAACTGCAGCACGACCTAATACGTTTTCAGAAGCAGTCAATGCTGCGGAAAATGTGGAGCGAGACAATAAGAGGGATGTTGGGGATAAGAGTGTGGGAAAGAGAAAATGGGAAGGACAACCACACGATGTGAAGAAGTCTGGATTTCAGCGATTTGATAGTCATCCACCTTTTAGAGCAGCTGAAAGACCTTGCCCAAAGTGCCACCGTTTCCACCAAGGAAACTGTCAAGTAGATCCTAGAAACTGTTATAAGTGCGGGAAGTTTGGACACATTGCTAAAGATTGTAGGGTGGTTAGATTTTGTTATTCATGCAATTCGCCAGATCATCTTCAATCAGATTGTCCAATGGGAAGAATACCATCGGGTGGCACGTCAACAAGAGCATCGGGTGTTAGACCAACAGTACCGAGGTCAGAGCCAGCAAGAGCAAGAGGCCGTTCATTTCAGATGACTGCAAATGAAGCGGAGGAAACTCCGGACGTAGTTACAGGTACATTCTTAATAAATTCCACACGTGCTAAGGTGTTATTTGATTCTGGTGCAAACCGATCGTTTGTGTCTCCTTCATTTGCTGCTTACATGTGTTTAAAGCCAAAAGTGTTAGATCATGCTTTATTGGTAGATACGGCAAATGAAAATCAAGTACCAGTTAAAGAAGTATTTGATAGTTGCGTGATAGATATAGAAGGGTGTGGAGTACCGATCCAGTTATTTCCAATAGCCCTGGTAGAGTTTGATGTGGTAGTGGGAATGGACTGGTTAGCCGAGAACCAAGCTAATATAAATTGTGATAAGAAGTTAATAAACGTTGTGTTACCTGAAAAAGGGCCGGTAGTGATTTATGGCGATCGTAGAAATTATCAGTATAATCTTATTAACATGATAAAAGCCCGTAAGTGTGTTAGTAAAGGTTGTCAGAGTTACTTAGCTTATGTAATAGATACTAAGCTAGAGAAGCGTAAGTTGGAAGACATTCCAATTGTTAGTGATTTTCCAGAAGTATTTCCTGAAGACTTGAACAGTCTTCCGCCCGTTAGACAGGTAGAGTTCGGTATAGATCTAATTCCTGGAGCCAACCCTGTAGCCCGTGCACCGTATCGTTTGGCGCCTCCGGAAATGAAAGAAATGATGGCACAACTGCAAGATCTATCCGATAAGGGTTTCATCAGACCAAGTTCTTCACCGTGGGGAGCACCAGTATTATTTGTGAAAAAGAAGGATGGTTCGATGAGAATGTGTATCGACTACAGAGAATTGAATAAACGCACGATCAAAAACAAGTATCCTCTACCTAGAATTGATGACCTCTTCGATCAATTAGTTGGAGCATGTTGTTTCTCCAAGATTGATTTAAGATTCGGTTATCATCAGTTGAAGGTCAAAGAAGAAGACGTGTTGAAAACTGCTTTTCGCACCAGGTACGGTCACTATGAGTTTCTAGTAATGCCATTTGGATTGACAAACGCTCCAGCCGCCTTTATGGATTTAATGAATCGGGTATGTAAGCAATATCTTGATAAATTCGTCATTGTATTTATCGATGATATACTTATTTATTCCCGGTCCAAAGAGGATCATGCACGACATCTTCGTTTGATTTTGGAATTATTGAAGAAAGAAAAGTTGTATGCGAAATTTTCAAAGTGTGAATTCTGGTTGCGGGAAGTTCAGTTTTTGGGGCATATAGTTTCTGAAAAGGGTATACAAGTCGATCCGATGAAAGTGGAAGCAGTTGAAAAATGGGAACCACCAAAGACAGCAACAGAAGTACGAAGTTTTCTGGGTTTGGCCGGCTACTACCGAAAGTTTATAAAAGATTTCTCTCGTATTGCCACACCGTTGACGAAACTGACTCGGAAGAATCTGAAGTTCGAATGGAAGGCAGAACAGGACGAGGCATTCAGGATATTAAAGGAGAAACTCTGCAGCGCACCGATATTAGCATTGCCAGAAGGTTCGGATGATTTTGTGGTCTATAGTGATGCTTCTAAGTTAGGTTTGGGATGTGTACTCATGCAACGTGGAAAAGTAATTGCCTATGCTTCTCGTCAATTAAAGGATCATGAAAGGCAATATCCTACCCACGATATGGAACTTGCAGCGGTTGTCTTTGCATTGAAGATTTGGAGACATTATCTGTATGGTTCCAAATGTCAAATTTTTACTGATCATAAGAGTCTTCAACATCTTTTTGATCAAAAGGAACTGAATATGAGGCAAAGAAGGTGGCTAGAGTTAGTGAATGATTATGATTGTGAAATCCTTTATCACCCAGGAAAAGCGAATGTGGTGGCAGATGCACTAAGTCGACAAGAAAGAAGTGGAACGATAAAGGCGATATCTTTAAGAACTGAACTTCTTCCAAACATTTTTGACGAATTACTGAAGTGCCAAGTAGATGCTTATCAAGAAGAAAGTTTGAAATCTGAACGGTTGGTTGGGATATCAGCATTGCTTGGTCAAGATAACCGTGGGTTGTTGTGTTTGGGGAATAGGATTTGGGTACCTCGTTTGGGTGGATTACGTGATCGTGTACTGCAAGAAGCTCATCAATCTCGATTCGCCATTCATCCACGTACAAATAAAATGTATAGAGATTTGAAACAATTCTATTGGTGGCCGGGGATGAAAAGAAGTATTGCTAAGCATGTGGAAGACTGCATTACCTGCAAGAAAGTAAAGATTGAGCATCAGAAACCGTTTGGTCAGTTACAACGCTTAGATATTCCAGTGTGGAAATGGGATCAGATCACAACTGATTTCATTACCAAGTTACCAAGAACTTCAAAGGGATTCGATTCTATTTGGGTGATTGTGGATAGGTTGACGAAGTCTGCTCATTTCTTGCCGATAAAAGAAACCGATTCTTTGGAACGTTTGGCCAAACTGTACATTAATAAAATAGTAACTCGACATGGAGTACCAATTTCGATTATTTTTGATCGAGATAGTCGTTTTACTTCTAGATTCTGGAGAAGCTTTCAAAAAGAGATGGGAACACAAATCAAGTTGAGTACAGCATATCATCCACAGACTGATGGACAAAGCGAAAGAACAATCCAGACGTTAGAAGATATGCTTCGGGCTTGTATAGTTGATTTTGGAGGATCATGGGATAAACATTTGCCTTTGATAGAGTTCGCCTACAACAACAGTTATCATTCTAGTATTCAGGCGGCACCGTTTGAAGTATTGTATGGTAGGAAATGCCGAACGCCTTTGTGTTGGAATGAAGTGGGGGAAAAGCAGTTAGCAGGGCCAGAAATAGTACAATTAACAGCAGATAAGATTACTCAATTCCGGGATAGATTGAAAACGGCACAATACAGACAGAAAAGTTATGCAGATCGACGCCGGAAACCGTTAGAATTTCAGGTTGGGGAATTTGTGATGTTAAAAGTTTCACCTTGGAATGGAGTCATACGTTTCGGGAAGCAAGGTAAACTCAGTCCGCGGTATATTGGGCCATTTGAAATTACAGAAAGAATTGGTGAAGTAGCATACAGATTGGATCTTCCATTGGAATTGAGCAGGATTCACAACGCGTTTCATGTGTCGAATTTTCGAAAGTGTTTGGTATCACCAGATCAGGCAGTATCTCTACCGGATATACAAGTGGATGAAAAGTTGAACTATGTGGAGGAACCGGAAGCGATAGTTGATCACAAGGTTAAAGTATTGAGGAATAAGGAGATCAGGCAGGTAAAGGTTCAATGGAAACATCATAGGGGTCAGGATGCGACATGGGAATCAGAGTCGGAGATGAGAGCCAAATACCCTCATCTGTTCACTTGACTGAATTCCGGACGGAATTCTTTTAAGGGGGAGATGTTGTAATAACCAGGTATTTTATTTAATTTAAAATATAAGAATTTTATAAGTTTATATGGGTATTTTAAGGAACGAGAAGTTAAGGGGTAAGTTTTAATTTTAATGGAAGTTTAGGGGTATATTTTGTTAAATGGAACAAGTTTAAGGTTCATTTGGAAAATTGGTGACACCTCCTGTTAGCCAACAACCGACTTTCATTCTATATTAGGATGAGGTGTCCTCTTGTTACCATTTTTAGCAAAAGTGAAGTGTGTGTGTGCATATGTGGTGTTTTCGGTTTTAGAGAGAGTGAGAGAGGTCGAAGGAAGCTAAGGAAGAGGAAGAAGTACCTATTTTATTGCAGCTGAGTTTAAGATTCAATTCATCTGAAACAACAAGGTATTAATCCATTCAAGTCGTTACTTTTATGTATAATAGGTTTTACATGAACTTTAGAAGTGGGTTATGTTATTTTTAGAAGGTATATGAATTCTGGGTTTGGAATAGTGTTCTAATGGTGATATAAAACATATCTGCAAAGTTACATAAACATGCATAGTATAAAACTGCAAAAATCTGGGTTTTAGGATGAAACAGTAGACTGAAATATTTCATCGAAGTCGCAGTAGGCTAATATTCATCGAAGTCGCAGTAGGCTATTATTCATTGAAGTCGCAATAGACGACTGCGACATTCATCGGAGTCGCAATAGTTGGTTGCGACTTGGGTATGATGTCGCAATGGTCGTTTGCGACTTGGCTTGGAATCGCAGTAGTTGATTGCGATTCGGGGTTGGAATCGCAATAGAGGGTTGCGACTCCAGGGTGGAATCGCAATGGAGGGTTGCGGCTTAGGGTGAAATCGCTATAGTGGGTTGCGACTCCATGGTGGAATCTCAATATTGGGTTGCGACTTCAGGGTGGGATCGCAATAGGAGATTGCGACTTGGTACTGTTCATTGCGACTTAAGTTGAGAATTTTGTAAGTTTAAGTATTAAAAGAGATATTTGGTATTTTATCTGATTTCAGATTTGGTGAAAGATCGACGTACGTGAGTTATCTTGGAAGGGTTTTTGTGATAAAAATAAGGTGAGTTTTTATTTGAAATATTTTCAAATGGAATACATATATGTGATTTAATGTAATATGGTGCATATAGTGTTTATATGAATATTACATTGTATGAGTACTAGTTGGCCGGGCTTAGGACCGGTGAAAGTTGGCTGTACAAAGGGACAGTGGTGTTGGCTGTATTTAGTACAGCGGTGTAAATTAATTAATTGGCTTGCTACCAATTAATATGGCCAAGGAAAAGAAAAGAGATAGAGATGGAAAGATACATGGTGCATGAGTCATATTTGGTATTCTTACGTGAATTATGTGCAAATGTTTTCTTTTACTAAAGGGGATTTTTCTCACTAGACCTCAAGGTCTAACCCTCATTTTTGTTTTAAAATATGTATTCCAGGTCATGGAGCAAACAAGAGACAATGATAGGATTTATCATGTTAGCTTTTGTGGATGTTGAATGATTATGAAGACTTCAGTTATAATTAGTAGTTGTTATGTAGTTTACTTTATTCGAAAAAGTTTGTACTGAAAGACCTAATTGTAGAATTTAAGGGACCGTATTTGGATTATAATATGTTATTTTGTGTTGAATTATATGAAACTTGTATGTTGGGATTAAGGGATGTTACACATGGCCATGATCGACATGGAAGTCACACAACTTTGATTTGTCTTTTTTTAGCATCGTCCAGGTCGGACTTCTTTGGCCATCGAATGGTCGCTTGGGAACTTTTCAGAGCTTCGACTAGGTCCTTTATAGATCCTTTGAATCTGTAAGAGGATATCTTGGGGTACTGAGTGAACTTAGTCGCGGTCTTGGCTTCTGCTTTCGTCTTGAAACGAACATTTGAATTTTGGCGCGCTGGCTCTATTCTGGAAACAGCCTTTGTCTTGAACTCTGGCTTTCTGACGCCTAACGACTTCTTGTCGTCAGTGTGCTTGCGACGAAAGGCGACATCATTCTCGACCTTCATATATGCTAAGGTTCGAGCTCGGACGTCTTCGAAAGTCTCTGGGGGATACTTGGTCAGAACGATGTATAGACCCGAACTATCGTTCAGACCACGCTTATAAGCTTCGATCACAGTTTTGATGTCACAATTGCGGATACTGATCATTTTGGCAGTGAATCTGTTGAAATAACTTGGAATAGACTCGTTGGTCTTCTGCACGACATAATACAGATCACTAGTCTGCTTTTCCATCTTGCGACTGCTGGCGAATTGCCGGGAGAATTGGTTGACCAATTCGGCGAACGACCCGATAGATTTGGGTTTGAGATTGATCAACCTCTGGAGAGCTGGACCGGTGAGAGTCGCCCCGAAACTCTTGCACATGCATACTTCCTGGTACATGTGTGGAATCGAGATTGTCCACATGAGCTGCTTATACTGCGCGACATGCTCGGTTGGATCAGTCATACCCGAATACTTGGGAGTGAAGGCAGGAATGTTATACTTCTTTAGGACCTCGACGGTGGCGATCTCATCGATGAAGGGCGACGCCTGATACCCCGAGCGAGGCTCGACGTCGACAGGCACGGCTGCCCCTGGCAACTTGGCGAGCAAGGACAGGACGCGCTCATTTTGGTCTTCTAACATCTTCAAACGTTGGGCGACGGGATCGTTAAGATCAGGATTTGCCCTTGTCGAGGGATTAGTCCCTGGACTAGTGCCATTACCATGCGACGAACCATTGGTGTCCCCATTGAACGGGACAAAATATGGCTGCGACCCATAGTGCAATTGTTGCGGTCCATTCTGAAACGGCTGCGATCCTTGCTGGAAAGGTTGTGATCCACCGTGGAGTGGCTGAGATCCACCTTGAGGTCCATTCTGAAATGGCTGCTGAAATGGTTGCGACCCCTGCTGGAAAGGCTGCGACCATTGTAATGGTTGGGACCCATTATTCACGGGTGGTGGCTTTATGTGCTGAGGAGGAACTGTCCCAAACTGAGGATTTTGGTTGAACGGCCCTGGTTGTTGATTCTGCATGAACGGTCCTGGATGTTGATTCTGCGCGGATGAACCTGGATTCGGGACAAATGGTCTAGGGCCATTCTGGTCGAACGATCTTGGAATTGGGTTCTGCACGAACGGCCTAGGACCATTTTGAGGTCCAAGAGGATTTCTTAACCGCGCGATCTCCTTAGCTCCTCTGCGATTCTGCTCTGCCATTGCATTGAGATGATTCCTGGCGACTTCGAGTTCCTTATACATCTGAGCAACAGCTTGCTGCGGATTTCCAGGGGCTGCCATTGTTCCTGCAATAGAGAGTAGAAAAAACTCCAAGAAACTGTTAGTAGGGTGCACGTTCGTCGAGGATTTTCTCTAAATGTAGTCCCATGGATGGCGCCAAACTGTTAATGCCAAAAATCGCACCAAAGGGACAACTTAAGGTCGATGTGGACTTAATCAACTAAAGAAAGGATCTTTAGACGAGACGTGCGACGAGGATAAAAATAAAGAAACAAGGGATTTGATGAAGCAGGAAAAACCTCAAACGAGGAAAAAACCTGCAGACGACAGGGGATGTCGTCGCTGCACTATGGTCGCCAATCAGGGGCGACATCCTTCGGTACTGGTGTCGATCGTACAGAGATTACAATACAAATGAAGGAAATACTTCGAAATGTAAAGTACAAGTGTTTAAGTGTAACAACAGGTGTTTGTTGTGTGAATACAAAGTGTAATCAACTGTTGGTCGAGGGCTGTTGTCATGCGTCGAGAGCGATACTTGAGCTTTCCTTCGAGTGTTCTTGAGTTCGCTGTAAGGTTCTAGCTTTCAGTACTTGATCTCCAAAGTTCGAATGTTCTTTGCTATGAGTTTGGATGATTTTCTCTGCTGTTTGGTGATGTTTGCTGATGTATCTTAGATGTTAACTGATGTCCCTTGATGTGAAGATTTAGCTTGGGATTTTTCAGTCTTTGCGTCATTAATTAGCTCCATTAATGCTTTGATCAACGGCTACAACGGATGGAAACGGTTGCCGGAGTGATTATCCATGATGATCTTCGTCCGTTACGGCTATCGATCGTTAATGGTTGCGTCGGTTATATCCGTTGCTCCTTAATGACTTTGATTCCCGCATTAAACACTTAACAGACGTAACAATCATGGTTAACGTTAGTTCGGTCGAGGTCGCATGGTTCTATGCGACGGTCGTGCGGGACGGGCGATGCTATGGTCGAGCGTCATGAGGGACGTATGACTTACCTTTTACGGGAGACGACAGATGTTTCCTGGGTTCTTGTCGAGACCTTATCTTAATACAAGATTTGGATTATAACGTGCGTCTTACCTGCTCTGGTCGTGGTCGTACGACGTGATTTTTTGCCCAAATAGCTTCCACTTTAGCCGGGTCCACGTGAATTCCTTTCTCTACAACCACGTGACCAAGAAAGTGTACTTCCCGAATCCAAAATTCGTACTTTGAGAATTTGGCGTACAACTTCTGATCCTTGAGTAGTCCTAGTATTATCCTTAGATGCTGCTCGTGATCCTCCTTACTCCGTGAGTAGATCAATATGTCATCGATAAACACGATCACAAACTTTTCAAGGTATGGTCTGCATACCCTGTTCATCAAATCCATGAACACAGCTGGTGCATTCGTTAACCCGAAGGGCATAACTAAGAACTCGTAGTATCCATATCGTGTCCTAAAAGCTATCTTAGGGATATCCTCTTCACGTACTCTCAGCAGATGATATCCTGATCGAAGATCAATCTTTGAGAAATAAGTTGCACCCTGCAACTGGTCGAATAAATCATCTATTCGAGGAAGAGGATATCGATTCTTGATCATTAACTTGTTCAGCTCCCCAAGGTGAAGAACTTGGCCAAATAAATTCCTTGTCCAGATGTTCTTGGAGTTGACTTGACAATTCTTGCATTTCGGCAGGTGCTAAACGATACGGTGCCTTAGCTACGGGTGCTGCTCCATGTAATACCTCGGGTAAGTTCGTTAGTTAAAACCCCTTTCCGTTAAAATCAGTTAACTTTGTAATAGTGTGTTTAGGGTAAAAATTGGGTTAAATTATAAGTTAGGGGTGTTTTAGTCATTAGTGAAGAGTTTAGGGGCTGAAATGGTAAATGTGAGTGGATATTATCTAAAGAAAGATCATATATTATCATAACCCATAAATCAGTGTGTGCAAGTGTGTGTGTGTTTAGAGGGAAAAAAAAAGAAAGAAAAGGAAGGGTTATGGCTCCATTTGGTCGACTTAGAAGTGATTTGAAGGTATGTTCCTTTGTAAATTATGTCTATAATTGCTAGTTAATGGTACCTATCGGAGTAGAATAGTCGAAATCATATCTGGTAATATTTTCTGTTGAATCTGGGTAAAAAGTATGCAAACCGACAGTAGTTTCTGGATAGAATGAAGGTTTCTGGGTACTTTTGTTGATAGTATCCGGATGGTGTTCTAAAGGTGTCCGGACGAGTCGATTATCTGGGTAAGTCATTATTTCCATACTTTCCGGATAAAATAAGATACCGGATGGTATCCGGGTTACCTTAGTTCCCGGGTGTTGTCCGGATTATTATGTCGTCCGGAAAAGTGATGTTGTCCGGATTGTATAGGTTGTACGGAAAATTCTTGCTGTCCGGAAAAGTTGTGTTGTCCGGATAACTTGTGGTATCCGGATACTTTAGCTGTTTGGTCATTTTTGAGAGGATTGATGCTGTTAGTTGTCCAGGAACACTGAGTTTGTTGAACTATTGGATAGAGTATGAATGAGGACTGGTTGTGCTGTTGATTTGACTTACGTCGGGTTTGGGGAAGACAATTGAGGATAAGAGTTAGATAGATCTATCTAGACTTCTTAGCTTAGCAAGTCTTATGTGGTCAATGTGGTAAAAAAATACTTGTATATGATTGTTTCAGATCCTGTGAATTTGGATTGAAAGCGGGATCGTTTTCAGAAGAGCTAAAGAGCATTTTGATAAAGCAAACATGTGAGTTTTACTTCAAAATGTTTTTAAACTAGAATACATATACGTATAGATTGAAAAGGTGATAGATAATGTGATTAGATGTTCATAAATGACAATATGATATATTGAGATATATATTGTATTTATATGTGCATTACACTACACGAGTATACGTTAGCCGAAATTCTAGTCGGCGGTGTTTGCTGTAGTTGTTGTACAGCGGTGTTGCTGTAGTTGTTGTACAGCGGTGTTAGCTGTAGTTGTTGTACAGTGGATTAGTTGGCTCGCAACCAACTAACATGGCCAGGAGAAATGAGAATGAGAAAGAGGATGAGTTAAACACAGTGCACGAGTCTTGATTGATATTTAATTATGTGTGATATATGTGTGTTTATATAAATGGGTTTTATAATGATTGTGAAATGACAGGGATTTTCTCACTTAGACCGCTAGGTCTAACCCTCATTTTGTTTTAAAAATATGTATTCCAGGTGGCGAATCGGGTAAGGGCAAGTGTATAGAGTAACTGGTGGATAGCTTTTGTGAAGACTTTTGTTATGACGACTTAGATGTGTTTTTGTACTTATGGCTTTGTTGTTAGTCATAATGTAAATTATTCAGTCAAAAAGTTTGTACTGAATTACTTATTATATTTAGTAAGACTATGGGACCGAATATGAAATATGATGTATCTTAGAGGCGAAATTATGTTATGAAATGTATGTTATTTGTATATATGGAAACCGGGATGTTACAGATGGTATCAGAGCCCTAGTTTAAGGGATTTAGGTATTAGTATCTGTACCTAGACTTAAACCGCATGTGAAGTAGGATGTCCCTATTATTGTAGAACCTTGGGATGTTAAATATAAAAAGGTAAAAGGAACATCATGTAAGGTAATTTCATTATTACACCTGGCCAGTGTAATTGTGATCTTACAGGTACATGTTTGAACTGGAATACCTTGTTATATGGGGTATGTGCTTATGTGTATATTAACCTTGTCTGAATCAACAGAATGGCAAGTGGTACTAGACAAACGAATCGGGAAGGAGGAGGAAATCCGAATAGAACAAACCCAACAGCCGGAGGAAGGGGAAGAGGGGGAGAAAGAGGTAGAGGTAGAACTGGAGGCAGAGTCTAGGGGCGCGACACGGAATTTGTTACAAGAGACGATTTATCAGCGGAAATGGGAAGATTACAAGCCAACATCCAAGCTATGTTCAACCAAACTCATAATACTGAAACAGATAGACCAGATCCTTCATGTGAAGAAGAGATGCCTATTACTCCTATTGTTGTACCAGTAATGAAAAAGTGTGATTATAAAATGTTCCTCAGTTGTAAGCCTCCTACTTACTCAGGAGACCGGGACCCAGTGAAAGCGATGAGATGGCTGAAGGAAATAGAAGCTATCTTCAAAACTAGTAAGTGTGCTGAGGAAGACAGAGTACTTTATGGAACCGCGATGTTGAAGGGCGATGCTTTATACTGGTGGGAAGCGCATATGTCATCAGGAGAGCCTGACATATATTCTACCTTCTCCTGGGAGGAATTTGTTATAGCTTTCAGGAAACAATTTTGTCCTCATGCAGTGATCAAACAATTGGAAGGGGAACTCATGAACTTACAGCAAGGGAACTTATCAGTTCGGGACTACACCGCTAGTTTTCTAGAAAAATCTCGATTCGCGGAATACTACGTTGCCACGGAGGCAATGAAGACGGAAAGGTTTATCTTCGGGTTAAATTCAGATGTCAGAAAGCTAGTAACTGCAAAAGGACCCGTTACCTTCTCAGTCGCGGTAGATGTCGCGGAAGATGTGGAGCGGGATAATAGGAGGGGTGCTGGTGATAAAGGTATGGGGAAGAGAAAGTTGGAAGGACCACAGTATGACCCGAAGAAGTCCAGGTTTCAGATATACGATAACCGCCCGCCGTTTCGACCAACAGAAAAACCTTGTCCAAAGTGCAACCGTGTTCACCAAGGAAATTGTCAAGTTGACCCTCAAATTTGTTATAAGTGTGGGAAGACCGGGCATATTGCTAAAAACTGTCCAGTAACGCGGCTTTGTTTCTTATGTAATTCTCCGGATCACATTCAGTCGGATTGTCCGCGGGGAAGAATACAGCAGGGTGGTACATCAGGAAGACCAGCGGTTGTTAGACCAGTAGTGCCAAGACTAGAACCACCAAGAACAAGGGATCGTACTTTTCAGATGACAGCAAAAGAAGCGGAGGAAACTCCGGATGTGGTTACAGGTACATTTTTCAAAAACTCTACACGTGCGAAAGTGTTATTTGACTCCGGTGCAAACCGATCGTTTGTGTATCCTTCATTTGCTGCTTATATGCATTTAAACCCTAAAGTATTAGATCATGCTTTGATGGTAGATACGGCAAATGATAAACAAGTGTCGGTTAATGAAGTTTTTGATAAGTGTGTGATAAATATCGAGGGATGCGAAGTACCTATACAATTATTCCCTGTAGCCTTGATCGAGTTTGATGTGGTAGTGGGAATGGATTGGTTAGCTGAGAATCAGGCTAACATAGTTTGTGATAAGAAAATAATTAATGTTGTCTTACCTGAGAGAGGACCGGTAGTCATTTATGGTGATCGTAGCAATCATCAGTCTTTCCTTATATCTATGATAAAAGCCCGTAAGTGTGTTAATAAGGGTTGCCAGAGTTACTTAGCTTATGTGATAGATATTAAGCCAGAAAAGAATAAGTTGGAAGATATTCCGATTGTTAGTGAATTTCCTGAAGTGTTCCCTGAAGACTTGAATAGTCTTCCGCCCGTTAGACAAGTAGAGTTTGGTATAAATCTGATTCCTGGAGCCGCTCCTATTGCTCGTGCACCGTATCGTCTGGCACCTCCAGAGATGAAAGAAATGATGGTACAACTACAAGACCTATCTGATAAGGGATTCATCAGACCCAGTTCTTCTCCGTGGGGTGCACCAGTTTTGTTTGTGAAAAAGAAGGATGGTTCGATGAGAATGTCTATCGACTACCGGGAACTGAATAAGCGCACGATCAAGAACAAGTATCCGCTTCCTAGAATTGATGACCTGTTTGATCTACTAGTTGGAGCTTTCTATTTCTCCAAGATTGATTTGAGATCTGGTTATCACCAGCTGAAGGTTAAAGAAGAAGACGTTCTGAAAACTGCTTTTCGCACACGATATGGTCACTATGAATTCTTAGTGATGCCTTTTGGATAGACGAACGCTCCAGCTGCTTTTATGGATTTAATGAATCGGGTATGTAAGCCGTATCTCGATAAATTTGTAATTGTATTTATCGATGATATACTTATCTATTCTCGATCCAAGGAAGAGCACGTGCAACATCTTCGTCTGATTCTGGAATTACTAAAGAAAGAAAAGTTGTATGCTAAATTTTCGAAATGTGAATTCTGGCTACGAGAAGTTCAGTTTTCGGGGCATGTAGTTTCTGAGAAAGGCATTCAAGTTGATCCGATGAAAGTGGAAGCGATTGAAAAGTAGGAACCGCCGAGAACGCCAACCGAAGTACGTAGTTTTCTGGGTTTAGCCGACTACTATCGAAAGTTTATAAAAGACTTCTCTCGTATCGCGACGCCTTTGACTAAGCTGACCCGGAAGAATCTAAAGTTTGAATGGAAAGCAGAACAGGATGAAGCATTCCGGATATTGAAAGAGAAACTTTGCAACGCGCCGATTTTGTCACTACCTGAAGGTTCTGAAGACTTTGTTGTTTACAGTGATGCTTCCAAACTGGGATTGGGTTGTGTACTTATGCAGCGTGGAAAGGTTATTGCTTATGCTTCTCGTCAACTAAAAGATCATGAAAGAAAGTATCCTACGCACGACATGGAGCTTGCAGCAGTTTTCTTCGCATTGAAGATTTGGAGACATTATCTTTATGGTTCCAAATGTCAAATTTATACCGATCATAAGAGTCTCCAACCCCTCTTCGATCAGAAGGAACTAAATATGAGACAAAGACGATGGCTAGAACTGGTGAATGATTACGACTGTGAAATTCTTTATCATCTGGGAAAGGCAAATGTGGTAGCTGATGCACTGAGTCGTCAAGAAAGAAGCGGGACAATAAAAGCCATTGCACTACGAGCTGAACTCCTACCCAACATCTTGGACGAACTGCAGAAGTGTCAAATAGAGGCTTATCAGGAAGAACATTTGAAGTCAGAACGGTTAGTGGGGATATCAGAATTGCTTGTGAGAGATGACCGTGGGTTATTGTGTATGGGAAACAGAATTTGGGTGCCTCGTTTGGGTGGTTTACGTGATCGTGTACTACAAGAAGCTCATCAATCTCGATTCTCTTTTCACCCAGGTACGAATAAGATGTACAAAGACCTAAAACAATTCTATTGGTGGCCGGGAATAAAAAGAAGCATTGCTCAGTATGTGAAAGATTGTACTACTTGTAAGAAGGTAAAGATTGAACATCAGAAGCCGTTCGGTCAATTACAGCGTTTAGAAATACCTATGTGGAAATGGGATCAGATTACGACAGATTTCATCACGAAGCTACCAAGGACCCCGAAGGGATTTGATGCTATTTGGGTGATTGTCGATAGATTGACGAAGTCTGCTCACTTCTTACCAATAAAGGAAACTGATTCGATGGAGCGATTAGCTAAGTTGTACATTGACGAAATAGTAACTCGACATGGAGTTCCAATCTCAATCATTTCTGATCGTGATAGTCGTTTTACTTCAAGATTCGGGAGAAGTTTTCAGAAAGAGATGGGGACGCAGATAAAACTAAGTACAGCATATCATCCTCAAACTGACAGTCAGAGTGAACGAACGATTCAGACCTTAGAAGATATGCTCCGGGCTTGTATTGTTGACTTTGGGGGATCATCGGATAAGCATTTACCGTTGATTGAATTTGCCTACAACAACAGTTATCATTCCACCATTCAAGCGGCACCGTTTGAAGTATTGTATGGTAGAAAATGTCGAATGCCTCTGTGTTGGAATGAAGTGGGAGAGAAACAATTAGCGGGGCGAGATATAGTTCAGTTGACCGCGGATAAGGTTACTCAGATTTGGGAAAGATTAAAAGTGGCTCAAGACAGACAGAAAAGCTACGCAGATCGACGCCGGAAACCGCTAGAGTTTCAAGTTGGGGATTTTGTGATGTTAAAAGTCTCACCTTGGAAAGGAGTCATTCGATTTGGAAAGCAAGGTAAACTTAGTCCAAGGTACATCGGGCCGTTTGCAATTATGGAGAGGATCGGTGAAGTAGCATACAGGTTGGATCTTCCGCCAGAGTTAAGCAGGATTCATAACGCATTTCATGCTTCAAAATTTCGGAAGTGTTTGGTTACGCCAGATCAGGCCGTCTCTCTACCAGATATACAAGTGGATGAAAAGCTGAATTATGTGGAGGAACCGGAAGCCATAGTTGACCACAAAGTGAAAGTGTTGCGGAATAAAGAGATCAGACAAGTGAAAGTTCAGTGGAGATATCATAGAGGGCAGGATGCTACATGAGAATCGGAATCCGAAATGAGAACCAAATACCCTCACCTTTTTGCCTAACCGAATTCTGGGACAGAATTCTTTTGAGGGGGAGATGATGTAATACCCCGGGTAAGTTCGTTAGTTAAAACCCCTTTCCGTTAAAATCGGTTAACTTTGTAATAGTGTGTTTAGGGTAAAAATTGGGTTAAATTATAAGTTAGGGGTGTTTTAGTCATTAGTGAAGAGTTTAGGGGCTGAAATGGTAAATGTGAGTGGATATTATCTAAAGAAAGATCAGATATTATCATAACCCAGAAATCAGTATGTGCAAGTGTGTGTGTTTGGAGAGAAAAAAAAAGAAGAAGAAAGAAAAGGAAGGGTTAAGGCTCCATTTGGTCTACTTAGAAGTGATTTGACGGTATGTTCCTTTGTAAATTATGTCTATAATTGCTAGTTAATGGTTCCTATCGGAGTAGAATAGTCGAAATCATATCTGGTAATATTTTCTGTTGAATATGGGTAAAAAGTATGCAAACCGACAGTAGTTTCCGGATAGAATGAAGGTTTCCGGGTACTTTTGTTGATAGTATCCGGATGGTGTTCTAAAGGTGTCCGAACGAGTCGATTATCCGGGTAAGTCATTATTTCCATAGTTTCCGGATAAAAGAAGATACCGGAAGGTATCCGGGTTACCTTAGTTCCCAGGTGTTGTCCGGATTATTATGTCGTCTGGAAAAGTGATGTTGTCCGGATTGTATAGGTTGTTTGGAAAAGTCTTGCTGTCCGGAAAAGTTGTGTTGTCCGGATAACTTGTGGTATCCGGATACTTTAGCTGTTTGGTCATTTTTGAGAGGATTGATGTTGTTAGTTGTCCAGGAACACTGAGTTTGTTGAACTATTGGATAGAGTATGAATGAGGACTGGTTGTGCTGTTGATTTGACTTAAGTCGGGTTTCGGGAAGACAATTGAGGATAAGAGTTAGATAGAGCTATCTAGACTTCTTAGCTTAGCAAGTCTTATGTGGTCAATGTGGTAAAGAAATACTTGTATCTGATTGTTTCAGATCCTGTGAATTTGGATTGAAAGATGGATCGTTTTCAGAAGAGCTAAAGAGCATTTTGATAAAGCAAACAGGTGAGTTTTACTTCAAAATGTTTTTAAACTGGAATACATATACGTGTAGATTGAAAAGGTGATAGTTAATGTGATTAGATGTTCATAAATGACAATATGATATATTGAGATATATATTGTATTTATATGTGCATTACACTACACGAGTATACGTTAGCCGAAACTCTAGTCGGCGGTGTTTGCTGTAGTTGTTGTACAGCGGTGTTTGCTGTAGTTGTTGTACAGCGGTGTTACTGTAGTTGTTGTACAGCGGTGTTAGCTGTAGTTGTTGTACAGTGGATTAGTTGGCTCGCAACCAACTAACATGGCCATGAGAAATGAGAATGAGAAAGAGGATGAGTTGAACACAGTGCACGAGTCTTGATTGATATTTAATTACGTGTGATATATGTATGTTTACATAAAGGATTTTATATAAATGGGTTTTATAATGATTGTGAAATGACAGGGATTTTCTTTCTTAGACCGCTAGGTCTAACCCTCATTTTGTTTTAAAAATATGTATTCCAGGTGGTGAATTGGGTAAGGGCAAGCGTATAGAGTAACTGGTGGATAGCTTTTGTGAGGATTTTTGTTATGAAGACTTAGATGTGCTTTTGTACTTATGGCTTTGTTGTTAGTCATAATGTAAATTATTTATTCAAACAGTTTGTACTGAATTACTTATTATATTTAGTAAGACTATGGGACCGAATATGAAATATGTTATGAAATGTATGTTATTTGTATATATGGAAACCGGGATGTTACACTCCAGGTATGAGGTCAATTTGAAACTCGACTTGTCTAGATGGGGGAAGTCTAGGAAAATCATTTGGGAACACCTTCGGGTGATCCTTCACCACAGGAATATCTTGGATTCGCCTTTTCTCGGACTTCTTCTCAACTACGCGTGCCAAATATTTGACACACTTCTTCCTCAAATACTTATGCACCTTCACACTTGACACTATTTTTAGGCTCCTTCTAGCTTCATCTCCTTGTATAACGAGGGTTTCTCCGTTTTGCTGAGGTACTCTAACTGCCTTATCAAAACAACAAATCTCCGCTCGATTCTTGGATAACCAGTCCATACCCACTACTACATCAAAACCCCCCAAATCAATAGGAATAAGATCAACGCTAAACGACTTATCGGCTAAATTCAAGGTACAATCTAAAATTACATCCTTATCCTTAAATTTATGACCATTAGCAACCTCAATAATATAAGCATCCGACATTCTCCTAGATTCCAAGTTAATTAGTGGCCTAAATTCTAACGAAACAAAACTCCTGTCCGCTCCAGTGTCAAATAATACTGATGCATAGTGATTGTTTAGGAGAAACGTACATGTCACCATATTAGGGTCCCGACGTGCTTCGTCAGCTCCAATGACAAATGCCCGTCCTCGAGCTTGGCCTCCTTGATTTCCCTGATTGGCCTGTCTCGCCTGGTTTCCAGTGCTTTTGTTGATCGGCCCCTTATTCCAACTCGGGCACCTATTCTGGAAGTGATCCTGACTTTCACATGCAAAACATACCCTTTTCCCGTCACTGATACCCTTTTCCAACCTGCAGTACTTGGTGAAATGACCTGCTTGTTTACAAATGCCACAAACAGGGAAGGCTCCCTCAAGATGAAAGTTGCATTTGTTGCATTTTGGGAGTGGACCATTGTATTGCCTTGGGTCCTGAGTATTCACTCCGAAGTTTCTCACCACCTTCCTATCCCTGCTTGCACTACCAAAGACTTTCTTTCCTGACTGATACTCTGGCTTCCTCTTATTACTGGCACTTCCCGATGTCAGAGTTCATGCTTGTTAATGCCAAAAATCGCACTAAAGGGACAACATAAGGTCGATGTGGACTTAAACAACTAAAGAAAGAAATTTTCAACGAGACGTGCGACGAGGATAAAAATAAAGAAACAACGGATTTGATGACGCAGGAAAAACCTCAAACGAGGAAAAAAACCTGCAGACGACAAGGGGTGTAGTCGCTGCACTATGGTCGCCAATCAGGGGCGATATCCTTGGATACTGGTGTCGATCGTACAGTGATTACAATACAAATGAAGGAAATTCTTCGAAATGTAAAGTACAAGTGTTTAAAGTGTAAAACAGGTGTTTGTCGTGTGAATACAAAGTGTGAACTACTGGTCGAGAGCTGTTGTCGTGCGTCGAGAGTGATACTTAGAATAATGGTTCTTCACTTCAGGTGTTCTTGAATATTGCTTCGGTTGTTAATCGCCGGATATTCGATGTGTATCGGACGTTAACTGATGATCCTTGATGTGAAGACTTAGCTTGGTATTTATAGTCTCCGCGTCATTAATTAGCTCCATTAATGCTTTGATCAACGGCTACAAATGCTGGAAACGGTTGCTGGAGTGATTATCCATAATGTTCTTCGTCCGTTACGGCTACTTGCTGTTAATGGCTTTGACTCCTGCATTAAATACTTAACAAACGTAACAGTCAAGGTTATCGTTAGCTTTGGTTGAAGGTGCAGTGATTTTAGCGATGGTCGTGCGGGACGGGCGACGCGATGGTTGAGTGTCGCGAGGAACTATCGACTTACCTTTTAGGAGGGATGACGATGGTGTTTTGGGTCTTTGTCGAGACCTTATCTTAATACAAGATATAGTTCTTAATCGTACGTCTAACCTGTTCTGGTCGCGGTCGAGCAACATGATTTTTTGCCCAAACAGTTTGCCCCCAAAATTTGAAAATTGAATGTTAAATTTAAGTTTTAAATTTTGATTGTCGAACACTTAGACTTGTGACCTGGGTTGAGGGACTTACCTGGTTGTCGTCAAACTAGACCGGTTCGCCTTTAACTGAACGAAAAGTTGAAAAGTTATGACGTCATACTGATGCACGATGATACTTACCAGCTGTCGATGACAGGTGTCGACGATCCCTGCGGTCATACAAAGGGACGAGAGCACGCGGTGATCATCAAAGGGCTCGACCTGACATGATCGACTGCATAAATAAATATTATGATGGATCTTTTCTTGGCGATTTCCATTCGATTAAAACTTGCAAGAATCTTTGACCTAATTTAAGTTTTTTTTGAGATACGACTCTCCAGTTTGCGTTTGCGGCGCAAGTCTATCACTAGAAAGCCTAGAAAAAACTGGGATATTTGGGGCTTTTCAGAAGTGCAAATCAATTTAACGGGGCTGGCAATGTCGACAGAGCCTAGAAGAACCATTAAAAACGAAGAAGATCTCGACGACTTTAGAAGTCTAGCGAGGATTCCCATGGGGATTACTGTAAGCAAGGTTGGCAAGGTTCGACCGCAAATGTGCCCCGAGGGGTACGTTGTTATATACGAATACCCGTTCAAAATAGGCTTTCACTGGCCATATTCGCCTTTAGTCTAAGAGTTTATGTGTGAATTTGATCTTTTGCCGGGGCAACTGATGCCCCAGTTCTGCCGAGTTATCTTGATCATCGAACGACTTACCTCCAACTGGAATCCACCGATGAATCTGAGGGACCTTCTGACGTCGTATAAGGTCAAGAATGACCGGTCCCGTCGCTATAGTTTGTTTTCAAGGTTCAAGGGTGATCGTACGCTGGTTTTAAATACTGCGGTCAACGACCGTGGATGGAAGAAGAGGTACGTATTCGTATGGGTGTCGACGCTGGACACTGATAGTGACTGGATTAGCGAGGGTTGGAATATTACAGGTGAGCCTTTGATTGTACGTTTTCATGTTATTCTGTTGCTCGATTGTTTTTTCAACTGATCTTCTTTTTTATGCGTAGATATTGATTTCGATAAGATAGAGCCGGATGATGCTTCTCGGGCTAGGATCGAAAAGTTCTTGGAATTTAGTACTGAAGACCGGTCGTCACGCGTCATTTGATAGACGAGGATGATGACACCATTTTCTTGAGTGACAGAGTGAGGATGGGTCGAGAGGAGAAAGAAGAAGAGGAGGACTCTGAGAAGACTGGGGAGGAAGAGAAGAGTGAAGAACCAGAGGTAGAGATAATTGGTAAGTATTTTTTTGTCTTCTTTTCGCTTGACCCGGTCTTTCTCTGTTCTGAATAGTCTAATTTCTTTCTTTTACCGTACAGGTGAATCTCAAGCGCAGGCGACATCTTCTGTTGCTAGGAAGATGGCCCAAATCGAAGTAGCTCGCGAGGCGAAGGAGAAGGACGTTTCGACAACTGGGTCGGGAGTCCTGAAGAGAAAAGAGGTCGCGATAGCCGGGTCGGGCCCCTTAAAGAGGACAAAGGTGTCCGTTCTGAGGGAATCATCTTTGAAGACGGGTAACCCATCGAGGGTTGCCTTGTCCAGGAAGGCGAAGGCGTCGGTTGCGTTTGACACAACCGGCACAAAATCTATAGATACTGCGCAACTGGCGACGATGTCTCCCGTCGTCCTATCCGGCCCTTCATCGGCCGACAGGGGCAAAGGCGCGCAGAAGGGACCTGTGGGGGAAACGACGGTCAACTTTACGTTGCCGTCGGGTTTTCTGGACAACAATGTCTTGGACGAGACGAAGTGGTTCTCCCATTTGGAAAAATATTTGCTTCCGTCTTTCAGGGAGCATTTTGACGGGTTTTATTTCGAGAAGAAAGAGTTCCATGCAGCTGGACTCTTACTCTTGGTAAGTCTTTCTTTCAAGACTTGTCGTCTGTCGTTGTCGTTGTTTACTAATGTCGCTCATATTATGATTCTCCAGGCGTTCCAAGCTTCCCTGGCATTGCAGGCCGAAACGACGAATATAGAGGCTTCAACGGCTTCTGTTACCAAAGATGAAGATGCAGCGTTAGCTAAAGAGAAAGCTGCTTTGGAGCATTAAGAAGCGATGTCGGTGCACCTTGACCATGCTCTGGACGAATTGGATGCCCTCGGTCATACAAGAGACGAGATAAACTCGCGTTTGAAGGAGTCCCTGACTTTGATGCGTGACCAGAGAGAGGAGCTGGAGGGGATGAAGGAATCCGTAACCGCGAAGAGGAAGGAAGTCGAGGGAATCAAGGCTAAGGTGATAAATTTGAAGAAGGAGTCTGATGAGTTGAAGGAGGAAAATAAATCTTTATTTTCTTATGCTCGACTTACTACGCGTGCGACAGTTATCCGACGTCACCTGCAGGGCAAGGATCATTTGGCTTCAACGTCAAATGAGCTGTGTCTCTTTTATGAGAGAGTCGGGACCGAGAGAGATCTTCACTTGGATGACGAGAAGGAGGTCGAGGAGGAGGTGGCTAGCGAGGGTTTTCAGGATGAGGTATCGGACAAGGTTGTGATCGATGCTCCTCCACAACCTTAGAAAAAATGTATTTGTTTGTTTGTGCTGCTCGGCCGTTAGTGGTCGATTATGTACTCGATGGTTTATATAATGAACGCAACTTTTGTTTGAACTTTATGCTTTATCCAAACCATGTTTAATTATGAATTTGAACATAGGACACATAGGAAATCATGCGACTGAGGCATACATTGTAATACGATGAGTAAAACAAATATGTGAACACGCGATTAAAGCATTTTCTAAGTTAAGAGACTTAGGGTTAAATCGTTTAGATTTTGCGATCGTACGATTAGATCGTATAATGAGTTTCTATCGTATGCTCCTATGGAGGGATGATCAAGTCACAGACCTGATCATGTATGTTGTGCGACCCTGCAAATTTAAAGTCATATAGTAGACTTAGTGATTACTGTCGTGCGATTCTGCGATAAGCTGTCGTGCGATTCTGCAATAAAACGATGTCGGGGGTTGGTCGTTGGCTAGCCAACGACCATCCGATGCTTAAGTCAGTAGCTGTTTGTGAGAAAAATTTGTATGGAAAAGAGTTAGAAATATGGAAAAGATTTAGAAATCATACCTTTCTCCTTTGTGGGGTATTGCCCCCTTGTCATTTATTATCCTATTCTTTTTGGAAAGAAAGATAGGTTTTAAATGACAGGACGACACGACGATCCGATGAGATACTGTCTGTTATTGATCATGTCGTCGTACGACAGGGCACCATAGCGACGTTTCGACTCATTCTCGATCTTCAGTATTCCCAATGGCGTAGGGGATTTTAATTGACAACTTTCGCATGCTCGGGAGTCGACGGTCGATGGCTATTAGCTGGAATAGCGACATCGTCGATGATATCCTTGAGATTTCCTTTCGGGAAATGATACGCTAATTCCTTCTTCAATGCGATACAATCGTCTGTCGCATGACCATGATCGACGTGGAAGTCGCACCACTTTGATTTGTCTTTTTTAGCATCGTCCAGGTCGGACTTCTTTGGCCATCGAATGGTCGCTTGGGAACTTTTCAGAGCTTCGACTAGGTCCTTAGCGGTCCCTTTGAATTCGTAAGAGGATATCTTCGGGTACTGAGTGAACTTAGTCGCGGTCTTGGCCTCTGCTTTCGTCTTGAAACGAACATTTGAAATTTGGCGTGCTGGCTCTATTCTGGAAACAACCTGTAACGTCCCAAAAATTACAAGGAATTTAAAATTTATAAAAATGACATTTCATTAATTAAACTCGTTAAATAACCCAAACCGTTTCGTTTGCAACCCAAGAATAATTATTCTCTAAAAACAGTAAACAGCGGAATAAATAGTTTAAAAAATGAAAATTATAAAACGATATAATGATCAGCTCTTCACGCGCGCCAGTGTGTACCCGTCACGCCTTGGAGCTACTCGCACCTAAAACAATGATTTATTGGGAAAGGGTAAGCACGAAGCTTAGTGAATTCAACCACTATAGATAACACAGTTATTCCACATTACCCCTATAACAGATAGATACACATAAACAAGCATACCAGTCTACGAACAAATCATAAACATGCATATCCACACACACCCACCTAAGAGGCACAAGTCGGTCCCACCGACCACATGATAACATCTCCGGCCCCGCCGAATCCCCGGTCCCACAGAGTCTCTACGCCACCCGCGTATAAAATCTCCGGCCCCGCCGGATCCTCGGTCCCACCGAGTTGTAATATAACACACTCGTCACACCGAGTTCCCACAACGTTTCTTTCCACTTCCTCGGTCCCACCGAGCCCTCGGTCTCAACGAGATGTAATGCAACACACGTTTATACTAAGCATTTAACCCAAGCAAATATTACGCACCACAAACAACTAGTTCACACCACAAGTACAGTAGTACATACAAACTACCATAACATGCATACAACATAGTATCAACTAGACACCCCACTATCTAGTTCCACAACACAATCACATAAAGCTACCACACACGTACTACAGCAATGATAAAACAACCGTTATTAGATATAGTGAGAGAACTCACCTCGAATGCGCGCCTAGCTTAACAATACAATTCAAGCTTCACAATTACGGTCACTTCCCAGCACCTAAACGCATGTTAAAACGTATTAACACGAGACCCGGACCCTAAAATATGACGCACGCTTAAACCGTCACTTAAACGACTTTTCGGTCTAACCAAACAGGTCTGTTCGGGACCTGATCCGACCTCTTTAAACCCAGAAAATCCCTAATTAAATTACATAACTAGAAAGTGCTCCGAGTTAGGGTTCCAAGGACATATTATACACCTCCTAACGATTTTTCTACAATTAAATACGGATTTTATAAGAATGGTTCGCAGATCAGTGAAAAACAGCAGCTATCGGTATAAAACGACGATTTGGCATATGCTACGTTCCGAACTGGATTTTGCACAAAACACAGAAAAGTTACTAGACTCGGAAAGGGAACCTTTGGCACCGCTTTCACCCCAATCCGAGTTACGAGTAAAGAGTTATGGCTAACGCAAGACAGGGACAGAAACTGCAGTTTTTTTGTTACATAAAATGATAACTTTATAAAACGGTTTACGCGTTCGGTTACGGGTTTGGGTTTGGCTCATCAGGTTCAGGTCTTAGGTAGTCACGGCTGGACTACTACCATCACCACCCACTGCCACCTCCGGCAGCGGTAGACGGCGGCAGCAAACCCGACGGCGGTGGTTTAACGGTCGAAGGCGGCGAAAGGAAAACGAAACGGAAACGGAACCTTACCTCGTGACGACTAGAAGTGGCGCACGAACCCGACACCTTTTCTCGCTGAACTCTCTCTCGCTACACCTCTCTTCCTCTCGCCGGCAGCTGATCACGGCGGCGATGATGGTGGTCGGCGGTCTCCCTCCTCCCTCTCTCTTTGCTGCTCTCTCTCTCTCACTCCTCGCTGCTCTCTCTCTCTCACTCCTCGCTGCTCCCTCTTTCTTCTCGCCGGCAGGACCAGCAGCGCCGGCTGCTGGTGGTGGCGGGTGGTTCACGGCGGCAGGAAAAAAAAAGAAAAGAAAGTTGATTCTCTTTCTCTTCCTTGCGTGCGGCACAACCAAAAAATAAGAAAAGAGTGCTTAGGGTTTCATAGTTTCTATTCTTTTGTTTCTACTTCACGGCACCAACAACATTCAACAAAAAATATATGGATTTCTACAATAAACTGAATGGGCCGAAACCCAATATGGGTTTTTGGCCTTTGACACAAATGGCCCTTCAACTTGCAAGCCTCTCACTCCTAACCAAAAATTCTGATATTTAACGATTTGACCCAACTCGACTAACCCCGCTTACGGAAACCACAATACTCGAACTTAAAAGAAAATAATTAAGACTAATAAATTACATATCGGGATACGGGCTTTACAACTCTCCCCCACTTGGATTAGACTTCGTCCTCGAAGTCTCTGCCTACAAATAGCTCCGGATAGTTCTCCCTCCTCTCAACCTCAGGTTCCTAAGTCCACTTGAAATCCCTTCTAAAACTTCTCAAACACTTTTCTAACTAACGTACTCCTTCTAGGACACTGGGATTATAATCGGTAGAACACCCCAACAATTGGAATCAATCCTAGCCAAGCGACTTCGGTTGTCCCCCAACCTTAGATATTCCATACATCCCGAGTCAAATCTCAATCTCTAACCACTCTAAAGTTGCCCACCAGTTTACCCAATTGGATACTCGGATCCGATCATTCCTACCATTACCATCGATTATCTCCTACGAGTTCTAATAGACTCCCAAAACTTACCTTACACGCATCATCAAACCAGTAAATTTATGATCTCCCACGAAGGTCATTCCACCACAACTATTCGTCACAAGCAGGCATCTCAGGGTTACTACTACCATTACCGGCCCTAGGAAACCTAATTACACCGTAACAAGATACACCTTAACGCCTACCTCCCAGGTACGTCTCAAGTCACCGACCGTTACCAACGTCTGACTAATCCTGACCAAGGATTTAATGAAAACAGTCTACCAACAACATCACACTTAAAAGCGCTTTTCCCAAATGGATTACAAATCATTTACAAAATATTTTCAATGTCAAGATTTTTCACTTCAAAAAGACCGTATGCAATAGACTACTATTACCAGGTCGGTGATTACGCAAAAATGAACACGTTCGTCTCACGTAGTAAAAATCATGTTGAAAATCATTCCATTGTCGTTCAGTTTACTTATAAAGTTCAAAATGATATGGAACGAAGCCTTGCCAACCAATTTTTTACGCGCATCAGTTATTTATACAAAACACGGAAACAGTTTGTTGACAATAAAATATTTAGCTGACTAGAAAGCGCACCAAACAACTCATGGTAAAATGCTACCAAAAATATTCTCTCAAAATTCTACAACACAACCCATAAGGATAGGAAACGCGAGAGTTAGTTAAAGCAAATTTTATTTTCAAAATCAAACTTTGTGCATGACTTAGTCGGCCTTCTACGCCTCGACTCCTGCTCCTCCAAATCTCTCCGATCCACTAACGTCATCCGGACATTTAAACCTCTTAGGCAAGTTGGGAAATTACGTAAAATAATCCCTACGATTTTTCCTCAATCAAAGTCGGCTGTATAAGCCTATGATTCTAGCACAATCATCCATCTTGGCCCAAAACAAACATCATCCTCATCGTCACTCCAAGTGACTAATACCAGAATCGTCCTTTTATTCCAACAACTACTAATTTATAACCTTCGACACTACCCCAACGATCCTCCCATCAAAGCAAAACACATGTACTAGTAGGTTTACTATAGTCGTTCCTCCTTGTAATGGCTACTCTGGGTAGATATTACAACGGGTTATTAGCACATAATAATTCACACTGACAACGCTCACGCTCAACTCCTTGGATTCCTCGAGACTGTTCCCGACTCGAGCATTGATCCTGTGTTTCCGGTAGTAGGAGCTCTACTACTACCTTCCACACCTATCATCACTCGTTCCGAGTTCCATCCGATGGGTCCAAGTAGTTTCTCGCCGATAACTACACACATATGCCCGCACCGGCATATGTACACACTCTTCCTAGCTCCCTAGGAATTCCACCCAACTCCACTACCCTTGCTATGACGAAATCCCCACTAGTCATGACGGGTCGTCTCGCGAATGCACAGTCGCACACAGTGTAAAACCAGATTGACATTCAAATATAAGATTCTATCCTACAACGGTTGGACTCAAACAAGAGCTGTGCAATAGAACTAAATCTAACATTCTAAGGCTATTCGGTTCCTACCGCATACAACCTATAGTGCATTCACTTAACAACTTATCAGGGCTAGCATGAACTCCTATTAGCAAACAACAAACATGCAGTACAGTGTAATAAGCACCAAACAATCCAGCACACATACTCCTATGTTCTAGAAAGCAATCTAGCATACATACCCATATGTAAACACTCTTCCCAGCTCACTAGGAATTTCATCTCATCCCACTACCCTTGCTACTACGGAATCCCTACTAGCCATAACGAGTTGCCTCGCGAATACCCAATCGCATGCAGCGCGAAACAAATATACATTCGAATACGAGATTCTATCCTAGAACGGTTAGACTCAAACAAGAGCTGCGCAAAAGAACTAAATCGAATATTCTAAGGCTATAAATTTCTTACTGCATACAACCTAGAGGGCATTCACTTAGTAACCGATTATAACTAGTATAAATCCCTAATAGCAAGCAGTACAAACTACAGCATAGTATTAACAACAGGCAATCTAGCATGCATACCCTATGATCTAGAAAGCAATTTTGCTTACGTACTTATATGTAAACGCTATTCCCAGCTCACTAGGAATTTCATCTCATCCCACTACCCTTGCTACAACGGAATCCCTGTTAGCCATAACGAGTTGTCTCGCGAATACCCAGTCGCATGCAGCGTGAATAAAAATAGACATTCGAATACAAGATTCTATCCTAGAACGATTGGACTCAAACAAGAGCTGCGCAATAGAACTAAATCAAATATTCTAAGGCTATATGATTCTTACTGCATACAACCTATAGGGCCTTCACTTAACAACCTACTATAACTAGTATTGATTCCTACTAGCAAGCAGTCGTCATACAGTATAGTGTCAACAACAGGTAATCTAGAAAGCGATAAATACACTAAGTACCGTACCTTTCCCCTTTGGCTCCGGCTGACTGTACACACTGCGCCCTCGATCACCGTTTCTCCAACGGGTTTTTCCCTTCTTTTTATTTCCCAAAACTTTAAAGAAAATCTTATAGCCGCAAACTTGAGATCAAACACACCGAAATGCGTTTGATTCACTCAAGCTGTGCTCTGATACCAAGTTGTAACGTCCCAAAAATTACAAGGAATTTAAAATTTATAAAAATGACATTTCATTTATTAAACTCGTTAAATAACCCAAACCGTTTCGTTTGCAACCCAAGAATAATTATTCTCTAAAAACAGTAAACAGCGGAATAAATAGTTTAAAAAATGAAAATTATAAAACGATATAATGATCAGCTCTTCACGCACGCCAGTGTGTACCCGTCACGCCTTGGAGCTACTCGCACCTGAAACAATGATTTATTGGGAAAGGGTAAGCACGAAGCTTAGTGAATTCAACCACTATAGATAACACAGTTATTCCACATTACCCCTATAACAGATAGATACACATAAACAAGCATACCAGTCTACGAACAAATCATAAACATGCATATCCACACACACCCACCTAAGAGGCACAAGTCGGTCCCACCGACCACATGATAACATCTCCGGCCACGCCGAATCCCCGGTCCCACCGAGTCTCTACGCCACCCGCGTATAAAATCTCCGGCCCCGCCGGATCCTCGGCCCCACCGAGTTGTAATGTAACACACTCGTCACACCGAGTTCCCACAACGTTTCTTTCCACTTCCTCGGTCCCACCGAGCCCTCGGTCTCACCGAGATGTAATGCAACACACGTTTATACTAAGCATTTAACCCAAGCAAATATTACGCACCACAAACAACTAGTTCACACCACAAGTACAGTAGTACATACAAACTACCATAACATGCATACAACATAGTATCAACTAGACACCCCACTATCTAGTTCCACAACACAATCACATAAAGCTACCACACACGTACTACAACAATGATAAAACAACCGTTATTAGATATAGTGAGAGAACTCACCTCGAATGCGCGCCTAGCTTAACAATACAATTCAAGCTTCACAATTACGGTCACTTCCCAGCACCTAAACGCATGTTAAAACGTATTAACACGAGATCCGGACCCTAAAATACGACGCACGCTTAAACCATCACTTAAACGACTTTTCGGTCTAACCAAACAGGTCTGTTCGGGACCTGATCCGACCTCTTTAATCCCAGAAAATCCCTAATTAAATTACATAACTAGAAAGTTCTCCGAGTTAGGGTTCCAAGGACATATTATACACCTCCTAACGATTTTTCTACAATTAAATACGGATTTTATAAGAATGGTTCGCAGATCAGTGAAAAACAGCAGCTATCGGTATAAAACGACGATTTGGCCTATGCTACGTTCCGAACTGGATTTTGCACAAAACACAGAAAAGTTACTAGACTCGGAAAGGGAACTTTTGGCACTGCTTTCACCCTAATCCGAGTTACGAGTAAAGAGTTATGGCTAACGCAAGACAGGGACAGAAACTGCAGTTTTTTTGTTACATAAAATGATAACTTTATAAAACGGTTTACGCGTTCGGTTACGGGTTTGGGTTTGGCTCATCAGGTTCAGGTCTTAGGTAGTCACGGCTGGACTACTACCATCACCACCCACTGCCACCTCCGGCAGCGGTAGACGGCGGCAGCAAACCCGACGGCGGTGGTTTAACGGTCGAAGGCGGCGAAAGGAAAACGAAACGGAAACGGAACCTTACCTCGTGACGACTAGAAGTGGCGCACGAACCCGACACCTTTTCTCGCTGAACTCTCTCTCGCTACACCTCTCTTCCTCTCGCCGGCAGCTGATCACGGCGGCGATGATGGTGGTCGGCGGTCTCCCTCCTCCCTCTCTCTTTGCTGCTCTCTCTCTCACTCCTCGCTGCTCTCTCTCTCACTCCTCGCTGCTCCCTCTTTCTTCTCGCCGGCAGGACCAGCAGCGCCGGCTGCTGGTGGTGGCGGGTGGTTCACGGCGGCAGGAAAAAAAAAGAAAAGAAAGCTGATTCTCTTTCTCTTCCTTGCGTGCGGCACAACCAAAAAATAAGAAAAGAGTGCTTAGGGTTTCATAGTTTCTATTATTTTGTTTCTACTTCACGGCACTAACAACATTCAACAAAAAATATATGGATTTCTACAATAAACTGCATGGGCCGAAACCCAATATGGGTTTTTGGCCTTTGACACAAATGGCCCTTCAACTTGCAAGCCTCTCACTCCTAACCAAAAATTCTGATATTTAACGATTTGACCCAACTCGACTAACCCCGCTTACGGAAACCACAATACTCGAACTTAAAAGAAAATAATTAAGACTAATAAATTACATATCGGGATACGGGCTTTACACAACCTTTGTCTTGAACTCTGGCTTTCTGACGCCTAACGACTTCTTGTCGTCAGTGTGCTTGCGATGAAAGGCGGCATCATCTTCGACCCTCATATATGCTAAGGTTCAAGATCGGACGTCTTCGAAAGTCTCTGGGGGATACTTGGTCAGATCGATATATAGACCTGAACTATCGTCTAGACCACGCTTATAAGCTTCGATCGCAGTTTTGATTTCACAATTGCGGATACTGATTATTTCAGCATTGAATCTATTGAAATAACTTCGAATAGATTCATTGGTCTTCTGCACGACATAGTACAGATCACTAGTCTGCTTTTCCATCTTACGACTGCTGGCGAATTGCAGGGAGAATTGGTTGACCAATTCGGCGAACGACCCGATAGATTTGGGTTTGAGATTGATCAACTACTGGAGAGCTGGACCAGTGAGAGTCGCCCCGAAACTTTTGCACAAGCATACTTCCTGGTACATGTGTGGAATCGAGATTGTCCACATGAGCTGCTTATACTACGCGACATGCTCGGTTGGATCAGTCACACCCGAATACTTGGGAGTGAAGGCATGAATGTTATACTTCTTTGGGACCTCGACGGTGGAGATCTCGTCGATGAAGGGCGACGCCTGATACCCCGAGCGAGGCTGGACGTCGACAGGCACGGCTGCCCCAGGCAACTTGGCGAGTAAGGACAGGACGCGCTCATTTTGGTCTTCTAACATCTTCAAACGCTGGGCGACGGGATCATTAAGATCAGAATTTGCCCCTGTCGAGGGGTTGGTCCCTGGACTAGTGCCATTACCATGCGACGAACCATTGGTGTCCCCGTTAAACGGGACAAAATATGGCTGCGACCCATAGTGGAATTGCTGCTGTCCATTCTGAAACGATTGTGGTCCATGCTGAAATGGCTGCGATCTCTGCTGGAAAGATTGTGATCCTTGCTGGAGAGGTTGCGATCCTTGCTGGAAAGGTTGCGAACCACTTTGGAATGACTGAGAAAATGGCTGGGATCCATTCTGAAATGGCTGGGCACCACCTTGCAATGGTTGGGATCCATTGGTCAAGGGTGGCGGTCGGATGTGCTGAGGGGGAATCTGCCTAGACTGAGGATTCGGAATGAACGGACCCGGGTGCTGATTCTGCATGAATGGACCTGGATGTTGATTCTGCGCGGACGGGCCTGGTCCCGGACCTGGATTCTGGATGAATGGTCTAGGACCATTCTGGGGTCCAAAAGGATTCCTTAGCCGCGCGATCTCTTCAGCTGCTCTGCGATTCTGCTCTGCCATTGCATTAAGTTGATTCCTGGCAACCTTGAGCTCCTGATACATCTGAGCGACGGCTTGTTGCGGATTTCCAGGGGCTGCCATTTTCCTGCAACAGAAAATAGAAGAAACTCCAAGAAACTATTAGTAGAATGCACGTTCGTTGAGGATTTTCTCTAGATGTAGTCCCACGGATGGCGGCAAACTGTTAATGCCAAAAATCGCACCAAAGGGACAACTTAAGGTCGATGTGGACTTAAACAACTAAAGAAAGAATCTTTCGACGAGACGTGCGACGAGGATAAAAATAAAGAAACAAGGGATTTGATGACGCAGGAAAAACCTCAAACGATGAAAAAACCTGCGGACGACAGGGGGTGTCGTCGCTGCACTATGGTCGCCAATCAGGGGCGATATCCTTGGATACTGGTGTCGATCGTACAGTGATTACAATACAAATGAAGGAAATGCTTCGAAATGTAAAGTACAAGTGTTTAAATTGTAAAACAGGTGTTTGTCGTGTGAATACAAAGTGTGAACTGCTGGTCGAGAGCTGTTGTCGTGCGTCGAGAGTGATACTTAGAATAATGGTTCTTCACTTCAGGTGTTCTTGAATATTGCTTCGGTTGTTAATCGCCGGATATTTGATGTGTATCGGACGTTAACTGATGATCCTTGATGTGAAGACTTAGCTTGGTATTTATAGTCTTCGCGTCATTAATTAGCTCCATTAATGCTTTGATCAATGGCTACAACGGCTGGAAACGGTTGCCGGAGTGATTATCCATAATGTTCTTCGTCCGTTACTGCTGCTTGCTGTTAATGGCTTTGACTCCTGCATTAAATACTTAACAAACGTAACAATCAAGGTTATTGTTAGCTTTGGTTGAAGGTGCAGTGATTTTACGCGATGGTCGTGTGGGACGGGCGACGCTATGGTCGAGTGTCACGAGGAACTCTCGACTTACCTTTTAGGAGGGATGACGATGGTGTTTTGGGTCTTTGTCGAGACCTTATCTTAATACAAGATATAGTTCTTAATCGTACGTCTTACCTGTTCTGGTCGCGTTCGAGCGACATGATTTTTTGCCCCAACAATGCTCTAACCGCATCATTGGTTAAGCTAGTCGCCAATGCCACTGCTGATTGGATTGTGGTCAGGTTTGCCAAGGTGACCATTCCTCGGATTTCCGGCGCTAATCCCCATAAGTTTCGGTCAATTCTCTTGCTCTCGGGGGTAACCATATGAGGTACCAGTTTTGCGAGTTCATGGAAGCGCAGTGTATCGGTCTATATCTGCTCCAACCATGGTGTGATTCCAGAATTCAGTTTCCAGCTTCTGAATTTCACTTTTGGGGCAGTACTCCTCAATGAGTAACTCCTTAAACTCCTCCCATGAAAGTTTGTATGCATCCACTCTTCCACGGGTTTGAACCTGAATGTTCCACCATGTCAGTGCCCTGTCTTGGAGTTGACATGCCGCATACTCCACCTTGCGGTCCTCTGAGCATTTGCTAATATGGTACCGACTCCATGCTATCAAACCAATAAAGCAATCCTACGACACCTTCTAAAGTCTGGGTCGAAACATTGGACAATAGATGTGTTAGCTCCACCAGCTCCGAAAAGACATGCCCTTGGTGAGTCACCCTCACCTGACAACCGTGTAGCTCGATCGTCATTGCCCTTATGTGCTGCTCCTCTGCCCATGTCATACCAGACACTCGTCTGATTGGCACACCAGTGGTCACACGTGGCGGCTCCGGTGCCTCCGGACGCTCCGTCCTAATCGTCACCCATCTAGGAATTAGGACGCTCTTTATCGCCGTTTGCCTAATATGGGGCCCTCTAAGGTTTGGTTGAACAATTAACGGGGTTGGTCGAGGCAGTACCGAGGTTGGCGACACTCTCGGTCCGCTGCAAGGATCTCGCTCGCTTGAAACTTCAAGATCCGAATCCGTATTCCTAAAGTCCTCGTCTTCTTGGTTACTTGGTGGGTTGCCGCGAGGTCTACCGGTGATATATCCCGACTCGTCGGCTGAGTGAGAAGAGTGAGAGTGCGACGACGATGATGACAAAGTGAGACTGAGGCAAAAGTGTACTTAGTCACTAATCGTACAAGTGTAATGTCTAGGCACCATGCATGATGAGTGTAAGTGAAAATTTAACTCACTCCTACTATAACCATTTCTAGTCTCGCATTAACCTTCCTTAATCGAACATAGGTGATCAAGATATGTTTAATTAAGGCCTGTTAATACCATTCTAGACTTAGTTATACTAGTAGTAGGTTCAGTTGTTTTCATGTCAGTTTCGGACTTTGGTTATAGTTGGGTTTTTCCAATGGAAGACCGGTATTCTCTATAACCTGGCTCTGATACCAAATCTGTCACACCTCGCTAAAGCGGAAATACGGGATGTCACAGCTCAAGGTTTCATTGCGTAAGGTAGAAGACAACACACAATCATCATAGCTTAAAAAGTTTACAAAAATTACATCTTGTTCCAAAATACAAATTGACATGATAAAGAAGATCGTGCTGGATGCAGCTACTAGTGGTGCCTTCTAAAGTTCCAACCTTACTTGAGATTTCTTGAAAAGCATGTAAATGAGAGGATCAACTATTGAATAGTTGGTGAGTTCACAGGTTTTCGTTATGCATAACAGTTTTAATGCATGTTTGTAAATCCGCACAGTGGATGGAGTATTCGGTTGTCAACATGCACAAGGTATATTGTTGTATGCAAAATGTTAAAGCAATGAGCCCACTACCCAAGCCTCATGACTGCACGCCCCAAAGACACATGTTCCATCGCAAACATGATAAAGAAGACGGTAATTATGCACTCGCGAGGTGAGTGGGGAGTCAACCAAATAACGTTATCCATAATATACCAACAGCTCAGAATCAGAATTAACTAACATAAGCATACATACCATAGCGCATAAAAATTCATAGTATTTTAAGTAAACAATACAACCGATGCGTAATTAAATCGTAACATGCTTTTCACCCCAAAAATGTACAAAAGTAGTAAAAAGGGGCTGTGAAAACTCACGATGATAACGATGATTTTTTCGAGAAGCTCACAAGTGAAACTTGTAAGATGATCCTACTCCGATCCTACGAATCGTAAGAGCACCAATAAGATTTCAGCCTAATTCTAGGGGTTTGGTGAAGCCTACTTATCCAAAATGCCATAAAATGCCTTATATAGAACTTTGTTTAAGGTTCATAATTTTGTGATGGTCTAAAATATCTTGCATATCTCATTATTAAGTTGATTAGTTAACACAAGTCTCAAATTTTATAAAATAAATTGATAAAGTAGGTTAAAATTTGCTTTTTAACAATACATGGAAATTTTCTTTTCTGTCCAGAATCTTGTGTCACTTTCGGTCCATTTTTAGCTATTTTCCAAGAATCTTTTGGTCAGGACATTTTTACTCTTGCTGACACTATGTGTTAGGAAACGTTTGGCATATAAACCATTATTTTTGAAGATGTTTAAGTCCATCAAATAATTTTTATAGTATGACTACTACAGAAAGCATAGCCGTTTGCACATTGTTTTTGTGACGTCTGTTTGAAGGTTGAAATCTTTGTGTTTTTGAGTGAAACAACTTGGGTTCGAATCTTAATACATAAACATAAATTCCAGAAGAAATTTCACATCATTTGGTTAAATATTGAGAGAGTTATGACATTTTAAAGAGAGGGGTAGGAATCTGGCAGAATGCTGTCAAAAGGTAGCTTTAAGAAAATGTATCTAACTTTAAGTTTTGTCATGATTTTGTTCCTTTTGCATGGAATCCGATTTGACACTTCCCCAAACAAATATTTTCAGATGAATATTTGTTTTTAAACCTCTAGAACTACATGAATGCATATTAACCTTGTTTTTGCCATAAAAAATAACAAGTTTTTAGCACATGCATGGAGATTAAAACATGTTTTTAGTGTAATATAAAGTTTTTCATAAAGCGTTTTAGAGATTAAGAGGTAGATTTTAAAGAAGAACACATGCATACTAGTAGAAATTTGCAAAAGTTCCTTCTTTGGTCTTAACAAAGGTTTGATCATGGATTCATCACTTTTTAACAACATGCAAAGTGTTTTGGTGATGAATCTACAAACATTAAGATTTCAAAGATATAACTAGCAAAACAATGTAAAAATAGAGTAGAAGAAGAAGAAAACTTAAAGACAATGAAAGAAGATTAAACAAAAGGGAGTGTAGGCTTTGCTCTACATATGAGTTTACCTTGAGAACACTTCAATACTTGAACTTTCTTAAGTTTAAAGGCTGGAGTTGTAGCACAATTTGAGAGGAAATAGAGAGGTTTTTAGAGAGAAAGTTTTAGAGAGAAGTTAGAGAGAAGGAGTGAATGAAAGTTGTGTGTTTGAAATGACGTAAAATGGAGAGAGAGGGGGTCATATGGGGGGTGGGGTGTGACAACTGTCAAATTTACACCTCAGGTTAGAACTGCAATGAATATTTCAGTTATGCACGTCATAGTTCACACAGTGCAATTTTAGCAGTAAACTCAGTACGATAGGAAAATTTGAGAAATTTTTCCTAGAAACCCCTTAATTTAGGGAATTATCCATAAATCTCATAAAATGCCAACTTAAGCTACATTTACATCACAAGTATATATATAATTAGTAACCTAAATTACTTCAACTAAATTTTATATAGATACTTTACTTTTATATAATTATTGTGTTATTTAAAATTTAAAAGAAAATACTTCATGTTTTAAAATAAATCAAAAAGACAAGATTAGACATTTTTAATTTAGCAACACACCATCACCCCCCCCCCCCCCCTTGGTGAGCCCCCCCCCCCACCCTCACTACCCTCTTTATGTATTTTTATTAAACCATTTTCACTCACTTGCAACTACTCACTCTCTCTCTAAATTCTCTCACACTAGAGTTCTTTCTTTCTCTCTCCATCTTCATCCATCTTCATCCAAGTAAATCCATAAAACTTCAGCCCCTAAACACATCTCTTTCAAGAGATCAAAGTGTTCAAGGTAACTACATGTGTGTTGGATGAAATCCACACACTCCCTTTTGTCTAGTTTTCATTTCTTTGCATTTTTCTTATGAATGTTCTTCATCTTCTTCTACACTTCTTTAATCTTGTTAAAAATCATCTCTACACATCTTAATGTTTGTAGATTTACCACCATAAGACTTGCATGTTATTAAAAAGGTGGTGAATCCATAATCAAACCCATATTAAGATCAAGGATGGACTTTTAACACACATGCATGTAGTTTTCTTGAAAAATCCATACCCCTTTGGTACAAAGATTTCATGAGTGGATCTTTGAATCCACTAAAAACATGTTTAAACCAACATGCATGAGCTAAAAATACACAATTTTAAGTTGCATGAAGAAGTTCTTGGCATAAACACCAATCATTCTTCAAAAAGAATCATTTTCAAAGTTTTATAAAAGATGAGATGATGGATAGCATGCATGTAGTTTAAATGGTTTAAAAACCTGTTTTAGAACTGAAATTATTTGTATGGGGATGAGTCAAATCGGATTGCATGCAAGAGGAATAAGAATTTCAAATAAAAAGACAAAGAAAAATGCACATGCATAAGGTTTGGTTTTGACAGCTTGCTGCCAGATTCCACACCTCTCTTCAAAAGGTCATATCTCACTCAATAATACTCCAAATTAAGTGATTCCTTTTCTAGAATTTATTTTCATGGCTTAGGAGTCAAACCCATGTGGTTTCAGTCAAAAACTCAAAGATTTCGTCTACCAAACAGTATTCACAAAAACAGTGCGCAAACAGCAAAACTTTCTGCAGTGTTTTACGTCAAGAATTATTTCATGTATTTAACCACCTCAAAAAATTATGAAACTTATGTCAAAAGTTTTCTAACTCATTAAACTACTTGGACATAAAATATCTTGACCTAAATATGCCTGGAAGTTATCCAAAAATGGACATAAAGTGACACCAAAATCTGGACAGCAAAGGACAACTTTCTTATTATGATTAAAAGCTAACTCTTGAACCCATTTCATCATTCTTATGATGAAATTGTGGAATATATATATATATATATATATATACTATATATTTATATATTTATGCATTTTATATACTCTAAACCCTTTTCATCATTTTTATGATGAAATTGTGGTATATATATATACTATATATTTATATATTTATGCATTTATATACTTCAGCTTTATGTTTTGAAACCTTTTCATCATCCTTATGATGAAATTGTGGTATATACATATATTATACATAAATTCTTTTGACCATTTTCGTTACTTATTATGACGAAATTGCGGTAACGTTAACCTAACAAGAATGAAGTATACATATGTTACGATTAGTAATTTCAGTAACTCTTTATGATTTATAATAATTAAATCACAACAAAGGCATTTTATGACGATTTGGATAGTTAGTACCGAACCTTTGAGATTAAAACTCACTAGTGACCTTACGTTCATAGGTTTGAAGTAGGATCACACCGAAGTATCTTGTGGGAGATTCCCGGATTTCTATCGCGTATCAAGTGAGTTATCACAGCCCCTTTTTCAATGTTTTACATATTTGGGGTGAAAAGCATGTTGTTACTACAATTATTTTACGCACCGGTTGTCTCGTTTTCTTGGAAATACAAACTTGCTATACTTGTTTATGCTCTATGGTATCTATGTTTTGCGAATGTTGTAAGTTTGAGTTTTCTTTTGCTATCGTTCAAAAATCCTCGTTTATTTCTCACGTTACCCGTTTAACTCATGGATTGAGCCGTTGGTAATTATGGATAACGTTATTTCGTTGACACCCCACTCACAAGTAGCGCTTGTTTGAGTGCATAATTATTGTTTGTACGGGTGCATTGTTGGCGATAAAACATGCGTAGGGGCGTCCTGTCAATATAGGTCGGGTAACGGGCTCATAACTTAAACATTATACATACGATTACCTTGAGGAAGTGTTTTTATAACCGGTTGACTTATCCACTTGTGCGGATTTGAACTATTTTCTATGGCAAACATCGTTGTACTCGTTAAACCTGTGATCTCACCAACTAGTGCATTAGTTGACCTTTTCATTTACATGCTTTTCAGGAAATACCAAGTAAGGTTGGAACTTAGGAAGGCTACACGTGTTGAAGCTTTCTACGTTATCTTTTGAATGTGTTCATTTCCCTTTTTGGTAAAACGTTTGTAAAAGACAATTTTGTAAGCTTTTGAATGTATTTTGATGGTTGGTGTGATATTGTAACGTTTGCTATGAAACTTGAGTTGTACATCCCGTGTTTCCGCTTTAGCGGGGTGTGACATGGGGTGGCCGGCCAAAGAGGGAGAGAGAGTGAGGAGTGTAAAGATGGTGAAAATAATTGTATTTTTAAATTTTGATTTTTACATTTTTTTTGAATTTGTTAATTATTTAAATTAGTTTATATTAACAATAATACTTGTTTTATTTGCAAGTATTTATTTTTGCAAAGTACAAATATATATATATATATATATATATATATATATATATATATATATATATATGTGTGTGTGTATTTAGGGTATTTGAATTGGCATTTTATGAGATTTATGGATAATTCACTCATTTAGACGAATGCTAGGCAAAATTCTCAATTTTTCCTAACAATACTGTTTTTATTGCTAAATTCGACTGTGTCATCTATAATGTGAATAACTGAAACGTTCAGTACAGTTCTAACCTGAAACGTAAATTTGACGGTTGTCACATTAAGCATACCGGAACTCTCGGAAACCGGAATTCATTCCGGATCAAGCAACTACCGGAACGTATACTAGAACTCATAAGTTCCGGAACTGATTCCAGATCTGATGAACACCGGAACGTATCCGGAACCGAATCGAAATTTACTAAACTACAAACCCAAAATCGGAGTCCCGCATCTCAAATTGATGGTTAATATGATGTTTAAAGTTCGATTCTAATCGATTTAGTTGAGATATGAGTTTGATTTGTGAGTGAATCGAGGCCGAAGGGTGTTGAAAACCCTAACAGCGCCGAGTTCAGCGAAATCGATCATATCGATCGATATTTTGGGCTTTTGCGGATCGATCTTGGTTTGCTAAAGCGATAAATCAGAGTTTAGGTTACATATCTGATCTATGGATGATGTTCTGAGCCTGAATCAATGAAAATGCACAAGTAAAAGTGAATGTGAGATGAAGTTGGATTGAGAGAGTTTTGGCGCGAAGTTTTTGAAATTGTGAGGTCTTAGACTCTAAAATCGGTATTTATACAAGTCGATACCAGAAGTGAGTCCGGTACCGAATGCCTTAATCTCCCGGTTCCAATTTTGTCTCAACTATTTGCACTTGGCGAAAATTACCCCTGAAGTTTAGAAAACTTTTAAAATTACGCTGAGTTAAACAAGATTTTCATTTTAGCCCCTCAGGTTTCAAAAATTTCACTTCTCCCCCTCAGCTTTACGAAAAGAACTCTCCCCCTCAACTTTTCAATAAATGCACTACCCCCTTCAACTTTTCAAAATAAAGACCCTTTTTCATAAATTAAAACATGAACAAATTCCCCTTTTTAAACATGAGTAGTTGACATGAACAAATTCCCCTTTTTAAACATGAACAAATTCCCCTTTTTAAACATGAGTGGTTGACAAAGCTCCCCCTTGACTTGTCAAACTGAGAAACGTATCTTAGGGACTTGGCATTCGAGGAAACATCTTGCAACGCAAACAGTTAGTAGCACGGGGAATAAATGGAAAAACAAAGACTAGACGGATAAAATTAAAGAAACATGTAAAAACCGAAAAACGAAAGAAACACTAAAAACGAAAATACAGAGAACATGTCACCGATGTGCTTGAAAAACCTAAACCACACTGCGAGACAAGTGTAACTGATTAAGATACAGTTATCCCGTAGTGTAGGAAAGGTGTAACAAGTATAGCAGAGACTCAAACCTTCAGATTGAGCATACCCAACTTGGACACGAGTTCATTGAAACGTTTTTCGTCCAAAGCCTTGGTAAACAGATCTGCTAGTTGGTTTTCCGTACTTACAAAGTAGAGTTCCACCATATCTTTTTCCACATGGTCTTTAATGAAGTGGTAGCGCACGTCAATATGCTTCGTCTTTGTATGCTGAACCGGATTGCTCGTGATGGCTATAGCACTATTGGAGTCGCAGTAGATCAGGATGTTTGAGCAGTTGTACCCGTAGTCCTTCAGTTGTGTCCACATCCAGATCACTTGGGAACAGTAACTAGCCGTGACCACATACTCCGCTTCCGCCGTGGAGGTGGAGACACACGTTTGCTTCTTAGAGGCCCAGTTAACTAACTTGTCGCCTAGGAACTGGATGTGCCTCGTGGTGCTCTTCCGGTCAAGCATACTCTCCTCATGATTAGCATCAGAAAACGCTGTAAGCTCGAAACCTGTATCCTTAGGGTACCAAAAGACAAGATTTGCAGTACCTTTTAAATAACGAAGAATACGCTTAACTGCTATCATATGTGACTCCTTAGGGTTAGACTGAAATCTTGCACACAGAAAGGTTGAGAACATTATATCCGGCCTACTTGTCGTCAAATACATCAATGAACCGATCATTCCTCTATAGGTAGTCATATTCACGGCCTTTCCATCCTGATCTACGTGTAACTTCGTACCCGGTGACATGGGAGTTCTCATGGGTGAACACTGTTCCATCTTGAATTTCTGAAGAATATACGCGATGTACATAGATTGATTGATGAATATCCCGGTCGATAGTTGTTTAACTTGAAGACCGAGAAACAAATTCATCTGACCCATTATACTCATTTTAAAATACTTTTTCATGAGGAGTGAAAAGTTGTAACAGTACTGATGGTTCGAAGAGCCGAAAATAATGTCATCGACAAAAACTTGAATTAAAAGAATATCCTCACCTTCCCTTTTGATGAAAAGGGTTGTGTCGATCTTACATTCCGAGAAACCGGAATTGGTGAGAAAAGTAGATAATTTATCATACCAGGCTCTCGGTGCTTGCTTGAGTCCATACAATGCTTTGTCGAGACGATACACATGATTGGGGTGATCCGGATCTACGAAACCTTCCGGCTGGGAGACGTACACTTCCTCCTTGAGATCTCCATTTAGAAACGCCGTCTTCACATCCATTTGATAAACCGGGAAGTTTTTGTGAGCGGCGAACGCAAGGAACATCTGAATAGCTTCGATTCGGGCAACAGGTGCAAATGTCTCTTCATAGTCTATCCCCTCTTGCTGTCGATACCCCTTAGCGACCAATCGAGCCTTATTACGAACCACGGCCCCGTTCTCGTCCTTCTTATTCTTGTAGATCCATTTCGTGCCGATGATGGTTCTGTTTTTTGGGCGAGGGACCAGGCGCCACATTTTGAGGCTTTCAAATTCATTCAGGTCCTCCTGCATGGGCATTATCCAGTCCGGGTCGTGTAAGGTATCTTTAACCGTCGGTGGTTCAACGTTGCTGAGGAAAATGGAGAAGAGACACTCATTTCCCGTAGCTGTCCCGTTTTATAGTATTACTCAGTAGTGCAGGGGCAGCTTTGGCTTCAGTTTCCGTCGTTGCTCTAGTTTGAACAGGAGCGGACAGATCTCCAATGATTTGCTCAGGGGTTGCGCTCTAGTCCACTTTCGCGTGTGAGGTAGCGGGTCCGAAAGGGGTTCTGAATTATTAGCATCTATGTAGGACCCTAAGGGTAAGTTCTGAACCGCTTCAAAAGATGGAACCGGATGTAAGCGTGTGGCGGCCGCAGGTTGGGAAACAACAGCGGTTGACGAAGATTCAGCAGTTGCGTCAGTACTGTTGCATGTGTTGGGGGATGACGGAGTGGGCTGAACCACTAGTGATGGAGTCGCGGTCACCGTTGTTGTACTTGATGATGGCGTCGCCGCTAACACGGGTGAAGAGGGCGAATCCTCCGATGATGTAGTGTTGGGGGTTGGCGGAGGACCATAGATGTGTGACGACACCAGTATAGCTCCATCTGCATTCAAAGAAGCATCAGTAGATACAGGGGGTAGATAAAAATCATTATAAAAATTCTCAAACTGTAGATCTATCTAAGATGGTTGTGATTTCGATGTATTGGACGATGAAGGATCTACTGTTGTGTGCTTGGGTTCCGATCTAGAGTGATCAAAAGCCAGCACTCCAGTAAGCACGGGTTCTGAACTGGTATGTCCAAAAGCCAAATCGACCAATTCGTCGAAGGTCACATTTATACTCTCAATGACACTCTTGGTCCTCTTGTTGTAGACACGGTATGCTTTGGAAGATGTTGAATAGCCAATGAAGATCCCTTCGTCCGCATTCGGCTTGAGTTTGCCGAGATCATCCTTATCGTTCAGCACGAAGCATTTGCACCCGATTGCCTGAAAATAGCTGATGTTGGGGGTTCGTTTGTTGATGACCTCATATGGTGTTTTGTTGAAGCACTTGTGGACGATGGACCTATTCTGTGTATAGCACGCCGTCGTGATAGCTTCGGCCCATAAGAACATAGGAAGCCGTACTAAGTTAGCATGGTGCGTGCCACTTCCACCAAAGTGCAGTTGCGTCGTTCCACCATGTCGTTCTGTTGTGCAGTCCTGGCTGCCGAGAAGTTGTGTGAAATTCCAACGAATGTGAGAAAATCACCGATGATACGATTCTTGAACTCAGTTACATTATCCGTGCAAATCGCGATGACTGTCAGCTGCAAATTATTCTGAACTCCCTTCAGGTGGTTGACTATGACACTAGGAGTCTCGTCCTTTAAACGAAGGAACTTAACCCAGGTGTATCTTGAGTAGTCATCCACCATTACCAACACGTACTTCTTGTGACTTATGCTTTGGACGTGCATTGGGCCGCAGAGATCCATGTGGATCAGCTCTAAAGGTCTTGACGTGCTTGGAACCGGCTTCGGATTGTGTGAAACCTTCTTCATCTTACCCATCTCGTATGCGGAGCAGAGATGTTCTTTTGCAAATTTGAGTTATGGCATACCCTTGACGAGTCCACCCAGCACCAGCTTGTTGATGTTCTTGAAGTTCAAATGTGAGAGCCGTCGATGCCACAGGCAGTTTTGTTGAGTAGTGGCTTTGGAAAGTAGACATACGGCTTTGTCGGTCTTCACGGCGGCAAGATTGATGGTTTAGAGGTTCGTCCATCGAGTACCAGCGAGGATCTCCGTTCCATCGTCATCACGAATACTACACCGCTTCGCCTTGAATCTGACTTCAAGATTCTTGTCACAAAACTGGCCGATGTTGAAGACGTTGTGACCAAGGCCTTCGACGTAGGACACACGCTTGATCGTGAGGTTGTCCTGAACTAGGTCGCCATAGCCCATGATCGGGGCCACGTTATCGTTGCCAAATCGTACATCACCGCAGTACTTCTCCTTGAAGTTGGTGAGAACCTCACGTTTACCAGTCATGTGTTTGGAGCATCCAGAGTCGAGAAACCACACATGATCGGGCTGCAAAACAAAATTAAGGACGTTTAGGTACCCATCTGTAAATGGGTCCTTGGGTGTTAGGTGCAGCACCTTTGTTTGAGACCCGTTTAGATCTGGGTCTTTTCCTAGAGGACTTACGAGAAGCATTTGAATTGAAAACCTGATATGTACCAAACCAATCAGATGCATTCTTAGACACAATCAAATCATTCACTCCACATAAAAAACAACAAACATAATCACGCGAAAATTCAATCAATTGCTGAACAGTATCAAGTTTAACAGGAAATTTAAAACCATGTTCAACAGAGTTATGCAAAGCAAAGTCATGATTGTTGTTATTTTTTCTAATAAGCGAAAAAGGAGTAAAGGAGTCGGTCTTCTCAGGTCGTCTCTTAGCCTTCTTCTCTACCCACTCTCTCCGAACCGCTTCCCCCCAACCCGTTCTATCTGAAATTACATTAGAGTTATTGTCAGAGGAGCTTGAGTAAAACGGTTGTTGTTTAGAGTTGTTACCGGTTTTAGTACGTTTCGTAGATCGACGTTTGGATTTAGATTTTGAAATGGTCGCAGAAACGGTTTTAGAATTCGAACATTCACCCTTTTCAAAATTAACCAGTGTGGGCATCTTTTCTAAAAATTGAGTGTGACTAGCTAGCTTTGGAGCAAAATCAATTTTAGAAAATTCATCATCATGACAAGCAGAGGAATTCATAAACTCAGAAAACCTTTGAGCAGTATCAAGTGGTGTGTCGCCATCAGAGTCGGACGAGGAGTTATCCGCAAAAGGGTTATCAAAAACCTGAAAAGATTCTTTTGAACAGAATCGGGTTGGATGACCTTACCTTTATCTTTAAAGCTCAAATCTTTATCATTTCTGTCATCAGACACTCCTATAAAAGCTTTACATGAGAAACTATCTGAATAAATTGCAGCGAAGTCAAACGAGATTGTTTCAGGAGTGACAGGCGTTATCGGAGTATCCACAAGATTTTCCTTAGCCATTCTCATCGTTAAAGCTTCTGTCGCTAAAACGGACAGTTGAGAAGTCAATTTAGCAATCTCGGTTCGATAACTCTCTCTTTTGGATTCGGGAAGTGTCTCGGGTTTTGTCTTTTTGATCTTTTCAATAGTATCTAACAGTACAATCCTTTCGGTTTCATAAACTACCTTATCCCTCGCAATCGATTCTTCAAGTTTGAAAATGATGTTTTCTAAAATCAGACGTGGAACATAACGTTTGAACTCCGATTTCTCGTTAGAATCTACATCTGGTGTTGCCGTAATGGGAACCGGAGTTTCAACCGTTTTGGCAAGCGAACAGATGTCGAAGTAGTCGTTGGAGAGATAAGGAGTTTTGCTATTTAAATATGACGCATTTAGCGTTTCGTACACGAAAGGGATCTGTACATTGATGTTTTTCCTAGGCGGCTCATCTTCCGATTTTGTGTTATTTTCAGACTTATGATTATCAGTTTTAGGTTTAGCCTATATTGGTGGTAGAGGTATACCTGTTTTTCTTTTAAAATCCTCTTTCTCCTCATCTTCAGGAGATGGCTTAGTCCACTTAATCTTGTACTCAGGATATTTGACGGGCGTCGAGACCGTCAAATAATAAGTAGTTTCTAACTGTCCCAAATCACAATTTAAATTGTAATAGTGGTAAGTCAGGTCGAATCTACAGGGATTGGTCGTGACAATTATTTCAACTTCTACACGTTAAGTAAGGGGGGGGGGTGGATTTGATTAACTAAACTAAAAATGCGACTAAAATTAATTATAAACAATGAAATAAAATCCAACATTAGTTTAATTTCGATTAAGATGATGGCACCTATCATTGATTCCAAGAACGTAAACATAAAGAACGAACCTAAGTTGATTATAGTCGTTAACAAGCTCTAACGACCTATATTTTTCCTTAATTCACACCGGTTAAAATAAGCTTTTCAACCGGATCTTAATCACAAATAAGAAATTAAATAAGCTCTTAATTTCTTTAGAAGTGATTAGCTTTATCGAAATAGAAAAATACCAACTCAAAACAATAAGCTCATAAGCTCGGCTTATTATAGCCTTGATTGCAAGATTTCAAGAACTCAAGTTGAAAACCTTATTGAATTCAAAGAGTTCCATTGTTACTCCATCAAAACCAAAAGACGATTACGTATCTAATATTTTGATTAACAATCTTTGATAAGAGACTCAACTAATTGATCAAGTTAATTGAAAACTCAAACGAAATTGACAATGAAAATAGAAATCAAGCAAATAGGTTTGTCCCAAATGATTACAATGGAATCTCAAAGTGCAACCATCAAAATCTAATCAAACTAGTGTTGGAATGAAAACTAGGGTTACAACTAAAAAGAAATTACCAAAGGAATTGACAAGAAATTGATGAGAAATTGCTCCCCAATCGATCTCCTTTTGCTCTCCCGTCTCCAAAATCGATTTTACCAAGTGATTCCCATTCAAAATGACGGTTCCACTTCGTTTTTATACTAAGATATAAGAAAAACCGCTCCAAAAACGAAGTGGAAGAAATCAGGCCCGAAATAGACTCCGGTGCCAGTGGCCGCGCGAGTTTGGCCGCGCGAAGATGGCACGAGTTTGGCCGGTTTGGTCGCCGAAAGAACAGCGCTGGCGAGATTTTTCCTTCTTCTCCTGTTGCTGCCATTTTTTTTTTCGAACAAAGAAGGAGCACCGGTGGATGGAAGTTGTGCGTTTCTGTTGATGGGCTGCACATGGGATATGGGCCTTCTTTTTCTCTCCTTTCGCTTTTGGGCCGTCAACTTCCAACAAAAGTAGTCCTTCTCTTTTCTTTTTTTTGCTTCGCTGGCAACAAACACAAAAACCCAATATATTAAGTTATTTTATTTTTTTATTTGTTTTGTTTGTTTAACCACACACACAAATAACTTAATTAATAATTTTTTTTCACTTTCTTTTACTTAAATAAATTTACAAACAATGAAACATTAAAACTCAAAAACTAGGGGTACTTTAGACATCTAATTGAGACTAGTTGTAGGGGACTTTGACGCAAAAATATATAAAAATAGGCACTTATCAATATTTCTTATCTAGGCCCATGAAATTGAATTCATAAAGAGTGGGAAGCTTAAACAAGATTTTCTTTAGGTAACACGGATTATCATATCCGAGTCCCCATTGTGAGTTGTAATATTTGAACTCCTTTGGTTTGTTCAAGTGGATGGTTTGTTCGGATTGACCAAGTTTACAGAGTTTGGATTCAAGATCCTTAAGCTCAGTGGTCAACAACTCATATTCTTTTCTAACGTTTTCTTGAATTACAACGCTTTTAGAATACTTCTCCTGCGACTTTTCTAATTTTTGTGAAAATTCAGATATTTGAGTCTCGAGGATTTCAGCTCTCTTTGAAATGGCTGAGCATACAGTTTGATAGTTTTCTATCACACACTTGTCCTCAACCTTTTCAATAGCTAGCTTGCCTATGGTATTGTATTTAATCTTAGCCTCGGCTTCTAGCTTAGAGATTTGGGCATCTTTGGTTTTAACCTTAAGTTTGAAGGTATCTAAGGTACACACCATAACTTGCATCTGATTAATTAAGTCAGCATTGGAAGAACTACATATCTGGCACTCGCTTTTGTCTTTCTTCTTTTCGGATGAGTCATCATCAGAATCGGATTCTTCCGGGTTGAGGCTTGTATAACACATATGAGCTTCCTCGTCGTCATTCTCTTCATCCGTCTATTGGAGCCAGTGATCATCTTCTGCCAGTAGCGATTTACCCGCTTCTTTCTGCCTTGATAGAAGCATCTTGGTCTTGTAGTACTCAGCATTTCGTACTACGGGTTTCCGGCAGTCTTTGGCGAAGTGACCTCGCCTTTCGCTGTTATCGCACTTTACGGGTTCATCATCAGCTCGATCATCAAACTTTCCATCAGATCGCTTCCCTTCATCGTTCCTCTTTCTTCCATCACCAGACTTGCGCTTACCTTCGTACTTGTCTCGATAATCCCGACGCTTTGTGTTTGTGGAGTATCGCTGGTTGTTGCTGTCGGATTTTTGAAAAACTTCTTCCTAGCATACTCCCGGGACAGCAAGGCAACAACTTTTTTGATATTGTCGAGCTCGGGATAATAATAACTTTCAGGTTCTTCATCTTGGTGATCAGATTCACTTGGTGCTTCTTCTCTATATAAACTGCGTTGTGCTTGCTTTTCTTTCTTTTGAGACAAGAGGGCAAGAGGATCTTCTTTCGTCTTTTCATTTGACTTTTGATCTCCCAAAAGATCACGTACATCATCTTCATCTTGGAGCAACATCTCGTAGATCTCATGCAGCGGAACACTCTCTAATGATCGGTTGTGGCAGACGTGTAGAACAAATCCCTTCCATTCAGCTTGAAGGTTGTTGAGAAACTTGATGTTGCACTCGAGGTTCGACTTGAAGATACTATTCTTGTGCAGGTCATTGAGGAGAGTGCAGAAACGCTGGTATGTCTCAGTGAGTGATTCCCCTTGTTTGGCTTTAAAGGATTCGTAGCGGGTGAAGCAGTTGGTGATCTTCATTTGATTACCCTCACGACTTCCTTGCATGATCTTCGCAAGTTGGTCCCACATACCTTTAGCTTTATCCTTGTAACTGTCGATGCTACAGTAGATATTGTTGGGAAGACTGTATACTAGAAAAGTCTTCACCAGTGTATCTCCATCGGCTTTCCGCTTTTCTTCAACGGTCAACTTGTCGTATGGTTTGGGCACCTTATGGGATAGAGGTCCACCTTCTTGTGCAGGGACGTCCATCAATGGTGGAATAGTCGGACCTTCCGTCAGCGATCGGAGAATTTCTTCATATAGCGGCTTAGTCCATATGAAGCACATAAACCTATCCCTCCAGACATTATACTCCCCACGGTACAGGATCGGAGGCTTGAATTCCGATCCGATAGCTAATGCGTCTTGAGCATTCATTGTGAGAACTTGTGTGATCGTAAGACGTGTGGTATGATTCAAAGGTAATGGATTGGTCTAACGCACAAACTAACACACACCTAACGTGAATTCCTATGGGAGAGGTTACCTAACGCAATTCCTATAAGGGATCAGGAATAAACATAAAGAAAGACTCGAATAAATAGAAACCGAAAGAAAAATAAGTGTGCAGATGGCAAGATCCGGAATTGAGGATCCGGAATAGGGGATCCGGAACTATGTGATCCACAATTAAATACCGGAATCAAGTATCGGAATTAAGAAATCCGGAATCAAGTACCGGAATTAAGAAATCCTGAAACAATATCGGAAATAGGGTCCAGATCCGGAAGTGTATATCGAAGGTTTAAGGTACCGGAACTAGTTGGATCCGGAATCAAAACAACATATCCGGTATTGAGACACCAGAACCGAAGAGATCCGGTATTTTAGAGGATCTGGGATGTAAAAGGAACCGGAACTCAAGAACTGAGTTCCGAATTCGAACACTGGAAGTCGAAAAACTTACTTGGAAATCGAATCTGCACCACTATTGACTTGGAAAAGTTCTGCAAACACTTTAGAACCAAAACAAGCAACTAGAGAATGCAAAAATAACTAACCAAATCGATTTATCAAGCACTTTTTGAAGCAAAATTGAGTTTCTATCAAGAACAGAGAGTATGAAACCCAGAAATCAAATACTAAAAAATTGATGATTTTATGTTTAACCAAAACAACCCAAAACTCGATATGATTTCAGAAACACAATAAAGAAGATTTTTCAAGCCTCAATTCAAGCTTTTTACACTCAAATCAAAGCAAAGAAAATTCTTTTTGGGTGAAACAGACGACTAAAAACTTGAATGACCAGACTAAGAAAATTACCTTTGAATCAAACGTCTTTCTGCTCTGATACCAATTATGGATCCCAGATTAACAATCAATCACAATGAATCAACACAATATAGTCATAAATCTCACTTGTCATTCATATGAACAGAAAGAGTTTTTGGCAGAGCCATACAAAGTAATCTGTGATAAAAAATAATGATCATTAAACCTTAAACAAGATTTAAGCAAACTATTTATACCCAAAAGGTATTTACAAGATTTGTCAAGAATAGTCCCTATACTTCTATTCCACTAACGTGGCCTAACAAGTTATCTCAACCAGAAAAGGGTGAAATAATTTACAATTCACTAAGTTCGAAATTTTATCGTGCACGTAAACAAGCTTGCCTTTTTCTTTAAACACGTGTTTGCACTCATCGACTTGTTTCCAAAACAAGAAACAGGTCATGCTCGCATATACTTTCAACTTGAAAGAGTTCATGTAACTCATTCAAAGACACAATGCATCAAACCAGATTTACAATCAAGTGTTTCTCTAATACACAAAAAGAACGCTATAATGTAATACATGCATGAGACAAGATTGCAATTGAAGGCTATTTACTCTAACAAGGTCCACCATTGTACTCCCAATAACTTATCATCGACCCTCAACTTGCGACCAATGATCACTTCCTCACCCATATAACAACTTGTGGTACAAGTGTTTTGCAACCCACCTATTAGACCACTCCATACCGTTTTCGCATATACCAATGTCACACAAATCATGCGGTCTAAATCTTTGACTGATACCGGTTGATAAATGATCTACTACTTCACATCCTTCTCATATGCGTACTTCAATCCAACACTGATGTCTTACCTTCATCATCCTTGCTACTACATCTCTTGATTAAAAGTCAAGGACTAATCTTCTTCACCTGTCTTCGTTCGAGGCTCTCAAGATCCCAACACAGTTCTCCTTTTTAATCCCAACTGATCGACACATCAAACCAAGGAATGGGGACTCGCTGAAAGCTAGGAGCTTACCCCTATTCCTCCATTCATCCATTTCGAATCCAAGAAGTTCTACCTTTAGTCGTCTCATTAACGTCCCGAACAATGCTTCCGTTGTGATACATATCGTTCAACTGGGATCTCTACCTTCCTTCTAGAAGACGTCATCATTTACACCGTGAGCGAATTCACACATCACATCAAAACCATCGCTACCGTCACAGGGGTAGAGTTTACTCCATACTACCACCCCTCCATCGAGTGTCTCAACACTGATAATCTTCCAGGCATGACAAGAACTAAAATTATCACGTGTAACCAGCACCCAATTGACAGCTCCACCTAAAAAAGGCAATTTGAGCACATACATGTACCTATAAATTTGCAATTACACTGGCCAGGTGTAACTCCAAATTTTCCTTACATGACAGTTCTCACTACCTCATCCTTAAGTGCACTTAGAGTGATCTTTCCTAGGGGCAGTCCTATATCTCGGTTGTGTCCCCCATCCTATAGTTTAGATTTAGGCCCGTCTAGTCACCTAAATCCTTTAAACTATGGCTCTGATACCAAATGTAACAACCCAAATGTAAAGCCCGTATCCCGGTATGTAATTTCTTTGTTTTAATTTTTGTTTTAAAAGTTTTATTTAATGTGGTTTCCGTTAGCGGGGTTAGACGGTTTGGACCTAATAGTTAATTATGTCAAAAAATTTGGTTAGTTGCGAGAAGGAATTGGTTGAGGGACCATTTGTGTCAAGGGCCAAAACATAACATGGTTTCGGCCCATGCAACCCAAGAACCGAAACCCACAAATTATTTTGATGTTGGTGTCGTGACTTAGAAGCAAGGAGGAAGTAAGAAAAGAAAAACAAAACCCTACGGCTTTCTTCCCCCTTCCCTTTTGTTGTCGTCGGCCGTGAGTAAGAGAGATAGAGTCGCCGGAGTAAGAGGGAGAGAGAGTCGCCGGAGAGAGAGCGAGAGAGTTCGCCGGAAAGAAGGAGGAGTCGCCGTCGTTTCTGCCAGAAAGAGTGGAGGAGAAGTCACGTCGAGGTAATCCCGTGTTCCCTTCGTTTTCGTTGTAGTTTCGTTGTCGGAACGCCGTAAACCGCCACCACCACCGCCGTAGCCACGGCTGCCGGCGGTGGGGCCGCCGCTGCACGCCGCCGTGGTGGAGGCAGAGGGGTGGGTGCAGGTGTGTGAAGGTGTGCGGGTGTGTGTGCGGCGGTGTGGTTGCGGGTGAGTCGGGATGGGCGATGTTGGAAGGTTCCGCCGGGAGGTGTTACCGTAACCACCGTCGCCGCCGCCAACCACCACCACCGCCGGAGGCGGAAGTGAGTAGTGCACGGCTGTCGACCAGCCTAGTATGATCTTTTCCAGTAAGCTTGTAGGCTTTCCGGGTCTGTTTGAATTAAGCCATGACTTAATGAGTTAATTAGCTATAGTTGTCATTTTATGTGAAAACGTTTTTCTGTCCCTGTTTTGCGACGGCCATAACCTTTCCTTCGTAGCTCTGATTGAGGCGAATCCGGTGCCCACGGTTCACATTCTCTGCCGGGCACACTTTTCGTGTTTTAGCGGAAGTCTGGTTCGGCCTCTAACTAGACATAAATTGGCTGTTTTCACAGCAGGTCTGCACGTGACAGATTCTTGTCCTGTTTTTAGAAAATTCATAGTAAATTGTAGGAAAATCGTTAGAACGCGTACGATATGTCCCTGGAACCCTAAGACATAGAACTAACTGATTATGGAATAATATATCTGGATTTATCAGTTTTTAAGGGGTTAAACAGGTCCCGAACAGACCTATGTTTTTAGAGTAAAAGCTGGAAAATTTACATGTTTGGGCTCATAGTTGTGACTTTGGGTTAGGACTTCGCTTGACGTTTGATATCACTTATTTAGGTGGGAAAAGGTGAGTGAAGTTGTCCGGCTTGTGTTGCGGTTGCGGATACTTTCGTTGCTTTAAGGTGAGTTCCCTCACTGTGTAGTTAGGGGTTGTATGCATGTCATAGTAGTTTGTATGTACTACTATCTTTGTGGTGTGAACTAGTTGTTTGTGGTGTGTAATATTTGATTGGTTTAAATGCTTAGTATAAATGTGTTACATTACAACTCGGTGGGACCGAGGAAGTGGAAAGAAACGTTGTGGGAACTCGGTGTGACGAGTGTGTTACATTACAACTCGGTGGGACCGAGGGCTCGGTGGGACCGAGGAAGTGGAAAGAAACAATGTGGGAACTCGGTGTGACGAGTGTGTTACATTACAACTCGGTGGGACCGAGGGCTCGGTGGGACCGAGGTGTTGGATACATAATTACTTGTAGATGTTTACTCGTTTTATGTAACTGTGGTGTTGTTGCTTATGTGCGGATAGGGGTGATGTGTATATAATTCCTATCTGCGCATGTGATGGAATTCACTAAGCTTCGTGCTTACCCCTTCCCAATATCTTATGATTTCAGGTGCGAGTAGCAGTCGGACATGACGGTACACACGGGCGCAAGGCGAAGATTGTTTAAATTGATTTTTAGTAAATGGGGATTTAATTATATAACTTTCCGGTGCATAAACTTTGTTGACGGTTTTAAATAACGACGTTTATTCTTATTGTAATGGGATTTGTTAACTTTTGGTTTGATTATAATGAAATGTATTACTTTTAAAAATTTTAAATTCCTTGTAATTTTTGGGACGTTACAACTTGGTATCAGAGCACAGCTTGAGTGAATCAAACACATCTCGGTGTGTTTGGTCTCAAGTTGCGGCTAGGGAATTACAAATTCTTTTTGAATAAAAGAAAAAAAAAAGGAAAACCCGTTTGGGAAACTGTGATTGAGGGCGCAGTGTGTACAGTCAGCTGACGCTAAGTGGGAAGATACAATACTTAGTGTATTTATCGCTTTCTAGATCATAGGGTATGCATGCTAGACTGCTTATGTGGTTTACACTGTACTGTATGTTGATTGCTTGCTAGTAGAAATCCATGTTAGTTATAGTAGGTTGTTAAGTGAAGGCCCTATAGGTTGTATGCAGTAAGAATCATATAGCCTTAGAATATTCGATTTAGTTCTATTGCGCAGCTCTTGTTTGAGTCCAACCGTTCTAGGATAGAATATTGTATTCGAATGTCTATTTGATTCACGCTGCATGCGACTGGGTATTCGCGAGGCAACTCGTTATGGCTAATAGGGATTCCGTGGTAGCAAGGGTAGTGGGATGAGATGAAATTCCTAGTGAGCTGGGAAGAGTGTTTACATATGAGTATGTATGCTAGATTGCTTTCTAGAACATAGGAGTATGTGTGATGGATTGTTTGGTGCTTATTACACTGTACTGCATGTTTGTTGTTTGCTAATAGGAGTTCATGCTAGCCTTGATAAGTTGTTAAGTGAATGCACTATAGGTTGTATGCGGTAGGAACCAAATAGCCTTAGAATGTCGGATTTAGTTCTATTGCGCAGCTCTTGTTTGAGTCCAACCGTTGTAGGATAGAATCTTATATTCGAATGTCTATCTGGTTTTACACTGTGTGCGACTGTGCATTCGCGAGGCGACTCGTCGTGACTAGTGGGGATTTCGTCATAGCAAGGGTAGTGAAGTTGGGTGGAATTCCTAGGGAGCTAGGAAAAGTGTGTACATATGCCGGTGCGGGCATATGTGTGTAGTTATCGGCGAGAAACTACTTGGACCCATCGGATGGAACTCGGAACGAGTGATGATAGGTGTGGAAGGTAGTAGTAGAGCTCCTACTATCGGAAACACAGGATCAATGCTCGAGTCGGGGAAAGTCACGAGGAATCCAAGGAGTTAAGCGTGAGCGTTGTTAGTGTGAATTATTATATGCTAATAACTCGTTGTAATATCTACCCAGAATAGCCATCGCAAGGAGGAACGACTATAGTAAACCTACTAGTACAGGTATGTACTTGATTTGCTTTGATGGGATGATCGTTGGGGTAGTGTCGAAGGTTATAAATTGGTAGTCGTTGGAATAAAAGGACAATTCTAGTATTAATCACTTGGAGTGACGATAAGGATGATGTTTGTTTCGGGCCAAGATGGATGATTGTGCTAGAATCATAGGCTTATAGCGCTGACTTTGGTTTGAGGAAAAATCGTAGGGATTATTTGACGTAATTTCCCAACTTGCCTAAGAGGTTTAAATGTCCGGATGACGTTAGTGGACCAGAGAGATTTGGAGGAGTAGGAGTCGAGGCGTAGAATGCCGACTAAGTCATGCACAAAGTTTGATTTTGAAATAGATTGCATTAACAAATTCTTGTGTTTCAAATCCTTTTATGGTTGGTGTTTTGGAATTTTGGGAAATGTTCAGCACACACACAAGATTTTGACTTATGGTTTTGAAAGTGCATGAAATCGTTTTATCACGGGAGTTGCAAACTTTGTTAGAATTTGTCTCATTTCGTTATTTTCCAATGATTCTTTCCGGTAAGACGATATCTGTGTTTTGTGGTGTTTAAAATGTTGGGCAAGTGACTACGGCTTGTGACTTTAACATTGGAACTCCTCCACATATGTTAGAGTTGAGACGGAAAGTTACATTCCACGATGTCTGTATAAAACTATTTGAGTGATTTGGTTAAAATAAGTTTTGTTTTACGGCATGTTGAGTCATGTGGGTTTAATTTCACGAGGTGCATATCTCATTTGTTTATGTACCATTTGGGGAAATCTTGGAAATCAATTTAAAGAACCCCACCTTTTGAGATTTTATGAGATTTTAGTCGATATTTTCAAATGATGGAAACGGATTGGTTTTTAACTTTAAGTTGAAACTTACACGAGACAGTCGTGTTTTAACAAAAATATATTTGTAAACTGTTTCATCGTTTTGTATGACTAGCCGACGCATGTAATATTTGTTGGTGAACCCTATGCCACGACATTTTATGTTGAAAAAGAGAAATTTTGGGGTCAAATGTCGTGAAACTGATTTTGAAATTATGTGCACTCTTTTGTCGCACCCGGTGTAAGGTCGAGCGGTTACTTTAAATACATGTCATGAGTCAATTCATACTAGAACCATGACGGTTCATTTTCAAAGAAATTATTTATTTCGCTTTACGTTTTGTAAGCTAAGCTGCAATGAAATGATTTTCAACATGATTTTCATATGTGGGACGAGCGTGTCCATTTTTGCGTAACTACCGACCTGGTAATAGTAGTTTTATTGCTTACGGTCTTTTTGAAATGAAAAATCTTGACGTTGAAAATATTTTGTAAAGGATTTTGTAAACCATTTGGGAAGTGCGCTTATAAGTGTTATGTGTCATTTTGAGAATTTTAAGGGTGTGAGTCCTTTTGGAAAACTCTTTTGATTAACCCGTGTCGAGTTTGGGACTAATGTTGATTTTAGAGTATTGCTTGCTTAAACTTTATTTAACGCGTTTTTGACCGACTTATGGGTCTAGCAAGCGTGGAGCATTTTGCTCGGTTTTGACTTTGAGATAGTCATGGGTCAATTGCACGGTTTTTTTAATGGCTCGATGTGGAGTTTTATTGATGGGTTGTTTTGTTGCACAGTTTTGCACTTATTGCACGTTGAGTATTTACATGTTGGGTGAGTGAGTCATTCCGGTATAGGCATGTGGTTGGTAGACTGTTCGCATTGGATCCTTGGTCATGTTAGTTAGTCGTTGGTAACGGTCGGTTGGGTATCTCGGGGTGGGACCCCGGTGTTCATGTGTTATGACCTTGACTTTCCAGTAGGCACTAAGAGGATATAGTCTTGGGCACTTACCTGATAGGTAGTTCCGATGTGCCGGGCCTTGAGACGTACCTGGGAGGTAGACGTTAAGGTGTATCTTGATACGGTGTAACTAGGCTTCGTAGAGCGAGTGTGGAGGATAAGTAGACGGTGGAGGATTGGGTATTCCACACGTGTTGATACGGTAGGCCGAATAGTGTCGGTTAAGGGAAGGATGCCCTTTGTAATTAAGAGAATAAATGCGCAGTAACCTGTTTGAAGTAAGTAGTATATTTAGGTGTCAACTTTTGGGCTTGAGGCCAAACACCTTAGTGTAATTGGAGAATTGTAACCGATTTTAAGGAAATTATGTTGATGGTAGTAGTTACCCTGAGATGTTTGCTTGTGGTGAATGGTTAGGGTGGAATGACTTTCGTGAGTGATTATAAGTTTACTGGTTTGACGATTCGCGTGAAATAAATTTTGGGAGTCTATTGGAACTCGTGGAAGTTAATCGACAAGTAGTGGTGGGAATGATCGGATTCGAGTATCCTGTAGGGTATATTGGTGAACACCTTTAGAATAGTTATAGCTCAAAATTTTGAATTGGGATGTATGGGTTATCTATGGTTGGGAGACAACCGAAGTCGTTTGACTAGGAATGAATCCAGTTGTTGGAGTGTTCTTCCGATCATAATTTCAGTGTCCTCGAAGGAGTTTTGTTAGTAAGAAAAGTATTCGAGAATTTCTAGACGGGGTGAGAAATTTGGATTCTAGTTGAGGAAAGTCCAGTGGCCGCACCGGAAGGGTTCAGAGTGGACATGGGAGCCCGAAGCGGAGATGCGCGAGAACAATTCCGAGTTATTCGCCGGTCTAGACTTCGAGGACGAAGTCTAATCCAAGTGGGGGAGAGTTGTAAAGCCCGTATCCCGGTATGTAATTTCTTTGTTTTAAAAGTTTTATTTAATGTGGTTTCCGTTAGCGGGGTTAGACGGTTTAGACCTAATAGTTAATTATGTCAAAAAATTTGGTTAGTTGCGAGAAGGAATTGGTTGAGGGACCATTTGTGTCAAGGGCCAAAACATAACATGGTTTCGGCCCATGCAACCCAAGAACCGAAACCCACAAATTATTTTGATGTTGGTGTCGTGACTTAGAAGCAAGGAGGAAGTAAGAAAAGAAAAACAAAACCCTACGGCTTTCTTCCCCCCTTCCCTTTTGTTGTCGTCGGCCGTGAGTAAGAGAGAGAGAGTCGCCGGAGTAAGAGGGAGAGAGATTCGCCGGAGAGAGAGCGAGAGAGTTCGCCGGAAAGAAGGAGGAGTCGCCGTCGTTTCTGCAGGAAAGAGTGGAGGAGAAGTCACGTCGAGGTAATCCCGTGTTCCCTTCGTTTTCGTTGTAGTTTCGTTGTCGGAACGCCGTAAACCGCCACCACCACCGCCGTAGCCACGGCTGCCGGCGGTGGGGCCGCCGCTGCACGCCGCCGTGGTGGAGGCAGTGGGGTGGGTGCAGGTGTGTGAAGGTGTGCGGGTGTGTGTGCGGCGGTGTGGTTGCGGGTGAGTCGGGATGGGCGATGTTGGAAGGTTCCGCCGGGAGGTGTTACCGTAACCACCGTCGCCGCCGCCAACCACCACCACCGCCGGAGGCGGAAGTGAGTAGTGCACGGCTGTCGACCAGCCTAGTATGACCTTTTCCAGTAAGCATGTAGGCTTTCCGGGTCTGTTTGAATTAAGCCATGACTTAATGAGTTAATTAGCTATAGTTGTCATTTTATGTGAAAACGTTTTTCTGTCCCTGTTTTGCGACGTCCATAACTTTTCCTTAGTAGCTCGGATTGAGGCGAATCTGGTGCCCACGGTTCACATTATGTGCCGGGCACACTTTTCGTGTTTTAGCAGAAGTCTGGTTCGGCCTCTAACTAGATGTAAATTGGCTGTTTTCACAGCAAGTCTGCACGTGACAGATTCGTGTCCTGTTTTTAGAAAATTCATAGTAAATTGTAGGAAAATCGTTAGAATGCGTACGATATGTCCCTGGAACCCTAAGAAATAGAACTAACTGATTATGGAATAATATTCTTGGATTTATCAGTTTTTAAGGGGTTAAACAGGTCCCGAACAGACCTGTGTTTTTAGAGTAAAAGCTGGAAAATTTACATGTTTGGGCTCATAGTTGTGACTTTGGGTTAGGACTTCGCTTGACGTTTGATATCACTTATTTAGGTGGGAAAAGGTGAGTGAAGTTGGCCGGCTTGTGTTGCGGTTGCGGATACTTTCGTTGCTTTAAGGTGAGTTCCCTCATTGTGTAGTTAGGGGTTGTATGCATGTCATAGTAGTTTGTATGTACTACTGTCTTTGTGGTGTGAACTAGTTGTTTGTGGTGTGTAATATTTGATTGGTTTAAATGGTTAGTATAAATGTATTACATTACAACTCGGTGGGACCGAGGGCTCGGTTGGACCGAGGAAGTGGAAAGAAACGTTGTGGGAACTCGGTGTGACGAGCGTGTTACATTACAACTCGGTGGGACCGAGGGCTCGGTGGGACCGAGGAAGTGGAAAGAAACGTTGTGGGAAATCGGTGTGACGAGTGTGTTACATTACAACTCGGTGGGACCGAGGGCTCGGTGGGACCGAGGTGTTGGATACATAATTACTTGTAGATGTTTACTCGTTTTATGTAATTGTGGTGTTGTTGCTTATGTGCGGATAGGGGTGATGTGTATATAATTCCTATCTGCGCATGTGATGGAATTCACTAAGCTTCGTGCTTACCCCTTCCCAATATCTTATGATTTCAGGTGCGAGTAGCAGTCGGGCATGACGGTACACACGGGCGCAAGGCGAAGATTGTTTAAATTGATTTTTAGTAAATGGGGATTTAATTATATAACTTTCCGCTGCTTAAACTTTGTTGACGGTTTTAAATAACGACGTTTATTCTTATTGTAATAGGATTTGTTAAATTTTGGTTTGATTATAATGAAATGTATTACTTTTAAAAATTTTAAATTCCTTGTAATTTTTGGGACGTTACACCAAAATTTCACAACCAACAATATCATAGAAAATAATCCCAAATCAGGTCCCAATACATAATAAAATTCTTAAATGAACATTACAAGTTCTGAACTATCCAAAATTTTGCAGCAAAATATTCTATCCATAGCCGAGAGATCTATCTAAGTAGTACAATTAATAAACTACAGTGCTCCTCGCCAAATCCTTCGCCTCTATGCTAAAGCGCTTCCCTGAAAATGGTTTAGTTTTGAAAACGAGGGTTAGACCAAATGGTCTTGTGAATTCCCTCTGAAAACGGTTTTAACAACAAGCATAGAACATTTCTTTAACAAACCACACATCTAAACATAAAACTCCATGCATGGGTATTTACATAGTGTTCATAGACCGCACAATTCAACAACCACGATCGGGGCCCACGCAGACTCCCCTCTCGCCTCATATCGGGGCCCAAGAAGACTCCCCATTACCCGAATAGGCAGAAAACAAATTCCATACTTACCGGTTCATAATAAACTTCCAAGGGATCATCGGATCCTGAGGTACACTAATCCCATTGTGCAACCCAACTCCACATGGCATACAAGCATAACTAACAATAAACCAGCAACGCATGCAATCTTTATAGACAGTTCAATCATGCTAAATAAGCATTTCCAGAACATACTTTCATGCGATGAGTTTGTAACAATTTAAAAAAATGAAACATACTCGCATCTCATACCATGATCAGTTTAACACATTTAACATCTCATTTCACGTAAAAAGGGTTAAAGGAACTCACCTGATTGTAGTGATTTCCTACGCACACGTCCCTCTCCTTTGAACAACCCGAACACCTAAAGCATACCAAAATTCTCAGTAAACAAACTGTCCGGACATAAACTATCGGACACTCAGATTGTCCGGTAAACTGCCACTTTCCGGGTCCTCTATCCGGAACCTCTATCCGGAACCTCTATCCGGATACCTATCCGAAGACCACTATCCGGATCACCTATCTGGGAAAGCTATCTGAGAAGAGCTATCTGGATCCCAACACCCGAACTCTAACTACCCAGAATGATTTATCCGGACACCACTGTCCGCAAGCTAACCCTACCCGGACACCTGCACTATCCGGGTAAGGCAGTATCCGGTTACTCGAACTGTTAAATCCCAAATTCCTCACAATCGATTAAAACATGCAGTTACGCCCTAAACATAGCTAGATACAACCTTAGGCATGTATTTACGATGAAAAGCTTCCATTTATTTTATCCTTGATGACCTTTAATCGGTCCAAATCAAGAAACTTCACCACTTTCTTTTAAAGGAGAAAACAGTGAAATAGATGGTGTTTAGTGATTATCGTAGCCCAAATCAGTACATGCATTCATTAATTTTAACCCAAAGAAGAAAGGAGGATTCGAGAATTTACCTTAACAAAACACTTCTTAGCCGATTTCCTTCTTTCTTCCTCTCGATCTCTTTCTCATCCGCAAAACACCAAGAATGAGGAATGTCTAGGGATTTGCTCCCTTTATATATTTCCCATAAATTGCTCTTTAGTCCCTCATAACTTCTCCCTTGTTACATTATGGCCACGAAACTTCCATTTATTAAATAAATATTCGGTTGTTACAACTACTCGAGAGGCCTCAGTGTTAGCCAAGTTGAGCTAGACGACTTTTAAGAAGAAAGTGTAAGAAGAGTATTGCAACGAGCAAGCAATGGACCAGATAGAGGAAGAGTTTCAGAACCTAAAGAAGGGGAACATATCGGTGAAAGAGTACAACCAACAATTCATGGAGAAGTTGGGGTTAGGGGGCAAGTAACAACTGAAAAGGAGAAGGTCAAGGCCTATCTCAAGGGCCTTCATCGGATATGATGTCCATGGTTTGTGTATTTAAACCCTCCACCGTTCGTAAGGTAGTTGAAGACGCCCAACTGATGAGGATGCATTCAATAGGGGCAAAGAGGAAAGGGATGGAGTAATATAGAAGACGAAGTGGGAGGGAAGCTCCATTTCATCCAAGAATCCAAGACCTTTCAACAACAATCACCGTGGAACCGATCCTAGGCGCGAGGCTAGGTGGTGTTCCAAATGCCGAATCAAGCATTTTGGTCCATGCAACTTTGTTCCTGGAAATTGCTACAAGTGTGGAAAGCCCGACCACTCCTTCAAGGATTGCCTAATCAAGGGGCAAGTATGTTTTGAATGCAAAGAGTTAGACCACATTCGAAGAAAGTGCCCGAAGTTGAAGAAGGGAGGAAGCGGGGGAAAGAGAGTGGATCATCCGAGAGCACCGGGTAGGGCCTTCCAAATGACAACCGAGGAGGCAAAGGGATCGACAGATGTGGTGTTGGGTACGTTTATCCTAAACTCCGTACCTACGCATGTATTATTGATGTCACACCCCGCTAAAGCGGAAACACGGGATGTACAGCTCAAGTTTCATAGAAAACGTTACATGATCACACCAACCATCAAAATACATTCAAAAGCTTACAATATAGTCTTTTACAAACGTTTTACGAAAAACGGAAATGAACATATTCAAAAGATAACGTTGAAAGCTTCAACACGTGTAGCCTTCCTAAGTCCCAACCTTACTTGGTATTTCCTGAAAAGTATGTAAATGAAAAGGTCAACTAATGCACTAGTTGGTGAGATCACAGGTTTAACGTGTACAACGATGTTTGCCATAGAAAATAGTTCAATCCGCACAAGTGGATAAGTCAACCGGTTATAAAAACACTTGCTCAAGGTAATCGTATGTATAATGTTTAAGTTATGAGCCCGTCACCCGACCTATAATGACAGGACGCCCCAACGCATGTTCTATCGCCAACAATGCGCACGTACAAACAATAATTATGCACTCAAACAAGCGCTACTTGTGAGTGGGGTGTCAACCAAATAACGTTATCCATAATTACCAATGGCTCAATCCATGAGTTAAACGGGTAACGTGAGAAATAAACGGGGACTTTTGAACGATAGCAAAAGAAAACTCAAACTTACAACATTCGCAAAACATAGATACCATAGAGCATAAACAAGTATAGCAAGTTCGTATTTACAAGAAAACGAGACAACCGGTGCGTAAAATAATTGTAGTAACAACATGCTTTTCACCCCAAAATATGTAAAATAGTAAAAGGGGTTGTGATAACTCACTTGATACGCGATAGAAATCCGGGAATCTCCCACAAGATACTTCGGTGTGATCCTACTTCAAACCTATGAACGTAAGGTCACTAGTGAGTTTTAATCTCAAAGGTTCGGTACTAACTTTCCAAATCGTCATAAAAGCCTTTGTTGTGATTTAGTTATTATAAATCATAAAGAGTTACTGAAATTAGTAATCGTAACATATGTATACTTCATTCTTGTTAGGTTAACGTTACCGCAATTTCGTCATAATAAGTAACGAAAAGGTCTAAAGAATTTATGTATAATATATGTATATACCGCAATTTCATCGTAAGGATGATGAAAAGGGTTCAAAATATAAAGCTGAAATATATAAATGCATAAATATATAAATATATAGTGTATATATATATATACCACAATTTCATCATAAAAATGATGAAAAGGGTTTAGAGTATATAAAATGCACAAATATATAAATATATAGTATATATATATTCCACAATTTCATCATAAGAATGATGAAATGGGTTCAAGAGTTGGCTTTTAATCATAATAAGAAAGTTGTCCTTTGTTGTCCAGATTTTGGTGTCACTTTATGTCCATTTTTGGATAACGTCCAGGCATATTTAGATCAAGATATTTTATGTCCAAGTAGTTTAATGAGTTAGGAAACTTTTGACATAAGTTTCATAATTTTTAGAGGTGGTTAAATACATGAAATAATTCTTGACGTAAAACACTGCAGAAAGTTTTGCTGTTTGCGCACTGTTTTTGTGAAGACTGTTTGGTAGACGAAATCTATTGGTTTTTGAGTGAAATCACTTGGGTTTGAAACCTAACTCATAAAAACAATTTCCAGAAAACGAATAACTTAATTTGGAGTGTTATTGAGTGAGATATGACATTTTTAAGAGAGGTGCAGAATCTGGCAGCAAGTTGTCAAAACCAAACTTTATGCATGTGCATTTTTCTTTGTCTTTTTATTTGAAATTCTTATTCCTCTTGCCTGCAATCCGATTTGACTCATCCCCATACAAATAATTTCAGTTCTAAAACAGGTTTTTAAACCATTTAAACTACATGCATGCTATCCATCATCTCATCTTTTATAAAACTTTAAAAATGGTTCTTTTTGAAGAATGCTTGGTGTTTATGCCAAGAACTTCTTCATGCAACTTAAAATTGTGTATTTTTAACTCATGCATGTTGGTTTAAACATGTTTTTAGTGGATTCAAAGATTCACTCATGAACTCTTTGTACCAAAGGGGTATGGATATTTTAAGAAAACTACATGCATGTGTGTTAAAAGTCCATCCTTGATCTTAATATGGGTTTGATTATGGATTCACCACCTTTTTAATAACATGCAAGTGTTATGGTGGTAAATCTACAAACATTAAGATGTGTAGAGATGATTTTTAACACGATTAATGAAATGTAAAAGAAGATGAAGAACATTCATAAGAAAAATGCAAAGAAATGAAAACTAGACAAAAGGGAGTGTGTGGATTTCATCCAACACACTTGTAGTTACCTTGAACACTTTGATCTCTTGAAGGAGATGTGTTTAGGGGCTGAAGTTTTATGGATTTACTTGGATGAAGATGGAGAGAGAAAGAAAGAACTCTAGTGTGTAGAGAGAGAGTGAGTAGTTGCAAGTGAGTGAAAATGGTTTAATAAAAATACATAAAGAGGGTAGTGAGGGGGGGGGGGGGGGGGTGATGCTGTGTTGCTAAATTAAAATGTCTAATCTTGTCTTTTTGATTTATTTTAAAACATGAAGTATTTTCTTTTAAATTTTAAATAACACATAATTATATAAAGTAAAGTATTTATATAAAACTTAGTTGAAGTAATTTAGGTTACTAATTATATATATACTTGGGATGTAAATGTAGCTTAAGTTGGCATTTTATGAGATTTATGGACAATTCCCTAAATTAAGGGGTTTCTAGGCAAAATTTCTCAAATTTTCCTACCGTACTGAGTTTACTGCTAAAATTGCACTGTGTAAACTACGACGTGCATAACTGAAATATTCAGTGCAGTTCTAACCTGAGGTGTAAATTTGACAGTTGTCACAGTCTCCCCCGGTTAAAAGAATTTCGTCCCGAAATTCAAGAGTTACTAGCTTTAACAGGTTTGCTAGCGAAAAGATGAGGATACTTATGCATCATGTAACCCTCTCGTTCCCAAGTGTACTCAGGCCCACGCCTTATCTTCCAATGGACTTTTACTATCGGGATTTTGCTTCGCTTAAGACGCTTGACTTCCCTATCGAGTATTTCCATTGGTTCCTCTATGATGTGCAGTTTATCGTTGATTTGGACTTCTTCCAAAGGCACGGTTACTGCTTCGTCAGCTAAACACTTCTTCAGGTTTGACACGTGAAACGTGTTGTGGATAACACTTAACTCCATTGGCAATTCCAGCTTATAAGCTACTGGTCCAATTCTTTCTGTGATCTTGAATGGTCCAACATATCGTGGACTCAATTTTCCTCTTTTCCCAAACCGGACTGTTCCCTTCCAAGGGGACACTTTCAAAAAGACTCTATCACCAACTTGAAATTCTAAAGGCTTCCTACGATTGTCCGCATAGCTCTTTTGACGATCTTGAGCTGCTTTAAGCCTATCTCTGATGATTGCAATCTTGTCGGTGGTTTCTTGAACAATGTCCGGACTAGATAGTTGTCTATCTCCAATCTCTAACCAACAAAGAGGTGTTCGACACTTGCGTCCATACAGAACTTCATATGGCGCACACTGAATACTAGTGTGATAACTATTGTTGTAAGAAAACTCAACTAACGGCAAATAGTTATCCCAGCTTCCTCCAATATACCACAAAATTTTCTGTCCCTTCTGGTAAAGCTAGAATCGGTGCATCGCACAACTTTTTCTTCAAAAGTTGGAACGCTTTTTCTTGTGAAACTCCCCAAACGAATTCCCTATCCTTTTGGGTTAATGCGGTGAGGGGTTTAGCAATCCTAGAGAAATTCTCGATGAAACGCCGATAATAACCTGCCAAACCTAGAAATTGGCGAATTTCCGTCGGAGTCCTTGGGGCTTCCCATTTCCGAATGGCTTCCACTTTAGTCGGGTCCACGTGAATCCCTTTCTCTCCGATCACGTGACCTAAGAAATGTACTTCTCGAATCCAAAATTCACACTTAGAGAATTTGGCATACAGTTTCTGCTCCTTGAGAAGTTCTAGAATCACTTTTAGATGCTGCTCGTGATCCTTCTTACTCCGAGAATAGATCAATATATCATCGATGAATACAATCACAAACTTATCAAGGTATGGTCTACATACTCTATTAATTAGATCCATAAACACAGCTGGCGCGTTCGTCAATCCAAAAGGCATAACTAAAAACTCGTAGTGTCCATAGCGAGTTCTAAAAGCTGTTTTAGGAATGTCTTCCTCTCGGACTCTCAACTGATGATATCCCGATCGAAGGTCAATCTTCGAGAAGTAAGTTGCACCCTGTAATTGGTCGAACAAATCGTCTATTCGAGGGAGAGGATATCGGTTCTTGATTGTTATCTTATTTAGTTCCCTATAATCGATACACCTTCGAAACGATCCATCCTTCTTCTTGACGAAGAGAATCGGGGCTCCCAGGGTGATGAACTTGGTCGAATGAATCCTTTATCCAGAAGTTCCTGAAGTTGATTCGACAACTCTTGCATTTTGGCAGGTGCTAAACGATATGGGTCCTTGGCTACAGGCGTCACTCCAGGTATCAGGTCAATCTGAAATTCGACTTGTCTACACGGTGGAAGTCCAGGCAAATCGTCTGGAAACACTTCTGGGTGATCCTTCACCACAGGAATATCTTGGACTCGCCTCTCCTCAGACTTCTTCTCGATTACTTGCGCCAAGAACGCAACACACTTCTTCCTCAAATACTTATGGACCTTTATACAGGACACTATCTTTAGGCTCCTTCCAGCTCTATCTCCTTGGACAACAAGGGTTTCTCCGCCTTGTAATGGTAACTTCACAGTCTTTTCAAAACAACTAACCTCTGCTCGATTCTTAGATAACCAATCCATGCCTATCACTACATCGAAACTCCCCAATTCAATTGGAATAAGATCAACACTAAATAGCTTATCAGCTAAGTTCAAAGTACAGCCTAAGATTACATCCTTGGCTTCTAACTCATATCCATTAGCAACCTCAACAATATAAGAATTTGGCATTTTCTTAGATTCTAGATTGATCAAAGGCCTAAATTCTAACGAAACAAAGCTCTTATCGGCACCAGTGTCAAATAATACTGACGTGTAATAATCGTTTAGGAGGAATGTACCTGTCATTACTATGGGGTCTCGGCGTGCTTCTTCTGCTCCTAAAACAAATGCTCGTCCTCGAGCTTGTCCTCCTTGGTTTCCCTGATTGGCTTGCCTTGCTTGATACCCAGCATTGTTATTGGTTGGTCCCCTTTTCAGCCTTGGGCATGCATTCCGGAAGTGATCTGGACTTCCGCACTCATAGCATACCCTTCCTTCCTCCTTTACATTCTTTCCCGTCTTGCAGTGCCGGGTGAAATGACCCTTTTGCTTACAAATGCCACAGTTGGGACAGGTTCCTTCATTATGCAAATTGCACTAATTGCATTTCGGGAGGGGTCCATGGTAACGCCCTACTACCTTAGCATTCATCCCAAAGTTCCCCACTAGTTTCTTGTTCCTACTTGAACAACTTCCAATCGCCTTTCCTGACTGACTCTCTAGCCTTCTCTTACTACGGACACCTTTCTGAGTCAGAGTTCCTGCCTTAACAGCATCATGGGTCAAACTAGTTGCTAATGCCACTGCGGCTTGGATCGTGGTCGGACTTGCTGACTTAACCATCCCTCGGATCTCCGGGGCCAATCCATACAAATATCGGTCGATCCGTTTGCTCTCCGGGGTAACCATGTGGGGCACTAACTTTGCAAGTTCGTGAAAACGAGCGGTGTATCGATCTATCCCTGAACCAACCATGGTGAGATCCCAAAATTCAGCCTCCAACTTCTGAGTTTCACTCTTGGGACAGTATTCTTCAGTGAGCAACTTCTTAAACTCCTCCCAAGAAAGTTTGTATGCATCCCCCCTTCCACGGGTTTGGACTTGAATATTTCACCAAGTCAAAGCTCTTCCTTGAAGCTGACATGCCGCATACTCCACCATGCGGTCTTCTGAACATTTGCTGATATGGAGCACCGACTCCATACTATCAAACCACAAAAGCAATCCTACAGCACCGTCTTTTCCGTGAAATTCCTTGGGCTTGCAAGACATAAACATCTTGTAACTGCATCCTCTATTATCATGAACATCATTGGGATTCCCTCCTCCCACATTAACATTCCTATGACGCTCATTGATGCCCGCGATGACTTGGGTTACAATGTCGGGTATTGCCTCTTGAATGAGCTGAGCTATGATCTGGGCAATATCGGGGTTTTGTTCTTCAGGATTTCCTCCCGTGCGACGTGTGGATCTTCTTGGTGGCATTTTTTCTAAAACCTTCCACCATCCGCATCAGTACTCTCCCCGATATACCTCGATCAAAATCCACAACACCAACATCGTCAGCAACATCACCACGACTATGCAAGCTATCTCAGCCCTTAAGGCTATCCTCCGAGCTATTCTCGCTCCGTCCAGGGCTTCGGTCGACATGTTAGTCAAGAGATGACTCAACTCACACAGCTCCGTCACAACCTGAATTTGATGACTAACCCGCGCCTGACAGCTATGCAACTCTGCTGTCATAGCCCAAAAATGCTGCTCTTCCGCCCATGTCATGCCAGACGCACGACCAACGGGTACTCCAGTGATGACTCGCGGTGGTTCCGGCGCATCCGGACGATCGGACCTCAATGACACTCGCCTAGGAATGGGAACACTCTTCCTAGCGGTCAGCCTAGTACGTGGCCCTCTAGAGTTTGGTTGTACTATTATAGGAGTGGGTTGTGGTGGAACCGCGGTCGGTGGTATCCTCGGTCCATCATACGGGTCTCGTTCGCCTTCCGATGTTCGTTTGCTCGACGACGTAGGAGGGTTGAGAGCTTGATGATTACGATGATAACATAATGGTACTGAAGTAAGAGTGTGATGATGATGATGACATAGTGATACTGAAGTAAGAGTGCATAACATTACTAGCGCGCAATTATAAAGGCTAAACGTACTATACTATTGCATATTATAGGCAATAACTACGCTCATACTATGCATACAACGTGAAGCATTAAGTGAGAAAACACACATGTCCCTAGTATATCCATTTCTGTTCTCGCATTACTCTTTCATTAATTAAACATAGGTGATCAGGCTTTGTTTAATTAAAGACCGATGATGCAATACCCGAATTAGTTATACTAGCAATATGTTTAGTAATTTGAGTGTTATTTCCCGTTTTTGGCTATAGTTGCAGTTTTCCAAAGGAAAACCGGTATTCTCTATAACCTTTAGCTCTGATACCAAATCTGTCACACCCCGCTAAAGCGGAAACACGGGATGTACAGCTCAAGTTTCATAGCAAACGTTACAAGATCACACCAACCATCAAAATACATTCAAAAGCTTACAACATTGTCTTTTACAAACGTTTTACGAAAAAGGGAAATGAACATATTCAAAAGATAACGTAGAAAGCTTCAACACGTGTAGCCTTCCTAAGTCCCAACCTTACCATGTACTTCCTGAAAAGCATGTAAATGAAAAGGTCAACTAATGCACTAGTTGGTGAGATCACAGGTTTAACGAGTACAACGATGTTTGCCATAGAAAATAGTTCAAATCCGCACAAGTGGATAAGTCAACCGGTTATAAAAACACTTGCTCAAGGTAATCGTATGTATAATGTTTAAGTTATGAGCCCGTTACCCGACCTATAACGACAGGACGCCCCAACACATGTTTTATCGCCAACAATGTGCACGTACAAACAATAATTATGCACTCAAACAAGCGCTACTTGTGAGTGGGGTGTCAACGAAATAACGTTATCCATAATTACCAACGGCTCAATCCATGAGTTAAACGGGTAACGTGAGAAATAAACGAGGACTTTTGAACGATAGCAAAAGAAAACTCAAACTTAAAACATTCGCAAAACATAGATACCATAGAGCATAAACAAGTATAGCAAGTTCGTATTTCCAAGAAAACGAGACAACCGGTGCGTAAAATAATTGTAGTAACAACATGCTTTTCACCGCAAAATATGTAAAATAGTAAAAGGGGCTGTGATAACTCACTTGATACGCGATAGAAATCCGGGAATCTCCCACAAGATACTTCGGTGTGATCCTACTTCAAACCTATGAACGTAAGGTCACTAGTGAGTTTTAATCTCAAAGGTTCGGTACTAACTATCCAAATCGTCATAAAATGCCTTTGTTGTGATTTAATTATTATAAATCATAAAGAGTTACTGAAATTAGTAATCGTAACATATGTATACTTCATTCTTGTTAGGTTAACGTTACCGCAATTTCGTCATAATAAGTAACGAAAGGGTCTAAAGAATTTATGTATAATATATGTATATACCGCAATTTCATCATAAGGATGATGAAACGGGTTCAAAATATAAAGCTGAAGTATATAAATGCATAAATATATAAATATATAGTATATATATATATATACCACAATTTCATCATAAAAATGATGAAAAGGGTTTAGAGTATATAAAATGCATAAATATATAAATATATAGTATATATATATTCCACAATTTCATCATAAGAATGATGAAATGGGTTCAAGAGTTAGCTTTTAATCATAATAAGAAAGTTGTCCTTTGTTGTCCATATTTTGGTGTCACTTTATGTCCATTTTTGGATAACTTCCAGGCATAATTTAGGTCAAGATATTTTATTTCCAAGTGGTTTAATGAGTTAGAAAACTTTTGACATAAGTTTCATAATTTTTAGAGGTGGTTAAATACATGAAATAATTCTTGACGTAAAACACTGCAGAAAGTTTTGCTGTTTGCGCACTGTTTTTGTGAAGACTGTTTGGTAGACGAAATCTTTGAGTTTTTGAGTGAAACCACATGGGTTTGAATCCTAAGCCATGAAAATAAATTCCAGAAAAGGAATCACTTAATGTGGAGTATTATTGAGTGAGATATGACCTTTTGAAGAGAGGTGTGGAATCTGGCAGCAAGCTGTCAAAACCAAACCTTATGCATGTGCATTTTTCTTTGTCTTTTTATTTGAAATTCTTATTCCTCTTGCATGCAATCCGATTTGACTCATCCCCATACAAATAATTTCAGTTCTAAAACAGGTTTGTAAACCAGTTAAACTACATGCATGCTATCCATCATCTCATCTTTTATAAAACTTTGAAAATGATTCTTTTTGAAGAATGCTTGGTGTTTATGCCAAGAACTTCTTCATGCAACTTAAAATTGTGTATTTTTAGCTCATGCATGTTGGTTTAAACATGTTTTTAGTGGATTCAAAGATCCACTCATGAACTCTTTGTACCAAAGGGGTATGGATTTTTCAAGAAAACTACATGCATGTGTATTAAAAGTCCATCCTTGATCTTAATATGGGTTTGATTATGGATTCACCGCCTTTTTAATAACATGCAAGTGTTATGGTGGTAAATCTACAAACATTAAGATGTGTAGAGATGATTTTTAACAAGATTAAAGAAATGTAAAAGAAGATGAAGAACATTCATAAGAAAAATGCAAAGAAATGAAAACTAGACAAAAGGGAGTGTGTGGATTTCATCCAACACACTTGTACTACCTTGAACACTTTGATCTCTTGAAGGAGATGTATTTAGGGGCTGAAGTTTTATGGATTTACTTGGATGAAGTTGGAGAGAGAAAGAAAGAACTCTAGTGTGAGAGAATTTAGAGAGAGAGTGAGTAGTTGCAAGTGAGTGAAAATGGTTTAATAAAAATACATAAAGAGGGTAGTGAGGGGGGGGGGGGGTGATGGTCTGTTGCTAAATTAAAATGTCTAATCTTGTCTTTTTGATTTATTTTAAAACATGAAGTATTTTCTTTTAAATTTTAAATAACACAATAATTATATAAAGTAAAGTATTTATATAAAATTTAGTTGAAGTAATTTAGGTTACTAATTATATATATACTTGTGATGTAAATGTAGCTTAAGTTGGTATTTTATGAGATTTATGGATAATTCCCTAAATTAAGGGGTTTCTAGGCAAAATTTCTCAAATTTCCCTATCGTACTGAGTTTACTGCTAAAATTGCACTGCGTGAACTACGACGTGCATAACTGAAATACTCAGTGCAGTTCTAACCTGAGGTGTAAATTTGACAGTTGTCACAGTTGATTCGGGTGCAATTTTCTCATTTGTGTTGAATTCTTGTTGTCAAAAGTTGTTTACGCCAACTAGTAGTCTAGAGGACGATATAGTGGTAGAAATAGCGGACGGTGTCCAAGTGATAATTCGCGATATGTTAAGGGGTTGTATGTTGGAGATCGAGGGAAGAAAATTTCCGGTCAATTTGATACAGAGGATTTGATGTAGTGACCTGGATGGATTGGCTAGCGGAAAACCATGCTGAAATTCTATACGCAAAGAAGTTGATTTGGATCCCAATTACGAATGGTGAGGTGGTAACTATATATGGAGAAAGGATAAAGGGCGAAGTGGTGGTTATCACCATGGCTAAGGCACATAAGTGTTTGGTGAAGGGATGTTAATCATTTTTGGCATATGTAATGGATGTCAAGCTCGAAAGAAGAAACTCGATGACGTAAAGGTAATGCGCAAGTTTTCCGATGTATTTTCAGATGACTTGCCCGAATTACCACTCGATCCTCAAGTGGAGTTCAAGATATATTTAGTTCCGGGAGCGGCTCTGATCGCTAGAGCTCCTTATCGTCTAGCTCCATCCGAAATGCAAGAGATGATATCACAACTTCAAGACCTTGTAGACAAGGTGTTTATGAGACTAAGCTCGTTGCCTTAGGGAGCCCCGATCTTGTTTGTAAAGAAGAAAGACGACATAATGAGGAAGTGCATAGACTATAAAGAGTTACATAAGGCAAACATGAAGAACAAATACCACCTCCCTAGAATCGATGATTTGTTTGACCAACTTTAAGGAGCGGGATGTTTCTCAAAGATTGATTTACGTTCGGGCTATCATCAAGTGAAAGTATAGGATGACGACATCCCAAATATGGAATTTAGGATGCGTTATGGTCACTATGAATTTTTGGTAATTCCTTTCGGTTTAACTAACGCACCGACAATGTTCATGAATTTGATGAACTTGATGTGTCGACCGTTCCTTGAAAAATAGGTTATTGTATTCATAGATGATGTTTTAGTATACTTTAAGGACAAGTCGGATCATGAGCAACACCTTTGGGAAATCTTAGAAGTTCTAAGAAAGGAGAAGTTGTATGCAAAAAGCTCTAAATGTGACTTTTGGTTGGAATAGGTCCAATTGTTGGTGCATGTTGTTAACCGAGTCGGGGTGAAGGTGGATCCTTCCAAGATTGGGGCTATGAGAAATTGGGAACGTCCTAAAAGTCCATCGGAAATTTGAAGTTTTTCTAGGATTAGCGGGCTATTGCTGGAGGTTTATCCAAGACATTTCCAAGATTTTATCTTCATTGACGGCTTTAACACGGAAGAACATAAAGTTCTTATAGACGGAGGCATAAGAGAAAGAGTTCCAAACTTTACAAAAGAAACTTTGTGAACCTCCAATCTTAGCATTACCAGAAGGATCAGAAGATTTTGTGGACTATAGCGATGCGTCAAAGATGGGTTTAGGTTGCGTATTGATGCAAAGGGGAAAAGGGATTGCCTACGTATCAAGAAAGCTAAAGGTGCCAGAAAAGAATTACCATAGTCATGATATGGAGTTAGCCACAGTGGTGTTCGCCTTGAAGTCACTATATCTACGGTACGAAATGTACCCTCTATACGGACCATAAGAGTTTAAAGTATGTCTTTGACCAAAAAGAGTTGAATATGAGGCAAAGAAGGTGGTTGGAACTACTTCAAGATTATGATTGTCAATTGCTCTACCACCCGGGTAAAGCAAATGTAGTAGCTGGCGCCCTAAGTCAGAAGGATTATAGTGGGATCCTTCGGGCCAATCTCTCGAGAACTTAATTAGTGTCAAGCCTCATACAGAGAATTAGAACGGCACAAGACGAAGCCTTATTGGAAGAGAACCTCAAAGAAGAAGTGATGACAATGCAACGATTACTCTAAACGGAGGATAGTTGTAGGGTAATTTTGTTTAATACGTGCGTATGGGTGCCCAAAATTGGAGGCAACCGGGAATTACTCTTGGAGGACGCGCACAAGTCCAAGTACTCCAATCATTCGGGAAGCCCCAAGATGTATAGAGACTTGAAGTTACACTATTGGTGGTCGGTCATGAAGTTCGACGTAGCACACTATGTAGAACGGTGTGTGACTTGCTTGCAAGTAAAGTCCGAACGTCAACGACCTTATGGAAGCCTACAATCTTTAGAGATACCCGAGTGGAAGTGGGATCGTATTACCATAGATTTTGTGACTAAGTTGCTGAAAACCTTAAGAGGTCATGATACATTTGGGTGATAGTCTATCGTTTGACCAAGAGTGCTCATTTTCTAGCTATGCGAGAAACATTACCAAAGGATAAGTTGGCAAAGCTATATATTGATAAGGTAGTTTCTAGGCATGGTGTACCTTTGTTCATAGTCTCGGATCGTGATACCCGGTTTACTTCAAAGTTTTGGGAAGGGTTACATAAAGAATTGGGTACAAGGGTGAACTTGAGTACAACATACCATCCCCAAACTAACGGGCAAAGTGAAAGAACGATTCAAATGTTGGAGGATATGTTAAGATCACGTGTGATCGACTTTGGTGGAAATTAGGATACCCACATACCCTTAGTGGAATTTGCTTACAATAATAGTTACATTCTAGTCGTGGCACGACACCATTTGAAGCATTGTACGGAAGGAAGTGTAGAACTCCCGTATGTTGGTTAGAGGAGGGAGAGAAATAATTTTCTAGACCGGAGATTGTACAAGAGATGACCGATAAGGTCAAAGCTATAAGAGAATGCTTGAAAGCGACGCGAGATCGGCAAAAGAGCTGTGCCGACAAAAAAAAGACGACCGACAGAGTTCCATGTGGGAGATCACGTGATGTTGAAGGTGTCTCCATGCATAGGTATAATCTGATTTGGAAAACATGGGAAGTTGAGTCCACGGTTTCTTGGGTCGTTTACTATGATCAAGCGAGTGGGATTCAAAGCTTATCAATTAGAACTCCCACCAGAAATGAACGGAATTCATAATACATCCCATGTTTGTTATCTTTGTAAGCGTTTGGCTGAAGAAGAGAACGTCATACCTATCTCAGAAATAAGAGTGGATGAAGGGAATCGTTGCATAGAAGAACACGACACAATTCTAGAAAGAAAGTCAAAGAAACATCGACACAAATAAGTCACATTGGCCAAAGTTCAATGGAAGCATCACCGGGGAGCCAACGTGACTTAGGAAGCCGACGAGGACATGAAGCGAAGATACACCCATTTGTTTGTGTAGTTCAGATTTTGAGGGATAAATCATTTCCAAGTTGGGGAGGAACGTAACACCCGGAATTTGGGGTATGAAATCATCTACCTTGTTCTTTTATTTATCGTTGCGCATTTTGGAAAGATACGTTACGATATGTACAAGACTTCACGCATTTTCAATCTTTTCACGAAAGAAACCTGGAGAAATCGAGGCTCGGTGACCTCTGGGCGATAATGCCCAGCGATAGTGCCAAAAGGCACTACCGCACGTCACTCTCACCGATGTTGGGTGCCTCTCGGTACATATTGGGTGAGAGTGCCCACGATTGTGACATTGGTCACTTTCGCGGGGCACAATCGCTGGAAGCCCCTAGCTCGCTATACAAAGCGGGCGAGAATTCCATGCGATAGTGACGAATGTCACTATCGCCTATCACTATTGCCGATGGGCTATTTAGGTATAAAAAGGGCCAAAGTCGGGTTTTTGACATAATTGTCATTTAGGAGTTGAGTTTGATGCGTTTTCCTCCCAGTTTTTGGTAAGGGTTTCACTCATCCCCTCCCTCCTCATTTAATTCTCCTGGATAAAATCATCAAGAGTATTTACGGTTCCTCTTTTAGGGTGTTGATAAATTAATTTAGAAGCATTCAAGTCTTGGAACTCTATCTAAAGTGTACAACTTCTAGCTATGGTTTTGGGTTTTTACTCCAAAAACCTTAAGGTGAGTTCATTCTTGTTTTAAACTTTATACATGTTAAAATCTAGGAGTTTTTATGCTTCTAAACATCTTCTCATTTATGTTTTCTTGAATTGATGAATCTTTGACCTAAATTTGATTTTTGGAGATTTTAGGTTTTGGTTTAGTAAAAGAGTTTAGCAATATGAATAAAATGACCTAATACTTTACTTATGATTTTGTGTGGTTGGGACTTCTCCTCACACTTATGGATTTTGGGAAGTTAGGTTAAAGTTAAGGTTTTGGAATACTTTGAGATTTTGGATAAAAGGGTTTTGTGAATGTTGGTTTCCCATGATAAAATAGTACAAATAATGATGTTTGGTGAATTGTTGAACTATATGGTTATTTACCAATATTTATATACATGATGGGAAGGAGTACAAATATTCTTTGGTATGTTTTTGTATCAAACTTGATCATCATACATGGAATAGGAATTGTATACCTTGAATTTGCTTTTATGTTGGTCTAGTGTAATGGATCCATAGGCACAAGAGTCTTTATGTTTTATTGATGGGATATCAACTTCCCTAGTTATAGCACGGAATAGGCATCCGGTCTTCATGGTAAATAATATGTGGACCCATATGGTCGACCATCGTCCCATGAGAGGTAAGATGTGATGCCATGGTGCTCATTTGGTTTCTTGGATTTGGATATCTGAAAGTATAGACCTAGAGGTGTTGAATTTGAGACTCCATGGGGAATAAACTTAGAGGAGTTGAGCTTGATATATCCATTGATTGCAGTCTATGTGTTTCGCTTATCTAACTTGACAGGTGACCTACTTTTGTGTTCCGTTACCAATCAAGAAAATCGGGTCTCCCCCGTCATCGCAAGATGATTTTTGTGTATTGTTGGTTTTCTTACTCAAATGATATTATTGAGGCTTTCAAGTTATATTTCCAAAGTTGTTATCTTGACTTTCTTCTTTAACTGTTTGTTCTGACTAGGCTTTAGCCTAACACATTTCTTAAAATGGCATGTATATCAGGTCATTCTAGCAGCGGAGCTCCTTGGGATTGAGTGGAGAGACAAGTAGTCGGGCGTAGCATTTTTGGTGAAATATTGTCTTGGCGTTAATTTTGTTTAGCCCGAGATTCTTTTGAAAAAGGAGATAGTGACACCCGTTCATAATCTAAGTTGTAGTTGTTTAGATTAGTAGGTTGTTCGGCATGTATCTCTTTAATTGTTGAATTGTAAACGCCTTACTATTTTCCCACTTTTGGGTGATTTATTTATAGGTGTTAAGTTTTATTCCGCACTTAATTCAGGTTTAAAATTTCCCCTATTTTTTAGAGTATTACACAATACCACTGCATCTTTCATCCACAACGAGGTTTTCCACGAATGTTAGGTAGTCTAGATTGTATGCATTGGAAATGGAAGAATTCTCCAACAGGTTGGGGAGGACAATATTCAGGTCGTAATAGATCTCCAATTATTATTCAGGAAGCTGTATGCATTTTTTTTGGTTTACCAAGGTCCAACAATGACATTAATGTGTTGGAATCTTCCCATTTTTTGCAAATTTTTCAGCAGGTACTGCTCATCCTTCTAATTATGTCATTAGGAAAAACGTATAATATTGGCTATTATTTAGCTGCGGGTATATATCCAAAATGGGCCACTCTTGTTCAATCTACTCATGATCCACGTGTCCCTAAAAAATATATTTTGCGATGAAACAAGAAGCATGTAGAAAAGACGTGGAGCGTGGATTTGGCGTATTGCAATCAAGACTTGCAATAGTAGCAGGATCTGCACGGTTATGGAGGAAGGGAATATTGCATGATATAATGACTTCATGCATCATAATGCATAATATGATCATTGAAGATGAACGTGATATTAATACACCGATTGAAGAATGACATGAGGTGCCATATGTGGGAGTTGAGAAGGTGAACGATAACAATGGTTGACTTGAACAATTTCTTGCTCAACATAAAAAGATCAAAGACAAAGACATTCATTTTGAACTTCGAGATGCATTAATTGATCATTTGTGGGACGAGTATACTAACTCAGAGAATTAGTATTATTTAATTACGTTTTTAATTTGTGTTATTTGAATTGATGTAATTTTATTTAAATGTAATACTAATTAAAAAATTATCGTTTTTATTTTAATAAGTCTTCATTGAATAAATTAATTACTGAATATTTATTATTATAATATGTATTCACAAATTATAATTATTTTTATTAAAAATAGTTAATAGTAAATCAAATATGTTATTTTAATGTTGAGTCTACAAATTTGTTGTTTTTTTAGAGTGTGGTTAGAATTGACTTTTTTTGGTGTCAATGGGCTCGCCAAATTTGGTATTTTTGGTGTTAAATTTGGTGTTGTGGTTAGAGATGCTCTTATTCAGATTCTCTTTATCGTTCAACACATAACACCTGCATCCAACAACTTGAAAGTATTTAATGCTAGGTATTGTATTATTTATAATATCGTACGGAGTTTTACCAAACCAACGATGTATAATGGATTGGTTTTGTGGGTAACATGCAGTGGCCACAACTTCCGCCCAGAGAAATAGAGGTAACTTTGAATGGATCAGCATAGTACGAGCCGCTTCAACTAATGTTCTCTTTCACCTTTCTATTACGCCATATTGCAGAGGCGTTCTAGCAGCAGAGAACTGGTGTGTAATCCAAGTGATTCTAAGAAATCATCCAGAACATTGTTTTTAAATTTTGTGCCATAGTCCGTTCTAATACACTGTACTGACTTCTACAAGTTCAGTTGAACTATCTTATAAAGGAGATGATCAATTCTGGAGCCTCATCCTTCGTTCAAAAAAATTAACCCATGTATAGCATGAATAATCATCTACTATCACCAAGACATACTTCTTTCTATTAATACTTTGAATTCACATTGGCCAACATAAATTCATGTGAAGTGACTCCAATAAACACTTTTGTGCTCGGTCTAGGCTTTGGTTTATGAGGTGCTCTTTTCATCTTTCCTTTCTCGAATGCACTACACAGATGATTCATTTTAAACTTCAACGCTCGCAACCTTTTAACTAAGTCACCCTTAACCAATTTGTCCACATACCTGAAATTCAAGTGAGAAAGTTGTCTATGCCACAACCAACTTTGTTGCATAAAAGCTTTTGATAAGATGCATACATCATTCTTGGATTTTACATTTAAAAGGTCGATCGTGTGGAGGTTTGCCTTTCGAGACCCAAGTAGGAGTTCTTTACCCTCTTCTGTTCTTACACAACACCTCCTAGCTTTGAAATTGACCTCTAAATCCTTGTCATAGAACTGACCTATACTGAAAAAGTTATGCCCCAAACCTTCAACATAGTTAACCTTTGTGATCGGGATATTCTCTTGAACTACATCCCCATAACCCAATATTGGCGAGTATTGATCGTTTCTAAATATGACTCTTCCTCCACTCATTTTTGTATAATTAGTCAGAATATCTTTTCTCCCATTCATATGTTTAGAACATCCTTAGTCTAGATACCAAATATGATTGGTCTGCGAACAATCAATTAAGCAGTTTTAGGTACCCATTTGAATATGCGTCATTTTGGGTTAGTAGATAGTTTAGATTTTGGCACATATTTTAAATTGTTCCTCTTTTCTTTTCATAAGAATTGATTTGATCAATAACATCAGGAACATAATAAGAACCTAACCAATTATCTGATGCAGTTTTAACAATGAAATCATCTACTCCACATGTAGAACAACAAATCTGATCATTTGCAATTTCAAGCAACTGCTTTATTAAGTACATCTTCTAGGGAAATATAAGTTTTTGTTTATCTAAAGCAACAATTCATTACAGCATGACTAAAATTGTTTTTCTTAATATCCTTCGAGATTGTACGGGACAAATTTCCAAACAATCACATAATCGAGGACTTTAATCCCATAATAGTAGGTTTCACTTTTCGAACTAAATTCACTGAAAATTACAAATTCTTGATTCAATTATGAAGTTTTGCGGAATTAAACTACAACCTACTCAAATCTATCAAAATCACCTCAAATTCCAGTCCAAAAACACCCTAAATCGCACAAATTGATACTCCACAGCCGACTTTTGCAAAGCTCCAAGAAACTCTAAATTTTGACTATTTTTATCTGAATTCTTCTGCTCTGATACCAATTGTGATCCTAGATACAATAGTAATCAAATGATTAACAAAGATAAGCACATTATGGCCACAAGATTCAATTTCATACATTGATGTAATAGAGAAGTATAGAGAGAATCTTACAATGTGAATTATAGTCAAGTGCTTAATGCTACAAGATTACAAAGAAAAAACTATTTATACCCTTAGGTATTTACACTTAAGCCATTGAACTTTGATACAATTACAATTTAGTACGTACAACAACAATCCAAAATGCATGTATATTGCCAATACAATGACCTACTACATGTCATATCTCGATACAAATCAAAACACTTGCATATTACCAATACTACAACCTACGACATGTCATATCTCAATACAAATCAAAACACGTGTATATTATCAATACTACAACCTACTACCTGCCATATCTCAATACAAATCAAAATACATGCAAATAAAGTTGAACATGATTAAATTCAGAATTACAAACCATGTTTTTCTTTGAATTTTGCACAAATATGTCTATGCAAAGAAAGTTGAACATGAGTCATGGTACTGGTATCCTTCATAAGAATTTCATAATCCTTTTGTAAGATCTCAACTTATTTCAATTCATATTTCCTCATCTGGAATTCCTTAATCTCTTGCCAATCCGTGTTAAATTGTGACGTGTTGCTCTCTTTGGCTTTGGATTTTCCCTTTCGTTTCGTTGCCTTTTGTTCCATTGGACGATGACGAACTTCATAGTCGTGATGATCAACACTGGTGTCCGGTTCTAAATTGTTTTTTTTTCGAAGCATGAAGGTAAGAAGGTTGTGGGGCAAATTTTTCCCTCTCTTTTAATATTCTCTATATATGTTCAAATATAAAGTCCTTAGTTTTTTATGATTATTTTGTCTCCAATGTTCATATGTTTTTTTCAAGAACATCTGCCAACCACTTGCACGATTTTTAAACAAACTAATATAAATTGCAGAAAATTCATTTACCTGGGGAGACATTTTATAAAAATGTCCTTTCACACTTGACAATATTCTTTCCAAACTTCTTGTGGGCCGATGATCATTATAGTATGTTGTGACACGCTCCTAAAAAGTTTCAATTTTTTTATCATTGCTGACAAAAGGATCAATGTTGATTATTACATATGCCATTGCAAACACCTTGTCTTTTTCAACTGGACAAGATGCACGATCTGCTTGTTGGGACTTATCACTTTCACAAATGTAAGCATCCAAGTCTACCCCCACCTTTATTCATATCAAAATGGTTCAATCATTGGTGTGTTTTATACGAAGGAAATTGATCCGCTTACAGTGACGATGACACGAGCTCTTCATCATTTGTTGAGACACCAAGGCTAGAAATTTGTTGTGTTTGTGGATTTGGAAAATAATTGTTGGTCATACCAATATTTGGCATACTTAACCAACATTGAGGAAGCATATTGAAAGATCTATGTTGAGCAACATTTGGAAATGTTTGAGGGTATTGTGGAATGTAAAATGGATTTGGAAAATGTTGGGTCATTGACCAGCATCTTCCTAAATCGAAACGTGGCTTTGGCTGCAACGCTAAATGGAAATAAGTTGCACCTTCTCCACCAACAATTGCTTTTGACGTATGGTAAGCGCTTGGATCCTAACATGTGGTATCAGAGCAGGTCACGGGTTTGAATCCCATGGAGTGTATTTAAAAATGCCTGAATCCCATGGAGTGCATTTAAAAATGCCAAAGGCATGATGTGCAACCATTGACTTTTAGTGAATCTCTCGTTAGTGCTGGCAGATGTTGGGGGAGGATTGTTGGGTCATTGACCAGCATCTTCCTAAATTGAAACGTGGTGATGGCTGCTACGCTATATGGAAATAAGTTGCGTCTTCTCCACCAGCAATTGCTTTTGGCATAGTGGTAAGCGCTTGGATCCTAACAGAAAATTTTGTTCCGAAGACACGTACAAAGATTGTTGATGATATAGAAAACTAGAAGATTGAGAACTTTGAGAATTTGGATCATCATTCCCGTTGTTATCCATATTAGCAAATTTGTTTGAGAATAAGGAATGAATCACACATATACTTGTAGAGAGAATGAAAGAATGAGACGGGTTACTCCATATATATATATATATATATATATATATATATATATATATATATATGTTTACAATATTCACGTAATTAAAAATCAATTTAACATCACGTAATATATATATATGTTAACTTTACACACACACACAGAGACACCCCCCCCCCCCCACACACACACACATATATATATATATATATTCACGTAATTAAAATTAATATATATAGGGTCCCCTTGTTTTGTTAACCAAGGCTTTAGTGTTAACCTTGTTAACCAATTAGGACCATTCATCTTGAAAATCAATGACTTAAATTAAAATATATTTTTTTAATATTTAAATGGTGACCACGGATGATAAGGGGATTTTCATATATGAAGAGGGGCAAAATAGTATAGTGATAGAAAAAACAAATAAGGAAACCACCCTTGTTTCACGGCACGTTCAAAACGGTGAGAGATGTTGTCACATGTCAAGGTTGTTCAAAATATGCTGCAGTTTACACTTAATGAGAGAGGTCCATATATGCACATCAAAACCCAGGTTCAAATATGGTCATCAAATACAATTTAATATATGCGCATAAAAGAGTTCATATATGCACATCAAACCCAGGTTCATCTGTGCTCATCAAAACTGACTTTCATATTTGCACAATAACACAATTGCAAATATGCACATCAAAACCAATTTCATATATGCACATACAACCCATTTTCATATACCATAACCATACCATGCAGTTTCATATATGAACAACCTTGACATGTGTCAATGTGAAAAAAAATACCAAGGTCACTACCAACGACATCCTACCAACAAATCCTAAATCTAAAATCATCTTCTCAAAATTGTATACAGCAAAAACAAACATATTATGAATTAAAAAAACTAAAGCGTGCCATTTACAAACTCATCGTTTAAAATTTCATTAGCGTTACTACACGATGGACGGCTACAAACATCTACAAAATCGAATGAACATGGGAATGAACATCGACACTCATCTGAGTATGAACGTGCTTTTATCCTTCACCACATTTTACTCTTCAACGGCCTGGGAATAAGCATTATGATCGTCTACGATTGACTGAAAAAAAGAAGAACCGTTTTCATCGCCAATGGAGTCCATGATCATTAATAAGAAAAAAGTAATGAATATGATGTGTTAGATCAAAGTAGCCCCAATTTGATGAATGTTTTATAAAGAATTGTATTTTGGGCCTTTTAGGAGGTTTATAGGCCTAGAGCTAATCTTTTGTAAATGGGCGCTATAAATAGGTGCCCATGGCTCATTTTCTCATTTGTGAATTGGGAGAGAATAAACCAAAAACACACAAAGACTAAGTGAGTCTCACGAGAGTCGGTTAAATTTCTAGTGTGTTGTTCTCTACAATTCCGATCCATGTTTATCAATCCAAGCATATGAGATGAGTTTTTGATGATTATTATTGTTAACTTCTATCTTCTATCTATATTTTATGAAGTTCTTCAATTGTTTGTCAAAATGGGATCTAACAATTGGTATCAGAGCCAATTGAAGAGTCTTTTTTCAATTCGAACATCTATGGCAACAATTGAATATTAGATGATTATTTTGATGTTTTGGTGCTTAGATTGATTCAATCACATGAGCCTAAACTCAAATATCATTTATGTGATTAATTTTCTGTTTTGTGCTTACTTGAGATCCACTCCATGATTTTAATGGGTTGTGGATAAGTTTTGTTAGAATATTTTATTGTTTCTACACAAAATCTGATTCTGCACACCACATGTTTGATAAAATGCCTCTCTGAAGATTTGATTCTATTTTGACTGATTTTGATCAGTCTTATTACATGTGTGTGTGTGTGTGTGTGTGTTTGATTCACCTCCTTTTATCGGTCTTTTATCAAATCTTCTAGTTGATGGTTGATCTTTGATCCTACCGTGATGAATGCTTCTGTCTCATTTTATTGACAATTGATCTCAGATCTGGCCAGAATAGCTACCAATATGAGACAATCTTTGTGTTTAAAGTCAAATCAGCTTCCTCACTTTAATTGCTCAATGAATTGCACGAGCAAGATTTGGTTCAATTTTGTGATTATATTATGAAAATCAACATGCTGACAGATTTATGATGTTTTAGTAAATGTATCATATCTCACTCATCAGGGAACCAATTGAGTCGATTAAAAAATCCCTGGATATTAAATAGATGGATGAACAATTTTATTGTTTTGAGCCTTTAGAGATTCAAAGTGTAGGAGGGTCATACGCATCGTTGACGTAGACATCAGTGTGTTGATGCAAAGCTGTTGGACAGATCTGCGTGACTGTGGTACATCGATCATATCTTATTCGTTTGAGCTTCAAAGAAGGTGATTCCAGAGTCTCTGAACACATAACAAACCAATGCACACATTTTTATGTTTTGAGCTTTTGCAAACTCCAGAGCTATCATGCTCTAAACTAGTGTCAAAGTTGGTGCAAAATTCCAGATTTGTGCAAAAGGTAAAAGTTGTTGTGCAGGCTGTTCAGAGATTGCATAATCAGAGGTTGTATACTCAGAGGTTGCAAATTCAGAGGTTGCATACTCAGAGGTTGGTCCAGAATGAATACAAAGATGCACCAATAAGTTCAGAGCAAGGTTGTTTTGCACTCAGAGATTGACCAAGAGGACTCTCGATGGATCAGAGGTAGGTGGATTAGACAGTGGATCAGAGGTTGTATCATAGATTGGTGGATCAAAGGTCGGTGACTCAGACGTCACAAAGATTCAGAGGTCGTAGCCCAATTTCTTAGTACTTGTTGTCAGCTTTGCGTTGTTTCAGAAAAATCCGCACAACTTTTCCTCGAAGCTCCAAATTATATTAGTCCAGTTGCTTTGGAAAGATAAAACAAATATGCATGACTTTGAATTTTTGAGTGTTCTCAAATTCCATGTGATGATATGTCAAATTTAGTGTCAAAATCTGCAGAAGGGTGCTGGACAGAAAGCAATGCTTTTCACTCATACTCTTCCTAATTTCAGAACGGTGTTTTATTTTCTATTCTTCATGGATTCAAGCTAAACTTTTGACGTATTGCATGTCACTCCCTCCTATGATCTTCAAGATTAAAGCTCAGAGCTTAACGTTTACTCAACGAGGATTGCAAAGTCAAATTTTCTGTTTTGACGACTGTTTTACGCAGCTGAGAGAAAACTTGCACAACTCACTCAGAATTCATCCAAAATGGATTAATCAAAGCTTGTTGAAAAGATAATAGGTTGTATCTCAATATGTAGGTGTTATGTTTTCTCTCAATTAGGCTCCTTGATGGTCAAAAACAGTGATGAAGTTGAGTTATGAAAGTTGGACCGAAAGTGTAAATTGTCTCGGTTTTTCAAATATATGGGCCTACATTTAAGGGGGAGCTTGTAATGCTTTGAAGACTTAAAAACTTGCAAACCAGAGCTTCTAACGAAAGCAAGGGGGAGTTTATATGATGATGTTTTATTTATAAAACATTAGGGGAGGTTGTTAGATCAAATTAGCCCCAATTTGATAAATGTTTTATAAAGAATTGTATTTTTGTCCTTTTAAGAGGTTTATGGGCCTTGAGCTAATCTTTTGTAAATGGGCCTTATAAATAGGTGACCATGGCTCATTTTCTCATTTGTGACTTGGGTGAGAATACACCAAAAACACACAGACTAAATGAATCTCATGAGAGTCGGTTAAATTGTTAGTGTATTGTTCTCTACAATTCCCCTCCATGTTTATCAATCCACGCATATGATGATTTTTATTGTTAATTTCTATCTTGTATCTACATTTTATGGAGTTCTTCAATTGTTTGTCAAAATGGGATCTAACATGATGCTATGAATTAGAATGAAGATGAAGAATATGATTAATCTTTTTGAAAAAATAACTTCCATGGTTATCCATACGTTAATCTAGGAATGTAAATATCTATTAACCAATGAAAAAAAAATAACTTTCATGTTTATCCATATGTTAATCTAGGAATGTAAATATCGATTAACCAATTTTAATACTTAAATTCCCTAAACTACCCCTAATTAAGAACCCATGTTTTTACTAAAACAAAGAAAAATACTAAAATCCTATTGGTCCATATGGGTTAACAAGGTTAACTTTAAATTGATGGTTAACTAACGAATAATATCACGTAGTTAAAATTAATATATATGTGTAATAAATAAATAGAGGCTCTGTAAAATGCAAACCTTGCATTTGTTTTACATCTTACAAACCACAGTGTGCATATGTGAACCAATGTGCATATACATATGCATATGCATGCGTGCAAGAATATACATATAATGGACATACATTTATATGGGATAATGCATATATGCATCTCATATTATGCACACATTGTTCACATATGCACATTGGTTTGTAAGGGGTGCAACAAATATATGGGTTGTATTTGATTTGTATCATAAATAAATAATTATATAAGTCAAATATATAATATTAATAATTATAAAGTTAAGAAAAAAAGGAAAACTAGTAATATGTCATTTCGCATCAAACATCAATGTAGGAACCAAGGATCTTATTTAAGAACCTAGAGGAGTTTGGGTTCTTATAAGAACTCTCCACAATGGTAGTTCCTACAAGCCACATCACTTTACGCTTGTAAGAACCTTGCATTGGAGATGCTCTTAGAGTATTTCCAACAGTTTCACCAAAATTTCTCCAGAACCAAAAGTCAAAATCTCCAAAATATTTACATCAATATTCAACAAATTCTCCATTTTGGAGAATCCAACATTAATTATATTATTAAAATATTCAATACATTAATACCCCCAACAAATTTTTTAAACTAATTTTTAAACAATTTTATAATCATATTTTGAATAAAATAGTAATTTTCAACAAACTTTTTATATAATGATAATTTGTAAACATATTTTATATAAATGATAATTTCCCAAATATTTTTTAAAAAAGTTCGTCAAACTTCCTATAACTTTTCAATAACGTTTTCACAGTGTGGTAGTTTTCAACAATTTTTTATAAATGTTAACTTCCAACAACTTGTAATAAATATAAGTCAACTTCCAACAACAAATAATAATAAAAAAGTGTAACTTACAACTACTACTAATAATTGATTATTACAATTTCATCTATAAATAAGAGCTAGTTACAACCAATTCTTTATCTAATTTCTCTACCTCCTCATTACTTTCTTATTTTGAAACTATTCTCATGGCCTGTCATGCTTTAGGTAGTCGTTACGTCGTTGATATGCACATGAATGGTAAGGACAATGAGCATGAAGAGTTGTTTCTTCTACAACTAGAAGAAGAACGTCATTCCAATACGAGTTCGATGGGAGTTCATGGTGGTTCTATTATGGGTCACAAAGTTGTCGATTAAGATCTAATTGGGGGTCATGAACGACTTTATCGTGACTACTTCCCCAATCCTCCAAAATATGGCCCTCGACTTTTTCGAAGGAGGTATAGAATGAGTCAAGCTCTTTTTCTTCGGATTGTTGATGTTGTTGTTGCACATGATAATTATTTGTCCAAAAAAGGAATAATATCGGGTGTGTTGGTTCGTTATCTCTTCAAAAGGTAACTACCGCTTTTGATTGCTTGTTTATGGTGTTCCGGTTGATTATGTTGATGAGGATGTACAAATTGATGAAAGCACCGCTATTGAAAGCCTCAAAATATTTGTTGAAGAAATAATTGAAGTGTTTGGTGATGAGTATTTACGATCACCAAATAGCAATGACCTCACAAGGTTACTTGCAATTGGTAAAAAAACATGGTTTTCTAGGGATGTTGGGAAGCATTGATTGTATGCATTGGAAGTGGAAAAATTGTCCAACTCTTTGGCATGGTATGTTTACCAGACATATTCATGAACCAAATCATTATTTTAGAAGATGTAGCTTCATATGATCTTTGGATATGGCATGTTTTCTTTGGCTTACTTGGGTCTCTTAACAACTATAATGTGTTGGAGCGCTCTTTTCTGTTTAGTGATATCGTTGAATGTCGTGTGCCTCCTATTAGCTACAAGGTCAATGGTAGACCATGTACTATGGGTTATTAACTTGCTGATGGTATTTATCCTTCATGGTCAACATTAGTGAAGACTATTCTAGCTCTACAAGAAAGTAAGCAAAAACATTATGCTAAGAGCAAGAAGAGGTAAGGTATTTATCCTTCATGGTTAATATTAGTCAAGGTTTTTCTCTTTAAGCTCAACATGTTTTGTTCGGTTGCATGTAGCAGTTGAAACTGCTCGACCCTTATGCGTTCAATTTAATCTCCTTTCCCTAAGCTATTCTAATTCAAGACGTACCTTTGATGATTCATCGTCATTTTCGCTGAATTAGTTTTTGGTTTTCGCTTTATTAATTGATTCCTTTGTAGCATTTTTTCCAATCGGCCTCTTCAAGTTGGTAGGTTGAGGATCTTCCACATTGTCATCGTCAAAATTAATTGATTTCGATGTCTTTCTAGAGTAAACTTTTGACGATCTATTGTCTTCAATCCTCACATGTTCATTCATCCGTTTATGTTGAAGTCTCAATATATTCCAACAATGATCTAGCTGAAATGGATGACCTTCCTCTTTAACTTATTTTGCCTCTATTACCTATCACATGAAAATACAATATCAAAATGTGGAGTACCTCAATTAGTTTAATTAGATCATATGAAAATACGGTATCAACGCATTTTTACCTTGTTTCGTGTAACCACTTTTTCGGAAGTGTTCAATGTGAGAAAGAATTCCACATAACCTACTTACCATGGCACTGATTTTTAACCAATGGTTCATTAATGAATTCTCACTTTTTCTTTGTCCCATGTCTTATTTTCAGCATAATACTTGGTGACCTTTTTTTAGAATTGGCCCTTTGTAATAACCGAGATTTTAATTTAGTCGGTAATTGGGAATTGTGGTAGAATTTCGAGTTTTAGAAAGTTGTGTGGCCTAAGTGTAAAGAAATGTAAGGTTAGTGCTTAGTGTGAAAAGTATATAAAGAATGAGAAACCCTAATTTGCTCATTTTCTAGCTTTTTCTAGTGTGTGTGAGTGTGTGCGGCTAAGAGAGGGGACAAGAGGAGATTTGTAGCATTTGAAGAAGAGAATATAGTGTGGCAGCTGAACATTGGATTTATCAGTGGAATCTGCAGGTAACTACAAATCCTTTCTCTTCTTTTGTTGAGGTGAAATGTATTGGGAGTTTGAGAAGGAACTTGGGTTTTTGGTGGGTTTCTTGTGTTTCCTCATTTAATCTGTTTAAGAGGAGTTTAGGGTGGGATGATGTGTAAACTATTGACCCATAATCAATCTCTGGGTGTGTTGGGAGGATTAGGATAAGAAGTGTTTAATTCCCAAGCGTTTTGGTGTTTTTCGTCGCGTCCGGAAACCTTCAGAGCAGGGTAGTGTCCGGACGTTTTGGGTGGTGTCCGGTTAAGATCTGGTGTCCGGATGTGTATTCTATCTGGGTAGGTTGTGGTGGTGGTTTCTGGTAGTTAACCGGAAACCCTTGAGAACCCGGAAGTGTCCGGATTGACTGTCTGGAAAGTTCAGACTATCCGGCTAGATTTGGTCATCCAGATAAATCTTCTGGACAGTGTTCATGTGACCCTGTAGTGCAGTCTGTTAGGCCGAGGTGTTACCTGTGTGAGTGTGTATTTCAATAAAGTGACTTATCACGGTAGTGTGTATTCTTATAGGTGTAGTTGAAGGGAGAATCCATCTAGTAAGAGGATTAAGTAGGACGTCAGGTGAGTCTTTCTGAACCTAAATTTTATACAAACGTGTGGCTGATGATTATTACCTAATTGTGAGTTTTCCAACTGCTGTTATTATAAAGTGAAGAACAAGTGTGTGACATGGTGATAACTTAAACGGTGTGCTTTTCAATTACTGATACTGAAAAATGGCGAGTAAGTGTGTGGTGTGATTATTATCTAATGATGTGCTTTCCAACTATTTCTATTCCAAAGCGATGATTAATTGTGTGACAATATGTGTGATCTAAAGGTGTGTGACCATGCTTTAGCTTTGGTGTGACAGGGGCGGTGTGTGCCCTATTACGCTGTCACGGTGTGTGTGACATGGGCGGTGTGTGCCCGATTACATTGTCACAGTGTGGGTGACATGGGCGGTGTGTGCTCGATTACACTATCACGGTGTGGGTGACATGGGCGGTGTGTGCCCGATTACGCTCTCATGGTGTGTGTGACATGGGCGGTGTGTGCCCGATTGCGCTGTCACGGTGTGTGTGACTTTAGCGCGTGCCAGTAGCATGTGTCAATGTGTGCATATCAATTTTGTGTGTTTGTTATGATTTATACAAATGCTTTCATAACTGATTTTATAAACTGAAATATTTTGGTGTGACTTGGTATGGAGGGAACTCACTAGACCTAATGGTCTAACCCTCGCTTTTCAAAACTAAAACCTTTTCAGGTAAGCAGGTAGCCGAGAACACGTTTAGAGGTATTGAGCAAGACGTGGGTCGGAGCTTTGCGTTTAGAAGAAGTAGATGAACTTCCTTATATACCTAGTTAGATTTCTCAGCTGTATTTAGGGTTATTTCCGCAAACCCTGTGTTGTAATCTAGATAGCGTGAACACGTTGAGCCATTTTGGCGTTTTGAATTAAAGATGTAGCTCTTAGCATATTTGTTTGTTTTGGGATGTTACAAATGGTATCAGAGCCCTAGTTTAAGGGATTTAGGTGACCGGATGGGCCTAAACTTAAACTGTGGAGTAGAAGGACACAACTGAGATATAGGAAGCCTTTAGTGAGGACCGTAATCTTCGAGGATCTAGGATGATAGGGGTGAGGACTTTCATGTAAGGTAAATTCAAATCACATCTGGCCAATGTCATTTTGAATTTACAGGTGCATGGGTGTGCATGCTCACTTTTGTTCTGATAGTCGATGCAGGTGTTAGTGTGTGGAGAGTAACAGTAGTGTGCGGCGTGTGGTGGATAGTGTATGGAGAGTAATGGTATGTGTGGAGTTCTAACATTGTCATGATGACAACGGTTTAGTGTGTAGTGTGAAACTATTCTTGGTGTGATTGTTGTTGCTATCTAGAAGAAGCACTCTGGAATGTTTGGAGTGAATGTCCGTGTGAAATAGAATCTTGAGGGTTCTTAAGGAAACTAATTGATTAGAAGTGAGTCCCTAACCTCTGATGACTTTTATTCTGGGGATTTCCCGATGTCGGTGAATTAAGATCCTGAGAGTTTCAACTCAAGTATAGGATGGTAGAGATGTGCTTACTTACTCTTTAGATAGTGGGAGAGTGATAAGTGTGGTTCGGAAATGGTAGATGTATGGATTGGAATCACTAGTGTTGGTTAACCTATTTGGGGTCGAAGTGAAATGGTGTATTTTGCAAATTAGTGGTCAAGTAGTAACTGTGAAGTTGGAGCAACCTAGTGTGTGGGGGTTGTGGGGACATGATAGTGGAAACTTATATTTAGTAAGCATACGAGGCACAATGATGATAAGTTGCTGTGAGGGTGAGTGATGGACTGGTATTGGTATGGAGAGAGCGTAAGTGGAGATCGTGCTCGGGAATTGTTTATAAGTTGTACCAAAGGTGGTAAAAATTATGTGTGGTGATGCATGAGTGTCTAAGTGGTGTGTGGATTGTATCCGAGAATAAAGGAATAGGGTGGCAGTGGATGACTAGCTAAGAGGGAATTGTGTGCTCTTAGATTGGTTGGTTAGGGCGTCGTAGAAGATACGAAATCTTTGGGAATGTTTAGCTAGTAGTTGTATGTAAAGGAAATGCAAAGAAGTGGGTTAATATTGTTTGGGAATGAGGAGGGTGTGGTGGCTCCGAGTATTGAGTGTGATTTCGGATTGACTTGGTTGAATTTCTGGTGTGAGATGTGGGGAAACTGTTAATTAAGCATAGTAACCATTGATATAGTGTGTATGAAGTGGTCAATGTCGGATGAGGAATGTTCCATTCTAGCCAGAGGTAATCGAGACGGTAGGTTAGGAAAGTGAGAAGCGGGTAGTAAAAAGAGTGGTTTGTGGCACAGAAAGTGAGAGGACTTGTGTGTATGTGTTTGACCAAGAGTGTGTACATGATAGGGTGTCGTTCCTTGGAAGCGTGTTTTAGGTTTGAGGAGTAAATGAAAGGAATAATGGAAGGTAGTGCTCAGGGTGAAGGACTTTTAGCCTTGGTAATAGTATGTGAGTGACGTTGTGGTATAAGCGTGTGACTTGTGGCTATTATTGGATTGTGGTCAGTCTAACTATTGTGCGAAAATGGTGCCTTAGACGTACTTGGTGTTAGGGAAGTGATTGTAGATCGCAAGGTTAGGAAGTTGAGGAACCGTTCCCTCGATTGTTTAAAGATGGAATTCCGGGGACGGAATTCTTTTGAGGGGGGAATGTTGTAATAACCGAGATTTTAATTTAGTCGGTAATTGGGAATTGTGGCAGAATTTCGAGTTTTAGAAAGTTGTGTGGCCTAAGTGTAAGGAAATGTAAGTTTAGTGCTTAGTGTGAAAAGTATATAAAGAATGAGAAACCCTAATTTGCTCATTTTCTAGCTTTTTCTAGTGTGTGTGAGTGTGTGCGGCTAAGAGAGGGAGCAAGAGGAGATTTGTAGCATTTGAAGAAGAGAATATAGTGTGGCAGCTGAACATTGGATTTATCAGTGGAATCTGCAGGTAACTACAAATCCTTTCTCTTCTTTTGTTGAGGTGAAATGTATTGGGAGTTTGAGAAGGAACTTGGGTTTTTGGTCGGTTTCTTGTGTTTCCTCATTTAATATGTTTAAGAGGAGTTTAGGGTGGGATGATGTGTAAACTATCGACCTATAATCAATCTATGGGTGTGTTGGGAGGATTAGGATAAGAAGTGTTTAATTCCCCAGCGTTTTGGTGTTTTACGTCGCGTCCGGAAACCTTCAGAGCAGGGTAGTGTCCGGACGTTTTGGGTGGTGTCCGGTTAAGATGTGGTGTCCGGATGTGTCTTCTATCTGGGTAGGTTGTGGTGGTGGTTTCCGGTAGTTAACAGGAAACCCTTGAGAACCCAGAAGTGTCCAAATTGACTGTCCGGAAAGTTGAGACTATCCGGGTAGATTTGGTCGTCCGGATAAATCTTCCGGACAATGTTCATGTGACCCTGTAGTGCAGTCTGTTAGGCCGAGGTGTTACCCGTGTGAGTGTGTATTTTGATCAAGTGACTTATCACGGTAGTGTGTATCCTTATAGGTGCAGTTGAAGGGAGAATCCATCTATTAAGAGGATGAACCTAAATTTTATACAAAGGTGTAGCTGATGATTATTACCTAATTGTGAGTTTTCCAACTGCTGTTATTATAAAGTGAAGAACTAGTGTGTGACATGGTGATCATTTAAACGGTGTGCTTTTCAATTACTTATACTGAAAAATGGCGAGTAAGTGTGTGGTGTGATTATTATCTAACGGTGTGCTTTCCAACTATTTCTATTCCGAAGCGATGATTAATTGTGTGACAATATGTGTGATCTAAAGGTGTGTGACCATGCTCTAGCTTTGGTGTGACAGGGGCGGTGTGTGCCCGATTACGCTGTCACGGTGTGTGTGACATGGGCGGTGTGTGCCCGATTACACTGTCACGGTGTGGGTGACATGGGCAGTGTGTGCCCAATTACGCTGTCACGGTGTGTGTGACATGGGCGTTGTGTGCCCGATTTCGCTGTCACGGTGTGTGTGACTTTAGCGCGTGCCAGTAGCATGTGTCAATGTGTGCATATCAATTTTGTGTGTTTGTTATGATTTATACAAATGCTTTCATAACTGATTTTATAAACTGAAATATTTTGGTGTGACTTGGTGTGGAGGGAACTCACTAGACCTCATGGTCTAACCCTCGCTTTTCAAAACTAAAACCTTTTCAGGTAAGCAGATAGCCGAGAACACGTTTAGAGGTATTGAACAAGACGTGGGTCGGAGATTTGCGTTAAGAAGAAGTAGAAGAACTTCCTTATATACCTAGTTAGATTTGTCAGCTGTATTTAGGGTTGTTTCCGCAAACCCTGTGTTGTAATCTAGATAGCGTGAACACCTTGAGCCATTTTGGCGTTTTGAATTAAAGATGTAGCTCTTAGCATATTTGTTTGTTTTGGGATGTTACACCTTCTTTTGTTTGTTTCCTACTACTGCATCTAAGGCTCTAAGCTGCTATTCAACCATGTCGAAACAAAAAACTTTATCCTCCTCGGTGTCAAAATTTTCTGCTCGTTGCTCTTTCTTGCTGCCACGGGCAATAAGGGTATCTATGTTACCTTTATCCGGTGGTGTCTCCTCATAATTTGCACCCGAAGGTGAAACATGAATGGGGCTAGTAGATTGATATTGGTATAGCGTTAATTCATATATGAAATTTATTTCATTGAAGTTATCGAGGAATGACCGAGTATTGAGAAAACTTATGAAATTATTAGGCGTAGAATACGTCTGCAAAAAAGGAACCAAATTCAAGTCGGTTGCATCACAAATCAAGAATAATCGTGTGGTCACTGCAGTTAGTGATGAGCCTCAAGAACCATTTTCCCAAACCGAACGGTACCGTATCAACCTCAAATTGGTACCATGTAATCGGTCCGATTTTCGTTTCCATGTATTCGTCAAAATCGAGATTCGGTGCCTGGATTTTCCCTAAAAATCCTAAAACTAAATCGGAATATTAAGAGACAATGCTTTTTTAAATTCCTTAAGTATGCATATCATCCCCTACATAATCTAACCTTATATTTTCCAAATCAAGATAAATCATCTGCTAAAAGAACAAAATAAAAAGGGAAAAACGTAAAAAATACCGAAGATTGTTGAACTTTTGATTGGTTTTGAACTTTTGATTGGTGAACTTTTGATTGTTTGGGATTAGTTTTGATACACATTTGAAACATTATAAAGATATTTTGGTTTGCGATTGGTTTTGATACACATTTGATACATTATATTATTTTCGGTCTTAAGTGGTCCTAGTACCGATTTTCCCGTCCTGAAACCGAACCGGTACATATGGTTCAGTTTTCGGTCCTACTTTTTAGTCCCAAAAAAAATCCATAGCAACCGGTTCAGTACCAGTCCGGTCCCAATCTCATCCGTAATTGCAGGCAATTCTCTTCAATGTGGCAAAAGGAATAGCTCCAAAAATTATAATGTGTCTCCCAATAAATGTTGGCATCCACCAACTAGTAGAGTTGTCTCTTTCTGTCAATCCTCCACGGACACTTGAGGTACTTTACTAGATCTCTAAGACTTCATATCAAGTCACTTGCTTATTTATTTTTTCAGGTAATATATGTTTATTTGAGCATAGAATGTAGAAATTACCTCATGGCTATCACCCATCATTAGGATTTCTTTACGAGTTACATAATAATAGACAAATTAAAAAGAAGTTATTGATATTAACTCTGCATTTTTATGCTTAAAACAAGGATATCATTGATGCATTTCATCAAACACTTAGTTTACATGTTAAATATAATGTTTTTTTGTAAATACCATCAAACATCTCCATCCTAATCTATGTAAAATGTTGAATATATAGACAGGGAACATAAAATATAAGCCAATAGAACAAGAGATAGAAAAAAATGATTAATAACTGAATATAGAACAGGAGACAGAAAAAGATATCGAATTAATACCTCATTTTATTCCATAGATGAAAGTCTTCTCAAAGATTGATTAAAATTCAAAGCTAAATAGATGGATGGTGTCTTCTCTTTGATGTCTTCACTAACAGTGATATGAAAACCAGAAGATGGCAAATGAGAGAAGGAAGAGACGTTATTTTTTTTGCGGGTCCATACCTATTTTTTGGGAAGGAAACAATAAAATATTATTTCTCTCACTTGGTAATCATTTTTTGGGTAATCTCCATATTTGGAGAAAAAATTATTCTATCTCCTACTTTCTTCATTTTGGAGATAGTTTTGGAGGAGCTGTTAAAGAATAATTTAGACCCAAAATCCTCATTTTGTCATGTTAATCATGGGTTTTTAGAAAATAGTCATCAATTTTTTTCAAAAAATATATATTAACTGACCAGTAAATCTGACATCTTAAACTTATTTTTTCTTGCGGTGTCAAACCTTTTTTGACCATCCATGATCTGATATTTGTTGATCCAAACTCTCTCAGTGATTTGATGATGACTCTTAGAATAACTCAGTGTAAATTACAATTAGTATCTGTATGAATTAGTGTTTCACCATCAGCAATAACATGTGTTGATGTTATAACAGCAATAACATGAGTTTGTTTATTATCCCTGATGATCGCTGATGATTCCAAATGTAACAATATTAATTGTAATCCCTGAAGACAAGTTTCGCGAAAAAGAGTTCATCGCTGACATCGTAGACAAAGCTGGTGAATAAGTGACAAGTCTACTAATGATCTGATGCGGACATCAGTGAAACCAAGACAAGTCCACACACGCGACATATCAAGAAGAAGACTTCAGCGATAGCTGACTTACATCAGCTCTTCTCTGATGGAAGACCTACTCAGCGATCGTTGATCATGAAGATTCTACTTCAAGATACGTTTGTTTTATTCCCTTGCACACAATCGTATGGTTTGTCAGAAGATACGTGCTTTTGTCCAAGATCATACAACCACTCTGCCGCTACACTGTTCACCATGCGGCCAAAAGCATGTCTTGCTAAAAGTCAGAATCATGCGCCCAATCAGATGCTGACACGTGTAAAGTTCTCCTGTCATGCATTTAATGCAGGGGGTATAAATAGGAGGAATGCCCCTTTAGTTTGAAGGTGGTCTTCCCTGAACTACTTAGTGCATAGAAAAACTCTTAGCTTTTTCTATATCCCTTTTTTCTATCTTCTTGTGCTAGAACACTTAGTGATTCTCAAGTTTGTTTAGATTAGGTTTTACTTAATCTTATTCCGCAACAAACTGTAAATTGTATTTTAATTTATCAATAAACAATTTAGAAAACCAAAATTTGTGTTTGTATTCAACCTTCCTTCTACAAACTATTTTACTTGTATAACCCCTTCGGGACCAACAATATTAAAAAAATTGCAAGTCATAAGTCATGTTTTAGAACCGCAAGCCTTACGATTTTAGTTTAAAAAGTTTTAACGTAAAATAATTGTATAATTGCAAGCTTACTTTTTAAGTGTCAAAGATACAAAAACCGCAAGCCAATAGTACAAGAACCGCACCTTGTGGTTCTACTTTACATGTGTCTAAATCTCAAGGTCCAACAATCTTTATTTTTCCATGTGTCATCATTCTGTAAACCGCAAGCAATGTAAAATCTAGAACCACAACTTACTTTTTTACTCAAAAAATTTTGAATTATTAATTGTTGTACAACATTGAATTGACATTTACTTTCCCCTTTGCACTTTCATACAAAAAATAACTTTTTAATAATATTTTGAAGTCTTACCACACAATAAAAAAAACTAAAAACATTTTTACTTTCTCATTCCCTCAACCCTCTCAAGACTTGAGGACACCACTCCCTCTACTACCATTTCTTCTTCCTTAATGAGTTATTACATTAAATGTTTAATTTTAAACTAGAACCGCAATGCTTTCAGTTCTACAAGATGGCTTACAGTTTTATTCAGTTTATATTTATTCAGTTTTATTCAGTTTATATTTATTTTTATATCACCACAAGAAAAAGTAGGGTTGTTGTGTCAATTTTTCCGGTCAATGGACATTTTTGGGGAAAAAATAGAAAACTATTTTCTAAGAGCATTATCAACAATTTCTCTAAAATTTCTCAAAGATGGAGAACAAGTCAACATCTCAAAAAAAAAAACTTAAATCCATCTCCAGCACATTCCCCATTTTGGAGAATCCAACAGTGATTATAATAATAAAATATTTCATTCGTCTATTAAAATATTATTTCTCTCTCTAAATATTTAATTTGAAAGTTTTCTATTGGTGCTTTCATGTAGTAATCATTTTTGGGGTTATTTCCATATTTAGAGAAAAGTTCTTTCTCTCTCATACTTTCTCTATTTTGGAGATAGTTTTGGGGAAGTTGTTGGAGCAAAAATATTGCTCAAAATCCCTATTTTCTCCATCTTTAAGAAGCTGTTGGAGATGCTCTAAAAACACAAGGTCAATGTGGTCATTTAAGTAAATAACCCGTAAAACTATAGAGGAAAGTGGCTATGTTAACCGACCAATCAAACTTAATTTTATGTTTTACACTTTATATCTTTATAATTAATTATTTAATTTATTTTATATCCTATTTTTGATTTTATACATTTACTATATTAACATGTATAATAGTATATTAACTGAATTACTCTTTTTTACAAATTAAATCATTATGATCGTTTCGTCAATATGTTTAAAATAATATAATATCATTTTGTATTTTAATCATATTATTAAATACTAGTGTTGTGCACCGCGAGTTAAGTGGTTTGATCATTTACGTATTAGATATTTTTCTTGAAAAACATTTACGTATATAAGAAAACACCTCGTCATTTCTTGTTGTTCTTTTAGCCAATGCACAATTATACATTTCAAAGACGCAGGTGACCAAAACAAAATCATGGTTCAAAGTTTTAAAATACTAAAGATCAAAAATCATTTTTAAGAAATGTTAGACAAAGTTAAGATGAAATATATTTCCTTGGTGGTTAATCCGTGCATATTGTTAATTTTGTTATGAAAAGTTTAAGACGCATCAGTAATCATTCTGTTTTTAGGTTATTTAGAAATCAAATAACATTTTCCACAATGGTACCCCATACATCCACTGTAAAATTTCTTTTTTTCTTCTTAATTTTTACATGGATAATCTTTTTGCAAAAAAAAGGTCGGCTAAAAAATATGTTTAGCAACCACAAGGGTTGTGGCGTACTGGTTAAGGCCCTGGGAGATGTGGTGGAATATCCCATCTGCTCAGGATTCTAATCCAGACGTACACAACAATTGTGGCCACTGATGTTTAATCAGGGCTGATGTCTTACAGTCATAGTTTGCCAAGGGATTAGTCTAGGCATAGTAGGACACCCTTCCCAAAAAAATATGTTTAGCCAATGAAACATTTTACTTATTAAAGATATAGTAGTATTATATACATAAAAAGTAATAAAATAAATTAAAAGATTAATCATTAAACTTGGGTTTAACTATATTTTGCCAAACATCATTTTATAATTTTCATCAAAATCAACCAACCCTTTATATACACATCTTCATCACCTAGTTTTTCATCAACTTGGGTTTAACTATATTTATTAAATTAATTTTAATAAATATATGGTATTAAAATGATTTTACAAAGTAATGAAAAAGTATACCTTACAATTGTTTCATGTCCAATTTCACAAAAGAAAAACTCATGTCCCAAGCGATCCTAAACTGACAACACAATTCTTGTGCCCTCTATATATCGATTGATATTGATTGTAACAATTATTCATTTGTATATATTAATGATTCATAATTGGAAAAAATGAAACGTTTTTTGAATTCATAAGTGGCTTTAATTGTTGAAAATAATCAATATATAATGTAATAATTTTTTTTAAATAAAAGAATTGCTTATATATATTAACAATCTTAGTAACATTCTTGCTTTACTAAAAAAAAGTTTAATAGAAGTTTTAAGATATAAGCATTGTTAGTTTGCAAAAAGATTAAAAAAATTAATCAGTTTAATAGAAATATTGATTTATAAGGATTGTTAGCTTATAAAAAAATATAATAAATTAAATAAAAATAAATTCATTTAATAAAAGTATAACGATTTATAAGCATTGTTAGCTTACTAAAAAAATTGTATCTTATTAATTAAATAAAAAATATGTTTATAAATTGAAATAAAAAAATTTGATTGATAGCTTATAAAGAAATATAAAAAACTATATAAAAATAAATTCATTTAATAAAAGTATATTGATTTATAAACATGTTAGCTTACTAAAAATGTGTATCTTATTAATTAAATAAAAATAAGTTTATAAATTTAAATAAAAAATTTGATTTATAAGCATTGTTAGCTTACAAAGAAATATAAAAAGTGAAATAAAGATAAATTCATTTAATAAAATTATATATACATTATTGATTAAATAAAAATAATAATAAGTTTATAAATTTAAATAAAAAATGTTGGATTCATTGTATAATTAAAAATGCAAGGTAAATAACATTTTATATAATAATAAATATATATTGGTTGCTGGTTAATTGTTAGCTTACAAAAAATATAAAAAGTTAAATAAAAATAAATTCATTTAATAAAAGTATATATACCTTATTGATTAAATAAGAATAATAATAAGTTTATAAATTTAAATAAAAAATGTTGGATTCATTGTATAATTAAAAATACAAGGTAAATAATATTTTAAATAATAACAAATATATATTGGTTAACGTTGGTCCCGAAGAGCTATACAAGTTTGTAGAACGGGGGGGGGGGGGGGGGGGTTGAATACAAACACACAGATTTTACTTTTCTAAATTGTTTATTGATAAATCATTAACAATTTACAGCTTGTTGCGGAACAAGATTAAGGATAAACCTAAATCTAAACAAGTTGGAACACTAAGTTTCTTGCACTAAGAAAGAGAAGGAAATTACTAATAATAACCTATCTCAAGATAAGAAATATGACTTGTCCAGAGTTAGCAAGTGCTTCAAAAATGAAGCTGGAGTCCTTCTTATATACTGCATGCATTTAATGTATGGCAGTATACACTTTACACGTGGCAGCAGCTCATTGGTTGTATGCCATTTACCTTTGTAGACAACCTTAGTAGCCGCATGTTTGAACAGTGTAGTATCAGAGTGGTTGTACGATTTCAGACAATAAGGAGGTGTTTTTCTGACATATCGTACGGAATGTGCAAGGGTGGTTAAGACAAAAGTACTTTGTACGGAGGACTTCATGATCAACTTTTCGTTGATTCAGCGCTTTACCATTGTTTATCAGCGAATGATAAAGTTCAGCGATAGCTGAAGTCTTGTACTTGATACTTCACGTTGAGTGGACAAATCTGAATCTTCGCTGATCCGCATCAGTTCATTAGGACACTTGCGTCTGGTTCTTGAGCTTGATCTTCGACTTCAGCGTAGAACCTATGTTGACGTAAAACTTGTCTTCAGATATCATAAGTAAACAATTAACTTATCAGCGATCACCATAAGGACTGAACACACTCGGGGCATTATGGTGAACAGTGTTCGCTGAATGTTTAATCTAAAGTGCGAGAGTTCCTATCAGCGGTACTGTAAGATCTTAGTACTTATCAGCGATAGTGAAACTCTGATACATATTGTTCACTTACAATTTTCACTAAGCATATAAGAGAGGGTCATTATCAAATCACTGAGGGTTTGGATCAACAATCTCCCCCTATTTGATTATGACATAGCAACAGAGAAAATTGCTATATAATGAAAACATAAGGATAAAAAGAACTCATAAAATATTTGTCCCTTTTACTGTTTTCTGGGATCTTTTCTGTACTGATGGAGTAAAGTACTTTCGCTGAAATCTTTCTTTAAACTTCGAATCAGATTACAAAAGGAAGTGGAAAGATTACAAGTACAAGCGAAATAAATTACAAGTACAAAAGAATAACTGATACAATAGAAGAATGAGGAGATCCTATCAGTTTATAAAGGTTCTTCCTTAATGAGAAGTTCATCAAGGGTCTTTGATGTGGGAATCATCCAATCAGGGACATTTACTCCTTGATTCCTTTTGTTCGGAGCTTCTTAAAAAATCAAGGGTTTAAGATGCCGTGCCTGAATGGCGTTTTTGAAATCACACCAGTAGATGAGATCTTTCAGCTGTTCGATGGGAGTGATGGGAAGCTCAGAGATACGTTGAAAACATTTTCGTCCATCATAGTCAATAAAAAATATCCTAAAGGGTTTGCTTATGACTTTCCCAGGGATCAAAGTCTCACAAGGAGGAAGAGATGTGTCAAGTGCAGAAAGGTCAGGTTCTGGACCAAGGACTTCCTCAAGAGAAAAACCAATACCTGTTTCGTTCTGTATACGAGGACCTGAGTCTGAAGATTTAGACTTCTTTTTTTTGCAGAGGCCCTTCTTTTTTGATTTGCGAGAGGAGGGGGAGGAGGAATATCCACACAAGAGAGCATATGTTTTTCAGGTTCATCAGTCTCAGAGATCAAATATAAGACCGGGATTATTTCTTCAGCGTTGGGAGCTGGGATTATTGTTGGTGAAGTCGCAGCTGTAGAAACTTCAGCGATATCCTCAAACAGGGGAGAGGACTAGCTGAAACACAGCTATCGTACGAGTAAGAACTTGGGTAGAACAGAGATAGAGAAAGAATGTGGTTGTGTATAGAGGTTTTATGTAGAGGAGAGCTGATAATGTGTATAGATAGAAGAGGGATGTAGTGTAAGGAAGTTTTAGTGTACCTGACAAACTGGATTTGGAAGCAAGATCATCAGATTGTCTTCTTCAGCGAGGCCTTTATTTTTGCCTTTGTCAGCTTCAGACGCTGAAGGCTTTGTCTTGGTCCGCTCCCCTGAAGGTTCTTTTATCAAGATCTATTTAAGAGCTGTAGTCCTCTGAGCAGGCTTGACGATAAAGGAGTCATCATCATCATCATCGTCATCATCATCATTCTTTGGAGAAGAGGATGGTTCATCATCAGATAAGTCGATGGCTTCTTCATCTTCAGCTTCAGATTCAGATTCTTCAGCATCTTCTTCGAGTTGCTCCCCCTCAGATACAGAGGTAAGCTTCTCGGTTCCCTCAGGGTTTTCATCTCCCTGAGGTCCAGCTGTTGTTTCTTCATTTGTCTTCTCACCCTCTTCAGTAAGGGTAAGGTCTTCAGTCTTCTCCCCCTTGATAGATTCATCATGGGGACGGTCTTTAGAGTTCTTCTCCCCTCCTTCCTCATGATGAGTGGGGGAGGAATGGGATGACTCAGCAGTTGGTTTTGGTTCCCTGTCTTCTTGGCCAGGGATCCCCATATAATCTTCAATCGCTGCTACTCTGTCTTCTAGGCCAGTAATAGCAGGATTGATCTTCAAAAGTTCAGCACGATCCGCCGTAGTAAAATGTGTCGGTGCAGGGGCAGGGGCAGTCATGTTATTCAGGATCTGCTGCATCATTGTCTTCATTGATTTGACGTCAGTCTTCGTTGAATTGACGTCATTCTTTACAGAACTCATGTCAGTCTTTACTGAACTGACGTCAGTCTTTACAGCAGTCATCTCTCCCTAAAGATTTCCAACCGATGTCTTCAGCGTTGTAAACTCGCTGGACATGGATTGAACTGATGTTTTGAGGGAGGTGTAGTCTGTGTAGAGGTCAGCAAGAACTTTGGCGAAGTCACCAAGAGTTTTATCAACCTTCTCCAAGTCAGCTTTTGAGGCTTTCTGTTCAACCACTGTTGTCAACTTATTGAGATTCTCTCCAGCGTTTGTTACATCAATAGAGTTGTCTGCGAGAGTAGTGGTGAGACCTGTCATCTTCGTATCCAGGTTCTTCAGAGAGGCGTCGATGTCTCCCAAATTAGGACCTGTAACATATAAGTACTTATGAACAGAGGAAAGCTCAGAAGTTTGGGGTTCAATTACAGTGTATATGGGTTGGTGTATACCTGCAGGAGGATTTGTGAATTCGTCAAAACCTCTGTGTCCTAAAAATAGTTCCATGTCGTCAACTAGATTGCGTGTACGCATGGTCATTTCTGGAAGTCCTACATCCATCACTCCTTGAAGAGTATCAGCTTTAGCTTCTGGAGGAATGACGGGTGCTCCAGTGATCGTGGTGAAAACTAGATTAAAGTCCAATGGAGTAGAGAGAGAAGCGAAGGTTGAAAATGTTGGTTGGGTGCGGGGTTCAGCATTGGATCTGCTGAGAATCACTTCTTCAGTCTGTAGAGAGACTGAAGGAGGTTGGGTAGATTCCAAGTTTATAACCTCAGCGTTTAGAGATGCTGAATCTGGGATGGAATGGGTGGTTTGTTCAGCTGTGGCAGAGCGTACCACTGAACTTTCCTTCAGCTCTTCGAGATGAGCTGAGGAGTTTTCAGCAAGTGATTTATGAGGTTTCTCCTTGGTTTTCTTAGTTATTTTGGAACTGAGTTGGGTAGAAGAGTGTTTCCTTTTTCTTGAAGGAGAGGAGGTTGCAGCTGGGGTATCAGCGGTGGGTTTGTCTACTGAAGGAGCTGCAGAAGTAGAAGAAGAAGGAGGTTTGAGAAGATTTAAGAGTGTAGAGAGACGTACCTCGTTTTCCACTGGCTTGAAGTCGAGTACTTTAGGACCAACCTGAGAGAGTTTCAGGTCTCCTACTTGTGGGTAGTTGTCCTTCAGGCCTGTTTGGAAGACAGCGCTGATGAATCTAGGATATGGAACCCATGGAGATCGGTCATCGGCGGAGTCTACTCTGAGTACAAGGTCATCGTAGATTATCGATGCCTAGTCAATATGAAGACTTTTCAGCAAAGCATATCCCATTGCTTGCTGAGGTTGAGCGGCTTGATCAGAGGAGCCGGTCTTTGCAGTCATGCAGCTTATTAAGTGAGCGAAGATGAAGTTCATCTCGCTGGGCATTTTTTACTTCTTGATGAGGGTCAGCTTCTTCCCAGACTTCTTGTCCCTCCCAGTTTCCCATACATAGCCCATTGCATCAAAGAATGCAGTGATGGCTTCCCTATCAGAATGTTTCTTGTGGTCAGGGAGGGGAACAAAAGGTTTTTCTTTTGTGGCGATGGGAAGGCTCAGGGCTTTGCGGATAATGGTAGGGGTGATCTTTATAGTGCCAAAATCAGTATCACAGAGGATGCAATCAATTGTCTTTGAGGAGTCTTTGGTTGATGGTAGCTGAGAGTGTCTGGCAGAATATCGGAACTGATATAGTAGTAGCTGATGTGCAGGAGGTGTTATGGTCAGGGCTGTAGAGAGGCAACCGTTTTTCAGGAAATTCACAGCATCATTCGGATGTGTGACTTTCTTTCGAGGAGGAAACTTGTAATACCCCGCTTTAAAAACGTGTACTTTAACGTCTCTGAAAAATATCGTATTTAAAATTGTCAATCAATTATAGTTGAGGAGCTAAAAGTGTCAATTAACCAAAGTTTTATTAATTAATAATAATAACTAAATAATAATATACATATATGTTAAATGATATTTCTATAGTAAACTACATGCTTCATTCATCATCATCATCATCTCTTCACCGCCATCTCTCCCTCTCTCTAAAATCTATGTTCTTTCTAAAAGTTCTCTCGTTCTGTTCAAGTAATCAAATATACAATTACATATTCGGAATCATCTCTTCAAATCCTTCGTAGAGGTATAACTTTCTCCTTATTTTGTTCTAGTTTTTGTTGGTTCTTGAGATTGATTTGTATTTCGGTTTAGGTTTTGATTATGAAGTGGTATTGCAAAGTTATGATGAAATATATGTTTAGAAATGTGTGGTTTTGTCAAAAATGAAGTAGGATTAAAAAGGGTAAAGTTTAGAATCAAAATGGTGGGTTTTGTGGTTATATGGGTAGTTGCTCACCAAGTGTTCGGTTTAATGTCTAAGAGAGTAAAGTTTCGTGATTAAGCTTAAGAGATTAATCATTTAATAAAAGTATATATACATTATTGATTAAATAAAAATAATAATAAGTTTATAAATTTAAATAAAAAATGTTGAATTCATTGTATAATTAAAAATGCAAGGTAATTAACATTTTATATAATAATAAATATATATCGGTTGCTGGTTAATTGTTAGCTTACAAAAAATATAAAAAGTTAAATAAAAATAAATTCATTTAATAAAAGTATATATACCTTATTGATTAAATAAGAATAATAATAAGTTTATAAATTTAAATAAAAAATGTTGGATTCATTGTATAATTAAAAATACAAGGTAAATAATATTTTAAATAATAATAAATATATATTGGTTAATGTTGGTCCCGAAGGGCTATACAAATTTGTAGAACGGGGGGGGGGGGGGGGGGGGGGGGGGTTGAATACAAACACACAGATTTTATTTTTCTAAATTATTTATTGATAAATCATTAACAATTTACAGCTTGTTGCGGAACAAGATTAAGGATAAACCTAAATCTAAACAAGTTGGAACACTAAGTTTCTTGCACTAAGAAAGAGAAGGAAATTACTAATAATAACCTATCTCAAGATAAGAAAGATGACTTGTCCAGAGTTAGCAAGTGCTTCAAAAATGAAGCTGGAGTCCTTATATACTGCATGCATTTAATGATCAACTTTTCGTTGATTCAGCGCTTTACCATTGTTTATCAGCGAATGATAAAGTTCAGCGATAACTGAAGTCTTGTACTTGATACTTCACGTTGAGTGGACAAATCTGAATCTTCGTTGATCCGTATCAGTTCATTAGGAGACTTGTCGCTGGTTCTTGAGCTTGATCTTCGACTTCACCGTAGAACCTATGTTGACGTGAAACTTGTCTTCAGAGATCATAAGTAAACAATTAACTTATCAGCGATCACCATAAGGACTGAACACACTCAGAGCATTATGGTGAACAGTGTTCGCTGAATTTTTAATCTAAAGTGCGAGAGTTCCTATCAGCGGTACTGTAAGATCTTAGTACTTATCAGCGATAGTGAAACTCTGATACATATTGTTCACTTACAATTTTCACTAAGTATATAAGAGAGGGTCATTATCAAATCACTGAGGGTTTGGATCAACAATCTTCCCCTATTTGATTATGACATAGCAACAGAGAAAATTGCTATATAATGAAAACATAAGGATAAAAAGAACTCATAAAATATTTGTCCCTTTTACTGTTTTCTGGGATCTTTTTTGTACTGATGGAGTAAAGTACTTTCATTGAAATCTTTCTTTAAACTTCGAATCAGATTACAAAAGGAAGTGGAAAGATTACAAGTACAAGCGAAATAAATTACAAGTACAAAAGAATAACTGATACAATAGAAGAATGAGGAGATCCTATCAGTTTATAAAGGTTCTTCCTTAATGAGAAGTTCATCAAGGGTCTTTGATGTGGGAATCATCCAGTCAGGGACATTTACTCCTTGATTCCTTTTGTTCAGAGCTTCTTAAAAAATCAAGGGTTTAAGATGCCGTGCCTGAATGTCGTTTTTGAAATCACACCAGTAGATGAGATCTTTCAGCTGTTCGATGGGAGTGATGGGAAGCTCAGAGATACGTTCAAAACATTTTCGTCCATCATAGTCAATAAAAAATATCCCAAAGGGTTTGCTTATGACTTTCCCAGGGATGGAAGTCTCACAAGGAGGAAGAGATGTGTCAAGTGCAGAAAGGTCAGGTTCTGGACCAAGGACTTCCTCAAGAGAAAAACCAATACATGTTTCGTTCTGTATACGAGGACCTGAGTCTGAAGATTTAGACCTTTTCTTTGCAGAGGCCCTTCTTTTCTGATTTGCGAGAGGAGGGGGAGGAGGAATATCTACACAAGAAGATACTAAGTCGATCTGTTTATTTATCAGGTTTTCGAAATGATCCTTGTACTTAGATTGAGACTTCTGGATGGCTAATCTGATCTCCAACCATTCAGAGATACCGTACTTCGTGATGGCTTCAGCATAGAATTTTTCGTACTGTCCATTCTCTCTGAATATCTCGATTTCAGCGATTGAAACTTTGAGGGTTGATCTTCCAGTGATAAGTACCTTGTTGATTCTGGCAGTTCGATATCTGAAGTGTACCTTTTCTTTGCACCAGATTAAAGTAGATTGAGACACAGTTCTCTTTTCTTCAACGATCTTCTTGTCGTCTTCCCATAGCTGACGTTGAACTTCGATTGGAATTCTTTTCAGCTTGGGGTCTTTCACCGATTGTTGAGAAAGCTGGATGGCGAGTTCTCTGTATTTTTCTTCAGCTTCCCTTCTTTCAGCGATTAGATGTTCAGCTCTGAGGTAATCCTTGTATTCCTTTTGTGAAATTCTGAACTTTGGAGGAATAGAAGAAAGTTGATCACGCTTCAGAATGATTCGCTGATCTTCGAACTTCTTTATCATTGCATCTCTCTTTTTTTGATCCTCTTCACTTAGCTTTTGAGGAGCCAAGGAAGGTCTGTTTTTGTGAGAGAGCATCTGTTTTTCAGGTTCATCAGTCTCAGAGATCAAATCTAAGACCGGGATTATTGTTGGTGAAGTCGCAGCTGTAGAAACTTCAGCGATATCCTCAAATAGGGGAGAGGACTAGCTGAAACACAGCTATCGTACGAGTAAGAACTTGGGTAGAACAGAGATAGAGAAAGAATGTGGTTGTGTATAGAGGTTTTATGGATAGGAGAGCTGATAATGTGTATAGATAGAGGAGGGATGTAGTGTAAGGAAGTTTTAGTGTACCCGACAAACTGGATTTGGAAACAAGATCGTCAGATTGTCTTCTTCAGCGAGGCCTTTATTTTTGCCTTTGTCAGCTTCAGACGCTGAAGGCTTTGTCTTGGTCCGCTCCCCTGAAGGTTCTTTTATCAAGATCCCTTTAAGAGCTGTAGTCCTCGGAGCAGGCTTGACGATAAAGGAGTCATCATCATCATCATCATCGTCATCATCATCATTCTTTGGAGAAGAGGATGGTTCATCATCAGATAAGTCGATGGCTTCTTCATCTTCAGCTTCAGATTCAGATTCTTCAGCATCTTCTTCGAGTTGCTCCCCCTCAGATACAGAGGTAAGCTTCTCGGTTCCCTCATGGTTTTCATCTCCCTGAGGTCCAGCTGTTGTTTCTTCATTTGTCTTCTCACCCTCTTCAGTAAGGGTAAGGTCTTCAGTCTTCTCCCCCTTGATAGATTCATCATGGGGAAGGTCTTCAGAGTTCTTCTCCCCCCTTCCTCATGATGAGTGGGGGAGGAATGGGATGACTCAGCAGTTGGTTTTGGTTCCCTGTCTTCTTGGCCAGGGATCCCCATATAATCTTTAATCGCTGCTACTTTGTCTTCTAGGCCAGTAATAGCAGGATTGATCTTCAAAAGTTCAGCACACGATCCGCCGTAGTAAAATGCGTCGGTGCAGGGGCAGGGGCGGTCATGTTATTCAGGATCTGCTGCATCATTGTCTTCATTGATTTGACGTCAGTCTTCGTTGAATTGACGTCATTCTTTACAGAACTCATGTCAGTCTTTACTGAACTGACGTCTGTCTTTACAGCAGTCATCTCTCCCTGAAGATTTCCAACCGATGTATTCAGCGTTGTAAACTCGCTGGACATGGATTGAACTGATGTTTTGAGGGAGGTGTAGTCTGTGTAGAGGTCAGCAAGAACTTTGGCGAAGTCACCAAGAGTTTTATCAACGTTCTGCAAGTCAGCTTTGGAGGCTTTCTGTTCAACCACTGTTGTCAACTTATTGAGATTCTCTCCAGCGTTTGTTATAGCTGTAGAGTTGTCTGCGAGAGTAGTGGTGAGACCTGTCAGCTTTGTATCCAGGTTCTTCAGAGAGGCGTTGATGTCTCCCAAATTAGGACCTGTAACATATAAGTACTTATGAACAGAGGAAAGCTCAGAAGTTTGGGGTTCAGTTACAGTGTATATGGGTTGGTGTATACCTGCAGGAGGATTTATGAATTCGTAAAAACCTCTGTGTCTTGAAAAGAGTTCCATGTCGTCAACTAGAGTGCATGTACGCATGGTCATTTCTGCAGGTCCTACATCCATCACTCCTTGAAGAGTATCAGCTTTAGCTTCTGGAGGAATGACGGGTGCTCCAGTGATCGTGGTGAAAACTGGATTAAAGTCCAATGGAGTAGAGAGAGAAGCGAAGGTTGAGAATGTTGGTTGGGTGCGGGGTTCAGCATTGGATCCGCTGAGAATCACTTCTTCAGTCTGTAGAGAGACTGAAGGAGGTTGGGTAGATTCCAAGTTTATAACCTCAGCGTTTAGAGACGCTGAAGCTGGGATGGAATGGGTGGTTTGTTCAGCTGTGGCAGAGCGTACCACTGAACTTTCCTTCAGCTCTTCGAGATGAGCTGAGGAGTCTTCAACAAGAGATTTCTGGGGTTTCTCCTTGGTTTTCTTAGTACTTTTCGAACTAAGTTGGGTAGAAGAGTGTTTCCTTTTTTGTTGATCCAAAACCCTCAGTGATTTGATAATGACCCTCTCTTAAATACTTAGTGAAAATTGTAAGTAAACAATATGTATCAGAGTTTCACTATCGCTGATAAGTACTAAGATCTTACAGTACCGCTGATAGGAACTCTCGCTCTTTAAATTAAACATTCAGCGAACACTGTTCACCATAATGCTCTGAGCCTGTTCAGTCCTTATGGTGATTGCTGATAAGTTAGTTGTTTACTTATGATCCCTGAAGACAAGTTTCACGTCAACAAAGGTTCTACGCTGAAGTCGAAGATCAAGCTCAAGAACCAGCGACAAGTCTACTAATGAACTGAGGCGGATCAGCGAAGACTCAGATTTGTCCACTCAACGTGAAGTATCAAGTACAAGACTTCAGCTATCGCTGAACTTTATCATCTGCTGAATAGTAAATGATAATCGCTGAATCAACGAAAGCTGATCATGAAGTCCTCCGTACAAAGTACTTTTGTCTTAACCTCCCTTGCACGCCACCGTACGAAATGTCAGAAAAGAACCTCCGAATATCTGAAATCGTACAAACACTCTGATACTACACTGTTCATCTTTACGGCTACTAAGGTTGTCAACCAAGGTCAATGACATGCAACCAACCAGCTGATGACACGTGTAAAGTGTATACTGACTTGCATTAAATGCATGCAGTATATAAAGAGATGAACTCACTTCTTTTGAAGTAACTTGCTAACTCTGGACAAGTTCAAATCTCTCTCAAGATAGGATTTTATTAGTAATCTCCATATCTTTCTTAGTGCAAGAAATCTTAGTGTTCCAACTTGTTTAGATTTAGGTTTATCCTTAATCTTGTTTCCGCAACAAGCTGTAAATTGTTAATGATTTATCAATAAACAATTTAGAAAAGTAAAATAGTGTGTTTGTATTCAACCCCCCCCCCCCCCCTTCTACAAACTTGTATAGGCCTTTCGGGACCAACAAGTGGTATCAGAGCGGATTTGTTTAATCTCATAAACAAGATCTAATCTAAGATATTTCTCTTCCTTGCAATTATCTGAAAATGGCCTCCCACACAAACACAAATTATGTAGACAATGGTTCTCTTGCAAAACCCCCTAGATTTTCCAGAGACAACTTCAACTTGTGGAAAAATAGGATGACACTCTTCTTAGAAGGTGTAGACCCTACTATACCTTACTATCTTGAGAACGGCCCACACATCCCTGTAACAATTGATCCTTTAGTTCCAGCCACTACAACTAGAGCTGCTATTCCAGAAAGGCTGATTCCTAAAGAAATCCATCAGTGGACCGACGAAGATAAGAAGAAAGTGGCTATAGATACAAAATCCAGATCCATACTATCCATGGCCCTTCCTGACGAAGTCTACCATTCCGTCATGAACCTGAAATCATCAAAAGCCATGTGGGACACAATATGTGTTCAGTATGAAGGAACGTCTGAAGTCCAGGACTCAAGAAAGATCAACCTGGCAAGACAATACGAAATCTTCATTTCTAGTAAGAATGAAACTCTCTCTGAAGTTCACCAACATTTTAATTGCTTAATTATAGATCTTAAAACTGTTGGTAAGGAATATTCTAACTTTGAAGTACTGACAAAGTTTCTAGAATGTTTACCTGAAAGCTGGGACAATTATTCCATGTGTCTCAAGCTATCAAAGGATCTAAGATCAATGACCCTTGCTACCTTATATGGCACATTGCTGAATCATGAGCAATCTAGCCATCTTAAGAAGAATCTTGTAAAAGATTCCAAAAGCACCCCTGTTGCTTTAATCTCAGAGGAACCTTCTACTCAGCGACCCTCGGTCACTATCACCGAGTTAGAAAGTAACTCTGAAAGGTCATCAGACTCTGATTCTTCAGATGATGATGAATCCTTGGCTCTCCTAACTAAAAAGTTCAGGAGATTCGCCAAGAAGAAAATGTTTAGAAAGAACAAAACTCTTTCCATAGCTGACAAGCCTAAGTCATCAGCTTTTGTTGATAAGGCTACTGCTACTTGTTTCAACTGCGAAAAGACAGGTCATTTCGCTAACGAGTGCAGGTCAAAGAAAATCATGAGACCTTAAGCTTTTACAAAGAAATCCTTTGTTCCAAGGAATAAAGATGACAGATACTCAAAGCTGAAGGAGAAGTATGCAAAGCTAAAAAGCTTTAAAAAGAAAGGAAAAGGCCTGATGGCTGACTATGATTGGGCTGCTTCTGATGAAGAAGCCTCATCATCTGATTCTGAAGATGATGAAGCAAACCAATGTCTCATGGCTAAGATTGAAGAAGAGGAAGAAAGTTCAGACATTCCCTCCACTTCAACATCTGCCATTCAGGTATCACCTTCCTTCTTTACCAATATTGCAAATATTGATGAAGCTGATAGTCTCCGTAAAATCGATCTATTGACTAGAAGTTTATACGAAGCCATGAACGGCAAAGCTGTGGTTGAAAACCAAAATCTTGATCTCGCTGAAAAGCTTAAAAACTGCCACCTTCAAATAGAAAAGCTTTCTAAAATTGAAGATGATTTTAAATATCAAGTCTATTTAAATCAGCTAGTCAAAATCGAACGAGCAGAAGCTATCGCTGCATTAAAAGCTGAACAAGCTACTGTTGAAGGATGGTGTAATTCTTCAACAAAGATCACTGAGATAATTAAGGCTCAGATTCCTCTGAGTGATAAATGTGGTCTGGGTTATAAATATGATACTCCAAAACCAACCACTGAACGTTCAATGCTTAAATTTGGAACGTTCGTATCCTCGGTAGCTGATACTTCATCATCTCAGTACTCCTCGTCGGTTACACCAATCCCTGAGGAAACTCCTACCTCAAAAGGCAAGGAGAAAATGGTTTATTCAAAACCTACCTTTGTCTCTAAAGACAAAGGTAAAGGAATTGTTATTTATCAAAATCCTCAGAAGGGTACCTTAGTACCAAAGCTGAATGCTTCCAAAGCCTTAGTGATTCATTCATCTGGTTCTAGAAATCAGACCTCTGGATCAGTTCAGCGACCTACTCCTAAACTCAGAGTAGATGTCCTTGGTAAGAAATCTGAAGAACTGAATGTTCGTCCTATTTCAAAAACCAATAGTGTACTTGGTGCTGGCACTTCTAATTCCAAATTAAAAGCTCAGCACTCAAGTGGTCCTAGAACTAATTTTAGTTATAGGAAATGTTATCACTGTGGACTTACCGATCATATTGCAAGTAAGTGCCCCACAGCCACCAAAGCGGATAAGATAGCTAAGGTGAAGATAGCACCCAAGAAGACCAAACCAGTTGCAATTCAGGTCAAGGTGACTCCTACCGCTGAGGTCAAGAAATTGACCAAAGTGAAGAAAGACAAAGCTGAATCTTCAAATGCTGCAAAGACTGCTGAACCCATTCCAACTTCTTCCACTGACAAACGCGTATACATGGTGAAGTGGGTACCCAAGCAAAACTAATCTTCCTTTGTATTGCAGGTTAAGAAGGGTATCTGGTATCTCGATAGCGGATGCTCTAGACACATGACTGGAAAGAAAAGCCTGCTCGCTGAATACAAGGAAGAGAAGGGTCCCTCTGTGACTTTCGGTGGAAATGGAAAAGGACACACCCGAGGGTATGGTGTACTTTCAAATGGTACAACATCCTTCAAAAGAGTCGCATATGTTGAAGGGCTGAAGCATAATCTTCTGAGCATCAGTCAGCTTTGCGACATGGATAACAAAGTGATTTTCACTAAGGAATCCTGCTTTGTCTCTGACAAAAAGGAGAAGATAGCTCTCAGCGGTTATCGTTTGGAAAATGTTTACGTTATAAACATGGACTCAACAACCACTGAGAACTCCTGTTTCTTCTCAAAAGCATCTTCTGATGTTAACTGGCTATGGCACAAAAGGCTCTCACATCTCAACTTCAAGACGATGAATACTCTTTCCTCCAAAGAGTTAGTCACTGGTCTACCTCAACATTCATACGCCAAAGAGTCTTTATGTTCAGCGTGTGAAAAGGGGAAGCGGACCAAGGCAAGCTTTAAGTCAAAGCAAGTTTCCTCAGTGTCATCTCCTCTACAACTACTCCATATGGATTTGTTTGGCCCAGTTAACAAACAATCCATCGCTGGAAAGAAATATACGCTGGTCATAGTTGATGAATTCTCTCGTTACACATGGGTAATGTTTCTCCGTTCTAAGAGTGACACCCCTGAAGAACTCATCACCTTTGTTCGGAAGATGGAAACTCTGAACAATATGACTGTTCGCTCAATAAGGAGTGATCATGGAACTGAATTCAAAAACAGTTCTCTTGATTCCTTCCTTGAGAGCAAGGGTATTTCTCACAACTTTTCGTCAGTGAGAACACCACAACAAAATGGAGTCGCTGAAATAAAAAATAGAACAATTATTGAAGTTGCACGTTCAATGCTCAGCGATTCTCACCTGCCTACTCAGTTTTGGGCAGAAGCTGTCAACACCGCTTGTTTTACGCAAAACAGGTCGCTGATAGTTAAAAGATTCAAAAAGACAGCCTATGAACTTTTTCATGGGAGAAAGCCTTCAATCAGCTTTCTTCACATCTTTGGATGTCAGTGTTTCATACTGAACAACAGAGATGCCCTTGGAAAGTTTGATCCTAAGGCTGATGATGGAATCTTTCTTGGATACTCCTCAGTTTCCAAAGCCTTCAGAGTCTTCAACCGAAGAAGACAAACTGTAGAAAAAACTATTCATGTCACGTTTGACGAATCCCGTTCAGCGAACTCTAAACCGAACGCTGATACAGAAGAACTGAATCAATGGATGTTTTCTCATCTTGGTGATTTAGAAGATATTCCCACTCCTCATGCTCACACCGTAGAAAATGATGGTCCTACTATCATTCCAGATATGGAGAATAGTGAAGCTGAAACATCTTGGGTCTCAGCTGTTCCTATAAACACTATACCTGCAGTTGATCCAAATGTCTCAAAAATTCCATCTATTTCTCAGCAATCAGTGAATGAAGTGACAAATGCAAACATTCCTCTCTTAGCTGATAATCCAGAAGTAGCTGAAGCCTCATCTTCAGTTTCTCCAGTTCAGACTGAGTCAGCGACGTATGCTCCGGCTCAGCGATGGACTGTAAATCACCCAATCGATCAAATTCTTGGTGATCCCAACGCTGGTATTCAGACCCGTAGAAGTGCAGGTAATATTTGTTTATTTGTTAACTTTATTTCTCTAACTGAACCAAAGAAAATAGATGATGCCCTCAGAGATCCAAACTGGGTCAGCGCTATGCAAGAAGAGCTGACTGAATTCGAAAGAAACAAAGTTTGGAAACTTGTTCGTAGACCAATTGACAAAACGGTGATAGGCACTAAATGGGTCTATCGAAACAAGTTGGACGAACATGGTACTGTAACTCGCAACAAAGCTCGTCTTGTTGCTCAGGGATACAGACAAGAGGAAGGCATAGATTATGACGAAACTTTTGCTCCAGTAGCAAGACTTGAATCTATTCGTCTTTTCTTAGCATATGCTGTACACAAAAACTTCACTGTACATCAGATGGATGTTAAGTCAGCATTTCTGAATGGAAAGCTGAATGAAGAAGTGTATGTGGAACAACCTCCAGGATTCTCAGATCCTAAGCGTCCAGGTTATGTTTATAAACTGGACAAGGCACTTTATGGCTTAAAGCAAGATCCACGTGCATGGTATGATACTCTCTCTACTTATCTCCATATTGAAAAATTTGAGCGAGGTAAGATTGACAAAACTTTGTTTTTTAGAAAAGTGAAAGGTCATATCATTTTAGTTCAAATATATGTTGATGACATTATATTTGGTTCTACTAACCCTGAGCTTTGTACTCGTTTCGCTGATAGAATGAAAGATGAGTATAAAATGAGCATGATGGGTGAACTAACATATTTCCTTGGTCTTCAGATTAAGCAAACTGAAAAAGGAACTTTTATAAATCAGGGAAAGTATGTTAAAGATATGCTGAAGAAATTCGACTTAACTGAAAGTTCAGCTATGAAAACCCCTATGGCACCACCGCTGATACTTGATAAGGACACAAAGGGTGTTCCTGTCAATGTCACGCTGTACCGTGGGATGATCGGCTCACTATTGTATCTTACAGCTAGCCGACCCGATATTATGTTTGCAACATGTCTGTGCGCACGATATCAAGCTGAACCTAAGATATCCCATATGAAAGCTGTAAAGCGAATCTTTCGATATCTTAAGGGTACAGCGAATCTAGGTCTTTGGTATCCCAAAGACTCAGGATTCGATCTAACCGCCTATTCAGACAGTGATTTTGCAGGTTGAAAAATGGATAGGAAAAGCACCACAGGAGGATGTTAGCTCCTAGGTGGAAAGCTGGTAAGTTGGACAAGTAAGAAGCAAAACTCAGTGTCCACTTCCACAGCTGAAGCTGAATATGTAGCCGCTGGAAGCTGTTGTTCTCAGGTCTTGTGGATGAGAAGTCAGCTACTAGACTATGATCTTCAGCTCTCCAAAATTCCCATCTATTGCGACAGCACAAGTGCCATCGCTATAGCAAACAATCCAGTGCTACACTCAAAGACAAAACACATAGAAATCAGATATCATTTTATCAGAGATCATGTGATGAATGGTGATATAGAACTTCATTTTATCCCAACTGATTATCAGTTAGCTGATTTGTTTACCAAACCTCTTGATGAGACAAGATTCAACTTTCTCATCAGCGAGCTTGGAATGCTGAACTTTGAAGGGTAAAATCTTCAGCGGTTCACATTCGATCAGCGATACGTTTATACTTTCATGTATAACCTTCGGATAAAATCAACTTGTATAATCCATTTCATCATCTTCTCTCTGAATAAACTTGGTTAAACTGATATCCAGGTATGTTTTCTCTCTCTGACAATCGCATGTAAATGCAAGATTTCAAAATAAATTGCATCGCTGAATATCTCTTCCTTAACAGCGATATTTTGAAAGTCCCTTAAACCTTCACTGATATTCTCTATTCAGTGCTTCATGTTTTTCAAAAGAGTCCCTGAGTTTTCAAAACCTCAGAGACATCCTAAAAGAATGTGAAAGGACAGTTGTGACGTCATTGCAACGGATTGCACTCGGCACGATTTCTTTCTGACACACGTTTGCACGTTTTGTTTAACTTCCAATCAAATGCAAACACGTGTCCGTGTCATGATGAAAACCTTTTCCCGCTCAAGGTTTTCTCTCTCTAAAAATCCCTATATAAACAACTCTTGGTTTATATTTGTCTTTTACGCGAACAATCTTTCTCCGCAAGAAAAGAATCCTCTGTTGCATTTGTGCTCTCAAAAACCTCAAGAACTGTTCATCATCTTCTTCATCAAAACTTCAAGGTTAATATGTTCTTATCTTTTATCAAATGCGTATAACTTATTTTCGATCTTCTCTTTGTTTTAACAAGATCAAACAAAAGAACTTTGTAAAATAAAATCATTTCTTTCATGGTTTTATGAACACAACCATTTCATGGTTGTTCTTCAAGTTTTAAATAAATCTTAAACTTGTTCTTCATTCGTATCCATTTTTCTTTTAGAAACTGGAATACAAGACTTTATGGGTTTTACTTTTCTTTTAAAAAGCAAGAAAAACCCTAATCTTCATTAAGACATTTTTTGTCTGAATGAAATGGACAAAATTCGAAAAATCTTAACGGAAATTTCTTTCCACATTAAGATCATTCTTATTTGTTAACATCTTTGGTTGAACTGATAATACAGTGAAATGGCAACTTCAAAGCTGAATGTTACCGCTGAGTCCATCTCCACTGACTCTGAGGAAATGGACATCTTCAAAGCCCCTCAGGTTAAGTTCGAGCTGGATCAACTCGATTGGACTAAGGCCAACAACCTCTCAGCTCTTCTCGAGTTTCCTCCTCGGAAGCAAGTATCACATCTGGACGATGCTGTGAGTTTTCTAAAGAACAGCCCTGACCATAACACCTCCTGCCAGTCAGCGGCTCTTATCCCAGTTCTGGTACTCTGCCAGACACACTGAGCTACCCTCTGCCAAAGATCCATCCAAAACCATAGACTGCATACTCAGCGATACTGAGTATGGCACCATCAAGATCACACCCGCCATAATCCGCAAAGCCCTGAACTTCCCAAATGCTACCAAAGAAAAACCCTTCATTCCATTCCCTGACCATAAAAAGCATGCTGACAGAGAAGCAATCATTGCTTTCCTTGACGCAATGGGCTATATCTGGGATATTGGAAGGGACAAGAAGCCTGAGAAGAAACTGACGCTGATAAAGAAATCCAAGATGCCCAGCGAGATGAATTTCATCTTCGCTCACCTGATCAGCTGCATGACAGCAAAATCCGGATCTTCTGATCAAGCCGCCCAACCTCAGCAGTCCATGGGATACGCACTGCTGAAAGGTCTAAACATTGACTGGTCCTCCATTATTTATGATGATCTGATTCAACGTGTCGATTATGCCGCTGACAGACCAGCATGGGTTCCTTACCCACGATTCATCAGCGCCATCTTTCAATATGGCCTGAAGGACAGCTATCCTGAAGAGGGTGATCTGAAACTTTCTCAGATTGGCCCTAAGGTTCTCGACTTCAAGCCTGTCGCCAATGAGGTACGTCTCTCTACTCTTCTCACTCTTCTAAATTCTCCGCTTTCTGTGGCTCCTTCAGCGACAATACCCATCGCTGATACCCCGGCCACAAAATCCTCTCCTTCTAAGAAAAGGAAACCCTCGCACACCCAACTTGATTCCAAAAGGATCAAGGAAACCAAGGAGCAACCCCAGCAATTCCATGCTGAAGACTCCTCAGCTCATTCTGAAGAGCTGAAGGAAAGTTCCGTGGTACGCTCTGCCACACCCGTGCAAGCCATCCCTTCAATCCAGACTGATGAAGTGATTGTCAGCGATTCCAACGCTGAACTCAGAACCCGAACCCCAATCTTAACCTTCGCTTCTCCCTCCACTCACTTGGACACTCCTCCAGCGAACACTGGAGATGCCATCATTCCCGAAGCCACCGCTCACGCTTCTCAACAAATGATGAAGAAAGGACCTGCAGAGATCACCATTCCTCACCGTACTTTCGAAGAGGATATGGAACATTATTCAGGAACTTGCAACTTTGACGAGTTCATCAATCCTCCTGCAGGTACAAATCCCACCTTAAACACTGTAACTAAACCTGAAACTTCTGAGCTTTCCTTTGTTCACAAGTACTTATATGTTACAGGTCCTAATTTGGGAGACATCAACGCCTCTCTGAAGTCCGTGGAAACAAAGCTGACCAGTCTCACCACCACACTCTCCAACAATTCAACAGCTGTAACAAACGCTGGAGAGAATTTGACAAAGCTGACAACGGTGGTGGAGAAGAAAGCTTCCACTGAAGACATCAAGAGTCTTGATAAGACGCTCAGCGATTTTGCCAAGGTGCTCTCTGACATCTACACTGACTACACAAGCCCCAAAACAACAGTTTCGACCTTGTCCAACGAAGTAACAACGCTGAAGACATCGGTTGAAAAACTCGAGGGTGATATGTCAGAGGTCAAGACTGACTTAGGCTCTGTAAAGACCGACGTTGGTTCTATGAAGACGATGATCGAGACGCTGGTAAACAAGGAAAATAGTCCAGCTCCTGCTCCTGCCCCTGTCCCTATTTTGGAATCTTTCACAGAGGAGGATCGCACAGAGCTGAAGAAAATCACGCCTGCTATTTCTGGCCTAGAAGACAGAATAGCAAAGCTTGAAGGTTGTGTGAAAATCTCTGGCCCAGAAGACAGAGATAACACCAATGCTGAGTCTGCCCATTCCTCCCCCAGTCATCATGAGAAAGAGGGGGAGAAGAGCGCTGAACATACCGGGGAGAAGAGCGCTGAACATACCGGGGAGAAGAGCGCTGAAAATCTTGAGAAAAGCGCTGAAGATCTGAACAAAAGCGCTGAAGACCTTTCCCATGATGAATCTAACAGGGGAGAGAGGAATGAAGATCTGACCGCTGGACCTCAGGGAGATGAAAACCCTGAGGGAACCGAGAAGCTCGCCTTTGTATCTGAGGGGGAGCAACTCGAAGAAAGTGCTGAGGAATCCGAAGCAGAAGAAGAAGAAGACATCTACATCCCTGAAAATGAACCATCCTCCTCTCCAAGGAAGGATGATGATGATGATGAAGATGACGATGATTTCTTTATCGTCAAACCTGCCCCAAGGATCAAAGCTCTTAAAGGAATCTCAATAAAAAAACCATCAGGGGAGAAGACAAAGACAAAGCCCTCAGCCTCTGGCGCTGAGAAAAGCAAAGACAAAGGCCTCGCTGAAGATGAAAATCTGGCGATCTTGTTTGAAAAGCCGGTTTGTCAGGTACTCTACTCAACAACCTCTCTACACAATCAGTTCTCTACTCAACAACCTCTCTACACATCCACATTCTTTTTCTATCTTTTCTACCCAAGTTCTTCTACCCAGTTCTTATCTGTAAGATCGCTGCGTTTCAGCTAGTCCTCTCCCCTGTTTGAGGATGTCGCTGAAGGTTCTACTATTGCGACTTCACAAATAAAGCCAGCTGCTGCTGATGAAATAATCCCAGTCTTGGATTTGATCTATGAGACTGATGAACCAGAAGAACAACCTCTCTCGCACAATAAGAGACCTTCCTCAGCTCCTCAAAGGCTGAGTGAAGAGGATCAAAAGAGAAGAGAAGAAATAATAAAGCGATTCGAGGATCATCGAATCATTCTAAGGCCTGATCAACTGCCTTCAGTTCCTCCTAAGTTCAGAATTTCAAAAGCTGAATACCAGGAACACCTTAGAGCTGAACGCCTCATTGCTGAAAGGAAGGAAGCTGAAGAGAAAGACAGAGAATAAGCCATCAAGCTCACTCAAGAATCTGTCAAAGACCCCAAGCTGAAGCGTGTTCCCATTCAAATCCAACGAAAGCTGTGGGAAGAAGCCCAGAAGATCGTGGAAAAGAAAACTGAAGTTTCTCAGACCACCCTGATCTGGTGTAAAGAGAAAATTCACTTCAGGTATCGTCCAGCGAAGATCAACAAGGTATTCATCTCTGGAAGAACCTCTATCGGAGTACCTATTGTTGACATCAAACTGTTCAGAGAAGATGGCAAATCTGAAACCTTTCGCGCTGACACTGTAAAAAGGTATGGTCTCTCTGAATGGCTGGAGATGTGGTTAGCTATCCAATCATCACAATCTAAGTACAAGGATCATTTCGAAAAGCTGATAAACAGACAGATCGACTTGATATCTTCTTGTGTGGATATTCCTCATGTTCCTAATCTAAAGCCGAAAAGAAAAAGGGGCTCTCCAAGGAAGAAACGTCAAGATTTAAACTCAGGACCTGTCATACGAAATGAAACTGGAATTGGTTTCTCTCGCGCTGAAGTGCTTGGTCCTGATCCTGATCTATCTGCCCTTGACATCTCTTTGCCACCATGTGAACTTTTCGTCCCTGGTAAAGTCATCAGTAATCCGTATGGAATATTCTTTCTTGACTATGATGGACGTAAATGCTTTCAACGGATCGCTGAGCTTCCAATCACTCCAATCGAACAGCTCAGAGATCTCATCTACTGGTGTGACTTCAGAAAGGACATTCAGGCACGACACCTAAAACCCTTGATTTTTCAAGAAGCGCTGAACAAAAGAAAACGAGGTGTAACGGTTCCTGACTGGATGATCCCCACTGAAAAGACGACCCTTGATGAACTTCTCATTAAGGAAGAACCTTTTGAAAACTGATATAATCTCCTTTTTCTCTATTGTAGCAGTTATCCTTCTGTACTTGTAATTTATTTCGCTTGTACTTGTAATCTTTCTGTTCTTCATTGTAACCTGATTCAAAGATTTAAAGAAAGATTTCAGCAAATGTACTTTACTCCATCAGTACTAAAAAGATCCCAGAAAACAGTAAAAGGGACAAATATTTTATGAGTTCTTTTTATCCTTATGTTTTCATTAAATAGCAATTTTCTTTGTTGCTATGTCATAATCAAATATGGGGAGATTGTTGATCCAAAACCCTCAGTGATTTGCTAATCACCCTCTCTTAAATACTTAGTGAAAATTGTAAGTAAACAATATGTATCAGAGTTTCACTATCGCTGATAAGTACTAAGATCTTACAGTACTGCTGATAGGAACTCTCGCTCTTTAAATTAAACATTCAGCGAACACTGTTCACCATAATGCTCTGAGCCTGTTCAGTCCTTATGGTGATCGCTGATAAGTTAGTTGTTTACTTATGATCCCTGAAGACAAGTTTCACGTCAACAAAGGTTCTACGCTGAAGTCGAAGATCAAGCTCAAGAACCAGCGACAAGTCTACTAATGAACTGATGCGGATCAACGAAGACTCAGATTTGTCCACTCAACGTGAAGTATCAAGTACAAGACTTCAGCTATCGCTGAACTTTATCATCTGCTGAATAGTAAATGATAATCGCTGAATCAACGAAAGCTGATCATGAAGTCCTCCGTACAAAGTACTTTTGTCTTAACCTCCCTTGCACGCCACCGTACGAAATGTCAGAAAAGAACCTCCGAATATCTGAAATCGTACAAACACTCTGATACTACACTGTTCATCTTTACGGCTACTAAGGTTGTCAACCAAGGTCAATGACATGCAACCAAACAGCTGATGACACGTGTAAAGTGTATACTGACTTGCATTAAATGCATGCAGTATAAAAAGAGATGAACTCACTTCTTTTGAAGTAACTTGGTAACTCTAGACAAGTTCAAATCTCTCTCAAGATAGGATTTTATTAGTAATCTCCATATCTTTCTTAGTGCAAGAAATCTTAGTGTTCCAACTTGTTTAGATTTAGGTTTATCCTTAATCTTGTTTCCGCAACAAGCTGTAAATTGTTGATGATTTATCAATAAACAATTTAGAAAAGTAAAATAGTGTGTTTGTATTCAACCCCCCCCCCTTCTACAAACTTGTATAGGCCTTTCGGGACCAACATTTTTCTTGAAGGAGAGGAGGTTGCAGCTGGGGTATCAGCGTGGGGTTTGTCCACTAAAGGAGCTGCAGAAGTAGAAGAAGAAGGAGATTTAAGAAGAGTTAAGAGTGTAGAGAGACGTACCTCGTTTTCCACTGGCTTGAAGTCGAGTACTTTAGGACCAACCTGAGAGAGTTTCAGGTCTCCTACTTGTGGGTAGTTGTCCTTCAGGCCTGTTTGGAAGACGGCGCTGATGAATCTAGGATATGGAACCCATGGAGATCGGTCAGCGGCGGAGTCTACTCTGAGTACAAGGTCATCATAGATTATCGATGCCCAGTTAATATGAAGACCTTTTAGCAAAGCATATCCCATTGCTTGCTGAGGTTGAGCGGCTTGATCAGAGGAGCCGGTCTTTGCAGTCATGCAGCTTATTAAGTGAGCGAAGATGAAGTTCATCTCGCTGGGCATTTTTGACTTCTTGATGAGGGTCAGCTTCTTCTCAGGCTTCTTGTCCCTCCCAGTTTCCCATACATAGCCCATTGCATCAAAGAATGCAGTGATGGCTTCCCTATCAGAATGTTTCTTGTGGTCAGGGAGGGGAACAAAAGGTTTTTCTTTTGTGGCGATGGGAAGGCTCAGGGCTTTGCGGATAATGGCAGGGGTGATCTTAATAGTGCCAAAATCAGTATCACAGAGGATGCAATCAATTGTCTTTGAGGAGTCTTTGGTTGATGGTAGCTGAGAGTGTCTGGCAGAATACTAGAATTGATATAGTAGTAGCTGATGTGCAGGAGGTGTTAGGGTCAGGGCTGTAGAGAGGCAACAGTTTTTCAGGAAATTCACAGCATCATTCAGATGTGTGACTTGCTTTCGAGGAGGAAACTTGTAATACCCCGCTTTAAAAACGTATACTTTAACGTCTCCGAAATATATCGTATTTAAAATTGTCAATCAATTATAGTTGAGGGGCTAAAAGTGTCAATTAACCAAAGTTTTATTAATTAATAATAATAACTAAATAATAATATACATATATGTTAAATGATATTTCTAGAGTAAACTACATGCTTCGTTCATCATCATTATCTCTTCACCGCCATCTCTCCCCCTCTCTAAAATCTATCTTCTTTCTAAAAATTCTCTCGTTCTGTTCAAGTAATCAAAGATACAATTACATATTCGGAATCATCTCGTCAAATCCTTCGTAGAGGTATAACTTTCTCCTTATTTTGTTCTAGTTTTTGTTGGTTCTTGAGATTGATTTGTATTTCGGTTTAGGTTTTGATTATGAAGCGGTATTGCAAAGTTATGACGAAATATATGTTTAGAAATGTGTGGTTTTGTCAAAAATGAAGTAGGATTAAAAAGGGTAAAGTTTAGAATCAAAATGGTGAGTTTTTTGGTTATATGGGTAGTTGCTCACCAAGTGTTCGGTTTAATGTCTAAGAAAGTAAAGTTTCGTGATTAAGCTTAAGAGATTAACATTAAGCTCCATTTTGACGTTTAGTATGTTAATTTGTAATTAGAACATGTTTAATTGAGTAAAAGTTGAAGTTTGGTTCGTAAAAGTGAACGACGAAAAGTTTGGAAATCGGACGTTACGGTATGTGTAGGTCCGTACTTTGACAGCGCGTAACTCACAAACCGTAAGTCCGATTGAGCTAAAATTTTACAGGTGAAAGGTACTCAATGTGTTCTACAATTCTTATGAAGGGCCTTAAACCCAGTTTTGACTCTAAACAGCTCAAAATATTGTGTTTTCTGGACTGATCGTAGCATACTCGGATCAGTTTCTGTGTTTTTATAAATTTCGTATAAAATCAACCGATGATTCAAATGAGGTGATTCCAATTCGAGTAGAACCGTAGGAGGTCAGAGAACAGCTTTCATTTAGATCTTATATTCTGGTTTGGTCTCTAAGTATGAGAAAAACGGTCGGAAAGAAGGGGCTTAGGAGCTGTCACGTACGGTTCTGCATGGTGTTGAGTTTAGTTTTCGAAATGGTTATCGGGTTGTCCGCTTTGAAATTTAAGTTGTCGTAGATACGTTTAGAGCCAAAATTCAGTATTAGAATGATTATGATGAGAGTTTTATGTTGTTCAAGTAATAATAATTTATAGTTTAACATAGGTGCTCGAGCTCGTTCAACTCCGTCGTGAACCTCGTTTGATCGTGCTTTACATACCAACTTCGTTTAAGATTCTGTGGATTTTGGGTGAAAGACTGAATCTTTTGGAAAAGGCTTGGAAGTGTTTCTGGATAAGCGATCAAGGTGAATTTTACTTTTAAAACGTTTTCAACTGGGATACATATATATGTGATATATATATATATATGAGATGGATATGTGTGGATTGAGAAAATGATTTATGGTGTGATTATGTGTATATATTAAGAGATATATATATATGTGGTTGAAATGTGGTAAAAGGTTTATAAATGACAATATGATATATTGATACATATATATTGTATTTATATGTGCATTACACTACACGAATATACGTTAGCCGAAACTATAGTCGGCGGAGGTGTTTGCTGTAGTTGTTGTACAACGGTGTTGTAGTTGTTGTACAGCGGTGCTGTAGTGGTTGTACAACGGTGCTGTAATTGTTGTACAGCGGTGTTGTTGGTATTTAATTAAGTGTGATATATGTGTGTTTATATAAAGGATTTTATATAAATGGGTTTTATAACGATTTTGAAATGACAGGGATTATCTCACTAGACCGTTTGGTCTAACCCTCATTTTGTTTTCAAAAATATGTATTCCAGGTCCAGGAAATTATAGCGGCAAAGGAAAGGATAAAGAGTAGGACGCTTTTTGATGACTGATGTTGATTAGGAAGCTTTTATGTATTTTGTAGTTTCGAGACCATGGGACCGTATGTGAATTATTATGTAATTTTCTTTTATGAATGTAACGATGTTATGCAATATATGTTATTTGTTGTATGTTTGGGAAACCGGGTTGTTACAGATGGTATCAGAGCCCTAGTTTAAGGGATTTAGGTATTTAGATTTATACCTAGACTTAAACTGCATGTGAAGTAGGATGTCCCCATTATTTTAGAACCTTGGGATGTTAAGTATAAAAAGGTAGAAGGAACATCATGTAAGGTAATTTCAAATTACATTTGGCCAGTGTAATCGTGAACTTACAAGTACATGTTTGAACCGGAATACCTTGTTATATGGGGTATGTGCTTATGTGTATATTAACCTTATTTGAATCAACAGAGTGACAAGTCGGACTTGATGTATGGATAGAGACGAAGACAGGTATATTTCTATAAACTATACACGTGCTAAAGTGCTATTTGACTTCGGTGTAAACCAATCATTTGTGTCTCCATCCTTTTGTTGCTTATCTGCATTAGAAAAGTATTTGATAATTATGTTAGAGATAAAAAATGGGTGTGCTAAATTACTGTTGTTCTGATTTTGCTAATGTGTAGAGTGTGATGGCTTGAGTGTAAAGAATAATAGTAGTGTGTGGAACGTGATGATTGTGTGTGGAGAGTAATGGTAGTATGTGAAGTTTTGACATTGTCATGAAGGCGACGATTTAGTGTGTTGTGTAGATTATACAAAGTGTGATTGTTGACGCTATTTAGAAGAGTATTGTTTAAATGTGTGGGGCAATGTGGATAAGATAGTGGCAGTTTATAATTAGCAAGCGTGCGAGGTGTGGTTGTTTCGAACATTGAGTGTGATTTCGAATTAACTTTGTTAAATTCCGGGTATAAGGTGTGGTGAAATTGTCGGTTAAATATGGAAATCGTTGAAACTGGGTGTGTGCGATTGATTTAGAAGTGAAAAAAAGCTAGCTCGTGGGATCGGTCTAGAGTGAACACTTCCTAGTGAGCTGTCCTTGAACGTGTTTCATGTTGACAAGAAAGTTGAAGAAAGTAGAAGTGAAAGAGTGATGTTGTGGCAAGTGTGGAAATCAATTGTTATCTATGTTTCGTGGTCGGTGTAAATAATGCAAGAAAGTGTTGTCTGCATTAACTTATGAGAACTAGGTTGTTAATAGCCTAGACATAAGCTATGGGGTATTATTTGATGATTATTGTGGTGTGTTTATTAGTTGGTTGAGAAGTTGGTATTGTATGCCAATATAGATGTGTAAGTCTTTGATTGGTCATCGACTTTTGCGTTTATGTTAAGTTATAACATTAGATTGTTATTACTAAAAGTGTTATGATCTGAATTTTTCCAATGGAATGTTTTGATTGGGAATTTAGACTGAAAAGAAAAATGATTAAGGGACTGGGATTTATATCTAAAATAATATGTTTATGCTGGAGTGAGAAGTGAAGGTTCTACGATATTGTGATATTTATTGATCTTCTTAAGTGAAGGATTCCTGTTCTCTGTTCTCATTAATAGTGATGCATTTATTGATAATATTATTTTGTTTGGATTGGACATTGATGAAAATGTCAGATTCGGTTTTTGGTATTAAGTTCAAGATTTTGAATTAAGTAGTGAGTGTATAGAAATGGAAATGGTTTGATTAAAACCATTTAGGAATTGAGAAATGTCTGACATTTAGTGTTATTTGTGGTGAACGGACATGGCACAACCGTTGAATATTTTGATGATGGATTTTGATTGAAATTATTGATGTTTGGGTGCTATTGAGAATAGCATACTTGTTCGCCAAAAGGGTTATTAGTTGACTTTAAGTGGAAAAGAAAATGGAAGGATGGTCTTATTATAAGATAACGGAATATATGGTTGAGATGTGTAATCATTGGATTTATATTATTAGTGTTATGGTTAGCAGGAAGAAAGCAATGTTCAATAAACATTTTGATGGTCGTGTGACGAACTTTGTGGTGTAAATTGTAGTAGAATTATTATATGAATAGTTGGCGATTTTTTTATTTACGGTTAAGTAAAGTGAGGTTAATGTTGAAGAACTTTCTTTATGGAGTTGTCTAAATTAAAGAGTTGTTTTAGACCCTATGCTTGACTTGGCATGTTAAGTCTCATGTGTAAATCAATGAGATGATGACGGGTTTGCCGTTGCGTTTAAGAATTTGATTTAGTGATAATATTATAGTTGGAAATTTGGTTATGTTTATAGAATGACATGATGATGATTATAGATCGGAGTGATAATATGATCATTAGTTGATTTGGAATGTCATGATAAATGTTTAAGCCTTTGATAGGTTGATTAAATTTTTATAGATTTGTTAAGTAACGACATTTATTGTTATTATAAGACGTGTTACGATTCTACTGAGATGTTGATGCTAAGTTATTATGTATGGTTATTCATGGTTAATAGAAAGAAATGAACTACATCTCAATTGGAGTTCATCTTGTGAAATAAATTGATATTTATGATTAAAATGCGTTGGTCAAGTTAAAGTAGCTAGAGATAAAGAAAAAGAAATTGTATTGTTTTGTACGGAAAGGATCGGTAGTTATAATGCAATAAGCCGAGAAGAGCAGTTGAGTTCGAAGATTGTTGTTGTGGTCATGAATCGGTTAAGGATAATTAGGGAGTGGTAAGCGTTGAGATGTCTACAACCTTTGTTCACATATTATGATTTATAAAATGGATTACAAGAATTCTTGGGAAAGTGTTTTCGAGATTAAAACACTGATCATTAAGGAATTGTTTGAGGTAAATCTAAGTAAGAAAGTCGGGATGACTTAATATATATATATATATAGTTATCTGATTTTATGGTCGTTATGGTTAATTAAAAGAATTTTGGAATCCAAGACCCCTTAATTAATAGACTTGAGTGGAAGATAAAATTTAAGATGATTGGGTTTTCCTGTTTTAAGCAGAGATTATAGGTTAATCAGAGTTGCGTAGCGAAAGCGTGATAAACTGTTATTAATTGTGTTTGGATTTGAAAGATGGTTCAAAGTGGTAACAAAAGTTATATTATGAGAACAAAAAGTGGTTGGTAGTTTAATTTGGAATGATTGTTTAACATTTGCAATTGTTAGCAAGTTTCATATTGAAGGTGTATGTTAGAATTTCGGAAAGGTATAGTGAAAGTGTAAAATGTAGCATTGTGCATAATTTCAAGATATCGATGCTAGATTTTGTCTGAAGTTGATGATTATTAGTAAAATTTTTCATATATCGAAATGAATTGTGATATAGATAATTTATGCTGAATTAGGCACGATGAGATTTTTCTTGGTGTTGAAAGAGGCACAAAGTGAAATAAAGACATATTGATATTAATTTTGTTAAAAAGATATTTTTGGATGGTTGTTATATAGATGGGTATGGAGTGCTTATTAAGTTAATTTCGATAGTCTCCATTGGAGTTCGATGTAGTAGTGAGCATAAAGCAACCGTACCTTTTTGCTTAACCGAATTCCGGGACGGAATTCTTTTAAGGGGGAGATGTTGTAATACCCCGCTTTAAAAACGTATACTTTAACGTCTCCGAAATATATCGTATTTAAAATTGTCAATCAATTATAGTTGAGGGGCTAAAAGTGTCAATTAACCAAAGTTTTATTAATTAATAATAATAACTAAATAATAATATACATATATGTTAAATGATATTTCTAGAGTAAACTACATGCTTCGTTCATCATCATCATCTCTTCACCGCCATCTCTCCCTCTCTCTAAAATCTATCTTCTTTCTAAAAATTCTCTCGTTCTGTTCAAGTAATCAAAGATACAATTACATATTCGGAATTATCTCGTCAAATCCTTCGTAGAGGTATAACTTTCTCCTTATTTTGTTCTAGTTTTTGTTGGTTCTTGAGATTGATTTGTATTTCGGTTTAGGTTTTGATTATGAAGTGGTATTGCAAAGTTATGATGAAATATATGTTTAGAAATGTGTGGTTTTGTCAAAAATGAAGTAGGATTAAAAAGGGTAAAGTTTACAATCAAAATGGTGAGTTTTGTGGTTATATGGGTAGTTGCTCACCAAGTGTTCGGTTTAATGTCTAAGAGAGTAAAGTTTCGTGATTAAGCTTAAGAGATTAATCATTAAGCTCCATTTTGACGTTTAGTATGTTAATTTGTAATTAGAACATGTTTAATTGAGTAAAAGTTGAAGTTTGGTTCGTAAAAGTGAACGACGAAAAGTTTGGAAATCGGACGTTACGGTATGTGAAGGTCCGTACTTTGACAGCGCATAACTTACAAACCGTAAGTTCGATTGAGATAAACTTTTACAGGTGAAAGGTACTCAATGTGTTCTACAATTCTTATGAAGGGCCTTAAACCCAGTTTTGACTCTAAATAGCTCAAAATATTGTGTTTTCTGGACTGATCGTAGCATACTCGGATCAGTTTCTGTGTTTTTATAAATTCCGTATAGAATCAACCGATGATACAAATGAGGTGATTTCAATTCGAGTAGAACCGTAGGAGGTCAGAGAACAGCTTTCATTTAGATCTTATATTCTGGTTTGGTCTCTAAGTATGAGAAAAACGGTCGGAAAGAAGGGGCTTAGGAGCTGTCACGTACGGTTATGCATGGTGTTGAGTTTAGTTTTCGAAATGCGTATCGGGTTGTCCGTTTTGAAATTTAAGTTGTCGTAGACACCTTTAGAGCCAAAATTCAGTATTAGAATGATTATGATGAGAGTTTTATGTTGTTCAAGTAATAATAATTTATAGTTTAACATAGGTGCTCGAGCTCGTTCAACTCCGTCGTGAACCTCGTTTGATCGTGCTTTACATACCAACTTCGTTTAAGATTCTGTGGATTTTGGGTGAAAGACTGAATCTTTTGGAAAAGGCTTGGAAGTGTTTCTGGATAAGCGATCAATGTGAGTTTTACTTTTAAAACGTTTTCAACTGGGATACATATATATGTGATATATATATATATGTGAGATGGATATGTGTGGATTGAGAAAATGATTTATGGTGTGATTATGTGTATATATTAAGAGATATATATATATATGTGGTTGAAATGTGGTAAAAGGTTTATAAATGACAATATGATATATTGATACATATATATTGTATTTATATGTGCATTACACTACACAAATATACGTTAGCCGAAACTATAGTCGGCGGAGGTGTTTGCTGTAGTTGTTGTACAGCGGTGATGTAGTTGTTGTACAGCAGTGCTGTAGTTGTTTTACAGCGGTGCTGTAATTGTTGTACAACGGTGTTGTTGGCTCGCAACCAACTGATATGGCCAGGGGAATGAGAATGAGAAAGAGGATGAGTTGAACACGGTGCACGAGTCTTGATTGGTATTTAATTAAGTGTGATATATGTGTGTTTATATAAAGGATTTTATATAAATGGGTTTTATAACGATTTTGAAATGACAGGGATTATCTCACTAGACCGTTTGGTCTAACCCTCATTTTGTTTTCAAAAATATGTATTCCAGGTCGAGGAAATTATAGCGGCAAAGGAAAGGATAAAGAGTAGGACGCTTTTTGATGACTGATGTTGATTAGGAAGCTTTTATGTATTTTGTAGTTTCGAGACTATGGGACCGTATGTGAATTATTATGTAATTTCCTTTTATGAATGTAACGATGTTATGCAATATATGTTATTTGTTGTATGTTTGGGAAACCGAGTTGTTACAAAACTCGAGAAGCGCATAGAGGTTGTTGGTTTTTGTCCAATCAAGTTCTTCAAGAGTGAACTTGACCTTAGGAGCCTTGATGATTTCCAATTCCTCAGCAGCAGCAGTGTTCTCAGCAGTGGTGTTCTTAGCAGTGGAAATGTCAGTAGATGTCATTTCTGTATTATCAGTTCAACCAAAGATATAACAAACAAGAATAATCTTAATGTGGAAAGATTTTCCAATAAGATGGTTCGAATTTTGTCCATTTCATTCAGACAAAAATGTCTTAATGAAGATTAGGGTTTTTCTTGGTTTTGAAAAAGAAATGCAAACCCAATAAAGATCTTGTTTTCCAGTTTCCTTTAAGAATTAGGATTCCAAAAAAAACGTATGAAGAACAAGTTTAAGATTTTGCGTTTAAACTTGAAGAACAACCATGAAAGGTTGTGTTCATAAACCCATGAAAGAAATGATTTCATTTGAAAAAGTTCTTTTGTTTGATCTTGTAAAAACAATGAGAAGATCAATAACAAGTTTAAGAAACAGGTAAATAACAGAATTATTAACCTGGTTCGTTGAAGAAGAATAAGTTCTTGAAAACTTGAGAGCACAAATGCAACAGTAATTTTCTTTTTCGCGTAAAGGAAAAATATAAACCCACAAAGTGTTTATATAGTGAGATTAGAGAGAGAAAAACTCGAGCGGGAAAGTTTTTCATCATGACACGGACACGTGTTTGCATTTGATTGGAAGGTAAACGAAACGTGCATACGTGTGTCAGAAAAAGAACGTGTCGGGGCTTCTCCGTTGCAATGACGTCACAACTGTCCTTTCATATTCTATGATGTCTCTGAGGTTTTGAAAACTCAGGGACACTTTTTGAAAACATAAAGCACTGAATAGAAATATCAGTGTTGGTTTTTAGAAATTTCAAAGTATCGCTGATTAAGGAAGATATATTCAGCGATGCAGTTTGTTTTGAAATCTTGCATTCACATGCGATTGTCAGTGAGAGACAAACATACCTTGATATCAGCGAATCAAGTTTATTCAGAGAGAAAATGATAGAATGGGTTATACAAGTTGATTTTATCCTATCGCTGATCAAATGTGAACCGCTGAAGATTTTACTCTTCATAGTTCAGCATTCCAAGCTCGCTGATGAGAAAGTTGAATTTTGTCTCATCAAGAGGTTTGGTGAACAGATCAGCTAACTGATAATCAGTTGGGATAAAGTGAAGTTCTATATCACCATTCATCACATGATCTATGATAAAATGAAACCTGATTTCGATGTGTTTTGTCTTTGAGTGAAGCACTGGATTGTTGGCTATAGCGATGGCACTTGCGATGTCGCAATAGATTGGAATATTTGATAGCTGTAGGTCATAGTCCAGTAGTTGATTTCTCATCCACAAGACCTGAGAACAACAGCTTCCAGCGGCTACATACTCAGCTTCAGCTGTGGAGGTGGACACTGATTTTTGCTTTTTACTTGTCCAACTCACCAGCTTTCCACCCAGGAGCTGACAGCCTCCTGTGGTGCTTTTCCTATCCAATTTGCAACCTGCACAATCACTATCTGAATAGGCGATTAGATCGAACCCTGAGTCTTTGGGATACCAAAGACCTAGGTTCGCAGTACCCTTAAGGTATCGAAAATTTCGCTTTACAGCGGTCATATGAGATTCCTTAGGTTCAGCTTGATATCGTGCACACAAACAGGTTGCGTACATAATATCGGGTCGGCTAGCTGTAAGATACAAGAGAGAGCCGATCATCCTACGGTACAGCGTGACATTAACAGGAATACCATTAGTATCCTTATCTAGTGTCAGCGGTGGTGTCAAAGGGGTTTTCATAGCTGAACTCTGAGTTAAATCGAATTTCTTCAGCATATCTTTAACAAACTTTCCCTGATTAATGAAAGTTCCTTTTTTATTTTGCTTTATCTGAAGACCAAGGAAATATGTTAGCTCACCCATCATGCTCATTTTATACTCATCTTTCATTCTATCAGGGAAACGAGTACAAAGATCAGGGTTAGTAGAACCAAATATAATGTCATCAACATATATCTGAACAAGAATGATATGACCTTTCACTATTCTAAAAAATAGAGTTTTGTCGATTTTACCTCGCTCAAATTTTTCAATATGGAGACAAGTAGAGAGAGTGTCATACCATGCACGAGGAGCTTGTTTTTAGCCATAAAGTGCCTTATCCAGTTTATAAACATAACCTGGACGCTTAGGATCTGAGAATCCTGGAGGTTGTTCCACATAGACTTCTTCATTCAGCTTTCCATTTAGAAACGCTGACTTAACATCCATCTGATATACTTTGAAGTCTTTGTGTACAGCGTATGCTAAGAATAGACGAACAGATTCTAGTCTTGCTACTGGAGCAAATGTTTCGTCGTAATCTATGCCTTCCTCTTGTCTGTATCCCTGAGCAACAAGACGAGCCTTGTTGCGGGTTACAGTTCCATGTTCGTCCAACTTGTTTCGATAGACCCATTTAGTGCCTATCACTGTCTTTTCAGTTGGTCTTCGAACAAGTTTCCAAACTTTGTTTCTTTCGAATTCAGTCAGCTCTTCTTGCATGGCGCTGACCCAGTTTGGATCTTTGAGGGCATCATCTACTTTCTTTGGTTCAATCAGAGAAATAAAGTTAACAAATAAACAAATATTACCTGTACTTCGTCGAGTCTGAACACCAGTGTTTGGATCACCAAGAATTTGATCAATTGGGTGATTTACAGTCCATCGCTGAGCCGGAGCGTGAGACGCTGACTCAACCTGAACTGGAGGAGCTGAAGATGAGGCTTCAGCAACTTCTGGAATATCAGCTAAGAGAGGAATGGGTGCAGATGTCATTTCATTCACTGATTGCTGAGAAGTAGATGGAATGTCTGAGACATTTGGTTCAGAAGCAGGTATAGTGTTTAAAGGAATAGTTGAGACCCATGATGTTTCAGTTTCACTATTCTGTATGTTTGGAATGCTAGTAGGACTATCATCTTCAACTGTATGAGTATGAGTGGGAATATCTTCTGAATCACCAAGATGAGAAAACATCCATTGATTCAGTTCTTCAGTATCGGCGGACGGTTTAGAGTTCGCTGAACGGGATTCGTCAAACGTGACGTGAATAGTTTCTTGTACAGTTTGTCTTCTTCGATTGAAGACTCTGAAGGCTTTGGAGATTGAAGAATATCCAAGAAAGATTCCATTATCAACCTTAGGATCAAGCTTTCCAAGGGCATCTCTGTTGTTCAGCATGAAACACTGACATCCAAAGATGTGAAGAAAGCTGATTGAAGGCTTTCTCTCATGAAAAAGTTCATAGGCTGTTTTTTTGAATCTTTTAACTATCAGCGACCTGTTTTGCGTAAAACGAGGAGTGTTGACAGCTTCTGCCCAAAACTGAGTAGGCAGGTGAGAATCGCTGAGCATTGAACGTGCAGCTTCAATAATTGTTCTATTTCTTCTTTCAGCGACTCCATTTTGTTGCGGTGTTCTCACTGATGAAAAGTTGTGAGAAATACCCTTACTCTCAAAGAAGGAATCAAGAGAACTGTTTTTGAATTCAGTCCCATGATCACTCCTTATTGAGCGAACGGTCAAGTTGTTCAGGGTTTCCATCTTCCGAACAAAGGTGATGAGTTCTTCAAGGGTGTCACTCTTGGAACGGAGAAACATAACCCATGTATAACGAGAGAATTCATCAACTATGACCATTGTATATTTTTTTCCAGCGATGGATTGTTTGTTAACAGGGCCAAACAAATCCATATGGAGAAGTTGTAGGGGAGATGACACTGAGGAGATTTGCTTTGACTTAAAGCTTGCTTTGGTCTGCTTCCCTTTCTAACACGCTGAACATAAAGGCTCTTTGGCATATGAGTGCTGAGGTAGACCAGTGACTAACTCTTTTGAAGAAAGAGTGTTCAGTGTCTTGAAATTCATATGAGAGAGCCTCTTATGCCATAGCCAGTTGACATCAGATGAGGCTTTTGAGAAGAAACAGGAGTTCTCAGTGGTTGTTGAGTCCATGTTTATTACATAAACATTTTCCAAACGATAACCGCTGAGAGCTATCTTCTCCTTTTTGTCAGTGACAAAGCAGGATTCCTTAGTAAAGATTACTTTGTTATCCTTGTCGCAAAGTTGACTGATGCTTAAAAGATTATGCTTCAGCCCTTCAACATATGTGACTTTTCTGAAGGTTGTTGTACCATTAGAGAGTACTCCAAACCCTCGGGTATGTCCTTTTCCATTTCCACCGAAAGTCACAGAGTGACCCTTCTCTTCCTTGGGAATCAGCCTTTCTGGAATAGCAGGTCTATTCTCAGCGGCTGGAACTGCAGCATCAATTCTTACAGGAATATATGGGCCGTTTTCAAGATAATAAGGCATAGTAAGGTCTACACCTTCTAAGAAGAGAATCATCCTATTTTTCCATAGATTAAAATTATCTCTGGAAAATCTAGGGGGTTTTTCAAGAGAACCATTGTCAATATAGTTTGTGTTTGTGTTGGTAGCCATTTTCAGAAATAGCAAGGAAGAGAAATCTTAGTATAGATCAGATCTTGTTTATGAGATTAAACAAATCTGCTCTGATACCACTTGTTGGTCCCGAAGGGCTATACAAGTTTGTAGAAGGGGGGGGGGGGGGGGGGGGGTTGAATACAAACATACAGATTTTACTTTTCTAAATTGTTTATTGATAAATCATTAACAATTTACAGCTTGTTGCGGAACAAGATTAAGGATAAACCTAAATCTAAATAAGTTGGAACACTAAGTTTCTTGCACTAAGAAAGAGAAGGAAATTACTAATAATAACCTATCTCAAGATAAGAAAGATGACTTGTCCAGAGTTAGCAAGTGCTTCAAAAATGAAGCTGGAGTCCTTATATACTGCATGCATTTAATGCATGGCAGTTTACACTTTACACGTGGCAGCAGCTCATTGGTTGTATGTCATTTACCTTTGTAGACAACCTTAGTAGCCGCATGTTTGAACAGTGTAGTATCAGAGTGGTTGTACGATTTCAGACAATAAGGAGGTTCTTTTCTAACATATCGTACGGAGTCGTGCAAGGGTGGTTAAGACAAAAGTACTTTGTACGGAGGACTTCATGATCAACATTTCATTGATTCAGCGCTTTACCATTGTTTATCAGCGAATGATAAAGTTCAGCGATAGCTGAAGTCTTGTACTTGATACTTCACGTTGAGTGGACAAATCTGATTCTTCGTTGATCCGCATCAGTTCATTAGGAGACTTGTCACTGGTTCTTGAGCTTGATCTTCGACTTCAGCGTAGAACCTATGTTGACGTGAAACTTGTCTTCAGAGATCATAAGTAAACAATTAACTTATCAGCGATCACCATAAGGACTGAACAGACTCAGAGCATTATGGTGAATAGTGTTCGCTGAAAGTTTAATCTAAAGTGCGAGAGTTCCTATCAGCGGTACTGTAAGATCTTAGTACTTATCAGCGATAGTGAAACTCTGATACATATTGTTTACTTACAATTTTCACTAAGTATATAAGAGAGGGTCATTATCAAATCACTGAGGGTTTGGATCAACAGTTAATGATTTTTAATTAAATTAAAAAAGAAAATGAAAAGTTTAAGCATTTAATGTGTTGAAATCAATTAAAAATAAATCAAAATTATAACAAAAAAGATAAAAGGCCATGATGGCCTCTCCTTAACCCTCTCTCCTAAATTCTCCTTTATATATATATATATATATATATATTGATTGTTAGGGTTGATTTTAGTTGTATTAAAGTTGAGGGGATTGATTTGTAAATACCCTAACGGGTATATAATACTTTTGTTAATCCTAGATCAGGGCTAATCACTATTCATAACTTTTACACGTCTATTGTAATTCTCTCAGTTTATGCAATTCAATGAATAGAGCCGACTTACATTCAAATCATTGTTCCTTTGTTGATTGTTAATTGTTTTAGAACTTATCTGGGATCCACAACTGGTATCAGAGCAAAGAAACAAAGTGATTTAAGGTATTATTCAACTTCATATTGGTTTCGGTCGACTGGTAATTTTTCTATGTTTTTTATTCTTGATTTTGTGATTAAAGTCTTGATTTCTGTTTGTTCAATTTCGTTTCATAGCAAAGATAATAAGGTTTGGAAAAATTTCTGAGTAAAAAACATCCATTTGGTCAGTCGATTGGTCAAAAATCAAAGTTTCTGGTTCAAGTCTGTGTTCTTCAAAAAGTTTCAATTTTTTCAGTAACAAGGTTGTTTTTTGCTTGCAAAATCGAGTTGAGTGTGTGTTATTTGGTATTTCCTTTGTCCACTAATCTTTCAGGAGTCGCAAAACACAAACCCTAGCTTCACATATTCGAACTACAAGTACAGCCGTTGTTTTCGGACGTGGAATTCGCACTTTCCGGGTAAGTCCTCGATTCTTCCGACTAAGTTTTCCCGGTTACTAGAACTAGCCGGATCAATATACTGTCCGGTTACTTAGTTATCCAGATCAGATGCGCGTAACCCGAATTGTCTTTTATCCAGTTTCCCTTAGTCCGGTTAAATACCCGGTCGTCGTATCCGACTCCTACCTATAATTCCTTATCCGGACCCTTGTACCGGAAACCGACCTATCGGGTTAGCTTATTCGGTTAGTTATCCTATCCGGTCACTATCCGGTTTCTCCAACCCAGATCTTTCTACCGGAAAGTAGAGTATCCGGAAAGATACCCAGATTTTCTACTGGATTGTTTCCTTTTATCCGGACTATTTACTTGTTGTCCCATTTTTGTGTGTGTTTTTTTGCTTTCCAATTTTCAACTGTTCACACTTCTAGACTTGCGTTAGGATAGCAGTCGTAGTTCCTTGCGTTAGGTCAATACCTTGTTTATCACACAACTGTTTCACGGTCACCAGAGAAGCGTTAGCGATAGGATCTGAATCCAAACCACATGTCCTCTATCGTGGAGAGTACCAGCAATGGCGCGATCGCTTCATGGAATTCATCGAGTCCAAGGATATCTACCCAAAGATACGGCAATCCTTGGAAGAAGGACCTCAGCCAAGACGATACTCCTGCAGCTCGTGTTCCAAAGGCGTACGCTCAGATGATTGCTGCTGAGCAAGACAAATTCGATGGTGACAAGCTTGCTAAGTAATACCTTCTACATGGTATACCAAATGACATCTATACCGCCATAGATAGTCACAAAGCTACGGCAAAAGGTATGTGGGATCAGGTTGCACGCATGATGCGAGGAAGTAAAATTGGCGATCAATTGAAGATCAATAGCTGCATCACGAGGTACGATAGTTTCAAGTAAAGGAATGGAGAATCTCTGATTGAAACATATGAGCGTTTCTGCATGCTCCTAAATGAACTCCACAACAACAACATCGTGAGGACAAACACCGAGAATAACATCAAGTTCATGAACAACCTCCAACCATAGTGGAAGACCTTTGCTTCTCACATCAAGCACAAACACATCGTGCGGAATATACCCAATAATGAGCTCGAGCTCTACGAGATGCTTATGCAAGATGAAGATGAAGTTCTAGATGAAGTTCTAGAGCTGGTGGGTACTCAGAAGCCTGTTGACAAACCTCCAGTTGATCCTTTTGTGATGGTATCTGACAAGCGAAACAGATCATCAAGTCGTAGTTCCAAGAGAGATAAGGTGGTATGTGAATCCGAACCTAAGGAAGATAATGAGAGTGAATCTGACCCTGAATTGGATGACATCAAGAAGGCCATGGTGTTCTTATCTAAGGCTTTCCAGAAAAAGGCATACTTCAAGAAGCCATCTTCCAACAACCTTTGTTACTCAACCACTCCTAACAAGCGCCACGACTATAAGGAAAAGTATGAGGGACGAAAGAGATCTGAAGAGCCAAGGCAACCAGAACACAAGACCAAGGAGAAAGAAAAAATGAGCCCGTGAAGTGCTACAATTGTAGCCGACTCAGAAATTTTGCAAAGGAATGTCGCAAGCCTGTAGTACGTAACTCTGAGTACTACAAGAACAAGATGCTCTTGGCTAAGCAAAAGGAAGTTGGGAAAGTGCTGATGGCCGAGGATGATCGCTGGATAAATCTGTCTGACGAAGAAGATCTGGGAGATGCCGATGCTCACATGTGCCTGATGGGAAATCACACCAAGCATTCTGACTCTGAGAATGATGATCCATGCCCATTTGGAGAATTGTGCCAGGTATGTACTCCCATTCATCAAGCCTTATACGATCGGATGCAACTTCTGTGCAAAGGATAGAATCCTATAAGCTTACCCTAAAAGAAAAATCACTTGCAGTTTCTAACTTAAGTGATAAAGTAGACGTTCAACATAAGGTCATAGATAAGCTAACGATTGAAATGCCGATCAGTTGTGCATTATTGAATACCTAAAAGAACAGTGTACCAACATTTCCAAAGAACCTGAAGCTTTAAAGACCCAATTATCTGATTTAACTGAAAAGTTCACTAAGGCTGAAAATGAGAGAACTGAGATTGTCTATCAATGTTCCTCGCTCCAAATAGAAAATAAATAACTTCTTGAGAAAATAAAGGATCTTGAGTTAAAATTTTACAAACGTGGCCAGACTGACCAAACGATCCATCTGACAAACCAAAGGACTTCAAGTACTACAACTATGAATGGGGAATTGGGTATGACAACCCAGACTATTTGAAAAAGGTCTTGTGTAAGGTGCCTACTTTACATGAATTTAATTTTCTGGGGTTTTATAAGACATATCCCTAGTACAAAATCAAATGGTCTGAACCGATTGATGAAAAAAGATAAGGAACTGGAGGATTTAAAAAGAAAAAATACGGTTAAGATGCAAATGCCTTTTGCTTATGAAACTCTAAACACATCTTACAAAACCAAGAAATCCACTTATCTTATAAATGACTACTTTAACGGCTATGTTATTGCTAAGACCAAGGATTCCTCTACCAAGGATAAGGTCCAAACAACTGCCCCTAAGAACGAGACGGGCGAGTTCCAACGCTATGTCACACCTCTAATCTTAGAGATGAAAATAGTTCAGTTAGAGAAGTCATTTGAACAGGAGTGGACAATTTTTCAAAAATAAAAACATGAGTTTTTAACTAAGCTTGAATGCTTCAATTCCAAACAAGTTGATTCGGTTTCTAAGGAGGAAAAGGAGATCCTTCAGACACAGATCAACAAGCTCACTTCTCAGCTATCTGCTTTGGCAACAAAAATGCTGAATGAGCAACTCAGCAAAGCTAATATCCAAGAAACGCTTGACAAGCTGACCAAGGAGAAAGATACTCTGACTGAGCCTTCCTCGACATCCTCAGATACCTCATCATGCAAAGTTTTTATGGGTGACACATCACCAAATCTTTCTGATAAAGGAAAGGGCATAAAAGTGGAGTCTTGCACAAAGAATCTTTTCTCTGATTTTCAAAATGCTTCCGCCAATGATTCCTTGCAAACCAAAAGTTTACACCGTTCCTCGGATTCATCAACCAGTCCTATCCAATCTGATGAGGAATTAGAACTTTTTAATTTCATGAATTCAAATGTCTGTTCAGATGAGGAATTTGGCATGTTCGACTTTACGTCACCTCTTCCAAGTCACGATATTTTTCTTGATCCAAATCGTGAGCCACCGGTCAATTTTTACAATTGCGAATGTTATACATCTGCCCCTCTAACATCGTCTGTGAACAAAGGTTCTAAATCCAAATCGAAAAACGTTCACAAAAACGGAGAAAGACCGGTCACTCAAATACTACACAATCTCACAACTCAAATCTTTATGACCATGACTTTAATGATATTTCAGATAAAACTGGTCGGGGCAAAAACGTCAAACAAAAGTGGGTAGCAAAGGATTCTAGAGAGAGCACGTTGAAGACAATGTCTTTTAATTATGATTTTAATTCTAGGAAAAACAATAATGATCATGATGTGTTGATTCAAGTACTTTGGTTGAACAAGTTGTTTCTTTTCCATTACGGATTTATTCAATTCAACAATTACTTCACTTATCTCGTGATTGTGTTTGTTGTTTCAACTGTGGTTTGAAAGACTTTGTTGATAAAAAGTGTGCATCTGATTGGTTTGGTACTTAGCATGTTTATAATTCTCGTACTGTTAATAAGCCACCTAAGCCCAAACATAATTCCATTTCTAAATGGCCTCCTAAGACAGGTGCTACACCTAACCCCCCAGGACCCATTTTCAAATAGGTACCTAAGACTGCTTAATTGTTTTTCTAGACCGGTCATGTGTGGTACTTAGACTCAGGTTGGTCCAAGTATATTACCGAATGAAGGGAGCTTCTCACAAACTACACTGATAAATATTGCGGAGATCTGAGATTCGGGAACGACCATTTTGCACCAATCTTGGGTTCTGGAGACATAGTTCAGGACAACAGCACTATCAAGAAGGTTTGATTTGTCGAGGGTCTAGGTCACAACCTGTTTAGTATAGGTCAGTTCTGCGACAAGAACTTAGAAGTAAACTTCAAAGCCAAGAGGTGCAGCGTCCACACTGAAGATGGAAGAGAACTGCTAGATGGGACGCGCAAGACCAACCTCTACACCATTGACCTCACCTCGTTGAAGATGGACAAGGCTGTGTATTTGATGTGTAAGGCCACTACTCAGCAGAACTGGATATGGTATCGAAGGCTGTCGCATCTGAACTTTAAGAATATCAACAAGCTGGTGCTAGACGGACACGTGAAAGTCATGCCGAAGCTCAAGTTTGAAAAGGGGCATCCATGTGTTTAATGCGAGATGGGCAAGATGAAGCGAGAGTCACATAATCTGAAGGCTGCTCCGAGCACAACCAGGTCCCTATAAGTTTTTCACATGGATCTATGTGGACCAATGCGTGTTCAGAGCATTAATCACAAGAAGTACATCCGCGTAATGGTAGACAATTTATCGAGGTACACATGGGTCAAGTTTCTTCGGTCTAAAGATGAGACCCCGGAGCCGATTATCTCACATCTGAAGACTATTCAAGTGAATCTCTACCAGCTAGTGCAAACTATCAGGACGGACAGCGGTAAAGAATTCAAGAATAGGACACTGGATGACTATCTATACTCTGTAGGAATCACCCACACCTTCTTCGCCATACGCACTCATGAACATAATGCAGTAGTGGAAAGGTGAAACTGTACCCTTGTGGAAGCTACTCGCAATGCTCATTCATTCCACGCTACCGCTATTTTTATGGGCCGACGCAACTGCTTGCTACACTCAAAACCGATCCATTATCAACAAGCGGTTATACAAAACTCCTTATAAGATCATCAACAACCGCAACCCAAATGTTAATTACTTCCATGCTTTCGGATGCACATGGTTCGTGATGAACGACAAAGATGACCTCGGGAAATTCAGACCTAATGCGGATGAAGGAGTATTCATTGGTTACTCCTCTCAAGCTCAAGCGTTCCGAGTCTACAACAAACGCACCAAAACCGTCATCGAGAGTGTAAATGTGACCTTTGATGAAGCGGATGACTTGGCTTCAGAACCCGCTCTAACTGGAGTGTTAGCTTCTGAACAAACAACTTCAGGAACTACACAAAACCCAGTGAATCCAAATCAAGCGTCTACGTCAAATGCACAAATTTCTAATTTGGATTCACTTTTTGAACATTTTTATCATGAATTCTTTGGTCAGAGTAATGCAAATGTTATTGTTAATGACAGGATTGGAGCTGCACAACTTGAGGACTCCGCAGATCTTACTGGCCCTTTTACGTCAAATGACTCTACAATATCTCCTTCTACTGCTGCATCTGCTGCCATTACTCCGAGCTCAAGTGATGCCTCACACGAAGCTGAGACCCTACCAAAAGTTGCAGCAACACCCGAAGAAGTTGCAGCAACACCCGAAGAAGTTGCAGGAACACCCGAAGAAGATGCAGCAACACCCGAAGTTGTTGCTATTAGGCATGGAAACAAAGCGGGGATGGGGCGGGTTTTACAATACCCGGCCCCGACCCCGGTTTATATTAATGGCCCCTGACCCCAGCCCCGGTCCCCGAAGGGTAAAATCAACAGAGAAAAAAAAGAAGGAAGTTTGCCCCACCTTTGCTCTTCGTTCATGCACATTGAGTTCGTGGAAAATTGTTGCTGTCTCAACAGTTTACACACTTTGAGCCTATTATTCAAGCATATGTTTCTTTAATTCTTTCTACACAAGCACGTACACATAAGGAATATGGTTTCTTGTCATAACGTTCATAGAAATTCCTTTGTGGTTTTTCGATGATTAAATGGAAGCCCTGGAGGAGTGAACATAAAAAAGCTCATTTCCAAAGTGCATTCATTGTACTAAGTGGCTTCGTGCTACTTACAGGCATTTTAACTGATTCATCCGTTGTTTCATGGTTACCACATTCTTTTGTCTGAATTTGAAAAGATTCGGATAAATATTTTTGGAATTGACGGTTCATATCAAAAGGAGGAGAATGTTACTTGTGTTGAACAAAGTGCGTGCTGGAATTGATAAAGGTTTTGATGATCATGATGCTCACAATCATCAAAAAGGGGGAGAAATAATAGTATACTGAAGAATAGGGGGAGAAATAATACCCTGAAGAAAAGGAAGACAATTCAAGGTCGAGAGAGTTCGTTGTACGAAGACAATTCAAGGTCGAAGAAGATGAAGATACTAAGTTCAAGAAATCATTCAAAGTTTGGGTTCACAGCTTCAAAGTTCAAAGCTACAAAGTTTAAAGCTGCAAAGATCTGAAATTTGCGTTCAAGACTTGAAGAAAATTTGTTGAAGATTACATTTCATGAAGATTGACTTTTCTAAAAGAAGACGAAGACTTTTCATGTTTGACTGAAGATTCTTCAAAGCTGAGTTTTTAGAGAGTGTCAAAGCATATAGTTCGCCGTGAACTAGTTAAGATAAAGTTGTTTGAAGATTATCTGAGCTTCAAAGTTCAAAGCGGTCAAAGTTAATGTTTTGAAGATCAGAGCTGACGACTGTTGTCATATTTTTTAAATCTTGAATCCAAAGGGGGAGAATGTTAGAGCATTATTGTATTCAAGATTTATTGTAAAGTCTTGTAATTAGTCAAAGCTTGTAAAGTCAAATGTAAAAGTCAAAGTCATGTAAAGTCAATGTAATTAGTTTAAAGCTCTGTAATGTTTAGGAAGTATAAATAGGTTTGTTAGCTTAGATGTTAAGTAAGTCTTAAGAAAGAAAGTCATAAGCAAGCAAGTCATTAGAGCATAATTGTAATATCAAGAGAGAGTTTCTAGAGAGAGAATCTATAGAGAGAATCTATAGAGAGAAAGCTTGGAATTCTTATGTAAAACTCTAGATTTTCTCAAGATCAATGGAAGATTTCATGATTACCTAATAGATCTGGATTTAACATACGGGGATTAGCGTCCCTTCCCCGGTCTCTTTTCTAGTCAAACCCAGTAAAACCCCAGTCAAACCCCCATTCCCCGTCCCCGGTTTGGACCCGTTCCCCGACCCGGTTTCTACCTATTTTTCTCCCCTATTTCAAAGATTTTTTATGGTAGAAATAATAAAGTATATTAAGTGGAAGAAACCAAGTATTGAAGTAAACCAAGATTCATACATCAAAATTAATAATATGGATTGTGAATACTATTAAATTAATTAATGTGGACTATCATATTTTATATATATGTACATGCTTTCAAACTACAACGATGAACCAACAGTAGCAACATGTGATGTGGAAGAAACCAAGCTGGAAATGAAGTTTGGATTTTGGACAGAATACTAAGAGAATAAAACTAAAATAGGGAAATAATTAATATTTAATTATTTAATATATAACGGGTAGGGGCTGGTCGGGGGAGGCAATACCCGGCCTCAGTTTTTATCCTAATAAGGATCCTGTTAGAGCATTGTTGTATTCAAGATTTATTGTAAATTCTTGTATAATGTCAAACATTGTAAAGTCAAAGTATTAGTTAAAATAGTCAAAGTCATGTAAAGTCAAACTAGCTTTAGTGTTTAAAGCTTTGTAATTTGGAGATATAAATAGCTTTAGCTTAGTTGTTAAGCAAGGTTAATGATCATAATTGTAATATCAAGAGAGTATTTCTAGAGAGAGAAAGTGCATCAATCATATGTAATCTCTATTATGTTCAAGATCAATGGATGATTTGATGATTACCTAATAGAAACTGGTTTTACAATTGGTATCAGAGCTTTGGGAGATCGAATTATGTGCAAAATTCGTCCAATTTGATGAAGATTTTTGAAGAAAATCTCCATTTTTGAAGATTTCAAGAACACAAATGGGTTATGCATTTCTTGTTTGTTTTTTTATTTGATTTTGATTACAAAGTGTTTCTCCATCATTCTAAATCTGTTTTGCTTCATCAATTTCACAAAAACACATCAAGAATTGAGGAATTTGAAGATTTTTGAAAATTTTGTGTTCTTGACAAAAAGTGAGCTGTGAAATTTTTTGAAAATTTATTTTGCAAATTATTGATGTTTTGATTCGTTTTTGTGCAAAATCATTTCTAAAAAGTGTTTTTGAACATGTTTCAATCTTATATTTCAAGTTTTAATCATAAAATATCATTTTTGAAATTTTTGAGTTGAATGTGTTCTTGAATATCTTCATGTGTTCTTGAAAAAAAAATTAGATCTTGAAGGGTTTCGGATCACTCTTACATCTGAAGGTTTCGGATCAGATGAATATTTGAGCTGTGTGTGTGTGACTATCACTGAAAGGGTTTCGGATCACTCTTACATCAGATTTCGGACTCTGGTGTATACGAAACCATCAGATTTCGGTCTGTACTACATACGAAACCATCATATTTCGGACTCTGGTGTATACGAAACCATCAGATTTATGTTGCATTCAAAACCACCAGGTTTCGGTTTCTGCATGATACGAAACCATCAGGTTTCGGTTCCTGTATGATATGAATCCTCAGAATCCGATTCCTGCTTGATACGAAACCATATGGTTTCAGACTCTCTTTGATACGAAACCTCTCCAATACGAAACTTATTTGACACAAAAGGGTTTCGGACCCTCTTTGATACGAAATCCTCAGGTTTCGGATCATACAGGATACGAAATCCTCAATTTTTCATATTTGTCGGAGCTTCGCCGGAAAAACGGGTTTTGCTGGGTTTTGATTTTTTAATCACGATTTTGCTTTCATTCCATTACAAATCAATTTGTGTTGAGGTTGTGATCATATTGCAGTAATTTGCACCAAAAAGCAGCAAGAAACCGCCAATTTTCGACTTCGCCGGAGCTTTCGTCGGAAAAACGTGCTTCGCCGGAAAATTCGTGGGTCACCGGATATTTGTTGCATGATCGAGTGTGTTTGGTATCTTTCGATTTGTCCTTGAATAAGGAACACGACGCAACAATTTCTATTCATTTTGGTCGAGAAACAAAGAAGAAATCTGAAGAAGAAAGCATCAGATCATCGTGGTTTGTTTTTGTGAAGATGGTGAACAGTAACTAACGGTAGTGTCGTTAGTGCCGTTAAGTTTGTAACAATTTTGGTCCTAATCCGTTAGTTAGTTTTAGATATTAGCAGATTTAGACCCTGTAGCTTAGTTTGAGTCTATTACAATTTTGGTCTCTGGATTTAGAAGTTTCAGGTTTCGTTAAATTTGGTCCTTGTAGTTTAGTTTAAGTTTTAGACTTTTATAGATTTAGTCCTTCTAGTTATATCTTCTAGGTTTTTACACTTTTAGTCCCTAAATTCTTAAGTTTCAATTTTTGTCAATTTTAGTCCTTGTTTTGGTTGAGTCTTAGTATTTTTCACTTTTAGTCTCTATATTTTGTATTTTTGACATTTTTAGTCATTTTAGTGTCGAATTTTTGTCATTTTACCTACTTTTATTCGTAACTGACATATTTTTTTCTTATTTTGCAGGTTTATCAATTAAAGTCCAACATTTTCGCATAAATTTTTCAGAATTAATTTTTAGAAGACAAATTTATAATTTGTTTTTCAAATTTTATTTTTTTGAAAATTTTTCTGACTTTAATTGTGTTTTTCTGATTTTTAAGAGTGTGTACATAATTCTAACTTCTAAGCGAAGTTTTCTCTTGACGATCACTCTATTAGGTAGTATTATTTTTGGTATTTTTCATCTAATTTTGTTTGTGTTTCTTTTCAGGTTTACTTCAAGATGCCTACTTATACAGAAGATGGGGTTTTAAGATTGAAGAAAACTCTTATAACAGAAATACCTCAAACTCCACAAACTTTTGTTAAAACTAATAATGGAAGTTTGAAGCAAACTCTTATCTCTAATACTTCAAATCCTTCAGCTCCTGTTTTAAATAAAGAGGAAGAAAATGCTAAATTGAAGAAACAAATTTTAGACATTTCTTCTTCAAATGATAGACTTATTAAAAGAGTTACTGATCTTGACGTTTATATTGCAGATATTGAAGCAAAAAGAGACAACTCGAGTCTGCACGATCAAATCAAGAAACTTCAAGAGAAAGTAACAATCTTTCAAAAAGAAAATGCTGATCTGAAGAGCATTGAAAACAAGAGAGAGAAGGGGAACTTATATCTACAAGATCAATTAAAAAGAGTTCAAGAGCAAAGAACAACGTTGGAAGGTGAAAACGTTGAATTAAAGAAAAGCTTTCAGAACGTGAAAGAGAGTCACTTTCTTCAATGAAAGTTCTTAAAGAAAAGGAAGTAATTGAGCTTAAATATATAAAACTTTCAAAACAAATTTCTGATCTTGAGAAAGTTTTATTTTTAGAAAAAGAAAAGCTCGAAAAAGAAAGAGCTGAATTTGGAATTGAAAAGAAATCTTTTGAGATTCAAAGTTCTGAGCATTCCGTGAAAATCTCTGATTTAGAAAATCTTTTGGAAAAGGAAAGAAAAGATTTTGCGGAAAAGAAAAATCTTTTTGAAAAGGAAAATAAAACCCTTAAAAAGAAAAATATGGAAACTTTCAAAGAGATTACTGATAAAAGAAAGTTTTTGGAAAAAGATTTTGAATCGGAACGCAAACATTTTGAAGATGCGATTCTTAATCTTACCAAAAGATTATCTGGTTTATCAACAGACATTATGAAGGATCAATTGATCAAATCTAATCTCCAAAAAAATTTGATCTAATTTTTAAAGAGAAAAATGTTTTGATAAACAAAGTCAAAGAACTTGAAGACATCATTTTTAAATTTGATGTCTCAAAGCAGGCCAGTCATGATACTGCTTCAAGTTCGAGTTTTAAAAACATTTCTTCTAAACAATTTAATAGATCAACTGATTTCTCAAAAGGTCAGATTCGTTCTACAAATCTCTTCTATAATCATTTGCTTGATAAATCGGATAAGGATTCAAAAGTGCCTAAAGTTAATACTTCCAATCTTAAAGAAGTTCCAGTCTTCAAGAAAGTGAAGATGGAATGGAGAGTTAAAGGCACAACAGCTCCGAAGAAAGAAGTGCCAAAATCAAAGGTTCCCACTTCAAATGCCAAGAAGAGCAATACATTTCAAGGTAAATCTTTTGTCAAACCTGATTTAGTTTACTCTGTAAATCAATTAGTCAGGTTAGCACATAAGAAAATTTGTTGTTCTTATTGTGGATCAAATGATTTTGTACATAAAGATTATACTTCTTATTGGTACGGTACTTACAGTATTCCTTTTAAGAAATCTAAACCTAACACACTAGGACCCAAGTGCCGTTGGGTACCAAAATCTGCTTAATCTGTTTTGTAGGTTCATCATGTGTTGTGTTGAATGTTACATATATACCACACACATGACTGAAAAAAGAAGAGAAGCGGTGAATTTTTTAAGAGTACATGTACCATTAAGGGGGAGCAAAGAGATAATGGCTTCTAAACACATCAGTTTAGGACCCGTTCTTCAAAGAAATTATGGCTTCTGAACAATTCAGTTCAGGACCCGTACTTCAAAGACTAAGATTTCTAAACAAATCAATTTAGAACTCATACTTCTCAGGTGATATCCTTAACTGTCACATCTTTCTGTTTCAAGGAACAAGTGGTGAAAGGTAACATTGCATTATGTTTTACTTCTACTGCTTTGAATGTTTGAGTCTTAACAAATTTAATTCAATGAGATGAAATTTTTTAGTTTTCATTAAATGAATGAAATGTGTGTCAAGGGTGATTTTACAAGTGTTTTTGTATTATCTGAGTTATATTTGTTTCATCTTTCACTTCTGAAATAAATCGAAAGGTCAGCAAAACATGAATGAAATTATGTTGAATGCTCAAAATTATGGAAATCTGGACTTATATAGAATATAATGCTCAAAAAGTCTATTTGTCAAAAGGATGGATGGAAACGAAAATATGGGGGAAGCACTATTTTTAGAACCAATTGATTGAGATAAAATTATGCACTATCATTTAGTTTGAAAGTTTGTACCTGTGGCCTTTCTGGTTTGGGAGAGTAAGTCCTAAGGGGTGCTAGACACCTAGTCCCTAAGGCCAACTGGTCTGGGATCGGCTGACCCAAATCCTGCTATAGAACCAGATAGAAAGCCATGTTCTACTGGTACAAATGGGTTTAAGATATATCGATGTGGCCTTTCTGGTTTGGGAAATTAAGTTCCAAGGGGTGCTTGACACCTAGCACCTAAGACCAACTGGTCTGGGATCTGCTAACCCAAATCCTGCTATAGAACCAGATAGAAAGTCATGTTTAACGGTATATCTTATTCTTACTAAACTTTTTGATTAAAAGATGCCAATGAGCTCAAAATTAAAAGATGCCAATGTGCACAAATTAAAAGATGCCAATGTGCACAAAATAAAAGATGCCAATGAGCACACATTTCTTGAAACTTGGGGAAAATACAAAGTCGCGATAAACCCGTAAATTTGTGAAAATCCTGATTTTGGACAAATAGTGTGAGTAGAGCAAAGTATTCTTTTATGTTTTAGAATTGCATATGCTTGATGCTAATCATATTTCGCATGCTAGCTAACCAAATAGATTTAATAAAGGGGTTGAAACTGAACATTTTTAACTTTATATGCAATGATGTCTTGTTTTTTAATCCAAACACATGCATTTGATTTCATTTGATTGAAAAATCTGGTATACTTCATTAAGTTGGATTTCTTTTGTAAAGCTTTCAAATGATCAAATGTTAGTAGTTATAAAATGTAGTTCAATGAATTTTTTTTCCTTGTATAAATGTTTTCATTAAAGCACTGTATTTGAAATGAATAATTCTTTAATGAAATATATGCATACTTTCAGGGGGAGAAAACAAATTGTTCCATAATTCTTATTTTGAGGGGGAGCAAGGTTATTCATTAAGGAGGAGATTGTTAGTGATACGCAGAGACGCGACTGAAATTGAAAAAAGTTTTTGATGATCATGATTCTCACTATCATCAAAAAAGGGGGAGAAATGTTTAATTCAATTTCATGTCGAAGACAATTCGAGGTCAAAGAGATGAAGATACTAAGTTCAAGAAATTATTCAAAGTTTGAGTTCAAAGTTGTAAAGATCTAAAATTCGCATTCAAGTCTTGAAAAAAATTTGTTGAAGATTGTATTGAAGAAGATTTACTTTACATTGTGAAAGACAAAGATTTTTCGGATCACTCATATATGGATTCAGATTGCTCAATGTTGAAGATTTCGGATCATGTGAAGTCTGAAGTGTTTTTGAATATGGTTATCTTAGATCTGAGAGACTCGGATTGTGCTTACACCTAAATGTTAAAAAATGTGAAGGTTTCGCATCCTTATGATACGAATTCTGATGTACGTGAACTTGTGAAGATTCAACTGTTTGAAGAGTGCCAAAGCTTCAACGTTCAAAGCGGTCAAAGTTAAAGTTTTGAAGATCAAGTGTTGAAGACTGCTACCATATTTTTTTAAATCTTGAATCCAAAGGGGGAGAATGTTAGAGCATTATTGTATTCAAGATTTATTGTAAAGTCTTGTATAATGTCAAACATTGTAAAGTCAAAGTATTAGTCAAAATAGTCAAAGTCATGTAAAGTCAAACTAGCTTTAGTGTTTAAAGCTTTGTAATTAGGAGATATAAATAGCTTTAGCTTAGTTGTTAAGCAAGGTTAATGATCAAAATTATAATATCAAGAGAGTATTTCTAGAGAGAGAAGTGAGAGCATTCTAGAGAGAGAAAGTGCATCAATCGTATGTAATCTCTATTATGTTCAAGATCAATGGATGATTTGATGATTTCCTAATAGAAACTGGTTTTACAGATCCCCGACCCCGGACCCGGTGCCTGCTTTAGTGGGGAATCCCCAACCCAACCCGGGTCGGGCGAACCGGGTTTCCCATCGGGTCGGGGCAAATCACCATTCCTAGTTGCTGCTACACCAGAGGTTGCGGCTGCTACACCAGATTCTGAGGTTGTTGATTCATCATCCGCTACTCGTACCGGACTTCCCTCATCAAATTTGGAGGTTCCCACCGGTGAATCCAACAACCGTTATACCAACAAGAATGACGTCATCACTTGAAGCAGTTCAAGATCTTCCCCCAAGTGGTTATGTGGATCCGAACACTTCTCACTACACAACTCAACCACTTACACATACCACCAAGTGGACTCGTGATCATCCCTACATCAGATCATTAGTGACCCCTCTACACCAGTTCAGACACGTGTTGCTTCTGCCAAGGACTGCCTCTTCACAACCTTCCTAAGTCGCATTGAACCAACCACCGTATTCGAAGCCCTAAGCGATCCAGACTGGGTGATCGCCATGCAAGAGGAACTCAATCAATTTGAGAGTCTCAAAGTGTGGCGGTTAGTCCCACGGCCAAAGAACAAGACTGTAGAAACCGGGATTCGATCTTACAATCAATTAATCATTCAAGAACAATCAAACTGTAGAATAACATAGAATTGGATCCAAAAGATTTGTATTCAATCAAGAACAGATTACAGATCTAGAGAGAGAATCTCTCAAAGATTACAAAGTGAATACAAAGTGTTACGAAAGTTAGTTAGCTTATAGTTGCTAACTCCTATATATATACTGAAAGGAAAAGCTAAAGCTATAGTACATATATATGACAAACCAATAGAACAATTACACGTGTTCTAATTAGTAACAGAATATAACTGAAAATGTCTAAAACATAAGTTCTGAACAACATGTTCAGAACTTCTGAACATTCTTCTGATTAATCACTTCAGAACATATACTTGAACACTTGGACATTTTCAACTTCTCATTCAGAAGTTCTGAGTCTCCTACTAAGAACTTTGAGCCTTCTTTTCAGACTTCATCACTTAGTAACTTTTGTAGTATTCTCTGATCAGAACTTCTGAGTCTCCTACTCAGAACTCTGAGACTTCAGTTCAGATATCAACACTTAGGCTTTTTGATAAACTTCAGTTCTAACAATCTCCCCCTTTTATCAAACAAGCCTGTATTTCTCAACATTGAATTCCTTTAAAGCAGGTACAATCTTTAGAAGAATAACATTTCTCAAAGCAAGTCTTCTATCAATCTTTTCAATTATCTCTTGTATTTCTTCAACTTGTTTTCCTTTTGATAGCTTTTTCTGCAGGCTGTGTTTGATGAACCTCAGAGTTCCAGAGCAATACTTGGCCACTTCACTAGGTCTGAAAATATCTTTTCACTTCTTTTGTTTTTCAGAAAGACTCCCAACTCTGGCCATTTACAAATGTTTCCACTCTTCAGCATATTTAGTTGCTCATGATTGTTGTTTGGCTTGGAAAGATACACACATGGTCTATGTATATACAGAGCTATTTGAAAATCTGTTCAGGCATACCATCTCAGGATGTAAAACATAGCCTCTCTCACTGTTGCCAATGTTCATCTTTCCTTTTTGTACTTGCTACAATCTTTATTCTCCAAAAGACAATACAACCTGTAGAAATCAGATACTGATATCTTATCAAAGTCAGCTTCAGTGAAGTAGTAGAATTTTCCATCCTCTCTCAGAACTTCAAATCTATAATATTCATTTTTCTTGAACTTCTTAACACATAATTCTCTGATTCTAGTGATCATGAAATCAGAATATACAGACTTCTTTTTCTTTCCTATGCACCTTGATAATTCAGCACGAAACCATTGAGAGAACTCTGGCTTATCATGATACACACTCAGAAAATTCACTTCTCTTGGTTGAAAGAAGTTTGGTAAATCATATTCCAGAAATAATCCATTTAAGTCAATTGGCACTTCTTCTTCATTTGCTTCAGATTTTTCTGTTTGTTCAGCCTCTTGCATCTGAACATCTTGTGAAGATAATATATCTGGAATAGATTCTTCAGCATCATCAGAGTAAACACCATTAACTTTGTATTCTGAAAGGGAATACAAAGTCAATGTGAAGTAACTTCTTAGGATTTTCTTCTGATAGCATCCATTCATTACAATTTCTGACCTTGTTTCTGAGTTCCATCCTTTCATTCACACATCTGATACATTTTTCTTTTACAGAAGTTCTGACGTTCTCAACATATGCTTTCATCTTTGATACTGTCATCTTCAAAGTAGCATCACTGTATTTCACGAAGTCATTCAATCTGAATAAAATGACTTTGTTGGATTCTGCATGAATAAATCTTTCATTACCAACTTCTTCACTGATAAACCCATCAATGCGCTTTACTACATTCAGAGCTCTGGTTGGACACATCATGTTGCACTTCTCTTTTATTGATTCAATTTCCAACTGAAAATCATACAAGTACAAATTTCTAACATATATCCCTAAAATCCTTCTGCATTCAAGTTCTATCCAAGTTTCTTCAGTGCTTGCAAAGAATTTCACCAAGAAAACCTGATCATCTAAAAATAGTATGTGAAAGTCAAAGCTAGTCAGGCTTACTTTCAATTTCCCTTCTTTCAGAACATTCATGTTAACATACTTCAGACCATCAAACACTTCTAACTGAAATTCTAACACCTTCTCAATTCTTTTCTGAACAAATAACCTTTAATCAGGTTTTCTCAATCTGTTGGAAGCTTCTACATATACCATCTGAATTTTCTCATCCATGAACCCATCAATGATGTTTTCAATATCCACATACTCATCTTCTTTGTAGTAGAGATATTCATAATTGTATTCAGGAAAGATATCACAGAAATAGTTCCTGGCAAGTGGTGTATCATCTCTTTCAACAATAAAATCAAATAAAGGTTCTTCAAGAATAGGCAAATCAACTCTGGGAATAACAATTGGGTTTATGTATGTGTATGAAGGAAAAAGAAATCTGCAATTCTTGCAAGTTCTTCTTTTGACACATCCTCAAAGTAATGCTCTGCAATATCCTTTTCAAACTCTCTTGAATAATTGATTGTGCAATCAAATTCTCCCATTAAATCAATTGGTCTCACCATTCTGATGCATCTGTAAACATTCTGACCATTAAGAGCTCTCACCAACTCACTGTGCATTCTCCTTATCAGAATATCATTCATCCTCCTTTCTTCAAACTCAGAGATAAGATCACTTCCAGTGTAAGGAATAATGTCTAAACATGTAACCACTTTGTCCATTTCAGAACTTTCTGCTAACTCTACTTTAGAGATATCTACCATAGAAGTATCTGCCACAACTATCTCAGAACCAATGACCATATCAGCTTCAGAATTATTTACTATTTCCACTTTAGTACTTTCCAGAACCATATCAGCTTCAGAACAAGTTACTTTCAGAACATTCTCAACATCCATATTAGAAGACTTTTCAAGTACTACATCTTCTAATTCCATATCATCATCAGAACTTAGATTTTCAGAACTTGTAGATGAAACAACTATTAACTCAATACTTTGCTTCTGCTTTTTCTCACCCTTTTGATGATGATGAGGTTCATTATCATCAAACTTCCTCTTCAAAGATTGAGTTGATTCAGATTCTGGCACTGCTTCAGATAAAGGCATGATTGCTAGAGGCTTTGAAACACTAGCCAAATTTGAACTAAATGCTTGAAGCATAGAAGTGTTCATGGCATCCATACTTTTGAGTATATCATCTTGAAATTTTGAACACTTATTTGTGATCTCCTTTTGATGAGATTCCACATATGCTTTAACAGTATCCACTTTCTGCTAAACAGACTTAGCTTTTTCTTCCAACTTTGTTCTGAGATTTATTACTTCATCTTTCAAAGAAGTAACAGTGTTTTCCAAATTCTGAACTTTTTCACCCAAGTCATGATTTTGTTTCTGAATCTTTTCAAATTCAGAAGATTCTAACGTTAATCCTGGATCAACAGATGACCCAGTTTTCATATGTTCATGGAACACATGGCCTGTAGGTGTCACAGAGTCACCTAGTGCAACATATGCACTTTGCAAGGAAGCTTTTAAAATGTTCACCTCCCCAGGGCTTCCATCCAATCCTTGACTACCAGTATTAGGTAAGTCTATGGAAGTTGAAACAGGAATACGAAATTCCTGTGATGTGCTTGTGTGAAATGAAAATTTAGGCCCAAATAGGATGTTACTGTGAAATCCTGACTCAGTGTTATGAATAAAAGGTTGGGATTGATTTCCAAACTCCAAATGAGTAAGCAATGGTTCCCCTGTTTAAATTGAAACAGCAGCATTTGGAGATGCTTCTGAGTGGATGGGATTGGGTAATTCAAGTTCTACCATGGCCTGAATGGTATTTTCTTCAATATTGGTCACCAAGATTTGTGAACCAATAGCAGATGTGGATGCCCAGTTTAGATCAGCTGGTTCATAATTATCTATGTTTTCTAATTCTGATGACATTCTCTCATCCTCACCTCTCTCTGTCTGTTTTTCAAACTCACTTCTAACCAAGCTCTCAGAATTTTGCCTCTCAATTCTCTCAGAATGTTCTCCCACCTGAACATCCTCCCCCTCTCTTACTGCAATTGACCCCTCACCTCTCCTCTTAGAGTTGTTCTCATGGGTATGGACCTGAGGTTGTTCAAGTATCATTGAGATGCAATAAGCTTTTCAAATCTCACTCTCCCTTGGTATGTAGGACCTAAGTGCCCTTGTTAATGGTTTGTGATTAGGAAAATTTTCAAGTCTAAGAGATGATGTCATTTTACCCATGTAGAAGACTGGCCCATGCTCCTCATCAGCTCTCCTTGGAATTTGTGGATCTTGCCTCATTGCATACCAGATCACCATCTGCCAGTACCTCGGATAAGGTATATATGTTAAAGGATTATCTCTTGTTTCTCCCCTCAGTGCTTTCTGATTTCTTTCAAAAGTGTGCTTCATATCATCCCATAAGATAGAAGCATAGTCATAATGTCTGCTCTTCACTAACCCATGAAAAATCTGCATGATTTGTCTTAATCCTTGATCTGGAGAACTGTGCTTCCCAGATAAACATTTGTTGATAATAGTAAAGAAACATGCCCAGATTGGTGGTAGTTTGTTTCTTCTGAATGCACTAAGATTCCTTAATTCATCACAATATCCCAATCTCTTAAATTCAGCTGCCATCTCTTCTGTTAAAGGTGAATCTTCAAAATCTGATCTCCCTTACAACTCATCTTTCTCTGGCAACAACAACATGATTCTTAAGAAATTAATAGTCAAGGTTAAAGAAACTCCCCCTACATTAGTCACAAACTTATTTCCTTGTAACTCCAAATTCTTCCACCACTGTTGAATATACTGAATTGGAACAGTCTTTTTCAGAGTAAACCATTTTTTGAACGGATGATACTTTAACAATTATATAACAATCCTATGTTCTTCCTTGAAATTAGTTTCATTAAGCACTAAGACACAGTTATTTTCTAACAAAGCCAAATATTCATCCTCTGGTACAATCCTCTCCAAAGAAATAGGTCTAGAAGAAAATACAGACCTCATAGCACTTTGTTGATGTTCGATATTTGCATTTCCCTCGTCTGCATTTCCCTCAGATTCAGCAATTTGATCATCCTCTGCATTTCCTCCTAAAACATTTCCTCCTATAGCCTCTTCTTCTGCGACTATATTACCAGGCATTCTAACTTCATCCTCATCATCCGAAGATGACATTAAGGTTCTTGTTGAGTGTAATGATATAGTTCTACCCCTTCGTGCAGCAGACATGATGTCAATATAGAAGATAGAAAGAAACAGAATCAAAGAACTCAGGAATTTTGCGTATCTCACTTTTTCACTCTTGGAATTCGAATGAATTTGAATTAGGGATTCTAAGGTATATTTAAAATCCGCGAAGCTGAAGGATTTAAACGATGAGAAACTGCTTTATGTCAGAGTTATAACGGATTCAAACACTGTGAAATACCACAAAATATGTTTAAATGAAACGTGGTATTATCAAATGAATAAGATGCTGACACGTGTTATTTGATAGAAATTAACACAAGTTAAAATTCTGAATAACACGTTCAGAATTCCGAGAATGCACACTCAGAAGTTCTGAGTATACAATTCAGAAGAAATGCCCTTGAAATTAAAATTCATTTAAACCCTCAACTTCTGATAATGTAAATCTTTTTAATCACCCAGTAGTAGTTTGAACAGATAGAAGATTATTTTTATCATCATAAGTCTGTCCCTCTTAAGATGATTTATGATTTCTGAAAATCATTTAAAAAACTAACTTCTGACCTTGAAAGCCTTTTTAAGAATTCAGAAGTTGTTTGAACAAGTATAAAACAATTTATCATTAAAAGCTTGTCCTTCTTATAATGATTTGAGATAAGAAAAGAATACAAACCTTGTAAACAACACATAATGCTTTCTGAAAGATATGAATGCTCCCCCTTGACTTAAACATATACTCAAACACATATTAGACATAAAGGAATATGAAAAAAATTAAAACAGATATATCTTAATAACAAATTGAAATACTTGTAACTTTCCAGAAATAAGTTCTGAGAGGTAAAGTCAGAAAATCTGAGTAACCTAATCAGAAGAAAAATTATTAAGTCAAATTTCTGAAGTATTGACTCAGAAGTTCTGAACTCAAGACTCAGAACATCTGAGTAAGAGAGTCAGAATTTTGAGTACACTACACAGAAAATCTTACTTAGAAAAATTTATTTCTGAAATTAACAAATATACTCAATTAGTCAGATTAAGCATTCCTATCTTACATATGAGAAAAGTAAACCTTTGGTGATCAAGAGGCTTTGTAAACATGTCAGCCAATTGATACTTTGTGTGCACAAAGTGCATTTCTATAGTTCCCTTTTCCACATAATCCTTAATAAAATGATACCTTACATCAATATGTTTGGTCTTTGAGTGATGAACAGGATTCTGAGTAATGGCAATTGCACTTTCTGAATCACAATAAATGGGAACCTTGTTTAGCTGATAACCATAATCCATGAGTTGTGTTTTCATCCACAGAGTTTGAGAACAGTAAGCAGCAACAACTACATATTCTGCCTCAGCAGTTGATGTGGACACACAATTTTGCTTCTTTGAAGCCCAACTCACTATTTTATCTCCCAAAAAGTGACAAGCACCAGAAGTACTTTTCCTGTCCAATCTGCTTCCTGCATGATCAGCATTAGTAAAGGCAGTTAATTTGAAATCAGTTTCTTTCGGATACCAAAGACCCAAATCAGGTGAACCTTTGAGATATCGTAAGATCCTTTTAACAGCCAGCAAATGAGATTCTTTTGGATTTGATTGAAATCTAGCACAAAAACATGTAGCAAACATGATATATGGCCTACTTGCAGTCAGATAAAGTAAAGAACCAATCATGCCCCTATAAATCTTGTTATCTACTGAAACTCCAGAGAGATCAGCATCTAACTTGACATTTGTAGCCATTGGTGTTCTCATAGCAGCACAATCAGACATCTTAAACTTTTTCAGAATATCTTTTACATATTTTCCTTGATTTATAAAAATTCCATTTGGTAACTGTTTTACTTGATGACCAAGGAAAAAGTTCAATTCTACCATCATGCTCATTACAAATTTTGATTTCATGATATCTGAGAATTCATCACATAATTCTACATTAGTAGAACCAAATATTATATCATCTACATATATCTGAATCAGAATTAAATCATAACCTTCTTTCTTTAAAAATAAGGTAGTATCAATTTTACCTTTCTTGAAGCCATTTTCTAATAAGTATTAAGTTACACTGTCATACCAGGCTCTTGGTGCTTGTTTTAGGCCATACAATTCTTTATCTAAAACATACACATGATTTGGAAACTAAGGATCAACAAACCCTTCAGGTTGATAGACATGAACTTCTTCATTGAGTATACCATTCAAAAATACTGATTTGACATCCATTTGGTATACTTTGAAGTTCTTATGTGCAGCATATGCCAAGAATATTCTAATTGCTTCAATCCTGGCAACTGGTGCAAATGTCTAATCATAATAAATTCCTTCTTGTTGTGAATATCCCTTAGTGTAACAACCCGATTCCCATATACATACAAATAACATATATTTCATAACATAATTTCACCACAAAATAATACATCATATTTCATTTACGGTCCCTTAGCTTAACAAAATAGGTCTTTCAGTACAAACTTTTTCCTTTATAATAAAGTACATAATATCATAACAACATAACATATACAAAACACATCTCGAATCTTCATAATCATGTATCTTCCAAAAAGCTAGTCATGATTAACCTATCATTTGTCCTTATTTGCTCCATGACCTGGAATACATAATTTAAAACAAAAATGAGGGTTAGACCTTGAGGTCTAGTGAGAAATCCTCGTTAGTTAAAAACCATCTTTTACAAACATTCAATACACATAATGCACATAAGAAATACCAATTATGACTCATGAATCATGTCTCTTTCCATTTCTTTCTCTTGGCCATATTAATTGGTTGCGAGCCAATTAATTAATTTACACCACTGTACTAAATACAGCCAACACCACTGTCCCTCTGTACAGCCAACTTTCACCGGTCCTAAGCCCGGCCAACTAGCACCCATGCAATGTAATACTCATATAAACACCATGTGCACAATATTACACTCATTCACATATATGTATTCCATTTGAAAACATTTCTAAATAAAATCTCACTCGTTTCGCTTATTTCCAAAATCCTTCCAAGCTATTACCAAGCACTCCAATTTCTTCAATCCAGTTTCACAGAATCTGTACCACATAAATACAAATATTTCTTTTAAAGACTAAAATCTCTAAAATCCTAAAATCCTCGACTCAAGTCGCAATCAACTACTGAGATACCCCATGTCGCAACACACTGCACCATGTCGCAACCAACTACTGCGACACAGTACCAAGTCGCAACCAACTATTGCGATAACTCCCTCATGTCGTAACCAACTGTTGCGACATAGCACCAAGTCGCAACCCACTGTTGCGACATCAATGAGCAAGTCGCAACTCAAGGTTGCGACATTCATGAAGATCGCAACTATCATCCATGTCGCAACCCACTATTGCGATATGCATGAATGTCTCAGTCCACTGTTCATCCTAAAACCCAGAAATTTAATCTTTTAAGCTATGCATGTTGCTGTAAATATGCAGATATGTTTAAGACTATTAACATAACCTAACCATATGCTCATATTTTCAAAAAACATCCCTAAATCATCAAAACCCATCCAAAAACTTACATAAAACTTTATCTAAACAAAAGGAGAGATTAAGAGGTTACATACCTTTAATCTTCACAAGATGAACCCTTTAATTTCAGCAACAATCTTGTCTTTCTTCTCCTTCCTTTCTACGCCTCTATCTCTCTCTTCTCTCTCTCAACCGAAAACACATACATACACACACACTTTGTTTTGATAGTTTTGCTAATCAAGTCTAAAGAGAGGACACCTCCTCCTAAGTGAGGTGATAATGGCGGTGATGGTGTGTGGTTTAGGTAAAATGACCAAACAAACCCTAGGCTTCACTCATTTGACAAAACACCCCCTTATACTTCCATATTAAAATTAAAACTTACCCCTTAACTTCTAACTCCATAAAATACTCAACTAACATTTATAAAACTAACTCCCAACCTTTCTTAAATTAAAATAATAACATTAAATAAATCACTGACATACCTGGTTATTACAACATCTCCCCCTTAAAAGAATTCCGTCCCGGAATTCAGTTAAGTGAACAGATAAGGGTATTTGGTTCTCATTTCTGACTCTGATTCCCACGTAGCATCCTGACCCCTATGATGTCGCCACTGTACATTCACTTGTCTGATCTCCTTATTCCGCAAAACCTTGACTTTACGGTCAACAATCGCTTCTGGTTCTTCCACATAATTCAGCTTTTCATCAACTTGTATATCTGGTAAAGACACTGCCTGATCTGGCGTAACCAAACACTTTCGAAAATTCGATACATGAAAGGCGTTGTAAATCCTGCTTAACTCTGGTGGAAGGTCTAACCTGTAGGCTACTTCACCGATCCTTTCTATGATTGCAAACGGTCTAATGTACCTCGGGCTCAGTTTACCTTGTTTCCCGAATCGAATGGCTCCTTTCCAAGGCGAGACTTTTAACATTACAAAATCTCCAACTTGGAACTCTATCGGTTTTCGACGTCGATCAGCATAGCTTTTCTGTCTGTCTTGAGCTACTTTCAATCTTTCCCGAATCTGAGTAACCTTATCCGCTGTTAACTGTACTATATCTGGTCCTGCTAACTATTTCTCTCCCACTTCATTCCAACACAGAGGCGTTCGACATTTTCTACCATACAAAACTTCAAACGGTGCCGCTTGTATGCTGGGATGGTAACTGTTGTTGTAGGCAAATTCAATCAACGGCAAATGCTTATCCCACGATCCCCCAAAGTCAACAATGCAAGCCCGTAGCATATCTTCTAAAGTCTGGATTGTCCTTTCACTCTGACCGTCAGTTTGAGGATGATATGTTGTACTTAACTTTATCTGAGTCCCCATTTCCTTTTGAAAACTTCTCCAGAATCTTGAAGTAAAACGACTATCACGATCAGAAATAATTGAGATTGGAACCCCATGTCGAGTTACTATTTCGTCTATATACAACTTGGCTAATCGTTCCATCGAATCAGTTTCTTTTATTGGTAGAAAATGTGCAGACTTCGTCAACCTATCGACTATCACCCAAATAGAATCAAATCCCTTCGGAGTCCTTGTTAGCTTTGTGATAAAATCTTTAGTAATCCGATCCCATTCCACATCGGTATTTCTAAACGTTGCAACTGACCAAACGACTTTTGATGTTCAATCTTCACCTTCTTACAAGTAGTACAACTTTCCACATATTTAGCAATGCTTCTTTTTATTCCTGGACACCAATAAAATTGCTTCAGATCTTTATACATCTTATTTGTACCTGGATGAATAGAGAATCGAGATTGATGAGCTACTTGAAGTACCCGATCACGTAAACCACCCAAACGAGGCACCCAAATTATGTTTCCCAGACACAAAAACCCATGATCATCTTTTACTAGCAATGCTGATAACCCCACTAACCGTTCTGATTTCAAATGTTCTTCCTGATAGGCTTCTATTTGACACTTCAGCAATTCATCGAAAATGTTAGGTAGCAGCTCAGCTCGTAGTGCAATAACCTTTATTGTTCCACTTCTTTCTTGACGACACAATGCATCGGCTACTACATTCGCCTATCCCGGATGATAAAGAATTTCATAGTCGTAATCATTCACCAGTTCTAGCCATCTTCTTTGCCTCATATTTAATTCCTTCTGATCAAAAAGATGTTGGAGACTCTTATGATCGGTATAAATTTGACATTTGGAACCATAAAGATAATGTCTCCAAATCTTCAATGCGAAGAAAACTGCTGCAAGCTCCATGTCATGCGTAGGATATTGCCTTTCATGATCCTTTAGTTGACGAGAAGCATAAGCTATAACCTTTCCACGCTGCATAAGTACACATCTCAATCCCAGTTTGAAAGCATCATTGTAAACAACAAAGTCATCGGAACCTTCAGGTAATGCTAGTATCGGCGCGCTGCAAAGTTTCTCTTTCAATATTCGGAATGCTTCATCCTGTTTTGCTTTCCATTCAAACTTCAGATTCTTTCGAGTCAGCTTTGTCAAAGGAGTCGCGATACGAGAGAAGTCTTTTATAAACTTTCGATAGTAACCGACTAAACCTAGAAAACTACGTACTTCGGTTGGCGTTCTCGGCGGTTCCCACTTTTCAATCGCTTATACTTTCATTGGATCAACTTGAATGCCTTTCACAGAATCTACATGCCCCAGAAACTGAACTTCCCGTAGCCAGAATTCACATTTTGAAAATTTAGCATATAACTTTTCTTTCTTCAATAGTTCCAGAATCAAACGAAGATGTTGTGCGTGCTCTTCCTTGGATCGGGAATAGATAAGTATATCATCGATAAACACAATAACGAATTTATCAAGATACGGCTTACATACCCGATTCATTAAATCCATAAAGGCAGCTGGAGCGTTCGTCAGTCCAAACGGCATTACCAAAAACTCATAGTGACCGTACCTTATGCGAAAAGCAGTTTTCAGAACGTCTTCTTCTTTAACCTTCAGCTGATGATAACCGGATCTCAGATCAATCTTGGAGAAATAACAAGCTCCAACTAATTGATCGAAGAGGTCATCAATTCTGGGAAGCGGATACTTGTTCTTGATCGTGCGCTTATTCAGTTCCCGGTAGTCAATACACATTCTCATTGAACCATCCTTCTTTTTCACAAACAAAACTGGGGCACCCCACGGCGAAGAACTCGGTCTGATGAAACCTTTATCGGATAGGTCTTGCAGTTGTGCCATCATTTCTTTCATCTCTGGAGGTGCCAGACGATAAGGTGCATGAGCTACAGGAGCGGCTCCAGGAATCAGATCTATACCAAACTCTACTTGTCTAACGGGCGGAAGACTATTCAAGTCTTCGGGGAAAATTTCTGGAAATTCACTAACAATCGGGATATCTTCCAACTTACTCTTCTCTAGCTTAGTATCTATCACATAAGCTAAGTAACTCAGGCAACATTTATTAACACACTTACGGGCTTTTATCATAGATATAAGACAAGACTGATGATTTCTACGATCACCATAAATCACTACCGACCCTTCTCAGGTAAGACAACATTTATTAACTTCTTATCACAAACTATGTTAGCTTGATTCTCAGCTAACCAATCCATCCCCACTACCACATCGAACTCCATCAAAGCTATAGGAAATAATTGTATCGGTACTCCGCACCATTCTATATTTATCACACAGCTATCAAATACTTCTTTAACCGACACTTGATTATCATTTGCAGTATCTACCATTAAAGCATGATCTAACACTTTAGGCTTTAAATGCATATAAGCAGCAAATGAAGGAGACACAAATGATCGATTTGCACCGGAATCAAATAACACCTTTGCACGTATAGAGTTTATTAGGAATGTACCTGTAACCACGTCCGGAGTTTCCTCCGCTTCTTTTGCTGTCATCTAAAATGAACGACCTCTTGTTCTTGCTGGTTCTAGTCTCGGTACTACTGGTCTGACACCCGTTGGTCTTACTGACGTACCAACCGATTGTATTCTCCCCAGTGGACAATCGGACTGAAGATGATCAGGAGAATTGCACGAGTAACAAAATCTAACTACTCGACAGTCTTTAGCAATATGACTAATCTTTCCACACTTATAACAGTTTCTAGGATCAACTTGACAACTTCCTTGATGAAAACGGTGGCACTTTGGGCAAGGTCTTTCAACTGATCGGAAAGGTGGACGGCTATCAAATCGCTGAAACCCGGACTTCTTCGGATCGTGTGGTGGCCCTTCCCATTTTCTCTTTCCCATACCTTTATCACCAGCATCCCTCCTATTATCTCGCTCCACATCTTCCGTGGCATCTACCGCGACTGAGAATGTATTGGGTCCTTTTGCAGTTACTAGCCTTCTGACATCTGAATTCAACCCGAAGATAAACCTTTCCATTTTCATTGCCTCTGTGGCAACGTAGTACTCCGTAAAACTAGATTTTTCTATAAAACGAGCAGTGTAGTCCCGAACATATAAATTTCCTTGCTGCAAGTTCATAAACTCCCCCTCTAGTTGTTTAACCGCTGCATGAGGACAGAACTGCTTCCTGAAAGCTATAACAAATTCTTCCCACGAGAAGGTAGAATATATGTCAGAACCTCCCGAGGAAATATGAGCTTCCCACCAGTATAAAGCATCACCTTTCAACATTGCGGCTCCATAAAGTACCCTATTCTCTTCCGCGCACTTACTAGTCTTGAAGATAGCTTCTATTTCCTTCAACCATCGCATAGCTTTCACTGGATCCCGGTCTCCTGAATAGGTCGGAGGCTTACAACTGAGAAACATTTTATAATCACACTTCTTCATGACTGGAACAACAGTAGGAGTAATAGGCATCTCTTCTTCATGTGTAGGGTATGGTCTTTCTGTTTCAGCATTATGAGTCTGGTTAAACATAGCCTGGATATTTGCATGTAATCTTCCCATTTCAGCCGCTAAGTCGTCTCTCGTAACAAACTCCGTACCGCTCCCCTGAACTCTGCCCCCAATTCTGCCTCTGCCTCTTTCTCCCCCTCTTCCCCTTCCTCCGGCTGTTGGATTGGATCTATTCGGATTTCCTCCTCCTTCCCGATTCGTTTGACTCGTACCACTTGCCATTCTGTTGATTCAGACAAGGTTAATATACACATAAGCACATACCCCATATAACAAGGTATTCCAGTCCAAACATGTACCTGTAAGATCACAATTACACTGGCCAGGTGTAATCTGAAATTACCTTAGATGATCTTCCTTCTACCTTTTTATATTTAACATCCCAAGGTTCTACAATAACAGGGACATCCTACTTCACATGCAGTTTAAGTCTAGGTACAGATACTAATACCTAAATCCCTTAAACTAGGGCTCTGATACCATCTGTAACAACCCGATTCCCATATACATACAAATAACATATATTTCATAACATAATTTCACCACAAAATAATACATCATATTTCATTTACGATCCCTTAGCTTAATAAAATAGGTCTTTCAATACAAACTTTTTCTTTTATAATAAAGTACATAATATCATAACAACATAACAGATACAAGACACATCTCGAATCTTCATAATCATGTATCTTCCAAAAAGCTAGACATGATTAACCTATCATTTGTCCTTATTTGCTCCATGACCTGGAATACATAATTTAAAACAAAAATGAGGGTTAGACCTTGAGGTCTAGTGAGAAATCCCCGTTAGTTAAAAACCATCTTTTACAAACATTCAATACACATAATGCACATAAGAAATACCAATTATGACTCATGCATCATGTCTCTTTCCATTTCTTTCTCTTGGCCATATTAATTGGTTGCGAGTCAATTAATTAATTTACACCACTATACTAAATACAGCCAACACCACTGTCCCTCTGTACAACCAACTTTCACCGGTCCTAAGCCCGGCCAACTAGCACCCATGCAATGTAATACTCATATAAACACCATGTGCACGATATTACACTCATTCACATATATGTATTCCATTTGAAAACATTTTTAAATAAAAACTCACTCGTTTCGCTTATTTCCAAAATCCTTCCAAGCTATTACCAAGCACTCTAATTTCTTCAGTCCAGTTTCACGGAATCTGTACCACATAAATACAAATATTTCTTTTAAAGACTAAAATCCTGAAATCATCGACTCAAGTCGCAATCAACTACTGAGATACCCCATGTCGCAACACACTGCACCATGTCGCAACCAACTACTGCGAAACTGTACCAAGTCGCAACCAACTATTGCGACAACTCCCTCATGTCGCAACCAACTGTTGCGACATAGCACCAAGTCGCAACCCACTGTTGCGACATCAATGAGCATGTCGCAACTCAAGGTTGCGACATTCATGAAGATCGCAACTATCATCCATGTCGCAACCCACTATTGCGATATGCATAAATGTCTTAGTCCACTGTTCATCCTAAAACCCAGAAATTTAATCTTTTAAGCTATGCATGTTGCTGTAAATATGCAGATATGTTTAAGACTATTAACATAACCTAACCGTATGCTCAGATTTTCCAAAACATCCCTAAATCATCAAAACCCATCCAAAAACTTACATAAAACTTTATCTAAACAAAAGGAGAGATTAAGAGGTTACATACCTTTAATCTTCACAAGATGAACCCTTTAATTTCTGCAACAATCTTGTCTTTCTTCTCCTTTCTTTCTACACTTCTATCTCTCTCTTCTCTCTCTCAACCGAAAACACATACACACACACATACACTTTGTTTTGATAGTTTTGCTAATCAAGTCTAAAGAGAGGACACCTCCTCCTAAGTGAGGTGATAATGGCGGTGATGGTGTGTGGTTTAGGTAAAATGACCAAACAAACCCTAGGATTCACTCATTTGATAAAACACCCCTTTACACTTCCATATTAAAATAAAAACTTACCCCTTAACTTCTAACTCCATAAAATACTCAACTAACATTTATAAAACTAACTCCCAACCTTTCTTAAATTAAAATAATAACATTAAATAAATCACTGACATACCTGGTTATTTCACTTAGCAACCAATCTAGCCTTATTTCAGACTACAACACCCGACTCATCTTTCTTGTTTCTGAACAACCATTTTGTTCCAATTATTGATTTTCCTTCAGGCCTTGGAATTAGTCTCCAGACTTTGTTTCTTTCAAACTGTAGCAATTCACCATGCATTGCTAAAATCCAGTCTGGATCCTCTAGAGCTTCAGTGGCTTTCTTAGGTTCAATTATACTTAGAAATCGTACAAACATTGCTTCATTTGATGTTGCTGATCTAGTCTGCACTCCCACTGATGGATCTCCTATCACTTGATGAATAGGATGTTCTTTTGTCCATTTGTTTGAACTTAGAAGCACATCAATATCTGATAGGTTGTTGTTTGTATCATTCTCATCTGTAACAGCATGTAATTTTGAACTATCCCTTTGAGGTGTGACAATCAAGTCTGGATTCTGAGTAGTAAAGTCAGAATTCTAAACAACTTGTTCAGAGTTATGAGTACCTTGTTTAGAATTCCGTGTGCCTTATTCAGAATTGTAAGTACCTTGTTCAGAATTCTGAATACCCTGTTCAGAATTCTGAGTACCAGACTCAGAAAAATCACTTGTATTTACTAAAATTGGACATTCCTCAGATGGACCAGAATCAGAAATTACAGTTGTTTGAACCTCTGAACTTCCCTTTTTCATTTCTTGAACCATTTTAGGATTTTCAAAATATGCATAAGATTCAGAAGTTAGTTCCAGAAATGCATCTTTAAACAATAAATTGAGTTCTGAACAATTAGGATTAGAATTTGTGTTAGCTCCAATCTGTCTGTTTATGAAAGTAGTGAAAAATAGGCTAAGTATAGAGGTCTCCAACAGAGGCTCTTCCGAGACATCAAGAAGACCGAAGGGAAGAAACGAAAGAAGACCGCTCACAGAGGACCGTGTCGCAGAACCTCTGTCGCCTTTGACAGAGCCTCTGCGGTATAAAGAAGACTTAGAAGAATCAACAAATATCTTTCTACTGTTCCAGGATCCTATCAACCACTTGCACAAGGCGTGCCCTGACAAATCTCCACGTGTCAAACTCTGATAGGGCTCTATGCAAGTTGATATCTATGCATTAAATACACGTAGTACCTGCTACTGTTCACACTATCCTGTCTACTGTAGCTTTAGTCCTTATTGTCTAAAGTCTGTCATATCTTTAGTAGTATAAATAGAAGACTCATGTTGAGTTCTTCTATTAACAAGAATTATTATTTAAGCTACGCACAAACACACACACCAGCAGATTTCTTGTTGAACCTTCAAATGTTCTTGGTGTTCTTGCTAATATCAAATACAGTGAATCTTTGAGATATTTATCTGTCATTTACATATTGCTTATTTGATATTGTGTGTTATTCTACCTCAGTATAATCTTTCAGTTCTTTAAATACGCTTCCGCAATATATCTTATCTGAACTATCTAAAAGAATCATCATTGTTAAGCAAAACAGGACCCAACAATTAGTATCAGAGCAAACCTTGATTTTCAATATCGAGGGATCCACTCTAACAATGATCTTTGGTAGAAACTTGGAGTATTTTTAACCTATTCTTCATATTATTCAAATAGCTTCTGTTTTTCTGCCATTTTCGATTCATTCGAACTTTGGTAAACTTATAGAACCTGTTTTTCTGGTTAAAACTCCATTTTAGTGCACTGTTTAAAAGTTCTTAAGCTTAGAAACGTGATAAGAAGCATCCACTTCATATTCTAAAAAGTATGTTGTTCATACCCTATTTTCTGGATATTTTTCTCTCTCAAAGTGACAAACACAGACAACTTCTTCACTGCTGGTTCTTTAACCAAACCACCCACTCTTCTTAGAGATGAGTACACTCAATGGAAGATACGAATGATTCACTTCTTCGAGGGTACTGATAAAGAACTCGTATACTATCTCAGAAATCCTCCTTTCGTTCCCATGATCACAGTACCTCGTGTTCCTGCCACAGACGACACACCAGAAATCCCTGAAAACGAGAAACGAAAGACCCAGGATAAATGGTCCGATCCTGATTGGGCAAAATATGAAGTTGCTCAGAAAACAAAGAGACTTTTTATTATGGACATTCCCAACGACCTTTTCCAATCCCTAGATGCATGTGAATCTGCATATGATCTATGGAATGAACTGGAAAAACAACTAGAAGGGGGGGCCAAAACCCAGAAGAACCGCAGAGCTCAATACATAAATGAATACTATGCCTTTAAAGCTCTGCCGACAGAATCTCTGCAGACAACTTATGATCGGTTCAACTCTCTAATCAACAAATGCAAGAAGTTCGGAATCCACAGAACCTCTGAAGAAAACAATGTCATGTTCCTGAAAAGTCTAAATGAAGAATGGCTCCAGTTGTCTATGTCTCTGCAAACAAATCAAGACATAGATTCCTGGACTCTATCAGACCTCTATGGAACATTGGTAGCCCAAGAGCCTCAGGTAGCACAAACAAAAGCCCAAATCATTGCACCCCTTGCACTAGTTGGTAAGACTACAGAGGCTAAAGAGAAACCGAAGAAATAAAAAGCCGTGGAGGAAAAGAAGGAGAAGAAGAAGAAAATCTTGATCATGAACAGTGAAGAAGAGATGGAAGTGGACGAAGAAGAAACTACTCTTGCCTCAATAGCTAAATCATTAGCTCTGTTAACAAGAGAATTCAGCAGAGGCTACCAGAAGAAGTCTGGAAATGAACGCTACGATCGAGAAAGAGAAGGGTCGAACGACAGAACTGACAGAAATGGTGATCGATAGAGGTCAAACGACAGAACTGACAGAGGTGGTGACCGACAGAGGTCAGACGACAAAGTTCGCAACACTCCACAGAATCAAGAATGTTACAAATGTGGTAAGCCAGGTCACTACGCTAATGAATGCAGGACTGACAGAAGTGGTGACCGACAGAGGTCAGACGACAAAGCTGGAAACACTACACAGAACCAAGGATGCTACAATTGTGGAAAGCCAGGCCACTACGCAAATGAGTGCAGGAGCAAGTCAAACCGCCCTCAGAGGGATTCCGCATTCTACAAAAAGAAAGCATAATATTATGCTCAGAAGTCACTCATGGTGAATAAAGAAATCCGGGAATCAGATACATCCTCTGACGAAGGAGAAATGAAGAACGCCCTATTCTGTGGCATGACAGAAGTCAGCTCCGACTCCGATAGTGAGGTATCCACTTCTAACACTAACACTAATATAACAGAAGCTGATTTGCTTAAACTTAACATTGAATACACTGAACTTAAAGAAACCTGCAAAAGTGTTCAGAAGAAGCTCACCTTCTATGAGAGAGAAACTAGACTTCTAACTCAAGAAAAAGCTAAAAAAATTCAAGAAAAGGAAGAAATTGAAACGAACTGGAACAAAAAATTAAATCCTTTAAAAGAAAAGATTTCTGAACTTAATTCTTCTTTAAAAGCAAAATCTAAAGAACTTATGGACGTTGAATGCGATAGAATGAATATCCTAGCTCTCAAACATTATTTTCAAAAGGAAATAGAAGTCCTCTGTCAAGATTTACTTAGAAGAGATCTTTTAATTAAAAAATATCAAGATGCGCAGAAGGTGTACGAGAAAATAAATACACAAATAGGGAGACGGGGAATTGGCTTCTGTGATATAGATCCATATACTGGAAAGAAAAGAAACAAGTCTCTGTCCTCTCTATTCCATATTGGAGATACAAGAAAACCTGGTTTCCAAATTTACTCTCTGTAAGTAAAAGGCAAAAAGTCTTTGGGGAACCTCATACGAGGAAACCTCTGAAGATGACAAATGTGTGGTTTGAAAACACAGATTTGTCACCTTCAATCTCTGCCAAAAGAGAGTCTAAACCTAAGAAATATCTGAAAACTAAAGATCAGATAGGATTCTTCAAGTTTGGTAACCCAGAGACTCAAACACAAGTTGCCTTTGTCTGCATGATTAACTCTTAAAAGTAATTATCGGCAGAGGCACCTGAGTTCAAGCCAAATGATTCAGAAGAAAAACTTGATATCTCTGAAAACCTATGTACACCTTCCATTGATCAAAATCTCTCTGAAGAAACCTTAACAAATACTTCTGTTGACTTGGAAGAAAGTGAGTATGACACATACTCTGAAAGTCCAGCCTCTGTCGAAAGAGAACTAAGTGACTCAACCTCTGTATATATGAGGATGACTCATCCTCTGACGAATCTGAGACTAACTCTAAGTCAGAGATAGTACCTTGTGACACAGAGGATTTTAAACTATCCTCTGAAGTTCTTAACAGGACTATTTCTCCCAAGGAGAAAATCACAAGAGTTCCTATCTGTCCAGACTTTTTGGACATGTGTATACAAGCCAAAACCTCTCTTGAGCTTGAGAAATTTAAACAACAGAAGGGTAAATGGGCTAAAAATAACCAATCTTTTTCTTCTATGACAGTGAAACCTGCAGAAGTTCACCACAGAAGGGAGACACAGAAGGCAGCTCACAACAAAGGATTTTGCAAACAACAATCTAGCCTACATAGGTCTTCTTGTAATAGGAAGTCAAATGGTAGGACAGAATGTAATGCCTCTGTGCCCCCATTTAATGTTTTTAATGAAAAATTCAAGCACATTCATTATTGTCATTGCTTTGATCTCATGCTTAAATTAAACCAACACTTCTTAAGTCCACACTGTTTCCTCTCTGTACCCAAAAAGAATGCTAAATACAAGAGTAAGAAGAAACAAAATGGTTATTCAGAAGAAAATAAAACAAAGACCAAGAATGCTAAGGCAAACTTGAAGACCCCTAACAAAACTGGACCCATTTGGATATGGGTACCTAAAACTCTCTGATTGTCTTGCAGAAGCAGTATGTGTCGATCTGGTATCTAGACTCCGGATGCTCGCGACACATGACTGGCGACAGAGGTCTATTATCCACATACAAAGAAAAACTCGATGGTGGATCCGTGACCTTTGGCGACAACCAAAAGGGGTACATTAAAGGCTATGGAGTCATAAAGAAAGAGAATATAACCGTATGCAAAGTTGCATATGTGGATGGCCTTAAACACAATCTTCTCAGTGTTAGCTAACTTTGCGATACGGGTTTCGACGTGATGTTCAAAAGAACCTTCTACTCTCTACAAAGTGAGGACACAGGAATCGAACTTCTGCGAGCCGAAAGAAGAGGCGGTCTATATCTCATGAACTTCAATCCAAGAACAAGAAAGACAAAATCTGCCTTGTTGCATGCAAAAGCGAAGAAGCCTGGTTATGGCATAACAGGTTATGCCACTTAAACTTTCATACTCTAGATAAACTTGTAAAACTCGATCTAGTCAAAGATCTGCCAAATGTTAAGTTTAATAAAGATCATTTGTGCTCTCCTTGCGAAATGGGAAAACTCAAAAGAGCTTCCCATAAAGGCAAGACTGATGTGTCTTGCCCTAGGCCTTTATACATGCTTCATGTTGACCTCTGCGGTCCAATCACTACACAGAGCCTAGGTGGCAAGAAATATATACTTGTTTTGATCGACGAATACTCAATATTTACATGGGTTGAATTTGTCAGAAAGAAATCAGATGTTCCAAACATTCTGATAAATTTAATGAAAAGAATCCAAGTTCTGTATGAGTGCAGGATTTAGAAACTAAGAAGCGACAATGGCACAGAGTTCAAAAACTCCGTCATTGAAACCTATCTTACAGAAGAAGGCATATCACAGAACTTCTCTGCTACACGCACCCCACAACAGAATGGCATGGTTAAACGAAAGAACCGCACGCTTGTGGAGGCTGCATGAACTATGCTGACAGCATCTGGATTACCAATATCTTTTTGGGCAGAAGCAGTATCAACCGCATGCTACACCCAAAATCGATCAACCATTGTAAAGAGGCACATCAAGACACCGTATCATTTGATCAACAAAAGGCGACCAAACATCAAATTCTTTCATGTATTTGGATGCAAATGCTTCGTCTTAAACGATAGAGAAGCAAGAGGAAAGTTTGAGGTGAAAGCAGATGAAGGAAAGTTCATAGGATACTCTGCCACTTCAAAAGCTTACAGAGTGTACCTTCTGAAGTCTCGATTCATCATAGAAAGCATCAATGTATCTTTTGACGATTCCTTTCAGAAGACTTCTGAACAAATCAGTTCAGAACTCGGTCTAAAGAAGGAATCCTCTAGCATCTCAAAGACAAGAGAAGAAGACTTAAATCTTCTATTTGAAGAGATGTTCCATGATGATATTGATCCCTCTGCTGGAGCCATCAGAGCCTCTGGAGAAACATCTTCTGCAAACCAGACTAAGTCAGGTATATCTCTAACTAGTCCATTAAATACTTCATCCTCTTCTGTGAATCATACAGACGCACATGCTGAGGGGAGCGAACAGAAGCTGTAGATAATACAACTAAGGATTCAACTACAGAGGCTCCTAAAATACCTACTCCAGCGACTACAGAGGAATCAATACCAGAGGAGAACGAAGACGCAGTCCTTACTTCCTCAGAGGAACAAATTCCAGCTCTAATTCCAATCCTCCCACGAGTTGAAGAACCAAGCATAAGCACAGAAGTACCATCAACAACAGAGGTTGCACCAGAACCGCAGTGTGCAACCACAAAAGTTAATCTTGATGACTCAAATGACCATCTTCCAAGAACAACACGCTGGACGAAAAGCATCCTCCAAGCCTTATAATCGGTGATCCTTCTGAAAAGGTCAAAACAAGATCAGCCACTGCTAATTTTAGTTTATTTACAAATTTTATCAGTGTGAACGAGCCAAAAAGAATCTCTAAAGCCCTAGATTATCCAAACTGGGTAGATGCTATGCGAGAAGAGCTTCTATAGTTTGAGAGAAACAAGGTATGGACCCTATTACCTCTGCCATGAGGGAAACAAGCCATAGGGACAAAATGGGTCTTCAGAAACAAGAAGGACGAGGATGGGGTGGTCATTAGAAACAACGCAAGATTGGTGGCCAAAGGATATCGCTAAGAATAAGGCATTGATTACGATGAAACTTTTGCCCCCGTCGCACGACTCGAAGCAATAAGGATCTTCTTAGCCTTCGCAACCCACAAAGGTTTCAAAGTCTTTCAGATGGATGTAAAATCTGCCTTTCTGAATGGTGAAATCCAAGAATAAGTATATGTCCAACAGCCATCAGGGTTTGAAAGTTCCAAGTACCCAAAATATGTCTATTATCTCGACAAAGCTCTGTATGGACTGAAACATGCTTCAAGAGCATGGTACGAACGGCTTTCAACTTTTCTTCTCAATAATGATTACGACAGAGGTACGACAGATACTACTTTGTTTTACAAAAGAAAAGGTGATGAGATTCTGCTTGTATAGATTTATGTGGATGACATTATTTTTGGGTCTACAAATGCACAACAGTGCAAAGATTTCGAAAAACTCATCCAGAGTGAGTTTGAAATGAGTATGAACGGAGAATTAACTTTCTTCCTCGGACTCCAAGTAAAACAATCATCAGAGGTAATTTTTATAAATCAAGCTAAATATGTCTCTGACATACTTTCAACATACAGTCTCTTTGATGCCTCTGTAATGAAGACCCCAATGGCCACTGGAAATAAATTATTCTCAGATCCAAATGGCACATATGTAGAGTGCAAACTCTACAGAGGTATGATTGGGTCCCTTTTAGACTTAACCGCAAGTAGACCTGACATAATGTATGCCACATGCCTTTGTGCAAGATATCAAGCTAACCCAAAGGAATCCCACTATATTGCTGTAAAGAGGATCTTCAGATACCTTAAAGGGACCAAAAATCTTGGACTCTGGTGTCCGAAGAACTCTGATTTTGGTCTTAAGGCATACACAGATTCAGATTATGGAGGATGCAAGCTTGATCGAAAGAGCACCTCTGGGAGTTGTCAATTCCTGGGAGGTAAACTAGTCAGCTGGACTTCGAAGAAGCAGAACTGTGTGTCTACATCTACAGCAGAAGCAGAATATGTTGTTGCTGCTAGCTGTTGCTCTCAAGTTCTAGGGATGAAAACTCAGCTCAAGTACTATCGGTACAATATATACAAGATTCCCATCCTCTGTGATTCCAAAAGTGCCATAGCCATCTCTGCCAATCCTGTACAGCACTAAAAAACAAAGCATATCGACATCCGTTACCACTTTCTAAAGCATCATGATGAATATGGCACAATAGAAATGCACTTTGTGTCCACTGAATACCAGCTTGCAGACTTATTCACCAAGGCACTAGATGAGAAAAGATTCCTTTTCTTGGTGGGTAAGTTGGGAATGATTAACTTAAGTTAAAACCTCTGTAAGTAAGATCTGATCTTCTGTAAATATGTATATACATCTATTTTTTGTTGTTTTGTTTTCTGGTATGTAAATTCTCCACAATCAAAAGTTCTACAATTCACAGAGCCTCTGTGGGTCTGCTCATAACCTCTGACGATCTAAACAGAACCTCTAGTTAACTTGACCTATGTTTTATACAACACTTATCTCATTTGATCCAAGCATAGGTCAAGGGGAAGCAGGAGAAGTCCTTGAACTAATCTACAGAAGTTGTAAGATCAAGGGGGAGCAAAAGGAAAAGTGACGACCAATCACAACCCACAAAAGTAAGGGTTTTGCAGAGTTCAGAAGAGTCAAAATGTAAGTATCTCGTACAAAACAGTTTTTGAAAACAGTTTTCTAGGACACAAAATTCAAAATATGTCCTAAAACTATTGCTGAAGACATTTCGAACTTTAAATGATCAAAAAGAATTATGGGCTTTTCATTATTAGAAATTTAAGGTCATAGAGCCTCTGCTGAGCTCACCAGAGGCTCTGCTAGAGAAAAGCTCTATGATCATAATTTTCTAATGGAAACTCTATCGATCAGTTTGAATGTCCACTCAAAACGAGCTCTCTCGTACAAATGCACACTTTGAGACTCAAAAGTTTTTGGTCACAGAGTTCTCTCCACTAAAAGAAATTCTGTTGACCAACAAGCAATTTAAAAGGAATTTCCTGCACAAAACCTCTATCAAAAACAATTTTTCTAGGACACCAATTTCCAAATAAGTCCTAAAAACATTGTTAAAAACAATTAAAAACTTGGATGATCAAAATATTTTATGAATTTTTAGTTATTAGAAATTTTCTCTCATAGAGGCTCTGCCAGGCCCAACAGAGCCTATGAACCTCTGTGGATAAAATTTCTATACTAAAGTTCTATCGATCCTCTTCAATGATTTTTTAAACGTTTTCGGTAAAGGTGCAAGCATCAGAGGACATAAAAAGCAAGTTTTAAACCACAGAGCTTCTGTCACAACAGAGGTTCTGTCGTTTTCTGATACTTAGGGAAATTCTGTAACAATAACGGTAATATACTGCGAGTGAAAATCTTCTGAAAGTTTAAAAGCTCACGCGCCAAGCTTTAATGGGCCGCGCACGACGTCCCGTCGTACTCTGACACTGCTGACGTGTCGCATTTCCATTGGACGTACATGACACACGTTCTCCTGGAAAGTTGAACCAGCCGTATACACTCAATTATGGACCCCAAATTTTATTCACTTTCATATATTTAACCCTTCAGATTCTACCGTTATCCCCTCAGTATAAAACCCAAGTTACCAATCCTTCACAAACTTTACGAACTTACTCTCTCTTCTCCGGCGAACTTGTGCTAAAACCTGCAACTTCCAAAAATTTCTCTTTTCTTTCACATTCAAGAAATGACTTCCTCTTCACATTCTCCGGCGAACTCCCCTGTTCACTCCCCTGCTCACTCCGAGCACTCTTTAAATCCCACAAGAGTCCAAAACCTGGACCAAGACAACTCCGACGATGAAACAACCTTTGCTCCGACCACCCACCTACAAAAATTCATAGAGCATGAACATTATGAAAATGTTCTTCCTCTAACACCCAACAACCACTACCTTGTACCATCCAAAACCGCTTTTGGAAAACAACATGGAATCCTATTGAACATTCTGGAGAATCACTATCTCTTTCCTCTACTTTCAAAGAATGTTGATAAAATCCCTGCCAGATACCTTAACCAATTCTGGCATAGCTGTTATTATGACCCTGAAGACAGACAAATCAAGGGTTACATCTCAAAGCCTGACAAATCTGAACACATCGAGCTCGCCTTCAATAGAACCATGTTTTCTCTCGAATTTAGTCTTCCCACCAGAGGGCTACCAGGTCTGAAGAAATATGCTGAAGATCCTACAGACGAAGAGCTCTGCCGTTTTGCTGAGAGCCCGGGCTACAATACACATCTAAAGAAACGAAACGACTTCCGCAGAGGCAGATTCCCACCTCTGTGAAATACACTCTTTTTGATTCTAAACAGGTGTTTGACAGGAAAAGGTGGGTAGTCCAGATCAAACATCTCACCAAATCATGGCCATAATGTACGGAGTATATTATGACATACCTCTGGACTACAACAGCCTGATGATGCAGGAAATGGTCAACATAATCGACTGCATAATCTCCTCCACTAAGGCAAAGGAAGAATCGAGCAAAGAACTTCCACCTCTACAATACCAGAGGATTCTAGGTGTCCTAATAGAACCTCTGCTACTTAAACAGAAATGGCCAATGGAAGGACCTACTGTAAAAACCTACCTTTGGCAAGAAACAATCCAATAGAGCATGTAGAGGGATACCCATTCTGCAAACCTCTGCCAAAGAAACTTCTGGAATATGCTTCGGATGAGACCCTTAAGTTAGAATACATACGTGATCATAGGACTCCAACACCGAGTCCTGTGACACCCCCACGTTTAGGTGTCCCCATAGGAACCCCGGTTGCAGAACGTATGACAGATAAAGAATGGGCAAAGGCTTACGCAAAACACGAACAGGTACAAACCAGATTCCAAGAACAACGAGCCTCTCTAACCTCTGCTTCAACCAAAAAGACCTCTACCACACCCACCAAACCAAAGGTCTCCAAGGCTAAGAAACCCACAGAGGGCACATCTACTTCTGCTGCTCAAACCCAACAGTCTCCACCACCTGCAACAGAAGTTGGATCTTCTGCACCTCCCTCTCCAAAGGAAAAGAAGAAAAGAAAAACAAAAGCCTCAGAGGAAGGTGCACCCAAACCCAAGAGAAGGAAAAGCAAGAAGAAAGCAAGAAAGCCTCTCTCTCCTATGCAACCAATCGCAGAAGAGGAAATGATAGAAGAAGCTGCTCAAGCATCACCTCTGCTATCACCCACTCCTCTTAATTTTGTAGAGGAAGAAAGAACGGAAGACAATCAGGGTGATTTCAACTCTTTCCTTGAGCACCCTGATATCGCCAACACTCTAGACACCTTTGGATGGACTGCAGAAGCCCTCTTCCATGAGCCTACAGAGCACCAGACTTCAGAATCGCTTCTGATTTAGATGAAGATGATGAAACTTCTAGAGATATGCAGGTTGGGACTCCAGAAGTAGTACAGAACCCCTTTCTCCAGCCTGGATATGATGTTCATAGACAAAGTCCAGCAGAAGTAATCTCTGCCGCTGAAGGTATCCAGGCTCTGCACCCCCATGTACAAAGACTATTTGGTTCACATCCAATATACGACTCTTTTGCTACAAGGTGTTAGAGCATTATTGTATTCAAGATTTACTGTAAAGTCAATGTACTGCATTAGTCCATGTTGTATTGCTTTGCCTTTATACCTTGTATGTTATGGGTATAAATAGGCTTGTCTAGTTCATAGTTAGATAACAATCAACAACTATCTGTAACACTAGTAGCATTTGTCATTTACTCTTTAAAGATCAATATGTGGAATCTGTTGAATTGATTGAAATCAGTTCTGGTGATGAAGGTGATGATCTGGCAAGAGAATATGATCAGTATTGGAAAGTAAAGGAGGAAGCAGAATCGTTCGCATTGCTTACTTATGAACCAGAGGATCAAGGTGTTGGGTTCACACAAGATGAGGTAGACATACTAACTGAAATTTATGGGCCACAAACTCCTGAGGAAATAACTGTAAGTCCTATACATTCACCTGAACATATCTCAAGTACCTTTATACCTGTTCAATCTGATGTTACACCTTTATCTTTTAACCTAAACCAACCCAGTTCAACTCAAACCACTACACCAGTTTATGAACCAATTCCAACTTCTGAATCCATTCCCATTCAACCTGAATCACAATCCTTTCATGATCCATTTTTAAAAGAACCAAAACCTGAAGATACTGAACCTCCATCTTCTACACCTTTAGTACCACCTGTCATTCCTACTCATGACGAAGCTGGTCCTTCCAATACAGTTGATCAACCTGGTCCATCATCCTCACGGAGCAGAAAATTGTCTGAACTTGAACAGCGTGAAAGAACTTTGTATTTGAGAACACCATTCTTGAAAGAGTCTGAAAGAAGACTGTTTGTGCACAGAATCAGAAGTTTGAATCCCTACGCTGTGTTGGGAATTACTGATCAGACAGCCGAATACAAGTTCGAGTATATGTACTTTCTGAGAGACAAGATCCAAAAGAAAAGAGAAGTGAGGAGCAAGAAATTAATTGTGACTATAAAGGAGGTAACTGCCAGATTGTATTACAAAATGTGGTATCCAGAGTTTGTTGTTCAGAGGCAGGATTGTAGGGATTACAGATTCTCTGAAGCTGATTTTTGTCACCTAACGATGGAAGATTTTGAGTTCATGTATCATCATTTCAGAGATCTTCATATCAGAAGGGAAAACGTGACTCTTGCATTGAGTGCCATCAAAAGGTTTTTGAGAAGACACGTCTTGTTCACACAGTGTCATGATTTACAAATGGCCGTAGAGAGTTATCAACCAAGAGTTAACTTGTTGAGGCCTAATCAAGATTTGCCTGGATTAATGAAGATGGCACTATTTGCTGTGATTGGAGAGCCAGAGTTTGGTGTTGTGTTCAGAAGTGGTGGAAATAAGATATTCATTCGGTTTAATGAGTTGGAAAAGTATTCTGACGGTACGCTCAAGATTGTAAGACTTTAGTTGATAGAAAAGCTCAAAAGACATGATTCTGAACGAAAAGTTACTTGGATGTCTTCAATACCTAGAAGAGTTTTGTCAAGAGCCATTGAAGAGATAGATGAAAGATTGAATTTCAGAATGGCATTGCAAAGAATTGAAACGCATCTTGGGTTTCGAAGAAGAAGAAGACCATTTCTGCCTTGATAGCTAAGGGGGAGATTGTTAGGGCATTATTGTAGCTATCAAGACAGTATTAATATCTTGTACTGTTCTTCTTAGTAGAGGCATGGACATGTCATGGCCCTACTATATAAAGAAGACTCCTTTATAATTTCCACAACTCTTGTAACACTTGTAGCATTTGTCATTTACTCTTTAAAGATCAATATATGGATGACTAGTGGTCTCTAAAAAAACAAAAATCTTTTGAGATCAAATGTAATGAGCTTTCCGTGAAAATCTCTGAACTAGAAAAGATTTTGGAAAAAGAAAGGAAAATTTTCACGGAAAAGAAAAATCTCTTTGAAAAGGAAAGTAAAACCCTTAAAAAGAAAAATATGGAAATTTTCAAAGAGATTACTGATAAAAGAAAGTTTTTGGAAAAAGATTTTGAATCGGAACGCGAATATTTTGAAGATACGATTCTTAATCTTACCAAAAGATTATCTGGTTTATCAGCTGATATTATGAAGGATCAGTTGATCAAATCTGATCTCCAAAAGAAATTTGATCTAATTTCTAAAGAGAAAAATGTTTTAATATACAAAGTTAAAGAACTTGAAGACGTCATTTTTAAATTTGATGTCTCAAAGCAGACCAGTCATAATTCTATCTTTCAGACTCCATTTGTTAATTCAAATGATTCTGAATGTTCTTTTAAAACTGCTTCAAGTTCAAGTTTTAAAAACATTCCTTCTAAACAATTTAATAGATCAACTGATTTTTCAAAAGATCAGATTCGTTCAACAAATCTCTTCTATAATCGTTTGCTTGATAAATCGGATAAGGATTCAAAAGTGCCTAAAGTTAATACTTCCAAACCTGAAGAAGTTCCAGTCTTCAAAAAGGTGAAGATGGAATGGAGAGTCAAAGGCACAACGATTCCAAAGAAAGATGTGCCAAAATCATATGTGTCCACATCAAATGCCAAGAAGAACAATGCGCCAAAAGGTAAATCTTCTGCTAAACCTAATCCTATTCATTCTGTAAACAATTTGATTAGGTTGGCACATAAGAAAATTTGTTGTTCTTACTGTGGATCAAATGATTTTGTACATAAAGATTATACTTCTTATTGGTACGGTACTTAAAGTATTCCTTCTAAGAAATTTACACCTAACACACTAAGACCCAAGTGCCGTTGGGTACCAAAATCTGCTTAATCTGTTTTGCAGGTTCATCATGTGTTGTGCTGATTTGGAAATATATATACCAAACACATGACTGAAAACAGAAGAGAAGCGGTGAATTTTTTTAAGAAGAGTATTTGTACCATTAGGGGGGAGCAAATATAATGGTTTCTAAACACATCAGTTTAGAACCCGGATTTCAACGTCTTTGGTTTCTGAATACATCAGTTCAGGACCCGTGCTTCAACGACTATGGCTTCTAAACAATTCAGTTCAGGACCCGTACTTCAAAGTCTAAGACTTCTAAACAAATCAGTTTAGAACTCATACTTCTCAGGTGATATCCTTAATTGTTACATCTTTTTGTTTCAAGGAACAAGTGGTGAAAGGTAACATTACATTATGTTTTATTTCTACTGCTTTGAATGTTTGAGTCTTAACAAATTTAATTCAATGAGATGAATTTTTTTAATTTTCATTCAATGAATGAAATGTGTGTCAAGGTGATTTTACAAGTATTTTTGTATTATCTGAGTTACATTTGTTTCAACTTTCACTTTTGAAATAAATCGAAAGGTCAGCAAAACATGAATGAAATTATTCTGAATGCTCAAAATTATGGAAATCTGGACTTATATAGAATATAATGCTCAAAAAGTCTTTTTGTCAAAATGATGGATGGAAACGAAAATATGGGGGAAGCATTATGTTTTTAGAACCAAGTGATTGAGATGCATCAAGTAAATAAATAACTATCATTTAGTTTAAAAGTTTGTACCTGTGGCCTTTCTGGTTTGGGAGAGTAAGTCCTAAGGGGTGCTCGACACCTAGTCCCTAAGATCAACTGGTCTGGGATCGGCTGACCCAAATCCTGCTATAGAACCAGATAGAAAGCTATGTTCTACTGGTACAAATGGGTTTAAGATATATCGATGTGGCCTTTCTGGTTTGGGAAATGAAGTTCTAAGGGGTGCTCGACACCTAGCACCTAAGGCCAAGTGGTCTGGGATCTGCTAACCCAAATCCTGCTATAGAACCAGATAGAAAGCCATGTTTAACGGTGTATCTTATTCTTACTAAACTTTTTGATTAAAAGATGCTAATGAGCACAATATTAAAAGATGCCAATGAGCACAAAATCAAAAGATGCCAATGAGCACAAAATTAAAAGATGCCAATGTGCACAAAATCAAAAGATGCCAATGAGCACACATCTCTTGACACTTGGGGAAAATACAAAGTCGAGATAAACCTGTAAATTTGTGAAAATCCTGATTTTGAACAAATAGTGTGAGTAGAGCAAAGTATTCTTATATGTTTTAGAATTGCATATGCTTGAAGCTAATCATATTTCGAATGCTAGCACACCAAATAGATTTAATAAAGGGGTTGAAACTGAACATTATTAACTTAATATGCAATGATGACTTGTATTTGAATCCAAACACATGCATTTGATTTCATTTGATTGAAAAATCTGGTATACTTCATTAAGTTGGATTTCTTTTGTAAAGTTTTCAAATGATCAAATGTTAGTAGTTATAAAATGTGGTTCAATGAATTTTATATTCCTTGTATAAATGTTTTCATTAATGCACTGTATTTGAAATGAATATCTTTAATGAAATATATGCATACTTTCAGGGGGAGAAAACAAATTGCTCCAGAATTCTTATTTTGAGGGGGAGCAAGGTTATTCATTAAGGAGGAGATTGTTAGTACTACTCAGAGATGCGACTGAAATTGAAAAAGGTTTTCGATGATCATGATGCTCACTATCATCGAAAAAGGGGGAGAAATGTTTAATTCAATTTCATGTCGAAGATAATTCAAGATCATGTGAAGTCTGAAATGTTGCTGAATTTGGTTATCTTAGTTCTGAGCGTTTCGGAATGTGCTTACACCTAAAAGTTCAACAATACAGATGATTTCACATCCTTCTATCCTTCATGATACGAATTCTCATGGTTTCGAACCCTACTTGATTCGAATTCCGTTGATTTCGTACTTGCCTTAATCCGGGTTCCTTGATTTCGCACCCTTATTGATTCAAATCCCATGGTTTCGAACCCTTATTTATTCGAATCCCATAGTTTCGCACCCAACATGATACGGATTCCATGGTTTCGTATCCAACTTAATACGAAACGGATGGTTTCACACCCTTCTTAGTACGGATTCCATGGTTTCGCACCCTTCTTGGTATGAATCCCCATGGTTTCGCACCCTTCATCATCTGAATTGATGGTTTTGGATCCTTAAAGTTAATACGAGAACTAAGGTTCTTGCATCAAGAAGGATATAAGAAGTTACTGTTTGTCAAAGTCTGATAAAGATACAAAGATCTGTTTTCATGTACAAGACTTGAAGATGGTTTGATAGAGTGTCTGTTGGAGAAGATTGACTTTACAAAGAGCTGAAGACTGCTGTCATATTTTTTAAATCTTGAATCCAAAGGGGGAGATTGTTAGAGCATTATTGTATTCAAGATTTACTGTAAAGTCAATGTACTGCATTAGTCCATGTTGTATTGCTTTGCCTTTATACCTTGTATGTTATGGGTATAAATAGGCTTGTCTAGTTCATAGTTAGATAACAATCAACAACTATCTGTAACACTTGTAGCATTTGTCATTTACTCTTTAAATATCAATATATGGATGACTAGTGCTCTCTAGATTCTCTCTCTACATTGTTCTTGATTACTTCATAGATTCTGGGTTTTACACAAGGGCATAAGGAGTCTCATAAGAAACGATTAGGGTAGAAGTAACTGCAGAGGGTGAAACCACACAAGATGCCGTGGCTGAAGAAGGCACACAACCCCAACCAACTCCCAGTGCAACCTACATTTCTATTGCCGCCAGTCTAGTGGCAGAAGGCAATATTGAAAAAGAGCAGCACAGTTCGATCCAAACACAAACCATCCGGACAGAGGAAATTCTTTCTACCTCTGTACCATTAGAAACCGGGGAAACCATTCAAGGGGAGTCCTCTCAGAAGGACTTACCCTTAGTTCGTGATTCCTCGCCCCGAATCACATCTATCACTCCTGTAGAGGAATTTGTTTCCTCTGCCACAAACACACAACTAGGTCCAAACAGCTCTTCAGAGGAGCTTAGAGTGCACAAAGACGGAGAGACTCTAGACAAGTCTCCAAGTCAACAGAAGGATACTCTAGTACCCACCTCTGGAGTGGATCTGGACAATGACTTTCTCAGAACTTCTGTAGAGTCTGAAGCACAAGATGCTTCTGCTCAAGGATCAGATGGAAATCCTTCCGCCCCCAACATAAAAACAAGGGCGAAAGAAGGTGTACAAGGAACAAGGACTCACTCTAGGGAACAATGTGTTCCCCCAGAGGTTACACCAAGTTCACAAGTATCAAGGGATGAGTTCCAAACCCTTGTCACCTCTGTGGACAATACATTGAAGGAGTTGAAAAGCTCCTTTGATTCTTTTGTAGATACAACATCAAGGGAGATCACAAATCTGAACACCAAAATGGACAACCTGCCCACAGAGGTGCAAAACGCCTTAGCCCAGATGAAGTTGTAACGTCCCAAAAATTACAAGCAAATTTAATTTTTTTTTTTAAATAGACAATTCATTTATAACAACTCATTAAATGATCCCAACGTTTCGTTTGCAAACTCATAATTAATATCTTTATAATAAAAACCAGCGGAATAAACGTTTAATTATAAAAATCATAAAAACAACCAGCTCTCCTCGCGCGCCAGTGTGTACTCGTCACGCCTTGGAGCCGCTCGGACCTGAAACCACAGTTTATTGGGAAAGGGTAAGCACGAAGCTTAGTGAATTCCAACACATGCGCAGATAGGAATTATATACACATCACCCCTATCCGCACATAAGCAACAACAACATAGTTACATAAAACGAGTAAACATCTACAAGTAATTATGTATCCAACACCTCGGTCCCACCGAATTGTAATGTAACACACTCGTCACACCGAGTTCCCACAACGTTCCTTTCCACTTCCTCGGTCCCACCGAATGGTAATGTAACACACTCGTCACACCGAGTTCCCACAACGTTTCTTTCCACTTCCTCGGTCCCACCGAATTGTAATGTAAAACATTTATACTAAGCATTCAAACCAATCAAATATTACACAACACAAACAACTAGTTCACACCACAAAGACAGTAGTACATACAAACTATTATGACATGCATACAACCCCTAACTACACAGTGAGAGAACTCAATTCGAATGTGCGCCCAGCTTAATAACACAATTCAAGCTTCACAATTACGGTCACTTCCCAGCACCTAAATGCATGTTAAAACGTGTCAATACGAGACCCGGACCCTATGACATGACACACGCTTAAACCGTCACTAAAACTAAATTCCGTTCACCCAAAATAGGTCTGTTCGGGACATGTTTCGACCCCTTTAAACCCAGAAAATTCCCAATATTATTTCATGACCATAAAGTACTCTGAGTTAGGGTTCCAAGGACATATTATACGCCTCCTAACGATTTTTCTACAATTTACTACGGCTTTTACAAAAACAGTTTCCGGAACAGCGAAATTCAGCACCTTTCAGTATAAAACGACAAATCGACCCATGCTACGTCCCGAACTGGGTTTTGCACAAAACACAGAAAAGTTTCTAGACTCAAAAAGGGAACTTTTGACACCGGTTTTACCCCAAACCGAGTTATGAGCAGAAAGTTATGGTCTACACAAAACAGTGGCAGATTCCAGAATTTTACACATAAAATGACGAATCGCCGAACTTGCGACCACTTTTTCGCCCAGCTAGAGACCGAACCAGTTTTCCGCTAAAACACGGAAAACGTGCTCGACCCTGAACTTGAACCGTGGGCGCCAGTTTCGGCTCAAACGGAGTTACGACGGAAAAGTTATGGTCGCGCGAAAACTGGACAGCACACTAAAATTTTCATAAAAAAGATAACTTTATAAACGGTTCGCGGCTCAAACGATTCGGGGTTTACGCTAAGAGTGTGACCCACTGCCACCGCCCTCCACCCACAGCCACCGCAGCGGCGGCGTGCGGCGGTGGTGGTCTTTCCGGAAAAACGAAAAGGAAAAGAAAAGAACGAGACTAACGAGAACCACTTACCTTACGACGGCGTCTCACCACCACAACCAAGACTCTCACCCTCGACTCCTCCGACGACAGCCCGGTGGTGGCGGTCTCCGGCGACAGCAGCAGCGGCGGCGAGGGTGGCTGCCGCTGATTCTTTCTTCTCCTCTCTCTCCTTCTCGCGATCTCTCTCTTCGTTTCTCACTCCCGGCCGCACCACACAAGAAAGAAGAGAATGAATTGTAGGGTTTTTGGGAAAGGTTGGTTTGCTTGATTCACAAGGAAAGAAAAAGGAAAACGAGAATGGGGTTTCGGTCATGGGCCGAGACCCATGCACAAGTTTCCAAGAATTGCACAAATAGCCCCTCAACTACACCTCATCTCACAATCTACCTCGAAATGACACGTATGCTAACATTTTGGTCCTTTTTGACACCAAACCACTAACCAAAACAATTAAAGGTGAACATTTTAAATAATTAAAATTAAATAATAAACGTACCGGGACACGGGCTTTACAACTCTCCCCCGCTTGGATTAGACTTCGCCCTCGAAGTCTCTGCCTACGAATAGCTCCGGATAGTTCTCCCTCATCTCAACCTCAGGTTCCTAAGTCCACTTGAAACCCCTTCTAAACTTCTCGAATACTATTCTTACTAACGTACTCTTTCTAAGACACTGGGGTTATGATCGGCAGAACACCCCGACGATTGAAATCATTCCTAGCCAAGCGACTACGGTTGTCCCCCAACCTTAGATATTCCATACATCCCGAGTCAAATCTTAAGCTCTAACCACTCTAAAGCTGCTCACCAGCATACTCTACAGGATACTCGATTACGATCCCTCCTATCATTAATTGACGATTAACTTCTACGAATTCTAATAGACTCCAAAGATTTTCAATAACTTATATTAACGAAACATCGACCCCCTGCCGAACATCGGTCTAACCGATTACAATAACAAACATCGGCCACCCGCCGAACATCGGTCCAACCGATCACAATAACAAACATCGGCCACCCGCCGAACATCGGTCCAACCGATCACAATAACAAACATCGGCCACCCGCCGAACATCGGTCCAACCGATCACAATAACAAACATCAGCGTGGTATTATCCTAGACACTAACACAAATAGATATCCCCCACAACCAAAACAACTAACACACACGTAGGTCGTCCTACCATAACCATTCATCACAAGTGATCATTTCAGGGTTACTACTACCGTCACCACGATTATCTTAAAATCGGCTACAACTCTCCGATTATACTAAAGATGTTTGGCCTCAAGCCCAAAAGTCGACACCTAAATATACCACCTACCTCAAAATGGTTGATGCGCATTTATTCCCTTAATAACAAAGGGCATCAATCCCTTAACCGATACTATTCGGCCTACAGTACTAACGCGCGTTGAATACCTACCTTCCACCGTCGACGTATCATCCACATTTGCTCTACGAAGCCAAGTCACATCGTATCGAGGATACACCTTGACGTCTACCTCCCAGGTAACGCCTCAAGACCCAGCACACCGGAACTACCTCCCAGGTAAGTGCCCACAACTATATCCTCCTAGTACCTACTGGAAAGTCTAGGTTAAAACACATGAATACCGGGGTCCCACCCCGAGATACCCAACCGACCATTACCAACGACTGACTAACGTGTAGGGATCCAAAGCAAACAGCCTACCAACAACATGCCTATTCCGGATTGACTCACTCACCCAAACATGTAAACACTCAATGTGCAAAGAATGCCAAACGGTGCGACAAAAACAATTCATCAACTAGACTCCACATCGAGCCATTAAAACCGGGCAATTGGCCCATGACTAACTCCAAGTCAAAACCGAGCACAATGCTCCACGCTTGCTAGACCCATAAGTCGGTCAAAACGCGTTTAAATAAAGTCTAAGCAAGCAATACTCTAAAATCAACATTAGCCACAAAACTCAACACGGTTTACACAAAAGAGTTTTCCAAGAGGACTCACACCCTTAAAATTCTCAAAATGACACATAACACTTAAAAGCACATCTCCCCAAATGGTTTACAAAATCATTTACAAAATATTTTCAACATCAGGATTTTCATCTCAAAAAGATCGTATGTAATAAAACTACTATTACCTGATCGATAGTTACACAAAACTGGACACGCTCGTCCCACATAGGAAAATCATGTTGAAAATCGTTCCATTGCAGTTCAGTTTACTCACACAAAAGCAACGCGTAATAAATTAAAGAAATGAACCGCCTCGATTCCAGTATGGATTGACTCATGTCGTGCACTTAAAATAACCGCTTGACCTTAAACAGGGTCCGACAAAGGTGTGCACATAATTCAAAATAAGTTTCACGACAATTGATTCAAAAATTCTTCTTTTTGGTCATAAAATGACGTGGCACAGGGTTCGCCACAAATTTTTCGCGCGTCAGCTAGTCACACAAAACGATGACACGGTTTACAAATATATTTTTGTTAAAATACAACTGTCTCGTGTAAGTTTCAAACTTGAAGACAGAAACCAGTCCGCTTCTATTAATTGGAAATATCGACTAAAACCTCATAAAATCTCAAACTGGGGGCAGGCATGCAAGCTTGTAACACTTCCTCAAGTTTCGTACTTGGGACATATAACGTCAAAACATTATAGTTTAAAAAAAATGTATTTATCGAAATTGCTCAAAATACTCGTTTCCTCCAAAGCAAAAGTTTTTAGTTTCCCAAAAAGATGGTCGGTAATTCTAAATTAACCGAATGTCAAAAATCTACGCATTTATATTTCCAAAATATAACACATTGTAATCGTATGCATGATGTTCACAACATTAAAACACTCCTTGGATCAAATGGTCTTTCATTTCGACAAAAAGGAACTAAAACATTTTCATGCACGACTCGTTCATCAAAATGTCGAGAACAAAGGTTACCCCAGTATGCATACCCCTAAGTCGATAAATCGCATTTTCATGGAAATGTCAATAAAACCTTTAGCTGACTAAAAAGCGCACTAAACAACTCCTTATGAAATGTTACCAAAATTTCCTCCATGCATCACTTATGTCACGCATGAATCAATCCACACACTGAACTATTTGCAATAAAACACTTAGTAACACAAACTCTCGAAAGAAAAGTTAAGCGACACAAGAATTCCAAACTCATTTTAAACAAATCACCAACAAATTTTGTAACTCTCGTTATAAAAAGGTTTCATGCACTTTCAAAACCATAATTCGACATCTTGTGTGTGTGCTAAACATTTCCCAAAATTCCAAAGCACAATCCATATAAGGATTGGAAACACAAAAATTAGTTAATGCAATCCTATTTTCAAAATAGACTTTGTGCATGACTCAGTCGGCATTCGATGTCTCGACTCATATCCCTCCAAAACTCCCCGATCCACAATCGTCATCCGGACATTTAAATCTCTTAAGGCAAGTTGGTAAATCACATCAAGTCATCTTACGGGTTTTCCTCAAATCAAAGTCGGCTCAAAAGCCTATGATTCTAGCACAATTGCCAATTTTTGACCCGAAATGGTCTACTTAAAACAAACCACATCCTTATCGTCACCCCAAGTGATTGATACTAGACACGTCCTTCTATCCCAACGACTACTAGTTTAGAACCTTCATCACTACCCCAACGATCATCACCTCAAGAAAATCAAGTACACACTTGTACTAGCAGGTTTACTATAGTTGTTCCTCCTTGTGATGGCTATTCTGGTAGATATTACAACGCGTTATTAACACATAATAACTCACACTAACAACGCTCACACTCAACTCCTTGGATTCCTCGTGACTTCCCCGACTCGAGCATTGATCCTGTGCTTCCGGTAGTAGGAGCTCTACTACTACCATCCACACCTATCATCACCCGTTCCGAGTTCCATCCCAAGGGGTCCAAGTAGTTTCTCGCCGAAACTAAACACATATGCCCGCACCGGCATATGTACTCACTCTTCCTAGCTCCCTAGGAATTCCATCTCAACCACTACCCTTGCTACTACCGAATCCCTACTAATCCCGACGAGTCGCCTCGTGAACGCACAGTCGTATACAGTGTAATAAGCACCAAGCAATTTAGCATACATACTCCTATGTTCTAGAAAGCAATCTAGCACACATACTCATACATAAACACCCTTCCCAGCTCTCTAGGAACCTCCTCTTATCCCACTACCCTTGCTACTACCGAATCCCTACTAATTATAACGAGTGACCTTGCGAATACCCGATTATATGCAGTGCGAAATAAATAGACATTCGAATACAAGATTCTATCCTAGAACGGTTGGACTCAAACAAGAGTTGCGCAATAGAACTAAATCGAATATTCTAAGGCTATAAATCTCTTACTGCATACAACCTAGAGGGCATCCACTTAGTAACCTATCATAATTAGCATAAATTCCTAATAGCAAGTAGTTCAACATACAGCATAGTGTCAACAACAGGCAATCTAGCATGCATACTCTATGATCTAGAAAGCAACAAAACACTAAGCATTGTACCTTTCCCTTCGGCTCCGGCTGACTGTACACACTGCGCCCTCAATTACCGTTCCTCGAACGGGTTTTTACTTTTTCTTTTATCTCCAAAAAGATTTAATAACGAATTTGAAAATTTCCCAGCCGCAACTTGAGACCAAACACACCGAGGTGCGTTTGATTCACTCAAGCTGTGCTCTGATACCAAGTTGTAACGTCCCAAAAATTACAAGCAAATTTAAATTTTTTTTTAAATAGACAATTCATTTATAACAACTCATTAAATGATCCCAACGTTTCGTTTGCAAACTCATAATTAATATCTTTATAATAAAAAACAGTGGAATAAACGTTTAATTATAAAAATCATAAAAACAACCAGCTCTCCTCGCGCGCCAGTGTGTACTCGTCACGCCTTGGAGCCGCTCGGACCTGAAACCACAGTTTATTGGGAAAGGGTAAGCACGAAGCTTAGTGAATTCCAACACATGCGCAGATAGGAATTATATACACATCACCCCTATCCGCACATAAGCAACAACAACACAGTTACATAAAACGAGTAAACATCTACAAGTAATTATGTATCCAACACCTCGGTCCCACCGAATTGTAATGTAACACACTCGTCACACCGAGTTCCCACAACGTTCCTTTCCACTTCCTCGGTCCCACCGAATGGTAATGTAACACACTCGTCACACCGAGTTCCCACAACGTTTCTTTCCACTTCCTCAGTCCCACCGAATTGTAATGTAAAAGATTTATACTAAGCATTCAAACCAATCAAATATTACACACCACAAACAACTAGTTCACACCACAAAGACAGTAGTACATACAAACTATTATGACATGCATACAACCCCTAACTACACAGTGAGAGAACTCACCTCGAATGCGCGCCCAGCTTAATAACACAATTCAAGCTTCACAATTACGGTCACTTCCCAGCACCTAAATGCATGTTAAAACGTGTCAATACGAGACCCGGACCCTATGACACGACACACGCTTAAACCGTCACTAAAACTAAATTCCGTTCACCCAAAACAGGTCTGTTCGGGACATGTTTCGACCCCTTTAAACCCAGAAAATTCCCAATATTATTTCATGACCAGAAAGTACTCTGAGTTAGGGTTCCAAGGACATATTATACGCCTCCTAACGATTTTTCTACAATTTACTACGGATTTTACAAAAACAGTTTTCGGAACAGCGAAATTCAGCACCTTTCAGTATAAAACGACAAATCGACCCATGCTACGTCCCGAACTGGGTTTTTCACAAAACATAGAAACGTTTCTAGACTCAAAAAGGGAACTTTTGACACCGGTTTCACCCCAAACCAAGTTACGAGCAGAAAGTTATGGTCTACACAAAACAGTGGCAGATTCCAGAATTTTACACATAAAATGACGAATCGCCGAACTTGCGACCACTTTTTCGCCCAGCTAGAGACCGAACCAGTTTTCCGCTAAAACACGGAAAACGTGCTCGACCCTGAACTTGAACCGTGGGCGCCAGTTTCGGCTCAAACGGAGTTACGACGGAAAAGTTATGGTCGTGCGAAAACTGGACAGCACACTAAAATTTTCATAAAAAAGATAACTTTATAAACGGTTCGCGGCTCAAACGATTCGGGGTTTACGCTAAGAGTGTGACCCACTGCCACCGCCCTCCACCCACAGCCACCGCAGCGGCGGCGTGCGGCGGTGGTGGTCTTGCCGGAAAAACGAAAAGGAAAAGAAAAAAACTAGACTAACGAGAACCACTTACCTTACGACGGCGTCTCACCACCACAACCAAGCCTCTCACCCTCGACTCCTCCGACGACAGCCGGTGGTGGCGGTCTCCGGCGACAGCAGCAGCGGCGGCGAGGGTGGCTGCCGCTGATTCTTTCTTCTCCTCTCTCTCCTTCTCGCGATCTCTCTCTTCGTTTCTCACTCCCGGCCGCACCACACAAGAAAGAAGAGAATGAATTGTAGGGTTTTTGGGAAAGGTTGGTTTGCTTGATTCACAAGGAAAGAAAAAGGAAAACGAGAATGGCGTTTTGGTCATGGGCCGAGACCCATGCACAAGTTTCCAAGAATTGCACAAATAGCCCCTCAACTACACCTCATCTCACAATCTACCTCGAAACGACACGTATGCTAACATTTTGGTCCTTTTTGACACCAAACCACTAACCAAAACAATTAAAGGTGAACATTTTAAATAATTAAAATTAAATAATAAACGTACCGGGACACGGGCTTTACAGAAGTTAACTGCAACAGCCACTGCCACTTCTGCAGCTTCTGAATTCGGGAAAGCCACAACCTCTGCCTTCAAAGAATCTGTCAAACATTTTCTTGAAAAGCTGAAAGACCAATCCTCCAAATCTAAGGGCCTTACACCTGAAGATCTAAAGAAGGCCTTAGAGCAAGTTCAGGAGAAGACTATGCAAGAAACTCTGGCCATGAAGCCTTCTGACTACATGACCAGAGCTCAGCTGACAGAGCTTGGGCAAGGGATACTTGATCAGATGACTGAATTCATCAGAGCCTTCACCTCTGCCAACTCCACCTATGTTGCGGAATTTCAAGCAAGTGTTGGAAAGCTACGTTTCAAATCTGAGGCAGAAGTTGCATACCTGCTTGGTATATGTGATGACCTCTGCGCGAAAATGATCGCAGCAAGGGGAACTCCACCACCAAAACCAAATACCATATGCCAAGCAGAGGGTACTAAAGATAAGGGTCAAGATGACTCTGATGATGACTCTGACGCTTCATCAGATCATCCTGAGGGGGAGAAATCAAGTGAAAAAGCTGCAAGCAGAGGTCTACCAGCTCCACCGGTATCCGCAGAACCAAAATCCCAAGCACCCCCAACTCAAACCCAAAGCAGAAACCAAACCACAGAGGCAACAACCACCTCTGTGGAAACCAACCCTGAAGAAACCCAAGCACCTGAAACCACTGAAGGTCAACAGAAGACCATAGAGGAAATACCCACCTCTGTGGAAACAACCTCTGTTTTCGGAGAAGATGTCCCAATCAATGAAGAATTCCAAATCCTGACATCCTCTGAAGAAGAACTACCTTCCCCAACACCAAAAACTGCAGAAGAACCCAAAACACACCCGAGAACCAAAACCATTGCCCACAAACGCAAGAAAACCAAACCTTCTACAGAACAGCATGCTCCAACAACAACTACCGCAGAAGAACAACCAATCAAGCCCTCAAATACTCAAGTGCAAAAACCGATAGAGGCAACTCCTACAAATCCAACAGAGCCATCACGACAAGCAGAACAGCTGAAGGCCAAAGCAAAGGGCAAAGGAATAACGACAGAGGAACCACAGAAGAAAAAGCCCAAGCATCAACCACCAACATAAAAGCCGATGAAAAGCTCGTTCGATGCTTATGTAACACCAAAGCCAGAAGAAGAAGACTGGGCTTTTGGTCTTACTCCTCTGGCAAACATTCCTATTCTGGATCCAACTGCAAAACCCCCTACAGAAGATCGAGTGGCAGAGATCAAGAACAAATTGGATGCTCTGCGCAAAACCATGCCTCCAACACCACCACCACAAATGGAAGAGGTGGTGTACAGGTACCTATACAACAAAATGAGCATAGATCCAATACAATCATCCATTCAAGATCCTGATTTTCGTGCTGACCTCGAAAACCTCTTCACTAGAACAACTCCCAAGGCAAAACACGAAGTCTTCTCAACCTCCAAAATCATCAAGGTTATATACTGTAAGTTCTCTAAAACCAGAACCTTTCCTAAGATCTCTTACAACATCTACAAGGTCAAAAGAGAGGACAGATCCGAGAACCAATTCTCAGATGCGGATCATAGGAATCTAAATCCTTATGACCTACCTGATCTTCTGGAATGGACAAAAAAGAACTTCACAACCGATGCAGTTCACAGAGCATACAGGGTGATCAGAAAAGCTATACGAGAGAACTTCACAACCGATGCAGATCACAACCGATGCAGTTCACAGCCTGGTCGATTTCCAATTGGCTCGAGATCTTAGAGTGAAGAACATGTGTGTTCAACCGCCAGAAGATTACTGCCCTCCCTCTGCTGTACCAAAATCAATCATCACAACTCCAAGGGTCGGGTTAGTCTTTCAAAATCCTGCTGGAAAATCAAGGCTGTTCGTAGAAATGGACTGTCAGAAGTATGCAACAAGTACTTTGACAGAGTTCAGAACAAATCTAGTAGAGCACAGAGGAACAGAGCTCCTGGATCAAAGTCTAGCTGACAGTCTGATAGAGGTTATCGATGCGACAATCAACTTCCGAACACTCTGCATCAGTTTCTATCACGAGCTCATACAAGAAGGACTCGACAGCAGAAGATTCAACGACTTCAAAGATGCCAAGGTCTGAGTCGGTCTACATATCTCTGTAATTTTTCTTTTCAGAACAATGAAATGTAAATGCCTCTGGCATAATCTTATGTGAAAATAAAATATTCTAGTACTTAGTCTAGAAAATCCTTGCACTTTTAATTTTTTTATTTTTCACTACTTAGGGGGAGATTGTTAGCTCCAATATTTTTGTTTATGAAAGTAGTGAAAAATAGGCTAAGTATAGAAGTCTCCAACAGAGGCTCTTCCGAGACATCAAGAAGACCGAAGGGAAGAAACGACAGAAGACCGCTCACAGAGGACCGTGCCGCAGAACCTCTGTCACCTTTGACAGAGCCTCTGCGGTATAAAGAAGACTTAGAAGAATCAACAAATATCTGTCTACTGTTCCAGGATCCTATCAACCACTTGCACAAGGCGTGCCTGGCAAATCTCCACGTGTCAAACTCTGATAGGGCTATCTGCAAGTTGATATCTATGCATTAAATGCACGTAGTACCTGCTAATGTTCACACGATCCTGTCTACTGTAGCTTTAGTCCTTATTGTCTAAAGTTTGTCCTCTCTTTAGTAGTATAAATAGAAGACTATGTTGAGTTCTTCTATTAACAAGAATTATTATTTAAGCTACGCACAAACACACACACCAGCAAATTTCTTGTTGAACCTTCAAATGTTCTTGGTGTTCTTGCTAATATCAAATACAATGAATCTTTGAGATATTTATCTGTCATTTACATATTGCTTATTTGAGATTGTGTGTTATTCTACCTCAGTATAATCTTTCAGTTCTTTAAATACGCTTCCGCAATATATCTCATCTAAACTATCTGAAAGAATCATCATTGTTAATCAAAACAAGAACCAATAATTTGATTCAGAAGTCATTGTTTTTGTCTTATCCTGATTGAGTCCTGAACTATTTTGTTCAGAAGTCTTTAATCTTGACTCATCAAATGTAACATTTATGCTTTCCATAATCCTCTTGGTTCTTCTATTGTAGATTCTGAATGCTTTGGAAGTTAGTGAATAACCAACAAAGTATCCTTCATCTGCCTTTTTGTCAAATTTACCAAGATTTTCTCTATCCTTGAGAACATAGCATCTACATCCAAAAACATGAAAGAATTTGATCAGTGGTTTTCTTTTATTAATCAGTTCATAAGCAGTTTTATCTAATCTTTTATTAATCAAAGTTCTGTTCTGAGTAAAACAAGAAGTGGCAATTGCTTCAGCCCATAGGAAGGTTGGAAGATTTGAATAAGCCAACATGGTTCTTGCAGCTTCAACTAAAGTTCTGTTCTTTCTTTCAACAACACCATTTTGTTGAAGAGTTCTGACAGCAGAAAAATTGTGAGAAATCCCAGAGCTTTGTAAAAAGTTCTGAAGAGTCTGATTTCTGAATTCAGTTCCATTGTCACTCTTGATTTTCTGAACTGGAAGTTGTAGGAACACTTGAATTCTTTTGATGAAATTAATCAATGTTTCAGCAGCCTCAGATTTTGCTCTTAAGAATTCAACCCATGTGTATCTTGAATACTCATCAACAATGACAAGTATATACTTCTTCCCTCCCATTGATTGAACTGCCATTGGACCACATTAATCTGTGTGTATCATCTCTAATGGTGACATGCATGAAGAGTCCATTTTCAACTTATGAGAACTTTTCTTCATCTTGCCCATCTCACATGTTGAACACAATGAGTCCTTTTCAAATTTATTCTTTGGCAGCCCATTAACCAGATGTTTGCCAACTAGATTGTTTAACTCCTTAAAATTCAAGTGAGAACATTTTATGTTCCATAACCAACATTCATTTGCAGTTGCATTTGATAGTAGACACACTAGAGTTAAAGCTTGAATCTTTGAAAAATTAACCACAAATAAGTCCATGTGTCTTTTGGCCCAGAACACCTTTATCTTATCCTCACTTAGAATTAAGCATCCTGTTATACTGAACTTGATCTCACAAAGACTATCCAAAAACTGACTTATGCTGAACAGATTATGTTGTAAACCTTCCACATAAAATACTTTCTGAATGGTTAGATCCCCCTTTGTTAAATCTTCATAACCTTTAACTTGTCCTTTATTGTTATTACCAAAGTTAACTGCTCGTCCAGCCTTTTCTGTGAAATTTGTCAGAGAAGACTTATGACCTGTCATGTGTCTAGATGCTCCAGAATCTAAAAACAACACATGACAGCCCTGCAAAAACATTTAGTTAGATTTAGGTACCCATACTGGAATGGGTCCTGTTTGTTAGCTTCAATATCAGATTTAACAAAAGTTCCTTTTACTTTCCATTTAAAATCTTCTTTTAAGCACCACTTTCCTTGTACTTTTATGAAATCAGAACATTTTCTGTTTACAAACATATTTCTACTCTCTTTGAAAACTTTTGGTTGAGATTTAGAAATATTTTCACTTTTCTTTCCTTTGAACTTGAATTAAGAAACTTTTTTAGTCATCTTTTCTTTTGACTTGGATTGAGAAACCTTTTCAGTCATCTTTTCTGTATTTTGATTTGCTTTATTTTTATAATATGTTTTAGAATTTTGAGTCATCTTCTTCTGAGAAAGTTGAAATGATTGACTACCACATTGAACACATTTCAGATGTCTTCTTGCATGAAACAACAAATCTGAATGAAAAGATTTTTCATTTTTATTGATAGTATTCAGATTACATTTGCATCTATTACAAGAACTATTTGCTCTGAGTTCAGAAGTAGTATTCAACAAGATCTTCTCAGAAACCTTTTTCAAAACAGCTTTCCTTTTGCTTTCCTCCTTTTCTGAAACATTCAACTTTTCAGAATTAGTAGATGATTGACCATGCTCAAAAGTACTTGATTCATCAAAGAATTTCTTATTTTCTTTTAAGGCATTAATCTTAAAAAGATCATACTCAGATTTTAACTTCTCAAGCTCTGTTATTTTCTGGACATAGGTTTTATTTTCTTTTAAAACCTCTTCAAGTTTAAAATCAACATCACAGAAATCATTTTCAAGCTCGTCAAAACTTTTTCTGAGTTCTTCAAGCTCTTGATTAACCTGTTTAAATCTATTCTCAAGTTCTGAAACACTTTCTGATTTTGAGTCAAAACTTTCAATTGACTCCGAATTCTGACTACCAGTTTCAGAATTCTGACCAACGGACTCAGAATTCTGACTAACAGACTCAGAGTTCTGACTAGAGGAATCAGAATTCTGACTAACTGTTTCATAATTCTCTTTGTTTTCAGAAACCTTGCATGCTTCAAATATATTCTCATTGTCAGTATAGGAGAAACTTTGTTGTTTATCTTTGTAACTAACATTCAGAGAATCATACTTGAATTTAGCAGTATTATATCTTGGTTTTTCTTCTTCTATAAGTTTTGAAATTTCTCTCTTGACCTCATTTTCTGAATTTTCTGACCTTTCAACTTTTGATTCAGAAGTTTTTACTTTTTCAATTTTAGGTTTTTGTAAATTATCAGAACTTGTTATTGAGCTTGCAGGTCTCACAAAAACATCAACTAAGTCTGGAATTTCTGGTTTGGGACCTTTTAGTTCCTCAAAATCATAAAGATTTATTGGAGCCTTTTTCAAAGTAGAGTTTTCTTCCAAACCTAATCCCATTTTTGGATTGTAAAACCTTGTGTCTTTGACATTGCTTGAGTTTGACCTCTTTTCAGATTAAGATCTTCTAACTCTTTGATTTTAGTATATAAATTCTTTCTTTCATCAAGTAGCATATCTACTTTATTGTAAATCAAAATTTTCATCTTTTACTTCTGAAAATGCAACTTTTAACTCAGAAATTTTTTCAAAAGATTATAATTTTCTTTTCTGACTTCTTGTTTCTCAACCTCTGTTTCCTCAAATCTGACTTTAAACATTTCTTTTTATGTTCTGAATTTGTTAACCAGAATCCTTTCACCTTTAATCTGTTTTCTCAGATTAACAAATTCAGATTTCATGTTTCCAATTTGAATCATTAAATCAATTTCAAGACTAGAATGTACCTCGGCTAAAGATTCAGAACCTCCTTCTTCATAATCTGAATCATCTTCATCACCCATCTTAGCCATAAAACTTTGCATTTGTGAGAAATGAATGCAATCCTCTTCATCAGATGAGTAATACAACCAATTCTCTTGTTCTTCCAGAAGTGCTATCCCACTGTCTTTGGTTTTGGCCAACTGAGCTTTCTTTGCATAATATTCATAGTCTTTAACAACCCTCACTCTGCAATCCCTTGCAAAATGACCAGGTTTCCCACACTTAAAACATAAATCCTTCTATCTTCTCTCTTCCTTCTCTTCTTTCTTCTCATATTTGTTTTCTTCTTTCTTTTCATACTTATTTTCTTCTCTATCATCCTTCTTCTTATATCTCTCTTCTGAACTCCCCTGTCCACTTCTTCTGTACTTTCCTTCAAATTTCTTGTTTCCATACCTTTTATTAAAGGTATTAGTCAATAATGCCAATTTCTCAGCTATCAACTTGATATTATCATCCTCGTCAGATCCTTCTTCCTTCTCAGATTCCTCCTCTAACTTTGGAATTTCTGACAGAAACACAGACTTTTTTGATATTTTATTAATCTTGGTTTTTCTTTCTGAAAGCAAAGCTAACTGATCTGACACACTTTTCTTTTATTCAACTACCTGTTTAACAGAATCTTCATGTTGATTTAACACACAGAACAAATCATTCAGATCTTCCTCACACATATCCTTGTTCATCTGAAGACTTATAGCAAAAGATGACCATTCTAAATTAAGACAATTCAGAAATTTGTAGTTAATTTATGACTTTGTTTTCTTTAGCCCATTCCTTCTAAGATCATTAAAAATAGTGCAAAACTTGCTGTATGTTTGAGTAAAACTCTCACAATCCTTTGCTTTGAATCTCTCATATGCATTGATGCATTGATTCAGTTTTGCTTGAATAGATTTGGTTGTACCAAGCATCTGCTTCTCCTATTCATCCCACATTTCTTTAGCAGATGTTCCACTATCAATTCGATTGAAGACCTCATTAGGAATTGCCAAAGTTAACAGAGTTACAGCCCTTTTATCTATTGCATGTCTCTGTTTCTGTGCTTCAGTATACTGTGAGAAAAGATTTTTCACTCTAGTAGCAGGAATCTCTGGTGTAGTATTAGTTGCAGGTGTAGCAGCAACATCAACGTATACTTCAATTGGACCTTCACGGATTGATATCATCAAATTCTCATCAATATTATCCAAGAATTGAATAATACGGATCTTCCATTGTTGATACTCTTCAGGAATTAGAACAGGTGGCTTCGTCTCAGATCCCATCGAGGGAAATTCTTTAGAAGACATGATTGTAAGATGAATTGAATCGATTCAATAGAAAGACAAATTCGAATTTCTTGAACAAAAACAGAACGAATTCAAGAATTACTAAGAATTCAAAAAATTACAAGTAGCAGCGGAATCAATTGTCAAATTGAACAAGAAATCTTCAAGAACACGATCAAGAAACCCTTAAGAACATGATCTTGAACAAATTTGTTTGTTGATTGGCTCTGATACCAATTGTAGAAACCAGGATTCGATCTTACAATCAATTAATCAATCAAAAACAATCAAACAGTAGAATAACAGAGAATTTGATCCAAAAGCTTCGTATTCAAGCAAGAACAGATTACAGATCTAGATAGAGAATCTCTCAAAGACTACAAAGTGAATACAAAGTGTTACGAAAGTTACTTAGGTTACAGTTGCTACCTCCTATATATATACTGAAAGGAAAAGCTAAAGCTACAGTACATATATATGACAAACCAATCGAACAATTACATGTGTTCTAATTAGTAACAGAATATAACTGAAAGTGTCTAAAACATAAGTTCTGAACAACATGTTCAGAACTTCTGAACATTCTTTTGATTAAGCACTTCAGAACATATACTTGAACACTTGGACATTTTCAACTTCTCATTCAGAAGTTCTGAGTCTCCTACTCAGAACTTTGAGCCTTCTGTTCAGACTTCATCACTTAGTAATCTTTGTAGTATTCTCTGATCAGAACTTCTGAGTCTCCTACTCAGAACTCTGAGACTTCAGTTCAGATATCAACACTTAGGCTTTTTTATAAACTTCAGTTCTAACAAAGACTGTAATCGGCACGAAGTGGGTCTTCAAGAGCAAGAAAGATGAAGACGGAATTGTCGTGAGGAACAAGGCACGTCCAGTAGCTAAAGGATATCGCTAGCAAGAAGGAATTCATTACGATGAAACATATGCCGTTGTGGCTCGCATCAAAGCCATTCAGATGGTCCTCGCCTACGCCGTGCATAAGAACTTCACGGTGTTCCAGATGGACGTGAAGACTGCGTTTCTCAATGGTAAACTGAAGGAGGAAGTCTATGTCTAGTAACCAGAAAGATTCATGGGCGATGCCAATCCTAATCACATATATATTCTGGACAAAGCATTGTACGGTGTTAAGAAAGCACCATGAGCCTGGTATGACGCTCTTTCGTCTTTCTTAGTTAAAGTTGGGTTTTCCAAAGGTAAAATCGATACTACTCTTTTCATTAAAAAGGAAAAACAAGATTTCATTCTAGTACAAGTCTATGTAGATGACATAATTTTTGGTTCTACTAACCCTAAGTACTGTCAAAACTTTTCAATCCTAATGGGTAAGCATTTTCAAATGAGTACGATGGGTCAAATGAATTTTTTCCTCGGTCTTCAAGTTAGACAACTGTCGACCGGGATATTCATTAATCAGTCTAAGTATATCTGGGATATTCTTCAGAAATACCAGTTGGAAATTTATGCGCCATGAAAACGCCATTTCTCCTGGTACACGGTTACACACCAATCCCAACGGAAAGGATGTGGATACCAAAACCTATAGAGGAATGATTGCTTCTTTGATATATTTAACGGCAAGTAGACCGGACAAATGGACAATATGTTTTCGAGTTTCTTGTGTGCTAGATTTCAGTCAAAACCAAAAGAGTTTCACTTAATTGTAGTCAAACGCATTTTTTGATACTTAAAAGGTACTGCTGATATTGGCTTATGCTACCTGAAAGAGACATGTTTTGAGTTGACAACGTATTCGGACGTTGACCATGCCGGTAGCATGTTAGATCAGAAAAGCACCCCGGGTCACATGTTGTTCCTTGGGGATCGACTAGTCAGTTGGGCATGAAAGAAGCAGAACTGTGTGTCTACATCGACTGCCGAGGTGGAGTATGTAGTTGCCGCCAGTTGTTGTTCACAAGTCATCTGGATGCGCACGCAGCTCAAAGACTACGGTTTCACATACTCGAGAATTCTCATCTACTGCGACTCAAAGAACGCCATCACCATATCCAACAATCTGGTCCAACACACCAAGACCAAACACATCGACGTTCGGTATCATTTCATAAAGGATCACGTCGAACGAGGTACGATCGAAAACTATTTTGTTAACACAGAACATCAGATAGCAGACCTGTTTACCAAAGCCTTGGATGAAAAAATCTTTCACTACCTTGTGTCCATGTTAGGTATGCTAAATCTTAAAGTTTAACTTGTATCGAATTCGGTACAAGTTCCATACAATTATGTAGGACTGCGACTCAATCCTCCGTTGTGATACACATGGATGATTAATCCCACTCCTACACTATTGTATTCTACCTGTATCACCTTCATTGTATATTTAATATTTGTATTAATTCCTTAGATTTCACTCGTTTCCTTTTTCTATTATCAGCTAAGTGATCTTTATGTCTTTTTCGTTATTTTTACATGTTTATTGATACCCGTACGTTTGAAATTTTTGTCATTGTCTTCAAGGGGAGAAACACCTTGGGAAAGTGAGTAAGTTACCTATTTTTATTCGAGGGGGAGCGATACAACTTTTCTTTTTAAAGTTTCTTTTTGTGTGAGTCAAAAACATTCGTGTGTTTGTTTAAGTTCGCTCAAATACTTATTGCACACATCGAGGGGGAGCGACACTACGATTATCTCATTACATGTGCATGTGTCAAGGGGGAGTGAGGGTAGAAATCGCTTTGAGGGGCAGTGTTTTTCCTTTAAAATTTGCCTACACTTGTTTTTGTTGGAAAAAGAGAAAATTCTCAGATTACTCGTATCCGGACAACGTTCCCGGACCTCACGTATCCGGACAATCTTCAATTTCGGTAGTTTTTCCGCTCAAAATACACGGTATGTGGATCGTTGATTCCTTTTTATCGTTCCTAGATCTTAACCGCATGCACATACACAACTTACACTCACTTATTCAATTGATTTCACCATTCGGCGTCGATTCGGTTCCACATACCGATCGGTCGACTTCGTGGCCGATTCTTGGTTGTTTTGTGAGTCACATTATCATTTAGAGTCCCTATAGGATGTGGTTCTGTAACATTCCGATCGTTTTGTGCGTAATTTAGCGATTTGGGCATTCAACCCTTTTGACCGACCCTATCCGGATAGTGTAAAGTTTCCCGAAACCACGAACTATTCAGAAATTTTAAACTCACCGGAAAGTCGAATCATCCGGATACTTTGGATAATCATCACATCCGGAAATCTTTGGGCTATCCGAAATCTTTACCTATCCGGTAACCTAGTGTTATCCGGAAAATCTTGTTATCCGGATCCTTTGGGATATACAACCCACCCAGAAACCTTTGGGTTATTCGGGAATTTTACCATTCAGAGTATACAATCCGGACACCATTATGTCCAAATACCCCTTTGTGATCCCTGTGTGTTCTGTGATATTTTGTCTGGCTCAATCAGTCTTGGATTTTGTCGTATCTGGGACTCGACCATCAAATTCATCCAAGATACGTACTCACAATATCTAATGCATTCGGGACTCACTAACGTTTGGTTTTCAGGTACACCAGTGGCTGACACACAACACCAATCACAAGAATCTAGAAAGATAAATCTTGTTAGACAGTATGAAAGTTTCATTTGTGGTAAGAATGAATCTGTATCTGAGGTACACCAACATTTTAACTCCTTATTAATTGTTTTAAGAACTGTTGGTTGGACCTACTCTAATTCTGAGACCCTGAAAAAATTATTGGAATGTCTTCCTGAAAGTTGGGACAGTTATACCATGTGTCTTAAACTCTCAAAGGATCTCAAATATATGCCCTTAAGCACTCTCTATGACATCTTTCTCAATCATGAGCAATCATGTTAGCTTAAGAAGAATCTTGTAAAAGATTCAAAAGATTCTAAAAGCACACATGTTGCTTTACTCTCCTCAGATATGATACCCTCTCAGCGATCCTCTATTACTATTGTTAGTCCATGATCTTCAACAATTCAAGTAATTGGTAACAATATGTAGTAGAAGAGGACTATTTATTTACTAGAAATGTAAACCTAATCTAGAGAGAACAATATGAGATTAAGAGCTACATTTTGTATTATGGAATTAATGAATACAATATTACATTAAATGACCTATTTATAGTCCTACTCCCTTGTTACAACATTTAAGTCCAAGCCCATTTACATATCCAAGCCATGAGGCCCAAATCCATTACTTTACAAAACTTTCTAATATTTAGGACAACTTAAATGTCCTAACATTCTCCCCCTAAAGTTTTGGAAAGTAAAATCACTTTAAAGTCTTTAACTCCTCTCCCCTTGATTTTCTTGAAAAACTTTAGCGGATCACTCTTGATCTGAATTCGGAATACATAAGATCATAATTCTGAATGCACTTAGTCAGAATTTTGAATTCTGAATGCACTTAGTCAGAATTTTGAATTCTGAATGCACTTAGTCAGGATTTTAGAATCAAGGACTTAGAACTTTGAATGCACTTAGTCAGAACATAGAATTCTGAATGCATTTAGTCAGAGTTCTGAATCAACTCTAAAAATAATTCAGATCAGTCATGATCAACTATAGCGGTGCATTTCTTTCAATGTAGGCTCGGCTCCCCCTTGAAAGTTGCTCTTACTCAGTATTTTCAACCTTGAAAAATCGGATCCAATGTACTCCATAACCCCGACTAATTGCACGAAAATCATCTTCAAAGTGTATACATTTAGTGTAAAACAGAGAATCCGTCGTTGGACCACGAGTTGAGTAAGAATTCGGCTTAAGAGCTTGGTTCGAATTTGTTCGAAGGAGGAACGGTAAAAACACGTGCTACTCGGTAGGGATTTCGAGGAATTGTGCACAAATCGATGTCGTGGAGATGGATGTGTGACAAACGACATGTAAGAATGATGCCACACGAGTTCCATTAGCAAAATCCGCGAAATTTGACGAAACTAACGGAATTTGGACCAAAAATGTTAGAAAACTAACTGGCCACTAACGAAATCTGGTTAGCACTATTCATCAACTTCATCAACTTTCAAACTCACGATCTGATGGTTTCCAACTACACCTTTTTTGTTGTTGAAATTCTCCACTTTCAAAGCATCTTTGTGGTTCCTTTATGCATAATAAAACATCCAAAAATGTTTTTCAACAAAAATTTGGATATGTTGCATTTCATGAACTTCATCCTCAAGATCACGATCTGTTGAACATTTGGATTTCCATTTCAACAACTCCACGTCCAAACATTGCCTTCATTTGATACCTCGAAGCTTAATGATTCTTAAGAAGTGTTTTTCATGACTGAAGATAGAAACATGCATCGAAAATAATATCAGCAATGGCTCCGACGAAGTAACAGAATTTTCCGGCGACCGTAATAACTACTTTTTCCGGCGATCTTCCAATAACCATAAAATCTTTATTTCTTGCTGGAATCTTCGTAACTTAGTTGCAAACTGATCGAAATAACAAATTGATTCTTTGAATAGGACACTTACGGGAACATCTGATGCGCGTCTTAGTGACCCATCCGGAACACTCACAGTAGATCCTCTCACAAGACTACAAGGACAGAGTGGAAATCCTACCAGTGCTAACACTATGCCAACACTGAGCGTAGGTCACACAGTTGTTACAATTGTTGTGTCAACGGCTAACCTAAGTGGTGCCGGTGTTACTTTACCCATCTTTATGACAAGGGAAGATCTCGACGGCGCCCTAAAGGCTGTTGAGGAAACATTTATTCGGGAGTTACAATGGGTAAAGGCGTTATTGAAAGGGAAAGGGCCGGTAATTGATGAGCCCGTTGTACGTACTCGTCCGGAAATATTTTTGCCTCCGCCTCCGCAAAGTCGTGTAACTCAGCCTCCTCCAGTTCAGCAAAATCCGATTGATCAAAGTGTTGATGAGTTAAGAGATTTGTTCTATGCTAAGCTGATGTCAATAAGTCCTGAAGATCAACAAAGCAAAACTCTATTGTCGTTACTCAAGAACTTCCAATCTACTCCACATCCACCACCACCTCCACCACCACCACAACCTACACCTACACCAACAGTTACTATCACGGAGTTCAATACATTCAAGTCAGAAGTTGTACAATCTCTGAGCGATATGAAGCAGTCCATTGATGAGTTGAAAGAACTGATGAAACAGTCATGTAAGACTCAAGCCCAAGGTACTAAACGTGGACATGATCAAGATCATGATGATCATGATCATGAGGGGGAGAAGAGTAAGAGGCGAAGGGTTGAGTCTGAAAGTTCTAAAGGCGAAAAGAAAAATCCATCAGTTTCTGAAATCGCTGATATGTTTGAATCTGGTGAAATAGGAGAAGAAAGCTGAAAACAGATTGTATTATATGTGGATCCAAATGCAGAACCGACGGTTGAAAAGCCTGAGGTAAATGAGGAGGAAATAAGGGAAGTTGTAGACAGATTTGTAGAAACTGTTGAAGTGATTGATGTTAGTTCTGATGATGAAACTGATGAAAGGGCAAGTGAGTATGAGAAGTATTGGAAAGTAAAGGAGGAAACTGAACCACTCTTAATGATTACATATGAACCAGATGATCAAGGTGTTGGGTTCACACAAGAGGAAGTAGACATTCTGACTGAAATATATGGGCCAAAGTCACCTGAAGAAATAACCGTTAGCCCTATACACTCACCCGAACCTAGTTCAACTACCTTGATGCTAGCTCAATCTGATGTTACACTATTATCCTTTAACCTTAACCAACCAAGCTTAACACAATCCACCATACCATTATCTGAAATATTTTCTGAAACCATTCATGTTCAACATGAACCACAACCTTTCCATGATCCATTCCTTAAAGAACCAAAGCCTGAGGAAACAGAACCTCCATTTACCACACCTTTTGTACCACCTATCATTCCTTCACACGATGAAGCTGGTGCTTCTAATCCACCAGTATCTGATCAATCTGGTCCATCAACTTCACGAAGCAGAAAATTATCTAAACTTGAACAGCGGCAAAGAACTTTGTACTTGAGAACACCTTTCTTTGAAGATTCTGAAAGAAGTCTGTTTGTGCATAGAATCAGGAGATTGAATCCCTACGCCGTGTTGGGAATTACAGATCATCCAGCCGAATACAAGTTCGAATACATGTACTTTCTGAGAGACAAGTGTCAGAAGAAAAAAGATGTGAGGAGCAAAAAGTTGATTGTGACTATAAAGGAAGTGACTTCCAGATTATACTACAAAATGTGGTATCCGGAGTTTGTTGTTCAAAGGCAGAATTGTAGAGACTACAGGTTTACTGAAGCTGATTTTTGTCATCTAATGATTGAAGACTTTGAGTTCATGTACCATCATTTTAGAGATCTTCAGATCAGAAGAGAAAATGTGACTCTTGCATTGAATGCCATTAAAAGATTTTTGAGAAGACACATCTTGTTCACACAGTGTCATGATTTTCAGATGGCCGTGGAAAGAAATCAACCTAGAGTAAATTTGATAAGGCCTAATCAAGATATTCCTGGATTGATGAGGATGCCTTTATTTGTTGTGATTGAAGAGCCAGAGTTTGGGATTGTTTTTAGAAATGGTGCAAAAAAGATCTTCATTCGGATTGATGAACTGGCAAAGTACTGTGATGGTACACTCAAGATTGTGAGAGTTCAGTTGGAAGAAAAGCTCAAAAGACATGATGCTGAACGAAAGATTACTTGGATGTCTACTAGACCTAGAATTATTTTGCGTAGAGCTATTGAAGAGATTGATGAAAGATTGAACTTCAGAATGGCTATGAGAAGAATTGAAAGGTATCTTGGGTTTCGGAGAAGAAGGAGACCCTTTCTGCCTTGATAGCTAAGGGGGAGATTGTTAGAGCACTTTGTAGCTATCAAGACAGTATTAATCTTTTGTACTGTATCTTCTATGTAGAGGCCTGGACATGTCATGGCCCTACTATATAAAGAAGATCCCTTTGTTATTTTCATAACACTTACAAGCATATGTCATTTGTAACTCATGATCAATATATGGATGACAACTTTGCTCTCTAGATTCTCTCTACGTGTGATTGTAATACTTTGCTAGATCTGGGATTTCACAACTATCACTGAGATGGAATCAATTTCTGATGATTCATCAGAACTGACACGTCAGAACTTGATGAATCACTGGCACTCTTGATAAACTCCTTCAGGAGATTTGCAAGAAAGAGTAACTTCAGAAGAAATAAATCTCTTGTTATCACTGACAAGCCGAAATCAACTCGTATTGATAAGGCAAGTGCTACTTGCTATAACTGTGAAAAGAAAGGACACTTTGTTGGTGAATGCAGGTCAACAAAAGTCTTCAAACCTTCTTCATCCTTTAAACTTTCTTCAACCTCTAAATCCAGAGATGACAAATACCTTAGGCTAAAGGAAAAACATCTGAAGTTGAAAAACTTCAAGAAGAAAGGTAGAGGTCTAACCGTTGAACAACACTATTGGGCTGAATCTGATGAAGAATCAGATTCTGATGAAAAAGATGAGGCCAATCTCTGTCTAATGGCCAAAATGCAAGAAGTGAAAGAAGAACTCGTTGATGTTCCTTCTACATCTTCCACTACTCATGTATCAACGTCTTCTAACCCAACTCTCATTGACGCTGCCAGACGTCGTGCTATTGATTCACTGATAGTTGATCTATATAATGCCTTGAATGGAAAAACTCAAGTTGAACAACAAAATCTTGATCTAACTGAACAACTTAAGAAATGTCATTTAAAGATCCAAAAACTATCTAATATAGAAGATAGTTTAAAATATCAGGTTTATGTAAATCAACTTATCAGCATTGAACGCGAACAAGTTATCGTTGAACTGAAAGTTGAGAAAGCTACTGTTGAAGGATGGAGCAAACCCTCAGCAAAGATCACTGAGATAATCCATGCTCAGATCCTTGTCAATGACAGAAATGGTCTTGGTTTTTGTGCTGACAAAGAAGAACCAAGCAAAGATCGTTGCGTTCTTAAGTTTGGAATGTTGGTCTCTTCCATCCATGACACCTCATCATCTCAGTGAACTTCTTCAACTGTTCCTATCTTTGAGGAATCTCCTATGAGTCCCAAACTCAAGGATAAAGGAAAATTTTCTTTTGAAAATCCCCAGAAGGGTACCAAAGTCCCAAAGCTGAAGAAGACTAAATCAAAACCTTCAGCTAATCAGCCTTCCACTTCAAAAGCTAAGATCTCTGAACATGTTAAGCGACCAACCCCTAGAATAAAGGTTGATGTAAAGGCTAAGAAATCTGAAGAACCTAAGATTCCTCCAATATCTGATGCTAAAGGCATTCTAGGTACAAGCCCTGCTCATTTAAAGCTTTCAAATAATTATTCCTATGGTCCTAAAGCTACTTTCAGCTATAGGAAATGCTATCACTGTGGACTTACTGACCATATTTCTAGTAAGTGCCCCACAGCCACCAAAGCTGAGAAATAAACTAAGGTGAAGATGACTGCCTCCAAGGCATAGAAGATCACCAAAGATGAAAAACATGCCAAGGTGAAAAATACCACTAAGGTTGAGAAATTAACCAAAGTGAAGGTTACCACTGACGCTGAAACATCAGTTGTTGTGAAGATCGCTGATCCTTCCACTTCTTCTTCCACTGACATTTGTGGACCCATAGTAAAGTGGATACCAATTCAAACTTAATCTTCTTTATGATTGTAGGCCTCGAAGGGTATCTGGTATCTTGATAGTGCATGCTCTCGACACATGACTAGAGAAAAGAACATGCTCTCTGAATACAAGGAAGAGAAAGGTCCCTCAGTGACCTTGGTGGAAATGGGAAAGGCTATACTAGAGGGTTTGGTGTACTCACTAATGGTACAACTACCTTTAGAAGAGTCGCTTACGTAGAAGGACTGAAGCGCAATCTTCTTAGCATCAGTCAACTATGTGATAAAGACTTCAAAGTATGCTTTACTAAGAAAACATGTTCAGTCACTAATATGAAAGCAAAACTTGCTCTCGGCGGTTATCATTTGGAAAATATTTATGTCATAAACATGGACTCAACAACCACTGAGAACATTTGTTTTCTAGCTAAAGCCTCATCAGATGTCAACTGGCTATGGCATAAGAGGCTCTCTCATCTCAACTTCAAGACGCTGAACACTCTATTGTCAAAGGAACTAGTCACTGGCTTACCTCAACACTCATACGCTAAAGAATCTCTTTGCTCAGCGTGTGAAAAGGGAAAGAAAACTAAAGCTATATTTAAGTCTAAGCAAGTGTCATCGGTGACAACTCCTCTTCACTTCTCCATAGGGATTTATTTGGCCTTGTCAATATATAATCCATCACTGGAAAGAAATACACTCTCGTCATAGTAGATGAATTCTCTCGCTATAGTTGGGTGATCTTTCTCCCATTTAAGAGTGACACTCCAGACGAAATCATTTTATTTGTAAGAAAATTGGAAGTCATGAATAGTATGACGGTTCACTCAATAAGGAGTGATCATGGAACTGAATTCAAAAACAGTTCTCTTGATAACTTCCTTGAGAGCAAGGGTATATCTCACAACTTCTCAACGGTGAGAAACACCTCAGCAAAATGGAGTCGCTGAAAGAAGAAACAGAACAATCATCAAAGCTGCTCGATCTGCTCAACAATTCTCGTCTTCCAACTCAATTCTAGGCAAAACCTGTCAACACTACATGTTTCACTCAAAATAGGCCGCTGATTGTCAAAAGGTTCAACAAAACTGCCTATGAACGTTTCCCTAAGAGAAAGCCATCTATCAGCAGAGATACCCTTGGAACACCTTAAACAACAGAGATACCCTTGGAAAATTCGATCTTAAAGCTGACGACGGAATATTTCTTGGATACTCCTCAGTATCCAAAGCCTTCAGAGTCTTCGACAAGAGAAGACACACTGTTGAAGAAACCATTCATGTCACCTTTGATGAATCCCGATCAGCAAACTCTAAACCCACTGCTGAAAACAAAGAATTGACTCAGTGGATGTTTTCTCATTATGGGGAACCAAAAGCTTATTTCAATCCTGATTCTCAGGACAATAACCCAATCGCTGATGATAATCCTATCATAACTCCGAGCATGCAAATAAGTGAAGTTGAATCCTCTTCTTGGGTATCAGTTGTTCCCATACACACTTTGCCTCCTTCTGAAACCTTAAATTTTGAAAACCCATCCACTTCTCCTAAGCAATCAGTGAACGAAATACCATCTGAACCTCATCAATTACTGTCTGACATGCCTGATATGTCAGATATACCTATTATACCTGTCAATGTCGCAGCTGAATCCTCTTCTTTAGCGCCTCCAGAAGTCCACTCAGAGCAAGAATTTCAAGCTCCAACTCAGAGTTGGACAATGAATCATCCAATCGAACACATACTCGGTGATCCAAATGCAGGTATTCAAACTCGACTAAGTTCAGGTAACATTTGTCTCTTTGTAAATCTTATTTTGCTGATTGAACCAAAAAGGATTGATGATGCCCTCAGAGATCAAAACTGGGTCAGCGCCATGCAAGAAGAGCTGTTAGGACCATAAATGTCCTATAAAACAGAAAGTGATATAAAGAAATGAATAGAGTTATTTATTTATAAAAGGCCTTATTGTGTTAATGGGCTTTAGATGTTAATGGGCTTGGGCCTGTCAATCCTAGGTATTTAATGTGTGATTAGAGATGAATTAAGTAAGAAGCTTTATGAGATTAGTCGTGCGCCTGATTGTGTTTAGAGAGAGTTTGTATTTCATTCCTATAATGTAACTCTCTATAATCATTCAATAAACGATAATTGTTCGATTCATTGTTACTTGATTGTCAAATTAGGATCCACAAGAGCTAACTGAGTTTGAAAGAAACAAAGTCTGGAATCTCGTCCCCAAACCATCTGACAAAACTGTTATAGGCACCAAGTGGGTGTATCAAAATAAGTTAGATGAATTTGGAACTGTAACCCGAAAAAAAAGCTAGACTAGTAGCTCAGGGATACTGATAAGAGAAACGCATAGACTATGATGAAACATTTACCCCAGTGGCTAGACTCGAAGCAATTCGACTTTTCTTAGCTTATGCAATTCACAAAGACTTCAAGGTTCACCAAATGGATGTTAAGTCAGCATTCCTCGATGGAAAGCTGAATGAAGAAGTTTTTGTTGAATAACCTCCAGGGTTCGCTGACCCTAAGCATCCAAAATATGTTTATAAACTGGATAAAGCCCTCTATGGTTTAAAACAAGCACCTCGTGCATGGTATGACACTTTATCTTCTTATCTTACTGCTAAAAAATTTTGAACGTGGAAAAATCGATAACACTTTACTTTTCAGAAAGGTTAAAGTTTATATTATTCTTGTTCAGATATATGTCAATGACATTATACTTGGATCTACTAAACCATCTCTGTGTACTCGATTCGCTGAACGAATGAACAAATAATATAAGATGAGTATGATGGGTGAACCAACATACTTCCTTGGGCTTCAGATTAAGCAAAGCGATAAAGGTACATTTATTCACCAAGGTAAGTACGAAAGATATACTAAAAAGGTTTAATCTTACTCAAAGCTTAGCTATGAAAACTCTTATTGCACCTCCACTGACACTTAACAAGGACCCAGATGAGAAACCTTTTAATGTCACTGCCTATAGAGGAATGATCGGCTCTCTATTGTATCTTACATCGAGTCGACCCGATATCATGTATTCTATAGGTCTGTGTGCACGATATCAATCTGAACCCAAATAATCGCATCTGATCGCTGTCAAGCGAATTTTCAGATATTTGAAGGGTACACCCAACCTAGGTCTTTGGTATCCAAGGGAGTCAGGGTTCTATCTAACTGCCTATTCAGATAGTGATTTTGCAGGTTGCAAACTGGATAGAAAGAGCACCACGGGAGGCTGTCAGCTCCTAGGTGGAAAGCTAGTAAGTTGGACAAGTAAAAATCAAAATTCAGTGTCCACTTCAACTACTGAAGCTGGGTACGTAGCCGCTGGTAGTTGTTGTGCTTAGGTCTTATGGATGAGAAATCAACTCATAGACTATGACCTTCAGCTATCAAAGATTCCTATCTATTGCGACAGCACTAGTACCATCGCTATAGCAAACAACCCTGTGCTACACTCAAAGACTAAACACATTGAAATTAGATATCATTTTATCAAAGATCCTGTGATGAATGGAGACATAGAACTTCATTTTATTCCCACTGAATATTAGCTAGCTGATCTCTTTACCAAACCTCGTGATGAGACTAGATTTAACTTTCTCATCAGTGAGCCTGGAATGCTAAACCTTGAATAATAACTCTTCAACGGTCAAGCATTATGTCAGTAATAAAGTTCTATATCTGATACTCATCTTCTTATCTCTGAGTAAATGTTCTTTACTCAGGTATGTTCTCTATCCTAACTCACTGAAGTTTTCTTCAGCGAGATGTCTTTCAAAAATAAAGTCGATCACTGACATTTTCTATCAGTGGTCATTTTGAAAAGCAAAAACTCATCACTAATATTTCTCATCACTGTTTCTTTTAAAAACAAAATTCTATCACTGACATCTCTTATCAGTGATATCTTTCGAAAAATGAAAAGACAACCTTTGTGTGACGTCATTCTTGATGATAACCTATGGCATGCATTTTCTATAACACACATACGTCTGTTACTCTTCTTGGTCAACCAACTTCATGGGACGTGTCCGTGTCATGATGAGCCTTCTTCCCGCTCATGATTCTTTTCTCTCTCCTCTCTCACCTATATAAACAACACTCGTTAATTTTTCACTCTTTACGCCTACAAAATCTCTCAAGGCAAGAATACCTTGAGCATACGAAGAACTTAAGAACTCGAACACTCAAAACTTCAACCTTTCAGAAATTGCATCTCAAGCAACTTCCTTTGTGAAATCCAAAAACGTCAAGTTCGAATTGTCAATTGTCCAATTCACTGGGAACAACCACCTAGCACTACTGACATTCCCCAAGAACAAGCCATCCCAACATCTAATGGAAGAAGCAAATATGCTGAAGAAATCTCCCATTCACTACGCACTGACGGTCTCTCCTCTATCCCACAAGCATGTCCTACGGCAGTTCTGGTACACTGCTGAACGCGCTGAGAAAACTCTTCCATCAAGAAAGAGTGTCACTGTGATCTCTTTCCAAACCGAACATGGTGAGGTAAGCATAACCCCTAACACTATCCACTCATGCCTCAAACTACCCGTCAACAGACCTTTTATTGACGTTCCTTCTGACGAAGAGCGGATCAAGTTCCTTGACTTGATGGACTACGAATGAGAGACGAAGCACAAGATCCCTAATACGAAGTTGACCAAAATCCTCAAGGCAAAAATGCCTTTAGAGTTAAACTACCTTTTCATCCACTTCTATCACTGTATGGGTGGCAAAACCGAGTCGATGGATCAAGCCAGCCGACCAACTCTGCAGCTTAGTTACTCAGTCATCACTGACCTCCACATTGACTACGCCAGGCTCATCTTCGACGACCTGATGATCAAGGTCGAGAAACCTGATAGGGAACTTAAAGTTCCTTATGTGCCCTTCGTCTCAGCGCTCATGCAACACTTTCTCAAGAAGCTCTACCCGACCGAGGGTGATTATCAACTCCCAAAGCTCAGGGTTCGCATCCTCGACGTGGAGCGGGTTGATAACAAGGTAAGTATCACTAATCTCAAACGTCGTCTCTACCCCACCTCTTCTCTTTCTGCAACGATTCCTACGGGTCAACCCCCCGTGGCTTCCCAAGCTGCAAAAACCACTTCTTCAAAGAGTAACCAATCTGTAGCCCCTCTTAGTCAATCCAAAAAGACAAAGAGACCTTCAAAGGAGAAACCCCAACAGCAACAAACAACAACAACATCAGGGCTCGCCTCTTCACAGGCAACCCTAGAAACCTTCGTGGTACGTTCTGCCACATCAGACGCCGAGACATCTGCTTCAGCGATTCCATCAACCACTGAATCTACACTGGCATCTACCCCACCACTTTCAGTGCCTCAAAGCACTGAAGAGTTAGTTTTTTGCACCGCCAGTGCCTCTCCTACACCAAGCACAACCATCTTCACAACTGTTGCCTCTTCTCCCACCATTTCTTTGGTCTTCACATCTTATGCACCAACAACCACGGTTGCGGACACGATCGCAACCCTGCTCCAGGATTTAATTTGAGGAAACGTAGGACCTTATGGTCTTCCTCTCGGAGACTCTCAGCAAATATCTATGACCTAGACTCGTCTTGAGCGGGACATAGAGTATTATGGGGGAAGTCAATTTGATTTCTTCCCCACACCATCAGGTCCTACGTTGGAGACGTAAAATGACTCCATCAAGGTGGTTAGCGATCATGTGTCCTCGCTCTCCAACGATCTCAACACCAACACTACAGCCGTGAACGTTGCCGGCTCGTCGCTTAATCAACTCACCTACTCTCTTTCCTCTAAAGATGAGAACTCTCAGCTATCAGCTCTCTTAAAGGAAGTGACACGAATATAGATGGATGTTGTTGCCAACATAACTTCCATACAATCATTGAGCAACTCCGTCCTCCCACTCGCATATTCTATCACCGATATCTGCACCATGGTCGAAGCGAACAATGGTCTCCTCGCTGATATTCTAGCCAAGTTGAAGGAATATGTTCCTGCTCCCACTCCCTCCTTCATCGATAGTGAACGGTCAGCCTTGGACATGGTGGCCAATTATATCCTCAAGGCTACTAAAGCCATCCATGGCCTAGAAGCCAGGGTTGACAAGCTGGAAACTGCTGCCGCCTCCACATCCACAGTAGTAAATGTTGATGTTGCTCTTATTAACCCCCCTAATGATGATGATAAAAAGGGGGAAAAGGACGCGGGAAATAAGGAGGATCTCTCTCATGATGAGGGGGAGGATTTGAATAAAGAGACCCCTCCTTCTTCTTCCACGAATACTGAAAATGGTGAATATTCCCTCTAAAGAAGAGGATGAAGAAGAAGAAGAAGAAGAAAAGAAGAAGAAGAAGAAGAAGAAGAAGAGGAAGATGATAACAGCAGATCTATTAGGTAATCAATACGTCATCCATTGATCTTTGAGAATCTTGAGTTTACATATGAATTATGAACTTTCTCTCTCTAGATTCTCTCTATGACCTCTCTCTATGACATTACAATTAAGTTTCCTAACCTTTGCTTAATCTCTAAGCAAGTCTATTTATACTTCCTAATTACCACTCATTAAATCTAAACTAGTTTGACTTTCTACTTAAACTACTTTGACTTTGACTAACTTTGGCTTTACAATACTTTGACTATTACAAAGACTTTACAATAAATCTTGAATACAATTAAACGCTCTAACATTCTCCCCCTTTGGATTCAAGATTTAAAAAAAATATAGGAGCAATCTTCAGCTCTTGATCTTCAAAACTTTAACTTTGACTGCTTTAAACTATGACGCTCTGACAATATTAAAAAGGCTTTACAATCTTCAAACTTTCAGCTTTGAAGAATCTTCAGTTAAATTTGAAAAGTCTTTTGTCTTTCACATTGTAAAGTCAACCTTCTTGAATTTCAACTTCAACAAATTGTCTTCAAGTCTTTTTAACGCGAATTTCAGATCTTTGCATCTTTGAACTTTGAAGCTTTGAAAACTTTGAACTTTGAGGCTTTGAACTCAAACTCTTTAAGTAATTTCTTGAACTTTGTATCTTCGTCCCTTTAACAAACAATCTTTGAATGTCGAACTCTCTCGAAACATCTTCTTGACTTTGACAAACTTTATACTGTTTCTCTCCCTTTATCTATCATTGATATATCTCCACTTTCCTTCAGTATATTATTTCTCCTCCTTTTTGATGATTGTGAGCATCATGATCATCAAAACTCTTTTCAATTTCAGCATTGTCTTTGTTCACCACAAGTAACATTCTCCTCCTTTTGATAGGATATAACCGTCAATTCCAAAATAATTTTATCCGAATCTTTTCAAATTCAGATAGAATGAATGTGATAACCCTGAAACAACATATGAATCAGTTAAAATGCCTGTAAGTAGGACGGAGCCACTTAGTACAACAGATGTACTTTGGAAATGTCACACCCCGCTAAAGCGAAAATACAGGATGTCACAGTTCAAGGTTTCATTGCATAAATTGGAAGACAACACACAATCATCATAGCTTAAAAGGTTTACAAAAGTTACATCTTGTTCAAAAATACAAAATGTCCAAAACAAAAATTGACATGATAAGGAAAATAGTGTTGGATGCAGCTACTTGTGGTGTCTTCTAAAGTTCCAATCTTACTTGCTATCTCCTGAAAAGCATGTAATGGGAGGGTCAACTATTGAATAGTTGGTGAGTTCACAGGTTTTTATGAGTACAGCAAAGTTTTTCATAGAAACATTTTTAATCCGCACAAGTGGATATAAGTTTGTCATCGAAACAGTTTTAATCCGCACAAGTGGATATAAGTATTCGGTTGTAGTAAAACACACTTTTGTAAATCCGCATAACGGGTTAAGAGTTCGTTTGTCAAAATGCGCAAGGTATATTATCGTATGCAATTATATGTTAAGAAATGAGCCCACTACCCAAACCTAATTAGGGAATGCCCCAAACTGCATGTTCCTCACAAACATGCTTACGGAATTACGGAATTACGGAAAATAGTAGTTATGCACTCGTGAGGTGAGTGGGTGTCAACCAAATAACGTTATCCATAATACTAACGGCTCAAAACGTGAGTTAATGGGTAATGTAGAGTAACCGGGGACTTAATAGCAAAACTCAGGATCAACTAACATAAGCATACATACCGTAGCGCATAAGTATACGGAAAAATATTCAGCATTTTGAGTAAACAGTACAATCGGTGCGAAATAAATCGTAACATGCTTTTCACCCCAAAATGTATAAAATAGTAAAAAGGTGATGTGAAAACTCACGGTGGTAAGCGAAGATATTCCCAAGAGGTGCGTAATGCAATCCGTCACACGATCGTACTTCGATCCTACGAACGTAAGGACACTAGTAAGATTCTATGTTCTAAACCTTAGTCCTTGATTTCGCTTAGTTATCCAAATCATCATAAAATGCCTTTGTTGAGGTTAAGTTTGTATATTATAAGAAATTTACCGATATTAGTAATCAATATTTAATACATTACATATGATTGAATGAGGTTACCGCAATTTAGTCATGATGAGTGACGAAAAGGGTCTAAAGTTAGGAGTTATATAGTATATATATAAAGTTAGAAGTCATATATAGTATATATATGCATATACCGCAATTTCATCATAAAGATGATGAAAAGGGTTCAAAACGAAAGGTTAGAATATATGTAAAATGCGTTAACATATAGTATGTAAGTTATATTAGTATGGTCATGTTAGTATCACCACAATTTCATCTCAAAAAGTGATGAAAAGGGTCTAAGAATTTGTTTTTACCCAAGGCAGAAAGTTAATCTTGCTGTCAAGAATTTGTTGTCACTTTTGGTTCGTTTTTGGATATCTTCCAAAGACATTTAAGTTATGATATTTCATGTCCAGATAACTCAATGTGTTAGGAAACTGTTGACATAAGCTTCATAATTTTTAGAGGAGGTTAAGTACATAAAATAATACTTGACGTAAACTGCTACAAATAAACGTTGTTGTCCGCGCACTGTTTTTATGAAAAATGTTTGAAGGTCGAAATCTGAATATGTTTCAATAATTCCAGTTGGGTTTGAATCCTAACTCATAAAAACAAATTCCAGAAAAGAATCACCTCATTTGGAGCATTATTGAGTGAGATATGACTTTTTGAAGAGAGAGGTAAAATCTGGCAGCATGCTGTCAAAACCAAACTTTATGCATGTGCATCATTTTGTTCTTTTAGCAATATTTTTATTCTTCTTGCATGCAAAAAGAGTAAGAAAAGGGTGTGTGGATTTCATCCAACACCCATGCATTTACCTTAAACACTTGAATCTTCTTGGAGATGGATGTGTTAGGGGCTGAAATGTGATGAGTTTTTGAAGATGTTCTTGAGAGGAAAATAGAGAAAAATAAAGAGGAAATCTAGAGTGAGAACTAGAGAGAGATGTGTAATATGCAAATGAGGTTGTATTGAGAAGAGGAAATAATAAAAAGGGGTAGGGAGAGAGAGGGTGGATGGTTTTGGGAAGGGAGAGAGAGAGGGTGAGATGGAGAGTGGTATTGGGTTTGAATTATTGACAAATTTTGATTTTTGATTTATTTTTATTTTATTTTTAATTTGTTAATTAATACTAGTTTATATAAATAAAGGTACTTGTTTTATTTACTAGCATTTACAATGCAAGGTATATATACATATACAAATATATTTAAAGTATTTTATATTGCCATTTTATGATATTTATGGATAATTCCCTAGTTTGAGGGGTTCTAGGCAAAAATCCTCAGATTTTTTCTACTGTACGGGGTTTAATGCTAGAATTGAACTGTGTGACCTATAATGTGAATAACTGAAACGTTCAGTGCAGTTCTATCATGAAACGCAAAATTGACGGTTGTCACAGTCTCCTCCGGTTAAAAGAATTTCGTCCCGAAATTCAAGAACTTCCGTCCTTAACCGGTTTGTTAGCAAAGAGGTGGGGATACTTATGCATCATGTAATCCTCTCGTTCCCATGTATACTCAGGCCCATGCCTTGTGTTCCAGTGAACTTTCACAATCGGAATTTTACTTTGCCTAAGACGCTTATCTTCTCTACCGAGGACCTCACTTGGTTCTTCTATGATATGCAACTTATCATTAATTTGAACTTCTTCTAGAGGTATGATTAATGATTCGTCAACTAGACATTTCTTGAGGTTTGACACATGAAGCGTATCATGGATAACAGTTTGCTCCTTAGGCAAATTGAGTCTATACGCTACTGGACCAATCCTTTCGGAGATCTCAAATGGTTGCAATCTTGTCGGTAATTTCCTGTACAATATCGGGTCTAGATAGATGTCTATCTCCAATTTCTAACCCACAAAGGGGTGAAAGACACTTGCGTCCATACAAAGCTTCAAATGGCGCACACTGAATACTGGTGTGATAGTTATTGTTATAAGAAAATTCGACCAAAGGCAAGTGGTTATCCCAACTTCCTCCGAAGTCTATCACACATGCCCGAAGCATGTCCTCCAACATCTGAATGGTTTGCTCACTCTGGCCATCCGTTTGAGGATGATAGGCAGTGCTCAAATTCAACTGCGTACCTAACACTCTTTGAAGTGACTGCCAAAATCGTGATGTGAAGCGGCTATCTCTATCTGATATGATGGAAATTGGGACTCCATGTCGCGTGACGATTTCCTTGATGTAGATTTGAGCAAGCTTCTCCATCTTATAGCCTTCCAGAATACGCAAGAAATGTGCAGACTTCGTAAATCGATCTACTATAACCCAAATCGAGTCGTGCCCTTTGGCAGTTCTCGGAAGCTTGATTATAAAATCCATGGTTATTTATTCCCATTTCCACTGGGAAATCTCTGGTTGTTGTAACAGACCAGATGGTTTCTGATATACAGCTTTGACCTTTGAGCAAGTTAAACATTTCCCTACGTACAAGGCGATATCTTTCTTTATTCCTGGTCACCAATAATTTTTTTCCTTAAGTCCTTATACATCTTATCCGCTCCCGGATGAATTGAATATCTAGACTTGTAGGCTTCATTCAAAATCGTTTCCTGTACGTTGTTAGTTTCTGGAATCCAAACTCTGTCCTTGAAATAACGTACTCCATCAACCTTAGCTTCAAATCTACTTTCTATGACGTGAAGGGTTTCGTCCTTCAAGTTTTCCGTTTTCATTGCTTCGGTCTGAGCTTCAAGAATTCGAGTCTTTAAACTCGTTTGTACAAGCGCTCCATTGCTCGTACACGTAAAGGTTTTACCCTTTCCTTCCTACTCAGGGCATCAGCTACTACATTGGTCTTGCCTGGATGATAGCGAATTTCATAATCGTAATTGTTGAGTAGTTCTACCCATCTCCTTTGTCTCATGTTGAGCATTTTCTGGTCTAGGATATGCTGAAGACTCTTATGATCGGTGAAGATGGTGCATTTAGTGCCGTACAAATAATGTCTCTAAATCTTTAACGCGAACACCACAGCTCTAAGCTCTAAATCGTGTGTGGTATAGTTCTTCTCATGAACTTTTAATTGTCTCAAGACGTATGTTATCACCTTATCATTTTGAATGAATACGCAACCTAATCCCTGATGTGATACATCACAATACACCACAAAATTTTATGTTCCTTCTGGTAAAGCTAAGATCGGTAAATTGCACAACTTCTTCTTCAAAAGTTGAAACGCTTCCTCTTGCGAAACTCCCCAAGCGAATTTCCTATCCTTTTGTGTTAACGCGGTGAGGGGTTTAGCAATCTTAGAGAAATTCTCGATGAAACGCCGATAATAACCTGCCAAACCTAGAAATTGGCGAATTTCCGTTGGAGTCTTTGGGCTTCCCATTTCCGAATGGCTTCCACTTTAGCCGGGTCCACGTGAATCCCTTTCTCCCCAATCACGTGACCTAAGAAGTGTACTTCTCGAATCCAAAATTCATACTTAGAGAATTTGGCATACAGTTTCTGCTCCTTGAGAAGTTTTAGAATCACTTTTAGATGCTTCTCGTGATCCTTCTTACTCCGAGAGTAGATCAATATATCGTCGATGAATACAATTACAAACTTATCAAGATATGGTCTACATACCCTATTCATTAGATCCATAAACACAGCTGGGTCACTCGTCAATCCGAATGGCATGACTAAAAACTCATAGTGTCCATAGCGAGTCCTAAACGCTGTTTTAGGAATGTCCTCCTCACGGACTCTCAACTGATGGTATTCTGATCGAAGGTCAATTTTCGAGAAGTAAGTTGCACCCTGCAACTGGTCGAACAAATCGTCTATTCGCGGGAGAGGATATTGGTTCTTGATTGTCAACTTATTTAGCTCCCTAATCGATGCACATTCAAAACGATCCATCCTTCTTCTTGACAAACAGGACTGGGGCTCCCCCAGGTGACGAACTTGGCCTAATAAAGTCCTTGTCCAAAAGTTCTTGGAGTTGGCTTGACAACTCTTGCATTTCGGCAGGTGCTAAGCGGTACGGTGCCTTAGCTACAGGTGATGCTCCAGATATGAGGTCAATTTAAAATTCCACTTGTCTAAACGGGGGAAGTCCAGGAAAATCGTCGGGGAACACCTCCGGGTGATTCTTCACCACCGGAATGTCTTGGATTCGCCTTTCCTCAGACTTCTTCTCAACTATGAGTGCCAAAAATTTAACGCACTCCTTCCTCAAATACTTATGTACTTTCACACTTGACACTATCTCTAGGCTTCTTCCAACTATGTTTCCTTGTATAACGAGGGTTTCTCCGTCTTGCAACGGTACTCTAATCGTCTTATCAAAACAACAGATCTCTGCTCGATTCTTGGATACCAATCCATGCCTATTACTACGTCAAAACTCCCCAATTCAATAGGAATAAGATCAACGCTAAACAATTTATCTGCTAGATTCAAGGTACAATCTATAATTACATCCTTAGCCTCAAATTTATGACCATTAGCAACCTCAATAATATAAGCATCCGACATTCTCCTAGATTCCAAGTTAATTAGTGGCCTACATTCCAATGAAACAAAACTTCTATCCGTTCCAGTGTCAAATAGTACTGATGCATATTGGTTGTTTAGAAGAAACGTACCTGTCACCACATTGGGGTCGCGACATGCTTCGTCAGCTCCAATGACAAATGCCCGTCCTCGAGCTTGGCCTCCTTGATTTCCCTGATTGGCCTATCTTGCCTGATTCCCATTATTGTTATTGCTCGGCCTCCTACCCAATCTTAGGTACGTATTCCGGAAGTAATCCGGACTTCCGCACTCGAAGCATACCCTTCTTCCTTCATTGACACCCTTTTCCATCCTACAGTACTTGGTGTAATGACTCACTCGTTTACAATCGCCACAACAGGGCAGGCTCCTTCATGATGGTAGTTACATTTGTTACACTTTGGGTGTGGACCATTGAACTGCCTAGAGTCTTGAGCCTTTTCTCCGATATTCTCACTATCCTCCTATCCGTGATCCCGATAACATCAATAAAAATTCATTCCTATTTTTAGATAATGCCACCAATACCAAAATTTCGAGGTTCATCCTACATCAATAGTAAAGTTTTTAGATCTAATACAATCAATCACTTAAAATTACCCAAAATACTTAGTTCATAATAACCACAAGAAAATGTTTTCCTCTGAACCTAATAGTCTTATCAAAAGCTGCCAAACTATCAATCATCCTAATTAAAACCATCCCAAATACACAACTATCAAGATCGTCAACACAAGCATAGCGAGTACTACTCCTCCAATCACTCATGCAAGATCCGCCCTCATCGCGGTCTGCCTAACCGTCTTAACGCTCTCCAAAACCTAGGTCGAAACATTGGACAATAGGTGTGTTAGCTCCACCAGTTCTGTTAAGACCTGTCCTTGGTAAGTTACCCTCACCTGACAGCCGTGTAGTTCGGTCGTCATTGCCCTTAAGTGCTGCTCTTCCGCCCAGGGCATTCCGGACACTCGTCCGATTGGCATGCCGGTGATTATACGCGGCGGCTCCGGCGCCTCCGGACGTTCTGACCTAAGCGTTACTTGTCTCGGGATCGGGACGCTTTTTCTCGCCGTTTGCCTAATACGGGGCCCTCTAGGGTTCGGTTGGATAATTATTGGGGTCGGTCGGGGTAGTACCGAGGTCGGTGACACTCTCGGTCAATTGTTGGTAGCTCGCTCGTTCGATACTTCAAGATCCGATTCAGTGTTTCTGGGGTCCTCATCCTCCCGGATACTAAACGAATTGACTTGGGGACGACCGTTGACATAACCCGACTCATCGGCCGAGTAAGAAGAGAGAGAGTGGGATGATGATGATGACATAGTGAAACTGAGGCAAAATTGTACTTAGTTACTAATCGCATAAGTGTAGTGTCTCTCCTACGCAATGTCTACGCACTATGCATGCTAATAGAGAGTGCAAGTAAAAATCGACATAGGTGATCAGACTATGTTTAATTAAAGTCTGTTAATACCATTCTAGACTTAGTTATACTAGTAGTAGGTTCAGTTGTTTTCATGTCAATTTTGGATTTTGGTTATAGTTGGGTTTTTCCAATGAAAGACCGGTATTCTCTATAACCTTCGGCTCTGATACCATTTCTGTCACACCCCGCTAAAGCGGAAATACAGGATGTCACGGTTCAAGGTTTCATTGCAGAAGGTGGAAGACAACACACAATCATCATAGCTTAAAAGGTTTACAAAAGTTACATCTTGTTCAAAAATACAAAATGTCCAAAACAAAAATTGACATGATAAGGAAAATAGTGTTGGATGCAGCTACTTGTGGTGTCTTCTAAAGTTCCAATCTTACTTGCTATCTCCTGAAAAGCATGTAAATGAGAGGGTCAACTATTAAATAGTTGGTGAGTTCACAGGTTTTTATGAGTACATCAAAGTTTTTCATAGAAACAGTTTTAATCCGCACAAGTGGATATAAGTTTGTCATCGAAACAGTTTTAATTCGCACAAGTGGATATAACTATTCGGTTGTAGTAAAACACACTTTTGTAAATCCGCATAACGGGTTAAGAGTTCGTTTGTCAAAATGCGCAAGGTATAGTATCGTATGCAATTATATGTTAAGAAATGAGCCCACTACCCAAACCTATTTACGGAATGCCCCAAACTGCATGTTCCACACAAACATGCTTATGGAATTACGGCATTACGGAATTACGGAAAATAGTAATTATGCACTCGCGAGGTGAGTGGGTGTCAACCAAATAACGTTATCCATAATACTAACGGCTCAAAAAGTGAGTTAATGGGTAATGTAGAGTAACCGGGGACTAAATAGCAAAACTCAGAATCAACTAACATAAGCATACATACCGTAGCGCATAAGTATACGGAAAAATATTCAGCATTTTGAGTAAACAGTACAATCGGTGCGAAATAAATCGTAACATGCTTTTCACCCCAAAATGTATAAAATAGTAAAAAGACGCTGTGAAAACTCATGGTGGTAAGCGAAGATATTCCCAAGAGGTGCGTAATGCAATCCGTCACACGATCCTACTTCGATCCTACGAACGTAAGGACACTAGTAAGATTCTATGTTCTAAACCTTAGTCCTTGATTTCGCTTAGTTATCCAAATCATCATAAAATGCCTTTGTTGAGGTTAAGTTTGTATGTTATAAGAAATTTATCGATATTAGTAATCAATATTTAATACATTACATATGATAGAATGAGGTTACCGCAATTTCGTCATGACGAGTGACGAAAAGGGTCTAAAGTTAGGAGTTATATAGTATATATAAAGTTAGAAGTCATATATAGTATATATATGCATATACCGCAATTTCATCATAAAGATGATGAAAAGGGTTCAAAACGAAAGGTTAGAATATATGTAAAATGCGTTTACATATAGTATGTAAGTTATATTAGTATGGACATGTTAGTATCACCACAATTTCATCACAAGAATTGATGAAAAGGGTCTAAGAATTTGTTTTTACCCAAGGCAGAAAGTTAATCTTGCTGTCCAGAATTTGTTGTCACTTTTGGTTCGTTTTTGGATATCTTCCAAAGACATATAAGTTATGATATTTCATGTCCAGATAAATCAATGTGTTAGGAAACTGTTGACATAAGCTTCATGTTAGGACATTTAAATTGTCCTAATTAATTAGAAAGTTTTGTAAAGTAATTGTATTAGGCCTAATGGGCTTAGACATGTTAATGGGCTTGGGCTTAAATGATGTAACAAGGGAAGGGGTCTATAAATAGGACTTGTAAACTGCTACAAAAAAACGTTGTTGTTCGCGCACTGTTTTTATGAAAAATGTTTGAAGATCGAAATCTTAATATTTTTCAATAATTCCAGTTGGGTTTGAATCCTAACTCATAAAAAAATTCCATAAAAGAATCACCTCATTTGGAGCATTATTGAGTGAGATATGAGTTTTTGAAGAGAGAGGTAAAATCTGGCAGCATGCTGTCAAAACCAAACTTTATGCATGTGCATCATTTTGTTCTTTTAGCAATATTTTTATTCTTCTTGCATGCAATCCGACTTGACTCATCCCCATACAGATATTTTCAGTTCCAAAACATATTTTTAAACCATTTAAACCACATGCATGCTATCTATCAAATCATCTTTTGTAGAAATTTGAAAATGGGTATTTTTGAAATTTTTTGGGTGTTTTATGCCAAGAACTTTTCCATACAACATAAAATAGTAGCTTTTTGGCACATGCAATGTTGATTAAAACATGTTTTTGGTGAAATCAAAGAGTTTTCCATACAACTTTTGTATCAAAAAGTATGGATCTTTAAGAAAACTACATGCATGCAAGCTATGAACCCATATTTGATCTTAACATTGGTTTGATTATGGATTCACCACCTTTTTAATAACATGCAAGTGTTATGGTGGTAAATCTACAAACATTAAGATGTATGTAGATGGTTCTTAACAAAAGTTTTAAAGAAAGAGTACAAGAAGAAGAAAAATTACTTAAGAAAAGCAAAAAGAGTAAGAAAAGGGTGTGTGGATTTGTTAAAACCAGATCCGTGCAACTAATATGAAATCGAATATGATAAGCAATAAGAATTATGATTTCAACTGGTCATCCCCTTCATTAACTTTCAGAGAGAATTTTACAATACGAAATAGAAAGCTAAAGAGATGATTAGCTTGTTTTTCCAAGCTAATCTTACATTAAATACTATGGCCCGTGGTTAACAAGCCCACGGCCCGTTCACTAATAAGCTCTAATTTAATTAAATACAATTCAACCCTTGAACTTTAAATCAACATTAAAACCTGCCCTAACAATCTCCCCCTTTGATTTGAAGTTCGAGTTCGTGCTCTAGCTCTCGCCAGTTGAACACGTATCGTTTGCGCAACGCGAAGTGAACCTCAAATAATCTGATGGCGCGGTGATAGTCGATGCGATCTTCAATCATTTCCAAGGCATTCCGAGCAGTAGTTTCATTCTGATTCAGAACATAAGAATACCTTGGATTCTCAGACTCGTGCTGAATAATCTTTCGAAGAGCATCTCTGACCTTTAGAAGTGTGCCGTCGTAGAATCTTGCCACCTGACTGAAGCGCATGAATTTCTTCTCTTTTTTCTCATTGAAGTAAACAATCCCGAATTCTGGTTCCAGAAGCATAGCGTTCTCGGGTTACATGTTTAACTCAGGTGCTTTCAGATTCGTCTTGATCAGATTTACCTTCTTTGCCCTGTTCTCGACAGCCATTGAAAAATCCGTTAGATATGACATCATAATGGTATGGACCAGGTATCGACGAACAGCTTCGAGCGCCTTTGTAACTTCTAGCGGTCGGATGGTTCTTGTACGTAAGTCTTTCAGAATAGCCAGGAAGTCGAACGGTCGGAGGTGTTGGAAGTCAGCTTCAGAGAATTTCCATTCATTCCCATCTTCACGTCGGACAATGAATACTGGGTAGACGATTCTCATAATACGTCTTGAATAGATATTGATTACCTCTGTGATCCGAAGTTTGGTTCTGACCTGGTTGACTGGAAGACACTACTGCATTGTGCTGATATATCGGCGTTGAAATTCTGGGTTAAGGTTGTAAATACCCAGACAGAAGGTCGGCTCTATCGGGCGAAGTTTGTGGACGAACAACTTCTTCAAAGATTCCTCCAAGTGAGGGATAAGTACCATGATCTTCTCCCAACGAATTTGTTGCCGTTGAGGAGGGGGAGGAGGATCAGAAGCTGTCGTGGGAGGAGCAATTGTCAGAAGATCGGAAGTAGTAGACTTGGGTCTTGTTGATGATGTTCTGGCAGGTTGAGCATAGTGAACGGGGGACGTTCCATACAAATTTTGGAGCAGGAACTGATCATAATCAATGTTGTCGTCCTCATCAGTGGGGAAGACCAAATTTACCTGGAGATTTACGGCACTGGCGGCTTTTTCGTACCATGCATCTTCGGTCTCCGGGTTGGCTTCACAATCTGGATCTATCATGTCCAGAATCGGTATGTCTGATGAGTCAAAATCAATCTGTTTCTGTGTTGAACCCTCGGGCTTTTCAACCGTCGGGTCTTCTTCATCTGATATCTCCATGTCTATAACCATGTCTGCTAAAGGCAACTCGGCTTCTGGTGCTTCTGTTGTAGCTGCCGCAGTTGGGGGTTCCTGATGAACCACAGTTGTAGCTTCAGTCTGGATCAGGGAGGCGGTCTCGGTCAGACGTTGTCTTTTCTCCCCCTCACGGTGATTAGGATCATCCTGGTCATCGTGTTTCCGCTTCAGACCGCCTGCTTGACTCTTGCAAGTATCTTCGAGTGAGCGGACTCTCTCGGACAGCGTTGTGAGCGCTAGGTTGTAGTCCTTGAGAGTCGAGTCAATGGCGTCTAAGCGAGTGGTAATAGATGAAGATGGAGCAGTGACCTGTGATCGAAGAACTGAGATCAGGTCTGCTTCAGTAGAGGCGGTTGTATCTCATTCTTGGAGCAGTTGGGCCAATAGCATCGTCTTCAGGGTGTCCACCGAATAGATAGGTTGCGGTTGAATCGGTGGAGGTACAGGGGCGGTTTCAGTTTCGACGAGGTGTCCTTTACCTTTGATAGCGCGCATAGCTTTGGCAAGTTCAACGGCTACATGTTGCTGCATATGCTGCTCCATATCCTGGCGGACAGCCTTAAGGGTGCTGTACAGGGACCCTGGTGACACAAAGTCTGGGTTAGTAACTCCGGGACCACTTAGGTTACCCGTTGAGACATCTACTGCGGGGGTAGAGCCACCTACGTTCACAGTTGGTGTGATAATAGTTGTGGTAGGATTTCCGTCCGATCCTCGTGTTCCGGCAGACGGAGACACTACAGACGTTCCGGTCGGGTCACAAAGAGCCGCGACTTGGTGTTGTTCCGCCTCAAATGTCCTTGTAACAACTCGGTATCCCATAACATACATAATATATACCAATTAACATTTCATAAATAACGTCGTTACTTTCATAACAAAATACATGATAATTCACATTCGGTCCCAAAGTCTCAAAACTATACAATACAGAAATGTAAACATATCCTAATCTTCGTCAGCTAGCAACCGCCTCCTATGCTTTATTCTTCCCTTTGCTAACAAAAGATCCTTGACCTGGAATACATATTTTTTAGAAGGAAAATGAGTGTTAGACCAAACGGTCTAGTGAGAAAATCCCTGTCAGTTTAGAAATCCTTTTTATAAAACACACTCATACCACAAAGATTAACTACCAAGCAAGATTCGTACATTGTTTTCATCTCTCCTCATTCCCATGGCCAAATTAGTTGGTAGCAAGCCAACTAATAAACAACGATGTACAACAACTACAACCAATCAACACTGTACAACAACTACAGCCAACACACCGGTCCTAAGCCCGGCCAGTCGTAATCTTGTTTAGTATAATTCTTATGTAAATACAATATCTCAATATATTATATTTCAACATAAACACACAGAATCACACATCTATCACATACTCAAACCACACATATACGTATCCCAGTTTAAGAACGTTTTAAAATAAAAACTCACATTGAATGCTTACAATACGCTTCCAAGCCTTTCTCCGAGCTATCCGATCCTTTATCCAAAATTCTCAGAATCTGAAACCATTTACATACAAATATCTCCTTACCAACTTATGTATAAGACTTACTAGCAGGTTATGGACTCTAGATACATCTACATAACTCTTATTCTCAAAATTGACCAAACAGCCAAGTTATCCGGAAACCTCAAACTACCCGGACAATCATGAACTTTCCGGACAGCATAAAGAATCCGGACAACATGAGGAATCCGGACAATAGAGCAATCCGGATACCATCCGGTATCCCATTCCATCCGGAAACGTATAACAAGAGAGACTTACCCTGATACTTGAACCGTCCGGACACCATCATCAAAGCTACTCGGACACTACCAACAAAACTATCCGGACACATTCAATCTATCCGGAAACTACTGACTGTTCATCCCCATTTCACCCAGAATTCAACAGAATTATTATCAGATATGTAAATGATGTTTCTACTCCGATAGGACCCTTCTAAAAGCAATTACAAACACAAAATACAAAGGAACATACCTTAATTCACTTCCAAAGCTCACCAATTTGAACCCTTTAGCACAAACCCTTCTTTTCTCTTCTTGCTTTCTCTCAACACACACACACACACTAACTTTACTGATTTTTCTGCTTGTGATAATATCTGAATTCAGAAAGGATAATATCTAACTTAACTTACCACTTTAGTCCTTAAACTAATCACTAAAGACCAAAACACCCTTAACTTATAAGTTTACCCAAACTTACCCTAAACATCAACTTTAAAGTTAAGTTAATTTAACGGAAAGATATTTTTAACTAACGAACTTACCCGGGGTATTACATTATCTCCCCCTTAAAAGAATTCCGTCCCGGAATTCGGTTAAGCGAAAAGGTACGGTTGCTTAGTTCTCACTACCACCTTGAACTCCAACCAAGTCATAGGAATTAACTGCATAGACATCCCACACCTATCTATATCTCTAACACAGATAAGCAACAAAAGAACGGAAATACTAATAACCATTTTACACCGAAGTCATATAACACTTTAGCACGTATAGAGTTTATTAGAATCATACATGTAACAGCATCAGGACTTTCTTCTACCTCTTGTTCCGTCATTTGGAAAACTCGACCCTTTGCTTTCGGTACTTCAGACCTTTGTATTCCTTCTGGCCTAACACCCGTTGGTCTCACCGCCATACTACCCTGTTGTGCTTTCCATTGTGGACATTCAGACTGAATATGATCAGGGGATTTGCAAACAAAACATAATCGAGTTACCCGACAATCTCTCGCGATATGACCAGGCTTTCCACATTTGTAGCACTTTCGGGAATCACCATAGCAGTTTCCTTGATGAATACGGTCACATGTTGAACATGGTCTTCTTTCAGCTGGCCTGAAAAGGGAATAGCTATCAACCCTCGGGGAGTCGTATTCTTCCGAATCGTACGTCGTTTCTTCCAATTTTCTTTTCCCAGCACTTTTATCACCAACGTCTCTCCTATTATCCTGTTCCACATTTTCCGCAGCGTCTACTGCGGCTGAGAAGGTATCGGGTCCTTTTGCAATCACTAGCCTTCTAATTTCTGCATTTAGCCCAAAAATAAACCTTTCCATCTTCAAAGCCTCCGTGGCAACATAGTACTCCGCAAAGCGAGACTTCTCCAGAAAGCGAGCAATGTAATCCCTAACCGATAAACTTCTCTGATGTAGGTTCATGAATTCCTCTTCCAACTGTCTAACTGCTGCTTGAGGACAGAACTGTCCTTTGAAAGCTGTTGTGAATTCGTCCCAAGTAAAAGTTGAGTATACATCAGATCCTCTAGAGGTAGTATGTGCCTCCCACCAAAATAGAGCATCTGCCTTCAACATCGCGGTTCCATATAGCACTTTATCTTCTTCTGCACACTTGCTGGTCCTGAAGACAGCTTCTATCTCTTTCAGCCACCTCATGGCCTTCACTGGATCTCTTTCTCCTGTATACGTCGGGGGTTTGCAATTTAAAAACATTTTATAGTCACACTTCCTTGGCACCGGTATGACAGTATGGGTAATGGGCATCTCATCTTCTACACTAGGATCTGGTATTCCAGTTTCTGTGTGACGAGTTCTATCGAACATAGCTTGTATATTGTCTTGAAGTCTTCCTATTTCCGCCGTCAAATCATTTCGTGTAACAAATTCAGTACCTCGCCCCTGAACTCTGCCTCCAGTTCTGCCCCTACCTCTTTCTCCCCCTCGTCCCCTTATCCCAACTGTTGGATTTGTTCTATTAGGATTTCCTCCTCCCCGGTTCGTTTGTCTAGTACCGCTTGCCATTCTGTAGATTCAAACAAGGTTAACATACACATAAGCACATACCCCATATAACAAGGTATTCCAGTCCAAACATGTACCTGTAAGTTCACAATTACACTGGCCAGGTGTAAGATGAAATTACCTTACATGATGTTCCTTCTACCTTTTATACTTAGCATCCCAAGGTTCTAATATATCAAGGACATCCTACTTCACATGCAGTTTAAGTCTAGGTACGGGTATAAATACCTAAATCCCTTAAACTAGGGCTCTGATACCATCTGTAACGACCCGGTATCCCATAACATACATAATATATAACAATTAACATTTCATACACAACGTCGTTACTTTCATAACAAAATACATGATAATTCACATTCGGTCCCAAAGTCTCAAAACTATACAATACAGAAATGTAAAAATATCATAATCTTCGTCAGCTAGCAACCGCCTCCTATGCTTTATTCTTCCCTTTGCTAACAAAAGATCCTTGACCTGGAATACATATTTTTGAAAAGGAAAATGAGGGTTAGACCAAACGGTCTAGTGAGAAAATCCCTGTCAGTTTAGAAATCCTTTTTATAAAACACACTCATACCACAAATATTAACTACCAAGCAAGATTCGTACATTGTTTTCATCTCTCCTCATTCCCATGGCCAAATTAGTTGGTAGCAAGCCAACTAATAAACAACGTTGTACAACAACTACAACCAATCAACACTGTACAACAACTACAGCCAACACACCGGTCCTAAGCCCGGCCAGTCGTAATCTTGTTTAGTATAATTCTTATGTAAATACAATATCTCAATATATTATATTTCAACATAAACACACAGAATCACACATCTATCACATACTCAAACCACACATATACGTATCCCAGTTTAAGAACGTTTTAAAATAAAAACTCACATTGAATGCTTACAATACGCTTCCAAGCCTTTCTCCGAGCTATCCGATCCTTTATCCAAAATTCTCAGAATCTGAAACCATTTACATACAAATATCTCCTTACCAACTTATGTATAAGACTTACTAGCAGGTTATGGACTCTAGATACATCTACATAACTCTTATTCTCAAAATTGACCAAACAGCCAAGTTATCCGGAAACCTCAAACTACCCCGACAATCATGAACTTTCCGGACAGCATAAAGAATCCGGACAACATGAGGAATCCGGACAACAGAGCAATCCGTATACCATCCGGTATCCCATTCCATCCGGAAACGTATAACATGAGAGACTTACCCTGATACTTGAACCGTCCGGACACCATCATCAAAGCTACCCGGACACTACCAACAAAACTATCCGGACACATTCAATCTATCCGGAAACTACTGACTGTTCATACCCATTTCACCCAGAATTCGACAGAATTATTATCAGATGTGTAAATGATGTTTCTACTCCGATAGGACCCTTCTAAAAGCAATTACAAACACAAAATACAAAGGAACATACCTTAATTCACTTCCAAAGCTCACCAATTTCAACCCTTTAGCACAAACCCTTCTTTTCTCATCTTGCTTTCTCTCAACACACACACACACACACACTAACTTTACTGATTTTTCTGCTTGTGATAATATCTGAATTCAGAAAGGATAATATCTAACTTAATTTACCACTTTAGTCCTTAAACTAATCACTAAAGACCAAAACACCCTTAACTTATAAGTTTACCCAAACTTACCCTAAACATCAACTTTAAAGTTAACTTAATTTAACGGAAAGATATTTTTAACTAACGAACTTACCCGGGGTATTACATTATCTCCCCCTTAAAAGAATTCCGTCCCGGAATTCGGTTAAGCGAAAAGGTACGGTTGCTTAGTTCTCACTACCACCTTGAACTCCAACCAAGTCATAGGAATTAACTGAATAGACATCCCACACCTATCTATATCTCTAACACAGATAAGCAACAAAAGAACGGAAATACTAATAACCATTTTACACCGAAGTCATATAACACTTTAGCACGTATAGAGTTTATTAGAATCATACCTGTAACAGCATCAGGACTTTCTTCTACCTCTTGTTCCGTCATTTGGAAAACTCGACCCTTTGCTTTCGGTACTTTAGACCTTTGTATTCCTTCTGGCCTAACACCCGTTGGTCTCACCGCCATACTACCCTGCTGTGCTTTCCATTGTGGACATTCAGACTGAATATGATCAGGGGATTTGCAAATGAAACATAATCGAGTAACCCGACAATCTCTCGCGATATGACCAGCCTTTCCACATTTGTAGCACTTTCGGGAATCACCATAGCAGTTTCCTTGAGGAATACGGTCACATGTTGAACACGGTCTTTTTTCAGCTGGCCTGAAAGGGGAATAGCTATCAACCCTCGGGGAGTCGTATTCTTCTGAATCGTACGTCGTTTCTTCCAATTTTCTTTTCCCAGCACTTTTATCACCAACGTCTCTCCTATTATCCTGTTCCACATTTTCCGCGGCATCTACTGCGGCTGAGAAGGTATCGGGTCTTTTTGCAATCACTAGCCTTCTAATTTCTGCATTTAGCCCGAAAATAAACCTTTCCATCTTCAAAGCCTTCGTGGCAACATAGTACTCCGCAAAGCGAGACTTCTCCAGAAAGCGAGCAGTGTAATCCCTAACCGATAAACTTCTCTGATGTAGGTTCATGAATTCCTCTTCCAACTATCTAACTGTTGCTTGAGGACAGAACTGTCCTTTGAAAGCTGATGTGAATTCGTCCCAAGTAAAAGTTGAGTATACATCAGATCCTCTAGAGGTAGTATGTGCCTCCCACCAAAATAGAGCATCTGCCTTCAACATCGCGGTTCCATATAGCACTTTATCTTCTTCTGCACACTTGCTGGTCCTGAAGACAGCTTCTATCTCTTTCAGCCACCTCATGGCCTTCACTGGATCTCTTTCTCCTGTATACGTCGGGGGTTTGCAATTTAAAAACATTTTATAGTCACACTTCCTTGGCACCGGTATGACAGTATGGGTAATGGGCATCTCATCTTCTAGACTAGGATCTGGTATTCCAGTTTCTGTGTGACGAGTTCTATCTAACATAGCTTGTATATTGGCTTGAAGTCTTCCCATTTCCGCCGTCAAATCATTTCGTGTAACAAATTCAGTACCTCGCCCCTGAACTCTGCCTCCAGTTCTGCCCCTACCTCTTTCTCCCCCTCGTCCCCTTATCCCAACTGTTGGATTTGTTCTATTAGGATTTCCTCCTCCCCGGTTCGTTTGTCTAGTACCGCTTGCCATTCTGTAGATTCAAACAAGGTTAACATACACATAAGCACATACCCCATATAACAAGGTATTCCAGTCCAAACATGTACCTGTAAGTTCACAATTACACTGGCCAGGTGTAAGATGAAATTACCTTACATGATGTTCCTTCTACCTTTTATACTTAGCATCCCAAGGTTCTAATATATCAAGGACATCCTACTTCACATGCAGTTTAAGTCTAGGTACGGGTATAAATACCTAAATCCCTTAAACTAGGGCTCTGATACCATCTGTAACGACCCGGTATCCCATAACATACATAATATATAACAATTAACATTTCATACACAACGTCGTTACTTTCATAACAAAATACATGATAATTCACATTCGGTCCCAAAGTCTCAAAACTATACAATACAGAAATGTAAAAATATCCTAATCTTCGTCAGCTAGCAACCGCCTCCTATGCTTTATTCTTCCCTTTGCTAACAAAAGATCCTTGACCTGGAATACATATTTTTGAAAAGGAAAATGAGGGTTAGACCAAACGGTCTAGTGAGAAAATCCTTGTCAGTTTAGAAATCCTTTTTATAAAACACACTCATACCACAAAGATTAACTACCAAGCAAGATTCGTACATTGTTTTCATCTCTCCTCATTCCCATGGCCAAATTAGTTGGTAGCAAGCCAACTAATAAACAACGTTGTACAACAACTACAACCAATCAACACTGTACAACAACTACAGCCAACACACCGGTCCTAAGCCCGGCCAGTCGTAATCTTGTTTAGTATAATTCTTATGTAAATACAATATCTCAATATATTATATTTCAACATAAACACACAGAATCACACAGAATCACACATCTATCACATACTCAAACCACACATATATGTATCCCAGTTTAAGAACGTTTTAAAATAAAAACTCACATTGAATGCTTACAATACGCTTCCAAGCCTTTCTCCGAGCTAAACGATCCTTTATCCAAAATTTTCAGAATCTGAAACCATTTACATACAAATATCTCCTTACCAACTTATGTATAAGACTTACTAGCAGGTTATGGACTCTAGATACATCTACATAACTCGTATCCTCAAAATTGACCAAACAGCCAAGTTATCTGGAAACCTCAAACTACCCGGACAATCATGAACTTTCCGGACAGCATAAAGAATCCGGACAACATGGGGAATCCGGACAACAAAGCAATTCGGATACCATCCGGTATCCCATTCCATCCGGAAACGTATAACAGGAGAGACTTACCCGGATACTTGAACCGTCCGGACACCATCATCAAAGCTACCCGGACACTACCAACAAAACTATCCGGACACATTCAATCTATCCAGAAACTACTGACTGTTCATCCCCATTTCACCCAGAATTCGACAGAATTATTATCAGATGTGTAAATGATGTTTCTACTCCGATAGGACTCTTCTAAAAGCAATTACAAACATAAAATACAAAGGAACGTACCTTAATTCACTTCCAAAGCTCACCAATTTGAACCCTTTAGCACAAACCCTTCTTTTCTCTTCTTGCTTTCTCTCAACACACACACACACACTAACTTTACTAATTTTTCTGCTTGTGATAATATCTGAATTCAGAAAGGATAATATCTAACTTAATTTACCACTTTAGTCCTTAAACTAATCACTAAAGACCAAAACACCCTTAACTTATAAGTTTACCCAAACTTACCCTAAACATCAACTTTAAAGTTAACTTAATTTAACGGAAATATATTTTTAACTAATGAACTTACCCGGGGTATTACATTATCTCCCCCTTAAAAGAATTCCGTCCCGGAATTCGGTTAAGCGAAAAGGTACGGTTGCTTAGTTCTCACTACCACCTTGAACTCCAACCAAGTCATAGGAATTAACTGAATAGACATCCCACACCTATCTATATCTCTAACACAGATAAGCAACAAAAGAACGGAAATACTAATAACCATTTTACACCGAAGTCATATAACACTTTAGTACGTATAGAGTTTATTAGAATCATACCTGTAACAGCATCAGGACTTTCTTCTACCTCTTGTTCCGTCATTTGGAAAACTCGACCCTTTGCTTTCGGTACTTCAGACCATTGTATTCCTTCTGGCCTAACTCCCGTTGGTCTCACCGCCATACTACCCTGTTGTGCTTTCCATTGTGGACATTCAGACTGAATATGATCAGGGGATTTGCAAATGAAACATAATCGAGTTACCCGACAATCTCTCGCGATATGACCAGCCTTTCCACATTTGTAGCACTTTCGGGAATCACCATAGCAGTTTCCTTGAGGAATACGGTCACATGTTGAACACGGTCTTTTTTCAGCTGGCCTGAAAGGGGAATAGCTATCAACCCTCGGGGAGTCGTATTCTTCTGAATCGTACGTCGTTTCTTCCAATTTTCTTTTCCCAGCACTTTTATCACCAACGTCTCTCCTATTATCCTGTTCCACATTTTCCGCGGCATCTACTGCGGCTGAGAAGGTATCGGGTCTTTTTGCAATCACTAGCCTTCTAATTTCTGCATTTAGCCCGAAAATAAACCTTTCCATCTTCAAAGCCTTCGTGGCAACATAGTACTCCGCAAAGCGAGACTTCTCCAGAAAGCGAGCAGTGTAACCCCTAACCGATAAACTTCTCTGATGTAGGTTCATGAATTCCTCTTCCAACTATCTAACTGTTGCTTGAGGACAGAACTGTCCTTTGAAAGCTGATGTGAATTCGTCCCAAGTAAAAGTTGAGTATACATCAGATCCTCTAGAGGTAGTATGTGCCTCCCACCAAAATAGAGCATCTGCCTTCAACATCGCGGTTCCATATAGCACTTTATCTTCTTCTGCACACTTGTTGGTCCTGAAGACAGCTTCTATCTCTTTCAGCCACCTCATGGCCTTCACTGGATCTCTTTCTCCTGTATACGTCGGGGGTTTGCAATTTAAAAACATTTTATAGTCACACTTCCTTGGCACCGGTATGACAGTATGGGTAATGGGCATCTCATCTTCTAGACTAGGATCTGGTATTCCAGTTTCTGTGTGACGAGTTCTATCTAACATAGCTTGTATATTGGCTTGAAGTCTTCCCATTTCCGCCGTCAAATCATTTCGTGTAACAAATTCAGTACCTCGCCCCTGAACTCTGCCTCCAGTTCTGCCCCTACCTCTTTCTCCCCCTCGTCCCCTTATCCCAACTGTTGGATTTGTTCTATTAGGATTTCCTCCTCCCCGGTTCGTTTGTCTAGTACCGCTTGCCATTCTGTAGATTCAAACAAGGTTAACATACACATAAGCACATACCCCATATAACAAGGTATTCCAGTCCAAACGTGTACCTGTAAGTTCACAATTACACTGGCCAGGTGTAAGATGAAATTACCTTACATGATGTTCCTTCTACCTTTTATACTTAGCATCCCAAGGTTCTAATATATCAAGGACATCCTACTTCACATGCAGTTTAAGTCTAGGTACGGGTATAAATACCTAAATCCCTTAAACTAGGGCTCTGATACCATCTGTAACGACCCGGTATCCCATAACATACATAATATATAACAATTAACATTTCATACACAACGTCGTTACTTTCATAACAAAATACATGATAATTCACATTCGGTCCCAAAGTCTCAAAACTATACAATACAGAAATGTAAAAATATCCTAATCTTCGTCAGCTAGCAACCGCCTCCTATGCTTTATTCTTCCCTTTGCTAACAAAAGATCCTTGACCTGGAATACATATTTTTGAAAAGGAAAATGAGGGTTAGACCAAACGGTCTAGTGAGAAAATCCTTGTCAGTTTAGAAATCCTTTTTATAAAACACACTCATACCACAAAGATTAACTACCAAGCAAGATTCGTACATTGTTTTCATCTCTCCTCATTCCCATGGCCAAATTAGTTGGTAGCAAGCCAACTAATAAACAACGTTGTACAACAACTACAACCAATCAACACTGTACAACAACTACAGCCAACACACCGGTCCTAAGCCCGGCCAGTCGTAATCTTGTTTAGTATAATTCTTATGTAAATACAATATCTCAATATATTATATTTCAACATAAACACACAGAATCACACAGAATCACACATCTATCACATACTCAAACCACACATATATGTATCCCAGTTTAAGAACGTTTTAAAATAAAAACTCACATTGAATGCTTACAATACGCTTCCAAGCCTTTCTCCGAGCTAAACGATCCTTTATCCAAAATTTTCAGAATCTGAAACCATTTACATACAAATATCTCCTTACCAACTTATGTATAAGACTTACTAGCAGGTTATGGACTCTAGATACATCTACATAACTCTTATCCTCAAAATTGACCAAACAGCCAAGTTATCCGGAAACCTCAAACTACCCGGACAATCATGAACTTTCCGGACAGCATAAAGAATCCGGACAACAGAGCAATTCGGATACCATCCGGTATCCCATTCCATCCGGAAACGTATAACAGGAGAGACTTACCCGGATACTTGAACTGTCCGGACACCATCATCAAAGCTACCCGGACACTACCAACAAAACTATCCGGACACATTCAATCTATCCAGAAACTACTGACTGTTCATCCCCATTTCACCCAGAATTCGACAGAATTATTATCAGATGTGTAAATGATGTTTCTACTCCGATAGGACCCTTCTAAAAGCAATTACAAACATAAAATACAAAGGAACATACCTTAATTCACTTCCAAAGCTCACCAATTTGAACCCTTTAGCACAAACCCTTCTTTTCTCTTCTTGCTTTCTCTCAACACACACACACACACTAACTTTACTGATTTTTCTGCTTGTGATAATATCTGAATTCAGAAAGGATAATATCTAACTTAATTTACCACTTTAGTCCTTAAACTAATCACTAAAGACCAAAACACCCTTAACTTATAAGTTTACCCAAACTTACCCTAAACATCAACTTTAAAGTTAAGTTAATTTAACGAAAATATATTTTTAACTAACGAACTTACCCGGGGTATTACATTATCTCCCCCTTAAAAGAATTCCGTCCCGGAATTCGGTTAAGCGAAAAGGTACGGTTGCTTAGTTCTCACTACCCTCTTGAACTCCAACCAAGTCATAGGAATTAACTGAATAGACATCCCACACCTATCTATATCTCTAACACAGATAAGCAACAAAAGAACGGAAATACTAATAACCATTTTACACTGAAGTCATATAACACTTTAGCACGTATAGAGTTTATTAGAATCATACCTGTAATAGCATCAGGACTTTCTTCTACCTCTTGTTCCGTCATTTGGAAAACTCGACCCTTTGCTTTCGGTACTTCAGACCTTTGTATTCCTTCTGGCCTAACACCCGTTGGTCTCACCGCCATACTACCCTGCTGTGCTTTCCATTGTGGACATTCAGACTGAATATGATCAGGGGATTTGCAAATGAAACATAATCGAGTTACCCGACAATCTCTCGCGATATGACCAGCCTTTCCACATTTGTAGCACTTTCGGGAATCACCATAGCAGTTTCCTTGAGGAATACGGTCACATGTTGAACACGGTCTTTTTTCAGCTGGCCTGAAAGGGGAATAGCTATCAACCCTCGGGGAGCCGTATTCTTCTGAATCGTACGTCGTTTCTTCCAATTTTCTTTTCCCAGCACTTTTATCACCAACGTCTCTCCTATTATCCTGTTCCACATTTTCCGCGGCATCTACTGCGGCTGAGAATGTATCGGTCCTTTTGCAATCACTAGCCTTCTAATTTCTGCATTTAGCCCAAAAATAAACCTTTCCATCTTCAAAGCCTTCGTGGCAACATAGTACTCCGCAAAGCGAGACTTCTCCAGAAAGCGAGCAGTGTAATCCCTAACCGATAAACTTCTCTGATGTTGGTTCATGAATTCCTCTTCCAACTGTCTAACTGTTGCTTGAGGACAGAACTGTCCTTTGAAAGCTGTTGTGAATTCGTCCCAAGTAAAAGTTGAGTATACATCAGATCCTCTAGAGGTAGTATGTGCCTCCCACCAAAATAGAGCATCTGCCTTCAACATCGCGGTTCCATATAGCACTTTATCTTCTTCTGCACACTTGCTGGTCCTGAAGACAGCTTCTATCTCTTTCAGCCACCTCATGGCCTTCACTGGATCTCTTTCTCCTGTATACGTCGGGGGTTTGCAATTTAAAAACATTTTATAGTCACACTTCCTTGGCACCGGTATGACAGTATGGGTAATGGGCATCTCATCTTCTAGACTAGGATCTGGTATTCCAGTTTCTGTGTGACAAGTTCTATCTAACATAGCTTGTATATTGGCTTGAAGTCTTCCCATTTCCGCCGTCAAATCATTTCGTGAAACAAATTCAGTAACTCGCCCCTGAACTCTGCCTCCAGTTCTGCCCCTACCTCTTTCTCCCCCTCGTCCCCTTATCCCTACTGTTGGATTTGTTCTATTAGGATTTCCTACTCCCCGGTTCGTTTGTCTAGTACCGCTTGCCATTCTGTAGATTCAAACAAGGTTAACATACACATAAGCACATACCCCATATAACAAGGTATTCCAGTCTAAACATGTACCTGTAAGATCACAATTACACTGGCCAGGTGTAAGATGAAATTACCTTACATGATGTTCCTTCTACCTTTTATACTTAGCATCCCAAGGTTCTAATATATCAAGGACATCCTACTTCACATGCAGTTTAAGTCTAGGTACGGGTATAAATACCTAAATCCCTTAAACTAGGGCTCTGACCCGGTATCCCATAACATACATAATATATAACAATTAACATTTCATACACAACGTCGTTACTTTCATAACAAAATACATGATAATTCACATTCGGTCCCAAAGTCTCAAAACTATACAATACAGAAATGTAAAAATATCCTAATCTTCGTCAGCTAGCAACCGCCTCCTATGCTTTATTCTTCCCTTTGCTAACAAAAGATCCTTGACCTGGAATACATATTTTTGAAAAGGAAAATGAGGGTTAGACCAAACTGTCTAGTGAGAAAATCTCTGTCAGTTTAGAAATCCTTTTTATAAAACACACTCATACCACAAAGATTAACTACCAAGCAAGATTCGTACATTGTTTTCATCTCTCCTCATTCCCATGGCCAAATTAGTTGGTAGCAAGCCAACTAATAAACAACGTTGTACAACAACTACAACCAATCAACACTGTACAACAACTACCGCCAACACACCGGTCCTAAGCCCGACCAGTCGTAATCTTGTTTAGTATAATTCTTATGTAAATACAATATCTCAATATACTATATTTCAACATAAACACACAGAATCACACATCTATCACATACTCAAACCACACATATACGTATCCCAGTTTAAGAACGTTTTAAAATAAAAACTCACATTGAATGCTTACAATACGCTTCCAAGCCTTTCTCCGAGCTATCCGATCCTTTATCCAAAATTCTCAGAATCTGAAACCATTTACATACAAATATCTCCTTACCAACTTATGTATAAGACTTACTAGCAGGTTATGGACTCTAGATACATCTACATAACTCTTATCCTCAAAATTGACCAAACAGCCAAGTTATCCGGAAACCGCAAACTACCCGGACAATCATGAACTTTCCGGACAGCATATAGAATCCGGACAACATGAGGAATTCGGACAACAGAGCAATCCGGATACCATCCGGTATCCCATTTCATCCGGAAATGTATAACAAGAGAGACTTACCCGGATACTTGAACCGTCCAGACACCATCATCAAAGCTACCCGGACACTACCAACAAAACTATCCGGAAACTACTGACTGTTCATCCCCATTTCACCCAGAATTCGACAGAATTATTATCAGATGTGTAAATGATGTTTCTACTCCGATAGGACCCTTCTAAAAGCAATTACAAACACAAAATACAAAGGAACATACCTTAATTCACTTCCAAAGCTCACCAATTTGAACCCTTTAGCACAAACCCTTCTTTTCTCTTCTTGTTTTCTCTCAACACACACACACACTAACTTTACTGATTTTTCTGCTTGTGATAATATCTGAATTCAGAAAGGATAATATCTAACTTAATTTACCACTTTAGTCCTTAAACTAATCACTAAAGACCAAAACACCCTTAACTTATAAGTTTACCCAAACTTACCCTAAACATCAACTTTAAAGTTAACTTAATTTAACGGAAAGATATTTTTAACTAACGAACTTACCCGGGGTATTACATTATCTCCCCCTTAAAAGAATTCCGTCCCGGAATTCGGTTAAGCGAAAAGGTACGATTGCTTAGTTCTCACTACCACCTTGAACTCCAACCAAGTCATAGGAATTAACTGAATAGACATCCCACACCTAACACAACTAACACACCCCGCCCGACAGCACCTGCTTGTCGGGCCCTTCCACCTCTCATCCTCGGACCCTCACGTCCCTTGGGTCTATCTCCCTGGGCAGGTCCCTCCGGCTCTGGCGGGACCATGGGATTACCTAACTCTCCCCTATAAGCAACTACCCCTGGTGCATTGGGATCAGCGACGGCTAATAGGGCTTCAGGGATGGGCATGGCTACCGCATTGGATGGGTTGCAGATAACCATGAACTGAAGATGGCGGATAGGGCATACCGGATGTGCAACACGTCTGGGTATCGCTGGATTAGCGTCCATGTGTTGACGCACCGCTAATGATAGGAAACGTGGGTACGGGAGGAACTTCTTCTGTTTCGTTCCTCCGATGTGTTGGATGGTGGTAACAAGTTCACGCCAGATGATCATGGCGAAGTCGACATGGCGGGTTGTAGCAGACGGCGTGAACTAGGCGTAGAAAGTCACCGGTGCACTGATCTATACCTTTCCATCTAGAGGATAGACACCTGTTCAGAATCGTAAACAAGGTGTACCAGATGGGGGCTAGGTATTTCCGGTTGAACGCTGAAGGTCTGGGAAGATCATGGTTGTAGCCGAGCGCGCGGATTTGTGCGCATAGCGTGTCATCATTTACGGTAGGATAGTACCGTTCATGTCCTGCGGCGTCGGCAGCCGGAATAGAAAGGAGTCGGCGAAAGGAGGCAGGCGTCAGGGTGAACGGCTGGTTGTCTATCATTGCCGTTATCGTCTGTGAAGTACCGGTCGTGAGGACCTGTGTCGTGAACCACACTTGAAGAACGTAGATCAACGAGACGTCGGTAGTGCGGTTGAGGGCCTCACGAATAGGATGGCCCATGAGGATATCCAGTATAACCTGGTGGTTAGGGTTGGGTCTGAAGAGCGTCGGGTCCAGGTAGTGATTGTTCGCCTCCATCTCGGTGCCATGGTCAGGGTCAACCAAGGCAGCATCTGCTTCGTCGTTTATGATTTCCTCTTCTTGAGGTATCTGCTATTCCGGAGGGTTTTGTTGATTTTGTTGATCCGCCATTGTAATATCTGTAAAAGAACAGCACAGTTAGTTATTGAGACGGATGAACAAGTGTCGGCGCGTACCTTTGCTGTGATTGGCTCAATCTGAGACAGATCGAGGACTGGTAGTGACAAGACAGGTACTGAAATGAACACAACAGGGTTATCCGGATAAAGGGTGTCACAGTGTCCGGACAGTGTAAAGAGTCCGGATAAGATGGATGAACCCGGACAGAGGTTCCCTGATACATTAGTTTTCCGGATAGCATTAGAGTCCGGATAAGATTGATGAACCCGGACAGAGGTTCCCTGATACACTAGGTTTCCGGATAGCATTAGATTCCGGACACCAAACTTTTCGGTAGTTGAACTTACCGGAAACCCTAAGGTTTCCGGACAACTAGGTATCCGGTTGTTTGGAGTGTCCGGATAGATGATCATGTCTTTGAATGTGTCCGGATAAACTATCATCGGTTTGAACGTGTCCGGACACATTGAAAAATATAAGTCTGAAAATGCTATTTTAAAGGAGAAATGCAAAAATCTTTCTATAGCACCTAAAGACTTAAGGGCCAAATTATCTGATCTTCAGTCTCAGTTTGATCAGTGCATGAATGAGAAAGAAGAAATTGTTTATCAATGTTCTTCTCTTCAAATTCAGCACAAGGAGTTTGTTGCTAAAATTCTTGATCTTGAAACCAAACTCCACAAAAGGGGTCAAACTGATCAAACCATTTTTCTGAATAAACCCAAAGAGTTCATGTACTTCAACAAAGAGTGGGGAATCGGTTATGATAACCCACATTATTTGAAAAAGGGAAGATGGCATACACCCACTTTGTATGATTTTGCTTGTTTTGGGTTAGATAAAAAGTATCCTGAATACGCAATTCAATAGACTAGTCCTCTTGAACCCGAAAAAGAGGAGGAAACCGAGGAATATAAGCGCACACACAAACGAGGAATTCAACTTCCATTTTGTTATGAACCTTTAAACTACTCATATAAAAAGGACAAAAAGTACCTTTCCAATGACTACTTCGACCCCTACAAGGTAGCTACACTCAAGGATTCCTCCAAAAAGGATGAGGACCTAGCACCTGCAACCAAGACTGAGACGGATGAGTTTAAACACTATGTTCCCCCTCTCATCTAGGAAGCAAAGATAGTCGAGTTGGAGGAGTCAATTGAGAAAGAAAGGTCAATGTTTCAAATGGAAAAGCAAGTCTTAATTACAAAGCTTGAGAATCTACAACCGGTCAAAACCGAAGTTGTGTCTGGTGAAGGACAGGAAATCCTTCGGTGTGAAATCAATCGACTCACATCACAACTGTCTGCCTTGGCAACAGAAAAGATGGAAGAGTACACGAGAAATGGTCAGCTTCAAGAGCAAATTGACCACCTGCAATCTGAAAAGCAGATTTCACCCGAACTTTCCTCAAAGTCATCCGACACGTCTTCGTGCAAAGCTTTCTTAGGCAAGATTTCTAGTTCACAAGACGGTCAAGATTCTCAAGACGAGAGTGTTTTAAGGAATTTTAACTCTGGTTTTTTCTTAGCTTCCGCACCAAATTCCCCAAAGCACACAAGCACAAAGAGTTCCTCACCTTCCTCACCTGATCCAAGTCCAGTAATTCCCGAGATAGATTTTTCAGAGTACATGAACTCCGAAGGTAAATGTGAAGAAGAGTTCGAGTCGTTCCCTTTCGACAAACCTCTTCCAAGTCACACTGGTTTTCTATCCCCATTGGTGAATCGTCAGGTCAATTTTCTAAAGGGTAGCAGTTCTCAATCAAAGGCCCCAGCTGTGATCAAGATTTCACAATCAAAACCAACTTCTAAACCTGTTCCTAAAACGCAGTCACAGCTGAGGCAAGAGACCGAACCATTGCCTAACAAAAATACCGTTCCTTCTAAAGTCACTGACCGCACCGTCCCTGTTGTTTCGGATAAAAACGGTCGCACAAAACAAGAAAAACCAAAGTGGCTAGCCAAGGAATCTGTCAAAGATGCAGCATCAAAGTCTTTCAATACTGTGTTTTACCCTAGAATGAACAAAAACAATTGTGCTAGGAATCATAGGAATGATTTTATTAAAAGAGATGCTAATTTTCCGATGAAATTTTATTCCATTCCGCAATTGATTCAATTGTCGCATGATTGTTTGTGTTGTTCTAGTTGTGGCTGGAATAACTTTGAAGATATCAATGATAATGATTGGTTTGGGTCATACCACATATATAATCATACACCCAAACGCAAACCCCGTAAAAACAAAAGAAACACCATTTACAACGGGGTTCCCAATCATAGGTTAGACCGGCACCCAGGTGGAAATCTGCTACAAAACCTGTTCCTCCAAAAGGTGTAAACGCTGCACCTCAGAAGAAACAAGTGCCAAAACCAGTTCCCTCTAACGGTGTCCATCCTACACCTAAAGGGAAAGTTGGGACAAAGCAAGCTTCCCCAAGCGGTGCCAAACCTAACCCTCCCGGACCCAGGCAAATCTGGGTACCGAAGGTCCGCTAAACTTGTTTTGCAGGACGGTCATGTGTGGTCCTTAGACACTGGATGCTCCACACACATGACCGCAAGGAGGGAGCTGCTCACGATCTACAAGGAACAACATTAAGAAGACGTGAGGTTTGTCTATACCTGTGCTTTAACAAGTTGCTCATGTGTTTAGGGGGAGCATAATCATCTATCAGGTATGTTATTCTACTGTTGAGGGGGAGCGTCACACACATTTTTTCTTAAATATGTTAAAAAGTTTTTTGTGTGTATGGATACTCCCATGTGCACTTCACTCTACGCGCACATTCTAAGGGGGAGCATGTCATCTAATGCTCATCATTTGAGGGGGAGCGACACAGTGTTTCCATTGCACTATCCGAGGGGGAGCAAATTCTTCCCCATGCTCTGTTTGAGGGGGAGCGAGAGAAGGATCGTTTTTGAAATTCATATAACTTTATTTTTTCAAAATATCAAGAATCATGGAAATTCTTGAAAATTCCAGAAGTATCCGGACAGGTATCCGGAAACCCTATCTTTCTGGATAGGTTTCCGGACCGGGTCCTTATCCAGATTGGAAGGGAACCCGGGTACCATATCCGGACTCTTGGTCTCTCTTAAATGTCATCCGGATTCTCGTTTGTCCGGATTGCTTATTTTATCCGGAAACTTTCATCCTCTCCAGTATGCTCTTTTGTCCGGACACCTTTTGTCCGGACACCTTTTGTCCGGATACCTGTGTTGTCCAGAATGTCTTGTAATTTCATTATTATGTCCGGACACCCCTATTCCGTCTATCCAGTACCTGTTTTCCTACTGCCAGTCCTCAATCTATCTCAGATTGAGCCATTTAATGCAAAGGTACGCGCCGAAACTTGTTTATCCGTCTTGTTTACTAACTTTGGATCTTTTACAGATATTCCATGGCGGATCAACAACCTTAACAAAATCCGAGGGGAAACTTCACCCTGTTTTTGAACTGAAAGGTCTAATTTTTTTTTGTGTTGATCACTCCTAAGTAAGTACCACTCTCACTCTAAGGGGAAGCAAGTCAATCCCCATCTATGTTTTGAGGGGGAGCAGGATAATATCCGTACTATACATATGCCTGAAGCCCTACCTGAGATAGCATATAGATGAGAGTTAGGGAATCCCATGGTCCAGCAAGTGCCGGAGGGACCTTCCCCGGGACATAGATCATGTGAAAAGGAGGGTGTTAAGGTCGAACGCGAACCAAGAAAGATTGAGCCATAAAGATAACGAGGCTCCTGAGCGAAACCAGCCACGTCATATCCGGGTTGCCACATCTACTACCTCGTCTCATTTGTTGGGACAGGGTATTGAAGAAGCCTCTGTGGACCCAGCGGAGCAATTGCACGACCTCCATAGCCACTCATCCGTCTCTCAAAAGACGGATGTTTCAGTCTCACACGGGGATATAGCACAACTTCCACCGGTCTCTCACTCAGAGAGTACTGGTGTTGAAACAAGAGACCAGCAACCCCCGGTCTCGACTTCTTTCAGTGCACCATAGAGTCTAGATCCACTTGTTATTGAATATTCTTTGACTAGCACACTTGATGCGGAACAACACTAAGTCGCGGCTCTAAGTGACCCGACCGGAACGTCTGTAGTGTCTCGTCTGCCGGAACACGAGGATCGGACGGAAATCCTACCACAACTATTATCACGCCAACTATGAACGTAGGTGGCTCTACCCCCGCGGTAGATGCCTCAACGGGTAACCTAAGTGGTCTCGGAGTTAGTAACCCAGACTTTGTGTCACCAGGGTCCCTGGACAGCACCCTTAAGGCTGTCCGCTAGGATATGGAGCAACAGATGCAGCAACATGTAGTCGATGAACTTGCCAAAGCTATGCGCGCTATCAAAGGTAAAGGCCACCTCGTCGAAACTGAAACCGCCCATGTACCTCCACCGATTCAACCGCAACCTATCTATTCGGTGGACACCCTGAAGACGATGATATTGGCCCAACTGCTCCAGGAATCAGATACAACCGCCTCTACTGAAGCAGACCTGATCTCAGTTCTCCAATCACAGGTCACTGCTCCATCTTCATCTATTACCACTTGCTTAGACGCCATTGACTCGACTCTCAAGGAATACAACCTAGCGCTCACAACGCTGTCCGAGAGAGTCCGCTCACTCGAAGATACCTGCAAGAGTCAAGCGGGCGGCCTGAAGCGGAAACACGATGACCAGGATAATCCTGATCACCGTGAGGGGGAGAAAAGACAACGTCTAACCGAGACCGCCTCCCTGATCCAGACTGAAGCTACAACTGTGGTTCATCAGGAACCCCCAACTGCGACAGCTACAACAGAAGCACCAGAAGCCGAGTTGCCTTTAGCAGACATGGTTATAGACATGTAGATATCAGATGAAGAAGACCCGACGGTTGAAAAGCCCGAGGGTTCAACACAGGAACTGATTGATTTTGACTCATCAGACATACCGATTCTGGACATGATAGATCCAGATTGTGAAGCCAACCCGGAGACCGAAGATGCATGGTACGAAAAAGCCGCCAGTGCCGTAAATCTCCAGGTAAATTTGGTCTTCCCCACTGATGAGGACGACAACATTGATTATGATCAGTTCCTGCTCCAAAATTTGTATGGAACGTCCCCCGTTCACTATGCTCAACCCGCCGGAACATCATCAACAAGACCCGAGTCTACTACTTTCGATCTTCCGACAACTGCTCCTCCCACGACAGCTTCTAATCTCCCCCCCCCTCAACAGCAACAAATCCGTTGGGAGAAGATCATGGTACTTATCCCTTACTTGGAGGAATATTTGAAGAAGTTGTTCGTCCACAAACTTCGCCCAATCGAGCCGACCTTCTGTCTGGGTATTTACAACCTTAACCCATAATTTCAACGCTGATATATCAGCACAATGCAGCGGTGTCTTCCAGTCAACCAGGTCAGAACCAAACTTCGGATCACAGAGGTAATCAGTATTTATTCAAGACGTATTATGAGAATCGTCTACCCAGTATTCATTGTCCGATGTGGAGATGGGATGAATGGAAATTCTCTGAAGCTGACTTCCAACACCTTCGACCGTTCGACTTCCTGGCTATTCTGAAAGACATAGGTACAAGAACCATCCGACCGCTAGAAGTTACAAAGGCGCTCGAAGCTGTTCATCGATACCTGGTCCGTACCATTATGATGTCATATCTAACGGATTTTCAAATGGCTGTCGAGAACAGGGCAAAGAAGGTAAATCTGATCAAGCCGAATCTGAAAGCACCTGAGTTAAACATGTATCCCGAGAACGCTATGCTTCTGGAACCAGAATTCGGGATTGTTTACCTCAATGAGCAAAAGGAGAAGAAATTCATGCGCTTCAGTCGGGTGGCAAGATTCTGCGACGGCACACTTCTAAAGGTCAGAGATGCTCTTCGAAAGATTATTCAGCACGAGTATGAGAATCCAAGGTATTCTTATGTTCCGAATCAGAATGAAACTACTGCTCGGAATGCCTTAGAAATGATTGAAGATCGCATCGACTATCGCCGCGCCATCAGATTATTTGAGGTTCACTTCGCGTTGCGCAAACGATACGTGTTCAACTGGCAAGAGCTAGAGCGCGAACTCGAACTTCAAATCAAAGGGGGAGATTGTTAGGGCAGGTTTTAATGTTGATTTAAAGTTTAAGGGTTGAATTGTATTTGATTAAATTATAGCTTATTAGTGAACGGGCCGTGGGCTTGTTAACCACGGGCCCATAGTATTTAATGTAATCTCTTTAGCTTTCTATTTCGTATTGTAAAATTCTCTCTGAAAGTTAATGAAAGGGATGACCAATTGAAATCATAATTCTTATTGCTTATCATATTCGATTTCATATTAGTTGCACGGATCTGGTTAATGTGTCGTTCTGGTTACTTATTGTTTTATCTGGATTCTTTGCTACTCGTCACAATTGTCTTTGAACGTGCATGATGCTCCGGATGCTCCTACTCATCATGAGGGGGAGAAAGGGTACAGATTCAAAGACATGGATTACCATGTTGAGGGGGAGTTAGCAAAAGCCGAGGGGGAGTAAAGAAGACCCCACGCAAAAGCTGAGGGGGAGTAACAAAACCCCATGCAAAATCCGAGGGGGAGTAACAGTTATTTGGTCAGTTCCGACTTTCAAAGAGCTTCAAAGTGCATTTAAGTAATCAAAGTGCCTACTAGTCGTAAATTCTTCTCATCCTTCATCAAGTGGTGTTCGCCTATATTTCCTCCATCGAGCATATTGGTTCTACAAGCTGAAGCTGAAAGCAAAGTCAACTCGCGGTTCAAAGACAAATTCGTTGTTCACCGAATCTGGTTACAAAGTTGAAGATATGAAGACCAAGAGCTTTGTTCAAGGGGGAGCGCTGAAAAGACATGAAGACAAGCAACACCGAAGTTTTCAAAGATTCAAGAAGAAGAGAAGATCAAGACCTGAAGGTTTCAAGTCCAATTTTTTTTATATATCTTTAGGGGGAGATTGTTAGGACAAAAAATGTCCTACATATTAGAAAGATATATAAATAATTAGTTTAGAGCTTAATTTGTTTAATTAATCTTTTTGTAAAAGCCTTTAATTATAAAAGGGCTTAGTTTAGGATAATTGGGCTTAATTGCTTAATGGTCTTAGGCCTTGTGTGTTTAAAGGCCTAAGTATATAAGGTTATGTTAACCTTAGAATTAGGTTAATCGATTCACATATTCATCGAGAGCTTAGTTGTTTAGAGAGAGATAGTTTGTTTTCCATTCAAACCTTTTGTAACCATCTTGATTATTGAATATGAGAGGGATGACAAGTTGAAATCATTATTTGTTCTTGTTGTTTCTCATTGAATCGTTGTTACCTGATCAATATAGGACTAACAGGATTTCATCCAACACCCATGCATTTACCTTAAACACTTGAATCTTCTTGGAGATGGATGTGTTAGGGGCTGAAATGTGATGAGTTTTTGAAGATGTTCTTGAGAGGAAAAGAAAGAAAAGTAAAGAGGAAATCTAGAGTGAGAACTAGAGAGAGATGTGTAATATGGAAATGAGGTTGTATTGAGAAGAGGAAATAATAAAAAGGGGTAGGGAGAGAGAGGGTGGACGGTTTTGGGAAGGGAGAGATAGGGTGAGATGGAGAGTGGTATTGGGTTTGAATTATTGACAAATTTTTATTTTTGATTTATTTTTATTTTATTTTTAATTTGTTAATTAATACTAGTTTATATAAATAAAGGTACTTGTTTTATTTACTAGCATTTACAATGCAAGGTATATATATACAAATATATTTAAAGTATTTTATATTGGCATTTTATGAGATTTATGGATAATTCCCTAGTTTGAGGGGTTCTAGGCAAAAATCCTCAGATTTTTCCTACTGTACTGGGTTTATTGCTAGAATTGAACTGTGTGACCTATAATGTGGATAACTGAAACGTTCAGTGCAGTTCTATCCTGAAACGCAAAATTGACGGTTGTCACAGGAAATGAGCTTTTTGATGTTCACTCCTCCAGGGCTTCCATTCAATCATTGAAAAACACAAAGGAATTTCTATGAACGTTATTACAAGAAAACATATTCCTTGTATGTACGTGCATGTGTAAGAAATGATTGAAGCAATGTATGCTTGATTATTAGGCTCAAATTGTGTAAACTGTTGAGACGGCAACAAGTTTTCGACGGACTCAATGTGCATGATTGAAGTGCGAAGGTGGGGCAAACTTCCTTCTTTTTTCAATATCCAAATCTTCCGAGTGAAGATCAGATAGATTATATGTTGCGTCCCCAAGAAAATTGAAATATTTCTTTGTTGAGAAAGAAATGAGTAGCTGGTGGGGTTTAAAGCAACAGTTGGCAAGTGCTAACTGCCTGTTTCAATGATGGTCACCAAAGAATGCGAACCAATCAGTAATATGGCTTCCCGGATCAGAAAATGGTTGGTGCAGAGTTCTCTTATTCTTTTAACTATGTTCTCACACCCTCTTTCTGTTTTTAATCCGTTCACTTCTACCCAAGCTCTCATTTACATTTTACCTCAGCACACAGAGATTACTCAACCGGATGAGTTATCTCCCCCACTCTTTGATGTAGACCCCTCACCCCTCAATCACTCAAGGATAACTTCTTGGGTAGGAAACACTGGTTAACGTGAATCCATAGAAGTACGATGTAGCTCAAACACTGATCCCATGAAATTTTTACCTAAAACGACGTGTTGTTCAGAAGTTTAGTTTGAACAAATAAATCTCAACATTTGAATGACATTGTCATCAGAATGTATGCTCCTCAATAATATCATGAAATATTTGATAATTTGAACTTTGAAGATTTCTCAAAACAAGGATACAGAATGAATGAAATGAATTCGAAGGACTTGTTTGAGAATATGACAATGTATCAATTAGATCAAATATCATGATTGATAATCATAAAAGGATAGGGTATCAAAGAATTGAAATTTGTTTATATGAACAAATATAAACAATCTTTGAATGAAACGTTTAAGTTTTCACGCTGAAAAAATGTATGATGCTCAACAAAATTTGAAATACAAACGGGAGTATTACCATAGAAAAATTGTTTCATTTTGATACATGGTAATAACAAAGTCAATATGAAGCTGAACCGATGTGTATGAATACTTGAAAGTATATAGAAAAGATAATACACAATTATTAATCTTTGGAAACACACGGTTAGAAATGATGTTATAATAATTCGAGATCTCCATGAAAAACATTTAAATTCACACTCCTAAATTCATAAAATCTGTTTCAGAATAGAGAAGTGGTTTGAACATTTAAGAAAAAAATGTTTTTCATTCTTGAAAGTCGTTCTTCTTTAAAACAATTTGAGATTAAAGGTCAGAAGATACTTACATTCAGAAATGTTTGACCTCCCCCTCAAATCATGATAGAATGATTTAAAATCTTATAAGTTCCCCCTTAACATGTGCAAAAGATCTTTATCTTGACAAAATTTGCACAAGTGACAAGACTTGGATCAAAATATCTTTAATTATTAAAACGAGTTCTGAATTACTAGGATTAAAAGTAAATTCAGAAGCAATAGTCGTTGAAGAACGAGTCCTGATCTAAAAATCAGATGTCAAAAACATTAAAGTACGGGTTCTGAGCTGAAATATTCAGAAGCCAATTATATTTGAAGAACGAGTCCTAAACTGATATGTTTATAAGTCAACGATATTTTACTCCCCTTTAAAAGTATAGGTACTCTTCTTAAAAAATTGCACACTTTTTATTCAGTCATGTGTGTGGTATACGTCTCACAATTAGCACTACACATGAAGAACCTGCAAAACAAATTAACTAGATTTTGGTACCCAACGGAACTTGGGTCCTGATTTGTTAGGTGCAGTTCTCTTTGAAGAAATTCGATAAGTATTGTACCAATATGAAACATAATCTTTATGCGCAAAATCATTTGATCTACAGTAAGAACAACATATTTTCTTTTGTGCCAACCTGACTAATTGATTTACATAGTAAACTAAGTCAGGTTTGAAAAAAGATTTACCTTGAAATGTATTTTTCTTCTTGACATTTGATGTGGAAACAGATGATTTTGGAACTTCTTTCATAGGAGTTGTACCTTTCACTCTCCATTCCATCTTTACCTTCTTGAAGACTTGGTTCTCTTTAGGTTTGGAAGAATTAATATCTTTAGGCACATGCAAATTATTATCTAAATTATCAAACAGAGGATTATAAAAGAGATTTGAAGGATGAATTTGATCCTTTAAGAAACCATTTGATCTGTCAAATCCTTTTGAAAAAATATCTTTATTGATTGAACTAGAAGTCGTCTTAAACGAACATTCAGAATCAGTTGAGTCTACAAGTGGAGTCTGAACAATCATACCAGGACTAACTTGTTTTGAAACCTCAACCATAAAAACGATGTCTTCAAGTTCTTTTACTTTTTTGATTAAAACATTTCTCTCTTCAAAAATTAGATCATATTTCTTTTGAAGATCAGATTTTACCTTTTGCTCCTTCATAATATCTGTGGATAAACCAGATAACTTCATTGTCAGCGTCTTTATTTCACTTTGGAAAATCATTCTTTCGTCTGAAAAAATATCTTTCACACTTTTTGCTTGAAAGTTTTCAACTTTCATCTTTTCAAACTCTTTTCTCTCTTTATCTAATTCTGTTTCCAAATTAGATATTTTTTTGTGAAAGCTCAAAACTTTTTGCTTCAAAAGATTTTCTTTCAGCATCAAAAGTTATTCTTTCTTTCTCAAAGTTGTCTCTGTCAATTATCAAGACTTTCTCAAAGTCATAAACTTGTTTTGAAAGTTTGATACATTTTAGCTCAACAATTTTCTTTTCTTCAAAAGATTTCTTTGAAAAACCGGACAACTTCTGTATGAAAACTTTTTCAAATTGTTCTTTTTCTTTTGAAAAAATAGTTTCAAGAACAGAAAGTTTTCTTTTCAAATCCGCGTTTTCAGTTTCCAAAGTTGTTTCTTTCTCTTGAAGCTTTTTCAATTTATCCCGAAGACTTGAGTTCTCCTTCTCTTTCGTGGCTTCAATACCTGCAATTTCACTTTCAAGATCAGTAATTCTGTTTATTAGTTTAACATTTTCATCTTCCAAAGATATAGCTTTCTCTTAAAGTCTCTTCATATCAAACAGAAGAGTTGTATCTTCTTCTTTCTCATCTTTCATTTGTGTGACTTGAAGATCAGCAATTTGTCTTCGTAAATCTTCTATCACCAAATATTGATGATAAATGTACTGATCATCAGATGTAGACATTGTTGGACACCTAAAAAAAATATCAAATACAAAAATTAGACGTAAAATATGAAAATAAAAAAAACCTAATAGAGTTATCGTCAAGAGAAACTTCGCTTAGAAGTTGAATTATGTGCACACTCAAAAATATAAAATCACAAACACACAATTAAAGTTAGAAAAAAAATTCAAAAATAAAATCTGAAAAACAAATTGTAAATTTGTCTTCCAAAAATTAATTCTGAAAAATCAGCGCGAAAATGTTGAACATTAATTGGCAAACATGCAAAACAAGAGAAAAATATATCAGTTACGAACAGTTGGTAAAATAACAAAAATTTGACACTAAGATGACTAAAATATGAAAAATACAAAATAGAGGGACTAAAACTGACAAAAATGAAACTAACAACTACAGGGACTAAAAATGAAAAAAAATGAAAAAAATGAAAAAAAATGAAACTAAAACTATAAGGACTAAAAATGAACAAACTCTAAAACCTATACTATAGGGACTGAATCTGCCAATATCTAATACTATCTAATAGACTTAACAGAAAACTAACGAAAAGGACCAAAAATGTAAAGAAATTTAACGGAAAATCTAACAAAACCGTTAACAAAAACAAACTAACCTAACTAACAGACATTTACAAGAATTAGGACTAAAATTGAAATAAAATCTAACAAACTAACAAGGCTAACGGAGAAATGGACCAAAATTGTCACAAAATTAACGGACTTAACGGTAGTCCGTTAAAACACTTTTCATCTGTCATCTACGTCGAGGACCAGCGATTTCAGGTTCTGTTTTCTTGCTTGTTTCACGATCAAATTGATTTGTTTTTGTTTCTGTGCAATCTTTGATCATCAAAGAGATGAATTCAACAAAAACTTTTCAAACATACAACAAGAAATTATCCATATCGAGGCTAGAAGAAAAATCCGCACCAAGAAAGACTCCGGAGGCGCTGATGATGACGAATACAAATAATCCATCTTACTTATCAGCAAGGTCTCGGCGAGGGTGGAATTACGTTCTCCTCCTGCTCTTCTCAGAACCAAAGACCAGCGAAGAGAAAACAATGGCGAGCATCAACCTCTGATGAACCTACCCATTGAAATGAAAGACGTATTGAATTCTCAAGAGAAGCAGTACTTGGACCACCACCTGGCTTATCAGCTCTCGACTTATCACTGCCACCAGGAAGTCTCTTCAAACCTGGTCAAGTGTTAGGAGACCTTTTACGGAATCATCTTTCTCGATTGGAATGGCATCCAATGCTTTCAATGAAACTCAGAGATTCCCATCTGCCCAACCGAACAACTTAGAGATTTTATCCACTGGTGCAACTTGTCAAGACCAGGTATCATTCTCAAAGCTCATGTTTTCAGAGAAGCAAAACTCAGAAAACAAAATGGAGAAAAAGTGCCTGACTGGATGATCACTGATGGAGACTCATATGACTAAATGCTCTTCAAGGATGAACCACTCTAGCTAATAGATTCCCTTCTTGTAACCTTTTGTAATTTATCAGCATTTCTTTTAGTACTTGTATAATTCTTTCACTTGTACTTTTTAACTTTCAAACTTCCCTCTGTAATCTTATTACGATTTAATGAAAATTTTCAGTGAAAGTACTTTACTCCATCGGTACTAGAAACGATCCCTCAAAACAGTAAATGGGACACACAACTATGAGTGCTCTTTATCCTTATGTTTTAGAACTTAGCAATTTTCTTATGTTTCTTTATCATCATCAAATAAGGGGGAGATTGTTGATCCAAACTCTCTCAGTGATTTGATGACGACCCTTAGAATACTTAGTGAAATTTGCATTTAACATCTGTATGTATTAGTGTTTCACCATCAACGATAACATACTGAGTTTGTTCAGTATCGTGGATGGATTCTAATGTAATAGTGTTAGATGTAATCTCTGAAGACATGTTTCGCGACTAAAGAGTTCATCGCTGACATAGAAGACAAAGCTGATGAACAAGTGACAAGTCTACTCATGATCTGATGCGGACATCAGTGAAACCAAGACAAGTCCACACGTGCGACAAATCAAGCATAAATCTTCAGCGATAACTGACTTACATCAGGCCTCACTGATGGAAGACCTCATCAGCGATCGGTGATCATGAAGCTTGTGTTTCAAGATTTGTTTGTCTTATCCTCTTGCACCAAAGTACGGATGGTCAGAAAAAGCTTACGTTTGTCCAAGATCGTACAAGCACTCTTCCACCTATACTGTTCACCATGCGGCCCAAAGCATGTCTTGATAAAAGTCAGAAGCATGTGCCCAACCAGATGCTGACATGTGTAAAGTGCTCCTACCAAGCATTTAATGCATAGGGTATACATAGGAGCAATACCCCTTCAGTTTGAAAGATCACTCCATGAACTACTTAGTGCGTAGAAAACCCCCTCTTTTTCTACATATCCCTTTATTTCTAACTTCTTAGTGCAAGAACACTTTGTGATTCTCAAGTTTGTTTAGATTAGGTTTACTTAATCTTGTTCCACAACAAACTGTAAATTGTAATTTGATTTATCAATAAACAACTTAGAAAGCCAAAATTTTGTGTTTGTACACAACCCCCCCCCCCCCCCCTTCTAGAAACTATTGTACTTGTATAACCCCTTTGGGACCAACAAGCTCATTCCAAATCAGTACAACATAATCAATTTTCTGATTAAAAGCAGCAGCATGAAACATCCTTAGCACTGAGAATCTGAGATATTACATTTGTCTAGGCCTGCGTGCTTGGGTGTCAAGCATCTATTCAAGATGCTAAATAGAGTTTACCAAATTGCTGGTAGATACTTTCTCTTGAATAATGATGATCGGGCCAGTGGTCCTTTGATTGTGTCTTTGTAGGCTAGAGACATGATGTCTTTACATAAATCTTCTTCCGAGATCAGATCCTTAAAGTTGGCTTGCCTTGACAGTTCCAAAGCATTCCACAGTCTTTTCAGAGTTATCTTAGCATCAAAATGATCTACTCTGGAAGTGAAATACTGGTTTCTTTCATTCACATGATGGAATTGGATAGTGTGCTAGAATTATTGCAGATAGATCAGTGGAACAGTGATTGTCTTGGTTAGTGCAATTATGAGTGGATGGCCTTTCAAAATCTCTAGAATGATTTTGTGATCAAGGTTCACACTTAGGTCAAGTTTGTAGGTGTTGTTAGCAAGCTTCAGATGTTGAGACTTTGGAATTAATTCTTCATCCAAATCCCGGGCATTCAAAGATGGGTGAGATGATCTGTGAGATGGCATTGCTGTGTTTTCATCTCAAGAGTTGCCATCAAATTGCTCAACAAATACCATGGTAATTCTGTATTGTGAAAGATTAGCCAAAGTATGACTTTTTGAACTTTTGGAAAAAATTCCCACAAATCTCCTAAGTTAGGGTCTTATCGCATGCCACAAAGCATTTTATTTTGCATGAAGCTTCTTATCGCATGGAACATGTGCGCCAAAATTTTCCCGCACAAGGCATGTGCGATAAGATTTAATACATAACCGTGCGATAAATATAAATATTTGAATACATTTGGAATGCTATAAAGATGAACATTCGAGTCTAAAAGATATGTTCAACCAAAATTTATAAGATAATGAAAGATAGGCTTAGAGTTTCAAACCCTATATGTGTTTTACTATAAGAGACCTATCTTATCATGTTTTGCCCAAAGAAACTAACAATTAGAGTGAATTTCGACTGGAATTCAAACAAACACATAAAGTCGAACAAATAAAACCCTAAAAAAGAAAACAGTGATTTTAAACGAAATTAAAAAGATGAAAGAACGATTGTAAACCAACTGGGATTGATGTCTGAATGGAATGTAAACGAAATAAACTTCCATCCGTTAACACTTATCATGATCTTTCAGATAGCATATAAGGGTTTTAGGTTCGAGAAAAGTTTAAATTTTGAAGAACCAATCTATATATACGAACCTGGGGGTTTGTGACACGTGGCATTCAAAGATTGGTCCAGAGTTTGACCGGCCAACGAGTCAAACTTATCGAATGAACAAGTGTCCGATAAGCCCAAAATGTTATCGAACAACATATGTTAGGGTCAATTTATGTTGAATTAAAGTTCAGGGTTTAATTTGTAATTCTTGTATTTGAGCCTTATTAGTGAACGGGCCGTGGGCTTGTTAACCACGGGCCCGCCATATATAAAGCAGCTTAGCCTTATAAAAATAGGCTAGTGATCTCATTTGCTTTTCTGAATTGTATTGTAAACACTCTGATTGAAAAGCTAATATAGGGATGACCAGTTGAAATCATTACATACATTGTTTATCTATTTGCTTTCATTATTGTTGCACGGATCTGGAACTAACAATTGGTATCAGAGCCAGGTTGACGGATTTGATTCAGAGCATTCATATTGATTTCTGGTAAGATTTGACTTTTTCACGTCTATCACATTCTTGAAATTTTAAATCATTGATTCTGATTAAATTGATCGATTCTGTTTATTGGTTTGTGTCATCATCATTGTCATTAGTGTTTCTGCAAATTTTCACATCCCAATTCTTCCATTTAAGTGGTTAATTAAGCAAGTCAAATTCAAAAGTTTTGAGTGTGTTCTTCATTAAAATCCAATTTTTACCATCAAAACTTGTTGTTTTTGCTTTAAAATCGATTGGGTTAGTGTTATTTTTGTGTTTGGTAGTGTTTCTAATCTTTCAGGAACATTTTTGAGCAACCCTAATCGAGTTTCAATCGATTTGGAAAAGTCAGCCGTAGTGCCCGGATACACAGCCGCGCTTTTCGGACAAGTCTTCACTTTCTGGACGATTGTGTTATTTTCTATCCGGGTACGTCATTCTTTCCGGGTAAGTCATACAAACTCAAACCTTTCCGGGTAATTTGTTCCGGAAATCCCAAAGTTTCCGGTAAAGTATTTTTTTCCGGATAACACAAGGTATCCGGAAACCTATTCCATCCGGATTCCTGTTTTTCCGGATTATCTATCCGGAAACCACCCTGATCACATATCCTTGAGGGGGACCCCCGTGCTAAGTCGCAAGAGGGGGACATTTAAGTATCCTTGATACTGTTCCACTTTGAATCGAACCAACGTCTGACGATCACATAAGTGCAACCATCAAAGATGTCTCGAGATGCTTATGCCATGAGCAACCTCACCACGCCTCCAGCTCTTGGAGAATCAAGTCAGGTATGTGAATCTACTCAACAAGACTTCATGAATAAAATGCAATCACTTGTTGAACAGGCAGATTCCTTTAAGGCTAGCACTAAAGAACAAAAGCTTGAGATTAGTTCACTAACCGAAAAGCTAGATGTTCAAATGAAAATAACTGAAAAATATAAGTCTAAAAATGCTAATCTAAAAGACAAATGCAAAAATCTTTCAATAGCACCTAAAGACTTAAGGACCAAATTATCTGATCTTTAGTCTCAGTTTGATCAGTGCGTGAATGAGAAAGAAGAACTTGTTTATCAATGTTCCTCTCTTCAAATTCAGCACAAGGTGTTTGTTGCTAAAATTCTTGATCTTGAAACCAAACTCCACAAAAGGGGTCAAACTGATCAAACCATCTTTCTGAATAAACCCAAGGAGTTCACTTATTTTAACAAAGAGTGGGGAATCAGATATGATAACCCACACTATTTGAAAAAGGGAAGATACCAAACTCCTACTTTGTATGATTTTGCATGTTTTGGGTTAGATAAAAAGTATCTGGCATATGCCATTCAATGGACTGGCCCTCTTGAACCTGAAAAGGAAGAGGAAACCGAGGAATATAAACGCGCACATAAACGAGGAATACAACTTCCGTTTTGTTATGAACCTTTGAATTATTCCTATCAAAAGAAGAAAAAGTATCTCTCAAATGACTACTTCGACCCCTACAAGGTTGTTACGCCCAAGGATTATTCCAAAAAGGATGAGGGTCAAGCACCCGCAACCAAGACTGAGACGGACGAGTTCAAACTCTATGTTCCCCCTCTCATCTTGGAAGCAAAGATTGTCGAGGTGGAGGAGTCGCTTGAGAAAGAAAGGTTTGTTTTCCAAAACGAAAAGAAAGCACTAATCTCTGAGATTGAGAAACTCAATTCTGAGAAACTTGAGAATCCACAACCGGTCAAAACCGAGGTTGTGTCTGATGAAGGACAGAAAATCCTTCGGGAAGAAATCACAAAACTCACATCAAAGCTGGCTGCCTTGGCAACAGATACGATGCATGAGTATACGAAAAATGGTCAGCTCCAAGAGCAAATTGACCAACTCAAATCTGCGAAGCAGATTTCACCCGAATCTTCCTCGAATTCATCTGAAACGTCTTCGTGTAAAGCTTTTATTGGTCAAATATCTACCACACAAGACGGTAATGATTCTTAAGATGAGTGTGTTAAAAGGAATTTAAACTCTGATTTTTTCCTAGCTTCCGCACCAAATTCCCCAAAGCACACTGCCACTAAGTGTTCCTCGCCTTCCTCACCTGATCCAAGTCTTGCAATTCCGGAGATCGATTTTTCTGAATTTATGAACTCCAAAGGTAATTCTGATGGAGAGATTGAGTCGTTCCCTTTCGACAAACCTCTTCCGAGTCATTCTGACTTTTTGTCACCAGTGGTGAATCGACCAGTCAACTTTGAAAAGGGTGCTTGTTCAAACACAAAGACCCCAGCTGTGATTAAGATTTCCAAATCTAAACCTGTTTCTCAAAACCAATCACAGCCGAAGCAAAAGACCGTGCGATTGCCTGTCAAAAATCCTGTTTCTTCAAAAGTCACTGACCATGCTGTCAATGTGGGTTCAGATAAAACCGGCCAGCCTAAACAAGATAAACCAAAGAGGCCAGCTAGGGAATCTATTGAGAAAGAAGCGTCGAAGTCATTTAACACTGTTTTTACCCTAGAATGAACAAAAACGATTGTGCTTGGAATCATAGGACTGATTTTGTTAAAAGGGATGTTAATTTTCCGATGAAAATTTACTCCATTTAGCAATTGATCCAATTATCGCACGGTCGTTTGTGTTGTTCTAGTTGTGGTTGGAATGACTTTGATGACATAAATAATAATGATTGGTTTGGGTCATATCACATGTATAATCATACACCCAAACGCAAACCCCGTAAAAACAAAAAGAAACATCATTTTCAACGGGGGCCCCAATCATAAGTTAAACCAAAGCAGGAGAGGAAACCTGTTTGGGCAAAAAAGCACGTCGTACGACCACGACCAGAACAGGTAAGACGCACAATTGTGAACTAAATCTTGTGTTAAGATAAGGTCTCGACAAGAACCCATAAAACATCCGTCGTCTCCCGTAAAAGGTAAGTCGTACGTCTCCCATGACGCACGACCTTAGCATCGCCCGTCCCGTACGACCATCGCATAAGATCATTGTACCTTCGACCGAACTAACGTTAACCTTGATTGTTACGTTTGTTAAGTGTTTAATGCAGGAGTCAAAGTCATTAAAGAGCAACGGACATAACCGACACAACCATTAACGATCGATAGCCGTAACAGACGAAGAGTATTATGAATATTCATCTCGGCGACCGTTTCCAGCCGTTGTAGCCGTTGATCAAATCATTAATGGAACTAATTAATGACGCGAAGACTATAAAAGACAAGCTAAAGCTTCATTTCAAGGGACATCGGTTAACATCCAATACACTCCAGCGAACATCACCACACAACAAAGAAAATCATCCAAACTCATAGCAAAGAACATTCAACCTCTGGAGATTAAGTACTGAAAGCCAGAATCTTACAGCGAACTCAAGAACACTCGAAGGAAAAGCTCAAGTATCGCTCTCGACGCACGACAACAGTCCTCGACCAGAAGTTCACACATTGTATTCACACACAACAAACACCTGTTTTCACATTTAAACACTTGTACTTTACATTTCGAAGCATTTCCTTCATTTGTATTGTAATCATCGTACGACCGACGCCAGTACCAAGGACGTCGCCCCTGATTGGCGACCATAGTGCAGCGACGTCATCCCCTGTCGTCCGCAGGTTTTTTCCTCGTTTGAGATTTTTCCTGCGTCATCAAATCCCTTGTCTCGTTTATTTTTTCCCTCATCGCACGTCTCGTCGAAAGATCCTTTCTTTAGTTGATTAAGTCCACATCGACCTTAAGTTGTCCCTTTGGTGCGATTTTTGGCATTAATAGTTTGGCGCCATCCGTGGGACCTCATCTAGAGAAAATCCTCGACGAACGTGCACCCTACAAATAGTTTCTTGGAGTTTCTTCTATTTTCTGTTACAGGAAAATGGCAACCTCTGGAAATCCGCAGCAAGCGGTCGCTCAGATGTATCAGGAGCTCGAAGTCGCCAGGAATCAACTCAATGCAATGGCGGAGCAGAATCGTAGAGCAGCTGAGGAAATCGCGCGGTTAAGAAATCCTCTTGGGCCTCAAAATGGTCCTAGGCCATTCGTGCAAAATCCAATTCCAAGATCGTTCGACCAGAATGGCCCTAGACCATTTGTCCCGAATCCAGGTTCATCCGCGCAGAATCAGCATCCAGGCCCGTTCATGCAGAATCAACAGCCAGGGTCGTTCAACCCAAATCCTCAGTTTAGGACAGTTCCTCCTCAGCATATAAGGCCACCACCCGTGAATAATGGGTCGCAGCCTTTCCAGCAAGGGTCGCAACCATTTCGGCAGCCATTTCAGAATGGACCTCAAGATGGATCGCAGCCTTTCCAGCAAGGATCGCAACCGTTTCAGAATGGACCGCAACAATTCCACTATAGGTCGCAGCCATATTTCGTCCCGTTCAACGGGGACACCAATGGTTCGTCGCATGGTAATGGCACTAGCCCAGGGGCCAATCCCTCGACAGGGGAAAATCCTGATCTTAACGATCCCGTCGCTCAGCGTTTGAAGATGTTAGAAGACCAAAATAAGTGTGTCCTGTCCTTACTCGCTAAGTTGCCTGGGGCAGCCGTGCCTGTCGACGTCAAGCCTCGCTCGGGGTATCAGGCGTCGCCCTTCATCGACGAGATCGCCACCATCGAGGTCCTAAAGAAGTATAACATTCTTGACTTCACTCCCAAGTATTCGGGTGTGACCGATCCGACTGAGCACGTCGCGCAATATAAACAGCTCATGTGGACGATCTCGATCCCATTTACGTACCAGGAAGTATGCATGTGTAAGAGTTTCAGAGCAACTCTCACTGGTCCAGCTCTCCAATGGTTAATCAATCTCAAACCCAAGTCCATCGGGTCGTTTGCTGAGTTGGTTAATCAGTTCTCCCAGCAATTCGCCAGCAGTCGTAAGATGGAGAAGCAGACCAACGACCTATATTACGTCGTGCAGAAAGCTAATGAGTCTATTCGAAGTTATTTCAATAGATTCAATGCCGAAATGATCAGCATCCGCAATTGCGACGTCAAAACCGCGATCGAAGCCTATAAGCGTGGTCTGGACGATAGTTCAGGTTTATACACCGACCTGACCAAATATCCCCCGGAGAATTTCGAAGACGTCCGAGCTCGAACCTTAGCATATATGAGGGTCGAAGACGATGCAGCCTTTCGTCGCAAGCACACTGACGACAAGAAGTCGTTAGGCGTCAGAATGTCGGAATTCAAGACAAAGGCTATCTCCAGAATAGAGCCAGCGCGCCAAATTTCAAATGTTCGTTTCAAGACGAAAGCAGAGGCCAAGACCGCGACTAAGTTCACTCAGAACCCCAAGATATCCTTTTACGGATTCAAAGGATCTACAAAGGACCTAGTCGAAGCTCTGAAAAGTTCCCAAGCTACCATTCGATGGCCAAAGAAGTCCGACCTGGACGATGCTAAGAAAGACAAATCAAAGTGGTGCGACTTCCATGCCGATCATGGCCATACGACAGATGATTGTATTGCATTGAAGAAGGAACTAGCATATCATTTCCCAAAAGGAAATCTCAAAGATATCATCGACAATGTCACTGTTCCAGCTAATAGCCATCGACCGTCAACCCTCGAGCACGCGAAAGTCGTCAATTGCATCACCGGTGGTTCAGATGTGTGTGGTCTGACGTATTCAGCGGCCAAGCGTCATGCCAGCCAGGCGCCCGATGATCGGCCTATTCCTCACTCGTCTAGACCCAAAGGAGATTTGCAGCTAGAAGCTATGAAGATTGTGTTCGACCACGTCGACCTGGGCGACTCATATCAGAAGCATCATGACGGGCTAATCATTCAGCTCACAGTCGATAACTGCCTAACACGTCGAGTCTTGATCGATGGGGGCAACTCTGCAAATGTTATTTTTCTCAACACAATCAAAGCCATGGGAATCGATCGCTCGGAAATCACCCGACGTTCGACGACTTTGGTCGGTTTCAATGGAGAAGCGACTAGCACCTTTGGAGAAATAATCTTGCCCGTCTACGCCGGAGGAGTCAACAAGCAGACCAAGTTCAGTGTCATCGATTGTGCATCAGCCTATAACATCATCTTAGGACGACCGTGGATCCATGATATGAAAGCTGTTCCTTCGACGTATCATCAAATGTTGAAATTCCCGACGCCATGGGGAATCCAGGAGATCAAGAGTGAGCCAAAAGTCGCTCGTGAGTGCTACAAGTCTACCTTGAAGCCGCGAAAATAAACTAAAGTCACAAGATCAGGCTTTCGACAGGTTTGTTTCTTCTATCCCTAAATTAATATATTTTCCACAGGGATAAATCTACTATGGTGCCTCGTCGCACGACAACATAGTCGACCGCAGGACAATATTTCTCCGTGTCATTCTGTCATTTAAAACCTATCTTTTCCTCCCAAAAAGAGTACGGTAATAAATGACAGGGGGCAAATAGCGAGAGTCTGAAATGGTACGTTCTCTAACTCTTTCTCATAACTCTTTCTCATACGATTTTTTCTCGCAAAACATTTACTGACTTAAGCATCGGAGGGTCGTTGGCTAGCCAACGACCAACCCCCGACATCGTTTTATCGCAGAATCGCACGACATATTATCGCAGAGTCGCTCGACAATAATCATTAAGTCTACTATATGACTTTAATATCGCAAGGTCGAACGACATAAACGATCAGGTCTCTAACTTGATTATTTCTCCACATGGGCATACGATACAAACTCACTGTACGATCCGGTCGTACGATCACAGAGTCTAAACGACTTTACCCCTAAGTTTCTTAACTTTCATACACTGAGTGGATGCTTTAATCGCGTGTTTTTATTTGTTTTACGCTCTTGTCATCGTATTACAATGAATGCCTTAGTCGCATGATTTCATATGTGTCTTATGTTCGACTTTATAATCAAACGTGATTCGAATAAAGCATAAGCAAAAGATATATATATATATATTCATAAACCACTGTATACATACTCAACCCCCGATAGGTCAAGTGGCAAAAACAAACAAGGAAATAAAAAATTCTAGACGAGAGGAGGAACATTGGTCGTATCCTCGCTCGAAGTCCCGACCTGAGGGCCTCCATCTGCCACTCCTACCACACGAATCTCCTGCAATTCATATTGAGCATCGAAAAGTTGGACAGCCAGCTCATCGGCACGCGCCATGGCCAACTTCTCCCTATCTAAAGCCGCTATCTCCCTTTCCAACGCTGCAGCTTCTCTCTCAAGAGCAGACGCCGTCAGATCTTCAACTCTTGACGTCTCAGCATGTAACGCCAAGGAAGACTGGAACGTCTGTGAAAAATAAAAGGTCCATTCAAGAACATTCGACAAAGATTACACAAGTCATGAAAGATTGACACTCACCGTGAACGCCAGACTGGCAATTCGAGATCTCATCTCTCCGGCCGGAACTCCGTGAAAACGCTCCCCGAAAGACGGGAGCAAATACTTCCCTAGATGAGGGAACGATGTCGTCCCGTCTAGGACATCATCTGCCATAAAGTCAGACGACAATGTAAAATTGACCGTCATAACTTCGGTCGACGATCCTTCGCCCCTGTCAGCAGACGTTGGGATCGACACTTTGGACACCGGCTTCGTCCCCGTCGCCGGAAGCGCAGAACTTGCTGGTGTCGCGTCCATCGCGCCAAGACGGCTGGATGACGCCTTCTCCTTCTTAGGCAGAACAACTCCCGGTGAGTTATCAACCCTCGACGACGGTTCCCTCAGGACTGTCCTCCGGGTTCTCTTTGCGCTCGACCCAGCTGTCGAAACATTTTCACCCCAAAGGGCACGCATGACCTGCTTCCCTCCTGCCCGAGAAACTGATTTCCTCTCGGTTGACACTGATCAGGAGATACATGAAGCGTCAGACAGACACAATCAACAAGATAAAATAGAGACTACGGTACGCTTACCAGTCGCCTCTTCCTGCACGTCCTCATCTCCTTCTTCTATCACGTCCTCGTCCTCGACCGTCAATTGCCATGTCACGAAATATCGGCCGTCAACGCTAAGACTCAAGAACTTGTTAATCTTAGCCTGGGAATCCTCATTTGGCTTCACTTCGTCGAACTGGATCTCTGAAGGCAACAAGAGGAGAATGATAAATAAAAATCATAAAAATAGATAAAACTCAGAAACAAACGAAGCATACCTGTCTTATTCCAGTATGACCGCATCCAATCGCTGCTGAAATCCAATGACTCGATAAGAACAAATACATACATTGACTTCCACCCACGATCATTGACGCCAGTTCCCAAAACCAAGGCACGATCACCCCTGAACTTAGAATAAGGGCTATAACGCCAGTTCTTATCCCTTTTAATTTGATACGCCGCCAAGAAATCATTCATGATCATAGGGGATTCCCATTTCGCGGACGCTCGCTCAATAACCAGCAAAACTCGCCAAAGTTGGGGCATCAATTGTCCCGGCGACACATCGAAATCCTGCATGAATGACTTGGCTAAACCAGAAAACGGCCATTGAAACCCTATCATAAAAGGATACTCGTACAAAACGAGATATCCCTCAGGGCAATCCTTAGAACGAACAATCCCCGGACACCGCAACTCTACATTTGCAGGAATTTTTGCTAAACTCCTAAAAGCATCTAAGTCTATGTGATTCATGATAAGACTAGCAGGCTCCGTCGACATTATGAATGTCTATTGAAACCCAAAGTCGAACACCCAATAAAAATGAACCAAGTGGCCAAAAAGGCCTAAGAAGATGTCATTAAAGTTTCTTCAAACACATAAATCATATTTAGAGTTGGGTGGCTCTGATACCATGTGGATTTCATAGAAAATATTTGATAGGGTTTCATAGAAATTAATAATTCAAAAGACAACACAGGGAAAGATGTTTATATATCTAAGGCAAATAGTATGAAATGAAAGACTAAGAAAGACCCAAACCCAAGCCCTATAAGCGAATATAAGTTAACACACGTGAATTACATAATCTTTTGTTCATGATGGTTATCGACAGTCGAGGGGGTGAAGAAGATGACCGACGAGGGGGCATGGGCGGATTTAAGAAGAGGCTAGTGGTCTCTCGTGCAATCACTCAAATTGTTTGGTGTAATGAAATTTTTGTACGACTCTTGAAGGTGATACCACCAACCTTATTCCATGCAACCATAACAAAAGTTATGGCTGGAAATTTGAGAAAGAAGAAAGAGAAAAGAAGAATGAAAGATGATGGTAAATATAGCTTATTTGGAAATTGAATAAATGCAATGCATTGAGGGATAGAGAAAGGAAACGCAACACTGATATCCACACACACACACACAGAGAGAGAGAGAGGGAGAGGAGAGGAGAGGAGAATAAGGCAATAAATGTAGATGGTAAGCATAACTAACGATTAAATTTAAAAATTTAAAAATCTGTTCCAAAATTACCCTTTTCTTAGTTTTTTCATCAATTAAAATTCAAAATTTCCACCAATTTCCACCATTAATTGATAAAAAAATGGTGTAGATAGGTTTATGCATTTTGTAATATTTAGACAGTCTGTAAATGATTTGATCTCTCTCTCCCTCTCTCTCTCTGTGTGTATGTGTATATATATATATATATATAGATACACACACACACATGGCAAGAACATCGCCATTTTCTCTCTGGCTTCCCCTCCCTTCCTCTAACTTCTGATCTATAGCCTCCACTCCCCCAAGAACGCCACCTTTTCTCCTATTTTTTCCACGAACCCTCCTGGTAGCAGAAAATCTTATAGTTCCACAAAGTGGCCACAATGTTCGCAAAGTAGGGGCGAAGGTATACACCTCAACTATGGTCGCTACAAGTAATAAAGTCGTAAATATACCGAGATCGTATCCACATGGATTGGACATCAAAGTTTCGAGTCCTAAGTCGAGAATACACCGATTTCAATGAGAGGAGAATTAAATATTTTGAGCGAGTTTGGTGTTTTTTTAATAATAATAAAATCTAAACAAGTAACTAAAATGAGTATGGGTGTAAGTTTTCTTGAGATGAACGTAGTAACAAAATGGTTAGTTACTTTGTAACTCGAAATGCCTATAAAAACCCCGATCTCTCGAAATGATGATTTTTATAAACCGGTCCTACAAAGTTTCCATAAAGTTTCCATTATTACCGACTCTCGATCTTGCCGATTTAATTAAGTTTGACTCTAAACGTCAAGTTCTACCAGTATGGAGAGTTATACCCAAATCTCTTTGTGATATAAATCTCGACCGACGTTTAAACCTTAATAAATCATACAAAACCCGCCTCTCGACATGGTTATCAAAGACTCTCTCAAATCTTTGTGCATCACTTAAGCCGTATTTCAAATCCTCCCCTCTCGAGGTCTAAGATCTAATATCAACACTTCAAAGTGATCGGCTTATCCGCGTTGAGTTTAAGTCCCGACTCAAGTGACCAATCTCGAGAGTTAGTAATGATGGTCACACCCAAGTGTTGTCTACTAGTCTCAAGTTTGCTCACACCCACACCCAAGGGGTGCTTAGCTAATAATTAAAGTAGAAGACATAACGAGATAAGAAAAGAGTACTTGCATGAAATTAAAAAAATGATGCCCACAGTAACCCACTGTGGGCAGAAATTACAATTACAACTACATATCTTCAAACTTTTAAGAAACTTGAAGAATGCCTAAGTGCAGTAAATAAAATGAGAGAATTCAGATGTTACATGTGATATCAAATGAAGGACCCAATGCTTTAATTTATAGCTCCAAAAAGTAGTAAAACATTGGACAAACATTCTTCAATCCTTTGGTTAAGAACCAAAGCATGTTATCTTCATGATTTCGAGGGATTTACCCCATGCCTTTAGCCATGCTCAGCTCTTATTTTATTATTGTTGTTGCCCAGATTTAAACTTTGTCCAATGATAAAAAGAAGTGGTCCGTCCGTGCTCGCAGTGGGATGCCTTCGTGGTCACAGTGGGAAATCGCTGCACAATATTAAACCCAAAAATTGATGCAAATAACCATAAAACGTCCTCAACAACTCTAAATAAAAATAAATTAATAAAAGGAAAAACACAAACACATAAACAGAAAGCACAACTAAAACGGAAGAAAAACTCACACAAATGATGTGTAAATAACGCTCAAAATGAGAGTTATCACCTTCCTTTCCTCCAAACATCCAACTCTTGCCGCCTCCACTACATGGTCGTGCCCTACCACCCTCCCTTCTCTGTCTCTAAACACTACTAATGACCAAAAGTCTGCATGTGTTACTCTAGGAAAACACTTAACTCATTTTAAAAACCAAGAAAACCAACAAACCCAATCTAGGCCTTCATCTTGCATTTTCTTTTCGTAAACCATTGCACATGGATCTAAGCTAAAAGAACATAATAAGTGGAAGAAGGGTGAGGAGGACCGTTATAACCATTTTGCGTTTTTATTTATTTAGATAAGGGTAAAATGACTAATATGCCCATATGGACTCAAGTTATTAGAGCATCTCCAATCATACGTCAAAACCAATTTTTTGCCGGTTAAATGGATCCAACCATACGACAAACGACAAATTAAAATGCCAGCTAAAGAAATGAAACGACATATATGCCGTGCAAAATGCAAACGGCAAAAACAGAGGACCCACCACTTTTAATATTTATATATTACTTTTTTAAATGTACACACACAAATATGTTATTTTTCTGCAAAAACACACAAGGTACACACACAAATATGTTATTTTAATGTGGGGTCCACAAATTTAGCGTTTTTTTTGGAGTATGGTTGGAGTTAGAGTTTTTTTTGGTGTTGGACCCACCAAAATTGGTGTTTTTGGTGTTAAAAATTAGTGTCAAGGTTGGAGATGCTCTAAGGCCATCCGTACCCCAGCGGGTTGGGGGTGCGGGTAAGGCCAGGTGGCACAGCGGGTTGGTGGGGTTCGGGTACGGGATTGGCGGGTTCAGCGGGTTCCCCATGGCGGGCTCGCCGATCGGGTTCCCCACCCCGCTCATACCCGAAGGTATTACAATTATTTTTTATTTCAAACGGCTATTTCCATTTTATTTCAAACGGCTATTTCCAAACGGCTCTTTTCCATTTTTTTAATTTTTTTTTCAATTTAAACACTATAAATCAACCTCAAATCTCATCCATTTTTCACACCAATTCTCTCAATCCTCTAAATTCTCTCAATTCATTTTTTACTCTCATATAAAGATTTAAACAAAAAAGTGGCAAGTCGAACAACAAAAGTGTGAAATCGAGTTGGAAAGGCTATATGAAAAAGACTTCGAGACGTTCATAATCGAGTTGGAAAGGCTGTGAACCTGGGGTACGGATGGCCTAACGGCAAGAGAGACGTTCCATAATGAGAATGAAATCATAAGCACGGAAGCACCTTAATTTTTGTGATTTTTGTGAAACCACAAGGACTAAATTTGTAATTTGCTCTTTATCACATGAAGTCAAACTAGAGTTGGGTTTGCTCTTCAGCAAGTTCATGAGACCATTCTCTCACCCGCAGCCCTAAATAATCCGCTGATGAAACAAACCAATTTTGGTAGACGAATTGGCATAAATCAATGATATGTTGATGCAAAGAAGTTGTGAGTGATAGTAGGAATTAGAAGAAAAGAAATGTCACAGAGCAATCCTAGTAATGTGAATGTACCAGTAAGTGAAGTCTATTGGTCTCTTGTAGCTAAAGCCGACAAGAAGTTCTCCAAAATTAGGGATTTGCCATATTATGAGCGCAACAGGTCAATTTCTTTCTCTCTGTTTCACTTTAGTTTGTGTTGATGCAAGTATACGATCAAGTGTTCGGATGATTTGAATTTAATCATGCTCTGTTGCTTTAAAGTTAGTGCTATGTTCAGATTCTCAAGTTATTATTTCAGAATCGTATGTTCGAAATTTATAATGGTATACAATCAAACAGCCTTCAAGATAGTAGAAGTAGACTTTCCAGCTTGCCAATATCATAGGAATACATCCGAGGTTATGAAAAATGCTAAATTAGAATACTCAATATGGATTTTGAGTTCTAAATGGTTCTAAACATTAGGTCAAAATCTCAAAATTTATATCTAGTTGTGAGACAAAGGGATAAGCAGTGTACTCACAGTTTGTATGTGAAACATTTGCAGATCAAATTACTAGGATAACTTGTAAATGAATCCCTCAATTGCAGCCTCTTTATCTGAATAAACTAACATGGCCTATTTTTGCTTGAATCCCGAATCATCATGTTCAGGTCTCACATCTTGCCCATTAAACTTATCTTCATAATAAAAAGGCTTCTGCCCTTGACGAGTAGTCTTAGGAAAGGGAAAAAACATAGGTCTTTATTGAATCTTAAGTGCACTATCATCCAACTTTGACCTATGATTATTATATCAATGAACGTAAGCAGCACAACTAAAAACACGAGCAGTAAGAGTACTAAAAAAATGGAATAGGAACATAGCTATATAGGACCTCAAGTAGGACTTGACCTTGAAGAGGGATTGACGAAAGAGAAAGACGATTGATTAGATGAGAAGCACAATAAAACTTCTCCCTAGAGATGCTTAGGGGTTATTTAGTTGATTTTTCATAAATCACTGTATGAATTAAGTTGTGTGTAGGGATTTCGTTGTATGTAAGGATTAGGTTAAACTGATTTTCGGTTTTACTGCTGAATAAATGGTCTGAATGATAGAAATTACCATTTTACTCTTTCTGTTATCTTTCATTAAACTCAAATACAACCCATATTTCTTTATAGTATTTCATCAAACACCCTGTGGTGCTAATGAAACCCATGTTTAACCTATCACTTTGGTGATATACTAATATTTGGCCGGACCAACCCCATTGTTTTTGCTTCTGTACTAGAATCCCTTCTTCGTGAGTGCAATTTGAAGAAACACTATGATAAGAACCAAATTGATTGAACAATTGTAACCAAGTGACACGAACACTGTAAAATACCAAAGAAAACAAAGAACAAACTAGCATTCGAGAGGCTAGCACTCTCCCATATGGAACTCACTAATTTTCTACCTAACCTCCTCTCCCCTCTATTCTCTATTTATTAATAGATATCACAGAATCAATACGAAAATTAACCTTTCTAAAATATGCAATTTATTAATTGGGTTCAAAATATGCAACTTATTAATTGGGCTTGGGGTAGGGTTAGTGCCTATCATTACCCCTGTTCCCAGAGAACCACCTTGTCCTCAAGGTGGATAGAAAAATAAAGGAAACCAATCGGAGATGGTGATAACTTTCCATCTGGTGGTTCTGTGTCGGGCCCCGGGCGGAACCCTAATTTTCTAGACTCTAAATGGTTTGTGGAAACTATCTTTGTCGTTCGGTAGCCTCCAACGTTGATTAAGTAATCTGGAGACTCTGTTCCTTTTTTAATTTCTCTCTTCTCCTTGATCGGTAGTACTTTCTTCCCATTCTCTCTTTCCTTCTTATTTTCTTCCAGTTCACTAATGATCGTTGTTGTGACCACCGGACTGTAAAGGCTAAGATCCGAGGTAATTCTCTCTTCACGAATATTCTGTGTCACCTCCGTCGGTTTTTGATTGAGAATCCGATTGAAGATCGTCATCCGATCTCGGTACCGTCGTTGGAGATCTAAAACAATGGGATGGATGTTAAGCATCTCCATCTTTATGGATTCAACCTCATGTGGATTCAAAGCCATGGATTCGGAACGACTCTGATACCAATTTGATAAGAACCAAATTGATTGAACAATTGTAACCAAGTGACAAAAACACAGTAAAATACCTAAGAAAACAAAGAACAAACTAGCATTCGAGAGGCTAGCACTCTCCCATATAGAACTCACTAATTTTCTACCTAACCTCCTCTCCCTTGTATTTCGTATTTATAAATAGCTATCACATAATCAATACCAAAATTAACCTTTCTAAAATATGCAACTTATTAATTGGGCTTGTGTTAGAAACTCAACAATTTGATAGAATTCAAAAGATCAAAAGGCAGGGAAATCACCACTTAATTATAACGAAATTGGAAAGTTACTGATGGAAGGAAATCGAATAAAACAGAAGATGAACCAAACAGATCCAGGGAACATCCCTTTCTCAAAGCCACAGCTAAGAGCCTAACTCCTTTAACAAGAAAAAATACACAATGGTCTCATGCTCACGCATTCCGGCCAATTTATTTAGACATACCTTCACCCTGTTGTAACTATTTGGGCCCAGCCTTACCTTTCCCTCTTTTGGGCCTTCTGGAATAACATTTAATACCTTGGGCTTTGGTAGAAATTGAATCAGATTAGAAGGATCCGCATCATTACTCCCCCCTTCCAATAAAGTCTTGTTCTTAAGACTTGTAATAGGAAATTGACCCGTGATTAAGTTTGCATCCTCCCACATAGCTTCTTCTCGAGTCTGCCCTTGCCAACGTATTAACCATTGCTCCACCGATTCTCCATCTTGTACAACTATATGAACCGCACAAATCTCTTCGGGAGACGGTAAGTCTTTGTCATAAACCCATTCTCCAATCTGAAAACTCACATCTTGACGTTTATTATCAGCTTGTTCTTTCATCACAGCTTGAGCATGATCTAGATGCGCTTTGAGTTGTTTCAAAGCTTCGTCACGGTCTCGTAATTCCTCCCCTACTGCCTCCACTCGAATTTCCCCGGGAATAAATTGAACCACCGTTGGGGGTTTGCGGCCATAGATTATTTCGAATGGAGATCGACCGGTGGAGCTGTGAAAGGTTGAATTATACCAAAATTCCGCCCACGGAACCCACAAGGCCCATGAACGTGGCTTGATTTGTGGTTCCACAACTACAACTCCACCACCGTCTAGCAGCTTTGCCTTATCTTCCATCTCCATATTTCCCTCTAATTTCTTATTGAACTTCCCCCATTTTAGGATTACCACAGAAGTGGTTGTGAGAACGGTGCGTGCAGCGGCAATAGCAATTGCAGCCGTAGTTGTGGCGGTTCGTCAATTGTTTCAATTTTGGTGAATGGAGGCATAAATCCTGGAATAAAACTTGAAGAATTGAACGAAGAATAGTGAGAAGTCGGTGGTAGAAATCTTAGATAGACATCGACCAGCCAATCTCTCCGATTAATGGATGAGGACACAGGATTGGGCCAAATCAATATCGCTGGATCGGGACTAAGCTTGGGCCAAATTAAAACTATAGGATTGGGCTTGGGCCTTGATAGGATCACCAGATTAGGCTCTGAACGCTCCTGGACTAGGATTCCAGATCTGGCCATCGACAATTTTTCCACCGTATTCGTTGTGTTTGTTGATGGACTTAACGATGAGGGAAACACCATCGAGTTCGACCACAACGGCGGCAGTGAAGGAAACCGGGACGTTTGAGGCGGTTGCAAGATCGGCAACGGCGATGGCAGATGTGGTGGTAAAATCGACTGTAACAGTGGTGCTTGCCCTAGATTCTGATTTGAATGATCTTTATCTCTCTCACCTGTGATTTCTCTTTTATTTTCTTCTTTCTTCTCTTTCCTCTTGTCCTCGCCTTCATCACCAGAATGCCCTCCTTCAATGGTTTGCTCATCCATGGCCAATCCACACTCAAAACTCAGATCTAATTTTGGATTTATGTTCGCATATGGATCTGGACTCGGATTTGGAATCGGATCAGAATTTGGATTCAAGTTCGTTTCTGGATTTGGATTTGGTTGCGAACCCTTTCCCTCCCGATCTGGTTTGTTGTCCATTGGAATTTCTGTCGATTTTGTGTTGCCGTTGTTGAACAAAGGATCGGAAGATCTCTCTCCTATAATTTCTCTATGTAATTCCTTATCATCATCATAATCTTCACACTTCTCTTTCTCCATGATCCGTAATTCCTGTTGAAGCGTTGCCAATTGCTTATAAGGGTTTTGAATCTCCAACCCACCGAAACGCTGTAACAGCTCTTTGATAAACTGATCCCACGATAATGGCACATAAATCTCCTTCACAATTGTGAACCAGTTCTGAGCAACCCCCACCATGCTCAATTGTGCCAAACGGATGCGTAGATGTGGATCAATCCCACGGATCTCAAAGTAGAGTTCCGCCTTTTTGATCCATCCTTGAGGATCGAAACCAAAAAACTCAGGCAGTTTAACTTTCTTCGCTGCCCAAGGAAGATGATCGTTCGAGAAGTGCTCTCTCACCTTATCATCAGAGGAGTTGGTCTTCTTCTGAGAGAAAAAATCCGATTGATCCTCCTTTGCAAAAATACAAGATCGTTCACCTGTATCAGCACCTGATTGTTTACTTTGTTGTTTCACCCAAGTCATCACAAATTTGCGAAACTCACCATGTTCCACCTGATCCGCTTCCACATAATGAATTTCCGATTTGATCTCTGTCACATCAGATTGAAGTTTCTGGATCTGTTCCTCATCATGATCCAATCGTGCTTGTTGAGAACGAGTTTCCATGAATAATTCCGGCAGATCAACGATAGGTCGGACCAATGTTAGAAACTCAACAATTTGATAGAATTCAAAAGATCAAAAGGCAGGGAAATCACCACTTGATTATAACGAAATTGGAAAGTTACTGATGGAAGGAAAATGAATAAAACAGAAGATGAACTAAACAGATCCAGGGAACATCCCTCTCTCAAAGCCACAACTAAGAGCCTAACTCCTTTAACAAGAAAAATACACAATGGTCTCATGCTCACGCATTCCCGCCAATTTATTTAGACATACCTTCACCCTGTTGTAACTATTTGGGCCCAGCCTTACCTTTCCCTCTTTTGGGCCTTCTGGAATAACATTTAGGGTGCGTTTGGTACAGAGAATGGAATTGCAGAGAATTCATTTCCAGAGAAATGATTGCAGAGAAAGAGAATTGGTCAGGAGAATAGGAATTGACTATCCTGTTTGGTAGCACAGAGAATTCAGCAGAGAAATGCAACAGAGAATGATTTCTCTTGGTCGGTGGCGGTGGTCGATGGTGGCGACGGTGGTGGTGGCGGTGGTCGATGGTGGCGACGGTGGTGGTGGCGGTGGTCGGTGGTGGTGGTGGTGGCGGTGGTGGCGGTGGTCGGTGGTGGTGGTGGTGGCGGTGGTCGGTGGTGGTGGTGGCGGTGGTCGGTGGCGGTGGTCGGTGGTGGTGGTGGTGGTGGTGGTGGCGGTGGTCGGTGGTGGTGGTCGGTGGTGGTGGCGGTGGTCGGTGGTGGTGGTGGTGGTGGTGGTCGGTGGTGGTGGTCGGTGGTGGTCGTGGTGGTGGTGGCGGTGGTCGGTGGTGGTGGTGGTGGTGGTGGCGGTGGTGGTGGCGGTGGTCGGTGGTGGTGGCGGTGGTCGGTGGTGGTGGTGGTGGTCGTGCCCATACAGAGAAATCAATTCTCTGAATAATACAGAGAAATCAATTCTCTGAAAATACAAAGGCTCTCAATTCTCGGGAAATACCAACTCATTTCTCTCCTCTCATTTCTCTCTACCAAACAAGAGAATTCATTTCCATTTCCATTTCCATTTCCATTTCTCTCCTCTCATTTCCCTGTACCAAACACACCCTTAATACCTTGGGCTTTGGTAGAAATTGAATCAGATTAGAAGGATTCGCATCAGCTTGGGCTAGGGTTAGTGCCTATCACACTAGCTACAGAGTTTGAAAAGGTTAGAAAAAAATTATAAAACAAACATCAAGAGCCATAATCAAAGGAATCACCAAAAGACTTGAAGCACAAGAGTCATAACCAAAGCAATCACCAAAGAAAATCACGAAAATGTTATTTTCGAACGAAGGGGTATTTGGAAACATTAAAGAAAATCACAAATAACAGTTCCAAGAGAATTGCTGAGGTGAGCGCTAATGAAAGGAGGAAGACTCTTAAGGAGATTTTATATGCTTCGGTGGTGCAGAAGCTCATGGATGCCAACGTTTCTTTGGTTCAATCTGTAGCTCCCTCACCTTTGGCATCTTTCAAGCCGTTGACATATGGCACAACCAAGATGAGAAACTTAAACTGCTTCATTCCCAAAAAGCTGGAAGACCAGCGATGGCAAGGGAAGACCGGGCGACGATGAAAATAGGCACCAGAAGAGATACATAATGGGAGAGCTGTGATGGGTTTTATATTTTTAAGAGGCTGGAAACAAAATAGGTCATATAATAACGAAAAATGTGGAAGAATAGGGCTGAATGTAAAGAACAGATCTAATATGGCTTATCGATTAAGTTCTTTGCTGACCGATTAAGCCACAACCGAACAAGTCTGTATGACTTACCAAATAAGCCATATAACCTATTTTGCCCATTAAGCCGCAAACGAACAACCCCTTAGGCATGTTTACACTAAGTAGAAAAAATGCGCTATATCCCAAAAATGACCTTTTTCCGTTAAGACACCTCATGTTTATGGGCAAGATGTTTGATGTAGTATGCCTTGGTGCTGCAAAAACTCATGAGACGAATGATTTACAGATTCATCTTCATTATCCTAGAGAAATATCTTAACATGAGCATTGTATTGAGTACAGACAAGTTTATGGATTGTTGTGAGAGTACCTTTATTCCCCAAAAGTTGGAAGACTATCGATGACAAGGGAAGAGTGGGCGACAATGAAAATAGGCACCGGAAGAGATCACGAGATATATAATGAGAGAGCATGATTTTTATATTTTTGCTATGCAGCTAATTGCGCGCTATAGAGGTTTAGCGGTGGTACACAAAATAGCTGTGCATAAGTAGCGCTGCTTTGTAGCGGTATCGCAAACTCAATTGCCGCTAATCGCATTTTGAACCGGGATTAGCGGCCACAATTACCGAATTTTCTTTTGGGGCTGTTTTGGACCTTTTTTGTTAAATTGAAATGGGTTTTATTTTGGGTGGGCGTCTGTTTTGTCTGGGCTATTTAGACTCTTAGTTGGCCTATCAACAAAAGCAACGATTATCGGCCCTCAGTTCCACGTTAATTGCTTAGTATTTGAGGGAGGCTGGAAACACAATGGGCATATAATAAGAAGGGCAAATGTGGAAGAATAGGGCTGAATGTAAACATCAATTTAATTTGGCTTAACAATTAAGCCACAACCGAACAAGTCTGTATGACTTACCGAATAAACCTATTTAGCCCATTCAGTCGCAAACTAACAACCCCTTAGGCATGTTTACACCAAGTAGAAAAAATGTGCCATATCCCAAAAATGACATTTTTCGTTAAGTCACCTCATGTTTATGGGCAAGACGTTTGATGAATTATGCCTTGGTGCTGCAAAAACTGATGAGACGAATGATTTACAAATTCACCTTCATTATCATAGAGAAATATCTTAACATGAACGTTGTATTGAGTACAAACAAGTCTATGGATTCTTGTGAAAGCCAAGAAAGTAGAATCATACGTAGACCTCGGCTTTGATACCATACTAAAATATGTGGAACCCCATCAGATTACTCTTTAATATTATAACCTTTGAGGAGAGAAGGAAGGTTTCATCATATAGAGAGGAGACGTGTCTAGCTGATGTGGAAGTCCAACAATAAATTTGCTCGAGAATTAGATACACCGACCAAAAAACAAGAGAAGAAGACCGAGATTTGAACAAGGACTGAGATTTTCGACAGAGATCTTGTGAAAGACGAGATCTAGAGGATCTTGCGAAGGAGATATGGTAATGGACGAGATTTGGAATTTTAGGTTGCGTTTTTACAAGATGAAGAAGAATTGATGGTTGAATCGGAAACACATCTCCAGAAAATCATCCAAAGCCAAGGTACAGAATCCACACTCGTTTCTCGCTAGAACATCCAACAACTTCTTGAGAAAACGATGTCGTAGGGGGACGCGTCCGTCGGCGGTTTGGAAATTGAACTCCTTCCTGGCCTTGTTGAGTAAGGAAACGACTACAGATAGGTTGAGAAAGCAGGTTTACACATTCGGTGGTGGTGGTGATGGGACGATATCCGGTGGTAACGATGTTGGTGTTATTGGTGTCATTACTGCAAAAAAATATAGGACAACGAGACCAGAATCTGATACCAAGTTAGAGATAACACTTGAATAATTCCCCGGTATGTTTCATTAAGATCATCTACGTTCATGTGCAAACATTTTAGGAAACTAAACAAAAGTAAACCAGAAAGTGAACCAAATTATCCCTTTTAACAAAATCCATTTCTCGAAAGCGGGCACTGATTTTGAGTGAATGAATTACAAATTTCAATAAAGAAGTACTCAAATATCGTTGACGTCCAATAGCTTTGATAGTAATGGCCGTATTTAAGAACCATTTTCCAGCCAAACATAGTAGGAAGATGTAGTATATCTTTGATATGAATTCATGCATGTCTTCTAGCTTTTTAATATACCAAGATATATTGAAACACTTTGCCATCATCAAGAAATGAATTGGTTATGTATTTCAGGTGTTATGTATACCCGAAGGAATATCCGGTTGTTTAGTAATCCAATGTGATATTCTAAAACATAATCTTGCACTGATACATTTAACACTCCTTAATGTAAAGAAAGAGAACATGATCTAGATAATAAAACTTTTTCAAGCTGGGGGTCTTCAAGGAAACAGCCTCGGGACCCTCTGGGGTAGAGGTAAGGTGTGCGTATATTCTACCCCCCAAGACCCTACCTTTGTGTCGGATATAATGGGTTCGTTTGGTATCAAGATAATAAAAGTGATGGTTAATCACAAAGATATTGTGGTCATTGCTCTAGAAACACAAACTTCTTATAGCAATACACCTATAATTGGTAGTTTGCAAATTTTAATGGCTCTACATACATGACAAATGGGGTCTTGCTTCAGGTACGATACATATTTCTATAAGGTATTCAAAGTTTATACACAATTATGGAAATTTCAACAAGAGAATCGACACAAGCTTGTGGAAGCAGGGCTTAAGAGATGGGAAATAGGTGATATTGCTTCCCGAATAGGGCAACTTTATTTTGGGCAGTATATGAGAACAAGTGAAGCAAGTTATTTGTCCGAGTCATATATATTCTATGAAGCAGTCTTGACCAGGGAGTACTTCAAGGATGGACTTTTACAGGATTTGAATCTTGCCAACAAACAGTTGAGGTTCTTTGCAAGATTCCTGACAGTGTGTTTGGTATTGAACCGACGAGAAATGGTTTATCAGTTGGTAAATCAGCTCAAATTGTTAGTTGCTGACTGCAAGAGGACTTTCCAGGTAATATATATATTTCTTTTCTTATTGGCATAGATGGCATGACTTTCTGATGATCTTGTTTCAGGACACCGACTTCAAAGAATGGAAGCTAGTGATTCAGGAAATAACAAAATTTCTCAAGGTGGACACATCTTTTATGAATCTAAGGCCTCTAAGGTATAGCCTCGCGTTAGATCTCCATCCTGATAGTCTACCACCTGTTGCCAACGTCAAAAGAAAGCTAAAACTGGGGGATGCCATACTTTGCAGCTACCATCCTAATGAGGTTAAGCCATCATTTACTTCTATGTGCAGTAGCAACAAGAAATTTGCATTTGTGAAATTGATGGCAAGTGGTCAGCTCACAGATTTTCAATGATGACCACTTAGTGAACATGTTTTAAGACTATGAAATGAGATAAAGCTTGACCTTACTTAACTAAACAAGAACACTGAACAACCCGACATTCGTTTCACATTCTACAACTATTTCGTGCATGATTTGAGTGGTTTTTGTTGAAAGTTTGTGTAAGGAAGTACTGCTGATCCTTTATTCCCCTTTGTATTTTAAGTGAAAACTTAAAAAAAAAACATTTTCCGTTATACAATCTTACTGCTCTGCATTTTGACTTTTCTTATGCTCTGATTTTTTTTTAATTAGGTCAAGTTCTCTGAGCTCACACTTGACAACTTCAGAATGCTTCAATGTTTGGAGTGGGAACCCAGTGGCTCATTCTACAAATCAAGTGCAATCGCACCTACCGTTACCGGGACCAGTGGTCAAAATGGGGGCCTTTCAGGCTCCAGTCGTATCAATTATTCTCAGGAGATTTTGGATCCTACTTTGCCACCAAATCCACGCAAAGCTGTTTTATATCGTCCATCCATCACTCATTTTTTAGCGGTGAGTAATCTAGGAATGGTTTCTTTTTACTGTTAATGTATGGTTATAATCTGAGTATGTTTGGGTTTCTATGAGTTATGGTTCATGGGTAGTGAGCTAAACATCTAGGATTTTACAAGATTTGGAATCACATTTAGGTTGCCTGTCCATGATACTGGCTGTGAGATGTTCTCACTGGTAGGTCTATTAAAGCAACACATGAAATCCAAACTGTCTACCAATATAGAGCCGTAAATATCCAAAACCATCCCCACATATTTGAATTTTTTCTAATACTATTAGGACTAGGTAAAATGTGACAAGTCCGCAACAAGTAAACCAATTTGCACAGGTAAGGGTAAGTGAGATTGTCTCCACAGGGAACATGGGCTATTTCAGAGTTAATTTTGAATAATAGGAAAAAGAGATGGACTGATTAAAGAAAATTAGGAAAATATAATAGAGTGCATGAAATAATATTATTGGGGTTTGTTATGAACAAGGAAATTATCACCATATACAGTGCAGTAAAACAAATGTTTCCCACCATACCCATATCTATCAACGTCCTGCAGTTCACCATATTCCCTGTGGTGGTCATTTGCCCACCCACCCTTAGCACCAACAGATCTGGTTTGGTTCTCAATTTTAAATTCACCGGTTTACACCATAAGATGCATGTAGCACACATGCCATATGCTTACGGTGGGTGTTTATGCTTTTGTGCAGTCTTATAGGTCCAAATTTCATTTGAAGCCATGAATTTGGCCAATTTTATTAAAAACCCTGAATATGTGTAGAAACCATAAACTGATAAAAGATGTGATCAAGGAAGTCAAATGAAATAGTTAATAATACAAATAAACCAAACCAGACATACCCAATATATCCCACTCGAAAGTATTGTTGGGCGGTGTTAGGATGTACGCAAATCTTTCATCTATCCCCATCAATCCCAAGGGGTAGAGAGACTGAAAACCTTCAACTTGCAATAAAGTTTTGTAGAGACAAGTTTTATCACACTACTTGTAAGGCATGTGAATTTGTTTTGTCTGATTGATGGCAGGTTCTGGCCACTGTGTGTGAGGAGCTCCCTCCTGATGGAGTTCTCTTACTCTATATATCTGCTCCAGGTGACATTTTAATTGCTCATCTTTTCTGCCTTTTTATCATGTCAATTAGTTCATGTCTGCTGCAACCTTTAAGTTCTGTAGGAAGCAGTGAACATGCTTTTTCATCTACACCCATTAAGTAAAATTTTCTTGTCAATACAGAGCACATTGTCGATAGTGTACAGCCTAATACGATGCACTCCGATGCTACCTCTACTTCGCCATCTTCATCTGCTTGTGATAACATAACCACTTCCTCAGAGGAAAATATTCCGAACTGCCCGGGTTTTCATTCTGGAGGGGTAAATCTTGGTGTGAAAGGAAATGGAGGTACTCTTATAACATCACTTTCAGGATTGATTGCACACTCCAGTTTCTTCCCTTCTTCACACTTGCTGCTTGTCTCACTCATCTATTTCTTACAATCTCTGGTTCCATCTCTTTTCTTTTACTATGCTGTTACAGCGGTCAAATTACAAAATATTGGTCAGGACCGATATTTGGAATAGCTGATATATCGGTTCATATAATATTTCTTAGAATTATATATATATATATATATATATATATATGTGTGTGTATGCATCCATAAACATATCATATGCATTAATTAAAAATATAGTTTCAACATCAAAACATCAACTTAAACAAGTTTCACAAAACAAAATAGGAAAAGGGTCATAAACGAGCTGATCGCAAGCAATAGGTTTGGTGGCTGTGAAGAAGGCATCGACCGATAGGTAGAAGCGTAGAAGAAAACGATGGAAAAATGGAAACCTAACTTAGACTAGTTGACTATCATTAAAAAAAGCCAAAGTAAGTATATAAAAGCCCAATAATCGTTAAAAAAGGCCTGAAAAAAACCATCTCTAAACCGATATTTTTGTCAAAAAAGCGCTGCAATATCGGCAAATATCACCAATATTATCGGAGCCGATATCCGATATATCGCCGATATTAACAACATTGTTCTTTACTTCTTTTATATTATTTGCTACCTGTGTGTAGATCACATTAAAGGAACTTCTAGTGATAAAACCTTCTCAAATGCATTTAGTGGGTCAAACAAACCTTTCTATCTTGCTTTCTTTTATTGCTGGCTATTTTTTTAGGGTTTAGGGTTTACTTGAGTTCATAGTGGTGGACTTCAAGCTCAAAGTGGTAGTTTTGCTTATGCAATCATGCAGTGGAATGTACTATGCATTCTCAATTGCATTGAACCCAAAACCTTTGTCCTCGATCTGCTACAACTGGGGTTCGTAAACAAACATAATCTCTATTTGATAGGCGAAGGATCGTGTGAGATGTTGAGGTTAACGTGAGAAGCGTGAGAAGTGGATCTGAACCGTTGATCGCTTTTAATCAAATGCCCTCCCATGAATTACGGCTTCAAAGGGAATTGATCAGGTGCATCTCATCCTAATGTGCGTCCATTTCCCATCCAACGGTTGATAACCACTTCTCACGCTTCTCACGTTAACCTCAACTTCTCACCGGAACCCAACCCCTATTTGATATTAGCCTATTGTTGCTATTTTGTTGTAGTTAGCTCTGAACCCTGGCCCAGGGTTATAGATTGGTATCTACCTTTTGTTGCTATTGTCTTTTGACAATGCTATTTATTCTGTCAGCAATTTTAGTTCTACCATCACAAAAAAATTGTTATCTGTTCCGAATCTGAACGGGATACGCACCTCAACCAACCGGGTCAGATACTGTCCGCTTTGGGGTTAACCGCACGGCTTTACAAAACGCGTCTTACCAGTTAGGCCAAGGAGTACTATATGAACCCAGCATCTCCTCTGCCTGAGAGCGATGTGGGACAAGGAATACCAATACACCCTCCCATAAGAACGTATCAATACTCCCCCTTCGGAGACCATTCGACCTCGAATGGTGGTCCAGAGAGTTGTCTCCCACAACGAGTCGAGCAAGAGGCTGCTCTGATACCATTGATACGCACCTCAACCAACTGGGTCAGATACTGTCCGCTTTGGGGTTAACCGCACGGCTTTACAAAACGCGTCTTACCAGTTAGGCCAAGGAGTACTATATGAACCCAGCATCTCCTCTGCCTGAGAGCGATGTGGGACAAGGAATACCAATACATCCTCCCATACGAACGTATCAATACCCCCCCTCGGAGACCATTCGACCTCGAATGGTGGTCCAGAGAGTTGTCTCCCACAACGAGTCGAGCAAGAGGCTGCTCTGATACCAATGATACGTTCCCCAACCAACTGGGTCAGATACTGTCCGCTTTGGGGTTAACCGCACGGCTTTACAAAACGCATCTTACCAGTTAGGCCAAGGAGTACTATATGAACCCAGCATCTCCTCTGCCTGAGAGCGATGTGGGACAAGGAATACCAATACATCCTCCCATACGAACGTATCATACAGTTTTCCTGTTATAGAATTGCTGCATTATTTAATAGAGTTACTTAGGGTATGATCTGTCTAGTACTAAGAGGTCCCTGCTTAACAATGATCTTCGTTTCAGGTTCTGATCTGATATATCCTTGTGACTTTCTTCCATTCACCAGAAAGCCACTTTTCCTTGTTATTGACAGTGGCAACAGCCATACATTTGAGGTAAGTATTTGCAACTATGCATCCACTAGTTCATTTATATTATTTTAAGATATTCATATGTAGATATGAAAATCTGATGGAAAATCAGTTGTCCATTATGTAGACTCAAAAAAAAATATTTTAATGAGTAGATAAAATTTCTTCACCTAAAGTTACTTGTTACAAGGGGATTATGATGGATGATCAAAGAATTTTTTTTAGATTTAGAGGTGATCATGTGAATTTTAAAGGAATTCAGGACATGGTGCAATGCCACTCAAATAGGGTCTTTCCATTTTAGCTATTTGTAAGTATATTTTAAATAATTTCTCAAGTTCAATGGGCTATAGTATAAAGCAAGTCATCTTGACTTGAATCTTTGTATGGTTTTCTGATTAGCTAATTGTAGATGTTTGGGAATCGTCACGAAATATTGATAGCTTCATAATATTCTTCTATTTTGACATTATTGTGGGTACTTTTGATATTTGACCAACAGTTAAAACACATTTATTAAATTATGGGGTGCAGTAACATGTTGGCTTTGTTTTGGGACTGAGGGATGTATTTTTCATGTTTGTAAAGATAATACTTTAGTGCATGGACTTATTCTATATATAATTATATATGCATATATGGACAGGCATTAAATAAAGAAGTAAAAGGAGAGCCAGTTGCAATGCTCCTTTCTCCAAGTTGTTCAAATGGAACCGCAGATCCTCGTCAACCAAGTGGAAGCCCGTTCACTAGCTTTCTGACCACACCATTGCAGGCTTTTCTTGCTTTAATTGGCTTTTCAGGCTCAGACATTCAGATGGTTTGTGTCATAATTACCATTGTGACTTGCTCTGCTTTAGCATGATAGTTGGCTAAATTAGAGTTTGCATTTCTAGGATAAGCTGAATGAGGGTGAGAAGGTTGTTTGCTCGTCTTTAAATCTGTGGGGAGAGATGTTGGCATCTTCAGACACACTTCATCCTGTGTGGGCTCAAGTTTTAGGCGATCCGTTTCTTAGACGGCTGCTTTTGAGGTACATTGCAAAACCATTTCCTCCTTTACAAAGTAATGGTATACACTAAGCAAGTAATCAGTTAATGCTGTCATTTTCTGAGATTGTGGTCAGAACCGTGATTTGATATAGCGGTTATCGTGTTGGTAAAGCTGTGGTATAGTGGTAATAAATTAGGTTTATATAATAAATACAAATATATATATATATATATATACACAGAGAGAGAGAGAGAGAGAGAGGGAGGTCCAGGGGAAAACCTCCAAAAAAAAAAAAATGAGGAACACCCTGGTAACCATTCATCTACATGGTATGCACATGTGTATACAAGTAAAAATTTTGTTTTTTTTGGTTTTTATGCACGTGTGCATTATGCACATGTGCATATACCGTTCAGATGAACGACAATCAGGGTGTTTTATTCATTTTCTTGCGGGTTTTCCTTGAACCTGACCCTATATATATATATATATATATATAAAAGGTCATGAATGAGCTAATTGCACTAGCCGTAAATCGCAGTAAATACCACTGCTAATCGTGAGCGCTATTTAAGACCGCTATTCCGTCCACCATTGATAACCATTATAGCACCGCTAAACCACCACGATTGACTGCCCAGATGATATATGGTTTGGGACTCTTGTCAGTTCATTGGAGTTAAATTGTTTTGAGAAAGATGAGGCCGAAACCACTGTTCAACAGCCTCATTCCATTTTATTTAAAATAACTGTAAAATAATGATGTAAGAATGATGGAAGCATCAAATCACTCTGAAGTGAGGAAATTGTGTGGATAGTTTATGATCTCCTCCTTAACTATTTCTTTGTACACATTTTCTTGGTCCCTTAAGTCATTTGCAGATGTGGCACATATGAATACCACCAAATTACCTTATTTCCTTTCTGTGGAAAAAAGAAAAGAAAATCAAGGAACCCACAAATATCGGCAAAACTACAATTATTGTTAATCAATGAATCTTTCTTATGGTAAAGACTAAACACACTTGTATCAGAAAAAAATATGCTAAAAATATCTTAATTTTGCCCCAAGTTTTGCAGTAAAAAAGAATAGATGGACTCTAGGGTCATCTATATCATCTTAATAATATTTCATATACTGAAATATATATATTTCAGAAGTACCTTATAACTTTTTGGAGGGAAATAGGGACAATATCATATTAGTATTAGGCTAGGGATGTGTTTATGTCGTACTTGCTATGTGTGGTATTGTTTTATCTTACCTTCTGAATTTGTTCAATGTACCTCTTGGTTTTTATCCTTGCTTGCTTTAATCGTGTTTCTTTCACCATATGCTAATCTTTATTGCTCACATTATTGCACAATCTGGAGGTCTTGACGGAAAGAACCACTCTACTATTTGAGATAGATGTCAGGTAAAGGTCTGCATACATTCTATCCTCCTCAGACCCGAATGCTGAGTAGTATATGCGGAGTTGGTTTGGTTTGATTTGGTTTAAGACTGTCGTCCTTGTGTTTAAGGGTCAAACATCTTTTGGTCTTTCAGGTTTATATTTTGCCGAGCAGTGGTAGCGCTATATGCTCCAACTTTTAACAAAAAAGAATATCTTCCCAAGTGTTCACCCGCCCTCCCGGACTTTGTGTTGCCAATGACTCCCTCATCCTATGCAGCGGTTCGACAAATAGCCAACATTTTTGGTGCAGCCACCATGTTTAATCTTTCAGAAGGGTTTACGTCACGTGATGAGTAAGTTTCATCTTCGGAAAGTGAAGTAAGTGTTGGGCGTGATCTCTGTCGATGAAAATGCCGCCAACTTTTACATGGATGTTGTTTGTGTCTACACTGCTTGCATTTCTAAGCTGTACATCAGTATTTTTTTAATAGCATGGGAATATAGCAGTTTAAGTGGTATTTTTGTTTTGCAATACTACATTACTCTACCTCTACCGATATTGGAAGTTCAACATAATATCCATAAGTTCTTTAGAATATATATATATATATAGCCATAGGTTCAAAAGAGAAGTACAAATATTTTGAGAAATAGAGAAGTGATCTTGGCCATTTATTCGGTCAAGATCGGTTATAATTGGTCAAAAGTTGCGGCTTAGACTGGTTAGAAGTTGCGGCTTTGACCGGTCAAAAGTTGCGGCTGTTCCAAAAATAGAAGGGCAATTTCGTAACTTTTACAAAAAACACGGGCTGGGTTCATATATGAATCTGTGTGATTCACATATGAACTATATGTTCATATATGAACGTTTGTAATTCACATATGAACTCTTTATAACGAATTCATATATGAACCTTTGTATTTCATATATGAAACTAATTAACCGTAGGTTCATATATGAATCAGTTGAACCAATTAACTGATTCATATATGAATCTTTGTGTTCATATATGAACCTTTGTGATTCATATATGAATTTTTTTAACTAATTCATATATGAATCTTTGTGATTCATATATGAATTTTTTTTAACTACTTCTCATATGAACAAATTAACTGATTCATATATGAATCACAAAGGTTCATATATGAAATAGTTAAAGAGTTTATATGTGAATTACAAAGGTTCACATATGAATCACACAGATTCATATATGAACACGTTCCGTGTATTTTTTACGAAACTACCCCTCTATCTTGTGCAGACCACGCGCAGACCATGCGAGAAATTATCTGTTGCTTCTCGGTCAAAGCCGCCGATCTTGACCGAATAAATGGCCAAGATCACTTTTCTATTTCTCAAAATATTTGTACTTCTCTTTTGAACCTTTCCCTATATATATATATATATATATATATATATATATATATATATATATATATATATATAGAGAGAGAGAGAGAGAGAGAGAGAGAGGTAGTTTGCATTTGCAAATCGTGTAAACCATAGTTTTCATTGAATAAGTGAAATTAATTAAAATACCCCAAGTTTGACCAACTGTTACCGAAATACCCTAAATTTTTTCAACTTTGCAAAAATGCCCAAGATACCCGCGATCGCGGGATACGCTGACCTGGCACGTATTTTGGGGCCAAATGCCCCGCGAAGCCCCTCAACTTTGGCCGCGGTGCACTTTTGGTCCCTGCCCGTGATCGCAGCCCGTGATGGCCCAAAAAATTACAGTTTTGGTCCCTGAAATTTTACACTTTTGGTCCCTGAAAATTTACACTTTTGGTCCCTGTATTTAGACGAATCTTGCATGCTTTTACTGTTTTTTCCACAATTATTGTACTTTGAAGACCGATTTGTGGTTGAAATTCATTTGCATGTTTGAGATTTCATCCATAAATACCAGTAAGATGCAATTCACAATTCACACTTCCTCTTGCTTTCTTTCTTGATTTCTCTCTTGCTTTCTTTCTTTAAATTGTTTTCTCTCTTGATTTCTCTTCTCTCATTTAATCCACAAATGGCATCGTCATCAAACCCTAAGGCTACTCCTGAAAAAATGCCACCTCAAATCGAGGTCGCCATAGCAAAAAAGGAAAAAGGAGATAGATGAACTAACAGAAGAGTGGAAAAAAATTATGGACAGGAAGGCAGTCCATTTGAGAAAGATCGAAGAGGAAGACAGGGAGATCAAAAGGATGAAAGGGGATATAAAAGCTAGGGAGGCTCGTGTTCGTCGAGAACAAGAAGCAATTCACCATATTCTGCAAGACTTCGCAATTATTCAAGCGAAGGTAAACGAGAAGCAAGCTTGGATTGATGAAACTAAATCAATTTTTAAGTAGGTGGTGGTTGTTTTAGTTGTTTTGTATTTTTTTTTTCTTGTTTTGTATTTTTTTTACTGTGTTGTTGTTTTGTATTTTTTGTTGTTGTTAATTTCTCTGAAAAGTAGTTTTTAAGCCGCTGAACCACAGTTAGGTTGGATACATCATGCAAGGTCAAGTCAGAGGTTACCTCATTCGTGGCCCTACTCCTATTGTAGAATATATGACAACCTTCAACTCATTTGCTAAAGTGTGTGCGGGTTGTGGTACACAATGGCCATACGTGGTTGCAAAAGCAGAAGCCGTTGAAGAAGGGTCAGAAAGATTGAAGATGAAGAGCTTGTTGGATGGAATACAAACTAGCTGTATTATCAATGTTCATTTAGAAGCATATGTATGTGTGTATATATATAATATGAAATGGGGTTTTGACAAGTTGGTATCACTGGACTCATTTAAGAATTGTGAAAATGGGTATTTGACGAATGATGATTCATGTGTGTTTGGAGCTGAAGTGTTTTAAACACACATGAATCATCATTCGCCAAATACCCATTTTCACAATTCTTAAATGAGTCCAGTGATACCAACTTGTCAAAACCCCATTTAATATTCTTCTCGTGAAACCTTCTCCTATTGCCATTCACGATATCTATAAACACATTCAAATAATAATAATTTAAAACGATTTAATGAATTAGTTAATATATGATTATTATGTTAATGCGATAGGAGTGTAAAACAAAATTGAAAAAAAAATAAGAGATGTACCATAAATTAAATAATTAACTATAAGGTTATGAATTTTAATGTATAACTGTATATGATATATATTAAAATATATAAATCCAAAAAAATTCAAGATTGGGCTCATTTCGAACGTATCGAAGAGACGATTATAATGGTGTAATTTATTAAAATTAAAACGTATCTAATATGAATATATTTATCATTTACAAACTAGCTGTGTTATCAATGTTCATTTAGAAGCATATGTATGTGTGTAAATATATCATTTACAAATCAGTGTTTAGATCAACAGTATCAAGCTGTGACGGGCCCGGGGTGTGACTGACAGAATGTCTCCTTGGCACGGTTGAAGGGGCGGGATTTGGACACTCTCCACGAGTGTGTCCTACGCATTGGCACCGAGTACATCTTCGTTGTATCGAACTTTCACCACGTGATGGACGTCGGTCGTTCTTTCTCGGTCTCCCGGCCCTGTTCTTATCCATTAAAGGTGGATAGCATGGTGGAAGCGGGTCGGGTGGATACACCCATGCTGCAGGGGTCCAGCTGGGTTTATTACCTCCACGTATGTTTTCCGATAATATTCGGACGTGAAGAAAGGTACAGCCAAGTCGCTGCAATCTGTACGACCCATATATGTTGCTGCAGCGATGGCATGGCCGCACGGTAACCCAGATTTATCCCATTCGCGACACGAACAAAGGTGGTCTTCCATATTCACAATCGCGTTAATATAGTCATCATGCACCTCGTACTTCCCATACCCGATTGCTCTTACCGACCATGTCGCCGCACGACGCGCCCTGTACTGAACGATATTCTCCGCCGTTGGTGTGAGTGCATTTTGTATCTTAGCTCCTTTTAGGCGTCGAATTTGGTACCACTCTTGTTGAAAGGCTCGAAAGTAGTCCATAAGATTAACAATCGGACATCTACGCGCAAAACGGGAGAGTGCATTCACAGACTCTGCACTATTCGAGGTCAGAATGTCATACCGTTGTCCAGGAAAATGGGCCGCGGACCACCTCTCCGGTCCAGCATCGTCAAAGACTTTGGCTGCTTCCTTGACACTGTATCGTAGCATATTCATGTACTTGTTAAACTCCCGATCCGTATATGCTCTGCATGCCGCCCAATAGACATCCTTGTAGGTGGTAATACGTTTGTCCTTGGATTTGGCGTTCATCTCCAAATGTCGACAGCATATGGCGTGAGGGGCGTTTGGGTACATGGCAGAGATTGCGGCGCTTATGGAAGGAGCCCTGTCAGACATAAACACCAACCCTTGCGGGTCTTCGATAACTTGTCTCAACATGGACAGAAACCAAGTCCACTCGTCCCCGGTTTCGGACTTGCCTACGCCGAAAGCTACTGGAACGATGGAGTTATCCCCGTCCATGGCAACCGCCAGGAACATCATACCCAAGTAACGGCCCTTTAAATGGGATGCGTCTATTATCAGGACACGACGTAGATTTTCCAGAAATGTGCGGATCTGCAAAAACATAGGTTAAAATGTTATAGTTTATAATGTGTAAATGTTATAGTTTATAATGTGTAAACATATGACGTGTTAAAATACGTACCGCGGGTCCAAGGGCCACGAAGCACATCTCAAACCGTCCACGTGAATCGGTCCGTAGCTGCGTGACAGTACCAGGGTTCTGCAGCTGCAAATTATATAAATATGTCGGGAGTCGTTCATACGGCTCCTCGAACGTGCCTCTCACCATAAACAGTGCATGGCAGCGCGCACGCCACGCTTGGTGGTAATCAATCGTGACGTCGAACTTCCGGTGAACGTCGTGGACGATGTCCTTTGGACGCAATGACCTGCTAACATCAAGAAATTTGTTTTTCAGGATCGCACCCAAAGTCTTTTTGTCGGCTTGTTTGTGGTGGGGATTAAGTTGCGTCCTCGTACAAGTGTGTACGTCGTGCAACTTTCTAATCATTATCGCCCCTCCTTTGGGACCCGTGTGAATCGCGTACAACCTCCACTCACACTTTTCTCTAGCACATTCAACTACGTATTTGCTTTTGTCAGATGCCCGCACGCGACTTTGGAAACCCTCTTCCAAGAACTTGAGTCCGATCTGACTTGCTAAGAGATCCTTTGAATCGAATATCTGACCTGCTGTTAAACTTTCACTGCGAATATAAGGTGTAGGTTCGTAGCTTTGTGTCTGGGTATGGGAGTCTGGAAGAATAGGGGGCATATCAAAAAAGTCATTTATCTGACTACATGATTTTCTACTAGGGGTATATTCTTCGTGATCATCATTATCGGTGTCTGATCTGTCTATTTCAGAATTACCCGTTCTGAAAACGTGGGTTTCGTCATCAGCAACTCCAGCATTACGCCATTCGTGTGGTTGTGGTGGTTGTTGTTGTTGAGAATCAGGCTGCTCTATTTGTTGAGAATCAGGATGCTCTATTTGTTGAGAATCACCCTCCTCGTCACCGTCGTCGTCACCGTCGGATACGCCGGGATACACAAAGAGTAATGGGGGTCTTTCTGAATCGGCTGCAAGGTGCAGAAAAGTAGAGATATCCCCATCGTTGGATAAATCCACAAATGACCCATCGCCATTTTTAAATACTAACTTGCAAATATCAGAAGAGTTGATTCCACATTTTTGCATGGCGTATGCAACAAACTTCTGATAAGTGTAGTTTACTGACACTTTTACACCATGCTTAGATTTATAAGCAAAATTCCACTCATTGTTATCTTGCACCCATTCACCATCAAAACAGAAATATAGCTTAACTTTTGCAACAGATGAACTCATTTTTTCAGTAGTATCTCAAACACAAAATATTGCAGAAAGAAATATTCCAACAATGAAATCGTTGAGTGGGGATTATGGCTTGAATTTTACGTCTATTTATCAATGAAACAACCAACATATCAGAAAACCAATCTCTCATTTCATCCACAAACTGGTATTCCAAAAACATTGATTTAACATTGATTGAAACATGCAAATGAATTTCAACCACAAATCGGTCTTTAAATTGCAATAATTGTGGAAAAAAACAGTAAAAGCATGCAAAATTCGTCTAAGTATAGGGGCTGAAAGTGTAAATTTTCAGGGACCAAAAGTGTAAAATTTCAGGGACCAAAACTGTAATTTTTTGGGCCATCGCGATCTGCGATCGCGGGCAGGGACCAAAAGTGCACCGCGGCCAAAGTTGAGGGGCTTCGCGGGGCATTTGGCCCCAAAATACGTGCCACGTCAGCGTATCCCGCGATCGCGGGACCCCATCGCGGGTATTTTGGGCATTTTTGCAAAGTTGAAAAATTTTAGGGTATTTGGTAACAGTTGGTTTGACTTGGGGTATTTTAATTAATTTCCCTAATGAAATTGTTTAATTTGATGAAACTATTTTATTTCATCAAACTGAGAAAATACATGAAACAGTTTCATCAGAATGAGAAAAATATATGAAATTACATAAAAAAACACAAATATATGAAACAATTTCATCAAGAAAAGAATTATATGAAACAATTTTATCAAATTAAACAACTTCATGAATCAATTTCATTAACTTAACCAATGAAATCGACAGTTTAGATGGTTTGCAAAATTAAAGTGGTTTGCATTTGATCTCTCCCCTATATATATATATATATATATATATATATGTTTCAATTTAAAGATACACGATAAATCCTACTTAACAATGTAAAATTTAAAGAAAATTTTGCATCCCATGCATTGCACGGGTAGATAGCTATATACTAGCTATCTACCCGTGCAATGCACGGGATGCAAAATTTTCTTGTAATCGAGGACAAAAAATCAATTCAGTTTTTCGTTGGAAAAACACAAACTTATTGAATGTTTTACATTGTTAAGTAGGATTTATCGTGTATCTTTAAATTGAACATGTTTCAATTAGTTTTCATCGAGTTTAAAGTCAGAAAAATTGTATGTATGTAGTAAGTTGTATCCTTAATTTTTAAGAAATTGTATTGTTAAGAATGGAAAATTAAGGCAATCTGTTATTTTATGTTTGAATAAAATATAAATCACAAGTAGAGTTTGGGAACGGTAAAACTGATTTAGATTTTTTTTTTTACTTTTAAATCTTCATAGTCAGTCATTTAGTTTATTTTTTGTTAAAATGATTTACGTAACTAATTTTGAAAGTTCGACGATTTATTTATTAAAAAAATATATTCAACGAATTAATCATTCAAAATGAGACCTTTAATGGTTTTTTCATTCAAAATAATTTGTTTAGAGATTAATCATTGAAAATGAGAAAATTTAATGGTTTTTGAAACCGTCAAAAAATGTGAATAATATTAGTTTCGGAAAAAAGCAATTAATAATGTTAGTCTGTTCTATGCTTCCTTTATGTTTTTTCCTTTTTCTTCTTTGCAAATACTCCCTCCGTCTCAAAATAAATGTCCACAATAAAAAATGCACACAATTTTAGGAGTGTGCAATTATTACACTTCTTAATTAACCAAAGTACAATTTTATCCTTAGGGGCTGTTTACCAAAATTTTCATTAAGTCCTGTATGGATAAATTTGTCTGCCTGGATAAATTTATCTGTCTAGATAAATTGTTGTTGTTGTTTACTTTTTTATTTGAATCAACCGTCTGAATGACACAAATGACCAATCTACCCCTGAGAATAAATGAAAAGCTCTTTGACGAATTGTTGTTTATCTTTAAAGATCAATGATATTTGTCAAACTCAAACACAAAAACTAAAAACACAAAAAACTAATTGAAGACAGAAACTAAAAACACTGTTACAAATAAACACATAAACTAATTGAACACAAAAGCTAATCAAACTCAAACACTCTTTTCAATGTTTGCAGATGAAAACGATGATGTTTGCAGGAAAACAGAAATCGCCGGACGTTTAGAATCCAAACCTAACCTAATCGCCGGAAAACAGAAATCGCCGGACGTTGGAGCAGAAAATAAAGAAAGCAACAGCAACAAACAAAAACGTACGGTGGGAGGCGATGGAGCAGCGTCACCGGAGAGAGATTTTCCTCGGAGAACTTGCCGGAGAGAGAGAGCAGTGTCGCCGGAGAAGGGTGTGGGAGAGAGGGGCTGGAGAAGTGGGAGGGGATGGAGAGGAGTAGGGTTAAAGACCATTCTTTTTTATGGGTAAGGGTAGAAATGTCATATTTTTGTCTTAATGGGGACAACACACCCTTACCCACTGTGCGATTAAGCCCCTTGCTGTGCGATTAAGTCACAAGTAAACACCTAAAAACGTCTGCGTGAATAAGCTATTTTTCTCATTAAGCCGATTAAGTCGCAAGTAAACACACCCTTAGTTATAGAGAGAGAAAATTTATCCATCACATAATTAAGGGTAGAATGAGAAAGTGAAAAATTTACTTTTGAAAGTAGACACTTATTTTGGAACAAATAAAAATAGTAATGTAGACACTTATTTTGGGACGGAGGAAGTATCATTTAATCTATTTCAACAATTCATTTTGTTAATCAAATTTTGATAAGTTAAACTTTGTTTTTAACCCAAATTTGTTATGCATATGGGTAAATATTAATTTTTTAATTAAAAAGGTGGCTTATGCATATGCATAAATCATTACGTAAAGGTGGTTTATACATATGCAAAAACTATTCATTGAACTTTCTCGTTTTAAATAACTAAGTCCTTAAAAATAATTAATAAATAAACAATCGACCGTTTAGAAATTGGTTATACACTTTCTTTTAACCAAAATAAAACTACCAGTAACCAACTAGAAGTTTGAAACACTGCTCTAAAAGGCTCGCCGCGACAGCCGTCATGGCGCGCCGTGGCTCAAGGCTTGTGTCTCACGCCACGTTATGCCTGTGGCAGCAATGGCCTAATGTGCGGTCTTTAATAACGCGATATTTGATTTTTCCTTACGTTTTTAATGTCTTATTTGTTAGTTTTTAATATATAACATAATTTAACATGTTTATTGTCATTGACTCATCGATTAATACTACAAAACATATGTTTTTATATATAATATTATATGTGACATAGAGATTTGCCGCCATAAGTCACGCCTTGATAAACGCCATGGCTCTTAAGGCTTGAGGTTTGGCCTCGCCGCCACGCCACGCCTCACGCCATTTAGAACCTTGGTTTGAAAGTAGAAAAAACCTAAATCAGATTTACCGTTTCCAAATCATACATCATAACTCATAAATACCCCTCATACCCAATGTCATCACTCCCGCTCGTCACCCCATCGTCATTCGCTCTCTATCACCGTCGTTGAGCCCCTGTCAATCTCCCTCTTCTTTTGTCAGTTTTTTTTTCAACTTCCGTCTTTTTCGATCTATCTATACATACTCAATTAAAATGTTGCAAAAGAGAGATCGATGATAAGGGCCAACAACGATAATGGTTGGTATAGAGAACAAACGACAATACGGCGACAAAAGGGAGCGATGTCATTGGGTGTAACAAGTTTGAATGGCATACGATTTAGGAACGGTTAAAATGATTTTAACCGGTTACAAGTAGCTTTTTCGGGTTAAAACAACATATGTTTTCTTTGATAACCATGGGTATCCGGCAAGCTCTTACATACCTCAACTAATTGCATGTGACCCTAAAATCAACCGCTAGATAAACTTATGGTATGGCCAAGAGCAAGCCAAGTCCTAACCAATTAGTTTACTCCAAGAACTTATATTGCATATGTTATGCAGTAAACGTGTTTGAACTTTTATTAATAAAATCATTTAAAACCAAACAAACACTTAAAGATTTCTAGTCTTTTTAATACCACTTTGAAATAATTGAATTTGTAAGAATTCTAGATTCAAGCCTCAATGGCACCATGAAAGGTATCAAGGCTTAAAAAATATACAAAAAAGAAGGAATTCAAACAGGGGCACATAATCAATCAAAAGATGAAAATGTATGATTAGAACTTTCAACACAAAAACATTGAAGAATCTATATCGAAAACATACATAAATACGAATGCCAACTGTTTTCAAAACATAACTACCAAAAACGAGATGCTTTCCCTAACGGTTAGCCATTGCAACCCTTTCGATCTCATCCTTCTCCTTAACAGCATAGCTGCAACAATAGCAATCACAATTAAAACATTATTTATTTTTGCATAATGAACTGAATGAGATAAACAAGCAACACAATTGGCTTTGTGGGGTTCTATTTATATTTTACATAAAGAATAAATATCTGGTTGTGGGGACGAAATGAAGACGCAACTAAAATAGAGAACTGAAGAAACCAAATGAAAGAAACTCGATGCGTTTGTATAAGCATGTAATTAACGCTACCTGTTTGTCAGAAACATCTCGAAAACTCCGTAAAACCATCAGCTGCCCAAGACATTCCAAATAATATGAACAATTAAAAACCATATGAACCTGCCATAACTGATCATAAACCACCCTTTAAGCACTAAACCAATAGATCAGAAGATGCAACCGTTGAATAGATGGGATATAGGAGCAAACTGCAGACAAAAACAGTAACCAACATCTTAAAAAACAGAAAGCCCAATTAATCTGCTGCACAAAACTTATCTGAAGCCAAAGACTATATAATCCAGTAGTCCACCTGATATGTTGTACAAAAATAAAAATCAGCCACCAAATGGGAGTTCTACGATAGAAATAAAAAATAATCCAACTTAATATACTATCCCAAAAGCTAAAGAAATAGACAGACATATATATATATATCTGAAAACACTCTGGGGAAATCAAAACATATTGGAATATCCTCCACCTCATATCTCCCATCTGCTAGCAACAAACCATGGAATAGATGTTGATCAACTATATTGAGAATATAGGTGCATCTTCAAACTATCCACAAAATGGTTGTATCAATTTCGGTGATGCTTCTGCTGTATATAAACCAGTGGCATCCCAAATCACATGATATCAGCAACAAAACAAGCCAACAATAAAAGAAAATACCATTAGCTGAGAGAACAACAAAATCATTAGGGAATGTTTAACAATATGAAAATTAGAGTCTGTAAGAAGATATATCTCAAATAACTTCAGATTAAGTTAGAAAACATTGATGATGATCCTGAGGCAGATCTGCTTCACTCAGTTTGTGGCTGACGTAGGGTTCATCTATGATGTCAAGTTTATGCACAAAAGAAAAGACCCAACTCAGGTTTTCGAACTTTGACGCAGAAAGGAATAATGAAGGAGATGGTCATTCTTATCCCTTCATTGGAAAATTTTACCATTGCAAAATAAGGATTTTTCTGGTACCCCATCAGTGTGCCTGAGTTAGAAAATTGAAGAGGTTGTTCAATCTCTTGTAGGTCTGCCGGTTGGTTTTCAGGGAGTGTAACAGCTTCATATCTACCATAACAAAACACCAAATACAATAGTTTAGATTAAACGTCGGAATCAAAATCAATGGATGTAGCTCCTATGGAAGAAAATGTTTCCTTTTTATCCAAATCCAAGCTCTTGATTGGAGTTTCAGGAAACTTTGCAGACCATTTAACTGGAGATAACATTCGATACACAAAACCACAAGGGTTGTGGCATACGGGTTAAGGCCCCGGGATGTGGTGGAATATCTCAACTGTCCAGGGTTCTAATCCAGGCATATACAATAATTGTAGCCACTGAGGTTTAATCAAGACTGATATCTTAGGGTGCGTTTGGTATGCAGACTGGGTGGGACGGGACGGAGGAACAAAAAAAATAGTCCCATGTTTGGTATGCCAAGTTTTCATGCGACAATTTTTTTTGTTCCACCAAGGCCTGAATAAGTTTCATTAATCGAATCTCTTAATGATAATGGAACTGTGTATTTCTAAGGGGGAAAGTTTTAGTTGGGGAGCTTTTCAAATTTCAATCCAGAGGCGGGAACAAGAGTGTAACACTATAGATGGAAACGGGGCGGGTATTAGGCGGGTAATGCATCCCCCGACCCCGACCCCCTTCCCCGACTAAATCCTCGACGGGTTCGGGGGAGAAAATCTCCGACGGGTACGGGACCCTGTTGGGTACCCGTCAATTCACTTTAAATTAATCTTTCATAATAGTTGATAAGTTTTCTGGCATGATTTAATTTTTTTAAATTACCCCGTGTAATACACGGTTCGAACCTAGTTAAAATATATATAAAAATATATATCGGGTATTATTAGGGGCGGGTAATACCACCCCCGACCCCGAACCCGCTTCGGGTATGAAAAACAATATCCGTCCCCGCCCCATTAGGGGCGGGTACCCGTGGGTACCTGACCCGACCCGACAGGTAAAATTTCCATCACTATGTAACACCCTCAAATTTGGATAGATCAACTAATTTAAAATTTTCAATAATACATTCAAAAAAGAATAAAATTTCTTTCTATAAATAAATATTTGAAATATCTCAAATTAAATTTTATGATTAACCTCAAACAACTAATAACCCAAGTCTTATTACAAACACTAAATCCAGATCGGGTGTTACTAAAACCCCAGATTGGTCGCTAACTCCATATGCAGAAACATCACTCAATGACTACAATTTTCTTATGCGTCCAACTAGTATTTCACTCTTCACGGTGTATAGAACCAAACCCCCAACAAGGACCTATTGCACATGCCGACAAATAAAAAGGTTAGGCTAACACCTAGTAAGTTCAAGAGTTTTCATCTATATATATATACGTTTGCAACGGAAAGACCATTATTTGAATCACATTTGTCACTAAGCAAAATATTTAAAATAAAGAGTAATGTCTTTTCTAAGAATCCCATTCTTTCGTGATAAGATGTTTAAATGGAAAACATACTGAAAACATGGAACTAAACTCAATAACTCACGCAAGGCATAAATAGAAATAAAATTCAAATATCCAAGCATAGAGATAATCATTCAAGCAAACCTTAATGCATGTGGAGGGGTTCCAATATTAAAGTAATCACTTGCAATTACTCGCACAAGACTCAAACGGTATTAAAGCATATACAATATCCAAAAATAGTAGTTGACAACCACAGGGGAGACCCGTATCCATTGAGAGTGGAGGAAACACATAAGTATGCCATCCGTACAATGTTAATCGTATAACACTTCACGACTAGACGTCCAAATGTTCCTACGATTCCTCAACAAGTTTCACTTCACGAGACAGTTGACCTTGGTGTCCATCCCTAGGACTTCCACCACAAGGCTCGACACACTGCATGACTATCTCCAAGGCATTACCTCAGCGACAAAGGTCCTAGTACTAACCTCCAAGGTAGCACTTTCAAACTCAACCCTCCTAGTGTCCACTTGGAAAGTTTAAGGTCATAAAACATGAGTCCCGGAGTCCAACCCCGCAATATCCATTCGACCCCATAAACAAGACCGACTCATATGCCTATGGATCCAATGCATCATAGTCTAACAATTACATGACTCTCAAAAGAATGTATAACATCTTCAACACATGTAATTAATAATTAACTATGACTCAAATGCATATAATCTTAAAACTCAATATAGAGTAATTTATATAGGACCAAAGTCCCCAAGACCCACTTAAGTTAAATACGGGCCAAATGCTCAACAATTCAATTGACCAATTCAAATAAGGTCATTAAAACAATGAAACGCATTTAATCGACATTATGCAAACATATACCTCAAAGATATGATTAGTCCAAAATCTCGTCATTAATTGAGTCAAATCATTTTCCAAATGAAATTACACCATTTATAATTCCATAATATTTTATATTCCAATAATATACATTTTCCATACGATTTATAAAACCAAGTACACAAAAAGTGCATTTACGTCAAACAGCCTCCATTTATACAATAAATCCTCAAATTAACATATTAATACGTTTTCTTTAACAAGATGTCTAAAAGCTCGAAAAGTGGCCATTTTACGATATATATATATAAAATTGAATTTATCTACAATGTAAATTTCATCAAATAAGCAACACATTTGATAAACACTAAGTAAGACACTTTAATACTTCAAAATGAACATTTTTGGCATGTACAAAGTTTTCACAAAGCAACTTGAACTCACCTTGCTAGGTTATGTTAAACCTAGTTTTTCTTATCCAACTTCGCAATCATCTTGTTACCTAGATAGACCACGAGTAATCACCAAATCAATGAATGAACGCTAAACAAAATATTTATATAACCTCTTGAATTTCCCAACCCATTAAAGATCACTCCCAATGGATTTAAAATCATTCAACCTATACTTCACATAGAATAATCCATCTAAAATCTATAAATTTAAACTTTAATATTTGAAACACTTAAATCCCTTATGAACTTACCAACATAAGTAAATTCCTCAATTTAATTCATAAGCAAAATACTAACCAAATCCAACATTTACTATAGGAGAGATTACATTCAAGAGAAAAAAAACTTTAATAAACACCAAAATCACAATATCTCAAAGACTCTAAATTTTATCTAATAACTAGAGAAACCTTAGATTAAAGGGTTAGGGAGTTTATACCTTTCAACTTGTAAGAATCACAAATCATCAAGAAACCTCTTAATCTTCTTCAATCTTCCCATAAAAAGCTAACTTTACATCTCCATTAAAAATCCTCAACTTGAAACTTCAATCATAGTTACCATCGAAATAAATCAACTATATTTGAGACATTTATACATCTCATTGTTCTAAAGAAAAGCAGAAAATACAGCAGCCGAAGCTGCTGGCTGCCGCTATTGTGGTTATGTCTAGGGGTGTAAACGAGTCAAGTCGAGTAGTAGGTTATTCGAGCCGAGCTCGAAAAAATAATAACATGCTCGAGCTCGACTCAAGCTCGATTAAATTTTCAAAGTCGGGCTCGAGCTCGATCTCGAATATTTTTTCAATGTTCAAGCTCGAGCTCGATGCTCGTTTATGAGCTCGAATTCGAGATCGATTAACTCGTTTATGTATTCAAGATCGATAATTTTTTATATTTTGATTATATAATTTGTAAACATATAAATATGTTAGGCTCGAAAAATGTATGCTTGAATGGCTCGACTCGACTCATAAAGCTTAATCGAGCTTTCGAACGAGTCGAGTCGAACATTGATGTTATGGAGCTCGACTCGTTAAGTTAATCGAGCTCTATTTTGTGTTCGAGATCGACTCAAGCTCGACGACTATTAGGCTCGAAATCGAGATAAACGAGCTCGAGCTCGAGTAACTCGTTAAAAGCTCGACTCGTTTACACCCCTAGTTATGTCTTTTGTTTTTGTATAAAAAGTTTGATGTCTTTATGACTATACCTAAGAAGTAGGAACAATGGAATGAATTAAGAGTTTAAGACTGCCAAATAGGCCATGTGAGCTTACTTCACACGTTCAACTAACAACTCTTTCAATAAAAAAAGAATTAGAATCCACCACTCAGTAGGATTCAAACTCCAAACCACAAGTACACATGCACAAAGCCCTTACCACTAAGGCAGAACCTTGGTTTGGGTTATAAAAGCTACGTTAATTACTATATTCTTATTTCACCAGATCCCATATTTCTTCCAACTACAACATCAATTTTTGGATCCGATGCGGCTCGAAATTGCTAAAACTCAAAACATAAAGATTGTAGTTATGTGTGTTGAATTTTCAAAATATCTAGAATCACTAAAATCTGGGCTTAGACGCCCAATAATAAATGCCCAAGGCTCTCGCTTTTTCTGGAATAAAACAAGGGCTCCCCAACCTTTTCCCCAGCAAGATAGGGAAAGGAGCCTCTCAAGATTTTTGGCTCGCAATAAAGCTAGGGTCCTGTTCGGGCAAGCTATTGATTCCATTACCAAACCAAACAAGATTAGGATCGGATCCTCTGCCTTTGCCTGAAACTTTCTTTTTTTTCCTGGCACTCGACGCATGTCTTTGATCAACAGTGTTTGCCGTTCCTAGGGACTACCCACTCCCGTTCCTTGGTTGTTGGTGTATTGGCTCTGGAATAAGGCAGAATTTAGAACAAAACTTTCCATCTCTTGCTTTCATAGATTTTTTTTGTTTTTGAAAATCATGAGATATGATCAAAATGACACAAAATCGTAAAATGTCATATATATATATATATATATATATATATATATATATATATATATATTGCTATGTTCCACGGTGTTACAAAGAGAACTCTGAGAAAAGCAATAGTTAAATTTTGAACTTGGTGGGTAGTGAGAGGGGTTTAAAGGAAGCGGTAACCACTTGTACATTATGCATAAAAAACAATTTTTAAGAGTTTTTCAACTTGTATGCATGAAATAGCAATACCTTATGCATAAATAGTAGTAATTAAGACTTTTGGTTAGAACCAATATATAAGTAGTATAGATATAGATATATAGGCAACAAGTTCAACATAATATTTCATATGTTCTTTAATATATATATATATATATATATATATATATATATATATATATATATATAGGGTTAGGTTCACGTGAGACCAACCTGTTTTCGTGAGACCAAAAAATAACACTGAAACTTCACAGTGATTCATTGTGAATGTACGAAAAACAGCGAACCTTCACAGCAAAAACACTGTGAATGTTTACCTTCACAATACCTTCACAGTCTTTTGCTGTGAAGGTTTAGTGTTATTTTTGTGGTCTCATGGGTCTCACGGAAATAGTCTGGTCTCACGTGATCTCAAGTCTATATCTATATATATATAGACATGGGATCACGTAAGAAGTGTCATTTTTGGTGAGAAGTACTTTTAAGCCGTTGATCACTTTTAATCATATACCTTCCCATGAATTTGTTAGAACCAATCTAACGATTGCAATAAAACCAATACTATAAAAGGTAATTTAACAGAAATCAAACCAAGATAAAGAAATAGAATTAAAACCTTAACGGTGGAATCGAATCTTCTCGAGAATCTTTAGATAGAGGCATGCGTTAAGCAATGTCCTAAGCCGAAATTACGCCCCCAATCGTGCGTTGGTGATCAGACGTCGTCTTGAGGATACAACTATCTAATTGAATTGATGCACGTCAATCCAATTCCATCGAATTGATAATGCTTTTCATGAATATACGGAAGAATATACTGAGAATTGGAGGGATAAATTTGTGTATAAAACTAGAGGGAAATGAAGGTATTTATACCTTCACATCTTCAACCGAAATAAACTGCCAAAAACTGCTTCATAGTCCTGTGCGGGTTACCTGCGCGGAAAACCGCGGGAAACACTATTTGTTCGGCAATACAGAGGCTTGCACGGAAATTGGCGCGGCCGTACCTGTGCGGTAAGTCGCGTAGAAACCCGGGTGCCTCTATTCCGATTAAAAATGAAAACGAGATTATGGTCAATAGAGCCCAAGAGCCCCAAGGCCCATCTTTTGATCATTAAAGATTGGGTATTCCCTCCCTAGAGCCCAATGAAATCACCTTCCATAGGCCATTATCCATTTGAAACTAGTGTAAGTTTAAACTTATAAACTCACAAAAAGTTTCCTCCAATTTCCTATGTGGGACACTATGTTAGACTAATACCCAACAATACCCCACATTTGAATATAAAATCAGATAATAGAACATACGAAATTACTTTACTATTCATGAAGCTAAACATGATGTACATCGGGAAATGTGTCTTTTGGACTTGAACCGTCTATAGTGAATACAAATTGGATTTACTATGTGGGTAGTGAACATTAGTCTTGAACTAACCACTTTGTATAGTAAATCTAGACAATAAGTACCACATACATCATATCTATACGTATATCTATTCTTACAGTTGTGTTCGTTTCGGTCATGAACAAGATCCTTTCTTCATGAGACTTTTAGAGAACGTAGCCATCTCAGTTCTCAAAGATGTGACCTCACACCAATCTCATATAAGTAATGTCAATCAGGAACATTCCATAGTGTTCCACTGTAAGAGGTATTGACATTATTAAGAATAAAATATTCAACCCTTAAACATCTACGAAAAAACACAATTTAAATCATCATAGGAATAAAAATACCTTGTGTTGATCCAAACCCTCAGTGATTTGATAATGACTCTGACAAACACTTAGTGAAAACTGTAAATAGACAATATGTATTAATGTTTTGTCATCAAAGAAAATATACTAAGTCTGTTTAGTATCGCTGATGAAAACATACATTTTAAATTATGCATTCAGCGAACACTGTTGATCAGTTAGCCCTGAGCCTGTTCAGTCTCACTGATGATCGGTGATAGTTTAAGTTGTTTACTTATAATCCCTGAAGACAAGATTCACGTCAACCATGTTCTATGCTGAAGTCTAAGATCAAGCCAAAGAACCAACGACTAAGTCTACTAGTGACCTTATGCGAATATCAGCGAAGCCAAGACTTGTCCACTCAACGTGAAGTTTAAAGTAGAAGACTTCAGCGAACGCTAAACTTTATCATTCGCTGATAAAGAATCATTCAGCGAACGCTGATCATGAAGCCTCCTCTACAAGCAACTTTTGTCTTATCCCCTTGCACGCCTCCGTACGATTTTGTCACAACGGACATGCCTTTTGTCCAGAATCGTACAACCAACTCTGATCTTACACTGTTCATCATGCGGCCACTAGGTTGTCTACTGAAGTCAAAACATGCAACCAACCAGAGGCTGCCACGTGTAAAGGTGTACTGATGTGCATTAAATGCATGCAGTATATAAAGGAAACCCTACTTCATTTGTGAAGTGCTCGGACATTTCCTCTCGCTGAACTTACTGTGTGAAAGAATACTCTCCTTAGTATTCTTGATTTTCTTAATCTCTATTTCTAGTGCAAGAAATCTTAGTGTTCTCATAGTTTGTTTAGATTAGGTTTATTCCTTAATCTTGTTTCGCAACAAACTGTAAATTGTTTGATATATATCAATAAACAATTTAGAAAGATAGAAATCGTGTGTTTGTATTGAACCCCCCTTCTACAAACTTGTATAACCCTTTTGGGACCAACTAGTGGTATCAGAGCAGTTTGTTTAATCTAATAAACAAGATCTTGCTTATAGTAATTCTTTTCTCTTCCTTGCTATTTTTTATAATGGCTAACACCACAAACACAAACTATATCGATAATGGTTCTCTTGCAAAACCCCCCAGATTCTCCAAAGATAACTTCAATCTCTGGAAAAATAGGATGATGCTCTTCCTATAAGGTGTAACGTCCCAAAAAATTACAAGCAAATTTAAAATTTTAAATAAACAATTCATTTATAACAACTCATTAAATGAATCCCAACGTTTCGTTTGCAAACTCATAATTAATATCTTCGTAATAAAACCCAGAGGAATAAACGTTTAATTATTAAAAACCATAAAGCAACCAGCTCTCCTCGCGCGCCAGTGTGTACTTGTCACGCCTTGGAGCCGATCGGACCTGAAACCACAGTTTATTGGGAAAGGGTAAGCACGAAGCTTAGTGAATTCCAACACATGCGCAGATAGGAATTATATACACATCACCCCTATCCGCACATACGCAACAACATCACAGTTACATAAAACGAGTAAACATCTACAAGTAATTATGTATCCAACACCTCGGTCCCACCGAATTGTAATGTAACACACTCGTCACACCGAGTTCCCACAACGTTTCTTTCCACTTTCTCGGTCCCACCGAATTGTAATGTAACACACTCGTCACACCGAGTTCCCACAACGTTTCTTTCCACTTTCTCGGTCCCACCGAATTGTAATGTAAAACCTTTATACTAAGCATTCAAACCAATCAAATATTACACACCACAAACAACTAGTTCACACCACAAAGACAGTAGTACATACAAACTATTATGACATGCATACAACCCCTAACTACACAGTGAGAGAACTCACCTCGAATGCGCGCCCAGCTTAATAACACAAATCAAGCTTCACAATTACGGTCACTTCCCAGCACCTAAATGCATGTTAAAACGTGTCAATACGAGACCCGGACCCTATGACACGACACACGCTTATACCGTCACTAAAACTAAATTCCGTTCACCCAAAACAGGTCTGTTCGGGACCTGTTTCGACCCCTTTAAACCCAGAAAATTCCCAATATTATTTCATGACCAGAAAGTACTCTGAGTTAGGGTTCCAAGGACATATTATACGCCTCCTAACGATTTTTCTACAATTTACTACGGATTTTACAAAAACAGTTTCCGGAACAGCGAAATTCAACATCTTTCAGTATAAAACGACAAATCGACCCATGCTACGTCCCGAACTGGGTTTTGCACAAAACACATGAAAGTTTCTAGACTCAAAAAGGGAACTTTTGACACCGGTTTCACCCCAAACCGAGTTACGAGCAGAAAGTTATGATTTTCGCAAGATCAAGGCAGATTCCAGAAGTTTTCACATGAAATGACGAAACACCGAACTTGCGACCACTATTTTGCCCAGTTAGAGACCGAACCAGTTTCTCGCTAAAACACGGAAAACTTGCTCGACCCTGAACTTGAACCGTGGGCGCCAGTTTCGGCTCAAACGGAGTTATGACGGAAAAGTTATGGTCGCGCGAAAACTGGACAGCACACTAAAATTTTCATAAAAAGATAACTTTATAAACGGTTCGCGGCTCAAACGATTCGGGGTTTACGCTAAGAGTGCGACCCACTGCCACCGCCCTCCACCCACAGCCACCGCAGCGGCGGCGTGCCGCGGTGGTGGTCTCGCCGGAAAAACGAAAAGGAAAAGAAAAGAACGAGACTAACGAGAACCACTTACCTTACGACGGCGTCTCACCACCACAACCAAGCCTCTCACCCTCGACTCCTCCGACGACAGCCGGTGGTGGTGGTCTCCGGCGACAGCAGTAGCGGCGGCGAGGGCTGCTGCCGCTGGTCCTTTCCTCTCGTCCCTCTCCTCCTCGCGATCTCTCTCTCTTCGTTTCTTACTATACGGCCGCACCACACCAAGAGAAAAAGAAGAGGGTTCTAGGGTTGTTTTGGTTTGCTTCCTATGCAAGAAAAAGGAGAAACGAGATATCAAAAAAAAGGGGGGGTGTTCGGCCTAGAGTGCATGGGCCGAAACCCATGCCACAAGTTTCCAAGAAATGCACTATTAGCCCCTCAACTACACCTCATCTCACAATCTACCTCAAAACGAGACGAAAGCTAACATTTTGGTCCTTTTTGACACCAAACCACTAACCAAAACAATTAAAGGTAAACAAATTTTAAATTATTAAAATTAATTAATAAACGTACCGGGACACGGGCTTTACAACTCTCCCCCACTTGGATTAGACTTCGCCCCCGAAGTCTACGTCCGCAAATAATTCTCTCTCATTTGATGATATCCCAAACTCAAACCACTTTCAAGCTCTAACCCTTCTAATGGTGCTCACCAATATACCCTACAGGATACCCGACTACGATCATTCCTACCCTTAACTGTCGATTAACTACCACAAATTCTAATAGACTCCAAAGATTTTCAATAAATTATATCAACAAAACATCGACCCCCTGCCGAACATCGGTCCAACCGATTGCAATAACAAACATCGGCCACCCGCCGAACATCGGTCCAACCGATCACAATAACAAACATCGGCCACCCGCCGAACATCGGTCCAACCGATCACAATAACGAACATCGGCCACCCGCCGAACATCGGTCCAACCGATCACAATAACGAACATCGGCCACCCGCCGAACATCGGTCCAACCGTTCACAATAACAAACATCGGCCACCCGCCGAACATCGGTCCAACCGATTACAGTAACTCAAATAAGCGTGGTATTATCCTAGACACTAACACAAATAGATATCCCCCACTACCAAATCACTAACACACACATAGATCATTCCACCACAACCATTCATCACAAGTGATCATTTCAGGGTTACTACTACCATCACCATGATTATCTTAAAATTGGCTACAACTCTCCGATTATACTAAAGGTGTTTGGCTTCAAGCCCAAAAGTCGACACCTAAATATACCACCTACCTCAAAATGGTGGATGCGCATTTATTCTCTTAATAACAAAGGACATCAATCCCTTAACCGATACTATTCGGCCTACGGTACTAACGCGCATGGAATACCTACCTTCCACCGTCGACGTATCATCCACACTTGCTCTACGAAGCCAAGTCACACCGTATCGAGGATACACCTTGACGTCTACCTCCCAGGTAACGCCTCAAGACCCAGCACACCGGAACTACCTCCCAGGTAAGTGCCCACGACTATATCCTCCTAGTACCTACTGGAAAGTCTAGGTTAAAACACATGAATATCGGGGTCCCACCCCGAGATACCCAACCGACCATTACCAACGACTGACTAACGTGCCTAAGGATCCAAAGCAAACAGCCTACCAACAACATGCCTATTCCGGATTGACTCACTCACCCAAACATGTAAATACTCGACGTGCAATGAATGCCAAACGGTGCGACAAAACAATTCATCAACAAGACTCCACCTCGAGTCATTAAAACCGGGCAATTAGCCCATGACAAACTCCAAATCATAACCGAGCAAAATGCTCCACGCTTGCTAGACCCATAAGTCGGTCAAAAACACATTTAAATAAAGTTTAAGCAAGCGATACTCTTAAATAGCATTAGTCCCAAACTCGACACGAGCTAAACAAAAGGACTCACACCCTTAAAATTCTCAAAATGACCCATATCACTTATAAACGCACTTCCCAAATGGTTTACAAAATCATTTACAAAATATTCTCAACGTCAAGATTTTTCATTTCAAAAAGACCGTAAGCAATAAAACTACTATTACCAGGTCGGTAGTTACGCAAAAATGGACACGCTCGTCCCACATATGAAAATCATGTTAAAAATCCTTTCATTGCAGCTTAGTAAAGCGAAATAAATAATTTCTGTGAAAATGAACCTTCACGGTTCTAGTATGAATTGGCTCATGACATGCACTTAAAGTAACCGCTTAACCTTAAACAGGATGCGACAAAGGTGTGCACAAAATTTCAAAATCGGTTCCACGACGTTTGACCCCAAAATTTCTCTTTTTAAATCATAAAATGTCGTGGCACAGGGTCCACCAACAAATTTTTACGTGCGTCAGTTAGTCATCCAAAACGATGAAACGGTTTACAAATATATTTTTGTTAAAACACAATTGTCTTGCGAAATTTTCAAACTTAAAGATAGAAATCAATTCGCTTTTATCATTTGCAAATATCGACTAAAACCTCATAAAATCTCTAACTGGGGTAGGCGTGCAAGCTTGTAACACTTCCTTAAAATTTTCTTGCAATGACACAAAAGCTCCAATTAACTCACACCAAATCTCAAAAGGTGGGGTTCTTTAAATTGATTTCCAAAATTTCCTCAAATGGTCACATAAACAAATAAGATATGCACCTCGCAAAATTAAACCCACACGACTCAACATGCCGTAAAACAAAACTTCATGGACCCTAATGAACTCAATGACTCTAAGTCAATAAAATAGCACCATACATTGTGCCCCCAAAGTCAAATTGCCAAAAGCAAAAACATGAATGTGACGCCAAATTCCCAAAAATCTCTTCCCACGGTAAAACCATAAAACAACATTGTTTAACCAACTTATTTTAACCAAATCACCCAAATAGTCTTATACAGACACCGCGGGATGTAACTTTCCGTCTCAACTCTAACATATGTGGAGGAATTCCAATGTTAAAGTCGCAAACCGTAGTCACTTGCCCAACATTTTAAACACCACAAAACACGGATATCATCATACCCGAAAGAACCGTTGGAAATAATCAATGATACAATTTTAACAAAGTTTGCAACTCTCGTGATAAAAAAGTTTCATGCACTTTCAAAACCATAATTCGAAATCTTGTGTGTGTACTAAACATTTCCCAAAATTCCAAAACACCATCCCTAAAAGGATTTGAAACACCAGAAGTAGTTAATGCAATTTTATTTTCAAAATAAACTTCGTGCATGACTCAGTCGGCATTCCACGTCTCGACTCATACTCCTCCAAACCTCTCCAATCCACTATCGTCCTCCGAACATTTAACCTCTTAGGGCAAGTTGGGAAATTACGTCAAATAATCCCTACGATTTTTCCTCAAATCCAAGTCGGCTCTATAAGCCTATGGCTCTAGCACAATCTCCCATCTTGGCCCGAAATGATCTGCTTACAACAAATATCATCCTTATCGTCACTCCAAGTGACTAATACTATAATCGTCTTTCTATTCCAACGACTACTAGTTTAGAACCTTCGACACTACCCCAACGATCATCCCATCAAAGCAAGTCAAGTACACACATGTACCAGTGGATCTACTATAATTGTCTCCCCTCGTGACGGCTATTCAGGGTAGATAATACAACGCGTTATTAGCACATAATAACTCATACTAACAACACTCACGCTCAACTCCTTGGATTCCTCGTGACTTCCCCGACTCGAGCATTGATCCTGTGCTTCCGGTAGTAGGAGCTCTACTACTACCTTCCATGCCTATCATCGCTCGTTCCGAGTCCCATCCCGAGGGTCCAAGTAGTTTCTCGCCGAAACTATACACATAACATAATTAATCCACACATGCCAGTTCAAGAACATATCCTAAACAGGCAAACTCATACAACTACTGTATATATAAGACCATCGGTCTCCCCGATCAGACAGCCACAATTGTATACATAATAAACCATCGGTCACCCCGATCATACAACAACAATTAAATATATAATTAACCATATGCCCGCACCAGCATATATATACATCCACCCTTCCTAGCTCCCTAGGAATTTCCTCTTATCCCACTACCTTTGCTACTACCGAATTCCTACTAATTATGACGAGTGACCTCGCGAATACCCGATTATATGCAGTGCGAAATAAATAGACAGTTGAATACAAGACTCTATCCTAGAACGGTTGGACTCAAACAAGAGCTGCGCAATAGAACTAAATCGAATATTCTAAGGCTATAAATCTCTTACTGCATACAACCTAGAGGGCAACCACTTAGTAACCTATCATAATTCGCATAAATTCCTAATAGCAAGTAGTTCAACATACATCATAGTGTTCACAACAGACAATCTAGCATGCATACTCTATGATCTAGAAAGCAATAAAACACTAAGTACTGTACCTTTCCCCTTTGGCTCCGGCTGACTGTACACACTGCGCCTCCAATCACCGTTCTCAACGGAATTTTCCTTCCTTTTATTTTCTAAAAACGATCTTAAAGGAATCTTATAGCCGCAAACTTGAGATCAAACACACCGAGGTGTGTGTGATTCACTCAAGCTGTGCTCTGATACCAAGTTGTAACGTCCCAAAAATTACAAGCAAATTTAAATTTTTAAATAAACAATTCATTTATAACAACTCATTAAATGAATCCCAACGTTTCGTTTGCAAACTCATAATTAATATCTTCGTAATAAAACCCAGCGGAATAAACGTTTAATTATTAAAAACCATAAAGCAACCAGCTCTCCTCGCGCGCCAGTGTGTACTTGTCACGCCTTGGAGCCGCTCGGACCTGAAACCACAGTTTATTGGGAAAGGGTAAGCACGAAGCTTAGTGAATTCCAACACATGCGCAGATAGGAATTATATACACATCACCCCTATCCGCACATAAGCAACAACATCACAGTTACATAAAACGAGTAAACATCTACAAGTAATTATGTATCCAACACCTCGGTCCCACCGAATTGTAATGTAACACACTCGTCACACCGAGTTCCCACAACGTTTCTTTCCACTTTCTCGGTCCCACCGAATTGTAATGTAACACACTCGTCACACCGAGTTCCCACAACGTTTCTTTCCACTTTCTCGGTCCCACCGAATTGTAATGTAAAACCTTTATACTAAGCATTCAAACCAATCAAATATTACACACCACAAACAACTAGTTCACACCACAAAGACAGTAGTACATACAAACTATTATGACATGCATACAACCCCTAACTACACAGTGAGAGAACTCACCTCGAATGCGCGCCCAACTTAATAACACAAATCAAGCTTCACAATTACGGTCACTTCCCAGCACCTAAATGCATGTTAAAACGTGTCAATACGAGACCCGGACCCTATGACACGACACACGCTTATACCGTCACTAAAACTAAATTCCGTTCACCCAAAACAGGTCTGTTCGGGACCTGTTTCGACCCCTTTAAACCCAGAAAATTCCCAATATTATTTCATGACCAGAAAGTACTCTGAGTTAGGGTTCCAAGGACATATTATACGCCTCCTAACGATTTTTCTACAATTTACTACGGATTTTACAAAAACAGTTTCCGAAACAGCGAAATTCAGCACCTTTCAGTATAAAACGACAAATCGACCCATGCTACGTCCCGAACTGGGTTTTGCACAAAACACAGAAAGTTTCTAGACTCAAAAAGGGAACTTTTGACACCGGTTTCACCCCAAACCGAGTTACGAGCAGAAAGTTATGATTTTCGCAAGATCAAGGCAGATTCAAGAAGTTTTCACATGAAATGACGAAACACCGAACTTGCGACCACTATTTCGCCCAGTTAGAGACCGAACCAGTTTCTCGCTAAAACACGGAAAACTTGCTCGACCCTGAACTTGAACCGTGGGCGCCAGTTTCGGCTCAAACGGAGTTACGACGGAAAAGTTATGGTCGCGCGAAAACTGGACAGCACACTAAAATTTTCATAAAAAGATAACTTTATAAACGGTTCGCGGCTCAAACGATTCGGGGTTTACGCTAAGAGTGCGACCCACTGCCACCGCCCTCCACCCACAGCCACCGCAGCGGCGGCGTGCGGCGGTGGTGGTCTCGCCGGAAAAACGAAAAGGAAAAGAAAAGAACGAGACTAACGAGAACCACTTACCTTACGACGGCGTCTCACCACCACAACCAAGCCTCTCACCCTCGACTCCTCCGACGACAGCCGGTGGTGGCGGTTTCCGGCGACAGCAGTAGCGGCGGCGAGGGCTGCTGCCGCTGGTCCTTTCCTCTCGTCCCTCTCCTCCTCGCGATCTCTCTCTCTTCGTTTCTTACTATACGGCCGCACCACACCAAGAGAAAAAGAAGAGGGTTCTAGGGTTGTTTTGGTTTGCTTCCTATGCAAGAAAAAGGAGAAACGAGATATCAAAAAAAAGGGGGGGGGGTGTTCGGCCTAGAGTGCATGGGCCGAAACCCATGCCACAAGTTTCCAAGAAATGCACTATTAGCCCCTCAACTACACCTCATCTCACAATCTACCTCAAAACGAGACGAAAGCTAACATTTTGGTCCTTTTTGACACCAAACCACTAACCAAAACAATTAAAGGTAAACATTTTAAATTATTAAAATTAATTAATAAACGTACCGGGACACGGGCTTTACATAAGGTGTAGATCCCACTATACCTCACTATATCGAAAATGGACCATATGTCCCTTTCATGATTGACCCTGCTGTTCCTGCCACTGCTACTAGAGCTGCTATTCCTGAACGAATCATTCACAGGGAAGTCACTCATTGGACTGATGAGGACAAGAAGAAGGTGGCCATCGATACTAAGGACAAATCCATCCTCTCTATGGCTCTTCCTGATGAAGTCTACCACTCCGTCATGAACCTGAAGAGTTCTAAAGCCACGTGGGACACTATATGTGTTCAATATGAAGGTACTTCTGAAGTCCAGGATTCGAGAAAGATCAACCTAGTAAGACAGTACGAAACTTTCATTTGTGGTAAGAATGAAATTCTTTCTGAAGTACATCAACGATTTAACTGTTTAATCATTGACTTAAAAACTGTTGGTAAGGAATATTCTAACTTTGAGATCCTGACAAATTTTCTGGAAAGTCTTCCTGAAAGTTGGGACAATTATTCTATGTGTCTTAAACTCTCAAAGGATCTAAAATCAATGACCCTTTCTACCTTATATGGCACTATGCTCAATCATGAGCAGTCGTGTCATCTTAAGAAGAATCTTGTAAAAGATTCCAAAAGCACACCTGCTGCTTTACTCTCTTCAGAGTTGGTGACCACTAAGCGTTCTACTATCACAATCACTGAGTTGGAATCTAACTCTGATGAATCATCTGAAGCTGATCCTTCAGAACTAGATGAGTCACTGGCCCTCCTGAATAATTCTTTCAGGAGATTCGCCAGAAAGAGTAACTTCAGAATAAATAAACCTCTTTCCCTCACTGACAAGCCTAAATCTTCAACCCCTGTTGATAAGGCTGTTGATCCAAACCCTCAGTGATTTGATAATGACCCTCTCTTAAACACTTAGTGAAAATTGTAAGTAAACAATATGTATCAGAGTTTCACTATCGCTGATAAGTACTAAGACCTTACAGTACCGCTGATAGGAACTCTCACTCTTTAGATTAAACATTCAGCGAACACTGTTCACCATAATGCTCTGAGCCTGTTCAATCCTTATGGTGATCGCTGATAAGTTAGTTGTTTACTTATGATCCCTGAAGACAAGTTTCACGTCAACATAGGTTCTACCCTAAAGTCGAAGATCAAGCTCAAGAACCAGCGACAAGTCTCCTAATGAACTGATGCGGATCAGCGAAGACTCAGATTTGTCCACTCAACGTGATGTATCAAGTACAAGACTTCAGCTATCGCTGAACTTTGTCATTCACTGATATAGAATGATAAAGCGCTGAATCAACGTAAGCTGATCATGAAGTCCTCCGTACAAAGTACTTTTGTCTTAACCACCCTTGCACGACTCCGTACGATATGTCAGAAAAGAACCTCCTTATTGTCTGAAATCGTACAACCACTCTGATTCTACACTGTGCACCACGCGGCTACTAAGGTTGTCTACAAAGGTCAATGACATGCAACCAATGAGCTGCTGCCACGTGTAAAGTATAAACTGCCATGCATAAAATGCTTGCAGTATATAAGAAGGACTCCAACTTCATTCTTGAAGCACTTGCTAACTCTGGTCAAGTCATCTTCTTATCTTGAGATAGGTTATTATTAGTAATTTCCTTCTCTTTCTTAGTGCAAGAAAACTTAGTGTTCCAACTTATTTAGATTTAGGTTTATCCTTAATCTTGTTCCGCAACAAGCTGTAAATTGTTAATGATTTATCAATAAACAATTTAGAAAAGTAAAATCTATGTTTGTATTCAACCCCCCCCCTTCTACAAACTTGTATAGCCCTTCGGGACCAACAAGTGGTATCAGAGCAGATTTGTTTAATCTCATAAACAAGATCTGATCTATACTAAGATTTTTCTTCCTAGCTATTTCTTAAAATGGCTACCAACACAAACACAAACTATATTGACAACGGTTCTCTTGCAAAACCCCCTAGATTCTCCAGAGATAATTTTAATCTATGGAAAAATAGGATGATTCTCTTCTTAGAAGGTGTAGACCCTACTATGCCTTATTATCTTGAAAACGGCCCATATATTCCTGTAAGAATTGATGCTGCAGTTCCAGCCGCTGAGAATAGACCTGCTATTCCAGAAAGGCTGATTCCTAAGGAAATTCATATGTGGACTGATGAAGATAAGAAGAAAGTGGCTATCGACACCAAAGCCAGATCCATACTCTCCATGGCTCTTCCTGACGAAGTCTACCATTCCGTCATGAACCTGAAAACCTCAAAAGCTATGTGGGACACAATCTGTGTTCAGTATGAAGGTACTTCTGAAGTCCAGGACTCTCGAAAGATTAACCTGGGAAGACATTACGAAAGCTTCATTTGTAGTAAGAATGAAACTCTCTCTGAAGTACACCAACGTTTTAACTGCTTAATAATAGATCTGAAAACTGTTGGTAAGGAATATTCTAACTTTGAAGTGCTGACAAAGTTTTTAGAATGTTTACCTGAAAGCTGGGACAGTTATTCTATGTGTCTCAAGCTGTCAAAGGATCTAAAATCAATGACCCTTTCTACCTTATATGGCACGATGCTGAATCATGAGCAATCGAGTCATCTTAAGAAGAATCTTGTAAAAGATTCCAAATGCACCCCTATTGCTTTAATCTCAGAGGAACCTTCCACTCAGCGACCGTCGGTCACTATCACTGAGTTGGAGAGTAACTCTGAAAGGTCATCAGATTCTGACTCTTCAGATCTTGATGAATCTTTGGCTCTCCTCACTAAAAAGTTCAGGAGATTCGCCAAAAAGAAAATGTTCAGAAAGAATAAACCTCTTTCCATTACTGACAAGCCAAGATCATCAGCTCCTGTTGATAAGGCTACTGCTACTTGTTTTAACTGTGAAAAGATAGGACATTTCGCTAACGAGTGCAGGTCAAAGAAAGTTTCGAGAAACTCAGCGTTTCCCATGAAATCCTCTAACCTCAGGTTTAGAGATGACAAATACGCCAAGCTGAAAGAAAGGTATTCAAAGCTGAAAACCTTTAAGAAGAAAGGCAAAGGCCTGATGGCTGATTATGATTGGGCTGACTCTGATGAGGAAGAAACATCTGACTCTGAAGATGATGAAGCCAATCTCTGTCTTATGGCCAAACTTGAAGATGAGGAAGACATTTATGACATTCCCTCTACTTCAACCTCTGCAACTCAGGTATCACCTTCCTTCTTTACCAATATTGCAAATATTGATGAAGCTGATAGTCTTCGAAAGATCGATCTCTTGACTAGAAGTTTATATGAAGCCATGAATGGCAAAAATGTAGTTGAAAATCAAAACCTTAATCTCGCTGAACTGCTTAAAAAATGTCACCTTCAAATAGAAAATCTTTCTAAAATTGAAGAAGATTTTAAAGATCAAGTGCACTTAAATCAGCTAGTCAAAATCGAGCGCGAAGAAGCTATCGCTGCATTAAAAGCTGAAAAAGCTACTGTTGATGGATGGTATAATTCCTCAACAAAGATCACTGAGATAATTAAGTCTCAGATTCCCCTGAGTGATAAACGCGGTCTTGGTTACAAAGATGATACTCTAGAACCAACCACTGATCGTTCCATGCTCTTATTTGGAACTTTCGTATCCTCAGTCGCTGATACTTCATCCTCTCAGTGTTCCTCTTCTAAACCGCCCATCCCTGAGGAAATTTCTATCTCTTCAAAAGGTAAAGAGAAAATGGTTTATCCAAAACCTACCTCTGTCTCTAAAGATAAAGGTAAAGGAATTGCTTATGATCAAAATCCTCAGAAGGGTATCTTTATACCTAAACTGAATGCTTCTACAGCTTCAACGATTCATCCATCTGGTTCAGGGAACAAGAACACTGGATATGTTCAGCGTGGATATATTCAGCGATCTATTCCCAAAATCAAAGTGGATGTTACTGGTAAGAAATCTGAAGAACTGATAGATCCTCCTATTTCCAATACCAAAGGTCAGCATGCAAATGGTCAGCATGCAAATGGTCCTAGAACTACTTTTGGTTATAGGAAATGTTATCATTGTGGACTTACAAATCATATTGCTAGTAAGTGCCCCATAGCCACCAAAGCTGAAAAGATAGCTAAGGTGAAGATCATTGCCCCCAAGGCAAAGAAGACCACTGAGGTTAAGAAATTAACCAAAGTGAAGACCGACAAAGCTAAATCTTCAAATGCTGCGAAGACTGTTGAACCTTCCATTCCAACTACTTCCACTGACAAACGTGTACACATGGTTAAGTGGGTACCCAAGAAAAACTAATATTCCTTTGTAATGCGGGTTAAGAAGGGTATCTGGTATCTCGATAGCGGATGCTCTAGACACATGACTGGAAAGAAAAGCCTGCTCGCTGAATACAAGGAAGAGAAGGGTCCCTCTGTGACTTTCGGTGGAAATGGAAAAGGACATACCCGAGGGTTTGGTGTACTCTAAAATGGTACAACAACCTTCAGAAGAGTCACATATGTTGAAGGGCTGAAGCATAATCTTCTAAGCATCAGTCAGCTTTGTGACAAAGATAACAAAGTATTCTTTACTAAGGAATCCTGCTTTGTCACTGACAAAAAGGAGAAGATAGCTCTCAGCGGTTATCGTTTGGAAAATGTTTATGTAATAAACATGGACTCAACAACCATTGAGAACTCCTGTTTCTTCTCAAAAGCCTCATCTGATGTCAACTGGCTATGGCATAAGAGGCTCTCTCATCTAAACTTTAAGACACTGAACACTCTTTCTTCAAAAGAGTTAGTCACTGGTCTACCTCAGCACTCATACGCCAAAGAATCCTTATGTTCAGCGTGTGAGAAAGGCAAGCAGACCAAAGCAAGCTTTAAGTCAAAGCAAGTTTCCTCAGTGTCATCTCCTCTACAATTTCTCCATATGGATTTGTTTGGCCCTGTTAACAAACAATCCATCGCTGGAAAGAAATATACGCTGGTCATAGTTGATGAATTCTCTCGATATACATGGGTTATGTTTTCTCCGTTCTAAGAGTGACATCCCTGAAGAACTCATCACCTTTGTTCGGAAGATGGAAACCCTGAACAACTTGACCGTTCGCTCAATAAGGAGTGATCATGGGACTGAATTCAAAAACAGTTCTCTTGATTCCTTCTTTGAGAGTAAGGGTATTTCTCACAACTTTTCTTCAGTGAGAACACCGCAACAAAACGAAGTCGCTGAAAGAAGAAATAGAACTATTATTGAAGCTGCACGTTCAATGCTCAGCGATTCTCACCTGCCTACTCAGTTTTGGGCAGAAGCTGTCAACACTGCTTGTTTTACGTAAAACAGGTCGCTGATAGTCAAAAGATTCAATAAAACAGCCTATGAACTTTTTCATGGGAGAAAGCCTTCAATTAGCTTTCTTCACATCTTTGGATGTCAGTGTTTCATACTGAATAACAGAGATGCCCTTGGAAAGTTTGATCCTAAGGCTGATGATGGAATCTTTCTTGGATATTCTTCAATTTCCAAAGCCTTCAGAGTCTTCAATCGAAGAAGACAAACTGTAGAAGAAACTATTCACGTCACTTTTGACGAATCCCGTTCAGCAAACTCTAAACCGTCTGCTGATACTGAAGAACTGAATCAATGGATGTTTTCTCATCTTGGTGATTCAGAAGATATTTCCACTCCTCATACTCATACAGTTGAAGATGATAGTCCTACTATCATCCCAAACATGCATAATAGTGAAGCTGAAACATCATGGGTCTCAGCAGTTCCTTTAAACACTATACCTGCTTCTGAACCAAATGTCTCAGACATTCCATCTACTTCTCAGCAATCAGTGAATGAGATGACATCTGCACCTACTCCTCTCTTGGCTGATATTCCAGAAGATGCGGAAGCTTCATCTTCAGCTCCTCCAGTTCAATTTGAGTCAGCGACTTATGCTCCTGCTCAGCGATGGACTGTAAATCACCCAATTGATCAAATTCTTGGTGATCCAAACGCTGGTGTTCAGACTCGAAGAAGTGCAGGTAATATTTGTTTATTTGTTAACTTTATTTCTCTGATTGAACCAAAGAAAATAGATGATGCCCTCAAAGATCCAAACTGGGTCAGTCCCATGCAAGAAGAGCTGACTGAATTCGAAAGAAACAAAGTTTGGAAACTTGTTCGAAGACCAACTGACAAAACAGTGATAGGCACTAAATGGGTCTATCAAAACAAGTTGGACGAACATGGAACTGTAACCCGCAACAAGGCTCGACTTGTTTCTCAGGGATACAGACAAGAGAAAGGCATAGATTACGACGAAACATTTGCTCCTGTAGCAAGACTAGAATCTATTCGTCTATTCTTAGCATACGCTGTACACAAAGACTTCAAAGTATATCAGATGGATGTTAAGTCAGCGTTTCTAAATGGAAAGCCGAATGAAGAAGTCTATGTGGAACAACCTCCAGGATTCTCAGATCCTAAGCGTCCAGGTTATGTTTATAAACTGGATAAGGCACTTTATGGCTTAAAGCAAGCTCCTCGTGCATGGTATGACACTCTCTACTTATCTCCATATTGAAAAATTTGAGCGTGGTAAAATCGATAAGACTCTATTCTTCAGGAAAGTAAAAGGTCATATTATTCTTGTTCAGATATATGTTGATGACATTATATTTGGTTCTACTAATCCTGACCTTTGTACTCGTTTCGCTGATTGAATGAAAGAAGAGTATAAAATGAGCATGATGGGTGAGATAACATATTTCCTTGGTCTTCAGATAAAGCAAAATGAAAAAGGCACTTTCATTAATCAGGGAAAGTATGTTAAAGATATGCTGAAGAAATTCGATTTAACTCAGAGTTCAGCTATGAAAACCCCTATGGCACCACCGCTGACACTAGACAAGGATTCAAATGGAATACCTGTTAATGTCACGCTATACCGTGGGATGATCGGCTCTCTCTTGTATCTTACAGCTAGCCGACCCGATATTATGTACGCAACCTGTCTGTGTGCACGATATCAAGCTGAACCTAAGGAATCTCATATGATCGCTGTAAAGCGAATTTTTCGATACCTTAAAGGTACTGCGAACCTAGGTCTTTGGTATCCCAAAGACTCAGGGTTGATGTAATCGCCTATTCAGATAGTGATTTTGCAGGTTGCAAATTGGATAGGAAAAGCACCACAGGAGGCTGTCAGCTCCTGGGTGGAAAGCTGGTGAGTTGGACAAGTAAAAAGCAAAACTCAGTGTCCACCTCCACAGCTAAAGCTGAGTATGTAGCCGCTGGAAGCTATTGATCTCAGGTCTTGTGGATGAGAAATCAACTACTAGACTATGACCTTCAGCTCTCGAAAATTCCAATCTATTGCGACATCACAAGTGCCATCGCTATAGCCAACAATCCAGTGATACACTCAAAGACAAAACACATCGAAATCAGGTATCATTTTATCAGAGATCATGTGATGAATGGTGATATAGAACTTCACTTTATCCCAACTGATTATCAGTTAGCTGATCTATTCACCAAACCTCTTGATGAGACAAGATTCAACTTTCTCATCAGCGAGCTTGGAATGCTGAACTTTGAAGAGTAAAATCTTTAGCGGTTCACATTTGATCAACGATAAGATAAAATCAACTTGTATAACCCATTCTATCATTCTCTCTCTGAACATAATTGATTCGCTGATATCAATGTATGTTTTTCTCTCGCTGACATTCGCATGTAAATGCAAGATTTCAAGACAAATTGCATCGCTGAATATCTCTTCCTTAATCAGCGATACTTTGAAATTTCTAAAACGAACACTGATTTTCTATTCAGTGCTTCATGTTTTCAAAAGTGTCCCTGAGCTTTCAAAACCTCAGAGACATCCTAAAATATGAAAGGACATCCGTGACATCGTCGCAACGGATAAGCCCTGGCACGTTCTTTTTCTGACACACGTTTGCACGTTTCGTTTACCTTCCAATCAAATGCAAACACGTGTCCGTGTCATAATGAAAAACTTTCCCGCTCTAGTTTTTCTCTCTCTCTAATCTCACTATATAAACACATTTTGGGTTTATATTTTTCCTTTACGCGAACAACTTCTTCCTCAAGAAAACTACTGTTGCATTTTTGCTCTCAAGTTTTCAAGAACTGTTCATCTTCTTCTTCTTCAACGAACCAGGTTAATATTTCTTTTATTTACCTGTTTCTTAAAACTTGTTAATGATCTTCTCATTGTTTTTACAAGATCAAACAAAAGAACTTTTTCAAAAATGAAATCATTTCTTTCATGGTTTTATGAACACAACCTTTCATGGTTGTTCTTCAAGTTTAATCGCAAATATCTTAAACTTGTTCTTCATACGTTTTTCCAGAATCCTAATCCTCAAAGGAAACTGGAAAACAAGATTTTATCGGGTTTGTATTTTTTTTCAAAAACAAGAAAACCCTAATCTTCATTAAGACGTCTTTGTCTGAATGAAATGGACAAAATTCGAACCATCTTATTGGAAAATCTTTCCACATTAAGATTATTCTTATTTGTTATATCTTTGGTTGAACTGATAATACATCAATGGCATCTGCTGATATTCCTACTGCTGAGAACACTGCTGCTGCTGAGGAACTGGAAATCACCAAGGCTCCTCAGGTCAAGTTCACACTTGAGGAACTCGATTGGACAAAAATAAACAATCTCTATGCGCTTTTCGAGTTTCCTCCTCGAAAGCAAGTCACACATCTGAATGATGCTGTGAATTTCCTCAAAACCTGTTGCCTCTCTATAGCCCTAACCATAACACCCCCGCTCATCAGCTACTACTATCTCAGTTCTGGTATTCTGCCAGACACACTCAGCTCACATCGACCAAAGACCCCACAAAGAAAATCGACTGCGTCCTCTGTGACACTGATTTTGGCACCATAAAAATCACCCCTGCCATTATCCGAAAAGCACTGAGCCTTCCCATCGCCACAAAAGAAAAACCCGTTGTTTCTCTCCCTGACCACAAGAAATATGCTGATAGGGAAGCCATCACTGCATTCTTTGATGCAATGGGTTATGTATGGGAAACAGGGAGGGACAAGAAGCCTGAGAAGAAGCTGACCCTCATCAAGAAATCCAAAATGCCCAGCGAGATGAACTTCATCTTCGTATACTTGATAAGCTGCATGACTGTAAAGACCGGCTCCTCTGATCAAGCCGCTCAACCTCAGCAACCAATGGGTTATGCATTGCTGAAAGGTCTTCATGTTGACTGGGCATCGATAATCTACGATGATCTAGTGCTCAGAGTAGACTCTGCTGCTGACCGACCATCATGGGTTTCATATCCAAGATTCCTCAGCGCCGTTTTCCAAACCGGCCTGAAGGATAACTACCCAAAAGTAGGAGACCTGAAACTCTCTCAGGTTGGCCCTAAGGTACTCGACTTCAAGCCAATGGCAAACGAGGTACGTCTCTCTACTCTCTTATCTCTTCTCAATCATCCTTCTTCTACTTCTGCAGATCATTTAGTAGAAATCCCCATCGCTGATACCCCAGCTGCAACCTCCACTCCTTCTAGAAAAAGGAAACACTCATCTTCCCAACTTGGTTCCAAAAGGACTAAGAAAACCAAGGAGCAACCCCATCAATCTCTTGCTGAAGACTCCTCAGCTCATCTTGAAGAGATGATGGAAAGTTCAGTGGTACGCTCTGCCACAGCTGAACAAGCCACCCCTTCCATCCCAGCTTCAGCGTCTCTAAACGCTGAAGTTATAAACTTAGAATCGACCCAACCTCCTTCAGTCTCTCATAGGACTGACGAAGTGATTCTCAGTGGATCCAACACTGAATCAGCTCCACATCAAACCTTCTCAACCTTCGCTTCTCTCTCTACTCCATTGGACTCTAATCCAGTTTTCACCACGATCACTAGAGCACCCGTCATTCTTCCAGAAGCTAAAGCTGATACTTTTCAAGGAATGATGGATGCATGACCTGTAGGAATGTCCATGTGTACATGCACTCTAGCTGACGACATGGAACTTTTTTCAGGACACAGAAGTTTTGACGACTTCACCAACCCTCCTGCAGGTATACACCAACCCATATACACTGTAACTAAACCCCAAACTTCTGAGCTTTCCTTTGTTCATAAGTACTTATCTGTTACAGGTCCTAATTTGGGAGACATCAACGCCTCTCTGAAGAACCTGGATACAAAGCTGACAGGTCTCACCACTACTCTCTCAGACAACTCTTCAGCTGTAACAAACGCTGGAGAGAATCTCAACAAGCTGACAAAAGTGGTTGAACAGAAAGCCTCTAAAGCTGATTTGGAGAAAGTTGATGGTACTCTTGGTGACTTTGCCAAAGTTTTTGCTGACATCTACACCGACTACAACTCTCTCTCCTCATAAGTTAACACCATGTCCAGCGAGGTCATAACGCTGAAGACATCGGTCAATACTCTTTAGAGAGAGGTGTCCGCTGTAAAGACTGACGTGAGTTCAGTAAAGACTGACGTAAGTTCAGTGAAGACGATGGTACAATAGATCCTAAATCACATGACCGCCCCTGCCCCTGCACCTTCACAGTTTACTATGGCGGATCGTGCTGAACTTTTAAAGATCAGTCCTGCTATTACTAGCCTAAAAGACAGAGTAGCAGCGATTGAAAACTATATTGGGATCCCTGGCCAAGAAGACAGGGAACCAACACCATCTGCTGAGTCATCGCATTCCTCCCCCACTCATCATGAGGAAGGGGGGGAGAAGAACTTTGAAGACCTTCCCCATGATGAATCTATCGAGGGGGAGAAGACTGAAGACCTTCCCCTTACTGAAGAGGGGAGAAGACAAATGAAGAAACAATTGCTGGACCTCAGGGAGATGAAAACCCTGATGGAGCCGAGAAGCTTACCTCTGTATCTGAGGGGGAGCAACACGAAGAAGCTGCTGAAGAATCTGAATCGGAAGCTGAAGATGAAGAAGCCGTCGACATCTCTGATGATGAACCATCTTCTTCTCCAAAGAATGATGATGATGACGATGATGATGATGACTCCTTTATCGTCAAGCTTGTTCAGAAGAGTACAACTCTTAAAGGGATTTCGATAAACGAACCTTCAGGGGAGCGGACCAAGACAAAGCCTACAACGTCTGAAGCTGACAAAGGCAAAAACAAAAGCCTCGCTGAAGAAGACAATCTGACGATCTTGATTCCAAAGCCAGTTTGTCAGGTACACTACATTCTCTTCCCTTACGATGCATCCCTCCTCTATCCCTTCTCAATCTCAATCCTTCTATCCATAAAACCTCTATACACTTAACCCCATTCTTTTTCTATCTCTTTCTTCCCCAACTCTTCTTACTTAAACGATCGTTGTGTTTCAGCTAGTCCTCTCCCCTATTTGAGGATACCGCTGAAGTTTCTACAGCTGCGACTTCACCAACAATAATCCCAGCTCTCAACGCTGAAGAAACAATCCCAGTCTTGGATTTGATCTCTGAGACTGATGAACCTGAAGAACAGATGCTCTGTCACAAAAACAGACCTTCCTTGGCTCCTCAAAAGGTGAGTGAAGAGGATCAAGAAAAGAGAGATGCAATGATCAAGAGATTCGAAGATCAGCGAATCATCCTGAAGCGTGATCAACTTCCTTCTATTCCTCCAAAGTTCAGACTTTTACAAAAGGAATACCAGGATCACCTCAGAGCTGAAAGGTTAATCGCTGAAAGAAGGGAAGCTGAAGAAAAAGACAGAGAACTCGCCATCCAGCTTACTCAACAATCTATGAAAGTCCCCTCGCAGAAAAGAATTCCAATCGAAGTTCAACGCCAAGAAGATCGTTGAAGAAAAGAGAACTGTGTCTCAATCTACTTTAATCTGGTGCAAAGAAAAGGTACACTTCAAACATCGACCTGCCAGAATCAACAAGGTACATATCACTGGAAAATCAACCCTCAAAGTTTCAATCGCTGAAATCGAGATATTCAGAGAAAACGGACAGTACGAAAAATTCTATGCTGAAGCCATCACGAAGTACGGTCTCTCTGAATGGTTGGAGATCAGATTAGTCATCCAGAAGTCTCAATCTAAGTACAAGGATCATGTCGAAAAGCTGATAAATCAACAGATCGACTTAGTATCTTCTTGTGTGGATATTCCTCCTCCCCCTCCTCTCGCAAATCAGAAAAGAAGGGCCTTTGCAAAGAAAATGTCTAAACCTTCAGACTCAGGTCCTCTTATACGGAACGAAACAGGTATTGGTTTTTCTCGTGCTGAAGTTCTTGGTCCAGAACCTGACCTTTCCGCACTTGACACATCTCTTCCTCCTGGTGAGACTTTCATCCCTGGAAAAGTCATAAGAAAACCCTATGGGATATTCTTTATTGACTATGGTGGACGACAACGTTTTCAACGTATCTCTGAGCTTCCCATCACTCCCATCGAACAGCTGAAAGATCTCATCTACTGGTGTGAATTCAAACGCGACATTCAGGCATGGGATCTTAAACCCTTGATTTTTGAAGAAGCTCTGAACAAAAAGAATCAACGAGTAACGGTTCCTGACTGGATGATTCCCACATCAAAGACCATTGATGAACTTCTCATTAAGGAAGAACCTCTATAAGCTGATAGGATCGCCTTATTCTTCTATTTTATCAGTTATTCTTTTGTACTTGTAATTTATTTCGCTTGTACTTATAATCTTTCCACTTCCCTTTGTAATCTGATACGAAGTTTAAAGAAAGATTTCAGCGAAAGTACTTTACTCCATCAGTACAGAAAAGATCCTAGAAAACAGTAAAAGGGACAAATATTTTATGAGTTCTTTTTTTTATCCTTATGTTTTCAATAAATAGCAATTTTCTCTGTTGCTATGTCATAATCAAATAGGGGGAGATAGTTGATCCAAACCCTCAGTGATTTGATAATGACCCTCTATTAAACACTTAGTGAAAATTGTAAGTAAACAATATGTATCAGAGTTTCACTATCGCTGATAAGTACTAAGACCTTACAGTACCGCTGATAGGAACTCTCACTCTTTAGATTAAACATTCAGCGAACACTGTTCACCATAATGCTCTGAGCCTGTTCAGTCCTTATGGTGATCGCTGATAAGTTAGTTGTTTACTTATGATCCCTGAAGACAAGTTTCACGTCAACATAGGTTCTACGCTGAAGTCGAAGATCAAGCTCAAGAACCAGCGACAAGTCTCCTAATGAACTGATGCAGATCAGCGAAGACTCAGATTTGTCCACTCAACGTGAAGTATCAAGTACAAGACTTCAGCTATCGCTGAACTTTGTCATTCACTGATATAGAATGATAAAGCGCTGAATCAACGTAAGCTGATCATGAAGTCCTCCGTACAAAGTACTTTTGTCTTAACCACCCTTGCACGACTCCGTACGATATGTCAGAAAATAACCTCCTTATTGTCTGAAATCGTACAATCACTCTGATTCTACACTGTGCACCATGCGGCTACTAAGGTTGTCTACAAAGGTCAATGACATGCAACCTATGAGCTGCTGCCACGTGTAAAGTATAAACTGCCATGCATTAAATGCATGCGGTATATAAGAAGGACTCCAGCTTCATTCTTGAATCACTTGCTAACTCTGGTCAAGTCATCTTCTTATCTTGAGATAGGTTATTATTAGTAATTTCCTTCTCTTTCTTAGTGGAAGAAAACTTAGTGTTCCAACTTGTTTAGATTTAGGTTTATCCTTAATCTTGTTCCGCAACAAGCTGTAAATTGTTAACGATTTATCAATAAACAATTTAGAAAAGTAAAATCTGTGTTTGTATTCAACCCCCCCCCCCCCTTCTACAAACTTGTGTAGCCCTTCGGGACCAACAAAGGCTACTACCACTTTATATAACTGTGAAAAGATAGGTCACTTTGCTAGTGAGTGCAGGTCAAAGAAAGTCTTCAAACCCTCGTCTTCTTCCCACAAGAAATCCTCTAACCCCAGGGCTAGAGATGACAAATACCAGAAGCTGAAGGAAAAATACCAAAAGCTTAAAGGTTCCAAAAAGAAAGGAAAAGGCATGATCGCTGAAGATCATGACTGGGCTGCTTCTGATGAAGAATCATCTGACTCTGATGATGATGAGGCCAATCTCTGCCTCATGGCCCAAATAGTAAAAGAGGAAGAACAAGCTGAAATTCCCTCTACTTCTACCTCTACCTCTCAGGTATCAAATTCTTTCACTGACACTTCTACTTCCACCTCTGATGACATTGATAGACGTCGAACCGTCGATATTTTGACTATTGATTTATATGATGCCATGAATGGCAAGACCAGAGCTGAAAAACAAAATATTGATCTCGCTGAACAGCTCAAAAACTGTCCTTTACAAATTGAAAAGCTTTCTAAAATAGAAGAAAATTTGAAAGATCAGGTCTGTATAAATCAAATCATTAGTATTGAGAGAGAAGAAGCTATTGCTGCATTAAAGGCTGAAAAGGCTACTGTTGAAGGATGGTGTAATTCCTCAAAAACGATCACTGAGATAATACGTGCTCAGATTCCCCTGAGTGACAGGAGTGGTCATGGGTATAAAGCTGATGCTATAGAACCAACCACTGATCGTTCCATGCTTAAGTTTGGAACGTTTGTGTCTTCTATCCCTGACACATATTCATCTCAGTGTTCCTTTTCTAAAACTCCCATTCCTGAGGAAAAACCTACCTTAATCTCTAAAGGTAAAGGTAAAGAAAACGTTTTTAATCAAAAACCTCAGAAGGGTACCTTTGTACCTAAGCTGAATGTTTCTAAACCTTCAGTGAATCATCCCTCTACGTCTAAGACCAAAATCCCTGGATTTATTCAGCGATCTACTCCTAAACTGAAAGTGGATGTAATTGGTATGAAATTCGAAGAACTGATAGTTCCTCCAATTTCCAATGCCAAAGGTATACTTGGTGCTGGCCCTGCCCATTTAAAAATTTCGGCTAAGCATGCAAATGGTCCTAAAGCTACTTTTAGCTATAGGAAATATTATCACTGTAGACTTACCGATCATATTGCTAGTAGGGGTGAGCACCGGAACTGGGTACCCGCCTTTGGAACCGGAACCGCCTAGGAACTGCCGGTTTCGGAACCGGAACCGATGTGACTGGTTCCTAAAATACGGAACCGATTAAGACTGGGTCCGATTCCGGTTCTCATTTTTTTAGAACTGCTACCCGTTGGGTACCCGCCGGGACCGGTTCCGGGACCGGGTACCCGGTCCCGCTGGGTACCCAGAACCGGAACCGCTGGGTACCCGGTATATTTTAATATAAAATATCTATATATTTAATATTTATTACATATAAATATTTAATTTAAGTAAAAAATTAATAAAGTATCAAAAATTACTTTAGGGTTACTGACTTCATTCCATATTCATTCACAATTCACAAATCAAACCACAGCTGCCACACACTCACACTTTCTTCACCGGCCTCACGAAGGTCTACTCAGCGACGCCACATCCGCCGTCCGACCTCACGAAGGTCTGCTCAGCCACCGGCCGCCGTCCGCCGTCCGCCGAACCTTATCTCTGCGTACCCAGCCGCCGCACCGTGCCTCTGCTCCAGCCCTCCACTCGATTGAACGATATCTAAGGTGAACTCGTTTTGCTGTTAAACCAATTAAGTTGTTGGATTCCAAGTTTGTTCTCGATTTTGTGAACTTAGTTTCATCATTTTGCTGTCTGGATTCCAAGTTTGTCTCTTGAAAAGTGTATTTGGCATTGTTCCATTTTTACCCATCAAGCATACAACTTGAGTTCTATAAAGTTCTTTATCTAGTGCACTAGTAATTTCTTGACATTTTCTTTATCTGAACACCTCCACTTTGATGGAAATACCTAACAGAAGCACTAAGCATTAGAAATTAATCACAAGTGGGAGTTTGACTTTTGTAGTTCTAGACTAGTGGTCGACCATCTGACTATACTCCAACCTGAGTATAGTCATGCGTATCATTCCTTTGTGGTTGTATAATGCGTATCATTCCATGAACCTGTGATGTACAACTTTTGGATACACATTTAGATCCGGCACTTTTCTTACAAAAGTTATAAGCGGGTACAAAAAATGTTAAAAAGTATTTGTTAGCGGGTACCCGGAACCGGAACCGGTTCCTAGCGGTTCCGGGACCGGTTCCAAAAAAATGAGAACCGACGGGAACGGTTCCGGTTCCGGTTCTTTCTTTCTAGGAACAGCCGGTTCCGGTTCCGGTTCCATGAAAAAAGGGCGGGTACCCGATATTGCTCACCCCTAATTGCCAGTAAGTGCTCTACAACCACCAAAGCTGAAAAGTTAGCTATGGTGAAGATCACTGCCCCCAAGGCAAAGAAGACCAATCCTGGTGCAAATCAGGTTAAGGTGAAAACAACCACCGAGGTTAAGAAATTAACCAAAGTGAAGACTGTCACTCAAGCTGAATCTTCAAATGTTGCGAAGATTGCTGAACCTTCAACCTCCTCAACCACCACTGAGAAATGTGGACCCATGGTAATATGGGTGCCCAAATCAAACTAATCTTCCTTTGTTTGCAGGCCCGGAAGGGTATCTGGTATCTCGATAGCGGATGCTCTAGACACATGACTGGCAAAAAGAACCTGCTCACTGAATATAAGGAAGAAAAAGGTCCCACTGTGATCTCTAATGGTACAACAAGCTTCAGAAGACTCGCATATGTCGAAGGGCTGAAGCATAATCTTCTGAGCATCAGTCAACTATGTGACAAGGATTACAAAGTGTGCTTCACTAAGGAATCCTGCTTTGTCATTGACAAAAAGGAGAAAGTCGCCCTCAGCGGATACCATTTGGAAAATGTTTATGTTATAAACATGGTCTCGACAACCACTGAGAATTCTTGTTTCTTCTCCAAGGCCTTATTCGATGTCAACTGGCTATGGTATAAGAGGCTCTCTCATCTCAACTTCAAGACACTGAATACTCTTTCTTCAAAAGTGTTGGTTACTGGTCTTCCTCAACATTCGTACGCTAAGGAATCTCTACGTTCAGCATGTGAAAAAGGGAAACAAACCAAAGCTAGCTTCAAGTCAAAGCAAGTTTCCTCAGTGTCATCTCCACTTCAACTTCTCCACATGGATTTGTTTGGTCCTGTCAATGTTCAATCCATCGCTGGAAAGAAATACACCCTAGTCATCGTGGACGAATTCTCTCGCTACACCTGGGTTATGTTTCTCCGTGCTAAGAGTGACACCTCAGAAGAACTGATGTCTTTCGTCAGTGTTAGCTCCAAATATTCATAATATTAGAAGTATTGAAAAATAGGCTAAGTATGAAAGAGTTCCACAGAAGCTCTGCGGTGTTCCACAGAAGCTCTGCCGAAGCAAACGATCAATCAAGGAACACCAAGTACCAAGAAGAAACTACAGAAGACTACTCACAAAGGACCAAAGAAGGATCTACAGAAGAATGCTCACCAAGGACCAAGCCGCAGAACCTCTGTCACCTTTGACAGAACCTCTGCGGTTCAGACTGAAGACTTGGAAGATATTTATAATATCTTGCCACTGTTGCAGAAATATCTTACCACTGTTACAGAAATATCTTGCTACTGTTCCAGGGTCCGTTCTTCAACTTGTACAAAGCATGGTCCGACAACAAACACGTGTCAAACTCTGATAGGCATCCTTGCAAGTTGATATTAGCGCATTTAATGCATGCAGATTTCCAACTGTTCATGCCATCCCTTCTTTCCTGTAGCATTAGTCCTTTTGTCTAGAATAGTTCTTTTATAGTAGTATAAAAGGAAGGCTCATGTTGAGTTCTTCCTAATCAGACAACAAGTTCATATACAAGAAACACACACACAATTAACGTCAAATCTATTGTTAGTGTTCCTCATAAAAAAACAGTAAAGCTTTGAGATATTCATCTGTTCTTCATATACTGTTTATTTGATATTCTGTATTGTTTCTATACAAACATATCTGTTAGTTCTTCAAATACGCTTCCGCAACACATCTTATTTGAACTAATAGATAAGATAATCTTTGTTAATCAAATACGGGAACCAACAATTGGTATCAGAGCAAAGCTTGGTTTTCAATATCAAGCGATCCTCGTTTAACAAGATTATTGATAGAAACATGGTCTGATTTTAACCTGTTATTCATTCCGTCAAACAGATTCTACTTTTCAGCCATTATCGATTTTTTCGATATCTGGTAAAACAAGAGAAACTGTTTCTTTAGTTAAAACTCCATAAAAGTGCATTGTTAAGAACTTCCAAACCCAGAAAATCCTTCCAGTTTTATTCTCTCGTACTTTTCGTGTCATATCTTCATTTTGAATCTTTCCACTCTTAAAATGACAAGCACACAAAACTTCTTCATAGCTGGTTCATTAACCAAACCACATTCTCTTCTAAGAAATGAGTATCCTCAGTGGAAAATAAGAATGATCCACTTCTTTGAGGGTACTGATAAAGAGCTCGTACAATACCTTTATAATCCTCCTCATGTTCCTATGTTAATAGTACCTCGTGTACCTACGACAGCTGACACTCCTGAAATCCCTGAGCATCAAAAACCTAAAACCAGGGATGGTTGGTCAGATCAAGACAAGGTAAAAGATGAACTCGCGCAGAAAACAAAAAGAATTTTGTTTATGGCAACCCCCAACGAACTCTTCCAGTCTTTAGATGCATGCGAATCTTCGTATGATCTTTAGAAAGAACTGGAAAAACAACTTGAAGGGGGAGCTAAAACTCAGAAAAACCGAAGGGCTCAATACATAAACGAGTATTACGCTTTTAAAGCCCTGACAAATGAATCTCTGCAGACAACATACGACAGGTTCAACTCTTTGATCAATAACTGCAAAAAGTTCGGCATCCACAGAACTTCTGAAGAGAATAATGTCATGTTTCTCAAAAGTCTGAACGAAGAATGGCTCCAACTATCTATGTCTTTACAAACCAATCAAGATTTAGACTCATGGACTCTTTCAGACCTCTACGGAACATTAGCTGGTCAAGAGCCTCAAATCGCACAGACAAAGATACTAACCACTGCACCTCTTGCTTTGGTTGGCAAAACTATAGAAGATACAGAGAGACCGAGGAAATAAAGAACTACAGAGGAGAAGAAGAAGAAGGAGAAAAAGAAAAAGATGGTGGTAGTTGACAACGAAGATGAAGAGATTGTGGAAGAAGGAGACATTACTCTGGCATCAATAGCTACATCCTTAGCTCTATTGACAAGAGAATTCAGAGGAAACCAAAAGAATTCTGGAAATGATAGATATGGCAGAGAGAGAAGAGAAGATTGGAATAGAAGGGATCAAGGAAGAAGAGAAGAATCAACTGACCGACAGAGGTCAGACGACAGAAGTAACGACCAACAGAGGTCGAGTGAAAGATACAACAGAGGAAATGACCGACAGAGGTCAGATGACAAGGCAAGCTACACACCACAAGAATGCTACAAGTGTGGCAAGCCTGGTCATTATGCAAATGAATGCAGATCGGAAAAAGGTGGTGACCGACAGAAGTCCGACGATCGTGCTGGTAATACTTCCCAAAACCAAGGTTGCTACAACTGTGGGAAGCCAGACCACTATGCCAATGAATGCAGAAGCAGGTCAAATCGCCCACAGAAGGACTCAGCTTTTTACAAAAAGAAAGCCGAGTATTATGCTCAAAAGTCACTCATGGCGAACAAAGTGGTGAACAAGGAAGATTGGGAGTCAGATACAACCTCTGATGAAGAATTCACCAAAAATGCCTTGTTCTGTGGCATGGCAGACATCGGCTCCGACTCTGACACTGAGGTATCTACTTCAAACTCCCCCTCCAATACTACAGAAGTTGATTTGCTTATAATTAAAACTGAAAATGTTGAACTGAAAAAGTCTTGTGATGATATTCAGAAAAAGCTCACTTTTTATGAAAGAGAAGCTAGACTTCTCACCGAAGAAAAAGCTAAAATTTTCAAAGAAAAGGACGAATTAGAAGCACACTGGAACAAAAATCTTTTTCCTCTAAAAGAGAAAATTTCTGAATTAAATACATCTTTAAAATCCAAAACAAAAGAACTTTCAGATTCTGAGAGCGACAGACTTAACATTTTAGCTCTTAAAGAATATTTTCAAAAGGAAAGAGAAGTCCTTTGGCAAGATCTACTTAGAAGAGATGTTTTAATTAAAAATTATCGTGATGCTCAAAAGGTGTATGAGAAAATAAATACTCAAATAGGAAGGCGAGGTATTAGGTACAGTGATATTAATCAAGGTACAGAAAACAAGAAGAATAAACCTCTGTCATCTCTATTTACAGTAGGAAAAGTCAACAAACCTAATTTTCCAAACTTAATCTCAGTAAGTAAGAGAGTAAAAGTCTCTGGGGAACCTCACTTAAGGAAACCCATGAAGATGATAAATGTGTGGTTTGAAAACACAGACTTATCACCTTCAACCTCTGTCAAAAGAGGATCCAAACCAAAGAGATATATGAAAACTCAAGATCAGATAGGAATCTTTAAGTTTGGTAAACCAGAGACTCAAACTCAAGTTGCTTTTGTCTGCACAATAGATTCTGAAAAGAAATTATCTGCAGAAGCACTTGAGTTCAAACCAAACTTTTCAGAAGAAAAACTAAGAAATATAATTGAAAAGGAAATTATGGAAATTGGGAAAATAGATATGTTGAAAAATTCATATACACCTTCTGTAGATCAAAAACTCTCTAAAGAGATCTTGTCCGATACCTCTGTTGACTTAGAAAATAATTTTTTAGATGAAGAAAGCAAGTATGACACATGCTCGGAAACGCCAGCCTCTGTCAAAAGAAATAATGATGACTCAACCTCTGTATATGAGGACGACCCATCATCTGACGAATCAGAGGCTGACAGAATAGAAAAGTTTCCTTGTGACACAGAGGTTATCAAACAAACCTCTGAAGTTCTTAACAGAACTATTTCTCCAAAAGAGAAAATCACTGGAATTCCTATCTGTCCAGACTTTATGGATACATAGCATACAAGCCAAAACCTCTATTGAGCTTGAAAAGTTGAAACAAAAGAAGCTAATGTCCTCTCAAAATCTAAAAGATTCAAAACTTTTAAAACCCTTTAAAATAAAAGAGAAACCAACATGGCAACAAAAGGGTAAATGGACAAAACCTAACAAATCTTTTTCATCTGTGACAGTGAAATCAACATAAGTTCACCACAGAAGGGACTCACAGAAGGCTGCTACAAACAAAGATTTTTGCCAACAATCTAATCTACATAAATCTTCTTGTAATAGGAAGCCATATGCTAGAATATAATGTAATGCCTCTGTGGCCCAGTTTAAAGCTTTCAATGAAAATTTCAAGCAAATCACCTCTGATGTTCAATACTGTCATTGCTTTGATCTAATGTTCAAGTTAAATAATCATTTCTGTAGTTCAAATTGTTTTCTCTCTGCAGTTAAATCAAATATAAAAGAGAAACAAACTGATTCTTCGACAAAAAATAAAATGTATTTCAAGAATGCCAAGGCAAACTTGAAAAATTCTGACGAAACTGGACCCATGTGGATATGGGTACCTAAATCTCTGTGATTATTTTGCAGAAATAGTTTGTGCCAATATGGTATCTAGACTCCGGATGCTCAAGGCACATGACTGGCAACAGAAGTCTTCTATCCACATTCCAAGAAAAACAAGATGGTGGATCAGTGACTTTTGGAGATAACAAAAAGGGGCATATCAAAGGCTATGGAGTCATAAAGAAAGAGAATATCACAGTACACAAAGTTGCATATGTGGATGGCCTAAAACACAACCTACTCAGTGTAAGCCAACTTTGTGACACAAGATTCGATGTACTGTTCAAAAGAACATTCTGCTCTCTACTAAGTGAAGACACAGGAATTGAACTTCTGCGAGCCAAAAGAAAAGGTGATCTGTATCTAATGAACTTCAATGCCAAAAACAAGGACAACATTTTCCTTGTTGCAAGCAAAAGTGAAGAAGCCTGGCTATGGCACAACAGGTTCTGTCACTTAAACTTTCATACTCTAGATAAACTGGTAAAACTTGATCTGGTCACCAAATGTTAAATTCAATAAGGATCATTTATGCTCCGCCTATGAAATGGGAAAACTCAAAAGAGCTTCCCACAAAGGCAAAACTGATGTGTCTTGTCCTAGACCTCTGTACATGCTTCACGTTGACCTCTGCGTTCCAATCGCTATACAGAGCCTAGGTGGCAAGAAATATATACTTGTCTTAATCGATGAGTTTTCACGATTTACATGGGTTGAATTTGTCAAAAAGAAATCAGATGTTCCATGCATCTTGATTAATCTAATGAAAAGAATCCATGTTCTTTATGAGTGCAGAATTCTGAAGTTACGAAGTGACAATGGCACAGAATTCAAAAACTCTGTCATTGAAGCATATCTCACAGAAGAAGGAATATCCCAGAACTTCTCTGCTGCTCGCACCCAACAACAGAATGGCGTGGTCGAACGAAAGAACCGCACGCTAGTGGAGGCTGCAAGAACCATGCTTTCTGCATGTGGATTACCAATGACCTTTTGGGCAGAAGCAATTTCAACAGCTTGCTATACCCAAAATCGTTCAACAATTGTGAAAAGACACATCAAAACTCCTTATGAACTGATCAACAAACGACGACCAAACATCAAGTTTCTCCATGTGTTTGGATGTAAATGCTTTGTCTTAAACGACAGAGACTCAAGAGGAAAGTTTGAAGAAAAGGCTGACCAAGGCAAGTTCATCGGGTACTCTGCCGCTTCCAAAGCCTACAGAGTTTATCTTCTGAAGTCGCACACGATAGTAGAAAACATCAATGTGTCATTTGATGACTCTTTCCAAAAGACTTCTGAACAACTCAGTTCAAAACTCGGGCTAAACATGGAAACCTCTGGCATCTAAAAAACAAATGAAGATTTAGGTCTTCTATTTCAAGAGATGTTCAACAACGATGTTGATCCCTCTGCTGGAACAAAATGCACCTCTGCAGAATCACCTGTAAACGAAGTAAGTATCTCTCTGTCTGATCCATTTAATCCCTCATCCTCTTCTACAAATACTACAGGTACTGAAAATCTAACAGAAGATACGACGACAAAAGATTATGCAACAGAGGTTATCCAAATTCTAACAAATCCAACAGAGGAAGCTACAACAGAAGAAACACCAGAGGGAAGTGAAGATGAAACCACAATACCTACAGAGAAGGAAATCCCAACTTTAATACCCATTCCTACAGAAGCTGAAACATCAACCATTTCAACTACAGAAGTTCAACTTGATGATTCAAATGATCATCTTCCCCGAACAACTCAATGGACAAAAAGCCATCCTCAAACACAAATCATCGGTAATCCCACTGATAAGGTAAAAACAAGATCAACTTCTGCAAATTTTTGTTTCTTTACCAATTTTATTAGTATGATCGAACCGAAAAAGATTTCTGAGGCCCTGGACGACCCAAACTGGGTGGATGCTATGCAAGAAGAACTTCTACAATTTGAGCGAAACAAAGTCTGGACTCTAGTACCTCTGCCACGAGGGAAACAGGCCATAGGGACTAAATGGGTCTTCAGAAACAAAAAGGATGAAGATGGAGTGATCATTCGAAATAAAGAAAGACTGGTGGCCAAGGGATATCGCCAAGAAGAGGGCATCGATTACGATGAAACTTTTGCCCCTGTTGCACGGCTCGAAGCAATAAGAATTTTCTTAGCCTTCGTAGCCCACAGAGGTTTTAAAGTATATCAAATGGATGTAAAATCTGCCTTTCTCAATGGAGAAATTCAAGAAGAAGTATATGTCCAACAACCACCAGGATTTGAAAGCTCAAAGTACCCAAGGTATGTCTATCACCTCGACAAGGCTCTATATGGCCTGAAACAGGCTCTAAGAGCATGGTACGAAAGACTTTCCACTTTTCTTCTCAATAACGGCTACAACATAGGTACCACTGATACAACTCTATTCTTTAAAGGTGAAGGAAATGAGCTTATTCTTGTACAAATATATGTAGATGATATTATTTTTGGGTCTACAAATACACAAAAATGTAAAGATTTTGAAAAACTCATGCAGAGTGAGTTTGAAATGAGCATGATGGGAGAATTAACCTTTTTCCTCGGACTTCAAGTCAAACAAACATCAGAAGGAATTTTCATAAACCAATTAAAATATGTCTCTGACATACTTGAAAAATATAGCCTCTCTGATGCCTCTGTCATGAAAACCCCAATGGCCACTGGAAAATAAACTTTTTTCAGATCCAAATGGCATCTCTGTCGAGTGCACACTTTACAGAGGAATGATTGGATCTTTATTATACTTAACAGCCAGTAGACCTGACATAATGCATGCCACATGTCTTTGTACAAGATATCAAGCTAATCCTAAAAAGTCACATTATATTGCTGTAAAATCAAACCATCGAGATGCATTTTGTACCAACAGAATTTCAGCTTGCTGATTTATTTACCAAGGCACTTGATGAGAAAAGATTCCTTTACTTGGTGGGTAAATTAGGAATGATAAATATGGAGTAACCTCTGTAAGTATCTTTATCTTTATATTATACAGTATGTATATTTTTTGTTTTGTTTGTTTTTGTAAAATACTTTGTATGTAAATACTACTAAACTCCTTTCTAAAAAGCAACAGAGATTCTGTAAGTCTCCTCAGAACCTCTGACGATCCTTACAGAACCTCTGATACACGACCTATGTTATATAAATTTACTTCTGATTATTTGAACCAAGCATAGGTCAAGGGGGAGAAAAGGAAAACAATCTTGATCTACAGAAGATGATTAGATCAAGGGGGAGCAAAAGAAGACCTTGCTTAATCTACAGAGATTTATAAGTGGGGGAGCAGAGGAAGAGATGAAAACAACAGAAGAAAAGAACATTGCCGGACAAAGAAGAACAAAAAGGTTAGTATCTCGAACAAATTCTTTTTAAAATAATTTTCTAGTACACAAATTTGTAAATATGTTCTAGAAACATTATTAAACACATTCCAAATAAAATTTGATCAAAAAGAATGTTGAGTTTTCCATTATTAGAAATTTAAGGTCACAGAGCCTCTGCTGAGTCCAACAGAGGTTCTGCAGGCAAAAGCTCTGATCTTAAATCAATAATTCTTGGAAAATCTATCAATCTTTTTAGGTATCAAAATCAAAAAAAAAAAATCATCGCGTACAAGCACTGCAACAGAAGTATCCGGTTACAGAGTTCTCTCCACAAGAAAGAACTTCTGTAGACCAACACATGTTTTAAAAAGACTTTTTGCTGCACAAAACCTTTTTCAAAAACAATTTTCTAGGACACCAGTTTTCAAACATGTCCTAAAAACATTGTTAAAGTCAATCAAAAACTTGGATGATAAAAAATGTTTATAAATTGTTAGTTATACGAATTTTCTTGTCTCAGAACCTCTGCTGGCTCTGACAGAGGTCCAAAAACCTCTGTAAAGGAGTTCCTATACAAATAATTTATCGATCCTCTCCACGGATTTTTCAACCATTCTTTTTTAAGGTACAACCTACAGAGGCAGGAAAAATAAGATTCTCAAATCACAGAGCCTCTGTCAGTTTTTACATTAGGCATTTCGGTAATAGTAACGGTAACTTTTCTGCGAGTGAGAATCATGTGGAGGTAAAGAGGCCCACGCGCCCAGCATTTAATAAGGCCACCCACGACGTCTCGTCATAACTGACACTGAGGACGTGTCATCTTTTCATTGGACCTACATGCAACACGTTCCTATGGAAAGTTGAACCCGCCGTAACCACTCAAGTGCGGACCCCAAATATTATTTACCTCAAAATATTAACCCTTTCAGATTCTACGGCCGTAAAATCAGTATAAAACCAAAGTTACCATACCTCACAAAACCTTTACTCACTCTCTTCTCCGGCGAACCTGCAACTATATCCAAATCATCATTTTACGTTGGAAAATGGCTTCCAGTTCCCACGCTGCTCAAAACTCTCCGGCGAACTCTACTCAACACTCCCCAGTGCATTCAGAGCACTTCCAAAACCCTAACATCGCCATAAATGCTGAAACAGAAAACTCCGGCGACTCTTCAAACTTTGCACCAACCACCAACCGTCAACACTTTCTGAACAAAGAACATTTTGAGGATGTTCTTCCATTGAAATCAAACAACTGCTACCTAGTACCCTCAGCAACAGCCTTCGGCGAAGCACATGCTCTTCTCCTAAATATCATGGAAAATCATTTCCTATACCCTCTCCTTTCCAAAACCCCAACCAAAATCCCTGCACGATATCTAAATCAATTTTGGCAAAGTTGCCAATTTGATTCAGATGATTCTCTGATAAAGGGCTACATTTCAAAACCAGACAAGTCTGAGTACCTAGAACTCATGTTTAACAGAACCATGTTCTCACTGGAGTTCAACCTGCCAACCAGAGGTCTTCTTGGAATCAAGAAATATGCTGAGGTTCCTACGGATGAGGAGCTCTGCCGATTCGTAGAAATGTTAGGGTATAACACAACCCTGAGGAAACGCAATGATTTCCGCAGAGGCAGACTACCACCTCTGTGGAATACCCTGTTCTCCATCTTGAATCGTTGCCTCACAGGAAAAAACGGTAGCCCTGACCAAAGCTCATTCAAGATCCTGACCATCATGTATGGAATCTATTATGATATTCCACTTGATTATGCCACCATCATGATGCAGGAAATAGTGAATACGATCGACAGAAAGCTCGCAACTCAAAAGGCCAAAAGGAACACACCAGGGTATCTGCCTCCTCTGCAATATCAGAGAATTCTAGGAGTAATCTTCGAGCCTCTACTTCAAATGCAGAAGTGGCCAATGGAAGGGCCATCTGTAAAGCTTTACCCAATGAATAAAAATACTCCTACAGAGCATGAAGACAGTTACCCCCACTGCAGACCTCTGTCGAAGAACCTTCTGGTATATGCAACTGATGAGGATAGGAAATTAGAGTATATACGCGTCCACAGGACTCCAGAACCAAGTCATGTGACACCCCCGCGTCTAGGAGCCCCCTTAGGTATAGATATAGTAGAGAGGATGACAGAAAAAGAATGGGCTAGAGCCTTAGAGAACAATTACTCAGTCCAAGACCGTTTCAAAACCCAAAGAGAGAGCATTTACCCCTCTTCTCCAAAAAGAAAAATCTCTGCAGCAACACCCAAGAAGAAGACAAAGAAAAGAAAACCCACAGAGGAAACTACAACCTCTGCAGCTCAAACCTCTTCACCACATGCTACAGAGACAAGAACTTATGCACCTCCCTCACCTCCAAAACAAAAGAAAAGGAAATCCAAATCCACAGAAGAGGGAGCTCCTAAGCCAAAGAAGAGAAAGTCAAAGAAGAAGAAACCCAGATCACCTCTGCAGGTAATCACAAAGGATGTCGAACAAGAAGAGGAAGATCAGGCTATACCTCTGCAACCTCCCTCCCCAATAATATATGCAGATCAACAGGGAGATTTCAATGCCTTCCCTCAAAAATCCCGACATTGCTCAAACCTTAGATCCATCAGGATGGGTCGCAGAACCGTTGGATCAGTCTACAGAGGCTCTGCGCACAACAGAAGTCATTTCTGCAGCTCAAGGTACACAAACCATGCACCCTCACGTACGAAGACTCATAGGAACTCATTCCATATATGATTCCTTAAGAGTAGAGGCGGAAACAGTAGCGCCTACAGAGGAAACCTCAGAAGAAGAGGTAAACATAGAATTAGAGAAAGAGGTTAGGATAGAAACCGCAGAGGGTTCTGCAGAAAAAGATGCCGAAGAAGTAGAAGGCACACATCCCCAACCCCCTCCTAGTGCAACCCACATTTCTGATACCGCCGGTCTAGCGGAAGAAGGTGTCATTGAAATAGAGCAGCACAGCTCGATCCCAACCCCTCCCAGCCAGCCAGAGGTTACTCTTTCAACCTTTGTGCCTAATATAACCGGGGAAACCATTCCTGGGGAGTCCTCTTGAAAGGACTCACCCATAGTTCGTGATTTATTGCCCCAAATCACATCTGACATCCTAGCAGAGGAATTCGTTTCCTCTGCCACACACACCACAATAGGGCCCAACATCCCTTCAGAGGGGATTAGAGAGCACAGAGACGAAGAGACTCTAGACAAGTCTCCGAGTCAACAGAAGGATATTCCAATACCCACCTCTGGAGTGGATTTGGACAATGTTCTTCACAGAACTTCTGTAGAGAATGAAACACAAGTTTCTCCTCGAGGATCAGAAGGAAATCTTTCCACCCTCAACGTTCAAACATGGGTGAAAGAAGGTGTCCAAGGAACAAGGACAAACTCTAGAGACGAATGTGTTCCTCCAGAGATTACCATAAGTTCACACGTATCAAGGGGTGAGTTCCAAACCCTTGTCACCTCTGTGAACCAAACATTGGAAGAGTTGAAAAGCTCTTTCAAATCTTTTGCAGAAGTTACATCCAAGGCCATCTCAGAATTAAACACCAAAATGGACAACTTGTCCACAGAGGTGCAATCTACTCTAGCCCAGATGAAGACTGCTGCCACAACTTCTGCCACCACACCTGCCTCTACTGCTGCTGCTGATTTTGAAAAAGCTGCAACTTCTGCCTTCAACAACTCAATCAACATATATCTGGAAAAGATGAAAGAACAAGTGTCATCAAAAGTTATTACTCCAGAAGAACTGCAGAAGGCTCTACGACAAGTTCAGGAACAAACAACAGAAGCTACTCTAGCCATGAAGCCTACCGACTACATGACCAGAGCACAGTTGACAGAACTTGGGCAAAGCATCTTGAATCAAATGACATAATTTATCAGAGCATTCACAATAGCCAACGCTTCTTACGTAAAAGACTTCAAAGCTAGTGTGGGAAAGATGCGGTTCAACACAGAGGCCGAAGTTCAAACTCTTCTTGGTCTCTGTGATGATCTCTGTGCCAAAATGATGGCAGCCGGGGCGAAGAAACCTGACACTACTTGCAGAGCAGAGGGAAAAGAAGATAAGGGTCAGGATGACTCTGATGATGATGATTCATCAGAACATCCTGAGGGGGAGAAAGAAAGGGAAAAACAAAGTGAAACAGCTGCAACCAGTCCTCCGATATCAGCAGTACCAATTTCATCTGCACCTCCATCCCAAACCCAAACTCGGGAAACACAACAGAGACCCACAGAGGAAACACCAGCCTCTGTAGAAACCACCTCTGTCCTTGAAAAAGATGTCCCTGAAGTTTAAATCCTGACTTCTTCATCCTCAGAAGAACTTCCCCATTCTCTACCAAAATCCCAACCCAAAACTCACCCAAGAAGAAAATCCATTGCCCACAAACCAAAAACATCTAAACGTTCTGCTACGTATGTCCTAAAAAGAATGGAGTTAGTATCCGCTTTCAGAGCTGCAAAACGTTTCGATATCCCTCCACAAACCACAACCGAGCTCACAGAAGAAACATCTACAGAACCCAAATCCCCAATCAAACCAACAGAACCATCCCCACCAAAGCCCTCAGAAACTGAAGTATCAAAAACAACAGAGGCAATTCCCATCATACCCACAGAAACCTCTACACCCAAACCAACAGAAGCAATCCCACATAGTCCAACATAAGCAATAGGTTCTGAGACTCCCAAAGCTAAAGATAAAGGAAATAGTATCATGACAGAAGAACCAAAGAACAAAAAGCCAATGCCTCAGACAACAAAGAAGTTGATGAAGAGCTCATTCGATGCCTTTGTCACTCCTAAACCTGAAGAAAACTGGGCATTCAATCCAGATCATCTGTCAGATATTCCAATCCTTGATCCAAAAGCAAAAGTAACAAAGGGTAGGATTGAAGAGATAATACAAGGAATAGATGCTCTACGAAGACCAATACCACTACCGACTACACGACATGAAGAAATGGAAGAGGTGGTGTATAGGTATCTTTACAAACAGCAATATCAGAACAATCCTATGCCACACATCGAAGATCCTCAACTCAGAACTGACCTTGACAACACCTTCAGCAGAACAAAGCCAAAAGCAAGGGCAGAAGTCTTCTCAGAGTCAAAAATTGAAAAGGTAATATACTGCAAATTCTCTCAAACGAGAACCTTTCCAAAGATCAGGTACAACATTTACAAAGTCAAAAGGGAGAACAAGTCCGAAAATCAATTTTCAGATGCCGATATAAGGAACTTGAACCCCTACGATCTGCCAGATCTTCTACTTTGGACAAAAGAAAACTTCGACAACGATGCTAACAGAAGGGCCTATCAAGTGTTCAGGAAAGCGATGAGAGAAAAGCTTCTGCTGTATAGCATGATAAACTAGGAAGAGATCTTGGAGTCAGAAACCTGAGTCTGAGACCACCAGAGGATCACTGCCCACCTTCTGCCATACCCAACTCAATCATAACAACACCAAGGTACGGGTTAGTGTATAAGGATCATGCTGGTCAAGTAAGACTTTTTGTGGAAATGGACTGTCAGAAGTATGCAACCAGTACTCTGAACAAGTTCAGATCAATCTTAGAAGAAAACAGAGGTACTGAGCTAATGGATCAAGAATCAGCAGAAAGAATTATCAGAGAAATAGATGCTACAATCGGCTTGAGAGAACTCTGCATCAATTTCTATCACGAGCTCAGAGAAGTAGGATTCGACAACAGAAGTTTCAATGACTTCAAAGATACAAATGTCTAAATCTCTTTTACATATCTCTGTAATAGTTAAAAAGAAATGAAATGAATCTTTTGAGGTGTTGTTTAACCTCTGTCTACTTTACTTAGCCTAATTATGCATAAAGTCAAATTTTCATTTTTCAATACTTAGGGGGAGATTGTTAGCTCCAAATATTCATAATATTATAAGTATTGAAAAATCGGCTAAGTATGAAAGAGTTCCACAAAAGCTCTGCGGTGTTCCACAGTAGCTCTGCCGAAGCAAACGATCAATCAAGGAACACCAAGTACCAAGAATAAACTACAGAAGACTACTCACAAAGGACCAAAGAAGGATCTACAGAAGAATGCTCACCAAGGACCAAGCCGCAGAACCTCTGTCACATTTGACAAAACCTCTGCGGTTCAGACTGAAGACTTGGAAGATATTTATAATATCTTGCCACTGTTGCAGAAATATCTTACCACTGTTACAAAAATATCTTGCTACTGTTCCAGGGTCCGTTCTTCAACTTGTACAAAGCATGGTCCGACGACAAACACGTGTCAAACTCTGATAGGCATCCTTGCAAGTTGATACTAGTGCATTTAATGCATGTAGATTTCCAACTGTTCATGCCATCCCTTCTTTCCTGTAGCATTAGTCCTTTTGTCTAGAATAGTTCTTTTATAGTAGTATAAAAGGAAGGCCCATGTTGAGTTCTTCCTAATCAGACAACAAGTTCATATACAAGAAACACACACACACAATTAACGTCAAATCTATTGTTAGTGTTCCTCATCAAAAACAGTAAAGCTTTGAGATATTCATCTGTTCTTCATATACTGTTTATTTGATATTCTGTATTGTTTCTATACAAACATATCTGTTAGTTCTTCAAATACGCTTCCGCAACACATCTTATTTTAACTAATAGATAAGATAATCTTTGTTAATCAAATACGGGAACCAACAGTCATGAATAACCTCAGTGTTCGCTCAGTAAGAAGTGATCATGGGACTGAATTTAAAAGCAGTTCCTTTGAAAACTTCTTTGAACGTAAGGGTATTTCTCACAACTCTTATTCAGTGAGAATACCGCAACAAAATGGAGTCGCTGAAAGAAGAAATCGAATGATCATCGAAGCTGCTCGTTCAATGCTCAGTGATTCTCATCTACCTACTCAGTTCTGGGCAGAAGCTGTCAACACTGCTTGTTTTACTCAAAACAGATCGCTGATTGTCAAAAGATTCAAGAAAACAACCTACGAAATTTTCCATGGGAGAAAGCCTTTAATTAGCTTTCTTCACATCTTTGGATGTCAGTGTTTCATACTGAACAACAGGGATGCCCTTGGAAAGTTTGATCCCAAGGCTAATTATGGAATATTTATTGAACAACAGGGATGCCCATGTCACTTTTGACGAATCCTATTCAACGAACTCAAGACCTTCTGCTGATACTGAAGAACTCAATCAATGGATGTTTTCCCATCTTGGGGACTCGGAAAGTATTCCCAATCCTCAGGTCAACATTCCTACCGCTGATGATGATGATGCTACTATCATCCCAAGCATGCAGTCAAGTGAAGCTGAATCGTCATGGGTTTCAGTTGTCCCTCTCAACACTATGCCTGCTTTTGAACCATCTACCTCAGATATCCCATCTACTTCTCAGCAATCAGTGAATGAAATGACATCTGAACCTCTTCCTCTTTTACCTGAAGTACCTGAAGTTGCTGAAGCCTCTTCTTCAGCTCCTCCAGAAGTTCAAATTGAGTCAGCGAATCATGCTCCGACTCAGCGATGGACTATCAATCACCCCATTGATCAGATTCTTGGTGATCCAAACGCTGGTGATCAGACTCGACGAGGTTCAGGTAACGTTTGTTTATTTTTTAACTTTATTTCTCTGATTAAACCAAAGAAAGTAGATGATGCCCTCAGAGATCCAAACTGGGTCAGCGCTATGCAAGAAGAGCTGACAGAATTTGAAAGAAACAAAGTTTAGAAGCTCGTTCCAGGACCGTCTGACAAGTCAGTGATAGGCACTAAATGGGTCTATCGAAACAAGTTGGATGAACATGGAACTATAACCCGCAACAAGGCTCGTCTTGTTGCTCAGGGATACAGACAAGAAGAATGCATAGACTATGACGAAACCTTTGCCCCAATAGCAAGACTAGAAGCTATTTGTCTATTATTAGCTTACGCTGTTCACTGAGACTTCAAAGTATATCAGATGGATGTGAAATCAGCATTTCTTAACGGAAGGCTGAATGAAGAAGTCTATGTTGAACAACCTCCAGGATTTACTGATCCTAAGCATCCAGGTTATGTATATAAGCTGGATAAGGCACTCTATGGCTTAAAGCAAGCTCCTCGTGCATGGTATGACACTCTCTCTACTTATCTACATATTGAAAAATTTGAGCGTGGTAAAATCGATAAAACTCTATTTTTCAGGAAAGTAAAAGGTCATATCATTCTTGTTCAAATATATGTCGATGATATTATATTTGGTTCTACAAACCCTGACTTATGTACTCGTTTCGCTGAAAGAATGAAAGCTGAATATAAAATGAGTATGATGGGTGAACTAACATATTTTCTTGGTCTTCAAATCAAGCAGAATGAAAAAGGTACTTTCATTCACCAAGGTAAGTATGTTAAAGATATGCTGAAAAAGTTTGATTTAACTCAAAGCTCAGCTATGAAAACCCCAATGGCACCGCCCCTGACACTAAACAAGGATCCTTCAGGGAAACCTGTTAATGTCACAGCGTACCGTGGGATGATCGGCTCTCTTCTGTATCTTACAGCTAGCCGTCCTGATATTATGTATGCAACTTGTTTGTGTGCACGATATCAATCTGAACCTAAGAAATCTCATTTGATCGCTGCAAAGCGTATTTGTAGATACATTAAAGGTACTCCTAACCTAGGTCTTTGGTATCCCAAAGACTCAGGGTTTGATCAAATCGCCTATTCAGATAGTGATTTTACAGGATGCAAATTGGATAGGAAAAGCACCACAGGAGGCTGTCAGCTCCTGGGTGGAAAGCTGGTGAGTTGGACAAGTAAAAAGCCAAATTCAGTATCTACCTCAACTGCTGAAGCTGAGTACGTAGATGCTGGAAGCTGTTGTTCTCAGGTCTTGTGGATGAAAAATCAACTATTGGACTATGACCTTCAACTCTCCAAAATTCCAATCTATTGCGACAGCACTAGTGCCATCGCCATAGCAAACAATCCAGTGCTACACTCAAAGACCAAACACATAGAGATCAAGTATCATTTTATCAGAGATCATATGATGAATGGTGATATAGAACTTCATTTTATCCCAACTGACTTTCAGTTAGCTAATATGTTCACCAAACCTCTTGATGAGACAAGATTCAACTTTCTCACCAGCGAGCTTGGAATGCTGAACTTGGAAGAGTAAAATCTTCAGTGGTTAACATTAGATCACTGATAAAATGAACTTATGTATCCCTATTAGTCACCTAATCCCTGAACAAAATTGATTCGCTGATATCAAGGTATGTTCTCTCTCTTAATCGCTGACGTTCGCCTCAGCATGCAAGATTTCAAAATAAATTACATCGCTGAATATCTCTTCTTTTTAGTGATTCTTTTGAAACTCTAAAATCTCACTGATATTTCTAATCAGTGCTTCTTATTTTTAAAATGTCCCTGAGCTTTTATAAACCCTCAGAGACACCTTAAAATATGAAAGGACGTTTGTGATGTCATCACAACAGATAAGACATGGTACGCCTTTTCGTCTGACACACTCGCCCGTTTCGTTTTCTTGTCCAATAAGATTTAAGGGACGTGTCACATGCCATCATGAAAAACTTTTCCCGCTCTTAGTTTTTCTCTCTCTACTCACACTATATAAACCATTCCAGTTTATATTTTTACCTTTTACGCGATTATACTCTCTCAAGGAAATAGAACTCTCTTAATTCTCTTGCATTCGGATTATTTTATCAAGAACCTGTGTTTATCTTCTTCTACTTCTCGAAACAGGTTAACATTTCTTTTATTTTCCATCTTATAAACTTGTTTTTGATCTTATTATTGTTTTTAAAAGATCAAATAAAAGCACTTTCTAAAACTGAAATCATTTTATTCATGATTTTATGCACACAATCTGTTTACAGGATGTTCTTCAAGTTTAAAATCAAAATCTTAAACTTGATACATTTCATACGTTTTTCCAGAATCCTTTCTTTAAAAGGAAACTAGTAAAACAAGATTTTTTCACTAGTTTTTGTGCTTCTTTTCAAAACTAGAAACCTTAGTTTACCATTTATTTTCCAAATGGAAACTGAAAAACCCTAAAAATCTCATTGTGGAATCTCTTTCAATTTCAAGGAATTTTCTTCATCTTCTTCATCTTTGTGTGTTCTGAACAGAAATGGCAACCAACGATAACACCAACGCTGCATCTCCTGCTTCTGAGACTGCTGAACTTCCTAAGGCACCAAACATGCGCCATTCCCTGAACGAGATCCAGTTTCAATCCAATAACCCCTACGCCCTCTTGGAATTCCCCAAGAAGAAGAATATTACCCATCTTGATGATGTTGTAAAATTCATCAAGACCTGTCCTCTGGCGACAACACTAACCATTAAACCACTTGCCCACAAGAACTTAGTTGCTCAGTTCTGGTACATTGCACACTGTACGCAAACCTCCTCCATAAAAAATCCGAAAAAAAAGTTCGATGTAATCACCTTTGAAACCGAGCTTGGTGAAGCCCAAATCACCCCCTCAGCTATAAGGGGAGCCCTAAAACCTCCCTACAAGCTTTAAGGACAACAAGTTCGTCCCATTCCCTGACATCAACTCTGCTGAAGGAAAGGCAGAGATCATAGCTTTCCTTGACGCCATGAAATACAACTGGAATACAGGGTGTGATAAGCAACCTGAGAAGAAGATCACGACAGTGCTGAAAAGCAAGATGCCGAGTGAGCTGAACTTCATATTTGCTCACATCATCAGCTGCATGTCAGTAAAAACGGGGTCCACTGATAAGGACTCAAAACCCCAAACTGTTATGGGTTATGCACTACTGAAGGGTCTACACGTCGACTGGGCTCGCCTCAACTTTCAAGATCTTATGGAAAGGGTTGAAGTCCCTGATCGGCCAACGATGGTTCCTTACCCCCGATTCATTAGTGCCCTCTTTATGCATGGCCTGAAAGAGAGGTATCCCAAAGAAGGAGACCTGAGACTTTCTCAGGTTGGTCTGAAGGTGCTCGACTACAAGCCGATCCCGAACGAGGTACGTCTTTCTGAACTCTTTACCTCTTCTTCGCTCTTCTTCTTCTCTTTCTGCAGCTACCTCAACGGCAACGGTCGACACAACCGCTGGTACCCAGGCTGCAACCTCCACCATCTCTTCCAAAAAGAGAAAACACTCTGAATCCCCACTTGGCATCCATAAGACAAAAAAGACTTCAAAGGAGCAACCCAAGCCTTCACAGGCTGAAGACTCCACGTCGGTCTCTTTACAGACGATGATGAAAGATTTCGTGGTACACTCCGCCACATCCGTTGAACCATCCACTTCCATACCAATTTCAGTGCCTCAGTTCACTGAAATTCCTTTGGATATGAACCCCCAATCATCAGCGCCTCTAAACGCTGCAAAAGTTTTTCTCAGCGGATCCAACGCTGAATCTGCTACACACACCCTCTTCTCAACCTTTGTTTCTTCTCCTCATTCTTGGTCTCTTCTAAATTCATTTTCCCCACTGCATCACCCTCGAACGTCATCCATCTGGACGACAGCTCTGCGCTGAGCTTCAACGCTTAATGGACCAGAATCAAGGACATGTAGGCGCTTCCACTTGACAAACGCTGGAAGATGACATTGAGCATTTATCAGGCTACCGTGACATCAACACTTTTTCGAACCCGCCTCCAGGTACCCTAAACACTCCTCTCTCGGAACCCCCAACTTCTAAGCTTTCCTTTGTTAAGAAGTTCTTTTCTATTACAGGTCCTAACTTGGGCACTATTAGCCACTCCCTCACGGAGATTGCTAATAAGGTGGACACTCTCACCACCTCCATCTCCAACAACTCCACAGCGGTTACAAACGCTGGGGAGACGCTGAAGACATTGGCCGAAGCTATGAAAGACAAGGCTACAACCGCTGATGTCTCCACACTTGCCGACGGTTTATCAAGTGTCGTTGAGGCTCTCACCACCAAATCCTCCACACTCAGCACCCTCAACAACACCAACACCAACCTCTCCTCCAACTTCAAAGCCCTGTCCAACAAAGTCACAACGATGAAGACAGAGGTTTGTAATCTTTAGGGAGAGGTGGGTTCTATGAAGACTGCAATGGACGATCTCGCTCACAAGGTTGGCTCCTCCAACGATCTACTGCAACAGATTCTCGATCGTCTCAACGCTACCACTGTCCCTCTATCCCACTTTTCTCAGGATGACCGGGAAAAGATGGAGATGGCAGTGGACTTCATCGTTCAAGGAACCCCTGCTATTTCTGGCCTGGAAGCCAGAATGGCAGAGGTGGAAACACAGCTTGGGATCCTTGGCTAAGAAGACAGGGACCCTAAGACCACGGATGCTGCTACCTCTACTGCTGCTGCTGCTACCTCCCCCATCCAACATGTAGAAGAGGGGGAGAAGGATAAAGACGAAGGCCTTCCCCATGTTTCTGAGGGGGAGGATATTGCTGAAAAACCTCAAGGAGTTGAAAACCCTGAGGGAACCAGAAAAAGTCCCTCTCATTCTGAGGGAGAGCAATTCGATGAACAGGCAAATACTACCATGCTTGTTGATTCCTCAAAGGAAGATGAGGAAGAAGAGGATGAGGATGAAGAAGAAGAAGACCTGGACATCCAGGATGACAAACCTTCATCATCACCCAAGAATGATGATGACGATGATGATGATGATGACGATGAAGGTTTCGTATTCAAGCCAAAAAGAACCCCTGCTCTAAAACGGGTCGTAATAAAAGAACCAGGGGAGGGGACGAAAACCAAACCTCCAGCGACTGCGGCCAACCAAGGAAAAAATAAAGGCCTCGCTGAAAAGAATCTGAGTATTCTTCTCAAGAAACCAATTTGTCAGGTATGTTACATTCTTTTCCCTTACACTGCATCCCTCCTCTTCCCCTTCTCAATATCTATCCTACTCTCACTCAAACCTCTAAACACTTAAACCCATCCTTTCTCTATCTCTTCTCCCAAATGATCTTACTTCTGTGATCATTTTGTTTCAGCTAGTCCTCTTCCCTGCTTGAGGGTCAAGCTGAAGCTCCCCACAACAATCCACCAATAATCCCAGCAACAAGAGCTGAAGAACAAATAATCCCGGTCCTGAACTACGATGGGACTGATGATTTTTTTTGAAGAAGAAGAACTGCTCTCTCATCCCAACAGAACTTCCTTGCCTCTTAAAAGGACAAGTGAAGTTGAAACCTCAACGAGAGCAGCAATGATCAAGAAGCTGGAAGATCAGCGCATTGTCACTCCACACCTGAGTTTATTATCAAACAGGGAAATCGCTGAAGCTTTCAAAGCTGAAAAACACCTGGCTAAATAAAAGAAGGCTGAAGAAAAAGATAAACAATATGCCTTAGAAGTCGTTCAACGTTTAGTCAAGGACCCTGCCCTGAAGAAGGTTTCTGTCTCTATTCAGCGAAAGCTCTAGAACGACGCCAAAAAGATCAGATCAGAGAAAACCAAGGTCTCTGATTCCACTGTTGCTTGGTGAAAGGAGAAAATTCATTCTCGACACCATGCCTCCAGGATCAAAAAGGTCAACATCAGGGGAAGAACAACCAATGACATTCCTATCGTTGATATTCAGATTATCAGGGAAAATGGTCATAAGGCAATCATCTACACTTCGTGGCTTGATCAGCTTGGTTTCTCTAAATGGGTGGAGATGCGGATAGCCATACAGCGATCGCGTTCAACTTACAAATCCTTTTTCGAGAAAGCTCTGAACAAGCAGATCGACTTGGTAACATCAGCCATTAATATCCCTATTCCTCCAATTCAAAATAGAAGGCCTGTTGCAAAGCAAAAGAAGAAACCCTTAGCTTCAGGTCCTCCTATATGAAATGAAACCGGCATCGAGGTCACACGAGAAGCTGTCCTTGGCCCTAATCCTGATTTATCAACTCTTGATGTCTCCCTACCCCCTGGTGAAGATTTTATCCCTGGAAAGGTTGTCAGTGAACCTTATGGCATTTTCTTCATCGACTGCACCAGACGCAAATGATTTCAACGCATCTCTGAGCTAGCCATCACTCCTATCAAACATCTCAGGGATCTCATCTATTGGTGTGGATTCAGAGAAGACCTGCTTGGACACTTTATGAAGCCCTTGATCTACAAAGAAGCTAAGAAAAGAAGGGAACAGGGAGTGAAAGTCCCTGACTGGATGGTCCAAGAATCAAATACCCTTGACGAACTTCTGGCCAAGGATGAACCTGATTAGCTGATAAGATTTCTTGTAATTCTTCTATCTTTTATCAGCTTGTAACTTTTTGTTCAATATCTTATAAACTCGGGTCATGAAATTATCAGAATATGTTCAATTCCACGTGATTTACGCTTCATAGTCGGTTCATACGGACGTTCTTGTGCAAATCCATCCCTTAATCGTTGACAAAAATGATGCTAATTTATCTTTGTCGTCCCTTTAAATGTTCAAAACATCATCGATAACATCATATGTGTCATTGAATAGTCTACGTTGTTCCTCGTCTACATCGCATATTCGTTGTCGACTATTTTGTAGCTCAATCGGCATATTTGTTAAAGTGTAAGCTAGTCATGGTAGTTAAGTTGGTTGGTCATAAAAGGTATAACGGTTAAGGAAGTTAGTTATTATAGTTGACAGTTAACGAAGTTAGTTATTATAGTTGACAGTTATATAACTATCAACATTTGATTAGGCCATCCGTAGCCCAGCGGGATGGAGGGCGGGATGGAGCGGGGTGGGCTACGGGGCTTGCGGGTTCGGCGGGAAGGGATGGGATGCGGGTTCCCCATCCCGTTTCATCCCGAAGAAAATGTGAGGAGGAGAGGTGGGTCCCAGGTGAGAAATGAGAGGGAGTGGGTTAGGGAATGAGGTACGGGGGTTTAGGGATTGTTAGGGATTGAGTGAGGGATGAGAGAAAAGCTGATATGGCGCTGATGTGGAGTGGAATATTTGAAAGATTCTTTCCATGGGGTACTGATGGCCTATGTCGTTTGGTGAAGGGTTGTATCCCTTTATGTCTCTCTCTCTCTCTCTATATATATATATATATATATATATATATATATATAGGAAAGTTCAAATGAAAACTCAAATTCAATTGTAAACATGGGGACGAATCTTGGCCCTTCCATCTATATTGATCCAATGACTCATATTAAATAGAGTTTTTAATTGAAATTATTAATTAAGGTGATTAGGGGTAAAAAGGGAAGATATTTAAAACCCACGCCTACCATGTTTGACTTTTTATTTTATTTTTTAATTAAATTTTTTTATCCCCCTTAAAGTTTAAAATAAATTAACTGAAAAATTACTAACATTTTAATCAAACAAATTACATCAAAAAAACGAGAATTTCGTGCTCTTCGATATGACATCCATCTCGATATAGTTTTTTTGTTGTTTTAACCGTTTTTACGTGAAATGTCATATATGTGTTATATTCGGTATGAACATTTATGTATGTTCAAGTGCGTACAACATCTCGACACTGTAAGTTCGTAACTCGACATCACCTTCTACAACACTTTCTTCAGCGTCCTAAGGTATCGTGTTCTTTATTACCATAACCCAACACCTATCGAGATGAATCGGGAATCTATCGAGTTTCGATTGTAAACCGATGAACAAAAGAGAGTCCGTCACGTCTCCACACCTTCACGAGTCACTCATGTATTATTCTTCATGAATAATAGTATGAATAATACATCATTCAGGGTGAATAATGCACGATTCATGAATTCATGTATTATTCATCCTGAATACTGTATTATTCATCCTGAATACTGTATTATTCATCCTGAATATTGTATTATTCATCATGAATAGTGCATGAACGTTCACCTTTGTTATTCATACTGAATGTGAACACCTGAAGATGTGCATACATATTCATAAAGAATAAAACCAAGTTTCGGTTGTGAATCGGAAAACAAAGATAGTGTGTCATGTGTTCAACCTTCATGGGTCATTCATATATTATTCAACATGAATAATGTGTTATTCAGGGTGAATAATGTGTTATTCAGGGTGAATAATGTGTTATTCAGGTTGAATAATGTGTTATTCAGGGTGAATAATGTGTTATTCAGGATGAATAATACACGATTCATGTTTAATAATACATGAATCAGGAATTCGTGTATTATTCATCCTGAATGTTGTATTATTCATTTTGAATATTGTGTTATTCGTCATGAATAGTGAATGAACGTTCTCCGTTGTTATTCATACTGAATATGGACAACAGAAAACATGCATACATATTCAGACTGAATATAACACATACATAGCATTTCACGTAGAAACGATTATAATGAAGAAAAAACTATATCGAGATGGATGTCATATCGAAGAGCACGAAATTCTCGTTTTTTTGATGTAATTTGTTTGATTAAAATATTAGTAATTTTTAAGATAATTTATTTTAAACTTTAAGGGGGTAAAAGTTTTTTAATTAAAAAAGAAAATAAAAAGTCAAAGATGGTAGGCGTTGATTCAAATTTCCAGATTTTCCCCTAATCACTTCTCAATTGGTTTAATTAAGTTTTAACCATTGATTAGTTTTCCAAATCTTGATCAATGGTTGTGACTTGTCCTCATGTTTACAATTGAATTTGAGTTTTCATTTGAACCCACCCCTATATATATATATATATTTACATATGTTAATTCTTGTACCGTTACTGAAGACAATTCAATGAAAGGTTATGTTATGTGAATATTGTCCCTACATTGTGGTATCAGAGACAAGAACGTATATGGCTTCAACCTCAAACAATATTATGCATCCTCAACTCCCAAAACTGAATGGGAGAAATTATTTTCATTGGAGTATTCAGATGAAGGTGTTATACGAGTCATAAGAATTATGGGACATCATTGAATAAGGATTCGATGAACCTGTCGAGATTGATGAACTAACACATGAACAAGAAGATGAACTCAGAGATTTGAGAAAGAAGGATAGAAAGGCTCTCTACATAATTTACCAGGCCGTAGATGAAGTTATCTTTGAACGGATTTCCTCCTCGAATTCTTCTAAAGATGCATGGGACATGCTCTACAGAACATATCATGGAGAAGACAAAGTGAAGGTAGTCAATTGAAAACCTTAAGATGTGAGTTTGATGGACTCCAGATGAAAGACACTAAAACAATAGAGCAATTTTACAATCGTGTGATTCTGGTACTAAATCAATTAAGATTGAGTGGAGAAAGTATAGATGACATAAGAGTAGTTGAAAAGATTCTCAGGAGTCTAACAAGGAAATTTGAATACATAGTAGTAGCAATTGAAGAATCCAAAGATTTGTCAATTCTCTCCCTTGAAAGCCTACTTGGAACACTGTAGTCTGATGAACTTAGAATGAGGCAGTTTGATTCCTCACCTTTTGAACAAGTCTTTCAGTTGCAGCCCTCAAACATACAAGAAAGGAGCAAAAGATCAAATAAAGATCAACAAGGTAAGAAGAAAGGAATATTAGAGGAAGATCCACATGACCAGTACAATGTTACCACTGTCAGAAATTTGGTCATATTGCCAAGTACTGTAGAAAAAGAATGGCAGAAGCAAGAGGTTCTACTTTCATTAATATGGAAGATGGAAATGAAAGTGATACTATGTTTATGATCCTTCGCACCTAAGAAGTATTATTTAATGATACATGGTATATAGACAGTGGATGCAACAATCATATGACTGGAAATAGGAACATCTTTGTTCAAATTGATGAGACTCAGAAGAGGAAAGCAAGAACTGGAGATGATAAAAGATTGAATGTAGAAGAAGTAGGAGAAATTATGTTTGACACTAAAGTTGGACAAAAGAGAGTGTCAAATGTATACATTGTCCCTGGATTAAAGCATAACTTACTTAGTGTTGGACAACTTCTACCAAAGGATTATGATCTTCATTTTAAGGATTGTTGGGAACTGAAGATTTGCTAAGTATGGTTAGTACTGCCAGAACAACAATACTACTGCCAGAACAACAATACTACTGCCAGACCAAGGTTAGTACTGCAAGAAAAAGTTAATGCTGCTGGAATAATGTTAGTACTGCTTATGCATAGTTACTACTGCAAGTAAAAGTTAATGCTGCTGGAACAAGGTTAGTACTGCTAGTGAAATTTAATGCTGCTGGAACAAGGTTAATACTGCTCGTGCATAAAGATGTTAATGCTACTTGTGATCATGATTATGGAATGCGAGAATGTTGGAGATAAAGATGGAATGATTGAAGATAAGCATGAAAGAATATTCTGAAGATCAATTTTGTTTTGATAGTTATCTTGTAATTATTTTGTATAAATAGATGTTGATAGATAGCTATTCGGTACGAGAGATTTCTGAATTTGTTTTTGTTTTAGAGAGAATTAACCTCAAGGTTTAGAACCCTATTTCTAGAGAAGTAGAAGTCGTCTTGTTGAGCCTGTTCAACAAGATTGAGGTTTGGTTGTAAACTTGTGAGTTGAAACATTGAATACAAACAGTGTGTGTTTTCTAATTAGTTGTTCATCGAGTGTGTTGAATTAAAGTTCTATTCCGCAAGATTCTTTAATTCTGATTTCTAAGTATAGTTATTCTTGTTTGGAATCGATCCTGACAAGTGGTATCAGAGCTTGGTTTCTTAGAAATCTACAATCATTATGGACAACTCAGTTGAATCAAACAGTACTCTTGTTTCAAAGGTTCCCATGCTCAGGCCTAATGAGTTTGACATGTGGAAAATTAGAATCAACAGAAACTCTGTTCAAGCCCTTGTTTCTCAACAAGGAATGGGATTTGATTGGAGTGATCAAGCAGAAGAGGCCATTCAGAATCATGCACTCATGGCAGAAGTCTCAGATCTTCCTACTGAGGTAAAATCTAATCTCTGTTCTCAAGCTTGTATAGACACTGTGAAAAGGTATAGAGATCACAACCAGGGAATGTGTGATGACCTTAAGAGATTAGAAAAGGATAGAAGAGATTATGTTGTGATTGTTGAGAGGTTTGAAGAACAAATTAAGGCTTTTCAAGCCAATGAACTTCAACACTCATATGATACAAACTACTGGAAGTGGGAAAAGAATGGTCGGGAGTTCCAACTAAAAGAGTCCAGGGAGGAATGTGAGAAATTAAAAGGAGAACTTGAGAAAGTAAAACTTGATGTTGAAAAGTTTTCATGTGCTTCTAAAGTCATGGACACCATAATAAATGCTCAAATCCACAGTAAGATGAAACCAGGCATAGGGTACAATGCCACACCCCCACCCTACAACAACACATACATCCCTCCTAGGTTAGACCTGTTAGAAACCATGGATAGGGAGGACTTACCTGAAGGAGCTACTAAAGTAGATCCATTAGATGAAGTTGTTGTTGAGGACAAAACTGAAAAAGAAGAGTCTAAGAAAATGAACAAGAATGTCAGTGGTGAGATCCCCTTAGAAAATTACATCAAGACTAATGAGGAAGGTGGAAGTCCCTGGGATAAGAACAATGAGATGAAAAGATCTGAAAAAGGAAAGGGAGTTCATTATACACAGACCACTGTTGTGAATTCCAATACTTGTGAACATTGTTCTTGCAAGATTTCTCAAAAGAATGAACCCAAAAAACATGATAAAAGGAGGGGAAATCGAAGAAGCTGGAATAATCAGTGGGCTCAAAAACAAGGAGTTGATCTGCAAAGGATTAACAGACCAAAACCTTGTTTTATCTGTGGCAAACTGAATCACCTTGCCAAACACTGTTATTTCAATCCTATTAACCAAAGGATAAATTTTCAAAGAACTTTTCAAAAATCAAATGGTTATAGGAAGCCTGTATGGAACCATGTGGCTAAGAAACAAGCTAAATCCAAAAGCCACATGAGGAAAAAGACTGAAAAAGAATGTGTCACAATGTGGGTTCCTAAAAGCACTAGTGTTAGTACTGCTGCCTCTGATAGTACTGCTGCCTCAGATAGTACTGCTGCTAGCAGTATTAACACTGTTAGTACTTCTGCTAGCAGTATTAACACTGTTAGTACTTCTGCTAGCATCATTAACACTGATAGTACTTCTTCTAGAAACAATACTGCTGCTAGCAGTGTTAGTGCTGCTAACACTGTTAGTACTTCTTCTAAAGATAATACTGCTTCTAGTGTTTGTACTGCTAGACCAATCATTTTGACAAAGTACTCCAGCACTGAAGTTCCTCAGGTAGAAAAACTTATCCAAACTGAATGTAAGTACTTTGATGAGCAAGGGAGACCCAAGACCACTTTGGCTTGGGTTCCCAGTAAAAACTAATTGATTTATCTTATGTGCAGGGCAACCAACAGCTCAAGGGGAAGAGCATCTGGCATGTTGATAGTGGTTGCTCCAGGCACATGACAGGTAATATGGCCTGCCTCAAGAATTTCAAAAGAATTGATGGAGGACATGTTGCTTTTGGGAATAATCCTGCAAGAGGTAAGATAAGTGGTAAAGGTGATGTATCAAAAGGTAATATGACATTTGAGGATGTTTACTATGTTGAGCAATTGAGATACAACCTGTTAAATGTATCACAGGTCTGTGACAAGAAACATAGTATATTATTTACTAATTCTGAATGCATTATTCTTGCTCCTGGATTCAAAGTAGTTGATGAAAACATGATACTATTGAGAACTCCTAGAAAGGATAATGTGTATTGTTTAGATTTAGAAAGTGTTTCATCTGATTCATCCCTAAACTGTTTGGTTTCAAAAGCTTCAATGGATGAATCATCACTTTGGCACAGAAGGATGTGTCACATGAATTTTAAAACAATGAATAAACTTGTTAAACATAATCTTGCTAGGGGTTTACCATCAAAAGTTTATTCATGTGATGATCATTGTGTTGCTTGTCTCAAAGGCAAACAACACAAAACTTCTCATAAGTCCAAAGAGATAAACACTATCTCAAATCCTCTTCAGTTGTTGCATATGGATCTGTTTGGCCCTACAAATGTCATGAGCATTGGCAAGAAGTCATACTGTTTAGTTATTGTTGATGATTACTCTAGATTTACTTGGGTATATTTTCTGAGAACTAAAGATGAGACAAGTGGACTGATCAAATCTTTTATTCTTAGAATTGAAAACCAATCAAATCAAAAAGTGAAAGTCATTAGATCCGATAATGGGACTGAATTTAAAAACTTTGATCTAAACACCTTCTGTGAGGAAAAAGGAATTGAGAGACAATACAGTGCTCCTGGGACTCCACAACAGAATGGTGTTGCTGAGAGAAGGAATAGGACACTGATTGAGGCTGCTAGATCTCTGTTAGCTGATTCAAAATTACCCACTACTTTTTGGGCAGAAGCAGTTAACACTGCTTGCTATGTCCAAAACAGAGTTTTAGTAATAAAGCCTAAAAACAAGACACCTTATGAGCTTTTTCAGAAAAAGAAACCATTTATTGGATTTTTCAAACCATTTGGGTGTCCTTGTATAATTCTCTATACCAAATCTCACTTAGGTAAGTTTGATAGCAAAGCAGATGATGGTTTTCTTGTTGGTTACTCATCTCAGAGTAAGGCTTACAGAGTGTTTAATACCTCTTCTAGAATAATTGAAGAAAGTGACAATGTCAAATGCAATGAGAACACACCAAATCCTATTGGTTCAGGTCCTGATGGGCTATTTGACATTGATTCACTCACTAATTCATTGGGTTTCAGTAGTGATGTAAATGCAGGACAAAGGGATGCACCACCAACAGATCACAGAATTCAGTCTGTGATATTTCCACTCCCTACCATTGATCCTATTAACTTATGTGACCAAGAAAAGGAAGCTGAACCCATTCTGAATGAAGAAGAGAGAAGAATAGAGGAAAATCAGCCTTCAAGTCCAAATTCCAGAGAGTCTGAAGTGACTGAAGAAGCTGAAGAAAATCCAGACTTAAATGAGTCAAATCTGGATGTAATCCTACAAGAGGAATCTGGTCATCCATCAAGAACTCAGAAAAATCATCCTCCTGAGTTGGTAATTGGAGACATTGCTTCTCCCATGATGACTAGGAATCAAAGCAGACTTCAAGAGCTACAAGATCAGCAAAATACAGTTAATACTGTACTCACCTGCTTTCTATCCCAAATTGAGCCCAAAAAGGCTTATGATGCTATGAAAGATCCAAGTTGGATAGAAGCAATGCAAGAGGAGCTGCTACAGTTCAAGTTACAGAATGTTTGGAACTTGGTGGACCTTCCAAAAGGTCATAGGGCAATTGGCACCAAGTGGATTTTCAGGAATAAGAAGGATGAGAGAGGAATTGTGATCAAGAACAAAGCCAGACTGGTTGCACAAGGGTATACTCAGGAAGAAGGTATAGACTATGAGGAAGTCTTTGCTCCAGTTGCAAGGATTGAGGCAATTAGGTTGTTTCTAGCCTATGCCTCATATATGATGTTCAAGGTCTACCAGATGGATGTAAAAAGTGCTTTTCTATATGGGACTATAGATGAAGAAGTGTATGTCTGTCAACCCCCTGGATTTGAGAATCCATTATATCCTGACAGAGTGTACAAGTTAAAGAAGGCACTTTATGGTCTACATCAAGCCCCAAGAGCATGGTATGACACCCTGTCTACATATCTCTTGGAAAATGAATTTGAAAGAGGCATCATTGATAAGACCTTATTCATTAAAAGGAAAAAGAAGGACACCCTACTTGTTCAGATCTATGTGGATGACATCATCTTTGGATCCACAAATGATCACATGTGTAAAGACTTTGAGGAGTTAATGCACAAGAGATTCAAGATGAGTTCCATGGGTGAACTTACTTTCTTCCTTGGGCTTCAGGTGAAACAGAAGAAGGATGGGATTTTCATATGCCAATCCAAATATGTGAAAGACATCCTGGATAAGTTTGGATTATCAGACTCAAAGCCAGCAAGCACACCAATGGAGACACACAAACAGATCAATGCTGATCTTGAGGGGGAGGATGTGGATGTCCATCATTACAGATCAATGATTGGATCACTCATGTATCTCACAGCCTCTAGACCAGATATTATGTTTCCAGTATGTGTATGTGCCAGATTTCAAGTTACACCAAAGCAATCACACCTTCATGCAGTCAAAAGGATATTTAGATACCTAAGAGGGCAACCTAGATTAGGTCTCTGGTATCCTTATGAATCATCCTTTGATTTACTTGCATACTCAGATAGTGACTTGGGTGGAGCTAACATGGATAGGAAGTCTACTTCAGGTGGATGTCAGTTTTTGGGTGCAAGACTAGTATCTTGGCAGTGTAAGAAACAAACCACAATGTCCCTATCTACCACAGAAGCTGAGTATATAGCTGTTGCAAGCTGCTGCTCTCAGGTTCTATGGATACAGAATCAGATGCTGGACTATGGGGTAACATTTCTGCACACTCCAATCTTCATTGACAACAACAGTGCTATTAGCATTGTTAACAATCCAGTCAAACACTCAAAAACAAAGCACATAGAGATCAGGTATCACTTTATTCGAGATTATAATGAAAAGAAACTAATTCAAGTTGCTAAAGTTCATACCAATGACCAGTTTGCTGATCTGTTCACAAAAGCTTTTGATGTGGGTAGATTCACTTTCTTGGTAACAAGTGTGGGCATGATCAACCTTGAATAAAGTCATGATTTTCATTTTTTATACCTGTATTTCCTTCTATATTTGGTACTACTAACTCATTTTCTCAGGATCTTCTGTATGACCAAGATTGACAAGTGCTGAAAAGTGCAAGCATAGTTACTACTGCCAGTGGATAGTTACTACTGCCAGTGCATAGTTACTACTGCCAGTGGATAGTTACTACTGCCAGTGCATAGTTACTACTGCCAGTGCATAGTTACTACTGCCAGTGGATAGTTACTACTGCCAGTGCATAGTTACTACTGCCAGTGCATAGTTACTACTGCCAGTGGATAGTTACTACTGCCAGTGCATAGTTACTACTGCCAGTGGATAGTTACTACTGCCAGTGCATAGTTACTACTGCCAGTGCATAGTTACTACTACCAGTGCATAGTTACTACTGCCAGTGCATAGTTACTACTGCCAGTGCATAGTTACTACTGCCAGTGGATAGTTACTACTGCTAGTGCATAGTTACTACTGCCAGTGCCAGTTAATACTGCTTCGTACTTAATACTGCATGTGTCGTTAATACTGCTTTAAAAGAAAAATTAGGGCTACTACTGCTATAAATATTTCTTTCAGCCCGCCAAAGTTCATAACGTCTCTTTGAATTCTATTCATCTCTCTATCTTTCTAACTATTCTCTCCCAAGAATCTCTGTTTTTCTGTCAAGAATCCTCAGGTACAATGGAGTTTATCGACGAACACAACGAGATTGCCATGCTCTAGAAGCCAAAACAGTCCGCAGGTTTTCACGACATTGTGGATTTCCTCAAATCCACGCATATATCATATGCCCTAACGGTGACCCCGACAATCTACATCGCGCATCAGAAGCAGTTCTGGGATAATGCCACCGTGGTGTCTGAAGATGGGCAGAAAATCATAAAAACAAGGGTGTGTGACAAACCCTTAAATGTTACAGAGGAGCTTATTCGCATCACTCTTCGATTGGATGATGCCTCAGGTATGACGTCTATCCCTAATGACGATCTATACTCAACTTTAACGAGAATGGGGTATGAAGGTCCCATTGGCATCTTTAAGTTTTTCAAATCTAAATTTTCTACACAATGGCGATTCTTTGTTCATACCTTAATGCATTGCATATCAAAGAAAACTACTGGATGGAGTGAATTTAGCAGTACCATTGCTTATGCTCTGGTCTGCTTGGCCACTGCCAGGAAGTTTAATTTTTCCCAAATGATTTTCAATGATCTTGTGTCAAATCTGGAATCCAAAAAGAGTTTTTATATGTACCCAAGGTTTGTCCAAGCAGTGATTACTCAGGAATTGACGGATTTGCCTCAATTTACTGAGGTATATGTACCTAAACCCCCTAAAGGAAAGGTCTTCTCAAATATGAGGAGAACTTCCAGGGACTCGGAAGGAGTTGACACTCCATTGTTCTCTACAATGATGGGTGTGTCCCACACACAAGAAGGTATGGCATCAGGGTCAAGGCCCTCATTAGACCAACCCACTGATAGCCAAACCCCACCTTCAATCACCAAAGAAATCCCTCAGTCCATTCTTCAAAGACCCACTCCAAAAGTAACCAAAAAGTTTACAAGAAGAAAGGTACACAAGGCTCCTTCCCTTAATGTACCTCCTACAAGCCCAAAGCCTTTAAGCCCTCTATTGGAGCATTCTCCAAAAGAGAATATCGAAAGGGAAACCACAGGGGTGTCTCCCAACCCCAAGAAGGTGCTCACTAAGGAGAAGGTTGAGCATGTGAGTAGCAAGGCTGCCACTACTTCTGCTAGCACAGAGAAGGACAGTGGTAACATACCTAAGACCTTCCTCACGGCAACTCAGAATGAGAAATCATTCAGAGGTCCCAGGTGCCAAGAAACCAAGGGGGTAGGCAGTGCTTTTGCTAGGCAAAAGACTCCTACTAAAATTTCCAGTGATCCTTTAAAGGAAGTAAAAACTCCTAAACAAGGTGAGGATAGATATACTTATGAGGAATTGATGGAAACCATTGCCAATATCAACACAGATGTTGTAAGTCAGCAAAAAGAGATAGATGGACTCAAGAAAGTGGTCCTATATCAACAAACACAGCTTGAGAAGCATAAGAAGCTGATTACAAAGTTGTTGAACAGGAAGAAGAAAGCTCAGTATGTTCTCAAAAGAAGAAGCCTCAACAATGATGCTCCCAAAAAAGGGGAGTCAGAAGCTGAATTCCACATGGAGAGAGCACATGAAAAGGGGGAGAAAGAGTGTGTTGAAGAAATTGAGAAGGAAGCTGAAACTGAACCAGCAGCAGAAACGGTTAATGCTGCTGAAATTCAAAAGGAAGCAGAAACTGATCATGCAGCAGAAACGGTTAATGCTGCTGAAATGCAAAAGGAAGCAGAAACTGATCATGCAGCAGAAACGGTTAATGCTGCTGAAGTTCCAGAAACAGCAGAAACAAAAGAAGCAGCAGAAACCATTCCAGAAACAGCAGAAACAAAAGAAGCAGCAGAAACCATTCCAGAAACAGCAGAAACAAAAGAAGCAGCAGAAACCATCCAAGAAGTAGTATCTACAAAGGAAGAAGCAGCAGAAACAAAGGAAGCAACAGAAACTAAAAAGCCTACTTTGGAAGAAGTTGAAGTGGCAGAGGCTTTGATTAAAGCCAAACATGACACTCCTAAAAAGCAAGAAGAAACCCTGGGTGAAAAGCTGGAGTCACTGAAAAGAACAAGAACCAAGTCTATAGCTACCAAGAGGAGAGTTGTCAAGAAACCTAGGGTAGAAACAGTGGTAGAAGAAGAAAAAGAAGAGGATGTTTCAGAAAAGAAAGATGATACAAAGGTTGCTGAAGAAGAAGTAGCAACTCCATCAGGTCAACCAAATGCTCAATGTGATATGTATATCACTGTGGTTAATACTGATCCAATCAAAGCTGACCCATTATCTTCCATGCCTCCTGAGATCATCTTCTGGGATACCTTGGTAGATCAGAGAAAGGAGTACATTAGAGTCAAAAGAGCAGATGGGAAGTTTGAGGTCTGTTCTACATGGGGAAAACTTATCAGAATGTGCTCTAGATCTGACATAGAGGAGATGTACAAGGTTGGAATGAAGCTGTATGGAAATATGCTGAATGAGAAAGGGATGTCTATCACCAAAATGGTTCTTGAATACCTGTGCTTAATGTTCAAACCAGAAGCAGTTCAGTATATGATAGAAAGAAATTTTCAAGCCATTACCAACTGGATGCTCATTGAAAAATGTGGAGTGTATGTCATCACACTTGACCATACGTATCATGAGTATTATTTGGTGGATGTTGCATACAAGCACAACATGAAAAGGTTGAATGGAATGCTACATGCTAAGTTGGCTTGCAACAAGGATTCTGAAATGGGAAGATACTTGGTGAGAAGGATTATCAATCAAAGTATGGGTTTGAATCCTGATTTATGCGTTCATGATTAGGTTTTGGAAGCATCATCTGAAGAACTTGACTTCTCAACCTAAAAAGTCAAGTTAGGGGGAGATTGTTGGGAACTGAAGATTTGCTAAGTATGGTTAGTACTGCCAGGACAACAATACTACTGCCAGAACAACAATACTACTGCCAGAACAACAATACTACTGCCAGACCAAGGTTAGTACTGCAAGAAAAAGTTAATGCTGCTGGAATAATGTTAGTACTGCTTATGCATAGTTACTACTGCAAGTAAAAGTTAATGCTGCTGGAACAAGGTTAGTACTGCTAGTGAAATTTAATGCTGCTGGAACAAGGTTAATACTGCTCGTGCATAAAGATGTTAATGCTGCTTGTGATCATGATTATGGAATGCGAGAATGTTGGAGATAAATATGGAATGATTGAAGATAAGCATGAAAGAATATTCTGAAGATCAATTTTGTTTTGATAGTTATCTTGTAATTATTTTGTATAAATAGATGTTGATAGATAGCTATTCGGTACGAGAGATTTCTGAATTTGTTTTTGTTTTAGAGAGAATTAACCTCAAGGTTTAGAACCCTATTTCTGGAGAAGTAGAAGTCATCTTGTTGAGCCTGTTCAACAAGATTGAGGTTTGGTTGTAAACTTGTGAGTTGAAACATTGAATACAAACAGTGTGTGTTTTCTAATTAGTTGTTCATCGAGTGTGTTGAATTAAAGTTCTATTCTGCAAGATTCTTTAATTCTGATTTCTAAGTATAGTTATTCTTGTTTGGAATCGATCCTGACAAGGATGGCACATGTGAGATAAGAGACCATAATGGAAACACAATTGGCAAGATCAACATGACAGCAAGCAAGATGTTTCCTTTCAGCTTTAAGGGAGACACTCTATTCTCTTTTAACTTGTCCATACATCAAAACTCTCTTCTGTGGCATTACAGTTTTGGTCATGCTAACTGTTAATGCCAAAAATCACCTCAAAAGAAAACTTATGGTCAGTGTGGAACTTTAACAAGTAAAAAATAGGAACCTTTCAAAAATCGTACGACGAGTAATAAAAATGGAAAAGAGACAAGAGATTTGGTGATGCGGAAAACCCCATCAAGGGTAAAAATCGCGGACGACGATTAGATCGTCAGTGCACTGTATACGTCACTAAGGAACGTCGTCCTTGTGTAACATGTGTCGAAATTAGAAATGATTACAATATGAATAAGAAACAAACTAATCGTAAGATTCTATCGTGCGTTGTGAGTGAAAATAACTTGTCGCGAGCTTTTTTGCAATACGAGAGATTGCTTGAGTGCTTTGAGTATGCTTATGAGAAATGCTTGATGTCCGAATGAGACCTTTGCCTTCGTTTATATATTCTTGGTCGTCATAAATGCACCTCTTAATGATGAGTAACGGTTGACACATTGAATGATCTTGATGGCCGTCTTCTGTTATGACTATTGGATCATTAATGCTTTGAGACCTTCACTTAATAGAAATAAAAGAAATGCTTATCGTACGTTAGTGAGTGTATGTCGTTAAGGAACTTACGCTGATCGTACGATACCTTCGACGAAAGGTCTGGACCTAATCGATCGTTGGTCGTCATAAACTCCCGACCATCACCATAACTGACGACTATAGTTCCAAACGTATGTGGTCGTTAGGACCTTATCTTAATACAAGTTTGTCTTAAGTTATTATCGTTGGTTTCTTAAATGTTGGTCGTGACTTGTGAATTTTTACCCAAACAGTTTCCCCCAGAATTTAAATTTAGTTAATGTTAATGCTAAAAATCGACCAAAGGAAGATTTAAAGTCGGTGTGGAGCTTTAACAACTAAAGAAATATATCTCGCGACAAAATCGTATGACTAATGAAAGGAATTAAAAGAGATAACAAAATTTGGTGACGCGAAAAACCCACTCGAGGGTAAAAACTGCGTTCGACTGTTATGTCGACAGTGCACTATGGTTGTCAAATAGGGACGGCGTGCTTTAATAACAAGTATCGAAGGTACAAAGTGTTACAATAAAAGTAAAAACGAACTTGGTCATGATATTTCTTCGTGCGTCGCGAATGAAAAACTTCGGTCGTGAGTTTCTCCGAGAGAGATATGCTTTTCTTGAGGATTCGTTTGTGCTCTGAGAATCTTCATTTCCAAATGATGTGCAAGGCCCAATTTATATAGGTTTGTCGGTAATAAATGTTCTTCATGAATGTTGTGTAAGAGTCTTGGTCAGTTTTTGCCTATGAAGATTCTTCAGTTATGACTGTTGTGTCATTAAAGCTCCGAGACCTGCATTAATGGGACACAGAAATACGCTTGTCAGAAGTTAGTGTCTTGCGATGGTCGTACGATTATTCTGGGGACCTGGTCGCCGGTCGCGAGTATCTTACGACCATCGTCATAGGTGACGACTAAGTTCACGGTCGTGCATAACTTACAGGACCTTATCTTTTTTTTATAAGGTTCATCAGGCTTTGCCTAGACTACATCCTTGGCAATTTGGATACAAACAAACAAAGCGGCCGTCAGACTAAGCCTGGCCACAGAATGCTGACGCCTGGACTCGAACCCGGGGTGGATGGGATATTCCACCACATCCCCCCAAGCCCTTTCCAACACGCCATCACCCTTGTGGTTTACAAGACCTTATCTTAATACAAGATTTATCGCACATTATGTTTTGTTTATTTTTTGTCGTCGGTCGTGACCTGTGATTTTCTACCCAAACAGTTTGTCCCCAAAATTTGAATTTAGTGCGTAAATTTGAATTTTAAATTCATGGTGGCGTAGATGACAGTTGTAGGGACAACTGCTGTCCATCCGTTGAGTCATGCGAAGGGTTGGTGGACAGGCCGGTCGACTCGACCTGACACGCTCATTCTTATAAATAGCGATCCTTCACCGGATCCTTTCCTTTTTACGCTTTCAAATTTTTTTAGAGAGAGAGAGACCTTCGAATCCTTGCCAAAACATGCAAAAGAAATCCTTTCCAAAACCCAATCGAGGTTAGAGGTTATATAAGGTACAATTTCTAGCTCTTTATGCGCGAAAAAACGACAGCGAAAAAGCCTACTAAGCATTGGGACCTTAGAGAGCTTTACATCACTTAAGTCACTTCCCTAGATTTCATCATGTCTACTGTTTGGGTAAAAATCCACACCTCACGACCGACGATAAAAAATACATATGACACTTATGTAAGACCATTCTTGTATTAAGATAAGGTCCTACAGATTGTTTACAACCGCTTATTCCGTCGTACATTTCTACGATGGTCGTAAGATTCATACAACCGACAACCGTGACTTAAGACGGTCGTACGGCTGACACGTGTGAATGGTACATGCAAAATAAACCACAGCGGGTTGTAATCTGTCCACAGTGGGCAGCGCAAGTGTACACTGTCCACTATGATCGTCACGGCAAGTAATAATCGGTAAAATACCGGAATCGTATCCACAGAGACTGGGCTATCAAGACAATTCGGTTCTCATGAGCTCCTTTTACAAGTTTCGATTAGAGAGAAAAACAATATCTTGAGTTGGTTTGGTGAAATAACTACTTTTAACGATTTTACTAAAGATTTAAAAGATGGAATGTAGGTTAGATTTTCCCTAGATTTTATAGTAAATACTTGATCTCAAAAAGTGATCCTAGTAATTGAAGTCGGTCTTTTCGCTAGAAAAACCCGGTTACAAAATACTCACACTGTTAAGTAAAAATCCCATACTAGTTGTACTTGTTGTTTTGTCAATGGTAATCTCAGAATGGACCCTCTCGGGCCTCGATGGAATGTGTAGAGACAAATACTCTAAGTGTTTTACATACACAAATTAGCTTGTCTACTACTCCAGTGGGGAGAGATTAGCTCACTGTGCTGACCTCACTCTCGTAAGTGTCATAAGAATTCTTTCGAACTCCCTAGCATTATCCAAGCTCGTGTCACTACGTTCTACCCATTTCTGAGTTGAGAACTAGGCTTTTAGATCCTTACAAGTGATCGGCTTGTTCGCATCCTTGGGGTATAATCGAGAATGAATAACCAAAACAACAAATATTCTAAGTATAAAGATTACCCAAGCATTTTCTCTAAAATCTAGGTACTTCTCTTGCCTACATCCCAAAGGATGTTTAGCCTAGCATAACTGAAGTAAATAAAACACAAGATGAATATTTAGACATGATTGAAAAAGTGACTTTGAATTACTGCTCACAGTGGGGAACGTAAGTTGCCCACTGTTCGAGAACTACAACTGAAAGTTAAACTAGAACTTTAAAAACACCAGAAATTAAAGTTACACTACTACAGAAAATTAAAACTAACAATTGTTCTAAACTTGAGAGAATTTAAGTCTACAAACTAAGATGCTTGCTAAAATTAAAGATTGACAATTGATTGATGATGATCCATTTAATGACCCAAGCCCTTCCTTTTATACACCAAGGAAAGAGCTTGTGTAATACCCAATGAGATCTTTTGACTTTGCATCAGCTGAATTATGGGAGCACAAGGACCATTTGTGCCCCATGTTTCTTCTTTAACCAAGGGCTTGATGCTTCTAACCATGGGACTCTTCAAAAAGTTGACTTCTAGGCTCTTAGGTATGAATATTAAATTCACTTTGCCATCTTCTTTAGGAGCAAGCCTAGAATAAAATAATCCCCATGCTTGTACTTGTTATTGAACCTTCTAACTGCCCCCACCATGCTGTCTAACTCAGATTTCTTCTTTTTGTCTTTTCCAGCGGCAGCAGTGGGGAACCGGAGTGAGCACTGTTCACGTCACTGTAGATAAAACGTGAAAACTACCCAAAATCCACCAAATAATTTATTAAACACAAAGGTTTACTCCATTTGCTCATTTTCGACATTTATACTAAGAATGGGGGTTTTTGAGAGGCGGAATGGCTAAATTTGACAAAATAAAATCCGAAATTCAAAGAAATAATAACTCTATAAATAGAGTTATCACAACCACAAACTTAAACCATTACTTGTCCCCAAGTAATAAAATATATACAAAACAATGCATTTGAAATTTTAGGGACTTACCGACTCTTTACATTGAATGGACGTTGATCTCCTCCTTTAGATACTTCTTTCGGTTCCAAAATTGAAGTTTCACTTTTGTATTTGACGAAATCTTTCCCTTGTTCACAATTGAAAAATAGGGCTTTTCTTGGGTTCGAAAGGTTTTCGGCTTTGAAGATTTTTCCAAGGGTTTTTGCACGGATTTCCAAACATGGACCGAAGATCTCGCTTGGAGATTTTTATTTCAAGAAGTGGGTGTTTTGGATTTTTCATGGGTATGTACGCACACTTTCAGGCTTTATTTTGGGTATGGCTATTTTTGTGAGAGTGGGCATTCTGATGGTCCAGAAAAGGCACACCATCTTTTTCTGGGAGTGGGCACTTTGATGGTCCAGAAAAGGCACACCATCAACTTTGTTAGTGCAACTCCGTTTTTTCTTCTGTTTTTGTATTTTTGTATTTTTCTCTTTTTTTTTTGGGGGGAGGTGGGTAAGGCTTTACCCACCTCAAACTTATGACCTCACAGTGTCCTCACTGTGGACAGACTGGAAGTCACATCTGGAAGTCCCCACCTCAAACTTAAAACTGCACAGTGTCCCCACTGTGACTTGGAAGGGTTCAACGAGGTGTGTTGGGGAAACACCAAAAAAAAGTTGTGATTGGATGCAAAAAGGACCTATTTCACATTATGGGATAAGTTGAGATTTGTACTTACAAAAGGGACCCTTGAATTGTCGGAAACCGAGAGTTGTACCCTAAAAAGGAAAAAAAATCGTGCAAGCATTCAAACCAAATAATCAAGTTAGTAACCCAAAATTACCTACCGACGGTAGGATTTTCATGCATCATTAACGGATAGTTTAAAGCAGCAAATGTGTCAAAAGCCTAGCCATAGGCATCATACAGAAAATTAAATTGTTTTTGGGAGCAAACTGGTAAAACCAATGTTTTAACAAACCATTCAGGAGCTCGGGTTGGTACTCGGTGAACTGTCGGCATCATCCTCTGCAACGTCATCCTCACTAGCATACGTTGCGCAAATATCCTCGGGAAAGCTCGGGAGTTGGGCTGCCAACACCGGGTTGGTTTCATTCACAAACTGCACCATGACCTCATCCCGTTCCCGCGTGTACATCCAAAAAGAATTCGTGGCTCTTCCTTGGTATCTTTGCTCGGCTTCCATCAAGTCTAAGCGGTAATTGATCTTACGTAAAGCCGCCAAGATTTCGGTCATTTGATTGCTGGAAGATCCTGCATCGGTAGTGCGCACCGGTGTACGAGGCGTTTTTGCAACGTGCTCCTCAGCTATGAACACAGTGGGGTTAACAGTCCCCACTGTGGGGATATCTTCTTCCTGCTCGGGTGGAGGAGTGGTGATGTGCCGTCCCATCTTTCGGATGGTTCCCACATTGATATTACTCGTGGAATCTAACCACTAGTCCTCCACAGCCGACGGTACACCTGCTTCTATCATCAATGAAGTAATAAGGCAAGGGAGGGGCAAAATTACCTTCTTACGGGTACGCGCTTGATTGATGGCCGCATGCATGACAGTGCCCACGTTGATCCTTTTTCCCGTGAGGATGCAGTACAACAGCGAACACTTATGCATCGACAAAGTGGTGTCGTGCGAAGTTGGGGATAATGAAGCACGGAGAAACTGGAACCAAACGGCAGCCTCGATAGTGAGGGAACCAGCGTTTAGGCACCGTCGTTGACCGTCCTTATTCCATGGTTTCCTTTCAGCTGCTATCTCTCTTAAAATGAGGTCCTAACTTGCGGGAGTCATCTTCTTCAAGAACTGCGCAAACTCACAAATACCCGAATTTCCTCTCCCTAATACTCGGTTAATTTCCCCTGGATTGTAACAAACTTTCCTACCTCGAACTACCACAAAGGGGTCTTTACTTTGAGAGGCCTCGGCGTAAAATTCACGCACTAGCGAGGCATTGGCACGTCGATTAGCAGCAGATATAATCGACCAATCATGTATCACAATTCTATCCTTGACAAATGAATTAACTTCAGCGAAATCGGGGTCAAAACCCCTCTCTAATTTCAACTTTTGCTTCACAATGCACTCAAAGTGGGCAGCCACCTCCGGAGAGGTGAACTGCCTGGGCACTCCACTAGGGGCATGTTCAGTGCCCACAGTGGATTGATGTGGGTTTTGGGTTTGAATTTGCTCATCCCCACCATCAATTTCCATAGACGATGAACTTAGAGAGGTTGCAGGGTTTTTACCTTTTCGTGAAGCTTGCTTAGCAGGCCTCTTTGTCGGTGTTTTTCGTGTCTTGGCCACCGTGGATCTGGTAACCATTCCCCTCTTCTTTTCGGCTTGGGGAATAGGGTTCTCCTCACTGTGGACATCTTCCGAAACAGCACTCTTCTCCTTATCAAACTTAAAACTAACATACTGACTCTGATAATTTTCCTCCACTATTCTCTGCAACTCCTCGTTCTTAGCAAACAATTCTGCTTCAGCCTTCTTCCTCTCCTCCTCGAAGATCCTCTCCTTTTCTGCCCTAATCCTTGCCTCCTCTAGTTTCTTTTCCTCCTCTTCTTTTCGGACCCTTTCCTCCTCCTCTCTACGCCTTCTCTCGGCATCCTCCTTCCTCTTTCGTATGACTTCCTTTCGTTGAATGTATTCCTCCTCCAAGCGCCGTTCTTCCTCTTCGGCTTGCAGAGCCTCGGTGTCAAAAAGGCTGGTACTCGTAGTTGAGACGCGTGGAGAGGAAATAGCCTTCGGGCTTTCTTGTTTGGAGGAACCTTCGTCTGGTGCACCAGATGTCATCGGTGCACTAGAAGTCGCCGGATTTTCGCCGGAGACCGGCGGTGGTTCATTAAGATCACCGGTGACGGTTTCCGGTGGGGTGTTTCCGGTGTTTCGACGGCGGACCGCCGCTCGATTAGGTGCTTGAGGGTTCGAAATCGGCCTCTTACTTCTAGCCATTGGAGGGATTTTGGTTCTGGTTCGTGTGAGGGAAATGGAGAAGAAAATGATGGTTTTTGAATATTTGGAAGCAAAAGTGGTTTTTGGGGAGTTAATGGTGGGTTTTTGGGTTGAACCGGCGGTTTTTAGGAGAGAGTGGGACAAAGGACAATGATGATTTTCTTGGAAAATGGAGAACTAGGGTTATGTGGCAGCAAAAGTTGAATAGTTGGCAGAAAAAGTGAAGTCTTATCAGCATTGGTCCCCACAAATGGTCCCATCGTCCGTCAGATTCAAGAGTGGGGAGCGCAGGGACTTGCACCTTCCCCACTGCGAAGTGTTTTGTTGACTTTTTCTTTGAAAATTGGGAGTTGTGCCTACACACATAAAACTAGACTACCATGCAACATTAAAAAGAACAAAAAGAATAAAAACACAGCAAATAACAGAAATAAAATATTTACAAGTGGACCCAATGCTTCTTAACCATTGTGAGGTGGAGAGTGGGAAGGGATGTGGGCACTCTCATGCAGAAAATGCTTTACCCTTTGCCCGTTGACTTTAAAGGTCTGACCAGTCTGTGGAGACTTTAACTCCACTGTTCCAAAGGGACTCACCTTGACAATGGTGTATGGTCCCGTCCATCTGGATTTGAGTTTACCTGGGAAGAGCTTGAGACGGGAGTTGAATAGTAGTACCTTTTGTCCTTCCAAGAATTCCCTATGGTTGATCCTACGATCGTGCCACATCTTGGTCTTCTCTTTATACAACTTGGCGTTCTCATAGGAGTGATATCGCAACTCCTCTAACTCACGCATTTGTAAACTTCTTTTGATACCCACAGCATCCTCACTCATGTTAAGCTCTTTAAGGGCCCAAAACGCCTTTTGCTCCAATTCAATCGGTAAGTGGCAAGCTTTGCCAAAAACTAATTTAAATGGAGACATTCCCAAAGGAGTTTTATAGGCCGTTCTGTAGGCCCAAAGAGCATCATCAAGTTTGGTTGACCAATCTTTTCGGTGCGGTTTAACAACTTTTTCCAAAATCCCTTTTATTTCACGATTTGAAAGCTCGGCCAAACCATTGGTTTGCGGATGGTATGCGGTGGCCACTCTATGATGAATATCATACTTAGCAAGAACAGAGGCCATGATTTTATTTACAAAATGGGTACCCTCGTCACTAATCAATGCCCGTGGTGTTCCAAAACGAGTGAAAATGTTTTTATGCAAAAATTTCACCACGGTGTTGGCATCATTTGAGTGGCAAGCAATGGCTTCTACCCATTTTGAAACGTAATCTACCGCTACCAAAATATAAAAGTTGTTGTTGGAATTTGGAAAAGGTCCCATGAAATCGATTCCCCAAACATCAAAAAGTTCAACCTCTAAAATGTTGTTAAGAGGCATTTCATTTCTTTGCGAAATGTTCCCTGTACGTTGACATTGCTCGCAATTTTTCACAAATTCATATGAGTCTTTAAAAACAGTGGGCCAAAAGAATCCACTTTGCAAAATTTTTGCGGCGGTACGGTTTCCACCAAAGTGACCACCGTAGTGGGATGTGTGACAACCAAGGAGTATTTGATGTTGCTCACTCCCATGGACACAACGCCTCAATATTTGGTTCGCCCCTATCTTATACAAGAATGGATCGTCCCAAACACATTGTCGTGTGTCATGTAAAAATTTCTTAAATGGTTGTCCACTCATCCCATCGGGCTTAAGTCCACTAGCTAAAAAGTTTGCAATATCAGCATACCAAGGAACATTATTCTCATGATGCTGAGCAGATAACAATTGTTCATCGGGAAAAGTTTCTTTTACCGGAGTGGGATCAGGAGTGGGATGAACAGTTCCCACTGTCTTCTCAATTCTTGACAGGTGGTCTGCGACCTGGTTACTTGTTCCTTTTCTGTCTACGATTTCCAGATCGAACTCCTGTAGCAATAACACCCATCTAATCAACCGTGGCTTGGAATCAGCCTTGTTGATCAAATATTTAATTGCCGCGTGATCTGTGTGTACTATCACCTTCGTCCCTATCAAGTATGACCTGAAACGATCAAAAGCAAACACCACCGCAAGTAATTCTTTTTCCGTAACAGTGTAATTAATCTGAGCCTCAATCAGTGTTTTACTTGCATAATAAATGGGGTGAAAGACGTTGTTCTTTTTCTGTCCGAGAACAGCCCCCACAGCCCACTCGCTGGCATCACACATTACTTCGAATGGGAGTGACCAATCAGGAGTGGTCACTATGGGTGCTGTGACTAATGCTTCCTTGATTTTTTCAAAAGCCTCTCGGCATGCTTGGGAAAAAATGAAATCTTTTTCGTGTTGTAATAGGTTGCATAGGGGTTTTGTAATTTTCGAAAAATCTTTGATGAACCTCCTATAAAAACCCGCATGACCCAAAAAACTTCGAATGCCTTTTACCGTGGTGGGTTCGGGAAGTTGTGCCACTACTTCAAGCTTGGCTTTATCAACTTCCAACCCTCTTCTTGAGACAAGATGTCCTAACACAATACCCTCTTCGACCATAAAATGACATTTTTCCCAATTTAAAACTAGGTCGTGGGTTTCACATCTCACTAGGCTTTTCTCTAAATTTCCCAAACAATTTTCGAATGATGTCCCTATCACAGAAAAATCGTCCATAAAAACTTCTATGGTGTCTTCTATCATGTCGGTGAAAATGGCCATCATACAACGTTGAAAAGTGGCGGGGGCATTACATAATCCAAATGGCATTCTCCGGAATGCAAAAGTGCCGTAGGGACAAGTAAAGGTGGTCTTTTCTTGGTCCTCGGGTGCAATGTGGATTTGGTTGTATCCGGAGTATCCATCTAGAAAACAATAAAATTCTTTTCCCGCCAACCTATCAAGCATTTGGTCTATGAATGGTAAGGGAAAATGGTCTTTCTTAGTGGCTAAGTTGAGTTGTCTATAGTCCATGCATATCCTCCATCCCGTGACAGTCCTAGTGGGAATGAGCTCGTTCTTTTCGTTCTTCACTACGGTTGTCCCTCCCTTTTTAGGGACACATTGGACGGGGCTCACCCAACTACTACTAGCAATGGGATAGATAATGCCGGCATCTAACCACTTCAAGACTTCTTTCTTAACTACCTCCTTCATGATGGGGTTCAACCTTCTTTGAGGTTGGACTTTCCCCGGGTTGTCACTCTCCAAATTGATCTTATGTTGACATAAAGAGGGGCTTATTCCTCTAATGTCCGCTATCGTCCAACCAATTGACTTTTTATGCTTTTGTAACAAATCGATCAGAAGTTGTTCTTGTTTCTCGCTAAGTTTGGAAGATATAATAATGGGAAGTTTGTTATCCTTAGCGAGATAAGCATATTTTAAGTGGGAAGGCAATGGTTTAAGCTCTAACTCGGGGGGTTGTTCTATTGAAGGGGGTTGAACATCTCTATCCATAAAGTCGAGAGGTTCAAAGGCTGCTACTAAGGCGTTACACTCATCCTCAAAAGTATCTTCACTCTCAGATTCAGAGTGTTCACTCTCACTCCCCACTGTGGGCATTATTTCAAAACTGTGGGTTTCATTAATCAAACTCAAATCGAAACAGTCCTCGGTATCTATATACTTAAGAGACTTAAAGACATTGAAGGTTACTTCTTGGTCATTGACTCTCATCGTGAGTTCTCCCTTGTGCACATCAATCAAAGTTCGTCCGGTTGCAAGAAACGGACGTCCTAAGATGATTGGGATTTCTTTATCGGTCTCATAATCTAAGACTAGAAAATCGGCGGGGAAGATAAATTTATCCACTTGGACCAAAACGTCTTCTATTTTTCCCTTGGGATAGGCAATGGACCGGTCGGCTAGTTGTAATGTCACAGTTGTGGGTCTAGCCTCTCCAATCCCTAACTTGTTAAAAATGGATAGCGGCATCAAGTTGACACTAGCTCCTAGATCACAGAGTGCTTGACCTACTTCTTGTCCTCCTATTGTGCATGGAATGGTGAAACTACCCGGGTCTTTCAACTTAGGTGGAATCTTGCTAGTAAGGAGGGCACTACATTCTTCGGTCAAAGCCACAGTCTCAAATTCACCCAACTTCCTCTTTTTGTTCAAAATATCTTTTAAAAACTTAACATAGCTTGGCATTTGCTCGAGAGCCTCTACCAAGGGTATGTTAATATGAAGTTGTTTAAAAATGTCTAAAAACTTTTTAAACTGATCATCGACATTTTTAGGCTTTATTCTATGAGGAAAGGGTATGCTTCGTGGGTCAATCTGAGTTTGCTGTGGTATTGGCCTTGGAATAGTCGGTTTTGGGGCAGGTCCAGGAGTGAGAAGGTCAGGAATGTCGGTCCCCACTGTGGGGATCACAGTGACTTGAGGAGTGCCCACTGTGGTGCTCACAGTGGGTTTTTGAGGCGAATCATCAGATTCAAAAATGATATTTTTCAGATCCTTTCCACTCCTTAGTGTGATGGACTTGACATGTTCAGGTCCTTTGCCTATCACCCTGGCTTGCTCGGTATCACTCGGTAACGTTCCTGGTGGTCTATTCTTAACTTCAACGGCTAACTGTCCTACTTGGGTCTCTATATTCCTAATGGCTGCTTGAGTTTTATTCATAAAACCTTTGAGAATTGACTCGATTGATTGTTGTGCCTCAGTGGGTTGAGTAGGGCGTGATTGGTATTGTTGTGAGGATTGGCCTTGGTGAAAATTTGGTGGGTTCTGCCCACTGTGATGTGAGTTCTGCCCACTGTGATGTTGCTGAAATCCAGGTGGGTTGTGTGGTCTTGATTGGCCATGACTCGCCCCGTGGGGTTGGAGTCCTTGATTTCCCGACCAAGAGAAATTTGGATGATTTCTCCAACCTGGGTTATAGGTTTGTGAGTACGGGTTGTTTCTTGGGTTGGTCCCTATAACACTTACGGACTCGGGATTTGCTGGACAGAAGTCAAAAACGCGCTCTTCTCCACAGAGTGAGCAGTTTTCAGGGAGATGTGTTGCGGAATTGACTTGGCCTCTATTTTGGTTCAAAACGATTTTGGTCAAGGCCACTAACTGCGCATTCATGGTTTTAAGTGCCTCGGAGTCGATGGTGTTGGTCTTTGGCATGGGTGCTCTCGGATTGGACCACTCGGTATTGTTGTTGGACACTTTTTCTAAGATTTGATACCCTTCGTTGTAAGTCTTACTTGTGAATGTTCCACCGGCTGTTGCATCTAAGATGATTTTGGCTGCATTGGAAAGACCATTGTAAAAGGTCTCCAATTGGATGCAACATGGGATGCCATGGTGTGGGCATTTGCGAAGTAAATCTTTAAATCGTTCCCACGCATCCGAAACAACCTCATCTTCTTCTTGTCTAAACAAAATAATATCATTTCGCAATCTTACATTTTTCGTGGGAGGAAAATATTTTTGCAAAAATTTAACGGCAAGTTCATCCCAAGTGGTTATCGAATGAGGTGCATGTGAGTTCAGCCATGACTTTGCCTTATCCCTTAGTGAAAAAGGAAAAAGTCTTAGTCTTAATGCTTCATCACTCACACCTTGCAACTGAAAGGAATCGGTCATTTGTAAGAAAGATTTTAAGTGCGAGTGCGGATCCTCAGATGGTGATCCCCCAAATTGACCCATGGCTTGGATCATTTGGAACATCACCGGTTTGAGTTCAAAGTGGTTTGTTTCAAGATTGGGCCTTCTAATCCTGGAGCTTAAATCACTGACTCCGGAAGTAGCATAGTCTCGTATTTTTCGATCTCTGCTATCGGCAATCGTCACTGTGGTCTCCACTACAGGTGGCGGTACTGCAGCCATGTTCACAGTGGGGATCACAGGGGGTTGTCGATTTTTGTTTCTGCGTCTTTTCCGAAAAGTTTTCTCTATTTCAAGATCGATTGGTAACAAAGGTCCGTGTTGTTGCCTTGGCATACAACACGAACGGTGCTAGAAAAACGAGTTACTCGGGCTTGAACAAAAACTAATGTCTTGAGATTTAAAAATCACGCCAGTCCCCGGCAACGGCGCCAAAAACTTGACACGTGTGAATGGTACATGCAAAATAAACCACAGCGGGTTGTAATCTGTCCACAGTGGGCAGCGCAAGTGTACACTGTCCACTATGATCGTCACGGCAAGTAATAATCGGTAAAATACCGGAATCGTATCCACAGAGACTGGGCTATCAAGACAATTCGGTTCTCATGAGCTCCTTTTACAAGTTTCGATTAGAGAGAAAAATAATATCTTGAGTTGGTTTGGTGAAATAACTACTTTTAACGATTTTACTAAAGATTTAAAAGATGGAATGTAGGTTAGATTTATCCTAGATTTTATAGTAAATACTTGATCTCAAAAAGTGATCCTAGTAATTGAAGTCGGTCTTTTCGCTAGAAAAGCCCGGTTACAAAATACTGACACTGTTAAGTAAAAATCCCATACTAGTTGTACTTGTTGTTTTGTCAATGGTAATCTCAGAATGGACCCTCTCGGGCCTCGATGGAATGTGTAGATACAAATACTCTAAGTGTTTTACATACACAAATTAGCTTGTCTACTACTCCAGTGGGGAGAGATTAGCTCACTGTGCTGACCTCACTCTCGTAAGTGTCATAAGAATTCTTTCGAACTCCCTAGCATTATTCAAGCTCGTGTCACTACGTTCTACCCATTTCTGAGTTGAGAACTAGACTTTTAGATCCTTACAAGTGATCGGCTTGTTCGCATCCTTGGGGTATAATCGAGAATGAATAACCAAAACAACAAATATTCTAAGTATAAAATCTAGGTACTTCTCTTGCCTACATCCCAAAGGATGTTTAGCCTAGCATAACTGAAGTAAATAAAACACAAGATGAAGATTTAGACATGATTGAAAAAGTGACTTTGAATTACTGCTCACAGTGGGGAACGTAAGTTGCCCAATGTTCGAGAACTACAACTGAAAGTTAAACTAGAACTTTAAAAACACCAGAAATTAAAGTTACACTACTGCAGAAAATTAAAACTAACAATTGTTCTAAACTTGAGAGAATTTTAGTCTACAAACTAAGATGCTTGCTAAAATTAAAGATTGACAATTGATTGATGATGATCCATTTAATGACCCAAGCCCTTCCTTTTATACACCAAGGAAAGAGCTTGGGTAATACCCAATGAGATCTTTTGACTTTGCATCAGCTGAATTATGGGAGCACAAGGACCATTTGTGCCCCATGTTTCTTCTTTAACCAAGGGCTTGATGCTTCTAACCATGGGACTCTTCAAAAAGTTGACTTCTAGGCTCTTAGGTATGAATATTAAATTCACTTTGCCATCTTCTTTAGGAGCAAGCCTAGAATAAAATAATCCCCATGCTTGTACTTGTTACTGAACCTTCTAACTGCCCCCACCATGCTGTCTAACTCAGATTTCTTCTTTTTGTCTTTTCCAGCGGCAGCAGTGGGGAACCGGAGTGAGCACTGTTCACGTCACTGTAGATAAAACGTGAAAACTACCCAAAATCCACCAAATAATTTATTAAACACAAAGGTTTACTCCATTTGCTCATTTTCGACATTTATACTAAGAATGGGGGTTTTTGAGAGGCGGAATGGCTAAATTTGACAAAATAAAATCCGAAATTCAAAGAAATAATAACTCTATAAATAGAGTTATCAACGGCCATACTAACAGTTAACAATCAACAACCGTTTTCTTTGTTTCATTAATGCAGGTCTAAGAGCAACCATAGCACAACGGTCATAACGAACGAGCTCTTAATGACAGTTAAAGACCCGACATCGGTTACAAATCAGTCATCAAGACGCATTTAATGCTACCTCAAGCTATATATAGGCTTGCGCCATACGTCGAAGGAGAGCTACGCATTCAGATATACACAACCGAACAAAAACACTCAAGAACAACACATTCTACAATTCAACGCAATACAACATTAATAATCTGAGCATTCAAACACACATCGCTTACGCAAGATTCGCACGACAACAGTTCGATTCGCATGACAATAGTCTATTTCGCACGATTTATCGCACGACACACAACTTTAGTTTACAATTAAGTTTACTTTGTCTTTTGTTGTAATCTATTGTACTTACGAAACTTGTTACCAAAGGATTTCGCCCCTGTTTGGCGGTCATAGTGCACTGTCGACTTTCCCAAGTCGGCCGTGGTTTTTTTCCTAGTTTGGGTATTCCGCGTCACCAATTCTCCTGTCTTATTTTCTTTCTGTTTGCGATTGTGTTGTTTGTCTTCAGATCCCTTTCTTTAGTTGTTAAAGCTCCATATCGACCTTAAGTTATCATTTGGGTGATTTTTGGCATTAACAGTTTGGCGCCCACCATGGGGCCCCATCTAGAGAAAATCTCAAGCCAAGCATACATCGCTCTAACGATCTTGTAAAGTTTGTTGTTTTCAGGAAAAATGGCGAACCACCAGAATCCAATCGCTCAACTGCAGGTGGAACTAAATGCTGCACGAAGTCAGATCCAAGCCTTGAACGAGCAGAATCAAAGGGCAGCCGCAGAAATTGCCTCCCTAAGGAACCCAACAGTCGGCAACTCCTTTGGACCTCAGAACGGTCCCCGACCTTCTTCTGGTGTACCTTTTTTAAGGCCACCATTCCAAGCAGGTCCAGGGCCATTTGTCAACAATCCTTCCTCAGGACAATTTCCTTCGCAGCATTGAGGCCGCCACTATTGTACAATGGAGCAGTACCATATCATATCCCGATGGTCCCACAACCAACAATGACGATCCCCATGAAATTACCCTTTAATGGAGAAGCCAATGGGTCATCATACGGAAACGGTTTTCATGCGATGGTCGGCATGACATCTCAAGATTCGGGAGTCATTCCACCGACAGGTACATTCTCCAATCCAGACGATCCAGTCGCCCGACGACTGAGACTTCTGGAAGATCAGAACGAGAAGATGTTATCGCTACTCTAAAAATTACCTGGTGCTGCCGTCCATGTCAACGTCGAACCCCTCACAGGATTCCAAGAATCACCTTTCGTCGACGAAATCGCAAATGTCGACGTCCCGAAGATATACAATATTCCTGCTTTTACGCCCAAGTATTCATGAATAACTGATCCAACGGAGCATATCGTTCAATATAAGCAACTGATGTGGACTACGTCGATCCCTCATCAGTACCAAGAAATATGCATGTGCAAAAGCTTTGGCGCGACTCTTACATGTGCTGCTCTCCAATGGTTGATCAATCTCAAACCCAAGTCCATCAGCAACTTCGCCAGTAATACGTCGCAAGATGGAGAAACAGTAGTCGCAAGATGGAGAAGAAGACCAGTGACCTGTACTACGTCGTCCAAAAACCTAGGGAATCCAACTGCAGTTACTTCAACCGTTTCAATGCAGAAATGATCAACATCCGAAACTGTGACGTCAAAACTGCCATCGAGGCCTACAAGCAAGGTCTTGACGACGACAGTTCGGGATTGTACGTCGATCTTACAAAGTACCCGCCAGAAAACTTTGAGGACGTCCGAGCTAGGACATTGGCTTACATGAGGGTAGAAGACGACGTGGCCTTTCGTCGTAAGCATTCTACCGACAAGAAAGTCGCTTGGAGTAAAGAAACCCAATTTCAAATCCAATATGAACGTCAAAACAGAGCCTACACGCCAGATATCGAACGTCCAGTTCGACAAGAAAAAGAACGATTCTACATCGAAATTTCCTCAATATCCTAAGATCTCTTCTTACAGATTCAAGGGAACATCGAAAGACTTAGTTGAAGCTCTCCGGAATATCCAGTCGACAATTCGATGGCCCAAGAAGAGCGACAAAGACGATGCCAAAAAAGATAAGACCAAGTGGTGTGACTTTCACAGCGACCACGGTCATACGACAGACAATTGTCTAGCATTACAGAAAGAGTTTCCTTAGATCGTTCCCAAGGGCCACCTCCAAGGTTTGATTGATAAAGAATCAGCGCCTGATAACAATGTAAGACCAGCATCCTCTGTCCATGCAAAAGTTGTCAAATGCATGACAGGAGGATCCGACGTCTGTGGCTTAACATACTCAACAGCCAAATGGCATACCAGTCAGACATCGGGTGAATGTCCTATTCCTCGGTCATCACGACCGAAACAAGAGTTGGAACTGGAGGCGATGACCATTACATTCGATCAGAACGACCTCCAGGACAGCTGGCAGAAACATCACGACAGATTGATTATCCAGCTTACCATCGGCAACTGTTCGACCAAAAGTGTCTTGGTCGACGGAGGCATTTCACCCATTATCATCTTCTTGAGCACGATTAAAGCAACGAACATCGATAAATCAGAGCTCACTCATCGTTTGACGACTCTAGTAGGATTCAATGGGGATACGACCAACACTCTGGGCGAAATCGTCCTCCCAGTATATGCTAAAGGGGTCAACAGGCAAACGAAGTTTAACGTTATCGACTGTTCGTCATCATACATCGTTATTCTTGGTCGATCGTAGATCCACGATATGAAAGCGGTCCCCTCGACCTACCATCAGATTATTAAATTCCCGGCACCGCGGGGAGTACAAAAGATCAAAAGTGAACAAACGACCGCTCGAGATTGCTACAAGGCGACGTTGAAGCCCTAGAAAAAAGACATTTAGCAATTACAGATCCAGGACGTCCCTGATTCCTCTGATGACTATTTCCTGGAAGGAATCGTCTTAGACCAGGACAAGCCTGATCGAATCGTCTTTGTAGGGTCATCATTAGACCCCGTTGTAAAAGAGAAATCAATCTCTTTCCTACGAGAACATGCTGATTGTTTCGCTTGGACGCACGAAGACATGGCCGGTAAAAATCCCGACATCATCTCCCACAAGATGAACGTCGACCCATTGTTCAAACATATCAAGCAAAAGCGCTGCAAGTTCTCTCCTGAGCAAAACAAAGTGATCAATGACGAGGTCGACAACTTGCTTAAGACCGGAAAGATCAGAGAAGTAAAATACCCCGACGGGCTGCCAAAGTCGTGGTCGTTGTTAATGCCAAAAATCGCACCAAAGGGACAACTTAAGGTCGATGTGGACTTTAACAACTAAAGAAAGGAATCGTTCGACAAAGGCGTGCGACAAAGACAAAAATGTAAATGAGACAGAGGATTTGATGACGCAGGAAAAACCTCAACGAGGAAAAAACCTACGGACGACTGTAGAAGTCGTTGCTGCACTATGGTCGCCAATTAGGGGCGATGTCCTTGGTGTTCTGGGTGTCGATCGTACAGAGATTACAATACAAATGAAGGGAAATACTTCGAAATGTAAAGTACAAGTGTTTGAAATGTAAAAACAGTGTGCGTCGTGTGTGAAAACAATGTGTAAACTGTTGGTCAAGAGTGAAAGTCGTGCGTCGAGAGCGATCTTCTATGAATGATATCTTTGCTTCGAATGAATATTATTCCAGTGTTTGCGTTTGCTTCTGTTGTTCGATGTTCGGTCCTCTTGTTTTATCTCTCTTCCTGTATTATTCGATGTCTTGAAACTGAGGATTGAACTTGGGATTTATAGTCTTCAGATGATTTTAATTGAATCATTAAGATCTTTGATGATTGTTGTAACGGTCGTCGTCTTCAATGTGGGATTAGATGCTCATAACTGATTTTGTCGGTTATAGCCGTTGTCCATTAATGACTTTGACTCCTGCATTAATCACTGAACAAATATAACAGTCGTATAACGCGTTAGTCGGCGTCTCATGATTCTACGCGAAGTAGGCGACGTCGAGGTCGAGTGTCGTGAGGAACTCTCGACTTACCTTTTAGGAGGGACGACAAAGGTTTTTTGGGTCTTTGTCGGGGCCTTATCTTAAAACAAGATATAGCTCATAACATGTGTCTTACCTTTTTTGGTCGTGGTCGAGACCTGTGAAATTTTGCCCAAACAGTTTGCCCCCAAAATTTGAAAGTAGGATGGCAAATTCGAATTTTAAAATTTTCTTGTTGGGTGTTCAGGGTTTTGTGTTGAAAAATACGTTGGTTGTCTCGGAACCGGATTGGTTCAATTTTAACTGAACGAGAAGTCGAAGAGAAAACGAGGTCGTGACGTCATACTGACGCACGATTGTGCTTACCAGCTGTCTTTGACAGGTGTCAACGATCCATGTGGCTATATGAAAAGACGAGGACGTGTGGCAATCATCAAGGGATTCGATCGTTTTCATAAATAGAGACCTCAATGGGTCTATTATGTTTTACGATTTCAAATAGTCTCAAGCGAAGATTTCCTCTCGATCTTCTTGCTGTTCTTTGCCCGATCATTACTAATCCTGTGAGAATCTGCGACTCAGTTAGGATTTTCGAGATCTTAGAGCGCTTATATATAAGGTACGATTTTTTTGATTTCTCCAATATGTTTTTAGAGGTGTCGATGGACCCTGAGAGCAATATTCAAGAACAGTCGGATCTTGATGACTTTAGGAGGTTAGCTAAAATCCCTGCGTGGGTCGAATTAATTTGCGCAGGTCAGATTCGATCGAACGAATGTCCCGAGGGTTATATCGTGATATACGAATATCCCTTTAAGATTGGCTTTGAATGGCCCTACTCACCTCTAGTTAAGGCTTTTATGCTAGAATTTGACTTAGCACCGGGTCAGCTAATGCCCCAGTTTTGGCGAGTTGTACAAGTGATCGAGCGTGTCACTAAGAATTGGGAATCTCCCATGAATGTACGTGACCTCCTTTTGGCTTATCAAGCCAAGAAGGATGGGAGTCATCGCTACAGTTTATACTCTAGACTTAAAGGTGATCGGGTTCTGGTCCGTAGGACCACTGTGAACGATCGCGGGTGGAAGACTCGGTACGCATTTGTGCGTAAGTCGACCCTTGACTCTGAGAGTGATTGGATTAGGGCCAACTGGAATACATTGGGTGAGCTTTGTATTTTTTTGTTGTCTGTCGTCTGCGTTTTTTGGTTTTTAACTTGTTTTTTATATGTCGACAGCCATAAAGTTCGAGGACGTGAAGCCTTACGCTAATTCTCAAGCAAAGATCGACGCGTTCTTAGAGTTCAGCACTGGGGAACGGTCGTTTGTCGTACGACAACTGGTGGACGACGACGAGGATTTAGTATACTTAGGAGAAAATCAGGGGGAGAAACGTGAGGAAGAAGGGGAGTCGAAAGAAGAAAGAGAGATGACTGGTAAGCGTACCTTCTTATTTCTTTCTGTGTTAATTCGATTCTTCTTCCCTTGATTTTCATAATTTTTATTCTTCTGTGGTTTCCAGGGGAGTCTCAACCACGGATGCCGCGTGTCTCTGCTAAAAGAGCAGCTGAGCTCGAGCTTGCTCGTAAGGGCAAGGAGCAGAGGCGGAAGCTTATGTCCGCTGGTCCAGATGTTCCGAAGAAGACGCGGACGACAATTCCGAGGGAACCGTCTTCGGGAGTTCACGACTCGTCTAGAGTCGTTATGCCTGAGAAGGCGAAGGTCGCATCGCCCAAGAAGTCGTCTTCTGATGCGATCGCTGCGACACCTATTAGTTCTGAGCCTCCGGCGGAAACAACGAAGTCCCCGTCAGCCACGTCGGATCCTTTGTCGGCCGGCAAGGGCAAGGATCAGCCGACGGGAGGGGCTAAGGTCACGACGGTTAATTTTACATTGCCGTCGGACTTTATGGCCAGCAGTGTCCTGGACGGGACGAACCTATTTCCTCACCTGGGGAAATATCTGCTCCCTTCTTTTAGGGAGCGTTTCGTGGGATTTCTATCGAGGAGACGGGAGCTCATGTCGTCGGGCTGGCTTTCATGGTAAGTCTTTCTTTCAAGACTTGGTTCGTTTGTCGGTGTCGTTGTTCGTTGTCAGTGTCGTTGGTCGTTGTCGTATGTTTATTTACAATATTTGTTTTATGATTTTGTAGGTGTTCCAGGCTTCCCTAGCTTTGCGGGGTGAGAGAATGAAGATAAAGGATCTAATGTATATTGCGCACGAGAGGGAGAACGTGGCGTTGGATAGGGCGAAGGTTGTCGCAGAGCGTGAAGAGGCTCTGTCAAAATGTCTCGATGACACCTTGAAACATCTAGAGGCCGTCGGACGTGCAAAGGATGAGGCCAATCATCGCTTGACACATACCCTGTCCATGGTTGCCGATCAGAGGGAGGAGATGGACAAGGTTAAGGAATCCTTGGCTGCGATTACAAAGGAAGCTGAGGATTCTAAGTCCAAGGTGGAGAGTCTGGAGAAAGAGGTGCAAGCTGCTAAGGACGAGGGTAAGTCCGTTTTTGCTATAGCTCGCCTTACTGCTAGGGCAGCGATCATGAGGCGACATCTATTGGGGAAGGATCCTCTTGCTTCGGCGTCGGAAGAGCTCGATATTTACTTGAAGGGAGTCGGGACTGTGAGAGACCTTGATTCGGATGACGAGAAGGACGTCGAGGAGGAGGTGGTAGACGAAGGTCTTCAGGGCGGGACCTCAGGCAAGGATGCGACTGATGCCCCTCCTCAAATCTAACCGCAAAAATTCTTTACTTTTGTTTTTATCGATCGACCGTTGGTGGTCGAGATGTAATTGACGGTTTATTCGGTGAATGAAATTGGGCTTCTTTTGAACTTGCGCTTTATCAAATATCACATCGACTGTCAAATTCATAAAAAATATACAAGGAATCATGTGACTTAGGCATCTATTGTAAAACAATAACTAGAACGTAAGCAAATAGACTTTTAAATCGTGTATATAAATATAAGCACATGCGACTAAAGCATACATTCGGAGTATGAATTTTTTTTCTAAGTCAAGAAACTTAGATCATGAGATTGCTAGACCTCGCGATCGTACGACTAAGTCGTGCGATTAATTCGAATCGTGTGCCCCTGTAGAAGGATGATCAAGTCATAAACCTGATCGTTTATGTCGTGCGACCTTGCGAAACTAGAGTCGTTTGATTATTGTCGTGCGATTCTGCGGAATAAACAATGTCAGAGGTTGGTCGTTGGCTAACCAACGACCCTCCGATGCTTAAGTCAGTAACTGCCGTTGTTAAAAAATCGTATGAAAAAAAAGAAAAGGGTTTAGAAGACGTGTCTTTTCTGACGCGTCGTGCCCAACTGCGTGGGACGTCTTGATTATTGCTACCATCTTACCCCTTTGTGGCGATTTTAAGACGATACACTAAATGTCGTCGTGAATCACCACAATAGAAGGTCTATTTTCGCGGCTTCAGGGTGGTTTTATAGCAATCACGAGCGACTTTCGGCTCACTTTTTATCTCCTGGATTCCCCACGGCGTAGGGAACTTCAGAGTCTGATGATACGTCGAGGGAACGGCCTTCATCTCATGGATCCTTGGTCGGCATAAAATGATGTTATAAGCCGACGCACAGTCGATGACGCTGAACTTGGTCTGCTTGTTGATTCCTCCGGCGTAGACTGGCAAGACGATATCTCCATAGGTGCTCGTCGCTTCTCCATTGAAACCGACCAAAGTTGTCGAACGTCGGGTGATTTCCGAGCGATTGATTCCCATGGCCTTGATGGTGTCAAGGAAGATGACGTTCGCTGAACTGCCCCCATCGACCAAGACTCGTCGAGTTAAGCAATTACCAATCGTGAGTTGAATGATCAACCCGTCATGATGTTTCTGGTACGAGTCGCCGAGGTCATCTTGGTCGAATACGATCTTCATAGCTTCCAACTCCAGATCTCCTTTAGGCCTTGATGAACGCGGAATAGGCCGATCGTCAGACGCTTGACTGGCGTGACGTTTGGTCGTGAAGTACGTCAGACCACATACGTCGGAACCACCGGTGATACAATTGACGACTTTCGCATGCTCGGGGGTTGATGGTCAATGGTCGCTAGTTGGAGTAACGACGTCATCGATGATATCTTTGAGATTTCCTATCGGGACATGATACGCTAGTTCCTTTTTGAGAGCTATGCAATCATCCGTCGCGTGACCATGGTCGACATGAAAGTCACACCATTTAGATTTGTCTTTCTTAGTGTCGTCCTGATCGGACTTCTTTGGCCAACGAATAGTCGCCTGGGCGGTCTTCAGAGCTTCTACCAAATCTTTAGTGGAACCTTTGAATCCATAAGAGGATATCTTGGGGTACTGAGGAAATTTGGTCGCAGTCTTAGCCACCGCTTTCGTCTTGAATCGGACGTTCGAGATCAGGCGCGCGGGCTCTATTTTGGAAATTGCTTTTGTCTTAAACTCGGGCTTTTTCACACCTAACGACCTTTTGTTGTCGGTATGCTTGCGACGAAAGGAAGCGTCGTCCTCTACTCTCATGTATGTTAGGGTTCGAGCTCGAACATCTTCAAAATTCTCCGGAGGATACTTGGTCAGGTCAATGTATAAACCTGAGCTGTCGTCCAGACCACACATATAAGCTTCAATTGCAGTCTTGACGTCACAATTGCGAATGCTGATCATCTCCGCATTGAATCGATTGAAATAACTGCGGATAGACTCACTGGTCTTCTGCACGACGTAATACAGGTCACTGGTCTGCTTCTCCATCTTGCGACTGCTGGCGAATTGCTGGGAGAATTGGTTGACCAATTCAGCGAACGACCCGCTGGACTTGGATTTGAGATTGATCAACCATTGGAGAGCAGGACTGGTGAGAGTCGTATCGAAGCTTTTGCACATACAGACCTCTTGATACATGTGTGGGATCGAGATCGTCTACATGAGCTGCTTATACTGCGCGACCTGCTCTGTTGGATCAGTCACTCCCGAATACTTGGGCGTGAAGGTGGGGACGTTGTACTTCTTCGGGACCTCGATGGTCGTGATCTCATCGATAAAGAGTGACGCCTGAAATCCTGATCGAGGTTCGACATCAACGGGCACGGCTGCCCCAAGTAGCTTGGCGAGCAAAGAGAGGACGCGCTCGTTCTGATCTTCTAGCATTTTCAATCGCTGGGCGACGGGGTCATTGGGGTCGAGATTTGCCCTTGCTTGCGGATTGATTCCTGAACTGGTGCCATTGCCATGCGACGACCCATTGGCGTCTCCGTTGAAAGGAACAAAATACGGCTGCGACCCATTCTGAAATGGCTGCGACTCATTCTAAAATGGCTGCGATCCATTCTGAATTGGTTGCGATCCATTTTGAAATGGCTGCGACCCATTCTGAAATGGCTGAGATCCATTCTGAAATGGCTGCGATCCATTCTGCATGGGTGGTGGCCTTATATGCTGAGGAGGAACCGTCCCGAACTGGGGATTTGGATTGAACGGTCCCGGCTGCTGGTTCTGCATGAACGGACCTGGATGCTGATTCTGAGCGAACGGACCTGATCCTGGACCTGGATTATGCGCGAATGGTCGAGGACCATTCCGATCGAACGATCCTTGGCCTGGATTCTGAACGAATGGCGTAGGACCATTTTGAGGTCCACAGGGATTCCTTAGTCGTGCGATCTCCTCAGCTGCTCTGCGACTTTGCTCTGCCATGGCGTTGATTTGATTTCGAGCGACTTCGAGCTCCTGGTACATCTTGGCAATGACATGCTGCTGATCTCCAGGGGCTGCCATTTTCCTGAAACAGAGAACAAAGAAAACTCCAAGAAACCGTTAGTAAAACGCACGCTTGTCGAAGATTTTCTCTAGATGAGGTCCCACGGATGGCGCCAAACTGTTAATGCCAAAAATTGCACCAAACGGACAACTTAAGGTCGATGTGGACTTTAACAACTAAAGAAAGGAATCGTTCGACAAAGGCGTGCGACAAAGACAAAAATGTAAATGAGACAGAGGATTTGATGACGCAGGAAAAACCTCAACGAGGAAAAAACCTGCGGACGACTGTGGAAGTCATTGCTGCACTATGGTCGCCAATTAGGGGCGATGTCCTTGGTGTTCCGGGTGTCGATCGTACAGAGATTACAATCCAAATGATAGGAAAGACTTCGAAATGTAAAGTACAAGTGTTTGAAATGTAAAAACAGTGTGCGTCGTGTGTGAAAACAATGTGTAAACTATTGGTCGAGAGTGAAAGTCGTGCGTCGAGAGCGATCTTCTATGAATGATCTCTTTGCTTCGAATGAATATTCTTCGAGTGTTTGCGTTTACTTCTATTGTTCGATGTTCGGTCCTCTTGTTCTATACCTCTTCCTGTATTATTCGATGTCTTGAAACTGAGGATTGAACTTGGGATTTATAGTCTTCGGATGATTTTAATTGAATCATTAAGATCTTTGATGATTGTTGTAATGGTCGTCGTCTTCAATGTGGGATTAGAAGCTCATAACTGATTTCGTCGGTTATAGTCGTTGTCCATTAATGACTTTGACTCTTGCATTAATCACTGAACAAATATAACAGTCGTATAACGCGTTAGTCGGCCGAGGTCGCATGATTCTACGCGACGGTCGTGCGAAGTAGGCGACGTCGAGGTCGAGTGTCGTGAGGAACTCTCGACTTACCTTTTAGGAGGGACGACGGAGGTTTTTTGGGTCTTTGTCGGGGCCTTATCTTAATACAAGATATAGCTCATAACATGTGTCTTACCTTTTCTGGTCGTGGTCGAGACCTGTGAAATTTTGCCCAAACAGTCGTATAGAAGAAAAAAAGGGAAGTGGCGAGTGTGCATCGACTTCACAGACCTCAACAAGGCTTGGCCCAAAGATCCATTCCCACTACCCCACTTAGATGCTATGGTCGACGCAACTGGACATAAACTATTAACGTTCATGGATGCTTACTCCGGATACAATCAGATCCTGATGCATGACGACGACCAAGAAAAGACTGCTTTTATGACAGATAAAGGCATCTACTGCTACAAAGTCATGCCTTTCGGCTTGAAAAACGCAGGATCAACCTACCAGAGACTGGTCAATAAGATGTTCAAGGAACACCTTGGCGACACGATGGAAGTCTACATCGACGACACACTCGTCAAATCCAAACATGTGATCGATCACGTCGATCATCTGAAGAAATCTTTTGACATCCTTCAACAATATCAGATGAAGCTAATCCTACGAAATGTTCCTTAGAAATCAGCGCCGAGAAATTTCTAGGATACATGGTCACACGACAAGGAATAGAGGAAAATTCTGATCAGATCAAAGCTTTGGTAAGCATCAAATCGCCCTGAAACTTCAAGGAAGTCGAGCAACTCACAGGTCGCATAGCGGCACTGAATTGGTTTATGTGATCGTCCGATAAATGCCATCTGTTCTACAACGTCTTAAGAAAGAACAAAGGCTTCAATTGGACGGACGACCATGAATAAGCGCTACAAAAGCTGAAAGAGTACATGATAGCTCCGCCCCTGCTTTTAAAACCAAAGGACCACGAGGTCCTACAGCTGTATCTCGCCGTAAGTCCTCACTCAGTAAGCTCCGTCTTAACTAGAGAGGACGACAAGCAACAATTGCCAATTTACTACATTAGTAAATCTCTGCTGGATGCCGAAACACGATATACGTCTATGGAAAAACTGCAACTATCGTTATGACAGCCGCTAAAACGTTACGACACTACTTCGAATCTCATCCCATCACTGTCGTGACTAACTTTCCTCTCAAGTCTGTTTTGAGAAAACCTGAATTAACAGGACGACTAGCGAAACAGAGCATCTACCTCAGCAGTTACGACATCGATTTTAAGCCTCGTACGGCGATGAAATCTCAAGTCCTAGCTGATTTCGTCGCCGATTTTAGTCCTGAACTAGAGAAGGAAGCACAAGATGAAACCTATACTGTGGAGACTATAAACGACGTGACCTGGATACTCCACGTCGATGGTTCTTCAAACGCCAGAGGAGCAGGTCTTGGTGTCATCTTAAAGTCACCACAGGGGGGCAAGATGGTGTACTCCATACGATGTGATTTCAAAGCTACCAACAACGAAGCAGAATACGAAGCCCTGATCGTGGGCATGAGCATGGCTCACGACCCGGGGGCAACCGGGCTTCACGTCAGAAGCGACTCCCTATTGTTCATAAACTAAATGAATGGAGAATTTGCAGGAAAAGATTCCAAGATGACAGCCTATCTCAGGATAGCTAAGGAAAAATCAAAGATATTTGATCCGTTCTCAATCGAACAGATCCCCAGAGATCAAAACACTCAGGCCGACACATTAGCAAATATTGGATCAACACTTAATAAGTCATCGTTCGACGCTATCCCCATGATCCACCTAGCAGCCTCGTCCATCGAGGGCTCCTAGAATATTTATGCTCTCGACGAAGAAAATAGTTGGTCGTACGACATCAAGAATTATCTTATGCACGACCAACTGCCCGACGATATAATGGAAGCTTGAAAAACTCGGTTCAAAGCTTCAAGATATCTTATTATCGGCGATAGACTTTATCGGTGACCATCGACATGTCTGAACCTGAGATATATCGATATCCGAGAACATGTGCAAAACATTCTGAAAGAAATGCACGATGGTGAATGTGGTAACCATTCTGGTGGTCGCAGTCTTGCGAATCGTATCTCTTGACAAGGCTATTATTGGCCGACCTTAAGGCAAGACGCCACCAGGAATGTCCAAAGCTGCGACTCATGTCAACGACACTCAGGTATGATACACCAGCCTTCTGAACCTTTACATACGACGTTAGTCCCATGGCCCTTCATGAGATGGGGAATGGATATTGTCGGTAAGCTACCTCCTGCCCCAGGGCATAATGTCTTTCTGTTAGTCCTTACAGATTATTTTTCCAAATGGATAGAAGCAGCGACCTACTCCCAGGTTCGGGACAAAGAGGTCATCTCTTTTATCCAAACTAACATTATATGTAGGTTCGGAATTCCTCCCGAGATCGTGTGTGACAACGGGTCACAATTCATAAGTGATCGTACACAATAATTCTGTGAGGATCGTAATATCAAACTTACGACCTCAACCCCACGTTACCCACAGTCTAACGGTCTTGTAGAATCGAGCAACAAAGTTATCATCAGTTCGATAAAGAAAAGACTCAAGGCCGCAAAAGGAAGATGGGTCGAAGAACTCCCATCGGTCCTATGGGCCAATCGTACGACACCGCAGACATCAACAGGACAGACGCCGTTGTCGTTGGTCTACGGCTGTGAAGCCGTCTTACCTATCGAGACGCAGCTCCCGACATCGAGACATACATCTATCGACCACAATTTGGTGGACCTAAGCTACGATCTCGACGCTCTCGAGGAGCTAAGAGAAGCTGCCTTAATAAAAATGGCATCACATGGACAAATCGTCGAACGACATTTTAACAAAAATGTTAAAATCAAAGTCTTTCAGGAAGGTGACTTTGTCTTATGACGAGTCTTCCAGAACACCAAGGAGCCAAACTCAGGTAAACTATCCACTAAGGGGGAAGGACCCTATCGCATATCTGAAGTCGTAGGAAAAGGTGCTTACAGGCTCCAAACCCTTGACAACCAAGACATCCTACATAGCTGGAACGCAATACACCTAAAGAAATACTTCGTTTGAAATTTTTCCTTACGATTTATTTCTCTCAACGATACTGACTCGAGCATCGGAGGGTCGTTGGTCTTACCAACGACCACCCCCGAATTTTACATTGCAGGGCCGCAGGATCGCATGAACGCCAGTCTTACGACCTACGTCGAAAGAAATGAAGTCTCATTGACTAATATGTCACGACTGTTAAGTCACGACCGCATTATGAACCTTACGACCCATATCATGATTACGAAAAGCATCTTACAGTCTAAGTCTTGGGATATAAGTCCTATGGCTTTATTTTATACTTAGAAAACTTTTATTGGCCTCGATCGCTGTTTGGGTAAAATTTCACCAGTCTCGACCACGACCAAGATAGGAAAAACATTTATTATACTTTTTTCATAACAAGGTAGAATCATAATACTTTATCCCCTGATCAAAGTTGAAATCGAAAGTTAATCACCTCACGACACTCGACCATAACGTCGTCTAGCTCACACGACCGTCGCATGGAATCTAGTGACCTCGACCGACTAACGTACGTTATTTCTGTTATATTTTCGCAGTTTAAATGCAGTAATCAATGTCATTAATGACCAACGACTATAACCGACGAAGGCCTTTATGAGCAATAAACTCAGCGGCCGTTATGACAGTTATCAGAGGATTTTATGGAAACATTTAATGCACTCGAAGACTATAAATACAAAGGCAATCCTCATTCTACGGATCATCGAACACACACCTTGAATCAACTGATCTCCGAAGAACACTTGAAGCAAAGAATTCTCTCTCGAAAGCTCGCTCTCGACGCACGATTCTCATGCACGACACTTAGTTTTTACACACGACGCACCAGTTTTTACATTCAATACACTTGTTACTTTACATTTAAAGTATTTTCTTTCACTCGTATTGTAATCTCTGTACGATCGACACTTGAAACATAAGGACATCACCCCTGTTTGGTGACCATAGTGCAACGACGACCCCAAAAGTCATCCGCGGGTTTTTTCCTTGTTGAGGTTTTTCCCACGTCATCAAAATCTTCGTCTCATTTACATTTTTCTGTCTTTGTCGTACGCTTTGTCGAAAATTCCTATTCTTTAGTTGTTAAGCTCCACAATCAACCTTAAGTTATCCTTCTGGACAATTTTTGGCATTAACAGTTTGGCGCCCACCGTGGGGCCCCATCTAGAGAAAATCTTCGACAAACGTACGTCCTACTAACGGTTTCTTGGAGTTTCCTCTTTTTTCTCTATTTCAAGAAAATGGCAGCCAATGGAAACCCATAGCAAGTCATCGCTAAGATGCATAAGGAGCTTGAGAATGCGCGCCGGCATATCGATGCCCTCACTGATCAAAGTCGAATGGCAGCCCAAGAGATCGCGCGACTGAGAAATTCATTCGGACCACAGAACGGTCCTAGACTGTTCGGTCCTGTACCAGGAAGTTTGCATGTGCAAGAGTTTCGGGGTGGACCTCCAATGGTTGATTAACCTCAAACCCAAATCCATCGGGTCATTCGCCGAGTTAGTCAACCAGTTCTCCCAGCAATTCTCCAGTAGTCGCAAGATGGAGAAGCAGACCAGCGATTTGTACTATGTCGTGCAAAACGCTGGAGAGTCGATCCGGAGTTATTTTAATAGGTTCAATGCGGAGATGATTAGTGTCCGTAACTGTGACGTTAAGACCACGATCGAAGCCTACAAACATGGTCTAGACGATAGTTCGGAGATGATCTGACCAAGTATTCCCCAGAGAATTTCGAAGATGTCCGAGCTAGAACCCTTGCTTATATGAGGGTAGAAGACGACGCTGCCTTTCGTCGTAAGCACACCGACGATAAGAGATGTTTAAGTGTAAAGAAGCCACAGTTCAAGACAAGAGCAGTGTCCAAGCCAGAATCTGTGCGACGAATCTCGAATGTTCGATTCAAGACGAAAGCGGAGTTCAAAACCGCAACAAAATTCCCTCAGTACCCTAAGATACCCTCATACAGATTCAAAGGGACTACTAAGGATTTGGTTGAGGCCCTAAAAACCATCCAGACGACCATCCAGTGGCCGAAGAAGTCCGACCAGAGCGACGATAAGAAAGATAAATCAAAATGGTGCGACTTCCATGATGACAATGGTCATGTGACAGATGATTGCATAGCTCTCAAAAAAGAACTAGCATATCACATCTCGAAGGGCAATCTCAAAGCCATCATCGATGACGTCGTTACTCCAGCTAACGATGCTCGACCGCCAACTCCCGAGCATGCAAAGGTCGTCAACTGCATCATTGGTGGTTCCGACGAGTGCGGTCTGACGTATTCCGCTGCCAAACGTCATGCCAACCAGGCACCTGACGATCGTCCTATCCCGCGCTCATCAAGACCCAAAGGAGATATGGAGTTATAAGCCATGAAGATTTCATTCGACCAGGACGACCTCGGTGATTCGTATCGCAAGCATCATGACGGGTTGATCATTCAACTCACGATTGGTAATTGTTTAACCCGGCGAGTCTTGGTCAATGGAGGCAGTTCATCGGACGTCATCTTCCTTGATACCATCAAGGCCATGGGAATCTATCGATCGGAAATCACCCGACGCTCGACAACCTTGGTCGGTTTCAATGGAGACGGGACGAGCACCTTTGGAGAGATCACCTTGCCTGTCTATGCCGGAGGAATCAACAAGCAGACAAAGTTCAACGTCATTGATTGTTTGTTGTCCTATAACATCATCTTAGGTCGACCATGGATCCATGAAATGAAAGCCGTTCCCTCGATGTATCATCAAGCCATGAAGTTCCCTACGCCGTGGGGAATCCAGGAAATCAAAAGTGAGTCGAAAGTCGCCCGTGACTACTATAAGGACACCCTGAAGCCGCCGAAGTAGGCCATCTAGCAGTGACGGGTCGAGGAGGTCATCCTAGACCAGAGCAAGCCTGACCAAAAAATCTTTGTAAGTTCGTCTCTCGATCCCTGCCTTAAAGACAAGCTAATATCTTTTTACAGAAACAAGCTGATTGTTTTGCCTAGTCGCACGAAGACAATATCCTCAAGCCATAGAAAATTCGAGAAGGTAAGCTTTCCACCAAGTGGGAAGGTCCTTGTCGTATCTCAGAAGTCATGGGTAAAGATGTCTATCGACTTCGAACCCTCGACAATCGAGGTATCTCACGTAGCTGTAATGCAACACATCGAGGAAGGTATGTGTTAGGTTTAAATATGTCTTCAAGATTTAATATTCTTGATAAAGTCAATGTCAATGTATTAAGTCTTGTGAGAAAGTCAAAGCTAGCTTATTTCCTTAATAAGTCTTAGGGTATATAAGGCTTTTGTTTAGACTTTCTTTGTAAGGCTTTTGGACATAATTCTCATCTTGTAATAGAGAGCCGACATGAATACGATCTAAGCTTTCTCTCTCTACTCTCTCTCTCTAGATCTTGTATGGATTTCATGGTTGTTTGATTGTTTTGGGATTAACAATTGGTATCAGAGCAAGTTAATGAAGATCTGCTGAAGAAATTACACGAATCGAGATCAAAATTGTTAGGTTTTTGAGAGAAATCGATTGATTTTCTTGATTTTTTCAAGAAAATCTCTTTTTCTCAAATTCTTACATTTTTGAATTTGATTCGTCTGGATATCGTGTTCTTGGTGTTAGAAATCACTTTTGCAACAATTCTTGTTCAAGAATCGAGGGTTAATTTCAAGTTTTTGGAGGTCAATTTGAAGATCTTGGAGTTTTGTACAATTCGATCGGTTCTGTCTGGTTGAACATTCAGACATCGATTAAGTGGTTTTCAGCGAAATTGGTTCACCTATTCATGTTAGAAACTGATTATCTAACATCCCTGCAGATTTTGGTTGATTAATTCGGAGATTTGATCAGTTTTTGATGAATTTTTGAAGTTTGTGCCAGATTCAAAGTTTGCGCCAGTTCATCTGAAAATTTCAAGATTCTGTCCAAGTCTACTTTGCGCCACCAACGGGTAGCGCAAACTTTACTTTGCGCCATCAACGTGTAGCGCAAACCTCACTTTGCGCCATCAACGTGTAGCGCAAACCCCACTTTGCGCCAGCCTCTACTTTGCGCCATGGTCTTCTAGCGCAAACCTCACTTTGCGCCATGGTCATCTAGTGCAAACCTCACTTTGCGCCACCCTCGTCTCGCGCAAACCTCATTTTGAGAAAAAAATTTATACTGAAATTTTTTCTATAGTGTATTTCATACACTTTAAGAGTTTTTCAAGAAAAAGTTTTATATAATTTTTTTTTCTGATTGTTCATTTTCCGCAGGTTCAGTAGGTTTTTCATTATAAAGATCTTTTAATCGTCAAACGAACATGAACCGACTTCCAGTGCTGATCAAAGAATCTGATTTTGAACGATGGAGTGTTTCGTTCATCGATTTTATTGCGAGTAGAGAAAATGGAGAGAATATGATAAAATCATTCTCCGAAGATCCAATGAGCAGAAATAAAATGGAGAATGATTTTACTGAAGAAGAGATGAAAAGGTTGAAAGCTGATACGGAAGCTTCGTCCAACTTGATTCTTGCACTTCCAAAACACATCTACAAAAGTGTTGACTGTTTCAAACACAATACAATGATTATGTGGAACGAATTATCTAAGCGAATGTATGGATCTGAAGTTGCATTTACAAAGAGAAAGGAAGAAGAAAAGAAAGTTGAGAAAGAAGATAAGGAACTGAACATGCCAGAAGCTGAAAATGAAGATCTTAAGGAAAAGGTTATTGAGCTTACGAAGAAGCTGTCTGACATGGAAAAGTTGCTAAAAGAGGAAAGAGAAAAGTTCAGAAAAGAAAAAGCTGATCGTTTGAATGACAAAAAATACTATGCAAAGCAAATTCTTTCTCTTTCGCAGAAAGTTTCTGAACTTGAAAAGACTTCAAATTCTGGGAAGAAAGAAGTTGAAGAAAAGAAAGCACTTGAACTCCGATGCATAAAACTTTCGAAGCAAAATTCAGACTTTGAGAAGGTTTTATTTCTTGAAAAGGAGAAATTGGAGAAGGAAAGGCTTGAATTTGAAAATAAAAGGAAAGTCTTTGAAGCGAACAATGAGAAATTGTCAAAGCAAATTTCTGAGCTTCAAAAGGAATTAGATGAAGAAAGACAAGAGCTAGAAAAGAGGAAGAACGCAGAATTTCAAGCTAGGAGCGTCAAAGATGAATTTTCTGTTGAAAGGAAGATTTTTCAGCAAGAAATACGTAAACTGACAAAGAATTTGGCTGTGTTATCGACTGATATCATGAAGGAGCAGATTATTAAGTCTGATATTCAGAAGAAGCTTGCTTTTGTGACCAAGGAACGAAATGACTTAGCTTTCAAAGTGAAGTCATTTAACAAATCCAAAAGCTATTCAGAATGTCCGATTCGTCCTTCTAATCTCTCTTATGATCACTCAGTGGATAATTCTTCCAAGTCTCAATCTGCTGATCTTCCTGTATATAAGAAAGTCAACATGCAATGGAGAGTGAAAGGTACGATTCCTCAAAAAGATGTACCAAAATCATCTGTTCCCAACAAGAACACTAACCTGAAAGGTAAATCTTTTGCTAAACCTGATTCATTATTTTCCGCAAATTATTTAATCAGGTTTGCACAAAAGAATATTTGCTGTTCTTATTGTGGAACTAATGATTTTGTTAAAAATAATGATGCACAATTTTGGTATGGCACTTATCATTATCCTTCATATAGAGCTCCGCTTAACAAGTCAGGACCCAAGACCCGTTGGGTACCAAAATCTACTTAATCTGTTTTTGCAGATTTAGAAGCAAAGCGTTGAACTCTCGGAAGAAGATGTATCTGTGCTTCATATATGGTTTCTAAGCACATCAGTTTAGAACCCGGATTTCACCGTTTGTGGTTTCTGAATACATCAGTTCAGGACCCGTGCTTAAACGTTTTTGGTTTCTGAATACATCAGTTCAGGACTCGTGCTTAAACGTTTATGGCTTCTGGACAAATCAGTTCAGGACCCGTACTTCAATGGCTAAGACTTCTAAACAAATCAGTTTAGAACTCATACTTATCAGGTGATATCCTTAACTGTCACATCTTTCTGTTTCAAGGAACAAGTGGTGAAAGGTAACATTGCATTATGTTTTATCTTTACTGCTTGGAATGTTTGAATCTTTACAAATTTAATTCAATGAAGTGAATTTTTTTTCAACTTTCATTCAATGAATGAAATGTGTGTCAAGGGTGATTTTACAAGCGTTTTTGAATTATCTGAGTTACATCTGTTTCATCTTTCACTTCTGAAATAAATCGAAAGGTCAGCAAAACATTATTGAAATTATGCTGAATGCTCAAAATTATGAAAGTCTGAACTTATATAGAATATAATGCTCAAAAAGCCTTTTTGTCAGAATGATGGATGGAAACGAAAATATGGAGGAAGCACTATGTTTTAGAACCAAGTGATTGAGATGTTCAATGTTTTTAAATCTAATCATTTAGTTTGAAAGTTTGTGCCTGTGGCCTTTCTGGTTTGGGAGATTAAGTCCTAAGGGGTGCTCGACACCTAGTCCCTAAGGCCAACTGGTCTGGGATCGGCTGACCCAAATCCTTCTATAGAACCAGATGGAAAGCCATGTTTTACTGGTACAAATGGGTTTAAGATATATCGATGTGGCCTTTCTGGTTTGGGAAAGTTAGTTCCAAGGGGTGTTCGACACCTAGCCCTAAGACCAACTGGTCTGGGATTGGCTGACCCAAATCCTGCTATAGAACCAGTTAGAAAGTCATGTTTAACGGTGTATCTTATTCCTACTAAACTTTTTGATTAAAAGATGCCAATGTGCACAAAAGTAAGAGATGCCAATGAGCACAAAATCAAAAGATGCCAATGTGCACAAAATCAAAAGATGCCAATGAGCACACATCTCTTGAAACTTGGGGAAAATACAAGTCGCGATAAACCCGTAAATTTGTGAAAATTCTGATTTTGGACAAATAGTGTGAGTAGAGCAAACTATTCTTATATGTTTTAGAATTGCATATGCTTGTTGCTGATCATATTTCACATGCTAGCACACCAAATAGATTTAATAAAGGGGTTGAAACTGGACATTTTTAACTTGATATTCAATGATTTCTTGTATTTGAATCCAAACACATGCATTTGATTTCATTTGATTGAAAAATCTGTTAAATTTCATTAAGTTGGATTTTTTTTGTAAAGTTTTCAAATGATCAAATGGTAGTAGTTATAAAATGTAGTTCAATGAATTTTATTTTATTTGAATAAAGTTTTCAACTACTGTGCCTAAATGATATATATGCATATTTTCAGGGGGAGAAAACAAATTGCTCCAGAATTCTTATTTTGAGGGGGAGCAAGGTTATTCTTTAAGGAGGAGATTGTTAGTGATAATCAGAGACGCGACTGAAATTGAAGAAGGTTTTCGATGATCATGATGCTCACTTTCATCGAAAAAGGGGGATAAATGTTTAATTCAATTTCATGTCAAAGAGCTTTCAAGGCAAAGATTCAATTTCATGACAGGGGGAGAATTGTTTAAAGAAGATTCCGTCTTAAGATAGAAAAAGGGAGAGAATTCTTCTTCAAGAGTTTTAGAAAAATCGATTGATCATCTTTTTCAAGAAGATCTCTTTTTCTTAAACTTGTGCTATATGGTAAATATCCTTACTGAAGATTGAAGTTCTCAAGTCAAAGAAAGAAAAGGGGGAGAATTCTTCAAGAGTTTAGGAAAAATCGATTGATTATCTTGGTTTCTCAAGAAGATCTATTTTTCTTAGATTTGCGCTACATTGTATCAAAATGCCTTGTGTGAAGAATCAAGCTCTCCATTTCAAAGAAATAAAATCTCCGTCAGATCCCCGTCTGAAGATTTTGTGACAATTTGACTTTGACAAGCCAAGCCAAAGATTGTTGTTCTCAAATGTTTAAATCTTGAATCCAAGGGGGAGATTGTTAGGTTTAAATATGTCTTCAAGATTTAATATTCTTGATAAAGTCAATGTCAATGTATTAAGTCTTGTGAGAAAGTCAAAGCTAGCTTATTTCCTTAATAAGTCTTAGGGTATATAAGGCTTTTGTTTAGACTTTCTTTGTAAGGCTTTTGGACATAATTCTCATCTTGTAATAGAGAGCCGACATGAATACGATCTAAGCTGTCTCTCTCTACTCTCTCTATCTAGATCTTGTATGGATTTCATGGTTGTTTGATTGTTTTGGGATTAACAGTATGTCTTCTAAATCCTTTTCTATCTTTCATACGATTTTTTACCACGACGATTACTGACTTAAGCATCGAAGGGTCGTTGGCTAGCCAACGACTAACCTCTGACATTGTTTTATCGCAGACCGCACGACATAAGACTGCTAAGTCTACTACATGACTTTAATCTCGCAAGGTCACACGACATAAGTAATCAGGTCTATGACTTGATTATTCTATCACAGGGACACATGACTCATGTTTGTCGTACGATCTAGTTGTACGATCACAAGGTCTAATTTTCTTAACTTAGAAGAGTTTCATATTTTGAATGAGTACTTTGGTCGTATGTGCTTATGTTCACCCAGACGATCCGGAAGTATAATAGTCTTACGACTTATGTCATAATCATTGTATTACAGTGGATGCCTAAGTCGCACGTCTTCTTGTTAAATTTTTAATGAATTTTACGATTGATATCATATTTGCTTATGAAATGTAATGATACACAAGTTCAAAGGATAGATAAATTCATTTATCAAATTGTCGGTTACATTAGACGACTCGACCACCAACGGTCGAGCGATGAAAGAAAAACTAAGAAAAATCTTCTAAGTCTGAGGAGGATCGTCTGTCGCATCCTTGCCTGAGGCCTCGCCCTTAGAGCCTTCGTTCGCCTCCTCCTCCTCGGCCTCCTTCTCATCATCCGAGTCGAGGTCTCTTGCAGATCCAACTTCACTCAGGTAGAGGGCAAGCTCTTCCGACGCCGAGGCGAGAGGATTCTTCCTCGACATGTGTTGCCGCATTATAGCAGCACGTGCGGTCAGTCGAGCCAAGGCAAAGGTAGACGCAACATCGTCCTTGAGCTCCTTCACCTCTTTCTCCAAATCCGCCACCTTAGACTTGAAGTCTTCAGCTTCTTTCCCCTTCGTGGCTAAGGACTCCTTCGTCCTATCTAACTCCTCCCTTTGGTCATAGATTAAAGACATGGACTGCTTTAGACGAGAGTTCACCTCATCCCTTGGACGTCTGACAGCCTCCAATTCATCCAGGGCATCGCCGAGTTGTACCGACAAATCCTCGGCACGCACCAGGGCTGACTTCTCCCTTTCCAGCGCCGCGTCCTCTCTCTTAAGAGTAGAGGACACACGACCTTCAATCTTCGTTGTCTCGGCGTGCAAGGCCAAAGAAGACTGGAACGTCAGAAAAAACGTAAGACATATGTTAGTGAACGTTTGAGAAAGTTAAACAACGATAAAATAATCTAAGTCTTGAAAGAGAGACTTACCATGAACGCCAGTCCGGCAACATGCGCTCCCGTATCCTCGACGGAGACCCCTCAAAAATGCTTCTCGAAAGATGGGAGCTGATATTTCCCCAGACGAGGAAACAATTTCGTCCCGTCCAGGACATTGTCAACCAAGAAATCCGACGGCAACGTAAAGTTGTCCGTCGTGACTTCTTTCTCACCCTCTCCCGTCTTCGCGCCCTTGCCCTTGTTGGCCAACGAAGGGGTCGACGTGACAGTAGGGTACATCGTCGATTTCGCCGGATGCGCAGGGTCGGCGGGTGTCGCGTCAATCGCGTCAGAAGACGTCCTTGTCTTCTCGGCGGTTGCGATCGACGCCTTCGCCTTCTCAGGCGTGACGACTCTCGATGAGTCACTTACCTTCGAAGACGGTTCCCTCAGGACCATCGTCCTTGTCCTCTTTAGGACCCCCGACCCAGTTGTCGGGGCCTCCATCCTCTTTTCTCTCGCCTTATGAGCCAATTCGGCTTGGGCCGCCCTCTTGGCCATCGCAGACGACGCTCTCGGCTGGGATTTCCCTGTAAAACAAGAAAGGAAGAACGATTAAACAACTGAAGTGTTGGAAAGAGCAAGTCGAGCAGTGTAGGGTACACTTACCAGTCATCTCTACCTCCTCCTCTTTCTCCTCTTCCTCTTCTTTTTCTTCTTCATCCTCTGTCTTCTCTTCCTCCTCCTCTTCCTCTCGACTCCCCTGACGTCTCTCGCTCAAGAAGACTAAGTCGTCGTCTTCGACTATTAGATGACGTGTGACGAACGATCGATCGTCAGTGCTGATTTCCAGGAATTTCTCGATCTTAGCCCTAGAATCATCGTTGGGCTTCACTTTGTCGAACTTGATGTCTGAGAACATAAGGGAGAAGGTTAGTCGAGAAACAAAGCAATACAGGTAATACAAAACGCTCAACAATAGCTAAAACTCACCCGCCATGTTCCAACCGGACCTGATCCAGTCACTTTCGGGGTCCAGCGTCGCTACCCGTACGAACGCGTACCTGGTCTTCCATTTGCGGTCGTTGACCGCAGTTTTTAGAACCAAGGTACGGTCGCCCTTGTGCTTTGAAAACAGGCTGTAGCGACGGTATGTATCTTTCTTGACCTGGTAAGCCGTCAGCAGGTCCGTCACATTCATCGTTGACTCCCAGTTCAAGGTAAGTCGCTCGATGACCTGGATAACACGCCAGAACTGGGGCATCAGTTGCCCTGGCGAAAGGTCGAACTCACACATAAACGCCTTAGCTAAAGGCGGATATGGCCATTGAAATCCTATCTTAAATGGGTACTCGTATATCACGACGTACCCCTCTGAACACATTTCCGGTCGAATTTGACCGGGCTTGCTCATTGTAATCCCCGCAGGGATCTTCGCTAAACTTCTAAAATCGTCGAGATGTACTCCTAGGTTCTGTCGACATCGATAATCCTGTTAACAAAGTTTGTCGATCAGAAAAACCCCAAATGTCTCAATTCTTCCAAGGCTTCCTAGCTATGGACTTACGACGCATACAAAGACTAAGAGTCGTACCTTATATAGGCGCGTTGAACCTCGAAAGTTCTAAACTGGTCAAAGATTTTTGCAGGCTTGGAAAAGATTCGCTGAAGAATCGCAACAAATCAAGAAGAAAATCCCGCTCTAAAACTCTCTGCAAACGTAAAAATGGAAATGATCCATCGTGGGTCTCTAATTATGTAATCGATCGTGTCAGGTCGAATCACTCGATGATCGACACGTGACTTCGCCTTTTCGTATGCACCCACGGATCGTCGATACCTGGCAATGACAGCTGCTAAGCATGATCGTGCGTCAACATGACGTCACAAACTTATCCCCTTTTCGACTTCCCCTTTAGTTGGAATTGGACCTATCCAGTTCCAAGGCAACTAAGGTAACCTTCGACACGTGTCACGACCCTAGACGTCCGACTGACAAAATTCAAAACTCAAAAAATTGCTTCTTCATTTTAAATTTTGGGGGCAAACTGTTTGGGTAAAATTTCACCAGTCTTGACCACGACCAAGATAGGGAAAACATTTATTATACTTTTTTCATAACAAGGTAGAATCATAATACTTTATTCCCTGATCAAAGTTGAAATCGAAAGTTAATCACCTCACGACACTCGACCATAACGTCGTCTAGCTCACACGACCGTCGAATGGAATCTCGCGACCTCGACCGACTAACGTACGTTATTTCTGTTATATTTCGCTGTTTAAATGCAGGATCAATGTCATTAATGACCAACGGCTATAACCGACGAAGGCCTTTATAAGCAATAAACTTAGCAGCCGTTACGACAGTTATCAGAGGATTTTATGGAAACATTTAATGCACTCGAAGACTATAAATACAAAGGCAATCCTCATTCTGCGGATCATCGAACACACACCTTGAATCAACTGATCTCCGAAGAACACTTGAAGCAAAGAATTCTCTCTCGAAAGCTCGCTCTCGACGCACGATTCTCACGCACGACACTTAGTTTTTACACACGACACACCAGTTTTTACATTCGATACACTTGTTACTTTACAATTAAAGTATTTTCTTTCACTTGTATTGTAATCTCTGTACGATCGACACCTGAAACATAAGGACATCGCCCCTGTTTGGCGACCATTGTGCAGCGACGACCCCTAAAGTCGTCCGCGGGTTTTTTCCTCATTGAGGTTTTTCCCACGTCATCAAAATCTTCGTCTCATTTACATTTTTCTGTCTTTGTCGTACGCTTTGTTGAAAGATTCCTATTCTTTAATTGTTAATCTCCACAATCAACCTTAAGTTATCCTTCTGGACGATTTTTGGCATTAACAGTCGCCCGATTACTACGAAAGTTACGAGTACCGTTGTCGTACTGTTTTACGTGTGTTTCTCTCTCTTTAAACGCTCGTTTCTTAAGTCATGTTATCTTTAGTTTATTTTGTTTGTTTACAACAAAGTAAAACGCAAGACGATAGCATAACAAAAACATACTTGTCTTGGAAAAACGAACAGTACAAGGTAAATGCACGACCACCAATGGTCGCCCTTAAAAAGAAAAACAACAAAATACAAGAAGCGTACTAAGGGCCCTAGGCGACCCCTGCATCATCGCCTGCATCCTTATCCCCCGCCTCCACGGAATCACCATCATCAATCTTATCTCTTGGTCGAGTTCCTCAACAGTCCCGACATTCTTGAGGTAAGATGCGACTTCGGCCTCAGCGTCAGCCATGGGATATCTCCCCTGCAGGTGCCGGCGTATGATTGCCGCCCTGACCGTAAGACGGGTAAGCAACTCAAAATAGAGGATCTTCTCCTCGAGAGCCACCGTCTTGGCCTCTGCGGCCTTAACCGATGACTTAAGCTCCCCCACCTGTTTTTCCCGCACGATGAGGAAGGATTTTGTCGCCGTCACCTCTGCCTCATAGCCAGACGCCCTTTCCAACGCCTCCTTCAGGAGACTTCGGAGCTCCTCCTACTCCCAAGACGACATCTCCAGATTACTCTGGAGATTGCCCAGCTGAACGGAAAGAGCCTCCGCCTTGGCCTTTGGCGCCTGTTCTTCCTCCCGAGCTAGACGCTCACCCTTCTGCGCTTGTTGAAGCTCCTCAACGACAAAAGGTCTGGCCTTCTGGAGCTCCTCCATTTGGCCAAAGAGGGACAACAATGCCTGAAACTCCTGCAGTCGCACGAATAAACGATAAGTCAAACTTATACAAAAAGGAAGATCTTACGACAAAAGATAAAAAGGACTCACCAGAAAGGACAATCCCGCGACATGAGACCCCGTCTCATCCACATGAACGCCCCGATAGCATTCCACAAAGGTAGGAAGAAGGAATTTTCCCACATCTGGGAAAATCTTCGCCCTATCAAGGACGCCATCCACCAAGAAGTTAGACGACAAAGGAAAGTTGACCGTCGTAACTTCAGGGGTTCCCTCGACTTGAGGACTTTTCCCTCGATCCCCAGCAGCAGATGACATAAATGGCGTCGGCGTCGCTCCTGGCACGGGCGAAGGCGTATTCGCCTTCTCAGGAGTGGATACCTTTTCAGAATCTCCACCCGTCGAAGACGGTTCCCTCAGGAGAGTCGACCGCGTCTTCTTCGACACCTCCGACCCAGAGGTTGGAGGATCTTTCCTTTTCAGTTCTTTGGCCCTACGAGCCAAAGCCAACTGCGCCCCCCTCCTCGACTTGTTGGGAGTAGACTGCATTTCCGAACCACCTGAGGAAAAATAAAAAAAATGTCAGAAGTTGTCGTACGTTAAAAAAGATCACAATTTATAAGGCTTACTTGTCGAAGTTTCTTTTTGACTTCTCTCAGCTGAAACTCCAACAGTCGTACGACTTGGAGAATGAAATACCTCTTCAACACCGCAAGAAAGGAACTTTGCAATCTTCTCCCCTGAATCAGGAGCAGGTTCGACCCTAGAAAAGTCAATCACTGAAACATACGACAAAGATTAGAGAAAACAAAACATAAGCTATAAAACGCGCACCAAAATAAAAGAAGTATGTACCATCAGTGTTCCACCCAGGTACGACCCAGAAGGCATCCTCATCAAGATGGTCGAGCGTTTGCACCCGGCCAAGTACATATCTGGCCTTCCACCCGCGGTCGTGAACCTGGGTATCTTGGACCAGAGTGCGTCCGTCTCTGAGCTTCGAAGACAGACTGTATCGGTGATAACCATCTTCCTTCACATGATATGTCGTCAATAGACCGTTCACCGTGAATAACACCTCCCAGTCGGAAGTAAACCGATCGATCTCCTGGATAATCCGCCAGAATTGAGGAAAAACTTGACCAGGAGACATATCGAACGTGTTGAGGAAAGACCTGGCGAGAAGGGGAAAAGGCCATCTAATTCATATTCTAAAAGGGTACTCGTATAACACGAAGAAACCCCTCACGCATTCCGCCGACCGGAGATGGTCGGGTGAGTATAACCCTATAGCAGAGGGCCTTTGGGCTAAGGACCTAAAAACTTCTAGGTCATCCCCATCCTGAAACACACTTGCGGGTTCAGAGGACATCAAGAAATCGGCGACAGTGACCTGAGCCATATACAGGTCCCTAACATATCTATTCTTAGTAGACCTTTTCGCTAAAGTTTTCTTACGCATGGTGAAAAAAAGTGACAGAGATCGTACCTTAAATCTCTAAAAGCCTCGATCCAAAGACGGACAGGAATGTGGATTCTGGTGAGAAAAGCAAGCTAAATCGCTCGAGAAATTTCTCTATGATTTGCCAAAGGCGTAAAAAGGAAGTGATATCCAGAATCGCGCTATTTATATGGAAAATCCATGTCAAATCAGTCCAATGGATGGTCCACAATTTTCCACCGCCTTTTCGCATGTAACGTCCAGATGAACGACATCTGTCCTGCAACGGCTCCACGCCTCCTACACACCCCCATGACGTCATCGACCGTTTTCACCTCCTTAGTTTGAATCAAACCAGAACGGTTGGGATTCGACCAAATCCTCTCCGCGCGACACGTGTCGTCCTAGCTATTCGAATTTAAAATTTGAATTTCACGCCTATAATTCAAATTTTGGGGGCCAACTGTTTGGGTAAAAATTCACACCTCACGATCGACGATAAAAAATACATATGACACTTATGTAAGACCATTATTGTATTAAGATAAGGTCCTGCAGATTGTTTACAACCGCTTATTCTGTCGTACATTTCTACGATGGTCGTAATATCCATACGACTGACAACCGTGACTTAAGACGGTTGTACGACCATACTAACCGTTAACAGTCAACAGCCATTTTCTTTGTTTCATTAATGCAGGTCTAAGAGCAAGTATTTCACAATGGTCATAACGGACGAGCTCTTAATGACGGTTAAAGACCCGACAGCGGTTACAAACTAGTCATCAAGACACATTTAATGCTACCTCAAGCTATATAAAGGCCTGCGCCATACTTCGAAGGAGAGCTACACATTCAGATATACACAATCGAACAAAAACACTCAAGAACTTCACGTTCTACAATTCAACGCAATACAACAGTAATAATCTGAGCATTCGAACACACATCGCTTATGCAAGATTCGTACGACAGCAGTTCGATTCGCACGACAACAGTCTATTCCGCACGATTTATCGCACGACACACAACTTTAATTTACAATTAAGTTTAATTTTTCTCTTGTTGTTATCTGTTTTACTCACGACACTTGTTACCAAAGGATTTCGTCCCTGTTTGGCGGTTATAGTGCACTGTCGACTTTCCCATGTCGACCGCGGTTTTTTCCCTAGTTTGGGTTTTCCACGTCACCAATTCTCCTGTCTTATTTACTTTCTGTTTGCAATTGTGTTGTTTGTCTTGAGATCTGTTTCTTTAGTTGTTAAAGATCCACATCGACCTTAAGTTATCGTTTGAGTGATTTTTGGCATTAACATCTAGTGAACCTGTTAGATCGATCAATGTCGGTGAGGAGTTAGAGGCTTTTAGAACCCTTGCTCAGATTCCTTTTGTTGTCAGGATAAACTTGCCTGATAACTTGCGTCCTGAGGAATGCCTGAACGGGCATTTCGTCATGTACGAGTAACCCTTTAAGATAAGGTTTAGATGGCCCTACCCCCTCTCTCTCGGTCTTTTCTCAGGCAATGCCTAAATTTTGGCGCATTGTCTATGTGATCGATCGAGTTACTCCGACTGGGAGTCGCCATTTACTGTGAATGACCTTCTGGTGGTGTACATGGTTTAGGTGGACAACAACCACCATTATAGCCTCTATTCGAGGTTTAGGGGTAACCGTATTCTGGTCTAAAATACTGCGGTCAATGACCGTAAGTGGAAGACCAGGTACATCTTTGGTCGTCTAGTGTCTCTCGATTCCCTTGACGAAGATACTTCCTGGGTCCTGGCTAACTGGAACGACCAGGGTAATTATTTTTATCTGTCGTAAGTTTTTTATGAGAACTTTCTTTTGTTTTGTTGTCGTACTAACTATTTTATTTTCATTGTTTCAACCGTCGACTTCTCCAAGGTTAAGTCTCTCCTGGACACTCAGGAGAAGATCGAGAAGTTCCTCGGCTATAACGTCAAGGAAATATCGTTCTTCATCAACCTATCACTGGTCGACGAGGACTCCGACGACGACATCTCCGAGATCAAGGCACCTGAGGCTTCGGTCGTGAGGAGATAGGAAGAGAGAAAGAGAGACAATTGAGAAGAGGAGAGAAGAGGAGGTTGAAGAGAGAGAGGGGAGCAAAAAAGAGAAGAGGAGGAAGAGACGATGACACATAAGTCGTGCAGCTTTTTGTCGCACGTCTTAATTTCTTTTAATCTTCTCTAACTTTTTTCTCTTAACCTGATCTAGGTGGATCAAGGACGAAGCCTACGTTTGGCTTCGGACTTCATGGAGGATGGCTTCCTGGATAGAGCGAAAACTTTCTCTGACTTTGGAAAATACCTTTTGCTATCCTTCCAGGATTGCTACAAGGACGTCTCTGTCGAAGAGACCGGGTCCCATACTGCATGGTTGTCCTTCATGGTAAGTATTAATTTTTATTACTTCGTTTAACCTTTGTTTTCTTTGTCGTGCGTTCTAACACTTAGTCGGTTATTTCAGGTGTTTTAGGCTTCGCTATGCCTGTATAACCAGATGGACAAGATCCAGAAGGTTACTCCCTGAGCCCTCGAGAAGATTCATCTAGCGCAAGAGGAGGAACACAAGGCTCAGGGGCAGGAGCAGGCAGCAAGAACCAAGGTTGAATCCCTATCGGAGCAGCTTGATGATGCTCAATACCATTTAGAGGCTGCAACACGAGAGAAGGTAGAGCTTTAGACTCGTCTGAAGGAAGCTCTGGTGAGGGCCTCTGCATCTGAGACAGAGGTCGTGGTGACAAAGGCGTCCTTGACTAAGAGCGAAAAACAGGTCGAGGACCTTAGGTCGCTGGTAAAGGCCGAGGAGGAGCAAATAACTACTCTGGAGGAGAAGCTCCTTCCTTTAAGGCGCTTACATACCTCAAGGTTCGGGCGACGCTTATACGTCATCACTTGCATAGGAAGAACTTGATGGCCGCGGCTAAAGAGGGAGTCGCTACATTCCTTAGGGAAGTCGGGGTCGAGAGAGATCTCCACTTGGATGACGAATTGGAGGATGGTGATATTGTGGTTGCCGAGGCTGCAGGTGGCGACGTTGGGGTTGGTCAGGACCAGGAGCAGCCTGCTCAGCCTTAGTTTTTTATGGTTTTTTAGTTTAGTTTGTTTTTATTTGGGGCGACCGTTGGTGGTCGCGCCCTTACACTTGTAACTCTTGGATCTTATCAACACAAGTGGTCTTTTGATATATCTATCGTATTCCTTACTTTCCAGCATTAGAAGGATATTCATCATATGACAAGTAAAAACTGACATTGACCGACCAAACACTCGATTTGAATAGCTGACAACAGACGTAAAAATGACTTAGAAAATCATAAGACGGTTGCAACCATAAGATACGTAAGTTGATTATCGAATGCAAAATGATCTTTTAAAATGTAAACCACGATTTTCACGACAAGCACAAAATACACATACCCATGTGATGATCGTAAGATGATCTACCCAAGAAACAAATGATACTTGCGACTAAGGACAATCAAGCATATTAAATTTAGAATTCAGTCAAAACACATGAGTCGTTCTTAGGTCGTGAGAATATTTCATGACTTAAGGCCATAAGTTGCAAGGCTTTTGCGCAAATGCTTCGTGTCAAGGTGGTCGTGAAATGCCACTCCACCATGACGTGTAATCATGCTATCCAGGAGAACGTTAGCGATGGTCGTCTGCTTAAGTTAGTAATGGTCATGTGAATCAATCATAATGAAATAACTTAAAAGAACTACTTTTTCAAATGTACCGCATTCCATCTTCGTAGGACGTCTTGATTGTCGAGGGTTTGGAGCCAATAGGCGCCTTTTCCCACGACTTCAAATATACGATATAGGCCTTTACACTTTGTGGATCCCAGATTAGTGCATACAAATAAGAAATCAATAGAATAGAACAATAATCAGTATGATTTCAACTTGTCATCCATGTAACATTGATAAACCTTTCAGAGAGTTTACAACGCTTTTCAATAATGAACTATGACAATAATGAACGATTAACCTATTTTCTAAGGCTAATAAGAGTATTTATGCTCAGGCCTAATCTAATCAAGCCCATGGCCCATTATACAATTAAGCCCAAAATAAAACATTTATGATTCATTCCCTTGAACTTCTATTCAATCAGAATTATTCCCAACAATCTCCCCCATTGAATCGAAGTTCAATCTCGCGCCAGTTTTCGACGTATCTCTTTCGGAGTGCGAACAGAATCTCGAAGCTTCGGATTGCTTTATGAAACTCCATGCGGTGTTGAACAAGTTCCAAGGCTTCTCGAGCGATTGTTTCATTTGAATTTGCAGCAAACGAAATCCCAATATCTTTTTCCTTGGTTATGATTCCTCTTAGCGCATCTCTGACCTTTAGTAGAGTTCTGTCGCAATATATTTCGACTTGATTGAAGCGGAGAAATCTTTTCTTGTTCTGTTATTGAGATAGACGATCCCAAATTCTGGTTGTAGCAACAACGAGCTGACAGAATACATTTTCATTTCAGGGGCTTTTTGATCAGGTTTCAGTAAGTTGATCTTCTTCGTTCTGTGCTCGACTCCCATCTGAAAATCTGTAATGTAGGACATCATCACCTTGTTTTTCATAAAACGCTTTACAGCTTCGAGCACTTTGGTGATGTGGAGCGGTCAGATCGTTCTAGTTCGGAGGTCTTTAAGTAAGACATGAAAGTCGTTCAGTCGGAGATTATTGAAGTCGGCTTCGGAGAATTTCCATTCAATTTCATCTTCACGTTTAACCGTAAAAACTGGATACCAGATATTCAAGATTCGGCCAGATTGTATGTTAACAACTTTGGTGATCTTATGCTTTGTTCTGACCTGACAGATTGGTAAACACCTTTTCATGGCCTTTAAGTACTGTTTCTTATACGCCTCATCGAACTTAGATAATCCAAGACAGAACGTTGGATCAAGTACAAAAAGTTTGTGTACGAACAAATTCTTTAGGGAATCCTCTAGGAGGGGGATGAGGACGATGATTTTCTCCCATCGGACAGGTTGTTATGGAGGTTGAGGTTGATCAGAAGTGGCTTGTTGCTGAGGAGAAGTCGGATGAGTTGTTGTAGAAGTTTCAGGAATCTGATTAGCATAAATTGGGGTACTCTGAAAGTTTTGCAATAGGAACTGATCGTAGTCTATTTCATCGTCGACATCGGTAGGAAAGATCAGGTTTACCTCGAAATTTATCGCACTGGTGGCCTTTTCATACCATGCGTTTTCGATCTCCGGGTCGATCTCAGAATCAGGATCTATCAGATCAAGTACGGGCCTTTCTAGTGCAGAATATACGATCAATGCCTGAGATTCTCCCTTGGGCTTTTCAACCGTTGGGTCTTCATCGTCTGAGATGTCCATATCAAAGACTATCTCGGCTAGACTCAGCTGGGTTTCAGGTTGGTCTTCGGATTGTGCCACAACTGTTGGTTCCGGTTGAACCGTTGGAGTTGTTTCACAGGCGATTGGTTCGGACTCTGATATTCGTTGTCGTTTGTTCTCCCCCTCACGGTGATCAGGACCCTCCTGGTCATTGTGTCGGCGTTTGTGTCCGCCAGCTTGACTCTTGCAGCTGTTCTCGAGAGAGGCGACTCTGTCGGACAAGGTAGCAAGGGCGGTTTGAACATCCCTCAGAGTCGTGTCAAGTTGGTCCAATCAGTTTGTTACGGATGATTGCTGAGAAGACGTTTGCTATCTGAGTACTGTGATGAGATCTGCTTCAGTCGATGAGTCAGTGTTGTCGTGTTGGAGCAGTTGGGCGAGGAGCATGGTCTTCAGATCATCCACCGAGTAAGTGTGCTGAGCAGGTGCTGGTGGAGGTGTCGGTCTGGTTTCGGTTTCGACCACTTTTTCCTTCCCTTTCAGTAGGCTTTTTCCTTCTGAACTCCTTTTCCAATGTTTCATGGACAACCTTTAAGGCGCTGTCCAGATACTTCCTTGACAAAATGTCGGGTAAATCATCACCGCCGGGATCACTTAGATTACCCGTTGAGGTTACGACTGTTGATTCAACAGAAGTGCCACCTACGTTCATAACTGTCATGATGTTGGCTATGGTAGGATTTCCATCCGATCCTCGTATTCCGCTCAGGGGCAGACATACTACGGATGTTCCGATCGGGTCACTAAGAGCACCGATGTTAGCAGTTTCGATAAGTGTCCTAGCCAAGGAAGATGTTATAATATTAAATGGCTCTAGACTCAATGGTGCACAGAAGGAAGTCGAGAACTGGGGCAGTTGTTTTCTATTTTGAATACCGAGACTCTCCGAGTGAGAGAACGGTAGACTTTGTGCTATATCCCCGTGAGAAAATGAAACAACTAGCTGTTGAGAGCTAGTTGAGTGGCTAGGGGGCTGGGCAATTGCGTCGCTAGGTCCACGACGGCTTCTTCAATACCTCATCCCAATAGATGAGACGAGATAGCAGATGTGGCTACCTGGGCGACACTTACATAGATTCGCTCAATATCCTCACTAGTTCATAGGCTCGATATCTCATGGTTCTTTTTCGATCTCCATTCCATCCTTCTTACTTGTTCTAAATTTTCAACTAAGTCTCCCTCTGCTCTCCTTATGTCTCCCGAAATTGGCTGGGATGTAGGGATGTTGGAGGTTGTGGGTGAGTCGTATGGAGATTCTTCAGTCATAGGCGGTTGATGTCCCATATGGGGTTGTATCAGTGAAAGGCGGAGAGCGCGTTCCATCTCGGAGTCGGTGGTGTCAGAATCCAGGACATCGGTTTGAGTGTATGGCGAAATCGGTTCAGTCATGTCCATTCTGGGGTCTTGCCCTAGTAGGGGGGCAGTGACAACCGGGACCTCGTGTAGGGATGTCGACGGTCCGGCAGCAGTTGTGGTACGGGTGGTGTGTGTAGGGGTAGATGGTCGAACGGTGTGTTGGCGAGGTTGATGACTGGTACTGGGTCGGCTAGATTGGCTTGTATCGACACGCGTATCCAATGCACCGCCCACGTCTGTTCCCCTCCCTGAGTGTACTCTCAACACGCCCCCGTCCGGGAGCCCCAGCTACCCGGACTCTACCTCCACGTGTTCTTGGACCATCACGTCGCACGGGTCAAACTCCTTGGGGAGGTCCCTCCGGCTCTGGCTGGACCACAGTAGCACCTACACCTATCGCTCTTCTATAGTCTATCACACTCGGTGCATTTGGGTCTGCATGTGCCAGTAAGGCTTCGGGTATTGGCATGGCTTGGGCATTAGACGGGTTACGAATCACAAGGTAGTTTAAGTTAAAAGGAGGACATACCGGGTGGTTCATGCGTCGCGGTATGTTCGGATTCACGTCCATATGCTGGCGGATGGCCAAAGACAGGAACCTTGGGTATGGAAGGAATTTCTTTTCCTTTGTTCCACCGATCGCCCGTATAGTCTAGACTAGCTCGCGCCAGATGATCATAGCGAAGGCGATGTGACGGTTGTAGCAGACGGCGTGAAAGAGGCGTAGGAAGTCAGCTGTGCACTGGTCGATCCCCTTCCATCTGGAGGATAGACACCTGTTCAGAATCGTGAACAGGGTGTACCAGATAGGTGCCAGATGTTTGCGATTGAAGGCTGAGGGGCAGTTCAGTGCGTGATGGTATCCGAAAGCTTTGATGTCGGCGCAGAGAGTATTGTCGTCGACAGCGGGGTCATAAGCAGCAGGGCCGTCGGCATTAGCTTCGGGTAAGGATAGCTTCCGGTGTTAGCGTGAACGGATGATGATTGATTATCGCCGTAATTGTTTGAGAGTTGAGCGCCGTGATGACTTGAATAGTGCGCCAAACTTGATATAGGTAAAGGACCGGGACGTCGGTGGTAGCGGAGAGTGCCTCGTGAAGCGGATGTCCTAGAAGGATGTCCACGACCACATGATGTTGTAGTCGGAACTCAACAGCGTCTAGGTGGTGATTGTTCGCCACTATTTCTATTCCATGATTTGCTGGAACCAAGGCGTTGTCAGCCTCTTCGTCAATAAACTCCTCTTGAGGAGGATTGCCTTGTTGTGGTTGTTGATCCGCCATTTGATTGCCTGAAAGACACGGTGTTAGACTTATGGTCGGAATAAAAAAGAATTAGCTGTGCGTACCTTTGCAAATCTCGGTTCAATCTGGAATAGGTTGAAATATGGCAGTGAGGTGAAAGGCATGACAGTGTGTCCGGACAGAATGAGTATCCGGTAAGATGAAGTGTCTGTACATATTGAAAGTTACCAGACAACTGACACTTATCGGACAAAATGAATTTACCGGACAACAAAGACCTTCCGGATAGTTGAACTTACCGGAAACCATAAGGGTTTCCGGACAACTTGGGTGATAATCCCAAAGATCTAGCTAAGTAATCACAATGATGTAAAGAGAGAATCTAGAGAGAATTTGTCATTCATGAATATGCAAAAGTGTACAAATGACATAAGCTTTCAAAAGTGTTACTAAAATAACAAAGGGATCTTCTTTATATAGTAGGGCCATGACAAATCCATGCCTCTACTTAGAAGATACAGTACAAGTATGATACTGTCTTGATATCTACTATAATGCACTAACAATCTCCCCCTTAGCTATCAAGGCAGGAAGGGTCTTCTTCTTCTCCGAACCCCAAGATAAGTTTCGATTCTTCTCATGGCCGTTCTGAAATTCAATCTGTCATCAATCTCTGACATAGCTCTGACCACGAGAATTCTAGCTCTTGAAGACATCCAAGTAATCTTCCATTCAGAAATAGAAACTTTGTCGATCTTCAACTCTGGTAATCCCGTAACTAATCCATCAATCCTCAGTTTGTTGATGCTTCGAAAGTTTTGATGCGGTAGTCTTCTATGCCACAACCAACATTCATCTTGAGAAGCCTTTGACACAAGACATACTTGTTTTGAGGCAACTAAAGTAGCAAAATCAGTTATGTATAGATTGCCGCATCTTTTTGCCCTGAAGATTTCTGAACCGTTTTCGTCCACAACATGACAGAACTTTTTTTTATCAAAAATGACCTTACAATCCTTGTCACAAAATTGACTTATGCTAAAGAGATTATGTCCTAAACCCTCTACATACAGAACCTTTTCCACCGAAATCGAATCATTCTTTAATGTACCATGACCTCGAACATACCCTTTTGAATTGTTACCAAAACCAACCGATCCGCCAGGATGTACAATAAAATCATGCAGTAAATGCTTGTACCCCGTCATGTGTCTTGACGCTCCCGAATCTATGACCCACACATGACGGTCCTGAAAAATACAAATTACCTTATCTTAGGTACCCATACTAGTATGGGTCCTTTTGTTTTAGTACAGATCAGTTTATTTATTTCAGTTGAGGAACCTTGAATTTTTCCTTTAAACTTTAGTTCCATTGGTGAACTTGGTTTGTTAACTTCATCTTTTGGAATCCATTTCCAAACCATGTTCACTTCAACAGTTTGAATGTCTTTCTTTTTGTTTTTGTTTTTCAGCCCAAAACCAAACATTCTTGCTGAGTGATTCGCTGAAAATTTTGAAGAAGAATTCGAAGTTTTAGCATTTTTAAAATTATTATCCTTAGAAGCGTTGCGATTTAACTTGAAATAGTTATCCCAACAATGAGCGCAATGTATTCTTCTTTTTGCTTGTGTCAACAATTTAAAATCTGAAATCGATGTATTTTTATTGACACTCGCATTGTAGACATTACATGAATGCGTACAATTTTTATTTCAAGAAATACATTTCTCAATATTGGTCTTTCTATTATTGCTAAAATCACTTGGCCTCTTCAGATCCATGAGCTTTTCTTCATCCATTTCTGAGAATGAAGAAGAAGAAATGTTAGAATACTTAGAATTAAGAGATTCATTTGAACAAGAATCAGATTTGTTTCCGAATGACTCTCCTTTCTCATTAGTAGTGTATTCTTTTTCATTCGAATCTAAATTAGATTCAAACAAGGAATTATCAAAGCATACAAATGATGATTTATTTATAGAAATAGAGTCTTTTGTCTTAAGATTGATTTCTTCGAAAGAACATTTCTCTTTTGCATTGACTGAACTTGATGATTTACTCTGATCTTTTGATTCACATTGATTTGAACACTTTTTACAAGTATTTGAATCTTTAGATTTTGATAATTCAAATAATTGGGATTCAAGACGTCTTATTTCAATCCAAAGATCAGAATTGACTTTTAGACTTTTATCTAAATCCATCCGAATATTTTCATTATCATCGTTTAATTTTTCAACTTGTAATTTTAACTCAGAAATGTGATTTTCTAAGTCGACAATTTTAATCAATGCTGAATCCAGATCAGGAAATTCAGAATTTGTTTATTGAACAAACTCCTTTTTGTTAGAATCTGATTTAATATTTGACTCCTTTTCGTCATAAGATTCAGATTTGACAAATTCAGGTTCATTGATTTTAGAATCAGAAGTTTTATCCATAGATTCATTTGAAAATAATAAATTAAATTCAGTTAGTTCAACCTTTTTGGTTTTATAACTAGAATTTAATTCATCGTATTTAAAGTTTGTTGTATTGAATCTAGGTTTTTCTTCCGAACCTTTCTCCATCTTGTCTTCCTCTTTATCAGAAACAGGAGTTGAACAGTTAGATTTATCAAAAATTTCTGATATTGGAGGTATTTCCGTTTTAATAGATTCCTTCAAACCTTCACCCAAATTTTCAATTGTGTAAAGATTTTCATGTGCTTTCTTTAAAACCTCAGCATCAAATAAGCCTAGTCCCATTTTTGGATTATAAAATCGAGTATCTTTTGGGTTACTTGTTAATAATTTTAGAGTTTGTTCAGTATGACCTCTTTTAAAATTCAAATCTTCAAGTTTCTTGATCTTTGCAAGATCTTCTTTTCTTTTGTCAGAAAGAATCTTAATTTTAAACTAGAAATCTATATTTTCATCACTTATAGCTCTCATTTCCTTCTTCATTTCAGAGATTTTAGATTCAAGCTCTTGATTTTTAATCTTAACGACTTCTTTTTCTTTTTCTCTATCTTCGGCTAAGCATTTATAAAGAAGTGCCTCATCTTGATATCTCAACAATGAACTTTTCTCAATATCAAAGTTCTTTTGAACTTTGTCAAATTCCTTTTTTACTTTATTAAGTTCAGATATCAAGAGTTGCATTTCTTCATCTTCAGAATATTCAGTTTTAGCATCATTATCAGAATCATTAGAAGAAGTAAGATATTGTACCTCGGATTCCTGATCTTCCTCATCCATTTTAGCCATCAAGCTGTACTTTACTTCAGTAAAGTGAGCTTCTTCATCATCTGAGGAATCAATAAGCCAAGTTTCTTCTTCGGCATTGATTGGCTTTCCAGATTCTTTTGCCTTTTCCATGTGCGCTTTTCTTTGATAATACTCAAAGTTCTTTACCTTCTTGTGTTTGCACTCTCGTGCAAAATGACCAGGCTTACCGCAATTGAAACAATTCTTATCATCTCTATCCTTCTTCTCCTCTTTTTCCTTTTTCTCCTCTTTCTCTTCCTCTTTCTCGTCATACCTTTTCTCAGATCTCTTGTATTTATCAGCTTTGTTATATTCAGGTTTAGTCTTTGAATAGAATTTCTTTCTACTAAACCTCTTTTGAAATCTATTAGTTAACAAAGCTAATTTTTCAGCGAAATCAGACATCTCATCTCCAGAACCTTCACTTTCCTCATCATCAGAACTTTTCACCATATTACTCATATCAGAAATTAAAGCCTTTGCCTTTAACCCCCCGCTTTTCTTGTGCTCACTCAGTAGAGCCAGAGATTCTTCCACCTTCTTGTTCTTATCTTTTAACTCCTTCACCTTGTCCTCATGCTGACCAAGGATGCTAAAAATGTCAGTCAGTTTTTCATCATCCATATCTCTTGACATTTGAAGATGTACGGAGTAAGAGTCCCACTCAGGCAAGAGGTTCTTGACAAACATGTAATTAATTTCCGATTCAGATTTATAAACACCATTCCATCTAAGATCGTTCAGAATGATGTTGTACCGGTTGTAAGAATCCCTCAATGATTCACCTTCTTTTGCCTTAAAACCTTCATAGGCGTTAATGCTTTGGTTTCTTTTGGTCCTCAACGATTTCTGTGAACCCTCAAATTGCCTTTCAAGCTCTTCCTAAATTTCCTTCACTGAGTCACGACTATCTACACGGTTGTAGATATCATTGGGAATAGCCATAGTCAAATACGTCAACGCTTGTTCATCAATAGCCACCCTTTCTTTATCTCTTTCATTGAAGAACTGATACTCCTTGTAAACTCTTCTCGGGGCAACATATTGATTTGTGGTGGTTTCTAGAACAGGTTCAGTATCCAAATATGGTGTGTGAGCTCCATTGATTGAATTCATGAGGTCTCTGTTCTGATGGTTCAAGAACTGAATCATCCTCTTTTTCCATTGAGGATACTCATCAACTTGCAGAACTGGAGGTTTTGATTTCGATCCCATGCTCAATAAGTCTCTAGACATCTTTAAAATTGCTAGATACTGGATCTTTCAGAAGATTAGATAGAAAGTATCAAAAATACTTGGAATAATTTTTCTTGAAAAATTCCTTGATTTTTAAACTTCTCGCAACACACTTAGATCAGAAGAACTTCCCGCAACTGACTATAATGAACAGTAACAACTGGCAACCGCCTGGATGCGAGTTTTTAGCAACTCGCAACAATCTGATGCGAGTTCTATACTTCTCGCAACTTCCTGATGCGAGTTTTGAACAACTCGCAATAAGCTGATGCGAAGTATCAGTAACTCGCAACACTAAGGATGCGAACTCCTCAACTACTCGCAACAAATGAATACGAACTCTTCTATTACTCGCAACTAACAAATGCGAGTTCTGAGCTTCTAGCAACCAAGTAGATGCGAGTTCTGATCAAAAAAGAATTTCTAACAACTCGCAACTAACTAGATACGAATTTTACACAATTCGCAACATGTTCAATATGAGTTCTTCGATGCGAGTTCTTGAGCTAAGAAGCTTGCGAGTTCTTCAATGCATGCGAGTTCTTCACCGAAATTCAATCTTTTTAGAACAAATCCTTCAGTTCTTATCCAAATTCAATGAAACTTTGTAGGATTGTTCGAAAATACCTTTCGAACACTTTTGTAGTTGATCACTTTCACTAACTTTTTAAAAAAAACCAGTGAAAAATCCTTCAAATTCGTGTTATTTAGCCAAAGTTAGGTCTTGAATCCTGAATTAATCATGTTCAGGATCAAAAACCGAGTAGAATGAACACAAATTTCGATCAAATTGATCAAGAATTGAATAATTTAAAAAAAAATCAATGGAACAGTGATCGTATTTGATTGCGAGTTCTTCAAGTCAATCCCTAAAAACCAAGAAATCTTAAAAATCCATGCTAAATCTGATTGAAATCTTCTGTATAGCTCTGATACCAAATGATAATCCCAAAGATCTAGCTAAGTAATCACAAGGATGTAAAGAGAGAATCTAGAGAGAATTTGTCATTCATGAATATGCAAAAGTGTACAAATGACATAAGCTTTCAAAAGTGTTACTAAAATAACAAAGGGATCTTCTTTATATAGTAGGGCCATGACAAGTCCATGCCTCTACTCAGAAGATACAGTACAAGTATTATACTGTCTTGATAGCTACTATAATGCACTAACAAATGATAATCCCAAAGATCTAGCTAAGTAATCACAAGGATGTAAAGAGAGAATCTAGAGAGAATTTGTCATTCATAAATATGCAAAAGTGTACAAATGACATAAGCTTTCAAAAGTGTTACTAAAATAACAAAGGGATCTTCTTTATATAGTAGGGCCATGACAAGTCCATGCCTCTACTTAGAAGATACAGTACAAGTGTGATATTGTCTTGATAGCTACTATAATGCACTAACAATCTCCCCCTTAGCTATCAAGGCATGAAGGGTCTTCTTCTTCTTCGGACCCCAAGATAAGTTTCGATTCTTCTCATGGCCGTTCTGAAATTCAATCTGTCATCAATCTCTGACATAGCTCTAACCACGTGAATTCTAGCTCTTGAAGACATCTAAGTAATCTTCCGTTCAACATCATATCTTTTGAGCCTTTGTTCAAGTTGAAGTCTAACAACTTTTAGTGTACCATCCGAATACTTCGCCAATTCATAAATCCGTATGAAGATCTTTTCTCCTCTATCATTTCTGAAAATAATGCCAAACTCCGGCTCTTCAATCACAGCATATAGAGGCATCCTCATCAATCCAGGCAACTCTTGGTTAGGCCTTATCAGATTTACCATCGGTTTCTCGTTTTCCACGGCCATCTGAAAGTCATGATATTGAATGTACAAGATGTGTCTTCTCATAAATCTTTTAATGGCGTTCCAAGCAAGAATCACGTTGTCTTTCCTTATCTGAAGATCTCTGAAATAATGATACATGAACTCAAAGTCTTCGATGGTTAGATGACAGAAATCAGCTTCCATGAAAGTATAATCTCTACAATCTTGCCTTTGAACCACGAACTCCGGATACCACATTTTGTAGAATAACCTCGCTGTCACCTCCTTTATAGATACACTCAGCTTTTTACTCTTCATATACCTTTCCTTTTAACACTTGCCCCTCAGAAAGTATATGTATTCGAACTTGTATTGGTCTGACTGATCTGTAATTCCCAACACGGCGTAGGGATTCCATCTCCTGATTCTGTGAACAAACAGTCTTCTTTCAGTATCTTCCAAGAAGGGTGTTCTCGGATATAACGTTCGTTGTCGCTGTTCAAGTTGGGATAATCTTTTGTTTCGAGAAGTCGATGGACCAGGTTGATCAGATACTGGAGGATTAGAAGGGTCGGCTTCGCCGTGTAAAGGAATGATAGGTGGTACAAAAGATGTAGTGAATGGTGGTTCTGATTCCTCAGTCTTTGGTTCTTTAAGGAATGGATCATGGAAAGGTTGAGATTCATGATGAACGGGAATGGATTGAGAAATTGGTTCAGAAGATGGTATGGTGGTTCGTGTTGAGCTTTGTTGGCTAAGGTTAAAGGAAAACGGTGTAGTTTCAAGTTGAGCTAACATCAAAGTACTGGAAATGGGTTCGGGTGAGTGTATCGGGCTTACGACTATTTCTTCTGGTGTCTTCGGCCCATATATTTCGGTCAGAAAATCAACTTCTTCTTGAGTAAACCCAACACCTTGATCAGCTGACTCATATGTAATCATTAACAGTGTTTCAGTTTCCTCTTTTACTTTCCAATACTTTGCATATTCGTTGTTCGTTTCATCAGCCTCATCATCAGAGCTGATATCAATAACATCAACAACTTCCAGAAAGTTGTCTACAACCTCCCTTATTTCCTCCTCATTTACCTCATGTAATAACCGGGTACATTATTGGTTTATTTAATTTTTATTATTTTGGTTTTAAGGTAAGTTTGGGATTAGTTTTATGGAGTTATAAGTTAAGGGGTACGTTTTAATTTTAAGTTGGAAGTTGGAGGGTAGATTTTGCCATTTAAGGAGAGTGTGGGGTTTGTTTGGCTAAAATGGTGGAAGTCCACCACATCCACCGCCTCTTGTGATTTAATTAGATAAAAAGATAGGAAAAAGGGGAATGAGATATTTTGTATCTCATTTGTGTGTGTGTGTGTGTGTGTGTGTGTGTTTTCATTCGGCAAAGAGAGAAGAGGGGGAAAAGAGAGAGATTGGAGAAAGAAAGGTCAAGAAGAAGGAGAAGGAAACTGATTACTACAGCTGGGTTTTAGAATACAATTGAAGAAACAAAGAGGTAACAATCCTATACAAGTTTATCCTTTTATGTTTATTAGTTTCCTAAAGTTTACTAAAAGGTTTAGAAATGGGTTTTGATGAAATATGGATGTTTTTGGAAAACTAAGTTTATGGATAGTTGTTAGATCTGAAGTTTTGTCAAAAGTTACAAGTGTTGGATATGAATAGAAGACTCAGAGTTCTGAGTTAGAAAATTCAAAAGTTCTGATCTGAGAAGTCTCGAAAAGATTACAAGTGTGGAATCTGAACAGAAGGGTCAGAGTTCTGAGTAGGAGACTCAGAACTTCTGATGATGAAGATGAAAATATCACAAGTGCTTGAAGGAAGTTCTGAAGTGCTTGATCAGAAGAATGTTCAGAAGTTCTGAACATGTTGTTCAGAACTTATGTCTTAGGATATTTTCAGTTATATTCAGTTACTAATTAGGACACGTGTAATTGTTCTATTAGTCTGTTTCTGGTATGTACTGTAGCTTTAGCTTTTCCTTACAGTATATATAGGAGTTAGCAACTGTAAGATAACTAATCTTTGGCATAACTTTCCCGCATATCTTTGTATTCAACTTTTGTAATCTTTGAGAGATTCTCTCTCTAGATATGTAATCTGTTCTTAATTGAATACAAGTGCGTTGATTCAAATCTCTATCATTCACTGTTTGATTGTTCATATTTGATTGTAAGATTGAATCCTGGTTTCTAGAATAGTTCCTAAAGGTAGTCTTAAACATATCTGCAAAATTACAGAAACATTCATGGCTTAAAACTACAAATTTCTGAGTAAATGATGAACTTAGTGGACTGAGACATTCATAAGTATCGCAGTAGTGAGTTGCGACATAGATGGTGATTTGCGACATTCATGAGTATCGCAACCTTGAGTTGCGACAAGCTCTTGATATCGCAATGGTCAGTTGCGACTTGTGGTATATCGCAATAGTTGGTTGCGACATGATGTATATCGCAACAATTGGTTGCGATATGCTACTGTGTCGCAGTAGTTAATTGCGACATGTGCAATGTGTTGCGACAAGGATTCTCATTTTAGTTGGTTGCGATATGAGTCGAGGATTTTGGGATTTTAGAGTTTTTAGTCTTTAAAGAGATATCTGTATTTATTTTGTTTCAGATTCTGTGAATTTGGGGTAAAAGATTGGAGTGCTTGAGAATAGCTTGGAAGGAGTTTGTGATACGCAATCAGGTGAGTTTTACTTTAAAAATATTTTCAAACTGGAATACATATATGTGGTTTGATAATGTGGTAAGAAGTGTGATTATGTGCTTATGTATAAAGTATGATATATTGAAGTGTATATTATATTTATACAAGTATTACACTACATGAGTGTAAGTTGTCCGGGCTTAGGACCGGTGGAGTTGGCTGTACAGAGGGACAGCGGTGTTGGCTGTAATTTTCGTACAGCGGAGTAAATTGATTAGTTGGCTTGCAACCAACTAATTTGGCCATGTGAAAGAGGAATTGTACACAGTGCACGAGTCTTACATGGTATTTAGTTACTTGTGGTACATGTATGTTTTTACAAAGGTTTACTAAACTGACAGGGATTATCTCACTAGACCGTTTGGTCTAACCCTCATTTTCTTTTCAAAAATATGTATTCCAGGTCGAGGAACTTTTAATAGCAAAGGGAAGGATAAAGTATAGTATGCGGTTGATAGCTGACGAAAATTAGGAAATGCTTGTCTTGTGTTGTATAGTTTTGAGACTATGGGACCGTAAGTGATTTATTATGTATTTTTGTTATGAATGTAACGATGTTATGCAATATATGTTATTTGACGCATGTTTGGGAAACCGGGGTTACACCTCAGGCTTTTCAACTGTCGGTTCTATATTCGGATCCACATAACACAATATGTTTTCCGCTTTCTTCGCCCATTTCTCAGGATTCAAATAACTGAACAACGTCTTCAGTGGATGACGTTTTGCCCATACTTGGAGTTTCTGAATCAGATTTCTGCTTCTTACTTCTCTCCCCCTCATGATCATGATCATCGGAATCCTGATCATGCTATCGTTTCGTACCTTGGGCTTGACACTTACAACTTTGATTCAGATTTTCCACTTTCTTTGCTAGCTCATCCATAGACTTTTTCATATCATTCAGAGATTGTACAACCTCTGACTTGAAAGCATTGAACTCTGTGGATGTAACAGTCGGTGTAGGTGTAGATGGAGGTGGAGGTGGTTGTTGCCGGGGTTGAAAATTCTGAAGTAATTGAAGTAGATTTTGGTTTTGTTGATCCTCATGGCAGATGGATAGTAACTTGACATAGAATAGGTCCTTTAATTCTTCTACTGATAAATCTTGCGGAGGCACAGTAGTTTGTGAAGGCGGAGTGACATGAACTTGTGAAGGCGGAGGCATATATATTTCCGTACGTGGATGCATCACGGGCACATCAATAAACTGCCCTTTACCTTTCAACAATGATTTCACCCCTTGTATCTCCCGAATAAGTGTTGTCTCAACAGCCTTTAGGGCACCGTCGAGCTCTTCCCTTGTCACAAAGACGGGTGATTTAACTCTGGTACCACTTAGGTGTTCCGTTGACACGGTAGTTGAATCAACTGCGTGACCTACGTTCAGTGTTGGCGTGATGTTAGCACTGGTAGGATTTCCACTCAGTCCTCGTAGTCCTAAAGAAGGATCTACTCCGAGTGTTCCGGATGGGTCACGAAGACTCTCATCAGATGTTCCAAAAAGTGTCCTACGCAAAGAAGATAAAACATTAGCAACTGGCACTAGACTCTGTACTGGTGCAGAAATGAAGGTCGAGGACCGGGGAGGGAGTCGCTCTGTTTCAATACCCGGACTCTCCAAGTGAGAGCCGGATGGATTATGTGCTATAGCCCCGTGAGAAAGTGAGACGGCTTCTTGTTGAGAAGAAGCCGAATGGATGGCTTGGGTGTGAAAATGCGTTAGTAGGCTACTAACGACTTTTTCAACACCTGATCCCAACACATGAGATCTGGTGGTGGATGTAGCTGCCCGTCTGGTATAGTAAGTCATGGTAGCACTCACACTCTCCATATGTTTTCTACATTTTCTCTCGCAGGCTCACTGACATCTTCAACTAATACTCCCTCGGTTCTCCTTATGTCTCCTGTAACTGTTTCAATAACAGTTTGCACATTTTCAGTATCTAGATGTTCCATGCATGGAAAGTTCAAGTATTGTGACACATCACCAAAAGCATCATCATCATTGTTATTGTCATCATCATCAACATCATCATCATCAGCACCATCATCATCATTATCATCATCATTAGCATCATTAATTTGATCCTCTTGTTCCTCCGCGAAATCAGACGCATTATCAGACCCTGTACCATCATTAGAAGACTCAACCGAATGAGCTTTTCCAACATGTTGAGGAATCAACTCATCGGTGTCTTGTCGTACACGGTCATCTAGATGTGTGTCCTTAGACGACAACCGTGTATCTTCAAGTACAGGTGATTGTTAGCTCCAATATTTCTGTTTGTAGAAGTATTGAAAAATAGGCTAAGTATAGAAGTTTTCGACAGAGGCTCTGTCGAGTCACCGAGAAGACCGAAGCATAGAAGTCTTCGACAGAGGCTCAGACCGAGTAACCGAGAAGACCGAAGTAAAGAATCACCAGAAGACTCTTCAATGCGGACAAGGCCACGGAGCGTCTGTCATACTTGACAGAACCTCTGTGGTATAAAAGACTATAGCTCTATACAAGGACAATCGTGCTTCTCACGATTTCTGCTGCACGAAGATCCTGAAGATCATTCGTACAAGGCATGACCTGACAACTCCACGTGTCAAACTCTGATGGGTCTTAGCCTTAGTAGAAGCCGGCGCATTTAATTAATGTTGTACTAACAACAGTACCAGAATAGTGTTTTAGTACCTTCAGTCCTTGTTGTTCAGAACTTGTCCCCTTTCGAAGTAGTATAAATAAAAGACTCATGTTGAGTTCTTCTATTAGGCTTTGCACAATACACACACCATTAGAACAGAATTCTTGTTATATCATCAGTGTTCTTGGTGTTCTTATTTATATCAAATACAGGGAATCATTGAGTTATTTATCTGTGTTATTTACACTTCACGTATTTGATATTGTGTGGTCTTCTACCTTATTATATCTTTTAGTTTGTTAAAAACGCTTCCGCATTATATATTGTTTGAACTATTAGATAGAATCATCATTGTTAAGCAAAACAGGTACCACCAATTGGTATCAGAGCCGAATCGGTGATTTGAAGAAATCGAACGAAAGCGAGAAAAGGCAAGAAATTTCGTATTGAATTTTCTGGAAAACGCAGCGAGCCGTTTTGTCTATTTCCGGAGTTGGAACCGTCGGATCGTCGCGATATTTGGACAGTAGCTTTACGACACTCTGTTCTACATTCTGAACGGTGAGATTAATCGTTTGAGGTCCAGAAGGCACATGTTCTATTTTCGTCGTAGTGCAGTAACGTGTTGGGTGTAAAGATCATCAATCGGGTTTGCAAAGTTTTTCGTTGATTTAATTTTTGATTTTTCTTCCGCAAGTTTTATTCTTCAAAGTAACACCGATCAACGATCAAAATTTTCAAGTAACAATATGTCAAGACTAAGATTTAGTGATGATGCTGATGCTCATTATTATTCTAAACTCAGCACCAATTTTCGCAAGATAATTCCTAATCTTGAGAAACAATTGGAAGAAATGAACAAAAGCAGTATGATTGATTCAGAAAAGATTGCTAAGCTTGAAGAATCAGGTAAACTCTTAACCTGTGAAAATCTCGAACTTAAGAGAAAATTATGTGAGTCTGAAAAGATTTTTGAAGAAGAGAAGAAAATACTTGAAATTAAATGTTTAAATTTTTCTAATCTAATTTCTAATTTTGAAAAGCTTGTAATTTGTGAAAAAGAGAACTTTGGAAATGAAAGAAAATCTTTTGAAACAAAGTTTGTTAAGCTTTCTAACAAATTATCTGATTTAGAAAAGACTATTGAACAGGAGAGGAAAGAGCATGATTTTGAAAGAAAAGAGTCTGAAAAGTTGAAGGTTAAAGGATTTCACACAAAGTGTTTGAAAGATGATTTTGAGAAAGAAAGAAAGGTTTTTAAAGCTGAAATGTCCAAATTGACAAAAAAAACTATCTGATTTGTCAACCAAGATTATGTTGGAGAAGATGTGTAAATCAGATCTTCTAAAGAAGGTTGATGTGAATTTAAAAGAAAATAATGTTTTAGCTAAAAGGCTTAAGGAATTTGACTTAGCAAACTCTTTTGCTAATAATACAGATAATCTTGTTTTTAAAAGAGTGAAAATGGTTTGGAAAGTCAAAAGCTCTACTCCTGTCAAAAATGCTCCAAAGCCTTTTGTTTCTGTTTCATCTCATCACTCATATAACTGTAAATGCTTTAATTTTTTGTTTCAATTGAAGAACCATTTCTCTAATTCAAACTGTGTTCATAATGGGTCATTTCAAAAGGAAAATTCAAAGACCCATAGCATGAGATTTCATAGGGAGGAACCTGGCAAACCAGCAAAGACTTGCAAACCAGAGGACCTGAAGACAGCTCCAAATCCTAACAAAATAGGACCCATTTGGAAATGGGTACCAAAAGTTCTTTGATCTGTCTTGCAGGTAAATGGACTCCTTAATACATCTGTTAAGGACTCACACTTCAGTGGACAATGGACTCTTAAACACTCAGTTTAAGACTCATCCTTCAAAGGCAATTGATTTCTGTGCACAACAATCAAGTACTATGACAGCATGCTGACAGATTTGCGATGTTATAGTAAATTGATCATATCTCCCTGATCAAGACACCAATTGATGCGATTCAAAAGGCCCTGGATTGAAAACACATTGATGAAGAACTTTCGTGTTTTAAGATTTAAGAGATTCAAAAGTTAGAAGGGTCATATTCATCATCGAAGTAGACAACAGTGTGCTGACACAAAGCTGTTGGACAAATCTGCGCGACTGTGGTAAATCAACCATATCTTTTTCGTACGAGCTCGAAAAGAGGTGATTCAAGATGATCTGAACAGATAACAAACAAATTAAATTTGTTTGTGTTTTGAGTTTTTGCAAACTCCAGAGCTATAATGGTCTAAATCAGTGTCAAAGTTGGTGTAACACTGCTGTTAAGCTACTGTTTGCTGCAGAATTAAGCCGTGACCAAACCTCTGCCGAACCGCGACCAACCTCTGCCGAGCCACGAACAACCTCTGCCGAGCCGCGACCAACCTCTCCCGAGACGCGACCAACCTCTGTCGAGCCTTTGCCAAGCGTTTGTCAAGCTGTGATCATTCTCTGTCGACCACTCAGACCAACTTCTGGCGACAACACAAGCTTTGGCTCAGCCTTTTGAGACCACCCTCTGTGGTACTGTTCACCACATAGCCTCTGTGAAATCTGACAGAGCCTATGTGGACTGAATCTCTGTGACTGAACTTTAGAGCCCGTAACCCAACTTCTTAGTACTTGCTGTCAGCTTTGCGCACCTATCGTATTTTCAACAGACTCCCTCCTCGAAGCTCCAAATTTGATGAGTCCAGATGCGCTGGATTCCTAAGACAAATATGAACAATGTTCGTGTTTTGAGATTGGTCTGAATCAGTGTTCTTATTGGTCAGAATCTCTGCTAAAGTCAGTATACATCTGCTGGACAGAAAGTTGTGTTTCACTAAAATCATCATCAGAGCTCTGTGGAGTTTTCAGAGATTCAAAAGATCAGAAGCAGTCTTGAAGATCAAAGTTCATGTAGATCATAAAGAAGACCTCTGTCAACACTTGATCAACCTCTGTCGACACGAGATCAGCCTCCGTCGACACAAGATCAGCCTCTGTCGGCACTGCGATCAACCTCTGTCGCACCCTCTGCGAGTACCTCAGATATGTTCAGTTCAGAGTTTTTACTGGATATCTGATTTCAAAGTGAGCTTAAATTAGATTTAATGATCAATTTGAGGGGGAGAATGCCAATATAATCATGCTAAATGCAAAGGTAAAATCTCTGAATTTTAAACCTTCATCATTTAAAAGAAGAACAACTTTAGAATGATTCAAATCTTTCAAATGTTCAAACTACTTCTATGTGCTCAAATGTCTTTCATGCCTTAGAAGTTGATTTTAAATGGTTTTGTGCATAACAAAGAACTGTGGTAGTTTATTCTGAAAAACTTACTCGTGTTTGTTTTTCCCATATATAAATTCCAAAATTGCCACGTGTTACATTTTTGTTGAAACAGTTATTTCCACGTCTCATATATTCGTTGAATTTTTCCGTGGAAATACACTCGTTTGGATTCTCATTTGATTTCAATGAACGTCATTTCATTTCAATGATTCAATTCTTATTCAGACTAATAATTGTGACTTGTTCTTCATAATTAAACTTTCTAATCATTGATTAATTTCTTGACAACACTTGTGCTTACTAAGTCAATCCGTTTAGTGTTTGAATTTGTTCATTGAAACTCCATATCAAATAATTGTGACTTCTGATTACTTCAGATCAAAAATCGTACTTCAAATGAATTTGACTTCTAAACAAATCAGTTTAGAACTCATTTTTAATATTTTAAAGCTTCTGAATATTACAATTCAGAACGTGGTTCGTATGAAATAATACAAGGAATGTGTTAGGAATTTTCATGTTTCTATGGTCCATCTAGAACCGGAAGCATCTACCCAAGAAACACATCCTTTCATAGATGTCAGTGAGATTTTAAAAGAAAAAGAAGTATTCGGAGTGAAAGAGTGACTGGTAAGAATGTGACAGGACTTAAAAGAATTAATTGGTCCTTACCAAACTGAGTTAGTCATCCGGGTAACTACATAATCTATTCATTCTCATTTTTTTGGAGATGAATATTGAAACAGACATGGACCTAATGTCAATAACTCGTGTCACCCCACTAAGCTACTCAATATCCCTTAAAGGATATTTGGTTCACAAATACACGGAGAATTAGCACATAACCTATCTATTCCTTACTTGAAGGTTTCAGATATTGAAAAAGGAAGACAACATCTCCGGTCTCCGAACTTCATATTCAATGCACTGTGTCTATTGATTGATAATCTGTTGTCCAGATTACATCAATGCGTTTGAGCCCAACATATCATATACATTTTATTCCACGCAATATCACGAATCTTTGTGATTCCCCATGCATATCTATGTGATATTGCCAGAACAGTTTGAGAAGTTTATTTTTTATAATTTTACTTCTATGATAACTGGAAGTCCTATCAGAGCTTCATATTTGTCAACTCTGAACATAGGCCACACAATTATTTTAATTGTTGTGATAACAGTTGCTATGTGTTTTTGTGTTAGACGATTACCCCTGGTTACTTATTCTTTACTGCAGATTCTCATGAGCCGAATGTTTTCGCTACTCTTTATCTCCTAGCTGTTTATCTACCATCGGTTATTACTAAAACTGGTTATACAAGCTTCCGCACATCAAATCGTTCTCTGATTGTTTGAGGTTAATCTTTGGGAGACAACCAAGATCAAAAAGGTAAAGCAACAGTCAAGGGGGAGTATGCAACGATCAAGGGGGAGTTAATGAAGGAATTGAAGCAACTGATTTTGTGGAAGATCGGGCTATTTTTAATCTTGAATACAAAGGGGGAGATTGTTGACTTTATTTTTATATTGTATTCAAGATTACTTGATTAAATTGTAAAAGCCCAAATTGTATTTGTGGGCTTTAGTGGCTAATAGGCTTAGGCCTTAAAACCTAGGTATTTATTGTGTAACTTGTGAGTGATTTATGTTAAGCCTCCAAGCCTCTCATTTCACATTCATACGTATAGAGATAGAGAGCTTCAATTGTAAGAGAGTGTTGTTCAATCCTATCTTGTAAAACACTTCTTTATCAGTCAATACAAAGATCATTGCTATTATTATTGTTACTTGTTGTATCTGGGATCCTATAGTGACTGACCCTACCGGTTCCCCTCTCGGTATTTTCCCTCAGCGCTCCCCTTTCAGTAGCCCTTGTATCCTGAACCCTCACTGACACCACTCGCCTAAGTCTAGGGGTTGAGTCCTGGGTAGGTCCCTCCAGTTCTGGACGGACCATAGACTCCCTATATTCTATAACACACTCAGCGTTCTGATTTGCGTATCCAAGGAACCCTTCCGGTAAAGGCATTTCATAATGGAAGTTGTGATTTTGCCTTTGAAGATACTACATTGACTTTTTCGGTGCAGAAGGGTGGTTCAATCTTCGTGGAATATCTCTGTTTGACCTCGGCATGCTATGAACGATTATTTGTAAGAACCTCATGTAGGGCACATAAGGTTTTCCTTTCTTCTTTTCTCTGTCTTCCACCCTTTGTTGGAGCTCATTCCAAAAGATAGCTGCATAATCTACATGTAGATCATACACTACCGCGTGGAATAGCTTTTGAATACTTAGACTTGCATTGTCAATTCCCGAATGCTTTGAAGTTAGGCATCTGTTGATCACAGAGAAGATCGTGTAATACAAAGGCGGCAAATTCGCTTTGTTGAAGTCTTTGATTTGATTCAGCTCACTAATGTATCCCATAGCCTTAATGCATTCAAACACTTCAGCTTCCGTTGCATAAGAATCAAATGATGTCCTTCCAGGTCTGGAGTCAGGCCCAGGTAACTTTAGAACAAGTCGTAGTCTGTGAAAATCCAACTTTGTAATGTACTCATCAATCTGTATCAGGAAGATTGGCTTTTGGTTCTCCATGGTGTGTGTAATGGTCTTCCAGGCTTGTTGAAGGTACAACATAGTTACATTGACTGTATAAGTCAATGCATATGCTAACGGGTGATTCCTTAGGATTTCTTTGATGATCGGATATATGTTGATGTGATCAAAGTTAACATGGTGATTGTTGGCCTTGATTTCCACATAGTCACGTGGAAGAATTATGGTGTGATCTGGATTTCCTTCGTTTACAGATGGTTGAACTAATCGTGTAGATGGAAGTGGAATTTCTAGTGTTGTGTTGGGGATAATTGGTATATTTTCACCAAAACCCTGAACCCTGCTTTGTTCCTCCTGATTTTCTGCCATGTGAACTGTTGTTTTGAAAAACAGTTCTGAAACGGTTAATTTTGGCAAAAATCACTTTTTGAAAAAAATTCTGAAAAAATCACTAAGTATAGAACTCGCAACACACTGACACTTAACAACTCGCAATCAATATGAACACAGAGGAACTCGCAAGTCACATGAAACAAACCAAGGAACTCGCATGAAGAAGGATGCGAGTTCTTGACTTCTCGTATTGAGAAGGATACGAGTTCTGAGGAACTCGCAACAGAAGTATACGAGTTTTGAAGAACTCGCAACATGAAGGATGCGAATTCAGAAGAACTCGCAACATACGAATGCGAGTTTTGAAGAACTCGTAACCCAAAGGATACGACTTCTTGACTCAAGAACAATGCGAGTTCATGACTTAGAAAAATGATGCGAGTTTTTTAAACATCTCGTAACCCAAAGGATACGAGTTCTTAACTCTTAAGAACATTGCGAGTTCATACCTTAGTAAAATATTTTCAGATTTCATTTAATTTCTCGCAACATTCAACCCACTCAGAACCAAAATTTGATTTGAAAACCTCATTTGAAAAACACAAAACACACACACAGACTCGAAAATGAAAGTCTATCATTATTCAACTATCAAATTCAAACCTAAAAGCCTAAATTGATGTATTTAGAAGTGAAATTCAAAATCACAGAAGATGAACAGTCTTTGAAAGTGTTTTTGGGTGAAATTGATGAACTCTAGTTAAACAAAAACAAAAATAAAACGGATAGAACAGTTCTAAACTATTATGCGAATACACAGAAACAAATTTTGAGAAGAATGATTACTTGAGAAGAAAGTTACACGAAATCGAAGTTGAAAACCGAAGTGAAGAAGATGAACAGTAGCTTATCAAGGGTTTTCGTATGGAAGTGCAAATGAGAAGGTGGGAAATAAAAGTTTAAACTTTGAATTTATACCCTCACGAGAAAATGACACGTGGCACGAAATGAGTGGACCCCACATGTCAAAAAGACTGACATGGTACTGTTCATCTGAACAACTCGCATGAACAAGGATGCGAGTTCTTCCAAGTGAGAAAAAGTTCTCGTATTGAAGCCAGATGCAAACACCTACTACTCGTATCCTTAAGGATGCGAGTAGCTCACTTCTCGTATCCTTGAGGATGCGAGTAGTGTACTTCTCGTATCCTTGAGAATGCGAGTAGTGTACTTCTCGTATCCTTAGGATGCGGGTTGTGCACTTCTCGTATCCTTAATGATGTGAGTTGTACACTTCTCGTATCCTTGAGGATGCGAGTAGTGTACTTCTCGTATCTTTAGGATGCGAGTTGTGCACTTCTCGTATCCTTAATGATGTGAGTTGTACACTTCTCGTATCCTTGAGGATGCGAAAAGTCCACTTCTCGTATCTTTAAGGATGCGAAAAGTAAGTGTTTTTCCTCAAAAAAATTCAACTTTTTTTAGAAAAATCAAACCTTTCAACACTCTCTCATCAGATTAAAATATTTTAAGCTCTTTTCCTATAAAATATGTTCCTCCCCTCTCAATTTTTTTTAATAGAAAATATTAAAAGAAAACTTTATTATATACCATACTTACAGACTTATGCCATCTTGCTCCCCCTAAACAGATGTATATCCAGTTGTCTCAACTTCAGATAAAACTAGAAGTACAGATGAAAATCTTGGTACTCATAGAACATGAGTCCATAACGGTTAGTGTATCTCTGTTAGATATCCTTACTCCCCCTCAAAAGTAGAATATAATTAAATAAACAAATGCACATGCTCCCCCTCAATGTTTTAAAGAAATCAACGAAATGCCTAAGTGTTTAACATCACTAGTTTGCTGATTAAAAAATTAAACCTTTTTCATCTAGAGGTTTAGTGAATAAGTCAGCAAGTTCTAGTTCAGTAGGCACGAAATGCATTTCAATGGTTCCTTTCTCAACATGATCTTTTATAAAATGGTACCTGACATCAATGTGCTTTGTTTTTGAATGTTGAACAGGATTTGCCGTTATTGCTATTGCGCTTTTGGAATCGCAATAGATCGAGATCTTGTTGATTACGTATCCATAATCTTTTAACCAAGTCTTCATCCAAAGCACTTGAGAGCAACATCTTGCCGCGGCCACGTATTCCGCTTCCGCGGTAGATGTTGACACACAATTTTGCTTCTTAGAAGACCAGCTTACAAGCTTATCCCCTAGAAATTGGCATGCACCAGATGTGCTTTTCCTGTCTATTCTATTTCCGACATGATTTGCATCTGTAAATGCGATTAACTCAAACCCTGAATCCTATGGATACGAAAGGCCCAGATTTCTTGTGCCTTTGAGATACCGAAGGATCCGTTTAACCGCAATCAGGTGTGACTCTTTTGGATTAGCTTGAAAACGAGCACAAAAAGATGTTGCAAACATTATATCTGGCATACTTGCCGTGAGATATAGTAAAGAACCAATCATGCTACGGTATAGTTTTTAATCGACTGATTTACCAGATAAATCAGCGTCCAGTCGCCATTGGTGTTTTCATGACAGAGGAAGAATTTAAATCAAACTTTTTAAGCATATCATTTATATATTTTGATTGATTTATGAAAATGCCTTTGTTTGATTGTGTTACTTGTAGAGCAAGAAAGAATTTTAATTCCCCCATCATGCTCATTTGAAAACGTGTTTTCATGACGTTTTCAAAATCAATACACATATCAGGATTTGTAGAGCCAAATATAATGTCATCAACATATATTTGTACTAGTAATAAATCATCACCTGTCTTTTTGAGAAAAAACAGTTGTATCGATTGTACCTTTGGTGTATCCAGATTCAAGCAGATGGATAGTTAGAGTTTCATACCATTCCCGTGGAGCTTGTTTAAGTCCATAAAGGGCTTTGTCCAAGATATAGACATGGTTTGGATATTTCGGATCTACAAAACCTTCAGGTTGACTCACATACACCTCTTGATGAAGAATCTCGTTCAGAAAAGCAGACTTTACGTCCATCTGGAAGATCTTCATGTTTTTATGAGCGGCATATGTTAGAAAATTTCGGATGGCTTCAATCCGTGCCACTGGTGCGTAGGTTTCGTCATAATCGATGCCTTCTTGCTGATTGTAACCTTTTGCGACAAATCTAGCTTTGTTTCTAACTATAATCTCCGCTTCATCCTTTTTGTTCCTAAAGACCCATTTTGTACCAATGATGGTCTTGTCCTTAGGACGCTTCACCAAATGCCAAACTTCATTGCGCTTAAACGCATTTAACTCTTCTTGCATAGCATTTATCCAGTCTGGGTTCTAATGAGCTCAGATGCCTTTTTGGGTTCTAATGAGCTCAGGAAATTGACATACAAACACTCGTTTGTTGTCGCAGATCGTGTCTTTACACCATCCTTGATGTCACCAATTATATTTGCAGGAGGATGTGCCTTTGTCCATTTAAGAGTACTTGGGAGAGTTTGAATGTCTGTGCGAGTGTTAGAAGCATCATTTTCGTCTATGACAGCAAAAATATCTTCTGTCGATTCAGCTAAAGGAACTTGTGTCGGTGTTGGTTGCTCAACTTCATGTACTATTGTATCATGCGTAGATACATCCGACGTTGTGTTTTCAGAAATCGGGTCTTCAATCGGAGATGTTGGTTCAGAAACTATGATAGGTGTAGATTAAGTCGGATGTACGTCTGTAGCACTAGAAGTAGCAACACTGATTGCTTCAGAAGGACCAGAAATATTGACACTCGTCTGAGGTAGATTTGCATTTACGGATACAGAAGGTTGTTCCATATCTGCAGAGATATCCATAAATGCATCATAAAATAACAAATCTAAATCAGTATTATTATTGTTATTTAATACAGAATTAGAAAATTGTTGGTGTGCATGTTCTACTCCTTTTTTAGTAGAAGCTTCAGTCTGAAGTCCGAGTTCTGAACCGTGTTGTCCAGAAGTCAACGTCACATTTTCGTCGAAGGTCACATTGATGCTTTCAATGACTGACTTCGTGCGTTTGTTGTAGATTCTGTATGCCTTGGATTGCAAGGAATAACCAATAAACACGCCATCAGCTTTGACTTGGAACTTTGTAAGATTCTGTCTATCTTTAAGGACAAAACACCTGCATCCAAATACACGCAAAAACATTATGTGAGGTTTGCGATTATTGATTATTTCATATGCAGTTTTATTAAAGAATTTATTTATAATTGTCCTGTTTTGTGTAAAGCATGCTGTGGATACTGCTTCAGCCCACAAGCTTGGTGGAAGTCCCGAATAAGCTAGCATTGTTCGAGCTGCTTCTACAAGCGTTCGATTCTTTCTCTCAACCACTCCATTTTGCTGAGGGGTCATTGGTGCAGAGAAATTGTGCAAAATTCCAACCGAGTCAAGAAATGACTGCAATGTAGCATTCTTGAACTCCGTTCCCTTATCGCTTCTAATCTTTTGAACTGAACAATGTAGGAGAATCTGAATTTTCTTGATGAATTTGATTATCTGTTGATCCCATTCAAGCAAACAATAGAAGAAACTCCATATAAAATGTAGAGACAAGATGGAATATAAAGAACATAATATTCAAGAACTCATCTCATATGCTTTGATTGATTCAATATGGATGGGATATTGTAAAGAACACCACACTTTTACAATAAGTCGACTCTCATGTGAAAACACCTAGTATATGTGTGTTTGTGTGCTCTCTCCAAAATAACCTAATGAAAAATGAACCCTAAAATTCTTTATAAAGGGTCCATATACAAGAAAAGGCTCAAGCCCATAAAGCTAACTAAAAAGCCCATACACAAGCAAACAATAGAAGAAACTCCATATAAAATGTAGAGACAAGATGAAATATAAAGAACATAATATTCAAGAACTCATCCCATATGCTTTGATTGATTCAATATGGATGGGATAGTGTAAAGAACACCACACTTTTACAATAAGTCGACTCTCATATGAAAACACCTAGTCTATGTGTGTTTGTGTGCTCTCTCCAAAATAACCTAATGAAAAATGAACCCTAAAATTCTTTATAAAGGGTCCATGTACAAGAAAAGGCTCAAGCCCATAAAGCTAACTAAAAAGCTAACTAAAAATCTAACTAAAAAGCCCATACACTTTTCTTTATAAAACATTTAATTAAATTAGGGGCTAATTTAATCTAACAATCTCCCCCTAATGTTTTATAAAGAAAGAATTATCTTATAGTCTCCCCCTTTCTTTCTTTAGAAACTTTGGCGTTCCGTTCTTCAAGTCTTCAAAGCATCACGGGCTCCCCCTCAAATGTAGGCTCATCTTCTTGAAAGACCGAGACAAATAACCCCATTTTGTCTAGCTTTCATGACTCAACTTCACCGCTTCTTTGAACCATCAAGGACACTTTTTGAGAGAAAACATTCACATTGAACTCCAGCCTCTTAGCTTTCCAACGAGCTATAATTCATCCATTTTGGATGAAAAATGAGTGAGTTGTGCAAGTTTTCCCTCAGCTACACAGAACGGTCGTCAAAACAGAAAATTTGACGCTTAAGATCCCGTTGAGTAAGCATTCATCACCGAGATTTAAACATAAATAATAGAGGAGTGAGTGATAATCAATATGTCACAATAGCAGCATGAAACCGTGAAGAACCGTCGAGAGAACACCGTTCTTGAAAGCGGAAAGAGCACGAATGAAATGCAATGCTTTGCTTTCGGTCCAGCAAGAGTCCATTGACTTTGACACAAATTATGACCATTAAGCACACTGATTCAGACCAAACTCAAAACCTGAAAAGTATCATCTATATCTTAGGAATACAACTCAACTGGACTCATGCGAATCGGAGCACCGAGTGAAACGTTGTGCGCGTGTTTCTGAAGCAGCGTAAAGCTGTCAAACAATCTGAAAAATTTCGGGCTCTGGCCTTTTGGCTTATTGCTCACAGAGGCTCTGCATATCAGTACAGCGGCTCTAGTCAACCTCACAGAGTCTCTATGTTTTTCCTCTGATAATTCTTTTTGAACACCATCAAAATGCATCATATATGCATCCTTTGTAGATGCACATCTTCTTGATAACCTCTGTGCATTTTCCATATTCACTGCACATATCAGCCTCTGCAAAGCTTCTGGATCTTCTTCTATACATACCTCTATGCATGGCATCCTCTGTGGTATTGACAACCTCTGTGATATTTCACTTAACAGCTTCTGTGCAAGTGGACAGCTTAAGAACCAGTTTCTATGGTACACAGATCCTCTTTGCACAACAACCTCTAGACATCTTCACAGAGGCTCTGCCCATGTACAGAGGCTCACAATCTTTGGAATCACGTGTAACTCAGCAGAGCTCTCTGCCTTTATTTGGACAGCTCTTTTTGGACAACATCAGCTTAACGGTTTCAGCTGCTTAATGAGTAGCTTAACAGCTCACAGAGGCTCTGTGAAATATTCCTCTGTATATTCTAAGACATTAGCTTCAACGTACTTCTGTGGCATATTCAGTTCACCCGTATCCTTTGTGTATTGTCAGTCAAAACCTGCACAAAGTGTCCACCTGAGCTCGATATTTTTCAGAAGCACACGGCCCTTAACTTTTCTGCACCCTACATTCCCGGTCTGTGTGACAGAAGCCATAACAACTTGTTAACCAATCCTTCTGGGTAATCATTTTGAGCGCAACTGCAATCATGTCTTCTGTGATTAAGCTTCTACACATATCTGCATCTGGATAGTCACTTCTGGACAGTCAACCAAGTTTTGCTATTTTGATCTTCTGCACCTACGCTCACGATCTGGACAAGTTTCTGAATAAGTTGAGCTTTGGTTCTGCTTTTGCACTCTTCTGCACGAGATCAACCTCTGGCAGTCTTTTAGGAGCTCTGTATGAGATCTCTGATCAACATAGCTCAAGCTCTGGATAAAGAAACTCCATATAAAATATAGAGACAAGATGAAATATAAAGAACATAATATTCAAGAACTCATCTCATATGCTTTGATTGATTCAATATGGATGGGATATTGTAAAGAACTCCACACTTTTACAATAAGTCGACTCTCATGTGAAAACACCTAGTCTATGTGTGTTTGTGTGCTCTCTCCAAAATAACCTAATGAAAAATGAACCCTAAAATTCTTTATAAATGGTCCATATACAAGAAAAGGCTCAAGCCCATAAAGCTAACTAAAAAGCCATACACTTTTCTTTATAAAACATTTAATTAAATTAGGGGCTAATTTAATCTAACATTATCAGCTCAGGTGCTTCAGATTTTAGACGAAGAAATTCCAACCAAGTGTAGCGCGAGTACTCATCAATCATAACTAAGATGTATTTCTTTCCTCCCATTGATTGAGTCCTCATCGGGCCACATAAATCCATGTGAATTAGTTCTAGAACATTATTACAGTTGGACAAAGTTTTGGACTTGTGAGAAACGTGTTTCATCTTCCCCATTTCACAAGTCGGACAAATAGAAACTTTGTCGATCTTCAACTCTGGTAGTCCCGTAACTAATCCATCAATCCTCAGTTTGTTGATGCTTCGAAAGTTTTGATGCGATAGTCTTCTATGCCACAACCAACATTCATCTTGAGAAGCCTTTGACACAAGACATACTTGTTTTGAGGCAACTAAAGTAGCAAAATCAGTTATGTATAGATCGCCGCATCTTTTTGCCCTGAAGATTTCTGAACCGTTTTCGTCCACAACATGACATAACTTTTTATCCAAAATGACCTTACAATCCTTGTCACAAACTTGACTTATGCTAAAGAGATTATGTCTTAAACCCTCTACATACAGAACCTTTTCCACCGAAATCGAATCATTCTTTAATGTACCATGACCTCGAACATACCCTTTTGAATTGTTACCAAAACCAACCGATCCGCCAGGATGTACAATAAAATCATGCAGTAAATGCTTGTACCCCGTCATGTGTCTTGAAGCTCCCGAATCTATGACCCACACATGACGGTCCTGAAAAATACAAATTACCTTATCTTAGGTATCCATACTAGTATGGGTCCTTTTGTGTTAGTACGGATCAGTTTATTTATTTCAGTTGAGGAACCTTGAATTTTGCCTTTAAACTTTAGTTCCTTTGGTGAACTTGGTTTGTTAACTTCAGCTTTTAGAATCCATTTCCAAACCATGTTCACTTCAACTGTTTTAATGTCTTTCTTTTTGTTTTTCTTTTTCAACCCAAAACCAAACATTCTTGCTGAGTGATTCGCTGAAGATTTTGAAGAAGAATTCGAAGTTTTAGCATTTTTAAAATTATTATTCTTAGAAGCGTTGAGATTTAACTACAAATAGTTATCCCAACAATGAGCGCAATGTATTCTTCTTTTTGCTTGTGTCAACAATTTAAAATCTGAAATCGATGTATTTTTATTGACACTCGCATTGTAGACATTACATGAATGCGTACAATTTTTATTACAAGAAATACATTTCTCAATATTGGCCTTTCTATTCTTGCTAAAATCACTTGGCCTCTTCAGATCCATGAGCTTTTCTTCATCCATTTCTGAGAATGAAGAAGATGAAATGTTAGAATATTTAGAATTAGGAGATTCATTTGAACAAGAATCAGATTTGTTTACGGATGACTCTCCTTTCTCATTAGTACTGTATTCTTTTTCATTCGAATCTGAATTAGATTCAAACAAGGAATTATCAAAGCATGCAAATGATGATTTATTTATAGAAATAGAGTCTTTTGTCTTAAGATTGATTTCTTCGAAAGAACATTTCTCTTTTGCATTGACTGAACTTGATGATTTACTCCGATCTTTTGATTCGCATTGATTTGAACACTTTTTACAAGTATTTGAATCTTTAGATTTTGATAATTCAAATAATTGGGATTTGTTAGGACTAAAAGTCCTATAAAATAGAAAGTAATATAAAGAAAAGAATTGTTTTCTTTATTTGTTTGTAAAATCCTTTTATGCTAAATGGGCTTAGATTAGTGTTTGTGGTCCATGGGCTTAGGCTTAAAGCCCTTGGTATATAAAGTTGTTTTTCCAATCTTTAGGTTAGAAGTGGTGAGATTAGCCGTGCGCTTAACAGTGTTTAGAGAGAGAGTTTGTTCATCATTCTAATCTTGTAACTCTCTACATTCAATCAATAAAGGATTAATCGTTTCATATTCATTGTTACTTGTTAATCTGGGATCCACAATTGGTATCATAGCAGAGGGACAAAGCTATCGATTCAAAGGTATTTTTCTGTTTTTTCTTGATCATTCAAAGTACGTACTGTGTTCATCTCAAGAATTTTTGATTGCTTTGATTTTGGTGTTAAAACCCAAAATTGAGTCTTGATACATTCTTCTCATAGGTTTTCTAAGATCTCTCTGTGTTTTCAAATCGTTTGGTTGAGTAAAAATCACCGATTTATAAGATCTTGATTTGTTTGGTTTTTGCTCCCTGTTCGTGAAAATTATCAAATTTTCTTGTCAAAAGTGCTATTTGATTCGTTTTAGTAGTGTTTTCGTGTGTTTTTGGGCTAGTTTTCGTGTTAGTACTAAGTTTTTGCAGATTAATTCTCAGCAAGAGTGCAGAAAGTCATCGAACCGGGTAAGTTTTTCTTGTTTCTGAATTGGTTTCGAAGTCCCGGTACTGATATCTCCCGGTAGTAATAACTCCCGGTGCTGATATCTCCCGGTAGTAATAACTCCCGGTGCTGATATCTCCCGGTAGTGTCTACTCCCGATATCTCCCGGTAGTAATAACTCCCGGTGCTGATATCTACCGGTACTTCAACTCCCGATACTCCATCTCCCGGTATTACATCTCCCGGTACCTAACTTAGTCCCGATATTACTCAGTTGTGGGACTCGGTTTGCCAGTCCCGGTATCACAACTCCCGGAATTTCTCTGTGACTTCCCAGTTGCGGGACTTCTCAATTGCGGGACTTTCCATTTGCGGGACTTGCTTCTAATACCAGAAGCTGTAAATTTCGGATTTTTAGGTTTTGTGATTTTTGAACTTTCATAACTTCAAATCATCATAACTCGCTCAAAAATCAGTATTTTGCAATGAAATTTTACAGGGTTACTCAAAATGTGATTCTGAACATATTCTCTGGAAATGTTTTCTGCTAAAAACATCTACAACTATGAATTCGATCACACCACAGTAAACTGAACATGCTTTCAATTCCGGATCTGTAAACCCTGTCTGCTTTTGATCGATATCTTGAATTGTCTCACGATCACTTCTGTCAAGTAACAATGTGTTATCCGACTTACTCTGAGCTCAAAGAGAAAGTTTCTCTTTTAGAAGCGCATGTCTCTAAGCTAGAAGCCGAGGCTAAGATCAAATATGATGCCATAGGCAGGCTCGCAATTGAAAAGGCTGAGGACAAATGTGTGATAGAAAACTATCAAACTGAGTGCTCGGCATATTCAGAAGAGCTAAACTCCTCGAGACCCAAATATCTGAGTATACTCAAAAGTTAGAGACGTCTCAGGAGGAGTATTCTAAAAGCATCTTAGTTCAAGAAAATATTTTAAAAGAAAATGAAAAATTGACCACTAAGCTTAAGGAACTTGAATCCAAACTTTATAAACTTGGTCAATCTGAACAAACCATCCACTTGAACAAGCCCAAGGAGTTCAAATATTACAACTCACTTTGGGGACTCGGATATGATAATCCGTGCTACCTAAAGAAGGTCTTGTCTAAGGTTCCCACTCTTTATGAATTTTATTTCCTGGGCTTAGACAAGATATATCCAGAGTACAAAATCAAGTAGACTAAGGCATCTAAGGAAGATGAGGAGTTTGAGGATTTTAAAAGACAAACCGCCATACCTCTACCTCCAATAGAGGCAAAACCTAAAACGGATAATCCCTCTTCGGAAAATAACATGAAATCGGATGATGCGCCGCCTAGGAAGAACATAAATGTACAAATTCCTTTCGTGTACGAAACGCTTAATGCATCGTATTTAAAAAGCAAAATTCCCTATCTCCCCAATAACTATTTTGACATCTGCTCTCTTGCCAAAACGGTTGAGACTCCGCCTCCTGTTCCGGCAACCGCAGATGAAGACTCTAATGATCAAACAGAGTTGAGACGTTATGTTCCACCTCTGATTTTGGAAAACATTATTTTTAAACTAGAAGAGTCAATTGCGAGAGATAAGGTCAGTTATGAAACCGAAAGGATTGTACTTTTAGATTCTATTGAAAAGCTCAAACAGAATAGACCCGACACACTACCCGAATCTGAAAGAGAGTCCTATCGAACCGAGATTGATAGGTTGACGTCTCAACTGGCTGTTTTGACATCTGAAGCCTTAACGCTGAGAATGGCTAAGGGGAATTCTGTGGATACCCCAATGACGTCGGTCACTACTGAAACAATCTCGTTTGATGATGCTCGGATCTTTTCGGATAGTTCGTCGTGCAAAGCCTTTATGGGAGTGTCTGATGACACCGTCACTAAGGATTTGAGCTTTAAGGATAAAGGTAAGGCCATCGAACCCGATTCTGTTCAAAAGAATCGTTTTCCGGTTTTTGATAATCCCTTTGCGAATGACTCCTCGTCTGACTCTGATGGCGACACTCCACCTGATTCTGCAAGAAGATTTTCTGAGTTTATGAATTCCACTCCTTGTCATGAAGATGATTTTTCTAAGATTGATGTTGCTCCTAAGCTTGCAAGTCACATTCAACTTCTTGATAAAATGCCTTCACCAGTTAATTTTAAAAAGGGAGAATGTTCCAACTCCAAATATGTTTCTAAGACCAATTCTTCAAATTCAAAATCTAAAAGATGGTCAAAGAAACGCCCGAAAACCGGTAAGTCTCACAAAAGACAATCTTATTACTCTAGTTCTTCTAACAGTGAGCTTCATGATTCTTCAGATAATCATGTTCTTAGAAAAGTAAAAATGGTTTGGAGAAAGAAATCAACTACAGAAGACAGTGATGGAAACAAGTCTCATAATTCTCCTGTAGTTGATACAAAGTCATTTACTTCCAAGACTGGCTCACGTGCTCTTGTTTACCCTATAGCTAAGCTAATCAGTCTAAACCGAGCAAAGATCTGCTGCACTTATTGTGGAAAAAGTGACTTTGTACATCCAAGGTATGTGAACAACTGGTATGGTACCTATAGCATCCCCAATCCCCATATTAAAGTCAAGACATCTAACCACCAAGGATCCATCAAAGCATGGATACCAAAATCTTTTTGATCTGTTTTTGCAGGGATTTCATGTGTGATAATATACAGAATTTTATTTTCACATGACTGCGTTCGAAGGTTGTGCCACATTTGAGGGGGAGCATCAGGTATTTGACATATACATGAATTTTTTGTGAATTTGTTGGGTCTAGAAGGCCCAATTATATAGAAAGTTTTATAAAGTCCAAGTAAAGTCAATGAAAGTCAAATGTATTGTAATTAGCTTTGTTAGTATTTTGGGCTTTGGGAGTTTAATGGGAGTTAAATGGGCTTGGGCCCATGTCTTGTATTTTAGACACTATAAATAAGTGTCTTGGGCTTACATTGTCATTTGAGACTTTGAGAGTTATTTGAGAGATCAGTATACTTTGAGAGAGTCGTATACTTTCAATTCTCCCTCCATTGTATTGTAAAGCATATGAATAGAGATCATTCAACGAATTATTCTTCTTACCTATTTCTATTCAATCTTTGTGGAGTATTCTTGATTGTTGCTTCAAATATGGGACTTACAATTGGTATTAGAGCCACATCGAATCAATTTACACTCGATACGATTATCTTTGTAACTATTCAAGAATTCAAGATCTAATTTGAAGATTTGGAGATTCAAGATCGTTCTTAATCGTGTGCTTAATTTCAAGGTAATTTTTCTATGATTTCTTTCATCTTGAAGATTGATTTTGAGTTTTGAAGAAGATCTTTGCAATCTTGATGGTTCTTGGTGAAGAAAAGAGATTAGATGCTGTAGATCTTCTAGTAAATCAGTTTCTGCACGCCAAATGCTCGATGAATTGTCTGAGAAAGGTTTGATGAAATATTAATTGTTCAAAGTCAGATCTGAAACGAGTTTTAGATCTTTGATTGCTTAAATTCAACTTTCTGAACTGATCAATCAGAAACTTAAGTTTCTGCAATCTTTGTTCTAAGAAGATTTATGGAGATCAGCTTATCGTTCTACATCAAATTAAATTGATAAGCATTTGATATGATTTGGAGGATTTTTGATTCATCAGGATTCTGGAAAGATAATATGATTGTGAGACAGCAAGATCCCAGATCTGTCCATGTTCAATTCGAATTAATGTTGATGCAAATATGGATGTTAAGTTGATTTTAGGAACAGCAAATCTGAACAGATTCATAGTAGTCGAAATGGTCTTATTAATTCAAGAGGGATGCTGTTCAGATTCATTGATGCATCATGAGTGTTTAAATCAAAGTCTGAGTTGTCCAGTAATGTCTAAACTAATCAATTCAGATTTGATTAAGTTGTGGTTTCAACAGTCCAATTCAAGTCTAAATCAAAGAAGTTTGATGTGCAGAATTTTAGAAAAGTGTTGAATTAAATAAGTAAGCTTTTGGGGCTGTTTGTTGCTGTCAAATTGATGCTGTCCAAAACAGAATTTAGTAAGCTTTTGGGGCTGTTTATTGCTGTCAAACAACACATGTTCAAACAGCAAGCTGTCATGGATGTTTATGCTGTCAATATAGCTTAATCATGTTGCTGTCCACATATCTGAATTGATTAAGCTGTCCAGAATTTGAAGTTGTCACTGCTGTTTGTTGCTGTCCAAACAGAAAGATGCAGCGTTTCAGTTCAAAAATGTTGCTGATGTGCGAGTTTAAGATCTGATTAATCAGAGTTATGCTAAATTCGAATTCAATTCAGAGTTTGTGTAAGATTTAATGTGCAGCAGGTCAGATCATGGAGTGTCAAAGTTATTAAGGGATTGTTGTGTTGAGACATACTTTCGGCTGGTTAAAATCAGATTGTTTGTGATCAGAAATTCGTTCAAAACAACTCAGAATTTGTTCAACGACTATTCAGAACTTCTGATCATGTTATTCAGAAGAGTTTGCTCAGACCATTCAGAAGTGTTCAAGTTTAGAATTCTGATCATGTTTATTGAGGCTATTAAGAATTCAGAAGTTAGATCGTGAAATGTCAAAAGTTAATCAGAAATCAATGCTCAAATGATGGTTCAGAACTAAGTCTTCGAAGCTTAATCAGAATTCTGACTCCAATAGTCAGAACTTTATCATGTGGAATCAGAACTTTGGAGTTAAAAAATTTTCAAAAAGTTCTTCATGTTCAGAATTCTGATTGACTTACTCAGAATTCTGAGTGGTCTTCTCAGAACTTTTACTTAGTTTATTTCGAAGTAAAGGTGCAATTTCAGAATTGTTCGACAGCTTTGCACACCTATCGTATTTTGATCAGAACTTCTTCCTCGAAGCTCCAAATTTGACGATTTCAGATGCGCTGGATTCCTAAGACACAGATGAACATTTTTCATGTTTTGAGTTTGTTCTGAATCGATGTGCTTATTGGTCAGTTTCTGTGTCGAAGTCGGTGTATAGCTGCTGGACCGAAGCAATGTTTTTCACGATATTTCTCCCAACTTTCAGAAAGATGTTCTATCTTCTATTTTTTTGTGGATCCAAGCTGAGTTATTGAAGTATGTTAAGACAATCACTCCTCTGATCTTAATGGTTTAAGCTCTTGAGCTTAATGGTCATACAACTCGAATTTCAAGGACGAATTCTTTATTATAAACTGAGGTGGTTTCAGTCGAGCTTATTGCACATTGGATTCGATTTTAAAGTTGTAATTTGTGAAGAAGAAGAGCAAATTTTGAGGGGGAGCTTGGATAGACTTGCAATGCATGAATATGTGCAACGCTAAAGTTTTCAAAGAAATCAAGGGGGAGATCATTTGAAGATGCTTTCTTTATAAAACTTTAGGGGAGATTGTTGGGTCTAGAAAGCCCAATTATATAGAAAGTTTTATAAAGTCCAAGTATAGTCAATGAAAGTCAAATGTATTGTAATTAGCTTTGTTAGTATTTTGGGCTTTGGGAGTTTAATGGGAGTTAAATGGGCTTGGGCCCATGTCTTGTATTTTAGATACTATAAATAAGTGGCTTGGGCTTACATTGTCATTTGAGACTTTGAGAGTTATTTGAGAGATCAGTATACTTTGAGAGAGTCGTATACTTTCAATTCTCCCTCCATTGTATTGTAAAGCATATGAATAGAGATCATTCAACGAATTGTTCTTCTTATATATTTCTATTCAATCTTTGTGGAGTATTCTTGATTGTTGCTTCAAATATGGGACTTACAGAATTCAAAGAACCGTGGCAATTCATCCTGAAAAACTTACTTGAGTTTGTTTTTCTCCGTTTTTAAATTCCAGAATTGCCACGTGTTATATTTTCTTTGATTTAGTTATTTCCATGTCTCACATATTTTGTTGATTTTTCGATGGAAATACACCCGCTTGAATTCCAATTTTGTTCTCATAGTACGTCCTTACTTACTAATGATTCAGTTCTTCTCTGGTAAATTAATTGTGACTTGTTCTTCACAATTAAACTTTCTGATCAATTGTTTCATTTGTTGCAAACACTGTGCTTACTGAGTCATCCTAGTCGCGCTTGAACTTGTTCTTTGATCTTCAATCACATTTTATAATGACTTCTGATCAACTCAGATCAGGACTCGTTCTTAAAAGATTGACTTCTAAACATGCCAATTTAGAACTCGTACTTCAATGTGTGCTTAATGTTTTATTGGTTCATTCATAGAGTGTTAGGAATTACATCGTTTCTATGGTCTATCCAGAACCGGAAGGACCTACCCAAGAAACACATCCCATATAGACTACAGTGAGGGGTCTAGATTGATAGACGAGTTTGGAGAGAAAAGAATATGGTGAGGCTGTGACAGGACTTAAAAGAATTATTGGTCCTTACCAAACCGAGTCAGTCATCCGGGTAACCACACAATCTATTCATTCTCGTTCTTTGGAGATGAATATTGAAACAGACATGGACCTAGTGTCGATAACTTGTGTCACCCCACCCATCCACTCAAGTATCTACCAATAGATGCTTGTTTCATATATTCACGGAGATTTAGCACATAATCTATCTATTCCTCACTCGGAGGTCTTAGATATTGAAAAGGGAAGACATCAACTCCGGTCTCCGAACTTCATATTCTATTCACTGTGTCAATTAATTTTTAACTTGAGTCCCAGGTTAACTCAATTTTTGAGCCAAATCGATATAATTTAGTTCTTTCACACATGTACGAGTCTTTGTGATTCCCATTGCATATCTTCGTGATATTTCCGGAACAGTTTGAGAGGTAATTTTCAATATTTTACTTCAGTGATAACTGGAAGTCCTATCAGAGATACCCCGATGCCAACTCTGAACATAGGCCACACAATTATTTTAATTGTTGTGATAACAGTTACTATTGTGTTTCTGTGTTAGATGATTACCCCATTTTGGTTACTTAACGTTTTATCTGGTACTTTTGCTACTCATCAGTGTTGTCTTTGAAGTTACATGATGCTCAGGATGCTCCTAATCATCACGAGGGGGAGAACTGATACAAATTCAAAGACAAAGATCATCATCATGAGGGGGAAAACGTTATAAAAGTTCAAAGACCCAGACTATCAAGTTGAGGGGGAGTAAGCAAAAGTTGAGGGGGAGTAACTGTTATAACCTGTGCTGAAATTATTACAACGTGCATGGTTCTTCTATCCGTTTAACAAAGTGCTGAAGTTTTCAAAGCTAATTCAACTCGTGGTTCAACTCGTGATACTAAGAAGACCAAGAGCATAATTCAAGGGGGAGCATGAAAGACCTGAAGCCAAGCATCGACAACATCTGTCAAAGGTTCAAGAGAAAGAGAATTTCAAGACCTGAAGGTTCCAAGATCATATTTCTTTTCTTTATATAACTTTAGGGGGAGATTGTTAGGACTAAAAGTCCTATAAAATAGAAAGTAATATAAAGAAAAGAATTGTTTTCTTTATTTGTTTGTAAAAGCCTTTTATGCTAAATGGGCTTAGATTAGTGTTTGTGGTCCATGGGCTTAGGCTTAAAGCCCTTGGTATATAAAGTTGTTTTTCCAATCTTTAGGTTAGAAGTGGTGAGATTAGCCGTGCACTTAACAGTGTTTAGAGAGAGAGTTTGTTCATCATTCTAATCTTGTAACTCTCTGCATTCAATCAATAAAGGATTAATCGTTTCATATTCATTGTTATTTGTTAATCTGGGATCCACAGGATTCAAGACGTCTTATTTCAATCCAAAGATCAGAATTGAGTTTTAGACTTTTATCTAAATCCATCCCAATATTTTCATTATCATCGTTTAATTTTTCAACTTGTAGTTTTAACTCAGAAATGTGATTTTCTAAGTTGACAATTTTAATCAATGCTGAATCCAGATCAGGAAATTCAGAATTTGTTTCTTGAACAAACTCCTTTTTGTTAGAACCTGATTTAATATTTGACTCCTTTTCGTCATAAGATTCAGATTTGACAGATTCAGGTTCATTGATTTTAGAATCAGAAGTTTTATCCATAGATTCATTTGAAATTAATAAATTCAATTCAGTTAGTTCAACCTTTTTGGTTTTATAACTAGAATTTAATTCATCGTATTTAAAGTTTGTTGTATTGAATCTAGGCTTTTCTTCCGAACGTTTCTCCATCTTGTCTTCCTCTTTATCAGAAACAGAAGTTCAACAGTTAGATTTAACAAAAATTTCTGATATTGGAGGTATTTCCGTTTCAATAGATTCCTTCAAACCTTCACCCAATTTTTCAATCGTGTAAAGATTTTCAGGTGCTTTCTTTAAAACCTCAGCATCAGATAAGCCTAGTCCCATTTTTGGATTATAAAATCGAGTATCTTTTGGGTTACTAGTTAATAATTTTAGAGTTTGTCCAGTCTGACCTCTTTTAAAATTCAAATCTTCAAGTTGCTTGATCTTTGCAAAAGCTTTTATTCTGTCGTCAGAAAGAATCTTAATTTTAAACTGGAAATCTATATTTTCATCACTTATAGCTCTCATTTCCTTCTTCATTTCCGAGATTTTAGATTCAAGCTCTTGATTTTTAATTTTAACGACTTCTTTTTCTTTTTTCTCTATCTTCGGCTAAGCATTTATAAAGAAGTGTCTCGTCTTGATGTCTCAACATTGAACTTTTCTCAATATCAAAGTTCTTTTGAACTTTGTCAAATTCCTTTTTTACTTTATTAAGTTCAGATATCAAGAGTTGCATTTCTTCATCTTCAGAATATTTAGTTTTAGGCTCATTATCGGAAGAAGTAAGAGATTGTACCTCGGATTCCTGATCTTCCTCATCCATTTTAGCCATCAACTTGTACTTTACTTCAGTAAAGTGAGCTTCTTCATCATTTGAGGAATCAATAAGCCAATTTTCTTCTTCGGCATTGATTGGCTTTCCAGATTCTTTTGCCTTTGCCAAGTGCGCTTTTCTTTGATAATACTCAAAGTTCTTTACCTTCTTGTGTTTGCACTCTCGGGCAAAATGACCAGGCTTACCGCAATTGAAACAATTCTTATCATCTCTATTCTTCTTCTCCTCTTTTTCCTTTTTCTCCTCTTTCTCTTCCTATTTCTCTTCATACCTTTTCTCAGATCTCTTGTATTTATCAGCTTTGTTATATTCAGGTTTAGTCTTTGAATATAATTTCTTTCTACTAAACCTCTTTTGAAATCTATTAGTTAACAAAGCTAAATTTTCAGCGAAATCAGACATCTCATCTCCAGAATCTTCACTTTCCTCATCATCAAAACTTTTCACCATCTTACTCATATCAGAAATTAAAGCCTTTGCCTTTAACCCCCCGCTTTTCTTGTGCTCACTCAGTAGAGCCATAGATTCTTCCACCTTCTTGTTCTTATCTTTTAACTCCTTCACCTTGTCCTCATGCTGACCAAGGATGCTAAAAATGTCAGTCAGTTTTTCATCATCCATATCTCTTGACATTTGAAGCTGTACGGAGTAAGAGTCCCACTCTGGCAAGAGGTTATTGACAAACTTGTAATTAATTTCTGATTCAGATTTATCAACACCATTCCTTCTCAGATCGTTCAGAATGATGTTGTACCGGTTGTAAGAATCCCACAATGATTCACCTTCTTTTGCCTTAAAACCTTCATAGGCATTAATGCTTTGGTTTCTTTTGGTCCTCAACGATTTATGTGAACCCTCAACATGCTTTTCAAGCTCTTCCCAAATTTCCTTCGCTGAGTCACGACTATCTACACGGTTGTAGATATCGTTGGGAATAACCATAGCCAAATACGTCAACGCTTGTTCATCAATAGCCACCCTTTCCTTATCTCTTTCATTGAAGAACCGATACTCCTTATAAACTCTTCTCGGAGAAACATATTGATTTGTGGCTGTTTCTGGAACAAGTTCAGTATCCAAATATGGTCTGTGAGGTCCATTGATGATTGAATTCATGAGGTCTCTGTTCTGATGGTTCAAGAACTGAATCATCCTCTTTTTCATTGAGGATATTCATCAACTTACAGAACTAGAGGTTTTGATTTCGATCCCATGCTCAATAAGTCTCTAGACATCTTTAAAATTGCTAGATACTGGATCTTTCAGAAGATCAAACAGAAAGTATCAAAAATACTTGGAATAATTTTTCTTGAAAAATTCCTTGATTTTTAAACTGCTCGCAACGCACATAGATCAGAAGAACTTCTCGCAACTGCCTATAATGAACAGTAACAACTGGCAACCGCCTGGATGCGAGTTCTTAGCAACTCGCAACAATCTGATGCGAGTTCTATACTTCTCGCAACTTCCTGATGTGAGTTTTGAACAACTCGCAATAAGCTGATGCGAACTATCAGTAACTCGCAACACTAAGGATGCGTACTCCTCAACTACTCGCAACAAATGAATACGAACTCTTCTATTACTCGCAACTAACAAATGCGAGTTCTGAGCTTCTCGCAACCAACTAGATGCGAGTTCTGATCAAAAAAGAATTTCTAACAACTCGTAACTAACTAGATATGAATTTTACACAATTCGCAACATGTTCAATACACGTTCTTCGATGCAAGTTCTATGAATCTTGCGAGTTCTTGAGGTAAGAAGCTTGCGAGTTCTTCATTGCATGCGAGTTCTTCACCGAAATTCAATCTTTTTCAAACAAATCCTTCAATTCTTATCCAAATTCAATGAAACTTTGCAGGATTGTTCGAAAATACTTTTCGAACACTTTTGTAGTTGATTACTTTCACTAATTTTTCCAAAAAATATGAACTCGATCAAGAACACAGTAATGTTAACTTTTTAAAAAAAAACAGTGAATAATCCTTCAAATTCGTGTTATTTGGCCAAACTTAGGTCTTGAATCCTGAATTAATCATGTTCAGGATCAAAAACCGAGTAGAATGAACACAAATTTCGATCAAATTGATCAAGAATTGAAGAATTTAACAAAATCAATGGAACAGTGATCGTATTTGGTTTCGAGTTCTTCAAGTCAATCCCCAAAAACCAAGAAATCTTCAAAAATCCATGCTAAATCTGATTGAAATATTCTGTTTAGCTTTGATACCAAATGACAATCCCAAAGATCTAGCTAAGTAATCACAAGGATGTAAAGAGAGAATCTAGAGAAAATTTGTCACTCATGAATATGCAAAAGTGTACAAATGACATAAGCTTTCAAAAGTGTTACTAAAATAACAAAGGGATCTTCTTTATATAGTAGGGCCATGACAAGTCCATGCCTCTACTAAGAAGATACAGTACAAGTATGATACTGTCTTGATAGCTACTATAATGCACTAACATTGGGGTTACCGGATGATCAAGAGTTACCGGACAACCATCATACCCCGGATAGTTGAACTTACCGGAAACCATAAGGGTTTCCGGACAACTTGGGTTACTGGGTGAGACGGTTACTGGAAGATTTAGGTTACCGGATGAGAGAGCTCACCGAATAAAATATCTCAATTATTTGAGAGTTTCCGGATAAAATATCTTAATCATTTGAGAGTTTCCGGATAGTTTGAATGTGTCCGGGTAGATCAAACTATCCGGACGACATCCGGTCAAATTGAAAATGGTCAAAAATCAAATCATAACCCAGATCTAAGCATGGTTGGTACATCTAGTCCATAAAGTAAGCACAACAACACTAAGAAATGGGCCAAAAGAACTCGTCTAGATGGCCGAACACGAACGGACACACGGTTAGGGTTCGGAAACCCCTTTTTTCAATTGAAAATCGATCGAATTGTGCGGATTTGTGTGCGATTGTGGTGTAATCGTAACGAGAAGCATTTAGAAGAGACAATCGAGTAACATACCTGATATGTGCCTTTGAAATCGAGAGAAATTGAGCGAAATGGTGAGAGCCAAGGGTTTTTGTGCTTCGAGAGGGTTTTAGAAAGTTTCCGAAAAGAAATGAAAATTATGGATGGTCCAGGTATATATGGGAGGCTATCCGGGTAGGTTGTCCGGGAACCTATCCGGTCCGGGTAGGTGTCCGGTCAGGAAACCTATCCGGATAGGTAGATATCCGGATACCTCATCCGGACTGTTTTGAAATTTGACAAACATGACCCCTCGAATGTTGCCTTGTGAGACAAATCATTTTAAAAAAAAATTGCATACACGCATAGAAAAGATCTTGTACATTTACATGAAAGTGGGTGTCGCTCCCCCTCGGATTGTGCAAGTTATGTTGTTTAGGAAATCTTTGGAATGTACACACAAAAAAAACTTTCGGGTGTAAAGAAAAATAGTGTGACACTCCCTCTCAAATGTAGAACAAACTTACCTTATAAGCTTATGCGCTCCCCCTGAACACATGAACAGATTGTGAAACGCACAGATATATCGAAGAAAGTAGACGACAGTAATTGAACATAAAAGGAAACACACGTGAAATGAAAGCAAACAAACGAAATCTACCTAATTAATACAGAGATTTAACAGAAACGTGTATACGATACAAGTAGAAGACATATGCGAGGAAGTGTGTACTCGATCATCTAGAGTTTATATAACAGATGATGAATAGGCAGTTCCTCATACGTGTATGGAACTTGTATCGGACGCACGATTTGGTCAAATCTTCAGATTTAGCATACCAAGCTTGGGCACAAGATAGTTAAAACGTTTTTTATCCAAGGGTTTTGTAAATAGGTCTACTAACTGATGTTCTGTATTAACAAAATAGATTTCAATTGTACCACTCTCGACGTGATCCTTGATAAAATGGTACCGAACGTCTATGTGTTTCGTCTTTATGTGCTAGACCGGATTGTTGGATATTACAATTGCGCTATTCGAGTCGCAGTAGATGGGCACGTGAGAGTAGGTGAAGCCATAGTACTTGAGCTGTGTGCGCATCCATATGACTTGAGAACAGCAGCTTACAGCGGCCACGTATTCTGCCTTGGCAGTCGACGTGGAGACGCACTGCTGCTTTTTAGATGTCCAGCTGACTAAGTTGTCGCCCAGGAACTGCACGTGTCCTGAGGTGATCTTCCGATCCAGCATGCTTCCCGCATGGTCCGCGTCGGAGTACGTCGTGAGCTCAAAACCTGTCTCTTTCGGGTACCACAAGCCAAGATCAGCAGTACCTTTTAAGTAACGAAAAATTCGTTTTATTGCAATTAAGTGAGACTCTTTTAGCTTTGACTGAAAACGGGCGCATAAAAATGTAGAAAACATGATGTCCGGTCTACTCGCCGTCAAGTACATTAGAGAACCTATCATACCCCGGTATGTTTTGGTATCCACATCATTTTCGTTAGGATCGGCGTGTAACATTGTACCGGGGGACATAGGAGTTTTCATGGGTAAGGACTGTTCCATCTGGTATTTCCCAAGAATATCCCGGATATACTTAGCCTGGTTTATGAATATCCCGGCCGACAGTTGCTTAACTTGAAGGCCGAGAAAGAAATTCATCTCACATAGCATACTCATTTGAAAATATTCTCCCATGAGGACATAAAAGTTCTTACAGTATTGAGGATTAGTTGAACCGAAAATGATGTCATCTACGTAGAATTAGACAAACATTATGTGACATTTTTCATTTTTAATAAACAGGGTTGTATCGATTTTACCTTTTGAAAATCCTTCTTTTATTAAAAATTTAGACAGTGCATCATACCAGGCGCGTGGAGCTTGCTTCAAACCGTATAAAGCCTTGTCGAGAATGTAAACATGATTTGGCTTTTTTTTCATCCACGAACCCGTCCGGTTGCGATACATATACTTCTTCCTTGATGACGCCGTTGAGGAAAGCGGTCTTGACATCCATCTGGAAGACCGTGAAGTTCTTGTGCGCGGCGTATGCAAGGAACATACGAATCGCCTCGATTCTGGCTATCGGAGCGTATGTCTCGTCGTAGTTAATACCCTATTGTTGGCGGTATCCTTTGGCCACGAGGCGCGCCTTGTTGCAAATAACGACACTATCTTCATCTTTCTTGTTCTTGAAGATCCACTTCGTGCCGATGACCGTCTTGTGAGCTGGACGTGGGACAAGTCACCATACCTTGAGGGCCTCAAATTGGTTGAGTTCCTCTTGCATCTCCATGACCCAGTCTGGATCATCGAGTGCTTCAGAGGTGATGATTGGCTCGATCTTGCTGAGAAAGCAGAGAACAAGCAGAAGTTGGTCGAGGCGCCTTGCGTCTGAACCGGAGTGGAAGGATCGCCTATGATCTGGTGTAGAGGGTGATCCTTGGTCTATTTAGTGGTGTGTGGAAGCGGCTGTTGAGTCGCGTGAGAGGTGTCTGGATCTATGTTGGTCCCGGAGGGTTATACAAGTTTGTAGATGGGGGGGGGGGGGGGGGGTTGAATACAAACACACGATTTTTACTTTCTAAATTGTTTATTGATATAATCAAACAATTTACAACTTGTTGCGGAACAAGATTAAGGATTAACCTAATCTAAACAAGTTATGAGAACACTAAGTTTCTTGCACTAGAATTAAGACAGAAAGGAGATAAGAATATTACTAATAATATTCTAACACTAAGAAGTACAGAGAAGAAGAATGGCTGAGCTCTTCATTTCTGAAGTATACTGCATGCATTTAATGCGTTGCAGTACAACTTTACACGTGGCAGCAGCTGATTGGCTGCATGTTTTGACCTTTGTAGATAACCTAGTAGCCGCATGATGAACAATGTAGAGTCAGAGTTTGTTGTACAATAATGGACAGAAGGGATGTCCGTTCTGACATTTTGTACGGAGACGTACAAGAGGATAAGACAAAAGTAACTTGTAGAGGAAACCTCATGATCAGTGTTCGTTGAACAGTACTTTATCAGCGAGTGACAAAGCTCAGCGATCGCTGAAGTCTTCTACTTGATACTTCATGTTGAGTGGACAAATCTTGGTTTCGCTGATATCCGCATCAGTTCATTAGTAGACTTGTCGCTGGTTCTTTGGCTTGATCTTCGACTTCAGCGTAGAACCTTGGTTGACGTGAAACTTGTCTTCAGGGATCATAAGTAAACAACTAAGATTGTCAGTTATCATCAATAATACTGAACAGGCTTAGAGCTTATATGATGAACAATATTGCTGAACATAATTTAATGAACATGAGTTTCCTATCATCGGATCTTTAGAGACATAGTACTTATCAGCGATAGTGAAACTCTAATACATATTGTCTACTTACAGATTTCACTAAGTGTTTCTTAAAGAGTCATTATCAAATCACTGAGGTTTGGATCAACAATCTCCCCCTATTTGATTATGACATAGCAATAAAGGAAAATTGCTAAGTAAGAAAACATAAGGATAAAAAGAACTCATAAAATATTTGTCTCTTTATTGTTTTCTGGGATCTTTTAAGTACTGATGGAGTAAAGTACATTCGCTGAAATTTTTCTTTGAACTTCGTAAAGGTTACAGAGGGAAGTGGAAAAATTACAAGTACAACAAATAAATTTACAAGTACAAAGGATATTAGCTAACAGGGATAGAAGAATTTACAGGAATTCCTTATCAGCTATCCAGGTTCTTCCTTCATGAGAAGTTCATCAAGGGTTCTGGTGGTGGGATTCATCCAGTCAGGGACTTTTTCTCCAAGATTCCTTCTATTTTGTGCTTCTTTGAATATCAGGGGCTTCATGAAGTGTCTGAGGAGATCCTTTCTGAATTCGCACCAGTAGATGTGATCCCTGAGATGTTCGATGGGAGTGATGGGGAGCTCAGAGATACGTTGAAAGCGTTGTCTTCCATCGTAGTCATGAAAGAAAATACCATATGGATCGCTTAGAACCTTTCCAGGGATGAAGCGTTCACCAGGGGGCAGAGAGGTTCAGGACCAAGTACCTCAGCGTGTGAGAAACCGATTCCTGTTTCATTTTGGATAGGAGGACCTGAGTCTGAAGATATTATCGTTTTCTTTGCAGAGGCCCTTCTTTTTGTGACAGGAGTAGGAGGAGGAGGAATATCCACAGCAGATGAAACCAAGTTGATTTGTTGATTTAGAAGTTTCTCGACATGATCTTTGAATTGAGAGCGTGATTGCTGAATGGCTATTCTGATCTCCAACCATTCAGAGAAACCGTACTTCTTGATCGTAGCAGCGTAGATGGTTTCCTTGGTACCGTTTTCTCTGAATAAATCGACCTCAACAACTGGAGCATTTATGATCGATCTTCCCCTGATGTTCACCTTGTGATTTCTAGCAGCCCGATATCGATAGGTCAGTCTTTCGTTGCACCATTCTAAGGTAGAGTCAGATACCTTAGACTTTTCTTCGATGATCTTTTGGGCGTCTTCCCATAACTGACGTTGAACTTCGATAGGAGTCTTCTTCAGTGCGGGGTCTTTCACCGATTGTTAGACAAGCTGGATGGCGTAGGCTTTATCTTTTTCTTCAGCTTCCCTTCGTTCGGCAAGAAGTCTTTCAGCTCTGAGGTGATCAGCGAACTCTTTCTTTGTCAGTCTGAATTTAGTAAGATGAGGGATGACTTTGTGACGTGGAAGGATGATTCGCTGATCTTCAAGCTTTTTGATCATTGCTTCTCTCTTTTTCTGATCCTCTTCACTTAGCTTTTGAGGGCCAAGGAACGTCTGTTTTTGTGAGAGAGCAATTCTTCTTCTTATTCTTCAGTCTCAGTGAGATCCAAGACTGGGATTATGTCTTCAGCTCTTGTGGCTGGGATTATTGTTGGTGTAGTAGTAGGAACTTCAGCTGGATCCTCAAGCAGGGGAGAGGACTAGCTGAAGCACAACGATCGTTTAAGTAAGATCATTTGGTAGAAAGAGATAGAGAAAGAATGAGGGTTAAGTGTTTAGAGGTTTTATGGAGAGGAGAACTGATATAGAGAATGGGTAGAGGAGGGATGCAGTATAAGGAAATAGAGTGTATGTTACCTGAAAAACTGGCTTCCTGAAGAGAATAGCCAAGTTGTCTTCAGTGGAAACACCTTTGTTCTTGCCTTTGTCAGCTTCAGACGCTTCAGGCCTTTTGGTGGTCCCCTCCCCTATAGATTATGTGATGACAACCCATTTTAGAGCTGGGGCTTTCTTGATTAGCTGGACGAAGAAATCCTCGTCATCATCGTCATCATCATCATCGTTTTTAGGGGATGATGATGGTTCTTCATCAGCGATGTCGACGTCTTCATCGTCTTCAGCTTCTTCTTCAAATTCATCCTCGTCAGCATAGGGTTCGGTAACGTCAGCAATAGCTTCTTTATGTTGCTCTTCAAGTTGCTCCCCCTCAGATACAGAGGGAGGTTTCTCGGTTCCCTCAGGGTTTTTAACTCCCTGAGAATTCTTGGTTGTAGCAGCAACAACAATAGTACTCGTCTCCCCCTCAGCAGCATGGGGAAGACCTTGTTGATCCTTCTCCCCCTCTTTCTCATGATCAGTGGGGGAGGTAACCAGAATATCAGCAGCCACAACATCATCAGCGTGCATTGGGTCCTTATCTTCCAGGCCAGGGATCCCAACACAGGTTTCAATCCTACTCAATCTGTCTTCCAGGCCAGATATAGCAGGAGTGATTCTTTAGAGGTCCTCTCGATCCACCTGAGTAAAATGCGAAGAAGCACATGTTGGAGCATTCAGGAGATCGAAGATTTGCTGCAGTAGGTTGGTGGCAGTGCTGACATCCGTCCTCAAAGAAGACACCTCTCCCTGAAGGGTACCCACCGTTGTCTTCAGCGATGTGACTTCGTTAGACAAGGTGGCGAAGTTTATTGAGAGAGATGTGTTGGTAGAGTTGAGATTGTTGATGGCAGTAGAGTTGTCAGCAAGAGTAGTAGCAAAAGTTCCAATGCTACCTGACACCTTCTCCAGATCAGCACTGGAGGCTTTCTTCTCGACCTCTCTGGTCAGCTTTTTGAGATTTTCTCCAGCGTCTATAACCGCTGAAGAGTTAGCAGATAGAGTGGTGGTGTGAGATTCCACCTTCGTCAGCAGATCTTTCAGGGAGTTGTGAATATCTCCCAAATTAGGACCTGCAACAGTTAATAACTTATGAACAAAGGAAAGCTCAGAAGTTGGGGATTTTGAGAGAGAGTGTATGGTTTTGTGTATACCTGCAGGCGGGTTGGTAAAGTCCTCGAAACTTTGATAACCCGAGTAGTGTTCTATGTCGCCTTCCAGAGTGCCTTGGTGTATAGAAGTGCCTACAGATCCTATATTTGCATCCATCATCCTATGTAGAGTATCAGCTGCTGTATCATGTAGGATGACGGGCGTTCTAGAGAACAAAGGGAAAACTGGTGGAGTGTCCAAAGATTGAGTGGGAGGAACAACGGTTGAGAAGAGGGATTTGGTGTGGGGTTCAGCGATGGATTCGCTGAGAAATACATCTTCAGTCCTTAGAGAGTCTGAAGGAGGGGGGTTCAGTTCCAGGTTTATAACCTCAGCGTTTAGAGATGCTGAAGTCGGTATGGAAGGGGTGGCTTGAACAGCTGTGGCAGAGCGTACCACATAACTATCCAGCGACTCTTGTACAAAAGGAGTCGTGGAGTCTTCAGCCAGTGAGGACTTGGAGGGTTGCTCCTTGGTTTTCTTGATCCTTTCGGAATCAAGTTGGGTAGTAGTGTGTTTCCTTTTTCGAGAAGGAGTGGAGGGTGTAGCATGGGTATCAACAGTTGGGATTACGGCTGAGGTAGCCGCAGAAGTAGAAGAAGTTGGGGGATTGAGAATAGATAAGAGTTTAGAGAGACGTACCTCGTTTGGCATGGCAGGTAGTGAAGAACCTTAGGGCCGACCTTTGACAGTCTCAGGTCGCCCACCTTCGGGTATTTGTCTTTCAGGCCTTGTACGAAGAGAGCACTGACAAACCTTGGATAAGGGACAGTTGTTGGTCTGTCAGTTGCATCTACCCTGAGCATCAGATCATCATAGATGATTTTTTCCCAATCAATGTGGAGACCCTTCAGTAGAGAGTATCCCATGGCCTGTTGAGGTTGAGAAGCTTGATCAGAGGAACCGGTTTTTGCTGTTAGGCAGCTGATCAAATGAGCAAAGATGAAGTTCATCTCGCTTGGCATCTTGGACTTCTTGATGACGGTCAACTTCTTCTCAGGGAGTTCATCTCTCCCTTGGTCCCATACATATTTCATTGCATCGAAGAACGCAATCAGGGCTTCCCTGTCGGATGAGTTTTTGGGATTCGGAAGAGGGACAAAGCGGTTTTCTTTTGTGGCCGCAGGGAGGTTCAAGGCACACCTGATATTACCAGGTGTAATTTTGGAAGTGCCATGATCGGTGTCAAAGAGGATGACATCGATTTTCTTCTTGGTGTCTTTGGAAGAGGTGATCTGAGCTCTTTTCTGGGAGAATACCAAAACTGAGCTAGTAGATGTTTGTTTGCTGGAGGAGTAATGGTTAGAGCTGTAGAGATAGGGCATGTTTAAGATGTTTGCTGGAGCTAGTAGATGTTTGTTTGCTGAGGAGTAATGTCTTCAGAAAATTCACAACGTCATCGAGATGTGTGACCTGCTTATTTTGAGGAAAATCGAAGAGAGCATATGGGTTGTTGTTCTGAAAGGAAACTTGTTCAAGTTTGAACTTAACCTAAGGAGGTTTTATGAGAACCACTTTCTCAACAGCAGTAGGAGACTTGGAGGTAGGAGCTTCAGTAGTAGATGCCATTTCTGTTTATAATTACAAACATGAAGAAGATGAACAAAATGTCTTAATGTGGAAAGATTTTCCAAAATAAGATGTTTTTAGGGTTTTACACATTCCATTCAGACAAAAGATGTCTTAATGGAGATTAGGGTTTTATAGAAACTAGGGTTTTTCTAGTTTTGGCAAAAGTTCAAAACTAGTGAATGTCTTATTTTCCAATTTCCTTTAAAAGAAGGATTATGGAAAAACATATGAGACACAAGTTTAAGATTTTATGTTTTAAACTTGAAGAACAACCATGAAGATTGTGTTCGTAAAATCACGAAGAGAAAATGATTTCATTTTAAGAAAGTACTTTTGTTTGATCTTTTAAAAACAATAATAAGATCAGAAACAAGTTAATGAAAGGTAAATAATCAGGAATATTAACCTTAGTTGTTGAAGATTGAAGATGAACAATTTCTGGAAATAAGAGTTCAAAATGCAACAGTGTTTTTTCTTGAAGGAGAAGTTGTTCGCGTAAAGAAAAGATATAAACTCAAAGAGTTTATATAGTGAGAGTAGAGAGAGAAAAACTATGAGCGGGAAAGTTTTTCATGATGACACGGACACGTTGCTTGAATATGATTGGTCGAGGAAAACGAAACGGGCAAACGTGTGTCAGAAAAAGGCGTGCCATGGTTTACCCGTTTGATGACGTCACAAACGTCCTTTAATATTTTAGGATGTCTCTGAGGATTTTGAAAACTCAGGGACCTTTTGAAAAACATGAAGCACTGAATGGAAATATCAGTGTTAAGTTTTAAAATTTTCAAAGTGTCACTGAAAGGAAGAGATATTCAGCGATGCAATTTGTTTTGAAATCTTTCAGTTCTATGCGAACGTCAGCGAGCAAGAGAGAACATACCTTGATATCAGCAAATCAATTTTGTTCAGAGAGAAGGTGATAGAAAGAGTTATACAGGTTTATTTTATAAGCACTGATTAAATGTGAACCGTTGAAGATTTTACTCTTCTAAGTTCAGCATTCCAAGCTCGCTGATGAGAAAGTTAAATCTTGTCTCATCAAGAGGTTTGGTGAAAAGATCAGCTAACTGAAAATCAGTTGGGATAAAATGAAGTTCTATATCACCATTCATCACATGATCTCTGATAAAATGATACCTGATTTCGATGTGTTTGGTCTTTGAATGTAGCACTGGATTATTTGCTATAGCGATGGCACTAGTGCTGTCGCAATAGATTGGAATTTTCGAGAGCTGAAGGTCATAGTCCAGTAGTTGATTTCTCATCCACAAGACCTGAGAGCAACAGCTTCCAGCGGCTACGTATTCAGCTTCAGCGGTTGAGGTGGACACTGAGTTTTGCTTTTTACTTGTCCAACTCACCAGCTTTCTACCCAGGAGCTGACAGCCTCCTGTGGTGCTTTTCCTATCCAATTTGCAACCTGCAAAATCACTATCTGAATAGGCGATTAGATCAAACCCTGAATCTTTGGGATACCAAAGACCTAGGTTAGGAGTACCCTTAAGGTAATGAAAGATTCGCTTTACAGCGATCAAATGAGATTCCTTAGGTTCAGCTTGATATCGTGCACACAAACAGGTTGCGTACATAATATCAGGTCGGCTAGCTGTAAGATATAGAAGAGAGCCGATCATCCCACGGTACATTATGACATTAACAGATTTTCCAGAAGGATCCTTGTTTAGTGTCAGCGGTGGTACCATAGGGGTTTTTATAGCTGAACTCTGAGTTAAATCAAATTTCTTCAGCATATCTTTAACATACTTTCCCAGATGAATAAAAGTTCCTTTTTCATTCTGTTTGATTTGAAGACAAAGGAAATATGTTAGCTCACCTATCATACTCATTTTATATTCAGTTTTCATTCTATCAGCGAAACGAGTACACAAGTCAGGGTTAGTGGAACCAAATATAATATCATCGACATATATTTGAACAAGAATAATATGACCTTTTACTTTCCTGAAAAATAAAGTTTTGTCGATTTTACCTCGCTCAAATTTTTCGATTTGGAGATAAGAGGAAAGAGTGTCATACCATGCACGAGGAGCTTGCTTTAAGCCATAAAGTGCCTTATCCAGTTTATAAATGTAGGTTCCCAGATTCACGTTGCATCACATTAATGGTAATAATATAGACAGCGGAAGCATTTAAATATAAATCCATTAAAGTGAGTGATTATCTAAATGATATTGTAGTAGTGAGAATCAAATATAGAACAGGATAATGATAACAAGATCAAGTAAGAAACGCTGCTCGTATATTGATAATGGATAACACCAAGAACAAGATCAATCGTGTATACTGAAATCTCACAGGGAACAATATCGTACGGAGGTAGTGCTCGGGATTACTGCAGTGTGTGCTTAAACAATTGTGGAAAACTATTCTTCCAAAAGCTTACAATCATTTGTTCCACTACCTCTCTATTTATAGCCCTGATAAAGTGTAGACAGTGTACTATCGTACCCTAGAATGACACGTGGAAAGTGTGTCTCGTACTTTTAGGGCATACGTGGAAAGTATGGACACTTGTCTAACACTTAGGATTTCTTACGAGACTTAGGCTTCACAGAGGTCTTCACTTCACCAGATCTCATAGGCCAGAGCTCTGTTGGTCTTCGGATTGTGAACAGTTCTTCTGTTGATCTTCTGTCAGAGCTCTGTAGATCTCTGTTGGTTCCATCAGAACTCTGTTGAGTTCTGTTGGTCTTCTTGTTGCTTTTCTTCTAAGTCTTCTGCTGCATCTCTGATGGTCTTCTGACTTGATAATATTTTCAATACTTTTACATTACAGGTACTTGGGGCTAACAACCCCCTAAATATTGAAAATAAAAAATTTGAAACACAGAGATGTAAACAAAAAGAACAGAGAACATTTACCTCTGTTAGCCTTTGTACTATTCTTCTAAGATATTACAATGCAGGGTAAGAAATAGTACAATTATGCATAGTTATCTCCCCTAAGAATTCTGTCGAATCTTCTGATCAGTATACGAAAGTCCAGCATTCGATCAATCTGGTTGACGAAGAGTTTCTGCTGTTCTTCTGGACACTTGCTTCTTAGGAGATCTTGGATTATGTTCTTGAGATATACTAGCGACTCACTCGAGTACTTGTGGGCTTCAGCAGCTCTGATGGCCTTCTTTGTACCCTTCTGTCGACACACAAAGACTGGAGGATCTTCTACTACGGTTCCAGTTCTGTAATGGCCATAACCCTCTAGGTTTTCATTTGGTGGTGCAATCGCTAGTTTCTCAACTTCAAACTCTATGCCTAGCTGGAAATCGATCTGTATTCTGAGATTGATGTGCTCTTGCATAGCGAATCTGACTTCTGGTAGCGCAGTTCTTGCTGGTGTGTATCTTTCTGAGAAGTTCAAGCAATAGGCGTGAAGTGTGATCACGTCGTATGGGTTCAGAAGGACAAGATCATTGTCATTGAAGAGTTCATTTCTGCCTTATGTTGATTCAACAGTGTACTCATGGTATACGACTCTGTCATGTTGAAACTTCTTGTGCTTGATGTCCAAGATTCTGCGGATACCGAAGTTTATGTTAATGGCTCTGTTCAGATTTAACTTGGTTTGGATGAACTTTAGCCTTGATTCAGAAATGGTGTTTATTCTGATTGGGTTTAGGTATGGGTTAATGGGTACGGCATTGACAGGGATGATGTCTCTGTCAACATATAGAAATACATTTATCATTTCTAAGGCAGGTTTTTCGGTGTGATGGGTAGAGGTTTCTGGGTTCTGTTATGGTATTATTGGGTTTGGGTCATCGTGGGTTTCTGCCATAAGTATGTCAATATGAGCAGATTCTTGAGCAGCTTGGGGTTGGGCTTGGCTTTTTTGTTCTTCAGCAGATGATGGGTATGTCCTCTCTGGTTCTTTTCTTGGAGATGTAGGAGGGGTGTTTAGACAGATGATCTCTGGTGGTTCTTGTGTTGACTCTTCTGTCGGTTTGATGACTCCATCCTTGAACATGTAGTCAAATGCCACCACAGTCATTTCTGGCATGAATTCCTCTGTTATTCCCTTATCTCCTCCTCCTGTAGCCTCTGCCTCAGTTGCTTCTGTTACTGTCCCTTTACCCTTAGCTTCTCTCTCTTTTTCAACCTCTTTCTCTTTCTCTGCCTCTTTCTCCTTCTCTCTCTCTTTTTCCTTTTCTCTCTCTCTTTCTCCTTCTCCCTCTCTTTCTCTTTCTCCTTGTCCCTCTCGTTCTCTTTCTCCTTCTCCCCCTTTTGTTGTTCTGAGGACTCACCCATCTGACTGTCTGAATGACCTTCTTGAGCATCCTCAAAATCATCATCATCGTCAGAAGCGTCAATTCGAGCTGTTGGTGAGGGCGGAACAACCAACTTCAGATCGGCTTTGTGTCTCTTGCTTGAAGGTTCTCCTGTAGGTGCTTCTTCTGCAGGTCTTTTCGATGTAGAGGTAGCTTGTAAAAGAATGTTAGAAAAACCTGAGGCTGCCTTCTTCATTACATCCTCTACCTCTGTTGCGGCACATCTGATCTCTTCTACTTGAGCTTCAAAGTTGACCTTGTGAGTATCAAGAGACGCTTTCACATGTTGTTCTGTCGCCTGAGCTTTCATCACAAATTTTGATGAAATCGTCACCATTCGGCTAAGAATTGATCTTCTAAAGTCTCCCATTTGGCCAACTGTCATGGGTAGGTCATTTGGGTTAGGGATGGAGATGTTGAGTGGAGTAGAAGATGAGGTTGTTGCTTCTTTGATGGATTCCTTAACAGAGTTGGTGATGATCTCTGTCAAGGTTCTGACGTTGGATTCTGATAGGAGAACTGTAGGGATGGGAAGGGTTCTGTTCATCTGCGCGTTGTGGTGCTCTGTCATGAATTGCTTTAGCGCTGCAAGATCTGTCGAAGCCTTTTTTGCTTCCTCTGCTCTGACTGTTTTCAGCTCTACTATCTCTGTTGTCAGCTTTGCAATCTCTTCTCCTCTGACTCGTTCAGACTCTGTTCTGAGTGCTTCAGCCTCGGCATATTTCTGAGTTATCTCTGCATGTTTGTTAGAGATCTGATGTAATTTCTCTTTAAGAATAGCATTCTCCTTGCGAATCAGCTCCTCCTTCTGTTCATTGATAAGTTTATACTCATTCAAGGAGTTGTTGATACTATCACAGAAGCTTTCGAACTCTGCTCTTGTGACAGTGTCAACGGGGGTAACCTTGGTTCCAACACATGGATCCAATTCTGCCTCGAGTTCAGAGGCGCCTCCGTCAAGAGTTGTTTTGATGTTGGCTCTTGGAGGACTTCCACCTGATCCTTGATGTTCCCTTTGAGGGGAAACAACTACAGGTGTTCTGATAAGAGTTTCCTCTTCTAGCTCAGGTTCTGAAGAAGGAAATATGATGTGATAAGAAGAGTTTGGATCAAGCAAAGTCTTCCCTTGTTCTACTATGGTCTCCCATTGTCCCTGAGTCGGACAGATGCTAAGTGAGATTACAAAGATCTCTGGTCTATTTTGTGTCATGTCTATATGAGCCACAGAGGCATCATTGTGTGAAGGTGACCTATTGATGTTCTGGGGCGAATGAACATCACTACCAAAGATAGCTTCCCCAGGTTCGTGCATACCAGAGGCATGAAGAGTTGCTTCTGGTGGTTCTTGCTGGTTGGGGTTCGAGGTGTGCACCTCTGTTTCAATAATCCTTTGGTCTTGATCACCAGGATTAGATTGTGTGGTAGCACTGGGATTTTGGTTAAGGATACGCTCATGTGTGCTCTGTTGAACATCCTTTTCTATCCTCACATTCTCCTCGGCTCCTATGGCTGTAGAACTCTCTAGATTCTCTCTGTCATTTCCCTCTTTCTCACCACTATTAGAGGAAATGGTTTCCACCTCTGGTGTTTCCTGAACTTCCTCATGGACAGCCTCCCTAGGAGATGCTCTGTCCTCTACTTCCTTCTCGATCACTCTAGAGGAAGACCCCACTTCGGGTGCTCTTACCTCTGGTCTGTTAGCTTCCTCTCCTATTTCCTCACTCAAGCTCTCGAAAGAAGGCTCACATCCTAAGTATGCTGGGGTTCTCACCTCAGGTTCTTGAGGTTGAGCAGCACTCTGATAGTTTTGGATAGAGATGTGGTCTTGAGGGCTAAGAGCAAGCATTGTACCTGGAATTCTTCGAATCAAGGGATATTCACCAGATGTAGTGGGAAGGAATTTGGACATTACCCAAACAGGTGTGGATCGTCCCTGATGAGTTAGTTCCAGTCTGTCGAAGGTTCTTCTGATTACCAGACTGATAAAACGAGGAAACTTGATCATCTTTAAGAACTTGTGAGTTCCAACAGCTCCTCCTCTTGCGATGGATGAGGTCTTTGTGTTAACAGCGGTAAGAAGATCGTTGTATAGTATGCTGGCGTAGTCAAAGTTTCGGTTAAAGAACAATCCATACATGATCTGTAGGATTTCTGTTGTTGCTTGATCTTGACTACCAAATTTGCTGGTAAGGGTTCTGTTCAAGGTGGAGAACATGAAGTTCCACATAGTGGGTAGATTCTGTCTTTTAAATTCTCCTATCCTATTCAGATCTTTGTTGTAACCCAAGAATTTCATGAAATCAAGAAGAACAGCTACTTTTGGTGGTTTCTCATAGGATTATATTCCTAGCTGTCTTTTGGTCTTCATTCTGAAGATTCTTCTTAAGGTGCTTGCACGAATGCGGATTGTTCCCGCTCCTCCATTTCTCGAGTTGACACTCCCAACAATTCCATCTTGTTCTTCTATATACTGGCACGTGGTCCACCATTGTTGGACGTAGATTGCAGGAAGATGGTCATCGAGGACTTCCACCTGATCCTTGATGTTCCCTTTGAGGGGAAACAACTACAGGTGTTCTGATCAGAGTTTCCTCTTCTAGCTCAGGTTCTGAAAGAGGAAATCTGATGTGATAAGAAGAGTTTGGATCAAGCAAAGTCTTCCCTTTTTCTACTATGGTCTCCCATTGTCCCTGAGTCGGACAGATGCTAAGTGAGATTACAAAGATCTCTGGTCTATTTTGTGTCATGTCTATATGAGCCACCGAGGCATCATTGTGTGGAGGTGACCTATTGATGTTCTGGGGCGAATGAACATCACTACCAAAGATAGCTTCCCCAGGTTCGTGCATACCAGAGGCATGAAGAGTTGCTTCTGGTGGTTCTTGCTGGTAGGGGTTCGAGGTGTGCACCTCTGTTTCAATAATCCTTTGGTCTTGATCACCAGGATTAGATTGTGTGGTAGCACTGGGATTTTGGTTAAGGATACGCTCATGTGTGCTCTGTTGAACATCCTTTTCTATCCTCACATTCTCCTCGGCTCCTATGGCTGTAGAACTCTCTAGATTGTCTCTGTCATTTCCCTCTTTCTCACCACTATTAGAGGAAATGGTTTCCACCTCTGGTGTTTGCTGAACTTCCTCATGGACAGCCTCCCTAGGAGATGCTCTGTCCTCTACTTCCTTCTCCATCACTCTAGAGGAAGACCCCACTTCGGGTGCTCTTACCTCTGGTCTGTTTGCTTCCTCTCTTATTTCCTCACTCAAGCTCTCGAAAGAAGGCTCACATCCTAAGTATGCTGGGGTTCTCACCTCAGGTTCTTGAGGTTGAGCAGCACTCTGATAGTTTTGGATAGAGATGTGGTCTTGAGGGCTAAGAGCAAGCATTGTACCTGGAATTCTTCGAATCAAGGGATATTCACCAGATGTAGTGGGAAGGAATTTGGACATTACCCAAACAGGTGTGGATCGTCCCTGATGAGTTAGTTCCAGTCTGTCGAAGGTTCTTCTGATTACCATACTGATAAAACGAGGAAACTTGATCATCTTTAAAAACTTGTGAGTTCCAACAACTCCTCCTCTTGCGATGGATGTGGTCTTTGTGTTAACAGCGGTAAGAAGATCGTTGTATAGTATGCTGGCGTAGTCAAAGTTTCGGTTAAAGAACAATCCATACATGATTTGTAGGATGTTTGTTGTTGCTTGATCTTGACTACCAAATTTGCTGGTAAGGGTTCTGTTCAAGGTGGAGAACATGAAGTTCCACATAGTGGGTAGATTCTGTCTTTTAAATTCTCCTATCCTATTCAGATCTTTGTTGTAACCCAAGAATTTCATGAAATCAAGAAGAACAGCTACTTTTGGTGGTTTCTCATAGGCTTATATTCCTAGCTGTCTTTTGGTCTTCATTCTGAAGATTCTTCTTAAGGTGCTTGCACGAATGCGGATTGTTCCCGCTCCTCCATTTCTCAAGTTGACACTCCCAACAATTCCATCTTGTTCTTCTATATACTGGCACGTGGTCCACCATTGTTGGACGTAGATTGCAGGAAGATGGTCATCGAATTCTGTTAGGGCTCTAAAAATTTCAGAGTTCCTGAAAAACTCAATAAAAATATGATATAGGGGTAGATAGAGTCCTGGAGTGGGATCGAATCTATAGTTGTTGTCAGCAAACTCGTATGGAAGAACAATGATTTCATCAGTGGGTTCTATTCGGCTAGAATCAGCAGAGTTTTGAGGTTACGCCATTGTTGCAGATTTTGGGTTTTTCTTGAAGAACACAGAGGATTTGAATAACGGAGGGAAAGGTGAAGGGTTTTTGATAGGTTAAGGAAGTTTAAGAATGAAATAGGTCAAGAGTATGGATACTTATAGTCAAAACATGTGGCTGGGTAATCGTCGTAGGTACTGTAGGCACTCGAGTGTCAGATGGTGGAGTGGCCTGAACAGTGTATCGTGGGAACAGCTAGTGGTTTAGCTTTCAATTAGAGAGTGCCACGTGGATTTTGTTCTGACCACTTTCGTGCAAGTAAACCGTCGCGGTTAGAGATGTGTGGGTGACAAGTGGTTGACGCTTAGAAATAACCTGCACCTCTGATGACGTTACTTCTGATGACGTGGCATAAAAACCGACAGAGCTCTGTTGGAGCTATGCAAGTTTTGCCTCTGATGAGTAGCCATTTTCCATTATTTTCAAGTATCCCTTGGTGTTTCACCTTTACCCGAAATTATTTAAAATTCTGTATCTGATGTGGAAATGGTCAAAGAACGAGAACAGAACTGACTCAGAAATTTCACAGAGTTCTGGTGAGAATCAACAGAGGCTCTGGTAAGTTCTTGACATTATCAAAGGATTTTCATCAGAACAGGTTTTCCCTCTTTCTTCAAAAAGATTTTTCTTTTCAGAACAAAGAGCAAAGTCATTTTGATTTGAAAAAGATTTGACTTGCTCCCCCTAAAACCATGCGCAAAATACTTTATAAGCTCCCCCTTGAAATATGAGCTAAAAAAAATTTACAAAACAAAAAAAACATTTACAAAACAAGAGATATATATACAGACAGATTCACTAAGCTTGTTGAAAAAGTATGCGTGACAGAGTTCTGGTGAACATCAGAGACTCTGTTGAACTATCCTACCCAACTATTTGACAGAGCTCTGTTGGAACATCAGAGGCTCTATTGAGTTTGAACAGAGTTAGGAGGACATGTTCAGCATACCCAGTTTGTTGATTAAGAAGTTAAATCTCCTTTCATCAAGGGCTTTTGTAAACAAGTCACCAAGCTGGAAGTCGGTTGAAACAAAGTACATTTCAATCGTCCCTTTTTCAACATGATCCTTTATGAAGTGGTACCTTATGTCGATATGCTTTGTCTTGGAGTGCTGAACTGGATTAGATGTGATTGCTATGGCACTCTTAGAGTAACACAGAATTGGAATTTTTCCATACTCCAGGCCATAGTCTTTGAGTTGTGTTTTCATCCATATCACTTGAGAGAAACAACTAGCAGCAGCAACATACTTTGCTTCTGCTGTAGAAGTTGATACGCAATTATGTTTCTTGGATGTCCAACTTACCAATTTTTCACCAAGTAATTGGCAGCTACCGGACGTACTCTTTCTGTCATTCTTGCATCCTCCGTAATCTGAGTCTGTATATGCTACAAGCTCGAAACCAGAAATAAGAGGATACCAGAGACCCAAGAATTGAGTCCCTTTAAGATATTTAAATATGCGCTTGACAGCAGACAAATGAGATTCTTTAGGATTTGCTTGGAACCTGGCACAGAGACAAGTTGCAAACATTATATCAGGTCTGCTAGCAGTTAAGTACAGAAGTGATCCTATCATGCCTCTGTAGTTCTTGACTTCTGTAGGTTCACCATTAAGGTCAGAGTCAAGTTTAACTCCAGTGGCAATAGGAGTTTTCATTGGATTTGAATTGTTGAGCTTGTATTTTTTCAAAATATCAGAGACGTATTTCGACTGACTTATAAAAGTCCCTGTGATGGATTGTTTTACTTGTAAACCAAGGAAGAATGAGAGTTCTAGCAGAGGCAAGAAGAAGAAGGGTAAGAAGAGTTTGGTAGCTGAAAGTGATGCTGAAGAAAACTCATCAGATGAGGATAACGATATAAATGCGTTTGCTAAATCCCTTGCATTAATCACTCAACAATTTAACAAGATATTTGGCAACAGAGCATTCGACAGAAGAGGTAGATATGAGAAAGATGAGAACAAAGTTTATGTTGCGCCCCCACAACAGAAGTTCAATGCTTAGGATCTGAGAATCCTGGAGGTTGTTCCACGTAGACTTCTTCATTCAGCTTTCCATTGAGAAACGCTGACTTAACATCCATTTGATAAACTTTGAAGTCTTTGTGTACAGCGTAAGCTAAGAATAGACGAATAGCTTCTAGTCTTGCCACTGGGGCGAATGTTTCGTCGTAATCTATACCTTCCTCTTGTCTGTATCCCTAAGCAACAAGTCTAGCCTTGTTGCGGGTTACAGTTCCATGTTCATCCAACTTGTTTCGATAGACCCATTTAGTGCCTATCACTGACTTGTCAGATTGTCTAGGAACAAGCTTCCAAACTTTGTTTCTTTCAAATTCAGTCAGCTCTTCTTGCATAGCGCTGACCCAGTTTGGATCTTGGAGGGCATCATCTATTTTCTTTGGTTCAATTAGAGAAATAAAGTTAACAAATAAACAAATATTACCTGCACTTCGTCGAGTCTGAACACCAACGTTTGGATCACCAAGAATTTGTTCAATAGGGTGATTGATAGTCCATCGCTGAGCCGGAGCATAAGTCGTTGACTCAACCTGAACTTCTGGATGAACTGGAGATGAGGCTTCAGCAAATTCAGGTATATCAGTCAAGAGAGGACGAGGTTCAGATGTCATTTCATTCACTGATTGCTAAAAAGTAGATGGTATGTCTGAGGTAGAAGGTTCAGAAGCAGGCATAGTGTTAATAGGAACATCTGAGACCCATGATGTTTCAACTTCACTATTCTGCATACTTGGGATGATAGTAGGATCATCATCTTCAGCGGGATGAGTATGAGATGGAGGAGTGGGAATTTCTTCTGAATCACCAAGATGAGAAAACATCCATTGATTCAGTTCTTCAGTATCAGCGGACGGTTTAGAGTTCGCTGAACGGGATTCGTCAAACGTGACGTGAATTGTTTCTTCAACAGTTTGTCTTCTTCGATTGAAGACTCTGAAGGCTTTGGAGACTGAGGAGTATCCAAGAAAGATTCCATCATCAGCCTTAGGATCAAACTTTCCAAGGGCATCTCTGTTGTTCAGTATGAAACACTGACATCCAAAGATGTGAAGAAAGCTGATTGAAGGCTTTCTCCCATGAAAAAGCTCATAGGTTGTTTTATTGAATCTTTTGACTATCAGGGACCTGTTTTGCGTAAAACAAGCAGTGTTGACAGCTTCTGCCCAAAACTGAGTAGGCAGGTGTGAATCGCTGAGCATTGAACGTACAGCTTCGATGATAGTTCAATTTTTTTTCAGCGACTCAATTTTGTTGTGGTGTTCTCACTGAAGAAAAGTTTTGAGAAATACCCTTGCTCTCAAAGAAAGAATCAAGAGAACTGTTTTTGAATTCAGTCCCATGATCACTCCTTATTGAGCGAACGGTCATGTTGTTCAGGACTTCCATTTTCCTAACAAAGGTGATGAGTTCTTCAGAGGTGTCACTCTTAGAACAGAGAAACATTACCCAGGTATAGCGAAGGAATTCATCAACTATGACCAATGTAGATTTCTTTCCAGCGATGGTTTATTTGTTAACAGGGCCAAACAAATCCATATGGAGAAGTTGTAGAGGAGATGATACTGAGGAAACTTGCTTAGACTTGAAGCTTGCTTTGGTCTGTTTTCCTTTTTCACACGCTGAACATAAGGACTCCTTGGCGTATGAATGTTGAGGTAGACCAGTGACTAACTCTTTTGAAGAAAGAGTATTCAGTGTCTTGAAGTTAAGATGGGAGAGCCTCTTATGCCATAACCAGTTGACATCAGATGAGGCTTTTGAGAAGAAACATGAGTTTTCAGTGGTTGTAGAGTCCATGTTTATTACGTAAACATTTTCCATACGATAACAGATGAGAGCTATCTTCTCCTTTTTATCAATGACAAAACAGGATTCCTTAGTGAAAATCACTTTGTTATCCTTGTCACATAGCTGACTTATGCTTAGAATATTATGCTTCAGTCCTTCAACATATACAACTCTTCTGAAGGTTGTTGTACCATTAGAGAGTACACCAAACCCTCAGGTATAGCCTTTTCCATTTCCACCGAAAGTCACAGAGGGACCCTTCTCTTCCTTGTATTCAGTGAACAGGTTTTTCTTTCCAGTCATGTGTCTAGAGCATCTGCTATCAAGATACCAGATACCCTTCCTGACCTGCAAACAAAGGAAGATTAGTTTGACTTGGGCACCCATTTTACCATGGGCCTACATTTATCAGTAGTGGTAGAGGAAGTGGAAGGTTCAGCAATCTTTGCAGCATTTGAAGATTCAGCTTCAGAATTATTCTTCACTTTAGTTAATTTCTTAACCTCAGTGGTCTTCTTTGCCTTGGGGGCATTGATCTTCACCTTAGCTAACTTTTCAGCTTTGGTGGTTGTGGGGCACTTACTAGCAATATGATTTGTAAGTCCACAGTGATAACATTTCCTATAACTAAAAGTAGCTTTAGGACCATTTGCATGCTGAGCCGTTAATTTTAAATGAGCAGGGCCAGCACCAAGTATTCCTATGGCATTGGAAATGGGAGGAACAATCAGTTCTTTAGATTTCTTACCAATAATATCCACTCTGATTCTAGGAGTAGATCGCTGAATAAATCCAGAAATCTTATTCTTAGAAGTAGAGGGATAACTCACTGAAGCTTTAGAAGCATTCGGCTTAGGTACAAAAGTACCCTTCTGAGGTTTTTGATTTAAAACGTTTTCTTTACCTTTATCTTTAGTGATTAAGGTAGGTTTTTCCTCAGGGATAGGAGTTTTTAAAGAGGAACACTGAGATGATGAAGTGTCAGGGACAGAGGACACAAACATTCCAAACATAAGCATGGAATGATCAGTGGTTGGTTCTAGGGTATCAACTTTGTAACCAAGACCACGTTTGTCACTCAGGGGAATCTGAGACTTAATTATCTCAGTGATCGTTGTTGAGGATTTACACCATCCTTCAACAGTAGCTTTTTCAGCTTTTAATGCAGCGATAGCTTCTTCACGCTCGATTTTGACTAGCTGATTTATATAAACTTGATCTTTTAAATCTTCTTCAATTTTAGAAAGCTTTTCTATTTGAAGGTGACAGTTTTTAAGTTGTTCAGCGAGATCAAGGTTTTGATTTTCAACAACAGTTTTGCAATTCATGGCATCATATAAACTCATAGTCAGGAGATCGATCTTTCGAAGACTATCAGCTTCATCAATATCTGAAATATGTGAAAAGAAAGAAGGTGATACCTTAGTAACATAGGTTGAAGTAGAGGGAATGTCAGATCTTTCTTCCTCGTCTTCGATTTTGGCCATGAGATAGAGATTGGCCTTATCATCATCTTCCGAGTCAGATGACTCTTCTTCATCAGAGGCTGTCCAATCAAAGTCAGCCATCAGGCCTTTGCCTTTCTTCTTAAAGCTTTTCAGCTTTGCATACTTATCTTTCAGCTTTTGATATTTGTCATCTCTAGCCCTGGGGTTAGAGGATTTCTTGGAGAAAGTTGAGGTTCTATAAACTTTCTTTGACCTGCACTCGCTAGCAAAATGTCCTATCTTTTCACAGTTATAGCAAGTAGCAGTAGCCTTATCAACAGGGGTTGATGATCTTGGCTTGTCAGTAAGAACGAGAGGTTTGTTCTTTCTGAAATTTTCTTTTTGGCGAATCTCCTGAATTTATTAGATAGGAGAGCCATAGATTCATCAAGATCTGAAGAGTCAGCATCTGATGAGCATTTAGAGTTAGTCTCCAACTCAGTGATAGTGATAGTAGATCGCTGAGTAGAAGGTGACTCTGAGATTAAAGCAACAGGAGTGCTTTTGGAATCTTTTACAAGATTCTTCTTAAGATGACTCGATTGCTCATGATTAAGCATAGTGCCATATAAGGTAGAAAGTGTCATAGATTTTAGATCCTTTGATAGCTTGAGACACATAGAATAACTGTCCCAACTTTCAGGTAAACATTCTAGGAACTTTGTCAGAATTTCAAAGTTAGAATATTCCTTACCAACGGTTTTCAGATCTATTATTAAACAGTTAAACCGTTGATGTACTTCAGAGAGAGATTCATTCTTACCACAAATGAAGCTTTCATATTGTCTTACCAGGTTGATCTTTCGTGAGTCCTGGACTTCAGACGTTCCTTCATATTGAACACAGATTGTGTCCCACATAGCTTTGGAGGTTTTCAGATTCATGACGGAATGGTAGACTTCGTCAGGAAGAGCCATAGAGAGGATAGATCTGGCTTTGGTGTCGATAACCACTTTCTTCTTATCTTCATCGGTCCACATATGAATTTCCTTGGGAACCAATCTTTCAGGAATGGCAGCTCTAGTAGCAGTTCCTGGAACTTCAGGATCAATTCTAACAGGAATATATGGGCTATTTTCGATGTAATAAGGCATAGTAGGGTCTACACCTTCTAAGAAGAGTATCATCCTATTTTTCCATAGATTAAAGTTATCTATGGAAAATCTAGGGGGTTTTGCAAGAGAACCATTGTCAATATAGTTTGTGTTTATGTTGGTAGCCATTTTGAGAAATAGCAAGGAAGAGAAAAGATTAGTATAAGCAAGATCTTGTTTATGAGATTAAAAAATCCGCTCTGATACCACTTGTTGGTCCCGGAGGGTTATACAAGTTTGTAGAAGGGGGGTTGAATACAAACACACGATTTTTACTTTCTAAATTGTTTATTGATATAACCAAACAATTTACAACTTGTTGCGGAACAAGATTAAGGATTAACCTAATCTAAACAAGTTATGAGAACACTAAGTTTCTTGCACTAGAATTAAGACAGAAAGGAGATAAGAATATTACTAATAATATTCTAACACTAAGAAGTAGAGAGAAGAAGAATGGCCGAGCTCCTCATTTCTGAAGTAGGGTTCTTCTTATATACTGCATACATTTAATGTGTTGCAGTACAACTTTACACGTGGCAGCAGCTGATTGGTTGCATATTTTGACCTTTGAAGATAATCTAGTAGCCGCATGATGAACAATGTAGAGTCAGAGTTTGTTGTACGATAATGGACAGAAGGGATGTCCGTTCTGACATTTCGTACGGAGACGTGCAAGGGGATAAGACAAAAGTAACTTGTAGAGGAAACCTCATGATCAGCGTTCGTTGAACAGTACTTTATTAGCGAGTGACAAAGCTCAGCGATCGCTGAAGTCTTCTACTTTATACTTCATGTTGAGTGGACAAATCTTGGCTTCGCTGATATCCGCATCAGTTCATTAGTAGACTTGTCGCTGGTTCGTTGGCTTGATCTTCGACTTCAGCGTAGAACCTTGGTTGACGTTAAACTTTTCTTCAGGGATCATAAGTAAACAACTAAGATTGTCAATGATCATCAATAATACTGAACAGGCTCAGAGCTTTATGATGAACAGTATCGCTGAACATAATTTAATGAACATGAGTTTCCTATCAGCGGTACTGTAGATACATAGTACTTATCAGCGATAGTAAAACTCAAATACATATTGTCTACTTACAATTTCACTAAGTGTTTCTTAAAGAGTCATTATCAAATCACTGAGGGTTTGGATCAACAATCCACATACCCACCGATGGGAAGGTCTTGAACAGCTTCAAGAGAAGACGGACGGTTCCTTGGAGGAGATGGAGAAGGATTCGTCGTTGGTTGAGCAACTTCCGGTTCCAAGGAATTCAGAGGTTGGTCCTTGAGCTTTGTTGAGGTCAAATCGTCAAGAGAAATCTCCGGGATTAGCACAGGTTCCTCCGAGGTAATTTTCGTTTCAGACGTAGTGTTCGTGGAGCTTTGAGGGGATTCCAGTGTAAGAGCTGTAGTGCTCATTGAGGGCGGCGGACCTGAGAGATTCACCGAGTTCTTGATTTGAGCAGTTGCATTCCTGGGTTGCACAATTACACGAGGGTTAGGCATGTTAAAAAATTCATCATAAAAGTGTTGAAACAGTAAATCTAAATCAGAAAGATGTGATTTTGACGTAGATGCATGATTTGTATTTACTGGGATTTGTGCAGATACCGAACGTGAAAGTTCGGAAGCTAACACGCCAGTTAAAGCGGGTTCTGAACTGTTTTGTTCAGAAGCCAAATCTGCGGCTTCGTGAAAGGTCACATTTACGCTTTCGACGACGGATTTGGTCCGTTTGTTGTAAACGCGATAAGCCTTAGCCTGCATCGAGTATCCGATGAATACTCATTCGTCTGCCTTTGGACTGAACTTCCCGAGGTCATCCTTGTCGTTTAAGACGTAACACGTGCACCCAAATGCGTGGAAGTACTTGATATTCGGGATGCGATTATTGATGATCTCGTACGGCGTCTTGTTGAAACGTTTGTTGATGATGGAGCGGTTTTGCGTGTAGCAAGCAGTTGCAACCGCTTCAGCCCATAGAAAGATTGGCAGCTTTGATTATGACAGCATCGTGCGAGCATCCTCGACTAGGGTACGGTTCCTCCGTTCTACCACTCCATTTTGCTGAGGAGTCCTTGCGGCAGAAAAGTTCGGCGATATACTGACGGATGTCAGGTATTCGCTCACCGTTTGGTTCTTGAACTCTGTCCCGTTGTTCGTCTTAATTGTCTAAACTTGCTGTCGGAGGTTCAGTTGAATGGTCTTCAGGTGGGTGATGATGAGTTCTGGGGTTTCGTCTTTGGAGTGCAGAAACTTTACCCAAGTGTAGCGTGAGAAGTCGTCGACCATCACCAGAACGTACTTCTTCTTGTTGATACTCTGAACACACATCGGTCCGCACAAATCCATATGGATGAGTTCGAGGGACCGGGACGTGCTTCATTTTTCCCATCTCGCATGCCCCGCAAAGTTTATCTTTCTCGAACTTGAGCTCGGGCAGGCCTTTCACGCGTCCGCCTAGCACCAGTTTGTTGATATTCTTGAAGTTGAGGTGCGAGAGTCGTCGATGCCATATCCACGCTTGTTGAGAGTTGGCCTTCGACATTAGGCAGACAGAGTCATCGGTCTTCAGGGCAGAGAGGTCGATGGTGTAGAGGTTGGTCTTCCGAGTTCCAACAAGCAGCTCCTTTCCGTCTTCAGTGCGGACGCTACACCATTTAGCTTTGAAGTTGACCTCGAGATCTTTATCGCAAACTGGCCGATGCTGAACAGATTATGTCCAAATCCCGCGACGTATGATACTTTCTTGATCGTGATCTTATCTTGGACAATCTCGTCGTAGCCCATAATCGGCGCCTTATCATCGTTCCTAAACCTCACGTCTCCGCAGTATTTCTCTGTGAAGTTCGTGAGTAGCTCCCTTCTTTCGGTCATGTGCTTGGAGCATCCTGAGTCTAAGTACCACACATGACCGTCTTGCAAAAACAAGATTAAGGATTCTTAGGTACCCATTTGAAAATGGGTCCTGGAGGGTTAGGTTTAACACCTGACTGAGGAACCCATTTTGAAATGGGTTTCCTTTTGGTTCAGGTTTAACATCTGACTGAGGAACCCGTTTTGAAGTGGGTTTCCTTTTGGTTTTACGAGATTTGCGTTTAGGCTTTGAATTATACACGTGATAAGACCCAAACCAATTAGATGCATATCTATTATCATCGAAATCATTCAATCCACAGGTAGAACAACATAAACAATCATGGGACAACAGAATCAAATGCTGAATTGAATAAAGTCTAATTGGAAAATTAACACTTTGTCCAACAAAATTATCCAAATGATTCAAACCACAATCATTAATGTTATTCCTAGATTTAAAAACAGAATTAAATGACTTCGATTCCGACTTGTTCTTGACATATCCTTTGGCTACCCCGTTTTGTTTTCCTTGTTTTGCCCTGTTAGTGCTTAAAATGTATGTTGTATCCAAGTAAAGGGACTAAAAATGTAAATATCTAGTCTAAGTATAAATAGCTTAGATTAGTTCATTATGTGATAACTTTGCACTTTAGACTTCAAGGCATTCACAATTTCTCTCTACATTTGTGTAATTCATACTTTGAAGATTAATGAGAGATGACATGATTGCGACTTGATTCAGATTGTGTTTACTTGTTTCTGGGATCACAAGTGGTATCAGAGCAAGCATTCAAGCAATTCAGTGAAAATTTGAGAAATTTTTTGGGTATTTTTACTATTTTCGGACTTAGGGTTGATTTGACATTTTTAGGATCATTTGAGTGTGATTAGTGTTACAGATCAGTTTGTGAGTGTGATTTGAGTAAGTCTGTGCAAGAAATCGAAGTGGAAAACCTGTTTTAGTGATCTGTGATAGATTCTTAGGGTTTTTAGGCAACTTTCGGGTTTGGATCGAAAGGTGTTGATACAGTGAGTTCTTGGAGTTATGATCTAAACAAAAGTTGTTCAGATCATCATTTTGAAGGTATCTGCACAGTTTCAAATCAATTGGTTGATATTTGAAGGTTTTATTGGACTTTGAAAATTTTCCTGTTCGACATTCAAAGTAGGCGCACAATACATACATTCAAACCTTCAAAGTAGTCGCATAAAGGTGAAACTTATAGTTGTCGCATAGAACTTGCCCGATAAGGATTCTTGATCGCTCAAGTTTTGGAAGAGAACTACTGTTCACGGTGTTTGATCGCATAAGGGTTGACCGACAACTTACTGTTCACTACTTGTTTTGACCGATAACTGTTTCTGATCGCACAACATCTGACAGAGAACTAAGTCTGATCGCATAGCTTTGACCGATAACTGATTTTAATCGCATAGTTTTTGACTGATAACAAATATCCATTCTTCATCGCACACGAGTTGTGCGATCAACTACTGTTCATCGCATACCCTTGTGCGATAACTCAGTATAAGTCACTGTTTTGCTTATCTGTTTAAAGATCAATAACAAGTAAACTTGACAAAATGTTGAAAAATGATATTATGGTGTCTTTGGGAACAGAGTCACGCCCTCCCATCTTGACCGAGAGTGAATATGAACAATGGAAAGAGAGGTTTGAGGATTACTTGGAAAGACAACAAAATGGAGCTAATCTACTAGATTCATTAAAGAATGGTCCAATGAAACCGCTAACTCATACTGTTCCTATTCCAAACACACAAGAAACAACTGTAAAGGTAAAACCTTTTACTGAGTACACCGTTGAAGAGAAAGCAAGGTATGATGCCGATAAGAAAGCAAGGTCGTTTGTGATAATGGGAATTCCAAAAGAGGTGTTCAACAAGATCGATAGTTTCTGTTGGTCCCGGAGGGTTATACAAGTTTGTAGAAGGGGGGGTTGAATACAAACACACGATTTTTACTTTCTAAATTGTTTATTGATATAATCAAACAATTTACAACTTGTTGCGGAACAAGATTAAGGACTAAGCCTAATCTAAACAAGTTATGAGAACACTAAGTTTCTTGCACTAGAATTAAGACAGAAAAGGAGATAAGAATGTTACTAATAATATTCTAACACTAAGAAGTAGAGAGAAGAAGAATACTCGAGCCCTTCAATTCTGAAGTAGGGTTCTTCTTATATACTGCATGCATTTAATGCGTGGCAGCAGCTGATTGGTTGTAAGTTTTGACCTTTGTAGACAACCTAGTAGCCGCATGATGAACAATGTAGAATCAGAGTTTGTTGTACGATAATGGACAGAAGGGATGTCCGTCTGACATTTTGTACGGAGACGTGCAAGGGGATAAGACAAAAGTAACTTATAGAGGAAGACTTCATGATCAGCGTTCGTTGAACAGTACTTTATCAGCGAGTGACAAAGCTCAGCGATCGCTGAAGCCTTCTACTTGATACTTCACATTGAGTGGACAAATCTTGGCTTCGCTAATATCCACATCAGTTCATTAGTAGACTTGTCGCTGGTTCTTTGGCTTGATCTTCGACTTCAGCGTAGAACATTTGTTGACGTGAAACTTGTCTTCAGAGATCATAAGTAAACAACTAAGATTGTCAGCGATCATCAACAAGACTGAACAGGCTCAGAGCTTATATGATGAACAGTTTCGCTGAATGTCTAACTTAAAAGGCATGAGTTTCCTATCAGCGGTACTATAGAGACATAGTACTTATTAGCGTTAGTGAAACTCTAATACATATTGTCTACTTACAATTTTCACTAACTGTATCTTAGAGAGTCATTATCAAATCACTGAGGGTTTGGATCAACAATCTCCCCCTATTTGATTATGACTTAGCAACAAAAGAAAATTGCTAAATATGAAAACATAAGGATAAAAAGAACTCATAAAATATTTGTCTCTTTTACTGTTTTCTGGGATCTTTTGAGTACTGATGGAGTAAAGTACATTCGCAGAAATTTTTCTTTTAACTTCGTATAAGTTACAGAGGGAAGTGGAAAAATTACAACTACAACAAATAAATTTACATGTACAAAAGATATAAGCTGATAAAGGATAGAAGAATTACAAGGAAATCCTATCAGCTAACCAGGTTCTTTCTTGACGAGTTCATCAAGAGTATCAGTCTCTGGAATCATCCAATCAGGGACTGTGACTCCCTGTTCCCTTCTTTTCTTTGCTTTGCGAAAGATGTGGGGTTTCAGGAGTTGTCCGAAGAGACTTTGTTTATACTCACACCAGTTTAGTAAATCTCTGACTTGTTCGATTGGAGTTTTGTATAACTCAGAGATGCGTTGAAAGCATTCACGACCACTAAAGTCATAGAAGAAGATGCCATAAGGATTACTGATTACTCTACCAGGGAAGAAAGTTTCAGCAGGAGGTAGAGATACATCAAGTCCGGAGAGGTCAGGGGCAGGGCCAAGAACTGCTTCACGAGAGAATTCGATCCCTGCCTCATTTCTTATTGTCGAGCCAGGAGAAAAAGGGGTCTTCTTCTTTGGAGTGACACGCTTTTTCTGAGTTGGTGGAGGACGAGGAATATCAACCGTTGAGGAAACCAAGTCGATCTGCTTGTTTATCTCTTGTTGGACATAGGTTCTGAAAGTTGGGCGGGATCTTTGAATTGCTATTCTCATCTCCAACAATTCAGTGAGACCAAACGTGTTTATGGCTGACATATAGACAGTTCTATGGTAGCCGCTTTCTCTTACTATTAAGACATTGACGATCGATACCTTTACGTTGTTCTTCAGAGCATATCTTCCTTTGACATTCACAACTTTTATCCTTGAGGGATGTTGTCTGAAGTGGCACATCTTCTTACACCATTCAAGAGTGGTGTCGCTGACTTTGGTCTTTTTCTGGTGAGTCTTATGTGCGTCCATCAGCGGTTTTTCTTGGACAGCAACAGGAAATCTTCTCAAGTCTGGGTCTTCGAAAGAACGTTAGGCTAGTTCTAGGGCATATTCCCTGTCTTTTTCTTCATCCTTCTTTCGTTCAGCGAAGAGTTGTTCAGCTTTGAGAGCTTCAGCGATTTCTTTGTTTGTGAAATGCCTTAGGTGATGAGGAACAAAGTGCTGAGCTTCAATTTTCTGAACCAAGGCAGCTCTTCTTTTCATTTCATCTTCACTTGGTGTTTGAGGAGCCAAGGAAGGTCTATTTTTGTGAGAGAGTGGTTCTTCTTCCTGTTCTTCTTCAAAAATGACATCAGTCTCAGCAAAGTCTAAGACTAAGATTCTTTCTTCAGCCATAGGAGCTGTATCTGTTGTTGATGCAGTAGGAGATACTTCAGCTGTATCCTCAAGTAGGGGAGAGGACTAGCTGAAACACATCGATCATTTGAGTAAGATCATTTGGGAAAGAAGAGATAGAGAAAGAATGAGGGTTAGACGAGGGATGCAGCATAGGGAAATAGAATGTATGTTACCTGACAAACTGGCTTCCTGAAGAGAATAGCCAAGTTGTCTTCAGATGAAACACCTTTGTTCTTGCCCTTGTCAGCTTCAGACGCTTCAGGTCTTTTGGTGGTCCCCTCCCCTGTAGATTCTGTGATGACAACCCCTTTTTGAGCTGGGGCTTTCTTGATAGGCTGGACGAAGAAGAAATCATCATCGTCGTCATCGTCATCATCGTTTTTAGGGGATGATGATGGTTCTTCATCAGCGACGTCGATGTCTTCCTCGTCTTCAGCTTCTTCTTCAGATTCTTCCTCGTTAGCATAAGGTTCTATATCACGTTGCTCTTCGAGTTGCTCCCCCTCAGATACAGAGGGAGGTTTCTCGGTTCCCCCAGGGCAATAGCTTCATCACGTTGTATTCATAAAATCATGAAAAGAAGATGATTTTATTTTAAAGAAGGTTCGTTTGTTTGATCTTTTAAAAAACAATAATACGATCGAAAACAAGTTTATTAGTTGCAAAATAAAAGAGATATTAACCTGAGATGTTTAAGAAGATGAAGATGAACAGGTTCTTGAGATTATAATGCAACAGAGTTCTTGCTTGAAGAAGATGAAATTCACGTAAAGGTAAAAATATAAACTCGAATGTGTTTATATAGTTAGAGTTAGAGAGAGAAAAACCATGAGCGGGAAAGTTTTTCATCATGACACTGACACGTTCCTTGAATTTGATTGGTCAAGAAGAAACGAAATGGGCGAACGTGTGTCAGAAAAAGTGCCATGGTTTATCTGTTTGATGACGTCACAAACGTCTTTTCATATTTTAGGATGTCTCTGAGGTTTTTGAAAGCTTAGGGACATTTTTGAAAATATGAAGCACTGAATAGAAATATCAGTGTTAAGTTTAGAAATTTCAAAGTATCACTGAAAGGAAGAGATATTCATTGATGCAATTTGTTTTGAAATCTTTCAGTTCTAGGCGAACGTCAGCGAGTAAGAGAGAACATACCTTGATATCAGCGAATCAATTTTGTTCAGAGAGAAGATGATTAATGGGTTATACAAGTTCATTATTATCACTGATCAAAATGTGAACCGCTGAAGATTTTACTCTTCTAAGTTCAGCATTCCAAGCTCGCAGATGAGAAAGTTGAATCTTGTCTCATCAAGAGGTTTGGTGAAAAGATCAGCTAACTGAAAGTCAATTGGAATAAAATGAAGTTCTATATCACCATTCATCACATGATCTCTGATAAAATGATACCTGATTTCGATGTGTTTGGTCTTTGAATGTAGCACTGGATTGTTTGCTATAGCGATGGCACTTGTGCTGTCGCAGTAGATTGGAATTTTCGATAGCTGGAGGTCATAGTCCAGTAGTTGATTTCTCATCCACAAGACCTGAGAACAACAGCTTCCAGCAGCTACGTATTCAGCTTCAGCAGTTGAGGTGGACATTGAGTTTTTCTTTTTACTTGTCCAACTCACCAGCTTTCCACCCAGGAGCTGACAGCCTCTTGTGGTGCTTTTCCTATCCAATTTGCAACCGGCAAAATCACTATCTGAATAGGCGATTAGATCAAACCCTGAATCTTTGGGATACCAAAGACCTAGGTTAGGAGTACCCTTAAGGTAACGAAAGATTCGCTTTACAGCGATCAAATGAGATTCCTTAGGTTCAGCTTGATATCGTGCACACAAACAGGTTGCGTACATAATATCAAGTCGGCTAGCTGTAAGATACAAAAGAGAGCCGATCATCCCATGGTACATCGTGACGTTAACAGGTTTTCCAGAAGGATCCTTGTTGAGTGTCAGCGGTGGTGCCATAGAGGTTTTCATAGCTGAACTCTGAGTTGAATCAAATTTCTTCAGCATATCTTTAACATACTTTCCCTGATGAATGAAAGTTCCTTTTTCATTATGTTTTAACATGCACGAGGAGCTTGCTTTAATCCATAAAGTGCCTTATCCAGTTTATAAACATAACCTAGATGCTTAGGATCTGAGAATCCTGGAGGTTGTTCCATGTAGACTTCTTCATTCAGCTTTCCATTGAGAAACGCTGACTTAACATCCATTTGATAAACTTTGAAGTCTTTGTGTACAGCGTAAGCTAAGAATAAACGAATAGCTTCGAGTCTTGCCACTGGAGCAAATGTTTCGTCGTAATCTATACCTTCCTCTTGTCTGTATCCCTGAGCAACAAGTCGAGCCTTGTTGCGGGTTACAGTTCCACGTTCATCTAACTTGTTTCGATAGACCCATTTAGTGCCTATCACTGACTTGTCAGATGGTCTTGGAACGAGCTTCCAAACTTTGTTTCTTTCAAATTCTGTCAGCTCTTCTTGCATAGCGCTGACCCAGTTTGGATCTCTGAGGGCATCATCTGTTTTCTTTGGTTCAATCAGAGAAATAAAGTTAACAAATAAACAAATATTACCTGCACTTCGTCGAGTCTGAACACCAGCGTTTGGATCACCAAGAATTTGTTCAATTGGGTGATTGATAGTCCTTCGCTGAACCGGAGCATAAGTTGCTGACTCAACCTGAACTTCTGGAGGAGCTGAAGATGAGGCTTCAGCAACTTCTGGTATATCAGCCTAGAGAGGATGAGGTTCATATGTCATTTCATTCACTGATTGCTGAGAAGTAGATGGTATGTCTGAGATAGAAGGTTCAGAAGCAGGCATAGTGTTAAGAGGAACAGCTGAGACCCATGATGTTTCAGCTTCACTATTCTACATGTTTGGGATGATGGTAGGATCATCATCTTCAGTGGGATGAGTATGAGATGGAGGAGTGGGAATGTCTTATGAATCACCAAGATGAGAAAACATCCATTGATTCAGTTCTTCAGTATCAGCAGAAGGTCTAGAGTTCGCTGAACGGGATTCGTCAAAGGTGACGTGGATTGTTTCTTCTACAGTCTGTCTTCTTCGATTGAAGACTCTGAAGGCTTTGGAGACTGAAGAGTATCCAAGAAAGATTCCATCATCAGCCTTAGGATCAAACTTTCCAAGGGCATCTCTGTTGTTCAGTATGAAACACTGACATCCAAATATGTGAAGAAAGCTAATTGAAGGCTTTCTCCCAAGGAAGAGTTCATAGGCTGTCTTTTTGAATCTTTTGATGATCAGCGACTATTTTGAGTAAAACAAGCAGTGTTGACAGCTTATGCCCAAAACTGAGTAGGCAGGTGTGAATCGCTGAGCATTGAACGAGCGGCTTCGATGATAGTTCGATTTCTTCTTTCAGCGACTCCATTTTGTTGTGGTGTTCTCACAGAAGAATAGTTGTTAGAAATACCCTTACTCTCAAAGAAGGAATCAAGAGAACTATTTTTAAATTCAGTCCCAGGATCACTCCTTATTGAGCGAATGGTCATGTTGTTCAGGGGTGTCACTCTTAGAACGGAGAAACATTACCCAGGTATAGCGAGAGAATTCATCGACTATGACCAATGTATATTTCTTTCCAGCGATGGATTGTTTGTTAACAGGACCAAACAAATCCATATGGAGAAGTTGTAGGGGAGATGACACTGAGGAGACTTGCTTAGACTTAAAGCTTGCTTTGGTCTGTTTCCCTTTCTCACACGCTGAACATAAGGACTCCTTGGCATATGAGTGTTGAGGTAGACCAGTGAATAACTCTTTGGAAGAAAGAGTATTCAGTGTCTTGAAGTTGAGATGAGAGAGCCTCTTATGCCATAGCCAGTTGGAATCAGATGAGGCTTTTGAGAAGAAACATGAGTTCTCAGTGGTTGTAGAGTCCATGTCTATTACATAAACATTTTCCATACGGTATCCGCTGAGAGCTATCTTCTCCTTTTTGTCAGTGACAAAGCAGGATTCTTTAGTGAAAATCACTTTGTTATCCTTGTCACACAGCTGACTAATGTTTAGAAGATTGTGCTTCAGTCCTTCAACATATGCGACTCTTCTGAAGGTTGTTGTACCATTAGAGAGTACACCAAACCCTCGGGTATAGCCTTTTCTGTTTCCACCGAAGGTCACTAAGGGACCCTTCTCTTCCTTGTATTCAGTGAGCAGGTTTTTCTTTCCAGTCATGTGTCTAGAGCATCCGCTAACAAGATACCAGATACCCTTCCTGACCTGCAAATAAAGGAAGATTAGTTTGATTTGGGCACCCATTTTACCATGGGCCCACAGTTGTCAGTGGTGGTAGAGGAAGTGGAAGGTTCAGCAATCTTCGCAGCATTTGAAGATTCAGCTTCAGAATTATTCTTCGCTTTGGTAAATTTCTTAACCTCAGTGGTCTTCTTTGCCTTGGGGGCATTGATCTTCATCTTAGCTAACTTTTCAGCTTTGGTGGTTGTGGGGCACTTACTAGCAATGTGATTGGTAAGTCCACAGTGATAACATTTCCTATAGCTAAAAGTAGCTTTAGGATCATTTGCATGCTTACCCGTTCATTTTAAATGAGCAGGGCCAGCACCAAGTATACATTTGGCATTAGAAATGGGAGGAACAATCAGTTCTTCGGATTTTTTACCAATAATATGTTGATCCAAACCCTCAGTGATTTGATAATGACCCTCTCTTATATACTTAGTGAAAATTGTAAGTAAACAAATGTATCAGAGTTTCACTATCGCTGATAAGTACTAAGATCTTTCAGTACCGCTGATAGGAACTCTCGCTCTTTAGATTAAACATTCAGCGAACACTGTTCACCATAATACTCTGAGTCTGTTCAGTACTTATGGTGATCGCTGATAAGTTAGTTGTTTACTTATGATCCCTGAAGACAAGTTTCACGTTAACATAGGTTCTACGCTGAAGTCGAAGATCAAGCTCAAGAACCAGTGACAAGTCTCCTAATGAACTGATGCGGATCAATGAAGACTCAGATTTGTCCACTAAACGTGAAGTATCAAGTACAAGACTTTAGCTATCGCTGAACTCTATCATTCGCTGATAAAGAATGATAGATCGCTGAATCAACGAAAAGAAGATCATAAAGTCCTCCGTACAAAGTACTTTTTGTCTTAACCACCCTTGAACGTCTCCATACGATATGTCAGAAAAAGAACCTCCTTATTGTCTGAAATCGTACAACCACTCTGATACTACACTGTTCAAACATGCGGCTACAAAGGTTCTCAACAAAGGTCAATGACATGCAACCAATCAGTTGTTGCCACGTGTAAAGTGTAAACTACATTGCATTAAATGCATGCAGTATATAAGAAGATGAACTCACTTCATTTTGAAGCAACTTGCTAACTCTGGACAAGTTCATCCTTCTTACCTTGAGATAGGTTATTATTAGTAATTTCCTTCTCTTTCTTAGTGCAAGAAACTTAGTGTTCCAACTTGTTTAGATTTAGGTTTATCCTTAATCTTGTTTCCGCAACAACCTGTAAATTGTTAATGATTTATCAATAAACAATTTAGAAAAGTAAAATCTTAGTGTTTGTATTCATCTCCCCCCCCCCCCTTCTACAAACTTGTATAGCCCTTCGGGACCAACAAGTGGTATCAGAGCGGATTTGTTTAATCTCATAAACAAGATCTAATATATACTAAGATTTCTCTTCCTTGCTATTTCTGAAAATGGCTACCAACACAAACACAAATTATATCGACAATGGTTCTCTTGCAAAAACCCCTAGATTCTCCAGAGATAATTTTAATCTATGGAAAAATAGGATGACTCTCTTCCTAGAAGGTGTAGACCCTACTATGCCTTATTATCTTGAAAACGGCCCATATATACCTGTAAGAATGAGACTCTCTCTGAAGTTCACCAACGTTTTAATTGCTTAATAATAGATCTGAAAACTGTTGGTAAGGAATATTCTAACTTTGAAGTGCTGACAAAGTTTCTAGAATGTTTACCTGAAAGCTGGGACAGTTATTCTATGTGTCTCAAGCTGTCAAAGGATCTAAGATCAATGACCCTTGCTACCTTATATGGCACGATGCTGAATCATGAGCAATCAAACCATCTTAAGAAGAATCTTGTAAAAGATTCCAAAAGCACCCTTGTTGCTTTAATCTCAGAGGAACCTTCTACTCAGCGACCCGTGGTCACTATCACTGAGTTAGAAAGTAACTCTGAAAGGTCATCATATTTTGACTCTTCATATGATGATGAATCTTTGGCTCTCCTAACTAAAAAGTTCAGGAGATTCGCCAAAAAGAAAATGCTCAGAAAGAACAAACCTCTTTCTATAACTGATAAGCCAAGATCATCAGCTCCTGTTGATAAGGCTACTGCTACTTGTTTTAACTGCGAAAAGATTAAACATTTCGCTAACGAGTGCAGGTCTAAGAAAGTCTCGAGAAACTCAGCGTTTCCCAAGAAATCCTTTATTCCCAGGAATAAAGATGACAAATACGCTAAGTTGAAAGAAAAGTATGTGAAGCTGAAAAGCTTTAAAAAGAAAGGCAAATGCCTGATGGCTTACGATTGGGCTGCCTCTGAAGAAGAAAATAATCATCTGACTCTGAGGATGATGAAGCCAATCTCTGTCTTATGGCAAAGATTGAAGATGAGGAAAAAAGTTCAGACATTCCCTCTACTTCAACCTCTGCAATTCAGGTATCACCTTCCTTCTTTACAAATATTGCAAATATTGAAGAAGCTGATAGTCTGCGTAAAATTGATCTCTTGACTAGAAGTTTATATGAAGCCATGAATGGCAAAACTGTAGTTGAAAATCAAAACCTTGATCTCGCTGAACAGCTTAAAAACTGTCACCTTCAAATAGAAAAGCTTTCTAAAATTGAAGAAGATTTTAAAGATCAAGTGCATTTAAATCAGCTAGTCAAAATCGAACGAGCAGAAGCTATAGCTGCATTGAAAGCTGAAAAAGCTACTGTTGAAGGATGGTGTAATTCTTCAACAAAGATCACTGAGATAATTAAGTCTCAGATACCCCTGAGTGATAAACGTGGTCTCGGTTACTGTTAATGCCAAAAATCGCACCAAAGGGACAACTTAAGGTCGATGTGGACTTAATCAGCTAAAGAAAGGGTCTTTCGACGAGACGTGCAATGAGGGAAAAAATAAACAAGACAAGGGATTTGATGACGCAGGAAAAACCTCAATCGAGGAAAAAACCTGCGGACGACAAGGGATGTTGTCGCTGCACTATGGTTGCCAATCAGGGGCGACGTCCTTGGTACTGGCGTCAGTCGTACGATGATTACAATACAAATGAAGGAAATACCTCGAAATATAAAGTACAAGTGTTTAAATGAGAAAACAAGTGTTTGTCGTGTGTGAATACAAAGTGTAAAACTGTTGGTCGAGAGCTGATGTCGTGCGTCGAGACTGATACTTGAGCTTTTCCTTCGAGTGTTCTTGAGTTCGCTGTAAGATTCTGGCTTTCAGTACTTAATCTCCAGAGTTTGAATGTTCTTTGCAATGAGTTTGGATGATTTTCTCTGCTGTGTGATGATGTTCGCTGAAGTGTATTGGATGTTAACCGATGTCCCTTAAAATGAAGCTTTAGCTTGTCTTTTATAATCTTTGCGTCATTAATTAACTCCATTAATGATTCAATCAACGGCTACAACGGCTGGAAACGGTCGCCGGAGTGATTATCCATGATGATCTTCGTTCGTTATGGCTATCGATCGTTGATGGTTGCGTCAGTTATATCCGTTGTTCTTTAATGACTTTGTCTCCTGCATTAAACACTTAACAAACGTAACAGTCAAGGTTAACGTTAGCTTTTGTCGAAGGTAAAATGATCTTACGCGATGGTCGTACGGGACGGGCGATACTATGGTCGAGCGTCATGGAGGACGTACGACTTACCTTTTACGGGCGACGACGGATGTTTTATAGGTTCTTGTCGAGACCTTATCTTGATACAAGATTTAGTTCACAATCGTGCGTCTTACCTGTTCTGGTCGTGGTCGTACGACGTGATTTTTTGCCCAAATAGTTTGCCCCCAAAATTTGAAAGAAGGATAGCAAATCCGAGTTTTAAATTTTGTCAGTCGAAAAAATATGACAAGTGATAGGAATTACTTTTGTTACCTTGGAACTAGGTTGGTCTGCTCTTAACCGAACGAGAAGCTGAAAAGGAAATGGGGTCGTGACGTCATGCTGACACACGATGATGCTTACCAGCTGTCGATGCCAGGTGTTGGTGATTTACTAGGGCATATGAAAGTCGAGGATGCGTGTCGATCTTTTGAAGGGCTCGACCTGTCACGATTTCCTGCATAAATAGAGATCAAAATGGATTGTTTTCTTTAAGCTTTCGAAAAGTCATTTTTTCCAGAATCTTCGGTGACTGATGATCTACCGTGGGTTATGATACCCAAATCGATGTCGATGTTGGTTGCGATAGACGCGATGTCTGTGGATTTTGCGCATCTGGCGACGATGTTTTCTGCTACCACGTCGACCCTTTCGTCTGCCGACAGGGGCGAGGGTATAAAGACGGGAGAGAATGATGGGGATTTTATGGAGATCAACCTTGCGTTGTCTTCATCCCTCTGGATTGACTATGTCCTCGTCAGGACGAAGTCGCTCCTGCTTCTCGAGAAATATCAGCTCTTATATTTCAAGGAGCATTTTCCAGGGATCTCTATCGAAGAGATTAGACTATGTTTGGCCGTACTGGCGTCTTTCGTAAGTTTTTCTTTCGAAACTTGTGTTTACCGACGTTTATTCTTTCGGTGAGCATTTTGCTAATACGTCCCTTTTGTAATTATGCAGATGTTTCTGTTTTCCTTCACTAAACATGTGAGGAAACTGGAGATGTTGGGGTGGAGGTCGTTTGTCGAAGAGAAGATATTCCTTCCTCCAACCTTAACATTAATCTTAAGATCCATATTCTCGGAATGCCATGGCGCGAAAGGTTGAGAGACGACTCCGGCTATACTCGTTTGATCCTTGCATCAGTTCTTCAGGATTGTCAAGATTCCGAAGGCTGAGTTTTCTTTGGGCAGAATTTACGATTGCCATGTTTCCTTAGATCTTAGGGTAGTTTCTTTTTTCTAGGTTTATGAATTAGGATTTTCATGCTTGACCGTTGGTGGTCGGGTCGTTGGTATGCAACAGCTTTTGACTTTGTATTTACCTTTCCGACTATCGGTCGTTCATATGTAATCGTTCAATGAAGTTCCTTCTTTTTCTGAATTTGTGTTTTTAATTACATATGTCGTGGATAAATGTAATACTGATCATAACAGTATGAAATAAACGGAGGATCATGCGACTTAGGCTTTTATTGCAATATAACGGTTGAAATATATATCATCGATGTGTTAGAACATACAAAGTATTTCTAAGTTCCAGAAACTTAGATCGAGGGACCGTTTAGACCTTACGTATGACTGTATCGTATCATGAAACTTTAGAATATATGCCCCTGTGATTAAACAATCAAGTCATGCACTTGGATACCCATGTCGTGCATTCCTGCGATAAAGTTCGTTAGAGGTCGGTCGTGGTTTTTCCAACGATTTTGCGATGCCTACCGTCGTGCTGAAAACTTTATATGATAGGAAGGCGATTTTAAAAGAAATATTTTTTCAAGTGTGTCGCATTCCAACTTCGTGGGATTTCCTGATTGTCGAGGGTTCGAAGTCGATAGGCTCCTTTACCAACGACTTCAGAGATACGATAGGGACCTTCCCATTTGGTAGAAAGTTTACCTGCGTTGAGTTCCTGGGTATTCGGGAATACTCGACGGAGGACGTAATCGCCTTCTTGAAAGATTTTAACTTTGACGTGTTTATTGAAATGTCGCTCGACAGCTTGCTTCTGTGACGCCATTCTGATCAAGGCCGATTCTCTGAGTTCTTCAAGGGCGTCGAGGTCGTAACTCAAATCAACCAAGTTGTGGTCGACGGAATTGTGCCTCGAAGTTGGGAGATGAACTTCGATTGGTAGGATGGCTTCACAGCCGTAGACGAGAGAGAAGGGGGTTTGTCCTGTAGACGTGCGGGGTGTCGTGCGATTTGCCCATAGGACTGAAGGGAGCTCTTCAACCCATCTTCCTTTTGCATCTTTTAATCCTTTTTTGATCGAGGATACAATAGTCTTATTACTCGACTCGGCAAGTCCATTGGCTTGGGGATATCTGGGAGTCGATCTCGTCAGTTTGATGTTCCTATCTTCACAGAACTGTTGGGTCTTTTCGCTTATGAATTAGGATCCATTGTCGCAGACAATTTCGGATGGAATTCCAAACCTGCATATGATGTTAGTCTGGATAAAGGAGATAACTTCTTTATCCCTAATTTGGGAGAAGGCAGTTGCTTCGACCTATTTAGAAAAGTAATCCATGAGTACGAGGAGGAACACTTTTTGCCCCGGAGCAGGTGGTAGTTTGCCGACAATATCCATTCCCCACCTCATGAAAGGCCATGGGATAAGCGTTGAGTGCAAAGGCTCCGAGGGTTTATGAGACATACCTGAGTGTCGTTGACAGGGGTCACAATTTTGGACGTACCTGATAGCGTCTTGTCGCTGCGTCGGCCAAAAATACCCTTGTCGGGAGACACGATTAGCCAAGCTACGACCTCCTGAGTGATTACCACATTCGCCGTCGTGCATCTCTTGGAGGATTTTCTGGGCTTGATTCTTGCTGATGACGCACCTTAAATTTAAGCCCGTCGATGATCGCCGATAAAGCTTATTTTCGATCATGACGTACTTAGATGCTTTGAATCTAATTTTTCGAGCCTCCATTTTGTCTTCGGGGAGTTGGTCGTGCATGAGGAAATTTCGAATGTCGCGTCCCAATCATCTTCTTCGTCTTCGATCTGGATGACATCTGTGTTTCCAATGGACGGCGTTGCCAAGTGAATCATAGGAATAACATCAAATATTGGTTCAACTAAAGCTGACCCAAGGTTCGCCAATGCGTCGGCTTGAGTGTTCTGGTCTCGCGGAATCTGTTCAATAGAAAAAGATTTAAATTTTTTGGAAATTTGTTTTGCCACGCTTAGATATGCTGTCATTTTTGAATCCTTGGCTGCGAATTCTCCATTGATTTGATTTACTACCAGCAGGGAATCGCTCTTGACATGCAGTGCGGTTGCCCCCGAGTCGTGGGCCATATTCATTCCCACGATCAAGGCTTCATATTCGGCTTCGTTGTTGGTTGCCTTGAAGTCGCATCGGACCGAGTATATCATCTTACCCCCCCTGTGGCGACTTTAAGACGACACCCAGTCCAGAGCCTCTAATGTTGGATGATCCGTCGACATGTAGGATCCAAGGCACGTCGTCGTGAGTCGCCACAGTGGACACTTCGAGTTCTGCTTCTTTTTCCAACTTAGGGCTGAAATCGGCGATAAAGTCTGCCAAGGCTTGTGATTTGATCGCAGTCCTGGGTTTGAAATCAATGTCGTAACTGCTGAGATATATGCTCCATTTTGCTAAGCGACCTGTCAACTCAGGTTTCCTTAGAACAGACTTAAGAGGAAAGTTAGTTACAACAGTAATAGGATGCGATTTGAAGTAGTGTCGTAATTTTTTAGCAGCTGTGACTAGCGACAAAAGCAGTTTTTCCATGGAAGAATACCTGGTTTCTGCGTCCAAGAGGGATTTACTTACGTAGTAGATTGGTAATTGTTGTTTTTCGTCCTCTCGTGTGAGTACGGCGCTTACCGCATTTGGACTGACAGCTAAATACAATTGTAAGACCTCATGATCGTGAGGTTTCGACAACAGAGGAGGCGACGCCATATACTCCTTGAGTTTTTGCAATGCTTGCTCATGATCGTTGGTCCAGTTGAAACCTTTGTTTTTCCTGAGGACGTTATAAAACATCTATCTGAAGATCGGGAGACAAACCTGTTTAGGGCCGCTACTCGACCAGTAAGCCTTTGGACCTCCTTGAAATTTCGAGGAGATTTGATGTCGATAATAGCTTTGATTTGATCTGGGTTAGCCTCGATTCCTTGGCGAGTGACCATGTGGCCTAAGAACTTTCCAGCACTGACTCCGAAGGAACATTTGGTAGGGTTGAGCTTCATGCTATACTCCCGAAGGATGTTGAACGATTGTCTTAGATGCTCGACATGATCGACCTCTTGTTTTGACTTGACGAGCATGTCGTCAATATATACCTCCATTGTGTCGCCGAGATGGTCTTTGAACATTTTATTCACCAGACGTTGATAGGTGGATCCTGCATTTTTTAGTCCGAAAGGCATAACTTTATAACAGTAAATACCTCGGTCCGTCATAAAAGAGGTTTTCTCCTGGTCCTCGACGTGCATTAAGATTTGGTTATACCCTGAATAGGCATCCATGAAGGTCAATAGTTCATGTCCTGCGGTTGTGTCGACCATGGCGTCGATATGCGGTAATGGGAAAGGATCTTTCGAGCAAGCCTTATTGAGATCGGTGAAGTCGATATAGACCCTCCAATTTCCATTCTTCTTAGCCACGACCACGACATTAGCAAGCCAGTCGGGATACTTTACTTCTCGGATCTTTCCTGTCTTGAGGAGGTTATCGACCTCATCGTTGATTACCTTATTTCTTTCAGGAGCAAATTTACGGCGCTTTTGCTTGACGGGTTTAAACGATGGATCGATATTGAGCTTATGAGAAATGATGTTAGGGTCAATGCCAACCATATCTTCATGCGACCAGGCAAAGCAGTCAGCATATTCCTGCAAGAAAGATATTATCCTTTGCCTAAGATGGGGATCGAGAGACGATCCTATCAAGACTTTTTGCTCGGGCTTGCTTGGGTCTAAGACAACTTCTTCTAGGCAACAATCACTGATGACTTTAGGAGCATCTTGCACCTTTTAAAGCTTTCCATGCGCTGGGTTAGTGGTTTGCTCTGAGTTTTCGCTATCTGCCATTTTCCTATGATAGAGAACAGAAGAAACTCCAAGAAATTATTAGTAGGGTGCACGTTCGTTGAGGATTTTCTCTAGATGAGGTCCCACGGATGGCGCCAAATTGTTAATGCCAAAAATCGCACCAAATGGACAACTTAAGGTCGATGTAGACTTAATCAACTAAAGAAAGGATCTTTCGACGAGACGTGCAACGAGGGAAAAAATAAACAAGACAAGAGATTTGATGACGCAGTAAAAACCTCAATCGAGGAAAAAACCTGCGGACGACAAGGGATGTCGTCGCTGCACTATGGTCGCCAATCAGGGGCGACGTCCTTGGTACTGGCGTCGGTCGTACGATGATTACAATACAAATGAAGGAAATACCTCGAAATGTAAAGTACAAGTGTTTAAATGTGAAAACAAGTGTTTGTCGTGTGTGAATACAAAGTGTAAAACTGTTGGTCGAGGGCTGATGTCGTGCGTCGAGACTGATACTTGAGCTTTTCCTTCGAGTGTTCTTGAGTTCGCTGTAATATTCTTGCTTTCAGTACTTAATCTCCAGAGTTTGAATGTTCTTTGCTATGAGTTTGGATGATTTTCTCTGCTGTGGGATGATGTTCGCTGAAGTGTATTGGATGTTAACCGATGTCCCTTAAAATGAAGCTTTAGCTTGCCTTTTATAGTCTTCGCGTCATTAATTAACTCCATTAATGATTCAATCAACGGCTACAACGGCTGGAAACGGTCGCCGGAGTCATTATCCATGATGATCTTCGTCCGTTACGGCTATCGATCGTTGATGGTAGCGTTGGTTATATCCGTTGTTCTTTAATTACTTTGACTCCTGCATTAAACACTTAACAAATGTAACAGTCAAGGTTAACGTTAGCTTTGGTCGAAGGTACAATGATCTTACGCGATGTTCGTACGGGACGGGCGATACTATGGTCGAGCGTCATGGAGGACGTACGACTTACCTTTTACGGGCGACGACGGATGTTTTATGGGTTCTTGTCGAGACCTTATCTTGATACAAGATTTAGTTCACAATCGTGCGTCTTACCTGTTCTGGTCGTGGTTGTACGACGTGATTTTTTGCCCAAACAGTTACAAGTATGAAACTCGAGAATCAACCACTGATCGTTCCATGCTCTTATTTGGAACTTTCGTATCCTCAGTCGCTGATACTTCATCCTCTCAGTGTTCCTCGTCCAGACCGCCTTTCCCTGAGGAAATTTCTACCTCTTCAAAAGGTAAAGAGAAAATGGTTTATCCAAAACCTACCTATGTCTTTAAAGATAAAGGTAAAGGAATTGCTTTTAACCAAAATCCTCAGAAGGGTACTTTAGTACCAAAGCTGAATGCTTCTAAAGCTTTAGTGATTTATTCCTCTGGATCAAGGAATCAGATCTCTGGATCTACTCAGCGTGGGTCTATTCAGCGATCTACTCCTAGACTCAGAGTGGATGTCCTTGGTAAGAAATCTGAAGAACTAAACGTTCCTCCCATTTCAAAAGCCAAAAGCTTATTTGGTGCTGGTCCTTCAAATTCAAAATCAAAAGCTCAGCATTCAAATGGTCCTAGAACTACTTTTAGTTATAGGAAATGTTATCACTGTGGACTCACTGATCATATTGCTAGTAAGTGCCCCACAGCCACCAAAGCTGAAAAGATAGCTAAGGTGAAGATTGCCCCCAAGGCAAAGAAGACCACTGAGGTTAAGAAATTAACCAAACTGAGGACTGACAAAACTGAATCTTCAAATGTTGCGAAGATTGCTGAACCTTCCATTCCAACTACTTCCACTGACAAACGTGTACACATGGTTAAGTGGATACCCAAGAAAAACTAATCTTCCATTGTGATGCAGGTTAAGAAGGGTATCTGGTATCTCGATAGCGGATGCTCTAGACACATGACTGGAAAGAAAAGTCTGCTCGCTGAATATAAGGAAGAGAAGGGTCCCTCTGTGACTTTTGGAGGAAATGGAAAAGGACATACCCGAGGGTTTGGTGTACTCTCTAATGGTACAACAACCTTCAGAAGAGTCGCATATGTTGAAGGGCTGAAGCATAATCTTTTAAGCATCAGTCAGCTTTGCGACAAGGATAACAAGGTAATCTTTACCAAGGAATCCTGCTTTGTCACTGACAAAAAGGAGAAGATAGCTCTCAGCGGTTATCGTTTGGAAAATGTTTATGTAATAAACATGGACTCAACAACCACTGAGAACTCATGTTTCTTCTCAAAAGCCTCATCTGATGTCAACTGGCTATCGCATAAGAGGCTCTCTCATCTGAATTTCAAGACACTGAACACTCTTTCTTCAAAAGAGTTAGTTACTGGTCTACCTCAACACTCATATGCCAAAGAGTCTTTATGTTCAGCGTGTGAAAAAGGGAAGCAGACCAAAGCAAGCTTTAAGTCAAAGCAAGTCTCCTCAGTGTCATCTCCTCTACAACTACTCCATATGGTTTTGTTTGGCCCTGTTAGCAAACAATCCATCGCTGGAAAGAAATATACACTGGTCATAGTTGATGAATTCTCTCGTTATACATGGGTTATGTTTCTCCGTTCCAAGAGTGACACCCCTGAAGAACTCATCACCTTTGTTCGGAAGATGGAAACCCTGAACAATTAGACCATTCGCTCAATAAGGAGTGATCATGGGACTGAATTTAAAAACAGTTCTCTTGATTCCTTCTTTGAGAGTAAGGGTATTTCTCACAATTTTTCATCAGTCAGAACACCGCAACAAAATGGAGTCTCTGAAAGAAGAAATAGAACAATTATTGAAGCTGCACGTTCAATGCTCAGCGATTCTCACCTGCCTACTCAGTTTTGGGCAAAAGCTGTCAACACTGCTTGTTTTACGCAAAACAGGTCCCTGATAGTCAAAAGATTCAATAAAACAACCTATGAGCTTTTTCATGGGAGAAAGCCTTCAATCAGCTTTCTTCACATCTTTGGATGTCAGTGTTTCATACTGAACAACAGAGATGCCCTTGGAAAGTTTGATCCTAAGGCTGATGATGGAATCTTTCTTGGATACTCCTCAGTCTCCAAAGCCTTCAGAGTCTTCAATCGAAGAAGACAAACTGTTGAAGAAACAATTCACGTCACGTTTGACGAATCCCGTTCAGCGAACTCTAAACCGTCCGCTGATACTGAAGAACTGAATCAATGGATGTTTTCTCATCTTGGTGATTCAGAAGAAATTCCCACTCCTCATGCTCATACAGTTGAAGATGATAGTTCTATCATTCCAAATATGCAGAATAGTGAAGCTGAAACATCATGGGTCTCAGCTGTTCCTTTAAACACTATACCTACTTCTGAACCCAATGTCTCAGACATTCCATCTACTTCTCAGCAATCAGTGAATATAATGACAACTGCATCCATTCCTCTCTCGGCTGATACTCCAGACGTCGCTGAAGCTTCATCTTCAGCTACTCCTGTTCAGGTTGAGTCAACGTCTCACGCTCCGGCTCAGCGGTGGACTGTAAATCACCCAAATGATCAAATTCTTGGTGATTCAAATGCTGGCATTCAGACTCGACGAAGTGCAGGTAATATTTGTTTATTTGTTAACTTTATTTCTCTGACTGAACCAAAGAAAGTAGATGATTCCCTCAAAGATCCAAACTGGGTCAGCGCCATGCAAGAAGAGCTGACTGAATTCGAAAGAAACAAAGTTTGGAAACTTGTTCGAAGACCAACTGACAAAACAGTGATAGGCACTAAATGGGTCTATCGAAACAAGTTTGACGAACATGGAACTGTAACCCGCAAAAAGGCTCGTCTTGTTGCTCAGGGATACAGACAAGAGGAAGGCATAGATTATGACGAAACATTTGCTCCAATAGCAAGATTAGAATCTATTCGTCTATTCTTAGCATACGTTGTACACAAAGACTTCAAAGTATATCAGATGGATGTTAAGTCAGCGTTTCTAAATGGAAAGCTGAATGAAGAAGTCTATGTGGAACAACCTCCAGGATTCTCAGATCCTAAGCTTCCAGGTTATGTTTATAAACTGGATAAGGCACTTTATGACACTCTTTCTACTTATCTCCATATTGAACAATTTGAGCGAGGTAAAATCGACAAAACTCTATTTTCAAGAAAGTAAAAGGTCATATCATTCTTGTTCAGATATATGTTGATGACATTATATTTGGCTCTACTAACCCTGATCTTTGTACTCGTTTCGCTGATAGAATGAAAGATGAGTATAAAATGAGCATGATGGGTGAACTAACATATTTCTTTGGTCTTCAGATAAAGCAAAATGAGAAAGGAACTTTCATTAATCAGGGAAAATATGTTAAAGATATGCAGAAGAAATTCGACTTAACTCAAAGTTCAGCTATGAAAACCCCAATGGCACCACCACGGAAACTAGACAAGGATACTAAGGGTATTCCTGTTAATGTCACGCTGTACCGTGGGATGATCGGCTCTCTCTTGTATCTTACAACTAGCCGACCCGATATTATGTACGCAACATGTTTGTGTGCATGATATCAAGTTGAACCCAAGATATCTCATATGACCGCTGTAAAGAGAATTTTTAGATACCTTAAGGGTACTGCGAATCTAGGTCTTTGGTATCCTAAAGACTCAGGATTCAATCTAATCGCCTATTCAGATAGTGATTTTGCAGGTTGCAAAATGGATAGGAAAAGCACCACAGGAGGATGTCAGCTCCTGGGTGGAAAGCTGGTAAGTTGGACAAGTAAAAAGCAAAACTCAGTGTCCACCTCCACAGCTGAAGCTCAGTATGTAACCGCTGGAAGCTGTTGTTCTCAGGTCTTGTGGATGAGAAATCAACTACTGGACTATGACCTTCAGCTCTCAAATATTCCAATCTATTGCGACAGCACAAGTGCCATCGCTATAGCAAATAATCCAGTGCTAAACTCAAAGACAAAACACATCGAAATCAGGTATCACTTTATCAGAGATCATGTGATGAATGGTGATATAGAACTTCACTTTATCCCAACTGGCTATCAGTTAGCTGATCTGTTCACCAAACCTCTTGATAAGACAAGGTTCAACTTTCTCATCAGCGAACTTGGAATGCTGAACTTTGAAGAGTAAAATCATCAGTGATTCACATTTGATCAGCAATAGGATAAAATCAGCTTGTAATAACCCATTCTATCATCTTCTCTCTGAATAAACTTGATTCGCTGATATCAAGGTATGTTTCTCTCTCTGACAATCGCATGTAAATGCAAGATTTCAAAATAAATTGCATCGCTGAATATCTCTTTCTTACTCAGCTACATTTTGAAATTTCTAAAACCAACACTGATATTTCTATTCAGTGCTTCATGTTTTCAAAAGAGTCCCTGAGTTTTCAAAACCTCAGAGACATCCAAGAATATGAAAGGACAGTTGTGACGTCATTGCAACGGATAAGCCCTGGCACGTTCTTCTTTCTGACACACGTTTGCACGTTTCGTTTACCTTCCAATCAAATGCAAACACGTGTCCGTGTCATGATGAAAATCTTTTCCCGCTCAAGATTTTCTCTCTCTAATCTCACTATATAAACTCATTCTGGGTTTATATTTTTCTTTTACGCGAACTTCTTCTCCAAGCTAAGAAAATGAATTTACTGTTGCATTTGTGCTCTCAAGTTTTTCAAGAACTTAAGAACTTCATCTTCTTCAACGAACCAGGTTAATAATTCTTTTATTTTACCTGTTTCTTCAAACTTGTTAATGATCTTCTCTTTGTTTTCACAAGATCAAACAAAAGAACCTTTTAAAATGAAATCATTTCTTTCATGGTTTTATGAACACAACCTTTCATGGTTGTTCTTCAAGTTTAAAACGCAAAATCTTAAACTTGTTCTTCATACGTTTTTCAGAATCCCAATCTTTAAAGGAAACTGGAAAACAAGATTTTTTTTGGGTTTGCATTTCGTTTTTCAAGAACAAGAAAAACCCTAATCTTCATTAAGACATTTTGTCTGAATGAAATGGACAAAATTCGAACCATCTTATTGGAAAATCTTTCCACATTAAGATTATTCTTATTTGTTAATCTTTGGTTGAACTGTTAATACAGAAAATGGCATCTTCTGACATTTCCAAGAACACCATCGCTGAGAACACTGCTGCTGATAATATTGCTGAAGAAGTGGAAATCCTCAAGGCTCCTCAGGTCAAGTTCTCTCTTGACAAACTGGATTGGACCAAGGTAAATAACCTCAATGCGCTTCTCGAGTTTCCTCCTCGAAAGCAAGTCACACATCTAGATGATGCTGTGAACTTCCTGAAGAATTGTTCCATCTCCACAGCCCTGACCATAACACCTCCTGCACATCAGCTACTGCTATCCCAATTCTGGTACTCTGCCATACACTCTCAGCTACCATCAGCCAAAGACCCCTAAAAAACAATTGACTGCATCCTCTGCGATACTGACTATGGCACTATGAAGATCACCCCTGCCATTATTCGCAAAGCCCTGAACCTTCCCTTGTCCACCAAAGAAAACCCTTTTGTTCCTCTCCCTGACCACAAGAATAACTCAGACAGGGAAGCCATCATTGCATTCTTCGATGCAATGGGCTATGTATGGGAAACCGGGAGGGACAAGAAGCCCGAGAAGAAGCTGACCCTTATCAAGAAGTCTAAAATGACCAGCGAGATGAATTTCATCTTCGCTCATTTAATCAGTTGCATGACTGCCAAGACCGGCTCCTCTGACCAAGCCGCTCAGCCTCAGCAAGCAATGGGATATGCATTGCTGAAAGGTCTACATATGGACTGGGCATCGATTATCTATGATGACTTGGTACTCAGAGTGGACTCCGTCGCTGACAGATCTCCATGGGTTCCCTATCCTCGGTTCATCAGCGCAATATTCCAAAAAGGCCTGAAGGACAGCTACCCAACAGAGGGTGACTTGAAACTCTCTCAGGTCGGCCCTAAGGTTCTCGACTTCAAGCCAGTGGCAAATGAGGTACGTCTTTCTACTCTTTTAACTCTTCTAAACCCTACTTCTTCTACTTCTGCAGCTCCTTCAGGGGACAAACCCACCGCTGATACCCCAACTGCAACCTCCATTCCTTCTCTCAAAAGGAAACACTCCTCCACCCAACTTAGTTCCAAAAGAACTAAGAAATCCAAGGAGCAACCCCAGCAATCTATTGCTGAAGACTCCTCAGCTCCTCTTGATGGGCTGAAGGAACGTTCAGTGGTACGCTCTGCCACAACTTAACAAGCCACACATTCTATCCCAACTTCAGCGTCTCTAAACGCTGAGGTTACAAACTTGGAAACTACCCAACCTTCTTCAGTCTCTCAAAAGACTGATGAAGCGATTCTCAGCGAATCCAACGCTGAACTCCGTACCCAACCTCCATTCTTAACCGCCGCTTCTCCCTCTATTCAATTGGACTCTACTCCAGTTATCACTGAAGCACCTGTCATTCCTCTAGAAACTAATGCTGACACTCAGGGAATGATGGGCGTATGACCTGCAGAGATGACCATGCGTCCACGCACTTTAGCTGATGACATGGAACTTTTCTCAGGACATCGAGATTTTGATGAATTCACCAATCCTCCTGCAGGTATACACCAACCCCTATACACTGTAACTGAACCCCAAACTTCTAAGCTTTCCTCTGTTCACAAGTTCTTATATGTTACAGGTCCTAATTTAGGAGACATCAACACCTCTTTGAAGACTATAGAGACGAAGCTGACATGTCTCACAACTACTCTTTCCGACAACTCTTCAGCTGTAACAAACGCTGGAGAGAATCTTACAAAGCTGACAACTGTGGTCGAAAAGAATGCCTCCAAAGCTGACTTGGAGAAGGTTGATAAATTACTCACCGACTTTGCCAAAGTTCTATCTGATATCTACACAGACTACCTCGACATAAAAAAAATCAGTTGACACCATGTCCAGCGAGGTCACAACGCTGAAGACATCGGTTGGCAAACTCGAAGGTGATATGTCTGCTGTAAAGACTGATGTCAGTTCAGTAAAAACTGACATGAGTTCTGTGAATACCGATGTCAATACGATGAAGAATGACATCACTTCTATTCAGACATTGTTGCATCAGATCCTGACCAACACGACCGCCCCTGCACCTGCCCCTGAACCTTCATCTTTTACTACGGCGGATCGTGTTGAACTCGTGAAGATCAATCCTGGTATTTTTGGTCTAGAAAACAAATTATCAGCGATTGAAATCTGTGTGGGGATCCCTGGCCAAGAAGACAGGGAACCAACACAAGCTGCTGAATCATCACATTCCACCCCCACTCATCATGAAAAAGAGGGGGAGAAGAGCGCTGAAGACCTTTCCAAGAGCGCTGAAGACCTTTCCCATGATGAATCTATCAGGGGAGAGAAGACTGAAGACCTCACCTTTACTGAAGAAGGTGAGAAGACAATTGAAGAAGCAGCAGCCGCTGGACCTCAGGGAGATGAAAACCCTGAGGAAACCGAGAAGCTTACCTCTGTATCTGAGGGGGAGCAACTCGAAGATAAAGCTGAAAAATTTGAGTCTGAAGCTGAAGATGAAGAAGCCATCGACTTGTCTGATGATGAACCATCCTCTTCTCCAAAGAATGATGATGATGAAGATGATGATGATGATGATGACTCTTTTATCGTCAAACCTGCTCAGAGAACTAAAGCTCTTAAAGGGATTCTGATAAATGAACCTACAGGGGAGCGGACAAAGACAAAGCCATCAGCGTCTGAAGCTGATAAGGGCAAAGGAAAAAGTGTCGCTGAAGACGATGAAAATCTGACGATCTTGCTTAAAAAGCCAGTTTGTCAGGTACACTAATCTTCCTTACACTACATCCCTCCTCTCTATACACATTATCAGTTCTACACTCACTAAAACCTCCATACACTTTATCCTATTCTTTCTCTATCTCTGTTCTTGTAACACCCTAAAATTCAGGGCCAATTTAAACCTCAAAATATACATGTTATGATCATCAAAATATCAGACTTTTATAAACCGAAGGGTCATAAGAAAATTTCTATATATACACAAAGTCGTCTAACTTAAATAGTCTGATCAATCTAATTATACATCACAATAAGATCAACTAGATTATCTAAGGCTCGTCCCAAAAGTCCTCAAAAGAATATCTTGATCCTTCGTTATCGCCGAGTCTGGTTCCTTTCAACTGAAATCTCACTTCCCAAACTATATCCCAGAGCCAGTACCTGGTAAGACAGTTTAATTTGAAACATTAGGCTTTCGCCTAGTGAGATTATCCAAATCAAATTAAAATTAATCAACAAAAATATTACCAGATATACCAAACCTGTTATCAACAATCTTACCATACCAAGCTCTTATCGACCAATGGAATCCACTTATTCCCTTACTCATGACTAATTCATCTAGTCATCATACTATCAACGAGAATTACTATAAATCCCACCGGACTTATTAATAACTCTAACTCCCAGAAATTACAGTTTCCAAACCTGCTTCTTTCTGAATTAGGATGTCAAATCCTCAACAATAAAGATATCTCATCTTTCGCTTGAAATGGGAATTACAACTCCGAGTCTGCCATTCCTCATTTCATTTCCTCCCCATCTTGAATCACTGGTCTCAAATGAGATTTCCTTTTTATCGCGATCAACAACCACCAGAGACCCTCACAGATGATTCAAGATTCACTCCAACAACTAGAATTACATCCTAACGGTCCCCAGCTAGTAAACGGTTCTCATTATACCGTACTATATGCCCACTAGACCAGATGTAGATTTCTAGCCAACGCCACACAATAACTGTGTATCATCACTCATTCTATTGTATACTAAGGCTATACAATTCAACATATATTCTATATCTCTATGTACAGAATATTAATTTCAACGATTATCCCTACTTTGCCATTTAGCATCGGGGATCAACATCTCAATATTTAACTACAGCTCCGGACTCATAAATAAGTCCTTACAATTTAACATAGCATGGTTTTTACATCAACAACAGAGTTATAAACATATAACAAATAGCATTTACATATCAGATTGTATGTCACATAACAGCCTCAAAGTACTACTGAAAGTCAACAACTTTTCGCAAGCTACTGTAGCGAAAACTACACTTTTCGCAAGCCAAAGCTGCGAAAACTTCCACTTTTCGCAACCCACTATTGCGAAAACCTCACTTCTCGCAAACCCTCTATTGCGAAAACCTCAGAACTCGCAACCCTTGGTTGCGAAAACCTCACTTTTCGTAACCCACTGTTACGAAAAGTCACTGTTCATCGTCTTCTCTACAGATTCAGTTCTTTATTTAACTCAATAGGCTTACCAGTTTCATAATTAAACCACACCACTGAGATTATATGCAAGTATAACATATCTCTAATCACTTTTAATTGCTTAATTTCAATAAGAATGAATAACTCACCTGGGTGTTCTTGAACACAGTGTTCTTCCAAAATCAAAGGCTTAATCAACAGCTTAATCAAATCTGGACAGAATACTATAATTAAAATCTGTGGAGATGAATGATACTAACAGAGAAATTAAATTCTTACCACAAAAATCACCAAACGATTTCCTTTCTCAAAAATCTATCTCTCTCTCTCTGCTTCGTTCTATCTCCCTCTCGCTATTCCTCTGATTTTCTTTTCTTTTTCTTTTAGAAAACCAACCACAGAAAATCAGTATTATCAAATACTGATTTACTCCTAAGGTGACACCTCACATAAAGCATGAGTCATTAACCCATTTTCCAATTTATACCTCAAACTTCCAAATAATTGCCAATCAACCCTCCAAGTTAATTTTCTCCTAACTAAATTGTACCAAAAATACAATTTATATCATATTAATTTACAATGGAAATTTCGGGGTGTTACAGTTCTACCCAAGTTCTTACTCGTAAGATCGCTGTGTTTCAGCTAGTCCTCTCCCCTGTTTGAGGATATCGCTGAAGTTCTTACAGCTGCGACTTCACCAACAATAATCCCAGCTCCCAACGCTGAAGAAATAATCCCAGTCTTGGATTTGATCTCTGAGACTGATGAACCTGAAGAACAGATGCTCTCTCACAAAAACAGACCTTCCTTGGCTCCTCAAAAGCTAAGTGAAGAGGATCAAGAAAAGAGAGATAAAATGATCAAGAGACTCGAAGATCAGCGAATCCTTCTGAAGCGTGATCAACTTCCTTCCGTTCCTCCAAAGTTCAAAATTTCCCAAAAGGAATACAAGGAACACCTCAGAGATGAACGCCTAATCGCTGAAAGAAGCGAAGCTGAAGAAAAAGACAGAGAATACGCCATCCATCTTACTCAACGATCAGTAAAAGACCCCAAGCTGAAAAGAGCTCCCATTGACGTTCAACGTCAGCTATGGGATGATGCTCAAAGGATCGTTAGAGAAAAGACCAAGGTCTCTGATACGACTTTGGAATGGTGTAAAGAAATGTTGAACTATCGATCTCGACCATCCAAAATCATCAAAGTAAACATCAGAGGAAGACTGTACTCAGACGTTCCTGTTGTTGAAGTTGATGTCTACAGAGAAGACAAAACCAAGCAAACCTTCTATGCTGCTACCTTAGAAAAGTTTGGTCTCTCTGAATGGTTGGAAGTGAAATTAGCCATTCAGGGATCGCACTCAAAGTTCAAGAGCCATGTCGAGAAGATCTTAAACAAACAGATTGACCTGGTTTCCTCTGCTGTGGATATTCCTCCTTCTACTCTTCTTCCTCCTCAACAAAGAAGAGTCTCTGCAAAGGAAAAGAAAGTCTCAGACTCAGGTCCTCCTATATGGAATGAAACAGGTATTGATTTCTCTCGTGCTGAAGTTCTTGGCCCTGATGCTGATCTCTCAGCGCTTGACACCTCCCTACCACCTGGAGAAACTTTCATTCCTTGCACAGTTGTAAGTAATCCTTATGGTATATTCCTTCTAGACTACGAAGGAAACCATCACTTTCAACGCATCTCTGAGCTTCCAATCACTCCCATCGAACAACTCAGAGATCTCATATACTGGTGTGAAGTCAGACGCGACATTAAAGCTAGACACCTGAAGCCCTTGATTTTTGAAGAAACTCTGAACAAAAAGAATCAAGGAGTAGATGTTCCTGACTGGATGATTCCCACATCAAAGACCCTTGATGAACTTCTCATTAAGGAAGAACATTTTGACGGATAGGATCGCCTTGTAATTCTTTCTATTCTTATATGTCTACATCTTTTGTACTTGTAATTTTATTCGTTGTACTTGTAATTTTTCTACTTCCCTCTGTAATCTTTACAAAGTTTAAAGAAAAATTTCAGCGAACGTACTTTACTCCATCAATACAGAAAAGATCCCAGAAAACAGTAAAAGGGACAAATATTTTATGAGTTCTTTTTATCCTTATGTTTTCACTAAATAGCAATTTTCTTTGTTGCTATGTCATAATAAAATAGGGGGAGATTATTGATCCAAACCCTCAGTGATTTGATAATGACCCTCTCTTATATACTTAGTGAAAATTGTAAGTAAACAAATGTATCAGAGTTTCACTATCGCTGATAAGTACTAAGATCTTACAGTACCGCTGATAGGAACTCTCGCTCTTTAGATTAAACATTTAGCGAACACTGTTCACCATAATACTCTGAGTCTGTTCAGTGCTTATGGTGATCGCTGATAAGTTAGTTGTTTACTTATGATCCCTGAAGACAAGTTTCACGTTAACATAGGTTCTATGATGAAGTCGAAGATCAAGCTCAAGAACCAGCGACAAGTCTCCTAATGAACTGATGCGGATCAGCGAAGACTCAGATTTGTCCACTTAACGTGAAGTATAGAGTACAAGACTTTAGCTATCGCTGAACTCTATCATTCGCTGATAAAGAATGATAGATCGCTGAATCAACGAAAAGTTGATCATAAAGTCCTCCGTACAAAGTTCTTTTTGTCTTAACCACCCTTGCACGTCTCCGTACGATATGTCAGAAAAAGAACCTCCTTATTGTCTGAAATCGTACAACCACTCTGATACTACACTGTTCAAACATGCGGCTACTAAGGTTGTCAACAAAGGTCAATGACATGCAACCAAGCAGTTGCTGGCACGTGTAAAGTGTAAACTGCATTGCATTAAATGCATGCAGTATATAAGAAGATGAACTCACTTCATTTTGAAGCAACTTGCTAACTCTGGACAAGTTCATCCTTCTTACCTTGAGATAGGTTATTATTAGTAATTTCCTTCTCTTTCTTAGTGCAAGAAACTTAGTGTTCCAACTTGTTTAGATTTAGGTTTATCCTTAATCTTGTTTCCGCAACAAGCTGTAAATTGTTAATGATTTATCAATAAACAATTTAGAAAAGTAAAATCTTAGTGTTTATATTCATCCCCCCCCCCTTCTACAAACTTGTATAGCCCTTCGGGACCAACATAATATCCACTCTGATTCTAGGAGTAGATCGCTGAATAAATCCAGGGATCTTATTCTTAGAAGTAGAGGGATAAGTCACTGAAGCTTTAGAAGCATTCAGCTTAGGTACAAAGGTACCCTTCTGAGGTTTTGGATAAACAATTTTCTTTTTACCTTTAGAAGTTAAGGTAGAGATTTCCTCAGGTATAGGAGTTTTTGAAGAGGAACACTGAGATGAGGAAGTATCAGGGATAGAGGACACAAACATTCCAAACTTAAGCATGGAATGATCAGTGGTTGGTTCTTCAGCGTCAGCTTTGTAACCAAGACCACGTTTGTCACTCAGGGGAATCTGAGACTTAATTATCTCAGTGATCGTTGTTGAGGATTTACACCATCCTTTAACAGTAGCTTTTTCAGCTTTTAATGCAGCGATAGCTTCTTCGCGCTCGATTTTGACTAGTTGATTTATATGAACCTGATCTTTTAAATCTCCTTCAATTTTAGAAAGCTTTTCTATTTGAAGGTGATAGTTTATAAGTTGTTCAGCGAGATCAAGGTTTTGATTTTCAACAACAGTTTTGCCATTCATGGCATCATATAAACTCATAGTCAGGAGATCGATTTTTCGAAGACTGTCAGCTTCATCAATATCTGATATATGTGTAAAGAAAGAAGGTGATACCTTAGTAGCAGATGTTGAAGTAGAGGGAATGTCATATTTTTCTTCCTCATCTTAGATTTTGGCCATGAGACAGAGATTGGCTTCATCATCATCTTCTGAGTCAGATGATTCTTCTTCATCAGAAGCAGCCCAATCAAAGTCAGCCATCAGGCCTTTGCCTTTCTTCTTAAAGCCTTTCAGCTTTGCATATTTATCTTTCAGCTTTTGATACTTGTCATCTCTAGCCCTGGGGTTAGAGGATTCCTTGGAGAAAGCTGAGGGTTTATAGACTTTATTTGACCTGCATTCACTAGCAAAGTGTCCTACTTTTTCATAGTTAAAGCAGGTAGCAGTAGCCTTATCAACAGAAGTTGATGATCTAGGCTTGTCAGTGAGAGCGAGAGGTTTGTTCTTTCTGAATTTTTTCTTTTTGGCGAATCTCCTGAACTTATTAGATAGGAGAGCCATAGATTCATCAAGATCTGAAAAGTCAGGATCTGATGAGCATTCAGAGTTAGTCTCCAACTCAGTGATAGTGATAGTAGATCGCTGAGTGGAAGGTGACTCTGAGATTAAAGCAACAGGGGTGCTTTTGGAATCTTTTACAAGATTCTTCTTAAGATGACTCGACTGCTCATGATTGAGCATAGTGCCATATAAGGTAGAAAGAGTCATAGATTTTAGATCCTTTGATAGCTTGAGACACATTGAATAACTATCCCAGCTTTCAGGTAAACAGAACTTTGTCAGAATTTCAAAGTTAGAATATTCCTTACCAACGGTTTTCAGATCTATTATTAAACAGTTAAACCGCTGATGTACTTCAGAGAGAGATTCATTCTTACCACAAATGAAGCTTTCATATTGTCTTACCAGGTTGATCTTCCGTGAGTCCTGGACTTCAGATGTTCCTTCATATTGAACACAGATTGTGTCCCACATGGCTTTGGAGGTTTTCAGGTTCATGACGGAATGGTAGACTTCGTCAGGAAGAGCCATGCAAAGTATGGATCTGGCTTTGGTGTCGATAGCCACTTTCTTCTTATCTTCATCAGACCAGTTATGAGGTTCCTTAGGCACAACTCTTTCAGGGATAACAACTCTAGTAGTAGTGCCTAGAACTTCAGGGTCAATTCTAACAGGAATATATGGGCCATTTTCGATGTAGTAAGGCATAGTAGGGTCTACACCTTCTAAGAAGAGTATCATCCTATTTTTCCACATATTAAAGTTATCTCTGGAAAATCTAGGGGGTTTTGCAAGAGACCCATTGTCAATATAGTTTGTGTTTGTGTTGGTAGCCATTTTGAGAAAATAATTAGGAAGAGAAAAGATTAGTATAAGTAATATCTTGTTTATGAGATTAAACAATCTGCTCTGATACCACTTGTTGGTCCCGGAGGGTTATTCGTTGTACTTGTAATTTTTCTACTTCCCTCTGTAATCTTTACAAAGTTTAAAGAAAAATTTCAGCGAACGTACTTTACTCCATCAATACAGAAAAGATCCCAGAAAACAGTAAAAGGGACAAATATTTTATGAGTTCTTTTTATCCTTATGTTTTCACTAAATAGCAATTTTCTTTGTTGCTATGTCATAATCAAATAGGGGGGGATTATTGATCCAAACCCTCAGTGATTTGATAATGACCCTCTCTTATATACTTAGTGAAAATTGTAAGTAAACAAATGTATCAGAGTTTCACTATCGCTGATAAGTACTAAGATCTTACAGTACCGCTGATAGGAACTCTCGCTCTTTAGATTAAACATTTAGCGAACACTATTCACCATAATACTCTGAGTCTGTTCAGTACTTATGGTGATCGCTGATAAGTTAGTTGTTTACTTATGATCCCTTAAGACAAGTTTCACGTTAACATAGGTTCTATGATGAAGTCGAAGATCAAGCTCAAGAACCAGCGACAAGTCTCCTAATGAACTGATGCGGATCAGCGAAGACTCAGATTTGTCCACTTAACGTGAAGTATCAAGTACAAGACTTTAGCTATCGCTGAACTCTATCATTCGCTGATAAAGAATGATAGATCGCTGAATCAACGAAAAGTTGATCATAAAGTCCTCCGTACAAAGTTCTTTTTGTCTTAACCACCCTTGCACGTCTCCGTACGATATGTCAGAAAAAGAACCTCCTTATTGTCTGAAATCGTACAACCACTCTGATACTACACTGTTCAAACATGCGGCTACTAAGGTTGTCAACAAAGGTCAATGACATGCAACCAAGCAGTTGCTGGCACGTGTAAAGTGTAAACTGCATTGCATTAAATGCATGCAGTATATAAGAAGATGAACTCACTTCATTTTGAAGCAACTTGCTAACTCTGGACAAGTTCATCCTTCTTACCTTGAGATAGGTTATTATTAGTAATTTCCTTCTCTTTCTTAGTGCAAGAAACTTAGTGTTCCAACTTGTTTAGATTTAGGTTTATCCTTAATCTTGTTTCCGCAACAAGCTGTAAATTGTTAATGATTTATCAATAAACAATTTAGAAAAGTAAAATCTTAGTGTTTATATTCATCCCCCCCCCCCTTCTACAAACTTGTATAGCCCTTCGGGACCAACATAATATCCACTCTGATTCTAGGAGTAGATCGCTGAATAAATCCAGGGATCTTATTCTTAGAAGTAGAGGGATAAGTCACTGAAGCTTTAGAAGCATTCAGCTTAGGTACAAAGGTACCCTTCTGAGGTTTTGGATAAACAATTTTCTCTTTACCTTTAGAAGTTAAGGTAGAGATTTCCTCAGGTATAGGAGTTTTTGAAGAGGAACACTGAGATGAGGAAGTATCAGGGATAGAGGACACAAACATTCCAAACTTAAGCATGGAATGATTAGTGGTTGGTTCTTCAGCGTCAGCTTTGTAACCAAGACCACGTTTGTCACTCAGGGGAATCTGAGACTTAATTATCTCAGTGATCGTTGTTGAGGATTTACACCATCCTTTAACAGTAGCTTTTTCAGCTTTTAATGCAGCGATAGCTTCTTCGCGCTCGATTTTGACTAGTTGATTTATATGAACCTGATCTTTTAAATCTCCTTCAATTTTAGAAAGCTTTTCTATTTGAAGGTGATAGTTTTTAAGTTGTTCAGCGAGATCAAGGTTTTGATTTTCAACAACAGTTTTGCCATTCATGGCATCATATAAACTCATAGTCAGGAGATCGATTTTTCGAAGACTGTCAGCTTCATCAATATCTGATATATGTGTAAAGAAAGAAGGTGATACCTTAGTAGCAGATGTTGAAGTAGAGGGAATGTCATATTTTTCTTCCTCATCTTAGATTTTGGCCATGAGACAGAGATTGGCTTCATCATCATCTTCTGAGTCAGATGATTCTTCTTCATCAGAAGCAGCCCAATCAAAGTCAGCCATCAGGCCTTTGCCTTTCTTCTTAAAGCCTTTCAGCTTTGCATATTTATCTTTCAGCTTTTGATACTTGTCATCTCTAGCCCTGGGGTTAGAGGATTCCTTGGAGAAAGCTGAGGGTTTATAGACTTTATTTGACCTGCATTCACTAGCAAAGTGTCCTACTTTTTCATAGTTAAAGCAGGTAGTAGTAGCCTTATCAACAGAAGTTGATGATCTAGGCTTGTCAGTGAGAGCGAGAGGTTTGTTCTTTCTGAATTTTTTCTTTTTGGCGAATCTCCTGAACTTATTAGATAGGAGAGCCATAGATTCATCAAGATCTGAAAAGTCAGGATCTGATGAGCATTCAGAGTTAGTCTCCAACTCAGTGATAGTGATAGTAGATCGCTGAGTGGAAGGTGACTCTGAGATTAAAGCAACAGGGGTGCTTTTGGAATCTTTTACAAGATTCTTCTTAAGATGACTCGACTGCTCATGATTGAGCATAGTGCCATATAAGGTAGAAAGAGTCATAGATTTTAGATCCTTTGATAGCTTGAGACACATTGAATAACTATCCCAGCTTTCAGGTAAACAGAACTTTGTCAGAATTTCAAAGTTAGAATATTCCTTACCAACGGTTTTCAGATCTATTATTAAACAGTTAAACCGCTGATGTACTTCAGAGAGAGATTCATTCTTACCACAAATGAAGCTTTCATATTGTCTTACCAGGTTGATCTTCCGTGAGTCCTGGACTTCAGATGTTCCTTCATATTGAACACAGATTGTGTCCCACATGGCTTTGGAGGTTTTCAGGTTCATGACGGAATGGTAGACTTCGTCAGGAAGAGCCATGCAAAGTATGGATCTGGCTTTGGTGTCGATAGCCACTTTCTTCTTATCTTCATCAGACCAGTTATGAGGTTCCTTAGGCACAACTCTTTCAGGGATAACAACTCTAGTAGTAGTGCCTAGAACTTCAGGGTCAATTCTAACAGGAATATATGGGCCATTTTCGATGTAGTAAGGCATAGTAGGGTCTACACCTTCTAAGAAGAGTATCATCCTATTTTTCCACATATTAAAGTTATCTCTGGAAAATCTAGGGGGTTTTGCAAGAGACCCATTGTCAATATAGTTTGTGTTTGTGTTGGTAGCCATTTTGAGAAAATAGTTAGGAAGAGAAAAGATTAGTATAAGTAATATCTTGTTTATGAGATTAAACAATCTGCTCTGATACCACTTGTTGGTCCCGGAGGGTTATTCGTTGTACTTGTAATTTTTCTACTTCCCTCTGTAATCTTTACAAAGTTTAAAGAAAAATTTCAGCGAACGTACTTTACTCCATCAATACAGAAAAGATCCCAGAAAACAGTAAAAGGGACAAATATTTTATGAGTTCTTTTTATCCTTATGTTTTCACTAAATAGCAATTTTCTTTGTTGCTATGTCATAATCAAATAGGGGGGGATTATTGATCCAAACCCTCAGTGATTTGATAATGACCCTCTCTTATATACTTAGTGAAAATTGTAAGTAAACAAATGTATCAGAGTTTCACTATCGCTGATAAGTACTAAGATCTTACAGTACCGCTGATAGGAACTCTCGCTCTTTAGATTAAACATTTAGCGAACACTATTCACCATAATACTCTGAGTCTGTTCAGTACTTATGGTGATCGCTGATAAGTTAGTTGTTTACTTATGATCCCTGAAGACAAGTTTCACGTTAACATAGGTTCTATGATGAAGTCGAAGATCAAGCTCAAGAACCGGCGACAAGTCTCCTAATGAACTGATGCGGATCAGCGAAGACTCAGATTTGTCCACTTAACGTGAAGTATCAAGTACAAGACTTTAGCTATCGCTGAACTCTATCATTCGCTGATAAAGAATGATAGATCGCTGAATCAACGAAAAGTTGATCATAAAGTCCTCCGTACAAAGTTCTTTTTGTCTTAACCACCCTTGCACGTCTCCGTACGATATGTCAGAAAAAGAACCTCCTTATTGTCTGAAATCGTACAACCACTCTGATACTACACTGTTCAAACATGCGGCTACTAAGGTTGTCAACAAAGGTCAATGACATGCAACCAAGCAGTTGCTGGCACGTGTAAAGTGTAAACTGCATTGCATTAAATGCATGCAGTATATAAGAAGATGAACTCACTTCATTTTGAAGCAACTTGCTAACTCTGGACAAGTTCATCCTTCTTACCTTGAGATAGGTTATTATTAGTAATTTCCTTCTCTTTCTTAGTGCAAGAAACTTAGTGTTCCAACTTGTTTAGATTTAGGTTTATCCTTAATCTTGTTTCCGCAACAAGCTGTAAATTGTTAATGATTTATCAATAAACAATTTAGAAAAGTAAAATCTTAGTGTTTATATTCATCCCCCCCCCCCTTCTACAAACTTGTATAGCCCTTCGGGACCAACATAATATCCACTCTGATTCTAGGAGTAGATCGCTGAATAAATCCAGGGATCTTATTCTTAGAAGTAGAGGGATAAGTCACTGAAGCTTTAGAAGCATTCAGCTTAGGTACAAAGGTACCCTTCTGAGGTTTTGGATAAACAATTTTCTCTTTACCTTTAGAAGTTAAGGTAGAGATTTCCTCAGGTATAGGAGTTTTTGAAGAGGAACACTGAGATGAGGAAGTATCAGGGATAGAGGACACAAACATTCCAAACTTAAGCATGGAATGATTAGTGGTTGGTTCTTCAGCGTCAGCTTTGTAACCAAGACCACGTTTGTCACTCAGGGGAATCTAAGACTTAATTATCTCAGTGATCGTTGTTGAGGATTTACACCATCCTTTAACAGTAGCTTTTTCAGCTTTTAATGCAGCGATAGCTTCTTCGCGCTCGATTTTGACTAGTTGATTTATATGAACCTGATCTTTTAAATCTCCTTCAATTTTAGAAAGCTTTTCTATTTGAAGGTGATAGTTTTTAAGTTGTTCAGCGAGATCAAGGTTTTGATTTTCAACAACAGTTTTGCCATTCATGGCATCATATAAACTCATAGTCAGGAGATCGATTTTTCGAAGACTGTCAGCTTCATCAATATCTGATATATGTGTAAAGAAAGAAGGTGATACCTTAGTAGCAGATGTTGAAGTAGAGGGAATGTCATATTTTTCTTCCTCATCTTAGATTTTGGCCATGAGACAGAGATTGGCTTCATCATCATCTTCTGAGTCAGATGATTCTTCTTCATCAGAAGCAGCCCAATCAAAGTCAGCCATCAGGCCTTTGCCTTTCTTCTTAAAGCCTTTCAGCTTTGCATATTTATCTTTCAGCTTTTGATACTTGTCATCTCTAGCCCTGGGGTTAGAGGATTCCTTGGAGAAAGCTGAGGGTTTATAGACTTTATTTGACCTGCATTCACTAGCAAAGTGTCCTACTTTTTCATAGTTAAAGCAGGTAGTAGTAGCCTTATCAACAGAAGTTGATGATCTAGGCTTGTCAGTGAGAGCGAGAGGTTTGTTCTTTCTGAATTTTTTCTTTTTGGCGAATCTCCTGAACTTATTAGATAGGAGAGCCATAGATTCATCAAGATCTGAAAAGTCAGGATCTGATGAGCATTCAGAGTTAGTCTCCAACTCAGTGATAGTGATAGTAGATCGCTGAGTGGAAGGTGACTCTGAGATTAAAGCAACATGGGTGCTTTTGGAATCTTTTACAAGATTCTTCTTAAGATGACTCGACTGCTCATGATTGAGCATAGTGCCATATAAGGTAGAAAGAGTCATAGATTTTAGATCCTTTGATAGCTTGAGACACATTGAATAACTATCCCAGCTTTCAGGTAAACAGAACTTTGTCAGAATTTCAAAGTTAGAATATTCCTTACCAACGGTTTTCAGATCTATTATTAAACAGTTAAACCGCTGATGTACTTCAGAGAGAGATTCATTCTTACCACAAATGAAGCTTTCATATTGTCTTACCAGGTTGATCTTCCGTGAGTCCTGGACTTCAGATGTTCCTTCATATTGAACACAGATTGTGTCCCACATGGCTTTGGAGGTTTTCAGGTTCATGACGGAATGGTAGACTTCGTCAGGAAGAGCCATGCAAAGTATGGATCTGGCTTTGGTGTCGATAGCCACTTTCTTCTTATCTTCATCAGACCAGTTATGAGGTTCCTTAGGCACAACTCTTTCAGGGATAACAACTCTAGTAGTAGTGCCTAGAACTTCAGGGTCAATTCTAACAGGAATATATGGGCCATTTTCGATGTAGTAAGGCATAGTAGGGTCTACACCTTCTAAGAAGAGTATCATCCTATTTTTCCACATATTAAAGTTATCTCTGGAAAATCTAGGGGGTTTTGCAAGAGACCCATTGTCAATATAGTTTGTGTTTGTGTTGGTAGCCATTTTGAGAAAATAGTTAGGAAGAGAAAAGATTAGTATAAGTAATATCTTGTTTATGAGATTAAACAATCTGCTCTGATACCACTTGTTGGTCCCGGAGGGTTATTCGTTGTACTTGTAATTTTTCTACTTCCCTCTGTAATCTTTACAAAGTTTAAAGAAAAATTTCAGCGAACGTACTTTACTCCATCAATACAGAAAAGATCCCAGAAAACAGTAAAAGGGACAAATATTTTATGAGTTCTTTTTATCCTTATGTTTTCACTAAATAGCAATTTTCTTTGTTGCTATGTCATAATCAAATAGGGGGGGATTATTGATCCAAACCCTCAGTGATTTGATAATGACCCTCTCTTATATACTTAGTGAAAATTGTAAGTAAACAAATGTATCAGAGTTTCACTATCGCTGATAAGTACTAAGATCTTACAGTACCGCTGATAGGAACTCTCGCTCTTTAGATTAAACATTTAGCGAACACTATTCACCATAATACTCTGAGTCTGTTCAGTACTTATGGTGATCGCTGATAAGTTAGTTGTTTACTTATGATCCCTGAAGACAAGTTTCACGTTAACATAGGTTCTATGATGAAGTCGAAGATCAAGCTCAAGAACCGGCGACAAGTCTCCTAATGAACTGATGCGGATCAGCGAAGACTCAGATTTGTCCACTTAACGTGAAGTATCAAGTACAAGACTTTAGCTATCGCTGAACTCTATCATTCGCTGATAAAGAATGATAGATCGCTGAATCAACGAAAAGTTGATCATAAAGTCCTCCGTACAAAGTTCTTTTTGTCTTAACCACCCTTGCACGTCTCCGTACGATATGTCAGAAAAAGAACCTCCTTATTGTCTGAAATCGTACAACCACTCTGATACTACACTGTTCAAACATGCGGCTACTAAGGTTGTCAACAAAGGTCAATGACATGCAACCAAGCAGTTGCTGGCACGTGTAAAGTGTAAACTGCATTGCATTAAATGCATGCAGTATATAAGAAGATGAACTCACTTCATTTTGAAGCAACTTGCTAACTCTGGACAAGTTCATCCTTCTTACCTTGAGATAGGTTATTATTAGTAATTTCCTTCTCTTTCTTAGTGCAAGAAACTTAGTGTTCCAACTTGTTTAGATTTAGGTTTATCCTTAATCTTGTTTCCGCAACAAGCTGTAAATTGTTAATGATTTATCAATAAACAATTTAGAAAAGTAAAATCTTAGTGTTTATATTCATCCCCCCCCCCCTTCTACAAACTTGTATAGCCCTTCGGGACCAACATAATATCCACTCTGATTCTAGGAGTAGATCGCTGAATAAATCCAGGGATCTTATTCTTAGAAGTAGAGGGATAAGTCACTGAAGCTTTAGAAGCATTCAGCTTAGGTACAAAGGTACCCTTCTGAGGTTTTGGATAAACAATTTTCTCTTTACCTTTAGAAGTTAAGGTAGAGATTTCCTCAGATATAGGAGTTTTTGAAGAGGAACACTGAGATGAGGAAGTATCAGGGATAGAGGACACAAACATTCCAAACTTAAGCATGGAATGATTAGTGGTTGGTTCTTCAGCGTCAGCTTTGTAACCAAGACCACGTTTGTCACTCAGGGGAATCTAAGACTTAATTATCTCAGTGATCGTTGTTGAGGATTTACACCATCCTTTAACAGTAGCTTTTTCAGCTTTTAATGCAGCGATAGCTTCTTCGCGCTCGATTTTGACTAGTTGATTTATATGAACCTGATCTTTTAAATCTCCTTCAATTTTAGAAAGCTTTTCTATTTGAAGGTGATAGTTTTTAAGTTGTTCAGCGAGATCAAGGTTTTGATTTTCAACAACAGTTTTGCCATTCATGGCATCATATAAACTCATAGTCAGGAGATCGATTTTTCGAAGACTGTCAGCTTCATCAATATCTGATATATGTGTAAAGAAAGAAGGTGATACCTTAGTAGCAGATGTTGAAGTAGAGGGAATGTCATATTTTTCTTCCTCATCTTAGATTTTGGCCATGAGACAGAGATTGGCTTCATCATCATCTTCTGAGTCAGATGATTCTTCTTCATCAGAAGCAGCCCAATCAAAGTCAGCCATCAGGCCTTTGCCTTTCTTCTTAAAGCCTTTCAGCTTTGCATATTTATCTTTCAGCTTTTGATACTTGTCATCTCTAGCCCTGGGGTTAGAGGATTCCTTGGAGAAAGCTGAGGGTTTATAGACTTTATTTGACCTGCATTCACTAGCAAAGTGTCCTACTTTTTCATAGTTAAAGCAGGTAGCAGTAGCCTTATCAACAGAAGTTGATGATCTAGGCTTGTCAGTGAGAGCGAGAGGTTTGTTCTTTCTGAATTTTTTCTTTTTGGCGAATCTCCTGAACTTATTAGATAGGAGAGCCATAGATTCATCAAGATCTGAAAAGTCAGGATCTGATGAGCATTCAGAGTTAGTCTCCAACTCAGTGATAGTGATAGTAGATCGCTGAGTGGAAGGTGACTCTGAGATTAAAGCAACAGGGGTGCTTTTGGAATCTTTTACAAGATTCTTCTTAAGATGACTCGACTGCTCATGATTGAGCATAGTGCCATATAAGGTAGAAAGAGTCATAGATTTTAGATCCTTTGATAGCTTGAGACACATTGAATAACTATCCCAGCTTTCAGGTAAACAGAACTTTGTCAGAATTTCAAAGTTAGAATATTCCTTACCAACGGTTTTCAGATCTATTATTAAACAGTTAAACCGCTGATGTACTTCAGAGAGAGATTCATTCTTACCACAAATGAAGCTTTCATATTGTCTTACCAGGTTGATCTTCCGTGAGTCCTGGACTTCAGATGTTCCTTCATATTGAACACAGATTGTGTCCCACATGGCTTTGGAGGTTTTCAGGTTCATGACGGAATGGTAGACTTCGTCAGGAAGAGCCATGCAAAGTATGGATCTGGCTTTGGTGTCGATAGCCACTTTCTTCTTATCTTCATCAGACCAGTTATGAGGTTCCTTAGGCACAACTCTTTCAGGGATAACAACTCTAGTAGTAGTGCCTAGAACTTCAGGGTCAATTCTAACAGGAATATATGGGCCATTTTCGATGTAGTAAGGCATAGTAGGGTCTACACCTTCTAAGAAGAGTATCATCCTATTTTTCCACATATTAAAGTTATCTCTGGAAAATCTAGGGGGTTTTGCAAGAGAACCATTGTCAATATAGTTTGTGTTTGTGTTGGTAGCCATTTTGAGAAAATAGTTAGGAAGAGAAAAGATTAGTATAAGTAATATCTTGTTTATGAGATTAAACAATCTGCTCTGATACCACTTGTTGGTCCCGGAGGGTTATACAAGTTTGTAGAAGGGGGGGTTGAATACAAACACACGATTTTTACTTTCTAAATTGTTTATTGATATAATCAAACAATTTACAACTTGTTGTAGAACAAGATTAAGGACTAAGCCTAATCTAAACAAGTTATGAGAACACTAAGTTTCTTGCACTAAAATTAAGACAGAAAAGGAGATAAGAATATTACTAATAATATCCTAACACTAAGAAGTAGAGAGAAGAAGAATGGTTGAGCCCTTCAATTCTGAAGTAGGGTTCTTCTTAGTAGCCGCATGATGAACAGTGTAGAATCAGAGTTTGTTGTACGATAATGGACAGAAGGGATGTCCGTTCTGACATTTCGTACGGAGACGTGCAAGGGGATAAGACAAAAGTAACTTGTAGAGGAAGACTTCATGATCAGCGTTCGTTGAACAGTACTTTATCAGCGAGTGACAAAGCTCAGCGATCGTTGAAGTCTTCTACTTGATACTTCACGTTGAGTGGATAAATCATGGCTTCGCGGATATCCGCATCAGTTCATTAGTAGACTTGTCGCTGGTTCTTTGGCTTGAACTTCGACTTCAGTGTAGAACATTTGTTGACATGAAACTTTTCTTCAGAGATCATAAGTAAACAACTAAGATTGTCAGCGATCATCAACAAGACTGAACAGGCTCAGACTTATATGATGAACAGTTTCACTGAATGTCTAACTTAAAAGGCATGAGTTTCCTATCAGCGGTACTATAGAGACATAGTACTTATCAGCGATAGTGAAACTCTAATACATATTGTCTACTTACAATTTTTACTAAGTGTTTCTTAGAGAGTCATTATCAAATCACTGAGGGTTTGGATCAACAGTTTCAAAGACACCGCACATAACATGTGGGTACAAATGAAAAAGATGTTGCAAGGCTCGCAAATTGGAAACCAAATGAAAACAACCTTGTGTATTAATCGGTATGAAGAGTTTAGAGCTAAAGAGGGTGAGAGTTTGAGCCAAACGTATGACAGATTTATCACTTTACTAAATGAACTGAGGAAGAACAAAATAAACAAACCATCCATAGAAATGAATGTAAAGTTTCTAAGTGTGTTACAACCAGAATGGAAAAATGTTTCAAGACGCATGAAACAGAATCCTAGACTTTCTTCGATGCTGTTGCATGAACTGTTCGAAACGATTCATCAAGATGAAGAGGAGGTGATAGACAAGAAAGAGAAAAGAAATAAGAAGAAAGTGAAAGAAGTTGTTCCTGAACCAATAGCTCTCAAAGCAGATGTGCATACCGGTAGTTATCTGATTGATAATTCAAACTTGTTTGAAACGGGTTATAAAGGGAATGTTGATGATGATGGAGCTGAATTAGAGCAAGCGATGATTTTACTCACAAGGCACTTTCAGAAGAGATTTTACAAACCACCGTCATCAAACAACAATCTGAGGTATACTTCCAGTTCAAGAAAGTTTGAAAACAACAACTTTGAGAGGAAACCATTTGAGGAGAAACGGTTTGAAAATGTTGAGAAGAGGGTTGAGAAGGTAGAAGGTAAAAACGCTTTTGTTGATAAGAAACATGTTGAGACTCCGAAGTGTTACAATTGTGGCACGCCTGGTCACTACGCCAAGGATTGTCGGAAGAAAGTGGTGCGAAATTCTGATTATTATAAGAACAAAATGTTTCTAGCCAAGAAAAAGGAAGAAGGAATAGCATTGCTTGTTGAAGAAGAATATTGGCTAGACCAAACTGATGAGGAGGCGGAAAACGAAGAACAGGCAAACATGTGCCAAGCTGAATTTAATTCAGACGATGATGAGGATACTTCGGACAATCCCAATCAGGTAAACTCCTTTCCCTTACCTTCTTCGGATGATCATGACATAAATACTTTACTTGATGAATTAACTGATACACGAAATCAATTAGCAAATTCAGAAAATGAAAATGCTAGTTTATTATGTGAATTAGAAGTCATGATACTGGGAGTTCAAAGCTTAAGAGCTAATCTTGAAAAAGAGAAGAAACATAACGAAGCTTTGAATCAAACTATTCTTGTTGATAATCTTGAAAAGGAAAAGAAAAATGAAGAGATTAAAACTCTCAAAGATCAACTTGAACAGATCAACTCTGAATTAACTAAGAAAATCAAAGAGTTAAAAGAAACGAATAATGAAAGTGAGACTTCTTTGAATGATTTTTCAAAACAAAATACAGAATTTTTAAATGAAATCAAAGACTTGAAAGAAAAGTATAGTGAGTGTGAACTTTCATTGACAAATGTCACCACTCAAAATACAGAGTTTTTGAATAAAATTGAAGATTTGGAAAAGAAACTGTATTTGAGAGGTCAAGCTGAACAAACAATTCATTTGAATAAACCAAGACTTGGGAGTTCCGTCAATAAATTTTAGGGACTTGGTTATGAAAATCCAAAGAACTTGGCTAAAGCAACCAAATCTTTGCCAACATTGTATGACTTTACATGTTTAAGATATGCTAGATATTGGCCTGAATTTGAAATTCCATGGACAAAAGAAGAAGAAACCAAAGAATAGGAAGCCACGAAAAGAATAATAACAACAAAAATGCAACTTCCATTTTGTTATACTCGTGAGACTGAAAAATATCAAAAGAATCCGCATGGAAAACTTTTGAATGACTATTTTGATATATATGCTACAAAACCAAATTGCGAAAAACCCCTGGAAACAATAAGATATGTTCTAACTTTGATTCTAGAAGGAAGAATCTGTGAACTAGAGAAATCTATTCTAGAACAAAGGATAAAGTTTGAACTTGAAAAAGATTTTCTTTCAACTACTTACTCAACTACATTTAAGGAGCTATCTTCAAGCTTCAAGATGGGATTGGAAAAGGAGAAAACTGTTTATGAGAAATCTTTAATTAAAAAGTTTTCGGACTCTTCCATGATTGCATTTGAAGAAAAACAAAAAGTCAATCAAAAGTGTTTCCAACTTTCGAAACAAGTGTCGGATCTTGAGAAACTTTTACTTTCTGAGCATAATCAGTTTGAAAGCGAGAAATCAAACTTCATAATAGAAAGCAAACTACTTGAAGAAAAGATAAGTGAACCCTCTCAGAAAATGAAGACATTAGAAAAACCTTTAGAGGAGGAAATACATAATTTTGAAACGAAAAATACGATGTCTGATTTTGAGAGTGCTCTAAATCTTGAACGAGCACAGTTTGAAATTGAGAAAATCATTTTTGAAAATGAAAAACAATCTTTAGAGGAGAAAATAACTGAGCTTTCTCAAGAAGTAACTGAATTAAAAGTTGCTCTAGCAAAAGAAAGAAAAGAATTTGCTTTTCAAACGTGGTTCACTCCTGAAAGTTCTTCTTCATCCAAAATGGATTTTGAAATGAACAAAGTGGACTCCGATTCTGATTGTGACCATTTTGATTCTGATCCGGTCTCTAAAGAAAACTCAAAGTCTACGGTTAAAGATAAAGGAAAGGCTTGTATGTTTGATTTTTCAAAGAAGCTTCCAGATCATACAGATTTTATTTTTACAAATGAAAAACCACCAAGTATTTTTTGCAAGGGAGAGTCTTCAAACTCAAAGAAAGAAAATAATTCTAAAAAATCCCTTGTAAAAAGAAAAAAAAAACAAAAGGTCAAAGAAAAACGCTTCTCACAGTTCTAAAAGTTCTAACTCTAAATTTTCTGGTTTTTCAGATAGTTCTGTGAATGTGAAGAATGAAAGGAAAGAATGGCGGGTAAAGCAAACATAGTCCTCAACGACCAAACAGAATGTTAAAAACAATAGTTTTTCTAAGAATAAACAAGCTGGTTCTAGTGATAAACGAGTTCTTGTAACACCTTACAAGCGTTACTCTAAAGACCAATCGATGAATTTTGCAAATGACAACTATTTTTTGTTCTGTTTGTGGTCGAAATAGTATGTGAGCTATACCTGGTTCTTGTTGTTGGTATACTTCATATTCCGTTCCTTATGCATATAAACAAAAACCTGCTTTCACAATGAAAAAGAGATCACCAGTTTCCAAAACGGGATCTCAAGCAACTAACCAAAAAGGACCCATCTTTAAATGGGAACCTAAAAATGTCTAATCTGGTTGATTGCAGAAAAGTAAGTTATGGTACTTAGATTCGGGATGTTCGAAACATATGACCGGCCAACGCAATATGTTATCAAACTTTGTTGAAAACGACCTTGGCCGTGTACGATTTGGGAACAACCAGTTTGCACCGATCAAGGATATAGAGACATAGTCCAAGATAACCTTACAATTAAGAAGGTTAGTTACATTGAAGGACTAGGACACAACTAATTCAGCATAGGACAGTTTTATGACAAAGATTTGGAGGTAAGTTTCAAAGCAACAAGATGTTGTGTCAAGACTGATGAAGGGAAAGAACTTCTTGTCGGCACACGAAAATCCAATCTTTACACAATCAACCTGTCTTCACTTAAACCAAAAAATGAAGTGTGTTTCCTTTCAAAGGCTTCAGTACAACAAAGCTGGTTATGGCACCAACGTTTATCACATCTGAATTTTCGTTATATTCAGAAACTCGTGTTAGGCGATCTAGTTTGGGGTCTTCCAGTTATGAAGTTTGATGTGGAAAATTTATGTGATGCCTGTGAGAAAGGAAAGATGAAGAGGGTTCCTCATAAGCCAAAGCCTGAAACGACAACAAAGAGCAATGAGGACGGAGAGCATTAGTGGTAGAAAATATGTATTGGTGATTGTTGATGACTATTCACGATACACATGGGTGAAGTTTCTTCGTTCAAAGGATGAAGCTCCAGAAAAACTGATCAACGTCATCAAGTCAGCTCAAAACAACATGCAATTATCTGTTAAAATCGTTCGTTCGGATAATGGCATAGAATTCAAAAACAGAGTCTTGGGAGATTTCTATGAATCAAACGGGATTATTCAATAGTTTTCTGCCGCCAGAACTCTTGAACAGAATGGTGTTGTTGAACGACGTAACCGAACGTTAGTCGAGTCTGCAAGAACGATGTTGGCTTATTTTGATCTACCATTATATATTTGGGCTAAGGCTGTCGCAACCGCATGTTACACTCAGAATCGTTCAATCAAACATCGCCAGTTTGGAAAAACTCCCTAAGAAGTTATAAACAACCGGAAGCCAACCTTGAAGCATCTTCGAGTCATTGGTTGCAAATGCTATGTATTGAACGACAAGGAGAATCCGAACAAGTTAAGTCCGAAAGCAGTTGATAGAATCTTCGTCGGATACTCTTTCTCCGCAGCTTCATATCGGATTTACCTGAAGCAGTCCAGAACAGTAACTGAAAGCGTTAATGTCAAATTTGATTAGAATAACGAAATGGCTTCTGATCACAACAGTTCAGAACCCGTATTAACCGAAATTTTAGCTTCTGAACAATACAGTTCAGAACCTGTTCCAAAACCGAGTCAGGATCAACCTTCAACTTCTAAATCTCAATTAACTGATCTTGATTATTTGTTTGAAGACTTTTACAATGAATACTTTGGTACTAATAAATCTACTGATATTCTTAACAAGAATGAAACCGCATCTACAACAATTTCTGCTACTATTCCTACCTCTGATACAGATGCAAATCAATCAACAACGATTGACGTTTCATCACCTGTTTAAGAAACTGTTGTACCAAATGTGATTTCTACACCACAACCTGTCCCTACAAATGTGGGGAATTCAACACATAACACATGTTCTTCAGTGTATGTTACAACTACCTCTCAGCATCAACCTGAATCTTCTGGAAAACAAATTCAGACAACCGATATTCCTCCGAAAATTCCAAGTGCTGAAGTAGAAGTACCAGTAGCTGATTAACCGACAAATGCTTCTCTCGAAAAGGTTCAAACTTCATATATTCCACGCCCGCACTCAATGAAGTGGACAAAGGCTCATCCTATTCATCAAATAATAGGTGACCCTAATTCACCGGTTCATACGTGGTCGTCAACTCCAATGGCTACGGCTAATGAATGTTTGTTTGCGATCTTCTTGAGCAACATTGAACCTTTAACGGTACATGAGGCTCTAAATGATCCAGACTGTGTGATCTCTATGCAAGAAGAACTCAACCAATTTGAGGTGTTGAAAGTCTGGAGACTTGTTCCCCGTCCGGCGGATAAAATTATCATCGGTACCAAATGGGTATTCAGAAACAAAAAGGATGAAGACGGAATTATCGTTCGTAACAAAGCCAGACTAGTAGCAAAAGGATATCGACAGCAAGAGGGCATCGACTATGATGAAGCATATGCTCCGGTCGCGCGAATTGAAGCAATCAGAATCTTTCTAGCGTTTGCGGCATACAAAAACTTTACCGTCTATCAGATGGATGTGAAAACAGCCTTTCTGAATGGCGTTCTTAAAGAGGATGTATATGTATCACAACCTGAAGGGTTCGTCGACAAGGAAAATCCAAACCACGTGTACATCTTGGATAAAGCCTTGTATGGTCTGAAACAATCCCCTCGCGCTTGGTATGATGTTCTTTCAACTTTCCTACTTGAGAAAGGCTTCTCAAAAGGTAAATTAGATACGACGTTATTCATAAAGCGTGAAGCAGGTGAAATCATTGTTGTACAAATATACATCGATGATATTTTATTTGGTTCGACTAACCCCGGTTTATGTACATGGTTTTCTAACATCATGGTGACCAGGTTCCAGATGAGCATGATGGGAGAGATCAATTTCTTTCTCGGATTGCAAGTGAAGCAATTCTCAGCGGGAATCTTCATAAATTATTCCATGTACATATTTGACATTTTGAAGAAATTCAAAATGGAAAATTGTACGTCTATCGGAACACCTATGGCACCCGGATCAAAAATTGGTCCAGACGAAGATGGTAATAAAACATATATAAGAAAATATCGAGGTATGATAGGATCTCTCATGTACTTAACTTCTAGTCGTCCGGATATTATGTTTGCTACGTGTTTGTGAGCAAGTGTTCAGGAAAATCCGAAGGAATCACATCTCGGAGCTGTCAAGCGCATTTTCCGTTACCTAAAAGGTACTACATACCTTGGACTTTGGTATCCAAAGGGAACGGGATACGAGGTAACGGAGTACTCCGACGCAGATCATGGTGGGAGTTTATTGGATCGGAAGAGCACAACGGGACATGTCCAATTTTGGGAGATAAACTAGTGAGTTGCGCTTCGAAGAAACAAAACTGTGTCTCGACTTCTACGGCGGAGGCTGAATACGTCGCTGCCGCGAGTTGTTGTCCGCAAGTCATCTGGATGAAGACTCAGCTTATGGACTTCGGATGTAAGTACGAAAAGATCCCAATTTATTGTGATAGCTGTAGAATCCAGATCCGTGCAACAATAATGAAATCGAAAATATCAAACAATGAAAGAGAATGATTTCAACTGGTCATCCATGTATTATGCTTTCAGAGAGAATATTACAATGAGTTTTGAAAGCTAAAAGGATGATTAACCTATTTTTCTAGGCTAATACAACATTATATACCTCGGGCCCGTGGTTAACAAGCCCACGGCCCGTTCACTATGGACTACGTTTAAACAATTACAATTCAAACCCTTGAACTTAAAATCAACATAAATTCTACCCTAACAATCTCCCCCTTTGATTTGAAGTTCGAGTTCGCGCTCGATCTCTTGCCAGTTGAATACGTATTGTTTGCGCAACGCGAAGTGAACCTCGAAGAATCTGATGGCGCGGCGGTAGTCGAGACGTTCTTCAACCATATCCAAAGCAGTCTGAGCAGTTCTTTCATTCAGATTGGGTACATAGGATACCTTTGGATTTTCGGATTCGTACTTGATGATCTTCCGAAGAGCGTCTTGAACTTTGAGCAGTGTGCCGTCGCAAAATCGATCTACCTGACTGAACCTCATAAACTTCTTTTCTTTCTGAGCATTGAGGAAGACGATCCCAAATTCCGGTTGAAGCAGCATTGCATTCTCGGGATACATTGACAGTTCAGGAGCTTTCAGATTCGGTTTGAGCAGATTTACCTTCTTCGCTTGGTTCTCGATTGCCATTTGAAAGTCCGTAAGATAAGAGATCATAATAGAACGGACGAGGAATCGACGAACCGCTTCGAGCGCCTTTGTTACAGCAAGCGGTCGGATGGTTCTGGTGCGAAGGTCTCTCAGAATAACCAGGAGGTCGAACGGATGGAGATGCTTAAAGTCAGCTTCAGAAAAAATCCATTCTTTTCCGTCTTCACGTCGAACAGTGAACACGGGAAAGACGATCTTCCTAATTCGGTTTGACTGAATCTTTAGCACCTCTGAAATTTTATGTTTGGTTCGAACCTGGTCTCTCGGGAGACACCGCTTCATGGCTTCTACGTATCGGAGTTGGCGTGCTGGATCAGGACTGTAGATGCCAAGACAGAAGGTCGGCTCAATCGGGCGAATTCTGTGTACAAACAGCTTCTTCAGAGATTCCTCCAGATGAGGAATGAGGACCTTGATCTTCTCCCAACGGTTTTGTTGCTGAGGAGGGGGAGGAAGATCAGGAGCTGTCGTTTGCTGAGGGGATGTCGGGATTTCTGCATTTGAGCTTTCGGGTTGATCTGAAGTCGTAGCGGGTTGAGTCGAGTGAACAGGAGGCGTACCATAGAAATTCTGAAGCAGAAACTGGTCGTAATCAACATTGTCGTCTTCATCAGTGGGAAACACCAAGTTTACCTCGAAGTTTATGGCTCTGGCAGCTTTTTCGTACCATGCGTCTTCGGTTTCCGGGTTGGTTTCACATGCTGGATCAATCACGGTGAGCATTGGCATGTCTGATGGTTCTTGTGCGACCAATTCCTGTGTTGTACCCTCGGTATTTTCAACCGTTGGGGCTTCGTCATCTGAAATATCCATGTCGATGACCATATGTGCTAATGGCAACTCGGCTTCGGGTGTTGCTGTTGAAGTTGCCGCAGTTGGGGGTTCCTGTTGAACCACTGTTGTAGTTTCGGCAGTCACGATCTAGACGGTCTCGGTTTGACGTAGACGCTTCTCCCCCTCACGGTGATCAGGATCATCCTGGTCATCGTGCTTGCGTTTGAGACCGCCGGCTTGACTCTTACAAGTGTCTTCTAGTGAGCGGACCCTCTCAGACAGCGTGGCAAGCGCTTTGTTGTAGTCGTTGAGGGTCGAGTCAATGGCGTCAAGGCGTGAGGTGATGGACGAAGATGGAGCAGTGACCTGGGCTCGAAGAACTGAGATCAGGTCTGCTTCGTTAGAGGCGGTTTTGTCGGATTCCTGGAGCAGTTGGGCCAATAGCATCGTCTTTAAGGTATCCACCGAATAGATAGGTTGAGCAAATGTCGGTGGATGTGGTGTGTGGTTTCGGCTTCAACGATTTTTGCTTTGCCTTTGATGGCTTTGGCGATCTCGTCGGTGACATGTTGTTCCAGTGCCTCGCGGACAGCCTTGAGGGTGCTGTCCAGGGACCCTTGCGACACAAAGTCGGGTAAAATAACACCGGGCTCACTTAGAATACCCGTTGAGGCATCTACCGTAGAGGTAGAGCCACCTACGTTCACAGCTGGCGTGATATTAACTGTGGTAGGATTTCCGTCCAATCCTCGTGTTCCGGAAGTCGGAGACACTATAGACGTTCCGGTCGGGTCACTAAGAGCCGCGACTTGGTGTTGTTCCGCATCAAGTGTCCTAGGTGAAGAATGTTCAGTAACAATAGGCTCTAGACTCGATGGTGCACGCAAAGAAGTCGAGACCGGGGGCTCCTGGTCTCTTATTTCAACACCAACACTCTCCGAATGAGAGGCCGGTGGAAGTTGTGCTTGTTCCCCGTGTAATATTGAAACATCCGTCTGTTGTGAGACGAATGAGTGGATGAGGGGGTCGTGCAATTGCTCCGCTGGGTCCACGGAGGCTTCTTCAATACCCCGTCCCAACTGTAATAACCATGTATTTTATCTAATTTTAAATTAGGAATTTATAAGTTTTATATTAGTATTTTAGGAGTTAAAAACTAAAGGGGTAAGTTGTAATTTAATAATGGAAGTTTAGGGGTATGGTGCGTCAAATAGGATAAACTTGAGGTTTGTTTTGTCTCTTTTGACAAATTTTCTTCCACCGTCAAGTACCACCTCATGTAGAGGAGGTGTCCTCTTGTGAGACATTAGAAGATATTTGTCCAAAGTGTGTGTGTGTGAAAGTGTTTTCGGTTGAGAGAAAGAGAGATCGAAAAGGGCTAAAAGGAAGGAAGAGGGAAGAATTAAGGAGTTGCTGCAGTGATTCAAGTATAAATCTGAAGAAATCAAGGTAAGCAATCCATATCTTATTAGTATTTTAATTCCATGAAGTGTTCTTGAAAATGCTAGTGAAGTTCTAAGTGGGTTTTGGTTAGAAATGGATGTTTTGGGAATTTTAAGCTTATGGTTAGGTTGTGTTAATGGTCTTAAACATATCTGCAAAGTTACATGAACATGCATAGTATAAAACTGCAAAAATCTGGGTTTTAGGATGAAACAGTAGACTGAGATATTTCATCGAAGTCGCAGTAGGCTAATATTCATCGAAGTCGCAGTAGGCTATTATTCATCGATGTCGCAATATACGACTGCGACATTCATCGGAGTCGCATTAGTTGGTTGCGACTTGGGTATGAAGTCGCAATGGTCGTTTGCGACTTGGCTTGAAATCGCAGTAGTAGATTGCGATTCGAGTATGGGATCGCAGTAGTTGGTTGCGACTCCAAGGTGGAATCGCAATAGTGGGTTGCGACTCCAAGGTGGAATCGCAATAAGGGGTTGCGACTTCGGGGTGAAATCGCAATAAGGGGTTGCGACTTCAGGGTGGAATCGCAATAGGAGATTGCGATTTGGTACTGTTCATTGCGATTTCAGTTGGGAATTTTGTAAGTTTAAGTATTAAAGGAAATATTTGGTATTTTATCTGATTTCAGATTCTGTGAGGGATCGACACACGTGAATTATCTTGGAAGAGTTTTTGTGATAAACACACGAGGTGAGTTTTTATTTGAAATGTTTTCAAATGGAATACATATATGTGATTTAATGTAATATGGTGCATATAGTGTTTATATGAATATTACATTGTATGAGTACTAGTTGGCCGGGCTTAGGACCGGTGAAAGTTGGCTGTACAAAGGGACAGTGGTGTTGGCTGTATTTAGTACAGCGGTGTAAATTAATTAATTGGCTTGCTACCAATTAATATGGCCAAGGAAAAGAAAAGAGATAGAGATGGAAAGATACATGATGCATGAGTCATATCTGGTATTCTTACGTGAATTATGTGCAAATGTTTTCTTTTACTAACGGGGATTTTTCTCACTAGACCTCAAGGTCTAACCCTCATTTTTGTTTTAAAAATATGTATTCCAGGTCATGGAGCAAACAAGAGACAATGATAGGATTTATCATGTTAGCTTTTGTGGATGTTGAATGATTATGAAGATTCCAGTTATAATTAGTAGTTGTTATGTATTTTACTTTATTCGAAAAAGTTTGTACTGAAAGACTTAATTGTAGAACTTAAGGGACCATATTTGGATTATGATATGTTATTTTGTGGTGAATTATATGGAACTTGTATGTTGGGATTAAGGGATGTTACAAATGGTATCAGAGCCTTAGTTTAAGAGATTTAGGTATTAGTATCTGTACCTAGACTTAAACTGCATGCGAAGTAGGAGGTCCTTGTTATTTTAGAACCTTGGGATGATGAATATAAAAAGGTAGAAGGAACCTCATGTAAGGTAATTTCAGATTACACCTGGCCAGTGTAATTATGATCTTACAGGTACATGTTGGAACCAGAATACTTTATTATATGGGGTATGTGCTTATGTGTATATTAACCTTGTTTGACTCAACAGAATGGCAAGTGGAACGAGACGAACAAACCGAGAAGGGGAAGGGAATCCGAATAGATCTAATCCAACAGCCAGTGGAAGGGGAAGAGGGGGAGAAAGAGGTAGAGGTAGGTCAGGGGGCAGAGTACAGGGGCGAGGCACAGAGTTTGTTACGAGAGACGACCTAGCGAATGAAATGGGAAGATTTCAGGCAAATATACAAGCTATGTTTAACCAGACTCACCATTCGGAAACAGAAATACCAGACCCTACCCTTGAAAACGAAGTGCCTATCGCACCTATTGTCACATCAGCACCCAGAAAGTGTGATTATAAAATGTTTTTAAGCTGTAAACCACCCAATTATGGAGGGGACAGAGATCCAGTAAAAGCAATGCGATGGCTGAAGGAGGTTGAAGCTGTATTTAAGACCAGTAAATGCGTGGAAGAAGATAAAGTGTTATATGGAACAGCAATGTTGAAAGTAGATGCCTTGTATTGGTGGGAAGCCCTTATTGACTCTGAAGGACCTAATGTGTATTCAACTTTTACTTGGGGCGAATTCTCGAGAGCATTTAAGGAACAGTTTTGCCCGCAAGCCGCAGTTAGACAGTTGGAAGAGGAATTCCTGAGCCTACAGCAAGGAAATTTATCGGTAAGAGACTACACTGCCCGTTTCTTGGAAAAGTCGCGTTTCGGAGAATATTATGTTGCCACATAAAAGATGAAGATGGAAAGGTATGTATTCGGATTGAATTCGGAGATTAGAAAGTTGGTAACTGCAGCGAGACCTAATACTTTTTCAGAAGCAGTCAATGCTGCGGAAAATGTGGAGCGAGACAATAAGAGGGATGTTGGGGATAAGAGTGCGGGAAAGAGAAAATGGGAAGGGCCACCACACGATGTGAAGAAGTCTGGATTTCAGCGATTTGATAGTCGTCCACCTTTTAGAGCAGCTGAAAGACCTTGCCCAAAGTGCCACCGTTTTCACCAAGGAAGCTGTCAGGTAGATCCTAGAAACTGTTATAAGTGCGGGAAGTTTGGGCACATTGCTAAACATTGTAGGGTGGTTAGATTTTGTTATTCATGCAATTCGCCAGATCATCTTCAATCAGATTGTCCACTGGGAAGAATACCATCAGGTGGCACGTCAACAAGAGCATCGGGTGTTAGACCAGAAGTACCGAGGTCAGAGCCAGCAAGAGCAAGAGGCCGTTCATTTCAGATGACAGCAAAGGAAGCGGAGGAAACTCCGGACGTAGTTACAGGTACATTCTTAATAAATTCCACACGTGCTAAGGTGTTATTTGATTCTGGTGCGAACCGATCGTTTGTGTCTCCTTCATTTGCTGCTTACATGCATTTAAAGCCAAAAGTGTTAGATCATGCTTTATTGGTAGATACGGCAAATGAAAATCAAGTATCAGTTAAAGAAGTATTTGATAGTTGCGTGATAGATATAGAAGGGTGCGGGGTACCGATCCAGTTATTTCCAATAGCCCTGGTAGAGTTTGATGTGGTAGTGGGAATGGACTGGTTAGCCGAGAACCAAGCTAATATAAATTGTGATAAGAAGTTAATAAACGTTGTGTTACCTGAAAAAGGGCCGGTAGTGATTTATGGCGATCGTAGGAATTATCAGTATAATCTTATTAACATGATAAAAGCCCGTAAGTGTGTTAGTGAAGGTTGTCAGAGTTACTTAGCTTATGTAATAGATACTAAGCTAGAGAAGAGTAAGTTGGAAGACATTCCAATTGTTAGTGATTTTCCAGAAGTATTTCCTGAAGACTTGAACAGTCTTCCGCCCGTTAGACAGGTAGAGTTCGGTATAGATCTAATTCCTGGAGCCAACCCTGTAGCCCGTGCACCGTATCGTTTGGCGCCTCCAGAAATGAAAGAACTGATGGCACAACTGCAAGATCTATCCGATAAGGGTTTCATCAGACCAAGTTCTTCACCGTGGGGAGCACCAGTCTTATTTGTGAAAAAGAAGGATGGTTCGATGAGAATGTGTATCGACTACAGAGAATTGAATAAGCGCACGATCAAAAACAAGTATCCTCTACCTAGAATTGATGACCTCTTCGATCAATTAGTTGGAGCTTGTTGTTTCTCCAAGATTGATTTAAGATCCGGTTATCATCAGTTGAAGGTCAAAGAAGAAGACGTATTGAAAACTGCTTTTCGCACCAGGTACGGTCACTATGAGTTTCTAGTAATGCCATTTGGATTGACGAATGCTCCAGCTGCTTTCATGGATTTAATGAATCGGGTATGTAAGCCGTATCTTGATAAATTCGTTATTGTGTTTATTGATGATATACTTATTTATTCCCGATCCAAAGAGGATCATGCACGACATCTTCGTTTGATTTTGGAATTATTGAAGAAAGAAAAGTTGTATGCGAAATTTTCAAAGTGTGAATTCTGGTTGCGGGAAGTTCAGTTTTTGGGGCATATAGTTTCTAAAAAGGGTATACAAGTCGATCCGATGAAAGTGGAAGCAGTTGAAAAATGAGAACCACCAAAGACAGCAACAGAAGTACGAAGTTTTCTGGGTTTGGCCGGCTACTACCGAAAGTTTATAAAAGATTTCTCTCGTATTGCCACACCGTTGACGAAGCTGACTCGGAAGAATCTGAAGTTCGAATGGAAGGCAGAACAGGACGAGGCATTCAGGATATTAAAGGAGAAACTCTGCAGCGCACCGATATTAGCATTGCCAGAAGGTTCGGATGATTTTGTGGTCTACAGTGATGCTTCTAAGTTAGGTTTGGGATGTGTACTCATGCAACGTGGAAAAGTAATTGCCTATGCTTCTCGTCAATTAAAGGATCATGAAAGGCAATATCCTACCCACGATATGGAACTTGCAGCGGTTGTCTTTGCATTGAAGATTTGGAGACATTATCTGTATGGTTCCAAATGTCAAATTTTTACGGACCATAAGAGTCTCCAACATCTTTTTGATCAGAAGGAACTGAACATGAGGCAAAGAAGGTGGCTAGAGTTAGTGAATGATTATGATTGTGAAATCCTTTATCACCCAGGAAAAGCGAATGTGGTGGCAGATGCACTAAGTCGACAAGAAAGAAGTGGAACGATAAAAGCGATATCTTTAAGAGCTGAACTTCTTCCAAACATTTTTGACGAATTACAGAAGTGCCAATTAGATGCTTATCAAGAAGAAAGTTTGAAATCTGAACGGTTGGTTGGGATATCAGCATTGCTTGGGAAAGATAACCGTGGATTGTTGTGTTTGGGGAATAGGATTTGGGTACCTCGTTTGGGTGGATTACGTGATAGTGTATTACAAGAAGCTCATCAATCTCGATTCTCCATTCATCCAGGTACAAATAAAATGTATAGAGATTTGAAACAATTCTATTGGTGGCCGGGGATGAAAATAAGTATTGCTAAGCATGTGGAAGACTGCATTACCTGCAAGAAAGTAAAGATTGAGCATCAGAAACCGTTTGGTCAGTTACAACGCTTAGATATTCCAGTATGGAAATGGGATCAGATCACGACTGATTTCATTACCAAGTTACCAAGAACTTCAAAGGGATTCGATTCTATTTGGGTGATTGTGGATAGGTTGACAAAGTCTGCTCATTTCTTGCCGATAAAAGAAACCGATTCTTTGGAACGTTTAGCTAAGTTGTATATTAATGAAATAGTAACTCGACATGGAATTCCAATCTCGATTATTTCCGATCGAGATAGTCGTTTTACTTCTAGGTTTTGGAGAAGCTTTCAAAAAGAGATGGGAACGCAGATAAAGTTGAGCACATCATATCATCCACAGACAGACGGGCAGAGTGAAAGAACGATCCAGACTTTAGAAGATATTCTCCGAGCTTGTATAGTTGATTTTGGAGGATCATGGGATAAACATTTGCCTTTGATAGAGTTCGCTTACAACAACAGTTATCATTCTAGTATTCAGGCGGCACCGTTTGAAGTATTGTATGGTAGGAAATGTCGAACGCCTTTGTGTTGGAATGAAGTGGGGGAAAAGCAGTTAGCAGGGCCAGAAATAGTACAGTTAACAGCAGATAAGATTACTCAGATCCGGGATAGATTGAAAACGGCACAAGACAGACAGAAAAGTTATGCAGATCGACGCCGGAAACCGTTAGAATTTCAGGTTGGGGAATTTGTGATGTTAAAAGTTTCACCTTGGAAAGGAGTCATACGTTTTGGGAAGCAAGGTAAACTCAGTCCGCGATATATTGGGCCATTTGAAATTACAGAAAGAATTGGTGAAGTAACATACAGATTGGATCTTCCGTTGGAATTGAGCAGAATTCACAACGCGTTTCATGTGTCGAATTTTCGAAAATGTTTAGTCACGCCGGACCAGGCAGTATCTCTACCGGATATACAAGTGGATGAAAAGTTGAGCTATGTGGAGGAACCGGAAGCGATAGTTGATCACAAGGTTAAAGTATTGAGGAATAAGGAGATCAGGCAGGTAAAGGTTCAATGGAAACATCATATGGGTCAGGATGCGACGTGGGAATCAGAGTCGGAGATGAGAGCCAAATACCCTCATCTGTTCACTTGACTGAATTCCGGGACGGAATTCTTTTAAGGGGGAGATGTTGTAATAACCATGTATTTTATCTAATTTTAAATTAGGAATTTATAAGTTTTATATTAGTATTTTAGGAGTTAAAAACTAAAGGGGTAAGTTGTAATTTAATAATGGAAGTTTAGGGGTATGGTGCGTCAAATAGGATAAACTTGAGGTTTGTTTTGTCTCTTTTGACAAATTTTCTTCCACCGTCAAGTACCACCTCATGTAGAGGAGGTGTCCTCTTGTGAGACATTAGAAGATATTTGTCCAAAGTGTGTGTGTGTGAAAGTGTTTTCGGTTGAGAGAAAGAGAGATCGAAAAGGGCTAAAAGGAAGGAAGAGGGAAGAATTAAGGAGTTGCTGCAGTGATTCAAGTATAAATCTGAAGAAATCAAGGTAAGCAATCCATATCTTATTAGTATTTTAATTCCATGAAGTGTTCTTGAAAATGCTAGTGAAGTTCTAAGTGGGTTTTGGTTAGAAATGGATGTTTTGGGAATTTTAAGCTTATGGTTAGGTTGTGTTAATGGTCTTAAACATATCTGCAAAGTTACATGAACATGCATAGTATAAAACTGCAAAAATCTGGGTTTTAGGATGAAACAGTAGACTGAGATATTTCATCGAAGTCGCAGTAGGCTAATATTCATCGAAGTCGCAGTAGGCTATTATTCATCGATGTCGCAATATACGACTGCGACATTCATCGGAGTCGCATTAGTTGGTTGCGACTTGGGTATGAAGTCGCAATGGTCGTTTGCGACTTGGCTTGAAATCGCAGTAGTAGATTGCGATTCGAGTATGGGATCGCAGTAGTTGGTTGCGACTCCAAGGTGGAATCGCAATAGTGGGTTGCGACTCCAAGGTGGAATCGCAATAAGGGGTTGCGACTTCGGGGTGAAATCGCAATAAGGGGTTGCGACTTCAGGGTGGAATCGCAATAGGAGATTGCGATTTGGTACTGTTCATTGCGATTTCAGTTGGGAATTTTGTAAGTTTAAGTATTAAAGGAAATATTTGGTATTTTATCTGATTTCAGATTCTGTGAGGGATCGACACACGTGAATTATCTTGGAAGAGTTTTTGTGATAAACACACGAGGTGAGTTTTTATTTGAAATGTTTTCAAATGGAATACATATATGTGATTTAATGTAATATGGTGCATATAGTGTTTATATGAATATTACATTGTATGAGTACTAGTTGGCCGGGCTTAGGACCGGTGAAAGTTGGCTGTTCAAAGGGACAGTGGTGTTGGCTGTATTTAGTACAGCGGTGTAAATTAATTAATTGGCTTGCTACCAATTAATATGGCCAAGGAAAAGAAAAGAGATAGAGATGGAAAGATACATGATGCATGAGTCATATCTGGTATTCTTACGTGAATTATGTGCAAATGTTTTCTTTTACTAACGGGGATTTTTCTCACTAGACCTCAAGGTCTAACCCTCATTTTTGTTTTAAAAATATGTATTCCAGGTCATGGAGCAAACAAGAGACAATGATAGGATTTATCATGTTAGCTTTTGTGGATGTTGAATGATTATGAAGATTCCAGTTATAATTAGTAGTTGTTATGTATTTTACTTTATTAGAAAAAGTTTGTACTGAAAGACTTAATTGTAGAATTTAAGGGACCATATTTGGATTATGATATGTTATTTTGTGGTGAATTATATGGAACTTGTATGTTGGGATTAAGGGATGTTACACCAACAAATGAGACGGGATAGCAGATATGGCAACCCGGATATGACGTGGCTGGTTTCGCTCAGGAGCCTCGTTATCTTTACAGCTCAATCTTTCTTGGTTCGCGTTCGACCTTAACACCCTCCTTTTCACATGTTCTATGTCCCGGGGAAGGTCCCTCCGGCTCTGGCTGGACCATGGGATTCCCTAACTCTCGTCCATATACTATCATAGGTAGGGTTTCAGGCATATGCATAGCACGGATATTATCCTGCTCCCCCTCAATTCATACATACAGATTGACTTGCACCCCCTCGGAGTGAGAGTGATATCAATACAAGAAAAAAATATTTAGACTTTGTAAGAAAACCAGTGTGACTCTTCCCCTCGGATTGAGGTTGTGGATCCGCCATGGAATATCTGTAAAAAGACCCAAAGTTAGAAACTGAGGCGGATAAACAAGTTCTGGTGCGTACCTTTGCATTAAGCGGCTCAATCTGATACAGATTGGGGACAGGTAGTGATGAAACAGGTACAGGACTGAAAGTAGTAGGGGCGTCCAGACATAATGATGCAATTGCAAGACATTCCGGACAACACAGGTATCCGGACAAAAGGTGTCCGGACAAAAAAACATACCGGAGATGATGAAAGTTTCCGGATAAAATAAGCAATCCGGACAGAATAGAATCCGGATGACATTTAAGAGAGACCAAGAGTCCGGATATGGTACCCGGGTTCCCTTCCAATCCGGATAAGGACCCGGTCCGGAAACCTGTCCGGATACTTCTGGATTTTCAAGAATTTCCCTGATTCTTGACATTTTGCAAAAATAAGGCTATATGGATTTCAGAAATGAACCTTCTCTCGCTCCCCCTCCAACGGAGCATGGGGAAAAATTTGCTCCCCCTAGGATAGTGCAATGAGAGTCCGACACACATAAAAACTTTTAGGCATTGAAAGAAAAACACTGTGTCGCTCCCCCTCAAAATGTGCGCGTAGAGTGAAGTGCACACGAGAGTATCCACACACACAAAAAACTTTTTAACATATTTAAGAAAAAATGTGTGTGACGCTCCCCCTCAATAGTAGAGTAACATACCTGATAGCTGATCATGCTCCCCCTAAACACATGAACAGCTTGTTAACGCACAGGTATAGAAAAATCTCACGTCTTCTTAATGTGTTTCCTTGTAGATCGTGAGCAGCTCCCTCCTTCCGGTCATGTGTGTAGAGCATCCAGTGTCTAAGAGTCACACATGACCGTCCTGCAAAACAAGTTTAGCGGACTTTGGGTACCCAGATTTTCCTGGGTCCCGGAGGGTTAGGTTTGGCACCGTTTGGTAAAGCTTGCTTTGACACAACTTTCCCTTTAGGTGTAGGTTTTACACCGTCTGTGGGAACTGGTTTAGGCACAGGTTGCCTCCTAGGTGTAGATTTTACACCCTTTGGAGGAACAGGCTTGGCAGCAGGTTTCCTCTTTGGTGTTGGTTTAACCTCAGTAGGAGCAACCCATCTAGGAGCAGGTTTGGTCTCCCGCTGTGGTTTAACCGCTGATTGGTAACCCCGTTTTTGATAGTGTCTTTGCTGGTTATTACGGGGTTTGCGTTTGGGTGTATGATTGAACCTTTGATATGACCCAAACCAATCATTATTAGCAATGTCATCAAAATCATTCCAACCACAACTAGAACAACACAAACGATTGTGTGATAATTGAATCAATTGTTGAATGGAATAGATTTTCATCGGAAAATTAACATCTCTATTAACAAAATGATTCCTATGATTCCAGGCACAATCGTTTTTGTTCATCCTAGGATGAAAGACAGTATTGAACGACTTTGATGCATCATCCTTGACAGATTCCTTGGCTGGCCACTTTGGTTTTGTTTGTTTAGCTCGACCGGTTTTATCCGAAACAACAGGGACAGTGCGGTCAGTGACCTTTGAGGAAACAGGATTTTTGGCATGCAATCGCTCGTTCTTTTGCCTTGGCTGTGATTGGTTTTGAGAAACAGGTTTAGATTTGGGAATCTCAATCACAGCTGGGGTCTTCGTGTTTGAACATATACCCTTTAAAAAATTGACCGGCCGATTGACTACTGGTGACAGAAAATCAGTATGACTCGGAAGAGGTTTGTCGAAGGGGAACGACTCATACTCTTCCTCAGAATTGCCTTCGGAGTTCATGCATTTAGAAAAGTCGACATCCGGAATTACAGGACTTGGATCGGTCGAGGAAGGCGAGGAACACGTTGTGCTTGTGTGCTTTGGGGAATTTGGTGCGGAAGCTAGGAAAAAAATCAGAGTTCAAATTCCTTAAAACACTCTTATCTTGAGAATCAGAACCCTCTTGTGATCTTTTGTCAGTTAGGAAAGAGGTTGTTCTAAAGAAAGCTTTACACGAAGACGTGTCCGATGAGCTAGAAGAAAAATCGGGTGAAATCTTCTTTTCAGATTGGAGTTGGTCAAACTGCTTTTGTAGTTGACTTTTACTCACTTTCTCTTGCATCACTTCTGTTGCCAAAGCGGACAGTTGTGATGTGAGTCGATTGATTTCAAACCGAAGGATCTCCTGTCCTTCATCAGACACAACTTCGGTTTTGACCAATTGTTGATTCTCATGTTTTTCAATTAAAGCTTGCTTTTCCATTTGAAAATTTGGCCTTTCTTTCTCAAATGACTCCTCCAACTCGACTATCTTTGCTTCCAAGATGAGAGGGGGAACATAGAGTTTAAACTCATCCGTCTCAGTCTTGGTTTCGGTTGCTTGGTCATCATCCTTCTTGGAGGAATCCTTGGGCGTAGCAACCTTGTAAGGGTCGAAGTAGTCATTGGAGAGGTACTTTTTGTCCCTTTTATAAGAATAATTTAAAGGCTCGTAACAAAATGGAAGTTGAATTCCTCGTTTGTGTTTGCGCTTATATTCCTCGGTTTCCTCTTCCTTCTCAGGTTCAAGAGGACCAGTCCATTGGATTGCAAATTCCGGATATTTTTTATCTAACCCAAAGCAAGCAAAATCATACAAAGTTGGTGTAAACCATCTTCCCTTTTTCAAATAATGTGGGTTATCATATCCGATTCCCCATTCTTTGTTGAAATAAGTGAACTCTTTGGGTTTATTCAGAAAGATGGTTTGATCAGTTTGACCCCTTTTGTGGAGTTTGGTTTCAAGATCAAGAATTTTCGCAACAAACTCCTTGTGCTGAATCTGAAGAGAGGAACATTGATAAACAATATCCTCTTTCTCATTCATGGACTGATCAAACTGAGACTGAAGTTCAGATAACTTGGCCCTTAAGTCTTTAGGTGCTATTGAAAGATTTTTGCATTTTTCTTTTAACATAGCATTTTCAGACTTGTATTTTTCAGTTATTTTCTTTTGAACATCTAGCTTTTCGGTTAGAGACCTAATCTCAAGCAGTTGTTCTTTAGAAGTGGCCTTAAAGGAACCTACCCGTTCAGCAAGAGGTTTCACTCGGTCATAAAGTTCTGAAAAGATAGGTTCACATACCTAACACAGCCTTTTCATGTCTTCTTCAGCAGGAGACATCTTCAGTTGCACTGGAGTGATCGTCAGACGTGTAGATTGATTCAAAGTGTAAACCTAACGCAAGGCACTAAGAGTGGAATCCTGACGCAGGTTCTATGACTGGTATGAACTAAGAGTGATCTTACTTAAATGTCCGAATCCCAGTAAGGGTCTGATCAGGAAGTGTCCGAATCAGATCAATTAACAACAGTTCAATAAATCACAAAATGTCCGGGTAAAACAAAGAATCCGGATGGCACAGATTCACGAATACTTAAATGTCCCCCTCCTGCGACTTAGCACGGGGGTCCCGGAAAAACAAGGTTACCGGATACAGTATTTACCGGATAACTAAAGAGTCCGGGTAAAAATTATGTTCGGATACAATAGTTACCGGATACGAGGATGTCCGGGTAAAAATTATGTCCGGGACCTTTAGGTTTCCGGAAACAAGTTTACCCGGATAGAGTGAAAGAATTGAAAAACTTACCCGGAATGCTTAACTTACCCAGAAGATTGACGAGTCCGGATGGATGGAAGAACCCGGATGAATTTAACACAATTATCCGGAAACCTTGAAATTGTCCGGAAAAGTCGGCTGTGTTATCCGGACAAGTCGGATGTGTGCTTAATTTCGATTGGATTTTCGATTAGGGTTGCCCAAAATCGATCCTGAAAGATTAGTAACAATGCCAAACACAAAATAACACTAATCCAATCGATTTCAATGCAAAAAGAACACGTTTTGATGGTAAAAAATCGAATCTTTATCAAGAACACTACCAAAACTTTTGATCTTAAATTGCTAAATTGACCAACCAAACGAACGAATTAGGGTGTGAAAATTTGCAGAATTACTTATAATTATGATGCTAACACAACCCAACAAGCAAAATTGAACAATTTACGCAGAATCACATATTTGAAAAATCAAGAAAAGTCAGACGTGGAAAAGTCAAACTAACAAGAAATCAATGAATTAGACTTTGAATCGAATCCGTCTGTCTGCTCTGATACCAATTGTAGAATCCAGATCCGTGCAACAATAATGAAATCAAAAATATCAAACAATGAAAGAGAATGATTTCAACTGGTCATCCCTGTATTATGCTTTCAGAGAGAATATTACAATGAGTTTTGAAAGCTAAAAGGATGATTAACCTATTTTTCTAGGCTAATACAACATTATATACCTCGGGACCGTGGTTAACAAGCCCACGGCCCGTTCACTATGGACTAAGTTTAAACAATTACAATTCAAACCCTTGAACTTAAAATCAACATAAATTCTACCCTAACAATAGCAAGTCCGCGACTGCCATATCTGTGAATCCGGTCCAACACACAAAGACAAAGCACATCGAAATACGATATCATTTTATAAAGGACCATGTTGAAAAAGGTACAGTTGAACTGTATTTTGTACCTACTGAATTTCAACTTGCCAATCTTTTTACAAAGGCTTTAGATGAGAAACGATTCAAGTTTCTGATTTCAAAGCTAGGCATGTTGAACATGAAAGTTTGATTTTTCATAATCTTCATTCAATAGTTTGAAAATTTTTATTAGTCATTCAAGTTTTATAACTTGATTGAAGAATAATAATTTTCATATTATTGAATTTTTATTATGATTCTTTCAAATTTTATGTTTTTCAGTATTTTACAAAGTGAATTTCAACTTTATTCTTTCTTTACCGTATACTTTTCAACTATATCATTTCATATGCTTTGTGCAGTTTGTTGTGTGTTTTGCATGTGTTTAAGGGGAGACAAGAATACGAATTGGTCATTTGTCGAGGGGGAGCAAATACACATATTCCTATACATGTGTCTGATGAAGTTGTGTGTAGATCAATGAAGAAAAGGTAAGTCTTCTAACCTTTAATGCTTCTTTTGCAAACCCTACTTGATGGAAGATTATTTTTTTCAAAATCATGTGCATCATTGTAGGGGGAGCAAAATTATTTTGGAACACAAAGTGAAAAGAACAAGTTAAAAGTTGGACATCTTTTAACATGGAAAAGATAGTTTTTGAAAAAGTGAAAAAGTAAATCTTTAAAAATGTCTAAGTATAGGAAGTAGTCGCACAAGGCTTATGCGATCAGGGTTTCTAGTCGCACAAGCTTTGGCCGACAACCTTCCTCATCGCACAAGCTTTGGGCGATTACTAATGTTCATCGCACAAGCTTTATGCGATCAGAGGTTTAATCGCACAAGCATTGGGTGATTAAATACTATTCATTCATTGTTTTGACCGACAACGTTGATTCCTTCATCGCATAAGTTTCATGCGATGAGGATGAACTAGTCGCATTGTTCATGCGATGAGGATGAACTAGTCGCATTGTTCATGCGACTAGTTGACACATGGCAGGACAACCTTTGGTCCAATCAGATTGTGCCACATGTCATTAATCCCTAGGTTGTATATATTGACCGATAGTTCGAACTCTCAGTTTTACCCAACTTCTTTGAAGTCTTATTCTCTCAAAACTGAAGTTCTTTCGAATCTGATTGTTGTGGTTGTTATTGATATCATCTATTTCGCACTTATCAAAGGTCGGTACTTCAATCCTTTTCGATTTCATCCATCCATTACATTATCTGTTAGAATCGATTTCATGTTAGAAAAGTTAAGGTTTTCGAGTATGTTCATATTCTTGCATCAAAATCACTCGTATGTGTTAGATTAATGGCTAAAACATGATAAGATATGATTCTGATAGATGAACGAGTATAGGGTTTCGATTTCTTGTGCTTTCATTGCTTAATCTTAGAATCTGGAATGAAACTTCAAAATATCTTGAAGTGTTCTAAGTTGTCGCACAAAGAATGTCATCGAACATTCGTAGTTGTTGCACAAAACATGCATTCATCCTGATCGCACACGCCTTGAGCGATAACTTTTTCATCGCCCAAGTGTCGTGCGATTAGAAGTATTATGCGACTAGGGCTTTTAGCTTTGTGCGATAACATTCCAGTGTTAGGAAATTTTTGAAAATTTTTCACAAGGTGGTATTTTACAACTATTATCCCAGTGTTCTAAAGAGTTCTATATCAGATCAAATGGCACAAAATCCAGAGCATGGTGATGGCAATTATTCGAATGAGAATACGATCATTCCTTCACATCGTTCCTCACATCCTTCCGTAAATGCAAGGAATCCAGATGATGAACTTATTCTACCTAAGAATAAGTTGGCCATAAAGCACAATAACTTCACTTTCGACACACAAGTGAGGATGGATTACCAAATAGTTGTGGAGATTCTTAAAGGCCATTTGATTCGCACTGCTCTTGAAAAGACTCAATTGGTTCCGGAGATCTACTTACAACAAGCTTGGTACACAATTTAATTTGTACCTCAATCTGATGCGCCCAATTATTTTACACTGAAGATAGATCATTTTGATGCCAAGTTGACTCTCAAACGACTTCGAACCGTGTTGGATTTACCGTTCTCAAATGATTTTGCTGATATGTTATCTGAAGAAGAACTGTGCCGAGATATTCAGGATCTGGGATATAATGATACAGAAGATGGAGTTCTGGTCATTGCTTCTAACTTCAAAAGAAATTACTTGCCTCTGTTGTACTATACTCTGTTTAGCATCATCAACAGATGTACGACGTCAAAGCACACAGGACTTGACAGATGCAGTATCTCTGTCTTACGTATGTTTCATGCTATCGTCTACGACCAAAGATAGACTTTGCTTTGCTGATATGGAATGAATTGGTTGAAGTTGTCTGTGACAAGTCAAAGCCATCCAGAGCAAAAACCTTTGTTCCATTTCAGAGGTTTCTACAGATTATTATCAAGTACATAATGGATGCTAATCAACAAATCCCGAGACGAGAAGGAGCGATACATGGTCCAGATCAGTGGATGCACTATCTTCGTATTCCCAAAGGTACTCATTTTGAACGCGTTAAAGTCTTACCTGAATCCATACTCGCTTACGCTGACCAGGAGTCACCATTTGTGAGTGAGTATAGAGAAGAGAACGCACTTATGGCCCGGCCAGAACCGGAGGGGCCTACCCAAAGTGATATCCCACTTAGAGAGAGGAGTGAGGGTATAGAAATTAGGGAGAGAGTTCAAGTTACTGGGGTACTTGAACAGGGTGAGACGAGCGGTAAAAATGTTGTGAGGGGAACTGGCGTTGGGGTGCTCCTGGTCAGTCGTCTCGTATTCCAGATGATGATGAGATCAGTCTTGGCTCTGCTGATTCTGAGCAAGAGACTGAGGACATATTTGCTGATATTGATGATCCAACAAATGTCTATTCTGCAAGTTCTAGCTCAGACGAAGTTGATGATGAGGCAGAAGCGGATGATGATAATGATAATGATGACGATGAGGATAATGATGATGATGATCAACCTGGTGGTAATGAATTTGAGATTGTTGTGAATACCGAGCCAAAATCTAGTACTCGAGGGGAAATAAGGAGTCCTGAGGGAGTTTTAGTTGAAACAGGATTAAATGTGAGGTCAAGTGAGATGGAAAGAAAAAAAGATGGTGAGAGTGTGACAGGATCAGAAAAAGCTTTAACTACTGATCCTACCCAAACCATGTCAACCCGGTAGCCACATCTACTGTCAGTGTGCGTCTGTCGCCATGAGACATTGAAACAGACATAGTGGACCTAGCTATGCGTTGCACAACCCCACTCAGCCACTCATCAGCTTCTCAACAAGTTGATATTTCACTTTCTCACAGGGGAATAGCACAACATCTATCGGCGACACAATCGGTGTCAGCTGGTATTGAAACAGGATGGCAACTGCCCCGGCCACCGCCTTCATTTGTTCACACATCGAGTCTAGAGCCTTTCGGATTTTCTCCTTCTTTTCCTAGGACACAAAGGCCGATAGTCACATCATCAATGGTGACACAAACCGTTGGCATTCTTCATGACCCAACCGGAATACCCCAAGTGTTGTCGCCATTCATTGGTGCTTCACGAGGACCGGGTGGAAGTCCTGTCAATGTTAACACCATGCCAGCATTCAGCACAGGCCATACAGTCTCTTCGACTACTATGCAAACCAGTAACCTAAGTGGTCTGGGTGTTACCCCGTTACAAGTTCAGAACATAAGGAATTTGATGGGTCCTCCTCCTCAGCACTTTGTATCAGTAAAGCTTTTGGAATTGGCAGTTACTTCACTGAGCAACTCGTATAAAGCTCATGCTGCTGAAATGAAAGAAATGGTTTCTAAACTATCTCAAGATGTGAGCAGAGCCGTGAAAGGCAAATCAGTAGCAGAATCATCTTCAACTCCACCTGAATCTCAGCCGAAACCTGAATCTAACCCGAAGGTATTCCCTAACCTTCCATTACATGAACAGAAGTCAAAAATGCTTACACGTCTCCTAGAACAAGGAGATAACAACACTCAAAAAGAAGTGGGTCTACATGGTCTACTTAAACGCAAAAATGAACAACAAACCACATTACCATGCCAAATTGATTTCAAAACACTTCAACAATCCATAACCAACCTGACCGAAGCTATCTCTTTTGGCTTCACGACCCTTTCAGACCGAATCAAAGTTATGGAGGAAAAATGTAGTATTCAGTGACAAGTCTACTAATGAACTGATGCGGATATCAGCGAAGCCAAGACCTGTCCACTCAACGTGAAGTTTCAAGTAGAAGACTTCAGCGAACGTTGAACTTTATCACTCGCTGATAAAGAATCATTCAGCGAACGCTGATCATGAAGCCTCCTCTACAAGTTACTTTTGTCTTATCCCCTTGCACGTCTCTGTACGATCTATCAGAATGGACATCCCTTTTGTCTAGTATCGTACAACCAACTCTGATTCTACAATGTTCATCATGCGGCCACTGTTTTGTCTACTGAAGTCAAACCATGCAACCAACCAGCGGCTGCCACGTGTAAAGTGATACTGAAGTGCATTAAATGCATGCAGTATATAAAGGAAACCCTACTTCATAAATGAAGTGCTCTGCCATCTCCTTCTCTTTACTATTCTGTGTGTTAGAATATTTATCTTTAATATTCTTATCTTCTCTATATCTTATTTCTAGTGCAAGAAATCTTAGTGATTCTCTTAACTTGTTTAGATTAGGTTTATTCCTTAATCTTGTTTCGCAACAAGTTGTAAATTGTTTGATACATATCAATAACAATTTAGAAAAGTAAAAATCATGTGTTTGTATTCAACCCCCCCCCCCCCCCCCTTCTACAAACTTGTATAACCCCTACGGGACCAACAAGTGGTGTCAGAGCAGTTTGTTTAATCTCATAAACAAGATCTTGCTTATACTAATCCCTCTTTCTCTTCCTTGCTATTTTCTCTAATGGCAAACTCCACAAACACAAACTACATTGATAATGGTTCTCTTGCAAAAAAACCCTAGATTTTCCAAAGATAACTTTAATATGTGGAAAAATAGGATGATGCTTTTCTTGGAAGGTGTAGACCCTACTATGCCTTATTACATCGAGAATGGCCCATATATCCCTGTTAGGATTGACCCTGAAGTTCCAGACACTGCTACTAGAGCTTCCATTCCTGAAAGAATCATTCCTACGGAAGTTCACACTTGGACTGATGAAGACAAGAAGAAGGTGGCTATCGACACTAAAGCCAGATCTATCAACTATATGGCTCTTCCTGACGAAGTCTACCATTCCGTCATGAACCTGAAAACCTCCAAATCCATGTGGGACACAATCTGTGTTCAATATGAAGGTACATCTGAAGTCCAGGACTCAAGAAAGATCAACCTGGTAAGACAGTACGAAAGCTTCATTTGTGGTAAGAATGAAACTCTCTCTGAAGTACATAGGCGGTTTAACTGTTTAATTATTGACCTAAAAACCGTTGGTAAGGAATATTCTAACTTTGAGATCCTGACAAAGTTTCTAGAATGTTTACCTGAAAGCTGGGACAGTTATTCAATGTGTCTCAAGCTATCAAAGGATCTAAAATCTATGACCCTTTCTACCTTATTTGGCACTATGCTCAATCATGAGCAGTCGTGTCATCTTAAGAAGAATCTTGTGAAAGATTCCAAAAGCACACTTGTTGCTTTACTCTCGGAGTCACCTTCCACTCAGCGATCAACTATCACTATCACTGAGTTGGAAACTAACTCTGAAAGCTCATCAGATGCTGATCCTTCAGATCTTGATGAATCTCTGGCACTCCTGACTAATACATGCAGGAGATTCGCCAGAAAGAGTAACTACAGAAGAAATAAACCTCTCGCACTCACTGACAAGCCAAAATCATCAACCCCCGTTGATAAGGCTACTGCTACCTGTTTTAACTGTGAAAAAGTAGGAAACTTTGCTAGTGAATACAGGTCTAAGAAAGTCTTCAAACCCTCATCTTCTTCCTACAAGAAATCCTCTAACCCCAGGGCTAGAGATGACAAATACAAGAAGCTGAAAGAAAAATATTCAAAGCTGAAAAGCTTTAAGAATAAAGGCAAAGGCTTGGTCGTTGACTTCGACTGGGCTGCCTCTGACACTGAAGAATCATCTAACTCTGAAGATGATGATGAGGCCAATCTCTGCCTCATGGCCAAAATAGAAGACGAGGAAGAAAATTCTGAAATTCCCTCTACTTCAACTTCTACCTCTAAGGTATCAACTTCCTTCTTTACTAATATTTCACATATTAATGAAGCTGATAGTCTTCAAAAAATCGATCTTCTGACTGTAAATTTATATGATGCCATGAATGGCAAGACCATAGTTGAAAATCAAAACATTGATCTAGTTGAACAGCTTAGAAACTGTCACCTTCAAATAGAAAAACTTTCTAAGATTGAAGAAGATTTAAAAGATCAGGTCCATGTAAACCAAATAGTCAAAATCGAGCGTGAAGAAGCTATCACTGCATTAAAAGCTGAAAAGGCTACTGTTGAAGGATGGTGTAAATCCTGAACAACGATCACTGAGATTATAAGGTCTCAGATTCCCCTGAGTGATAAGAGTGGACTTGGTTATAAAGATGATACTTTAGAACCAACCACTGATCGTTCCAAGCTCAAATTTGGAACAATCGTATCCTCAGTCCCTGACACCTCCTCATCTCATTGTTCCTCTTCTAAAAACCCAATCCCTGAGGAAAAACCTTCCTTAATCTCTAAAGGTAAAGAAAACGTTTTCAACCAAAAACCTCAGAAGGGTACCTTTGTACCTATGCTGAATGCTTCTAAAGCTACAGTGACTTATCCCTCTACTTCTAAGAACAAGATCCCTGGATTTATTCAGCGATCTACTCCTAGACTCAGTGTAGATATAATTGGTAAGAAATCTGAAGAACTGATTGTTCCTCCCATTTCCAATGCCAAAGGTATACTTGGTGTTGGCCCTGCTCATTTAAAAATCTCGGCTAAGCATGCAAATGGTCTTAAAGCTACTTTTAGCTATAGGAAAAGTTATCACTGTGGACTTACCGATCACATTGCTAGTAAGTGCCCCACAGCCACCAAAGCTGAAAAGTTAGCTAACGTGAAGATCAATGCCCCCAAGGCAAAGAAGACCAATCCTGGTGCAAATCAGGTTAAGGTGAAACAAACCACTGAGGTTAAGAAATTAACCAAAGTGAAGAATAGTTCTGAAGCTGAATCTTCAAATGCTGTGAAGATTGTTGAACCTTCCACTTCCTCTACCACCACTGACAAGTGTGGACCCATGGTGAAATGGGTGCCCAAGTCAAACTAATCTTCCTTTGTTTGCAGGTTCAGAAGGGTATCTGGTATCTTGATAACGGAAGCTCTAGACATATGACCGGAAAGAAAAACATGCTCACTGAATACAAGGAAGAGAAGGGTCCCTCAGTGACCTTCGGTGGAAATGGAAAAAGCTATACCCGAGGGTTTGGTGTACTCTCTAATGGTACAACAACCTTCAGAAGAGTCGCATATGTTGAAGGACTGAAGCATAATCTTCTTAGCATCAGTCAGCTGTGTGACAAGGATAACAAAGTGATTTTTACTAAGGAATCCTGCTTTGTCACTGACAAAAAGGAGAAGATAGCTCTCAGCGGATACCGTATAGGAAATGTTTATGTTATAAACATGGACTATACAACCACTGAGAACTCCTGTTTCTTCTTAAAAGCCTCATCTGATGTCAACTGGCTATGGCATAAGAGGCTCTCTCATCTCAACTTCAAGACACTGAATACTCTTTCTTCTAAAGAGTTAGTTACTGGACTACCTCATCACTCATACGCTAAGGAGTCTCTATGTCCAGCGTGTGAGAAAGGGAAACAAACCAAGGCAAGCTTCAAATCTAAACAAGTTTTCTCAGTGTCATCTCCTCTATAACTTCTCCATATGGATTTGTTTGGCCCTGTTAACAAACAATTCCTCGCAGGAAAGAGATATACATTGGTCATAGTTGATGAATTCTCTCGCTATACCTGGGTAATGTTTCTCCGTTCTAAGAGTGACACCCCTGAAGAACTCATCACTTTTGTCAGGAAAATGGAAGTCCTGAACAACTTGACCGTTCGCTCAATAAGGAGTGATCATGGGACTGATTCTAAAACAGTTCCCTTGATTTCTTTTTTGAAAGCAAGGGTATTTCTCACAACTCTTCCTCAGTGAGAACACCGCAACAAAATGGAGAAGCTGAAAGAAGAAATCGAACTATCATCGAAGCTGCACGTTCAATGCTCAGCGATTCTCATCTACCTACTCACTTTTGGGCAGAAGCTGTCAACACTGCTTGTTTTACTCAAAATAGGTCGCTGATTGTCAAAATATTCAAGAAGACACCCTATGAACATTTCCATGAGAGAAAGCCTTAAATTAGCTTCCTTCACATCTTTGGATGTCAGTGTTTCATACTGAACAACAGAGATGCCCTTGGAAAGTTTGATCCTAAGGTTGATGATGGAATCTTTCTTGGATATTCTTCAATCTCTAAAGCCTTCAGAGTCTTCAATCGAAGAAGACAAATTGTAGAAGAAACAATCCACATCACTTTTGACGAATCCCATTCAACGAACTCCAGACCTTCTGCTGATACTGAAGAACTGAATCAATGGATTTTTTCTCATCTTGGTGATTCAGAAGATGTTCCTACTCCTCCATCTCATACTCATACCGCTAAAGATGATGATCCTACTATCATCCCAAGCATGCAGACAAGTGAAGTTGAATCATCATGGGTCTCAGCTGTTCCTCTCAACACTATGCCTACTTCTGAACCTTCTATCTCAGACATGCCATCTACTTCTCAGCAATCAGTGAATGAAATGACATTTGAACCTCTTCCTCTCTTGGCTGATATGCCAGAAGTTGCTGAAGCCTCGTCTTCAGCTCCTCCAGAAGTTCATATTGAGTCAGCGACTTATGCTCCAGCTCAGCGATGGACTATTAATCACCCTATTGATCAAATTCTTGGTGATCCAAACGCTGGTATTCAGACTCGACAAAGTGCAGGTAACATTTGTTTATTTGTTACCTTTATTTCTTTGATTGAACCAAAGAAAACAGATGATGCCCTCAGAGATCCAAACTGGGTCAGCGCTATGCAAGAAGAGCTAACAGAATTCGAAAGAAACAAAGTTTGGAAGCTCGTTCCATGACCATCCGACAAGTCACTGATAGGAAGTAAATGGGTCGATCGAAACAAGTTGGATGAACATGGAACTGTAACCAGCAACAAGTCTCGTCTTGTTGCTCAGGGATACAAACAATAGGAAGGTATAGATTACGATGAAACATTCGCCCCAGCGGCAAGACTCGAAGCCATTCGTCTATTCTTAGCTTACGCTGTACACAAAGACTTTAAGGTTTATCAAATGGATGTTAAATCAGCGTTCCTCGATGGAAAGCTGAATGAAGAAGTCTACGTGGAACAACCTTCAGGATTCTCAGATCCTAAGCATCCAGGTTATGTTTATAAACTGGATAAGGCACTTTATGGCTTAAAGCAAGCTCCTCGTGCACGGTATGACACTCTTTCTTCTTATCTCCACATTGAAAATTTTGAGCGAGGTAAAATCGATAAAACTCTATTTTTCAGGAAAGTAAAAGGTCATATTATTCTTGTTCAAATATATGTCGATGATATTATATTTGGTTCCAGTAACCTTGACCTTTGTACTCGTTTCGCTGATAGAATGAAAGTTGAATATAAGATGAGTATGATGGGTGAGCTAACCTATTTCCTTGGCCTTCAAATCAAACAGAATGAAAAAGGAACTTTCATTCACCAAGGAAAATATGTTAAAGATATGCTGAAAAATTTTGATTTAACTCAGAGCTCAGCTATGAAACCCCCTATGGCACCGCCGCTGACACTAAACAAGGATCCTTTAGGGAAACCTGTTAATGTCACAACGTACCGTGGGATGATCGGCTCTCTTCTGTATCTTACAGCTAGCCGACCTGATATTATGTACGCAACCTGTTTATGTGCACGATATCAAGCTGAACCTAAGGAATCACATTTGATCGCTGTAAAGCAAATTTTTCGTTACCTTAAGGGTACTCCTAACCTAGGTCTTTGGTATCCCAAAGACTCAGGGTTTGATCTAATCGCCTATTCAGATAGTGATTTTGCAGGATACAAATTGGATAGGAAAAGCACCACAGGAGGCTGTCAGCTCCTGGGTGGAAAGCTGGTGAGTTGGACAAGTAAAAACCAAAACTCAGTGTCCACCTCAACCGCTAAAGCTGAGTACGTAGTCGCTGGAAGCTGTTGTTCTCAGGTCTTTTGGATGAGAAATCAACTACTGGACTATGACCTTCAGCTCTCGAAAATTCAATCTATTGCGACAGCACTAGTGCCATCACTATAGCAAACAATCCAGTGCTACACTCAAAGACTAAACATATCGAGATCAGGTATCATTTTATCAGAGATCATGTGATAAATAGAGATATAGAAATTCATTTTATTCCAACTGACTTTCAGTTAGCTGATCTTTTCACCAAACCTCTTGATGAGACAAGATTCAACTTTCTCATCAGCGAGCTTGGAATGATGAACTTAGAAGAGTAAAATCTTCAGCGATTCACATTAGATCAGTGATTAAAATGAACTTGTATACCCTATTAATCACGTACTCTCTGAACAAAATTGATTCGCTGATATCAAGGTATGTTCTTTCTTACTCGCTGACGTTCACCTAAGAATGCAAAGATTTCAAAACAAATTGCATCGCTGAATATCTCTTCCTTTCAGTGATAGTTTGAAATTCTAAAACCTAACTGTTAATGTCATTTTAGTTGTAATCAAGGTTATTTATGTTAAGCTTTAGCTTGTTTGTTGACTTTTGTAATTCAAGGGTATAAATACCCTTGTTGAACTCTTTTGTAACTAGTTGTTCTAATCAGAGATGGCGTACTGATGGTTTTCTCTCCATACGATCTCTATTTCTCTCTCTAGAATACTTGATTAGATCCTGTTATAGATTAACAATTGGTATCAGAGCAAGTAATCAAGGATTATTCTGCAGAGATTTCTCAAATTCATCCATCAAATTTGTGATTTTCAGAGAAAAATTGATCGAGTTTCTTGTTTTTCAAGAAAATCTCTTTTTCTTGAATTCTTACAAGTTTGTGTGAATTTGGATTCGAGTTTGTGTTCGCTGGATTCGGTTTTGGAAGAAGATCATCTTTGTTTCAAGGATCATGGACTAATTTTGCGATTTTGGTGATCGATTTGAAGATTTTCAAGATTTGAGTTCGATACGAGTTCTTCAGATCTGTTCATTCGATTTAGGCAATTTTTCGAGTTTTTTTGTGAATCTGCTTTAATTGATTGTGTTAGAAACTGTTTTTCGATCAAATTTGAAGAATATGGAAGTGTAATTCTGCTTTTTGAAAGATTTGGATCGGTTTTAGTCAGTTTGCGCCAGATTCAAACTTTGCTCCAGTTCATCTTTGGTTGTTAAGATTTCTGCCAACTCCACTTTGCGCCATCAACAGGTTGCGAGAACTCCACTTTGCGCGATTAATGGGTTGCGAGAACCTTACTTTGTGTCATTGCCTCTTTACGCAAAGTTCACTTTGCGCCAACCTCCTCTTTGCGCCACTCGCCTCTAGCGCAAACCGTACTTTGCACGACGGTCGTCTAGCGCAAACTTCTACTTTGCGCCATTTCCTTCTAGCGCAAACCAGCCTTAGCCTTCTGTTCACTGTTACTGTTCACTGTTACTGTTCTTTATTCACTGTTTGTTACTGTTCATCATGACTCTTCAAGCAAGTTTGTATAGGAATGATATTCAGATGTCTCTTGGAACAGATACCAGACCACCGGTATTAATCAATGAAAATGAATTTTCACAATGGCAAGACAGGTTTATTGATTTTATCGAGAGACAACCAAATGGGGATAACATGATGTTAGTTTTCACGGAAGGTCCGTTTGTGCAACCTTACAAAGTAATTCCCGCAACAGCAACTGTGCCTGCTTCAAGAGAATTAAAAAGGGTCGAAGAATACACTGCTGAAGAAGCAATGAGAGCTAAAGCAGACAAAGAAGCAAAGTCGAATCTTATTCTTGCTCTTCCAAACCACATTTACAATCGCATTGACTGTTTCAAATACAACCCGATGCTAATGTGGACTCAGTTGGAGAAAATTATGCTTGGATTGGCAGTTGCTACTCAGTTAAGACAGAATCGGTTCATGAACAATTTTGAGAGTTTTAAGGCAAAGGAAGGGGAATCGTTGAAGAGTGTTTTTGATCGGTTTTGGGAAGTTATTAATGATCTTCTGAAAATAAAAGTTACAAAGACCGAATTGGAAGCTAATCTGAAGTTTCTTAATGCTCTTCAACCTGAATGGAGCAAACCGTGTCATAGGATGAGAAATGATGTAAGAATCTCAACTATGCAAATTCAAGAACTATATGAAATTTTGATGACTGATGAAGATAGGGTCAAAGAAAAGAAAGAGAAGTTGGATAAAAAGAACAAAGTCACAAGTGTGGATCCAATTGCTTTGATTGCTAGTCAGTTGGCAGAAAAGAGTCTATTAGAGAATGCTTATGATGGGCAGACTGAAGATGATGGTGAAGAGCTACAACAAGCTATGATTCTTTTGACCAAGCACTTTCAAAAGAAGTACTTCAACAGGCCAAGGTCAAATAATCGGAGAGTCTCATCTGGTTCAAGAAGGGTTGATTCTGATGCTAGTGGTTCAAAGGCATTTGAACAAAAGTTTGAAGGTCCAAAACCCATGGAAACCAAGAAGGTGGAAGGAAAGAAAGCTGATGTTTGCTTCAACTGTGGAAAACCCGGTCATTTCTCCCGAGATTGTAGAGTGAAAGTTGTAAGGGATGCAGCCTACTACAAGAAGAAATTAGAATTGGCTGAAAAGAAGGAAACCGGTGTAGTTATGTTAGCGGAAGAAGAATATTGGCTAGATCACTCTGATAATGAAGCGGAAAACATGTGCTTTATTGGTGATGATGCTAGTGATGATGAGGAGAATGACAATGCAAGCTCAACTGATGATTCTGAGGTACCTTCTACTTTTGATTATGAATTTATTGTGAATCAGATGAACACCATGACTACTGCCATTCATGAACTTCGCATAAAACTGATTTCTGAAAAGGAAAAGAATAATATTCACTCAAAATCTATTGTAAAATTACAAATTTGCCTTGAAGATGAAAAGAAAATTTTAGAAGATACAAAAGTTAAATTTGTAAAGAAAATAGAAGAATTGGAAGAATTAAACAGATCATATCTTGAATCTTGGAAATCAATGACCGATATGAGAGACAATCTTTCTAAACAAATAACTGTTTTGGAAGAAAAACTTTATTTGAGAGGTCAAACCGAACAAACGGCTTATTTAAACAAACCAAGGAGTTACACATCTATTAAAGAAAAATGGGGTCTTGGATTTGAAAATCCACATTTTTTAGAAGAAGCTAAAACACAAGTTCCTACTCTTTATGAATTTGAGTTTTTAACTCTTGCCAAATATGCTCCTCATTTTAAAATTAAATGGACAAATGATGATGAGATTTTAAAATTAGAAGAAGAGAAAAGAAGTCTTACAACAAAGATGCAACTTCCATTTGTATACATTCGAGAAAATGAAAAGTACAACATCAAATCTCAAAATTCTAGAAAATCAAGACTTTCTAGAAAAATTTCAAATTTCACAAAGTCCGAAAAAGCTTCATTACCAAACGATTATTTTGATGGTTACGCTATTAATACTAATAAAAAGAATGTACCTCAAATATCTTATGATACTAAAAGATACATTCCACCATTAGTATTAGAGTGTAAAATTTTAGATCTTGAAGCTAAATTGGAAGAACAAAATATTTTGTTTGAATTTGAAAAGGACATAATTTCTACTTTCATGACTTTAAGTTTTGAAGAAGAAATAAAACTTCAACAAGAAAAAATGTTGTACAATCTAATTCCGAGAAAGACACAATGGAAGACGATTCTAATGAAAGCTCTTCTTCTGATGATAAAATTGATTCTGATTTTGACTGTTCTGAAAAAGAAAAGGAGAGTAACTCTAAGGTAAGTCTAAATGAAAAAGTTTCAAAGTTTGATTTCTTACACAAAGTAATGTCTTCTAATTCAGATGTTGAAACAGAGAAAATTGATGATTCTTTTACTATAAATGCAAATTTTCACAAAAAGAATCATAGAAAAAGAAGAAGGTCAAAGAAATCTAAAAAACAAGATTCAAAATCTGGAACTGATTCTGATGCTTCTTCTTCTACTTTCTCAGATAGGTTTGTGAAGAAAAGACCAAGACAAGTTTGGAAAGTCAAGCAGTTGTCTCCAGATACTTCAACAGATGAGAAGAGTAGCATAGTCAACAACCCTTGTTCAATTAGTTCATTTGCTGAAAATAAAGAGAATTGTAAAAACTCTTTTAGATATTCAATAAAGCAAATGTTTCGAATTTCCAATGGTGGTTTATGTTGCTCCTCATGTTGTAGTTCTGGTGGTGATGTTTATTCATCTGATACATATAAAATTCATTATCCGGTGTTTGATTCAAATGCATTTTATAAACACAAAAGTTTGTCAAAGAAAAGAAAATATCTTGTGTTTGATAGGAAGTCTTTTGGAACTAACAAGAAGGGACCCACAACTAGATGGGTACCTAAATCTCCTTGATGTGTTTCTTTTTGCAGCCATGTCATTTGTGGTATCTGGATTCTGGATGCACCAAACATATGACTGGCAATAAGACTTTATTATCTAACTTTAAAGAAAAGGATTGTGGAAGAGTCAAATTTGGAAATTGCGCGACATCTCCAATTCTCGGTTACGGAGACTTATTTCAAGGGAATATTACAGTGAAGAGAGTGAGTTATGTTGAAGGTCTAAGCCACAATTTGTTCAGTATAGGGCAATTTTGCGATAAGGATCTGGAAGTCAGTTTCAAATCAACAAGGGTTGCTATTAAAAATAATGTCAGAAAAGATTTACTCGTTGGGAAAAGAAGATCCAATCTTTATACCATAGATCTCTCAACAGTAAATTCTCCTTCTGATATCTGTCTTGTGACAAAGGCGACCACGAAACAAAGCTGGTTGTGGCATAGAAGACTGGCTCATCTCAACTTTATTTACATGGACAGGTTAGCCAAGAATGAACTTGTTCGAGGTCTTCCATCACTCAGATTCGAGAGAGATCATCTCTGTCATGACTGTGAGAAAGGAAAAATGAAGAAAGCTTCTCATAAACCGAAAGCTGAATTTTGCACAAAAGATATTCTGGATCTCTTGCATGTAGATTTGTGTGGGCCGATGAAAACAAGAAGTATTGGAAAGAAGAGGTATGTCCTAGTGATGGTTGATGATTATTCACGTTATACTTGGGTGAAGTTCCTCAAATCAAAGGATGAAACTTCCGACCATCTCATCAATCTCATTAAGACTGCTCAGACTAACAAACAAAAGGCAGTGAAGGTTGTCAGATCCGACAATGGAACTGAATTCAAAAACAGCACTTTACAAGCGTTCTATGAAGCAAATGGGATCACTCAACAATTTTCTGCCGCAAGAACACCTGAACAAAACGGAGTGGTGGAGAGACGCAATCGAACTTTGGTTGAAGTGGCTCGCACTATGCTCGCATACTCAGGTCTTCCTCTATCTCATTGGGCCGAAGCAGTTTCTACGGCTTTTCACACACAAAACAGATCAATCATTCATCGGAGATTCAACAAGACACCGTATGAGCTTATGAATGGTATCAAACCAAATGTTTCATATTTCCGAGCTTTTGGGTGTAAATGTTTTGTGCTAAACGATCGAGAAAATCTGAATAAATTCAGTCCGAAAGCAGATAAGGGAATCTTCCTTGGTTATGCTCTTTCTTCAGCAGCTTACAGAGTATATTTGACTTCAGCTAAAAAGGTGGTGGAGAGCGTCAATGTCAAATTTGATGAATCCGAAGAAATGGTTTCGGGCAACACAGGATCTGCTCCCGTTATGTCAGGAGTGTTAGCTTCTGGACAAATCAGTTCAGAACCTGTTTTACAACCGACGAATCAGGATCCTACTCTATCTCCTAATACTCTTACTGGTCTTGATTTTTTATTTGAACATTTCTATAATGACTTACCTTCTACTAACACCAATGTTCTATCTATTGTGTCTAATCAGGTAAATACGAACGCATCTACCTCAAATTCCGCTGCACAAAACTCTGATAACGATACAGTTCATGATACATCTGAACCTGTGATACAAGATGTAGCCTTGGATTTAGAAGTGCCACCTGTGACTGAAGAAACGAATTCGTCACAACTTCTTGAAACGACCGGAGATGTTCAATCTAATGAAAGAGAAACAGTTGATCCGGGTGTCATTCAACAACCAGTTCATCAATCTGAATCCGACGATGTTATTGAGATATCTCCTCCGATTCCTGAAGTGATACCTGTGTCCTCTAGCGAATCTGATATACCAGAACCTCCTCCTCAAGTACTTGAAATGATTCAAGAAATAGTTGATCCACTTCCTCATTCAACCAAGTGGACAAAAGCACATCTGATTCACCAAATCATTGGTGATCCGTCCGCTAATGTCAGCACAAGATCCAAGTCTGCAACACCGAATGAATGCTTATTTGCTTGCTTCTTAAGAAACATTGAACCAACCAAGGTTTCTGAAGCTTTGAATGATCCAGACTGGGTTATTGCAATGCAAGAGGAACTGAATGAATTCGAAGCATTGAAGGTGTGGAGATTAGTGCCTAGGCCTCCAGGAAAAATCGTAATCGGCACTAAGTGGATTTTCAAGAACAAAAAGGACAAGGATGGAAGAATTGTGAGAAACAAAGCTCGTTTAGTGGCGAAAGGTTATCGACAGCAAGAAGGAATAGATTATGATGAAACGTACGCACCGGTAGCAAGATTAGAAGCCATCAGAATGTTTCTCGCCTTTGCAGCTTTTCGCGACTTTACTGTATATCAGATGGATGTGAAGACAGCTTTTCTGAATGGGGTACTAAAGGAAGAAGTTTATGTATCTCAACTAGAAGGGTTTGTTAACAAAGCTAAACCCGATTACGTGTTTCGTCTCGATAAAGCTTTATATGGTTTGAAACAAGCACCGCGTGCATGGTACGATGAATTGTCAACCTTTCTGCTCAAATCCGGATTCGTTAAGGGAGCCATTGACACAACTCTTTTCATCCGACGTGAAGAACAAGATATCTGCATAGTTCAAATTTATGTAGACGATATTATTTTTGGTGCGACTAACAAAACTTTATGTACTTGGTTTTCTGATCTTATGGCTTCCATGCTTAAGATTAGCATGATGGGAGAAATCAATTTTTTTCTCGGACTTCAAGTGAAGCAGTTGCCTGATGGAATCTTCATCAATCAGTCAAAGTACGTTTTTGATATTTTGAAGAAATTCAAAATGGATAAATGTACTACCATAGGCACTCCAATGGCTCATGGTACGCAAATTGGTCTGGATCCATATGGAAAGGACTTTGATGTCAGAACCTATCGAGGCATGATCGGATCACTAATGTATCTCACAGCTAGTCGGCTAGACATAATGTTTTCCACATGTTTGTGCGACAGATTCCAGGCACATCCAAAGGAATCTCATTTTATGGCGGTCAAACGCATTTTCAGATATCTGAAAGGAACCCCTCACTTAGGATTGTGGTATCCAAAGGGTTCGGATTACAAGTTGTGTGCTTATTCTGATGTTGATTATGGAGGTAGTCAATTGGATCGGAAAAGTACTTCTGGTCATGTTCAATTTCTGGGAGATCGGCTAATAAGTTGGGCTTCAAAGAAACAAAATTGTGTGTCTATTTCAACTGCTGAAGCGGAGTATGTCGCTGCAGCAAGTTGCTGTTCTCAAGTGTTATGGATGAAGACACAGTTGCAAGACTATGGGTTGCTGTATAAAACCATTCCAATCTATTGTGATAGCAAATCTGCAATAGCCATCTCAGTGAATCCTGTTCAGCATACCAAAACAAAACACATCGACATGCGATATCACTTCATAAAAGATCATGTGGAAAAAGGTACTATTGATCTATATTTTGTACCTACTGACTATCAACTTGCCGATATTTTCACCAAGGCATTGGATGAAAAGCGTTTCACTTTCCTTTTATCAAAACTCGGCATGTTGAATTTGAAAGCTTGAATCCTCACAAATTTAATTCAATGAAGTAAAATTCTTTCAATTTTCATTCAATGAATAAAATGTGTGTCAAGGGTCATTTTACAAATTTTTTGTTATATCTTAGTTAGACTTGTTTCAACTTTCACTTCTGATATAAATCGAAAGGTCAGCAAAACATGAATGAAAGTTTTGATATATGCGCAAAATTGTGTAAATCTAGACTTATAAAGAATACGATGCTCACAAAGCCTATTTGTCAGAATGAAGAATGGAAATGAAAATATGAGGGAAGCACAAAGTTTTATAACCAAGTGATTGAGATGCAATAAATAAATAAAAAATCATTGGGTTTGAAAGTTTGTGCCAGTGGCCTATCTGGTTTGGGAGATTAAGTCCCAAGGGGTACTTGATACCTAACCCCTAAGATCAACTGGTCTGGGATTGGCTGACCCAAATCCTGCTATAGAACCAGATAGAAAGCCATGTCCTACTGGTACAGATGGGATTAGGATATATCGATGTAGCCTTTCTGGTTTGGGAGAGTAAGTTCCAAGGGGTGCTCGACACCTAGCCCCTAAGGCCAACTGGTCTGGGATTGGCTGACCCAAATCCTTCTATAGAACCAGATAGAAAGTTACGTTTACGGTATCTTAGTCTTAATAAACTTTTTGATAAAAAGATGCCAATGTGCACAAAATAAAAGATGCCAATGCGCACACATCTCGTATATCTTGGGGAAATAACAATGTCGCGATAAACTTATAAATTTGTGGAAATTCTGATTTCAGTCATATAGTGTGAGTAAGAGCAAAGTATTCTTATAGGTTTCAGAAGTACATTTGATTGATGCAAATCATATTTCGCATGCTAGCACACCAAATAGATTTTATAAAAAGGCTGAAACTGAACATTTTTTAACTTGATATGCAATGATGACTTGTATTTTAATCCAAAAACATGCATTCAAGTTCTCTTGTTTGAAAAATCTGTCAGACTTCACTAAGTTGAATTTCTTTTGTTTGGTGTTCAAATTATCTATAGTTAGTAGTTACAGTATATAATTTGATGTATTTCTTTTCTATTACTGATCCTTCATGTGTGATATTTCTTTCTGTGTTTTTGTGAAGTACTGCTTAATTTCAGGGGGAGAAAAGTATTGAGTTCAGTGTTTGAGGGGGAGCAAGGTATGATGAGTTGTGATTTTCTGTGTTCAAAGTTCTGAGAATTTGTGATATTCACAGGAATTGAAATTCAAAAGATTCAAGAACTCAAATCAGATAAATCTTCCAGGTATGTACTTCTGAAGCTATTTGTCCGGCAAACTCTCCAAATGTAACATCTTTCTTAAATCATCTAGTGCATTTGTGTAGGGGGAGCAATTTTTTTTTATTTTTTTTTTCAAAGTAGATTTTTAATTTTTTTTTTGGGAGGGCATATATATATATATATATTTTAAATCATTTTTTTTATGTTTGCCTCCATCTCACTCGACCACTGTTCATAATCACACACGACCTCTGTTCATCTCGCACGACCACTGTTTCAATTTCATCTTTCTGGATTGCAATTCGACACCAGGTACGATTTCTTATTCTATTTCTCAGTGTTCCATCGACATCAGTGTTGTATCGTTTGGTATCTGCTAATTTCATCTAGGAATGTTTGCGATTGAAACCTTACTCAAATCAATTTCGATTTCTAGGGTTTTATTTCGATTTTGATCACCATGTTTCGGCTTGCTCTTTCGATTTCTAATCTGATGAATGTTAGGGTTACTCGACTTTTCCTTCGATTTTTGATCTGGTGGATGTTAGGGATTTGCGTCTTGGTCGTCTATAGGATATCTCAGTTTTGCTAAGTCAGCTTTGCGCCACCCGTTGGTAGCGCAAAGTGAGCTTTGCGCCACCCGTTGGTAGCGCAAAGTGAGCTTTGCGCCACCCGCTGGCAGCGCAAACCTAGCTTTGCGCCACCCGTTGGTAGCGCAAAGTAAGCTTTGCGCCACCTGTTGGTAGCGCAAACCAGACTTGAGTATTTTTTTTTTCTTTTCTCTGTTTTGTCGAAGTTTTTCATGTGTTTTTGGGATTCCTTCGTTGTTCTTATTGAGGATCTTTTATACTTAATTCCAGGTGTATTCATGGCTTCTGATGAAGATTTTGATTCTCAAGTTCGTGAAGATGAAAATACGGTTCAAGAACATCTCGAGGCACCATCAGATAATGCCTCTCGTGACAATCCTTTACCATCCACGTTATCTACAGGAGCTGATCCATCCGCTCGTCGCAATACTCCAAATGCTGTCTTTCCGAGAATGATGTATCTTCTACCGTATAAACCTAATAATCATTATGTTAATCTTGATGAAGTCAGGATTAATTCAGTCATTGGGTCTATTCTACGAGAGCATCCAATTTCTTATGCTCTGGGGGGACGTACGGGCATTCCTGAAGTTTATCTACAACAAGCATGGCACTACATTGTCAAGAATGAGAGCACGACTCCTCATTGTTTTCATATCCAGATTGATCAGTATGAAACGGAGTTGTATTATAGAAGACTAAGACTGATCCTCAGACTTCCTGAAGCGAATTCAAGACCGGGTCGCACATCTTTTGATTCCTTTCCATCTGAAGGAGATGTTCTTGCTGGAATTCGAGCATTGGGCTATGTTGGTGATCTCACTCAAGTAAGCCAGTTTGAGAAGTCCAAACTACCACCCGTGTGGTATGCTCTGTTCTCTATTCTAAACAGATGCCTTACTTCCAAACATTCTAGTACTGACAATGCCAGCTTACGATTTCTTCGTTTATTCCATGTGATCATTTATGATTTGCATGTCGATTACACTATCATTTTGTGGCAAGAATTATCGGATCGAGTCAATGACAAGGAAACTCTCAAGAAGCGCAAGTTCATTCCATACATAAGGTTCTTGGAACTTATTGTTTGGAGCATGCTCAGGAGTAACAAAGAGATTCCTCGAAGAAATGATTGGCCTCTAGCCATAGACTTTGAGATGTCGTACATTCAAAGGCAGAAGAGGAGTTTTGCTTATTCAATGCCTATTCCTCCGGATCTTATTATCAGATATGCAGATCTAACAGATGAGGACGTTATTTCATACTGTGATGAAAATAACATTCAAATTCCAGTAGCGGAGGAAGACAATGAAGAGTCGTCTAGTAGTTCCTCGTCTTCAGATGGTGATGATAGTGGAGATGGTAATGATGGTTCAGATAGTGATGATGGTTCAGATAGTGATGGTGGGTCAGATAGTGTTGATGGTGATGATGGTGATGTTGGTGGTGACAATTTTGTTGGTGATGATTTTAATAATGACAATCTTCAAGAAGATAACACAGTGCAAGTTTCAGAAGTAAGAGAATCAGTTGTGCGAGATTCAAATGTGCAAGAAACAGTTGTGTTAGAAACAGTTGAGCTTCAAACAAGTGTGTTAGAGCGTTCTGAGAACATCTCTCTAGAAGTTTCTTTCTCTAGAAATATTGCTGATAGTGTTGAAACGGCTCCTATTGACTCAAGAGTATACAACATTCTTGTAGACGAGGTAGAGTTTCGAGATGCGACTGCTTCAGCTGTGGCTTTACAAGAGTTGCGTTCAGGGGTAGATTCTATTGATGCAAACACTGATACTATTCCATCTTCTAGAAACATGCCTCTCTCTGAGTTTTTGGAAAAGATGAATGCTCGAATGGAAGCAACGAAGAATGAAGAAATAAACCGGATCAAAGATTTACTTAAAGGAAAAGGAAAGATGTCAGATGCAGATGTTCAAGTCAATCCTTTTGCTATTCCATTGAGACGTCCATCCGGGGTTGTAATCAGAGAACCTTCTAGTCAGATTCCTTCATCATCGCCACAACAGCCTAGCATTTATGTACTGCGTCAGCAACCGACTCCTGAAACTGTTCAGATTCCTTCAGGTAGATCTATTCAAGATATTCCGGTGACTGAGTTGTCTGACATGCTGTATGCTCGTCTTCTATCCATGTCTCCTCCGGAACATCAAGATAGTGACTTGTTGTCGTTGTTACGAAACTTCCAGCCAACTCCAACTCCGACTCCAGTACCAGTTCCAACTCCAGTTCCACATTCTGTCCCAGATGCGCGTGTTTCATCTCTTATTACTGATTTTAATTACTTTCGATCTGAGGTTCGGTATGATTTCAAGGAAATTAAAAATGGCATGAAGTTATTAACCGATGCTTTTTCTATGCTTTCAGAAAGAATGGAAAAGCATAATCAGTCTTGCCAATCTGAGGCAGGTCCTTCTAATAAGAGAACACATGACCGTGATGACCCAGGTAATCAAGGCCATGAGGGGGAGAATACAAAAAGACAAATAACCGAAGGAGCCTCAGATGTGTCAAATGTTGAAGTTCAAGGAATGGTTGCCGGTTGTTCGGAAAGAGTCGAAGATGTAACTCCGGAAGATTTGGTTGATCATTTGCTTAATGAAGTTGATTTAAATGCAATGGCGTCGGCTATCATTTTTGAAGAATCCAGAGTTGAAAGCAATTTACAGTTAGTTGTTTATGTTGATCTGAATTCTGCTCCAGTATCTGTTGAAATTCCTGTAGGATCAACTGAACAAGAATCAGAAGGATTTGAAGAAATGAGAAACTTCTTTTCTGAGTCTGTGGAGTAGATTCCGATGATGATTTGCATGCGAGATTTGAAAAGTTTTGGAAGATAAAGGAAGAAGAACAAGATGACATAATTGTAATTTCAGATTCTGAAGTTGATGTTGAGTTAGACGAAAAAGACATTGAGTTGGTAAATCTGTTATATGGTGAATCTCCTGTTCATGAGTCGCAAACACTTGAATCACCATCTACTCAGTCTCCTTTTCCTCATGATGAAACTCCAGTTGTATCTCGTGAATCAGAAGCTCCTGCTCAACAAACTCCTATGTCTGAAACTCCAGTTGTATCTGCTCCAACTGCTACTGCTCCTTCTCGCATTTTTGAAAGTGGTGAGTCTTCTAAATCTCAATTTGAAGTTCCTGAAGTGAATGTGAATATTCCTCCGAGTATATTGGAACCAGGTCCTTCTTTGACTGCTCAGCAACGAATGCAAAGACTCGAAGAAAAATATCAGAGTGTCAAAATAAGATCTGCTTTTCTTGAAGACTCTGAACGTGGCATCTTTGTAGAGAAAAAGAAGAGGGTGAGTTTAAGTGCTATTCTTGGAATCGAGAAAGAGACACCCAAATTCATATATGAGTATGTGAATTTTATCAAGTGTCAACGCAAAGGGAAGTTCTTTGTTTACTCAAAGAACAATATTGTCACTGTTCGCAAGGTTGAAATGGTGAGATTTATCAGTTACTGGTATCCAGTCTTCTACGGTCAACGTCAAGACTGTGTGACATATCAGTTTTCAGAAGCAGATTTTAATGATCTCTCAATTGACGATTTCGGGGTTCTTTATCATTATTTTAGAGATCTAACCATTCGAAATGATGATATTTTAAGGGCTTTGGATGCAGTCAAACGTTTCTTACGCCGTTAAGTCAGATTTTATCGATGTTTTGATTTTCAACTTGCAGTCGAAAGCTTTCAACCAGTTGTGAATGTGACAAGACCAAACAAAGATCTACCCAACATTTCTGAATATCCACTTTGCACAGTTTTGGAAAATCCTTATGGGGTTGTCTATAGAAATCAAACTTCTCAAAGATGCTTCCTCAGGTTTGATGAAATTGGAAGATTCTCATATGGCACGTTAAAGGTGATAAGGTATCAACTGGAGCAAAGACTGAATGAAGCAGTGAGGTCCTTTCTTCAATCTAGAAAGAATTCATACCAAATTGATAATCCATAGATAAGACTTCTGAGACGAGCTTTGGAGACAATCGATTCGAGACTTAATTTCAGAAACACTTTAAGACGCTTGGAGATCTTAATTGGAAAGAATAGACTTCATCGAAGATTCGAGCGCCCTTGATTACAAAGGGGGAGATTGTTAATGTCATTTTAATTGTAATCAAGGTTATTTATGTTAAGCTTTAGCTTGTTTGTTGACTTTTGTAAGTCAAGGGTATAAATACCCTTGTTGAACTCTTTTGTAACTAGTTGTTCTAATCAAAGATGGCATACTGATGGTTTTCTCTCCATACGATCTCTATTTCTCTCTCTAGAATACTTGATTAGATCCTGTTATAGATTAACACTAACACTGATATTTTTATTCAGTGCTTCTATTTTCAAAATGTCCCTGAGTTTTTCTAAAACCCTCAGAGACACTTTAAAATATGAAAGGACGTATATGACGTCATCAAACGGATAACAATGGCACGCTTTTCTCTGACACGTTCGCCCGTTTCGTTTACCTTGTCCAATCAAATTCAAGGGACGTGTCCGTGTCATCATGAAAAACTTTCCCGCTCATAGTTTTTCTCTCTACTCTCACTATATAAACCCATTGTGTTTATATTTTTACCTTTTACGCGAACATCATCCTTCTCAAGCAAGAACACTATTGCATTTGAACTCTTTTCTCCAGAAACTGTTCATCTTCATCTTCTTCAACACACAAGGTTAATATTTCTGTTATTTTCATTAAATAAACTTGTTTTTGATCTTATTCTTGGTTCTAAAAGATCAAACAAAAGAACTTTTTAAAATGAAATCATTTTCTTCGTGATTTTATGAATGCAATCTGTTTACAGATTGTTCTTCGAGTTTAACTAAAAATCTTAAACTTGCATTTTCATATGTTTTTCCAGAATCCCTTCCTTAAAAGGAAACTGAAAAACAAGAACATTCACCATGTTTTGTATTTTTCTTCAAAACTAGAAAAAACCCTAATTTCTATTTCTTTCTGTAAATAGAAATTACAAAACCCAAAAAAAACTATAATTTTGGAAATTTTATCCATTTTAAGAACTTCTTTTCATATTCTTCATGCTTACTTTATGAACAGAAATGGCATCCTCTGAAGCTCCCACTGCTCAGTCTCCTACTACATCTGAAAGGACTGAACTCGTCCAAGCCCCTCATGTCAACTTCCAAATCGAGCAAGTCACATTCCAAGGAAACAATCCTTATGCCCTCTTCAACTTTCCTCCAAGGAAGAAAATATCACCCACCTGAATGATGCTGTCAATTTCCTCCAAACCTGTCCTCTATCGACAGCCCTGACCATCAGACCTCCTACTCACAGGAACCTTCTAGTTCAGTTCTCGTATACTGCCAGAAGGGCTCAGATCACCTCCACCAAAGACCCCAACAAAAAGATCGATGCCATCCTCTTCGACACCGAACATGGTTCTTCCAAGATTACTCCCGGCGCTATCAGGTGTGCCATCAACCTCCTTGGTAGTTCAAAGGAAAAACGCTTTGTTCCTCTACCTGAACCTAAGAACCCCGCTGATAGAGAAGCACTAATTGCATTCTTTGATGCGATGCAGTATGTATAGGGAACAGGGAGAGACAAACTCCCTGAGAAGAAGCTGACTTCCATCCAGAAATCCAAAATGCCTAGCGAGATGAACTTCATCTTCGCACACCTTATCAGCTGCATGACAGCTAAGGTTGGTTCCACTGACCAAGCCTCCAAACCCCAACAGGCTATAGGGTACGCACTACTGAAGGGCCTTCATATCGATTGGGCCAAAATCATTTTCGACGACATGATGCTAAGAGTCGATGAAACAAAGAGGTCGCTGACTGTTCCATATCCCCGTTTTCTCAGCGCTCTATTCAAACGAAGGCTCGGGGACAAATACCCAAAGGTGGGCGACCAGAAGCTATCACAGGTTGGCCCTAAGGTTCTCGACTTCACGCCCATGCCAAACGAGGTACGTCTTACTACTCCCTTATCTCTTCTCAGACCTTCTACTTCTTCTACTTCTGCAGCTACCACTGCGGCAGCTGTAATCCCAACCGCTAGTACCCAGGCTGCACCCTCCACTCCTTCTCGAAAGAGAAAACACTCTGACACCCACCTTGGCGCTCATAAGCCCAAGAAGTCCTCCAAGAAGGAACCCCCTAAGCCTTCCCAGGCTGAAGACTCCACGTCTCTCTCTCTACAGAAGACGCTGGAAAGTTTCGTGGTACGCTCTGCCACAGCTGCTGAATCCACCCCTTCCATACTCGCTTCAGCGTCTCTAAACGCTGAGGTTGTCTTGGAACAGAACCTCCCTCCCTCAGTACCTCTAAGTACTGCGGAAGTATTCATCGGCGGATCCAACGCTGAATCCGGCACCCAATCCCTCTTCTCAACCATCATTCCTCTCACAACTTCTTTGGTCACTCCACCTCTATTCCCCCTTTTTGTACCCCCAACCACCTGATTTGCCCCGATTTCCATGTCATAGTGGGGACACTGTACGATCTTAAGTTTAAGGTGGGGACTTCCAATCTTTCCACAGTGGGGACACTATGAGGTCCTAAGTTTGAGATGGGTAAGCTATACCCCCCCCCCCCCCTCCAAACAAAAAAAAACAAAAACACAAAAACAGAAGAAAAACGGAGTGTCACTACAAAAGATTGATGGTGTTCCTTTTCTGGACCATCAAAGTGATCACTCCCAGAAAAAGATGGTGTGCCTGTTCTGGACCATCAGAATACCCACTCTCACAAAAATAGCCATACCCAAATAAAAGCCTAAGGTGTACGAACTTACCTATGCAAAACACAAAACACTCACATCTTAAAATAAAAATCTCAAAGCGAGATCTTCGGTTCATGTTTGGAATTGCTTGCCGCAAAATCCCTTGGGAAAATATTCAAAGCCACAAACCCTTCGAACCCAAGAAAGTCCTATTGATCAAATGTAAACAAGGGAAAGATTTCGTCGAGTACAAAAGTGAAGCTTTAATCTTGGAACCGAAAGAAGTATCTGTGGAGGGAGATCAACATCCATTCAGAGTGAGAAGTCGGTAAGTCCCTAAAAGTTCAAAAGTGCATATTTTTAATTCTCTTTCTTTTTATTACTTGGGGACAAGTAATGGTTTAAGTTTGAGGTTGTGATAACTATATTTTTAGAGTTATTATTTCCTTTTATTTTCATTTTATTTTGACAAATTTTAGCCATCTCACTTCTCAAAACCCCCATTCTTGGTAATATTTACGAAAATGAGCAAAAAGAGTAAACCATAGTCTTAATAAATTATTTGGTGGAGTTTTGTTGCTTTTTCACGAAATATCTGCAGTGACTTGTGCATCCCACTCCAGACCCCACTGTCGAGCAGAGAAGAAGACAAAAGAAAAAAAATCTTAGCTTGGGAGTGAAAATCTGGAGAATAGAAGGTTCAAATGGCAGAGGCATGGGATTGAGAAGGACAAGCATGTTCCCAAAAGCATGGCAAGATGAATTGTTTATTGAAACCAATGGTACTATAAGTGGACTTTTTGAAAAGGTGAAGGGACTCGTGGGTAAAAGAACTACATACTTGTGGATAGAAGTGCTACTCAAAGAAGCTGATTTTGATGCTCCTCTATCTTCAGTCCTTATTCTCTAGATAAAACCCATCTTTTGTAAAACCCAACCTTTCCTCTTAGTATATAAAGAGGCATTGGGTTTCATTTAATTCATCTTGCATATCTCCATCCACCACATTAAGTGATAGTTTAGTTCTAGCTGTTAAGCTCTCATTTACTGCAGTAGTTCATTAAATTTCTGTATTTTCAATTCCTAGTTTAATTTTTAGTTTCGAGTAATTTGTGGCAGTGACGTACCCTCGTTCCCCACTGCAGTTTTAATACAAGTCACTTTTAGTTTATTTATGTTCATCTTCTCATCTTTTGTTTTCTTTACTTCAGTAATTATGGGCTAAACATCCTTTGGGATGTAGGAAAGAGAAGTACCTGGATTTTAGAGAAAATGCTTGAGTAATCTTTATACTTGGAATATTTGTTGTTTTGGTCATTCACTCTCGATTATTGCCCAATGATGCGAACAAGCCGATCACTTGTGAGGATCTAAAGTCTAGTTCTTAACTCAGAAATGAGTAGAATGCAGTGACACGAGCTTGGATGATGCTAGGGGTATCGAAAGAATACTTATGACACTTGCGAAAGTGAGGTCGGCACAGTGAGCTAATCTCAACCCACTCGAGTAGTAGGCAAGCTAGTTGGTGTATTAAAACACTTAGAGTATTTGTCTCTACACATTCCATCGAGGCCTGAAAAGGTCCATTTTGAGATTACCATTGACAAAACAATAGATACTAAGAGTATGGGATTTTTACCTAAAAGTGTGAGTATTTTGTAACCGGGCTTTTCTAGCGAAAATGCCCACCTCAAGTACAAGGATCATTTTTAAGATCAGGTATTTAATATAAAATCTAGGGAAAATCTAACCTACATTCCTTCTTTTAAATTTTAAGTAAAATCGTTAAAATAGCATTTCACCAAACCAAACCAAAGTATTACTTCTTCTGTAATTGAAACCTGTAAAAGGAGCTCATGAGAACCATATTGTCTTGATTGCCCAGTCCCTGTGGATTCGATTCTGGTATTTTACCAACTATTACTTGTTGTGACGATCATAGTGGTCAGTGTACACTTGCACTTCCCACTGTGGACAGTTTGCAACCCACTGCGATTAAATAACATATTTCGCTCGTACCACCTTTGTTCATAAGTTTACAACTGTTACAGGTCCTAATTTGGGAGACATTAACAACTCCCTCAAGGATTTGACAACAAAGGTGGAATCGCTCACCACCACACTCTCTGCAAACTCTTCAGTGGTTACAAACGCTGGAGAGGCTCTAAAGATACTCACCACCGAGGTGAAAGGCAAAGCATCCAGTGTTGATCTGGAAAAGGTGGAAGGAAGTCTTTCCAATGTTGCTCAGGCTCTCGTTGGCAACTCCACCTCCATCAATACCCTGAACGCTACCAACAGCACCCTCTCCAACAACTTTACCACCCTGTCGAACGAAGTCACATCGTTGTCGACAGTGGTTGGAAATCTTCAGGGAGAGGTTTCTACATTAAAATCAGAGGTGAGCACTACGACGAATCTACTGCAGCAAATCCTTGACCGCCTGAATGCTCCAACTTGTACTCGATCACATTTTACTCAGGTGGATCGAGAGAATCTAGAAAAGATCAGCCCTGCTATTTCTGGCCTGGAAGACAGAATAGCAAGGGTAGAAACTTGCGTTGGGATCACTGGCCTAGAAGACAGTGACCTAAAGCATGCTGAAGTTGTTGCTGCTGCTGCTATTACCTCCCCCATCTGTCATGTGGAAGAGGGGGAGAAGACTCAAGAAGACCTTCCCCATAACTCTGAGAGGGAGGGTATTATTGCTGATCCTGCTGAAAACCCTCAGGGAGTTGAAAACCGTGAGGGAACCGAGTTATCCCTACACGACGATGATTCTGAGGGGGAGAATGTCGAAGAACATGCAGACTCTCCTATGCATGTTGCGTCTGAAGAAGAAGCTGAGGAAGAAGAAGAAGACGAAGAAGATCTCGATCTTTATGACGATGAGCCATCAGCATCACATAAAGATGATGATGATGATGATGATGATGACGTCGACTTCTCCTTCCAACCCAGAAGGACCCCTGCTCTCAAAGGAGTAGTCTTCAAAGACACATCAGGGGAGGGGACCGCGAAAAAGCCTGCAGCGACTGAAGCCGATCAAGGAAAAAATAAAGGCGTTGATGCTGAAGGCATTCTAACTATCTTGCTTCGAAAGCCAGTTTGTCAGGTATAATATATTTTCTTCCCTTACACTGCATCTCTCCTCTATCCCTTCTCAACCTCAGTTCTCCTCTCCATACAACCTCTATACACTTAAACCTCATTCTTTTCTCTATCTCTTTTCCCAAATGATCTTACTTAAACGATCGTTATGTTTCAGCTAGTCTTCCCCCCTTCTTGAGGATCCAGCTGAAGTTCCTCCAGCTACTACAACAATAATCCCAGCCCCGAGTGCTGATGAAATAATCCCGGTCTTAGACTTTGCTGAGACTGATGACATTTTTGAAGAAGAACAGGAAGAACTGCTCTCTCACAAGAAAAGACCTTCCTTGGTTCCTCAAACACCAAGTGAAGAAGAAATAAAAAGAAAAGCATATATGATTCAAAAGCTAGAGGATCAATGCATCATTCCTGTTCATCTCAGCATCCTATCAAAAGAGGAAGTCATGGAATCCCTCAGAGCTGAGAAACTCTTCGCTGAAAGAAAGAAGGCTGAAGTAAAAGACAAAGCATATGCCTTAGAACTTGCTCAGTGAACAGTTGAAGATCCTCAACTGAAGAAATTTCATGTTGATGTTCAAAAGAAACTAATGAAGGACGCACAAAAGACACACCAAGAAAAGACCAAAGTCAGCGACACCACACTCGAATGGTGTAAGATAATGTGCCACTACAGACAACATGCCTCAAGAATAAAAGCTGTAAACGTCAGAGGGAGATATGCTTTGAAGAATAATATAAAGGTACCGATCATTCATGTCCAAGTAGTCAGAGAAAACGACCACAAAAAAAACTGTCTATATGTCAACCCTGAACACTTTTGGTTTCGCTGAATGGTTGGAGATGAGAGTAGCTATTCAGAGATCCCGCTCAACTTTCAAAACCTATGTTGAACAATCCATAAACAGGCTGATCGACTTGGTAACCTCAGCGGTCAACATTCCACCTCCACCAGTTCAGAAGAAACGAGTTACACCAAAAAAGAAGACTTCTTCCTCTTCTGGTCTTGAAATAAGAAACGAAACAGGGATTGAGGCCACCCGTACCGCCCTCGGGTACGGGATCGGGTAAGGCCGAGGTGGCAATCAGGGTTAGCGGGTAAGAGCGGGTAAGGGGGTACGGGGGGGCGGGTAGGGAGCGGAAAAGGCCATCGGGTTCATGAACCCGCACATACCCGATGTTTTTGGTTTTATTTTCATAGGGTTGGGTTCAACGGGTAAGAGTGGGTTTGGTGGGTAGGCGGTACTCCACTTTAGGGTAAGTAGGGTAGGAAAGAGAAAAGTTGATGTGGCGCTGAGGTGGCAATTGGGTTCAGTGGGTTCATTGGGTAGGCAGTACTCATGGTCTGACTTCTCTCGTGAAGCAGTTCTTGGCCCTAACCCTGACCTCTCCGGACTCGACGTATCTCTACCTCCTACTTAAGACTTCTTCCCTGGCAGAGTTATCAGCAATCCGTATGGCATTTTCTTTTATGACTTCAACGGTCGCCCATGCTTTCAACGCATCTCTGAGTTATACAAAACTCCAATCGAACAACTCAGAGATTTACTCTATTGGTGCGAGTACAAACACAGTCTTCTCAGATCACTCCTGAAACCCCATATCTATCGCAAAGCAAAGAAAAGAAGGGATCAAGGAGTCACTGTCCCTGATTGGATGATTCCAGACACTGATTCTCTTGATGAACTTGTCAAGAAAGAACCTGATTAGTTGATAGAATTTCCTTTTGTAAGTTCTTCTGTTTTATCAACTGTATCTTTTGTACTTGTAAATTTTATGTGTTGTACTTGTAATTTTTCCACTTCCCTCTGTAACTTATACGAAGTTTAAAGAAAAATTTCAGCGAATGTACTTTACTTCATCGGTACTTAAAAGATCCCCGAAAACAGTAAATGGGACAAATATTTTATGAGTCCTTTTTATCCTTATGTTTTCTTACTTAGCAATTTTCTTTTATTGCTATGTCATAATCAAATAGAGGGAGATTGTTAATCCAAACCCTCAGTGATTTGATAATGACTCTTTGAGAAACACTTAGTGAGAATTGTTAGTAGACAATATGTATTAGAGTTTCACTGTTGCTGATAAGTACTAAGACTGTTACAGTACCGCTGATAGAAACTCTCGTTATTTGATTTATACATTCAGCGATACTGTTCATCAGTGAGCCCTGAGTCTGTTCAGCATCACTGATGATCGCTGATAAAATATGTTGTTTACTTATGATCCCTGAAGACAAGTTCCACGTCAACTATGTTCTACGCTGAAGTCGAAGATCAAGCCAAAGAACCAGCGACAAGTCTACTAATGAAGTGATGCGGATATCAGCGAAGCCAAGACCTGTCCACTCAACGTGAATTTCAAGTAGAAGACTTCAGCGAACGTTGAACTTTGTCACTCGCTGATAAAGAATCATTCATCGAACGTTGATCAAGAAGCCTCCTCTACAAGTTACTTTTGTCTTATCCCCTTGCACGTCTCTGTACGATCTGTCAGAACGGACATCCCTTTTGTCCAGAATCGTACAACCAACTCTGATTCTACATTGTTCATCATGCGGCCACTGTTTTGTCTACTGAAGTCAAACCATGCAACCAACCAGCGGCTGCCACGTGTAAAGTCATACTGAAGTGCATTAAATGCATGCAGTATATAAAGGAAACCCTACTTCAGAAATGAAGTGCTCTGCCATCTCCTTCTCTCTACTATTCTGTGTGTTAGAATATTTATCTTTATTATTCTTATCTTCTCTCTATCTTATTTCTAGTGCAAGAAATCTTAGTGATTCTCTTAACTTGTTTAGATTAGGTTTATTCCTTAATCTTGTTCCGCAACAAGTTGTAAATTGTTTGATACATATCAATAAACAATTTAGAAAAGTAAAAGCTTTAATCTTATCTCTACCCGAGGGAACAGAAGACTTTGTTGTCTGTAGTGATGCATCCAAAATACGATTGGGTTGTGTTTTGATGCAAAGGGGCAAGGTGATAGCCTATGCATCAAGATAATTGAAGGAACATGAAAAGAATTACCCAAATCACGACCTTGAATTGGCAGCGGTCGTGTTTGCCTTAAAGTTGTGGCGGCACTACTTGTATGGTACGAAATGCACACTCTACACTGATCATAAAAGTTTGAAGTACGTTTTCGATAAAAAGGAATTGAATATGCGCAAACAAAGATGGCTAGAGCTGCTTAAGGACTACAATTGCGAACTACTATACCATCCAGGTAAGACGAATGTAGTAGCGGACGCTTTGAGCAGGAGGAGTATAGTGGGAAAGTGACAACTTCGTTGGCAAGAATTGAAATTATCCCGAGCTTGATGGACATGATCAAAACTGCGCAAGGCGAAGCGCTACTTGAGGCGAACATCAAGGAAGAGTCTATGTTGAAGCAAGACCTTCTTTTGATAGAAGATAGTAGTGGATTGAAACTCTTCCAAGGGCGAGTTTGGGTGCCAAAAAATGGAGGGTGCCAAGAATTACTCATGGAAGAAGCGCACAAATCAAAGTATTCTATACATCCCGGAAGTACCAAAATGTATAGAGATTTGAAATTGAACTATTGGTGGCCAGTTATGAAGCTTGATGTGGTCGGCTTTGTGGAAAAATATTTTACATGCTCTCTAGTGAAGGTCGAGCACCAACGACCTTATGGTAGTTTGCAATTGCTAGAGATACCGGAGTGGAAGTGGATCACATCACGATGGATTTTGTGACGAAGCTACCAAGGACCTTGAAGGGTCACGACACCATTTGGTTAATAGTGGATCGAATGACCAAAAGCGCACATTTCTTGGCCATGAGGGAAACATTGTCATTGGACAAATTGGCAAGGTTGTATATCAATGAGGTGGTCTCAAGGGACGGAGTACCATTGTCTATCGTTTCCGATCGCGATAGCCGGTTTACTTCTCACTTTTGGAATGTCTTTCAAATAGATTTGGGAACGAAAGTGAAGTTGAGCACGGCGTACCATCCTCAAACGGACGGGCAAAGCAAACGGACTATTCAAACGTTGGAAGACATGTTGAGGTCGTGCGTTATCGACTTTGGGGGAAAATGGGACTCTCATCTTTCATTAGTGGAATTTGCTTACAACAATAGTTACCATTCGAGCCTAAGTGTGGCACCATTTGAGGTATTGTATGGGCGGAAATGTAGAACACCAGTTTGTTGGCTCGAGGCGGGCGAGAAATAATTTGTTGGGCCGGAAATTGTGCAAGAAACGGCGGACAAGGGGAAAAGTATTCGGGAGCGATTGGAGGCGGCACAAGATCGTCAAAACAGTTATGCCGATAAGAAAAGACGACCAGTTGAATTTCAAGTGGGTGATCGTGTAATGTTGAAAGTTTCGCCTTGGAAAGGAATCATTAAGTTCGGGAAGCATGGGAATCTTAGTCCTCGTTTCCTTGGACCTTTCTCTATTATTGAACGCGTAGGACTACAAGCCTACAAGTTAGAGCTACCACCCGAGATGAGCGGAATTCATCCTACATTTCACGTATGCTACCTACGGAAGTGTTTGGCAAAAAAATAAAATGTCATTCCATTATCGGAAATCCTAGTCGACAACAACCGCTGTGTAGAGGAACCGGAAACCATTTTGGAAAAGGAAACGAAGAAGCTTCGCCATAAAGAGGTGGTGATGGTGAAAGTGCAATGGAAGCATCATCGAGGGTGAACGTGACGTGGAAGTCCGAAGAGGATATGAAGTGGCGGTATCCTCACCTTTTTGTGTGACTCAAGATTTCGAGGAGGAAATCTTTTCCAAGAAGGGGAGGATTGTAACACCCCGAATTTTCGTGTAAGCTCCTCTTCATTTTCTCTTAAGTTAATTGAATTATGGGTGATTCGCATAAACCTTACGTGCATGTTATGTGGACGAATATCCGTGCTTGCATGGACGCATGGCTAAATTACAAAGCATATTTACGGGTTACGTTTGTAGTCTCGTTGGGCCAAGCATGGAAAGCACACTCGTGTTTTGGGATGACGTATGGAAGTTCGAGAAGTCGGACGACGTCGTTGGAACGGTGAAGTAGCGCACCAAACAGCGAGAAGGGCAGGGCCCGCGACTATGACTGGCGAGAATGCCCAGGCATAGTCGCCTATGTCAAAGTCGTACGTCGTGGACAGGCCAAGGTACATCCTGGGCAAGAATGCCTTGTCACTATCGCTATGTCATTGTCGCGTAGATCAAACAGAAGGTGGGGTAGTGTCGGCGACTATGCCCGACGACAATGCCCGAAGCATAGTCGCATGGTCATTGTCGCGCATGGGGACCAGACTTGCAGCTTAAATACGATTTTTCACCTAGTTTAGGATCATTTCGGGGTTTCTCTTTAGGTCCGATTTTCTATCCAAGAGGTGTGATTTATTCTTCTTCTTCATCCCTCTCCTTTTCATTTAATGCAATTCCAACCTACCTTGAGGTGATTTATTGCTAATCTAGGGTTGCTTTTACTTATTATTATCTAGATCCAAGTTTATTCTTGAAGCTCAAGTCTTCTCCTCACTTATTAGGGTTTGCAAAAGCTAGGGTTTTGTTCCATAAACCCTATAGGTGAGTTTCCATCACTTTACTTGCCTTAAATACTTGTTTATGAGTGAAACCATGTATTTATTAACATTTGAGACATTCACCTAAAATTTAGGGTTTCAATGATTTAAACCAAATAAGGATTTCTATACATTATAACTTGTTTTAAATGGACATATTTGAGTCTACCAAACATGGGAGTATGATATGTGGTGTTAACCAAAATATAGGAATGTTGCATATTTTATCATCTTATAGAATAAAAGTTGGTAGTAATTTCTTAAATGGATAAGTAGTTGTGGCCAACCCTTTTCTTAATAACACAAGAGAAGGGTTACTTGGAGGTTGAGTATATGTGGGTTAATTGCTATGAATGTAATATACTTAGATCTTGACATTAACCTAGTGTTTATTGTTATTTGAGATCATGAAGTCTATTTTCTTGTGCACGAGGATTTAGTTTGCATGAATTATATGCTATAAATTGTTGGCCATCTTGGGCTACTAGCGAGTAGGCAATATGGGGCATTGAGGTCCTTGGGGTGCAACTCGTCTAGCTTGGAAATGCAATGTGGTCCCATAAGTCCTTGAGGTGTAACTCCACGGAATAGGCAATAAAGGCGTTAAATGATGGTTTGAGGTTGTGATGTCTCAATGGCATGGGAACTAAAACAAGGACTTGAGGTGCAATCCAATAACATCACGGGTGACTCCATTCACGTGTTCTCGTCACCCCGATGGTAACCCCCCCCCCCCCCCCCACCGGCGGTATTTCAAGAGTCTTTCGCTTGTGTGTTTATGTTCAGGTTGGAACACTTTGACATAAATGAATTGTGGTAATTACTATCACCCGGATTCGGTAACTTTGAGTTGGTTTACAATGTCGCTATTACTTTTATATATCTGACGAATTTATACACTCTCACTAGACTTTCGGTCTAACACTTGCGATATCGTGATTGTGGATTTCAGGTCCCACTAGCGGTGCGTCTTTGACGCGTTGATTTGCCGACCATGCTTTAGGATCTTGGATGGTCGGGATTTTTGGGAAATTCGAGATGAGAGATTTTTGGAGATATAGCGACACCCGTGTTAATCTAGTTTAATTCATTTCTAGATTAGTAGGTTGTTGTGTATTATGTCTCGATACTCGCTATTTAACTTTGTCCAAAGTATTCCCGATTTTATTATGGGTTTTAGTTGGCCTATTTTAGAAGTTTTTGTTTTACCCATTTTCCGGATTTTCCCTATTTTGTTGTTTAAATTTTAGGGTGTTACATTAAAATACATACAAAAATCACATATGTGAATCATAATTAATAAAAACTAAAATGCAATAGTTTCATAATTAAAATGCAGTAGTTTCATATGTGAATCATAAAATTAATAAAATGCAACCGTTTCATAACTAAAATGCAGTAGTTTCATATGTGAAACATATTGATAAAAAATTTATAAGTAACACGTATGACAATTACACCAACAAAAGTTATATGAACCAGTTTCATATCGACCTTGCATATGATCTTCAAACAACGACAAAAAGGAATACGAAATACATCATTAAAATTTTTATTGCTTCATCTACATCCATAATTCTAAAACACAATCAACAATTTAAAAAATTCCAGTTATTTATTAACCACAATTCCAGAAAGAATAAAAAAACTCACCATTAGTTCTTTAATGGTAGGGTTCGATTTATCTCCAATACGACTAACACTAGAAAAACCATCATGTTCATTGGAATCATGACACTACAAAAAAACCATTATTGTCGACGACATATTCCGTCGGTAATGGATGGATCCGTCGGAAACCGGGTCGCAAATTATTTGGTAGGCTATCGGTTTTCCGACGGATTTTATCGACGGATCACCGACAGCCTAGTTTACCGACGGATCAACGACGAACAAGCGACGACGAGGTTTGCCGACGGATTACCGACGGAACCAATTACCGACGGATTACCGACGACCAAAAAAATAATAAAATTTAATTCCGACGGAAAATCTGTCACTAATCTGTCGGTAAATTTTGGATTTTTTTAATAATTAAATTTTTATTTGTTTTCATGTACATTTGCAGAAAATCATAGAACAGGAGATCAACCAGGCAGGCAGGACCTAGGCCAATGCGATGCACCCAGATGCGCCAGATGCTTAGGTCGCATACATATAATCGCATACAACAACCATAAAAACATAAGAACCATCACGAAATGAGATAACATAAAAATTGATGTAAAAAATTCCATATAACAACAACCAGTATAGCATATAACCCAAAATAAGAAGTTATCATCTAAATAACTAAAAACTGTAATAACTATAAATATATAAAAATATGTATCATTTCAATTAGAAACATGGATTCTTTAGCTTGACAGTCTATGAGAATATTGGAAGTGAACGGAGGAAGACGGCGGTGGTGGTGTGGATGGAGACCGTAATCGGGAAGATTGGAAGTGAACGGCTAGGGTTTATGTGGCTAGATAAAAGAGTGAAATGAAAAGGAGAGGGAAATGAAAAAAAGGGGTGAATTTTATTTATGATATTTAATTAGGTTTAGAAAAAATTCTAATAATAACTTTTAAATATTAAATATATTATTTTAAATAAAATATAATAAACTTTAAAAGATAAATAAATTATTCTAAATGATAAATAGCAATTGTGACATATCATCGTGTGAGAAGTTGAGTTAACGTGGGAAACGTGATAAGTGGATCTAAACCCTTGATCACTTATAATCTCAAACTCAACCATGAATCGCATCCTAATGTGCATCGAACGATGGATAACCAGATCAACTATATGACGGTAATCAAATGAAAAGGGGTTAAGGTGAGAAACGTAAAAAGGGAAGTTACAGTGAGAATGGTAAAAAAGGATCTCCATTATTTGATCAATTCTAATTGAAGATCAACAATAATGAGATGCACAAGGATGCACCATATCAACTATATGACGATAATCAAATGAAAAAGCACAAAAAGTTACGGTGAGAAGAATAATAATGGATCTCCACCCTTAGATCAACACTTGTAACGACCCAAAATCCCATACATATTTCAAATAGCATACATTGCATAACGTCGTTAAAACAAGAGATACATTATATAACAATTACGGTCCCCTAGTCTTTTACAAACATTCAGTACATCATTAAAAACGTTTACATAGTAAATTACATCATTACTAACAACATGCTATATCTACTAAACACATCATAGTCTTCAACTACATAGTCCTCCAAAAGCTATTCGCTTTCACCTTCGATTCACAGATGTGATTTTTCCCGACCGTCTATTGGTTGCCGAAGATAGTAGTGGTGGAACCGCGACCCGTTGTCTATAAGGAGACAAGGACCTTGGTATAAGATACGCCACAATCAACCCACCAAGCTGATTGATAAGTATTGAACGCCACAAGCAAGAAGACTTGATAAGTTCTAAAGTTCACAAAGAACTAAAAGAGTTTAAAACTCACAATATGATTCAAATCAAGGATGATCTCAAATGATTACAAAAGCAACCTATTTATAGGATACAAAATACAAATCAAAAGACTCAAATTAATTCTAGACTTTAATTGTAGCAACTTTAAATATCTTGTGATAAATAGCTTCATAATGATAGGAACCTTCAAAATGCCTTCCAATTCAATGAGATGAGTTACTAGAACTTGACCTTCATAATGGGCAGATTCATGGACGTCCCTTCATCCTTTATTTTGGGCTTGGATCCATCTTGGATTGTTGGAAAAGACGTCTCTTGAAGTGGGCTTTGATTTGAGTCCATTTGGACTTGAAATGAGTGTTTTATGGCTTAAACATGGGCCATATGTGGACTTGGCCGAAAATGCTTGGACTTTGAGGGAAATTTGATGAATCCATCCCAATTTCAACTACCAAGATTAAGGCTAATCTTGGTCTTCAACTTGGAGCAAATTTAGAAAAGGTTTCGGGATATCTTGCAAAGTAGGAAGAGATTTATTCCGACAAGATTTAATCAAACCATTGAGAGCATCATTGAACATCTTGGATTTCGACCTTATGATTGGTCCAATCTTCCATCTCAATGGATCTTCATCTTTCAAGTCATTGGATGGGCTCTCATCATTCCCCCTCTCTTGAATGTGATTTGTCCTCAAATCATCACCTGCATTAAAAGTACTCAAATCAGAAACGTTAAAGACATCATGCACATTATACTCAACAGGCAAGTCAAGTTTGTAAGCATTGTCATTAATTTTCTGCATGACTTGGAATGGCTCATCTCCCCTTGGCATCAGTTTTGACTTCCTTTTAGTTGGAAACCGTTCTTTTCTCAAATGAAGCCACACCCAATTTCCAGGTTCAAATGTGACCTTTCTTTTGCCCTTGTTCGCTTGTTGCTCATACTTCTTGGTGCGCTCTTCGATGTCGCTTCTAGCCTTCTCATGTATTTGTTTAACAAATTCAGCTTTCTTCTTGCCATCTAAATTCATTTGTTCACTCGCAGGTAAAGGAGTTAAATCCATTGGAGTTAATGGCTTAAAACCGTACACAATTTCAAAGGTGAAAATTTGGTAGCGGAATGGACATGACGATTATATGCAAATTCAACATGAGGCAAGCATTGCTCCCAAGTTTTGACATTTTTCCCAATTATTGAATGCAACAAGGTACCAAGAGTGCGGTTCACAACTTCTGTTTGCCCATCAGTTTGGGGGTGACAAGTTGTTGAAAACAAGAGTTTTGTTCCCAATTTCCCCCACAACGTTTTCCAAAAGTAACTCAAAAATTTGGTGTCCCGATCCGAGACAATGGTTCTTGGCATGCCATGCAACCTCGCTATTTCTTTGAAAAACAAATCAGAAATATGTTATGCATCATTAGTTCGGTTGCATGCAATGAAATGAGCCATTTTAGAGAACCTGTCAACAACCACAAAAATTGAGTCTTTACCGCCTTTGGTCTTTGGCAAACCCAACACAAAGTCCATTGAAAGATCAACCCATGGTTCACTTGGTATAGGCAATGGTGTATATAAACAATGAGGTTGAACTTTTGATTTTGCCTGTTTGCAAACAATACAATTTTCACATATTTTGCCTACATCGACCTTCATTTTTGGCCAATAAAAGTGTTCTTGCAAAATTGACAAAGTTTTTGCCACACCAAAATGACCCATAAGGCCTCCACCATGTGCTTCCCTAACCAAAAGCTCTCGCAAGGAAGAGTTAGGGATGCAAAGCTTTGATTCTTTAAACAAAAACCCCTCATGTTTGAAAAACTTTTCAAAAGAACATTTTTCACATGCTTGAAAAATCTGCCCAAAATCCACATCATCGTGGTACAAACCTTTGATTTGTTCAAATCCAAGAATTTTATAGTCAAGAGAAGAGAGTAGGGAGTATCTCCGTGAAAGCGCATCAGCAACAACATTTTTCTTACCTTTCTTGTACCGGATGACATAAGGAAATGTCTCAAGAAACTCAATCCACCTAGCATGCCTTTTGTTCAACTTGTGTTGCCCTTTTAAGAATTTCAAGGATTCATGATCAGAATGTATTACAAATTCTTTGGCCCACAAATAGTGCTGCCATGTTTTTAATGCACGAACCAATGTATACAATTCTTTGTCATAAGTGGGGTAGTTCAAAGTCGCCCCATTCAGTTTCTCACTAAAGTATGCCAATGGTTTACCTTCTTGCATCAAAACTGCACCAATTCCAACACCCGATGCATCACACTCAATTTCAAAGGTTTTATCAAAGTTGGGCAAAGATAACAAAGGAGCATGTGTTAATTGAAACTTAAGTTGTTCAAAAGCTTGCTCTTGTTCTTTGCCCCATTTAAAACCGACATTCTTTTTAATGACTTCTGTGAGTGGTGATGCTAAAGTGCTAAAGTTTTTGACAAATCTACGATAAAAACTCGCAAGACCATGAAAACTTCGCACTTCACTTACACTCTTTGGAGTTGGCCAATCTTGGATTGCCTTTACCTTTTCTTCATCCACAGATATTCCTTGTGAGCTCACCATGTATCCAAGAAAAACAACATGATTGGTACAAAAGGTGCACTTCTTCAAGTTTGCAAAGAGCTTTTCCTTTCTAAGCACACTCAAAATAGAAGTTAGATGTTCAAGATGATCATCCAAACTCTTGGAGTAAATCAAAATATCATCAAAGTAAACAACCACAAACTTTCCAATGAATTCTCGCAAAACATGGTTCATTAATCTCATGAACGTACTAGGAGCGTTAGTTAAACCAAAAGGCATCGCTAACCATTCACATAAACCATGTTTTGTTTTGAAAGCAGTTTTCCACTCATCACCCTCTCTTATACGAATTTGGTGATAACCACTTTTCAAATCAATTTTCGAAAATAACTTTGCACCATACAGTTCATCACGCATATCATCTAACTGAGGAATTGGATGACGATACTTTACCGTGATATTGTTGATGGCGCGACAATCCACACACATCCTCCATGAACCATCCTTCTTTGGTACTAACAAAACTGGAACAGCACATGGACTCATGCTTTCTCGAACCAATCCTTTTGCAAGTAATTCTTCAACTTGTCTTTGCAACTCCTTGGTTTCTTCCGGACTTGTTCTATAGGCTGGTTTATTTGGAATGGATGCTCCAGGTACAAAGTCAACTTGGTGTTCAATCCCTCGAATTGGTGGCAATCCATCAGGAACTTCTTCTGGAAACAAGTCTTCAAATTCCTGCAAGACAGATATAACATTGCTCGGAATGGCACCGACCAAGTTGTTAGTGGCTAATTGAGCTTCTTTGAACAAAACAAGCACAAAAACCTTTCCAGAATTTAGAGCGTCTTTTATCTCACTTTTTTTTGCCAACACACAATATTGTCCCTCTTTTTTTCCCACGACTGTATTTTTATCTTTTTTTTCGAGCCTTGTTCATTATTTTCTTTTGGCTCTTTCAGTTTTTTTGCATCTTTTTTGTAATTTAACTTGATCTTCATAAACCTGACTAGGTGACATTGGTACAAGAGTTGCGGGTTTGGCTTTATGTACAAATGTGTATTTGTTGGTAAAGCCGTCATGCTTTACATGTCGATCATATTGCCATGGCCTCCCAAGCAAAATATGGCTTGCTTGCATAGGTACAACGTCACATAACACCTCATCATCATATTTACCTATGCGAAATGAAACCAACACCTGTTTTGAAACTCGCACCTCGCCGCTATCATTAAGCCATTGGAGTTTGTATGGCTTTTGATGCTTCATTGTAGGTAGACCAAGCTTTTCAACCATAGAGGAACTCGCCACATTAGTACAACTTCCCCCATCAATTATAACACTACATACCTTGCCTTGAACGTAGCATCGAGTGTGAAAGATGTTTTCCCTTTGTGCATCATCGTCTTCCTTGGAATGGGCACTTAAGGATCTTCTAGCTACCAACAAGTCTCCTTGGACAGCCAACTCTTCATCATCATCCGAAGCATCCGGTGAGTTTGTGGCATCTGATTTATCTGTCTCAATTTCTCCATCTTCTCGAATCACCATGACAAGCTTGTTTGGACATTGACTTGCAATATGACCCCTGCCTTGACACTTAAAACACTTTATGTCATGATTCTTAGGAGTATAAGAATCAGATTTTCCTTTTGAAGTGTTTATATCTTTAGAACCAGATTTGGGATTAGAAGATGAAGAAGATGCGTTTTCAATTTTCTTTGAAGAACTAGTCTTCCAACTACTATTTCGTGATCCTCCCCCTCTCTTAAGTTGTTTCTCAATTTTAACAGCCATATGAACCATATCCTCAATTTCAACATAATGGTACATTTCAACACGATCTCTTATTTCAAAATTTAAACCATGTAAGAACCTGGCCATTGTAGCTTCTCGATCCTCCTCAATGTTGGCCCTTATCATGATAACCTCCATCTCCTTGAAGTAATCTTCAACACATTTGTTTCCTTGCTTTAGATTTTGAGGCTTGTTGTGAAGATCACGGAAGTAGTGGCTAGGCACAAAACGTCTTCGCATGACCATCTTCATTTCCTCCCAACTCTCGATAGGCCTTTCTCCATTCCTTCGCTTGCTAATAAGAAGTTGATCCCACCATGTTAGTGCATAATCAGAAAACTCAATGACAGCAAGTTTTACCTTCTTTCGATTGGAGTATTCATGACAGTCAAATATGAACTCCATTTTTGTCTCCCAATCGAGGTATGCTTCCGGATCTGACTTTCCTTGAAAAGAAGGGACTTTCATCTTTATGGAACTCAAATTGTTGTCTATACGTCGCCTCCTCCTAGCCGATCTCCTTTCAAATTCCCTATTCCATTCATCGCTTCTTTCATCCTCATTCACAACGGAACCTTCACGAGATGGCTGCCTTCGTGCGTTTGCTTCTATTCGATCCATTCTTTCATGAACTTGGTTGAATTCATTTGTCATCATCCGCCGCATTTCATCCATTAGGGCTTGGATTTGTAGGTTCGGAAGAGGTTTTTCATCCCCCATCTTAAAATTCTGCAAAAATAAGATTAGGTCCTCACAAAACTCCCTCACGTGTTTCTCTCAAAAAAATGATTCAACCCTCGTGTATCTCACAAATGGCTTTTACCCTCTATTGATCTCACCACACAGCCTTTTACCACTCTTTTAAATCTCTTAAAGTTCTAAAAGAACTAAAGAAACAATTATCAAGTTTGGCTTGTGGCCTTGAGGAATTCAAACTTACCAAACAACTTGAACTATGATATATCAAATAATCACGATATAACAAGAAGATGTTGTACTTCACTTTTTGTGTTTCTATTTTTTTTTTTTTGCTATTTTTTTTGTTGCTTTTTTTTGCCGATATTTTTTTGTTTTTTTTTTTACTCGGCCTTTTTGTTTTTGTTTTTCTTTTTTGCAAGGAATTATGTACTACTAGAAATTGGAGAAAGAAATGTAGAAGAGCAAAAATTGATGACTTAAGTTCAATCGTCACTAGTAGGAACCAATCCAACTTGTGACAAGACCCGCTACCAATACGTGATTCTTGGATCTCAAGAGTAAGAAATTAACAAGATGAAAAAGTAGAAAAGAAATGAATGCAAACCAATAGCGCCGGCTCTGATACCAAATGATGTGATTTTTCCCGACCGTCTATTGGTTGCCGAAGATAGTAGTGGTGGAACCGCGACCCGTTATCTATAAGGATACAAGGACCTTGGTATAAGATACGCCACAATCAACCCACCAAGCTGATTGATAAGTATTGAACGCCACAAGCATGAAGACTTGATAAGTTCTAAAGTTCACAAAGAACTAAAAGAGTTTAAAACTCACAATATGATTCAAATCAAGGATGATCTCAAATGATTACAAAAGCAACCTATTTATAGGATACAAAATACAAATCAAAAGACTCAAATTAATTCTAGACTTTAATTGTAGCAACTTTAAATATCTTGTGATAAATAGCTTCATAATGATAGGAACCTTCAAAATGCCTTCCAATTCAATGAGATGAGTTACTAGAACTTGACCTTCATAATGGGCATATTCATGGACGTCCCTTCATCCTTTATTTTGGGCTTGGATCCATCTTGGATTGTTGGAAAAGACTTCTCTTAAAGTGGGCTTTGATTTGAGTCCATTTGGACTTGAAATGAGTGTTTTATGGCTTAAACATGGGCCATATGTGGACTTGGCCGAAAATGCTTGGACTTTGAGGGAAATTTGATGAATCCATCCCAATTTCAACTACCAAGATTAAGGCTAATCTTAGTCTTCAACTTGGAGCAAATTTAGAAAAGGTTTCGGGATATCTTGCGAAGTAGGAAGAGATTTTTTCCGAAAAGATTTAATCAAACCATTGAGAGCATCATTGAACATCTTGGATTTCGACCTTGTGATTGGTCCAATCTTCCATCTCAATGGATCTTCATCTTTCAAGTCATTGGATGGGCTCTCATCAGTATCTGAAACAAATAGATACATATATCTCTTTACCATATAAAACACATAAGTCTTACTAAAGTTAAGTACTCTAAAGAACTCTAATCCCCAAATGTTACCCCCAAACCCGAACTTAAGTCAAGTCCACAGTACATTCAGTCCTCATTCATTTCCTATCCATGACTTAACAAAACACAGGCTACTGGATACTTAAAAGCATCAAAACTCTCAAAGTTTGACTAATCAGCTAAAGTATCCGGACAACACAACCTTTCCGGACAACACCAACTTTCCGGATAACATAACCAATCCGGATAACATAACTTATCCGGACAACACAACAATCCGGACACTATCCGGTAAATCGTTTCATCCGGAAACTAAGGAAAATAGGACTTACCCGGTTAATCGATTCATCCGGATACCTGCAAGAAAACTACCGGACACTAACAACACATTATCCGGACACTACCCAAGAAACTACCGGACACATTCATATCATCCGGAAACCACTGACTGTTTATCCCCTTTTCACCCAGAAATCGACTGAATCATTAACAGTTATGTAATTGACTATTCTAATCCGATAGAAACCTTCTAATAACAATTACACACATAAATTGTAAAGGAACGTACCTTAATACCTCTTCAAAGCACACCAAATGATGTCTTAACCACAAGACTCTTTCTTTTCTTCTTCTTAGCTCCAAGAACACACACACATACACTTCAAACTGATATTTTCTGATTGTGAAATATCTGATTGTCTAAAGGGATAATATCTATCCATATTTACCACTTTAATCCTTTAACTATCCACTAATGACCAAAAGACCCCTAAACTTATAAATTAACCCAAACTTACCCTAAACATTAATTATATAATTAAATAAATTTAACGGAACTAACATTTAACTAACGAACTTACCCGGGGTATTACATCATCTCCTCCTTAAAAGAATTTCGTCCCGGAATTCGGTTTAAACAAAAAGGTGCGGGTACTTAGTTCTCATTTCTGATTCCGATTCCCAAGTAGCATCCTGACCCCTATGATGTCTCCACTGAACTTTCACTTGTCTGATTACTTTGTTCCGCAACACTTTAACTTTGTGGTCAACTATGGCTTCAGGTTCCTCCACATAATTCAGCTTTTCATCAACTTGTATATCTGGTAGAGAAATTGCCTGATCTGGCGTAACCAAACACTTCCGGAAATTCGATACATGAAACGCGTTATGAATCCTGCTTAACTCTAGTGGAAGATCTAACCTGTAGGCTACTTCGCCGATCCTTTCTATGATTGCAAACGACCCAATGTACCTCGGGCTCAGCTTACCTTGTTTCCCGAATCGAATGACTCCTTTCCAAGGCGAGACTTTTACATCACAAAATCTCCGACTTGGAACTCTAACGGTTTTCGGCGTCGGTCAGCGTAGCTTTTCTGTCTGTCTTGAGCTACTTTCAAACGTTCCCGAATCTGAGAAATCTTATCCGCGGTCAACTGGACTATATCTGGCCCTGCTAACTGTTTCTCTCCCACTTCGTTCCAACACAGAGGCGTTCGGCATTTTCTACCATACAGAACTTCAAACGGTGCCGCTTATATGCTGGAATGATAAATGTTATTGTAAGCAAATTCAATCAATGGTAAATGCTTATCCCATGATCCCCCAAAATCAACAATGCAAGCCCGGAGCATGTCTTCTAAAGTCTGAATTGTCCGTTCACTCTGACCATCAGTTTGAGGATGATACGCTGTACTTAACTTTATCTGCGTTCCCATTTCCTTTTGAAAACTTCTCCAGAATCTTGAGGTAAAACGGCTGTCACGATCAGAGATAATCGAAATTGGAACTCTATGCCGAGTTACTATTTCGTTGATGTACAACTTGGCTAATCGTTCCAACGAATCAGTTTCTTTTATTGGTAGGAAGTGAGCAGACTTCGTCAATCTGTCAACAATCACCCAAATGGCATCAAATCCCTTTGAAGTCCTTGGTAGCTTCGTGATAAAATCTGTAGTAATCTGATCCCATTTCCACATAGGTATTTCTAAACGTTGTAATTGCCCAAACGGCTTCTGATGTTCAATCTTCACCTTCTTAGAAGTAGTACAACCTTCCACATACTGAGCAATACTCCTTTTTATTCCCGGCCACCAATAGAAATGTTTTAGGTCTTTGTACATCTTATTCGTATCTGGGTGAATAGAGAATCGAGATTGATGAGCTTCTTGTAGTACACGATCACGTAAACCACCCAAATGAGGCACCCAAATTCTGTTCCCCAGACACAATAACCCACGATCATCTTTCACTAGCAATGCTGATAACCCCACTAACTGTTCTGATTTCAGATATTCTTCCTGAAAAGCTTCTATTTGACACTTCTGCAATTCGTCAAAGATGTTAGGTAGGAGTTCAGCTCATAGTGAAATAGCTTTTATCGTTCCACTCCTTTCTTGACGACTTAGTGCATCAGCTACCACATTCGCCTTTCCCGGATGATAAAGGATTTCACAGTCGTAATCATTTACCAATTCTAGCCATCTTCTTTGCCTCATATTTAGTTCCTTCTAATCGAAAAGATGTTGGAGACTCTTATGATCAGTATAGATTTGACATTTAGAGCCGTAAAGGTAATGTCTCCAAATCTTCAACGCGAAAACAACTGCTGCCAGTTCCATGTCGTGTGTAGGATACTTTCTTTCATGGTCTTTTAACTGACGAGATGCATAAGCAATAACCTTTCCACGCTGCATTAGTACACAACCCAATCCCAATTTGGAAACATCACTGTAAACAACAAAATCATCGGAACCTTCAGGTAATGCTATTATCGGTGCGCTATAGAGTTTCTCTTTCAATATTCGGAATGCTTCATCCTGTTCTGCTTTCCATTCGAACTTTAGATTCTTCCGGGTTAGCTTAGTGAGAGGCGTAGCGATACGAGAAAAAACTTTTATAAACTTTCGATAGTAACCGGCTAAACCTAGAAAACTTCGCACTTCCGTTGGTGTCTTCGGCGGTTCCCATTTTTCAATTTCTTCTACCTTCGTCGGATCAACTTGAATACCTTTCTCGGAAACTACATGCCCCAGAAACTGAACTTCCCGTAGCCAAAATTCACACTTAGAGAACTTAGCGTATAACTGTTCCTTCTTTAACAATTCCAGAATTAACCGAAGATGTTGTGCGTGATCCTCTTTGGATCGGGAATAGATAAGTATATCATCGATAAATACAATAACAAATCTATCAAGATACGGCTTACATACCCGATTCATTAAATCCATAAAAGCAGCTGGAGCGTTCGTCAATCCAAAAGGCATCACTAAGAATTCATAGTGACCATACCGTATGCGAAAAGCAGTTTTCAGAACGGCTTCTTCTTTAACCTTCAGTTGATGGTAGCCAGATCTTAGATCAATCTTGGAGAAATAACAAGCTCCAACTAGTTGATCAAAGAGGTCATCAATTCTAGGAAGCGGATACTTGTTCTTGATCGTGCGCTTATTCAACTCTCGGTAATCAATACACATTCTCATCGAACCATCCTTCTTTTTCACAAACAGAACTGGTGCTCCCCACGGCGAAGAACTGGGTCTGATGAAGCCTTTATCTGAAAGATCCTGCAGTTGAGTCATCATCTCTTTCATCTCTGGAGGTGCCAAATGATACGGTGCACGGGCAACAGGAGCGGCTCCAGGAATCAGATCTATACCAAACTCTACTTGTCTAACGGGCAGAAGGCTAGTCAGATCTTCTGGAAAAACTTCCGGAAATTCATGAACAACCGGAATATCTCCCAGCTTATTCTTTTCTAGCTTAATATCTATCACATAAGCTAAGTAACTTGAGCAGCCTTTATTGATACACTTACGAGCTTTCAACAGAGAGATAAGGCAAGACTGATGATTTATACGGTCACCATAAATCACTACTGGTCCCTTCTCAGGTAAAACAACATTTATCAACTTCTTATCACAAACTATATTAGCCTGATTCTCGGCTAACCAATCCATTCCCACTACTACATCAAACTCGATCAAAGCTATAGGAAATAACTGAATAGGCACTCCACACCCATATATGTTTATCACACAACTATCAAATACCTCATTAACCGGTACTTGATTATCATTAGCCGTATCTACCATTAACGCGTGATCTAACACTTTAGGCTTTAAATGCATATAGGCAGCAAAAGAAGGCGACACAAACGATCGGTTTGCACCGGAATCAAATAACACTTTAGCACGTGTAGAATTTATTAAGAATGTACCTGTAACCACATCGGGAGTCTCATCTACTTCTTGCTCTATCATCTGGAAGGCACGGCCCCTTGCTCTTGGTACTTCTGGCCTTGGTACTACCGGTCTAACACCCGTTGGTCTTACTGACGTACCACCTGGTTGTATTCTCCCCAGTGGACAATCGGACTGAAGGTGATCAGGAGAATTGCACGAGTAACAAAATCTAACTACTCGACAGTCTTTAGCAATATGACCGATCTTTCCACACTTATAACAATTTCTAGGATCCACTTGACAACTTCCTTGATGAAAACGGTGGCACTTTGGGCAAGGTCTTTCAACTGGTCGGAAAGGTGAACGGTTATCAAATCTCTGAAACCTGGACTTCTTCGGATCATACTGCGGTCCTTCCCACTTTCTTTTTCCCACATTCTTATCACTATTACTTCTCCCTTTATCTTGTTCCACGGTTTCCGCGGCGTCTACTGCGGCGGAGAAAGTTTCTGGTCCTTTAGCAATCACAAAACTTCTGATTTCTGCATTCAGTCCAAAGATAAACCTTTCAATCTTCATGGCCTCCGTAGCAACGTAGTATTCCGCAAAATGATACTTTTCCAAGAAACGAGCGGTGTAGTCCCGAACTGACAAATTCCCTTGCTGCAAGTTCATAAACACCCCTTCTAATTGTTTAACTGCGGCATGAGGACAAAACTGTTTCCTGAAAGCTATCACGAATTCTTCCCAAGAATAAGTAGAATATATATCAGATCCTCCCGAGGACATATGTGCTTCCCACCAGTATAGGGCATCGCCTTTCAACATTGCAGTTCCATAGAGTACTCTATCCTCTTCAGTGCATTTACTAGTCTTGAAGATAGCTTCTATTTCCTTCAGCCACTTCATAGCTTTCACTGGATCCCGATCTCCTGAGTAAGTTGGAGGCTTACAACTTAAGAACATTTTATAGTCACACTTTCTTAGTACTGGTGTGATTGTAGGTGTAATAGGCATCTCGTCTTCTTGACCAGGATCTGGTGTACCAGCTTCATTATGACGAGTTCGATCAAACATGGCTTGTATACTGGTCTGCAGTCTTCCCATTTCGGCTGTTAAATCGTCCCTAGTAACAAATTCATTACCTCGCGGCGGAGCTCCACTCCCAGTTCTACCCCCAATTCTGCCTCCAATTCTGCCTCCACCTCTTTCTCCCCCTCTTCCCCTTCCTCCGGCTGTTAGGTTTGTTCTATTCGGATTTCCTCCTCCTTCCCGATTCGTTTGTCTAGTACCACTTGCCATTCTGTTCATTCAAACAAGGTTAATATACACATAAGCACATACCCCATATAACAAGGTATTCCAGTTCAAACATGTACCTGTAAGATCATAATTACACTGGCCAGGTGTAATCTGAAATTACCTTACATGATGTTCCTTCTACCTTTTTATATTTAACATCCCAAGGTTCTACAATAATAAGGACATCCTACTTCACATGTAAATTAAGTCTAGGTACAGATACAAATACCTAAATCCCTTAAACTAGAGCTCTGATACCATCTATAACGACCCGAAATCCCATACATAGTTCAAATAGCATACATTGCATAACGTCGTTAAAACAAGAGATACATTATATAACAATTACGGTCCCCTAGTCTTTTACAAACATTCAGTACATCATTAAAAACGTTTACATAGTAAATTACATCATTACTAACAACATGCTATATCTACTAAACACATCATAGTCTTCAACTACATAGTCCTCCAAAAGCTATTCGCTTTCACCTTCGATTCACAGTATCTGAAACAAATAGATACATATATCTCTTTACCATATAAAACACATAAGTCTTACTAAAGTTAAGAACTCTAAAGAACTCTAATCCCCAAATGTTACCCCCAAACCCGAACTTAAGTCAAGTCCACAGTACATTCAGTCCTCATTCATTTCCTATCCATGACTTAACAAAACACAGGCTACTGGATACTTAAAAGCATCAAAACTCTCAAAGTTTGACTAATCAGCTAAAGTATCCGGACAACACAACCTTTTCGGACAACACCAACTTTTCGGATAACATAACCAATCCGGATAACATAACTTATCCGGACATGTTGGTCCCGAAGGGCTATACAAGTTTGTAGAAGGGGGGTTGAATACAAACACACAGATTTTACTTTTCTAAATTGTTTATTGATAAATCATTAACATTTTACAGCTTGTTGCGGAACAAGATTAAGGATAAACCTAAATCTAAACAAGTTGGAACACTAAGTTTCTTACACTAAGAAAGAAAAGGAAATTACTAATAATAACCTATCTCAAGATAAGAAGGATGAACTTGTCCAGAGTTAGCAAGTTACTTCAAAATGAAGTGAGTTCTTCTTCTTATATACTGCATGGCAGTTTACACTTTACATGTGGCAGCAGCTCAATGGTTGTATGTCATTGATCTTTGTTGACAACCTTAGTAGCCGCATGTTTGAATAGTGTAGTATCAGAGTGGTTGTACGATTTCAGACAATAGGAGGTTCTTTTCTGACATATCGTACGGAGTCGTGCAAGGGTGGTTAAGACAAAAGTACTTTGTACGGAGGACTTCATGATCAGCTTTTCGTTGATTCAGCGGTTTATCATTCTATATCAGCGAATGATAAAGTTCAGCGATAGCTGAAGTCTTGTACTTGATACTTCACGTTGAATGGACAAATCTGAGTCTTCGCTGATCCGCATCAGTTCATTAGGAGACTTGTCGCTGGTTCTTGAGCTTGATCTTCGACTTAAGCGTAGAACCTATGTTGACGTGAAACTTGTCTTCAGAGATCATAAGTAAACAACTAACTTATCAGCGATCACCATAAGTACTGAACAGACTCAGAGTATTATGGTGAACAGTGTTCGCTGAATGTTTAATCTAAAGAGAGAGAGTTCCTATCAGCGGTACTGTAAGATCTTAGTACTTATCAGCGATAGTGAAACTCTGATACATATTGTTTACTTACAATTTACACTAAGTATATAAGAGAGGGTCATTATCAAATCACTGAGGGTTTGGATCAACAATCTCCCCCTATTTGATTATGACATAGCAACAGAGAAAATTGCTATTTAATGAAAACATAAGGATAAAAAGAACTCATAAAATATTTGTCCCTTTTACTGTTTTCTGGTATCTTTTCTGTACTGATGGAGTAAGGTACTTTCGCTGAAATCTTTCTTTAAATTTTGAATCAGATTACAAAAGGAAATGGAAAGATTACAAGTACAAGCGAAATAAATTACAAGTACAAAAGAATAACTGATACAATAGAAGAATAAGGCGATCCTATCAGTTTATAAAGGTTCTTCCTTAATGAGAAGTTCATCAAGGGTCTTTGATGTGGGGATCATCCAGTCAGGGACATTTACTCCTTGATTTCTTTTGTTCAGCGCTTCTTCAAAAATCAAGGGTTTTAGATGTCGTGCCTGAATATCGTTCTTGAAGTCACACCAGTAGATGAGATCTTTCAGCTGTTCGATGGGAGTGATGGGTAGTTCAGAGATGCGTTGAAAACGCTTTCGTCCATCCCAGTCAATAAAGAATATCCCGTAGGGTTTACTTAAGACTTTCCCAGGGATGAAAGTCTCATCAGGAGGAAGAGATGTGTCAAGTGCAGAAAGGTCAGGTTCAGGACCAAGTACTTCAGCTAGAGAAAAACCAATACCTGTTTCGTTCCGTATACGAGGACCATCTTCTGAAGATTTAGACTTTTTCTTTGCAGAGGCCTTTCTTTTCTGACTTTCGAGAGGAGGAGGAGGAGGAATATCCACACAAGAATAGACTAAGTCGATCTGTTTGTTTATCAGCTTTTCAACATGATCCTTGTACTTAGACTGAGACTTCTGGATGGCTAATCTGATCTCCAACCATTCAGAGAGAACGTACTGCGTGATAGCTTCAGCATAGAATTTTTCGTACTGTCCATTCTCTCTGAATATCTTGATTTCAGCGATAGAAACTTTGAGGGTTGATCTTCCAGCGATGAGTACCTTGATTATTCTGGAAGGTCGATGTCTGGAGTGTACCTTTTCTTTACACAAGGCTAAGGTAGATTAAGACACAGTTCTCTTTTCTTCAACGATCTTCTTGGCTTCTTCCCATAGCTGACGTTGAACTTCGATTGGAGCTCTTTTCAGCTTGGGGTCTTTCACCGATTTTTGAGTAAGCTGGATGGCGAGTTCTCTGTCTTTTTCTTCAACTTCTCTTCTTTCAGCGATTAGACGTTCAGCTCTGAGGTGTTCCTTGTATTCCTTTTGAGAAATTCTGAACTTTGGAGGAACAGAAGGAAGTTGATCACGCTTCAGAATGATTCGCTGATCCTCGAACTTCTTTATTATCTCATCTCTTCTTTTCTGCTCCTCTTCACTTGGTTTTTTGAGGAACCAAGGAAAGTCTGTTTGTATGAGAGAGCATATGTTCTTCAGGTTCATCAGTCTCAGAGATCAAATCCAAGACCGGGATTATTTCTTCAGCTTTGGGAGATGGGATTATTGTTGGTGAAGTCGTAGCTGTAGGAACTTCAGCGATATCCTCAAACAGGGGAGAGGACTAGCTGAAACACAGCGATCGTACGAGTAAGAACTTGGGTAGAATAGAGATAGAGAAAATGTGGTTGTGTATAGAGGTTTATGGAGAGGATAACTGATAATGTGTATAGATAGATAGAGGAGGGATGAATGTAAGGAAGATTTAGTGTACCTGACAAACTGGCTTTGGAAGCGAGATCATCAGATTGTCATTTCCTTCAGCGACACCTTTTTCTTTGGCCTTGTCAGCTTCAGACGCTGAAGGCTTTGATTTGGTCCGCTCCCCTGAAGGTTCGTTTATCACGATCCCTTTAAGAATTGTAGTCCTCTAAGCAGGCTTGACGATAAAGTCGCCATCATCATCATCATCGTCATCATCATCATTCTTTGGAGAGGAGGATGGTTCATCATCAGATAAGTCGATGGCTTCTTCATCTTCAGCTTCAGACTCAGATTCTTCAGCTTCTTCTTCGAGTTGCTCCCCCTCAGATACAGAGGTAAGCTTCTCGGTTCCCTCAGGGATTTCATCTCCCTGAGGTCCAGCGGTTGTGTCTTCTTTTGTCTTCTCACCCTCTTCAGCAAGGGTGAGGTCTTCAGTCTTCTCCCCCCTGATAGATTCATCATGGGGAAGGTCTTCAGCGCTCTTCTCCCCCCCCCCCCTCCCTTCCTCATGATGAGTGTGGGAGGAATGGGAAGATTCATCAGCTGGTTTGGGTTCCCTGTCTTCTTGGCCAGGGATCCCCACACAAATTTCAATCGTTGTTAGTCTGTTTTCTAGACCAGAAATAGCAGGATTGATCTTCACGAGTTCAGCACGATCCGCCGTAGTAAAATGCTCAGGTGCAGGAGGAGGGGCGGTCATGTTGTGCAGGATCTGCTGCATCATTGTCTTCATTGAACCTACGTCAGTCTTTACAGAACTAACGTCAGTTTTTAAGGAACTTACGTCAGTCTTCAAGGAACTGACGTCGGTCTTTACATCAGACACATCTCCTTCGAGTTTTCCAACTGATGTCTTCAGCGTTGTGACCTCGCTGGACATGGAGTGAACTGAGGTTTTAATAGAGAGGTAGTCTGTGTAGATGTCAGCGAGAACTTTGGCAAAGTCGCTGAGAGATTTATCAACCTTCTCCAAGTCAGCTCTGGAGGCATTCTTTTCCACCACTGTTGTCAGCTTTGTAAGATTCTATGTCTCCCAAATTAGGACCTGCAGGAGGATTGGTGAATTCATCAAAATCTCGGTGTCCTGAGAAAAGTTCCATGTCGTCAGCGAGAGTGCGTGTACGCATGGTCATCTCTGCAGGTCCTACTTCCATCATTCCTTGAAGAGTGTCAGCTTTAGCTTCTGGAGGAATGACAGGTGGTTCAGTGACAACTGGATTAGAGTCCAATTGAGTGGAGGGAGGAGCGAAGGTTGAGAATGTTGGTTGGGTGCGGAGTTCAGCGTTGGATCCGCTGAGAATCACTTCTTCAGTCTGTGGAGTGACTGAAGGAGGTTGGGTAGGTTCCAAGTTTTTAACATCGGCGTTTAGAGACGCTGAAGCTGGTATGGAATGGGTGGCTTGTTCAGCTGTGGCAGAGCATACCACTGAACGTTCCTTCAGCTCTTCGAGATGAGCTGAGGAGTCTTCAACAAGAGATTGCTGGGGTTGCTCCTTGGTTCTTTTAGTTCTTTTGGAACTAAGTTGGGTAGAAGAGTGTTTCCTTTTATGAGAATGAATGGAGGTTGTAGCTTGGGTATCAGCGATGGGTTTGTCCGCTGAAGGAGCTGCAGAAGTCGAAGAAGTGGGGTTGAGAAGAGTTAAAAGTGTAGAAAGACGTACCTCGTTTTCCACAGGTTTGAAGTCGAGAACCTTAGGGCCAACCTGAGAGAGTTTCAGGTCACCCTCTTTTGGGTAGCTGTCCTTCAGGCCTGTTTGGAAGACGGCGCTGATGAATCGAGGATACGGAACCCATGGAGATCGGTCAGCGGCGGAGTCTACTCTGAGTACCAGATCATCGTAGATTATCGATGCCCAGTCTATATGTAGACCTTTCAGCAAAGCATATCCCATTGCTTGCTGAGCTTGAGCGGCTTGATCAGAGGAGCCGGTCTTTGCAGTCATGCAGCTGATTAAATGAGCGAAGATGAAATTCATCTCGCTGGGCATTTTAGATTTCTTGATGAGGGTCAGCTTCTTCTCAGGTTTCTTGTCCCTCCCAGTTTCCCAAACATAGCCCATTGCATCGAAGAATGCAGTGATGGCTTCCCTATCTGAGTGTTTCTTGTGGTCAGGGAGAGGAACAAAAGGTTTTTCTTTTGAGGCTGTGGGAAGGCTCAGGGCTTTGCGAATAATGGCAGGGGTGATCTTCATTGTGCCATAATCAGTATCACAGAGGATACAGTCGATTGTCATTGAGGAGTCTTTGGTTGATGGTAGCTGAGAGTGTCTGGCAGAATACCAGAATTGAGATACCAGTAGCTGATGAAAATTTTGTTTTCCAGTTTCTTTTGAGAATAAGGATTCTGGAAAAACGTATGAAGAACAAGTTTAAGATTTTGCATTTAAACTTGAAGAACAACCATGAAAGGTTGTGTTCATAAAACCATGAAAGAAATGATTTCATTTGAAAAAGTTCTTTTGTTTGATCTTGTAAAAACAAAGAGAAGATCATTAACAAGTTTGAAGAAACAGGTAAAATAAAAGAAATATTAACCTGGTTCGTTGAAGAAGAAGAAGTTCTTGAAAATTTGAGAGCCCAAAAGCAACAGTGAATTTTCGTTTTCTTGCTTGGAGGAGAAGTTCGCGTAAAAGAGAAATATAAACCCAGAATGTGTTTATATAGTGAGATTAGAGAGAGATAAAAACTTGAGCGGGAAAGTTTTTCATCATGACACGGACACATGTTTGCATTTGATTGGATGGTAAACGAAACGTGCAAACGTGTGTCAGAAAAAAGAACGTGTCGGGGCTTATCCGTTGCAATGACGTCACAACTGTCCTTTCATATTCTAGGATGTCTCTGAGGTTTTGAAAAACTCAGGGACACTTTTGAAAACATGAAGCACTGAATAGAAATATCAGTGTTGGTTTTAGAAATTTCAAAGTATCGTTGATTAAGAAAGAGATATTCAGCGATGCAATTTCTTTTGAAATCTTGCATTTACATGCGATTGTCAGTGAGAGAAAAACATACCTTGATATCAGCAAATAAAGTTTATTCAGAGAGAAGATGATAGAATAGGTTATACAAGTTGATTTTATCCTATCGCTGATCAAATGTGAACCGCTGAAGATTTTACTCTTCAAAGTTCAGCATTCCAAGCTCGCTGATGAGAAAGTTGAATCTTGTCTCATCAAGAGGTTTGGTGAACAGATCAGCTAACTGATAGTCAGTTGGGATAAAGTGAAGCTCTATATCACCATTCATCACATGATCTCTGATAAAATGATACCTGATTTCGATGTGTTTTGTCTTTGAGTGAAGCACTGGATTGTTGGCTACAGCGATGGCACTTGTGCTGTCGCAATAGATTGGAATATTTGAGAGATGTAGGTCATAGTCCAGTAGTTGATTTCTCATCCACAAGACCTGAGAACAACAGCTTCCAGCGGCTACATACTCAGCTTCAGTTGTGGAGGTGGACACTGAGTTTTGCTTTTTACTTGTCCAACTCACCAGCTTTCCACCCAGGAGCTGACAGCCTCCTGTGGTGCTTTTCCTATCCAATTTGCAACCTATAAAATCACTATCTGAATAGGCGATTAGATCGAACCCTGAGTCTTTGGGATACCAAAGACCTAGATTCGCAGTACCCTTAAGGTATCGAAAAATTCGCTTTACAGCGGTCATATGAGATATCTTAGGTTCAGCTTGATATCGTGCACACAAACAGGTTGCGTACATAATATCGGGTCGGCTAGATGTAAGATACAAAATAGAACCGATCATCCCACGGTACAGCGTGACATTAACAGGAACACCATTAGTATCCTTGTCTAGTGTCAGCGGTGGTGCCATAGGGGTTTTCATAGCTGAACTCTGAGTTAAATCGAATTTCTTCAGCATATCTTTAACATGCTTTCCCTGATTAATGAAAGTTTCTTTTTCATTTTGCTTTATCTGAAGACCAAGGAAATATGTTAGTTCACCCATCATGCTCATTTTATACTCATCTTTCATTCTATCAGCGAAACGAGTACAAAGATCAGGGTTAGTAGAACCAAATATAATGTCATCAACATATATCTGAACAAGAATAATATGACCTTTTACTTTCCTGAAGAAAAGAGTCTTATCAATTTTACCACGCTCAAATTGTTCAATATGGAGATAAGTGGAGAGAGTGTCATACCATGCACGTGGAGCTTGCTTTAAGCCATAAAGTGCCTTATCCAGTTTATAAACATAACCTGGACGCTTAGGATCTGAGAATCCCGGAGGTTGTTCCACATAGACTTCTTCATTCAGCTTTCCATTTAGAAATGCTGACTTAACATCCATCTGATATACTTTGAAGTCTTTGTGTACAGCGTATGCTAAGAATAGACGAATAGATTCTAGTCTTGATACTGGAGCAAATGTTTCGTCGTAATCTATGCCTTCCTCTTGTCTATATCCCTGAGCAACAAGACGAGCCTTGTTGCGGGTTACAGTTCCATGTCCGTCCAACTTGTTTCGATAGACCCATTTAGTGCCTATCACGGTCTTGTCACTTGGTCTTCGAACAAGTTTCCAAACTTTGTTTCTTTCGAATTTAGTCAGCTCTTCTTGCATGGCGCTGACCCAGTTTGGATCTTTGAGGGCATCATCTACTTTCTTTGGTTCAGTCAGATAAATAAAGTTAACAAATAAACATATATTACCTGCACTTCGTCGAGTCTGAACACCAGCGTTTGGATCACCAATAATTTGATCAATTGGGTGATTTACAGTCCATCGTTGAGTCGGAGCATGAGACGCTGACTCAAACTGAACTGGAGGAGCTGAAGATGAGGCTTCAGCAGCTTCTTGAGTATCAGCCAAGAGAGGAATGGGTGCAGTTGTCATTATATTCACTGATTGCTGAGAAGTAGATGGAATGTCTGAGACATTTGGTTTAGAAGCAGGTATAGTGTTTAAAGGAACAGCTGAGACCCAAGATGTTTCAGCTTCACTATTCTGCATATTTGGAATGATAGTGGGACTATCATCTTCAACTGTACGAGTATTAGTGGAAATTTCTTCTGAATCACCTAGATGAGAAAACATCCATTGATTCAGTTCTTCAGTATCAGCGGACGGTTTAGAGTTCGCTGAACGGGATTCGTCAAACGTGACGTGAATAGTTTCTTCTACAGTTTGTCTTCTTCGATTGAAGACTCTGAAGGCTTTGGAGATTGAAGAATATCCAAGAAAGATTTCATCATCAGCCTTAGGATCAAACTTTCCAAGGGCATCTCTGTTGTTCAGTATGAAACACTGACATCCAAAGATGTGAAGAAAGCTGATTGAAGGCTTTCTCCCATGAAAAAGTTCATAGGCTGTTTTATTGAATCTTTTGACTATCAGCGACCTGTTTTGTGTAAAACAAGCAGTGTTGACAGCTTCTGCCCAAAACTGAGTAGGCAGGTGAGAATCGCTGAGCATTGAACGAGCAGCTTCAATAACTGTTCTATTTCTTCTTTCAGCGACTCCATTTTGTTGCGGTGTTCTCACTGATGAAAAATTGTGAGAAATACCCTTACTCTCAAAGAAGGAATCAAGAGAATTGTTTTTGAATTCAGTCCCATGATCACTCCTTATTGAGTGAACGGTCAAGTTGTTCAGGGTTTCCATCTTCCGAACAAAGGTGATGAGTTCTTCAGGGGTGTCACTCTTGGAACGGAGAAACATAACCCATGTATAATGAGAGAATTCATCAACTATGACCAGTGTATATTTCTTTCTAGCGATGGATTGTTTGTTAACATGGCCAAACAGATCCATATGGAGAAGTTGTAGAGGAGATGACACTGAGGAGACTTGCTTTGACTTAAAGCTTGCTTTGGTCTGCTTCCCTTTCTCACACGCTGAACATAAGGACCCTTTTGCGTATGAGTGCTGAGGTAGACCAGTGACTAACTCTTTTGAAGAAAGAGTGTTCAGTGTCTTGAAATTCAGATGAGAGAGCCTCTTATGCCATAGCCAGTTGACATCAGATGAGGCCTTTGAGAAGAAACAGGAGTTCTCAGTGGTTATTGAGTCCATGTTTATTACATAAACATTTTCCAAACGATAACCGCTGAGAGCTATATTCTCCTTTTTGTCAGTGACAAAGCAGGATTCCTTAGTAAAGATTACTTTGTTATCCTTGTCGCAAAGCTGACTGATGCTTAAAAGATTATGCTTCAGCCCTTCAACATATGCGACTCTTCTGAAGGTTGTTGTACCATTAGAGAGTACACCAAACCCTCGGGTATGTCCTTTTCCATTTCCACCGAAAGTCACAGAGGGACCCTTCTCTTCCTTGTATTCAGCGAGCAGGCTTTTCTTTCCAGTCATGTGTCTAGAGCATCCGCTATCGAGATACTAGATACCCTTCTTAACTTGCATTGCAAAGGAAGATTAGTTTTTCTTGGGTACCCACTTAACCATGTGTACACGTTTGTCAGTGGAAGTAGTTGGAATGGAAGGTTCTGCAATCTTCGCAGCATTTGAAGATTCAGCTTTGTCAGTCTTCACTTTGGTTAATTTCTTAACCTCAGTGGTCTTCTTTGCCTTGGGGGCAATGATCTTCACCTTAGCTATCTTTTCAGCTTTGGTGGCTGTGGGGCACTTACTAGCAATATGATCAGTGAGTCCACAGTGATAACATTTCCTATAACTAAAAGTTCTAGGACCATTTGAATGTTGAGCTTTAGATTTTGAATTAGAAGTACCAGCACCAAGTAAGCTGTTGGCTTTTGAAATGGGAGGAACATTCAGTTCTTCGGATTTCTTACCAGAGACATCCACTCTGATTCTAGGAGTAGATCGCTGAATAGATCCACGCTGAGTAGATCCAGAGATCTGATTCCTTGATCCAGAGGAATGAATCACTAAAGCTTTAGAAGCATTTAGCTTAGGTACTAAGGTACCCTTCTGAGGATTTTGGTTAATAGCAATTCCTTTACCTTTATCTTTAAAGACAGAGGTAGGTTTTGAATAAACCATTTTCTCTTTACCTTTTGAAGAGGTAGAGATTTCCTCAGGGATAGGCGGTCTAGACGAGGAACACTGAGAGGTTGAGGTATCAGCGACTGAGGATACGAAAGTTCCAAATAAGAGCATGGAACGATTAGTGGTTGGTTCTAGAGTATCAGCTTTGTAACCAAGACCACGTTTATCACTCAGGGGAATCTGAGACTTAATTATCTCAATGATCTTTGTTGAGGAATTATACCATCCATCAACAGTAGCTTTTTCAGCTCTTAATGCAGCGATAGCTTCTTCGCGCTCGATTTTGACTAGCTGATTTAAATGCACTTGATCTTTAAAATATTCTTCAATTTTAGAAAGATTTTCTACTTGAAGGTGACAGTTTTTAAGCTATTCAGTGAGATCAAGGTTTTGATTTTAAACTATAGTTTTGCCATTCATGGCTTCATATAAACTTCTAGTCAAGAGATCGATTTTACGAAGACTATCAGCTTCATCAATATTTGCAATATTTGTAAAGAAGGAAGGTGATACCTGAATAGCAGAGGTTGAAGTGGAGGGAATGTCTGAACTTTCTTCCTCATCTTCAATCTTTGCCATAAGACAGAGATTGGCTTCATCATCTTCAGAGTCAGATGATGATTCTTCTTCATCAGAAGCAGCCCAATCATAGTTGGCCATCAGGCCTTTGCCTTTCTTCTTGAAGCTTTTCAGCTTCGCATACTTTTCTTTCAGCTTGGCGTATTTGTCATCTTTATTCCTGGGAATAAAGGATTTCTTGGGAAACGCTGAGTTTCTCGAAACTTTCTTAGACCTGCACTCGTTAGCGAAATGTCCAATCTTTTTGCAGTTAAAACAAGTAGCAGTAGCCTTATCAACAGGAGCTGATGATCTTGGCTTGTCTGTAATGGAAAGAGGTTTGTTCTTTCTGAACATTTTCTTTTTGGCGAATCTCCTGAAGTTTTTAGTGAGGAGAGCCAAAGATTCATCATCATCTGAAGAGTCAGAATCTGATGACCTTTCAGAGTTACTCTCCAACTCAGTGATAGTGACCGAGGGTCGCTGAGTGGAAGGTTCCTCTGAGATTAAAGAAACAGAGGTGCTTTTGGAATCTTTTACAAGATTCTTCTTAAGATGACTCGATTGCTCATGATTCAGCATCGTGCCATATAAGGTAGAAAGGTCATTGATCTTAGATCCTTTGACAGCTTGAGACACATAGAATAACTGTCCCAGCTTTCAGGTAAACATTCTAAAAACTTTGTCAAGACTTCAAAGTTAGAATATTCCTTACCAACAGTTTTTAGATCTATTAATAAACAATTAAAATGTTGGTGAACTTCAGAGAGAGTTTCATTCTTACCACAAATGAAACTTTCGTACTGTCTTACCAGGTTGATCTTTCGAGAGTCCTGGACTTCAGAAGTACCTTCATACTGAACACATATTGTGTCCCACATGGCTTTTGAGGTTTTCAGGTTCATGACGGAATGGTAGACTTCGTCAGGAAGAGCCATGGATAGTATGGATCGGGCTTTGGTGTCGATAGCCACTTTCTTCTTATCTTCGTCAGTCCACATATGAACTTCCTTAGGTATCAGCCTTTCTGGAATAGCAGGTCTATTCTCAGCGGCTGGTACTGCAGCATCAATTCTTACAGGAATATATGGGCCGTTTTCAAGATAGTAAGGCATAGTAGGGTCTACACCTTCTAAGAAGAGAATCATCCTATTTTTCCATAGATTAAAATTATCTCTGGAGAATCTAGGGGGTTTTGCAAGAGAACCATTGTCGATATAGTTTGTGTTTGTGTTGGTGGCCATTTTCAGAAATAGCAAGGAAGAGAAATCTTAGTATAGATCAGATCTTGTTTATGAGATTAAACAAATCTGCTCTGATACCACTTGTTGGTCCCGAAGGGCTATACAAGTTTGTAGAAGGGGGGTTGAATACAAAAACACAGATTTTACTTTTCTAAATTGTTTATTGATAAATCATTAACAATTTACAGCTTGTTGCGGAACAAGATTAAGGATAAACCTAAATCTAAACAAGTTGGAACACTAAGTTTCTTGCACTAAGAAAGAGAAGGAAATTACTAATAATAACCTATCTCAAGATAAGAAGGATGAACTTGTCCAGAGTTAGCAAGTTACTTCAAAATGAAGTGAGTTCTTCTTCTTATATATTGCATGCATTTAATGCATGGCAGTTTACACTTTACACATGGCAGCAGCTCATTGGTTGTATGTCATTGACCTTTGTTGACAACCTTAGTAGCCGCATGTTTGAACAGTGTAGTATCAGAGTGGTTGTACGATTTCAGACAATAGGAGGTTCTTTTCTGACATATCGTACGGAGTCGTGCAAGGGTGGTTAAGACAAAAGTAATTTGTACGGAGGACTTCATGATCAGCTTTTCGTTGATTCAGCGGTTTATCATTCTATATCAGCGAATGATAAAGTTCAGCGATAGCTGAAGTCTTGTACTTGATACTTCACGTTGAATGGACAAATCTAAGTCTTCGCTGATCCGCATCAGTTCATTAGGAGACTTGCCGCTGGTTCTTGAGCTTGATCTTCGACTTCAGCGTAGAACCTATGTTGACGTGAAACTTGTCTTCAGAGATCATAAGTAAACAACTAACTTATCAGCGATCACCATAAGTACTGAACAGACTCAGAGTATTATGGTGAACAGTGTTCGCTGAATGTTTAATCTAAAGAGCGAGAGTTCCTATCAGCGGTACTGTAAGATCTTAGTACTTATCAGCGATAGTGAAACTCTGATACATATTGTTTACTTACAATTTTCACTAAGTATATAAGAGAGGGTCATTATCAAATCACTGAGGGTTTGGATCAACAGGACAACACAACAATCCGGACACTATCCGGTAAATCGTTTCATCCGGAAACTAAGGAAAATAGGACTTACCCGGTTAATCGATTCATCCGGATACCTGCAAGAAAACTATCGGACACTAATAACACATTATCCGGACACTACCCAAGAAACTACCGGACACATTCATGTCATCCGGAAACCACTGACTGTTTATCCCCTTTTCACCCAGAAATCGACTGAATCATTAACAGTTATGTAATTGACTATTCTAATCCGATAGAAACCTTCTAATAACAATTACACACATAAATTGTAAAGGAACATACCTTAATACCTCTTCAAAGCACACCAAATGATGTCTTAACCACAAAACTCTTTCTTTTCTTCTTCTTAGCTCCAAGAACACACACACATACACTTCAAACTGATATTTTCTGATTGTGAAATATCTGATTGTCTAAAGGGATAATATCTATCCATATTTACCACTTTAATCCTTTAACTATCCACTAATGACCAAAAGACCCCTAAACTTATAAATTAACCCAAACTTACCCTAAACATTAATTATATAATTAAATAAATTTAACGGAACTAACATTTAACTAACGAACTTACCCGGGGTATTACAACACTAATGAGAAACAATGGATCAATTCCCTTCTAAAGTACAGTTCATGAGTTGTTTTGGGATTAAAAGTGATTAAGGGTCCAAATTCCTTCTTAATGAACTCTAATGGATCTTAATCGGCTTAATCGATTCTTATTTAACTTGATTGGGCCTTGATGGGCTTTAACGATTCTTAATGAACTTTAATGGGTTTTCATGGGCACTTAATGAAACGTATTGGGCCTTTATTGGGCCTTTGTGGGTTTGAGTGTCTCTTAATGAACTTGATTGGGCCTTGATTGATTTCAATTACTCTTAATGAACTATAATGGTCATTGACGAATCATATTTGACTCAATAGGTATTAATGAACCTTATTGGGCCTTTGTGGGTTTGAGTGGCTCTTAATGAACTTGATGGGGCTTCATGAGCTTCAGTAGCTATTAGTGAACTATATTGGATCTTGATCAACTTCGATGGCTCTTAATGAACCTTATTGGTTCTTTATGAGTTTGAGCGACTCTTAATGAACTTGATCGGGTCTTGATTAATTCCAATTACTCTTAATGAATTGTAATGGTCCTTGACGAATCATATTTGACTCAATGGTTGTTAATGAACCGTATTGGGCCTTTGTGGACTTAAGTGACTCTTAGGGTGCGTTTGGTACGCAGACTGGATGGGAAGGGACGGGACAAAAATAAATAGTCCTATGTTTGGTGCGCCGTGGGACAAAAATAAGATAGGACAACATGGGACAAAAATGGGTTTACGTGGGACAAAACTTAAAAAAATTGTTCCGCCAAAAAAGGTGGAACAACATGAGACTAAATATCAAAATTACAATACTACCCTTACATCAAAATCTGGAGACTTAAACCTAAACCAAAAACATATCCAACCATCGTCGCCTCCATGTTCTTTAATTGCCTCATCTTCTTTGATTCTTGCTTTGAGTTCATCCATATTCTTTCTAGAATATCGACCTCAACATCTCATTCAAATCGATTTTCATCTGACTTCGATTTCCTTCGTATGGTTCAAATCGATTTCCAGAATATAGAGCCCTTCGATTTCATTTGAAGATTTCGATGATTTCGATTACCTTCTAACTTCGATTTTTAAGATTTCGATTTTTTCTAACTTCGATTTTGAAGATTTCGATTTCGTTCTGACTTCGATTTTGAAGATTTCATTTTAAAGATTTCGGTTTGAAGTTATATTTCGATTGGAAGTTTTCGATTTCTAGATTCAGTTCATGTGAAGACTTCAATGCTACAAGTTATATGCATTGTTCTAAAAGGCTCGCCGCAACAGCCGTCATGGCGCACCGTGGCTTAAAGCTTGTGCCTCACGCCACGTTATGTCTGTGGCATGCCATGGCCCAATGTGCGGTCTTTTGTGACATGATATTTGATTTTTCTTTACGTTTTTAATATCTTATGTCCTAGTTTTTTATATATGACCCAATTTAACTTTGTTTATTATCATTGAATCATCGAGTAATACTACAAAACATATGTTTTTATATATAATATAGAGATTTTCCGCCATAAGTCACGCCTTGATAAACGTCGTGGATCCTAAGGCTTAAGTCTTGGCCTCGCCGCCCCGCCACGCCACGCCTCACGCTATTTAGAACATTGGTTATATGTCATATTCCGATTTTGATTACGTGTTGTATTTGATTTTGAAGATTTCAATTTCATTCTGACTTCGATTTTGAAGATTTTGGTTTGAAGTTTCCACGAGTTATATATCATATTTCGATTTAAAGTTATATGTTGGTTTACATATTCTTATGAAGATTTCAATTTCAATTTTGATTTATATGTAGATTTGAAGTTATATTTTGATTTCGATTCCATATTATATACCATAATTACTTGGGTTTTACATATAACAACATTTAAGGGTAATTTGGTAATTTTGATAGTTTTGCTAACGTAAAACAAATAGCTAGTCCAATCTGTTCTAGACTTACCAAACGTAGGACAAACAATTAGTCCCGTCCAGTCTTGTCCCATACAGTCTACAAACCAAACGCTACCTTAATGAACTATATCTGTAGGACCTTGATGGACTTTAGCGACTCTTAATAAACTCTAATGGGTCCCGATGGGTCGTATCTTACGGTGTGATTGTAAATGAATTGTATTGGGCATTCACGGGTCAAGCTTCATGACACCAATGTTTGACTGGTTATATATACGTGTATGTTGTTATTAGGTCGTATTAGAGTCGGTTGTTGTTATTGAACTCTATTGGATCTTAATGTGCGTTAATGAACTATATTGAACATTGATCAACTTCGATAGCTCTAATGAACTGTATGGGCCTACATGGCTTTCATCGGCTATTATATGTATTGGCCTTAATTAGTTGTCGTGTGTGGTAACAAACTGTAGGGTGGTAATCAAAAGAGAACTATAAAAATTGTTAAACTTGCGAAAAGTGAATAAATACACGTGCACTTTTTAACATATGTTTGTGTTTAAATCGTGAAAAAATATATTTTTAGATATTTAAATATATATAATATATTTCTTTAACTTTTGAATTGTAATAACCAGGTATTTTATCTAATTTAAAATTGGAATTTTATAAGTCTTTATGTAGCGTTTTATGAAGTTAAGAAATTAAGGGATAAGTTTTTATTGTATAATAGAAGCTTAGGGGTGTGTTTTGTCAAGTGAAGCAAGTTTAGGGTTTAGTTGGTATTTTACCCAATCTCTTTAACTCACAAACCGACTCAGTAGTTTAAGTATAGGAAATATCTCATTTGGGATTTAATAGCAAAACCCAAATAGTGTGTGTGTGTGTGTGTGAAATTGTTCACGGCAGAGAGAAAGAGAGAGAGAAGAAGAACCGTAGAAAAAGAAGAAGAAGGATACTCAGCTGAGATTTTTTTTTGGTGCAGTAAATCCAAGAGGTAATCTTCTTATTTAACTCTCTTTTATGAGAATTAGGTTTCATTTGAATTTTGAAGTGGGTTTAGGTAATTTTAGATGAATTGGTGAATTTTAGTTACAATTTAGGGTGTTAAATGGAGTTTAGAACGTTTCTGTGCAAATCTGGGTAAAAGATGGATTCTTGATTTTGAACTGAACTTTCTGGAAAAATGACGATGAACAGTATTTTTGCGAAAAGTAGGAATTCGCAAGCCTTGGTTGCGAAAAGTCCACTTTTCGCAGGTAGCTAAAACGCAAGTGAGGTTTTCGTTTCTGTTGGTTACGAAAAGTAGGGAACTCGCAACTGTGGGTTGCGAGAAGTGAGGTTTTCGCATCTGTTGGTTGCGAAAAGTGAGGAACTCGCAACTGTAGGTTGCGAAAAGTAAACTTTTCGTAATAGTGGGTTGCGAAAAGTTGGGTTTTCTTGTTTATGTGTTAAAGAGTATGTATACTTTAATTTGTTTCAGATACTAAGGATCTGGGTTAAAAGATAATCTATTTTGAAGAAAGTTTGAAGGACCTTTGCTAAAAAGATCAGGTGAGTTTTACTTTAAAAAGTATTTTACTGGAATGCTTTATGTGAATAACGACTGTTTGATAAAAGGTATGAATATGTCATACGTGGGTGATTATAATATATTGAGATATTATAATTACGTGAGTATTATATGAAAATATAATACGTGGCCGGGCTTTGGACCGGTGTGTTAAAATTGGCTCGCAACCAATTGATATTGGCCATTGGTGGAGGGATAAGGTGGAATGAGATAGGTATGATGCATAAATCTTAGTTGGTATTAATTTACGTGTGATGTATGTGTATTTATATAAAGAGTGTTTTATATAAATGAATTTTAATAATTTACAAATGTCAGGGATTTACTCACTAGACCCTTAGGTCTAACCCTCATTTTCTGTTTTAAAAATTTTGTATTCCAGGTGATGGTTCCAGTAAGAACAAGTAAATAGAATACTTGTTGGCTAGCTTTTGAGAAGATGATCATCATGATGCTATGGATGCTTTTGTATTTATAATTTTTGTTATTACTATGTAACTTAGAGTGGATCAAGTTGTAATGAATTTTTTTATGCTCAGACTTTAGATGGGACAAAATGTGAAATATGAAGTACTTTGTTGTAAATATGTTATGGATTATATGTTATATGTATATTTTGTTATCGGGTTGTTACATGAATTTTAATAAGTTTAAATAAAAATTAAAAATTCGGTCAGTAATCCGTCGCTAATTACCGACGGATTATTTAAATTTATTTAAATACAAGTTTTGAAAAGAAAAATAAAATAATTCGTCGGTAATCCGTCAGTAATTAGCGACGGATTACCGACAGATTGCTTATTACTTATTATTATTATTTTTTAATAAATTAACCCATCATAAATCCATCGCTAATTACCACTCTTCTAAAAGGCTCGCCACGACAGCCGCCATGGCGCGCTGTGGCTTAAGGCTTGTGTGTCACGCCACGTTATGCTTGTGGCACGTCATGGACAAACGTGCGGTCTTTTATAGCGCAATACTTGATTTTTCTGTACGTTTATAATGTCTTATTTGCTAGTTTTTAATATATAAACCTAACTTAACTTGGTTATTGTCATTGACTCATCGATTAATAGTACAAAACATATGTTTTTATATATGATATAGAGATTTGTCGCCATAAGTCACGCATTAATAAACGTCATGGCACGCCATGGCTCCTAAGGCTTGAGGCTTGGCCTCGCCGCCACGCCACACGTCACGCCATTTAGAACCTTGCTAATTACCAACGGATTTAAATTTGTCGGTAATTACCAACGGATTTCCGACGGATATAATTTTATTATTTTTTTAAATTAAATTTGTCGGTATTTTTGGTGAAATTTGAGTTTTTCTAATAGTGTGATTAGACCCGTCGGATAACATAATATCCGCAAAAACATCGGAAACTAACGTCTCGTTTTCCATTGATTCGACAAGCAATTGATCATCCATTGTATCCATCGTATGAAACATCAAAAAATCTCTTAATTCGGTAGAAGAACACAAAAATGGTAATTGAGAAAAACAAAAACAAAAAAACCGCACGGATTGCAACAAAGTAATAGAAAATAATAATTTATTCATATCGTTTCCTAAAATAAAGTAATCATCGAAATAAAAAATGTAAACGAAAATAGAGAAAAATAAAAAAGACAGTGTTACCCTTTACGTAGAGAGTTAATTGAAAAGAAAATAAAATGTGATCAACGGTTGAGATTAAGTTACAAAGTTCACAACATAAAAGTGGTTTACAAAATATGATCTCTCTCTCTATATATATATATATATATATATATTTTTTGGGAATATATATATATATATATATATATATATATATATTGTTTTAAGGGAAAACCTAAAAAAGTGGAAAGCTGAGGAAACACCTGGTAGCATTTTATTTGGACGGTATGCACTTGTGCATACAAATAAATTAAGTTGTTTTTTGGTTTTATGCACATATGCATTATGCATTATGCACGTGTGCATATTACAAATTACTTGTATGCGCAAGTTCATATCGTCCAAGTCTACCAGTGTGTTTCTCAGTTTTCTATTTTTTGAGGTTTTCCTTTGAACCTTACCCTATATATATATATATATATACACTTAGTTTTTTAACTTGGTTTTCAAAATTTCGATCTCGTGTATATTCACATGCAAACATATTCATTATAATATTTTTGCTATATTATACAGAAGTTACAACTTATTAACCACAAGGGTGGTGGCGTGTTGGCAAGGGCTTGGGAGATGTGGTGGAATATCTCATTCACCCCGGGTTCGAGTCCATGCGTCAGCATTCTGTGGCCAGGCTTAGTCTCAGACGGTCGTTTTGTTTGTTTGTTTACAAATTGCCAAGGATGTAGTCTAGGCAAAGCCTAGATGAACCTTATCCAAAAAAAAGTTACAACTTATTAACATGTTTGAATTCGATAAAACTAACTCATAACCGACTGATAAACATGTTCAAATTTAAGATAAGCGTTAAACCCTAGTAATACGGTAAAATACTTCATAAAACTGTAAGCAAAAAAATAGTATCTCACTCTCTTAAAACCATATAAATCAATAAAATAAAAGCGAGACATAAAATAGAGATGTTTTACACTACATTGGATAGATACACTTCTAGTTTTATTAGAACGATACTATTCGCATATGATTGTATTATTGTTGATTAACTTTTAGGATTGAACTTGGACATTCTTGTGCATCTAATTTAGGTCATTAGTGACAAAAGATTACATCATATCATGTGAGCCTCATCATGAATAGAGACTCCCAAAATGGGCTGGAAGTAGGACCGGGGCGGGAACCGGTCGAGACCGATAATCTGGTCCCCGTTATGTTTTTTACTAAAATTCAAGGCCCGCCTAGGACCCTTCTTACTGGCCCTGTTATACGTTAGGTCATTCTTTAAAAATAAATTAAGTGTTTCAAGATTTCTACAATATTTTCATGTTTTTTACAAATAAGTTCAATTTCTCAATTAAGGTTTAAAGTTCTTATTTGAAGTTTTTTTTCCAAATATTTCAATAGTAATTTTCAAAAATCCTAATTATAAAAGTATGTACGATATTTTTGTGTAAAAAAGGTTTTAAAAAACTATTTAAAGTGTATTTGAATTACCTAATTAAAGATTTTAAAGTATATTTCAATAAGATATTGTAGAAAAAGGAAAATCTTCTAACAATTTTTTTACATATATTCAAAATTGATTTTTGATTAAAAAAAAGTGGGACCGATTTGATCCGATCGGGGCCGGAATAATGACCACTTGTTTTTGGTAAGGATCGAGAGTAATTACATTGAGACCGGTTTTTCAACACATGAAGCAACATTCATATTAGGGTTGTTTATCGGTTGACATCCAGTGGAAGTGAGGGGAATCGAACCGATCCAATCATCTATTGGATGTTGAATTTTTTCAATCGAACTGCTCCAGTCATCCATTGGATATTGAAATTTTCCAATCCAATGGATGATTGAATCAGTTCGGTTCAGTTCCATCCATTGGATATTCTTGTTGGATATTCTTATTGGATATTCCTGTTGGATATCCATTGGATCAGATTGTATATCAGCAAGATATTCTTATTGGATATCCATTGGATCCATCCAACATCCAATGGATGATTGGATCGGATCCATTCAATGTGTTAATTTAATCCAATTTTCTAACAATGAAATAAACTGATTAATCACTTTTAATGTGTTAAAACCAAAACAAGTGATACTAAGAATTCAAAAACCAACATAAAACAAATTCAGCTTTAAGCAAATTGCAAACAAATTAATAGAATGATAGTTAGATGGTAATTGGATGTTGGTCGGTTCGGTCGGTTCTAGACGGTCATCCATGAACTGACCAATCTAAAGTGGATGTTAAATTTTCAATCCAATCCAATTACATATAAATTTCCAATTATGATTGCGATCGTAATTAAACCGATTGATTCCTATTGGGAAATTAATTGATTTGCCCTTAGTTGACTGACTCTTCACTCAAATGCCCTATCTCTCTCCCAAATTACAAAAATACCTTGAAAATCCGTGGGTTAAGCCGTGGCCCACGGATTATGTTTCAAAAAGCCCACATTCAACCCTCATGATCTGTGGGCCAATTAAAAAGATCTGTGGGCCTTGTAAATTCATCCGTGGTGGATGATTTTTGGTGATTTTTGATTGTTTTCAATTGCAATTTACACTTTCAATTGCAATTTAATTAAAATACGTTAAAAAAATACGTTTTAATTTTAACAAGTTACACCATTATAATTGTCTCTTCGATACGTTCGAAATGAGCCTAATATTGAATATTTTTTGATTTATATATTTTAATATATATCATATATACTACATAACTTTTTTTTAATATTTATAATTCATACCCTTATAGTTAATTATTTAATTTATGGTACATCTCTTATTTTTTTCAATTTTGTTTTACACTCCTATCGCATTAACATAATAATCATATATTAACTAATTCATTAAATCGTTTTAAATTATTATTATTTGTATGTGTTTATAGATATCGTGAATGGCAATAGGACAAGGCAATTGAAAACAAGTATAGGGGTTGAAAGTGTAAATTGCAATTGAAAACAATCAAAAATCACCAAAAATACCAAAATCATCCACCACGGATGAATTTACAAGGCCCACGGATCTTTTTAATTGGCCCACGGATCATGAGGGTTGAATGTGGGCTTTTTGAAACATAATCCGTGGGCCACGGCTTAGCCCACGGATTTTCAGGGTATTTTTGTAATTTAGGAGAGAGATAGGGCATTTGAGTGAAACCTTAGTCAACTAAGGACAAATCAATTAATTTGCCGATTCCTATTGCATTGGTTGACTTTTTAATTATCCTAATTCGTTTCATTTCATGTAATGAATATTTGAGGGGGTGTTTGGGAGTGCTTATATTTTTAACTTATGCTTATTTGCTTATGTGGTGAGGAAAAACATTTTTTAAAAAGTGTTTGTTAAAAATTGAAGATAAAAATGTAATTTGGATAGATAAGGAAATAAGGAGAAGTAAATAAGTAGGTATGAATTGACTTATCAAAAACAACTTATTTGTGGTGAGGAGAAGCAAATAAGCACTTTTGATTTTTTTATATCCAAACACTCCAAACTGCTTATTTGCAGTGGAAAGAAGCTATAAGCAAATAAGTCAAAAATATAAGCACTTCCAAACACCCCTGAATACATCAGGTCCGATGGGGTGGCCCGGGGCAGCAAAGCCCATGGGGGCATCACAGCCCAACAGTCATATAAATAAATAATGCTGGGCTCCGTTTTTGAACCTTTTCCAAAAAAATAAAATAATAAACCTGGCCTGTCGCGGTCGCACTATTCGCTCTCGCATAGTCGTATCTGCCTCAAATCAATCCTCACGAAAACCTCAGCGCTCGCGACCTGCTTCTGGCTCTCGGCTTTCACTCACCACCGGCGTCCGCCCTCTCACTCTCACTCTCACTCGCACGCTCAAAACTTGCTCTCACTGGACCCTCGGCTCTCGATCTCTGCCCTAATCTACGGCCCTAACTCACTTTGCTTCTCTGCCCTAGCTCTATTATCGGCCTGTAGGCTGTAAAGGATCAAGTTTGGAATCTAAAATTTTGGTAAATTCCTGATTCTTTAATCCTATTTTTTTTCATAGATATTTTATGATGAAGTTTTTTTAGATACGTTTATGTCTTGTTCTTTGACTTGATTTTTGATTCAGACTTTATTTTTTATTGTATTTGTTGGTGAAGCTATGATTTAGAATTATTTGATTGCTAATTTGCTTTGTAGTTCATCATTTATCTAGGAAACTGCTAGTTACTCTATAATCATGTCAATTTTGTTAGCAACAATAGTCGCAAACTACCAGTTTTGTTAACCAAAAATATAGTAAGATTGATGATACTTTATGTTATGGTTCCAATCATTAGTTAAATATCCAATGCTACCATTGATGCAAAAAAACATGTGATTTTTGAACCACTGCCCTTACAAATGAACTTTTTTTTCTACAGTTAGTTGAGTTAGGACGTCTTCGATGCACCATGACTTGGAGGATTTGCAAGGGACAGGGTTTGGGGAATAGTATACTGTGTTTTGAGTTAGGTTACTAAGAAATTTGCGATCAAACTATATTTCAGCTATTAATTTGAATGTTGTTTGAAAAAGTCCAATTGATTTAGACGTTGAAGCCAATACTTGTTCCTGTATGTTTTACTATGAGTTTTGATAAAATCACAATCATACATCTTAACAAGAATGGTACACATATAGACACTAAACTCACCTTTCTCTGTGTGTTTATCGTGGGTCTTCCTTCTTTGGGTTGAATTTCCCATAACCTTTATGGTGATTACTGTATGTTACATTCATATATGGTTTTCATCCTAACAAGAATGTTATACAGATTAGAGACACTAAACTCATGTTTCTGTCATTCTGTTTGTCTTTTCCTTTCTTTTGGGGATGAGGCGTCTAACTTGAGCCCTCAAAATCATTTTTGTTTTTGCATATATTGGGGGAATTTTTTGGTTTTTCGCCCTGGGCATTAGAAACCTTAGGACTGGCCAATACATTTATTTTTCCCTGATTTTAACTCTATAGTCATTCAGAATTTCAGATGCATGTAACTAATCAAAAGCCTACCACTTTAGCACTTGTATAAGAGTGCACTGAATACTCAATTGTTCAGTATGGTATAATATAAGATGCATGTCAAAAAGGAAAACACAAGCAAGCCTTATAAGGGCCCTCACGAAATATTTGATTTTAGACGTGTTTCTTTTTGTGTATGTTGTTTTGTTTTAGTGATTTCTGCAACTGTTGATAAGTATTATAGACACTTTTAAGAGGACCATCCTGACTGAAAATCTTGGCTCCGTTCCATCAAGTAAACTCACATGCCAACTCATCTGTAGCTCTCTCTCTCTCTCTGATTTTTAATTCTTTCAAGTTTTAGGTACACAGTTCCTAAAATTATGAGTTTGTGATTGCTTGGGTAGAGTTAGGGGCCGTTTACCAAACGCTTACCTGGGTAAGTTGCTTACCAAGTCACATTACCTACCAGATTTATATGGCAAGGACAAAAAATCTTACCCGGTAAGAGCGAATGTAAGGACTGAGAGTATTACCTGGTAAGTGAGGGCGACGACTCTTACCATGGTTGGCGCTTACCAAGTGAATTGTTGCATACGAAACCGATTTGGTAGACTAAAATCTATACCCGGTAAGTAAGTGATAGTGTTAAATTTTACTGGGAAGCGCTTACCCTTACCCGGGTAAGCATTTGGTAAACGGACCCTTAGTTTAGCTTGATACTATGGAGTTTTAGGATTACCCTTATATATGAAATGAAATCTTGTGAGTAAAGAAAAAAGAACATACGTTCAGAGAGTTGTAACTTCTACACTGGAACACCTATTTCTTTTACAATGTTGGTTATCCCTTTGGATAAATTGTTTTGATCTAACACACGACAGAGAGGATGGAACGGCGATAGACTGAGAGAAAGCAGTACATTGAGGGGTTGATTTGATGATGCGGAAAATATGGCTGAGCCTTACAACCCTTCTATTTTGGCTGAAAAATTTAGCCACTAACTTAATCATTAATCATAAAGAAACAACTGTGTATGACTGAGCAAATAAACTTCCAGTACCATTTAGCCAAAAGTAAACAGCCTGTCAGCCCCTTTGTGATGTATGGGCAAAGAGGCGTGTTTTTTATTTCAAAATTATTCCTAATATTTTTCTTTGGCAATTTAGATGTCAAATATGGTTTTGTTATTTGCTTGTATGGCAGAGTTTTAAGGTAGAAGCTTACTGCAAGTGGTTTTGATGGTAGATTTGTGTAGATTTTATCTTAATGTTAGTTTAGTATGAATCACATGATTTGAGTTCGGGTTACTGAATGGCACATTGCCACTATTGTTTTGGTGACAGGGACATTGAAGAACTAATGGAACGACAAAGGGACAGAAACGGAGATAGGAGTGATGATGAAGATCATAAATATAGAAGGAGAAGAGATGGAGATAAACGTGATAGTCAAGATAGAAGGATCATCAATAAGAGTGATGAAGAAGATATAAATGGTAGGAGGGGTCGAGATAGGAACAGGGATCGGAGGATCGATGATGAAATTGTTAACGATAGGAGAGATAGGTACAGAAAAAGGAGCGATGATGAAGATGCAAACGATAGGAGAAGAGATCGACACAATGATAAAAGGAATGCCGATGATGGGAGCAGAAATAGAAACAGGGATGATATTAGGGGCAGAAATGGAAACAGGGATAGGCGGAGTGACAAAGAGATTGATGCTGAAGAAGTTGGTGAAGTTAGGAAAGCGGAGAAAAAGCATGAGGAAAGGAGTGACGAGGAAGATGGTGAAATCAGGAAGAAGGGTAGAAAGGGAAAACATAGTGATGACGAGGATGGTGAAATCAGGAAGAGGGGGCGAAAGGGAAAACATAGTGATGACGAGGATGGTGAAATCAGGAGGGGGCGAAAGGGAAAGCATAGTGATGACGAGGATGGTGAAATCAGGAGGAGGGGGCGAAAGGGAAAGCATAGTGATGACGAGGATGGTGAAATCAAGAAGAGGGGGCGAAAGGGAAAGCATAGTGATGACGAGGATGGTGAAAACAGGAAGACGGGGCGAAAGGCTAGGGATAGAAGGAGTGATGACGAGGATGATAGCAAAGATAGGAGGAGAAGAGAAAGGAATGAGGATGCAAAGGTGGATGAGGGCCCGCGGTTTCAGAAGCTGGCTGAAATGCAAGAAAGCATGACCAATTTAGGGAAGAGTGGAGGAGTATACATTCCACCATTTAAGTTGGCTCGTATGATGAGTGAAGTTGAAGATAAAAGCAGCATGGAATATCAAAGAATGACATGGGATGCATTAAGAAAGAGTATAAATGGGTTAGTCAACAAGGTCAATGCAACAAATATCAAGAATATCATTCCCGAGTTGTTTGCTGAAAATTTGATCAGGGGAAGAGGACTATTTTGTCGATCCTGTATGAAGTCCCAAATGGCTTCTCCTGGTTTTACAGACGTCTTTGCAGCGCTGGTTGCAGTTGTAAACACCAAATTCCCTGAAGTCGGAGATCTTTTGCTCAGGAGGATTATTTTGCAGCTTCAAAGGGCATATAAACGAAATGACAAGGTGCATATTATCTTCTTTTTCTTCTCTTCTTGGTTTTATTTGTCATCGAGATCGAGTTTTTTATGGTTGCTTTAGGGGCTGTTTGTTTACCTCTTAATAGTTCCATTAAGAGGCAACCTCTGAATCGTTAAGAGGTGAATCTTGTTTGGCAAAAAAAAGGGTCTGTCTTTTAATAACTCTAGAACCCTCTGAATTATTTTATATCTTGGGCCTCCCTTAACCATTCAGAGCCCTAATTTCATTCTTAACAATTACCAAACAACCATATTTCATTTTGCACTATATCATAAGAGTCTCTTAATCATTCTTACTACTTAATCATCTTGCACCAAACCATTCAGCAACTGCCAAACAGCCCCTTTGTCTCTGATTGCATTGGTCCTTTGTGTTTTTACAGCCTCAATTGCTTGCTGCGGTGAAGTTTATTGCCCATTTGGTGAACCAGCAGATTGTTCATGAGCTTATTGCTCTTGAACTACTGACCACACTATTAGAAAATCCAACTGATGATAGTGTGGAGGTTGCTGTTGGCTTTGTTACCGAATGTGGATCCATACTTCAGGATCTAAGTCCCCGAGGTTTGCATGGTGAGTTAATTTATTTTGTAATTCTGTTTTATAATTGTCTTGAGATTGTAAGCTCTCTGTCCATTTATTCATTCTTTTAACACTACTAGGACATGTTGGACCTAGTTTTGTTTAATTTGGCTATTTTCTGTTTATAGAAAACTGCATTAGCATATCAACCGACGAAAAGTTTCTTTTTTTCATTGGGTTCATGACCCAAAAAACTACAAGACTGAAAAGTTCCATTGAAAATCTTTTTCTTTATATATAATTATATACGTGTACAGATTATATTTGTTAATGCCTTTGTAACCTATATTTTATGTGTTGTTTTATTTATTCAGGTATTTTTGAGCGCTTCCGTGGAATTCTTCACGAGGGAGAGATAGACAAAAGGGTGCAGTTCTTAATTGAAGGTCTTTTTGCACTGAGAAAGGCCAAGTTTCAGGTTAAAATCTTTTATAATTTTTATAGCATTGGCATGTTGTACATTATTATGTTACCATTTATGAATTATATGTTTACGTATGCAGGGGCATCCAGCTGTTCGTCCAGAGTTGGACCTTGTTGAGCTTGAAGATCAGTTAACACATGAAGTATCGCTCCTCGATAAGATCGATCCAGAGATTTCCTTAGGTGCTAAACATATATTATGGATATTGTTTCAAATATTTTTCAATTGTTTTAATATTATGCGGGGTCTTACGCTTGTTATTGTGCATTTTAGATATTTTCAAGTTGGATCCTAATTTCATTGAGAACGAGAAACGATACGAAGACTTGAAGAAAACCATTCTTGGTGACGAATCTGAAGAAGAAGAAGAGGGTGGTGAGGATTCAGACGACGAAGAAGATGAATCTTCGGAAGAAGAGGATGAGGAGCAGATGAGGATAAGAGATGAGACGGAGACAAATCTTGTCAATCTCCGGAGAACCATATACTTGACAATTATGTCTAGTGTTGACTTTGAGGAAGCTGGTCATAAACTTCTCAAAATCAAACTCGAGCCAGGACAGGAGGTATGAAACAACTTTTTAAATAAGATATGTCATTTTCGTCTTATGGTTTAGAAAATTGCCATTTTCGTCCTTATGGTTTAGAAATTGCGATTTTCATCTTTATGGCTTGCAATTTATTTCTATTTTAGTCCGTGGACTAATTTCAACCTTTAAGTACAAGCTATGCTGTTAATATTGGATATTGGTGGTATCATGGGCGGACCTAGTTAATGGCATACGGTGGCACGTGCCACCGTATTGTTTCTCCGCCGTAAGGTAAAAAAAATTAGGTTTGTGAAAGGTGCAACCGTATCAATTTGTTTTGTGCCACCATATATATTTTGAAATTGCAGTAATGACACAAGTTTCCCTTGGTAGAGTTGGCTTAGAAAGGCTTTTATTCTACTTAAGACCCGGGTTCGAGTCTTGATAGAGACATTTTTGTAGTTTTTAGCTTTTAATTTCTTATTTATTGTTTCTAAAAAAATTACAATACTAGGACTTGAACTTGAGACCTCCAGTTTGAAAAGCAAGAGACTAACCACCAAACCAATGTTAAATTTAAGAAAAATCTCTCTATATTTGTTTCTTATAGTCAAATGGTGCCACCGTTTGAAAAAGAATTATGGGTCCGCCCTTGGGTGGTATATCGGTCAGGGTCCGATATTTGAAATATCGGATATATCGGTCCAAAAATATCGGCTCATATAATATTTAGAATTATATATATAATATATATGCATGCATCCATAAAGATATCATATGCATTAATTAAAAACGTAGTTTCAACATCAAAACATCAACTTAAACAAGTTTCACAAAACAAAATTGGAAAAGTGTTCATAAACGAGCTAATTGCAAGCAATAGGTTCGGCATTCGAGTCAACATCGCCGAATATCGGTAAATATCGGCAAAAACCGGTCAAAATATCGCTCAAATATCGGCAAAATCGCCGACATTATCAAGTTCGATATTTTTAGCGATTTTGTCACCGATATTTTGCCAAGGTCCGATATCGGCGATATTACAACATAGAGTACAAGGGACCAAAATAGTAAAGAATTGTAAACCACTACGACCGAAACACAATAAATTATAAATCATAAGGACGAAAATAGCAGTGAATTACAAACTATAGGGACGAAAACTGCAATCTAAACTATAGGGCGAAAATCGTAATTTTTAACAAATCACAGGGACGAACATAGTATTTACTCTAATTTTTATTATCATTTGAAGTAGTATTTTTTTTCTTCACAAAATCAGAAAATTGACAGCTTTCCGGCATATGCAGATGGAACTGTGTATAATGTTATTAGAGTGCTGCAGTCAAGAGAGAACTTACCTTCGTTACTATGGGCTTCTGGGACAGCGGTTTTGTATGATCAACAAAGTCTATCAAGAAAATTTCGAGAAATGTTTTGTGCAGCAATACTCTATGATCCATCGGCTCGAGACCAATAAGTTGCGTAACGTGGCTAAGTTTTTTGCACATCTACTTGGAACTGATGCTCTGCCCTGGCATGTTTTGGCTTATATTCGGCTGACTGAGGAGGACACAACTTCCTCTTCACGAATTTTCATCAAGATTCTTTTCCAGGTAAGTGATCACGGTCTTCATCACTTGTCGTTTTACCTCAACTTGTATATCTGAATATGTTTACTATTTGACATCTTTCATTGATTGATTATTACACGACTGAATTTCAATACAATTCTGACCCACCTACACCACTATCACCTTCTACCACTGTTACCGACCATGCTCCTGTAATTTGAATTTTTGTTTTTTATTCATCGTTGTTACTGATGCATATGCTGATGGCCAAATGGGCCCAGCCTGGGACCGTTTGGGCCCGCTGGTCCTTAACCGTTACGATTTTCATCCAAAACCAAGGCATGGGCTGGCCCGAGGCCGGTTATGGTACCGGCCCAATTTTTTATTTAAAATTTATTTTTAAATGTATTTTTAAGTATATTTTTAAATAAAAATGTATTTGTTAGTGTATTTGATTGATCCAGTTATAATAAAACGTACTTTTTAGTGTATTTGATTGACCCAATTATAATAAAAACGTAATAAAACATATTTGTTAGCGTATTTGATTGACCCAATTATAATAAAAACGTAATAAAAACATATTTGTTAGCGTATTTGATTGACCAAATTATTAAAGAAATATTTTTTACAAGTAAAAAAACAATTTGAAAAAAATAAAAATAAAATATTAAGTGGGACCATTTTGGGCCCGGCCCGGGACCGGTTACGCCAGGAATGGTTACGAAATCACTATTTGGGCCCAGGACCGATTTGGGCCCAGGACCGATTTGGGCCTGGCCCAGGACCGATTTCATGATACTATAATGGGGTTCTTTGGATAAATGACCTAAATTGAGTTTTCAAAATAGTCTTGGTCTAGTGAAAATTTATATATACACTAGAGGGGTATTGTGGTCATTGATTCTTGGTTTATGAACTGAAACCTTTTCTTACAAGCTGCTAAAGCCGATTTTCATATTATGTGGTACAGGAGCTGTCTGAACATCTCGGCATTCGTCTACTGAATGAGCGGCTTAGTGAGCCCACGATGCAGGCCGATTTTGAATCCATCTTCCCACGAGATAACCCCAAGAACACGCGGTTTTCAATCAACTTTTTCACATCTATTGGGCTTGGTGGGATCACGGAGAACTTGAGAGAATATCTGAAGAACATGCCACGGCTCATCATGCAACAAAAGCCAGCGTCTGAATCGGATGATTCTGATTCTTCGAGTTCAGGATCTGAATCATCAAGTTCCGATGAAAGCAGCGAGAGCGAGAGTGATCACAAGCGTAGCAAGCGTCGAAAGAGACGTTAAGACCTGAATATGCACTGCGTGCTGTTTCGTTCAACTGCTTTTTGTTATGTTCTGGAGATGGAGATTGTTTCTGGATCTAGTTTTTGCATAACTTTAGATGAAGAGAAGAAAGATAATTATGTGGAAGAGTGGTTATTAACATGATTTCTATGAAGCCACTGTGAGTGTAATCTGTAACAGCTTTGTGATTTTGTTTAAAAGAATTTCCAAGGGAAGATAGCAGAGATTGCTGCATGCATTCTTGTTTGTTATTTTTGCAATACCTTTAATACAAAATGTTTTTTCAGTTAAAAAATCGACTTCTATTTGTTGATTTATATTTATGTGAATGATGATGATTTTTTTGGCAAAGGAGTGCGGTGACATTGCCCAAATACATAATAGGTCATGGGTTCAAGCCTAGGCCCCTCCACTAGCCTCAGCCGTTGAGTGAGCTAAAAAATGCCCCCTCACATTGGTGTCCTTGAAGGCAGGTTCCGTGTAGGGTCAGTTAGGGTTGCTGGTGAACGATGATGATTGTTCGCAACAAGTCAAATTTGAACCACATGAAATGATAAAATTAAGCTGGGTTTAAATTCTGCATTTGTGATCATCGGGGAAATTTTACCTCAAGATTATGGGCTATGTCTCAATTGTAAGTTGCCATGAGAATGATGAGATTAGTATAAAAGAAAGTGACATGAGATCAGTCTGAGTAAGGGTCAAATATGATGATTCAAAAATTTGACATTTACTAGCTCATTTACCTTACCGTATGAATACCTGATAAGCACTTACTAGATCATTTACCTTACTGTATAAATATGGCAAGGGTCAAGATTTTTACCCTGCAAGAGTAATGATAAGGATAGAGAGTTTTACCCAATAAGTGAGGGTGACGATGCTTACCCGATAAATGTTTATCGGGTAAATTGTTGAATGCGAAACTGTTTTGATAAAATACAATCTTACCCGGTAAAAGCAAGTTAAGAATGTTGACTCTTACCGGTAAACGCTTACCCGATAAAGTAAGTTAAAAGTGTTACCTTTTACTGGTAAGTGCTTATTCGGTAAGTAAGTTAGGTTGTTGATTACAATTTTATGCTAAAAGTTTTAAACGTTAATCAAATTTGGTGGCCAAATTATTTTGAGAACTATTGCTTTTAAGAAAACTTCGATGACATCAGTTTTGCTAAAACTAGCGTTTGATCAATGCATCAAATATAGTTTTGGAGTAAGAGCATCCACAACAATGAAATTTCATTCCAATTGCAAATGGGTCACATCCGCGCCACATCAGCTTTGCAATTATCTTGAAATTATCCCCTCAACAATGATGGAAATAGACCAACTCTTACAACTAATAACCAAGTACATTTGTCTACTCTTATTACATTAAAACTAATGTAGTTACAATCTAAAGAACAATATAATCTAAACTAGTTTACAAACGTAAACCCTAAACAATATAGAGAAAAAATGATCTGAAAGTTTTATCATATATATGTCTTGAGAAAAGAATTATATATATATATATATCAGCTTACAGAACAATCCTTGAAGAATCATAAGTCTTGCTCCGTTACCCTCCAAGTTCCACTAGAAGCGAGGCCTAGACCTTCAGCTTTAATCCCTTTGTTAATACTTGTAACACCCATACATTCGGTAAACCCTTATCTCGTCCCTTCCTTATCAACCTCCGTTTGTACCCTTAACCGGAGACTTTTTAGTATGGAATCAGAGTTTGCATCGTGTGCGCCTTAACTCAAAAAGAAATCCGGGAATTGGGTTCAGTACGGTTTGTGTGAGTTTGTCGGCGATTGTGACACGGTGTCACTCTCGCCAGGCACAATCGCGGGATATGTACCGCAAGTTTCTTCACGCGGGCGGCTATGCCAGCGATAGTGACAAGTGCCACTATCGTCGGGCACTGTCGGACCACAGGGTTCTTAAAATGCGATTTTTCCCTTTTCTCTCATTTCCTTACTTCTCATTTTACACCCTTTCTCTCCTAAACCGAAACCTTTGCCTCCATGAACAATTTTGAGGTTTTAAGCCCCAAGATTCGAGATTTCAAGTGTTCTTCCTTCACCTAACATGGTTTTGGAAACCAAAGCTAGAATTATTTCATTTCATCTTCTTCATCAAAGTTTTCTAGGCTTTCATCCAACCCTTTTTCTCTATTTTGAAGATTTGGAGTTTGTGGTTCGTTTTGGTAACTCTAGAGGTGTTTTGGTTGGTGAATCCAAGTTGTGGTTAAGGTAACCTTCTCTTCTCTTTATCTATGGAAATTAGGGTTTTCGTATAAGTTGAGATATTGATATTAAATGTTTGGGGAACGATTCTAAATGGTTGAATATGATTATTGATGGTTGGAAACTTATGGATCTAGGTTTTTGAAAGATTTGGCTTGAGGACTTTATTTCTTCAAATGAGCTCAAGTTGGGGAAAAATCTAGATTTAGCCTAAATGTAGCAAGGTGAGTTCAAGTTAAATTGTGAAAACGTTGTACATGCCAAAAATGTTATTTTCAAGTATTTGTGTGTTTTACATAAAATTATCAATTGTTGAGTTATTTGGGTGAAAAAGGGATGGTAAAGAAGAAAGGGTAATGTTGATGGTGTATGGATGAAAAGGAGAGAAGGAGGGAGATCTTAAAGAAATCGGAGGGTGGGAGTTTTATCGGCAGCCGCAAATCGGTATGGGGTCGGCGGCAAGAGATGGGTCGGCACAAGGGGGTGTCGGCAGAAGATGTTCTTCGGCAGATGTGGGATCGGCGCTAGTTGGCTGGCGAGTGGGTATGGTAATCGGCAGCAGCCGATGGGGTGTTTCGACTTGGGCGAAAATCGGCAAGGTGGTCGATTTGAGAAGGAAGGGATCAATGAAGGATTAAGAAAAAAGAGAGGAGTGATTTTTGTGAGATGTGTTTTAGAAGATGTGTCTGTGGTGGAGTGTTTGGGAAGAGTGAAGATGTTTTCGGAGGGAGGTGGTTCGGCCAGTATAGGAGTTGAAAGGGAAGATGTGTTTGTTTAGGTGAAAATAAAGGGTGAAGATTAAAGATGGGATAGGATAGGTGAAAAAGGGATGGTAAGGAAGAAATGGGTAATGTTGATGGTGGTTAGTGTTTAGGAGATATAATTTTGGTGGAAGAGATGGATGGTGAGAATTATCTTCTTGATTTGGAGAAGATATAATGGGAATTGGGTCTGGTGATGTAGAAAGAGAATCATCACCTATGCATGAAGATATCCATTTATTTGGTTCAGAACTTGCAATCACAAAGAATTTATTTCCTAGGTACCCATTTGGTGGTGGGTCCTTTTGGGTTAGGTGTTAAAGAAGAAGAACTGGTATCAATCAAGTCAATTCTTTCTTTTGGATAGTCTTTGGCAAAATGAAAAATATCACCACAGATACAACATTTTCTATGAGTAAAAGCCTTTTTAGAATCTTGACATTTTTCTTTACTTTTGCCTTTTATGGTTATCTTCAAAGATTTTGATGAGGTAACAAAGAGTTGGGGTGCAGGACCTAAGATTCCATTTTGAGAATTTGGGAGGACATAAATCTTTTCTTTTGAATTGAATATTTTGAGGTTCACAGATCGGGGAACAAAATCGGTAGAAGAAGTGGCATACTTTTGTGGTCCTCCACTCTCAATGGATATGAGTCTCCCCCGTTGTCGGCCAACACTATTTTGGATATTAATGTCCTTACTTTATTACCGTTGGTCTTGTGCGTTTGACTGCAAATGCTAACTTTAATATTGGATTTCCCTCCACGTATATTAAGGTTTTAATGAAGCATGTCATTTCCATGTTTTGATATTTGGAGTTCATTCCATTTTATGCTCGCGTGAGTATCAGGTTGTATCCGTATTTTCGGTAACGTTTAATATTTATTTGGATTATTATCCATGGTATACGGGTTGAGCATTATGCCTCATCCATGTCTGAATGATTTGAATAATAGTGATTTATTCACGTTGATATAATCGAGAATTAAATGTTTATTCACGTTTTGAGTGAGTTGGTATCGAAATCCATTTTGGAAAACGCCGTTTACATTTTGGGAACTTTCGTCATAGAATTTGTGTGCGTTGGAAAATGAGTTATTTACATTCTCATCATAAACCCTTTTGGAAATCGTGATTTAAGTATCACTCTTTCATTTAACAAATTATTTTAATCATGATGTAAACTCTTGAACTCACTAGGCGTTAGCCTAACCTTTTTATTTGTCGGCATGTTTAACAGGTTCTGGTTGGGAAACAGTACTAGTGACACTGTGAAGAGTTGAGAGCTAGATGTGTGCTCAAGGAGTGAAGTATTCCGCATATTGGGGATAGCAACATGATATTTGGTTTGAGTAACACCCGACCTTATGTAGTCTTGGTGTATCACTTAAGTTAATGAATGTTGAGGTTAAATATATGTTTTAATGTTGAGGTATTTCCAATGTTGGATTTGTAAAAAGGATTTTATCCTTTATTTGGTTATTTTATCGAAGTTCTATTTAATTTATCTCTCCAAATTTGAGGGTGTTACAATACTAACCCTTATGTACTAATAACATGACAAAACAAACACACAAAATCGGTAATTCACTATATATTTCAACACCCAATAAATAAACCAACCATAACTTTGAACACAAATAGTTACGTTGATTAATCCCAAGATCTTTTATGAATATATTAGCAGGCTGATTAGCAGAAAGAATTTTCAAAACTTTTAACACACCCACACTAACATTTTCTCGGACTTGATGAACATCAATTTTGATATGTTTAGTGTGTTCGCGAAAAAAATATTATTATTGGCTAAAATTTATACCACTTGTTAGTCCCAGATGGCTAATAAGAACAAGAACAAGTATTGTAGAAGGGGGGGGGTTGAATACAATACACAATTTTTTTCACTTTAATTAATTCTTTTATTGAAAATATTCAAATCAAGAGTTACACATAGAACAATTAGATTGTTGCGGAAAGAACAGATAAAATCTATTACAAACAATCTTCACAAAGTAATACTGAAAACTAAACAACTTCTAAAACACAAAGATTGAAAGCTATAAAGTTCAAGGAGAGAAAGGAGCAGAGTGTCTTGAGCACAGAGTAATCTTCAAGAGTTCTTTTTTGCATGGAGAAGTCTTCATCTTTATATAGTGCCATGAGCATTTAATGCATGAGACACTTGTCACTTTGTCATTTGAAGGTCAGGTTTGACTCTCAAAAGTTGAAGTGTCTTTTCCTAAAGAGCTTTGATGGTGACAATATCTAAGAATGGGAAAAAGGACAAATGAACCTTTTTCCTCCATACCCAGACATTCTTTCTTTGAAAAGAAATCCTTTTAGGAAAGACACAAGGGAGGATCCTCCAATTTTGAGGATCCCACCGATTTTCATGGAGACAATCGGTAGGATAGCCAAAGTTACCTCTTATGATGAAAATCTTCTTGGCAAGGATATAAGTGACTAAGTGAGGATTCTCTTGTTTGAGGATCTCACCGATTTTCATGGAGACAATCGGTGAGACAGCTTAGTTTGGGTTGAGAAGTTCATCTTCAATCCGCATTGGTAGATTTACTTCTTCTTGATTTCGGCTGATCTTTGACTTCACCGAACATTGACAGTATGACTAAGCTATTACAAAGAACCTAAAATTTCTCTAAGTAAAAAGATGTTTTTCAATGGGATGTAAGGAGATCAGGAGGTCATCTTCAAATCTTTGATGACCCAACAAAACCCAAACAATTTGACATGTGGCTGAAGCCATGACACGATATGTTGATCCAAACCCTCAGTGATTTGATAATGACCCTCTCTAATATACTTAGTGAAAATTGTAAGTAAACAATATGTATCAGAGTTTCACTATCGCTGATAAGTACTAAGATCTTACAGTACCGCTGATAGGAACTCTCGCTCTTTAGATTAAACATTCAGCGAACACTGTTCACCATAATGCTCTGAGTCTGTTCAGTCCTTATGGTGATCGCTGATAAGTTAGTTGTTTACTTATGATCCCTGAACACAAGTTTCACGTCAACATAGGTTCTACGCTGAAGTCGAAGATCAAGCTCAAGAACCAGCGACAAGTCTCCTAATGAACTGATGTAGATCAGCGAAGACTCAGATTTGTCCACTCAACGTGAAGTATCAAGTACAAGACTTTAGCTATCGCTGAACTCTATCATTCGCTGATGTAGAATGATAGATCGCTGAATCAACGAAAAGCTAATCATGAAGTCCTCCGTACAAAGTACTTTCGTCTTAACCACCCTTGCACGTCTCCGTACGATATGTCAGAAAAAGAACCTCCTTATTGTCTGAAATCGTACAACCACTCTGATACTACACTGTTCAAACATGCGGCTACTAAGGTTGTCAACAAAGGTCAATGACGTACAACCAATGAGCTGCTGCCACGTGTAAAGTGTAAACTGCCATGCATTAAATGCATGCAGTATATAAGAAGAAGAACTCACTTCATTTTGAAGCAACTTGCTAACTCTGGACAAGTTCATCCTTCTTATCTTGAGATAGGTTATTATTAGTAATTTCCTTCTCTTTCTTAGTGCAAGAAACTTAGTGTTCCAACTTGTTTAGATTTAGGTTTATCCTTAATCTTGTTTCCGCAACAAGCTGTAAATTGTTAATGATTTATCAATAAACAATTTAGAAAAGTAAAATCTTAGTGTTTGTATTCATCCCCCCCTTCTACAAACTTGTATAGCCCTTCGGGACCAACAAGTGGTATCAGAGCAGATTTGTTTAATCTCATAAACAAGATCTGATCTATACTAAGATTTCTCTTGCTATTTCTGAAAATGGCTGCCAACACAAACACAAACTATATCGACAATGGTTCTCTTGCTAAACCCTCTAGATTCTCCAGAGATAATTTTAATCTATGGAAAAATAGGATGATTCTCTTTTTAGAAGGTGTAGACCCTACTATGCCTTACTATGTTGAAAACGGCCCATATATTCCTGTAAGAATTGATGCTGCAGTACCAGCCGCTGAGAATAGACCTGCTATTCCAGAAAGGCTGATACCCAAGGAAGTTCATATGTGGACTGACGAAGATAAGAAGAAAGTGGCTATCGACACAAAAGCCAGATCCATACTATCCATGGCTCTTCCTGACGAAGTTTACCATTCCGTCATGAACCTGAAAACCTCAAAAGCCATGTGGGACACAATATGTGTTCAGTATGAAGGTACGTCTGAAGTCCAGGACTCTCGAAAGATCAACCTGGTAAGACAATATGAAAGTTTCATTTGTGGTAAGAATGAAACTCTCTCTGAAGTTCACCAACGTTTTAATTGCTTAATAATAGATCTAAAAACTGTTGGTAAGGAATATTCTAACTTTGAAGTGCTGACAAAGTTTCTAGAATGTTTACCTGAAAGCTGGGACAGTTATTCTATGTGTCTCAAGCTGTCAAAAGATCTAAGATCAATGACCCTTGCTACCTTATATGGCACGATGCTGAATCATGAGCAATCGAGTCATCTTAAGAAGAATCTTGTAAAAGATTCCAAAAGCACCCATGTTGCTTTAATCTCAGAGGAACCTTCTACTCAGCGACCCATGGTGACTATCACTGAGTTAGAAAGTAACTCTGAAAGGTCATTAGAATCTGACTCTTCAGATGATGATGAATCTTTGGCTCTCCTAACTAAAAAGTTCAGGAGATTCGCCAAAAAGAAAATGTTCAGAAAGAACAAACCCCTTTCTATTACTGATAAGCCAAGATCATCAGCTATTGTTGATAAGGCTACTGCTACTTGTTTTAACTGTGAAAAGATTGGACATTTCGCTAACGAGTGCAGATCTAAGAAAGTTTCGAGAAACTCAGCGTTTCCCAAGAAATCCTTTATTCCCAGGAATAAAGATGACAAATACGCTAAGCTGAAAGAAAAGTATGCGAAGCTGAAAAACTTTAAGAAGAAAGGCAAAGGCCTGATGGCTTATGATTGGGCCGCCTCTGATGAAGAAGAATCATCATCTGACTCTGAAGATGATGAAGCCAATCTATGTCTTATGGCCAAGATTGAAGATGAGGAAGAAAGCTCAAACATTCCCTCTACTTCAACCTCTGCTATTCAGGTATCACCTTCCTTCTTTACAAATATTGCAAATATTAATGAAGCTGATAGTCTTCGTAAAATCGATCTCTTGACTAGAAGTTTATATGAAGCCATGAATGGCAAAACTGTAGTTGAAAATCAAAACCTTAATATCGCTGAACAGCTCAAAAACTGTCACCTTCAAATAGAAAAGTTTTATAAAATTGAAGAAGATTTTAAAGATCAAGTGCATTTAAATCAGCTAGTCAAAATCGAGCGAGAAGAAGCTATCTCAGCTTTAAGAGCTGAAAAAGCTACTGTTGAAGGATGGTGTAATTCTTCAACAAAGATCACTGAGATAATTAAGGCTCAGATTCCCCTGAGTGATAAACGTGGTCTTGGTTACAAAGCTGATAATCTAGAACCAACCACTGATCATTCCATGCTCTTGTTTGGAACTTTCGTATCCTCAGTCGCTGATACTTCATCCTCTCAGTGTTCCTCGTCCAGACCGCCTATCCCTGAGGAAATTTCTACCTCTTCAAAAGGTAAAGAGAAAATGGTTTATCCAAAACCTACCTCTGTCTTTAAAGGTAAAGGTAAAGGAATTGCTATTGACCAAAATCCTCAGAAGGGTACCTTAGTACCTAAGCTGAATGCTTCTAAAGCTTTAGTGATTCATTCCTCTGTATCAAGGAATCAGATCTCTGGATCTACTCAGCGTGGATCTATTCAGCGATCTACTCCTAGAATCAGAGTGGATGTCTCTGGTAAGAAATCCGAAGAACTGAATGTTCCTCCCATTTTAAAAGCCATCAGCTTACTTGGTGCTGGTACTTCTAATTCAAAATCTAAAGCCCAGCATTCAAATGGTCCTAGAACTACTTTTAGTTATAGGAAATGTTATCACTGTGGACTCACTGATCTTATTGCTAGTAAGTGCCCCACAGCCACCAAAGCTGAAAAGATAGCTAAGGTGAAGATTGCCCCCAAGGCAAAGAAGACCACTGAGGTTAAGAAATTAACCAAAGTGAAGACTGACAAAGCTGAATCTTCAAATGCTGCGAAGATTGCTGAACCTTCCATTCCAACTACTTCCACTGACAAACGTATACACATGGTTAAGTGGGTACCCAAGGAAAACTAATCTTCCTTTGTGATGCAGGTTAAGAAGGATATCTGGTATCTCGATAGCGGATGCTCTAGACACATGACTAGAAAGAAAAGCCTGCTCGCTGAATACAAGGAAGAGAAGGGTCCCTCTGTGACTTTTGGAGGAAATGGAAAAGGACATACCCGAGGGTTTGGTGTACTCTCTAATGGTACAACAACCTTCAGAAGAGTCGCATATGTTGAAGGGCTGAAGCATAATCTGTTAAGCATCAGTCAGCTTTGCGACAAGGATAACAAGGTAATCTTTACCAAGGAATCCTGCTTTGTCACTGACAAAAAGGAGAAGATAGCTCTCAGCGGTTATCGTTTGGAAAATGTTTATGTAATAAACATGGATTCAACAACCACTGAGAACTCTTGTTTCTTTTCAAAAGCCTCATCTGATGTCAACTGGCTATGGCATAAGAGGCTCTCTCATCTAAATTTCAAGACACTGAACACTCTTTCTTCAAAAGAGTTAGTCACTGGTCTACCTCAGCACTCATACGCCAAAGAGTCTTTATGTTCAGCGTGTGAGAAAGGGAAGCAGACCAAAGCAAGCTTTAAGACAAAGCAAGTCTCCTCAGTGTCATCTCCTCTGCAACTTCTCCATATGGATTTGTTTGGACCTGTTAACAAAAAATCCATCGCTGGAAAGAAATATACACTGGTCATAGTTGATGAATTCTCTCGTTATACATGGGTTATGTTTCTCCGTTCCAAGAGTGACACCCCTGAAGAACTCATCACCTTTGTTCGGAAGATGGAAACCCTGAACAATTTGACCGTTCGCTCAATAAGGAGTGATCATGGGACTGAATTCAAAAACGGTTCTCTTGATTCCTTCTTTGAGAGTAAGGGTATTTCTCACAATTTTTCTTCAGTGAGAACACCGTAACAAAATGGAGTCGCTGAAAGAAGAAATAGAACAATTATTGAAGCTGCACGTTCAATGCTCAGCGATCCTCACCTGCCTACTCAGTTTTGGGCAGAAGCTGTCAACACTGCTTGTTTTACGCAAAACAGGTCGCTGGTAGTCAAAAGATTTAATAAAACAGCCTATGAACTTTTTCATGGGAGAAAGACTTCAATCATCTTTCTTCACATCTTTGGATGTCAGTGTTTTATACTGAACAACAGAGATGCCCTTGGAAAGTTTGATCCTAAGGCTGATGATGGAATCTTTCTTGGATACTCCTCAGTATCCAAAGCCTTCAGAGTCTTCAATCGAAGAAGACAAACTGTAGAAGAAACAATTCACGTCACGTTTGACGAATCCCGTTCAGCGAACTCTAAACCGTCCGCTGATACTGAAGAACTGAATCAATGGATGTTCTCTCATCTTGGTGATTCAGAAGATATTCCCACTCATACTCATACAGTTGAAGATGATAGTCATACTTTCATCCCAAATATGCAGAATAGTGAAGCTGAAACATCATGGGTCTCAGCTGTTCCTTTAAACACTATACCTGCTTCTGAACCCAATGTCTCAGACATTCCATCTACTTCTCAGCAATTAGTGAATATAATGACAACTGCACCCATTCCTCTCTTGGCTGATACTCCAGACGTCGCTGAAGCTTCATCTTCAGCTACTCCAGTTCAGGTTGAGTCAACGTCTCACGCTCCGGCTCAGCGATGGACTGTAAATCTCTCAATCGATCAAATTCTAGGTGATCCAAACGCTGGTATTCAGACTCGACGAAGTGCAGGTAATATTTGTTTATTTGTTAACTTTATTTCTCTGACTGAACCAAAGAAAGTAGATGATGCCCTCAAAGATCCAAACTGGGTCAGCGCCATGCAAGAAGAGCTGACTGAATTCGAAAGAAACAAAGTTTGGAAACTTGTTCGAAGACCAACTAACAAGACAATGATAGGCACTAAATGGGTCTATCGAAACAAGTTGGACGAACATGGAACTGTAACCTGCAACAAGGCTCGTCTTGTTGCTCAGGGATACAGACAAGAGGAAGGCATAGATTACGACGAAACATTTGCTCCAATAGCAAGACTAGAATCTATTCGTCTATTCTTAGCATACGCTGTACACAAAGACTTCAAAGTATATCAGATGGATATTAAGTCAGCGTTTCTAAATGGAAAGCTGAATGAAGAAGTCTATGTGGAACAACCTCCAGGATTTTCAGATTCTAAGCGTACAGGTTATGTTTATAAACTCGATAAGGCACTTTATGGCTTGAAGCAAGCTCTACGTGCATGGTATGACACTCTATCTACTTATCTCCATATTGAACAATTTGAGCGAGGTAAAATCGATAAAACTCTATTTTTCAGGAAAGTAAAAGGTCATATCATTCTTGTTCAGATATATGTTGATGACATTATATTTGGCTCTACTAACCCTGATCTTTGTACTCGTTTCGCTGATAGAATGAAAGATGAGTATAAAATGAGCATGATGGGTGAACTAACATATTTCCTTGGTCTTCAGATAAAGCAAAATGAAAAAGGAACTTTCATTAATCAGGGAAAGTATGTTAAAGATATGCTGAAGAAATTCGACTTAACTCAAAGTTCAGCTATGAAAACCCCTATGGCACCACCGCTGACACTTGATAAGGATACTAAGGGTATTCATGTTAATGTCACGCTGTACCGTGGGATGATCGACTCTCTCTTGTATCTTACAGCTAGCCGACCCGATATTATGTACGCAACATGTTTGTGTGCACGATATCAAGCTGAACCCAATATATCTCATATGACCGCTGTAAAGCGAATTTTTCGATACCTTAAGGGTACTACGAATCTAGGTCTTTGGTATCCCAAAGACTCAGGATTCGATCTAATCGCCTATTCAGATAGTGATTTTGCAGGTTGCAAATTGGATAGGAAAAGCACCACAGGAGGATGTCAGCTCCTGGGTGGAAAGCTGGTGAGTTGGACAAGTAAAAATCAAAACTCAGTGTCCACCTCCACAGCTGAAGCTGAGTATGTAGCCGCTGGAAGCTGTTGTTCTCAGGTCTTGTGGATGAGAAATCAACTACTGGACTATGATCTTCAGCTCTCAAATATTCCAATCTATTGCGACAGCACAAGTGCCATCGCTATAGCCAATAATCCAGTGCTACACTCAAAGACAAAACACATCGAAATCAGGTATCATTTTATTAGAGATCATGTGATGAATGGTGATATAGAACTTCACTTTATCCCAACTGACTATCAGTTAGCTGATCTGTTCACCAAACCTCTTGATGAGACAAGATTCAACTTTCTCATCAGCGAGCTTGGAATGCTGAACTTTGAAGAGTAAAATCTTCAGCGGTTCACATTTGATCAGCAATAGGATAAAATCAACTTGTATAACCCATTCTATCATCTTCTCTGAATAAACTTGATTCGTTGATATCAAGGTATGTTTTTCTCTCTCTGACAATCGCATGTAAATGCAAGATTTCAAAATAAATTGCATCGCTGAATATCTCTTCCTTAATCAGCGATACTTTGAAATTTCTAAAAACCATCACTGATATTTCTATTCAGTGCTTCATGTTTTCAAAAATGTCCCTGAGTTTTCAAAACCTCAGAGATATCCAAGAATATGAAAGGACAGTTGTGACGTCATTGCAACGGATAAGCCCCGACACGTTCTTCTTTCTGACACACGTTTGCACGTTTCGTTTACCCTCCAATCAAATGCAAACACGTGTCCGTGTCATGATGAAAATCTTTTCCCGCTCAAGATTTTCTCTCTCTCTAATCTCACTATATAAACTCATTCTGGATTTATATTTTTCCTTTACGCGAACTTCTCCTCCAAGCTAAGAAAAATTACTGTTGCATTTGTGCTCTCAAGTTTTTCAAGAACTCAAGAACTTCATCTTCTTCAACGAACCAGGTTAATAATTTTGTTATTTACCTGTTTCTTAAACTTGTTAATGATCTTCTCTTTGCTTTCACAAGATCAAACAAAAGAACTTTTAAAATGAAATCATTTCTTTCATGGTTTTATGAACACAACCTTTCATGGTTGTTCTTCAAGTTTAAACACAAAATCTTAAACTTGTTCTTCATTCGTTTTTCCAGAATCCTTATTCTCAAAAGAAACTGGAAAACAAGATTTTCTATGGGTTTGCATTTCGTTTTTAAAACAAGAAAAACCCTAATCTTCATTAAGACATTTTTGTCTGAATGAAATGGACAAAATTCGAACCATCTTATTGGAAAATCTTTCCACATTAAGATTATTCTTATTTGTTAATCTTTGGTTGAACTGATATACAGAAAATGGCGTCTACTGACATTTCCACTTCCAAGAACACCATCGCTGAGAACACTGCCGCTGGTGCTACTGAGGAATTGGATATAATCAAAGCTCCTCAGGTCAAGTTCTCTCTTGACAAACTGGATTGGACCAAGCCAAATAACCTCTATGCGCTTCTCGAGTTTCCTCCTCGAAAGCAAGTCACACATCTAGATGATGCTGTGAACTTCCTGAAGAATTGTTGTCTATCCACAGCCCTGACCATAACACCTCCTGCACATCAGCTACTGCTATCCCAATTCTAGTACTCTGCCAGACACTCTCAACAACCATCTATCAAAGAGTCCTAAAAAACAATTGACTGCATCCTCTGCGATACCGACTATGGCACTATGAAGATTACACCTGCCATTATTCGCAAAGCCCTGAACCTTCCCTTGGCCACCAAAGAAAAACCTTTTGTTCCTCTCCCTGACCACAAGAAACACTCAGATAGGGAAGCTATCACTGAATTCTTCGATGCAATGGGCTATGTATGGGAAACTGGGAGGGACAAGAAGCCCGAGAAGAAGCTGACCCTCATCAAGAAGTCTAAAATGCCCAGCGAGATGAACTTCATCTTCGCTCACTTAATTAGCTGCATGACTGCAAAGACCGGCTCCTCCGATCAAGCCGCTCAGCCTCAGCAAGCAATGGGATGTGCCTTGCTGAAAGGTCTACATATAGACTGGGCATCGATAATCTACGATGATCTGGTACTTAGAGTAGACTCCGCCGCTGACAGATCTCCATGGGTTCCTTATCCTCGATTCATCAGCGCTGTATTCCAAACAGGCCTGAAGGACAGCTACCCAAAAGAGGGTGACCTGAAACTCTCTCAGGTTGGCCCTAAGGTTCTCGACTTCAAACCTGTGGAAAACGAGGTACGTCTTTCTACACTTTTAACTCTTCTCAACCCTACTTCTTCTATTTCTGCAGCTCCTTCAGCGGACAAACCCACCGCTGATACCCAGACTGCAATCTCCATTCCTTCTCTTAAAAGGAAACACTCCTCCACCCAACTTAGTTCCAAAAGAAATAAGACAACCAAGGAGCAACCCCAACAATCTCTTGCTGAAGACTCCTCAGCTCATCTCAAAGAGCTGAAGGAACGTTCAGTGGTACGCTCTGCCACAGCTGAACAAGCCACCCATTCTATCCCAGCTTCAGCGTCTCTAAACGCTAAGGTTACAAACTTGGAATCTACCCAACCTCCTTCAGTCTCTCAAAAGACTGACGAAGCGATTCTCAGCGAATCCAACGCTGAACTCCGCACCCAACCTCCATTCTCAACCTTCGCTTCTCCCTCTACTCAATTGGACTCTACTCCAGTTATCACTGAAGCACCTATCATTCCTCCAGAAGCTAAAGCTGACACTCAAGGAATGATGGGCGTAGGACCTGCAGAGATGACCATGCGTCCACGCACTTTAGCTGACGACATGGAACTTTTCTCAGGGCACCGAGATTTTGATGCATTCACCAATCCTCCTGCAGGTATACACCAACCCCTATACACTGTAACTGAACCCCAAACTTCTGAGCTTTCCTCTGTTCACAAGTTCTTATATGTTACAGGTCCTAATTTGGGAGACATCAACGCCTCTCTGAAGACAATAGAGACGAAGCTGACAGGTCTCACCACTACTCTTTCCGACAAATCTTCAGCTGTAACAAACGCTGGAGAGAATCTTACAAAGCTGACAACCGTGGTCGAAAAGAATGCCTCCAAAGCTGACCTGGAGACGGTTGATAAATCTCTCAGCAACTTTGCCAGAGTTCTCGCTGATATCTACACAGACTACCTCGCCATCAAAACTACAGTTCACACCATGTCCAGCGAGGTCACAACGCTGAAGACATCGGTTGGAAAACTCGAAGGAGAAATGTCTGCTGTAAAGACTGATGTCAGTTCAGTAAAGACTGACATGAGTTCTGTGAAGACCGACGTCAATACGATGAAGAATGACGTCACTTCTATGATGACAATGATGAAGCAGATCCTGACCAACACGACCGCCCCTGCCCCTACACCTGCACCTTCATCTTTTACTCCAGCGGATCGTGCTGAACTCGTGAAGATCAATCCTGGTATTTCTGGTCTAGAAAACAGATTATCAGCGATTGAAATTTGTGTGGGGATCCCTGGCCAAGAAGACAGGGAACCGACACCAGCTGCTGAGTCATCGCATTCCTCCCCCACTCATCATAAAAAAGGGGGGAGAAGAGCGCTGAAGACCTTTCCCATGATGAATCTATCAGGGAAGAGAAGACTGAAGACCTCACCTTTACTGAAGAGGGTGAGAAGACAATTGAAGCAGCCGCTGGACCTCAGGGAGATGAAAACCCTGAGGGAACCGAGAAGCTTACCTCTGTATCTGAGAGGGATCAACTCGAAGAAGAAGCTGAAGAATCTGAGTCTGAAGCTGAAGATGAAGAAGCCATCGACTTGTCTGATGATGAACCATCCTCTTCTCCAAAGAATGATGATGATGAAGATGATGATGACTCTTTTATCGTCAAGCCTGCTCAGAGGACCACAACTCTTAAAGGGATTCTGATAAATGAACCTACAGGGGAGCGGACAAAGACAAAGCCATCAACGTCTGAAGCTGACAAGGGCAAAGGAAAAAGTTTCGCTGAAGACAATGAAAATCTGACGATCTTGCTTAAAAAGCCGGTTTGTCAGATACACTAATCTTCCTTACACTACATCCCTCCTCTCTATACACATTATCAGTTCTACACTCACTAAAACCTCCATACACTTTATCCCATTCTTTCTCTATCTCTGTTCTACCCAAATTCTTACTCGTAAGATCGCTGTGTTTCAGCTAGTCCTCTCCCCTGTTTGAGGATATCGCTGAAGTTCCTACAACTGCGACTTCACCAACAATAATCCCAGCTTCCAAAGCTGAAGAAATAATCTCGGTCTTAGATTTGATCTCTGAGACTGATGAACCTGAAGAACAGATGATCTCTCACAAAAGCAGACCTTCCTTGGCTCCTCAAAAGCTAAGTGAAGAGGATCAGAAAAGAAGAGATGAGATGATAAAGAAGAGATGAGATGATAAAGAAGTTCGAGGATCAGCGAATCATTCTGAAGCGTGATCAACTTCCTTCCATTCCTACAAAGTTCAAACTTTCAAAAAGGGAATACAAGGATCACCTCAGAGCTGAACGCCTAATCGCTGAAAGAAGGGAAGCTGAAGAAAAAGACAGAGAATACGCCATCCATCTTACTCAACGATCAGTAAAAGACCCCAAGCTGAAAAGAACTCCAATCGAAGTTCAACGTCAGCTACGGGAAGAAGCCAAGAAGATCGTTGAAGAAAAGAGAACTGTGTCTCAATCTACCCTAGCCTGGTGCAAAGAAAAGGTACACTTCAGACTTCGACCTTCCAGAATAATCAAGGTACTCGTATCTGGAAGATCAACCATCAAAGTTTCTATCGCTGAAATCGAGATATTCAGAGAAGACGGAATGTACGAAAAATTCTATGTTGAAGCTATCACGCAGTACGGTCTCTCTGAATGGTTGGAGATCAGATTAGCCATCCAGAAGTCTCAGTCTAAGTACAAGGATCATTTTGAAAAGCTGATAAACAAGTAGATCGACTTAGTCTATTCTTGTGTGGATATTCCTCCTCCTCCTCCTCTCGAATGTCAGAAAAGAAAGGCCTCTGCAAAGAAAAAGTATAAATCTTCAGCAGATGGTCCTCAGATACGAAACGAAACAGGTATTGGTTTTTCTCTAGCTGAAGTCCTTGGCCCAGAACCTGACCTTTCTGCACTTGACACATCTCTTCCTCCTGATGAGACTTTCATCCCTGGGAAAAAATTAAGCAAACCCTACGGGATATTCTTCAATGACTGGGATGGACGAAAACGTTTTCAACGTATCTCTGAACTACCCATCACTCCCATCGAACAACTGAAAGATCTCATCTACTGGTGTGATTTCAAGAACGACATTCAGGCACGGCATCTCAAACCCTTGATCTTTGAAGAAGCGCTGAACAAAAGAAATCAAGGAGTAAATGTCCCTGACTGGATGATTCCCACATCAATGACCCTTGATGAACAACTCATTAAGGAAGAACCTTTATAAACTGATAGGATCGCCTTTTTCTCTATTGTATCAGTTATTCTTTTGTACCTGTAATTGTATTCGCTGTACTTGTAATTTTTCCACTTCCATCTGTAATCTTTACAAAGTTTAAAGAAAAATTTCAGCGAACGTACATTACTCCATCAGTACAGAAAAGATCCCAGAAAACAGTAAAAGGGACAAATATTTTATGAGTTCTTTTTATCCTTGTGTTTTCATTAAATAGCAATTTTCTCTATTGCTATGTCATAATCAAATAGGGGGAGATTGTTGATCCAAACCCTCAGTGATTTGATAATGACCCTCTCTAATATACTTAGTGAAAATTGTAAGTAAACAATATGTATCAGAGTTTTATTATCGCTGATAAGTACTAAGATCTTACAGTACCGCTGATAGGAACTCTCGCTCTTTAGATTAAACATTCAGCGAACACTGTTCACCATAATGCTCTGAGTCTGTTCAGTCCTTATGGTAATCACTGATAAGTTAGTTGTTTACTTATGATCACTGAAGACAAGTTTCACGTCAACATAGGTTCTACGCTGAAGTCGAAGATCAAGTTCAAGAACCAGCGACAAGTCTCCTAATGAACTGATGCGGATCAGCGAAGACTCAGATTTGTCCACTTAACGTGAAGTATCAAGTACAAGACTTTAGCTATCGCTGAACTCTATCATTCGCTGATGTAGAATGATAGATCGCTGAATCAACGAAAAGCTGATCATGAAGTCCTCCGTACAAAGTACTTTTGTCTTAACCACCCTTGCACGTCTCCGTACGATATGTCAGAAAAAGAACCTCCTTATTGTCTGAAATCGTACAACCACTCTGATACTACACTGTTCAAACATGCGGCTACTAAGGTTGTCAACAAAGGTCAATGACGTACAACCAATGAGCTGCTGCCACGTGTAAAGTGTAAACTGCCATGCATTAAATGCATGCAGTATATAAGAAGATGAACTCACTTCATTTTGAAGCAACTTGCTAACTCTGGACAAGTTCATCCTTCTTATCTTGAGATAGGTTATTATTAGTAATTTCCTTCTCTTTCTTAGTGCAAGAAACTTAGTGTTCCAACTTGTTTAGATTTAGGTTTATCCTTAATCTTGTTTCCGCAACAAGCTGTAAATTGTTAATGATTTATCAATAAACAATTTAGAAAAGTAAAATCTTAGTGTTTGTATTCATCCCCCCCTTCTACAAACTTGTATAGCCCTTCGGGACCAACACGATATTTAGATTCATCAGACGAACGAGACAATATTTTGTTCCTTACTCCTCCAAGAAATCATAGAATTACCAAGAAGCAAGAAATAACCCGTGACAACCCAAAATAAAGTAAATAAATAATATGAAAAAGAAAGTAGAAAAAAGGGAAATAAAATAAAGAGTGAATTGCATTTTTGGTCCCTGTGGTTACAGTTTTCTTTGAAAGAGGGACATGTACTTCATTATCTCAAGAAGTGGTCCCTCAGTTTTGAATTTTGCTTTGAAAGTGAGACCTTACCACTAACTTCGTTAAAAAACTCAGTTAGAGACACGGGCATTTTCATCCAACCATGTTTCCCTTCCCTTTTTGTAATTTTTTTGTTAGATCTTGTATTTGTAAAATTCATCAAAATTTCAAAACAAAAAATGTAAATAACTCTAATTATATATACACATATACTTATAGTTGGAGTTGCAACAACGAACTAGATCAAACGACTTCCATAACAATAAGTAACCAACTAGTAAGAAAATCTTCATAAAACCTGCAACTTTCTTGAAGACGACGGGGGAGAGCTTTCACGCCTCTGTGTATGCTCATGTGTTCCTACATATGTGGTATGTATGTATATATTTATACATTTTACTTCTTTTCTCCATTTTCTATTAAAAAAGTGAAGTTAATTTAAATGCAACCACTAAAATTATAACATGTGTTGCCACCTTATATTATATATATATATATATATATATATATATATATATATATATATATATATATATATATATATATATATATATATATATATAACACAGCACCTAAAATCACAGGGACGATGTAGAGTTATCGAAAGCAGAAGCATAATCTGAGTTTCGAGGAAAAGGTTGAATCAAGTGGAGGTGTCGTTGAGTGGAACTTCGTTGTCTCTTCAGCATAGTGTACCTTGGAGGCAGTGGCGGATGGCCCTTAGGGCCTTTATAGGCCATGGCCTGGGCGTTTTTTTTTAAAAAAAAGTAGTAGAATTTTTTTTAGCAGGCTTTGTTGAAAATAAATCCCAATTGGGCCCCCCACTCTAACACCTTACACCTCTCTCTCACTCTGTTTGCTACGTTGCTTTTTGATAAAAAAAAAAAAGAATGCCCTGCACTACTCTCACTCTCTCAGCAAAAAAAGAACGCCCTCACACACTCACACTCACAGTCACTGCGACAGCCTCACAGCCGACTCGTCACTCGCCGGCCTGAGCCCTCGCCGGTCGCCGCTCCTCACTGGTAGTGGTAAGTTTTAGTCTTTTACCCTAGAACCCTAACCTAACCTAAATCCCTAATTTTCTTGTTTATTAGTTTATTTGCTGAAATCTGAATAGTGATTAGTGAATATGTTATCTGAATAGTTCCTCAAACCCGACTAACAGCCGATCGCCGATCGATTGACAAGGCTGACAGCCGGCCGCCGGCGCACATTGGAGTTCCTCTTTGTCTCTCGCCCTCTCCCAGCCTCCCTCAGTCCCTCTGACCCTCTTGGTTCTCTCTATCTCTCACTCAGGTTCTCTCTGTCTCTCACTCTCGGTTCAATTGTATTGCTAGACAAGGAAAATATGGGTTTTGGATTTGGGGATTCCAACATTCTTTGGCTTTTTATATTGTTTGTCAACTATTCAAAGCAAATATGGGTTTTGAAATTCTTAGACAAGGAAAATATGGGTTTTGAAATTGTTTGATTAGCTAAGTTAGGTTTAACTTTATTTGAAATTGTTTGATTAGCTAGGTTTAAATTTACTTGAAATTGTTTGATGCATCTCTATGACTTGTTTGATTAGGAATTTAGGACTTAGGTTGTTCACATGTTTGAATGTTTGATAGAACATGGAAATTAGATATTTAGAAAAACCGAAAAAAACTCTTGAAATCAACCAAAAAACCCGAAAAAAACTCTTAAAATCAACCAAAAAAAGGGGAAAAGTCATATGAAAAGGTTTCTGGTCCGGCCCGTGCGGTTGGAAAGCTTGTGTTCCGCCCCTGCTTGGAGGAGGAGATAGAAGATGGGTCAGGTTTAACATAGCAGAAATAATGGCCTAAATGATCATCTAATGGCTGGTCGGAGACGGCAACCAACACGTCTTTCCGCTTGTGGACATTATCAGTTTCGGTGAAACATATCGCCAGTTTCCCAACACAATTTTCGTTAGCTAAAATTCCATGAAAATTACGACCCTTTTAGCAATTCAAAGCTTTTGGTCCTGTGTGAATACATATCATCAAACATTCGTCGGTTCCAGTGAAACAATCATTCCTTTTGTAGTTTTTAAAGTTTCTGTTTTATGGTTGATTGATAAACAAGATGAAACCCCACCTCCCAAATCCTTTCCAACCATCCAAACTCTATATATATATATATATATATATATATATATATATGAGACGAGAGGGTGGCCGGATTCAAAGTGGTTCTTGAGGGAAAATGGAGGGTGTGGTGAGTGAGATTCTCTTTATATGTGGGTATATATATGCTCCTATATATGTATATATGTATGTATATATATATATTGTTAGAGTATTAAAATGTCAATATGTATAGTTCAGGGTCTTTTATGTAATTAGTTGTAACTCCTCTTTGTATAAATAGGCTTTTAGGGTTCCTTGTCTAGGTTAGACACTTTACTTGTATTACTCTCTCATTATATGAAAACGGCCGATTCAGCCATCTCTCGTGTCTCTCTATCAATCGACTCTACAATTCTAACATGGTATCAGAGCTCTAGGTAAGCCTCCTCAACCTCTTTTCAGATCTGCACTATTGTTGCTATTGTTTTCCTTTTCTTCTTTTCTGCACTCGTTTTAGCCTCAGAAATCTCGTTTCTGTTGTTATTCTGTCGAAATATCAAGTTTTAAAGTTGCTCGGAACATCCTCTCGAACCTTCATACCAATTTTCAACCTAAACCGACCTGTTTTGAAAAATCCGACTCAAGAACATCATAAATTCATCGTTGTCGCAACCTTCTTATTCATCGTTGTCGCAACCTTCTAATATTCATCGTTGTCGCAACCTTCTTCCTCGTGAATAGTACCAAGTCGCAACCCTTAATTGCGACTTCACTTCAAATCGCAATCCTCAGTTGCGATTTCATTCGTGAACAGTCCAAGTCGCAGTCCTCACTTGCGACTTCATTTCCAAATCGCAGCCTTCAATTGCGATTTCATTCGTGAACAGTCCAAATCGCAGCCTTCAATTGCGATTTCACTCGTGAACAGTCCAAGTCGCAGTCTTCACTTGCGACTTCACTCCCAAATCGCAACCTTCCCTTGCGACTTCAGTCCCAAGTCGCAACCTTCATTTGCGACTTCATCCCCAAGTCGCAACCTTCACTTGCGACTCCAACCTCAAGTCGCAATCCTCGTCTGAAAACAGTACCAAGTCGCAACCTTACCTTGCAACTTCATCCTCAAGTCGCAATCCCTGCCTGCGACTTCAGTCTCAAATCGCAATGGCTGTCAACCTCGGTCACTCCAATTCCATCTCAGTTGTTCTCAATGGGAGCAACTACGTTCTGTGGCATCATCATATGTCCATTTTCCTTAAGTCTCAGGGTCTCTACACTTACGTCACCGGTATATCTACTCTTCCGGTTCAGAAGGAGAAGGAAAGTGAAACTGACTTCGCAAAACGTATGAATGATTGGGACATTGCCAATGCTCGCGTTCTTGGCTATATAAACGCTTCTACCACCACTGAGATCAATCAACAGTTCCTCGGCTATACCACTGCAAAAAGGCTTTGGGACTTTCTTGCAAACAGGTATACCTCTACAGGACTCTCTCACCAATATCAGCTGTGGACCACCTTTCAGAACAAAAGGCAACTACCTGATCAATCCATAAACTCCTACATCTCTGAGATGCAAGCTCTTAGAGATCATCTGAACCTGGGTGCCCCTCAAGTGTTTGATGACACTGCTCAGAAATTTACAGCCTACTTCAATCAACTGCACTTGACTACTATTCTCATGGGCCTCTCTGACCGCTTTGAGAATGTTCGAGCCTCACTTCTGCATCGACATCCTCTCCCTACCCTTGAACAAGCTATCACTGAACTATTAAGCGAAGAAACCCGTCTTCAGCAGCGTTTTCCTCTACCATCAGACACTGTGCTCTACACTCCCAGCTCAGGGAAATCAAAAGGAAAATGGGGTAACCATGATCAGTCCAGATCTGCAAGCAAAGGGAATAACAGTGAATGCACCTTTTGTCACTCCACTTCCCACCTGCTCCTCAATTGTCCAATTAGAAAATGTCGCTGGTGTGGAATTACACAGCCACGTCACTATGCTTCTGACTGTTCAAAATGTCCATACCCAAAGCACTCTGGTAATCAAAAACAACAGTTCAAGTCGCAACCCATTGCTGGTTCCATCACTCAGGAGCACCCATCACTAGCACCTACAGCACCGAACAACAACCAATCACCATCTGATCTCATGGAACTCATGCGCCGAAACCAAGAGCTCATGGAGCAGCTTATGACAGGTTCTATGGGTATGAATTCTCACTGCAATGCAACCACACCAGGTAACCCTTGGCTTTTTGATTCTGGATGTTGTAATCACATGACACCCAAGGCAGAAGGTTTTGTCTCTAAACAACCTTCCAGCCTGTTCTCGTCAGTCCGCACTGCTGATAACACTCGCTTACCGGTTTCCTTCAGTGGAACGGTTTCTACACCTGATATTCAATTACCTGATGTGATGCATATACCAAACTTATCACTGAGTCTGATTTCTATCACTCAGCTTATGGAAGCCAATCTAATAGTCTTATTTCATTCTACTGGTTGTGTTGTGCAGGATCCCAAGACCAAGCAGATCCTTGGAATAGGCCGTAAAGTTGGTCGGATGGTTGAAGTGGTCTATCACCGTCTTCCGTTACCTGCATCCAATTTTGCTGCTTCAGTTTCCAGCACCCCGTCTTTTGAGCTATGGCATGCACGCTTAGGCCACTTATCTTTAGCTAGGATGAAAGTTTTAGCTAATTCAGGACTATTGGGAAACATTTCCTCTGAACATGTCTCTTGTCTATCTTGTCAACTTGGAAAACATCATGCTTTACCTTTTCAAATTAATGATTTTAAATCTGCTTCTGCCTTTGATCTTATTCATTCTGATGTATGGGGACCAGCACCACACCCCTCTATGGGAGGTGCCCGATATTTTGTAATCTTTATTGATGATCATACTCGTTTTACATGGATTTATCTTATGAAAAACCGCTCAGAATTACCCAAAATCTACATCACCTTTGCTCGCATGATTCTAACCCAATTTTCAAAACCCATAAAGATTCTTCGCGCGGATAATGCCATGGAATATAAAGAATCATCTCTTCTTTTATTTCTTCAATCTCAGGGCACTCTCTCTCAATACTCTTGCCCTGGCACCTCTCCACAAAATGGTCGTGCCGAACGCAAACATCGTCACATTCTTGACACTGTTCGTACCCTACTAATTTCAGCCAAGTGTCCAGAACGCTTTTGGGGCGAAGCAGCCTTCACGGCTGTCTACACCATCAACCGACACCCGACTCCCATCCTCAATCAAAAGTCCCCGTATGAAACACTCTATGGAGTCTCACCTCCCTATGAACTACTCAAAGTATGGGGTTGTGCTTGGTTTGTTCAGCTACAACCTCATGAACATACCAAACTTGAACCTCGTTCTCGTCTGTGCTGCTTCTTAGGCTACGGAATTGAACATAAAGGATATCGTTGTTGGGATCCAATCTCTAAGCGACTTCGTATATCCAGGCATGTCACCTTCTAGGAACATCTTCCCTTCTCCACGGTGTCCAAATTTCAGGACCCCATCCCTTCTTCCTCTTCCTTCTTTACTGACACATCTATCTCTTTAGACTCTCTCCAATTAGATTCTTTGTTCTCCTCATCATCTGATCCACCAACTTCTGCATCACCTGAACCCTCTCTTAACCCGTCTGAGCCTTCACCTGAACCTTCCGCATCTTCTGAACCTTTGTCTGTACCCTCTATACCCGCTGACCATGATCAATCATCTACACCAACTCCCCGGCCTACTTCCGAGTCTTCTGCAGAGTCTATGGATCCTACCACCTCCCAACCATCAGATGAGGTAAGACGTCCCAATCGGGTAAGACAAGTTCCTACTCACCTTCGTGATTATCATTGTTATGCTACCTTGCTGTCTACTCATGAACCCACCTCTTATAAGGAAGCAGCTTCTAATCCTGTCTGGCAGCAAGCTATGACAGAGGAACTTCAGGCTCTCGACAGAGCAAAAACATGGGAATTTGTTCCTCTTCCACCAGGCAAGTCACCCATTGGTTGCAAATGGGTCTTCAAAATCAAAACCAAGTCTGATGGCTCCATCGATCGCTATAAAGCTCGCCTTGTGGCAAAAGGCTTCAATCAAGAATATGGCATTGACTACGAAGAAATGTTTGCTCCTGTGGCTCGTGTCACCTCCGTTCGGAGTCTTCTAGCCATCGCTGCCACCAAGAAATGGCCCCTATATCAGATGGACGTCAAAAATGCCTTCCTAAATGGCGATCTCGAAGAGGAAGTCTACATGAGACTCCCTCCTGGCGTGACCTCTCGACAGGGCAATGTCTGTCGCCTTCGCAAGGCCCTCTATGGTCTCAAACAAGCTCCTCGTGCCTGGTTTGAAAAATTCAGCAATACTGTCCTATCTTTGGGGTTTTCTCCGAGTAATTATGATTCTGGTTTGTTCACTCGGACTACTGCCACAGGTACTATCTTACTTCTGCTGTACGTTGACGATATGATCATTACAGGCAGTGACTCTACAGGTATCATTCATCTCAAAAAGTCTCTCAGCTCCTGTTTTGAGATGAAAGACCTCGGCAAGCTCCACTACTTCCTTGGCCTTGAAGTCTTGTCAGACTCTTCAGGCATCTATCTCTGTCAAGCCAAGTACATATCAGATCTATTATCCAGGGCCGGGATCACAGACAACAAGGTTGCTTCTACACCTATCGAGCAAAATCTGCATCTTGCTCCGAATGCCGGAACCCCGCTGAAAGACCCTACACGGTACCGTCAACTTGTTGGCTCTCTAGTCTATCTAACTGTTACTAGACCAGATCTCGCCTATGCAGTTCACATTGTTAGCCAATTCATGGTCGCACCATGCTCGGATCACTATGCTGCTGTCCTTCGTATACTTCGGTATCTCAAAGGAACCATGTTCCACGGTCTTCATTTCTCATCCAAGTCATCATTACAGCTTCGTGCCTTCTCAGATGCTGACTGGGATGGTGACATAACCGACCGTCGCTCCACCACCGGCTATTGTTTCTTCCTTGGGGACTCTCTTATCTCTTGGCGCAGCAAGAAACAATCCCTGACAGCTCGCTCCAGCACCGAGGCTGAGTATCGAGCCTTAGCCGACACCACTCAAGAACTCGTATGGCTACGTTGGCTACTCTCTGATATGGGTGCCAGTTCTCACCGACACCCTTATGGTGTGACAACACCAGTGCCATCCAGATTGCTCACAATGAGGTCTTTCATGAGCGTACAAAACACATAGAGATTGACTGCCACTTCACTCGTCAACATGTCCTCCGCAAGACTGTTAAACTTTTTCCAATCTCCACCATTGATCAGACGGCCGATATCTTCACCAAAGCTCATCTCCCAGGGCGTTTCCGGGCTCTCGTTTCCAAACTCAACTTGTCTCATTCTTCCCCTACTTGAGTTTGAGGGGGGATGTTAGAGTATTAAAATGTCAATATGTATAGTTCAGGGTCTTTTATGTAATTAGCTGTAACTCCTCTTTGTATAAATAGGCTTTTAGGGTTCCTTGTCTAGGTTAGACACTTTACTTGTATTACTCTCTCATTATATGAAAACGGCCGATTCAGCCATCTCTCGTGTCTCTCTATCAATCGACTCTACAATTCTAACATATATGATGTGTGTATATATATAATCTTTTCAATCAAATCGTTGTAGCTGGAGTTGCAACAACTAACATAGGTGGTGCAGTGGTCGACGGGAGTGCAACAACTAAGAGAGGGTGGTGCAGTGGCGGAGTTGCACCATCGATCGAGACCCCGAAGAGTTGGAACCAAGGCTCCTTCAATGGGTTGTGGTTCGCCGGACTTTTTTCGTCGGAGTTGGGGGCTTTGTCGGCGTTATTGGCGTTATTTATGTGTCGATCAGAGTTGGGGGCTTCATCCCTGTTTTTTGTTACACCCTACACCCATACACCCATTACATACAGAATATATATACATAATATGTGTATATATAATTAGAGTTATTTACATTTTTGGTCCTGAAATTTTGATAGATTTTACAAATGCAAGATCTAACAAAAAAATTACAAAAAGGAAGGGAAACATTGTTGGACGAAAATGCCCCCGACTCTAACTGGGTTTTTTTAACGAAGTTAGTGGTCAGATCCTACTTTCAAAGCATTTCAAAACTAAGAGACCACTTTTTGAAATAATGAAGTACAAGTCCCTCTTTCAAAGAAAACATATAACCACATGGACCAAAAATGCAATTCACTCTAAAATAAAATAGGTTTTATTTTATGGGGTCAAAAATGTGAAAACGGACCAATCATGTCAATTATTGAAAGTGATAAACGAAGAAAGGAGTTTACGTTTAATCAGACTAAAAATGGAGAAAATTATTAGATTGGGGGTGAAAAGTGTAAAAATGGCCAAAGTATTGAAGACAAGGGGCTGAATGTCATCTTCTGAAAGTTAAGGGTTGTGTCCGTGGTTAACAGGTACAAACAGAAAGACCTATTATGTAAATAGAACAAATTTGGAGTTTGAAAGCTAACATGTGAGATAGGTGATCTTAGGCCTTCCGTACCCCAGCGGGTTTGGGGGTGCGGGTAAGGCCACCTGGCCAGCGGGTTCGGCGGCTACCGGGTACGGGGGGTGCGGGTTCGGCCAGCGGGCTCGGCATGCGGGTTCCCCACCCCGCTGCTACCCGAAGAGAAAATCAGTTTATTATTATTATTATTATTATTATTATTATTATTATTATTATTATTATTATTATTATCATAATTATAATAATTATTATTATTGTTATATAAATATAGATAGCTTCTGAGGTCGCATCGACAAAATGAAAAAACTTGAAGTCGAACAACAAAAGTGGCAAGTCGAACAACAAAAGTGTGAAATCGAGTTGGAAAAGCTATATGAAAAAGACTTCGAGTTTTTCATTGCCCCGCACGATCACCTTACGGGAGCTGCTTTGAAGACTACTTTGGCGAGAAAAAAGAGAATTGGACAAAAACATAATTGGGAATTTTGAATTTTATTTTGTAATTTTGAATTTTATTTTGTAATTTTGAATTTTATTTTGTAATATTTAATTTTATTTTATAATTTAATTTTTATTTTTATGAATGTTATGATTTTTTATTAAAAAATTAGATGAGGTGGCATGTGGGTTCAAGAGGTTCAAAAGGTTGGGGTACGGGATTTGTGGGTTCAAAAAGGTTCAAGAGGGTTCAAAGTGGAAAGCTGATGTGGCGCTGATGTGGCGCAGAGGGTTCAAGAGGTTGTGAACCTGGGGTACGGATGGCCTTAGAGCATCCCCAACGGTGAACCTAGAGGTTCATTCCCTTGCCACATCAGCTTTCTCACTCTGACACATCAGCTTTCTCTTTCCTACTCATTTTACAAACCTTTCACTTTCAATCATGAACCCGTTTATTATTTATATAATAAAAACTAAAATAATTAACATTTACTTATTATAATTAAAAGACAATAATTAAAAAATACAATAAATAAAAGTTAAAATAATAAATCATAATAATTAAAGTTACAAAAACTAATTGCTACGTTAATAAAAAATACAATAAATAAAAGTTACAAAATATATAAGTAATTACGGTAATAAAATTCATAATAATTAAAAGTTGATGATCAATTAATTTAATTTAATTATTTTCAACTGATTATATATTTAAAAAGTAGATGAACACACCAATTTAATAGGTTTGATTATTAAATAAAAAATAGTTTTGAATATTTAAATATAAAGTACATGTGGAACAATTGCTTTAAACCTCAAGGAGCGGTTCTTTTGTGAGGACCACTCCAATGAGGTGGTAAAAACCTTGAAGACACCCAATGGTAGAAAAAGTAACGGACCGGTTCCTAGTATGTTGAGGTGGCAAAAAACCCAACCATTGGGGATGCTCTTAAGGCTTCTTATTGGATTGCTTAGTCAACAAAAAGAGCCAAAATGTCATATTTAAGTAGACAATACAACTGGGTTCACTTTTCGTTCAAGTAGCCTCAAGAAAAACATAGAAACGAGAGAGAAGTCGAAGCTCAAAGTCGCCATCCGAAAACTCCGTTTGATGACGATTTGAGGTAAAATACCCAACCAAATTTCGATTTCAGCTTCGGTTTTAAGTCCTCTATCGAACCTTAGTAGCCTTATGTCTCAGATTTGAGTTTAAGTTGTCCTATTTTAAGTTTTTATGATTTTCGAGTGTGTTTAAAATTCAAACTTTAAATGAGTAAATGGGACTCAATACTTGTTGGTTTCCGTTGATTTTTGTTCCCCTGGTTGAGAAAAATGATTTTTTTTAGAGTTTTAGCAAGAAAAATCGATGAAAATGATGAAGAAATAAGGCCAATTCCGGTCACCGGTGCTGTTGGATGTGCTGGTCGACGGACTGCACTCCGGCTAATCGTGATGCGCCGTTTTTGATGGCCTGATGTAATTAGCTTTTGGGCTTATCATACTCATTTGAATTTTAGACTTGTAGATTAATTTGGGCCTTTATTAGTTAGATTAGTAAAATGATGTACAAATTAATTAAAAAGGTGCCTAAATTAGTTGGATCTTTTTTTAGTTGGACTTAATTATTGGATTTTAATTAATTATTATTTAATTTAACTTCTATTTTAGTTAATAAATTAATTTATCTTATATTTAATTAATATATCATTTTAATTTAGAAATTTAGATTATTTAATTAGTTATTTCTAATGCGGGTGTTTATAATAAATCATGCAAGTATTTAGATGATATGCAACAACCTCTGAGCGTATTGGCTTTTACTTGAATATCCTTGTCAACTACGTGACCATGATAACTGAAACTTTGCAACTACAATTCACAAGAAGAATATTTTTTCTTCTTACAACTTATATTCTTTAACAATTGTGGGACCAACTTTTGACGTTGTACATGCTTAGCCTTATTTCTCAAGTAACTGAGCACACTGCAAGTAACGACTACAACTTCTCTTAAGTATGGTCCACACATTATGCTCATCGGGTATATATCATATCTCTCAAATCATATGGCATTACTAAAAGCCCATGATTTTAAACTAAAAAAATTATACGGGTAAATGCTACGTCAAAACACGTAACATTTAAGTTGATCTGAAACAATAAATTCGGTGTCTAAAAACTTTGAACCAATGGTATTTAAACAAAATACAAGGCTAAACACTTTCAAGGTCTTGACTCCCTTGGCATAGTATGAGAGTCATCTATCTATCTGAACCATCCGTGTACACCGACCACAATATACAGGTTACTTAACTAGACTGAATAGACATGTGTATAGAGGCACCCTCGCGGTACATGTACCATTTATAAATCTTTAAAGTTGCCTGAGCTACCAGTATCCCGGTACATCACTCTTCACACACATACCCAACTGAACATGTATAACTGAAACTAACTGAGGCTGAAATTATCAATTGTAAAATGATATATTAAACACTTCATGTTCTGACTTAGGCTACTGGTGATATCAAAGTCAGATTTGCCTTGACGTTTCTAAATCAGAAAACTTAATGTCTTACTTTTGGACCTAAGCCCATACTAGTTATTCTATCATACTCTTCACAAGCTTCAATTCTGAGTACCCTACATGCATTATTAACACTAATCATCTCTGAGAAGGAAATTAGATCAATTACAACTTCACTTAAACTTATTGCATTGTCACACAATGCTACACTGCACATACGTTGATTTATGTTGTGTCTAACATGTTTTATGCTCATATTGATCAATGTACGATACTATATTAATTCGCACCAAAAGCTGAAACATCATTCTTACAACTAACAGTTCAAGCTTAGGCTAAAGATCATAACCTATTTCTCTTGAACTATAGCTCTGATACCAACTTGTAACACCCATATTTTTGTCATTGAAAATGTTATGTAAGCTGAAACAATTCCTCTAAAGATACTCCAAAATTTCGGCTAAATTAAAACTTTAGAACGTTTACAACGGAAGACTTCAAAACAATAAATATGTAACTTAATGCTAACCTATATTGGATTGCGTTTCAAATTTATCTATCATAAATGCCTAAATTGGGCTAGGCAAGTCTCTATGTATGCCCTTTTCCCTTGTCCAACCTGAAACTTTCTGTCCCTGAGATGCATACCATAGTCAGCTTATAAAGCTCAGTGGGTTCATGGTTTGCGTGAATAAAAATCATTTCACATCATACATGTCAATCTGTAAACTCTGTACCAAATAGTATACATTTTTCTGAAAACATGCAACACTGAAAGAAAAAAGAGACCTTATAAACCGTCTCATCGGGTATGGGTCATTTAGTCACTGTCATTCCCTGGGTTGTCCGACCTGCACCTGTCTAGACACCCATTACGGGGTCGTGCCACTTGTCGTGTGACTTACTAGTAAAATGCCCACCCGTTAAACCTGATCATAAAACTTTCATATCAAATAGCATGCTAGAGTTATTTGAAAAAAAATAAACACAGCGTGCAACTGATCATAAATAACATACACGTAAAATATATTGTATCATGTATGTAAACCGAAACATCATGCATACGTTCACATCACCATATAATCATATAATGCTCAAAATAAATTTGTACATATGTATGCATCCCAGTGTAAGTCTCATGAAGACTCACCTGATCGCGTGTAGATCGACTACTGATAGCTCTTGGCCGAAATCTACACATTTCATACCATAATATATAATTAATGGCTTAATTTCTCCAGTATAGTCAACTCGACCCGACCTAAAGTCAAGCTCCATAAATCGAGTCTCTTAATGTCTTAAATATCTCCATTTAATTTTATCGTTAAAATACTTGTGGGTCAAATGAGGTAAAATTCGACCGTGTCAACTACTTTACTGAAACCCCAAGTCTAAAACTAGACGTTATCCTAAAACGTAAAAATATTCATTTTAGAATCTTATAAATTCATCTCTCTAAATTAAAGCGTCTCAATAAATATTGACTCAAATTACAACGCTCTAATCTCATTAATAAATCATCTATATAAATTTTATGATTTATTAAAATACCCAAATTCTTAGAAATAATTAGTTAAATGATCTAAAATTCCTAAATTAAATTAATATATAAATTAAATTAATATATTAAGTAAAATAGAAATCAAATGAGTTAATTAATCTTCCAATAAATTAAATAAACTTTACTTAGTTAAAATATAATAAAAGTCAACTAATTAATTAAATTTGACTCTTTTAATTGTTTGGATAAATTGACTCAATAAAATAATATTAAGAGTGAATTGTGGATTTGGTCATATGGTTTTGTGTTTTCTTTGACTATGGTCCTCATTCTATATTTATTATGGATATGGTCCCTATGGTATGTAATATATTGTGGCTAGGGTCTCTCAACACTAACACCGTTAATTTTGAAATGTTTAAACTTTAATTTTAGTCCCTATGGTTTATTGAAATCTTTGAAAGTAGTCCGTGTGGGTTTATTATCATTTTTACATTTTTCTTTAAAAACTAATATAAATATAAATATTATTAAAAAATAAAAATATATTATCTAATTCATATATATATATATATATATTAATATATTTATTTATTTATTTATTAAAAATTTATAATTTTTTAATTATATATTATATATATAACTAATATTTATCTTTCTTGATCGATCTCGTTAATATTTTCATATTTTCATATTATAAATGTATAAATAATATATATTTATTAATATTTTATAATAAATAAATTTAATGTTTAAAATTTAAATTTTGACATGAAACATTAAATGTAAATATTATATAGTTTTAATAAGTATATATATTATATATCCCTTTAATATGAAAGTGTTGATGAGGTAGATCTAGAAAATATAATATTAATTCTATAAAAATATTATTAAAAAATTATAATATTTTTAATATATATATATTAGTATATATAAATATTAATTAGATAATATATTTTTATTTTTTAATAATATTTATATTTATATATATAATATACAATATTAGAGATGGTATCAGAGCCATGTTTTTGTGAAATTGTAAATATAACAATCTATGTTTTAATACAAAATCTGTTTAGTTATGAATCTTTTCAGAATAGGAAATGATACTGTTCAAAACAGTACTACTGAGGAATATGATATTCCCTAGAACCTGGACTTATTAAACAGATGGACTATTCCAAAAGTTGAGCCAAAACTCATATATAAATTAGGAACTTTTGAAAAAATTGGTTTAAAACAAATTGTTAAGACTACCGAGTCTTCTATTCCTTTACATGATGATGAAATGATCATTCGATTATTAAATAAATCTGATATTTACCCTTTTATAAAAACTCATAAGTTTTTACATATTGGTCTAGTTCAAATTGCTTTTAGACCATTAACTCTAGAAGGGTTACCAGAAAGCTTTCTTGCAGCTTTACGTGATGGTAAAAATATAAACTAGAAACAATCCCTGATGGGAATGATACAATTCAGTCTGGCCCATGGTAATGATACAATTCAGTCTAGCCCATGGTCCAGTATACTTTAATGTTTATCCCAACCTAACTTTGTCTTTATCTGATATCAATATATTAGATGCTTTAACTCTAAATGTTAAAACAAATGGTTACAATTATACTCCTGGAACAGAAGTTATATGTATCTGTTATAGAATATATTATAAACCTCTTTACACTTTAAACCCCATGTGTAAAATGGTAGATAAAGATAAAAATGAAACTGTTCTAATAGAAACAAATTTCAATAAATCTAGTATTACTACTAGGAGGCCTATAAAATGGGAAGAAATTGTTTTTCCCACAAGCTGGAAAATTACGCAAGATATTAGGAGAAATCCTATAATTCAAAGCGATTTAAGACATGTTATACAGTCTGGTGAAGGAGCTGTTAGAATACAGTTAAGTGAAAATCAGAGAAATTTAATCTCCCAAAATAATTCTCTTTCAAGGTCTGGATCTATGAGATCTTATATGTCTCCTAAAGATTATATATTTGACCAACACACTGCAAGAGCGTCTACCTCTTATATTAGAGAAGACATACGAGAAGAAGAATCTCAAAGCTCTTTGGAACCAGTAGAAGAATTAATTATTCGTAGAAATGGTATTGTAAATGAAAACAATACTCACCAAATCAGGGAAAATGACACGATGTCAAACTTAAATTTTGTTTAAATATGTCAGAAAAAATTGATTTCTCAAAGGGCTCTCCAGCCAGAAAAATTGTTTTTAATGATTTTGAAAATAATCCAAAATGGATACCTTTCAAAAAATGGTATTTTAAAAGTTTCGTTGATGCTGAAATAAAAATTTTAGCAGATGAATTTTATAAATTCTGTGAAAAAGAAAATAAGATTTTTTCCTATATCCCTTGGTTTATAAATAATTATATTAAAGACCAAATAAATGTTATTGAAAGAGATTATAAAATTTTAGGAGGAAAGGGAGAAATTCAGACTTCTATTTATCCCCCACAAACTACTTTTGCAGTAGAAAAAGATAATATCTTCATAACTTATTTCTCAGCTTTCTCAAGATTAATTGAGGATAAGGTTCTACATGTGACAATTCAGCACATAAATGAGTTGTTAGAAAAACAAAATTATACGAACCTTTATCTTATCATATTAGGAGAAGAATTGACCTCTCTTCAAAAGAATATGGAAAAGATTTTAAAAAATCTTTCAAACCTCCAAGAGATAAAAGAAACAGAGAAAAAAATGGAGAATAAGGATAAAACCAAAAAAGATATAATTTTTGCTTCACCTTCTATCCAACCTCCACCTGAAATCAGGGATTTTAAAATAAAAAATCCAAATTTGAAAAAATAATAGAGAAACAATTCAAAGGTCTCTATATTTCTAAACCAAAATCTTCGATTTCTACTCTAGAAACAAATTTCTTTTCTAACTCTGAGGAAGATTCTGATGACGTAGTCAGAAAAATGAAATGGGCAAATAGACCTACTTCAAATAAATATTATTATCCTCGTCCGAGTCCTATGGATGTTCTTCATGAAGAACACGAATACACTTTTACAAATAGTTATAAAGGAAAATGTATTTATGAATGGAATCTTGATGGTTATACTAACAAACATATTTATAATATGGCTCATCGTATGATGATGTATTGTACGGTTTGTAAAAATATGGGAAATAATGAAAGAAATATTTCAAAAATGCTTATAGCAGGCTTCACTGGCCAACTTAAAGGTTGGTGGGATAATTATATTACCCCTGCCTAAAAAGAAGAGGTTTACAGTTCAGTCAAAACTGAAAATGGGGAAACTAACGAAAACGTTGTTTATCCTCTTATTATGACTCTAATAAAGCATTTTACCGGAAGATTTTCTGATAACAGTGAAAACATTAGGACTCTCCTAATGAATCTTGGGTGTAAAACTTTAACCAGATTTCGATGGTATAAAGATACTTTTCTCTCTCGAATTTACGAGATTAGAGACTGTAATAATGCTTATTGGAAAGCCAAATTTATTGATGGCTTACCAAATCTTTTTGCTGAAAGAATTAGAAAGATTCTTAGAAAAGATAACTCAAACATAGATTATGATTCTTTTACCTATGGTATGTTAATAAATATTTGTATTGGAGAGGGTATTTCTTTATGTAATGAATTAGCCCTTAAAAAACAAATTAAAACCCAACGATCTCTTGAAAGAAAACAATTAGGAGATTTCTGTGATCAATTTGGAATAGATCTACCTCTTCATAAGAAAAAGAAAAAAAAAATCTCATAAAAATCAATACCAAAAAGATTTCTCAAGAAATACTTCAAAAAGAAAAGATTTTAGAAGAAGAAAGAAACACATTGGAAAAGATTTTAAAAATGATTTCAAATATTCTTCAAAAGATAAAAATACAGACTCAATAGTTTGTCACAAATGTGGAAAAATAGGTCATTATGCCTCGAGTTGTTGGACAAAGAAAAAAATTAACAGTCTAGATATTGATTAGACTACAAAAGACTCTTTATCAAAACTCTTTCTTAATTCAGACTCGGGCTCTGATAAAGAAAAATATTTTTTAGATGATAGTTTATATGATAGTTCTTTGATGACTCTAATCAAGATATTAATGATCTTAAATCAAAATTTTCTTCATCAGATTGTAAACATTGTTCTTCTGGTCTTCCTTGTAAAAAAGAAAACGATAAAGAAGATAAGTTTAATAAATTACTCATAATTTAGATTCTAAATTCCAAAAAGGAGATGAGTTTTATAAACTTGCTTCTCAATTTTAAGATATAAATATCAACGTTTTATCAAATGACAATGTCTTAAAAATCTTAAAAAAAATAAAAGATCCTAATCTTTGTGCAGAAATTCTTGAAAGTCTAGAAGACTCAAACCCTGGGTCTTCTTCTGCTCATCCTAATAGACCTAATTCTCAAGATTATTCTATGAAAGAAGTTAATAGACTTCTATCTGAAAAAAATTCAAATAATCATTCTATCTCTATAAAAGATTTAGCTAAAGAGATTGATAATCTCAAAATTGAGATCAAAACCCTTAAGCATGATAATATAGTGTTACATCAAAATATAAATCATATTCATTCAAAAATTGATACCTCTAGTCAAATAAAGGATGAAGTTTTTTTGGTGATACTTACAGAAAAATTCATAAAGAGATTCAAAATCCAAAGATTATTACCCATGAGGAAGTCCATGAGGAAATAAATAATCCTAGCAATAACCATCTTAATATTTTAAACATAGTTATTTCTCAAAAGTGGTATACTAAAATCACTCTTCTTATAGAAGGAACTTTTCAAAAAGATTTTATTGCCATGATAGATAGTGGAGCAGATTTAAATGTTATACAAGAAGGATTAATTCCTACGAAATATTTTCAAAAGACTTCTCACTCTCTTTCTCATGCGGGAGGAGGATCTCTTAATATTAAATATAAGCTTCCCAAAGCATATGTTTGCAAAGACCGAAATTTTATTCCTACAAGTTTCTTATTAGCAAAAGATAATTCTAGCCAACTTATTTTTGGTCTTCCTTTTATTTATAATATTTATCCTTTAAAACAAATAGATAAAAAAAGGTTTAACGGTTTTTTTAATGGAAATCCTTTAAGGTTTGATTTCATAAATAAACCAGGTAAAAAGCTCTTAAATGAATTAAGAGAAAAAATTGACAGAAAGAATTTTCAATTATATTATTTGAAGCAAGAAATGAATCTTTTAACTATTGAGGAAAAACTTTCAAATCCAAAATTACAAAGAAAGATTGATTATGTTAATAACAAGTTTTCCTTAGAAGTCTGTAGTGACCATCCAAATGCCTTTTGGGAGAGAAAGAAACATATGGTTTCCCTGCCTTACGAGAAGGATTTTTTAGAAAAAAAATATACCAACTAAGGCTAGACCCTGCCAAATGAATGTTGAGTATATAGAACTCTGCAAAAAGGAAATAGCCTCTTTATTAGAAAAAGGTCTTATTAAACCTTCTAAATCTTCATGGTCTTGTACATCTTTTTATGTCAATAAACATTCTGAGCAAGAAAGGGGTGTCCCTCGCCTTGTAATAAATTACAAACCCCTTAACAAAGTTTTAAAATGGATCAGACATCCGATCCCTGATAAAAAGGATTTACTTGACAGGTTATTTCAAGCTATTATATTTTCAAAATTTGATTTAAAATCTGGTTACTGGCAAATTCAAATCAATGAGAAAGAAAGATATAAAACTGCTTTTAATGTTCCAATAGGACATTATGAATGGTTGGTAATGCCTTTTGGCTTAAAAAATGCCCCGTCTGAATTTCAACAAATAATGAATGACATTTTCTATCCTTATAGCAATTTTATAATTGTCTATATAGATGATATTCTATTTTTTCTATGGATATAGAAAGTCATTTTAAACACCTCGAACTTTTCAAAAAATTTGTGATACAAAATGGTTTAGTTATTTCAAAACCAAAAATGTTATTATTCCAAACAAAAATTAGATTCTTAGGTCATAATATCGAAAAGGGAAGAATTATTCCTATACAAAGAAGCATGGAATTTAGTTCAAAATTTCCAGATAAAATTACAGATAGAACCCAATTACAAAGATTTCTAGGCAACCTAAATTATATTTCAGCCTACATAGGAAATTTAAATGAAGATACTTCTATTCTCTATGACAGACTTAAAAAGAAAAGTCCGCATTGGACTGATAGCCATACCCACGTTGTAAAGAATATAAAACAAAAGGTTAAAAACCTCCCTTGTTTAATGCTAGCAAACCCACTTTTGGAAAAATCATTGAAACTGATGCTTCAGACATAGGATTTGGAGGTATCTTAAAACAAATAGATCCTCACTCAAAACAAGAAATTCTTGTCAGGTTCCATTCGGGAAAATGGAATGGTGCTCAAAAGAACTATGCTACTATAGCAAAAGAGCTATTTGCAATTGTAAAATGTGTCTTAAAATTCCAAAGACGATCTTTATAATAAAAAATTTATTATAAAGACAGACTGTATTTCTGCTAAATACATGTTTCAAAAGGATTTTAAACATGATGTTTCTAAACAAATGTTTGCTAGATGGCAAGCTCATTTAGCTCCTTTCACTAGTATAAAAATGGGTTTTTGTCACGGTTTTGAAAATAAAGTTAGTCACGGTTAGGTTTAGAACCGTGGCTAAAAGTCATAAATAAACTTTGAGCATTGGGTTAGCCACGACTTAACTCAAAAAATGTGACCATTACAAAAAATGTTTAAACATAATGCCATGGTTTAGATAAAACAGTGACTAAATGGTTCTTTACGACCACAATTTTTTTTCCGTGGCAAGTAGTGAATAAAAACCGTGGCTATAGACAGACATATAGTCATGGTTTTTTGTCTAAACCATGGTTTTATATTTTGATGGTTATTATCCGTGACCATAGGCGACATATGGCCACATAAAGAAAACTTTCCGTGACCAAAAGAAATAAATATACAGCCACGAAAATTTGTAAAACATGGCTGAAAATCACGGTGTTAATAGTCATGGTTTTTATTATTTTGTGTGACCGAAAGGTAACAGTAGTCACAGTTATCAATATGAAGCGTAACTATATATGATGATTTCGCCACAGTTAGTATGCAATATGTATAGCTATTAGTATGGTTAAAACCATGATTAAAATAATTTATTGTCACGAAAAACTAACCATTAGCCATGATTCTGATGAATCAGTTGCGTGACTAATAAATAGTTATTGCCACGATTTTTAGTAGATCACATGACCAAAATGTAACTAATAGCCATGATTCTAGATTTAAGTGTAACTGTCTTGAATTGGCCACTGTTTTCTTATTTTGTGTGACCAAAAAGTATCTTATAGCCACGTTTGTAAAAATTAAGAGTAACTATATGTCATGAATTTAGCTATGGTTTTTAATATTTTGTGTGGCCAAAACGTAACCTATAGCCATGTTAAAATTAAACATAACTATATGTCATTAATTTGGCTATGATTTTTAATATTTTGTGTGACCAAAAGTTAACTTATAGCCACGTTTCTAAAAATGAAGAGTAATTATATGTCATGAATTTAGCTATGGTTTTTAATATTTTGTGTGACCAAAAGGTGACCTATAGCCACGTTTCTAAAAACTAAACATAACTATATGTCATTAATTTGGCTATGGTATTTGAGATTTTATGTGACCAAAAGGTAACCGGTAGCCATAATTCTCATATTAGGGTAATTGTATGTCGTGAATTGGCAACGATTTTTGATTATTTTGTGTGACCAAAAGCTAACCAATAGTCATCGCTATAAAAATTAAGTGTAACTATGTATCATGAATTACTTACGGTTAATATAAACCTTGCATGATTGTAAGTATGATTAGCCACGGTTCTAACAGTTCACTTTGTATGACTAATATATAGCTTATGGCCACAATTATATCTTTATTGTGTGACGAAACGATAACCGATAGTCATAGTTTTTATTATATTGCATGACTAAAAGGTAACCAATAGGAACAGTTCTAAAAATTAAGAAAAAACATATGTCATGAATTGGCCACATTCTTTTATTTTTCTATCACTGTGTTACAAATTCACCATCACCAGATGTAAGGTCATTTTTAATCAAGGTAACTTAGTCGGTACTCAAAATTTGTCGATATAACATTTTTTATAAAGTACCACCTATGTATTCTTTTTTACCATCAACAAAATATCGACGTGTCATTTTTATAAATAATTTTTTATTGCTTTAAATCACTATAAATAAAGATTTGGAATTTGCAATCTTTTAAAGCATTTGGTTAAGTATATATTTAAAAATTTACAACGTACAAACAATTGAAACACTTGTATAAATGTTTCTAGTTTAATAGATTAAACTGAACATGTGAACATGTAAAGTTTATAAAGTGTTGTTTCACAGATGAGAAAAACAGAAGCCCAATCCCTTATCCAACAAAACCAAATCTTCCCGCATAATGGCGAAATAAACATGCGAGCATTGGACTTCAGTTTTCACAGCCTGTTTATAAGTCTTCCCATTGTTCCATGACTCGAGAGCAATCTCATCATTGTGTTTCTCCACCAAATCAACAAATCTCAACAAGACAAACGACCGCTCATGCAACGTTGAAATACCGTTAGAGTCTCACATCGGCTAGAATTGACCCATTTTCTATCAATATAGGTTGCAACCTCCTTTTTCTTGAGCTAATAATCCGATGGGGTTCAACATATTCTTACAAAAACAATTTACAAAAGCAAATTAAGAATAAATTAGTGTTCTCGTTTGAACTTTTCTCTCTCTCTCTCTCTCTCTCTCTCTCTCTATATATATATATATATATATATATATATATATATATATAAATAGACATGCATAAAGTCACAACACCCTCAAAAAAGATAATTGATGAAGAAGTTATTTATAGTATTGCTTTGCTTCGTTATTATCTTAAAACAAAATTAGAAGAGTGTTGCAGATAAACAAAAAATTATTTATAGTATCAGCAAATTAAAATACTTAAGTCTACAAAGATGGACCAAATTTAATGGATAGGAATCAAGCTCTGTCTAGGATCAGATTCTTTCTGTTGATGCAGAATTCTTTCGAAGTGTGCAGCTAAAAATCGCTGTTGTTTGTGTTCAAGATCTGCAACAGAGCTGAAGTTTAGCTGTTGTACAGATCTACATGCTATCCAGATTAAGCTGAACTAAAGACATATCAATTGCGGCTCGAAACAATAAGCCGCAAAAGAGAAAGATGTTTTGATGCTGTTAAGCTGGTAAGATGCTGTTAAGTGCTGTTAAGACGTTAAGATGTTGTTAAGTGCTGTTAAGCTGTTAAGACGCTGTTAAGATGCTGTTAAGTGTTGTTAAGAGCTGTTAAGTGCAGTTAAGCTGTTAAGATGCTGTTAAGCTGTTAAGATGCTATTAAGCTGCTGTTAAGATGTTGTTAAGCTTCTGTGTTGCTGTTAAGCCGCTGTGCAAAACAGAATTACTCTGTTGTGCAGAGCTTAATCATGCAGAATCCAGTTCATTAAGCAGCTGATTAAGCAGCAGCAAGGTTGCTGTCCTATGGAGCTGAAAATTGTTATTGGCTGCTGTTTCAATGCTCAAACAGATATGATCTTGTGCTGTTAAGATCCATCCAGACCTATCAGAACCTAATTACGTAGCTATTGTTCCAGAGTACGTGCTGAGATGATCCAAAAAGTTGTCCAAAACGGTGTATAAATAACTTGTACATTATGCTTCTTCATTAAAGTAAGTATAGATAGAATTGTATCAAGTACATGTGCAGAAAAAAAACACATAATCTAAAAGATGTCTAAAGTGTCAATGTTTCTTACCAAATCAGCCATTACAGCTTAACAGATCAGCCAAGTGATGCCAACTCTCACCATCACATCAATTGAATCAAACTACATACCATTCATAGTTGGTTGGTAATTGTTTCAACATTATGATTTAATTCTCAATCAGACATGTTTTATATCCTAAGATTGAACCCTATAAAATCTTGGAAAAGCATAATAAAGGTGAAATTAAGTACTAATTCATAACAAATCCTTTAACAAACACTATATGTTAGAAGAAATTACCTGAAAGGACTTGATATATTCAGAACAGAAGCCCCTGAGGCGCTGTTGTGCCTGAAAAGGGGAACAGACGAAACACAGAGGGAAAGGGGAACAGACGAAACACAATCTAGTCGGTTTTTGCAGTCGGTAATAGCCGGTATTCTAGTAGTGTCCGCTCGAGGGTTACTGAAACACTTAACATACCCCTTAATAGACTACAGACCACTTACCACTTAACAGAACACTTAACAGACCACATACCACTTACCACTTAACATACTACAGACCACTTACCACTTAACAGACCACTTACCAAAATATTGTTCTAGTGTGTAAGCCATGGATGAACCAAAATATTCAAGTGGGGATGATTACGATGATGAGATCAATGCTGATTCTGAGGAAGAGCTTCAATCTGCTGGTAGCAGTTCTGATGAAGAACTTGGTAATACATGTTATGCCTTATGCTTTGTTATCATACGAATAAATATATATATATATCTCCATCCCTGATTTAAGTTTAATTCTATTTTCTAAATGTAGCTTTTTACATGAGACAATCTAATGGTATGGTATGCATACACTCTGTTCGGTGGCCTTCCTTCCATGCCAAAATGACATAGTTCCATAGGCAATGGGAACATATACTTCACAGTCTATAATCTTCTTGGTTGATCGAAAAGAAAATATTTTTATTCAAATGAAACCACAAGTAAAAGTTATGGAAATGTTTCATATATATTTAGGTTATATAATTCAATCTTATTATGGAGCAATTTTTGTATTATTGTGCACATGAATTACACTCCTCGTGGAAGTTGGAACTGCTCATGAAATGATTCCTTTGTTTTATTTTCATGAAAACAGCTATCATCAATAAAAATCCAAATGGTTACATGGCTGATCGTAGGAGCTATAGAAGCCTCATAACCTGATTATGTTAGATCAATTAATGATTATTCCCAATATACCAAGCACTAACTAGGAAGATTGGAAGGATAATTTGTGTAGTAGTTTCATCATCCATCCTGATCGCTTTAGGTTAATTAGTAGCTTTATTATGGGTATGTTGACAGCAAGTTGTGTCTACTTATATAACAGTGTGTTTTGGCATTAAAACCAACTCAAAATATTTCAAGATTAATGTTGTGACTTTTATAACGTATTAGCGAACAACTTGATGAACTTAAGTCCTAAATGCTGCTGTTAAGTGTATGAACAGAGCCCAGAATCCATAATGATATGCTGTTATTTTTTACAACATGTGACTGCTGTTATAACTGTATTGTGGCCTTAAATTTCGCTCCAAATCGACAACCACACAGATCTAGACTCAAATCTGAAATGTCCGACTCAAATTTAAACTTAGAAAATGTTTGTAATTTGATCTGTTAGAGAGACTACCTACCACTTAACAGACCACTTAACACTTAACAGACGACTTATCACTTAACAGACCACTTAACACTTAACAGACCACTTAACAGACTTGAGCTAAATTACCAAAATGACCTTTTCACTCTAATAGACATTAAAGATAAAATGATAACATCAATTAGTAAATAGAAAACGAGACTACGGGTTGATTCATTGCTGCTACATCATTGGGTCAAACAAACAATATTGGCTACTTACAGAGTGATGATGGGCTCAAACCTGCTATATCAGCCCATTGATCACTCATTTCTTCACAAACACAGTTTTAGCATAGTTATGAAGTGGATTCCAAGAGAAATTATGCATTTAATTAATAGAGCAGTCCTTTCAACATGTGCTGCCCTTTGAGATCGACATGAGCTGCCAGTTCAATAAAGAATTTGACAGATATGCAGCAAGATTTTGAGAAAACTCAAGTTTTTAATCCCTGTCTTAGCTTTTCAGCGCGTCGTCAAATTTGGAGCTATAATGAGAGAGATATGGTCAAAAATATTATGAACAGTAGCTGTCATAAAGATCAGAATAAAACCCAATGTAAAACATATTTCTTCAATTGACTCAGCTCTACTTTCGTTGTCAATATATGTTCCATGCTCAAAGTGATAATTTACGTGTTAGCGCTTACCTGATAAGCATTTGGTAAATGGCCCTTAGTTGTTAACAATCAACTATATATAGTGGTAGCGAAAACATTAACATACTACGAGAGGAGTTATTTGTCTTTTAGCATAAGCTATAGATCTAGTAATCCAAGATCGTTCATGGCATCCTGCTTTACAACAACTAAAAATTACTCGTACCAACAAAAAAATATGGTTAGCAATGTAATTGCAAACCCATGTGGATTTTGTAGCACATGCCACCAACCTCTATTTACTGGCAATTATAAATGTTGCAACATAACCTTAAAAAATCCTTCAATTTTGTTTTTAACTCATTTACCCCAAAGATATGTTTTCTATTATTTTTATGTTATATTTTCCTATTTAGATGATGATATAGGGGATCAAGAAGAAGATAGAGGGGATCAAAACAGTAGGGGATGCAATTGATAGTTTTGTGGGTTGGCCAAAAGACCACATAAAGGTTAGTCGTTTATCTACTTTTCTTTAGTCATTAACTTCTCTTCTCATATACGATCTACCTGATTTAAAGGATCGTATTTCTATTCTAATCCATAATTCAGCCCCTCCCCGTAACAACTCTAGTAGCCCCTTAAAACAGCTCTAAACAATTCTCAAAAACAGCTCTTTTGCTTTCCGAAATGGTCACCAGACAGTCCCTAGTGAACTGACATCCGACAAACAGCACCACTGAGGTTGTTGTATTCGGTTCTGCACTCAAATAATAGCCCTTTGACTATCGATTTTCGACCCAAAAAACAGCCCTTTGACTGCTGTTTTTTGACCCAAAAAACAGTCATTTTGCTGTTATTTTTCGACCTAAAAAGCAGACATTTTGCTGCTGTTTTTCGACCCAGAAAACGGCCCTTTTGCTGCCATTTTTTGACCCAGAAAAAACAGCCAGCTGTCGTTTTTCGACCTAAAAAGCACCATTTGCTGCGTTTTTTCAAACCAAAACAACACCCCTTTTTTTTGGGTGGTGTTATTTAAGTTCTAAATTTGCCCCGGCTTCGTTTTATTCTTTTTGCTTACAACTCGTTTCTCACATTTTATTTACTTTTCTTCATCTTTTGGATTTATGGTTCTGAAACTTTGTCACCATGGTTACTTACTTATTCCTTATTCGGTTAGTATTTGATTAAAATTAGATGTTTAGATTATTTTTTCTGGTTTTGGTGTTACTATACCAATTGATGGCCTGACATGGTTTAGCGTTAACCATCTTTTACTATCAGACCATATATAGTTCCAACATCAAGAATTGTGTTTAACTGTTGTTTATGTTTTTATATAGGCTACGTTCTTTTTATTTTTGTACTCGATTGGTATGGATTTTTATTTCAAGCTACATGTATAATAAGATGCAATTTTATTCTTGTTGCAGTACCAGAGGCGACTTCTAATCAACAAGACTCGAAACAAAATCCTAAGAAGAGAAAGAAAAACTTTATAACTGTCAACGAGTTACAGAAGCCGAAGCATACGAGGCGTAGCTTTAATAAGCAAACATCTACTATATTAGAGAACTAGTAGTGATTAGTTTGTTATTGGTGTTCTTATATTCATAATTTCATATGACTCTTACTATGATTGATTGATGTTTTTCAAATAATTATTATATTGAACTTTTTAAAAAGATTTGTTTATTATTTTGTTACACAATTATTAAAACCGTAGCCAAAGATTATTAGTGTATGTGGTCAACTTCTATAATGATCATATGGTGTTCAATTTAAACTGTTACTATAAATAGTTTATGGCCATATTTTAGCTATTTTGTGTGACCGAAGGCAACCAATGGTTACGGTTCTATAATTTAGTGCAACCATACATCAAAAATTGGCCACGGTTGATATAAATTATGTGGTTGTAAATAGCTTATTGCCAGAGTTTTAGTTATTTTTGTGTGACCAAAATGTAACAAATAGCCATGGTTATTAAAATTCAACGTAACCATACATCATGAATCAGTCACGGTTATTATAAAATTTGTGACTACAACTAGTTTATTGTTATGATTTTGATTATTTCGTGTAACCAAAATACTACCAATAGCCACAGTTTTTAACAATTCTACGTAACCATATGTCACGAATTAGTCACGGTTAATATGAATTTTGTGTGGCTATAAATAGTATACGATCACAATTTTTGCTATTTTGTGTAACCAAAGGCTACCAATAGCCACAACTTTTAACAATTTAGCGTAACCATGTCATGAAATGGCCACGGTTAATTTAAAATTTACATGGCTATAAATAGTTAATGGTCACGGTTTTAGTTAACTCATGTGACCGAGAGTTAATTAATAGCCACATTTCTAACAATTTATGTGGCAAAAACTGATTTATCGCTACAATTTAGTTAGTTCATGTGACCAAAAAGGTAACTAATAGTCACGCTTCAAAAGTTTAAGTGTAACCATATGTCATGAATTGTCACGGTTAATATAAAATTTACGTAACGATAAGTAGTTTATGGCCACGTTAAAACAAATATACGTGATTATATGGGTGATCATTGGCCACCTTAAAAACAAATTGTGTGGCCATAAATAGTTTATTGTCATAGTTTTCTTTAATTTGTGTGACTAAAATGTAGCTAATGGCCGCGTTTAACGTGAGTTTGTGTGGCAATAAGTAGTTTATTGCCACGGTTATAGTAAAAATGCTCTAATACCTTAAATATTAGATACGTTTATAGTCACGGTTTTTAGGCTATGGCTATGGTTTTTTATTTGATATGGTGACGCATTTTAAACGTGGCGAAAAGGGTATCAATGGTCACGCAAGAATAGGCTACGGTTTGATTGAAAAAAAAACCGTGGCCAAAGGCGTATGGCCACTGTTTTTTACCGTGGCAAATGTGAGTTTTTGTATTAGTGTTTTGATTTTACTATCGTTTATAAGAAAGGTGCAGAAAATCATCTGCCTGATTTCTTAACCCGTGAATATCTCTTATGATTGCAGGAATGAGCTCTTCACATAGTAGCTATTTCTCTTATAGAGGAAGAGGCAGTTCTTCCTCTTATAGAGGAAGAGGAGGAGAATCTTCTACCTCAGATTACAATATCCAGATAGGGAAAAAGAAGTTAATAGTTTCAAATATTGCAAACCTTAAAGATCTATTACAAAACCTCATAGGCACTTCTTTACCTGAAGATCATCCTCTTGCTAAAGAGTATCTTAATTATATTAAGGAAAAGGAAAAAGCTGAGGCATCATCCTCTTATGCTAATATTAGCAAAGAAGATAACTCAGATTCACAGTTTTATGAAACTGAATTCAAAGAAGTTATACTTCTAATTGAAGAAAACAATATTCAATGGAAAGATAATCCAGAAATTATTCTAAAAAGATATCTTTCAAATTCTTCAAGCATCCATGGTACTTTAAAACAAAGACAGTCTTATGAAGGTCTTTTAATTTCTACACACTCAGTAGAAATAACTCATTTTTCCTCTTCTACGAGGACAGAAGTTTATACCTTCTCAAAATTTATTATAAAAAAGATTATATCTTTTGAAGAATGGGGAATATCTCCATTAGCTGAAAGAGAATGGTTTTCTCCTCTCCATAAATGTAATTTTAAATTTAATTATTGGGATTATATCTCAAGCTTTGAAAAGGTTCTCTTATATGAGAATGACAATAAAAAACATTATTGGATTTTAAAGATTTGTGAAAACTGTTTTCACTCACCAGTTAGGTTTTTTACATGGTGGAGATATTTTGGAACTACTAGTGAAATTCTCCCTGAGGATTTAAAACTTTGCTTAAAGCAACGGGTAGATTATTCTCCAAAAGTTCATGACTGTAAATCCCAAAATATTATTGAAGGGCAAAATACTTGCTGGTTTTTTATAGAGTTTGGTATTCTGGAAATGGAAGCCAATCTTTGGCTACACGGAGATTATGGCTCCTTGTCTAAAAAGACAAAGCCTCACAAAATACTGGGATAAATTATCCAGAGAAGATCCAACAACAAAGAAGCCTTATGGCGAAGAAATGGTGTCAAAAATCCTAAAGAAAATTGATCTTTATAAAGACCAATTCGAACAGAAACAGGAAGACACTTCAGAGCTTAGTCCTTACCAAAAGCTCTCTCAGAAATATGCTGAGACCCATACGAAGGCAGAGATAATTGATCTCTTTATTGCAAATATGAAGAAAGACTTATACAAAAATATAAGTTGTTCACACTCCAAATCAGATGTTTCTATGACATCTGATCAACAAACTCAGGACGCTCAGGACCCTGACGACCAGATTGGTTTTTCTGTAGACGATGCTCTAGAAAACCTTAGAGACTCTTTGAAAGACAATACAAAATAATTGAAGTTGGAGAGACGTCTCATTCTCACTTTCAAAAGGTGGTCGACAAAATTATTTGGTGGTCGACAAAGTGATTTGTCATTATATGATCGACATGTTATTTCATGTTCATAAACAGTGCTGTGGGAATCTTCCATGTTCATCTTTTGTCTTTTTCTTTTTATTTCCCTTTAAAATGGAGCCTTCTCTTCTTATTTTGGCATATCGTTCTTAGATAAGTTTTTAGTTTCTCTCTCTTTTTCCTTTCTGTTTGTAAAAATCCTTTGGAAGTAATAAAAGTTGTGGTAATCTTGGAGAAGAGCTTCTGTAAGTCTTTCATTTTATTTCTGTATTTTTGATAGATTAGCCTTAATGATTGGCTAAATTATGATTTTGTGTTAAAATATACTTGTTTATTTTACAGTTACAGATTTACATGGTAATATTTTTTAATATATATATATATATATATTAATTAGATAATATATTTTTATTTTTTAATAATATTTATATTTATATATATAATATATAATATACAATATATAATTATATTTTATTAATATATATAAATAAGTTTTTATATTTTTAATATATAATATATATATATAAATATATAATATATATATAAATATATAATATATATATAAATATAATATATATATATATATAAATATATTTTTATTAGTTTTTAAAGGAAAAATGTAAGAATAATAATAAACCAAAGGGACCACTTTCAAAGATTTCTATAAACCATAGGGACCAAAATTAAAGTTTAAACCTTTCAAACGTAACGATGTTAGTGTTGAGGGACCCTAGCCACAATATATTGCATACCATAGGGACCATATCCATAATAAACATAGAATGAGAACCATAGTCAAAGAAAACACAAAACCACAAGACCAAATCCACAATTCACTCTAATATTAAATACCAAACAAAGAAAACTTAGACTTGTATATAAAAAAATTTGATGGCTCATGAGAAGACCCAACCGACCAAAACAGGCCCACAAAAGGGAAAGGCCGGGCTAGCATACAGTTGCCACCGTCCGGTGTTTTTTTTTTCGGGCTAACGATGGTTGTCCGTTTTCAAGGTCGCATGGCCTCATTTTTTTGACCGTTTTTGTTGATTTTTTTGATAAAACTCTAGAAAATCAGTTCCTCTAACCACATGAACAAAAACCAACAAAAACAATCAACTATTGAGTAGATCAGGCAAAAACTGACACGACACGCTAAGTCGCTAATCCGACACAAACTCGACACGAAGTAAACGGGGTTGGGTAATACATTTCAACCGGGTTGACACGACACGACACAAAAATTAAACGGGTAAGGTCTGGGTCAAAAATTTCAACTCGAAAATGACCCGAATAATCCGTTTATATATACATATACATATATAAAATAAGTTTTTTAATTATTTGGATTTTAAATGCTTTGTATTTGGTTAGAATTTATAAGTTTGAATTATAAAATTTGGACTTCTAATACTTTCGTTTGAATTTTGGATTTGTAATTTTTTGTGAATTTTTGGTTTTTAATTTTTAGTTCTATAAATGTTAAACAGGTTAAACGGGTTAGGCGGGTCGGGTTAGGGTTGAGACTTTCTGACCCGTTTATTAAACGGGTCGGGTTAGGGTTAGACACTTTCAACACGTTTAACTTTGAACCCGACACGACACGTTTGCTAGGTCTACTATTGAGTCCCAATTTCTCATTTAAAGTTTGAGTTCTAAAATAACTCGAAAATCAGTAAAAACTCAAAATCGAACATTTTAAACCAGAATCTGAGACATAAGACTACTAAGGCTTGATAGAGGACTTAAAAACGAAGCTAACCATATAAGGAACTCGAATTTTGGTTTAGTATTTAACTCAAATCGCCAATAAACCGTAATTTCGGATATGGACTTTCGAGCTTCGATTTCCCCATCGTTTCACATTGTTTTCTGAAACTTCTTGAACTCAAAACAAAGAGGCCGATATTGGCTACTTAAATATGCATTTATTTGGCGTGTTCGTTGACTACAAAAGCCAGTAGCATGCTTCAAAATCAGTCCTGAATCGTCACTTTCAAAATTCTAAAAAACCAAACAGACTTGTCCTTTTGGCAGGACAGGTCCTGAACTATGAAGAATATGACATCTGATGTCTCCTTAAACCATCACATGATGACGTTTGAAACCTTGGATTCAACACTTTGGCTAATGTTACACTTTTCACCCTGAATATGACATTTTCTTTCGATTTTAGTCTAGTTTTCAAATATTTTTAGATTCTTATCCAATAAAATAAAACCCATTTTATTTTATTTTCCTTCTCCCTTTTCTTTTCATTTTTATTTGTTGTCCCCATTTTGGGGTAATACAATATAAAACTATATCGTCAACATAAATTAATAATACACGGAAAATAGACCTTAAAGTTTTAGTAAAAGGAGAGTAATCATTAATCCTTTGAGTAAAATCATGATCAACAAGACTAGAAGAAAGCTTAGCATACCATAAAGAGACTTAACAAGCTTACACACTATTGAAACCTTCAAATGTATTAACAAAATAAACTTTCTAATCTATTACAAACTATCTTCAACATATACGAAGATTTATACTAAAATAAATAGCAAACCCTAAATCTAGTGAGAGAGAAGAGAGAAATAAAGCGTAAGCTAAATGAGAAAAAATGAATCATCTGGTTTCTAAACTGAAGAAACACTCTTTATATACTCAGAATGAAGAGTTCCATATTTCACCCTCCAACTTTGAACACGTACTCCGCTACCCTTCATCTTTAAGCAAAAGTGAGGCGCACCCCTTTATATCCTCAACTACTGCATGTTGTCAACGTCAACCCTTCTACTTATTGAAACATTACAAACAGACCCAATAAATAATATGATGACAAGATTGGAAATAAGAATGTTACCTTTTAACACCCTCCCTCAATCTTGACATCGGAATAAATCCAACATATGTAACATATCACAAAGATAATTATGTTGATTTATCCCAAGAGATTTTGTGAAAATATCTGCTGGGTTTTCAGTGGAAGCAATTTTAACAGTTCTTAACATACCATATGCAACCTTTTCCCTTACTTGATGAACATCGATTTCAATATGCTTTGTCCGTTCATGAAAAAACAGGGTTATTTGCAATCTGGATTGCAGATTTATTATCACAATTTAGATTTACACGCAATAAGTCTACTAATTTTAAATCCTTCAAAACACTAAGAACCCATATAATCTCACATAGAGCAGAAGTCATTGCTCTATATTCTGATTCCGCAGAAGAACGAGAAACAGTTGTTTGTTTCTTGCTCTTCCATGAAATCATACTACCGCCTAAGAAAAGGCAATAACCAGTTACAGACCTTCTTGTAGATAAGCACTTCCCCCAATCGGCGTCAACAAAAACATTTAGTTTAAAACCAGACGATACAGAAAAATTCACACCTTTTCCTGGAGATGCTTTTAGATAACGTAAAACTCTAAGAGCAAGCTTCAAATGTGATTGTCTTGGAGAATGCATGAACCGACTTAAACAATGAACAACAAAATCTATATCTGGTCTAGTAGCTAACAAATAGATCAATTTTCCAATTAATTTTTGAAAACGGTAAAATCCTTTAAGAGGGGATCTTTGGAAGCAGAACCAAAAAGAATCTGTTACAATTAAGTTCTTATCCATTGGAGTGCCAATGGGTTTAACTCCCAAATACCTAAATTCATTTAAGAGTTCAAGACAATACTTACGCTGGGACATACAAATTCCATGTTCAGATCTTAAGATTTCTATGCCTAAAAAGAACTTTAATTCACCAAGATCTTTTATTTTAAAACTTGATTGTAAATGCTGTTTTACCTTGTTTATTTCTGTTTTACAGTTTTCTATTAAAATTATATCATCAACATAAACTAACAGAATAAGAAAAATAGAACCAACACTTTTGGTGAATAAAGAATAGTCACTTGAGCTTTGACATAAACCATTTTCTACTAAACAGGAAGACAGCTTCTCATACCACTGTCTAGGAGCTTGCTTTAAGCCATATAACGACTTAACTAATTTACAAACTCTTTTTTCATTAGGAGAAAAATATCTAGGAGGCAAAGACATGTAAACTTCTTCAGTTAAGTCACCATAGAGAAAATCATTATTTACATCTAACTGACATAGAGGCCAATTATACCGGACAGCTAAAGCAATAACACAACGAACTGTAACCATTTTAACTACAGGTGAAAATGTTTCTTCATAATCTAGTCCCTTTCTTTGAGAGTACCCTTTAGCAACAAGCCTTGCCTTATATCTTTCAATTTCACAGATGGACTTATATTTTATTTTATAAATCCACCTACAACCTATAGGCTTACGACTAGGAGGTAACTCAGTTAACACCCAAGTTCTATTTCTATACAAAGCTTCCATTTCATCATTCATAGCAGTCACCCAGTTCTGATTTTTAGAAGCCTCAAAGAAACTATCAGGTTCGACTGCTTTATTTAATGTGGACACAAAGCAGAAATTATCTGTTGGTCCCGAAGGGCTATACAAGTTTGTAGAAGGGGGGGTTGAATACAAACACACATATTTTACTTTTCTAAATTGTTTATTGATAAATCATTAACAATTTACAGCTTGTTGCGGAAACAAGATTAAGGATAAACCTAAATCTAAACAAGTTGGAACACTAAGTTTCTTGCACTAAGAAAGAGAAGGAAATTACTAATAATAACCTATCTCAAAGATAAGAAGGATGAACTTGTCCAGAGTTAGCAAGTTACTTCAAAATGAAGTGAGTTCATCTTCTTATATACTGCATGCATTTAATGCATGACAGTATACACTTTACACGTGGCAGCAGCTGATTGGTTGTATGTCATTGACCTTTGTTGACAACCTAAGTAGCCGCATGTTTGAACAGTGTAGTATCAGAGTGGTTGTACGAATTCAGACAATAAGGAGGTTCTTTTTCTGACATATCGTACGGAGATGTGCAAGGGTGGTTTAGACAAAAGTACTTTGTACGGAGGACTTCATGACCAGCTTTTCGTTGATTCAGCGATCTATCATTCTTTATCAGCGAATGATAGAATTCAGCGATAGCCAAAGTCCTGTACTTGATACTTCACGTTGAGTGGACAAATCTGAGTCTTCGCTGATCCGCATCAGTTCATTAGGAGACTTGTCGCTGGTTCTTGAGCTTGATCTTCGACTTCAGCGTAGAACCAATGTTGACGTGAAACTTGTCTTCAGGGATCATAAGTAAACAACTAACTTATCAGCGATCACCATAAGTACTGAACAAACTCAGAATATTATGGTGAACAGTTTCGCTGATTGTTTAATCCAAATAGCAAGAGTTCCTATCAGCGGTACTGTAAGATCTTAGTACTTATCAGCGATAGTGAAACTCTGATACATATTATTTACTTACAATTTTCACTAAGTATATAAGAGAGGGTCATTATCAAATCACTGAGGGTTTGGATCAACAATCTCCCCCTATTTGATTATGACATAGCAACAGAGAAAATTGCTATATAATGAAAAACATAAGGATAAAAAGAACTCATAAAATATTTGTCCCTTTTACTGTTTTCTGGGATCTTTTCTGTACTGATGGAGTAAAGTACGTTCGCTGAAATTTTTCTTTAAACTTTGTAAAGATTACAGAGGGAAGTGGAAAAATTACAAGTACAGCGAATAAAGTTACATGTACAAAAGATGTAGACAGATAAGGATAGAAATAATTACAAGGCGATCCTATCCGTCAAAAGGTTCTTCCTTAATGAGTTGTTCATCAAGGGTCATTGATGTGGAAATCATCCAATCAGGGACATCTACTCCTTGATTCTTTTTCTTCAGAGCTCCTTCAAAAATCAAGGGCTTCAAGTGTCTAGCTTTGATGTCGTGTCTGACTTCACACCAGTATATGAGATCTCTGAGTTGTTCGATGGGAGCGATGTGGAGCTCAGAGATACGTTGAAAGTGATGGTTTCCATCGTAGTCTAGAAAGAATATACCATAAGGATCACTTACAACTATGCCAGGAATGAAAGTTTCTCCAGGTGGTAGGGAGGTGTCAAGCGCTGAGAGATCAGCATCAGGGCCAAGAACTTCAGCACGAGAGAAACCAATACCTGTTTCATTCCGTATAAGAGGACCTGAGTCTGAGACTTTCTTTTCCTTAGCAGAGACTTTTCTTTGTTGAGGAGGAAGAGTTGAGGGAGGAATATCCATAGCAGAAGAAAGCAGGTCGATCTGTTTGTTTAAGATATTTCGACATGGCTTTTGAACTTTGAGCGCGATCCCTGAATGGCTAACTTCGTTTCTAACCATTCAGAGAGACCAAACTTTTCTAAGGTAGCAGCATAGAAGGTTTGCTTGGTCTTGTCTTCTCTGTAGACATCCACTTCAACAACAGGAACGTCGGCGTACAGTCTTCCTCTGATGTTTACTTTGATGATTTTGGATGGTCTAGATCGATAGGTCAGCATTTGTTTAGCCCATTCCAAATTCGTATCAGAGACCTTAGTCTTTTCTCTAACGATCTTTTGAGCATCATCCTATAGCTGACGTTGAACATCAATGGGAGCTCTTTTCATCTTGGGGTCTTTTATTGATCGTTGAGTAAGCTGGATGGCGTATTCTCTGTCTTTTTCTTCAGCTTACTTTCTTTCAACGATTAGGCGTTCAGCTCTAAGGTGTTCCTTGTATTCCTTTTGGGAAATTCTGAACTTTGGAGGAACATAAGGAAGTTGATCATGCTTCAGAATGATTCGCGGATCTTCGAGTCTCTTGATCATTGCATCTCTCTTTTCTTGATCCTCTTCACTTAGCTTTTGAGGAGCCAAGGAAGGTCTGTTTTTGTGAGAGAGCATCTGTTCTTCAGGTTCATCAGTCTCAGAGATCAAATCCAAGACTGGGATTATTTCTTCAGCGTTGGGAGCTGGGATTATTGTTGATGAAGCCGCAGCTGTAGGAACTTCAGCGATATCCTCAAACAGGGGAGAGGACTAGCTCAAACACAGCGATCTTACAAGTAAGAACATGGGTAGAACAGAGATAGAGAAAGAGTGGGATAGTGTATAGAGGTTTGTGGAAGTAGAGCTGATAAAGTGTATAGAGGAGGGATGTGGAGTAAGGAGTTAGTGTACCTGACAAACCGGCTTTTTAAGCAAGATCGTCAGATTTTCATCTTCAGCGACACCTTTTCCTTTGCCTTTGTCAGCTTCAGATGCTGATGGGTTTGTCTTTGTCCGCTCCCCTGAAGGTTCATTTAACTGAATCCCTTTAAGAATTTTTCTTTGAGCAGGCTTGACGATAAAAGAGTCATCATCATCATCATCATCTTCATCATCATCATTCTTTGGAGAAGAGGATGGTTCATCATCATATAAGTCGATGGCTTCTTCATCTTCAGCTTCAGACTCGGTTTCTTCAGCTTCTTCTTCGAGTTGCTCCCCCTCAGATATAGAGGCGAGCTTCTCGGTTCCCTCAGGGTGTTCATCTCCCAGAGGTCCAGCGGCTGCTGCTGCTTCAATTGTCTTCTCACCTTCTTCAGTAATGGTGAGGTCTTCAGTCTTCTCTCCCCTGATAGATTCATCATGGGAAAGGTCTTCAGCGCTCTTCTCCCCCTCTTTATCATGATGAGTTGGGGAGGAATGTGACGACTCAGCAGCTGTGGGTTTCTCCCTGTCTTCTTGGCCAGGGACCCCCACATAAGTCTCAATCGTTGATAATCTGGTTTGAAGAGCAGAAATACCAGGATTGATTTTGACGAGTTCAGCACGATCTGCCGGAGTAAAATGCTCAGGTGCAGGAGCAGGTGCAGGTGCAGGGGCGGTTGTGTTGGTTAGGATATGCTGCAACAATGTCTGAATTGAAGTGATGTCATTCTTCATCGTATTGACATCGGTCTTCACAGAACTCATATCAGTTTTTACTGAACTGACATCAGCCTTTACAGCAGACATATCACCTTCGAGTGTGCTAACCGATGTCTTCAGCGTTGTGACTTCGCTGGACATGGTGTCAACTGATTTCTTGATGTCGAGGTAGTCTGTGTAGATGTCAGCTAGAACTTTGGCAAAATCACCGAGTGATTTATCAACATTCTCCAAGTCAGCTTTGGAGGCATTCTTTTCGACGACAGTTGTCAGCTTTGTAAGATTCTCTCCAGCGTTTGTTACAGTTGAAGAGTTGCCGGAAAGAGTAGTAGTCAGATCTGTCAGCGTCGTGTCTATTGTCTTCAGAGAGGCGTTGATGTCTCTCAGATTAGGACCTGTAACATATAAAAACTTGTGAACAAAGGAAAGCTCAGAAGTTTGGGGTTTAGTAACAGTGTATAGGGATTGGTGTATACCTGCAGGAGGATTGGTGAATTCATCAAAATCACGGGTTCCTGAGAAAAGTTCCATATCGTCAGCGAGAGTGCGTGGACGTATGGTCATCTCTGCAGGTCCTATGCCAATCACTCCTTGAAGAGTATTTTCTTTAGCTTCTGGAGGAATGACAGGTGCTTCAGTGATAACTGGAGTGGAGTCCAAATGAGTAGAGGGAGGAGCGAAGGATAAGAATGGAGGTTGGTTACTGAGTTCAGCGTTGGATTCGCTGAGAATCACTTCATCAGTCTTTTGAGAGACTGAAGGAGGTTGGGTAGATTCCAAGTTTGTAACTTCAGCGTTTGGAGACGCTGAAGTTGGGATAGAGTGGGTGGCTTGTTCAGCTGTGGCAGAGCATACCACTGAACTTTCCTTCAGCCCATCAAGAGGAGCTGAGGAGTCTTTAGCAATAGATTGCTGGGGTTGCTCCTTGGTTTTCTTAGTTCTTTTGGAACCAAGTTGGGTGTCAGAATGTTTCCTTTTTAGAGAAGGAATGGAGGTTGCAGCTGGGGTATCAGCGGTGGGTTTGTCCACTGAAGGAGCTGCAGAAGTAGAAGAAGTAGGGTTGAGAAGAGTCAAGAGTGTAGAAAGACGTACCTCATTCGCTACTGGTTTGAAGTCGAGTATCTTAGGGCCAACCTGAGAAAGTTTCAGGTCACCCTCTTGAGGATAGCTGTCCTTCAGGCCTTTTTGGAATACGGCGCTGATGAACCGATGATATGGAACCCATGGAGATCTGTCAGCGATGGAGTCCACTCTGAGTACCAGGTCATCATAGATAATCGATGCCCAGTCTATGTTTAGACCTTTCAGTAGTGCTAATCCCATTGCTTGCTGAGGCTGAGAGGCTTGGTCAGAGGAGCCGGTCTTGGCAGTCATGCAACTGATTAAATGAGCGAAGATGAAATTCATCTCGCTGGGCATTTTAGACTTCTTGATGAGGGGCAGCTTCTTCTCGGGCTTCATGTCCCTTCCAGTTTCCCATACATAGCCCATTGCATCGAAGAATGCAACGATGGCTTCCCTGTCTGGGTTCTTCTTGTGGTCAGGGAGGGGAACAAAGGGTTTTTCTTTGGTTGCGATGGGAAGGCTGAGGGCTTTGCGAATGATGGCAGGGGTGATCTTCATGGTGCCATAGTCAGTGTCGCAGAGGATGCAGTCGATTGTTTTTTAGGGGTCTTTGGCGAAAGGTAGCTGAGAGTGTCTGGCTGAGTACCAGAATTGGGATAGCAAAAGCTGATGTGCAGGAGGAGTTATGGTCAGGGCTGTGGAGATGGAACAGTTCTTGAGGAATTTCACAGCATCATCTAGATGTGTGACTTGCTTTCGAGGAGGAAACTCGAGAAGCGCATAGAGGTTATTTACCTTGGTCCAATCCAGTTTGTCAAGAGAGAACTTGACCTGAGGAGCCTTGAGGATTTCCACTTCTTCAGCAGAATCAGTAGCAGTGTTCTCAGCGTTGGTGTTCGTGGGAATGTCAGAAGATGCCATTTTCTGTATTATCAGTTCAACCAAAGATTAACAAATAAGAATAATCTTAATGTGGAAAGATTTTCCAATAAGATGGTTCATATTTTATCCATTTCATTCAGACAAAATGTCTTAATGAAGATTAGGGGTTTTTCTTGTTTTTGAACAACGAAATGCAAACCCAATAAAAATCTTGTTTTCCAGTTTCTTTTGAAGATTGGGATTCTGGAAAAACGAATGTGTGAAGAACAAGTTTAAGATTTTGCGTTCAAACTTGAAGAACAACCATGAAAGGTTGTGTTCATAAAACCATGAAAGAAATGATTTCATTTTTAAAAAAAAATCTTTTGTTTGATCTTGTGAAAACAAAGAGAAGATCATTAACAAGTTTAAGAAACAGGTAAAATAAAAGAGTTATTAACCTGGTTCGTTGAAGAAGATGAAGTTCTTAAGTTCTTGAAAAAAAACTTGAGAGCACAAATGCAACAGTGAATTCTTTATCTTAGCTTGGAGAAGAAGTTCGCGTAAAAGAAAAATATAAACCCAGAATGAGTTTATATAGAGATTAGAGAAAGAGAGAAAATCTTGAGAGGGAAAAGATTTTCATCATGACACGGACACGTGTTTGCATTTGATTGGCGAGTAAACGAAACGTGCAAACGTGTGTCAGAAAGAAGAACGTGTCGGGGCTTATCCGTTGCAATGACGTCACAACTGTCCTTTCATATTCTTGGTTGTCTCTGAGGTTTTGAAAAACTCAGGGACACTTTTGAAAACATGAAGCACTGAATAGAAATATCAGTGATTGTTTTTAGAAATTTCAAAGTATCGCTGATAAGGAAGAGATATTCAGCGATGTAATTTATTTTGAAATCTTGCATTTACATGCGATTTGTCAGAGAGAGAAAACATACCTTGAAATCAGCGAATCAAGTTTATTCAGAGAGAAGATGATAGAATGGGTTATACAAGTTGATTTTATCCTATTGCTGATCAAATATGAATCGCTGAAGATTTTACTCTTCAAAGTTCAGCATTCCAAGCTCGCTGATGAGAAAGTTGAATCTTGTCTCATCAAGAGGTTTGGTAAATAGATCAGCTAACTGATAATCAGTTGGGATAAAGTGAAGTTCTATATCACCATTCATCACATGATCTCTGATAAAGTGATACCTGATTTCGATGTATTTTGTCTTTGAGTGTAGCACTGGATTATTGGCTATAGCGATGGCACTTGTGCTGTCGCAATAGATTGGAATATTTGAGAGCTGAAGGTCATAGTCCAGTAGTTGATTTCTCATCCACAAGACCTGAGAACAACAGCTTCCAGCGGCTACATACTCAGCTTCAGCTGTGGAGGTGGACACTGAGTTTTGCTTTTTACTTGTCCAACTTACCAGCTTTCCACCCAGGAGCTGACATCCTCCTGTGGTACTTTTCCTATCCATTCTGCAACCTGCAAAATCACTATCTGAATAGGCGATTAGATCGAATCCTGAGTCTTTGGGATACCAAAGACCTAGATTCGCTGTACCCTTAAGATATCGAAAAATTCGCTTTACAGCTTTCATATGAGATATCTTAGGTTCAACTTGATATCGTGCACACAAACATGTTGCATACATAATATCGGGTCGGCTAGCTGTAAGATACAAAAGAGAGCCGATCATCCCACGGTACAACGTGACATTAACAGGAACACCCTTAGTGTCCTTATCAAGTGTCAGCGGTGGTGCCATAGGAGTTTTCATAGCTGAACTTTCAGTAAAGTCGAATTTCTTCAGCATATCTTTAACATACTTTCCCTGATTAATGAAAGTTACTTTTTCATTTTGCTTTATCTGAAGACCAAGGAAATATGTTAGTTCACCCATCATGCTCATCTTATACTCATCTTTCATTCTATCAGCGAAACGAGTACAAAGATCAGGGTTAGTAGAGCCAAATATAATGTCATCAACATATATCTGAACAAGAATGATATGACCTTTTACTTTCCTGAAAAATAGAGTTTTGTCGATTTTACCTCGCTCAAATTGTTCAATATGGAGATAAGTAGAAAGAGTGTCATACCATGCACGCGGAGCTTGCTTTAAGCCATAAAGTACCTTATCCAGTTTATAAACATAACCTAGACGCTTAGGATCTGAGAATCCTGGAGGTTGTTCCACATAGACTTCTTCATTCAGCTTTCCATTTAGAAACGCTGACTTAACATCCATCTGATATACTTTGAAGTCTTTGTGTACAACGTATGCTAAGAATAGACGAATAGATTCTAATCTTGCTACTGGAGCAAATGTTTCGTCATAATCTATGCCTTCCTCTTGTCTGTATCCCTGAGCAACAAGACGAGCCTTGTTGCGGGTTACAGTTCCATGTTCGTCCAACTTGTTTCGATAGACCCATTTAGTGCCTATCATTGTTTTGTCAGTTGGTCTTCGAACAAGTTTCCAAACTTTGTTTCTTTCGAATTCAGTCAGCTCTTCTTGCATGGCGCTGACCCAGTTTGGATCTTTGAGGGCATCGTCTACTTTCTTTGGTTCAGTTAGTGAAATAAAATTAACAAATAAACAAATATTACCTGCACTTCGTCGAGTCTGAATACCAGCGTTTGGATCACCAAGAATTTGATCAATTTGGTGATTTACAGTCCATCGCTGAGCCGGAGCGTGAGACGCTGACTCAACCTGAACTGGAGGAGCTGAAGATGAGGCTTCAGCGACGTCTGGAGTATCAGCCAAGAGAGGAATGGATGCAGTTGTCATTATATTCACCGATTGCTGAGAAGTAGATGGAATATCTGAGACATTGGGTTCAGAAGCAGGTAGTGTTTATAGGAATAGCTGAGACCCATGAAGTTTCAGCTTCACTATTCTGCATATTTGGAATGATAGTAGGACCATCATCTTCAACGGTATGAGCACGAGGAGTGGGAATATCTTCTAAATCACCAAGATGAGAAAACATCCATTGATTCAGTTCTTCAGTATCAGCGTTCGGTTTAGAGTTCGCTGAACGGGATTCGTCAAACGTGACATGAATTGTTTCTTCAACAGTTTGTCTTCTTCGATTGAAGACTCTGAAGGCTTTGGAGACTGAGGAGTATCCAAGAAAGATTCCATCATCAGCCTTAGGATCAAACTTTTCAAGGGCATCTCTGTTGTTCAGTATGAAACACTGACATCCAAAGATGTGAAGAAAGCTGATTGAAGGCTTTCTCCCATGAAAGAGTTCATAGGCTGTTTTATTGAATCTTTTGACTATCAGCGACCTGTTTTGCGTAAAACAAGCGGTGTTGACAGCTTCTGCCCAAAACTGAGTAGGCAGGTGAGAATCGCTGAGCATTGAACGTGCAGCTTCAATAATTGTTCTATTTCTTCTTTCAGCGACTCCATTTTGTTGCGGTGTTCTCACTGATGAAAAGTTGTGAGAAATACCCTTACTCTCAAAGAAAGAATCAAGAGAACTGTTTTTGAATTCAGTTCCATGATCACTCCTTATTGAGCGAACGGTCAAATTGTTCAGGGTTTCCATCTTCCGAACAAAGGTGATGAGTTCTTCAGGGGTGTCACTCTTGGAACGGAGAAACATAACTTATGTATAACGAGAGAATTCATCAACTATGATCAGTGTATATTTCTTTCCAGCGATGGATTGTTTGTTAACAGGGCCAAACAAATCCACATGGAGTAGTTGTAGAGGAGATGACACCGAGGAAACTTGCTTTGACTTAAAGCTTGCTTTGGTCTGCTTCTTTTTCTCACACGCTGAACATAAAGACTCTTTGGCGTATGAGTGTTGAGGTAGACCAGTGACTAACTCTTTTGAAGAAAGAGTGTTCAGTGTCTTGAAATTCAGATGAGAGGGCCTCTTATGCCATAGCCAGTTGACATCAGATGAGGCTTTTGAGAAGAAACAGGAGTTCTCAGTGGTTGTTGAGTCCATGTTTATTACATAAACATTTTCCAAACGATAACCGCTGAGAGCTATCTTCTCCTTTTTGTCAGTGACAAAGCAGGATTCCTTAGTAAAGATTACTTTGTTATCCTTGTCGCAAAGCTGACTGATGCTTAAAAGATTATGCTTCAGCCCTTCAACATATGCGACTCTTCTGAAGGTGGTTGTACCATTAGAGAGTACACCAAACCCTCGGGTATGTCCTTTTCCATTTCCACCGAAAGTCACGGAGGGACCCTTCTCTTCCTTGTATTCAGCGAGCAGGCTTTTCTTTCCAGTCATGTGTCTAGAGCATCCGCTATCGAGATACCAGATACCCTTCTTAACCTGAATTACAAAGGAAGATTAGTTTTTCTTGGGTACCCACTTAACCATGTGTACACGTTTGTCAGTGGAAGTAGTTGGAATGGAAGGTTCAGCAGTCTTCGCAGCATTTGAAGATTCAGCTTTGTCAGTCTTCACTTTGGTTAATTTCTTAACCTCAGTGGTCTTCTTTGCCTTGGGGGCAATCTTCACCTTAGCTATCTTATCATCTTTGGTGGCTGTGGGGCACTTACTAGCAATATGATCAGTGAATCCACAGTGATAACATTTCCTATAACTAAAAGTAGTTCTAGGACTATTTGAATGCTGAGCTTTTGATTTAGAATTAGAAGGACCAGCACCAAATAAGCTTTTGGCTTTCGAAATGGGAGGAACGTTTAGTTCTTCAGATTTCTTACCAAGGACATCCACTCTGAGTCTAGGAGTGGATCGCTGAATAGACCCACGCTGAGTAGATCTAGAGATCTGATTCCTTGATCCAGAGGAATAAATCACTAAAGCTTTAGAAGCATTCAGCTTTGGTACTAAAGTACCCTTCTGAGGATTTTGGTTAAAAGCAATTCCTTTACCTTTATCTTTAAAGACAGAGGTAGGTTTTGGATAAACCATTTTTTATTTACCTTTTGAAGAGGTAGAAATTTCCTCAGGGATAGTTGGTGTGGACGAGGAACACTGAGAGGATGAAGTATCAGCGACTGAGGATACGAAAGTTCCAAATAAGAGCATGGAACGATCAGTGGTTGGTTCTTGAGTTTCATATTTGTAACCAAGACCACATTTATCACTCAGGGGTATCTGAGACTTAATTATCTCAGTGATCTTTGTTGAAGAATTACACCATCCTTCAACAGTAGCTTTTTCAGCTTTCAATGCAGCTATAGCTTCTGCTCGTTCGATTTTGACTAGCTGATTTAAATGCACTTGATCTTTAAAATCTTCTTCAATTTTAGAGAGTTTTTCTATTTGAAGGTGACAGTTTTTGAGCTGTTCAGCGAGATCAAGGTTTTGGTTTTCAACTATAGTTTTGCCATTCATGGCTTCATATAAACTTCTAGTCAAGAGGTCGATTTTACGGAGACTATCAGCTTCATCAATATTTGCAATATTTGTAAAGAAGGAAGGTGATACCTGAATTGCAGAGGTTGAAGTAGAGGGAATGTCTGAACTTTCTGTTAGAGCATTATTGTATTCAAGATTTACTGTAAAGTCAATGTATTGTATGAGTCTATACAGTATTGTGAATGCCTTTATACCTTGTATGTTATGGGTATAAATAGGCTTGTCTAGACCATTTGTTAGTAACACTTCAAAAACACTTTAGAAAGCTTTTGTAATCTTTTAGAAACCTTTGGTAATCCTTTGAGCTCAATACATGGATGACATATTTGCTCTCTAGATTCTCTCTCACAACATTCATATCTTATTGCTAGAGATCTGGGATTTAACAATTGGTATCAGAGCTAAACAGAAGATTCAAGCAGATTAAAGAGCAAATTGAAGAATTTTTACACTGTTCATCAAGAATTCGGACCAAGAGAAGTTTACTGTTCATCTGAAGTCTTAACATTCAGACATGAAGTTTTTCTAGATTTTGAGTTTTTGAATCATTTCTTTGCATCGTTCAACTCGGATTTGAATTCTGAACACATTTAATTCTTGCATAAACATCAAAATCTGCACAGAATTGACAGATCTGATCGATTCTTGAATATTTTTTCAAAAACTTCAAGTTCACTGTTTGGATCTTAATTCGATTAAATTGATCGAATTGTGAATTGTGATCAACAGGAAAAGTGTGCGGATTTCAATTACGAACAATTTGATATAAGATTCATCACAATTGATCAAGAATTGAAGAAGTTGTGGCAGATTAAGTGATTTTGAAGTTCGAAGTGCAGAATTCGGATCATTCTTGGTGAATTCGGATCATTCATAGAGAATTCGGAACATTCATAGAGAATTCGGATTGTTCTTGGCATCATAAGTGTAGAATTCGACTCAAGAAGAATTCGAATTCATAGAATTCGAATCCTATTAGATTCGAATTGTAGAGAATTCGAACCCTTGTGGATTCGAATTGGATGAATTCGAACCCTTATGGATTCGAATTGGATGAATTCGAACCCTTATGGATTCGAATTGGTTGAATTCGAACCTAAGTACATTCGAATTGAGTGAATTCGAACCAAGTTAAGTCCGAATTGGGTGAATTCGAACCAAGTTAAGTTCGAATTGATTGAATTCGAACCCAGTTACATCCGAATTCAGTGAATTCGAATCCTTCTTCATCCGAATTCATTGAATTCGAACCCTTATTCATCCGAATTCATTGAATTCGAATCCTTCTTCATCCGAATTCATTGAATTCGAACCTTTATTCATCCGAATTCATTGAATTCGAATCCTTATATATCCGAATTCATTGAATTCGAACCCTTCTTCATTCGAATTCATTGATTTCGAATCCTTATTCATCCGAATTCTTGTGAATTAAAAAATAAAAAAAATAAAAAAAAAAAAGAGTTTTTTGAGAAAAAAATTTATCTCGAAATTTTTCCTATAGTGTATTTCATACACTGTAAGAGCTTTTCAAAAAAAAAATTTATATAATTTTTTTTGTGTATTTTCATACACTGTCTGCTTGATCTTCTGAACGATCAATTTCTAGCAATTTTCAAAATGGTTTTACAACAAGTTATTGTTAAAAGCAGTGGTGAAGATTTGAAGCAAACTCTGAAAAAGGAGATTCCTCCAATTGCAAAAGTTTTTGTTAAACCAAATGTAAAGTTGCAACAAGTCATTATAACAGAAACATCTGTTAATTCACATGTATCTGTTAAACCAAATAATGAAGTGTTGCAACAAGTCATAATAACAAAAACACCTCCAAAGCCACTTGAAAAAGCTAAGGCAAATAATGGAATTTTGCAACAAGTTATTTTATCAGAAACATCTCCTATATCAGAAACTCCTGTTAAAGATAATGCTTCAAATTCTTCAACTCCTATTTTAAATAAAGCATTGGAAGAAGAAAATGTTGATCTGAAAAGACAAATTTTAGACATTTCTTCTTCAAATGCTAAATTTACTAAAAGAATAACTGATCTTGAAGTTTATATTGCAGATCTTGAAGCAAAGAAAGACAACTCAAGTCTGCACGATCAAATCGAGAATCTTCAAGAGAAAGTAACAACTCTTCAAAAAGAAAATGCCGATTTGAAGAGTAGAGAAGAAAAGAGAGTGAAGTGGAACTTAAAGTTACATGCTCAATTAAAAGAAGTTAAAGATATAGGGAAAATTTTGGACAGTGAAAATGCCGATCTAAAGAGAAAACTGTCTAATTTTTCTTTTGAAGAAAAGAAAGTTTTTGAAGAAAAGAAAGAGACTGAGCTGAAATGTATAAAACTTTCAAAACAAGTTTCAGACTTTGAGAAAGTTTTATTTTTGGAAAAAGACAAGCTCGAAAAAGAAAGAGCTAAATTTGAAACTGAACGAAATTTTTTTGAGATTAAAAGTTCTGAACTTTCCGTGAAAATCTCTGAATTAGAAAATCTTTTGGAAAAGGAAAGAAAAGATTTCACGGAAAAGAAAAATCTCTTTGAAAAGGAAAGTAAAACCCTTAAAAAGAAAAATATGGAAATTTTCAAAGAGATTACTGATAAAAGAAAGTTTTTGGAAAAAGATTTTGAATCGGAACGCGAATATTTTGAAGATGTGATTCTTAATCTTACCAAAAGATTATCTGGTTTATCAGCTGATATTATGAAGGATCAGTTGATCAAATCTGATCTCCAACAGAAATTTGATCTAATTTCTAAAGAGAAAAATGTTTTAATAAACAAAGTCAAAGAACTTGAAGACGTCATTTTTAAATTTGATGTCTCAAAGCAGGCTAGTCATAATTCTATCTTTCAGACTCCATTTGTTGATTCAAATGATTCTGAATGTTCTTTTAAAACTGCTTCAAGTTCAAGTTTTAAAAACATTCCTTCTAAACAATTTAATAGATCAACAGATTTCTCAAAAGGTCAGATTCGTTCTTCTAATCTTTTCTATAATCCTCTGTTTGATAAATCGGATGATATTCTTAAGGTGCCTAAAATTAATACTTCCAAATCTGAAGAAGTTCCAGTCTTCAAGAGGGTGAAGATGGAATGGAGAATCAAAGGCACAACAATTCCAAAGAAAGATGTGCCAAAATCATCTGTATTCACATCAAATGCCAAGAAGAACAATGCGCCAAAAGGTAAATCTTCTGCTAAACTTAATCCTATTCATTCTGTAAATCATCTGATTAGGTTGGCACATAAGAAAATCTGTTGTTCTTACTGTGGATCAAATGATTTTGTGCATAAAGATTATACTTCTTATTGGTATGGTTCTTACAGTATTCCTTGTAAGAAATCTACTCCTAACCCACTAGGACCCAAATGCCATTGGGTACCAAAATCTGCTTAATCTGTTTTGCAGGCTCTTCATGTGTTGTACTGAATTGTAGATACATACCACACACATGACTGAAAACAGAAGAGAAGCGGCGTATTTTTTGAAAAATATTTGTACCATTAAGGGGGAGACAAATATCAATGGCTTTTGAACATATCAGTTCAAAACCCGTGCTTCAACGACTATGGCTTTTGGACAAATCAGTTCAAAACCCGTTCTTCAAAGACTATGGCTTCTGAACAACTCAGTTCAGGACCCGTACTTTAAAGACTAAGACTTCTAAACAAATCAGTTTAGAACTCACACTTCTCAGGTAATATCCTTAACTGCTATATATTTTTGTTTCAAGGAACAAGTGGCAAAAGGTAACATTGGATTATATTTGTTTCTACTGATTTGAAAACTTGAAACTTTACAAATTTAATTCAATAAGATGAAATTTTCAATTTTCATTCAATGAATTAAATGTGTGCTAAAAGATGATTTTACAAGAAACTTTGTACTATCTGAGCTAGATTTGCTTCAATTTTCACCTCTAAAATAAATCGAAAGGTCAGCAAAACATGAATGAAATTATGCTGAATGCTCAAAGTTATGTGAATCTGGATATATATAGAATATAATGCTCAAAAAGCCTATATGTCAGAATGATGGATGGAAATGAAAATATGGGCAAAGCACTATGTTTTAGAACCAAGTGATTGAGATAAAATAGTTGCACTATCATTTAGTTTGAAAGTTTGTGCCTGTGGCCTTTCTGGTTTGGGAGAGTAAGTCCTAAGGGGTGCTCGACACCTAGTCCCTAAGATCAACTGGTCTGGGATCGGCTGACCCAAATCTTGCAATAGAACCAGATAGAAAGCCATGTTCTACTGGTACAAATGGGTTTAAGATATATCGATGTGGCCTTTCTGGTTTGGGAAATTAAGTTCTAAGGGGTGCTCGTCACCTAGCACCTAAGGCCAACTGGTCTGGGATCTGCTGACCCAAATCCTGCTATAGAACCAGATAGAAAGTCATGTTTAACGGTGTATCTTATTCTTACTAAACTTTTTGATCAAAAGATGCCAATGAGCACAAAATCAAAAGATGCCAATGAGCACAAAATCAAAAGATGCCAATGCGCACAAAATCAAAAGATGCCAATGAGTACAAAATCAAAAGATTCAAATGTGCATAAAATCAAAAGATGCCAAAGAGCACACATCTCTTGAAACTTGGGAAAATACAAAGTCGCGATAAACCCGTAAATTTGTGAAAATTCTGATTTTGGACAAATAGTGTGAGTAGAGCAAAGTATTCTTATATGTTTTAGAATTGCATATGCTTGATGCTAATCATATTTCGCATGTTAGCACACCAAATAGATTTAATAAAGGGGTTGAAACTGAACATTTTTTAACTTGATATACAATGATGACTTGTTCTTGAATCCAAACACATGCATTTGATTTCATTTGATTGAAAAATCTGTTAAATTTCATTAAGTTGAATTTCTTTTGTAAAGCTTTCAAATGATCAAATGTTAGTAGTTATAAAATGAAGTTCAATGAATTTTATTTTCCTTGTGTAAATTTGTTTTAAAATTTATGCTACAATTTCAAATACTGTACGTTATTGAAATATATGCATACTTTCAGGGGGAGAAAATAAATTGCTCCAGAATTCTTATTTTGAGGGGGAGCAAGGTTATTCTGTAAGGAGGAGATTGTTAGCAATACTCAAAGACACGACTGAAATTGAAAATGGTTTTCGATGCTCACCATCATCGAAAAAGGGGGAGAAAAGTTTAATTTCAATTTCATGTCAAAGAAATTTCAAATCAAAGATATTTCAAGTCAAAGATTCGTGAACAAAGACTGAAGATTGGGGAGAAGGATCATGTGAAGTCCAAATGTTGCTGAATTTGGTTATCTTAGTTCTGAGTGGTTATCGGAATGCGCTTACACCTAAAAGTTCAACAATGTGGATGGTTTCACATCTTTCTGATCCAAACTCTAATCGTTTCTGATTCATCTTGTTTCGAATTGATGGTTTTATACAAAGATCGGAATTTCATGTTCAAGACTTGAAGACAATCTGTTGAAGATTTTATTGAAGAAGATTGACTTTTCAAAGAAAAAGACAATGATTTTTCATGTTTGTCTGAAGATTCTTCAAAGCTGAGTTCTTAAAGAGTGTCAAAGCATATAGTTCACCGTGAACTAGTGGAGATAAAGCTACTTGAAGATAGTTTGATAAAGTGTCTGTTTGAGAAGATTGACTTTACAAAGAGCTGAAGACTGCTGTTATTTTTTTAAATCTTGAATCCAAAGGGGGAGATTGTTAGAGCATTATTGTATTCAAGATTTACTGTAAAGTCAATGTACTGTATGAGTCTATACAGTATTGTGAATGCCTTTATACCTTGTATGTTATGGGTATAAATAGGCTTGTCTAGACCATTTGTTAGTAACACTTCAAAAACACTTTAGAAAGCTTTTGTAATCTTTTAGAAACCTTTGGTAATCCTTTGAGCTCAATACATGGATGACATATTTGCTCTCTAGATTCTCTCTCACAACATTCATATCTTATTGCTAGAGATCTGGGATTTAACACTTTCTTCCTCATCTTCAATCTTTGCCATAAGACAGAGATTGGCTTCATCATCTTCAGAGTCAGATGATGATTCTTCTTCTTCAGAGGCAGCCCAATCGTAAACCATCAGGCCTTTGCCTTTCTTCTTGAAGCTTTTCAGCTTTGCATATTTTTCTTTCAGCTTAGCATATTTGTCATCTTTATTCCTGGGAATAAAGGATTTCTTGGGAAACGCTGAGTTTCTCGATACTTTCTTAGACCTGCACTCGTTAGCGAAATGTCCAATCTTTTCGCAGTTAAAACAAGTAGCAGTAGCCTTATCAACAGTAGCTGATGATCTTGGCTTATCAGTTATAGAAAGAGGTTTGTTCTTTCTGAACATTTTCTTTTTGGCGAATCTCCTGAACTTTTTAGTTAGGAGAGCCAAAGATTCATCATCATCTGAAGAGTCAGAGTCTGATGACCTTTCAGAGTTACTCTCTAACTCAGTGATAGTGACCGAGGGTCGCTGAGTAGAGGGTTCCTCTGAGATTAAAGCAACAGGGGTGCTTTTGGAATCTTTTACAAGATTCTTCTTAAGATGGTTTGATTGCTCATGATTCAGCATCGTGCCATATAAGGTAGCAAGGGTCATTGATCTTAGATCCTTTGACAGCTTGAGACACATAGAATAACTGTCCCAGCTTTCAGGTAAACATTCTAGAAACTTTTTCAGTACTTCAAAGTTAGAATATTCTTTACCAACAGTTTTCAGATCTATTATTAAGCAATTAAAACGTTGGTGAACTTCAGAGAGAGTCTCATTCTTACCACAAATGAAACTTTCATACTGTCTTACCTGGTTGATCTTTCGAGAGTCCTGGACTTCAGCAGTACCTTCATACTGAACACATATTGTGTCCCACGCTTTTGAGGATTTCAGGTTCATGACGGAATGGTAGACTTCGTCAGGAAGAGCCATGGATAGTATGGATCTGGCTTTTGTGTCGATAGCCACTTTCTTCTTATCTTCGTCAGTCCACGTATGAACTTCTTTGGATACCACCCTTTCTAGAATAGCAGGTCTATTCTCAGCGGCGGGTACTGCGGCATCAATTCTAACAGGAATAAATGCGCCGTTTTCAAGATAATAAGGCATAGTAGGGTCTACACCTTCTAGGAAGAGAGTCATCCTATTTTTCCATAGATTAAAATTATATCTGGAGAATCTAGGGGGTTTTGCAAGAGAACCATTGTCAATATAATTTGTGTTTGTGTTGGTAGCCATTTTTCAGAAATAGCAAGGAAGAGAAATCTTAGTATAGATTAGATCTTGTTTATGAGATTAAACAAATCCGCTCTGATACCACTTGTTGGTCCCGAAGGGCTATACAAGTTTGTAGAAGGGGGGTTGAATACAAACACACAGATTTTACTTTTCTAAATTGTTTATTGATAAATCATTAACAATTTACAGCTTGTTGCGGAAACAAGATTAAGGATAAACCTAAATCTAAACAAGTTGGAACACTAAGTTTCTTGCACTAAGAAAGAGAAGGAAATTACTAATAATAACCTATCTCAAAGATAAGAAGGATGAACTTGTCCAGAGTTAGCAAGTTACTTCAAAATGAAGTGAGTTCATCTTCTTATATACTGCATGCATTTAATGCATGGCAGTATACACTTTACACGTGGCAACAGCTGATTGGTTGTATGTCATTGACCTTTGTTGACAACCTAAGTAGCCGCATGTTTGAACAATGTAGTATCAGAGTGGTTGTACGAATTCAGACAATAAGGAGGTTCTTTTTCTGACATATCGTACGGAGATGTGCAAGGGTGGTTTAGACAAAAGTACTTTGTACGGAGGACTTCATGATCAGCTTTTCGTTGATTCAGTGATCTATCATTCTTTATCAGCGAATGATAGAATTCAGCGATAGCCAAAGTCCTGTACTTGATACTTCACGTTGAGTGGACAAATCTGAGTCTTCGCTGATCCACATCAGTTCATTAGGAGACTTGTCGCTGGTTCTTGAGCTTGATCTTCGACTTCAGCGTAGAACCTATGTTGACGTGAAACTTGTCTTCAGGGATCATAAGTAAACAACTAACTTATCAGCGATCACCATAAGTACTGAACAAACTCAGAATATTATGCTGAACAGTTTCGCTGATTATTTAATCCAAAGAGCAAGAGTTCCTATCAGCGGTACTGTAAGATCTTAGTACTTATCAGCGATAGTGAAACTCTGATACGTATTATTTACTTACAATTTTCATTAAGTATATAAGAGAGGGTCATTATCAAATCACTGAGGGTTTGGATCAACATTATCTTTATTAAGAAAGGAATAGTTGACTACTTTTTCTAACCCATACTTGACCTTTCCTTCAATAACATAATCAGTAAAATGTTTAGGTAAGTTTGAAGGACGATTTGACTTTCTAACATAAGTAACATAAGGGTTAGAAGAAACACCCTCAGAAAGGGAACTCAAATGATCATCATTATTTCGAACACTTAAGGGACAAAAAACAGAAGGACTCAAGACAGTATCACGCTGATCATCGGCAACCGATTCAGTACTACCAGAACCTTGTGGTTCGGCAGCCTTGTTAGAAGTATTATTGTTGATAGTACTGCCATGTGTTATACCGGTAGCTCTATCTGGGCTTCCCAGATGATCAGGGTTACTGTTATTTTCAGAATTGTTGGAAGTTGTCCCATTTTGAGTTTTCTCCCTATTCTCATCATCGGGTAATCCAAAAGAGAATTCATTAGTCTGTCCAAAAATTGAATCTAAAAAGTTTAAAGTATTAATGTCACTAGAGCCTGAAGCATGTTTGGTTGCACTCATTTTGAAAGGAAATATTGTTTCATAAAATTTCACATCTCGAGAAATTATAATTTGTTTGGACTCTAGACTATAAAGTCAATACCCCTTTTTTGAAATCGAATAACCAAGTAAAACACATTTTTCAGCTCGAGCGGAAAATTTGTCTGTATTATTAGGCTTTATTGCAAAACAAAGACATCCAAAATTTCTTAAATGAGAAAGCACAGGAGCAAAGCCAAACATAAGTTCGTAAGGAGACTTTCCATTTAAAACAGATGAAGGAGTTCTATTTATAAGATATGTGGCAGTGAGAATACACTCATTCCACATGTTCAATGGACATTCTCCTTGGAACATCAAGGCTCTAGCTACGTTCAACAAATGTCTATGCTTGCACTCAACTACTCCATTTTGTTGAGGAGTATAAACGCAAGATGTTTGATGAATAATACCATTGGTTTTAAAAAAACTCACCTAACCTATTATTAACAAATTCAGATCCATTATCACTTCTAAGCACCTTTACAGATTTGCCAAATTGGGTGAAGAGTAAATTGTGAAAAGCAACAACATTATCAAACACTTCATCCTTGTGTTTCAACAAGTAAACCCAAACAGAACGAGTGAAGTCATCAACTATAGTAAAAAAATACCTATACCCCTCCTTACTCGCAACCCTATATGGACCCCACAGATCAAGATGTATCAAATCACCCAGATTTTTGGTAGTATGTTCACTAAGTTTAAATTTATCTCTGGCTTGTTTCGCTTTATGACATATTTCACAAGGACTAGAATCAGAATCATTTCCTAGATTCAACTTATTTTTTAACACAGAAAGAACTTGATCAGCATGATGTCCTAATCGGCTATGCCACAGTTGATGAGATACATTACAATAGATGGACATATTTGACTTATTATTAACTGTATCTGAAAATTTAGAAATAAAGGACTCATTCTTAGTAACCTGATCAAAGAAGTAAAGACCCCCTTGTTCACTACCAGTCCCCACAACTTTGACTTTCATTGCAGGAATGTCCTGAATGAGGAAGCATTTAAATTCATTAAAGCCCACAAAAATCTTACTGTCTCTAGCAATTTTATGCACAGAAAGCAAATTAACATGAAAATCTGGAATAACAAGAACATCAAAGAGAGTAACTTTGTTGTTAAGTTTCAAATTTCCAATTTTATTAATTACAGCTTCATCACCATTAGGTTGAGTTACTTTTAATTTTAAATCGTAAAATATCAACCACATCGTCTAACCACGACACAAAAGATGTCATGTGCTGGTTATCACCTGAATCTATGATCCATCCAGATTTAGTTAATTTTGATGAGAAACCAGTAATACTAGACACATTAGTTGAAAACATACCGGCCATATTGCTAGAGATTCCCTCGGACTATTTCTGATCAATTAAGGCAGTAACTTTGCGATTTGATCTTCAGTAAGCGATGATGGAGAAGACCGACCAAGACCAGAATTCTCTGTAATGCAGGCATTACTAGAAACAGTCTTAGGAAATTGATTAGATTTATTTTTGGTGAACTGAAAATCCTTAGGAAACCCGATTAGTTTAAAACACCTTTCGATGGTGTGTCCCGTAAGACCACAATGTTTACACAAAAGCGGGGGTTTCCCAGATTGTTTCTTATTATTGGAAGTTTTTCCAAAAAAGGCAGAACTCTGAGTTTTGCTAATGGTAGAGGAACGAGTCACACCACGGTGTGACTCCTCTCTAGACACTAGAGAAAAAGCAGTTTTAACAGATGGAAGAAGTCAAAATATTACTTCTTATATGCATATACATATTATCAAGACCCATCAAGAACTGCATCAATTTTAACAATTGATTATGTTTAGAAAACTCATGTGCAGCATTACAGGAGCAAGAGGGAAGTTTTATTAAGGCATCAAATTGTTTCCAAAGAGCATTTAATTTGGGATAATATTCAGACACTGGAGAACCATTCTGACTTATAGAATTGATTTTTTGATGCAGGTTAAATGTGACAGACCCATCAATTTTATCATAAGTTTCCTTAAGTTCATCCCACACTTCAGAAGCAACTTTCGAAAACACTTGACTAACAAACAAATCCTCAGAAATAGAACCAAGGATCCAGGACAGAACAACAGAATTACACCTATCCCATTGTCGTCCTAAAACATCATTATCAATAGGTCGAACATCAGATCCATTTACAAACCCAAGCTTATTTTTGGTTTCCAAGGCAAGTATCATAGCACAGGACCAAACCTTGTAATTCTCAGTGCCAGTTAACTTCATACTCATGATAGACACACCAGATGTATCACTAGGATGCAGATACAACAGATCTCCAAAGTCCAGTTTAGCAATCATATATTGCTCCCCTGGCTCTTTGGTGGGATCTGCACCAGTCATGATAACAGCGTGAAGAAACACACACGATGAAAAACTAAGAGACTAAACAACAGGATTCATTGACACTTAGATGTGGTAGGTCAAGCCAATCTCTTAGTCACCAAAACATAAATAGAGTAGAGAAGGAAAAGCACACAGAGAAGATACAAGGAGAGAGGAAACTTACCACGGGCCTGTAACAAACTGCGGAAGTAAGAGAAACTTACAGAACAACTTATTTAGGTACAGCGGAAGCATGATCAATCATATCTACAAGCGAGACCAGAACAAACACCTGAACACAATATAAAACCAGAGGAAATCAAGGTCCAAAATCAAGAGTGGAGGATAAGCTCCAAACAAACCACAACTGATTTGAGCCTTGATTAAGTCTTATGAAGATAATGCAAGCAAAACAATACACCAAGGAAGGGAAACAAAAAAGAACACATATCTGAAGTCACCTAGAGGTTACAAGAACCACAGATCTATGATAACAGAAAAGGGAAACGGAAGATCTCGATCTCAAGAGCAAACAGATCTACACAAGGTAGATAAAAAGAAATGTAAGAGATCTCATTAATCACACAACTTTGAGCTAATAAAGGAGAGACAACTCAAAACCTCAATTTCGAAGGGATTCCCGTCCAGATCTACAAGATCTAGAAGTGAAATTTAAAGGAGATCTCACAGATCTTAAGTATAAAAGGAAATCTCAATCTCGAAGAGATTTCAGTCCAAATCCACAAGTATCAGAACCAAAATCTAGGAGATTTCATGGATCCAAAACGAAAAAAAAGGAAAAGTACAGCAAAATGTTCAGATCTATACAGAGAATAAGAACAAATGTGCAAACTACCATAAAAAAAATTCCAGATCTCAAAGGAGAAAAGGAAACGATGCACAAACACAGAAATAAGTTCAGATCAACAAGTAAAATGAACACACAAGATGAAAACATATCTCGACTTCGTAAAACTTCACGTGTCGTTCAGATCTATTTATAGATAGGAACAGGAGATTACAAAGAGCTCATAGATCTGGAAAATTGATTAAAATAAATGTTCAGATCTCCAAGGAAAAAATAAGAACAGATCTACAAGAAAATAAGAACAGATGCATAAAGCAACAGAGATATGTCCAGATCTACAACAACATATAAGAACAAGAAGACTGACCATACAACGATTTGCTTTCTCAGTCCAGATCTAAAAAGATAAGAACCAAGGCCAAATCGATTTTATCAAAACAAAAAAGCCAACTATCAGAAGATTTAGAAAAATACAACGATTTTTTTTTTAAAATATAAAGAGATGAAACGATTTTGAAAAAAAGATGATATGAAGATGAATCAGAAGCAAACGCTTACCAACATGAAGGTAAATAGAACATAACCATAAGCTCTGATACCATACTGAAACCTTCAAATGTATTAACAAAATAAACTATCTAATCTATTACAAACTATCTTCAACAGATATGAAGATTTATACTAAAAGAAATAGCAAACCCTAAATCTAGTGAGAGAGAAGAGAGAAATAAAGTGTAAGCTAAATGAGAAAAAATGAATCATCTGGTTTCTAAACTGAAGAAACACTCTTTATATACTCAGAATGAAAAGTTCCATATTGCACCCTCCAACTTTGAACACATACTCCGCTACCCTTAATCTTTAAGCAAAAGTGAGGCGCACCCCTTTATATCCTCAACTACTGCATGTTGTCAACATCAACCCTTCTACTTACTGAAACATTACAAATAGACCCAATAAATAATATGATGACAAGATTGGAAATAAGAATGTTACCTTTTAACACACACACGATTATCTCCTAATTATAATAATCTTTAAGTAATGACATATAAACACCTTTAAATAAGTCACCTATAACAAATTGATAATTAATTACATTACATAAAACCAAACACCATTAATCATTTCATTTTTAGAATATTATTTAAGGATAGGTTAAATGCATACCTACCTATTAATTTTCTTCTCACATACTTTACTTACTTTTTACATTGTTAATGTTTGATTAAATCTGATTTTAATACAAATAAATATGCATATAACACCTATTATCTATCTGGACCAAACATCATTAGAGCATCTTCAATAGATTCTTCAAAATAGAGAATATAAAGATTATGTTCCTAATTTAGTTCCAAGTAATTCTCTATATTGTTTTTTAAAATAGAGAAAATAAGAGAAAACTCTAAGTTTAGAGAATTTTCTAAAATTTGATGTGAGAAAAAAGAAATGAACTTTTATTCATCCTCACATCTGCAGAAATCTAGTCAACATTAATTTTCTGACACTCCTCGTGTCTCATTTACTAACCATTTTCCTCTTTTGAACAGTTCAATAACCAATCTGATATACCTACCCTCTTTGAGAGTGGAAATGGCATCCCAAAGCCCACCTCTATACCTTCATTCGATAGTATTTCTCCTTCCTCTCCTAATACCTCATCAAAAATAAGAAATGATTTCCTTTGATTTCTCTTCTTCCTACAAAATGGACAACAAAACCATCCAATTGAGCAAATTATAGGAGATCATCACATTGGAGTAAAAACCAGAAGATCTTTAACCATGTGTCTATATGTAAACTTCTTATCTCTTATTGAACCTAAGAAGATTGAGGATGCGATTCAAGATCCAAGTTGGGTAAGTGCAATGCAAGAACTTATCAAGTTTGAGTGAAACAAGGTTTGGAAGCTTGTTCCCATATCCACAAAACCATTATTGGTACAAAATGGAGCTTCCAAAATAAAATAGATGATGATGACATTGTTATCAGAAATAAAGCCAGACTAGTGGCTCAAGAATACAGTCAAGAAGAATGAATAGACTATGATGAAATATTTGCTTTTGTAGCAAGACTTGAGGCTATTAGAATCTTTCTAGCCTATGCAGCCTTCAAGAACTTCCAAGTCTTTCAGATGGATGTCAAGAGTGCTTTCTAAATGGTAAGTTATCATAAGAAGTATATGTGAAACAACCTCCACGTTCTGAAGATCCGATAAATCCAGATCATATATACAAACTTGATAAATCTATGTACGGTCTCAAACAAGATACTCGTGCTTGGTATGACACTCTATCCTCATTTCTACTTGAAAATAAGTTTACCCATGGTAAAGTTCACAACACTCTTTTTTATAAATAAATTTGGTGCTATGTCATTCTTGTTCAAATTTATGTACATGATTTAATATTTGGTCTTAAATTCATGTTTTTCAGACGAAACACCCTCGATTCTCATACGGACTAAAAGGAACAAGTTCCTAACTCTAAACCATAACTTAGAAACCGCAAAAACGCACGGGGTAACTTTTACTTACCCAAAATCACGGGTGTTACACTATGCACCTGAATCTCTCAAATAAGAATGTCCAAATGATGATAAAGGAAAGGAGAAGACGTCATAAATGTCACGATGCAAGCACTGTTGGAAGCATGTTGTGCGCAATGGTGTGCACACAATCCGATGTTGTACACTCGACACTCGATAGGTGTGCTGAGATGGTTTATGTCAAATCCGTGCAAAACACATTTGGAAGTGGTAAAGATGCTCCTGAAATACTTGAAGGGAACTCTCGACCATTGATTCCACTTTAGAGGAAAAGATCAAGGCTGCAAACTCGGAGGAATTTCTGATTCAAACTATGTTGGAGATCGAGTCAATTGGAAGTCAACCTCCATTGATCGTCATATATTACATTTCCCCATAATGAGATTAGTCGTCTTAATCTTCCCGAGGATTATCTCTAAAGAAAAGGGATTATAAATAGAATTCTAATTTTTTATCTTTGTTATTTCAAATTTGGAATTCTATTTATTCTACGTATTTGATCTAGGTGGAGCATCAATTAGTTGGAGATCATGGCTACAAACAATAGTAACATTGTCGAACATGGAAGGTGAGTTAATCACAGCGGTAAAGGTGGCTAAAGAAGCCTTATACTTGAAGCATCTCTTAGAAGATTCGAGATTGAAGCAAGAAAGTGTAGAGGTTCAGTGTGATAGTCAAAGTGCCATTCACTTGGCCGGAAACTTGGCATTTAGTTCGAGAACAAAGCATATTCTTGGTGGCTCTACTTGAAGAAAAGGTGGTAGGTTTGAAGAAGGTCTATACAAATGACAATGCCACCAGCATGTTCATCAAATCCTTGTTGATAAACAAGTTGCGCATTGCTCAAACCTAATCTAGCTGATGAGGTTCTAGGTGTCTTCGGGCACTTCGGAAAGAGGAGGACATCAGAACTAAGGGGGACAATGGGGTAAGGTCTTGCCATATAAAGTTGATGCTTTATTCACAACGGGTGATGGCCAAGTCGAAGCTCATTGTTAGTAAAGCCAAATTTTTCCCGAGACTCATATAAACCTCGTCTTGATAAGTATATAGTTGTATTGTATCAAGGTGAAGTGTTGAAAATTGTGATATGAAACAAGGATATGTAAAACAGAAAATTATGGAGCATGACCAGACCTTTTATTCAAGCATGGACGTGCACATGTGTAATGTTACTTTGCAAAACAAAAAGTTTTGGGTGTTCAGACATGACTACACCTTATAATAAAACATGGGCGGACGTAGTGTTATGTCGTGAACAAAAACTTTTTCGTATTCATGCACATAAGCACTTATATTCAAGACTCGTCGTACACGAAGATAATCATGATTTTCCTAGATTTTAGCATTGAGATCAAACTGAGATTCCACCTATACACAATTTAGTGTTTACGTTTGTAACTTCTCCTTGGCGTTTGGGTGTCATTCATCAAGAAAAGTTTCTCCACTTCCGTGTGGACGAACATCACCATATTGGCAGTAAATCTTTCTGTTTTTTGTGTTTTCAAAGTTCTTTGATTGATTGATTATTGTGCTTTCAGTCCTACTTTGTTTTATGTGTTAATTGTTGGTTAAAATCACATACATACTTGTCGTTCAATTAATTTGGTTACTTTACTTGTTTTCGGAACCTTTGTAATGTTCAAAACCCTAACAACAAATTTAGATACCATCAACTCATTTAATTTGGTACAAAAATTACAACCCTACCGAAAGTGGTGCCCTAAGACATTTGTCCATTTTTGGACCGCAATGTAAAAACTGACAGCCACATGGGTAGAAAGTGAAATATAACAAAAAGTCCTCTTACCACCATCATACGAAACTCACCTCTTCTCTCCATTTTCTACCAGACGACTTCTTGTCCTCTTCACTCGTTCAATCATCATCCTCTTCATCTCCTTATTCAAAACTTACTGTTTTGTCAAATTGCATCCAAAATGGGTTCGAGCAGTAGTCGAATTGAGTCCGATCGATCTTCAAAGTCCTCAAGAATGAATCGAACAAAGAGAAGGCTCTCATCTTTACTACTATGTGGTCTCACTTCCAACTCCAATTCTCGTTCTTCTGTCTTGGAGGTATAGTTTTTTTTACATAAAATTGGATTTATATGTTTTTGTTTGTAGTTGATCATCATCGTCATCGTTTACTCATCCGGAACCCTAATGTTTTTGTGGTGTTATGGTTTTTCAATGGATGATTGAACTGAGTGTTGTTTCGATCTAGTTTTAGGTTTTTTTTGTTACTTACTTGCAATACGCTATTCTTGATAAAAAAAAATTACGTGTAGCAATATTTATTTGCGGTGCCAGAACATAAAAAATTGGAAATTACCTTTTAGATTTTATTGGTGCAAGATTGCAGTATTGAATAGGTTTGTTTGGCTGGTTTTTGCTAATAAGAACTCTGTGTTTGGAAATTTCAATGAATCATCTACAAATTTCATGGTTTTATTCTTTTGGCATGGATTTAAAACAGGAAATTGACTGATCTCCAATTGAACTCAATATGTGTCAATTAGCTTTTATTGCCAGCATCTTTTCACATGCTGATATGTGTGAATTGGTTATGAACCCACTTCAGCGGCATAAGGCTATGGTTCTAATTTCTGTTGATTGCGGTAAGGTCCCCTGATGATGGCTCTATAATGGTTTACTCCATGTTTCAGATTTGTTTCTTTATGCACTTCCAATGGAATAGTTTGACTAATCTTGTGTGCATGTTTGATAGTTTTGACATTTGACCTCCTCCACCACTTGCAGTTGGAATCACCTATCAGCTCTATAGAAAATATCCCTCCTGCTAGTGTCGAATCTGTAAGTTCTGCAGGTGTCTCTTCTTCGTTCTTTGGTTCTGAACCCGTGTCCACAAGTTCCAAAACTTCTGTGGGAGAAACCGAAGATTCTGGAAGCTGTAATGATAGTGCAAAGAATGCTGTTGTAAAACACGATTCTGTAAATGGTAACGAGGATAAAGCTAGTACTTCTTATGAAGCTCAGCCAATACATGACTCGGTCTCAAGAAATGATGTTGTTGACTCGGCTTCAGCTATGAGCTCATCTGATAATATAAGTAGTCTAAGCACTGTTGGAGAAACCGAAGAAAATCTTGATCGTGATGAACACTATGCACAAAATCGTAGTGATATAGCTACGAATGCGGATTCTGATGGTAGAGCTTTATTGGTTCTTTCTGATTCTTTTCTAAGCCTTCGGATGTTTGGAAGTGGTTTGACCACTTCTGGATCGGGATTTTTGTCATCTGGTGTTGAACGAGATGTGATAAGTGGTCGAATACTTGTTGTGGGTACAGAGAGTGTGTCCTCCAACATCTTTCCTAGTAGCGTTTCTGGATTTAATAGTCGTGTAGCAAGAAGGAACAGTGGGAGGCTGTTTGGGGAAACTTCTAGAAGGGACAGTGATTTTCCAGCACTTATTTTCACAGCTGGTCTTGTTGATGATCTTGGATCCCATGATCGCTGGCTTCTTGATATTAGTGGTGATGGACGTGGACATGGTTATTCCAGAAGTCATGGTAGAAACCAAGAGCGAAGGCACTTTAGATCGCAGGTATGTGTGTTTGTTGAGCATGCACATATTAGGCATTCTTACTTGTAACACACACACACACATACACACACACACATATATATGTATATATAGGGAGGTTCAAGGGATAACCTAAAAAAATGGAAAACTGATGGTAAACCTTTATCTGGATGGTATGCACTTGTGCATACTAGTAAATTAAGTTTTTTGTTTTTGTTTTTATGCACATGTGCATGTTACAAATTACTTGTATGCACAAGTGTATACCGTCCAGATGAAGAGCTACCAGGGTGTTCCTTAGTTTTCCATTTTTTTGAGGTTTTCCACTAACTAGACCCTACATGGCTACATATATACATACATATATATACATACATATATATACATATATATATACATATATATATACATACATATATATACATATATATATACATACATATATACTTATATATATATATGCATGAATGTATATGCTTGCTGAGTGTCCTATAGAATCGGGTTTTATTTCAATATATTAAGTTACTTGAGAGTAAACATAATTGAAAGTGCTATATTTTTGCTTTCATTAATGAGTTGGATTAAAAAGGGTTACAAGTTGGAGCTAACTTCCTAGCTTATAGGATCTACCAACAAACGACGTGGTTTAATCTATTAATCAGTACAATTAAATTCTATATATGAGGAACTAAAATATACAAATAATATATAGAGAGAATAGGTCATATTGAACTTTTTTACTACCAATATCGTATTACATACTTCACTTTATCCGCCACTCTCGGCGGGATATACTTTGTCTGTTTTGTTTGGTTTGGCTTATTATTTACTTTATCAAACATTTAATTATATTTTATTTCTAAAATATTATAATGATTTTGTTTTGGTGGCTATGGTAGCAGGTAGCATTCATAAAGTCGACCTTACATTAAAATACACAACTTTGAGATTTTTAATATGGATTTTAGATAATGGGGATAATGTTAAAGATAAAAATATATGAGTTCTATTGGTAAGATAGGTGAAAGTCTACTCCATTCCAAAATAAGTGCATCAGTTTTTTAGGTGATCTGTATTCCCATAATAAATGCAACATTTTTCTTTTGGGCAAGGTTTTAGTCCAAATTTACTATCTTTTACCTATTAGTGCACAAGGCTTCTCTATTTGGCCATTGCTGATGGGCATTTTAGATATTTAATTTGTAAACATTTGGCACTAGTTTTTGCGTGTTAATACTTCATATAGCTTGCTCTTGAAGAACACAATTACTTGAGATCTCATTTATCTCATTTAATAAGAGTATAAATAGTCAATGTAGGGTAGAATGTCAAAATTTGGTAAGTTATCAAATCATCAAATACCGAACATCACTTCTCATCTCTCTTAACCTCTTCCCATCCATAAAAAAGAAAGAGATGGATAGTAAAAAGACAAGGATTTTTAGTATTATACATTTCGAACCATATCTATTCTGATATCTATAACAAGAAGCAACTTTCATCTCAAACAAAACACAAAATATTCAGTTTCTATAATTCTTGTTTGTGATTAAATAGAAACTTGTGTTTTTATGTGTAGATGTCAGAAAGAGGTTTAGGTGGTGTTGATGACCGGACTAGATTTTGCGCATCTGGGGTCCACCGTGATGGTACATGTTCATGTGGTTCATCTTTCTTGGGTGAAGAGGTTGGTTCCCTTGGAAGCATATCACGTGTCGTCTTGCTTGCTCAGGCTTTGTCTGAGGTATTTCCACAAATTTTAAACTAAATAAGTCTGCTTGTTATTCCATACTCTTTGAAAAAAGCTTTTCGAATTACTAAAATTTAGCATTTATTTTGTGTTTATTAGGTATTGGATGAAATTCACCGACAGCCTCTATCACTTTCAATGCCGATGCTGTCACTACCTGCGCCAGAGTCTGTTGTAGATTCGTTTCTCCTTAAAAGTCACAAGAAGATGGATGCATCTGAAACTGGCCCAAATTATGTGCAGCAGTAAGTCCACCTTGTTTTGTGTTTATTTTAACTGTGATTGAATTCTAATATTTAGACAGCTGCCTTGTTTTTCATATTGATACATTAAATGTGGGGTTTACTCGTATTTTCTTCATAAAACGTGGGTTTTACTCATTTTTGTTATTTAATTCTAGTCACATTTATAATCCAAAAATAATAGGTGAAAATGAAAAGAATTGTTGAAGTGCAGGTGCTATATTTGTCTGATTGATTATGTGGAGGGAGATAAAATAAGGGTGCTTCCGTGCCAACATGAATATCATGCTCCTTGTGTAGACAAATGGCTTAAAGAAGTTAACGGGTATTTCTCTAATCCCAATACACAAAAACCTTTTCATGTAATTTCATCACTTCTCCCACCATTTGATGGATGAAAACACTTTGCATTGGTCTCGAACCACACCAAAATCAAGAAAAAGAAAAATGAAACTGGAATCGATCATTGAAGAAGGTTAGAACCGACAACCAGACAGAATTGCTGGTTAGGTTGTGATCTTTTCACCGGTTGGGGTCAAGCTGAGGACCACCCCGGTAACTGACGGTATGCACATGTGCATACAAGTAATTTGTAACATGCACGCATGCATACAAACGAAGAAACAACTTCAATTACTTGTATGCACATGTGCGTATCGTTCAGATGAATGGTTAACCTGACAAAAACTGACACGGCATGCTAACCAGACACGAACTCGGCACGAAATGAACGGGTTTGGGTAATACATTTCAACCTTTTTGTAAGTAAACAGGTTGACACGACACGAAAATTAAACGGGTAAGGTCACGGTCAAAAATTTCAACCCGAATAACCCGTTTATATACATATATATATATATATAATAAGTTTTCTTTTTTAATTCCTTGGATTTTTAATGTTTTGGTTTTGTTTAGAATTTATAAGTTAGAATTATAAAATTTGGATTTCTAATGCTTTCATTTGAAGTTTGGATTTGTAATTTTTTGTGAATTTTTAATTTTTAATTTTATAAAGGTTAAATGGGTTAGCGGTTAGCCGGTTACCGGATCAAACGGGTTAGCAAGTTTAATAGTTAAGAGGATAAACGGTTTGGCGGGTCGTGTCGGGTTAGACGGGTCGTGTTTGGGTTGGGATTTTCTGACCCGTTTATTAAACGGGTCGGGTTAGGGTTAGGTACTCTCAACTCGTTTAACTTTGAAACCGACATGACATGTTTAACTAAGGAACACCCTGATTTAGGGTGTTTCTTCTTAGTTTTTCATTTTTTGAGGTTTTCCTTTGAACCTCTCTTTCTCTCCCTATATATATATATATATATATATATTCACAATAAAACTCACACACACTTGTCACCTTGGAGAGTTTTGAACTTTGACTTCTTACAGGCATCCTAACCCGGGGGCCAATGATTCTTTAATCACTGTATCTCCTTAATTTGATGGTAACAATATGACACTTTCTAAAGCAACTTTTTTTGTGTGGTGTTTCAGTGTGTGCCCGGTATGTAGGTGCAACGTTTGTGACACACCAACTGTGGCTGCTCAAGCTTCGGTCTCAAGTTCAGAACTCTCGGTTTGATGATACAAGTGTATATATCAACAAACACACAATCAATTCTAGTATGTAAATATTGAAGAAGATATAGATGCATCAACTGGATGTCTTTACTCTATGATGTAGCTCCATTTCCCGATATTAATTTTCGGTTTTTAGTTGCAAAGAATGTAAGCCATGGTTTCTTGAAAGAGAACTATAGGAAAAATATGTTGTCAACGTGCCATGAATGATGTAAAATGATATAATTATATAGGGGTGAACATTCGTGTTTTTTTTCCTCGATACCGTATACCAACCAATTATAATTAGTATACAAAAATCTATACCATGTACCAACCAACTCTAATTGGTATCAACATAATTGGTACCGACTTTTTTCGGTTGGTACGGTTTTGAACCAACATCTCAAAAGTTTACAAACTTATCTGAAACATGTCGTTCGTAATTTTAGTGATAAAACAATAAAATGTTAAATTACAAAATAATTAAATCTCTTTAAAAACAATCAGGTCATCTAATCATTATATGCATAAATAGTACATTAGTAATCAGATATATTAAAAACAAGTCGGTACGATACGGTATTATCATGGTAAACAATTTTCAATTCCACGTACCAACCAAGTTTGTGAAGTTTTTTTTTGAAATAAAGGAGACAATGCATTAATGAGAGTGATTACAAACCGAGTTTACATGATCAAACATAAAGCTAGGTAAATTAAATAAGGTAGTTTGATTGGGAAGGTTTCTAGCACTCCTAGCAAGGATGTGAGCCGCCTCGTTTGAATGTCTTCTAACAAAGTGAATCGAGAACAATTCAAGTCTTGAGAGCAGGGATCTACATCTATTGATGACATCGCCGAATTCCGAAAGGTCATCATGACCAGAGAGGATAGCATCGATCACGAGCTTGGCGTCAAATTCAAACATCACACGCGGAAGACCAAGGCCCAAAACCCACTCGATTGCCCTCAAAAGAGCCATAGCTTCGCAATCTTTAGCGGGAGGAATTCCAGTAACGAGAGTTGTGTGGGCCGCAAAAAAGGAGCCATGTTCGTCACGAAGAATCGCCCCGGAACCCGATTGGTTGGTGTCACAAAAAATAGTGGCGTTGATATTGCATTTAAGAAAGCCCGCCGGGGGGCATGCCACCGTTCGCAAACAGCAGACGCGGCGAGGGACCGAAGCGTGAACGAAGGGAGTTGGCCATAAGCCACTCTGATAGGACGGTAGAAGCACGACGAGACACATTAGAGGGCATTTTGACCTCACCATTTATCCACGTGTCATTCCGCATGTTCCAAATACTCCATAACACCATTAAGAATTTGTCACGGTCGGAAAAGGTGGCGTCATGTAGGAAGGAAAATAAAAGGTTTGTGAAGTCCTCGTATTTCTGCCCTTGAATTAACGAGATCCCAAAGATTAGCCTCCTTCCAAACCTTGGAAGTAACCGGACAATCGATAACGAGATGCCAATTGTTTTCCGGGTTAACACCACAAATAGCACAAAGACATGAGGTATTAATCCCACGCTTTTGAAGGTTAACCCGGTGTGGGAGAACATCCTTTCCCTCCAAATGAAGCTTCTCACTTTATGCGGAACGTTTGCTTTCCAAAGACAACCCCAAAAATTGGCGTTGGAGTTGGCAAAATCGGGGTGCAAGGAGTTCATCAAAAAACGATAGCCACTTTTAACCGAATAAACACCATTAGAACTCCAATGCCAAATCATCCTATCCGGCCCATTTCTAAAACATGGGAATTTTAGAATCTCCAAACGGTCGCGACTTGAAAAAGTATAGGATAAGCGGTCAAGGTCCCAACCATTTGAACCCGAAGAGAAAAGGTGGCAAACACGAAGGTTGGCCTCGGAAGGCCTCGGAAAACTCTCCACCCGAAAGTTGAGGTCGTCACGGAGCCAAGGATCATTCCAAACGGAAATAGAATCCCCAGTACCCACTTTCCATCGAAACCCGGCTTTTAGCATCGTATGGGCGCTCCAAATACTTCGCCAAATGAAGCTTGGGTTATGACCCAATTTCGCTTCGTAAAAGTCCCTTTTGGGTAATATTTAGCTTTGAAAACTCTACTCGCCAACGTATCCGGGTTAGAGATAAATCTCCAACCTTGCTTACCCAACTTAAAAGCCGAGAAGTCTCGAAAGCCAAGCCCCCCAAATTTTTGCGGTATACATAAGTTTTCCCACGTGAGCCAATTAATAGACCGGGCTCCGTCCCTCTTGGATCTCCACCAAAAAGTATTAAGGAGCCGATGTAGTTCTTGCAAAAGAGTGTTAGGGAGCAAAAAAACACTCATAAAAAACACCGGAATAGCTTGGGCCGCCGCTTTGATGAGAGTGAGTCTTCCCGCACTAGAAATCGATTTTTGTCGCCACTTTGAGAGACGATGCCAAAGTTTGTCTTTAATATGTCGGAAAATAGCTCTTTTATTTCTCCCGATTAAAGACGGAAGACCCAAATATTTACCGGTATTGAGAGAGTTTGTCACCCCAAGAACATTACAAATGTTACTTTTGAAAGTCGGGTCGATATTGTTACTACACATAATACCCGACTTATCAAAGTTAACCGCCAACCCGGATGCGCACTCAAAGGTAGCAAGGATATCCTTAAGGATCGTACACTCATCGATGCTAGCTTGGCAAAAAAGGAAGGTGTCGTCCGCAAAGAGAAGATGCGAAATGGCCGGCGCACGTCTCGAGACCCGACACCCGTGTATGAGATTTTTAGAAGCCGCATCCGCCATAAGAGTCGAGAGGCCCTCCATGCATAAAATAAATATGTATGGGGAAAGCGTGTCGCCTTGACGGAGACCTCGCTTGGGTAAAACCGGGCCCGTAATCTCGTTATTAATCCGAACGAAATATCTAACCGAGGTGACACATAACATAATCATCTCGACCCAATTCGGCGAGAAACCCATTTTAGACAAGATAAGACGAATATAATTCCAATCGAGTCTATCGTAGGCTTTGCTAATGTCGATCTTGAGTGCGACCTCTCCTCGTTTTTTTCGGGTGTTGCGTTTCATGCTATGGAGAAGTTCAAAAGCGAGGAGGACATTGTCCGTAATGAGCCTTCCTTTAATAAAAGCCGATTGATTTTCCGAGACCACCTTGGGGAGGATTTTCTTGAGGCGGTTGGCAAGGACCTTTGTGATGATTTTTAGCACGACATTGCAAAGGGCGATGGGGCGAAGGTCCTTCCTGGTAGTCGAGTCATCACATTTAGGAATAAGAGTTATAATAGCATCGTTGATACCTTCAGGGAATGAACGGTTATGAAGCCACGAGACCTCCGCCGAGAATAAGGTATCACCGATCGATTCCCAAAAGTGTTGAAAAAAGCGCAAGTTAAAGCCGTCGGGGCCCGACGCTTTATCGGGGTGCATTTGAAAGAGAGCATCCTTAAATTCATTTATAGTGAAAGGGGCGTCAAGGCGCCTATTATCGTCAACCGAGATGCAACTCCTCACCTTGTCGGTGATAAGGGAGGCCGATCCATTGCTATCCGAAAAGATATTGAGGAAATAATCCGTGACCAAGGAACGAAGAGCATCGGGCTCCGACACCCAAAGTCCGTCACAATTTTTGAGGCGTCGTATAAAGTTCTTTTTCCTTCTTCCATTGGCATTAGCATGAAAAAACTTGGTGTTGGAATCCCCTCTTGAAGCCAAATATTTTTAGCCCGTTGCTTCCAATGCTCCTCTTCCTTGACAAGAAGGGAGACCATTTTTTTGTTGGTAACCTCAAATTCGCTAGCATTTTCGTGGGAGGCATACTCTCTAAGAAAGGAGAGTTTTTGGCGACACTCTTTGAGTTCCAATTTTTGTTGGGCTAGGAGGTTACGACCCCAACGTTTCAACTCCTTCGCGATCGTGGACAAACAGTTCGGAAAGGGGAGAGAGGAAGCGTCATTCCACCCATCCAAAACCACATTATCGAAGGCCGTCTCATGAAACCACTTGTTTTCAAACCGGAATAAGTTATTAGCCCGATGACGCACCAGAGAGTTTGTGGTGGTGTGAAGAAGAATCGGAGAGTGATCGGAAATTGGACTTATCAAATTTTCCACCCAAGCGTTAGGAAAAAGGTTTGTCCAAGTAATAGATCCCACCGTGCGATCTAAATGTTCCCAAACTTCATTAACCTTGCCTTTGTGTCTACACCAAGTAAAAGGAAACCCATGCATGGGGATATTAATGAGATTACAATCGGAAAGGGCGTCCCGAAACCCACTTATACACCAATCGGGATGCTCGAGGAGACCCTTCTTTTCATGTTGAGAAGAGAGATCATTAAAATCACCAATGACCACCCACGGGTTGTTGGACCGGGTAGCAAGCGTACGGAGAAGATTCCACGAGTGTCTACGTCTTCCCCGCTCGGGGAAACCATAGAAGCCCGTTACCCGCCACGTGCCCTTGATACAATCGTTAACATGAAGATCAATAAAATTTTGCGAGTACGACAAAAGAGAAACGCTAGATATGCCATTCCACAAAACACAACTACCGCCGCTACGACCGTTACAATCAACAGCGGTACCATAATCGAAACCCAAACTAACTTTAATAACATCAATTCTAGACTGGGAAACTAAAGTTTCGAACAAGAACATAATATCGGGCCGGGAAGTACGAATCAATTCCCTAAGAACCGGAACCGCACGTGGGTTGCCTAATCCCCGGCAGTTCCACGCCAAGAGCTTCATTGATCTAGGCGGGCCCGTGGCACGGGTCCCGCCTCTGGTTCATTGGGGAGGGAGAAAACATTTGATGCAACCGTCCCGACAATACCCGGTTCGATACCTGTAGAAGACATTCCGGTTTTGATTTTCTTTACGATAGCCGATCTAGCCTTATCTTTTAACGAGATACGTTTTCGGTTCGTACAACCCTCAAAAAATCTGACCGAAGTCATGTTGTTGGCGCTGTCGTGAGAAGTAGTAATGGGGCCAATATGGTTAGGGGGGTTGGCAAGGAGGGTTGCATGGGAATAATCAGTAGGGGGTGGGTGAGAAGTTGGTAGTCACGTGCATGGGGGTACCCATGCAAACCAAATGGAGTGAGGTGGTGGGTGTTTTGGTAGTGTTGGGGGGTGGGGTCCCCATGAGTGAGAGTGTATGAGAAGGTGGGTTAGTGATAGGCGGGTATCACCCCTTAAATCTAACCGTAAGTGTACGGTGTCGAAATCAAGTAATACGTACGGAAGTACGAGTATCGAATCCACGGTAACTAGGAACTAAATATCACAATTACTATAATCACTATTAACTGAACTGTCGAAATTGAGAGATGGTTGGTATTAAACTAATTAATTGCAATAAGAAAATCCCAAACGGAACAGTAGACAACTTGAGGCAAATTCGATAGAGAAAACAGTTGAGATTGGAAATCCTTAGGTTTTCACATACGAATGTCTGACTTAAAACGATTACCAGTTAATCCCCTTAATGAATACCCAATCTCTAAAATCACCGTTGTTCTCTTTCGAGCAACATCGGGTTTTATTTTGAAAAGGACAAGTTTTATCTTTCGATCTCAACCTATGGATTTCAAAACACATTAAACGCAAGATTCATGTTTGAACGGATAGATTTAATCTCTCGATCTCAACCTAAATGGTTCAATTAGGGCTAAGGCGTATTCGGTATATCTCTATCACCAAATTCTCGCCTTAGGCATGCAATTCCTAGTTCTAGCTAACAGTTAATTCTCTCGAACTCAACTGGAAGCAACTAAACAATTGAAAGCTAGCTAAACTCTCAAAAGCATTAAGAATCAAATTACATGCATTCATTAAAAAGGAAAACCGATAAACGTTCAAGTCATCTGTTCATATGCTTACAAACCCAATTCAATCCAACCCCCAACATCTAAAATTAGTTCATGTTGGTGGTGGATTCAAACATAAGAAAAGGAGATGTGAAAGTATGTGTAAACATGATAAACGTGATTGTAACGAAAGTAATGATGAACTCCCTTCTATCCGATCTAATCCCACTCTTGTTGTGAACTTCTCCTCGATCTGTCCTCTATCGTGGATCCAAAAGGCGTGAAAAGTCTCCAGAAATCGCCCCAAGTCGTCTGCCGTTCGTCGTGTGTGAGTTGCGTCTCGAATAATGACCTAAAGTTGGAATAATAAAGCTGAAAATCGTGAAACAGAGGGATACGCGACCTTCCACGCGACTTGTAAGTCGCGTGGAAAACCGCGCGCTTTCTGAAGTGCGCGGGTCGGTTTCTGGTTCGCGGTTCGGGTCCTGGTTCGGGCGCGGGTCTTGGGCTTGGATCTCGGGCTTCCGTTGGGCTTCGTTTTGGCTCTTTTTGGGCTCTTTTCAGCTTCTTTTCTTGAAGATTACTACCTGTTAAAGAACCTGCACATTCCACTAAATAAACCATAAAATCCCGCTTCTTTGCTTAAATACAAGCCAATCTCATTGGTTTGAGAACCGAAAATAACGCCAAAAAGTGGCGTTGTCAACAACCCCAAACGGAGCGTTGCTTGTTCTCAAGCAAGTTAGCGATAAAAATAGAGTAAAAGCACATATCAGTGAAATAATAACTGCACAACTCCTAATTGGTACCACGTGATGCACTGGTGATTTCCTATACTCGTGAATGCTTATCTCACTCTCGCCTCATCCTTATTCTGTTTGACCTATGACCTTCCATTGTAAGTTGAACTCGTGACTGCTCCGATTACACTAAGGTTGTTCTAGGTCCAGACATACTAGGGAAAACATTTCGCTTCGACCCTACCTCACGGGATACTCTCGTTTCGCTCGAACCTAGGTTATCGCACATGTTGTCATGTTTAGGGAATTTATTGTAATACCCCGGGTAAATCCGTTAATTTAAATTCTAGTTCCGTTAAGTTTATTTTCTTTATAATTGATGTTAGGGTAAGTTTAGGAGGGTTTATAAGTTTAAAGGGTAAAAGTTTGACCAAAGGATAAATTAAAGGTGTATTAGTTATTAGTGAGGAGTTTAGGGGTGGAAATGGTAAATATATGTAGAAAATACCCTTTTAGTTTTCTGATATTTTCATATCAGCTAAATATCCAGAATTTCAGTGTGTGAGTGTGTGTATTGAGAGCAAAAGAAGAAAAGAGAAGAAGTAAAGCTAGGGATTCAACTTGGTACTTTTGGAAGTGAATTTGAGGTATGTTGCTTTGTATTTTGTGTTTGTAAATGTGTTTAGATAGTGTCTATCGGAGTAGAATAACCGATTACACTTCCAGTAGTGATCTCTGTTAATTCTGGGTCGAAAATGATGAAACCGACAGAGGTGTCCGGACGCAGTATGAAGGTGTCCGGATAGTTTTGTTGAATGTGTCCGGGTAGATTCTTGGATAGTGTCCGGGTAAGTTATTGATAAAGTCCGGACGATTCGATTGATGGTTTCCGGATGATCTAGAGTCCGGATGGCATCCGGATTCCTTTGTTGTCCGGATTAGTCTGTGGTGTCCGGATTCCTCGTGTTGTCCGGATTCCTTGTATTGTCCGGAAAGTTGTCCGGATACTTTGAGGTTTCCGGATAACTTGGCTGTTTGGGTAAATTTTGAGGATAAAAGTTATGTAGATGTATCTAGAGTCCATAACCTGCTAGTAAGTCTTATACATAAGTTGGTAAGGAGATATTTGTATGTAAATGGTTTCAGATTCTGAGGTATTTGGATAAAGGATCGGATAGCTCGGAGAAAGGCTTGGAAGCGTATTTTAAGCATTCAAGGTGAGTTTTGCTTTAAAACGTTTTTGAACTGGAATACATATATATGTGTATATATATATGAGATGATTATGTGGTAGGAATATGATTATGTGTATATAAATGACAATATGATGTAATGAGATATGTATTGTATTTATATAAGCTTTTCACTACACGAGTGCACTTGTTGCCGGGTTCCGGTGTGCGGACCGGTGTGTAGCCGGGTTCCGGTGTGCGGACCGGTGAGTAGTCGGGTTCCGGTGTGCGGACCGACAGGTAGCCGGGTTCCGGTGAGCGGACCGGTTGTTGATTTATTAGTTGGCTTGCTACCAACTAATATGGCCATTTATGGAGGAATAAGGTGAATGAGATGTACACGATGCACGAGTCTGGATTGGTATTTAAATACGTGTGGTATGTTTATATTTTACAAAAGGTTTATCTAAACTATTTTGATACAAAGGATTTACATAAAAGGTTTGATAATGATTTTGGAAAGGACCGGGATTAACTTACTAGACCCGTTTGGTCTAACCCTCATTTTGTTTTCAAAAATATGTTTTCCAGGTTAAGGATCGGCAGGAGAGGATGAAGTATAGGAAGCTTTTGTTGGATGTTGATTAGGAAGCTTTCATATATTTTGTAATGTCAAGACTAATGAGACCGTACTTGGTTTGTTATGTAACTTTTGTTGTAAATCAATGTTATGTATGAATGTTATGTATTATGATGTATGTTATGGGATTTGGGTCGTTACAAATGGTATCAGAGCCCTAGTTTAAGGGATTTAGGTATTTGTACCCGTACCTAGACTTAAACTGCATGTGAAGTAGGATGTCCTTGATATATTAGAACCTTGGGATGCTAAGTATAAAAGGTAGAAGGAACATCATGTAAGGTAATTTCAGATTACACCTGGCCAGTGTAATTGTGATCTTACAGGTGCATGTTTGGACTGGGATACCTTATTATATGGGGTATGTGCTTATGTGTATATTAATCTTGTCTGAATCTACAGAATGGCAAGCGGTACTAGAAATACGACTAGAGAGGGAGGAAGAAATCCTAATAGAACGAATCCAACAGTCGGGACAAGGGGAAGAGGAAGAGAAAGAGGTAGGGGCAGAACCGGAGGTAGAGTTCAGGGGCAAGGTACGAAGTTTATTACAAGAAACGATCTGATGGCGGAGATGGGAAGACTTCAAGCAAATATCCAGACTATGTTCGACCAAGCTCGTCATACTGAAACTCCAGATCCTGGTTTGGAAGACGAAATGCCCATTACACCTACGGTCATACCAGTGTCAAGAAGGTGTGATTACAAGATGTTCTTAAACTGTAGACCTCCAACTTACTCAGGAGATAGAGACCCAGTGAAGGCAATGAGATGGTTAAAAGAAATAGAAGCCATCTTCAAGGCCAGTAAGTGTGCGGATGAGGACATAGTATTATACGGAACGGCGATGTTGAAGGCAGAAGCTCTGTACTGGTGGGAAGCTCACATTGATTCCACAAGATCGGATGTATACTCTACTTTTACTTGGGACGAATTCACAACAGCATTCAAAGGACAGTTTTGTTCTCAAGCAGCAGTTAGACAATTGGAAGAGGAGTTCATGAACCTACACCAGCGAAGTTTATCGGTTAGGGATTACACCGCTCTCTTTCTGGAGAAGTCTCGCTTTGCAGAGTACTATGTTGCCACGGAGGCTCTAAAGATGGAAAGGTTTATTTTTGGATTAAATGCAGAAATTAGAAAGCTAGTGACTGCAAGAGGACCCGATACCTTCTCAGCCGCAGTGGATGCCGCAGAAAATGTGGAACATGATAACCGGAGAGACGTTGGTGATAAGAGTGCTGGGAAAAGAAAACTGGAAGAAACGATGTACGATTTGGAAGAATATGAATCCCCGAGGTTTGATAGTTATTCACCTTTCAGACCAGTTGAAAGACCATGTCTAAAATGCAACCGTGTGCATCAAGGAAACTGTTATGTGGATTCCCGAAGTTGTTACAAATGTGGAAAGACTGGTCACATAGTTAGAGACTGTCGAGTAACTCGATTATGTTTCGTTTGCAATTCCCCGGATCATATTCAGGCAAATTGTCCGCAATGGAAAGCACAGCAGAGTAGTATGACGGTAAGACCAACGAGTGGTAGACCGGGAGAGGAACACGGGCCGGAGGTACCGAAAGCAAAGGGTCGAGTTTTTCAGATGACGGAACAAGAGGTGGAAGAAAGTCCTGATGAGGTTACAGGTATATTTCTATAAACTCTATACGTGATAAGGCGTTATCTGACTTCGGTGCAACATGGTTATTGATATTTCCGTGCCTTTGTTGCTTATCTGTGTTAGAGATATAGGTGGGTGTGGGGTGGCTATTTAGTTAGTTCCTATGGTTTTGATTGAGTTCGAGGTAGTAGTGGAAACTAAGTATTCATACCTTTTCGCTTAACCGAATTCCGGGACGGAATTCTTTTAAGGGGGAGATGATGTAATACCCCGGGTAAATCCGTTAATTTAAATTCTAGTTCCGTTAAGTTTATTTTCTTTATAATTGATGTTAGGGTAAGTTTAGGAGGGTTTATAAGTTTGACCAAAGGATAAATTAAAGGTGTATTAGTTATTAGTGAGGAGTTTAGGGGTGGAAATGGTAAATATATGTAGAAAATACCCTTTTAGTTTTATGATATTTTCATATCAGCTAAATATCCAGAATTTCAGTGTGTGAGTGTGTGTATTGAGAGCAAAAGAAGAAAAGAGAAGAAGTAAAGCTAGGGATTCAACTTGGTACTTTTGGAAGTGAATTTGAGGTATGTTGCTTTGTATTTTGTGTTTGTAAATGTGTTTAGATAGTTTCTATCGGAGTAGAATAACCGATTACACTTCCAGTAGTGATCTCTATTAATTCTGGGTCGAAAAGGATGAAACCGACAGAGGTGTCCGAACGCAGTATGAAGGTGTCCGGATAGTTTTGTTGAATGTGTCCGGGTAGATTCTTGGGTAGTGTCCGAGTAAGTTATTGATAAAGTCCGGACGATTCGATTGATGGTTTCCGGATGATCTAGAGTCCGGATGGCATCCGGATTCCTTTGTTGTCCGGATTAGTCTGTGGTGTCCGGATTCCTCGTATTGTCCGGATTCCTTGTATTGTCCGGAAAGTTGTCCGGATACTTTGAGGTTTCCGGATAACTTGGCTGTTTGGGTAAATTTTGAGGATAAAAGTTATGTAGATGTATCTAGAGTCCATAACCTGCTAGTAAGTCTTATACATAAGTTGGTAAGGAGATATTTGTATGTAAATGGTTTCAGATTCTGAGGTATTTGGATAAAGGATCGGATAGCTCGGAGAAAGGCTTGGAAGCGTATTTTAAGCATTCAAGGTGAGTTTTGCTTTAAAACGTTTTTGAACTGGAATACATATATATGTGTATATATATATGAGATGATTATGTGGTAGGAATATGATTATGTGTATATAAATGACAATATGATGTAATGAGATATGTATTGTATTTATATAAGCTTTGCACTACACGAGTGCACTTGTTGCCGGGTTCCGGTGTGCGGACCGGTGTGTAGCCGGGTTCCGGTGTGCGGACCGGTGAGTAGTCGGGTTCTGGTGTGCGGACCGACAGGTAGCCGGGTTCCGGTGAGCGGACCGGTTGTTGATTTATTAGTTGGCTTGCTACCAACTAATATGGCCATTTGTGGAGGAATAAGGTGAATGAGATGTACACGATGCACGAGTCTGGATTGGTATTTAAATACGTGTGGTATGTTTATATTTTACAAAAGGTTTATCTAAACTATTTTGATACAAAGGATTTACATAAAAGGTTTGATAATGATTTTGGAAAGGACCGGGATTAACTTACTAGACCCGTTTGGTCTAACCCTCATTTTGTTTTCAAAAATATGTTTTCCAGGTTAAGGATCGGCAGGAGAGGATGAAGTATAGGAAGCTTTTGTTGGATGTTGATTAGGAAGCTTTCATATATTTTGTAATGTCAAGACTAATGAGACCGTACTTGGTTTGTTATGTAACTTTTGTTGTAAATCAATGTTATGTATGAATGTTATGTATTATGAGGTATGTTATGGGATTTGGGTCGTTACATTTATGTACAAGAATACTCAAATATTACATGACAACTCTAATGAAAGACGCACAAATGTCCAAAAATTGATCTCAGAAAGGAATCAAGTAGCAAGACAGTGAATATCAGTAAAGGTGGTAGCATACCGTAATCACGTTTTCCAGAAGATCATCCAGGTCTTTACAAAGGTTGTAACGGGGCGAGGGTACCGACTAAGAAATGAAAGGTAAAACGGTACAAAAATCCTTGGTGTGTCAAGCTTTAGCGGTCCTGAACTTCTGTCCTTTGCCTTCTATCAGTTGGCCCTATTTGTCACTACTGGAGTCGCTTTGACTCTCTTATTTAGCTGCTGGAACTACTATCTAACTATCTATATTTAAATATATATATATATATATATATATATATATATATATATATTTTCAAGTTGGGACTTCATTGGTCCTCTTCATTTGATTGGGGCAGCATTGGCCCTCCTTTCTATTTATTTTCATGACTGGCCTGAGTTCTTTCTTTTCTGCTCTATCTCTCATAGTTCATTACCGCCTCTGATTGACACACTTTCGGATAAGGGTTGGATAAGGCTATTGGCTAATGGTTTAATGGTGGGTCATGAAATGAACAGTGGTGAGTGTTTGGCTACAAACTGGGTTGTGGATGCACACATAATGGGTAAAAGAGGTACGATAGCTAAAAACAGGTTAAAACAAAACACACATTGCCTGGAATCACATCTTAAGGTCCACACGATAGGGTCTACTACACCCTTACCCAATATCCCGATGGTTGTCTTTGCTACTCAATGCAATAATATAGCGAGATCATTCTATATTCACGACAAGGACTCGAAAAGTGTATATGAATTAAGTGTATGAACCCTCGAAGTGAAAAACACGTCTTTTAGGCTCAAATCTCACTGATGGGTGGTCTCCACTAATGTCCTTAGTCATGTCCTTTCCCGGTCCTTCCCTAATGGTCACGTCACTATCACAAGATTCTTCCTACAATAGTCGGTCTCAATCACCCAAAACAAAAATTTTAGCTAAAGTGATCTAAGTACTCAGAAGTGCAGGAAATCTACGTGCATAACGTGGGCCTGATTGGGCAACCCCAAACCTTACCCACAAATTGTCCCCAATGTGCGAGTAGAGTTGTAGGCGATGCAATACAGATCATTGTGCAGTTATTCGATCATCAAGCAGGTAAGACAAAATATTAACAAGAAACATCAAAGAGCTAGCCTAAATATTTTCAATATGGGCACCCCAAACCTAGTCCATGGCCTAGGTTTGTCAAATAACGCCAACCCCAAACCTCGGTGAAACCGAGGTTTGCACAGGACTAAAAAAATGAGTGTGTAGATGTTTGAAAAGACGAGGCACCCCAAACCTAAGTGAAACTTAGGTTTGTTGCATCTCGTTAACTAATAGGGACACAAAATATCATACACCACTCGTTATCTACAGAGTTGAGAACATACCTGTTTGCCTGGACCGAGAAATCCTCTTGAAAAATTCGAGCGCTAATCAGGGACATCGGGGAAAAGGGAGAGAGAGAAGGTAGACACAAGGAAAACAAAACAAAAACAATAGGAAGCAGAACAACGAAACACACAAAGCAGGAAAAGAAAACACAGCACGAAAACAAAAACAGGGGAGCCGCGCGGTTTGGCGCGCGGTTTGGAAACCGCGGCACAAGCCGCATAACTCCCTGTTTCAGAAAACAAACAGAGGACCCCGCGGTTTGGAAGTTGCGGCACAAGCCGCGTATGTCCCTGTTTCAGCTATTTTTGATTTTTTGATTTTTATTGCTTTTTCGTAACTACAACACACTCAAAAACGAAAATATAATAGAAAACGAACCTCGGTGGGTTGCCTCCCACCCAGCGCCTTGGTTAAAGTCGTGGCACAACTATGTGGATCTCAGCTTGGCTCGGTATCCGCGGAATCGAATCGCCCACACTTGCGGTTCTTCGCGGATTCTTCCACAACTGGCCTTCCATGATCATTGGCCTCCTTACACCTTCTACTCTCGAACATCTTGAAAATAACCTTTTCGCCGCCAACCCTGAAGGTTATCTCACATTCTTCCATGTCTATCAGCGCTCTGCTCGTGGCCAAGAATGATCTACCCAAAATCAGTGGGACCTCTACATATTCATCGATATCTAACACCACGAAGTCCACCGGGAAATAGAACTTGCCGACTTTGATCAATACGTCCTCGACGAATCCATATGGATACACAATCGACCTATCCGCGAGCTGAAGGGTCATGTTTGTCTGCTTCACTTCCCCGAGGCCAAGTTTCCTGAAAGCAGATAAAGGCATTAGGTTAATACTAGCTCCTAAATCGCATAATACCTTATCAAAATTAAAACTCCCAATTTGGATAGGGATCGAAAAACTCCCTGGATCCTTAAGCTTCGGGGGAAGCTTGTTCTGAATTATGGCACTGCACTCCTCAGTAAGCGCAATTGTGGCCTGATCCTCAATCTTCCTCTTCTTGGATAAGATGTCTTTCATAAATCTCGCATATGAGGGAATTTGTGCCAAAGCGTATGCGAAAGGAATGTTAATATGCAACTTTTTAAATATATCAAGAAACTTAGAAAAATTAACATCATCCTTATGCAATTTAAGTCTGCTCGGATAGGGCACTCTCGGTACCACCGGCTTGACCGGTGATTGCTTTGACCTCGTCGCTTCGCTCTTCTTGCTCTCTTCAACCTTTAAGTTCTCTTCAATCACCACCTCTTCATCAACCTCTAGCTTATCCACATCTACAACCTCTTTCTCTTTAGGCTCGGTTTCTTTTGATGTAGGCTCTCGTATTGGCTCTCCATTCAGCTCCTTGCCACTTCTCAGATAGATGGCATTACACTCCTCCCTTGGTTTCTTTTCAGTCATGCTCGGGAATGTGCCGGGGGCTCGGTTTTGTAGGGCTTCGAAGATTTGCCCCACTTGTCTCTCGAGGATCTTGATGGAGGCGGTGTTCTGCTCAGTTGCCGCCTTGACCGTGCTCGCTAACTCCCCAACCGTGCTGTCCATCTTTGCCATGAACTTCATCATCATGCCTTCTAACCCCGGTTTCTTCTCCATAGATGGTCCCTCATTGGAATTCCTTTGGTTGAAACCTGGAGGACGGTAAATATTGTTAGCATTAGGATAATTAGCAAAGTTAGAAGAATTACCTTGCTGTTGTTGACCGGGTTGACTCCAAGAGAAGTTTGGGTGCTTCTTCCACCCCTCATTGTAGGTATTCGAGAACGGATCATTCCTCGGTTGGCTGTTCCGGTTTTGTAAGAATTGGACTTGCTCGGGTTCTTGTGGAGTACCTCCCTTTAGATGGTTCGTGATAAAGGCTAGTTGAGCTTTTAGTTCTTTCAGCTCATCATTTTCTTGAACGCTCGCGACTCTTCTTACGGCTGATCTTGGAGTAGAAAAACTGTGCTCGGCCAGATTCTCGATCAGCTCGCATGCTTCTTCATAAGATTTATCCATTAGTGCTCCACCCGATGCGGCAGTGATATCGTTTTTGAACTGCGGGTGGAGTCCACTAAAGAATGTCTGGATGATGACCCATCCGTGCAACCCGTGGTGTGGACACTTCTTCAGCATGTCTGTATATCGCTCCCATGTCTCATATAGGGTCTCTTGGTCCCATTACGCGAAGTGTGTAATCTCGGCCATTAACTGCGCGGTTCTTCCCGGTGGGAAGAATTTCTGGAGGAATGCGGCTTTCAGGTCTGCCCATGTACTGATCTGATCCGCTGGCAAACCTTCTATCCAAATTTCAGCTATACCCTTGACTGAAAAGCTGAATAGTCTTAGCTTGATGGCATTTTCCTCCATCCCATTGATCTTGAACGTATTGCAAATCCGTTCAAATGCACGAAGGTGGGCATGGGGATCTTCAGTAGATGCTCCCCCGTACTGGTTCTGCTGTACCATGACAATGGTACTCGGCTTAATCTCGAAGTAGTTTGCTGCAGTAGCGGGCGGTTGGATGCCTATCCGTGCGGTTGCCACGTTTGGATTGGCAAATGACCGCATCGGAACTCTCGCTGGAGGGGGCGGAGGATTGTTGCGAGGAGGTGCTTCGTCGGCCATCTCGGTCTTGATATCCTTTTTGGCTTTTGTTTCTTTTCATAAACGGCGGGCGGTTCTTTCAATCTCCGGATCGATTGGTTCGATTCCTTCCCCTCGGGTTTTCCTTGGCATAAACAAATTAGCACCTGAAACGGAAAAACACAAATTTAGCAATCCAAAAACTGAAGTGATGAAATAAAATAATAGAAAAAATGTTCAATGTAATAGCGCTTATAGTTGGTAGTGCTATCAGTTGCAACTAGTTCCCCGACAACGGCGCCAAAAACTTGATAGGCGGGTATCACCCCCCTAAATCTAACCGCAAGTGTACGGTGTCGAAATCAAGTAATACGTACGGAAGTACGAGTATCGAATCCACAGGAACTAGGAACTAAGTATCACAATTACTATAATCACTATTAACTGAACTGTCGAAATTGAGAAATGGTTGGTATTAAACTAATTAATTGCAATAAGAAAATCACAAACGGAACAGTAGACAATTTGAGGCAAATTCGATAGAGAAAACAGTTGAGGGTTGGAAATCCTTAGGTTTTCACATACGAATGTCTGACTTAAAAAGATTACCAGTTAATCCCCTTAATGAATACCCAATCTCTAAAATCACCGTTGTTCTCTTTCGAGCAACATCGGGTTTTATTTTGAAAAGGACAAGTTTTATCTTTCGATCTCAACCTATGGATTTCAAAACACATTAAGCGCAAGATTCATGTTTGAACGGATAGATTTAATCTCTCGATCCCAACCTAAATGGTTCAATTAGGACTAAGGCGTATTCTGTATATCTCTATCACCAAATTCTCGCCTTAGGCATGCAATTCCTAGTTCTAGCTAACGGTTAATTCTCTCGAACTCAACTGGAAGCAACTAAACAATTGAAAGCTAGCTAAACTCTCAAAAGCATTAAGAATCAAATTACATGCATTCATTAAAAAGGAAAACCGATAAACGTTCAAGTCATCTGTTCATATGCTTACAAACCCAATTCAATCCAACCCCCAACATCTAAAATTAGTTCATGTTGGTGGTGGATTCAAACATAAGAAAAAAAGATGTGAAAGTATGTGTAAACATGATAAACGTGATTGTAACGAAAGTAATGATGAACTCCCTTCTATCCGATCTAATCCGACTCTTGTTGTGAACTTCTCCTCGATTTGTCCTCTATCGTGGCTCCAAAAGGCGTGAAAAGTCTCCAGAAATCGCCCCAAGTCGTCTGCCGTTCGTCGTGTGTGAGTTGCTTCTCGAATAATGACCTAAAGTTGGAATAATAAAGCTGAAAATCGTGAAACAGAGGGATACGCGACCTTCCACGCGACTTGCAAGTCGCGTGGAAAACCGCGCGCTTTTCTGAAGTGCGCGGGTCGGTTTCTGGTTCGCGGTTCGGGTCCTAGTTCGGGCGCGAGTCTTAGGCTTGGATCTCGGGCTTCCATTGGGCTTCGTTTTGGCTCTTTTTGGGCTCTTTTCAGGTTCTTTTCTTGAAGATTACTACCTGTTAAAGAACCTGCACATTCCACTAAATAAACCATAAAATCCCGCTTCTTTGCTTAAATACAAGCCAATCTCATTGGTTTGAGAACCGAAAATAACGCCAAAAAGTGGCGTTGTCAGTTAGGAGTGGTAGGGATGGGAGTTTCATGCACATGGGGTGGGGTTGGTGAAAATGTCGTGAAAGTCCAGGATACACTCTTACAATCAAATATGAACAATTAAGATTGTATTCACAGCAACTGGTCATATGATTTATTAACAATCTGTGAATTACAAGATATTACAATGAATTTCTCTAAATGGATTCACCAAAGATTATATCAAAGATTCTTTAAAGATTAGCCAAAGATTCTTTTTTTTAGCTACAGTTGCTAACTCCTATATATACTGTAGAGAATAGCTAAAGCTACAGTACATATAAGAAACAGACTAATAGAACAATTACACGTGTCCTAATTAGTAACTGAATATCCAAGTCATAAGTTCTGAACATGTTGTTCAGAACTTCTGAACATACTTCTGAATAAGCGCTTCAGAACATTTGTCTTCATAGTCAGAAGTTCTGAGTCTCCTACTCAGAACTCTGAACCTTCTAGTCAGAATCCAACACTTAGAATCTTTTTGAGATTTCTCACTCAGAACTTCTGAGTCTTCTACTCAGAACTTCTGAGTCTTCTTTAGTCTTCTTACTCAGAACTCAACACTAGTGTTTTTGACAAAACTCTAGACCTAACAATCTCCCCCTTTTTGTCAAACACACTTGTACTTTTCACCATCAAATTCTTAGAGCAGGAACAATCTTCAGAAGGAGCTCTTCTGAATGTTTTGACAACTTTTGCTCAGAATTCTGAATAATCTGAGTTAACAACTTCTGGTCAGTCTTTAATCAGCAGCAGCAACGGTTTCCAAATTGATTTCTGTTATATATTTGCTTTTTCTTTGCTCCCTCTTGAAATGACAATTCTTATCTTCATTTCAGCTTTCATAAGATTTCTTTATAAGAAACAACCGATCAGTTTCCTTTTCCTTTTCTTCTTCTTAAAATAACATTTCTCTCTTTTGTTATTTCTGTACAAAAACCATATCAATCTTCAAAATCTTTAGCTTTTCTCCCCCTAAAGTTTTGGAAAGCAAAATCATCTTCAAAATCTTTAGCTTTTCTCCCCATTGATTTTCAAAACTTTAGCGATGCTTTTTCTTCGAATGAAGTCTATGCTTTTTCTCCTCCTTAATGAATAACCTTGCTCCCCCTCAAAATAAGAATTCTGGAGCAAATTGTTTTCTCCCCCTGAAAGTATGCATATATTTCATTAAAATTATTCATTTCAAATATAGTGCTTTAATGAAAACATTTATACAAGAAAAATAAGATTCACTGAACTACACTTGATAACTACTAACATTTGATCATTTGAAAATTTTACAAAAGAAATCCAACTTAATGAAATTTATCAGATTTTTCAATCAAATGAAATCAAATGCATGTGTTTGGATTCAAATACAAGTCATCATTGCATATAAAGTTAAAAATGTTCAGTTTCAATCTCTTTATTAAATCTATTTGGTGTGCTTAGCATGCGAAATATGATTAGCTTCAAGCATATGCAATTCTAAAAACATATACGAATACTTTGCTCTACTCACACTATTTGTCCAAAATCAGGATTTTCACAAATTTAAAAGTTTATTGCGACTTTGTATTTTCCCAAAGTTTCAAGAGATGTGTGCTCATTGGCATCTTTTAATTTTGTGCACATTGGCATCTTTTAATTTTGTGCTCATTGACATCTTTTAATTTTGTGCACATTGGCATCTTTTAATCAAAAAGTTTAGTAAGAATAAGATACATCGTTAAACATGACTTTCTATCTGGTTCTATAGCAGGATTTGGGTCAGCATATCCCAGACCAGTTGGTCTTAGGTGCTAGGTGACAAGCACCCCTTGGAACTTAATTTCCCAAACCATAAAGGCCACATCGATATATCTTAAACCCATTTGTACCAGTAGAACATGGTTTTCTATCTGATTCTATTGCAGGATTTGGGTCAGCCGATCCTAGACCAGTTGATCTTAGGGACTAGGTGTCGAGCACCCCTTAGGACTTACTCTCCCAAACCAGAAAGGCCATAGGTACAAACTTTCAAACTAAATGATTTTGTATATATATATTGCATCTCAATCACTTGGTTCTAAAACGTAGTACTTCCCCCATATTTTCGTTTCCATCCAACATTCTGACAAATTATGCTTTTTGAGCATTATATTCTATATAAGTCTAAATTTCATAACATTGAGCATTCAGCATAATTTCATTCATGATTTGCTAACCTTTCGATTTATTTCAGAAGTGAAAGTTGAAACAAATATAGCTCAGATAATACAAAAATACTTGTAAAAGCACCATTGACACACATTTTATTCATTGAATGAAAAATAAAAAAAATCATATCATTGAATTAAATTGTTAAGATTCAAACATTCAAAGCAATAGAAATAAAACATAATACAATGTTACCTTTCACCACTTGTTCCTTGAAACAGAAAAATATGACAGTTAAGGATATCACCTGAGAAGTATGAGTTCTAAACTGATTTGTTTAGAAGTCTTAGTCTCTGAAGTACGGGTCCTGAACTGAATTATTCAGAAGCCATTGTCATTTAAGTACGGGTTTTGAACTGATATGTTCAAAAACCTAAAACGTTGAAGCACGGGTTTTGAACTTCATCTTGAAACAATCAGATCAAATTTTGAGACAATATTCCCTCTCAAATCAAGATAATCCTGCAAAATCAAGAGATTTTGGTAATCATCTTCGATGATTCCTCATTAGATATCAAAAATCCAAATTCTGAGTAGTTGAGTCAGAATTCTGAGTTGAAAAGTCAGAATTCTGAGTAACTTGTTCAAAATTCTAAGTATCAGAGTCAGAATTCTGATTAGTTGAGTCAGAATTCTGAGTAGTATAGTCAGAAGTCTGAGTAACTTGTTCAAAATTCTAAGTATCAGAGTCAGAATTCTGATTAGTTGAGTCAGAATTCTGAGTAGTAGAGTCAGAACTTCTGAGTAGTAGAGTCAGAACTTCTGAGTAACAGAGTCAGAATTCTGATAAAACTATCCAGAGAAAATGCCTTAGAAAAATGTTTGGATTTTGTGATTTTTGAACATTCTGAACTTCAAATCACCATAACTTGCTCAAAAATCAGAATTTTTCAACCAAAATTTGCAGGGTTGCTTAAAATGTGATTCTGAACACATTCTCTGGAAATGTTTTCTACGAAAAACACTCACATCTATGAGTTCGATAACCTCATAGCAAACAGAACTTTTTCAAAAAAATCTTCAAGATCAACAAATTGATCTATATGAATCAGAAATCCATAATTACATTCAGATCGAGTTTTGGACTGAATTATCCAAAAGTCAAGATTCTCAATTTAAGCACAGCATCGGTTTTAAGTCATGTGTCAGTATTATCATTCAGCTCTACACATGAATAACCTGCAAAACAGATTAAGTTGACTTTGGTACCCATATGAACTTGGGTCCAGGATTGTTAGGTGCTGTAGCATATGCATATATTCTATAAGAACCATACCAGTGCTGAATAAAATTCTTGTTCACAAAATCATTAGTCCCACAATATGAACAACAAAGTTTCTTTTGTGCAACTCTGACTAATTGATTTACAGAATAAATCACATCAGGTTTAACAAAAGATTTTCTTTGAAATGTATTGTTCTTCTTGACATTTGAATTAGGAACTTTTGATTTTGGCACTTCTTTCTTGGAAGTTGTTCCTTTAACTCTCCATTCCATCTTAACTCTTTTGAAGATGAGATTATCTTTAGGCTTAGAAGAAGTATTCACTTTAGGCACATCCGAATTATTATCTAATTTATCAAACAGAGAATTATAGAAAAGATTCGAAGGATGAATCTGATCCTTTGAGAAATCATTTGATCTTTTTAATTCTTTTAAAGAAATGTTTTTAAAAATTGAACTTGAAGTTGTTTTAAATGAACATTCAGAGTTAGTTGAGTTTACAAGCGGAGTCTGATCAATTGTATCAGGACTTGCTTGTTTTGAAACACCAACTTTAAAAATAATATCTTCAAGTTCTTTCACCTTGATGATTAAAACATTATTTTCTTTAAAAATCAAATCATATTTCTTTTGAAGATCAGATTTTACCATTTGCTCCTTCATAATATCTGTTGATAAACCAGATAATTTCTTTGTTAGCTTCTTTATCTCATTTTGAAAAATCTTTCGTTCATCTAAAAAATTATCTTTTATGCATTTTTCTTTAAAATCATTTACCTTCTTCTTTTCAGTTTCTTTACTTCCATCTTCTAACTCTTTCTCCAACTCATTGATTTTCACAGAAAACTCATTTAACATTTCAGTTTTCTTTTTCTCAAAACCATTCTTTTCTTTTTGAAAAACATTTTTCTTGCATTCAAACTCTTTTCTTTCTTTTGCAAGAATTTTCTCCAAATCAGAAATTTTCATAGATAATTCAACAGACTTTGTTTCAAAACCTTTCCTCTCAGTTTGAAAGTCTCTTCTTTCTTTCTCAAATTTCTCTCTTTCAAGTATAAGAACTTGTTCAAAATCATAGATTTGTTTCAAGAGTTGACAATTTTTCATTTCACATGATTTGATTCTACTTTTAGAATCTGTCAACATCTTTCTTTCAAAATTGATTTTCTCTTTCAAATCAACATTCTCTTTTTCTAACAACTTTGTGTTCTCTTGAGCCTTTTCGAAATCTTTTAGAAGATTGAATTTATCTTTTTGCAAATTTACAACAACTTTTGCACTTTCCTCAAATTTGGCTTCAAGATTAGCAATCTTGCTTTCAAAATGAACAATCTCAGTTTTTGGTTTAGAAATTGTTTCTTTTGCTTTTACAGGACTTAATTTTTGTAAATTGTCTGAACTGGTTATAGAAATTGCAGGTCTCACAAAAACTTCAATAATCTCAGGCATGATGAAATGACAAATTCGAATATCAACTATGAATTATGATCAAAAATGAGAATCAACACAAATCTAGAACATGCAAGAATTAATCAAATCTGTCACATGCATTTCATCAAACAGTTAGAGTACATGAATTAATGAAATCTTCTTTTCAACAAAAAATTTGAATACTAATCAACATGCAGCAGATATAATCACCTTGATCAAGAAACCAATCAAGAATTTCGAAAACATACCTGTGATCTCTGTTTAATTTCGAGAATTAATCAGCATAGAGAGAAAATCTTTGGATGACTTGATTGTAAGATATCGATTCAACAGAAAGACAAATTCAAATTTCTTGAATCAATGATAGAAACGAATTCAAGAATTGTTAGGAATTCAAGAATTGTTAGCATCAGCGGAATCAATTTACGAATTGATCAAGAAACTTCAAGAACGCGATCAAACACACTCTTGGACGAATTTGTTTGTTGATTGGCTCTGATACCAATTGAAAGTCCAGGATACACTCTTACAATCAAATATGAACAATTAAGATTGTATTCACAGCAACTGGTCATATGATTTATTAACAATCTGTGAATTACAAGATATTACAATGAATTTCTCTAAATGGATTCACCAAAGATTATATCAAAGATTCTTTAAAGATTAGCCAAAGATTCTTTTTTTTAGCTACAGTTGCTAACTCCTATATATACTGTAGAGAATAGCTAAAGCTACAGTACATATAAGAAACAGACTAATAGAACAATTACACGTGTCCTAATTAGTAACTGAATATCCAAGTCATAAGTTCTGAACATGTTGTTCAGAACTTCTGAACATACTTCTGAATAAGCGCTTCAGAACATTTGTCTTCATAGTCAGAAGTTCTGAGTCTCCTACTCAGAACTCTGAACCTTCTAGTCAGAATCCAACACTTAGAATCTTTTTGAGATTTCTCACTCAGAACTTCTGAGTCTTCTTTAGTCTTCTTACTCAGAACTCAACACTTGTGTTTTTGACAAAACTCTAGACCTAACATGTCGGATGGGTAAAACATCCATTCCCAATCTCCAAATGACATGAGGTATTAATCCCACGCTTTTGAAGGTTAACCCGGTGTGGGAGAACATCCTTTCCCAATCTCCAAATGAAGCTTCTCACTTTATGCGGAACGTTTTCTTTCCAAAGACAACCCCAAAAATTGGCGTTGGAGTTGGCAAAATCGGGGTGCAAGGAGTTCATCAAAAAAAGATAGCCACTTTTAACCGAATAAACACCATTAGAACTCCAATGCCAAATCATCCTATCCGGCCCATTTCTAAAACATGGGAATTTTAGAATCTCCAAACGGTCGCGGCTTGAGAAAGTATAGGATAAGCGGTCAAGGTCCCAACCATTTGAACCCGAAGAGAAAAGGTGGCAAACACGAAGGTTGGCCTCGGAAGGCCTCGGAAAACTCTCCACCCGAAAGTTGAGGTCGTCACGGAGCCAAGGATCATTCCAAACGGAAATAGAATCCCCAGTACCCACTTTCCATCGAAACCCGACTTTTAGCATCGTATGGGCGCTCCAAATACTTCGCCAAATGAAGCTTGGGTTATGACCCAATTTCGCTTCATAAAAGTCCCTTTTGGGTAATATTTAGCTTTGAAAACTCTACTCGCCAACGTATCCAGGTTAGAGATAAATCTCCAACCTTGCTTACCCAACTTAAAAGCCGAGAAGTCTCGAAAGCCAAGCCCCCCAAATTTTTGCGGTATACATAAGTTTTCCCACGTGAGCCAATTAATAGACCGGGCTCCGTCCCTCTTGGAGCTCCACCAAAAAGTATTAAGGAGCCGATGTAGTTCTTGCAAAAGAGTGTTAGGGAGCAAAAAAACACTCATAAAAAACACCGGAATAGCTTGGGCCGCCGCTTTGATGAGAGTGAGTCTTCCCGCACTAGAAATCGATTTTTGTCGCCACTTTGAGAGACGATGCCAAAGTTTGTCTTTAATATGTCGGAAAATAGCTCTTTTATTTCTCCCGATTAAAGACGGAAGACCCAAATATTTACCGGTATTGAGAGAGTTTGTCACCCAAGAACATTACAAATGTTACTTTTGAAAGTCGGGTCGATATTGTTACTACACATAATACCCGACTTATCAAAGTTAACCGCCAACCCGGATGCGCACTCAAAGGTAGCAAGGATATCCTTAAGGATCGTACACTCATCGATGCTAGCTTGGCAAAAAAGGAAGGCGTCGTCCGCAAAGAGAAGATGGGAAATGGCCGGTGCACGTCTCGAGACCCGACACCCGTGTATGAGATTTTTAGAAGCCGCATCCGCCATAAGAGTCGAGAGGCCCTCCATGCATAAAATAAATATGTATGGGGAAAGCGTGTCGCCTTAACGGAGACCTCGCTTGGGTAAAACCGGGCCCGTAATCTCGTTATTAATCCGAACGAAATATCTAACCGATGTGACACATAACATAATCATCTCGACCCAATTCGGCGAGAAACCCATTTTAGACAAGATAAGACGAATATAATTCCAATCGAGTCTATCGTAGGCTTTGCTAATGTCGATCTTGAGTGCGACCTCTCCTCGTTTTTTTCGGGTGTTGCGTTTCATGCTATGGAGAAGTTCAAAAGCGAGGAGGACATTGTCCGTAATGAGCCTTCCTTTAATAAAAGCCGATTGATTTTCCGAGACCACCTTGGGGAGGATTTTCTTGAGGCGGTTGGCAGGGACCTTTGTTGTAACACCCCGCTTTCCAAATATACAAATAACATATATTCATGCCATAATATCATCAAAAGATACATTATATATAACACGTTCGGTCCCAAAGTCTAGGTAACATAAAAATAAACGAGTACAAATTTTTCGCGGAATACAATACATGTTGATTAATAACAAAGTCATGGGTTCAAAACATAGTTATGTCATCAACACAAAAGTCTTCACAAGATATATACACGGCATAAACTTTTCACTTGCCCTTACCCGATCCACCACCTGGAATACATATTTTTAAAACAGAAAAATGAGGGTTAGACCTAATGGTCCAGTGAGAAAATCCCTGTCAGTTGAAACTTGCCAAGAATCCAATTAAATAAAACCTTTTTATACAAACACACATATATTACACGTAATTAAATACCAACCAAGACTTGCGTTTCGTATCCACTCATTCCCCCTTATTCCTCCACAATTGGCCAAACTAGTGGTTGCAAGCCAACTAGTCAATTTACTCTGCTGTACAACATCTACAGTAAACACGCCTGTCCGCTTACCGGAACCCGGCAACACACCGGACCGCACCTCGGATCCCGGCCCCGTATTCTCGCAGAATACTCATATAATTACAGTATACCATCATGTATATAAACATTTCAATAAAAACACATAATCACATTATGTATCACATTCTCAATCCATACATATCCATTTCATATAGATATAAATCACATATATATGTATTCCAGTTGAAAAACGTTTTTTAAATAAAACTCACCTGAATGCTTTTCCAAAAGTTCTCCAAAAATCTCTTCAACAAGTCCCACTTTTATCTTTGAATTTTACTATCTGAAATAGTTAATTAACAAGAATACACCTCATTAATAAATCTGTATTTTAACACTTTTCGCTACCCACAGCTTGCGAATTCCTCACTTTTCGCAACCCACTGTTGCGAAAACCAAAGAACTCGCAACCCACTATTGCGAAAACCTCAGAACTCGCAACCCACTGTTGCGAAAGCCTCAGAACTCGCAACCCACTGTTGCGAAAACATGAAAAATTACTGTTCACCGTCTTTTTTAATAAGTTCAGCAAAAACGACTTTCAGTCCAATATTTACCCAGAAATGATTTTTAGACTCATATTGACATTCTAAATATAACCAAAGACCCATATACCTTTCTAAAATTACTTAAAACCCAAATATAAACTTCTAAAAACTTAAATATATAAAAGGGAAAGGAATCAGATGAACACCTGAACAGTTTACTGCATAAACACTAAAATCCCAGCTATGGAGATCAGATTCTTTCTTCTTCTTCTTGACCCTTCTTCGATTTCACTCTCTCTCTCTCTCTAAACCGAATTCACACACACAATACTTAGGATATTTGTTTAGATACTCAATTAGGAGGACACCTCCTCTTAGTGAGGCAATAAGGCGGTGGTGGTGTGGAGTTTGGTAAAAATACCAAACAAACCCTTAACTTACCCTATATGGCAAAATACACCCCTACATTTCCATATTAAAAATAAAACTTACCCCTTAACTTCTAACTCCACAAAATTAATTTAAAGTAACCCTTATAAATAAACCAATAACATACCTGGTTATTACAACATCTCCCCCTTAAAAGAATTTCGTCCCAGAATTCAGTCAAGCGAAAAGATGAGGGTATTTGGCTCTCATCTCCGACTCCGATTCCCATGTCGCATCCTGACCTCTATGATGTTTCCACTGAACTTTCACTTGCCCGATCTCTTTGTTCCGCAACACTTTAACTTTGTGATCAACTATGGCTTCTGGTTCCTCCACGTAGTTCAACCTTTCATCAACTTGAATATCTGGTAGAGAGACAGCCTGATCTGGCGTAACCAAACATTTCCGAAAGTTCGATACATGAAACGCGTTGTGGATACGGCTTAACTCTATCGGTAGATCCAATCGGTAAGCTACTTCACCAAATCTTTCTGTAATTGCAAACGGTCCAATATACCTCGGGCTAAGTTTACCTTGCCTTCCAAATCTAATGACTCCTTTCCAAGGAGAGACTTTCAACATCACGAAATCCCCAACTTGAAACTCTAACGGTTTCCGGCGTCGATCTGCGTAGCTTTTCTGTCTGTCTTGAGCCACTTTCAAACGTTCTCGGATCTGAGTAACCTTATCCGCGGTTAGCTGAACTATTTCTGGTCCCGCTAATTGTTTCTCTCCCACTTCATTCCAACACAGAGGCGTTCGACATTTTCTACCATACAATACTTCAAACGGTGCCGCTTGAATGCTGGAATGATAACTGTTGTTGTAGGCAAATTCGATCAACGGTAGATGTTTATCCCACGACCCCCTACAATCAACTATACAAGCCCAGAGCATATCTTCTAAAGTCTGGATTGTTCTTTCACTCTGACCGTCGGTTTGAGGATGGTATGCTGTACTTAACTTTATCTGCGTCCCCATCTCCCTTTGAAAGCTTCTCCAAAATCTCGAAGTAAAACGACTATCCCGATCAGAAATAATCGAGATTGGAACCCCATGTCGAGTTACTATTTCATCAATATATAATTTGGCTAAACGTTCCATCAAATCAGTTTCCTTTATTGGTAAGAAATGAGCAGACTTCGTCAATCTGTCAACAATTACCCAAATAGAATCAAATCCCTTCGAAGTCCTTGGTAGCTTAGTGATGAAGTCCGTAGTAATCTGCTCCCATTTCCACATCGGTATTTCCAATCGCTGCAACTGACCAAATGGCCTTTGATGTTCAATCTTTACCTTCTTGCACGTATTACAATCTTCCACATGCTTAGCAACACTTCTCTTAATCCCTGGCCACCAATAAAATTGTTTCAAATCTCTATACATCTTATTCGTACATGGATGAATAGAGAAACGAGATTTATGAGCTTCTTGTAGTACACGATCGCGTAACCCACCCAAACGAGGCACCTAAATTCTGCTCCCCAAACACAACAACCCGCGATCATCTTTTTCTAGTAATTCTGACAACCCCACTAATCGTTCTGACTTCAGATGTTCTTCTTGAAACGCTTCTATTTGACACTTTTGCAATTCTACAAAGATACTCGGTAGAAGTTCAGCCCTTAACGAAATAACTCTTATTGTTCCACTCCTTTCCTGACAACTCAAGGCATCGGCCACCACATTCGCCTTTCCCGGATGATAGAGAATTTCATAATCGTAATCATTCACCAATTCCAGCCATCTCCTTTGCCTCATATTCAATTCTTTCTGGTCGAAAAGATGTTGGAGACTCTTGTGATCAGTAAAAATCTGACATTTGGTACCATAAAGAGAATGTCTCCAAATCTTCAACGCGAACACCACTGCTGCTAATTCCATATCGTGTGTAGGGTACTGCCGTTCATGATCTTTCAACTGACGAGAAGCATACGCAATCACCTTCCCACGCTGCATAAGTACACATCCTAATCCTAGTTTAGAAGCATCACTGTAGACAACAAAATCTTCTGAACCTTCTGGCAATGCTAAAATCGGCGCGCTGCAGAGTCTCTTCTTCAGTATCCTGAATGCTCCATCCTGTTCTGCTTTCCATTCAAACTTCAGATTCTTTCGAGTCAACTTAGTAAGAGGTGTAGCAATACGAGAGAAGTCCTTTATAAACTTTCGGTAATACCCAGCTAAACCCAGAAAACTACGTACTTCAGTCGGCGTCTTCGGCGGTTCCCATCTTTCAATCGCTTCCACTTTCGTCGGATCTACTTGAATGCCTTTCTCTGAAACAACATGCCCCAAGAACTGAACTTCCCGCAACCAGAACTCACACTTTGAGAATTTAGCGTATAACTTTTCCTCCTTCAGTAACTCCAAAATCAAACGAAGATGTTGTACGTGATCCTCTTTGGATCGGGAATAGATAATTATATCATCGATAAATACAATTACAAATTTATCGAGATATGGCCTACATACCCGATTCATCAGATCCATAAAAGCGGCCGGAGCGTTCGTCAATCCAAATGGCATTACTAAGAACTCGTAGTGACCGTACCTCGTACGAAAAGCAGTCTTTAAAACATCTTCTTCTTTAACCTTCAACTGATGGTAGGCAGACCTGAGATCAACCTTAAGGAAATAGCAAGCTCCAACTAACTGATCGAAGAGATCATCAATTCTAGGAAGCGGATACTTGTTCTTGATCGTGCGCTTATTCAGTTCCCGGTAGTCGATACACATTCTCATTGAGCTGTCTTTCTTTTTCACAAACAACACTGGTGCACCCTACGGCGAGGAGCTAGGTCTGATGAAGCCTTTATCGGATAGGTCTTGCAGTTGCGTCATCATCTCTTTCATCTCTAGAGGAGTAAGTCGGTATGGTGCACGAGCAATAGGAGCGGCTTCAGTTATCAAGTCTATGCCAAACTCTACTTGCCTATCAGGAGGGAGACTATTCAAGTCCTCAGGGAAAACCTCTGGAAACTCACTAACAATAGGAATATCTTCCAACCTATTCTTTTCAGGCCTACTATCTATCACATAGGCTAAGTAACTCGGGCAACCCTTGCTGACACACTTACGGGTTTCTATCATAGAAATAAGACAAGACTGATGATTGCTACGATCACCATAAATCACCACTAATCTCTTATCAGGTAAAACAACATTAATTATCTTCTTATCACAAACTATGCTAGCCTGATTCTTAGCTAACCAATCCATTCCTACCACCACATCAAATTCGATCAAGGCTATAGGAAACAATCGTATTGGTACACCATAACCCTCTATATCAATCACACAGCCATCAAATACTTCTTTTACCGATACCTGATTATCATTCGCATTGTCTACCAGCAAAGCATGTTTTAACATTTTAGGCTCAAAATGCATGTGAGCAGCAAACGAAGGCGACACAAAGGATCGGTTTGCACCAGAATCAAATAACACCTTAGCACATGTAGAGTTTATGAAAAATGTACCTGTAACCACATCCGGAGTTTCCTCCGCTTCTTTAGCGGTCATTTGGAACGTACGACCCCTTGCTTTCGGCGGTTCTATCCTTGGAATTACGGTGCTGGCAATTGCTGGTTTCCCTGATAATCCACCCTGTTGTATTTTTCTTTGCGGACAATGTGGCTGAAGATGATCCGGGGAATTACATGTGTAGCAAAACCGCGTAACGCGACAATCTTTAGAAACATGCCCGGTCTTCCCACACCTATAGCAAACCCGCGATTCACTCTGACAGTTTCCTTGATGAACACGGTGGCACTTCGGACAAGGTCTTTCCATTGGTCGGAAAGGTGCAAGGTTATCGAACTTCTGAAATCTAGGCTTTTTCGGATCGTGAGGTGGTCCTTCCCATTTTCTTTTCCCCATACTCCTATCACTGGCATCTCCTCTGTCATCTCGTTCCACATTTTCAGCAGCGTCCACTGCGGCTGTAAATGTATCTGGCCTTGTTGCAGTAACCAATCTTCTGACCTCCGAATTGAGCCCGTAGATGTATCTGTCCATCTTCAATTTCTCTGTAGCAACATAATATCCCGCAAAACGAGATTTCTCTAAGAACCTAGCGGTATAGTCTCTAACTGACAAATTCCCTTGTTGCAGACTCATAAATTCCTCTTCCAGTTGTCTGACAGCTGCTTGTGGACAGAAGTGTTGTGTGAAAACTAAAACAAATTCTTCCCAAGAGAAAGTAGAATATATGTCTGCTCCTTCGGATTCCATATGAGCCTCCCACCAATACAAGGCATCACCCTTCAACATTGCTGTTCCATACAGTACTCTATCCTCCTCAGCACACTTACTTGTCTTGAATATAGCTTCCATTTCCTTCAGCCACCTCATTGCTTTCACTGGATCCCGGTCTCCTAAATACGTAGGGGGTTTGCAACCAAGAAACATCTTATAATCACACTTCTTCGTTATTGGTAAGCCAGTAGGGGTGATTGGCATTTCGACTTCTTGTTCCGGACCTGGTGGATCAGCTTCACTGTTTCGACTTCGTTCAATCATTGCTTGTATACTAGCCTGTAACCTTCCCATTTCAGCAGTCGGGTCTTTTCGCGTAACAAAATCTGTACCTTGAGTTCTTCCCCCGGTTCGGCCCCCTGTTCCACCCCCAGTTCTACCTCCAGTTCTACCTCCAGTCCTGCCTCCAGTTCTGCCTCTATCACGATCTCCTCCTCTTCCCCCTGTTCCTACTGGTGGGTTTTCTTCACCCGGATTCCCTCCTCCCCTCCGAATCCTCTGTCTAGTGCCACTCGCCATTCTGAAGATTCGAATAAGGTTAATATACACATAAGCATATACCCCATATAACAAGGTATTCTAGTTCAAACATGCACCTGTAAAAACATAATTACACTGGCCAAGTGTAATTCAAAATTACCTTACATGATGTTCTGAAACCTTTTATACTTAGCAATCCCCAGGTTCTATCATAATAGGGACATCCTACTTCACATGCAGTTTAAGTCTAGGTACGAATATTTATACCTAAATCCCTTAAACTAAGGCTCTGATACCATTTGTAACACCCCGCTTTCCAAATATACAAATAACATATATTCATGCCATAATATCATCAAAAGATACATTATATATAACACGTTCGGTCCCAAAGTCTAGGTAACATAAAAATAAACGAGTACAAATTTTTCGCGGAATACAATACATGTTGATTAATAACAAAGTCATGGGTTCAAAACATAGTTATGTCATCAACATAAAAGTCTTCACAAGATATATCCACGGCATAAACTTTTCACTTGCCCTTACCCGATCCACCACCTGGAATACATATTTTTAAAACAGAAAAATGAGGGTTAGACCTAATGGTCCAGTGAGAAAATCCTTGTCAGTTGAAACTTGCCAAGAATCCAATTAAATAAAACCTTTTTATACAAACACACATATATTACACGTAATTAAATACCAACCAAGACTTGCGTTTCGTATCCACTCATTCCCCCTTATTCCTCCACAATTGGCCAAACTAGTGGTTGCAAGCCAACTAGTCAATTTACTCTGTTGTACAACATCTACAGTAAACACGCCTGTCCGCTTACCGGAACCCAGCAACACACCGGTCCGCACCTCGGATCCCGGCCCCGTATTCTCGCAGAATACTCATATAATTACAGTATACCATCATGTATATAAACATTTCAATAAAAACACATAATCACATTATGTATCACATTTTCAATCCATACATATCCATTTCATATAGATATAAATCACATATATATGTATTCCAGTTGAAAAACGTTTTTTAAATAAAACTCACCTGAATGCTTTTCCAAAAGTTCTCCAAAAATCTCTTCAACAAGTCCCACTTTTATCTTTGAATTTTACTATCTGAAATAGTTAATTAACAAGAATACACCTCATTAATAAATCTGTATTTTAACACTTTTCGCAACCCACAGCTTGCGAATTCCTCACTTTTCGCAACCCACTGTTGCGAAAACCAAATAACTCGCAACCCACTATTGCGAACACCTCAGAACTCGTAACCCACTGTTGCGAAAGCCTCAGAACTCGCAACCCACTGTTGCGAAAACCAGAAAAATTACTGTTCACCGTCTTTTTTAATAAGCTCAGCAAAAACGACTTTCAGTCCAATATTTACCCAGAAATGATTTTTAGACTCATATTGACATTCTAAATATAACCAAAGACCCATATACCTTTCTAAAATTACTTAAAACCCAAATATAAACTTCTAAAAACTTAAATATATAAAAGGGAAAGGAATCAGATGAACACCTGAACAGTTTACTGCATAAACACTAAAATCCCAGCTATGGAGATCAGATTCTTTCTTCTTCTTCTTGACCCTTCTTCGATTTCACTCTCTCTCTCTCTAAACCGAATTCACACACACAATACTTAGGATATTTGTTTAGATACTCAACTAGGAGGACACCTCCTCCTAGTGAGGCAATAAGCCGGTGGTGGTGTGGAGTTTGGTAAAAATACCAAACAAACCCTTAACTTACTCTATATGGCAAAATACACCCCTACACTTCCATATTAAAAATAAAACTTACCCCTTAACTTCTAACTCCACAAAATTAATTTAAAGTAACCCTTATAAATAAACCAATAACATACCTGGTTATTACATTTGTGTTGATTTTTAGCACGACATTGCAAAGGGCGATGGGGCGAAGGTCCTTCATGGTAGTCGAGTCATCACATTTAGGAATAAGAGTTATAATAGCATCGTTGATACCTTCGGGGAATGAACGGTTATGAAGCCACGAGACTTCCGCCGAGAATAAGGTATCACCGATCGATTCCCAAAAGTGTTGAAAAAAGCGCAAGTTAAAGCCGTCGGGGCCCGACGCTTTATCGGGGTGCATTTGAAAGAGAGCATCCTTAAATTCATTTATAGTGAAAGGGGCGTCAAGACGCCTATTATCGTCAACCGAGATGCAACTCCTCACCTTGTCGGTGCTAAGGGAGGCCGATCCATTGCTATCCGAAAAGAGATTGAGGAAATAATCCGTGACCAAGGAATGAAGAGCATCGGGCTCCGACACCCGAAGTCCGTCACAATTTTTGAGGCGTCGTATAAAGTTCTTTTTCCTTCTTCCATTGGCATTAGCATGAAAAAACTTGGTGTTGGAATCCCCTCTTGAAGCCAAAAATTTTTAGCCCGTTGCTTCCAATGCTCCTCTTCCTTGACAAGAAGGGAGACCATTTTTTTGTTGGTAACCTCAAATTCGCTAGCATTTTCGTGGGAGGCATACTCTCTAAGAAAGGAGAGTTTTTGGCGACACTCTTTGAGTTCCAATTTTTGTTGGGCTAGGAGGTTACGACCCCAACGTTTCAACTCCTTCGCGATCGTGGACAAACGGTTCAGAAAGGGGAGAGAGGAAGCGTCATTCCACCTATCCAAAACCACATTATCGAAGGCCGTCTCGTGAAACCACTTGTTTTCAAACCGGAATAAGTTATTAGCCCGATGACGCACCAAAGTGTTTGTGGTGGTGTGAAGAAGAATCGGAGAGTGATCGGAAATTGGACTTATCAAAATTTCCACCCAAGCGTTAGGAAAAAGGTTTGTCCAAGTAATAGATCCCACCGCGCGATCTAAATGTTCCCAAACTTCATTAACCTTGCCTTTGTGTCTACACCAAGTAAAAGGAAACCCATGCATGGGGATATTAATGAGATTACAATCGGAAAGGGCGTCCCGAAACCCACTTATACACCAATCGGGATGCTCGAGGAGACCCTTCTTTTCATGTTGAGAAGAGAGATCATTAAAATCACCAATGACCACCCACAGGTTGTTGGACCGGGTAGCAAGCGTACGGAGAAGATTCCACGAGTGCCTACGTCTTCCCCGCTCGGGAAAACCATAGAAGCCCGTTACCCGCCACGTGCCCTTGATACAATCGTTAACATGAAGATCAATAAAATTTTGCGAGTACGACAAAAGAGAAACGCTAGATATGCCATTCCACAAAACACAACTACCGCCGCTACGACCGTTACAATCAACAGCGGTACCATAATCGAAACCCCAACTAACTTTAATAACATCAATTCTAGACTGGGAAACTAAAGTTTCGAACAAGAACATAATATCGGGCCGGGAAGTACGAATCAATTCCATAAGAACCGGAACCGCACGTGGGTTGCCTAATCCCCGACAGTTCCACGCCAAGAGCTTCATTGATCTAGGCGTGCCCGTGGCACGGGTCCCGCCTATGGTTCGTTGGGGAGGGAGAAAACATTTGATGCAACCGTCCCGATAATACCCGGTTCGATACCTGTAGAAGACATTCCGGTTTTGATTTTCTTTCCGTTAGCCGATCTAGCCTTATCTTTTAACGAGATACGTTTTCGGTTTGTACAACCCTTAAAAAATCTGACCGAAGTCATGTTGTTGGCGCTGTCGTGAGAAGTAGTAATGGGCCCAATATGGTTAGGGGGGTTGGCAAGGAGGGTTGCATGGGAATAATCAGTAGGGGGTGGGTGAGAAGTTGGTAGTCACGTGCATGGGGGTACCCATGCAAACCAAATGGAGTGAGGTGGTGGGTGTTTTGGTAGTGTTGGGGAGTGGGGTCCCCATGAGAGAGAGTGTATGAGAAGGTGGGTTAGTGATAGGCGGGTATCACCCCCTAAATCTAACCGTAAGTGTACGGTGTCGAAATCAAGTAATACGTACGGAAGTACGAGTATCGAATCCACGGGAACTAGGAACTAAGTATCACAATTACTATGATCACTATTAACTGAACTGTCGAAATTGAGAGATGGTTGGTATTAAACTAATTAAATGCAATAAGAAAATCACAAACGGAACAATAGACAACTTGAGGCAAATTCGATAGAGAAAACAGTTGAGGGTTGGAAATCCTTAGGTTTTCACATACGAATGTCTGACTTAAAACGATTACCAGTTAATCCCCTTAATGAATACCCAATCTCTAAAATCACCGTTGTTCTCTTTCGAGCAACAATAGGTTTTATTTTGAAAAGGACAAGTTTTATCTTTCGATCTCAACCTATGGATTACAAAAACATTAAACGCAAGATTCATGTTTGAACGGATAGATTTAATCTCTCGATCTCAACCTAAATGGTTCAATTAGGGCTAAGGCGTATTCGGTATATCTCTATCACCAAATTCTCGCCTTAGGCATGCAATTCCTAGTTCTAGCTAACAGTTAATTCTCTCGAACTCAACTGGAAGCAACAAAACAATTGAAAGCTAGCTAAACTCTCAAAAGCATTAAGAATCAAATTACATGCATTCATTAAAAAGGAAAACCGATAAACGTTCAAGTCATCTGTTCATATGCTTACAAACCCACTTCAATCCAACCCCCAACATCTAAAATTAGTTCATGTTGGTGGTGGATTCAAACATAAGAAAAGGAGATGTGAAAGTATGTGTAAACATGATAAACGTGATTGTAACGAAAGTAATGATGAACTCCCTTCTATCCGATCTAATCCCACTCTTGTTGTGAACTTCTCCTCGATCTGTCCTCTATCGTGGCTCCAAAAGGCGTGAAAAGTCTCCAGAAATCGCCCCAAGTCGTCTGCCGTTCGTCGTGTGTGAGTTGCGTCTCGAATAATGACCTAAAGTTGGAATAATAAAGCTGAAAATCGTGAAACAGAGGGATACGCGACCTTCCACGCGACTTGCAAGTCGCGTGGAAAACCGCGCGCTTTCTGAAGTGCGCGGGTCGGTTTCTGGTTCGCGGTTCGGGTCCTGGTTCGGGCGCGGGTCTTGGGCTTGGATCTCGGGCTTCCGTTGGGCTTCGTTTTGGCTCTTTTTGGGCTATTTTCAACTTCTTTTCTTGAAGATTACTACCTGTTAAAGAACCTGCACATTCCACTAAATAAACCATAAAATCCCGCTTCTTTGCTTAAATACAAGCCAATCTCATTGGTTTGAGAACCGAAAATAACGCAAAAAAGTGGTGTTGTCAGTTAGGAGTGGTAGGGATGGGAGTTTCATGCACATGGGGTGGGGTTGGTGAAAATGTCGGATGGATAAAGTAAGGGTCCCTATTTTTTTGGTCACTAGCATTAGGAGAGAGAGAGGGGTCTAATGTTTGACTTTTGAGAGGTGACAAGTATGAATAAGCAGGAAGCAAAGGATTTGTGTCAGCTTCTGATTTTTTTCCTTGAGGCTCATCATATTTGTCTTTTGTACTTTTTGGGTATGTGTTGTCTCTTGTGAGGGTGACATCAAAGTAAGTAGGAGTAATAACAACTCCGTTAGTTTGAAAGGTTTCTATTTCCAACGGCTCCATACTATCTTTTTTAGCTAGTGACTTTTCCTTAGACTTGTTAGGGGAATGATTGCCATTTTTAGGAGAGGTGTGATATCCAAAGTAGAAAGTAATTTTGTTCTTACCTTGACCATGAATGGAGACGGGAAACTTCATGTTGTCGGTTTTTTCCGGTGCCCGGGAATTAATATCAGAGTTTTCTCCGTTTGCGGCGTTCACCAGAGAGTCTTGGTTACATAGTTTTTTTTGGTGAGCCTTCGGTTCATCAACTTTCCATTCTTCCTTTCCAATAATCGGTGTGAAACACGTACCGGCGTAATCTAAATGGAGCCATGGTCCGTATAATTGCGTGAGTTTTCCTTCCGGGTCTCGTATAGCCACGAGTTTGTTGTTGCAGTCTTGTTTATCATGACCCCAAATCCCACATTTATAGCAAATAATAGGGAGACGTTCGAACTTGAATTGGATCCAGTGTTTGCGTCCCTCGAACGGCACAAAGAGACCCACGAACGGGCGTTTATCCACTGGAAGGTTTACGCGGGTTCGGGTGCTTGCCTTCATCATGTCAAGGTTTGTTCCCTTCCGTGGTAACTCGGCACTTGGGTCGACCATGTGTATCCACGTTGAGAGGTTGTTCTCAGAAAAAAGCTTAAGAGGGATGTTGCTTATATAGAGATGGAGTGGGACGGTGTCAAGCTTAGCATCCTTCCATGCTCCGGATAACGGCCACGGAGCTCCCACGAGGAAACCCCCGGAAAAACACCATGGAATTCTTTGAAGGACCCATTCTTGGTCCGAAGAAGAAGAGAAAGAGAAGCCAAAAAAAGAGTCCGTTGAGTCATTTCCAAGAAAACGAACATGCCATGGGTTCCTGAACTTCCACATACGGTTGAAGATCGTTTTAAGATAGGAGGTGTTGCACACCTTTCGGGAGAAAATACGAGTTACCAGGGAGGTTGTTGTGAACCCGTCGAGGGTAAGGGTCTCTACATATTGAACCGAGAAGTCTTCAGTGAGTTCTACATCTTCCTCTGTCGTCTTGTCATTCGAGACCTGCAGTTTTGTGGTGAGAGAAGCTAATGCTTCGATGGTATCGTTTGGGGTGGACATGGAGAGAGCTGTTGGAGAGGGAGGAAATGAGAGGGCTGTTGGAGAGGGAGGATAGAGCGTCGGAGAAAGATTGCCGGTGCTAAAGTGGAGAGTTTCTCCTGTAGATGAAAACCAAAAACCACAGAGGGTTCACGTCAACAAAACCACATACCAAGTTTGTGAAGTTGTTACAGTATTACCAACCAATTTAATTGTTACCAATTTAGTTGGTACCAATTGAATTTGTACGGTTGATAATGAATTGGTTGATTTATCAGGGTACAAATTGATTGATTTGTCTTGGTACAAATTTGATACCCCTATAATTAGATGGCACCACTCTTTTGACAAATACTTGTTGTAAACTATGATTTCATTTTCATGAGTTAATTGAAATGATGAAGTAATGGATCTGATTTCATTATGTTGAAAGAAGCTGATGTTCGGTTTGTTCATGAGTTGTTGGGTTACAATCAATCATTGATTGATTTATCTGCTTAGAATGATTTATGAATGATAAATTTTAAGGTGATTGGTCATGAATGGAATGTAATTGGTTTATTGTGGAAGCATAAATTGCAACTAGTATAGGAATATAGGACGAGTTTCGGATAAGAAAGAAGGCTAAATATTGTGAGAGGGAAATGTGAAGGGAAATGTGAAGGGAAGATTCATATGTGAAATTCATCTGAAGATGCATATCTGAACCTATATGAATAATTTGTAACGTTGTTTCACATACACATCTTCAAATAGATTTTTTCGATGGATTTTTTAGTGATTCACATATGAATCCTTTTTTTCCTTACATTCTGACTATAATTAGCCTTTTTATTTAGAGTAGTCCTAAAAATTTATTAAATTCTACATTTGTTTATTATCACCATGTTAAATTTATTGATTATATAATCACCATATGAAATGCATGTATGTATTTGTTGATGTGTTTAAGAAGTTTGTAAGATTATTAATACCTCAGATGTAATTTTAGAATTGTACAAGGTTTTGAGTAGTTCTTGGAAAAAACCGGATTAAGGATGGTAGATTATTTGTTGGGATGCCTTTTTTGCTCACGCCATATTTTTACAAATTGTTTCCACCGAAAGGTATTTGGACACTCCTATCCTTGAAATTCTAAATGTTCAAAAGTTGCAAAAATTTCATCACATTCAACCTCAAAGTCTTCATCACTTTCACCATCGTAGCACTCACTTTTGGTGCCCACAACACCTATAATCACGTCATCACTTATCAAACTAACAGTCAAACAATCCCTAGATTCATGGAACTTAAGGGATTTAAAAACATTGAAAGTCACCTCTTGGTCATTAGCTCTTATTGTGACTTCTCCCATTTAAAAATCAACCTTAGTTCGTCCGATCGCAAGGAATAGACGTCCTAAGATGATAGGGACATTTTTATCAGCCTCATAATCCAAGATTGGGAGATCGGGTGGAAAAATAAACTTGTCCACTTGAACAACTTTCCATTGAGACATCTTAAGGATCGATCCACTACTTGTAAAGTCATAGTGGTGGGTCTAACCCCTCCAATACCTAGTTTAAAGAATATCAACAACAACATCAAACTTATGCTAGCTCCCTAATCACAAAGTGCATGGCGTAATTCTTTTCCTTGAATAGAGCTTGGGATAGTAATACCACCCAAATCATACAACTTAGCTATGATGTATTGGTAAAGAGTGCACCACATTCTTTAGTTAGTGTCAAGAGCCTCTGCCAATGGTATGTTAATATAAAGTTGTTTGAAAATGTCCAAAAACTTTGAAAATGTCCAAAAACTTTTTAAAATGAGCGTCAATATTTATGTTCTTTATTCTTTGTGGAAAAGGGAAATTATGTGGGTTAATTTAAGCTTGATGTGGCATAGGCTTCGAATGTCCCTCCTTGGATGGGATTTTTTTAGGCTTAGCCTATGAGAGGACGCTAGTGAGATTCCTACAGTAGGAAGTTGAGGAACTGGAGTGCTCACTCCCTCAAGAGGGGTGAAACTTTAGTGCTTTGAGGAGTGGGCACTATGAATTCGGGCATATTGGACAATGTAGGATTTGGAGTGGACATTACGATTCTAAACTAGTCACATATGAGTCAAGATCAACTATAATGTCCTTTAAATCCTTACCATTCGTAAGCATTATAGCCTTAATTTTCTCTTTTGCTGGCCATTTCCAATGCTCAGTGTTACCAGGTAGAGTACCTAGAGGTTTATTCTTAACCTCGACGATTAATTGTTGTGTCTCAAAGTTTGCATGTGTAGGAACCCAAATTCTCTTTTCAAGTGATAGTTTCTTAAATGATTATGCGTGGAAGAAACAAGCAATATATCACAAATAGACTAAATATAGTAGACATAAATGAAAATGATGTAATCAGATTTAGAAGTCACTATAGTCATATGTATTGATCTGAATTCTAGATATTATAACATGAACACCAAGAACACACGTAGTAATGTGTGTAAAACTCTCTCTAGAATTCTCACCCTAGGTTGTTGCAAGATATTCTCTCAAAAGGTAAAAATTACAAAGTGAATGAAAAATTTGTACTATTGCAACAAACGGATCTCCTATTTATAACCTAAATATGGAAAGTCAACACACCATCCAATGGAGAGGCTCCACATGGAAAGCTGTAATAACTGCTTCGTGGTGACGTGTTAGGCTTTGATAGGAAGACCACACTTGAGAGATTTAAGCTTCATGTTGAACACAAAGGTAAGATCAGAGGGGGGCCTAGAGACTGGTCGCTATATCATCTTCTGGTTAAGGTTCATCTGATTTATCTATCTTCTGATGTAGGCTCTGGTTCAGCGTAGGCTTTCAGTCAGAGATACCTCTCGTCTTTAAGACTTAGAAATTTTAAATACATAAAATACTGGGACTAAAAGTCTCCCCTAAGTATTAAAAAAATAAAAGTAAGAGAGGTAATCTAAAGGCAAAGAAGGTAAAATGATCATCCGTTCAAAAGTACTTTTACTTAAAAAAAAAAGATTTAGAATACAATGAAATGGAATTAAAGTAGTACTGATCAAGAAATCCTCCTACATGAATGCGATGAAATCTCATTCTATAGGATATTATTGCATCTATGGATTTGATGATTACATAGGCAGGCTCCGTTGGCACTGTAGCTTTGCCAAAACTTTTATGGATTTGATCTCTGAGCCATTTAAGAGTCTGGGTCGAATACTTGAACGATTATGTGACTATGTAGAACTTGTTGAATCCAACCTCATTTTTGTACACGAACCACAGAGTTGGCTCTGTTAACACTGTTGCGCTGTAGACTTGTTCCATATTTTATGAGTCCTCTTATGGGGTAGTGACAACCAGTTTCTCAACTCCCATTTTCTTCCTTATCTCAGAAAAAGCCACATTAAACCTAGGGATGACATATGCATAGAGTTTGATCAAACCATAAGGACCATGGTTGATTAGATCATTGTCGTTGAATGCGCACATCCTCTGGTTTTCCCTTTCCACTGTGTATTCGAGTAGTTTTGTGAGAGAAGGTTCTGACTTTGATGTCATGCACCCTCTTGATGCCTTGGTTTGAGAATAGTACTAGAGCTGGATTTGTAGTTCTTTCTCTTACGAATCTCTACCTAATTCCATTCATGACCTCTTCTAGTTGGATTGGATGTTTGGAACATTCACGAACAACCCCTCCCCTCCCTCATCTCTGTATGAATATTGAATACAAGTATTGGTGGGTTTCTTCTTGGAGTACATGCTCCTTTTCTCTGGGTCTTGAGGAAGTAGAGGCCTGGAATGATTGTAGATGACCTTTCTAGTTATTCAAAAGCATCATCGGATGTCAGGTTCTTCTGGTTCAACTGTCATTAGGTCATCGAGATTTGCAGACTCTGAAACGATTAGAAGACATAGGTCTCCCCTTTGTTTTTGGTGATTAGAAGAGGCCCCTAACTTGATCCTCTGGGTCCACGTAACCTTTTCTTCTTCAAGTTCAAGGCCTCTTTTGCACAACTTGTCTATGGTGCCTTTCTCTTCTTTGATCTAAGGGTTCTGGCATATTCTTGGATCATATCTCTGGCATCTTCAGCAGCACCAACTAACCAATTCACCTACAAGTCAACTGAGTAGTTGTGCTCTGAGACTAAGGTACCTCCTTTACTGGCTCACCACATTTGGTCACAAATATTGTCAGCATCTATTACTTTAAGATCTTTCTTGTTAACCAAATAAGAAGAGATCGGTTCATTGCTTGCTTGGAGTCTGTCTGTAATCAATGCCTTCATTTCCTCAAGCTTTTATTAATTAATACGGTTTGATTATGTTGATAAAAGTTAAAAATTTATTGAATTGTGACTTTGACTATCCTTTAATTTTTTGAGACGAGATCCGGAAACATGAAACTCGGTCGATTTATGGGTTTACAAAAGAAAATCTGGTCGATAAACTAATCTACAACAAATGACCAAGCAAAAGTCAAGTATGTGAAAAGACGAGACATATTATTGATCATGTTGACATTATACTTCTTAGCTCTATTGTTGTTATTATCGAGATGAATAGACAAGTTGCTACGAGAGGGTGGTATCTAGATTCTGGAGCCACCGTGCACATGTGTGACTCTCGAGACAAGTTTTGGTCATACCAATCGGTTTGAGATGGAAATAAAATGGTAGTGGCAAATGGAGAAAAGGTTGAGGTCATTGGCATGGTATGGCGAGCTTGTACCTCACCACCGGAGATGATCTCATGCTACACAATATGCTTCATGTGCCATCTATCCACAAGTGTTTGATATCAGTAAGTAAACTTGACATATGTGGATATGAAGTAACATTTAGGAGACGAAAGAAAATTATCGGGAAAGGCTATTTCCAAGGAGGGATGTATCGCCTAGACCTTAACTCTGACTACGAACACGGGTCCCTATCCCATTCCCATCGACAATTCCACCTCTGATGATAGTGATGATGTGTTAGTTCGAGATAGTTCTGATTATCTTTGAAGACAAGTTTTCAAAAGGTGTCAGAAAACTCGAAGCCAATTTTGTTCCCGACTTCTTAAGTACATCTAGTAATAGTTCAAAAGCCTATACTGAGGTCGATGAACCGCAAAGAAGTACAAGAGTGTGAAATGAGGAAAAATTGGGAGATGATTTTTCTAGTACTTGGTCGAAGAGACATAAAAGAAAGTGAGAAGTGAGGTCATTTTCACAATTAGCATCAACCATGATCCTAAGACTTACTATGAAGCCATATTTCAAGAGATGTTCCACTAGAAAGGAAGCGATAAATGACAAAATCGTTGATATTAATTTTTGTGCACTACATGTTATTTTTTGTTCACAAATCTGCTACTATATTTCTTTCATTAAATCTATGAATAAATTCAATCAGTGTGCATGGTGTATATTTCTGTTTGGAGTTTTAACATTCTGCACTTTCTAAAATTTCCATATTGATAGTTTTTGTTTATTTAATAAATATAAGCTTTAAATTTTATCAATACAATGATTTAAACTTTATTGATTTTTAAATAATATAAAACGTTTTTAATAAATGACAAAAGGGAGGGAGACCCAAAAGGTTCCAAGTGAGTTTTTAAAAGAAACCAACACTCTCATGAATCATTTTTCATTTCTTAAAACACGAATGATCGCTAAAGGGTTTGTAAAATCCAAACAAGAGCACACGGGAGGTAGACTTGTTAAGTCTCTATACGGATTAAAACAAGCGTCTCAACAGTGTAATGAAAAATTTGATACAACAATCACTCCTTTTAGAACTAATATAAAGGGTATCATTGAAACGAATAACTACTCATCCTCGAACTTTAAGATGAAATATCATGGAGTTTAACAATTCAAGTGTTGCCTAAGTTTCAACATTTGAACATAAAGGAGTTTAACAATTCAAGTGTGAAACTCGAGTTAACATACACGACACCTTTGAATTTAGGAGGGATATTCTGATGGCAGCAAAACATATGACTTATGTGATTCTAATCCACATGTGGGTAAATTTATACTCTAATTGGTGAAGCGATTTCTTGGGCAATCAAGAAACAAACGTGTATAGCCCATTCGACTATGTGTAACACCCGCAAATTTCCAAGTAAGTAAAACACCTTTTTATGCTCGTTTATCGTTAAATCATTCGTTTGAAGACCCGTAATTAGTTGGATTTGAACTTGGAATCGTATCTTGGAAACTTGGCCAAACGGATCGTCGAAACGGGCGGAAATCGGGCCGGGAAGGACCCGGGCGACCTTGCCCGTGACTATGAGATGTTGGTAGGACATTAATTGTATTCAAGATTTATTGTAGAAGTCTTGTAATAGTCAAATAGTGTTAAGTCAAAGTAAAAGTCAAAGTCAAAGTAGTTTAAGTAAAAGTCAATGTAATTAGTTTTAATGTGTTGTAATTCATAGGTATAAATAGGTTTGCTTAGTTGTTAGGCAAGGTTAAGGAAGCTTATTTGTAATATGTAGTGAGAGAAAGTGAGAGCATTCTAGAGAGAGAAAGTTCATAATTCACATGTAATATCTAGAAATGGATGACGTATTGATTACCTAATAGATCTGGTGTTTACAATTGGTATCAGAACATTGGGAGAAAGATTTGTGCACAAATTCATCAAAATTCGTTCAAGATTTGATTGATTTTAGAAGATTTTTACCATTTTTAGAAAGTTTACTGTTTAGATTTTGAATTCTACTGATTTGAGAATATTTGGATTCGAATTTGATTGAGATAGATTCTTTTTAGTGTTTGGAACACAATTCATTTAGATGATTTGATCCAATTCTTAACAGATTAAGAGAATTGAGTAAATTTGTGAGAATTTTGTTCAAAAGTTATCAGTTCTGTATTTGGATAAAAAGTCATTGAATTTGACGTTTTTAGAAGTTTTGATCAACTACAAAGTTGTTCAGGATTGAATTTCGAGCAACCCTACAAAATTTCAGTTCAAAATTCGAAGAATAGAGCAAGTTATGGCAAAATTTGTGATTTTCGGATAAGTTCTCGCAAGATTTGAAGAACTCGCAAAATTAATAAAGTTCTCGCATCATTCATAAACTGTTCGCATCATTCATCAAGGTTTTCGCATTGTTCAACAATTGAGAAAAGTAATAGTTCTCGTATTGGTCTTAATACGAAAAACATTGTTTTCGCATCAAAAGGTTGAGAGAATTTAAAGTGTTCGCATTAGCTTGATACGAAAAGTTGGTTTGTTCGCATCAGCCTGTTGCGAAAAGTCAAGAGTTCGCATTGGCTTGTTGCGAGAAGTGAAAGAGTTCGCATTGTCTTGTTGCGAGAAGTGAGAGAGTTCGCATTAGCTTGTAGCGAGAAGTGTATTGTTCGTATTGGACTTGTTGCTAGAAGTGTATTGTTCATATTGGACTTGTTGCGAGAAGTGTATTGTTCGTATTGGTCTTGTTGCGAGAAGTGTGGTGTTCGCATCCAAGTGCTTGCGAGAAGTTTATGTGAAAGTGTGTTGATTGAGAAAAGTTTGACACATTTCAGTGTGTTGCGAAAAGTTCATTTCCAATGGCCGAAAAAGTTTGACACAACCACAAGGGTGGTGGCGTGTTGGCAAGGGCTTGGGGGATGTGGTGGAATATCCCATCCACCCCAGGTTCGAGTCCAGGCGTCAGCATTCTGTGGACAGGGTTAGTCTCAGACGACCGCTTTGTTTGTTTGTTTCCAAATTGCCAATGATGTAGTCTAGGCAAAGCCTAGATGAACCTTATCCAAAAAAAAAAGTTTGACACATTTCAGTGTGTTGCAAAATGTTTGACTTAGCGGAACCCACGTGCTAAGTCTCAGGAGGGGGATATAAAAGCTTTGAAGACAAGTCTGTGCAGTTTAAAGAGCTCAAATTTTCTTACTCATTCCTTATTATTACTTTTACACTATATTTTCTTATTTTTCATAATCTTTCACGTGTGCACATATCTAACTTCTAAGCGAAGTTTCTTTTGACGATCACTCTATTAGGTATATTTTTGCTAATATTTTGATATTTTACATCTAATTCTTGTGTTTGATATTTTTCCAGGTGTCCAACAATGTCTATATCTGATGATCAGTAATTTTATGATCAATATTTGGTAATGGAAGATTTACGAAGAAAGATTGTAGTTCTTGAAGCTACAAAAGAGAAAAATAAGACACTTGACAACTCAACTCTTCACGGTGATATGAAAAAGCTTCAAGGTAACATGAAAGCATTGGAAGATAAAATGCTGATCTAAAGAAACATATTTCAGAAATCTCATTCTCAAACGAAAAGTTCCTTTTAGAAGAACGCAATATTAAACTTTCAAAAAGGATTACTGATCTTGAATCTCATATTGCAGATCTTGAAGCAAAGAGAGATAACTCAATTCTTCACGATGAAATCAAGAAGCTTCAAGAGACGGCAACATCCTTTGAAAGAGAAAATCCCAAGCTGAAAGAAACGATTTGTTTGGGAACAAAAGTTTTAGAATCTGAAAGAAATAAGTTTAAAAGAAAATTCTTCTCTTGTGAGACTATAAATATAAAACTTTCAAAACAAGTTTCTGATTTTGAAAAAGTTTTATTCTTAGAAAAAGAGAAACTTGAGAATGAAAGATCTGAGTTTGACACCGAAAGAAAATCTTTTGAAGCAAAGAGTAATGAGCTTTCATTGAAAATATCTGATTTGGAGAAAGAACTTGATATAGATAGAAAAGAGCTTGAAAAGATAAAAGTTGAGAACTTTCAAGCAAAAAGTGTGAAAGATGTTTTTGCTGATGAAAGAAAGATTTTTCAAAATGAAATAAAGAAGCTAACAAAGAATTTATCTGGTTTACCAACAGATATCATGAAGGAGCAGAAGATAAAATCTGATCTTCAAAAGAAATATGATCTGATTTTTAAAGAAAATAATGTTTTACTCATCAAAATTAAAGAACTTGAAGACATCGTTTTTAAAGTTGATGTTTTAAAACAAGTCAGTCCTGACATGATTATTCAGACTCCGCTTGTAGACTCAACTGATTCTGAATGCTCGTTTAAGACAGCTTCAAGTTCAATCTTTAAAAACATTTTTTCAAAAGGATTTGACAAATCAAATGATTTCTCAAAGGATCAGATTCATCCTTCCAATCTCTTTTATAATCCTCTGTTTGATAATTCAGATAATAATTTGAATATGCCTAATGTTAAATCTTCTTCCAAGCCTAAAGAGACACCAGTCTTCAAGAAGGTGAAGATGGAATGGAGAGTCAAAGGCACAACTCCGAAAAAAGATGTTCCAAAATCATCTGCTTCCACATCAAATGCCAAGAAGAACAATGCTCCGAAAGGTAAGTCTTTTGCTAAACCTAATCCAACTTACTCTGCAATCATCTGATTAGGTTGGCACACAAGAAAATTTGGTGTTCTTACTGTGGATCAAATGATTTTGTTCATAAAGATTATGCTTCTTATTGGTACGGGACTTACAGAGTTTCTTCAATGAAATCTACATCTAACAAACCAGGACCCAAGTTCCGTTGGGTACCAAAATCTGCTTAATCTACTTTTACAGGTTCATCATGTGAGGTACTAATTTGGAAATGTATACCACACACATGACTGAAAAACAGAAGAGAAGCGGTGCAGATTTATTGAAGAGTACATGTGCCATTAAGGGGGAGCAACTATTATGGTTTCTAAACACTTCAGTTTAGAACCCGAGCATACAAGATGTGGCTTCTAAACACATCAGTTTAGAACCCGAGCGTACCAGAGATTTAGACTTCTAAATACAACAGTTTAGAACTCGCTCTTCAAAGATAATTGACTTCTGGATAATTCAATTCAGAACCTGTACTTCAAAGATTTTGACTTTTGATCATTTCAGATCAGGACTTGTTCTTCAACGACTATGACTTCTGCATTTACTTCAATCCTGGTAATTCAGAATTCATTTTAATGATTAAGGATATTTTGATCCAAGTTTTGTTATTTGTGCAGATTTTGTTCAAATAAAGATCTTATGCGCATATTAAGGGGGAGCTTATAAGATTTTAAATCATTTTATCATGATTTGAGGGGGAGCTCAAACAATTCTGAATGTAAGTATCTTATGATCTTAATATTTGATTGTTTGAAAGAAGAAAGACTTTCAAGCATGAAAAATACTTTTCTTTAAATGTTCAAACCACTTCTCTATTCTCAAACAAATTTTATGAATTTAGAAGTGTGATTTTAAATGTTTTTCATGGAGATCTCGAATTATAACATCGTTTCTGACCGTGTGTTTCCAAAGATTAATACTTGCGTATTATCTTTTCTATACTTTCAAGTATTCATACACACCGGTACAACTTCATATTGACTTTGTTATTACCATGTCTCAAAATGAAACAATTTTTCGATGGTAATACTCCCGTTTGTATTTCAATTTTGTTGAGCATCATATATTCTTTCAGCATGAAAAATTAAACGTTTCATTCAAAGATTGTTTATATTTGTTTATATAAACAAATTTAAATTCTTTGATACCCTACCCAGTTCATGAATATCATTCATGATATTTGATCTGATTGATACATTGTCGGATTCTCAAACAAGTCCTTCGAATTCATTTCATTCATTCTTTATCATGGTTTTGAGATATCTTCAAAGTTCAAATGTTCAAATATTTCATGATTATTGAGGAGCATACATTCTGATGACAATGTCATTCAAATGCTGAGATTTAATTGTTCAAGCTAAACTATTGAACACCACAAAATTTCATGGGATCAGTGTGAGATTATTAAACTTCTATGGATCCACGTTAACCAGTGTTTCCTACCCAAGAAGTTATCCTTGAGTAATTGAGGGGTGAGGGGTCTACATCAAAGAGTGGGGGAGATAACTCATCCGGTTGAGTAATCTCATTGTGCTGAGGTAAAATATAAATGAGAGTTTGGGTAGAAATGAGTGGATTAAAAACAGAAAGAGGGTGTGAGAACAGAGTTAAAAGAATAAGAGAACTCTGCACCAACCATTTTCTGAACCGGGAAGCCACATTACTGATTGGTTCACATTCTTTGGTGACCATCATTGAAACAGACAGTTAGCGCATGCCAACTCTTGCATTTTACCCCACCGGCTACTCATTTCTTTCTCAACAAAGAAATGTTTTATTTTTCTTGGGGATGCAACATATAAGCTATCTAATCTTCATTCGGAAGATTTGGATATTGAAAAAGAAGGAAGTTTTCCCCACCTTCGCTCATCGATCATGCACATTGAGTCCATGGAAAACTTGTTGCTGTCTCAACAGTTTACACGCTTTGAGCCTAATAATCAAGCATATGTTGCTTCAATTCTTTCTACACAAGCACGTACACACTTTGAGCCTAATAATCAAGCATATGTTGCTTCAATTCTTTCTACACAAGCACGTACACACAAGGAATATGTTTTCTTGTCATAACGTTCATAGAAATTCCTTTGTGTTTTTCGATGATTGAATGGAAGCCCTTGGGGAGTGAACATCAAAAAGCTCCTTTCCAAAGTACATCCGTTGTACTAAGTGGCTCCGTGCTACTTACATGCATTTCAACTGATTCATCTGTTGTTTCAGGGTTACCACATTCATTCTATCATAGTTTAAAAAGTTTCGGATAAATATAGGTTGGAATTGACGATATTCATATCAAAAGGTGGAGAATGTTACTTGTGGTATTTAAAGACCGTGCTGAAGTTGATGAAAGTTTTGATGATCATGATGCTCATAATCATCAAAAAGGGGGAGAAATAATACGTTGAAGAAAAGGGAGACATGTCATTGAAAGATTAAGGGGGAGAAATGATTTGTCAGAGTCAACAAGATGTTCTGAGATGATTCGAAGATTGTTACCGTTCAAAGTCCAAAGGGGGAGAATGTTAGGACATTAATTGTATTCAAGATTTATTGTAAAAGTCTTGTAATAGTCAAATAGTATAAAGTCAAAGTAAAAGTCAAAGTCAAAGTAGTTTAAGTAAAAGTCAATGTAATTAGTTTTAATGTGTTGTAATTCATAGGTATAAATAGGTTTGCTTAGTTGTTAAGCAAGCTTATTTGTAATATCTAGTGAGAGAAAGTTCATAATTCACATGTAATATCTAGAATTCTCAAGATCAATTGATGACGTATTGATTACCTAATAGATCTGGTGTTTACAAAGGTGTCATAGTCACCCGTGGCACAATCGCGTGGAGAAGGGTGGCCATGGTACATAAGCCACGACTGTGACCCGCAACATTGACATGGGCATAGTCGCCGTGTCATAGTCGCTCAAGTTGTACCGAAGGTGGGGGTCGGGGAGCGACATTGACCCGCGACATTGACACTGGGCATAATCGCCATGTCATAGTCGCCTGCGGGGCCTAAGACTATAAAAGTGACCCTTGACCGATTTTAAGCTCACTTTTCTCACAAATCAGATTAGGGTTCGTTTGTGCAACACCTCGAAATTTCCATATCTATCGTGCGTTCATTTTAAAATAGCGTTTAAAACATTGGAAGATGTTATTTTAAACGTTGTGTTATGATTTAAAATGTTGAAGGGTCAAAGTGTAATTGACCAAAGTGTTAAGCGATTCGTGAATTTGTGGAACCTTGGGGTTACTTTTGCCATTTGATAATAGTTTTGTATATATAAGCTAAAGCCGGTTGAATTTGAGAAAATATCTCAAATTATCATCAGGGTGAGTCGGTTCCTACCTGGAAGAAAGAAAAGAGAAATTGAGTTCTTGGTGATTTTGGTTTGAATTTGGATCTACTGGTTGAATTTGAGTTTGGCAAACTCTATATTCGATTTCTATTTCCAGGTGAGTTCATCTATTCGATTTCCATCTCAATAAAATTGATGAGTCGATTTGAATTGGTTTGTGAACATATTGATATCTCTATAATATAGATTTAAAAGAGTTGTTTGTAAATTGGAATGAAAATAGTATGAATTGAACTGGGTATCGAAGAATCCGGAAGATGAATTTTCTGGGATGTTCCGGATACCGGATAGTTTTCCGGATTGATTCTGGACATCGGATAATTCCGGATTCCGGATAGGTGTCCGGATGTTTTTACCGGATACCGGATATTTCCGGATACCGGATGGTTTTCCGGATTGGTTACCGGATGTGATTCCCGGATGGTTCCGGACTTGGAGTCCGGATACTTTTTCCGGATGTTACCAGATTCTTTGGATTTTCGGATGTTTCCGGATAGAAGTTCCGGATTTGATTTCCAGATATAATTCCGAACTGTTTTCCGGACCCGGTTCCGGATTAGTTTACTGGACAAGTTTTCCTGTATTTTTTTGTAATGTTGTACTGTTCAAATGTTTTATGAATATAAAACATATTGTGATTTTAACAGTACAAACATAATTATAACTCGACTGAGAGTATGATACGAGTTTTATGTGTATTGAGTGAATATGCACATATGTTAGGAAGTGTAATGGATCCATAGGCACTAGTATTGTGTGAACACGTGGAATAGGCGTGGACTAATCGTAATTCCCGTGGATTTGATAAACGTGGAATAGGCATGGCTTAATCGTAATTCCCGTTTGATTGAAATGAGGAATAGGTCGGGCTTAATGGTAATTCCCATTTCATATTGTGATGTGAAATCATGGAATAGGCGTGGCTTAATCGTAATTCCTGATTTCTAGTGGAAAATAAGGGATAGGCATGGCTTAATTGTAATCCCCACTTCCACACCAAGAAATAGGCATGACTTATATGTAATTTCTTGGACATGAGCTGAAATCTAGAATCCGTGGTGATTCGTAGTGGTGCTCTGGAACATGAGATTATGACTTACTTTGTGTTTGTCATACTCATGGAATCGGGTATAATTCCCGTCATCGAAAGATGTTTTGTGTACGGTAAGAAAGATGGCGATTCGGTTAATTTATATGCTTTGTTTATAAATTGGTTTCAAAGCTTATAAAGTTTTAATTTGAAAACTGGATGTTCTCACTAGGCGTAAGCCTAATATTTTCAAATTAAATTTTCTTACCAGGTACTAGCTCGGGAAGGGATACGAAGGGATGAGTGTCGAGGAGTACCAGAACTGTATTTTGGAGACGCTATGGAGAATTTAGTGGAACAAGGATTATTTTGGAGATATTATAGACAACCCGTATAATCTGATTTTGTTGGTTATTATTAGATTAGTCGGTTGATTATGATCGATCAGTTGTATATATAGACCTTGTCACTAATCCTCCGTTTGTGAATGAAAACTTTTGGGAAGATGTTGTAAATTGTTGTGATAAATCAAGGTTTAAATTTTTTGTGAATTTTAGGGTGTTTCAGTTTGGTATCAGAGTTGTAGTTTAAGTGAACTAGGTATGATCGTGAGATACCTAGACTTAAGCTGAGATGATTAAGATATGATTTGTGAGATTGGCTAGAAATACTAATACGGGATAGTCTTAGAGTCGACGAAAATATGTGAATTAAGAATTGTGATGATGGTAACGAGGATTCTGATGTATAGTATGTTCATAACTTCAATTAGCTACGATTATTATGATAATATTGTCACGCAAGTATACTTGTATCTAAATGTTATGGCGATTAATGAATATTAAAGTACATTTCTTGTGTTTAAGATCGCGTATAGCCATTTCTTATGGTTATCTTTATGTGCTTCGACAGAATACGATGGTGAATACACCAACCAGATCTCCTACTTCTTCAGAAGAGAGGGCGGCAAATGAATGGGTGGAGAAGCAACCCAAAAGGGGTGGAACTAGGGTAAGTCCACAAAGGCTATCCATTATGGGAGAAGAAGGAAGTCAAACACATAGAACGAATATCGGTACTTCCAACCCGATGACGACGGAATCCACTATGGAATCCCGTATGATGGAGAACATGATGCGAGTCATGAATAATGCAATGACTCAACAACAGGAGATGTTTATGAAAATGTTTAATGAAAAAAATGATGAATCACAAAGACCGGGGCTGGGTACTGGTACTGAAAATCCGCCTGTTAATCCGGTGCACAATGTTAATAGAAGAATGGAGAAAGTTTGTTCCTACAAAACGTTTTTGAGTTGCAAGCCATTGGAAGTTGTTGGTTCTGATAATCTAATTGTGTGCATGAATTGGATTAGAGAGATGGAACAAGCATTTAGGGCTTGTGAGTGCGACGAAGAATCAAAGGTCAGATTCGGATCTCAGATGTTACGCGGAAATGCTTTGACCTGGTGGAACATTGTGACATCAACGGTGACGGCTCCAGTTTTGGCAGCAATGACATGGGAGTCATTCAAAAGAAAGATTTTAGAAGACTATTGCAATGAAAATGAAATGGACCGAATCGAAGAGGAATTCATAATGCTAAAAAAGGATACTTCTTCAGTAAGGGAGTACACTCGCATATTCCTAGAGAAGCTGAACTTAGTGGGGCATCGGAAAAAGATAAGGTAAAGGCATATTTGAAGGGCTTACCGGCTGATATGATGTCAAGAGTTCGGAATTCTAAAGCTTTGACACTAAGGGAAACGATCGAGGAAGGCAAGATAATCGAGGAAGTTTATGCCAGAGATAAGGAGGAAAAGATACAAGTGGGGGAGAAAAGAAAATGGGAAGGTCGATCTGAATCTTCTCAAGATCCAAGTCATTTGTCAAGAATACTCGTTTTGAGTCTCGACGAGAACCGAACTGGAGCCAGAAATGCAGAAGCAAACATTTTGGTCCGTGCCGAGTGACTCCACCAGAATGTTACTAGTGTGATAAAAGTAGTCATCCTATGAGTAACTTTCCCATCCAAGGGCCAACCTGTTTTGAATGTAAGTGTTGATCCAAACCCTTCAGTGAATTGATAATGACTCTCAAAACTACTTAGTGAAAATTGTAAGTAAACAATATGTATCAGTGTTTCACCATCTAAGAAAATATATTAAGTCTGTTTAGTATCGCTGATGGAAAACACATACTTTAATTTATACTTCAGCGATGCATGTACATCAGTGAGCCCTGAGCATGTTCTGTCTCACTGATGATCGCTGATAGTTTCATTTGTAATTGTTTGCTTATGATCCCTGAAGATAAGATTCACGACAACTGAGTTCAAAGCTGAAATCGAAGACCAAGCTTACGAATAAGTGACTAAGTCTACTAGTGACATGATGCGGATATCAGCGAAGCCAAAACTTGTCCATTTCATGCAAAGTTTCAAGTTAAAGACTTCAGCAAACGCTGAACTTTATCATTCGCTGATAAAGATCTATTCAACGAGCGCTGATCATGAAGCATGTTCTACAAGTTACTTTTGTTCTATCTCCTTGCACTCCCCATACGATTTTTCAGAACGGACATCCCTTTTGCCCAGGATCGTACAAACCACTCTGCAACTACACTGTTCATCATGCGACCACTAGGATATTTGCTAAGTCAAATTCATGCAACCAACCAGACGATGCCACGTGTAAAGTTGACTGACTTGCATTTAATGCATGCAGTATAAATAGGAAACTCTTCTTCATTTTTGAAGAGCCTAACCTTTCCTCGCTGAACTACTTTGTGCAAGAAAATCTCTGCTTAGGTTTTCTTATTTTCTCTCTATTATTTCTAGTGCAAGAAATCTACGTGTTTCTCATAGTTTGTTTAGATTAGGTTTTATACTTGATCTTATTCCGCAACAAACTGTAAATTGTTTGATATATATGAATAAAAAATTTAGAAAGATAAAAATCTGTGTTTGTATTCAACCCCTCCCTTTTACAAACTTGTATAACCCTTCGGACCAACAAGTGGTATCAGAGCAGATTGTTTAATCCCATAAACAAGATCTTGCTTATACTCTCTTCCTTTCTATTTCTTCAATATGGAAAACAACACAAACACTAACTACATAGATAATGGATCTCTTGCCAAACCTCCTCGATTTAGCAAAGATAACTTTAATCTTTGGAAAAATCGAATGATGCTCTTCTTGAAAGGTGTAGATCCCACTATACCTTACTACGTTGAAAATTGACCATATATTCCTCATGTGATCCATGGTGCTGTTCCAGCCACTGCAACTACTCTTGCTGTTCCTGAACGAACAATCATTAAGGAGGTCTCTCAGTGGGCTGAAGAAGACAAGAAGAAAATGGCCTTCAACACTAAGGACAGATCCATCATTTCCATGGCTCTTCCTAATGAAGTCTACCATTCCATCATGAATCTAAACATCTCAAAGGCCATGTGGGACACTATATGTGTTCAATATGAAGGTACTGCTGAAGTCCAGGACTCTCGAAGAATAAACCTGGTAAGGCAGTATGAAAGTTTCATCTGTGGTAAGAATGAAACTCTTTCTGAGGTACATCAACAGTTTAACTGTTTAATCATAGACTTAAAAACTATTGGTAAGACCTATGCTAATTCTGAGATCCTGACAAAGTTCTTAGAATGTCTACCTGAAAGTTGGGACGATGATACCATGTATCTCAAACTATCAAAGGATCTAAAATTCATAACCATTTCTACCTTATTTGGCACTATGCTTAATCATGAGCAGTCGTGTCAACTTAAGAAGTATATTGTAAAAGATTCCAAAATCACACATGTTGGTTTACTCTCCTCAGAGTCTGTGCCCACTCAGCGATCCACTCTCACGATCACTGAATTGGAATCAAACTCTGATAACTCATCAGAATCTGACCCTTCAGATCTAGATGAGTCTCTGTCTCTCTTGACAAATTCTTTCAGGAGATTCGCCAAAAAGAGTAACTTCAGGAGAACTAAACCTCTTTCCCTCACTAACAAGCCTAAATCTACTCCTGTTGATAAGACTATTGTTATCTGCTTTAACTGTCAAAAAGTAGGACACTTTGCTAGTGAATACATGTCCAAGAAACCTCTCAAACCATCTTCTTCATCCCACAAGAAATCCTTTACTCCTAGGAGTAAAGATGACAAGTATCAAAGGCTCAAAGAAAAGTATGAAAAGCTGAAGAGCTACAAAAAGAAAGGCAAAGGTCTAATCGCTGAAGATCATGACTGGGCTGAGTCTAATGAAGAATCAGATTCAGAGGAAGAAGATGAGACCAATCTCTATCTAATGGCCGAAATAAAAGAAGAAGAGGAAGAACATTCTGAAATTCCTTCTACTTCTTCTACCACGTCTCAGGCACATCTCTCACCTACTATTTCTCTGGCTCTCACTGAAGCTGATAGACTCAGAGCTATCGATCTTCTGACAATTGATTTATATGATGCCATGAATGGCAAGACCAAGGTTGAACAAATAAATTTAGATTTAACTGAACAACTTAAAAATTGTCATCTAAAAATTCAAGAGCTTTCAAACATAGAAGAAAATTTGATAGATCAGGTCTACGTAAATCAAGTCATCAGTATCGAGCGTGAAAAGGCTATCGCTGAACTGAAAGCTGAGAAAGGTACTGTTGAAGGATGGTATAAATCCTCAACAAAGATCACTGAGATACTAAGTTCTCATATCATGCGAAAGACAAAAGTGGTCTTAGTTACAAAGCTGAAGTTGCGGAACCAACCACTGATCGTTCCATGCTCAAATTTTGAATGTTCGTCTCTTCGATCCCTAACACTTCTACCTCTCAGTGCTCTTCTTCTTCTTCTTCTTCTAAAACTCTTATCCCTAAGGACTAACGTACCTTGATTTCTAAAGGTAAAAAAAAATTGTTCAAAAACCTTAGAAGGGTACCAATGTACCTAAGCTGAAAGTTTCAAAACCTTCAGCGAGCCATCCCTCCACTTCTAGGAATAAGATCCCTGAATTCGTTCAGCGATCTACTCCTAAAATAAGAGTGGATGTCACTGGTAAGAAATCTGAAGAACTTATAGTTATTCCGATATCCAATGCCAAAGGTATTCTCGGTGCTGGCCCTGCTCATTTAAAATATCTAATAAGCACTCCTCTGGTCCTAAAGCTACTTTTACCTAAAAGAAATGTTATCACTGTGGACTTACCGATCACATTGCTAGCAAATGCCTACAGCCACCAAAGCTGAGAAATTAGCTAAGTTGAAGATCAATGCCCCCAAGGCAAAGAAGACCATCCCTGGTACAAATCAGGTTAAGGTGAAAACCACCACTGAGGTTAAGAAATTAACCAAAGTGATGAATGTCACTAACGCTGAGTCTTCAAATGCTGCGAAGACCGCTGATCCTTCCTCATCCTCTGCCACTTACAAGCGTGGACCCATAGTAGTATGGGTGCCTATTCAAAACTAATCTTCCATTGTTTACAGGTCTTGAAGGGCATCTGGTATCTCGATAGCGGATGTTCTCGACACATGACCGGTAGAAGAAACCTGCTCACCGAATACAAGGAAGAGAAAGATCCCTCAGTGACCTTTGGTGGAAATGGCAAAGGATATACCCGAGGGTTTGAAGTACTTTCTAATGGTACTACCACCTTCAGAACAGTCGCATATGTAGAAGGACTGAAGCATAATCTTCTAAGCATTAGTCAGTTGTGCGACAAGGACTACACAGTTTGCTTTACTAAAGAAGCATGCCTTGTCACTGATCAGAAGGAGAAAATCGCTCTCAGTGGATACCGGTTGGAAAATGTTTACGTCATAAACATGGACTCAACAACCACTGAGAATGCTTGTTTTCTTTATAAGGCCCCATCTGGTGTCAACGAGCTTTGGCATAAGAGGCTCTCTCATCTAAACTTCAAGACGCTGAATACTCTTTCTTCAAAAGAGTTGGTCTCTGGTCTTCCTCAACACTCATACGCTAAGGAATCTATATGTTTAGCATGTGAGAAGGGAAAACAAACAAAAGCAAGCTTCAAGACCATGCAAGTATCTTCAGTGACCTCTCCTCTTCAACTTCTCCACATGGATTTGTTTGGCCCTGTCAACATTCAATCCATTGCTAGAAAGAAATATACACTGGTCATTGTAGATTAATTCTCTCGCTACACCTGGGTGATGTTTCTCCGTGCTAAGAGTGACACCTCAGAAGAACTCATATCTTTTGTCAGGAAAATGGAAGTCCTGAACAACCTCACTGTTCGCTCAATAAGGAGTGATCATGAGACTGAATTCAAAAATAGTTCCCTTGATAACTTCTTTGAGAGTAAGGGTATTTCTCATAACTTTTCCTCAGTGAGAACTCCACAACAAAACGGCGTCGCTGAAAGAAGAAACTAAACGATCATCGAAGCTGCTCGTTCAATGCTCAACGATTCACATCTTCTAACTCAATTCTGGGCAAAAGCTGTCAACACTGCATGTTTCACGCAGAATAGATCGCTGATTGTCAAGAGATTCAACAAGACTGCCTACGAACTTTTTCATGGAAGAAAACCATCCATCAGCTTTCTTCACATCTTCGGTTGTCAATGTTTTATCTTAAACAACATAGATGCTCTTGGAAAGTTTGATCCCAAAGCTGACTATGGAATATTTCTTGGATATTCTTCTGTATCCAAAGCCTTCAGAGTCTTCAACAAGCGAAGACAAACTGTAGAAGAAACTATTCATGTCACCTTTGACGAATCCCGTTCTGCGAACTCAAGACCCTCCACTGATAACGAAGAACTTAATCAGTGGATGTTTTCTCATTTTGGGGATTCAGAAGCAAATGTTAACCCTGACCCTTAGGTCGACAATCCTATCGCTGATGATTATCCTGTCATCATTCCTAGCATGCAGTCAAGTGAAGCTGATTCCATATCTTGGGTTTCAGCTGTTCCCATCAACACTATGCGTGCTTCTGAACCATCAACCTCTGATATTCCATATACTTCACAATAATTAGTGAATGAATTTTCATCTGAACCTTTACCTATCGTGCCTGAATTGCCTGAGATCGCTGAAGCCTCTTCTTCAACACATCCAGTAGTTCACTCTGAGTCAGCGTCTCATGCTCCTGCTCAGCGATGGACTATAAATCACCCAATAGATCAAATTATTGGTGATCCAAACACAGGTGTTCAAACTCGACGTAGTGCATGTACCATTTGTTTATATGTCAATTTTATTTCACTAACTGAACCAAAGAAGGTTGATGATGCCCTCAGAGATCCGAACTGGGTCAGCGCTATGCAAGAAGAGCTGACTGAGTTCGAAAGAAACAAGGTTTGGAATCTTGTTCCTAGACCATATAACAAGTCAGTAATAGGCACTAAGTGGGTCTATCGAAACAAGTTAGATGAACATGGAACTGTAACCCGCAACAAGGGTCGTCTAGTTGCTCAGGGATACAGACAAGAGGAAGGCATAGATTACGATGAAACTTTTGCCCTAGTGGCAAGACTTGAAGCTATTCATCTATTTCTAGCTTACGATGTTCACAGAGACTTCAAAGTTTATCAGATGGATGTTAAGTCAGCATTCCTTAATGGAAGGCTAAATGAAGAAGTCTATGTCGAACAACCTCTACGATTCTCGGATTCTAAGCATCCAGGTTATGTCTATAAGCTGGATAAAGCACTCTATGTACTGAAACAAGCTCCACGTGCATGGTGTGATACTCTATCCTCTTTTCTCCTTATTGAAAAATTTAAGCGTGGTAAAATCGACAACACTCTATTTTCCAGGAAAGTAAAAGGTCATATTATTCTTGTTCAAATATACGTTGATGACATTATATTTGGTTCTACTAACCCATCTCTATATACTTGTTTCGCTGAAAGAATGAAAGCTGAATATAAAATGAGTATGATGGGTGAGTTGACTTATTTCCTTGGACTCAAAATCAAGCAGACTGATAAGGGTACGTTTATACACCAAGGTAAATATGTCAAACATATGCTGAAAAAGTTTGATGTAACTCAAAGCTCAGATATGAAAACCTCTATGGCACCTCCACTGATACTTAACAAAGACCCTTCAGGGAAGCCTGTTAATGTCATTGCGTACCGAGGGATGATCGACTCTCTTCTTTATCTTACAGCTAGTCGACCTGATATTATGTATGCAAGTTATTTATGTGCACGATATCAATCTGAACCCAAAGAATCTCATCTGATCCCTGTAAAGCGAATTTTCAGATATCTTACGGGTACTCCTAACCTAGGTCTTTGGTATCCCAAAGATTCAGGGTTTGATCTAACTGCCTATTAAGATAGTGACTTCGCAGGTTGCAAGCTAGATAGAAAAAGCACCACAGGAGGTTGTCAGCTCTTGGGTGGAAAGCTGGTGAGTTGGACAAGTAAGAAACAATGATCCGAAAGGTAAGTCTTCTGCTAAACCTAATCCAGTTTACTCTGCAATCATCTGATTAGTTTGGCATACAAGCAAATTTGTTGTTCTTACTATGGATCAAATGATTTTGTTCATAAAGATTATGCTTCTTATTGGTACAAGACTTACAGAGTTTCTTCAATGAAATCTACATCTAACAAACCAGGACACAAGTTCCATCGGATACCAAAATCTACTTAATCTGCTTTTGTAGGTTCATAATGTGAGGTACTGATTTGGAAATGTATACCACACACATGACTGAAAAAACAGAAGAGAAGCGGTGCAGATTTATTGAAGAGTACATGTGCCATTAAGGGGGAGCAACTATTATGGTTTCTAAACACTTCAGTTTAGAACCCGAGCATACAAGATGTGTCTTCTAAGCACATCAGTTTAGAACCCGAGCATACCAGAGATTTAGACTTCTGAATACAACAGTTCAGAACTCGCTCCTCAAAGATAATTGACTTTTGGATAATTCAATTCAGAACCTGTACTTCAAAGATTTTGACTTCTGATCATTTCAGATCAAGACTTGTTCTTCAACGACTATGACTTCTGCATTTACTTCAATCCTGGTAATTCAGAACTCATTTTAATGATTAAGGATATTTTGATCCAAGTTTTGTTATTTGTGCAGATTTTGTTCAAATAAAGATCTTATGCGCATATTAAGGGGGAGCTTATAAGATTTTAAATCATTTTATCATGATTTGAGGGGGAACTCAAACATTTCTGAATGTAAGTATCTTATGATCTTAATCTTTGATTGTTTGAAAGAAGAACGACTTTCAAGCATGAAAAACACGTTACTTTAAATGTTCAAACCACTTCTCTATTCTCATACATATTTTATGAATTTAGAAGTGTGATTTTAAATGTTTTTCATGGAGATCTCGAATTATAACATCGTTTCTGACCGTGTGTTTCCAAAGATTAATATTTGCGTATTATATTTTCTATACTTTTAAGTATTCATACACACCGGTACAACTTCATATTGACTTTGTTATTACCATGTCTCAAAATGAAACAAATTTTTGATGGTAATACTCCCGTTTGTATTTCAATTTTGTTGAGCATCATATATTCTTTCAGCGTGAAAAATTAAACGTTTCATTCAAAGATTGTTTATATTTGTTTATATAAACAAATTTAAATTCTTTGATACCCTACCCAGTTCATGAATATCATTCATGATATTTGATCTGATTGATACATTGTCAGATTCTCAAACAAGTCCTTCAAATTCATTTCATTCATTCTTTATCCTTGTTTTGAGATATCTTCAAAGTTTTAATGCTCAAATATTTCATGATTATTGAGGAGCATACATTCTGATGACAATGTCATTCAAATGCTGAGATTTAATTGTTCAAGCTAAACTGTTGAACACCACAAAAGTTTTAGGACAAAATTTCATGGGATCAGTGTGAGATTATTAAACTTCTATGGATCCACGTTAACCAGTGTTTCCTACCCAAGAATTTATCCTTGAGTAATTGAGGGGTGAGGGGTCTACATCAAAGAGTGGGGGAGATACTCATCCGGTTGAGTAATCTCATTGTGCTGAGGTAAAATATAAATGAGAGTTTGGGTAGAAGTGAGCGGATTAAAAACAGAAAGAGGGTGTGAGAACAGAGTTAAAAGAATAAGAGAACTATGCACCAACCATTTTCTAACCCGGGAAGCCACATTACTGATTGGTTCACATTCTTTGGTGACCATCATTGAAACAGGCAGTTAGCGCATGCCAACTCTTGCATTTCACCCCACCAGGTACTAATTTATTTCTCAACAAAGAAATGTTTCATTTTTCTTGGGGATGCAACATATAAGCTATCTAATCTTCATTCGGAAGATTTGGATATTGAAAAAGAAGGAAGTTTGCCCCACCTTCGCTCTTCGATCATGCACATTGAGTCCGTGGAAAACTTGTTGCTGTCTCAATAGTTTACACGCTTTGAGCCTAATAATCAAGCATATGTTGCTTCAATTCCTTATACACAAGCACGTACACACAAGGAATATGTTTTCTTGTCATAACGTTCATAGAAATTCCTTTGTGTTTTTCGATGATTGAATGGAAGCCATGGGGGAGTGAACATCAAAAAGCTCCTTTCCAAAGTACATCCGTTGTACTAAGTGGCTTCGTGCTACTTACATGCATTTCAACTGATTCATCCGTTGTTTCAGGGTTACCACATTCATTCTATCTTAGTTTGAAAAGATTCATATAAATATAGGTTGGAATTGACGATTATTCATATCAAAAGGAGGAGAATGTTACTTGTGGTATTCAAAGGCCGTGCTGAAGTTGATGAAAGTTTTGATGATCATGATGCTCACAATCATAAAAAAAGGGGAGAAATAATATACTGAAGAAAAGGGGAGATATGTCATTGAAAGACTAAGGGGGAGAAAGATTTGTCAAAGTCAACAAGATGTTCCGAGATGATTCGAGAGAGCTTATTGTTCACAGATGTTCAAAGTTCAAAGTTCAAAGTCCAAAGGGGGAGAATGTTAGGACATTAAATTGTATTCAAGATTTATTGTAAAAGTCTTGTAATAGTCAAATAGTGTAAAGTCAAAGTAAAAGTCAAAGTAAAAGTAGTTTAAGTAAAAGTCAATGTAATTAGTTGTAATGTGTTGTAATTCATAGGTATAAATAGGTTTGCTTAGTTGTTAAGAAAGGTTAAGGAAGCTTATTTGTAATATCTAGTGAGAGAAAGTGAGAGCATTCTAGAGAGAGAAAGTTCATAATTCACATGTAATATCTAGAATTCTCAAGATCAATGGATGACGTATTGATTACCTAATAGATCTGGTGTTTACACAGGTGTCATAGTCGCCCGTGGCACAATCGCATGGAAAAGGGTGGCCACGGTACATAAGCCATGACTGTGACCCGCGTCATTGACACGGGCATAGTCACCGTGTCATAGTCGCTCAACTTGTACCGAAGGTGGGGGTCGGGGAGCGACATTGACCCGCGACATTGACACTGGGCATAATCGCCATGTCATAGTCGCCTACGGGGACTGAGACTATAAAAGTGACCCTTGACCGATTTTAAGCTCACTTTTCTCACAAATCAGATTAGGGTTCGTTTGTGCAACACCACGAAATTTCCATATCTATTGTGCGTTCATTTTAAAATAGCGTTTAAAATATTGGAAGATGTTATTTTTAACGTTGTGTTATGATTTAAAATGTTGAAGGGTCAAAGTGTAATTGACCAAAGTGTTAAGGGATTCGTGAATTTGTGGAACCTTGGGGTTACTTTTGCCATTTGATAATAGTTTTGTATATATAAGCTAGAAGCCGGTTGAATTTGAGAAAATATCTCAAATTATCATCAGGGTGAGTCGGTGGCTACCTGGAAGAGAGGAAAGAGAAATTGAGTTCTTGGTGATTTTGGTTTGAATTTGGATCTACTGGTTGAATTTGAGTATGTCAGACTCTATATTCGATTTCTATTTCCAGGTGAGTTCGTCTATTCGATTTCTATCTCAATAAAATTGACGAGTCGATTTGAATTGGTTTGTGAACATATTGATATCTCTATAATATAGATTTAAAAGAGTTGTTTGTAAATTGGAATTAAAATAGTTTGAATTGAACTGGGTATCGAATAATCTAGAAGATGAATTTTCTAGGAAGTTTCGGATACCGGATAGTTTTCCGGATACCGGATAGTTCCGGATTCCGGATAGGTGTCCGGATGTTTTTACCGGATACCGGATGGTTTTCCAGATTGATTACCGGATGTGATTCCCAGATGGTTCCGGACTTGGAGTCCGGATACTTTTTCTGGATGTTACCAGATTCTTTGGATTTTCGGATGTTTCCGGATAGATGTTCCGAATTTGATTTCCGGATAAAATTCCGAACTGTTTTCCGGACCTGGTTCCGGATTAGTTTACTAGACAAGTTTTCCTGTGTATTTTGTGTAATGTTGTACTATTCAAATGTTTTATGAATATAAAGCATATTGTGATTTGAACAGTACGAACATAATTATAACTCGACTGAGAGTATGATACGAGTTTTATGTGTATTGAGTGAATATGCACATATGTTAGGAAGTGTAATGGATCCGTAGGCACTAGTATTGTGTGAACACGTGGAATAGGCGTGGACTAATCGTAATTCCCTTGGATTTGATAAACGTGGAATAGGCGTGGCTTAATCGTAATTCCCGTTTGATTGAAATGAGGAATAGGCCGGGCTTAATGGTAATTCCCATTTCATATTGTGATGTGAAATCATGGAATAGGCGTGGCTTAATCGTAATTCCTAATTTCTAGTGGAAAATAAGGGATATGCATGGCTTAATTGTAATCCCTACTTCCACACCACGAAATAGGCATGGCTTATATGTAATTTCTTGGACATGAGCTGAAATCTAGAATCCGTGGTGATTCGTAGTGGCGCTCTGGAACATGAGATTATGACTTACTTAGTGTTTGTCATACTCATGGAATCAGGTATAATTCCCGTCATCGAAAGATGTTTTGTGTACGGTAAGAAAGATGGCGATTCGGTTAATTTATATGCTTTGTTTATAAATTGGTTTCAAAGCTTATAAAGTTTTAATTTGAAAACTGGATGTTCTCACTAGGCGTAAGCCTAATCTTTTCAAATAATTTTTTTTACCAGGTACTATCTCGGGAAGGGATACGAAGGGATGAGTGTCGAGGAGTACCAGAACTATATTTTGGAGACGCTATGGAGAATTTAGTGGAACAAGGATTATTTTGGAGATATTATAGACAACCCGTATAATCTGATTTTGTTGGTTATTATTAGATTAGTCGGTTGATTATGATCGATCAGTTGTAATTATAGACCTTGTCACTAATCCTCCGTTTGTGAATGAAAACTTTTGGGAAGATGTTGTAAATTGTTGTGATAAATTAAGGTTTAAATTTTTTGTGAATTTTAGGGTGTTTCAATTTGGTATCAGAGCTGTAGTTTAAGTGAACTAGGTATGATCGTGAGATACCTAGACTTAAGCTGAGATGATTAAGATATGATTTGTGAGATTAGGTAGAAATACTAAGACGTGATAGTCTTAGAGTCGACGGAAATATGTGAATTAATAATTGTGATGATGGTAACGAGGATTCTGATGTATAGTATGTTCATAACTTCAATTAGCTACTGTTATTATGATAATATTGTTACGTAAGCATACTTGTATCTAATTGTTATGGCGATTAATGAATGTTAAAGTACATTTCTTGTGTTTAAGATCGCGTATAGCCATTTCTTATGGTTATCTTTATGTGCTTCGACAGAATACAATGGTGAATACACCAACCAGATCTCCTACTTCTTCAGAAGAAAGGGCGACAAATGAATGGGTGGAGAAGCAACCCAAAAATGTGGAACTAGGGTAAGTCCACAAAGGCCATCCATTATGGGAGAAGGAGGAAGTCAAACACATAGAACGAATATCGGTACTTCCAACCCGGTGACGACGGAATCCACTATGGAATCCCGTATGATGGAGAACATGATGCGAGTCATGAATAATGCACTGACTCAACAACAAGAGATGTTTATGAAAATGTTTAATGATAAAAATGATGAATCACAAAGACCGGGGTTGGGTACTGGTACTGAAAATCCACCTGTTAATCCGGTGCACAATGTTAATAGAAGAATAGAGAAAGTTTGTTCCTACAAAACGTTTTTTAGCTGCAAGCCATCGGAATTTGCTGGTTCTGATAATCTAATTGTGTGCATGAATTGGATTAGAGAGATGGAACAAGCATTTAGGGCTTGTGAGTGCGACGAAGAATCAAAGGTCAGATTCGGATCTCAGATGTTACGCGAAAATGCTTTGACCTGGTGGAACATTGTGACATCAACGGTGACGGCTCCAGTTTTGGCAGCAATGACATGGGAGTGATTCAAAAGAAAGATTTTAGAAGACTATTGAAATGAAAATGAAATGGACCGAATCGAAGAGGAATTCAGAACGCTAAAAAGGGTACTTCTTCAGTAAGGGAGTACACTCGCATATTCCTAGAGAAGCTGAACTTAGTGGGGCATCGGAAAAAGATTAGGTAAAGGCATATTTGAAGGGCTTACCGGCTGATATGATGTCAAGAGTTCAAAATTCTAAAGCTTTGACACTGAGGGAAACGATCGAGGAAGGCAAGATAATCGAGGAAGTTTATGCCAGAGATAAGGAGGAAAAGATACAAGTGGGGGAGAAAAGAAAATGGGAAGGTCGATCTGAATCTTCTCAAGATCCAAGTCGTTTGTCAAGAATACTCGTTTTGAGTCTCGACGAGAACGGAACTGGAGCCAGAAATGCAGAAGCAAACATTTTGGTCTGTGCCGAGTGACTCCACCAGAATGTTACTAGTGTGATAAAAGTAGTCATCCTATGAGTAACTGTCCCATCCAAGGGCCAACCTATTTTGAATGTAAGTGTTGATCCAAACCCTTCAGTGAATTGATAATGACTCTCAAAACTACTTAGTGAAAATTGTAAGTAAACAATATGTATCAGTGTTTCACCATCTAAGAAAATATACTAAGTCTGTTTAGTATCGCTGATGGAAAACACATGCTTTAATTTATACTTCAGCGATGCATGTACATCAGTGAGCCATGAGCATGTTCAGTCTCACTGATGATCGCTTATAGTTTCATTTGTAATTGTTTGCTTATGATCCTTGAAGATAAGATTCACGACAACTGAGTTCAAAGCTGAAATCGAAGACCAAGCTTACGAACAATTGACTAAGTCTACTAGTGACCTTGTTAGTGCACATTTTATATTGTACCAAGTAGAGGGACTCAATGTGTAATAGTGCCAAACTTGTCTCAAGTATATACTGTTTGTTGTTTTCCCTTTTGGGAATTAGGTCATCCATTTACACATAGTAGCCATACATAGTGTTCTTACATTCCAATCTTCATTGTGAGCTATTTTGATCTTAATGAATATAGAGATGACTTCTTGCATTATGATTGTTCATTGATTACTTGTTCTGGGATCACAATTGGTATCAGAGCTTGTATATCATTCAGATCAGATTAGGATTATTGTGGTTTTTTCAAAAGTTGTGTGTTCTTCATATTTTTCATTTTTTTGATTGATTTTGATCATTTGAGTTCTTCAAATGGATTAGAATTGATCAAGGAGTGTTAGTAGACATTACCTGGGTGATTTCTTTCCGCAATATCATTAGGTTTAGGCTCAGATTGTGAAAATACCATATACTCGGACTTTGTATTTTCTGCACACTATTTTGGATCGAAAAACCATTTTCTGTTTGTTTTTGGACAAAACTCGAAGCATTAAAGTTGCTCAGAATACTCTCGCGATCTTACCAACCGATTTTCAGCTCAAACCGATAAGTTTTGAAGAATCGACTCAAGAACAGTATCATATCGCAACTGCCACCTGCGATAAGACCTTTTTTATCGCAACCTGCCACCTGCGATAAGACCATTTTTATCGCAACCTGCCACCTGTGATACGACCATTTCTATCGCAACTTGCATCCTTTGAATAGTAACATATCGCAACCCACCGTTGCGATAAGATCCAATTTGCCTTTTTATTGCTACCTCGATATTGCGATAAGATTCTCTGTTGCGATAAAGTGTTGGTTGCGACAAACTATTGGTTGCGACAAGATATTGGTTGCGACAAGATATTAGTTGCGACAAGATTGTGTGTTGAGATAAGAAGTGCATTGAGACAAGACTTTGAGTTGAGATAACAGTGTGTTGAGATAAAAGATTGTGTAACGATTAATTCCTATTCAGATCAGAAAGATACTTTAAGATCATTAACAAGTAATCAAATATGACTGCAAGAGATATTTTGACTATAGGGTCAAAAGACAAACCACCGGTCCTATTTCCAAAAGATTTCAAGATATGGAAAGATAGATTTCTTGACTATGTGGAACGACAAGATAATGGTGTTCTCATCCATGACTCCTTAATAAACGAGGTACAACAAGAAGTATATCAAACAGATCCAGATGGTACAAACAGAAGACTACTTGACCCAAAAGACTACTCCGGTGATGATCTTCAAAAACATAAAGATGATAAAGCAGCTAGGTCACTGGTTATGCAAGCATTAACCAATGATCTATACCAAAAGGTTGATAGTCTGAGTGAAACTGGGAAAGGGATGTTCGATGAATTGATCAAGTTGTATCAGGGTTCAGAGGTGGAAACTCAAATGAGAGTCTCAAACGTCATTAACAAATATGAGAACTTTAAGCAGAAAGAGGGTGAGACTTTAGACAATGCATATGACCGTTTCACCACCATCATGAATGAACTCAACAGATACAAGATAAAGAAAACAATCATCGAGAATAATGTGAAATTCTTGAGCGTGCTTCAGCCTGAATGGAAAAAGTATGCTCATAGAATAAAACAACATTCTAAGTTGGATTCTCTACAACTGCAGGAGATGTTTGAAACTCTAAAACAGGATGAGGATGATGCTGAGATTAAGCGGGAAAAGATGATGAAAAAGGAGAAGAAGGGTAAAAGAAGACAGAAGTGCTCGAGAAGAAAGAAGAGGATGAGATTGAGAGTGAACCGATAGCATTGATGTCCAGTAAGTCAAGAATGTATGCTGACAAAGGTAAGAGTATTGAGATAGAGGATTGTGGGATAAACAGTGATGATTTAGATGAGGCAGAAAGCTTGAAGCAGGCAATGATTCTTCTAAGTAAGGCCTTCCAGAAGAAATATGTGAAAACTCCAGGATCAAACAATCAACGTTACTCATCCGGTTCTAAAAACTTTAAGCACAAAAATCGGATTGAGTCAAAGAAACAGTTTGAAGATCATAACGAAGATGGTAAAAGGTTGGAGGTCAAGAAGTTTGGTGAGAGAAAGGATGAAGAGCAAAAGTGCTATAATTGTGGGAAGTCCGACCATTACGCCAAAGGGTGCTGGAAACCGAAGGTAAGGGATTCCGACTACTACAAGCAGAAGATGCTGTTGGCAAAGCAAAAGGAGTCAGGAATTGCACTGCTGGTGGAAGAAGAGTACTGGTTGGACCAAACTGATGATGAAGGAGAATAGTAGACGGCTGCCTTGGCAAAGATGTGCTTGATGAGCAAGGAAGGTGAGGATTTAGAGGCTGATGCGGCGCCTGAGACAAACGAGGTAGATCTATGCGTTATTAATCACTTTTCTAATCAGTTTAAAGTCTTCCAACTAAAACAAGATGACTTAAATGAGAAACTCAAAAATGCACATAATGATAGGATTTCTAGATCAAAAAGGGGGGTTTTAACCAAGTATAATAAAAATAAAACCGCAACGGAAGCTTTAAAAATTTTGATCATGTAAAAACATCTAATCCCACAAGGATCACTTTGCATGCAACATGTAAGATCATAAAATAAATTTAACAAAAAGGATGAAGAAACAACAACCTTTGAAGTCCTTTGTCTTAATGAAGAGGGGGATGTTGATGAAGACACTAACCCAAGGTAGAGCTTCACTATTGGTATCCACCACAAGTATTAACACCTTGAATGCAAGTTCCTTCTTCTTCAATGATGCAAAAGAGAGCTCTTTGTTCAAATCTACAATAGATTTGAATAGAAAAGAACCAAAACCACCACCACTTTGGTGGTTTCGGTCGAGAGGAGGGAGGATGGAGAGAGGAGAGTGATAGCTAGTTGTTTTTGTTAGCACCACCAACAGATTTCTTGTTATGTTCTTGGTGTTCTTGATAATATCAAATACAATAAATCTTTGAGATATTTATCTGTCTTTTACAAACTGCTTATTTGATATTGTGTGTTCTTCTACTTTAGCATTTCTTTCAGTTCATTAAATACGCTTCCGCAATATAAATCTATCTGAACTAAACTGAAAGAATCATCATTGTTTAAGCAAATAAAAGGGAACCAACAGTTTTTGTGACCACTTTGTTTGTATGACCAAGTATGAAATATAAACACAAGCCACCAACATCTTGACACCCAAGAAGGCCAATAAGAAAAGAGGTAGCCATGCAATATTTCATTTTAACCCTCCTAGTTTAAAATGGTTAAAATCACAATTTTAACTATTTTAAACTTTATCATTAAAGTCCCTCCTTTTAATTCTAGTTACATATGAGCCCATCATATTTATTAATAAACTAGAATCTTTTATTTGCATATAATATTATGAATCATATTCAATAATATTTTCAAGAAACAATTAATATTTATCAAGAATCGAATTCTTATAAATATCAATTCGGTGTCTACTTGTTGTTTGGTGTGACCCTATATGATCATATATTACCGGTAATATTATTTTATAATCATTCTTGAGCATATATAACCAACAATATCCCACTTGCTCAAGATTGTATTATAGAATGATATAGACAGTGGTGGACGTCTAGCAACATCTCACTGCCCCCAGCAACATATGACTGTAAATGCCATTCAACAACATCTAATTCCCACAAGCTCATAGCTTCAATTGATGTATAAGGTGTGGTATCAGTTATCCCTTTGTTTGGACATCATGTTGAACATGAGACATGGATCACTATCATTCTCATCTATTGTTCAACTTTTGGTAAGGCGCCTTAGATGTCTCACTCTTAACATATTTAGAGAAACAAATCCCATCTTGACTACATACGCCTCTCATGCAGTTCATGCCATGCCCAATGATGGCCTTTATAGCTGCCTTTTTCAAGAATAACGGTTAACCAAATCAAAGCATAACACTCCCTACACTTGAGTCCCAAATATGCATCTCAGGTCTAAGGATACAAAGATAAAAACCTTTATTCAAGTGTCACTTATGACGACGATCCATGAAGTGATCTTGAAATGGGTCATGTCCAGTACTTGTTCCCTAGCAAGTACCTATGAATTTGGTTGCAACACTTTGCCACTTTTACTCTTAAAAGTCAACCGATCCAATTCATATTAGTCTTACTTCATAGTTACTCTTAAAAGTCAACCGATCGACTATGGACATTTAGAATAACTGATTTATTCAAGGATTAAACATGCTAATACAGAACTCAACAAGTATTTAATGAAAACATCTGCACAAAATGATTCATTTCAATAGTTGTTGTTTTTCATTGTTCCAAAATCCAAATACTAAACCAAATCAAATCCATTCACTAGAATAACGAAGTCCTATAGCTCTAGCGTGATCCTCATGCTTAGCTGGTGGAAGAGACTTCGTGAATGGGTCCGCTAAATTTTGATCTGTATGAACTTTGCGAATACTTATTTCACCGCTTTCAATTTCATCACGTATATAGTTGAATTTTCGGCGAATATGCCTGGTCCTTTTCTGTGACATGGCATCATTAGCTATGGCTATGGCACCCTCATTATAATAAAGGATTTCTAGGGGATCCTGAATGGTAGGGACCACCCCTAGATCTTCAATGAACTTCTTCATCCAAGCAGCTTCTTGTGCAGCCTGTGAAGCAGCGATGTACTCTGACTCTATAGTGGATTATGCAACCACGCTCTGCTTGGAACATATCCAAGAGACGGCGCCTCCATTCATAATAAAGACAAAACCAGACTGTGATTTACAATCATCTCTATCCGTCTGAAAGCTAGCATCAGTGTAACACTTTACACTAAGATTTTTTTCCTGACCTCCATAGATAAGGAACATTTCTTTAGTTCTTCGTAAGTACTTTAGAATGTTCTTCACAGCAATCCAATGACCTTCTCTCGGATCTTGTTGGTATCTACTCGTCATGCTCAAAGCATACGATACATCCGGTCTCGTGCATATCATAGCATACATGATGGATCCAATTGCAGAAGCATATGGAATGCCATCCATCTTGTCTCGTTCAGCCTTTGTGCTAGGACATTGAGATTTTCTCAATATGGTACCAGATGGCATCGACAATGACCCTCTCTTAGAGTCCTGCATCTTGAACCTTTTCAAGATTTTGTCAATGTATGCATTTTGACTTAAACCTATAAGTCTTCTTGATATATCTCTATAGATCTTTATACCAAGAATATAGGCTGCTTCACCTAAATCTTTCATTGAGAAACATTTCTCAAGCCAAGCCTTAACCTCTTTCATAGAGGGAATATCATTTCCAAAGAGCAGTATGTCATCCACATACAACACTAGGAATGTTACAATGCTCCCACTAGTTTTCTTGTAAACACATGGCTCATCTTTATTTCTTATGAAACCAAACTCTTTGATTTTCTCATTAAAACGAATATTCCAACTTTGATATGCTTGTTTTAGTCCATAAATGGATCTCTTAAGCTTACACACTTTATTAGGATACTTTGGATCGACAAAACCTTCAGGCTGAACCATATAGACATCTTCGGTTAAGTGTCCATTCAGAAAAGCTGTTTTGACGTCCATTTGCCATATCTCATAGTCATAATATGCAGCAATGACAAACAATATTCTAATAGACTTGATCATAGCCACAGGAGAGAAGGTCTCATCATAGTCATTACCATGAGTTTGAGTGAAACCTTTCGCTACAAGTCTTGCTTTATATGTGTGCAGATTTCCATCCATGTCCGTTTTCTACTTGAAAACCCATTTACTCCCTACAGACTTGCAGTTGGGAGGAAGATCAACCAAGTCCCATACTTGATTATCATACATGGATTGCATCTCTGTATTCATGGCTTCGAGCCAATGATCAGATTCAAAACTTGTCATAGCATTTTTGTAGTTGGCGGGTTCATCAGAATCCACCATGAAACAACATTCGTCATAAGAAATGGAAAAACCATATCTTTCTGGTTCCTGTCGAATTCTACCAGATCTGCGAATACTTTGTGTTACATTTGCTTCCTGACCAACCATTTGTTCAGGTTCAACATCTTTTTGTTGAGTACTAGTGCCAACCTCAGATGCGTCAGCTAATGGTTCTTCTTCAAGTACCACTTGCTTCCCACTAGCTTCCGCCATTAGAAACTTGGTTTCCAGGAATTCAGCCTTCCGAGCTATAAATACTTTATTCTCAGCAGGTTTGTAGAAATAATATCCTATACAGTCTTTAGGATATCCTACAAAAATGCATTTAGTAGATCTGGGATCTAATTTGTTTGAAGCCTCTTGTCTTACATAAGCCTCACATCCCCATACCCTTAAATAGGATAAGGATGGAATCTTTCCATGCCAAATCTCATAAGGGGTTTTATCTACCCTTTTGGTTGGAGCCATATTTAAAATACGGGCAGCGGTAATTAAGGCATAACTCCAAAATGATAAAGGGAGAGTAGTTCTACTCATCATAGAGCGAACCATATCTAGTAAGGTTCGGTTCCTCCTCTCAGACACACCATTATGTTGTGGTATTCTAGGTGGAGTAAGTTGTGAGACAATCCCACGATTCTCTAGATGATTTAGGAATTCATCACTTAGATACTCACCTCCTCTATCGGAGCGAAGGATTTTAATGGTTTTATTGAGTTGATTTTCAACTTCACTTTGAAATAGTTTGAACATTTCAAATGCTTCATGTTTATGTTTTATCAAATAAACAAAACCATAACGACTGAAGTCGTCAGTGAAGGTGATGAAGAATCTAGCACCATCTCTAGACATGGTTCTGAAAGGACCGCATACATCAATATGTATGATTCCTAACAGATCTTTTGCTCTTTCACTAGAACCAGAGAAAGGAGCTTTAGTCATCTTCCCACACAGACAAGATTCACATATATCAAATGAATCATCCTCATTTGTCTTCAAAATACCACTCTTTTGAAGTTGGGATATGCGTTTCTTGTTTATATGACCAAGACGACAATGCCATAGATAAGAATCGCTCAAACCATTCTTGAGTCTTTTGGTGTCAGCGTGGTATATAGAACTATTGTTCATTGAACTATCCAGTTTTACTTCATATATTCCATTAAGAGGTCTAGCCTCGAAATAGAATACTTCATTCTTATAAGCATGAATAAAATCGTCATTAAAACGATAAGTAAAACTATATTGTTTTAAACGAGCAACTGAAATAATATTCCTGGTCAAACCAGGTACATAACACACATTATCTAATGTTAAATACAGGCCATTTGGTAAATGCAAATCGTAATCTCCTAAAGCTTGAGCTTCAACTCTTACTCCATTTCCTACGTGGAGTACGATTTCGCCTGTCTTCAGTTGCTTACTTTTTCTGAACCCCTGTAACATATTACATATGTGAGTTCCACACCCAGTATCAAATACCCAAGTGTTAGGTGAAAAAGTAAATAGATCTAACTCTATCACATAGATACCTGCAGACCCTGCCTCGACCTTCTTTTTCTTCAACTCTGCCAGGTAAGTAGGACAGTTCCTTTTCCAGTGACCAATCGCGCCACATTCAAAACATGCGTCTTCTTTGGCCACTTTCTCCTTCTTTTTCATTTGTGGGGTTCGGGCAACCTTTTTGCCTTTGCCCTTAAAAAACTTGGTTTTAGTCTTGGAGTTAGGGGTTTTAGGTTTCTTGGTTCCACCCTCCCGAATCATGAGCACATGAGGGGTTTTCTTAGGGAGATTTTTGTCAGTAGTTTTGAGCATCTGATGCAGTTCTGAGATAGGTTTCTCCCAACCATTCATGTTGTAGTTCATGATGAAGGGGTCATAGGATTTGGGTAAAGAGTTCAGAATTATATCCGTTTCCAAATCCGTTGGATATTTAGAGCCAAGACACTCCAAATGATCCAAATGACCTTTCATCATGAGACATGATTGCTCACATTTCCTCCCTCCTCCATCTTACATGCGTGCAACGATCGAACGGTTTTGAAGCGTTCTGTTCGGGCTTGCTGTTGGAACATTTCCTTCAGCTGAATGATCATATCATATGGCGTGTGATTCTCGAAAATCTCTTGAAGTTCGGGGATCATTGATGCCAGCATGAGACTCGACACTTCGACCGAATCATCCACATGTTTCGACCATTCAGCATGAGGAGCCCTAGGAGTAACAGAAGGTTCATCGGGAATTAGGGTATCCAACACATACAACTTCTTTTCTGGCTTGAGAACAATTCTCAGGTTTCGGCGCCAGTTCAGGAAGTTGGTGTGGTTAAGTTTTTCCTTTTCAAGGATGGATCGAAGGTAATTGGTATGATGGTTCGCACTTTGGGCCATCTACAAAATTTAACAAAGTTCTATTTAGCATTTTCGATTTTTAAACTTTATTTATTAATACCCTTCATGTACTTTAAACATTAATAATATAAAGTATAGGATCCAACGTTGCAAAACAAATAAATGGTTAGGTGACCTTTATCCCATCTATTTAATTCAACAAGGTAGGTAACGTTTACCAATTACATTCAAATGTAATTCCTAGTAATATGGGATCCTTAACAACGTTTGTTAATTGGCATGTTTGATCCCATCTATGCCTCGGGTTTCTAATGCTTAGGTGACCTTTATCACAAAAGATTACCGATCAAGTCATTCAACTTGAACAACATGTGGAATCGACGCATAACTAGTGGTTAGGTGACCTTTATCCCACTAGAAATCGCGAAACCACCTCGGCCATCAAAAGACAATCCAAGCAGTTAGGTGACCTTTATCCTACAAGGATTATACAAGTGACGTGTGAGTGTTTTCAAAAGGGACGACATAGACTTGCATTCATAAAAGGGATTTTAGATGTATTATAATTCCAGTTTTATAAACATATTATGTCATGTATATTGCATGCAACTAATAATACATGACACTTGGAGTTTGTATGAGATTTAAAATCACCATTTTAACTCATTTTGATATTTCAAAATTTACGGGTCTTAGGATAAAACTCATTTTATTTATAAAACCCATTTATAACCATTTTACCTTTAAAATGTTACCTTTTGAAAAAACAAACTCCATATGTTGATTTCCAATTGCGTACTAATTATTATCTAGCAATTAAAATCCTATTTCAACCATGCAAGATAATAATAATGCAAACAATCAACAAACATAATGTAAAAGTGCAATAAACAAGCCATATGACTAATGACAATTCATGCAAGCCATATGCATGAATCATTAAGTCCATTCCTAAGGGACAAGGGACCAAAAAAGAAAAGTCTTCATGCTCCCACTTGCAAAAACTTCCAATGCATGCAAAATCTTCAAGACTCCATGAAGTGTTGTGTTGCTCCTCATCGATATTGAGAGATGGTGGTGAACTTCACCAACACCGTAGCCTCCAATGCACCATGAAGGGCTTCCATTCTTCAATCTTATTTTATATAAAAATACTAATCTAACATTAACTTTTACATAAAAAAATATTTACAAAATGAAAAATACCTATTTACTATTACATACCTTATGAATAATAAATACTACATATTTTAAATAAACAACACAACCAACAACTAAAAGGTCCATGGCTTGTTTATGCACAAACATTCACTAAAACACAAACATCTCTTTGTATTTTTATTTTAAAAGCAACTTTTATGACCAAAATGCATGCAAAATTTTGGTCACATAAAATCATAAATTTTAACAATAACACAAGTTGCCCAAAATAAAATATAAACTTTTCATGCAATATGAAATTCATCCATGGCTTCCAAAAACCAAAATTTCACAACAAGATGAAAGGTCTAAACATGCATGCAAAGATGGCTCTGATACCACTTGATAGGATTTCTAGATCAAAAAGGGGGTTTTTAACCATGTATAATAAGAATAAAACCGCAACGGAAGCTTTAAAAAAGTTGATAATGTAAAACACATTTAATCCCACAAGGATCACTTTGCATGCAACATGTAAGATCATAAAATAAATTTAACAAAAAGGATGAAGAAACAACAACCTTTGAAGTCCTTTGTCTTAATGAAGAGATGGATGTTGATGAAGACACTAACCCAAGGTAGAGCTTCACTATTGGTATCCACCACAAGTATTAACACCTTGAATGCAAGTTCCTTCTTCTTCAATGATGCAAAAGAGAGCTCTTTGTTCAAATCTACAATAGATTTGAATAGAAAAGAACCAAAACCACCACCACTTTGGTGGTTTCGGCCGAGAGGAGGGAGGAGGGAGAGAGGAGAGTGATAGCTAGATGTTTTTGTTAGCTCCAATATTTTTGTTTATGAAAGCAGTGAAAAATAGGCTAAGTATAGAAGCCTCCAACAGAGGCTCTGCCAAGACACCAAGAAGACCAAAGGCAAGAATCGACAAAAGACTGCTCACAAAGGACCGAGCCGCAGAACCTCTGTCACCTTTGACAGAGCCTCTGCGGTATACTGAAGACTTAGAAGAAATCAACAAATATCTTTCTACTGTTCCAGGATCCGTTCATCCACTTGTACAAGGAGTGCCCTGACAACCTCCACGTGTCAAACTCTGATAGGGCTCAATACCAAGTTTATATCAGCGCATTTAATACATGCAATACCTGCTACTGTTCATATGATCCTGTCTACTGTAGATCAGTCCTTATTATCTAAAGTATGTCCCTTTTGTAGTAGTATAAATAGAAGACTCATGTTGAGTTCTTCTATCAACAAGAATCAGATTTTAAGCTACGCACAAACACATACACCAGCAGATTTCTTGTTATGTTCTTGGTGTTCTTGATAATATCAAATACAGTAAATCTTTGAGATATTTATCTGTCTTTTACAAACTGCTTATTTGATATTGTGTGTTCTTCTACTTTAGCATTTCTTTCAGTTCATTAAATACGCTTCCGCAATATAAACCTATCTGAACTAAACTGAAAGAATCATCATTGTTTAAGCAAAAAAAAGGGAACCAACAATTGGTATCAGAGCAAACCTTGATTTTTAATATCAAGGGATCCACTCTAAACAATGATCTTTGGTAGAAACTTGGACTTTTAACCTATTCTTCATAATATTCAAACAATTTCTGTTTTTCTGCCATTTTCGATTCATTCGAACTTTGGTAAAATTAAAGAATCTGTTATTCTGGTTAAAACACGATATTAGTGCTCAGCTTAAAGCTTTTAAGCTTAGAAACATCATACGAAGCATCCACTTCACATTATGAAAAATCTGCTGTTCATACCCTATCTTTCTGAATATTTTCTCTCTCTCAAAATGACAAATACAAACAACTTCTTCACTGCTGGTTCTTTAACCAAGCCTCCTACTCTTCTTAGAGACGAATACCCTCAATGGAAGATACGAATGATTCACTTCTTTGAGGGTACTGATAAAGAACTCATATACTATCTCCGAAATCCTCCTTTCGTTCCAATGATAACAACACCACGTATTCATTCCACAGACGGCACACCAGAAATCCCTGAACACGAAAAACCAAAAGCTCAGGGTAAGTGGTTCGATTCTGATTGGGCAAAATATGAAGTGGCTCAGAAAACAAAAAGTCTTCTGATCATGGCTATTCCCAACGACCTTTTCCAGTCCCTAGATGCATGTGAATCTGCATATGATCTATGGAAGGAACTGGAAAAACAACTAGAAGGGGGGGGGGGGCAAAACTCAGAAGAACTGCAGAGCTTAATACATAAACGAATACTATGCATTTAAAGCTCTGCCGACAGAAACTCTATAGTCTACATATGATCGGTTCAACTCGCTAATCAACAAATGCAAGAAGTTCGGAATCCACAGAACTTCTGAAGAAAACAATGTCATGTTCCTTGAAAGTCTAAATGGAGAATGGCTCCAGTTATCTATGTCTCTACAAACAAATCAAGACTTAGATTCCTGGACTCTATCAGACCTCTATGGAACAACCCAAGAACCTCAAGTAGCACAAACAAAAGCCCAGATCATTGCACCTCTTGCACTAGTTGGTAAGACTACAGAGGCTAAAGAGAAACCAAAGAAAGAGAAAGCTGCAGAGGAAAAGAAGGAGAAGAAGAAAATCATGATAGTTGATAGTGAAGAAGAGAAGGAAGAAGAAGAAGAAACAACCCTGGCCTCGATAGCTAAATCATTAGCACTCTTGACTAGAGAATTCAACAGAGGATACCAGAAGAAGTCTGGTAATGAACGCTACGAAAGAGAAGGATCGAATGACAGAAACGACAGAAGTGGTGACCAACAGAGGTCAAATGACAGAGGTAATGACCGGCATAGGTTGTTTGGGTAAAAAATCACACCCTCGACCGACTTAGGAAATTCCCTCGACATGACCAAAGAATATCTACCCTCGACCGACAGAGGTAATACCCATTATTGCCATACCCCCGACACACGATAATTGGTTATTAAAAACCTTATTGGGTCAATAATCATCTTACATCTAATGATCGCACGTCACGCGTCGCACGTCTCACATCGCTAGTCTCAGAACATTAGTCTTACGTCACTAGCCTTACGTCGCCAGTTACGTGCCGCCAGTTACGATTCGTTGGTCTTACGTCGACAGTCTCTTATCATCAGTCTTATATCGCTCTGGTCCTGCGCCAGCATCATCCTGACATCCTGGTCTTACGACCTAGTCCTATGACATCGTCATCTTGGTCTTACGACCAAATGGTCTTACGACGTTTCTATAAGACCATTCTCATTTTAAGGTAAAATCATAGTACTTTACCTCCTAATTAAAGATCGAAAGTCTTTTGCCTCACGACACTCGACCTCGACGTCGTAGTTTCACACGACCATCACATAAAACCATGCGACCTCGACCGACTAACGCGCTATACGACTGTTATGTTTTGTTCAGCGTTTAATGCAGGAGTCAACACCATTGATGGACAAGGCTATAACCGAAAGAATCAATTAAAGAACATCAATTCTAGCATTAAAGACACCGACCGTTACGACAGCTATCAAAGTCCTTAATGATCCAATTAAAGTGCCCAGAGACTATAAATTCCAAGCTCAATCCTCAGTTCAAGGGACATCGGATAACAGACATAGAACAATATCATCGAACAGCAATCTCAAGCACTCAAACTCTGAAGAACACTCCTTCGAAGCACAAGAGTCATTCACGGAAGATCGCTCTCGACGCACGACCTACACACTCGACACATTGTTTTCACACACGACATACACTTGTTTTACATTCAAAACACTTGTACTTTACATTTCGAAGTTTTCCTTCACTTGTATTGTAATCTCTGTACGATCGACACCCGACACCAAAGGACATCGTCCCTGATTGGCGACCATAGTGCACTGTCGACTCTTACATAGTCGACCGTGGTTTTTTCCCTCGTTTTGGGGTTTTCTGCGTCACCAAATCTCTTGTTTCTTTTACTTTTTCCTCGCGATCGTGTTATTTGGCTTGAGATGCATTTCTTTAGTTGTTAAATGTCTACATCGACCTTAAGTTGTACTTTGGTGCAATTTTTGGCATTAACAAAGGTCGGATGACAAAGCTGACAACACTCCACAGAATCAAGAGTGTTATAAATGTGGTAAGCCTGGCCACTACGCAAATGAATGCAGAACCAACAGAAGTGGTGACCGACAGAGGTCAGATGACAAAGCTGGAAACGCTCCACATGACCAAGGCTGTTACAATTGTGGAAAGCCAGGTCACTTCGCCAACGAATGCAGGAGCAAATCAAATCACCCTCAGAGGGATGCTGCTTTCTACAAAAAGAAAGCTGAGTACTATGCTCAGAAATCCTTAATGGTGAATTAAGAAAACTGGCTATCAGAAACATCCTCTGAAGGAGGAGAAACAAAGAACGCCCTGTTCTGTGGCATGGCAGAAGTCAGCTCTGGCTCTGATAGTGAGGTATCCACTTCTAACTCTAACTCTAATACAGCAGAAGCTGATTTGCTTAAACTTAACATTGAATACACCGAACTTAAAAAGACATGCGAAAGTGTTCAGAAAAAGCTCACCTTCTATGAGAGAGAAGCTAGACTTCTCACTCAAGAAAAAGCCAAATTTTTTCTTGAAAAGTAAGAAATTGAAATAAACTGGAACAAAAAATTAAATCCTTTAAAAGAAAAGATTTCTGAACTTAATTCTTCTTTAAAAACAAAATCGAAAGAACTTATGGCCGTTGAGTGTGACAGAATGAACATCCCAGCTCTTAAACATTATTTTCAAAAGGAACGAGAAGTCCTCTGTCAAGATTTACTCAGAAGAGATCTTTTAATTAAAAAATTTCAAGATGCACAGAAGGTGTACGAGAAAATCAATACACAAATAGGGAGACGGGGAATTGGCTTCTGTGATATAGATCCATATACAGGAAACAAAAGAGACAAAATCTCTGTCCTCTCTATTTCATATAGGAGATACAAGAAAACCTGGATTTCCAAATCTACTATCTGTAAGTAAAAGGCAAAAAGTCTCTGGGGAACCTCACAAGAGGAAACCTCTGAAGATGACAAATGTGTGGTTTGAAAACACAGATTTGTCACCTTCAATCTCTGTCAAAAGAGAATCCAAACCTAAGAAGTATCTAAAAACTCAAGATCAGATAGGAATCTTCAAGTTTGGTGACCCCGAGGCTCAAACTCAAGTTGCATTTGTTTGCATGATGAATTCTGAAAAGAAGTTATCAGTAGAGGCACCTGAGTTCAAGCCAAACCTTATAAAAGAAAAACTTGATATCTCTGAAGAAAACCTCTGTACACCTTCCAATAATCAAAATCTCTCTGAAGAAGACTTAACAGATACTTCTGTTGACTTTGAAAATAAGTCCATAGAAAAGGAAGAAAGTGAGTATGGCACATGTTCTGAAAGTCCAGCCTCTGTCGAAAGAGAACCAAGTGACTCAACCTCTGTTTATGAGGACGACTCATCCTCTGAAGAATCTGAGACTGACTCTAAGTTAGAGATAGTACCTCGTGACACAGAGGATTTTAAACCATCCTCTGAAGTTCTTAACAGAACTATTTCTCCCAAGGAGAAAATCACAAGAGTTCCTATCTGTCCAGACTTTTTGAACATGTGTAAACAAGCCAAAACCTCTATTGAGCTTGAAAATTTTAAACAACAGAAGGAAATGTCCACTCAAACTCCAACAAGTTCAAAGATTTTGAAGCCCTTAAAACCTATTAAAGAAAAATTAACATGGCAACAGAAGGGTAAATGGACCAAAAATAATAAATCTTTTTCTTCTGTGACAGTGAAACCTGCTGAAGTTCACCACAGAAGAGGTACACAGAAGGCCGCTCTCAACAAAGGATTTTACAAACAACAATCTAGCCTACATAAACTTTCTTGTAATAGAAAGTCGAATGTTAGGATAAATTGTAATGCCTCTGTGCCCTCATTTATTGTCTTTAATGAAAAGTTCAAACAAATCTCTTTGAACATTCAATACTGTCATTGCTTTGATCTCGTGTTTCAATTAAACCCACACTTATCAAGTCCAAAATGTTTCCTCTCTGTACCCAAAGAAAATTCTAAGTTCAAGGGTAAGAAGAAACAAAATGGTTCTTCAACAGAAGTTAAAACAAAGACCAAGAATGCTAAGGCAAAATTGAAGACCCCTAACAAAACTGGACCCATTTGGATATGGGTACCTAAAACTCTCTGATTGTCTTGCAGAAGCAGTATGTGCCGATCTGGTATCTAGACTCCGGATGCTTAAGGCACATGACTGGCGACAGAGGTCTTCTATCCACATACAAAGAAAAACACGATGGTGGATCTGTTACCTTTGGAGACAACAAAAAGGGGTACATTAAAGGCTACGAAGTCATAAAGAAGAAGAATATAACCGTATGCAAGGTTGCATATGTGGATGGCCTTAAACACAATCTTCAAACTGTAAGCCAACTCTGCGATACGGGTTTCGATGTGTTCTTCAAAAGAACCTTCTGCTCTCTACAAGGTGAAGACACAAGAGTCGAACTTTTGCGAGCCGAAAGAAGAGGTGATCTGTATCTCATGAACTTCTGTGCCAAGAACAAGGAAGAAAAGCTCTGCCTTGTTCATGCAAAAGCGAAGAAGCCTGGTTATGGCATAACAGGTTCCATCACTTAAACTTTCATACTCTAGATAAACTTGCAAAACTTGATCTAGTCAAAGGTCTGCCAGATGTTAAGTTTAATAAAGATCATTTATGCTCTGCCTGCGAAATGGGAAAACACAAAAGAGCTTCCCATAAAGGAAAAACTGGCGTGTCTTTCCCTAGGATTCTGTATATGCTTCATGTTGACCTCTGCGGTCCAATCGCTACACAGAGCCTAGGTGGCAAGAAATATATACTTGTTTTAATCGAGGAGTATTCAAGATTTACATGGGTTGAATTTGTCAGAAAGAAATCAGATGTTCCAAACATTCTGATAAATTTAATGAAAAGAATACAAGTTTTGTATGCGTGCAGGATCCAGAAACTAAGAAGCGACAATGGTACATAATTCAAAAACTCTGTCATTGAAACCTATCTTACAGAAGAAGGCATATCACAGAACTTCTCTGCTGCACGCACCCCACAACAGAATGGCGTGGTTGAACGAAAGAATCACACGCTTGTGGAGGCTGCCAGAACTATGCTAACAGCATGTGGATTACCAATGACATTTTGGGCAGAAGCAGTATCGACCGCTTGCTATACCCAAAATCGATCAACCATTGTAAAAAGGCACATCAAGACACCATATCATTTGATCAACAAAAGGAGACCAAACATCAAGTTCTTCCATGTATTTGGATGCAAATGTTTTGTCTTAAACGACAAAGAAGCAAGAGGAAAGTTTGAAGTGAAAGCTGATGAAGGCAAGTTCATTGGATACTCTGCCGCATCCAAGGCCTACAGAGTCTATCTCCTGAAATCACGAACCATTGTAGAAAGTATCAACGTGTCTTTTGATGACTCCTTCCAAATGACTTCTGAACAAATCAGTTCAGAACTCGGGCTAAAAAGGGAATCCTCTGGCATCTCAAAAACAAGAGAAGAAGACTTAAATCTTCTATTTCAAGAGATGTTCCATGATGACATTGATCCCTCTGCTGGAACCAACAGAGCCTCTGGAGGATCATCTTCTATCAGCCAGATCGAGACAGGTATATCTCTAACTGGTCCCTTAAATACTTCATCTTCTTCTGTTAATCATACAGATGCAAATGCCGAGGGGGAGCCAACAGAAGGTGATACAACAAAGGATACAACCACATAAGCTACTGAAATACCAACTCCAGCAACTACAGAGGAACCAATACCAGAGGAACACGAGGACTCAATCTCTACTTCCTCAGAGGAACAAATACTAACACTCATTCCAATCATCCCACAAGCAGAAAAACCAAGCACAAGTACAGAAGCACCATCTACAACAGAAGGTGCACCAGAACAACAGAGCACAACCTCTGTAGATCAACTTGATGACTTCGATGACCATCTCCCAAGAACAACTCAATGGACGAAAAGTCATCCTCCAAGCCTTATAATCGGCGATCCTTCTGAAAAGGTAAAAAAAAAGATCAGCCACTGCTAACTTTTGTTTCTTTACAAATTTTATTAGTGTGATCGAGCCAAAAAGAATCTCTGAAGCCCTTGACGACCCAAACTGGGTAGATGCTATGCAAGAAGAGCTTCTACAGTTTGAACGAAACAAAGTATGGACCCTAGTTCCTCTGCCACGAGGAAAACAAGCTATAGGGACAAAATGGGTCTTTAGAAACAAAAAGGATGAGGATGGGGTGGTCATTAGAAACAAAGCAAGATTGGTGGCCAAGGGATATCGTCAAGAAGAAGGCATCGATTATGATGAAACCTTTGCCCCTGTCGCACGGCTCGAGGCTATAAGAATATTTTTAGCCTTTGCAGCCCACAGAGGTTTCAAAGTATTTCAAATGGATGTAAAATCGGCCTTTCTGAATGGTGAAATCCAAGAAGAAGTATATGTCCAGCAGCCACCAGGGTTTGAAAGCTCCAAGTACCCAAAATACGTGTATTACTTTGACCAAGCTCTGTATGGACTGAAACAGGCTCCAAGAGCATGGTACGAAAGACTTTCAACCTTTCTTCTCGATAACAATTACGAAAGAGGTACAACTGATACTACTTTGTTTTATAAAAGAAATGGAAAGGAGATTATGCTTGTACAGATCTATGTGGATGACATTATCTTTGGGTCTATAAATGCACAACAGTGCAAAGATTTCAAAAAACTCATGCAAAGTGAGTTTGAAATGAGTATGATGGGAGAATTAACTTTCTTCCTCGGACTCCAAGTAAAACAATCATCAAAGGGAATTTTTATAAATCAAGCTAAATATGTCTCTGACATACTTTCAAAATACAGTCTCTCTGATGCCTCTGTAATGAAGACCCCAATGGCCACTGGAAATAAATTATTCTCATATCCAAATGGTACATCTGTAGAGTGCAAGCTCTACAGAGGTATGATTAGGTCTCTTTTATACTTAACCGCAAGTAGACCTGACATAATGTATGTCACATGCCTCTGTGCAAGATATCAAGCTAACCCAAAGGAATCCCACTATATTGTTGTAAAGGGGATCTTCAGATACCTTAAAGGGACCAAACATCTTGGACTCTGGTATCCGAAGAACTCTGGTTTTGGTCTTAAGGCATACACATATTCAGATTATGGAGGATGCAAGCTTGATCGAAAGAGCACCTCTGGAAGTTGTCAATTCCTGGGAGGTAATCTAGTCAGCTGCATTTCGAAGAAGCAGAACTGTGTGTCTACATCTACAGCAGAAGCGGAATATTTTGCTGCTGCTAGCTGTTGCTCTCAAGTTCTGTGGATGAAAACTCAGCTCAAGGACTATGGGTGCAATATATACAAGATTCCCATCCTCTGTGATTCCAAAAGTGTCATAGCAATCTCTGCCAATCCAGTACAGCACTAAAAAACAAAGCATATCGATATTCGTTATCACTTTCTGAAGCATCATGTTGAATATGGCACAATAGAAATGCATTTTGTGTCTACAGAATACCAGCTTGCAGACTTATTCACCAAGGCACTAGATGAGAAAAGATTCCTTTTCTTGGTGGGTAAGTTGGGAATGATTAACATGAGTTAAAACCTCTGTAAGTATGATTCTAATCTTCTGTAAATATGTACATACATTGTTTTTATTGTTTTTGTTGTCTGATTTATTTCTGAATGTAAATTCTCAATCATCAAGTGTTCTATACAAACAGAGCTTCTGTTGATTTGCTCAGAACCTCTGATAAACTTGATCTATGTTCTATGCATTACTTATCTTATTTTGACCCAAGCATAGATCAAGGGGGAGCAGGAGGAGACCTTGAACTGATCTACAGAGGTTGATCATTCAAGGGGGAGCCAAAGAAGAATTACGATCAAACAACACCCACAGAAGTCAGGTACTACGCCGAACAACGGAAAGTCAAAATGTGAGTATCTCGTACAAATCCTTCCTGAAAACAATTTTTTAGGACACAAACTTCCAAATATGTCCTAGAAACATTGCTTATGACATTCCAAACAAGAAATAATCAAAACAATTGATGAGCCTTTCTTTATGAGAAATTTAAGGTTCCAGAGCCTCTGTTGAGCTCAACAGAGCTTCTGTAAGACAGATCCTCCAATACTGCAAATTTCATACGGGAACTCGATCAATCTTCTTGAATGTCATAAAGAAGTTCTTCAGTCAGAAAGTTCGACATACCACAGAACTTTTGCTGACTATCTTAGGTATTTGAAGTCTACTCGCACAAAATCATTTTCGAAAATTGTTTTCTAGGACACAAATTTCCAAATATGTTCTAGAAACACTACAAAAGACATTTCAAACTTCAAATATTCAAAAAGATTAATGAGCTTTCCAAAATTAGAAATTTAAGGTCATAGAGCCTTTGCTGAGCTCAAAAGAGGCTCTGCCAGGTAAAGATTCTATGATCACAAATTTGTAATGGAAACTCTATCGATCAATTTGAATGTCCTCTGAAGAGTTCTCTTGTACAAATACACGCATAAAGACAAAGAAAGGTTAGTCACAGAGCCCATTCCATCACAAAAACCTCTGTTGATTAACCTAGGCAACTATAAGAGATACTCGCACAAAACTTTTTCACAAACAATTTTCTAGGACACCAATTTCCAAATTGGTCCTAAAAACATTGTTAAAAACAATTAAAACTTTGGATGATCAAAAAGTTTCATAAATTTTTAGTTATGAGAAATTTCAACTCATAGAGCTTCTGCTGGCTCTGACAGAACTTCAAAACCTCTGTGAATGCAATTTATACACTAAAAATATATCGATCCTCTCCAATGCTTTTCAAACGTTTTTGGTAAAGGTGCAAGCAACAGAGGATATAACAAGAAAGTCAGAAACCACAGAGCTCCTATCACTATAGAGCTTCTGTCATTTTCTGATACTTAGGGAAATTCTGCAAAAGTAACGGTAAAATTTTGCGAGTAAAATTCTTTTGAAAGTTGAAAAGCTCACGCGCCAAGCATTAATGGGTCGCGCACGACGTCCCGTCGTACTCTGACACTGCTAACGTGTCGCATTTTCATTGGACGTCCATGGCACACGTTCTTCTGGAAAGTTGAACCAGCCGTATACACTCAAGTGCGGACCCCAAATTTTATTCACTTCCATATATTTACCTCTTCAGAATTCTAACCGTTATCCTTCAGTATAAAACCCAAGTTACCAATCCTCTCAAAACTTTACAAACTTACACTTTCTTCTCCGGCGAACTTGTGCAAAAACCTGCAAATTCTTCATTATTCATCTTTTTCTTATCCAAGAAATGGCTTCCACCTCTCACGCTCAGAAAAACTCCCCTGCTCACTCTCCGGTGAACTCCCCTGAACACTCTGAACACTCTGAAAACCCAGCAATAGCCAGAGACCTGGAAAAGGACAACTCCGACGAAGAAGCAAACTTTGCTCCGACCACACACCTTCAAAATTTCTTAGAACATGAACATTTTGATAATGTTCTACCTTTAAAACCAAATAACCACTACCTAGTTCCATCTAAAACCGCTTTTGGGGAAGCACATGCTCTTCTTCTCCATATCTTGGAAAACCACATACTCTACCCTCTCCTAACCAAAACCGTCGACAAAATCCCTGCCAGATACCTAAATCAATTCTGGCAAAGTTGCAGATTTAATCTAGAGGATAGACAGATAAAGGGCTACATTTCCAAGCCAGATAAATCTGAGCACCTTGAACTCAAGTTCAACAGAACGATGTTCTCACTTGAGTTTAGCTTACCCACCAGAGGTCTTCGAGGGATAAAGGCCTATGCAGAGGAACCCACAGACGAAGAGCTCTGCAGGTTCGTTGAAATGTTGGGGTACAACTTGCCACTCAGAAAAAGGAATGACTTCCGCAGAGGCAGATTACCACCTCTGTGGAATACACTCTTTTCCATACTCAACAGGTGCCTAACCGGAAAAGTGGGCAGTCCAGATCAATCTTCACACCAGATCTTAGCCATAATGTATGGGGTCTACTACGACCTACCTCTGGACTTCGCCACACTTATGATGCAGGAAATGGTTAACACCATAGACAGAAAAATCAACTTCCAGAGGAAAAAGGGATAGAAGACAGAAGCTCTGCCTCCTTTGCAATTTCAGCGAATACTGGGCGTTCTTCTAGAGCCTATGCTTCTACTCAAAAAATGGTCTATGGAGGGACCAACGGCTAAAATATATGCCATGACAAAGAACTCTCCAACAGAACATGAAGATGGATACCCTCACTGCAGACCTCTGCCAAACAAGCTTATGGGATATGCCAAGGATGAAACCCTTAGTCTAGAATATATACGCGATCACAGGACTCCAGACCCAAGTCCTGTGACACCCCCGCGTTCAGGAGCCCCCTTAGGAACAGAAGTACTCAATAGGATGACAAATGAAGAATGGGCAACAGCTTTTCAGAAGCATGAAGAAGTTCAGGCCAGATTCCTTGCACAAAGAGAAGCCATAATCCCTTCTGCAAAGAAAAGCAAACCCTCTGCCTCTACTAAAATGAAAACTCACAAGAGGATACCACAGAGGGCACCTCTACTTCTGCTGCTCAAACACAAAAGTCTCCACCTCATGCAACAGAGGTTGGATCTTCTGCACCTCCCTCTCCTCCAAAGGAAAAGAAGAAAAGAAAATCCAAAACCTCAGAGGAGAGTGCACCGAAACCAAAGAGAAGTAAAAGCAAGAAAAAGACCAAAAAGCCTATCTCTCCTATGCAAACTATAGCAGAGGATGATGTGATAGAAGAAGAAATTCACCAATCACCTCTGCAATCCCCCAATCCCCTCAACTATGCACATCACGGAGATTTCTCTGACTTCCTCCAAAACCCAGAATTCGCCCATACTCTAAACACTGCTGGATAGACTGCAGAACCCATCTCCCATGGGTCTACAGAAGAAGCAGACTTCAGAATCTCTTCTGACTTGGAAGAGGATGACCAAACTCCTCAAAATATTCCGATTGAAACGCCAGAAGTACTACAGAACCCCTTCCCCCAACCCGGATTTGATGTACAAAGGGCAAGCCCAGAGGAAGAGGTAGCTGCAGAAGACCATCACATGGACACCATGTTAGGAGGTCCAACAGAGGAGATGGTGGAAACTAGAGAGACTAGGGTAGAAGTCTCAGAAGTGGATTCTGATGAAGAGGAAGTAGACCAAATAAGAAAAGGTCTTTATCATCCACATGTCATGCGACTAATTGGGACAAATCCCTGCTATGATGATCTAGGGAAAAGCCCAGAAGTCAGGGTAGAAACAGCAAGCCATAGGATAGCTACAGAGTTTGAGACCATAGATGGAGAACAAGTGGTTGGATGCTTCACAGAAGCAGAAGCAAGAACAAATTCCTGGAATAATTGAGGCACACAACCAAAACCAACTCCCAGTGCAACCCACATTTCTATTGCCACCAGTCTAGTGGCAGAGGGCAATATTGAAAAAGAGCAGCACAGCTCGACCCCAACGCAAACCATCCAGACAGAGGAAATTCTTTCATCCTCTGTACCATTAGAAACCGGGGAAACCATTCCAGGGGAATCCTCTCTAAAGGATTTGCCCTTAGTAAGTGATCAATTGCCCCAGATCACATCAGACATCCCCGCAGAGGAATTTGTTTCCTCTGCTACACGCACACACCTAGGCCCAAACATCTCTTCAGAGGAGATTAGAATGCACACAGACGAAGGGATTCTAGACAAACTACCAAGTCAACTCAAGGATAATCTTGTACCCACCTCTGGAGTGGATCAAGACAATGTCCTTGACATAACTTCTATAGAGACTGAAACTCCAAAAGTTTCTTCTCAAGGATTAGAAGGAAATCCTTCCGCCCCCAACATAAAAACAAGGGCGAAAGAAGGTGTCTCAGGAACAGAGACTCACTCTGGGGAAGAATGTGTTCCCCCAGAGGTTACAACTAGTTCACATGTATCAAGGGATGAGTTCCAAACCCTTGTCACCTCTGTGGACAATACATTGAAGGAGATGCAAAGCTCTTTCAAATCTTTTGTAGAAACAACATCTAGGGCAATCCTTGATCTGAACACCAAAATGGACAACCTGTCCATAGAGGTGCAAAGTGCCGTAACCCAGATGAAGTCAACTGCTACCACCACTGCTACCTCTGCAGCTTCAGAATTCGGGAAAGCCGCTACCTCTGCTTTCAAAGAATCGGTCAAACACTTTCTCCAAAAGCTAAAAGAGCAATCCTCTGCTACTAAGGGCCTTACACCTGAAGACCTAAAGAAGGCCTTAGACGAAGTTCAAGAGCAAACAATGAAACACACTCAAGCCATGAAGCCTTCAGACTACATGACCAGAGTTCAGCTCACAGAACTGGGGTAAGGGATTCTGGATCAAATAACAGAGTTCATCAGAGCTTTTACTGCTGCCAACGCCAACTATGTCAAGGATTTTCAGAGGACCGTAGGAAAAATGCGCTTCAACACAGAAGCAGAGGTTCATACACTCCTCGGCCTCTGTGATGATTTATGCGCTAAGATGATCGCTGCAGGTGTTGTACCGCCCAAGAAACCTGAAGCTTCGTGCAGAGCAGAGGGTACTAAAAATAAAGGTCAGGATGACTCTGATAATGACTCTGACGATTAATCAGATCATCCTGAGGGGGAGAATCAAGGGGAGAAACAAAAGGAAAAAGCTGCAAGCAGAGGTCTACCAGCTCCACCGGTATCCACAGAATCTATATCTCAAGCACCTCCAACTCAACCCTAAGGAGGAACACAACAACAGTCCACAGAGGCAACAACCACCTCTGTGGAAATAATCTCTGAAGAAACCCCAGCTACAACCCAAATACCTGAAACCAACCAAGATCAACAACAGAAGACCACAGAGGCAATACCACCTCTGTGGAATTCCCCTCTGTATTCGGAGAAGATGTCCAAACCCAAGAAAACTTCCAAATTCTGACATCTTCTGAAGAAGAACTACCATCCCCAACACCTAAAACCAACCCAAGAATCAAAACCATTGCTCAAAAACAGAGAAAATATCTGAGCAAAACACCTGAAGCCTCTCCAACAGAACCCAAATCACCAATCAAGCCCTCTGAAACTCAAGTGTCAAATCCAACAGAGGAAACCCCCACAGAACCTCCTACAACCAAACCCTCTGAAGCTCAAATGCCAAAACCCACAGAGGAAACCCCATCTCTACAAGCAGACAAACCAATGGCGAAAGACAAAGGCAAAGGGATTATGACAGAGGAACCGCAGAAGAAAAAGCCCAAGCATCAACCTCCGACAGAAAAACTGATGAAGAGCTCTTTCGATGCGTATATGACACCAAAGCCTGAAGAAGAAGATTGGGCTTATGGTTTCACTCCTTTGACAAACATTCCTATTCTGGATCCAAAGGCACCTCCTACAGAAGATCGAGTGGCAGAAGTCAAGAACAAATTGGATGCTCTGCGCAAAACCTTACCTCAACCACCACCACCACATATGGCAGAAGTGGTATACAGGTACTTATACAGTAGAATGAGCATAGATCAATCAGCACCAACCATTCAAGACCCTGATTTTCGTGCCGACCAAGAAAACCTCTTCACCAGAACAAAACCCAAGCCAATACAAGAAGTCTTCTCATCCTCCAAAATCGTCAAGGTCATCTACTGTAAGTTCTCTAAAACCAGAACCTGGCCTAAGGTCTCATACAATATATACAAGGTCAAAAGAGAGGACAAATCCGAGAACCAATTCGCAGATGCGAATCTTAGGAATCTAAATCCGTATAACCTACCTGACCTTCTGAAATGGACGAAAAAGAACTTCACAACTGATGAAGTTCATAGAGCATACAGGGTGATCAGAAAAGCTGTGCGCGAGAAGCTTCTGCTATACAACATGGTCGACTTCCAATTGGCTCGAGATCTTGAAGTAAAGAACTTATGTGTTCAACCGCCAGAAGACTACTGCCCTCCCTCTGCTATACCAAACTCAATCATCACATCTCCAAGGGTCGGGTTAGTCTTTCTAGATCCTGCTGGAAAATCAAGGTTGTTCGTAGAGATGGACTGTCAGAAGTACGCAACAAGTACTTTGACAGAGTTTAGAGCAAGTCTTGTGGAACATAGAGGAACAGAGCTTATGGATCAAAGTCTAGCCGACAGATTGATAGAGGTTATTGATGCAACAATCGACTTCCAAACTCTCTGCATCAGCTTCTATCACGAACTTATACAAGAAGGACTCGACCACAGAAGTTTTAACGACTTCAAAGACGCCAAGGTCTGAGTCAATCCACAAGTCTCTGCAAATCTTTCCTTTCATAATGTAATCAAGTGTAAATGCCTCTGGCATATTTTTATATGAAAGAAAGTTAAAACTTTTGAGGTACACTGTTTCACCTCTCAGTATGTACTTAGCCTAAAAATCCATGTACTTTTCAATTTTTCATTTTTCACTACTTAGGGGAGATTGTTAGCTCCAATCTTTTGGTTTATGAAAGTAGTGAAAAATAGGCTAAGTATAGAAGCCTCCAACAGAGGCTCTGCCAAGACACCAAGAAGACCAAAGGCAAGAATCGACAGAAGACTGCTCACAGAGGACCGAGCCGCAGAACCTCTGTCACCTTTGACAGAGCCTCTGCGGTATACTGAAGAGTTAGAAGAAATCAACAAATATCTTTCTACTGTTCCAGGATCCGTTCATCCACTTGTACAAGGAGTGCCCTGATGACCTCCACGTGTCAAACTCTGATAGGGCTCAATACCAAGTTGATATCAGCGCATTTAATACATGCAGTACCTGCTACTGTTCATATGATCCTGTTTACTGTAGATCAGTCCTTATTGTCTAAAGTATGTCCCCTTTGTAGTAGTATAAATAGAAGACTCATGTTGAGTTCTTCTATTAACAAGAATCAGATTTTAAGCTACGCACAAACACACACACCAGCTGATTTCTTGTTATGTTCTTGGTGTTCTTGATAATATCAAATACAGTAAATCTTTGAGATATTTATCTGTCTTTTTCAAACTGCTTATTTGATATTGTCTGTTCTTCTACTTTAGCATTTCTTTCAGTTCATTAAATACGCTTCCGCAATATAAATCTATCTGAACTAAACTGAAAGAATCATCATTGTTTAAGCAAAAAAAAAGGGAACCAACAGTTTTTGTGACCACTTTGTTTGTATGACCAAGTATGAAATATAAACACAAGCCACCAACATCTTGACACCCAAGAAGGCCAATAAGAAAAGAGGTAGCCATGCAATATTTCATTTTAACCCTCCTAGTTTAAAATGGTTAAAATCACAATTTTAACTATTTTAAACTTTATCATTAAAGTCCCTCCTTTTAATTCTAGTTACATATGAGCCCATCATATTTATTAATAAACTAGAATCTTTTATTTGCATTTAATATTATGAATCATATTCAATAATATTTTCAAGAAACAATTAATATTTATCAAGAATTGAATTCTTATAAATATCAATTCGGTGTCTACTTGTTGTTTGGTGTGACCCTCTAGGATCGTATATTACCGGTAATATAATTTTATAATCATTCTTGAGCATATAGAACCAACACATAAGATAATAGAATCTCAAAGACAGATAATAATTGAACATAACAAGTTAAGTGAAGAGTTGAAAAAGGAACGAGTTGATATCGAGAAATCTCGAACTTACTTTCGAAACAGAATGGATGAAATGGGTGAAAAGGTAAGAATTTCTGAAAATAGGAAGAACGAGCTTGAACAGTTGTTGCAATCTTATAAAGATATTAACAACGAATTAACTGAAAAGGCATGCAGTCTGGAAGAGAAGCTATACAAACTTGGTCAATCTGAACAAACCATTTTCCTAAACACACCAAAGAATTTCAGATATTACAACTCAAAATGGGGATTGGGATATGACAATCCTCATTACTTGGAAAATGCTTTGAAAAAAGGTACCATGTCTTTACAAGTTTCAATGGCTTCGCCTTCCGTCCTTGGAACCTAAATACAAAATAAACTGGCTTAATGAGGAAGAATATGGGGCCGAGGAAGAGCTTAAGAAAAAGACGATTGTGACAATGCAACTTCCTTTTTGTGATGATTCTGCTAATAGGAAGGCACTGGTTTGGAATTGGAAACAAACCCTGTCTAATGACAATTTTCAAAGCTACGTTGTTGAGGAGCCAAAGAATACTGAAGAAAAACCCGATTTTGAAGGAAACATATATTATCCTCCTTTGGTACTCAAACAGAAGCTTGTCGATCTTGAGTTAAATATCAAAACCAAAATTAAAGAAGTCAGAAATGACGATCAACTTGCTTTTGATATAGAAAAGGATGTTACGTTCACAGTTTTTTCAAACGGGCTAAAAGAGATGAAAGCTAAACATAAAGAAATGTCTGAAGAAAAACTTTTAAAAGAAAAATATTCTTCAGAGTCAGACGTTTCTTCATGTAAAGCATTTATGGGAAATTCTGGTTTTAGGAGTTTGACAGTTGATGACCAAGATGATTCTGAATATTGGGATTTGGAAAGTCAATATGTTGAAGCTTCTCCTAAAATGCATTTTTATACAGAAGAAGAAAAAGCTTTCGAAAATGAACAAAATAAATTCCTCTATCCAAAGTCCTATGGTATCTTCCATACATCTCTATCATGTGATGGTCAGTCTGATTGCAATCTTGAGAATATTGAGATCTCTTGTGACGGGAAGGGTAAGAAAGCACAACAAAAGGACGTTCAATTTGACTTTGGTGCTAAACTTCTGGACCATTCTGACTTTTTGATCAAAGAAGAAGAACCCAATAAGAATTTCTTCAAAGGGGAATCTTCTAAATCCGTTGAGAAAAAGAAAAAGAAAAAGAATAAACGCAAGTCTAAATCTTACCGAGCTCAAAATTGCTACGCTTACAATTCCTATTTTGATGGCCTTTCAGATCGTTATATAAGTAACAACTCGCGCCTAGAGTGGAGAATAAAGGAGTCCACACAGGATGTGTCCCAGAGAAAATCATCTCATGTCGCTTTTCATTCCAAGAAAAACACTTTTGTTTCTACTGTTAGTAATCATGCTGTTTGCAACAAACAAAAACTTGTTATTCCTTACAAGATTTCTTCAATGCAACAACTGATTAATTTAGCACGTGATCAAATATGTTGTTCTTCATGTGGTGTAGATGATTTTATCTACAAGTCTGATTATTCTTCATGGTTTGGTTATAATTTCTATGGTTCTAATCGTTTTTACACAAATAGATATTATAACAACAACCCTTCAAAGAAACAAGCTAACCCAAAACCAGTTAATTCTCTTAACCCGAAAGGGCCCATTTGGAAATGGGTACCTAAAACTGTTTAAATTCCATTTTGCAGCCCAGTTATGTGTGGTACTTGGATTCCGGTTGCTCAAAACACATGATTGGTAGAAAGGAGCTGCTGAGCAACTTTGTGGGAAAGGATGGTGGGAGAGTTAAATTTGGGAATGATCAATACTCTCCAATTTTGGGTTATGGTGATATAGTAAGAGACAACGTCAGAATCACCAAAGTTAATTATGTTGAAGGCTTAGGGCATAACTTGTTTAGCATAGGTCAAATTTGTGACAAAGATCTAGAAGTCCATTTCAAAAAGACCCGGTGTGCAGTTCTAAACGAAGAAGGAAATGAACTTCTAGTTGGTTCAAGGAAGTCAAATCTTTACACTATCGACCTATCAAAGCTTAAGCCAAAGAATGACGTGTGTCTGATGTCTAAAACATCATTTGAAAAAAGTTGGTTGTGGCATAGACGACTATCTCACCTCAACTTTCGTTACATTCAAAAGCTGACGTTTGGTGATTTAGTTATAGGTCTACCGGTTCTGCAGTTTGAGAAAGACATTTTCTGCACTGCTTGTGAGAAGGGGAAGATAAAGCGAGCTCCTCACCCACCGAAACCCGAGCCCAGCACACACAAAGCTTTGGAAATCCTTTATATGGATCTCTGTGGTCCGATGAAGACTCAGAGCACAAGTGCCAAATGATACGTGTTAGTCGTCGTCGATGATTATTCGAGATATACATGGGTCAAGTTTCTACGATCAAAAGATGAAACACCTGACTTAATAATCTCGTTAATCAAACAACTTCAAGTGAATCGTCAACAAATAGTTCATACCGTAAGATCAGATAACAGGACAGAGTTCAAAACAAGCCTCTTGATGATTTCTTTAAGTCATTAGGAATATCTCATCAATATTCTGCGGCTAGAACACCTCAGCAGAACGGAGTCGTTGAAAGACGAAACCGCACACTAGTTGAAGCCTCCAGGACGATGCTGTCTTATGCTGATCTACCTCTGTTTCTATGGACTGAAGCTGTATCGACAACATGCTATACACAAAACCGCTCAATTATCCATCGACGGTTTGGTAAAACTCCATATGAATTGATTAACAATAGAAAACCTGTAATACGCTACTTTCGTGTCTTTGGATGCAGGTGTATTGTGCTGAACGATAAGGACAACTTGAACAAATTTAGTCCTAAGGGAATTGAGGGCGTTTTTATCAAATACTCGCTCACATCAAAAGCATACAGAGTCTATCTCAAGTCTTCCACAACTGTGATGGAAAGCATAAACGTCAGATTCGACGAAACTGAAGACATGGCTTCTGTGCAAAACAGTACAGAACCCGCAATATCTGGAATACTAGCATCTGGACAAATCCGTCCAATGGTGACTAGGACGTCAAACAAGAATCAAGCTTCCACTTCTAACTCTAATCCTAACGATCTTGATTTATTGTTTGAACAATTTTATGATGACTACTTTGGAAGTAATAAATCATCTTCATCTGTGAATGACATGGGTCAAGTTGCTACACCACCAGCTCATGCTACAACGTTAGGGCCTTCACCGGTACTGACTACACCTACAACTGGTGCAATAACTCCTACATCGTCTTCAAGCAGTACAAATATGACATCTCCACAAGCAATACAACGTGCATCTACGAATGGTTCTTCTTCGTCAGGCAGAACTTCTAACACCAATGGTGAGGGTTCTGCTAACATACCAGAGTCATCTTCCGAAGCCGCTCCGGAGGCAGTTCCTGTTAACTCTTCTGTCACCGAACCAACCCCACAACCGGAACCAACCTTGACAATCGAGTTGAACTTTGATAAAGATCCCACCTTAGTGGATCCCAATGAAGATGCTATATCTCTCCACCCACATGCCACCAAATGGACTAAGAGTCACCCAGTTGAACAAATCATTGGTGACGTCTCCGAACCTGTAAGGACAAGATATGCTACAGCAAATGAAGTCCTTTACGCGTTCTTCCTAAGACAAGTTGAGCCTACATCAGTTCGACAAACCTTAGAAGATCCAGATTGGATCATTGCTATGCAAGATGAGCTGAACTCTTTTGAAGCATTAAATGTGTGGAGACTAGTTCCTAGACCTAAGGGAAAAACAGTAATTGGTACAAAGTGGGTCCTGAAGAATAAGAAAGATAAAGACGGGATTGTTGTGAGAAATAAAGCACGCCTAGTAGCGAAAGGGTACAGGCAACAAGAAGGGGTTAACTACGACGAGACGTATGCACCGGTGGCTCGCTTAGAGGCAATCCAGATGTTTCTATCATTTGCCGCTTTCAGAAACTTCATTGTTTATCAAATGGACGTGAAGACTGCTTTCTTGAACGGTGTTTTGAAAGAAGAAGTATATGTTTCTCAATCGAAAGGCTTTGTCGACAAAGATAAACCAGACTACGTCTACATACTTGACAAAGCCCTCTACGGTCTCAAACAAGCTCTTCGTGCCTGGTACTAAGTTTTATCTACCTTCCTACTTGTTAAAGGCTTTGCGAAAGGTAAAATCGACACAACTCTCTTTACGTTGCACAAGAATGGTGAGATTCTTCTGGTACAAATTTACGTTGATGATATTATTTTTGGTTCAACTGACCCTGATTTATGTACTTGGTTTTCTTACATTATGATGTCTAGATTTCAGATGAGTATGATGGGAGAGATTAATTTCTTTCTCGGATTACAAGTCAAGCAATTCTCAACAGGTATCTTCATCAACTAATCAAAGTATGTGTTTGATATCTTGAAGAAATTCAAGATGGAAAACTGTACCTCAATTGGCACACCTATGGCTCCTGGATCTAAGATAGGTCCGGATCCTGATGGTGTAGATGTAGATGTTAAGAATTACAGAGGAATAATAGGCTCATTAATGTATCTAACCGCGAGTCGTCCAGATATAATGTTTTTAACATGTCTATGTGCAAGATTTCAGGCAAAGCCAAAAGAATCACATATTGGTGCTGTTAAAAGAATCTTTCGCTATTTGAAGGGGACACCGTACCTAGGACTGTGGTATCCGAAAGGAACGGTATTCAAACTCACCGCATATTCTGATGCGGATCATGGAGGAAGTATGCTAGACAGGAAGAGCACATCTGGACATGTGCAGTTTTTGGGTGACAAGCTTGTGAGTTGGTCTTCGAGGATGCAGAACTGTGTTTCAACATCAACTGCGGAGGCATAATATGTAGTTGCGGCCAGTTGTTGTTCACAGGTTATGTGGATGAAGACTCAACTCATGGACTACGGGTTCAAATATAAGAAGATCCCCATCTACTGTGACAGCAAAAGTGCAATTGCTATATCTGCTAATCTTGTCCAACATACAAAGACGAAACGCATCGACATCAGGTATCATTTCATCAAAGATCATGTTGAAAAGGGAACAATTGAACTTTACTTTGTTATAACTGAATTTCAACTTGCCGATCTTTTCACAAAAGCCTTGGATGAAAAACGATTTAACTTCTTAGTATCCAAGCTTGGCATGTTGAACATGAAAGTCTAATCTCTTATATTGATCATATAATGGATGGAAATATGTGTATTTCAATCTAGCTAGTTTTATCTAGATTGATACATTCAAATTTTTATCACATTCTATTCTCAATATAAGATATTTAATTTTCATGTCTTTGTTGTTTTCATTGTTTATTCAGTTTGTTATTCTATTTCTTTTGTTATGATATATGTGTCTGCATGAGGTGTGTTCATGGTCTCAGGGGGAGTATAGTACATGATATATGCACAAGAATAGGGGGGGGGTGTGCATATATAACAAATTTTGTAAGTGTTGATCTCATGTGCTTATTACTTGAAGACCAGAAGGTAAGTATTCTAATTTGTTTTGAACACAAACTCTTAAATGATGAAAATCAATTTTTCCAAACATACTTGCATCATTTAAGGGGGAGTGAAAATACTTCAAGAAAACCTTGAGTGCTTAAATCAATTGGAAGTTGGACATCTTCCAATGTGATAAAATATTTTGAGAAAATTTTACTGAAAAATGTCCAAGTGTTACCGATATCGCAACCCATTACTTGCGATAACATGGTGAACAATGGTTTATCGCAACGCTCAGTTGCGATGAAACCTGGTTGCCATCTTATTGCAACCCACTTGTTGCGATAAGAAGTTTCATCGCAACCTTGAGTTGCGATAAAAAGAAGTGCACAGTAACTTATCGCAACCCCTTATTGCGATAAGATTGCACGTGTATCACAACAAACCCATTGCGACTTGTTCTTTGCGATAAACTGACACTGGCATGTCAAACGTTGGACCATTTATTCGTTGCCACGTGTCATTTTTCAAAAACCCTATAAATAGGAGTAGTTCACAAACCTTAAACCTTTTTCACACTCTCAAACCCTCTCGAGACTTCTCCTGTGCTTTCGATCTTCAAAGAGTGTTTTGTGATTTCTGTTGCTTGCATTCCATTCAGATTATACTCGAGGTAAGTCCTTCAAAGTTTCAATCGATTTCATTCATGCATCATGATTTACAGTCGATTTTAAGTTCCTAGGGTCGAACCTTTCATATTTCGTGCTTAAATCCATGTGTATTATGTGTGTTTGTACTTAGAAATCATAAGGTTTTACTCACGAAGTCACTGCGAACCTAGTAGTGTAGGTTTTAACATCATTTATGCGAAAACTAGTTTTCTGGGCTTGAAAACTTAGAAAATATTTCAGTGTTCAAGCTTATCGCAACATGCTTGTCTTCATAACATTCAAACTTATCGCAACCTGCTTCATATTCAAACTTATCGCAACCCATTAGTTGCGATAAGATTTTATCGCAACCTATGTGTTGCGATAACATTTTCTCGCAACTTCGAGTTGCGATATCATCATGTGTTGCGATAACTCTTTGATATGTGTTGCGATAAACCCAGGACTTAGGAAAATTTTTGAATTTTTTTCAAGAAAAATCAATCTTTGGCACTGTTCTAAATTGTGAATGGTTCAGATGGCTCACCGTGATGGGAATTCCTCTGACGAGAACACCGTCATCCCATCGCACCGTTCATCCCACCCTTCCGTCAATGCCCGTGACCGTGACAAGGAAATTTTCCCACGGAACTAATTCCTGAGAATTGACGACAACAATCACCACCTTGACCTCAATGTGGTGTTTGACTACCAAGTTATAGTGGAAATACTTCGTGGCCATCCCCTCTGAACCGCACTCACTAAGGTTGTCATTGTGCCCATGATCTACCTACAACAATTTTGGGCAACACTACAGTACCACCCAAATCATCGAAGGGGTGCACACTTCACTGCCAAAGTTGACCACTTTGATGCTCGCATTACCATCCGAAGACTCCGCCGAGCACTTGACCTACCCTACAGCGAGAACTTCGAAGACCCGATTCTCGAGGCTCAACTCTTTGCCGATATCCAAAGCCTTGGATATCAAGATGCCAAAAACCCAATTCTGATGGGCTCGTCTGAATTCCAACGCCAATACCTACCGAGGATTTGGTATACACTATGCTCGATCATCAATCGGTGCATGACGTCTAAGCACACTGGACTGGATAAGTGCAACATCCCGACATTGCGAATGTTCCATGCAATCGCCTTCAACCGTAACATGGATTTCGCCATCATCTTGTGGAACGAGCTAGTAGAATTGGTCGAGGACAAATTCCGACCTCACAAGAACCGAAACTTCGTACCATACCAACGCTTCTTCCAAATCCTGATCCATCAAATTATGGAAGACAATCAAGAGATTCCACGCCGAGAGACTGCACCCAAAGGCCCGAGCCAGTGGATGCACTACCTAAAGATGTCGAAGCACATCGACTTCGCCCACATTGCGGTCATTCCTGAAGCTGTCTTAGCCTATGCCGACCAACAGTCCTGGGTAGTTAGGCAATATAGGTTAGAGAACGCACTAATGGTCAATCCAAAACTGGAGGGACCTCCCCAACGTGCAAACCAAGTAGGTGGTGAGGGTCCAAGAGTCGAGGGGGTTCAGGAACAAGGGGTTCTTGAACAAAAGAGGTGAGGCATACAATAAGAAAGAGAGTGGGGAAGCCAAAATGGACTGTTGGCCTGGCATCCACTTCCAGACTGCTACAACCACCACCTCCACCTCCGCAAATGAGAATCTTTGATGATGACGTATCATGGTCAGCTGATGCCGCTGCTACAACATCTGACACTAATGATGTACCCACACACCCTTCACATGATGCAAACGATGATGACTCTGACAACGACCATGATCCAGACGCAGATCTTATTCCAAGACACGTGGGTCGGAGACAACCTATTGAGAGTTCCGATGTTGATTCTGCATGGAACATCGGACTCTCCGATACTCATGGCGATACCGGAGACATAAGGCGGGAAGAGGGAGTTACAGTAGAAAATGTAAATGTGAGTAGTGAGGTGGCGAGAAAAGAAATGGGAGAGAAAGAGATAGAGTCGGACAAAGTTTTAACTACCGACTCTCCCCAAACCGATCGAAGTCGGGTAGCCACATCTTCTGCCAACGTGCGTTTGTCGCTGTTGCGCATTGAAACAGACATGGTAGACCCAGCCATGCATAGCACAGTCCCTCCAAGCCACTCATCGGTCTCTCAACAGGCCGGTGTTTGATTTTCCACAGGGGATTTAGCATAAACTCTATCGGCTACACACTCGGTGTTTGCCGGTATTGAAACAGGTAGGCTCCCGCCCCGGCCACCGACCTTCTTTCATAGCACTTCGAGTCTAGAGCCCTTTGGAAGAACATCATTTCCTAAGACACGTGCAATGGTACAACAACAAGTTGTGGGCTTCCGTGCCCCAATCGAAACACCCATAGTTAGGCCGCCATTCGTTGGTGCCTCGCGAGGACATGGTGGAAGTCCTATCATGGTCAACACTATGCCAGCCATGATCACAGGCAGTACGGTTGCTACAACCGCTACTTCAACCGGTAACCTACGTGGTCCAGAGGTTAGTTCCATATTTCCTAATTTTCCTCATGAACAGGTCGTAAGAATGCTTGGCCCGTATCCGCACTATATTACTCTTCCACTACTGGCGTCTACTTTAGGCGCTATCGATCATGCCTACAAGCAACACCGTCAAGCCATACAAAGTACGGTTGACCGTTTAGCACATGAAGTGAGCAGAGCCATTAAGGGCAAAGGAATTGCTGAATCGTCATCAACTCCTCAAGATCAACCATCAAGGGCACAATCCGACCAACAACCACCACCATTCGTTCTGCTACACCAAATTCCAATCGACCAGCTTAAATCATAGCTGTTAGCCTGACTCTTAGCCCAAGGGGACTCTAATACGGCTGAAGAGGTAGACATAGTTAGATTACTACGCCAACAATCCTAACCTCAAACCCAACCTCAAACTTCAACATCCACAAGCACAAAATTTCAAACCTTAAACGACTCAATCAAAGAAATGACTAAAGCTGTAATTGATGGCTACCAATCATTATCGTCAAGAATCACCGTAGTCGAACAAGCGTGTGGAGTCCAAGCTCAAGCCTCATACAAAAGAATACATGATGATCAGGATGATCCTGATCAGCATGAGGGGGAGAAGAGAGCACGAGTTAGAGAAACCAGTGGTACAGGTACGGGAAATGAAGGGGATTCAGTCAGTGAACGGGTAACGAGTAAAGGTGGAACGGCGACTGATGTGGTACAGGCAGATGATACTGAAATGGAAGTTCTAGCTGATGTCATAACTGAGGTTGAAAAGCCTTCGGTTGTTGACAATAGAACGGAAGATGAGCGGATGGCCGACGATATGTTCAACGACATCATCTATATAGATTCGGAGGAAGAGCCGGAAACGACCGCTTTTAAAATTAAAGAAGAGATAGATGATGCACTTGATGAAGAATTTAATAATACCGGGGATCAGGATATGGGAATTGAGTCTGAAGATGATGTTCCTCCACCAAAACAACCAGCAGATCAGGGTACAAGTACTTCAGCTCCACCGACACCGGTAATTCTCGATGGTAAGATCAGAGATCCAGTACTTGAGGCTAAACTTAGAATTTATCAAGAGGTTATTGATGCTGAGCCGAGGTACGTGGCCACAAGAGAAAGGGTAGGGATCTTGATTCCCTTCCAAGAAAGGTTAAGGAAAGATTTGTTCATAAAAGACGTTAAGAGAATAAACTTGGAGAAAGTTTACGGGATAGAGAACTGACCATCACTTGAGAAGACCGAGTTTCTGCATGTTATGGGCAACAAAGACAGAGAAACAAGTGCTGTCAGATCAGACAATATGATAATGAAAGTGCTGAATGTTGAATCTCAAAAGCTTCTAAATGTCTGGTATCCTGAATTCATAGTTTTAAGATCTGATGGTTCTGAATATGTGTTCTCTGAGGCTGACTACAAAAGTTTAAAGCTCGACGACCTTTATAGCCTCTACAATACCTTAGCCACCCTCCCGGAGAAGAAATTAGAATGGTCTGGCGTGTATCAGAGTGTTAAAAGATTCATGCGGAACATTCTCAAATTCTCATATATTACCGACTTTCAGATGGCTCTTGAGTCACATCAAACCCATGTGAACCTCAAAATTCCAAACCGACATCTGCTCGATATTCAAGGTACTCCTGCTTACACTGTACTGAAGAAACCAGAGCTTGGAGTTTTCTACTTAAACCAAGACTCAAAGAAGAGATTTATGAGAGTCATTGACGTCAACAAGTTCAGCGATGGTACATTCAAAATGATTATGATACACCAAGAAAGTAAGCTACGTCTAGATGAAAGTGGAGAGGTGAAGCTCAAAGACAAAGAAAGGGATATGATCAAACAAGTGATTGAATCCATTACCTACCGGAAGGAGTACCGAAATCAACTGCGGAGGTTCGAGATCATCTTCGGTATTCTGAAGAAGTAGGTGGCCCCAGTAGACGTCTAAATCTTTTGCCTCTACATTGGTACAAAGGGGGAGATTGTTAGTGCACATTTTATATTGTACCATGTAGAGGGGCTCAATGTTTAATAGTGCCAAACTTGTCTCAAGTATATAATGTTTGTTGTTTTCCCTTTTGGGAATTAGGTCATCCATTTACACATAGTAGCCACACATAGTGTTCTTACATTCCAATCATCATTGTGAGCTATTTTGATCTTAATGAATATAGAGATGACTTCTTGCATTATTATTGTTCATTGATTACTTGTTCTGGGATCACAGACCTGATGTGGATATCAGCGAAGCCAAGACTTGTCCATTTCATGCAAAGTTTCAAGTTAAAGACTTCAGCGAACGCTGAACTTTATCATTCGCTGATAAAGATCTATTCAGCGAGCACTGATCATGAAGCCTGTTCTACAAGTTACTTTTGTTCTATCTCCTTGCACTTCCTATACGATTTGTCAGAACGGACATCCCTTTTGTCCAGGATCGTACAAACCACTCTGCAACTACACTGTTCATCATGCGGCCACTAGGATATTTGCTAAAGTCAAATTCATGCAACCAACCAGACGATGCCACGTGTAAAGTTGACTGACTTGCATTTAATGCATGCAGTATAAATAGGAAACTCTTCTTCATTAGCCTTTCCTCGCTGAACTACTTTGTGCAAGAAAATCTCTCCTTAGGTTTTCTTATTTTCTCTCTATTATTCCTAGTGCAAGAAATCTATGTGTTTCTCATAGTTTGTTTAGATTAGGTTTTATACTTGATCTTATTCCGCAACAAACTGTAAATTGTTTGATATATATCAATAAAAATCTTAGAAAGATAAAAATATGTGTTTGTATTCAACCCCCCCCCCCCCCCCCCCCTTACAAACTTGTATAACCCTTCGGACCAACAAGTGGTATCAGAGAAGATTGTTTAATCCCATAAACAAGATTTTGCTTATACTCTCTTCCTTACTATTTCTTCAATATGGAAAACAACACAAACACTAACTACATAGATAATGGCTCTCTTGCCAAACCTCCTCGATTTAGCAAAGATAACTTTTATCTTTGGAAAAATCAAATGATGCTCTTCTTGGAAGGTGTATATCCCACTATACCTTACTACGTTAAAAATGGACCATATATTCCTCATGTGATGTTGGGATTTTATGTTCAAAACATGGGTTTCAAAAACCATAAGAGGTAAAGTATTTTACGCAACGGAAGCAAAAATTTGAACAAAACATAAAACCATTTTATTCCCACCAAGGATCTTGTTACATGCATGAAAAGATAAAAGAGCAACATACAAAGAGAGTTCAAGATTACAACCTTTGAAGTACTTTGGTTCCTCACGGGAGGTTGGATGTTGGTGATGAATGTAGAACCCAAAAGAGAGCTCCTCTAGCGGTATCCACCACAAGCAATGACACCTTTCGGAATGCTAGTTCTTATTCTTCCAAGATGCAAAAATGGAACTTTGTATCCAAGACTACAAGAAAATGGATAGCAAAATAAACACCAAAACCACCATACATGACAAGTATCAAAGGCACAAAGAAAAGTATGAAAAGATGAAGAGCTACAAAAAGAAAGGCAAAGGTCTGATCGCTGAAGATCATGACTGGGCTGAGTCTGATGAAGAATCAGATTCAGAGGAAGAAGATGAGGCCAATCTCTATCTAATGGCCAAAATCAAAGAAGAAGAGGAAGAACATTCTGAAATTCCTTCTACTTCTTCCACCACCTCTCAGGTACATCTCGCACCTACTATTTCTCTGGCTCTCACTGAAGTTGATAGACTCAGAGCTATCGATCTTTTGACAATTGATTTATATGATTCCATGAATGGCAAGACCAAGGTTGAACAAATAAATTTAGATTTAACTGAACAACTTAAAAATTGTCATCTAAAAATTCAAGATCTTTCAAACATAGAAGAAAATTTGAAAGATTAGGTCTACGTAAATCCAGTCATCAGTATCGAGCGTGAAAAGGCTATCGCTGAACTGAAAGCTGAGAAAGATACTGTTGAAGGATGGTATAAATCCTCAACAAAGATCACTGAGATACTAAGTGCTCAGATCCTGCGAAAGACAAAAGTGGTCCTGGTTACAAAGTTGAAGCTGAGGAACCAACCACTGATCGTTCCATGCTCAAATTTTGAATGTTCGTTTCTTCGATCCCTGACACTTGTACCTCTCAGTGCTCTTCTTCTTCTAAAACTCCCATCCCTAAGGACTAACCTACCTTGATTTCTAAAGGTAAAGAAAAAATTGTTCAAAATCCTTAGAAGGGTACCAATGTACCTAAGCTGAAAGTTTCAAAACCTTCCGCGAGCCATCCCTCCACTTCTAGGAATAAGATCCCTGAATCGTTCAGCGATCTACTCCTAAAATAAGAGTGGATGTCACTGGTAAGAAATCTGAAGAACTTATAGTTATTCCGATATCCAATGCCAAAGGTATTCTCGGTGCTGGCCTCGCTCATTTAAAATTATCTAATAAGCACTCCTCTGGTCCTAAAGCTACTTTTAGCTATAGGAAATGTTATCACTGTGGACTTACCGATCACATTACTAGGAAATGCCTTACAGCCACCAAAACTGAGAAATTAGCTAAGGTGAAGTCAATGCCCCCAAGGCAAAGAAGATCATCCCTAGTGCAAATCAGGTTAAGGTGAAAACCACCACTGAGGTTAAGAAATTAACCAAAGTGAAGAATGTCACTAACGCTGAGTCTTCAAATGCTGCGAAGACCACTGATCCTTCCTCATCCTCTGGCACTAACAAGTGTGGACCCATAGTAGTATGGGTGCCTATTCAAAACTAATCTTCCATTGTTTGCAGGTCTTGAAGGGCATCTGGTATCTCGATTGTGGATGTTCTCGACACATGACTGGTAGAAGAAACCTGCTCACTGAATACAAGGAAGAGAAAGATCCCTCAGTGACCTTTGGTGGAAATGGCAAAGGATATACCCGAGGGTTTGGTGAACTTTCTAATGGTACTACCACCTTCAGAACAGTCGCATATGTAGAAGGACCGAAGCATAATCTTCTAAGCATCAGTCGGTTGTGCGACAAGGACTACACAGTTTGCTTTACTAAAGAAGCATGCTTTGTCACTGATCAGAAGGAGAAAATCGCTCTCAGTGGATACCGGTTGGAAAATGTTTACGTCATAAACACGGACTCAACAATCACTGACAATGCTTGTTTTCTTTATAAGGCCTCATCTGGTGTCAACTGGCTTTGGCATAAGAGGATCTCTCATCTAAACTTCAAGACGTTGAATACTCTTTCTTCAAAAGAGTTGGTCTCTGGTCTTCCTCAACACTCATATGCTAATGAATCTCTATGTTTAGCGTGTGATAAGGGAAAACAAAAAAAAAGCAAGCTTCAAGACCAAGCAAGTATCTTTAGTGACCTCACATCTTCAACTTCTCCACATGGATTTGTTTGGCCCTGTCAACATTCAATCCATCGCTAGAAAGAAATATACACCGGTCATTGTAGATGAATTCTCTCGTTACACTTGGGTGATGTTTCTCCGTGCTAAGAGTGACACCTTAGAAGAACTCATATCTTTTGTTAGGAAAATGGAAGTCCTAAACAACCTCACTTTTCGCTCAATAAGGAGTGATCATGAGACTGAATTCAAAAACAGTTCCTTTGATAACTTCTCTGAGAGTAAGGGTATTTCTCGTAACTTTTCCTCAGTGAGAACTCCACAACAAAATGGCGTCGCTGAAAAAAGAAACTGAACGATCATCGAAGTTGCTCATTCAATGCTCAGCGATTCACATATTCTAACTCAATTCTGGGCAGAAACTATCAACACTGCATGTTTCACTCAGAATAGATCGCTGATTGTCAAGAGATTCAACAAGACTGCCTATGAACTTTTCATGGAAGAAAACCATCCATTAGCTTTCTTCACATCTTCGGTTGTCAATGTTTTATCTTAAACAACATAGATGCTTTTGGAAAGTTTGATCCCAAAGATGACGAAAGAATATTTCTTGGATATTCTTCTGTATCCAAAGCCTTCAGAGTCTTCAACAAGCGAAGACAAACTGTAGATAAAACTATTCATGTCACCTTTGACGAATCCCGTTCAATGAACTCAAGACCCTCCGCTGATAACGAAGAACTTAATCAGTGGATGTTTTCTCATTTTGGGGATTCAGAAGCAAATGTTAACCCTGACCCTCAGGTCGATAATCCTATCGCTGATGATGATCCTGTCATCATTCCCATCATGCAGACAAGTGAAGCTGATTCCACATCTTGGGTTTCAGCTGTTCCCATCAACACTATGCGTGCTTCTGAACCATCAACCTCTGATATTCCATCTACTTCACAATAATTAGTGAATGAATTTTCATCTGAACCTCTACCAATCGTGCCTGAATTGCCTGAGATCGCTTAAGCCTCTTCTTCAACACATCCAGTAGTTCACTCTGAGTCAGCGGCTCATACTCCTGCTCAGCGATGGACTATAAATCACCAAATAGATCAAATTATTGGTTATCCAAACGCAGGTGTTCAAACTCGGCGTAGTGCAGGTAACATTTGTTTATATGTCAATTTTATTTCACTAACTGAACCAAAGAAGGTTGATGATGCCCTTAGAGATCCGAACTGGGTCAGCGCTATGCAAGAAGAGCTGACTGAATTCGAAAGAAACAAGGTTTGGAATCTCGTTCCTAGACCATCTAACAAGTCAGTAATAGGCAGGCACTAAGTGAGTCTATCGAAACAAGTTAGATGAACATGGAACTGTAACCCACAACAAGGCTCGTCTAGTTGCTCAGGGATACAGACAAGAGGAAGGCATAGATTACGATGAAACTTTTGCCCCAGTGGCAAGATCGAAGCTATTCGTCTATTTCTAGCTTACGTTATTCACAGAGACTTCAAAGTTTATCAGATGGATGTTAAGTCAGCATTCCTTAATGGAAGGCTAAATGAAGAAGTCTATGTCGAACAACCTTCAGGATTCTCGGATCCTAAGCATCCAGGTTATGTCTATAAGCTGGATAAGGCACTCTATGGACTGAAACAAGCTCCACGTGCATGGTATGACACTCTATCCTCTTTTCTCCTTATTGAAAAATTTGAGCGTGGTAAAATCGACAACACTCTATTTTCCAGGAAAGTAAAAGGTCATATTATTCTTGTTTAAATATATGTTGATAACATTATATTTGGTTCTACTAACCCATCTCTATGTACTTGTTTCGCTGAAAGAATGAAATCTGAATATAAAATGAGTATGATGGGTGAGTTGACTTATTTCCTTGGACTCCAAATCAAGCAGACTGATAAGGGTACGTTTATCCACCAAGGTAAATATGTCAAAGATATGCTGAAAAAGTTTGATGTAACTCAAAGCTCAGATATGAAAACCTCTATGGCACCTCCACTAACACTTAACAAAGACCCTTCAGGGAAGCCTGTTAATGTCACTGCGTACCGAGGGATGATCGGCTCTCTTCTTTATCTTACAGCTAGTCCACTTGATATTATGTATGCAAGTTATTTATGTGCACGATATCAATCTGAACCCAAAGAATCTCATCTGATCGCTGTAAAGCGAATTTTCAGATATCTTATGGGTACTCCTAACCTAGGTCTTTGGTATCCTATAGATTCAGGGTTTGATCTAACTGCCTATTCAGATAGTGACTTTGTAGGTTGCAAACTGGATAGAAAAAGCACCATAGGAGGCTGTCAACTCCTGGGTGGAAAGCTGGTGAGTTGGACAAGTAAGAAACAAAGTTCAGTGTCCACCTCTACAGCTGAAGCTGAGTATGTAGCTGCTGGAAGCTGTTGTGCTCAGGTCTTATGGATGAGAAATCAGCTATTAGACTACGACCTTCAGCTCTCCAAAATTGCAATCTATTGCGACAGCTTAAGTGCCATCGCTATAGCCAATAATCCAGTACTACACTCAAAGACTAAACACATCGAGATCATGTATCATTTTATTACAGATCATGTGATGAATGTGACATAGAACTTCACTTTATCCCTACTGACTTTTAGTTAGCTGATCTTTTCACCAAACCTCTTGATGAGACAAGATTCAACTTTCTCATCACCAAGCCTCTTGATGAGACAAGATTCAACTTTCTCATTAGCGTTCTCGATCAAGCTACAAGTCTTGTGTTGAAAATGCTATTAACATGCTAATCGACCAAGTCTCCTCAGCTGTTGATCTTCCCCTTTCATCCATCAAACAAAAATGAACCGCTCCAAAGAAAAAGCCTCCACCATCTTCAGGCCCTGTTATACGGAACGAGACTGGTGTTGACTTTTCTCAAGAAGCTGTACTTGGTCTAGATGCTGATCTTTCAGGACTTGACATCTCACTGACTCCCGCTGAATAATTCAAAGCTGGAAAGGTAGTCAGTAAACCTTATGGCATATTCTTTCTTGACTATTATGGTCGCCAATGCTTTCAACGCATATCTGAGTTACCCATCGCCCCTATCGAACAACTTAGAGACATATTTTATTGGTGTGATTGCTCATTCCTTGGAAGATTCATCAAGCCCCAGATCTATCGTGAAGACAAACGAAGACGGGATCAGGGAGTAATAGTCCCTAATTGGATGATTCCACAGACTGACACCCTTGATGAACTTCTCTTCAAGGAAGAACCTGAATAGCTGATAAGATCACCTTTTGTATTCTTCTATTTTATCAGCTTGTAAACTTTTGTACTTGTAATTATTTTCACTGTACTTGTAATTTTTCAACTTCGCTTGTAATCTTGTATTTACGAAGTATTGAGAAATTTCAGTGAAGTACTTTACTCCATCTGTACTAGAATAGATCCCTGAAAACAATAAATGGGACACACACTTTATGAGCCCTTTTTATCCTTATGTTTTTAACTTAGCAATTTTCATTTATTGCTTTGTCATCATCAAATAGGGGGAGATTGTTGATCCAAACCCTTCCGTGATTTGATAATGACTCTCAAAACTACTTAGTGAAAATTGTAAGTAAACAATATGTATCAGTGTTTCACCATCTAAGAAAATATACTAAGTCTGTTTAGTATCACTGATGGAAAACACATGCTTTAATTTATACTTCAGCGATGCATGTACATCAGTGAGCCCTAAGCATGTTCAGACTCACTGATGATCGCTAATAGTTTCATTTGTAATTGTTTGCTCATGATCCCTGAAGACAAGATTCGCGACAACTGAGTTCAAATCTGAAATCGAAGACCAAGTTGACGAACAAGTGACTAAGTCTACTAGTGACCTGATGCGGATATCAGCGAAGCCAAGACTTGTCAATTTCATGCGAAGTTTCAAGTAGAAGACTTCAGTGAATGCTGAACTTTATCAGTCGCTGATAAAGATCTATTCAGTGAGCGCTGATCATGAAGCCTGTTCTACAAGTTACTTTTGTCTTATCTCCTTGCACGCCCCATACGAAATCTAGGTGTTTCTCATAGTTTGTTTAGATTAGGTTTTATACTTGATCTTATTTCGCAACAAACTGTAAATTATTTGACATATATCAATAAACAATTTAGAAAGATAAAAATTTGTGTTTGTATTCAACACCCCCCCCTTTTACAAACTTGTATAACCCTTCGAGACCAATAGTAAGCAGCCTGGTCACTACCGAAGAGACTGCCCTAAGTTAAGGAAGACTGGAAATCAAGAAAAGAAGTCGAATACTCCAAAGCCAACGGGCAGGGCATTCCATATGACGGCGGAAGAAGCAAAAGAATCAAAGGATGTGGTTTCTGGTACTTTTCTTATTAACTCTATTCCTGCACGAGTATTACTTGACTGTGGTGCCAACCTATCTTTTATATCGAAATCGTTTTTTCAAAAGTTAGCTATGCCTGTCACTACCTTGGAAGATGCCTTTGTTAGATTAAATTAACTCCTAATTTAATTAAATGTTTTATAAAGAAAAGGTGTATGGGCTTCTTAGTTAGCTTTTTAGTTAGCTTTTTAGTAAGCTTTATGGGCTTGAGCCTTTTTATTGTTGTTGGTCCCGAAGGTCTATACAAGTTTGTAGAAGGGGGGGGGGGTTGAATACAAACACACAGATTTTACTTTCTAAATTGTTTATTGATAAATCATTAACAATTTACAGCTTGTTGCGGAACAAGATAAGGAATAAATCCTAATCTAAACAAGTTGGAACACTAAGTTTTCTTGCACTAAGAAAGAGAAGGAAATTACTAATAATAACCTATCTCAAGATAAGAAGATGACTTGACCAGAGTTAGCATCAAAATGAAGTGAGGTCTTCTTCTTATATACTGCATGCATTTAATGCATGGCAGTTTATACTTTACACGTGGCAGCAGCTCATTGGTTGTTGGGTCTGACTTTAGTAGACAACCTTAGTAGCCGCATGTTTGAACAGTGTAGTATCAGAGTAGTTGTACGATTTCAGACAATAAGGAGGTTCTTTTCTGACATATCGTACGGAGTCGTGCAAGGGTGGTTAAGACAAAAGTACTTTGTACAGAGGACTTCATGATCAGCTTTCGTTGAATCAGAGCTTTATCATTCTATATCAGTGAATGACAAAGTTCAGCGATAGCTGAAGTCTTGTACTTGATACTTCACGTTGAGTGGACAAATCTGAGTCTTCGCTGATCCGCATCAGTTCATTAGTAGACTTGTTGCTGGTTCTTGAGCTTAATCTTCGACTTCAGCGTAGAACCTATGTTGACGTGAAGCTTGTCTTCAGGGATCATAAGTAAACAACTAACTTATCAGCGATCACCATAAGGACTAAATAGGCTCAGAGCATTATGGTGAACAGTGTTCGCTGAATGTTTAATCTAAAGAACAAGAGTTCCTATCAGCGGTACTGAATTAGTCTTAGTACATCAGCGATAGTGAAACTCTAATACATATTGTTTACTTACAATTTTCACTAAGTGTTTAAGAGAGGGTCATTATCAAATCACTGAGGGTTTGGATCAACAATCTCCCCCTATTTGATTATGACATAGCAACAGAGAAAATTGCTATTTAATGAAAACATAAGGATAAAAAGAACTCATAAAATATTTGTCCCTTTTACTGTTTTCTGGGATCTTTTCTGTACTGATGGAGTAAAGTACTTTCGCTGAAATCTTTCTTTAAACATCGTATCAGATTACAAAGGGAAGTGGAAAAATTATAAGTACAAGCGAAATAAATTACAAGTACAAAAGAATAACTGATAAAATAGAAGAATAAGGCGATCTTATCAGCTTATAGAGGTTCTTCCTTGATGAGAAGTTCATCGAGGGTCTTTGATGTGGGAATCATCCAGTCATGGACATTTACTCCTTGATTCTTTTTGTTCAGAGCTTCTTCAAAAATCAAGGGCTTCAGGTGTCTAGCTTTAATGTCGCGTCTGACTTCACACCAGTATATGAGATCTCTGAGTTGTTCGATGGGAGTGATTGGAAGCTCAGAGATGCATTGAAAGTGATGATTTCCTTGGTAGTCTAGAAAGAATATACCATAAGGATCACTTACAACTTTGCCAGGAATGAAAGTTTCTCCAGGTGGTAGGGAGGTGTCAAGTGCTGAGAGATCAGCATCAGGGCCAAGAACTTCAGCACGAGAGAAACCAATACCTGTTTCATTCCGTATAGGAGGACCTGAGTCTGAGACTTTCTTTTCCTTTGCAGAGACTCTTCTTTGTTGAGGAGCAAGAAGAGTGGAAGGAGGAATATCCACAGCAGAAGAAACTAAGTCGATCTGAGTATTTAAAATTTTCTCGATATGGCTCTTGAACTTTGAGCGCGATCCCTGAATGGCTAATTTCACTTCCAACCATTCAGAGAAACCAAACTTCTCAAAAGTAGTAGCATAGAGAGTTTGCTTGGTTTTGTCTTCTCTGAGTACATCAATTTCAACAACAGGAACGTCAATGAACAGTCTTCCTCCGATGTTTACTTTGATGATTTTGGATGGTCGAGATCGATAATTCAGCATTTCTTTACACCATTTCAATGTCGTATCAGATACTTTCGTCTTTTCTTCAACGATCCTTTGGGCATCATCCCATAGCTGACGTTGGACATCAATGGGAGTTCTTTTACGCACGGGGTGTTTCACCGATTGTTGGACAAGCTGGATGGCGAGTTCTCTGTCTTTTTCTTCAGTTTCCCTTCTTTCAGCGATTAACCTTTCAGCTCTGAGGTGATCCTGGTATTACTTTTGTGAAAGTCTGAACTTTGGAGGAATAGAAGGAAGTTGATCACGCTTCAGGATGATTCGCTGATCTTCGATTCTCTTGATCATTGCATCTCTTTTTTCTTGATCCTCTTCACTCAGCTTTTGAGGAGCCAAGGAAGGTCTGTTTTTGTGAGAGAGCTGCTGTTCTTCAGGTTCATCGGTCTTAGTGATTAAATCCAAGACCGGGATAATTTCTTCAGCGTTGTGAGCTGGGATTATTGTTGGTGAAGTCGCAGCTGTAGAAACTTCAGCGATATCCTCAAACAGGGGAGAGGACTAGCTGAAACACAGTGATCGTTTAAGTAAGAAGAGTTAGGGAAGAAAGAGATAGAGAAAAGAATGTGGTTAAGTGTATAGAGAATTTATGGATAGAAGGATTGAGATTGAGAAGGGATAGAGGAGGGATGTGGTGTAAGGGAATATGAGGTAGTGTACCTGACAAACTGGCTTTTGAAGCAAGATCATCAGATTGTCTTCTGCAGCAAGGCCTTTGTTTCTGCCTTTGTCAGCTTCAGACGCTGCAGGCTTTGTCTTGGTCCACTCCCCAGAAGGTTCGTTTATCAAGATCCCTTTGAGAGCTGTAGTCTTCTGAACAGGCTTGACGATAAAGGAGTCATCATCATCATCATCATCGTCATCATCATCATTCTTTGGAGAAGAAGATGGTTCATCATCAGAGATGTTGACAACTTCATCGTCTTCAGCTTCGTCTTCATCAGATTTAACTTCTTCAGCGTAGGGTGAGGTTACATCAGCAACAGCTTCAATGTTCTGCTCTTCGAGTTGCTCCCCCTCAGATACAGAGGCGAGCTTCTCGGTTCCCTCGGGGTTTTCAACTCCCTGAGGTTTTGAAGAAGTAGCAGCAGCAGGTTCCTTTTCAATACCCTCCCCCTCAGCATGGGGAAGGTCTTCTTTATTTTTCTTCTCCCCCTTCCTCATGATGAGTGGGGGAGGAATGCGATGACTCAGAAGATGGTGTTGGTTCCCTGTCTTCTTAGCCAGGAAATCCGACATAATTTTCAATCTCCCCTAATCTGGCTTCCAGGCCAGTTATAGCAGGATTGATCTTGAGAAGTTCAGCTCGATCCGCCGGAGTAAAATGCGAAGGTGCAGGGGCAGCAGCGTTCATGCGATCGAGGATCTGCTGTACCATCGTCTTCACTGAACTTACGTCAGTCTTTACTGAACTCACGTCAGTCTTTACAGCGGACACCTCTCCCTGAAGAGTACTAACTGATGTCTTCAGCGTTATGACCTCGCTGGACGTGGTGTTAACTCTTGAGGAGAGAGAGTGGTAGTCGGTGTAGATATCAACAAGAACTTTGGCAAAGTCACCGAGAGTACTATCAACCTTCTCCATATCAGCTTTGGAGGCTTTCTTTTCGACCTCAGTGGTCAAAGTCTTGAAGTTCTCTCCAGCGTTTGAAACCGCTGAAGAGTTGGCAGTTAGAGTTTTGTTGAAAGACTCCATCTTTGTTTCCAGGGCCGTTAGGGAGGTGTTGATATCCCCCAAATTAGGACCTAAAAAAGTTATAAACTTATGAACAGAGGAAAGCTTAGAAGTTTGGGGTTGAGAGAGAGAAATGTGTGGGATTTTGTGTATACCTGCAAGAGGGTTGGCGAAGTTGTCGAAACCTCGATGTCCTGAAAAGGTTTCGTAGTCGTCTTCAATATTTCCTAGACGACTGGAAGTACCTGCAGGTCATGTGGTGTGTCCTATCATCCTCTGAAAATGTTCAGCAGTAGCGTCGCTGACGATGACGGTTGTTGAAGAGAATAGGGGAAAGGATTGAGTGACCAAAAGAGAGGTGAGAGGAATGGAGGATGAGAATGATGGTTGGGTGCGGGGTTCAGCGGTGGATCCGCTAAGAATCACTTCAGTCTGTAGAGAGGCTGAAGGAGGTGGGTTCATTTCCATGTTTATAATTTCAGCGTTTAGAGATGCTGAAGCTGGGATGGAAGGGGTGGCTTGTTCAGCTGTGGCAGAGCGTACCACTGAACTTTCCATCAGCTCTTCAAGATGAGTTGAGGAGTCTTCAGCATGTAAATGCTGGGGGTTGCTCCTTGGTTTTATTAGTCCTTTTGGAACCAAGTTGGGTAGTAGATTGTTTCCTTTTTCTAGAAGGAGTGGAGGTTGCAGCTGGGGTATCAGCGGTGGGGATTTCCACTGAATGAGCTGCAGAAGTAGAAGAAGGAGGAATGAGAATAGATAAGAGAGTAGTGAGACGTACCTCATTTGGCATTGGCTTGAAGTCGAGTACCTTAGGGCCAACCTGAGAGAGTTTCAGGTCTCCTACTTTTGGGTAGTTATCCTTAAGGCCGGTTTGGAAAATGGCGCTGAGGAATCTTGGGTATGGAACCTATGATGGTCGGTCAGCAGCAGAGTCTACTCTGAGCACAAGATCATCGTAGATTATCGAGGCCCAACCAACATGAAGACCTTTCAGCAATGCATAGCCCATTGCTTGCTGAGGTTGAGCGGCTTGATCAGAGGAGCCAGTCTTTTGCAGTCATGCAGCTTATCAAGTGTGCGAAGATGAAGTTCATCTCGCTGGGCATTTTGGATTTCTTGATGAGGGTCATCTTCTTCTCAGGCTTCTTGTCCCTCCCTGTTTCCCATACATAACCCATTGCATCAAATAATGCAGTGATGGATTCCCTATCAGCATGTTTCTTGTGGTCAGGGAGAGAAACAAAGGGTTTTTCTTTTGTGGCGATGGGAAGGCTCAGTGCTTTTCGGAATGGCAGGGGTGATTTTTATGGTGCCAAAATCAGTGTCACAGAGGATGCAATCGATTTTCTTCGTGGGGTCTTTGGTCGATGTGAGCTGAGTGTGTCTGGCAGAATACCAGAACTGAGATAGTAGTAGTTGATGAGTAGAGAGGCAACAGGTTTTGAGGAAATTCACAGCATCATTCAGATAAGTGACTTGCTTTCGAGGAGGAAACTCGAAAAGCGCATAGAGATTGTTTGTTTTTGTCCAATCGAGTTCCTCAAGCGTGAACTTGACCTGAGGAGCCTTGGTGATTTCCAGTTCCTCAGCAGCAGCAGTGTTCTCAGCAGTAGGAATATCAGTAGATGCCATTGCTGTTTTATCAGTTCAACCAAAGATATAACAAATAAGAATAATCTTAATGTGGAAAGATTTTCCAATAAGATGGTTCGACTTTTGTCCATTTCATTCAGACAAAAATGTCTTAATGAAGATTAGGGTTTTCTTGTTTTTGAAAAAGAAATGCAAACCCAATAAAAAGTCTTGTTTTCGAGTTTCCTTTGAGGATTAGGATTCTGGAAAAACGTATGAAGCACAGGTTTAAGATATTTGCGATTAAACTTGAAGAACAACCATGAAAGGTTGTGTTCATAAAACCATGAAAGAAATGATTTCATTTTTGAAAAAGTTCTTTTGTTTGATCTTGTAAAAACAATGAGAAGATCATTAACAAGTTTTAAGAAACAGGTAAATAAAAGAAATATTAACCTGGTTCGTTGAAGAAGAAGAAGATGAACAGTTTCTTGAAAACTTGAGAGCAAAAATGCAACAGTAGTTTTCTTGAGGAAGAAGTTGTTCGCGTAAAGGAAAAATATAAACCCAAAATGTGTTTATATAGTGAGATTAGAGAGAGAGAAAAACTAGAGCGGGAAAGTTTTTCATTATGACACGGACACGTGTTTTCATTTGATTGGCTGGTAAACGAAACGTTCAATCGTGTGTCAGAAAAAGAACGTGCCACGGCTTATCCGTTGCGATGACATCACAACTGTCCTTTCATATTTTAGGATGTCTCTGAGGTTTTGAAAACTCAGGGACACCTTTGAAAATATGAAGCACTGAATAGAAATATCAGTGCTGGTTTTAGAAATATCAAAGTATCGCTGATTAAGGAAGAGATATTCAGCGATGCAATTTGTCTTGAAATCTTGCATTCACATGCGATTGTCAGCGAGTAAGAGAGAAAACATACCTTGACATCAGCGAATCAATTATGTTCAGAGAGAGAATGATAGAATGGGTTATACAAGTTGATTTTAACCTATCGCTGATCAAATGTGAACCGCTGAAGATTTTACTCTTCAAAGTTCAGCATTCCTAGCTCGCTGATGAGAAAGTTGAACAGATCAGCTAACTGATAGTCAGTTGGGATAAAATAAAGTTCTATATCACCATTCATCACATGATCTCTGATAAAATGATACCTGATTTCGATGTGTTTTGTCTTTGAGTGTAGCACTGGATTGTTGGCTATAGCGATGGCACTTGTGCTGTCGCAATAGATTGGAATTTTCGAGAGCTGAAGGTCAGAGTCTAGTAGTTGATTTCTCATCCACAAGACCTGAGAACAACAGCTTCTAGTGGCTACATACTCAGCTTCAGCAGTTGAGGTGGACACTGAGTTTTGCTTTTTACTTGTCCAACTCACCAGCTTTCTACCCAGGAGCTGACAGCCTCCTGTGGTGCTTTTCCAATCCAATTTGCAACCTGCAAAATCACTATCTGAATAGGCGATTAGATCAAACCTTGAGTCTTTGGGATACCAAAGACCTAGGTTCGCAGTACCCTTTAGTTATCGAAAAATTCGCTTTACAGCGATCATATGAGATTCCTTAGGTTCAGCTTGATATCGTGCACACAAACAGGTTGCGTACATAATATCGGGTCGGCTAGCTGTAAGATACAAGAGAGAGCCGATCATCCCACGGTACAGCGTGACATTAACAGGTATTCCATTTGAATCCTTGTCTAGTGTCAGCGGTGGTGCCATAGGGGTTTTCATAGCTGAACTCTGAGTTAAATCGAATTTCTTCAGCATATCTTTAACATACTTTCCCTGATTAATGAAAGTTCCTTTTTTCATTTTTCTTTATCTGAAGACCAAGGAAATATGTTAGCTCACCCATCATGCTCATTTTATACTCTTCTTTCATTCTATCAGCGAAACGAGTACAAAGGTCAGGGTTAGTAGAACCAAATATAATGTCATCAACATATATCTGAACAAGAATGATATGACCTTTCACTATTCTGAAAAATAGAGTTTTGTCGATTTTACCTCGCTCAAATTGTTCAATTAGGAGAGAAGAGGATAGAGTGTCATACCATGCACGTGGAGCTTGCTTTAAGCCATAAAGTGCCTTATCCAGTTTATAAACATAACTTGGACGCTTAGGATCTGAGAATCCTGGAGGTTGTTCCACATAGACTTCTTCATTCAGCTTTCCATTTAGAAACGCTGACTTAACATCCATCTGATATACTTTGAAGTCTTTGTGTACAGCGTATGCTAAGAATAAACGAATAGATTCTAGTCTTGCTACAGGAGAAAATGTTTCTTCGTAATCTATGCCTTCCTCTTGTCTGTATCCCTGAGCAACAAGTCGAGCCTTGTTGCGGGTTACAGTTCCATGTTCGTCCAACTTGTTTCGATAGACCCATTTAGTGCCTATCACTGTCTTGTCAGTTGGTCTTCAAACAAGTTTCCAAACTTTGTTTCTTTCGAATTCAGTCAGCTCTTCTTGCATGGCGCTGACCCAGTTTGGATCTTTGAGGGCATCATCTATTTTCTTTGGTTCAATCAGAGAAATAAAGTTAACAAATAAACAAATATTACCTGCACTTCGTCGAGTCTGAACACCAGCGTTTGGATCACCAAGAATTTGATCAATTGGGTGATTTACAGTCTATCGCTGAGCAGGAGCATAAGTCGCTGACTCAAATTGAACTGGAGGGGCTGAAGATGAAGTTTCAGCAACTTCTGGAAAATCAGCCAAGAGAGGAGTAGGTGCAGATGTCATCTCATTTACTGATTGCTGACAAGTAGATGGAATGTTTGAGACATTTGGTTCAGAAGCAGGTATAGTGTTTAAAGGAACTACTGAGACCCATGTTGTTTCAGCTTCATTATTCTGCATGTTTGGGATGATAGTAGGACTATCATCTTCAACTGTATGAGTATGAGGAGTGGGAATATCTTCTGAATCACCAAGATGAGAAAACATCCATTGATTCAGTTCTTCAGTATCAGCAGACGGTTTAGAGTTTGCTGAACGGGATTCGTCAAAAGTGACGTGAATAGTTTCTTCAACAGTTTGTCTTCTTCGATTGAAGACTCTGAAGACTTTGGAGATTGAAGAATATCCAAGAAAGATTCCATCATCAGCCTTAGGATCAAACTTTCCAAGGGCATCTCTGTTGTTCAGTATGAAACACTGACATCCAAAGATGTGAAGAAAGCTAATTGAAGGCTTTCTCCCGTGAAAAAGTTCATAGGCCGTTTTATCAAATCTTTTGACTATCAGCGACCTATTTTGCATAAAACAAGCAGTGTTGACAGCTTCTGCCCAAAACTGAGTAGGCAGGTGAGAATCGCTAAGCATTGAACGTGCAGCTTCAATAATAGTTCTATTTCTTCTTTCAGCGACTCCGTTTTGTTGCGGTGTTCTCACTGAAGAAAAGTTGTGAAAAATACCCTTACTCTCAAAGAAGGAATCAAGAGAACTGTTTTTGAATTCAGTCCCCTGATCACTCCTTATTGAGCGAACGGTCAAGTTGTTCAGGGTTTCCATCTTCCGAACAAAGGTGATGAGTTCTTCAGGGGTGTCACTCTTAGAACGGAGAAACATAACCCATGTATAGCGATAGAATTCATCAACTATGACCAGCGTATATTTCTTTCCAGCGATGGATTGTTTGTTAACAGGGCCAAACAAATCCATATGGAGAAGTTGTAGAGGAGATGATACTGAGGAGACTTGCTTTGACTTAAAGCTTGCTTTGGTCTGCTTGCCTTTCTCACACGCTGAACATAAAGATTCTTTGGCGTATGAGTGCTGAGGTAGACCAGTGACTAACTCTTTTGAAGAAAGAGTGTTCAGTGTCTTAAAGTTTAGATGAGAGAGCCTCTTATGCCATAGCCAGTTAACATCAGATGAGGCTTTTGAGAAGAAACAGGAGTTCTTAGTGGTTGTTGAGTCCATATTTATTACATAAACATTTTCCAAACGATAACCGCTGAGAGCTATCTTCTCCTTTTTGTCAGCGAAAAAGCAGGATTCCTTAGTAAATATTACTTTGTTATCCTTGTGGAAAAGCTGAGTGATGCTTAGAAGATTATGCTTCAGCCCTTCAACATATGCGACTCTTCTGATGGTTGTTGTACCATTAGATAGTACACCAAACCCTCGGGTATGTCCTTTTCCGTTTCCACCAAAAGTCACAGAGGGACCCTTCTCTTCCTTGTATTCAGCGAGTAGGATTTTCTTTCCAGTCATGTGTCTAGAGCATTCGCTATCGAGATACCAGATACCCTTCTTAACCTGCATTACAAAGGAAGATTAGTTTTTCTTGGGTACCCACTTAACCATGTGTACACTTTTGTCAGTGGAAGTAGTTGAAATGGAAGGTTCAGCAGTCTTCGCAGCATTTGAAGATTCAGCTTTATCAGTCTTCACTTTGGTTAATTTCTTAACCTCAGTGGTCTTCTTTGCCTTGGGGGAAATGATCTTCACCTTAGCTATCTTTTCAGCTTTGGTGGCTGTGGGGCACTTACTAGCAATATGATCAGTAAGTCCACAGTGATAACATTTCCTATAACTAAAAATAGTTCTAGGACCATTTGCATGCTGAGCTTTAGATTTTGAATTAGAAGGACCAGCACCAAGTAAGCTATTGGTTTTTGAAGTGTGAGGAACATTTAGTTCTTCGGATTTCTTCGGAGTAGATCGCTGAATAGATCCACGCTGAATAAATCCATAGATCTTATTCTTTGAATCAGAGGGATAGTCACTGAAGCTTTAGAAGCGTTCAGCTTTGGTACGGAGGTACCCTTCTGAGGATTTTGGTTAAAAGCAATTCCTTTACCTTTGTTTTTAAAGACTGAGGTAGGTTTTGGATAAATAACTTTTTCTTTACCTTTAGAAGTTAAGGCAGAGATTTCCTCAGGGATGGGCGGTTTAGAAGAGGAACACTGAGAGGATGAAGTATCAACGACTGAGGATACAAAAGTTCCAAATAAGAGCATGGAACGATCAGTGGTTGGTTCTAGAGTATCAACTTTGTAACCAAGACCACGTTTATCACTCAGGGGAATCTGAGGCGTAATTATCTCAGTGATCTTTGTTGAGGAATTATACCATCCATCAACAGTAGCTTTTTCAGCTTTTAATGCAACGATAGCTTCTTCGTGCTCGATTTTGACTAGCTGATTTAGGTGAACTTGATCTTTAAAATCTTCTTCAATTTTAGAAAGATTTTCTATTTGAAGGTGACAGTTTTTAAGCTGTTCAGCGAGATCAAGGTTTTGATTTTCAACTACAGTTTTGCCATTCATGGCTTCATATAAACTTCTAGTAAAGAGATTGATCTTTCGAAGACTATCAGCTTCATCAATATTTGCAATATTGGTAAAGAAGGAAGGTGATACCTGAGTAGCAGAGGTTGAAGTGGAGGGAATGTCTGAACTTTCTTCCTCATCTTCAATCTTGTCCATGAGACATAGATTGGCTTGGTCATCATCTTCAGAGTCAGATGATGATTTTTCTTCATCAGAATTAGCCCAATCGTAATCAGCCATTTCTTTCTTCTTAAAGCTTTTCAGCTTTGCATCTTCTTCTTTCAACTTTTGATATCTGTCATCTCTACACCTAGGGTTAGAGGATTCTTTAGGAAAAGTTGAGTTTATCATCCTATCGTTCCATAGATTTAAACTATCTTTGGAGAATTTAGGGGATTGTATAAGAAAACAGTTGTCTATATATTTTGTGTTTGTATTGGTGGTCATTTCTACAAGTAAAGAGAAGATTAGTATAGATAAGATCTTGTTTATGAGATTAAACAAATCCGCTCTGATACCACTTGTTGGTCCCGAAGGTCTATACAAGTGTGTAGAAGGGGGGGGGGGGGGGGGGGGGGGGGGTTGAATACAAACACACAGATTTTACTTTCTAAATTGTTTATTGATAAATCATTAACAATTTACAGCTTGTTGCGGAACAAGATAAGGAATAAATCATAATCTAAACAAGTTGGAACACTAAGTTTTCTTGCACTAAGAAAGAGAAGGAAATTACTAATAATAACCTATCTCAAGATAAGAAGATGACATGACCAGAGTTAGCAAGTGCTTTAAAATGAAGTGAGGTCTTCTTCTTATATACTGCATGCATTTAATGCATGGCAGTTTATACTTTACACGTGGCAGCAGCTCATTGGTTGTTGGGTCTGACTTTAGTAGACAACCTTAGTAGCCGCATGTTTGAACAGTGTAGTATCAGAGTAGTTGTACGATTTCAGACAATAAGGAGGTTCTTTTCTGACATATCGTACGAAGTCGTGCAAGGGTGGTTAAGACAAAAGTACTTTGTACAGAGGACTTCATGATCACCTTTCGTTGAATCATAGTTTTATCATTCTATATCAGTGAATGACAAAGTTCAGCGATAGCTGAAGTCTTGTACTTGATACTTCACGTTGAGTGGACAAATCTGAGTCTTCGCTGATCCGCATCAGTTCATTATGTCCCAAAATTCGATACTACCAATTAATATGAGAAAAGGAAGGAAGATGAGAAAAAGGTAGTTACTTGCTTTAAATGTGGTAAAACGGGGCATATGGCTAGAGATTGCAAAATCAAAGTGGCTCGTGACTCATCTTATTACAAGAAGAAGTTGGAATTGGCCGAGAAGAAGGAGAATGGAACAACCTTTCTTGTTGAAGAAGAATACTTCTTGGATTATTCTGATGATGAAACCCAGAATGAGGAAACGGCCGATTTCTGCTTTATTGGAGATGATGCAAGTGATGATGAGGTGGATGATCAAGAGAGCTCAAGCGATGAATCTGAGGTACCTTCTAAGTTTGATTATGACTTTCTTTTATCTCAAATGAACATGATCGTAAATGCTATTCGTACGCTTCGTTCAAAACTTATTTCTGAAAAAGAAATTAATAATGATCAATCAAAATCAATTAAAAAGCTTAATGAAAATCTTCAAGATGAAAAGATGATTTTGGTTGGCACAAAAGATAAAATGCAAAAGAAAATAGAAGAACTAGAAGAGACAAACAGATCGTGTATTGAATCTTTGAAGACTATGACCGAAATGAAAGATACTTTTTCTGATAAAATTTCAGAATTAGAAGAGAAATTATATGTAAGAGGTCAATCGGAACAAACAGTTTATTTAAATAAACCAAGGAGTTATACTTCTATAAAGGAGAAATGGGGACTCGGATTTGAAAATCCACATTTTTTAGATGAGGCTAAAACGAAAGTTCCTACTTTATATGAATTTGATTTTTTACATCTTGCTAGATATGCTCCTCAATTTAAGATTAATTGGACAAATGATGAGGAAGTTTCAAAAATAGAAGAAGAGAAAAGGAAATTTACTACTAAAATGCAACTTCCATTTGTTTATACTCGTGAAAATGCGAAGTACACTTCTAAGTCTAAAAATTCTAACAAAGATTCTCTATCAAACGATTATTTTGATATATATGCTATATTAACTAACAAGGAGAATAAATCCGAAGTATTGTATGTTACTAAAAGATATATTCCTCCTTTAGTATTAGAAGCTAAAATTGTTAGTCTTGAAAATAAAATCGTTGATCTTGAATCTAAGTTAGAAATTTTAAATAAAAGAAATGTACAAGCAGATTCTAAAGATGATAAAATGGATGTTGATCAAAACCAAAATTTTTCCTCTTCTAATATTGAAACTGAATCTGAGACCAATAAATCTGAAAATGAGAAAGAAGATAACTCCGAGGAAAAAGAGAAGGAAACTGTTTCAAAGATTGATGTTTTAAATAAAATTCTCTCTTCTGAATCTGTAATTAAATCGGAGAAAATATATGATACTTTTACGATAAATACAAATTTTTATAATTCTAATTGTCCTAAAAGAAGAAAGTCAAAGAATCAAACCCCTATTTCTGAAAATGTCTCTCATTCTTCTTCTTCTACTTTTTCAGATAGGGTTGTGAACAAGCGGCGAAAGCAAATCTGGAAAATCAAAAGCACACCTCTAGAATTTTCAACAACTGACTCGAGTGACATAGATGAAAATGTTTGTAATAAGAATTCATTTGCTTGTAATAATAAGAATTGTAATAATTCTTTGCGTTATTCAATAAAGCAAATGATTCAAATTGCAAATGATGGTTTGTGTTACTCATCAAGTTGTGATTCTGGTGGTAATTTTTATAATTCCGATTCTGATTTTGTTCACGATTCGTTTTATAATTCACATGCATATTATAAAAATAAAGACTTTAAAAAGAAAAGGACTAACAAGAAAGGACCCAAATCTATATGGGTACCTAAATCTGTTTGATGTGCTTACTTGCAGCCAAGTCGTTTGTGGTATCTTGATTCTGGATGCACCAAACATATGACTGGAAATAAGTCTTTATTATCTAACTTTAAAGAAAAGTCATGTGGACGTGTCAAGTTTGGTAATTGCGCAACATCACCCATTCTTGGATATGGAGATCTCGTTCAAGGAAACATCATAGTGAAAAGAGTGAGCTATGTTGAAGGTCTAAGCCACAATTTATTCAGCATTGGACAGTTTTACGACAAAGATTTAGAAGTCAGTTTCAAGTCCAAAAGAGTTGATGTGAAGAATGACAACGGAAAAGAGTTATTAGTTGGAAGTAGGAAATCCAATTTATACACCATTGATTTCTCAACTATTAACACCCCTTCGGATATCTGTCTTTTGTCAAAAGCAACAACACAACAACACAACAAAGCTGGCTATGGCATAGAAAACTGGCTCATCTCAACTTTCGATACATGGATAAGTTAGCCAAAAATGAATTGGTTCGAGGTCTTCCATCACTGAGATTTGAAAAAGATCATCTCTGTCAAGATTGTGAAAAGGGCAAAATGAAGAAAGTTCCTCATAAGCCGAAACCTGATTTCTGCACGAAGGATATTCTTGATATTTTACATGTTGACTTGTGTAGGCCAATGAAGACTAAAAGTATTGGGAAGAAAAGGTACGTGTTGGTGGTTGTAACAACCCCAATCCCATAACATACATCATAATACATAACATTCATACATATCATTGATTTACAACAAAAGTTACATAACAAACCAAGTACGGTCTCATTAGTCTTGACACTACAAAATATATAAAAGCTTCCTAATCAACATCCATCAAAAGCTTCCTACACTTCATCCTCTCCTGCCGATCCTTAACCTGGAAAACATATTTTTGAAAACAAAATGAGGGTTAGACCAAACGGGTCTAGTGAGTTAATCCCGGTCCTTTCCAAAATCATTATAAAACCTTTTATGTAAATCCTTTGTATCAAAATAGTTTAGATAAACCGTTGGTAATTCTTTCGTAAAATATAAACATACCACACATATTTAAATACCAATCCAGACTCGTGCATCGTGTACATCTCATTCACCTTATTCCTCCACAAATGGCCATATTAGTTGGTAGCAAGCCAACTAATAAATCAACAACCGGTCCGCTCACCGGAACCCGGCTACCCGTCGGTCCGCACACCGGAACCCGACTACTCACCGGTCCGCACACCGGAACTCGGCTACACACCGGTCCGCACACCGGAACCCGGCAACAAGTGCACTCGTGTAGTGCAAAGCTTATATAAATACAATATATATCTCATTACATCATATTGTCATTTATATACACATAATCATATTCCTACCACATAATCATCTCATATATATATATATATATATATATATATGTATGTATTCCAGTTCAAAAACGTTTTAAAGCAAAACTCACCTGAATGCTTACAATATGCTTCCAAACCTTTCTCCGAGCTATCCGATCCTTTATCCAAAATTCTCAGAATCTGAAACCATTTACATACAAATATCTCCTTACCAACTTATGTATAAGACTTACTAGCAGGTTATGGACTCTAGATACATCTACATAACTCTTATCCTCAAAATTACCCAAACAGCCAAGTTATCCGGAAACCTCAAAGTATCCGGACAACTTTCCGGACAACACAAAGAATCCGGACAACTTAACTTTTCCGGACACCACAACCATCCGGACGACATCCGGATACCAAAGTAACCCGGACACTATCCGGTATCTCATTTCATCCGGAAAACATAAGAAAGGAGGAACTTACCCGGATAAAACCCTGTCCGGACACCTTCAGAAAGTCATCCGGACACCATCGACATAACCACCCGGACACCCCCAACAGAACTATCCGGACACATTCATACTGTGTCCGGACACCTCTGTCGGTTCTTCCTATTTTACCCAGAAATCGACAGAAATTCATACCAGTTCGATTCTATTGATTCTAATCCGACAGAAACCATTTACCAACCATTACAAACATAAATTGCAAAGGAAACATACCTGTAATCTCTTCCAAACTCACCAAATGATGCCTTAGCCTAGCTTTCTTCCTTTTTCTCTCTATTCTCTCAAAACACACACAAACACACACTTGAAATCTGAATAATGAAAATATCTGAAGTCTAAAGAGATAATATCTAACCCTATTTACCTTTTAGCCCTTAAACTATTCAACAATGACCCAAACACCCTTAACTTATAAACTTATCCAAACTTTCCCTAAATAGAAACTTTAAAGTTAAATAAACTTAACGGAATTAGATTTTTAACTAACGGATTTACCCGGGGTATTACAGTGGTGGTTGATGATTACTCACGATATACTTGGGTGAAGTTTCTGAAGTCAAAAGATGAAACTCCAGCGATCCTTATCAACCTCATCAAAACCATTCAGACTAATAAGCAAAAGGCAGTGAAAGTCGTCATATCCGACAACGGTACTGAATTCAAGAACAGTGTTCTACAAGCGTTATATGAAGAAAATGGTATTACTCAACAATTTTTTGCCGCAAGAACTCCTCAACAAAACGGTATTGTGGAGAGACGAAATAGAACCTTGGTTGAAGTTGCTCGTACTATGCTTGCTTATTCCGGTCTTCCTTTATCTCATTGGGCTGAGGCAGTATCTACAGCATGTCACACACAAAACAGGTCTATCCTTCATCGACGATTCAACAAAACTCCTTATGAGCTTATGAATGGCATCAAACCGAATGTCAAATATTTCCGAGCTTTTGGGTGCAAATGTTTTGTGTTGAATGATCGGGAAAATCTGAACAAGTTCAGTCCAAAAGCAGATGAAGGAATTTTTCTTGGTTATGCTCTTACTTCAGCCGCATACAGAGTGTATCTATCTTCAGCTAGAAAGGTGGTGGAAAGCGTAAATGTCAAATTTGATGAATCTGAAGAGATGGTTTCCAGCCAAACAGGACCAGAACCTGATTTAACAGGAATTTTAGCTTCTGGACAAACCGGTTCAGAACCTGTTCCACAATCAACAACTCAGATCCGAATTTGATTTCTAATACACTTTCTGATCTTGATTTATTATTTGAGTATTTTTATAATGATGTGCCTCCTACTAATACTGATGTTATTTCTAATGTGTCAAATCAGGAAACTGTGAATGCATCCACTTCTAATTCCGCTGCAACTAACTCTGTCATTGATGTAGTTCCAGTCGTTCCTGAACACGAGGCAACTGTTCCTGAAAATCAAACAGTGGTTACTGAAGTACCATAAGTGATTCCTGAAGTTGTGGAGCCAGTGACAAACGATGAATTCAATTCACCACAGACTCAAGAAGAAACTGATGTTGTTCAACCTAATGAAGGAGTGATCCAAAATCCGATTGTTGATCATCCGTCAGTTCCAGAATCTGAATCTGAGAGTGTCGTTGAGTTATCTCCTCCAACTCCAGAAGTGATACATGTTTCTTCAAGCGAAGCAGAAATACCTGAACCTCTTTCTCAAGTTTTGGAAAGTATTCAAGAGAGCGTTGATCCTCTCCCTCACACAGCAAAATGGACACAAGCACATCCAATTCATCAAATCATTGGTGATCCATCTTCAAGTGTTTCTACAAGATCCAAGTCCGCGACTCCAAATGAATGCTTATTTGCTTGTTTTTTAAGCAATGTTGAACCTTCGAAGGTATCTGAAGCATTGAATGATCTGGATTGGATTATTGCTATGCAGGAAGAGCTAAATCAGTTTGAAGCATTGAAGGTGTGGAGACTTGTCCCAAGGCCGAAAGGAAAAAGCATAATTGGCACTAAGTGGATTTTCAAGAACAAAAAGGATAAAGATGGTATTGTTGTGAGAAATAAAGCTCGTTTGGTAGCGAAGGGTTATCGACAACAAGAAGGTATAGATTACAATGAGACATACGCGCCGGTTGCAAGATTAGAAGCTATCAGAATGTTTCTTGCTTTTGCAGCTTATCGAGACTTTACCGTATATCAGATGGATGTCAAGACAGCTTTTCTGTATGGGGGACTTAAAGAAGAAGTTTATGTATCTCAACCAGAGGGGTTTATTGATCAAGATAAACCTGATTTTTTGTATCGTCTTGATAAGGCATTGTATGGTCTGAAACAAGCACCGCGCGCGTGGTACGACGAATTATCAACCTTTTTGCTAGAATCCGGATTTATCAAGGGAGCTATTGACACAACTTTATTCATTTATCGTGAAAATCATGATATCTGCTTAGTACAAATTTATGTAGATGATATTATTTTTGGTGCTACTAACAAATCCTTAAGTACATGGTTTTCTGATCTCATGACTTCCAGGTTTAAAATGAGCATGATGGGGGAAATTAATTTCTTCCTTGGACTTCAAGTCAAGCAATTACCTGATGGAATCTTTATCAACCAGTCAAAGTATGTGTAACATCCGGCAAAAAGGTCGAACTTCCAGGTTAGCGTCATTATACCTTTACTAATGTTAATAGAGGGAAAATACCCTGATAGGACCCATTCAGGATAAATTAAAGCGAAGATTCGTTAGAATTTCCGGTAGTTGCTGAAAAGACCCGGTTTCGACCCGCGACTTACTGAAACACCTTATGTAATGCCAAAATGCTTCAATTAACATGTAACCTATATAAAAATATAGGATTTTACTTCCATATAAACTTTTCATTTTTATGAGATTTAATAAAAATAAGAAGGTATTTTTGGAGTTTGCATTGCAAATTTTTATAAAAAAAAATATATGCAATGGGTTGGAGGCCCATGTAGGGGCCGGCCACCCCCTCCCCAAAACCCCTCTCTTTGTTTCAATTTGATTCATTTTCAAACTTTGCAACCATTCATCTTCCTCTCTCTCTCTCTCTCACTCTAGTGTTTCACACCTTTCTTCTCTTCATCACTTCCATCATAGCATCTTCAAATTCTAGCAAAAACTCCAGCCCTAAATCTAGTATTCAAAGCAAAAGATTCAAAGTTTGAAGTACTTGCAACATCTTCCCAAGGTAAGAACTTCAAACTAGTGTTGTTCATATTTTTTTGGCACCTTTTATGCTATTTCTTACATTGTTCTACACCTTTATCTTGTTCAAATGGATGAACTCTTTTTCTTGTTCTAGAAGTGAGATAAAACACCAAGGACATGAGAAATGTCCATAAAGTGGTGAAAATCTATGAACTTCCATCATGAACTTAAGAAAAATGAGCAAAATCATCAAAAAAAAACGTGGTTTTTCTTCTTGTACTAGAATCTGAGTTTGTAGACCTTTGCATGCACATTTTATTTTAAGTCTTGGGTAATTTCTTGCAAAATCATGTCATATGATGTTGGGATTAAATCCTTAACAAAGGAACCCACATCTATGAATGTTAGAAGGCTTAAAAATGTGATTTTCTTAAGAATGTTAGAGTTTTAAGAATCTGGCAGATTTGTTGCATGTGCTTAGGACGACCATATCTTGGTCAACTCATGTCCAAAATTCCTCATTTTTCTTCTGGAGTAAGGTTTAATGAGTTAGGGTTCAAACCCAACTGGTCTCATAAGAAAATATTGAGATTTAAGCTTTCAACTCCTTAGGACTAATTTGGTGTGCAGCAGATGGTCGGCCAGATTTTTAGGTCACAATATTTTACTTATAACTCTTTGTAGAATCCATGAAAAAATCTCATTTTTCTTCTGGAAGTTCCCCATATGAGTTAGGGTTCACATGCACTTGGTCTCATTCAAAAATATGGAGTTTTGGTCACTTAAATATTTTATACAAGTCAAGTATGCCAAGCTGTCCAAGATTGGCAGATTGGTACATGCAGCTTCAATCGTCCATGACTCACTCAAAACCTATCAAAAGTTTGAGAGTCTTTTTCCATGAGATACCTTTTTGTGTTAGGTTTCCAAAGCATGTAAAAACTCTGAAAAATATTGAGTTTTGACCCTCCAAAAGTCTGTTTTCCCAGAAGGGTGCAATCTGTTTTAGGCTCTGTGTTACACAAATTAATAAAAATTATTTGGACCCCTTAAACACCCCCAAAATTTATGAAATTTGGTCAAAATAACCTTAACTCAGTATATTACCACATATAAAAATAATTAGGTAAAAATGTCATTCTGAAAGTTTGGTAGAATAGTCATTTTTGGAGTATAAAGTTTATGTCAGCTTAAGCATTTTGTAAAGTGTTGGATTTTTATTATAACTCTTTATACGATTAAAACATATTGAACAATGCTAAATTCTTCATTTCAACTTGAATACTAAAGAAAAGGCATTACACAAGATATGGATTAAGTTAGTTAGGTATAACCTTGAGTTAGCTATGAAGGACTTATAGAAATTGTTTGTCGTATAGGGAGCCCGTAAAGCGGTTAAGCGAGCAAGCTACCACTACTTCGCCACTACGCTATAAGGTGAGCATTCACGGCCCCTTTTTACTTGTTTAAATGTTTGGGGTGAAAAGCATGCTATAGTTTTAAACTTCAAATGATTCATGATATTAAATTATGAATATACTTGATTTGGGAAATGAGTACTAATGAATGAACAAAATTACATAAGTGACAAAGATATGTTGAGTTGTAATGGAAATGTTAAGTCCCCAATTGGTACACTACTTATTAACTTATAAGCCGTTGATACTTGTGGATAGCGCTATTTGGTTTGACAAACCCACCTTGGACTGACGAGTAGGGGTGCACTTTATCAGTCAATAATGTTCTACTCATGTGGCCAACATACCACCTCTGAGGTAGTTCGCGGGGCGTAGGTTGTCGGAAGGCTTAGTAGTGGCTCAACACTTATATATCTTGCAAAAGTTATTCATTCTAAATTTGTACTCATGAATTTCAAACTTAAAGCTCGTCGTGAACAAACGATTCACGAAAGAAATCTTTGGATGAAAACTGTTGGATATATGGAAAACCTGTGAACTCACCAACTCTTTGTAGTTGACCCTTTTGTTTTAAACATGCTTTTCAGGGACTAAGAAGGTAAATGACAAGGTTTAAATTAGCATGCATGACGACATCAACCGAGACTCTTCTTTTGACATATTCTGTTTTAAAAAAAACGCTATTTCGGGTTGCATGTAAATTATGGATTGTAAACCTTTAACCTTAATTTTTGAAACTTTGAAATGTAATACTTTATGTAATGGTATGGTTGGTGTTGTTTATTTCCTAATGCTATGAAACTTTAGCTGTCGCGTCTCGTGTTTCCGCTTTAGCGGGGTGTGACAGATTTGGTATCAGAGCCTAAGGTTATAGAGAATGCCGGCTTTCTTATGGAAACCACAAACTATAACCCAACTATAACGCAAATTATTTTCAAAACGGTTTTCGAAATGACTTTCAAAAATTGAAAGCGTATTACTAATATAACTAAGATGAGTGTCACATTATTATACCTCAATTAAACAAAGCCTGATCACCTATGTTTAATTTAGGAATATATAATGGGGGACTTGGATTGGTTATATTAAAGGTATGCTTAAAATGAATTTCCCACTTAAACATGGAAAGCATGATTTTGTGTGAGTCTGCATAAACATTGCATATCATGAGCATTACATTAGAACACTTAGTAATCAAATATGTTACTATCGCAGCTTACAATGTCGTCCACTTCCACTCCTACCGAGCACTCTTACTCGGCTGACCCCTCAGGCTATATTACTAGCCGACCTAGGGGCAATGCATCTGTTGGAGTAGAGAGAGACCCATATGAGGGCGACCGTGAAGTAAACAGTGCACCACCCACTCAATCCCCTCCGCCTACACTTCGAGGACCGAGAGTAAGAACCACGGCTAGAAAAAGTGTTCCATTGCCTAGGTGTGTGAGTTTCACCCACCCACCGAGATTCGAAGGAGAGTCCTCCCGACCGGGAGTGCGGTACGGAAACCCCCAGATGGTGACCGGGGTACCAGTGGCTCACCCTTCCGGCATGACTGCCCAGGAAAGTCAGTGGGCCCTGATGATGTCGCAAGATGTGCAACTTCATAAAGAGAGATTGGACCAACAACATCAACACTTGAATGGAATAATGGAGGTTCTAAAATCCCATAGTGAGGTCTCGAACCGAACTATGGAGGTCATCGCCTTCACCCGAAGGGAAGTGAGGACCCTACATATGTACTTAGCTTGGGTGATAGGAGCTTTGGTGTTGATGATGGGACTGCTGATTTGGGCATTGATGCGTTAGGGGACCACTAATTGTGAAGCTTTTGGGATTAATTAAACTTAAACTCATATTTTATTTTATTTTTGGGGCATGTAGTCGTTAATTCAAACATCAAATGTTTTGTTAATTGTTTCTTTTGGGAATTAAATGTTTACGGCTTATGAATGAAATGTTGGTTGATGCTTATATATCTCAAGTGCTTTTAAAATATGATTATGAAATCATGGCATATTGTTATGACAATACGTGTAGATAATAATGATGGTATGCATGAAGTAGTACCATAACTTCGATTAACATAACAAGTAGGAAGTGTAACCAAATAACAGTAATGGTGACCCTGTGACTAAATCCTTAAATAAAATCATACCTGTAGGACTATGCCTCCAAGGAGAGAGAATCCTGAAATAGCACGGCTCGTGTCCGAGCAAATCTTGGCCGCACTTCCAAACATCGTTAGCCAAGTAGCCGCTGGTCTAAACGCTAATCCAGGAAACAACGCGGGAACAAATGGAAATAGGGAATGCACGTACAAGGCTTTTAGGGCCTGTAACCCTAAGGAATTCCATGGAACTGAAGGAGCTGTTGGATTACTGACATGGATTGAGGGTATGGAATCCGTTCTCCACATCAGTAAGTGCACCGAAGGGTATAAGGTAGAGTTTGCTGCTTGCCTGCTGCAAGGCCGAGCATTGACCTGGTGGAACACACAAGTGCAAACCCGTAGACGGGAAGCTGCTTACAACCTTACGTGGGAAGAGTTCAAAAAGCTACTCAAGGGAGAGTATTGCCCGAGAAGTGAAATACAGAAGTTGGAAGCGGAACTCTGGCATCATGAAATGGTAGGGAAGAACATAGACGCCTACACCGCCCGTTTCCATGAGTTAGCAAAGTTAGTGCCACATCTAGTAACGCCCGAGGAGAACCGAATCGAAAGATACATCTGGGGTTTAGCTCCTGAAATTCACGGGAATGTTACCTCGGCAGAACCATCAACACTCCAAGATGCGGTGAACCTAGCAACTAAGCTCACCAACAATGACATTCGGCCAGGGACATTCACAATTGACAATGCCAAGGGAAAGAGGAAGATGGAAGAACCCTCGAAAAAGCAATTTGGCGAAAAGTTTGGTAAGAACCAAAAAATGATGGGAAACTTTGGAGTCCAGACTCAGATGGCGGAGAAAGACAAGGGAACCTATCCCAGGTGTGATAAATGCAACAACCGCCACGGTGGAAGATGCATTATTTGCCTCAAATGCAATAAGGGAGGCCATTTTGCTAAGGATTGCAGAAGTGGAGGGAGACGAACCTGTCACGAGTGTGGAAGCCCAGATCACTTTCGAAACACATGTCCGAGACTGAACCAAGCACGACCAGTCAATCAGGCACGACCAGTCCATCAAGGGAATCAAGGAGGTCAGGCACGAGGTCCAGTGTTCGTGATTGGGGTAGATGAAGCAAGACGAAACCCGGATGTAGTCACAGGTACGTTTCTCTTGAATAATCATCATGCATCTGTGTTATTTGATTCTGGAGCGGATAAGAGTTTTGTATCGTTAGACTTTAGGTCAAAATTAAACTCGAGAACCCGAAAGTTGGAAGAGATATATGTTATTGAATTTGCTAATGGACAGGAAGTTAGGGCCAGAGATGTAATTAAAAATTGTACCCTTAAACTGGCGGGAAAGGATTTTAGCATAGATTTAATCCCAATCAAACTAGGAAGCTTCGATATAGTCGTAGGTATGGATTGGTTATCGAGAAATCGCGCTGAAATCGTTTGCTCCGAAAAGGTCGTCCGAATACCACAAACCGAAGGAAGAGTACTTGAAATACAGGGAGAAAACTCCGGGAAAAATTTCAAAATAGTGTCGTGTATGAAGATGCAGAAATATTTGCGGAAAGATTGTGTTGCGTTTCTGACATACGTGGTGGATAAGGAGATCAAAGAGAAGAATATTCAAGACTTTCCGATAGTACGAGATTTTCCCGAGGTATTCCCAGATGAATTACCTGGATTACCCCCACCAAGACAAGTTGAATTTCATATCGACTTAATTCCGGGAGCGGCACCCGTGGCGAAATCACCTTACCGGTTAGCACCTTCGAAAATGCAGGAGTTGTCAGGCCAACTCCAAGAGCTACTCAATAAAGGATTCATCAGACCCAGCTCTTCACCCTGGGGAGCTCCAGTGTTATTCGCTAAAAAGAAGGATGGTTCTTTTCGAATGTGCATCGACTACAGGGAACTTAACAAGATGACCATCAAGAACCGATATCCCCTTCCTCGAATCGATGACCTGTTCGACTAACTTCAAGGCGCTACGTACTTTTCAAAGATCGACCTTCGGTCCGGATACCATCAAATGAGAGTTCGTGAGGAGGACATTCCTAAGACAGCGTTTAGGACTCGATATGGACACTATGAATTCCTAGTCATGCCTTTTGGACTGACAAACACTCCAGTAGTCTTTATGGACCTAATGAACAGAGTATGCCGACCATACTTGGACAAATTCGTAATTGTGTTCATAGATGATATATTAATTTATTCGCAAAGCAAGAAGGAGCATGAGCAACATTTAAAGCAAATACTAGAACTGCTCAGAGACCAGAAGCTGTATGCTAAACTTTCCAAATGCGAATTTTGGATTTGTGAAGTGCAATTTCTTGGGCATGTGGTTAATGAAGAGGGAATTCATGTTGATCCGGCCAAAATAGAAGCCATCAAGAAGTGGGAAGTCCCAATGACTCCGACAGAAATTCGTTCGTTTCTCGGCTTAGCTGGTTACTATCGGCGTTTCATTTCAAATTTCTCCAAAATTGCGCAACCATTGATGGCATTAACCCAAAAGGATAAGAAGTTCGATTGGGGAGAAAAACAAGAGGAAGCTTTTCAGACGCTTAAACATAAGTTATGCAATGCACCAATCTTAGCCTTACCAGAAGGTGCAGACAATTTTGTTGTGTACTGCGATGCCTCACACCAAGGGTTGGGGTGTGTGCTAATGCAAAAAGACAAGGTTATTGCCTACGCATCAAGGCAACTTAAAGTTCATGAAAAGAATTATACCACCCATGATTTGGAACTAGGAGCCGTAGTGTTCGCACTCAAATTTTGGAGACATTACCTCTACGGCACTAAATGTACCGTCTTTACCGATCACAAGAGCCTGCAACACATTTTTGATCAGAAAATGCTGAATATGAGACAACGGAGATGGGTTGAACTGCTTAGCGACTACGATTGCGAGATAAAGTACCACCCAGGCAAAGCTAATGTTGTAGCTGATGCTTTAAGCCGGAAAGAGAGGGTGAAGCCATCGAGGGCAAGAGCCATGGGAATGATGGTTCGAACGAGTCTTAAGAACCAAATCCTCGAAGCTCAAGAAGAAGCATTAAAAGAGGAGAATTTGAAAAACGAAACCCTGCATCATTTGGAAAAGGAATTTGAAACACAATCAGACGGGGTGCGTTACTTCCGAAATAAAGTTTAGGTACCTAAGGTCGTCAATCTGCGAGCAGTAATCTTGGTGAAGCCCATAAATCAAGATATTCAATTCACCCCGGAGCCGATAAGATGTACAAGGATCTGAAGGAATACTATTGGTGGCCAGGGATGAAGAAAGATGTTGCTTTGTATGTAAGCAAATGCCAAACTTGTGCACTGGTTAAGGCTGAACATCAGAAACCATCAGGTCTTCTTCAGCAACCTGAGATTCCCGAATGGAAATGGGAACAAATAAGCATGGATTTCATAACTAAGTTACCCAGAACAAGGAAAGGACATGATTCAATCTGGGTTATATTGGATCGGCTTACGAAATCTGCACATTTTCTGCCTATTCGGGAAGACTTCAAGGGGGAAAAGCTTGCTCAAATTTATATCAACGAGATCGTTATGCGTCATGGAGTACCTACTGCCATAATCTCGGACAGGGATAGTCGTTTTACGTCACGCTTTTGGCGATCAGTCCAGAAAGCGTTGGGCACGCGTTTGGACTTGAGCACGGCCTACCACCCGCAGACGGACGGTCAGACAGAAAGAACTATACAAACACTGGAAGACATGCTGCGAGCCTGTGTAATAGATTTTGGGGGAAGTTGGGATACTCATTTACCGCTAGTCGAATTCTCTTACAACAATAGCTACCATACCAGCCTAAAGTGCGCGCCGTACGAAGCCTTATATGGACGCAAGTGTAGATTCCCACTCAGCTGGTTGGAGGCCGGTAACAGACAGCTGATAAGACCCGACATAATTCAGGAGACCACGGACAAGATCGTAACCATTCAGGAAAGACTGAAAGTAGCCAGAACTCGTCAGAAGAGTTATGCAGATAATCGCAGGAAGCCATTGGAATTTCAGGTGGGCGATAAAGTACTACCCAAGGTATCACCATGGAAAGGTTTGGTACGATTTGGGAAGAGAGGCAAGTTAAGTCCAAGATATATCGGCCCATTTGAGATACTGGAAAGGATTGGACCAGTAGCATATAAACTCAAGTTACCACAAGAGTTAAGAGCCATTCACGACACATTCCATGTGTCAAATCTTAAGAAATGCCTATCGGATGAATCGTTGGTTCTACCGGTGGACGAAATACAAGTGAATGAGCAGTTACGCTTTATAGAGGAACCCGTTGAAATACTTGACCGAGATGTTAAGCGGTTAAGACGTAGCAAGATCCCGATCGTAAAAGTTCGATGGAATGCAAGGCATGGACCTGAGAATGTCAGCCATTAAATTTCGGGACGAAATTCCTTTAACGGGGGAAAACTGTAACATCCGGCAAAAAGGTCGAACTTCCAGGTTAGCGTCATTATACATTTACTAATGTTAATAGAGGGAAAATGCCGTGATAGGACCCATTCAGGATAAATTAAAGCGAAGATTCGTTAGAATTTCCGGTAGTTGCTGAAAAGACCCGGTTTCGACCCGCGACTAACTGAAACACCTTATGTAATGCCAAAATGCTTCAATTAACATGTAACCTATATAAAAATATAGGATTTTACTTCCATATAAACTTTTCATTTTTATGAGATTTAATAAAAATAAGAAGGTATTTTTGGAGTTTGCATTGCAAATTTTTATAAAAAAAAATATATGCAATGGGTTGGGGGCCCATGTAGGGGCCGGCCACCCCCTCCCCAAAACCCCTCTCTTTGTTTCAATTTGATTCATTTTCAAACTTTGCAACCATTCATCTTCCTCTCTCTCTCTCTCTCTCACACACACTCTAGTGTTTCACACCTTTCTTCTCTTCATCACTTCCATCATAGCATCTTCAAATTCCAGCAAAAACTCCAGCCCTAAATCTAGTATTCAAAGCAAAAGATTTAAAGTTTGAAGTACTTGCAACATCTTCCCAAGATAAGAACTTCAAACTAGTGTTGTTCATATTTTTTTGGCACCTTTTATGCTATTTCTTACATTGTTCTACACCTTTATCTTGTTCAAATGGATGAACTCTTTTTCTTGTTCTAGAAGTGAGATAAAACACCAAGGACATGAGAAATGTCCATAAAGTGGTGAAAATCTATGAACTTCCATCATGAACTTAAGAAAAATGAGCAAAATCATCAAAAAAAACGTGGTTTTTCTTCTTGTACTAGAATCTGAGTTTGTAGACCTTTGCACGCACATTTTATTTTAAGTCTTGGGTATTTTCTTGCAAAATCATGTCATATGATGTTGGGATTAAATCCTTAACAAAGGAACCCACATCTATGAATGTTAGAAGGCTTAAAAATGTGATTTTCTTAAGAATGTTAGAGTTTTAAGAATCTGGAAGATTTGTTGCATGTGCTTAGGACGACCATATCTTGGTCAAATCATGTCCAAAATTCCTCATTTTTCTTCTGGAGTAAGGTTTAATGAGTTAGGGTTCAAACCCAACTGGTCTCATAAGAAAATATTGAGATTTAAGCTTTCAACTCCTTAGGACTAATTTGGTGTGCAGCAGATGGTCGGCCAGATTTTTAGGTCACAATATTTTACTTATAACTCTTTGTAGAATCCATGAAAATTTCTCATTTTCCTTCTGGAAGTTCCCCATATGAGTTAGGGTTGACATGCACTTGGTCTCATTCAAAAATATGGAGTTTTGGTCACTTAAATATTTTATACAAGTCAAGTGTGCCAAGCTGTCCAAGATTGGCAGATTGGTACATGCAGCTTCAATCGTCCATGACTCACTCAAAACTTATCAAAAGTTTGAGAATCCTTTTCCATGAGATACCTTTATGTGTTAGGTTTCCAAAGCATGTAAAAACTCTGAAAACAACTGAGTTTTGACCTTCCAAAAGTCTGTTTTCCCAGAAGGGTTCAATCTGTTTTAGGCTCTGTGTTACACAAATTAATAAAAATTATTTGGACCCCTTAAACACCCCCATATTTTATGAAATTTGGTCAAAATAACCTTAACTCAGTATATTACCACATATAAAAAAAATTAGGTAAATTTGTCATTCTGAAAGTGTGGTAGAATAGTCATTTTTGGAGTACAAAGTTTATGTCAGCTTAAGCATTTTGTAAAGTGTTGGATTTTTATTATAACTCTTTATACATATGATTAAAACATATTGAACAATGCTAAATTCTTCATTTCAACTTGAATACTAAAGCAAAGGCATTACACAAGATATGGATTAAGTTAGTTAGGTATAACCTTGAGTTAGCTATGAAGGACTTATAGAAATTGTTTGTCGTATAGGGAGCCCGTAAAGCGGTTAAGCGAGCAAGCTACCACTACTTCGCGACTACGCTATAAGGTGAGCATTCACGGCCCCTTTTTACTTGTTTAAATGTTTGGGGTGAAAAGCATGCTATATTTTTAAACTTCAAATGATTCATGATATTAAATTATGAATATACTTGATTTGGGAAATGAGTACTAATGAATGAACAAAATTACATAAGTGACAAAGATATGTTGAGTTGTAATGGAAATGTTAAGTCCCCAATTGGTACACTACTTATTAACTTATAAGTCGTTGATACTTGTGGATAGCGCTATTTGGTTTGACAAACCCACCTTGGATTGACGAGTAGGGGTGCACTTTATCAGTCAATAATGTTCTACTCATGTGGCCAACATACCACCTCTGAGGTAGTTCGCGGGGCGTAGGTTGTCGGAAGGCTTAGTAGTGGCTCAACACTTATATATCTTGCAAAAGTTATTCATTGTAAATTTTTACTCATGAATTTCAAACTTAAAGCTCGTCGTGAACAAACGATTCAGGAAAGAAATCTTTGGATGAAAACTGTTGGATATATGGAAAACCTGTGAACTCACCAACTCTTTGTAGTTGACCCTTTTGTTTTAAACATGCTTTTCAGGTACTAAGAAGGTAAATGACAAGGTTTAAATTAGCATGCATGACGACATCAACCGAGACTCTTCTTTTGACATATTATGTTTTAAAAAAAACGCTATTTCGGGTTGCATGTAAATTATGGATTGTAAACCTTTAACCTTAATTTTTGAAACTTTGAAATGTAATACTTTATGTAATGGTATGGTTGGTGTTGTTTATTTCCTAATGCTATGAAACTTTAGCTGTTGCGTCTCGTGTTTCCGCTTTAGCGGGGTGTGACAGTATGTCTTTGATATTTTGAAGAAATTCAAAATGGATAAGAGCACTACAATTCGCACTCCGATGGCTCATGGTGCAAAGCTTGGTTTAGATCCAGATGGTAAAGAAGTTGATGTTCGAGAATACCGAGGAATGATTGGTTCGTTAATGTACTTAACAGCTAGTAGGCCAGACATCATGTTTTCTACATGTTTGTGTGCCAGATTTCAAGCAAAACCCAAAGAATCTCATCGGATGGCAGTCAAGCGAATTTTTATATATCTGAAAGGAACTCCATATTTAGGTTTGTGGTATCCAAAGAGTTCAGCTTATAAACTAACTGCTTATTCTGATGCAAATTATGGTGGAAGTCAACTGGACCGGAAAAGTACATCGGGTCATGTACAATTACTAGGAGATAGGCTGATTAGTTGGGCGTCAAAGAAACAGAACTGTGTATCCATTTCAACGGCTGAAGCTGAATACGTGGCCGCCGCCAGTTGCTGTTCTCAGGTTCTTTGGATGAAGACACAGTTACAAGATTATGGTTTGCTGTACAAGACCATACCGATCTATTGTGATAGCAAATCAGCAATCGCCATCTCAGTCAATCCGGTTCGGCACACAAAAACTAAACACATCGACATGCGATATCATCTCATAAAACATCATGTGGAGAACGGTACAATCGAATTATATGTAACATTCTGAATTTTCATCAATAGTATTTTAATGAGGATTGGGATGTATTTGTATTTTAGTTTAAAACCTTGAATTATGTGGTAATTTATAATTCAATAGGGTTTAAAGTTTGGGGTTATTTTTGGAAATAATGAAACTTGGAGGTGTAATTGGTTATTTGAGAAAGTTTGTTTGGATAAAACATCTGAAAATCAGATATTAGCTGATTTTGGTCTTTGGGTCGGTCAAGAAAGAAAGAAGATTTAGAAAGAAAGAGAGAAAAGGGAGAAGGAAAGAAAAGAAGGGCTTGTCTTCATTTTTGGTGAGTAATTGTCTATGGTTTATGATAAAATCTGTTGTAGTTATGTGTGTGTAAACGAATTTGATTGTGGAATAGGTATTTGGAATCATAAACAACAGATTTGAAGAATCGGATTGTGCAAAGTGGGTATAACTTCCTTGAGAGGTGAGTTCATTTGTTGTTTGCTTAAATCCTTTAGGCTGCAGAACCGACTTTTTTGGATGAATTGTCGTATCCGAAAAACCTCGGTGATGAATGTTTCCAGAAGCAGGAAGTATCCGGGTAAGTCTTATTTTATCACAAGAATCCAGATGAAATTAGTTACCGGATGGTATCCGGATGACTATAGAGTCCGGATGTTGTCTGATTTTGAAATATGTCCGGAAAAGTAGGAATTTACCGGAAAGGATGGGTTGTCCGGATTGTGGGATTGTCCGAGGAAATTTGGTATCCGGAAAAGGGAAACGTTCGGATAAGTTAGGTTATCCGGAAACATCTTGTTGTCCGGACACTTTGTGCAGACTGGGCAATTTTCAGTTCTGTTAATTGTGAATCGTTGTGATCTAGTGTTTGAGACATAATTAGTTTAGCATGAACATACGTACATTCGAAGGGTAGTATGTTAGGCTTGATGACTGTGCCGGTTTGATACTAGGCAGGTGTTTGATATAGGTAAAGGAGATTGGCTCATACTGAATGATATGAGGAATCTATATGGTATAAAGGCGATTTGCTCATACTGAGTGATATGAGAAATCTGTATTAAGCATTAACTTGCACGAGTAGAAATAAGTGTAATGGATCCATAGGCACTAAAGTTTGGAAATCACATGGAATAGGCGTGTGGTATAACTCGTTTAATCGTTATTCCAGTGTGTGTGGGAAATCACATGGAATAGGCGTATGGTATAACTCGTTTAATCGTTATTCCAGTGTGTGTGGGAAATCATGGAATAGGCGTGTGGTATTAATCGTTATTCCTGATTTCTAAGGAAGAGAGTGAGATTGACATAAGTGCTTGTGATCTCTGCTTCCTTACCGATAAATGGGCGTGTGTAATCGCGATTTATTGGTGGAGAGCATTGATCTAGAATCTTTGAAGATTCATAGTGTGGCTCTAGGGTATGATATGATGACGGAATTATTGTCAGTCATATTCATGAAATGTGGAAATGGGCATGTGTATATTGCGATTTCTGGATTAATAGCATTACTCTAGAATCAGTGAAGATTCGTAATGTGGCTCTGAGACGTGATATGATGATGGAAGGTGTGTCAGTCATATTCATGGAATTGGGTAAAATCGTGTTAACGGAATAGAGTTACATGTATGGTAAGAAAAGGGGAAACAGGTTTGTTATAACTTGTTTACATTGATTTTTACAAATGTTATCTTGGAAACGAATGTTCTCACTAGGCGTTGGCCTAATCGTCTCAATTGATGTTTTCTTACCAGGTACCAGCTCGGGGAGGTAAAGGGTTATGGGACGAGCGTTTTGATATAGCAGAAGTGGATGAAATTAACAAAGAAGAGGTTTTGATGGATTGATAGATAACTTGATTAATCTGGTTGTAGTGACATAATTAGATTGATAGGTTATTTAAAGGATCTTGTAATGTGAATATACTCTTGATGGTTAATCCACTGCCTGTTTTTATAAGTTGAAGTATTTATTGTCATAACCTGTTATAACTTGAGGTTTAAATTGGCTCGGATTTTGGGATGTTACAATATGGTATCAGAGCAATAGTTTAAGCGAACTAAGTATGCTGAGGAGATACTTAGACTTAAGCTGTGATGAATTAAGTTACGATATGTGAGAAAGGGGTAGAAGTACTAAGACGGGATAGTCTTAGAGTCAACAGAAATACGTGAATTTAGTACTGTAGCAATGGCAACGAGAATTCTCATGTAAAGAATGTTCGCAATTTCAATTAGCTACTGTTATTATGAATATGAGTTACACGAGCATACTTGTTTCTAAATTGTCACATTGACTAATGATCGGTAAAGTACGTTTTGCATGTCTATACTCGTACAACCATTTCTTATGGTTATCCCTTTATGTTTTAGTAGAATGATGGTGAATACGCCACCAAGGTCCTTTGAAGGACATATCAGTTTTGATTGGAGGTTGGAAGGATAACCTGGAATTGGCGGGACTCATGAAAGTCCGCCAAGGCAACCTTTAATAGGTGGATTGATATGTGAGGAGATAGAGTACGACATGATTGATCAAGACGGAAATAGTATGACATGGTTGAGTATGTGGGGCGTAGAATGCATGTATAGCAAATATTATAAGGCCGAGAGGGCGACCACTGGTCGGAAGTAGAGTGTCAATGATAAGTTACGTAAGTAAGACGATTGACCTTGCTTGGGTAAGTAGCCTTCATTTTCAAGTAAAGTTTTATGCATGGTGTTCTAGTGTGTGTTACATGAGTTTTCATGATTTCAAACCAAATGCATAAATAACAGTTTTAGTCAAGGTTGAACTAGTATGTGCAAGTGTGTATTTTAAAGTAAAGGCAATCCCATTTACGTCGCACAATGAAAATTTTGGAGTTTTTACAAAGTATTTCTTACTTTACATAAAAAGATTTTCATTTAGTATATTACCGTCGTAACAACAAAGTTTTGATTGAGAAGGATTGAGTTTTCGGAAATTTAATATGCAAACGATTCTCGAGATCGTTGTGCAGTAATTTGGGGTATGTGTGCCCAAGTTATTTCCCAGTAGGGTTATTTAAAATGAGAAAATGTTCGAAATGATTTTGTCATGCATAAAGGCTATGAACTCGCTAGGTCGTAGAGTATTACGTTATAAGCTAAGAAAGAACTCCAAGAGTGGAGAGGTGTTGGATAAACCTTGGGAGAAAGTTTGTAGTTTTGGTAATTGTGTTCAAATGAGAGATGAACAGTGTGAGAGTCGAAAGTGGACTTTAGTGTCGGTTGCTGAGTGTCTGTACCCTTGTTCGCTGACTAGGAATACAGTTGCCGAGGGACGGTTGTGTCCGGAGGAAGAATTAGGTTCAGTTAGGGACCTTAAAGTTAAGGAAGTGTCGACATGTCAAATATTGACTTTGAAGTCGATAGTTGTGTAAAATGTATGAGACCTTTCGTCCGTCGTTGGGTGCGGTCTGGGTGCATCCCACGTATGCTTGTGCGGACAGGAACAAAGACCGTGAGCGGTACCGGTATGCTGTTATGCAGAGGGTATGCGCAAAGCATATATTATTGTGTACGACATAGTTAAGGATTTTTGAGTAATTGACGAATAAATCACTAATGAAAGAAGTTTTGAGTTATTGTTGCACAAGCGAAAGATATGTAGTCAAAACACGCTTTTAATGTTTATTGTGGATATGCATTATTTATGATGTATTATGTTTTAAAATGTGAACATGTGGGTTAGGGGATTTTGGTAAATCCGACCATGTAAAGATTTTGGGTAACAATGTATTTTGGTTTACGTAATCGTGTGAGTGACACATGTTTAACCAAACGTTTATTTTGGCCTTATAAGCTTGATTTATATTCAAATGAGTCTTTTGAATGTTTGTCAGTTTTAGTGACTCGAGATGGAGTCTCGGTTGTGTTATATGCTTAACTGCATTCTTTTTGAACAAGTGTCGGTCTTAGGTGTAAAGTCTGTTTGATAAATTACGCGTTCTTAATACCTTTGAAACTAATGAACCTTGGCGAAGTAGATACATTGTGGAGTATAAAAGAGTTGCATATACGTGTATATATAGATATATATATATATATATATATATATATATATATATATATATATATATATATATATATATATATATGGATTGACTTCATTGGGAAGGTAGCAATGAAGGGGTTGTGAGATTATCACGCCTCGGAGCGTGTGTTGCATGATGTGAGTTAGATGTATTTAATTGCATGAGTAGAGGTTGATAAATAATCATTAGATCCTTTGAGCAGATGGATCGGTTTTGGACTCGGTTGAGTATTGGGAGCATTCTCCTGGTTTAAATAAGCTCGACGTAGGTTTGGGGTTGGAATTATATGAATTATATTATAATTAAAGTTTACATGAGATGAATACATTGGTTATTTCGGAGATCAGGTATGAATATTAAGCCTGGAATCAGAAGATTAAAAGTTAAAGGACCACCGTGTAGGGGTGTTAGGATAGTGAAGGGCTATTGTTTTAGATAAGTGTTTGCTTACGGTGTGGATGGTTTATAAAGGATGAAGTATTAGACACGAACGAAGCGAGTGTATAGACTATGCCGATCCGTGAGAGATTGTGCCCTGTCTATGTATTGGTTTGGAATCACAAAGAGCCAGCAGGAAACAAGTAAGTTGAAATTAATTAGAAACCGCAAGTTGTGGTTCAACTAAAGTTGGGGAGGATTATAATAGTGAAATAGACTAAATTAATCATGCGGGAGAACATGATTGTACTTTGAATTGTGTACAAATGACCATGAGAGACCTGGTCTGCTGTGAGATGTTATGGGTGGAGAATGTACGAACGAGTAGTGACATCAAGTGCTAAGATAAGTGTGTCAACTAGTATGTAGTTTGTAAGATGGTGTAGTGATATGGCTAATATCGGAATAGAATGGCAGAAAAGTAGTGGGTGTTTATCTAAAGCAATGTTGATTGTGTGAGTCGCTAGGTAAGTAAGTTTATGTTCTTGAATCATTGGAAGTTAACGAAGATGATGGATATGTTAGTCAAAATGTGATGTAAAAGATGCAAAATCCTTAAGGAATATAAGCTGCTCCTTATGTGTGAAAGAATTGTACGAGAAAAGATTAGTTGAAGATCTAAGAATGGGTAGTAACTTCGAACGGTATGTTGTTTCAAGATAACTAGGTTGATTTCCTTAAGTTAGAATTTTGGTACAACTGTTTGGTTAGGTATAGTAATGAGAAAATGTTATCAGTATGTGGAAAAGTTGGGAGAAAGAGACAAGTAATGTTTGGAGGGTAGTACTCCATGCTAGCGTGGGAAGAAATGATAAAAAGATCGGACCTAAGAATGTAGTTATACTACAGGTTCAATGGAATTATTACCCTTGTTATACAACACTTTAGTATTTGGTTTCAATATGGTCGCATAGTGCAATAATGGTGTGAGGAAATGGTAGCGCTGTGTACTAAAGAAACGTGTGAGTCATGGATATAACAAAGGTTTGTCGTATTTATCGGAGTATTCAAAGTGGTGAGTATACTCAATTTAAGGTGAGTATAGATTTTCAAGCAGTAGATAGTAATTTTATTTTGAAACCAGAGATCGAGTTACGGTTAATGTCGGTACGGTAGACCAAGAAATAGTCGGGTAAAGATTTGATGATGAACAGTGACTCTAAGGAGGTTTGCAAATCCAAGTTGGGGAGCGGATACTAATGAAAGAGGTAAGGTTCAGAAAATATGATACGATGAATTCTTGTTCTTTCTGGACTTATAAATTGTGATTAAGTATGTAAGACTTAAAGGGAAGAGATGTACAAAATATTTCATGTTGATATGATGTGATTCTTTTACTAAAGTAAGAGTGGATAAGAAGAATTGTGGTGTGGAAGAACCAGAAGCAATTTTGGAAAGATCGGTTAGAAAGATACGTATTGGCAAGGAAGTAGCTATGTTGGAAGTACAATGGAAACATCATCGAGGTGCTAATGTGACTTTAGAGTCGGAAGAGAATATGAAGGATAGGTATCCCCATCTGTTTACCTGATCTTGATTTCGAGGACGAAATCATTTTCAAGTTGAGGAGTATTGTAACATTCTGAATTTTAATCAATAGTATTTTAATGAGGATTGGGATGTATTTGTATTTTGGTTTAAAACCTTGAATTATGTGGTAATTTATAATTCAATAGGGTTAAAATACAACGGATTAAAGTTTGGGGTTATTTTTGGGAATAATGAAACTTGGAGGTGTAATTGGTTATTTTAGAAAGTTTGTTTGGATAAAACATCTGAAAATCAGATATTAGCTGATTTTGGTCTTTGGGTCGGTCAAGAAAGAAAGAAGATTTAGAGAGAAAGAGAGAAAAGGGAGAAGGAAAGAAAAGAAGGGCTTGTCTTCATTTTTGGTGAGTAATTGTCTATGGTTTATGATAAAATCTGTTGTAGTTATGTGTGTGTAAACGAATTTGATTGTGGAATAGGTATTTGGAATCATAAACAACATATTTGAAGAATCAGATTGTGCAAAGTGGGTATAACTTCCTTGAGAGGTGAGTTCATTTGTTGTTTGCTTAAATCAGTGTTTTCATGTTAAATTAAACCTTGAAATAGCTGTATAAATTGGTTATGAACTGTATGGGATGGTTTAGAATGAGCTTAATAGAACAGGAACGAATCTGGATCGAATTTTAGGCTGCAGAACCGACTTTTCCGGATGAATCGTCGTATCCGGAAAACCTCGGTGATGAATGTTTCCGGACGCAGGAAGTATCCGGGTAAGTCTTATTTTATCACAAGAATCCGGATGAAATTAGTTACCGGATGGTATCCGGATGACTATAGAGTCTGGATGTTGTCTGATTTTGAAATATGTCCGAAAAGTAGGAATTTACCGGAAAGGATGGGTTGTCCGGATTGTGGGATTGTCCGGGGAAATTTGGTATCCGGAAAAGGGAAACGTCCGGATAAGTTAGGTTATCCGGAAACATCTTGTTGTCCGGACACTATGTGCAGACTGGGCAATTTTCAGTTCTGTTAATTGTGAATCGTTGTGATCTAGTGTTTGAGACATAATTAGTTTAGCATGAACATACGTACATTCGAAGGGTAGTATGTTAGGCTTGATGATTGTTCCGGTTTGATACTAGGCAGGTGTTTGATATAGGTAAAGGAGATTGGCTCATACTGAATGATATGAGGAATCTATATGGTATAAAGGCGATTTGCTCATACTGAGTGATATGAGAAATTTGTATTAAGCATTAACTTGCACGAGTAGAAATAAGTGTAATGGATCCATAGGCACTAAAGTTTGGAAATCACATGGAATAGGCGTGTGGTATAACTCGTTTAATCGTTATTCCATTGTGTGTGGGAAATCACATGGAATAGGCGTGTGGTATAAATCGTTTAATCGTTGTTCCAGTGTGTGTGGGAAATCATGGAATAGGCGTGTGGTATTAATCGTTATTCCTGATTTCTAAGGAAGAGAGTGAGATTGACATAAGTGCTTGTGATCTCTGCTTCCTTACCGATAAATGGGCGTGTGTAATCGCGATTTATTGGTGGAGAGCATTGATCTAGAATCTTTGAAGATTCATAGTGTGGCTCTGGGGTATGATATGATGACGGAATTATTGTCAGTCATATTCATGAAATGTGGAAATGGGCATGTGTATATTGCGTTTTCTGGATTAATAACATTACTCTAGAATCAGTGAAGATTTGTAATGTGGCTCTGAGACGTGATATGATGATGGAAGGTGTGTCATTCATATTCATGGAATTGGGTAAAATCGTGTTAACGGAATAGAGTTACATGTATGGTAAGAAAAGGGGAAACAGGTTTGTTATAACTTGTTTACATTGATTTTTACAAATGTTATCTTGGAAACGAATGTTCTCACTAGGCGTTGGCCTAATCGTCTCAATTGATGTTTTCTTACCAGGTACCACCTCGGGGAGGTAAAGGGTTGTGGGACGAGCGTTTTGATATAGCAGAAGTGGATGAAATTAACAAAGAAGAGGTTTTGATGGATTGATAGATAACTTGATTAATCTGGTTGTACTGACATAATTAGATTGATAGGTTATTTAAAGGATCTTGTAATGTGAATATACTCTTGATGGTTAATCCACTGCCTGTTTTTATAAGTTGAAGTATTTATTGTCATAACCTGTTATAACTTGAGGTTTAAATTGGCTCGTATTTTGGAATGTTACATTATATTTCGTACCTACTGACTATCAACTTGCCGATATTTTCACCAAGGCATTGGATGAAAAGCGCTTTAATTTTCTTTTATCAAAACTCGGCATGTTGAACTTGAAAGTTTGAACCTTCACAAATTTAATTCAATGAAGTGAAAATATTTCTATTTTCATTCAATGACTAAAATGTGTGTCAAGGGTGATTTTACAAGTAGTTTTGTGATATCTGAGTTTTATTTGCTTCAACTTTCGCTTCTGAAATAAATCGAAAGGTCAGCAAAACATGAATGGAAGTTTGATATATGCGCAAAACTGTGTAAATCTAGACTTATATAGAATACGATGCTCACAAAGCCTATTTGTCAGGATGAATAATGGAAATGAAAGTATGAGGGAAGCACAAAGTTTTATAACCAAGTGATTGAGATGCAATAAAAAAAAATCATTAAGTTTGAAAGTCTGTGCCTATGGCCTATCTGGTTTGGGAGATGAAGTCCCAAGGGGTACTTGATACCTAGCCCCTAAGATCAACTGGTCTGGGTTGGCTGACCCAAATCCTGCTATAGAACCAGATAGAAAGCCATGTTCTACTGGTACAGATGGGATTAGGATATATCGATGTAGCCTTTCTGGTTTGGGAGAGTAAGTTCCAAGGGGTGCTCGACACCTAGCCCCTAAGGCCAACTGGTCTGGGATTGGCTGATCCAAATCCTACTATAGAACCAGATAGAAAGTTACGTTTACGGTGTATCTTAGTCTTAATAAACTTTTTGATAAAAATATGCCAATGAGCACACATCTCTTAAATCTTGGGGAAATTACAATGTCGCGATAAACTTATAAATTTGTGGAAATTTTGATTTCAGTCATATAGTGTGAGTAAGAGCAAAGTATTCTTATAGGTTTCAGAAGTGCATTTTATTGTTGCTAATCATATTTCACATGCTAGCACACCAAATAGATTTAATAAGTGGTTGAAACTGAACAAATTGTAACTTGATATGCAAGCATGACTTGTTTCTGAATCCAAAAGCATGCATTTGATGTCATTTGTTTGAAAAACATGTACTTTCACTGAGTTGAATTTTATTTGTTCGGTGTTCAAACATTCTATAGTTAGTAGTTATGTTATATAATTTAATGTATTTCAGTTTCCATTAACTGATGTTTTATGTGAAATGTTTCATACTGTGATGTGTGGAGTTATACTGTGTGTGATTTTGAGGGGGGGAAATTTCAAAAGCTAAGCTAATTCTGAGGGGGAGAAAGTTCATGAGTTGCTATCTTCAAGGGACGAAATATAATAAGTTCCATATATGAGGGGGAGCACACTCTGCTGAATGGTACGTATCTGCGAGTACAAAGATTGAACAGGTAATGGGTTTCTGAGATTTTCTTCAGGTAAAGTTCTCCAAATGCTATTTCAATCTGAGTTTATCTAATGCATTTGAGTAGGGGGGGTGAAAGAAGTCTAAAATGAGAAAACTCATTTTTTTTTGAAAAATGCAAAAATACGATTAAGTCTAATTTGCGCAACCCTTAGTAGCGCAAATCAAGATTTGCGCGACCTTAGGTGGCGCAAATTACTTAAATTCAGTATTTTTAATTTTTTTAAAAGAGAATGATTTTCAAAGGGTTTATAAGGATTTTGATTTTTTTGTTTGACCTTCACTTGCGATTTCTCTCTGGTGTATCTCTCGACTCCTGTTCGATTCAATTTCTGATTGTGGCTACTGTTCATCGATACCATGTATGTTTTTCGATTCTCTCTTCTTGTGTTCATGATCGATTCCATTCCAGTGCTCAAACATTTCAATCGATTTCTGAAAATCAACTCTGTTTTGGGTTGTGTTCATCGATTTCAATCTTTGGTTGAAATTAGGGTTACATTTGAGTTTGATTAGGATCGATTTATGCTTACTTTGTGGTTAGATGAGGAATCGATACATTTTAACATGTCTAGGATCACTATTTTTTGACTTGATTCAATCTGATGTTTTTCGCGTTTTTGAGATCTGTCATCAAGTGAGAATTGTGCCACTGCCTTTAGCGCAATTTCTCACTTTGCGCCACTGCTGGTAGCGCAATGCTTACTTTGCGCTATTGCCTATGGCGAGTTTCTTCTAAATTTTGTCCATCTCAGAATTGCGCCACAGTCTATGGCGCATTTCTTGCTTTGCGCTTCTGTCCTTGGCGCATTTTGGACTTAGGAATTTTTTTTTCTTTTCAAAATTTTTTCTTTTCTATTTTCTTTCATAGTGTTTCTTGCTTACTAATTACATCTGGTTTGTATATTTTTTTCAGGAGAGATATGGCTTCAAATGACAATCCAGATGATCAGGTTCACGAGGATGAGAATCAACTATCTGATCATGCTTCTCGAGATCGACCTCTTCATTCTTTTCCTTCTTCGGGTGCTGATTTATCTGCCAGAAGGAGTTCTCCGGAAGATGTTTTCCCACACGGATTGTATGTGTTGCTTTACAAGCCAAACATTCACTTTGTAAATCTTGACAGAGTGAGAATACATCCGATCATTCTTTCCATTCTTCGAGGTCATCCAGTCAGTTATGCGTTAACGGCACGTCATGGAATTTCTGAAGTTTATCTACAACAAGCCTAGCACTCGATCAGAAAGATAGATGATGCTTCACTACCTCGATTCTCGATTCAGATAGATCAGTTTGAGACTTTTCTGGATTATCGTCGTCTTCGTTTGATACTCCGTCTTCCAGAAGCTGATTCAAGACCGGAACGCACAGATTTTGATGATTATCCTCCGGAAGAAGAGATTTTAGCTGGGATTCGAGATTTAGGGTATGTTGGCACTTTGACTATGGTTAGTCAATTCGAGAAAGCACGTCTTCCACCAGTCTGGTATGCATTGTGTTCAGTCATCAACAGATGTTTGACTTCCAAACATTCTGGTACAGATAACGCCAGTCTTCACTACTTACGTCTTTTTCATGCCATTATATATGATTTGCATGTGGACTATGCTCTTATCTTTTGGACCGAGTTGTGTGAACTTGTGTATTCAAAAGGCACGTTCAAGGAACGGAAATTCATACCATTTATTCGGTTTATGGAGCTAATTGTCTGGAGCATGCTAAGGAGTAATAGAGACATTCCGAGAAGACATAACTGGGTTCAAGATCTTGATTTTGAAATGAGTTATATCAACAAGCAGAAACGTTCATTTGATCATTTTATGCCTATTCCACCGGAGCTTATTCAGACATATGCAGATCCAGAAGATGAAGCGGTTATTGATTACTGTGATGAACATGGAATAGAACTTCAAGTGCAAGATGTTCAAGCAGAATCTGAACAAGAAGTACAACAACTTCAAAGTGAAGAAGATGCTGACTCAAGTAGCACTGAAAGTGATGATGAAGATGACGAAGCGGGTGATGAAGATGTTGATGATGATGATAATGGTGGAAATGGTGGAGATATAGATTTTGGTGAATCTGCTTTTCGAGAATCTACAGTTGAGGTCACACATGTTTCTGGAAGAAAGTTATCGGAAGGTAATACGGTTGACACTTCAGATACAGTTCCGATAGATACAAATGTGGCACATATTGAGGTAGATGAACTTGATCTTCAAGCTACTAGAGCATCTGATAGAAATATCACAGGTCAAGAAGCAACTATGACGTCGGGCACAATGACTCTTGAAGAGCTATTGAAGTCAATGAATGACCGAATGGAGGCCGAGAAGAATGAACAGTTACTCAAGATGAAGGCGATGCTGAAGGGTAAAGGAAAAGCATCAGATATCCCTGAGATTCCTGTTGATATTCCGTTTAGACGACCGACGGGTGTTATTATTCGGGAGCCTTCGAGTCGACCAGTTTCTCAACCGCCAACTCAACCGCCAATTCAGCCACCAGTTCAAGCTCCACCTACATCGCATCAGGGTATTCAGGATATTCCGGTTTCAGAACTTTCTGATATGCTCTACGCGCGATTATTGTCAATGTCTTCTCCGGAGCATCAAGATAAAGATCTTCTTTCTCTGCTTCGCAATTTTCAACCAACTCTGCTTCCGTCTTCTACTCCTACCCCGATGCCAGTTTCTGATCCTCGCGTATCTACATTGGTGAATGAGTTCCAATCTTTCAGAACTGAGGTTAGAGATGGCTTTACTGAAATTCAGAAGGGCTTAAAGTTGATGACAGATGCCCTTTCTATGCTTTCTGAGAGAATGGCTTCTCATGAAGAAACTTGCAAATCTGCTGATGGTTCGTCTCTTAAACGTAGACATGACCAAGATGATCCGGGTCATCAAGCTCATGAGGGGGAGAATTCTAAGAGACGAAGAGTTGAAGAAAGTGTGAATGAAGAGGCAACTGAAGATGTGAATAAAGAAAGGGCGAATGAGGAAAGGGCGAATGAGGAAAGAGATGAAGAAGTTGATCCGGGAAATCTAGTTGATGAATTATTAAATGAAGTAGATTTGATGGCTATGGCTTCAGATATTAACTATGTTGAGCCCATGAACATAAACAATCTGCAACTAGTTGTATATGTTGATCCAGATTCTGCACTTGTATCGATTGGATGTCCGGAGACTTCAAACGTGCATGAGTCTGAAGACTTTGATGATATGCGTAATTTCTTCTCCAACTATGTTGAGATTGATTCTGATGATGATGTTCAAAGGAAATTTGATAAGTTTTGGAAGATCAAAGAAGAAGATCAAGATGATATCATAGTCATTTCTGACACAGAAGTTGATGTTGCAGTTGATGAGAAAGATAATGATGTTGTCAACATGCTTTATGGAGATTTATCATACAATGAAGATTTTGGTCACCAATCTCCTTTAGCACATTCTCCAGTTCAAGTTCCAGAAGTTCCAGTTCAACCAAGTTCTCCGGTTGTTCCTGTTGTTCCAGCTCCGACCTTCACTTCTTCAGAAAGAACATTTATTCAGGGTGAGTCGTCTAGAGCTAACTCAGAAATTCCTGATCAACCTCTAAATGTTCCACCTAGCATTCTTCAACCAGGTCCCGCTCTGAATAGACAGCAACGAATGCAAAGACTTGAAGAAAGATACCAAGTAACCAGAATGAGGTCTGCTTTTCTTGAAGACACTGAATGGAATTTTTATGTCAAGAAAAGAAGAAGAGTGAATATTCATGCAGTTCTGGGTATTGAAAAAGAGCCTGATTGGTATCAGTACGAAGATCTGATGTTCATCAAGTGTATTCGTCAAGGAAGACTTCTGGTGTTCTCAAAGAATGGAATCGTAAGGGTACTTAAGGTGGAGATAACTAACTTTGTCAGAATTTGGTATCCAATATTTTATGTTGAACGTCAAGATTGTCAAAGATATCGGCTTTCTGAAGCAGACTTTAATGATCTATCTATTGATGACTTTGAGGTTATCTATCATCAGTTTCGAGACATGACTATTCGTACGGATGATATCCTTAGGGCTCTAGAAGCAGTCAAGCGTTTCTTACGCCGTCAAGTCAGATTCTATAGATGCTTTGACTTCCAGCTTGCTGTTGAAAGCCTCCAGCCAATTGTCAATGTGAGAAGACCTGATAGAGATTTGCCGAATATTGACAGCTATCCTCTATTTTCTATTGTAGAAGACCCTTATGGAATTGTGTATAGAGATCAATAAGGTGTCAGACGTTTTCTCAGATTTGAAGAAATTGGCAAGTATTCTGATGGAAATTTGAAGATTATTCGATTACAGTTAGATCACAGACTGAATGAAGTTATAAAGAAATTCATGGAAACAAGAAGATTTTCTTACCAGGTTGATAATGCTGAGATCAGACTTTTGAGGAAAACAATAGAAACAATCGACACAAGGCTGAACTTCCGGAAGACTCTAAGACGCTTGGAATTTTTGATTGGCAAGAATCGCCAACACAGAAGATTCGAGCGCCCTTGATTACAAAGGGGGAGATTGTTAATGCTACTTTTATGTTGTAATCAAGGCTAATTATGTAATTCCTTTGTAATAAGTGTAGGTTTGACTTTGTCTAGTCAAGGGGTATATAAACCCTTGTGTAAAGCTTTTGTAGCTAACAGTTCATAATTGAGAGTAATAGATGACGTACTTCTCTCTCTAGATTTCTATCTCTATTCTTGTGTGATCTTGGATTAACAGGAGACTTGTCGCTGGTTCTTGAGCTTGATCTTCGACTTCAGCATAGAACCTATGTTGACGTGAAACTTGTCTTCAGGGATCATAAGTAAACAACTAACTTATCTGCGATCACCATAAGGACTGAATAGGCTCAGAGCATTATGGTGAACAGTGTTCGCTGAATGTTTAATCTAAAGAACAAGAGTTCCTATCAGCGGTACTGAATTTCTTAGTACATCAGCGATAGTGAAACTCTAATACATATTGTTTACTTACAATTTTCACTAAGTGTTTAAGAGAGGGTCATTATCAAATCACTGAGGGTTTGGATCAACAATTGTAAATGGACCCTTTAAATAGAAGTTTAGGGTTTCATTTGTCATTTGAGAAAGGGTTTTAGAAGGATTTAAAAAACACACAGACTAATGAGAGTCATCTGATGTAAAGTGCAGAGTTCTTCAACATTTCTCCTCCATATTTTGATTCAATGAATATGAGATGAGTTATTTTATCATTTTTTTATATTTCATCTTATCTCTACTTATATATGGATTGTTCTTCTATTATTTACTTGTCCTAAATGGGACCAACAATTGGTATCAGAGCTGGATTGAAGAATCTTCTTCAATCGGTCATCTATGGCAACAATAGAAGATTAGATGATTTATTTGTTGTTTTGGTGCTTAGATTGATTCAATCACATGAGCCTAAACACAAATATCATTCTAATGGTTTATTTTCTGTTTTTGTGCTTATTGGAAATCCAATCTTTGATTTCAATAAGATTTGGATAAGTTTTGACAGAAAATTAGTGATTCTCTTCACAAAATCTGATTTTGCACACCACATGTTTGATAAAATGCCTAAGTGAAGATTTGGTTCTGTTTGGGTCAAATCTGATCAGATTTAATACATGTGTGTGTTTTGATTCTTTCTCATTCATTAGTCTTATTTGATAAGTACTAAGTAGATGGTTGATCTATGATCTCATCCTTGTGTGTGCTTAAGTCCATAACATTTTTTTGGCATCTTGGTAATAAGGTTATTGATCTTTGATCTGACCTTTATTTAAATCCAAGATTGGACTCTCTTTTACTCAGATTTTGTTTGTATCCCGCTGCTCATAATCATTTAAATGAAAAACAAAATCATTCGAGTCTTGAAAAAGTTGTCTGAGAAAGATTTGGTGATGTGCTACATTTTCAAAGTCTGATCTGAAAAGTTTTTATAACTTTGAGTGCTTCTAATAAGTTTTCTGACCTGATCAACTAGAGATCTGAGCATTTGCACTCATTGTTCTAAAAGTTATAGAGATCATCTTATTTTCCACACCAAAGTTTTTGTGAAACTTGGAAACCAACAACCCTGTGCAACAATTTGTGTTCATTTAGAAGCTGGTACTCAGTTTTTTAACGGACAAGGGTGATATGGAGTGATAAGGATTGATTTGGATTGTAGAACAGCCATATGTAAAAAGTTGTTAAGCCTTTAAAAGAATGGAATAGGTTGTAACAGAAAGTTGATGTTGGTTCTACAAAGTTGCTGATATGTGGAACAGATTCAAATTGATTAAATCCGTGTTGCTTGTTGATGTTTGGTGTTGTCCATATTGATGGTGTGCAGCACGTACAAATTAAGCACTCTAACAGACTTGAAAATATGTTGCTCTAAAAGTCCAGTTGTTGATCACTCCATACAAATCGTCTAGGCAGTGCAGAAAGTGGTTGTTAAAGTTATTCATAAGTTGGAAATGTGCAATCTGAGTTTGTAAGAGTCGTCCACAGATTTCAGTTTTGCTGCTGTTAAGTTTAAAAAAATGAACAAAACAGAAAGTTGTTGCTGGAATGTTGCTGCTGGAAAGCTGATGCTCTTAAGCTGCTACTGGAAAATTGTTTGTTGTCAAATTAACTGTTGTTAAGCTGTTGTCGTGCTGCCTTTGCTGTCAAAAATAAAAAAATAAAGTTGTTTAAGCTGTCAAAACAGTCTATAAATGTTGCTGTCAAGTTCTTAAAGCTGTCAAAACAGAAAGCAAGCTGTAGAGGGCTGTTTGTTGCTGTCAAACAACTGCTGTCCAAAACAGAAAACAACTTAATGATTACATGGTGTTTTCCACCTAAAGAAGCTATCAATTTGTTGTTGTTTGGTTCTAAACGAAAAGGAAATTGCTGTCAGTTTGCAACACAATCGAGAAATCCAACGGAAAGTTGTTGTCCCAGTTTGGTGTTATGACAGACAGCTGTTGGGAGTTTACTATTTGATGCTGATGTTCAAAAAAGCTTGTTGCATTGTTGTTGTTGAATTGTTCAGAAATATACTGATGTTTGAGCTTTACAGAAGCTGTTAAGGGAGCAGAGAGTCGGAATTTGCTGTTGTTCAACAGAGGCTGCTATCCACGTTCAGAAGCAGAAAGATAAGACATATCACAGAGCTCTGAGAAAATTCACAGAGCTTTGTTGATTTTTTCAGAGACTATTCAGAAGCTTTGTTCACGTGTAGATGCTCTCTACAGTGAACGTTGTTCGAGTACATGCAGAAGCAGTCCTGGTTCTGAGAGCTGTACAGAGATGCTTTCTGATTCAATGTACAGCAGAAGAGACAATCCAGAGTTTATCAGAGCTTATCAGAGCTCTAATCATCAACAGAACTTATCAGAGCTCTGTTACTTTTTTTTAAACATCAGAGATTTTGCTTATCAGAGCTCTGTTGATGATCAAAGACATCATAGCTCTGTTTATCATATCAGAGGTTGTTATTGTGGACAGAGCATCAGAAGATGTCCAGCTCTGTACTGAACCTCAGAAGCTACAGTGCTTTTTGCAGAAGCTGTCAATCAAAATGCTAGCAGAAGGAACTGTTGATCCATACTTCACTCTGATTATTCAGATCTGAATAAGCCCGGTCCAGAGATGGATCTGCCGAGCTATCAAGAGTGAATGCCAATCTAGATGTGCGCAGATGTAGAAGTAATTTGACGCATAAGTGATCCGTACAGAAGTGATCCGTGCAGATCTGTACAGATGTAGAAGTGATGTCTTTCTGCTTACTGCAACTCAGAAGTGATCTGTGCAGATGCAGATCACAGAAGCATTTTTCTATGCAGACCTGCAAATAGTCCAGAAGGTTGTTAAGTTATTAAGCCATTGCTGAATGGAACAAACAAATGCAGAAGTTGCTGCTATTAAGCCAAGCCGTTAAGCTGTTGTTATTGGGACTGTCCTAAAGAAATAAGCTGCTGGATAGCGGCTCTGGTCACACAACCAAGGCTTGACAGAGGCATTCTGCAGCTGTTAAGCTATTTGTGTGTTGCTATGAGTGCAGAGGACTGAGTACATATGTTTTTGAAGCTAATTAAGCCACTGCTGCTGTACAGATTAAGCAACAGAAAAGCTTCTGTTTGAAAAGCTTATTGTTTGTTGTTGTTAACTACTTTGCAAAAGGTGTTCAGAGATTGATCAAAGTCTGTCTGGCAGTAAAGGCATTGCAAAGGTTAAGTTTGTGTGTTCAGAATTCTGCTCAAGGAAACTTATAGTTATGATCAAGGTTTTTCAGAGAAGTTCAAAGATTTCAGAGTTGCTGTATGGAAGTACTGATGATCATAGAGCTTATCAGAAGTCGTAACAGAAGCAGATCACAGAGCTCTGAGCAATCTTATAAAGCTCTGTTGATTTTTCTAAGACTGAAAAGACCAGAGGTAATTGACAGAGCTTATCAGAGCTCTGTTGATTTTTTAGAGACATCAGAGCTTACCAGAGCTCTACTGATTTCTCAGAGGTTGCCCAGAAGTATTAAGCCATCCAAACAGCCATTAAGCCGCTGAATAAGCTGCTTCTGTTAAGACCATCCAGAGACTTAAAGATCAAAGTTTATTTGTGCAGAGTTTTGAATGAGAAATTGATTTTGAGTAGCTTCTGCAGTAAAGAAAGATGTGGCTGTCCAGATTAAGCCGCTGCTGTAAAGAGCTTAATTGTGCTTAATTCATACAGAGGTGATGCACATTATCTCTATGCATGCTTAAAAATTTAGGTGTTGTTCAGAGGACATGCAAGGCCTCTGAAAGTCAGTTCAGAGATACTCATATGCACAACTAGAGGAGTCGGTTCAGAGCTTAATCAAGAGGCTCTCTGGATCAAATTTTCAGAAATAAGAGCAGTGAACAGAGAGGACCAGAATCAGACTCAAGCATGTTTATTAGAGTTCGTTGGTCCAGAAATCAAAACAAGCCAAAAGCCCGGAGCCCGAAAATTTTCAGTTTGTTTGACAGCTTTGTGCTGCTTCAGAAACATGCGCACAAATTTTTACTCGGTGCTTCAATTGACATGAAACCATTTGCATTGGAAAGATAATTCACAGACGCACGACTTTGATGTTCTGAGGTTTCTCAAATTATGTGAGCTGATATGCCTAAATCAGCTTCAAAGTCTACTGTAACGTGCTAGACCGAAAGCATTGCAACTAATTCATGTTCTTTCCTCTTTCAAGAACGGTGTTCTGTCGACATTTCTTCACGGTTTCATGCTGCTATTGTGACATATTGATTGTCACTCACTCCTCTGTTATTCATGGTTAATGCTCGGTGCTGAATGCTTACTCAACGGTGAAGTTGAATCATGAAAACTGGACAAAATGGGGTTAATTGTCTCGATTTTTCAAGAAGATGAGCCTACATTTGAGGGGGAGCTCGTGATGCTTTGAAGAGTCGAAAAAAGGAACGCCAAAGTTTCTAAAGAAAGCAAGGGGGAGACTATAAGATGATGCTTTCTTTATAAAACATTAGGGGGAGATTGTTATATTAAATTAACTCCTAATTTAATTAAATGTTTTATAAAGAAAAAGTGTATGGGCTTTTTAGTTAGCTTTTTAGTTAGCTTTTTAGTTAGCTTTATGGGCTTGAGCCTTTTTATTGTAAATGGACCCTTTAAATAGAAGTTTAGGGTTTCATTTGTCATTTGAGAAAGGGTTTTAGAAGGATTCAAAAAACACACAGACTAATGAGAGTCATCTGATGTAAAGTGTAAGTTCTTCAACATTTCTCCTCCATATTTTGATTCAATGAATATGAGATGAGTTATTTTTGTTGGTTCTATGTGCTCAAGAATGATTATAAAATAATATTGCCGGTAATATATGATCCTATAGGGTCACACCAAACAACAAGTAGACACCGAATTGGTATTTATAAGAATTCGATTCTTGATAAATATTAATTGTTTCTTGAAAATATTAATGAATATGATTCATAATATTAGATGTAAATAATAGTTTCTAGTTTATTAATACATATGATGGGCTCATATGTAACTAGAATTAAAAGGAGGGACTTTAATGAGAAAGTTTCAAATTCAAATATTGCATGGCTAAGTTGTTTCTTATTGGCCGTTTTGGGTGGCAAGATGATGGGAGTTTGTATTTTAATCACACATGGTCTTACAATGTGTTTTGGTAGAAACCAAAAACAAGAATACCACTCTCCTCTCTCCCTCCCCTCTCCTCTCGGCCGAAACCACCACAAGGGTGGTGGTTTTGTGTTCTTGCTACTCAAACCTATTGTAGTTTTGAGTTAAAAGTTCCATTTTGCATATTCAAGAAGAAGGAACTAGCATTCAAGGTGGTGTTGCTTGTGGTGGATACCAATAGAGAAGCTCTACCTTGGGTTATTGTCTTCATCAACATCCCTCTCTTCACAAAGACAAAGGACTTCAAAGGTTGTTGTTTCTTCACCCTTCTTTTAATTTATGATCTTACATGCTGCATGCAAAGTGATCCTTGTGGGCCTTTATATGGTTTTACATGATCAAACATTTTAAATCTTCCGTTGCGGTTTTATATATATTTATTATTTTAATAAATATCCGTTTTATTTGATCACCAAAACCAACAAGTGGTATCAGAGTCATCTTTGCATGCATGTTTAGATCTTTGCTTTAGTTATGAAATTTTGGTTTTTGGAAGCCATGGATGAATTTCATATTGCATGAAAAGTTCATACATGTTTTCTTTTTGGCAACTTGTTGTTTTATTGTTAAAATGTATGATTTTATGTGACCAAAAATTTTCATGCATTTTGGTCATAAAAGTTGCCTTTAAAATAAAAATACAAAGAGATGTTTTGTGTTTTTGTTTTTGTGAATGTTTGTGCATAAACAAGCCATGGACCCTTTTGTTGTTGGTTGTGTTGTTTATTTAAAATGTGTAATATTTATTATTCATAAAGTATGTAATAGTAAATAGGTATTTTTTCATCTTTGTATATATTTTTTTATGTAAAAGTTAATGTTAGATTAGTATTTTTACATAAATGTACAAAGATTGAAGAATGGAAGCCTCTTGGTGGTGCATTGGAGACTATGGTCTTGGTGAAGTTCACTACCATTTCTCGGTTTCGATGAGGAGCAACACAACACTTCATGGAGTCTTGAAGATTTTGCATGCATGAGATGTTTTTGCAAGTGTGAGCATGAAGATTTTTTTTTGGTCCCTTGTCCCTTAGGAATGGACTTGATGATTCATGCATATGGCTTGCATGAATTGTCATTAGTCAAAATGGCTTGTTTATTGCACTTTTACATTATGTTTGTTGATTGTTTGCATTATAATTATCTTGCGTGGTTGAAATAGGATTTTAATTGCTAGATAATAATTTATACACAATTGGAAATCAACATATGGAGTTTGTCTTTTCAAAAGGTAACATTTTAAAGGTAAAATGGTTAAAATGGGTTTTATAAATAAAATGAGTTTTATTCTTAAACTCGTAAAATTTTGAAATATCGAAATAAGTTAAAATGACGATTTTAAAACTCATACAAACTCCAAGTGTCATGTATTATTAGTTGCATGCAATATACATAACATAATATGTTTTAAAACTCTAAATATTTTTTTTGCTTTAAAATATAGGATATTTTACAAGAACATAAAATTGGTTCAAACGCGCTCATTTAAAAATTGTTTAAAATTGAAGCGACAAATTTTAAAATTAGATTTTAAATGAACCTAGTTTTAAAATAGAGATTTTAAATTAACCAAATTATTTAAAATGGAGATTTTAAATTTATTTTGAGAAATAGTTTCTTAAAAGAGAACCTTGATCATGGTACTGTGAGTTTTAAATAAATAAATTGAGATTTTAAATGGGGATTTCAAAACTCATACAAACTCATAGTCTAAATTAATAAAAATGTTTATTAAGAGACTATAAGTGGTTCTTATAGTGATCAAACTCAAATATTAATATATGATATTAGTAATTGATAACATATAATTAGTTGATAAAATTGAGATTTTATTCAAACTAATAGGAACCATTTGTTGAGAAATGAGTTTCTAATTAACAAAGTACCATGTATTATTGAATGCATGCAATAACACATAATACTAAAATGTTTTGAAAACTAGAATTGTAAAACATATAAATCCCTTTCAAAATGCAAGTCTATGCCGTCCTTTTGAGAAACACTCAATACGTCACTATGACACCCTTGTGGGATAAAGGTCACCTAACCACTTGGAATGTCTTGAGATAGATGAGGTGATTCTTATGTCCTTGTGGAAAAAAGGTCACCTAACCGCATGGATGTGAGTTTCACACGTTGTTTCAAGTAGGATGACTTGATTGGGAATCTTTTGTGATAAAGGTCACCTAAGCATTAGAGACCCAAGGCATAGATGGGATCAAACATTCCAATTAACAAACGTTGCTAAGGATCCCATAAAACTAGGAATTACATTTGGATGTAATTAGTAAACGTTACCTACCTTGTTGGATTAAATGGACAAGATAAAGGTCACCTAACCGTTTCTTTTGTTTTGCAACGTTGGATCCTAGACTTTATGCAAATTAATGTTTTTAGAAAACTAAAGAGTAATTAATTTTCTTAAAAAAATTAATATTGAAAATACTATATTAACTTTGTTAAATTTTGTAGATGGCCCAAAATGCAAACACTACGATTGACACATCCCTGAGAGCTTTTCTTAACGCAGAAAAGTATACCACTCAGAACTTCCCGATTTGGTTTCACAAATTGAGACACGTTCTTAGAAGTGAACACAAATCATACCTTCTTAACGTACCTCTTCGTCAAGAACCTCCTCTTACCTCCACTGAAGCTCACAAGGCTTGGTTGAAACATAATGATGATTCAATCGACATATCACGCCTTATGCTTGAAACTATGGATCTACTCTTACGGGAAGAAGTGGAAATATTCTCATACACGGCACAAGAGATGATAATATTATTTAGGGAGCTTCATGAAAGCTACGTGTTCTCTGAACACCTGAGAACCCTTCAGGCACTTTATAGAACTAAGATGGAGGAAGACCAAGATGTAACCACACATGTTCAGAAGATGAGAACGCACCTTGATTATTTGGATAAACTTGGTCATCCTTATCCCGAGATACTAGCCATAGATATGATCCTCAGATCCTTGACCCAAAAATTTGATGTTTTTATCAATAACTTGGGCCGCCGGAATTTCTCAGTCTCAGAACTGCATACGATGCTAGAAACTGCTGAAAGGAATCTTCCCATGGTAACAGTTACATGTGATAGATGTGGCAACATTGGTCATAGAAGAGGAGATTGACTTTTATGAAATGAAAGTTTTCTAACGAAGGAAAGTCCTTCAGGTATCTATATGTTAGATAGAACTTTTACCTTTCTATCTTACACTTGTGTATTTGATACTAAGTGTAGAACTCACTTTTGTAATATGTTACATATGATCAAGAAAGGTAAGTGACTGAAAGACAAACAAAATGGGGATCCATATAAGCAAGGAAGCAAGATTGCGTACCAAGCTTATAGGAGATTTTATTATGAAACCATATGGCTTGTATTGTTAAACAAGTTTGTTTCGAACAATGTTTAACTTTAGTTTGACTAAATTATTATTTTTCAGTCACATGTTTGTTGATTGAATGAAATTCACTTAACCGTTTTGGAAACGATTATATTCATATTCAAAAATGAATTATTCTATTTCGAGAACTAGTCCTCTTAATTGAATAATAAAGTGAATCTCAAAAACTTTCTAAAACATAGTTCTATATAAACACCATAAGACTCAAATGTGATTTGAATCAAGTCTACACATAATATAGTCAACTGTTGATGCCAAAAATCGTCCAGAAGGATAACTTAAGGTTGATTGTGGAGCTTAACAACTAAAGAAAGGAACCTAGCGACAAAGCGTACGACAAAGACGAAAAACGTAAATGAGGCATAGATTTGGTGACGCGGGAAAAACCTCAACGAGGAAAAAACCCGTGGACGACTCTGAGGGTCGTCGCTGAACTATGGTCGCCAATCAGGGGCGATGTCCTTATGTTTTCAGGTGTCGAGAGTACAAAAGTTACAATACAAATGAAAGAAATAATTTAAATGTAAAGTAATTAGATATATCGTGCGTAAAGGCTAGTGTGTCGTGTGTGGAAACTATGCGTCGTATGCTTTCAAGAGAGAGAGTTCTTTGCTTCGGATGTCCTTGAGTACGCAGTATGATTCCAGAATTCGATGATGCCCAAATGATGGCTTTGTCTTCGTATTTATAGTCTTCGAATACATTTAATGACTCCATGAATTCTTCTGGTAACAGTCGCAACGGTCTTTATGGTTAATGCTCATAACTACTCTGTCGGTTACGTCCGTTGATCATAAATGACGTTGACCCTACATTTAAATAAGAAAACATAACAGAAATGTTATCTGTTAGTTGGTCGAGGTCGCGTGATTCCACACGACAATCGAGAGTTATGTCACGACGGTCGAGGTCGAGAGATACTTTTTGACTTCAGATTCTGATTAAAAGATAAAGTGTCTATGATTTGACCTTTGTTACGAGAGAAATGTATTAAATGTTTTTAGTAACTTGGACATGGTCGAGACTGTTTATTTTTTGCCCAAACAATTTGCCCCCAAAATTTGAAAAATAGGGCGGCAAATTCGAGTGTTTAAATTTTGCTAATCGGGTGCCCAGGGTCGTGACACGTGTTAAAAAAATTCTTTTCAGTTGTCTTGGAACTGGATCGGTCCAATTCGAACTAAAGAAGGAGTCGAAAAGGCGATAAGGACGTGATGTCATGCTGACGCACGATCGTGCATAACAGCTGTAAAAGCCAGGTGTTGACAATCTGTCGAGCATTCGAAAAGGCGAGGACACATGTCGAATATCGAGAGGTTCGACCTGACACGACTATTTGCATAAATAGACGTCTTCGTCTTCATGGCTCATAGAGAGTCAATACGCCTGAGAAGGCGAAGGTCGCATCGCCTATGAAGACGAAGACGTCTTCTAGTCCGATTGCTGCGACACCTATTAGTTCTGCGCCACCGGCGATGACAGCGAAGTCGAGGAAGTCCCCGTCTGCCACGTCGGTTCCTTTGTCGACCGACAAGGGTAAGGAGCACGCGACGGGAGAGGCTAAAGTCACGAAGGTTAACTTTACGTTGCCTTCGGACTTCCTGGTCGACGACGTCCTATCCGGGACGGATTTGTTTCCTCATCTGGGGAAATTTTTGCTCCCTTCTTTCAGGGAACGTTTCGAGGGATTCCCAATCGAGGAGACGGGATTCCATATTGTCGGACTGGCGTTTCTGGTGAGTTTCTCTTTCGAAACTTGTACTTCGATGTTTTTTAAGCTTTGTCGAGTGTTTGCTAACACATTTTCTTATGTTTTTCAGGCGTTTCAATCTTCTCTTACCCTGCGTGCTGAAACGGAGAAGGCCAAGGGCTTGGTGTCTTCTGCCTATGAGAGGGGGAACGCAGCGTTGGAGAGGGCGGACGCCGCCATGAAGCGTGAAGAGGCCATGTCTAAACGCCTTGACGATGCCCAAAAGAAGTTGGAGACCGTAGGTCGTGCAAAGGACGAGGCAAACCAGCGCTGGCAGCAATCTTTGGCTGAGATTGCCGATCAAAGGGAGGAGCTGGAGAGGATGAAAGAATCCTTGGCCACGAAAGAGAAGGAAGTGGAGGACTTCAAGGCTAAGGTAGCGGGTCTAGAGAAGGAGGTAGGGAAACTCAAAGACGAGGTTGCGTCTACCTTTGCCCTGGCTCGACTGATCGCATGGGCCGCTATAATGAGACGACACTTGTCGGGAAAAAATCCTTTGCCTCTGGCATCGGACGAGTTGGCCTACTTCCTGAAAGAAGTCGGGAGCACGAGAGATCTCGATTCTGATGATGAAAAGGAGGCCGAGGAGGAAGAAGTGGTGGATGAGGGTTCTAAGGACGGGACCTTAGGTGAAGATGCGACCGACGCTCCTCCCCAACCTTAGCATTAATCTTATGAGCCACATTCTCATAATACTGCGGGCTTATCTTCATAACATGTTGTGGTTTACAGCACTGAGAAACAATTCTCAGTTCTGTTTCCCACACTTGCTTGATCCTTGCTTAAGTTCCTCAACGTATCTAACATCCGTCGGGCAAGACCGATAGGGATCTCGATTTAGGGAAGATTTTCTTTCTGTCGTTTTCTATTCGACCACTGGAGGTCAAGTTATTTAGATGAAATTGTATATTTCGTGAATGAAATCTACTTTCTTGTCGAACGTATGGTTTTGATTGTTGCAAATAGATATGATATCAGTTGTGAAACTTGTTACAAACAAAGTGTCATGCGACTTAGGCACCAATACAACAACCAAAACATAAGACATACATTCAAATCGTGTGGGCAAACATAAGTATACGCAATCGATACATTTATTAAGAATATGCAAATTTTTCAAAGTTAAGAAATCCAGATCGTAGAACCGTTAGACTTGGTGATCGTACGACTAGATCATACGACGAAACTTGAGTCATATGCCCCTGCGATAGAATAGTCAGGTATTAGACCCGAACACTTATGCCGGGCGACTTTTTAAGATTAAAGTCACGTAGCAGACTTAGCAACTTATGTTATGCGATCTGTGATAAAACAATGTCAGAGGTTGGTCGTTGGCTAACCAACGACCCTCCGATGCTTAAGTCAGTGATCATTGTGATGGGAAAAATTTATATAAGAGAAAAAGGAATTTTAGAAGAAATACCTTTTCAAATGCGTTGCATTCCAACTGCGTGGGATATCTTGATTGTCGAGGGTTTGGAGCCGATAAGCACCTTTACCTACGACTTCCGAGATATGGTAAGGACCTTCCCATTTGATAGAAAGCTTACCGGTGTTGGGCTCTTGAGTGTTTTGGAACACTCGTCGGAGGACGTAGTCGCCTATCTGAAAGACTTTAGCTTTAATGTTTTTGTTGAAGTGTCGCTCGACCACTTGCCTCTGTGATGCCATTTTGATCAATGCCGATTCTCTAAGCTCTTCGAGGGCATCGAGGTCATAGCTTAAATCAACCAGGTTATGGTCGACAGAGATATGCCGAGAGGTTGGGAGTTGGACCTCGACAGGCAAAACTACTTCGCAGCCATAGACCAAAGAAAAAGGGGTTTGTCCTGTGGACGTGCGAGGCGTCGTGCGATTCGCCCACAGGACCGAACGGAGTTCTACGACCCATCTTCCCTTTGCGGCTTGTAACCTCTTCTTAATTGAAGCAATGATAGTCTTGTTGCTTGATTCAGCAAGTCCATTTGCCTGAGGATATCTGGGCGTCGACGTCGTCAGTTTGATGTTGCGGTCTTCACAGAACTGTTGAGTTCTGTCGCTTATGAATTGGGACCCATTGTCGTAGACTATTTCGGATGGAATCCCAAACCTTTTGCCCAGGGGCGGGTGGTAACTTGCCGACAATATCCATACCCCACCTCATGAAGGGCCACGAGATCAGTGCCGAATGTAAAGGTTCAGATGGTTTATGGGATGTACCTAAATGTCGTTGACAAGGATCACAGTTCTGAACGTACCTGACGGCGTCTTGTCGCAGGGTTGGCCAAAAGTAGCCCTGTCGAGAGACGCGATTGGCCAAACTACGACCTCCTGAGTGATTGCCACACTCACCATCGTGCATTTCTTGGAGGATCCTTTGAATTTCATTTTTACTAACGACGCATCTCAGGTTCAAGCCTGTCGATGATCGTTGATAGAGTACATTTCTGATCATGATATACTTGGATGCTTTGAATTTGATTTTTCGAGCTTCCATCTTGTCTTCGGGGAGTTGGTCGTGCATAAGAAAGTTTCGGACGTCGCACGACCAGTCATCTTCTTGGACTTCGATTTGGATGACGCCATCGTTTTCGATGGACGATGTCGCTAGGTGGATCAAAGGAATATTGTCGAAGATCGGTTCGACTAGAGCAGACCCAAGGTTTGCTACAGTGTCGGCTTGAGTATTCTGATCCCTTGGAATTTGCTCAATAGAAAAGGATTTGAATTTTTCTGATTTTTCTTTTGCTACCTTTAGGTACGCTGTCATCTTTCAATCTTTAGCTGCGAATTCTCCATTCATCTGATTTACGACCAGAAGAGAATCGCTCCTTACATGCAGCGAGGTTGCCCCCGAGTCGTAGGCCATACTCATTCCTACGATCAGGGCTTCGTACTCAGCTTCATTGTTGGTGGCTCTAAAGTCGCATCGTATGGAATACACCATCTTTCCCCCATGTGGCAACTTTAAGATGACGCCAAGTCCTGAACCGCTAATATTGGATGACCCGTCGACATACAGAGTCCAAGGCACGTCGTTGTGAGTCACCGCAGTCGATACTTCAAGCTCTGCTTCTTTCCCTATTTCAGGGCTGAAGTCGGCAATGAAATCTGCCAAGGCTTGCGATTTGATAGCGGTCCTGGGCTTAAAAGTGATGTCCTAACTGCTGAGATATATGCTCCATTTTGCTAATCGTTCTGTCAACTCAGGTTTTCTCAGGACAGACTTAAGAGGAAAGTTAGTTATGACAGTAATCGGATGCGATTCAAAATAATGTCGCAATTTCTTTGCGGCGGTAACGAGCGACAAGAGTAGTTTTTCCATCGAGGAATACCTGGTTTCAGCGTCCAAGAGGGATTTACTTACATAATAGATTGGCAATTGCTGCTTTTCATCTTCTCGTGTTAGGACGACACTTATGGCATTAGGGCTTATGGCCAAATACAGCTGCAAGACCTCATAGTCATCGGGTTTTGACAACAAAGGAGGCGACGTCATATACTCCTTTAATTTTTGCAACGCTTGCTCATGGTCGTTGGTCCAGTCAAAGCCTTTATTTTTCCTGAGGACGTTATAGAATAAATGACATCTATCTGAGGATCGAGAAATAAACCTGTTCAGAGCAGCCACCCGACCAGTTAGCATTTGGACTTCTTTGAAATTTCTAGGAGATTTGATTTCTATGATAGCCATGATCTGGTCGGGGTTGGCTTCGATTCCTCGTCGAGTGACCATGTAACCCAGGAATTTCCAGTCGCTGACGCCAAAGGAACACTTCGTCGGGTTAAGCTTCATGCTATATTCCTGTAGGATGTCGAACGACTGTCTCAAATGATCAACGTGGTCGACTGCCAACTTTGACTTAACGAGCATATCGTCGATGTAAACCCCCATCGTGTCGCCGAGATGTTCTTTGAACATCTTATTCACTAGACACTGGTAGGTAGAACCTGCGTTTTTAAGGCCAAAAGGCATAACTTTGTAGCAGTAAATACCTCGATCTATCATGAATGCAGTTTTCTCCTGGTCCTCGACGTGCATCAGGATCTGATTATATCCAGAATAAGCATCCATGAACGTCAATAGTTCATGTCCCGCGGTCGCGTCGACCATGGCATCGATATGTGGCAATGGGAACGGATCTTTTGGACAGGCCTTGTTGAGATCGGTAAAATCAATACAGACACTCCATTTGCCATTTTTCTTTGCCACGACATTAGCAAGCCAATCGGGGTACTTTACTTCTCGAATTTTCCCTGTCTTGAGGAGGTTGTCGACTTCATCGTTTATCACCTTATTCCTTTCAGGAGCGAACTTTCGCCGCTTTTGCTTGACGGGTTTGAAGGATGGGTCTACATTGAGCTTATGGGAAATGATATCAGGGTCTATGCCTACCATATCTTCATGCGACCAGGCAAAACAATCGGCATACTCCTGCAAAAAGGATATGAGCTTTTCCTTAAGGGAGATCGAGGGAGGATCCCACGAGAACTTTTTGGTCAGGCTTGCTCTGGTCCAAGATGACTTCCTCCAGTTGATAGTCGTTGATTATTTCAGGGACACCCTGAGCTTTCTCAAGCCCTTCATTCGTCTGAGCAATGATCTGCTCTTGATTTCCATGGGCTGCCATTTTCCTAAAACAAATAAAAGAGGAAACTCCAAGAAATCTTTAGTAACACGCACGTTTGTCGAAGATTTTCTCTAGATGGGGCCCCACGGTGGGCGCCAAACTGTTAATGCCAAAAATCGTCCAGAAGGATAACTTAAGGTTGATTGTGGAGATTAACAACTAAAGAAAAGAACCTAGCGACAAAGCGTACGACAAAGGCAAAAAACGTAAATGAGACAGAGATTTGGTGACGCGGGAAAAACCTCAACAAGGAAAAAACCCACGGACGACTCTGAGGGTCGTCGCTGCACTATGGTCGCCAATCAGGGGCGATGTCCTTATGTTTTCAGGTGTCGAGAGTACAAAGGTTACAATACGAATGAAAGGAATACTTTAAATGTAAAGTAATTAGATATATCGTGTGTAAAAGCTAGTGCGTCGTGTGTGGAAACTATGTGTCGTGCATCGTATGCTTTCGAGAGAGAGAGTTCTTTGCTTCGGATGTCCTTGAGTACGCAGTATGATTCCAGAATTCGATGATGCCCAAATGATGGCTTTGTCTTCATATTTATAGTCTTCGAATACATTTAATGACTCCATGAATTCTTCTGGTAACAGTCGCAACGGTCTTTATGGTTAATGCTCATAACTGTTCTGTCGGTTACGTCCGTTGATCATAAATGACGTTGACCCTACATTTAAATAAGAAAACATAACAGAAATGTTATCTGTTAGTTGGTCGAGGTCGCGTGATTCCACACGACAATCGAGAGTTATGTCACGACGGTCGAGGTCGAGAGATACTTTTTGACTTCAGCTTCTGGTTAAAAGATAAAGTGTCTATGATTTGACCTTTGTTATGAGGGAAATGTATTAAATGTTTTTAGTAACTTGGTTGTGGTCGAGACTGGTGATGTTTTGCCCAAACATCAACTTAATCAAGTAAAAATTAAACGCATATCTCAACTTCAAAAGTGTGGTATTTTAAAGACAAATAAGAATGTTTTCTTTTGATATATGCGATCTTGATAAGTTGATTATAGCCCCTTTCTATAGTCATAGAAAAGGAGAAAAAAGTTTTGTTTGAACTGATACATGCTGATGTATGTGGTTTTTCAAAACCAAGTCTAGATATGGTGATAGGTAATACAATGTCTTCACTGACGATTTCAAACGTTGAAGTTATGTTTATGAAACATAAGCATAAAGCATTTGATATGATTCAAGTTGTTTCAAAGTGAAGTTAAAGAAAACAACTCAACAGGACCATTAAGTCTTTTCTGATATAGGAGGATAGTAACTAAACCAAGAACTCTTGGATCATCTCAGAAATTGTGCATATCCGAAAGGATGAACCGAACCTTATTTAATATGGTTCGCTCTATGATGAGTAGAAGTACTATTCCTATATCAATTCAGAATTTTTGCCCTAGTCACTATAAACCGTACTTTTTTGACACCAACCTAAAGGTAGATAAGACACCTTATAAGATTTCGTATGAAAGTTTTTTTCATCCTTACTCTTAGTTGAAGGTGTGGGTTTATGAAGCTCATGAAAGACAATAAGCTTGAAGTAAACTCGACCCAAAATCTAACAAATGCATATATTGTAGAATATTCTATAAATTATTTAAGATACCGATTCTACAATCCCACAAACAATAAAATTGTTTATTGTTCCAAAGTCAAGTTCTTAGAAAGCAAGTTTTTAATGGGCAAGGCAAATGGGAGATTTAAGGAACTTGAAGGGAATCAAGAACCTCGTAACCTAATACACTTATTGGTTGGCACTAGTTATCAAACAAAGGTTGTTGAAACTGAGCACTTTGATTGATAAGAAACTTAGTAAAAAACACCAAGTGTTCGCAAATCTAGTAGAATCATTCAGAAATTCGAGAAATATCGATTTCTCACGACTAATGAAGAATGATGTATGATAGGTTTCTAGTAAGCCCATCAACTACTAAAGTGCTATGTCAGATTCTGAATCTGATGGGTGGCTAAGAGTCATGAACACTGAGATGCAATCCATTCATGGATCAGCACAAGTATCACAAAGCTGGAATCTTCATTTTGACAGAAAAATTAAAAGTTTTAATTGTCACCAAAATAAAAGATGACTCATGCATTTACTAAGAGGCTAGTGGGAGCGCAGTAAAATTCCTAATATTGTATGTGCAAGACATACTAGTATTTGGAAATTAACTTCCGACTTAGCAAAACATCATGTTTTGGCTCGGACAGTATTTCCTTAATAAAAGACTTAGAAAAGGCTAATTTTGTTCTTGAAATAAAGATCTTTAAAGTTGGATCAAGACGACTTATAGGTTTAAGTCAAAGTGTATATGTTCACATGATCGTGAAAGGTTCAAGATGCAAGGCTCTAAAGGTAGTTGCTTGCAAGTATGATATGACATCATTTTGAACATGTCTCAATGTTCTAGCACAAAGGCTGAGCTAGATAAAATGATTGGTATTCCATACGCTTCGGCAATTGGATCTATCATATATGCCATGACATGCACTAGATCGAGTGTATCATAATGCTTTAGAGCATTAGAAGAATATACCAACGAAATACGCGGAAAGGTCATTGGATGACTATAAAGAACAATTTAAGGTACTTACGAAAAACCAAGGAAGTGTTCCTTAGTTGAGGGTTGAAAGAAGATCATAGTAAAGTGTTACACTGATGATAGCTTCTACAAAGATCGAGAAGGTTCTCGACCGCAAAAGGGGAATGTCTTCATTATAAATGAAGAAGTAGTTCATTTAAAAAGGTTCCAAGCGAAAGTAAAATTGCATAATACACTACAAAATAAGAATACACTGCTGCTTTAGAAGCTGCAAAAGAAAGATGTTTGGATGAAAGAGTTCATTGAAAAACTAGGTAGATGGCCCCATTCAGGATCACCTAGAAATCTTTTGTGAGAATGTGGGTGCCATTACGCAAGCTAAAGGACCCGATGTCACATCAGAGTACCAAGCATCTACTCCAAACGTTTAACTATATTCAGAATAAAGTTAAAAATGGAGATGTTAGTATTCACAAAGTTCACACAAATCAAGTTTTTTTTGTGGACCCATTCACGAATCTCTTTTCATAAGCTAAACTTGAAGGGTCATGTTTGAGCTACAGGACTTCGTTATTCTAGTGATGGGATTTGATTTGGATTTAGTATTTGGATATTGGAACAGTTAAGCAACAAGTATAGTATTTAGTTAGATAAGATATGATCTTTTTCATACTCGTTGTGTTCTATATGAGCATGTTTAATCCTTGAATAAACCAGTTATTATAAATGTCCATAGTCGATCATAGTTGTGGGAACAACCATGAAGTAAGACTAATATGAATTGGATTGGTTGACTTTTAAAGGTAAAAGTGGCAAGGTGTTGCAACCAAGTTCATATGTACTTGTTAAGGGAACAAGTACTGGACCTGACCCGTTTCAAGATCACTTCATGGATCGTCGTCATAAGTGATTCTTGAATAAAGGTAGTATCTTTGTATCCTTCGACCTGAGATGCATATTAGGGACTTGAGTGTAGGGAGTACTATGCTTTGATATGGTTAAATGTTGATCTTTAACAAGGCAGTTATAAAGGCCATCATTATGCATAGTATAAACTACATAAGAGGCGTATGTATTCAAGAGGGGATTTGTTCCTCTAAATAATTTAAGAGTGAGACATCTAAGGCGCCTTACCAAAAGTTGAACAATAGATGAGAATGATAGTGATCCATGTCTCATGTTCAACATGATGTCCGAACAAAGGGATAACTGATACCACACCTTATACGTCAATTGAAGCTATGAGCTTATAGGAATTGGATGTTGTTGAATGGCACTTACAGTCATGCATTGTTGGGGCAGTGAGATGTTGCTAGACGTCCACCATTGTCTATATCATTCTATAATGCAATCTTGAGCAAGTGGGAGATTGTTGGTTCTATGTGCTCAAGAATGATTATAAAATAATATTACCGGTAATATATGATCCTATAGGGTCACACCAAACAACAAGTAGACACCGAATTGGTATTTATAAGAATTCGATTCTTGATAAATATTAATTGTTTCTTGAAAATATTAATGAATATGATTCATAATATTAGATGCAAATAATAGTTTCTAGTTTATTAATACATATGATGGGCTCATATGTAACTAGAATTAAAAGGAGGGACTTTAATGAGAAAGTTTAAAGTAGTTAAAATTATGATTTTAACCATTCTAAACTAGGAGGGTCAAATTGAAATATTGCATGGCTAAGTTGTTTCTTATTGGCCATTTTAGGTGGCAAGATGATGGGAGTTTGTATTTTAATCACACATGGTCTTACAAAGTGTTTTGGTAGAAACCAAAAACAAGAATACCACTCTCCTCTCTCCCTCCCTTCTCCTCTCGGCCGAAACCACCACAAGGGTGGTGGTTTTGTGTTCTTGCTACTCAAACCTATTGTAGTTTTGAGTTAAAAGCTCCATTTTGCATATTCAAGAAGAAGGAACTAGCATTCAAGGTGTTGTTGCTTGTGGTGGATACCAATAGAGAAGCTCTACCTTGGGTTATTGTTAGTTCCAGTTTGATCAGGTAACAATAAATCAGTAAACAATAGCACGAACAATTGATTATTTCAATCTGTCATCCCTCTCGTATTCATAAATCAAGATAGTTACAAAGGTTAGAATGAAGAACACAACTCTCTCTCTCTCTCTAATGAATCTCTTGGATGGCTAATCAATTGCTAACGTAATTCTAAAGGTTAACATAACCTTAAATACGTAGGCCTTAAACACAATGGCCCATGGCCCAACAATCTAATCTAAGCCCAATTAATAATAATTAAGGCTTTTACAATAATAAACCACTATAATTAAACTAATTACGCTTTATATAATTATTTATATATCTTTCTAATATGTAGGACATTTATGGTCCTAACAATCTCCCCCTAAAGATATATAAATAAAAATCGGTCTTGAAATCATCAGATCTTGATCTTCTCTTCCTTCTTTTGAATCATTGGAAGACTTCGGTGTTGCTTGTCTTCAAGTCTTTTAATGCTCCCCCTTGAATAAAGCTCTTGGATTTTCTTTCAGCTTTAAAAGAACTTGTAGAATCAATATGCTCAATGGAGGAAATGATTTTAGCGAACACCACTTGATAAGAACGAGAAGAGTTGATCACTTGTAAGCACTTTGATCACTTGTATGCACTTTGAGCTCTTTGGATCTCGGAACAGATTAAAAATTGGTCAACAGTTACTCCCCCTCGGCTTTTGCATGGGGACTTCTTTACTCCCCCTCGGCTTTTGCTAACTCCCCCTCAACTTGATATGCGGTGTTTTTGAATCTGTACCCTTTCTCCCCCTCATGATGAGTAGGAGCATCCGAAGCATCATGTATGTTCAAAGACAATAGTAACGAGTAGCAAAAAATCCAGTTAAATACAGTAAGTCACCACAGGGTATTCAACTAACACAGAAACACGTTAGTAACTGTTATCACAACAATTTAAAAAATTGTGTGGCCTATGTTCAGAGTTGCCAATGGGGTATCTCTGATAGGACTTCCAATTATCACTGAATAAAATTTAAGAAATTAACTTCTCAAACTGTTCCGGCAATATCACGAAGATATGCAAATGGAATCACAAAGACTCGTGCATGTGTGAAAAAAAAAATTCTATCTGTTTGGCTCAAAATATTGATTTAACCTGGGACGCAAGTTAAAATCAATTGACACAGTGATTAGAATATGAAGTTCGGAGACCGGAGCTGATGTCTTCCTGTTTCAATATCTAAGACCTCCGAGTGAGGAATAGATAGAGTATGTGCTAAATCTCCGTAATATATGAAACAAGCATCTGTTGAGAGATACTTGAGTAGCAGGGTGGGGTGACACCAGTTATCGACATTGGGTCTATGTCTGTTTCAATATTCATCTCCAAAGAACGAGAATGAATAGATTGTGTGGTTACCTGGATAACTGACTCGGTTTGGTAAGGACCGATAATTCTTTTAAGTCATGTCACAGCCTCACCATTTATTCTTTTTCACTCCGAACTCATCTAACAATCTAGACCCCTCACTGTTGTCTAAAAGGGATGTGTTTCTTGGGTAGGTCCTTCCGGTTCTGGATAGACCATAGAAACGATGTTAATCCTAACACTCCTTTCATGCATCGAGTAAAACATTTAGTAAAACATTGAAGAACGAGTTCTAAACTGAAGTGTTTAGAAGTCATAGCGTTTAAGAACGAGTCCTGATCTGAGGTAATCAGAAGTCATTGTTGAAAATGAAAGAATTTCAAAGAGACAAAATCAAGCGCAAGACAGAATGACTCAGTAAGCACAGCATTTGCAAGAAATGAGACAATGATTAGAAAGTTTAATTGTGAAGAACAAGTCACAATTATTATATCAGATAAGAATGAAATCATTAGCAAGAATTAGCGAACTTGGAAAACAACTGGGAATTCAAACGAATGTATTTCCATCGAAAAATCAACACATATGTGAGACATGGAAATAACTAAGTCAAGAAAATATTGGACGTGGCAATCATGAAGATTAGAATTGGAGAATAACAAACACAAGTAAGTTATTCAGAATGATTTACCACAGTCTTTGAATTCAGTTGAAGTTCACTTACCTTTCATAGTACTCCCCCTCGAATGTGGCATAACCTTTGAATGCTCGTCATGTGATGTGAATAATAGAAATTAAAACCGCACATGACATTCCTGCAAAACCGATTAGACAGATTTTGGTATCCATCTTTTGATGGATCCTTGTTGGTTAAATGCCCTATGAGGACATGGGAAACTATAAGTACCATACCAATACTTAGCATGGTCTTTCTTCACAAAGTCATTTTTTCCACAGTAAGAACAACACAACTTCTGTGCAGATAAGCTGATCAGTTTATTGACAGAATAAACACGATCAGTTTTCACAAAAGGTTTAGCATGAAAAGCTTTGTTGTTCTTGTCACTCTTAACATCGACAAATGACTTTGGAGTAGGAGAGGATCCTTTAACTCTCCAAACCATGTTTACTTTCTTGAAAATTTGATTATCTTTCTTATCAACATGAGAACTATAGAAATGGTTGGAAGGTCGATTCTGATCTTTTGGAAATCATTTGATTTGACAAAATTCTTTGAAGAACGATTTGTAGAAGAAGAACTTGAAGCATAATTAGGTTGAACACCTTTGATTTTGCTTTCTTCAAGTTTCTTGATTTTAACGGATAAGGCATTTCGTTCTTCGAGAATTAAATCAAATTTCTTTTGTAAATTAGATTTAACCATTTGTTCCTTCAAATTCTCGGTTGCTAATCCAGATAATCTCGTTGTAAGTTTAGTAATCTCAGTCTGAAAGATCTTTCTATCTTTTGCAAAATCATCTTTCAAACATTTAGCTCTAAAACCTTCAACTTTCCCTTTCTCAGACTCTTTGATTAGAATGTCTAATTCTTTCTCCAAATCGGATATTTTCAAAGAAAGTTCTCCATTCTTTTTAGAAAAAGATTTGCGTTCGGATTCAAACTTTTCTCTTTCTAAAATCAAAACTTTTTCAAAGTCGGAGATTTGTTTTGAAAGTTTTAGACACATAAGCTCAAGACTTTTCTTTTCTTCAAGAGATTTGGTTGAAAAACAGGATTGCTTTTGAGTAAGCAATTGTCTTTCTTTTGTAAAACTTTCTTTCTCCTTTTCAAAAATCTTTTCAAGAGTAGTTAGTTTACTTCTAAGCTCAAGATTTTCACAGTTCAGGAGTTTACCTTTCTCTTCTTCTTCAGCCAGCTTCTCAGAACTAGTCCAGATTTGAGATTTCAGCTCCTTTAGTTCTTTGATGTACTTGCTGCACAAATCATCTGCTTGCTTGATATTCTTTTCACATAGTCTCTGATGTGCTTTCTTTTCAAGTGCCTTTATCTCGTCTTGTGATGGCAATTCAGAAATCTTCCTTTTCAGCTCAGAGTTTTTAGACTCTAATGTTGTTGCCTTTTCTTCAGATTTGGCAAGCTTCTCAGAACTTTCAATTGTTTGCAATTTCAGTTCCTCCCGTTCTTTGAGGAGCTTGTCTCTAAATTCATCTGACGACTTGATATTGAAATCATACATTTCTTTATAGGCTTTACAATCATGATTGAAGCAATACTTCGACATTATTACCTGAAAAATTGATCGTTGATCGGTGTTATTTTGAAGAATAAAACTTGCAGAAGAAAATCAAAAATTAAAATTTTAAAAAACAAATCTAAAAATAAATTTGTTTCCAAAAAATAAGATCTGATAATTATCGAATTTGAACGATCGAAATCACTCTTCGATGGTGAAACCTGCGAGAAAACAAACCAAGTTAGATCAAGAATGACGAAAATAAGTCACAAAAATAATAAGCGTCGCGAATAAGATCAAGGATGTCGCAAATAGTCTCAACCGTCACAAACAATTGCAAATCGAACGTTAAAACTTCGCAACTTACCAAACACAACTTACCGGAAGAATGAGACAACAAAGATTTAAACTTACCGGACAATTAAGTTGTGACTTACCGGATGATAGGAAAGCTGAGACTAACCGGATGCGGTGAGAACTTACCGGGTGAAGTGAACTTACCGGATGCGGTTACCGGATGCGGTTACCGGATGAGATATAAACAAATACTTACCGGGTGAAAATCGAGTGAACTTACCAGGTGAAAATCGATTTCGGATAAAGTGTTTTCGCACAAAAAACACAACTTACTGGAAGAAAGTTAATCTTACCGGACGTGAGAGATTCCGGATGGAGATTGCACTTACCGGTGATGATGTTCTCGCAAAAATGGCACTTACCGGGTGATGATGTTCTCGCAAAAATGGCACTTACCGGATGATATGTGGTTCCCGGATGCGGAGCTTACCGGATAAAAGCTTGTTTCTCAATCAAAAGCTTACCGGATGCGATGAGAGCTCCGATCAAAAACAATCCTCGATTGCGGTACGATGGATTAAAATTAATATGGACAAACAAGTATCTCCTTAGTTAAATATGCATGCATGGTATATATAAATATATGTATGTCTCATGCAATATATAACTCAACTAAGCAAACAACAAAACACACAAAAAAAATTAAAAAGACTTGCATGATTTGAACAGCAAGGTGATCGATGCATCAATGGATGGTCAACTTTATCAAGTTTCTTAATATTAAGAATATGTATGTATGCAATGAGGTGCGCATGGAACACAAAACAATGGTCAAAGCTGAAACCCCACGGTCAAATATTACGGCAAAACAAAATCATCCGGAAAGTTTGAACTTCCGGTGACTAAAAAATTATTTCACCCGGAAAGTGATATTTGACCGGAAAGTTAGTTTGACCGGAAAGGTGTGATTGACCGGAAAGACAAATATTTGTCCGGTAACCTTTGAGTTTGACAAAAATATATCCGGTAATTTTGAGTTTTATCCGGTAACTTGATGAGAAATAGGAAAACTTACCCGGACACTGCGGCCGTGTTTGCAATTCTGATCTGGAATCGATGGGGTTGCTTGATTTCACTCTTGTAGGGTTAGATTTTGACAAAAAACACAAAAACAAACACACCCAAATCAATTTCTAAGCAAAATATATCCTATTTTCCAATAATCACCACAAAAACTTTTAGAACACCAAAAACTCAAGAATTGATTTTTAAATTGAACGATTAAAACCTTTGAGATTCGATGTAAACGCAGATAAACAGCAGATAAACGCAAGTAAACAATCGAGATCAAACAAACAAATTAATAAATCAACGAAAAACTTTGCAAACCCGATTGAAGAACGTTTTCTTCAATAAAAAACTGCTGTATTTCGAAAATAATCCGGGAGCCTTCTGGACCTCAAACGATTAATCCAACCGTTCAGAATGTAAAACGGAATGTCGTGAAGCTACTGTCCAAAACTCGTGACGATCCGACGATTCAATCTCCGGGAATAGGCGAAACGTCTCGCTGCGATTTTCCAGAAAATTTTCTACGAAGTTTCTTGCCTTTTCTCGCTTTCGTTCGATTTCTTTCGTATCTTCAAATCACCGATTATGCTCTGATACCAATTGTTAGTTCCAGTTTGATCAGGTAACAATAAATCAGTAAACAATAACACGAACAATTGATTATTTCAATCTGTCATCCCTCTCGTATTCATAAATCAAGATAGTTACAAATGTTAGAATGAAGAACACAACTATCTCTCTCTCTCTAATGAATCTTTTGGATAGCTAATCAATTGCTAACGTAATTCTAAAGGTTAACATACCCTTAAATACGTAGGCCTTAAACACGATGGCCCATGGCCCAACAATCTAATCTAAGCCCAATTAATAATAATTAAGGCTTTTACAATAATAAACCACTATAATTAAACTAATTACGCTTTATATAATTATTTATATATCTTTCTAATATGTAGGACATTTATGGTCCTAACAGTTATTGTCTTCATCAACATCCCTCTCTTCACAAAGACAAAGGACTTCAAAGGTTGTTGTTTCTTCACCCTTCTTTTAATTTATGATCTTACATTGTTGGGATAATCTGTTACATATGAAAAGATGTGACTTTTCATATGAAAAGGTGTGACATTTTATATGAAAAGGTGTGACTTTTTATGAAAAGGTGTAACTTTTCATTCACACCAACCGCCACCAACCACCACCTTTTCATGAAAAGGTGTGACTTTTCATTGGCACCGGTTGATCTTCTATAAATAGGAAGCATATGTAACAGATTACATAATACACAAACGCATACTCTCTCAAATTCTCTCAAAGTTCTTCATTGTTCTTCAAGAAGGAAACATAGTTTGATTCGTCAGGTTCGAGAGTTCGATTCTTGAACGGGTTGTTGTATCCTCTAGATAGACGTCCAATCGATACGGTACGAGGGACGAATTTCTGTCTAAGGACACTGCTTTGCAGGCCTCAATCCAACAAACGTTCTTCTTCAAATTTGTGATCAAGAAACTCGAGTTAGTCTTTTCTCCTTGAAACTTTGTTTATGTATTTTCGTTTATATGTAAATTTCGTATATACATATATATATATATATATATAAATAAATTCAGTTTTCCATCTGATTCAATATTGTGTGTTACGAATTTCAATTCGTGTATATAAGTTCTAACAATCTTAGACAGAAATTTCGTTGACAATGGAAAACTCTTCGTTGTTGAAATCGAGTGTGGAGAAACCCGAAAAATTTAAGGGTTCCGATTTTAGAAGATGGCAACAAAAGATGCTCTTCTACTTGACAACTTTGAAAGTGTCTAACGATCAAGCACCGACACCGCCGGTTGGAGAAGGAGAAAACGCCCCATCCCAAATTGAATTGCCTATGTTCCAACGATCCTTGGATATTTGGAACGCAAACGAATATAATTGCCGGAATTTTATCCTTAATGGTTTGGATGATGGTCTTTATGACATTTATTCATCCTTCAATACGGCAAGAGAAATTTGGGAGTCGTTGGAATCAAAGTACAAGACGGAAGTCGCTTGTTCCAAACGATTTATCGTGGGCAAATTCCTAAACTATAAGATGACGGATTCCAAACCGGTCGTGAAACAAGTAGAAGAAATGCAAATCTTGGTCCATGAATTGGAAGTCGAAGGTATGGGCATCAACTCTAACTTTGTTATTGGTTCAATTATTGACAAGTTACCTCCATCCTGGAAAAAATTTAAACTCTATCTTAAACATTTGTCCGAGGATATGAGTTTTGAGCAATTGATACTAAAATTGCGGGTGGAGGAGGACAACCGGATGAACGAGAAGGCGGATGCAATATCGTTGGAACCAAATGCAAACATGGTTACCGGAAACTCATCAAAGTCAAAGTTCCAAAAAGGAAAGGGAAAGGCGATGGGTTTCAAGCAAAATCTCAATGCTTCAAACCCACTATCCGTACAACAAAGGCCTTTCAAGAAGCCTGTGATGAGTTGCTGGGTATGCGGAAAGCCGGTGCATCGAGCGAAGGATTGCCGCCATATAAGAGACCATGGTGGTCCCGGAGGAGGAGGTGCCGGTGGAAACCCCCATCAAGCCAACGTGGTCAATGCTCCAAATCAATTCGTTTGAGTAATTGAGGCTTTTATGGTTACAAATGTGACCGATTGGTGGGTTGATACCGGTGCCACCAAACATATTTGTAACTCCAAGAACATGTTTGCCACATACCAAAAAGTTGATGTTGAAGAACCCATGTATATGGGTAATGCCACGACCGCGAAAGTTGAAGGGAAGGGGAAGGTGAATCTCAAGCTTACATCGGGGAAGGAACTTGTGCTCACCAATGTCTTGCATGTACCGGCTATTACAAAGAACTTGATTTCTGGACCCACACTTAGTAACAAAGGATTCAAGATGGTGTTTGAATCTGATAAATTTGTGATTACTAAGGGTGGGATGTATGTTGGAAAGGGCTACCTAAATGAGGGGCTCTTCAAACTTAGTGTGATGAACTGTAATAACCGGGTATGTTATTGGTTTATTTAAATTTTTATTTTGGTTTTAAGATAAATTTGGAATTTGTTTTATGGAGTTAGAAGTTAAGGGGTAAGTTTTAATTTTAATTTAGAAGTTTTGGGGTATGTTTTGCCACATAGAGAAGTTTGGGGTTTATTTGGTAATTGTGATTGACTAAATCACCATAAATCGCCACCTTACACTAGAAAATTGAGAGGTGTCATGTATCTAGTAAATGGAGATATCAAGCATGTGTGAGTGTGGATTTGTTTACTGCAAAAAGAGAGAAAGAGAAGTAAAGAGAGTTAGATATTTTATTTAGGATATGTGTGTGTGTGGTGTTGGTCGACAAAAGAGAAAGAGAAAGAGAGAGAGGTGTGTCATGCTTTTAATTTAATATATATATATATATAGGTGTGTGTTGCATTCCATAAAAGAAAGAGAGAAAGGAAGTTAGATATTATATGTAGTGTGTGTTACCTTTGAGAGAGAAAGCTAAAGGAGAAGAAGGAAAACATGATCTAATCAGCTGGGCTTTAGGAAGCAATATATGGAGAATCAAGGTATGATTATGCTTATAATTGTTGTTATGGATAGTTGGATAGAAAAGTTTATATAAGTTTATAAGTGGGTTTTGATGATTTATAGATGTTTTTGGAAAACTAAGTTTATGGATAGATGCTATTTATGGTCTTAAACATATCTGCAAAATATCAGAAACATTCATGATCGAAATCTATAAATTTATGGGTAAAATATGAACTTAGTTGACTGAGACAATTATGAGTGTCGCAGTAGTGGGTTGCGATAAACTCATAATTATCGCAATAGTGGGTTTCGATATTTACTGTTCATTGCGATAAAGGGTATCATTTTAGTTGGTTGCGATATTAGTCGAGGAAGTTGGTTTATTTAAGATTCTTAGTCTTTAAGGAATACTTGTATTTTAATTGTTCCAGATTCTATAAATTTTGGGTGAAGGATTGTATTTCTTGAGAAAAGCTTGGAAGGAATTTGGATAAACAATCAATGTGAGTTTTACTTTAAAATGTTTTTCAACTGGGATACATATATATGTGATATATATATATATATATATATATATATATATATATATGAGATGGACAAGTATGGATTGAGATTATGATACATGATGTGATTATGTGTTTATATTAAGACGTATATGTGGTTGGAATGTGGTAACGTTTTTATAAAAGAAAATGTGATATATATATATATATGGTTGGAATGTGATGAAAGGTTTTATAAATGACAATATGATATATTGGTACATATATATTGTATTTATATGTGCATTACACTACACGAGAGCACTTGCCGAACTATGTCGGCGGATGTTTGCTGTAATTGTTGTACAGCGGTGCTGTAATGTTGTACAGTGGTGCTGTAATTGTTGTACAGCGGAGAGTTGGCTCGCAACCGACTAATATGGCCATGGAAATGATGTGAAGGATGAGTGGTACACGATGCACGAGTCTTATTTTGTATTTAAGTCTTTGTGATATATGTGTATTTATATAAAGGATTTTATATGAATTGGTTTTATAACGATTTTGAAATGACAAGGATTATCTCACTAGACCGTTTGGTCTAACCCTCATTTTGTTTTTAAAAATATGTATTCCAGGTCGAGGAAATTATAGCGGCAAAGGAAGGGATAAAGAGTAGGACGTTTTTTTTATGACTGATGTTGATTAGGAAGCTTTTATGTATTTTGTAGTTTCGAGACTATGAGACCGTATGTGAATTATTATGTAATTTTCTTTTATTAATGTAAGGATGTTATGCAATATATGTTATTTGTGGTATGTTTGGGAAACCGGGTTGTTACAGATGGTATCAGAGCCCTAGTTTAAGGGATTTAGGTATTTGGATTTATACCTAGACTTAAAATGCATGTGAAGTAGGATGTCCCTAATAATTTTAGAACCTTGGGATGTTAAGTATAAAAAGGTAGAATGAACATCATGTAAGGTAATTTCAAAATACACCTGGCCAGTGTAATTGCGAATTTACAAGTGCATGTTTGGACTGGAATACCTTATTATATGGGGTATGTGCTTATGTGTATATTAACTTTATAAAAATCGACAGAGTGGCAAGTCAGACTCGACATATGGATGGAGATGAAGACAGGTATATTTCTATAAATTCTATACGTGCTAAAGCGCTATCTGACTTCGGTGCAAACCGATAATTTGTATTTCTATTATTTTATTGCTTATCTGCATTAGAAAAGTATTTGGTAATTATGTTAGAGATATAGATTGTAACACCCCAACTTTAGGGCCTATTTGTATTTGTTAAGTATGATTTAGTATGAGGTTTATCCCGAGTAAGTTGCGTTTTTCTTTTGGAATTAAAGGTTATGGGTAAGCTTTGATTTTTACATATAAGTTGGAGGTTAGTCTCATACTGATTCAGCAACGTAACACCTTGAATTTTATAAAGTGTTGCGGAAAGTTTAAATTATAGGATAAGGTATCTTATAATTTAAGTTTATAAGTTGAGGGTCTGTTTGGTTATTATATATTTAGTTAAGGGGTTGTTTCTGTAACTTGTAATATTTTAATATTACAATTGAATGCTTTCATGATGATGTTGGTCATGCTTTTGACGATTTAATTATAGAAAACTTAGATATTTTTTTTGAACTCTTGTGTGTGTGCGTTGGTATTATCGACAAAGAGAGAGAACCGCCCCATGTTATTAAAGAAGCATTAAGATAATAATAATAATTGGAGTTACTTTCATTATTTAAGCCATTGGGTGTGTATTTTGCACGACAACAAAGAGAACGAGAGTTAGAGAAAACCGAGAAAAGAATGGAGAAGAAGAAAATAGTTTCAGCAGAAATTGAGAGTTCGGTTTAAAAAAAAAAACTAATGTATGTTTCTTATGCACTTGTTGTTTATGTATAGATATGTAGAGATTAATTCTATTGGGTTTAGAATTGGGTTATGATGTATTTGAAGGATATGAAAAATCTGAATTGATAAATATATTTTACTGGTACCCTTAAGCATATCTGCAAGTTTGTAGAATTTTATCATGGCAAAAAAAAATATCAGTTTTAACCAAGTCATATAGAAACGTGATCTGGGTGTTTGAAACTCCATGGTGTGAGTTTTATTGATTGCATGTAGTTATATATATATGTATTCAATTCAATATTATATATAAAGGTATATAATATATGTGTGGCTGACAGTGAAAGCATGAAGGAATAATTCCTTCAATTCAATATTGTAATTAATAAGTTAGTAAGGCGTGTATTAAAGATATAAACATTTAATTGTGTATTAAAGATATAAACATTTAATTGTTGGGATAATTAATACTAATATTAGAAGTCAAATGGGTTATAATTAGTATGGGTGGAGTTGGTGTATTCTACTCTTGTAAATCGATAAATGAGGCAGGAGCCATAATTTTTGTTATTTAATAATCATAGACCAAGCTTTGGAATGTTTAATAATTAGTGATAAGAAAGGGGTTAAAGTCATTATAGAAAATAGTTGCAAGGGTTGTTGAATAAATCCTATAGATCGAAAAATGTCTCGTTGATACGTTTTCGTTAGTATTAGTTTATAATTATTTTTAGCGTGACTTTGGTACTTCTAAATTTATTTTTAGGTGTCCATTCGTAACCAAGTTCAGAATTTGTTCGTATCTTAATCTTGCTGCAAATCAAGTGAGTGTTTCTCATGACTCAGTTTCCCTGTTGGGATGATACACATGCATAGTTGTTACGGTAAAGGCATGCATTTGGTTTGGTTAACTCCATTTGGAGATTTAGAAGTGCAATGAATTATATATCATTAAGTACTCCTTGTAATGATTCTGGGTGTTTAAATAGTCGATTATATTAATTATGAATTGTAGTGGAACCATTTGTTTAGACTTAGTGTAGTAAGCATATTGGGGTGTTGGAGCTTAATCTTGTTAAAACTTTCGATTAGGTAATGATGAGTGATCCTCGGTAATTCGGTATGAGAAGATAAAGTGAATATATTGAAATAAGTGGTTATGATGAAAGTTGAGACCACTGTGCAATACCCTTATGTGGAGTCGTACTTGGGATTTCATCTTGTAACGATGGAAAGGCGTGGGGACGAAGAAGGGGCATAGCTTGTTAAAGGATGAGAGCTTACCGATGAGTTTCCTGTAGCATCTCAGTTGTGAGGGTGACTTTCCGCTGCGTAATAAGAGTAGAGAGTATTGTATTTTAGGCAATTTGGGACCGTTCATTATTGGAGTGTTGTCAATAATATTTTAATTAAAATTTGGGTTGTTGACGTAGTACTGGGAACTAAGTACCCATACTTTTTGACTAACCGAATTCCGGGACGAAATTCTTTTAAGGGGGAGATGTTGTAATAACCGGGTATGTTATTGGTTTATTTAAATTTTTATTTTGGTTTTAAGATAAATATGGAATTTGTTTTATGGAGTTAGAAGTTAAGGGGTAAGTTTTAATTTTAATTTAGAAGTTTTGGGGTATGTTTTGCCACATAGAGAAGTTTGGGGTTTATTTGGTAATTGTGATTTACTAAATCACCATAAATCGCCACCTTACACTAAAAAATTGAGAGGTGTCATGTATCTAGTAAATGGAGATATCAAGCATGTGTGAGTGTGGATTTGTTTACTGCAAAAAGAGAGAAAGAGAAGTAAAGAGAGTTAGATATTTTATTTAGGATATGTGTGTGTGTGTGTGGTGTTGGTCGACAAAAGAGAAAGAGAATATATATATATATATATATATAGGTGTGTGTTGCATTCCATAAAAGAAAGAGAGAAAGGAAGTTAGATATTATATGCAGTGTGTGTGTGTGTGTTACCTTTGAGAGAGAAAGCTAAAGGAGAAGAGGGAAAACATGATCTAATCAGCTGGATTTTAGGAAGCAATATATGGAGAATCAAGGTATGATTATGCTTATAATTGTTGTTATGGATAGTTGGATAGAAAAGTTTATATAAGTTTATAAGTGGGTTTTGATGATTTATAGATGTTTTTGGAAAACTAAGTTTATGGATAGATGTTATTTATGGTCTTAAACATATCTGCAAAATATCAGAAACATTCATGATCGAAATCTATAAATTTATGGGTAAAATATGAACTTAGTTGACTGAGACAATTATGAGTGTCGCAGTAGTGGGTTGCGATAAACTCATAATTATCGCAATAGTGGGTTTCGATATTTACTGTTCATTGCGATAAAGGGTATCATTTTAGTTGGTTGCGATATTAGTCGAGGAAGTTGGTTTATTTAAGATTCTTAGTCTTTAAGGAATACTTGTATTTTAATTGTTCCAGATTCTATAAATTTTGGGTGAAGGATTGTATTTCTTGAGAAAAGCTTGGAAGGAATTTGGATAAACAATCAATGTGAGTTTTACTTTAAAATGTTTTTCAACTGGGATACATATATATGTGATATATATATATATATATATGAGATGGACAAGTACGGATTGAGATTATGATACATGATGTGATTATGTGTTTATATTGAGACGTATATGTGGTTGGAATGTGGTAACGTTTTTATAAAAGAAAATGTGATATATATATATGGTTGGAATGTGATGAAAGGTTTTATAAATGACAATATGATATATTGGTACATATATATATTGTATTTATATGTGCATTACACTACACGAGAGCACTTGCCGAACTATGCCGGCGGATGTTTGTTGTAATTGTTGTACAGCGGTGCTGTAATTGTTGTACAGCGGTGCTGTAATTGTTGTACAGCGGTGCTGTAATTGTTGTACAGCGGAGAGTCGGCTCGCAACCGACTAATATGGCCATGGAAATGATGTGAAGGATGAGTGGTACACGATGCACGAGTCTTATTTTGTATTTAAGTCTTTGTGATATATGTGTATTTATATAAAGGATTTTATATGAATTGGTTTTATAACGATTTTGAAATGACAGGGATTATCTCACTAGACCATTTGGTCTAACCCTCATTTTGTTTTTAAAAATATGTATTCCAGGTCGAGGAAATTATAGCAGCAAAGGAAGGGATAAAGAGTATGACGTTTTTTTTTATGACTGATGTTGATTAGGAAGCTTTTATGTATTTTGTAGTTTCGAGACTATGAGACCGTATGTGAATTATTATGTAATTTTCTTTTATTAATGTAAGGATGTTATGCAATATATGTTATTTGTGGTATGTTTGGGAAACCGGGTTGTTACATGAACAATGATGATGTAAATATTGTAAATGTTGTAAATAGCAATAAAACCGCAGGCTCTAGCTCTGCTTCTATGTACATGCTTGACTCTTCTTCCCTATGGCATTCCCGTCTAGGACATTTTAACTTTCGATCCTTACAAAGGATGATAAAACTTGGGTTATTACCCAAGTGTTCCATGGATAACAAGACAAAATGTATGTGTTGAGTCTAAATACTCAAGTCATCCACATAAATCTGTTGAAAAGTCTAATCAAGTACTTGGACTTATCCACAACGATTTATGTGATTACAAAGCCACACCCACACGTGGAGGAAAGAACTATTATGTATCATTTATTGATGATTGCAGTAAATATTGTTATGTATACCTAATACATACCAAAGATGAAGCTTTGAATATGTTTAAGACATACAAGGCTGAAGTTGAAAACCAACTTGACAAAAAAATATAAAATTCTGAGATCCGATAGAGGAGGAGAATACGAGTCTAAGGACTTTGCAGAATTTTGTTCTCATCATGGCATAGTTCACCAAACAACAGCTCCCTATACTCCACAACAAAATGGAGTAGCCGAAAGGAAAAACAGAACATTGAAGAACATGATTAATTCAATGTTGTTTACTTCGGGAGCACCACATAATTTGTGGGGTGAAGCATGCTTAACAGCAAATATGATACTTAATAGAATTCCTCATAAGAAAAGCGATAAGTCTCCTTATGAACTATGGAAAGGAAAAATTCCTTCCTACAAAAGGATGAAAGTGTGGGGTTGCCTTGCAAAGGTTCAAGTACCTTTACCCAAAAGGACAAAACTTGGACCGAAGACCATTGATTGTGTATATCTTGGTCCGGCAAGTAATAGTGTTGCTTATAGATTTCTGGTCTATAAGTCAAACAATGAAGATATCCACAACAACACAATTATGGAATCAATTGAGGCTGAATTCTTTGAACACATATTTCCTTACAAGGATAAAGGGAAAGAAATCTCTAATCCATGGAAGAGAGTATGTGAAGTGGAGAACACCGATAGTGTTGAGAAACCAAATGAAGAAGGTACATCAAAGGCTCAAGAAGAAAACCTAGAGCCTAGAAGAAGTAAAAGGGGAAAGATTGCTAAAGACTTTGGACCCGACTTCATGACATTCGTTGTCGATGAAAAACCTTAATCCTATAAAGCCGCCATGGACTCATCAGAGGCACCTTATTGGAAAGAGGCTATTCAAGGTGAGATAGACTCCATTGTTCAGAATAACACATGGAGATTGGTAGACTTACCACCGGGTCACAAGGCAATTGGTCATAAATGGATCTTCAAGCGGAAACTAAGACCTGATGGTACTATAGAGAAATATAAAGCTCGATTAGTTGCCAAAGGTTACCGCCAAAAGGAAGGTCAAGATTTCTTTGACACCTATTCACCGGTAACACGAATCACGTCCATTAGGACATTGATGGCTATAGCAGCAATTCACAACCTACACATACATCAAATGGATGTGAAAACTACTTTCTTAAATGGTGAATTAGATGAAGAAATTTATATGCAACAACCGGAAGGTTTTGTTGTAAAAGGTCAAGAGAATAAAGTATGCAAACTTGTGAAGTCTTTATATGGACTTAAACAAGCCCCAAAGCAATGGCATGAAAAGTTTGATAACACTCTTCTATCAAATGGTTTCCAAATTAATGAGTGTGACAAATGCGTATATGTGAAACAAAGCAAGAACGCATGTGTCATAATATGTCTATATGTAGATGATATGCTAATCATGGGGACCAACTTGGATGTAATCAATCAAACCAAGAAGATGTTGCACTCCTCGTTTGATATGAAGGGTCTTGGAGTAGCAGATGTAATTCTTGGGATAAAGATCCAAAGAGATCCTAACAGTTACATTCTGACTCAATCTCACTATGTTGAGAAAGTTCTTAGGAAATTTGGTCACTATGATGATAGACCGGTAGTCACTCCTTTTGATCCTTCAAGCCAACTTAAGAAGAATCAAGGAGAGAGTGTGTCTCAATTGGAATACACTCAAGTGCTTGGAAGTTTGATGTACATTATGAATTGTACGAGACCGGATCTAGCATATGTCGTGAGTAGACTTAGTCGATACTCACATAACCCAAGTAAGGATCATTGGTATGCACTTATAAGAGTGCTTCGATAACTGAAGTACACAATGAACTATGGGTTATACTATACCAAATATCCTCCCGTACTAGAAGGATATTGTGATGCAAACTGGATTTCCAATCATTCTGAAAGTAAGTCCACAAGTGGCTATGTGTTTACACTTGGTGGTGCAGCCATATCTTGGAAATCTTCGAAGCAAACCGTAAATACACGGTCAACCATGGAAGCCGAATTCGTAGCCTTAGATAAAGCTGCCGAAGAGGCAGAATGGCTTAAAAGCTTCCTAGAGGGTATTCCCTTGTGGCCTAAGCCTGTTACCGCCGTGTGCATACACTGTGATATTATGGTTGCTCTTACAAGAGCAAATAATCAAATTTATAACGGCAAATCGAGACATATCAGGCGTCGCCACAAAACAATACGAGACTTGCTGAAGAATGGAATCATTTCCATCGATTATGTAAAGTCAAAGGAAAATATCGCAGATCCTTTGACAAAAGGCCTTAATAGAGAACAAGTCTCTTATACATCGAGGGGAATGGGCTTAAAGCCAATCCAATGAGTTCTACTCGGCGGCAACCTAACCTAGCGAAGTTAGAGATCCCATGGTCTAGGTTCAATAGGCAAACTAGTCGGGGACAACTCAAGAAGCAATTAAACAAAGGTATGCCTATTCCTATGATGTTTTTCCTTTTGTTTTCCGTTGATGATTTAAGGGTTGAATTCTTATTCTTAATAATACTGATAGCTTATTGGTGGAACACTACGGAATGTTCTTGATCAGTATTACCTATATGAGATTGATGTGGGGTCGCATCTTTGAGGACGGAGATGGCTACGTCTTCTAAAATTCTCATGAAGAAGGATTGTTCACGACCGAAATGAACACAACGGTAAGAGTCAACTATGCATAAACATGATTTGTGTGATATTCATTGACTAGACTTAATACAAAACGTGGTTAGTTCAAGACTCTTCGTCACTACCCACAAAGTAGGTCCAATGAATACTCACTAAGAACGGTTCAAGTCACCTAGACACCTTTTCTGATGCATTTCATGTTTATTTCCTGAATAAGAACAATAAATACTTTGAGAATATCTTATTTTCTATTCAAATGTGGGGTATTATTAGAGTTTGAATAGAAAATGTGGGGTATTGTTGGGATAATCTGTTACATATGAAAAGATGTGACTTTTCATATGAAAATGTGTGACCTTTTATATGAAAAGGTGTAACTTTTCATGAAAAGGTGTAACTTTTCATTCACACCAACCGCCACCAACCGCCACCTTTTCATGAAAAGGTGTGACTTTTCATTGGCACCGGTTGATCTTCTATAAATAGGAAGCATATGTAACAGATTACAAAATACACAAACGCATACTCTCTCAAATTCTCTCAAAGTTCTTCATTGTTCTTCAAGAAGGAAACATAGTTTGATTCGTCAGGTTCGAGAGTTCGATTCTTGAACGGGTTGTTGTATCCTCTAGATAGATGTCCAATCGATACGGTTATTGTCTTCATCAACATCCCTCTCTTCACAAAGACAAAGGACTTCAAAGGTTGTTGTTTCTTCACCCTTCTTTTAATTTATGATCTTACATGTTGCATGCAAAGTGATCCTTGTGGGCCTTTATGTGGTTTTACATGATCAAACATTTTAAACCTTCCGTTGCGGTTTTATATATATTTATTATTTTAATAAATATCCGTTTTATTTTATCACCAAAACCAACAATTTTATCATTTTTCTTATATTTCATCTTATCTCTACTTATATATGGATTGTTCTTCTATTGTTTGCTTGTCCTAAATGGGACCAACAGCCTTAGTAGTTGAAATAGCTAACGGGGGTCAAGTCTTAGTTCGAGAAAGACTTGAAAGTTGTACAATTATGATAGAAGGGAAGGAATTCCCGATTGATTTGATTTTGATGGAGATTGGGGGGTTTGATATAGTCGTTGGTATGGATTGGTTGACGAACAACCAAGCAGAAATCCTTTGTGCCAAGAAATTAATTCGGATCCCTATGGTCGAAAATGATGTTGTACTCATCTATGGGGAAAAGAGAAAAGGAGAGGTTCCATTGATCTCTATTGCCAAAGCGCGTAAGTGTCTGATAAAAGGATGTTTATCCTATTTAGCATATGTTTTAGATGCTAAAGTTGAAAAGAAGCAAGTGGAAGATATAAGGGTAGTACATGAATTTCCAGATGTATTCCCTGATGATCTTTCAGGCTTACTGCCAGAAAGGCAGGTAGAGTTCAGAATTGATCTTTTTCTCGGAGCGGCACCGATAGCACGTGCACCGTACCGTTTAGCACCGGATGAAATGAAAAGGATGATGTATCAACTGCAAGAACTGCTCGAAAACGGATTTTTTTAGGCCAAGTTCTTCACCTTGGGGAGTTCCGGTGCTATTCGTCAAGAAAAAGGATGGCACTATGAGAATGTGCATCGACTACAAGGAATTGAATAAGGTGCCATTAAGAATAAGTATTCGCTCCCAAGGATTGATGACTTATTCGATCAACTCCAAGGTGCGGGATGCTTTTCAAAGATTGATTTAAGGTTGGGCTATCACCAAGTAAGAGTAAGGGATGAAGATGTTTCCAAGACGGCGTTTAGAACAAGGTATGGGCATTATGAATTTCTCGTGATGCCTTTTGGGTTGACAAACGCTGCTGCTTTGTTCATGGATTTAATGAACAGAGTGTGTCGACCATTTTTAGACAAGTCAGTCATCATATTCATTGATGATATACTTGTTTATTCAAAGAATGAAGTCGATCACGAATGTCACATTCGTGAAGTCTTAGATGTTTTGAGAAAGGAGAAATTGTATGCAAAATTTTCAAAGTGTGAATTTTGGTTAAAGGAGGTACAATTCCTTGGTCATGTGATTACTTCTGAGAGGGTCAAAGTGGATCCAGCTAAAATAGAAGCAATGATGAATTGAGAAACACCAAAGAACGCATCCGAGATACGAAGTTTCTTGTTTGGCAGGTTATTATCGGAGATTTATAAAGGATTTCTCCAAGATCGCTTCTGCTATGACAATCCTGACACGGAAGAATGTAAAGTTTGTGGACAGAAAAGCAAGAGTCAGCTTTTACAACATTACAAAAGAAGTTGTGTGAAGCTCCTATCCTTGCACTACCGGAAGGAACAGAAGATTTAGTCATTTATAGTGATGCGTCAAAGATGGGCTTGGGGTGTGTATTGATGCAACGTGGAAAAGTGATTGCTTACGCATCAAGACAACTTAAGGAGCATGAAAAGAATTATCCTACCCATGATCTAGAATTAGCAGTTGTAGTATTTGCTTTGAAGTTATGGCGGCATTATTTATATGGAACAAAGTGCACTCTTTTAACTGATCATAAGAGTTTGAAGCATGTCTTTGATCAGAAAGATCTGAACATGAGGCAACGACGTTGTTTAGAATTGCTTAAGGATTATGATTGTGAATTCCATTACCACCCTGGTAAAGCAAATGTTGTGGCTGATGCCTTGAGTAGAAAAGAATACAATGGATGTTTGAAAGCAACTAATTCCAGGATCGATGTAATGTCAAGTCTGATTGAAAGAATCAAAGTGGCACAAACAGAAGCTTTGTTAGAAGAAAATCTGAAAGAGGAAGTTATGATTAAGCAACGTCTTCAACTGACTGAAGATAGTCGCAGAATCAAATTATTTCAAGGTCGTATTTGGGTGCCAAAGGTGGGAGGAAATCGAGGGTTAATTCTCGAAGACGCCCACAAGTCTAAATATTCTATACATCCTGGAAGTACTAAGATGTATAAAGATTTGAATCTACACTATTGGTGGCCAACTATGAAATTAGATGTGGCACAATGTGTAGAGAAATGTGTAACGTGTTCGTTAGTGAAAGTTGAACATCAACGACCTTATGGGAGCCTACAGTCTTTGGAGATTCCTGAATGGAAATGGGTTAAGATTACCATGGACTTTGTGACTAAGTTACCAAAGACGTTAAAGGGTAACGATACTATTTGGGTAATCGTGGATCGTTTAACTAAAAGTGCTCACTTCTTAGCGATGAAAGAAGCTTCACCGATTAATAAGCTAGCTAAGTTATATATTGATGAAGTGGTGTCAAGATATGGTATACCTGTGTCTATAGTTTCTGACCGTGACAGCCGATTTACTTCAAGATTTTGGCAGTCACTACAAGAAAATTTGGGTACAAGAGTGAATTTGAGCACTACATATCATCCACAAACGGACGAGCAAAGTGAAAGAACCATTCAGACTTTGGAAGACATTCTCAGGTCTTGTGTAATCGATTTTTGAGGTAACTGGGATACGCATTTACCCTTAGTGGAGTTTACGTACAATAATAGTTATCATTCCGGTATTGGAAGAGCACATTTTGAAGCTGTTGGTCCCGAAGGCCTATACAAGTTTGTAGAAGGGGAGGGGGGGTTGAATACAAACACACAGATTTTACTTTTCTAAATTGTTTATTGATAAATCATTAACAATTTACAGCTTGTTGCGGAGACAAGATTAAGGATAAACCTAAATCTAAACAAGTTGGAACACTAAGGTTTCTTGCACTAAGAGAGATAAGGAAATTACTAATAATAACCTATCTTGAGATAAGAGATTGAACTTGTCCAGAGTTAGCAAGTTACTTCAAATGAAGTGAGTTCATCTCTTTATATACTGCATGCATTTAATGCAATTCAGTATATATTTTACACGTGTCATCAGCTGGTTGGTTGCATGTCATTGACCTTGGTTGACAACCTTAGTAGCCGTATGGATGAATAGTGTAGTATCAGAGTGGTTGTACGATTTCAGATATTCGGAGGTTCTTTTCTGACATTTCGTACGGAGTCGTGCAAGGGTGGTTAAGACAAAAGTACTTTGTACAGAGGACTTCATGATCAGCTTTCGTTGATTCAGCGATTATCATTTTCTATTCAACGAATGATAAAGTTCAGCGATAGCTGAAGTCTTGTACTTGATACTTCACGTTGAGTGGACAAATCTGAGTCTTCGCTGATCCGCATCAGTTCATTAGGAGACTTTCCGCTGGTTCTTGAGCTTGATCTTCGACTTCAGCGTAGAACCTTTGTTGACGTGAAACTTGTCTTCAGGGATCATAAGTAAACAACTAACTTATCAGCGATCATCATAATGACTGAACAGACTCAGAGCATTAATGATGAACAGTGTTCGCTGAATGTTTAATCTAAAGAGCGAGAGTTCCTATCAGCGGTACTGTAAGATCTTAGTACTTATCAGCGATAGTGAAACTCTGATACATATTGTTTACTTACAATTTTCACTAAGTATTTAAGAGAGGGTCATTATCAAATCAGTGAGGGTTTGGATCAACAATCTCCCCCTATTTGATTATGACATAGCAACAAAGAAAATTGATATTTAATGAAAACATAAGGATAAAAAGAACTCATAAAATATTTGTCCCTTTTACTGTTTTCTGGGATCTTTTCAGTACTGATGGAGTAAAGTACGTTCGCTGAAATCTTTCTTTAAAATATTGTATCAGGTTACAATGAAGAACAGAAAGATTACAAGTACAAGCGAAATAATTTACAAGTACAGAAGGATAACTGATACAATAGAGAAAAAGGAGATTATATCAGTTTTCAAAGGGTTCTTCCTTAATGAGAAGTTCATCAAGGGTCTTTTTAGTGGGGATCATCCAGTCAGGGACATTTACTCCTTGATTCTTTAACTTCAGAGCAGCTTCAAAAATCAAGGGCTTCAGGTGTCTAGCTTTGATGTCGCGTCTGACTTCACACCAGTGTACGAGATCTCTGAGTTGTTCGATGGGAGCGATTTGGAGCTCAGAGACACGTTGAAAGTGTGGATTTCCATCATAGTCTAAGAAGAATATACCATATGGATCACTTACCACTGTGCCAGGGATGAAGGTTTCTCCAGGTGGTAGGGAGGTGTCAAGCATTGAAAGATCAGCATCAGGGCCAAGAACTTCAGCACGAGAGAAACCAATACCTGTTTCATTTCGAATGATTGGACCTGAATCAGAAACTTTCTTCTTCTTAGCAGAGGCTTTCTTCGGTTGAGGAAGAGTAGGAGGAATATCCACAGCAGATGAAAGCAAGTCGATCTGTTTGTTTAAGATCATCTCAACATGGCTTTTGAATTTTGAGCGTGATCCCTGAATGGCTAATTTCGTTTCTAACCATTTAGAGAGACCAAACTTTTCTAATGAAGCAGCATAGAAGGTTTGCTTGGTTTTGTCATCTCTGTAGACATCCACTTCAACAACAGGAACATCAACGAACATTTTTCCTCTGATGTTGGCTTTGATTATCTTGGATGGTCTTGATCGATAGGTCAGCATTTGATTAGCCCATTCCAAGGTTGTATCAGAGACCTTTGTCTTTTCTCTAACGATTTCTTGAGCATCATCCCAGAGCTGACGTTGAACATCAATGGGAACTCTTTTCAGCTTGGGGTCTTTGATTGATCGTTGAGTAAGCTTGATGGCGTATTCTCTGTCTTTCTCTTCAGCTTCCTTTCTTTCAGCGATGAGGCATTCAGCTCTGAGGTGTTCCTTGTATTCAGCTTTTGAAATTCTGAACTTTGGATTAACAGAAGGCAGTTGATCACGCCTTAGAATGATTCGCTGATCCTCGAATCGCTTTATTATTTCCTCTCTTCTCTTTTGATCCTCTTCACTCAGCTTTTGAGGAGCTGATGAAGGTCTGTTTCTGTGCGAGAGAGGTTGTTCTTCTGGTTCATCAGTCTCAGAGATCAAATCTAAGACTGGGATTATTTCATCAGCAGCAGCTGGCTTTATTTGTGAAGTCGCAGTAGTAGAACCTTCAGCGACATCCTCAAACACGGGAGAGGACTAGCTGAAACACAGCGATCTTACAAATAAGAACATGGGTAGAAGAACTTGGGTAGAAAGAGAAAGAGAAATATGTTCAGGTGTAGGCTAGGGTAGTAGAACTTATAGAGGAGGGATGGAGTGAGATATGATTAGTGTACCTGACAAACCGGCTTTACAAGCAAGATCGCCAGATTTTCATCTTCAGCGACGCCTTTGCCTTTGCCTTTCTCAGCGCCAGAGGCTGAGGGCTTTGTCTTTGTCCGCTCCCCTGTTGGTTCATTTATTGAAATTCCCTTAAGAGCTTTGATCCTTGGGGCAGGTTTGACGATAAAGAAATCATCGTCATCTTCGTCATCATCATCATCATTCTTCTTTGGAGAAGAAGATGGTTCATCATCAGGGATGTCGACGGCTTCATCATCTTCTGCTTCGGATTCTTCAGCGTCTTCTTCGAGTTGCTCCCCCTCAGATACAGAGGCGAGCTTCTCGGTTCCCTCAGGGTTTTCATCTCCCTGAGGTCCAGCGATAAGATCTTCATTCTTCTCTCCCCTGATAGATTCATCATGGGAAAGGTCTTCAGCGCTCTTTTCAAGATCCTCAGCGCTCTTCTCAGCGGGATGTTCAGCGCTCTTCTCCCCCTCTTTCTCATGATTGGGGGAGGAATGGGTAGACTCAGCATTTGTATTTTCTCTGTCTTCTTGGCCAAAGATTTTAATACAACTTTCAATCGCTGCTAATCTGTCTTCAAGGCCAGATATAGCCGGATTGATCTTCCCAAGCTCAATGCGATCTGTCGCTGTAAAAGTTTCCAATACAGGGGCAGGGGCAGGAGCAGGAGTTTTCGCTTTGATGACCAGCGTCTCGATCATCGTCTTCATAGAACCAACGTCGGTTTTTACAGAACCCAAGTCGGTCTTGACAGCTGACATATCCCCCTCGAGATGTTCAACCGATGTTTTCAGCTTTGTAACTTCGCTGGACACGGTCGAAACTGAGTTTTTGAGGCTGGTGTAGTCAGTGTAGATGTCAGAGAGTAGTTTGGCAAAATCGCTGAGCATCTTATGAAGGTCTTTAATGTCATCTGTGGAAGCTTTCTTCTCCACCACCGTAGTTAGCTTTGTCAAATTCTCTCCAGCGTTTGCTACAGCTGTAGAGTTGTTGGAGAGTGTGGTGGTGAGATCGGTCAGCTTTGTTTCCACGGACTTCAGAGACTCGTTGATGTCTCCCAAATTAGGACCTGTAACAGATAAAAACTTGTGAACAGAGGAAAGCTCAGAAGTTTGGGGTTTAGTAACAGTGTATAGGATTTTGTGTGTACCTGCAGGAGGGTGTACGAACTCGCCAAAAATGCGGGTTCCTGAATAATGTTCCATATCTTCCTCAAAAGTACGGTGAGGTATGGTGATCTCTGTAGGTCCTGTCTTCATCATTCATTGAGAAGCGTCAGCAGTGGCTTCTGGAATGATGGTATCTCCAGTGTTCTTTAGAGGAGTGTCCAAGTGAGTGGGGGGAGAAGCGAAGGATAAGAGACTGAGGGAGGTTGGGTAGGTTCCAAGTTTCTAACCTCAGCGTTTGGAGACGCTGAAGTCTGGATTGAAGGGATGGCTTGAATGGGTGTGGCAGAGCGTACCACGGAACTTTCCTTCAGCTCGTCAGAATGAGCTGAGGAGTCTTCAGCATGGGATTGCTGGGGTTGCTCCTTGGTTTTCTTGATCCTTTTGGAATCAAGTTGGGTTGAAGAGTGTTTCCTTTTCTTAGAAGGAGAGGATTGTGTGGCCGGGGCATCAGCGATGGGTATTGTCGCTGAAGGAGCCACAGAAGTCGAAGAATTAGGGTTAAGAAGAGAGAGAAGGGTAGAGAGACGTACCTCATTGTCGACAGGTTTGAAATCGAGCACCTTAGGGCCAACCTGAGAAAGTTTCAGGTCACCCTCTTGAGGATAGCTGTCCTTCAGGCCATATTGGAAGATGGCGCTGATGAAACGGGGGTAGGGAACCCATGCAGGTCTGTCAGCAGCAGAATCTACTCTTTGTACTAGGTCATCATAAATGATAGATGCCCAGTCAATATGTAGACCTTTCAGCAGTGCGTATTCCATAGCCTGCTGAGGTTGAGCGGCTTGATCAGAGGAGCCGGTCTTCGCTGTCATGCAGCTGATCAGGTGTGCGAAGATGAAATTCATCTCGCTGGGCATTTTGGACTTCTTTATCAGCGTCAGCTTCTTCTCGGGCTTCTTGTCCCTTCCAGTTTCCCAGATGTAACCCATTGCGTCGAGGAAAGCAATGATTTCTTCTCTGTCAGCATGCTTCTTATGGTCAGGGAATGGAACAAATGGTTTTTCTTTGGTAGCATTGGGAAAGTTCAGGGCTTTTCGAATGATAGCGGGGGTTATCTTAATTGAGCCATACTCAGTTTCGCTGAGTATGCAATCGATGGTTTTGGATGCATCTTTGGCGGAGGGTAGCTGAGTGTGTCTGGCAGAGTACCAGAACTGGGATAGAAATAGCTGACTTGCAGGAGGTGTGATGGTCAGGGCTGTTGAAATGCAGCAGTTTTTCAGGAAATTCACAGCATCATCCAGATGTGTGACTTGCTTTCGAGGAGGAAACTCGAGAAGCGCAGAGAGGTTGTTGACCTTGGTCCAATCTAGTTGATCCAGCTTGAACTTAACCTGAGGGGCTTTGATGATGTCCACTTCCTCAGAGTCAGCGGAGATGGACTCAGCGGTAACATTGATCTTTGAAGATGCCATTTCTCTATATTATCAGTTCAACCAAAGATGTTAACAAATAAGAATTGTCTTGATATGGAAAGAATTTCCATTAAGATGGTTCGAATTTTGTCCATTTCATTCAGACATAAATGTCTTAATGAAGATTAGGGTTTTTCATGATTTTGAAACGAAATGTAAAACCCATAAAGTCTTGTATTTCAGTTTAAAAAAAATCTGGATACGAATGAAGAACAAGTTTAAGATTAAGATTTAAAACGCGATGTAAAGCCCGTATCCCGGTATGTATTTTCGTATTATTAATATTTTTTTAGCTATTATTTAACGTGGTTTCCGTTAACGGGATTAGACGATTTGGACCTAATTGTTAAATATGCCAACTATTTTGTTGGTTTGCGAGAAGAGTTTAGTTGAGGGGCAAAAAGTGGCAAGGGGGCAAACTTGTGCATGGGATCAGCCAAGAGACACCCCTTCCCCTTCCCCTTCCCCTTCGGTTTCATGTTAGTAACCCCCAAGAACCTTTAGCCATCTCCCCTCCCCCTTCTTGTTGTTTTCGGCCGAGAAAGGAAAAGAGAGAGAGAGAGGAATCGGAAGAGAGAGGGAGGAAGAGAAAAACCGAGAGAGAAAGAGAGCAAGGGTCGAGAGGAGGAAGGAGGCGATCGCCGGCGTGAGGGAATCAGCGTCGGGAGTGGTCGGAAAGGAGGAGGAAGAGGGATTCCGTTAAGGTAAGTGTCCCGTTCGTTTTATTTGATGTTTTTCCTCGTCGGAGAATGTAAACGGCCACCACCACCGCCGTAGCCACGGCTGCCGGCGGTGGGGCCGCCGCTGCACGCCTCCGCGATGGCGGCAGAGAGTGCGTGCGCTTGCGGGTGTGTGGGTGTGTGCGGGTGTGGGGTTGCGGGTGATGTTGGGAGGTTTCGCCGGAGGTTATCGACCGCAACCACCGTCGTCGCCGCCAACCACCACCACCGCCGCAGGCGGCAGTGGGTGGTGCATGGTGTGGTTCAGCCCATGTCAACCCTAAAACAGTAAGTCATGTTGCTTTGTGGGTCTGTTTGGATTAAGACGTCTCATTGGGTTCAAGTTCAAAAGGTTATCATTTTATGTAAATGGTACAGTTTCTGCCCTGTTTTGTAAAAGTTATAACATTTGCTAGGAATGTCGGATTGGGATGGAGCTGGTGCCAAAAGTTCCCATTCTGAGTCTAGTAACGTTTATATGTTTTGTGGAAAAACCAGTTCGGGCCATAGCTAGTGTCAAATTGCCATTTTATACGGACAGGTCCTGTTTTAGCTGCTCTGAGAGGTGTTTTTGTAAAATCCATATAGAGTGCTAGGAATATCGTTAGGACGCGTGCGATACGTCCCTGGAACCGTAAGACATTGAACTTCCTGAATGTGGAATTAGATTTTTGGTTTGATCAGTTTAGCAGGGGTAAAATGGGTCCCGAACAGACCTGCGTTTTTAGTATAAAAGCTGGAATTTTTATTTTCGTTAAACTAGTAAAAGTGTCGTGAGTTGGGACCTTCCGTTGACGTTTTTAGTGCGTAATTATGTGGGAAAATGTGAGGAAGGTTGACGTGCTGGTGTTGCGGCTCGGGAGCGCGTCGCTTTGCTTTGAGGTGAGTTCTCTCACCGCGTAGTTAGGAATTTCATGCATATCGTTATTTTGTGCTACGTGTTATTACGTGCTTACGTGAACTAGTTGGGATGTGATAACTAGTTGTGATTTGTTGAATTTATATGTGGATTATTTATGCTTGTGTACACCTCGGTGGGACTGGGGGGCTCGGTGGGACCTCGGGCTCGGTGGGACTGAGCTAGTACAATTGTATTATCTTTACTCGGTGGGACCGAGGGCTCGGTGGGACTGAGCTTGTATCAATGTCTTTACTCGGTGGGACCGAGGGCTCAGTGGGACTGAGCTTGTATCGATATATTTTTGGTGTGCTCGGTGGGACCGAGGTTCGTATTTATACGTTAATTATTATGTGGATTTATATTCGTGGTGATGGTGATGTTGCCTACTGGCGAGTAGGGGCGATATACGTGGGGTTGCTACCTGCGTGTGTGATAGGATTCACTAAGCGTTTAGCTTACCCTTTCCCAATATGTTGTGATTTCAGGTGCGAGCGGCAGTCGGGCTTGACGGTACACACACTAGGCGCGGAGTGCCGAGAATTGTTTAAGTTTCACTTTCAAACCTTTGGATTTTATTTTATGGAATTTCCGCTGCATAAACTTTATTGACTGTTCGAGTTAACGACGTTAACTTCATTTGAGTTACGAATTATTAAATTGTGATTGTTTTATAATGAAATGCATGTTTTAAAATTTTTAATTCCTTGTAATTTTTGGGACGTTACAACTTGGTATCAGAGCACAGCTTGAGTGAATCAAACACATCTCGATGTGTTTGGTCTCAAGTTGCGGCTATGAAGTTTTTTTAAACTCTCTTATTAAAATCTTTGCAAATAAATGAACGGAGAAAGCCCGTTTGGGAAACGGTGATCGTGGGCGCAGTGTGTACAGTCAGCCGACGCCAATTGGGAAGGTACAACACTTAGTGTATTTATTGCTTTCTAGGCATAGGGTATGCATGCTAGATTGCCGAGGTTGTTTACACTGTACTGTACGATGACTGCTTGCTAGTAGGAATCAATGCTAGTTATAGTAGGTTGTCAAGTGAAGGCCCTATAGGTTGCATGCAGTAAGAATCATATAGCCTTAGAATATTTGATTTAGTTCTATTGCGCAGCTCTTGTTTGAGTCCAACCGTTCTAGGATAGAATCTTGTATTCGAATGTCTATTTGATTCACGCTGCGTGCGACTGGGTATTCGCGAGGCAACTCGTTATGGCTAACAAGGATTCCGTTGTAGCAAGAGTAGTGGGATGAGATGAAATTCCTAGTGAGCTGGGAATAGTGTTTACATATGAGTACGTATGCTAGATTGCTTTCTAGAACATAGGAGTATGTATGCTAGATTGCTTACGTGGATTTTGTGGTACTGTATACTTGTTACTTGCTATTAGGAACTCATGCTAGCCTTGATAGGTTGTTATGTGAATGCACCTTAGGTTGTATGCAGTAGGAACTGAATAGCCTTAGAATGTTGGATTTAGTTCTATTGCGCAGCTCTTGTTTGAGTCCAACCGTTGTAGGATAGAATCTTATATTCGAATGTCTATCTGGTTTCACTGTATACGACTGTGCGTTTACGAGGCGACTCGTCAGGGCTAGTGGGGGTTCCGTTCTAGCAAGGGTGGTGGGGTATTACGACTTTTCTAGGGAGCTAGGAAAAGTGTTTGCATATGCCGGAATGGGCATATGTGTTTGTTTGTGGTAAGCAACTACTTGGACGTCCCGGGACAGGACTCGAAACGAGTAAGGATAGGTGTGAAGGGTAGTAGCAGAGCTCCTACTATCTGAAGCACAGGATCCGTGCTCGAGTCGGGGAAAGTCACGGAGAATCCGAAGAGTTGAGTGTGAGCGTAGTTAGCAGGTTTTAATGTGTGCTAGTAGCTCGTTAAGGAGGAACAATAATGTTGATCCAGATGCTGATGCTGGAATTATTGCTGATCAGATTCGTGAGATGTTTGCGGTCAAGGTGACGCATATTTTGAGGAGGCGATCCCCGAAATTATTACCGCCATTCGTGATGAGGTAATAGTGTCGATGGAGGAGCGCATCGCGGTGATTCCACCCCCTACGGGTGGGCAGCCCCGAACAAGAGGGTCGGGATCGGTTATGGAGTGCACATTCCTTATCGGTGGTTGTCCTGCGAACTAGAAGGTTCGCTTCGCGGTGAATCTGTTACGAGACGGAGCGAAAGACTGGTGTGCTATTGCTTTGATGCTTAACGGGCGCACTACTTGACCTGGGAGGAGTTCGTCGTATGTTTCGTGTAGAGCATGTGCCTCTGGTGGAGATGGAGAGGAATGCCAAAGAGTTCTTGGAGCTCTATCAGACTGCGGAGGCCATAAAGGAGGTGAACCGAAAGTTTACGGAAATGACATTATTCTATCCTTAGCATGCTGCTTTTGAGGACATGAAGAGGACACGGTGCAAGGATATGTTACGTACCAAGATCAGGGAGTTCGTGAGTACCACGCAGTATGCTTCACTTGCTGTAGTGATGGAGGCGGCCTGAGGTAGAGTTCGTCAACTTGGAGTGGAGGAGGCACAAGCTACGTATAAAGTGGTGACAGGTACGTTCTTGGTTAACTCGGTGCTTACTGTGGTGACGATTGATAGCGGGGCTACTCATCTTTTCGTGTCTCACATAGTCAGTGAGTGTTTGGGGCCGAGTTGTAGGACGGTTAGGCTGTCCACTTGTGGTTGCAGTTGCTGAAGACAGGACCTTGACGGTTACTGACGTGTACCGGGGGTGCACTTTGGAGATCTCTGGTGTGAGGTTCCCGATTGATTTGATTCCGATCGCTATGCGGGAGTTATGCGTGACTGTGGGCATGAATTGGATGGATGCGTATGATGCGAAGATTGTTTGTCGTCGCAAACAAGTACGAGTTCGAACCCCAAGCGGGTGAGAAATGCTAGTTCAGGGCGGCTTGCCCAGGCGGACCTCAGCGATATGTTCGGCTGCGAGGGCTCGGAGGTACTTGCAGCACAGTGGTCAGGGATTTTTGGCGTATGTGATCGACACGCGCGTCGATGGAGAGAAGAAGTCTGTGGAGGATGTGCCAGTTGTACGGGGGTTGCTGACGTATTTTCCCGAGGAGTTACCGGGGATACCTCCCAGGCGACAGGTAGAGTTCCACGTTGATTTGATTCCGGATGCTGCTCCGGTGGCCAAGGCACCTTATCGCCTGGCTCCACTGGAAATGTAACATCCCTTAATCCCAACATACAAGTTTCATATAATTCACCACAAAATAACATATCATAATCCAAATACGGTCCCTTAAATTCTACAATTTGGTCTTTCAGTACAAACTTTTTCGAATAAAGTAAAATACATAACAACTACTAAATATAACTGAAATCTTCATAATCATTCAACATCCACAAAAGCTAAACATGAGAATTCCTATCATTGTCTTTTGTTTGCTCCTTGACCTGGAATACATATTTTAAAACAAAAATGAGGGTTAGACCTTGAGGTCTAGTGAGAAAAATCCCCGTTAGTTAAAGAAAACATTTGCACATAATTCACATAAGAATACCAAATATGACCCATGCATCATGTATCTTTCCATCTCTATCTCTTTTCTTTTCCTTGGCCATATTAATTGGTAGCAAGCCAATTAATTAACTTACACCGCTGTACTAAATACAGCCAACACCACTGTCCCTTTGTACAGCCAACTTTCACCGGTCCTAAGCCCGGCCAACTAGTACTCATACAATGTAATATTCATATAAACACTACAAGCACCATATTACATTAAATCACATATATGTATTCCATTTGAAAACATTTCAAATAAAAACTCACCTTGTTTTTATCACAATAACCCTTCCAAGATAACTCACGTACGTCAATCTTTCACCAAATCTGAAATCAGATAAAATACCAAATATCTCTTTTAATACTTAAACTTACAAAATTCCCAACTGAAATCGCAATGAACAGTACCAAGTCGCAATCTCCTATGGCGATTCCACTTTGAAGTCGCAACCCCTTATTGCGATTCCACCCTGGAGTCGCAACCTATTATTGCGATTCCACCCTGGAGTCGCAACCAACTACTGCGATTCCACCTTGGAGTCGCAACCAACTACTGCGATTCCAAACTCGAATCGCAATCAACTACTGCGATTTCAAGCCAAGTCGCAAACGACCATTGCGACTTCAATGCCAAGTCGCAACCAACTGTTGCGACTTCGTTGAATGTCGCAGTCGTCTATTGCGACTTTGATGAATGTCTCAGTCTACTGTTTCATCCTAAAACCCAGATTTTGCAGTTTTAAGCTATGCATGTTTATGTAACTTTGCAGATATGTTTTATACTACCATTAGAACACTATTCCAAACCCAAAATCATATACCCTTCTAAAAATAGCATAACCCACTTCTAAAGTTCATATAAAACTTATTATACATAGAAAGGAAGAATTAGAATGGAGTATTACCTTTTGTTCTTGATGTAGATCTTGAACTCAGCTGCAAAACCTTAATTCCTAATTCCTCTTCACCTTTTCTCTCTTTGTCGCCGTGAACCGACAGCACATACACACACATACACTTATGGTTTTTTGGTTGTTCTAAGAGGATGCCACCTATTCTAACTGAATTAGAAAGGGTCGGCTATGGTGGAGTTTCTTTTTAGCTAAAGAGACTAAAAGAACCCTAAGTTTCTCCCAAATGGCACAAAATACCCCCAAACTTCTTTTAATTAAATTAAAACTTACCCTTTAGTTTCTAACCCCAAAATTAATTTAACGCAACACTTATAAATAAACCAATAATATACCTGGTTATTACAACATCTCCCCCTTAAAAGAATTCCGTCCCGGAATTCGATTAAGCGAACAGATGAGGGTACTTGGCTCTCATTTCTGATTCCGATTCCCACGTCGCGTCCTGACCTCGATGGTGTTTCCACTGAACCTTCACCTGTCTGATCTCTTTGTTCCTCAATACCTTAATCTTGTGATCAACTATAGCTTCCGGTTCTTCTACATAGTTCAACTTTTCATCAACCTGGATATCCGGTAGAGAGACTGCCTGGTCCGGCGTGACTAAACATTTCCGAAAATTCGACACATGAAACGCGTTGTGAATCCTGCTCAATTCCAACGGAAGATCCAATCTGTATGCTACTTCACCAATTCTTTCTGTAATTTCAAATGGCCCAATATACCGCGGACTGAGTTTACCTTGCTTCCCAAAACGTATGACTCCTTTCCAAGGTGAAACTTTTAACATCACAAATTCCCCAACCTGAAATTCTAACGGTTTCCGGCGTCGATCTGCATAACTTTTCTGTCTGTCTTGTGCCGTTTTCAATCTATCCCGGATCTGAGTAATCTTATCTGCTGTTAACTGTACTATTTCTGGCCTGCTAACTGCTTTTCCCCTACTTCATTCCAACAGAAAGGCGTTCGGCATTTCCTACCATACAACACTTCAAACGGTGCCGCCTGAATACTAGAATGATAACTGTTGTTGTAAGCGAACTCTATCAAAGGCAAATGTTTATCCCATGATCCTCCAAAATCAACTATACAAGCCCGAAGCATATCTTCTAACGTCTGAATTGTTCTTTCACTTTGTCCATCAGTCTGTGGATGATATGCGGTACTCAACTTGATTTGTGTTCCCATCTCTTTTTGAAAGCTTCTCCAAAATCTAGAAGTAAAACGACTATCTCGATCAGAAATAATCGAAATTGGTACTCCATGTCGAGTTACTATTTCATTAATGTACAGTTTGGCCAAACGTTCCAAAGAATCGGTTTCTTTTATCGGCAAGAAATGAGCAGACTTCGTCAACCTATCCACAATCACCCAAATAGAATCGAATCCCTTTGAAGTTCTTGGTAACTTGGTAATGAAATCAGTTGTGATCTGATCCCATTTCCACACTGGAATATCTAAGCGTTGTAACTGACCAAACGGTTTCTGATGCTCAATCTTTACTTTCTTGCAGGTAACGCAGTCTTCCACATGCTTAGCAATACTTCTTTTCATCCCCGGCCACCAATAGAATTGTTTCAAATCTCTATACATTTTATTTGTACCTGGATGAATGGAGAATCGAGATTGATGAGCTTCTTGTAGTACACGATCACGTAATCCACCCAAACGAGGTACCCAAATCCTATTCCCCAAACACAACAACCCACGGTTATCTTTCCCAAGCAATGCTGATATCCCAACCAACCGTTCAGATTTCAAACTTTCTTCTTGATAAGCATCTAATTGGCACTTCAGTAATTCGTCAAAAACGTTTGGAAGAAGTTCAGCTCTTAAAGATATCGCCTTTATCGTTCCACTTCTTTCTTGTCGACTTAGTGCATCTGCCACCACATTCGCTTTTCCTGGGTGATAAAGGATTTCACAATCATAATCATTCACTAACTCTAGCCACCTTCTTTGCCTCATATTCAGTTTCTTTTGATCAAAAAGATGTTGGAGACTCTTATGATCAGTAAAAATTTGACATTTGGAACCATACAGATAATGTCTCCAAATCTTCAAAGCGAAAACAACTGCTGCCAGTTCCATATCGTGAGTGGGATATTGTCTTTCGTGATCCTTTAATTGACGAGAAGCATAAGCAATCACCTTTCCACGTTGCATGAGTACACATCCCAAACCCAACTTAGAAGCATCACTGTAGACCACAAAATCATCCGAACCTTCTGGCAATGCTAATATCGGCGCCCTGCAGAGTTTCTCCTTTAATATCCTGAATGCCTCGTCCTGTTCTGCCTTCCATTCGAACTTTAGATTCTTCCGAGTCAGCTTCGTCAAAGGTGTGGCAATACGAGAGAAATCTTTTATAAACTTTCGGTAGTAGCCGGCCAAACCCAGAAAACTTCGTACTTCTGTTGCTGTCTTTGGCGGTTCCCATTTTTCAACTGCTTCCACTTTCATTGGATCGACTTGTATACCCTTTTTAGAAACTATATGCCCCAAAAACTAAACTTCCCGCAACCAGAATTCACACTTTGAAAATTTCGCATACAACTTTTCTTTCTTCAATAATTCCAAAATCAAACGAAGGTGTTGCGCGTGCTCTTCCTTGGATCGGGAATAAATAAGTATATCATCAATAAACACAATAACGAATTTATCAAGATACGGCTTACATACCCGATTCATTAAATCCATGAAAGCAGCTGGAGCATTCGTCAATCCAAATGGCATTACTAGAAACTCATAGTGACCGTACCTGGTGCGAAAAGCAGTTTTCAATACGTCTTCTTCTTTGACCTTCAACTGATGATAACCGGATCTTAAATCAATCTTGGAGAAACAACAAGCTCCAACTAATTGATCGAAGAGGTCATCAATTCTAGGTAGAGGATACTTGTTTTTGATCGTGCGCTTATTCAATTCTCTGTAGTCGATACACATTCTCATCGAACCATCCTTCTTTTTCACAAATAAGACTGGTGCTCCCCACGGTGAAGAACTTGGTCTGATGAAACCCTTATCGGATAGATCTTGCAGTTGTGCCATCATTTCTTTCATTTCTGGAGGCGCCAAACGATACGGTGCACGGGCTACAGGGGTGGCTCCAGGAATTAGATCTATACCGAACTCTACCTGTCTAACGGGCGGAAGACTGTTCAAGTCTTCAGGAAATACTTCTGGAAAATCACTAACAATTGGAATGTCTTCCAACTTACTCTTCTCTAGCTTAGTATCTATTACATAAGCTAAGTAACTCTGACAACCTTTACTAACACACTTACGGGCTTTTATCATGTTAATAAGATTATACTGATAATTCCTACGATCGCCATAAATCACTACCGGCCCTTTTTCAGGTAACACAACGTATATTAACTTCTTATCACAATTTATATTAGCTTGGTTCTCAGCTAACCAGTCCATTCCCACTACCACATCAAACTCTACCAGGGCTATTGGAAATAACTGGATTGGTACCCCGCACCCTTCTATATCTATCACGCAACTATCAAATACTTCTTTAACTGATACTTGATTTTCATTTGCCGTATCTACCAATAAAGCATGATCTAACACTTTCGGTTTTAAACGCATGTAAGCAGCAAATGAAGGAGACACAAACGATCGGTTTGCACCGGAATCAAATAACACCTTAGCACGTGTAGAATTTATTAAGAATGTACCTGTAACCACGTCCGGAGTTTCCTCCGCTTCTTTTGCTGTCATTTGAAATGAACGGCCTCTTGCTCTTGCTGGCTCTAACCTCGGTGCTGTTGGTCTAACACCCGATGCTCTTGTTGACGTGCCACCCGATGGTATTCTTCCCAATGGACAATCTGATTGAAGATGATCTGGCGAATTGCATGAATAACAAAATCTAACCACCCTACAATCTTTAGCAATGTGTCCAAACTTCCCGCACTTATAACAGTTTCTAGGATCTACTTGACAGTTTCCTTGGTGGAAACGGTGGCACTTTGGGCAAGGTCTTTCAGCTGCTCTAAAAGGTGGACGACTATCAAATCGCTGAAATCCAGACTTCTTCACATCGTGTGGTGGTCCTTCCCATTTTCTCTTTCCCGCACTCTTATCCCCAACATCCCTCTTATTGTCTCGCTCCACATTTTCCGCAGCATTGACTGCTTCTGAAAAAGTATTAGGTCTTGTTGCATTTACCAACTTTCTAATCTCCGAATTCAATCCGAATACATACCTTTCCATCTTCATCTTTTCTGTGGCAACGTAATATTCTCCGAAACGCGACTTTTCCAGGAAACGGCCTGTGTAGTCTCTTACCGATAAATTTCCTTGCTGTAGGCTCAGGAATTCCTCTTCCAACTGTCTAACTGCGGCTTGCGGGCAAAACTGTTACTTAAATGCTCTCGAGAATTCGCCCCAAGTAAAAGTTGAATATACTTCAGGTCCTTCAGAGTCAATAAGGGCTTCCCACCAATACAAGGCGTCTGCTTTCAACATTGCTGTTCCATATAACACTTTATCTTCTTCCGCGCATTTACTGGTCTTAAATACAGCTTCAACCTCCTTCAGCCATCGCATTGCTTTTACTGGATCTCTGTCCCCTCCATAAGTGGGTGGTTTACAGCTTAAAAACATTTTATAATCACACTTTCTTGGTACTGATCTGACAATAGGTGTGATAGGCACTTCGTTTTCAAGGTTAGGGTCTGGTATTGCTGTTTCAGTATGATGAGTCTGGTTAAACATGGCTTGAATATTTGCCTGAAGTCTTCCCATTTCAACCGCTAGATCGTCTCTCGTAACAAACTCCGTGCCTCGCCCCTGTACACTGCCCCCTGTCCTACCTCTGCCTCTTTCTCCCCCTCTTCCCCTTCCTCCGGCTGTTTGTCTCGTTCCACTTGCCATTCTGTTGATTCAAACAAGGTTAATATACACATAAGCACATACCCCATATAATAAAGTATTCTGGTTCAAACATGTACCTGTAAGATCATAATTACACTGGCCAGGTGTAATCTGAAATTACCTTACATGATGTTCCTTCTACCTTTTTATATTTATCATCCCAAGGTTCTAAAATAACAAGGACATCCTACTACGCATGCAGTTTAAGTCTAGGTACAGATACTAATACCTAAATCTCTTAAACTAAGGCTCTGATACCATTTGTAACATCCCTTAATCCCAACATACAAGTTTCATATAATTCACCACAAAATAACATATCATAATCCAAATACGGTCCCTTAAATTCTACAATTTGGTCTTTCAGTACAAACTTTTTCGAATAAAGTAAAATACATAACAACTACTAAATATAACTGAAATCTTCATAATCATTCAACATCCACAAAAGCTAAACATGAGAATTCCTATCATTGTCTTTTGTTTGCTCCTTGACCTGGAATACATATTTTAAAACAAAAATGAGGGTTAGACCTTGAGGTCTAGTGAGAAAAATCCCCGTTAGTTAAAGAAAACATTTGCACATAATTCACATAAGAATACCAAATATGACCCATGCATCATGTATCTTTCCATCTCTATCTCTTTTCTTTTCCTTGGCCATATTAATTGGTAGCAAGCCAATTAATTAATTTACACCGCTGTACTAAATACAGCCAACACCACTGTCCCTTTGTACAGCCAACTTTCACCGGTCCTAAGCCCGGCCAACTAGTACTCATACAATGTAATATTCATATAAACACTACATGCACCATATTACATTAAATCACATATATGTATTCCATTTGAAAACATTTCAAATAAAAACTCACCTTGTTTTTATCACAAAAACCCTTCCAAGATAACTCACGTACGTCAATCTTTCACCAAATCTGAAATCAGATAAAATACCAAATATCTCTTTTAATACTTAAACTTACAAAATTCCCAACTGAAATCGCAATGAACAGTACCAAGTCGCAATCTCCTATGGCGATTCCACTTTGAAGTCGCAACCCCTTATTGCGATTCCACCCTGGAGTCGCAACCTATTATTGCGATTCCACCCTGGAGTCGCAACCAACTACTGCGATTCCACCTTGGAGTCGCAACCAACTACTGCGATTCCAAACTCGAATCGCAATCAACTACTGCGATTTCAAGCCAAGTCGCAAACGACCATTGCGACTTCAATGCCAAGTCGCAACCAACTGTTGCGACTTCGTTGAATGTCGCAGTCGTCTATTGCGACTTCGATGAATGTCTCAGTCTACTGTTTCATCCTAAAACCCAGATTTTGCAGTTTTAAGCTATGCATGTTTATGTAACTTTGCAGATATGTTTTATACTACCATTAGAACACTATTCCAAACCCAAAATCATATACCCTTCTAAAAATAGCATAACCCACTTCTAAAGTTCATATAAAACTTATTATACATAGAAAGGAAGAATTAGAATGGAGTATTACCTTTTGTTCTTGATGTAGATCTTGAACTCAGCTGCAAAACCTTAATTCCTAATTCCTCTTCACCTTTTCTCTCTTTGTCGTCGTGAACCGACAGCACATACACACACATACACTTATGGTTTTTTGGTTGTTCTAAGAGGATGCCACCTATTCTAATTGAATTAGAAAGGGTCGGCTATGGTGGAGTTTCTTTTTAGCTAAAGAGACTAAAAGAACCCTAAGTTTCTCCCAAATGGCACAAAATACCCCCAAACTTCTTTTAATTAAATTAAAACTTACCCTTTAGTTTCTAACCCCAAAATTAATTTAACTCAACACTTATAAATAAACCAATAATATACTTGGTTATTACAGGAAATGAAGGAGTTGTACACTCCGTTGCAGGAACTTCTCGAAAAGGAGTTCATCAAGCCAAGTTGTTCACCGTGGGGAGCCCCGATTCTGTGTGAAAAAGAAAGACGGGTCCCAACGGATGTGTATAGACTATCGTGAGTTGAATAAGCTTACGGTGAAGAATCGTTATCCTCTGCCAAGAATCGATGACTTGTTCGATCAGCTTCAGGGAGCCTCGTGGTTCTCTAAGGTTGATTTGAGATCGGGGTATCATCGGATGCGGGTGAGGAGAGAGGATACGGAGTAGACGGCCTTTCGTTCACGTTATGGCCATTTACAAGTTTGTGGTGATGCCTTTCGGGCTCACCAATGCACCCGCAGCATTCATGGACCTCATGAACCGGGTATGTAGCCCTATGTGGGATCGATCGGTGATCGTGTTCATCGACGATATTCTTGTGTAATCGAAGTCGAAGGAAGAGCATGAGATGCATTTGCGAGAAGTTTTGGAAGTTTTGAGGCGGGAGAAGCTGTATGCTAAGCTCTCCAAGTGTGAGTTCTGGTTACGAGAGGTCCACTTTCGAGGGCATGTCGTGAACCAGAATGGTATTAGGGTGGATCCGGCCAAGATTACGGCTGTGATGCGGTGGGAAGTGCCAAAGACTCTCACTGAAGTACGGAGTTTTCTTGGGTTAGCAGGGTAATTCCGGAGATCCATTCAGGACTTCTCCAAGATTGCTTTACCGATGACCCGATCGACGAAGAAATCTGCGGCTTATAGTTGGGATGAAGAGCAGCAGAGGGATTTGGGGAGCTACGCAGGCGTTATGCGAGGCTCCGATGTTGACTTTGCCGGAGGGTATGTAAGAATTGGTGGTGTTTGCTCTCAAGATTTGGAGGCACTATTTGTATGGCGTCAAGTGTATACACTAACCATAAAAGCCTCCAGTACTTGATGACCGGCAAAACCTCAACATGCGTCAGAGGAGGTGGCTTGACGTGGTCAAGGATTATGATGGTGAGATACTTTACCACCCCGGTAAAGCGGATATTGTTACGGACGCACTTAGTCGACATCTGGATGGTGAGCCACTGTGGGGCTTGTGTCAACAGTTAACAGTGGTTGCACCTCTTCTCGAGTCGATAGGTAGTGCTCATGAGGTGGCAGTTTTGGAGGAAAATGCCAATCGCGAGAGAGTTTCGGGGGAAATTCCGAATTTTGTCCATGATAGTCATGGGTCAATTGCTCGGTCTTAATGGTCGGTTGGGTATCTCGGGGTGGGACTCCGGTATTCATGTGTTATGACCTTGACTATCCAGTAGGCACTAAGAGGATACAGTCTTGGGCACTTACCTGAGAGGTAGCTCCGATGTGCCGGGACTTGAGACGTACCTGAGAGGTAGGCGTTGGGGTGTAACTGGGCTTCGTAGAGCGAGTGTGGAAGATACGTCGATGGTGGAAGGTTGGGTATCCCACGCGTGTGGGTACTGTAGGCCGAATAGTATCGGTTAAGGAATGCTGCCCTTTGTAATAAAGAGGATAAATGCGTAGAATTTTTGAGGTAAATAGTATACTTAGGTGTCGACTTTTGGGCTTGAGGCCAAATGCCTTAGTGTAATTGGGGAATTGTAGCCGATTTTAAGGAAATTATGTTGATGGTAGTAGTAATCCTGAGATGTTTGCTTGTGGTGAATGGTTGTGGTGGAATGACCTTCGTGGATGATTATAAATTTACTAGTTTGATAATTCATGTGGAATAAATTGTGGGAGTCTATTAGAACTCGTGAAAGTTAATCGACAGTTAATGATAGGAATGATCGAATTCGAGTATCCTGTAGGGTATATTGGTGAGCAACTTTAGAATGGTTAGAGCTTGAAATTTGAATCGGGATGTTTGGATTATCTATGGTTGGGAGACAACCGAAGTCGTTTGACTAGGAATGAATCCAGTTGTTGGAGTGTTCCTCCGATCATACTTGCGGTGTACTTGAAGGAGTTTTGTGGTAAGAAAAGTATTCGAGAGATTTTTAGGCGGTGTGGGAAATCTTAAATTCCAGTTAGTGAAGGTCTAGTGGAAACACCGAAAGTGTTCCGAGTGAACTTGGGAACCTGAGGTTGAGATGTGGGAGACCTATCTATAGCTATTCACGGGCATAGACTTCGAGGACGAAGTCTAATCCAAGTGGGGGAGAGTTGTAAAGCCCGTATCCCGGTATGTATTTTCGTATTATTAATCTTTTTTAGCTATTATTTAACGTGGTTTCCGTTAACGGGATTAGACGATTTGGACCTAATTGTTAAATATGTCAACTATTTTGTTGGTTTGCGAGAAGAGTTTAGTTGAGGGGCCAAAAGTGGCAAGGGGGCCAAACTTGTGCATGGGATCAGCCAAGAGACACCCCTTCCCCTTCCCCTTCCCCTTCGGTTTCATGTTAGTAACCCCCAAGAACCTTTAGCCATCTCCCCTCCCCCTTCTTGTTGTTTTCGGCCGAGAAAGGAAAAAAGAGAGAGAGAGGAATCGGAAGAGAGAGGGAGGAAGAGAAAAACCGAGAGAGAAAGAGAGCAAGGGTCGAGATGAGGAAGGAGGCGATCGCCGGCGTGAGGGAATCAGCGTCGGGAGTGGTCGGAAAGGAGGAGGAAGAGGGATTCCGTTAAGGTAAGTGTCCCGTTCGTTTTATTTGATGTTTTTCCTCGTCGGAGAATGTAAACGGCCACCACCACCGCCGTAGCCATGGCTGCCGGCGGTGGGGCCGCCGCTGCACGCCGCCGCGATGGCGGCAGAGAGTGCGTGCGCTTGCGGGTGTGTGGGTGTGTGCGGGTGTGGGGTTGCGGGTGATGTTGGGAGGTTTTGCCGGAGGTTATCGACCGCAACCACCGTCGTCGCCGCCAACCACCACCACCGCCGCAGGCGGCAGTGGGTGGTGCATGGTGTGGTTCAGCCCATGTCAACCCTAAAACAGTAAGTCATGTTGCTTTGCGGGTCTGTTTGGATTAAGACGTCTCATTGGGTTCAAGTTCAAAAGGTTATCATTTTATGTAAATGGTACAGTTTCTGCCCTGTTTTGTAAAAGTTATAACATTTGCTAGGAATGTCGGATTGGGATGGAGCTGGTGCCAAAAGTTCCCATTCTGAGTCTAGTAACTTTTATATGTTTTGTGGAAAACCCAGTTCGGGCCATAGCTAGTGTCAAATTGCCATTTTATACGGACAGGTCCTGTTTTAGCTGCTCTGAGAGGTGTTTTTGTAAAATTCATATAGAGTGCTAGGAATATCGTTAGGACGCGTGCGATACGTCCCTGGAACCGTAAGACATTGAACTTCCTGAATGTGGAATTAGATTTTTGGTTTGATCAGTTTAGCAGGGGTAAAATGGGTCCCGAACAGACCTGCGTTTTTAGTATAAAAGCTGGAATTTTTAGTTTCGTTAAACTAGTAAAAGTGTCGTGAGTTGGGACCTTCCGTTGACGTTTTTAGTGCGTAATTAGGTGGGAAAATGTGAGGAAGGTTGACGTGCTGGTGTTGCGGCTCGGGAGCGCGTCGTTTTGCTTTGAGGTGAGTTCTCTCACCGCGTAGTTAGGAATTTCATGCATATCGTTATTTTGTGCTACGTGTTATTACGTGTTATTACGTGCTTACGTGAACTAGTTGGGATGTGATAACTAGTTGTGATTTGTTGAATTTATATGTGGATTATTTATGCTTGTGTACACCTCGGTGGGACTAGGGGGCTCGGTGGGACCGAGGGCTCGGTGGGACTGAGCTAGTACAATTGTATTATCTTTACTCGGTGGGACCGAGGGCTCGGTGGGACTGAGCTTGTATCAATGTCTTTACTCGGTGGGACCGAGGGCTCGGTGGGACTGAGCTTGTATCAATGTCTTTACTCGGTGGGACCGAGGGCTCAGTGGGACTGAGCTTGTATCGATATATTTTTGGTGTGCTCGGTGGAACCGAGGTTCGTATTTATACGTTAATTATTATGTGGATTTATATTCGTGGTGATGGTGATGTTGCCTACTGGCGAGTAGGGGCGATATACGTGGGGTTGCTACCTGCGTGTGTGATAGGATTCACTAAGCGTTTAGCTTACCCTTTCCCAATATGTTGTGATTTCAGGTGCGAGCGGCAGTCGGGCTTGACGGTACACACACTAGGCGCGGAGTGTCGAGAATTGTTTAAGTTTCACTTTCAAACCTTTGGATTTTATTTTATGGAATTTCCGCTGCATAAACTTTATTGACTGTTCGAGTTAACGACGTTAACTTCATTTGAGTTACGAATTATTAAATTGTGATTGTTTTATAATGAAATGCATGTTTTAAAATTTTTAATTCCTTGTAATTTTTGGGACGTTACACGTGAAGAACAACCATGAAATGGTTGTGTTCATAAAACCATGAAAGAAATGATTTTATTTTTAAGAAGTTCTTTTGTTTGATCTTGTTTAAAACAATGATAAGATCAGAAACAAGTTATCTGCATTTGAAAAAAAATTGAACATATTAACCTTGATGTTTTGATGAAGAAGATGATGAACAGTTCTTTGAAGATTTGAGAGCACAAATGCAACAGTAATTCTTTTCTTGCGGAGGAAGATTGATCGCGTAAAAGACAAATATAAACCAAGAGATTGTTTATATAGGGAGTTTTAGAGAGAGAAAACCTTGAGCGGGAAAAGGTTTTCATCATGACACGGACACGTGTTTGCATTTGATTGGAAGTTTGAACGAAACGTGCAAACGTGTGTCAGAAAGAAGTCGTGCCTGGTGTTATCCGTTGCAATGACGTCACAACTGTCCTTTCACATTCTTTTAGGATGTCTCTGAGGTTTTGAAAGCTCAGGGACTCTTTTGAAAAACATGAAGCACTGAATAGAAAATATCAGTGAAGGTTTTAAGAACTTTCAAAATATCGTTGTTAAGGAAGAGATATTCAGCGATGCATTTGTTTTGAAATCTTGCATTTTCATGCATTTGTCAGAGAGAGAAAACATACATGGATATCAGTTTAACCAAGTTTATTCAGAGAGAAGATGATTGAATAGGTTATACGAGTTGATTTTATCCTATCGCTGATTAATGTGAACCGCTGAAGATTTTACCCTTCAAAGTTCAGCATTCCAAGCTCGCTGATGAGAAAGTTGAATCTTGTCTCATCAAGAGGTTTGGTAAAAAAATCAGCTAACTGATAATCAGTTGGGCTAAAATGAAGTTCTATATCACCATTCATCACATGATCTCTGATAAAATGATATCTGATTTCTATGTGTTTTGTCTTTGAGTGTAGCACTGGATTGTTTGCTATAGCGATGGCACTAGTGCTGTCGCAATAGATTGGAATTTTGGAGAGCTGAAGATCATAGTCTAGTAGCTGATTTCTCATCCACAAGACTTGAGAACAACAGCTTCCAGCGGCTACATATTCAGCTTCAGCTGTGGAAGTGGACACTGAGTTTTGCTTCTTACTTGTCCAACTTACCAGCTTTCCACCCAGGAGCTGACATCCTCCTGTGGTGCTTTTCCTATCCATTTTGCAACCTGCAAAATCACTATCTGAATAGGCGGTTAGATCGAATCCTGAGTCTTTGGGATACCAAAGGCCTAGATTCGCTGTACCCTTAAGATATCGAAAGATTCGCTTTACAGCTTTCATATGAGATATCTTAGGTTCAGCTTGATATTGTGCACACAAGCATATTGCAAACATAATATCGGGTCGACTAGCTGTAAGATACAATAGTGAGCCGATCATCCCACGGTACAGCGTGACATTGACAGGAACACCCTTTGTGTCCTTATCAAGTGTCAGCGGTGGTGCCATAGGGGTTTTCATAGCTGAACTTTCAGTTAAGTCGAATTTCTTTAGCATATATTTAACATATTTTCCCTGATTAATGAAAGTTCCTTTTTCAGTTTGCTTAATCTGAAGACCAAGGAAATATGTTAGTTCACCCATCATGCTCATTTTATACTCATCTTTCATTCTATCAGCGAAACGAGTACAAAGCTCAGGGTTAGTAGAACCAAATATAATGTCATCAACATATATTTGAACTAAAATGATATGACCTTTCACTTTTCTAAAAAATAGAGTTTTGTCAATCTTACCTCTTTCAAATTGTTCAATATGGAGATAAGTAGAGAGAGTATCATACCATGCACGAGGAGCTTGCTTTAAGCCATAAAGTGCCTTGTCCAGTTTATAAACATAACCTGGACGCTTAGGATCTGAGAATCCTGGAGGTTGTTCCACATAAACTTCTTCATTCAGCTTTCCATTCAGAAACGCTGACTTAACATCCATCTGATGTACAGTGAAGTTTTTGTGTACAGCATATGCTAAGAAAAGACGAATAGATTCAAGTCTTGCTACTAGAGCAAATGTTTCGTCATAATCTATGCCTTCCTCTTGTCTGTATCCCTGAGCAACAATACGAGCTTTGTTGCGAGTTACAGTACCATGTTCGTCCAACTTGTTTCGATAGACCCATTTAGTGCCTATCACCGTTTTGTCAGTTGGTCTACGAACGAGTTTCCAAACTTTGTTTCTTTCGAATTCAGTTAGCTCTTCTTGCATAGCGCTGACCCAGTTTGGATCTCTGAGGGCATCATCTATTTTCTTTGGTTCAGTTAGATAAATAAAGTTAACAAATAAACAAATATTACCTGCACTTCTACGAGTCTGAATACCAGCGTTTGGGATCACCAAGAATTTGATCGATTGGGTGATTTACAGTCCATCGCTGAGCCGGAGCATACGTCGCTGACTCAGTCTGAACTGGAGAAACTGAAGATGAGGCTTCAGCTACTTCTGGATTATCAGCTAAGAGAGGAATGTTTGCATTTGTCACTTCATTCACTGATTGCTGAGAAATAGATGGAATTTCTGAGACATTTGGATCAACTGCAGGTATAGTGTTAATAGGAACAGCTGAGACCCAAGATGTTTCAGCTTCACTATTCTGCATATCTGGAATGATAGTAGGACCATCATTTTCTACGGTGTGAGCATGAGGAGTGGGAACTTCTTCTGAATCACCAAGATGAGAAAACATCCATTGATTCAGTTCTTCAGTATCAGCGGACGGTTTAGAGTTCGATGAACGGGATTCGTCAAACGTGACGTGAATAGTTTCTTCTACAGTTTGTCTTCTACGGTTGAAGACTCTGAAGGCTTTGGATACTGAGGAGTATCCAAGAAAGATTCCATCATCAGCCTTAGGATCAAACTTTCCAAGGGCATCTCTGTTGTTCAGTATGAAACACTGACATCCAAAGATGTGAAGAAATCTGATTGAAGGCTTTCTCCCATGAAAGAGTTCATAGGCTGTCTTTTTGAATCTTTTAACTATCAGCGACCTGTTTTGCGTAAAACAAGCAGTGTTGACAGCTTCTGCCCAAAACTGAGTAGGCAGGTGAGAATCGCTGAGCATTGAACGTGCAGCTTCAATAATTGTTCTATTTCTTCTTTCAGCGACTCCATTTTGTTGCGGTGTTCTCACTGACGAAAATTTGTGAGAAATACCCTTACTCTCAAGGAAGGAATCAAGAGAACTGTTTTTGAATTCAGTTCCATGATCACTCCTTATTGAGCGAACAGTCATATTGTTCAGAGTTTCCATCTTCCGAACAAAGGTGATGAGTTCTTCAGGGGTGTCACTCTTAGAACGGAGAAACATTACCCATGTGTAACGAGAGAATTCATCAACTATGACCAGCGTATATTTCTTTCCAGCGATGGATTGTTTGTTAACAGGGCCAAACAAATCCATATGGAGTAGTTGTAGAGGAGATGACACAGAGGAGACTTGCTTTGACTTGAAGCTTGCCTTGGTCTGCTTCCCTTTTTCACACGCTGAACATAAGGACTCTTTGGCGTATGAATGTTGAGGTAGACCAGTGACTAACTCTTTGGAGGAAAGAGTATTCAGTGTCTTGAAATTTAGATGTGAGAGCCTCTTGTGCCATAGCCAGTTAACATCAGAAGATGCCTTTGAGAAAAAACAGGAGTTCTCAGTGGTTGTTGAGTCCATGTTTATTACATAAACATTTTCCAAACGATAACCGCTGAGAGCTATCTTCTCCTTTTTGTCAGTGACAAAGCAGGATTCCTTAGTGAAAATCACTTTGTTATCCATGTCGCAAAGCTGACTGATGCTCAGAAGATTATGCTTCATCCCTTCAACATATGCGACCCTTCTGAAGGAGGTTGTACCATTTGAAAGTACACCATACCCTCGGGTGTGTCCTTTTCCATTTCCACCGAAAGTCACAGAGGGACCCTTCTCTTCCTTGTATTCAGCGAGCAGGTTTTTCTTTCCAGTCATGTGTCTAGAGCATCCGCTATCGAGATACCAGATACCCTTCTTAACCTGCATTTACAAAGGAAGATTAGTTTTGCTTGGGTACCTACTTAACCATGTATACACGTTTGTCAGTGGAGCTAGTTGGAATAGAAGGTTCAGCGGTCTTCGCAGCATTTGAAGATTCAACTTTGTCTTTCTTCACTTTGGTTAATTTCTTAACTTCAGTGGTAGGAGTCACCTTGACCTGATTTGCATCGGGGTTGGTCTTCTTTGCCTTGGGGGCAATCTTCACCTTAGCTATCTTTTCAGCTTTGGTGGTTGTGGGGCACTTACTAGCAATATGATCGGTAAGTCCACAGTGATAACATTTCCTATAACTAAAAGTAGTTCTAGGACCACTTGTATGCTGAGCTTTTAATTTCGAATTAGAAGTGCCAGCACCAAGTAAACTATTGGCTTTAGAAATGGGACGAACATTCAGTTCTTCAGATTTCTTACCAAGGACATCCACTCTGAGTCTAGGAGTAGATCGCTGAATAGATCCAGAGATCAGCTTTCTAGATCCAGAGGGGTTGGTCACTGAGGCTTTAGAAGCATTCAGCTTTGGTACTAAGGTACCCTTCTGAGGATTTTGATAAATAACAATTCCTTTACCTTTGTCTTTAGAGACAGAGGTAGGTTTTGAATAAACCATTTTCTCCTTACCTTTTGAGGAGGTAGGAGTTTCCTCAGGGATTGGTGTAATGGACGAGGAGCACTGAGATGATGAAGTGTCAGCGACTGAGGATACGAACGTTCCAAATTTAAGCATTGAACGTTCAGTGGTTGGTTTTGGAGTATCATATTTATAACCTAGACCACGTTTATCACTCAGAGGAATCTGAGCCTTAATTATCTCAGTGATCTTTGTTGAAGAATTACACCATCCTTCAACAGTAGCTTGTTCAGCTTTTAATGCAGCGATAGCTTCTGCTCGTTCGATTTTGACTAGCTGATTTAAATAGACTTGATCTTTAAAATCATCTTCAATTTTAGAAAGCTTTTCTATTTGAAGGTGGCAGTTTTTAAGCTTTTCAGCGAGATCAAGATTTTGGTTTTCAACCACAGTTTTGTCGTTCATGGCTTCGTATAAACTTCTAGTCAATAGATCGATCTTACGGAGACTATCAGCTTCATCAATATTTGCAATATTGGTAAAGAAAGAAGGTGATACCTGAATGGCAGATGTTGAAGTGGATGGAATGTCTGAACTTTCTTCCTCTTCTTCAATCTTGGCCATTAGACATTGATTTGCTTCATCATCTTCAGAGTCAGATGATGATGCTTCTTCATCAGAAGCAGCCCAATCATAGTCAGCCATCAGGCCTTTGCCTTTCTTCTTAAAGCTTTTCAGCTTTGCATACTTCTCCTTCAGCTTTGAGTATTTGTCATCTTTATTCCTTGGAACAAAGTTTTTCTTTGGGAAAGCTGAAGGTCTCATGACTTTCTTTGACCTGCACTCATTAGCAAAATGACCTGTCTTTTCGCAGTTGAAACAAGTAGCAGTAGCCTTATCAACAAAAGCTGATGATTTAGGCTTGTCAGTTATGGAAAGAGGTTTGTTCTTTCTAAACATTTTCTTCTTGGAGAATCTCCTGAACTTTTTAGTTAGGAGATCCAAGGATTCATCATCATCTGAAGAATCAGAGTCTGATGACCTTTCAGAGTTACTTTCTAACTCAGTGATAGTGACTGAAGGTCGCTGAGTAGAAGGTTCCTCTGAGATTAAAGCAACAGGAGTGCTTTTGGAATCTTTTACAAGATTCTTCTTAAGATGGCTAGATTGCTCATGATTCAGCAATGTACCATATAAGGTTGAAAGGGTCATTGATTTAAGATCCTTTGACAGCTTGAGACACATGGAATAATTGTCCCAGCTTTCAGGTAAACATTATAGAAACTTTGTCAGCACTTCAAAGTTAGAATATTCCTTACCAACAGTTTTTAGATCTATAATTAAGCAATTAAAACGTTGGTGAACTTCAGAGAGAGTTTCATTCTTACCAGAAATGAAGATTTCGTATTGTCTTACCAGGTTGATCTTTCTTGAGTCCTGGACTTCAGACGTTCCTTCATACTGAACACATATTGTGTCCCACATGGCTTTTGATAATTTCAAGTTCATGACGGAATGGTAGACTTCGTCAGGAAGGGCCATGGATAGTATGGATCTGGCTTTTGTATCTATAGCCACTTTCTTCTTATCTTCATTGGTCCACATGTGTATTTCCTTAGGAATCAGCCTTTCTGGAATAGCAGGTCTAGTTGCAGTGGCTGGAACTAAAGGATCAATTGTTACAGGGATGTGTGGGCCGTTTTCAAGATAGGGGGTTTTGCAAGAGAACCATTGTCTATATAATGTGTGTTTGTGTTGGTGGCCATTTTCAGATAATAGCAAGGAAGAGAAATATCTTAGATTAGATCTTGTTTATGAGATTAAACAAATTCGCTCTGATACCACTTGTTGGTCCCGAAGGCCTATACAAGTTTGTAGAAGGGGGGGGGGGTTGAATACAAACACACAGATTTTACTTTTCTAAATTGTTTATTGATAAATCATTAACAATTTACAGCTTGTTGCGGAGACAAGATTAAGGATAAACCTAAATCTAAACAAGTTGGAACACTAAGGTTTCTTGCACTAAGAGAGATAAGGAAATTACTAATAATAACCTATCTTGAGATAAGAGATTGAACTTGTCCAGAGTTCGCAAGTTACTTCAAATGAAGTGAGTTCATCTCTTTATATACTGCATGCATTTAATGCAATTCAGTATATATTTTACACGTGTCATCAGCTGGTTGGTTGCATGTCATTGACCTTGGTTGACAACCTTAGTAGCCGTATGGATGAATAGTGTAGTATCAGAGTGGTTGTACGATTTCAGATATTCGGAGGTTCTTTTCTGACATTTCGTACGGAGTCGTGGAAGGGTGGTTAAGACAAAAGTACTTTGTACGGAGGACTTCATGATCAGCTTTCGTTGATTCAGCGATTATCATTTTCTATTCAGCGAATGATAAAGTTCAGCGATAGCTGAAGTCTTGTACTTGATACTTCACATTGAGTGGACAAATCTGAGTCTTCGCTGATCCGCATCAGTTCATTAGGAGACTTGTCACTGGTTCTTGAGCTTGATCTTCGACTTCAGCGTAGAACCTTTGTTGACGTGAAACTTGTCTTCAGGGATCATAAGTAAACAACTAACTTATCAGCGATCATCATAATGACTGAACAGACTCAGAGCATTAATGATGAACAGTGTTCGCTGAATGTTTAATCTAAAGAGCGAGAGTTCCTATCAGCGGTACTGTAAGATCTTAGTACTTATCAGCGATAGTGAAACTCTGATACATATTGTTTACTTACAATTTTCACTAAGTATTTAAGAGAGGGTCATTATCAAATCACTGAGGGTTTGCATCAACAGAAGCCTTATATGGACGGAAATGTAGAACTCCAGTGTGTTAGTTAAAAGCTGGAGAAAAACAATTTGCTGGTCCTGAAATTGTGCAGAAAACGGCCGATAGGGTTAAGGAAATTCGGAAACACATGAAGGCGGCTCAAGATCGACAAAAGAGTTACGCCGATCTGAAAAGAAGACCGAAAGAATTCCAAGTTGTGGAGCGGGTAATGTTAAAGGTATCTCCATGGAAAGGTATTATAAGATTTGGGAAGCGTGGAAAGTTAAGTCCTCGTTTTCTTGGGCCTTTCACTATAACCAAGAAAGTGGGAATTCAAGCTTATCAATTAAATCTTCCACCTAAGTTGGAAGGAATTCATAATACTTTCCATGTTTGTTATCTTCGGAAGTGTCTAGCCGAAGAAGAAAACGTTATATCACTTTCTGAAATAAAAGAGGATGAAAAGAGTCGTTGTGTGGAGGAACCAGAAGCAATTTTGGAAAGAACGGCTAAAAGTTAAGACATAAGGACGTGATTATGGTTAAAGTACAATGGAAACATCATAGAGGTGCTAACATGATGTGGGAAGCTGAAGAGGATATGAAGAATAGATATCCTCATCTGTTTGTATAGTTTCGATTTCGAGGACGAAATCATTTTCAAGTTGGGGAGATTTGCCACACCTCGAAATTTCCATATCTATTGTGCGTTCATTTTAAAATAGCTTTTAAAATATTGGAAAATGTTATTTTAAACGTTGTGTTATGATTTAAAATGTTGAAGGGTCAAAGTGTAATTGACCAAAGTGTTAAGCCATTCGTGAATTTGTGGAACCTTGGGGTTACTTTTGCCATTTAATAATAGTTTTGTATATATAAGCTAGAAGTCGGTTGAATTTGAGAAAATATCTCAAATTATCATCAGGGTGAGTCGGTTTCTACATGGAAGAGAGAAAAGAGAAATTGAGTTCTTGGTGATTTTGGTTTGAATTTGGATCAACTGGTTGAATTTGAGTTTGGCAGACTCTATATTCGATTTCTATTTCCATGTGAGTTCGTCAATTCGATTTCTATCTTAATAAAATTGATGAGTCGATTTGAATTGGTTTGTGAACATATTGATATCTGTATAATATAGATTTAAAAGAGTTGTTTGTAAATTGGAATGAAAATAGTATGAATTGAACTGGGTATCGAAGAATCCGGAAGATGAATTTTCTGGGAAGTTCCAGATACCGGATAGTTTTCCGGATACCGGATAATTCCGGATTCCGGATAGGTGTCCGAATGTTTTTACCGGATACCGGATGGTTTTCCGGATTGGTTACCGGATGTGATTACCGGATGGTTCCGGACTTGGAGTCCGGATACTTTTTCCGGATGATACCGGATTCTTTGGATTTTCGGATGTTTCCTGATAGATGTTCCGGATTTGATTTCCGGATGTAATTCCGGAATGTTTTCCGGACCTGGTTTCAGATTAGTTTACTGGACAAGTTTTCCTGTATATTTTGTGTAATTTTGTACTGTTCAAATGTTTTATGAATACAAAGCATATTGTGATTTTAACAGTACGAACATAATTATAACTCGACTGAGAGTATGATACGAGTTTTATATGTATTGAGTGAATATGCACATATGCTAGGAAGTGTAATGGATCCATAGGCACTAGTATTGTGTGAACACGTGGAATAGGCGTGGACTAATCATAATTCCCATGGATTTGATAAACGTGGAATAGGCGTGGCTTAATCGTAATTCCCGTTTGATTGAAATGAGGAATAGGTCGGGCTTAATGGTAATTCCCATTTCATATTGTGATGTGAAATCATGGAATAGGCGTGGCTTAATCGTAATTCCTGATTTCTAGTGGAAAATAAGGGATAGGCATGGCTTAATTGTAATCCCCACTTCCACACCAAGAAATAGGCATGGCTTAATTGTAATTTTTTGGACATGAGCTGCAATCTAGAATCCGTGGTGATTCGTAGTGGCGCTCTGGAACATGAGATTATGACTTAGTGTTTGTCATACTCATGGAATCGGGTATAATTCCCGTCATCGAAAGATGTTTTGTATACGGTAAGAAAGATGGCGATTCGGTTAATTTATATGCATTGTTTATAAATTGGTTTCAAAGCTTATAAAGTTTTAATTTGAAAACTGGATGTTCTCACTAGGCGTAAGCCTAATCTTTTTAAATTAAATTTTCTTACCATGTACTAGCCCGAGAAGGGATACGAAGGGATGAGTGTCGAGGAGTACTAGAACTATATTTTGGAGACGCTATGGAGAATTTAGTGGAACAAGGATTATTTTGGAGATATTATAGACATCCTGTATAATCTGATTTTGTTGGTTATAAATTAGATTAGTCGGTTGTTTATGATCGATCAGTTGTAATTATAGACCTTGTCACTAATCCTCCGTTTGTGAATGAAAACTTTTGGGAAGATGTTATAAATTGTTGTCATAAAATAAGGTTTACATTTATTGTGAATTTTAGGGTGTTTCAGTTTGGAGGAGCTTATTGGTGCGATTTTTCTCCTCCTTGGCCTCTCTCTTCATTAAATAAGCTAGGGTTTCACTTGGCTACATTTATTTCACTTCAAGGGCCATTCTTGGTGCATTTAAGAGCATTTACTCTTGTTTGGGAGACTCAATCTCAAGTGTTCTTCCCAAATCTTCTAGGGTTTCATCTACTTTTCTAGGTTTTCGCTTAAAACCTAGATTGTGAGTTCCTAAACCCTTGATAACATTAAATACAAGTCTTTTACTAGTTCCTCATCTTATATACTAACATTTTCTTGAAAAGTTTCACATTTGAGGTATTAAGGTCATGTTTCCATATTTTTGGAAATGAAGTGCTTAATAGGGAAGTAAAGGTTATGTGGAAGTATATTATACTTGAGACTTACATTACACATGATGTTATCTATTTTAAGAATATTATGTCATAATTTAGGGTTTTGAGCTTAATGACTTGGCTTATGGCTTAATGAGAAAATATATGGCTTAATGGTGATATTTTGTCTTAATGAGTATTGCTACATGTATTGTTACATTTAATGCTATAACTCATGTTTGTACATGTCTATGTATGAAGGATATGCTTTGGAAGTATAAATATGGAGTTTATGTGCTTAATGAGCTTGTAAAGGTGATTTTAAGATTACCATGCGGAAATACATGTTTAACGGGATGGTTGGACCATGTCTTATGGAATCATTGGATGAATTATTAAGTAGGAACTAGGAGGATATATTCTTGGGCACCACCTTGGAGGTATGTGCCTAGATCTCTGTCTTTGGGGTAATGCCTTGGAGGTAGTCCCCAATGTGTCGGGCCTTGAGGCGTTACTCGTGGGAGTAGACTATATTGTCTCTTGCAGTGTAACTTGGTCGGTGTTTTGGGTCTCCCCCATTGATTCCAATTGTGAAAGACCATTTGTATAAATCGTGATTGTGAAATATTGCATGTTATATTATTTATTCATCTCACTAGGCTTTTTGGCCTAACACTTGTTTGGTGTTTTATGTGTATCTCAGATCTTAGCGGAGCCGCCTCTAAGAAGGATTAGGCGGGAGCGTGTGAGCTTGGGGGTACACTTTTGGGATGCCGTTGTTAGAAGACTATATCGGACTATAGATGACACCCTTTTTGTAATCTTATTTCTACGTTAGAAAACAGATTAGTCGGTTGTCATTTACTTTTCGATATTATACATTTGTAATTAAACAGACATTTGTATATTCCCCTTTTTGGGAAGCTCGTGCTATGGCATAATACCGCTCTTCCGTTTCATGGAAGTTTTTGTTTACCCCTATTTTTAGGGTGTTACACTATGAAATCGAATCATTGCTTAGCTGCTACAGGCAAAGAGGCCTGATGGATTAGATATATATATATATATATATATATATATATATAGGGGCTTAATCAAATAAGAACTATTTAGTTTGTGGTAACTGTAAGAACCAATATTAGCCACTCATTTAAAATAATCAATATAAATTTTAAATAAATATAAAAGGGTATTTTAGTAAAAAAAATTGAATATCTAATTAAAATATAAACTCTCCTCTCACCTCTCACCTCTCACCTCTCACCTCTCTCCTACATAAACCCTGAAATATTTTTTTTCTTTCTTTATGTGCAGCCAAAAACCAACATCCCTCTGCTCTCCCTCTCGTCTTCTTGATCGAGACAAACAACAACACCCACCATTGATTCTCCTACCCTCACCCTCTCGGTTTTCTTGACCTGCAACCACCCCCACAGTGCATCTCCACCGTCGGCAGCCACCATTCCGGCAACTGCAGATCGATTCCCTCTTGTGTGCGACATCAAGACCCATCTCCATCTCCAATCGATCTCCAACTCCATCTGCAAATCTGCTCGATTTTTGGTTCGGTTTAGTGCAAGAGATGGGTTGCCGGCGTCTGGTGGATGAAGGAAGCGCCGTTTGGTGGTTGAAAAAGAAAGGAAGAAAGCGTCGGTATCTGGGTCGTCGGCGGCAGCGGTTACGGAGTGTCTACGGCTGAAGAAGAGGACGACGGCGGCGTTTTTAGCAGAAGGTTGATAGGGACTGGGTGGCGGATTTTTGACCGGCGATGAGCATATTACGAAGAGAGAGAGCGGCGGTTGATGGTTGCGCCGGAGAGTAGAGTAGATGGAAGGATCAGACAAGAGAAGGGGACCGAATGGAGTACGCCGGCGAATGGTGGTTGACGGCTGCCGGATTCATCGCCGGCAGAAGAGGCGGCTGGTAACCCTAATCCGAGAACGAGAGAAAAATTTCTTCTAGTTTATAATTTGGGTTTGATTTTGAGACCAATTTATGATTTTGGTATGGTTTGATTTTGATTTTAGGGTTTAGGTGTAACACACGAGTATCACAGTGGGTTTGATTTTGATTACTTTTTATATTTTTGACAAATTGTATAAAAGTGCCATGTATTTTGATCGGATTTTTATGTTGGGTACCACAGTGATATCACATTTGTTCTTGTATGTATTCTGGGTATCACACTGGGGTAGTGGTGGCCAAATCGGCCCGACCCGACCCGACCCGACAGGCCAACCCGACCCGAAACCGGCCAAGAACCGGTTCTGGCCCGGCCCGGTCAAGAACCGGTTTCAAGCCCGAGAGCCGGGACCGGTTCGTGTATTTAGGAATTTTCTCGGCCCGACCCGGGACCAGTTCGTGGCCCGGTTCTTGGCCCGACCCGGCCCGGCCCGACCCGAAATTTTTTCAAAAAAGTAGCCGTTTTCTAACCGTTGGAATAGTGTTGTGACCGTTTTTTTGGCTAAAATATCACCCTCCAACAAAATAACTAGTTCTCCCTTGAATGGCCCCACTATATATATATATATACTAGCTATCTACCCGTGCAATGCACGGGATGCAAGATTTTATTGTAACCGAGGACAAAAACTCAATTCAATTTTTTGTTGGAAAAACATAAACTTATTGAGTATTTTACATTTTTAAGTAGGATTCATCGTCTATCTTTAAATTGAACGTGTTTCAATTAGTTTTCATGGAGGTTAAAGTCTTAAAAAATTGTATGTATATAGTAAGTTTTAATTTTATTTTTATTATAAACCGAGAACGAAAAATTAATTCAATCTCTTATTTTATGTTTGTATAAAATAGAAATCACAAGTGATAGTTGAAAATGTATTGCAAACTCTCGTTAATTTTTAGGTATAGTTGATTTAATTGAATTTTGATTTATAATTTAAACATTCTAGTTGTGTATCCGCACATTGCAGCAGCGAGATGCAAATCTTCTATCCACATTTCATTTTTAAATATCAAATTCTTTCAAGATTTTTTTGAAATACTTGGTGATTTGACATGATATAATAAAAGTTTTTGGTGAAATATGACACTGTAAAAGAGAATGACAAAATTTATCATCTTCTTTTGTTCTGTGGATATATCATTGTTTGTTACTTTTCATGATTTCTCATGCCTTATTTGCTAAATGGATGGAGGGTCACAAACAAGATGAACCAATATGGACTATAGGCAACTTGTCTTTGAATTGATTGTCTAAAATGTAGGCTCAAGTTTGGGAAATACAGCTCATAAAATAAGCCAAACTGGACTTGAGATTATTAATAAAGTGTTGTATTGATATGAGCTCATTTGATTGAAACAAACTAAAAATAATAATCAAGCTTGGTTCATGGAACACAATGTTTGATTACTTTTCTATATTCAATTCCTTGTCCACCTCCACTTATTAAGCAATTAATATATTGTGAATTTAAATCAATCTTTGCTCATTAGATAAAATTAAGACAAAGCTAGAATAATCCACCATATTAGCAAAATTGCATACTACTTGCATTTTGTTGTATATCTTAAGGAGTAGTTAACTCAAATGTAATATTAGCCTATTAATGACTACTATTGTTACTCTAGAATGAAGGTTTATTAATAACCCTGAAATGTAAACAAATAAATAACTTGAAAAGTGAGTTTAAAAGCTCAACTTGGTTTGTCAATGTGCAAGGAAAATTAGTTGGCTAGCTTCTCCAAACTCTCTGCAAATCTTCAGTCTGTTATTGTTCTCTTACCTGGCTTTAATTAAGATTGAGACCTGAATGAGCCTTTTTAACGAACCAAATGCTATCGTTGGCTAGTTTGTTTGTAACACTTTAGGCGAGAATTCTTCTAAAACTAAAGGAAACCTCACAAATTTTTAAACAAATACGATTTGATGGTTGGTTGTAGATTGACCACCTGGTGAAAAAAAGCAGTACCTTGTAAATGAGTTATCTAAAATAACATAAATAATATGAGTTTTACAAAATAATATTAATTTACTCTAAAATAACATAAATAATATTAACTTACTCTAATAATAGTAACAAAATCAACAGTTAACAGCATAGAAACTGCTAATCTGTGTGATTTTGTAAGGTCACATATATCCTCTTGGAACCTGTTAGAGATAACTCTATTGGAGATGCTCATAAGTTTTTATTTTCAGGTCGAAAAGTGTACACAGGACCAAATATGGAATTTACTCTAATAATAGTAACAAAAACAACGGTTAACAGCAAAATCGGTGGCATCAAACCGACACCAAACAGTTGATACATCTTCCCCTTTGGTACACCATGTGATCAACCTGCAACCCCTCTTTCTGTCAGGTCCTTAAATTAATATTTCTGATACAAGTATGTGCATCTGGAGCTTAAGGAAAGGCTGCTTGAAATTAGAAAAATGAAAAGATGATTAGACCTTGCAAGAAAGGGAACAGAAGTGGAAGGGCTCTTGTAGGATTCTGTCACAGGTGAAGCACGAATTAGCAGGGCCTTTACAAGGCCTGCTATGTGCCCTCTGGTTCAAGAATATGACTTTTGCACTGTTGATTGTATATTAATATGGCTGCATAATCAAAAAATTAAAGTCACAAATGGATCAAATTAAATATATGTGGAAGCAATTAGATGTGGTAAAGAAAGGTAACAAACAATGTTTCATTATCCTTTACTAACAAAGCTTCACAAACTTTAAGCAAAATTACCTGAGTTGCCAGATAATTTGCGAACTCGATCAAACACATGAGCGGCACTCCACTATTTATCCGGGCCTGATTCAACCTGTTAGTAGACACATTAACGATGGAAAGAATAATCCAGTAAATGTTTTTGATGCGTTTCCATAATAAGATCAAATAAGGATTATTGAACATGAAGTGGTGAAACGAAGATGAGACTGAGAGTTTGATAGAACGATATTTGTGGTGTTTCATTGTTACAATGGTGAATATCAAAATCAATGCTTACAAATATCAAATATGTAACTAAATAAGATTAGGCCCATAAAAAGCTTAACCGATAAAAATTTTGCTCAAAATATGTTGGTTGATGTTGGTTTAATGTGGAAGCAAAAAATGGAAATTCGAATAAAAACTGGAAACTCGAAGCTAAAATGGAAAAATGTGGATACAACACGATGGTGGCTTGCTGGAAGGAGAAGGATGGAGAAAAAGAAAGTAAGAGGAAGAATGGAAAAAAGTGGCTTAATGGATACAACAGCCTTCAACTGGCTGAGCGAATAAGCAATCGTATGAGCCATTAAGCAACAACTGAACAACCCTGTATGGCTTACCAAATAATCCATACACCTCACACAACCCATTAAACCATTATTGAATAGCCCCTAAGAAGACAGAAGTTGTTTCTTCGTGGGTGTTTGTAACAAAGGTGAATATGAACATTGGTGCCCAAAAAGATCAAATCTTTGATTAAATTGAGATTAGAGTTAGAGAGCTTACTGTTTGTGGTCTTTTCTCCCAATACTTCCAAGAATCTTGTTTGTGGTCAGATGTTTTTACCTCAAATCAAAACTAAAACCAAAATCAAAATCAAAATCAAAATCTTCGATTTAATTATTTAAAGGATAAAAAAGAAGTTTTAAGCATCAACTAAACATGTCATATACCTTTCCTCACGTTCTCAAGGGTGGTAATTTGTCCTTTTAACTGCACTATCTTTCCAGAAATGTATGAATCTATCAATGTCCCAGCATCACCTGAACATTCACAGTAAGAGAAAATAAGATGCAGATAATGATTAGATTGAAAGTCAACCAAATTTACGAGGAAATTGTAAAATAATACAAAAGTTCACTGAATGATCAGAACAAATAATATAAAGACAGTATGCTGGTTACATCCAGACAATAATAAGAACATATGCATACATAATTCTATAACATATGCAAAAGAACATATGTATACATAATTAGATTTTGGCATATTACTATATTAAAATTTTAAAATGTTATCCTTTATTGTTGACATGAAGTGCAAGATCTGTTTTAATTGGAAAGGCACACTATGCCTGTGAGTCTTCTTATTGGCATATTGGAGCATATCCAATTACATGGAAAATACAAATTATGTGAATGTGGGTTTCTATATTCTTCGCAGCAGCCCTTAGAAAATTGAACCTCATTCTTTGACAAGCAGCAGCCCTTAGAAAATAACAAAACCAACATCCACCATTGCCACCGGATCTGTAAGAAGAGAAATAAAATTACCCCAAAGGTTACTGCAAAAAAAGTTCATCCAAAATAGTATCCCATTCTTTGAAGATAAATCTATCCATATATGATTAAGAGAACTCTAGCCACAAGTAGGGGTGAGACTAAAAAGAAACCAACAGGTATAATTAAGGACCCAAAAGACTTTAGCCCTTAGCCTCCAAAAATCCAACTTCATTTGAAAATTAAACAAATAACAACCTCCATGTGTAAATAAATACCTACCTGAAAGTTATAACTTTCCAAAATTCGGTATTTGTCAGAAAAACAAAACAATCAAATACAAAAAACGGTTATTTTGATTAATCCTTACCCCAGTTTCCTCTTTCACTTCTCTTACAGCTGAAAATCTCATTTCAAGGCAGCCTTTTTTTGCAGCAGCAGCATCTGATCAAATTCCTTGAAAACCACAAATATTCTACATTTGGAATTCCTTAATCTGTTCTTTAGCATAGCTAGTCCCAAGGAAAAGCGAAATCCAAATAGAAACCCCAAAAATGTAGACACAACAACAGGATCAGTGATCAATTGCTGATGTGAAACCCAAACAAAATAACCAGGGGTATCCCAATCCCAAGTAAAACCTGAAAAACCAAAGAAAAGAACACCTGAATCAAAGTACTCAGATTGAGTTAATCACAAAACTATGAACTCGGATTAAGTAAATAAGTAAAAAATCAAGTTTACATAGTTGTAGCCATTGGAGTAGCAAGAAATTATCTATGAAATCAATGAAACACAAACTACAAGAAACACGAAATACAATCAGAGGTGCAACTACGAAAGACAAAAGGAAGGATCAAATTTGTGCGAAACATTAAGAACATAGCATTAAAACCTGCAACAACCAGAGGTGCAACACGAACACTGGCATGATTAAATTAATAATAACAAGAACTGAAACAAAGTTTGAACAAAATTTACCTTGCTCCCTTTTTAATGGAGCTTAGGGAGCAGCAGTGACTATTGTATCCAAAACAAAACCCAAGAGAGGGAAAAGGTTAATAGATCTTTTAATAAATTTATGTTTCTTTCCTTCTTCCTTCAATCTCATTACCATCGTTTACATCATACCATTAAGGCATTAACTGCAAATTAAAGCTAGCAAACTTATAAAGATAATTTTGATTCCAATTCACGGACTCACCACCATAAAGCGAGTGATGATTTCTTTACCATCTCTCCAGAATCCAAAGATTCACTGTAACCAAAACAAAATCATTAGCTTACCTCTCATCTCAACTTTGTGATAAATCAAATATATGATGCAGAAATAAAAATTGTGAGCGGGAATCATATGAAGTTGCATAGGGCAGAGGTTAGAGATGAAGTTTCATCCCTATTCACTAAAATCTCCTTTTCGGTGAGGCTTTATTTGAGCGACATTGAATTCCAAGAGAGACTTGAAGGAAGTAGGTAGAAAAGGAAGCGTGTGATCAAACATGTATGGCTCTCAGACAGTGAAGTGAAATAAGAGGTAAAAGGGAAAGCATGGGTTGAGTGTCCTTTTAGGTATGAAACTGGTTTTAAAGTTCTTGCATTAACATCTTGTACATTCTGCTTTATATATTGTAATTAAGAGTTTTTCAAATTTATGCATTAAATGGTGGTACATTATGCTTGATAAGTTGTCTTTAAGACATTAGTTCTATATGCTTATATATGTAGTATAGATATATATATATATATATATATATATATATATATATATATATATATAAACAGATATCCATATATAACCTCATGTTGTAACTAATTTGAGTCCCATGATTTGTGATGGTGAGGCCACACTGTCAGAAGTTTACAACGCAGTGTATAATGGGAAGTCGAGACATATAAGTCTCCGACATAATTATATGAGACAATTAATTGATAATTGTGTCATTAGTATTGTATTTGTCAAGTCATGTGAGAACTTGACAGGTCCATTAAACAAGCCTCTAACGAGAGACTTTATGAGATCAACTACCAGAGACATTAGTATAAAACCACACAAAATCAGTTAGTGATGGAAACCCAACTTGATTTAGTGCTTCTATCTACCAACTTTAAAGAGTAATAACAAGTCACTTAATTAATAGAAAGTACTATCTGATAGACCCATGTAATGTATATGATAGTACGGTGTTGCCGAGAATAAGGTTGAGTTAGGGCCTGTTTGGAAGTGGCTTAATTGGCTTAATGAAAGCTTCAGCTTATTCGCTCAGCTATAACTGAGTGTTTGGCACTGGCTTAATCATAAAGAGGATGGCTTTTTCGCTCAGCTTTGGAGGGTTCCCTTTATGGAGATACATAGTTTTATTCCCTCAATACCCCTCTGATAGACGGTTTATGCAACCCTCTGAATCTACCGCAAGTGTACGGTGTCAATCAAGTAATACGTACCAAGTACGAGTATCGATCCAAGGAACTATGAGTTTAAGTATCACTAAGGCTAGCACGCCTCTAAATGGACGGTTGATAAAATTTGATTTGAGTTTTGATTAATTAACTAATTATCTCAAGAAATGAAAGTAAACAAGGAAAGGCAAGTCAACAACGATTCATATACTACACAGAAGTTACCAAGATGATGAGAAAAGGCTAGGGGTTAGATTTCATTTAGATTCCACCAACAATAGATAACACACATTCATAAATCAATACACAAGGTTAAATTTAGCAATTCCCAAAATACTTACTATTCTCTCTCAAGTAATAGCAAGAATGCATCATGTAATGTATATTAAAGTCTCTCAACCAATAAACATAAACAATCAACGCATTAAGCATAAGAATCACATACACAAAACTAGGGTTTACTTGGTATATCTCTATCTAATATCTCACCCTAGGTTTATCTAGATTTTATCAAGTTATAAAACCAATTTCTCAAAAGGAAATACAACCAAAAGATGAGTAAGAAAGCCAATCTCACAAACAAGAAGAACAACCAAGACAAACTTCAACCAACAAGTGTAATGACTAAATAAATGCAATAATCATATATATAACGGTAAAAATCTAAAATCCATCTTTCCCCCAACCTCAAAATGTTTAGCTCATGTTACTAGTAGCAAATAACATCAAAGAGAAACAGGTGACAACACCCAAGAACATTGTTTCTCAACAAATATAATGGAAATGAAGAAACTCCCTCAAGATTTGATAGACACTACTAATTTGTAGCTCCAAAATGGGTCTTCACCTTCAAAATCAATGCAAGGTCTTCTTTGTCTTTGAAAAACGGTTCTAACAGGTCCCCTAGAAGCCTAGCCTCCAACAATCCCGAGATAACCATAAATTTTAAGTTTCTGTAGCTTTTTATAGTACCAGCTCCCCGACGGCTATAGTGCCCGCGATAGTGACAGTGTCACAATCGCGAGGGAACAATCGCCAAGCCTCAAAATGGTCGTGGTACACTTTGTGCGATTGTGCCCGAGATAGTGACACATGTCACAATCGCATGGCACAATAGCACAGCCCAAAATTTCCGTTTTCTTCGCTCGTTCACTTGGTTCGACATTCTTTTCTACCGACATGTCAAAATGGAGTATAAATAGACATTTTTTCTTCCATTTGACTCCTTGTATGTCTGCACAACACTTGCACGAAATATTAGTCCGAAATGCCAATTCTTACTTCAAGACAAGCCGTAGACGTATGATTCGGAGGGTAAAAACCCGTCAGATAACGAAGTTATCACCCTCCCCCTTAAAAAACACGCTCAACCACCCTCTGCTCTATCTCCTTCCTTATACGCCTCTGCTGAAAACCCTACCATTTCCACGTCGTTCTCCCCTTGCGATTGGACTTTTCGATCGACGATTGGAACTTCTCGACCGGAGATTTGAAGGCTACGATCTGCTACCATCGTGAGGTAACAGTGAGCAACGCACAAATCTGCAAGATTAAGATAGCCTAACTCTGGTGGATTTTAGGTAAAATGGAAAGAATTCTAACCCTTTCATTATCTTCTACCTCCATCACCGGCGCCACCTCTACCGGTGCTACTTCCACAGGCGCTTTATTCCTCTACACGCCGCCATTTACGGTGGACAACAGTAAATTTTGTACGGTCAACAAACCTTCTTTGTCCACGAACCGCTGTTGCTGCAATAGGCCGTGCATAGTTCTTCGCAGACTTCTTCAAATCGGCAACACACTCGTGTCTTGAGGTCAGAGCGAGCAGATGTTTATCTGTATTTTCATGAATTAATTATAAAATTGATGCATGGCTTGAAAACATAAGGGGGTTTGGTGTAGTAATGCGAGTGAATGTCACAACTTCCATCTGTTTAAATTGAATTCTTCTGTTCTTCGAGGGTTTTGTTAAAAAAATCTGTTCTTCAAGGGTTTCTTGTTATGTGTTTATCTTTGGTATGTTATATATATATATATATATATATATATATATATATATATATATATATATATATATATATGTGTGTGTGTGTGTGTGTGTGTGTGTTTTGTGTTTCCAACACGGTAGATGTTTTTTTGCCATCATGGTTACAGTTTTGTGTTATCTTTGTTATGTGTTTCCAACAGATCTGTAACCATAAGGGTAAAATTGTCATTTCTGACGTTCAGACCGTTTGTTCAGCACAACAAACAAACAACAAGATATCAGAATCTATACAGACAGATAAATCCACACAGACGTTTATATCCATACAGGACTTAATGAAAAACCAACCAAACAACCCCTTAATCTCTTAACAAAGTTTAGAGTTGTCTTAGAAACAAAGATATTATAGAATTTTGTCTATATGACTGGTGGTGCCACCTCAAATGGAGAGTTGTGGTTTCTCTTCTAAAAAGTCATGAAACAGGATTTAGTGAATGACCATATATGCGCCAAGTGAGAATGCAAGGAGGAAGGATGATGTGTGTGAGTAAGCCGAAGTGATTATAAGAGTCAAGGTTTAAATCCTACTAAGGATGTAATTGAATTGATCACTTCTTGCATATCTACATCAAACAACTTTTAATCTTAGTCACACCACTGTGACATCACCTGCCTTGAATGACAGAAAACCTTCCAACCTGGTGGGTATTGTTGGAATTTACTGAGGTTGGTGGTTTTCCTCTGCCCCACATTGGTACGAATCCAAATAATTAAGGGACTTATCGGCTCTTTCCTTCAAGTGGGCCTTGAACTTATTGTTGGGATTATGTTGGGGTTTGTGTGGAAGGTGAAACACACACACGTGCACGTTGCCATAGTTGTGGCCGAGGTTGTGGGCGCAAGATTCACGAGTGGCATGAGTAGGTGCACTTTGCACGACACATCGGAGCAGAGGAGGCTCGCTCTGAGCTCCCAAGCTTTCTTTTTAGTGGAAATTATAAAGAGAAAAAGAAAACTATTTTTATAAATAAAAGTTGTTATTTATTCAATAATTAAGTTAGAATCCGATTAAATTTTTCAAAAATTAATTTAAACACCTTTTTAATTAGAAATAGAGTTTTTGTTGGAGACTTAGTCTCCCAACTAAACTACTATCTCCTTTTCTTAGGGAGAAATATGAGAAAACTAGGGAAATGATTAGGTTAATCCTAATCACTATCTCAGTATAAATACCACTTAAAACTTTTTTCAATATATCTCTGAATATCTCTCTCTCCCTCTCTCTAATTATTTTCTCTATTTCGTCGTCTGCCCTTTTTTTGAGAATTCCTACGAATTTCTGCATCAACTTTGCAAATTTGACTGTCATTGCTGTTGGCACGTGATACTAATTGTATCAAATCTTGGGGTTTTGCGACTTTGAGACTCACATTGAAATGGTAGTCGTGTAAAACCTTTAAGGACATGATTTAATCTGTACAATTTTGCTTCACGACATCAACGATCATCGGGTTGGTTTTATATTTGTGTTCTGTCTTTATTTTACGTTCACTTCGTGAACACTCTACTTCTACCTCTTTTCTAATATCGAATCTATCGCAGAGGATATATGTTCGGTTGGTGTGGTGTTTGGGTTCGTTATGGCTTACGTCCAATACAATAAAGTGTATGTGTTCATTGATTTAATTAATCTTCAATAAAACCAATATCTTGTGTCAAATGTGAGGAGGCTGCCCTATGTAAAGAGGGGCTTTGAATAGTGATTTTGAACCAATCATGCATTGGTTTGTTAACCATACTTTGTAGCTTAAAGGGATAAGCTTTAAGAGCATCATCACCTTAATTTGTGAGATTTTATTGACAACATTGTTGAATTTTTATTAATTTGAATTATTACAAATTAAAATAAAATTCAACAGAGGTTGACTTATTTTTGGTATGGGATACATCAATTGTAGCTTTTTATAGGTTTGTTTTTAACTTTAATCTTAACAGTGATGAATAACTAGCAATATATGAATCAAAAAATTTATGCAACTCCTCCTTCCATGCTTCTAGTCTAATAAAAAAGAAGGCTCACATTTTCAAAAGAAATCAGTTCTACAAAATACACAAAACCAAAAAACCAATATCCAAACACCATTGATCACAGACATGAAATTACCATTTCGCCCTCCCGACCCGCTGCAATCAATCCCGGTCCCACTATAACAACCTTCCTTTTGTTCAATCCCTTTGCCAAGATCATCAAGAACAAAACTAGAGTTCCTCTTGTTGCTGCTGCTGCTAAATAAAGCACACCAAAAGTAAGGACCTTTATGTCTTTTTGCACGTATTATCCCGACACCAACTGAAATATGCGTCTTGTTTCGAATAACCGAAAGAGTAGTGTTATCGTGGATGAGGATGCGTGAGAAGGCTTCTGGGGGGTCGAGATGCTTTTGATGACAGCCAATGATGAGTCCTGAGATCGTGCCAAATGTCGGAAGCTCGACCCCACAATTTGGAGCGAAGATTTCAGTGAAGTCATTTTCTGGAGGATGACAGTTGGTGACGGTGTTGTTTTCACTGCAATTCGTTCTGCATTCTTTTATGTATTGCAAGGCCATGCAGCCGAGACCGGGGTTGTTATTTAGTTGGGGAAGTCTTTTTGATGTACGGTTTTTGTTGATAAACTCAACGAGATCGTTAGCTTGATTTCCTGCAATATCAAGAATCATAACAAAAATTGACCAAAAGGTAAGAAAATGTCGATTTTTTTGGGTATAATTTTTGGTTTTCAAAGATAAAAGTCCGGGTGCGTTCATGATAACGAATGTTAAAAATCTGAAGAAACGAACCGAGAAACCGAAGGTGGACCGATATTAGACGAATCTCTTGTACGTATTTACTAATATTGAAGTCCAGGCGTACACAACAATTGTGGCCACTGAGGTTTAATCAGGGCTGATGTCATACGGTCATAATTAATTTGCCAAATGATTAGTCTAGGCATAGCCTAGGACACCTTTCCCAAAAAAAAAGTTCAAAATGAACTCGTATGAGACTAACGTCATATTTAGCAACCATACGCTAACTTATTTTTTGAGTTTATTGAAAAAAGTTATGTTTGTCATAAGCTAAGCTAGCTTATTTTCCGAGCTTATTGAAAAAAGCTCCGTTTGTTGAGCCATAAGCTAGCTTATTTTTTGAGCTTATTGAAAAAAGTTCCCTTTGTTGAGCAATAAGCATTTTTTGAGCTTATTGCCATTTTTCAATTATGTCCCTTATATTTTACATAAATGCACCTTATATTTTTCTTTTAGGTCATTTAATATTGTCATCTAGCTGTCGTGTTAGCTTTTACCAAACATAACTAATTTATTAGTTAACAACTAACTACCTTATTAGCTTATTATTTGAGAGCTAGCTTATCCACTAGTTTGCCAAACATAACCTAAAAGTGAAATGAGGTCAAATGTGCATTCTTTTTTTGGGACACAGAAAACTTGCTACTAATCTCTTGTGATGCTTAAAACCTAGAAGCATCATTAAAGCAAACAAAGAAAGCCTAGAATAAACCTTAAAATTAACAAAACAAGTGAAATTGTAGCTATAGACCCCAATTTCAATAATACCCTTTTCGAATGGTCTAGGGCGTGTGATGTTAAAATATAAAGGGCATAATTAGTAGTAAGTCTCAAACCCCCAATTCCAATAAAATACGCTTTCGCGTTTGTGGTCAAACAAGTTTATGGCCTCAAGTTGGACATTTTTAGTCTCAATTTAAAGGAAAGACTTTAGCGTTTTAGGGGCCGTTTACCAAACACTTATACAGGTAAGCGCTTATCAAGTCATGTTACCTTACTGGATTAGCACTTACCGGAAAATTGTTGATTACGATACCGTTTTGGTGGACTAAAATCTGACCTGATAAGAGCATCTCCAACAGCTATGCTAAAATGGAAAAAAAATAGGACTTTAGCATTTTTGTTGCTCTAATAGAGTAATAGATATGCTATCCTCTATGCTAAAATAGAGAAAAGAGGAGAAAGATCATAAAAATCTCTAAATTTAGATAAATCTCTAAATGGATAATATCCCCCCAAAAGGCAAATGTTTTCCCACCCAACTTTTCATATATTGAATATTTTAATAATATAGTTGAATATTTTAATAAAATAATTAATACTATAGCTGCTAAAATAGAATAACCGTTGGAGTTGGATGCAAAATTTTTTAGAAATTTTGATATTTTTACTCTATTTTAGAAATAACTTAGCATAGCTGTTGGAGATGCTCTAAGTAGGTGATAGGGTTGAATTTTAACGGTAAATGCTTACTCGGGTAAGCGTTTGGCAAATGACCCCTTACATTTAGGGTATATATGTTTAGCAAAGTAGTTAGATGGAGTTGATTAAGCTAGTTGTTAGTTGAAAATATACGTGTTGCCTTATACGGGCATCATTATCAACTCACCAAATTAAGAACCACCATAAAACCAACAGAATGACTTATAATGGATAATTAAGAACCTACTTTTTATATTTTTTTTCTTTCTCTTGCCACATCATTACCAACTCATCAAATTAAAAACCTCCATTAAACATCACAGCAAAAACACTTACAATAACCTATTTTTTGTGGGTCTCAATTCACCATTAATATTTATTTCATCATTTTAAATCAATTAAAAAACTAATAAAATAATATTTCACATAAAAATTCAAGATAAAAGCAAGGTTCTTTCTCCAAAAATACTAGTGACTTATGAGAAGTAAGATTCATACCATTGGAGATGCTCTAAGTTATAATGCAGTTAACAATTCATCAAGAAAGTTTAAAATCAAAATTTGAAACCCTAAGGAGTGAAGACAAAGTTATAGGTTTTGTGTTCTTCTGGCAACAACAGACTATAAGCATTTCTTATGATCAAACCCACCACCATTAATGTCCCTCCCATTTGCAAGCAGCAAATCTGAAACCTAAATAGCTAACTTCACAATAAAAGAAAGAACAAAAAATATGAAGCAAGCATATAGAAAAGCCAGGTATAATAATAAGAACAAATATTTACCATGATTCTTGGAGGAAACAAGAGCAGCAAGGAGCAGAAACCCAAGAGCAATTATCCAACAAGTTCTGCTAACCATCTCCAAATAATGAAAAGTGAAAACCCTAATCAGAAATCCATTCAAGAATTAATGTAGAAAAAGAAAAAAAGGGTAATGCTGTAGCTTTTCCAGTGCAAAATGTGTTGTTCTTTTCTAGAAGTAAAGAAAAGGGGGGACATGATTGAGGTAGGGGAGGGTTTTGAGGACACGAAAGTGGAAGTACGGGTCCCACTTAGCCGTTGCAAATTTTATTTTTTTAATTTATGAATGGGGTGGGATTTTTGATTTGTGTGCTGTAAGAGGTGGGGCAAAATTTAACTCACCATTTATTGTGCACACCAAGTTTCAGAGCATAAATAAAAACATTAAAACATTGAAGCTGTGTTTGGGAAACTAGTTAATAACCTAAGTTAGTTGGTACTTGATAAATTAGCTAATGAAGATGTCATGTTTTACAAAAACTAGGTTATAAACATGTAAAATAATAAAAAATGACATTTTTAAAAAATTAATTACAATATTTAATTATATAATTAAAACAAATTTATAACAATATAATATGTTTATTCAAAAAAAAATATAATATGTTAATTAATACAATTAATGTAGTAAAGAAAATTATATAATATAACATTTTAATTAAAAAAATCAAAAACTTATTATTACATATATACTATAAATTTTGAATTTGTTAAAACAAGTTTTAGAAAATAATATAGAGTAAATTACATTTTTGGTTCTTGTGGTTGCCATCCACTATCAAGTTTGATCCCTCTTTCAAACTAATTACAACTTTGGTCATTATAGTTGCCATTTTGTTTCACTTTTGGTCCCTCTGACCAACTTTAGTTAAAAAGATAAATTAAATTAAAGAGTAAACCTCAATTTCGGTCCTTGTGGTTTGCCAAAAATAACGAAAATTGTCCCCATTTATTACAAATTAGCCACTATGGTTTGCGTTTTTGTCCGTTTTTGGTCCCTCTCACTAACGGAGGTTAAATAACATCGTTAGTACAGGGGTAATTATGTCTTTTTCTTATTTTGACTTTTTGACTTTCTTGTTTTCTGACTTTTTTGTTTTTTTCTTCTCGTAACACACACACCCACACACATATACATACATATATATATATATATATATATAGGGAAGGGTTCAAAAGAGAAGTACAAATATTTTAAGAAATAGAGAAGTGATCTTGGCCATGCATTCGGTCAAGATCGGCGGTTTTGACCGAGAAGCAGAGGATAATTCCTCACGTGGTCTGCACAAGATAGAGGGGTAGTTTCGTAAAAAATACGCGGGACAGGTTCATATATGAATTTGTGTGATTCATATATGAACCTTTGTAATTCACATATAAAATATTTTTAACTAATTCATATATGAACCTTTGTGATTCATATATGAATCAGTTAATTTGTTCATATGAGAATTAGTTAAAAAAATCATATATAAATCACAAAATTTCATATATGAACACAAAGGTTCATATATGAATTAGTTAAAAAAAATATATGTAAATTACAAAGGTTCATATATGAACACAAAGATTCATATATGAATCAGTTAATTGGTTCAACTGATTCATATATGAACCTACAGTTAATTAGTTTCATATATGAAACACAAAGGTTCATATATGAATCACAAAATTCATATATGAATTAGTTATAAAGAGTTCATATGTGAATTACAAAGGTTCATATATGAACGTATAGTTCATATGTGAATCACACAGATTCATATATGAACTCAGCCCGTGTTTTTTGTAAAAGTTACGAAATTGCCCTTCTATTTTTGGAACAACCGCAACTTTTGACCGGTCAAAGTCGCAACTTTTGACCAATTATAACCGATCTTGACCGAATGAATGGTCAAGATCACTTCTCTATTTCTCAAAAACTTTGCACTTCTCTATTGAACCTAAGACTATATATATATATATATATATATATATACATATATAGAGGCGGGTTCAAACGAGGAGCGTAACAATTTAAGAAAACGCGAGGAGCACCTCCCATGTACAAAATTACATGTGATTCACAGTACAAACCGCGGGAAAAACCGTGCGCTTTGCATTTTTTAATCACATATAATTTTGTTGTGAATCACATGTGATTTTGTACATGGGAGGTGCTCATCGCGTTTCTCGTAAATTGTTACGCTCCTCGTTTGAACCTTTCTCTACATATATATACACATATGTATATACACACAGAACCACCGCACCCTTCTCACCGGTGAGCCTACCTCCTCTATCTTTAGCGTGTTTTGGCGCCCTTTCTCTCGCATTCTCCTTCTTCCTTTCCTCACCGGTAAACTCTTCACCCATTTCCCAATGGAAAAGGAAAAAAAACTAGGGATTTGGTTTTCTGAGGATCTTGAGATGGACCCAAGAACGACTTACTATAGTTCGATCGACAAAATCAAGAAAGTTGGTTCAGCTTCCAGAGGTTGAAACCAAGTAATCTCAACCTGGCTTTCTTGAACTCGAAGTCCCTTATCTCTATTAATCGCAAACCCAATCTCGAAGTTAATGGAAGATGATTAATGTATGAATTAGAAGTATAACCTTTATGGGTGGGTCTTGATGGGATTTATGGTGTCTAGCACAGGTTGGGGTTCTTATGTGGGTGTCGTTAAATGCAAAGTCCAGATCGTAAACCAATCGTATCACGATCGAAGTTTCACTTTTTTGTTCTCATTTGACATGGCACATCGAAGTTTATGTGTATATATATATATATATATATACATGTTTGTATGTGTTTTATTCCAGTCGAAGTACGAAACCTACATAGATGTTATCAAAAATCCGTGAGGGCTTTTAAACATAGAAGTGGGTTTTGTGTTTTGCTTATTAAAACTCTAGAATTCTTCTTGGATGTGTGTGTGTTTTTATATTTAATGTGTGTGTATATATATATAGGGGGCCATTCAAGGAAGAACTAGTTATTTTGTGGTAACTGTAAGAACCAATGTAAGCCACATATTAAGCTATAAATTAGGAAATTATTAATTTTGGTATTTTTGACTTAATAATTTAATTAAGGGGAATTTTAGGTATCATAAAATTATCCTCTCTCCTCTCTCCTCTCTCCTCTTTCCAGTCTCCGGTCTCTGGTCTCCGGTCTTCGGTCAACCTAATTCCGGCGAACACCAACTGTGATACCCATTCTAAATCAACAAAATAAAGAGGATGCACATTGTGATACCCATTGTAAACCAACAAAATAAAGAGGATGCACATTGTGATACCCATTGTAAATCAACAAAATAAAGAGGATGCACATTGTGATACCCATTGTAAATCAACAAAATAAAGAGGATGCACACTGTGATACCACTATGATACCGCTGTGACCCACCGTGATACCACTGCAGATGGTGGTGGTGGTAGCCGGAGGCCGATGGTGGTGCCAGTAGCAGAGGCCGATGGTGGTGGCGGTAGCAGGAAGCAGATGGTTGTGGCGGTAACAGGAGGCAGATGGTGGTGCAGGAGGTGAAGGGAGGAGTTGGTTCGATGGAGTGGTGGCGGTAGCCGGAGGTCATGGTTGCAGATGTCGTCGGCAGCGGTAAAGATCTTGTGCGATGGAACTGGATGCTTTAGAGAAAGAATTAGGTTGAGAGAGAGAAGGGTGGGTGGGCGAGAGACGTGTAACAAAAAAAGGAGAAAGTTTAGGAGTTGATAATTTAATTAGATTTGAAAAAACAAATTTACTTAAATACCCTTTATTTTATTTTAGTAAATAATATTAATTATTTTAAATGAGTGTCTAATATTGGTTCTTACAGTTACCACAAACTAAAGAGTTCTTATTTGATTAAGCCCCTATATATATATATATATGTTTGTGTGTGTAATTTAAATGTGGTTTTTAAGTGCAGGTGATGGGTAAGTGATTGGGAAGAAGAAGAGATGAGAAAGTAGGGGAGGGTGGGGTAGGGGTTGGTGGAAAAAAAATATAAAAGTGAAAAAACCAAGAATTAAAAAAAGACAAAACTCAAAAAAGTCAAAACATTTAATATTATATTAGAGATATATAGAAAAGACCAAAATAACCTTCATTAAATGGATGGATGTTAGCCTCCGTTAGTGAGAGGGACCAAAAACAGACAAAAACACAAACCACAATGGCTAATTTGTAATAAATGAATTGTAGGGACGATTTTCGTTATTTTTGGCAAACCACAGGGACCAAAATTGAGGTTTACTCTTAAATTAAGGGTATTTTCGTCTTTTTTACATTTTCTTCATCTTCATCTTTGTCATTTTTTGTTTTATTAGATTATATAGTAAATTACAACTATAGTCCTTGTGGTTTGCCATTTTGTCTTTTTTTCTTTTCTTTCTTTCCTACATTTTTCATCATTCATTTTATATTCTTATTATACTAATTAATTAATGATAGATTTCACTAAAGATATATTAAAAATACGTATCTAGTTTTATAATTACACCACTAATAAAAAAATGTATCATTTTTTAGATAGTTAATATAATTACATATATTTTTAAATGTGTATCAAATAAAAAATTTACAATATACTTGTTAAAAAAGATTCAAAAGATCGACTTAAATTTATCGTAATAAAAAAATTTCAAAATATAAACTTATTTTTTATGGAGAATTATATTCAGTTCTATTATAAACTACGAACCAAATACCCCAAAATTCCAAAAAAATCAATTCCAAATCCATACATATAATCCAAATCCCTCGAAGATTAAGTTGCTAAAAACAATACATAATTATAAATAATAGACATAGATAAATTTCAATTCTTTTACATAAATAAAAGAAAACAATAAATTTCTTAAACACAACTTAAAATAGCAGAGTTTTTTTTTGAATTAGTGTAGACGGATTTGCAAATATATATCAAATAAATTGCATAAAAATTTGAAAATATTCAATATTAACTTATTTTAAAGGCATTGACAAGATATTTGTAATGGTGTAATTTACAAAATGAAATACGTATTTTTAATGCATTGTTAGTTGAAATTATCATTAACTAATTAATATAATAAGAGTATAAAATGAAAAATGAAAAAAGGTAGGAAAGAAAAGAAAAGAAAAGAAAAAGACAAACCACAAGGACATTAATCGTAATTTAGTACATAATCTAATAACACAAAAAATGAAAAAGACAAAGAAAATGTGAAAGGACTAAAATATCCTTAATTTAAATAAGTCTTTTAAGTAAAGTAGGCCAGAGGGACCAAAAGTGAAACAAAATGACAACTACAATGACCAAAATTGTAATTAGTTTGAAAGAGGGATCAAACTTGATAATGAGTGACAACCACAAGGACCAAAAATGAAATTTACTCAAAAATATATATTAACTTATGATTTTAAAAAACCGTGCAAAAAATAATTAAAAAAGATAATAATAACTGATAATTAAATATATTAATTAATATTAAAAATATGTAAAAATAATTTTTATGATCAACAATAACTCTAAATAATTAAAAAATAATATCAATGTATAATTAAAAGTTAATTTAATAATTTTCATTTAATACAAATTAATAATAATTAATTTTAAAAACTAACATTTATTTATAATAATAGTTAATTAATAATAATGGAGGCAATATTGAAATATTCACAAAAAGCTACTCAAAAGTTACTCTAAATAAAGTTTAAAAACCTAGCTATCCAAACATGTATCCAGAAACAAAGCTAGCTTATAAGCTAGTCTTTTTTTTGCCAAACGATGCTTAAAACGTGAGGCCCTTAAGACTAAAAAATTATTTTAATTAATTGTATCGATATTAAAATATACTTATTTTTAAATACAATATGTTTACATTTAAAAAAATATCAACTATTTATTTCAAAACAAATGTCCGAAAAAAAAATAACTAAATTAATTATACTAAAAGACAACCCTTAAAGAAAAAGGAAAGAAAATGTAGGACAACCTATTTTAGAGCATCTTCAAGAGCTATGGTGCATTTTTTTTAAATAAAACATCAATAAATGAAATCTTTAAAAAAATCATTTCCATAAAAGCTATGTTTTTTAAGTAAAAGAGCAGGTATTAATGATCGCCTAAAACGCAAACATTATTCATACAAGGAGCAGGAAAAGGTGGAACTTCAAAATACAAAACAAGACAAGAATTAAAACGAGAATGTTGAGTGAGAGCATGAGCCACCATTAGCTTGTCTCCTCACCGACTGAACTGAGAAGAACTCATGGCGGTCTAAAATGGCGCAACATTTGGCAATAATATCCCCAAACTTTGACTGATCATCTTCCGAGGAGTTGATCGCATCAATTACAAGCTTAACGTCTGTCTCAAAAATCACACGTTGTAACCCAGATTCAACAGCCCATTCCAACGCACCAAGAAGGCCTAAAGCTTCATAGTCCCGGACGGGAGGTAACCCATGAATACTATATGAACGAGCAGTGAGGAATTTGCCATGTTCGTCCCAGATAACATCCCCCATATCCGTTCGACTTTCATCACGGAACATAGCTGCATCCGAGTTACACTTAAGGAAGCCGGATGGTGGAGTGTGCCAATATTGCCAGCAGTCCCGAGGAGGTGGGAGATCTTCCGAATTCATCAAAGAAGCAACTTGCAACCAATAAAAATTAATATTTATTTTTAATAATAGTTAAATAATAATAATGAGGGAAATATTGGAATATTCACAAAAACTGCTCAAAAGTTACTCCAAGTAGCGTTTCAAAAAACTAGCTATCCAAACATGTACCCAAAATAAAAGGTAGCTTATAAGCTAGCTTTTTTTTGCCAAACGATGCCTAAAACAGGAGGCCCTCAAGACTAAAAAAATATTTTTATTAATTGTATCCATATTAAAATATAATTATTTTTAAATACAATATTTTACATTTAAAATATAAATGTAAAAGTAAACTAATCAAAATAATATGAACTAATATAGAGATAAAAAAAATATCAACTCTTTATTTCAAAACAAATGTTCAAAAATAAAATAAAAATAACTAAATTAATTATACTAAAAGACAACCTTAAAGAAAAATGAAAGAAAATGTAGGACAACCTAGAGCATCGGCTATGGTGTATTTTTTTTTAAAATAAAACATCAATAATTTAAATTCCTAAAAATATTATTTCCATAAAAGCTATGTTTTTTTGAAGTAAAAGAGCATGTGAAACACCCTAGAAAATCACAATGAATCTAAAACTTAAAATTTATCAAAGTTTACTACAACATCTTCCAATAGTTTTATTTATAATTGGAGAATTAGTGACAAGATTCGTAATTACAAATGATCTATCATAAACAACCAGCTAATCTAATCCATGACCAATAGAATTAGATTAAAAGGTTGTCTATAATATCTCCAAAATATATTTTGGTCCACTAAATTCTCCACAGCGTCTCCAAAAGTATAATTTTGGCAATCCACGACACTCATCCCTTCGTACCCCTTCCCGAACTAGTACTGGGTAAGAAAATTTTATTTAGAAACATTAGACTTGCGCCTAGTAAGAACATCCAATTTTAAGTCAAAACCTTTATAATTTTGAATACCAATATTTGTAAACAAAGTATATAAAATAACCTGTTCACAAACCTTCATATCGTACACTTAACATCTTTCGATGACGGGAATCATACCCGATTCCATGAGTATGACAAACACTAGGTAAGTCATAGTATCATGTTTAAGAGCAACACTACGAATCACTAATGATTCTAGATTCCAGCTCATATCCAAGAAATTACAATTAAGCCATGCCTATTTCTTAGATTGGAAGTAGAATAGCAATTATCCCTTGCCTATTCCTCATCTCCCAATAGAAAACGGAAATAACAATTATCCCTTGCCTATTCCACGTTTTCACGTCACAATAAGAAAAGGGAATAACAATTATCCCTTGCCCATTCCTCATTTCCAAATATAAACGGGAATAGCAATTGTCCCTTGCCCATTCCACATTTATCAAATAATGCTAGTGCCTATGGATCCATTACACTTACTTGCATACGTGCACATAAGACCAAATCACACCTCAAATCATATCATATACTTATTGTCGAGTTGTAAGTATATTCTTACTATTAAAACTGGCATTCAATGATCAAAATGTTCCTTGTTTAGAAGTTACCAGAATTCAATACTGACCGGACACTTTCGGTAAAACTATCCGGACAAGGTGTCCGGAACTCACATCCGGAAACTACCGAAATCCGGGAACAGTCCGGAACTGGTATCCGGAAAGCACAAACAATCCGATGACATCCGAAAACCAAGGTAATCCGGGAATATTATCCGGAAACCAAACTATCTGGTAAATAAAATTTAACCGGATACTACCGAAACTAAGTACTTACCGGATGTTGCATTTTATCGGACACTATCGAATACAACTTTACCGGACACTAACTACTCTCCTGGGAACTTCGGGCTAGACATCGATTATAGTCTTAAAACCCACTGCAATCCAATTCTTAATCGATTTCCTACCATTACAGTCTTTCTAAAACACTTAACAGTCTACAACCACATAAATCATTCAACTTCAACTTTAATTATTTGGAAAATGAGATCAACTCACCTGCAGACTTCGAAGTCGATAACCAAAATCAGAATTCCAAACTTCACTCTCTCTTTCACCAACACGAATCAGAAACCGTACGAAAATGAAGAACCTAACTTTCTTCCTTTATGCCTTTGAGTCGACTTCAAACCAGGGATTTGAGATATTTCTCAAATATGACCGACTTCCTGTTCCTTATGTATCATGTTAGACAACCTAGGGGGGGTAAGGTTGTATTTAAAACTTTTACTTTCAAAAATCCTTTTATAAAAAATATCTTAATAATGTAAATACAACAGAGTATATGAAAACACAACAGATACGTATAAATACAGGATAGTATAAATACAGTAAATAAAGCAGAGTATAAAAGCAATGAATATACAATAATTATATAAACAGATATAATTAAATGCACAGCGGAAATATAAAGAGATAAGGGATAGAGATACTTGACACGGAGATTTAGTGATCTACCACAACTTGGTAAATCACTAGCCGAGACACTTCCCGACACGATCCAATAAAAGTATTCTTTACGGTAGAATACAAACCAAATACAAAGGAAAGCAATAGGCTCTCAAGCTTTAGCTTATCGAGATATACAGGATCACACACCCGTTATTCAAACACTTACAAGAGGAGTATAACTCACAATGGTAATCACTCTTGTATAATATTTATCACTTGGATATTTTATAAAAACGTTTTATAAAATAAATATGTAGTGATAATATGTAGTATGGAATATTAGTTGGGAGAGATCAGATGGATAGATGGCAGTGTGTTGTTTTATCTGTTTTATTATTCTTCTCCACCATCGCATGCATTATATAGCAACTCTTCCAACGGAAACAATGCATCCGCGGTATACCGCCAAAAGCACGCGGTATACCGTGCAGTAATAAAAGTACTTTTGCAGAAGAGAAAGTCAACCCTGCAAAACAAACGTAAACTTGTACCCGCGGTATACCTGCTAAACACCGCGGTATACCGCCCAGACAAAAGTACGACCAATCAATCAGAGATCTACAGTAAGCCGCCGCGGTATACCTGCTGAACCTCGCGGTATACCTGCGTCAGAAAAGGACAGTTTCTCAAAAACCTTATTTAATTAAAATCATTTATGGTTTTTAGAAATATCCAAGTGGTATATTATTTTAGGGTGTTTATCATTATAAATTATAAACACTAATGACAACGAAAATCTTCCGTCTTGAACTCTTCAGATAAAATCTTCGTGTTCTTCAAGAACTGTACACTTGGATTGGATTGTTAGATAAACAATAATACGGTGTGTTTGTAATCATCAAAATAAATATATATAAATATATAGAGATGTGGTACACTTGCACCAACAATCTCCCCCTTTTTGATGATGACAAACACAACCGCTAAGCATGAGCATATGCGGTTTCTCTCTCCCGTTTGTCGAAACAAAAAGGGTCAAGAAAGACGGTATGCTTCCCCTCGAGAGATGCTCCCCCTCAAAATATGCATATAATTGAGGTAGCATAAACTCATGGGTAAAGATAATAAAACGCTCCCCCTCAAATTAATAACGATATTAATTGTTGATTTTAAAAAAATTTGAGGGAAAAAAAATATGCATAAAAAAATACGCATATAATAGACATAAAACAAAATAACCTAAAAGAAACACTTGCACCAAAAAAAAGGATCTTAAGGCTTCGATTTTTCGGTTACTTTTATGTGAGCAAAAATTACCACGTATTATGACCTCGTCAGGGAACACGTATTATATCCTCGTCAGGAAACACGTATTATGACCTCGTCAGGGAACACGTATTATATCCTCGTCAGGAAACACGTATTATATCCTCGTCAGGAAACACGTATTATATCCTCGTCAGGAAACACGTATTGTATCCTCGCCAGGAAACACGTATTATATCCTCGTCAGGAAACACGTATTGTATCCTCGCCAGGAAACACGTATTATATCCTCGTCAGGAAACACGTATTGTATCCTCGCCAGGAAACACGTATTATATCCTCGCCAGGAAACACGTATTATATCCTCGTCAGGAAACACCTACAAAAGGCAAAGAAAATTTTTCGTGGTACCCTTTTCTTATGGGTCCTTTTAACAGTTAGTATAAAACATAAACTGCAAAAAAAATAAAATATGTTGTCGACATAAAATAAAACAAGACAACATACAATCCACAAAATTTGTTTAAAACCACAAACGCATCCCACCGGGATTGTCAACATTAAACATTCCTTTCGGAATCCATTTTCTAACCATTCTAATTTTGCGATTGTATTTATCATACACATAAAATGAAGCATTTATATTCGCATTATTTTTAGGTCTAGAAAAATTACTATTATACATACGAGCATACGGTTTCCTCCCATAATTCACATTTTTCATTTTTGACATATATGGGGGTTTTCTTGTATCAACTTTAGGAGATGCAAAAAATCTTTTAATGGGTTTACACGAGCATTTATCAACACATGTATCAGAACCAATGCCTTTTCGACAATTAATGCGATTCGACATATTTAGCATTTTAAGCATTTTATCATTGCTATTTTGAAAAGCTTTAGCTAATAGATTATCTTTTTCATATAAATCGCAGTTAGCTTTTAAATAAATATTTTCATTTTCAAGCAAATCACATTTTATACATGCAACACTTTCATATGTATTTTTATTTAAACATGCAATTTTATCATTTAAAATAACACAAGATTTACAATCATTTTTCTCAATTGGTTTTTCTTTTAAGCATGCAATTTCATTTTTTAAAATATCACAAGATTTGCAAACATCTTTTTTACTTAATTTATTTTCTAACTTAGTGATAACATCTAAATCATAAGTAGATTTTTGTTTACCGTCATCTATTTCCTTTTTATATGCAGATACGGTTTCTTTTAATTTAGTGATTTCATCTTTATATTTATTTGCAAGAGCGGCCATGTCATTGAATGATTCATATAATAATTCAAGGTTATTTTCATTATCACTATCATAATAATTATTACTATCATAATTATTGTCATGAAAACATGATGTAGATACCTCATCATCACGGTCGGCCATGAGACAAATATTCTTGTCTTCATCTTTGTTTGCGCTCCACGCGGCTCCGACGAATGTTTTTGGTGTGTTGATTTGTTTAGCACGTTTTGGACACACATTTGCATAGTGATTTTTATCACCACACACATAGCAAAAGCCTTTCTTTTTATTGGCTTTTTCATCGTCACTAGATTCGTCATATTTGTTATGGACGTTGCGACTTAGATTTTTACCACCACGATGGTAGTCTCCATTTCCTTGAAACCTATCAATATTGGCAAACTTTTTGTTAGATAAAAGTTTAGAGAGTTTTCTTACCATCTCGATTAAATCGTCAAGACTTTCGGATTCGTCATTTGAGGAACTTGCTTCTTCCTCCTCTTCTTCTTCCTCATCTTTAGGGGCAACGGCTTTGAGAGCAATGGATTTCTTTTTGACTCGATCCCGAACTTGATTTCTTTTTAGTGCAATTTCGTGCACTTTAAGATTGCCGATCAAGTCATCTATCTTCATTATGGAAAGGTCACGGGAGTCTTCTAAAGATGTTATCTTTTGCATCCACTCCGAAGGAAGGGCTCGTAGGATTTTCCTTATATAGTCCTCGTTAGGATAAGTGCGATCCAAACCTTTCAACGTAGTCACAATAAGGTTAAATCTTTTAAACATTGAGTCAATCGACTCATCTTGTTTCATTTCGAACAGTTCATAATCGTGAACTAAAATATTCACTTTACTAGATTTAACTTCCGTGTTTCCACGATGAGTATTATTTAAACTTTCCCATATTTGATTTGCAGTTTTATATGTATATACTCTTTCAATTTCATCAGTTGTTAAAGCAGCATATAATATATTCTTAGCTTCAAAGTTTAAACAAAAATGAGTTTCATCAGAAGTAGTCCATTCATCTATAGGTTTATTAATAAAAACATCATCTTTCACAATGGTGGGTTTAAAATTCCCTTTTTCTATAATATCCCAAATCTTTTGATTTTTGCCACGCACGTGACATTCAAATAGCTCGGCCCAAATGCCAAACTTTTCAGTATCTATCAAAGGGGGTTTTGAAAACACAAAATTAGTTTGTTGAGCCATTTAAAAGAATAAAAGAAATTTAAGCAGAAAAATTTGAAAGCCCTGCTCTGATACCAATTGTTAGACAACCTAGGGGGGGGGGGTAAGGTTGTATTTAAAACTTTTACTTTCAAAAATCCTTTTATAAAAAATATCTTAATAATGTAAATACAACAGAGTATATGAAAACACAACAGATACGTATAAATACAGGATAGTATAAATACAGTAAATAAAGCAGAGTATAAAAGCAATGAATATACAATAATTATATAAACAGATATAATTAAATGCACAGCGGAAATATAAAGAGATAAGGGATAGAGATACTTGACACGGAGATTTAGTGATCTACCACAACTTGGTAAATCACTAGCCGAGACACTTCCCGACACGATCCAATAAAAGTATTCTTTACGGTAGAATACAAACCAAATACAAAGGAAAGCAATAGGCTCTCAAGCTTTAGCTTATCGAGATATACAGGATCACACACCCGTTATTCAAACACTTACAAGAGGAGTATAACTCACAATGGTAATCACTCTTGTATAATATTTATCACTTGGATATTTTATAAAAACGTTTTATAAAATAAATATGTAGTGATAATATGTAGTATGGAATATTAGTTGGGAGAGATCAGATGGATAGATGGCAGTGTGTTGTTTTATCTGTTTTATTATTCTTCTCCACCATCGCATGCATTATATAGCAACTCTTCCAACGGAAACAATGCATCCGCGGTATACCGCCAAAAGCACGCGGTATACCGTGCAGTAATAAAAGTACTTTTGCAGAAGAGAAAGTCAACCCTGCAAAACAAACGTAAACTTGTACCCGCGGTATACCTGCTAAACACCGCGGTATACCGCCCAGACAAAAGTACGACCAATCAATCAGAGATCTACAGTAAGCCGCCGCGGTATACCTGCTGAACCTCGCGGTATACCTGCGTCAGAAAAGGACAGTTTCTCAAAAACCTTATTTAATTAAAATCATTTATGGTTTTTAGAAATATCCAAGTGGTATATTATTTTAGGGTGTTTATCATTATAAATTATAAACACTAATGACAACGAAAATCTTCCGTCTTGAACTCTTCAGATAAAATCTTCGTGTTCTTCAAGAACTGTACACTTGGATTGGATTGTTAGATAAACAATAATACGGTGTGTTTGTAATCATCAAAATAAATATATATAAATATATAGAGATGTGGTACACTTGCACCAACATATCAGTTTCACTAATTTACAATTTGACCCACAACTATCCAATTTGATGAAACTAACCCCAAGTTTCACATTATTTAAAAACTTTAGCTTGCAAGCTTTGATCAATTACACTTTTAATCCATCGTCATTAAATTTCAACATAACGTTTAAAATAACATTCCCTAATATTTCAAACATTCTTCGTACAAAGTTATGAAAATTTTGAGGTGTTACAACATGTATTAATTGGGCAAAAGTTGATTACCGATAACCTTAACCGGCCCCACACGGAACCTGCCTCCAAGGACACCAAAGTGAGGGGGCATTTTTTGGCTCACTCAGTGGCTAAGGCTAGTGGAGGGGCCTGGGATCGAACCCAGGACCTGTTATGTATTGGGCAAAGTTACAACATGTATTAATGATCGCCTAAAACGCAAACATTATTCATACAAGAAGCAAGAAAAGGCAGAACTTTAAAAATAAGAAACAAGACAACAATTAAAATGGGAATGTTGAGCGAGAGCATGAGCCACACCATTAGCTTGTCTCCTAACCGACTAGACCGAGAAGAACTCATGGAGGTTTAAAATGGTGCAACATCTGGCAATAATATCCCCAAACTCCGATTGATCATCTTCCAAGGAGTTGATCGCATCAATTACAAGCTTGGCATCTGTCTCAAAAATCACACGTCGTAACCCAGATTCAACAGCTCATTCCAAGGCACCAAGAAGGCCTAAAGCTTCAAAGTCCCGGACGGGAGGTAACCCATGAATACTATATGAACGAGCAGCGAAGAAATTGCCATGTTCATCCCGGATAACAGCCCCCATACTCGTTCGACTTTCATCACGGAACAAAGCTACATCAGAGTTTCACTTAAGGAAGCCGGAGGGTGGAGTGTGCCAATTTTGCCAGCAGTCCCGAGGAGGTAGGAGATCTTTCGAATTCTGCAAAAAAAAGAGCTTGCAACCAATCACTATGAACTCCCATGGTCCGTCTAATTACCGAGGAAGGATCTCTCGCTCCATTAACCCATAGGATATCATTGCGGAGAACCCAAATACTCCACAAAAACATGATATACTTATCAACTTCAAGAGAAGGACAATCAGATAGGATAGTTGTAACACCGGTAATTTTTGGGTAAGTACAATTTCAAGTTAGTGTGGAAATCGACCTTTAAGAAAAATAGAGGAAATATGAGCTTGGTCTGAGATCCGAGATTTTATAGTCTTGTTAGATGAGGATTTAAATGTGGGTCCAACGGTTCTTTTGGGAGCAAAATCAGAGCTAAAACAAAGAAGTTATGGCCAAAACGGTGTTCGGTACTTTTGGTAAGTAAATATCACCCGAACGTTTTGCAGCTTGAAAATGGTGGGATTTATGTTGGGAAGACATTAATTAAAGTACCTAAGAGTATCGGGAGTATTGGCGTGGAAGAAGTCGAGTTTCGGGGCTTGGTACGGGCCCGACTACAATGCCCGACGACCATGACAGTGTCATAGTCGCAGGTGGGAAGTAGGCTTCGGTACCTCCTGAGCGACTATGATCAGCGACATTGACATGTGTCATAGTCGCTGGTCAATGTAGCACCCGGGGGGCAGAGTGCTGTCAAAAACGGGATTTCTCTCATTTCTCACTTCTAATCATTTCCATTTCTCTCCAAAAACCTCCCAAGATTTTGGGGCATTAATGGCTTAAATCTTTGAGAACTAAGGTGGTAAATCATCAAGTTAAGGATTGGAAGCTAGGCGCAAGAGTTCATCATCTCCACCCATTTCTTCAAGGTTGTGGCTAGGGGTTTCTAGGTTTTCATCAAAACCTGAGTTGTAAGTTCATACTCCTCATTTCCAAGCTTCTTTATGAGTTATAAATGTTCTATTGATGATTTCCTAGTGTTTTATTTCTCCAATTTCGGTTTGGATGATTTTTAGGAAAGTTAGGTCAAAATTAGAGTTTTGGTATGAATGGGGATGTTGGTGTGAAATGTTTGGGGAATTAGAATATGGGTATTTATGGTTGAAACTTGTAGATCTAGGTTTTTGGAAGATTTGACTTAAAGATTCAAGTTTCTTCATAGTAGCTAAAATTAGGGAAAATCTAGATTTAGCCTAAATATAGCAAGGTGAGTTCAAGTTGATTTTATACGTTTGCTTCCATTAGAAAGAAACCCGTTAAAGTCATGATTGACGGTTAAAAGGTTATTCTTGAAAGAATAATCTTATAATATGTGTAAACTGTAATTATGATAATTACAAGGTTTTATCTGTAAATATGAATAATTATTTTTGTTTAGATAAATATAATTATCCAGATAATTATTGGAATTAAGATAATTATTCGAATTCAAATGATTTGAATTCAAATAATTACAGATAAACATAAACTCCTATTTACTTTCTATATAAATAGGGTGTCAGGTCAGTTGTTTTCAATCGACCAATTTGATTCTCTAGGTCAGAATTAAACACTTACACATATTAGATTTAGGGGTTCTTTTGGGCTAGCATTCGGTGGAAAGTCGCATGTTCGTGTGTGGATACCATTAGAGGAAACCCCCCGTTGGTTTCTAAAGTGCTCCGATCGTTCAACCACGTCAGCTCAAAAAGGTACAATCCTAAACACCCTATGGTGTGTTGCTAATTTGTTTTAATTGGAATTGGACCCGATTGGATTTCAAACTTTAAAAAGTTTTCTGATTTGTAACCAAACTTATTTTCCGCTGCGTTTTACGAGGTTACAATTCATATCGATTTCCAACAGTGGTATCAGAGACGCTTTGACACATTAAAACAAATAACTGGAAAAAAAAATTGAAACGAAACTTTGAAAGTTTGAATAGGGTTTTTTTTCATCTTGTTTGCATCAAAAGCATAAAGCTGAGTTTTTAAACCCAATTGTTGTGCACAATATTTTGATCACATGAGCACCCCACCGCACCACGGTGTTTGCATCTTTCATAGCCGCTGTTTGTGACCAAGGCAGATCACGACTTAATTGTCGTTTCTGTTACTGCTCGGTACAACCGCACGGGGTCCTCTTGTTTTTCCTATTCAACGCAAACCATCGCCGCATACCACGGTTTCATGTCTCCTGGTTCTGCTTGTTTTTCGCCAAGCGCCGCACACAGACTACAACGCTGGTTGTTTGGTTCTGTTCGACCACCGCAAACCATGGCTCTGGGCCGATTGGTTCTGGTTGGTCGAGGCCTGATGTCGCACACAGGTCACAACCTGGTCGTGTGCTTCGTAGTATCAGTGGATTGCCGGCTAGAGAGGGTGGCGTCCCTCTTTTTGCTTGTAGTCGCCGGCAACAATTAATGGATGCTGCCATTTTGCTCTTCCACCGGAAAAACCTGCTGTTTTTTGCTCTTCCCCGAAAAAACCATAGATAATTTTTTTTTTGGTTTTTGCGGCTGATAACCCTAAATCAGGAAAAGTTTTTTTCCTTTTGGGATAATTAACCTATTGGGCCAAAGAAGTTTTTTTGGGCCGGATTTTTCTATTAGGCTTTTAATCCAAATATTTAACAAAACTATTTAGATCAATTGTTATGTGTTTTGGGTCTGTTTTCTTTTTAAAACTACAAGATGGAAATTTTCTTTTATTTTAAGTTCTTGTTAGAATATAATAATATCCTATAAGAATCCTGTTAGTGTTCATTTTATGTTGTATTCAAGTTGAGGGACTAAATATGTAAATTGTAGATCTAGGTATAAAAGGCCTAGATCTCCTTGCTTTTGACAAACACTTTCACTTTTATATCATTTTACTCTCTATGAGTTTCTCTCTACATTTTGTAACAAGTTCTTGATGATTAATGAGAGATGACCAGATTATATCATAGATCTTGTTTAGATTACTTGTATCTTGGGATCACAAGTGGTATCAGAGCCTAGCAGATTGCGATTTGTGAAGATTTTTGGAGAAAATTGGGCATTTTTGAAGATTTTCTGGTGTGTTCTTGGTGATAATTCCTGAACAAAAAGTGTTCAGATTGTGTGTGCGAATCACCCTACGAAGTTTCAAATCAGTTGGACTTGATTTGAGCAAGTTAGGATACTTAGAAAATTTTTGGATCTCGGCATTCATAACTGTCGTACGATATAGTGTTCATAAACTAATAACTGTCGCACGGTACTAACATTCATAACCGTCGTACAGTTCTTAACCGACTTCACATTTTAGTCGCACAAGATTTGTACGAGAGTTACTGTTCACTGGGCTTAGTCGCACAAAGCCTGTCCGACAGTTACTGTTCAAAAGACCAAGTCGTACAAGTTTCATACGACAGTTGGTCCAAGTCGTACAAAGTTTGTCCGAGAGTTACTGTTTACACTGCTAGTCGTACACGTTCTGTCCGACTACGATTGCACATCCGAGAGTTGTCCGACAGTCGTACAATTGCCCGACAGTTGACTATTTTTCACATCTTCGCTTATCTGTTTAAAGATTAAAACAAGTAATTTTCAAGATGATGAGAAATGATATCATGAATTCTTTGGGAAGTGATTCTAGACCCCCGATTCTGATTGAAAGAGAATATGAGCAATGGAAGGAAAGGTTTGAGGATTTTCTTGAGCGACAACAAAATGTGTTACACTTGTTAGATTCGCTTAGAAATGGTCCAATGCAACCTGTGTTTAAAGATGTTCCAGTTCCAAATACACCAAACACCACAGTTCCTAAATTGGTTCCCATAACTGACTATACTGTTGATCAAAAGGCTAGATATGATGCAGATAAAAAGGCAAGATCATATGTAATCATGGGGATTCAAAAATGAAGTTTTCAACAAGATTGATAGCTACAAGGATACTGCAAATAATATGTGGAGACAGTTAGAGAAAATGTTGCAAGGGTCTCAGATTGGCAATCAGATGAAAATTACTTTGTGCATAAACAAATATGAAGAATTTAGAGCAAAGGAGGATGAGACACTATATCAGACTTATGACAGATACATGATTCTACTCAATGAGCTTAGTAAGAACAAGGTCAAAAAGGATCCGATTGAGATAAATGTCAAATTTTTTAGTATCCTACAACCCGAGTGGAAGAGTGTTTCTAGGAAAATGAAACAAAATCCTAGACTGTCTACCATGCCATTACATGAATTGTATGAGACCATGTTGCAAGATGAAGAGGAAATAGAAGAGATAAAAGAGGAAAAGAATAAGAAAAAGAAGAAAGAGATCTCTCAAGAACCAATTGCACTTCAAGCCGAGATGCAAACAAGCAGTTTTATGTCTGATGATTCTAGATGGTTTGATACTGGTTACACGGGTAATATTTCTGATAATGGTGCCGAATTAGAGCAAGCGATGATTCTACTCACAAGACACTTTCAGAAGAGGTTTTACAAACCACCATCATCAAACAACAATTTGAGGTATACTTCCGGTTCACGAAAGATTGAGAACAACAATTATGAGAGGAAACCGTTTGGAGAACAAAGGTTTGAGAATGCTGAAAAGAGATCGAAGAAAGTTGAAGGTAAGAAGGTATTTGAGAATGTGGAGAAAAAGTTTGAAGATAAGAAGGGAGTGGAGGTTCAAAAGTGCTACAACTATGGAACTCCCGATCATTATGCAAGGGATTGCCGGAAGAAAGTGGTCAAGAATTCTGATTATTACAAACAAAAGTTGCTATTGGCAAAACAAAAGGAAGATGGAATAGCTCTTTTGGTGGAAGAAGAATATTGGCTTGACCATTCAGATGATGAGGGAGAAAAGGAAGAACATGCCAACATGTGTCAAGCGGAATTCAACTCTGATGATGAGGACAATTCTGACACTACAACACAGGTAAATTCCTTTCCCTTACCTGAAACGGCAGATCATGAAGTAATTGAGTTGCGTAATGAACTGACTGATACACTAAATAAATTAGTATTTTTAGAAAATGAAAATGCTAGTGTATTAAGTGAGATCCAGAAAATGATACCAAGGGTTCAAGAATTAAAAGAAAATCTAGATTGTGAAATAAAGAAAAATAATGACTTTAAACAAAAGATTGATGATGTTGAACTTGAGAAAGTAGAAAAATATTATGAGGTTAAATCTCTCAAGGCTCAACATAATCAATTTGAATAAGAAAAGAAATGTCTTGATTCTCAATTATCTGAGTTGAACAAACAAATCAAAGACTTAGAAACAAAGAATAATGAAAGTGAATTATCTTTGACAAATCTTGCAGATCAAAATACAGAATTTTTAAATAAAATCAAAGATTTGGAAAAGAAGTTGTATTTGAGAAGTCAAACTGACCAAACAATTTTTTTGAACAAACCAAGACTTGTAAGCAATGTCAACAAGTATTGGGGACTTGGATACGAAAATCCAAAACATTTGGCCAAAGCTACTTGTGCATTGCCAACATTGTATGATTTCAAATGTTTAAGATATGCAGAATATTGGCCAGAATTTGAAATTCCTTGGACTGGTGTAAAGGAAACTTTAGAAGAGGAAAACAGAAAAAGATTCTTAACAACTCATATACAACTTCCATTTTGTTATACTCGTGAGACGGAGAAGACTGTCAACAATCTAAATGGTCCACTTCCAAACAACTATTTTGATATATGTGCTACAAAGCCAATCACCAACAACCAAGTCTTTGAAACTAAGAAATATGTTCCAACATTGGTTCTTGAAGGGAGAATTGTTGAACTTGAGATCTCCCTTGCAGAACAAAGGATCAAATTTGAATTTGAAAATGATCTCCTTTCAACTGTTTATTCAAATAGTTTTAAGGAAATATCATCTAGTTTCAAAGACGAGGTGAAAAAGGAAACTGTTAAAATTGAACATTCTTTGATCAAAAAGTTTTCTGAATCAACAAAGAGCATCTTTGATGCTAAATAAAAGATTGATAAAAAATGTCTCAAACTTTCTAAGAAAGTGGTGGATCTTGAGAATATTCTTCTCTCCGAGCATACTCATATGGAAATGAGAAAGTCAACTTTGTAAATCAAATCAATTCATTTCAAGAGAAGTTGACTGATTTGTTAAAGACAAAAACTGATTTAGAGATTGTCTTAGAAAATGAAAGAAAGGAATTTGCTTTGAAAAACTGGTTCAATCTTGAGGAAAGCAACTTTCTTAAAGAACAAAATTGTGAACTTTCTCGAAAAATGATGACATTGGAAAAATCTTTGAAAGAAGGAAACATTAATACAATGTCTGATTTCGAAAATACTTTTAATCTTGAAAGGGCACAATTTGAATTTGAGAAAGTCGGTTTTGAAAAGGAAAAACAATCGTATGAAACGAAAATAAGTGAGCTTTCTCAAGATGTGGACGAGTTAGAAAAGGAATTGGCAAAAGAACGAAGAGAAAATGCTTTCAAAAGATGGAATACACCTGAGTCTACTAAGGATTTTGAAATTCACAATGCCGATTCAGATTCTGATTGTGATTTTGTGCCTAATAATCATATTTTCGAAACCAAGTCAAAGCCAAAGGAAAATGATAAAGGAAAAGCTTGTTTATTTGATTTCTCAAAGAAGCTTCAGGACCATACAGATTTTATCAATACTGAAGAAAAACCTTCAAGTACTTTTTCTAAAGGTGAGTGTTCAAACACTAAGAAACCACCTTTAGAGAAAAGAAAGAAGAGTAAAAAGACAAAGATAATTCAATTTCAATGTTCTAAAGGTTCTAATTCTAAATCTTCTGTTATTTCAGATAATCTTGTGAATCCGAAGGAGAAAGCGCAAGAATGGCGGGTAAAACAAACAAAGTCTGATTCAACCAAACAGAATGATAAAAACAGTAGTTTTTCAAATAATAAACAATTTGGTGCGAGTAATAAACAATCTTTTGTAAATTCTTACAAAAGTTACTCTACAGACCAGTTGTTGAGTTTTAAAAATGGTGATTGTTTTTGTTCTGTTTGTGGTTGTGAAAGTGCGTTTGCTATGCCTGGTTCTTGTTGTTGGGATAATTCTTACTTTATTCCAAATGGTAATAGCAAGTCAAATTTGAGGAAAAAGAAGAAGACACAAAAGTCTAAAACCATGTCTTCACAAACTAACAAAAGAGGACCCAATATTAAGTGGGTACCTAAAAATGTTTCAATCTGATTGATGCAGAAAAATAAGTTATGGTATTTAGATTCGGGATGTTCGAAGCATATGACAGGCCAAAGACGCATGCTAACTAATTTTGTTGAAAAGGATCTTGGTCGAGTAAGATTTGGAAATAATCAAGTTGCTCCAATAAAGGGTTTTGGAGACATTATACAAGATAATCTTACAATAAAGAAAGTCAACTATGTTGAAGGATTGGAGCACAACCTATTCAGTATTGGACAGTTTTGTGATAAATATTTGGAAGTAAACTTCAAAAAGACAAGATGCTGTGTCAAAACTGAGGAAGGAACAGAACTTCTTGTTGGCACTTGGAAGTCGAATCTTTATACAATCAACTTGACTAATGTCAAGCCGACCAATGAAGTGTGTCTCATATCAAAGGCTTCGGAAGAACAAAGTTGGCTATGGCACCGATGATTATCGCATCTGAATTTCCGATACATTCAAAAGCTAGTTTTAGGAGATTCAGTTCGGGGGCTTCCAACTTTGAAGTTCAATGCCGAAAGTTTATGTGATGCATGTGAGAAAGGGAAAATGAAGAGGGTTCCTCACTGATAACGCCACTTCTTGGCGTTATTTTCAGTTCTCAAACCAACGAGATTGGCTTGGATTCAAGTAAAAAGGCATGTATTTTACGGTTTATCTAGTGAATTATGCAGGTTAGCTATAAGGCGGCATTCCTCGAGAAAGAAGCTAAAAACAGCCCAAAACGAGTCAAAACGAAGCCTAACGGGAGCCCAAAAGCCAAGCCCAAGACCCGCGACCGAACCAGAAATCGACCCACACAGCAAAAAGCATACGCGCGACTTAGCCCGCGACTTGCAAGTCGCGTGGCAAGTCGCGTAAGTCAATGTTTGTCGAAAATCAGCTTTATTTTCCGGGGTTTAGGTCATTATTCGATATCATTCTTACGACAGACGATCGGGAGCAGTTCAGGGGCGACTTTGGGCGATTTTTCGGAGTCCTCGAAGCCACGTTAGAGAGCCGATCACGGATACATTCATCACGGAACGTAGAGACGAACACGAGAGGAGGGAGTTTTCATCACTTGTTATCACGATTTCATCTTTCACATTTGATCATGTTTACATACACTTTTGCACCTTTTTCTATTATGTTTGAATCCACCACCGACATGAACTAACCGGTTCGTGTTGGGGGTTGGAATGAATTCAGTTTATAAGCATGTGCCGAATTGATTTGAACGTTTATCAGTTTTCCTTACTTAATGAAGTATGTGATTTTGTTCTTAATGCTTTTGTGAATTTGGCCAGTTTACAATTGATTTATTGTTAGTAATTAAGTTCGTGAGAATTGATTGCTATTTAGAATTAGAAATTGCATACCTAAAGCCCGAAAGGTGATAGAGATATACCGAGTAGACTTTAGTCCCATTTAAACCGTTAGGTTGATATCGAGAGATAAAATCTAGCCAATTTAACATAAATCGAGTACTTAATGTGTTTTGGAATCCATAAGTGAGATCGAGAGATTGAACTTATCCTTTTCAAAATAAAATCCGTTGTTAGTCGAAAGAAAACGACGGTGATCTTAAAAGATTTGGGAATCATTAAGAGGATTAACTGGTAACTGTTTTGAGTCGATTGTTTGCATGTGTATAACCTGAGGATTTCCAACCCTCAACTTTTCTCTCTATCAAAGTCTTCAAAGCTGTTCTGTTTGTCTTGTGTTTGATTTGATTTTATTTAGTACAATTAAGTAGTCTAAAACCAATCTCTTAATTTGACAGTTCAGTTAATAGAGCTTATAGTAATTGTGATACTTAGTTCCTAGTTCCCCGTGATTCGATACTCGTACTTTCTCAAGTACTATTACTTGACTTCGACCCGTACACTTGCGGTAAGATTCGCGGGGTGTCAAAACCCCGTGTCAAGTTTTTGGCGCCGTTGCCGGGGAACCAGTTGTAACTAATAGCACTACCATCTATACGCGCTATTAGATTGGGCATTTTCTTTTCTTGTTATTTTTCCATCACTTTCAGTTTTCGGATTATTGACTTTACCGTCTTCTTTTCAGGTACCACTTGGTTTATGCCAAGGACGACCCGAGGAAAAGAGATCGAACAATTTGATCCGGAGATCGAAAGAACCGCTCGTCGGTTGCGTAAGGAAGCGAAGGCCAAAAGGAATCTGAAATTCGAGATGTCCGACGACGAGAGACCACCTCCGCGCAATGATCCTCCACCTCGCCGCAACAATCCACCACCACCTCCGGAAAGAGTCCCGATGCGGTCATTTGCCGATCCTAACGTGGCGGCCGCACGGATAGGCATTCAACCACCTACCACTGCGGCTAACTATTTCGAAATAAAGTCGAGCACCATCGTAATGGTGTAGCAAAATCAATATGGAGGAGCACCGACCGAAGATCCTCACGCTCATCTCCGGGCTTTCGAGCGCATTTGTAGCACCTTCAAGATCAACGGGATGGAGGAGAACGCAATCAAACTGAGACTGTTCAGTTTTTCATTAAAAGGTCGAGTTGAAATATGGATAGAAGGCCTACCGTCAGATCAAATCACTACTTGGGCACAGTTGAAAGCATCCTTCCTCCAAAAGTTTTTCCCACCGAGCAGAACCACCCAACTAATGGCGGAGATCACCCATTTTTCTCAATGAGATCAGGAAACGTTATATGAGGCTTGGGAGCATTATAAGGACATGATCAAAAAGTGTCCTCATCATGGGCTACAGAGCTGGGTCATCATCCAGACCTTCTTTAGTGGACTTCACCCGTAATTTAAGAACGACATCACGGCTGCCGCGGGTGGAGCACTAATGGACAAGTCGTATGAGGAAGCGTGCGAGTTGATTGAGAACTTGGCCGAACATAGTTTCTCCACTCTGAGATCAGCGGTAAGACGAGTTGCAAGTGTCCAAGAGAGTAATGAGCTGAATGAACTGAAGGCTCAACTGGCATTCATCACAAATCAAATGAATAGAGGAATTCTGGAAGCACCCGAGCAAATCCAGTATATGCAAAACCGGAATCATCAGCCGAGAAACGACCCGTTCTCCAACAGGTATAACGAAGGGTGGAAAAAGCACCCAAATTTCTCGTGGAGTCAACCCGGTCAACAGCCAGGTAATTTTTCTAACTCTTCAAATTCTTCTAATGCTAATAATGCTTATCGTCCTCCAGGTTTTAATCAAAGAAACGAAGGACTAACCGGAGAGAAGAAACCGGGGCTGGAGGAGATGATGATGAAGTTCATGTCGAAAATGGACAGCACGGTTGGAGAGCTAGCAAGCACTGTGAACACGGTGAAAACCGCAACTGATTAGAATACAGCTGCAATCAAGATCCTCGAGAGACAAGTAGGGCAGATCTCCGAGGCCCTACAAAACCGACCACCTGGCACATTTCCAAGCATGGCCGAAAAGAGGAACCAAGAGAATTGTAATGCCATCTATCTGAGAGATGGCAAGGAGCTGAATGAGGAGCCAGCAAAGGAAGCCGAGAATGATGTGGAGATCATTGACATGGATGCATTAGAGGCTGATGAAGAGCGTATGAGGAAAGAGAAGCCGAAGGAGAAAGAAGTGACACCACCGGTCAAGCCAGCAGCACCAAGAGTACCTTACCCGAGCAGGCTGAAAGCAAATAAGGATGAGGTCAATTTTTCTAAATTTATTGAAGTATTTAAAAAGCTAACGATCAATATCCCTTTTGCAGATGCTCTCACCCAAATGCCCTCTTACATGAAATTCATGAAAGAGATCCTTTCCAAAAAGAGGGCGATCGATCATCAATCCACAGTTACACTCACTGAAGAGTGTAGTGCCATCTTCCAGAATAAGCTTCCCCAGAAGCTCAAAGACCCAGGGAGTTTTTCAATTCCTATTCAAATTGGGGATCTTAGTTTTAATAAAGTGTTATGTGATTTAGGGGCGAGTATTAATTTAATGCCGTTATCTGTTTTCAGGAAACTCGGATTGGGAGAGGTGAGCCCAACATACATGACACTCAAGCTCGCGGACAGATCGATAAGGTATCCATACGGGGTGATTGAAGACGTGCTGATCAAAGTTGGTAAGTTCTACTTTCCGGTAGATTTCGTGGTCATCGACATAGATGAAGATGAGGAAGTCCCGCTGATTTTGGGGAGGTCCTTCCTGGCCACGAGTCGAGCATTAATAGACATGGAGGAAGGAGAGATTACCTTCAGAGTTGGTGGCGAGAAGGTAAACTTCAAGATGTTCGAGAGTGGACAGTGCAGATCTAGAGATGGTAAAGGTCAAGTAAAGAGGGAACAATCCACGGGGAATCGCAAGTGTGGGCGATTCGAGTCTGCGGATACTGAGCCGAGCTGAACCCACATAGTCGTGCCACGACTTTAAATAAGGCGCTGGGTGGGAGGCAACCCACCAAGGTTTGTTTCCTTTTATTTTTTTACTTTGCATGTGTTTTTATTTCCGAAAAGCCATAAAAATTGAAAAGTCAAAAATAGCTGGAACAAGGACATACGCGACTTGCCACGCGGTTTGCATACCGCACAGCAAGCCGCGGGACCCTCTGTTGGTTTTCTGAAACAGTAGGTTACGCGGTTTGCCACGCGACCTGCAAGTCGCGGGCTAAACCGCGGGTGTCCCCTGTTCGTTTTTCGTGCATTTTTTATTTCTTTTCTTGCTTTGTGTGTCTCCTTTTCTCGTTTTATGTCTCTCCCTTTTTGTTGGATGATCTCTCCGTCCCCTCTAAGTGTTCAACCTTTCAAGAATCCCCCCCCCCGTCCGGGCAAAACAGGTACGTTCTAAACCTTGCTAATTAATAAGTGATGTATGATGATCAATTTTGAGTAGTTCATCGAGATGCAACAAACCTAAGTTTCACTTAGGTTTGGGGTTCCTTGTCTTTTTCACATCTACACACTCAATTCTTTAAACCCTGTGCAAACCTCGGTTTCATCGAGGTTTGGGGTTGGCTTTTATTTGACAAACCTAGGCCACGACCTAGATTTGGGGTGCCCATTTTTAGAAAGTTGGGACTTCTTTTTGCTTGCTATGTAATGCCTTGCCCGTCCTTTTGATAACTGTAATAACTGCACAATGATTGAGTCGCATCACCTATGACTTTGCTTGCACATTGGGGACAATGTGTGGGTAAGGTTTGGGGTTGCCCAATCGGGCCCAAGCTTATGCACGTAGATCTCCTACACTTCTGAGTATCTAGATCGCATAGCTAAAAATTTTTGTTTCGAATGATTGAGACCGACCATTGTGGGAAGAATCTTATGATAGTGACGTGACCGTTAGGGAAGGACCGGGAAAGGGCATAACTAGGGATATTAGTGGAGACCACCCGATAGTGAGATTTTGAGCCTTAAAGACGTTTTTCATTTCGAGGGATTCATACATTTAATTCTTATACACTTCTCGAATTCCTTGTCGTGAATGTAGAATGATCTCGCTACATTATTGCATTGAGTAGCAAAGACGAACATCGGGATATTAGGTAAGGGTATAATAGACCATATCGTGTGGACCTTAAGATATGATTCCAGGCATCTAGTTTTTGTTAAACCATTTTTAGCTAGCGTTACCTTTTACCCTTTTGTGTGTACCCATAAACCCCTTTGCAGCCAAACACGCACCTTAATTCTTTCTAAACCCACCATTATACCTTGAGCCAAAAGCCTTAACCAACCCTTATCCGAAAGTGTGTCAATCGGAAGCAATAATGAACTACTAGAGATAGAGCAGAAAAGAAAGAATTCCGGCCAGTCATGAGAATGAAATGGGTCAATGTAACCCGAGAAGTAGAAAAGAGGACCAACGAAGTCCCAACTTGAAGTAAAAAAAAAACAGTTATTTAGATGATAGTTAGAGCTGCAAAATAAGAGAGTCAAAGCGACTCCAATAGTGACAAAAAGGGCCAAGTATGCAAATGTGAAGCAACGAGAGTTCAGGAATTGCCAAAGATTGACACACCGAGGATTTTTGAACCATTTTACCCTTCATTTCTCAACCATAGCCCTAGCCCCATTACAACCCGTGTAAAGACCTGGATGATCTTTTGGAAGATGTGATTACGGTATACGACCACCCTCATCGATATTCCCTGTCTTGCTACTTAATTCTTTCTGAGATCAAACCTTTGGACATTTGTGCGTCTTTCTTTAGAGTTGTCATGTAATAATTTGAGTATTCTTGTACATAACCTCCGTAAACATGACAACACGAGCGATAACCTAGGTTCGAGTGCAAAGAGAGTATCCCGTGAGGTAGGGTCAAGGCGAAATGTTTTTCCCTTGTATGTTTGGACTTAGTCTAACCTTAACGTAATCGGAACAGTCACGAGTTCAACTCCCAATGGAAGGTCATAGATCAAATGAAATAAGAATGAGGCGAGAGTGAGATTGACATTCAAAGGGTATGGGAAATCACCGATGCATCACTTGGTACCGATTGGGAATTGTGCAGTCATTACTAAATTCACTGTGTGCTTTTATTCTATTTTATCGCTAATTTGCTTGGGGACAAGCAACGCTCGGTTTGGGGTTGTTGATAACGCCACTTTTTGGCGTTATTTTCAGTTCTCAAACCAACGAGATTGGCTTGGATTCAAGTAAAAAGGCGTGTATTTTACGGTTTATCTAGTGAATTATACAGGTTAGCTAAAAGGCGGCATTCCTCGAGAAAGAAGCTAAAAAGAGCCCAAAACGAGTCAAAACGAAGCCTAACGAGAGCCCAAAAGCCAAGCCCAAGACCCGCGACCGAACCAGAAATCGACCCACATAGCAAAAAGCATACGCGCGACTTAGCCCGCGACTTGCAAGTCGCGTGGCAAGTCGCGTAAGTCAATGTTTGTCGAAAATCAGCTTTATTTTCCGGGGTTTAGGTCATTATTCGATATCATTCTTACGGCAGACGATCGGGAGCAGTTCAGGGGCGACTTTGGGCGATTTTTCATAGTCCTCGAAGCCACGTTAGAGAGCCGATCACGGATACATTCATCACGGAACGTAGAGACGAACACGAGAGGAGGGAGTTTTCATCACTTGTTATCACGATTTCATCTTTCACATTTGATCATGTTTACATACACTTTTGCACCTTTTTCTCTTATGTTTGAATCCACCACCGACATGAACTAACCGGTTCGTGTTGGGGGTTGGAATGAATTCAGTTTATAAGCATGTGCCGAATTGATTTGAACGTTTATCAGTTTTCCTTACTTAATGAAGTATGTGATTTTGTTCTTAATGCTTTTGTGAATTTGGCCAGTTTACAATTTATTTATTGTTAGTAATTAAGTTCGTGAGAATTGATTGCTATTTAGAATTAGAAATTGCATACCTAAAGCCCGAAAGGTGATAGAGATATACCGAGTAGACTTTAGTCCCATTTAAACCGTTAGGTTGATATCGAGAGATAAAATCTAGCCAATTTAACATAAATCGAGTACTTAATGTGTTTTGGAATCCATAAGTGAGATCGAGAGATTGAACTTATCCTTTTCAAAATAAAATCCGTTGTTAGTCGAAAGAAAACGACGGTGATCTTAAAAGATTTGGGAATCATTAAGGGGATTAACTGGTAACTGTTTTGAGTCGATTGTTTGCATGTGTATAACCTGAGGATTTCCAACCCTCAACTTTTCTCTCTATCAAAGTCTTCAAAGCTGTTCTGTTTGTCTTGTGTTTGATTTGATTTTATTTAGTACAATTAAGTAGTCTAAAACCAATCTCTTAATTTGACAGTTCAGTTAATAGAGCTTATAGTAATTGTGATACTTAGTTCCTAGTTCCCCGTGATTCGATACTCGTACTTTCTCAAGTACTATTACTTGACTTCGACCCGTACACTTGCGGTAAGATTCGCGGGGTGTCAAAACCCCGTGTCAAGTTTTTGGCGCCGTTGCCGGGGAACCAGTTGTAACTAATAGCACTACCATCTATACGCGCTATTAGATTGGGCATTTTCTTTTCTTGTTATTTTTCCATCACTTTCAGTTTTCGGATTATTGACTTTACCGTCTTCTTTTCAGGTACCACTTGGTTTATGCCAAGGACGACCCGAGGAAAAGAGATCGAACAATTTGATCCCGAGATCGAAAGAACCGCTCGTCGGTTGCGTAAGGAAGCGAAGGCCAAAAGGAATCTGAAATTCGAGATGTCCGACGACGAGAGACCACCTCCGCGCAATGATCCTCCACCTCGCCGCAATAATCCACCACCACCTCCGGAAAGAGTCCCGATGCGGTCATTTGCCGATCCTAACGTGGCGGCCGCACGGATAGGCATTCAACCACCTACCACTGCGGCTAACTATTTCGAAATAAAGTCGAGCACCATCGTAATGGTGCAGCAAAATCAATATGGAGGAGCACCGACCGAAGATCCTCATGCTCATCTCCGGGCTTTCGAGCGCATTTGTAGCACCTTCAAGATCAACGGGATGGAGGAGAACGCAATCAAACTGAGGCTGTTCAGTTTTTCATTAAAAGGTCGAGCTGAAATATGGATAGAAGGCCTACCGTCAGATCAGATCACTACTTGGGCACAGTTGAAAGCATCCTTCCTCCAAAAGTTTTTCCCACCGAGCAGAACCGCCCAACTAATGGCGGAGATCACCCATTTTTCTCAATGGGATCAGGAAACGTTATATGAGGCTTGGGAGCGTTATAAGGACATGATCAAAAAGTGTCCTCATCATGGGCTACAGGGCTGGTTCATCATCCAGACCTTCTTCAATGGACTTCACCCGCAATTTAAGAACGACATCACGGCTGCCGCGGGTGGAGCACTAATGGACAAGTCGTATGAGGAAGCGTGCGAGTTGAATGAGAACTTGGCCGAACATAGTTTCTCCACTCCGAGATCAGCGGTAAGACGAGTTTCAAGTGTCCAAGAGAGTAATGAGCTGAATGAACTGAAGGCTCAACTGGCATTCATCACAAATCAAATGAATAGAGGAATTCCGGAAGCACCCGAGCAAATCCAGTATATGCAAAACCGGAATCATCAGCCGAGAAACGACCCGTTCTCCAACACGTATAACGAAGGGTGGAAAAAGCACCCAAATTTCTCGTGGAGTCAACCCGGTCAACAACCAGGTAATTTTTCTAACTCTTCAAATTCTTCTAATGCTAATAATGCTTATCGTCCTCCAGGGTTTAATCAAAGAATTGAAGGACCAACCGGAGAGAAGAAACCGGGGCTGGAGGAGATGATGATGAAGTTCATGTCGAAAATGGACAGCACGGTTGGAGAGCTAGCAAGCACTGTGAACACGGTGAAAACCGCAACTGATCAGAATACAGCTGCAATCAAGATCCTCGAGAGACAAGTAGGGCAGATCTCCGAGGCCCTACAAAACCAACCACCTGGCACATTTCCAAGCATGGCCGAAAAGAGGAACCAAGAGAATTGTAATGCCATCTATCTGAGAGATGGCAAGGAGCTGAATGAGGAGCCAGCAAAGGAAGCCGAGAATGATGTGGAGATCATTGACATGTATGCATTAGAGGCTGATGAAGAGCGTATGAGGAAAGAGAAGCCGAAGGAGAAAGAAGTGACACCACCGGTCAAGCCGGCAGCACCAAGAGTACCTTACCCGAGCAGGCTGAAAGCAAATAAGGATGAGGTCAATTTTTCTAAATTTATTGAAGTATTTAAAAAGCTAACGATCAATATCCCTTTTGCAGATGCTCTCACTCAAATGCCCTCTTACATGAAATTCATGAAAGAGATCCTTTCCAAAAAGAGGGCGATAGATCATCAATCCACAGTTACACTCACTGAAGAGTGTAGTGCCATCTTCCAGAATAAGCTTCCCCAGAAGCTCAAAGACCCAGGGAGTTTTTCAATCCCTATTCAAGTTGGGGATCTTAGTTTTAATAAAGTGTTATGTGATTTAGGGGCGAGTATTAATTTAATGCCGTTATCTGTTTTCAGGAAACTCGGATTGGGAGAGGTGAGCGCAACATACATGACACTCAAGCTCGCGGACAGATCGATAAGGTATCCATACGGGGTGATTGAAGACGTGCTGATCAAAGTTGGTAAGTTCTACTTTCCGGTAGATTTCGTGGTCATCGACATAGATGAAGATGAGGAAGTCCCGCTGATTTTGGGGAGGTCCTTCCTGGCCACGAGTCGAGCATTAATAGACATGGAGGAAGGAGAGATTACCTTCAGAGTTGGTGGCGAGAAGGTAAACTTCAAGATGTTCGAGAGTGGACAGTGCAGATCTAGAGATGGTAAAGGTCAAGTAAAGAGGGAACAATCCACGGGGAATCGCAAGTGTGGGCGATTCGAGTCTGCGGATACTGAGCCGAGCTGAACCCACATAGTCGTGCCACGACTTTAAATAAGGCGCTGGGTGGGAGGCAACCCACCAAGGTTTGTTTCCTTTTATTTTTTACTTTGCATGTGTTTTTATTTCCGAAAAGCCATAAAAATTGAAAAATCAAAAATAGCTGGAACAGGGACATACGCGACTTGCCACGCGGTTTGCATACCGCGCAGCAATCCGCGGGACCCTCTGTTGGTTTTCTGAAACAGTAGGTTATGCGGTTTGCCACGCGACCTGCAAGTCGCGGGCTAAACCGCGGGTGTCCCCTGTTCGTTTTTCGTGCAGTTTTTATTTCTTTTCTTGCTTTGTGTGTCTCCTTTTCTCGTTTTATGTCTCTCCCTTTTTGTTGCATGATCTCTCCGTCCCCTCTAAGTGTTCAACCTTTCAAGAATCCCCCCCCCCGTCCGGGCAAAACAGGTACGTTCTAAACCTTGCTAATTAATGAGTGGTGTATGATGATCAATTTTGAGTAGTTCATCGAGATGCAACAAACCTAAGTTTCACTTAGGTTTGGGGTGCCTTGTCTTTTTCACATCTACACACTCAATTCTTTAAACCCTGTGCAAACCTCGGTTTCATCGAGGTTTGGGGTTGGCTTTTATTTGACAAACCTAGGCCACGGCCTAGATTTGGGGTGCCCATTTTTAGAAAGTTGGGACTTCTTTTTGCTTGCTATGTAATGCCTTGCCCGTCCTTTTGATAACTATAATAACTGCACAATGATTGAGTCGCATCACCTATGACTTTGCTTGCACATTGGGGACAATGTGTGGGTAAGGTTTGGGGTTGCCCAATCGGGCCCAAGCTTATGCACGTAGATCTCCTACACTTCTGAGTATCTAGATCGCATAGCTAAAATTTTTTGTTTCGAATGATTGAGACCGACCATTGTGGGAAGAATCTTATGATAGTGACGTGACCGTTAGAGAAGGACCGGGAAAAGGGCATAACTAGGGACATTAGTGGAGACCACCCGATAGTGAGATTTTGAGCCTTAAAGACGTTTTCATTTCGAGGGATTCATACATTTAATTCTTATACACTTCTCGAATTCCTTGTCGTGAATGTAGAATGATCTCGCTACATTATTGCATTGAGTAGCAAAGACGAACATCGGGATATTAGGTAAGGGTATAATAGACCATATCGTGTGGACCTTAAGATATGATTCCAGGCATCTAGTTTTTGTTAAACCATTTTTAGCTAGCGTTACCTTTTACCCTTTTGTGTGTACCCATAAACCCCTTTGCAGCCAAACACGCACCTTAATTCTTTCTAAACCCACCATTATACCTTGAGCCAAAAGCCTTAACCAACCCTTATCCGAAAGTGTGTCAATCGGAAGCAATAATGAACTACTAGAGATAGAGCAGAAAAGAAAGAATTCCGGCCAGTCATGGGAATGAAATGGGTCAATGTAACCCAAGAAGTAGAAAAGAAGACCAATGAAGTCCCAACTTGAAGTAAAAAAAAACCAGTTATTTAGATGATAGTTAGAGCTGCAAAATAAGAGAGTCAAAGCGACTCCAATAGTGACAAAAAGGGCCAAGTAAGCAAATGTGAAGCAACGAGAGTTCAGGAATTGCCAAAGATTGACACACCGAGGATTTTTGAACCATTTACCCTTCATTTCTCAACCATAGCCCTAGCCCCATTACAACCCGTGTAAAGACCTGGATGATCTTTTGGAAGATGTGATTACGGTATACGACCACCCTCATCGATATTCCCTATCTTGCTACTTAATTCTTTCTGAGATCAAACCTTTGGACATGTGTACGTCTTTCTTTAGAGTTGTCATGTAATAATTTGAGTATTCTTGTACATAACCTCCGTAAACATGACAACACGAGCGATAACCTAGGTTCGAGTGCAAAGAGAGTATCCCGTGAGGTAGGGTCAAGGCGAAATGTTTTTCCCTAGTATGTTTGGACTTAGTGTAACCTTAACGTAATCGGAACAGTCACGAGTTCAACTCCCAATGGAAGGTCATAGATCAAACGAAATAAGAATGAGGCGAGAGTGAGATTGACATTCACGGGTATGGGAAGTCACCGATGCATCACTTGGTACCGATTGGGAATTGTGCAGTCATTACTAAATTCACTGTGTGCTTTTATTCTATTTTATCGCTAATTTGCTTGGGGACAAGCAACGCTCGGTTTGGAGTTGTTGATAATGCCACTTCTTGGCGTTATTTTCAGTTCTCAAACCAACGAGATTGGCTTGGATTCAAGTAAAAAGGCGTGTATTTTACGGTTTATCTAGTGAATTATGCAGGTTAGCTAAAAGGCGGCATTCCTCGAGAAAGAAGCTAAAAAGAGCCCAAAACGAGTCAAAACGAAGCCTAACGAGAGCCCAAAAGCCAAAACCAAGACCCGCGACCGAACCAGAAATCGACCCACACAGCAAAAAGCATACGCGCGACTGAGCCCGCGACTTGCAAGTCGCATGGCAAGTCGCGTAAGTCAATGTTTGTCGAAAATCAGCTTTATTTTCCGGGGTTTAGGTCATTATTCGATATCATTCTTACGGCAGACGATCGGGAGCAGTTCAGGGGCGACTTTGGGCGATTTTTCGGAGTCCTCGAAGCCACGTTAGAGAGCCGATCACGGATACATTCATCACGGAACGTAGAGACGAACACGAGAGGAGGGAGTTTTCATCACTTGTTATCACGATTTCATCTTTCACATTTGATCATGTTTACATACACTTTTGCACCCTTTTCTCTTATGTTTGAATCCACCACCGACATGAACTAACCGGTTCGTGTTGGGGGTTGGAATGAATTCAGTTTATAAGCATGTGACGAATTGATTTGAACGTTTATCAGTTTTCCTTACTTAATGAAGTATGTGATTTTGTTCTTAATGCTTTTGTGAATTTGGCCAGTTTACAATTGATTTATTGTTAGTAATTAAGTTCGTGAGAATTGATTGCTATTTAGAATTAGAAATTGCATACCTAAAGCCCGAAAGGTGATAGAGATATACCGAGTAGACTTTAGTCCCATTTAAACCGTTAGGTTGATATCGAGAGATAAAATCTAGCCAATTTAACATAAATCGAGTACTTAATGTGTTTTGGAATCCATAAGTGAGATCGAGAGATTGAACTCATCCTTTTCAAAATAAAATCCGTTGTTAGTCGAAAGAAAACGACGGTGATCTTAAAAGATTTGGGAATCATTAAGGGGATTAACTGGTAACTGTTTTGAGTCGATTGTTTGCATGTGTATAACCTGAGGATTTCCAACCCTCAACTTTTCTCTCTATCAAAGTCGTCAAAGCTGTTCTGTTTGTCTTGTGTTTGATTTGATTTGATTTAGTACAATTAAGTAGTCTAAAACCAATCTCTTAATTTGACAGTTCAGTTAATAGAGCTTATAGTAATTATGATACTTAGTTCCTAGTTCCCCGTGATTCGATACTCGTACTTTCTCAAGTACTATTACTTGACTTCGACCCGTACACTTGCGGTAAGATTCGCGGGGTGTCAAAACCCCGTGTCACTCACAAACCTAAACCGGAACCTACAACAAGAGTATACTTGAGCTTTTACATGTGGATTTGTGCGGTCCAATGAAAACCGAAAGCATAAGTGGGAGGAAGTATGTCTTGGTAATAGTTGATGACTTTTCAAGATACACATGGGTTAAGTTTCTTCGTTCGAAAGATGAACTTCAGACCTTCTGATTGGTGTTATCAAGGCAGCTCAGAACAACATTCAGATTTCAGTTAAAATCGTACGTTCGGATAATGGTACAGAATTCAAGAACAGAATCCTAGGTGATTTCTATGAATCAAATGGGATTATGCAACAGTTTTCTGCCGCTAGAACTCCTGAACAAAACGGTGTTATAGAACGACGTAACAGAACGTTAGTCGAATCTGCGAGAACTATGTTGGCATATTCAAATCTACCTCTCTTCTTATGGGTCGAGGCCGTGGCAACCGCATGTTATACTTAAAACCGTTCTGTCATACACCGCCAGTTTGGTAAAACTCCGTATGAAATCATGAATAACCGGAAACCTAACATAAAACATTTTCGTGTTTTTGGATGTAGATGTTATGTCTTGAACGATAAAGAACAATGAAACAAGTTCAGTCCAAAGGCGGTTGATGGTATCTTCGTTGAATATTCTTTCTCAGCGGCTTCATATCGGATATATTTGAAGCAATCAAGAACAATCATGGAAAGTGTCAATGTCAAATTCGACGAACATCACGAATTGGCTTCTGACCAAAACAATTCAGAACCTGTTATAACCGGGATTTTAGCTTCTGGACATCTCAGTTCAGAACCTTCTTCAACATATAATCAGAATCAACCTACAACTTCAAATTCTCATTTAACTGATCTTGATTTGTTATTTGATGAGTTTTATGATAAATTTTATGGTACTTACAATAAATCTGATGATTCTAACAGGATGGTACAAGCACCTACAACAATTTCCGCTGCAACAAATACTCAAGTTGGTGCAACTAGTTCAACACCGGTTGATGTTTCCATCCATGTTCAAGATGTTCAAGTACCAGAAATTGTTAATCCACAACAAGAGACTACAATTAATGTGGAAGGATCAACACATCAAGCTAGTTCTTCGGTTATTGAACCAAGCATGCCTCAGCACCAACCGGAATCTTCTACTATTCCTTCAGAAATTCCAAGTGCTGAACCAAATGTTCCTCTAACCGAAGAAGACACAAATGCTACTCTTGATAATGTTCAAGAATCATATGCTCCTCACCCTCATACAACAAAGTGGACGAAGGCTCATCCTATTCACCAGGTAATAGGTGATCCAAATTTGCCAGTTCAAACCTGCTCGTCTGCTTTGAGTGCTACCGTAAATGAATGTTTATTTTCAATGTTTTTGAGCAACATTGAACCACTCACTGTTAAGGAAGCGTTGAATGATCCGGATTGGATTCTAGCTATGCAATAAGAGCTAAATCAATTCGAAGCATTGAAAGTGTGGAGGCTCGTTCCACGACCGGCTGATAAAAGTATCATTGGAACAAAGTGGGTGTTCAAGAAAAAGAAAGATGAAGATGGCATCATAGTTCGTAACAAGGTGAGACTTGTAGCAAAAGGTTACCGACAGCAAGAGAGGATAGATTACAATGAGACTTACGCTCCAGTCGTACGCATTGAAGCAATCAGAATATTTCTGGCGTACGCGGCATACAAGAACTTCACGGTATATCAAATGGATGTGAAGACAACATTTCTAAATGGAATTCTTAAAGAGGAGGTATATGTCTCTCAACCCGAAGGTTTTGTCGACAAGGAAAATCCAAACCACGTTTATATCTTGGATAAAGCCTTGTATGGATTGAAACAAGCCCCTCGAGCATGGTACGACGTTCTGTCACAAATTCTACTCGTCTCTGGCTTTGAAAAAGGTAAGATTGATATGACTTTGTTTGTCAAGCGCGAAGATGGTGAGATGATTATAGTACAAATATATGTAGATGATATTATCTTTGGTGCATCTAACCCTAGTTTATGTAAATGGTTTTCTGATATGATGATTACACTAGATTTCAGATGAGCATGATGGGAGAGATTAACTTCTTTCTTGGATTGCAAGTGAAGCAGTTCTCCACGGGGATATTCATCAATCAGTCAAAGTATATATTTGACATTTTGAAGAAATTCAAAATGGAAAATTGTACTTCCATTGGAACACCGATGGCACCAGGTTTAAAGATCGGTCCGGATCCTCATGGTAAGGAAATAGATATACGAAACTATAGAGGTATGATCGGATCTTTAATGTACTTAACTTCTAGTCGTCCGGATATTATATTTGCTACGTGTCTTTGTGCGAGATTTCAGGCGAATCCTAAGGAATCTCATCTCGGAGCTATCAAGCCCATCTTTCGCTATCTCAAAGGAACCACCTACCTTGGTCTATGGTATCCCAAAGGCATGGGATTCGAGCTAACGGCTTACTCCGACGCGGATCATGGTGGTAGCTTGTTGGACCGGAAGAGCACATCCGGACACATACAATTTTTGGGAGATAAATTGGTGAGTTGGGCGTCCAAGAAACCGAGCTGTGTATCGACTTCTACGGCGGAGGCAGAATATGTCGCGGCTGCGAGTTGTTGCTCACAAGTCATTTGGATGAAAACCCAACTGATGGACTTCGCATGTAAGTATGAAAAGATCCCAATTTATTGTGATAGTAAGTCCGCAATTTCTATTTCTGTCAATCCGGTTCAACACACGAAAACCAAGCACATCGACGTACGGTATAATTTTATTAAAGATCACGTCGAAAAAGGTACAATTGAACTCTATTTTGTTTCTACTGAATTTCAACTCGCCGACTTGTTTACCAAGGCTTTGGATGAGAAACGTTTCACGTTTCTGGTTTCAAAGCTAGGCATGTTGAATTTAAAAGTTTGATTAATCATAATTTTCATTCAATGTTTTGAAAATAATTCTTAGTCATTCAAATGTTATAAATTTGAGTGAAGAACAATTATTTTCATACTATTGAATATTCATTATGATTAGCTCAAATTTAGATTTCTTTCAGTATTTTACAAAGTTGATTTCAATTTTACTCTTTTTACCGTATGAACTTCAATGTTATCAGTTTATATTGTTTGTGCAGTTTTATGTCTGGGTTCATGTGTTTAGGGGGAGCTACAAATGTTTTTGATCATGTTTCAAGGGGGAGCATCTAACAATGAAGAGGTGTTTGATCAACACAATGAAGGTAAGTGTTCTAACTCAAATGGTTTTTGCAAACTCTACTTGATGAAAAATAATTTTGTCAAAACTTATGCATCTTTGTAGGGGGAGAAAAATGTTTTTCACAGAACACTGAAATTTCGAGTTAAAAGCTGAACAACTTTTAATTTGAAAAGCTCAATTTTTCAATTTTTTGAAAAATTTCTCAAGTCTGGAAACTTGTCGTACAAGCTTTGTCCGACAGTAACTGTTCACATACGACTATTGCACAAGCTTTGTCCGACTAGCAATCCTAGTCGTACACGCTTTGTCCGATAGTTACTGTTCATAAGGCCAAATCGTATAAGCTTTGTCCGACTAGCAATCCTAGTCGCACAAGCTTCATACGACAGTTACTGTTCACTTTGAATTTTCGTATGGTTCTTATCCGACTATCATCCATCCTTAGTCGTACACTTCATCCTACGACTAAGAAGAACTAATTGTACATTGTATCGTACGACTAGTTGCACGTGGCGGTCAAACCTTTGGACCAATCATTTTTTTCCATGTGTCACCATAACCCGAGATCTATATATAGTGCGTTTTTCAAAGGTTTTTCTTTTTACGACTTATTTGAAACACGACTCTCTCTCAAAGTGTGAAATCGAGTTTGGATCGTTTGTTGCTGTTCTTTCATCTATGAGGATCCATAATCGATTCAGGTATTGTATTCTTCTTTCAGTATCACATTTCATCCATTATATCATCTGTGGTTTCGATTTGTAGTATAAGTCGAAAAGGGTTTTTGAAAACCCTTCGTATTCTGAGGTAAAATCCATTTTTGTGTTAGATTTTCTAAGAAAAGATGATAGTTTAGTACTCCTGTTAGTGAAATGCATCTAGGGTATGTGTTATGTATGCTTATTCTTCGAAAATCTTAGTTTTGGGATTGAATCTTCAAATTTGTTCGAAGTGTTCATAACTGTCGCATAACACATGTTCTTCAATACTCATAACTGTCGTACAAAACAGAAACTCATAGACCATGGCACACATGCAAGAGCAGGGTGATGGTGTAAAGCCCGTATCCCGGTATGTAATTTCTTTGTATTAATTCTTTTAAAAAAGTTTTATTTAACGTGGTTTCCGTTAACGGGATTAGACGAATTGGGACTAATTGTTAAAACTGTCAAACGTTGGTTAGTTTGCGAGAAAAATATAGTTGAGGGATCAAAATTGTTTAAGGGCCAAATTGTAATGTATTCGGCCCATGCAAGACCCAAACCGAAATCCATGTTTCTTTGAGGTGTTTGTGTGTTTGTTTCATGACTTAGCCCATGCAATCCCAAACCAAACCCACGTTTAGTTTGAGTGTGTCCTTTCGTGAGTATCAAGCAAGCAAGAAAACCCTTAGGTTTCTCTCTCCCTCACGTTTTCTCTCTCGACCGAGTCTCTTCCCCCCCCCCCCCCCCCCTCGTCGGTTTTGTTTTCTTTGCCGCTGTCGTGTAACCCCACAGCCACCGCCGACGCTTTTCTGTCGGCGAGAGTTAGAGAGAGAGAGGTGCGGCGAGTGTAAGAAGGTAGCAAGAAAGGGGGAGGAACAGACGGCGATCGGTTTCTGTGTGGTTACCGTCGTGTCGTCGTCGTCACGAGGTAAGAATTATTCATCCGTTTCTTTCCCTTCGTCGTTTCGATCGCAAAAACCACCCCACCACCGCCGCAACCATGGCTGCCGGCGGTGTGGCCGCCGCCGTACGCCGCCGCTGTGCCGGCAGGGGGTGTACGTGCGTGTGGGTGTGGGTGTATGCGGGGGTATGTGTGGGTAAGTCGGGGTGTGTGTTTTGGTGTGGTTTCGCCGGAAGCTTTTAACCGCCGCCGCCGCCAACGGCCGCCACTGCCGGAGTTGGCAGAGGGTGGTGCACGGGCTGCTCAGCCCATTTAATATTGATCAATAAGTCACAGCTGGTTCCAGGTCTGAATGCTTAAGGCATGGCTTAATGGGTTAAGAATTAAGTTAAGCTTTGTTGTCATTTTATGTGAAATACTTAGTTTCTGCCACTGTTTTGTGAAAGCCATAACTTTTTCTAGGAACATCGTATTGGGGTGAAATCAGTGCCAAACTCTCCCATTCTGAGTCTAGTAAGTTTCATATGTTTTACGGAAAAACCAGTTCGGACCATAGCTAGTGTCAAATAGCTGTTTTGTACTGAAAGGTCCTGTTTTTCACTGTGCTGCAAGTCGGTTTTGTAAAATCCATAGTAAATTGTAGAAAAATCGTTAGAGCGCGTGCGATATGTCCCTGGAACCCTAAGACATGGGACTTTGTGATTATGGAATAATATTTCTAGATTTATTAGTTTATAAGGGGTTAAACAGGTCTCGAACAGACCTGTGTTTTTAGAGTAAAAGCTGGATTATGTAATTTATAATTTAGTAGTCGTGGTTTTGGGTTGGGGTTTCACTTTGACTTTTGTTAACACGTAATTAGGTGGGAAAAGGTGAGTGAAGTTGGCCGGCTTGTGTTGCGGTTGCGGATACTTGCGTTGCTTTAAGGTGAGTTCTCTCACTGCGTAGACTAGGAGTTACATATGTGTTGCGTTTGCTCTAGCATGTTATTGTATGCTTACGTGAACTATTTGTGGTGTGATAGCTAGTTGTAAATTATTTATTATGTGAACGGTGTGTTTTGTGTACACCTCGGTGGGACTGAGGGGCTCGGTGGGACCGAGAGCTCGGTGGGACTGAGCTAGTAAGAATATCATATAATGTGGGCTCGGTGGGACCGAGGGCTCGGTGGGACTGAGCTAGTATGGATATCGTTTAATGTGTACTCGGTGGGACCGAGGGCTCGGTGGGACTGAGCTAGTATGGACATCATATAATGTGTACTCGGTGGGACCGAGGGCTCGGTGGGACCGAGGTGTGTGATTACATGTTTAAATCTTGATATGTTATTATACTTGTAATTGTGGTGTTGTTTGCCTACTTGCGAGTAGGGGCGATATATGTGTGATTGCTACCTGCGTAGGTGGTAGAATTCACTAAGCTTCGTGCTTACCCCTTCCCAATATCTTATGTTTTCAGGTGCGAGTAGCAGTCGAGCGTGACGGTACACACTAGCGCAAGGCGAAGGCTGATCGAGTTTCATTTTTAAATGTCGAGATTTAATTTAATAATTTTTCCGCTGCATAAATATTATTTGACGGTTCAAATTAACGACGTTATCTTTATTTGTAATGGGATTTGCTAATTTAAGGTTTGTTTATAATGGAAGGCATTATTTTTAAAAATTTAAAATTCCTTGTAATTTTTGGGACGTTACAACTTGGTATCAGAGCACAACTTGAGTGAATCAGACACATCTCGGTGTGTTTGGTCTCAAGTTGCGGCTATGAAATTTATATCCTTTTACTAAAATCTTTTCGAATGAAGGAAAAAAGAAAACCCGTTTGGGAAACGGTGATCGAGGGCGCAGTGTGTACAGTCAGCCGACGCTAAGTGGGAAGGTACAGTACTTAGTGTATTTATCGTTTTCTAGATCATAGGGTATGCATGCTAGACTGCTTATGTGGTTTACACTGTACTGTATGATGATTGCTTGCTAGTAGGAATCAATGCTAGTTATAGTAGGTTGTTAAGTGAAGGCCCTATAGGTTGTATGCAGTAAGAATCATATAGCCTTAGAATATTTGATTTAGTTCTATTGCGCAGCTCTTGTTTGAGTCCAACCGTTCTAGGATAGAATCTTGTATTCGAATGTCTATTTGATTCACGCTGCATGCGACTGGGTATTCGCGAGGCAACTCGTTATGGCTAATAGGGATTCCGTTGTAGCAAGGGTAGTGGGATGAGATGAAATTCCTAGTGAGCTAGGAAGAGTGTTTACATATGAGTAGGTATGCTAGAGTGCTTTCTAGAACATATGAGTATGTATGCTAGATTGCTTGGTGTTTATTACATTGTACTGCATGTTTGTTGTTTGCTAATAGGAGTTTATGCTAGCCTTGATAGGTTGTTAAGTGAATGCACTATAGGTTGTATGCGGTAGGAACCGAATAGCCCTAGAATGTCGGATTTAGTTCTATTGCGCAGCTCTTGTTTGAGTCCAACCGTTGTAGGATAGAATCTTATATTCGAATGTCTATCTGGTTTACACTGTGTGCGATTGTGCATTCGCGAGGCGACTCGTCATGACTAGTGGGGATTTCGTCATAGCAAGGGTAGTGGAGTTGGGTGGAATTCCTAGGGAGCTAGGAAGAGTGTGTACCTATGCCGGTGCGGGCATATGTGTATAGTTTTCGGCAAGGAACTACTTGGGCACTTCGGGACGGGACTCGAAACGAGTGAGGATAGGTGTGGAAGGTAGTAGTAGAGCTCCTACTATCTGAAGCACAAGATCCGTGCTCGAGTCGGGGAAAGTCACGACGAATCCAAGGAGTTGAGTGTGAGCGTTGTTAGTGTGAGTTATTATGTGACAATAACTCGTTGTAATATCTACCCAGAATAGCCATCACAAGGAGGAACAATTATAGTAAACCTACTAGTACAGGTGTGTATTTGATTTGCTTTGATGGGATGATCGTTGGGGTAGTGACGAAGGTTATAAATTAGTAGTCGTTGGAATAAAAGGACGATTCTCGTATTAATCACTTGGAGTGACGATGAGGATGATGTTTGTTTCGGGCCAAGATGGATGATTGTGCTAGAATCATAGGCTTATAGAGCCGACTTTGATTTGAGGAAAAATCGTAGGGATTATTTGACGTAATTTCCCAACTTGCCTAAGAGGTTTAAATGTTCGGATGACGTTAGTGGACCGGAGAGATTTGGAGGAGTAGGGGTCGAGGCGTAGAATGCCGACTAAGTCATGCACAAAGTTTGATTTTGAAATAGATTGCATTAACAAATTCTTGTGTTTCAAATCATTTTATGGATGGTGTTTTGGAATTTTGGGAAATGTTCAGCACACACACAAGATTGTGAATTATGGTTTTGAAAGTGCATGAAATTGTTTTATCACGGGAGTTGCAAACTTTGTTAGAATTTGTCTCATTTCGTTATTTTCCAACGGTTCTTTCGGGTAAGACGATATCCGTGTTTTGTGGTGTTTAAAATGTTGGGCAAGTGACTACGGCTTGTGACTTTAACATTGGAACTCCTCCACATATTTAGAGTTGAGACGGAAAGTTACATTCCACGATGTCTGTATAAAACTATTTGAGTGATTTTGTTAAAATAAGTTTTATTTTACGGCATGTTGAGTCGTGTGGGTTTAATTTCACGAGGTGCATATCTTATTTGTTTATGTGACCATTTGGGGAAATCTTGGAAATCAATTTAAAGAACCCACCTTTTGATATTTTATGAGATTTTAGTCGATATTTTCAAATGATGGAAACGAATTGGTTTTTATCTTTAAGTTTGAAACTTACGCGAGACAGTTGTGTTTTAACAAAAATATATTTGTAAACCGTTTCATCGTTTTGTATGACTAGCCGACGCGCGTAAGATTTGTTGATGAATCCTGTGCCACGACATTTTATGTTGAAAAAGAGAAATTTTGGGGTCAGATGTCGTGGAACTGATTTTGAAATTATGTGCACACTTTTGTCGCACCCGGTGTAAGGTCGAGCGGTTACTTTAAATACATGTCATGAGTCAATTCATACTAGAACCATGACGGTTCATTTTCAAAGAAATTATTTATTTCGCTTTACGTGTTGTGAGTAAACTAAGCTGCAATGAAATGATTTTCAACATGATTTTCATATGTGGGACGAGCGCGTCCATTTTTGCGTAACTACCGACCTGGTAATAGTAGTTTTATTGCTTACGGTCTTTTTGAAATGAAAAAAATCTTGACGTTGAAAATATTTTGTAAACCATTTGGGAAGTGCGCTTATAAGTGTTATGTGTCATTTTGAGAATTTTAAGGGTGTGAGTCCTTTTGGAAAACTCTTTTGTTTAACCCGAGTCGAGTTTGGGACTAATGTTGATTTTAGAGTATTGCTTGCTTAAACTTTATTTAAACACGTTTTTGACCGACTTATGGGTCTAGCAAGTGTAATAACCAGGTATGTTATTGGTTTATTTATAAGGGTTACTTTAAATTAATTTTGTGGAGTTAGAAGTTAAGGGGTAAGTTTTATTTTTAATATGGAAGTGTAGGGGTGTATTTTGCCATATAGAGTAAGTTAAGGGTTTGTTTGGTATTTTTACCAAACTCCACACCACCACCGCCTTATTGCCTCACTTGGAGGAGGTGTCCTCCTAATTGAGTATCTAAACAAATATCCTAAGTATTGTGTGTGTGAATTCGGTTTAGAGAGAGAGAGAGTGAAATCGAAGAAGGGTCAAGAAGAAGAAGAAAGAATCTGATCTCCATAGCTGGGATTTTAGTGTTTATGCAGTAAACTGTTCAAGTGTTCATCTGATTCCTTTCCCTTTTATATATTTAAGTTTTTAGAAGTTTATATTTGGGTTTTAAGTAATTTTAGAAAGGTATATGGGTCTTTAGTTATATTTAGAATGTCAATATGAGTAAAAATCATTTCTGGGTAAATATTGGACTGAAAGTCGTTTTTGCTGAGCTTATTAAAAAAGACGGTGAACAGTAATTTTTCAGGTTTTCGCAACAGTGGGTTGCGAGTTCTGAGGTTTTCGCAACAGTGGGTTGCGAGTTCTGAGGTTTTCGCAACAGTGGGTTGCGAGTTGTGAGGTTTTCACAATAGTGGGTTGCGAGTTCTTTGGTTTTCGCAACAGTGGGTTGCGAAAAGTGAGGAATTCGCAAGCTGTGGGTTGCGAAAAGTGTTAAAATACAGATTTATTAATGAGGTGTATTCTTGTTAATTAACTATTTCATATAGTAAAATTCAAAGATAAAAGTGGGACTTGTTGAAGAGATTTTTGGAGAACTTTTGGAAAAGCATTCAGGTGAGTTTTATTTAAAAACGTTTTTCACTGGAATACATATATATGTAATTTATATCTATATGAAATGGATATGTATGGATTGAGAATGTGATACATAATGTGATTATGTGTTTTTATTGAAATGTTTATATACATGATGGTATACTGTAATTATATGAGTATTCTGCGAGAATACGGGGCCGGGATCAGAGGTGCGGACCGGTGTGTTGCCGAGTTCCGGTAAGCGGACAGGCGTGTTTACTGTAGATGTTGTACAGCAGAGTAAATTGACTAGTTGGCTTGCAACCACTAGTTTGGCCAATTGTGGAGGAATAAGGGGGAATGAGTGGATACGAAACGCAAGTCTTGGTTGGTATTTAATTACGTGTAATATATGTGTGTTTGTATAAAAAGGTTTTATTTAATTGGATTTTTGGCAAGTTTCAACTAACAGGGATTTTCTCACTGGACCATTAGGTCTAACCCTCATTTTTCTGTTTTAAAATATGTATTCCAGGTGGTGGATCGGGTAAGGGCAAGTGAAAAGTTTATGCCGTGGATATCTCTTGTGAAGACTTTTGTGTTGATGACATAACTATGTTTTGAACCCATGACTTTGTTATTAATCAACATGTATTGTATTCCGCGAAAAATTTATACTCGTTTATTTTTATGTTACCTAGACTTTGGGACTGAACGTGTTATATATAATGTATCTTTTGATGATATTATGGCATGAATATATGTTATTTGTATATTTGGAAAGCGGGGTGTTACAAATGGTATCAGAGCCTTAGTTTAAGGGATTTAGGTATAAATATTCGTACCTAGACTTAAACTGCATGTGAAGTAGGATGTCCCTATTATGATAGAACCTGGGGATTGCTAAGTATAAAAGGTAGAAAGAACATCATGTAAGGTAATTTCGAATTACACTTGGCCAGTGTAATTATGTTTTTACAGGTGCATGTTTGAACTAGAATACCTTGTTATATGGGGTATATGCTTATGTGTATATTAACCTTGTTCGAATCTTCAGAATGGCGAGTGGCACTAGACAGAGGATTCGGAGGGGAGGAGGAAATCCGGGTGAAGAAAACACACCAGTAGGAACAGGGGGAAGAGGAGGAGATCGTGATAGAGGCAGAACTGGAGGCAGGACTAGAGGTAGAACTGGAGGTAGAACTGGGGGTGGAATAGGGGGCCGAACCGGGGGAAGAACTCAAGGTACAGAGTTTGTTACGCGAGAAGACCTGACTGCTGAAATGGGAAGGTTACAGGCTAGTATACAAGCAATGATTGAACGATGTCGAAACAGTGAAGCTGATCCACCAGGTCCGGAACAAGAAGTCGAAATGCCAATCACCCCTACTGTCTTACCAATAACGAAGAAGTGTGATTATAAGATGTTTCTTGGTTGCAAACCCCCTACGTATTCAGGAGACCGGGATCCAGTGAAAGCAATGAGGTGGCTGAAGGAAATGGAAGCTATATTCAAGACAAGTAAGTGTGCTGAGGAGGATAGAGTACTGTATGGAACAACAATGTTGAAGGGTGATGCCTTGTATTGGTGGGAGGCTCATATGGAATCCGAAGGAGCAGACATATATTCTACTTTCCCTTGGGAAGAATTTGTTTTAGTTTTCACACAACACTTCTGTCCACAAGCAGCTGTCAGACAACTGGAAGAGGAATTTATGAGTCTGCAACAAGGGAATTTGTCAGTTAGAGACTATACCGCTAGGTTCTTAGAGAAATCTCATTTTGCGGGATATTATGTTGCTACAGAGAAATTGAAGATGGACAGATACATCTACGGGCTCAATTCGGAGGTCAGAAGATTGGTTACTGCAACAAGGCCAGATACCTTTACAGCCGCAGTGGACGCTGCTGAAAATGTGGAACGAGATGACAGAAGAGATGCCAGTGATAGGAGTATGGGGAAAAGAAAATGGAAAGGACCACCTCACGATCCAAAAAAGCCCAGATTTCAGAAGTTCGATAACCGTGCACCTTTCCGACCAATGGAAAGACCTTGTCCGAAGTGCCACCGTGTTCATCAAGGAAACTATCAGAGTGAATCGCGGGTTTGCTATAGGTGTGGGAAGACCGGGCATGTTTCTAAAGATTGTCGCGTTACGCGGTTTTGCTACACATCTAATTCTTCGGATCATCTTCAGCCACATTGTCCGCAAAGAAAAATACAACAGGGTGGATTATCAGGGAAACCAGCAATTGCCAGCCCCGTAATTCCAAGGATAGAACCGCCGAAAGCAAGGGGTCGTACGTTCCAAATGACCGCTAAAGAAGTGGAGGAAACTCCGGATGTGGTTACAGGTATATTTTTCATAAACTCTACACGTGCTAAGGTGTTATTTGATTCTGGTGCAAACCGATCCTTTGTGTCGCCTTCGTTTGCTGCTCACATGCATTTAGAGCCTAAAATGTTAAAACATGCTTTGCTGGTAGACACTGCGAATGATAATCAGGTATCGGTAAAAGAAGTATTTGATGGCTGTGTGATTGATATAGAGGGTTATGGTGTACCAATACGATTGTTTCCTATAGCCTTGATCGAATTTGATGTGGTGGTAGGAATGGATTGGTTAGCTAAGAATCAGGCTAGCATAGTTTGTGATAAGAAGATAATTAATGTTGTTTTACCTGATAAGAGATCAGTGGTGATTTATGGTGATCGTAGCAATCATCAGTCTTGTCTTATTTCTATGATAGAAGCCCGTAAGTGTGTCAGCAAGGGTTGCCCGAGTTACTTAGCCTATGTGATAGATAGTAGGCCTGAAAAGAATAGGTTGGAAGATATTCCTATTGTTAGTGAGTTTCCAGAGGTTTTCCCTGAGGACTTGAATAGTCTCCCTCCTGATAGGCAAGTAGAGTTTGGCATAGACCTGATACCTGGAGCCGCTCCTATTGCTCGTGCACCATACCGACTTGCTCCTCCAGAGATGAAAGAGATGATGACGCAACTTCAAGACCTATCCGATAAAGGCTTCATCAGACCTAGCTCCTCGCCGTGGGGTGCACCAGTGTTGTTTGTGAAAAAGAAAGACAGCTCAATGAGAATGTGTATCGACTACCGGGAACTGAATAAGCGCACGATCAAGAACAAGTATCCGCTTCCTAGAATTGATGATCTCTTCGATCAGTTAGTTGGAGCTTGCTATTTCTCCAAGATTGATCTCAGGTCTGGCTACCATCAGTTGAAGGTTAAAGAAGAAGATGTTTTAAAGACTGCTTTTCGTACGAGGTACGGTCACTACGAGTTCTTAGTAATGCCATTTGGATTGACGAACGCTCCGGCCGCTTTTATGGATCTGATGAATCGGGTATGTACGCCATATCTCGATAAATTTGTAATTGTATTTATCGATGATATACTTATCTATTCCCGATCCAAAGAGGATCACGCACAACATCTTCGTTTGATTTTGGAGTTACTGAAGGAAGAAAAGTTATACGCTAAATTCTCAAAGTGTGAGTTCTGGTTGCGGGAAGTTCAGTTCTTGGGGCATGTTGTTTCAGAGAAAGGCATTCAAGTAGATCCGACGAAAGTGGAAGCGATTGAAAGATGGGAACCGCCGAAGACGCCGACTGAAGTACGTAGTTTTCTGGGTTTAGCTGGGTATTACCGAAAGTTTATAAAGGACTTCTCTCGTATTGCTACACCTCTTACTAAGTTGACTCGAAAGAATCTGAAGTTTGAATGGAAAGCAGAACAGGATGGAGCATTCAGGATACTGAAGGAGAGACTCTGCAGCGCGCCGATTTTAGCATTGCCAGAAGGTTCAGAAGATTTTGTTGTCTACAGTGATGCTTCTAAACTAGGATTAGGATGTGTACTTATGCAGCGTGGGAAGGTGATTGCGTATGCTTCTCGTCAGTTGAAAGATCATGAACGGCAGTACCCTACACACGATATGGAATTAGCAGCAGTGGTGTTCGCGTTGAAGATTTGGAGACATTATCTTTATGGTACCAAATGTCAGATTTTTACTGATCACAAGAGTCTCCAACATCTTTTCGACCAGAAAGAATTGAATATGAGGCAAAGGAGATGGCTGGAATTGGTGAATGATTACGATTGTGAAATTCTCTATCATCCGGGAAAGGCGAATGTGGTGGCCGATGCCTTGAGTCGTCAGGAAAGGAGTGGAACAATAAGAGTTATTTCGTTAAGGGCTGAACTTCTACCGAGTATCTTTGAAGAATTGCAAAAGTGTCAAATAGAAGCGTTTCAAGAAGAACATCTGAAGTCAGAACGATTAGTGAGGTTGTCAGAATTACTAGAAAAAGATGATCGCGGGTTGTTGTGTTTGGGGAGCAGAATTTGGGTGCCTTGTTTGGGTGGGTTACGCGATCGTGTACTACAAGAAGCTCATAAATCTCGTTTCTCTATTCATCCAGGTACGAATAAGATGTATAGAGATTTGAAACAATTTTATTGGTGGCCAGGGATTAAGAGAAGTGTTGCTAAGCATGTGGAAGATTGTAATACGTGCAAGAAGGTAAAGATTGAACATCAAAGGCCGTTTGGTCAGTTGCAGCGATTGGAAATACCGATGTGGAAATGGGAGCAGATTACTACGGACTTCATCACTAAGCTACCAAGGACTTCGAAGGGATTTGATTCTATTTGGGTAATTGTTGACAGATTGACGAAGTCTGCTCATTTCTTACCAATAAAGGAAACTGATTCGATGGAACGCTTAGCCAAATTATATATTGATGAAATAGTAACTCGACATGGGGTTCCAATCTCGATTATTTCTGATCGGGATAGTCGTTTTACTTCGAGATTTTGGAGAAGCTTTCAAAGGGAGATGGGGACGCAGATAAAGTTAAGTACAACATACCATCCTCAAACCGACGGTCAGAGTGAAAGAACAATCCAGACTTTAGAAGATATGCTACGGGCTTGTATAGTTGATTGTGGGGGATCGTGGGATAAACATCTACCGTTGATCGAATTTGCCTACAGCAACAGTTATCATTCCAGCATTCAAGCGGCACCGTTTGAAGTATTGTATGGTAGAAAATGTCGAACGCCTCTATGTTGGAATGAAGTGGGAGAGAAACAATTAGCGGGACCAGAAATAGTTCAGCTAACCGCGGATAAGGTTACTCAGATCCGAGAACGTTTGAAAGTGGCTCAAGACAGACAGAAAAGCTACGCAGATCGACGCCGGAAACCGTTAGAGTTTCAAGTTGGGGATTTCGTGATGTTGAAAGTCTCGCCTTGGAAAGGAGTCATTAGATTTGGAAGGCAAGGTAAACTTAGCCCGAGGTATATTGGACCGTTTGCAATTACAGAAAGAATTGGTGAAGTAGCTTACCGATTGGATCTACCGATAGAGTTAAGCCGTATCCACAACGCGTTTCATGTATCGAACTTTCGGAAATGTTTGGTTACGCCAGATCAGGCTGTCTCTCTACCAGATATTCAAGTTGATGAAAGGTTGAACTACGTGGAGGAACCGGAAGCCATAGTTGATCACAAAGTTAAGGTGTTGCGGAACAAAGAGATCAGGCAAGTGAAAGTTCAGTGGAAACATCATAGAGGTCAGGATGCGACATGGGAATCGGAGTCGGAGATGAGAGCCAAATACCCTCATCTTTTTGCTTGACTGAATTCCGGGACGAAATTCTTTTAAGGGGGAGATGTTGTAATAACCAGGTATGTTATTGGTTTATTTATAAGGGTTACTTTAAATTAATTTTGTGGAGTTAGAAGTTAAGGGGTAACTTTTATTTTTAATATGGAAGTGTAGGGGTGTATTTTGCCATATAGAGTAAGTTAAGGGTTTGTTTGGTATTTTTACCAAACTCCACACCACCACCGCCTTATTGCCTCACTAGGAGGAGGTGTCCTCCTAATTGAGTATCTAAACAAATATCCTAAGTATTGTGTGTGTGAATTCGGTTTAGAGAGAGAGAGAGTGAAATCGAAGAAGGGTCAAGAAGAAGAAGAAAGAATCTGATCTCCATAGCTGGGATTTTAGTGTTTATGCAGTAAACTGTTCAGGTTTTCATCTGATTCCTTTCCCTTTTATATATTTAAGTTTTTAGAAGTTTATATTTGGGTTTTAAGTAATTTTAGAAAGGTATATGGGTCTTTGGTTATATTTAGAATGTCAATATGAGTAAAAATCATTTCTGGGTAAATATTGGACTGAAAGTCGTTTTTGCTGAGTTATTAAAAAAGACGGTGAACAGTAATTTTTCAGGTTTTCGCAACAGTGGGTTGCGAGTTCTGAGGTTTTCGCAACAGTGGGTAGCGAGTTCTTTGGTTTTCGCAACAGTGGGTTGCGAAAAGTGAGGAATTCGCAAGCTGTGGGTTGCGAAAAGTGTTAAAATACAGATTTATTAATGAGGTGTATTCTTGTTAATTAACTATTTCAGATAGTAAAATTCAAAGATAAAAGTGGGACTTGTTGAAGAGATTTTTGGAGAACTTTTGGAAAAGCATTCAGGTGAGTTTTATTTAAAAACGTTTTTCAACTGGAATACATATATATGTGATTTATATCTATATGAAATGGATATGTATGGATTGAGAATGTGATACATAATGTGATTATGTGTTTTTATTGAAATGTTTATATACATTATGGTATACTGTAATTATATGAGTATTCTGCGAGAATACGGGGCCGGGATCCGAGGTGCGGACCGGTGTGTTGTCGGGTTCCGGTAAGCGGACAGGCGTGTTTACTGTAGATGTTGTACAGCAGAGTAAATTGACTAGTTGGCTTGCAACCACTAGTTTGGCCAATTGTGGAGGAATAAGGGGGAATGAGTGGATACGAAACGCAAGTCTTGGTTGGTATTTAATTACGTGTAATATATGTGTGTTTGTATAAAAAGGTTTTATTTAATTGGATTCTTGGCAAGTTTCAACTGACAGGGATTTTCTCATTGGACCATTAGGTCTAACCCTCATTTTTCTGTTTTAAAAATATGTATTCCAGGTGGTGGATCGGGTAAGGGCAAGTGAAAAGTTTATGCCGTGGATATCTCTTGTGAAGACTTTTGTGTTGATGACATAACTATGTTTTGAACCCATGACTTTGTTATTAATCAACATGTATTGTATTCCGCGAAAAATTTGTACTCGTTTATTTTTATGTTACCTAGACTTTGGGACCGAACGTGTTATATATAATGTATCTTTTGATGATATTATGGCATGAATATATGTTATTTGTTCATTTGGAAAGCGGGGTGTTACAGCAAGCGTGGAGCAGTTTGCTCGGTTTTGACTTTGAGATAGTCATGGGTCAATTGCACGTTTTTTTATGGCTCGATGTAGAGTTTTGTTGATGGGTTGTTTTGTTGCACAGTTTTGCACTTATTGCACGTTGAGTATTTACATGTTGGGTGAGTGAGTCATTCTGGGATAGGCATGTTGTTGGTAGACTGTTTTGCATTGGATCCTTGGTCATGTCAGTCAGTCGTTGGTAACGGTCGGTTGGGTATCTCGGGGTGAGACCCCGGTATTCATGTGTTATGACCTTGACTTTCCAGTAGGTACTAAGAGGTCTTGGGCATTTACCTGAGAGGTAGTTCCGATGTGCCGGGCCTTGAGACGTACCTGGTAGGTAGGCGTTAAGGTGTATCTTGATACAGTGTAACTAGGTTTCCTAGAACGAGCGTGGGGGATAAGTAGACGGTGGAAGATTGGGTATTCCACACGTGTTGTCAGTGTAGACCGAATAGTGTCGGTTAAGGGAATGATGCCCTTTGTAATTAAGAGAATAAATGCGCAGTAACCTTTTTGAAGTAAGTAGTATATTTAGGTGTCGACTTTTGGGCTTGAGGTCAAACGCCTTTAGTGTAATCGGAGATTTGTAGTCGATTTTAAATAATTATGGTGATGGTAGTAGTAACCCTGAGATGCTTAATTGTGATGAATGGTTATGGTGGAATGACCTTCGTGGGTGATTATAAATTTACTGGTTTGATGATGCGTGTAAGGTAAGTTTTGGGAGTCTATTAGAACTCGTAGGAGTTAATCGACAGTTAATGGTAGGAATGATCGGATCCGAGTATCCAGTTGGGTATATTGGTAGGCAACTTTAGAATGGTTAGAGCTTGAGATTTGACTCGGGATGTATGGAATATCTAAGGTTGGGAGACAACCGAAGTCGCTTGGCTAGGAATGATTCCAATTGTTGGGGTGTTCTGCCGATCATAATCCCAGTGTCCTAGAAGGAGTACGTTAGTAAGAAAAGTATTCGAGAAGTTTTAGAAGGGGTTTCAAGTGGACTTGGGAACCTGAGGTTGAGATGAGGGAGAACTATCCGGAGCTATTCGTAGGCAGAGACTTCGAGGACGAAGTCTAATCGAAGTGGGGGAGAGTTGTAAAGCCCGTATCCCGGTATGTAATTTCTTTGTATTAATTCTTTTTAAAAAGTTTTATTTAACGTGGTTTCCGTTAACGGGGTTAGACGAATTGGGCCTAATTGTTAAAACTGTCAAACGTTGGTTAGTTTGCAAGAAGAATATAGTTGAGGGATCAAAATTATTTAAGGGCCAAATTGTGATGTATTCGGCCCATGCAAGACCCAAACCGAAATCCATGTTTCTTTGAGGTGTTTGTGTGTTTGTTTCATGACTTAGCCCATGCAATCCCAAACCAAACCCACGTTTAGTTTGAGTGTGTCCTTTCGTGAGTATCAAGCAAGCAAGAAAACCCTTAGGTTTCTCTCTCCCTCACGTTTTCTCTCTCGACCGAGTCTCTTCCCCCCCCCCCCTCGTCGGTTTCGTTTTCTTTGCCGCTGCCGTGTAACCCCACAGCCACCGCCGGCGCTTTTCTGTCGGCGAGAGTTAGAGAGAGAGAGGTGCGGCGAGTGTAAGAAGGTAGCAAGAAAGGGGGAGGAATAGCCGGCGATCGGTTTCTGTGTGGTTACCGTCGTGTCGTCGTCGTCACGAGGTAAGAATTATTCATCCGTTTCTTTCCCTTCGTCGTTTCGATCGCAAAAACCACCCCACCACCGCCGCAGCCATGGCTGCCGGCGGTGTGGCCACCGCCGTACGCCACCGCTGTGCCGGCAGGGGGTGTATGTGCGTGTGGGTGTGCGTGTATGCGGGGGTGTGTGTGGGTAAGTCAGGGTGTGTGTTTTGGTGTGGTTTCGCCGGAAGCTTTTAACCGCCGCCACCGCCAACGGCCGCCACTGCCGGAGTTGGCAGAGGGTGGTGCACGGGCTGCTCAGCCCATTTAATCTTGATCAATAAGTCAAAGCTGGTTCCAGGTCTGAAAGCTTAAGGCATGGCTTAATGGGTTAAGAATTAAGTTAAGCTTTGTTGTCATTTTATGTGAAATACTTAGTTTCTGCCACTGTTTTGTGAAAGCCATAAACTTTTCTAGGAACATCGTATTGGGGTGAAATCAGTGCCAAAATCTCCCATTCTGAGTCTAGTAAGTTTCATATTTACGGAAAAACCAGTTAGGACCATAGCTAGTGTCAAATTGCTGTTTTGTACTGAAAGGTCCTGTTTTTCACTGTGCTGCAAGTCGGTTTTGTAAAATCCATAGTAAATTGTAGAAAAATCGTTAGAGCGCGTGCGATATGTCCCTGGAACCCTAAGACATGGGACTTTGTGATTATGGAATAATATTTCTGGATTTATTAGTTTATAAGGGGTTAAACAGGTCTCGAACAGACCTGTGTTTTTAGAGTAAAAGCTGGATTATGTAATTTATAATTTAGTAGTCGTGGTTTTGGGTTGGGGTTTCACTTTGACTTTTGTTAACACGTAATTAGGTGGGAAAAGGTGAGTGAAGTTGGCCGGCTTGTGTTGCGGTTGCGGATACTTGCGTTGCTTTAAGGTGAGTTCTCTCACTGCGTAGACTAGGAGTTACATATGTGTTGCGTTTGCTCTAGCGTGTTATTGTATGCTTACGTGAACTATTTGTGGTGTGATAGCTAGTTGTAAATTATTTATTATGTGAATGGTGTGTTTTGTGTACACCTCGGTGGGACTGAGGGGCTCGGTGGGACCGATAGCTCGGTGGGACTGAGCTAGTAAGAATATCATATAATGTGGGCTTGGTGGGACCGAGGGCTCGGTGGGACTGAGCTAGTATGGATATCGTTTAATGTGTACTCGGTGGGACCGAGGGCTCGGTGGGACTGAGCTAGTATGGACATCATATAATGTGTACTCGGTGGGACCGAGGGCTCGGTGGGACCGAGGTGTGTGATTACATGTTTAAATCTTGATATGTTATTATACTTGTAATTGTGGTGTTGTTTGCCTACTTGCGAGTAGGGGCGATATATGTGTGATTGCTATCTGCGTAGGTGGTAGAATTCACTAAGCTTCGTGCTTACCCCTTCCCAATATCTTATGTTTTCAGGTGCGAGTAGCAGTCGAGTGTGACGGTACACACTAGCGCAAGGCGAAGGCTGATCGGGTTTCATTTTTAAATGTCGAGATTTAATTTAATAATTTTTCCGCTGCATAAATATTATTTGACGGTTCAAATTAACGACGTTATCTTTATTTGTAATGGGATTTGCTAATTTATGGTTTGTTTATAATGGAAGACATTATTTTTAAAAATTTAAAATTCCTTGTAATTTTTAGGACGTTACAGATGGTAATTCTTCTGATGAGAATACGGTGATTCCATCTCATCGTTCATCACATCCCTTGGTGAACGCTCAGAATCTAGATGATGAGCTCATTCTTCCAAGAGACAAAAAGGAACTAAAGCCAAACAATTATACTCTTGATTTCAACGTTAGAATGGATTATCACTTGATTATGGAAATTCTCAAAGGTCACCCGCTTCGTAGTGCTCTTGAAAAGACACAACAAGTTCCGGAGATCTATCTGCAACAAGTATGGCATACCATTCGGTATGTACCACGAGCTGAGTCTAACAGCTTCTTTACTCTAAAAGTGGATCATTTTGATGCCAAGATTACTCTGAAAAGGTTGTGGACAGTTCTAGATCTTCCTTATACTCCTAATTTTGAGGAAATGGTGTCTGAAGAATATTTGTGCCGGGATATAATGCGTATGGGTTACAATGATCCAGTTCGTGGAGTGCTAACCAGTACGTCAAATTTAAAGAGAAACTATCTACCGCCGATCTATTACACACTATTCAGTGTTGTTAATAGGTGCATGACGTCCAAACACACGGGTGTTGACACGGCCAGTATATCAGTTGTTCGAATGTTCCATGCTATCGTTTTCGACCGCAAGATTGATTTTGCTATAGTTATATGGAATGATATGATCGAGGTGGTCACCGACAAGACGAAGCCATCTAAAGCCAGATCATTTGTACCGTTTCAGTGATATCTTCAGATTATTATTCATTCCATTATGGAGGCTAACCGAGAGATACCGAGACGTGATGGAGTAGTTCTTGATCCAACCAATTATATGAAGTCTCTCCGATTTCCCAAAGGTCTAATCTTTCCTCATATAATGATTTTACCTGAAGCACTACTCACATATGCTGACCAAGAGGCACCATTCTTGAGTGAGTATAGAGAACAGAATGCACTGATGGCCCAGCCAGAGCCGGTAGGGACTACCCAAGGTGCCAACCAATTAGGTGAGAGTGGTGAGGGTCCAGTAGTTAGCGAGCGTGTTCAGGATACTGGGGTACCTGAACAAGGTGTGTTGAGAGGTAAAAGCAATGTAAGGGGAAAAGGAGATGGGGGTGCTCTTGGTCAGTCGTCAAAGATCTTTGAGGACGATGACGATGAGGAAATTCTTGGTTCTGAGGATACTGAAGAAGAATCTGATGATATTGATGCTGATATTGATGATCCAACAAATCTTGTATATACTGCCAATTCGGATGATGCTAATGCTAATGATGAAAAAGAGGATGATAGTTCAGATGATGATGATAACAATGACGATCAAAACATGGATAATCTTGACTTTATGATTGAAAAAGCGGTCACTACTTCTGGTGATGGAGGAGATATAAGGGGAAATGAGGGAGTATTAGTTGAAACAGAAAATGAGGTGAGGTTATGTGAGAAGGAAAAAAAAGATGGTGAGAGTGTGACAGGATCAAAGAAAGTTTTAACTACTGATCCTACCCAAACCGTGTCTAGACGGGTAGCCACATCTACTGTCGGTGCGCGTTCGTCGCCACAAGACATTGAAGAAGCCATAGTGAACCCAGCTATGCAATACACAACCCCACTCAGCCACTCATCAACTTCTCAACAAGTTGATGTTTCAACTTCTCAAAGAGGATCAGCACAAACTCTATCGGCAACACAATCGGTGTTTGCTGGTATTGAAACAGGATGGCAACTGCCCCGACCACCACCTTCATTTGTTCATAGATCGAGTCTAGAGCCTTTTGACTTTACTTCATTTCCTAGGACACGGAGACCGTTCGTCACTTCATCAATGGTGACACAAAACGTTGGAGTTCTTAGTGACCCAACCGGAACGCCCCGAGTGTTACCGCCATTCATTGGTGCTTCATGAGGACCGGGCGGAAGTCCTATCAATGTTAACACCATGCCAGCATTGAACATAGGCCATACAGTCTCTTCGACTGTTATGTCAACCAGTAACCTAAGTGGTCTGGGTGTTAGTCCGTTACAAGCACAACAAATCCGGTCGTTGGTTGGTCCTCCTCCACATAACTTTGTATCTGTGAAGCTACTGGAATTAGCAGTTTCAACTTTGAGCAACTCGTATAAAGCTCACACTATTGAAATGAAAAAGGAGATTAGAAAGTTGTCTCAAGAAGTGAGTAAAGCTGTGAAAGGCAAGGGCGTATCAGAATCATCATCACCTCCACCTGTAACTCAACCAGAATCTCAACCAAACCCAAAGGTATTTCCTAATCTACCTTTACATGAACTCAAATCCCAAGTTCTTACCAGGTTACTAGAACAAGGCAATAACAGTACTCAAGAAGAGGTCGATTTACTTGGTCTTCTTCGTCGCCAAACCGAACAACAAGCCAGTCTACCTAACTAGATTCAATCGCTTCAACAATCCTTACACGACATGACAAATGCTATTTCTTCTGGATTTTCATCGCTTTCTGACAGAATCAAAGTGGTAGAACAACGATGTGGTATTCAAGCCGAAACTACCAAATGGAGGCATGATGATCAAGATCCCGATCATGATCACCATGAGGGGGAGAGAAGTGTAAGACAAAGAGTTGAACAAGCTAGTGGTTCGGGCGTTCAAGTGCCTGAAAATGTGGAAACAACTGTTGAAACGGGTACTGGTAATGTTGGTGGTACTCAAGTGATGGAAAGTGCGGATTTGGGATTTCTGGGTGATATCAATCCTACGGTTGAAAAGCCTGATGGATGTGATAAATGATAATAGAACTGTTTAGGAAAGAATGGCAGATGGATTCATTCAAGATGTTGTTTATGTTGAATCTGATGATGATCCAGAAATTGCTGTTGTAAAGATTAAAGAAGAGATGGATGATGTATTCGATGGTGATAAAGTTCAACCTGATTCTGATTCCAAAAAAGAAAATGATCAACCAGATCCAGTGATACAAGTTCTGGTGATACCTGATATTCCTGAAGGCAAAATCAAAGATCCAGTCTCCGAAGCTGAAATGCGTAATCTTCAGATGTTGGTGGATAGAGAATCACTGATTGTAAGAGGAAATCATCGAACAAGAATTATTACTCCGTTCCAAGAAGATATAAGGGGTGACTTGTTCGTGAAACAGATTCAGCCGATCGACAAGGTAAAATTGTATTCAATTGAAAACTTCCCACGCAAGAATCAGATTGAATACCTGTACATGTTAAACGACAAAGATAAAGCGCTCAGATTTGTCAGAACAGATAAAGAGATTGTAAAAATTGTGAAGATAGAATCGGAGAAGATTCTGAATGTCTTTTACCCAACATTCACAGTATACAGGACAGATGGAAAGGAATGGTCGTTCAGCGAGGACGATTTCAAATCCTTAACATGTGAGGATTTCTTTGCTTTATATGATATTCATGCACGGATGCCAAACAAAGACATTAAAAACTCTGAAGCTTATCAAGCAGTCAAAAGGTTCATGAAAAACTTGATCAAGCTTGCATACTTAACTGAATTTCAAATGGCTTTGGAAAGTAATCAAGTCAGAGTGAATAAAAGAAGACCAAACAGACGTCTTTCAGATATTCAAGGTATTCCTCTGTACATTGTGCTAGAAAAACCAGAGTTTGGGATTGTTTATCACAATGGGCAAAAGAAGAAGAAGTTCTTGAGGCTCATTGAAGTTAACTTGTATTCTGATGGGACACTCTACATGATAAAGATTCGGCTGACTGAAAAGCTAAGACTGGATGAACAGAAAAAGGCGCCTTTGAAGGATAAGGAGAAAGTCTTGATCAACAACGCTTTGAAAGCCATGCAAGATCGACTGGATTATCGGAATTCACTAAGAAGATTTGAGATTATTTTTGGGATCAGAAAGAGATACATTCCACCGGAGCAGCTTAGAGGATAAAGCTTACTTGGCTCACTTGATTACAAAGGGGGAGAATGTTAGTGTTCATTTTATGTTGTATTCAAGTTGAGGGACTAAATATGTAAATTGTAGATCTAGGTATAAAAGGCCTAGATCTCCTTGCTTTTGACAAACACTTTCACTTCTATATCATTTTACTCTCTGTGAGTTTCTCTCTACATTTTGTAACAAGTTCTTGATGATTAATGAGAGATGACCAGATTATATCATAGATCTTGTTTAGATTACTTGTATCTTGGGATCACAAATCCCGTTAAAGTTCAAACGTTTGTCTTAATTATTTTCAGATATTGATTGGCTTTTGATTATGATTAATTATTAGGCCAATTGTTTTAGTTAATTTTATGTTTAAAGTTATTTAAATAATGTATGGATTGCCCCGAAAGAACTTGTGGTTGTTTTTATTTTGTGTTGGAAAATTAAAATGTATTAAATTGCATGGGATGTATTTTTTAATTTAATTTTCTAGATAGGACGAATGTAAATAGATAGAATTATTGTAATTATCTATTTTATCTGAAGACGAAGTTCAAAAAATCGAGACGGAGTCCCTGGAGTTCACCAAGATGGCGAGTGGAAGCTTGAAGATGTCCTTAGTATTGACCGTGGTTGTTGTGTTGGCTCACAACACCACATTAGGGGCAAATCCATATATTATTTGTGGTTGTTTATTTTGTGGTCGTTGCTATCATTTTATGCTTTTATTATTGTTATCATAATTCCAAACAAAATGTTTTATAAAATCAAACAAAAAATAAAATTTTAAATCGGTAATTAAAATATGATATTTTAAATTTGATATGTTTATCAAGAACAACCCGATTTTGATAAAGCTTTTAAAACAAGGGTTTAGAGATAAAATGAATCGTTTTAAAAGAAAAGAATGTATTATAAAAATTAAATCATTTCACAAATGTAAACTATGCGCCGCCCATTTAAGGTACTTGTTAAACTTACAAAAGGTCCAGTATGGTAAGTGCCTAGCCAATCGTATCGGATACTTGTAGTGTGAGACAAGGTGCTAAAATAACAAGATTTAAGTGGAAAGTTGCCTAGCCATTCACTTAAATAGTCGTATTTTGGACGACTGATCCCAATATACCCTAAACTGAGATTTTAGGTGGGATCACGATAAAGGTATGGTTAGTTTACTTGGAAATATCGTAGATAGAGCCTAGCCATCTATGAGGATTTTCAAGGCGTTGTAGTGGGGTTAAACATGCCAACTTTAATATATGATATATTAACAGAACCCCACGACATCTAAGAGTTATGTTGAACATAATTGGATGATGCCTACCTAAATAGCCTAGTTCCATAAAAAGTGCCTAGCCATTTATGGAGATAGGTGAAATATAGATCTTAGCTCAAATTAAAATTAAAGGTTAAATCAATTTGAGATTTTAAAAGAGATACTAAAATTGAACTTATTTTGTAGATGTCTGCTAACGCCTCAAACCAAACAATATGCACAAACGGCCTATCCCAATTCACATTGCAGTCAGTCCTTGAAAAGGACAAACTGAACGGTACGAATTTCGTCGACTGGTTTCGTTTCTTGAGGGTTGTCCTCAAACACGAGAAGAAGTTGTACGTTCTTGAAAGTGCCCCCCCCCCCCCCCCCAAACCCTCCTGCCAGAAATGCTTCAGCTGAGGTCAGGGCTGCTTATGATAAGCATGTCAATGACTCGCTAGATGTTAGCTGCCCGATGCTTGCATCTATGACTCCCGAGCTACTGAGGGATCATGAAGCGATGAATGCATGGGATATGATATCCTCTCTAAAATCTATGTTTCAGATACAAGCTAGGCAAGAGAGGTTTGATACAGTCAGGGCATTGCATGCATGTATGATGACTGAGGGTTCATCAGTCAGTACCCATGTTCTGAGAATGAAAGGGTATATTGACCGATTGACTCGTCTTGGCTACCCACTGGGTCAGGAATTGGCAACCGATATTGTTAGGACCATAAATGTCCTACATAATAGAAAGTTATATAAAGAATTATATAGTTTAATTATAGAGCTTAATTAGTTTAATTAATCTTTTTGTAAAAGCCTTTATTATTAAATGGGCTTAGTTTAGGCTTAATGGGCCATGGGCCTTAGGTTTCAAGCCTAAGTATAAATAGTTTTGTTAACCTAGAATTAGGTTAATCGTTCCTTTACATTGAATTGTAATATTCTCTGAACGATACTTTGAGTGAATACGAGATGGATAACAAGTTGAAATCAACAATTGTTTTTGTTATCGTTTATTGATTCTATTGTTACCTGTCAATCTGGGATTCACACGTGGTATCAGAGCTGAATCGCTGATTTGAAGAATAGACGAAATTGAACGAAAGCGAGAAAAAGCATAAAATTTGTATTGAATTTTATGGAAAACGAAGCGAGTCGTTTTGCCTATTCCCGGAGTTTGAACCGCCGGATCGTCGCGATTTTTTGTCAGTAGCTTCACGACATCTTGTCTACATTCTGAACGGTGGGATTAATCGTTTGAGGTCCAGAAGACACTCGTTTGCTGTTCGTCGTAGTGCAGTAATTTCTTGGGTGAAACGATCATCAATCGGGTTTGCAAACTTCTTTCGTTGATTTAATAATTCGTTTGTCAATTCTCGATTGTTTAATCGTTCTTAATCTGGTGTTTATCTGCGTTTATATCGATTCTCAAAGGTATTAGTTTTTCAATTTAAAAATCAATTCTTGAGTTTTTGGTGTTCTTAAAGTTTTGTGGTGATTATTGAAAAATAGGATATATTCTGCTTAGAAATCGATTTGGGTATGTTTGTGTTTGTGTTTTTGGTCAAAATCTAACCCTACAAGGGTGAAATCAAGCAACCCTAATCGATTTCCAATCGACTTGGACACCACGGCCGCGGTTACCGAAAGATCACTAAGTTTTACCGGGTAAGTCCTCTTAAATCTCTCACATACTTACCCGGGTAAGTTCATCACTTACCGGTCACCACAAGTTACCGGGTAACTCAACGTTCCCGAGTAGCTTACAAACCGGATGAAACCAAGTTTCCGGATGAAACTCCACTTACCGGGTGAATTGGTTGGTCAAATTCATTGGAAGAAATTCTTGGTCAAAGTAGTAGTCTACATTTGTTGAACGTGGTGGAACTTTGTGGTCCACAAAAGGAATTTCTTTGTGAGTTTGATCTACGTGGATCTTGTGGAGAAAACAAATTTTGGATCATTTTGTGGTCTAGTGTATTGCATGGCAGTCAACACAACACAGGTTTCTTGTAGTCAAACATTGCAACTGGCATTGTGTGGAGAAAATCAAACCATCCGGTAAGTCCTAATTTTTGTTGTCCGGTAAGTCACAATTTTTTTTGTTGTTCGGTAACTTCAATTTTACCCGGATACCATCAGTCATCCGGTAAGATGACTTTTATCAGGTAAGTGTGTTCATCCGGTAATCTCATTTGTCCGGTAAGTTTTCTTTGGTGCAAGAAACTCAACCACCTGGTAAGTTTTGGTTGGTATGTTTTGATTAGTAAACCCATTTGACCAACTCTTGAAAGTTTTTCGCTCAAATCTGATCGGTACCCGAGTTACCGCACGTCTCGTGATTAAAAGTTTTAACGAAAGTTGCGATTTATCTTAACGATCGATTTGCAATTTTTTGTGACGTTTCAACTTATTTGCAACGATTTGCAATTATTAGCGACTTTTATTATTTTTTGTGATTTATTTTGTCGTCTTGATCTAACTTGGTTTGTTTATCTTGCAGGTTTCATTCTCGAAGTTTGATTTCGTTCATTCCGATAATAATCAAATTTTAAACTTTGAAAACGAATTTAGTTTTTAAATTTGTTTCTCAAATTTAATTTTTGATTTTCTTCTGCATTTTTCTTCTTCAAAATAACACCGATCAACGATCAATTTTTCAGGTAACAATGGGGCATTGCTTTAATCATGAGTGTAACGAATATAAAAGAATGTATAAAATGAATATCAAGCTAGCAGATGAATCAATCAGCAAGTACGCCAAAGAACTGAAGGAACTGAAATCTCAAATCTGGAATAGTTCTGAGAAGCTGGCTAAAGCAGAAGAAAAGGCAACGATCTTAGAAACTGAGAACACTGAGCTGAAAAAGAAGTTATCTGATTTATCATCACGAGATGATATCAAGGAGACTGAGAAAGAGCAAGCTAGACTATATGAAAAGAATATCAAGCGATCGGATGATTTGTGCAACAAGTACATCAAAGAACTGAAGGAATATAAATCTCAAATCTGGAATAGTTCTGAGAAGCTGGCTAAAGCAGAAGAAAAGGCAACGATCTTAGAAACTGAGAACACTGAGCTGAAAAGGAAGATCTCTGATTTGCCATCACAAGACGAGATAAAGGCACTTGAAGAGAAAGGTAAACTCCTGAACTGTGAAAATCTTGAGCTTAAAAATAAACTAACTACTTTTGAAAAGGTTTTTGAAAAGGAGAAAAAAAGTTTTGCAAAGGAAAAACAATTGCTTATACAAAAGCAATCTGGTTTTTCAACCAAATCTCTTGAAAAGAAGAAGAGTCTTGAGCTTATGTGTTTAAAACATTCAAAACAGATCTCCGATTTTGAAAAAAATTTGATTTTAGAAAGAGATAAGTTTGAAACTGAACGTAAATCTTTTACTAAAAGGAATGGAGAACTTTCTTTGAAAATAACTGATTTGGAGAAAGAATTAGACATTCTAAGCAAAGAGATAGAGAAGAAGAAGGTTGAAGATTTTAGAGCAAAAAGTTTGAAAGATGATTTTGCATTCGAAAGAAAGATTTTTCAGACAGAGGTTTCTAAGCTTACTAAGCAATTATCTGTTTTGTCAACTGACATTATGATAGAAAAGAGGCTAAAATATGATCTCCAAAAGAAGCTAGATATAATGCTTGAGAAGAAAAATGATCTGTTTAACAAAGACAAAGAACTTGAAAACAAAAACTCTGATGTTGAATCACCCAATCTTACTAGTCCAGATACTGTTAATCAGTCTCTTTACGGTGATTCACTTAATTCAGTTTGCTTTTCTAAGACTGCTTCAAGTTCTATCCTCAAAAATGTTTCTTCAAAGACCGACATTAGATCAAATAGCTCTTCAAAAGATCGGATCCGCACCTCTAATCTGTTTCATGACCCTATTATTGACAAATCAGATAATCAAATTTTCAAGAAAGTAAACATGGTTTGGAGAGTTAAAGGATCCGCTCCTACTCCAAAGTCATTCGTCTATGTTAAGAGTGACAAGAGCAACAAAGCTTTCCACGCTAAACCTTTTTTGAAAACTGATCGTGCTTACTCTGTTAATAAGCTGATCAACTTATCTACACAGAAGCTGTGTTGTTCTTATTGTGGAACAAGTGAGTTTGTGAATAAAGATCGTGCTAAGTATTGGTATGGCACTTATAGTATCCCAGGTCCTCATAGGGCATCTAACCAACAAGGATCCATCAAAAGATGGATACCAAAATCCTACTAATCTGTTTTGCAGGAATGTCATGTGCGCTCAGTTCAGAACATTCTTTTCACATGACTGCATTCAAAGGTTATTCCACATTTGAGGGGGAGTACTATGAAAGGTAAGTGAACTTCAACTGAATTCAAAGACCGTGGTAATTCATTCTGAATAACTAACTTGTGTTTGTTATTCTCCAATTTAACTTCCATGATTGCCACGTGTTATGTTTCATTGACTTAGTTATTTCCATGTCTCACATTGTTGATTTTTCGATGGAAATACACTCGTTTGAACTCCTAGTTGTTTTCAAAGTTCGCTATTTCTTGCAAATGATTCCATTCTTATCTGATATAATAATTGTGACTTGTTCTTCAAAATTAAACTTTATGATCATTGTCTCATTTATTGCAAATATTGTGCTTACTGAGTCATTCTGTATAGCCCTTGATTCTGGTTCTTGAAATTTCATATTTCAAATGAACTTCATTTTTATGACTTCTGATCAACTCAGATCAGGACTCGTTCTTAAATGCTTTGACTTCTAAATATTTCAGTTTAGAACTCGTATTTCACTATTCACTAAACTGATTTACTCGATGCATGAAAGGAGTGTTAGGAATTACATCGTTTCTATGGTCTATCAAGAACCGGAAGAACCTACCCAAGAAACACATCCCTTAGAGACAACAGTGAGGGGTCTAGATTGATAGATGAGTTTGGAGTGAAAAACAAATATGGTGAGGCTGTGACAGGACTTAAAAGAATTATTGGTCCTTACCAAACCGAGTCAGTTATCCGGGTAACCACACAATCTATTCATTCTCGTTCTTTGGAGATGAATATTGAAACAGACATGGACGCAGTGTCGATAACTCGTGTCACCTCACCTAGCCACTCAAGTATCTCTCAAAAGATGCTTGTTTCATAAATGAACGGAGATTTAGCACATAACCTATCTATTCCTCACTCGGAGGTCTTAGATATTGAAAAAGGAAGACATCAGCTCCGGTCTCCGAACTTAAATCTAATCACTGTGTCAATTGATTTTAACTTGTGTCCCAGGTTAAATCAATATTTGAGCCTAACAGATATAATTTATTTCTTTCACACAAGCACGAGTCTTTGTGATTCCAATCGCATATCTTTGTGATACTGCCAGAACAGTTTGAGAAGTAATTTTTAAATTTACTTCAGTGATAACTGGAAGTCCTATCAGAGATACCCCATTGCCAACTCTGAACATAGGCCACACAATTTTTTAAATTGTTGTGATAACAGTTACTAACGTGTTTCTGTGTTAGTTGATTACCCCATTCTGGTTACTTAATGTTTTGATCTGGATTTTTTTTGCTACTCGTCACTATTGTCTTTGAACATACATGATGCTCCGGATGCTCCTACTCATCATGAGGGGGAGAAAGGGTACAGATTCAAAGACACCGTTGAGGGGGAGTTAGCAAAAGCCGAGGGGGAGTAACCGTTGTTTGTCAGTTTCGAGCAGTTCCGAGATTTTATCAAAGCGAAAAGTCTTCAAAGTGTTAACAAGTGGTCATATCTTCTCGTTCTTATCTAGTGGTGTTCGCAAAAATCATTTCCTCCATCGAGCATATTGATTCTACAAGTTCTTTTAAAGCTGAAAGCAAATTCAAGAGCTTTATTCGCTTTATTCAAGGGGGAGCGTCGAAAGACATGAAGACAAGCAACACCGAAGTGTTTCAATGATTCAAAAAGAAGAGAAGATCAACACTTGAGGATTTCAAGACCGTTTTTTTCTTTATATAACTTTAGGGGGAGATTGTTAGGACCATAAATGTCCTACATAATAGAAAGTTATATAAATAATTATATAGTTTAATTATAGAGCTTAATTAGTTTAATTAATCTTTTTGTAAAAGCCTTTATTATTAAATGGGCTTAGTTTATGCTTAATGGGCCATGGGCCTTAGGTTTCAAGCCTAAGTATAAATAGTTTTGTTAACCTAGAATTAGGTTAATCGTTCCTTTACGTTGAATTGTAATATTCTCTGAATGATACTTTGAGTGAATACGAGATGGATGACAAGTTGAAATCAACAATTGTTCTTGTTATCGTTTATTGATTCTATTGTTACCTATCAATCAGGGATTCACAGATATGGTTCTCAATTCTTTGCCCAAATCATATGACCAGTTCGTGTTGAACTACAATATGAATGGTTTGGAGAAAACTCTCATAGAGCTTCACGGCATGCTTAAAACTGCTGAGAGAAATATGAAATCCAAGTTGGATTTATCCAAACCAAAACAAGTCTTGATGATCAGACCTAATAGTGGGATAAGCAAGAAAAGGAAGGGGGTTTCCAAGGGTAAAGGAAATGATGGAAGCTCCAACAAACAAAAGGGCAAAGAAAAGATTCCAGAAGAAGCAGTTTGCTTCCACTGCAACCAGAAGGGGCACTGGAAGTGAAACTGCCCAGCCTTATTGGCAGAAATGAAGAAGCAGAAGGCCAATGGAGCCGGACCTTCAGGTATGTTTACCATTGATTTGTTCACTTCTGACTCTGATTCCCGGGTATTGGATACTGGGTGTGGTACTCATATTTGTACTACTTTTCAGGGCCTAAGAAGTGAAGAGAAATTGAAACCAGGCCATAAGGAGCTTAGAATGGGTAATGGAGCTAAGGTAGCTGCTATTGCTCAAGGAACATATGACATGAAGATGCCTAATGGTCTTACTTTAGCACTTAGCAAGTGTTTATATGTACCTAACATTACTAGGAATATCGTTTCTTTTTCTCAATTGCTGCAAACTGGATTTATGTTTACTTTCAGTAATAATTCAATTTCAACTTATCTTGACAATGTTTTGTATTTTGTGGCTAAGCCACATAATGGTATTTATGAAATTGATATGCAAAATAGTTGTGATTCTGAATCAATGTATAATATAAACAATAAACGAATTAAGCGGGGCTTAAACCAGACCTACTTGTGGCATTGTCGTCTTGGACACATTAACAAGAAACGCATAGCCAAACTCTAGGCGGACGGAGTATTGGAATCATGTGATGATTCATATGATGTATGTGAGTCTTGCTTAATGAGTAAGATGACAAAGGCGCCTTTTAAAGGCCAACCCGAAAGGGCAACAAAACTGTTAGGGATTATACACAGCGATGTGTGTGGGCCCTTTAGTTCAACCACAAGAAATGGCCATCTATACTTCATTACTTTTACTGATGACTTTAGTAGATATGGGTGTGTTTACCTAATGAAAAACAAGTATGAAAGCTTTGAGTACTTCAAAGAGTTTCAGAATGAAGTAGAGAATCAACTTGGCAAAAAGATAAAAACACTTTGATCGGATCGAGGTCGAGAATACCTAAGCCAAGAGTTTATTGACCATCTAAGAGATAATGGGATAGTATCTCAATTAACTCCTCCAGGAACAACGCAACATAACGGTGTATCCAAAAGGAGGAATAGAACCTTGTTGGACATGGTTCGCTCTATGATGAGTCGTACCACTCCGCCTAAAAGTTTCTGGGGTTATGCCCTAGAAACAACTGCCCAATACTAAATAATGCGCCAACCATAAGGACCAATAAGATCCCTTATGAATTATGGACTGGGAAGATCCAAAAACTATCATACATGAGAATATGGGGTTGTGAAGCTTATGTTAAGCGAGAAGCTTCTGGGAAGCTCGATTCAAGGTCTGAAAAATGCATATTTGTAGGATATCCAAAAGAGACAAATGGATATTATTTCTACAAACCCATCGAGAACAAAGTTTTTGTTGCGCCCCGCGGTGAGTTTTTAGAAAATGATTTTCTATCAAGAACCGCATCGGGGGGTTCGGTAGATCTTAAAGAAATTCGAGAATCACAAGATGAAATAATGGTTGATACTGACAATCAACATGATGCTGAACCTCAACAAGTTGTTAAAGATAATGACGAGATACAAACAATCCGAAGATCAGGTAGGAATCATCAGGAGCCTGAAAGATATGGTTATCTTATTAGCAATGACGATACGGTTCATGATGAACCTGTAACCTACCAGGAAGTCGTATCAGGTTTGGAATCTGAAAAATGGCAAGATGCCATGTGTCACACCCCGCTAAAGCGGAAATACGGGGTGTCACAGCTCAAGGTTTCATTGCGTAAGGTAGAAGACAACACACAATCATTATATCATAAAAAAAAGTTTACAAAAGTATATCTTGTTCAAAAATACAAATTTGTCCAAAAACATAAATTGACATGATAAAGAAAAAGTGTTGGATGCCGCTACTTGTGGTGCCTTCTAAAGTTCCAACCTTACTTGCTATTTCCTGAAAAGCATGTAAATGAGAGGGTCAACTATTGAATAGTTGGTGAGTTCAAAGGTTTTCGGTATGCATAACAGTTTTAATGCATCTTTGTAAGTCCGCACAGTGGATAAAGAATTCGGTTGTAGTTTAAAGGCATCCTTGTAAATCCGCACAGTGGATAAAGAATTCGGTTGTCAACATGCGCAAGGTATAATATTGTATGCAAAATGTTAAAGCCATGAGCCCACTACCCAAACCTAGTGACTGCACACGCCCCAAAAACACATGTTCCTCACAAACATGATAAAGAAGACGGTAACTATGCACTCGCGAGGTGAGTGGGGTGTCAACCAAATAACGTTATCCATAATATACCAACGGCTCGCACAATGAGCTAATGGGTAATGGGTAATGAGCTAATGTCAAAATGCCTTTGTTGTGATTAAAAATTATAAGTTATAAGGAATTAACTGAAGTTAGTATTCAATACATAAATACATTATACATGTTAGATTGAAGTTACCGCAATTTCGCCATAACGAGTGACGAAAAGGGACTAAAATTAAAAGTTATATATAGTATATATATACCGCAATTTCATCACAAGAAATGATGAAAAGGGTTCAAAATGCAAAGTTAAAATATATAAAATGCATATACATATGGTATGTAGGTTATATTAACTTAAATATGTTAGTATCACTGCAATTTCATCACAAGAAGTGATGAAAAGGGTCTAAGAGTTAGTTTTTAACTATAGTAAGAAAATTATCATTTGCTGTCCAGAATTTATTGTCATTTTCTGTCCAAATTCCGATGTCCTCCAATGTTCCTTTAGTCATGAAATTTTTACTCGATTTAATATATTGAGTTAGGAAACTTTTGGCATAAAACCATAATTTTTGGATGTATATAAGTCCATCAAAACAGTCTATAATCAGGTATATGACAGAAAGTTTGGCTGTTTGCGCACTTGTTTTGTAAGCACTGTTTGGGGGTCGAAATCTTAATATTTTCCAGTGATTCCAGTTGGGTTTGAATCCTAACACATAAAATTTAATTTCAGAAAAATGTCACCTTATTTGGATAATTTTTGAGTGAGATATGGTCTTGAAAAGTCAGTGGACAATTCTGACAGATTGCTGTTGAAAATCTTCTTTAAATAAATGCATCATTTCCATTGGTTCTTTATAGGATTTTATTCTTTTTGCTTGACCACGATTTTGACACATCAAATCCAACATTTTCAGATGAAAAACTTTCTTTTAACTTACACAAGCTACATGCATGCAAACTAGACAAGTTATCTTGCCAAAACATTTCAAAAATTGATCCTTTTGAACTTTTTGTGAAGTTTCATTTTAATTCCACCTTTTAGCTTGATTTTTGCTACCTAAATGAAATGTTTAGCCCACATGTATGAAGTTTAAAGTAGGTACTTTGATATATAACATGGTTTCATGCATCCTTTGAAGAATCTATGTAAGAAAATGTTTGTATAAAACATGCAAGTATACTAGAACCTTCAAAAGTTCTTTCTTTGATCATTAACTTTGGTTTGATCATGGATTCATCACCATTTTAATAACATGCAAAGTGTTATGGTGACAAATCTACAAACATTAAGATTCAAAGATATGTTTAGCAAAAACATGTAAAACTAGTGTAGAAGTAGAAGAAAACTTAGAAAAAAAGAAAGAAACAATAACAAGGAAATGTGTAGGCTTTGCTCTACATATGAGTTTACCTTAAGATTCTTGAGTACTTGAAGTTTCTTGAGGTTAAAAGGCTGGAGTTTGAGGTGTTTTTAGAAGGGATTCGTAGAGAGAAAAGAGAGAGTTTTGAGAGAAGAAGAGAGAATTTCTCTAGAGAGAAAAGTTTGAAAGAGAGAGATGAGAGAATGAGTTTGAAAATGAAGTAAAAATTGAAGTGAGAGGGGGGATAGGGAAGGGGTGGCCGACCTTGGGAGAGGGGAGAGGGAGGTGGAGTGTAATAATTAGGTATCATCTCATTGGACCCCCAAAATGTATTTTTTTTTGTTTTTGAATAATTTGAAATTAACAAGTATTTAATTTGATTGTGTTATTATTAATAACACTAGTTTTATTTTACTAATATGATTTTGCAAAGTATATATATATATATATATATATATATATATATATATATATATATGTACTTAGCATATTTTAAATTGGCATTTTATGAGATTTATGGATAATTCACTTATTTAGGCAAATGCTAGGCAAAGTTCTCAAATTTTCCTAACAACGTCGTTTTTACTGCTAAATTCGAATGTGTTGTCTAAAATATGAATAACTGAAATGTTCAGTACAAATCTAACCTGAAACGTAAATTTGACGGTTGTCACAGTCTCCCCCGGTTAAAAGAATTTCGTCCCGAAATTCAAGAACTTTCAGCATTAACCGGATTCTTAGCAAAGAGGTGAGGATACTTATGTTTCATGTAGTCCTCTCGTTCCCATGTATACTCAGGCCCGCGCCTTGTGTTCCAATGAACTTTCACGATCGTAATTTTCTTGCGTTTCAGACACTTAACTTCTCTATCAAGAATCTCAATTGGTTCTTCTAGGATGTGCAGCTTATCATCAATTTGGACTTCTTCTAGGGGTATGATTAATGAGTCGTCAGCTAGACATTTCTTGAGGTTCAACACGTGAAACGTATCATGGATGGCACTTAGCTCTTTAGGCAAATTGAGTCTATATGCTACTGGACCAATCCTTTCGGAGATCTCAAATGGTCCGACGTACCTTGGGCTCAATTTTCCTCTTTTCCCAAATTGTACTATTCCTTTCCATGGAGATACTTTTAGAAGCACTTTATCCCCAACTTGGAATTCTAAAGGCTTCCGACGATTATCCGAATAACTTTTCTGACGATCTCTGGATGCTTTAAGTCTATCTCTAATGATTGCAATCTTGTCGGTAGTTTCTTGCACAATATCGGGTCTAGATAGCTGTCTATCTCCAATTTCTAACCAACAAAGGGGTGAACAACACTTGCATCCATACAAGGCTTCATATGGCGCACACTGAATACTGGTGTGATAGCTATTGTTATAAGAAAACTCGACCAATGGCAAGTGATTATCCCAACTTCCTCCGAAGTCTAACACGCATGCCCGAAGCATGTCTTCTAACGTTTGTATAGTCCGTTCACTTTGCCCATCCGTTTGAGGATGGTAGGCAGTGCTCAAATTCAATTGCGTACCCAATGCTTTCTGAAGCGACTGCCAAAACCGTGACGTGAAACGGCTATCTCTATCTGAAATGATGGAAATTGGTACTCCATGACGTGTAACGATTTCGTTGATGTAGATCTGAGCAAGCTTTTCCATCTTATAATCTTCCCGAATTGGTAGGAAATGTGCAGACTTCGTGAATCGATCTACTATAACCCAAATCGAGTCGTGCCCTTTGGCGGTCTTCGGGAGTTTGGTTATGAAATCCATGGTTATTTGTTCCCATTTCCACTGGGGAATCTCTGGTTGTTGTAGCAGACCAGATGGCTTTTGATATACAGCTTTGACCTTTGAGCAAGTTAAACATTTCCCTACGTACAAGGCAATATCTTTCTTCATTCCTGGCCACCAATAATATTCCCTTAAGTCCTTGTACATCTTATCCGCTCCTGGATGAATTGAATATCTAGACGTGTGAGCTTCATCCAGAATCGTTTTCCGTACGTTGTTAGCTTTTGGAATCCAAACTCTGTCCTTGAAATAACGTACTCCATCAACCTTAGTTTCAAATCGATTTTCTATACCATGAAGGGTCTCGTCCTTCAAGTTTTCCGTTTTCATTGCTTCGACCTGAGCTTCAAGAATTCGAGTCTTTAAACTTGTTTGTACAAGAGCTCCCATTGCTCGTATACGTGAAGGTTTTACCCTTTCCTTCCTACTCAGGGCATCGGCTACTACATTGGCCTTACCTGGATGATAACGAATTTCACAATCGTAGTCACTAAGTAGTTCTACCCATCTCCTTTGTCTCATGTTGAGCATTTTCTGGTCTAGGATATGCTGAAGACTCTTATGGTCCGTGAAAACAGTGCATTTAGTGCCGTACAAATAATGTTTCCAAATCTTTAAAGCGATTACCACGACGATTACCACAGCAAGAAGCTCCAAGTCGTGTGTGGTATAGTTCTTCTCATGAACCTTTAGTTGTCGCGAGGCGTACGCTATAACCTTGTCCTTTTGCATCAATACACAACCCAAACCTTGATGCGATGCGTCACAATACACCAGAAAGTCATCGGTTCCTTCCGGTAGAGCTAGAATTGGTGCATTGCACAGCTTTTTCTTAAATAGCTGGAACGCCTCTCTTGCGGTTCTCCCCAAATGAATTTCCTATCCTTTTGGGTTATTGCTGTGAGTGGTTTAGCAATTTTTGAGAAGTTCTCGATGAATCGCCTATAATAACCCGCCAATCCCAGAAATTGACGAATTTCTGTTGGGGTCTTAGGGGCTTCCCAATTCTTAACGGCTTCCACTTTAGCCGGATCCACGTGAAGTCCCTTCTCTCCAATCACGTGACCAAGAAAGTGTACTTCTCTAATCCAAAATTCGCACTTAGAGAATTTGGCGTACAGTTTCTGTTCCTTGAGAAGTTATAGAATTACTCTTAAATGCTGCTCGTGATCCTCCTTACTTCGAGAGTAGATCAAAATGTCATCGATAAACACGATCACAAACTTGTCAAGGAATGGTCTGCATACCCCGTTCATTAAATCAATGAACACAGCTGGTGCATTCGTTAACCCGAAAGGCATAACCAAAAACTCGTAGTGTCCATATCGAGTCCTAACAGCTGTCTTAGGAATGTCCTCCTCACGGACTCTTAACTGGTGATAACCTGATCGAAGATCAATCTTTGAGAAATAAGTTGCACCTTGCAACTGGTCGAATAAATCATCTATTCGAGGAAGAGGATATCGATTCTTGATCGTCAACTTGTTCAGCTCCTTATAATCGATGCACATTCGAAACGATCCATCCTTTTTCTTGACGAACAGGACTGGGGCTCCCCAAGGTGAGGAACTTGGTCTAATGAATTCCTTGTCCAGAAGTTCTTGAAGTTGACTTGACAACTCTTGCATTTTGGTAGGGGCTAAACAATACGGTGCCTTAGCTACAGGTGCTGCTCCGGGTATGAGGTTAATTTGAAATTCGACTTGTCTAAACGGGGGAAGTCCAGGCAAATCATCTGGGAACACTTCTGGGTGATCCTTCACCACAGGAATATCTTGGATTCGCCGTTTCTCGGACTTCTTCTCAACTACGTGTGCCAAAAATGCAACGCACTTCTTCCTCAAATACTTATGAACCTTCACACTTGACACTATCTCTAGGCTCCTTCCAACTCTGTTCCCTTGTACAACGAGGGTTTCTCCGTCTTGCAAAGGTATCCTAACTGCCTTATCAAAACAACAAATCTCCGCTCGATTCTTGGATAACCAGTAAAATAAGATCAACGCTAAACAATTTATCGGCTAGATTCAAGGTACAATCTAAAATTACATCTTTAGCCTCAAATTTATGACCATTAGCAACCACAATAATATAAGCATTCGACATTCTCCTAGATTCCAAGTTAATTAGTGGCCTAAATTCTAATCAAACAAAACTCCTGTCCGCTCCAGTGTCAAATAATACTGATGCATAGTGGTTGTTTAGAAGAAACGTACCTGTCACCACATTGGGGTCGCGACGTGCTTCGTCAGCTCCAATGACAAATGCCCGTCCTCGAGCTTGGCCTCCTTGATTCCCTTGATTGCATTGCCTTGCCTGGTTCCCATTATTATTATTGTTCAGCCTCCTACCCAATCTCAGGCACGTATTCCGTAAGTGATCCTGACTTCCGCACTCGAAGCATGCCCTTCTCCCGTCATTGAGACCCTTTTCCATCCTACAGAACTTGGTGAGATGACCTGGCCGCTTACAATTGTCACAAACGGGGCAGGCTCCCTCATGATGAAGGTTGCATTTGTTGCATTTTGGGAGTGGACCCTTGTATTGTCCTGGGTCCTGAGTCTTTACTCCGAAGTTTCTCACCACTTTCCGATCCTTGCTTGCACTACCAAAGACTTTCGTTCCTGACTAATACTCTGGCTTCCTCTTATTGCTGGCACTTATCGACGTCAGAGTTCCCACTCTTACCGCATCGTTCGTTAAAGTTGTTTCCAAGGCCACAACCGATTGAATTGTGGTCAGGTTTGCCGAGGTGACCATTCCTCGTATCTCCGACGCTAATCCCCATAAGTATCGGTCGATTCTCTTGCTCTCGGGAGTAACCATATGATGTACTAGTTTTGCGAGTTCGTGGAAACGAGCCGTGTATCGGTCTATGTCAGCTCCGACCATGGCGTGATCCCAGAATTCAGCTTCTAGCTTCTGAATTTCACTCTTGGGGCAGTACTCCTCAATGAGTAATTTCTTAAACTCCTCCCATGAAAGTCTGTAAGCATTCTCTCTTCCACGGGTTTGAACCTGAATGTTCCACCAGGTCAGTGCCCTGCCTTGGAGTTGACATGCCGCATATTCCACCTTGCGGTCCTCCGAGCACTTGCTAATATGGAGTACCGACTCCATGCTATCAAACCAAGAAAGCAATCCTACGGCACCTTCCTTACCGTATAATTCCTTGGGCTTACAGGACATGAAGGACTTCTAGTTGCACCTGGTGCTGTTACTGCCTGGATTTCCTCCCCTACCCCCTTCATTCCCTCGATCAGTATTAATGCCGGCGGTTACTTGTGTGACTATACTGGGTATTGCTTCTTGTATGCGTTGTGCTATGATCCGTGCAATGTCGGGCGTTTGGTCTTCAGGAGTATCTCCCGTGCGGCGTGTAGATCTCCTTGGAGGCATGATTCTAAAACACATTTGCAAATATTGATTTGGCTAAAAATTTTGTACAAATTCTTGAACCGGTATTTTCCAAAGGTTTACACTATTACTTGAATTTCGAAATAGTAAAGTTAAGTATAAGATAAACAGATAGGTTGATCGAAAGTTCGCATTTCATCCAATGGTTTCCATTCATATTTCTAGCAAATGCCGACATTACAAAACTTCTGATGTTTATCATACATCAGTATCATGTTGTTTGAAAAGTAATAAAACCCGAATACTTAAAATGCATGAATTGGAAATGACAAGTAAAGAAAATGTTTTTCAAAAGTTCCTCCCAACACGCTACAACCCATCCACCGTCGTATCAGTACTATCCCAAGTATGCACCAATCAGAATCAAAAGCACCAACAACAATAGCACCATCCCCACAACCAAACATGCTGATTCTGCCCTCATTGCCATTCTTCTAGCCGTTCTTGCACCTTCTAGAGTCTGAGTCGAAACGAGGGACAATTGGTGTGTTAGCTCCACCAGTTCTGTTAAGACCTGACCTTGGTGAGCCACCATCACCTGACAACCGTGTAGCTCGGTCGTCATCACCCTTATGTGCTGATCCCTTGCCCAAGTCAAACCAGACACTTGCCCGATTGGCACGCCGGTGGCCATATGTTGCGGCTTCGGTGCCTCCGGTCGCTCCGTCCTAAACGTCACCCGTCTAGGGATTGGGACGCTTTTTCTCGCCGTTTGCCTAACACGAGGCCCTCCAAGGTTTGGTTGTACAATTATCGGAGTTGGTCGCGGTAGTACCGAGGTCAGTGACACTCTCGGTTCGTCGCAAGGATCTCGTTCGCTTGACACTTCTTGCTCCGATTCGGTGCTCCTAGAATTTTCATCTTCCCGGATGCTCGGTGGGTTGACTCGAGGTCGACTAATGACGTAACCCGATGCATCGGCCGAGTAAGAGGAGAGAGTGTGGGATGATGATAATGACATAGTGAAATTGAGGCAAAAGTATACTTTGTTACTAATCGCACAAGTGTAATGTCTATTCTATGCAATGTCTACGCACTATGCATGCTACTAGAGAGTGCAAGTAAAAATTGACATACTCCTACTATAACTATTTCTAGTCTCGCAATAACCTTCCTTAATCGAACATAGGTGATCAAGCTATGTTTATATAAAGTCTGTTAATACCATTCTAGACTTAGTTATACTAGTAGTAGGTTCAGTTGTTTTCATGTCAGTTTTGGATTTTGGTTATAGTTGGGTTTTTCCAATGAAAGACCGGTATTCTCTATAACCTACGGCTCTGATACCATTTCTGTCACACCCTGCTAAAGCGGAAATACGGGGTGTCACAGCTCAAGGTTTCATTGCGTAAGGTAGAAGACAACACATAATCATCATATCATAAAAAAAGTTTACAAAAGTACATCTTGTTCCAAAATACAAATTTGTCCAAAAACATAAATTGACATGATAAAGAAAAAGTGTTGGATGCCGCTACTTGTGGTGCCTTCTAAAGTTCCAACCTTACTTGCTATTTCCTGAAAAGCATGTAAATGAGAGGGTCAACTATTCAATAGTTGGTGAGTTCACAGGTTTTCGGTATGCATAACAGTTTTAATGCATCTTTGTAAGTCCACACAGTGGATAAAGAATTCGGTTGTAGTTTAAAGGCATCCTTGTAAATCCGCACAGTGGATAAAGAATTCGGTTTGCAACATGCGCAAGGTATAATATTGTATGCAAAATGTTAAAGCCATGAGACCACTACCCAAACCTAGTGACTGCACACGCCCCAAAGACACATGTTCCTCACAAACATGATAAAGAAGACGGTAACTATGCACTCGCGAGGTGAGTGGGGTGTCAACCAAATAACGTTATCCATAATATACCAACGGCTCGCACAATGAGCTAATGGGTAATGTAAGTTTGAACCGGGGACTTAAAATGAATGTGAAACTCAGAATCAACTAACATAAGCATATATACCATAGCGCATAAAAATTCGTAGCAATATGAATCATTTTGAGTAAATAGTACAACCGATGCGTAATGAAATCGTAACATGCTTTTCACCCTAAAAGTATAAAATAGTAAAAAGGGGCTGTGAAAACTCACAATGATAAGCGAAGCTGTTTCCAAGAGGTTCACAATGCAACTCGTAAAACGATCCTACTTCGATCCTACGAACGTAAGGACACTAGTAAGATTCTATGCTTAAACCTTAGGTCTTGATAACGCTTAGTTACCCAAATCATCATAAAATGCCTTTGTTGTGATTAAAAATTATAAGTTATAAGGAATTAATTGAAGTTAGTATTCAATACATAAATACATTATACATGTTAGATTGAAGTTACCGCAATTTCGCCATAACGAGTGACGAAAAAGGTCTAAAATTAAAAGTTATATATAGTATATATATATATATATATATATATATATATATATATATATATATATATATATATATATATACCGCAATTTCATCACAAGAAATGATGAAAAGGGTTCAAAATGCAAAGTTAAAATATGTAAAATGCATATACATATGGTATGTAGGTTATATTAACTTAAATATGTTAGTATCACTGCAATTTCATCACAAGAAGTGATGAAAAGGGTCTAAGAGGTGATGATAAGGGTCTAAGAGTTAGTTTTTAACTATAGTAAGAAAATTATCATTTGTTGTCCAGAATTTATTGTCATTTTCTGTCCAAATTCCGATGTCCTCCAATGTTCCTTTAGTCATGAAATTTTTACTCGATTTAATATATTGAGTTAGGAAACTTTTGGCATAAAACCATAATTTTTGGATGTATATAAGTCCATCATAACAGTCTATAATCAGGTATATGACAGAAAGTTTGGCTGTTTGCGCACTTGTTTTGTAAGCTCTGTTTGGGGGTCGAAATCTTAATATTTTCCAGTGATTCCAGTTGGGTTTGAATCCTAACACATAAAATTTAATTTCAGAAAAATTTCACCTTATTTGGATAATGTTTGTGTGAGATATGGTCTTGAAAAGTCAGTGGAAAATTCTGACAGATTGCTGTTGAAAATCTTCTTTAAATAAATGCATCATTTCCATTGGTTCTTTATAGGATTTTATTCTTTTTGCTTGACCACGATTTTGACACATCAAATCCAACATTTTCAGATGAAAAACTTTCTTTTAACTTACACAAGCTACATGCATGCAAACTAGACAAGTTATCTTGCCAAAACATTTCAAAAATTGATCCTTTTGAACTTTTTGTGAAGTTTCATTTTAATTCCACCTTTTAGCTTGATTTTTGCTACCTAAATGAAATGTTTAGCCCACATGTATGAAGTTTAAAGTAGGTAATTTGATATATAACATGGTTTCATGCATCCTTTGAAGAATCTATGTAAGAAAATGTTTGTATAAAACATGCAAGTATACTAGAACCTTCAAAAGTTCTTTCTTTGATCATTAACTTTGGTTTGATCATGGATTCATCACCTTTTTAATAACATGCAAAGTGTTATGGTGACGAATTTACAAACATTAAGATTCAAAGATATGTTTAGCAAAAACAACATGTAAAACTAGTGTAGAAGTAGAAGAAAACTTAGAAGAAAAGAAATAAACAATAACAAGGAAATGTGTAGGCTTTGCTCTACATATGAGTTTACCTTAAGATTCTTGAGTACTTGAAGTTTCTTGAGGTTAAAAGGCTGGAGTGTGAGGTGTTTTAAGAAGGGATTCTTAGAGAGAAAAGAGAGAGTATTTTGAGAGAAGAAGAGAGAATTTCTCTAGAGAGAAACATTTGAGAGAGAGAGATGAGAGAATGAGTTTGAAAATGAAGTAAAAATTGAAGCGAGGGGGGGGGGATAGGGAAGGGGTGGCCGGCCTTGGGAGAGGGGAGAGGGAGGTGGAGTATAATAATTAGGTATCATCTCATTTGACCCCCAAATATGGCAAATGAATGTTAAAACCGCGTTCCTTAACTGAACTTTGAGCGAGGACGTGTACATGGTACAACCAGATGGTTTTAAGCATCCAAAGTTCCCTGAAAAGATATGCAAATTGCAAAGGTCTATTTATGGACTGAATCAAGCATGTCGTAGCTGGAATCTCGCTTTGATCAGAAAGTCAAGGAATTTGGTTTCTTAAAGAATGAAGATGAACCTTGTGTATACAAGAAGGTCAGTGGGAGCATAATAGTATTTTTGATCCTATATGTTGATGATATTTTGATCATCGGTAATAACATGCCTACTCTTGAAGGTGTAAAAGACTGGTTAGGGAAGTGTTTTGCGATGAAGGATCTACGAGAAGCAGCTTATATCCTTGGTATAAAGATCTATCATGATAGATCGAAGCGCTTAATTGGATTAAGCTAGAGTACATGTATTGACAAGATCTTGAGACGCTTCAAGATGGACGGTTCCAAGAGAGGAAACTTGCCAATGGTACATGGTATACATCTGAGCAAGGCTCAGAGTCCTAGTTCTAAACAGGACGTGAACCGCATGAAGGGTGTTCCCTATGCTTCTGACATCGGTTCACTTATGTACACCATGTTATGTACTAGATCGGATGTCTCGTATGCCCTAAGCATGACGAGCAGATATCAGTCAAACCCAGGTGATGCTCATTGGGTAGTAGTGAAGAACATTCTGAAGTTGCTGAGAAGAACTAAAGATATGTTCTTACTGTACGGTGGTCAGGAAAGAGATCTATGAATTCAAGGATACACAGATGCTAGTTTCCAAACCGACCGAGATGACTATAAATCACAGTCAGGATACGTGTTTGTGTTAAACGGGGGTGCTGTGAGTTGGAAAAGCTGCAAACAAAGCACAATAGCAGATTCAACTACAGAATCAGAGTACATTGCAGTGTCAGACACCGCAAAGGAAGTTGTTTGGATGAAGAATATCATCATAGACCTGGGAGTGGTCCCTAACATATGTGACCATGTCGAGATCTATTGCGACAATGAGGGTGCCATTGCTCAGGCAAAAGAGCCAAGGTCACATCAGCGCTCTAAGCATATCATGAGACGATATCACATAATTTGAGAGATTATTGATAGAGGTGATATAAAGACGTGAAAAATTCGATCAGAAGACAATCGAGCAGATCCTCTTACCAAGCATTTGAGTGAAAGCAAGCATGATGCTCACATCAATTCAATGGGCTTCAAGTTTTATAACAATTTAGTCTGATCTATATATTTTAGTAACCTTTTATTTCGAACATAAAACAGTTATGTTTTATATGTTATGGCATATTGGATATGAGTATTTTCATTAAACATTTATGAGTTCTTTTTGCATGTTTAAGTATCCTTAAATAAATATGATGATCATATTATTTGAAATTGTCCTTGATCAATTATTACTAGGGGACTAGTAATAAATTAAGATCATTATGAAGTCTGGTCATAGTCCAAGTTGGAAGTGCACTGGGTGAAACCAGAGTCACATGCGCTTGTCGGTGTACAAGGCGTAGGACAAGACCCACGGTCAGGATCATCTCATAGATCGGCGTCATAAGGTGAGTCCTGAAATAGTAAAACACTATTTATCCTCAGACCTGAGATGTGCATTGGGATTTAATGCACAAGGAGTGTTATACTTTAGTATAGTCTAATGTTACCCTTAACCGGGTAATCATAAGGGCTATATTAGGTATAACATGAACTGCGTAGTTAGTCGTGTATATGCAATATGGGATTTGCTCCTCTCAAGATGAGAGAGTGTGACAACTGTCAAATTTACACCTCAGGTTAGAACTGCACTGCATATTTCAATTATTCACGTCATAGTTCACACAGTGCAATTTTAGCAGTAAACTCAGTACAGTAGGAAAATTTGAGAAATTTTGCCTAGAAACCCCTTAATTTAGGAAATTATCCATAAATCTCATAAAATGCCAATCTAAGCAACAATTATATCACAAGTATATATATAATTAGTAATCTAATTTACTTCAACTAAATTATATAAAAACTTTACCTTTATATATTTAAGGTGTTATTCAAAATTTAAAAGAAAAATACTTCATGTATAAAAATAAATCAAAAAGACAAGATTGGACATTTTATTTAGCAACACACCACCTCATCACCCCCCCCCCCCCCCCCCTTGTGAGGCCGGCCACCCCCCCCCCCCCCCTCACTACCCCTTTATGTATTTTCTTAACCCTTTCAAAATCATTTGCAAACTTCTCACTCTCTCTCTAAGTTCTCACACTAGAATTCTCTCTTTTCTCTCTCAATTTTCATCCACATTCATCCAAGAAAAACCCATAAACTTCAGCCCCTAAACACATCTCATTCAAGAGATCAAAGTGTTCAAGGTAACTACAAGTGTGTTGGATGAAACCCACACACTCCCTTTTGTCTACTTTTCATTTTTGCACTTTTTTTTATGAATGTTCTTCATCTTCTTCTACAATTTCTTTCAACTTTTGCTAAGAACCATTTACATACATTTTAATGTTTGTAGATTTACCACCATAACACTTGCATGTTAGTAAAAAGGTGGTAAATCCATAATCAAACCTATCTTAAGATCAATGATGGGCTCTTAACTTGCATGCATATAGTTTTCTTAAAAGATCTATATTTTGATCCCAAAAGTTGTATGAAAAGCTCTTTGATTTCACTAAAAACATGTTTAAATCAACATGCATGAGCTAAAAATATACAATTTTTAAGTTGCATGAAGAAGTTCTTGGCATAAACACCAAGCATTCTTCAAAAAGAACCATTTTCAAAGTTTTATAAAAGATGAGATGATGGATAGCATGCATGTAGTTTAAATGGTTTAAAAACCTGTTTTAGAACTAAAATTATTTGTATGGGGATGAGTCAAATCGGATTGCATGCAAGAGGAATAAGAATTTCAAATAAAAAGACAAAGAAAAATGCACATGCATAAAGTTTGGTTTTGACAGCTTGCTGCCAGATTCTGCACCTCTCTTAAAAATGTCATATCTTACTCAATAATACTCCAAATTAAGTGATTCGTTTTCTAGAATTTATTTTTATGCGTTAGGTTTTGAACCCAAGTGGTTTCACTCAAAAACTCAAAGATTTTGTCTACCAAACAGTGCGCAAACAGCAAAACTTTCTGTAGTGTTTTACGTCAAGAATTATTTCATGTACTTAACCACCTCTAAAAATTATGAAACTTATGTGAAACGTTTCCTAACTCATTAAACTACTTAGACATAAAATATCTTGACCTAAATATGCCTGGAAGTTATCCAAAAATGGACAGAAAGTGACACCTAAATCTGGACAGCAAAGGACAATTTTCTTACTATAGTTAAAAAAACTAACTCTTGAACCCTTTTCATCATTTTAATGATGAAATTGTGGTATATATATATATATTATATGTTTACACCTTTTATACTTTAACTTTACGTCTTGAACCCTTTTTATCATTCTTATGATGAAATTGCGGTATATACATATATTACATATAACTTCTTTAGACCCTTTTCGTTACTTATTGTGGCGAGATTGCGGTAACGTTAACCTAACAAGATGAAGTATATATGTTACGATTACTAATTTCAGTAACTCTTTATGATTTATAATAATTAAATCACAACAAAGGCATTTTATGACGATTTGGATAGTTAGTACCGAACCTTTGAAATTAAAACTCACTAGTGACCTTACGTTCATAGGTTTGAATTAGGATCTCACCGAAGTATCTTGTGGGAGATTTCCGGATTTCTATCGCGTATCAAGTGAGTTATCACAGCCCCGTTTTCAATGTTTTACATATTTGGGGTGAAAAGTATTTTGTTACTACAATTATTTTACGCACCGGTTGTCTCGTTTTCTTGGAAATACGAACTTGCTATACTTGTTTATGCTCTATGGTATCTATGCCTTGCGAATGTTGTAAGTTTGAGTTTTCTTTTGCTATTGTTCAAAAGTCCACGTTTATTTCTCACGTTACCCGTTTAACTCATGGATTGAGCCTTTGGTAATTATGGATAACTTTATTTGGTTGACACCCCACTCACAAGTATCGCTTGTTTGAGTGCATAATTATTGTTTGTATTTGCGCATTGTTGGCGATAGAACATGCGTCGGGGCGTCCTGTCATTATAGGTCGGGTAACGGGCTCATAACATAAACATTATACATACGATTAACTTGAGCAAGTGTTTTTATAACCGATTGACTTATCCAATTGTGCGGATTAAAACGATTTCTATGACAAACTTTGTTGTACTCATTAAACCTGTGATCTCACCAACTATTCAATAGTTGACCCTCTCATTTACATGCTTTTCAGGAAATACCAAGTAAGGCTGGAACTTAGGAAGGCTACACGTGTTGAAGCTTTCTATGTTATCTTTTGAATACGTTCATTTCCTTTTTTCGTAAAACGGTTGTAAAAGACAAGGATGTAAACTTTTGAATGTATTTTGATGGTTGGTGTGATCTTGTAACTTTTGCTATGAAACTTGAGCTGTACATTCCGTGTTTCTGCTTTAGCGGGGTGTGACAGATTTGGTATCAGAGCCAAAGGTTATAGAGAATACCGGTTTTCCTTTGGAAAACTGCAACTATAGCAAAAAAACGGGAAATAACACTCAAATTACTAAACATATTGCTAATATAACTAATTCGGGTATTGCATCATCGGTCTTTAATTAAACACAGCCTGATCACCTATGTTTAATTAAGGAAGGAGTGATGCAAGATCAGAAATGGTTATAATAGGAATATGTGTGTTTTTCTTTTTCACTCAAGTGTTTCAAGTAGCCTGCATAGTATGAGTGTAGTCATTGCCTATAACACGCAATAGTATAGTACGCATATCCTTTATATTTGCGCAATAGTAATGTTATGCACTCTTACTTCAGTACCACTATGTCATCATCATCATCACACTCTCAACCCTCCTACACGCCGTCGAGCGAGCGAACATCGAAAAGCGAACGAGATCCGTATGATGGACCGAGGATACCCCCGACCACGGTTCTACCGCAACCCACTCCTATAATAGTACAACCAAACTCTAGAGGGCCACATACTAGGCTGACCACTAGGAAGAGTGTTCCCATTCCTAGGCGAGTGTCATTAAGGTCCGATCGTCCGGAGGTGCCGGAACCACCGCGAGTCATCACGGGAGTACCCGTTGGTCGTGCGTCTGGCATGACATGGGCGGAAGAGCAGCATTTTCGGGCTATGACAGCGGAGTTGCATAGCTGTCAGGCGCGGGTTAGTCATCAAAGTCAGGTTGTGACGGAGCTATGTGAGTTGAGTCATCTATTGACTAACATGTCGACCGAAGCCCTAGACGGAGCGAGAATAGCTCGGAGGATAGCCTTAAGGGCTGAGATAGCTTGCATAGTCGTGGTGATGTTGCTGACAATGTTGGTGTTATGGATTTTGATCGAGGTGTATTGGGGAGGGTATTGATGCGGATGGTGGAAGGTTTTAGAAAAAAAATGCCACCAAGGAGATCCGCACGTCGCACGAGAGAAAATCCTGAAGACCAAAACCCCGATATTGTCCAGATCATATCTCACAAGAGGCGATACCCAACATTGTAACCCAAGTCACCGCGGGCATCAATGAGCGTCATAGGAATGTTAATGTGGGAGGAGGGAATCCCAATAATGTTAATGACAATAGAGGATGCAGTTACAAGACGTTTATGTCTTGCAAGCCCAAAGAATTTCACGGAAAAGAAGGTGCTGTAGGATTGCTTTTGTGGTTTGATAGTATGGAGTCGGTGCTCAATATCAGAAAATGTTCAGAAGACCGCATGGTGGAGTATGCGGCATGTCAGCTTCAAGGATGAGCTTTGACTTGGTGGAACATTCAAGTCCAAACCCATGGAAGGGAGGATGCATACAAATTTTATTGGGAAGAGTTTAAGAAGTTGCTCACTGAAGAATAGTGTCCCAAGAGTGAAATTCAGAAGTTGGAGGCTTAATTTTGGGATCTCACCATGGTTGGTTCAGGGATAGATCGATACACCGCTCGTTTTCATGAACTCGCAAAGTTAGTACCCCACATGGTTACCCCAGAGAGCAAAAGGATTGACCGATACTTGTATGGATTGGCCCCGGAGATCCGAGGGATGGTTACGTCGGCAAGTCCGACCATGATTCAAGCTGCAGTGGCTTTAGCAACTAGTTTGACCAACGATGCGGCCAGGGCAGGAACTTTGACTCAGAAAGGTGTCGGTAGTAAGAGAAGGTCAGAAAGCCAGTCAGGGAAGATGGTTGGTAGTAATTCAAGTAGGAATAAGAAAGTAGTAGGGAATTTTGGGATGAATGCTAAGGAAGTAGGGCGTTACAATGGACCCCATCCGAAGAGCAACCAATGCAATCTGCATCATGAGGGAACGTGCCCCATCTGTGGCGTTTGTAAACAAAAGGGTCATTCCTCCCGGTACTGCAAGATGGGAAAGAATGTAAAGGAGGAAGGAAGGGCATGCTATGAGTGCGGAAGTCTGGATCACTTCAGGAATGTGTGCCCGAAGTTGAAAAGGGGACCGATCAATAACAACGCTGGGTACCAGGCAAGGCAAGCCAATCAGGGAAACCATGGAGGACAAGCGTGAGGACGGGCATTTGTTTTAGGAGCAGAAGAAGCACGCCGAGACCCCAATGTAGTGACAGATACGTTTCTCCTAAATGACTTGTATGCGTCAGTATTATTTGACACTGGAGCCGATAAGAGCTTTGTTTTGTTAGAATTTAGGCCTTTGATCAATCTAGAATCTAAGAAAATGCCGAATGCTTATATTGTTGAGGTTGCTAATGGATATGAATTAGAGGCTAAGGATGTAATCTTAGGTTGTACCTTGAACTTAGTTGATAAGCTATTTAGCGTTGATCTTATTCCAATTGAATTGGGGAGTTTCGACGTAGTGATAGGCATGGATTGGTTATCCAATAACCGAGCAGAAGTTAGTTGTTTTGAAAAGACTGTCAGGTTACGATTACAAGGTGGAGAAACCCTTGTTGTGCAAGGAGATAGTGCTGGAAAGGAACTAAGGATAGTATCGTGCATAAAGGTCCATAAGTATTTGAGAAAAAAGTGCGTCACATTTCTGGCACACGTGGTAGAGAAGAATTCCGAGGAGAGGCGAATCCAAGATATTCCTGTGGTAAAGGATCACCCAGAAGTGTTGCCAGACGATTTTCCTGGACTTCCCCCGCCGAGACAAGTTGAATTTCAGATTGACCTTATACCCGGAGCGGCGCCTGTAGCCAAGGCCCCATATCGCTTAGCACCTGTCGAATCAACTCCAAGAACTTTTGGATAAGGGATTCATTCGACCAAGTTCATCACCATGGGGAGCCCTGATTCTTTTCGTTAAAAAGAAGGATGGATCATTTCGAATGTGCATCGATTATAGGGAGCTAAATAAGTTGACAATCAAGAACCGATATCCTCTCCCTCGAATAGACGATTTGTTCGACTAGTTGCAGGGTGCAACTTACTTCTCGAAGATTGACCTTCGATCGGGATATCATCAGTTGAGAGTCCGTGAGGAGGACATTCCTAAAACAGCTTTTAAGACTCGCTATGGACACTATGAGTTTCTAGCCATGCCATTCGAATTGACGAACGCGCCAGCTGTGTTTATGGATCTAATGAATAGGGTATGCAGACCATATCTAGATAAGTTTGTGATCGTGTTCATCGATGACATCTTGATCTATTCTCGGAGTAAGAAGGATCACGAGCAGCATCTAAAAGTGATTCTAGAACTTCTCAAGGAGCATAAACTGTATGCCAAATTCTCTAAGTGTGAATTTTGGATTCTAGACGTACATTTCTTAGGTCAGGTGATCAGAGAGAAAGGGATTCACGTGGACCCGGCTAAAGTGGAAGCCATTCGGAAATGGGAAGCCCTAAGGACTCCGACGGAAATTCGCCAATTTCTATGTTTGGCAGGTTATTATCGGCGTTTCATCGAGAATTTCTCTAGGATTGCTAAACCCCTCACCGCGTTAACCCAAAAGGATAGGGAATTCGTTTAGGGAGTTTCACAAGAAGAAGCGTTCCAACTTTTGAAGAAAACGTTGTGCGATGCATCGATTCTAGCTTTACCGGAAGGGACGGAAAATTTTGTGGTGTATTGTGACGCATCGCATCAAGGGTTAGGTTGCGTATTGATGCAAAATGAGAAGGCGATAGCATATGCTTCGAGACAATTAAAAGTTCATGAGAATAACTATACCACGCACGATCTGGAGCTCGGAGCTGTGGTATTCGCCCTAAAGATATGGAGACATTATCTATATGGTACCAAGTGCACTATTTTCACTGATCACAAGAGTCTTCAGCATATTTTTGATCAAAAGATGCTTAATATGAGGCATAGAAGATGGGTAGAACTGCTCAGCGACTACGATTGTGAGATACGTTACCACCCAAGTAAGGCCAATGTGGTAGCCGATGCCCTAAGTAGGAAAGAAAGGGTAAAACCTTCACGAGTCCGAGCGTTAGGAGCGCTGGTTCAAACAAGTTTGAAGACCCGGATTTTCGAAGCTCAAATCGAAGAAATGAAGCATGAAAACATGAAGGATGAGACTCTTCATGGTTTAGAGGCTAGATTTGAAACTAAGACTGATAGAGTACGTTACTTTAAGGGCAGAGTGTTGATCCCAACGGCTGACAACCTACGAGAAATGATTTTGGAAGAGGCTCATAAATCTAGGTACTCAATTCACCCAGGAGCAGATAAGATGTACAAGGATTTAAGGGAGTACTATTGGTGGCCAGGAATGGAGAAGGATATTGCCATTTATGTAGGGAAATGCATAACTTGCTCAAAGGTCAAGGTTGTTTATCAAAAGCCATCGGGACTGTTGCAATAACCGGAGATTCCCCAGTGGAAATGGGAGCAAATCACTATGGATTTTATAACCAAACTCCCGAGAACTGCCAAAGGACACGACTCGATTTGGGTTATAGTAGATCGATTTACGAAGTCTGCACATTTCTTGCCTATTCGGGAAGACTATAAGATGGAGAAACTTGCTCAGATCTACATCAAGGAAATCGTCACGCGACATGGAGTCCCAGTTTCCATCATATCAGATAGAGATAGTCGCTTCACATCTCGGTTTTGGCAGTCACTTCAAAAAGCGTTGGGTACGCAGTTGAATTTGAGCACGACCTATCATCCTCAAACGGATGGTCGGAGTGAGCGAACCATTCAGACGTTGGAGGACATACTTTGGGCATGTGTGATAGACTTTGGAGGAAGTTGGGATAACCACTTGCCGTTAGTAGAGTTTTCCTACAACAATAGCTATCACACTAGTATTCAGTGTGTGCCATATGAAGCTCTGTATGGACGTAAGTATCGATCACCTCTTTGTTGGTTAGAGATTGGAGATAGACAGCTATCTAGTCCGAATATTGTTCAAGAAACTACCGACAAGATTGCAATCATCAGGGATAGGATTAAAGCAGCTCAAGATCGTCAAAAGAGCTATGCGGACAATCGCATGAAGCCTTTAGAATTTCAGATTGGAGACAGAGTCTTTTTAAAAGTATCCCCTTAGAAGGGAACAGTCCGGTTTGGGAAAAGAGGAAAGTTGAGTCCACGGTATGTTGGACCATTCAAGATCACGGAAAGAATTGGACCAGTAGCTTATAAGCTGGATTTGCCAATAGAGTTGAGTGCTATTCACAACACGTTTCATGTGTCAAACTTGAAGAAATGTTTAGCCGACGAAGCAGTAACCGTGCCTTTGGAAGAAGTCCAAATCAACGATAAGCTGCACATCATAGAGGAACCAATTGAGATACTTGATAGGGAGGTCAAGCGTATAAAGCGAAGCAAGATTCCGATAGTAAAAGTCCATTGGAACACAAGGCGTCGGCCTGAGTACACTTGGGAACGAAAGGATTACATGATGCATAAGTATCCTCATCTTTTCGCTAGCAAACCTGTTAAACTAAGTAACTCTTGAATTTCGGGACGAAATTCTTTTAACCGGGGGATCTGTGACAACTGTCAAATTTACACCTCAGGTTAGAACTGCACTGCATATTTCAGTTATTCACGTCATAGTTCACACAGTGCAATTTTAGCAGTAAACTCAGTACAGTAGGAAAATTTGAGAAATTTTGCCTAGAAACCCCTTAATTTAGGAAATTATCCATAAATCTCATAAAATGTCAACCTAAGCAACAATTATATCACAAGTATATATATATAATTAGTAATCTAATTTACTTCAACTAAATTATATAAAAACTTTACCTTTATATATTTAAGGTGTTATTCAAAATTTAAAAGAAAAATACTTCATGTATAAAAATAAATCAAAAAGACAAGATTGGACATTTTATTTAGCAACACACCACCTCATCACCCCCCCCCCCCCTTGTGAGGCCGGCCACCCCCCCCCCCTCACTACCCCTTTATGTATTTTCTTAACCCTTTCAAAATCATTTGCAAACTTCTCACTCTCTCTCTAAGTTCTCACACTAGAATTCTCTCTTTTCTCTCTCAATTTTCATCCACATTCATCCAAGAAAAACCCATAAACTTCAGCCCCTAAACACATCTCATTCAAGAGATCAAAGTGTTCAAGGTAACTACAAGTGTGTTGGATGAAACCCACACACTCCCTTTTGTCTACTTTTCATTTTTGCACTTTTTTTTATGAATGTTCTTCATCTTCTTCTACAATTTCTTTCAACTTTTGCTAAGAACCATTTACATACATCTTAATGTTTGTAGATTTACCACCATAACACTTGCATGTTAGTAAAAAGGTGGTAAATCCATAATCAAACCTATCTTAAGATCAAAGATGGGCTCTTAACTTGCATGCATATAGTTTTCTTAAAAGATCTATATTTTGATCCCAAAAGTTGTATGAAAAGCTCTTTGATTTCACTAAAAACATGTTTAAATCAACATGCATGAGCTAAAAATATACAATTTTTAAGTTGCATGAAGAAGTTCTTGGCATAAACACCAAGCATTCTTCAAAAAGAACCATTTTCAAAGTTTTATAAAAGATGAGATGATGGATAGCATGCATGTTGTTTAAATGGTTTAAAAACCTGTTTTAGAACAGAAATTATTTGTATGGGGATGAGTCAAATCGGATTGCATGCAAGAGGAATAAGAATTTCAAATAAAACAAAGAAAAATGCACATGCATAAAGTTTGGTTTTGACAGCTTGCTGTCAGATTCTGCACCTCTTTTAAAAATGTCATATCTCACTCAATAATACTCCAAATTAAGTGATTCTTTTTCTGGAATTTATATTTATGAGTTAGGTTTTGAACCCAAGTGGTTTCACTCAAAAACGCAAAGATTTCGTCTACCAAACAATCTTCACAAAAACAGTACGCAAACAGCAAAACTTTCTGTAGTGTTTTACGTCAAGAATTATTTCATTACTTAACCACCTCTAAAAATTATGAAACTTATGTCAAAAGTTTCCTAACTCATTAAAATACTTATACATAAAATATTTTGACCTAAATATGCCTGGAAGTTATCCAAAAATGGACAGAAAATGACACCTAAATCTGGACAGCAAAGGACAATTTTCTTACTATAGTTAAAAAAAAACTAACTCTTGAACCCTTTTCATCATTTTAATGATGAAATTGTGGTTAACATATATATATATTATATGTTTACACCTTTTATACTTTAACTTTACGTCTTGAACCCTTTTTATCATTCTTATGATGAAATTGCGGTATATACATATATTACATATAACTTCTTTAGACCCTTTCCGTTACTTATTGTGGCGAGATTGCGGTAACGTTAACCTAACAAGATGAAGTATATATGTTACGATTACTAATTTCAGCAACTCTTTATGATTTATAATAATTAAATCACAACAAAGGCATTTTATGACGATTTGGATAGTTAGTACCGAACCTTTGAGATTAAAACTCACTAGTGACCTTACGTTCATAGGTTTGAATTAGGATCACACCGAAGTATCTTGTGGGAGATTCCTGGATTTCTATCGCATATCAAGTGAGTTATCACAGCCCCTTTTTCAATGTTTTACATATTTGGGGTGAAAAGCATGTTGTTACTACAATTATTTTACGCACCGGTTGTCTCGTTTTCTTGGAAATACAAACTTGCTATAGTTGTTTATGCTCTATGGTATCTATGTCTTGCGAATGTTGTAAGTTTGAGTTTTCTTTTGCTATCGTTCAAAAGTCCCCGTTTATTTCTCATGGATTGAGGCGTTGGTAATTATGGATAACGTTATTTGGTTGACACCCCACTCACAAGTAGCACTTGTTTGAGTGCATTACTGCATAATTATTGTTTGTATTTGCGCATTGTTGGCGATAGAACATGCGTCGGGGCGTCCTGTCATTATAGGTCGGGTAACGGGCTCTTAACTTAAACATTATACATACGATTACCTTGAGCAAGTGTTTTTATAACCGGTTGACTTATCCAATTGTGCGGATTAAAACGATTTCTATGACAAACTTTGTTGTACTCATTAAACATGTGATCTCACCAACTATTCAATAGTTGACCCTCTCATTTACATGCTTTTCAGGAAATACCAAGTAAGGTTGGAACTTAGGAAGCCTACACGTGTTGAAGCTTTCTATGTTATCTTTTGAATACGTTCATTTCCCTTTTTCGTAAAATGGTTGTAAAGGACAAGGATGTAAACTTTTGAATGTATTTTGATGGTTGGTGTGATCTTGTAACTTTTTCTATGAAACTTGAGTTGTACATTCCGTGTTTCCGCTTTAGCGGGGTGTGACAGAGAGATATTTTTGGGCCCCTCGATAACATACTTTGATTTTCATGGCCATGAACAAGTGGATTAGTTGGACTAATAGTACTTGTATAATCAAAATGTGTTGGGATCGAGAAACACAATCTTTGAACTAAAAGGATGAGATACATCTATGCCTTAGAGTTCAAAACAAAATATCGTGAATCAAAGGGATGATGAGTGATTCTACTATATGATTGACTTAGATCAATCAAAAAGCTAAGAAAAGCACATTTGCATAGCTTTGGGGGCGGTCACGTGTTGCTAGACGCCTACCACTGTCTGTGTTACTGTGTATCGTGTGCAAGTGGGAGATTGAAGGTTATTATATGCCCACGAGACACGAGAATGCTACCAATGAGTATGTAAACCTAAAGGGTCGCACACAAAAGAATACGTTTGTTTCCATTAAAAAGAAACGCGTTAAAGTCATGATTGACAGTTAAAAGGTTATTCTTGAAAGGATAATCTTATAATATGTGTAAACTGTAATTATGATAATTACAAGGTTTTATCTGTAAATATGAATAATTATTTTTGTTTTGATAAATATAATTATTCAGATAATTATTGGAATTAAGATAATTATTCGAATTCAAATGATTTGAATTCAAATCATTACAAATAAACATAAACTCCTATTTACTGTCTATATAAATAGGGTGTCAGGTCAGTTGTTTTCAATTGACCAATTCGATTCTCTGGATCAGAATTATACACTTACACATATTAGATTTAGGGGTTCTTTTGGGCTAACACTTGGTGGAAATTCGCGTGTTCGTGTGTGGATACCATTAGAGGAAACCTCCCGTTGGTTTCTAAAGTGCTCCGATCTTTCAACCACGTCACCTCAAAAAGGTACAATCCTAAACACCCTATGGTGTGTTGCTAATTTGTTTTAATTGTCATTGGATCCGATTGGATTTCGAACTTTGAAAAGTTTTCTGATTTGTAACCAAACTTATTTTCCGCTGCGTTTTACGAGGTTACAATTCGTATCGATTTCCAACAGTTGTACATGCCAAAAATGTTTTTTTAAAGTGTTTATGTGTCTTACATGAAATTATTAATTGTTGAGCTATTTGGTAGGTTTTGATTATTTGAAGTATTTAACTTTATAAACATTGTAATATACCCATATTTGGAATTTTTGGGTAATTTGATAAATGAATCATAAATAATAATGTTTTGACGATTTATTTCATAAATGAAGGTTATTTGATAGAAATGCATTTTAGTGTTTGTTGGAAATATGCATAGTTTGTGTTATGGGATGTTTTGAAAATATTGGTCATTAGATTTTGGTCATTCCCGACCTTGCGAACGTTTTGGAAATTGAAAACCTTTTGGTTTTGGGGAAAAGATGTATATCGAGTATTTCGATGAGTAAATCTTAGGTATTGATATATTTTAACGATTTATCTTACGAGTGTAAATATTTTTGTATAAATGTACGTTGATGGGTGTTTTGGAAAATGATTTGTATTAACCTAGAGTTGTGTGGAGTTTTTTTATGTTTTTAGAGCATGTTTTGCATAAACGTGGGGTATTTACGTTTTATTTCATTTTATGACTTTTAACAGATGGTCTTTTGATTAGTTGAGCTTGTGGCCCGATATTTGATTATGTTGGGTTTTGGGGGACACTTGTCCAGTTTTGATAGCTCAATGTAGAGCTTTGGTCATGATTTATATTTATTTGAGAATTAAATGTTTTGAGTGTGCTAGTTCATTCGTTTAGAGTCATGTAATGTTTTAGACCTTATTGCTATGGATCCATACGCACTTGAGTTTTTACGTTCAATGATGGGACACTAGTTTCCCTCATTGTAGCACGGAATAGGCATTGGGTCTCATGGTAAGTAAGATGTGGGCCTATATGGTCGGACATTGTCCCATGAGCAGTATGGTGTAATTCCAATGTGCTTGTATGTTTATGTGGATTTGGACATCTTAAAGTATAGACCTAGAGGGGTTGAATTTGAGTCTCCACGGGCAACTGATCCAGAGGGGTTGAGCTCGATATGTCTTATGAGTATAATGCATGCGTCTTGTTTTATTACATAGATATGTGACCTACTTTTGTGTTCCGTCATGTGCAATGTAATCGGGTCTCCCATGTCACCGAAAGATGTTGTTTGGGACTTTGGGTATTTATTTTTATCCATGTTTTCGGTGACGTATTATATTTTTATGAATTGCTTTCCATATTTTATGGGTTGTGATCTATGTCTCATCTGTATTTGGGATGTTTTGAATGATTGAGATTTATTCATGTTTTTATATTTTTGGAAATCAAATACTATTTCACTTTCAAGTGAGTTTTTGGGTTGAGTCCATTTTGAGAATCGCTTTATATTGGAGCTTTCATCACGGGATTTGTGTGCGTTGAAAAATGGATGGTTTTCATGTAAAGTAAATCCTTTTTGGAACTCATGATTTAAATTGCACCTTTTTCATCTTGTAACACCCTAAAATTTAAACAACATAAGTAGGGAATTTTCCGGAAAATGGGTAAATTAAAATTTCTAAAAATCAAACCAACTAAAACCCGAGAAATATAACGGGGTTGTTAGGACATTATATTATATTCAAGATTTACTGTAAAGTCAATGTTGTGTATGGTCAAAGTATGCTTGTCAAGCCTTTATGCCTTGTAACCTTTAGGTATAAATAGGCTTGTAATGTAATTGTTTGTAGAAATCTTAAGCGTGGTTAGTAAGCTTGTGAGTCATTTTTAATCATCTGTACTTTTGAATATCAATGAATGATGGATGACATTCTCTCTCTAGATTGTGTTTCATATTGCATATTCTTTCACTAGTTTGGGAACTAACTTTTGGAATCATTACCTAATTCAGTCCAAATTTCGAGAATTTGAGGATTTTGTTCATTTTTGTTCGAAAACATTCAAGAAACTGTGTTCAGATCGAAAATCTTCAAATTGGTGGAATTAGACTTTGGTACAAGCTACAAAAGTGTTCGAAATTGAATTTCGAATCTGTCTGTGAAAATCTCATTGAATTTGATCAAGATTTGAAAGAGTTATGGCCAAAATTGTGAATTCTGGATAAGTTTTCACATGTTCTTGAAGTTTTCGCATGATTCATAGGTTTGCGCATCATTCATATCAGTTTTCGCATCAAGAGTCTGAGGAAAACTCAGGTTTTCGCATTGCATAGTATACGAGGAGTGTTGTTTTCGCATTGTTCATCCTACGAGAAGTCCAGTTTTCGCATCTAAAGGTTGCGAAAAGTTGAAGTTCTCACATTGTTTATCATACGTGAAGTGAAGTTTTCGCATTGGTAAGTTGCGAAAAGTATAGTTTTCGCATCATGTGGAATACGAAAAGTTAGTTTTTGGTTCAAGTTGGGTGCGAAAAGTTTGTCAAGCTCAGTTGGGTGCGAAAAGTTTGTCAAGCTCAGTTAGGTGCGAAAAGTTTTTGAGAATTTTGTGTGTTGCGAAAAGTTTTGAGAAGCTAAGGAATTTTTCTGAAAAGTATTCCAAGTGTAACTCTTACACTGTTCTGTCTGACTTTCTGGAAGATCTATTATCTAGTGAGTGATATTCTTGTCAAGATGCCTACCACTGATGCAAGAGGAAATGTTTCTTACTCAAGAAGAGATACGACAATATTGTACATGCCTGAAATTCCAACTATCGAAGCAGAACGAGAAAATTTAAGAGTTGAGAATTCATCACTGAAAGAGAGAGTTTCTGGTCTTGAAAGGGAGATACAAGAGTTGAAAGGAGTTCGAGCTGAAAAAGATAAAGTTGCCAAGAAACTTATTTTTGACAACTCTGATTTTCAAAACAGAAAGAATTGTTTAGAAAAGACTTTTGAAGCTGAAAGAAATTCTTTTAATGAAAAGTCTTTTGAATTTTCAAGAAAAATATTTGTCTTGGAAATTGAAAACACTAATTTGAAAATAAGATTTCTGTTTTTGAATCCAAGTCTTCAAAAGAAAAAGAAGAGCTTGAAAATATTTGTGCTCAAAAGTTGTCAACTTTTTCTAGAAAAGGTCTTGATGAAAAGAAAGGAATTGAGCTTAAATATATAAAACTTTCGAAACAAGTCTCCGACTTTGAAAAAGTTTTATTTCTTGAAAAAGAAAAGCTCGAAAAGGAAATAGCTGAATTTGAAGTTGAACGACAATCTTTTGAGATTAAAAATGATGAGCTTTCCGTGAAAATTTCTGACTTAGAAAATATTTTGGAAAAAGAAAGAAAAGTTTTTGCGGAAAAGAAAGATCTCTTTGAGAAAGAAAGTAAAAGTCTTAAAAAGAAAAATATGGAGATTTTCAAAGAGATAACCAATAAAAGAAATTTTTTAGAAAAAGACTTTGAGACCGAACAAAAATATTTTGAAGATGAGATTCATAAGCTTACAATGAAATTATCTAGTTTATCAACATAAATTATGAAGGATCAAAAGATAAAATCTGATCTTCAAAAGAAATATGATCTAATTTTTAAGGAGAAAAATGTTTTAATCAATAAAATTAAAGAACTTGAAGACATCATCTTTAAAGTTGATGTTTCAAAATAGGCCAGTCCTGACACAATTATTCAGACTCCATTTGTTGATTCAAATGATTCTGAATGTTCTTTTAAAACGGCTTCAACTTCAATCTTTAAGGACATGTTTTCAAAACAATTTAATAGATCAAACGATTTCTCAAAAGATCATATTCGTTCTTCTAATCTCTTCTATAATCCTCTGTTTGACAAATCAGATGATAATTCAAATGTGCCTAAAGTTAATACTTCTTCCAAGCCTAAAGAGACTCAAGTCTTCAAGAAGGTAAAGATGGAATGGAGAGTGAAAGGCACAACTCCTAAGAAAGATGTTCCAAAATCATCTGATTCCACACCAAATGCAAAGAGGAACAATACTCCCAAAGGTAAGTCTTCTGTCAAATCTAATCTTGTTTACTCTACAAATAATCTAATTAGGTTGGCACACAAGCAAATTTGTTGTTCTTACTGTGGATCAAATGATTTTGTACATAAAAATTATGTTCACTATTGGTACGGTACTTATAGAATTTCTTCAAAGAAAACTGCACCAAATAAACCAGGACCCAAGTTCCGTTGGGTACCAAATATCTACTTAATCTGTTTTGCAGGTTCATCATGTGTTGTGCTGATTGTTAGATGTACACCACACACATGACTGAAAAACAGAAGATAAGTTGTGCAGAATTTTGAAGAAAGGTATATGTACTTTTAAGGGGGAGTATAAGATATTCGCTTCTAAATATCTCAGTTTAGAACCCGTTCTACAACAATATTGGCTTCTGAATAATTCAGTTCAGAACCCGTGCTTCAAATATGTTAGACTTCTGAGTAAATCAGCTCAGGACTCGTACTTCAATGATTTTGACTTCTGATCATATCAGATCAGGACTCGTTCTTCAACGACTATGACTTCTGAATTTATCTTCAATCCTAGTAATTCAGAACTCGTTTTTCTGATTAAGGATATTTTGATCCAAGTCTTGTTATTTTGCAGATTTTGTCAAGATAAAGATCTTTTGCAAATGTTAAGGGGGTGCTTATAAGATTTTAAATCATTCTATCATGATTTGAGGGGGAGCTCAAACATTTCTGACTGTAAGTATCTTCTGATCTTAATCTCGGATTGTTTGAAAGATGAACGACTTTCAAGCATGAAAAACGTTTTCTTAAATGTTCAAACCACTTCTCAGATTTTATAATTTTAGAAGTGTGTTTTTAAATGTTTTTCATATATATATATATATACATATATATATATACATATATATATATATATATCGGATTATCGTAACATCATTTCTGACCGTCTGTTTCCAAAGATTAATACTTGTGTATTATCTTTTCTATAATTTCAAGTATTCATACACACCGGTTCAACTTCATATTGACTTTGTTATTACCATGTCTCAAAACAAAACAAATTTTCGATGGTAATACTCCCGTTTGTATTCCAATTTTTGTTGAGCGTCATACATTTTTTTTTTGGCGTGAGAATTAACCATTTCATTCAAAGATTGTTTATATTTGTTCATATAAACAAGTTTCAATTCTTTGATACCCTATCCTTTTATGATCATCATTTATGATATTTGATCTGATTTATACATTGTCAGATTCTCAAACAAGTCTTTCGAATTCGATTCATTCTTTCAATATTCTTGTTGTGAGAATTCTTCAAAGTTCAAATTCTCAAATATTTCATGATATTATTGAGGAGCATACATTTTGATGACAATGTCTTTTGAATGCTGATATACATATGTGTTCAAGCTAAACGGTTGAACAACGAAAAATTTTAGGACAAAATTTCATGGGATCAGTGTGAGAGCGTTAAGAACTTCTATGGATTCACGTTAACCAATGTTTCCTACCCAAGAAGTTATCCTTAAGTGATTGAGGGGTGAGGGGTCTACATCAAAGAGTGGGGGAGATAACTCATCCGGTTGAGTAATCTCATTGTGCTGAGGTAAAATGTAAATGAGAGTTTGGGTAGAAGTGAGCGGATTAAAAATAGAAAGAGGGTGTGAGAACAAAGTTAAAAGAATAAGAGAACTCTGCACCAACCATTTTCTGAGCCGAGAAGCCACATTACTGATTGGTTCACATTCTTTGGTGGCCGTCATTGAAACAGGCTGTGAGTTCCAGATTAGTGCATACAATCAAGAGATCAATTGAATAATAACAATTAGTATGATCTGAATTGGTCATCCATATAGCTTTGATTAAACTTTCAGAGAATTCTTTACAGATGATCAATACGACTTAGAACGATTAACCTATCACAATAGGCTTAACACACTATATATACTAAGGCCAAAGCTAAAGAGGCCCATGGCCCATTACATCAATAGAGCCCATATATCAATATTTACAATAAGTTCCCTTTAACTTCTATTCAACAAGATTTATCCATAACAATCTCCCCCTTTGAATTGAAGTTCAAGTTCTTGCCAGTTTGGAACATATCTCTTCCGGAGTGTGAAGTGAATCTCGAAGCTTCGAATGGCTTTGCGGTAGTCGATGCGGTCTTCAACTATTTCCAAGGCTTCTCGGGCGTTTGATTCATTTTGGTTGGCCGTAAACGCTTTCCGAAGATCCTTTTCCTTGGTGATGATATCTCTGAGTGCATCTTTGACTTTTAGCAACGTACCATCGCAGAATCTGTCGACTTGGCTGAATCGGAGAAACTTCTTTTCCTTTTGCTCGTTGAGATACACTATTCCAAATTCTGGTTCAAGAAGTAGTGAGTGTTCGGGGTACATCTTCAACTCGGGTGCATTCTGATTCGGTTTCAGCAGGTTTTTCTTCTTAGTGCGGTGCTCGACTCCCATCTGAAAATCTGTGATGTAAGATATCAGGACTTTGTGGAGCAGGAATCGTCTGACAGCCTCGAGCGCTTTGGTGACATGAATCGGTCGGATAGTTCAGGTTCGGAGGTCTTTCAGAAGAGCGTGGAAGTCGTTCAGTATGAGGTTCTTAAAGTCTGCTTCGAAGAATCTCCATTTATTTCCGTCTTCGCGTCGGACGGTGAATACTGGAAACATAACTCTAAGAATTCGTCCGGTTTGAATGTTGAGCACTTCGGTGATTTTGTGCTTTGTTCGGACTTGGCTGACTGGTAGACACCTCTTCATTACATTTATGTATTGACTCTGGTAGTCTTGTCGAACTTTGATATCCCAAGGCAGAAAGTTGTCTCGATCGGGCGTAACCTGTGAACAAATAACTTCTTCGGGGAGTCCTCAAGGTAAGGAATGAGGATGATAATCATCTCCCATCTGATTGGTTGTTGTGGAGGAGGTTGATCAGAAGCAGTCGGTTGTTGAGGAGATGTCGGATGTAGCAGTGTAGAAGTCTCAGGAATCTGTGTAGTTTGTCCTGGAGTACTGTAAAGATTTTGCAGCAAGAACTGGTCGTAGTCGATTTCATTATCGGCATCGGTGGGAAAGATCAGATTAACCTCAAAGTTCATTGCACTGGCGGCTTTTTGATACCATGCATCTTCGGTCTCCGGGTCGATCTCTGTATCTGGATCTATCAGGTCAAGTGCATCCCTTTCTGGTGCAGAATGTACGATCAGTGTCTGTGAGTCTCCCTCGGGATTTTCAACCATTGGGTCTTCGTCATCTGAGATTTCCATGTCTATGACCATCTCAGCTAAGCTCAACTGGGCTTCAGGTTGTTCTTCGGTTTGTGCCACAGTTGATGGTTCCGGTTGAACCGTTGTTGTAGTTTTGGTGAGGATTGGGTCGGACTCAGATAGTCTTTGTCTCTTGTTCTTCCCCTCACGGTGATCAGGATCATCCTGTTCATCGTGGCATCTCTTGAGTCCACCAGCTTGACTCTTTCATGTGTCTTCGAGTGAGGCGACTCTTTCGGACAAAATAGTAACGGCTTTCTGAACATCCTTAAGATTCGAATCAAGCTGGTCCAAGCGGCTTGTTATGGATGACGGTGGAGCAGATACGTGGGAGCGAAGTGATGGTATCAGGTCTGGTTCAGTGGAGGCGTCGGTGTTAGTATGCTGGAGCAGTTGGGCCAGGAACATAGTTTTGAGGGTGTCCACCGAGTAAGATGGCTGAACGGGAGCCAGTGGAGGTGTTGGTTCGGTTTCGGTTTCGAATATTTTCTCCTTCCCTTTGATCAAGCTCTTTACTCTGTCGAGCTCTGTGGTGAACTGCTCTTCCAGTGCCTCGCGGACAACCTTTAGGGCGCTGTCCGGATACTCCCTTGACAAAACGTCGGGTAAATTAACTCCGGGATCACTTAGATTGCCTGTTGAGGTAGCTACCGTTGAGGTAGTACCACCTACGTTCACGGATGGCAACTGGGTTGCCGTGGTAGGATTTCTTTCTGATCCTCGTATTCCGCTCAAAGGCAGAGATACTACGGAAGTTCCGATCGGGTCACTAAGAGCACCGATGGTTGCAGTCTTGTCCTGTGTCCTAGCCGAAGAAGTTATAATATCAAGTGGGTCTAGACTCGATAGTGCACTGAAAGAAGTCGAGAACGGGGGAGGTTATTCTCTTGTTTCAATACCTAGACTCTCCGAGTGAGAGAATGGTAGATTATGTGCTATATCCCCGTAAGAAATTGTTAGAGCATTGTTGTATTCAAGATTTACTGTAAAGTCAATGTACTGTATTAGTTAGCTTTGCCTTTATACCTTGTATGTTATGGGTATAAATAGGCATGTCTAGTTCTCTTGTTAGATAACACTTTAGAACACTTCATAATCTCTTGATCATTTGTCATTTACACTTTAGAGATCAATATATGGATGACAAGTTCTCTTTAGATTCTCTCTCTACATCATTCTTGATTACTTGCTAGATTTGGGATTTCACATTTGGTATCAGAGCTAAACAGAAAATTCAAGCAGATCAAAGAGCAAATTGAAGATTTTTTACACTGTTCTTGAAGATTTCGGATCCTTCATTCATCACTGTTCATGATGATTTCTTACTCTTCATCGATTACTGTTCATCTAGAATCATCATTTTTTTCATTTTTTGATCTTTTGGATTGATTCTTGACATCATTGCACTCGATTTTCATCCCTGAACATCTTTAATTCAAGGATCTATACCAAAATCTGCACAGAATTTGCAGATCTGATCATTTTATATCTGTTTTTGTTCGAAAACATTTTCTTACTATTTTGGATCATAATTCGATTAAATTGATCGAATTAGGATTTGTGATTAACTAAGAAAGTGTGTGGAATCAAATTTCGAACAAATCTGTGCAAATTTCATAACAATTGATCAAGAATTGAAAAAGTTATGGCTGAATTAGTGATTTTCGTGTTCGAAGTGCAGAATTCGGATCATTCTTGGTGAATTCCGATCATTCATACACAATTCGGATCATTCAAGAGAATTCGGAGTGGTCTTGGTCATCACAAGTGTAGATTTCGACTCGAGAATTTGAACCTTGTTAAGTTCGAATTGGGTGAATTCGAACCCTGTCAAGTTCGAATTGAGTGATTTCGATCCCTTCTGCATAAGAATTCCTTGAATTCGAATCCTTAAGAGTCCGAATTCTTTGAATTCGAATCCTTAAGAGTCCGAATTCTTTGAATTTGAATCCTTAAGAGTCCGAATTCCTTGAATTCGAATCCTTCTACATCCGAATTCATTGATTTCAGATCCATCTACATTCGAATTCTTGGGATTTCGAACCCTTCAGCATCCGAATTCAAGGGTTTCGGATCCTTTAGCATACGAATTCCGTGGTTTCGAACTCTTATACATCCGAATTCAGTGTTGATTTAAAAAAAAAAGTTTTTTGAGAAAAAAATTTTATTCCGAAATTTTTTTCCATAGTGTTTTTCATACACTTTAAGAGCTTTTCAAGAAAAAAATTTATAGTGTATTTTATACACTTTCTGATTGATTTTCTGAAAGATCATCTTCTAGCATTCTTCAAGATGTCTGACATAGAGAATTTAAGTGGGAGAATATGGTATCAGTTAGGAAAAGATAGAAAATGGACTCTTTCTGAAGCTAAAGATGAGATCAAGCGTCTTGAAGGTTTTCTTTCTAGATACATAAGACATTCTGTTGAAGATGCAAGAAAAAATACAAAGCTCAAGTATGAGAAAGCTTTATTAGAAGACAAAGTCTCTTCTCTTGAGTCCGAACTGAAAGATTTGAATGACAAGATTGTAGTGCTTGAAGTTACTCAAGAGAAAAATAAGACATTTGAGATTTCAACTCATCAAGATAACATGAAGGAGCTTCAAGGGAGTATAAAGACATTGGAAGAAGAAAATGCTGATTTGAAGAGACACATTTTAGACATTTCTTCTTCAAATGAAAATTGTATTTTTAAAGAACAAAATGTTGAACTTACAAAAAGAATTACTGAACTTGAAGTTTATATTGCAGGTCTTGAAACAAAGAAAGACAACTCAAGTCTGCACGATCAAATCAAGAAACTTCAAGAGAAAGTAACAACTCTTCAAAGTGAAAATGCTGATATGAAGAGTGGGAAAGACAAGAGTGAAAAGGGGAACTCATATTTACAAAATCAAATAAAAAAAGTTCAAGAAAAGACAACAACGTTGGAAAGTGAAAACGTTGAATTGAAGAAGAAGCTTTCTGAACGTGAAGGAGTGTCACCTTCTTCAAAGAAAGTTCTTAAAGAAAAGGAAATAATTGAACTAAAATATATAAAACTTTTGAAACAAATCTCCGATTTTGAGAAAGTTTTATATCTTGAAAAAGAGAAGCAAGAGAAAGAAAGAAATGAATTTGAAACAGAACGCAAATTTTTTAAGATTAAAAGTTCTGAGCTTTTCGTGAAAATTTCTGAATTAGAAAATCTTTTGGAAAAGGAAAGAAAAGATTTCACGGAAAAGAAAAATCTCTTTGAAAAGGAAAGTAAAACCCTTAAAAAGAAAAATATGGAAATTTTCAAAGAGATTACTGATAAAAGAAAGTTTTTGGAAAAAGATTTTGAATCGGAACACATATATTTTGAAGATGTGATTCTTAATCTTACCAAAAGATTATCTGGTTTATCAGCGGATATTATGAAGGATCAATTGATAAAATCTGATCTCCAAAAGAAATTTGATCTAATTTCTAAAGAGAAAAATGTTTTGATAAACAAAGTTAAGGACCTTGAAGACATCATTTTTAAATTTGATGTCTCAAAGCAGGTAAGTCCTGAAAGTATCTTTCAGACTCCATTTGTTAATTCAAATGATTCTGAATGCTCTTTTAAAACTGCTTCAAGTTCGAGTTTTAAAAACATTCCTTCTAAACATATTAATAGATCAACTGGTTTCTCAAAAGATCAGATCCGTTCAACAAATCTCTTCTATAATCCTCTGTTTGATAAATCAGATAACAAAACAAATGTGCCTAAAGCTAAGACTTCCAATTCTAAAGAAGTTCCAGTCTTCAAGAAGGTGAAGATGGAATGGAGAGTTAAAGGCACAACAGTTCCAAAGAAAGATGTGCCAAAATCATCTACCTCCACATCAAATGCCAAGAGGAACAATTCTCCGAAAGGTAAATCTTCTGTTCCACCTAATCTTGTTTATTCTACAAATCATCTGATTAGGTTGGCACATAAGAAAATCTGTTGTTCTTACTGTGGATCAAATGATTTTGTGCATAAAGATTTTACTTCTTATTGGTACGGTACTTACAGTATTCCTTTTAAGAAATCTACACCTAACACACTAGGACCCAAGTCCCGTTGGGTACCAAAATCTGCTTAATCTGTTTTGCAGGTTCATCATGTGTGGTGCTGATTTGGAAACATAAACCACACACATGATTGAAAACAGAAGAGAAGCGGTGAATTGTTTTTAAGAGTATATGTACCATTAAGGGGGAGCAAAGACATTAATGGTTTCTAAACATATCAGTTTAGGACCCGCACTTAAAAGAGACTTTGGTTTCTGAATACATCAATTCAGGACCCGTGCTTCAATGTTTTTGCCTTTTGAACATATCAGTTCAAAACCCGTGCTTCAACGACTATGGTTTCTGAACAATTCAGTTCAGGACCCGTATCTCAAAGACTAAGACTTCCCAGACTTCCCAGGTGATATCCTTTAACTGTCATATTTTTTTAATTCAAGGAACAAGTGATGAAAGGTAACATTGGATTATATTTGTTCCTACTGCTTTGAAAACTTGAATCTTTACAAATTTAAATCAATGACATAAAATTTTCAATTTTCATTCAATGAATTAAATGTGTGCTAAAAGATGATTTTACAAGTGTTTTTGTTTTATCTGAGTTATATTTGTTTCATCTTTCACCTCTGAAATAAATCGAAAGGTCAGCAAAACATGAATGAAATTATGTTGAATGCTCAAAGTTATGTGAATCTGGACTTATAGAGAATATAATGCTCAAAAAGCCTAAATGTCAGAATGATGAATGGAAATGAAAATATGGGCAAAGCACTATGTTTTAGTACCAAGTGATTGAGATAAAATTGTTGCACTATCATTTAGTTTGAAAGTTTGTGCCTGTGACCTTTCTGGTTTGGGAGAGTAAGTCCTAAGGGGTGCTCGACACCTAGTCCCTAAGATCAACTGGTCTGGGATCGGCTGACCCAAATCCTGCAATAGAACCAGATAGAAAGCCATGTTCTACTGGTACAAATGGGTTTAAGATATATCGATGTGGCCTTTCTGGTTTGGGAAATTAAGTTCTAAGGGGTGCTCGACACCTAGCACCTACGGCCAACTGGTCTAGGATCTGCTAACCCAAATCCTTCTATAGAACCAGATAGAAAGTCATGTTTAACGGTGTATCTTATTCTTACTAAACTTTTTGATCAAAAGATGCCAATGAGCACAAAATCAAAAGATGCCAATGAGCACAAAATCAAAAGATGCCAATGAGCACAAAATCAAAGGATGCCAATGTGCACAAAATCAAAAGATGCCAAAGAGCACACATCTCTTGAAACTTGGGGAAAATACAAAGTCGCGATAAACCCGTAAATTTATGAAATTCTGATTTTGGACAAATAGTGTGAGTAGAGCAAAGTATTCTTATATGTTTTAGAAATGCATAAGCTTTATGCTAATCATATTTCGCATGCTAGCACACCAAATAGATTTGATAAAGGGGTTGACACTGAACATTTTTAACTTGATATGCAATGATGACTTGTATTTGATTCCAAACACATGCATTTGCCTTCATTTGATTGAAAAATCTGTTGAATTTCATTAAGTTGAATTTCTTTTGTAAAGCTTTCAAATGATCAAATGTTAGTAATTATAAAATGTGGTTCAATGAATTTTATTTTCCTTGTATAAATGTTTTCTCTAAAGCACTGTATTTGAAATGAATACGTTATTGAAATATATGCATACTTTCAGGTGGAGAAAACAAATTGCTCCAGAATTCTTACTTTGAGGGGGAGCAAGATTATTCTCTAAGGAGGAGATTGTTAGCAATACTCAAAGACACGACTGAAATTGAAAATGGTTTTCGATGATTATGATGCTCACCATCATCGAAAAAGGGGGAGAAAAGTTTAATTTCAATTTCATGTCAAAGAGCTTTCAAATCAAAGATATTTCAAGTCAAAGATTCGTGAACAAAGACTGAAGATTAGGGGGGGAAGGATCATGTGAAGTCCAAATGTTGCTGAATTTGGTTATCTTAGTTCTGAGTGGTTCTCGGAATGCGCTTACACCTAAAAGTTCAACAATGTGGATGGTTTCGCATCTCTCTATTCCTATTTCAAATGGTTTCGGATTCCATTTATTCAAATTTGACATGGTTTCTAACCCTTCATGATTCGAATCCTATGATTCCGCATCCTTCTTACATCCGAATCCTTGGTTTCAAATCTATCTACATCCGAATTGATGGTTTCGGATCCTTAAAGTTAATATGAGAACTAAGGTTCTTACATCAAGAAGGTTACGAGAAGTTAATGTTTGTCAAAGTCTGATAAAGATACAAAGATCTGATTTTCATGAACAAGACTTGAAGATGGTTTGATAGAGTGTCTGTTGAAGAAGATTGACTTTACAAAGAGCTGAAGACTGCTGTCATATTTTTTTAAATCTTGAATCCAAAGGGGGAGATTGTTAGAGCATTGTTGTATTCAAGATTTACTGTAAAGTCAATGTACTGTATTAGTTAGCTTTGCCTTTATACCTTGTATGTTATGGGTATAAATAGGCATGTCTAGTTCTCTTGTTAGATAACACTTTAGAACACTTCATAATCTCTTGATCATTTGTAATTTACACTTTAGATATCAATATATGGATGACAAGTTCTCTTTAGATTCTCTCTCTACATCATTCTTGATTACTTGCTAGATTTGGGATTTCACAGAAAATGAAACACTCAGCTGTTGAGAGCTGAGTGAGTGGCTAGGGGGGTGCAATTGCGCCGCTAGGTCCACATCGACTTCTTCAATACCTTGTCCCAACGGATGAGACGAGATAGCAGATGTGGCTACCTGGCTGACACTGGTTTTGGATTCGCTCACGAGCTTCTCTAGATCTTAGGCTCGTTCTCTCATGATTCTTTTTGGATCTCCATTCTCTCCGCCTCGCCTGTTCTATATTTTCAACTAATTCTCCCTCCTCTCTCCTTGTGTTTCCCGTAATAGGCTGGGATGTTGGAGGGTGAGGGTAAGACGGACGGAGATCCTTCGGTTATTGTAATAACCGGGTACGTTGTGGGTTTATTTAATTTTATTATTTTGATTTTAAGGTAAGTTTGGGATTAGTTTTATGGAGTTATAAGTTAAGGGATAGACTTTAATTTTTCTATAGAAGTCTAAGGGTATGTTTTGCCAAATAAGATAAGTTTGGGGTTTGTTTGGTGAATGTGACTAAAGCTAGCCACATCCACCGCCTCTTTCATTTTATTATAGAAGGAGGTGTCCTTCATTAGACAACCAAAAGTTTAAAAGTGTGTGTGTGTGTATTTTGGTTCACGGCAAAGAGAGAGGAGAGAATTTGAGAAAGGAAAGGCTAAGAAGAAGAAGGAAATCAGAATATTCAGCTGGAATTAAGGTGAAAAGTTGTAGTAATCAAAGGTATGGTTCTGGTTAAATTACTCTCTTTATGTGTATTAAGTTTTATATGAGTTTAGAAATAGGTCTTGGTAATTTTAGAAGGATATGAGAAATCTGGGTTTAGAATAGTGTTATAATAATAGTATAAAACATATCTACAAAATATCAGAAACATCCATGGTCGAAATCTGCAATTTTCTAGGTAAAAGATGAACTTAGTGGACTGAGACATTCATAAGTATCGCAGTAGTGAGTTGCGACATAGATGGTGATTTGCGACATTCATGAGTATCGCAACCTTGGGTTGCGACAAGCTCATTGGTATCGCAACAGTTGGTTGCGATATGAGGAGTATATCTCAATGGTTGGTTGCGACATGATGTATATCGCAACAGTTGGTTGCGATATGTTACTGTGTCGCAATAGTTAATTGCAACATGTACTATGTGTTGCGACAAGGGGTTATTACATTTAGTTGGTTCCGATAACAACCGAGGATTTTAGATATTTAAGAATTATTGGAGAGTCTTATGTGTTTAATTAGTAAAGGGATAGGTATATTTGAATTGTTTCAGATTCTGTGAATTCCGGGTGAAAGACTGAATCTTTTGGAAAAGACTTGGAAGTGTTTTTGGATAAGCGATCAAGGTGAGTTTTACTTTAAAAATGTTTTCAAAACTGGAATACATGTATGTATGGATTGGGAATGTGATAGATGGTGTGATTATGTGTTTATGTTTGAAATATAATATATTGAGATGTATATTGTATTTACATGAGCATTACATTACACGAGAGCACGTTGGTCGGGCTTAGGACTGGTGGAGTTGGCTGTACAGAGGGACAGCGGTGTTGGCTGTAATTTTCGTACAACGGAGTAAATTGATTAGTTGGCTTGCAACCAACTAATTTGGCTATGTGAAGGAGGAGTTGTACACGATGCACGAGTCTTGCTTGGTATTTAATTACTTGTTGTATATGTGTGTTTTTACAAAAAGGATTACTAAACTGACAGGGATTATCTCACTAGACCGTTTGGTATAACCCTCATTTTCTTTTCAAAAATATGTATTCCAGGTCGAGGAACTTTTAATAGCAAAGGGAAGGATAAAGTGTAGGATGCGGTTGATAGCTGACGGAGATTAGGAAATGCTTATATTTTGTATTGTATAGTTTTGAGACTATGGGACCATAAGTGATTTATTATGTATTTTTGTTATGAATGTAACGATGTTATGCAATATATGTTATTTGACGCATGTTTGGGAAACCGGGTCATTACAGATGGTATCAGAGCCCTAGTTTAAGGGATTTAGGTATTAGTATCTGTACCTAGACTTAAACTGCATGTGAAGTTGGATGTCCCTATTATTTTAGAACCATGGGATGTTAAGTATAAAAAGGTAGAAGGAACACATGTAAGGTAATTTCGAATTACATCTGGCCAGTGTAATTATGAACTTACAAGTACATGTTTGGACTGGAATACCTTATTATATGGGGTATGTGCTTACATGTATATTAACCTTGTTGAAATCAACAGAATGGCAAGCGATACTCGAAATACGAATAGAGAGGGAGGAAGAAATCCTAATAAAACGAATCCAACAGTCGGGACAAGGGGGAGAATGAGGTAGGGGCAAAACTGGAGGCAGAGTTCAATCGCGAGGTACGAAATTTGTTACAAGAAACGATTTGACGGCTGAAATGGGAAGACTTCAAGCCAATATACAAGCTATGTTCGACCAAACTCGTCATACCGAAACTGAAATACCAGATCCTAATCTGGAAGACGAGATGCCCATTACACCTACTGTCATACCGGTGCCAAGGAAGTGTGATTACAAGATGTTCTTATGTTGCAAACCTCCAACCTACTCAGGAGAAAGAGATCCAGTGAAGGCGATGAGGTGGCTAAAAGAGATAGAAGCCATCTTCAAGATCAGCAAATGTGTCGATGAAGATAGAGTGTTATTTGGAACTGCGATGTTGAAGGCCGGTGCGCTATACTGGTGGGAAGCTCTTATTACTTCAAGAGGATCGGACATATATTCTGCTTTTTCATGGGAAGAATTTGTTGGAGCTTTCAAAGGGCAGTTTTATCCTCAAGCAGCAGTTAGACAGTTGGAAGAAGAATTCATGAATTTGCAACACGGTAAGTTATCAGTTCGGGATTACACCGCGCGCTTTCTAGAGAAGTCCCGTTTTGCGGAATACTATGTGGCTACCGAAGCTCTCAAAATGGAAAAGTTTATTTTTGGATTAAATTCGGAAATTAGAGGTTTAGTGATTGCTAAGGGAACCGATACTTTCTCAGCCGCTGTTGATGCCGCCGAGAATGTAGAAAGAGATAAAAGGAGGGATGCTAGTGATAGAAGTTATGGGAAAAGAAAAGTAGAAGAAATGACGTATGATTTGAAGGAGTACAAATCCCCGAGGTTTGATAGTCATTTACCTTTCAGACCAGCTGAAAGACCATGTTCAAAGTGCAACCGTGTTCATCAAGGAAACTGTTATGTGGATTCCCGAACTTGCTACAAATGTGGAAAGACTGGTCATATTGCTAGAGACTGTCAGCAAGGTAGTATAACAGTAAGACCAACGGGTGTTAGGACGGGAGAGGTACAAGGGTCAAAAGTACCGAAAGCAAAAGGTCGAGTCATCCAATTGACAGCACCAGAAGAAGAGGAAATTCTGGATGAGGTTACAGGTACGTTTCTAACAAACTCTATACGTGCTAAAGTGTTATCTGACTTCGGTGCACAATGATCATTGGTATTTCTGTTCTTTTGTTGCTTATCTGCATTAGAAAAGTATTTGATAAATTGTGTTATAGATATAGATGGGTATGGGGTGTCTATTCAGTTAGTTCCTACGGCTTTGATTGAGTTCGATGTAGTAGTGAAAACTAAGTATCCATACCGTTTCGCTTAACCGAATTCCGGGACGGAATTCTTTTAAGGAGGAGATGTTGTAATAACCGGGTACGTTGTGGGTTTAATTAATTTTATTATTTTGATTTTAAGGTAAGTTTGGGATTAGTTTTATGGAGTTATAAGTTAAGGGATAGACTTTAATTTTTATATAGAAGTCTAAGGGTATGTTTTGCCAAATAGGATAAGTTTGGGGTTTGTTTGGTGAATGTGACTAAAGCTAGCCACATCCACCGCCTCTTTTATTTTATTATAGAAGGAGGTGTCCTTCATTAGACAACCAAATGTGTAAAAGTGTGTGTGTGTGTGTGTATTTTGCTTCACGGCAAAGAGAGAGGAGAGAATTTGAGAAAGGAAAGGCTAAGAAGAAGAAGGAAATCAGAATATTCAGCTGGAATTAAGGTGAAAAGCTGTAGTAATCAAAGGTATGGTTCTGGTTAAATTACTCTCTTTATGTGTATTAAGTTTTATATGAGTTTAGAAATGGGTCTTGGTAATTTTAGAAGGATATGAGAAATCTGGGTTTAGAATAGTGTTCTAATAATAGTATAAAACATATCTACAAAATATCAGAAACATCCATGGTCGAAATCTGCAATTTTCTAGGTAAAAGATGAACTTAGTGGACTGAGACATTCATAAGTATCGCAGTAGTGAGTTGCGACATAGATGGTGATTTGCGACATTCATGAGTATCGCAACCTTGGGTTGCGACAAGCTCATTGGTATCGCAACAGTTGGTTGCGATATGAGGAGTATATCTCAATGGTTGGTTGCGACATGATGTATATCGCAACAGTTGGTTGCGATATGTTACTGTGTCGCAGTAGTTAATTGCGACATGTACTATGTGTTGCGACAAGGGGTTATTACATTTAGTTGGTTGCGATAACAGTCGAGGATTTTGGATATTTAAGAATTATTGGAGAGTCTTATGTGTTTAATTAGTAAAGGGATATGTATATTTGAATTGTTTCAGATTCTGTGAATTCCGGGTGAAAGACTGATTCTTTTGGAAAAGGCTTGGAAGTGTTTTTGGATAAGCGATCAAGGTGAGTTTTACTTTAAAAATGTTTTCAAAACTGGAATACATGTATGTATGGATTGGGAATGTGATAGATGGTGTGATTATGTGTTTATGTTTGAAATATAATATATTGAGATGTATATTGTATTTACATGAGCATTACACTACACGAGAGCACGTTGGCTGGGCTTAGGACCGGTGGAGTTGGCTGTACAGAGGGACAGCGGTGTTGGCTGTAATTTTCGTACAGCGGAGTAAATTGATTAGTTGGCTTGCAACCAACTAATTTGGCCATGTGAAGGAGGAGTTGTACACGATGCACGAGTCTTGCTTGGTATTTAATTACTTGTTGTATATGTGTGTTTTTACAAAAAGGATTACTAAACTGACAGGGATTATCTCACTAGACAGTTTGGTCTAACCCTCATTTTCTTTTCAAAAATATGTATTCCAGGTCGAGGAACTTTTAATAGCAAAGGGAAGGATAAAGTGTAGGATGCGGTTGATAGCTGACGGAGATTAGGAAGTGCTTATATTTTGTATCGTATAGTTTTAAGACTATGGGACCGTAAGTGATTTATTATGTATTTTTGTTATGAATGTAACGATGTTATGCAATATATGTTATTTGACGCATGTTTGGGAAACCGGGTCGTTACAGTTATCGGTGGTTGACGTCCGATACGGGGTGGAATCAGTGATGCGCGGATGGTGTGATCCGTATCATTGCCAGTGCTTTCGGATTCGACAACGTCGGCTTGGGTGAATGGTGAGATCGGTTCAGTTGTGTCCGTTATGAGGTCCTCTTCTAGTAGGGGGCAGTGACAACCGGGACCTCGTATAGGCTAGTCGACTGTCCGGCTTCAGTCGTGGTACGGGTGGTGTGTATGCGGGGTTGTTGGATAGTTTCGAGTCGACTAGAATGGGTAGTACTGGCATGCGTATCCAATGCACCGCCCGCGCCTGTTCCCCTCCCATGATGTACTCTCAACACACCCCGTCCGGGAGCCCAGCTACCCGAACTCTACCTCCACAAGTCCTTGGACCCTCATGTCGCTCAGTTCTATTTCCCTGGGGAGGTCCCTCCGGCTCTGGCTGGACCACAGGAGCATATGCCTATCGCTCGTCTATACTCTATCACACTCGGTGCATTAGGGTCCGCGTGTGCCAATAGGGCTTCTGGTAAAGGCATGGGTTGGGCGTTGGACGGGTTGCGAATCACAAGATAATGTAAATTGAAATGAGGACATAACGGGTGGTTTAAGCGTCGCGGTATGTTTGGATTCGCGGCCATATGCTGACGAATGGCCAACGATAGGAATCTCGGGTATGATAGAAACTTCTTCTCTTTCGTTCCACCGATCGACCGGATGGCCTGAACCAGCTCGCACCAGATGATCAGCGCGAAATCTATGTGGCAGTTGTAGCAGACCGCATGGAATAGCCGTAGAAAGTCGCTGGTGCACTTGTCTATCCCCTTCCATCTGGATGATAGACACCTGTTCAGAATCGTGAACAACGTGTACTAGATGGGAACCAGGTACTTTCGAGTGAAGGCGGACGGACGGTTGAGCGCGTAATTGTAGCCGAGAGCGCGGATGTCGCGCAGAGAGTGTCCTCAGAGACCGCGGGGTCATAAGCAACAAGGCCACCGGCCGTGGCCTCAGGTAAGGACAATAGTCGTCTGAATGAGTCTGGAGTTAGCGCGAACGGATGTCGATTGATCATCGTCGTGATCGTCTGAGTATTGAGCGCCGGGACCACTCGGGCATTACGCCAGACCTGGTATACGTACAGGACTGGGACGTCGGTTGTGGCAGTGAATGCCTCTCGAAGAGGGTGCCCCATAAGAATGTCCACGACCACACGATGTTGTGGTCGGAACTCGGAAGCGTCTAAGTGATGGTTGTTTGCCACGAGTTCAATGACATGGTTTGCTGGTACCAAGGCAATGTCTGCTTCTTCGTCGATGAATTCCTCTTGAGGAGGAATGTTTTGTGGTGGTTCTTCTTGATCCACCATTAGTATACCTGAAAGACACGATGTTAGAGTCTTGGCGGGATCAAATTACAGTCGATGCGTGCCTTTGCGAAAATTTGGCTCAATCTGAGTTGGATTGAGGACTGGCAGGTACAAACAGGGTACTGAGACTGTTGGCAGTGTGTCCGGACAGCAATTTTCTAGGAAACATAAAGTTACCGGACAAATTGAGTTACCCGGACAAAGTAAGTATCACGACAAATAGGGTATCCGAACAAATGGGGTATCCGGACAAATGGGGTATCCGGACAAATGGAGTGACCGGACACATAATGATACCGGACAAGTAAACACACCCCGGATAGTTGAACTTACCGGAAAGCACGAGGGTTTCCGGACAACTAGGGTTTCCGGATGATAGGGGTTATCGGACAATCATCTGAACCCGGATAGTTGAACTTACCAGAAACCATAAGGTTTCCGGACAACAGGGGTTACCGGGTGAGATGGTTCCCGGATAAGGTAGCTTTCCGGATAAATTAGGGTACCCGGATAAAATATCTAAACACTTGAATGTTCCCTGATGAGTTTGAATGTGTCCGGATAGTTTGAAAACTATCCGGACGACATCTGGGTATCCTAAATCGATTAACAAACAATTCCAATCATAGATCTGAGAGTTCTAGCATAGTGTAATCGATGCACTAAGTAACACACTACCAACAATAGATCCTAAACAAGCTTTGAAAGGTCTTAAGGTGAATCGACACAGAACCGGGTTTCGAAAAACCCTAATTTCTTGAAGTTGTGATCAATATGCACAATGAAGTCCGTAGGTGAGTGCGATGGTGGTAAGAGAGTGAAATGAGAAGCATACCTGCGATGGAAGAATCGAAATTGAGCGAAAATGTGAGCAAATGGAGGGTTTCCGAATGAGAGAGAAAAACGAGAGGGTTTTGAAATCCGGAAAAGATTAAACTGATGGTGTCCGGGGGTTTAAATAAGACATGACTTTCCCGATGGGTTTACTCGGATACCTATCCAGAGCTCCCATCCGGACAGTTTGGAATTTTGACCAAAGTCACCCCTGGACTTTCAAACTGCTTAAAAAAATATCTTTTGAGCTTTTGAGAAAAATCACTTTCCCGCTCCCCCTCGAACGAAGAATAGGAAAAACTTTTGCTCCCCCTCGGATCGTGCACGTGGGTGATTTTAGGTAACGACCACACAGGAAAAAACTTTTGACATTTAAAGAAAAACTGTGTCGTTCCCCCTCAACTGATGAACAAGTATAAAATTGCTCCCCCTTGGATTGTGCAAGTGGTGTTATTCGAAGAACCCTTGGGAATGGCCACACACAAAAATTGTGGAAGTTAAAAAACAATTGTGTGACACTCCCCCTCAAAGATAGAGTAGACTTACCTGATACGCTTATGTGCTCCCCCTGAACACATGAACAAAGAGTGAAAGCACAGATATATCCAGAAGTAAAGCAGACGATAGTAATAAACATAAAAGGAAACACGTGCTAAAAGAAAGCAAACAAACGAAATCTACCTAATTAATACAGAGATTTAACTGAAACGTGTATGCGATACAAGTAGAATACAAATGCGAGGAAGTGTGTACTCAATCATCTGGAGAGTAGACAACAGATGATGAATACACATTTTCTCGTACGTGTATGGAACTTGTATTGGGCGCACGATTTGATTAAATCTTTAGATTTAGCATACCAAGCCTGGACACAAGATAGTTAAAACGTTTTTCGTCCAGAGGTTTTGTGAAAAGGTCTGCTAACTGATGTTCAGTATTAACAAAGTAGAGTTCGACTGTACCTCTTTCCATGTGATCCTTGATAAAATGGTACCGAACGTCTATGTGCTTCGTCTTCGTGTGCTGGACCAGATTGTTGGATATGGCAATGGCGCTCTTCGAGTCGCAGTAGATGGGCACTTTTGAGTATGTGAAGCTGTAGTTTTTGAGTTGTGTGCGCATCCAGATGACTTGCGAACAGCAGCTCGCGGTGGCGACGTATTCCGCCTCAGCAGTCGATGTAGAGACACACTGCTGCTTCTTGGATGCCCAACTCACCAAACTGTCGCCCAAGAACTGCACATGTCCCGATGTGCTCTTCCGATCCATCATGCTTCCCGCGTGATCGGCGTCTGAGTACGCTGAGAGTTCAAAACCTGTCTCTTTCGGGTACCACAAGCCAAGATCAGCAGTACCTCTCAAATAACGAAAGATTCGTTTAACGACAATTAAATGAGACTCTTTAGGTTTTGACTGAAAACGGGCGCAAAGAAAGGTCGAAAACATATTGTTCGGTCTACTAGTCGTCAGGTACATTAAAGAACCAATCATTCCTCGGTACATTTTGGTGTCCACATCCTTTCCGTTAGGATCGGCGTGTAACTTTGTACGGGGTGCCATGGGAGTTTTCATTGGTGAGGACTGTTCCATCTGGTACTTCCGAAGAATGTCCCGGATGTACTTAGCCTGATTTATGAATATTCCGGTCGACAGTTGTTTAACTTGAAGACCGAGAAAAAAATTCATCTCACACAACATACTCATTTGAAAATATTGTCCCATTAGTTTGGTAAAGTTCTTACAATACTGTGGGTTAGTGGAACCGAAAATTATGTCGTCAACATATACTTTAACTAAAACAATATGACCTTCTTCATTTTTAATAATCAGGGTTGTATCGATTTTACCTTTTGAAAATCCTGATTTTATTAAAAACTTGGACAAAGCATCATACCAGGCCCGTGGAGCTTGCTTCAAACTGTATAAAGCCTTATCTAGAATGTAGACGTGATTTGGCTTCTTGTCGTCCACGAACCCGTCTGGTTGCGATACGTACACCTCTTCCTTGATCTCGCCGTTGAGAAATGTGGTCTTCACATCCATCTGGAAGACCGTGAAGTTATTGTGTGTGGCATATGCAAGGAACATACGAATCACCTCGATTCTTGCAACCTGAGCGTATGTCTGGCCGTAGTCAATCCCCTATTGTTGGCGGTATCCTTTGGCCACAAGACACGCCTTGTTTCGAACGACGATGCCATCTTGTCTTTCTTATTCTTGAAGATCCACTTTGTGCCGATGACCGTCTTGTGTGATGGATGTGGGACAAGTCGCCATAACTTGAGGGCCTCAAATTGATTGAGTTCCTCTTGCATGGCCATGACCCAGCCCGGATCGTCGAGTGCTTCAGAGACGGTTGTTGGCTCGATCTTGCTGAGAAATCCGGAGAATAGGCAGAAGTTGGCCGATGCGCCTCGCGTTCGAACCAGAGTAGAAGGATCGCCGATTATTTGGTGTAGGGGATGAGCTTTGGTCCATTTGGTGCTGTGTGGAAGCGGCTGTTGAGTAGAGTGAGAGGTGTCGAGATCCACATACACACCGGTTGAAAGGTCTAGAACAACTTCAAGTGTTGCTGGTTGGTTTCTTGGAGGAGACTTGGCGGGATTCGTCGAAGGTTGAGCAACTTCTGGTTCCTGGGAATTCAGAGGTTGGTCGTTGAGTGTTGTCAAGGACGAATCTTTAGGAGTGATCTCCGGGTTTTGTACAGGTTCCTCTGGGGGAATAGTTGTATCAATCGTTGATGTGTCTTTTGAGGTCTGAGGGGACTCCAGACTGATTGCTGGAGTGCTCGTCGAAGGCGGCGGACCGGAAAGATTCGTCGAGTTCTCGATCTAAGCAGCTTCTATTCTGGGTTGCACAAATACCCGAGGGTTAGGTAAATTAAAAATTCATCATAAAAATGTTGAAACAGTAAATCTAAATCAGAAAGATGTGAATTCGACGTAGATGCATGATTTGGATTTACTGGAGTTTGTGTAGATCCCGAACGTGAAAGTTCGGAAGCTAGCACGCCAGTTAAACCGGGTTCTAAACATAGTTGTTCCGAAGCCAAATCTGCGGCTTCGTCAAATGTCACGTTTACGCTTTCGATAACGGATTTTGTCCGTTTGTTGTAAACGCGTTAAGCTTTAGCCTGCATGGAGTATCCTGTGAAGACTCCTTCGTCTGCCTTCGGACTGAATTTCCCGAGATCATCCTTGTCGTTTAAGACGTAGCATATGCATCCGAACGCGTGGAAGTACTTGATGTTCGGGATGCGGTTGTTGATGATCTCGTACGGCGTTTTGTTGAACCGCTTATTGATGATTGAGCGGTTTTGCGTGCAGCAAGCAGTTGCAACCGCTTCAGCCCAGAGAAATAATGGCAGCTTCGATTGTGACAGCATTGTGCGAGCGGCTTCGACAAGGGTACGGTTGCGTCTTTCCACCACTCCGTTTTGCTGAGGAGTGCGTGCGGCAGAAAAGGTTTGCGAGATACCGACGGATGTCAGGTATTCGTTTACTGTTTGGTTCTTAAACTCTGTCCCGTTGTCTGTCCTGATAGTCTGAACTTGCTGTCGAAAGTTTAGTTGAATAGTCTTCAGATGGTTGATTATCAGTTCCGGGGTTTCGTCCTTCGAGCGCAGGAACTTTACCCAAGTGTAGCGTGAGAAGTCGTCAACCATCACCAGGACATACTTCCGTTTGTTGATGCTTTGAACACGCATTGGTCCGCACGAATCCATATGGATGAGTTCGAGGGACCGGGACGTGCTCGGAGCGGCCTTCGACTTGTGTGTCGCTTGCTTCATTTTCCCCATCTCGCATGCCCCACAGAATTTGTCCTTTACGAACTGGAGTTCGGGCATGTCTTTCACGTGTCCGCCTAACACCAGCGTGTTGATATTTTTGAAGTTGAGGTGCGAGAGACGTTGGTGCCAAATCCATGCTTGTTGAGAATTGGCCTTCGACATCAGGCAGACGGAATCATCGGTCTTTAGGGCATAGAGGTTGATGGTGTAGAGGTTTGTCATTCGCGTTCGAACCAGTAGCTTTGTTCCATCGTAAGTGCGGACGCTACACCGTTTAGCTTTGAATCTGACCTCTAGATCTTTATCGCAGAATTGGCTGATGCTGAACATATTGTGTCCTAATCCCGCAACGTATGATACCTTCTTTATCGTGATCTTGTCTTGGACAATATCGCCGTAGCACAAAATCGGCGCCTTGTCATCATTCCTAAATATCACGTCTCCGCAGTATTTCTCGGTGTAGTTCGTGAGCAGCTCCCTCCTTCCGGTCATGTGCTTGGAGCAACCTGAGTCTAAGTACCACACATGACCGTCCTGCAAAAACAAGTTTAACGGATTTTAGGTACCCATTTAAAAATGGGTCCTAGAGGCTTAGGTTTAACACCTGGTTGAGGAAACCGTTTTGAAGTGGGTTTCCTCTTGGGTGTAGGTTTAACCTCTGATTGGGGAACCCATTTTGAAATGGGTTTCCTTTTGTGTTTAGGTTTAACCTCTGATTGGGGAACCCGTTTTGAAATAGGCTTCTTTTTGGTTTTACGGGATTTTCGATTAGGTTTAGAATGATAAACATGATAAGAACCAAACCAATCAGTTGCATTTCTAATATCGTCAAAGTCATTCAAACCACAATTAGAACAACATAAACAATCATGGGATAATTGAATCAAATGCTGAATTGAATAAAGTTTAATTGAAAAATTAACACTTTGTTCAATAGAATTATTCTTGTGATTCAAAGCACAATCATTAATGTCCTTCCTAGGATAAAAACAATATTAAATGACTTCGACGCCGACTTGTTTTCGATAGATTCCTTGGCTATCCACTTTTGTTTGTCTTGTTTAGCCCGACCATTTTTATCTGAAACATCAGTAACGGCATGGTCAGCAGAGTTTGAGTAGACAGGTTTTTTATCAGTTGATCGATCGGTCTTTTGTCGCGGCTGTGATTGATTTTGAGAACGAGAATCAGTTTTAGAAACCTTGATCACAACCGGGGTCTAAGGTTTTGAAGAACATTCGCCTTTTTGAAAATTGACCGGGCAGTTTACCGCTTTTGAAAGAAATTCGGTGTGACTTGGAAGAGGTTTGTCAAATGGAAACGATTCAAACTCTTCATCTGAACTACCCTCGAAATTCATGAATTTGGAAAAATCAACATCGGGAATTGATAGACTAGGATTGGTCGAGGGAGGTGAGGAACACTTTGTGTCTGTGTTATCAGGAGAATCTGGTGCGAAAGCTAAGAAAAAATCAGAGTTTAGATTCTTTATAACACACTCATCTTGAGACTCTTTACCGTTTCGTGAAGAAGTTTTTCCATTAAAAGCTTTACACGAAGATGTATCAGACGAGTCCGAGGAAGGTTCGGGTGAAATCATCTTTTCGTCTTGGAGTAGGTCGAGTTTCTCTTGAAGTTGAGCATTTCTCACGTGCTCCTTCATCGCTTATGTTGCCAACGCAGACAGTTTTGATGTGATTCGATTGATTTCGTTCTGAAGGATTTCCTGTCCCTCATCCGACACAGATTTGGATTTTACGGATTTGAGTTTCTCAAGTTTTGTTATAAGCGCTTGCTTTTCCTTTTGAAAACTAGTTCTTTCCTTCTCGAGTGTCTACTCTAACTCGAATATTTTTTATTCCAAAATGAGAGGAACATAGAGTTTAAACTCGTCCGTCACAGTTTTGGGTTCAGGTGCTTGGGCCTCATCCTTTTTGGAGGAATCCTTGGGCAAATCAACCTTATAGCCGTCAAAGTAGTCATTTGAGAGGTATTTCTTTGGGGTTTTCTTGTACGAGTAGTTCATAGGCTCATACACAAAAGGTAATTGCATCTTCGTGGTGTGTGCGTGCTTGTATACCTCAGTTTCCTTTTCTTTCTCTTTTTCAAGCGGACCAGTCCATTTGATTTTATACTCGGGATACTTTTTGTCCAGACCGAGAAAACCAAAGTGATAAGGAGTCGGTCTTTTGGTCAAAATCTTTTTCAAGTATTGTGGGTTATCGTAATCGATTCCCCATTCCTTGTTAAAGTATGTGAATTCCTTAGGCTTGTTCATGTGAATGGTCTGATCAGTTTGACCTCTTTTGTGAAGTTTGGTTTCAAGATCAGTTATTTTAGCAACAAACTCCTTGTGTTTGATTTAGAGAGAGGAGCATTGATAGACAATATCTGCTTTCTCATTCTCACACTGATCAAGCTTAAGATTTAATTCAGATATCTTGGCCCTTAAGTCCTTAGGTTCTATTGAAAGATTTGTACACTTTTCCTTTATATTAGCATTTTTGGACTTGTACTTTTCAATTATGCGCTTTTGAACATCTAGATTTTCTTTTAAAGAGTTAATTTCAAGCAGTTGTTCATTAGTGGTGGCCTTGTAAGAATCTATTCGTTCAACAAGTGGTTGCATTCGTTCGATTAAGCTTTGATGAATAGGTTCACATACCTGACACAGCTTTGTCTTGTCTGATGGAGGAGAATGGTAGCCCATGAAAGCATCAGCATCTTCAGAATCGCTTTCACTATCAACGAGCCAGCCAGTGGTCATCTTCAACAAATAGAGCTTCTCCTGCCTCTTTCTGTTCTGCTAGAAGAAGTTTGGCGTTGTAGTAGTGGGCGTTTTCACGACGGGCTTTCTACAATCCTTGGCAAAGTGACCTAATTTCTTACAGTTGTAGCAAGTGACGGGTTCATCCTTCTTCTTTGTCTCGGGCTTGCGATCATCCTTCTCATTCTTCTCCTTCTTGTCAGGTTGCTTGTGTTCATCTGCCTTTTTCTTTCCTTCATATTTATCCTGATAATCATGGCGCTTGTTGGACGAAGTGGAGTAGCGCTGATTATTGGATGAAGGTTTCTTGAAGAACTTCTTTTGCTGGAAAGATCTAGAGAGTAGAGCCATTACTTTCTTCACAGCAGTCAGTTCAGGATCAGAATCGCTTTCTTCCTCTTCTTCGGATTCTGGTTCAGATTCACTTGGCTCTTGGGTTCGTTTGGATCAACGGCTAGAAGATTTGCCTCGTTTTGAAGAAACAAGAGTGAGTGGATCAGCATTGGACTTGGAGGTGGACTTCTGGTTGCTCAGTATCTCCATGACTTCATCCTCGTCTTGTAGAAGCATCTCGTAGAGTTCATTGATTGCAACGTTCTCCATCAGGTGGTTGTGTTTGATGTGAGAAGCGAATACTTTCCATTCAGGCAAGAGGTTGTTTAGAAACTTGAGCGCATTCTATGTATTTGAACGATTGATCTTGTTCAGTAGCAGGCAAAATCGTTCATAGGTCTGGGACAGTGATTCTCCGGAGCGCTGCTTAAAGATATCAAACTTGGTTATGCAGCTGTTGATCTTCAGTTGGTTGCCGACTTTGCTCCCACTCATCATCTTTTCTACCTGATCCCACATGCCCTTTGATGTGTGCTTGTAGCTGTCTATGGTTGTGTAGATCGAATTTGGTAGAGCCTGAACCATATATCTCTTGGCATGCTTTTCGCCATCAAACATGCCCTTTTCCTCTTCGGTCATTTCCATGTACTTCTTGGGCTCACGTCGAGCTTGACCGCCTTCTTCTTGTGCTGGAATGATATTCATGGGTTCAGCTTGTGGACCATCAGATAGAGCACGCCAGATGTACTCGTAGTTGTCCTTCGATTCGATGAATATGAGGAATTTGTCCCTCCATTGGCTATATTCGCCCTGGTAGAGGGTCGGTGGCTTGGAATCGGGGGCCGATAACAATAGCGTCGCGAGACATCTTTGGTAGTTGCATTAATGTGATCGTCAGACGATAGTTCGATTCAAAGTAGTATTCTAACGCAAGGCACTATGAGTGGAAGTCCTAACGCAGGTTCTAAGAGTAATGTAGAGTGAATATGGTAAGAAACTAGCTAAACAGAACTTACCGGATAGGAATCCAGATGAAACAGTGTCTGATCTGGAAGTGTCCGTGATCAGATGTGTGTGATTTGATCAAATAGCAAAAGTATCCGGACAAACTAAAGTTACCGGATAACAGGGAGTTACCGGATAAAATGAGCTTACCGGATAGAAAGTAATTACCGGAAAATGTAAAAGTTACCGAATGAAATACTTACCGGAAAGCAAAGGTTACCGAATGGGAAAACCTACCGGGTACTGAAGATGTTGATCGGGAAGTATGACTTACCGGATGATGTCCGGATTGACAGAGGTCACCGGATAAAGTGTGTCCGGGAACTTTGAGTTACCCTGATAAATTGGATTTACCGGGAACGTTTTGGTTACCGGGTGAGTTTTGTCCGATAAGTAGCGAAAAAGAAGACTTACCCGGGAAGTATTGCGTTGTTCCGGAAAGTGCGGTTGTGGTATACGGAAACTACGGTTGTGGTATCCAAACTCGATAGAAATTCAACTAGGGTTGCTAAGATCGTTCCTGAAAGATTACAAACCTAACAAAACACAAAACTAACAATACCCTAAACGATTTTGAAGCAAAATAACAAGATTTGGATGAAAATTTTTATTTTTTGTAAAGAACAGTGACCAAAACTTGTGAACTTGATTTTGCTTAAAAACTATTCAAATGATCGAATTAGGATTAGAAAAATTGCAGAAACGCTTATAAGATCAATGCTAATCGAATGCAATACGCGAAAACAAGCAATTTTATCAGAATCAAAATATGAATTTTCAATGCCAAGAACACAGTCGACTAAAACTTGATAAATCTTACCAGAAACCTTTTGAATCACCTTGAATCGAATCGTCTGTACGCCATGATGCCAATTGTGAGTTCCAGATTAATGCATACAATCAATAGATCAATATAATAATAACAATCAGTATGATCTCAACTGGTCATCCATATAGCTTTGATTAAACTTTCAGAGAATTCTTTACAGATGATCAATACGACTTAGAACGATTAACCTATCACAATAGGCTTAACACACTATATATACTAAGGCCAAAACTAAAGAGGCCCATGGCCCATTACATCAATAGAGCCCATATAGCAATATTTACAATAAATTCCCTTTAACTTCTATTCAACAAGATTTATCCCTAGCACATGGAGTTAGCCCATGCCAACTCTTGCATTTAACCCCACCAGCTACTCATTTCTTTCTCAACAAAGAAATGTTTCAATTTTTCTTGGGGACGCAACATATAATCTATCTAATCTTCATTCGGAAGGTTTGGATATTGAAAAAGAAGAAAGTTTGGCCCACCTACGCTCTTCATTCATGCACATTGAGTCCGTGGAAAACTTGTTGTTGTCTCAACAGTTTACACAATTTGAGCCTATATAATCAAGCATAAGTTGCTTAAATCATTTCTAACACAAGCACGTACACACAAGGAATATGTTTTCTTGTCATAACATTCATAGAAATTCCTTAGTGTTTTTCGTTGATTGAATGGAAGCCTGGGGGAGTGAACATCAAAAAGCTCCTTTCCAAAGTACATCTGTTGTACTAAGTGGCTTCGTGCTACTTACATGCATTTTAACTGATTCATTCGTTGTTTCAGGGTTACCACATTCTTTTTATCTGAATTTGAAAAGATTCGTATAAAATTCTCTTGGAATTGACGGCTATATTATATCAAAAGGAGGAGAATGTTAATGGTTATCAAAGACCGTGCTGAAGTTGATAAGAGTTTTGATGATCATGATGCTCACAATCATCAAAAAAGGGGAGAAATAATATGCTGAAGAAAAGGGGAGATTTGTCAATGAATGATTAAGGGGGAGAAATGATGTGCCAAAGTTAAGAAGATCTTCTGGGAATTCGAGAAAGTTCGTTGTTCAAAGACGATTCTAGGTCAAAGTGATGAAGATACAAAGTTCAAGAAATTCAATCCTCATTTAAAGTTTTCGCATAAGGAAAGTTTTCGCATCAAAGTTCAAGTACTATCTCAAAGTTTTCGCATTGAGAAGGTTGCGAAAAGTTGGTTTTCGCATGCTAAGGATACGAAAAGCACAGTTTTCGCATGAAGAAGGATACGAAAAGCAGAGTTTTTGCATGAAGAAGGATACGAAAAGTAGAGTTTTTGCATGAAGAAGGTTGCGAAAAGTAAGGTTTTCCCATGTCATTGGTTGCGAAAAGTGTGGTTTTCGCATGGTATTGATTGCGAGAAGTAAAGTTTTCGCATGCTATTGGTTGCGAAACGTTTCTTCATTTATGCTGTTGGTTGCGAAAACTTTGTGTGAATTCCTGTTGGTTGCAAAAAGTTTAAAGCTTCAAAGATTTTAAGGCTGCAAAGATCTGAATTTCATGTTCAAGACTTGATGACAAGTTGTTGAAGTTTTTGTTCAAGAAAATTGACTTTACAAAGGGTAAAATGAAGATTACTCTATGTTTGAAGATGGTCAGAGCTTCAATGTTTAAAGCGGTCAAAGTTAAAGTTTTGAAGATCAAGGATTGAAGACTGCTCCTATATTTTTGTTAAATCTTGAATCCAAGGGGGGAGAATGTTAGGACATTATATTGTATTCAATATTTACTGTAAAGTCAATATTGTGTAAAGTCAAAGTATGCTTGTCAAGCTTTTATGCCTTGTAACCTTTAGGTATAAATAGGCATGTTATGTAATTGTTTGTAGAAATCGTAAGCGTGGTTAGTAAGCTTGTGAGTCATTTTTAATCATTTGTACTTTTGAATATCAATGAATGATGGATGACTTTCTCTCTCTAGATTGTGTTTCATATTGCATATTCTTTCATTAGTTTGGGAACTACCAGGGGTAGTTTGGACAAAGGTAGTGTAACGAGTATCAAGACATAATACACAACAATCTACTAAAATAACATAAACTTAAACTAGATTAACATGGGTGTCGCTATATCTCCAAAAAGCTCTCATCTCAAAACTTCCCAAAACCCCAACCCTCTAAGCTCCTAAAGCATGGCCGGCATCTCAACCCGGTCTAGACGTACCGCTAGTGGGACCAGTTGTGAGATCCCACATCGGCTGGGAGGGGGAACGAAGTCGTCCTTATAAGGGTGGATGGATACCTTCCTTGCATGAGGACTTTTGCCGGTACGGTCTCGGTGCGTCCCGCGTATGCTTGTGCGGGCAGGAAACAAACCGTAAGCAGTGCCGGCATGCTGGTATGCAGAGGGTATGCGCAAAACGGACAATATCGTGTACGACGGACAAGATTTTGGGGTTTTCTAGGTTATCATCAAAACCTTAGTGGTAAGCTAATCCTCCTAGTTTCTAAAGTTTCTCATGAGTTATAAATGCTCCATTTATGACTTCCTAGTGTTTTATTTCTCAAGTTTTTGGTTTAGATGATTTTAGGAAAGTTAGGTCAAAATTAGGGTTTTTGGTATAAATGGAGATTTTGATGGTTGATGTTTGGGGAACAATTCTAAATGGTAAAATGTGGTGATTGATGGTTGGAAACTTGTGGATTTAGGATTTTTGGAAGATTTGGGTTAAAGGTTCAAGCTTCATCAAAAGAGCTTACGTTTGGGGAAAAATCTAGATTTAGCCTAAATCTAGCAAGGTGAGTTCAAGTTGCTTTGTGAAAACTTTGTACATGCCAAAAATGTTATTTTCCAAGTATTTGTGTGTTTTATGTGAAATTGTCCCTTGTTGAGTTATTTGGTGGGTTTTGATTTAAATCAAAGTGTTGAACTTTACATATCTTGTAAAACACCCATGTTTGGGGATTTTGAATGGTTGATGAATAAATCACGAGTAAAAGAGGTTTTGTTAATTTATTGCATAAGTGAAGAGGATTTGGTCAAAATACATTTTTAGTGTTTTTGTGATTATGTGATAACTATGATGTGGCACATTTTAAAGCGTGAACGTGTGAGTTGGGGATCTTGGCCAATCCGACCATGTGAATGTTTTGAGAGTTATAAACCTTTATTTTGGGCCGATGGCCAATTGAGGAATTAAAAGGTAAAGATTTTGGGTAACGATGCATTTTGGTTTACGTAATCGTATGAGTGACACGTATTTAACCAAACGTTTATTTTGGCCTTTAAAGGCTTGATTTATACTCAAATGAGTCTTTTGAGTGTTTGCCGGTTTTGGTGACTCGAGGTGGAGTCTTAGGTGTATTATATGCTTAATTGCATTTTATTTGAACATGTGCCGGTTTAATAAGCTTGACGTGGGCTTGGGGTTGGAATTGCATGAATTGCATTATATTTGATGTTTACATGATTTGAATGCATTGGTTATTCTTTTGAGGTCATGTATAAATGTTAAGTCAAGTAAGCTTGTTTTGGATGGTGGGTTTCCAAGGTAAAGATCCAGTAGGATTGAACTGGGTGGTTTGGACTAAAGACCTAGTTTTGGTTAATGTCTAAGATGGACTAAAGACCTAGTTTTGGTTGATGTCTAAGATGGGCTAAAGACCTAGTTTTGGTTGATGTCGGAGATGGGCTAAAGACCTAGTTTTGGTTGATGCCGGAGACGGACTAAAGACCTAGTATGGTTGATGTCATCTGTTTTCCACATCCAAGAATCTTACTTGTATTTATTAATTGTGGTTTAATCTATGTGTTCGCCACATTCGATGAGATCGGGTCTCCCCCGTCACCGAAGGGTGTTGATTTCGGGTATTTTATTTATCCGCGTTGTCGAAGTCATATTATATGCATATGGATTGTTTTCCATGATTTATGGACGGATTTATGTTTCATCCTTATTGGATGTTTTAACTATTGGAGTTTTATTCGCATCGGCGATTATTTGAGAAATTATTATTTAATTAACTCTTGATACGAGTTTTGGAATTGAGTCAATTGCAGAGAAACGATTTTCATTGAAAGCTTTCCTGACGGGAATTGTGTGCGTTTGGAAATTGGGTTGTCGATGTCTTTTATACAAACCCTTTTTGAAAATAAATTGTTAAGATTGAATCTTTTGGTTTATCAAATGAATTGCTCATGATGTAAACTCTTGAATTCACTAGGCGTTAGCCTAACCTTTTTATTTATCGGCATGTGCAACAGGCTCAGGTTGGGAGTAGCTTTAGCTACATTGTGAAGTGGTGAGTGCTAGTAGAGTGCACGAGAGGTGACTTGATTAGTGAATCTTCCGCACTTAATTGGGAATAGCAACTTATACTCGTGTTAAGTAACACCCGGTGTGAAACTAGTCTTTGTAATAAGGCTCGAGTGATAATTGTTTGAGGGTAAATCATAGATTTTAAATTGACGTAATTTCCGTATTGTCTTATAAGGATAAATTCTATTCTTTTGATTGTATTATTGAGATTTTTATTTAGTTGCTCTTTCCAAAATTTGAGGGTGTTACACCTGTAATCCATAAATATACATTATCAAGTTTTAGACCAGAGACTAGTGAGAATTAATAAAATGTACAATTTATATAATTGAGACAATGGCAACATAAAATAATGTTACCGGCTCCCCTTGGTATTAGGTTACCAATTTCCAATATTGCCATAAGAGTCCACACCTGATTATTACACAAACGAGAAAATTCTCTAGAATACGGGGGAGACCCGTTCCAACCTTGGTGACGAGAACACGTGAGTGGGGTCACCTTGATGTTATTGGATTGCACCTCAAGTCCCGGTTTTAGTTCCCATGCCACAAGGACATCACAACCTCAAACCATAATTATATTGCCTTTATTGCCTACTCCGTCGAGTTACACCTCAAGAACTTATGGGACCATATTGCCTATCCAATCTAGACGAGTTACACCTCAAGGACGGGATGTCCCTTATTGCCTACTCGCTAGTATCCCCGAATGGCTTAACCGAATTTGATCATATAGTCCATAAAGGTCTAAATCCCCGTGCACCAGAAGATAGACTATAAAAATCCCATAACACAATCGTGATTTTCTATTAAATTAACTACTACAATAATTGTTTCCACATAATCATCATGAATGAGTACTCCGATACTACACATAGCATGTAGATCCCATATTCATTCCTCAAGTCAAAACAACATGGTCATCACATGCAATTATCCCATTTAACGTTGGTGTACTTATATACATTTTCATACATGCATATTTTCATGTTATATAAATATGTCTACATCTATACATGAATATATTTACAACTCGTAAGTGAAAACTAACATATATATATAGATATATATATATATATATGTTCATATTTATACATCACAAGGAATATCAACACATATACATACATATTTATATATTCAAATGAACAACTTGGGTGGAACCCTAGCTTTTGGTCAAACATCCATATATGAGCAAAGCTTCCATTTTTAGCATAATAAAGTTAAATAATGTGCATAAGGATAAATATAACTCACCAAATAGAGTTTTGTGAAGAGAAAGCCCCAAACCTTGAAGGAACCTTAAGGTTTATAGAGAAACCCTAGTTTTAATAAAAATCTCAAGGTCAGCTTCTATAATAAGAACAAATCATAACCAAAAATGGAGATTGTAGGTTAGATAACTCACCTGAGGTTTATACGAAAAAACCCTAGCAAAATTGGGGACCCAAGCTCTTAGAAGTTGACTTGAAGCTTTAACTTGAAAAGCTTGGGAGACCCTCTTGAATGCTTGAAGTTAAATAACTAGGAACCCTAGATGTGATGCATTGATTGCAACAAGCATTTAAGAATAAGAAGTAAATGAGGGGAAAAGGGAAGAGAGTGGAAATCGTCCAAAAAAAGAAGGGAGAAAACATTCTAAGCTGCAAGGAGAACCCATAGTGAAATTTGCCCTAAAAATGAGCCAAGCCCGCCCCTTTTATTGTGACAGCCTTCCCGTCGGCGATAGTGACCGCGGTTGTGACACCGGGCACTATCGCCGGTTACTTCCGCTAAAAACGTACCGCGAGGGGGGGAGGGGGGTTTCCAGCAGGTCACCGGACGGTGATTGTGCCACCGCAAGAGTGCCCCGGGCACTATCGCCGGCACTCTCGCCAGACCCGTACCGAGGGCGGTGGTCTTCAGCGGCTGGCATACGCAAGGTAAGCTGCTGCGAGATTCGTTTGTCACCGTAGTTTGTCCGATCCCGATCCATCCGAAATCCTTAAGGATACTTGACTCACCAAACGGTTTACTTTTGCATGCAAACTTTTCAAATAAGATCTCACTCAATTCCCTCTCATTACTACAATGGTTTTTAAACCAATGCTTCCATGCAAGGTCAACGGTATTTTAATCCAAACACAAAACGAATCATAGTTTTCAACGAATACTTATATCTCAAAAGAAGTCTTACGAGAAAAATCGAAGTGTTACAGTCCTCCCCTCCTTGAAGTAGATTTCGTCCTCGAGATCACGTGCTAGCTAAAAAGGTGGGGATAATGCCTCACATGTCCTCCTCGGACTCCCACGTCACATTGGCGCCCCGATGGTGCTTCCATTGGACTTTTACCATGATCATCTCCTTGTGGCGAAGTCTCTTCGTTTCTCTTTCCAAGATCGCTTCTGGTTCTACCACACACCGGTTGTTGTCCACCCGGATTTCTGATAACGGAATAACATTCACCTCTTCACCCAAACACTTCCGTAGGTAGCATACATGAAACGTAAGGTGGATTCCACTCATCTCGGGTGGTAGCTCTAGCTTGTAGGTCTGAAGTCCCATGCGTTCGATAATCGGAAAAGAACCGAGGAAACGAGGACTCAACTTCCCTCGCTTCCCAAACCTAATTATTCCTTTCCACGGTGAAACTTTCAACATCACTCGATTACCCACATGGAAATCAACCGGCCGCCTTTTCTTATCGGCATAACTCTTTTGACGATCTTGAGCTGCCTTCAAACGTTCCCTGATACTTTCCTTATCCGCGGTTTCTTGCTTGATCTCCGGTCTGGCAAACTTCTTTTCACCTGCCTCGAGCCAATAAACGGGTGTTCTACACTTCCGGCCATACAAGACCTCAAATGGTGCCGCTTTCAAGCTTGAATGGTAACTGTTGTTGTAGGCGAATTCCACTAAGGGTAGATGGGTATCCCAGTTTCCTCCAAAGTCAATAACACATGACCACGACATTTCTTCCAAAGTTTGGATCGTTCACACACTTTGTCCATCCATCTGAGGGTGGTAAGTCGTGCTCAGATTTATCCTCGTGCCCAATTCCCTTTGAAAGGCATACCAAAAATTTGAAGTGAAACAGCTATCACGATCAGAAACGATAAACAATGGCACCCCGTGCCTCGAGACTACCTCGTTTATATACAATCTTGCCAATTTGTTCAATGGCAACGTCTCTCACATAGCTATGAAGTGTGCGGTCTTACTATCACCCAAATAGTGTCGTGCCCTCTCAAGTTTTTCGGTAGCTTCGTCACGAAGTCCATAGTGATATGATCCCATTTCCACTAGGGTATCTACAATGATTGTAAACTCCCGTAAGGTCGTTGATGCTCGGTCTTCACCATCGAACAAGTAACACATTTAGCCACACAATCGGCCACGTCAAGTTTTATCACCGGCCACCAATAAGTGGGTTTCAAGTCCCTATACATCTTCGTGCTCCCCGGGTGTATAGAGTACTTCGACTTATGTGCGTCATCCACTAATAGGTCTCGACATCCCCCAATTTTTGGTACCCAAACTCTTCCTTGGAAGAGTTTCAACCCCCTACTATCTTCCGTTAGGAGTGACTGTCGTTTCAACATAGACTCTTCCTTGAGGTTTGCTTCAAGAAGTGCTTCACCTTGCACGGTCTTAATCTTGTTTATCAAACTCGAGACCACCTCGATTCTTGCCAACGACGTTTGCACTTTCCCACTATATTCCTTCCGGCTCAAGGCATCCGCTACCACATTCGCCTTACCCGGATGGTATAGTAGTTCGCAATCGTAGTCTTTAAGAAACTATAGCCATCTTCTTTGGCGCATAATCAACTCCTTTTGATCAAAGACGTACTTCAAGCTTTTATGATCGTTGTAAAGCGTGCATTTCGTACCATACAAGTAGTGTCGCCACAACTTCAAGGCCAACACGACCGCCGCCAACTCGAGATCGTGAGTTAGGTAATTCTTTTCATGCTCCTTCTACTGCCTCAATGCATACGCTATCACCTTGCCTCTTTGCATCAAGACACAACCCAAACCCATCTTGGATGCATCACTATAAACGATGAAGTCTTCCGTTCCTTCGAGTAAGGACAAGATTGGTGCTTCACAAAGTTTTCATTGTAAAGTCCGAAATGCTTCCTCTTGCGCGCTAGCCCAAATGAATTTCACATTGTTTCGAGTCAATGTCGTTAGTGACGATGCAATCTTGGAGAAATCTTGGATGAATCTTCGGTAGTACCCGGCTAGGCCTAAAAAGCTTCGAATTTCCGTAGGGGTTTTTGGAGGTTCCCAATTCATCATGGCCTCAATCTTTACGGGATCTACTTTCACACCCTCTCGGGTCACTACATGTCCAAGGAATTGCACTTCTCGTAACCAAAACTCACACTTAGAGAATTTAGCATACAACTTCTCCTTTCTTAACACTTCCAACACCTCTCTAAGGTGTTGCTTGTGCTCCGCCTCGTCTTTGGAGTACACTAAGATGTCGTCGATGAACACGATCACCGACCAAGAATGGTCGAGACACCCAATTCATCAGGTCCATAAACACTGCTGGTGCATTCGTCAACCCAAATGGCATAACTAGGAACTCATATTGCCCATACCGAGTCCTGAACGTTGTATTCGAAACATCTTCCTCTTTAACTTTTTCTTGGTGATAACCGGATCGAAGGTCAATCTTGGAGAAGCATACGGCTCCTTGAAGTTGATCGAAAAGGTCGTCTATACGGGGAAGAGGGTACTTGTTCTTCACGGTTACCTTGTTCAATTCTCGGTGTCGATACACATTCGCATCGACCCGTCCTTCTTTTTGACGAAAAGCACCGGAGCTCCCCAAGGCGATGAGCTCGGTTCTACAAAACCCTTCTCTAGGAACTCTTGAAGTTGTGTCATCATCTCTTGCATTTCCGATGGAGCGAGGCGGTAAGGTGCGCGAGCTATCGGTGTCGCTCCCGGAATCAAGTCAATCTTGAACTCTACTTGACGGTCAGGTGGCCAACCCGGTAGGTCATCGAGGAAAACATCCGAGTACTCGCTGACAACTCCCACGTCTTCTACTTTCTTCTTATCCACCTTGGCGTCCACCACATAAGCTAGGAACGATGGGTATTTCTTCATTAGGCATTTCCTTGCCTTGATGGAATAGATGATAGCCACTTCCCCTTTCCGCTTCTCTCAATAGACGAGGACAAAGTCCCCACTTTGAAGTGGTATCCTTATGAGTTTCTTGAGCACAAAATTTCCGCTTTGTGTTTTGCCAACCAGTCCATCCCAATAACTACATCAAAACTCCCGATAGCCATGGGAAGAAGGTCCACTTCAAAGGTCTCGCCACCGATTTCTAGTCGACACCTTTCCACGATTTCCTGCAAAACCACTTGTTCCCCATTTGCTACTTCTATAACTAAAGCATCGCGTAGAGTACTAGCAGACACACTTAAAGATTTGCAAAATTCTAACGATACGAAAGAACAATTTGCACCGGAATCAAACAATACTCTAGCGGGTAAAGAGTTGAGTGAGAACGTACCCGACACCACGTCGGCGGTTTGTGTTTTGCCAACCAGTCCATCCCAATAACTACATCAAAACTCCCGATAGCCATGGGAGAAGGTCCACTTCAAAGGTCTCGCCACCGATTTCTAGTCGACACCTTTCCACGATTTCCCACAAAACCACGTGTTCCCCATTTGCTACTTCTATAACTAAAGCATCGCGTAGAGTACTAGCAGCTTGGGGCTTGGGAATGGCCTCCCTCCTTGGTTGACCTCCTGAGTCGGTCCCTCTTGCGTCCCCTCTCAGCTTGGGGCATTCCCGCTTCACGTGTCCGATCTCTTTGCACTCGAAACAAACTGTTCCTTTTATATGGCACTCAGGACTAGTGTGCCCCGCCTTCCCGCACTTGAAACACGTAACGTGGCCAGAATTGCAAGTACCGAAGTGCTTGCTCTTGTACTTAGGACTCCTCTACCACTTGGTTGAAATCTCGGCTTTTTGAAATGAAGAATTGCAACACATATACATACATATTTATATATTCAAATGAACAACTTGGGTGGAACCCTAGCTTTTGGTCAAACTTCCATATATGAGCAAATCTTCCATTTTTAGCATAATAAAGTTAAATAATGTGCATAAGGATAAATATAACTCACCAAATAGGGTTTTGTAAAGAGAAAACCCCAAACCTTGAAGGAACCCTAAGGTTTATAGGAAACCCTAGTTTTAATAAAAAAAATCTCAAGGTTAGCTCCTACAATAAGAACAAATCATAACCAAAAATGGAGATTGTAGGTTAGATAACTCACCTAAGGTTTATAGGAAAAACCCTAACAAAAATGAAGATCCTAGCTCTTAGAAGTTGACTTGAAGCTTTAACTTGAAAAGCTTGGGAGACCCTCTTGAATGCTTGAAGTTAAATAACTAGGAACCCTAGATGTGATGCATTGATTGCAACTATATGTTCATATTTATACATCACAAGGAATATCAACACATATACATACATATTTATATATTCAAATGAACAACTTGGGTGGAACCCTAGCTTTTGGTCAAACTTCCATATATGAGCAAATCTTCCATTTTTAGCATAATAAAGTTAAATAATGTGCATAAGGATAAATATAACTCACCAAATATGGTTTTGTAAAGAGAAAACCCCAAACCTTGAAGGAACCCTAAGGTTTATAGGAAACCCTAGTTTTAATAAAAATCTCAAGGTTAGTGTTAGTCCCAAAACGATCAAACAACCATGAAATCCATATGAATTCTAGAGAGAGAGTAGAGAGAGAAAGCTTAGATCGTATTCATGTCGGCTCTGTATTACAATATGAGAATTATGTCCAAAAGCTTTACAAAGAAAGTCTAAACAAAGCCTTATATACCCTAAGACAAACAAAGGCTAATAAGCAACTTTGACATTCTTACAAGACTTAATACATTGACTTTGACTTTTACTTGAACATTAAATCTTGAAGACATATTTAGACTTAACAGTTAGCTTCTACAATAGGAACAAATCATAACCAAAAGTGGAGATTGTAGGTTAGATAACGCACCTAAGGTTTATAGGAAAAACCCTAGCAAAAATGGAGACCCTAGCTCTTAGAAGTTGACTTGAAGCTTTTACTTGAAAAGCTTGGGAGACCCTCTTGAATGCTTGAAGTTAAATAACTAGGAACCCTAGATGTGATGCATTGATTGCAACAAGCATTTAAGAATAAGAAGTAAAAGAGGGGAGAAGGTAAGAGAGTGGAAATCGTCCAAAAAAGAAGGGAGAAAACATTCTAAGCTGCAAGGAGAACCCAAAGTGAAATTTGCCCTAAAAATGAGCCAAGCCCGCCCCTTTTATTGTGACAGCCTTCCCGTCGACGATAGTGACCGCGGTTGTGACACCGGGCAATATCGCTGGTCACATCCGCTCAAAACGTACCGTGAGGGGGGGTTTACAGCTGGTCACCGCACGGCGATTGTGCCACAGCGAGAGTGCCCCGGGCACTATGCCGGCACACTCACCAGACCCATACCGAGGGCAGTGGTCTTCAGCGGCTGGCATGCGCACGGTAAGCTGTTGCGAGATTCTTTGTCACCTTCGTTTGTCCGATCTTGATCCATCCGAAATCCTTAAGGATACTTGCCTCACCAAACGGTTTACTTTTTCATGCAAGCTTTTCAAATAAGATCTCACTCAATTCCCTTTCATTACTACAATGGTTTTTAAACCAATGCTTCCATGCAAGGTCAACAGTATTTTAATCAAACACAAAACGAATCATAGTTTTCAACGAATACTTAAACCTCAAAAGAAGTCTTACGAGAAAATTTGGGGTGTTACACATCTTATGAATTATATAACCACGATAAAAACTCTTGAACTCACTAGGCGTTAGCCTAACCTTTTTATTTGTCGGCATGTGCAACAGGTTCCGGTTGGGATATAGTTCTAGTGACACTGTGAAGAGTAGAGAGTTAGTTGTGTGCTCAAGAAGTAAGTGGCTTAATGAAGTCTTCCGTATTTTGGGAATAGCAACTTGATATTGGGTTGAGTAACACCCAACATTTTGTAGCCTTGGCATATGACTTAGGTTTTGAATGTTTAAGTTATTATGTTTTTAATATTGAAGTAATTCCAAGGATGGTTTGTAGAAAGAATTTTATCCTTATTGGGTTATTTTATCGAAAATTTTATTTAGTTGCTCTTTCCAATTTTGAGGGTGTTACAATAGTGAAGAAAAGCTCCACGAACGTATTAAAAGACCCATTCTTCTATCAATCATCTCCCAAAGAACCGCTTCACGCCACACGTCTTTGGTCCCCGGACAGTCCACAAATACGTGCCAGTTGTTCTCCGGGTTGTTTTCACAAAAAAAACGCAGGCACATGATGTCGAAACTCCCCGTCGTTGAAGGTTGACATGAGTGGGGAGAACATCCCTAGCGGATCTCCAGGCAAAGTTCCTAACCTTATGCGGAATTTTGGCTTGCCAAATCCTCGTCCACTCCACATTGATAAATAAGTTAGTATTGGGTTCAAGCTTTTCAGATATCAAACGGTACGCCGACTTAACCGAATACATCCCATTAGTAGTCCAATGCCATATAATTTTATCATCACCACGATTGGACAGGGGAGGAAAAAAGAACCCCAATACGAGACACATCCTACCCCTATGTGTTGGGTCTAGATAAATCACTAACCCGAAGGGGACACTGGTTATCATTCCCTGGCCCTTCTAACCGGAAGTTAAGATCATCGCGTAACCAAGGGTCATGCCACACCTTAATAGAGTTTCCATTGCCAATCTTCCATCGATAGCCTTCATTGATGACTAGTTGGGACTGCCAGATACTCCTCCAGATGAAGCTAGGCGAGTGCCCAAGCCTGGCCTTAAGAAAATTCTCCCTTGGGTAGTATTTAGCTTTGAAGATCTTTCTAACTAAAGTACTTGGGTTGGACAACAACCTCCAACCTTGCTTACCCAACATAACCAAATTAAAAGTTGTGAAATTCCGAAAGCCAAGACCTCCGAATTTTTTTGATGTGCTCAGACGATCATAATAAAGCCAGTTGATTGACCGCAATACATCCTTCTTTGAACCCCACCAGAATGAGTTCATCATTCTCTACAGTTCCATCACCGTGGTTGACGGAAGCATAAAAACACTCATAAAGTACATAGGGATCGCTTGAGCGCATCACGAATAAGCATCGTACGTCCCGCTTTAGAAATGTGACGTTGGCGCCACGTTTGCATCCGATTCCAGAGTCGATCTTTCAGATGTCTAAAAATGTGGCGTTTACTACCACCAATGAGAGATGGGAGACCCAAATATTTACCGGTATTAAGAGGATCCAAGACACCAAGAAAGAATGAAGAAATTGCATTTTTAAGTTCAGGCGCCAAGTTATTACTACACATGATCCCCGATTTTCCAAAGTTAATCGCAAGACCCGAAGCAGCCTCATAAGTCATAAGTTGATGGTTTTTTTAAGGTCCCGACATTCTGCAATAGAAGCCCGATAAAACAAAACAGCGTCATCCACAAAAAACAAATGAGACATAGGAGGAGCATTATACACCACATGACACCCATGAAGTCTCCCATGAAGCTCTCCATGTTTAATTAACGTGGATAAACCCTCCATGCAGACAGGGTCGGTCCTGAGGTTTCGGATGCCCATGGCGAGAAACCAAAAAAATGCCCCTAATAAATAAATAGAAAACAAAACAAATTTTAGAGGAGTTTGAAACCTTGTCAATCTTGGCAGCTCATCCCCAACCGAGAGGGAGGGGATGTAAACCAAAAACCTGAATACCAAAACATATAATATATTGAACGAAGTATCTAAAAATTTGAAACGATATGATACCATTCAACATATCTAAAAATTGTTTTTCCAAGGAAACATATCTATAAAATTGGAACGATGTAATATTATTCACCATAATATACTATAAAACATATAAAGAAAACACTTCAATCGAATTGTTTACTCCAATTACAATTTTAAAAACATAAAACACAAACATAAGGAAGACTAAAAACCAGAATTAAAAAAGGCAGTAAACTAAAATACATAAACCTCAATAATAATTGAACTCAAGAGTAAGAAAGAACCGAAGTAGCATAATGTGTTCGTATGTGACTCTATAACAAAAGCATCCATTTGAGTCTATCAAAAACTCAACATGCTTAGGTACCTATAACCTATTACTGATGTAAGATCAAATTTTAGCAAAACCTAATTGAAAACAAGAGCAATCAATTGTATCAAACCCTAACTAACATCAAAATTGAAGTAAAATCATCAAGAATTTAAAACTTCCACCGGCCTACAAAATGTCTATAACAACCAATTGGATCAACCAATTCAGTGCTAGAGTACTAGTGTTCTAAATCAAATGCAGTAAACAGAGTGAAATCACAATAAAAAGATTGTCAACAAACACAAATTTTTAAGAGTTCACAAATCACAAATTCACAATATTTCTACATCTTTTTTTATCATCTAAGCAAGAAAGAAATGAAAGAATGCAAATATATTTCTATTTCTTTTTATCATCTAACCTGATTCCATAGATGAACTGAAGTTTGAAGAGTCCTAAGACCGTATTCTCCACAGCTCCAAGCCTCAACTTAAACACTACAATAACAGATCGATTAAAATCTTGGAAGAGCAACAAATGAGCAGATCGATTAAGCCACAGACTCAAGAGGGACGTGGGCAGACTGTCTGGATTGTTCGAGTCAAGAGGGAACTAGGGAAGATCGATATGAGAGCATAAAGTAGATCGATCTGAAACTTTAGAGCAGATTGATTTGTTCGAATGAGAGCAAGAAGCAAATCGATTTAGGTTATGGAAGAACGAGAGATCGATTGAGAGAGTTCCGTGAGTGATTAAAGAGTCAGTGAAATCAGAAATTTAATGAGTCAATTTTGTTTCCAATTGAGAAACCTACCTGATCAGTACAAAATTTAGGCTTATGATGCCCCTATGCCATCACAGCCATGGGCCAGGGCCGACCCTGCATGCAGATGATAAACAAATAAAGAGGAAGTGTGTCGCCTTGCCTTAACCCTCGAAAAGGAGTAATATGACCAATAACCTGCTCGTCTATGTTATTTTATAAATTGTAACATTGTTTATATTATTAAAATAATCAATAAGTTAATAATATATCATTTATCTGTCCTAAATATTTTACTTCAATATTTTTTATTGGTGGAAATATTAAAATATTATTTTTCTTTCTAAAAAAGTGGGTTATCCATATTTCTCCAAATTTGAAGATTTTCCATTCTCTCTTATCATTTCTTTATTTTAATATACAAAATAGCATAGCCGTTGGAGTTAAAAAATTGGTAAAAACTCATTTTTTTCTATTTTAGCATAGCTGTTGGAGATGCTCTTATACAATGCGGATATTTAACCAAACCCAATGTTTTAAATGACGTGAAATGTGGTATGACGACAAGATCAAACCTCAAACATAATATATATATATATATATATATATATATATATATATATATATATATATATATATATATATATATATATATATATATATATATATATATATGTTGACTTTATTTTTATATTGTTTTCAAGATTACTTGCTTAAATTGTAAAAGCCCAAATTGTATTTATGGGCTTTAGTTGCTAATGGGCTTAGGCCTTAAAACCTAAGTATTTAATGTGTAAATTGTGAGAGTTTTAGGTTAAGCCTCCTAGCCTATAATTTCAGTATTCATACGTGTAGAGAGAGAGCTTCAATTGTGAGAGAGTGTTCTTAATTCCTATATTGTAAACTCTTCTCAAATCGTTCAATACAATTGATTGTTTCTATATTGTTATTTATTATTGGGAACCAACAATTGGTATCAGAGCCAAAGAGACAAAGAATTTCTGATTCAAAGAGCAAATCAATTCCATCATCTGATACAGACTGATCAATTCATCCAACATCTGGTTCTGCGTTTCATCTCCTATTTGATTTGAACCAGATCGATTTTTTATGTCAATCAGGATTTTGCCATCTGGTGTTCAAATCGATTTCATACAGTCCCTGATCACCTCATTCATCTAGTCTGGTAAATCACGTATGGATTCTAGCATCCAGTCTGGTAAATCTCTCAGTTACTGCAAAATCTGGTGTCATTCATCACAATATGTCTCATTCGATTTTTGTCTGTTAATCTGTTTAATCAATTCACAATTTGTGTAAATCTGTGATTTACAAAGCATTTTATGCAGATCAGTTTATAACAGAAGAAGAATCTGAGTTTGTGACTTCTGAAACAGGTCAAACAGCAAGGATTTGTCTCACTGTGTTTGTGTTTGTGTTTATCAGTTGATCATTTGTCACATTCATATCCGTGTTTTATCCTTTGAATCATTATTCAATTGTCTCACGATCTCTCAAGTAACAATATGTCAAGACTAAGATTTAGTGCTGATGTTGATTCTCATTATTATTCTAAACTCAGTACTAATTTTCGCAAGATAATTCCTAATCTTGAGAAACAGTTGGAGGAAAGGAACAAAAGCAGTCTGATTGATTCAGAAAAGATTGCTAAGCTTGAAGAATCAGGTAAACTCCTAAACTGTGAAAATCTTGAACTGAAAAGGAATTTATCTGAGTCTAAAGAAAAGAAGAAAAGCCTTGAACTTAAGTGTCTAAACTTTTCTAATCTGATTTCTAATTTTGAAAAGCTTGTGATCAGTGAAAGAGAGAAATTTAAAAAGGAGAAAACTATTTTTGAAACAAAGTCTGTGGAATTTTCTTGTAAAATCTCAGAATTACAGAAAACTCTTGAAAAGGAGAGGAAAGAGCATGATTTTGAAAGAAAAGAGTCTGAAAAGATGAAGGTTGAAGGATTTCAAACAAAGTGTTTGAAAGATGATTTTGAGAAAGAAATAAAGGTTTTTAAAGCTGAAATGTCCAAATTGACAAAAAGACTATCTGATTTGTCAACCAAGATTATGTTGGAGAAGATGTGCAAATCAGATCTTCTAAAGAAGTTTGATGTGAATTTAAAAGAAAATGATGTTTTAGCTAAAAGGCTTAAGGAATTTGACTTAGCAAACTCTTGTGCTGATAATACAGATAATCTTGTTTTCAAAAGAGTGAAAATGGTTTGGAAAGTCAAAAGCTCTACTTCTGTCAAAAATGCTCCAAAGCCATCTATTTCTGTTAAACATTCATCTCTTCATTCTCATAACTGTAAATGCTTTGATCTTCTGTTTAAATTAAAGAACCATTTGTCTAGATCAAACTGTGTTCAAAGTCACAGGAAGGAACCTGGCAAACCAGCAAAAACTAGCAAGCCAGATGACCTAAAGACAGCTCCAATTACAAACAGAAAATGACCTATTATGAAATGGATACCAAAATGTCTTTAATTTGTCTTGCAGGTACGTGGACTCCTTAATACATCTGTTAAGGACTCAGGCTTCAAAGTTCAATATGACTCTTAAAACACTCAATTTAAGACTCATACTTCAGTTGTTTTTTATTTCTGTGCACAACAGTACAGAACTCAGTCTTAAATGATTTTTTGGACTTTTGCACATTTCTGAATTCACAGGGTTTTATTGTTCATAATTGTTCATAAATCAATTTGTTGATTTTGAAGGAATTTTTTTCGAAAAAGTTCAGTTTACTGTGGTGTGATCGAACTCATAGTTGTAGATGTTTTTAGTAGAAAACATTGCCAGAGAATGTGTTCAAAATCACATTTCGAGTAACCCTGTAAAATTTCATTACAAAATTCTGATTTTTGAGCAAGTTATGGTGATTTGAAGTTCTGAAAGTTAAAAAATCACAAAACCCAAGTTGCAAAATTTTGTTGCAAAATGCTATTGTTTTCAGAATAAAAGAGCTTAATTGAAACCTGTTTGGATCTGTGCAGATATGCTTGAACTTGTGTGCAGACCTCAATCCTATGATCAGAAGCTATCCAGACCAGCTGACACTTCTTATGCAGACCTTTCGCTGTCAGAGTGCTCAAATAAGCAAACAGCAAGCTGATGTTTCAATCAAAACAGGATCTGAGTTCAAAACATCAAGAGTTGTTGTTGTTCAAATTCAAAGCTGAAAGCTGAATGATGGTTGCTGTCAAAAACAGCTCATACAGATCCTGCAAATAAGCTGATGCTGTTTAGTTGAAGCTTTATGTGCACACAAACCTCAAAGAACATGTTTAGAGTTTAATCATAGATGATCACAGTTGATCTCAAGCTAATTTGAGTGTGTGCAGCCTTGACAGATCAAAGATCAGCCCATAAATGCAGAAGTTGTTGATGTCTGTGTTGATCCAGACTTCAAGCTAAATTTCGTCCAGATGTGAAGAAGTTGAAGCAAACCAATTTTTTTGGGCATGTGTTTACTGCTACAAATTAACAGCAGCTAACAAGCATATTTCAGATTTGGACAGAAGGTTTTTGTGCAGATAGATGGAATTAAGAATCTAATTCAGATTTGGATTATTATGAGGATGACTCAAGTAATCAAAAACTTGGGTTGATTGCTAATTTAGGTGATTCTTATGTTGAACTGATTGCAAATGGACATATGTAATATGAGAAAAGTGCAACAACAGCAGAATTTGCTACTGTGTTCTGGCTTGGGACAGATTCTGTGCAGCAAGAAGTAGCAGCAGAATGTTCAGTTTTGAAAGCTTGCTATTAGAGAATTGTGAGTTTTGGCAGCTTATGATCTGTGATCATACAGATTTTAAATTCCAATCTGTTGTATTCAAGAATCATAGCAGAAAGTTCTAAAGTTGTTGTTGTCAGAATAGCTTCCAATACAGAAGCAGATCACAAAGATTAAGCCACTTCATGCGCAGAAGTTGTAATATGCAGAGCTTCTGAATGAATGTTCAAAGCATGTCTTCAGCATCTCTGGTCATCGATAGGGATTTTCCAATCAAGCGAGCTGCTGCATTTCTTTCCATTGTTCAGCTGGACTTATCACAGACATGGCACAAACATTTGATGTCAAAAACTGATTCAAAGTATGCTGCAGAATGTAGTTGTTGTGCATAAAGTTTCATGAGTTCAGAGTTCATAAAACAGCTTATCAGAGTTCGAAAAAGACTGATCAGAGGCGGTTAACAAGTTGTCAATGCTCTGCCTAGAAATTGTTGCCAAGACTTTCACAGAAGTGAGCCAAATAGGACTTCTGCTGATTGATCGAAATCAAGAGATATAGCCTGCTATTAAAGAGGAATCAGAAGGCAAACTGTATGGTATTTTGGGATACATTGACGAAGATGTTGTATCCACAGACTTTAATGCTTTGACAGCAGATATGGGTGGTGTTAAAAACCGCAGATGATGGTTCTGTGATACCTGTGAAGATTAACGCAAAGGCTGCACCTCTCTAGAACTTAGTCTATGGTGATCAAGATATAAAAAACGCAACAGGAAACTATCAGATTCGATGCTTCTGTCCAGATGCAGAAACGTTCCAAAAGCAGTAGATACCATTCAAAATGTGCAGGTCCTGTTTACCATTTGCTCGATATGTGGAGTTTTTTTTTTTGAAGTATATAATATTTATATACGGCAAATGTAACAAATAAACTCACACACCCTCCTCACCTTAGGTGAGGTTTGAACCCCTGACCTCCTAGGAGGAAAGAAGCTTAGATACCGCTAGGCCAAAGGCCCTTTGGTTCGATATGTGGAGTTGACTTCGAAGTAGCTATCAAGAAGCTCTTGCAGAGCTGTCCTTTGTTGATTAAGCTGCTGTGAAGAAGAATTATGCTGCTATTTGAAATAGTGCAGCAGCAAAACTCAAGATCTATTCAGACATGTGCAGAGAAGCTAAGGCATAGAAGCTGATGCTCAGAGCTTCTGTGACTCCAGAAGTTGTCAAGCAGAAGTGTGTTGATGCTTGGTGCATTCAGAAGTTTGTTGTCCAAAATTGCTGAATAAGTTGCAGATTAAGCTAGTGATCATGATTCAAACAGGCAACAGCAAAGGAACAGAAGTTCAAATCTGCAGCAGAGCTTATCCAGAGCCATTCTAAGCTGATTGGTTTCCAAAGATCGATCAGAAGCAATTTGCACTTCAGAAACAGGTCTTTCACGCATTAAGCTGCTATTCTAGACGTGTGCAAAATGTATAAGTTATGCTGCTGTTCGAATTCCGAATCTGCAGAGCTCTATGCATTTGCTGAGCCTAATCAAGAGGATGAACTAAATCCATTCGCAGAGCCTCTATAAGATGTCCACAGAAGCTCTGTGCACCCACATAATACGCACAAAATTATTCAGATATTCTTATCCAGAAGTTGTCCAGACTGTACAGAGGCTTCTCTACATGTGCAGAGGATGTGCAGCAAGTTCGGTGATCAGAAGTTGTGTTGAACAGAGTTTGACTACAGAAGATCATCTGAACAGCAGCCTATAAAGAAACAAGCAGACTTAGAGCAGATTTTTGCAGAAATCAGAAGCAGTCTTGAAGACCAAAGTTCATGCAGATCATAAAGAAGATCTCTGTCAGCACTTGATCAACCTCTGTCGACACAGAGATCAACCTCTGTCGACACAGAGATCAACCTCTGTCGCACCCTCTGCTCACCAGAACCACCCTCTATCGACCCTGCCTCTCCTCTGTGAAGACTCTGATCTACCTCAATGATGAGATACACCCTCATGCAACTGCTGTTTATTGCTTCTACATAACTCAGTGTAGGACCAGTACCTCAGATATGTTCAGTTCAGAGTTTTTACGGGTATTTCTAAACTCTGACCCCCTGCATTTTTTTAAATTTGAATTATCAGTGCTTTTGGATATTCCTAACAAATGAGGAATCATCAAAGATGATTACCAACACCTTTTGATTTTTACAGGATATCTGATTTCAAATTGAGCTTAAATGAGATTTAATGCTCAATTTGAGGGGGAGAATGCCAATCTGACCATGTACATCCAAAGGTAAATTTCTAAATCTTTAGACTCATCATTTTTAAAGAAGGCTAACTTTAAAATGATAAAACATTTCTAAATGGTCAAACCACTTCTAGATGCTAAATGCTTTTTCTAATATAGAAGTTGGATTTTAAATGCTTTTCTGAGACTAAAAATAGTCAGTGTGTGGAACAATACAATCTTTAGGACAACAATTTCATGGGATCAATGTGTGAGCTTTATAGTACTTCTATGGATCACTTAAACCTGTGTTTCCTACCTAAGAAGTAAACCTTGAGTGTTTGAGAGGTGAAGGGTCTACATCAAAGAGTGGGGGAGATAACTCATCTGAGTTTTTCTCATTGTGCTTAAGAGGTAAAAATTGAAAAGAGAGTTTGGTTAGATGTGAGCTACATGATTAAAAAAGAGGGTGTGAGAACAGAGTCAAAAGAATTATACAACTCTGCACCAACCACGTTCTGAGCCGGGCAGCCACATTACTGATTGGTTCACATTCTTTGGTGACCATCATTGAAAAAGGCAATTAGCCCATGCCAACTCTTGCATTAAACCCCACCAGCTACTCATTTCTTTCTCAACAAAGAAATGTTTCATTTTCCACGGGGAAGCAGCATATATGTTATCTGATCTTTCTTTGGAAGATTGGATATTGAAAAGAAGGAAAGTTGTCCCACCTTCACAACTCATTCATGAAGTCTGTGGAAACCTGTTATGTCCAAACAAGTTTACACACTTTTGAGCCCAATATATCATATATATTTTCTTCCACACAATATCACGAATCTTTGTGATTCCCCATGCATATCTATGTGATATTGCCAGAACAGTTTGAGAAGTTTAATTTTTATAATTTTACTTCTATGATAACTGGAAGTCCTATCAGAGCTTCAAATTTGTCAACTCTGAACATAGGCCACACAATTATTCATCAATCAATCTAAGTACATCGCGGATATTATTTGGAAATTCAAGATGAAACAGTGTACACCCATGAAAACTCCAATGTCACCGGGTACGAAGTTACACGTCGATCCTGACGGAAAGGACGTGAATACTACTACCTATAGAGGAAAGATAGGTTCGTTGATGTATTTAACGGCAAGTAGGTCGGACATAACGTTTTCTACCTTTTTGTATGCTCGATTTCAATCTAAACTAAAAGAGTCACATCTCATAGCAGTTAAGCGTATTCTCCGTTATTTAAAAGGTACTGCTAATCTTAGCCTTTGGTACCCTAAGGACACACGTTTCGAACTCACGGCGTTTTCTGACGTTGATCACGCCGAAAGTATGCTCGACCGGAAGAGCACCAGGGGTCACGTCCAGTTCCTTGGCGATAAGTTGGTTAGCTGGGCCTCCAAGAAGCAAACTTGCATCTCCACCTCCACGGCGGACGCGGAGTACGTGCTCATGGCTAGTTGCTGCTCCCAAGTTATCTCGATGCGCACGCAACTGAAGGACTACGGGTATAACTACTAGAACATCCCGATCTACTGTGACTCCAAGAGTTCCATCGCGATCACGAGCAATCCGGCCCAACATACGAAGACAAAGCATATTGACGTGCGTTACCATTTCATTAAAGACCATGTGGAACGAGGTACGGTAGAACTCTACTTCGTAAGTACAGATAATCAACTAGCAGACCTGTTTACCAAAGCTTTGGACAAAAAACGGTTCAATGAACTCGTGTCCAAGCTGGGTATGCTTAATTTGAAAGTTTGAGTCACTGTTGTACTTGTCACACCTTTTCTTCACTACGGGATAACTGCATCTTAAACAGTTACACTTGTCTCGCAGCGTAGTTTAGGTGTTTCAAGCACATCGGTGACGTGTACTCTGTATTTACGTCTTAGTGTTTCTTGCGTTTTTCAGTTTTCTGCGTGCTTCTTTAATTCTATTAGTCTTGTCTTTGTTTTTCCATTTATTTCCCGTGCTACTAACCGTATGCTCTACAAGGTGTTTCCTCGAAAGCCAAGTCATCAAGGTACGTTTCTCGTTTCTGTTCGGAGAGAGTTGCAAGTTTTGAAAACTTGAGGGGAGAGGTGTCAGTTTGACAAGTTTAAGAGGAGATTTTTCATGATGTTAAAAAACGTTGTTATTTTTTAAAAAGTAGAGGGGGAGCATCGTATTTATTGGAAAGTTGAGGGGGAGAAGTGAAATTTTTTAAAACCTGAGGGACTAAAGTGTAATTAATTGAATCTCAGGGTTATTTTTAAAAGTTTTTCAAACTTCAGGGGTATTTGAGACAAAGATGTAATCGGGAGAGTTAAGGAGACTGGGTTCACTCCCGGTATCGACCGGTATAAATACTGGTTTTTCTTTCTAAAGTCTTTCATTTTCAAAAGTTCGAGCTCAAAACTCTCTCAATCCAACTTCTTCTCAACTTACTCTCCAATTGTGTGTTATCGCTCCAATCAGTCTCAGATATTCATCCACACATCCAGGTATGTATTCTAAACTCAGTATAATCGATCTAGCAACTTCAAATCGACCCAATCAGACTCAAAATCGATCGATTTCTTTGATTATATATCGATCGGTGCTATTAGGGTTTAGAACCCTTCGGTTCGCCATGTTTCGCATCAAATCGAGTTCATTCACTTGAAATCAATTTCAAATCGAGTGGAATCGACGATCTCCATCGATTTTGCACTTATTTCAATCGATTTTGAGTTTGGCTTCTGATTTTGTCCCAATACGAGATCCGGGGTCAGTTCCGGTAGTCAAGAGATCCAGAATGTGTTCCGGTATTCGATAGATCCGGAATGTGTTCCGGGATTCGATAGATCCGAGATGTGTTTCGGGATTCGATAGATCCGAAATGGGTTCCGGTATTCGAGAGTTCCGGAATGAATCCGATAAGTCCCGGTTTTTGACAACTACGGGTCCCGGTCCCATACTGGTTCCGGATTCCCTTCCGGGTCTAGTCCCATACCGGTTCCGGTTTATGTTCCGGATCCGGTCCCTATTTTGTTCCAGTACATTGAGTTCCGAATCCGGTCCCTATTTTGTTCCAGTACATTGAGTTCCGAATCCGGTCCCTATTCCGGTTCCAGATTCCACATCGGATCTTGGTGGTTCCGGATTGCATTCCGGATCCGGATCAAATCCAATCCGGAAGTACTGTTCCTTGGTTTACATTTGGTGTTTGGTACTCAGTGTCACACTTAAAGGTAGACACTCACTCCGGGCTCGTCAAGACCAGACCCGAGTAGTGACCTGTTTCGGACTGTCACCGACTCTCGGTGTTTCCAAATCCGAGAATACGAGCCCCGAGACACGTTTTTGGGTTATACAAGACATGAAAACTCAACATATCTTGGACTTTAACAGGTACGATCATGGCACAACCAAATCCACCCCAAGGCGATGCCCCACTACTTCTCGTAGGTCCGAACCTGCCCCTCAGTTCCAACAACTTCCACTTGGACACGTCAAATATTATTTGTCAATGCCTAGTTATAGTGGAAATTCTAAAGAGCCACACGCTCAATCGAGCATTGACGGCCACCGCTCCCGTTCCGACAGTTTATGTGCACCAACTGTGGAGATCACTCACACTCATCGCACGCGGCCAAAGCTTCGACCTCCAAGGTCGTATTGGCGACTCCCCGGTGCTAATCACTCGAGATATCCTCCGCCAGATCCTTGATCTGCCCGAAGCGAAAACCATTCCAAGACGAGTTGCCTACGACGCTCCGGTTTCAGATGTCGTCCTCTGTCGGGATCTGTGCGCCCTCGGGTATGATGCCGCGCTCAACCATCCTTCGCACTTCTCAAGAATACATCTCCAGCCAGTATGGTACACCTTGTTCACGATATTGAACAGGTGATTATCATCGATCAACAAATGATAGGATCAGACAACCGTCAACCTGCTCAGACTGTTCCACGACGTCATTTACAGCCGCCACATCGACTACGCATCAATCCTTTGGACTGAACTGATCGAGAAGGTCCAAAAGAAGCAAGGCAACAAACGCCTCACTTTCCTGTCGTTCCCAAGATTCCTACAGCTGATCGTCGCTCATTTCATGGCGACAGACCCGACGATTCCTCGACGCGCCAATATGAGGTACTACTTTCCACTCGAATGACTAGGATCCAGAACAAACAAGTGATCCCGGACCTAGTCCCCATGTTGATACCTACTAACTTGCTAGCTATCGCAGACCAATTGGCACTGAGTGTGATAGCTTATAGGCGTGAGAACGACATAGACGCTCCGATGGTCCGGCCAGATCTGGCAGGACCTACCCAAGGAGCGCGTCCCGAGAGACGTGATAGGCCCCGTACTAGAGGTGGCATGGTCCGGCGAGCAGGGGCTCCCGGCCAGGGCGTGCCGAGAGAAAATATTGTGAGGGGAACAGGTGTGGGCAGTGCCGGTAGGTCCATACACGATGCTAACTCGTCAAGACATCCGCCCACTCCACAACGTGCATCTACCCAACCTAGAGACGACGATCCAGAATTGCACGAAGTGGAAGTGGAAGGCGTTACACGTGAACAACCCGAAGAAGAGGCAGCCTCCTCTTCCAGTTCCGAGTCGGGTTCCGAATCTGGTTCTGAATCAGGTTCGGCGTCCGGTTCTGACTCCGGGTCCTCGGAATCCGGATCAAACGGTGAATCCACCGAATCGGACGACGACAATGATGATCAGTTCCGAATGGAACCCACACCCACATCCGAAGCCATATCTGGAGAGAAAAGGAGAGCGGAGGGTGTTATAGTCGAAAAAGAAAAAGAAAGTGAGCAAGTGCGTGAAAGGAGGAGTAAGAAAAAGAACGAGAGTGAACAAGTGATGGAGCAATCTACTCAGGTTGCTCCCAACCAGCCTCCACCAAGCCAGACAGCCACATCTGCTACCCCGTCGCATCCGTTGCGACAGGGTATTGAACAACACGTCGTGGGCCTAGCGACGCATTTGCACACCCCACCTAGCCACTCAGTTTCCTCTCAAAAGGAAACTGTTTCAACTTCGCACGGGGATATAGCACAACTGTCACCGGTCTCTCACTTGGAGAGTTTCGGTGTTGAAACAAGAGAACACCAGCCCCGATTCTCGACTTCTTTGGGCGCACATTCGAGTCTAGATCCATTTGCAGATATAATTTCTTTGGCTAGGACACCGGTCATACCTACTGCTACCGTAGAGATTCTTCGTGACTCGACTAGAAACACCCAGAGTAAGTCTACCTTTTGGTGGCTTACAAGGACAGGGTGGAAGACCTGTCACGGCTATCATCAAGCAAACCGTGAGCGCAGGCAGTACTGCGGTGCATTCCACCGTAGTTACTACAACTGGGAGGCTAAGTGCTCCAAGTGTTAGTACCCAGGAGTTCGTCTCCAAGGAAACCATGGACGGCGCCTTAAAGGCTGTCCAAACGGAGATTTTGCAGAAGCTTTCAGAGGAGATGGCATTTATCAGAAGGGCAGTCATGGGAAAGGCAGTAGCTACAGAAGTTCTCCCTACGCAACCACAGATCTGACTGCCTCACCCAACCCCGAACCTGCAGAACATGAGCATCGAGGCACTCAAAGCCGCACTCCTCGATAAGCTCCTGTCCCAATCCAACACCAACGCCTCCTCTGAAGTTGATTTAGTGAGTATTCTACGCTCACAAACCCAACCACCACCCCCCAGTAACTCCAAATGATCCCCAAGCCCAACTCAACACCAAACTTGATACACTTACCGCAACCCTAACCGAAGTCAAGCAAACCCTCGAAACTTTATCTGAGAGGGTTGCCAGCTTAGAAACCACGTGTAAGGGTCAGGCACAGGGCTCCAGACGACGACATGATGATCAGGAGGATCCTGACCAACATGAGGGGGACAAAAGACTTAGACTGACCGAGTTGTCAACCTCAGCGACGGAACCTTCAACCATCACTCCAACCGAACCTGAACCACATCAACAGCCAGACGACTCAGAAATGGTTCAGGATATGGAGCTATCAACACCGGTCAGAGAATCTGTGGAATTTCTCTGATGAAGACGAGTTCATGAACGACGACGACTACGACCAGTTCCTCCTTCAGAGTGAACAGGTATCGATCTCTCAGCATGATTTACACGATACTCCAGGTACTTCCGAGCTTCCAACTCCAGACCCGGAACGGCTCAACCTCAACCAGCTCGTTGGGAGAGAGTTTGGATCTTGGTTCCATACTTGGAGGAATCACAGAAGAAGATATTTGCCCACTGGATTAGGCCTCTTGACCCGGTCATGCGCTATGGGGTCTCATTTCTGAAAGATCCAGTCCACACACAGTATTTGGAAGTAATGAAGAGAAGTAGAATGGTCCACAAAGTCCGAACGCGACACAGAATAATCGAAATCGTGGAGATCGTGTCCGACAAAGTTCTTAGCGTTTGGTTCCTGTTTTCACTGTCAAAAGGGATGACGGAAAAGAATGGATATTCTCGGAAGCCGACTTCAGACATCTGAATCTGAACGACTTCCCGGTACTACTGAAAGAACTAAAGACCCGCATCATCCGACCGTTACCATACACCAAAGCCCTCGAGACGATAAAGAGATTCATGAAGTGCACTATCACCCTCGCCTACATCAACGACTTCCAGTTGGGTTTAGAAAGTAATCAGAAGAAGATCAACATTCTGAAGCCTAATATGAATCTTCCCGAAGACGTACAGGTACATAATATCTTGCCCAAACCAGAGACAGGGATCGTATACCTGAATGACAAAGGGGAGAAACGATATATGAGGATTGGCGAGCTGCACAAATTCAGTGAGGGAACTTTGATGAACATTCAGAACGTGCTGAAAAAAGATCATTGAAGATGAAGAGAAAGAGTCGTCAGAGAACTACGCGAACGTTAGAAAATATCTAGCTGAAGAGCTTCTCAGAGCTATTGAAGAAAGGCTAGAGTTCAGGAAATCCATTCGACACTTCGAGATTTTGTTCGCTATTCGAAAGCGATATGTCCCTAACTGGCGTGAGATCGAACTTCAATTCCAAGGGGAGATTGTTAGGTCTCATGTTAGTGGAATAGAAGTATAGGGACCATTATTGACATATCTTGTAAATATCCTTTCTAGGATATAAATAGATAGCTTAAACCTAGATTAGGGTTTAATGACCTAATTACTATTTTGATTACCTTTTGTACGTACGGCTACATTCTGATTATCAAAGTAAGATTTATGATGTTCATACTGATTTGTGTTGATTCATACTATTGCACTTGTTAATCTGGGATCCACAAACCATCTCTTAACGTAGGGTTTGGTCCTTTTAACCTCAACCCTCATTTCGTCTTTTTGGTTTGTTTCTGTATGTTTTTGGCATAAAGGAAGTGTTTTTGATAAGCAATATATCATAGATCTAAAAGTTTTGATTGTGGATCTAAAGTCTCACTCAGATAAATATCAGATTGGTGAGACTTATCCTAAGGTGTTCACTCACTTTCAACGATGCTCTTAAAGACTTTGTAACCTCTTATCACCACTCAATAACCATGGGTAACTAACTGCCAGTAACCTCCTTCCTTCAAAAGGACTTTTCATTCTTGTTTTTGTATACAAACAGAACAAATTCTTTGCATGATTATATCATTTCTTTGATTTAAAACTATATTGCAAATTTGGATTATCCGAGCAAAGGGTCGTTTACCAAACACTTACCTGGTTAGCATTTGGTAAACGACCCCTAAATTTCATGTAACACAAGACAATTATAAGGTCGAAATATTACTTACCTGTGTTTTTACACGATCCAAGGGTCTTACCCAAATAATTTTCATTGATGCATCACAATTCCCTAACCCAAATTTCTAACATTTTTGATGAAAAATATGATATTAAGAGTTGGAAATGCTCGATAGACTAGACTGTTGAAATAAAACTACTACGATTTTGACTGTACAAAAGAAAATGACCGAAAACCTAATGGTCAAACCATAAAGCACAATGTATATCGTCTACTTTAAAAAAATAAACCAAACTGACCGAGTAGATCCCATTCAAATGTAGGATAGAGATGAATACTTTTGACTTGTACTCCATAATTGTCTTCTTTAGTTTTTTTCAAATATTAACCACAAATCATCATAAAGAACCAAACAAAAAACATCCAAACCAACCCTCACTTGGACACATTCCAACAATATGTAGCCAAACAAGCAAAAGAAAACTCTACATCCTAACGGTATATAACCAAACCAAACCAAACAAAACAAAACCAATATATCTATACAATATTAGGATCTGGAGTGGAAATTAAGCATATGTTATCTTTACCCCAAATAATAGAATGATTGTTTATGTGAAACCCACATCTTGCCCATATATTTGTGTTCCATTTTTATGCAGCCATTGGAAAAACACGTTGACCAAGGGTTTGAGCTAAACCACCGGGCCCACCGCTGCTCCATGTCGACTCGGCCTTGAAGGGTTGGACTCAAAATCATGACCACTAAATAAAAAAGATGGGAAAATACAACAAACTTTTCTTTAGTTCCTATTTAATGTAACAAATAATTTTTTTTTCTCGATCAATGTAACAAAGTTTCAAATTTTCCTATTTTGACCAGTAATATGCTCATCTTATGATATTTGATGACATAGATACTCGTTTACAAAAATTAACGGGTTATAGCAAGTGAGCGGTAAACTTGACATCCATACCAAAGGGCATTTGGCATAGTGGTATCCAGTAACCCAACCGTTCTAGAGGTCAAGGGTGCCAACCTCATTAAAAGTGTGGAGTGTACGTGACTTTCATTTGTCGTACATACATATCATATTTCACAAAAACTTGATATCCATCATCAAGTGTTACAAAATCAACGTTACTTGTCAAAATAAAATAAAAATTAGAACATCTGAAAACTTTTACATTTGATTAAAAGAATTTAGTATATGATATTTATATACGACAAACTAAACTCACAAACACTTCTCACCTTTCGATAAGTCTTGAACCCCTTACCTATAGAAAGGTGGGGTTACAAGAGGGACATAATCAAATGAGAGCTCCATAATCGTGAGAATTTTTATCATAAGGTACTATTTCACATGATATTTTCCATCTAACACTATCATATATTTGCAATGTGAAACAAATACTGCCCTGTCCCAAAATAAATGTCCACAATGAATACACACAATTTTAGACATGTGTAATTATTACACGTTTAGTTAACCAAAGGACATTTTTGCCCTTAATAATACATGGAGTAACTAATTTTTCCATCTCATGATTAAGGGTAAAATTGGAAATTAGGTATTTTACTTTTCAAAGTGGACACTTATTTTGGGAGAAACTACAATGGAAACGTGAACACTCATTTTGAGACGGAGGGAGTATATGTTCATCAATACCCTAAATCCTAGCCTTCCATAAAAAAATCATATAAAATAGCATATGATGCACCATTTCCAAGGGTTCTCACAATCTTGTGGGCTCTCAAATGATTAGCCCCATATACATACATACATATATATATATAGGAGCAAGTTCATATGAGAAGCTAAACATTTTACGAGAAGTCGCATTATCATATATGAGTACACGCATGATAAATAAGGTTTATCATATATGATTAAACACAGACGTTATTCATATATGATTAAAACCACCCAGAGTGTAATCATGTATGATAATGCGACTTCTCGTCTTCTCGCAAAATGTTTAACTTCTCGCATCGCATGATCCTTCTCCTCTCTCTCTCTCTCTCTCTCTCTCTCTCTCTATATATATATATATAGAGAGAGAGAGAGAGGGAGGGGGGAGTTCCATTAGGAACCGAAAATTGATGAATATAGATGTGCTATGGACGTGCTATTCAATCATGAATCACACATTCATGATGAATATGTTACAACATTCATTCATGATGAATAACACGTTCATTTTCTTGATAAATTGCATTTTGCCCAAAACATATCAACATTACCGGTTGTTTCAAGGTTCGTGGATGTAACGGGCGAAAATCTTGAAGAAAACGGATCATCATGAGTTCATTATCTACCATCTTCAGAAATCTTTCCAACAATCTCTTCCAAATCCAGAATCTGTTTTTCCTTTTCTTCAATAAGATCGTTCGCCTTCTGTAACGCTTCACTATTATACTCAGCCTGTTCTTCCATCATCCTCAAACACTGCAAAGCTTCGGTATAAAGTGCAGCCTTCTCTTCCTGCAATCTAGTAATCATAGCCATCGCTTGATTCGTAGCCACAGCTGACGCATTTCTTTCTTCCTCCAATTCTTTATACAAAGTGCCAATAACTTTCTTATCGTGTTCAACTTGCCGTTTTAATCTATCGACCACGGTTTCTCCATCAATCTCACTCACAATGCTTCCATCTAACGAAAGATTAGATTCGTTTCTTTCAAGAGAGAATCTTTTTTGAAGGAATTGCATTCCCATTAAGTCATCGCTGTTAAAAGACGGTTTTGGGCTTATTAGATTGTCGTTAGATCGGTGGGATAATAAGATCTTTAGGTCTTCAGTGACTCTAGTGGAAGGATTTTGGAAGGATTTCTGATCTAGAAGTTGTCTTCCTTTACTGCTTATAGCGAGCTTATAAGCATCACCAAGATCCAAATGTTGGTGGCCGTTCGTAGTTATAGATGGCTCGGGATCTTTAATTGCTTCACCTGTTCTTGGATGATCAGCTACAAAATAGATTATGATCATACATTTGACTTTTACTGGGTCAATATTTGTATGGTTTCACTAATTTGAAAATGTAAAAAGACCCATTGAAAAGTACATTAGAAAAATATACAAGGTGTATCATCAGAAAAAGAAAAAAAAAACTGAAACTTATTGAAATGCTATTTGAAGTAGCTTCTCGTAGCATCTCCAACAAGTTCTCTATAATTTCTCTAAAATAAAGAACCAAATGTCAAAATCTCTAAATAAAATTACATTTCACTCCAACAAATTCTCTATTTTAGAGATTTCAGCATTAATTATAGAGTAAATTACGTTTTTCGTCCCTTTGGTTTGATAAAAATTGAGGATTTCGTCCCTGTGGTTTTGAAATTTCGGTTTTCGTCCCTAGGGTTTGCAATTCATTTCTATTTTCGTCCCTAAGACTAAAACCCTACTTTTAAGTATGAAGGACTAAAAGATAAATAAATTGTAAACCGTAGGGATGAAAATAGCAATAAAAGATAAATCATAAGAACAAAAAATGTGATGAATTAAAACCATGGGAATGAAAATCGCAATTTCAAAACCGTAAGGACGAAAATAGAAATTTTCAACAAACCACAGGGACTAAAAATGTAATTTACTCTTAATTATATGCACTTTTTTAAAAATTATATAAAATGATGTTACTTTAATCCTATTGGTGGAAATCAATAAAATAATAATTTCTCACCTCCCATCAAGTTTTAGAAAATTCTCTAAAATTGGAGTTTATTAGAGAATCTGTTGGAGCCAAAAAGAACAAAATCTCGATTTTATCTATTTAAGAGAAGTTGTTGGAGATGCTCTCAAAAAGCTAGTTTATCATCCATGACCAAACAGGGCATTTTCAATAAGCTCAAAAAATAAGCTATCTTATGGTTTTCAAACATGGCCCAAGAGATGCATGCTATAACACAAATGTAAAGGAGATTGAACTTACTTATCTCAGTTGTATCTTCCTTATTTGCATTCGTCCGCCATTTAGGTTCCACTGAATCACTTGCTGCAACGGTTTCAGGATCATTGTGAAGATGAACAACTTTAGATTGTGAATCCAAGTGAATAAAAGCATGACCATTCTCGTTATCAGAAACCGGGAGTTCTAGTTCACCATCAGAATTAACATCAACTTTCTCACAATCAAACTCGAAAGAACGATCAATTTGATTCTTTTCCATTTGGGGAGATGTAAACGATTCAAGAAACTCATCCTTAGTTTCATTCTTAGAAGCATCAGAATGAACTGAACTTGTAGGAAGTAAGTTTTTGGCAACACACTCCTTATTGCAACAAAAACAGATTCTTGAACGCGAAGAATAATCAAGATTACAATCTTCAATTAAAGGGTTGGATCCCATTTTTCCAACTAATAATCGGAAAGTTTCAGCATTGAACGTGTTCTTGGTCTTGGTGACGAATGACAAAAGACAATTTTCACAGATTCCATGAACGTCAATGAGTTTATCGTGAACACGCCAAAGAACCACAGAAGAAATCTCGGATTTATGATGATTACAGATCGAATCCAAGTAAATTCCCTTTTTGTCCTTCGATAGAACATGATCAAATCTTGAGCACATTAAGCATGGACCTTGTAGTTGACAGTAGGAGGAAAATTTTGCGATCAAGAACGTGAAACATGCATCAATGAACAATAAGAACATGAGCAGCCATTCAGAAACTGCAAACTCTAAGGCCTTTGCAAGTCTGTGGAAATAATTGTGTGATTGAAAAGATGAGTTATTCCTCGGACCCATTTCAGGGACTATGATTTCGAATCAAATAACAGATTGATAATCCGGGACTGGAGCTGAAAAAAATCAGTTTCAAGCAAAAAGAAGAGTGAATAAACAGGTAATGATCAAGAAACACATATACAACAGATAACTCTGAATTTAGCAAGCAATCAAAAGTTTTTCAAATAAGAATCTAGTAACACAAAAACAGTTATTTGCTTGGAAATTCTACTTTTGGAGTCAAACTCAAGAGTTGTAGTCTTTAGGATTTAGAATCACCAATTTCAGTGGAAGGAATTGAAACTAAAAACCATGTTTAAGAAGTGAAAAATATCAACAGATTTAGATGAAAATAAAATTAGGTCAAAGTGAAGGCTTGATCAATAGTTCTACAAGCACAAAGTATAGATCATGAAACAGATTCAAAAACTGGATTACTAACAAATACGCAGATGAGAGAATCAATCATCTTCGCCAATAACTCACACCCAAATCCAAATCATAAAACAAACGGAATTAGGGTTTTGTTACAGAAGTAAATAAGAACAAATTAAAATGAAATCAGACGATTAACTTGTTGACGATCAGAAGTAGGAAGCAGATCAAACCTGGTATATAGAGTGAAGATTTGAAGTAGAAGCAAAAGTGATGGAATCAAACGAAATAAGAATCAAGAATCGATTCTTGTTTAGAACATTACCAAGGATTTTGTGATTGAAGAAATATTTGATTGTTTAATTGTGAAGAGAAAAGAGAGAAGGAATTTCCAGCGTATATGCACGTTGTGTTGTTGGGTATGAAAACCAATAAAATCCAAAGTGAACAAGTAGAAAGTCGGCTACCGAAAGGAGCCATCATAGGCCCTCCATTGGCTTATGTCACTAACTTTTCAGCCAACTTGTTCAACATAAGACGAACTTTTCTTATCATTGAAACCAATAAATTTCCAGAGTAAACTACTAAATTAGTCCCTCTGTGTACACCATTTTTTGAAATTGTTCCGTCTACTTTAATAACTACAATTATAGTCCCTAATGTTTACACTTTGATTTGAAAATGGTTCCTTGAGCTTTTTTTTGAAGACAAACGGAAAGAGGCCATTACCGGGCTTCGGCATTGCCATCACCCGGACGGGACTCGTTCATTTCATAACAAAAGGCGTTACAATTGGTGTCGTTACAATAATTAAGAAAGGAGGGCATGCTATCAATGTGAACTAAACAATCGATTGTACAAACGTGCCTAGCTAATAAATGAGCCGACCCATTTGCGAGGCGGTTGATCCAATGAACCGATATGTGGTCTTTCGAGTTAAGGAAGTGTCTAATTTCCTTGATGATGTCGCCGAACTCGGAGTTGTCCTCATACGAATCGTAGATGGCGTCCACAACAATCTTGGCGTCGGTTTCGATAATAACTTGAGAGTCGTTGCGACTAGAAATCCAAAGAATGGCTTCACGAATGGCAATGGCTTCGCATTCTCTCTTGGGCGGGACGAATGAATATGGGGAGGCGAAGGCCACAATGAAGGCTCCCGAATAATCGCGGAGGACGGCCCCAAAACCCGCTTTAACGTTCGAGGTAAAAACTGCGGCGTCCACGTTGCACTTAAGAAAACCAACACGCGGCGGTTGCCAGACGGGTGGGGTTTCGGAGTGAACGGAGGAGAGCGGAGAGGAATTGGGCGAAGCCTTCCAATCCGTAAGCGTAATATTAGCGCGAATAATAACCGAAGACGAATCGCGAGGGCCATTGTTCCAAAGAACATCGTTTCTTCTAAACCAAATGCTCCATAAAATCATGAGAAAAAGGTCGCGATATTGGCTATTGTAGTCCCGGATAAAATTAAATACCAATTCATGGAACGAACTAGCCGAAAGGAGTAACTTCTCGACGACGTTCCCAAGACCCGCCTCGTGCCAAATTTGTGAAGTCGAAGGGCACCCGACCAAAGCATGCCAAACATTTTCCACGTCTCGGTTACGAATAGGACAACAAGCCACAATGTTAACTCCTTTCGATTGGAGGGCGTGGCGGGTGGGTAAAACATTTCTAATAGCTCGCCAAGCGAAAAATTTTACTTTAAAAGGGATGTTGGCGTTCCAAATCGAGTTCCACTCGCCGCTTAAAAAGAGGTGAGATGTCGGGGCAATATGTTCCATGATTGTTCGGTAGCTAGACTTGACGGAGTAGATCCCATCATGCGACCAATGCCAAATGAGAGTGTCCTCACGATTGCAAATTGGAGGAGGAAGATTGGAAATTTTTATATAATCCCCTTGGGAAAAAATATCGTTGATAAACGCGAAGTTCCATCCTTGGGATAGAGGGTCGATGAGGTCGTGGACGGTCAAGTTGGGATGCCTATTATCCATCGAAGTATTGATCATGAAACCCGAGTCGTCTTTAAGCCATGGATCTTTCCAAACATTAATAGAGAGACCATTTCCACTCTTCCAACGGAGGCCCGACTTGAGGGCGAGTTGTGTGTGCCAAATACTTCTCCAAATAAAGCTATGAGTGTTTCCCAAGTGGGCCGACATGAAATTGCCTCGGGGGTAATATTTGGCTTTTAGGAGACGGCCAACGAGCGAAGATGGGTTTTTTAAAAGTCTCCAACCTTGTTTACCGAGCATAGCGAGGTTGAAGGCGGTGAAATCGCTTAAATCATAGGTGATGTAATAACCGGGTACGTTAATAGATTATTAAATTTTTATTATTTTGGTTTAAGGTAAGTTTGGGATTTGTTTTATGGAATTATAAGTTAAGGGGTAAGTTTTAATTTTAATTTAGAGATTGGAGGGTTAAAGTTGCCATTAGATGAAAGATTGGGTTTTGTTTGGTTGATGTGATTAAACTTAAATCACACCACCGCCTTAGATTAAACAAATAGAGATAAGATGGATTAAATATTCATTCTTAGCAAAGGAGAGTTTTAGAGAGATTTGAGAAAGGTTAAGAAGAAGAAGAAGGAATCATATCAATTGCAGCTGGGTTTTAGGATTCAAGTCAAGAAAAGCAAAGGTAACAATTCTACATAAACTTCTCCTTTTATGTTTGTTAGTTTCTTAAAGTTTACTAAAAGGTTTAGAAGTGGGTTTTGATGAATTATGGATGTTTTTAGGAAATTAAGTTTATGGTTAGTTGTTATTTATAGTCTTGAACATATCTGCAAAATATCAGAAACATTCATAGTCGAAATCAGTAATTTCTGGGTAGAAGATGAATTTTAGTTATCTGAGACATTTATGAACATCATCAGTATCGCAGCCTTGAGTTGCGATATTCATAGGTATGGCAACAGTGGGTTGCGATAGGAACATTAGTAATGCAATGGTTAGTTGCGATAAAGTGGTGCATCGCAACAGTTGTTTGTGATATAAGAAGAAGCCGCAGTAGTTGATTGCGACATGATGTGGCATCGCAACAGTGGATTGCGATATGGTTCTGTGTCGCAACAGTGGGTTGCGATATGGTGTTGTATCGCAGTAGTTGGTTGCGACTAGGGGTTATCATTTTAGTTGGTTGCGATAGCAGTCGAGTATTTTGGGATTTTTGAGATTCTTAGTCTTAAGGGATACTTGTATTTTAATTGTTCCAGATTCTATAAATTTTGGGTGAAGGATTGGAATTCTCGAGAAAAGCTTGGAAGGAGTTTTGATAAACGATCAAGGTGAGTTTTACTTTAAAACGTTTTCCAACTGGAATACATATATATATGAGATGGATATGTATGGATTGAGAATATGATATATGGTGTGATTATGTGTTTATATTGAGATGTATATGTGGTTGGAATGTGATGAAAGGTTTATAAATGAAAATATGATATATTGAGATATATATATTTTATTTATATGAGCATACACTACACGAGTGCACGTTGGCCGGGCTTAGGACCGGTGGTGTTGGCTGTAATATTCGTACGGCGGTGTTGGCTGTAATTGTCGTACGGCGGAGTTAATTTATTAGTTGGCTTGCAACCAACTAATATGGCCATGGGAATGAGGATGAGTTGTACACGATGCACGAGTCTTGATTGGTATATGTGTAATTTACGAAGGTTTTATATAAATTGTTTTAATACATGGTTTTATATAAATTAGTTTTATAACGATTTTGAAATGACAGGGATTATCTCACTAGACCGCTTGGTCTAACCCTCATTTTGTTTTCAAAAATATGTATTCCAGGTCGAGGAGCTTTTAACGGCAAAGGAAAGGATAAAGTGTAGGATATTTTGATGGATGTTGATTAGAAAGCTTTTATGTATTTTATAGTTTCGAGACTAAAGGGACCGTATGTGATTTATTATGTATTTTTATTATGAATGTAACGATGTTATGCAATATATGTTATTTGACGCATGTTTGGGAAACCGGGTCGTTACAGATGGTATCAGAGCCCTAGTTTAAGGGATTTAGGTATTTGGATTTATACCTAGACTTAAACTGCATGTGAAGTAGGATGTCCCTATTATTTTAGAACCTTGGGATGTTAAGTATAAAAAGGTAGAAGGAACATCATGTAAGGTAATTTCGAGTTACACATGGCCAGTGTAATTGTGAACTTACAAGTACATGTTTGAACTGGAATACCTTATTATATGGGAAATGTGCTTATGTGTATATTAACCCTGTGAAAATCAACAGAATGGCAAGTCGGACTCAATGTATGGATAGAGACGAAGACAGGTATATTTCTATAAACTCTACACGTGCTAAAAGTGTTATTTGACTTCGGTGCAAACCGATCAATTGTGTCTCCATTCTTTTATTGCATATCTGCATTAGAAAAGTATTTGATAATTATGTTAGAGATATAGATGGGTGTGCTTAATTACTGTTGTTCTGATTTTGTTAATGTGTGGAGTGTGATGGCTTGAGTGTAAAGAATAATAGTAGTGTGTGGAACGTGATGATGATGTGTGGAGAGTAACGGTAGTGTGTGAAGTCTTGACCTGGTCATGAAGGCGACGGTTTAGTGTGTTGTGCAGATTATACTTATTGTGATTGTTGACGCTATCTAGAAGGGTATTGTTTAAATGTGTGGGGTGATATGGATAAGATGGTGGTAGTTTATAATTAGTGAGCGTGCGAGGTGTGGTAGTAATGAATTTTTGTAAGGTTAAGTGGTGGATTAATGATGATATGGGGTGAGTGTAAGTGGAAACCTCTGCTCGGGATTTTGTTTATAAGTTGTTTAGATGTGACAAAAGTATGAGTGGAGAGGCATGGATGACTAGGTGGTGCGCAGTATTGTTATTCGAGAATAAGAGAATGGAGTGGCAGTAGATGGTTAGCTAAGGAGTGGAGTATTACCGTTTGAGAAATGAAAAGTGTGTGGTTGTTTCGAGCATTGAGTGTGATTTTGGATTAACTCGGTTAAGTTCCTGGTATGAGGTGTGGTGAAATTGTTGGTTAAGTATGGTAATCGTTGAAATTGGGTGTGTGCGGTTGGTTTGGAAGTGAAAGAAAGCTAGCTCGTGGGTGAGCACCTCCTAGTGAGTTGTCCTTGGGGAAACATGTTTTATGTTGAGAAGAGAGTGGAAGAAAGTAGTCGAATGTAATGCTTAGGGTGAAGGACCATTGGATAGGACGTGGTAGTAGTGCGAGAGTGATGTTGTGGCAAGTGTGGGAATCAATTGTTATCTATGGTTCGTGATCGATGTAATTAATGCAAGAAAGTGTTGTCTGTCTTAGATGTATTTTGGGTTAGAGAAGTGACGGTAGAGTTGTGTATAGTCTATGGAGAAAAGTTTAACTACGGGTTAAGGTGATACTCCAAGTTGATTCTATGATTTATGGGAGAGTAGAGTGTCGTTATTTTTGGAATGTTGGATTGTTGGGACGTTAACGTCAGTGGAATGCGTTCTTTTAAGAATGGTAAAATTTTGTGTGAAACCATTAGTTTGGGGCATGATTTAAAAGCTGGAGTCTAGATGTGTGAATGATATTGGTATGATTGATTTGAGATGTTATACCTTGTTTGTATCACGCGGGGTTTTCTTCTTGAAGTAAGAGTTGTTATAATCGGGAGGGTACTAAATTGTTTGTATGCGCCTTAGTAACGAAGGGTTATGCATAGTGGGAGTTCATTCGACCTTTCCCGTGTCGATTCTGCGGAAGGGCTTAGCCGAAGCAAGTATGGTTGTACCGTTAGAAAACACCGGAATGGATCAAAGGTGGAATGATGTGGGGGAATCGTTGGCGATAATAGGTCGCAAGGTTAGAAAACTAGGTTGCTGATAACCTAGACTTAAGTTGAGAGAGAATATTTATATTATGTTAATAATGTTATAAGAGATTGATGCTTGAGACTTTTCTTGGTATAGAAAAATGGTTCAAATGAGTTGGGTGTTTACCTAATACTTCTCCTGGATTGGAGGATTTAAGTTGTAAAATGGATTTATATTATTAGTATTATGATTAGCGGGAAGAAAGCGATGTTTAAATATTTTGATGGTCGGGTGATGAACTTTGTGGTATAGTTTGTAGTAGATTTATTATATGATTAGTTGGCGATTTTTACGGTTAAGTAAAGTGAGGGTAATGTTGATGAACTTTCTTTATGGAGTTGTTTAAGTTAAAGAGTGGTTTTAGACTTTATTTTAATTTGATGATGATATATTGATTGATGCGAAGAAAACGTAATTTGTTGAACGCGTCTGAAAGTTGTCATAAGGATTTTATGGTATCATTATTAGGGTATGATATTTTGGTGTGGTATTTGTATAATTAAGAAATTGGTGTTGTAAGTTAAGGTAGATGTGTAAGTCTTTGACTTCTCATCGAGTTTTGCAGTTACGTTAAGTGAAGACATTGGATTGTTATTGCAAATATGTTATGATAGGAGTTCTATTTGGAAGGTTCTTGATGGGAAGTCAAGATTGAAAAGTGAAATCGATTAAAGTATCGGGATTTAGAGACAATAATATGTTCATGTTTGGATGAGATTATTTTACTCCGATTGGACATCGGGTAAAGTACGTTAATTCATAGTGTTTATTATTTGTTTTAACTAATTTGAATTGAATTGTTAGAAGTATTGTGATTTGGTTAACTATGTTTGGAGATTGAGAAGTGTGTTGTATCTTGAAGCATTTAGTGTTATTTTTATTGTAACTTTTAGTGGAACCGTTTGATTAGACTTGGTCTTGCATGTGTAAATATGATTTTGATGAATGATTTAGTGTCAAGTGCAATTAAGTATTGATGTGTGATTATCGTGGTTATGCTATGCTAGCATGAGAAACGGGAATGGTAGAATGAGGTATACGGGTTTGATAAAATTAAGAAACTTATCTGTGATATAAAATGATTTTGTTGAGTATATTTTATTCCATGAAAGAGTATAAGAAATAGGTTGTAATTGCTAAGCAAATTTTATATGGAAAGTGTATGATTATGTTTTCGAGTTAGTATTGTAAAAGTGTAGAACATGACGTTTGTCGTGAAAGGCTGATGGAGTTAAAAGTAGTATTAGCGTGGTAAATGTTCCGAGTAAGCATAAAATGTTGTGTCATTTGGATTAGTTTCATGTGAGTATAAGTTATTTCTTTTTGTGATATAAGTGAACTATTGAGTTATTTTGAACCTTCGTGGGATTTGATTATTGGGTGATTCGGCACAAAATTTCGATTATGGTTATTTTAAGATTTGGATCGACTTTGTGGGATGGATTAATTGAGTAAATTGCGGACGATGTGTGTAAAGTTCAAATAAATTGGTTAGTATTAATAAGTTGGTGGTTATCGTTGTTTTAAAGGGGCGGAATTTTTGTGTGGAATTAAAATTCATGATGTTTTGGTAATATTGAGAATAATGTGTTGTATGAGTTTGAAAGCGATTTACGGTAATTGATTACCTCGTTTATTGCTTGAATAAATTCCGGGACGGAATTCTTTTAAGGGGGAGACGTTGTAATAACCGGGTACGTTAATGGATTATTAAATTTTTATTATTTTGGTATAAGGTAAGTTTGGGATTTGTTTTATGGAATTATAAGTTAAGGGGTAAGTTTTAATTTTAATTTAGAGATTGGAGGGTTAAAGTTGCCATTAGATGAAAGATTGGGGTTTGTTTGGTTGATGTGATTAAACTTAAATCACACCACCGCTTTAGATTAAACAAATAGAGATAAGATGGATTAAATATTCATTCTTAGCAAATATCTCATAGTGTGTGTGTGTGTGTGTGTTTAGTTTGGTTTACGGCAAGAGAGAGAAGTGAGAGTTTTAGAGAGATTTGAGAAAGGTTAAGAAGAAGAAGGAATCATATCAATTGCAGCTGGGTTTTAGGATTCAAGTCAAGAAAAGCAAAGGTAACAATTCTACATAAACTTCTCCTTTTATGTTTGTTAGTTTCTTAAAGTTTACTAAAAGGTTTAGAAGTGGGTTTTGATGAATTATGGATGTTTTTAGGAAATTAAGTTTATGGTTAGTTGTTATTTATAGTCTTGAACATATCTGCAAAATATCAGAAACATTCATAGTCGAAATCAGTAATTTCTGGGTAGAAGATGAATTTTAGTTATCTGAGACATTTATGAACATCATCAGTATCGCAGCCTTGAGTTGCGATATTCATAGGTATGGCAACAGTGGGTTGCGATAGGAACATTAGTAATGCAATGGTTAGTTGCGATAAAGTGGTGCATCGCAACAGTTGTTTGTGATATAAGAAGAAGCCGCAGTAGTTGATTGCGACATGATGTGGCATCGCAACAGTGGATTGCGATATGGTTCTGTGTCGCAACAGTGGGTTGCGATATGGTGTTGTATCGCAGTAGTTGGTTGCGACTAGGGGTTATCATTTTAGTTGGTTGCGATAGCAGTCGAGTATTTTGGGATTTTTGAGATTCTTAGTCTTAAGGGATACTTGTATTTTAATTGTTCCAGATTCTATAAATTTTGGGTGAAGGATTGGAATTCTCGAGAAAAGCTTGGAAGGAGTTTTGATAAACGATCAAGGTGAGTTTTACTTTAAAACGTTTTCCAACTGGAATACATATATATATGAGATGGATATGTATGGATTGAGAATATGATATATGGTGTGATTATGTGTTTATATTGAGATGTATATGTGGTTGGAATGTGATGAAAGGTTTATAAATGAAAATATGATATATTGAGATATATATATTTTATTTATATGAGCATACACTACACGAGTGCACGTTGGCCGGGCTTAGGACCGGTGGTGTTGGCTGTAATATTCGTACGGCGGTGTTGGCTGTAATTGTCGTACGGCGGAGTTAATTTATTAGTTGGCTTGCAACCAACTAATATGGCCATGGGAATGAGGATGAGTTGTACACGATGCACGAGTCTTGATTGGTATATGTGTAATTTACGAAGGTTTTATATAAACTGTTTTAATACATGGTTTTATATAAATTAGTTTTATAACGATTTTGAAATGACAGGGATTATCTCACTAGACCGCTTGGTCTAACCCTCATTTTGTTTTCAAAAATATGTATTCCAGGTCGAGGAGCTTTTAACGGCAAAGGAAAGGATAAAGTGTAGGATATTTTGATGGATGTTGATTAGAAAGCTTTTATGTATTTTATAGTTTCGAGACTAAAGGGACCGTATGTGATTTATTATGTATTTTTATTATGAATGTAACGATGTTATGCAATATATGTTATTTGACGCATGTTTGGGAAACCGGGTCGTTACAGATGGTATCAGAGCCCTAGTTTAAGGGATTTAGGTATTTGGATTTATACCTAGACTTAAACTGCATGTGAAGTAGGATGTCCCTATTATTTTAGAACCTTGGGATGTTAAGTATAAAAAGGTAGAAGGAACATCATGTAAGGTAATTTCGAGTTACACATGGCCAGTGTAATTGTGAACTTACAAGTACATGTTTGAACTGGAATACCTTATTATATGGGAAATGTGCTTATGTGTATATTAACCCTGTGAAAATCAACAGAATGGCAAGTCGGACTCAATGTATGGATAGAGACGAAGACAGGTATATTTCTATAAACTCTACACGTGCTAAAAGTGTTATTTGACTTCGGTGCAAACCGATCAATTGTGTCTCCATTCTTTTATTGCATATCTGCATTAGAAAAGTATTTGATAATTATGTTAGAGATATAGATGGGTGTGCTTAATTACTGTTGTTCTGATTTTGTTAATGTGTGGAGTGTGATGGCTTGAGTGTAAAGAATAATAGTAGTGTGTGGAACGTGATGATGATGTGTGGAGAGTAACGGTAGTGTGTGAAGTCTTGACCTGGTCATGAAGGCGACGGTTTAGTGTGTTGTGCAGATTATACTTATTGTGATTGTTGACGCTATCTAGAAGGGTATTGTTTAAATGTGTGGGGTGATATGGATAAGATGGTGGTAGTTTATAATTAGTGAGCGTGCGAGGTGTGGTAGTAATGAATTTTTGTAAGGTTAAGTGGTGGATTAATGATGATATGGGGTGAGTGTAAGTGGAAACCTCTGCTCGGGATTTTGTTTATAAGTTGTTTAGATGTGACAAAAGTATGAGTGGAGAGGCATGGATGACTAGGTGGTGCGCAGTATTGTTATTCGAGAATAAGATAATGGAGTGGCAGTAGATGGTTAGCTAAGGAGTGGAGTATTACCGTTTGAGAAATGAAAAGTGTGTGGTTGTTTCGAGCATTGAGTGTGATTTTGGATTAACTCGGTTAAGTTCCTGGTATGAGGTGTGGTGAAATTGTTGGTTAAGTATGGTAATCGTTGAAATTGGGTGTGTGCGGTTGGTTTGGAAGTGAAAGAAAGCTAGCTCGTGGGTGAGCACCTCCTAGTGAGTTGTCCTTGGGGAAACATGTTTTATGTTGAGAAGAGAGTGGAAGAAAGTAGTCGAATGTAATGCTTAGGGTGAAGGACCATTGGATAGGACGTGGTAGTAGTGCGAGAGTGATGTTGTGGCAAGTGTGGGAATCAATTGTTATCTATGGTTCGTGATCGATGTAATTAATGCAAGAAAGTGTTGTCTGTCTTAGATGTATTTTGGGTTAGAGAAGTGACGGTAGAGTTGTGTATAGTCTATGGAGAAAAGTTTAACTACGGGTTAAGGTGATACTCCAAGTTGATTCTATGATTTATGGGAGAGTAGAGTGTCGTTATTTTTGGAATGTTGGATTGTTGGGACGTTAACGTCAGTGGAATGCGTTCTTTTAAGAATGGTAAAATTTTGTGTGAAACCATTAGTTTGGGGCATGATTTAAAAGCTGGAGTCTAGATGTGTGAATGATATTGGTATGATTGATTTGAGATGTTATACCTTGTTTGTATCACGCGGGGTTTTCTTCTTGAAGTAAGAGTTGTTATAATCGGGAGGGTACTAAATTGTTTGTATGCGCCTTAGTAACGAAGGGTTATGCATAGTGGGAGTTCATTCGACCTTTCCCGTGTCGATTCTGCGGAAGGGCTTAGCCGAAGCAAGTATGGTTGTACCGTTAGAAAACACCGGAATGGATCAAAGGTGGAATGATGTGGGGGAATCGTTGGCGATAATAGGTCGCAAGGTTAGAAAACTAGGTTGCTGATAACCTAGACTTAAGTTGAGAGAGAATATTTATATTATGTTAATAATGTTATAAGAGATTGATGCTTGAGACTTTTCTTGGTATAGAAAAATGGTTCAAATGAGTTGGGTGTTTACCTAATACTTCTCCTGGATTGGAGGATTTAAGTTGTAAAATGGATTTATATTATTAGTATTATGATTAGCGGGAAGAAAGCGATGTTTAAATATTTTGATGGTCGGGTGATGAACTTTGTGGTATAGTTTGTAGTAGATTTATTATATGATTAGTTGGCGATTTTTACGGTTAAGTAAAGTGAGGGTAATGTTGATGAACTTTCTTTATGGAGTTGTTTAAGTTAAAGAGTGGTTTTAGACTTTATTTTAATTTGATGATGATATATTGATTGATGCGAAGAAAACGTAATTTGTTGAACGCGTCTGAAAGTTGTCATAAGGATTTTATGGTATCATTATTAGGGTATGATATTTTGGTGTGGTATTTGTATAATTAAGAAATTGGTGTTGTAAGTTAAGGTAGATGTGTAAGTCTTTGACTTCTCATCGAGTTTTGCAGTTACGTTAAGTGAAGACATTGGATTGTTATTGCAAATATGTTATGATAGGAGTTCTATTTGGAAGGTTCTTGATGGGAAGTCAAGATTGAAAAGTGAAATCGATTAAAGTATCGGGATTTAGAGACAATAATATGTTCATGTTTGGATGAGATTATTTTACTCCGATTGGACATCGGGTAAAGTACGTTAATTCATAGTGTTTATTATTTGTTTTAACTAATTTGAATTGAATTGTTAGAAGTATTGTGATTTGGTTAACTATGTTTGGAGATTGAGAAGTGTGTTGTATCTTGAAGCATTTAGTGTTATTTTTATTGTAACTTTTAGTGGAACCGTTTGATTAGACTTGGTCTTGCATGTGTAAATATGATTTTGATGAATGATTTAGTGTCAAGTGCAATTAAGTATTGATGTGTGATTATCGTGGTTATGCTATGCTAGCATGAGAAACGGGAATGGTAGAATGAGGTATACGGGTTTGATAAAATTAAGAAACTTATCTGTGATATAAAATGATTTTGTTGAGTATATTTTATTCCATGAAAGAGTATAAGAAATAGGTTGTAATTGCTAAGCAAATTTTATATGGAAAGTGTATGATTATGTTTTCGAGTTAGTATTGTAAAAGTGTAGAACATGACGTTTGTCGTGAAAGGCTGATGGAGTTAAAAGTAGTATTAGCGTGGTAAATGTTCCGAGTAAGCATAAAATGTTGTGTCATTTGGATTAGTTTCATGTGAGTATAAGTTATTTCTTTTTGTGATATAAGTGAACTATTGAGTTATTTTGAACCTTCGTGGGATTTGATTATTGGGTGATTCGGCACAAAATTTCGATTATGGTTATTTTAAGATTTGGATCGACTTTGTGGGATGGATTAATTGAGTAAATTGCGGACGATGTGTGTAAAGTTCAAATAAATTGGTTAGTATTAATAAGTTGGTGGTTATCGTTGTTTTAAAGGGGCGGAATTTTTGTGTGGAATTAAAATTCATGATGTTTTGGTAATATTGAGAATAATGTGTTGTATGAGTTTGAAAGCGATTTACGGTAATTGATTACCTCGTTTATTGCTTGAATAAATTCCGGGACGGAATTCTTTTAAGGGGGAGACGTTGTAATAACCGGGTACGTTAATGGATTATTAAATTTTTATTATTTTGGTATAAGGTAAGTTTGGGATTTGTTTTATGGAATTATAAGTTAAGGGGTAAGTTTTAATTTTAATTTAGAGATTGGAGGGTTAAAGTTGCCATTAGATGAAAGATTGGGGTTTGTTTGGTTGATGTGATTAAACTTAAATCACACCACCGCTTTAGATTAAACAAATAGAGATAAGATGGATTAAATATTCATTCTTAGCAAATATCTCATAGTGTGTGTGTGTGTGTGTGTTTAGTTTGGTTTACGGCAAGAGAGAGAAGTGAGAGTTTTAGAGAGATTTGAGAAAGGTTAAGAAGAAGAAGGAATCATATCAATTGCAGCTGGGTTTTAGGATTCAAGTCAAGAAAAGCAAAGGTAACAATTCTACATAAACTTCTCCTTTTATGTTTGTTAGTTTCTTAAAGTTTACTAAAAGGTTTAGAAGTGGGTTTTGATGAATTATGGATGTTTTTAGGAAATTAAGTTTATGGTTAGTTGTTATTTATAGTCTTGAACATATCTGCAAAATATCAGAAACATTCATAGTCGAAATCAGTAATTTCTGGGTAGAAGATGAATTTTAGTTATCTGAGACATTTATGAACATCATCAGTATCGCAGCCTTGAGTTGCGATATTCATAGGTATGGCAACAGTGGGTTGCGATAGGAACATTAGTAATGCAATGGTTAGTTGCGATAAAGTGGTGCATCGCAACAGTTGTTTGTGATATAAGAAGAAGCCGCAGTAGTTGATTGCGACATGATGTGGCATCGCAACAGTGGATTGCGATATGGTTCTGTGTCGCAACAGTGGGTTGCGATATGGTGTTGTATCGCAGTAGTTGGTTGCGACTAGGGGTTATCATTTTAGTTGGTTGCGATAGCAGTCGAGTATTTTGGGATTTTTGAGATTCTTAGTCTTAAGGGATACTTGTATTTTAATTGTTCCAGATTCTATAAATTTTGGGTGAAGGATTGGAATTCTCGAGAAAAGCTTGGAAGGAGTTTTGATAAACGATCAAGGTGAGTTTTACTTTAAAACGTTTTCCAACTGGAATACATATATATATGAGATGGATATGTATGGATTGAGAATATGATATATGGTGTGATTATGTGTTTATATTGAGATGTATATGTGGTTGGAATGTGATGAAAGGTTTATAAATGAAAATATGATATATTGAGATATATATTTTTTATTTATATGAGCATACACTACACGAGTGCACGTTGGCCGGGCTTAGGACCGGTGGTGTTGGCTGTAATATTCGTACGGCGGTGTTGGCTGTAATTGTCGTACGGCGGAGTTAATTTATTAGTTGGCTTGCAACCAACTAATATGGCCATGGGAATGAGGATGAGTTGTACACGATGCACGAGTCTTGATTGGTATATGTGTAATTTACGAAGGTTTTATATAAACTGTTTTAATACATGGTTTTATATAAATTAGTTTTATAACGATTTTGAAATGACAGGGATTATCTCACTAGACCGCTTGGTCTAACCCTCATTTTGTTTTCAAAAATATGTATTCCAGGTCGAGGAGCTTTTAACGGCAAAGGAAAGGATAAAGTGTAGGATATTTTGATGGATGTTGATTAGAAAGCTTTTATGTATTTTGTAGTTTCGAGACTAAAGGGACCGTACGTGATTTATTATGTATTTTTATTATGAATGTAACGATGTTATGCAATATATGTTATTTGACGCATGTTTGGAAAACCAGGTCGTTACAGGTGAAAACGAAAATGTATGAAACAGTTTCATAAGAATGAAAAAAAAACCTATGAAACTACAAATTTCATAAAAAAAATCATCAAAAAATGAATGATATGAAACAATTTCATAAAAATAAACAATTCCATAAAAAAATTTCATCAAAAAAACCTATGAAATCGGCGGTTTACATGGTTTACACGAAAATGATGGTTTACATTTGAAGAGGACTATATATATATATATATATATATACTATCTTATAATGCATCTAACACCCAAACTCTTAAAAACAACTTCTAAAGCTAGATGTACCACCATTTAAAGCATGATTACTTAAAATTTTAGAGTGAGAAACCGTTTAATCGTTACCTTTTTTCAGTTTTACAAGTTTTAATGCATTGGGTTCCCTTCCCCAAGGTGGCGATTCAATATCTAAGAAATGACCGACTGCTCCTAAGAGCATCCACAACAATGAAATTTCATTACAATTGCAAATGTGCCACATCAGTGCCACATCAGCTTTGCAATTATCTTGAAATTATTCTCCACAACAATGAAATTTCAACCACTTTCTAAAGTGACACTTTATCATAAAAAACTATATTTTAATCAAATAACAACAAAACTACAATTAAACATTCTTTACTATAAAATAATACAAAATATTTTATTAATTAAATAATTATAATAAAATAAAATAAATTAATTAATTAAATAAAATATTTAATTTATAAAACATTAAATTAAAATACAAAGTAAAAATATTACATTAATCGTCATTTTCTTCTTCTCTAAATCTTTGCCAAATCTCTTCAATCAAATCTGATTGTAAACAATGATTCGTTGACCGATTACGTACTTGTATGTGATTTTGGAGATAGTTTTCGTACTCAGGAAGTATGTTACGAGAGATTTGAGGCATAGTTATAGTAAAATTAACATCATCGTTTATATCATTAAATTGACGAATATAAATATGACGTTCATCTCCGACGATCATGTTGTGCATGATTATACATGCTCTCATTATTTCTCCAATTATTTCTTTGCACCACATATGAGATGGCCCACATATAATAGTGAAACGTGATTTGAGTACCCCAAACACTCTCTCTACATCTTTCCTAGCAGCCTCTTGTTTCTTTGCAAATAGTCGATGTTTTGAGGATTGAGGTAATGGTTAAAAATATGAGTATGGTGAAAAATGCGTCCAACCTTCAATATATATATACTTTCATTTTTAATCAACTTTCAACCATCAAATTCCATCTTCAAATGGATCCATCAAGACCTTCATTCAACCCCCTATTCAACTTTTCGCAAGAATCGTGTTACCAACCAAGTGATGTTACGCAAACACCAAATCATAACATTCCTCCAACAAATGTCACCAATTTTCAAATGCCAATGTACCAAATGCCAATGTACCAACCATCAAATTTTCAGTCTTTCCAAACACCAAATTCTACTCAACCATCAAATTTTCAGTCTTTCCAAACACCAAATTCATCAAGTTCTACCGAAAACGAACAAGTGACAATGTTAGAACGTTTGAATATTGAAAAAGAAAAAATTCAGGTGATGAGAGAATTCCACACATCATTTGTGGAAACATAAAAACTTAAGAACAAACAGGAAAATCAGAAAATGATCATGAAGTTGATGGAAATGGATCCCACAACAATGAGCGAACCAAAACGGAGATTGTACGAACATCAACTTGAATAACTTCTAAACGAACAATGATGTATTTTTATGTGTTAAGTTTGTATTTTTTTAATATGTAATTTATTTTATTGTACTTTAATATAAATTATATTTTTCATTTTTTTAATATTTATGCCTTTCAAATAAAATTAATATTTTTATCAACAAATAAAATTATTCATACATTTTTTCATAAACATACTATACAAAACATCACAAAACATGATTTGACATAAAGCAATTTCTAATTTAGAAATTATTCCCTACAATTTCTTATACTATTCACTGCCACATTAACAAAAAGTATTGATTTGACATTTGCAAATTACCAAAACCAATTTCTAATTTTGCAATCATACTCACAACCACTACAATTTCTAAAATAGAAATCCTAGTTGGCACTTTTGCAATCCAAATGAAATTCTTGTTGTGGATGCTCTAATATCTCTCATATGATTTCAGATTCAAACCCATTTTTCTCAATTCGGTGGTTCATTCTCGGTTAGGGTTCTCATCCAACGTCAGGTTCGTTCAAGGTATGCTTATCGATTTCCCTCCCAACTCAATTGTTCATTCTCGATTTGTTCAATAGCAACACATCAAGCATTCCTTTTATCAATATCACGCTTCCTTTTATCAAGACGACGCTTCCTTTTAACAAGATGGCGATGCAGGCCTTTTTATACTCATCAGGTTCATCTCAGGGTTTCACTATCACCAAGGTTTCACGCTTTCAATTCGATTTCATGGCTTCACGGTTTCTTCTCAGGGTTTCACTATCTCAGGTACGTTTTCACCATCGATTTAGGTTTCTGTGTACACAAACTTCGTCACAGGTTTCTTTATTTCTGTTTATGTTTAATCGATTTGGGTTTCTTGTTTCTTTCTCACATCGATTTCCTTTCACTATCAGGGTTTCACCATCTCAGGGTTTGACGGTTTTAAAACTTTTTCACGGTTTCAAAACTTTTTCACGGTTTCATCTCAGTTCTCCAGGTACGTTTTGTAACACCCTCTAATTTGGAAAGAGCAACTAATTTAAAACTTTCGATAATACATCAAATAACGGATAAAATTCCTTTTTCTACATTCAATACTTGGATCACCTCAATTATAATTCTAGGTTTTACCTTGAAAAATAATAAACCTAGTCTATATATATAAGGTCGGGTGTTACTAAACCCATACAAATTGCTATTCCCAATTGCGGAAGACTACACCAAGCTACTCTCTTCTCGAGCGTACAACTAGCACTCATCTCTTCATAGTGTCACTAGTACCATTTCCCATCCAGAACCAGATGCACATGCCGACAAATAAAAAGGTTAGGCTAACGCCTAGTGAGTTCAAGAGTTTTTATCATGGTTATATAAATCGTTAAAAGGAAAGGGTGAGACTCTAATCATGATTCCCAAACTGATTTACATTAAATATGAAAACAATCTGATTTCCAAGAATACGTATCTTAGATGATGGCAACGCCACGTAAAACATTTCTTTAAGATGTAAGCTCAAACCCAAAACTCACAAAAAATGTGAATAAACATTAAATTCCCAAATAATATATACGTGAATAAAACTCCATTATTCAAAACATCCCAACAAGGATTAGACATAGTACATTGCCCATAAGTCATGGAAAACAGTCCATTTAGGTATACAATTATGTCACCGAAAACATGAATAAAAGTAAATACCCAAAGCAACACCTTTCGGTGACGGGGGAGACCTGGTTCTATAGAATGTGACGAGCACACAAAGTTAGGTCACTTATCAATGTTATCTAGATTTCATGTATTAGTACGTAGGACTTACACCATACCGTCGATGCCTAAACAGTGATACGACGTACTAGCACGCAGGACTTACACCATACCGTCGATGCCTGAACCGTGCCTCAATGTGGAAAACTAGCGTTCCATCATTGGACATAAAAACGTATTAGCACGTAGGTCTTACACCATACCGTCGATGCCTAAACTGTGTTACAATGAAGGGAAACTAGTCGTCCCGACATTGAACGTAAGAAAATCAAGTGCCTATGGATCCATTGCATTACAAATAAAACATTACATGACCCCAAACGAATGAACTAGCCATTCAAAACATGTAATTCTCAAATAAGATGCCTTAAATGCAAATCATAACCAAACGCCCAACATCGAGCTATCAAAATCGGACAAATGTCCTCAAGACCCAACAGAGTCAAAAACCAAGCCATAAACTCAAAAGATCAAGTGACCATTTATTTAAAAGTCAACATATGCAAATGAAGTATATCTAACCCACATTATGCAAATACATACTCCAAGGCATGACTAGCTCAAAACTCCTTCATTGCCACTTTCCCATCAAGTCAAACCATATATACATATATACCCAAATACTTTATAACTTGATAATGTATATAATTCACAACGGTTTATAAAACCCAAAAATACCAAAAGTGCATAAATGTCAAATGGTAATCACTTATGAAGCAAAACACTCAAAAGGGAATATTCTCAAATAAAATGCAATTAAGTGCATAACCCATCCAAAGTTCCATCTCGAGCTACTAAAACCGGCAAACACACCAAAGACCCATTTGAGTTCAAATCAAGCTCTTAGATGCAAAATAAACGTTTGGCTAATTACGCGATCCATCATAGTTACATAAACCAAAATACATCGTTACCCAAAATATTTGTCTCTTGACCCTCAATTGGACTTCTGCCCAAAATCAAAAGGTTTACAATTCCTAAAATGTTCATAAGGTCGAGATTGACCAAAATCCACAACTTACACGTTCACATTTTAAAAACGTAACATAACATAAACTTTGCATAGTCTCAACAAACACTAAAAGTGTATTTTGACCAAACAACCTCCACTTATGCGTTAAATTAAGAAAACACTTTCATTCGTGATTTATTTATCAATTACCTAAAAATCCCTAATGTGGGTGTTTTACAAGATTTGTAAAGCTCAAAACTTCAAATAATCAAAACCCACTATATAACTCAACAATTGATAATTTTATGTAAAACACATAAACACTTTAAAATAAACATTTTGGCATGTGCAACGTTTTCACAAATCAACTTAAACTCACCTTGCTAGATTTAGGCTAAATCTAGATTTTACCCCAATAAGAGCTCCTTGTAGAAACTTGAATCCACAAGCAATTCCTTCAAACCATAGATTCAAAAGTTTTCCAAACATAAATATACATGTCCAAGCACTTAGAATCATTCCCCAAACATCTTATATCAAAATCTTCATTTTATCCAAAACTCCAATTTGACCTAACTTCCCCAAAACCATCCAAACCGAAATTTGAGAAATATAAACACTAGGAAGTCATCAATGTATCATTTTAAACTCATATGAAAGTTTAGAAGCTAGGAGGATGAACTCACCACTTAGGTTTTGATGAAAACCTAGAAACCCTAATTTGCTTGAAGATGTAGGTGATGATGATGAACTCTTGATCTTTGCTTCCAGTCCACCACCAAATACCCTTGAATATTCCCAAAACTAACACTCTATCCTCAAAAAGCTCTCAAAGACGAAACCATAGCAATTTGAATCGCCAAAAACGAAGTAGAAATGAGAGAGATATGACCAAATGAAGAAAAATCGGATTTTATGCACTGCAGCCGCCCACGAGAGTGACATGCGAAGTGACAGTGTCACTTTAGCATGTCACTTTCGCCCAAAATGTACCGAGGGCCATATTTCATCTGCGAAAGTCACATGCTAAAGTGCCAGTGTCACTCCCGTGTGTCACTATAGCCCAGAAGGTACCAAACACTGTTTTGGCCGTAACTTCTTTGTTTTAGCTCCGTTTTCGCTCCGGAAAGGCCCGTTGGATTCGTGTTTGAATTATCCATCCAAAAAGCCTATAAAATCTATAGATTAATCCAAAATCCTACTTCTTCTATTTCTCTTGAATTATCGATTTCCACACCGATTTGAAATTACACTTACCCAAAAATTACCGGTGTTACACGTTTTCACATTGATTTGTTCTGTAACAGATGCAACTGGGTTCTACCTGGAAGTAAGTTAAAAGACCATTTCAGCGGTAATTTCTTTCTTACAACGATTTTCGTCTTCACTTCATCTTCTTATTTTTTGCTGCTGAAGCATTTCTACTTAATATCATAACCTCTTTAGATTCAAGTTCTTGAGGTGAAGAAAGAAGATGATGGTACCTATAGGCTATAGGTATTGCTTTCTTTTTCATTAATCAATATCATTTAATATTTATCTATTTATCTATTTATATATTCATTTTCCTTCAATTAGCTCTACATGTTTTTATTACATATTGTTTTTGCCTTATATATTCTCTCTTGTTGATCCAAACCCTCAGTGATTTGATAATGACCCTATCTTAAATACTTAGTGAAAATTGTAAGTAAACAATATGTATCAGAGTTTCACTATCGCTGATAAGTACTAAGATCTTACAGTACTGCTGATAGGAACTCTCGCTCTTTTAGATTAAACATTCAGCGAACACTGTTCACCATATCGCTGAGTCTGTTCAGTCCTTATGGTGATCGCTGATAAGTTAGTTGTTTACTTATGATCCCTGAAGACAAGATTCACGTCAACAAAGGTTCTACGCTGAAGTCGAAGATCAAGCTCAAGAACCAGCGACAAGTCTCCTAATGAACTGATGCGGATCAGCGAAGACTCAGATTTGTCCACTCAACGTGAAGTATCAAGTACAAGACTTCAGCTATCGCTGAACTTTATCATCTGCTGAATAGTAAATGATAAATCGCTGAATCAACGAAAGCTGATCATGAAGTCCTCCGTACAAAGTACTTTTGTCTTAACCTCCCTTGCACGCCACCGTACGAAATGTCAGAAAAGAACCTCCGAAAATCTGAAATCGTACAACCACTCTGATACTACACTGTTCATTCATGCGGCTACTAAGGTTGTCATCAAAGGTCAATGACATGCAACCAATCCGCTGATGACACGTGTAAAGTATATACTGGATTGCATTAAATGCATGCAGTATATAAAGAGATGAACTCACTTCATTTGAAGTAACTTGCTAACTCTGGACAAGTTCAAATCTCTCAAGATAGGATTTTATTAGTAATCTCCTTATCTTTCTTAGTGCAAGAAAACCTTAGTGTTCCAACTTGTTTAGATTTAGGTTTATCCTTAATCTTGTTTCCGCAACAAGCTGTAAATTGTTAATGATTTATCAATAAACAATTTAGAAAAGTAAAATAGTGTGTTTGTATTCAACCCCCCCCCCCCCCCCCCCTTCTACAAACTTGTTTAAGCCTTTCGGGACCAACAAGTGGTATCAGAGCAGATTTGTTTAATCTCATAAACAAGATCTAATCTAAGATATTTCTCTTCCTTGCTATTATCTGAAAATGGCCAACTCAAACACAAACACTCACTATATCGACAATGGTTCTCTTGCAAAACCCCCTAGATTTTCCAGAGACAACTTCAACTTATGGAAAAATAGGATGACACTCTTCTTAGAAGGTGTAGACCCTACTATACCTTACTATCTTGAAAACGGTCCACACATCCCTGTAACGATTGATCCTGCCGTTCCAGCCACTGCAACTAGAGCTGCTATTCCAGAAAGGCTGATTCCAAAGGAAATCCATCATTGGACCGATGAAGACAAGAAGAAAGTGGCTATAGATACAAAAGCCAGATCCATACTATCCATGGCCCTTCCTGACGAAGTCTACCATTCCGTCATGAACCTGAAATCCTCAAAAGCCATGTGGGACACAATATGTGTTCAGTATGAAGGAACGTCTGAAGTCCAGGATTCAAGAAAGATCAACCTGGTAAGACAATACGAAAGTTTCATCTCTGGTAAGAATGAAACTCTCTCTGAAGTACATCAACGTTTTAATTGCTTAATTATAGATCTTAAAACGGTTGGTAAGGAATATTCTAACTTTGAAGTTCTGACAAAGTTTTTAGAATGTTTACCTGAAAGCTGGGACAATTATTCCATGTGTCTCAAGCTGTCAAAAGATCTAAGATCAATGACACTTGCTACCTTATATGGCACATTGCTGAATCATGAGCAATCTAGCCATCTTAAGAAGAATCTTGTAAAAGATTCCAAAAGCACCCCTGTTGCTTTAATCTCAGAGGAACCTTCTACTCAGCGACCCGTGGTCACTATCACTGAGTTAGAAAGTAACTCTGAAAGATCATCAGATTCTGATTCTTCAGATGATGAATCCTTGGCTCTCCTAACTAAAAAGTTCAGGAGATTCGCCAAGAAGAAAATGTTTAGAAAGAACAAAACTCTTTCTATAGCTGACAAGCCTAAGTCATCAGCTTTTGTTGATAAGGCTACTGCTACTTGTTTTAACTGCGAAAAGACAGGTCATTTCGCTAACGAGTGCAGGTCAAAGAAAATCATGAGACCTTCAGCCTTTACAAAGAAATCCTTTGTTCCAAGGAATAAAGACGACAAATACTTAAAGCTGAAGGAGAAGTATGCAAAGCTGAAAAGCTTTAAGAAGAAGGGAAAAGGCCTAATGGCTGACTATGATTGGGCTGCTTCTGATGAAGAAGCCTCATCATCTGATTCTGAAGATGATGAAGCAAATCAATGTCTCATGGCCAAGATTGAAGAAGAGGAAGAAAGTTCAGACATTCCCTCCACTTCAACATCTGCCATTCAGGTATCACCCTCCTTCTTTACCAATATTGTAAATATTGATGAAGCTGATAGTCTCCGTAAAATTGAACTACTGACTAGAAGCTTATACGAAGCCATGAACGGCATAGCTGTGGTTGAAAACCAAAATCTTGATCTCGCTGAAAAGCTTAAAAATTGCCACCTTCAAATAGAAAAGCTTTCTAAATTTGAAGAAGATTTTAAAGATCAAGTCCATTTAAATCAGCTAGTCAAAATTGAACGAGCGGAAGCTATCGCTGCATTAAAAGCTGAACAAGCTACTGTTGAAGGATGGTGTAATTCTTCAACAAAGATCACTGAGATAATTAAGGCTCAGATTCCTCTGAGTGATAAACGTGGTCTGGGTTATAAATATGATACTCCAATACCAACCACTGAACGTTCAATGCTTAAGTTTGGAACGTTCGTATCCTCAGTAGCTGACACTTCTTCATCTCAGTACTCCTCGTCGATTACACCAATCCCTGAGGAAACTCCTACCTCCTCAAAAGGTAAGGAGAAAATGGTTTATTCAAAACCTACCTCTGTCTCTAAAGATAAAGGTAAAGGAATTGTAATTTATCAAAATCCTCAGAAGGGTACGTTAGTACCTAAGCTGAATGCTTCCAAAGCCTTAGTGATTCATTCATCTGGTTCTAGAAATCAGACCTCTGGATCAGTTCAGCGACCTACTCCTAGACTCAGAGTAGATATCCTTGGTAAGAAATCTGAAGAACTGAATGTTCGTCCTATTTCAAAAACCAATAGTGTACTTGGTGCTGGCACTTCTAATTCCAAATTAAAAGCTCAGCACACAAGTGGTCCTAGAACTAATTTTAGTTATAGGAAATGTTATCACTGTGGACTTACCGATCATATTGCAAGTAAGTGTCCCACAGCCACCAAAGCTGATAAGATAGCTAAGGTGAAGATAGCACCAAAGAAGACCAAACCAGTTGCAAGTCAGGTCAAGGTGACTCCTACCGCTGAGGTCAAGAAATTGACCAAAGTGAAGAAAGACAAAGCTGAATCTTCAAATGCTGCAAAGACTACTGAACCCATTCCAACCACTTCCACTGACAAACGCGTATACATGGTGAAGTGGGTACCCAAGCAAAACTAATCTTCCTTTGTATTGCAGGTTAAGAAGGGTATCTGGTATCTCGATAGCGGATGCTCTAGACACATGACTGGAAAGAAAAGCCTGCTCGCTGAATACAAGGAAGAGAAGGGTCCCTCTGTGACTTTCGGTGGAAATGGAAAAGGACACACCCGAGGGTATGGTGTACTTTCAAATGGTACAACATCCTTCAGAAGAGTCGCATATGTTGAAGGGCTGAAGCATAATCTTCTGAGCATCAGTCAGCTTTGCGACATGGATAACAAAGTGATTTTCACTAAGGAATCCTGCTTTGTCTCTGACAAAAAGGAGAAGATAGCTCTCAGCGGTTATCGTTTGGAAAATGTTTACGTTATAAACATGGACTCAACAACCACTGAGAACTCCTGTTTCTTCTCAAAGGCATCTTCTGATGTCAACTGGCTATGGCACAAGAGGCTTTCACATCTCAACTTCAAGACACTGAATACTCTTTCATCCAAAGAGTTAGTCACTGGTCTACCTCAACATTCATACGCCAAAGAATCCTTATGTTCAGCGTGTGAAAAAGGGAAGCAGACCAAGGCAAGCTTTAAGTCCAAGCAAGTTTCCTCAGTGTCATCTCCTCTTCAACTACTCCATATGGATTTGTTTGGCCCCGTTAACAAACAATCCATCGCTGGAAAGAAATATACGCTGGTCATAGTTGATGAATTCTCTCGTTATACATGGGTAATGTTTCTCCGTTCTAAGAGTGACACCCCTGAAGAACTCATCACCTTTGTTCGGAAGATGGAAACTCTGAACAATATGACTGTTCGCTCAATAAGGAGTGATCATGGAACTGAATTCAAAAACAGTTCTCTTGATTCTTTCCTTGAGAGCAAGGGTATTTCTCACAACTTTTCGTCAGTGAGAACACCACAACAAAACGGAGTCGCTGAAAGAAGAAATAGAACAATTATTGAAGCTGCACGTTCAATGCTCAGCGATTCTCACCTGCCAACTCAGTTTTGGGCAGAAGCTGTCAACACGGCTTGTTTTACGCAAAACAGGTCGCTGATAGTCAAAAGATTCAAAAAGACAGCATATGAACTTTTTCATGGGAGAAAGCCTTCAATCAGCTTTCTTCACATCTTTGGTTGTCAGTGTTTCATACTGAACAACATAGATGCCCTTGGAAAGTTTGATCCTAAGGCTGATGATGGAATCTTTCTTGGATACTCCTCAGTTTCCAAAGCCTTCAGAGTCTTCAACCGAAGAAGACAAACTGTAGAAGAAACTATTCACGTCACGTTTGACGAATCCCGTTCAGCGAACTCTAAACCGAACGCTGATACAGAAGAACTGAATCAATGGATGTTTTCTCATCTTGGTGATTCAGAAGATGTTCCCACTACTCATACTCATACAACTGAAAATGATGGTCCTACTATCATTCCCAATATGCAGAATAGTGAAGCTGAAACATCTTGGGTCTCAGCTGTTCCTATAAATACTATACCCGCAGTTGATCCAAATGTCTCAGAAATTCCATCTATTTCTCAGCAATCAGTGAATGAAGTGACAAATGCAAGCATTCCTCTCTTAGCTGATTATCCAGAAGTAGCTGAAGCCTCATCTTCAGTTTCTCCAGTTCAGACTGAGTCAGCAACGCATGCTCCGGCTCAGCGATGGACTGTAAATCACCCAATCGATCAAATTCTTGGTGATCCCAACGCTGGTATTCAGACTCGTAGGAGTGCAGGTAATATTTGTTTATTTGTTAACTTTATTTCTCTAACTGAACCAAAGAAAATAGATGATGCCCTCAGAGATCCAAACTGGGTCAGCGCTATGCAAGAAGAGCTGACTGAATTCGAAAGAAACAAAGTTTGGAAACTTGTTCGGAGACCAACTGACAAAACAGTGATAGGCACTAAGTGGGTCTATCGAAACAAGTTGGACGAACATGGTACTGTAACTCGCAACAAAGCTCGTCTTGTTGCTCAGGGATACAGACAAGAGGAAGGTATAGATTATGACGAAACCTTTGCTCCTGTAGCAAGACTTGAATCTATTCGTCTTTTCTTAGCATATGCTGTACACAAAAACTTCACTGTACATCAAATGGATGTTAAGTCAGCGTTTCTAAATGGAAAGCTGAATGAAGAAGTTTATGTGGAACAACCTCCAGGATTCTCAGATCCTAAGCGTCCAGGTTATGTTTATAAGCTGGATAAGGCACTTTATGGCTTGAAGCAAGCTCCTCGTGCATGGTATGACACTCTTTCTACTTATCTCCACCTTGAAAAATTTGAGAGAGGTAAGATTGACAAAACTTTGTTTTTTAGAAAAATAAAAGGTCATATCATTTTAGTTCAAATATATGTTGATGACATTATATTTGGTTCTACTAACCCTGAGCTTTGTACTCGTTTCGCTGATAGAATGAAAGATGAGTATAAAATGAGTATGATGGGTGAACTAACATATTTCCTTGGTCTTCAGATTAAGCAAACTGAAAAAGGAACTTTCATAAATCAGGGAAAGTATGTTAAAGATATGCTGAAAAAATTCGACTTAACTGAAAGTTCAGCTATGAAAACCCCTATGGCACCACCGCTGATACTTGATAAGGACACAAAGGGTGTTCCTGTCAATGTCACGCTGTACCGTGGGATGATCGGCTCACTACTGTATCTTACAGCTAGCCGACCCGATATTATGTTTGCAACATGTCTGTGCGCACGATATCAAGCTGAACCTAAGATATCTCATATGAAAGCCGACCCGATATTACAGCTAGCCGACCCGATATTACTTGTCCAATTCAGGATTCGATCTAACCGCCTATTCAGACAGTGATTTTGCAGGTTGCAAAATGGATAGGAAAAGCACCACAGGAGGATGTCAGCTCTTGGGTGGAAAGCTGGTAAGTTGGACAAGTAAGAAGCAAAACTCGGTGTCCACTTCCACAGCTGAAGCTGAGTATGTAGCCGCTGGAAGCTGCTGTTCTCAAGTCTTGTGGATGAGAAATCAACTACTAGACTATGATCTTCAGCTCTCCAAAATTCCAATCTATTGCGACAGCACAAGTGCCATCGCTATAGCAAACAATCCTGTGCTACACTCAAAGACAAAACACATAGAAATCAGATATCATTTTATCAAAGATCATGTGATGAATGGTGATATAGAACTTCATTTTATCCCAACTGATTATCAGTTAGCTGATTTGTTTACCAAACCTCTTGATGAGACAAGATTCAACTTTCTCATCAGCGAGCTTGGAATGCTGAACTTTGAAGGATAAATCTTCAGCGGTTCACATTTAATCAGCGATACGTTTATACATTCTTGTATAGGCTCTGGATAAAATAAACTTGTACAATCCATTTCATCATCTTCTCTCTGAATAAATTGGGTTAAACTGATATCAAGGTATGTTTTCTCTGACAAAACGCATGAAAATGCAAGATTTCAAATTCTTTCATCGCTGAATAATATTTTGAAATTTCTTAAAACCCTCACTGATATTTCTATTCAGTGCTTCACATTTTCCAAAGAGTCCCTGAGTTTTTCTTTCAAAACCTCAGAGACAACGAAAGAATGTGAAAGGACAGTTGTGACGTCATTGCAACGGATAACACCAGGCACGCTCTTTTTCTGACACACGTTTGCACGTTTCGTTGTCTATCCAATCAAATGCAAACACGTGTCCGTGTCATGATGAAAAACTTTCCCGCTCAAGTTTTTCTCTCTCTACTCTCCTCCTATATAAACACTCTCAAAGTTTATATTTGTCTTTTATGCGAGTCAATCTTTCTCCGCAAGAAAAGAACACTGTTGCATTTTGTGCTCTCAATCTTCAAGAACTGTTCATCATCTTCTTCTTCAAACTCAAGGTTAATATGTTCTTTTCTATTATCAAATGCAAATAACTTGTTTTCGATCTTATCATTGTTTTACACAAGATCAAACAAAAGAACTCAAAAATAAAATCATTTTCTTTCATGGTTTTATAAACACAACCATTTCATGGTTGTTCTTCAAGTTTTAAATCTAAAATCTTAAACTTGTTCTTCTTTCGTATCCATTTTTTTTTAAAAACTGGAATACAAGGCTTATAGGTGTTATATTCGTTTTTTTTTTAAAACAAGAAAAACCCTAATCTTCATTAAGACTTTTTTGTCTGAATGAAATGGACAAAATTCGAAAAATCTTAATGGAAATTTTCTTTCCACATTAAGATATTTCTTATTTGTTAAAACTGGAATACAAGGCTTATAGGTTGAACTGATAATACAGTGAAATGGCAACTTCAAAGCTGAATGTTACCGCTGAGTCCATCTCCACTGATTCTGAGGAACTGGAAATCACCAAAGCTCCTCAGGTTAAGTTTGAGCTGGATCAACTAGACTGGACAAAGGCAAACAACCTTTCAGCGCTTCTCGAGTTTCCTCCTCGGAAGCAGGTATCCCATCTAGACGACGCTGTAAATTTCTTGAAGAATAGCCCCATCTACACAGCACTGACAATCACACCTCCTGCCAGTCAGCGTCTATTATCCCAATTCTGGTACTCTGCCAGACACACCAACCTACCCTCAGCCAAAGATCCATCTAAAACCATCGACTGCATACTCAGCGATACTGAGTATGGCACCATCAAGATAACCCCCGCAATAATCCGCAAAGCTCTGAAATTCCCTAACGCTACCTCAGAAAATCCTTTCATTCCATTTCCTGACCACAAGAAGCACGCTGACAGGGAAGAAATCATTGCTTTCCTTGATGCGATGGGTTACATCTGGGAGACTGGAAGAGACAAGCTACCTGAGAAGAAGCTGACGCTGATAAAGAAATCCAAGATGCCCAGCGAGATGAACTTCATCTTCGCTCACCTGATCAGCTGCATGACAGCGAAATCCGGATCTTCTGATCAAGCCGCTCAACCTCAGCAGGCCATGGGTTACGCACTGCTGAAAGGTCTCAACATTGACTGGGCCTCCATCATCTATGAAGACCTCATTCAACGTGTTGATTCTGCCGCTGACCGACCAGCATGGGTTCCTTACCCGCGATTCATCAGCGCCATCTTTCAATATGGCCTGAAGGACAGCTATCCTGAAGAGGGTGATCTGAAACTCTCTCAGATTGGCCCTAAAGTTCTCGACTTCAAGCCTGTCGCCAACGAGGTACGTCTCTCTACCCTTCTCACTCTACTTAATTCTCCGCTTTCTGTGGCTCCTTCAGCGACTACACCCCTCGCTGATTCCCAGGCCACAAAATCCATTCCTTCTAAGAAAAGGAAACAATCTCTTACCCCTCTTGATTCCAAAAGGATCAAGAAAACCAAGGAGCAACCCCAGCAATTGCATGCTGAAGACTCCTCAGCTCATTCTGAAGAGCTGAAGGAAAGTTCCGTGGTACGCTCTGCCACACCAATTCAAGCTATCCCTTCTAAACCTACTTCAGCGTCCTTAAACGCTGAGGTTAGAACTTTGGAATCTACCCAACCTTCGTCAGTCTCTCAAAAGACTGATGAAGTACTTCTCAGCGAATCCAACGCTGAACTTGAAACCCAACCCCAATTCTTATCCTTCGCTCCTCCCTCTACTTCTTTGGACACTCCTCCAGTCAAAACTGGAGATGCCATCATTCAAGAAGCCGTTGAAGCTTCTCAGCGATTGACGAAGAAAGGACCTGCAGAGATCTCCATCCCTCACGGAACTTTTGAGGGAGATATGGAACACTATGGAGGAACTCGAAACTTTGATGAGTTCGTCAACGCTCCTGCAGGTACAGATCCCACCTTAAACACTGTAACTAAACCTGAAACTTCTGAGCTTTCCTTTGTTCACAAGTACTTATATGTTACAGGTCCTTTTTTGGGAGACATCAACCAGTCTCTGAAGTCTATGGAGATGAAACTTGCGGATCTCACCACCGGTCTATCAAATAACTCTACAGCTGTAACAAACGCTGGAGAGAATCTGACGAAGCTGACTACTGTGGTGGACAAGAAGGCCTCCTCTGATGACATCAAAGACCTTGATAAAACTCTCGCCGACTTTGCCAAAGTGCTCTCCGACATCTACACTGACTACACCAACCTCAAATCATCAGTTTCCACCATTTCCAGCGAGGTTACAACGCTGAAGAAATCGGTTGGTACACTCGAAGGTGACATGTCAGTGGTCAAGACCGACTTGGGCTCAGTGAAGACCGACCTTAGTTCTGTCAAGACAATGATCGAGACGCTGGTGAACAAGGCAAATAATCCAGCTCCTGCTCCGGCCCCTGCACCTGTTTTGGACTCATTCACCGCAGAGGATCGCCAAGAGCTGAAGAAAATCACGCCTGCTATTTCTGGCCTAGAAGACAGAATAGCTAAGCTTGAAGATTGTGTGAAAGTCTCTGGCCCAGAAGACAGAGACAACACCAATGCTGAATCTACCCATTCCTCCCCCGCCCATCATGAGAAAGAGGGGGAGAAGAGCGCTGAACAGGAGAAGAGCGCTGAAGATCAAAATAAGAGCGCTGAAGACCTTTCCCATGATGAATCTATCAGGGGAGAGGGTAATGAAGATTGGATTACTGGACCTCAGGGAGATGAAAACCCTGAGGGAACCGAGAACCTCGCCTCTGTATCTGAGGGGGAGAAACTCGAAGAAGATGCTGAGGAATCTGAAGCAGAAGAAGACGAAGACTTCGACATCCCTGAAGCTGAACCATCCTCCTCTCCAAGGAACGATGATGATGATGATGAAGATGACGATGATTTCTTTGTTGTCAAACCTGCTCCTCGAACCAAAGCTCTTAAAGGTATTTCAATAAAAGAACCTTCAGGGGAGAAGACAAAGACAAAGCACTCAGCCTCTGGCGCTGGGAAAAGCAAAGACAAAGGCATCGCTGAAGATGATAATCTGGCGATCCTACTTGCAAAGCCGATTTGTCAGGTACACTAAACTTATTTTTCCTTCCCTGATCATCTCTGAAAAATCAGTTATCCATTCCACAAACACCATACACATCCACATTTTTTTTCTATCTTTTCTACCCAAGTTCTTCTACCCAGTTCTTATTTGTAAGATCGCTGCGTTTCAGCTAGTCCTCTCCCCTGTTTGAGGATATCGCTGAAAGATCTTCTATTGCGACTTCACCAATAATTCCAGCTACCGCTGAAGACATAATCCCAGTCTTAGATTTAATCTCTGAGACTGATGAATCAGAAGAACAACCTCTCTCGCACAGAAACAGACCCTCCTCAGTTCCTCAAAAGAGGAGAGAAGAAATGATAAAGCGATTCGAGGATCAGCGAATCATCCTAAGGCGCGATCAACTACCTTCAGTTCCTCCTAAGTTCAGAATTTCAAAAGCTGAATACCAAGATCATCTCAGAGCTGAACGCCTCATCGCTGAAAGGAAGGAAGCTGAAGATAAAGACAGAGAATACGCCATCAAGCTCACTCAAGAATCTGTCAAAGACCCCAAGCTGAAGCGTATTCCCATTCAAATCCAACGAAAGCTTTGGGAACAAGCCCAGAAGATCGTGGAAAAGAAAGCTGAAGTTTCTCAGACCACCTTGATCTGGTGTAAAGAGAAAATCCACTTCAGATATCGTCCAGCGAAGATCAATCTGGAAGAACCTCCATCGGAGTACCTATTGTTGACATCAAACTGTTCAGAGAAGATGACTCATCTGAAACCTTTCGTGCTGACACTGTAAAAAGGTATGGTCTCTCTGAATGGCTGGAGATGAGGTTAGCTATCCAACCATCAAAATCTAAGTACAAGGATCATTTCGAAAAGCTGATAAACAGACAAATCGATTTGATATCTTCTTGTGTGGATATTCCTCCTGTTCCTGATTTAAAGCCAAAAAGAAAAAAGGGCTCTCCAAGGAAGAAACGTCAAGATTCAAACTCAGGTCCTGTCATACGAAATGAAACTGGAATTGGTTTCTTTCGCGCTGAAGTACTTGGTCCTGATCCTGATCTATCTTCCCTTGACATCTCTTTGCCACCATGTGAACTTTTCGTCCCTGGTAAAGTCATCAGTAATCCTTATGGAATATTCTTTCTTGACTACGACGGACGTAAATGCTTTCAACGGATCGCTGAGCTTCCAATCACTCCAATCGAACAGCTCAAAGATCTCATCTACTGGTGCGACTTCAGAAAAGACATTCAGGCACGACACCTAAAACCCTTGATTTTTGAAGCTGCTCTGAAGCTAAAGAATAAAGGAGAAAAGGTTCCTGACTGGATGATTCCAACTGAAAAGACAACCCTTGATGAACTTCTCATTAAGGAAGAACCCTTTGAAGGCTGACAACAATCACCATTTTTCTCTATTGTATCAGTCATCCTTCAGTACTTGTAATTTATTTCGCTTGTACTTGTAATCTTTCTTATTCATATTGTAACCTGATTCAAAGATTTAAAGAAAGATTTCAGCGAATGTACTTTACTCCATCAGTACTGAAAAGATCCCAGAAAACAGTAAAAGGGACAAATATTTTATGAGTTCTTTTTATCCTTATGTTTTCATTAAATAGCAATTTTCTCTGTTGCTATGTCATAATCAAATAGGGGGAGATTGTTGATCCAAACCCTCAGTGATTTGATAATGACCCTATCTTAAATACTTAGTGAAAATTGTAAGTAAACAATATGTATCAGAGTTTCACTATCGCTGATAAGTACTAAGATCTTACAGTACTGCTGATAGGAACTCTCGCTCTTTTAGATTAAACATTCAGCGAACACTGTTCACCATATCGCTGAGTCTGTTCAGTCCTTATGGTGATCGCTGATAAGTTAGTTGTTTACTTATGATCCCTGAAGACAAGATTCACGTCAACAAAGGTTCTACGCTGAAGTCGAAGATCAAGCTCAAGAACCAGCGACAAGTCTCCTAATGAACTGATGCGGATCAGCGAAGACTCAGATTTGTCCACTCAACGTGAAGTATCAAGTACAAGACTTCAGCTATCGCTGAACTTTATCATCTGCTGAATAGTAAATGATAAATCGCTGAATCAACGAAAGCTGATCATGAAGTCCTCCGTACAAAGTACTTTTGTCTTAACCTCCCTTGCACGCCACCGTACGAAATGTCAGAAAAGAACCTCCGAAAATCTGAAATCGTACAACCACTCTGATACTACACTGTTCATTCATGCGGCTACTAAGGTTGTCATCAAAGGTCAATGACATGCAACCAATCCGCTGATGACACGTGTAAAGTATATACTGGATTGCATTAAATGCATGCAGTATATAAAGAGATGAACTCACTTCATTTGAAGTAACTTGCTAACTCTGGACAAGTTCAAATCTCTCAAGATAGGATTTTATTAGTAATCTCCTTATCTTTCTTAGTGCAAGAAAACCTTAGTGTTCCAACTTGTTTAGATTTAGGTTTATCCTTAATCTTGTTTCCGCAACAAGCTGTAAATTGTTAATGATTTATCAATAAACAATTTAGAAAAGTAAAATAGTGTGTTTGTATTCAACCCCCCCCCCCTTCTACAAACTTGTTTAAGCCTTTCGGGACCAACATCTCTTCATCATATTCTTTGTGAAGTAGGCATAGAAATATGAGGATTTCTTTGTTAATCATTATTAATTGGCTTTTACTTAATTGATGAAACCCACAGGGCTGGTGATAACAAGTTTATTGATTTATTTTTAGGCTCTCGTGATTAGGTTTTTTAAGGGTAGTTAATTTTTGGGTAATTAGATATATAAGATTGTCAAAAGTTTTAGTACTAAGCTGTCATTGATGGTCTTTCTTAGGGGGTATTTAATTTTGGTTATGCATATCTTAAGTGGTGTTTTTAAGGATTGGAAGTCTTACCCAATCGGTGAGAGTGACAATTCTTACCTGATAAATGTTTACTTGAGATGGGTGTCAACCAAACCCAAAATATTTCCTAGAAAAACCTTGGTTTTCATGCCACTAATTCCTCAAGTTCTCGAGCTATTCAGAGTGGTTTGTGGTGTTTCCAGGTAACTTGAGGTAAAACCCACTTTCATCCCTTATTACTGAAGAAGCATGGATGACTGGAAACGAATTAGAATGGACTTATACAACACTATTATTTTGCGTGAAACCGTTGTCATGGTGGAAATGAACTATGAAACCAAAAGATTACGAATGGTATTAAGTGATCTGTGCACTTCAAAATGTAATTTTGCAAGTAGAGAAATGTTGGTGCTAATTTGGTATATGAGTATGCAAAGTTGCATAAATATGAAATTCTTACCTATTCTTCCAAAGTAATTACAAGTTTGAAGCTTGACCCTAAGGGCTAGGTTCACATATGAGTTGCAAATCCTCAACCAGTTGCATCCTTACATTTTATGTGACACAGAAGACATGGTGTCACTGATGCACCAAATGTTCTACTCTCAGCACGAAAGGTATTCTTTAAACGTGTTACTGTTTTCATAGAGCATTTTATTTATCTACATGGTTTATCTTGAGATATTGAATCACCGTTCTTTAGAGTTGGCTATCCATGGCATAAATGAATTATTTTACTTATGTAACCAGTTACCACTTTTGTTTTCCGCACTTGATTTATGTAGGTACTGAAACAAAAGAAACTCAAATAATTCAGCGGGATCCTCATCATTGCCAAAATTGTGGAGCTGATGCAAATCTTTATTGCAACATCATACTTGGATCAGGGAAGTGGCAATAGGCGAGAGTGACGATTCTTACCTGATAAATGTTTACCAGCTGAATTGTTGCATACTCTCAAAAGATGTTATATAGATTAATTTTGTAGGCCAAAATCATTGTTGTCACCATTTTATCAATTCATAATAAACAAAAATATGAATGAAGTATAAATTGACTTTTTCGAAATTAATAAGGGAAAAGTCCACTAAAACTCAACGGACTTTCACATTAGGAATGATTAAGTCCTTGGACAATTTTTTGGAACAAATAAACCATTGCACGTTCTAAAAAATACTAAATATATCCTTACACTTTTGAAAACATATCAAATAGATCCTAATGGTAACCTAAAAAGCAGGTAAATTACAAATTTATTTAAAAAAACCCTAAATATTATTGCATACACGATCGCCTTCTCCCCTGCTGCACATCCCACTGGCGCACACCACTCCCCTGCTGCATATCGCCGCTGCATATCGTCGACGCCCCTGCTGCATATCGTCGGCGCACACCACCGCCGGCTGCTGCTGCATATCGATTACAGGTCTGAATATCGCACCACCGTAGCTCTATCTCTATCATCAATTACATGATTTTGGGTTTTGCTCTCTTTTTTTCTGCCCTAAAAAACAAAGTGTATGCATCATCAATTACATGATTTTGGGTTTTGCTCTCTTTTTTCCTGCCCTAAAAAACAGTGTGTATATGCTCACTATATTCGAAGCTCTGATCCTAATAATCCCCAAAGTATCCTGCTTGATTTTATAAGTAGTTGTCAGAATCTTCGCATATGGTCACTGAACTCGTCTACCCGAGAATATTTGAATAGTGATGGCAAGAATCACTACAGTATCTTGTTTCCAGGGGATCATATGATGGACTACATGAATTTGGATGATAGATCGATTGGGATGTTTTGGGTTGTGTCTTACACAATGGCACAACCTGCTTCTGACACAGTAATGGGTTGGTTAACATCTGCGGGACATGCAGAAGTACCAGGACCAAATCTACAGTCCAATGAGAGAATGTCAATGATGCGAGAAGTTCATCTTGTGCCAATATCTTTGTTGTTAGGATTTTCAATTAATTTGTGTATGAAGCTGGCTTTTCAGATGGAAGAGGCTATGTTTTCTGGAGAGGTAATCCATAAGATTTTGCTGCCAATCACTCATTTTTTCATATGAATTATACTAATATTATCCTTTTTTAGTTTCTCATATTTATGAGCAAGTGATGGAGGTTGGGGAAACTTATATTTGGTTTGTCAAGTGCACATATCATGACAAGAACCTCATATGCCATACGCCCATAACCAAGCCACATTTGTTCTCTACTTATGAACTTGTTAAACCATGTTCTCATATATAGATCTCTTGGTCTGCTTGAGGTCCTTGCTTATTCCTAAATGCAACTTTAGAGAGGAATTAATTCTAGTTGAATCCAAAGGCATTCATAGTGGAATTATTACTTTTGGAAAGTGTATATCATGCTCTAATTCTTGTTAACTTTTGCAGCATCTACATCAGAGGAACCCATCTATCTTAAATAAGCCATCTGCTACTCTTTTAGTGATTGATGACGAAGTCCGTCAAGAAGGGTTACAAGAAAGTCAAGTGGTTGCATCTCCACCAGAAATTAATAATGCAAATGAAGAATAGTTCATGCCACGACCTTAACATAGATTAGACATTACTTTTTAATATTTTAGCGCAACTTTTGGTAAATTTGGTGCAACTTTTGGCATTTTTTTTGTGCAACATTCGGTATAAGGACTTAATAGTATAATTTGGTTGTTTTTCGTATTTTTATCATACTAACCAATTTTATAAGTCATAAGGATGTATGTAACAGGTTTTAGAAAGTCCAATGGTTTATTTAACAGGTTCTGAAATGTGCAATGGTTTATTTGTTCCAAAAAATTGTCCAATGACTTAATCATTCCTAATGTGAAAGTCCGTTGGGTTTTAGTGGACTTTTCCCAATTAATAATTGATATTTTTATTATGCAATCTTGATTATGTTTAGACAAGTCATGTGCTATTGAAATTGATAGTTCCATAACACGGCAACTCATCCCACTCTCATATTTTCACGACCAATTTGGAATCAATCGATTGACACTTCTCTCAGTAATTTATCATCTAACATTTATTTTTATAAAACAAAGAACATAAAAAAACTAAGAGTAAATTACATGACTGGTCCTGTGGTTTACATAAAATTGCACTGTTGGTCCCTAAAATGAAATAATTACGTGTTTGGTTCCTATGGTTTACATTTTCTTACGTCTTTGGTCCCTGTGCCCTAACACTGTTAGATTATTTTGTTAGAGTGGGTTAAGTAGAGGGGCATGTTTGTCATTTTACTTATATTTCTCATTTTTATATTAAAAATAAAAGAGTTGAATTGATTTCTCTGCTTTCTTTGTGGAACGGAGCGAGTACGATTTTACACCATCACATAAATCATATAAGGCCATGAGTACCCGTACCCTTTGAACCCTTGCCACCTCAGCGCCACATCAGCTTTTCTCTCTTACCCAATCCTTACCCAAAAGTGGAGTACCAGTACCCAATGAACCCAATACTACCCTAAACCATTTAATATATAAAGGATATAAAGAGAATGATGTGCGGGTTCACCGGGTTCCCAAACCCGGCCTCCTACCCGCAACCCCCCGTACCGGAGCCCTCTCCTACCCTCTCCTACCCGCTCCCCTTACCCGCGGCCGCTACGCATGGCCTAACAATCAAATGGAGGTCAAATACTATATTGCTTTGATTATAAGCCATTAGAAGTAAAGCTGTAGATATACGAACACATACACACACACACATATATATATATATATATATATATATATATATATATATGTAAAGAGGAGGGTGGATGCTACCAGATAGACAGGCCTAGATTTCAGCAGGCTAACGGAAGAAAAGTGAGGCTTCCGTTGGTGGAGATCGATGGATTAGGGATGGTGGGGAGACGGCGGAATTGGACTTCTGATTCTAGCCTTCCAATTTCATTGAGAACCGGATTTGGCGATTGAACCGATTCCAGAATTAGGGGATCCTATGAGTGGTGAGAAACACCGGAATGGAATCGATGCAGTAACTGAGAAAGGAATAACCATATCACATGGTTTTACAAACATATTAATTATTGGTGATGCATTTTATTATTATTTTTTTATTTCACTTCAATAATTTTAATGGAATATGAATATTTCAAAGTGATTCACATGTCTGAAAATAAAATGAAAGTTAGAACGAATATGCAAATTCTAAATTTTGATATTGTTCCATAAATGAATTAAAGTGATTCACATGTCTGCAAACACTTGGTGACTTACTCAGTTAACTTGGAAGTTAGAACAGATTGATTAGGGCATTACTCATTAGCACACTGCATCAAGCCAACATATCGATTTAGGAATTACCGAGCAGATCGATTTAAGGACTAGCCAACAACCATAAGGGATCGATTTGGTTGCTTGATTAAATGGTGTTGTGGTGCAGATTGAATTAGGGCAGATGTAGGCTGTGATATCGATTGATACGAGACAGAGAGTGATTAGAAACGAGAAGATATCGTGACATCGATTTAGGGCAGACGCACCAGGGTCGTCAACTCGCCATAGCAATTAGACGGAAAACTCTAAATCGTAGTTATTTTGGGCGAGAGTGAAGGTCGTCGACGATTAGGAGTGGTGTGGCCGTCCAAGATGATGGTCGTCGGAGATGGAAGAAGAGGGGGTTTCAAGTTTGTGTTTGTCGGCGGTTATGGCTGGAAGATATGGTCAGAGGCTGGAGATGGGTCTATCTCATTAGGGTTTCACATTTTCTATAAAAAAAGAAATCAAAATAATAATAATAAAAAATACTATAAATTTAATTTACTCTTTTATTTTTAATATAAAAATGAGAAATATAAGTAAAATGACAAACATGCCCCTCTATTTAACCCACTCTAACAAAATAACCTAATGGTGTTAGGGCACATGGACTAAAGACGTGAGAAAATGTAAACCACAGGGACCAAACACGTAATTATTTCATTTTAGGGACCAACCGTGCAATTTTATGTAAACCACAGGACCAATCGTGTAATTTACTCAAAAACTAAAAATATCACAAGTTTCATTAAAAATTAAAAGAGTAGATAAACAATTAATACTATAATGTATAAAAACTGGGATTTAAGGGATTAAACAAAATTAATTGATTTAATTGATCACAAATTCTTTTATATTCGTCGAAAATGAACATGTCATTCAAAGTTTCAAACTGAAAAGAAAAAAATAATTTCCGGTTAGATTTAACTTTTACCATGACTATCAATAAAGTTTAGGGGGTTAACAATTTCGAATATAAATGTTTATCCATAATCGTTTACATTTATTTAAGGGGGCGTTTGGGGTTGCTTATTTAAAACAACTTATACTTATTTTTAAAAGTGCTTATCAACTTATCTCGTAATAAAAAGGAGTTGGAGGTAAAAATGTAATATAGACAAATAAGTTATAAGCAGTTTCAAATAAGTTAGAATAAATTAACTTATCAAAAACAACTTATTTGTGGTGGGAAAAAGTGATAAACACTTTTCTTTTTTTCAATCCTAACACTAAAAATAGCTTATGTGCGGTGAGGAAAAGCAATAAGCAAATAAGTCAAAAAAAAGCAATCCCAAACACCCCCTAAATTTCACATCCCGCCGAATTGCTCAGGTACCCGACTAGTATATATATATATATATATATATATATATATATATATATATATATATATATATATATATATATATATATATATATATATATATCGGGAGAGGTTCATTTGAGAAGTGTTAAATATATGAGAAGTAGAGAAGTGATCTTAGCCATTCATTCGATCAAAATCGGCGGCTTTGACCGACAAGCAGCGGATAATACTTCGCTTGGTCTGTGTGTGGTCTGCACAAGATAGAGAGGTAGTTTATAAAAATACGCGGGACGAGTTCATATATGAATCTGTGTGATTCACATATGAACTATACGTTCATATATAAACCTTTGTAATTCACATATGAACTTTTTTTAACTAATATGAACTTTTTTTAACTAATTCATATATGAACGTGATTCATATACGAACCTTTGTGATTCATATATGAATCAGTTAATTAGTTCATATGATAATTAATTAAAAAAGAGTTCATATATGAATCACAAAGGTTCTTATATGAATCAGTTAATTGGTTCAACTTATTCATATATGAAGCTACAGTTAATTAGTTCATATATGAAACACAAAGGTTCATATAGGAATTAGTTAAAAAGAGTTCATATGTGAATTACATGGGTTCACATATGAACATATAGTTCATATGTGAATCACACAGGTTCATATATGAACTCGTCCCATGTTTTTGTAAAAGTTACGAAACTGTCATATTTTTGGAACAGACGCAACTTTTGACCAGTCAAAGCCACAACCTTTGACCAATCAAAGCCGCAACTTTTGACCAATTAAAGCCGATCTTGACCGAATAAATGGCCAAAATTACTTCTCTACTTCTTATATATTTAGCACTTCTCAAATGAACCTAAGGCTATATATATATATATAGGGTCCCCTTCTTTTGCTAACCAACCTATTAGTACTAACCATGCTAACCAATCTCAACCATAGATGCATCAGATCAACGGTTATAATTAATACTAGATTTTAATATTATTTAAAATTAATAATCACGTCCATCCCCTTTGTGCATATGGGCACAAGGGCATTTTTGTCAAATAAAAATAAACTTAATCATCTCTATACATGGTAACATATCTAATCCCGATTTTGAAGGAATCAGACGCCGCATATCAACAAAATCCCCAAAATCGTTCCTTCTCTTATGGGTTTTTCGAAGAAAATCAAAAGGATAACTGCAATTAAGGATCAATCGATCACCATGGCGCAAATACAACGCGGGATATGCACAAATACATGTGCATACATGTACGTATGAATATGTGCACATGTGCACTCGGTCATAAAACGAGATCGTATGTGTAAAATGGTCATAAAACGATATCGTCTGCTCTGTAGGTATTTCTGCTAGAGATATGCACAAATACACGTGCATACATGCACGTATGAATATGTGCACATGTGCACTAATGCATGGGTTAATATGTGCACATATGCACACATGAATATATTCACTCATACACACATGCATAAATGAATATGTGCACACATGCATCAAAAGGATAACTGCAATTAAGGATCAATCGATCACCATGGCGCAAATACAACGCGGGATATGCACAAATACATGTGCATACATGCACGTATGAATATGTGCACATGTGCACTCGGTCATAAAACGAGATCGTATGTGTAAAATGGTCATAAAACGATATCGTCTGCTCTGTAGGTATTTCTGCTGGAGATATGCACAAATACACGTGCATACATGCACGTATGAATATGTGCACATGTGCACTAATGCATGGGTTAATATGTGCACATATGAACACATGAATATATTCACTCATACACACATGCATAAATGAATATGTGCACATATGCATACATGTATGGGGTTTTATTATTTTTCACTAAATGATACTTGTGTGCATTGTTGATGAAGAAAACCCTAGATCTGACGTGTGTTTTATTATTTTTCACCATAACTGCTTCTGCGGCGGCAACGTAGCCAAGAACAACCCATTCTAACGCCATTGTTGATGAAGAAAACCCTAGACCTGATGTGGAGGTGTTCGAGTGGATTCATAAAAGACACACATAAGCGACGTTGGATTGGGGAACGTGGTTGACGTCTCTGAACGGGTAAACTACGACGACTTAAGAGCTGCTGGTGGGGAGAGGATGCAGTGGTAAACGGCCGACGAAAGCTTACATCTCGCAAGCAAGTGGGTGGCGTGTAAGATTCTCCTTCTAGTCTACTGTAAATTGTTTCTTGTGTTGTAATCTGCTTGTGGACTTTGCTGTTGTATTGATTCTAATTTGAAAATAAAAAATTATTTTATATATAGAAGATCTCGAAAATAAAGGGAATTGATAAGTTTGTTTAAGAATTATGAGGAAAAATAGGAAATGTAATCATGTATGGATATTGTAGGAATATATGGAAAGAGAATAATAATGTCAAATACCCATTTTACCCTTAAATGAATATATTGGCGTGGAATCAAACAAAAAAAATTGAAGGATTGTGATTGGTCAATCATTGGTTAGCATGGTTAGTACCAATGGGTTGATTAGCAAAAGAAGGGACCTCTCTCTCTCTCTTTATATATATTTATATATATATATATATATATATATATATATATATAGAGAGAGAGAGAGAGAGAGAGAGGAAAGTTCAAATAAAAATTCATTTTCAATTGTGAACATGAGGACGGATCTTAGCCCTTCCATCTCTATTGATCCAATGACCCATATTAAATAGAGTTTTTAATTGAAATTATTAATTAAGGTGATTAAGGGTAAAATGGGAAGACAATTTAAACACACACCTACCATGTTTGACTTTTTATTTTCTTTTTTAATTAAAAACTTTTACCCCCCTTAAAGTTTAAAATAATTTATCTTAAAAATTACAAATATTTTAATCAAACAAATTACATCAAAAAAACGAGAACTTCGTGCTCTTCGATATGACATCCATCTCAATATAGTTTTTTCTTCATTTTAACTGTTTTTACGTGAAATGATATGTATGTGTTATATTCAGTATGAATATGTATGCACGTTTCCTGGTGTCCATATTAAGTATGAATAACAAAGGGGAACGTTCATTCACTATTCATGACGAATAACACATTATTCAAAATGAATAATACAACATTCAGGATGAATAATACACGAATTCCTGATTCATGTATTATTAAACATGAATCGTGTATTATTTACCTTGAATGTTGTATTATTCATGATGAATAATAGATGGTGTCCACATTTAGTATGAATAATACATAATTCGGGGTGAATAATACACGATTTATGAATTCGTTTATTATTCATCATGAATGTTATATAATTCATCCTGAATACTGTATTATTCATCCTGAATATTGTATTATTCATCATGAATAGTGAATGAACGTTCACCTTTGTTATTCATTGGAATGTGGGCACTTGGAGATGTGCATACATATTCATAAGACAAAACCAAGTTTCGATTGTGAATCGGAAAACAAAAGAGAGTGTGTCATGTGTTCACACCTTCACGGGTCATTCATATATAATTCATCATGAATAATGTATCATTCAGGATGAATAATACAACATTCAAGGTGAATAATACACGATTCATGTTTAATAATACATGAATCAGGAATTCGTGTATTATTCATCTTGAATGTTGTATTATTCATTTTGAATACTGTGTTATTCGTCATGAATAGTGGATGAACAGAACACCTTTGTTATTCATACTGAATATGGACACCAGGAAACGTGCATACATATTCATACTGAATATAACACATACATATCATTTCACGTAAAAACAGTTAAAATGAAGAAAACTATATCGAGATGGATGTCATATCGAAGAGCACGAAATTCTCGTTTTTTTTGATGTATTTTGTTTGATTAAAATATTAGTAATTTTTAAGATAATTTATTTTAAAATTTAAGGGGGTAAAAAAATTTAATTAAAAAAGAAAATAAAAAGTCAAAGATGGTAGGCGCTAATTTAAATTTCCAGATTTGTCCCTAATCACTTCTCAATTGGTTTCATTAAGTTTTAACCATTGATTAATTTTCCAAATCTTGATCAATTGTTGTAACTTGTCCTCATGTTCACAATTGAAAATGAGTTTTCATTTGAACCCACCCCTATATATATATATAGAGAGAGAGAGAGAGACTCACTATTTTGTAAACTTTTTTTCGTATAAACTTTGGATTTCATAGGTTTTCTTGATGAAATTGTTTCATGAAATTGTTTCATATCATTCATTCTTGATGAAATTGTTTCATATATTTGTGTTTTTATGTAGTTTCATATATATTTTTTCATTCCTGTGAAACGGTTTCATATACTTTCTCAGTTTGATGAAACATTTTCGTTTTTACATAAAAAAACAAATATATGAAACAATTTTATCAAGAAATGAATGATATGAAACACTTCCATCAAAATAAACAATTTCATGAAACAATTTCATCAAGAAAACCTATGAAATCCAAAGTTTACACACATTTAGAGGTTTACAAATTATTATCTCTCTCTCTCTATATATATATATATATATATATATATATGTATATATATATATATATATATATATATAGAAAGAGAGAGAGGTGGTTCAAATGAGAACGCTGACTATTTAAGAAAACACGAGAATGGCGGTTAATGTACAAAATCATACATGATTCAGAAGACTTTGCCCTGTGACTTAAGGCGCGACCAAAGTCACGCACGTCCATTTTTTGTTGCTAATGTAAAATCACATGTGATTTTGTACATGATTTGTTGTTCTCGTGTTTTCTTAAATAGTTAGCGTTCTCGTTTGAGTCTTCCTATATATATATATATATGTTGGTCTTTCGTAGGGGTTCTACAAAAGTGAGTTTGTAGAAGGGGGTTGAATACAAACACAAATTTTATACTTTTTAAATTGTTTATTGATAAATCAAAAATACAATTTACAGTTTGTCGTGAAAACAGATAAGGTAAACCTAATCTAAACAAACTAAGAAATCTCTAAGTTTTCTTGCACTAGAAAAGAGAAAGAAAGAGTTTGTAGAAAATAGATTTTCTACAATGCACACAGAAGAGATTCAGGACCCTTCAAAATGAAGGGTGTCACTCCTATTTATACCTCATGCATTTAATACATGGCTGAGGTACTTTACACATGTCAGTTCTTCATTAGGTGCATGCTTTTGACTTTTGTCAAAAAATGCTCTTAGCCGCATGGTGAACAGTGTAGTTGGCAGAGTGGTTGTACGATTATGGACAAAAGTAGATTTGCTTTTGTACCTTCGTACTATTTGTGCAAAAGAATAAGACAAACAAATCTTGAACTGCAAGCTTCATGATCAGGGATCACTGATGGAGTCTTTCTTCAGTGAGGTCTGATGAAAGTCTCAGTTATCGCTGAAGATTTGTTCTTGAGTTGTCGCGCGTTGTAGACTGGTCTTGGTTTTACTGAATGCCGCTTCAGATCATGAATAGACTTTTCTTGTTCATTAACTTGGTCTTCGACATCAGCGATAAGTTCTTTTCGGCGCGAGGTTTGTCTTCAGATATTACAATAACAGTTTACATAGGAAGTGTTCAACGATCACTAAACAAACTCAGCTTATGATAGCTGATGGTGAAACACTAATACATACAGATGTTAAATGTAATTTTCACTAAGTATTCAAAGAGTCTTCATCAAATCACTGAGAGAGTTTGGATCAACAATCTCCCCCTATTTTATTATGACAAAGCAACATAAGAAAATTGCTAAGTGACAAAACATAAGGATAAGGAGTACTCGTAAAATACATGTCCCTTTTACTGTTCTGGGGATCTTTTCTAGTACTGATGGAGTAAAGTACTTCACTGAAAACTTTCATTAATTCGTAATGATTTTACAAAAGGAATCTGAAATTTATAAGTACAAGTGAAAGTAGAAAACAAATACTAAAAATTAAGAATTTGTTGGTCCCGAAGGCCTATACAAGTTTGTAGAAGTGGGGGGGGGGGGGGGGGGGTTGAATACAAACACACATATTTTACTTTTCTAAATTGTTTATTGATAAATCATTAACAATTTACAGCTTGTTGCGGAAACAAGATTAAGGATAAACCTAAATCTAAACAAGTTGGAACACTAAGGTTTCTTGCACTAAGAGAGATAAGGAAATTACTAATAATAACCTATCTTGAGATAAGAGATTGAACTTGTCCAGAGTTAGCAAGTTACTTCAAATGAAGTGGGTTCATCTCTTTATATACTGCATGCATTTAATGCAAGTAAGTATACACTTTACACGTGTCATCAGCTGGTTGGTTGCATGTCATTGACCTTGGTTGACAACCTTAGTAGCCGCATGGATGAACAGTGTAGTATCAGAGTGGTTGTACGATTTCAGACAGTCGGAGGTTCTTTTCTGACATTTCGTACGGTGGCGTGCAAGGGAGGTTAAGACAAAAGTACTTTGTACGGAGGACTTCATGATCAGCTTTCGTTGATTCAGCGATCTATCATTTCATATCAGCGAATGATAGAGTTCAGCGATAGCTGAAGTCTTGTACTTGATACTTCACGTTGAGTGGACAAATCTGAGTCTTCGCTGATCCGCATCAGTTCATTAGGAGACTTGTCGCTGGTTCTTAAGCTTGATCTTCGACTTCAGCGTAGAACCTTTGTTGACGTGAAACTTGTCTTCAGGGATCATAAGTAAACAACTAACTCATCAGCGATCATCATAATGACTGAACAGACTCAGAGCATTTATGACGAACAGTTTTGCTGAATGTTTAACTTAAAGAGCAAGAGTTCCTATCAGCGGTACTGGAAGATCTTAGTACTTATCAGCGATAGTGAAACTCTGATACATATTGTTTACTTACAATTTTCACTAAGTATATAAGAGAGGGTCATTATCAAATCACTGAGGGTTTGGATCAACAATCTCCCCCTATTTGATTATGACATAGCAACAAAGAAAATTGCTATTAAATGAAAACATAAGGATAAAAAGAACTCATAAAATATTTGTCCCTTTTACTGTTTTCTGGGATCTTTTCAGTACTGATGGAGTAAAGTACATTCGCTGAAATCTTTCTTTAAAACTTTGAATCAGGTTACAAAGAGAAATGGAAAGATTACAAGTACGAGCGAAATAAATTACAAGTACAGAAGAATAACTGATACAATAGAGAAAAGGCGATCATATCAGCTTATTAAGGTTCTTCCTTAATGAGAAGTTCATCAAGGGTCTTTGATGTGGGGATCGTCCAGTCAGGGACATCTTCTCCTTGATTCTTTTTCTTCAGAGCTGCTTCAAAAATCAAGGGCTTCAGGTGTCTAGCTTTGATGTTGCGTCTGACTTCACACCAGTATACGAGATCTCTGAGTTGTTCGATGGGAGCGATGTCTAGCTCAGAGATACGTTGAAAGTGATGATTTCCATAGTAGTCTAAAAAGAATATACCATAGGGATCACTTACAACTGTGCCAGGAATGAATGTTTCTCCAGGTGGTAGAGAGGTGTCAAGCATTGAGAGATCGGCATCAGGGCCAACAATTTCAGCACGAGAGAAACCAATGCCCGTTTCATTCCGAATATGAGGACCTGAATCAGAGGCTTTCTTTTTCTTATCAGGGACTTTTCTTGGTTGAGGAAGAGTAGGAGGAATATCCACAGCAGATGAAAGCAGGTCGATCTGTTTGTTTAAGATCTTCTCGACATGGCCTTTGAATTTTGAGCGCGATCCCTGAATGGCTAATTTTGTTTCTAACCATTCAGAGAGACCAAACTTTTCTAAGGTAGCAGCATAGAAAGTTTGCTTGGTTTCGTCATCTCTGTAGACGTCCACTTCAATAACAGGAACTTCAGCGTACAGTCTTCCTCTGATGTTTGCCTTGACGATTTTGGATGGTCTAGATCGATAGGTCAGCATTTGTTTAGCCCATTCCAAAGTCGTATCAGAGACCTTGGTCTTTTCTCTAACGATCTCTTGAGCATCATCCCATAGCTGACGTTGAACATCAATGGGAACTCTTTTCAGCTTGGGGTCTTTTATTGATCGTTGAGTAAGTTTGATGGCGTATTCTCTGTCTTTTACTTCAGCTTCCTTTCTTTCAGCGAGTAGGCGTTCAGCTCTGAGGTGTTCCTGGTATTCAGCTTTGGAAATTCTGAACTTTGGAGGAACTGAAGGAAGTTGATCACGCCTCAGAATGATTCGTTGATCCTCGAATCGCTTTATTATCTCCTCTCTTCTTTTCTGATCCTCTTCACTTAGCTTTTGAGGAGCTAAGGAAGGTCTGCCTCTGTGCGAGAGTAGCTGTTCTTCTGGTTCATCAGTCTCAGAGATTAAATCTAAGACTGGGATTATTTCTTCAGCAGCAGCTAGTATTATTGGTGAAGTCGCAGTTGTGGAGCCTTCAGCGATATCCTCAAACAGGGGAGAGGACTAGCTGAAACACAGCGATCTTACGAGTAAGAACTTGGGTAGAATCAGATAGAGAGAATTGGTTCAAGTGTATAGGCTTGGGTAGTAGAACTTATAGGTATGATAGAGGAGGGATGGAGTGAGATGTTTAGCATACCTGACAAACCGGCTTTTCAAGCAAGATCATCAGATTGTCATCTTCAGCGACGCTTTTGCCTTTGCCTTTCTCAGCTCCAGAGGCTGAGGGCTTTGTCCGCTCCCCTGAAGGTTCATTTATCGAGATTCTCTTAAGAGCTTTGATCTTTTGAGCAGGTTTGACGATAAAGAAGTCATCGTCATCTTCGTCATCATCATCATCATTCTTTGGAGAAGAAGATGGTTCATCATCAGGGATGTCGACGGCTTCATCATCTTCTGCTTCGGATTCAGTTTTCTCAGCTTCTTCTTCGAGTTGCTCCCCCTCAGATACAGAGGCGAGCTTCTCGGTTTCCTCAGGGTTTTCATCTCCCTGAGGTCCAGCGGTGGTTTCTTCAGTATTCGTCTCCTCTCCCCTGATAGATTCATCATGGGAAAGGTCAACGCTCTTGGCGAGATCTTCAGCGCTCTTCTCCCCCTCTTTTTCATGATGACTGGGGGAGGAATGGCTAGATTCAGCAGCGTTGGTAGGTTCTCTGTCTTTTTGGCCAGAGAGACCTACACAAACTTCAATCTTTGCTAATCTGTCTTCAAGGCCAGAAATAGCAGGATTGATCTTCCCGAGCTCAATGCGATCTGCCGCTGTAAAATGTTCAGATTCAGGGACAGGGGCAGGAGTAGGAGTATTCGCCTTGTGCAGCAGCTGTTCGATCATAGTCTTCATCGAACCAACGTCAGTCTTTACAGAGCTTAAGTCAGTCGTCAGAGTGTTGACATTTGTCTTCACAGCAGACATATCTCCCTCTAGTGTTCCAACCGATGTCTTCAGCGTTGTTACCTCGCTGGACATGGATGAAACTGAATTTTTGAGAGAGGTGTAGTCTGTGTAGATATCAGCGAGCACCTTGGCGAAGTCGCTGAGAGTCTTATCAAGTTGCTTCATGTCATCTGTGGAAGCCTTCTTCTCCACCACCGTTGTCAGTTTGTTCAGATTCTCTCCAGCGTTTGTTACAGCTGTAGAGTTATTGGAGAGAGTAGTGCTGAGACCTGTCAGCTTTGTCTCCACGGACTTCAGAGAGGCATTGATATCTCCCAAATTAGGACCTGTAACATATAAAAACTTGTGAACAGAGGAAAGCTCAGAAGTTTGGGGTTTAGTCACAGTGTTTATGGGTTGTTGTTTACCTGCAGGAGGATTGGTGAATTCATCGAAATCACGGGTTCCTGAGTAAAGTTCCATGTCATCTTCAAAAGTGCCCATGGATTTTTCTGCAGGTCCTGTCTTCATCATTCCTGGAGAATCAGCTTTATGTTCCGAGGAAATGATGGCAGCTCCAGTTAGATCTGGAGTAGAGACCAAATGAGTGGAGGGAGGAGCGAAGGATAAGAATGGGGGTTGGGTTATGAGTTCAGCGTTGGATTCGCTGACAATCACTTCATCAGTCTTTTGAGAGACTGAAGGAGGTTGGGTAGGTTCCAAGTTTGTAACCTCAGCGTTTAGAGACGCTGAAGTTGGGATAAAAGGGATGGCTTGTTCAGGTGTGGCAGAGCGTACCACTGAACGTTCCTTCAGCTCTGCAGAAAGAGCTGAGGAGTCTTCAGCATGAGATTGCTGGGGTTGCTCCTTTGTTTTCTTGATCCTTTTAGAATCAAGTGGGGTAGATGAATGTTTCCTTTTCTTAGAAGGAGAGGATTTTGTGGCCATGGTATCAGCGATGGGTATTGTCGCTGAAGGAGCCACAGAAGTAGAAGAAGAGTTGAGAAGAGTTAAGAGGGTAGAAAGACGTACCTCATTTTCAACAGGTTTGAAGTCGAGTACCTTAGGGCCAATCTGAGAGAGTTTTAGATCGCCCTCTTGCAGGTAGCTGTCCTTCAGGCCATATTGAAAGATAGCGCTGATGAATCGGGGTAAGGGAACCCAAGCAGGCCTGTCAGCAGCACAATCTACTCTTTGCAGCAAGTCATCATAGATGAGAGATGCCCAGTCAATGTGTAGACCTTTCAGCAGAGCGTATCCCATAGCTTGCTGAGGTTGAGCGGCTTGATCAGAAGAGCCGGTCTTGGCAGTCATGCAGCTGATAAGGTGAGCGAAGATGAAGTTCATCTCGCTGGGCATTTTCGATTTCTTCAGCAGTGTTAGCTTCTTCTCAGGCTTCTTGTCTCTGCCCATTTCCCATACATAGCCCACTGCATCAAAAATTGCAATAAGAGCTTCTTTGTCAGCGATCTTCTTATGGTCAGGGAAAGGAACAAAAGGTTTTTCCTTTGTAGCGATGGGAAAGTTCAGAGCTTTGCGAATGATGGCGGGTGTGATCTTTATCGTGCCATATTCAGTATCGCAGAGGATACAATCAACTGTTTTGGAGGGATCTTTGGCGGATGGTAGCTGAGAGTGTCTGGCAGAGTACCAGAACTGAGATAGTAGCAGCTGACTTGCAGGGGGTGAAATGGTCTGGGCTGTTGAAATGCAGCAATTCTTCAGGAAATTCACAGCATTTGTCAGATCTGTGACTTGCTTTCGAGGAGGAAACTCGAGAAGCGCAGAAAGGTTGTTTATCTTAGTCCAGTCTAGTTGATCAAGTTTGAACTTGACTTATGGAGCCTTGAGGATTTCCACTTCCTCAGAGTCAGCGGAGATGTTCTCAGCGGTAGCAGGAATGTCAGACGAGGCCATTTCTCTGTATTAACAGTTCAACCAAAGATGTTAACAAATAAGAATAATCTTAATGTTGAAAGAATTTCCAATAAGATGTTTCGAATTTTATCCATTTCATTCAGACACAAATGTCTTAATGAAGATTAGGGTTTTTTTATAATTTTTGAAACGAAATGTAAAATCCATTTTCTTGTTTTCCAGTTTTCTATGAAGAAATAGATTCTGGAAACGAATGAAGAACAAGTTTAAGATTTTGCATTTAAACTTGAAGAACAACCATGAAATGGTTGTGTTCATAAAACCACGAAAGAAAATGATTTCATTTTACGAAGTTCTTTTGTTTGATCTTGTTAAAACAATGAGAAGATCGGAAACAAGTTATACGCATTCGGTAATAAATAAGAACATATTAGCCTTGATGTTTGATGAAGAAGATGATGAACAGTTCTTGAAGTTTTTGAAATCACAAATGCAACAGTGAATTCTTTCTTGCGGAGGAAGATTGATCGCGTAAAAGAAAAATATAAACAAGGAATTTGTTTATATAAAGATTTTAGAAAGAGAAAATATTGAGCGGGAAAAGATTTTCATCATGACACGGACACGTGTTTGCATTTGATTGGAAGTTTGAACGAGACGTGCAAACGTGTGTCAGGAAGAGAAAACGTGCCGGGGTTTTATCCGTTGCAATGACGTCACAACTGTCCTTTCATATTCTTGGTTGTCTCTGAGGTTTTGAAAAACTCAGAGATACTTTTGAAAACATGAAGCACTGAATGAAAATATTCAGTGAAGGTTTTAAGAAATTTCAAAAATATCGCTGTTAAGGAAGAGATATTCAGCGATGCATTTTGTTTTGAAATCTTGCATTTTCATGCGATTGTCAGAGAGAGTAAACATACCTTGATATCAGTGAATCAAGTTTATTCAGAGAGAAGATGATAGAATGGGTTATACAAGTTGATTTTATCCTTTCGCTGATCAAAGTGAACCGCTGAAGATTTTATCCTTCAAAGTTCAGCATTCCAAGCTCGCTGATGAGAAAGTTGAATCTTGTCTCATCAAGAGGTTTGGTAAATAAGTCAGCTAACTGATAATCAGTTGGGATAAAATGAAGTTCTATATCACCATTCATCACATGATCTCTGATAAAATGATATCTGATTTCTATATGTTTGGTCTTTGAATGTAGTACTGGATTGTTTGCTATAGCGATGGCACTTGTGCTGTCGCAATAGATTGGAATTTTGGAGAGCTGAAGATCATAGTCTAGTAGCTGATTTCTCATCCACAAGACTTGAGAACAACAGCTTCCAGCAGCTACATATTCAGCTTCAGCTGTGGAAGTGGACACTGAATTTTGCTTTTTACTTGTCCAACTTACCAGTTTTCCACCCAGGAGCTGACATCCTCCTGTGGTGCTTTTCCTATCCATTTTGCAACCTGCAAAATCACTATCTGAATAGGCGGTTAGATCGAATCCTGAATCTTTGGGATACCAAAGACCTAGATTCGCTGTACCCTTAAGATATCGAAAGATTCGCTTTACAGCTTTCATATGAGATATCTTAGGTTCAGCTTGATATCGTGCACACAAGCATGTTGCAAACATAATATCGGGTCGGCTAGCTGTAAGATATAATAGTGAGCCGATCATCCCACGGTACAGCGTGACATTGACAGGAACACCCTTAGTGTCCTTATCAAGTGTCAGCGGTGGTGCCATAGGGGTTTTCATAGCTGAACTTTCAGTTAAGTCGAATTTCTTCAGCATATCTTTAACATATTTTCTCTGATTTATGAAAGTTCCTTTCTCATTTTGCTTTATTTGAAGACCAAGGAAATATGTTAGTTCACCCATCATGCTCATTTTATACTCATCTTTCATTCTATCAGCGAAACGAGTACAAAGCTCAGGGTTAGTAGAACCAAATATAATGTCATCAACATATATTTGAACTAAAATGATATGACCTTTCACTTTTCTAAAAAATAGAGTTTTGTCAATCTTACCTCGCTCAAATTTTTCAATATGGAGATAAGTAGAAAGAGTGTCATACCATGCACGAGGAGCTTGCTTCAAGCCATAAAGTGCCTTATCCAGTTTATAAACATAACTTGGACGCTTAGAATCTGAGAATCCTGGAGGTTGTTCCACATACACTTCTTCATTCAGCTTTCCATTCAGAAACGCTGACTTAACATCCATCTGATGTACTTTGAAGTTTTTGTGTACATCATATGCTAAGAATAGACGAATAGATTCAAGTCTTGCTACAGGAGCAAATGTTTCGTCATAATCTATACCTTCCTCTTGTCTGTATCCCTGAGCAACAAGTCGAGCTTTGTTGCGGGTTACAGTACCATGTTCGTCCAACTTATTTCGATAGACCCATTTAGTGCCTATTACTGTTTTATAAGTTGGTCTCTGAACAAGTTTCCAAACTTTGTTTCTTTCGAATTCAGTCAGCTCTTCTTGCATGGCGTTGACCCAGTTTGGATCTTTGAGGGCATCATCTACTTTCTTTGGTTCAGTTTGTGAAATAAAATTTACAAATAAACAAATATTACCTGCACTTCGTCGAGTCTGAATCCCAGCGTTTGGATCACCAAGAATTTGATCAATTGGATGATTTATAGTCCATCGCAGAGCCGGAGCGTGAGACGCTGACTCAACTTGAACTTGAGGAGCTGAAGATGAAGCTTCAACGACGTCAGGAGTATCAGCCAAGAGAGGAATGGATGCAGTTGTCATTATATTCACTGATTGCTGAGAAGTAGATGGAATGTCTGAGACATTTGGTTCAGCGTTAGGTATAGTGTTTATAGGAACAGCTGAGACCCAAGAAGTTTCAGCTTCACTGTTCTGCATATTTGGAATGATAGGACTATCATCTTCTACTGGATGAGCATTAGTGGGAATATCTTCTGAATCACCAAGATGAGAAAACATCCATTGATTCAGTTCTTCAGTATCAGCGGACGGTTTAGAGTTCGCTGAACGGGATTCGTCAAACGTGATGTGAATAGTTTCTTCTACAGTTTGTCTTCTACGATTGAAGACTCTGAAGGCTTTGGAAACTGAGGAGTATCCAAGAAAGATTCCATCTTCAGCCTTAGGATCAAACTTTCCAAGAGCATCTCTGTTATTCAGTATAAAACAGTGACATCCAAAGATGTGAAGAAAGCTGATTGAAGGCTTTCTCTCATGAAAGAGTTCATAGGCTGTCTTTTTGAATCTTTTAACTATCAGCGGCATGTTTTGCGTAAAACAAGCAGTGTTGACAGCTTCTGCCCAAAACTGAGTAGGCAGGTGAGAATCGCTGAGCATTGAACGTGCATCTTCAATAATTGTTCTATTTCTTCTTTCAGCGACTCCATTTTGTTGTGGTGTTCTCACTGAAGAAAAGTTGTGAGAAATACCCTTACTCTCAAGGAAGGAATCAAGAGAACTGTTTTTGAATTCAGTCCCATGATCACTCCTTATTGAGCGAACGGTCAGATTGTTCAGGGTTTCCATCTTCCGAACAAAATTGATGAGTTCTTCAGGGGTGTCACTCTTAGAACGGAGAAACATTACCCAAGTGAAGCGAGAGAATTCATCAACTATGACCAGCGTATATTTCTTTCCAGCGATGGATTGTTTGTTAACAGGGCCAAACAAATCCATATGGAGTAGTTGTAGAGGAGATGACACTGAAGAAAGTTGCTTTGATTTAAAGCTTGCTTTGGTCTACTTCCCTTTTTCACACGCTGAACATAACGACTCTTTGGCGTATGAATGCTGAGGTAGACCAGTGACTAACTCTTTTGAAGAAAGAGTGTTCAGTGTCTTGAAATTTAGATGAGATAGCCTCTTATACCATAGCCAGTTGACATCAGATGAGGCCTTTGAGAAGAAACATGAGTTCTCAGTGGTTGTTGAGTCCATGTTTATTACATAAACATTTTCCAAACGATAACCGCTGAGAGCTATCTTCTCTTTTTTGTCAGAGACAAAGCAGGATTCCTTAGTAAAGATTACTTTGTTATCCATGTCGCAAAGCTGACTGATGCTTAGAAGATTATGCTTCAGCCCTTCAACATATGCGACTCTTCTGAAGGAGGTTTTACCATTTGAAAGTACACCATACCCTCGGGTATGTCTTTTTCCATTTCCACCGAAAGTCACAGAGGGACCCTTCTCTTCTTTGTATTCAGCGAGTAGGCTTTTCTTTCCAGTCATGTGTCTAGAGCATCCGCTATCAAGATACCAGATACCCTTCTTAACCTGCAATACAAAGGAAGATTAGTTTTTCTTGGGTACCCACTGGTACGTGCGAAATGTGTGTTTTAATCGCAGTGGGTTGCAAACTGTCCACAGTGGGAAGTGCAAGTGTACACTGTCCACTATGATCGTCACAGCAAGTAATAGTTGGTAAAATACCAGAATCGAATCCACAGAGACTGGACAATCAAGACAATACGGTTCTCATGAGCTCCTTTTACAAGTTTCAACTAGAGAGGAAAATAATACTTTGGTTTGGTTTGGTAAAATAGCTACTTGAAACGATTTACTAAATGCTAAAAAGGAGGAATGTAGGTTGGATTTTCCCTAAATTTTATCTCAAATACTCGGTCCTTAGAGTGATCCTCGTATTTGTGGTGGACATTTTCGCTAGAAAAGCCCGGTTACAAAATACTCACACCGTTAGATAAAAATCTCATACTCTTAGTACTTGTTGTTTTGTCAATGGTAATCTCTAAATGGACCTTTTCAGGCCTCGATGGAATGTGTAGAGACAAATACTCTAAGTGTTTTTAATACACAAATTAGCTTGCCTACTACTCCAGTGGGCAGAGATTAGCTCACTGTGCCGACCTCACTTTCGTAAGTGTCAAAAGAATTCTTTCGAATCCCCTAGCATCATTCAAGCTCGTGTCACTGCGCTCTACTTATTTCTAAGTTAAGAACTAGACTTTAGATCCTTGCAAGTGATCAGCTTGTTCGCATCCTTGGGTAAATATTGAGAATGAAAGACCAAAACAACAAATATTCTAAGTATAAAGATTACTCAAGCATTTTTGATAAAATCCAGGTACTTCTCCTTCCTACATCCCAAAGGATGTTTAGCCTAACATTTCCGAAGTAAAGAAAACAAAAGATGAAGATTTGCACATAATAAAACTGAAAGTGACTTGAATTAACTGCTCACAGTGGGGAACGAGAAGTCGTCCCTGCACTGTGTAATACGAACTACAGTTTAAACTAAGAAAGTAAATTACTGAAAATTAAAGCTAGTTACTGCAGTAAATAAAAGACTAAAGCTAATGTGGTAGTTGAGAGAATTTGAGACTAAAAGTATTCAAGGATGAAAACCAAGCATGCATTTAATGGCACCCAAGTGCTCCTTTATATACTAGGAGAAGGAGTTGGGTATTACACAAAAGAGGTGGGTCTTCCAATGGGTAAAGACTGCTGAGTTGTGGCAGAATTCAGCTCCTTGTGCAATTCTTTTATCCAATGGTCCCTTCTCCAAGTCAATCTCCAAGTACAAAGAGGTGTACTTGATGCTATCTTCAATGAGAACTACCTTGTACTTCTCCAGCCATTTCTCTGCCATATGAACCTTCCTCCTCCATAAAATTAGATCCCAACTAAAAGTTTCTTTTTGATTTCTTTTTGATCAGCTCGAAGAGTGGGGAACCGGAGTGGGCACTGTATACGTCACTGCGGATGAAAAATCGAGAAAACACCCAAAACTTCCCCAAATAATTTATTAAAGACCATGGTTCACTCCTTTTGCTCGTTTTCGTAAATCATACCAAGAATGGGGGTTTTTAGAAGTGAAATGGCTAAAATTGACAAAATAAAGTGGAAAATAAATGGAAATAATAACTCTAAAAATAGAGTTATCACAACCTCAAACTTAAATCATTACTTGTCCCCAAGTAATAAAAAGAAAGAAATAAAATGAAACACAATGCATAAAAGGTCTTTGAGGGACTTACATATTTCTTGACTTGAATGGGCGTTGATCTCCTTCCTTCGATACTTCCTTCGGTTCCAAACTTGAAAATTTCACTTTTGTGTTTGACGAAACCTTTCCCTTGTTTACCTTTTGATCAATAGGGCTTTCTTGGGTTTGAAGGGTTTATGGCTTTGAATCTTTTCCCAAGGGTTTTGGTAAAAATTTCCAAACATGGACCGAAGATCTCGCTTTGAGATTTTTATTTCAAGAAGTGGGTGTTTAGTATTTTGCTATGATAAGAACGTACACTTTCAGGCTTTATTTGGGTATAATGAGTATGGCTATTTTTTTGTGAGGGTGGGTATTCTGATGGTCCAGAATAGGCACACCATCGTTTTCTGGGAGTGAGCACTTTGATGGTCCAGAAAAGGCACACCATCAATTTTGTTAGTGCTACTCCGATTTTCTTCTGTTTTTGTATTTTTGTGTTTTCTCTTTTTTTTTTTTTTGGGAGGGGGGTACGGCTTACCCACCTCAAACTTGGACTTCACAGTGTCCTCACTGTGAGCAAACTGGAGGTCACTCTGGAAGTTCCCACCTCAAACTTAAAATCTCACAGTGTCCCCACTGTGACATTGAATTAATGAACAAAGGTGGTGGTTTGGGGGTACAAAAAGGATCGTGTTTGGATGCGAAAAATGGCCTATATCATTTCACGGGACAAGTTGAGATTTGTACTTACAAAAGTGACCTTTTAAGTCGGAAGCCGAAAGTTGTACCTTGAAATGGAAACGAGGTCAAACAAGCATTCAAACAATCAATATGTTAGTACCCAAAAGTACCTACCTACCGGTAGGATTTTCATGCATCGATATTTAAAAAGTTAAAACAGCAAATAGTGTCAATGCCTAGCCATAGGCACAAAAAGATCAACCAAACAAAATAAAATTGTTTTTGGTGAGCAAAAGAGCGAAACCATTGTTTTAAAAACAAACCATTCACGGGGTTTGGGTGGCTTGCGGTGACAGATCCGCATCATCATCATTGAACTCATCCTCACTGTCATTAACCGGGCAGATATCTTTCGGGAATTCTGGTAGCTGAGCAGCTAGCATTGGGTTGGCCTCTTTCATCATCAGGCCCGTCACCTCATCTCGTTCTCTTGTATACATCCAAAATTTCTGCGTGGCCCGGTTCTGGTATCGCTGCTCACTTTCCAGCAACTCGATCCTGTATGTGAGCTTCTTTAAAGCTGCCAAAATCTCTCCCATTTGGTTGCTTGATGATCCGGCCTCGGTTGAATGGAGTGGGGTACCCTTCTTCCCCACAGTGGGCACTTCAGTGCCCACTATGTGCTCGTCGGCTATTCGCACATTGGGCTGTACCTGGGCAGGCTCAACAGACGGGCCTCCTATCTCTCTTCTCATCTTCTTAATTGTCTGAATACTGATGTTTTTCGTGGAAATGATCCACTGGTCTTCTTCAGCTGTGGGCACTCCGGCATCTATTAGCAATAGTGTAATAAGGCAAGGAAGGGGTAGGATTACCTTGGTTCGTGTTCTGGCCTGATGGATGGCACCATGCATTATGATTCCCAGATTGATCTTCTTTTTAGTGAGAACGCAGTAAAGCATGGCACACTTATGCATGGAGAGAGTCGTGTCGTGCGATGTTGGGGCCACCGAGGCCCTTAGGAATTGGAACCACACAGCAGCCTCAGTGGTGAGGCTGCCAGCATATAGACACCTTCTTTGGCCATCCTGATTCCATGGCCTTCCCTCAACTGCTATTTCTTTTAAAATCAATTCCTCATCAGCCGGAGTCATCTTTGCCAGGAACTGTCCGAAAGCACAAGGTTCCGGAGCTCCTCTACCTAACACTCGGTTTATATTGCCTGGAGTAAAGTCCACAACCTTTCCTCTGATCTTAACAAATGATTCTTTGACTTGGGAGGCCTCAGCATAAAATTCTCGGACTAATGATGCATTAGCGCGGCGATTGGCAGTGGCAATGGTTGCCCAATCTTGCGCTACAAGTTTATCTTTGACAAAGGGATTTGCTTCTACAAAGTCGGGGTCGAAACCCCTCTCTAAATTCAACTTCCGAGTATAAATACACTCAAAGTGGGTTCTAGCAGCTGGGGAAGTGAATTGCCTCGGTATCCCACTGGGGGCATGAGCAGTCCCCACAGTGGACAGATGTGGATTTTCAGAAAGGTTTTGTTCACTTCCCGTATTAGTATCACTAGAAGAAGAACTTAAAGAGGGTTCGATACCCTTACCTTTCCTCGACGCTTTTCTTTTTGGTTTTGCAGACGATGCCTTCTTGGATGCACCAGATCGTGTAACCATTCCCCTGTTCCTCTGGAGTGCTCTGGTTGGGGTCTCCTCACTGTGGGCAGTGGTGTGGACATCCTCCACACTATCAGCATTTTTGTTCTGGGGAATGTCTAATGTCTGAGTCTGTTCCTTAATCTTCTTCTGTCTTTCTTCTTCCTCACGAGCCAAACACTCCTCCTCTGCTTGTTTCTTTTTCTGCTCGAATATCCTTGCTTCTTCATCCTTCTTTCGTTCTTCCTCTTTCAATCGCTCCTCCTCTTCTCTAGCCAATCTTGCGGCTTCTTCCCTCCTCAATCTCTCTTCCTCCTCTCTTTTGATTCTTTCCTCTTCTTCCTTTCTGATTCTTTCTTCTTCCTCTCGACGCCTCCTCTCGACCTCTTCCTTTCTTTTTCTAATGGCTTCCATTTTCTGTTTGAACTCCTCTGCTAACCGTCTCTCTTCTTCTTCGGCTAGAAGTGTCTCGGTCTCGAAATGGGTGATACTGTTGTCTGAGACTTGCGATGATGAAGTAGCTTTTGGGCTTTCGTGCTTTGATGAACCCTCGTCGGCTGCACCGGAGATGATCGGGTTTTCGCCGGAGACCGGTGGCGGTTCGTTCAGGTCATTGGTGACGGCTTCCGGTGGTTGTTCCTCGGCGGTCCTGCGGCGGACGGCCGCACGTGTTAGTGCATCGGGGTTGGTGTTCATTCTCTTGGTTCTTGCCATTTTTAGGGTTTTGGAAGGGTTTTGCTGGTGGGTTTTTCGTAGAGAGAGAAATGAAGAAGAGAAAGTTTGTTGGGTAAATTTTGGAAGCAAAGGAGGTTAAGGTGGTTTTTGGAAATGTTTTCTTGTCAAAAATGGGGGGAAACCGCCGGTTTTAGGAGAGAGGGAGAGGATTGACAATGATAGCTTTGCTTGGGAAATGATGAACTATGACACCATGGCCTAAAAGTAGACTTGATGGCAGCAAAAGGTGAAAGCTTGTCAGCATTGGGCCCCAAAAATAGTCCTTTCATTCGTCAGGTGGGGAGTGGGGAGCGCAGTGACCTGAGCCTTCCCCACTGCAAAGTACTTTCCTTGATTTTTCTTCAAAAGGTGGCACGTTCTTCTACACACATTAAAACAAACTACCATGCAGAATTAAAAAGACCAAAAATAATAAAAAGACAACAAATAAGTGAAATAAAATATTTACAACCGGTTGTGAATTTCTCTAACCATAGCGAGGCGGAGAGTGGGCACTGTCGCTCAGAAAGTGCTTCACCCTTTGTCCATTGACTTTAAAGATTTTTCCGAATTGAGGAGCCATTAAGTCCAGAGTTCCAAAAGGACTTACCTTGACCACAGTGTAAGGCTCTTTCCATCGAGATTTTAATTTTTCCGGAAACATCCTTAACCTTGAATTAAAAAGTAGCACTTTTTGTCCCTCCACAAAATTTCCATGAGTGATTTTTTTGTCAGGCCACCTCTTGATCTTCTCCTTGTTGTTTTTTTCATTTATGTAGGAGTGGTGACAGAGTTCTTCTAACTCATTGAGGTAGGCATACTTTAAGTGGGAAGGCAATGACTTCAAATTCAAGTCAGGGGGATGTTTATATGGTAGTTTGACATGTCTCTCCTTGAAATCTAGCAGCTCAAAAGCTGCCAAAATTTCGTTACACTCATCCTCAAAAGTGTCGTCATTTTTAGAGTCGGAGTGCTCACTCTTACTCCCCACTGTGGGCACTGTGCTTCTCACTGTGGGCACTGTGTCAAAACTGTGGGATCCATAAATCGAACTTAAAGCAAAACAGTCTTCGGTGTCTATATACTTAAGGGCCTTGAAGACATTGAATGTTACCTCTTGGTCATTAACTCGCATCGTGAGTTCCCCTTTGTGCACATCAATCAAAGTACGTCCGGTTGCAAGAAACGGACGCCCTAAGATGATTGGGATTTCTTTATCGGCCTCATAATCTAGAACTAGAAAATCGGCGGGGAAGATAAATTTATCCACTTGGACCAAAACGTCTTCTATTTTTCCCTTGGGATAGGCAATGGACCGGTCGGCTAGTTGTAATGTCACGGTTGTGGGTCTAGCCTCTCCAATACCTAACTTTTTAAAAATGGACAGTGGCATCAAGTTGACACTAGCTCCTAGATCACATAGTGCTTGACCTACTTCTTGTCCTCCTATAATGCATGGAATGGTGAAACTACCCGGGTCCTTCAACTTCGGTGGAATCTTGCTAGTTAGGAGTGCACTACATTCCTCGGTTAAAGCTACAGTCTCAAACTCACCCAACTTTCTCTTTTTGTTCAAAATATCCTTTAAAAATTTAACATAGCTTGGCATTTGCTCGAGAGCTTCTACCAAGGGTATGTTAATATGAAGTTGTTTAAAAATGTCTAAGAATTTTTTAAATTGAACATCGACATTTTTAGGCTTCATTCTTTGAGGAAAAGGGATACTTCGTGGGTCAATTTGAGTTTGCTGAGGTATTGGCTTTGGAAAAGTAGGCTTTGGAACAGGTCCAAAAGTGGGAAGGTCAGGGATGTCGGTCCCCACTGTGGGGATCACAGTGACTTGAGGAGTGCCCACTGTGGTGCTCACAGTGGGTTTTTGAGGCGAATCATCAGATTCAAAAATGATATTTTTCAGATCCTTTCCACTCCTTAAAGTTATGGACTTGACATGTTCTGGTCCTTTTCCTATCACTCTAGCTTGCTCGGTATCACTCGGTAACGTTCCTGGTGGTCTATTCTTAACTTCAACGGCTAGCTGTCCTACTTGGGTCTCTATATTCCTAATGGCTGCTTGGGTTTGATTCATAAAACCTTTGAGAATCGACTCGATCGATTGTTGAGCCTCAGCTGGTTGGTTGGATCGTGGTTGGTATGGTTGTGGGGACTGCCCACTGTGATGTGGGGATTGCCCACTGTGATGTTGCTGAAATCCCGGGGGATTGTATGGTCTTTGCTGGATGTGACTCGGTCCTTGGGGTTGGAGTCCTTGATTACCGGACCAAGAGAAATTCGGATGATTTCTCCAACCTGGATTATAAGTCTGCGAATAAGGGTTGTTCCTTTGGTTGGTCCCTATGACATTAACAGATTCGGGGTTTGCTGGACAATAGTCGAAAACATGCTCCTCTCCACAAAGGGAGCAGTTATCAGCGAGATGGGTTGCGGAATTGACTTGGCCTCGATTTTGATTTAAAACGATTTTTGTCAAGGCCACTAATTGTGCATTCATGGTTTTGAGTGCTTCGGAATCTATGGTGTTGGTCTTAGACATGGGTGCTCTCGGATTTGACCATTCGGTATTGTTGTTGGACACTTTTTCTAAGATTTGATATCCTTCGTTGTAAGTCATACTCGTAAATGTTCCACCGGCTGTTGCATCTAAGATGATTTTGGCTGCATTGGAAAGACCATTGTAAAAGGTCTCCAATTGGATGCAATGTGGGATGCCATGATGTGGGCACTTTCGAAGTAAATCTTTAAATCGTTCCCATGCATCCGAAACAGCCTCATCTTCCTCTTGTCTAAATAAAATTATATCATTTCGAAATCTAACATTCCTTGTTGGAGGAAAGTATTTTTGCAAAAATCTATCGGCAAGTTCTTGCCAAGTGGTTATCGAGTGAGGTGCATGTGCGTTCAGCCAAGATTTTGCTTTGTCCCTTAATGAAAAAGGGAAAAGCCTTAGTCTTAATGCCTCATCACTAACACCTTGCAATTGAAAGGAATCGGTCATTTCTAAAAAAGATTTTAAGTGCGAGTGCGGATCCTCAGATGGCGATCCTCCAAATTGACCCATGGCTTGGATCATTTGAAACATCACCGGTTTGAGTTCAAAATGCGTTGCAACAATATTGGGTCTCAAAATTCCGGAGCTTAAATCACCAACTCCGGAAGTAGCATAGTCCCGTATTTTTCGATCTTTGTTATCGGCAATCGTGATTGTGGTCTCCACTATAGGTGGCGGTACTGCAGCCATGTTCACAGTGGGGATCACAGGAGGTTGTCGATTTGTTTTCTTGTTTCTTCGTGTTTTTCGCAACGTTTTTTCTATTTCGAGATCTATTGGAACCAAATGTTCGAGTTGTCGCCGTGGCATACAATACGAACAGCTTAGAAAAACTAGTTACTCGGGCTCGAACAAAAACTAATGTCTTGAGATTTAAAATCACGCCAGTCCCCGGCAACGGCGCCAAAAACTTGGTACGTGCGAAATGTGTGTTTTAATCGCAGTGGGTTGCAAACTGTCCACAGTGGGAAGTGCAAGTGTACACTGTCCACTATGATCGTCACAGCAAGTAATAGTTGGTAAAATACCAGAATCGAATCCACAGAGACTGGACAATCAAGACAATACGGTTCTCATGAGCTCCTTTTACAAGTTTCAACTAGAGAGGAAAATAATACTTTGGTTTGGTTTGGTAAAATAGCTACTTGAAACGATTTACTAAATGCTAAAAAGGAGGAATGTAGGTTGGATTTTCCCTAAATTTTATCTCAAATACTCGGTCCTTAGAGTGATCCTCGTATTTGTGGTGGACATTTTCGCTAGAAAAGCCCGGTTACAAAATACTCACACCGTTAGATAAAAATCCCATACTCTTAGTACTTGTTGTTTTGTCAATGGTAATCTCTAAATGGACCTTTTCAGGCCTCGATGGAATGTGTAGAGACAAATACTCTAAGTGTTTTTAATACACAAATTAGCTTGCCTACTACTCCAGTGGGCAGAGATTAGCTCACTGTGCCGACCTCACTTTCGTAAGTGTCAAAAGAATTCTTTCGAATCCCCTAGCATCATTCAAGCTCGTGTCACTGCGCTCTACTTATTTCTAAGTTAAGAACTAGACTTTAGATCCTTGCAAGTGATCAGCTTGTTCGCATCCTTGGGTAAATATTGAGAATGAAAGACCAAAACAACAAATATTCTAAGTATAAAGATTACTCAAGCATTTTTGATAAAATCCAGGTACTTCTCCTTCCTACATCCCAAAGGATGTTTAGCCTAACATTTCCGAAGTAAAGAAAACAAAAGATGAAGATTTGCACATAATAAAACTGAAAGTGACTTGAATTAACTGCTCACAGTGGGGAACGAGAAGTCGTCCCTGCACTGTGTAATACGAACTACAGTTTAAACTAAGAAAGTAAATTACTGAAAATTAAAGCTAGTTACTGCAGTAAATAAAAGACTAAAGCTAATGTGGTAGTTGAGAGAATTTGAGACTAAAAGTATTCAAGGATGAAAACCAAGCATGCATTTAATGGCACCCAAGTGCTCCTTTATATACTAGGAGAAGGAGTTGGGTATTACACAAAAGAGGTGGGTCTTCCAATGGGTAAAGACTGCTGAGTTGTGGCAGAATTCAGCTCCTTGTGCAATTCTTTTATCCAATGGTCCCTTCTCCAAGTCAATCTCCAAGTACAAAGAGGTGTACTTGATGCTATCTTCAATGAGAACTACCTTGTACTTCTCCAGCCATTTCTCTGCCATATGAACCTTCCTCCTCCAGAAAATTAGATCCCAACTAAAAGTTTCTTTTTGATTTCTTTTTGATCAGCTCGAAGAGTGGGGAACCGGAGTGGGCACTGTATACGTCACTGCGGATGAAAAATCGAGAAAACACCCAAAACTTCCCCAAATAATTTATTAAAGACCATGGTTCACTCCTTTTGCTCGTTTTCGTAAATCATACCAAGAATGGGGGTTTTTAGAAGTGAAATGGCTAAAATTGACAAAATAAAGTGGAAAATAAATGGAAATAATAACTCTAAAAATAGAGTTATCACCCACTTAACCATGTATACACGTTTGTCAGTGGAAGTAGTTGGAATGGAAGGTTCAGCAGTCTTCGCAGCATTTGAAGATTCAGCTTTGTCTTTCTTCACTTTGGTTAATTTCTTAACCTCAGTGGTAGAATTCACCTTGACCTGATTTGCACCAGGGTTGGTCTTCTTTGCCTTGGGGGCAATCTTCACCTTACCAATCTTTTCAGCTTTGGTGGCTGTGGGGCACTTACTAGCAATATGATCGGTAAGTCCACAATGATAACATTTCCTATATCTAAAAGTAGTTCTAGGACCATTTGAATGCTGAGCTTTTAATTTCAAATTAGAAGTCCCAGCACCAAGTAAACTATTGGCTTTAGAAATGGGACGAACATTCAGTTCTTCAGATTTCTTACCAAGGACATCCAATCTGAGTCTAGGAGTAGATCGCTGAATAAATCCAGATATCTGCTTCCTTGATCCAGAGGGATGAGCCACTGAAGCTTTAGAAGCATTCAGTTTTGGTACTAAGGTACCCTTCTGAGGATTCTGGTAAATAACAATTCCTTTACCTTTGTCTTTACAGACAGAGGTAGGTTTTGAATAAACCATTTTCTCCTTGCCTTTTGAGGAGGTAGGAGTTTCCTCAGGGATTGGTGTAACGGACGAGGAGCACTGAGAAGATGAAGTATCAGCGACTGAGGATACGAACGTTCCAAATTTAAGCATTGAACGCTCAGTGGTTGTTTTTGGAGTTTCATAATTGTAACCCAAACCACGTTTATCACTCAGGGGAATCTGAGACTTTATTATCTCAGTGATCTTTGTTGAAGAATTACACCATCCTTCAACAGTAGCTTTTTCAGCCTTTAATGCAGCGATAGCTTCTGCTCGTTCGATTTTGACTAGCTGATTTAAATATACTTGATCTTTAAAATCTTCTTCAATTTTAGAAAGCTTTTCTATTTAAAGGTGGTAGTTTTTAAGCTTTTCAGCGAGATCAAGATTTTGGTTTTCAACCACAGTTTTGCCGTTCATGGCTTCGTATAAACTTCTAGTCAAGAGATCGATCTTACGGAGACTATCAGCTTCATCAATATTTGCAATATTGGTAAAGAAAGAAGGTGATACCTGAATAGCAGATGTTGAAGTGGAGGGAATGTCTGAACTTTCTTCCTCTTCTTCAATCTTGGCCATAAGACATAGATTTGCTTCATCATCTTCAGAGTGAGATGATGATGCTTCTTCATCAGAAGCAGCCCAATCATAGTCAGCCATCAGGCCTTTATTCTTCTTCTTAAAGCTTTTCAGCTTTGCATATTTTTCTTTCAGCTTTGAATATTTGTCATCTTTATTTCTTGGAGCAAAGGGTTTCTTTGTAAAAGCTGAGGGTCTAGAAACTTTCTTTGACCTGCACTCGTTAGCGAAATGTCCTGTCTTTTCGCAGTTAAAACAAGTAGCAGTAGCCTTGTCAACAAAAGCTGATGATCTAGGCTTGTCAGTTATGGAAAGAGGTTTGTTCTTTTTAAACATTTTCTTTTTGGCAAATCTCCTGAACTTCTTAGTTAGGAGAGCCAAAGATTCATCATTATCTAAATAATCAGAATCTGATGACCTTTCAGAGTTACTCTCTAACTCAGTGATAGTGACCGAGGGTCGCTGAGTAGAGAGTTCCTCTGAGATTAAAGCAACATGGGTGCTTTTGGAATCTTTTACAAGATTCTTCTTAAGATGGCTTGATTGCTCATGATTCAGCAACGTGCCATATAAGGTAGCAAGGGTCATTGATTTTAGATCCTTTGACAGCTTGAGACACATAGAATAATTGTCCCAGCTTTCAGGTAAACATTCTAGAAACTTTGTCAGCACTTCAAAGTTAGAATATTCCTTACCAACAGTTTTCAGATCTATAATTAAACAATTAAAACGTTGGTGAACTTCAGAGAGAGTTTCATTCTTACCAGAAATGAAGCTTTCGTATTGTCTTACCAGGTTGATCTTTCTTGAGTCCTGGACTTCAGACGTTCCTTCATACTGAACACATATTGTGTCCCACATGGCTTTTGATGTTTTCAGATTCATGACGGAATGGTAGACTTCGTCATGAAGAGCCATGGATAGTATGGATCTGGCTTTTGTATCTATAGCCACTTTCTTCTTATCTTCGTCAGTCCATTGAAGGATTTCCTTAGGTACCATCCTTTATGGAATAGCAGGTCTATTCTCAGCGCCTGGAACTGCAGCATCAATTCTTACAGGGATGAATGGACCATTCTCGAGATAGTAAGGCATTGTAGGGTCTACACCTTCTAAGAAGAGTGTCATCCTATTTTTCCATAAGTTGAAGTTATCTTTGGAAAATCTGGGAGGTTTAGCAAGAGAACCATTGTCTATATAATTTGTGTTTGTGTTGGTGGCCATTTTCAGATAATAGCAAGGAAGAGAAATATCTTAGATTAGATCTTGTTTATGAGATTAAACAAATCCGCTCTGATACCACTTGTTGGTCCCGAAGGCCTATACAAGTTTGTAGAAGGGGGGGGGGGGGGGGGGGTTGAATACAAACACACAGATTTTACTTTTCTAAATTGTTTATTGATAAATCATTAACAATTTACAGCTTGTTGCGGAAACAAGATTAAGGATAAACCTAAATCTAAACAAGTTGGAACACTAAGGTTTCTTGCACTAAGAGAGATAAGGAAATTACTAATAATAACCTATCTTGAGATAAGAGATTGAACTTGTCCAGAGTTAGCAAGTTACTTCAAATGAAGTGGGTTCATCTCTTTATATACTGCATGCATTTAATGCAAGTCAGTATACACTTTACACGTGTCATCAGCTGGTTGGTTGCATGTCATTGACCTTGGTTGACAACCTTAGTAGCCGCATGGATGAACAGTGTAGTATCAGAGTGGTTGTACGATTTCAGACAGTCGGAGGTTCTTTTCTGACATTTCGTACGGAGTCGTGCAAGGGAGGTTAAGACAAAAGTACTTTGTACGGAGGACTTCATGATCAGCTTTCGTTGATTCAGCGATCTATCATTTCTTATCAGCGAATGATAGAGTTCAGCGATAGCTGAAGTCTTGTACTTGATACTTCACGTTGAGTGGACAAATCTGAGTCTTCGCTGATCCGCATCAGTTCATTAGGAGACTTGTCGCTGGTTCTTGAGCTTGATCTTCGACTTCAGCGTAGAACCTTTGTTGACGTGAAACTTGTCTTCAGGGATCATAAGTAAACAACTAACTCATCAGCGATCATCATAATGACTGAACAGACTCAGAGCATTTATGACGAACAATTTCGCTGAATGTTTAACTTAAAGAGCGAGAGTTCCTATCAGCGGTACTGGAAGATCTTAGTACTTATCAGCGATAGTGAAACTCTGATACATATTGTTTACTTACAATTTTCACTAAGTATACAAGAGAGGGTCATTATCAAATCACTGAGGGTTTGGATCAACAGAATTGATAAATTACAAGGAAGAAATGGTAATCTATCAGCTAGAGGTCTTCTTCTTTGATTAAGGCTTCGTCGTTTGGTTCTTCATCCAAGATTAAGTAGTCATATACTTGTTCTCCTCTTCTTCTTTTGGCTTTGCATTCTAAGTAGATGTGAGACTTAATAAAAGCACCGAACCTTGTCATATCACACCAATAGATGAGATTTTTCAGATGTGCAATGGGGCAGAGATGAATTTCCAAGTCTCGCTGAAATCTGATTTGTCCTTCATGATCATAGAAGGTGATTCCATTAGGGGCGCATATCACCTGACGAGGAGTAAAGGGACCTCCTCTTGGTAGTGAAAGATCAAGCACTGAAAGGTCAGGTGGTGGATCAAGAACTGTTTCTTCTAAAAGCTCAATTCCGGTTTCATTTTTGAAAGTAGGTATAGAAGAAACATGATAATCAACTTGTTGCAAACACCACTTGAATATGGGATAAAAGAAACATGATAATCAGCACAAAGTACATTAATCTTTTCTGCACAAATCATAATAATTACTCCCCCTCAACTTTTGCTATCTCCCCTTAACTTGATATTCAGTGTCTTTGAGTCTATATCATTTCTCCCCCTCATGATGATTAGGAGCATCCTGAGCATCATGAAACTTTAAAGACAATACTGATGAGTAGCAAAATACCAGGTAAAACGTTTCAATAACCAAGATGGGGTAAATATCTAACACAGAAACACAATAGCAACTGTTATCACAACAATTAAAATAATTGTGTGGCCAATGTTCAGAGTTGGTATCGGGGTATCCCTGATAAGACTTCCAGTTATCACTGAAATAAAATTTTAAAAATTACTTTTCAAACTGTTCCGGCAATATCACAAAGATATGCGAGTGGAATCACAAAGACCCGTGCATGTGTGAAATAATTAAATCATATCGATTTGGCTCAAATTTTGATTTAACGTGGGACGCAAATTAAAATCAATAGACACAGTGATTAGAAAATGAAGTTCAGGGACCGGAGTTGATGTCTTCCATTTTCAATATCTAAGACCTCCGAGTGAGGAATAGATAGATTATAAGCTAAATCTCCGTGCATTTATGAAACAAGAATCTTTTGTGAGATACTTGAGTGGCTTGGTGGGGTAACACGAGTTATCGACACTGGATCCATTTTTGTTTCAATATTCATCGCCAAAGAATGAGAATGAATAGATTGTGTGATTACCCGGATAACTGACTCAGTTTGGTAACGACCAATATATTCTTTTAAGTCCTGTCACATCCTCACCAAATTCTTTTTACTCCAAACTTATCTATGCATCTAGACCCCTCACTGTTGTCTATAATTGGATGTGTTTCTTGGGTAGGTCTTTTCAGTTCTGAATAGACCATAGAAACAATATAAGTCCTAACACTCATTTCATGTATCAAATAAATCAGTTAAGCAAACATTGAAGTGCGAGTTCTAAACTGAAATATTTAGAAGTCAAAACATTTAAGAACAAGTCCTGATCTAAGATGATCAGAAGTCATCGTTGAAATAACAGAATTTCAATGAACAAGATCAAACGCTAAACAGAATGACTCAGTAAGCATAATATATTCAACAATGAAACAATGATCAGAAAGTTTAATTGTGAAGAACAAGTCACAATTAATGTGTTAGCTTAGAATTGAATCATTAATATGAAATGACGAACTATGAGAACAAATTGGAATTCAAGTGAGTGTATTTCCATCGGAAAAAAAAATTCAACAAAATATATGAGACATGGAAATAACTAAATCAAAAAAATATAACACGTGACAATCGTGGAAGTCAAAATCGGAGAATAAAAAACACAAGTAAGTTATTTAGAATGAATTGCCACGATTCTTTGAATTCATTTAAAATTCACTTACTTTTCACACAATAGTACCCCCCCTAAAAAATGGAGTAACCTTTTATTGTTGTTATGTGAAAATAATATTCTGAATTGTGTTACACATGACATTCCTGCAAAACAGATTAGAAAGATTTTGGTATCCATGCTTTGATGGATCCTTGATGGTTAGATGCCTTATCTTTTAAGTTTCGAAAATGAGGACCAGAAATACTATAAGAACCATACCAATTATTTACATACCTTGGATGTACAAAGTCATTCTCCCCACAATGAGTACAACAGACCTTTGCTCGGTTTAGACTGATTAGCTTCGCTTTAGAATAAACATGAGTAGGTGCATCAGTCTTGGAAATAAATGACTTTGTATCAACTACATGAGATTTACAAGATGTGTTTCCATCACCGTCTTCTGTAGTTGACTTCCTTCTCCAAACCATTTTGACTTTTCGAAACACAAGATTATCTTTATTATCAACACGAGAATTGTAGAAAAGACTGGAAGGTCGAATCTGGTCTTTTGAGAACTCATTTGATTTGACAAAGCTCTTTGATGAACTATTTGTAGAAATTAAACTTTAAGCATAAGAACGTTGAACACCTTTGAATTTTCTTTCTTCAAGTTTCTTGACTTTAACGGATAAAACATTTCGTTCTTCGAGAATTAAATCAAATTTCTTTTGTAGATCAGATTTTGCCATTTGTTCTTTCAGAATCTCGGTTGCTAACCCATATAATTTCTGTCAAAGCTTTTGAATTTCTGTTTCAGAAATGGTTCTTTCACTTTCAAAATCCTTTTCAATATTGTTGCGTTTATGAGATATTTCTTTGAAAAACACAACATTTTTCTTTTCACGTTCTTTCTTTTCACACTCAAAATATTTTCTTTGATTATCAAAATTATCTCGCTCAATTATCAAAACCTTTTCAAAATCAGATATTTGTTTTGAAAGTTTGGCATGTTTAAGCTCAAACATCTTTCGTTCCTCGGAAATCTTCTTTGAAAGGTCAAGAATCTTTCTTTCAAAAGCTTTTCGCTCATTTAAAAAATCACTCTTTTCTTTTTCAAAAGCTAGAATCTGTTTTTCAAAAATAGATATCTTGTTCTTTAAGTCAAGATTTTCAATTTCGGCACCTTTTCTTTTCTCTTCAGGTTCATCCGGAAATATAAACTTGGTGCATTTCAAAGCATGAACACTTTCTCGTTTTCAAACAGTTGTAACAAATACGCATCTTATGATCTTGCAATGACGGTGGAGACCCGATTTCCATGTTGGTGACAGAACACAAAATTAGGTCACACACTCATGTTCAAAAGCCCCACTATGAATCAATACTCATTTCCATTAATTCTAGATTTCGCTCATTCACAAGAAATTACAATTTATGGTCATTGGTCGTTGCCCGACTTTGAAGGCCACAACTATTACCCCTCTTCACCGCATGCCTATTTCTTGGTACATTATGGGAACAATTCAATATAACGAGACTCGTATGCCTATGGATCCATTACATTTTAGTTTAACGCGTATAAACCTTCACGACACACACACATATATATATATCAAATACAAACCAGTTAGTTTGTACAAACTCGTACAAACCATACCTAGCTTCATGATTTTGTAAATTTGGCTTCATGAATATATATATATATATATATATATATATATATATATATATATATATTTTGGCTTCATGAATATATAATTTGGCTTCATGAATATATCATTTGGCATTTTTAACTAATTTTTTTACAAAAATACCCTAAAATACCCTTATTTTTGTAAAAAAATAGTTAAAAATGCCAAATGATATATTCATGAAGCCAAATTATATATTCATGAAGGCAAAATATATATATATATATATATATATATATATATATATATATATTCATGAAGCCAAATTTACAAAATCATGAAGCTAGGTATGGTTTGTACCAGTTTGTACAAACTAACTGGTTTGTACCCGATACCACCCCTATATATATATACCATACCATTTCTTAATTCCCAAATGATTATAAACACTATATATATATATATATACCATACCATTTCTTAATTCCCAAATGATTATAAACACCAGGTACCAATTCTTTACCTCTTCTTCTTGCCAAAACACCATAAACATGGAAAACACCTATTAGGCTCCATACTCATTAAACCTTGAGATACATAACATTTTAATATAGGAAATCATTAACTATACTCATTTAAACCAATTATTCAAGATTGTCCAAACACCCAAAACCCTAGATTTTTCTTCATAAATCAAATGAAAGTAAATAGAAATTATTGACCATAAGAACTCATATATACACACTTGGCAGTCCTTTGAAACATGTATTTTTAGATATCTCATTCAAAACTCAAAACCCTAGAATTATCCCTTACTCTTCGAAATGAGTTTTCGATCTAACATTCAAATATATGATTAGAAGAAGCTTTAGGAGGTTAAAACCATGAGATTCTAGTATGTATAAAGTTTGGTAAAAGAGGATGGCTCATAACTTAGGCTTTGTTAGAAAAACCTTGAAAACCCTAGAAATTTCCTGGTGAAGAAGATGAAGTGAGGAACTTCTAGTTTTTGCGTTCAACTCTGAGCTTGATGGTTGAATCACAAGGAAGTCCAAGCTCTTGATGCCTTAAATACCCAAATTCCAGAATAAATGCTAAAGGTTCGATTTAGAGAGAAGAGTAGGAAAAAGGGTTTGAGTCACAAATGAGAATGAAGCTGATTTTTTTCACATTTTTATTCCACTGGACCCCGTATGCAACTATGCCCGATGGCATTGCCTCGAGGCATAGTCGTCGGCATTGTCGCAGCATACGTATCGCACCCCTTTCTGCGGCATGCGACATTGCCCCGCGAGAGTGCCTCTTGGTACAATCGCAAACATAGTCGCCATATGTGTACCGAGGGGTAGTAATCCCCGACGATTATGCCCTCGACGACAGTGACCATGTTGTAGTCGTCGGGCATAGTCGCGCCCTGTACTCCGAAGTCTGAAAGTTCTCCCTTTTCTGACTCACGCCTTCACGACGTTTCACTAGACTAAAGATTGATCACTCCTACAAAATGTTCATAATTTATAAACCATAGATCGTAAGACGTTTTTCCCTTATTTACCGAAATTCACGGGTGTTACAATCAGGAGCAAAAGGTTGCCTTATAAGAGGGACTTGATACCTCCTCTACCAGAGCTGCAACTGTTTGTTGTTAGCAATGACTGTCTTGTTTTGCCTACTTAAAGCATCAACTCCAGCTATCTAAAAGCAAGAATGCCGCAAGGGAACATGCTTCTTACTGCTGTTAGGCTGTAGTTATTGAGTTTCTTTCTCGACTAGCTTGCTTCCCCCCCCCCCCCCCCCCCAACCCCCCTAAGGGGGGCTTTGTCTGTTAACAAGCAACAGAACAAGAACACTAAGAGGGAGTTCGTGCTCCTCCCCGAGAAGCACTGGGGGAAGACCATTCACTTCCCTTTGGATTCGTATAATAAATAAGTGAAACTTTCCATTACTAGACTGCGAAACTGCTCGTGCTCCTCCCCGATAAGCACTCTCTTGTAACGCTGCAGAGTAGTTATTTAATACCCGCCTCCCCCAAACCCCCCTAAGGGGGGCTTTCGTCTGTTTGCTTTACAAAGTTTCTCATTACGTTTTAAAACTATGAGTCCATGTGTGTGGACAAATCGGACAATATCTGGTACAGTTGGCCTGGGATATTATAGATTGTATAAGAGTCGGGAATCGGACAGCGAGGACGTTGGGCTCCCAAAGGGGGTGGATTGTAAGATCCCACATTGGTTGGGGAGGGGAACAAATGTTGCCTTATAAGAGGGACTTGATACCTCCTCTACCAGACGTGTTTTAAAACCGTGAGTCCAAGTGTGTGGAGAAACGAACAATATCCGGTACGGTTGGACTGAAAATAATATATTTTTATTATTTCTATTATTATTATAATTGTTGTTGTTGTTATTTATTATTTATGTTTTTGTGTTTTACGTTTTTAATATTTTTTTAAGATGATCATTATATATATTTTTCGATAATTGTTGATTTATATTATTAGTAATGTCATTGTTGAGATTATAACTAATATTGTTTTTAACATGTCTATTAGAACCAATTTTTTAATTGAAGAGTATATATACATAAATAAAATTAGGATGGGGTTTCGGTGGGAAGTGGAGGTTAACGTAAGAAGTGGTTATCAATCGTTGAATGAGAAATGGACGCACAATAAGATGAGATGCATTGAGATAAGATGCATCGATATGCACTTGATCAATTCACTTATAAGTCGCAATTCATGGGGCGCATGAGATTAAAAGAGATCAAGGGTTCAGATCCACTAATCACGCTTCCACCGTTAACTCAACTTCTCACACGTTCGTTGGCCAATAAAATCAATGGTAAAATACATTACATTGTTAAATATTTTTTTATCTCATTTTATTTAAGAAAATGAGATAAAAGTAAAAAAAACACCTCTGATTTAACGGATTATTTTAACGTTTGTTAAAGTAAAGGACCAAATTCGATCGTTTTTACATATCTGTAACAACCCACACCAAACTATCATGCTAAAAGCCACTTCTTTAAATTAAAACGCCAAAAATGGCTCAACATGATCACACTATCCAGATTACAAGCTGGGTTTGCGGAAATAACCCTAACTACAGCTGAGATCATAACTACAAAATAAAAGGAAAGCATTCTAATCCTTCTGTATGCAACCTCCGCCTCACGCCTTGCCAAACTTCTAAGCAAACTTTCGACTACCTGCTTACCTGAAAAGGTTTTAGTTTTGAAAAATGAGGGTTAGACTATGAGGTCTAGTGAGTTCCCTCCACACCAAGTCACACCATAAATATCGCAATTTATAAATCAGTTATGAAAGAGTTTATACAAATCATAACAAGCACACCTAAAATGATATGCACACATTGACACATGCTACTGGCACACGCTATAGTCGCACACACCGTGACAGCGCAATAGAGCACACACGCTATAGTCACACACACCGTGACAGCGCAATAGGGCACACACCGCCCATATATGAAACAAATTCATATATAATTATTATGGGACACACCCCCATTTCACACCAAAGCCAGAGCACGGTCACTCACATTTAAATCACACATATTATCACACAATTACTCTTCGCTTTGAAGTAAAAGCAGTTGAAAAGCACACAGTTAGATAATAAACATGCTACACACTTACTCTTCGTTTTGAAATAAAAACAGTTGAAAAACACACGGTTAAATAATAACCATAAACCACACTTGTATAAAATTTAGGTTTAGAAAGACTCACCTGTCGTCCTTGCGAGGAAATTCTTACTCGCAACCGATTGTCTCTTCTCGCACCTACATTTGCACCCACACACAATACCAGATAAGACTCTGACTTACTGGATTAAATTCACTCCGGGACTTAACATAAATTCCGACTCTACGGCCCACTCAATATTATTCCGGATCCTTTAAACAATTACACCTATTCCGGTTCTATATAATTAGACCCACAAGATATAAATTCCACTTAAATTTCTGGGTCTCTTAACTCACTACTGGATCAGCCCAAACATTTAAATTCCGGATCCACAATGAAATAATTCCTGCCCAACATAATTTAAATAATTCCGAATTTACCATTACTTCGGCCCAAAAGAGATGGACTCCGAATCCATACTTAAATACCGGATCTCAATAACGTGGCCGAAACAACAAGGAAGTTCCGGTTCATTAATGGCCCATTCCGGTTCTATACTTACAAAATTCCGGGTCCATAATATAGTAATTCTGGATCCATTTTTAGATACCAGATCTTAAGAAAATTCTAATTTCGGTTCTTTGATATTTAACCCATAAATAAACCAATTCCGGGTCCTTAAATTAATGGACTCCGGATCCCATTTTAATCAATACCAGAATTGTGTTAAGCCCAACTCAATTTACCGGATTCCTTATGTAAGTTTTGGATCCCTCTTTGGAGATTCCGGATCCACAAGACCCATCTCGATTCCGGTATTAGTTCCGGTTCCCATTGGGTTTCGGTATCGAATTACATTTCGAACGCTAAAATTCCCATAGTTGCGACCACTAAACCTTCAAAATGATCCTTGGGAAAGTCAATAGTCATAAGAGGTCAATGAAATCGACTAATTAAATCAGCAAACCTACCAATTTATATTAAATGAAATTAAGAAATTAACATCCAGACACCAATTCCTTTTCTTCTTAAAAGATGGATAACAGACCCAGATTCACCACTCAAGACCTCAAAATTAATTTCAAGAAGAAGAGAATTTGGTAATTACCTTACAGGATGAATTCCTCACGCACCAATCTTGAAGAACCCTGAAACCCTTTGATCCTCTTGATTCGCACTCTCAATCACACCTCAGTCGCACACACATATTACTCTTGAGATAATTAGAATTCCTAGGGTTTCTCACCTTTTATACTTTCCCACCAACACACTAAACTTTCTCCTTTTTACACTTTGCACCACAAAACTTTCATTTATTCAAATTAAGAACACGGTTATTACATCATCCTCCCCTCAAGAGAATTCCGTCCCCGAAATTCCATCTTCGAACAATCGAGGAAAACGGTTCCTCAGCTCTCTAACCTTGCGATCTATAATCGCCAACGGTTCCTCCACATAATCTAACTTTCGCCCACACGAGTGCCTTCTAACAATACGACTACGCCTTCCTTGGTCAAGCATCTCCTAAGATTCGACACGTGGGATGTCGAATGAGCTCCCACTATGCAAAACCCTTCAACAATACCAACGAATTAACACACTTACGGTTATCTACGACTCTGAACCCAGAAATATTTTAGCAATATAAAGAAAACGCCTCAGGCCAACCGTACTAATATCATTCACACGTCTAGACTCACGGTTCTAAAACGCGTCACGTTAAGGGGTTCACACACAAATTCACCTTATTAAATGAACGGATTCTACCGAAGTTAACGTCACAACAACATGAATCTCTTAATAAATGACGACGCTCAATTCACTAATTGGTCACAAGATAAATCTTGAATTTCACAGTAAACCCGCAGTTAAGATTCTCTTCAACAAATTACACACAATTCTATGATCACCTTCCCAACACAAAATACGTCTAAGGCAGATATCACTTTCTCACATAAATTATACTGACCACAATCCATTGATAACAATCAATTCACACGCTCTTACCACAACGCTACCCTTCGAAGTATTTTGCCTACTCCGAAATCACCCGGAACACTCCCCTGCCGTCAGCCACACGTCAACTTACCAAACAAGAGCAAAGACTACCATCACACAAGTATTTCTAAAGTCAAAGACTAAGACTATAGGAAGACGTCGTCCTTCCTAAACTGTAACACTAAGGTCACGAATCAACCACATTTTCCACTCCCGAACTTTGCACATTCTTAAGCGTGAGGTCCCTCACTACCTAGCGAGTTGATAGCCTTCATGCATGACAACACAATGATTTAAATCTTTTTACACACTTGAAATACTCCACAAAACAAGGTTTGATATGCATGACACGACACCTTCGTAAAGAACAACCACACACACACCGATCTCAAGGATCGCTCACACGCAACCTTGTCCATCAATTGAAAGTGCATTCACTGAAATTCTCTTCGTGCAAATTTTAAAAAAAACACAGCAAAATCACCCACGCTGGGATAGTCGACCGACTCTCACACTCGCTGATATGTCAACAACGTGTTCATATCGTTTTTCACCCAAAACCATGCGATCAAATATTGTTATGATTTTTTTACAACAAAGTTTAACTCACTCGCAAAAGAAGTGAAATAATTCACTATTTCTCCAAGTTCGAAATTTATCACACCACGTAAATAAATTTATCTTTTTCTTCAAGCACACACTTGCATACGCCAACTCATTTTCAAAACCAGAAGTTTACAAGGCACACACACACTCACCCATTTTGACATGAAGGACTTATGTAACTTGTTTGAAAACGCAATGCATGACTCACTTTACATTGAAGGCTATTCGCTCAAGCAAGGTCAACCGTTTGCAGTTACAGCAAATCAACGCCGACATCCTACTTCCAACCAACCATCAAGTTCCTTACATTTGAAACAATCATCGGTACCGGTACTTCTCCACACACTTGGATGTTCCAACCCCACAGTTACCACCTGACCACTAATTTGTAAAATATACGGCTTCACCTCAACCCTAGATAGGTTAACCAACTATAGTGTTACCAATCCATATGTCTATCATTTCTCAACCACCCTTGTCCCTCTTCCACTGACTAGAGTGTAAGAGAGCACATCTCTACTAACCGATCCTTGAGTTAAAACTCTCAGGATCTCAATCCACCTACATCGGGAACTCCTAGAATAGAGACCCCTCAGGGACTAGGAGCTCACCTCCAACCAACTATTTCCTTGAAGAACCCTAAAGATTCTACTTCACACGGACACTCACCCCACACATTCAAACAATACCCTTCTAGATAGTGCCATCAATCACACCAAGAATAATCTGCACAACACTAAACCGTTGCCATCATGACAAAGTTAAAACTTTACACACTACAGTTACTCTCCACACACTAATCACCACACTCCACACACTATTATTATTCTCCACACTTAATCCACCACACTCCACACACCACCCATATCAGAACAACGGTAATCAAGCACACCCATGCACCTGTAAATTCATAATGACATTGGCCAGATGTGATTTGAATTTACCTTACATGAGAGTCCTCACTACCTTCGTCCTAAATTCTCAGTGATTTAGGTCTTCCCTAAAGGCTTCCTATATCTCAGATGTGTCCTCCTACTCCACAGTTTAAGTTTAGGCCCATCCGGTCACCTAAATCCCTTAAACTAGGGCTCTAATACCAACTGTAACAACCCAAACCAAACTATCATGCTAAAAGCCACTTCTTTAAATTAAAACGCCAAAAATGGCTCAACATGATCACACTATCCAGATTACAAGCTGGGTTTGCGGAAATAACCCTAACTACAGTTGAGATCATAACTACAAAATAAAAGGAAAGCCTTCTAATCCTTCTATATGCAACCTCCGCCTCACGCCTTGCCAAACTTCTAAGCAAACTTTCGACTATCTGCTTACCTGAAAAGGTTTTAGTTTTGAAAAGCGAGGGTTAGACCATGAGGTGTTGTGAGTTCCCTCCACACCAAGTCACACCATAAATATCGCAATTTATAAATCAGTTATGAAAGAGTTTATACAAATCATAACAACCACACCTAAAATGATATGCACACATTGACACATGCTACTAGCACACGCTATAGTCACACACACCGTGACAGCGCAATAGAGCACACACGCTATAGTCACATACACCGTGACAGCGAAATAGGGCACACACCGCCCATATATGAAACAAATTCATATATAATTATTACGGGACACACCCCCATTTCACACCAAAGCCAGAGCATGGTCACATACATTTTTATCACACATATTGTCACACAATTACTCTTCGCTTGGAAGTAAAAGCAGTTGAAAAGCACACAGTTAGATAATAAACATGCTACACACTTACTCTTCATTTTGAAATAAAAATAGTTGAAAAGCACACAGTTAAATAATGACCATAAACCACACTTGTATAAAATTTAGGTTTAGAAAGACTCACCTGCCGTCCTTGCGAGGAAATTCTTACTCGCAACCGATTGCCTCTTCTCGCACCTACATTTGCACCCACACACAATACCAGATAAGACTCTGATTTACTGGATTAAATTCACTCCGGGACTTAACATAAATTCTGACTCTACGGCCCACTCAATATTATTCTGGATCCTTTAAACAATTACACATATTCCGGTTCTATATAATTAGGCCCACAAGATATAAATTCCACTTAAATTTCCGGGTCTCTTAACTCACTACCGGATCAGCCCAAACATTTAAATTCCGGATCCACAATGAAATAATTCCGGCCCAACACAATTTAAATAATTCCGGATTTACAATTACTTCGGCCCAAAAAGAGATGGACTTCGGATCCATACTTAAATACCGAATCTCAATAACGTGGCCCAAACAACAAGGAAGTTCTGGTTCATTAATGGCCCATTTCGGTTCTATACTTAAAAAATTCCGGGTCCATAATATAGTAATTCCGGATCCACTTTTAGATACCGGATCTTAAGAAAATTATAATTCCGGTTCTTTCATATTTAACCCATAAATAAACCAATTCCGGGTCCTTAAATTAATGGACCCCGGATCCCATTTTAATCAATACCGGAACTATGTTAAGCCCAACTCAGTTTACCAGATTTTTTATGTAAGTTCCGGATCCCTCTTTGGAGATTCCGGATCCACAAGACCCATCTCGATTCCGGTATTAGTTCCGGTTCCCATTGGGTTCCTATAACGACCCAAAACCCATAGCATACAACATATAACATAACATGCATACATATCATTGATTTACAACGAAAATTTCATAACAATCCAAGTATGGTCCCTTCGGTCTCATAAATTACAAAATATATATATATAAAAGCCTCCTAATCAACATCCATCAAAAGCTTCCTACACTTCATCCTCTCCTGCCGATCCTTACCTGGAAAACATATTTTTGAAAACAAAATGAGGGTTAGACCAAACGGGTCTAGTGAGTTAATCCCGGTCCTTTCCAAAATCATTATAAAACCTTTTATGTAAATCCTTTGTATCAAAATAGTTTAGATAAACCTTTGGTAATTCTTTCGTAAAATATAAACATACCACACGTATTTAAATACCAATCCAAACTCGTGCATCGTGTACATCTCATTCACCTTATTCCTCCACAATTGGCCATATTAGTTGGTAGCAAGCCAACTAATAAATCAACAACCGGTCCGCACACCGGAACCCGGATACCCGTCGGTCCGCACACCGGAACCCGACTACTCACCGGTCCGCTCACCGGAACCTGGCTACTCACCGGTCCGCTCATCGGAACCCGGCTACTCACCGGTCCGCTCACCGGAACCCGGCTACTGTGCACTTGTGTAGTGTAATGCACCAATAAATATAATATCTTACTATATTATAAACACAAAATATTGACACCTTGATCGTATATCCATTCCACACATATCCATCTCATATATATATAAACACATATATATATTCCAGTTGAAAACGTTTTAAAGTAAAACTCACCTGAATGCTTACAATATGCTTCCAAGCCTTTCTCCGAGCTATCCGATCCTTTATCCAAAATTCTCAGAATCTGAAACCATTTACATACAAATATCTCCTTACCAACTTATGTATAAGACTTACTAGCAGGCTATGAACTCTAGATACATCTACATAACTCTTATCCTCAAAAATTGACCAAACAGCCAAGTTATCCGGAAACCACAAAGTATCCGGACAACTTTCCGGACATCACAAAGAATCCGGACAACATGAGGAATCCGGATACCATCCGGTATCCCATTCCATCCTGAAAAGTATAACAAGAGGAACTTACCCGGATACTTGAACCGTCCGGACACCATCAGCTAATTACTCGGACACTACCAACCAATCCATCCGGACACATTCATGGTGTCCGGAAACCTCTGTCGGTTTGGTCCTTTTTACCCAGAAAACCGACTGAATCAACCCTAGTTGTGTAACTGATGTTTCTACTCCGATAGAATCCTTCTAAAAGCAATTACAAACACAAAATACAAAGAAAACATACCTTAATCTCTTCCAAGTACACCAAATGATGTCCTATTGCTTTCTTTTCTTCCTTTTCTTCTTTTCTCTCAATACACACACTAACACACACTTGAAATCTGATCTTTAGCTGATATGAAAATATCAGAAAACTAAAAGGGTAATATCTAAATATATTTACCATTTCCACCCCTAAACTCCTTACTAATAACTAATACACCTTTAATTTATTATTTGGTCAAACTTTTACCCTTTAAACTTATAAACCCTCCTAAACTTACCCTAACATCAATTATAAAGAAAATAAACTTAACGGAACTAGAATTTAATTAACGGATTTACCCGGGGTATTACATTATCTCCCTCTTAAAAGAATTCCGTCCCGGAATTCGATTAAGCGAAAAGGTATGAATACTTATCTCTACTACTTCGAACTCAATCAAAACCATAGAAACTAAATGAATAGCCACCCCACACCCACCTATAGCTCTAACACAGATAAGCAATAAAAGTACGAAAATACCAATAACCATTTTGCACCGAAGTCAGATAACACCTTAGCACGTATAGAGTTTATAGAAATATACCTGTAACCTCATCAGGACTTTCTTCCACCTCTTGTTCCGTCATCTGAAAAACACGGCCTTGAACTCTCGATGCTCCAGACCCTTGTATCTCTCCCGTCTTAACAGTCGTTGGTCTCTCCGTCATACCACCCTGTTGTACTTTCCATTGTGGACAGTCTGACTGAATATGATCAGGGGAATTGCAAATGAAACAGAATCGAGTTACCCGACAGTCTCTAACAATGTGACCAGTCTTTCCACATTTGTAACAACTTCGGGAATCCACATAACAGTTTCCTTGATGAACACGATTGCATTTTGGGCATGGTCTTTCAACTGGTCTGAAAGGTGAATAACTATCAAACCTCGGGGATTCGTATTCTTCCGAATCGTACATCGTTTCTTCCAGTTTTCTTTTCCCAGCACTCTTATCACCAACGTCTCTCCGGTTATCCTGTTCCATATTTTCTGCGGCATCCACTGCGGCTGAGAAGGTATCGGGTCCTTTTGCAGTCACTAGCTTTCTAATTTCTGCATTTAACCCAAAAATAAACCTTTCCATCTTTAGAGCCTCCGTGGCAACATAGTACTCCGTAAAACGAGACTTCTCCAGAAAGAGAGCGGTGTAATCCCTAACCGATAAACTTCGTTGGTGTAGGTTCATGAACTCCTCTTCCAATTGTCTAACTGCTGCTTGAGAACAAAACTGTTCTTTGAATGCTGTTGTGAATTCTTCCCAAGTAAAAGTAGAGTATACATCCGACCCTATGGAATCAATGTGAGCTTCCCACCAGTACAGAGCTTCTGCCTTCAACATCGCCGTTCCGTATAATACTCTATCCTCATCCGTACACTTACTGGTCTTGAAGATGGCTTCTATTTCTTTTAACCATCTCATCGCCTTCACTGGGTCTCTATCTCCTGAGTAAGTTGGAGGTTTACAGCTTAAGAACATTTTGTAGTCACACCTCCTTAGTACGGGTATATCAGTCGGTGTAATTGGCATTTCGTCTTCGGGTCCAGGATCTGGTATTTCTGTATGACGAGCTTGGTCGAACATAGCCTGGATATTTGCTTGAAGTCTTCCCATCTCCGCCATCAAATCGTCTCTTGTAATAAACTCCGTACCTCGCCCCTGAACTCTACCTCCGGTTCTGCCCCCAGTTCTACTCCCCGTTCTACCTCCGGATCTACCTCCCCCTCGCTCTCCTCTTCTTCCCCCCGTTCCTATTGGTGGATTCGTACTATTCGGATTTCCTCCTCCTCTTCTATTCGTATTTCGAGTACCGCTTGCCATTCTGTAGATTCAAACAAGATTAACATACACATAAACACATACCCCATATAATAAGATATTCCGGTTCAACATGTACTTGTAAGTTCATGATTACACTGGCCAGGTGTAATTTGAAAATACCTTACATGATGTTCCTTATACCTTTTATACTTATTATCCCAAGGTTCTAAAACACTAAGGACATCCTACTTCACATGCAGTTTAAGTCTAGGTATAGATCCGTATAACTAAATCCCTTAAACTAGGGCTCTGATACCATTTGTAACGACCCAAATCCCATAGCATACAACATATAACATAACATGCATACATATCATTGATTTACAACGAAAATTTCATAACAAACCAAGTACGGTCCCTTCGGTCTCATAAATTACAAAATATATATATAAAAGCCTCATAATCAACATCCATCAAAAGCTTCCTACACTTCATCCTCTCCTGCCGATCCTTACCTGGAAAACATATTTTTGAAAACAAAATGAGGGTTAGACCAAACGGGTCTAGTGAGTTAATCCCGGTCCTTTCCAAAATCATTATAAAACCTTTTATGTAAATCCTTTGTATCAAAATAGTTTAGATAAACCTTTGGTAATTCTTTCGTAAAATATAAACATACCACACGTATTTAAATACCAATCCAGACTCGTGCATCGTGTACATCTCATTCACCTTATTCCTCCACAATTGGCCATATTAGTTGGTAGCAAGCCAACTAATAAATCAACAACCGGTCCGCACACCGGAACCCGGCTACCCGTCGGTCTGCACACCGGAACCCGACTACTCACCGGTCCGCTAACCGGAACCCGGCTACTCACCGGTCCGCTCACCGGAACCCGGCTACTGTGCACTTGTGTAGTGTAATGCACAAATAAATATAATATCTTACTATATTATAAACACAAAATATTCACACCTTGATCGTATATCCATTCCACACATATCCATCTCATATATATATATAAACACAGATATATATATTCCAGTTGAAAACGTTTTAAAGTAAAACGCACCTGAATGCTTACAATATGCTTCCAAGCCTTTCTCCGAGCTATCCGATCCTTTATCCAAAATTCTCAGAATCTGAAACCATTTACATACAAATATCTCCTTACCAACTTATGTATAAGACTTACTAGCAGGCTATGAACTCTAGATACATCTACATAACTCTTATCCTCAAAAATTGACCAAACATCCAAGTTATCCGGAAACCACAAAGTATCCGGACAACTTTCCGGACAACACAAAGAATCCGGACAACATGAGGAATCCGGATACCATCCGGTATCCCATTCCATCCGGAAAAGTATAACAAGAGGAACTTACCCGGATACTTGAACCATCCGGACACCATCAGCTAATTACCCGGACACTACCAACCAATCCATCCGGACACATTCATGGTGTCCGGAAACATCTGTCGGTTTGGTCCTTTTTACCCAGAAAACCGACTGAATCAACCCTAGTTGTGTAACTGATGTTTCTACTCCGATAGAACCCTTCTAAAAGCAATTACAAACACAAAATACAAAGAAAACATACCTTAATCTCTTCCAAGTACACCAAATGATGTCCTATTGCTTTCTTTTCTTCCTTTTCTTCTTTTCTCTCAATACACACACTAACACACACTTGAAATCTGATCTTTAGCTGATATGAAAATATCAGAAAACTAAAAGGGTAATATCTAAATATATTTACCATTTCCACCCCTAAACTCCTTACTAATAACTAATACACCTTTAATTTATTATTTGGTCAAACTTTTACCCTTTAAACTTATAAAGCCTCCTAAACTTACCCTTACATCAATTATAAAGAAAATAAACTTAACGGAACTAGAATTTAATTAACGGATTTACCCGGGGTATTACAGTTCCGGTATCGGATTACATTTCGAACGCTAAAATTCCCATAGTTGCGACCACTAAACCTTCAAAATGATCGTTGGGAAAGTCAACAGTCATAAGAGGTCACTGAAATCGACTAATTAAATCATCAACCCTACCAATTTTCATTAAATGAAATTAAGAAATTAACATCCAGACACCAATTCCTTTTCTTCTTAAAAGATGGATAACAGACCCAGATTCACCACTCAAGACCTCAAAATTAATTTCAAGAAGAAGAGAATTTGGTAATTACCTTACAGGATGAATTCCTCATGCACCAATCTTGAAGAACCCCGAAACCCTTTGATCCACTTGATTCGCACTCTCAAGCACACCTCAGCCGCACACACATATTACTCTTCGGATAATTAGAATTCCTAGGGTTTCTCACCTTTTATACTTTCCCACCAACACACTAAACTTTCTCCTTTTTACACTTTGCACCACAATAAACTTTCATTTATTCAAATTAAGAACACGGTTATTACAATATCTCAATGGTGAAATTGTAATTTTAAAATTGTAGCATTCAAAAGTATTACAAAAAACAAATCACAAGGACCAAGTTTATAGTTTACTCTAAATAAAGAAATACTAGCAGTGTACCCGCGCAATGCGGCGGGATGTAATATTCAAATAAATATAAGAAAAGATGGTAACAATACAAATGTGTTTTTGCCATATAAACCAAATTGATTCGTGGATTGGATCGAGTGGTATTACCAATGTACTCATTCGATGATATACAAATTTTACCAATGGTAGTATAGATATACATGATATAGAGATTTATCGTCATAAATAACACTTTAAAAACGTTGTGGCTTATCTTGAAGCCTACGGCTTGAGGCTCATATCATTTATAACTTTAGTAATCAATTGTTTATTACATGGCATTCAAACACATTTAAAAATATGTATTGAAATCTATGGAATTATACATGACTAATGTCAATTTTTTGTTTTTAACACTTCTACTTAAATATTTTCTAATTGAAAATCAGAAATGTTTTTAAGGAAATTATGTTTCAAAATTAATGCAAATGAAAATTAATGTTATTTAATTGAAATCATGAATATTTTTTAAGAAAATTACGTTTCAAAATTAATGCAAAAGAAAATTAATATTTTTTAAGACTATAAGACTTTATGCATAAATATGTTGTACTCTATGCTAAAAATTTGTTTTTAAGACTTTAAGATTTTAAGCCTAAATGCTTTATAAGATAGTATAGATTAAAAAAAATTAGTATAAAGAATGATAACATATATTTAAAAAAATTAGTAAATTTAAAATAATTAATTGACTAACCAACTGCTGTATCTTCTGGAATAATCTTTGATATCACGGTTTGATATTTGACAAATGAAAAATCAAATAGAGAACCATTAAAATCCAAGCAGCTGGTAACCGAAATTTCCTTAAGGCTATTTACACCCGTTTTGACAAAATCTTTTGGTGTCATGCGATCACTTAGTTTATGAAATACACTAATAATATTAACAATTTTGTGGGTTTTGGTATGAGGCCAAAAGTGAGATTCAATTAAAACCATTACGGTATTTTTTGGGCTTTTGGCAAGAGGCCAAAAGATGTGTGTTTTAACTTTTAGAATGTAATTATGGTTTATGATAAACAATTAGAATTTCGATATGGCTATTTATCTTTTTTTTTTAACTTTTAGCAATTAAGTTAAATATTAAGTGTTATAGAAATTTAAAGCGGTTTTTGGCATGATGCCAAATATACCAGACATAAAAGGGGGGAACTCCAAAATAAAAAAACTTTAAAAACTATAAATAAATTAATAATTACTTAAAAACATGTTATAAGTTGAGAATGAAAATGTCGAACAAGGTAAGTATTTTTTTATTCAAATAATTATTAATTTATTTAGAAATTGAATATTTTATTCAAGGTAAGTATTAATCATTCAAAGATTAAAAGATCTTAAGATTGGCTTAAATAAGTAAATAGCATTGACACAAATCAATTTGCCAAAAAAAAACATGTTCAAATATGTACATATTATTATATAAGGAAATCACGTTTTATGAAATGTGATTCTTAATTAGATATTTATTAATCAGTAATAATAAAATATTATTTATGAACTTACTAATTAAGTAAAAGCATATTAACATCATGAATGCAAAAATACATGTATCATAAGTTTAAAAAGTCTCATCAAACAAACAACAAAGATGAATGATAAGAATTTTCATAAAAGATTATGTCATAATTATTCAAATACTCTTAATATATATATATATATATATATATATATATATATATATATCTATACTACATATATAAGCATTTAAGCAAAATGTCTTAAAGACAAGTTTTTATGCAGTGTGTACAACAAATTAAAGCACAAAATTTAAAAAACTCTTAATTGCAAGTCTTTATGCATAATGTACAACTCCAGGCCTTTTTTGTTTACACACACAAAGTCTGACCACACCCACCCACAGTACTTGGGTACTTCCTCTTCTACACCATACCCATAGTACACTACACCCATACTCTCAACCATACCCTCTTCACCTCTACACCATACCATTCTTCTCGCCGGTTCACGTTTAGACCATACCTTCATACTGTTGTTCACCTATATGGAACTGGAAGATTCTTCATGTTTATAAATCAAGAGTTAGGGTTCAAACACAACATATCATCTGGTGGTTTCTGTAAATTTTCTGTCTCTCTCCTTCAAAACTGAGAAACAGTTGCTCTCTGTTTTTCAAAGGTACTCACCTTCATCTTAATTTTTCCCCTTTACATCTTGTTGCAGATTCATCTATCTTCATCTAAACACGCAGGAGTTTTCTCAACTATTTGCGTGGTAAAATTTAAAAGACCCACCGAAGATTCGAGGCCACCAACGGTACACCACCTCCGAACAGTCACAACCGACCACCACCATCACCGCCTCCACCTTCAACACCTCTGCTATCACTCCCCAAGCCATCGTGGATCGTTAGAACAGAGGTAAAACTCCCCTAATTGATTTCGATACAGCTTCTTTGCTTGCTGTTGAGATTCAAACTGAAAATTAATCTCGGTTGTTTATACCTTGTTAATTAAATACATACATAATATGTTTGAGTTCCGGTGTTGGGGAAATTGTTGGCGATTTTTAATCATTTATCAATTGATTTTGAATTGTACTGCCAAGACAGATAGGGTTTAACAGGGTGTTTGGATGTGTTTATTCAAAACGAATTAGGAGTTTAAAGAATCAGAGTGAGATAATAGATGATTAAAAGTCAAGAATAGTGATGCAATTTTACATTTATCTTGATAACATAATCATAGTTAGTTTACCAAAATACCAAACCTGGTTACTGAAAATTTCAATCCTAATAATCAATTTAAATGCAAGTTGATACAAAACTTGTTGTCTTACGTTTGGCGCGAGCTTAATTTGTGCTTAATTTGGTGTAACAAAAAGACAAGATTGGGAAATTACTAAACTTTCACAATTGTATCACCCCGCATACCTCACTCTTGTCCAGTCTTATAACTTGAGGTTTGTCTGACCAAACACACCCAAATTGTGAAATTGTGTTTCGTTAAAAGAACAACTCAACTCTTTTAACTGGTAGGAAAGTTGTTAGTGGGTATCCAAGAGAGAACCACCAACCATCCTTATCCTTTTTAAGTGAGTTGGTTACCATCCTAAATTTCAAATTCACTTTGGAAGAAATTTAGAAATATCATGAAAACCCAAAAAATGTCAATTTGGCATAATGCTTGACACTGGTTTATGAGTAAGGCAACCACATAAGGACATTTTTCAAGTCATTATTTCCAACTGTCAACTTGAAATTTAAGTTAACTTAAGCTGGAAAATGTGCCACTAACCATTTGTGAGTTTTAAAACTTTGATCTAAAGAGTTGCAACCAATCAAAACGAGAAAGATAAGGAGTAGTTATACCAAATGGAGTGTGCTCTTGTCTGATCCTACCACCCCATGGAACTGACCAAGATCTTGTCCATCCAAACCTTTTCTAAGCTACTGCAAGTTACCATCAAAATATTATCACAAAGATCTAAAATCATTACATGCCATACATCTAAAAAATGCAGTTTGACGGATTTTTTTGGGTAACATATGAGGTATTAGATGCGGAATTTAATGAAAAAAGAGCACGTTTTGAGCGACACTCGTAAATAGCTCGTATTAATGACCATGAGAAGAAAATCATCAAATGTAAGTGTAGAATTGTAGTTGATTCTTTGTCCCCGCACTACTAAACCCAAATGAGAAACTGCCCAAAACAGGGCTTAACGAGAGCAGCCATAGTCCCTGTGGTTGCGATCTGATGATTAAGAGGCTGGACAGCCATGGCTTAATGTGGACAGCCACGGCCCCCAACCCAACCACACACCCAGTTTCACTTATCTTATGCCATGGCCTCTTTTGGAGCAGCTTACGAGTCAAATTGTCGATTTGCTATCTCGAACAGCCCACCTTTTCGTACAGAAACAGTGAGCTTAATGGCTTCTCACTCGATCAGACCAATACATGGGTATTTACCTGTTCATCATCCATTCTTTACCTGTTGGATGAAGATTATTTCTCTTGGACTACTTGCCATCCATCCCAATCCAATCTTATATACACCATATTCTTTTTAAGTCAAAAAAAGATCACCAGGAAGATCATTTGACAGCAAAAAAAGTCCAAATCATTAGAGTTTCTCGATAGATTTCCATCAATAATTAGACCTATATTGTACAAATTGCTTAAACAAATCTTTTCCTATTAACTAATCAGATTATATTTGTGAGATTATTGGAGTTTTGTTGTTTAATACTCTATTTGTTGTTGTTTTTGCTTAATTGCTGTTGTTAAGTTGCACCTTTTTCAGGAGCAAACGACAAAAGAGAAACACTAAGTTGGCTTGTAGACTCAAAATTGCCATTGATGTTGCAAAAGAATGTGATGATCTATGTAGATACTATTCCACTCAACAACAATGTCGTAGTCGGTAGATTTCGATGTTTTTTTCATTCCGTCATGATAACGAAACTAATTCCCATCTTTTTGTTCTTTTCGATTTCCTCTTTCCTTTTCCACCGAACAATTCGAATTTGTAACAAAGTTGTACTGTTTTAGTGGGTTTTGAAAAATGTAGGAGATATATAAACACTAATTGTTATGCCAAATGTTGTTGACTAAGTTTGAGATAAATTAATTTATTATGAATATCAACAGTTGATGTGATACAAACCAAACAATTTCCATACTATTTGACACATTCTTGATTCTTTTTTGGCATGTTGCACTCGAATATGTTAAAGGCACACCAGTTAGTGTTTTAAAGGCATCTTACATGTTTACTAAAACTGACTAATAGTTTTAGCTCAATTTCTTAGCTTAAAACTCTGTTGAATAATGGGATGGTAGACCTTAATACTCTTCTCAGGAATGGATTTGATGAAGGTTTGATAGCATCTCTATTCTTACAATTTGTTAATATCTCTGATTTTTTTTACTTCAAAGAAGGGATTATATACCAGGTATGGGTTTATCTTTGTTAATAATTATTCTTGTTTTCTCCTTCAATCCATTGACGAAGCAACGATTACTCACCAAGCCCATGGCTGAGCCTGAAGCATGGGTTTAATTTTGAATTTGCTTGAAATTTGATTTTGTTTGTATCCACACATACCAACATGTTTTATGCACTTGAGATCATATATCCCTATTTTTTTTTTAATTTAGGTGTACTTAAATTTGCAGATTGTTGTGGAAAATTTAACATATTTCAGTTCTTACAATTCACTATGATATTCATTCGAGTCGGGATTTGGAAAGAAGTATGCTCAAGCAGTTAAGTTTAAAAAAAATTCATTTATTCCATTTACTTTTGATCACATTACATTGTGGAATGTTGTAGCCTATTTGGTTCAGGTATGTTTTAGAAAGCGGATTTTGCCATGTGGAGTGACTTTTTAGGTGTCTAAGTGGTAAAATGACTTGATTAGTTATTTATTAATAGGGATTTCCGATCTTGCCTTATCTTGACAAGTGATTGTTAATGCCCTTTACTTTTAGTATACAGAATTTGTTAATAACTGGGAGTTAGATCGATCCTCTTAAAGACCTTGGTTTGGTTGGTTAAAACTTTTATTTAGATCAGGTGGTTTATCTATGGTAAACCTTTTAAACAATCCTTTCTTTTCCAACCACAAAAATTCACATGTTATGGCTACACTCTACACAATATCACACGTTGAACACATTTGGACGATTGGTAGTTTATCCTACTTTATTTTGTTATTTTAGCTCTAATAGAATATGTTGGATTTGAAGACACTTTTGTACGTGTAGAAGTATGTAACTACCATTTTCATTTAGACGTATCGTAGTAAATTAGTAATACATCCAGGAAAGAACGAAACAACTAAAATGTGAAGGATTTTCTTACTTTCCTCTACACAGATCCCAAACAACTCAAATGTGAAGTTCAAATATTAGCTATGTCTCTCTCTCTCTCTCTCTCAAGTTTTAAATGTTGGTTGGAATAAGATATCATGCAGCATGGTGCACAAGTTGTAAGTTATTTCTAGATTTGTATAGTTTATCGTACATGGCTCTTATATTTTTTTTGAAGTATATGATATTCATGTACGGCAAATGCAACAATTGAACTCACATATCCTCCTCACCTTTGGTGATGTTTGAACCCCTCTTACGAGGACAAAGGTTCTCATACCGATAAGCCAAAGGCCCTTTGGTTACATGGCTCTTATGTTTATTATTTGTGTCTGCATTGTTTCTGATATTTTTTGATATGTTAATCTATGATTTCAGAAATATAAAACAGAATAGTACCAGCAATATCATTTTGTATAAATGTGAGCATTTGCATTTGATACACGTGCATTTGCAGATTGGTGCATTTTGATCGAATCATTAAAGGTTTTGTATGGAGTTTAACGCAATTAAACTTGGGAGTTGGAATTGCATAATTCACACACTAAAACCAGTTTTGGCCAGAGTTTTCATGGAAGGAGATAAGCATGGTTAAGTATTAATGGGAATGATTGTATAGAGAATTTGAAAACTGAATCAAGTGATTCTCAATGAGTTAAAACTCAAATATAGCATTTTTTTCAATTAGAATTTTGTTTATATTGGGAATAGATCGTGAAACAGAGATGGATTTTCATCAATTGGGTTCTCTTGTAGCCATTAGAAATGTAACTTTTACAACAACTATAATTTTCTTTGTTAAAAGTATTGTTGAATGTATGTTTCTTAAACCTTCTTGGTTTGCTTCATTTATGCAATTAATGACTTTGCTTAAATATGTGAGAGAATTGCAATATATTTTGTTTGAGAATAAGTTTTGTATTTTTTTAACGAACAATTGCATTAATTTTGTATTTGAATTTTATAATACAAGTTGCATCCCCGTCGCATTGTGCGGGTACACAACTATATATATATATATATATATATATATTTATATATATGATAAAGTAAAATGATTTACATATTATTGACTTAATCAGCTATTTGGTCTTGTGACTTTTGTATCTCTCTTTTTATCTGATATATTTCTCAAAATGTATATATAGTGTAGCAATTCAAACCAAGATCTGTACTCTAAATGCATATTGGATGTATTTGGTCTGCACTACTTTTGAAGCATGTAGCTGATCATATAAACATCGTTACAATTGTTAATAAAAGAGATCTCCTTATAACATGTTTATTTCATAAACTAACAAACACAATGAGATAGTCATTATATGTTAGAAAAAGAAAAAAAATTTCCTTGGGTAAACCTTGTTATTCTTTTTTTGTTAATTGCATCACAAAAGAAATGAAGGGGTCTAATTTTATACTTATGATACAATTGTTTATTTTACCGATCTATTTAGTTTTCTAAATCAAAATTCTCTACTTTTGTAAAAACATTAAATACAAATTGTATATGGTTGGTAATCTTTCATAAATCATATTCAATATGTTCACTTATATTTAACCAAATTTTATATCCTGTTGCATTACGCAAGTATATAAATTGTAATTTTGTTTTGTTCGGTATGAATTTCAAAGTTTTTAATGAGTTATGAATATATGGCTTTGGAATATCAATACTCTTGCAATTATTTTTTCTTGGTACATTGTTAATAAAGCATATAATTAACCTTCAATTTTATTTATTAGTTTACGTGTAAATAAGCCTTGTACACTCATAAAATAAAACCGATGAACTAAACAAAACATTATTAAGGGCTAAGTAGCCTAGGAACATCAAAGAAGATTTAAAGTGAAGAAACTTGCATAGTCCAAGTGAGGATGCTGCAAGAAGATTGTTCAATAACCAACAAAGCTTTAAAATAGTTTACGTTTTGCCGCCCGCTGCATCGCGCGGGTAGGCTACTAGTATATATATATATATATATGTTTGAAAACAATAATCATTCTTGATTAATCAACAATATAATTCTCATTTTAATCTTCATTACCGATAAAGCTTACATATAAACAATCTTAAATAGATAGTAATGGTAGCAAACTAAAACAACAATGATTTGAATGTATAAACCCAAATTAATGAAATCCAATAAAAAAACTTAATTTGGTATTGTTTAACTATAATTTATAATTTTTTTTGCATAATCAATAGCCCAATTAAAATTAAGAAGCAACAACCTAAGATATACGATTAAAACTTTTCTTTTCTTTTTCTTTTTCAAGGTTGTATGGTGCCGACCAAAAACAATTTCTTTTTCTTAATTATTATAAGAAAATCAGTTTTTTTTTGCTGATCCAACAATCAAGAACGTAGTGTCAAATCTAAAAACACTATTTTTTTTAACAACGGTATGAAGGTGTATGTCGAAATAAAATAAAAAACTCTAATATTAACAGAATACTTTAATAAATCAAATTTTATGTAAATAAAATTATCATTATGTAAAGAAAAACAGTTTAAGATGCATGCACATGTGGTTTTGTTGATGGATATCATTGCGTAAAAAGATCAATATAGATATCAAACATGTAACATAGCAATATTTACATACATCATATGATTATAAAAAAAATCGAGAGAGAAGGAGAATCATAACTGACCAGTTTGGTTCTTCGAAGAGCTTTTGGGGAGCACGTGCTGATAACGTGTAAAAGAAGATAATATTCTTCCCATCTATTATTCTGTAATACATAAAAAATTAATTAAATAAATGGTTAATCAATTCTTCATTTGGATGAAAGCTAAACAGTTCATAGAGGTTATAGCACATACAGTTAAAAAAACAAGATTGTTATAGCGTATACCATAAAGAACATGCATGTTGAAGCAAAAAAACCAAGCAGAAGTAGAGAAACCAAATCGTTGGAAGTTTAAAAATTGAGATTAGAAAACTTACATGTTGTGAAGCAAACCAAATTTCCAGAATTCGTTGGAGTCTGATGGAGGTGCTTACCAGATTTCCAGAATTCGTAATAGCCAAAATATTGTTTTTAGCCAAAATATATAGGAGGAAGAAGGGGCTTATTTTTGGGGCTTAATGCAAAAATTAATGCATATTAATTTCGAAATTAATGCAAAAAATTAATCAATTTGGAAAGTAATGCAAATATTAATAAATGTTGATTATTCAGTTTCCAAAAAAAAAGAATTAACTTTCTCTCCATCTCATTATGGTTTCTGGTTTCCAAAAAAAATTCCTGGTTTCATATAAAAAGAATTAGCTTTCTCTCTCTCTCTCTAGAAATTAAGTAAATATGCTTTAAATTGTAGTACATAGTGCTTAAATTGTTGTTTTTAAGAGTTTAGGGGCTTCATGCTTTATAATATAGTATAAGCAAGTGATCTTAATCATAAAACTGATAGGAATGAAACCAACTTTGTATATTAAATTTTAATTCTGAATAGATGATTCAAAGTTTCTGGTCTAAGAGGTTGGATGACCAGAGATTCATGTTGCCAAAATAAACATTAAAGCTTCCATTTTGGTTGCCTAAACTAAGAAATTATGAATCATGGTTCCTTGAAATATAAAAAATAGAGTAAATTGCAGTCTTGGTCCTTGTGATTTGTTGTTTTTCTTATTTTTGGACTCTATAAAAACTTTTTGCCAAAAAATCCTAAGATATGCAAAAGTGCTCGAATTTGGTCCCTGAAAAGTAACACCGTTAGATTGTCTCCATTAAAGCAACTCATATGACTTGCACACGAGGGCATAGTGGCCTTTTACAAACAACAAACCACAAGGACCAAAATTACAATTTACTTTTTTATTATTATACCATTTATTTAAAGCATAATAATTATAATATCTAATTAATAAATAATTATCATTTGATATAAAATAACTTATTTAATTAAATGACTAATTTTTTTACTTAGTTAATGAGTTGTTTACGTTTCGTCGACCACAATTATAATAAATAAATTTATTTTTTAACTAAATTTTATTTTTTGATTTTCCACTTTATTTTTTTTGAATAATCTATTGCAGTTGCTTCAAAAAACATTTGGTTGCTACTATCTCAAACGTCTCTAACAAAATCCATTTGCTTTAATCTTTTATCACGTTACATTATTTTGATAATCCTAGGGTAATTTATTTAAAAACTCTAAAAGAAAGTTGAATTTAATAACATGTAAATTTAGTTATAATTACTCTTTTTTTAAAGTTATTTCATATACCGTTTTAATATGCTCTAGATTTTTTTATTATATATGTTATATTTTATATAAATAATCAAAATCAAGTGATAATTGTTTATTAATTATATAATATAATTATTATGTTTTAAATAAATTGTATAATAATAAAAGAGTAAATTGTAATTTTGGTCCTTGTGGTTTGTTGTTTACATGAGGGGTTTTAACGGAGGCAACCTAACTGTGTTACTCCTCAGAGACCAAAACCAAGCATTTTGCATACCAGAGTTTTTCTTGCAATAAAAAATTTGTAAGGACCAAAAATGAGAAACAACAAACCACAAGGACAAAAATTGCAATTTACTCAAAATTGTATCATGATTTCGCAAAATTATGGTTTTTTTTTCATTTTTTTTCAAACTAAAAATGAAAACAAAGTTAGTTTCGTTTTTGAGACAATTTACCTTTGAAAAACCTTTAAACACGTTAGTGAAAAATGTCCAGATCTTTGTGTTTGACCGTCAATTTGGACAAGGATCGAAAATTAGGGATGCCTTTACTAGGCTCCATTTGGTCTTTTGACTAGATTGGTTCGATACTCGACTAGGGACAAAACCCAATCGAGACCAAGGCCAGTTGGGCCATTCTATACTTGGTTACGAACGAAACCCAACCGGTGGTTGGACTCGTGCCTTCAAATTTATCGATAAGGGCAATAATGTTATGTTTGGGAAATTACAGATGGTTCATCGAAATTCGAAAAAATATCAAGGAACTAGAATATGATCAATATTATTCATGCCTTTGATTCATTCATCGAGTTTGGTGCAATCATGCTGCCATTCCCACCATTACCACGACCACTGCCACCAATTAATATGATAATTAATTTTATCATTATATTGTACATATAATTCAAACCATAAAATATAAAAGCTCTATTAAGAATATTTCGGTCATTTATCATTATTTCATATTCCAATTCCTTTGACTGATTTTATGTTACATCCCAATCATACCAACCATATGCATGATCAAACCTTATTTAAATTTCTTCATATTCCATACTATGAACCATAAATCACCTAACTAATAAGTTAATCAACCAATTGTTAGGTAAAAGAAAAAAATGGAAAAAAGAGGCAGTATTATACAAACTCACAAGTTTCTTTGCCTTTATAAATTAAAAGTAATCCCAAAGCCCAAAACAAAATTAATCCCCAAAGACTACAACAACCTCATGTTCTTCAACATATTTGAACGTCTAACCGAAAAAAAGAACTCAACTGACGAATGTTTCAATCACCAACTTCCGCTTCTTAAATCATAATCGACATAATTAAGTTTCCGCTAATTGTGTTAAAACTCACACATGCGCACCTCAACCATCCCTTCGTTTCTCTTCGGGGAATACCAAGCTACCACTTTCCCAGATTCTAGGTACCTCATCGAGTAATTCAAGCTATATATTACATCCTCTATGTGTGGGCCCCGCCTCTCGCTCGATGAACCCAACGAAACCTTCGAATTTACCCTAAAAACAAGGGGTCCAAGAACCTGCATATACATACGTAAACAACGTCTCAAATACTATATAAAGGGGTCCAAGAACCTGCATTACAAAACTACCCATCAATTTAACACCATCAAAACAAATATAAAGGGTATATCTTTTTCCCTTTCTCTCGGGATGAAAAACTGTTTCCTTCCCTTCTCTTTCAAGAATACAAATAAAAAAAGCTTTCTTCCTTTCTTTTCGTTTCTTCACATATGTTGATAAATTTGTATGAATTTTGAAGTGGAAAGTTGTTTCATTTGACTTCAAAAGTCAAAGGGAGTAGCTAGCTACCTGCTGTTGTAGGATCAGATTTAGTTGTGGTGAAACTGAAGAAGATTTCAATGTATCTGAAAACCCTTTGGCTAAATCCAAACGAGCATCGAACCGAGTGAGGTCGCCATATTGCTTTCGAAATTTCCCTTGCTGGGCGCTAAAGCAAATCGACCCAAATAAATCCACGCCAAACGGGCTTCTCTTAGCACTCGTATTATCATCAAAGTTCTTCCCTCCAAACCAAGCCTCACAGGTACCCCCTACCATTTACAGTTAAATACTGGCATAAAAAGACCGATATGTGTGTGTGTATATATATATATATATATATATATATAAATCAAACGAATCCGGCACATCCCACGCAGAAGCAGGGCCTGGGAAAGATAGGATGTAGAAAGATAGTGCCTCTAAGCCAAAGAGTTTGGTATGCAGACAGAACAGAACAACCGTTCAGCGTTTGGTAAGACAGAACCGGACTGAATAGATAACATGACCAATTTACCGCTAATAAGTTGTTTATATATTCTATATATTTTGATTAATTATGTAATTTATTAAATTGTAATAAAATAAATATTTTTTATAATTAATATATTATTAGATAGTTTTCTTCGAGACATTAAAGTGACCTCAAAATAAAAAGTTAATTTAGATGTCAATTTTTATTTTCTCTAATTTCTATATTAATTTTACTATTAATATTTAATAATTTACATAAATTAATCAAAACATATAAACCGTATAAAAAAATATATTGAGGACATTAAAGTGAAAGTTAAAAAACATAAAATACAGTAAATAAAATTTAAACAATGAATAAGATATAAAAAGGCCTATTTGATGTTTTAGAAGAGAATTAAATTTTATTTTGAGATTATATTGGTAAAACATAAGTCTGTTCCACCTTGTTCCATGAGGTGGGGGTGGAACAGGCTTGTTCCACTTTTGTTCCAATTTGTTCCACATAAAAGTTCTGCCAAACGTGGAACAATGATCCCTATTTTATCCCGTCCTATCTTGTCTAGAGTACAGTCTCGTAAAAAGGTTTTTAAAAGGATTGATTGAGAATATATATATATATAATGTTTTTTACACTAATAGGACCGTTTACTTTCCCAATTTATGTTAGTAAACAGCCTCTAAGACCAATTTCATTGCATTTTGATACAATTTGCCATAACGAATAGTAACAAAAGCAACATAAGTCATAGATGAGAGTCGTTTCATTATAGAAGGAAGATTACCTAATATTCCAGAGATGGCAGCATGAGGTTCCTTCATACGTAAATCATAAGCCGTGTTGCGGAAAGAACCCTCGTCTTTCTTTACTAACACCAGATCCTCTTTCGTTTCAGGGTCTCTCCAAAGATCTCTACTTTTTTCATACGAAAAGGCGGCTTTTGCACAAATTCCTGGCCTCAGAGCAGCCGGAGACTGACCCTGACCCTCCACAGAGTCAACTGCCGTAAGAGAACCCGTGTTTTTATGGATGCCAAATCGATACCGTAAACCCGAATCAGATATAAGAGATAAACAACTCAAAGATATGGACTCTGGAACGTTCCAGTATCTTCCGTAGCGATCCACAAAGAGCTCGGGCCAAGCAGCTTCCAAAGTGAGATCATGATCAGGAAGCTGAACTATGAATAGAAAAAGTAGTATCACATTAGTTAAGCATACAAAGATGTAGATCACTGTATCATAACAGCATTTAAAAAATTTGTTTCCGTTTTATTTCTTAATTTATTGAATTGAAATGGCTTTTAGGGTGCGTTTGTTACATGGATAGGACAGGACAGAAGAGTGATCATTGTCCCATGTTTGGCAAGACTTTTATGTGGAACAGGCAGGAACAAGAGGCTTCCACCCCCACCCCATGGAACAAGCTGAACAGATTTATGTTTTACCAATATAACCTCAAAATAAAATCTAATTCTCTTCTAAAACATCAAATAAGCCTTTTATTTTATTTTATTCATTCTTTAAATTTTATTTAGTATTTTATGCTCTTTAAACTTCCACTTTATTGTACTCAAATATTATCTGTATATAGCTTCTATGTTTTGATTAATTTATGTAAACTATTAAATATTAATAGTAAAAATATATAGAAAATGTAAGAAAATAAAAGGAAAATACATAATTTTTTATTTTGGTGTCACATTAATCAGCTTGAAGAATCATTCTAAATAATATTTATTTTGTTATAAAAAAATATTTATTTCATTATAATTTAAGAAATTACATAATTAATCAAACTACATAAACAACTTATTAGGGGTAAATTGGTCATGTTATCGGTTCTTCCTGTTCTGTCATGCCCTGTTCTATCCTGTCTGGATACCAAACGCACCCTTACATTGAGTGATTAAATTTATAGACAAATGGAAGGAAGGTACTAAACTAGATCCTGACCATACATCTAGCAGAGATCTCAACCGTACATATGGCAAGCGGAACACGATACAAGTTTAATAATCACTTGATCTATTTTCCTCTAAACACAACTCGGTCATGGTTTAGAAAAGATGGAATCATGGAAATGAAATCTAGACTTGCCTTATGATGGACAACGGCCTTGGTGTGTCGGTTCTTCCTCTGACCATCCTTCTCTATATTTAACAATACAGAAGTTGATGAACCCAACTCCAGGCAGGAAGATGAGCCAAATGAATAAAATGACTGGTCAAAAAACTTCTTGAAAACACGTTTAAATCTAGACACTTTGGGATCAGCTCGAAAAGCTTCTGCTTTGATAGAAGATAACAACTTCCTTGGACGAATCTGCCCAACCAGTCCAACCCACCTGCACATGATATAAAAAAAACCATAATTTGATATCATAAATTGACAATTATATGTTTGGCCATTCAGAAGATATATCATTACATCATCACTTTTAGGCATGGGATCATGTGAGAATTTCCATTTTTTGGTGAGAAGTGTGAGAAGTACTTTTAAACTATTGATCACTTTTAATCAAATACCCTTCTACAGTCCCATGAATTGCGGCTTAAAAAGGAATTGATCCGGTGCGTCTTATCTCGGTGCATCTCATCCTAATGTTCGTTCATTTCTCATCCAAAGTTTAATAACTACTTCTCACGCTTCTTACCAAATTTGGCACTTCTCACCAGAACCCAAAGCATCACTTTTAATCATAGATATATGTATACATATAGTTGGAATGCGAACAAACTCACACACCCATAAGGGTCACAGAGACTCAATTGGTTCAAGCCATAGCTACATTAATCCACCTCAAACAATATGCTTATGTAAGAAATCCATGAAAGTTTTACAAATCCCCAAAAGTTAAATCCTTGTAGGGAAATTTTACGAAAAAAGAACCTTGAAAATGTATTGGAAGTATGAGCATATGTGAGAAAACTAGTTTGAGTGCATCTCTAGAGACACATCGAGTGTGCTATTCCTTACATTCTCTATGTTTCAATGTGTCTATTTCTTCCTTTTCTGTTTCTTACTATTTACTGGTCTTAGGGGCCGTTGTAAGCACTTACCGGAAAGAATCACCAACCCCTTACCCTAGTGGTTAATATTTAGGGGTTTCAAAATGGATTGTTGGTAAGTGTCTCTTACCAGGTAAGCGCTTACAAGATAAGAGTCTTCTCCCTCACTGACATATGGCATAATCATCATGAAATTTGTAACATATTCATACGATTCATGATGAATAACACGTCCATATTCATCAGAAATGTGTGATTCATGACGAATAACACTTTCATATCTATCATTAATGTGTTATTCATCCTAAAAAGGTACACAGTTCGCGGGTTCCAAATCAATTTTGGTTTCCTAGTGGAACTTCCTTCATCCTAATTGATATTTAACTTTAATACATAGAACTACTGCTACCATAAGCTGTCAATCAGGTTGTAGCGCAGTGGTTGATCGCCCTGGGTGATGTGGTGGAATATCCCATCTTCCCAGGGTTCGATCCCAGGCGTCCTCAACATTGATAAGACATCTTTAAGTTTCAAAATTGCCAGGGATTAGTCCGGGCTGTGCCTGGGATACCATTTCCATACTGCTACCATAAGCTTCATAAAATGCACTATGTATCACCATTACGAGTGCTCAAAAACCCGATCAACCCAACCCGACGTGAATAACCCAACCCGAAGCAACCCGATGTCCAATCTGAGTTGTAAAATCCTCAAATCGTATGTATTGGGTTGATATCAGGTTAGGAGAATTTGAACCCAACCCAACCCGATGAACCCGATATATATATATATATATATATATATATATAGTAAAGGCTAACATATATATGCAAATTGAGAAAAACAGTTGATGGTGATATATTTAAAATTGGAGACATCAAGTTATTTGAGCATATTTGGTTTAGACATTTTTATATGTAGTATCTATATATTGTGTGAATTATTGGTTGTATTTTAAAGACATGTTTCCTTTATTTTTATGTTTCTAATTTTGATTTTACCTTGTTTAAACACAACCCGACCAACCCGAACGGGTTGGGTTGGTTTGTGTTGTACCTTTGTTTGGGTTGGGTTGAATTGAAAATTTTTCAAACCGCCAACACTGGGTTGATGTGTCGAAATGCCTTCAACCCGATCAACCCAACCCGTGAGCACCCTTAATCACCATTAACATTGTTTACAGAAGCAATTCGAATCCACATCAAATGAAAATCGTAGATCCCATAATTGGCTTCACAAGGTCAAAATGTATCACTCCTAAAACAATCTCTCTTGGACTCACTTAATAATCACAAATTGTACACAACAACATCACAAAATAAAACCATAAGGGTTGTGGCGTAGTGGTTAAGGCCATGGGGATGTGGTGGAATATCCCATCTGCTAGGGTTCAAATCCGGAAATACACAACAATTGTGGTCCTGAGATTTAATCAGAGAGTTGATGTCTTACTGTCATAATTTGCCAACGAATTAGTCTAGACACTCTTCCAAAAAAAATACAAAATAATCAAATGGGTATTTACTCATCCAAAAAATAAAAATAAAAAATGAAATTTACCAGTTTTCTGTAGGTTGTCTGGACCAAAGAGTCTGAAGAGCTAAAGAACCGGACTCCTTTTGTGAGGAAGAAGAAAGTGGTGGAGCATAAGAGGGAACTAAACCCAACGGAAACCCTGGTCCCAAAAACCATAACTGTTCCATTCTGAAAACTTTACTCGCATTTGCTCCGTCCAACGGCACCGGCTCGCCGGGAATTGATCGAGCACTGCCGTGAAGTGTCTGTGGGGTGGCTATATTTAGGTCATAAAATGCTGCATCCATTGATGTCCTCAGATTAGCCATTGTTGTTTGTTCTTCACGAATTGGAGAAACTCGAGTTTCTTATCTGTTACTGTGTGTTTTAGGTGTGGGTTCAGAAGGGGGGTTTGGGAAATGGGGCGAAAGCTTTGTTTGTTAGCACTTAGCATGAAGAGGGTTTTGCCATTAAAAATTGGAATTTGGAAAAAGAAATTGTAAGCCCTAGTTAGCAAATAGCAATTATTTTGCATAAAAATTAAATCTTGGGCACTAGAGAGAGTATGGAAAGGTGCAGTCCCTTTTAGATTTTGATTTGGAAGTACATGAAGTTTTTGGGTAGTGTTCAACAATATGGTTTATCAAATTTAATGTCTAGTTTTAGATTTAAATCTCACTAAAAATAAAAACAAAATTGTGTTATTTTGATAATCTATACATATCTAAAAGTAAAATATGAAGCTACTTAGGTGGCATAATGAAAACATCTCCGACACATTCCTCAAAAAATTTCCAAAATGGAGAACCAAAAGTTAAATTTTCAAAAGAAAAAAAAATACATTCACCTCCATCAAATTCCCCATTTTAGAGAAACAATTATTCATTATAATATTAAAATATTTCATTCATCTATTAAAATATTATTTCTCTCTCTAATTTATTTTCAAATATTTTTATTGGTGCTTTCGCTTAGTAATCAGTTTTTGGGTTATCTCCATATTTGAAGAAAAACTTCTTCTTTCTCCATTTTGAGGATAGTTTCGGGGAAGCTGTTGGAGCAAAATTATAGCTCAAAATCCTCATATTCTCCATTTTCTCTAAAATGAAGAAGCTGTTGAAGATGCTTTGAGAAGTCTCCATTCACTCTTTTCTATATTTTCTCCTAATTTTGGATTTTTTTTAAAAAAAATAGCTCCTCATTATTGATTTTAACTTTTCATTTAAATCTAATTTTTTATATTATTTTATAATTATTTTAATTATAAAGACATGAACAAATATAATTTTTATTTACCTTATAACTTTTTCAATTTAACATCTAACTTTTTTTTTATTTTATAATTATTTTTATTTACACGTACATATCTAAAAGTAAAATATGGAGTTGCTTAGGGGCATAAAGAGAAATCTCCATTCATTTTTTTTCTATTTTCTCCTAATTTTAAGTTTCTTTTAAAAAAACCAGCTTCTCATTAAATGATTTTAACTTTTCATTTAAATCTAATTGTCTATATTATTTTATAATTATTTTTATTTACACAACATAAAGACATCAACAAATATAATTTTTATTTACCTTACAACTTTTCAATTTAACATCTATATTGATAATGGTTCTCTTGCAAAACCTCCTCGATTTAGTAGAGATAACTTTAATCTCTGGAAAAATCGAATGATGCTTTTCCTAGAAGGTGTAGATCCTACTATACCTCACTGCGTGGAAAATGGACCCTATATCCCCTACATTCTTTCTCCTGTTGTTGCGGCCACTGCTACCATTCCAGCCATTCCTGAAAGACGGCTCATCAAAGACGTCTCTCAATGGACTGAAGATGATAAGAAGAAGGTAGCCATTGATACCAAATCCAGATCAATCATATCTATGGCTCTACCTGATGAGGTCTATCATTCTGTCATGAACCTCAGATCCTCCAAATCCATGTGGGACACAATATGTGTTCAATATGAAGGTACATCTGATGTACAAGAGTCCAGAAAGATAAATCTGGTAAAACAATACAAAAGCTTCATTTGTGGTAAGAATGAAACTTTATCTGAAGTACACCAACATTTTAACGGTTTAATTATTGATCTAAAAACTGTTGGTAAGACCTACTCTAACTCTGAGATTCTGACAAAATTCGTGGATATGTCTTCCTGAAAGTTGGGACAATTATACCATGTGTCTTAAAACATCTAAGGATCTCAAATATATGACCTTAAGCACTCTTTTTGGCACTATGCTCAATCATGAGCAATCTTGTCAGCTTAAGAAGAATCTTGTAAAAGATTCAAAAAGCACACCTGTTGCTTTACCCACTCAGCGATCTTCTTTCACAATCACTGAGATGGAATCTAACTCTGATGATTCATCAGAAACTAAACAACTAAATCTAGATTTAACTGAACAGCTTAATAAATGTCATTTAAAGATCCAAGAAATCTCTAAAGTCGAAGAAAGTTTGAATGATTAGGTCTATGTAAATCAAGTGATCAACATTGAACGCGAACAAGCTATCGCTGAACTGAAAGCTGAGATAGATACTGTTGAAGGATTGTGTAAATCCTCAGCAAAGATCAAAGATAATCGGTGCTCAGATCCCTGTCAATGACAGAAGTGGTCTTGGTTTTAATGCTAACACAAAAGAACCAACCAAAGATTGTTTCATGCTTAAGTTTGGAATGTTCGTCTCCTCCATCCCTGACACCTCATCATCTCAGTACTCTTCTTCTAATACTCCTATCCCAAAAGAAAAATCTTCTTTGTGCCCCAAACTCAAAGACAAAGGAAAAACTGTTTTACAAAATCCTCAGAAGGGTACCAAAGTGCCAAAGGTGAAGAGTCTAAACCTTCAGCTACTCAACCTTCAATCTCAAAAGTTAAGATCCCTGAACATGTTCAGCGATCAACCCCAAGGATAAAGGTTGATGTGATTGTTGGTTCCCGTATTTGATTAACAAAGATTATCTTATCTATTAGTTCAAATAAGATGTGTTGCGGAAGCGTATTTGAAGAACTAACAGATATGTTTATATGGAAAAAGCACAAAATACCAAATAAACAGTATATGAAAAACAGATGAATATCTCAAAGTTTACTGTATTTGATGAAGAACACTAAGAACAGATTTGACGATAATTGTGTGCTAGAGTTTTTGTGTGTTAGTTGTTTTCTGATGTTGGCTGGTAAGGAAGAACTCAACATGAGTCTTCCTTTTATACTACTATAAAAGAACTATTCTAGACAAAAGGACTATTGCTACAGGAAAGAAGGGATGGCATGAACAGTTGGAAATCTGCATGCATTAAATGAGCTAATATCAACTTGCAAGGATTCCTATCAGAGTTTGACACGTGTTTGTTGTCGGACCATGCCTTGTACAAGTTGATAAACGGACCCTGGAACAGTAGCAAGATATTTCTGTAACAGTGGTAAGATATTTCTGCAACAGTGGCAAGATATTAAAATATCTTCCAAGTCTTCAATCTGAACCGCAGAGGCTCTGTCAAGGGTGGCAGAGGTTCTGTGGCTCGGTCCTTGGTGAGCATTCTTCTGTAGATCCTTCTTTGGTCCTTTGTGAGTAGTCTTCTGTAGATTCTTCTTGGGACTTGGTGTTCCTTGAATGATCTTGTTTGCTTCGGCAGAGCTTCTGTGGAACACTGCAGAGCTTCTGTGGAACTCTTTCATACTTGGCCTATTTTTCAATACTTCTAATATTATGAATATTTGGAGCTAACAATCTCCCCCTAAGTATTGAAAAATGAAAATTTGACTTTATGCATAATTTAGGCTAAGTAAAGTAGACAGAGGTCAAACAATACCTCTAAAGATTCATTTCATTTCTTTTTAACTATTACAGAGATATGTAAAAGAGATTTAGACATTTGCATCTTTGAAGTCATTGAAACTTCTGTTGTTGAATCCTACTTCTCTGAGCTCGTGATAGAATTTGATGCAGAGTTCTCTTAAGCCAATTGTAGCATCTATTTCTCTGATCATTCTTTCTGCTGATTCTTGATCCATAAGCTCGGTACCTCTGTTCTCTTCTAAGATTGATCTGAACTTGTTCAGAGTACTGGTTGCATACTTCTGACAGTCCATTTCCACAAAAAGTCTTACTTGACCAGCAGGATCCTTATACACTAACCCGTACCTTGGTGTTGTTATGATTGAGTTGGGTATTATAGAAGGTGGGCAGTGATCCTCTGGTGGTCTCAGACTCAGGTTTCTGACTCCAAGATCTCTTCCCAGTTGAAAGTCTATCATGCTATACAGCAGAAGCTTTTCTCTCATCGTTTTCCTGAATACTTGATAAGCCCTTCTGTTAGCATCGTTGTCGAATTTTTCTGTCGTCCAAAGTAGAAGATCTGGCAGATCGTAGGGGTTTAAGTTCCTTATATCTGCATCTGAAAATTGATTTTCGGACCTGTTCTCCCTTTTGACTTTGTAGATGTTGTACCTGATCTTTGGAAAGGTTCTCGTTTGAGAGAATTTGCAGTAAATTACCTTTTCAATTTTGGACTCTGAGAAGACTTCTGCCCTTGCTTTTGGCTTTGTTCTGGTGAAGGTGTTGTCAAGGTCAGCTCTGAGTTGAGGATCTTCAATGTGTGGCGGAGGATTGTTCTGATATTGTTGTCTGTAAAGATACCTATACACCACCTCTTCCATTTCTGCATGTCGTGTAGTTGGTGGTGGTATTGGTCTTCGCAGAGCATCCATTTTTCGTTTTATCTCTGCAACCCTACCCTCTGTTGCTTTTGCTTTTGGATCAAGGATCGGAATTTCTGACAGAGGATCTGAAATGAATGCCCAATCTTCTTCAGGTTTAGGAGTGACAAAGGCATCGAATGAGCTCTTCATCAACTTCTCTGTCGTCTGAGGCATTGGCTTTTTCTTCTTTGGTTCTTTTGTCATGATACCCTTTCCTTTATCTTTCGTTTGGGAAGGCTCAGAACCTGTTGTCTGCTTTGGACTCTGTGGGATTGCTTCTGTTGGTTTGGGTGTTGAGGTCTCTGTTGGTATGATGGGGATTGCCTCTGTAGTTTTTGACTTTTCAGTTTCTGAGGACTTTGGTGGGGATGGTTCTGTTGGTTTGATTGGGGATTTGGGTTCTGTAGATGTTTCTTCTGTGAGCTCGGTTGTGGTTTGTGGAGAGATATCAAAACGTTTTGCAGCTCTGAAAGCAGATATGAACTCCATTCTCTTTAGGACATAAGTAGCAGAACGTTTTGAGCTTTTTGGTTTGTGGGCAATGGATTTTCTTCTTGGGTGTGTTTTGGGTTGTGATTTTAGTGGAGAATGGGGAAGTTCTTCTGAGGATGAAGAAGTCAGGATTTGAACTTCAAGGACATCTTTTTCAAGGACAGAGGTGGTTTCCACAGAGGCTGGTGTTTCCTCTGTGGGTCTCTGTTGAGTTTCCTGAGTTTGGGTTTGGGTTGGGGGTGCTGATGAAATTGGTACTGCTGATATTGGAGGACTGCTTGTAGCTGTTTCCCTTTATTTCTCCCCTTGTTTCCCCCCCTCAGGATGATCTGATAGACCATGATGGTCATCATCAGAGTCATCCTGATTTATCTCTGTCGTACCCTCTGCCTTGCATGATGTACCTGATTTCTTTGGAGGTACAGCCCCTGCAGCTATCATTTTCGCGCACAAGTCATCACAGAGGCCTAGCAGAGTTTCAACTTCTGCTTCTGTGTTGAAGCGCATTTTGCCGACGCTAGCTTGAAATTCTCTGACGTAGTTCGCGTTGGTAGATGTGAAGGCTCTGATGAACTCTGTCATTTGATCAAGGATTCCTTGTCCAAGTTCTGTGAGTTGCACTCTTGTCATGTAGTCAGAAGGCTTCATGGCTTGAGTGTTCTGTAGTGTTTGCTCTTGAACTTCTTCCAAGGCCTTCTTTAGGTCTTCTGGTGTAAGGCCCTTAGAAGTAGATGATTGATCTTTGAATTTTTGTAGGAAGGACTTGACAGAGTCATTGAATGCAGATGTTGCGGCTTTTTCAAGGTCAGTTGCGGCAGAGGTGGCAGTGTTTATTGCAGTGGACTTCATCTCTGCTATGGCATTTTGTACCTCTGTGGACAAATTGTCCATTTTGGTATTCAGTTTGGAGATGGCCGTCGATGTTGTTTCTGCAAAAGATTTGAAAGAGCTTTTCAACTCTTTCAATGTTTGGTTCACAGAGGTGACAAGGGTTTGGAACTCACCCCTTGATACGTGTGAACTCGTGGTAACCTCTGGAGGAACACATTCATCTCCAGAGTTTGTCCTTGTTCCTTGGACACCTTCATTCACCCTTGTTTGTACGTTGAGGGTGGAAGGATTTCCTTCTGATACTCGAGGAGAAACTTGAGTTTCAACCTCTACAGAAGTTCTGTGAAGGTCAGAGTCCAAATCCACTCCAGAGGTGGGCATTGGAATGTCCTTCTGTTGACTTGGAGACTTGTCTAGAGTCTCTTCGTCATTGTGCTCTCTACTCCCCTCTGAAAGGAGGTTTGGCCCTATCGTTGTGTGCGTGGCAGAGGAAACGAATTCCTCTGCTAGGATGTCAGGTGTGATTTGGGGCAATAAATCACGAACTATGGGTGAGTCCTTTCGAGAGGACTCCCCAGGAATGGTTTCCCCGGTTATATTAAGCACAGAGGTTGAAAGAGTAACCTCTGGCTGGCTGGGTGGGGTTGGGATTGAGCTGTGCTGCTCTTTTTCAATGATACCTTCTGCCGCTAGACCGGCGGTATCAGAAATGTGGGTTGCACTGGGAGGGGGTTGTGGATGTGTGCCTTCTACTTCTGCGACATCTTTTGCTGTAGAACCCTCTGTGGTTTCTACCCTAACTTCTTCCTCTCTTGCAATTTCTATGATTACCTCTTCTTCTTCAGTTTCCTCTATAGTCACTTCTGCTTCTGCTTCTGCTCTTAAGGAATCATATAGAGAATGAGATCCTATGAGTTGTCGAACATGAGGGTGCATAGGTTGAGCCTCTGTAGACTGATCCAATGGTTCTACGACCCATCCTGATGGATCCAAGGTGTGAGCAATGTCGAGATTGTTGAGGAAGGTATTAAAATCTCCCTGTTGATCTGCATAGATTATTGGGGAGGGAGGTTAAAGAGGCATAGTTTGATCTTCCTCTTCTTGTTCGACTTCCTCTATTATAACCTGCAGAGGTGATCTTGGTTTCTTCTTCTATTGACTTTCTCTTCTTTGGCTTAGGAGCTCCCTCTTCTGTGGATTTGGTTTTCCTTTTCTTTTGTTTTGGAGGGGAGGGAGGTGCAGAAGATCTTGTTTCTGCAGCTAGTGGTGGAGAAGAGTGTTGAGCTGCAGAGGTTGTAGTTTCCTCTGTGGTTTTCCTTTTCTTGCTCTTCTTTTTTGGTGTTGCTGCAGAGGTTTTTCTTTTGGGAGAAGAGGGGTAAATGTTCTCTCTTTGGGCTTTGAAACGGTCTTGTACTGAATAATGTTTCTCTAAAGCTCTAGCCCGTTCTTCTTCTGTCATCCTCTCTACTACATCTACACCTAAGGGGGCTCCTAGACGCGGGGGTGTCACAGGACTTGGTTCTGGAGTCCTGTGGACGCGTATATAGTCTAATTTCCTATCTTCATCTGTTGCATATGACAGAAGGTTCTTCGACAGAGGTCTGCAGTGGGGGTAGTTGTCTTCATGCTCTGTAGGAACGTTTTTGTTCATGGGATAGAGTTTTACTGTTGGCCCTTCCATTGGCCATTTCTGCAGAAGAAGCAGAGGCTCGAGTAAAACTCCCATTATCCTTTGGTATTGCAGAGGTGGAAGATATCCTGGTGTATGTTGTTTGGCTTTCTGGGTTGCAATCTTTCTGTCGATCGTATTTATCATCTCCTGCATCATGATGGTGGCATAATCGAGTGGAAGATCATAATAGATCCCATACATGATGGTCAGGATCTGATGTGAGCTTTGGTCAGGGCTACCGGTTTTCCCTGTGAGGCAACGATTTAAGATGGAGAAGAGGGTATTCCACAGAGGTGGTAGTCTGCCTCTGTGGAAATCATTTCGTTTCCTTAGGGTTGTGTTATAGCCTAACATTTCTACAAATCGACAGAGCTCCTCGTCCGTAGGAACCTCAGCATATTTCTTTATTCCAAGAAGACCTCTGGTTGGCAGGTTGAACTCCAGTGAGAACATGGTTCTGTTGAACATGAGTTCTAGGTACTCAGACTTGTCTGGCTTTGAAATATAGCCCTTTATCAGAGAATCATCTGAATCAAATCGGCAACTTTGCCAAAATTGATTTAGATATCGTGCAGGGATTTTGGTTGGGGTTTTGGAAAGGAAGGGGTATAGGATATGATTTGTCATAATGTTTAGGAGTAGAGCATGGGCTTCGCCGAAGGCTGTTGGTGAGGGCACAAGGTAGCAGTTGTTGGACTTTAAAGGAAGAACATCCTCAAAATGTCCTTTGTTCAGAAAACGTTGAAGGTTGGTGGTTGGTGCAAAGTTTGCAGAGTCGCCGGAGTTTTCTGTTTCAGCATTTATGGCGATGTTAGGGTTTTGGGAGTGCTCTGAATGCACTGGGGAGTGTTGAGGAGAGTTCGCCGGAGAGTTTTGAGCAGCGTGGGAACTGGAAGCCATATTTGCAAAGTAAAGTGAAGATTTGAGAATAGTTGCAGGTTCGCCGGAGAAGAAAGTGAGTAAAGTTTTTGTGAGGAAAGGTAACTTGGGTTTTATACTGAGTATGTAGCTGTAGAATCTGAAAGGGTTAATATTTTGAGGTAAATAATATTTTGGGGTCCGCACTAACTTTCCATAGGAACGTTGTGAAACCCAGAATCTAGCAGAGATATTTAGAGAGAAAATCTAGAGTGCACAAGTCATCCATGTATTGATCTTTTGAGTAAAAATGACAAATGCAACAAAAATGTTACAAGTGATTTCTAACTTGTTGATTGTTAATTATTGTCTAACTAGACATGCCTATTTATACCCATAACATACAAGGTATAAGGGCATTCACAATACTGCATAGACTCATACAGTACATTGACTTTACAGTAAATCTTGAATACAACAATGCTCTAACAATCTCCCCCTTTGGATTCCAGATTTAAAAAAAATATGACAGCAGTTTTCAGCTCTTTGTAAAGTCAATCTTCTCCAACAGACACTTTGTCAAACCATCTTCAAGTCTTGTATATGAAAAACAGATCTTTGCAACTTTATCAGCCTTTGACAAACTTGGAACAAGAAGGATGCGAAACCATCAGATCTCGGACCAAGAAGGATGCGAAATCATCTATATTGTTGAACTTTTAGGTGTAAGCATATTCCGAGACGCTCAGAACTAAGATGACCAAATTCAGCAACATTTCAGACTTCACATGATCCGAAACCAATGATTTCTTGAACTTAGTATCTTCATCTCTTTGATCTTGAATTATCTTCGACATGAAATTGAATTAAACATTTCTCCCCCTTTTTCGATGATAGTGAGCATCATAATCATCGAAAACCTTTTTCAATTTCAGTCGCGTCTCTGAGTATCACTAACAATCTCCTCCTTAATGAATGACCTTGCTCCCCCTCAAAATAAGAATTCTGGAGCAATTTGTTTTCTCCCCCTGAAAGTATGCATATATTTTATAAAAAAATTCATTTCAAATGCATAGCTTTAATGAAAACATTTATACAAGGAAAAATAAAATTCATTGAACTACATTTTATAACAACTAACATTTGATCATTTGAAAGCTTTACAAAAGAAATCCAACTTAATGAAATTTAACAGATATTTCAATCAAATTAAATCAAATGCATGTGTTTGGATTCAAAAACAAGACATCATTGCATATCAAGTTACAAACGTTCAGTTTCAACCCCTTTATTAAATCTATTTGGTGTGCTAACATGCGAAATATGATCAGCTACAAGCATATGCAGTTCAGAAACATATAAGAATACTTTCCTCTTATTCACACTATTTGTCCAAAATCAGAATTTTCACAAATTTACAGGTTTATCGCGACTTTGTATTTTCCCAAGTTTCAAGAGATGTGTGCTCACAGGCATCTTTCATATTGTGCTCATTGGCATCTTATACTTTGTGCACATTGGCATCTTGTAATCAAAGAGTTTAGTAAGAATAAGATACACCGTAAACATGACTTTCTTTCTGGTTCTATAGCAGGATTTGAGCCAGCCAATCCCAGACCAGTTGGCCTTAGGGGCTAGGTGTCGAGCACCCCTTGGAACTTACTTTCCCAAACCAGAAAGGCCACATCGATATATCTTAAACCCATTTGTACCAGTAGAACATGGCTTTCTATCTGGTTCTATAGCAGGATTTGGGTCAGCCGATCCCAGACCAGTTGATCTTAGGGACTAGGTGTCTAGCACCCCTTAGGACTTACTCTCCCAAACCAGAAAGGCCACATGCACAAACTTTCAAACTAAATGATTTGTATTTGTTTATTTGATGCATCGCAATCACTTTGTTCTAAAAACATAGTGCTTCTCCCGTATTTTCATTTCCATCCATCATTCTAACAAATAGGCTTTTTGAGCATTATATTCTATATAAGTCCGAATTTACATGACTTTGAGCATTCAACATAATTTCATTCATGTTTTGCTGACCTTTCGATTTATGTCAGGAGTGAAAGATGAAACAAATGTAACTCATATAATACAAAAATACTTGTAAAATCACCCTTGACACACATTTTATTCATTGAATGAAAAATTAAAAAAAATCATCTCATTGAATTATATTTGTGAAGTTTCAAACTTTCAAAGCAGTTGAAATAAAATATAATCAATGTTACCTTTCACCACTTGTTCCTTGAAACAGAAAGATGTAACAGTTAAGGATATCACCTGAGAAGTATGAGTTCTAAACTGATTTGTTTAGAAGTCTTAGACTTTGAAGTACGGGTCCTGAACTGAATTGTTCAGAAGCCATAGTCATTGAAGCACGGGTTTTGAACTGATATGTTCAAAAACCTAAAACGTTGAAGCACGGGTCCTGAACTGATGTATTCAGAAACCAATAATTTTGCTCTCCCTTAATGGCACAAGTACTCTTCTTAAAAAAATTCACCGCTTCTCTTCTGTTTTCAGTCATGTGTGTGGTATATATATTTCCAAATCAGCACAACACATGATGAACCTACAAAACAGATTAAGTAGATTTTGGTACCCAATGGCACTTGGGTCCTAGTGTGTTAGGTGTAGATTTCTTAAAAGGAATACTGTAAGTAACGTACCAATAAGAAGTATGATTTTTATGCACAAAATCATTTGAACCACAATAGGAACAACAAATTTTCTTATGTGCCAACCTAATTAGATGATTTACAGAATGAATAGGATTAGGTTGAACAAAAGATTTACCATTCAGCGCATTGTTCTTTTTGGCATTTGTTGTGGAGACAAATGATTTTGGCACATCTTTCTTTGGAACTGTTGTGCCTTTGACTCTCCATTCCATCTTCACCTTCTTGAAGACTGGAACTTTCTCAGGATTGGAAGTATTAACTTTAGGCACATTTATTTTATTATCTGATTTATCAAACGTAGAATTATAGAAGAGATTTGTTGAACGAATCGGATCTTTTGAGAAATCAGTTGATCTATTAAATTGTTTAGAAGGAATGTTTTTAAAACTTGAACTTGAAGCAGTTTTAAAAGAACATTCAGTGTCATTTGTATTAACAAATGGAGTCTGAAAGATAGTATCAAGACTAGTCTGCTTTGAGACATCAAATTTAAAGATGACGTCTTCAAGTTCCTTAACTTTGTTTATCAAAACATTCTTCTCTTTAAAAGTTAGATCAAATTTCTTTTGGAGATCAGATTTGATCAATTGATCCTTCATAATATTAGCTGATAAACCAGATAATCTTTTGGTAAGATTAAGAATCGCATTTTCAAAATATTCGCGTTCTGATTCAAAATCTTTTTCCAAGAATTTTCTTTTATCAGTTATCTCTTTGAAAATTTCCATATTTTTCTTTTTAAGGACTTTAGTTTCCTTTTCAAAGAGATTTTTCTTTTCCGCAAAATCTTTCTTTCCTTTTCCAAAAGATTTTCTAAATCAGAGATTTTCACGGAAAGTTCAGAACTTTTGATCTCAAATGATTTTCGTTCAGTGTCAAAAATAGCTCTTTCTTTTTCGAGCTTCTCTTTTTCAAAAAATAAAACTTTCTCAAAGTCAGAAACTTGTTTTGAAAGTTTTATACAATTAAGTTCAATTACTTCCTTTTCTTTAAGAATCTTCTCTCTCTTGTCTTCAATGCTCTTCAGATCAGCATTTTCTTTTTGAAGAGTTGTTACTTTCTCTTGAAGTTTCTCGATTTGATCGTGCAGACTTGAGTTGTCTTTGTCTTTCTTTGTTTCAAGACCTGCAATATATACTTCAAGATCAGTAATTCTTTTAGTAAGTTTAGCATTTGAAGATGAAAAGTCTAAAATCTGTCTCTTTAGATCAACATTTTCTTCCTCCAATGCTTTATTTAAATCAGAAAATGAAGAACTTGAAGCAACATCTTTAGCAATATATTGTTTCAAACTTTCATTATTTGAGTTAACAAAAATTTGAGGAGTTGGAGGAATCTCCTCTATAATCCTTTGCTTCAAACTCATCTTTAAAATTGCTAGAAATTGATCGTTCAGAAGATCAAGCAGATAGTGTATGAAATACACTGTAGAAAAAAATTTATATAAAACTTTTTCTTGAAACACTCTTACAGTGTATAAAATACACTATAGAAAAAACTTCGGGATAAATTTTTTTCTCAAAACACTCTTATAGTGTATAAAATACACTATAGAAAAACGTTTTTTTAATCAACAAGAATTCGAATGTATAAGGATTCGAAACCAATGAATTCGGACGCTGAAGGATTCGAAACCCTTGGTTTCGAACGCTGAAGGATTCGAAACCCTTGGTTTCGGACGAAGAAGGATTCGAAATCCCTTGGTTTCGAACGTAGAAGGATTCGAAACCCCTTGGTTTCGGACGTAGAAGGATTCGAAATCCCTTGGTTTCGAACGTAGAAGGATTCGAAACCCCTTGGTTTCGGACGTAGAAGGATTCGAAACCCTTGGTTTCGGACGAAGAAGGATTCGAAACCCCTTGGTTTCGGACGAAACTCGATCCGAAACCTTCACTTAAATACTTCAAAAAGCTTGAATGGTGCGAAATCCGTATGAATGGTCCGAAACCCTCAAGAATGATCCGAAACCTTCACTTCGAACTCGAAAATCACAAATTCAACCATAACTTTCTCAATTCTTGATCAAATATCACGAAATTTGTACTGGTTTGCTCGAAATCAAAATCCACACACTCTCTTAGTTAATCACAAGTTCTAATTCGATCAGTTTAATCGAATTAAAGTCCAAAACAGTGAATTAGGGTTTTCTAACAAAGTTTCAAAGAAATGGTCAAATATGATGATTCTTTGCAGTATTTGATGATAATCCAAGAGTTAATGTTGTTCAGATTTCAATTCCGAGTTCAGTGATGCCAAGAATTGATCCAAGAAGTCAAAAATCAAAGTCTGAATAAAAAGTGATCAGATGAACAGTAAAGCATGCATGGTCCGAAATCTGTATGAACAGTGTAAAAATTCTTCAATTTGGATCTAGATCTACTTGAATCTCCTGTTTAAGCTCTGATACCAAATGTGAAACCCAGAATCTAGCAGAGATATTTAGAGAGAAAATCTAGAGTGCACAAGTCATCCATGTATTGATCGTTTGAGTAAAAATGACAAATGCAACAAAAATGTTACAAGTGATTTCTAACTTGTTGATTGTTAATTATTGTCTAACTAGACATGCCTATTTATACCCATAACATACAAGGTATAAGGGCATTCACAATACTGCATAGACTCATACAGTACATTGACTTTACAGTAAATCTTGAATACAACAATGCTCTAACAAACGTGTTGCATGTAGGTCCAATGAAAAGATGACACGTCCTCTGTGTCAGTTATGACGAGACGTCGTGGGCGGACTTATTAAATGCTAGGCGCGTGGGCCTCTTTACCTCCACATGATTCTCACTCGCAGAAAAGTTACCGTTACTTGTTTACAGAAATGCCCAAAGTAAAAACTGACAGAGGCTCTGTGATTTGAAAACTTTGTTTTTCTTGCCTCTGTAGGTTGTACTTTCACAAAAAAATGTTGAAAAGTCCATGGAGAGGATCGATAAATTATTAGCATAAAATTTCCTTTACAGAGGTTTTTGGACCTCTGTTAGAGCCAGCAGAGGCTCCGAGACAAGAAATTTCTCATATTTAATAATTTATAAACATTTTTGATCATCCAAGTTTTTGATTGTTTTTAACAATGTTTTTAGGACCTATTTGAAAGCTGGTGTCCTAGAAAATTGTTTTTGAAAAAGGTTTTGTGCAGCAAAAAGTCTTTTAAAACATGTGTTGGTCTACAGAAGTTCTTTCTTGTGGAGAGAACTCTGTAACCGATGACTTCTTTTGCAGTGTTTGTATGCGATGATTGACAGAGTTTCCAAGAATTTTTGATTTAAGATCGGAGCTTCTGCCTGCAGAACCTCTGTTGGACTCAACAGAGGCTCTGTGACCTTAAATTTCTAATAATGAAAAACTTAATATTCTTTTTGATCAAATTTTATTTGGAATGTGTTTAATAATGTTTCTAGAATATTTTTAGAAATTTGTGTCCTAGAAAATTATTTTCAAAAAGAATTTGTTCGAGATACTAACCTTTTTGTTCTTCTTTGTCCGACAATGTTCTTTTCTTCTGTTGTTGTCATCTCTTCCTCTGCTCCCCCTTGACTTATAAATGTCTGTAGATTAAGCAAGGTTTCCTTTTGCTCCCCCTTGATCTAATCAACCTCTGTAGATTAAGTTTGTTCTCCTCTGCTCCCCCTTGACCTATGCTTGGTTCAAATAATCAGAAGTAAATGTATATTACATAGGTCGTGTCTCAGAGGTTCTGTAAGGATCGTCAGAGGTTCTGAGGAGACTTATAGAAGCTCTTTTGTTTTCAGAAAAGAGATTTTAGAATTTACATACAAAAGTAAATTATTTAAAATAAAAAAATAATAATTTACAAAGTAATTTGTACAACAATTTAAAATTGAAGATAAGATACTTATAGAGATTAAGTCATATTTATCATTCCTAATTTACCCACCAAATAAAGGAATCTTTTCTCATCAAGTGCCTTGGTGAATAAATCAGCAAGCTGAAATTCTGTTGGTACAAAATGCATTTCGATGGTTTGATTTTCAACATGATATTTCAGAAAGTGATACCTGATGTCTATGTGCTTTGTCTTTGAATGCTGTACTGGATTTGCAGAGATGGCAATTGCACTTTTGGAATCACAGAAGATGGGGATTTTGCAGATGATGTGACCAAAGTCTTTCAGCTGAGTTTTCATCCACAGAATTTGAGAGCAACAGCTAGCAGCAACAACGTATTCAGCTTCTGCCATAGATGTTGAGACACAATTCTGTTTCTTTGAAGTCCAACTTACTAATTTCCCACCTAGGAATTGACAACTCCCAGAGGTACTCTTTCTGTCGAGTTTACATCCTCCATAATCTGAATCTGTGTATGCCTTTAGTCCAAAACCAGAGTTCTGTGGATACCAGAGGCCAAGATTTTTGGTCCCTCTGAGGTATCTAAAGATTCTCTTTACAGCAATATAATGTGACTTTTTAGGATTAGCTTGATATCTTGCACAGAGACATGTGGCATGCATTATGTCAGGTCTACTAGCCGTTAAGTTTAATAAAGACCCAATCATTCCTCTGTAAAGCGTGCACTCGACAGAGATGCCATTTGGATCTGAAAAAAGTTTATTTCCAGTGGCCATTGGGGTTTTCATGACAGAGGCATCAGAGAGGCTGTATTTTTCAAGTATGTCAGAGACATATTTTGATTGGTTTATGAAAATTCCTTCTGATGTTTGTTTGACTTGAAGTCCGAGGAAAAAGGTTAATTCTCCCATCATACTCATTTCAAACTCACTTTGCATGAGTTTTTCAAAGTCTTTGCATTTTTGTGCATTAGTAGACCCAAAAATAATGTCATCTACATATATTTGTTCAAGAATAAGCTCATTTCCTTTCCTTTAAAGAATAGAGTTGTATCAGTGGTACCTCTTTTGTAGTCGTTATTGAGAAGAAAAGTGGAAAGTCTTTCGTACCATGCTCTTGGAGCCTGTTTCAGTCCATATAGAGCTTTGTTGAGGTAATAGACATACCTTGGGTACTTTGAGCTTTCAAATCCTGGTGGTTGTTGGACGTATACTTCTTCTTGAACCATTGAGAAAGGCAGATTTTACATTCATTTGATATACTTTAAAACCTCTGTGGGCTGCGAAGGCTAAGAAAATTCTTATTGCTTCGAGCCGTGCAACAGGGGCAAAAGTTTCATCGTAATCGATGCCCTCTTCTTGGCGATATCCCTTGGCCACCAGTCTTGCTTTATTTCGAATGATCACTCCATCTTCATCCTTTTTGTTTCTGAAAACCCACTTAGTCCCTATGGCCTGTTTCCCTCGTGGCAGAGGTACTAGAGTCCAGACTTTGTTTCGCTCAAATTGCAGAAGCTCTTCTTGCATAGCATCCACCCAGTTTGGGTCGTCCAGGGCCTCAGAATTTTTTTTCGGTTCGATCACACTAATAAAGTTGGTAAAGAAACAAAATTTTGCAGAAGCTGATCTTGTTTTTACCTTATCAGTGGGATTACCGATGATTTGGCTTGAAGGATAGATTTTTGTCCATTGAGTAGTTCGTGGAAGATGATCATTTGAGTCATCAAGTTGAACTTCTGTGGTTGAAGTGGTTGATGGTTCAGCTTCTGTAGGAATGGGTATCACAGTTGGAATTTCCTTCTCTGTAGGTATTGTGATTTCATCTTCACTTCCCTCTGGTGTTTCTTCTGGTGTTGCTTCCTCTGTTGGATTTGTTAGTATTTGGATAACCTCTGTCGCAGAATCTTTTGTCGTCGTTTCTTCTGTTAGATTTTCAGTACCTGTAGTAGTTGTAGAAGAGGATGAGGGATTAAATGGATCAGACAGAGAGATACTTACTTCATTTACAGAAGGTGATTCTGCAGAGGTGCTGTTTGTTCTAGCAGAGGAATCGATATCGTCGTTGAATATCTCTTGAAATAGAAGATCTAAATCTTTATTTGTTTTTGAGATGCCAGAGGATTCCTTGTTTTGCCCGAGTTCCGAACTGAGTTGTTCAGAAGTCTTTTGGAATGAGTCATCAAAGGACACATTGATGCTTTCTACTATCATGCGCGACTTCAGAAGGTAGACTCTGTAGGCTTTGGAAGCGGCAGAGTACCCGATGAACTTGCCTTGGTCAGCCTTTTCTTCAAACTTTCCTCTTGAGTCTCTGTCGTTTAAGACAAAGCATTTGCATCCAAACACATGGAGAAACTTGATGTTTGGTCGCCGTTTGTTGATCAATTCATAAGGAGTTTTGATGTGTCTTTTCACGATTGTTGAACGATTTTGGGTATAGCAAGCAGTTGAAATTTCTTCTGCCCAAAAGGTCATTGGTAATCCACATGCAGAAAGCATGGTTCTTGCAGCCTCCACTAGCGTGCGGTTCTTTCGTTCGACCATGCCATTCTGTTGTGGGGTGCGAGCGGCAGAGAAGTTCTGGGATATTCCTTCTTTTGTGAGATAGGCTTCAATGACAGAGTTTTTGAATTATGTGCCATTGTCACTTCGTAACTTCAGAATTCTGCACTCATAAAGAACTTGGATTCTTTTCATTAGATTAATCAGGATGCATGGAACATCTGACTTCTTTCTGATAAATTCAACCCATGTAAATCGAGAATACTCATCAATTAAGACAAGTATATATTTCTTGCCACCTAGGCTTTGTATAGCGATTGGACCGCAGAGGTCAACGTGAAGCATGTACAGAGGCCTAGGACAAGACACATTAGTTTTGCCTCTGTGGGAAGCTCTTTTGAGTTTTCCCATTTCACAGGCAGAGCATAAATGATCCTTATTAAATTTAACATTTGGTAAACCTTTGACTAGTTCAAGTTTTACCAGTTTATCTAGAGTATGAAAGTTTAAGTGACAGAACCTGTTGTGCCATAGCCAGGCTTCTTCACTTTTGCTTGCAACAAGACAAATGTTGTCCTTGTTTTTGGCATTGAAGTTCATTAGATACAGATCACCTTTTCTTTTGGCTCGCAGAAGTTCAATTCCGGTGTCTTCACTTAGTAGAGAGCAGAATGTTCTTTTGAACAGTACATCGAATCCTGTGTCACAAAGTTGGCTTATACTGAGTAGGTTGTGTTTTAGGCCATCCACATATGCAACTTTGTGTACGGTGATATTCTCTTTCTTTATGACTCCATAGCCTTTAATATGCCCCTTTTTGTTGTCTCCAAAAGTTACTGATCCACCATCTTGTTTTTCTTGGTACGTGGATAGAAGACTTCTGTTGCCAGTCATGTGCCTCGAGCATCCGGAGTCTAGATACCATATTGGGACATACTGCTTCTGCAAGACACTCATAGAGTTTTAGGTACCCATATCCATATGGGTCCAGTTTCGTCAGAATTTTTCAAGTTTGCCTTAGCATTCTTGAAATACATTTTATCTTTTGTCGAAGAATCAGTTTGTTTCTCTTTAATATTTGATTTAGGTGCAGAGAGAAAACAATTTGAACTACAGAAATGATTATTCAATTTGAACATTAGATCAAAGCAATGACAGTATGGAATATCAGAAGTGATTTGCTTGAAATTTTCATTGAAAGCTTTAAACTGGGCCACAGAGGCATTACATTCTATTCTAGCATATGGCTTCCTATTACAAGAAGATTTATGTAGATTAGATTGTTGGCAAAAATCTTTGTTTGTAGCAGCCTTCTGTGAGTCCCTTCTGTGGTGAACTTCTGTTGATTTCACTGTCACAGATGAAAAAGATTTGTTAGGTTTTGTCCATTTACCCTTTTGTTGCCATGTTGGTTTCTCTTTTATTTTTAAGGGTTTTAAAAACTTTGAATTTTTTGGATTTTGAGTGGACAACTTCTTTTGTTTGAAATTTTCAAGTTCAATGGAGGTTTTGGCTTGTATGCACATATCCAAAAAGTCTGGACAGATAGGAATTCCAGTGATTTTCTCTTTTGGAGAAATAGTTCTGTTAAGAACTTCAGAGGTTTGTTTAATAACTTTTGTGTCACAAGGAATCTTTTCTATTTTGTCAGTCTCTGAGTCGTCAGATGATGAATCGTCCTCATATACAGAGGTTGAGTCATCAATATATCTTTCGACAGAGGCTGGACTTTCAGAGCATGTGTCATACTTGCTTTCTTTATCTGAAAAATTATTTTCTAAGTCAACAGAGGTGTCTGACAAGATCTCTTCAGAGAGTTTTTGATCTACAGAAGGTGTATATAGATTTTTCAACATATCTATTTTCCCAATTTCCATTATATCTTTTTCAGTTATATTTCTTAGTTTTTCTTCTGAAAAGTTTGGTTTGAACTCAAGTGCTTCTGCAGATAATTTCTTTTCAGAATCTATTGTGCAGACAAAAGCAACTTGAGTTTGAGTCTTTGGTTTACCAAACTTAAAGATTCCTATCTGATCTTGAGTTTTCAGATATCTCTTTGGTTTGGATCCTCTTTTGACAGAGGTTGAAGGTGATAAGTCTGTGTTTTCAAACCACACATTTATCATCTTCATGGGTTTCCTTAAGTGAGGTTCCCCAGAGACTTTTACTCTCTTACTTACAGAGATTAAGTTTGGAAAATTAGGTTTGTTGACTTTTCCTAAAGTAAATAGAGATGACAGAGGTTTATTCTTTTTGTTTTCTGTACCTTGACTAATATCACTGTACCCAATACCTCGCCTTCCTATTTGAGTATTTATTTTCTCATACACCTTTTGAGCATCACGATAATTTTTAATTAAAACATCTCTTCTAAGTAGATCTTGCCAAAGAACTTCTCTTTCCTTTTGAAAATATTCCTTAAGAGCTAAAATGTTAAGTCCGTCGCTCTCAGAATCTGAAAGTTCTTTTGTTTTGGATTTTAAAGATGTATTTAATTCAGAAATTTTCTCTTTTAAAGGAAATAGATTTTTGTTCCAGTGTGCTTCTAATTCTTCCTTTTCTTTGAAAATCTTTGCTTTTTCTTCAGTGAGAAGTCTAGCTTCTCTTTCATAAAAGGTGAGCTTTTTCTGAATATCATCACAAGTCTTTTTCAGTTCAACATTTTCAGTTTTAATTTTAAGCAAATCAACTTCTGTAGTACTAGAGGTGGAGTTTGAAGTAGATACCTCAGTGTTAGAGTCGGAGCTGATTTCTGCCATGCCACAGAACAAGGCATTGTTGGTGTATTCTTCATCAGAGGTTGTATCTGACTCCCAATCTTCCTTGTTCACCACTTTGTTCCCCATGAGTGACTTTTGGGCATAATACTCAGCTTTCTTTTTGTAAAAAGCTGAGTCCTTCTGTGGCGATTTGACCTGCTTCTGCATTCATTGGCAAAGTGGCATGGCTTCCCACAGTTGTAACAACCTTGGTTCTGGGAAGTATTACTAGCACGATCGTCGGACTTTTGTCGGTCACCACCTTTTCCGATCTGCATTCATTTGCATAATGACCAGGCTTACCACACTTGTAGCATTCTTGTGGTGTGTAGCTTGCTTTGTCATCTGACCTCTGTCGGTCATTTCCTCTGTTGAATCTATCACTCGACCTCTGTTGATCGTTACTTCTGTCGTCTGACCTCTGTCAGTCAACTGATTCTTCTCTTCTTCCTTGATTCCTTCTACTCCAATCTTCTCTTCTTTCTCTATTATCTCTGCCATATTTTTCATTACCGTAACTCTTTTGGTTTCCTCTGAATTCTCTTGTCAATAGAGCTAAGGATGTTGCTATTGATGCTAGAGTTATTTCTCCTTCTTCCACAATCTCTTCATCTTCACTGTCAACTACCACCATCTTTTTCTTTTTCTCCTTCTTCTTTTCCTCTGTAGTTCTTTCTTTCCTCGACCTCTCTGCATCTTCTGTAGATTTGCCAACCAAAGCAAGAGGTGCAGTGGTTAGTGTCTTTGCTTGTGCAATTTGAGGCTCTTGACCAGCTAATGTTCCGTAGAGGTCTGAAAGAGTCCAGGAATCTAAATCTTGATTCGTTTGTAGGGACATGGATAACTGGAGCCATTCTTCGTTCAGACTTTTGAGAAACATGACGTTATTCTCTTCAGAAGTTCTGTGGATGCTGAGCTTCTTGCAGTTATTGATCAAAGAGTTGAACCTGTCATATGTTGTTTGCAGAGATTTATTTGTCAGGGCTTTAAAAGCGTAATATTCGTTTATGTATTGAGCCCTTCGATTTTTCTGAGTTTTAGCTCCCCCTTCAAGTTGTTTCTCCAGTTCTTTCCAAAGATCATACGAAGATTCGCATACATCTAAAGACTGGAAGAGATCGTTGGGGATTGCCGTTATCATAATTCTTTTTGTTTTCTGCGCGAGTTCATCTTTTTCCTTATCTTGATCTGACCAACCATCCCTGGTTTTAGGTTTTTGATGCTCAGGGATTTCAGGAGTGTCAGCTGTAGCTGGTACACGAGGTACTATTAACATAGGGACATGAGGAGGATTATAAAGGTATTGTACGAGCTCTTTATCAGTACCCTCAAAGAAATGGATCATTCTTATTTTCCACCGAGGATACTCATTTCGTAGAAGAGATGGTGGTTTGGTTAATGAACCAGCTGTGAAGAAATTTTGTGTGCTTGACATTTTAAGAGTAGAATGTTTCAGAATGAAGATATGATACGAAAGAGTACGAGAGAATTGTCTGGAAAGATTTTCTGGGTTTTGAAGCTCTTAATAGTGCACTTTAATGGAGTTTTAATTAAAGAAACACTTTCTCTAGTTTTACCAAATATCGAATAAATCGAAAATGGCTGAACAATAGAATCTGTTTGAAGAAATGAACAACAGGTTAAAAATCAGACCACGTTTCTACCAATAATCTTGTTAAACGAGGATCGCTTGATATTTAAAAACAAGCTTTGCTCTGATACCAATTGTTGGTTCCCGTATTTGATTAACAAAGATTATCTTATCTATTAGTTCAAATAAGATGTGTTGCGGAAGCGTATTTGAAGAACTAACATATATGTTTATATCGAAACAGCACAAAATACCAAATAAACAGTATATGAAAAACAGATGAATATCTCAAAGTTTACTGTATTTGATGAAGAACACTAAGAACAGATTTGACGATAATTGTGTGCTAGTGTTTTTGTGTGTTAGTTGTTTTCTGATGTTGGCTGGTAAAGAAGAACTCAACACGAGTCTTCCTTTTATACTACTATAAAAGAACTATTCTAGACAAAAGGACTATTGCTACAGGAAAGAAGGGATGGCATGAACAGTTGGAAATCTGCATGCATTAAATGAGCTAATATCAACTTGCAAGGATTCCTATCAGAGTTTGACACGTGTTTGTTGTCGGACCATGCCTTGTACAAGTTGATGAACGGACCCTGGAACAGTAGCAAGATATTATAAATATATTCCAAGTCTTCAATCTGAACCGCAGAGGCTCTGTCAAGGGTGACAGAGGTTCTGTGGCTCGGTCCTTGGTGAGCATTCTCCTGTAGATCCTTCTTTGGTCCTTTGTGAGTAGTCTTCTGTAGATTCTTCTTAGGACTTGGTGTTCCTTGAATGATCTTGTTTTCTTCGGCAGAGCTTCTGTGGAACACCGCAGAGCTTCTGTGGAACTCTTTCATACTTGGCCTATTTTTCAATACTTCTAATATTATGAATATTTGGAGCTAACAGTGATAGATAAGAAATCTGAAGAACCCAAGGTTCCTCCGATATCTGATGCTAAAGGCATTCTTGGTAAAGGCCCTGCTCATTTAAAATTATCAAATGCTCATGCCTATGGTCCTAAAGCTACTTTCAGCTATAGGAAATGCTATCACTGTAGACTTACTAATCATATTGCTAGTAAGTGCCCCACAACCACCAAAGATGAGAAATCAGCTAAGCTGAAGATTACTGCCTCCAAGGCAAAGAAGATCACCCCAGGTGAAAATCAGGCCAAGGTGAAAATACCACTAAGGTTAAGAAATTAACCAAAGTGAAGGTTACCACTGACGCTGAATCATTATATGCTGTGAAGACTGTTGATCCTTCCACTTCTTCTTCCACTGACAAATGTGGGCTCATTGTAAAGTGGGTACCAATTTCAAATTAATCTTCCTTTTGTTTGCAGGTCTCAAAGGGTATATGGTATCTTGATAGTGGATGCTCTCGACACATGACTGGAGAAAAGAACATGCTCACTGAATTCAAGGAAGAGAAATGTCCCTCAGTGACCTTTGGTGGAAATGGAAAAGGCTATCCCCGAGGGTTTGGTGTACTCTCAAATGGTACAACCATCTTCAGAAGAGTCGCTTACTTAGAAGGACTGAAGCACAATCTTCTTAGCATCAACCAACTATGTGATAAAGACTACAAAACATGCTTTACTAAGGAAGCATGTTTTGTCTCTGACAAGAAGGAAAAGGTTGCTCTCAGCGGTTATCGTTTGGAAAATGTTTATGTAATAAACATGGACTCAACAACCATTGAGAACATTTGCTTCCTGTCTAAAGCCTCATCAGATGTCAACTGGCTATGGAATAAGAGGCTCTCTCATTTAAACTTCAAAACGTTGAACACTCTCTCCTCAAAAGAACTTATCACTGGCTTGCCTCAACACTCATACGCCAAAGAATCCCTCTGTTCAGCGTGCGAGAAAGGAAAACAAACTAAAGCTAGTTTCAAGTCAAAGCAAGTGTCATCAGTGACAAACCCTCTTCAACTCCTCCATATGGATTTATTTGGCCCTATCAACATACAATCCATTGCTGGAAAGAAGTACACTCTCGTCATAGTAGATGAATTCTGTCGCTATACCTGGGTAATGTTTCTCCGTGCTAAGAGTGACACCCAGATGAACTTATCTCTTTTGTCAGGAAAATGGAAGTCCTGAACAATATGACTGTTCGATCAATCAGGAGTGATCATGGACTGAATTCAAAAACAGTTCTCTTGATAACTTCTTGAAGAGCAAGGGCATTTCTCACAATTTCTCAGCGGTGAGAACACCTCAGCAAAATGGAGTCGCTGAAAGAAGAAACAGAATGATCATCGAAGCTGCTCAATCTATGCTCAACGATTCTCATCTTCCAACTCAATTCTGGGCAGAAGCTGTCAACACTGTGTGTGTTAGTCCCAGATGGCTAAGCAAGTATTGTAGAGGGGGGGGGGGGGGGGTTGAATACAATACTCAAAATTTTCACAATTTTAATTCTTTTTATTGAAAAACTTTCAACAAGAATTACACAAAGAAACTTAAGATTGTTGCGGAAAAGAACAGATAAACTATTCTAACAATCTTGCACAAAGTATACAACAAAACAACTAAGAACACTGAGAGCAAAGCTATTGAGTTTTAAGGCTTAAAGGAAGATTTCTTGCACTGAGAGAATTCTAAAAGCGTGCCTTTTGTAAGGTGATGCCTTCTCCTTTTATAGTGCCAAGGAGTGCCCAAGCATTAAATGCTTGGGACACTTGTCATCTTTCAACTTGCTGAGTATGTTGACTTCTGGAGAGATGAAAGGTCCTTGTCACTTTTTACTAGGTACAAACAGAATAGCTCATGCAGATAAAAACGGATTTTAACTGATTATGGATAAAGAGACAAACTGTCACTTTTATCTGCTAGAGGATATTGTCCCATAATAAATGATCTTCCCTTTAAGACTTTGGCACCGAAGGAGGTTTCACCGAAAATAGAAGAACTTCGGTAGAGAGAGATCGACCACCGAAAATGTAAGAGCATTTCGGTGGTGAGGAGGGCCACCGAAGTTGTTCAGGTAATTCGGTGTAGTGTCCACCGAATTTGTCAAGGCTCATCGGTGGAAGACGATGCCACCGAAACTGTTCAGGCAATTCGGTGGTGATGTGGCCACCGAATCTGTCCAGGCAATTCGGTGGGAAGTGACCACCGAAACTGTCCAGGCAGTTCGGTGGAGATGACTTGTTTGTAAGTTGCCGAGAGTCTTCTATTTTCCACAAGTAGAGAGTCTTCAAGCTTGGTTTCGGTTGATCTTCGACTTCACCGAACATTTGATATCTTGAACAAGTCATTCAAAGAACCAAACTAAAATATTCTAAATAGGAGTTTTAGGGAAAACATCGGTGAGTCAATTTCAAATCCTTGGTGACCCAACAATCTCCCCCTATTTGAATTTGAGCTCCTTTCTTAGAATATTCAAGAGTAACTGAAAAGTAAGTGCATTTTGACCCTTTTTACTCTTTTGGGTTCTTTTCACATAGACCATTCTTTTTGTTCTTTTTGATCTTTTTGTATGAGTATGTATACTATGTACAGTATTTACAGGTAACGAAAAGTAAAGTATGTACAGAAATAAAATTCAAATAGAGATACTTGTATTAAGATAAGTTCTCGTACAATTTACAAAATGAGAAACTAACTTTTACAAGTACCAAATGGAGAGATCTTACTTCTTTGAGGTTTTGCGGCGCTTGATTTCATCCAGTAAGTTTCTATAGAAAGGCTGAGCTTCGGGGATGTTCGGAAAGAGGTTGTGGATGCCTTCCAAAAAGATAGTATCAGCGAAGGGTATCTGGGCAAATCTGAAGAAGCACCGACGATCGAGACCATCGTTGAAGAACAATCCTGGTATCGGTGATAGGCTCAAGGTTGTGGTAGGATAGGGGACCGAAGTTGGGATGGAGATGTTTAGATTGTTCATATTTGGGATTTGACCTTTTCTTGTCATTTCCTTGAAGACCGAATCAGGAGGATTTTTAACTTTAGGAAGGATGATTTTCTCTTTCAAAGATTGAAGTTTGGCTTTTTCATCAGAGGAAAGAGTAATGTTGTGCTTTCTTTTGATTTCTTTCATCTTTCCCATCAGTCCATCAATGTACTTGACAAAGATGTCTTTCTTTGGATTAGGACTCCTGACCAGGTGTTGAGAGATTTCATACCATTCTGAGAGACCGAAGAGTTGAAGATGACTTTCTTTCACACTTCTCATCGAACCATCTTCTCTGTCAATGATCAGCCTGATGTCTTCCGGGTTTGCTTTGGAGGTGGCAATCTTTACAGTTGAAATCGGTGACCTGTTGTTTCGGTGATGCATGGTCTTTTTGTACCAGCTAATTTCATCATTCTTTTCTTTTTCTAGGGCACTCAGCACCGATTTTTGGATTTGAATGGCATCGGAGGATTTTGCTTTTGCAGCTTCTTCTTCAGCAGCTTTAAGGGATAGATCTCTGGATTTATCTAAGTTGATTTGAGCGATTTTTGCATCCTCAATTTCTTGAGGGGAGAGACCGAGTTCGGTGGAGATTATATGAGAAGCAGGCTTGAGTTTAAGAGATTCAGCATCTTTAGGTCGAGCCCCATATTTTGCCAACTCCTTTTTCTTCTTTTCTTCCTTAGCCAAATCTTCGGCCGAAAAGACTTTCTTGCCTTTGTCTTTGGAAGCTTTACTGGATTGCTCCCCCTCAGTTGATGCACCAAGTTCTAGTGCTTCGGTGGTACCTGTATGTATCGGTGAAACAGAAGAGGATTTCGGTGAAGTTGTTTTCGGTGATGGTGGAGTGGTTTTCGGTGGAGGCTTGTTACTGGAAGATTTCTTTATGGATGGTAATTTCGGTGGAGCGGAGGTTTTCTCCCCCTCAGGAACAGCCGGAACCTTAAAACCCATTTCAGAAAACACCTTATCAAACTTGGAGTGTAGAAATGCCAAAGTACCAGAGATTGTGTTGGGAACCATAGAGAAATCACCCATATCCATTTCCCATTCTGACATTTCGGTGCTGGAGGCCTTGGAGAGGGACTCAACCTTAGAAGACAATGTAGTAAGAGAATCATTTATTGGTACAAGGGCATCGGTGATGGCATTGAGTAGCAATTGAGGTAACTTTGTCTCAAGGGTTGAGATTTGAGAGTTGGCCTGGGAGATCAGAGAGATCGTGGATTGAAGGAAAGTGGAAGGTCGGTCTTGGTGGGATGGGGTGTGACCACCGATTTCGGGGAACGAACAGTGCCATCGAAGGGGATCCGCTTCGGGAAGCGGATGTCGTAAGTGAGGTGCGAGTTCGTCGGTGTAGAGGGTTCGGGGAGATCGGGGAGGTGAGGGTGTTCGTTGTGGAGAGTGTTGCCTCGGCGAGGGAGGCTCGATGTGATGTTCTTTGGGGGACGGGATGGTTCGGGGAGAACCAGTGTCCGCTAAAAGAAATGCAAAGAAATCATGTGGGGGTGAAGTCTGTGGGGGGGAACCCTGATTGGGTTGTGCAATCTCATCGATCATAAACTGATCGGGTGAAAGGCTGTGAAGTGAAAAATCAGAACCCTCGAGAGGAGAGACCTCGAGGTCATCTCCACCACCCAAAGAATCGAGTGGGGAGGTTTGTTGAGGGTTCTCCAAGTGTACAACTGAGGCCTTTTGAGAGGCAACAGAGGAGTTGGTGGGGTTTGAAACGGATACCCTTGGCCCGGAGGGATGAAGTTCAACAACCGGCGATTTTTGAGAATCGACAGTTGGATTTGTTGGTGGGGCCGATGGTTTCCGGGACCTCTTTGGAAGAGATCCCGAAGGGGAAGATGAGTGCCTCCGCTTATGAGAAGGGGTTTGAACCGGGGAAGCCTCCGAGGGAACTCTCGGTGACGTAGTTCGAGAAGCGGGTGCGGAGGTGTCGGTGGCCTTTTGTTGTTTCTTTTGAGTGCCACCCGACGTAACTCGGTAACGGAGAGGAGGGGCCACTACAGTTGGAGGGTCCTCGGGAATTTCTAGGTGTTAAAACCCGGGAATTTCCGCATCACCCCAATGTAGTTCGGGAGAAAGAGCAAAAGAGATCATACCTGGTCGTAATGGGCGATCGGTGGCGAGTGGCTTAACGTTGAGTGTTTTGGTGCCTACACACGGAGAAGACCAGTCATAAGAGAAGCGCGGTAAAGGGGATTTGCGATCTGACTCCAATGCCTTAGAAAGTTTGTGCTGTATGATCATTGAGATGAAGCATGGAAAGGCAACATAGCATTTCTTGGGTGTCTTGATGACCTCGACAAGCTCTGAGAAGAAATATTGGGCGAAGTCGACTTTTCTTTGGAAGATGAGGGCATGAGCGAGTTTGTTGACGTGTGAAGGCGATTGATCATGCCTACTTGTTTTGCGTGAGAGGCAATGGATAACGTGGGCAAAGAAGAAATTCCAAATGCCTCCCATTTTGCTGCGAAGAAGAGTACCGGGGCCTTTGGAGCTTTTGGAGGAGTCGTCGAGCACATAACCGGTGGTAAGAACAATGTCTTCATGTATGGTGTCCGAATGCATGTCTTCATAGTCGGAAAAGGCGTCGATCTTGAGAGCTAGACGAACATCATCGACCCCAAAAGTAAGGTCGTGATCACCGGTGTCGTCGAAAAGAATGGAGGCGTGAATGGCTTCGTTGGAGGGATCGTACACACATGTTAACCAAAATCTGCCAATGAGCATTTTACTCATCTTGGGGTTGCACGAAAAGGCATGAAGAAGAGGAGAGCGAGTGAGGAACTTTGCGACTATGGAGAACTCGGGATGAGCTGGATCCGGGTCGAAGCGGGCAACGTGATTGCATTGATTAAACTTAAGCTCCTCAAATCGTGTGGGAATAGGGTATCGAGAAGAAGCCATGAGAGGTTTTCGAGAGAGAGATAAGGGGTTGCAGGTTTTGAAAAAGAAATGAGAGGGAAATATGCGAGGGTCATACAGATATATATAGATGAGAGAAGGATAACTTGATGATAGTTTTTATGGGGAGATGGGGCAAGGCGGCTCGAAAGGAGGAGTGGGAAACGAGGAGTCGTGACACATAGCGGCTGTCATGTGAAAGGTCTCCCATCACTGACACATTGGGAGTCGTATAAGATAAGAGAGTGGATCGGTGTAGGCTCGGTGGTGAATCGGTGGTCTTTCGGTGGTATTTCAGTGGTATTTCGGTGGTAGATATAAGAAGGGTTTCACCGAAGTTGGAGAGTTCCACCGACATGAGACTTCGGTGGAAGAAGTCGCAGGTTTCCACCGATTTGAGATTTCGGGGGTAGATAAGTAGGGTTCCACCGATTACAGAATTCGGTGGAAGGGGTTGAAAGGTTCCACCGATATTCGATTTCGGTGGAAGAAGTCGAGGAGTTCCACCGATTTGAGATTTCGGTGTAAGAAAAGAAAATGAAGATGGTTGAGAAACACCTGTTTGTCCACCGATGAGAGATCGGTGGAGAGTTAGAAGTGGGGAAGAAAATGTCCACCGATGTGAGATCGGTGGAGCAGAGACACATGTTTATTCTTGAAGGTTGCACATCCCAAGTTCACTTATGAGAAAGTTGAACCTGGTTTCATCAAGGGGTTTGGTGAATAGATCAGCAAGCTGCAAATTGGTGGGAATAAAGTGCAGTTCAATGTCACTTTTGGAAATGTGGTCCCTGATGAAATGATATCGGATATCTATGTGTTTAGATCTGGAGTGGAGAACAGGATTGTTAGCAATAGCTATTGCACTGGAATTATCACACAGAATTGGGATTTTAGAAAAGAATTGATTGTAATCCCTGAGTTGATTTTTCATCCATAGGATCTGAGCACAACAACTTCCCGCAGCTACATATTCAGCCTCAGCAGTAGAGGTTGACACAGAGTTTTGTTTCTTGCTGGACCAACTTACCAATTTACCACCAAGGAGTTGGCAGCTTCCTGTAGTGCTTTTTCTATCAACCTGAGAGCCTGCAAAATCTGAATCTGAATACCCAATTAGTTCAAAACCTGAGTCTTTGGGATACCAAAGACCCAAGTGTAAGGTACCCTTGAGATACCGAAAAATCCGTTTTACAGCCTTTAAGTGTGATACTTTTGGATTTGCCTGATAACGGGCACAAAGACAAGTAGCAAACATAATGTCCGGTCTGCTAGCAGTTAAGTACAGAAGAGAACCAATCATGCCCCAATAAAGGGTAACATCCACAGATATACCGTTAGGATCGGCATTTAGTTTCAACGGTGGTGCCATGGGAGTTTTCATAGGAGAGCTATCTAAAAAATTAAATTTCTTCAGAAGGTCACGAATATATTTACTTTGATTTATAAAGATTCCTTCTGAAGTTTGTTTGACCTGAAGGCCCAAGAAAAATGTAAGCTCTCCCATCATGCTCATCTCATATTCACTCATCATGAGAGAAGCAAACTCATCAAAAAGTGATTCATCAGTAGCACCAAAGATGATGTCATCAACATAGATTTGGACAAGAATGAGGTTACCTGAAGTTTCCTTGATGAAAAGAGTGTTGTCTATTTTACCTCTGGAGTATCCATGTTTTAGAAGGAAGTTGGCAAGAGTGTCATACCAAGCACGAGGAGCTTGCTTGAGACCATACAGTGCTTTGTCAAGTCTGTACACATAGTCTGGATGAGCTGGGTCTTCAAAGCCAGGAGGTTGTTTCACATAGACTTCCTCTGCAAGTTCCCCATTAAGGAAGGCACTTTTAACATCCATTTGAAAGACCCTAAAATTTCGGTAGGCAGCATGAGCCAGAAAGATCCTTATAGCTTCAAGTCTTGCAACAGGGGCAAATGTTTCATCATAGTCAATGCCCTCTTCCTGTCTGTATCCTTGAGCTACTAATCGGGCCTTGTTCCTGATAACAGTACCATCTTCATCCATTTTGTTCCTGAAGATCCATTTGGTTCCAATGATTGTCTTCTTTCGAGGTCTGGGAACCAATCTCCAAACTTTGTTTCTCTCAAATTGAGAGAGCTCTTCTTGCATGGCCGAGATCCAGCAGGGATCTGCTAGAGCTTCATCAATCTTTTTGGGTTCAAGAAGAGAGAGAAAATTCACATATAGACAAATATTTCCAACTCCTCTACGTGTTTGGACACCTGCTTGTTGATCATCAATGATTTGGTCAATAGGGTGATCCTTAGTCCATTTTGAGGCAGGGGGTAGAGGTGATGGAGTATATTGAGTGAGATGAGTCGAAGGAGTGGGATCAGAGGTTTGGTGGTAGGTAGGATTTTCGGTGGTGGGTGAAGGCTCATTTTCGGTGAGAGGAATGGTGTCGGTAGGCTGAGCAATTTCGGTATGAGGAGAAGAGGGTGACTCATTTTGGATACTAGAAGGAGATGGAATGGAGGGAGTGAGTTGAGTATCAATAGGATTAGACAAAGGAGCAGCACCGATGCATGATGATATCCATCTGTGCAAATCATCATAATCATTTGACAAAGATGAGGATCTAAGATCATCAAATTTGACATGGATAGACTCATCAATGCATTTTCTTCTGAGATTATACACCCTATAAGCTTTGGAGGATAAGGAATACCCAACAAAAATTCCCTCATCTGCTTTGGGATCAAACTTCCCAAGGTTTTCACGATCATTAAGAATGAAACACACACAGCCGAACACATGAAGGAATCCAATATTCGGTTTTCTGCCATGGAAGACTTCATATGGGGTTTTATCATGCCTTTTAGAAATCACAGACCTATTTTGGGTAAAGCATGCAGTGTTAACAGCTTCAGCCCAAAAATAGGTAGGTAGATTTGATTCACTTAGCATCGATCTGGCAGCTTCACATAGAGTTCGGTTTTTCCTTTCCACCACTCCATTTTGCTGTGGAGTACGGACAGCAGAAAAGTTCTGAGAAATCCCTTTCTCAGTGAAGAAGTCTTCAAGAGCACTGTTTCTGAATTCAGTGCCATTATCACTTCTTACTGATCGAACAAGTTGGCCATTTAGAACTTCATTTTTCTTGACGAAGTTGATGATTTCTTCAGTTGCATCACTTTTGTACCTGAGAAAATACACCCAAGTATATCTGGTAAATTCATCAACAATTACAAGAATGTACCTTTTTCCTCCTAGACTCGGAGTGCTGACTGGTCCACATAGGTCCATGTGCAGCATCTGGAGAGGAAGAGTGATGGAAGAGCATTGCTTGGTCTTGAAGGAAGTTTTGGTGAGTTTCCCTTTCTCACATGCATCACACAGCTTTTCTTTGATAAAATTCAGCTTTGGCATGCCAGACACCAACTCTTTATTTGAAATTTTGTGGAGAGTTTTGAAGTTTAGATGAGAAAGACGTTTATGCCATAACCAGTTTCTTTTGGAAGAGTCATCTGACACGAAGCAGACATTTGATGAATTGTTGCTTAGTCCCATGTCAATGACATAGACATTATCCATCCTTTTTCCAGACAGCATCACGTTGAAGTTCTTGTCCACAACCGTACAGATACAAAGTTCAAAGATAACTTTATATCCAAGATCACACAGTTGACTAATACTAAGAAGATTATGCATGAGACCTTCAACAAATGCCACTTTATTGAAAGTGACTGATCCATTTGTGAGAGTTCCATAGCCTTTGGTGTAGCCTTTAGAGTTATCACCAAAAGTGACAGATGGACCCTTTTCAGACACATAGTTGATGAGAAGAGATTTGTTTCCCGTCATGTGGCGTGAGCACCCGCTGTCCAGATACCATATTTGATGGCGCTCAGAAACCTGCATGCACACATATTAGTTCTTTGGTACCCATTTTGTAATGGGTCCTTTAGGATTAGAAGATGATGAGAGGTCCTTAGGTTTGGTTCTTTCGATTCTTTCCTTGGGACAGTCCTTAGCCATGTGAAAAGTGTCACCACAGTTATAGCATTTTCTATAGATAAAGACCTTTTTAACATTTTGAACACTTTTCCTATTTTGGTTTTTAGCATTGGTTTTTAAAACTTTGTTATGGGAGAACAAAGCAGGAGGTTTGGACCCAAGAATTCCTTTGGCAGAGATATTAGTTGGAGAGTTGGAGGATTCTGTGGGGTTTGGCCTTTTCAAAAGTACTGATCTTGGAATTTGAAGAAAGGAAGAGTTACCATGAGAATTCTTTGAAGAGAACCTTTTGGGGTGGAAATCGGTCACAGAAACAGCCACCGATTTCCCTTTGTCAGAAGCTGAAAAACCTCTTGGGTGAACTTGAGGTTCTCTTTTGGGAATCTTTGAGGGATTATGTTCAGTATACTCATCAACGTGAATAGATCTTAACACTTCATGGAGAGGAATGGGAGGATCATTGGTGTTGACATCGGTGGGCTTTGATCTTTTCAACAGAATGACTTGCGAGGAGTTAGAGGATGATGCTTCAACAATGTTTAAACTTTTTGAGAGATCAAGGGTGAGTTTTGAAACTTCATCTGAGTCAGAGTTTTCAGAAGGTTGATTTGAGGATGCCTCTTTTGCTTTAATGAACATTCCATATTTTAGAGCTTCACCCAGATCTAAAGAGTTTAAGGATATGGAATTACAAGAACTTGAATCAGAGGCATCATCCCACACACTTGAGGAAGGAAGAGGTGTATGGGAAGAAGTTTCAGAAGAGACTTTGCCAAATCCTAGACCGATTTTGCTCTTTCCACTGATTTGACTTTGAAATAGTTGTTCAAGATTTTTTTGAAGAATCAGTCCATTTTCTCACCACCTCTTGCTCTCTTTTAAGTTTCTTAAACAGAGAGTTCTTTTCTTTTGAAATCACATGATTTATTGTTTTCAAGTCCTCAAGCTCATTTTTAATTTCCTCAAACCTTTTAAGCTTAGACATGCAAATTTCAAGTTCAGCTTTGAGCTCTTTCACTTGAGCAGATTTTCTATTCTTACTGTCTTTAACAGAATAAAAATCTTGAGTTAAGGATTCATAGGCATCAATCTTTTCTTTATCTGACATATTATTAAAAGGATGTACCTGAGCATAAGCCGTCGAGCACTCAGTCGACACGAGAGCCATTGGAGAGGTTGCCTTTTCAGAAACTTCCATTTCTTCAGAGATAGCCATGAAACACCTATTTTGAGAGTCGCTTTCGGAGGTATCTTCATCATCCCAATCGTGAGTTTCTGCCATAAGACCCTTCCCTTTTCTTTCCAGACCTTCACTCCTTTCCTTCTCTTTCTTGTACTTGGCTTTATATTTATCAGCACGCTCCTGATGAAAAGAAGAATGGGACTCCTTTTTGGGAAAGGTTGATTTGAAAGTCATATTTTTGGATTTTTCCCTTTTTGAGGAGAGACCCTCAGAGAATGGTTTTTTAGACTTGGAGATAGGCTTGCTCCTACACTCAGATGCAAAATGTCCTTTCTTGCCACAATTAAAACACTCCTCATTAGACTTATCAGAAGAAGTCTTAAAAGATGAGGTTTTTCTAAAAATTCTGGATTTGCTGAAAGGACGAAATTTATTTTTAGAACCAGCCATCATTGCCATTTCGTCTGACAATTGTTCAATCATAATATCCTCACCTTCATCATCAGCATCACTTAGATATGCCTCCGTTTGGTGGGTAGAATTTGACTGGTTGTCATTATCAGAGTCAGATGAAGGATAGGTGATTCTAGGGAGGTTTTGAGATTTTTTGGAATTTTCACTGATAAGAGCTATGGAAGAGCTCTTTATGTCTTTTATGAAAGATTTCCTTTGAAGCTTGGTTTGCTCAAAATTGAAGAGAGTACCATACAGAACAGTTAAGGGCATGAACTCAAGATCCTTGGTAGTTTTGATGCAAGTACATATATTTTCCCAAAATTCTGGGAGACAATCCATGAATTTGCACAAGACTTCCTCATTGTCATAGATTCTGCCCAATAACTTAAGATCATTAAGAAGAGAGTTAAAACGGTTATAGAAGCTAGGAAGAGATTCTCCTTTTTCAAACGTGAAGAGTTCATACTTTCTTATAAGACCAATCTTTTTACACTTCTTAACTTCCTCTGTACCTTCGTACAGAACACATAGAGTGGTCCACATTTCTTTGGCAGTTTCAAAGTTCACCAAAGAGTGGTAGACCTCATCAGGAAGAGAGAGTGCAATAATAGCTCTTACTTTGGAGTCAAGAGAGACCAAACGTTTTTCCTCATCGGTAAACTTTTTGGGGTTTTTGAGAATATAACGACCAGTAGCACTGGATTTTTCTTCATCAGAATCACTAGAGATTTCTTTTTCAACAGTCTCTTTACCAGGCCTCTGCGTTTCATAGCGAGCCCAAACTCTGGGGATGATAGGTCCCTCTTTGAGAATGGTTGGATATCTAGTATCCACTCCTTCCATGAACAGCATCATGCGGCTTTTCCATAGAGAGAAGTTGTTAGCATTAAACTTAGGAGGTTTTGAGATGGACCCATTTTCAGCAAAGTTATTTTGAAAAGAGTTTTCAACAGTAAAAGAAGAGGCAGCCATCGCAGATCAAGTTTATGGAATTAAACTTTCTGCTCTGATACCACTTGTTAGTCCCAGATGGCTAAGCAAGTATTGTAGAGGGGGGGGGGGGGGGTTGAATACAATACTCAAAATTTTCACAATTTTAATTCTTTTTATTGAAAAACTTTCAACAAGAATTACACAAAGAAACTTAAGATTGTTGCGGAAAAGAACAGATAAACTATTCTAACAATCTTGCACAAAGTATACAACAAAACAACTAAGAACACTGAGAGCAAAGCTATTGAGTTTTAAGGCTTAAAGGAAGATTTCTTGCACTGAGAGAATTCTAAAAGCGTGCCTTTTGTAAGGTGATGCCTTCTCCTTTTATAGTGCCAAGGAGTGCCCAAGCATTAAATTCTTGGGACACTTGTCATCTTTCAACTTGCTGAGTATGTTGACTTCTGGAGAGATGAAAGGTCCTTGTCACTTTTTACTAGGTACAAACAGAATAGCTCATGCAGATAAAAACGGATTTTAACTGATTATGGATAAAGAGACAAACTGTCACTTTTATCTGCTAGAGGATATTGTCCCATAATAAATGATCTTCCCTTTAAGACTTTGGCACCGAAGGAGGTTTCACCGAAAATAGAAGAACTTCGGTAGAGAGAGATCGATCACCGAAAATGTAAGAGCATTTCGGTGGTGAGGAGGGCCACCAAAGTTGTTCAGGTAATTCGGTGTAGTGTCCACCGAATTTGTCAAGGCTCATCGGTGGAAGACGATGCCACCGAAACTGTTCAGGCAATTCGGTGGTGATGTGGCCACCGAATCTGTCCAGGCAATTCGGTGGGAAGTGACCACCGAAACTGTCCAGGCAGTTCGGTGGAGATGACTTGTTTGTAAGTTTCCGAGAGTCTTCTATTTTCCACAAGTAGAGAGTCTTCAAGCTTGGTTTCGGTTGATCTTCGACTTCACCGAACATTTGATATCTTGAACAAGTCATTCAAAGAACCAAACTAAAATATTCTAAATAGGAGTTTTAGGGAAAACATCGGTGAGTCAATTTCAAATCCTTGGTGACCCAACAGTGTGTTTTACTCAAAATAGGTCACTGATTATTAAAAGATTCAACAAAACTGCCTATGAAAATTTCCATGGGAGAAAGCCATCTATCAACTTTCTTCATATCTTTGGTTGTCAGTGCTTCATATTAAACAACAGTGATTCACTTGGAAAGTTCGATCCCAAAGCTGACGATGGAATATTTCTAGGATACTCTTCAGTGTCCAAAGCCTTCAGAGTCTTAAACAAGAAAAGACAAACCATTGAAGAAACTATTCATGTCACCTTTGATAAATCCTGTACAACAAATTCAAAACCAAATGCTGAAAATGAAGAATTGAATCAGTGGGTGTTTTTTCATTATGGGAACCAGAAGCTAACTTCAACCCTGACCCTTAGGTCAACAACCCAATCGCTGATGATGACCCTATCATCATTCCTAGCATGCAAATAAGTGAAGCTGAATCCTCTTCTTGGGTCTCAGCTATTTCCATAAACACTTTGCCTCCTTCTAAACCCTCAACCTCTGAAAATCCATCCACTTCTAATCAACAATCAGTAAATGACATATCATCTGAACCTCAACATCTCTTGCCTGGTATACCTAACATTATCGCTGCTGAAGCCTCTTCTTCATCACCTCCATAAATCCATTCTGGGCTAGAGATTCAAGCTCCTGCTCAGCGATGGACATTGAATCATCCAATCGATCAAATTCTAGGTGATCCAAACGAGGTATTCAGACTCGACGAAGTTCAGGTAATATCTGTTTATTTGTTAACTTTATTTCGCTGATTGAACCAAAGAAAACTGACGATGCCCTCAGAGATCCAAACTGGGTCAGTGCTATGCAAGAAGAGCTGACTGAATTTGAAAGAAACAAAGTTTGGAATCTTGCCCCCAGACCATCTAACAAAACTGTTATAGGCACCAAATGGGTGTATCAAAACAAGTTAGATGAATTTGGAACTGTAACCCGCAACAAAGCTTGACTAGTTGCTCAGGGATGCAAACAAGAGGAAAGCATAGGCTATGATGAAACCTTTGCTCCAATGGCAAGACTCGAAGCAATTCAACTTTTTCTAGCCTATGCAGTTCAGAAAGACTTCAAAGTTCATCAAATGGATGTCAAGTCAGCATTCCTTTATGGAAAGCTGAATGAAGAAGTTTATGTTGAACAACTCCCAAAATTCGCTGATCTTAAGCATCCAGAATACGTCTATAAGCTGGATAAGGCCCTCTATGGTTTAAAACAAGCACCTCGTGCATGGTATGACACTTTATCTTCCTTTCTTATTGCTGAAAAATTTGAACGTGGAAAAATCGATAACACCTATTTTTCATAAAAGTTAAAGGTCATATCATTCTTGTTCAAATACATATCGATGATATTATATTTGGTTCTACTAACCCATCTCTGTGTACTCGATTCGCTGAACGAATGAAGAATGAATATAAGATGAGTATGATGGGTGAACTAACATACTTCCTTGGACTTCAGATCAAACAGAGCCATAAAGGTACATTTATCCACCAAGGTAAGTACGTTAAAGATATGCTGAAGAAATTCGATCTTACTCAAAGTTCAACTATGAAAACTCCTATGGCACCTCCGCTGACACTAAACAAGAATCCATCTGGAAAATCTGTTAATGTCACTTCCTCTAGAGGAATGATCGACTCTCTTCTCTATCTTACAGCGAGTTGTCCTGATATCATGTATTCTACTTGTCTTTGTGCACGATATCAATCTGAACCCAAAAAATCACATATGATCGTTGTGAAGCGAATCTTCAGATATCTGAAGGGTACACCCAACCTAGGTCTTTGGTATCTTAAAGACTCAGGGTTTGATCTAACTTCCTATTCAGATAGTGATTTTGCAGGTTGCAAACTGGATAGAAAAATCACCACAGGAGGCTGTCAGCTCCTGGGTGGAAAGCTGGTGAGTCGGACAAGTAAAAAGCAAAATTCAGTGTCCACCTCAACCGCTGAAGTTGAGTATATAGCCGCTGGTAGTTGTTGTGCTCAGGTCTTATGGATTAGAAATCATCTATTAGACTATGACCTTCAGCTATCAAAGATCCCTATCTATTGCAACAGCACAAGTGCCATCGCTATAGCAAACAACCCAGTGCAACACTCAAAGACTAAACACATCGAAATCAAATATCATTTTATCAGAGATCATGCGATGAATGGAGACATGGAAATTCATTTTATTCCCACTGACTATCGGTTAGCTGATCTATTTACCAAACCTCTTGATGAAACAAGATTCAACTTTCTCATCAGCGAGCTTGGAATGTTGAACCTTGAAGAATAACTCATCAGCGATAAAGCATTAAGTTAGCAATAAGGCTCTATCTCTATTGTTCATCTTATAATCTCTGGGTAAATGCTCTATGATACTAAGGTATGTTCTCTATCCTAGATCACCGAAGTTATCTTCAGTACGATGTCTCTCAAAAGAAATTGTTTTTATATTGAATAGAAGTTCAGGGGATTATTGTGTAAATATCCCTTTTGGGGTATAAATAGGGATGGCTATCTCATAATTAGGGTTAATGGTTCATTCTAATCGCATAATTACTTTGTACGAATACATTCTTACTTTCTGCTTAATTCAATAAAGTTGATTACACTTTGATTCGTTGTGTTGATTCAATTGATTGCACTTGATATTTGGATCTAGAATTGGTATCATAGTAGAGAGACAACCGATCCAAAGGTAATTTTGTTGATCTGAGTCATTCCCCACTTCTTGTTTATTGACACTGTGTTCTTGAGTTAAAATCGTTGATTATTGTTTTTGGTGTTAAAAGTAAAATTCTTGCCTAAAAAGTGGTTGATAATATTCATAGGTTGATCTTTACAAATTTTTAGAACAGATTTTGAAGTCTTTGATCATCAATTTGTAGAAATCGATTAACTGGGTTATTGTCTCTGTTTTTCGATTTTTCAATAGTTCTTGTAAAAGGGAGTGCTTAGGAGTGAAATTGGTCACTATTTCGTGTTAGTTTGGTGTTTTGGTTGTGTTATCTGTGTTTAGGAAAGATTGTTTTTCAAGAAAAGCACTCCAGATTCGTATTCTTCGACATCAGGTACGTCAGTTATTTCTTTCCTTGTGTTATCTTTCCCGATCTCAGTTACTTTCCCGACCCCGGTTACTTTCTCGATCCTGGTTTCATACCAGATCCTGACCTCTATCCGGTATTTCATACCCGATAGCTATTTCCGGGTTTCTCAATACCCGGTCGTTGTTTACCGGCCCCACCCTCTTCTGGTTTCGAGTACTGGGTCTAAATATCCTGGTAACCAGTTCCTTGTACCGGGTCTTCACATCCTGGTAACCGACTCCTATCCCGGAAGTTGTTTTTCCCGGACTTAACTACCAGGTTATTTTCTTCCGGTGACTGATACCGGGTTTCCAATTCCGGTTCCTGTTTACTGTCAAATTTTTATCTACTTTACTTTCCACTGCTATTTTCTTCCTACATTCTGCCCTGAGATTTCTCGCACTCTTTTACCCCAAACTTAGTGTTCAGTGCATTAGGTTTATCACTTCTCGTAGTTTTTCGCGTTAGGAATTTACTCTTACCTTTAGATCACTCCATTTGTCCCACGATCACTCAAGTGCTTTACGATGAATGCCCAAGACGCGTTAGCAATAGGATCAGACCTAAAACCACTGATCCTATACAGAGGAGAGTATAACTTGTGGCAAGATCGCTTCATTGAGCCTCTTTATCACGAGATCCTTCATTCGCTAACTGATGGAACACAAGAGCCTCCATTGATGGATGTTCCGAAACAAGCTGAAGGGCCGCCAGAACAACGTGTGCCTAAGACCTACGGACAAATGACCACTGAAGAAAACAAAAGGGCTGATGGCGATAGACTGGTGAAAACATATCTGATCTACAGTCTCCCGAACAACATCTACTGCAGCATTGATAGCTACAAGAATACGACAAAGGGAATGTGGGATCAACTAGCTAAGATTATGCAAGGCAGCTGAGTCGGCAACCAACTGAAGGTCACAAGCTGCCTCACTCGATATGATTCTTTCAAGGCTCGGAGAGGTGAAACGCTGACTGAAACCTATGAAAGGTTTTGCACTCTCATTATCGATCTCCAGAAGAACAATATCTCCACGATGAACATTGGGAACAATATCAAATTTATGAACAATCTTCAGTCTGAGTGGAAGAGGTTTGTGTCACATGTTCGTCACGACCATATATTGGAGAATGTTCCTCTGCATGAGCTATATGAGATGCTTCTTCAAGATAAGGATGAGGTGCTTGAATTAATGGGAGATTAGAGGCCAACCGAGAAACCTAAAGAAGACCCTTTGCTCTTATTTCACTCAAGCATGAAAAACATGTCCACCACAGTTCTTACCGTGAAGAAGTACAAAGTGAGTCTGAGCCTGAGGAAGACAAAGCTGAAAGCGATTCCGATCCAGAACTTGACAGCATGAAGAAAGCATTGCACTCCTGTCCTGAGAGTACGCAAAGAAGAAGTTCTTCAAGAAACCATCCAACAGCCAGAGGTACTCCACTAACACCAAGCGACGCGACTATAGAGATAAGTATGAGGGAAAGAAGAAGAGTGATGAAGGAAGGAAGAGAGCTAATGAAGGAAGAAAGAGAGTTGATGATGGAAAGAAGACTGAGGGTAATTCAGAAGTCAAAGAAGAAGATGAATAGGTCAAGTGTTACAACTGTGGCAGACTAGGACACTTCGCGAGAGACTTCCGAAAACCGGTAGTACGAAATGCTGAGTACTACAAGAACAAAATGCTACTGGCCAGGTAGAAAGAAGCAGGAAAAGCTCTCATGCCGGAAGATGATCACTGGCTAAGCCTCACAGATGATGAAGAAGGAGACGCAAAAGCACGCATGTGTTTCATGGGAACACAATCTGGTCAAACAGACTCCGAAGGTGATGAGCAGAACGAGTCTACCACTAAGGCAGCTTGTCAGGTATGTAAACCTACTCATAGGAATCTAATCAAACATATGTATGTCATGGTGCGTACATTAGACTCATATAAGCAAAAGGTTAAAACGAAAGATGCCCAGACCATTGTCCTTGAGGCAAATGTAAAACGAAAATATGATTCTATAGGTAAACTCGCTGTCGAAAACGCTGTTGGAACTTAGTGAGATTTGAGAAACCTTGTCCCACATAGGAGCCATGGCAATGTTTAGAATACTTAATAAACTCCAACCATAGAGCATTAAATGAATCATTTAATTGCTTGGGATTGGAATATGGTGTTCTTGGTGGGCTCTCTTTGATATATATATATATATATATATATATATATATATATATATATATATTAAATGTCAAAGATTGGGCCTTGGGCCTTGGGGCTCTTGGGGTCTCGATGGGGTCGAGATTCAACGATCGAGGTTTATGTGGTGCAGGCAACCAGTGGACGACACGGTTTACGGCGCCACCAGAGCCGCAAGATTTTTTGGCGGTTGGTAACGAAAATCTATAAATACCACACAATTCCTCTTCATTTTTCAGACGATTTTGATCATTTTTATGGGTTTCTTCCATCATTTCTCCATCTCCAAACATCGTTTAATTCTCTAGATTCAAGTTTGATACTTGAATTCGATTGTTGTATCCTCGGGACAAACGGCAATACCACCAGCAAATTTTTGTCTTAGGACATTGCTTTCGTGCAGGCCTCAATCGGTTCGATTTCAAGAACGATCTACTAAATTCAAGTAAGGTTTACGTTTATTTGTTGTATTTGATGTTACGATTCTGATTTGTAAAATATTGTTTATACAATTTCATAAAATTTCTACACATTCTTTGTTGATTATACACAAAATCAATTATATGATTGATTACTCCTAACAATCTAAGACAAAATTTTTGTTAAGGAGCGATGGATCAATCATTGATGAAGAATCATGTGGAGAAACACAAGAAGTTCAAGGGTTCGGACTTCCGTCGTTGGCAACAAAAGATGTTGTTCTACTTGACAACACTTCGGGTTGCCAACGTACTCACGGAAGAAGAACCACCGGAAAATTCACCGGTAGGAGCGGACGGGGCTGCACCAATGCAGATTCAGGTGTCCGCGCATCAGAAATCTGTCGAGAATTGGAGGTCTAACGAATATAGTTGCCGAAACTATATTCTTAACGCTCTAGATGATTCCCTATATGACATATACCATTGTTCAGAACGGCAAGGGAGATATGGGATTCCTTTGACGCAAAATACAAAACCGAAGTGGCGTGCTCCAAGAGGCGTGTCTTACTGCAAATATGATCCTAAACCGGATCCCCCCTGTTGGTTCCTACTTTACTCAACAATGATTTAAGTATCTATTGGTTCAAACAAATAAGGGTGCGGAAGGGTTTTAGCGAACTAGAAAGATATTACTTGGTAGAAAGACACACAATATCGAATATACAAAGTATAAATAACACAGATATGTAACTCAATGATTCACTGTGTATTGATAATAAAGAACACCAAGAACACTGAAAGTATTACAAGAATTTTGCTCTAAGGGTGTGTGTGTCGTGCAAAGCTTAATAGAAGAGCTCAACATGAGCCTTCTATTTATACTACTTCTACAGAGGACAAGGTGGAGACAAGAATTACTAAGGTACAAAGACACTATCGTGGAACAGTAACAGGTACAACGTTACAGTAGTGCGCCACACTCTACAAAGGCTGTAACCCATCTGAGGTTGACACGTGGAAGCAGCAGGGCGAGCCTTGTACAAATGATCTTCAGGATCTTCGTACAGCAGAGGCACGTGAGAAGCACGAATGTCTTTGTCTTGATCTTCATTCTTCAGATTCTTCTAAGTCTTCAATACCACATAGGCTCTGTCAGGTGTGACATAAGCTCTGTGGCCTTGTCCTCTGTGAATATCTTCTGCTGAGTCTTCTTGTGGTGTCTTGGCAGAGGCTCTGTCGAAGTCTATACTTAGCCTATTTTTCAATACTTCTTTAGACATAAAGATTGGAGCTAACAATCTCCCCCTAAGTATTGAAAAATAAAAAATTGAAAAGGTGCATGATTTTCTAGACTAAGTATACGACAAGAGGTGTTTGACCTCTGTTGAAACTTTTCTTTCATATAAAGTTATGCCAGAGGCACTTACATCTGATTACATGATGAAAGAAAAAGTAGCAGAGATTTATAGACTAACTCAGACGTTGGCGTTTTGGAAGTCGTTGAAACTTCTGTTGTCGAGTCCTACTTCTTTAAGCTTATGATAGATTCTGATGCAGAGGGTTCTGAAGTTGATTACCGAGTCGATGAACTCTATCAGTCTATCGGCGGAGGCTTTATCCATCAATTCCGTTCCTCTATGCTCCATGAGGTTGGCTCTGAACTCTGTGAGAGTACTTGTTGCGTATTTTTGGCAGTCCATCTCCATAAACAATCTTGATTTTCCTGCAGGATCTTGGTATACATACCCAAACTTTGGGGATGTTATGATTGAGTTGGGTATGGCAGAGGATGGGCATTCATCTTCTGGTGGTCTAAGGCTTAGGTTTCTCACTCCGAGATCTCGTCCTACTTAGAAGTCGACTAGGCTATATAATAGAAGTTTCTCGCGCATGGCCTTTCTGATCACCCTGTATGCCTTTCGAACTGCATCTCCTGTTGTGAAGTTCTGTTTTGTCCAGTTCAGAAGGTCTGGTAGGTCGTAGGGGCTTAAGTTCCTAAGATCGGCATCTGAGAATTGGTTCTCGGTTCTGTCCACTCTTTTGACCTTGTAGATGTTGTAGTAAGTCTTAGGTGTGGTTCTGGTCTGAGAGAACTTACAGTATATGACCTTGTCGATTTTGGAGATTGAGTAGACTTGGTTGACAGGCTTGGGTGTTGTTCTAGTGAAGATGTTTTCGAGCTCAGCACGGAATTTGGGGTCTTGAATAGATGGTGGCAGAGGATCTCTGATAGTTCTGTTGTATAGGTACCTGTACACCACTTCTTCTATTTGTCGTAGAGGTGCACCAGGTGGAGGCATGGGTCTGCGTAGAGCGTCCATTGTTTCTTTACTTGGGCGACCCTGTCCTCTGTGGGTTTTGCCTTTGGATCCAGAACATGTATGTTTGACAGAGGGGTAGCACCGAAAGCTAGTCTTCTTCTTCTGGCTTTAGTGTCACATATGCATCGAAGGCGCTTTTCATTAGTTTTTCTGTTGGTTGATGCTTTGGCTTCTTCTTCTCAGGTTCCTCTGTCTCAATCTCTTTTCCTTTGTCTTTGGCCTTCGGCTGTTGTGGATCTGCTTGATAGGATTAGGTTGCCTCTAATGGTTTGATCTTTAGAGTTTGTGAGGGCTTGGATGTAGGTGCCTCTATTCTTTTCGGTGGGGTTGCCTCTTTTGGTTTCATCTGTTGAGCTTCTGAGGTCTTAGCTGATGGAGGTGCTTCTGCAGTTTTTGTAGGGGTTGCCTCTGTTGGTTTTTTAGAGGACTTGAGGGGTGATGTAGGTTTGGTTGGTGAGGATTCTACAGATTTGCTCAGATATTTCATTTTGTGAGCTAAGGTTTTGGTTCTAGGTTTTGTTTTAGGTTCTTCTAGTGCCTTGGGTTTGGGAGTTGGAGGTTTTGTCTTTTCAGCTTCTGGTGTAGGGGATGGTAGTTTAGGTTCCTCTGGTGTTTTTGGTTTTGGTGATTGGGATGGGTGATCTTTTTCTGATGAGGTGAGGATTTGGACTTGTTCGGTTGTTTTGGGGGTTGGAGATGATGGGTCTTCTATGGTTACAGAGGTTGTTTCCACGGAGGTGGGTGTTTCCTCTGTGGTTTTCTTCTGAGTTTCTCCTTGGCTTTCAGATGGGGGTGCTTGGGATATTGGTTTTGCTGAAATTGGTGGAGGTGCAGGTAAACCTCTGGATGCAGCTTGGTCTTGTCTCCTTTTCTCCCCCTCAGGATGACCTGATGAATCATCAGAATCATTATCAGAGTCATCCTGACCCTGATCTCTAGTACCCTCTGCTCTGCAAGAAGCTTCTGGCTTTTTCGGTTGAGAGGCACCTGCGACTATCATCTTGGCGCATAAGTCATCGCATATGCCAAGTAGGTATTGGACCTATGCCTCTGTGTTGAAACGCAGTTTTCCAACACTTGTTCGAAAATCTTTGACATAATTCGCGTTGGCAGCTGTGAAGGCAATGATGAATTCTGTCATTTGATTCAAAACACTCTGACCCAGTTCCGTGATTTGTGCTCTGGTGATATAGTTCGTAGGCTTCAGAGCCTTGGTTTGATCTAGAGTATGTACCTGGACTTTATCAAGAGCCTTTTGAAGGTCTTCGATGGTGATGACAGGGGCAAAGGTTTGTGGAAGATTCTTCTGAGCTTTTCGTGCCTTCTTTAGTTGCTTAGAGAGGTCAGCTATAGAAGTTTCCAAGGCAGAGGTGGAGGCCGGTTCAGCTTTAGCTGAGGTTGTTGCTGCAGAAGTGACTTTGGCCATGGCATTCTTCACCTCGGTGGACAGGTTGTCCACTTTGGTTGTCAGTTCTGTGATTGCCCTTGATGTGGTATCTGCAAAAGAATTGAAAGAGCTTTTCAACCCTTTCAATTTGTTGTCCACAGAGGTGACAAGGGTTTGGAACTCATCCCTTGAGACATGCGGACTTAGTGTAACCTTTGGGGAACAAATATATCACCAGAGTGAGTCTCTGTTCCTGAGACACCTTCTCTCGCTTCTGTTTGTACGTTGAGAGCGGAAGGACTTCCCTTTGATCCTAGAGCAGAAGCCTTTTGAGCTTTAGACTCTACGAAGGTTCTGTCAAGGACCTTGTTCTGATCCACTCCAGAGGTGGGGACAAAAGTATCCTTGAGTTGACTAGGGGACTTGTCTAGAGTCCCTTCGTCGTTGTGCACTCTAAGCTGCTCTGAAGAGCCTTTTGGACCTAGATGTGTGTGTGTGTCAGAGGAAACAAATCCCTCTGTAGGTTTGTTAGATGTGATCTGGGGCGATGGATCACGAACTAAAGGTGAGTCCTTTGGAGAGGACTCCCTCGGAATGGATTCCCCGGGTATAAGTGGCACAGAGGAGGAAAGAAGTTCCTCTGTCCGTTTAGCAGGGTTTGGGCTCGAGCTGTGCGACTCTTTTTCAATGACATCCTCTGCCACTAGACTGGCGATGTCAGAAATATGGGTTGCACTGGGAATTGGTTGGGGTTGTGTGCCACTACCATCTACGACATCTTGTCCTTCCTCTTCTGCTGTCATACACCCCAACCTAATGGTCTCTCTTCTACCCTCTATCATATCGAAGTCATCCATATCTTCTGGTCTTTTTCTTAGTATATCATAGTAGGGGTGGGATCCTTGTAAAGTCTGTACATCTGGATGAAGGATTCCTTCTGGAATGTTTGCCTGTATGCCCTTAAGAGTTCTGTCTGCTTCCTCTAGGTCAGAGTCAACCTCAGAGATTTGGACAGAGGGCTTGGATTGAATTTCCACCCAGGTGTCTTCAGTTTCGATCATCTCCTCTGTGTTTTGGAGTTCTGGATCATAGCTTGGAGGGGAGGGAAACTGGTTACCGTGTTCTTCTGCTGTAGGGTCATCTTTAGGTATAGGGGAGTCCATTTGGATTTCTTCAGAATGGATTATTGGATTGACCGATTCAGCTGCTACAGGACTATAACTCTTTTCCATGGGTGAACTTGCTCTACCAGGAGTTTGAAGATCTGAAACTCGGTCCTCTGTTGACATCAGTGGATATTCCTCTGCAGTCCATCCAGAGCTGTCCAATGTGTCTGCAAATTCGTGCTGTTTGAGGAAGGCTGAGAAATCGCCTTGGTCTGCATAATTAATAGGAGTGGGGGAATGCAGAGGTTGTTCAACAGCTGCTCCTTCTTCTGCAACGACATCTTCTGTGATTGTTTGCAGAGGAGTCTTGGGTTTCTTGGACTTCTTTCTCTTTGGCTTAGGGGCACCCTCCTCAGAAGATTTTGACTTACGTTTCTTTTTCTCTTTTGGAGGAGGAGGTGCAGAGGATGCGACGACCGTTTCTGGTGGAGATTCGGTTATCTGAGCAGCACTTGAAGAGGTTCCTTCTAAAGGTTTTTTTGCTCTAGGAGCCTTTTTCGGTTTGGAAGAGGTTGTTGTGGCCTTGGATACAGAGAAGATCATCTTTTTCCTCTATAGCTTGATCTTTGCCAGTTTTTGTTCATGCTTAGTCACAGCTTCTGCGTGCTCATCTGGGCTCATTCTTTCTTCAACTAAGGTTCCTAGGGGGACTCCTAGACGCGGGGGTGTCGCAGGACTCGGTTCTGGAGTCCTGTGAGCGCGTATGTAATATATCCTAAGTTGTTCGTCAGAGGCATAAGACAGAAGTTTGGCTGGCAGAGGTCTGCAGAACGCATACCCCTCTGCGTGTGTTGTAGTTGTCATTCTTCCCAGGAGGTAACTCTTCACTATTGGCCCTTCCATTGGCCAATTGTTGATTTGTAGTAGAGGTTCCAGAATGACTCCTATAGTCCTCTGGAACTGCAAAGCAGGAAGATCTAGGACATTCGGTCCCTTTGCCTTCTGTACTGAGATGCGTCTGTCGATGGTGTTCATGAGCTCTTGCATCATCAGAGCTTCATAGTCTAGGGGTAGGTCGTAGTATACACCATACATGATGGCTAGGATTTGATGTGAGGTTTGATCTGGACTCCCTATTTTCCCTGTTAGACATCTGTTGAGGATCGAGAACAGAGTGTTCCATAGATGTGGAAATCGGTTCCTCCTTCATCATTTCGCTTTGTTAGGTGGGTATTATAACCTAACATCTCTGCAAAGTCACAAAGTTCTCTATTAGAGGGAAGCTCTGCATATTCCTTGATCCCTAAAAAGTCTCTTGTTGGCAGTTTCAACTCCAAAGAAAGCATCGTTCTGTTAAATCTGAGTTCCATGTTCTCAGATTTATTAGGTTTGGAGACCCAACCTCTGTCTTCCCTTGACTCTGCATCGTAATAACAACTCTGCCAGAATTGGTTCATGTATCTGGCAGGTATGCAAGTGACATTCTTGGATAGGAGGGTGTACAATTGGTGGTTTTCAAGGATATTGAGCAAAATGGCGTGTGCCTCCCCGAATGTTGTTCTTGAGGGCACAAGGAAGTGGTTGTTTGGTTTGAGAGGTAAAGAGTTCTCAAAATGGTAATTTTCGATAAAGAACTGTAGATGGGTGGTCGGATTGAAATCAACGGATTCGCCTTGCTCTTGTTCTGGATTTGGGGACCTGGTTCGGTGTTGTGAGTGCTCGGAGTGAACAGGGGAAGACGCTGGAGAGATTGTAGTGGAAGCCATTGATAAAGTATTGAAGAAATGGAGTAGAAAGAAGATAGTTGTAGGTTTATCACTGTTCACCGGAGGTAATGTTGAGAGGTAATCGTAGAAGATGAAGAAGAAGGTGAAACAGGGTTTTATAGGTGAGGTTTGAAACGGATAGAATTCTACAGTAAAATCGAATTAAATGATATTTGGGGTCCGCAATCGAGTACACATAGCTGGGTTCAAGTTTCAGAAGTTTGTGTGGCACGCACGTCCAATGAGAAAATGCCACGTTGGAGGTGCCAGAACATGATAAGACGTCGTGCGGGGCCCATTAATGCTGAGCGCGTGGGCGTCTCTATACTCGAATGACTGTCACCTTCAGAAATAACCCGCATCTTACAGAATCCCATTTCTGTGCATAAGTGTCAAATCGACAGAGGCTCTGTGGTGGAATGAGCTTTGTGATTTGAAACCTTTGCACGCTACCTCTGAGCTTGCACCTTTACCAAAAACATTTGAAAACATTGGAAGTGATCTATAGAGTCTCTGTGTGGAAACTTAGGATTAAAAAGGCTCTGACCCACAGAAGCTCTGCTGAGCTCTTCAGAGGCTCTATGACTTTAAATTTCTAATAACATAATGCTCATAAAACTATTTGATCATCCAAAGTTTTGATTGTGTAAAACTGTGTTTTTAGGACATATTTGAAAATTGGTGTCCGAGAAAACTGTTTTGGAAAAAGGTTTTGTGCGAGACATTCTCCTTTTGATTTACCTTTGCTCGACAAATTACCTGACTTCTGTGGATTTGGTTGATCTTAGTTCTTCTTTGGCTCCCCCTTGAATGATCAACCTCTGTGGATCAATTCAAGTTCTCCTTCTGCTCCCCCTTGACCTATGCTTGGATCAAATGAGATAAGTAGTACATAGAACATAGGTCAAACTCACTAGAGGCTCTGTGGAGATTGTCAGAGGTTCTGAGAATTTCCACAGAGGCTCTGTTGGGTACAGAACGTTTGGTGATAAGGAATTTACATACAAAAAGAGATTGATTATGTACATATATACAAGAGGGTCAAGTCTTACTTACAGAGGATTCAACTCATGTTTATCATACCCAACTTACTTACCAAGAAAAGGAATCTTTTCTCATCTAGTGCCTTGGTAAATAAGCCTGCAAGCTGGTATTCAGTGGACACAAAGTGCATTTCGATTGTGCCATGTTCAACATGATGCTTCAGAAAGTGGTAACGAATATCGATATGCTTTGTTTTTGAATGCTGTACTGGATTGGCAGATATGGCTATGGCACTTTTTGAATCACAGAGGATGGGTATCTTGTATATGGTGTAACCATAGTCCGTTAGCTGAGTTTTCATCCACAGAACGTGGGAGCAACAGCTAGCAGCAGCGACATAATCAACTTCTGCTGTAGATGTAGACACACAGTTCTGCTTCTTCGAAGTCCAGCTGACTAGTTTACCACCCAGGAATTGACAACTCCCAGAGGTACTTTTTCGATCAAGCTTGCATCCTCCATAATCTGAATCTGTGTATGCCTTAAGACCAAAACCAGAGTTCTTCGGATACCAGAGGCCAAGATTTTTGGTCCCTTTAAGGTATCTGAAGATCCTCTTTACAACAATAAGGTGGGATTCCTTTGGGTTAGCTTGATATCTTGCACAGAGGCATGTGGCATACATTATATCAGGTCTACTAGCTGTTAAGTATAGAAGGGACCCAATCATGCCTCTGTAGAGCTTGCACTCTACAGATTTGCCATTTGGATCTGAGTATAACTTATTTCCAGTGGCCATGGGGGTCTTCATTACAGAGGCATCAGAGAGACTGAATTTTGAAAGAATGTCAGAGACATATTTAGCTTGATTTATAAAGATTCCCTCTGATGTTTGTTTTACTTGGAGTCCGAGGAAGAAGGTTAATTCTCCCATCATACTCATTTCAAACTCACTCTGCATGAGTTTTTCAAAATCTTTGCACTGTTGTGCATTTGTAGACCCAAAAATAATGTCATCCACATAGATCTGTACAAGCAGAATATCATCACCTTTTCTTTTGTAAAACAATGTAGTATCTGTCGTACCTCTGTCGAAATCACTATCGAGAAGAAAGGTTGAAAGACGTTCGTACCATGCTCTTGGAGCCTGTTTCAGTCCATACAGAGCTTTGTCAAGATAATAGACATAGTTTGGGTACTTGGCAGTTTCAAACCCTGGTGGCTGTTGGACGTACACTTCTTCTTGGATTTCACCATTCAGAAAGGCAGATTTTATATCCATTTGAAAGACTTTGAAACCTCTGTGGGATGCGAAAGCTAAGAAGATTCTTATTGCTTCGAGCTGTGCGACAGGGGCAAAAGTTTCATCGTAATCAATGCCTTCTTCTTGGCGATATCCCTTGGCCACCAATCTCGCTTTATTTCTAATGACCACCCCGTCCTCATCCTTCTTGTTTCTGAAGACCCATTTAGTCCCTATTGCTTGTTTCCCCTTTGGCAGAGGAACTAGGGTCCATACCTTGTTTCTCTCAAACTGTAGAAGCTCTTCTTGCATAGCATCTAACCAGTTTGGATCATTTAGGGCTTCAGAAATACGCTTTGGCTCTATCACACAGATAAAATTTGTAAAGAAACAAAAATTAGCAGTGGCTGATCTTGTCTTGACTCTCTCAGAAGGATCGCCGATTATAAGGCTCGGAGGATGGATTTTCGTCCATTGTGTTGTTCTTGTAAGATGGTCATTAGTGTCATCAAGATGAACTTCCGTGGTTGCACACTGTGGTTCTGGTGCAACCTCTATAGTGGATGGTACTTCTGTGCTTGTGCTTGGTATTTCAGCTTGTGGGACAATAGGGATTAGAGTTGGAATTTGTTCCTCTGAAGAAGTAGAGACTGAGTCCTCGTTTTCCTCTGGTATGGATTCCTCTGTAGTAGCTGGAGTTTGTATTTCAGGAGCCTCAGTTGTTGAGTCCTTGGTCGTATCTTCTTCTGTTCGCTCCCCCTCGGCACGTGCATCTGTATGATTCACAGAAGATGATGAAGTATTTAATGGACCAGTTAGAGATATACCTGACTCAATCTGGCTTGCAGAAGATGTTTCTCCAGAGGCTCTGGCAGTTCCGGCAGAGGGATCAATATCGTCATGGAACATCTCTTCAAATAGCAGATTTAGGTCTGCTTCTCTTGTCTTTGAGATGCCAGAGGATTCCTTCTTTAGACTGAGTTCTGAACTGATTTGTGCAGAAGTCTTTTGAAAGGAATCGTCAAAAGATACATTGATGCTTTCCACAATGGTTCTGGATCGCAGAAGATAAACTCTGTAAGCCTTAGAGGTGGCAGAGTACCCAATGAACTTGCCTTCATATGCTTTCACCTCAAACGTCCCTCTTGCTTCTCTATCATTTAAGACGAAGCACTTGCATCCAAATACATGGAAGAACTTGATATTTGGTCGCCTTTTGTTGATCAAATGATAAGGTGTCTTGATATGCCTCTTTACTATGGTTGATCGATTCTGGGTGTAGCAAGCGGTTGATACTGCTTCTGTCCAGAAAGAGATTGGTAATCCAGATGCTGTCACATAGTTCTTGCAGCCTCCACAAGCGTGCGGTTCTTTCGTTCAACTATGCCATTCTGTTGTGGGGTGCGTGCAACAGAGAAGTTCTGTGATATTCCTTCTTTTGTAATATAGGCTTCAATGACGGAGTTTTTGAATTCTGTGCCATTGTCGCTTCTTAATTTCTGAATCCTACACTCATACAGAACTTGGATTCTTTTCATTAAATTTATCAGAATGTTTGGAACATCTGATTTCTTTCTGACAAATTCAACCCATGTAAATCTTGAGTATTCATTGATCAAAACAAGTATATATTTCTTGCCACCTAGGCTCTGTGTAGCGATTGGACCGCAAAGGTCAACGTGAAGCATGTACAGAGGCATAGGGCAAGACACATCCGTCTTGCCTTTATGGGAAGCTCTTTTGAGTTTTCCCATTTCGCAAGCAGAGCACAAATGATCTTTATTGAACTTGACATTTGGCAGACCTTTGACTAAATTAAGTTTGACAAGCTTGTCTAGAGTATGAAAGTTTAAGTGGCAGAACCTGTTATGCCATAACCAGGCTTCTTCGTTTTTACAGGCAACAAGATAGAGCTTGTCCTTCTTGTTCTTGGCACTAAAGTTCATGAGGTATAGATCGCCTCTTCGCTCGGCTCGCAGAAGTTCGACTCCTGTGTCCTCACCTTGTAGGGAGCAGAAAGTTCTTTTGAACATCACATCAAAACCAGTATCACAAAGTTGGCTAACACTTAAAAGATTGTGCTTTAGGCCATCCACATATGCAACTTTGCATACTGATATGTTTTTCTTTTTGATGACTCCATAGCCTTTAATATATCCCTTCTTGTTGTCACCAAAGGTTACAGATCCTCCATCGAGTTTGTCTTTGTAGGAGGATAGTAGACCTCTGTCGCCAGTCATGTGCCGCGAGCACCCGGAGTCAAGATACCAGATCGGCACACACTGCTTCTGCAAGACAATCAGAGATTTTTAGGTACCCATATCCAAATGGGTCCCTTTTTGTCAGAGGTCTTCAAGGTTGCCTTACATCCTTGGGTTTGGTTTTAACTTCTGTTGAAGAACCATTTTATTTCTTCTTTCCCATGAATTTTGCGTTCTTTTTGGGCAAAGAGAGGAAACAGTGAGGACTTGAGAAATGTTGGTTCAATTGAAACATGAGATCAAAACAATGACAATAATGAGTGTGCGAAGAGATTTGCTTGAACTTTTCATTGAAAACATTAAACAGGGGTACAAAGGCTTTATTTTTACAATCTTTCCTAACATCTGAATTCCTATTACAAGAAGACCTATGTAGACTAGATTGTTGTTTTGAAAATCCTCTGGGGAGAGTAGCCTTCTGTGGACCCCTTCCTCTGTGGTGAACTTCTGCAGGTTTCACTGTCACAGAAGAAAATGATTTGTTATTTTCAACCCACTTACCCTTCTGTTGCCAGGTTAGTTTTTCTTTAAAAGGCCTTAAGGGTTTTGAAGTCTTTGAACTTGTTGGATTTTGAAAAGACATTTCCTTTTGTTGTTTGATCTTTTCAAGCTCAAGAGAGGTTTTGGCTTGTATACACATGTCCAAAAAGTCTGGACAAAAAGGTACACTTGTGATTTTCTCCTTAGGAGGAATAGTTCTGTTAAGAACTCCAGACGATAGTTTAGAATCCTCTGTATCACAAGGTACTATCTCTGACTTATTTGAGTCAGTCTCAGATTCGTCAGAGGATGAGTCGTCCTCATATACAGAGGTCGAGTCACTTTGATTTCTTTCGACAGAGACTGGACTTTCAGAGCATGTGCCATACTCACTTTCTTCCTTTTCTATGGGACTATCTTCCAAGTCAAAAGAAGTATCTATTAAGATTTCATCAGAGTGGTTTTGATCGTCAGAGGATGTACAAAAGTTTTCATAAAAGTTATTTTCCCTATTTCCATCAACTCCTTGTCAGAGATGTTTTTAAGTTTTTCTTCTAAAGAGGTAATCTTGAACTCAGGTGCCTCTGCCGATAGTTTCTTTTCAGAGTCTATCATGCAAACAAAAGCAACCTGTGTTTGAGTCTCGGGGGCACCAAACTTGAAGATTCCTATCTGATCTTGGGTTTTTAGATATTTCTTAGGTTTGGATTATCTTTTGACAGAGATTGAAGGTGATAAATATGTTTTTTCAAACCACACATTTATCATCTTCAGAGGTTTCCTCTGGTGAGGTTCCCCAGAGACTTTTCGCCTTTTGCTAACAGAGAGTAAGTTTGGAAATCCAGGTTTTCTTGTATCACCAATACAAAACAGAGACGACAGAGACTTGTCTCTTTTGGTTCCAGTATATGGATCTATATCACAGAAGCCAATTCCTCGTCTCCCTATTTGTGTATTAATTTTCTCGTACACCTTCTGTGCATCCTTATATTTCTTAATTAAGAGATCTCTTCTGAGTAGATATTGACAGAGGACTTCTCTTTCCTTTTGAAAATAATGTTTTAGAGCTAGGATATTCATTCTGTCGCTCTCAACGTCCATAAGTTCTTTAGTTTTAGCTTTTAAGGCAGAGTTGAGTTCATAAATCTTTTCTTTCAAAGGATTTAGTTGCTTGTTCCAATTTGTTTCAATTTCTTCCTTTTCTTGAAAGATTTGAGCCTTTTCCTGAGTGAGAAGTCTAGCTTCTCTCTCAAAGAAGGTGAGCTTCTTCCGAGCACTATCGCATGTCTTTTTAAGTTCAGAGAATTCAATGGTCAGTTTAAGCAAATCAGCTTCTGCTTGATTAGAGTAAGAGTCAGAATTGGATACCTCACTATCAGAGTCGGATGAGCTGACCTCTGCCATTCCACAGAACAAGGCATTTTTGTCGCCTTCATCAGATGATTCGTCTGACAGCCAGTTCTCCTGATTCACCATTAGCGACTTCTGAGCATAATATTCCGCTTTCTTTTTATAGAAAGCAGAATCCCTCTGAGGGCGGTTTGGTTTGCTCCTGCAGTCAGCAGCATAGTGGCCTGGCTTGCCACAGTTGTAACATCCTTGGTTCTGGGGGGCATTACCAGCTATGTCGTTTGACCTCTGTTGGTCACCACCTCTGCCACTCTTGTCATTTGACCTCTGTTGGTCATTTAATCCCTCTCTTCCCTGATTCTTTGAATCTCCACGATCATCTCTCCCATTGTGTTCATAGCCTGACTTCTTCTGGTATCCTCTGCCGAACTCCCTGGTCAAAAGAGCTAAAGACTTAAATATTTAGGCCATGGTTGCCTCCTCTTCTTCCATCACCTCCTCCTCTTCACTATCAACGACCAATACCCTCTTCTTCTTCTCCTTCTTTTCTTCCACAACTTTTTCCTTTTTCGCCTTCTCTTTAGCTTCTGTAGCCTTACCAACAAGTGCAAGGGGTGTACTGACTTGAGCTTTTGCTTGTGCAATCTGAGGTTATTGGGCTGCCAACGTTCCATAAAGATCTGACATAGTCCAGCAGTCTAAGTCCTGATTAGATTGCAGAGACATAGACAACTGGAGCCATTCTTCATTTAGGCTCTTTAGGAACATGACGTTGTTTTCCTCAGAGGTTCTGTGAATCCCGAACTTCTTGCATTTGTTGATCAGAGAGTTGAACCGGTTGTATGTTGACTGCAGAGATTATGTCGGCAGAGCTTTGAATGCGTAGTATTCATTGATGCACTGAGCTATGCGGTTCTTCTGAGTCTTGGCCCCTCCTTCCAGTTGTTTCTCCAGTTCCTTCCATAGATCCTATGCAGATTCACACGCATCTAGGGATTGGAAAAGGTCATTGGGGATGGCCATTATCAGAAGTCTTTTGGTTTTCTAAGCAACTTCATATTTTGCCCAATCTGGCTCGAACCACTTATCGTTGGTCTTTGGTTTCTTGTGCTTAGGAATCTCTGGAGTGTCATCTATGGCAGGTACTAGAGGTACTGTGATCATTGGTACGAAAGGAGGATTGTTGATATAGTAGATGAGTTCTTTGTCAGTACCCTCGAAGAAGTGAATCATTCGTATCTTTCATTTAGGGTACTCGTCTCTTAGCAGAGTGGGTGGCTTGGTTAAAGAACCAGCGGTGAAGAAGTTGTTTGTGTTCGCCATTTTGAAAGAGGTTTGAAAAATATCAGAAAACAGAGTATGAACTTCAAACTTTCAGATGATGAAGTGGATGGTTCGAAAAGTGTTTATAAGCTTAAAAATCTTGAGCAATGCACTAAAATGGAGTTTTAACCTAAGAAACAGGTTCTGTAATGTTTACCAAGGTCGAACTAGTTGAAAATGGCAGAAAAACAGATTCTGTTCGAAAAATATGAAGAACAGGTTAAAGACGTACCAAGTTTCTACCAGAAATCATTGTAAGAGAGGATCTCTTGATATAGAAAATCAAGGATGGCTCTGATACCAATTGTTGGTTCCTACTTTACTCAACAATGATTTAAGTATCTATTAGTTCAAATAAATAAGGGTGTGGAAGCGTTTTAGTGAACTAGAAAGATATTACTTGGTAGAAAGACACACAATATCGAATACACAAAGTATAAATAACACAGATATTTAACTCAATGATTCACTGTGTATTGATAATAAAGAACACCAAGAACACTGAAAGTATTACAAGAATTATGCTCTAAGGGTGTGTGTGTCGTGCAAAGCTTAATAGAAGAGCTCAACATGAGCCTTCTATTTATACTACTTATACAGGGGACAAGGTGGAGACAAGAAGTACTAAGGTACAAAGACACTATCGTGGAACAGTAACAGGTACAATGTTACTGTAGTGCGCCACACTCTACAAAGGATGCAACCCATCTGAGGTTGATACGTGGAGGCAGCAGGGCGAGCCTTGTACGAATGATCTTCAGGATCTTCGTACAGCAGAGGCACGTGAGAATCACGAATATCTTTGTCTTGATCTTCATTCTTCAGATTCTTCTAAGTCTTCAATACCACAGAGGCTCTGTCAGGTGTGACAGAAGCTCTGTGGCCTTGTCCTCTGTGAATATCTTCTGCTGAATCTTCTTGTGGTGTCTTGGCAGAGGCTCTGTTGAAGTCTATACTTAGCCTATTTTTCAATACTTCTTTAGACATAAAGATTGGAGCTAACACCCCCCCCTAAGAAGAGTGACAAATCTCCTTATGAGCTTTGGAAAGTGAGATTACCGTCCTACAAAAGGATGAAAGTGTGGGGTTGCCTTTCCAAGGTTCAAGTCCCTTTACCAAAAAGGACTATACTTGGACCTAAAACCGTTGATTGTGTATATATAGGACCTGCTCATAGTAGTGTTGCATATAGATTTTTAGCATAAAAATCGAATGTGGATGACATAAGCAACAATACAATTATAGAATCTACTGAGGCAGAGTTATTTGAGATGATCTTCACATACAAAGAAAAAGAGGGCAATACCTCTAATCGAGGTAAATGGCCGATTGATGATACACACTCTCATGTGAACATTGATTTAACTAAGAGTGATCAATCGAGGAATGATGAAACCTCTAAGGTTCAAGAAGAAGTGGAACCTAGGAGAAGCAAAAGAGGAAGAATCGCCGAAGACTTTGGACCGGACTTTATGGCCTTTAATGTTGAAGGATAACCTCTCTCTTATAAGGCTGGCATGGAATCATCCGAGGCACCTTATTGGGGAGAGGCCATCCATAGTGAAATTGACTCCATTGTGCAAAACAACACATGGAAATTGGTTGATTTTCCTCTGGGTCATAAAGTCATTGGCCACAAATGGATCTTGAAGAGGAAGTTGAGAGCCGATGGCACAATAGAGAAATACAAAGCTCGACTAGTCGCCAAGGGGTACCGACAAAAGGAAGGTCAAGACTTCTTCGACACATATTCATCGGTTACTAGGATTACGTCTATAAGGACGTTGATTGCAATATCAGGTATTCATAACTTAGAGATACATCAAATGGATGTGAAAACCGCTTTCTTGAACGGTGAACTAGAAGAAGAAATATATATGCAACAACCGGAAGGTTTTGCTGTAAAAGGCCAAGAGAACAAAGTATGTATGTTGATTAAGTCTCTTTATGGACTTAAACAAGCGCCAAAGCAGTGGCATGAGAAATTTGATAACACTATGTTGTCAAATGGTTTTCACATAAATGAATGTGACAAGTGTGTTTATGTGAAACAATATAAAAATGCTTATGTCATCATATGCTTGTATGTTGATGATATGCTCATCATGGGTTCAAACTTGGATGTAATAAACCAAACCAAGAAGATGCTAAACTCCGCATTTGATTTGAAAGATATGGGAGTTGCTGATGTTATCCTTGGCATAAAGATTCAAAGGAATCCAAATTGTTACATCCTCACCCAATCTCATTATGTTGATCAGGTTATGCGAAAGTGTGGCCAATTAGATGACAAACCGGTTGTGACTCCATTTGATCCTTCAAGCCAATTGAAGAAGAATCAAGGAGAAAGCGTGGCTCAGTTGGAATACACTCAAGTTCTTGGAAGCTTGATGTATATCATGAACTGTACACGACCGAATATAGCGTATAGTGTGAGTAGACTTATTCGGTACTCTCATAACCCAGGAAAAGACCATTGGTATGCACTAGTAAGGGTGCTTCGCTATTTGAAATACATAATGAGTTATGGGTTACACAATACAAAATACCCTCCCGTTATAGATGGGTATTGTGATGCAAATTGGATTTCCAACCATTCTGAGAGTAAGTACACAAGTGGATAAGTATTCACACTTGGTGGTGCAGTGGTCTCTTGGAAATCTTCTAAACAAACCGTGAATACCAGATCAACTATGGAAGCAGAATTTGTCGCCTTAGACAAAGCCGCTGAAGAAGCCGAATGGCTAAAAAGCTTCCTAGAGGGTATTCCGTTGTGACCTAAAGTGGTGACCGCCATTGGTATCTACTGTGATAGTATAGCTGCTCTAACTAGAGTGAAGAATCAAATCTACAATGGAAAGTCCCGACATATACGAAGGCGCCACAACACTATAAAGGACTTGCTGAAAAATGGAATCGTTTCCATTGACTACGTAAAGTCAAAGGAGAATATTGCCGATCCTTTGACAAAAGGACTAAGTAGAGAGCAAGTATCCTACACATCGAGGGGAATGGGCTTAAAGCCAACACAATGTGTTAGCGCATTATATTGTATTCAATATTTATGTAAAAGTCAATGTATGTGAAAAGTCAAAGTCAAAGTAGTGTTAGTAGAAAGTCAATGTAATTAGCCTTAATGCCTTGTAATGTTTAGGTATAAATAGGTTTGTTAGCTTTGTTGTTAAGAAAGTTGATTAGAGAGAAGCTCATTTGTAATATTCTAGAGAGACATTAGAGAGAGAATCTAGAGAGAGAAAGTTCCAAACTCTTATGTAATCAAGATTCTCAAGATCAACGGATGACATATTGTTTACCTAATAGATCTGGTTCTAACATTTGGTATCAGAGCATCAACATTTGGTATGAGAGCTATACGGATTTCTTAGACAAATCTTGATCTACAATGGAAGATTTTTGAAGATTTGGAGTTTTCTTGATTGTTTTCGCAGTTACTGTTCACTTTTTCACAAATTCTTCAACTTGGAAGTTTTTGGATTAGACTATCTTTGTTTTGTGTTTTAGAACACAATTGCTTCATAGATTTTAGCCTAATTCGATCCGGTTTAAGAGAATTTGAAGATTTTGTTAAAGAATGTTCGAAAACCTTGAGTTTACTGTTTTAGATCGAAAGTCTGTGAATTTGGAGTTGTTAGTGTTCAGATTAAACTACAAAAGTGATCGATTTTGCATTTCGAACTAGTCTGTGAAAGATTCATTGAAAAACATCCAAAAATTGAGAAAGTTAGGGCCTAAATTCGTTTTTTGGCTAAGTTTTCGCAAGATCCAATTGATTTAGCAAGATTCATCAGAGGTTATCGCAAGGTTCATCTAAGGAAAGATTTCTCATTGCAAAGGCTATATGAAGAAAAGTTCTCGCAAGGGGCATATACGAAAACTTATAGTTTTCGCATTAGTTGGTTGAGAAAACAAATTGTTTTCGCAAGAGCCTTATACGAGAAGTATTTGTTTTCGCTAGCGTTGTCTGAGAAAAAAAAAGTTTGCGCAAGTGCCTTCTGTGAAAAGTCCTTGTTTTCGCAATAGTGTGTTGCGTAAAGTTTTAGTTTTCGCATAGGTTGGGTGCAAAAAGTTTCGGTTTGCGAAACGTTTTGATGTGTGTTGCAAAAACTTTAGTTGTTTGGGCTACAAAAACTTTCTAGTTCCGTGGTTTGCGAAAACTCATTCTGTGGATTTTTTCAAAGTGTAAATTTTATACTTTGCTGTCTGAACTTCCGGAACGATCACTCTGTTAGGTCTATATCAAGATGTCTACTTATACAGATATTTCTGATATGTATCTATCTGCTGAAGAACGACAAACAAAGAAAATCAAATATCTAACTTTACAAGTCGAAGAACTTGGAAGAGCTGTAATACATTATCAAAATCAGAATGATCTCAACATTCAAAACTTTATGAGCTTAAGAAGTTTCAAGAGAAAGCAACATCGTTGGAAAGTGAAAATGCTGATCTGAAGAAACGGATTCTAGATTTTGAAGCAAAGAGAGACAATTCAACTCTTCAAGATGACATCAAGACGCTTCATGAAAATGCAACAACTTTGATGAATTTGCAAAGGTTTTTGTACAAAAGTTTTGAAAAGTTGCAAAAGAAAAAGAAGACTTTGAAAAGGTTTGAAAAGGTTTTTGTACAAAAGTTGTCAAATTTTTCTAAAAAATCTTTTGAGGAATTTTTTTTGACTCAAAGCTCAGATATGAAAACCCCTATGGCACCGCCACTGACACTTAACAAAGATCCTTCAGGGAAGCCTGTTAATGTCACTGCGTACTGAGGGATGATCGACTCACTTCTTTATCTCATAGCTAGCCGTCCTGATATTATGTATGCTACTTGTTTATGTGCACGATGTCAATCTGAACCCAAAGAATCACATCTGATCGCTGTAAAGCGAATATTCAGATATCTGAAGGGTACTCCTAACCTAGGTCTTTTTTATCCCAAAGACCCAGGGTTCGATCTAACTGCCTATTCAGATAGTGATTTTTCAGGTTGCAAACTGGATAGAAAAAACACCACAGGAGGCTGTCAGCTCCTGGGTGGAAAGCTGGTAAGTTGGACAAGTAAGAAACCAAGTTCAGTGTCCATGTAACGTCCCAAAAATTACAAGTAATTAAAATTTTTAAAATTAATGCATTTCACTATAATCAAACCACAAGTTCACAAATCCCATTACAATAAAAATAAACGTCGTTGATTTAAACCGTCAGACAAAGTTAAGCAGCGGAAAAGTTATATAATTAAATCCCCATTTAATAAAAATTTAACTTAAACAGTCTTCGCCTCGCGCCCGTGTGTACCGTCATGCCCGACTGCTACTCGCACCTGAAATCATAAGATAATGGGAAGGGGTAAGCACGAAGCTTAGTGAATTCAAACCATAAATATGATCGCAATTATATCAGCATCACCCTTAAACAACTAGTTATCGCAACCAACTCATACCATGCAATCACGTCCTGCACCCAGATTTATATATACCAAAAACACCAGCACATATATTTCTTGGAACATCCATCAAGAAAATATATCACGATTAATAATAAGCCCTATTCTTCTTGGAACGACCATCAAGAAGATATAATCACAACTCATTATACAAACACATATACTTCTTGGAACAACCATCAAGAAAATATATCACCATTAACAATAAACCTTATACTTCTTGGAACGACCATCAAGAAGATATAATCACAACTCATTATACAAACACATATACTTCTTGGAACAACTATCAAGAAAATATATCACCATTAACAATAAACCTTATACTTTTTGGAACGACCATCAAGAAGATATAATCGCAACTCATTATACAAACACATATACTTCTTGGAACCACCATCAAGAAGTACATCAATCACAGTTCAATATATATACACAATTATATATACCCCATAACACAATAATATCAACAAACAATCATAACTATCACACTCGAGCTATAGTAATACAAATATAATTCCCATCCTATTTAGTGAGAGAACTCACCTCGAAAGCAAAGCTTATGTCCTCAACAGCAACACGAACCGGCCAACACCAGCTCACCTTTTTCCACCTAAATAAGTGTTAACAAAAGTCAAAGTGACGCCCCAACCCAAAGCCACGACTACTAAATTATAAAATACATTTTCCAGTTTTTACTCTCAACACACAGGTCTGTTCGGGACCTGTTTAACCCCTTATAAACTGATAAATCCAGGAATATTTTTCCATAATCACAAAGTCCCATGTCTTAGGGTTCCAGGGACATATCGCACGCGCTCTAACGATTTTTCTACAATTTACTATGGATTTTACAAAACCGACTTGCAGCACAGTGAAAAGCAGGACCTTTCAGTACAAAACAGCAATTTGACACTAGCTATGGTCCGAACTGGTTTTTCCGTAAAACATATGAAACTTACTAGACTCAGAATGGGAGATTTTGGCACTGATTTCACCCCAATACGATGTTCCTATAAAAAGTTATGGCTTTCACAAAATAGTGGCAGAAACTGTGAATTTCACATGAAATGACGAATATTAATTATAAATCCATTAAGTCATAGCTTAACCCAAACAGACCCGAATGAACCTTTGAGGATGCAAACAAATAGGGTATACTAAATGCAAGTAAAAACAACCCCAAAACATACAATCAACAACCACAATGAGACCCCAAAATTTTAGCGTGGAAAACCCCTCAAAATCGAGAGTAAAAACCACGGGACTACTAGAGCCGCTTCAAATCCACTACCACCAATATTAGAGCAATACAAAGTCTTCTCTAGATTATACTAGAGGCATACAAAACCATCATACACTTGGAAATAAGCACATCAAGATGTATGGAACCAAAATAGAGCAAGAATGGAGAAAAATCACCACAAAGTTACTGCTGTGCAGAACCCCACGAAACCATGACCTACGGACCTCAAAACCACGATCCCACCGTCCAGAATGTTGATGAAGATGTTGTGAAGCTGCTCACCAAAAATCACGACGATCCGACCGTTCAATCTCCGGGAAACAGAAGTTTTCTGCAGCTAGGTTTACAAATACGAAAAATGGAGCTCTCTCACTTTTTCTTGTTTCTCTCTACTCTCTCTTTTGTTGGTACTCTCTCTCGGCCGAACTCACAAGGGAAGGGGAGGGAGGGGCCGTAGGGTTTTTCCTTCTCCCTTTCTTTCCTCTTTTCTTCCTTGCCAAGCCACGAAACCAACACCCTCAAAATGAAACATGAAATCGGTTTTGGGTTGTGCATGGGCCGAAATGTACATTGTTTTGGCCCTTTAACAATTTGATCCCTCAACTAATTCCATCTCGCACTCTAACCAACGATTTGACATAATTAACTATTAGGTCCAATTCGTCTAACCCCGTTAACGAAAACTACGTTAAATAAAACTTAAGAGAAAAGAATTAATAAAAAGAAAATACATACTGGGATACGGGCTTTACAAATCTCCCCCACTTGGATTAGACTTCGTCCTCGAAGTCTAGGCTAGCGAATAACTTGGAATAGTTCTTGCGCATCTCCGCTTCGGGTTCCCACGTCCACTCGAACCCCTTTGGTGCTGCCACTGGACTTTCCTCAACTAGAATCTAAGTTTCTCACCCCGTCTAGAATTTCTCGAATACTTTTCTTACTACCAAAACTCCTTCAAGGACACTGAAATTATGACCGGAAGAACACTCCAACAACTGGATTCATTCCTAGCCAAACGACTTCGGTTGCCTCCCAACCTTAGATGTTCCATACATCCCGATTCAACTTTCAAGCTCTAACCATTCTAAAGGTACTCACCAATATACCCTACAGGATACTCGAATCCGATCATTCCTACCATTACTGCCGATTACTTCCACGAGTTCTATAGGCTCCCAAAATTTATTTCACGCGGATCATCAAACCAATAAACTTATAATCACCCACGAAGGTCATTTCACCATAACCATTCATCACAATTAAGCATTTCAGGGTTACTACTACCATCGCCATTATTATTTCAAAATCTGCTACAAATCTCCGATTACACTAAGGGTGTTTGGCCTCAAGCCCAAAAGTCGACACCTAAATATACTACTTACTTCAAAAAGGTTACTGCGCATTTATTCTCTTAATTACAAAGGGCATCATTCCCTTAACCGACACTATTCGGCCTACATTACCAACACGCGTGGAATACCCAACTTTCCACCGTCTACTTATCCTCCACACTCGCTCTACGAAGCCTAGTTACACCGTATCAAGATACACCTTAACGTCTACCTCCCAGGTACGTCTCAAGGCCCGGCATATCGGGACTACCTCCTAGGTAAGTGCCTAAGACTATATCCTCCCAGTGCCTACTGGAAAGTCAAGGTCATAACACATGAATACCGGAGTCCCACCCCGAGATACCCAACCGACCATTACCAACGACTGACTGACGTGACCAAGGATCCAATGCAAAACAGTCTACCAACAACATGCCTATCCGGGAATGACTCACTCACCTAACATGTAAATACTCAACGTGCAATAAGTGCAAAACTGTGCAACAAAACAACCCATCAACAAAACTCCACATCGAGCCATTAAAAACGTGCAATTGACCCATGACTATCTCAAAGTCAAAACCGAGCAAAATGCTCCACACTTGCTAGACCCATAAGTCGGTCAAAAATGCGTTTACATAAGGTTTAAGCAAGCAATACTCTAAAATAACATTAGTCCCAAACTCGACACGGTTAAACAAAAGAGTTTTCCAAAAGGACTCACACCCTTAAAATTCTCAAAATGACACATAACACTTATAAGCGCACTTCCCAAATGGTTTACAAAATATTTTCAACGTCAAGATTTTTCATTTCAAAAAGACCGTAAGCAATAAAACTACTATTACCAGGTCGGTAGTTACGCAAAAATGGACACGCTCGTCCCACCTATGAAAATCATGTTGAAAATCATTTCATTGCAGCTTAGTTTACTCACAAAACGTAAAGCGAAATAAATAATTCCTTTGAAAATGAACCGTCACGGTTCTAGTATGAATTGACTCATGACATGTATTTAAAGTAACCGCTCGACCTTACACCGGGTGCAACAAAAGTGTGCACATAATTTCAAAATCAGTTCCACGACATTTGACCCCAAAATTCCTCTTTTTCAACATAAAATGTCGTGGCACAGGGTTCACTAACAAATCTTACGCGCGTCGGCTAGTCATACCAAACGATGAAACGGTTTACAAATATATTTTTGTTAAAACACAACTGTCTCGTGTAAGTTTCAAACTTAAAGATAAAAACCAATCCGTTTCCATCATTTGAAAATATCGACTAAAACCTCATAAAATCTCAAGAGGTGGGGTTCTTTAAATTGATTTCCACGATTTCCCCAAATGGTCACATAAACAAATAAGATATGCACCTCGTGAAATTAAGCCCACACGACTCAACATGCCGTAAAACAAAACTTATTTTAACCAAATCACTCAAATAGCTTTATACAGACATCGTGGAATGTAACTTTCCGTCTCAACTCTAACATATGTGGAGGAGTTCCAATGTTAAAGTCACAAGCCGTAGTCACTTGCCCAACATTTTAAACACCACAAAACACGGATATCATCTTACCCGAAAGAACCGTTGGAAAAATAACGAAATGAGACAAATTCTAACAAAGTTTGCACTCCCGCGATAAAACGATTTCATACACTTTCAAAACCATATTTCAAAATCTTGTGTGTGCGCTGAACATTTCTCAAAATTCCAAAACACCATCCATAAAATGATTTGAAACACAAGAATTTGTTAATGCAATCTATTTCAAAATCAAACTTTGTGCATGACTTAGTCGGCATTCTATGCCTTGACTCCTACTCCTCCAAATCTCTCCGGTCCACTAACGTCATCCGGACATTTAAACCTCTTAGGCAAGTTGGGAAATTACATCAAATAATCCCTACGATTTTTCCTCAAATCAAAGTCGGCGCTATAAGCCTATGATTCTAGCACAATCATCCATCTTGGCCCGAAACAAACATCATCCTTTTCGTCACTCCAAGTGATCAATACTAGAATCGTCATTTTATTCCAACAACTACTAATTTTATAACCTTCGACACTACCCCAACGATCATCCCATCAAAGCAAAACAAGTACACACCTGTACTAGTAGGTTTACCATAGTCGTTCCTCCTTGTGATGGCTATTCCGGGTAGATATTACAACGAGTTATTAGCGCATAATAACTCACACTAACAACGCTCACGCTCAACTCCTTGGATTCCTCGTGACTTTCCCCGACTCGAGCATTGATCCTGTGTTTTCGATAGTAGGAGCTCTACTACTACCTTCCACACCTATCATCACTAGTTCCGAGTTCCATCCGATGGGTCCAAGTAGTTTCTCGCCGATAACTACACACATATGCCCGCACCGGCATATGTATGCACTCTTCCTAGCTCCCTAGGAATTCCACCCAATTCCACTACCCTTGCTATGACGAAATCCCCACTAGCCCTGACGAGTCACCTCGTAAACGCACAGTCGTATACAGTGGAAACCAGATAGACATTCGAATATAAGATTCTATCCTACAACGGTTGGACTCAAACAAGAGCTGCGCAATAGAACTAAATCCGACATTCTAGGGCTATTCGGTTCCTACCGCATACAACCTATAGTGCATTCACTTAACAACCTACCATGGCTAGCATGAACTCCTATTAGCAAGCAACAAACATGTAGTACAGTGTAATAAGCACCAAGAAATTTAGCACACATACTCCTTTGTTCTAGAAAGCAATCTAGCATACATACTCATATGTATACACTCTTCCCAGCTCTCTAGGAATTTCATCTCATCCCACTACCCTTGCTATAACGGAATCCCTATTAGCCATAACGAGTTGCCTCGCGAATACCCAGTCGCATGCAGCGTGAATCAAATAGACATTCGAATACAAGATTCTATCCTAGAACGGTTGGACTCAAACAAGAGCTGCGCAATAGAACTAAATCAATTATTCTAAGGCTATACGATTCTTACTGCATACAACCTATAGGGCCTTCACTTAACAACCTATTATAACTAACATTAATTCCCACTAGCAAGCCATCATCATACAGTACAATGCAAACCACATAGGTAATCTAGCATGCATACCCTCTGATCTAGAAAGCGATAAATACACTAAGTACTGTACCTTCCCAAATAGCGTCGGCTGACTGTACACACTGCGCCCTCGATCACCGTTTCCCAAACGGGTTTTCCTTTTTCTTTTATTCTAAAAGATTTTAGTAAAAGAATTTAAAATTTCATAGCCGCAACTTGAGACCAAACACATCGAGATGTGTTTGATTCACTCAAGCTGTGCTCTGATACCAAGTTGTAACGTCCCAAAAATTACAAGTAATTTAAAATTTTAAAATTAATGCATTTCACTATAATCAAACCACAAGTTCACAAATCCCATTACAATAAAAATAAACGTCGTTGATTTAAACCGTCAGACAAAGTTAAGAAGCGGAAAAGTTATATAATTAAATCCCCATTTAATAAAAATTTAACTTAAACAGTCTTCGCCTCGCGCCTGTGTGTACCGTCATGCCCGACTGCTACTCGCACCTGAAATCATAAGATAATGGGAAGGGGTAAGCACGAAGCTTAGTGAATTCAAACCATAAATAGGATCGCAATTATATCAGCATCACCCTTAAACAACTAGTTATCGCAACCAACTCATACCATGCAATCACGTCCTGCACCCAGATTTATATATACCAAAAACACCAGCACATATATTTCTTGGAACATCCATCAAGAAAATATATCACGATTAATAATAAGCCCTATACTTCTTGGAACGACCATCAAGAAGATATAATCACAACTCATTATACAAACACATATACTTCTTGGAACAACCATCAAGAAAATATATCACCATTAACAATAAACCTTATACTTCTTGGAACGACCATCAAGAAGATATAATCACAACTCATTATACAAACACATATACTTCTTGGAACAACCATCAAGAAAATATATCACCATTAACAATAAACCTTATACTTTTTGGAACGACCATCAAGAAGATATAATCGCAACTCATTATACAAACACATATACTTCTTGGAACCACCATCAAGAAGTACATCAATCACAGTTCAATATATATACACAATTATATATACCCCATAACACAATAATATCAACAAACAATCATAACTATCACACTCGAGCTATAGTAATACAAATATAATTCCCATCCTATTTAGTGAGAGAACTCACCTCGAAAGCAAAGCTTATGTCCTCAATAGCAACACGAACCGGCCAACACCAGCTCACCTTTTTCCACCTACATAAGTGTTAACAAAAGTCAAAGTGACACCCCAACCCAAAGCCACGACTACTAAATTATAAAATACATTTTCCAGTTTTTACTCTCAACACACAGGTCTGTTCGGGACCTGTTTAACCCCTTATAAACTGATAAATCCAGGAATATTTTTCCATAATCACAAAGTCCCATGTCTTAGGATTCCAGGGACATATCGCACGCACTCTAACGATTTTTCTACAATTTACTATGGATTTTACAAAACCGACTTGCAGCACAGTGAAAAGCAGGACCTTTCAGTACAAAACAACAATTTGACACTAGCTATGGTCTGAACTGGTTTTTCCGTAAAACATATTAAACTTACTAGACTCAGAATGGAAGATTTTGGCACTGATTTCACCCCAATACGATGTTCCTATAAAAGGTTATGGCTTTCACAAACCAGTGGCAGAAACTGTGAATTTCCCATGAAATGACGAATATTGATTATAAATCCATTAAGTCATAGCTTAACTCAAACAGACCCGAATGAACCTTTGAGGATGCAAACAAATAGGGTATTCTAAATGCAAGTAAAAAGAACCCCAAAACATACAATCAACAACCACAATGAGACCCCAAAATTTTAGCGTGGAAAACCCCTCAAAATCGAGAGTAAAAACCACGGGACTACTAGAGCCGCTTCAAATCCACTACCAACAATATTAGAGCAATACAAAGTCTTCTCTAGATTATACTAGAGGCATACAAAACCATCATACACATGGAAATAAGCACATCAAGATGTATGGAACCAAAATAGAGCAAGAATGGAGAAAAATCACCACAAAGTTACTGCTGTGCAGAACCCCACGAAACCATGACCTCCGGACCTCAAAACCACGATCCCACCGTCCAGAATGTTGAAGAAGATGTCGTGAAGCTGCTCATCAAAAATCACGACGATCCGACCGTTCAATCTTTGGGAAACAGAAGTTTTCTGCAGCTAGGTTTACAAATACGAAAAATGGAGCTCTCTCACTTTTTCTTGTTTCTCTCTAGTCTCTCTTTTGTTGCTACTCTCTCTCGGCCGAACTCATAAGGGAAGGGGAGGGAGGGGCCGTAGGGTTTTTCCTTCTCCCTTTCTTTCCTCTTTTCTTCCTTGCCAAGCCACGAAACCAACACCCTCAAAATGAAACATGAAATCGGTTTTGGGTTGTGCATGGGCCGAAATGTACATTGTTTTGGCCCTTTAACAATTTGATCTCTCAACTAATTCCATCTCGCACTCTAACCAACGATTTGACATAATTAACTATTAGGTCCAATTCGTCTAACCCCGTTAACGAAAACTACGTTAAATAAAACTTAAGAGAAAAGAATTAATAAAAAGAAAATACATACTGGGATACGGGCTTTACAGTCCACCTCTACAGCTGAAGCTGAGTATGTAGCCACTGGAAGCTGTTGTGCTCAGATCTTATGGATGAGAAATCAACTATTAGACTATGATCCTCAGCTCTCCAAAATCCCAATCTATTGCGACAGCACAAGTGCCATCGCTATAGCCAATAATCCAGTGCTACACTCAAAGACCAAACACATCGAAATCAGGTATCACTTTATCAGAGATCATGTAATGAATGGTGATATATAACTTCACTTTATTCCATCTGACTTTCAGTTAGCTGATCTTTTCACCATACCTCTTGATGAGACAAGATTCAACCTTCTCATCAGTGAGCTTGACATGCTGAACCTTGAAGAACAATTCTTCAGTGGTAACGCATTAGATCAGTGATAACAAAAATTCTATCTCCTTATTCATCATCTATTCTCTGAACAAAATGATTCGCTGATACTAAAGTATGTTTTTCTTTTCCTAAAACGCTGAAGTTTACTTCAGTATGTTGTTTTTCAAATAAATTTAGTTGCTGATATTGTTTTTAAAAATTCAATGCTCTTTTGAAAATACAAAATCATCACTGAGATTTTTTTTAGTAATCCTTCATTTAAATTGTCCCTGAACCATTCAGGGAGGCTTTTTGGAAATGAAAAGACAAGTGTGATGTAATCAAAATGGATAACCTATGGCACGCCTTTTTCTCTGACACGTTCGTCTGTTTGAATTCTTGCCCAATAAGCTTCGTGGGACGTGTCCGTATCATGATGAGTAACTTTTCCCGCTCATCATTTTCTCTCTCTACTCTACCTATATAAACACTTTATGTTTATATTTTTTCCTTTTACGATATCGAACTCTCTCAAAGCAGAAAGAACACTCTTGCATCTCAAAGCATTCTTGGATTTTGAATTTTTTAAGACAGTGTGTTCATCTCTTCAAGCAAAACATCAAACAGGTTTTATATTCGAATCCATTCTTCTTCTTTAATCCTTTTCTAAACTTGTTTTTGATTCATTTTCTTGTTTTTAAGAATTAAAACATACGCTTTTGTACATAAGATCATCTTCTTCATGATCTTATGTGATAAACTTGAAATATAGTTTTCTATTAAGTTTATAACAAAAATCTTAAACTAAAAACCACTCATACGTTTTTCTAGAATCCCATTCCATAAAAGGAAACTGGAAAACATGCTTTTCACTAGTCTTTAACTTCTTTAAAAACTAGAAAACCCACTTTTTGCAATTTCTTTCCTCATAAAGAAACTGTAAAACCCTAAAAAACCCCAAAACCCTAATTTTGGAAATTCTTTCCATATTAAGAAATCTTTTCTATACTTTTGTGTTCTTCACAGAAATGGCTTCCACTGGCAACACTGCTGCTCCTACTACTATGGTCAAGGCTGATAACGTCAAATGTGAACTTGACCAACTTGTACTGGCAACGAACAACTCCTATGCTCTTCTGGATTTTCCCAAGAAGAAGCCTGCTCCTCACCTTGCTGATGCAGTGAACTTCATCAAGACCTACCCACTCGCCACTGCAATGACTATCAAACCACCCACTCATTGACATCTCCTTCAGAAATTATGGTACACCGCATATCGTACCACTACTACCTCCCAAAGGACTGGAAAAGAATTCACTGTGATAGGCTTCCAAACTGAGTATGGCAGCGGACAAATTTCACTCGCTGGTATTCGCTCAGCGCTGAACTTACCTGGAAGTACCAAAGACAACCCCTACGTTCCTCTCATCGACCCCAACTCTACTGAAGGTGAGAAAGAACTCATCAACTTCTTCGATCTCATGCACTATAAATGGGACACTGACCGAAGCCTGCAACCCGAGAAGAAGCTGACCAAAATCCTGAAGAACAAGATGCCTTCAGAGATTAACTTTATCTTTGCATACGTCATCAGCTGCATGGCGGCAAAGGTCGGCTCCACCGATCAGGCCTCCAAAGGTCAACAAGCCCTGGCCTACTCCTTGCTCAAAGGCCTGAACGTCGACTACGCTCGACTCATCTTTGAAGACCTGATGGAGCTGATAGAGAAGCCTGAACGACCCACTAACATTCCCTACCCACGGTTCCTATCAGCCATCCTGAAATTGGCTCTCGGTCCACACTATCCACCTCAGGGAGATTACAAACTTCCTCTAGTTGGACCAAAGGTTCTAGACTTCAAACCCATTGAGGGTGAGGTACGTCTTTCAACTCTTCTCTCTCTTCTTCGCCCCACTTCTTCTACTTATGTGGCTACTACTACAGCGGCAACACCCACCGCTGACACCCAAGCCACAACCACCTCCTCTCTAAAAAAGAGGAAACATTCTACAACCTCCCTTGGCAGCCATAAGTCCAAGAAGCCCTCAACGGAGCAACCCAAGCTTTAGATGGCTCAAGACTCCACGTTGGCCTCTTCATAGGCAACGATGGATGATTTCGTGGTCTACTCCACCACATCTGCTGAAGCCACCCCTTCTATAACCGTTTCAGAGACTCGGTTCTCTGAAACATTCATGGATGAAAACCCAATATCCTCAGTGCCTCAAAGCGATGCGAAGGTCATTTCCAGCGTATCCAACGCTGAAGCTGCAACAACCCCACCTTTCTCATCTGTCGCTTCTACCTCTACTTCTTTCATCTACAACATCGCACCAACAATGCCATCATTTCCATTGATGGACACTAGAGTCGCAACGCTGCAAAATCTTTTGCGAAGAAACGCTACTGGACCTGTAGGCTCTTCAACAACAATTCTTGCTCGTTCTTTCGAGGATGACAATTAACATTGGAGCGGAACTCGCGACTTCGACACCTTCTCCAATCCTGAACCTACAGGTACCCAAACACCATCCACATCCCTCTTTGCACCCCTAAGTTCTGAGCTTTCCTTTATTCACAAGTTATTTTCTTTTACAAGACCTAATTTGGGGACTATCAGCACGTCCCTCAAGGACATTGCTGAGAAAGTGGACTCCCTATCCACCAACATCACCAACAACACCGCAACGATCACTACAGTGGGGAATACACTGAACGATGTCTCCACCTCCCTTACAGCTAAGGCAACAACGACTGATTTTTCATCCCTGCAAGGAGGAGTCAGTTCTTTAGAAACCGCTGTCAACACCAACCACTCCGCCCTCCAGAACACGGTCACTGAGCTCTCCTCGAGCTTCTCCAGCCTCAGTAGTGAGGTTGGAACTCTGAAGATCGACTTCACTGGTCTACAAGGTGAGGTGAGCAATCTCACAAAACAGGTCACTGACAACAATTCCTTGCTCACCAAGATCCTCCAACGGCTGGAAGATCCCACTTACTTTATATCTCATTTCTCTCAGGATGACCGGGAGAAGTTAGAAATGGCTGTGGAATTCATCATTCAAACAACCCCTGCTATCTCTGGCTTGGAAGACAGAATGGCAGAGGTTGAGAAGACAACTTTAGGGCACCCTGGCCTAGAAGACAGGGACCCTGAGGTTGACATTGGTACTACTGCTGGTGCTGCCTCCCCCAACCATTCAGTGGAAGAGGGGGTGACGACTGAAGACCTTCCCCAGATTGTTGAGGGGGAGGAAGAAAACAAAGAAGACCCTCAGGAAGGTGATAATCCTGAGGTAACCGTTGTTGAAAGTCCTTCTCCACCTGAGGGGGAGCAACAACGCGAAGACCCTCCTTCTCCAACCGTTGACAAAACCTTCGACGTCAGCTCTGACGACGATGAAGAAGAGGAGGAGGAGTTAGAAATCCAGGATGACCATCATTCAATCAGCTGAATGATGATGATGATGAACCTCCCTTTGTTTTCCATCCATAGGTCATCAAAGCCCCAACTTTGAAAGGGGTTTCTATAAAAGCACCAGGGGAGAGGACCAGGGCAAAGTCTCCTGCAAAGAAAGCTTCAAAAGAAAAACAAAAGGGACTCGCCGCGGATGGCAACTTGGGAATCCTCATGATAAAGCCAACTTGTCAGGTACACTATTTTTTCTTTCCTTATACTGCATCCCTCCTCTACCCCTTCTCAATCTCAACCCTTCTTCTTCTAATACCTCTAAACACTTAGCTCTCTCCTTTCTCTATCTTTTTTCCTTAAATGATCTAACTCAATTGATCATTTTGTTTCAACTAGTCCTCACCCCTGCTTGAGGCTAACGCTGAAGCTCCTCTACAACAACAAAAAATAATCCCAACGCTCAATGCTGAAGAACAAATAATCCCAGTCTCTGTTCTGGAAGAGACTGAAGTACAAGCTGAAGAAGAACTGCTTTCCCACCCTAGAAGACCATCTCTGACTCCTCAAAGGTCAGATGAAGATGAACGAAGAAGGAAAGCAGCGATGATTCAAAAGCTCGAAAGTCATTGTTTGATTCCTCCTCACCTCAGCTGCTTGACGCATAGGGAAATTGCCGAAGCCTTGAAGGCTGAAAAGATCATCGCTGAAAAACAGAAGGCTGAGTTTAGTGACAAAAACTTTGCTTTGGAACTAGCCCAACATTCAGTAAAGGATCCACAACTGAAGAAGTTTCCCCTGGCAGTCCAGTACGAGCTGAAAGAGGCGAAGAAGAAAAATCAAGAAAAGGTCAAGGTCAGTGTAACCACACTGATCTGGTGTAAAAAGAAGCTCCATTTCAGAAGTTTACCCTCAAGAATACAATCTGTAAACCTGAAAGGGAGAATGGTCAAAGGAGTACCTATTGTCGATGTTCAGATAATCAGAGAAAATGGCGACAAGAGAATCTGCAACATTTCAGCCCTGGACAAGCTCGGGTTCAGTGAATGGTTGGAAATCAGAATCACAATTCAACGATCCCGCTCGAGCTTCAAGCCTTGTGTTGAAAGTGCTATAAACAAGCTGATCGACCAAGTAACCTCAGCGGTTGATATTCCTCCTCCCCCAGCCATCCAGCCGAAACGAACTGCTCCAAAGAAGAAGAAGGCTCCATCCTCTTCAGGCCCGGTTTTAAGAAATGAAACAGGGATTGAATTTTCCCGTGAAGCAGTGCATGGTCCCAATCCTGATCTCTCTGGTCTCGACATCTCCTTACCTCCAGCTGAAGACTTTGTACCTGGTAAAGTACTCAGCGAACCCTTTGGCATTTTCTTTTATGAGTACATCGGTCGCAAATGCTTTAAACGTGTCTCTGAGTTATACAAAACTCCCATAGAACAACTCAGAGATCTACTATACTGGTGCGACTACAATCGTGACCTTCTTGGATCATTCCTGAAACCCCTCGTTTATCACGTAGCAAAAGTCAGACAGGATCAGGGAGTAATTGTCCCTGATTGGATGATTCCTGAAACTGACACTCTTGATGAACTTCTCGTCAAGAAGGAACATGAGTAGCTGATATGATCATCTTTTTGTATTCTTCTATCTTGTCAGCTTGTATCTTTTTGTACTTGTAAATATTTTTCATTGTACTTGTAATTTTTCCACTTCCCTTGTAATCTTCTACGAAGTTAATGAAAAATTTCAATGAAAGTACTTTACTCCATCAATAATAGAAAAGATCCCTGAAAATAGTAAATGGGACACACACTTAGCCATTTTCTTTTATTGCTATGTCATCATCAAATAGGGGGAGATTTTTGATTCAAACCCTCAGTGATTTGATAATGATCCTGAGAAACACTTAGTGAAAATTGTAAGTAAACGATATGTATTAGAGTTTCACCATCAAAAAAAATATACTAAGTCTGTTTAGTATCGCTGATGGAAAACCACGTTCTTTAATTTATGTTTCAGCGATACATGTACATCAGTGAGCCCTGAGCCTGTTCAGTTTCACTGATGATCACTGGAAGATTTATCTGTAATTGTTTGTTTATGATCCCTGAAGACAAGATTCGCGTCAACCAAGTTCGAAGATGAATCGAAGACCAAACTGAAGAACGAGTGACTAAGTCTACTAGTGACCTGATGCGGATATCAACGAAGACAAGATTTGTCCATTCCACGCGAAGTTTCTAGTAGAAGACTTCAGCGAGAGCTGAACTTTATCATTCGCTGATAAAGATCAACCCAGCGATTGCTGATCATGAAGCCTGCTCTACAAGTTACTTTTGTCTTATCTCCTTGCACGCCCCCGTATGATTTTGTCAGAACGGGCATCCCTTTTGTCCAGGATCGTATAAACCAATCTGCAACTACACTGTTCATCATGCGGCCACTAGGATGTTTGCTAAATTCAAATTCATGCAACCAACCAGAAGCTGCCACGTGTAAAGGTATACTGACTTGCATTTAATGCATGCAGTATAAATAGGAAACCCTACTTCATTTGTGAAGTGCTCAGCTTCTTCCTCACTGAACTACTTAGTGCAAGAAAACTCTCCTTAGTTTTCTTATCTTCTTTCTCTCTATTTCTTAGTGCAAGAAATCTGTGTGTATTCTCATAGTTTGTTTCGGTTAGGTTTTTAACTTAATCTTGTTCCGCAACAAACTGTAAATTGTTTGATATATATCAATAAATAATTTAGAAAGATGTGTGTATTCTCATAGTTTGTATTCAACCCCCCTTTCTACAAACTTATATAACCCCTTCGGGACCAACAAGTGATATCAGAGCAGATTGTTTAATACTATAAACAAGATCTTGCTTATACTATCTCTTCGTTGATGTATCTGACGGCCAGTAAACCAGACATTATGTTTTCTACCTTTCTGTGTGCCCGATTTCAGTCCAAACCTAAGGAGTCACACTTATCTGCTATCAAACGTATTTTGCGTTATTTGAAAGGTACTGCTGATCTTGGTCTGTGGTACCTAAAGGATACATGATTTGAACTGACAGCATTCTTGGATGCTGATCATGCTAGAAGTATGCTGGATCGGAAGAGCACGATTGGTCACGTCCAATTCCTTGGCGACAAGCTGGTTAGCTGGGCATCGAAGAAGCAAACATGTGTCTCCACGTCCACTACCGAAGCGGAGTACGTAGCCGCTGCCAGTTGCTACTCCCAAGTCATTTGGATGTGCACACAACTGAAGGACTACGGGTTTCACTACTCGTAGATCCTAATTTATTATGTCTCGAAGAGCGCCATCGCTATCACGAGCAATCCGGTCCAACACACGAAGACTAAACACATAGATGTTCAGTACCATTTAATCAAGGATCACGTTGAACGAGGTACGATCGAACTCTATTTTGTCAATACAGAAAATCAACTGGCTGACCTATTTATAAAAGCCGTGGACGAAAAACGATTTAATTACCTTGTGTCCAAGTTGGGTATGCTTAATCTTAAAGTTTAGCACTACACTGAATACGATACACCACCAATACATTAAGAGGAAACTGTCTATTCCGCATGTTGTGAGTTTTCTCTGACATACCCAAGGTACACTTATCTCTTAGTGTATCCTAGGTGTATCGCATCCATCATCGTCTAAACTTCTGTATTTTCAAGTTAGGTTTCGTTTATATCTCGTTTTCCGTAAGTTTTTTCCTTGTATGTGTATATTTATCTGTCTTCGTTCGTTTTCATACTTGTGAAACTAACAACCTGATCCTAAGGTTTAAGCACCGACGTCCAGAGCAGACACATGTACGTCTTTTAATCATTTCAAGTTGAGGGAGAGTTTCGTAATTTTTGAAAAGTTGAGGGGGAGTTTCGTAAATTTTTGAAAGTTGACGGGGAGTTTCGTATTTTTTGAAAAGTCAAGGGGACGTTGGGTACTAAATTGAAAATGTACCATAAAAGGCAGTTACATGGGTCAAACTTTGCTTACAACTAACGTTTACACAAATTTAATCAAATCTGTCGTCGGCCCAAGTCCCGGATAGGCCCTACTCCCGGCCCGGACCGTCCCTAACCGGGAAAGGCCCAACCCCGAAATGACCCCGGCCTTGGGAAACCATCTTTCGGAATCGACCCTATATATAAAGAGTCGAATACGTTTATTTCTCTTTACACTTTCAAAATTCGAACTCAAACTCACCCGGTCGACTAATCGCTCTCAAGTCCGTGTTCTTGCTCATTTCTTCTCGATTGTCCAACGATTTTCATCCCAGGTAAATTCTAATCATCTCTAATCACTCACCGATCACACATGTACACTCAATTTTGTATTTCAATCGGTCGACTGCCCATAATCACAACTGTTTGCGCCGACTAGGGTTTCAAAACCCTACCATTCGGTCTCTCGATCGAAATCGGCCATGTCTACGAACGTTTTTGCATTTTTCAACTTCGAGTCAGCATAGGCTTGAGTTGTTTTTCACGTATTATGTCCCAATTTGATCTGATTTTGGGGTTTCCCGACCGATAACCCGGGTTTCGCCCTCTCCCAGAACGGCCCCGGGGTTGCGCTTTCTCAGATTCTTGAGAATCCCGACAATCTCCATCTCCCGGGTCGTCTCTCGGGGTTGCGGTTTACCGGGTATTGATCTATCCCGGCTCATCATTTTCCCGATCGACAAGTTTGTTTCCCGGGTGGAAATGTCCCGGTTGTTACCATCCCCAGACCTAGTCCCAGGGTGGAACACTCCCGGGCCCCAACCCCTTTCCCGGTTTACAATAGGTTCCCGGGTCAAGTATATTTCCTGTCCTATTTCACCATTTTTCCGCGCTCCCACACTACCGCGATACCTTAAGTTTCCCGGCACTTCCTCGATTCCCGGCATTGGACTAAATTCGGGATACCTGACCCGGAACATGTTCTAATCTGGGAAACTCTCTCTTGCTATGGTTTATCTATTGTATTGTCCAATGCGTGGTCATTTGCTCGATATCCAGGTATGTCTTATTTCTCTCGCGTCTCGGCATCTAACTCTATATGTTTTCTAGGTTTCCACATGGCACAACAAAACATTGTTGACCTAGTTGCCGATGCCGCCCTCCTTCCAGCTGGCCAGACATTCTACTTACATCAAACGATTGTCATCTTGACACTGCAAACATCCTCTGCCAGTGTCGGGTGATGGTTGAAGTTTTGAAGGGCCACCCACTGAGACATGCTCTAACGGCCACTGCCCAAATCCCGAAGATTTACTTACAACAGTTCTGGAGATCCCTTACCACTGTTACCGAAGGTGCGGAGACACGTCTTGAAGGTCGTATTGACGTCACTCGGGTCGTCCTTACTCGAGACCTGTTCCGACAAATCCTCCAGCTTCCCGATGCCACTTCCATTCCTGGTAGAGTCCGATTTGATCCATCAGTTACTGATGCCATTTTATGCCAAGAGATGCGCTCGCTTGGCTATGCCAGGGAACTTACTCACCCTTCCCACTTCACCCACGCTCATCTGACGCCAGAATGGTATACTCTATTCACCATTCTCAACCGGTGCTTATCCTCTATCTCCAAAGGAATCGACCAGACCAACAACACCATGCTTCGACTGATTCACAGTGTCGTGTTCCACCGTCATACGGACTATGCCTCGCTACTCTGGCACAAGCTAGTTCAGAATGTCAAAGTGAAGGAGGCCAACAAGAATTAGTCGTGTATTCCGTTCCTGCGCTTCCTGCAACTCATCATCACCTACTTCTTTGACGCATATCCGACCATCCTACGGCGATCCGCTAATGAGGTATGCCCGTCCAACCAAATGACCAGGGTTCAAAAGAATCCCGAGATCGCGGGCCTTATCCCTATGGTAATTCCTGAAAGACTGCTAGTTATCGCTAATGAATTGGCACCTAGTGTGATAGGTTATAGGAGAGTGCATAACTTTATGTAATGTCTCGGGTAAGTTCGAAATTTTAATTTGGGTTTCGTGTTATTTATTTAATTTTATGTTTATTAGTTTAGGGTAAGTTTGGGTTAGTTTTCTATGTTTAAGGGTGTTAGTATCCGTTTAGAATAGTCGAGTCCTTGATTGTAATTTACAGTTAATATATAAGGAGTCATCCTCCTTGGATATTTCAATAAATCGGTTTCCAATTCTGTATGTGTGTGTGTGTTTGAGCCGAGAGAAAGCAGAGAGAAGATTCGAGTGATTCGAGTTCGCGTATTTGAATTCCAGGTATAACTCTTCTCATTTTGTGTTTATGATCGTTAGTTTTCTATCGGTTTATAATTAAATGATTTTGATTCTTTTTCGTGTTCGATCGATTGTGGGTTGGAGTCGATGATCCTGATTCTTTGAATTTCCCGGAATTGGTTTCCCGGGATTGGGCTTTCCGGAACAGGTTTCCCGATATTGGTTTCCCGAACTCGAGTTTCTAGGAATGGATTTCCCGGATTGGTATTCCTGAATTGGTTTTTCGGATTGGGATTCCGGAATGGGTTTCTCGGAATGGGATTCCGGATTTGGGTTTCCCGGATGGGATTCTGGATTTGGCTTTCCCGGATAGTTTTCCGGATAGTTCCAGATTTGGGTTCCGGATATAGTTTTCCGGGACCCTCGTGCTAAGTCGCCGAAGAGGGACATTTGTGGATAAGGGTATGATAGGCTTATTTAGGATTCTTAGCATGTCATTGAGTTTTATGTCGTAAATAGTTATATGTATTTTGTGTAACTCAGATTTGGTGGAGTTTGTCGAAAAGTGTAATTCTTGCAAGTTTTCAAGGGAAAAGTGGTAGTTGCGTTATTTTCTTTCAGGTGAGTTTTACTTTAACCATTTTAAAATTGGAATACATATAAACTGAATGAGAATGTGGTAGGTAGTGTGATGATATGCTTATGATTGAAAATATGATACATTGAAATATATGTTGTATTTATATAAGCATTACACTACACGAGTGTACCTTGGACGGACTGAGGGTCGGCGGAGTATTGGCTGTACGGAGGGGCAGCGGAGTTGGCTGTATGTTAGTGCATCAAAGTAAATTGATTAGTTGGTTTAGCGCAACCAACTAATGGCCATGTGAAAGAATTGTACACAATGCATACGAGTCATGCTTCGTATTTATATACTCGTTGTATATTTGTGTTTTACAAAATGATTATTAAAATGACAGAGATTTTCTCACTTAGACCAATTGGTCTAACCCTCATTTTGTTTTCAAAAATATGTATTCCAAGTCGAGGAACTTATAAAGGCAAAGGAAAAGGAAAGGATAGTATGTAATATGCTTGGGAAGACTGGTTGTGATTAAGAAGTTTTTTTTGAATAGTTTTGTATGGATAGTTTTATGGAAGGTAATGTAAATTAGTAGCGAAAAAGTTTGTACTAAAACTTGTATTGTATAGTTTTGAGACTAAGGGACCGTATGTGATCAAAATGTATCTTTTGTTATGAAATGATGAGATGCATATTATGTTATATGATGTATGTTTGGGATGGGTTGTTACACCTTATAGCTCCGATGGTCCAGCCAGATCCGGCAGGACCTACCCAAGGAGCGTGACCCGAGCGATGTGAGGGTCCTAGAACTCGCGGAGGTAGGGTTCGGAGAGCAGGGGATCCCGGACAGGGTGTGCTGAGAGAAAACATAGGTAGGGGAACTGAAGCGGGAGGTGCCACGGTTAACATCCCGCCAACCGTGAGCGCATGCGGTATATCGGTGCAATCTACCGTTGTTACTACAACTGGCAATCTATGTGAGCCAGGTGTTAGAATCCCGAAGTTAGTCTCCAAGGAATATCTGGATGGCCCCTTAAAGGATGTCCAAACTGAGCTTACACGTTAATTGCAGATGGAAATGGATTTCTTTAAACGATCGGTGAAAGGGAAAGACATTCAGATCGAGCCCTATCCCAAACACTTACTCCACCACTGCAACCCCGACCAAACACACAGACCATGAGCATCGATGACCTAAAAGCTGCTTTACTCGACAAGCTCATGGCACAAGCTAACATCGGCACATCCTCCAAAGCAGATCTTGTTGGTCTTCTCTGATCACAAGGTCAAGCCCCAACCCCTTAACCAGACACCCAAGCCCAACTCAGCGCTAAACTTGACCATATCAACACAACCCTTGAAACCGTTCAACGGACTCTTTCAACTTTGTCTGAGAGGGTTGCCAGCCTTGAATCCACGTGTAAAGGCCAAGTACATGGAACAAAGCGCCGACATGATGATCAGGATGATCTCGATCAACATGAGGGGGAGAAGCGCTAGAAAATGACCGAGCTGACAACCACTGAAGTAGTCACTGAAACTCCAGCAGGTACAAATTCTTTTAATCAGAGTTCAAATCAGACTATGGTCCAAGACATGGAGTTAGCATCGCCAGTTAGAGAATCCCAAGTGCCAGAAATAGAAAACCCCAACGGTTGAAAAGCCCGAGGGTGAAAAAGACGAGCTTATCATGCTGACAGTTCCGGAAAGATCAGATCTGGAGTTTATTGACGATGAGTCCGAGATCGATCCAGAAACTGAAAGACTATGGAACGAGAAGGCCATAGTAGCAATCAAAACTGAAACATACATGTTATGGCATTTTTCAAATGAAGAAGTTATGCATGACGATGACAACGACCAATTTCTTCTTCAAAGTGAACAGGTGTTGGAAACTCAAAAGCAGGCAGATCAAGACACTACGGGAGCTTCCTCTGAGATACCTATTCCAATCCCACAACCAGAAATAGCTCAACCTCAACCAAACCAACCGGTACATTGAGAGAGGGTCAGGATTCGGGTACCCTCGAGGAATCCCAGAAGAATATTTTTGTGCACTGGATCAGATCGTTGGACCTGGTTATGTGCTACGGAGTATCCATCTTGACCGAACCAGTCCGATCTCATTGGAAGTTATGAAAAGGGGTCGAATGGTAAATGAAGTCAAGAACAGTCATAGGATTACAGAGATCATTGATATTGTTTTTAGATAAAGTCCGAAAGGTTTGGTTTTTTGTGTTCACCGTCAGAAGACAGGATGGTAAAGAATGGGTCTTCTCGGAAGCAGACTTCAGAAACTTGAACTTGAATGATTTTCCAGTACTTCTGCGCGAGTTAAAAACCCGAACCATCAGGCCGTTACCTGTCACAAAATCTCTAGAGACTATCAAACGCTTCATGAAGTGCACAATTACCTTATCCTATGTTAACGACTTTCAGATGGGCATCGAGAGCAACCAGAGAAAAGTAAACCTGCTCAAGCCTGATCTGATGTTGCCCAAACTTGAAGAGTTGCAGGTACATTCTTTTGTGTCAAAGCCAGAGACCGGAATCGTGTACCTGAATGAGAACGAAGAGAACATTGACCAAAGTCCGTCAAGTACTGAAGGGGATAATTGCTGAAGAAGAAAAGGATTCGTCTAAGAAGATCGTCAACCTGAAAAAGTATCTAGCCAAAGAACTGTTGAAAGAGATCGAAGACAGACTAGAGTACATGAATTCTATCAGGCATTTTGAAATACTGTTTGCTATCTGGAAGAGATACGTCCCTAACTAGCGCGAAATCGAACTTCAATTCAAAGGGGAGATTGTTAGGTCATATTTTATATTGAATAGAAGTTCAAGGGCTTATTGTGTAAATATCCATGTTGAGGTATAAATAAGGATAGCTATCTCATAATTAGGGTTAATGGTTCATTCTAATCGCATAATTACTTTATACGGCTACATTCTTACTTTCTGCTTAATTCAATAAAGTTGATTACACTTTGATTCGTTGTGTTGATTCAATTGATTGCACTTGATATTGGGATCCATAGAAAACTTGATCACTGACATTTCTCTATCCGTGATCCTTTTGAAAAAGATAAAAACTCATCACTAATACTTCTCATCAATGATTCTTCAAAAATCAATCCAACCCTGATACTTTTAAACAATCAGGGATGCCTTTTGAAAACTGAAACGACAGTTTCTTATTACGTCATAAAAAGAGGATAAACCATGGCACGCCCTTTTGTCTGACACGTTCGTCCATTACACTTCCCGTCCAATCATCTTTGTGGGACGTGTCCGTGTCATGATGAGTATTTTTCCTGCTCATCACCCTTTTTCTCTCCTCTCTCATTCCTATATAAACAACTCTCGTTTATATTTTACTCTTTACGCGCACAGAACACTCTCAAGGCAAGAAAAATCCTCTACATTAGAACGAACTTTGAACCTAAGACTTTGATCCACAAACCTTCAAGAAAACAGGTTCCAACTTCTCATCTTTAATGCTTTTTGGACAACACAAACTCTTCTTTTGATCTTAAATCCTTTTTTACAAAGATCGAAGTGTTTTTGTTCGTGTTTTTGTTCTTAAAAGATCATCCTCTTTCATGATTTTCACTTAAAAACCCTAAAAAGTTTTCTTATGTTTAAAAATGTTCTTTAAACTTTCCCTCTCTTCTTAAATATGCTTTTCCAGACTCTTTCCTTATAAGGAAACTGGTAAAACATAGTTTTCTACCAGTTTTAGTAACTCTCAAACTGGAAATCATCTTTACAAGGTTCTTTCCCTATAAGGAAACTGGTATAAACACGAATTTCTTATTTTTTGGAAATCTGTCCGTTAGTGCCATAATTCTAATTGTATCAAGTTGAGGGACCTAGTTTGTAAATTCTATGAATATGTATAAATACCTTGTGTTAGCTTTATTTCTAGTTAGTTCATATATTGCCTCAACCTTGTAATTCTCTCTACCCTTTGTACTCATACCTTTGAGATTAATAGAGAGATGACTTGTGGCATGATTATGTGTGTTTGATTACTTGTCTCTGGGATCACATTTGGTATCAGAGCAAGCAATCGAGATCAGACTACAAGATTCTTCATGAATTTTCCCATTTTTTGAGGTTCGACATTTTGGGAGAATTTTCATCGTTTTTTGTTTGATTCTGCTTGTTAGATGGATTAGGATCGACCAGTTGATCTTCTGGAGAGATTCCGAGTGAATTGACTACGCCAATTCACAAGATTTCGAACTGGTTTGATAGTTTTTTGGATTACTCATGAAAAAGTTGCTACCTACTATTTTGAGATCGAATTTAGTTTTCTGTTGGTTTCTTGGCTAAACACCAAGAATTAAAACTATTTAGATAACTCTCTCGAACCACCCTACAAAGTTTCAGAATGTTTGGATTGGATTTAAGGAAAAACTTAGGTTTATGAAGCTGTGTTCATCTTTATCGTGTGGTGTTGTGTTCATCTTTATCACACATAGAAAGTTCTTAGTTATCGCGAGGTTGTGCGATAAAATTTTATCGCATTTAGCTGTGTGCGATAACTTTCTGAAAGTTTTTATCGCCTTTTCATCATGCGATAACTGAGTTGAAACAGTGTTTATCGCGCCTTTGTCGTGCGATAACTAAGTTGGAACAATAGTTATCGCGCATTTAGTGAGCGATAACTTTGAGACAAAATCTTATCGCAAGGAGTTTGGTGTGACAATTTCTCTGAAGGGTTTGGTGTGCGACAAAAGCAATGGGTGTGTGTGGTAATATTTTTTTCTGATCAAGATTGTATAAAGGTCATAGACAAGTACATAACAATGACGACTAGAGATATGTTGGTGATTGGATCAAAAGATAAACCTCCTGTTCTATTCTGTAAGGATTTCAAGATTTGGAAAGATAGGTTCTTGGATTACGTTGAAAGACAAGAGAATGGAGATTTCATTTCAAAATCATTGAGAGGTGGTCCAATGCAACCCGTTTATGAAGAAAAACCAGGTCCAATAGAAGAAGAAGTTATAAAAACTCGTATATCTCCTGAGAATTATACTGGTAATGAATTGAAAAGATATAATGCTGACAAAGCAGAAAGATCTTTGGTAATGCAAGCTTTGACAAACGAAATCTACTTAAAGGTTGATAGCCAGAATGAGACAGGAAAGGGCATGTTTGATGAGTTGGTAAAACTATATCATGGTTCAGCAGTTGAGAATCAGATGAGAATGTCAAATGTGATAAACAAATATGAGAATTTTAAGCAAAAGGAAGGTGAATCACTTGATAACACTTATGATTGGTTCACAACAATTCTGAATGAGTTGAACAGACATAAGATCACAAAGTCAGTAATAGAAAACAATGTTAGGTTCTTGAGTGTTCTCCAACCTGAGTGGAAGATGTACTTTCATAGAATGAAACAACATGAAAAACTGAATGAACTACCTCTGCAAGAAATGTTTGAAATGCTCAAACAAGATGAGAAGAGAGAGAAAAAGAAGAAGAAGGAGAAGAAGGAAAATATTGAGGAAAAGAAGGAGAAGAAGGAAGAGACAGTTCTAGATGATCCTATTGCTTTGTTAATTCACAAATCTGGCAAGCGTTCGTCCAAAAAGGAAAGTAAGTATTCTGATTCCGAAGATGGTGGGTCGGATAATGATGATTTGAATGAAGCTGAAAGTTTGAAGCAAGTTATGATTCTGTTGACAAAAGCTTTTCAAAAAGGGTTCATAACGAAAACGGGATCAAACAATCAACGATATTCATCAGGTTCTAAGAACTTTGAGCATAAAGATCGTATAGAAGGAAAGAAGAGGTATGATGAAAAGAAAGAAGAGAGTAAGAGGGTTGAGAAGAAATTTGATGAGAAAAAGTCCGAAGAGCAGAAGTGCTATAATTGTAGGAAGTCGGGACACTTCGCTAAGGAGTGTTGGAAGCCAAAAGTGCGAGATTCCGACTACTACAAGAGTAAAATGTTATTGGCAAAAGAAAAGGAATCTGGCAAAGCTCTGTTAGCGGAGGAAGAATACTGGCTAGATGAGACAGATTATGAAAATGAGGAGGAGACTGCTGCTCTTGCCAAGTTGTGTCTTATGAGCAAGGACGCTGAGGAATCTGAAACAACAACAAAATTAGAGACACATGAGGTAGATTCCTTTACTGTTAATGAATTTTTCAAAGCACATGAATTCATGCAAACCAAGTTAGATGATCTAACTGAAAAAATAAATAAAGCTCATCAAACAATAGACATTCAAAGGAAAAGAAGAAAAGAACATAACGAGTTAAGTGAAAGTTTGAAAAAGTGCAAAGCCGAATTTGATGAGAGTCAAGCTTATACCCGAAGAAGAATGTCTGAATTATCAGAAAAACTAGAAAGTTCGGAAGCTAAGAAAATTGATCTTGAAAAACCTTTACATGCATATAAAAATAGAAATACTGAACTTACTGAGAAGGCAAGTGGTCTGGAAGAAAATTTGTATAAAATTGGTCAGACTGAACAGACGTTTCATCTCAACAAGCCGAATTTTTTTAGATACTATAATGCAAAATGGGGATTGGGATATGATAATCCTCATTATTTGAAGACTGCATTATTCAAATCTCCAACTTTGTATAAGTTTGAATGGCTTAATCTTCCGTCACAAGATACTCGATATAAAATCAAATGGCTTAAAATGGATGGTGAAGATTATGAAGCTGAAGAAGAAGTAAAAAGAAAAACTACAGTTAAAATGCAACTTCCTTAGGAAGACATTAGTTTGGAATTGGAAAGAAACTTTGTCTAATGACTATTTCCAAAGCTATGCTGTTGAGAAACCAAAGGGTAATGAAACAAAACTAGCTTTTGAAGGAAAAACCTATTTCCCACCTTTGTTTCTTGAAAAGAAATTAGTAGATCTCGAAAGAAAAATTGAAGACATCAGAAACGACGATAAAAATGCTTTCGAAATCGAAAAGGGAGTTATGTTTACTGTATTTTCAAACAGCTTGAATGAATTAAAATCAAAACTTGAAGAAAAGTCTGAAGTGAATATTTCAAAAGAAAAACATTCTTCACATCCAGACGTTTCTTCATGCAAGGCTTTCATGGGAATACTTTCATTAAAAGTATGAAATTAATGATCAAGAGGATTCTGAATCTTGGGATTTAGAAAACCAATCTTTTGATACACCTCCTAAAAAAGTTAATCAATCGGAAACTGAAAAGGAATGTAATAAAAAGTTCAATGATTTTATGTATCCAAAATCTTATGGTATTTTTCACACCACTAATGATGGCCATTTAATCATGATATTGAGAATTCTAGTGCAGACAAAGGTAAAGGTGTAGATGAAATACCTGTTCAGTTTTATTTCAATGCTAAACTTCCAGATCATTCTGATTTCTTAGTTAAGGAAGATAAACCTAAGAAAAATTTCTTCAAAGGTGAATCTTCAAAGTCAGTTGAAAAAACTTCTGTTAATGATTATTACTCAACATCAAAATCTAAAAGATCATTACAGAAGAAGAAAAGAAAAGAAAAATGATCTAAGTCTTCTCAAACTCCTAATTCTAAAACTTCTGATTTCTGTTCTTCTGGTGTTTCAGATCATTATTTGAAAAAGAACAAAAAACTTGCGTGGAGAGTAAAGAAGACCACACAAGATGTGGACCGGACGAAATCATCCAATGACTCTTTTAATTCAATGAAAAACAATTCTGATTATGATGTAATAAATCATATTGCTTGTCATAAACAAAAACTTGTTGTTTCACACAAGATTTACACAATAAACAATTGATTAAAGTTGGCCATGATAAGATTTGTTGCTCATTTTGTGGTTTGGATGATTTTATCTTCAAAACAAATTCTTTTAACTGGTTTGGATATGATATTCCTGGTGCTAGAAAGTTTTATTCTAAAGGAATTCATAAAAAGGCTTTCAAAAACAAAAACAGTACAAATTTCAAACAAGTACCAACTCCTAACCCAAAAGGACACATCTACAAATGGGTACCTAAAACACCTTGATCTACTTGTTTGTAGACCAGTCATGTGTGGTACTTAGATTCGGGCTGCTCGAAACACATGACTGGAAGAAAAGAGCTGCTCACTAATTATGTAGAGAAAAACGGTGGTCGAGTCAAGTTTGGTAACGATCAGTACTCACCAATCTTGGGGTATGGAGACATTGTGAAAGACAACGCCAGAATAACCAAAGTCAATTATGTTGAGGGTTTGGGACACAACCTTTTTAGTATTGGTCAATTTTGTGACAAAGACCTAGAAGTCAACTTCAAAAAGAAGAGATGCTCAGTTTAGACAGAAGAAGGAACAGAACTTCTAGTTGGCACTCGAAAGTCAAACCTGTACATGATTGATCTTTCCTCGGTATAACCCCATAATGACGTTTGTTTGTTATCTAAAGCTTTTGTCGTGCAAAGTTGGCTATGGCATAAACGTCTTTCTCACCTAAACTTCAGATACATTGAGAAACATATCATAGGTGATTTAGTCAAAGGTCTACCCTTCTTGAAGTTTGAAAGAGGAAATTTCTGCACTGCCTGCGAAAAGGGTAAGATGAAAAGAGTTCCTCAACCGCCAAAACCTGAGCCAAGCACCAAGAAAGTATTGGAAATCTTGCATATGGATCTTTGTGGTCCTATGAGGACTCAACGTATTAGTGCCAAACGATATGTGTTAGTGGTCGTTGATGATTACTCGAGGTACACGTAGGTTAAGTTTTTACGCTCAAAGGATGAAACACCTGAGCTAATCATTTCGTTAGTAAAGATGCTTCAAGTCAACCTACAACAATCTGTTCAGACAATAAGGTCAGATAACGGGACAGAGTTCAAGAATAAAACTTTGAATGATTTCTTGGATTCGTTAGGAGTTACTCGTCAATTCTTTGCGGCAAGAACACCACAACAGAACGGGGTTGCTGAAAGACGAAACCGTACTCTAGTTGAGGCAGCAAGAACTATGTTATCGTATTCTGATCTTCCTCTATTTTTGTGGACTGAAGCAGTGTCAACGGCATGCTATACACAAAATCGCTCGATTATTCACCGACGGTTTGGAAAAACTCCATATGAGATAATAAATAATAGAAAACCATATATTAAATACTTTCGCTCTTTTGGTTGCAGGTGCATTGTTCTGAATGACAAGGAAAACTTGAACAAATTCAGTCCAAAGGTGACAGAGGGTGTGTTTATTGGATACTCATCCACATCAAAGGCATATAGAATATACTTCAAGACTTCAAGAACGGTGATTGAAAGTATCAACGTCAAATTGATGAGACGGAGGAATTGGCTTATGTACAAAGCAGTACAGAACCCGCGATTACTGGAGATCTAGCATCTGGACAAATCAGTCCAACATCTACTAAGTCGACAAAAGATCAAGCTTCTACTTCAAATTCTCACTTAAATGAACTTGATCAACTTTTTGAAATTTTTTATAAGTCGTCTTATAATGTTTCTAACAGGAATATGGTTGCTCAGAATGATGAACAAACTACTGTATCTGGTCCTTCAATGGAACAAACAAGTACTGATGATGCAACAATTCCTGAGTCCTCGCCAAATGTACAAGACATTGGTTCTACACAAACAGTACAACGACATGCTACAAATGATGTATCTTCAGCGGAGGCAATTTCACAAGTTAATGAGCAGAACGATTTCAACATTCCTGAGGTATCATCTGAAGAGGTTCCCGACGCCGTACCAATTATTTCAAACGATGAACAATCCGTGCCTCAACCCGAACCCAAATTAACAAGTGAGCCAATCCTGGAGGAAGATCAGTCATTAGTAGACCTCAATCAAGATACAATTTCCCCACACCCACTGTAAAGCCCGTATCCCGGTATGCATATTATTTAATTGTTTTAAATTTTCTTGTATCGTTGTTTTGCTAACGGGATTAGGCGGCGAGGACCAAAAATGTTAAACGTTGTGAAATTTTAAATAGTTTGTGAGGATTTGGAAGGAGAGGGACTAAAAGTGGCATGTTTGTAGTGTGTGTGCATGGATCGGCCCATGGGAGGGACCGACCCTTCTTCTCCTCTCGTTCACTTAAGCCTCAAGCAAGAAACAAATAATCAAAACCCTATTTCCTTTTTTTCTCTTGCTGCTACCATCGAGAACCCTCCCCATCCCCCTTCTTCCCTTGCGTCACCACCGAAACACCCCCCCCCCCCAAGGCGCCACTGTGGCTGTTTTACCGACGAGAGAGAGAGAGTAGCGTGAAAGAAGGAGGATGCCGGAGCTTCCGTGCCGCCGCTGGGTCGTAGCCGTCGTGAGGTAAGGCTTCCTTCTCCGTCTCTTTCGTTGCTTTCGTTGTTGTCGAACCATCGTGAAAAAGACCACCACCGCAGCCGTCGTGTGCGGCCATGGCTGCCGCCGGTTGACGCCGTAGCGCGCCTCCAGCCGGGGGCTGTGATGGCGGGTCCGCGGCCGTGGGTTGTGTGTGTGTATGTGGGTGGGGCGGGTTTGGGCAGTCGAGTTGTTTCATTTTCTTGTTATCTCCGGAATTTCGTAAACCGTCGCCGCCGGCCACCACCACTGCCGGAGGTGGCAGTGGGTGGTGCGCGGTTGAGCCCAGCCCCTTGTAACCTTAGAACCCTAATCCGTGACCCGACCGCGTAAACCCGAAACCCGAAAACCTTAGTCTTAAAAGTTATCATTTTATGTGATCGATATCGTTTCTGCCCAGTTTTTATTTCGTCCATAACCTTTTCCACGTAACTCGGTTTGAGGTGAAATCGGTTCCCAAAGTTCACAAATCGAGTTGAGAAGGTTTTTCGTGTTTTATTGAAAATCCGATTAAGCATATAGCTAGGTCTAAACTGACTGTTTTTGCAATCTGTTCCGAAACTTCCAGCTTTGATAGTCGTTCGTAGGAAATTCATATTAAATTGTAGAAAAATCGTTAGAACTCGTGCGATATGTCCCTGGAACCCTAAGACAGGGGACTTTATGATTATGGAATTTGATTTCTGGAATTATCAGTTTCAAGGGAGTAAAACAGGTCCCGAACAGGCCTGTGTTTTTAGATAAAAAGCTGGAATGTTTAGTTTTGTGAGTTAGTAATCGTAGTTTGAGTTGGGACTTTCCGTTGACGTTTTTAGTGCGTATTTAGGTGGAAAAAAGTGAGGAAAGTTGACGTGTCGGTGTTGCGGCTCGTGGGCGCGTTGCGTTGCTTTGAGGTGAGTTCTCTCACCGCGTAGTTAGGAATTTCATGCATATCGTTATTTTGTGCTACGTGTTATTACGTGTTTACGTGAACTAGTTGGGATGTGATAACTAGTTGTGATTTGTTGAAATTATATGTGGATTATGTATGCTTGTGTACACCTCAGTGGGACTGGGGGGGGGCTCGGTGGGACCGAGGGCTCGGTGGGACTGAGCTAGTACGATTATATTATCTTTACTCGGTGGGACCGAGGGCTCGGTGGGACTGAGCTAGTACGATTATATTATCTTTACTCGGTGGGACCGAGGGCTCGGTGGGACTGAGTTTGTATCGATATATTTTTGTGTACTCGGTGGGACCGAGGTTCGTGTTTATACATTAATCATTATGCAGTTTTATATTCGTGGTGATGGTGATGTTGCCTACTTGCGAGTAGGGGCGATATACGTGGGGTTGCTACGTGCGTGTGTGGTAGGATTCACTAAGCGTTTAGCTTACCTTTTCCCAATATGTTGTGATTTCAGGTGCGAGCGGCAGTCGGGCCTGACGGTACACACACTAAGCGCGGGTGTCGAGAATTGTTTAAATTTCACTTTCATACCTTTGGATTTTATTTTATAAAATTTCCGCTGCATAAACTTTATTGACTGTTTGAGTTAACGACGTTAATTTCAATTGCGTTGCGAATTATTAAATTGTGGTTGTTTTATAATGAAATGAATGTCTTAAAATTTTTTAAATTCCTTGTAATTTTTGGGACGTTACACCCACATTCTAAGAAATGGACAAGAAGTCCTCCTTTACATCAAGTAATAGAAGAAGTTATATTATAGGATCGTGTATTCAAATGTCTATTTGATTCACGCTGCATGCGACTGGGTATTCGCGAGGCAACTCGTTATGACTAATAGGGATTCCGTGGTAGCAAGGGTAGTGGGATGAGATGAAATTTCTAGTGAGCCGGGAAGAGTGTTTATATACGATTATGTATGCTAGATTGCTTGGTGCTTATTACACTGTACTGTATGGTTGTTGTTTGCTAATAGGAACTTATGCTAGCTATGATAGGTTGTCAAGCGAATGCACTATAGGTTGTATGTGGTAGGAACCGAATAGCCTTAGAATGTTGGATTTAGTTCTATTGCGCAGCTCTTGTTTGAGTCCAACCGTTGTAGGATAGAATCTTATATTCGAATGTCTATCTGGTTTCCACTGTATACGACTGTGCGTTTATGCGGCGACTCGTCAGGGCTAGTGGGGGTTCCGTTATAGCAAGGGTAGTGGGGTATTACGACCTTTCTAGGGAGCTAGGAAAAGTGTTTGCATATGCTGGAATGGGCATATGTGTTTGTTTGTGGTAAGCAACTACTTGGACGTCCCGGGACAGGACTCGAAACGAGTAAGGATAGGTGTGAAGGGTAGTAGCATAGCTCCTACTATCTGAAGCACAGGATCCATGCTCGAGTCGGGGAAAGTTACGGAGAATCCGAAGAGTTGAGCGTGAGCGTAGTTAGCAGGTTTTAATGTGTGCTAGTTGCTCGTTAAGGAGGAACAACAATGCTTATCCAGATGCTGATGCTGGAATTATTGCTGATCAGATTCGTGAGATGTTTGCGGTCGAGGTGACGCATATTTTGAGGAGGCGATCCCCGAGATTATTACCGCCATTCGTGATGAGGTAATAGTGTCGATGGAGGAGCGCATCGCGGCGATTCCACCCCCTGCGGGTGGGCAGCCCCGAACAAGAGAGTCGGGATCGGTTATGGAGTGCACATTCCTTACCGGTGGTTGTCCTGCGAACTAGAAGGTTCGCTTTGCGGTGAATCTGTTGCGAGACGGAGCGAAAGACTGGGTGCTACTACTTTAACGTTTAAAGAGCGCACTACTCTGAGTTGTAGGACGGTTAAGCTGTTCACTTGTTGTCGAGGTTGCTGATGACAGGACCTTGACGGTTACCGACGTGTGTCGGGGGGTACTTTGGAAATATCTGGTGTGAGATTTCCTGTTGACTTGATTCCGATAGCTATGCGTGAGTTGTGCGTAATTGTGGGCACGGTTTTAGGTGGATGCTTTCGATGCTGAGATTGTTTGTCGTCGCAAACAAGTACAAGTTTAAACCCCAAGCGGGGGAGAAATGCTAGTTCAGGGCGACTGGCCCAGGCGGACCCCAGCGTTATGTTCGGGTGTAAGAGCTCGGAAATACTTGCAGCGCAGTGGCTAGGGGTAATTAGCGTATGTGATAGACACGAGCGGCGTCGGAGAGAAGAAGACTGCGGAGGATGTGCCGGTTGTACGGGAGTTTGCTGACGTATTTTCCGATGAGTTATCGGGGATACCTCCCGAGCGACAGGTGGGGTTCCGCATTGATGTGTTTCCCGGTGCTGCTCCGGTGGCTAAGGCACCTTACCGCCTGACTCCACCGGAAATGAAGGAGTTGTACACTCAGTTGTAGGAACTACTCGAGAAAGAGTTCATCGAGCCGAGTTGTTCACCGTGGGGAGCCCCGATTCTGTTTGTAAAGAAGAAGGACGGGCCCCAACGGATGTGTATAAACTACCGTGAATTGAATAAGCTTACGGTGAAGAATCGTTATCCCCTGCCAAGGATCGATGACTTGTTCGATCAACTTCAGGGAGCCTTGTGGTCCTCTAAGATTAATATGAGATCGGGGTATCATCAGAAGCGGGTGAGGAGTGAGGATACGGAGAAAACGACCTTTCGTACACGTTATGGCCATTTACAAGTTTGTGGTGATGCCTTTCGGGCTCACCAATGCACCCGCAGCGTTCATGGTCCTCATGAACCGGGTATGTAGCCCTATGTGGGATCGATCGGTGATCGTGTTCATCGACGATATTCTTGTGTAATCGAAGTCGAAGGAAGAGCATGAGATGCATTTGCGAGAAGTTTTGGAAGTTTTGAGGCGGGAGAAGCTGTATGCTAAGCTCTCCAAGTGTGAGTTCTGGTTACGAGAGGTCCACTTTCGAGGGCATGTCGTGAACCAGAATGGTATTATGGTGGATCCGGCCAAGATTACGGCTGTGATGCGGTGGGAAGTGCCGAAGACTCTCACTGAAGTACGGAGTTTTCTTGGGTTAGCAGGGTACTTCCGGAGATCCATTCAGTATTTCTCCAAGATTGCTTTACCGATGACCCGATTGACGAAGAAATCTGCGGCTTTTAGTTGGGGTGAAGAGCAGCAGAGGGCTTTTGAGGAGCTACGCAGACGTTTATGCGAGGCTCCGGTGTTGACCTTGCCCGAAGGCATGGAGGATTTGGTGGTGTACTGTGACGCATCTCACCAAGGTTTGGGTGCCGTGCTCATGCAGCGCGGTAAGGTAATAGCTTACGCTTCGAGGCAGCTGAAGCCTCATGAGGCGAATTACCTGACCCATGATCTAGAGTTGGGAGCGGTGGTGTTTGCTCTCAAGATTTGGAGGCACTATCCGTGTGGCGTCAAGTGTACGATATACACTGACCATAAAAGCCTCAAATACTTGATGGACCAGCAAAATCTCAGCATGCGTTAGAGGAGGTGGCTTGACGTAGTTAAGGATTACGATTGTGAAATACTTTACCACCCGGGTAAAGCGAATGTTGTTGCGGACGCACTTAGTCGACATCCGGTTGGTGAGCCACTTCGGGGTTAGTGTCAACGGTTGATAGTGGTTGCACCTCTCCTGGAGTCGATAGGTAGTGCTCGGGAAGTAGCAGTTCGGGACGAGAATGCCAAACGCGAGAGAGTTTCAGGGGAAATTCCAAATTTTTGTCCATGGTAGTCGGGGTTTATTGACGCGATATGGTCGAGTTTGGGTTCCCTTCACTGGTGGGAACAGGCAGATATTGTTGGACGAGACGCATAAGTCCAAATTTTCTATTCATCCCGGAGCTACAAAGATGTACCACGACCTGCGGGAGAATTATTGGTGGCCCGGTATGAAGCGGGATGTCGCCGAGTGTATGGAAGTGTGCTCGACTTGCCGGAAGGTCAAGGCTGAGCACCAGCGGCCGCCTAGGAAGTTGCAGCCTTTAGAAATTCCAGTATGGAAATGGGAGCAGATCACGATGGATCTCATTACGAAACTCCCAAAGACTCCACGTGGGAATGATGCTCTTTGAGTGATTGTCGATCGTCTGACCAAGAGTGCTCACTTTTTGGCCATCAGGGAGAGATCCTCGGCGGAGAAGCTCACAGAGATTTTCGTGCGAGAGATTGTAGCCAGGCACGGGGTGCCAGTTTCGATTGTCTCTGACAGGGACACCCGGTTGACCTCCCAGTTTTGGGAGAGGTTTCAAGAGGAGGTGGGTACGAGGCTACATTTCAGCATGACTTTTCATCCACAGATCGACGGGCAGAGTGAGCGCACTATTCAGACACTCGAGGATATGCTTCGGGCATGTGCTATTGATTTTGGAGGTAGTTGGGATCAGTACCTTCCGTTGGCGGAGTTTTCCTACAAAACAGCTTCCATTCCAGTATTGGCATGTCGCCGTACGAGATGTTGTATGGTAGGAAGTGCAGGACGCCCATTTGTTGAGGCGAGGTTGGTCAGCAAGTATTGGGGAGCACTGATATTGTGCTGAAGACAACCGAGATGAAACAAATGGTGCGGGACCGTTTAGTTACTGCACAGAGTCGGCAGAAGAGTTACACCGACAAGAGACGATCAGATTTGGAGTTTCAGGTGGGAGATGATGTTTTGTTGTAGGTTTCACCCGGGAAAGGGGTGATCCGGTTTCGTAAGCGGGGAAAGTTGGGCCCCCGTTACTTTGGGCCTTACAAGGTCATTGCTCAAGTGGGCAAGGTAGCTTATCGCTTAGAATTACCGGACGAGCTGAGTTTGATCCACAACACTTTACACGTGTCTCAGTTGCGAAAATGTGTGGTGGATGAGTCTGCGGTGATTCCTCTCGAGGATGTCCAGATAGATGAATGGCTTAATTGCGTTGAGAAGCCGATCGCCGTTGTTGACAGGAAGACGAGGACCTCGCGCAACAAGGTAATTGGCCTGGTGAAGGTTCAGTGGAAGCACCGAAAGGGTTCCGAGTGGACTTGGGAACCCGAAGCTGAGATGCGGGAGAATTATCCGGAGCTGTTTGCGGACGTAGACTTCGAGGAAGAAGTCTAATTCAAGCGGGGGAGAGTTGTAAAGCCCGTATCCCGGTATGCATATTATTTAATTGTTTTAAATTTTCTTGTATCGTTGTTTTGCTAACGGGATTAGGCGGCGAGGACCAAAAATGTTAAACGTTGTGAAATTTTAAATAGTTTGTAAGGATTTGGAAGGAGAGGGACTAAAAGTGGCATGTTTGTAGTGTGTGTGCATGGATCGGCCCATGGGAGGGACCGACCCTTCTTCTCCTCTCGTTCACTTAAGCCTCAAGCAAGAAACAAATAATCAAAACCCTATTTCCTTTTTTTTCTCTTGCTGTTACCATCGAGAACCCTCCCCATCCACCTTCTTCCCTTGCGTCACCACCGAAACACCCCCCCCAAGGCGCCGCTGTGGCTGTTTTGCCGGCGAGAGAGAGAGAGAGAGAGTAGCATGAAAGAAGGAGGACGCCGGAGCTTCCGTGCCGCCGCTGGGTCGTCGTCGTCGTGAGGTAAGGCTTCCTTCTCCGTCTCTTTCGTTGCTTTCGTTGTTGTCGAACCATCGTGAAAAAGACCACCACCGCAGCCGTCGTGTGCGGCTATGGCTGCCGCCGGTTGTCGCCGTAGCGCGCCTCCAGCCGGGGGCTGTGATGGCGGGTCCGCGGCCGTGGGTTGTGTGTGTGTATGTGGGTGGGGAGGGTTTGGGCAGTCGGGTTGTTTCATTTTCTTGTTATCTCCGGAATTTCGTAAACCGTCGCCGCCGCCGCCGCCGGCCACCACCACTGCCGGAGGTGGCAGTGGGTGGTGCGCGGTTGAACCCAGCCCCTTGTAACCTTAGAACCCTAATCCGTGACCCGATCGCGTAAACCCGAAACCCGAAAACCTTAGTCTTAAAAGTTATCATTTTATGTGATCGATATCGTTTCTGCCCAATTTTTATTTCGTCCATAACTTTTTCCACGTAACTCGGTTTGAGGTGAAATCGGTTCCCAAAGTTCACAAATCGAGTTGGGAAGGTTTTTCGTGTTTTACTGAAAATCCGATTAAGCCTATAGCTAGGTCTAAACTGACTGTTTTTGCAATCTGTTCCGAAACTTCCAGCTTTGATAGTCGTTCGTAGGAAATTCATATTAAATTGTAGAAAAATCGTTAGAACTCGTGCGATATGTCCCTGGAACCCTAAGACAGGGGAATTTATGATTATGGAATTTGATTTCTGGAATTATCAGTTTCAAGGGGGTAAAACAGGTCCCGAACAGGCCTGTGTTTTTAGATAAAAAGCTGGAATGTTTAGTTTTGTGAGTTAGTAATCGTAGTTTGAGTTGGGACTTTCCGTTGACGTTTTTAGTGCGTATTTAGGTGGGAAAAAGTGAGGAAAGTTGACGTGTCGGTGTTGCGGCTCGTGGGCGCGTCGCGTTGCTTTGAGGTGAGTTCTCTCACCGCGTAGTTAGGAATTTCATGCATATCGTTATTTTGTGCTACGTGTTATTACGTGTTTACGTGAACTAGTTGGGATGTGATAACTAGTTGTGATTTGTTGAATTTATATGTGGATTATGTATGCTTGTGTACACCTCAGTGGGACTGGGGGGCTCGGTGGGACCGAGGGCTCGGTGGGACTGAGCTAGTACGATTATATTATCTTTACTCGGTGGGACCGAGGGCTCGGTGGGACTGAGCTTGTATCGATATATTTTTGTGTACTCGGTGGGACCGAGGTTCGTGTTTATACATTTATCATTATGCAGTTTTATATTCGTGGTGATGGTGATGTTGCCTACTTGCGAGTAGGGGCGATATACGTGGGGTTGCTACCTTCGTGTGTGGCAGGATTCACTAAGCGTTTAGCTTACCTTTTCCCAATATGTTGTGATTTCAAATGCAAGCGGCATTCGGGCCTGACGGTACACACACTAAGCGCGGGTGTCGAGAATTGTTTAAATTTCACTTTCATACCTTTGGATTTTATTTTATAAAATTTCCGCTGCATAAACTTTATTGACTGTTTGAGTTAATGACGTTAATTTCAATTGAGTTGTGAATTATTAAATTGTGGTTGTTTTATAATGAAATGAATGTCTTAAAAAATTTTAAATTCCTTGTAATTTTTGGGACGTTACACCCACATTCTAAGAAATGGACAAGAAGTCCTCCTTTACATCAAGTAATAGAAGAAGTGTCTGATCCAATGAAAACCAGATCAGCAACTGCTGATGAATGCTTGTTCGCGGTATTTCTAAGTAATGTGGAGCCATCTACAGTGCCACAAGCCTTAGAAGACCTGGACTGGGTGATAGCTATGTAGGAGGAATTGAATCAGTTTGAAGCTTTAAAAGTGTTGCGGTTAGTTCCACGACCCAAAGGAAAAAGTATCATCGGAACTAAGTGGGTCTTTAAAAAGAAGAAAGATGAAGACGGTATCGTCGTGAGGAACAAAGCAAGATTAGTAGCAAAAGGTTACCGTCAGCAAGAGGGTATTGATTATGACCCGATTGCTAGAATCGAAGCAATTCGGATGTTCTTAGCGTTCACGACCTACAAGAATTTCTCTGTCTATCAAATGGACGTGAAAACTGCGTTCTTGAATGGCATTTTGAAAGAAGAGGTATATGTTTCTCAACCAGAAGGATTTGTGGACAAAGACAAACCGAATCACGTGTACATCTTAGACAAAGCTCTTTATGGCCTCAAACAAACCCCTCGTGCATGGTATGAGATACTATCCACTTTTCTATTTGAATCGGGCTTCTCAAATGGTGACACAATTTATTGGTAGCTTTCGTGTACCAATCGGAACACCGCGAGTGTTGACACCATTCGTTGGTGCTTCACGAGGACGGGATGGAAGACCTGTCAATGTTAACACAATGCCAACATTAAGCACAGGCCATGCGGTTGCTTCAACCGTCATGTCAACTTTCAACCTACGTGGTCCTGGTGTTAGTCCCGTTCGTGCACAACAACTGTTAGCTATGTTGGGGTCGCCTTCTCACTACATTACACTGGATTTTCTGCATGGGGCATTGGATTTTCTGAATGTATCGTATAAGAATCAGACTAAGGAGATGCAAAAGACTATAAGTCAATTGTCAGTTGAGGTACAAAGAGCTGTAAAAGGCAAATCTGTTGTGGAGACACCACGTTCTGAGCCTGAAACCACAAACTTTAACCAACCATCCTCAATTACTCAACCCATTCATCATATTGTCAGATCAACTCCTGGTAGTTCAACCCAACCTGACATACAAATTCCTACCCATGAGCTTAAATCTCAACTTTTAGCCCATTTGTTAGCCCAAGGAGAGAATGTTGATGCCAAAGAAGTCGAACTAGTTGGGCTGTTGAGGAGAGATGCTGAAAGACAATCCCAATTGGCTACTAAATCTAATGTTCAGGCTATTCAGCAATCACTACAACACCTTACTCAAGCTATGACTTCTGGGTTTAAGACCATTTCAGACAGGGTTACAGTTTTGGAAGAATCTTGTAAGGCTCAAGCTCAATCTAACAAGAGAAAACATGAGGATCAGGATCACCATGAGGGGGAGAAGAGAGCCAGAGTTGAAACTTCTGTTGAAGCTGAGAATGTTAATCTTGTGGGTACTGATCAGTTGGTAATTGAGGCTCCGGAAGGACGGGCTGATGATACTGTCCAGGATGTTCTAGATGATGTCACACCTAGGGTTGAAAAGCCTCAAGGTGGTGATAATAGAACTGAAGAAGAGAGAATAGCAGATGATATGTTACAGATATTGTCTATATTGATTCGGAAGATGTGCCAGACTTAACAAATTCAAAGATCAAAGAAGAGATTGATGATGTATTTGATGCTACGGGTAATGTACAAACTGTTGATTATGATTCAGATGATGACTATGATCAGGTGCTACAACAACAAGATGATCCGGTGATAGGTATTCCAGAACTCAATATTCCTTTTATTCCTGATGGTAAAATCAAAGACCCAGTGTCAGAAGATGAAATCAGGTTATTCCAACAATGGGTTGATCATGAACCTAATATTGCTGGAAGAGGGCACCAAATAAGAATTTTGACTCCATTTCAAGAAGATGAAAGAAGAGATTTATGTGTTAAGAATGTTCAACGTATTGATTTGGTGAAGCTATACTCTATTGATAAATGGCCGACAATTCATCAGACTGAATTTTTGCATGTAATGAAGAATAAGGATCAAGACATAGATTGGGTCAGAACAGATAAAAGGATTGTGAAGATAGTTAACATCGAATCTCAGAAACTCCTGAATGTGTGGTATCCAGAATTCACTGTGTACAGAACAGATGGGAAGGAATGGTTCTTCACTGTGGCCGATTTCGAAAGCTTAAACCTTGATGATCTTCTGAGCCTTTATGACATACTTGCTCGTACCCCATATATAAAGAAAGAGTGGTCGGAAGCCTACCAGTATGTTAAGAGGTTCATGAAGAACATGGTAAAGTTTTCCTATCTTTCAGATGGCACTAGAAGCAGGTCAAGAGAGAGTTAATATTCTGAAACCCATTCAGAGGCTGTCTGATGCTCAAGGTATCCCTGTTTACAGAATGCTTGAGAATCCCAAATTTGGAATTGTTTACTTTAATGGAAAGAAGAAGAAGAAGTTCGTAAGATTTGCTGAAGTGAACAAATACAGTGATGAGATGTTCAAGCTTATCCAGATCCAACTTGAAAGCAAACTCAGACTGGATGAGAAGGGTCATGTAAAACTGGAGCCAAAGGAGAAAAAGTTAATTGATCGTGCTTTGGAAGCCATAAAAAATAGGAAGGAGTAAAGGAATGCACAAAGATGCTTTGAGATTATCTTTGGGATCAGAAAGAAGTACGTCGCACCGAATCAAGCCCCGTAGCTACCTCAACTTTTGATACAAAGGGGGAGAATGTTATTGCCATAATTCTAATTGTATCAAGTTGAGGGACCTAGTTTGTAAATTCTATGAATAGGTATAAATACCTTGTGTTAGATTTATTTCTAGTTAGTTCATGTATTGCAGCTACCTTGTAATTTTCTCTACCCTTTGTACTCATACCTTTGAGATTAATAGAGATATGACTTGTGGCATGATTATGTGTGTTTGATTACTTGTCTCTGGGATCACACTTTCCTAATTAAGAAAGTATGTTCCTCTTCTCCTTTGTTCTCAGAAATGGCCCAACCTGTAACAATGGTGAAATCCAAGCACGTGAAGTTCGAGCTGAACCCAGCGCAATTTGTTTCAAACAATCATCTCGCCCTGCTCCACTTCCTTGAGAAGAAACCATGCCTTCATCTTGCTGTCACCGTCAACCTACTACGCAGTTCCCCCATTTTCTATGCTCTTACTGTCACCCCTCATGCTCATCGAAACCTTCTTCAGCTGTTCTAGTTCACTGCTGAGCGTACTGAAGTTACGCTGAAATCTAAGAAGATGGTCACTGTGATTGCCTTCCAGACTGAGCTTGGACATGGCAGCATCACTGCCAACGGCATCCGCTCAGCTCTTCGACTGCCAGAGGGGTCCTTTGACGCTCCTCCCACTGATGATGAACTGATCAACTTCCTAGATCTAATGGGCTACACATGGGATCTGAAGCCCCATACCGACCTCCCTGGAAAAAAGCTTACAAAGATCCTGAAGGCCAAAATGCTTTCAGAGCTGAACTTACTTTTCTCCCACATCATCTATTCCATAAGTGGGAAAACCGGATCGCTGGATCAATCCAACCGATATCAGCTGCAGATGGGGTACAACCTTATCAATGGGCGAAAGATCGACTATGCCCGAATGATCTTTGACGATATGATGGTCAAAGTTGAAAAGGAGAAATAAGAGCTGAAGGTACCATACGTGCGCTTTGTCTTAGCGCTCCTTGAGTTCTTTCTGAAGGAAGGATACCCGACAGAGGGTGACTATCAACTTCCACAACTAGGGGTCCGAATCCTAGATGTGGAGAGAATTGATAATAAGGTTAGTCTCTCTTCCCTGAAACTCCTTCTTTCTCCCACTTCTTCTACTTCTCAGGCAACCATGTATGCGGTACAACCCCCCGCAGCTTCCCACGTTGGCACATCCACATCCTCTTTGAAGAGGAAACATTCTACAACCACTCTTGGTCTTTTCAAAAAGACCAAGAAAGTTTCTAAGGAGAAAACACCCCCTTCTTCAACAAAAACATTAGGGGTCGCCTCTTCACAGGCGACTCTTGAAGATTTCATGGTACGCTCCACCACTCCTGACACTGCAACAACAACCACATCAACGAGTTTCTCAATCGGTGATGTTTCGGTGACAACTACCCCACCACTCTCAGTGCCTCAAAGCACTGACGAGTTTGATTTCGACAATGTCAGTGCCGCCCACAACACTGCACGACCTTATCTTTAACTCTTTCTTCTCCCACTATCTCTTTGGTCAACATGTCTACCGCACCAGCGACCATTGTCGCTGACTCGCAAGAATCGTTGCTTCAGGATCTCATCCACACCAATGCTATAGGACCTGATGGTCTCCCTCTTGGGGGATCTCAGAGTATGCCTCAAACGTCATTGTCTCCTTTGGAACATGGCATGCTATATTATGGCGGGAATAGTCACTTTGACCAATTCTCGCAGCCATCAGTTACTCCACCCTCCTTACCCCTCTCTTCTCAACCCCTTCCTAATTTTGGACTATCTTTTGCTCAAAGTTCTTCTTTTCTTACATGTCCTAATTTAGGCACAATCACCACCTCAATCAAGGAGGTCAGTGATCGGGTGGACTCTCTCACCACTACTGCAATCAACTCAGCAAGAGATATGCTGAGGGACCTCTCCAATTCCCTCTCCTACAAGGCTGACAACACTCAGCTCTCCGCCTTGAAGAAAGAGGTGACGCAGCTCAAGACGGACGTGGCCACGAATACTAAAGCCCTACAATCACTGACCACGAACGTCACTACCCTGAACTCAACAGTTGGTGCCCTCCACAACAAAGTAAATGACCTCAGCACCAAGGTCGACAACACCAACTCCCTTCTCTCATCCATACTCAATAAGATGAATGAACCCATGGCTACTCCCATCCCCTCATTCACTAATGATGATCGCAACAAATTGGGGATGGTGGTCGACTTCGTTTTAAAAGCTACGGAAGCGATCCCTGGCCTTGAAGCCAGGGTGGACAACCTAGATGCCGCTAAAGCCTCAACCTCAGTGACTCCTGGCCTGGAAGACAGGAACACTGAGAGTGCAGCTGCCAATGCTGCTGCCGATGCTGCTCTCTCCAATCCTCCCGGAATTGATGATGAAAAAGAGGAGGGGGATGAGAAAGAAGACCCTCCTCGTACTGAGGGGGAGGAAAATAAAGAAGACCCTCCTCAAGCTGAAGGGGAGAAAGAGAAAATCCAAACCCCTCCTTCTTCTCCCAGTAATGAAACTATAAATATTCCCTCTAAAGAGGATGAAGAAGAAGAAGAGGAAGAAGACCTGGAGATTTTCGAAGACGAGCCGTCCAACGCTGATGGAGATGATAACGACGACGATGATGATGAGGAAGCATGCCGCTGGTTTAAACCTGCCTTCATCAGGGTTCCAACTCAAAAGGGCGTCGTCTTCACTGAAGCAGGGGAGAAGACTTCGAAGACTCCTACAAAGAAGTCTTCCCAGGGCAAGCAGAAACAGATCGCCGCCTCTAGAAATTTAAAGATCTGCTTTGTCGCTGAGAGGGAGCAACCTTCTCAGGTATGCCTCTCCATTATTCCATACTCTGTTTCTATTCTCTCTCACCTCAAATCTCTTCTATACACTTAGCCAATTTTTCTCTGTCTTTTCTTTTCCTCAAACCTAACTCTTATTTATTTTATTCAGCTAGTCCTCTCCCCTGCTTAAGGGACGACCTGAATAACTCAACAACCAATAATCCCAACATCTACTGCTAATGAACTGCAAATAATCCCAATCTCAGTGTTGGACATTGATGAACAAGAACAAGAAGAGGAATTGTTGAGTCACCCAAACCGACCCTCACGACCACTTCAAAGGTCTGAGGATGAAGAACGAGAAAGAATATCAGGAATGATCCGTCAACTAGAGAGTCAACATCTATGGGTCCCTCCTCAACCTGGCCTAGAATTCCTATCCCCTGAAGAACTGGAAGAATCCACCAGGGCTGAGGAACTCATCACTGAGTGCCAAAAGGATGCAAAATTTTCCCTTAAGGTAGCTCAGAGCTCAGTCTCTGATAAGAAACTATAAAAGTATCCGATCAGGGTTCAGGAACAACTTCTGAAAGACATTGGGAAGGAAACTCGCAAACAAAGAGCCGTCAATGATTCTTTTCTAGAATGGTGCAAAAAGAAAGTCAATCACAGACACCACCCAAGCCGAATCGTCAATGTGAACCTGAAGGGAAAATCTCCAAAAGTGATGGTAGAGATCACTGTCATCAGAGAAAATGGGTACTCGCAGAAGATCTTCATGTCTAAGTTACAGCTTTTCGGGTTTGATGAGTGGCTTGAAATCAGGAGTGCAAGTCAAAATACAAATCCCACGTAGAGAAGTTTTTGAACGTGTACATCAACAAGATCACATCTACCATGGACTTGCCTCCTCCTACAGCGCTTCTTCAAAATCGAAGACCTGCCCCAGTGAAAAGAAAGTGAACCTCATCCTTTGGTGGGCCTGCTATCAGAATAGAATTTTTAAGAGAAGCAGTGCTTGGACCTCCACCTGATCTCTCAGCTTTGGAATTATCACTGCCACCAGGTGGACCTTATATACCTGTGCCTTCAACGCTTTTTAGATCTTCCTTTCTGCCCTGTAAACCAACTCAGAGATCTTATCCACTGGTGCAATAAATCAAGACCAGGTCTCTTCCTCAAAACCCATGTACTCAATGAAGCCAAACTCATAAGGGAACAAGGAGAAGTGGTACTTGATTGGATGATCCCTGAAACTGAATCCTTTCACGAGATGCTCTTCAAAGACGAGCCTCTATAGCTGATAGATTTCCCTTTTGTACTCTCTTGTTATTTATCAATAGTTACTTTTTGTACTTGTAAATTTTTCTTTCACTTGTACTTGTAAATTTTTCTTTCACTTGTACTTGTAATTTTCAATTTCCCTTGTAATCTTTTTACGAATTTAATGAAATTTTCAGTGAAAGTACTTTACTCCATCCAGTACTAGAAAAGATCCCTGAAAACAGTAAATGGGACAGGCATCTATGAGTCACATTTATCCTTATGTTTTTAACACTTAGCAATTTTCTTTTGTTACTTTGTCATCATCAAATAGGGGGAGATTGTGGATCCAAACTCTCTCAGTGATTTGATGACGACCCTTAGAATAACTTATTGAAAATTACAAATCGCATATGTATTTATTAGTGTTTCACCATCAGCAATAATATACTGAGCCTGTTCAGCATCGTTGATGGTACTCACTGTTTTAACTTCATAAACTCAGCGATATCAGTGATAACCTGAGCCTATTCACTTATCACTGATGATCACTGATAGTTTCATATGTAAGCAATGTTGTTTGTAATCCCCAAAGACAAGTTTTGCGACAAAGAGTTCATCGCTGACATCAAAGACAAAGTTGATGAACAAGTGACAAGTCTACTAATGATCTGATGCGGACATCAGTGAAACCAAGACAACTCCACACGCGTGACATTTCAAGAAGAAGACTTTAGCGATAGCTGACTTACATCAGCTCTTTTCTGATGGAAGACCTACTCAGCGATCGCTGATCATGAAGCTTCTACTTCAAGAAATGTTTGTCCTATCTACTTAAATACTCCATACGATTTGTCAGACAAAACATGCCTTTGTCCAAGATCGTTCAACCACTCTGCCACTACATTGTTCACCATACAGCCCAAAGCATGTTGTGCAAAGGTCAGAATCATGCACCCAACCATATGATGACACATGTAAAGTCCTCCTGCCATGCATTTAATGCATCAGGTATAAATAGGAGGAATGTCCCTTCAATTTGAAGGTGGTCTTCGTTGAGCCTCTTAGTGCTTAGAAAAATATCCTTATTTTTCTATATCTTCTTTTCTCTCTATTTCTTATGCAAGAACACTTAGTGATTCTCAAGTTTGTTTAGATTAGCTTCTACTTAATCTTATTTCGCAACAAACTGTAAATTGTGTCTGATTTGTCAATAAACAATTTATAAAGCAAAAATCATGTGTTTGTATTTAACCCCCCCCCCCCCCCCCTTCTACAAACTGTTTACTTGTATGACCCATTCGGGACCAACACATATCAAGCCTGTGAGATCATTCCCAGGCATAAAAAACCCGCATGAAGCAAATAGAACTTTAATTCATATCAAGTATGTGAGATAATTCCCAGGCTTGTATGAACGATATATTATGACTTATATGAACCTACATATATCAATCATCCTTAATGAGGATACAAAAATAACAAATATCACATGATCAGAGGTTACTAAATATATAACTCAATTACATACAACAACCAAACTTTGGGAATTATGATCTGAGACAACAACCAAACTTTGGTCAGAAAAAACAACATTTGCACCATACGCTCCCTTTTGAACACTAAGGGGACGTTTACCAAATGCTTACCCATAAGCACTTACCTTACCGCCATCGGTTGAGCATGAGAAGGTCTGAGGATCTTACCGGGTAAGAGGCATGGCAACAACCGAGATTCCTAGCCGATAAGTGGGGAAGAAGACTTTTAACGAGTTAGTGCTTACCGGGTAAGAGACGCTTAAAACAATTAACTTTGATGTCTGAGAATGTTACCCAACAAGGTGAAAGAGGGTTGTGACTCTTACCGGTAAGCATTTGGTAAACGACCCCAAAGTTAACATAATTAGCCATCCACTGCAGTAGCTTCAGCCACGAAGAGAATGCAAATTGGCCATAATCCATTAAAAATTCCATCCATCGTAACAGCATTGAGTCCACGACATCCAATAGCTAAAATCTATTTACCAACCATCCACGCTATAAAATCAGAAACCATAGGCTGCATAACAAAAACCTAGACACAACTCCATAAGCTATCAGAAACAACTCCTTCTGCCTTCGTATGTTCCGATGTCCTAATCAATGTTTTGTGCACTAAAAAGGATGTACTGTAAGTTATATAGAAACCATCTCTCTCTTTCTTTTCCTTTAACAACCAACAACTACAACTAAAACCACTAAAGGTATGGGCGAGAGGGATCAAACATAGCTCATTTTGGATGCAAACCTATAGGTTACTTTTTAGACGGATCAAAACTTAGTTTGTGTTAACTTGCAACATTGTTGCTTACCGGTGGTTTAGTAAATGCTTACCGGGTAATATATCTTACTGGATGAATTTAGAAAGAACCAAAAAACTTATGCGGTAAGAGCAGTGATAAAATACAGAGAAGTAAGAAAATTTACCACTCACTTCATATGTCGTTTTCTCAATAGGTTCTTTGCAACCTAGATGGTAGGAAGAAGATAAAATAAAAAAGTATTATTACAAATAGATGAATAACTGAATCGGAGATAGAGAATATGGAGAGAATATATATGAATAACCCAACCAGAGATGGAGAATATCGAGAGAATATATAATGCAAAACACTGCAAAACAATCAAGTAACTGATATTTCACTCAGTCCCCTGTCACCAAAAAAGTGCCCACAAATAAGCTTACTTCATCTGAAATGTTGTATAATTAAGATTTAAGCATCATCAAGGATAAATATTGTTGGGTCACCGAAGATTTGAAATTGACTCACCGATGTTTCCTCTAAATCTTACTTAGAATATTTAGCATGGTTCTTTATAATGACTTGTACAAGATAGCAAATGTTTGGTGAAGTCAAAGATCAACCAAAGTCAAGATTGAAGAATCTCTCATTGTGGAAGTAAGAGACTCTTCATCAACAAATGCAAGTCATTGTCCACCGATGGTTGTCTCACACATTGGTGGACACTTCTCCATCGACCTATCTCTTGGTCGGCCAAATTGCTTCCCACCAATGAAAGTCCAATTTTGGTGGGAACTCTTCTAAGTCTCAAGGATGATTTTCTTCAAGAGGTGTCACATATCTCATAGCATGCATCGGTGGTGTACTCCTTGAAGACAAAATGAGAATATCTTTTATTATGGGATAATATCCTATTGTCAGATAAAAGTGACAATTTGTCCTTTTATCCATTACCATATAAAGTCTCTTCTAGCATGGGCATTCTTCCTGATACCAAAGAAAAGGTAAAAATGACACATCAACTTTTGAGAGCTAAACCTATCCTTCAAATGACAAAGTGACAAGTGTCCTATGCTACACATACTCTTGGCACTATATAAAGAGGAAGACCTCTCAATGCAGAATATCACTTACATCTTGAGAGACTTGAAGATTACTGTGTGCTCTAAGATATTCTACGCAAACTGGAAGATTTCTCTCAGTGCAAGAATTTCCATTTTGCTTGAAAAACTTTATAGCTTTGTTCTAAGTGTTCTTAGTTGTTTTGTTAGTATACTTTGTGTAAGATTGTTAGAATAGTTTATCTGTTCTTTTCCGCAACAGTCTTAAGTTTATATGTGTAATTCTTGTTGAAAGATTTTCAATAAAAGAATTAAAATTGTGAATTTTTTTGAGTATTGTATTCAACCCCCCCCCCCCCCTTTCTACAATACTTGTTATAGCCACCTGGGACTAACAAATATATAGTTGTAGAAATGAAGACGTTTCCTTGAAATAAACCATATGTACTCAAACAAATATAAATGCACAATAAAAATTACCAAAACAATGCAAATCTCACCTTTCTAAGGCCACATAAGGTCATGAAATCAAAACTATACGAAAAGCTAAAATACATAATGTGGTAAAACTTTGTTGCCTACTCCTTTTTTAGAATCCTAGAAATATTTACGTAAAATAGGGTTGTTGAGTATACACTGTGAAACCGAAAATTATCTTGGAATAAAACTAATACAAACATGTGTATTAATCTGTAGAGTAAACTACAAATTTGGTCCCTGTGGTTTAGTGTTTATAACACATTTGGTCCCAACAATTTAAAAATTACACTTAAGCCACTACAATATGCATTTCGGTCCGGATTTGGTCCCTCATCGTTAACTTCGTTATAAAACTCAGTTAAGTGAGGGGGTATTTTCGTCTTTTTAAGTTTTCAACACATTTTCTATTAAAATAAATAAAAATATAAACTACAGGGACTAAAGATGTAATTTTATCTAATATATAAATAAATATGTAACTTCCTCTCTCTCTCTCTCACACACACACACACACACACACACACACACACACACACACACACACACACACACACACACACACACACACACACACACATATAGATATATATATATATATATATATATATATATATATATATATATATATATATATATATATATATATATATATATATATATATATATATATATATATATATATATATAATGTTTGTGTGTATGTAGAAAACCCAGGTGAATCGTCCTCTATGACGAACCTTACCCTACCCAAACCTCGTCACCACTATTCTTCGGCCAAAGCAAACCTCCAGGGAGAAAATCGTGACTAAAGCAACACTGGAAATAGGTTTCGACTGGGGAGGGCGTTAGCCGGACGAGATATGCAGAAGATGGGTCTTCGTTCGATCGTTCTCTGTTTGTCTTCTCCGATGAATCCTTAAATCATACATACACCAAAAGAAGTGAGGTTGGGAGGTTGATTATTGGGGCAGATCGAGGGAAAGGGTGGGTTGGGATGGCGCAGTACTTTGATGGTCTAGGCCCTGTTTGGGAAAAAAATCATGTCGCTCGACCGCGACCAGAACAGGTAAGACGTATGATTAGGGACTATATCTTGTATTAAGATAAGGTCTCGACAAAGACCTAGAACACCATCGTCGTCCCTCATAAAAGATAAGTCGAGAGTTCCTCGCGACACTCGACCATAGCGTCGCCCGTCCCGCACGACCGTCGCATAGAACCATGCGACCTCGACCAAACTAACGTTAACCATGACTGTTACGTTTGTTAAGTGTTTAATGCAGGAGTCAAAGTCATTAAGGAGCAACGAATATAACCGACGCAACCATCAACAATCGATAGCCGTAACGGACGAAGATCATCATGGATAATCACTCCGGCAACCGTTTCCAGCCGTTGTAGCCGTTTATCAAAGCATTAATGGAGCTAATTAATGACGCGAAGACTATAAATACCAAGCTAAGTCTTCACATCAAGGATCATCAGTGAACATCTGATACACATCGAATATTCGGCGATTAACAACCGAAGCAATATTCAAGAACACTTGAGGTGAAGAACCATTATTCTAAGTATCGCTCTCGACGCACGACAACAACCCTCGACCAGCAGTTCACACTTTGTATTCACATGACAAACACCTGTTTTACACTTTAAACATTTGTACTTTACATTTCGAAGCATTTTCTTCATTTGTATTGTAATCTCTGTACGATCGACACCAGTATCCAAGGACATCACCCCTGATTGGCGACCATAGTGCAGTGACAACACCCCTATCATCCGCAGTTTTTTCCTCGATTGAGGTTTTTCCTGCGTCATCAAATCCCTTGTTTCTTTATTTTTATCCTCGTCGCACGTCTCGTCGAAAGATTCTTTCTTTAGTTGTTTAAGTCCATATCGACCTTAAGTTGTCCCTTTGGTGCGATTTTTGGCATTAATAGTTTGGCGCCATCCGTGGGACTACATCTAGAGAAAATCCTCGACGAACGTGCATTCTACTAATAGTTTCTTGGAGTTTCTTCTATTTTCTGTTGCAGGAAAATGGCAGCCCCTGGAAATCCGCAGCAAGCCATCGCTCAGATGTATCAGGAGCTCGAGGTTGCCAGGAATCAACTGAATGCAATGGCAGAGCAGAATCGCAGAGCAGCTGAAGAGATCGCGCGGCTAAAGAATTCTTTTGGACCCCAGAATGGTCCTAGACCAGTCATCCAGAATCCAAGTCCGGGACCAGGCCCATCCGCACGGAATCAGCATCCAGGTCCATTCATGCAGAATCAGCAGCCGGGTCCGTTCATTCCAAATCCCCAGTCTGGGCAGATTCCCCCTCAGCACATCCGACCACCACCCTTGAACAATGGATCCCAACCATTGCAAGGTGGCGCCCAGTCGTTTCAGAATGTATCCCAGCCATTTTCCCAGCCGTTCCAAAGTGGTCCGCAACCTTTCCAGCAAGGATCGCAATCTTTCCAGCAGAGATCGCAGCCATTTCAGCATGGACCACAATCGTTTCAGAATGGACCGCAGCAATTCCACTATGGGTCGCAGCCATATTTTGTTCCATTCAACGGGGACACCAATGGTTCATCGCATGGTAATGGCACTAGTCCAGGGACCAATCCCTCGACAGGGGCAAATCCTGATCTTAACGATCCCGTCGCCCAGCGTTTGAAGATGTTAGAAGACCAAAATGAGCGCGTCCTGTCCTTGCTCGCCAAGTTGCCTGGGGCAGCCGTGCCTGTCGACGTCGAGCCTTGCTCGGGGTATCAGGCGTCGCCCTTCATCGACGAGATCGCCACCATCGAGGTCCCAAAGAAGTACAATATTCCTGCCTTCACTCCCAAGTATTCGGGTGTGACCGATCCAACCGAGCATGTCGCGCAGTATAAGCAGCTCATGTGGACGATCTCGATTCCACACATGTACCAGGAAGTATGCATGTGCAAGAGTTTCGGGGGGACTCTCACTTGTCCAGCTCTCCAGTGGTTGATCAATCTCAAACCCAAATCTATCGGGTCGTTCGCCGAATTGGTCAACCAATTCTCCCGGCAATTCGCCAGCAGTCGTAAGATGGAAAAGCAGACTAGTGATCTGTACTATGTCGTGCAGAAGACCAGTGAGTCTATTCGAAGTTATTTCAATAGATTCAATGCCGAAATGATCAGTATCCGCAATTATGACATCAAAACTGCAATCGAAGCTTATAAGCATGGTCTAGACGATAGTTCAGGTCTATATATCGATCTGACCAAGTATCCCCCAGAGACTTTCGAAGACGTCCGAGCTCGAACCTTAGCATATATGAGGGTCGAAGACGACGCAGCCTTTCGTCGCAAGCACACTAACGACAAGAAGTCGTTAGGCGTCAGAAAGCCAGAGTTCAAGACAAAGGTTGTTTCCAGAATAGAGCCAGCGCGCCAAATTTCAAATGTTTGTTTCAAGACGAAAGCAGAGGCCAAGACCACGACTAAGTTCACTCAGTACCCCAAGATATCCTCTTACGGATTCAAAGGATCTGCAAAGGACTTAGTCGGAGCTCTGAAGACCGCTCAAGCTACCATCCGGTGGCCGAAGAAGTCTGACTTAGACGATGCTAAGAAGGATAAATCAAAGTGGTGCGACTTCCACGTCGATCATGGTCATGCGACAGACGATTGTATCGCATTGAAGAAGGAATTAGCGTATCATTTCCCGAAAGGAAATATCAAGGATATCATCAACGATGTCGCTATTCCAGCTAATAGCCATCGACCGTCGACTCCCGAGCATACAAAAGTTGTCAATTAAAATCCCCTACGCCATTGGGAATCCTGAAGATCGAGAATGAGTCGAAAACGTCGCTATGGTGCCCTGTCGTACGACGACATGATCAATCACAGACAGTATCTCATCGGATCGTCGTGTCGTCCTGTCATTTAAAACCTATATTTCTTTCCGAAAAGAATAGGATAATAAATGACAGGGGGCCATACCCCATGAAGGAGAAAGGTATGATTTCTAACCCTTTTTCATACGATTTTTTCTCACAAAACGTTTACTGACTTAAGCATCGGAGGGTCGTTGGCTAGCCAACGACCAACCCCCGACATCGTTCTATCGCAGAATCTCACGACAGATTATCGCAGAATCGCACGGCAGTAATCATTAAGTCTACTAGATGACTTTAAATTCGCAGAATCGCACGACATAAACAATCAGGATTTTCTTCCCTGACCATCCCTCTACAGGGGCATACGACGCAAATTCCTCGTACGATCTCGTCGTACAATCGCAAAGCCTAAATAACTTACATCTAAGTTTCTTAGCTTTTATACCCTGAATGGATGCTTTAATCGCGTGTTTTTATTTGTTTTACGTTCTTATTATCGTATTACAATGAGTGCCTTAGTCGCATGATTTCATATGTATCTTATGTTCGACTTTATAATCAAATGTGATTCGAATATAACATAAGCAAACGATATATTCATTAAGTAAACCATTATATACATACTCGATTGGTCGAATGGAAAAACAAACAAGGAAAGGAAAATTCTAGACGGCAGGGGGAACATCGGTCGTATCCCTGCTCGAAGTCCCGACCCGAGGACCTTCATCTGCCACTCCTCCCGCACGAATCTCCTGCAGTCCATACTGAGCATCGAAGAGCTGGATGGCTAGCTCGTCAGCGCGCGCCAAGGCAAACCTCTCCCTATCTAAAGCCGCATTCTCTCTCTCCAACGCCGCCTCCTCCCTTTTCAAAGCAGACGCCACCAACTCCTCGGCTTTCAACATCTCGACGTACAATGCCAGAGACGATTGGAACATCTAAAAATACACGAAAAAGTGTTAGACAACGAACGACATCGAACGTTGAAACAAGTCATGAAAGATTGACACTTACTGAGAACGCCAGACTGGCAACCTGAGATCTTATCTCTCCGGCCGGAACCCCGTGAAAACGCTCCCTGAAAGATGGAAGCAAACACCTCTCCAAGTGAGGAAACAACGTCGTCCCGTCTAGGACACCATCCGCCATAAAGTCCGACGGCAATGAAAAATTAACCGTCGTGACTTCGGCCGATGACCCCTCGCCCCTGACGGCAGATGATGGGGTTGACATCTTGAACACCGGTCTCGTCATTGTCGCCGGAAGCGCCGAACTTGCCGGTGTCGCGTCCATCGCGCCAGGACGGCTGGATGACGCCTTCGCCTTTTTGGGCAGAACAACTCTCGATGAGTTATCAACCCTCGATGACGGTTCCCTCAGGAACGTCTTCCTGGTTCTCTTTTCGCTCGACCCAGCTGTCGAAACATTTTCACCCCGAAGGGTACGCATAACCTGCTCCCCTCTCGCCCTAGAGACCGATTTCCTCTTGGTCGGCACTGATCAGGAAATACATGAAGCGTCAGGCGGATAGAGTAAACAAAGTAAAATAAAAACTATGGTACGTTTACCAGTCGCTTCTTCCCTCTCATCCTCCTCTCCCTCTTCTTCAGAATCTCCCATCGCGTCCTCGTCCTCGGCCGCCGGTTGCCACGTGACGAAAGATCGATCATCAGTACTATAACTCAGGAATCTGTCGACCTTGGCTCGAGAACCTTCGTTCGGGTGCAAGGCATCGTACTGAATCTTTGAAGACGACAAAAAGCAATGAGTAAATAGAAAGCGGAAGAACCAAACAGTGACATATATCGAAAAAGCATACCTCCCATGTTCCTGTCTGGACGAATCCATTTGCTATTGATGTCAAGCGAGTCATTACGCACGAATACATACCTCGATTTCCACCCACGATCATTTACGCCAGTTCCCAAAACCAGGGTGCGGTCACCCTTAAACTTGGAATACGGACTGTAACGCCAATTCTTGTCTCTCTTAACATGAATAGCCAACCAGAAATCATTCAGGGTCATAGGTGGATCCCACTTTGTATACAATCGCTCGATAACCAGAAAAAACCCGCTAAAGTTGGGGCATCAACTGGCCTGGTGACAGGCCAAAATATCGCATGAGATTCTTAGATAAAACCGAATACTGCCACTCAAACCCTATTTTGAAGGGATACTCGTATATCACGAAGCATCCTTCGGGACAATTCTCAGGACGTATATCCCCTGGAATGGTTAACTCTACTTCCGCAGGGATCTTCGCTAGACGCCTAAAGGCATCTAAATCCTCCTGACTCCCTATAGAACTCTCTGGTTCAATCGACATTGTTTATCAAACGAAGAAGACGATCGATAAAAACCAAAGCGGAAGAGCAATATAAACGCTCTAAACCTCGAACAATCTCTACTAGGCCGAAGATTTGCAACGATTCGAGTAAGTTCGGACGAAGAATGGAAAGGAATCAAGGCGAAATATCTTCCCAAATAAACACTTTGAAGTATAGCAAGAAAAGATCCGTCGTGATCTTTATTTATACAAACAATCGCATCAAATCGAATCCTTGAACGACCGCCGCACATCCCCATCCTTTCGCATGCCTGCCCGGATCGTAGACACCTGTCATCGACAGCTGGTAAGCACAATCGTGTGTCATCATGACGTCACGACCTCGTTCCTTTTTCAACTTCTCGTTCAGTTAAAGGTGAACCAATCTAGTTCCACGACAACCAGGTAAGTCCCTCAACCCAGGTCACAAGTCTAAGCGTTCGACAAGCAAAATTTAAAACTTAAATTTGACATTCAATTTTCAAATTTTGGGGGCAAACTGTTTGGGCAAAAAATCACGTCGCTCGACCGCGACCAGAACAGGTAAGACGTATGATTAGGGACTATATCTTGTGTTAAGATAAGGTCTCGACAAAGACCTAGAACACCATCGTCGTCCCTCATAAAAGATAAGCCGAGAGTTCCTCGCGACACTCGACCATAACGTCGCTCGTACCGCACGACCGTCGCATAGAACCATGCAACCTCGACCAAACTAACGTTAACCATGACTGTTACGTTTGTTAAGTGTTTAATGCAGGAGTCAAAGTCATTAAGGAGCAACGGATATAACCGACGCAACCATCAACGATCGATAGCCGTAACGGACGAAGATCATCATGGATAATCACTCCGGCAACCGTTTCTAGTTGTTGTAGCCGTTGATCAAAGCATTAATGGGGCTAATTAATGACGCGTAGACTATAAATACCAAGCTAAGTCTTCACATCAAGGATCATCAGTGAACATCCGATACACATCGAATATTCGGCGATTAACAACCGAAGCAATATTCAAGAACACCTGAAGTGAAGAACCATTATTCTAAGTATCGCTCTCGACGCACGACAACAACCCTCGACCAGCAGTTCACACTTTGTATTCACAGGACAAACACATGTTCTACACTTTAAACATTTGTACTTTACATTTCGAAGCATTTTCTTCATTTGTATTGTAATCACTGTACGATCGACACCAGTATCCTAGGACATCGCCCCTGATTGGCGGCCATAGTGCAGCGACGACACCCACTGTCGTCCGTAGGTTTTTTCCTCGATTGAGGTTTTTCCTGCGTCATCAAATCCCTTGTTTCTTTATTTTTATCCTCGTCGCACGTCTCGTCGAAAGATTCTTTCTTTAGTTTTTTAAGTCCACATCGACCTTAAGTTGACCCTTTGGTGCGATTTTTGGAATTAACAGGCCCCTCAATCGAAGTTGCAGATGGATCACTGTTTTCATTCCTGCAACAACTAGGAAGGCCACCAATGAAATGCTTGAGAGATGGAATTTCAGTATAGAGATCAATGGTGAAGTCGTTGAGAAAGGAGTTTCGATACGGATGTGGCAGTGCCATTACTTGGACTGAGAGTGACTCGAAACTGATAGCAAATCCCCAAAATGGTTAAATTGCATTCTTTTGATACCAAAATACACAAGGTTTACACTTTGGTGTCTTACAAGAATGACGACTAGGATGAGCAGTATATAAAGATGATGATTGTGATTTATTTTGTTTCTGTGTTTTTTCTTGTTGACCCTCAAAGGTCAATGTTGATTCACTTTGTGTAAGCCTTGAAATATGAATATGGAAATTGTTTGGAAGCATTATGCTCATTAGCAGCAGGTTCCAATTAGGGAGTGTAAGGAGAAGATGGTTTTGGATTTGGATTGGTTTCAAATTTTTTGATAAATTTGGATGGCTTCAGAAATTTTCACCGGTTACATTTGGGTCATCAAGGAAGATGGTCGGAGAAGAGGGGTAATCACCGGAGTGAGTTTGATGTGAGGTAGGGGCAGGGATACGAGAGGGGAGAGGATAGGAGGAGTGGCGATGAAGGTAGGGGTTTTGATGGATGGTTCTCAAGAGTAGGCTCTGACCGCCGGAGGTGGGTTCTGATCGCCAAAGGTATGTTGTGACCACCGGAGAAGAAAAGGCGACCACAAATTTTCGTCCATGTGAGGGTTTTAGAATTTTATCATGTATGAATATATTTTAGAGCAAATTCCATTTTAAGTCCCTGCAATAATGTAATTTTAGTTCGTGTATAGAAAAAGTCAAAAATACCCCTCATCTAACAAGATATGTTAACGACCGTTTGACCCAGGGACCAAATCCGGACCAAATAGCATATTGTAGTGGCTAAAGTGTAATTTTTAAATTGTAGGGACCAAATGTGTTATAAACACTAAACCACATGGACCAAATTTGTAGTTTACTATAATCTGTATTTACAAACATGTGCATAAATTAAGAAACACGTTAACATATGAATATGGATCAAGAATCATAAGTGATAAGGTGGTTGGAGTGCTTACTAGATGAAGCTTTTCAAATGACTGCATAATGTCTCTCGTCGTTGCATCTGAACATGAAAACACAAAATTTGAAAGCAATTCTTATCAGAAGTCAACCTATAAATTAAGAAACATAAAAAAGTAAAGAACGTTTAGCACAACACCAAAATCACTTCCCATATGGCCAAAACAATAGTTCTTTAAGTGCAACAAAACGGAAAAGAGCTTATATTTACAACTACATGCTATAAAATACACTTGGTTTCAGTTTCTTTTTGTCCATTTGGACAAAGTCCCTTCATGATGGTAACAAGCATCTTCCAATATATATTGATCATTAAGCATCACAAAAATAGCAGGTTAAGCATCTAGATTAGGTATATGTCTTGAATCTTCACTGAAACATCTAACTCAAGAAAGGTTAGCCCAAAAGCTTATGGCTTTGAACAAATCAGTCCATTCGACTGATGTTTCTTAAAAATAACACCAAATAAGTGGTAAAAAATGAAATGTAAATGTTTGCAAAGTTACATACCGTATTCATGATACTTGCCCTCCAAATCCACATTCGAAATTTTGAAAAACCTAACTTGAAAGATATAAGTCATGGGGAAATCCATAATACTCCCATTCGAAATTTTGAATCAGGCACGGAGAAATCCATAGTCGATTTAGAAATCAGAATCTGTATAGGGCAAGTCGAATTTGAATATGGTATTGGACTATACAGATTCAAATTCGATGGAGCAACATCAAAAGTGAAGCCTAACTGAATTATCTGATCTTAGTCGCGAATCGTCGTATAAGGAGTATGAATCGTCATCTTGAGAAGATGTGGAGGGATAAGGAGGCGGTTCTTCAGAAGATGGAAGTTTTGGTATTGGAGATGGAGAGGAAGAACGAGAGTGTAAAACTGAAAATTAAGTAGTTATGCATTAACTGATAGTACTATATGCATTAAAAGTTGTTTTTAAGAGTTTGAGGGTTATATGCTTTATAATATAGTATATATAGTTACTTTTATTTACACAATATAAAGAAATCAACAAATATAATTTCTATTCACCTTACATTTTTTAATTTAATCAAACGCTTTATTAAAGTTATGTTTGGCAAACTAGCTGATAAGCTAGCTAATGAAGAAAGTCATGTTTGGCAAAACCTAGCTTATAAACATGTAAATGATTGTGGTCACTTAGGTTTAATCTCAGGGCTGATGTCTTCCAGTCATAATTTGCCAAGGGATTAGTCTAGACATAGCCTAGGACACACTTTCAAAAAAACATGTAAAATGACCAAATAGGGCATCTTTAAAAAATTATCAATTACAATATTTAATTATATAAACAAAACAAATTTATAGCAATATAATATGTTAATTAATACAACTAATGTAGTAAAAAAACTAAATAATATAACATGTTAATTAAAAGAATTTTAAAGTTTATTATTACATATATATTATAAATTTTGAATTTGTTAAATTAAGTTTTAGGAAAAATATATATTAATTCATTATTTTAAATAACCGTTACATAAAATATAAAAAAAATAATTAAATAATAATTAAAAATATAAATAGTAAATGATAATTAAACTATATTGATTAATATTAAAAAAATAAATAAAAATGATTTATATGATTAACAATAAATCTAAATAATCAAAAATTAACATCAATGTATAATTAAAGTTTTAATTAAAAAATTTCAGTTAATATTAAATAATTAATAATAATTAAATTAAAACATTAATATTTATTTATAATAATAGTTAATAAATAATAATTAATATTAATAAGGGCAATATTGAAATATTCATAAAAAGCTACTCCAAGCTATGGTTTCAAAAAGCTAGCTTATTCATAATAAATATATATGTTTTTTCAAAACTACACAAAATCACATTATAAAATTGAAAGACAAAAAGATAAAATACAATATTAAAATTAAGATGTATCATGCTCTATTGCACGAATACACTTCTAGTTATGAATGAAAACAACAAATGAAAAAAAACCTACATGAAAGGCAACATTTATTTTCATAATTAATATAATTATTAAAAAATAATGTCTATAATAATAAGATTTATTTATTATTAAATAAAAGACAAAAATTAAAAACGCGGAAAAACAGTAGGTTAAATGAAATTTTAAAAGAAAAAAATATATTTTATTAATAATATAAATTAAAAATAATATATATATATATAATAAATAAATAAATTAAAGGAAAAACCAAAATTAATAGTTTATCCTAATTAAAATCTAATATAATAACAAAAAGTCAAAAACAAAAAAAACATAATAATTATTTAGATCTCAAGGGTGCCATTAGTCTCACCCATTTTTAAAATGTTGAATATATTAAAGACTTCTCCATTTTCATATTTAAATTATTTTTTCATTATAAATGAGATTCTTTAATAGTAATTTTACATTTTCATTGTAATTTATGTTATTAACCATTTGTTTTTCTCTTTTTATGTTATTAACTATTATTTTCCATTTTATTGTTTTAATTAATCATCTCATTTAATGTAATTTATGTAAATTAACCTTTTATTTTATTTTCTTTATGTTACCAACCATCATTTTCCTTTCTTTATTTAGTTAATCATTGATTTCATTTATTAAGCATAAGTGTTTTTTGTTTTTTATTGGCCATGTTATTGGTTTTTAACCGTTTTGTCATGCGACAAACTACCTCTCAATCTCTTCCTCTAACATATTTTCTCTCACTAGATTTGTATTTCTAAGAGATTAATCTTTGCTATCGATATTTGTATATTGTTGAGTTATTTACTACTGTATTGACTTTAATGTTTTTTCATGTTGTCTTTTTTAAGTAAGTGACAAGGGAAACAAACTATCTAAACATGTCAAAGAACATCAAAGTTTTATCATCAATGCACACACATTATTATTACATGTAAGTCTTTCATTTGAGTACTCCTTCAATTTCAATGCATTCTTGATTAGTCTATTTTGTAATTTCATGATTTAATTCTACCTTAATTCTCATTTCTCTGTCCTTTTTTTTTCAGGAATGTAATTCACATTGCTAAAAGAACATTTGAGTATTGTTACTTTGATATTACATTATTACTCGTAAATGACGATAAATCTTCATTTTTATATTCCCTTATTGATTTGATATATACTAATATGTTTTGAGTGTTCATTTGAAAAATCAATGTTCTACTAAAATGTAAACCAGCTAATATTTTTCAAATTTGTTTTCTTGACCTCCAATTGTTTTGAATTATGTTAAAAAATAGATCGATTTCATTTTGTGAATTTACTTTTTTGCTTCATACAACATATAAGTTTCAACATCAAAATTTTGCTACAACTTAATGAATTCGATACTACTGGTAACAATGTATCCGAGACAATCAATTTAGAAAATGAAGCTGATGAATCACATTTAAACAAGAAAAGTGAAACCCTGACTGACTATGTTATGTGACCGTGTTCATGTGACTCGTGCACCAATACAAACTTTGACCCAAACTGTCAAACTTCTTTTAAGGAATTAATGATAAAGAAGAAGAAAATATTGAAAAAAAAGTGAGTGACTAAATGAAATGGATTCTTAATAAAAACATTTCTTATAATCTAAATACTTTTACGTCTTTTCATAAAATATTAATAATATTGATAAATATAAACAATTTATTACATTTAGTCGTATGTTGTTGTTTTTTAAAAGATGATTATAATTTTTGAAATAATCATATTTTTGGTCTTTTTTTATAAAGATTATTATAATTACATATTTTAATGAAAATATAAACATTTGATTGTAATTTTATTCGCAATTGTTGATACAATTTGTATATATGTTGTTTCTATTTAAAAAAATATAGAATACTTATTCTAAATCTAAATCTAAATCTAAATATTTTTTATTATTATTTACTATAGCGTTGAGTCTTGGTTATCCGATATCTTCCATTACGTTTGTGAACTTTGATTTAGTTTTCAATTTATGTTATTTTTGTATTGATTTATTTTAAACGACGTTATATATACATATTTAAATTATAGTTATAACTAATAATTTTCATCACACATCCAACATATTTAATAATTCCATTAATTAAACATGCTCAAAGTCAATCTTTATCTAAAATAAATTGTTGTATATGAATTTGCAACATATTCCATATCTGTGAAATGTAGTTTAAGCAATCAAAGTATGAGATAGAATCTAGAGAGAAAAAGTGGTTGTCATCCATATATTCTCAAAGTAGTAAAATGACAAAGTTACAAAATGCAAGGAAGGGACTTTCTTTATATAGTAGGGCCATGACACTCCCATGCCTCTACTAGAAAGTCAACATGACTTGATAACTACAATTGAGTACCCTAACATTCTCCCCCTTAGTTATCAAGGCAGAAATGATCTTCTCCTTCTTCGAACTCCCAGATAAGTTTCTATTCGCCGCATAGCACTTCTGAAGGAGATTCTATCATTTATCTCGTTGATAGATCTGACCACCAAAGATATTGCAAGAGAAGGCATCCACGTATCTCCTCTTTCTCTATCATTAGTTTTCAGACGATCTTGCAACTGAAGTAACAACACTTTCAATGTTCCATCTGAATAACATGCAATCTCGCTGAATCTGATAAATATCTTCTCTCCTCTTTCATTTCTGTATACAACTCCAAATTCAGGATCTCTGATCACCGCATACATTGGCATATTCTCCAAGCCATTTATCATATGATTGGGCCTTATCAAGTTCACCATCGGTTGATGTTGGTCCCGGAGGGGTTATACAAGTTTGCAGAAGGGGGGGGGGGGGGGGTTGAATACAAACACACAACATTTACTTTTCTAAATTGTTTATTGATATTTATCAAACAATTTACAAATTGTTGCGGAACAAGATTAAGGATTAAACCTAATCTAAACAAGTTATGAGAAACACTAAGTTTCTTGCACTAGAATTAAGACAGAAAGGAGATAAGAATATTACGAATAATATTCTAACACAAAGTAGTAGAAAGAAGAAGATGGCCGAGCACATCATTTCTGAAGTAGAGTTCTTCTTATATACTGCATGCATTTAATGCACAACAGTATAACTTCACACGTGGCAGCAGCTGATTGGTTGCATGGTTTGACCTTTGTAGACAACCTTAGTAGCCGCATGATGTATAGTGTAGAATCAGAGTTAGTTGTATGATCCTGGACAAAAGGGATGTCCTTTCTGACATTTTCGTACGAAGGCGTGCAAGGGGAAAAGACAAAAGTAACTTGTAGAGGAAGACTTCATGATCAGCGTTCGCTGAATAGATATTTATCAACGAGTGATATAGTTCAGCGTTCGCTGAAGTCTTCTACTTGAAACTTCACGTTGAGTGGACAAATCTTGGCTTCGCTGATATCCGCATCAGTTCATTAGTAGACTTGTCACTGCTTCTTGGGCTTGATCTTCGACTTCAGCGTAGAACATGGTTGACGTGAAACTTGTCTTCAGGGATCCTAAGTAAACAACTAAAACTATCAGCGATCATCAACATATCTGAACAGGCTCAGGGCTTGTTGATGAACAGTGTTCGCTGAATGTAAATTAAAGCATATGTTTTATCAGCGATACTAAACAGACTTAGTATTTTCTTGGATGACAAAACATTAATACATATTGTATACTTACAATTTTCACTAAGTGATTCTTGGAGAGTCATTATCAAATCAATGAGGGTTTGGATCAACAATCTCCCCCTATTTGATTATGACTTAGCAACAAAAGAAAATTGCTAACTATGAAAACATAAGGATAAAAAAGAACTCATAAAATATTTGTCCCTTTTATTGTTTTCTGGGATCTTTTGAGTATTGATGGAGTAAAGTACATTCACTGAAATTTTTCTTTAAACTTCGTATAAGTTACAAAGGGAAGTGGAAAAATTACAAGTACAACAAATTAAATTACAAGTACAAAAGATACAAGCTGATAAAGATAGAAGAATTACAAGGAAATCCTATCAGCTAACTAGGTTCTTTCTTGACTAGATCATCAAGAGTAACAGTCTCTGGAATCATCCAATCAGGGACTGTAACTCCCTGTTCCATTCTTTTCTTTGCTTCACGGTAGATGTGGGGCTTCAGGAGTTGTCCGAGGAGACTTTGTTTGTACTCACACCAGTATAGTAAATATATGAGTTGTTCGATTGGAGCTTTGTATAACTCAGATATGCGTTGAAAGCATTCACGACCACTGAAGTCATAGAAGAAGATGCCATAAGGATTGCTGAGTACTCTACCAGAGAAGAAAGTTTCAGCAGGAGGTAGAGATACGTCAAGTCCGGAGAGGTCATGGGCAGGGCCAAGAACTTCATCACGAGAGAATTCAATCCCTGTCTTGTTTCTTATTGTCGGGCCAGGAGAGGAAGGGGTCTTCTTCTTTGGAGCGGCTCGCTTCTTTTGAATTTGTGGAGGACGAGGAATATCAACCGCTGAGGAAACCAAGTCGATCTGCTTGTTTATTTCTTGTACGACATAGGTCCTGAAAGTTGAGCGGGATCTTTGAATTGCTATTCTCATCTCCAACCATTCAGCGAGACCAAAAGTGTTTATGGCTAACATGTAGACAGTTTTGTTGTGGCCGTTTTCTCTGACTATTTGGACATTGACGATCGGTACCTTTATGTTATTTTTCAGAGCATATCTTCCTTTGACATTTACAACTTTTATCCTTGAGGGATGTTGTCTGTAGAGGCACATCTTCTTACACCATTCAAGAGTGGTGTCGCTGACTTTGGTCTTTTTCTGGTGAGTCTTCTGTGCGTCTATCAGCAGTTTCTCTTGGACAGCAACAGGAAATCTTCTTAAGTGTGGGTCTTCGAAAGAACGCTGGGCTAGCTCTAGGGCATATTCCCTGTCTTTTTCTTCAGCCTTCTTTCGTTCAACGAAGAGTTGTTCAACTTTGAGAGCTTCAGCGATTTCCTTGTTTGTGAAATGCCTTAAGTGATGAGGAACAAGGCGCTTAGCTTCAAGTTTCTGAACCATAGCAACTCTCTTTTTCGTTTCTTCTTCACTTGGTATTTGAGGAACCAAGGAAGGTCTATTCTTGTGAGAGAGCGGTTCTTCTTCCTGTTCTTCTTCAAAAATGTCATCAGTCTCAGCGAAGTCTAAGACTGGGATAATTTCTTCAGCACTAGGGGCTGGGATTATTGTTGATGCAGTAGGAGGAACTGAGGATAATTTCTTCACAACGATCGTTTAAGTAAGATCATTTGGGAAAGAAGGAGATAGAGAAAAGAATGAGGTTAAGTGTATAGAGGTTTTATGGAGAGGAGAACTGAGGTTGAGAAGGGATAAAGGAGGGATGCAGTGTAAGGAAACAACAGATATTGTACCTGACAACCTGGCTTTCTTTGTAGGATAGTCAGATTGCCTTCTGCAGTGAGGCCTTTGTTTTTGCCTTTGTCATCTTCAGTTGCTGCAGGCTTTTTCGTTGTCCCCTTCCCTGATGGTTCATTTATCATAACCCCTTTTTTAGCAGGGACCTTCTTGAGCTGGATGGAGAAGAAGTCGACGTCATCATCATCGTCGTCATCATCATCGTTTTTAGGGGATGATGAGGTCCGTCATCCTCAAGATCGAGGTCTTCTTCATCTTCTGCTTCTTCAGCTTCAGATTCTTCCTCATCGGCGTTGGGTTCTGTTACATCAGGAATAGCTTCCTCTTCGAATTGCTCCCCCTCAAATTCAGAGGGAGGTTTCTCGGTTCCCTCAGGGTTTTCAACTCCCTGAGGTTGTTCAGGAATGGCAGCAATAACATCAGTTGTCTCCCCCTCAACATTATGGGGAAGACCTTCTCGGTTCTTCTCCCCTTTCTTCCACATGATGGATGGGTGAGGTAACTGGATTCTCAGCAGCAGTAGTAGCATCAGTGTGCATTGGGTCACTGTCTTCTGGGCCAGTGATCCCAACACAAGTTTCAATCTGTACTAATCTGTCTTCCAGGCCAGATATAGTAAGATTGATCTTTTCGAGAGCTTCTTGATCCGTCTGAGTGAAATGAGATGGTGCACAAGTAGGGGCATTCAGACGTTCGAGGATCTGCTGCAATAGACAAGTGGTAGTGCTGACATCCGTCTTCAAGGTAGACACCTCTCCATGAAGGTTAACAACCGCTGTCTTTAGCGATGTGACTTCGCTGGATAGGGTGTTGTTGGTGAGGTTGAGATTGTTGATGGAGGTGGAGTTTTCAGCGAGAGTTATAGCAAAATTTCCAATGCTACCTTCCACCTTCTCCAGATCAGCACTGGAGGCTTTGCCTTTGACCTATGTGGTCAGCTTTTTGAGATCCTCTCCAGCGTTTGTAACCGCTGTAGAGTATGTTGATAGTGTGGTGGTTAGAGATTCCACCTTTGTTGATAGATCCGTGAGTGATATGTTGATGTCGCCCAAATTAGTACCTGTAACAGTTAATAACTTATGAACAAAGGAAAGCTCAGAAGTTTGGGGTTTTGATAGAGGAGTGTTTAGGATGTTGTGTATACCTGCGGGATGGTTGACGAATTCCTCGTAGGTTCGATAACCTGAAAAAGTTTCCATGTCACCTTACAGAGAGCCTAGACGCTTGGAGGTGTCCGCAGGTCCTTTATTTAAATCCTGCAGCCGTTATAGTTCTTCAGCAGATGAGTCACTCAGATGAATGACCTTTGTTGTGGAGAAAGGAGGAATAGATGGAGTGACCAAAGAAGTAGTGGGAGGAGTGAGAGTTGAGAAGAGGGTTGGGGTGCCAGATTCAGCGTTAGATCCGTTGGGAATGACTTCCGCAGTACTTAGAGGTACTGAGGGAGGGGGGTTCAGTTCCAAGTTTATAATCTCAGCGTTTAGAGACGCTGAAGTTGGTATGGAAGGGGTAGCTTCATCAGCTGTGGCAGAGCGTACCACTGAACTATTCAACAGACCTTGAGAAGAGTGAGCCGCGGAGTCTTTAACCTGTGAAGGTTTGGAGGGTTGCTCCTTGGTTTTCTTGATCCTTTAAGAATCAAGAGAGGTGGAAGAGTGTTTCCTTTTCTTAGAAGGAGTGGTTTTTGCAGCCAGGGTAACAGCGGTTGGGATTGCCGCTGAAGTAGCTGCAGAAGTAGAAGAATTGGGGTTGAGAAGAGAGAAGAGTTTAGAAAGACATACCTCGTTTGGCAGGGGCTTAAAGTCAAGAACTTTAACTCCAACCTGAGAGAGTTTCAGGTCACCCACTTTTGGGTATTTGTCCACAAGTCCGTTTAGAAAAAGAGCATTGACAAACCGGGGATATGGAACACATGTTGGTCTGTCAGCCACGTCCACCCTGAGCACCATATCGTTGTAAATGATTGTTGTCCAATTAATGTGAAGGCCCTTCAGCAGTTCATAACCCATGGCCTGCTGAGGTTGTGATGCTTGGTCAGTTGACCCAGTTTTCACTGTCAGGCAGCTGATCAAATGACCGAAGATGAAGTTCATCTCGCTGGGCATCTTCGATTTCTTGATGGAGGTCAGCTTCTTCTCAGGGAGTTCATCTCTCCCAGTTTCCCATACATACTTCATTGCATCAAAGAATGCAATCAGTGTTTCCCTATCAGCTAGGTTTTTGGGGTTTGGCAGAGGGACAAAGCGTTTTTCTTTAGAACTACCAGGAAGGTTCAGGGCACGCCTGATAGTACCAGGGGTGATCTTGGAAGTTCCATGTTTGGTGTCACAGAGAATGACATCGATCATCTTCTTTGGGTCTTTGGGTGAGGGTACCTGAGCTCTTCTGGCAGTATACCAGAACTGAGCTAGAAGATATCGATGAGCAGGGTGTGCAATGGTCAGAGCTGTCAATAGAGGACCGGTCTTAAGAAAGTTTGCAGCGTCATCAAGGTGTGTGACCTGGGGAGCTTTTGTGTCACAGGGAAGTCAAAGAGAGCATAAGGGTTGTTGCTTTGAAAGGTAACTTGCTCGAGTTTGAACTTAACCTGGGGAGCTTTTGTGAGTTCAACACTTTTAGCAGTAGTGGGAGACTTAGTGGTAGGAGCTTTAGTAGTAGATGCCATTTCTCTTTATAATTACAAACATGAAGAAAGATAAAGAATAAAGTCTTAATGTGGAATTTTTTTCCAAAATAAGATGTTTTTAGGGTTTTGCACATTCCATTCAGACAAAAGATATCTTAATGGAGATTAGGGTTTTTCTTGTTTCGTAAAAGAGTACAAGACAAAGTGAACATTTGTTTTCCAGTTTCTTTTAAAGAATAGATTCTGGAAAAACATAAGAAGATGCAAGTTTAAGATTTTAGTTTTAAACTTGAAGAACAACCATGAAGATTGTGTTCATAAAATAATGAAGTGAAATGATTTAATTTTAAAAAGTTCTTTTGTTTGATCTGTTAAAAACAAGAATAAGATCAAAAACAAGTTGATACAAGGTAAATAATAAGAATATTAACCTTGATTGTTGAAGACGAAGATGAACAATTTCTGGAAATGAAGAGTTCAAAATGCAACAGTGTTCTTGCTTGAAGGAGATGTTTGTGTAAAAGGTAAAAATATAAACGCAAGGTGTTTATATAGTGAGAGTAGAGAGAGAAAAATTGTGAGCAGGAAAGTTTTTCATGATGACATGGACACGTCCCTTGAATTTTATTGGACAAGGAAGACGAAACGGGCGAACGTGTCAGAGAAAACGTGCCATGACTTATCCGTTGTGATGACGTCACAAACGCCCTTTCATATTTTAGGATGTCTCTGAGGTTTTTGAAAGATCAGGGACATTTTTGAAAACATTACGCACTGAGTAGAAATATCAGTGAGTTTTTAGAAATTTGAAAGTATCACTGAAAGGAAGAGGTATCCAACGATGCAATTTGTTTTGAAATCTTGCATTCATAGGCGAACGTCAGCGAGTAAGAAAGAACATACCTTGATATCAGCGAATCAATTTTGTTCAGAGAAAGAGTGATAGATAGGGTTATACAAGTTTATTTTATCACTGATCAAATGTGAACCGCTGAAGATTTTACTCTTCTAAGTTCAGCATTCCAAGCTCGCTGATGAGAAAGTTGAATCTTGTCTCATCAAGAGGTTTGGTGAACATATCAGCTAACTGAAAGTCAGTTGGGATAAAATGAAGTTCTATATCACCATTCATCACATGATCTCAGATAAAATGATACCTGATTTCGATGTGTTTGGTCTTTGAGTGTAGCACTGGATTATTGGCTATAGCGATGGCACTTGTGCGGTCGCAATAGATTTGAATTTTTGAGAGCTGAAGGTCATAGTCCAGTAGTTGATTTCTCATCCACAAGACTTGAGAACAACAGCTTCTAGCAGCTACGTATTCAGCTTCAGCGATTGTGGTGGACACTGAGTTTTGCTTTTTACTTGTCAACCTCACCAGCTTTCCACCCAGGAGCTGACAGCCTCCTGTGGTGCTTTTCCTATCCAATTTGCAACCTGCAAAATCACTATCTGAATAGGCGATTAGATCAAACCCTGAGTCTTTGGGATACCAAAGACCTAGGTTAGGAGTACCCTTAAGGTAACGAAAGATTCGCTTTACAACGATCAAATGAGATTCCTTAGGTTCAGCTTGATATCGTGCACACAAGTAGGTTGCGTACATAATATCAGGTCGGCTAGCTGTAAGATACAGGAGAGAGACGATCATCCCACGGTACATCGTGACATTAACAGGTTTTCTAGAAGGATCCTTGTTTAGTGTCAGCGGTGGAGCCATAGGGGTTTTCATAGCTGAGCTCTGAGTTAAATCAAAAATTTTCAGCATATCTTTAACATATTTTCCCTGATGAATGAAAGTTCCTTTTTTATTCTGTTTGATTTGAAGACCTAGGAAATATGTTAGCTCACCCATCATACTCATTTTATATTCAGATTTCATTCTATCAGCGAAACGAGTACAAAGGTCAGGGTTAGTGGAACCAAATATAATATCATCGACGTATATTTGAACAAGAATAATATGACCTTTTACTTTCCTGAAAAATAGAGTTTTATCGATTTTACCTCGCTCAAATTTTTTGATTTGGAGATAAGAGGAGAGAGTGTCATACCATGCACTAGGAGCTTGCTTTAAGCCATAAAGTGCCTTATCTAGTTTATAAACATAACCTGGATGCTTAGGATCTGAGAATCCTGGAGGTTGTTCCACGTAGACTTCTTCATTCAGCTTTCCATTTAGGAACGCTGACTTAACATCCATTTGATAAACTTTGAAGAGTCTATGTACTGCGTAAGCTAAGAATAGACGAATGGATTCTAGTCTTTCCACTGGGGCGAATGTTTCATCATAATCTATACCTTCTTCTTGTCTGTATCCCTGAGAAATAAGACGAGCCTTGTTGCGGGTTACAGTTCCATGTTTATCCAACTTGTTTCGATAGACCCATTTAGTGCCTATCACTGACTTATCGGATGGTATAGGAACGAGCTTCCAAACTTTGTTTCTTTCAAATTCAGTCAGCTCTTCTTGCATAGCACTGACCCAGTTTGGATCTCTGAGGGCATCACCTGTTTTCTTTAGTTCAATCAGAGAAATAAAGTTAACAAATAAACAAATATTACGTGCACTTCGTCGAGTCTGAACACCAGCGTTTGGATCACCAAGAATTTGATCAATAGGGTGACTTATAGTCCATCGATGAGCCGGTGCATAAGTCGTTGGCTCAATCTGAACTTCTGGAGGAGCTGAAGATGAGGCTTCAACAACTTCTGGTATATCAGCCAAGAGAGGAATAGGTTCAGATGTCATTTCATTCACTGATTGGTGAGAAGTAGATGGTATGTCTGAGATAGATGGTTCAGAAGCAGGCATAGCGTTAAGAGGAATAACTGAGACCCATGATGTTTCAGCTTCACTATTCTGCATGCTTGGGATGGTAGTAGGATCATCATCTTCAGCGGGATGAGTATGAGATGGAGGAGTGGGAACATCTTCTGAATCACTGAGATGAGAAAACATCCATTGATTCAGTTCTTCAGTATCAGCAGAAGGTATAGAGTTTGCTGAACAGGATTCGTCAAAAGTGACGTGGATTGTTTCTTCTACAGTTTGTCTTCTACGATTGAAGACTCTAAAGGCTTTGGACACTGAGGAGTTTCCAAGAAAAATTCCATCATCAGCCTTAGGATCAAACTTTCCAAGGACATCTTTGTTGTTCAGTATGAAACACTAACATCCAAAGATATGAAGAAAGCTAATTGAAGGATTTCTCCCATGGAAGAGTTCATAGGCTGCCTTCTTGAATCTTTTGACAATCAGCGACCTGTTTTGAGTAAAACAAGCAGTGTTGACAGCTTCTACCCAAAATTGAGTAGGTAGATGAGAATCGATGAGCATTGAACGTGCAACTTCAATGATAGTTCGATTTCTACTTTCATCGACTCCGTTTTGTTTCAGTGTTCTCACTAAGGAAAATTGTGAGAAATACCCTTACTTTCAAAGAAGGAATCAAGCGAACTGTATTTAAATTCAGTCCCATGATCACTCCTTATTGAGCGAACGGTCATGTTGTTCAAGACTTCCATTTTCCTGACAAATGTGATGAGTTCTTCAGGGGTGTCGATCTAAGAACGGAGAAACATTACCCAGGTATAGCGAGAGAATTCATCGACTATGACCAGTGTATATTTCTTTCCACCGATGGATTGTTAACAGGGCCAAACAGATCCATATGGAGAAGTTGTAGAGGAGATGACATTGAGGAAACTTGCTTAAATTTGAAACTAGCTTTTGTTTGTTTCCCTTTTTCACACGTTGAACATAGAGATTCCTTAGCGTATGATTGTTGAGGTAGACCAGTGACCAACTCTTTTGAAGAGAGATAATTCAGTGTCTTGAAGTTGAGATGGGAGAGCCTCTTATGCCATAGCCATATGACATCAGATGAGGCTTTTGAGAAGAAACATGAGTTCTCAGTGGTTGTAGAGTCCATGTTTATGACGTAAACATTTTCCATACGATATCCGTTGAGAGCTGTCTTCTCCTTTTTGTTGGTGACAAATCAGGATTCCTTAGTGAAAATCACTTTGTTATCCTTGTCACACAGCTGACGGATGCTTAGAAGATTATGCTTCAGTCCTTCAACATATGCGACTCTTCTGAAGGTTGTTGTACCATTAGAGAGCAGGTTTTTCTTTCCAGTCATGTGTCTAGAGCATCCGCTGTCGAGATACCAGATACCCTTCTTAACCTGCATAACAAAGGAATATTAGTTTGACTTGGGCACCCATTTCACCATGGGTCCACATTTGTTATTGGTGGTAGAGGAAGTGGAAGGTTCAGCATTCTTCGCAGCATTTGAAGATTCAGCTTCTGAACTATTCTTCACTTTGGTTAATTTCTTAACCTCAGTGGTAGGTTTCACCTTAACCTTATTTGCACCAGGATTGATATTCTTTGCCTTGGGGGCAGTAATCTTCACCTTAGATAACTTTTCAGCTTTGGTGGCTGTAGGGCATTTACTAGCAATATGATTGGTAAGTCCACAGTGATTACATTTCCTATAACTAAAAGTAGCTTTAGGTCCATTTGCATGCTGAGCCATTAATTTTAAATGAGCAGGGCCAGCACTAAGTATACCTTTGGCATTGGAAATAGGAGGAACAATCAGTTCTTCAGATTTCTTACCAATAATATCTACTATGATTTCAGGAGTAGATCGCTGAATTAATCCAGGGATCTTGTTCTTAGAAGTAGAGGGATAAGTCACTGAAGCTTTTGAAGCATTCAGCTTAGGTACAAAGGTACCCTTCTGAGGTTTTGGATAAACAATTTTCTCTTTACCTTTAGAAGTTAAGGTAGATATTTCCTCAGGGATGGGAGCTTTTGAAGAGGAACATTGAGATAAGGAAGTGTCAGGGATAGAGGACACAAACATTCCAAACTTAAGCATGGAATGATCAGTGGTTGGTTCTTCAGCGTCAGCTTTGTAACCAAGACCACGTTTGTCACACAGGGGAATCTGATATTTTATTATCTCAGTGATCGTTGTTGAGGATTTACACCATCCTTCAACAGTAGCTTTTTCAGCTTTCAATGCAGCGATAACTTCTTCACGTTCGATTTTGACTAGTTGATTTATATGAACCTGATCTTTTAAATCTTCTTCAATTTTAGAAAGCTTTTCTATTTGAAGGTGACAGTTTTTAAGCTGTTCAGCGAGATCAAGGTTTTGATTTTCAACAACAGCTTTGCCGTTCATGGCATCATATAAACTCATAGTCAGGAGATCGATCTTTCGAAGACTATCAGCTTTATCAATATCTGAAATATGTGTAAAGAAAGAAGGTGATACCTTAGAGGTAGAGGTTGAAGTAGAGGGAATGTCAGAATTTTCTTCCACTTCTTCGATTTTGGCCATGAGACAGAGATTAGCCTCATCACATCTTCAGAGTCAGATGATTCTTCAGTGTCAGAGGCAGCCCAGTCGAAGTCAGCGACCAAGCCTTTCCCTTTCTTCTTAAAGTTCTTCAGCTTTGAATATTTTTCTTTCAGCTTTTTATATTTGTCATCTCTAGCCCTGGGATTAGAGGATTTCTTGGAGAAAGCTGAGGGTTTAGAGTCTTTCTTTGACCTGCATTCACTAGCAAAGTGTCCTACTTTTTCACAGTTAAAGCAGATAGCAGTAGCCTTATCAATAGGGGTTGATGATCTAGGCTTGTCAGTGAGTGCAAGTGGTTTATTCCTCCTGAAGTTACTCTTTCTAGCGAATCTCCTGAACTTATTAGCCAGGAGTGCCAGAGATTCATCAAGATCTGAAGAATCAGTATCTGATGAGCATTCAGAGTTAGTTTCCAACTCAGTGACAGTGATAGTAGATCGCTGAGTGGAAGGTGACTCTGAGAGTAAAGCAACAGGCATGCTCTTGGAATCTTTTACAAGATTCTTCTTAAGATGACACGACTGCTCATGATTGAGCATAGTGCCATATAAGGTAGAGAGAGTCATAGATTTTAGATCCTTTAATAGCTTGAGACACATTGAATAACTATCCCAGCTTTCAGGTAAACATTCTAAGAACTTTGTCAATATTTCAAAGATAGAATATTCCTTACCAACGGTTTTCAGATCTATAATTAAACAGTTAAACCGCTGATGTACTCCAGAGAGAGTTTCATTCTTACCACAAATGAAGCTTTTGTACTGTCTTACCAGGTTGATCTATCTTGAATCCTAGACTTCAGACGTACCTTCATATTGAACACAGATTGTGTCCCACATAGCTTTGGAGGTTTTCAGATTCATGACGGAATGGTAGACTTCGTCAGGAAGAGCCATAGAGAGGATAGATCTGGTTTTAGTGTCGATAGCCACTTTCTTCTTATCTTCATGAGACCAATTGTGAGGTTCCTTAGGCACGACTCTTTCAGGAATGGTAGCTCTAGTAGCAGTGCCTGGAACTTCAGGGTCAATTCTAACACGAATATATGGACCATTTTCGATGTAACAGGGCATAGTAGGATCTACACCTTCTAAGAAGAGTATCATCCTATTTTTCCACAGATTAACGTTATCTCTAGAGAATCTAGGGGGTTTTGCAAGAGAACCATTGTCGATATAGTTTGTGTTTGTGTTGGTAGCCATTATAAGAAATAGCAAGGAAGAGAAAAGATTAGTATAAGCAAGATCTTGGTTATGAGATTAAACAATCAGCTCTGATACCACTTGTTGGTCCCGAAGGGGTTATACAAGTTTGTAGAAAGGAGGGGTTGAATACAAACACACAGATTTTACTTTTCTAAATTGTTTATTGGTATTTATAAAACAATTTACAACTTGTTGCGGAACAAGATTAAGGATTAAACCTAATCTAAACAAGTTATGAGAAACACTAAGTTTCTTGCACTAGAATTAAGACAGAAAGGAGATAAGAATATTACGAATAATATTCTAACACAAAGTAGTAGAAAGAAGAAGATGGCCGAGCACTTCATTTCTAAAGTAGGGTTCTTCTTATATATTGCATGCATTTAATGCACAATAGTATAACTTTACACGTAGCAGCAGCTGATTGGTTGCATGGTTTGACCTTTGTAGACAACCTTAGTAGCTGCATGATGTACAGTGTAGAATAAGAGTTGGTTGAACGATCCTGTACAAAAGGGAGGTCCGTTCTGATATTTCGTACGGAGACGTGCAAGGGGATAGACAAAAGTAACTTGTAGAGGAAGACTTCATGATCAGCGTTCGCTGAATAGATCTTTATCAGCGAGTGATAAAGTTCAGCGTTCGCTGAAGTCTTCTACTTGAAACTTCACGTTGAGTGGACAAATCTTGGCTTCGCTGATATCCGCATCAGTTCATTAGTAGACTTGTCACTGGTTCTTGGGCTTGATCTTTGACTTCAACGTAGAACACGATTGACGTGAAACTTGTCTTCAGGGATCATAAGTTGTTGATCCAAACCCTCAGTGATTTGATAATGACCCTCTCTTAAACACTTAGTGAAAATTGTAAGTAAACAATATGTATTAGAGTTTCACTATCGCTGATAAGTACTAGGAGTTTACAGTACCGCTGATAGGAACTCTCGCTCTTTAGATTAAACATTCAGCGAACACTGTTCATCCAGTAGCTCTGAGCCTGTTCAGTCTCTGTGATGATCGCTGATAGTTTAGTTGTTTACTTATGATCCCTGAAGACAAGTTTCACGTCAACAAAGGTTCTACGCTGAAGTCGAAGATCAAGCCCAAGAACCAGCGACAAGTCTACTAATGAACTGATGCGGATATCAGCGAAGCAAGACCTGTCCACTCAACGTGAAGTATCAAGTAGAAGACTTCAACAATCAGTGAGCTTTATTATTCGCTAATAAAGAACTGTTCAACGAACGCTGATCATGAGGTCTACTCTACAAGTTACTTTTGTCTATCCCCTTGCACGTCTCCGTACGAAATATCAGAACGGACCTCCCTTCTGTCTCGAATCGTACAACAAACTCTGATTCTACACTGTGCACCATGCGGCTACTAAGGTTGTCTACAAAGGACAAAACATGCAACCACTCAGCTGCTGCCACGTGTAAAGTCACACTGCCATGCATTAAATGCATGCAGTATATAAGAAGAACCCTACTTCAGAATTGAAGTGCTCGGCCATCTTCTTCTTTCTCTCTTAGTGTTAGAATATTATTCGTAATATTCTTATCTCCTTTCTATATTATTTCTAGTGCAAGAAACTTAGTGTTCTTAACTTGTTTAGATTAGGTTAATCCTTAATCTTGTTCCACAACAAGTTGTAAATTGTTTTAAGATTTATCAATAAACAATTTAGAAAGTAAAAATCGTGTGTTTGTATTCAACCCCCCCCCCCCTTCTACAAACTTGTATAACCCTTCGGGACCAACAAGTGGTATCAGAGCAAATTTGTTTAATCTCATAAACAAGATCTTATCTATACTAATCTCTTCTTCCTTGCTATTTCTTAAAATGGCTACCAACACTAACTATATTGACAACAGTTCTCTTGCAAAACCCCCTAGATTCTCCAGAGATAACTTTAATCTGTGGAAAAATAGGATGATTCTCTTCTTAGAAGGTGTAGACCCTACTATGCCTTACTATCTTGAAAACGGCCCATATATTCCTGTTAGAATTGATCCTGAAGTTCCAGCCGCTGAGAATAGAGCTGCTTTTCCAGAAAGGTTGGTTCCCAAGGAAATTCATATGTGGACTGATGAAGATAAGAAGAAAGTGGCTATTGACACTAAAGCCAGATCCATTCTTTCCATGGCTCTTCCTGACGAAGTCTACCATTCCGTCATGAACCTGAAAACCTCCAAAGCCATGTGAGACACAATCTGTGTTCAGTATGAAGGTACATATGAAGTCCAGGACTCACGTATGATCAACCTGGTAAGACAGTACGAAAGCTTCATTTGTGGTAAGAATGAATCTCTCTCTGAAGTACACCAACGTTTTAACTGCTTAATAATAGATCTAAAAACTGTTGGTAAGGAATATTCTAACTTTGAAGTACTGACAAAGTTCTTAGAATGTTTACCTGAAAGTTGGGACAGTTATTCAATGTGTCTCAAGCTATCAAAGGATCTAAAATCCATGACTCTTTCTACCTTATATGGCACGATGCTTAATTATGAGCAATCGAGTCATCTTAAGAAGAATCTTGTAAAAGATTCCAAAAGCACCCCTGTTGCTTTAATCTCAAAGTCACCTACCACTCAGCGATCGACTATCACTATCACTGAGTTGGAGACTAACTCTGAATGTTCATCAGATCCTGACTCTTCAGATCTTGATGAATCTATGGCTCTCCTATCTAATAAATTCAGGAGATTCGCCAATAAGAAAAATTTCAGAAAGAACAAACCTCTTGCTATTACTGATAAGCCAAGATCATCGACTCATGTTGATAAGGCTACTGATACTTGCTATAACTGTGAAAAGATAGGACACTTTGCTAGCGAGTGCAGGTCAAAGAAAGTCTCTAGATCCTCAGCTTTTCCAAAGAAAAACTTTACTCCCAGGACTAGAGATGAAAAATACAAAAACCTGAAAGAAAGGTATTCAAAGCTGAAAACCTTTAAGAAGAAAGGCAAAGGCCTGATGGCTGACTATGATTGGGCTGCATCTGACGAAGAAGAATCATCTGACTCTGAAGATGATGATGAAGCGAAACTCTGTCTCATGGCCAAACTTGAAGATGAGGAAGAAAAGTCTGACATTCCCTCTACTTCAACCTCTGCTACTAAGGTATTACCTTCCTTCTTTACCAATATTTTAAATATTGATGAAGCTGATAGTCTTCGAAAAATCGATCTGCTGACCAGAAGTTTATATGAAGCCATGAATGGCAAAACTATTATTGAAAATCAAAACCTTGATCTCGCTGAACAGCTTAAAAACTGTCACCTTCATATCAATCAGCTAGTCAAAATCGAGCGCGAAGAAGCTATCACTGCATTAAAAGCTGAAAAAGCTACTGTTGATGGATGGTATAAATCCTCAACAATGATCACTGAGATAATTAAGTCTCAGATTCCCCTGAGTGATAAACATGGTCTTGGTTACAAAGATGAAACTCTAGAACAAACCACTGACCGTTCCATGCTTAAGTTTGGAATGTTCGTATCCTCTATCCCTGACACTTTCTCTTCTCAGTGTTCCTCTTCAAAACCTCCCATCCCTGAGGAAATCTCTACTTCTAAAGGTAAAGAAAAAATTGTTTATCCAAAACCTACCTCAGTCTCTAAAGACAAAGGTAAAGGAATTGCTTTTAACCAAAAACCTCAGAAGGGTACTTGTGTACCTAAGCTGAATGCTTCTGAAGCTTCAGTGACTTATCCCTTTACTTCTAAGAACAAGATCCCTGGATTTATTCAGCGATCTACTCCTAGACTTAAAGTGTCTATAATTGGTAAGAAATCTGAAGAACTGATAGTTCCTCTCATTTCCCATGCCAAAGGTATACTTTGTGCTAGCCCTGCTCATTTAAAACTAACGGCTAAGCATGCAAATGGTCCTAAGACTACTTTTAGTTATAGGAAATGTTATCACTGTGGACTTACAAATCATATTGCTAGTAAGTGCCCTACAGCCACGAAAGCTAAAAAGATAGCTAAGGTGAAGATCGATGCTCCCAAAGCAAAGAAGACCACTGAGGTTAAGAAATTAACCAAAGTGAAGACTGAAAATTATTGGTCCCGAAGGGTTATACAAGATTGTAGAAGGGGGGGGGGGGTTGAATACAAACCCACGATTTTTACTTTTCTAAATTGTTTATTGATAAATCAAGACAATTTACAACTTGTTGCGGAACAAGATTAAGAATTAACCTAATCTAAACAAGTTAAGAACACTAAGTTTCTTGCACTAGAATAAGATAGAAAGGAGATAAGGAAATTACGAATAATAACCTAACACACAGATAGAAAGAAGAAGATGGCCCGAGCACACTTCATTTCTGAAGTAGGGTTCTTCTTATATACTGCATGCATTTAATGCATGGCAGTATTGCTTTACAAGTGGAAACAGCTGAGTGGTTGCATGTCATTGACCTTTGTAGACAACCTTAGTAGTCGCTTGGTGCATAATGTAGAATCAGAGTTTATTTTACGATTCTAGACAGAAGGGATGTCCGTTCTGACATTTCATACGGAGACGTGCAAGGGAGGTAAGACAATAGTAACATGCAGAGAGAACTTCATGATTAGCGTTCGTTGAATCGGTACTTTATCAGTGAGTGATAAAGTTCAGCGATTGTTGAAGTCTTCTACTTGATACTTCACTTTATGTGGGCAAATCTTGGCTTCGCTGATATCTGCATCAGTTCATTAGTAGACTTGTCGCTAGTTCTTGAGCTTGATCTTCGACTTCAGCGTAGAACATATGTTGACGTGAAACTTGTCTTCAGGGATCATAAGTAAACAAACTAAATTATCAGCGATCATCTCATAGACTGAACAGGCTTAGAGCTACTCGATGAACAGAGTTCGCTGACTATTTATCTTTAAAAAGGGAGAGTTACTATCAGCGGTACTGAAACAGTCTTAGTACTTATCAGCGATAGTGAAACTCTAATACATATCATTTACTTACAATTTTCACTAAGTGTTAAGAGAGGGTCATCATCAAATCACTGAGGGTTTGGATCAACAATCTCCCCCTATTTGATTATGACATAGCAACAAAGAAAATTGCTAAGTAATGAAAACATAAGGATAAAAAGAACTCATAAAATATTTGTCCCTTTTACTGTTTTCTGGGATCTTTTCAGTACTGATGGAGTAAAGTAGATTCGCTGAAATTTTTCTTTAAACTTCGTAAAGATTACAGAGGGAAGTGGAAAAATTACAAGTACAGCAAATAAAATTACAAGTACAAAAGATATAGACAGATAAAGATAGAAAGAATTACAAGGCAATCATATCCATCAAAAGGTTCTTCCTTGATGAGAAGTTCATCGAGGGTCTTTGATGTGGGAATCATCCAGTCAGGGACCGTTACACCTTGATCCTTTTTGTTCTTTGCTTCTTGAAAGATCAGGGCTTAAGGTGACGTGCCTTAGGATCACGTCTAACTTCACACCAGTATATGAGGTCTCTGAGCTGTTCGATGGGAGTGATTGGAAGCTCAGATATGCGTTGAAAGTGTTGCCGTCCATAGCAGTCTAGAAAGAAGATGCCATAGGGTTCACTTAAGACTTTTCCAGGGATGAAAGTTTCTCCAGGAGGCAGGGAGGTGTCAAGTACTGAGAATTCAGGGTCACGACCAAGTACTTCTTCGCGTGAGAAACCTATACCTGTTTCATTCCGTATAGGAGGACCTGAGTCTGAGGTTTTCTTTTTCTTTGCAGAGACCCTTCTTTGTTGTGGTGGAAAAAGAGTGGAAGGAGGAATATCCACAGCAGAAGAAACCAAGTCGATCTGAGAATTTAAAATTTTCTCGACATGGCTCTTGAACTTTGAGCGAGATCGCTGAATGGCTAATTTCACTTCCAACCATTCAGAGAAACCAAACTTCTCTAATGAAGTAGCGTAGAAGGTTTGCTTGGTTTTGTCTTCTCTGAATACGTCAACTTCAACAACAGGAACGTCTACAAACGTTTTTCCTCTAATAAGTGCCTTGATGATTTTGGATGGTCGAGATCGATAGTTCAGCATTTCTTTACACCATTCCAAAGTCGAATCAGATACCTTAGTCTTTTCTTCAACGATCCTTTGTGCATCATCCCATAGCTGTCGTTGGACATCAATGGGAGTTCTTTTTAGCGCGGGGTATTTCATCGATTGTTGGACAAGCTGGATGGCGAGAGCCTTATCTTTTTCTTCAGCTTCCTTCTTTTCGGCGAGTAATGTTTCATCTCTTAAATGATCCTCGTATTCTTTCCTTGATATCCTGAACTTTGTGGGAACAGAGATTTTGGAGCGAGGAAGAATGATTCGCTGATCTTCGAGCTGTTTGATCATTTCATGTCTCTTTTCTTGATCCTCTTAACTTAGCTTTTGAGGAGACAAGGAAGGTCTGTTTTTGTTAGAGAGCAGCTGTTCTTCAGGTTCATCAGTCTCGGTGGTTAAATCCAAGAGTGGGATTATTTCTTCAGCTCTTGTGGCTGGGGTTATTGTTGGTGTAGTTGTAGGAGCTTCAACGGGATCCTCAAATAGGGGAGAGGACTAGCTGAAACACAGCGATTGTTTAAGTAAGAACATGGGAAGAAAAAGATAGAAAAAAAGAATGGGGTTTAAGTGTATAGAGGTTTTATGGATAGAAGGATTGAGATTGAGAAGGGATAGAGGAGGGATGCAGTATAAGGGAATAGAAGATATTGTACCTGACAAGCTAGCTTAACCTGAAGGATAGCCAGATTGCCTTCTGCAGCGAGGCCTTTGTTTTTTCCTTGATCAGTTTCAGATGTTGCATGCTTTGTCTTCTCCCCTGATGGTTCGTTTATCGAAATCCCGTTCTCAGGGACCTTCTTGGGCTCAATGAAGAGGAAGTCATCATCATCATCTTTAGGGGATGATGATGGTTCTTCATCATCGATATCGATGGGTTCTTCGTCTTCAGCTTCTTCTTCTTCTTCTTCAGACTCGACCTTATCAGCAACGACTTCTTTGTGTTGCTCTTCGAGTTGCTCCCCCTCAGATATAGAGGGAGGTTTCTGGGTTCCCTCAGGGTTTTCAACTCCCTGAGGTTTTGAAGTAGAAGCAGCAGTTTCATTGTTCTTCTCCCCTCATCATTATGGGGAAGGTCTTCAGCTCTCTTCTCCCCCTCTTCCACATTATGAGGAGGGGAGGCAAGAGGAATATCAGCAACACCATCAGCATCAGTAGTATGAGAATCACTGTCTTCTTGGCCAGTGAGTCCCATACAAAGTTCAACCACTGCTAATCTGTCGTCGAGGCCAGATATAGCAGGGGCGAGTTTCCGAAGATCTTCTCTATCGGCCTGAGTAAAGTGAGACTTTGGAGCATCCAGGCGATTGAGTATCTGCTGAAGTAGATCTTTGACCGTCGTAACCTCTCCCTTAAGAGTACCAACCTCTGTCTTCAATGATGTGACTTCATTGGACAGAGTGGTGAAATTTGTTGCGAGGGTGGTGTAGGTGAGGTTGAGATTGTTGACATTTGAGGAAGTTTCAGCGAGGGTGGTAGCAAAAGTTGCAATGCTGCCATCCACCTTCTCCATATCAGCTTTGGAGGCTTTCGTGTCAACAACCTCGGTCAGCTTCTTGAGGTTCTCTCCAGCGTCTGTAACCGCTGAAGAGTTGGTGGAGAGAATGGTGTTGTATGATTCCATCTTTGTTTCCAGGGTCTTCAGGGAGGTGTTGATATCCCCCAAATTAGACCTGAAACAGTTATTAACTTATGAACAGAGGAAAGCTCAGAAGTTTGGGGTTGAGAGAGAGAAGTGTTTGGGATAATGTGTATACCTGCAGGCGGGTTGGCGAAGTTGTCGAAGCCTCGTAACCCTGAGAAAGTTTCATAGTCGTCTTCAATAGTTCCCTGACGACTGGAAGTACCTGCAAGTCCTGTGTTTTGTTCTATCATCCTCTGAAGATGTTCAGCAGTAGTGTCACTGAGGAAGATGTTTGTTGAGGAGAATAGGGGAAGAGATTGAGTGACCAAAGGAGAGGTGGGAGGAATGTTGGTTGAGAAAGTGGGTTGGGTGCGGGGTTCAGCGTTGGATTCGCTGAAAATCACTTCAGTCTCTAGAGAGGCTGAAGGAGGTGGGTTCAGTTCCAAATTTATAACTTCAGCGTTTAGAGACGCGGAAGCTGGGATGGAAGGGGTGGCTTGATCAGCTATGGCAGAGCGTACCACTGAACTATCCACCAGCTCTTCAAGATGAGCTGTGGAGTCTTCAACATGTGAATGCTGGGGGGTTGCTCCTTGGTTTTCTTGATTCATTTGGAACCAAGTTGGGAAGTAGATTGTTTCCTTTTTCGAGGAGGAGTGGAGGGTGCAGCTTGGGTATCAGCGGTGGGGATTTCCACTGAATGAGCCGCAGAAGTAGAAGAAGGAGGATTAAGAATAGATAAAAGAGTAGTAAGACGTACCTCGTTTGCCAGCGGCTTAAAGTCGAGCACCTTAGGGCCAACCTAAGAGAGTTTCAGATCACCCTCTTTTGGGTACTTGTCCCCAAGTCCTTGTTGAAAGACGGCGCTGATGAATCTGGGATATGGAACCCATGAAGGTCTATCAGCCATATCTACTCTGAACGCAAGATCGTCATAGATGATCGAGGCCCAGTCAACATGTAGACGTTTCAGCAATGCATAGCCCATTGCTTGCTGAGGTTGAGCAGCTTGATCAGAGGAGCCACTCTTCGCTGTCATGCAGCTTATTAAGTGTGCGAAGATGAAGTTCATCTCGCTTGGCATCTTGGACTTCTTGATCAGGGTCAGTTTCTTCTCACTCTCCTTGTCCCTCCCTGTGTCCCATACGTAACCCATTGCATCAAAGAATGCCATGATGGCTTCTCTATCAGCATGGTTTTTGTGGTTTGGCAGAGAGACAAAGGGTTTTTCTTTGGTGGCAATGGGTAGGCTTAGTGCTCGCCTGATAATGGCAGGGTTGATTTTGGTTGTGCCAAATTTGGTGTCACAGAGAATGACATCAAGGAGTTTCTTAGGGTCCTTCGATGAAGGAACATGAGTGTGTCTAGCAGTATACCAGAACTGAGATAGAAGAAATTTATGTGTAGGGGGTACGCAGGTTAAGGCTTTGAATTGGCAGCAGGTTTGCAGAAAATTCACAGCATCATTCAGATGTGTGACTTGCTTCTTTGGAGGAAAATCGAAAAGCGCATAGAGATGTTGGATTTTGAGAAGTCTACTTTCTCAAGAGTGAACTTGACCTGAGGAGCCTTTGGTAGAGTCAGTTTCTCCGTAGCAGGAGATTTCTCAGCGGTAGGAGCAGCAGTAGAAGATGCCATTTCTGTTTATCATATCAACCATGAATCATAGAGAAAAAATACAGTCTTAATGTGGAAAGATTTTCCAATAAGATGTTTTCGAATTTTGTCCATTTCATTCAGACAGAAATGTCTTAATGAAGATTAGGGTTTTCTTGTTTTGAAAAAGAAATGCAAACCCAGTAAAAGTCTTGTTTTCCATTTTCCTTTAGATAAGGATTCTGGAAAAACGTATGAAGAACAAGTTTAATATATATGATTTAAACTTGAAGAACAACCATGAAAAGGTTGTGTTCATAAAACCATGAAATAAATGATTTAATTTAAAAAGTTCTTTTGTTTGATCTTTTGAAAACAAGGATAAGATCAGAAACAAGTTAAAACAGGTAAATAATGAGAATATTAACCTGGTTGTCGAAGAAGAAGATGAATAGTTTTATGGAAAAACTCGAGTTCAATAAGCAACAGTAAATCTTTTCTTTCTTGGAGAAAAAGTTCGCGTAAAGGAAAAATATAAACTCGAAATAGTTTATATAGTGAGATTAGAGAGAGAGAAAAACTAGAGCGGGAAAGATTTTCATCATGACACGGACACGTGTTTGCATTTGATTGGATGGTAAACGAAACGTGCAAACGTGTGTCAGAAAAAGAACGTGCCAGGGTTTATCCGTTGTGATGATGTCACAAACGTCCTTTCATATTTTAGGATGTCTCTGAGGTTTTGAAAGCTTAGGGACTATTTTTAAAAACATGAAGAACTGAATAGAAATGTCAGTGTTAGTTTAAGAAAATTCAAAGTATCGTTGTTAAGGAAAAGATATTCAGCGATGCAATTTGTTTTGAAATCTTGCATTTACATGCGAATGTCAGCGAGTAAAGAGAGAACATACCTTGATATCAGCGAATCAACTTTGTTCAGAGAGAAGATGATAGAATGGGTTATATAAGTTGGTTTTATCCGATCGCTGATCAAATGTGAACCACTGAAGATTTCACTCTTCAAGGTTCAGCATTCCAAGCTCGCTGATGAGAAAGTTGAATCTTGTCTCATCAAGAGGTTTGGTGAATAGATCAGCTAACTGAAAGTCAGTTGGGATAAAATAAAGTTCTATATCACCATTCATCACATGATCTCTGATAAAATGATACCTGATTTCGATATGTTTGGTCTTTGAGTGTAGCACTGGATTGTTGGCTATAGCGATGGCACTTGTGCTATCGCAATAGATTGGAATTTTCGAGAGATGAAGGTCATAGTCTAGTAGTTGATTTCTTATCCATAAGACCAGAGAACAACAGCTTCCAACGGCTACATACTCAGCTTCAGCAGTTGAGGTGGACACTGAGTTTTGCTTTTTACTTGTCCAACTCACCAGCTTTCCACCCAGGAGCTGACAGCCTCCTGTGGTGCTTTTCCTATCCAATTTGCAACCTGCAAAATCACTATCTGAATAGGCGATTAGATCAAACCCTGAGTCTTTGGGATACCAAAGACCTAGGTTCGTAGTACCCTTAAGGTAACGAAAGATTCTCTTTACAGCTATCATATGAGATTCCTTAGGTTCAGATTGATATCGTGCACACAAACAAGTTGCATACATAATATCAGGTCGGCTAGCTGTAAGATACCGGAGAGAGCCGATCATCCCACGGTACAGTGTGACATTAACAGATATTCCATTTGAATCCTTGTTTAGTGTCAGCGGTGGTGCCATAGGGGTTTTCATAGCTGAACTCTGAGTTAAATCGAATTTCTTCAGCATATCTTTAACATACTTTCCCTGATTAATGAAAGTTCCCTTTTCATTTTGCTTTATCTGAAGACCAAGGAAATATGTTAGCTCACCCATCATACTCATTTTATACTCTGCTTTCATTCTATCAGCGAAACGTGTACAAAGGTCAGGGTTAGTAGAACAAAATATAATGTCATCAACATATATCTGAACAAGAATGATATGACCCTTCACTATTCTGAAAAATAGAGTTTTGTCGATTTTACCTCGCTCAAAATTTTCAATTAGGAGATAAGAGGATAGAGTGTCATACCATGCACGTGGAGCTTGCTTTAAGCCATAAAGTGCCTTATCTAGTTTATAAACATAACCTGGACGCTTAGGATCTGAGAATCCTGGAGGTTGTTCCACATAGACTTCTTCATTCAGCTTTCCATTGAGAAATGTTGACTTAACATCCATTTGATATACTTTGAAGTCTTTGTGTACAGTGTAGGCTAAGAATAGACGAATAGATTCTAGTCTTGCTACTGGAGCAAATGTTTTGTCGTAGTCTATACCTTCCTCTTGTCTGTATCCCTGAGCAACAAGACGAGCCTTGTTGCGGGTTACAGTTCCATGTTCGTCCAACTTGTTTCGATAGACCCATTTAGTGCCTATCATTGTCTTGTCAGTTGGTCTTCGAACAAGATTCCAAACTTTGTTTCTTTCGAATTCAGTCAGCTCTTCTTGCATAGTGCTGACCCAGTTTGGATCTTTGAGGGCATCATCTATTTTCTTTGGTTCAATCAGAGAAATAAAGTTAACAAATAAACAAATATTACCTGCACTTCGTCGAGTCTGAACACCAGCGTTTGGATCACCAAGAATTTGATCAATTGGGTGATTGACAGTCCATCGCTGAGCCGGAGCATGAATCGCTGACTCAAATTGAACTGGAGGAGCTGAAGATGAAGCTTCAACAACTTCTGGAATATCAGCCAAGAGAGGAGTAGGTGCAGATGTCATCTCATTCACTGATTGCTGAGAAGTAGATGGAATGTCTGAGATATTTGGTTCAGAAGCAGGCATAGTGTTTAAAGGAATAGCTGAGACCCATGATGTTTCAGCTTCACTAGTCTGCATGTTTGGGATGATAGTAGGACCATCATCTTCAACGGTATGAGTATGAGGAGTGGGAATATCTTCTAAATCACCAAGATGAGAAAACGTCCATTGATTCAGTTCTTCAGTATCAGCAGAAGGTCGAGAATTCGCTGAACGGGATTCATCAAAGGTGACGTGAATAGTTTGTTCAACAGTTTGTCTTCTTCGATTGAAGACTCTGAAGGATTTGGAGACTGAGGAGTATCCAAGAAAGATTCCATCATCAGCCTTAGGATCAAAATTTCCAAGGGCATCTCTGTTGTTCAGTATGAAACACTGACATCCAAAGATGTGAAGAAAGCTAATTGAAGGCTTTCTCCCATGAAAAAGTTCATAGGTTGTTTTATTAAATCTTTTGACTATCAGCGACCTGTTTTGCGTAAAACAAACAGTGTTGACAGCTTCTGCCCAAAACTGAGTAGGCAGGTGAGAATCGTTGAGCATTAAACATGCAGCTTCAATAATAGTTCAATTTCTTCTTTCAGCGACTCTATTTTGTTGCGGTGTTCTCACTGAAGAAAAGTTGTGAGAAATTCCCTTACTCTCAAAGAAGGAATCAAGAGAACTGTTTTTAAATTCAGTCCCATGATCACTCCTTATTGAGCGAACGGTCAAGTTGTTCAGGACTTCCATTTTCCTGATAAAGGTGATGAGTTCTTCAGGTGTGTCCCTCTTAGAACGGAGAAACATTACCCAGGTATAGCGAGAGAATTCATCAACTATGACGAGTGTATATTTCTTTCCAGCGATGGATTGTTTGTTAACAGGGCCAAACAAATCCATATGGAGGAGTTGTAGAGGAGATGACACTGAGGAAACTTTCTTTGACTTAAAGCTTGCTTTGGTCTGCTTCCCTTTCTCACACGTTGAACATAAGGACTCTTTGGCGTATGAGTGTTGAGGTAGACCAGTGACTAACTCTTTTGAAGAAAGAGTATTCAGTGTCTTGAAGTTTAGATTAGAGAGCCTATTATGCCATAACCAGTTGACATTAGATGAGGCTTTTGAGAAGAAACAGGAGTTCTCAGTGGTTGTTGAGTCCATGTTTATTACATAAACATTTTCCAAACGATAACCGCTGAGAGCTATCTTCTCCTTTTTGAACGACAAAGCAAGATTCCTTAGTAAAGATTACTTTGTTATCCATGTCACAAAGCTGACTGATGCTTAGAAGATTATGCTTTAGCCCTTCAACATATGCGACTCTTCTGAAGGTTGTTGTACCATTAGAGAGTACACCAAACCCTCGGGTATGTCCTTTTCCATTTCCACTGAAAGTTACAGAGGGACCCTTTTCTTCTTTGTATTTAGTGAGCAGGTTCTTCTTACCAGTCATGTGTCTAGAGCATCCGCTATCGAGATATCAGATACCCTTCTTAACCTGCATTACAAAGGAAGATTAGTTTGTCTTGGGTACCCACTTAACCATGTGTACACACTTGTCAGTGGGGGTAGAAGACGAGGTGGAAGGTTCAGCAGTCTTCGCAGCATTTGAAGATTCAGCTTTGTCAGTCTTCACTTTGGTTAATTTCTTAACCTCAGTGGTCTTCTTTGCCTTGGGGGCAATGATCTTCACCTTAGCTATCTTTTCAGCTTGGGTGGCTGTGGGGCACTTACTAGCAATATGATTGGTAAGTCCATAATGATACCATTTCCTATAACTAAAAGTAGTTCTAGGACCATTTGCATGCTGAACTTTTGATTTTGAATTAGAAGGACCAGTACCAAGTAAACTTTTGGTATTTGAAACAGGAGGAACATTCAGTTCTTCGGATGTCTTACCAATAGTATCCACTTTGATTCTAGGACTGGATCGCTGAATAGATCCACACTGAATAAATCCAGGGATCTTATTCTTTGAACTAGAGGGTTAAGTCACTGAAGCTTTAGAAGCATTCAGCTTTGGTACAAAGGTACCCTTCTGAGGATTTTGGTTAAAAGCAATTCCTTTACCTTTATTTTTAAACACTTAGGTAGGTTTTGGATAAACAATTTTCTCTTTACCTTTAGAAGTTAGGGTAGAGATTTCCTCAGGAATAGGAGGTTTTGAAGAGGAACACTGAGATGAGAAAGTTTCAGGGATAGAGGATACGAATATTCCAAACTTAAGCATGGAACGGTTAGTGGTTGGTTCTAGAGTGTCAGCTTTGTAACCAAGACCACGTTTATCACTCAGAGGAATCTGAGACTTAATTATCTCAGTGATCTTTGTTGAGGAATTATACCATCCATCAACAGTAGCTTTTTCAGCTTTTAATGCAGATATAGATTCTTCGCGCTCGATTTTGACTAGCTGATTTAAGTGAACTTGATCTTTAAAATCTTCTTCAATTTTAGAAAGATTTTCTATTTGAAGGTGACAGTTTTTAAGCTGTTCAGCGAGATCAAAGTTTTGATTTTCAACAACAGTTTTGCCATTCATGGCTTCATATAAACTTCTAGTCAAGAGATCGATCTTTCGAAGACTATCAGCTTCATCAATATTTAAAATATTGGTAAAGAAGGAAGGTGATACCTTAGTAGCAGAGGTTGAAGTAGAGGGAATGTCAGAATTTTCTTCCTCATCTTCAAGTTTGGCCATGAGACATAGATTGGCTTCATCATCATCTTCAGAGTCAGATGATTCTTCTTCGTCAGAGGCAGCCCAATCATAGTCAGCTATAAGGCCTTTGCCTTTCTTCTTAAAGGTTTTCAGCTTTGAATACCTTTCTTTCAGCTTTTTGTATTTTTCATCTTTAGTCCTGGGAGTAAAGTTTTTCTTGGAAAAGATGAGGGTCTAGAGACTTTCTTTGACCTGCACTCGCTAGCAAAATGTCCTATCTTTTCACAGTTATAGCAAGTAGCAGTAGCCTTATCAACAGGGGTTGATGATCTTGGCTTGTCAGTAATAGAAAGAGGTTTGTTCTTCTTGAAATTACTCTTTCTAGAAAATCTCCTGAACTTATTAGCCAGGAATGCGAGAGTTTCATCATCATCTGAAGCGTCAGAATCTGATGAACGTTCAGAGTTAGTTTCCAACTCAGTGACAGTGATCGTAGATCGCTGAGTGGAAGGTAACTCTGAGAGTAAAGCAACAGGGGTGCTTTTGGAATCTTTTACAAGATTCTTCTTAAGATGATTAGATTGCTCATGATTCAACATCGTGCCATATAAGGTAGAAAGAGTCATGGATCTAAGATCTTTTAACAGCTTGAGACACATTGAATAACTGTCCCAGCTTTCAGGTAAACATTCTAAGAACTTGGTCAGTACTTCAAAGTTAGAATATTCCTTACCAACAGTTTTCAGATCTATTATTAAGCAGTTAAAACGTTCGTGTACTTCAGAGATAGATTAATTCTTACCACAAATGAAGCTTTCGTACTGTCTTACCAGGTTGATCTTTCGAGAGTCCTGGACTTCAGAAGTACCTTCATACTGAACACAAATTGTGTCCCACATAGCTTTTGAGGTTTTCAGGTTCATGACGGAATGGTAGACTTCGTCAGGAAGAGCCATGGAGAGTATGGATCTGGCTTTGGTGTCGATAGCCACTTTCTTCTTATCTTCATCAGTCCACATATGAATTTCCTTGGGAATCAGCCTTTCTAGAATTGCAGGTCTATTCTCAGTGGCTGGAACTGCAGGATCAATTCTTATAGGAATATATGGGCCGTTTTCAAGATAGTAAGGCATAGTAGGGTCTACACCTTCTAAGAAGAGAATCATCCTATTTTTCCATAGATTAAAATTATCTCTGGAAATTCTAGGGGGTTTTGCAAGAGAACCATTGTCAATATAGTTAGTGTTTGTGTTGGTGGCCATTTTTAGAAATGGCAAGGAAGAGAAATCTTAGTATAGACCAGATCTTGTTTATGAGATTAAACAAAACCGCTCTGATACCACTCGTTGGTCCCGAAGGGTTATACAAGTTTGTAGAAGGGGGGGGGGGGGGGTTGAATACAAACACACAATTTTTACTTTTCTAAATTGTTTATTGACAAATCAAGACAATTTACAACTTGTTGCGGAACAAGATTAAGGATTAACCTAATCTAAACAAGTTAAGAACACTAAGTTTCTTGCACTAGAATAAGATAGAAAGGAGATAAGGAAATTACAAATAATAACCTAACACACAGATAGAAAGAAGAAGATGTCCCGAGCACACTTCATTTTCTATATACTGCATGCATTTAATGCATGGCAGTATTGCTTTACACGTTGCAGCAGCCACATGGTGCACAGTGTAGAATCAGAGTTTGTTGTACGATTCTAGACAGAAGGGATGTCCGTTCTGACATTTCGTATGGAGACGTGCAAGGGAGGTAAGACAATAGTAACATGCAGAGAGAACTTCATGATCAGCTTTCGTTGAATCAGTACTTTATCAGCGAGTGATAAAGTTCAGCGATTGCTGAAGTCTTCTACTTGATACTTCACGTTGAGTGGACAAATCTTGGCTTCGCTGATATCCGCATCAGTTCATTAGTAGACTTGTCGCTGGTTCTTGAGCTTGATCTTCGACTTCAGCGTAGAACATTTGTTGACGTGAAACTTGTCTTCAGGGATCATAAGTAAACAAACTAAATTATCAGCGATCATCTCATAGACTGAACAGGCTCAGAGCTACTCGATGAACAGAGTTCGCTGACTATTTATCTTTAAAAAGTGAGAGTTACTATCAGCGGTACTGAAATAGTCTTAGTACTTATCAGCGATAGTGAAACTCTAATACATATCATTTACTTACAATTTTCACTAAGTGTTAAGAGAGGGTTATTATCAAATCACTGAGGGTTTGGATCCACAAAAATAAAGCTGAATCTTCAAATGCTGCAAAGACTGCTGAACCTTCCATTCCATCTACCTCCACTGACAAGTGTCTACACATGATGAAATGGGTGCCTAAGTCAAACTAATCTTCCTTTGTAATGCAGGTAAAGAAGGGTATCTGGTATCTCGATTGTGGATGCTCTAGACACATGACTGGTAAGAAGAATCTGCTCACTGAGTATAAGGAGAAGAATGGTCCCTCTGTGACTTTCGGTGGAAATGGAAAAGGACACACCCGAGGGTTTGGTGTACTCTCTAATGGTACAACAACCTTCAGAAGAGTCGCATATGTTGAAGGGCTGAAGCATAATCTTCTAAGCATCAGTCAACTTTGCGACATGGATAACAAAGTAATCTTTACTAAGTAATCCTGCTTTGTCGCTGACAAAAAGAAGAAGATAGCTCTCAGCGGTTAACGTTTGGAAAAGGTTTATGTAATAACTATGGACTCAACAACCACTGAAAACTCCTGTTTCTTCTCAAAAGCCTCATCTGATGTCAACTGGCTATGGCATAAGAGGCTCTCTTATCTAAACTTCAAGACACTGAATACTCTATCTTCTAAAGAGTTAGTTACTGGTCTACCTCAAAACTCATACGCCAAAGAGTCCTTATGTTCAGCGTGTGAGAAAGGCAAGCAGACCAAAGCAAGCTTCAAGTCAAAGCAAGTCTCCTCAGTGTCATCTCCTCTACAACTTCTCCATATGGATTTGTTTGGCCCTGTTAACAAACAATCCATTGCTGGAATGAAATATACACTGGTCATAGTTGATGAATTCTCTCGCTATACCTGGGTAATGTTTCTCCGTTCTAAGAGTGACACCCCTGAAGAACTCATCACCTTTGTCAGGAAAATGGAAGTCCTGAACAATATGACAATTCTCTCAATAAGGAGTGATCATGGGACTAAATTCAAAAACAGTTCTCTTGATTCCTTCTCTGAGAGTAAGGGTATTTCTCACAACTTCTCTTCAGTGAGAACACCGCAACAAAATGCAGTCGCTGAAAGAAGAAATAGAACTATCATTGAAGCTACACGTTCAATGCTCAGCGATTCTCACCTGCCTACTCAGTTTTGGGCAGAAGCTGTCAACACTGCTTGTTTTATGCAAAACAGGTCGCTGATAGTCAAAAGATTCAAAAAGACAGCCTATGAACGTTTTCATGGGAGAAAGCCTTCAATTAGCTTTCTTCACATCTTTAGATGTCAGTGTTTTATACTGAACAACAGAGATGCCCTTGGAAAGTTTGATCCTAAGGATGATGATGGAATCTTTCTTGGATATTCTTCAATCTCCAAAGCCTTCAGGGTCTTCAATCGAAGAAGACAGACAGTTGAAGAAACAATTCACGTCACTTTTGACGAATCTCGTTCAGCGAATTCTAAACCTTCTGCTGATACTGAAGAACTGAATCAATGGATGTTTTCTCATCTTGGTGATTCAGAAGACATTCCCACTCCTCATACTCATACCGTTGAAGATGATGGTCCTACTATCATCCCAAACATGCAGAATAGTGAAGCTGAAACATCATGGGTCTCAGCTGTTCCTCTAAACACTATGCCTGCTTCTGAACCAAATGTCTCAGACATTCCATCTACTTCTCAACAATCAGTAAATGTAATGACATCTGCAACTACTCCTTTCTTGGATGATATACCAGAAGTTGCTGAAGCCTCATCTTCAGCCCCTCAAGTTCAGGTTGAGTCAGCGACTCATGCTCCGGCTCAGCGATGGACTATTAATCACCCAATTGATCAAATACTTGGTGATCCAACCGCTGGTGTTCAGACTCGACAAAGTGCAGGTAATATTTGTTTATTTGTTAACTTTATTTCTCTGATTGAACCAAAGAAAATAGATGATGCCCTCTAAGATCCAAACTGGGTCAGCGCTATGCAAGAAGAGCTGACTGAATTTGAAAGAAACAAAGTTTGGAAGCTTGTTCCTCGTCCATCTGACAAGTCAGTGATAGGCACTAAATGGGTCTATCGAAACAAGTTGGATGAACATGGAACTGTAACCCGCAACAAGGCTCGACTCGTTGCTCAGGGATACAAACAAGAGGAAGGTTTAGATTACGACGAAATCTTTGCTCCAGTGGCAAGACTATAAGCCATTCGTCTATTCTTAGCTTACGCTGTACACAAAGACTTCAAAATTTATCAAATGGATGTTAAGTCAGCGTTCCTAAATGGAAAACTGAATGAAGAAGTCTACGTGGAACAACCTCCAGGATTCTCAGATCCTAAGCATCCAGGTTATCTTTATAAACTGGATAAGGCACTTTATGGCTTAAAGCAAGCTCCTCGTGCATGGTATGACACTCTCTCTACTTATCTCCATATTGAAAAATTTGAGCGTGGTAAAATCGAGAAGACTCTATTTTTCAGGAAAGTAAAAGGTCATATTATTCTTGTTCAGATATATGTTGATGACATTATATTTGGTTGTACTAACCCTGACCTTTGTACTCGTTTCTCTGAAAGGATGAAAGCAGAGTATAAAATGAGTAAGATGGGTGAGCTAACATACTTCCTTGGTCTTCAAATAAAACGAAATGAAAAAGGAACTTTCATTAATCAGGGAAAGTATTTTAAAGATATGCTGAAGAAATTTGATTTAACTCAGAGTTCAGCTATGAAAACCCCTATGGCACCACCGCTGACACTAAACAAGGATCCTTCTGGAATACCTGTTAATGTCACGACGTACCGTGGGATGATCGGCTCTCTTCTGTATCTTACAGCTAGCCGACCTGATATTATGTACGCAACCTGTTTGTGTGCACGATATCAAGTTGAACCTAAGGAATCTCATATGATCGCTGTAAAACGAATCTTTCGTTACCTTAAGGGTACTCCTAACCTAGGTCTTTGGTATCCCAAAGACTCAAGGTTTGATCTAATCGCCTATTCCGATAGTGACTTTGCAGGTTGCAAGATGGATAGGAAAAGCACCACAGGAGGGTGTCAGCTCCTGGGTGGAAAGCTGGTGAGTTGGACAAGCAAGAAGCAAAACTCAGTGTCCACCTGAACCACTGAAGCTGAATACGTAGCTGCTGGAAGCTGTTGTTCTCAGGTCTTGTGGATGAGAAATCAACTACTGGACTATGACCTTCAGCTCTCGAAACTTCTAATCTATTGCGACAGCACAAGTGCCATCGCTATAGCCAACAATCCAGTGCTACACTCAAAGACTAAACACATTGAAATCAGGTATTATTTTATCAGAGATCATGTGATGAATGGTGATATAAAACTTCACTTTATCCCAACTGACTTTCAGTTAGCTGATCTTTTCACCAAACCTCTTGATGAGACAAGATTTAACTTTCTCATCAGCGAGCTTGGAATGCTGACCTTTGAAGAATAAAATCTTCAGTGGTTCGCATTTGATCAGCGACAGGATAAAACCAACTTATATAACCCATTCTATCATCTTCTCTCTGAACAAACTTGATTCGCAGATGTTAAGGTATGTTTTCTCTTTACTCGCTGACGTTCGCAAATGAATGCAAGATTTCAAAACAAATTGTATCGCTGAATATCTCTTCCTTATCAGCAATACTTTGAAATTTCAAAACCTAACACTGATATTTCTATTCAGTGCTTCATGTTTTCAAAATGTCCCTGAGTTTTTTCAAAAACCTCAGAGACATCCTAAAATATGAAAGGACGTTTGTGACGTAATCAAACGGATTAACCCTGGCACGTTCTTTTTCTGACACACGTTTGCACGTTTCGTTTTCTCAACCAATCAAATGCAAACACGTGTCCGTGTCATGGTGAAAAACTTTCCCGCTCTAGTTTTTCTCTCTCTCTCTCTATTCCCACTATATAAACCCATTCGAGTTTATATTTTTCCTTTACGCGAACAACTTCTCCTACAAGAAAAGCATTAGTGTTGCATCTTGAACTCTTGTTTCCAGAAACTGTTCATCTTCTTCTTCGACAACAAGGTTAATATTCTAATTATTTACCTGTTTTAACTTGTTTCTGATCTTCTCATTGTTTCTACAAGATCAAACAAAAGAACTTTTAAAAATGAACTCATTTCTTTTATGGTTTTATGAACACAACCTTCATGGTTGTTCCTCAAGTTTACATCTCAAAATCTTTAAACTTGAAACCTCATATGTTTTTCCAGAATCCTTATCTTTTAAGAAAGAGGAAACTGGAAAATAAGACTTCACTGGTTTTTGTCTCTCTTTGTCAAAAACTAGAAAAACCCTAATTCTCCATTAAGACATCTTTTGTCTGAATGGAATGTGCAAAACCCTAAAACATCTTTTTGGAAAATCTTTCTACATTAAGACTGTATTCTTTATCTATGTTCTTTGGTTTACATGATAAACAGCAATGGCATCTTCTACTGCTGCTCCTACTGCTGAGAAATCTCCTGCTGCTGAGAAACTGAATCTCATCAAGGCTTCTCAGGTCAAGTTCACACTTGAGAAAGTCACTTTCAACAACAACAATCTCTATGCGCTTTTCGATTTTCCTCCGAAAAAGCAAGTCAGGCATCTGGATGATGCTGTAAACTTTCTCAAAACCTGTTGCTTATCTACATCCCTCACTATCGTACCCCGTGCCCATAAATTCCTTCTATCTCAGTTCTGGTATACTACCAGACGAGCTCAGGTTCCTTCACCCAAAGACCCTAAGAAACTACTTGATGTCATTCTCTGTGACACCAAATTTGGCACCACCAAAATCAACCCTGCCATTATCAGTCGTGCACTCAACCTACCCACAGCTACGAAAGAAAAACGCTTTGTCCCTCTGCCAAACCACAAAAACCATGTTGATAGGGAAGCAATCACTGTCTTCTTTGATGGAATGGGTTACACATGGGACACAGGGAGGGATAAATTGCCCGAGAAGAAACTGACCCTGATCAAGAAATCAAAGATGCCCAGCGAGATGAACTTCATCTTCGCCCACTTGATAAGCTGCATGACAGCGAAGTCCGGCTCCTCTGATCAAGCCGCTCAACCTCAACAAGCAATGGGCTATGCATTGCTGAAAGGTCTACATGTTGATTGGGACTCGATCATCTATGACGATCTTGCGCTCAGAGTAGATATGGCTGATAGACCAACATGGGTTCCATATCCCAGATTCATCAGCGCCGTCCTTTTACAAGGATTTGGGGATAAATACCCAAAAGAGGGTGATCTGAGACTCTCTCAGGTTGGCCCTAAGGTGCTCAACTTCAAGTCTCTGCCAAACGAGGTACGTTTCTCTACTCTCTTTCCTCTTCTCAATCCTCCTTCTTCTACTTTGGCAGCTACTTCAACGGAAATCCCCACCGCTGATACCCAGGCTGCACCCTCTATTCCTTCTCGAAAAAGGAAACATTATTCTACCCAACTTGATTTTCAAAGGATCAAGAAAACCAAGGAGCAACCCCCCAAGCATTCACATGCTGAAGACTCCACGGTTCTCTCTAAAGAGCCATTGGATAGTTCAGTGGTACACTCTGCCACAGTTGCTCAAGCCACCCCTTCAAAACCAACTTCAGCGTCTCTAAACGCTGATGTTATAAACTTGGAACAGAACCCCTCTCCTTCAGACCTTCTAAGGACTGAAGAAGTATTTCTCAGTGGATCAAACATTGAACCCCGCACCCAACCAATCTTCTCATCCTTCACTCCTCCCACTCTTTCTTTGGACACTCCACCAATTTTTCCTCCGTTCTCTGGAGCGCCTGTCATCATACATGATTCAGCAGCTGATACTCTACATATGATGATGGATGCAAATTTAGGATCTGCAGGCCCCTTCATGCGCCAAGGCACTCTCGAAGGCGACATGGAATATCATTCAGGGTTACAAGGTTTCGACAACTTCGCCAACCCGCCTGCATGTATACACATAATCCCAAACACTCCTCTCTCTCAACCCCAAACTTCTGAGCTTTCCTCTGTTCATAAGTTAATAACCTTTTCAAGTCCTAATTTGGGAGATATCAACAACTCCCTGAAAGTCTTGGAAACTAAGGTGGAATCTCTCACCACTACTCTCTCCACCAACTCTTCAGGGGTTACAGACGCTGGAGAAATTCTGAAAAAGCTGACTGAGATCGTTGATAAGAAAGCCTCAAGTGTTGATCTGGAGAAGATGGATGGCAACATTGCAAGTTTTGCTGCTACTCTTGTTGAAAACTCTACTGCCATCAACAATCTCAACCTCTCCCATACTAACCTGTCCAGCGAAGTCACAACGCTGAAGACAGAAGTGTCCTTCTTAAGGACAGATGTCAGCACTGCCACCAATCTACTGCAGCAAATCCTCGATCGCCTGAATGCTGCTACCTGTGATCCTTCACATTTTACTCAGGTAGATCGAGAGGATCTTCAAAGACTCGCTCCTGCTATATCTGGCCTAGACGACAGATTAGCAGTGGTTGAATTATGCATGGGACTCACTGGCCAAGAAGACAGTGATTCTCATACTGATGCTGATATTCCACTTGCCTACCCTCCTCATCATGAGGAAGAGGGGGAGAAGAATGATGAAGGTCTTCCCCATAATGCTGAGGGGGAGACTAATGAAACCACTGCTGCTACTTCTTCTGCACAACCCCAGGGAGTTGAAAACCCTGAGGGAACCGAGAAACCTCCCTCTGTATCTGAGGGGGAGCAACTCGATGAGGAAACTGAAGCTGCTGCTGACGTGACCGAACCTTACGCTGATGATGTCGAGTCTGAAGAAGAAGCTGAAGACGATGAAGCTGTCGACATCTCTGACGACGAACCATCATCAACTCATAAAAATGATGATGATGACGATGATGATGATGATGAGGACTTCTTCTTTGTTGAGCCCAAGAAGGTCCCTGAGAAAGGGATTTCGATAAATGAACCATCAGGGGAGACGACTAAGACATAGCTTGCAGCGTCTAAAGCTGATAAAGGCAAAAACAAAGGCCTCGCTACAGAAGGCAATATGGCCATCCTTCAGATAAAGCCAGTTTGTCAGGTACAATATCTTCTATTCCCTTACTCTGCATCTCTCCTCTATCCCTTCTCAATCTCAATCCTTCTATCCATAAAACCTCTATACACTTAAACCCCATTCGTTTCTCTATCTCTTTCTTCCCATAATCTTACATAAACGATCAATGTGTTTCAGCTAGTCCTCTCCCTTGCTTGAGGATCCAGCTGAAGTCCCCACTGCTGCACCAATAATAATCCCAGCCACAAGAGCTGAAGAAATAATCCTGGTCTTGGATTTAATCACTGAGACCGATGAACCTGAAGAATAACTTCTCTCTCACAAAAACATACCTTCCTTAGCTCCTCAAAAGCTAAGTGAAGAGGATCAGAAAAGGAGAGAAGAAATGATCAAGAAGTTCGAGGATAAGCTAATCATCCTCCCTCACTCCAAAGTCCCTGTTCCAACAAAGTTCAGGTTATCAAAGAAAGAGTTCGCTGATCATCTTAGAGCCAAAAGATTACTCGCTGAAAAGAAGGAAGTTGAAGAAAAAGATAAGGCCCTCGCCATCCAGCTTGCCTAAGAATCAGTGAATGACTCCAAACTGAAAAGAACTCCCATCGAAGTCCAACGTCAGTTATGGGAAGACGCCCATAATATCGTTGAAGAAAAGACCAAGGTATCTGATTCTACCTTGGAATGGTGCAAAGAAAGACTGCACTATCGATATCGGGCTACCAGAATTCACAAAGTGATCATCAGAGGAAAAACGACCATAGATGTTCAAGTTGTTAAGGTCGATCTATGCAGAGAAAACGGTACCAAGGAAAACATATACACTGCTACGATCAAGAAGTACGGTTTCTCTGAATGGTTGGAGATGCAAATAGCCATTCAGCGATCTAGCTCACAATATAAGAGCCATGTCGAGAAAATCATAAATTCTCAGATCGACTTGGTTTTTCTGCTGTGGATATTCCTCCTCCTCCTCTTGCGACTTAACGAAGAAGGGCCTCCGCAAAGAAAAAGTCCAAACCATCAGATTCAGGTCCTCCTATCCGGAACGAAACAGGTATTGGTTGTTTACTTGCTGAAGTACTTGGTCCTGATCCTGATCTCTCAGCGCTAGATACCTCTCTGCCACCTGGTGAACGTTTCGCCCCTGGTAAAGTCATAAACAATCCTTATGGTATCTTCTTTCTCGACTACGATGAAGGACAACGTTTTCAACGTGTCTTTGAGCTCCCCATCACTCCCATTGAACAGCTCAGGGATCTCATCTATTGGTGTGAATTCAGACGCGATCTTCAGGCACGATATCTCAAGCCCTTAATATTTTCTGAAGCAAAGAATAAACGAGATCAAGGAGTAACGGTCCCTGACTGGATGATACCCACAACAAAGACCCTTGATGAACTTCTCATTAAGGAAGAACCTTTTGAAGGCTGATAGGATTTCCTTGTAATCTTTCTATCTTTATCAACTTACCTCTTTTGTACTTGTAATTTAAATTTGCTGTACTTGTAATTTTTCTACTTCCCTCTGTAATCTTATACGAAGTTAAAAGAAAATTTTCAGCGAATGTACTTTACTCCACCAGTACTTAAAAGATCCCAGAAAACAGTAAAAGGGACAAATATTTTATGAGTTCTTTTTATCCTTATGTTTTCATACTTAGCAATTTTCTTTGTTGCTATGTCATAATCAAATAGGGGGAGATTGTTGATCCAAACCCTCAGTGATTTGATAATGACCCTCTCTTAAACACTTAGTAAAAATTGTAAGTAAACAATATGTATTAGAGTTTCACTATCGCTGATAAGTACTAGGACTTTACAGTACCGCTGATAGGAACTCTCGCTCTCTAGATTAGACATTCAGCGAACACTATTCATCCAGTAGCTCTGAGCCTGTTCAGTCTCTGTGATGATCGCTGATAGTTTAGTTGTTTACTTATGATCCCTGAAGACAAGTTTCACGTCAACAAAGGTTCTACGCTGAAGTCGAAGATCAAGCCCAAGAACCAGCGACAAGTCTACTAATGAACTGATGCGGATATCAGCGAAGCAAGACCTGTCCACTCAACATGAAGTATCAATTAGAAGACTTCAGCAATCGCGGAGCTTTATCATTTGCTGATAAAGAACTGTTCAACGAACGCTGATCATGAGGTCTAGTCTACAAGTTACTTTTGTCTATCCCCTTGCACGTCTCCGTACGAAATGTCTGAATGGACCTCCCTTCTGTCTAGAATCGTACAACAAACTCTGATTCTACACTGTGCACCATGCGGCTACTAAGGTTGTATACAAAGGTCAAAACATGCACCCACTCAGCTGCTGCCACGTGTAAAGTAATACTTCCATGCATTAAATGCATGTAGTATATAAGAAGAACCCTACTTCAGAATTGAAGTGCTCGGCCGTCTTCTTCTTTCTCTCTTAGTGTTAGAATATTATTCGTAATATTCTTATCTCCTTTCTATCTTATTTCTATTGTAAGAAACTTAGTGTTCTTAACTTGTTTAGATTAGGTCAATCCTTAATCTTGTTCTGCAACAAGTTGTAAATTGTTTTAAGATTTATCAATAAACAATTTAGAAAGTAAAAATCGTGTGTTTGTATTCAACCCCCCCCCCCCCCCCTTCTACAAACTTGTATAACCCTTCGGGACCAACATAAGTAAACAACTAAAACTATCAGCGATCATCAACAGATCTGAACAGGCTCAGGGCTTGTTGATGAACAGTGTTCGCTGAATGTAAATTAAAGCATATGTTTTATCACCGATACTAAACAGACTTAGTATTTTCTTGGATGACAAAACATTAATACATATTGTCTACTTACAATTTCCACTAAGTGATTCTTGGAGAGTCATTATCAAATCACTAAGGTTTTGGATCAACAGTTGATCACTCTCCACAACCATTTGGAAGTCATGGCACTGAGAGTACAGGATGTGCCTCCTCAAGATTCTCTTTATGGCATTCAGGGAAGTTATCACATTATCTTTTCTGATGGTAAGATCTCTGAAGTAATGATACATCGTCTCAAAATCTTTGAAAGTGCAGGATCTATTCTTACAATCAATATAGAAAGAAGTAATTGAGAAATTGTATGATCAAGCCCAATTGTATTCAATGATGCACAGAATTACAGATCTAAGAGAGAGATAACCTCAAAGATTACTAGGAATGAATACAAGTAATATGGGAAAATCAATCAGTTAGCAACGTAGTGCTAACCACTCTATTTATACTGCAACGGACATATTAAAGCTACAGTACAAATAAGAAAGACTAATAAGAACAAAACACGTGTCCTAATTAGTTTACACATTACTAAGTAACGAAACTCGTCATAAGTTCTGAACAGGTAGTTCAGAACTTCTGAACATTCTTCTGATCACGCTTCTCAGAACTTCTGACTTCTCTTTCTCAGATCTCTGACTCTTCTTCTCAGATCTCTGACTCTTCTTCTCAGAACTTCTGAACCTTCTTATCAGATCTTCAACACTTGGTTTATTGACAAAACTTCAGATCTAACAATCTTCTATTGACAGATGACAAAAATCAGCTTCAGAGAAAGTATAGTCTTTACAGTCTTGTCTCTGAACTACGAAGACTGGGTACCATATCTTGTAGAACAGCTTTGTTGACACCTCCTTGATTGTGACAATCAACTTCTTGCTCTTCACAAATCTTTCTTTCTGACACTTAGCCCTCAAGAAGTAGATGTACTCAAACTTGTAAGCCTCTGATTGATCATTAATCCCCAGAACAGCATAGGGATTCAACCTCCTGATTTGATGAACAAACAACCTCCTTTCATCATCCTCCAAGAACGGTGTTCTCAACCTCAGAGTTCTTTGCCTTTCCTCCAATTGGCTTAGCCTTAGGTTTCTGGAAGTAGAAGGACCAGGTTCAGGTTGGTTTGAGGTAGACGGATTGGATGGACCAGCTTGGTCAGATGAAGGGTTAAAAGTTGGAATGAATGGTTGTTCATGAATTTCAGGTTTAGGTTCATCAGGTGATGGTTCAGGAGTTGGTGGAGAATCAGATATAATGGGTATAGGTGGTGATGTTTCAGGTTGAGTAAGATTTGGTTGGGTAAGGTTAATGGCTACAGATGTAGTTTCAGGTTGAGTACGAATCAAAGTACTTGAGATAGGATCAGATGATTGGATAGGGCTAACAAATACATCTTCAGGTGTACTTGGCCCATAGATCTGACTAAGAAAGTCAACTTCATCTTTACTCAACTCTACCTCTTGTTCATTCAGTCCATCTGTAATCGTCGGTACATTTTCTGACTCTTCCTTAACCCTCCAAAACTTGTCATATTCATTTTCATTCACATCAGCTTCATCATCTGAACTGATATCCACCACTTCAACATACAAGTCAACTACCTCCCGTATCTCCTCCTCATTCACCTCAGGATTTTCAACCGTCGGTTCCACATCCGGATAAACATACAAGACTATTTGCTTCCCACTTTCTTCACCCATAGCACCAGATTCAAACATATTAATAACTTCAGCAGTAGACATAGTCTTTCCCAAACTTGGAGTTTCAGTTTCAGTTCTCCGTTTCTTACTCATCTCCCCATCATGATCATGATCATCAGGATCCTGATCATGCCTTCTTTTAACTCCTTGATCATGTGTCTTACCATTCTGATTCAGAATTACAAGTTGCTTTGACATTTCATCCATTGCCTTCTTCATATCACTTAAACTGTTAAGTACTTATGATTTGAATGTGTTGAATTCTGAAGAAGTTACGAAATTCGGAGTAGGTGGAGGTGGTTGTGGTCTAGGCTGAAAGTTTTCAAGTAAAGATAAAAGGGTTTTGTTTTGTGGATCATCTGAGCTAATGGAAAGAAGCTTGGCATATAATATATCTTTCAGTTCATCAATGGATTGATCAGGCTGAGTTTGTTGTGTTTGCACAACTGTATGTGGAGGTGTAGGCAATCCAGGCTCATTCTCAATCATCGGGCCCTTGCCTTTCATCAAATATTTGACTCCTTGTATCTTCTTGAGTAAGTTTTCTTTAACAGCCTTTAAGGCGCCATCGAGATCTTTCCTTGTCACAAAGACGGGCAATTCACCACCGGGACCACTTAGGTTACTCGTTGACACAGCAGTTGAATTAACTATGTGGCCTACGTTCAGTGTTGGCATGATGTTAGCACTGGTAGGACTTCCACTCAGTCCTTGTAATCCTATAGAAGGAATTACTCCGAGTGTTCTGGATGGGGCACTAAGACTCCCATCAGATGTAGCAAAAACTGCTAGTGTCCTAGTCAAAGAATGTAATATTTCAGCAATTGGATCTAGACTCGATGACTGTGCAGGAATGATGGTCGAGGACTGGGGAGGATGTCTATCTGTTTCAATACCCAAACTCTCCGAATGAGAGAAGGATAGATTATGTGCTATATCCCCGTGAGAAATTCAGACAGTTTCTTGTTGAGAATAAACTGAATGGTTGGCTTGGGTGTGCAAGTGCGTTAGTGGGCTACTAACGTCTTTTTCAACACATGAGATCTGATGGTAGATGTGGCTGCCCTTCTGGTATAGTAGGTTAAAGTAGCACTCACACTCTCCATATTTTTTTCTTCAATTTTTCTCGCAGACTCACTTATATTTTCAACTAATACTCCCTCAATTATCCTTTTATCTCCCACAACAGTTTCAATAACATTTGACACTGTTTCGGCATCAAGATGTTCCATATGCGGTAGATCATCAACATTTATCTCTTCCAAAGGAACTGTTGTTGTTGCAGACATATTCAGAAATACAAACTGAGAAAACGTCTCCAAAATCAATATCAACATTTCCACCGTGTTGATCATCATCATCATTATTATAGTCATCATCATCATTTTCATCATCATTTCCTTGATCATCCTGTTCCTCCACAGAATCAGACGCGTTGTCAGAATCTGTTTCATCATCAGATGGTCCAAGTACACCAGAAGCTGTCCCAACATGTATGGGAATCAGTTCCTCAGTGGATTGGACTACACAGTTGTCTAGATGTGTGTCCTCAGACGACAACCATGTATCTTCTAAAACAGATTTCTAACCCCCACCAGTTCCCCTCTCGGCATTTTCCCTCTGCTCTCCCCGTTCAGTAGCCCTTGCTTCCTAAACCCTCACAGACATCACTTGCCTAGGGGTTGAGTCCTGGGTAGGTCCCTCCGGTTCTGGCCGGACCATAGACTCTCTATATTCTATTATACACTCAGTGTTCTAATTTGCGTATCTGATGAACCCTTCAGGTAATGGCATCTCATAATTGAAACTCTGCTTTGACTTTTGGAGATATTGCATTGACTTTTCTGGTACAGAAGGATGATTCAGTCTTCTTGGAATATCCCTGTTGGATCTCATCATGCTGTGAACGATAATCTGTAAAAACCGCATGTAAGGCACATATGGCTTGCCTTTGTTTTTCTCTTTGTCTTCCACTTTCTGGTGAAGCTCATTCCAGAAGATAACTGCATAATCTACATGTAGATCATACACTACCGCATAAAATAACTTTAGAATGCTGAGACTCACGTTATCGATACTGGAGTGCTTTGAAGTCAAAAACCTGTTGATGACAGAAAAGATTGCATAATATGCAGGTGGTAGATTCCCTTTGTTGAAATCCTTGACTTGATTCAATTCTCTAGAGTATCCCATGGCTTTAATTCCATCAAAGACGTCTAATTCATATGGATAAGGATCAAACTACCGCATAAAATAACTTTAGAATGCTGAGACTCACGTTATCGATACTGGAGTGCTTTGAAGTCAAAAACCTGTTGATGACAGAAAAGATTGCATAATATGCAGGTGGTAGATTCCCTTTGTTGAAATCCTTGACTTGATTCAATTCTCTAGAGTATCCCATGGCTTTAATTCCATCAAAGACGTCTAATTCATATGGATAAGGATCAAACTATGTTTTCTCGGGTCTTGAGTTTGGCCCGGGTAGCTTTAACACAAGCCTCAATCTGTGATAGTCCAACTTGGTGATGAACTCATCGATCTGTATCTCAACGATTGGACTTCAGTTCTCCATAGTAAATGTAATGGTTTTCCAAGCTTGTTGCTGATATAACATTGGTACATTGACAGTGTGAGTCAATGCAAATGCCAACGGATGATTCTTCAGAACTTCTTTGACCACCGGATGGATGTTAATGTGATCAAACTCTATACGATGATTGTTGAACTTGATTTCAACATAGTTTGAGGGATGTATGATAGCATGATCTGGATTTCCTCCGGTGAAGGATGGATGTATGGATCGGGTTGATGGAAGTGGTATTTCAGGTGTTGCTTCGGGAATGATTGGTACATGGTCACCAAAACCTTGTACTCTGCTTTGTTCCTCTTGATTTTCAGCCATGTGAACTGTTGTTTTGAAAATACATTTCTGAAACAGTTAATTTTGGCAAAAATCACTTTTTGAAAAATTCCTAAAAATTTCCTAAGTGTAGAACTCGCATCACACACACAAACATGAACAACTCGCATCAAACATGAAACATACCAAAGAACTCGCATGAAGAAGGATACGAGTTCTGGACTACTCGCATGAAGGAGGATGCGAGTTCTGAACAACCCGCAACAAGAAGATGCGAACAATGGACAACTCACAAGAAGAAGGATGCGAGTTCTGAACAACTCGCAACACGAGGATGCGAGTTCAGAACTTCTCGCAATAGGACGATGCGAGTTTTGAACTTCTCGTATAAAGACCGATGCGAGTTCCTTCCTTAAAAAAATTTCAGTTCAAAACTTTTCGCATTATGAAATGACAAGGTTTTCGCATCAAACTGATACAAAAACCATTCTTGAAAAATTCTTGAATAAAAAAAAACATTTCGTATCACACATTAAGAACAAACTTTTCGTATCATTCAAACACTCAGATCCAAATTCGATTAAAAATTGAAAATTTGCATACGAAATCCACACAGATAGATTCGAAAACAATACCCACAAGAAATCCATCAAACAATTTGGATTTAAACTCCTAAAAAGATGACTTTGAATCAGAATGGAATATGAACAGATACTTGACACAGATTTCACAAATAAGCATACAAATTGAAATCAAACGAATAAATTACATGGATAAATAGATTCAGAACATGAAATCGAGTGTAAGGAAACAGAATTCAAACGAAATGGTTACCTGATTGGAGAGAATCGAATGTTTAAAGTTGAAGATGATGAACAGTCGCTACAGTGAAAACTCGTACCAGGTTTGCAATTGAAAAAGTGGGAATTGAGGATTTAAAACTTTGAATTTATACCCTCAGAAGAAAAAGACACGTGGGACGATTTTAGAGGACCCCACTTTTTGCAAACAGTAAAAAAAATACATGTCAGAAAAATGACATGGCACTGTTCATCTGAGCTTTTCGCATGAACAAGGATGCGAAAAGTTCCAAGTGAGAAACTTCTCGTATTACACTAAAAACAAGTTAAAAACGTTTCTCATTGAACTGAATGCGAACACTTACTTCTCGTATCCAAGGAGATGCGAGAAGTTCACTTCTCGTATCCATAAGGATGCGAGAAGTTCACTTTTCGTATCCTTAAGGATGCGAGAAGTTCACTTTTCGTATCCTAAGGATGCGAGAAGTAAACTTTTCGTATCATTGAGGATGCGATAAGTACACTTTTCGTATCCTTTAGGATGCGAGAACCAAGTCTTTTTCTCAAAAAAATTCAACTTTTTCAGTAAAAATCAAACTTTCAGAAATCTCTCATCAGATTAAAACATTTTTAAGCTCATTCTTTTGTTGAAAAAAGTGTTTCCCTCTCTCTCAATTTTTTTAATAAAAAATACTAAGATAGCACATACTTACAGACTTATACCATCTTGCTCCCCCTTGAAGAATGCATAGGCATTGAAATCAAGATCAGATATAATCTGCAAAATCCGATGAAAAACTTGGTACTCATTGAACATGAGTCTGAATTAGTTAAATGTATCTGAGTTAAATATACTTGCTCCCCCTCAAAAGTAGAATATAAATAAGCAAAAGTACACATGCTCCCCCTCAATATGTAAAAAGAGATCAGAAAAATGCCTAAGTGTTCAACATACCGAGTTTGTTGATTAAAAAGTTAAACCTTTTTTCATCTAAAGGTTTTGTAAATAAGTCAGCAACCTCTAGTTCGGTTGGCACAAAATGCATTTCAATGGTTCCTTTTTCTACATGATCTTTAATGAAATGGTACCTGACATCGATGTGCTTTGTCTTGAAATGTTGCACCGGATTTTCCGTTATAGCTATTGCACTCTTGGAGTCACAATAGATTGGGATCTTGTTCATGACGTATCCATAATCTTTCAGTTGTGTCTTCATCCAAAGCACTTGCGAACAACAGCTTGCTGCGGCAACGTACTATGCTTCCGCAGTAGATGTTGAGACACAGTTCTGTTTCTTTGAAGACCAACTTACTAGTTTATCCCCTTAAAATTGGCATGCACCAGATGTACTTTTCCGATCCAATCTATTTCCTGCATGATCTGCATATGTGAAAGCAATTATCTTAAACCCCGAATCCTTTGGATACCAAAGGCCCAAATTTCATGTGCCTTTGAGATACCGAAGGATCCGCGTAACAACAATAAGGTGAGATTCTTTAGGATTTTCTTGAAAACGAGCACATAAAGATGTTGCGAACATTATATCTGGTCTACTAGCCGTGAGATATAACAAAGAACCAATCATACTACGGTAAAGCCTTTGATCAACTGATTTTTCTGCTAAATCAGCATCCAAAAGTCTATCAGTAGCCATTGGTGTTTTCATGATGGAGGTGGAATTTAAATCAAATTTCTTGAGCATGTCATTTACATATTTAGATTGATTTATAAAAATGCCCTCTTTTGATTGTGTTACTTGTAAACCAATGAAAAACTTTAATTCCCCCATCATTCTCATTTGAAAACGAGTTTTCATGACATTTTCAAAATCAACACACATCTCAGGATTTGTAGAACAAAAGATAATGTGATCAACATAAATCTGTACTAATATCAAATCATCACCTTTCTCCTTAAGAAAAAGAGTTGTGTCGATGGTACCTTTGGTGAAACCGGATTCAAGTAGGTGTATTGTTAGAGTTTCATACCATGCTCTTGGAGCTTGTTTGAGTCCATAGAGAGCTTTGTCCAAGACATAGACATGGTTTGGAAACTTCGGATCTATAAAGCCTTTGGGCTGACTCACATAGACCTCTTCATGAAGAACTCTGTTGAGAAATGAATATTATACATCCCTCTGGAATACCTTCAGGTTCTTGTGAGCTGCGTATGCTAAAAATATCCGAATCACTTTGATCCTTGCCACTGGTGTGTAGGTCTCATCATAGTCTATACCTTCTCGTTGGTTGTAACCCTTTGCGACAAGGCGAGCTTTATTTCTAACAATAATACCTGCTTCATCCTTCTTATTCCTAAAGACCCATTTTGTTCCGATTATGGTCTTATCCTTAGGACGCTTCACCAAACGCCATACTTTGTTGCGCTTGAATTCATTCAACTCTTCTTGCATCGCATTAATCCAATCTGGATCTTCAAATGCCTCAGATGCTTTCTTGGGTTCAATTGAGCTCAGAAAGTTTACATACAAACACTCGTTTGATGTAGGAGATCTAGTCTTAACACCATCTTTGATGTCACCAATTATGTTTTCGGGTGGATGTGCCTTTGTCCACTTTAGTGTACTTGGGAGAGTTTGTAGATCAACTCGAGTATTTGACTCATCGTTTTCATCTAAAACAGCAACTATGTCTTCACTTGATTCTGTTGAAGGTAATGTAGTTGGTACCGGTGATTCAACTTCAGGTGCTTGAGGTTCAGGCGTAGAATCATTTGAGGTAGTTTCAGAAACTAGATCATTGCTTTGAATCACTGGTTCAGAAACTGTAACTGGTGTAGATTCAGTTGGATTTATGTATGTGGCACCTGATGTTGTAGCACCAACCTCTTCAGAAGGACCAGGCATATCAGCACTTGTCTGTCGTGTGATTGCATTTATGGACGTAGATGGTGGTTCCATATCTGCACAAATGTCCATAAAAGCATCAAAGAAAAGTAAATCATTATCAGAATTATTATTTTTATCTGAAACAGAATTAATTGACTGTTGTAGCTCAGGTTCTGCTCCTTGTTGAGTAGAAGCTTGCGGTTATAGTCCGAGTCCTGAACTGATTTGTCCAGGAGTCAATGTGACATTTTCATCAAAGGTTACATTGATGCTTTCAGTGCGGATTTTGTCCTATTGAGGTAGATCCGGTATGCCTTAGAAGTCAAGGAATATCCAATGAAGACACCTTCGTCAGCCTTTGTTTGAAACTTTGTTAATGTTTGTCTATCTTTTAGCACAAAACACCTGCATCCAAATACACACAAAAAAATTATATTAGGCTTTCAATTATTAATGATTTCATATGCAGTTTTATTCAAACGCTTGTTAGTTATAGTCTTGTTTTGAGTGAAACAAGCCGTTGAAACTGCTTCCGCCCAAAGACTTGGTGGAAGTCCAGAATACGCCAACATAGTGTGAGCCGCTTCTACAAGCGTTCTGTTCTTTCGTTCAACGACTCCGTTTTGTTGAGGAGTCATCGGTGCAGAAAAATTATGAGAAATCCCGACTGAATCAAGAAATGATTGTAGAGTAGCATTCTTGAATTCTGTGTCGTTATCGCTCCATATCTTTTGCACAGAACGTTGCAGAAGAACTTGTATTTTCTTGATGAACGTTATGATCAGATCCGGCGCTTCTGACTTTAAACGAAGAAATTCCAGCAAAGTATATCGTGAGTACTCGTCAATCATAAACAAAATGTACTTTTTGCCTCCCATTGACTGAGTTCTCATAGGTCCACATAGATCCATATGAATAAACTCTAGACAGTTAGTGCAGTTGAACTGAGTCTTGGGCTTGTGAGACACATGTTTCATTTTGCCCATTTCACAAGCTGTACATACATAAACTATGTCGATCATTAGTTATGGCAATCCTAACACCAGTCCGTTACCTCTTAGCTTATTAATATCTCTGAAATTCTGATGAGACAACCTTCTATGCCACAACCAACATTCTTATATAGAGGCTTTTGAAACGAGACATACTTGTTTCGAAGCAACTAGAGTCGTAAAATCGGTTATGTAGAGACTGCCGCATCTATTTGCCTTGAAGATCTCCGAGCCATTTGGATCCACGATACGACAAAACTTTTTTTTTAATTTATATTACAATCCTTGTCGCAAAACTGACTGATACTGAATAAGTTGTGTCCTAGACCCTCCACATACAAGACCTTTTCAATTGAAATCGTGTCATTTTTCAACGTTCCGTAACCTCTGATATAGCCTTTTGTATTATTTCCAAAACCAACTAATCGGCCAGGATGTACCGTAAAATCATGCAGTAAATGCTTGTACCCTGTCATGTGTCTCGATGCTCCGTAATCTATGACCCACACATGACAGTCCTGAAATACAGATTATCTCATTTTAGGTACCCATATCAGTATGGGTCCTTTCTTCTTAGTACAAATCAGTTTATTTATTTCAGTTGTAGAACCATGAGTTTTTCCTTTAAAACTTAGTTCTGGTTGTGAAGTTGGTTTGTTAATTTGATCTTTAGGAACCCATTTCCAAACCATACTCACATCAACTGATTTTATTTCTTTCTTCTTTGTTTTCTTTTTAAGACCAAAACCAAACATTCTAGCTGAATGATTAGCTGAAGATTTTGATGAGGATTTGGAAGTATTAACACTTTTTGTCTTTTTATCCTTAGAAACTTTGTGATTTAGCAAGAAATAGTTGTCCCAACAATGAGCACAATGTATTCGTCGTTTTGCTTGTGTCAACAATTTAAAAGCTGAAATTTCGGAAGTTTTATTGACACCAGCTTTGTAACCATTACAAGAATGAGTACAATTTGCCTTATTGAATTGAATACATTTATCATAATTGAAACTTCTATTTTTACTAGAATCACTCTGTTTCTTCAGATCCAAGAACTTTTCTTCATCCACTTCTGAAAATGAAGAGGAGGGAGTGTTAGAACATTTAATGTTAGGAGAATCACTTGAATAAAATTCCGATTTAGTACCCGATGATTCCCCTTTTTCATAAACGCTATATGGTTTTTCATTTGTGTCAGAACTTGATTCAAATAAGAAACACACAAATGATGGTTTTTCAGTTAAGATTGATTCTTTTGGTTCAAAGTTGATTTCTTTGACAGAACTTTTGGCTTTAGCATCAACTGAACTTGAAGATTTATTTTGATCTTTGCATTTACATTGATTTGAAGAATTTTCTTTTGCATTTGAATCCTTAGATTTCGTGATAAACCCAGAATTTAGCAATGTAATGTTGAGAGAATCTAGAGAGCAAATGTGTCATCCATATATTGATCAATGAGTACAAAATGACAAATGCTACAAGTGTTCTAGATTGTTTTCTAACTATTGAACTAGACAAGCCTATTTATACCCATAACATACAAGGTATAAAGGCATTATGAACTAATACAGTACATTGACTTTACAGTAAATCTTGAATACAATAATGCTCTAACAATCTCCCCCTTTGGATTCAAGATTTAAAAAATATGACAGCAGTCTTCAACTCTTTGTAAAGTCAATCTTCTCCAACAGACACTCTATCAAACCATCTTTAAGTCTTGTACATGAAAAACCGATCTTTGCAGCTTTATCAGTCTTTGACAAACAGTAACTTCTCGTATCCTTCATATTAATTTTCTCATATTAAAAGGATCCGAAACCATCAATTTGAATGTAGGCAGATCCGAAACCATATCAATTCGGATCACATGGAATCCGAAACCATCAATTCGGATGTAAGAGGATACGAAACCATCAGATCTCGGACCAAGAAGGATGCGAAATCATAGAATTCGTATCATGTAGATGCGAAACCAACGGATGTCGGATCAAGTTGAATACGAAACCATGGAAGTCGTATCAATAAGGATACGAAACCATGAGGATTCCTACCAAGGCAAGTGCGAAACCATACTAATTAAGAACAGTTGGATGCGAAACCATGTCGATTCGGATGAAGTTGAATACGAAACCATAGGAATTCGTATCAAGTTGAATGCGAAACCATCAGAATTTGAATCAGAAGGATAGAAGGATGCGAAATCATCTATATTGTTGAACGTTTAGGTGTAAGCACATTCCGAAACGCTCAGAACTAAGATAACCAAATTCAGCAACATTTCAGACTTCACATGATCCGAAAACTTCAACTTTGAGCAATCCAAATCCATATATGAGTGATTCGAAAACACCTGTCTTTCACAATGTAAAGTCAATCTTCTTCAAAAACTATCTTCATCTCTTTGACCTTGAATTGTCTTCGACATGAAATTGAATTAAACATTTCTCCTCCTTTTTTGATGAAAGTGAGCATCATGATCATCAAAAACCTTTTTCAATTTCAGTCGCATCTCTGAGTATTACTAACAATCTCCTCCTTAATGAATAACCTTGCTCCCCCTCAAAATAAGAATTCTGGAGTAATTTGTTTTCTCCCCCTGAAAGTATGCATATATTTCATTAAAAATATTCATATCAAATACAGTGCATTAATGAAAACATTTATACAAGGAATATAAAATACATTGAACCACATTTTATAACTACTAACATTTGATCATTTGAAAACTTTACAAAAGACATCCAACTTAATGAAGTATACCAGATTTTTCAATCAAATGAAATCAAATGCATGTGTTTGGATTCAAATACAAGACATCATTGCATATTAAGTTAAAAATGTTCAGTTTCAACCCCTTTATTAAATCTATTTGGTGTGCTAGCATGCAAAATATGATCAGCTACAAGCATATGCAATTCTAAAACATATAAGAATACTTTGCTCTACTCACACTATTTGTCCAAAATCAGGATTTTCACAAATTTACAGGTTTATCGCGACTTTGTATTTTCCCCAAGTGTCAAGAGATGTGTGCTCATTGGCATCTTTTCTTTTGTGCTCATTGGCATCTTTTGATTTTGTGCACATTGGCATCTTTTAATTTTGTGCTCATTGGCATCTTTTAATTTTGTGCTCATTGGCATCTTTTAATATTGTGCACATTGGCATCTTTTAATCTTGTGCACATTGGCATCTTTTAATCAAAAAGTTTAGTAAGAATAAGATACACCGTTAAACATGACTTTCTATCTGGTTCTATAGCAGGATTTGGGTTAGCAGATCCCAGACCAGTTGGCCTTAGGTGCTAGGTGTCAAGCACCCCTTAGAACTTAATTTCCCAAACCAGAAAGGCCACATCGATATATCTTAAACCCATTTGTACCAGTAGAACATGGCTTTCTATCTGGTTCTATAGCAGGATTTGGGTCAGCCGATCCCAGACCAGTTGGTCTTAGGGACTAGGTGTCTAGCACCCCTTAGGACTTACTCTCCCAAACCAGAAAGGCCACAGGTACAAACTTTCAAACTAAATGATATTTATTTGTTTATTTGATGCATCACACTCACTTGGTTCTAAAAACATAATGCTTCCCCCATATTTTCGTTTCCATCCATCACTCAGACATTTAGGCTTTTTTGAGCGTTATATTCTATATAAGTTCAGATTTACATATTTTCGAGCATTCAACATAATTTCATTCATGTTTTGCTGACCTTTCGATTTATTTCAGAAGTGAAGGTTGAAACAAATGCAACTCAGATAATACAAAAACACTTGTAAAATCACCTTTGACACACATTTCATTCATTGAATGAAAATTGAAAAAAAATTCACTTCATTGAATTAAATTGTGAAGGTTCAAACATTCAAAGCAGTAGAAATAAAACATAATGCAATGTTACCTTTCACCACTTGTTCCTTGAAACATAAAGATGTGACAGTTAAGGATATCACCTGAGTAGTATGAGTTCTAAACTGATTTGTTTAGAAGTCTTAGACTTTGAAGTACGGGTCCTGAACTGAATTGTTCAGAAGCCATAGTCGTTGAAGCACGGGTTTTGAACTGATATGTTCAAAATCCAAAAACGTTGAAGCACGGGTCCTGAACTGATGTATTCAGAAACCAATAATTTTGCTCTCCCTTAGTGGCACAAGTACTCTTCTTAAAAAAAATTCACCGCTTCTCTTCTGTTTTCAGTCATGTGTATGGTATATATATTTCCAAATCAGCACAACACATGATGAACCTGCAAAACAGATTAAACAGATTTTGGTACCCAACGGGACTTGGGTCCTTGTGTGTTAGGTTTAGATTTCTTAAAAGGAATATTGTAAGTACCGTACCAATAAGAAGTATAATCTTTATGTACAAAATCATTTGATCCACAGTATGAACAACAAATTTTCTTATGTGCTAACCTGACTAATTGATTTACAGAGTAAACTAAATCAGGTTTGAAAAAAGATTTACCTTAAAATGTATTGCTCCTCTTGGCATTTGAAGTGGGAACCTTTGATTTTGGCACTTCTTTCTTCGGAGCCGTTGTGCCTTTGACTCACCATTCCATCTTCACCTTTTTTAAGACTGGAACTTCTTTAGGTTTGGAAGTATTAACTATAGGCACATTTGTTTTGTTATCTGATTTATCAAGCAGAGGATTATAGAATAGATTTGTTGAACGAATCTGATCTTTTGAGAAATATGTTAATCTATTATATTGTTTAGAAAGAATGTTTTTAAAATTTGAACTTGAAGCAGTTTTAAAAGAACATTCAGAATCATTTGAATCAATAAATGGAGTCAGAAAGATAGAATTATGACTGGTCTGCTTTGAGACATCAAATTTAAAAATGACATCTTCAAGTTCTTTAACTTTGTTTGTCAAAACATTGTTCTCTTTAAAAATTAGATCAAATTTCTTTTGGATATCAGATTTGATCAACTGATCCTTCATAATATCAGCTGATAAACCAGATAATCTTTTGGTAAGATTAAGAATCGCATCTTCAAAATATTCGCGTTCCGATTCAAAATCTTTTTCCAAAAACTTTCTTTTATCAGTAATCTCTTTGAAAATTTCCATATTTTTCTTTTTAAGGGTTTTACTTTCCTTTTCAAAGAGATTTTTCTTTTCCGCAAAATCTTTTCTTTCTTTTTCCAAAAATTTTTCTAAATCAGAGATTTTTAAGAAAAGTTCAGAACTTTTAATCTCAAAAGATTTTCGTTCAGTTTCAAATTTAGCTCTTTCTTTTCGAGCATGTCTTTTTCTAAAAATAAAACTTTCTCAAGGTCCGAAACTTGTTTTGAAAGTTTTATACATTTCAGCTCATTTAGTTCCTTTTCTTTAAGAACTTTCTTTGAAGAAAGAGACTCTCTTTCACGTTCAGAAAGCTTTTTCTTCAAATCAACATTTTCATCTTCAAATGTTATTCTTTTCTCTTGAACTTCTTTTAATTGCCCTCTAAGATATGAGTTCTCCTTCTCTCTCTTGTCTTCAACACTCTTCAGATCAGCATTTTCCTTTTGAAGGATTGTTATTTTCTCTTGATGTTTCTTGATTTGATCGTGCAAACTCGAGTTGTCTCTCTTTGCTTCAAGATCTGCAATATAAACGTCAAGATCAATAACTCTTTTAATAAGTCTATCATTTGAAGAAGAAATGACTAAAATTTGTCTCTTCAGATTAGCATTTTCTTCCTCCAATGCTTTATTTAAAATAGGAAATGAAGGATATGAAGTATTAGGTTTAATAAAAGTTTTCTTCAAATCTTCACCACTGGATTTAACAATAGTTTGCTTCAAACTCATTTCTCTATTTGGAATTGCTAGATGTTGATCTTTCAGAAAATCAAGCAGAAAGTGTATAAAATACACTATTGAAAAAAAAAATTATATAAATTTTTTTCTTGAAAAGCTCTTAAAGTGTATGAAAAACACTATAGAAAAAATTTCAGAATAATTTTTTTTCTCAAAATACTCTTTTTTTTAATCAACACGAATTCGGATCAAGAAGGATTCGAAATCAATGGATTCGGACCAAGAAGGGTTCGAAACCAATGGATTCGGACCAAGAAGGGTTCGAAATCAACAGATTTCGGACCAAGAAGGGTTCGAAACCAATGGATTCGGACCAAGAAGGGTTCGAAACCAACAGATTTCGGACCAAGAAGGGTTCGAAACCAATGGATTCGGACCAAGAAGGGTTCGAAACCAACAGATTTCGAATGTATAAAGATCCGAAACCAAAACTTAAACAAATTTCACTTCTCTTTGTGATCCTAAACCAAGCAACAGTAAACAATGAAGGATCCGAAACCAACAGTAAATGATGAATGATTCGAAACCAACTGTAATTGAAGAAGGATCCGAAACCATCTATGAATGGTCCGAAACCATCAAGAACAATCCCGAAACCTTCACTTCGAACTCGAAAATCACTAATTCAGCCATAACTTCTTCGATTCTTGATCAATTGATATGAAACTTGCACAGATTTGTTCGAAATTTGAATCCACACACTTTCTTAGTTGATCACAAATCCTAATTCGATCAATTTAATCGAATTAAGATCCAAAACAGTAGAATAGGGTTTTCGAACAAACTTTGTAAAAATGATCAAAATCGATGTCATTCTTGTGGAATTTGGTAGAAATCCAAGAATTAAAGATGACCAGGGACTAAAAACGAGTTCAGTAGTGTCAAGAATCAATCAAAAAGATCAAAAATGGCAGAAAAGATGAAATCTGGATGAATAGTAATCGAAGAAGGGTCAGAAATCTCGATGAACACTAATCTATGAAGGATCTGAAATCTTCAGCTTCAGTGTAAAAAATCTTCAATTTGTTCTTTGATCTTCTTGAATTTTCTGTTTAGCTCTGATACCAATTGATAAACCCAAAATTTAGCAATGTAATGTTGAGAGAATCTAGAGAGCAAATGTGTCATCCATATATTGATCAATGAGTACAAAATGACAAATGCTACAAGTGTTCTAGATTGTTTTCTAACTATTGAACTAGATAAGCCTATTTATACCCATAACATACAAGGTATAAAGGCATTATGAACTAATACAGTACATTGACTTTATAGTAAATCTTGAATACAATAATGCTCTAACATTTCGACAATTCAAATATTTGAGATTCAAGACGTCGAATCTCAATCTGAAGATCAAGATTGACTTTTAGACTATGATCCAAATCCATCCCAATATTTTCATTATCATCCTTTAATTTTTCAAATTGCAACAATTTTAAATTAGAGATTTGATTTTCTAAATCAACAATTTTAATCAATGCAGAATCAAGATCAGGAAATTCAGAATTAGTCTCATGAACACACTCCTTTTTAACAGAATCTTCTTGTATTTCAGACTTCTTTTCATCAAAAGATTCAGATTTGTCCGATATAGGTTCTTCATCTTTAACATTTGAATTGTTAACCTCAGATTCTTTTGAAAATAATAAATTGAACTCAGTTAATTCAACCTTTTTGGTTTTATAACTAGAATTCAATTCATCATATTTAAAATTTGTTGTATTGAATCTTGGTTTTTCTTCTGAACCTTTCTCTTTCTAATCTTTCTCTTTTTCAGAAATCGGAGTTGAAATTGTTTCAGATTTTGTAAAAACTTATAATATTGGAGGTATTTCTTTTGAAATATTTTCTATTAAACCTTCACCCAATTATTCAAGAGTATATAAATTTTTGAGTGCTTTCTTCAATACCTCAACATCAGAGAGACTTAGCCCCATTTTTGGATTATAAAATCTTGTATCTTTTGGGTTGCTAGTCAACAATTTCAGAGTTTGTTCAGTTTGACCTCCTTTGAAGTTCAAATCTTCTAGTTGCTTTATTTTAGCATAAGCTTCAGTTCTTTCATCGGAAATAACTTTGAGTTTAAATTTTAAATCAATGTTTTCATCACTAATCACTCTCATCTCCTTTTTCAATTCAGAAAGTTTTGATTCAGGTTCCAGATTTTTAGTCTTAATAACTTCTTTCTCCTTTTCTCTATCCTCCGCTAGACATTTGTTAAGAAGTGCTTCGTCTTGATATCTTAATAAGGAACTTTTTTCAAGATTGAAATTCTTTTGCATTTTGTCAAATTCCTTTTTCATTTTGTTTAGTTCCGATATCAAGTTCAGCATTTATTCACTTTCAGAATATTCAGATTGAGCATCATTATCAACAGAATTATCAGAAAAGTTTGAAAGAGATTGTACCTCAGATTCCTAATCCTCTTCATCAATGTTGGCCATTAAGCTAGACTTTACATCAGTAAAGTGAGCTTCCTCTTCATCCGACGAGTCTTTCAACCAAATTTCTTCTTCGGCTAACATCACTTTTCACTTTCTTTAGCCTTCACAAGTTGTGCTTTTCTTTGGTAGTACTCATAGTTTTTGACCTTTTTGTGCTTGCAATCAGGAGCAAAGTGACCAGGTTTTCCACAATGAAAGCAATTTTTGTCATCTCTTTCTTTCTTCTCTTCTTTCTCTTTTCTCTCTTCTTTTTCATCCTCTTTCTCCTCTTTCTCTTCTCTTGTACTTATCAGCCTTGTAGTACTTAGGTTTTCTCTTTGAGTAGGACTTTTTTCTTCCAAACCTTTTGTGGAACTTGTTAGTAAGCAAGGGCAACCTTTCTCCAAACTCAGATATATCATCTCGAGAACTCTCATCTTCATGTTCATCCGAACTCTTTACTTGCTTGCCGAAATCAGAGATCAGTGCTTTAGGTTTAACTTCTCCAATCTTTTTATGTTCACTTAACAATGCTAAGGATTCTTCCATATTTTTATTCTTGTCTTTCAACTCTTTCACTTTATCCTCATGCTGACTGAGAATACTGTAGATGTCACTTAACTTTTCTTCATCCATATCTCTGGACATCTGAAGTTGAACTGAAAACGAATCCCATTCTGGAAGAAGGTTCTTTACAAACTTGTAATTGATCTCCGATTCGGACTTTTCAACACCATTTTGCCTCAAATCATTCAAGATAATGTTGAATCTATTGTAAGATTCCTTCAAAGATTCTATGTCCCTTGCCTTGAACCCTTCGTAAGCATTAATGCTTTGGTTCCTCTTGGTTCTAAGGGATTTATGCGACCGTTCCAACTGTCTTTCAAGCTCATCCCAGATTTCTTTTGCCGAATCCCGACTATCTACCCGGTTGTAGATATCGTTTGGGATTGCCATAGTCAAGTATGTTAGAGATTGTTCATCAATTGCCATCAACTCCTTGTCATTTTCATTAAAGTACTGATAATCTATGTAAATTCTCCTTGGCGGGATGTAAGGAGTTGTAGCCGTAGCTGGAATTGGATCAGTCTCAGTATATGGTCTGTGAGGTCCATTGGTGACTGACTTCATTAAATCCCGGTTCTAATTATTTAGAAACTGAGTCATCCTCTTCTTTCATTGAGGACACTCATCCATTTGGAGAACTGGAGGTTTCGATTTGGATCCCATACTGAGTAGATCTCTAGACATCTTTACAGTTTACTAGATTATGGATCTTTCAGAAAATCAAACAGAGTGTATGAAATACGCTTGGAAAACTTGAAAATTTTCTTGTTTTGACACACTTCTCGCAACACACTAAGTTTGAGAACTTCTCGCAACAGCATTGATGCGAGTTCTGTACTTCTCGCAACAGTCTTGATACGAGTTATGTACTTCTAGCAACAACCTTGATGCGAGTTTTGTACTTCTCGCAACAGTCTTGATACGAACTCTTTACTACTCGCAACAACCTTGATACGAGATCTATCCTTCTCGCAACAAACGGAATGCGAGTTCTTTACTTCTCTTATCTAACAGATACGAGTTCTTTACAACTCGCAATAAACTTGATGCGAGTTCTTTTCTACTTGCAATCAACTGAATGCGAATTCTTCACAACTCGCAACAAACTTAATACGAATTTCCAACTTCTCGTATTGGACCAATGCGAGTTCTTCACTTATCAGATCTTGCGAGTTCTTCACCGAAAATCACAATTTTATCCATAAAATCATCAATTCTTGATCAATTTTAATGAAACTTTGCAGATTGGTTCGAAAACTGATTACGAATACTTTTGTAGTTATCTCAAACTTCTAATTCTTTCAAAATAACAAAATTCGATCAAGAAACAGTGAAGTGAACTTTTTCGAACAAAAAACTGTAAAATCCTCAAAGTCTTGTAATCTGGACAGAATTAGGTGAAATTCTCTGAATCAAATGTGTTTTGGATGATAAAACGAGTACTATGAACACAAATTTCGATCCTAATTGTCCAAAATGAAGAAATTCGAAAAATCTTGATGAACAGTATGCGAGTTCTTCCAAAAATCCAAGAAATCTTTCAAAAATCCATCTAGAATATGTCTGAATCTTCATTCTGAGCTCTGATACCAAATGTAAATCCCAAATCTAGTTTAAGCAATCAAAGTATGAGATAGAATCTAGTGAGAGAAAGTGGTTGTCATCCATATATTCTCAAAGTAGTAAAATGACAATGTTACAAAATGTAAGGAAGGGACTTTCTTTATATAGTAGGGCCATGACACTCCCAAGCCTCTACTAGAAAGTCAACATACAAAGTAATAAAGTCAACATGACTTGATAACTACAATTGAGTACCCTAACAAAAACAATAAAAACAATTTTACAGTTTTGTTAGCATAAAATTTGATCAGTTGCGCGATGTCGAACACTAGTTATCGAATAAACTTGGACTTCTTTAAGTAAATATTGTTGTAAAAGGTAGCGGGTTATTAGAATATTATGAGGGTCAATATTGTTGTCAAAATTGTTACAAATATCTATACATGAAAATTTGACTTTGATTAGGAGCGAATATTATTATCTCCAGCGTTATCTTAGAGAAACTGTTTCGAATATCAATCAACCCTCGACTTCATTTATGTCCTCTTACTCGTCAAGGCCAGGAAATCCCATCTCATTAGGGATGGGTAGAAATGGGCAAACTAGGTAACCGGTTATAACATGCCTGGTTAAAGTTACTAGTGCCGGTAACTAGTTAAGTCAATCATTGGTCCAAGTTATAACCGGTTATTGCTTTGGAATATAAGGACCGATGGTGCAACACCCTTAAAAATAGGGGTAAACAAAAACTTCCATAAACATGGAAATGTGGTATGTATTGCCAAAGCACGAGCCTCCTAAAAATGGGGAAAATAATAAACACGTATTTAATTACAAGTTTGTAATTTAATAGAAATAAACGACACAAACAAGATTACAAAAATGGTGTCATCTCTACTCCAACAATATTCTTCAACAAATTTGTGTCCCAAAAGTATCCCCCTTAAGCTCACACATGATCCGTCTAAACCTTTTTAGAGACGGAGCCGCTAGCACATGAGATACACGTCGAAATAAAACAAGCGTTAAGCCAAAAAGCCTAGTGAGTTGGAACAATTAATGATAAGCAATAATAATGCATATATATAAATATTTCCATTATTAAGCAATTTCCATATTTGGAGTCAACGAGAGAGAGACCCATAACACCAATCAAGTTCCACCTAAAGAGCCGAGATACCTTAGTGTCAACTACCATGAGTGACAACAAAAAGGCTCTGCACATCCGAGGGTTACGACTAAGGCAATTCCCCGAATGGCGGAGGTGTAGGCACCTACCCGCACTGTGACACCCAAAACTATGACCTCCTAGTGTTGACTTGACTTGGTTCATCCAATATTCCAATTAGGCCGAAAAGGCGCTTCAATTCCATGTGAAGTGTAAACAACACCATTATAGGCAATTTGTGATTTAATCACTACATGCATCATCAGAAGAATTTAACATAATAATCCAAATATTTCCAATTTAGCCAATTAGGCTTATAATCCTACATAAACGAACTCTATGTCATAAAGTTATATTTTTAATACATAGGAGCACAATAATATGATCCACCATCATTTAATCAACATATATGCATTTTATGGGGTCAAGTCTCCAAGTTAGGTCAAACCCTAAAATGTGAGTATTTCATAAAAATTTAGACACCAATAAGATGGCACAACAAAGTCAGAAGCCCATGGAACATCTTTTAAGCCCGATTTTAGGATTATTCACCCATTTCACAACCTTCCCTTCATTCTCTCTTGGAAACTTTGGCAGTTTGGGGACATTTTTAGAGCAAATGAAGAGGAGAACCTTAGAGATTGAAGGTTTATGGTGGATGGTTTCAAGATTGTTGTAGAGGTAAGTTTTGGTTTTTTGAGTTATATTTAGGGGTTTTGTATGAATATTGTAAACATATTTGTTACATTTATAGGCTTGGTATGACCTAAATAATGTTACTAGCTGATGTTTGCTTGTTGATCTCAAGTCTACATGTTAACTTAAGATTTTAGTTTGGAATCTAGGTTTAACTTGCAAGGTGAATTTAAGTTGTTTTGAGAAAAGTATATACATGACGATGTATTGAAGTGTAACACCCGGAATTTTCAAGTAAGGTAACTCGCTACCCTTAGAACTCGGTTGGAACTTTTTAGATGAACCTTGTAAGCGCGAGTTTATTGAATGCATGAGGTCTAGTAACTTTTTAGCATGCTTTATTGTCTGGATTAGAGTTGGGGACTTATCGATTCAGATCACGAGTTGTTCACGAGGGTGACACCTCCGGAGAGTATGACGGGAGAGAGTTCCCAGATGTCAATCTTGCACGACAAGGTCGCGGGCAAGTCGGGGCTTGCGGTACCGATCAAGCGAGTATGCCTGGCGATTATGCCACAGTAATACTCGCGGGGTCACAATCACGACCTGAAGCTGAGTCTCGGTACATCCGTGGCGAGAGTGACATGCGAGATTGCCCATGTCACTCTCACATGGCATTGTTGCCAGCGAGCAGGTTGGGATTAAATGGGGCAGACTCGTTTTTTGAGGGGGAGACTTCATTTTCCAAGTTCTAAGGCACGATTTTTCCCTCTCTCTTGGGCGATTTTCAGACCTCTCAACTCCGTCCTCATTTACTCTTCAACCACAAACCTTAGTTGCATTTAATACCTTACACCTAGGGTTTCTACTACCATTTATTGCAAGGATTCAAGAGATCTTCAAGCCTCAAGAGCTAGAGCTTCAAGTCCTTCTCCCAACTTTTAGGGTTTTCATCTAAAACCAGGGTTTTCTTCTACAAAACCTCTAGGTGAGTTTCTTATCACTAATTTATTATTTAAATGTTCTCTATGTGATTAAATCTTGAGTGTTTATAAATTTGGGGTTTTGACCTAAAACTAAGGTCTGATGGATTAGGGTCAAACTTGATTTTCTACACACTTACCATTCCATTATCGATCTTATACCCACACACACACACACACACACACACACACACACACACATATATATATATATATATATATATATATATATATATATATATATATATATATATATATATATATATATATATATAGAGAGAGAGAGAGAGAGAGAGAGAGGTGGGTTCAAACGAGGAGCGTAACAATTTAAGAAAACGCGAGGAGCACCGCCCATGTACAAAATCACATGTGATTCACAACACAAACCGCGGGACAAACCGCGCGCTTTACATTTGTTAATCACATATGATTTTGTTGTGAATCACATGTGATTTTGTACATGGGCGGTGCTCCTCGCGTTTCTCGTAAATTGTTACGCTCCTCGTTTGAACCTTTCTCTCTCTCTCTCTCTATATATATATATATAAATATATATATATATATATATATATATATATATATATATATATATATATATATATATATATATATAGGGAAAGGTTCAATAGAGAAGTGCAAATACTTAGAGAAATAGAGAAGTAAAAAACACGGGACCGTTCATATATAAACAGTCATATATGAACGTTCATAAATGAACGTTCATATAACAGTCATATCTGAACGTTCATATGAACGTTCATATATGAACATTCATATATGACTGTTTATATATGAACGGTCCCGTGTTTTTTTACTTCTCTATTTCTCTAAATATTTGCACTTCTCTATTGAACCTAAGGCTATATATATATATATATATATATATACTAGGTTTGAACCGTGTATTACACGGGGTAATTTAAAAAAATTAAATCATGCCAGAAAACTTATCTTACAGATATGAACGATCATCGAAAGTACGATGCTACTTTTCCAAGCTTTTTTCCCTTCAGAGTTGTTTTTTTGCAGCTGGTTACAAAATGTCATTGTTTTAGACAGTTTTCACAAATGATGTTTTGCAAAAAAATAAATAAATAAATATTAAGAATTTATAAAACAAAATTTATAATAGAACGTAAATGAAATAATGGAAAAGTACATAGTTAAAATATTAATAAAATAAGAACCACGTATCATAAATTACCAAATACTTCTTTATATACAACATTCTTTGTTCTATTGCTAATTATACCTTCATCATCTATAATTAATATATTTAAACCTTGCATACTTTTTATTCTAGATAAAGCAACATACAACTGACCATGGGTGAAGATTGGTTGTCTCAGAAACAAACCAACCTTCGATAATGACTGTTCGTGGTTTTTATTTATGGTAATGGCAAAACATACAGCAATTGGAACTCATATTTTTGAAAAAGGTTCGAACTCATAATCCAAAAATCAATTGATAAGTGATCTTTTTTGTCCAAGTAATTAAATCTCTTATGATAATTCTAAGAGTATTTCGTTGACAGAATGGAATTTGATAGAATTGTAATTCGTGGAAGGAATTCGACTTTGAAGTAAAAATTGATATGAAATTGCAAAAAGAAAATCACGACAATTTAGTGATTATTTGTATCAAATCTCATACTAATTTCAACAAATCTCATACTAATCACGACACATTAATTCGTATATATTTATGATATTTAATAATATAATTAAATCCAAAAATATTTAATATTGAGCTCATTTCGAAGGTATTGACGAAACGATTACAATGGTATAATTTGTAAAAAATAGAAATGTTTTTTTTAATGCATTTTAGTTCATATACATTATTTATGTTTATATGATAAGAGTCTAAAATGAAAAATAAAAAAGTAAGAGATTAAAAGTAACTACATACCTAATTATGAGGGTAGTAAATGTAACGTATAAATTAAAAAAATTAAATTAAAAAGAGATTTAAGGAGGAGTGAATGTGGGTGTGCTAATTGAACTTATAATGTAAACTGCGTCCAAATACATTTTTAGGCGGGAAAATACTAAAGTCGGCTCACCAGAAGACGACATGTGGCATGCTAGTTACTTATTTATTATATGTATAGATATATATATATATATATATATATATATATATATATATATATATTTATATATATGGATGGGTTCAAATGAAAACTCACTTTTCATTGTGCACGTGAGGACGAATCTTAACCATTGATCAAAATTTAGAAAACTAATCAATATTTGACTTTTTATTTTATCTTTTAATTAAAAAAAATTTACCTCCTTAAAGTTTAAAATATATTCTCTTAAAAATTACTAATATTTTAATCAAATAAATTACATCAAAAAAACGAAAATTTCATGATATTCGATATGACATCCATCTCGATATAGTTTGTTTTCTTCATTTTAGCCGCTTTTTACGTGAAATGCTATATATGTGTTATATTCATTATGAATATGCACGTCCCCCGGGTGTCCATATTCAGTATGAATAACAAAGGTGAACGTTCATTCACTATTCATGATAAATAATACAATATTCAAGATGGATAATACACGAATTCATGATTCATGTATTATTCATCATGAATCGTGTTTTATTCACCCTGAATGTTGCATTATTCATCCCGAATGATGATGAATAATATATGAATGACACGTGAAGGTGTCGACACATGACGCACCCTCTTTTGTTTTCTGATTCACAACCGAAACTTGGTTTTATTCTTTATGAATGTGGATGCACATCCCTGGGTGTCCACATTCATTACGATTAACAAAGGTGAACGTTCATTCACTATTCATGATGAATAATAAACTATTAAGGATGAATTATACAACATTCAGGATGAATAATAGTCGAATTCATGAATCGTGTATTATTCACCCTGAATGATGTATTATTCATCATGAACAATACATTATTCATGATGAATAATACATGAATGACCCATGAAGGTGTGGAGACGTGGCGTGCTCTCGTTCATTCCCCTGTTCACAACTGAAAATCGATAGGTTCTCGATTCGTCTTGATGGGTCTTGGGTTACGGTGATAAAGAACTCGATGCCTTACGCCGTTGAAAAATGTGTTGAAGAAGGCGATGTCGAGTTCCGGACTTACGGTGTCGGTAGACACTTGAACGTTCATAAAGATTCCTAATGAATATAACACATATATAACATCTCACGTAAAAACGGTTAAAGCGACAAAAAACTATATCGAGATGGATGTCATATCGAAAAGCACGAAATTCTCGTTTTTTATGTAATTTGTTTAATTAAAATATTAGTAATTTTTTAAGATAGTTTATTTTAAACTTTAAGGTGGTAAAAGTTTTTAATTAAAAAAGAAAATAAAAAGTCAAATATTGTAGGTGTGAGTTTATATTTTCTTTCTTTTTTACCCCTAATCACCTTAATTAATAATTTTAGTTAAAAACCCCATTTAATATGAGTTGTGGAATCAATAGAGATGGAGGGCCGAGATTTGTCCTCACATGCACAATGAAAATTGAGTTTTTATTTGAATTTTTCTCTCTCCCTCTCGCTCTATCTCTCTATGGGTGTGTATATATATATATATATATCCATGTTTTGATTAAAATGCTTGGACATGTAATTTTAACCCAAAATGAGGATACGGAGCATGTTTCATTTCTTTTGTATGTGAAATATGAGTTTTTGGCAAACACTTGTTTTTAGGTTAGTTGGGTATATCTTTTGGTGAACTCTTGGTTTGGGAAAAATGGCATGATGTATGTACCAATATATAATTGAGATTTTTGTAACATTTAGTTTAATAACTCTAGAAAAAATCCTATGTTTGGGGTTTTTGGATATTTTTCTAAATAAATCATAAGAGTGTTGTATTTTAATGATTTATTGTATAAATGGAGATTATTTGATGGTAATACACTTTTTGTGTATTTGATTTTGTAAATTGTTTAGAAATGCATATTATTAGTGTTATGAGACATTTTAGAAATAAAAAGTGTATTATTTTCATTTGAACGGTTTATTCCGACGTTGGTGGGATTTTGACGTACTCATATTTTTTGAGCATGAATTTGCATAAGCACCGAGTAAATGCATGTTTGCTTTCATTGAGGCATTGTTTGACAAAAAAAACGCTAGTTTATAAGCTAGCTTTTTTTGGTGTACATGTTTGGAGGACCATAAACTAGCTTATAAGAGCATCTACAACAGCTTCCCCATTTTACAGAAAAGGGAAAATATGGGGATTTTGGGTAGTTTTTTTGCTCCAACAACTTCCCAAAAATTATCTTCAAAATGGAGAAAGTAGGAGAGAGAATGAGTTTTTCTTCAAATATGGAGTTAACCCCAAAAATGATTACTTAGTGAGAGCGTCAATAGAAATCTTTGAAAATAATATTTAGAGAGAGAAATAATATTTTAATAGATAAATACAATATTTTAATATTATAATCATTGTTTTTTCTCCAAAATGGGGAATCTGTTGGAGATGAATGTAATTTTTTTTAGAGATTTTGTCTTTTGCTTCTCCTTTTTGAAAAATTTATGGGAAAGTTGTTGGAGATGCTCTAAGCTAGCTTTTTGAAACGCTAATTGGAGTAGCGTTTCAGTAGTTTTTTGTGAATATTCCAATATTGCCCCTTATTATTATTTACTAACTATTATTATTAATAAATATTAATTATTTAAATTTAATTTTAAATAATTAATAAATATTATTTAATATTAACTGAAAATTATTAAATTAAATTTTAATTATACATTGATATTAAATTTTAATTATTTAGAATTATTTTTAATCATATAAATTACTGTTATTTATTTTTCATATTAATAAATATATTTTAATTATCAATTAGTATTGTTTTTTAATAATTATTTGATTATTTTTCATGTCGTATGTAACGATTATTTAAAATCATAAGTTAATATATTTTTTTCTAAAACTTGTTTTAACAAATTCAAAATTTGTAGTATATATGTAATAATAAATTTAAATTTCTTTTAATTAACATATTGTATTATTTAACTTTTCTTTATTACATTGGTTGTATTAATTAGCATATTATATTGTAATAAATTTGTTTTAATTACATAATTAATTTTGTAATTGATAATTATTTGAAGATGCCCCTTTTTGGTCATTTTACATGCTTATAAGTTTTTTTGCCAAACGTGACTTTTTCATCAGCTAGCTTATTAGCTACCAGCTAGCTTATCAGCTAGTTTGCCAAACATAGCCTGATTAGCCAAATAAGTTAAGGAGTTTATTGGTTAACTTTTGGGCTTAAATGAGCTTTTGGGACACTGGTCCAGTTTTGTAACACCACGCTTTTACTATTTCATTGATGACGCTATTTTGTCTTTTTGGTATCCTAAATATTTAAGTTAAATTTTAAAGAGTGATGATCTTAAAACTATATTGATATTTGATCAATAATTTTAGATATTTTATCCACAATGGAGATATTTAAATCGGATACAAAAGTTAAGATTTTAATATCAAATATTGCTATAATTTGAAAGAGGATATTTAGAAGATTTAGAAAATATCTTTGTTGGAAACAAAGAAGAGAAATAGAGATGCCCCGTCCGTTCTTTATGCACATCCATATACATAGCCAGACACAAAGGTGTATGGTCTCTGGAATATATATCCCTAAAATCAACAATGGAATAGCACACAAGTATACATGCTAACAAATATCGTTTTCAAAACAGGTAGTAAAATGGTACTAAGTACCGAATATCGACCCCACAGAGACAAATAAAGCAAGTGTTAATTCTCAAGTCAAGCTTAAAAAGAGATTTTAGAGAATGATTCGAAGGAATAATCTTGTGAGTGAGTAACAATGATTCTGATTGCTTAAAAACAGATTAAAAGAAAAGCATGGGTGTAATTTTAAGCTGGAGTTATAAGCTACTATGCAATGGAAACTATGCTACAACAAATGTTGCAGCACTAGTTCTCAACCTCACTATCGGTTCACACAACCCTCTTTCAAGGTTCATACAATGCTTATCACCAACAGCTCCTAATTAGGGGACCGGCATGACAAAATTAGTATTGTTTCCCCCGTATAGTTTACAATCAATTAAGATTGATGTGATTTGTTACAAACCTCTATAACACCTCCGAGTTCTGAAGTTTACGTTGTCTTTCATTCAAGATGTAACTCATCCAAATAAAACAATGTACGTCACCTCATCAAGAAGTATTTGGATGAAACTTAGAAACAAGGAGTGAATAGTGAAGTTGATACCTAGTAGCAAAGCATTTATTCACAATTACATACGCTTTTATCTCCCAACCGTCTCTTACACCCAAGCTAAGGAGTTTACCCCATCATCGCTTTACACTTGGTGTACAACATCATTGGAGAGATTGAAATGAAGTCCATAAATGTAAATGACTGAAGTGGTAAAGCAGAAAAGTAATACACAAATGTAAATGACAAGAATTGTAAAGCGCTACGGACAATGCTATGACACTGAACAGTAGCGCACGGAATGTTAAAAGACTTAATTTTAAAAATACTTAAAGTAACAAGTTAGAATAGCTATATGAGCTATCCTTTCTGGTAGTGGTCTAATACAAACTACACGAGTCCCTCTATTTATACTAGGAGGGAAACATAAGTAAACAAACTACCAAGCATATTAAGGTACAAATAGTGACATAAAGTAAAAAAGCATGGTCATCAAAAGTTTAGATCAAAGTACTAAGATTCTATCTAAGGAAACAAGTAAACAAGGAGTGGGCATCTTCATCATGAAATATTCTCTGCTTTCTCCTCCATCTCCAACTGAGCTAGTTCCCATCCAATTGCTCTTTACTCCACCCAAAAAGATTATAAGGTTGTAGTCATTGACAGTTGTACCATGTTGGGGATCCTGCTGCAGCATCAACTGTCAGTAAAATGCATTCCAAATACACAAATAAGGTAAATTTCTTAAACTTAGCTCCAAACTCAATAAACAAGGTAAATTAGAATAAAAGGACTCAATTTGGTATTTGGAAAACTAAAATGAAGATAAAATCCTAATAAAATGTGATAGAAAATGTGATAAATTATTCACTTATCATACCCCTACACTTGAATTGTTGCTTGTCCCCAAGCAACGCAAATGACGAACATAAAGACTCAATTTGAAAGGTATAAATTAAAAAGAAATGTGATAGTGATCAATTTTCCAACAATAGACATAACCTTTCATAAATTACTGTTTATTCACTATCAAACACCAACACCATAGGCCAAAGCACAAGTTCCTATTGTTAGGCATGAATACTTTCTGAGAATAGGATTAATAGGTCTTTATAGGATTTGAACTTTTTGGGACAATTTTCATTTTCACACACACCTCACTTTCGGTGCCTGAATGCTGCAGCACTTGCTGCAGCCTGTCCGATTTGCCATGTTTGTTTTTTGTTTTGGTGGCCTAATTGGGTAATGATTGAGCCATGATATTCCAATATCACAGTGAAAAGAACTTGATTGAGCCATTGTTGCCAATATCACAATTTGGTTGAGCGTTGTGATACCAATACCACAATGATGAAATGATTGAGCCATGTTGTGCCAATATCACATTTTTTTTATTTCTTTGTTATTGACACATTTTACAGTCCCCCCCCCCCCACACACACACTAGAATGAAACAATGTCCCCATTGTTTTGAGGAACACACATTAGGCTCAAAGGGTTCAAGGGTGCAAAGGAAAGTGTATAAGGCTATGTGTTTTAGAAAAATGGCCTATATCCTTTCCTAATTTTCAAAATAGTTGCCTGATTGCTTCCCAGGTAGCTTGGCTTGGTTCTAGCATAAGTGTTGATACTGAACATTAACAAGTAAATTATTTAGGCTATGTTGTGTTAATTGTCCTAATTCTAAACTATCACATAAAAACAGAAAATTCCCAGACTCAATGGACTAAATAAATGATAAAATAAAATAAAATAAAGACACACTGGAGCTAAGTTAAAGAATGAGTTGGATGTGCTGCAGCAGTGACCTCCAGGAACTCCTCATGCAACTTTGTCAACTCTGCAGGGTAGTTTGGCAGACATGTAGATGCTTCTTCATGGTCTTTACCCTAGACCTGATCCATGACATCTGTTCTCTTCTTTTGCCACTATCTATACAGAGCAGTCTCCTTCCTCAATTCCCTGATCAGTCTCTCCTGTTCCATCATCCTCTTCTTTGTTGACTACACTCTCTCAGCAAACTCCTTCTCCACCTCCTCTTTCTGATCAGCCAACTTTCCATCCCAGAAATCCTCCTGATCATTCAACTTCTCAATCCACGTTTTCTTATTCTCTTCTATCACCCCCATTAGTATGGTGAAAGCAGCAATCTCCATCCTGCTAGGTGCTGCAGCACTGCCAGTAGCATGTCCCGCTCCAAGAACATCACCTTCATCTGCTTGCTTTCTGGTCTGGTTTCTCATGATTCTATCAATGACCAACTTATCAATCACAACCTTCTTCTCCACATACTCATCAGCAGGAAAAGTCCTCGCCTCAGCTTTTTCTATCAAGGCATGTATTAAGGCAGGATGCCATAATCCACCCTTTGGCTTCTCTATGCATCTTTTGATGCTTTTATTCATCGCTTGACCAACATTAAATTTCTTTTTAGCCAAAATAGAGTCCAAGAGCACACACCTTTCAAATGGCAGGCTGGTATCATGGGATGTGGGCATAAGAGTATGCCTGATGAAGTGAAACCACACATTGGCTCTTGGAGACAAGTTGTGTGTTTCCAAGATCCGTGCCTGACCCTTGCTTTGCCATATAGCTCCTTCCTTCCCAATGGTCTCTAGTATCCTCTTTGCATCTTCAGCAGAAGCTCTCCTCATCAGTTTGTTGTAAACTAATGCTGTGGGTGGCACAATGCCATAGAGGTTGTTTATGGCCTGAATAACATACATCCATGCCTCTAATGGTGACAGTCTCATCTAGAGTGACTGAGGCTTCTGTATAAAATTCCTTTACCCAATCAATGTTGTGTTTGGGTAGAACTTTGCACAACAGTTCCCAACCCAAACTTTCTATGGGTTCTTCCACAAAAGGATACTCAGCAATGATCCTAGGGCTGAATCCCTTGTCAATTAGACCATATATTGTCTTGAACTGCTCACACTTCTTCTCAGCTTCTTCACATGTGAATCTTGCGACCCTTTCCTTATAATCTTCATTCTCCTCTTCTAATTGTTCCTCCAGTCTCACTTTCTTAGCCTTCTACGCCTTTGTAGACTTCTTGGCATGCTTCCTCTTGTGACAAATTGTCTTCACCTTCCCCTTCTTCTTTGGAGTGGTTTTCTTTTGAACTTCTGCCTCTGGTTGTTTATCAATAATGTGCACATCATCTCCTCCTTTCTCATTGTTTCCAATACCTCCTTATTGAGCAGGTTGATAGTTTTCTGGAGTGGCCAACAGGGCATTTAAGACAGAGTCATTTCCCACCCCTCTCTGCACATTCTGTAGGATTTCAGGTATGCTCATCACCACTGACTCATGATGTGACACTTGTGACAATGCATGCCGGGTCTCAGGTTGAAGGTTCTGTACCATAGTTGCTTCCAACACAAAAGCAGGAGATATGGTTGTGGTTATTATGGTTCCTGAGGTGGTAGTGGTTAGAGGTGGGGTTTCTATTTCTGGGTGTGGGGTTTTATTGATGTCGAATTGTTCCACATGGGATTGTAATAGGGTAGTATTGAAAGGTTCATTTGGGTCTTGGGCATCTTGGGTCATGGATGCATGTGGGCTATTTTCAGTGGTTTTTGTGGCTTCATCAAAGGCTTTGTTCAAGTCCACTAATTTTGTAGCATCACTCTTTCCATCATTTTCAGAAGAAGTATTTTCTACCAACAGAGGGTTCTCGTTTTGTTTTGGGTTTTTAGAAGGGGTTTTTTCTTTGGTATGGGAATGGTTGGATTCAGTGGAAGAGTTGTGGGTTTCAACACTTACCTTCTTTTCCTTGGCTTTTTCGACATTGGGCTCCTTCGATGCTTCCACCAAAACTTTCTTCTTCTTCTCCTTTGGTTCCTGATCACCTACTGCTTCTTTTGATCTCTTCGATCTTTGTAACCCTTTTAGTAGTTCATCATCTTTAAGAGGGGGTAGTGATTTCTTGCCACCTTTCTTCATGATTTCCTTCGTCTGCTACAGCGTATGTCCTGAAACATAAAGAAGTAGAAGAAAATAGAGGGACGAAAATGGTAGGTTTGATAACCGTAGCAGGTGGTTTTTGCCTCTTTAATTAAGGAGAAGTTAAAGAGGTAGTTTTGGAAGATAAGGATTGTTTTCAAAATTTAAGATAACTTAAAAATTAAAAAGCAAACCCGGGGGTGTACTCAAGAGACAAGGGTGTAAGTTAGTAGCTATGTAGGTAATAATTAGATGCTTTTACTTTTCTTACACTAGATGTGATAGTAAAGAATCTTTACTATTTAAGCCATCCCTTTTCTTTAAGAGGTACACACAAAACAACTGGGTTTTAATTCCCTTTATCCTTTAAAAATTAAAAAGCACATTTTTAATACTAGACTAAAAATAGTTGCTTTTATTTTTCTGAAGTGGGTCCCATCCGTATGCTGTAGCAGATGATGCAGCATCATCTAAACTTTCAGATTCTGCATAACACTACATATGTTAGGTCAACTAAATCCAAAATAAATCATTAGAACTATATACATATATACAATTGGACTATTTTTGGGATTCAAAAGCTATGGAGTTAGATTGGTTGGAGCTGCACTACAAAAGATGATTCTGTACGTGCAGTTGATTCCAAAAATGATTTAACTCTTTGTCCATTAACTTTGAATGATGATCCATTGCTTGGATAAATTAGTTCAACAACTCCATATGGAAAAAGATGCTTTATTTCAAAAGGTCCAGTCCACTTTGACCAATTTTCCAGGAAAAAAGTTTAAGTCTTGAGTTAAACAACAAACTTTTTCACCAACTTTGAAATCTTTGTGCATAATCCTTTTATCATGCCACTTCTTAGTTTTATCCTCGTTGATTTTGGCATTCTCATAGGATTGATCTAACTACATTAATTATTTAAAAACCATAAGTTTGGTTCCATTTAACCTTTTATGTTTTTTCCTAGATAATTTGATCTTATTGTATGACAAAACCACGAATTGGGCTTAATATTCAAGGCCCAGAAAAGATGGGTTGAATCCATAAACCGCACCGTAGGGTCCAATGACTCTCAGAATGGCTTAGAATTTCACACAATTGCTATAACTTGGGTCTAGTCATAATCCTTATGGATTTCTGAGTTCTTCCATTTCATTGATCTGCAATTTCCTCCTTGCACATACGTCATTAATATTCATGCTAATTTCTTTGAGTACCCAAAAGGCTTTGTGTGCAAGTTCTAATGGAAAGTGACAAGCTTTTCCAAAGATTAGCTTGTAAGGAGACATTCCTAATGGGGTTTTATAGGCAGTCCTACAAGCCCAAAGAGCATCATCTAGCTTAAATGACCAATCCTTCCTTGAAGGTTTGGCCACTTTCTCTAGAATACTCTTTATTTCTCTATTGGAGAGTTCAGCGAAGCCATCTGCTTGGGGGTGGTAGGCTGTAGCAACTCTATGACTGATGTTATATTTTTCCAACATTTCCTTCATCATATTGTTTACAAACTGAGTACCCTCTGTTAGGTCTAGAGTTTTGTCAAAAACACAAGTGTTGAGTTCTGAGTAAGAAGACTAAAGAAGACTCAGAAGACTCAGAAGTTCTGAGTAGAAGACTCAGAAGTTCTGAGTAGAAGACTCAAAAAGATTCTAAGGGTTGGATTCTGACTAGAAGGTTCAGAGTTCTGAGTAGGAGACTCAGAACTTCTGACTATGAAGACAAATGTTCTGAAGCGCTTATTCAGAAGTATGTTCAGAAGTTCTGAACAACATGTTCAGAACTTATGACTTGGATTTTCTGTTATATTCAGTTACTAATTAGGACACGTGTAATTGTTCTATTAGTCTGTTTCTTATATGTACTGTAGCTTTAGCCTTTCTTCTACAGTATATATAGGAGTTAGCAACTGTAGCTAACTGAATCTTTGATATAATCTTTGGTGAATCCATTTAGAGAAAAATTCATTGTAATATCTTGTAAATCACAGATTGTTAATAAATCATATGACCAGTTGCTGTGAATGATCTTAATTGTTCATATTTGATTGTAAGAGTGTATCCTGCACTTTCAATTGGTATCAGAGCCAATCAACAAACAAATTCGTCAGAGTTCTGAGTAGGAGACTCAGAACTTCTGACTATGAAGACAAATGTTCTGAAGCGCTTATTCAGTAGTATGTTCAGAAGTTCTGAACAACATGTTCAGAACTTATGACTTGGATTTTCTGTTATATTCAGTTACTAATTAGGACACGTGTAATTGTTCTATTAGTCTGTTTCTTATATGTACTGTAGCTTTAGCCTTTCTTCTACAGTATATATAGGAGTTAGCAACTGTAGCTAACTGAATCTTTGATATAATCTTTGGTGAATCCATTTAGAGAAAAATTCATTGTAATATCTTGTAATTCACAGATTGTTAATAAATCATATGACCAGTTGCTGTGAATGATCTTAATTGTTCATATTTGATTGTAAGAGTGTATCCTGGACTTTCAATTGGTATCAGAGCCAATCAACAAACAAATTCGTCCAATAGTGTGTTTGATCGCGTTCTTGAAGTTTCTTGATCAATTCGACAATTGATTCCGTTGCTGCTAACAATTCTTGAATTCCTAACAATTCTTGAATTCGTTTCTATCATTGATTCAAGAAATTTGAATTTTCTTTCTGTTGAATCGATATCTTACAATCAAGTCATCCAAAGATTTTCTCTCTATGCTGATTAATTCTCGAAATTAAACAGAGATCATAGGTATGTTTTCGAAATTCTTGATTGGTTTCTGGATCAAAGTGATTATATCTGCTGCATGTTGATTAGTATTCAATTTTTTTGTTGAAAAGAAGATTTCATTAATTCCTGTACTCTAACTGTTTGATGAAATGCATGTGACAGATTTGATTAATTCTTGCATGTTCTAGATTTGTGTTGATTCTCATTTTTGATCATAATTCATAGTTGATATTCGAATTTGTCATTTCATCATGCCTGAGATTATTGAAGTTTTTGTGAGACCTGCAATTTCTATAACCAGTTCAGACAATTTACAAAAATTAAGTCCTGTAAAAGCAAAAGTAACAATTTCTGAACCAAAAACTGAGATTGTTCATTTTGCAAGCAAGATTGCTAATCTTCAAGCAAAACAAGGCGAATATGCAAAAGTTATAAAGATTTTGCAAAAAGAGAAATCTGATTTTCTAAAGGATTTTGAAAAGGTTCAAGAAAACATAAAGTTGTTAGAAAAAGAGAATGTTGATTTGAAAGAGAAAGGCAATTTTAGAAGAAAGATGTTGACAGAGTCTGAAAATAGAATCAAATCATGTGAAATGAAAAATTGTCAACTCTTGAAACAGATCTATGATTTTGAACTAGTTCTTATACTTGAAAGAGTGAAATTTGAGAAAGAGAGAAGAGACTTTCAAACTGAGAGGAAAGGTTTTGAAACAAAGTCTGTTGAATTATCTTTGAAAATTTCTGATTTGGAGAAAATTCTTGCAAAAGAAAGAAAAGAGTTTGAATGCAAGAAAAATGTTTTTCAAAAAGAAAAGATTGGTTTTGAGAAAAAGAAAACAGGAATGTTAAATGAGTTTTCTGTAAAAATCAATGAGTTGGAGAAAGAGTTAGAAGATGGAAGGAAAGAGACTGAAAAGAAGAAGGTAAATGGCTTTAAAGAAAAATGCTTAAAAGATGAGTTTGAGAAGGAAAAGGAAGTTTTTCATTTGGAGATAAGGAGGCTTATTAAGAAATTATCTGATTTATCAACTAAAATCATGATAGAGAGGAAGTCCAAATCTGATTTGCAGTTAAGGTTTGATTTGTATGTTAAAAAGTTTAGGGAATTTGAAACGAAAGTTGTTGACAAATCAAATCATAGTTCAAAAGATCAGATTCGTTCTTCTAATCTGTTTTATGATTCTGCTATTGATAAATCTTATAATTGTTCTTTTAAAAAGATAAAAATGGAATGGAGAGTTAAAGGAACAACTTCCAAGAAAGAAGTGCCAAAATCAAAAGTTCCTAATTCAAATGTCAAGAAGAACAATACATTTCAAAGAAAATCTTTTGTTAAACCTGATGTGATTTATTCTGTAAATCAATTAGTCAGAGTTGCACAAAAGAAACTTTGTTGTTCATATTGTGGGACTAATGATTTTGTGAACAAGAATTTTATTCAGCACTGGTATGGTTCTTATAGAATATCTGCATATGCTACTGCACCTAACAAACCTGGACCCAAGTTCATATGGGTACCAAAGTCAACTTAATCTGTTTTGCAGGTTATTCATGTGTAAAGCTGAATGATCATATATTGACACATGACTGAAAACAAATGTTGTGCTTAATTGAGAATTTTGACTTTTGGATAATTCAGTCCAAAACTCGGTCTGAATGTGATTATGGACTTACAATTGGTCTCATCTTGATTATGGATCTCTGATTCATATAGATCAATTTGTTGATTTTGAAGATTTTTTTTGAAAAAGTTCTGTTTGCTATGAGGTTATCGAACTCATAGATGTGAGTGTTTTTAGTAGAAAACATTTCCAGAGAATGTGTTCAGAATCACATTTTGAGCAACCCTGCAAATTTTGGTTGAAAAATTCTGATTTTTGACCAAGTTATGGTGATTTGAAGTTCAGAATGTTCAAAAATCACAAAATCCAAACATTTTTCTAAGGCATTTTCTCTGGATAGTTTTATCAGAATTCTGACTCTGTTACTCAGAAGTTCTGACTCTACTACTCAGAATTCTGACTCAACTAATCAGAATTCTGACTCTGATACTTAGAATTTTGAACAAGTTACTCAGACTTCTGACTATACTACTCAGAATTCTGACTCAGTTGCTGTGAATACGATCTTAATTGTTCATATTTGATTGTAAGAGTGTATCATGGACTTTCACCCTCATCACTGCCTTTGCATCATTACTGTGGAAAGCTGCTGTCTCTACCCATTTAGAGACATGGTCTACAGCTACCAAGATGTATTGACAGATTCCAGAAATAGGAAATGGTCCCGTGAAATCTATTCCCCATACATCAAAGATCTCAACTTCCAAGGTGCCATTTAGAGGCATCTCATGTCTTTGGAAAATAGATCCAGTTCTTTGACATTCATTACACTTTTTAACAACCCTGTCTGCATCATGAAAAAGTGTAGGCCAAAAGAATCTAGATTGGAGGACTTTTACTGCAGTTATTTGGCCACCAAAGTGTCCACCATATGCAGCAGCATGACAATGCAGTAGCACTACAGTTGTGTCCTCTTGAGGTATACATCTCCTCAAAATTTGATCAACCCCTAGCTTAAACAGATATGGATCATCCCAAAGATAATTTTTTGAGTCAGAAAGCAATTTCTTTCTTTGGTTTCTATTATAGTCAGGTGGAATGATCCCAATAGCTAGGTAGTTTGTAATGTCAGCAAACCATGGTGATGTAGCATGCTGCAGCACCAGTAGCTGTTCATCAGAAAAAATATCATTTATATCACCAATTTTGCTTTTTGCCTTTTTTTTAACCTGGATAAGTGGTCAGCAACTTTGTTTTCAATTCCTTTCTTGTCTATTGTTTCTAGATCAAACTCTTGTAACAACAACACCCACCGAATTAATATTGACTTTGCATTTTTTAGAAATCAAGTATTTGATGGCTGCATGGTCAGTATGAACTATAACATTGGTCCCCATCAGATAAGATCTAAATTTTTTAAAGGCAAATACAACAACCAATAACTCTTTCTCAGTGGTTGTGTAGTTAACTTGTGCTTCATTGAGAGTTTTACTAGAGTAAAAGATGGGATGAAAAATCTTTTCTTTCTTTTGTCCCAAAAATGCAATCACTTGCATCACACATTAGTTCAAAAGGTTTTTTTTCCAATCAGGTGTGATTACAATAGGAGCTGAACTTGTTTCAAAATGTTGAAAGATTTCCTACATTCATCACTGAAATTAAAAGGCTGGTCATGTTGCAGCAATAAACAAAGTGGTTTTGAAATCTTTGAGAAATCTTTTATAAATCTTCTGTAAAAGTCAGAATGACCAAGGAAGCTTCTAATTCCCTTGATATTTGTAGGTTCTGGAAGTGTTCAATGACTTCCAACTTTGCTTTATCAACCTCTATTCCTCTATTTTAAATTAAATGTCCCAAAACAATGTCTTCTTTTACCATGAAGTGACAGTTTTCCCAGTTTAAAACTAAGTCAGTCTCTTCACATCTTTTAAGACTTTGTTCAAGATATTTCAAACATTCTTCATATGAAGTTCCATAGACAGAAAAGTCATCCATGAAAATTTCCATGGAAGTTTCCAACGTATCAGAGAATATGGACATCATGCACCTTTGAAATGTGGCAAGGGCATTGCATAGTCCAAAATGCATTCTCATAAAAGCAAAAGTACCAAAAGGATAAGTGAAAGTGGTTTTCTCTTGGTCCTCAGGTGTTATGGCAATCTGGTTGTAACCAGAATATCCATCCAGAAAACAGTAATATTCCTTACCAGCAAGTTTATCCAACATTTGGTCAATGAAAGGCAATGGAAAATAGTCCTTATTGGTTGCTTTGTTAAGCTTCCTATAGTCCATACAGATTCTCCATCCTGACACTACCCTAGTTGGGATCAACTCATTCTTTTCATTTTCCACAACGGTCACACCTCCTTTCTTAGGGACACATTAGACAGGACTTACCCAAGAACTAGATATGGGGTAAATAATTCCAGCATCTAACCACTTAAGTATTTCCTTCTTGACTACTTCTTTTATCATAGGGTTTAGTCTCCTTTGTGGTTCTACATATCTGAAGTCCTTGTCCTATAAAATGATTTTGTGTTGACAAATTGATGGACTAATACCTTTTAAGTCAGAAATTGTCCAACCTATGGCTTTGGTATGGGCTTGAAGTACCTTCACCAACTGTTCTTCCTGTTTTTGTTCCAAAATGACAAAAATAATTACAGGTAATTTGTCTCCATCACTTAGAAAAACATATTTGGGATATGTAAGAAGTTGTTTAAGTTCAAGAGTTGGTGGTGCTTCCATGGATGGTAAAGGATTTTCCCTAGTGCTTTCTTCCACCATCTCATATGCTGCCACAGGCTGCAGCATGTGAGCACAGTGTATGTCATCACTATCTTCCATATCATCGTCATCATATTCCTCATTTCCTAACTCATCCTCATTCAAGTCATCATCCCTAGACTCTCCATCCTCTAACTCATCATCCTCTATTTTTGTACCTAGAATTTCTTCTAAGGTTTCTTCCTGACACAAAGATTCTATAGAGCCTAGGCCATAACACTCTTTTTTCTCATCTGGATATTTCATAGAGTTAAAGACATTGAAGGTGACATTCTAGTCATGGACTCTCATGGTTAACTCTCCTTTTTGGACGTCTATGAGGGTTCTACCAGTGGCTAAGAATGGCCTTCCTAACAAAATAGGTGTGTCTTTATCAGCTTCAAAGTCTAAAATGATGAAATCAGTAAGGAATATGAATTTGTCTATTTGCACTAAGACATCCTCTATCTCTCCTTTGGGATATGCTATGGATTTTTCAGGTAACTGTAAGGTAACAGTTGTGGGTGTAGCCTCTCTTATTCCTAGTGTTTTGAAAATAGACAAGGGGCATAAGATTTATGCTAGCACATAGATTACATTGAGCTTTTCTAACTTCCTTACCTCCTATAGAACAAGGAATTGTGAAACTACCTGGGTCTTTTTGTTTAGGAGGGATCTTGTTGGTCAAAAAGGCACTACAACCTACAGTCAAGGCCACTATTTCATATTCATTCAGTTTCTTTTTCTTGCTCCTAATATCCTTAAGGAATTTGGCATAGCTAGGCATGGTCTCAATTGCTTCAACCAAAGGGATGTTGATATGCAAGTGTTTGAACACATCTAGAAACTTCTTGAATTGTTCTACCTCATTATGCTTCCTCATTATGGAATGCATGAGGTCTAGTAAGTAAGTATGTACATTAGCATGCTTTATTGTTTGGTTTAGAGTTGGGGACTTATCGATTCAGATCACGAGTTGTTGACGAGTGTGACACCTCCGGAGAGTATGACGGGAGAGAGTTCCCAGATGTCAATCTCGCACGGCAAGGTCGCGGGTAAGTCGGGGCTTGCGGTACCGATCAAGCGAGTATGCTTGGCGATTATGCCATAGTCATACTCGCGGGGTCACAATCACGACCTGGAGCTGAGTCTCGGTATATCCGGGGCGAGAGTGACATGCGAGATTGCCCATGTCACTCTCGTATGGCATTGTTGCCAGCGAGCAGGTTGGGATTAAATGGGGCAGACTCGTTTCTAAGGCACGATTTTTCCCTCTCTCTTGGGCGATTTTCAGACCTCTCAACTCCGTCCTCATTTACTCTTCAACCACAAACCTTAGTTGCATTTAATACCTTACACCTAGGGTTTCTACTACCATTTATTGCAAGGATTCAAGAGATCTTCAAGCCTCAAGAGCTAGAGATTCAAGTCCTTCTCCCAACTTTTAGGGTTTTCATCTAAAACCAGGGTTTTCTTCTACAAAACCTCTAGGTGAGTTTCTTATCACTAATTTATTATTTAAATGTTCTCTATGTGATTAAATCTTGAGTGTTTATAAATTTGGGGTTTTGACCTAAAACTAAGGTCTGATGGATTAGGGTCAAACTTGATTTTCTACACACTTACCATTCCATTATCGATCTTATACCCACACACACACACACACACACACACACATATATATATATATATATATATATATATATATATATATATAGAGAGAGAGAGAGAGAGAGAGAGGCGGGTTCAAACGAGGAGCGTAACAATTTAAGAATACGCGAGGAGCACCGCCCATGTACAAAATCACATGTGATTCACAACACAAACCGCGGGACAAACCGCGTGCTTTACATTTGTTAATCACATATGATTTTGTTGTGAATCACATGTGATTTTGTACATGGGCGGTGCTCCTCGCGTTTCTCGTAAATTGTTACGCTCCTCGTTTGAACCTTTCTCTCTCTCTCTCTCTCTATATATATATATATATATATACTAGGTTCGAACCGTGTATTACACGGGGTAATTTAAAAAAATTAAATAATGCCAGAAAACTTATCTTACAGATATGAATGATCATCGAAAGTACGATGCTACTTTTCCAAGCTTTTTTCCCTTCAGAGTTGTTTTTTTGCAGCTGGTTACAAAATGTCCTTGTTTTAGGCAGTTTTCACAAAGGATGTTTTGCAAAAAAATTAATAAATATTAAGAATTTATAAAACAAAATTTATAATAGAACGTAAATGAAATAATGGAAAAGTACATAGTTAAAATATTAATAAAATAAGAACCACGTATCATAAATTACCAAATACTTCTTTATATACAACATTCTTTGTTCTATTGCTAATTATACCTTCATCATCTATAATTAATATATTTAAACCTTGCATACTTTTTACTCTAGATAAAGCAACATACAACTGACCATGGGTGAAGACTGGTTTTCTCCGAAACAAACCAACCTTCGATAATGACTGTCCGTGGTTTTTATTTATGGTAATGGCAAAACATACAGCAATTGGAACTCATATTTTTGAAAAAGGTTCGAACTCATAATCCAAAAATCAATTGATAATTGATATTTTTTTTCCAAGTAATTAAATCTCTTATGATAATTCTAAGGGTATTTCGTTGACAGAATGGAATTTGATAGAATTGTAATTCGTCGAAGGAATTCGACTTTGAAGTAAAAATTGATATGAAATTGCAAAAAGAAAATCACGACAATTTAGTGATTATTTGTATCAAATCTCATATTAATTTCAACAAATCTCATACTAATTACGACACATTAATTCGTATATATTTATGATATTTAATAATATAATTAAATCCAAAAATATTCAATATTGAGCTCATTTCGAAGGTATTGACGAAACGATTACAATGGTATAATTTGTAAAAAATAGAAATGTTTTTTTAATGCATTTTAGTTCATATACATTATTTATGTTTATATGATAAGAGTCTAAAATGAAAAATAAAAAACTAAGAGATTAAAAGTAACTACATACCTAATTATGAGGGTAGTAAATGTAACGTATAAATTAAAAAAATTGAATTAAGGAGAGATTTAAGGAGGAGTGAATGTGGGTGTGCTAATTGAACTTATAATGTAAACTGCGTCCAAATACATTTTTAGGCGGGAAAATACTAAAGTCGGCTCACCAGAAGACGACATGTGGCATGCTAGTTACTTATTTATTATATTTATAGATATATATTTATATATATGGGTGAGTTCAAATGAAAACTCACTTTTCATTGTGCACGTGAGGACCAATCCTAACCATTGATCAAAATTTAGAAAACTAATCAATATTTGACTTTTTATTTTATCTTTTAATTAAAAAAAATTACCTCCTTAAAGTTTAAAATATATTCTCTTAAAAATTACTAATATTTTAATCAAATAAATTACATAAAAAACGAAAATTTCATGATATTCGATATGACATCCATCTCGATATAGTTTGTTTTCTTCATTTTAGCCGCTTTTTACGTGAAATGCTATATATGTGTTATATTCATTATGAATATGCACGTCCCCCGGGTGTCCATATTCAGTATGAATAACAAAGGTGAACGTTCATTCACTATTCATGATGAATAATACAATATTCAGGATGGATAATACACGAATTCATGATTCATGTATTATTCATCACGAATCGTGTTTTATTCACCCTGAATATTGCATTATTCATCCCGAATGATGATGAATAATATATGAATGACCCGTGAAGGTGTGGACACATGACGCACCCTCTTTTGTTTTCTGATTCACAACCGAAACTTGGTTTTATTCATTATGAATGTGGATGCACATCCCTGGGTGTCCACATTCAGCACGATTAACAAAGATGAACGTTCATTCACTATTCATAATGAATAATAAACTATTAAGGATGAATTATACAACATTCAGGATGAATAATAGTCGAATTCATGAATCGTGTATTATTCACCCTGAATGATGTATTATTCATCTTGAACAATACATTATTCATGATGAATAATACATGAATGACCCGTGAAGGTGTGGAGACGTGGCGTGCTCTCGTTCATTCCCCGGTTCACAACTGAAAATCGATTGGTTCTCGATTCGTCTTGATGGGTCTTGGGTTACGGTGATAAAGAACACGATGCCTTACGCCGTTGAAGAATGTGTTGAAGAAGGCGATGTCGAGTTCCGGACTTACGGTGTCGGTAGACACTTGAACGTACATAAAGATTCCTGATGAATATAACACATATATAACATCTCACGTAAAAACGGTTAAAACGACAAAAAACTATATCGAGATGGATGTCATATCGAAAAGCACGAAATTCTCGTTTTTTATGTAATTTGTTTGATTAAAATATTAGTAATTTTTTAAGATAGTTTATTTTAAACTTTAAGGTGGTAAAAGTTTTTAATTAAAAAAGAAAATAAAAAGTCAAATATTGTAGGTGTGAGTTTATATTATCTTTCTTTTTTACCCCTAATCACCTTAATTAATAATTTTAGTTAAAAACCCCATTTAATATGAGTTGTTGAATCAATAGAGATGGAGGGCCGAGATTTGTCCTCACATGCACAATGAAAATTGAGTTTTCATTTGAATTTTTCTCTCTCCCTCTCGCTCTATCTCTCTCTGGGTGTGTGTGTATATATATATCCATGCTTTGATTAAAATGCTTGGACATGTAATTTTAACCCAAAATGAGGATACGGAGCATGTTTCATTTCTTTTGTAAGTGAAATATGAGTTTTTGGCAAACACTTGTTTTTAGGTTAGTTGGGTATATCTTTTTGGTGAACTCTTGGTTTGGGAAAATGGCATGATGTATGTACCAATATATAATTGAGATTTTTGTAACATTCAATTCGTGTAAAGTGGAGTGAATGTCTTCCCCTTTTGGGTTATAGTTGTGGTATTTGGAAGTTTTATTTCTACCAATTTTCCGGAATTTTTTCCTATTATTGTTGTTAATTTCTAGGGTGTTACAATGTATTGAAGTGTTTTTCTTGATATTTATTAAGTGTGTTGATTATTTGATGAAGTTTTTGCATCTTTAGTACATTTAGTTTAATAACTCTAGAAAAAATCTTATGTTTGGGGTTTTTGGATATTTTTCTAAATAAATCATAAGAGTGTTGTATTTTAATGATTTATTGTATAAATGGAGATTGTTTGATGGTAATACACTTTTTGTGTATTTGATTTTGTAAATTGTTTAGAAATGTATATTATTAGTGTTATGAGAGATTTTAGAAATAAAAAGTGTATTATTTTCATTTGAATGGTTTATTCCGACGTTGGTGGGATTTTGAAGTACTCATATTTTTTGAGCATGAATTTGCATAAGCACCGAGTAAATGCATGTTTGCTTTCATTGAGGCATTGTTTGACAAAAAAAACGCTAGTTTATAAGCTAGCTTTTTTTGGTGTACATGTTTGGAGGACCATAAACTAGCTTATAAGAGCATCTACAACAGCTTCCCCATTTTGCAGAAAAGGGAAAATATGGGGATTTTGGGTAGTTTTTTTGCTCCAACAACTTCCCAAAAATTATCTTCAAAATGGAGAAAGTAGGAGAGAGAATGAGTTTTTCTTCAAATATGGAGTTAACCCCAAAAATGATTACTTAGTGAGAGCATCAATAGAGATTTTGACTTTTGCTTCTCCATTTTGAAAAATTTATGGGAAAGCTGTTGGAGATGCTCTAAGCTAGCTTTTTGAAACGCTAGTTGGAGTTTTTGTGAATATTACAATATTACCCCTTATTATTATTTACTAACTATTATTATTAATAAATATTGATTATTTAAATTTAATTATAAATAATTAATAAATATTATTTAATATTAACTGAAAATTATTAAATTAAATTTTAATTATACATTGATATTAAATTTTAATTATTTAGAATTATTTTTAATCATATAAATTACTTTTATTTAATTTTTAATATCAATAAATATATTTTAATTATCAATTAGTATTGTTTTTTAATAATTATTTGATTATTTTTCATGTCGTATGTAACGGTTATTTAAAATAAGGTAAATTAGAATAAAAAGACTCAATTTGAATAAAAGGACTCAATTTGGTATTTGGAAAACTAAAATGAAGATAAAATCCTAATAAAATGTGATAGAAAATGTGATAAATTATTCACTTATCATACCCCTACACTTGAACTGTTGCTTGTCCCCAAGCAACGCAAATGACGAACATAAAGACTCAATTTGAAAGGTATAAATTAAAAAGAAATGTGATAGTGATCAATTTTCCAACAATAGACATAACCTTTCATAAATTACTGTTTATTCACTATCAAACACCAACACCATAGGCCAAAGCACAAGTTCCTATTGTTAGGCATGAATACTTTCTGAGAATAGGATTAATAGGTCTTTATAGGATTTGAACTTTTTGGGCCAATTCTCATTTTCACACACACACCTCACTTTCGGTGCCTGAATGTTGTAGCACTTGTTGCAGCCTGTCCAATTTGCCATGTTTGTTTTTGTTTTGGTGGCCTAATTGGGTAATGATTGAGCCATGATATACCAATATCACAGTGAAAAGAACTTGATTGACCCATTGTTGCCAATATCATAATTTGGTTGAGCCTTGTGATACCAATACCACAATGATGAAATGATTGAGCCATGTGGTGCCAATATCACAAAAATATTTTTTTTTATTTCTTTGTTTTTGACACATTTTACAGCCCCCCCCCCCCCCCCCCACACACTAGAATGAAACAATGTCCCCATTGTTTTGAGGAACACGCATTAGGCTCAAAGGGTTCAAGGGTGCAAAGGAAAGTGTATAAGGCTATGTGTTTTAGAAAAATGGCCTATATCCTTTCCTAATTCTCAAAATAGTTGCCTGATTGCTTCCCAGGTGGCTTGGCTTGGTTCTAGCATAAGTGTTGATACTGAACATTAACAAGTTAATTATTTAGGCTATGTTGTGTTAACTGTCCTAATTCTAAACTATCACATAAAAACAGAAAATTCCCAGACTCAATGGACTAAAGAAATGATAAAATAAAATAAAATAAAGACACACTGGAGCTAAGTTAAAGAATGAGTAGGATGTGCTGCAGCAGTGACCTCCAGGAACTCCTCTTGCAGCTTTGTCAACTCTGCAGGGTAGTTTGGCAGACATGTAGATGCTTCTTCATGGTCTTTACCCTAGACCTGATCCATGACATCTGTTCTCTTCTTTTGCCACTATCTATACAGAGCAGTCTCCTTCTTCAATTCCCTGATCATTCTCTCCTGTTCCATCATCCTCTTCTCTGTTGCCTACACTCTCTCAGCAAACTCCTTCTCCATCTCCTCTTTCTGATCAGCCAACTTTCCATCCCAGAAATCCTCCTGATCATTCAACTTCTCAATCCACTTCTTCTTATTCTCTTCTATCACCCCCATTAGTATGGTGAAAGCAGCAATCTCCATCTTGCTAGGTGCTGCAGCACTGCCAGTAGCATGTCCCGCTCCAAGAACATCACCTTCATCTGCTTGCTTTCTGGTCTGGTTTCTCATGATTCTATCAATGACCAACTTATCAATCACAACCTTCTTCTCCACATACTCATCAGCAGGAAATGTCCTCGCCTCAGCCTTTTCTATCAAGGCATGTATTAAGGCAGGATGCCATAATCCACCCTTTGGCTTCTCTATGCATCTTTTGATGCTTTTATTCATCGCATGACCAACATTAAACTTCTTCTTAGCCAAAATAGAGTACAAGAGCACACACCTTTCAAATGGCAGGCTGGTATCATGGGATGTGGGCATAAGGGTATGCCTGATGAAGTGAAACCACACATTGGCTGGTGGAGACAAGTTGTGTGTTTCCAAGATCCGTGTCTGACCCTTGCTTTGCCATATAGCTCCTTCCTTCCCAATGGTCTCTAGTATCCTCTTTGCATCTTCAGCAGAAGCTCTCCTCATCAGTTTGTTGTAAACTGAAGCTGTGGGTGGCACAATGCCATAGAGGTTGTTTATGGCCTGAATAGCATACATCCATTCCTCTAATGGTGTCAGTCTCATCTGGAGTGACTGAGGATTCTGCATAAAATTCCTTTACCCAATCAATGTTGTGTTTGGGTAGAACTTTGCACAACAGTTCCCAACCCAAACCTTTTATGGGTTCTTCTACAAAAGGATACTCAGCAATGATCCTAGGACTTAATCTCTTGTCAATTAGACCATATATTGTCTTGAACTGCTCACAATTCTTCTCAGCTTCTTCACATGTGAATCTTGTGACCCTTTCCTCATAATCTTCATTCTTCTCTTCTAATTGTTCCTCCAGCCTCACTTTCTTATCCTTTTATGCCTTTGTAGACTTCTTGGCATGCTTCCTCTTGTGACAAATTGTCTTCACCTTCCCCTTCTTCTTTGGAGTGGTTTTCTTTTGAACTTCTGCCTCTGGTTGTTTATCAATAATGTGCACATCATCTCCTCCTTTCTCATTGTTTCCAATACCTCCTTATTGAGTAGGTTGAGAGTTTTCTGGAGTGGCCAACAGGGCATTTAAGACAGAGTCATTTCCCACCCCTCTCTGCACATTCTGTGGGATTTCAGGTATGCTCATCACCACTAACTCATGTTGTGACACTTGTGACAATGCATGCAGGGTCTCAGGTTGAAGGTTCTGCACCATAGTTGCTTCCAACACAGAAGCAGGATATATGGTTGTGGTTATTATGGTTCCTGAGGTGGTAGTGGTTAGAGGTGGGGTTTCTATTTCTGGGTGTGGGGTTTTAATGATGTCGAATTGTTCCACATGGGATTGTAATAGGCTAGTATTGAAAGGTTTATTTGGGTCTTGGGCATCATGGGTCATGGATGCATGGGGGCTATTTTCAGTGGTTTTTGTGGCTTCATCAAAGACTTTGTTCAAGTCCACTGATTTTGTAGCATCACTCTTTCCATCATTTTCAGAAGAAGTATTTTCTACCAACAGAGGGTTCTCGTTTTGTTTTGGGTTTTTAGAAGGGGTTTTTTCTTTGGTATGGGAATGGTTGGATTCAGTGGAAGAGTTGTGGGTTTCAACACTTACCTTCTTTTCCTTGGCTTTTTCGACATTGGGCTCCTTCGATGCTTCCACCAAAACTTTCTTCTTCTTTTCCTTTGGTTCCTGATCACCTACTGCTTCTTTTGATCTCTTCGATCTTTGTAACCCTTTTAGTAGTTCATCATCTTTAAGAGGGGGTAGTGATTTCTTGCCACCTTTCTTCATGATTTCCTTCGTCTGCTACAACGTATGTCCTGAAACAGAAAGAAGTAGAAGAAAACAGAGGGACGAAAATGGTAGGTTTGATAACCGTAGCAGGTGGTTTTTGCCTCTTTATTTAAGGAGAAGTTAAAGAGGTAGTTTTGGAAGATAAGGATTGTTTTCAAAATTTATGATAACATAAAAATTAAAAAGCAAACCCGGTTGTGTACTCAAGAGACAAGGGTGTAAGTTAGTAGCTATGTAGGTAATAATTAGATGCTTTTACTTTTCTTACACTAGATGTGATAGTAAAGAATCTTTACTATTTAAGCCATCCCTTTTCTTTAAGAGGTACACACAAAACAGCTGGGTTTTAATTTCCTTTATCCTTTAAAAATTAAAAAGCATATTTTTAATACAAGACTAAAAATAGTTGCTTTTATTTTTCTGAAGTGGGTCCCATCCGTATGTTGTAGCAGATGATGCAGCATCATCTAAACTTTCAGATTCTGCACAACACTACATATGTTAGGTCAACTAAATCCAAAATAAATCATTAGAACTATATACATATATACATTTGGACTATTTTTGGGATTCAAAAGCTATGGAGTTAGATTGGTTGGAGCTGCACTACAAAAGATGATTCCGTACGTGCAGTTGATTCCAAAAATGATTTAACTCTTTGTCCATTAACTTTGAATGATGATCCATTGCTTGGATAAATTAGTTCAACAACTCCATATGGAAAAACATGCTTTATTTCAAAAGGTCCAGTCCACTTTGACCAAATTTACAGGAAAAAGTTTAAGTCTTTAGTTAAACAACAAAACTTTTTCACCAACTTTGAAATCTTTGTGCATAATCCTTTTATCATGCCACTTCTTAGTTTTATACTCGTTGATTTTTGCATTCTCATAGGATTGATCTAACTACATTAATTATTTAAAAACCATAAGTTTGGTTCTATTTAACCTTTTATGTTTTTTCCTAGATATATTGATCTTATTGTATGACAAAACCACGAATTGGGCTTAATATTCAAGGCCCATAAAAGATGGGTTGAATCCATAAACCGCTCCGTAGGGTCCAATGACTCTCAGAATGGCTTAGAATTTCACACAATTGCTATAACTTGGGTCTAGTCATAATCCTTATGGATTTCTGAGTTCTTCCATTTCATTGATCTGGAATTTCTTCCTTGCACATGCGTCATTAATATTCATGCTAAGTTCTTTGAGTACCCAAAAGGCTTTGTGTTCAAGTTCTAATGGCAAGTGACAAGCTTTTCCAAATATTAGCTTGTAAGGAGACATTCCTAATGGGGGTTTATAGGCAGTCCTACAAGCCCAAAGAGCATCATCTAGCTTAAATGACCAATCCTTCCTTGAAGGTTTGGCCACTTTCTCTAGAATACTCTTTATTTCTCTATTGGAGAGTTCAGCTAAGCCATCTGCTTGGGGGTGGTAGGCTGTAGCAACTCTATGACTGATGTTATATTTTTCCAACGTTTCCTTCATCATATTGTTTACAAAGTGAGTACCCTCATCACTAATTATAGCTCTATGGGTACCAAATCTTGTGAATATGTTTTTGTGAAGGAATTTAATCACTGTCTTTGCATCATTACTGTGGCAAGCTGCTGTCTTTACCCATTTAGAGACATGGTCTACAGCTACCAAGATGTATTGACAGTTTCCAAAAATAGGAAATGGTCCCGTGAATTCTATTCCCCATACATCAAAGATCTCAACTTCCAAGGTGCCATTTAGAGGCATCTCATGTCTTTGGAAAATAGATCCAGTTCTTTGACATTCATTACACTTTTTAACAACCCTATCTGCATCATGAAAAAGTGTAGGCCAAAAGAATCTAGATTGGAGGACTTTTGCTGCAGTTATTTGGCCACCAAAGTGTCCACCATATGCAGCAGCATGACAATGCAGTAGCACTACAGATGTGTCCTCTTGAGGTATACATCTCCTCAAAATTTGATCAACCCCTAGCTTAAACAGATATGGATCACCCCAAAGATAATTTTTTGAGTCAGAAAGCAATTTCTTTCTTTGGTTTCTATTATAGTCAGGTGGAATGATCCCAACAGCTAGGTAGTTTGTAATGTCAGCAAACCATGGTGATGTAGCATGCTGCAGCACCAGTAGCTGTTCATCAGAAAATTTTTCATTTATATCACCAATTTTCCTTTTTGATTTTTTTAACCTGGATAAGTGGTCAGCAACTTGGTTTTCAATTCCTTTCTTGTCTATTATTTCTAGATCAAACTCTTGTAACAACAACACCCACCGAATTAATCTTGGCTTTGCATTTTTTTAGAAATCAAGTATTTGATGGCTGCATGGTCAGTATGAACTGTAACATTGGTCCCCATCAGATAAGATCTAAAAATTTTAAAGGCAAATACAACAACCAATAACTCTTTCTCAGTGGTTGTGTAGTTAACTTGTGCTTCATTAAGAGTTTTACTAGAGTAAAAGATGGGATGAAAAATCTTTTCTTTCTTTTGTCCCAAAAATGCACCAACTGCCCAATCACTTGCATCACACATTAGTTCAAAAGGTTTTTTTCCAATCAGGTGTGCTTACAATAGGAGCTGAAATTGTTTCAAAATGTTGAAAGATTTCCTACATTCATCACTGAAATTAAAAGGCTGGTCATGCTGCAGCAATAAACAAAGTGGTTTTGAAATCTTTGAGAAATCTTTGAGAAATCTTCTGTAAAAGTCAGAATGGCCAAGGAAGCTTCTAATTCCCTTGATACTTGTAGATTCTGGAAGTGTTCAATGACTTCCAACTTTGCTTTATCAACCTCTATTCCTCTGTTTTAAATTAAACGTCCCAAAACAATGTCTTCTTTTACCATGAAGTGACAGTTTTCCCAATTTAAAACTAAGTCAGTCTCTTCACATCTTTAAGACTTTGTTCAAGATATTTCAAACATTCTTCATATGAAGTTCCATAGACAGAAAAGTCATCCATGAAAATTTCTGTTGGTCCCGAAGGCCTATACAAGTTTGTAGAAGGGGGGGGGGGGGGGTTGAATACAAACACACAGATTTTACTTTTCTAAATTGTTTATTGATAAATCATTAACAATTTACAGTTTGTTGCGGAAACAAGATTAAGGATAAACCTAAATCTAAACAAGTTGGAACACTAAGGTTTCTTGCACTAAGAAAGATAAGGAAATTACTAATAATAACCTATCTTGAGATAAGAGATATGAACTTGTCCAGAGTTAGCAAGTTACTTCAAAATGAAGTGAGTTCATCTCTTTATATACTGCATGCATTTAATGCAAGTCAATATATACTTTACACGTGTCATCAGCTGGTTGGTTGCATGTCATTGACCTTTGTTGACAACCTTAGTAGCCGTATGGATGAATAGTGTAGTATCAGAATGGTTGTACGATTTCAGATATTCGGAGGTTCTTTTCTGACATTTCGTACGGAGGCGTGCAAGGGTGGTTAAGACAAAAGTACTTAGTACGGAGGACTTCATGATCAGCTTTCGTTGATTCAACGATTATCATTTACTATTCAGCAGATGATAAAGTTCAGCGATAGCTGAAGTCTTGTACTTGATACTTCACGTTGAGTGGACAAATCTGAGTCTTCGCTGATCCGCATCAGTTCATTAGGAGACTTGTCGCTGGTTCTTGAGCTTGATCTTCGACTTCAGCGTAGAACCTTTGTTGACGTGAAACTTGTCTTCAGGGATCATAAGTAAACAACTAACTTATCAGCGATCATCATAATGACTGAACAGACTCAGAGCATTTATGGTGAACAATTTCGCTGAATGTTTAACTTAAAGAGCGAGAGTTCCTATCAGCGGTACTGGAAGATCTTAGTACTTATCAGCGATAGTAAAACTCTGATATATATTGTTTACTTACAATTTTCACTAAGTATTTAAGAGAGGGTCATTATCAAATCACTGAGGGTTTGGATCAACAATCTCCCCTTATTTGATTATGACATAGCTACAAAGAAAATTGCTATTTAATGAAAACATAAGGATAAAAAGAACTCATAAAATATTTGTCCCTTTTACTGTTTTCTGGGAACTTTTCAGTACTGATGGAGTAAAGTATGTTCGCTGAAATCTTTCTTTAAAATATTGAATCAGGTTACAATGAAGAACAGAAAGATTATAAGTACAAGCGAAATAATTTACAAGTACAGAAGGATAACTGATATAATAGAGAAAAAGGAGATTATATCAGTTTTCAAAAGGTTCTTCCTTAATGAGAAGTTCATCAAGGGTCGTCTTTTCAGTGGGGATCATCCAGTCAGGAACCGTTACGCCTCGTTTTCTTTTGTTCAGTGCTTCTTCAAAGATCAAGGATTTTAGGTGTCGTGCCTGAATGTCTTTTCTGAAGTCACACCAGTAGATAAGATCTCTGAGCTGTTCGATTGGAGTGATTGGAAGCTCAGCGATCCGTTGAAAACATTTACGTCCGTCGTAGTCGAGAAAGAATATTCCATAAGGATTACTGATGACTTACCTGGGACGAAAAGTTCACATGGTGGCAAAGAAATGTCGAGGGCAGATAGATCAGGGTCAGGACCAAGCACTTCAGCGCGAGAGAAACCAATTCCAGTTTCATTTCGTATGACAGGACCTGAGTTTGAATCTTGACGTTTCTTCTTTGGAGAGGCCCTTTTTCTTTTTTGGCTTAAGATCAGGAAGAGGAGGAATGTCCACACAAGAAGATATCAAGTCGATCTGTCTGTTTATCAGCTTTTCGGAATGATCCTTGTACTTAGATTGTGACGATTGGATAGCTAACCTCATCTCTAACCATTCAGAGAGACCATACCTTTTTACAGTGTCAGCGCGAAAGGCTTCGGATTGGCCATCTTCTCTGAAAAGTTTGATGTCAACAATAGGTACTCCGATAGATGTTCTTCCAGAGATGAATACCTTGTTGATCTTCGTTGGACGATATCTGAAGTGGATTTTCTCTTTACACCAGATCAGGGTGGTATGAGAAACTTCAGTTTTCTTTTCCACGATCTTCTGGGCTTCTTCCCAAAGCTTTCGTTGAATTTGAATGGGAACACGTTTCACCTTGGGGTCTTTGACAGATTCTTGAGTAAGCTTGATGGCGTATTCTCTGTCTTTCTCTTCAGCTTCCTTTCTTTCAGCGATGAGGCGTTCAGCTCTGAGGTGTTCCTTGTATTCAGCTTTTGAAATTCTGAACTTAGGAGGAACTGAAGGCAGTTGATCACGCCTTAGAATGATTCGCTGATCCTTGAATCGCTTTATTATTTCCTCTTTTCTCTTTTGATCCTCTTTACTCAGCTTTTGAGGAGCTGAGGAAGGTCTGTTTCTGTGCGAGAGAGGTTGTTCTTCTGGTTCATCAGTCTCAGAGATCAAATCTAAGACTGGGATTATTTCATCAGCAACAGCTGGCTTTATTTGTGAAGTCGCAGTAGTAGAACCTTCAGCGACATCCTCAAACTGGGGAGAGGACTAGCTGAAACACAGCGATCTTACAAGTAAGAACTTGGGTAGAAACAGATAGAGAGAATTGGTTTAAGTGTATAGGCTTGGGTAGAGGAACTAATAGTGTATGATAGAGGAGGGATGGAGTAAGAGATGATTAGTGTACCTGACAAACCGGCTTTTCAAGCAAGATCGTCAAATTGTCATCTTCAGCGACGCTTTTGGCTTTGCCTTTCTCAGCTCCAGAGGCTGAGGGCTTTGTCTTTGTCCGCTCCCCTGAAGGTTCATTTATCAAGATTCCCTTAAGAGCTTTGATCCTTGGGGCAGGTTTGACGATAAAGAAATCATCGTCATCTTCGTCATCATCATCATCATTCTTTGGAGAAGAAGATGGTTCATCATCAGGGATGTCGATGGCTTCATCATCTTCTGCTTCGGATTCTTCAGCGTCTTCTTCGAGTTGCTCCCCCTCAGATACAGAGGCGAGCTTCTCGGTTCCCTCAGGGTTTTCATCTCCCTGAGGTTTTTCAGCGATCAGATCTTCATTCCTCTCTCCCCTGATAGATTCATCATGGGAAAGGTCTTCAGCGCTCTTTTCAAGATCCTCAGCGCTCTTCTCAGCGGTATGTTCAGCGCTCTTCTCCCCCTCTTTCTCATGATTGGGGGAGGAATGAGTAGACTCAGCATTGGTGTTATCTCTGTCTTCTGGGCCAGAGATTTTCACACAACCTTCAAGCTTTGCTATTCTGTCTTCTAGGCCAGAAATAGCAGGCGTGATTTTCTTCAGCTCTGTGCGATCCGCCGCTGTGAAAGATTCCAAAATAGGGGCAGGGGCAGGAGCAGGAGCTGGAGTTCTTGCCTTGTTGAGCAGCTCTTCAATCATTGTTTTCATCGAACCAACGTCGGTCTTTACAGAGCCTAAGTCAGTCGTCAGAGTTTGAACATTTGTCTTCACAGCAGACATATCACCTTCTAGTGCTCCAACCGATGTCTTCAGCATTGTTACTTCGCCGGACATGGAGGAAACTGATTGTTTGAGTGAGGTGTAGTCTGTGTAGATGTCAGCGAGCACTTTGGCAAAATCGCTGAGAGTCTTATCAACAATCTTGATGTCGTCTGTGGAAGCTTTCTTTTCTACCACCGTTGTCAGCTTTGTCAAATTCTCTCCAGCGTTTGTTACAGATGTAGAATTGTTGGAGAGTGTGGTGGTGAGAGCTGTCAGCTTTGTTTCCACGGACTTCAGAGAGTCGTTGATGTCTCCCAAATTAGGACCTGTAACACATAAGTACTTGTGAACAAAGGAACGCTCAGAAGTTTCAGGTTTAGTTACAGTGTATATGGGTTGATTTGTACCTGCAAGAGGATTGACGAAATCGTCAAAGTTGCGGACTCCTGAATAATGTTCCATATCTTCCTCAAAAGTTCGGTGAGGAATGGTGATCTCTGCAGGTCCTGTCTTCATCATTCTTTGAGAAGCGTCAGCGGTGGCTTCTGGAATGATGGCATCTCCAGTGTTAGCTGGAGGTGTGTCCAAAGAAGTAGAGGGGGGAGCGAAGGATAAGAATGGGATTCGGGTACTGAGTTCAGCGTTGGAATCGCTGACAATCACTTCACCAGTCTTTTGAGAGACTGAGGGAGGTTGGGTAGTTTCCAAGTTTCTAACCTCAGCGTTTGGAGACGCTGAAGCCGGGATTGAAGGGATGGCTTGAATGGGTGTGGCAGAGCGTACCACGGAACTTTCCTTCAGTTCTTCAGAATGAGCTGAGGAGTCTTTAGCATGGGATTGCTGGGGTTGCTCCTTGGTTTTCTTGATCCTTTTAGAATCAAGTTGGGTGTGAGAGTGTTTCCTTTTCTTAGAAGGAGAGGATTGTGTGGCCGGGGTATCAGCGATGGGTATTGTCGCTGAAGGAGCCACAGAAGTCGAAGAATTGGGGTTAAGAAGAGAGAGAAGGGTAGAGAGACGTACCTCGTTGGCGACAGGTTTGAAATCGAGCACCTTAGGGCCAACCTGAGAAAGTTTCAGGTCACCCTCTTCAGGATAGCTGTCCTTCAGGCCATATTGGAAGATGGCGCTGATGAATCTTGTGTAAGGAACCCATGCTGGTTGGTCAGCGGCAGAATCCACGCGTTGTACTAGGTCATCATATATAATAGAGGCCCAGTCAATGTTTAGACCTTTCAGCAGTGCGTATCCCATAGCTTGCGTAGGTTGTGCGGCTTGATCAGAAGAGCCGGACTTCGCTGTCATGCAGCTGATCAGGTGAGCGAAGATGAAATTCATCTCGCTGGGCATTTTGGACTTCTTTATCAGCGTCAGCTTCTTCTCGGGCTTCTTGTCCCTTCCAATGTCCCAGATGTAACCCATTGTGTCGAGAAAAGCAATGATGGTAGATGTTGAAGTGGAGGGAATGTCTGAACTTTCTTCCTCTTCTTCAATCTTAGCCATGAGACATTGATTTGCTTCATCATCTTCAGAATCAGATGATGATGCTTCTTCATCAGAAGCAGCCCAATCATAGTCAGCCATCAGGCCTTTTCCTTTTTTCTTAAAACTTTTCAGCTTTGCATACTTCTCCTTCAGCTTTGAGTATTTGTCATCTTTATTCCTTGGAACAAAGGATTTCTTTGTAAAAGCTGAAGGTCTCATGATTTTCTTTGACCTGCACTCATTAGCGAAATGACCTGTCTTTTCGCAGTTGAAACAAGTAGTAGTAGCCTTATCAACAAAAGCTGATGATTTAGGCTTGTCAGTTATGGAAAGAGGTTTGTTCTTTCTAAACATTTTCTTCTTGGCGAATCTCCTGAACTTTTTAGTTAGGAGAGCCAAGGATTCATCATCATCTGAAGAATCAGAGTCTGATGACCTTTCAGAGTTACTTTCTAACTCAGTGATAGTGACCGAAGGTCGCTGAGTAGAAGGTTCTGCTGAGATTAAAGCAACAGGAGTGCTTTTGGAATCTTTTACAAGATTCTTCTTAAGATGGCTAGATTGCTCATGATTCAGCAATGTACCATATAAGGTTGAAAGGGTCATTGATTTAAGATCCTTTGACAGCTTGAGACACATGGAATAATTGTCCCAGCTTTCAGGTAAACATTCTAGAAACTTTGTCAGCACTTCAAAGTTAGAATATTCCTTACCAACAGTTTTTAGATCTATAATTAAACAATTAAAACGTTGGTGAACTTCAGAGAGAGTTTCATTATTACCAGAAATGAAGCTTTCGTATTGTCTTACCAGGTTGATCTTTCTTGAGTCCTGGACTTCAGACGTTCCTTCATACTGAACACATATTGTGTCCCACATGGCTTTTGATGACTTCAGGTTCATGACGGAATGGTAGACTTCGTCAGGAAGGGCCATGGATAGTATGGATCTGGCTTTTGTATCTATGGCCACTTTCTTTTTATCTTCATCGGTCCACATGTGTATTTCCTTTGGAATCAGCCTTTCTGGAATAGCAGCTCTAGTTGCAGTGGCTGGAACTAAAGGATCAATTGTTACAGGGATGTGTGGGCCGTTTTCAAGATAGTAAGTCATAGTAGGGTCTACACCTTCTAAGAAGAGTGTCATCCTATTTTTCCACAAGTTGAAGTTGTCTCTGGAAAATCTAGGGGGTTTTGCAAGAGAACCATTGTCTATATAATGTGTGTTTGTGTTGGCCATTTTCAGATAATAACAAGGAAGAGAAATATCTTAGATTAGATCTTGTTTATGAGATTAAACAAATCTGCTCTGATACCACTTGTTGGTCCCAAAGGCCTATACAAGTTTGTAGAAGGGGGGGGGGGGGGGGGGGTTGAATACAAACACACATATTTTACTTTTCTAAATTGTTTATTGATAAATCATTAACAATTTACAGCTTGTTGCGGAGACAAGATTAAGGATAAACCTAAATCTAAACAAGTTGGAACACTAAGGTTTCTTGCAGTAAGAAAGATAAGGAAATTACTAATAATAACCTATCTTGAGATAAGAGATATGAACTTGTCCAGAGTTAGCAAGTTACTTCAAAATGAAGTGAGTTCATCTCTTTATATACTGCATGCATTTAATGCAAGTCAGTATATACTTTACACGTGTCATCAGCTGGTTGGTTGCATGTCATTGACCTTTGTTGACAACCTTAGTAGCCGTATGGATGAATAGTGTAGTATCAGAATGGTTGTACGATTTCAGATATTCGGAGGTTCTTTTCTGACATTTCGTACGGAGGCGTGCAAGGGTGGTTAAGACAAAAGTACTTTGTACGGAGGACTTCATGATCAGCTTTCGTTGATTCAGCGATTATCATTTACTATTCAGCAGATGATAAAGTTCAGCGATAGCTGAAGTCTTGTACTTGATACTTCACGTTGAGTGGACAAATCTGAGTCTTCGCTGATCCGCATCAGTTCATTAGGAGACTTGTCGCTGGTTCTTGAGCTTGATCTTCGACTTCAGCGTAGAACCTTTGTTGACGTGAAACTTGTCTTCAGGGATCATAAGTAAACAACTAACTTATCAGCGATCATCATAATGACTGAACAGACTCAGAGCATTTATGGTGAACAGTTTCGCTGAATATTTAACTTAAAGAGCGAGAGTTCCTATCAGTGGTACTGGAAGATCTTAGTACTTATCAGCGATAGTAAAACTCTGATACATATTGTTTACTTACAATTTTCACTAAGTATTTAAGAGAGGGTCATTATCAAATCACTGAGGGTTTGGATCAACAATTTCCATGGAAGTTTCCAACATATCAGAGAATATGGACATCATGCACCTTTGAAATGTGGCAGGGGCATTGCATAGTCCAAAATGCATTCTCATAAAAGCAAAAGTACCAAAAGGATAAGTGAAAGTGGTTTTCTCTTGGTCCTCATGTGTTATGGCAATCTGGTTGTAACTAGAATATCCATCCAGAAAACAGTAATATTCCTTACCAGCAAGTTTATCCAACATTTGGTCAATGAAAGGCAATGGAAAATGGTCCTTATGGGCTGCTTTGTTAAGCTTCCTATAGTCCATACAGAATCTCCATCCTGACACTACCCTAGTTGGGATCAACTCATTCTTTTCATTTTCCACAACGGTCACACCTCCTTTCTTAGGGACACATTGGACAGGACTTATCCAAGAATTAGATATGGGTTAAATAATTCCAGCATCTAACCACTCAAGTATTTTCTTCTTGACTACTTCTTTTATCATAGGGTTTAGTCTCCTTTGTGGTTCTACAGATCTGAAGTCCTTGTCCTATAAAATGATTTTGTGTTGACAAATTGATGGACTAATACCTTTTAAGTCAGAAATTGTCCAACCTATGGCTTTGGTATGGGCTTAAAGTACCTTCACCAACTGTTCTTCCTGTTTTTGTTCCAAAATGACAAAAATAATTACAGGTAATTTGTCTCCATCACTTAGAAAAACATATTTGAGATATGTAAGAAGTTGTTTAAGTTCAAGAGTTGGTGGTGCTTCCATGGATGGTAAAGGATTTTCCGTAGTGCTTTCTTCCACCATCTCATATGCTGCCACAGGCTGCAGCATGTGAGCACAATGTATGTCATCACTATCTTCCATATCATCGTCATCATATTCCTCATTTCCTAACTCATCCTCATTCAAGTCATCATCCCTAGACTCTCCATCCTCTAACTCATCATCCTCTGTTTTTGTACCTAGAATTTCTTCTAAGGTTTCTTCCTGACACAAAGATTCTATAGAGCCTAGGCCATAACACTCTTCTTTCTCATCTGGATATTTCATAGAGTTAAAGACATCGAAGGTGACATTCTAGTCATGGACTCTCATGGTTAACTCTCCTTTTTGGACGTCTATGAGGGTTCTACCAGTGGCTAAGAATGGCCTTCCTAACAAAATAGGTGTGTCTTTATCAGCTTCAAAGTCTAAAATGATGAAATCAGTAGGGAATATGAATTTGTATACTTGCACTAAGACATCCTCTATCTTTCCTTTAGGATATGCTATGGATTTTTCAGGTAACTGTAAGGTAACAGTTGTGGGTCTAGCCTCTACTATTCCTAGTGTTTTGAAAATAGACAAGGGGCATAAGATTTATGCTAGCACATAGATTACATTGAGCTTTTCTAACTTCCTTACCTCCTATAGAACAAGGAATTGTGAAACTACCTGGGTCTTTTTGTTTAGGAGGGAGCTTGTTGGTCAAAAGGGCACTACAACCTTCAGTCAAGGCCACTATTTCATATTCATTCAGTTTCTTTTTCTTGCTCAAAATATCCTTAAGGAATTTGGCATAGCTAGGCATGGTCTCAATTGCTTCAACCAAAGGGATGTTGATATGCAAGTGTTTGAACACATCTAGAAACTTCTTGAATTGTTCTTCCTCATTATGCTTTCTCATCCTCTGGGGGTAAGGAATATAAGGTGGTACAGGTGTAACAACAGATTTCTTAGGATCAGAAGTGGGTGGAACAATAGGTATGACCTGTTCACTTGTTGCTATTGGTTTTTCAGTTCTGCCAATTGGTGCTGCAACACTTGCTGTAGCATCAACAACAGTTGACTTATCCTTGTTGTTATCATTAGGGGGGTAACACAGGCAATTCAGACTTATTAGGTATTAACACAGGTTCAGAAGTTGATTTGGGTCTAGAGACATTATAAGAAGATGGAACAATGATAGGGGGTACCATTGTGACATTTTTTTCTTTATCTGTGTGACTGATAGTATGGGGTTCTTTTGGTATGGCATCAACTAAGTATTTTCCACCCCTTAGAGACACAACCTTCATATGTTCCTTGGTTGTGTTCTTAGGAGTCTCAGTATCACTAGCAGGGTTCCTGTAGGTCTATTTCTCAATTCAGATGCAGTCTGCCCAATTTGTGTTTCCAAAGCCCTTATAGTTGTGTTTTGATGATTAATTGTTGAGTTGGTGTGGCTTATAAAACCTTTCAACATTTTTTCCAAAGAAGCAGGTGGATCAGCATGTTGGCTTTTGTAAGATCCCACATTGGTTGGGGAGGAGAACTAAGGTTGCCTTATAAGAGGGACTTGATACCTCCCCTATCAGACGCGTTTTAAAACCGTGAGTCCAGGTGTGTGGACAAAGCGGACAATATCTGGTACGGTTGGTCTGGGATGTTACAGATGGTATCAGAGCACAGCTTGAGTGAATCAAACACATCTCGGTGTGTTTGGTCTCAAGTTGCGGCTATGAAATTTTCAAATTCTTTTACTAAAATCTTTTTGAATGAAAGAAAAAGGAAAACCCGTTTGGGAAACGGTGATTGAGGGCGCAGTGTGTACAGTTAGCCGACGCTAAGTGGGAAGGTACAGTACTTAGTGTGTTTATCGCTTTCTAGATCATAGGGTATGCATGCTAGATTGCCTATGTTGTTTACACTGTACTGAATGATGATTGCTTGCTAGTAGGAATCAATGCTAGTTATAGTAGGTTGTTAAGTGAAGGCCCTATAGGTTGCATGCAGTAAGAATCATATAGCCTTAGAATATTTGGTTTAGTTCTATTGCGTAGCTCTTGTTTGAGTTCAACCGTTCTAGGATAGAATCTTGTATTCGAATGTCTATTTGATTCACGCTGCATGCGACTGGGTATACGCGAGACAACTCGTTATGGCTAATAGGGATTCCATTGTAGCAAGGGTAGTGGGATGAGATGAAATTCCTAGTGAGCTGGGAAGAGTGTTTACATATGAGTATGTATGCTAGATTGCTTTCTAGAACATAGGAGTATGTGTGCTAGATTGCTTGGTGCTTATTACACTGTACTGCCTGTTTGTTGCTTGCTAATAGGAGTTTATGCTAGCCTTGATAAGTTGTTAAGTGAATGCACTATAGGTTGTATGCGGTAGGAACCGAATAGCCCTAGAATGTCGGATTTAGTTCTATTGCGCAACTCTTGTTTGAATCCAACCGTTGTAGGATAGAATCTTATATTCGAATGTCTATCTGGTTTTACACTGTGTGCGACTGTGCATTCGCGAGGCGACTCGTCATGACTAGTGGGGATTTCGTCATAGCAAGGGTAGTGGAGTTGGGTGGAATTCCTAGGGAGCTAGGAAGAGTGTGTACCTATGCCGGTGCGGGCATATGTGTATAGTTTTTCGGCAAGGAACTACTTGGGCACTTCGGGGCGGGACTCGAAACGAGTAAGGATAGGTGTGGAAGGTAGTAGTAGAGCTCCTACTATCTGAAGCACAGGATCCGTGCTCGAGTCGGGGAAAGTCACGAGGAATCCAAGGAGTTGAGCGTGAGCGTTGTTAGTGTGAGTTATTATGTGCTAATAACTCGTTGTAATATCTACCCAGAATAGCCATCACAAGGAGGAACAACAATAGTGAACCTACTAGTACAGATGGTATCAGAGTCGGGAACCAGACTGGTGTGCCAGCGAGGACGCTGGGCTCCCAAGGGAGGTGGATTGTAAGATCCCACATTGGTTGGGGAGGAGAACTAAGGTTGCCTTATAAGAGGGACTTGATACCTCCCCTATCAGACGCGTTTTAAAACCGTGAGTCCAGGTGTGTGGACAAAGCGGACAATATCTGGTACGGTTGGTCTGGGATGTTACAGCTTTGTTTTCCTTGAAAAGATGTTTGATTTTGTTGAGAATGGGATTGAGAACTACTTGGCTGATTTTGATAGTTTGAAATTCTCTATTCTTTTGCATTTGGTGGGTTCAAACATGGACTATTCCAAGAAAAATTGGGACGGTTTTTCCAATTCAGTGTTTTGGTCACATTGGTCATATGTATGCTCTCCACTGCAGACTACACATTAAACATGCAGGGATTCAGCAGTAGGTGTTGCAGCACTGCCATTAGCACCAGACATGTTTTTAATCATATTGGTAAGCGATGCTAACTGGGCAGCAAGTGCGGTGTAAGAATCTACTTCATGAATACTGGATGCTCTAGGTACTATTGCACGTGGATCTGACCAATGACCATTGTTACTTGAAATCTTTTCCAAAATAGCATAGCCATCATTATAGGTACTAAGGGTGAAGGCTCCTCCTGCAGTAGCATCAAGCATTCCTTTAGCAGAGGTAGTTAAACCATTGTAGAATGTCTCTAGCTGTATGCAGTAGGGTATGCCATGGTGAGGGCATTTCCTTAACAAATCCTTAAACTTTTCCCAAGCATCCAGAATTGCTTCATCGTCCATTTGTCTAAACATGCTTATTTCATTTCAGGACTTAGCATTCCGTGTTGGTGGAAAATATTTTTTCTAAAACTTTTTAGCCATATCACTCCAAGTTGCAACTGAGTTAGGTTCCAAAGAATTAAACCATACTCTTGCTCTATCCCTGAGTGAAAAAGGAAATAACTTCAGCCGTAGGCATCATCAGTTACTCCACTGAAATCAAAACAATCAGTTATTTCCATAAACGTTTTAAGATGCAAATGAGGATCTTTAGTAGGTAGGCCAGCAAACTGTCCACTTGACTATAACATATTAAACATTACAGGTTTTAGTTCAAAATGGGCACATTACAACTGTGGTCTAACTACGCCAGCATGCAACTGGTCAAGCATGGGCAAAGCATAGTCCATAATCCTCCCATCTTTTGAGTTTGCAATTGTTATTATGTTTTGGGCCTTGGGCCTCGGGTGTGGCTCATATTCGGGTTCTTCCATCTCAGTTGTTTCAAAAATAGGTGACAATTTTTTTTGTATTATTCTCCTTCTTCGAAATGTTCTTTCAATATCAGGATCGAGTTCAAGTATATCACCGTGAAACAAACTTGGCATGCAACCCAAATATCAGTGAAAAAGTAGATTAGAAAAATCGGATTTTAAAAGTGACTTAAAAGAAAGTAACTTTGCTTTGGCTTTTGTCCCCGGCAACGGCGCCAAAAACTTGATCTCTGGAATATATATCCCTAAAATTAACAATGGAATAACACACAAGTATACATGCTAAACCAATATCGTTTTGAAAACAAGTAGTAAAATGGTACTAAGTACCGAATATGGATCCCACAGAGACAACTAAAGCAAGTGTTAATTCTCAAGTCAAACTTAAAAAGAGATTTCAGAGAATGATTTGAAGGAATAATCTTGTGAGTGAGTAACGGTGATTTTGATTGCTTAAAAACAGATTAAAAGAAAAGCATGGGTGTAAGTTTAAGCTGGAGTTGTAAGGAACTATGCAATGGAAACCATGCTACAGCAGATGCTACAACACTAGTTCTCAACATCACTATCGGTTCACACAACCCTCTTTCAAGGTTCATACCATGCTTATCACTGGCATGACAAAAATATTATTGTTTTCCCCGTATAGAATCAATTAAGATTGAAGTGATTTGTTACAATTCTCTATAACACCTCAGAGTTCTGAAGTTTACGTTGTCTTGCATTCAGGATGCAACTCATCCAAATAAAACAATATACGTCACCTTATCAAGAAGTATTTTGGATGAAACTCAGAAACAAGGAGTGAACAGTGAAGTTGATAGCTAGTAGCAAAGCATTTATTCACAATTACATAGGCTTTTATCTCCAAACCGTCTCTTACACCCAAACTAAGGAGTTTACCCCATCATCGCTTTACACTTGGTGTACGACATCATTGGAGAGATTGAAATGAAGTACATAAATGTAAATGATAGAAGTGGTAAAGCAGAAAAGTAATACACAAATGTAAATGACAAGAATTGTAAAGTGCTACAGACAATGCTATGACACTGAACAGTAGTGTACCGAATGTTAAAAGACTTAATATTAAAAATACTTAAAGTAACAAGTTAGAATAGCTATGTGAGCTATCCTTTCTGGTGGTGGTCTAATACAAACTACATGAGTCCCTCTAATTATACTAGGAGGGAAACATAAGTAAACAAACTACCAAGCATATTAAGGTACAAATAGTGACATAAAGTAAAAAGCATGGGAATCAAAAGTCTAGATCAAAGTACTAAGATTATATCTAAGGAAACAAGTAAACAAGGAGTGGGCATCTTCATGTTGAGATATTCTCTGCTTTCTCCTCCATCTCCAACTGAGCTAGTTCCCATCAAATTGTTCTCTTCTTCAACCAAAAAGATTATGAAGTTGAAGTCATTGACAGCTGTCACATGCTGCGGATCCTGATGCAGCATCAACTGTCAGTAAAATGCCTTCCAAATACACAAATAAGGTAAATTTCTTAAACTTAGCTCCAAACTCAATAAACAAGAAAAATTAGAATAAAAGGACTCAATTTGGTATTTGGGAAACTAAAATGAAGATAAAATCCTAATAGAAAGCGATAGAAAATGTGATAAATTATTCACTTATCAGTGTACAATCCAGAGTTGTCGTGACGAGAACTTTCTCAGTGGAAGATCGAAATTCTCTTCTGCTCACAGCATAACATCGTTATACCCCAACCGTAACACAAATCCATTCAGCTATAAGCACGAGGGTGAATATATATCTGATCAATTATTATGGAGATGAAAATATTTAATATAATAAAAAATAGAGTAAACTACAAATTTGGTTCTTGTAGTTTGTTGTTTGTAACACTTTTGGTCCCTATAGTTTCAAAATTACAATTTCGCGATTGTGGTACGCAAAAACTACTGGATTTCGTCCCTCCCTCTAACGGCTTTTAGAACATGTTAAGTGAGGGGTATTTTAGTCTTTTTAGGTTTTGTCTCATTTTCTAATAAAAGTAAAACAAATCTTTGAGTAAATTACAAATTTCGTCCCTGTGGTTTGGTGAAAATTTGGATTGGGTCCCTTAAGTAAAATAATTACATGGAGGTCATCGTGGTTTCTTTTTTTTGTTATGGATCAGGTCCCTCGTGTTAACAGCCGTTTAAAACTTCCGTTAACTTATATGTATTTTCATATTTTCACTGTATTATGATATTTGTAATCACTTCAACGACCCGTTTTGTCTGTTTCTTAAATTTATTAACAATAAGAAAAAAAGAAAAAGTAGACACAAATCTCTAGTACCATTTTTTTCTATGTCACCGAGCCCTCCCCAATCCCTCACGTTCGGTCCTCCCCATCTTTGGTGTCTCTCCGATCTAGTGAAGAAATCGATATGGAGAAGAAACCGAAATTGTTGTTCATCATAGTTAAACCTTCTTTGAAGAAAACGATCTGGTGAAGAAGTCGAGTCAGATCTGGTGAAGAAATCAACCATATCGTTTCTTCTAAGTTAATCGTTGGGTTGAAGAAATTGAAAACATTTGCAAATCCACGAAAATAGGAGGTTTTGCATCTGCTTCATCTTCTTCTATGTGACATTTGAGTATTGATTAGGGTTTTGGACTTTATAGTTTTGCCAAGGTTTTTTTTTTTGATATGTTATGAGTTTTAGAGTTTTTGGTTTAGATTTAGGATTATTGATGTTGTATTCTTGATGAGTTCTTTACAAATATAATGATGATGACTTTGATATTTTTTGCGTTCTTCATTTAATTAGGACTTTCTTTGGGTTAAAAATGACGGAAAATAGGTGATGTAAAATCCAGATCTGCACGTTAATTTCAAAATAGGTTTTATTGTTGATTTGTTCTTAACGATGGAGTTTGCTTTTGATTTTGTTATTTAAAGGTAGGTTTATGTTGTTGATTTTATTCTTCAAAAATAAATTTGTGTTGTTGATTTTATTTCTTCAATTTCTTTTGTTGGGTTTGAATCTTTGGTTTTAATTGATTTTGGGTATGATTTTTGGTGGAAGAGATAAAAGTGAAATTGGCAAAACAGAGTTTCATAAATTGGCAAACAGTCCTTAAAATAACTACAAATTTCATAATACAAAGAAAACATGAAAATGTTTTTAAGTTAACGGAAGTTTTGAACGGCTGTTAAAACGAGGGACCTGATCGATAAAAAATAAAACCACGATGACCATCCCTGTAATTATTTCACTTGAGGGACTAAATCCAAATTCTCACCAAACAACAGTGACGAAATTTGTAATTTACTCTAAATCTTTTATAAAGAAATCTATTAGATCAATGCCACCTATTTTTTCCTTAGCCCTTTATTTCTGAAAACCATGAACCCTTTACCACCGGTGAAACTTTGAGCCAACCTCCGGTCCATCTATCAAAACCCAAATCGAAGCCTTTAAACAAAAATCAAAATATAAACCTCAAATCCAAGCCTTTGGAACATGAACTCCATATTTGTGAACAAAACCAAAACCCACGGTGATACAAATGTTGTCGGAGGGAAATCAAGAAAAATTCGTCGTTGCCCCTTGTGTTTTGTGTCATATATGATGACGTAGATACGAGCGGGTAGACGATGTTGCATACAAGATCGGAGAAGAAGACGGAGGTTAGATGGGGTTGTGACTGGTTAAGAAGGAGGAGATGCAAAGAAAACCAATCAACCCAATGATTTAACCTCCATCGGTCCATGCCCCTCACCCCCCCCCCCCCCCTTGCATGATGTTGTTTGGTTTGACGGCTATGGATTTTGTACGATTTGATCGATGACCCAAGACCCGTGCCTACATTCTGCCTTTGATTAGTCTAAACGATGTGGGTGCCGATGGTGTTTACCGATCAAGTCACAACCAAAATAACAGCTTAACCACCAACCCACAACACCACCTACAACCCTTTTTCTATCCTCCATCTTTAGGAAGATAGGAGATGGAGGTAGAGGAGATCCGTGATGAAGCTGCAGTAAAGGAGTAGTGAGGGGAAGAAGAAGCATAAGAAGGCGGAAGGAGAAAGGATGATTGTCGGTAGGGGAGCTGAAGACATATGATGGTGAGGATGGGAATGAGAATGGAGGTTTGGGGTGGATTCTGTGATGGAGGGGAAGGAGGCCAACACCAAAGAAGAGAGGCAAAATCCTTAGAAAGGTGAGAGCATTGGCAGTGGAAAAGGCAAGGGCTGAGGGAAACGGTGAAAAGGGAGGTTGACGGAGAAAGGGGGCCGAAAGTGAAGAGGGAGGTTGATGAAGAGAAGCGACTGGAGTTGAGACTAGTTAAGGTTTGATTGAGGAGGTTTCTTGAGATATATATAACTAATTTACAATTTTGCTCCTTGTAATTGGATATTTACTTATATAAAGAAAAAAATGTGATAAATGTATAAAAAGACAAAAGTACCCTCAATCTAACATGATTTTTAATGGTCGTCAGAGACAAGGACCAAATCCGGTCATTTTTGCATACCACGATGGAGTATAAGTAATTTCAATACTATAGGGATCAAAAGTGTTATAAACACTAAACCACAAGAACCAAACTTGTAGTTTACTTTTTAAAATATGTGTAAATTATGGATTTGGTCTATGTGGTTTACACTTTTTGTTAGATCAATTTAGCCCCAAATTTGATTAATGTTTTATAAAGAATTGTATTTTGGTCTTTGTAGGAGGTTTATCAGATTGGGCTATTTGTTTTGTAAATGGGCCCTATAAATAGGTTCCCATGGCTCATTTTCTCCTTAAGAAACTTGGGAGAGAATACACCAAAACACACATACAGACTAAAGTTGGTCTCAAGAGAGTCGTTTAATTTCTTAGTGTGGTATTCTCTACAATTCCCCCTTCATGTTCATGATTATTATGAGATATGATTTGATGATTATTGTTCTTCATTTCTATATTATATCTATATTTCTATGGAGTTCGTCATTTGTTGTCTAAAATGGGATCTACCCGTTGGTATCAAATCCAATTGAAGTAAATCTACTTCAATTCGGTCATTTTTAGCAACAATTGAAGTTTTGGATGATTGTTTTTTGATTTGAATGCTTAGATTGATTCAGTCACATAAGCTTAAACTCAAATATCATTTCTGTGATTTTCTCACAGTTTTGAGTTTACTTGGAATCTATTTTGATTGATTATGATCAAAATTTTGAGTTTTTATGGATAAAATTTTAGGGTTCACTTTATTGATTCCTCACAAAATTTGATTATGCACACCACCTGTTTGATAAAATGCCTCAATGAAGGTTTGATTCTATTTTGATTGATTCTATTTTGATTGATTCTGATCAGTTTTATTAAATATATATGTGTGTGTGTGTGTGTTTGATCCCCACCCTTTATTTGTCTTTTATCAAAGCATCTAGTTGGTGGTTGATCTTTGATTTCTACCATGAGACACTCTTTGTGTTAGTGTCAAAATAATGTTGTATCAAAGTTGAGGGATTTGTCACTTTGTTGTAACTTTCATGTCTAGGTATAAATAGCCTAGTTTATCTCTTTTGTTCTTAACACTTTAGACATAATCAAGAATGTAAGTTTCTGTCATGTAAGCTTGTGAGACCATAGAATGAGAATTGAGATTGAGTCTAGATCTTGAATCCCTTTATCATTTACTTGTTTCTGGGATCAAATGTGGTATCAGAGCAAACAAATCCATACACAGATTTGCCAAAATCAGTGAAGAATTTGACATTTTTGTACTTTTTCAATTTACGGCTGTGGATCTTGGTTCTTGAGGTTTTAGTGCGATTTTCGAGTTGAATTTGATACAGATTAGTGCGATTTGACTAGTTTTGAGGTTCTGTGTAATCCATTTCCTTTGGATTACAAGTTTGGATCGAATTTTTGAAGATTTGGGATTTTCAGTTCGAAAAAGTCTACCTACTGTTTTAGAATCAAAATCATGGTTCTGGTGATATTTTGGTTGTATTTTCTTCATTTAACCTATTCAGGATCATCTCGCGAAGAACCTTACCAAATTTCAGATCAATTGGACAAGTTTTGGATTGAAATCTCACTTAGAAAGTTTTTTCAGTTCGTGTTCATCTTTATCGCCCGAAGCTATCTTCAAACATTCAAAGTTGTCGCCCAAAGCGTGCATTCATCCTTATCGCCCAACTCTTGAGCGATAGGCGATTCTGACATTTTTGATCGCCCAAGCTTTGAGCGAGAACTTCATTTTGTCGCCCAAGCCTTAGGCGATAAGCCCGTTTGATCGCCCAAGCTTTGAGCGATAACCATCTTTGATCGCCCAAGTCTGAGCGATAAGAATTTTGATCCCCCAAGATTTGCCCTAGGAATAAATTTGATCACCCAATATTTGGTCGATAAGCTAGTGTTATCGCCCAAGTTTTGATCGAAAACTATGGTTATCGCCCAAGTGTTACCTGAGAACTATTGTTGATAATATTTGATCGCCCAACCTTTGTGCGATAAGATCCATAGTTGTATTCTTTTTGGCATACTATATCTGTGTTGTCTGATTTGTTTAAAGATCACTAATTGTTGATCCAAACCCACAGTGATTTGATAGTGAACATGAGAAACACTTAGTGAAAATTGTAAGTAAACAATATGTATTAGAGTTTCACCATCAAAGAAAATATACTAAGTCTGTTTAGTATCGCTGATGTGAAACTCATGTTCTTTAAATTATATCTCAGCGATACCTGTACATCAGTGAGCCCTGAGTATGTTCAGTCTCACTGATGATCGCTGATAGTATATGTTGTTTTCTTATAATCTCTGAAGACAAGATTCACATCAATCATGTTCAACGCTAAAATCGAAGACTAGGCTGAAGAACGAGCGACTAAGTCTACTAGTGACCTGATGCATATATCAGCGAAGCCAAGACTTGTCCATCCCACGTGAAGTTTCAAGTAGAAGAGTTCAATGAACGCTGAACTTTATCATTCGTTGATAAAGATTCATTCAGCGAACGCTGATCATGAAGCCTCCTCTACAAGCAACTTTTGTCTTATCTCCTTGCACGCCTTTTGTACGATTTGTCAGAAAAGACATCCCTTGTCTGAAATCGTGCAACCAACTCTGGCAACTACATTATTCATCATGCGGCCAAAAGGATGTTCTACAAAGTCAATATCATGCAACCAATCAGAGGCTGTCATGTGTAAAGGTATACTGACTTGCATTAAATGCATGCAATATATAAAGGAAACCCTATTTCATTTGTGAAGTGTTTGGCCATCTCCTTCTCGCTGAACTACTGTGTGATTAGAAAACTCTCCTTAGTTTTTTTTTCTCTATTTTCTAGTGCAAGAAATCTGTGTGTTCTCATAGTTTGTTTAGATTAGGTTTTTAACTTGATCTTATTCCGCAACAAACTGTAAATTGTTTGATTATATCAATAAACAATTTAGAAAGATAAAAATATGTGTTTGTATTCAACCCCCCTTCTACAAACTTGTATAACCCTTCGGGACCAACAATTGGTATCAGAGCAGATTGTTTAATCTTATAAACAAGATCTTGCTTATACACTATCTTTTTCTCTTCCTTGTAATTCCTCATTATGGCAAACACCACAAACACAAACTACATAGATAATGGATCTCTTGCCAAACCACCTAGATTTAGCAAAGATAATTTCAATCTTTGGAAAAATAGGATGATGCTCTTCTTAGAAGGTGTAGATCCCACTATACCTTACTATATTGAAAATAGACCGTATGTTACTTTCATTATAGACCCTGCTGTTCCAGCCACTACTACTTCTCCTGTAGTCCCTGAAAGAATCATTCCTAGGGAAGTTAACAGTTTGACTGATGAAGACAAGAAGAAGGTGGCCATTGCCACTAAGGCCAGATCTATCATCTCCATTGTTAGTGCTGAAATTATTAGTTGTAACCAAGTAGAAGGGCTTAAATTGTAAACATCTACTCTAGGTATAAATAGCCTAGATATAGTTAGATTTCATAACTTTTTATTACTACTTCAAGACACTTTGTCTTTTGCTCTCTACACAATGTATTTGATTCTTGGAGATTAATAAGAGATGACATAAGTGTTGCTTGATTCATTCATTGTTTACTTGTTTCTAGGATCACAAGTGGTATCAAAGCCACTTGAAACCAACTTTGTTGAACTGAACCCTTTGATAAAAGACACACATCTATGGCTCTTCCTGATGAAGTCTACCACTCCGTCATGAACCTGAAAAGTTGAAAACCCATGTGGGACACTATATGTGTTCAATATGAAGGTACTACTGAAGTCCAGGATTCAAGAAAGATAAACCTGGTAAGACAGTACAAAAGTTTCACTTGTGTTAAGAATGAAACCCTCTCTGAAATACATCAATGGTTTAACTGTTTAATCATTGACTTAAAAACTGTTGGTAAGGAATATTCTAACTTTGAGATCCTGACACAGTTTCTGGAAAGTCTTCCTGAAAGTTGGGACAATTATACCATGTGTGTTAAGCTATCTAAGGATCTTAAATTCATGACCCTCTCTACCTTATTTGGCACTTTGCTCAATCATGAGCAATCGTGTCAACTTAAGAAGAATCTCCTTAAAGATTCCAAAAGCACACCTGTTGCTTTACTCTCTTCAGAGTTAATGCCCACTCAGCGTTCTACCGTTACTATCACTGAGTTGGAATCTAACTCTAATGATTCATCAGACGCTGATCCCTCAGAACTTGTTGAATCTCTGGCACTCCTGATAATTCTTTGAGGAGATTCGCCAGAAAGAGTAACTTCAGAAGAAATAAACCTCTTTCCCTCACTGACAAGCCCAAATCTTCAACTCCGGTAGATAACGCCACTGCTATCTGCTTTAGCTGTGAAAAAGTAGGACATTTTGCTAGTGAATGCAGGTCTAAGAAAATCTTCAAACCTTCATCTTCTGCCTACAAGAAATCCTTTAACTCAGGGCTAGAGATGACAAATACCAGAAGCTGAAAGTAAAGTATGAAAAGCTGAAAGGCTTCAAAAAGAAAGGAAAAGGCATGATCGCTGAAGATCATGACTGGGCTAACACTGATGAAGAATCATCCGTCTCTGATGATGATGAGGCCAATCTATGCCTCATGGCCCAAATAGAAGAAGAGGAAGAAAAAGCTGAAATTCCCTCTAGTTCTACCTCTACCTCTCAGGTATCAAATTCTCTCACTGATACTTCCACTTCATGTTGGGTTTTGGTCAAAACAAGATTTCAAAAATCATAATATTTGCAACGAAAGCTTAAAATCTTTGAACAACATTAAAACCTTTAACACCCACCAAGGATCCATTTGCATGAACATGAAAGATTAAAACACATACATAGGGAGTTTTAGAAAATACAACCTTTGTAGTCCTTTGCAAAATCTTCTAGTTTGATGAAGATGGTGATGGCAAGAACTCAAGGAAGAGTTCCTCTAGAGAAGTCCACCAAGCAAGTTCCAAACACCTTTTGATATGCTAGTATCTTCTTGAAGTTTTTATGCAAGGTGAACTTCTAATCCAAGTGAAAAATACTTGTGTTTTAGAAGAACAAAAACACACACTAGTGTGTGTTTTGCCGAGAGCAAGAAGAGAGAGAGAGAGAGTGTGATGTTTTTTTTTCAAGTGTGTAATGTTGTATCAAGTCAAGCATGCTTATAATACTTGGACATGCCCATGTGCTTGCCACCCAAAATGACCAATCATAAAAGGGAAGGCCATGTAATTTTTCACAACAAACCCTTGTAGTTTTAAGATGGTTAAAATTATATTTTAACTATCTTAAACTTTTCTCCTCAAGTCCCTCTTTTAATTTTAGTTATAAAATAAATCCATCACACGTATTATTTTATATAACCAAAATTAATTATTTGCATCTAATATTATAAATCATATTCAAAAATATAATTAATAATATTTTATCAAGAAATAATATTTATCAAGAATCAAATTCTTATAAATATTAATTCGGTGTCTACTTGCTATATGGTGTGACCCCGTAGGATCATATATTACCGGTAATATCATTTTATAATCATTCTTGAGCATACAGAACCAACAATCTCCCACTTGCTCAAGATTGGATTATAGAATAATATAGACAGTGGTGGACGTCTAGCAACATCTCACTGCCCCCGACAACGTATGACTGTAGGTGCCATTCAACAACATCCAATTCCCACGAGCTCATAGCTTCAATTGATGTATTAGGTGTGGTATCAATTATCCCTTTGTTTAGACATCATGTTGAACGTGAGACATGGATCGCTATCATTCTCATCTGTTGTTCAACTTTTGGTAAGGCGCCTTAGATGTCTCACTCTTAATATATTTAGAGAAACAAATCCCATCTTGACTACATACGCCTCTCATGCAGTTCATGCTATGCCCGATAATGGCCTTTATAGCTGACTTTTTCAAGAACAACGGTTAACCATATCAAAGCATAACACTCCCTACACTTGAGTCCCAAATATGCATCTCAGGTCGAAGGATATAAAGATCCTACCTTTATTCAAGAATCACTTATGACGACGATCCATGAGGTGATCTTGAAGCGGGTCAGGTCCAGTACTCGTTCCCTAACAAGTACGTATGAACTTGGTTGCAACACTTTGCCACTTTTACTCTTAAAAGTCAACCAATCCAATTCATATTAGTCTTACTTCATAGTTGCTCCCACAACTATGATCGACACGGATTTAAACATGCTAATATAGAACACAACGAGTATGAAAAGATCATATCCCATATATCTAACTAAATACTATACTTGTTGCTTTACTTGTTCCGATATCCAAATACTAAATTCAAATAAAATCCCATCACTAGAATAACAAAGTCCTATAGCTTAAACATGACACTTCAAGTTTAGCTTATGAAAGGAGCTTCGTGAATGGGTTCATCCAGAAACTTGATTTGAGTAAACTTTGTGAACACTAACATCTCCATTTTTAACTTTATTCCAAATATAGTTAAATGTTTGGAATAGATTCTTGGTACTCTGATGTGAGATAGGGTCCTTTAACTTGCGTAATGGCACCCACATTCTCACAAAGGATTTCTAGGTGATCCTAAATGGGAGGCGTCTACCTAGCTTTTCAATGAACTCTTTCATCCAAGCATCTTTCTTTTGCTGTTCTAAAGCGGAAGTGTGTTCTTATTTGTAGTGTATTATGCAATTTGACCTTCGCCTTGAACCTTTTCAAACGAACTAGTTCTTCATTCACAATGAAGACATTTCCCCTTTTGTGATTGAGAACCTTCTCAATCTTTATGGAAGCTATCATTAGTGCAGCATTTTGCTATGATCTTCTTCCATTCCTCAGTTAAAGAACACTTCATTGGTTCTTTCTAAGTACCTTAAATCGTTCTTTATAGTCATCTAATGACCTTCCCTCATTTTCGTAGGTATCATTTTCTAATGCTCTAAAGCATTTTGACACGCTCGATCTAGTGCATGTCATGGCATATATGATAGATTCAATTGCCGAAGCATATGGAATACTAATCATTTTATCTAGCTCATCTTTTGTGCTAGAATATTGAGACATGCTCAAAATGATGTCATATCATATTTGCAAGAAACTACCTTTAGAGCCTTGCATCTTGAATCTTTCAAGATCATGTCAACATATGCACTTTGACTTTAACCTATAAGTCGTCTTGATCTAATCTCTAAAGATTTTTATTCCAAGAATAAAATTAGCCCTTTCTAAGTCTTTTATTGAGGAAATACTGTCCGAGCCGAAACATGATGTTTTGCTATGTCGGAAAGTTAATTTCCAAAAACTAGTATGTCTTGCTCATATAGATTTAGGAATTTTACTGCGCTCCCACTAGTTTTAGTAAATACATGAGTCATCTTTTATTTTGATGAAAATTAAACTTTTAATTTTCCTGTTAAAATAAAGATTCCAGTTTTGAGATACTTTGTACTGATCCATGAATGGATTGTATCTCAGTATTCATGACACTAAGCCACTCACCAGATTCAGAATCTGACATAGCACTTTAGCAGTTGATAGGTTTACTAGAACCCATTCATACATCATTCTTTATAAGAGATTGATATCTCTCGAATTTTCTGAATGATTCTACTAGATTTGCGAACACTTGTTGTTTTTACTAAGTTTCTGATCAATCAAATCGCTCAGTTTTCAACGACCTTTGTTTGATAACTAGTGCCAACCAATAAGTGCATTAGGTTATGAAGTTCTTGATTCCATTCAAGTTCCTTAACACTCCCACTTGCCTTGTCCATAAAAAAACTTGCTTTCTAAGAACTTGGCCTTGGAACAATAAACAATTTTATTGTTTGTGGGTTTGTAGAATCGGTATATAAAACAATTTATAGTATATTCTACAACATATGCATTTGGTAGATATTGGGTCGAGTTTACTTTAAGCTTATTGTCTCACATGAGCTTCATAAACCCACACCTTCAACTAAGATTAAGGATGAAAAAACTTTTCATACGAAATCTTATAAGGTGTTTTGTCTACCTTTTTGGTTGGTGTCAAAAAGTACGGATTACTTTAACTAGGGCATAATTCCGAATTTGATATAGGAATAGTACTTGTACTCATCATAGAGCGAACCATATTTAATAAGGTTCGGTTCATCCTTTCGGATGTATACAATTTCTATGATGATCCAAGAGTTCTTGGTTTAGTTACTATCCTCATATATCAGAAAAGACTTTAATGGTCCTGCTGAGTTATTTTCTTAATCTTCACTTTGAAACAACTTGAATTACATCAAATGCTTCATCTTTATGTTCCATAAACTTCAACAATTGAAATCGTTAGTGAAGGTATTATCTATCACCATATCTAGACTTGGTTTTGAGAGACCATATACATCAACATGCATCAATTCAAAAAAAAAATAATTTCTTCTCTATGAATTAGAGAAAAGAGCTATATTCAACTTTATCAAGATCACATATATCAAATGAAAATATTTATATTTAGTTTCAAAATACCACAGTTTTGAAAAAATAGGATATGCGTTTAATTTTCTTGATTAAGTTGACTATTTCATGTGTAGACTTGATTCAAATCACATTTGAGTCTTATGGTGTTTATATAGAATTATGTTTTAGAAGACTTTTGAGATTCACTTTATTATTCAATTAAGAGAACTATTTCTCGAAATAGAATAATTCATTTTGAATATGAATATAATCGTTTCCAAAACGGTTAAGTGAATTTCATTCAATCAACAAACATATGACTGAAAAAATAATAATTTAGTCAAACTAAATTTAAACATTGATCGAAACAAACTTGTTTAACAATACAAGCCATATGGTTTCATAATAAAATCTCCTATAAGCTCGGTACGCAATCTTGCTTCCTTGCTTATATGGATCACAATTTTGCTTGTCTTTCAGTCATTTACCTTTCTTTGATTATTTGTAACATATTACAAAAGTGAGTTCTACACTTAGTATCAAATACACAAGTGTAAGATAGAAAGGTAAAGGTTCTATCTTAAATATTGATACTTGAAGGACTTTCCTTCGTTAGAAAACATTTATTTCTCAGAAGGACAATCTCCTCTTCTATGACCAATGTTGCCTCATCTATCACTATATTCAGATTCTCGACAAAAACATCAAATGCGTTGGTCAGAGATTTGAGGATCACATCTATGGCTCTCCCATTGGAATAAGGATAGCCAAGTCTATCCAAATAGTCAAGGTGCGTCCTCATTTTGTGAATATGAGAGCTTACATATTGGTCTTTGTCCAATTGTATAGAAGCGTTCACGGACCATATACATTTGGTAATATTTCTAGTAAGGATGGAACCATGGTTTCAAGCATAAGACTTGATACCTTGATTGAATTATGTTTCAATCAAGTATCGTTAGCTTCTTTGGAGGTAAGAGGAGGTTCTTCAGGACGAGGTACGATAAGTGCGTATGATTTGTTTTCACGTCTGAGAACGTGTCTCAATTTGTGAAACCAAATCGGGAAGTTCTGAGTGGTTAACTTTTCTTCCAAAAGAAAAGGTCTTATGGATGTGTTAATTGTAGTGTTTGCATTTTAGGCCATCTACAAAATTTAACAAAGTTAATATAGTATTTTCAATATTAATTTTTATCAAATTAATTACCCTTTAGTTTTCTAAAAACATCAATTTGCATAAAATCTAGGATCCAACGTTGCAAAACAAATGAAACGGTTTGGTGACCTTTATCCCGTCCATTTAATCCAACAAGGTAGATAACGTTTATCGATTACATCGAATGTAATTCCTAGCGTTATGGGATCCTTAACAACTTGATTGTTAATTTGCATGTTTGATCCCATCTATGCCTTGGGTTTCGAATGCTTGGGTGACCTTTATCACAAAAGATTCCCAATCAAGTCATCCTACTTGAAACAACGTGTGAAACTTACATCCATGCGATTAGGTGACCTTTATCCCACAAAGACATAAGAATCACCTCATCCATCACAAGACAATCCAAGTGGTTAGGTGACCTTTATCCCACAAGGGTGTCATAGTGACGTATTGAGTATTTTTCAAAAGGACGGCATATGACTTGCGTTTTGAAAAAGGGATTTATAATGTTTTATAATTCTAGTTTTAAAAACATTTTAGTATTGCATGCATTTAACAATATATGGTACAAACTTATTTCTCATTAAATGGTTCCTATTAGTTTAAATAAAATCTTAATTTTATCAACTAAGTATGTGTCATCAATTTTTAATATCAAATATTAATTTTTGAGTTTGAGCACTATAAGAACCATTTATAGTCTCTTAATAAACATTTTTATTAATACTAGAATATGAGTTTGTATGAGTTTTGAAATTTCCATTTAAAATCTCAATTTTAATTTTTAAAACTCATGGTACCATATTATTGCATGCATCCAATAATCATTGTGTTCTTTTAAGAAACTATTTCTCACAATAAATTTAAAATCTCTATTTTAAATAATTTGGTTAATTTTAAAATCTCTATTTTAAAACTAGGTTCATTATAAAATCTAATTTTAAAACTTGTCGCTTCAATTTTAAACGATCTTTAAATAAGCGCTTTTGAACCAATTTTATGTTCCTCTAAAATATCCTATATTTTAAAGCAAATAAAATCTAGAGTTTTATAATCATATAATGTCATGTATATTGCATGCATCCAATATCACATGACACTTGGAGTTTGTAAGAGTTTTTAAAATCGCCATTTTAATTTACTTTGACATTTCAAAATTTTATGGGTTTTTAGAATAAAACTCATTTTATTTATAAAACCCATTTTAACCATTTTACTTTTAAAATGTTACCTTTAAAATAAACTCCTTTTATTTAAAACTCATTTTTACTTTAAAATGTTATTTTGAAAGCCAAACTCCAAAAGATGATTTATTTTATGTTCAAAATATTATCTAGCATGCAAGAACCTATTTCAATCATACATGATAATATCAACATAAAATATAAATATATAAAATATGTAGAAAATGTATAAACCAAACCAAAAAACTAATGACAATTCTTGTGAACCAAACAAGAATGTCAAGTCCATTCCTAAGGGACCAAAAAAGAAAAAAACTTCATGCTCCCACTTGATTTGTCATCTCTATGCAAAGAAGTCACCAAGCTCCATCTTCATGCTCCATGTTGATCTCCATTTCTTTGTTGTTTATAAAATAAAAAAACTATTTCTAAACTAATCTAAAAAAAATGGAGAATAATAAATCCTATTTACTATTACAAACCAACATGAATAATAAAATTACAACCATAAAACAAGGGGTCTTGGCTTGTTTATACATATCATTCATATGCAATAAAAAATAAATAAAACAAACAAACACTTTGTTTTTCTAAGGCAACTTTTATGACAAAAAATGCATGTAAAATTTTGGTCACATAAAATAACAATTATAGACGAATTTTTTTTTGCCAAAGATGCCATGTATGAACTTCTTCATACAAAATGAAAAATCATCCATGGCTTCCAAAAACCAAGCATTTTTCATATCAACAAAAAATCTAAACATGCATGCAAAAGAGGCTCTAATACCACTTGTTGGGTTTTGTTCAAAACAAGATTTCAAAAATCATAATATTTGCAACGAAAGCTTAAAATCTTTGAACAACATTAAAACCTTTAACACCCACCAAGGATCCATTTGCATGAACATGAAAGATTAAAACACATACATAGGGAGTTTTAGAAAATACAACCTTTGTAGTCCTTTGCAAAATCTTCTAGTTTGATGAAGATGGTGATGGCAAGAACTCAAGGAAGAGTTCCTCTAGAGAAGTCCACCAAGCAAGTTCCAAACACCTTGTGATATGCTAGTATCTTCTTGAAGTTTTTATGCAAGATGAACTTCTAATCCAAGTGAAAAATACTTGTGTTTTAGAAGAACAAAAACACACACTAGTATGTGTTTTGCCGAGAGCAAGAAGAGAGAGAGAGTGTGTGATGTTTTTTTTTTCAAGTGTGTAATGTTGTATCAAGTCAAGCATGCTTATAATACTTGGACATGCCCATGTGCTTGCCACCCAAAATGACCAATCATAAAAGGGAAGGCCATGCAATTTTTCACAACAAACCCTTGTAGTTTTAAGATGGTTAAAATTATATTTTAACTATCTTAAACTTTTCTCCTCAAGTCCCTCTTTTAATTTTAGTTATAAAATAAATCCATCACGTGTATTATTTTATATAACCAAAATTAATTATTTGCATCTAATATTATAAATCATATTCAAAAATATAATTGATAATATTTATCAAGAATCAAATTCTTATAAATATTAATTCGGTGTCTACTTGCTATATGGTGTGACCCTATATGATCATATATTACCGGTAATATCATTTTATAATCATTCTTGAGCATACAGAACCAACACTTCAGTCGTTAATGACGCTGATAGACGTCAAACCATCGATCTCTTGACTATTGATTTATATGATGCCATGAATGGCAAGACCAAAGCTGAAAAACAAAATATTGATCTCACTGAATAGCATAAAAACTGTCATTTACAAATTCAGAAGATTTCAAAAATAGAAGAAAATTTGAAAGATCAGGTCTACATAAATCAAATCAGCAGTATTGAGCGAAAACAAGCTATCGCTGCATTAAAGGCTGAAAAGGGTACTGTTGAAGGATGGTGCAATTCCTCAATAAAGACCACTGAGATAATAGGTGCTCAGATTCCTCCAAGTGATAAAAGTTGTCTTGGTTATAAAGCTAACGCTGAAGAACCAACCACTGGTCGCTCCATGCTTAAGTTTGAAATGTTGGTGTCATCTCTCCCTGACACCTCTTCGCCTCAATGCTCATCTTCTAAAACTCCCATCCCTGAGGACAAACCTACCTTGATTTCTAAAGGTAATGAAAAAGAAATTCAAAAACCTCACAAGGGTACCAAAGCACCTAGGTTGGAAGTTTCTAAAACTTCAGCGAGCCATCCCTCTGCTTTTAAAACAAAGATCCCTGAATTCATTCAGCGATCTACTCCTAAACTAAGAGTGGATGTAATTGGTAAGAAATCTGAAGAACTGATAGTTCCTCCAATTTCCAATGCCAAAGGTATTCTTGGTGCTGGCCCTGCCCATTTAAAAATCTCTTCTAAGCATACAAATGATCCTAAAGCTACTTTTAGCTATAGGAAATGTTATCACTGTGGACTTACCGATCATGTTGCTAGTAAGTGCCCAACAGCTACCAAGGCTGAGAAATTAGCCAAGGTAAAGAAGATCATCTCTGACAAAAATCAGGCCAAGGTGAAAAAAACCACTAAGGTTAAGAAATTAACCAAAGAGAAGAATGTCATTGAAGCTGAATCTTCAAATGCTGCGAAGATTGCTGAACCTTCTACTTCCTCTACCACCACTAACAAATGTGGTCCCATAGATAAGTGGGTACCTATTCAAAACTAATCTTCCTTTGTTTGCAGGTCTCGAAGGGTATATGGTATCTTGATAGCGGATGCTCTCGACATATGACTGGAAAGAAAAACCTACTCACTGAATATAAGGAAGAGAAAGGTCCCTCTGTGACCTTTGGTGGAAATGGAAAAGGCTATACCCGAGGGTTTATTGTACTCTCTAATGGTACAACAACCTTCAGAAGAGTCGCATGCGTCGAAGGGCTGAAGCATAATTTTCTTAGCATCAGTCAACTATGTGACAAGGACTTCAAAGTTTGCTTCACTAAAAAAGCATGTTTCATCCCTGACAAGAAGGAGAAAGTCTCCCTCAGTGGATATCTTTTGGAAAATGTTTATGTCATAAACATGGACTCAACAACCACTGAGAACTTCTGCTTTTTCTCCAAAGCCTCTCCTGATGTCAACTGGCTATAGCATAAAAGGCTCTCTCATGTCAACTTCAAGACACTGAATACTCTTTCTTCAAAAGAGTTAGTCACTGGTCTTCCTCAACACTCATACACTAAGGAATCTCTCTATTCAGCGTGTGAAAAAGGAAAACAAACCAAAGCTAGCTTCAAATCAAAGCAAGTTTCCTCAGTGTCATCCCCACTTCAACTTCTCCACATGGATCTATTTGGCCTTGTCAACGTTCAATCCATAGCTGGAAAGAAATATACACTGGTCATTGTTGATGAATTCTCTCTCTACACCTGGGTAATGTTTCTTCGTTCTAAGAGTGACACCCGTGAAGAACTCATCTTCTTTGTCAGGAAAATGGAAGTCCTCAACAATATGACCGTTCGCTCAATAAGGAGTGATCATGGGACTGAATTTAAAAACAGTTCCCTTGATAACTTCTTTGAAAGCAAGGGTATTTCTCACAATTTCTCCTCGGTGAGAACACCACAACAAAATGGAGTCACTGAAAGAAGAAATTGAACTATCATCAAAGCTGCTCGTTCAATGCTCAGTGATTCTCATTTACCTACTCAGTTCTGGGAAGAAGCTGTCAACACTGCTTGTTTTACTCAAAACAGGTCACTGATCGTCAAAAGGTTCAAGAAAACTTCCTACGAGTTTTTCCATGGGAGAAAGCCAACTATTAGCTTTCTTCACATCTTTGGTTGTCAATGCTTCATTCTAAACAACAGGGATGCACTTGGAAAGTTCGATCCCAAGGCTGATGATGGAATATTTCTTGGATATTTATTTGTATCCAAAGCCTTCAGAGTCTTCAATCGACGAAGACAAACTGTAGAAGAAACTATCCACGTCACCTTTGACGAGTCTCATTCAGCTAACTCAAGGCCTTATGCTGATACTGAAGAACTGAATCAATGAATGTTTTCCCATCTTGGAGATTCAGAAACTGCTCCTAACCCTCAGGTCAAAACTCCTACCGCTGATGATGATCCTTCCATCATCTCAAGCATGCATACAAGTGAAGCTGAATCATCATGAGTTTTAGTTGTTCCTCTCAACACTATGCCTGCTTCTGAACCATCAACCTCAAATATGCCATCTACTTCTCAACAATCAGTGAATGAAATGTTATCTGAACCTCTTCGTCTCTTGCCTAAAGTACCTAAAGTTGCTAAAGCTTCTTCTTCAGCCCCTCTAGAAGTTCAAACTGAGTCTGTGAATGATGCTACGGCTCAGCGATGGACTATTAATCACCCCATTGATCAGATTCTTGGTGATCCAAACGCTGGTGTTCAGACTCGACAAAGTTCAGGTAACATTTGTTTATTTGTTAACTTTATTTCTCTGATTGAACCAAAGAAAACAAATGATGCCCTCGGAGATCCAAACTGGGTCAGCGCTATGCAAGAAGAGCTGACATAATTTGAAAGAAACAAAGTTTGGAATCTCATTCCAAGACCATCTAATAAGTCAGTTCTAGGCACTAAGTGGGTCTATCAAAACAAGTTGGATGAGCATGGAACTGTGTGAGTCTCAGATCCGTGCAACGAACAATGAAATCAAACAAGTAAACAATGTAGTATACGATTTCAACTGGTCATCTCTATTATGCTTTCAGAGAGTTTTACAATACGGAAAGGAAAGCAAAAAGACAACTAGCCTATTTTCTAAGGCTAAGGAAACTATTTATATGACGGTCCCATGGTTAACAAGCCCATGGCCCGTTCACTAACTAGGCTCAAAATAAAGAATTACAATTTAAACCCAGAACTTTAATTCAACATAAAACGACCCTAACAATCTCCCCCTTTGAATTGAAGTTCGATTTGGCGCCAGTTCGCGACATATATTTTTCGGAGCGCGAATTGAACTTCGAACCATCTGATAGCACTGCGGTAGTCGATGCGTTCTTCAACCATTTCCAAGGCATTCCGAGCAGTTGTCTCATTCGAGTTAGGAACATACGAAACCTTCTGATTTTCTGATTCATAGGAAATGATTTTGCGAATAGCATTTTGTACTTTAAAGAGCGTGCCATCACAGAATCTGTCTACCAGACTGAAGCGCAGAAATTTCTTCTCATTCTGATGGTTGATGAAGACAATCCCAAATTCCGGTTGTAGAAGCAGAGCGTCCTCGGAATACATCTTCAACTCAGGAGCTTTCAGATTCGGCTTTATCATGTTTACCTTCTTTGCCCTGTTCTCGATTGCCATTTCGAAATCCGTGAGATATGACATCATAATAGTACGGACTAGGAATCGACGAACAACTTCGAACGCCTTTGTGACAGGTAGCGGTCGGATGGTTCTTATACGAAGGTCTTTCAGAATTGCCAGAAAGTCGAACGGTCGGAGGTGCTGGAAGTCGGCTTCGGAAAATTTCCATTCATTCCCATCTTCACGTCGGACAGTGAATACAGGATAAACGATTTTCATAATGCGGCTTGAATGGATTTTGAGTACCTCGGTGATCTTATGCTTGGTTCTGACTTGGATGACTGGAAGACACCGCTTCATTGCGTTGATGTACCGGCGTTAGTATTCGGGGTTGAAGTTGTAAATACCAAGGCAGAAGGTCTGCTCGATCGGGCGTAGCTTGTGAACAAACAACTTCTTCAGGGATTCCTCCAGATGAGGAATAAATATCGGGATCTTCTCCCAACGGATTTGTTGCTGTTGAGGAGGGGGAAGATCTGAAGCTGTCGGTTGTAGAGGAGATATCGGAATATCGGCAGTTGTGGTCTCGGGTCTTGTTGAAGTTTCAGCGGGTTGAGCAGAGTGAATGGGGTTTCCATAAAAATTCTGGAGCAGGAACTGATCATAATCAATATTGTCATCTTCATCAGTAGGGAAAACCAAATTAACCTGGAGATTTGCGGCACTGGCGGCTTTTTCATACCATGCAACTTCGGTCTCCGGGTTGGTCTCGCTGTCTGGGTCAATCATATCCAGTATCGGCATATCTGATGAGTCAAAATTAACCAGTTCCTGTGTTGAACCCTCAGGCTTTTCAACCGTCGGGTCTTCATCATCTGAGATGTCCATGTCTATTACCATCTCGGCTAAGGGCAACTCGGCTTCAGGTTCGGCGTCGGTTGTTGTTGCCGCAGTTGCTGGTTCCAGATGAACCACAGTTGTCGTTTCGGTGAGGATAGAGGCGGTCTCAGTAGGTCTTAGTCGTTTCTCCCCCTCACGGTGATCAGGATTATCCTGGTCATCGTGCTTGCGCAGCAGACCGCCTGCTTGACTCTTCCAGGTATCTTCGAGTGAACGGACTCTCTTGGACAGCGTTGTCATCGCTTGTTGGAAGTCCTTGAGAGCTGAGTCAATGTTATCCAATCGAGTGGTAATGGATGATGAAGGAGCAGTGACCTGTGATTTCAGAACTGTTATCAGGTCTGCTTCGGTAGAGGCGTTGGTTGCGGATTCTTGGAGTAGTTGGGCTAGAAGCATTGTCTTTAGGGTGTCCACCATATAGATAGGCTGAACAGGAGCCGGTGGAGGTGTAGGTGCGGTTTCAGTGTCGACGATATGCCCTTTGCCTTTGATTAATCGTTTGACGGTGTCGATCTCGGCGGCGACGTGCTACTCCATTGCCTCGCGGACAGCCTTAAGGGAGCTGTCCAGGGACCCTGGTGACACAAAGTCGGGTAACGTAACACCGGGATCACTTAGATTACCCGTTGAGGCATCTACCTGAGAGGCAGAGCCACCTACGGTCACAGTTGGCAATTCAGTAGCTGTGGTAGGATTTCCGTCCGATCCTCGTGTTCCGCTAGACGGAGACACTACGAACGTTTCGATCGGGTCACGAAGAGCCTCGATTTGTTGTTCCTAAACATGTGTCCTAGCCGAAGAATGTATGATATCAGTTGGCTCTAAACCCGATGGTGCACGAAATGAAGGCGAGACCTGGGGTTGCTGGTCTCTTATTTCAACACCAGTACTCTCCGAATGAGAGACCAGTGGAAGTTGTGCTTGATCCCCGTGAGGGACTGAAACATCCGTCTTTTGAGAGACGGATGAGTGGATAAGGGGGTTGTGCAATTACTCCGCTGGGTCCACAAAGGCTTCTTCAATACCCCGTCCCAACAAATGAGACGTGATAGTAGATGTGGCTACCCGGATATCGCTCGGTTTGGTTCGCTCAGAAGCCTCTTTATCTTTACGGCTCAATCTTTCTTGGTTCGCTTTCGACCTCAATTCCCTCCGTCTCACTTGTTCTATGTCCTGAGGAAGGTCCCTCCGGCGCTGGCTGGACCATGGGATTCCCTAACTCTCGTCTATATGCTAGCACACTAGGTGCAGGTAGGGCTTCAGGTATATGACAAAAAATGAAAGATTTTATGTTCCCCCTCAACTCTAGCACTGATATTATCCTGCTCCCCCTCAAAACATGCATGGGGATTGACTTGCTCCCCCTCGGAGTGAGAGTGTGATTTACTTGGGAGACATCAACACAAGGAAAAAAAACATTTAGACTTTTAAGAAAACAGTGTGACACTCCCCTTCAAGTGATGAACATAATGATGTTGCTCTTTATCCGCCATGGAATATCTGTAAAAGATACAAAGTTAGTAAACAAGATGAATGAACAGGTTCCGGCGCGTACCTTCGAAATAAGTGGCTCAATCTGAGACGGATTGAGGACTGGCAGTAGGAATACAGGTACAGGACTTGACAAACAGGGGTATCCGGACATAAAACTGGAAGACACAACTTCCCGGACAAGGCATACTATCCGGATAAATGAGTGCAAATGAGTCCGGATGCGATTTATATAGAGCCAAGAATCCGGGTGCGGTATCCGGGTTCCCATCCAATCTGGATAAGGACTCGGTCCGGAAACCTATCCGGAAAGATAGGGTTTCCGGAAACCTGTCCGGAAAGTCTGGGATTTTCACCAAAAATTGCCCTGTCTTTGTAGATTTTGCAAAGATATGACTGTGAGGATCGAAATCAAACCTTCTCTCGCTCCCCATCAAACTGAGCATGGGGATGGTTTGGCTCCCCCTCGAATAGTGCAAACTTGTGCAATGGAGAGTCCGACACACAAAAAAACTTTTATACATTTAAAGAAAAACTTGTGTCGCTCCCCCTCAAAAGATGAACATAAAAAATGAAATGCTCCCCCTCAGAATGTGCGCGTAGTGTGAAATGCACACGGGAGTATCCACAAAAAAAACTTTTCATCAGTTAAAAACATTTTGTGTGACGCTCCCCCTCAACATTAGAATGAACTTACCTGATAGCTGAACATGCTCCCCCTAAACACATGAGCAGTTTTGAAAGCACAGGTATAGACAATCCTCACGTCTTCGTAATATTGCTTTTTGTAGATCGTGAGCAGCTCCCTCCTTCCAGTCATGTGTGTGGAGCATCCAGTGTCTAAGAACTACACATGACCGTCCTGCAAAACAAGATTAGCGGACCTTTGGTACCCAAATTTTCCTGGGCCCGGGAGGGTTAGGTTTGGCACCTCGAGGAGGAACTTGCTTTGACTTAGACTTCCCCTTAGGTGCGGATTGTACACCGTTTGGAGTAACTGGTTTTGGCACATGTTTACTCTTAGGTGTAGAATTTACACCTTTTGGAGGAACAGGTTTTGTAGCAGGTTGCCTTTTGAGTGCCGGTCTAACCTCATTGGGAGAAGCCCGTTTTGGAATGGGTTTGGTCTCCTGCTATGGTTTATCCTCTGTTTGAGAACCCCGTTGTTTATGATATTTTCTCTTGTTATTACGGGGTTTGCGTTTGGGTGTATGATTATACATGTGATATGACCCAAACCAATCATTGTTATTGATATCATCAAAGTCATTCCAACCATAACTAGAACAGCATAATAAAGAATTACAATTTAAACCCTGAACTTTAATTCAACATAAAACGACCCTAACAAACTGTAACCCGCAACAAGGCTCAGCTTGTTGCTCAGGGATACAGACAAGAGGAAGGCATAGATTACGACGAAACCTTTGCTCCAGTAGCAAGACTCGAAGCTATTCGTATATTTCTAGCATACACTGTTCACCGAGACTTCAAGGTATATCAAATGGATGTTAAATCAGCATTCCTTAACGAAAGGTTGAATAAGGCACTATATGGACTGAAACAAGCTCTACGTGCATGGTATGACACTCTATCAACTTATCTTCGTATTGAAAAATTTGAGCGTGGTAAAATCGATAACACTCTCTTTTTCAGGAAAGTAAAAGGTCATATCATTCTTGTTCAAATATATATAGATGATATTATATTTGGTTCTACTAACCCTGAATTATGTACTCGTTTTGCTGAAAAAATGAAAGCTGAATATAAAATGATTATGATGGGTGAGCTGGCATACTTCTTGGTCTTCAAATCAAGCAGAATGAAAAAGGTACTTTCATTCACCAAGGTAAGTACGTCAAAGATATGCTGAAAAAGTTTGATTTAACTCAAAGTTCAGCTATGAAAACCCCTATGGCCACTTCGCTGACACTTAACAAAGATCCTTCAGGGAAAGCTGTTAATATCACTGCCTATAGAGGGATGATCGACTCTCTTCTGTAACTTACAGTGAGTCGTCCTGATATTATGTATGCTACTTGTTTATGTGGACGATATCAATCTGAACCTAAGGAATCTCGTGTGATCGCTGTAAAGCGTATTTTTAGATATCTGAAAGGTACTCCCAACCTAGGTCTTTGGTATCCCAAAGACTCAGGTTTTGGTTTAATTGCCTATTCAGATAGTGATTTTGCAGGTTACACACTAGATAGAAAAAGCACCACAAGAGGCTGTCAGCTCCTGGGTGGAAAGCTGGTGAGTTGGACAAGTAAAAAGCAAAACTCAGTGTCCACCTCAACCGCTGAAGCTAAGTATGTAGCCACTGGAAGCTGTTGTGCTCAGGTCTTATGGATGAGAAATCAACTATTAGACAATGATCTTCAGCTCTCCAAGATTCCAATGTATTGCGACAGCACTAGTGCCATCGCTATAGCAAATAATCCTGTGCTACACTCAAAGACCAAACACATATAGATCATGTATCATTTTATCAGAGATCATGTGATGAATGGTGATATAGAACTTCACTTCATTCCAACTGACCTTCAGTTAGCTGATCTGTTTACCAAGCCTCTTGATGAGACTAGATTCAACTTTCTCATCAGCAAGCTTGGAATGCTGAACCTTGAAGATTAAATCTTCAGCGGTAACGCATTAGATCAGTGATAAAGGAAATTCTATTTACTCATTCCTCATCTAAATCTCTGAACAAAATTGATTCACTGACATCAAGATATGTTCTCTCTTTTTAATCGATGAAGTTTACTTCAGCATGTAGAATTTCAAAACAAATTATGTCGCTGAATATCTCTTCCTTTCAGTGATTCTTTTGAAAATATAAAAATTCACACTGGTATTTCTAATGAGTGCTTCTTTTTTTAAAAATTGTCCCTAAGTTTTTTTTAAACCCTCAGAGATAACTTAGAAATGTGAAAGGACAGTTGTGACGTCATTACAACGGATAAACCCTGGCACGACTTTTCATCTAGCACGTTCGCCCGTTTCGTTTTCTTGTCGAATAAGATTTAAGGGACGTGTCACGTGTCATGATGAGTTTCTTGTCCCGCTCATCACTTTCTCTCTCTACTCTCACTATATAAACCACTTAAGTTTATATTTTTACCTTTTACGCTCTCGAATTCTCTAAAAGGCAAAACGACTCTCTTGCATTCCTAAGTAATTTGGACTTAGAATCTTAAGAACTTGTGTTCATCATCTTCAAAACTTCAAGAATCAGGTTCTTATTTACTTATCTTTAATCCATTTTCCTTCATGTTTTGATCTTTTTCGTGCTCAAACAAAGATCAAACATGTATGTTTTTTTAAGTGAAATCAACTTCTTCATGATTTTATGCATAAAACTTTAACAAGTTTTTCCATTAAGTTTAAATCAAAATCTTAAACTTAAAAACTTCATACGTTTTTCCAGAATCCTTTCCTTAAAAGGAAACTGGAAAACAATAAATTTCACTAGTTTTGCACTCTTTTTCCAAACTAAAAACTTCATACATCTTCTTTCCCCAAAAGGAAACTGTAAAACCCTCAAAACCCTTATTCTGGAAACCCATTTCCATTTTAAGACGTTATTTCATCTTCTTCATACTTGTGTTTTAGCGAACAGAAATTGCTGCTATCGCTGATACTTCTGCTACCCAAACCGCTGGTATCTCCTCTACCTGGAAAAGGGCTGAAAACATGAAACACGAACTACATCAGATCAACTTCGTCTCGAACAACCACTATGCTCTTCTTGCGATCCCCAAGAAGAAAGTTGTCACACATCTTGATGACGCTGTAAATTTCATTAAGTCTTTCCCGCTTTCCACAACGATGACTATTGCACCCCCTGCCCACAAAAGAGTTCTACAGCAGTTCTGGTACACTGCCCATCGTACCACTGCTATCTCGGTAAAAACCAAGAAGGAATACTCTGTCATTGGTTTTGAGACCTAGCTTGGTGAAGGATCCATAACCTTTGCAGCTATCTGAGCAGCCCTGAACCTACCTGGCTTGAAGAACCATCCCTTCGTTCCATTCCCTGACCCAAACAGCCCTGATGGAAAGGAGGAAATCATCTCCTTACTTGATAAAATGAAGTACATCTGGAACACTGGTCGCGAAGGCCTTGAGAAGAAGATTACTACTGTGCTCAAGAACAAGCTGCCCTCTGAACACAACTTCATCTTCGCACATGTGATCAGCTGCATGATAGCGAAGACGGGTTCCACTGACCAAGCGTCAAAGACCTAGGCTACCATGGCCTATGCACTGCTGAAAAGGTCTACATGTTGATTACGCTCGTGTAATCTTCGATGACATGATGGAAAGGGTGGAAATGCCTGATCGCCCCACCGTTGTTCCCTATCCAAGATTCCTCAGCGCCATCTTCGCTTATGGCCTACAGGAAGACTACCCCAAACAGGGAGACCTGAAACTCTCTCAAGTCGGCCCTAAGGTGCTCAACTTCAAGCCTATAGCTTGAACAAATATAAATCTCAGTATTTGAATAACACTGTCATCGGAATGAATGCTTTTGATATTCTTATGGAGCATTTGAACTTTTATGAAGTTTCACAACAAGAATATGGAATGAATGAAATGAATTCGAAAGACTTGTTTGAGAATCTGACAATGTATCAATCAGATTAAATATGAAAGATAATCATGTAAGGATTACAGTATCAAAGAATTTGATAGCGTTTATATGAATAAATATAAACAATATTTGAATGAAATGTTTAAGCTTTAACGCTAAAGAGTTTATGATGCTCAACAAAATTTGAAATACAACCGGGAGTATTACCATCGAAAAATGTTTCATTTTGAGACATGGTAATAACAAAGTCAATAAGAAGTTGACCTGGTGTGTATAAATATTTGAAAGTATAGAAAAGATAATACACAAGTATTAATCTTTGGAAACACACTGTCAGAAATAATGATGTAATCCGAGATTATCATGAAAAACATTTAAAATCACACTTCTAAATTTGTAAATTCTGTTTTAAATAGAAAAGTTCTTTGAACATTTAAGAACACATTTTTCATGCTTGAAAGTTGTTCTTCTTTCAACAATCTCAGATTAAGTTCAGAAGATATTTACAGTCATAAACGTTTAAGCTCCCCCAAACCATGATAGACTGATTTAAAATAAGATAAGCTCCCCCTCAAAATCTTCAGAAGATCTTAACAAAACAAAATTAGTACATGTAGCAATCAAAGTCTAAAACAATGAAGTACGAGTTCTAAACTTATGTGTTTAGAAGTAAAAAATATTGAAGTCCGAGTTCTGAATTGGTGTATTCAGAAGTCAATAACATTAAAGTACGAGTCTTGAGCTGATTTACTCAGAAGTCTATTGTGAGTTCCAGATTAGTGCAACGAACAGTAGAAATCAATATGTGTAATACTATCAGTATGATTTCAATTGGTCATCCATATAACTTTCATTCAAATCAGAGATTTACAATAAGCTTTGGAAAGCGTAATATGACAACTAGCCGAATTTTCTAAGGCTAAAACACTTTATATACTATGGGCCCATGGCATGTATGCCCATGGCCCATTACACATTAAGGCTAAAAATAAAGAATATCAGTTTAGCCCTTGAACTTCTATTCAACCTGATTTAGCCTAGTTCTCGACGTATCTCTTTCGGAGCGCAAAGTGGATCTCGAACATTCGGATGGCTCGGCGGTAATCGATGCGGTCTTCTATCACTTCTAAGGCATTTCGTGCAGCTGTGTCATTTGAGTTGGGAACATACGAAACCTTTTGATTTTCGGATTCGTAAGTGATGATGTTACGAAGAGCATCTTTGACCTTGAGGAGAGTGCCATCGCAGAATCTGTCGACCTGGCTGAAGCGAAGAAACCTCTTTTCTTTCTGATCGTTGAGGTATACTATCCCAAATTCCGGTTCTAGAAGCAGTGCATTCTCGGGATACATCTTCAGCTCGGGTGCTTTCAGGTTCGGTTTCAGCAGGTTTACCTTCTTTGCTCTGTTCTCGATTCCCATTTGGAAGTTTGTGAGGTAGGACATCATGATCGTGTGAATTAGGAATCGATGGACAACCTCGAGCACTTTGGTTACTTGAAGTGGTCGAATGGTTCTGGTTTCGGAGGTCTTTCATTATAGCGAGGAAGTCGAACGGTCTAAGGTTCTTAAAGTCAGCTTCGAAAATTCTCCATTCATTACCGTCTTGGCGTCGGATGGTGAATACTGGAAACATGACTCTAAGGATTCGGCCGGTTTGGATGTTGAGCACTTCAGAGATCTTGTGCTTGGTTCGGACTTGGCTAACTGGCAGACATCGCTTCATGGCATTTATGTACTGACCTTGGTATTCCTTGTCGAAATGAGAAACCCCAAGGCAGAAAGTTGGCTCGATGGGGGCATAACCTGTGAACGTATAGCTTCTTCAGTGATTCCTCCAGGTGAGGAATAAGGATCATGATCTTCTCCAATCGGATTTGTTGCTGTTGGGGAGGAGGATGATCAGAAGCTGTTGGTTGTTGAGGAGATGCCGGATTTAAAGCAGTTGAAGTTTCGGGTATCGTAGAAGTCTCGGTGGCCTGAGTAGTGTGAACGGGTGTACCATACAGGCTTTGTAGCAGAAATTGGTCATAATCAACATTGTCGTCTTTATCAGTAGGAAAGATCAAATTTACCTGGAGATTTATTGCACTGGCGACTTTTTCGTACCATGCATTTTCAGTCTCGGGGTCAATCTCAGAATCTGGATCTATCAGATCAAGTGCAGGCCTATCTGATGCATCATAAGTGACCAATTCCTATGTTTCTCCAGTGGGCTTTTCAACCGTTGGGTCTTCGTCGTCAGAGATGTCCATGTCTATGACCATCTCGGCTAAGCTCAACTGGGCTTCAGGTTCGTCTTCGGTTGCAGTTGCCACAGTTGATGGTTCCGGTTGAACCACGGTTGTTTCAGGGATGATTGGGGCGAACTCAGACAATCGTAGTCTCTTGTTCTCCCCCTTACGGTGATCAGGATCATCCTGGTCATCGTGCCGTCTCTTGAGGCCGCCAGCTTGACCCTTGCAGGTGTCTTCGAGTGAGCCGACTCTTTCGGACAACGTTTTGAGCGCTTGTTGAATGTCCTTGAGAGTCGTGTCAAGCTAGTCCAATCTTGGGGTTATGGATGACAAAGGAGAAGCTACCTGTGATAGTAGAACTGAGATCACGTCTAGTTCGTTAGTTAAATTCTAGTTCCGTTAAATTTATTTAACTCTATAATTGATGTTTAGGGTAAGTTTAGGTGAATTTATAAGTTTAGAGGTGTTATGGTCCTTAGTGATTAGTCCAAGGTCTAGAATGGTAATTATGGTTTAAGTGTGTGTGTGTGTGTGTGTTTTCGAGAAAAGAAGAAGAAGAAGAAGAAAGAGTCTTGTGGTTAGGGCTTCAATTGGTACACTTAGAAGTGATTTTGAGGTATGTTCCTTTACAATTTATGTGTGTAATTGTTAGTAGTAAATTCCTATCGGATTAGAATCATCAAATCTGGACTAATGTTGATTTCAGTCGATTTCAGGGTAAAAATGGGGTAAACCGACAGTGGTTTCCGGACACAATATGAATGTGTCCGGAAGTCTTTTTGATAGTGTCCGGTAGTTTCTGCTTGCTGGTGTCCGGACGAGTGAAGTACCCGGTAAGTTCCTCTTTTCTATAGTTTCCGGATGAATAAGATACCGGATGACATCCGGATTACCTTGGTTTCCGGATGATGTACGGATTGTGAATGCTGTTTCGGAAATTGGGTTGTCCAGATTACTTGTGTTGTCCGGAAAGTCATGTTGTCCGGACAGTTTTGTAGTATCCAGAAACTTTAGCTGTTTAGACACTTTTGCGATTCTGATACTTCTGAATATCCTGTAACTTTGGATTTTTATCGACTTATGGTTAGATCATGAATGAGGACTAGAGATACTGTGGACTCGACTTAAGTTTGGGTTTGGGGGAACAATTAAGGATTAGAGTTATCTATAGTTTTTAGCTTTAGTAAGTCTTATGTGTTCTATTTGGTAAAGAGATAGTTGTATCTAACTGTTTCAGATTCTGTGGATTTGGGGTGAAAGCTGTATCGTTTTGAGAAAAGATTGGAAGCGTTTTGATAAGCAAACATGTGAGTTTTACTTTAAAATGTTTTCAAACTGGAATACATATATGTGGATTGAGAAAGTGATGAATAGTGTAATAATGTGCATATTATGTTTATATGAGTATTACACTACATGAGTACGAGTTGGCCGGGCTTAGGACCGGTGGAGTTGGTTGTACAGAGGGACAGCGGTGTTGGCTGTATTTAGTACAGCGGAGTAAATTTATTAGTTGGATCGCAACCATCTAATATGTCCATGGAAATGAGACAGGAAGGTATAAGATGCATGAGTTCTAATTGGTATATATATATATTTGAATGATGTATATGGTGTTTGTGTAAATGGTTTTAAACTAGAAGGGATTTTCTCACTTAAACCACTAGGTCTAACCCTCATTTTGTTTTAAAAATATGTATTCCAGGTCGTGGATCGGGTAAGAGCAAGTGAAAAGGGTAATCAGTGGCTAGCTTTTGGGAGGACTTATATTTTGAAGACTATGACGTGTTTTGCAATTATAACCTCGTTGTTAGATATCATGTATTTAGTTAGCAAAAAGTTTGTAATGAAATACCTTATTTTGGATTGTAAAGACTAAGGGACCGTACTTGTTATATGATGTATCTTTGTTATGTAACGATGTTATGCAATATATGTTATTTGATGCTTGTTTGGGAGTTCGGGTCGTTACAGATGGTATCAGAGCCCTAGTTTAAGGGATTTAGGTATTCGTATCTGTACCTAGACTTAAACTGCATGTGAAGTAGGATGTCCCTATTATGTTAGAACCTTGGGATGCTAAATATAAAAGGTAGAAGGAACATCATGTAAGGTAATTTCAAATTACATTTGGCCAGTGTAATCATGAACTTACAGGTATATGTTGAACTGGAAAACCTTATTATATGGGGTATGTGCTTATGTGTATATTAACCTTGTTGAAATCTACAGAATGGCAAGTGGTACTCGACGTACAAATAGGGAGGAAGAAGGAAACCCTAGTAGAACTAATCCAACAGTCGGGACAAGGGGAAGAGGGGGAGAAAGAGGCAGGGGCAGAACTGTAGGCAGAGTTCAGCCGTGGGGTAATTAATTTGTTACAAGAAACGACTTGACGGCTGTAATGGGAAGACTGCAAGCAAGTATACAGGTTATGTTCGACCGAACTCGTAACACTGAAACTGAAATACCAGATCCTAATCTGGAAGACGAGATGCCCATTACACCTACTGTCATACCGGTGCCAAGGAAGTGTGATTATAAAATGTTTCTAAGCTGCAAACCTCCAACCTACTCAGGAGAGAGGGATCCGGTGAAGGCCATGAGGTGGCTAAAAGAGATAGAAGTTGTCTTCAAGACCAGCAAGTGCGTTGAAGAAGATAAAGTGCTATATGGAACTGCAATGCTGAAGGCGGATGCGTTATATTGGTGGGAAGCTCTCATTACCTCTTGGGACGAATTCACAACAGCTTTCAAAAGACAGTTTTGTCCTCAAGCAGCAGTTAAACAACTGGAAGAGGAATTTACGAGTCTGCAACAGGGCAGTTTATCGGTTAGGGATTATACTGCTCGTTTCCTGGAGAAGTCTCGTTTCGCAGAGTACTATGTTGCCACAGAGGCACTGAAGATGGAAAGGTTTATCTTCGGGTTAAAGTCAGAAATCCGAAGTCTAGTGATTGCAAAGGGACTGGAAACCTTCTCAGCCGCAGTAGATGCCGCGGAAAATGTGGAACGGGATAGAGGAAAAGATGCTGTTGATAAGAGTATTGGGAAAAGAAAATGGGAAGGACCATAGTATGATCCAAAGAAGTCCAGATTTCAGAGAATTGATAGTCGTACACCTTTCAGACCAGCTGAAAGACCTTGTCCAAAATGCAACCGTTTTCATCAAGGAAATTGTTAAGTTGATCCTCGAGTGTGTTACAAGTGTGGAAAGACCGACCATATTGCTAAAGACTGTAAAGTAACTCGGTTTTATTTCTCATGCAATTCTTCTGATCACATTCAGTCTGATTGTCCATGGGGGAGAATACAAAAGGGTGGTACTTCAGGGAGACCAGCGGCAGTAAGACCGGTAGTACCAAGACCAGAGTTACCAAGAGCTAGGGGTCGTGCCTTTCAGATGACAGCACAAGAAGTGGAGGAAACTCCTGATGTAGTTACAAGTACATTCTTAATAAACTCTACATGTGCTAAAGTGTAATTTGACTCCGGTGCAAACCGATCATTTGTGTCTCATTCTTTTGCTGTTTTTATGTATTTAAAGCCTAAAGTGTTAGATCATGCTTTAATGGTAGATACTGCAAATGATAATCAAGTATCAGTTAAAGAGGTATTTGATAGTTGTGTGATAAATATAGATGTCTATGGAGTACCTATCCAGTTGTTCCCTATAGCTCTAATTGAGTTTGATGTAGTAGTGGGAATGGATTGGTTAGCCGAGAATCAGGCTAGTATAGTTTGCGATAAGAAGTTGATTAATGTTGTCTTACCTGAGAAGGGACCAGTAGTGATTTATGGTGACCGTAGAAATCATCAGTCTTGACTTATCTCTATGTTGAAAGCTCGTAAATGTATTAGTAAAGGTTGCCCAAGTTATTTATCTTATGTGATAGATACTAAGCTAGAAAAGAATAAATTGGAAGATATTCCGGTTGTGCGTGAATTTCCGGAAGTTTTCCCAGAAGATTTGAATAGTATTCCGCCCGTTAGACAAATAGAGTTTGGCATAAATCTGATTCCTGGAGCCGCTCCTGTTGCCCGTGCACCGTATCGTTTGGCACCTCCAGAGATGAAAGAGATGATGACGCAACTGCAAGATCTTTCAGATAAGGGTTTCATCAGACCGAGTTCTTCACCGTGGGGTGCACCGGTTCTGTTTGTGAAAAAGAAAGATGGTTCGATGAGGATGTGCATTGATTATCGGGAACTGAATAAACGCACAATCAATAATAAGTATCCGCTTCCCAGAATTGATGACCTCTTCGATTAATTAGTTGGAGCTTGCTATTTCTCCAAGATTGATCTAAGATCTGGTTTTCACCAATTGAAGGTTAAAGAAGAAGACGTTCTGAAAACTGCCTTCCGCACAAGATATGGTCATTACGAATTCTTAGTGATGCCCTTCGGTCTGACGAATGCCCCAGCTACTTTTATGGATTTAATGAATCGGGTATGTAAGCCATATCTCGATAAAATTGTTATTCTGTTTATCGATGATATCCTTATCTACTCCCGATCCAAAGAAGAACACACACAACATCTTCGTTTGATTCTTGAATTATTGAAGAAGGAACAGTTGTATGCTAAATTTTCTAAATGTGAATTCTGTCTACGGGAAGTTCAATTTCTTGGGCATATAGTTTCAGAGAAAGGCATTCAAGTTTATCCGATGAAAGTAGAGGCAATTGAAAAGTGGGAACTGCCGAGAACGCCAACAGAAGTACGAAGTTTTATGGGTTTAGCCGGCTACTATCGAAAGTTTAAACAAGATTTCTCTCGTATCGCTACGCCTCTAACCAAGCTGACCCGAAAGAATATAAAGTTTGAATGGAAAGCAGAACAAGATGAAGCATTCAGAATTTTGAAAGAAAGACTTTGTAGCGCACCGATTCTCTCACTACCTGAAGGTTCCGATGACTTTGTTGTTTACAGTGATGCTTACAAACTAGGATTGGGATGTGTATTAATGCAGCATGGGAAGTTATTGCTTATGCTTCTCGTCAACTGAAGGACCATGAACGGCAGTATCCTACACACGACATGGAACTTGTATCAGTTGTTTTTGTAATAACCAGGTATGTTATTGGTTTATTTAATTTTATTATTTTGGTTTAAGGTAAGTTTGGGATTAGTTTTATGGAGTTATAAGTTAAGGGGTGGAATTTAATTTTAAATTAGAAGTCTAAGGGTACGTTTTGCCAAATAGGATAAGTTTGGGGTTTGCTTGGTGAATGGGACTAAACCTAGCCACATCCACCGCCCCTTTCATTTCAATTTTGAAGGAGGTGTCCTTCATTTAGACAACCTATTCTTCTAAGTGTGTGTGTGTGTGTGTGTGTGTTTACTTACGGCAAAGAGAGAGAGAGATAGAGATTAATGAGAAAAGAGAAGAAGAAGAAGAAGAAAAGCAAATGATTCAGCTGGGTTTTTGGGAACAACTGAGGAATTAAAAGGTAACAATTCAATACAAATCCTTCTTCTTCATGTTCATAAGTTTGCTAAATAAATTTACAAGTGGGTCTTGATAATTTTAGAGGGATATGAGGAATCTAAGTTGATGGATAGTTGTTATTTATAGTCATAAACATATCTGCAAAATATCAGAAACATTCATGGCTTAAAACTGCAAATTTTTGGGTAAATGATGAACTTAGTGGACTGAGACATTCATAAGTATCGCAGTAGTGAGTTGCGACATAGATGGTGATTTGCAACATTCATAATTATCGCAACCTTGAGATGCGACAAGCTCTTGATATCGCAATGGTTAGTTGCGACTTGTGGTATGTCGCAATATCTGGTTGCGACATGATGTATATCGCAACAGTTGGTTGCGATATGCTACTGTGTCGCAGTAGTTAATTGCGACATGTGCAATGTGTTGCGACAATGATTATCATTTTAGTTGGTTGCGATAACAGCCGAGGAGTTTTGGGATTTTTGAGATTAAGAATCAGATAGGATTATCTAGAGTCCTTAGCTTACTAGTAAGTATTATATGTTCGATTAATAAAGAAATACTTGCACTTTTAATTGTTCCAAATTCGGTAAATTTTGGGTGAAGGATTGGATTTCTCAAGAAAAGCTTGAAAGGAGTTTTGATAATCAAACAGGTGAGTTTTACTTTAAAAATAATTTCAAACTGGAATACATATATGTGGTTTGATAATGTGGTAAGAAGTGTGCTTATGTGCTTATGTATAAAGTATGATATATTGAAGTGTATATTATATTTATACAAGTATTACACTACATGAGTGTAAGTTGGCCGGGCTTAGGACCGGTGGAGTTGGCTGTACAGAGGGACAGCGGTGTTGGCTGTATTTAGTACAGCGGAGTAAATTTATTAGTTGGCTCGCAACCATCTAATATGGCCATGAAAATGAGACAAGAAAGTACATGATAATTGGTATTTATATTTGAATTATGTATATGGTGTTTGTGTAAATGGTTTTTGACTAACAGGGATTTTCTCACTTAGACCTCTAGGTCTAACCCTCATTTTGTTTTAAAATCTGTATTCCAGGTCGTGGAGCTAATAAGGGCAAGTGATAGGTTAATTTATGAAATACTTTTGAAGACGTATGTTATGAAGATCCGTGATGTATTTTGTATCCATCATGTTAGTAGTTATCATGTAAATTACTAGCAAAAAGTTTGTACTGAAATACTGTTATGGTTAGAAGACTAAGGGACCGTAAATGAAATATGTTATGTCTTTTGTTACGAGACTGTGTTATGTTAAAATATGTTATTTGTTGTGTGATTGAAAACCGGGTTGTTACAGATGGTATCAGAGCCCTAGTTTAAGGGATTTAGGTATTCGTATCTGTACCTAGACTTAAACTGCATGTGAAGTAAGATGTCCCTAATTATTTTAGAACCTTGGAATATAAAATATAAGAAGGTAGAAGGAATATCATGTAAGGTAATTTCAGATTACATCTGGCCAGTGTAATTGTGAACTTATAGGTACACGTTTGAACTGGAATACCTTATTATATGGGGTATGTGCTTATTAGTATATTAATCTTGTCTGAATCTACAAAATGGCAAGCGGTACTCGAAATACGAATAGAGAGGGAGGAGGAAATCCTAACAGAACGAATCCAACAGTCGGGGCAAGGGTTAGAGGGGGAGAACGCGGTAGGGGCAGAACTGGAGGCAGAGTTCAAGGGCGAGGTACGGAATTTGTTACAAGAGACGATTTGACTGCTGAAATGGGAAGACTGCAAGCCAACATACAGGCTATGTTCGACCGAACTCGTCATAATGAAACTGAAATACCAGATCCTAGTCTGGAAGACGAAATGCCCATTACGCCGACTGTTATACCGGTACCAAGAAAGTGTGATTATAAAATGTTCTTAAGTTGTAAACCTCCAACGTATACAGGGGAAAGAGATCCAGTGAAGGCCATGAGATGGCTAAAAGAGATAGAAGCTATTTTTAAGACCAGTAAATGTGCTGACGAAGATAGAGTGCTATACAGAATAGCGATGTTGAAGGCAGATGCTCTATTTTGGTGGGAGGCTCTTATTACCTCTAGAGGATCTGATGTGTATTCTACTTTCTCATGGGGCGAATTTACCATATCCTTCAAAAGACAGTTCTGTCCTCAAGCAGCAGTTAGACAACTGGAAGAGGAATTTATGAATCTGCAACAGGGTAGTTTATCGGTTAGGGATTATACCGCTCGTTTCCTGGAAAAGTCTTGTTTCGCAGAGTACTACGTTGCCACGGAGGCACTTAAGATGGAAAGGTTTATCTTCGGGTTAAATTCAGAAATCAGAAGGCTAGTGACTGCAAAAGGATCCGATACCTTCTCAGCCGCAGTAGATGCCGCGGAAAATGTGGAACGGGATAATAGGAGAGATGCTAGTGATAAGAGCATTGGGAAAAGAAAATGGGAAGGGCCACAGTATGATCCAAAGAAGTCCAGGTTTCAGTGATTTGATAGTCGTACGCCTTTCAGACCAGCTGAAAGACCTTGCCCAAAATGCAACCGTTTTCATCAAGGAAATTGTCAAGTTGATCCTCGAATTTATTACAACTGTGGAAAGACCGATCATATTGCTAAAAACTGTCTGGTAACGTGATTTTGTTTTTCATGCAATTCTCCTAATCACATTCAGTCTGATTGTCCACGGGGGAGAGTACAGCAGGGTGGTACGTCAGTGAGACTAGCGGGTGTTAGACCGGTAGTACCAAGGCCAGAACTACCCAGAGCAAGGGGTCGTGCCTTTCAGATGACAGCACAAGAAGCTGAGGAAACTCCGGATGTGGTTACAGGTACATTTTTAATAAGCTCTACACGTGCTAAAGTGTTATTTGACTCCGATGCAAACCGATCGTTTGTGTCTCCTTCTTTTGCTGCTTACATGCATTTAAAGCTTAAAGTGTTAGATCATGCTTTAATGGTAGATACTGCAAATGATAATCAAGTACCGGTTAAAGAGGTATTTGATAGCTGTGTTATAAATATAGATGGGTGCGGAGTGCCTATTCAGTTGTTTCCCATAGCTTTACTTGAATTTGATGTGGTAGTGGGAATGGATTGGTTAGCCGAGAATCTGGCTAGTATAGTTTGCGATAAGAAGTTGATTAATGTTGTCTTACCTGAGAAGGGACCGGTAGTGATTTATGGTAACCGTAGAAATCATTAGTCTTGCCTTATCTCTATGATGAAAGCTCGTAAGTGTGTTAATAAAGGTTGCCCGAGTTATTTAGCTTATGTGATAAATACTAAGCTAGAAAAGAATAAGTTGGAAGATATTCCTGTTGTTAGTGAATTCCCGGAAGTTTTTCCAGAAGATTTGACTAGTCTTCCGTCCGTTAGACAAGTAGAGTTTGGTATAGATCTGATTCCTGGAGCCGCTCCTATTGCCCGTGCACCGTACCGTCTGGCACCTCCAGAAATGAAAGAAATGATGACGCAACTGCAAGATCTTTCAGATAAAGGTTTCATCAGACCCAGTTCTTCGCCGTGGGGTGCACCGGTTCTGTTTGTGAAAAAGAAGGATGGTTCGATGCGGATGGGCATTGATTATCAGGAACTGAATAAGCGCACGATCAAGTATAAGTATCCGCTTCCCAGAATTGATGACCTCTTCGATCAATTAGTTGGAGCTTGCTATTCCTCCAAGATTGATCTAAGATCGGGTTATCACCAACTTAAGGTCAAAGAAGAAGACGTTCTGAAAATTGCTTTCCACACAAGGTATGGTCATTACAAATTCTTAGTGATGCCCTTCGGCCTGACGAACACCCCAGCTGCCTTTATGGATCAACTGAATCGAGTATGTAAGCCATATCTCGATAAATTCGTTATTGTGTTTATCGATGATATCCTTATCTATTCTCGATCCAAAGAAGAGCACGCACGACATCTTCGTTTGGTTCTGGAGTTGTTGAAGAAAGAACACTTATATGCTAAATTTTCTAAATGTAAATTCTGGCTTCGGGAAGTTCAATTTATTGGGCATGTAGTTTCCGAGAAAGGTATTCAAGTCGATCCGATGAAAATAGAGGCAATTGAAAAGTGGGAACCGCCGAGAACGCCAACTAAGGTACGAAGTTTTCTGGGTTTAACTGGCTACTATCGCAAGTTTATAAAAGATTTTTCTCGTATCGCTACGCCTCTAACAAAGCTGACCCGAAAGAATATAAAGTTTGAACGGAAAGAAGAGCAAGATAAAGCATTCAGAATTTTGAAAGAAATACTTTGTAGCGCACCGATTCTGTCACTACCTGAAGGTTCCGATGATTTTGTTGTTTACAGTGATGCCTCCAAACTAGGATGGGGATGTGTATTAATGCAGCGTGGGAAATTTATTGCTTATGCTTCTTGTCAACTGAAGGATCATGAACGACAGTATCCTACACACGACATGGAACTTGCATCAGTTGTTTTCGCGCTAAAGATTTGGAGACATTATCTCTACGGCTCTAAATGTCAGATTTATACCGATCATAAGAGTCTCCAACATCTCTTCGATCAAAGAGAATTGAATATGAGGCAAAGAAGGTGGTTAGAATTGTTGAATGATTACGACTGCGAAATTCTTTATCATTCGGGGAAAGCAAATGTGGTAGCTGATGCACTAAGTCGTAAAGAAAGAAGTGGAACAATAAAAGCTATTGCACTACGAGCTGAACTTGTACCTAACATCTTTGAAGAATTGAAGAAGTGTCAAGAGGAACAATTGAATCCAGAACGGTTAGTGGGGATATAAGCATTACTTGTAAAGGATGATCGTGGGTTACTATGTTTGGATATCAGAATTTGGGTGCCTCGTTTGGGTGGTTTACGTGATCGGGTACTACAAGAAGCTAATCAATCTCGTTTCTCTATTCATCCAAGTACGAATAAGATGTATAAAGATCTACGACAATTTTACTGGTGGCCGGGAATGAAAATAAGTGTTGCACGGTATGTGGAAGGTTGTTCTACTTGTAAGTAAGTGAAGAGTGAACATCAAAAGCCGTTTGGGCAGTTACAACGTTTAGAAATACCTATGTGGAAATGTGATCAGATTACTACAGATTTCAACATGAAGCTACCAAGGACTCCAAAACGATTCAATGCTATTTGGGTGATCGTTGACAGATTGACAAAGTATGCTCACTTCCTACCAATAAAAGAAACCTATCCGTTGGAAAGACTAGCCAAGTTGTACATCGACGAAATAGTAACTCGACATGGAGTTCCAATCTCAATTATTTCTGATCGTGATAGTCGTTTTACTTCAAAGTTCTGGAGAAGTTTTCAAAGAGAATTGGGGACGCAGATAAAGTTCAGTACATCGTATCATCCTCAAATTGATGGTCAGAGTGAACGAACGATTCAAACTTTGGAGGATATGTTACGAGCCTGTATTGTTGATTTTGGGGGATCATGGGATAAGCATTTGCCGTTGATTGAATTTGCCTACAATAACAGTTATCATTCCAGCATACAAGCGGCACCGTTCGAAGTTCTGTATGGAAGAAAATGTCGGACTCCTCTGTGTTGGAACGAAGTGGGAGAGAAACAGCTAGCAGGGCCAGATACAGTTCAGTTAACCGCGGATAAAGTTACTCAGATTCGGGAACGATTGAAAGTGGCTCAAGACAGATAAAAAAGTCACGCTGACCGACGCCGAAAACCGTTAGAATTCCAAGTTGGAGATTTCGTAATGTTAAAAGTCTCGCCTTGGAAAGGAGTCATACGATTTGGAAAACAAGGTAAGCTTAGTCCAAGGTACATCGGGCCGTTTGCAATAACAGAAAGAATCGGTGAAGTAGCCTACAGGTTAGATCTTCTGCCAGAGTTAAGCATAATCCACAACACTTTTCATGTTTCAAATTTTCGAAAGTGTTTGGTTACGCCAGATCAAGCAGTTTCTCTACCTGATATACAAGTCGATGAAATGTTAAATTATGTGGAGGAACCTGAAGCCATTATTGATAGTAAAGTCAAAGTTTTGCGGAATGGAAAGGAGATCAAGCACGTAAAGGTGCAATGGAGACATCATAAAGGGCAGGATGCTACATGGGAATCAGAATCAGAAATGAGAACTAAGTACCCTCATCTTTTCACTTAACCGAATTCCGGGACGAAATTCTTTTGAGGGGGAGATGTTGTAATAACCAGGTATGTTATTTGTTTATTTAATTTTATTATTTTAGTTTAAGGTAAGTTTGGGATTAGTTTTATGTGGTTATAAGTTAAGGGGTGGAATTTAATTTTAAATTAGAAGTCTAAGGGTACGTTTTGCCAAATAGGATAAGTTTGGGGTTTGTTTGGTGAATGTGAATAAACCTAGCCACATCTACCGCCCCTTTCATTTCAATTTAGAAGGTGGTGTCCTTCATTTAGACAACCTATTCTTCTAAGTGTGTGTGTGTGTTTACTTACGGCAAAGAGAGAGAGAGAGAGATAGAGATTAACGAGAAAAGAGAACAAGAAGAAGAAAAGCAAATGATTCAGCTGGGTTTTTGGGAACAACTGAGGAATTAAAAGGTAACAATTCAATACAAATCCTTCTTCTTCATGTTCATAAGTTTGCTAAAAAAATTTATAAGTGGGTCTTGATAATTTTAGAGGGATATGAGGAATCTGAGTTGATGGATAGTTGTTATTTATAGTCATAAACATATCTGCAAAATATCAGAAACATTCATGGCTTAAAACTGCAAATTTCTGGGTAAATGATGAACTTAGTGGACTGAGACATTCATAAGTATCGCAGTAGTGAGTTGCGACATAGATGGTGATTTGCGACATTAATGAGTATCGCAACCTTGAGTTGCGACCAGCTCTTGATATCGCAATGGTTAGTTGCGACTTATGGTATGTCGCAATAGTTGGTTGCGACATGATGTATATCGCAAAAGTTTGTTGCGATATGCTACTGTGTCGCAGTAGTTAATTGCGACATGTGCAGTGTGTTGCGACAAGGATTATCATTTTAGTTGGTTGCGATAACAGCCGAGGAGTTTTGGGATTTTTGAGATTAAGAATCAGATATGATTATCTAGAGTCCTTAGCTTACTGGTAAGTATTATATGTTCGATTAATAAAGAAATACTTGCACTTTTTATTGTTCCAGATTCGGTAAATTTTGGGTGAAGGATGGGATTTCTCAAGAAAAGCTAGAAAGGAGTTTTGATAATCAAACAGGTGAGCTTTACTTTAAAAATATTTTCAAACTAGTATACATATATGTGGTTTGATAATGTGGTAAAAAGTGTGATTATGTGCTTATGTATAAAGTATGATATATTGAAGTGTATATTATATTTATACAAGTATTACACTACATGAGTGTAAGTTGGCCAGGCTTAGGACCGGTGGAGTTGGCTGTATAGAGGGACATCGGTGTTGGCTGTATTTAGTACAGCGGAGTAAATTTATTAGTTGGCTCGCAACCATCTAATATGGACATGGAAATGAGACAGGAAAGTACGTGATAATCGGTATTTATATTTGAATGATGTATATGGTGTTTGTGTAAATGGTTTTTGACTAACAGGGATTTTCTCACTTAGACCTCTAGGTCTAGCCCTCATTTTGTTTTAAAATATGTATTCCAGGTCGTGGAGCTAATAAGGGCAAGTGATAGGTTAATTTATGAAATACTTTTGAAGACGTATGTTATGAAGATCCGTGATGTATTTTGTATCTATCATGTTAGTAGTTATCATGTAAATTACTAGCTAAAAGTTTGTACTGAAATACTGTTATGGTTAGAAGACTAAGGGACCGTAAATGAAATATGTTATGTCTTTTGTTACGAGACTGTGTTATGTTAAAATATGTTATTTGTTGTGTGATTGGAAACCGGGTTGTTACAGTTTTCGCGCTAAAGATTTGGAGACATTATCTCTACGGTTCTAAATGTCAAATTTTTACCGATCATAAGAGTCTCCAACATCTTTTCGATCAGCGGGAATTGAATATGAGGCAAAGAAGATGGTTAGAACTGGTGAATGATTACGACTGCAAAATTCTATATCACCCTGGGAAGGCGAATGTGGTAGCTGATGCATTGAGTCGCCAAGAGAGAAGCGGAACAATAAAAGCAATTGCACTACGAGTTGAACTTCTACCTAACATCTTTGACGAATTGAAGAAATGTCAAGTAGAAGCCTTTCAAGAAGAACACTTGAAACCAGAACGGTTAGTGGGTATATCAGCATCACTCGTAAAAGATGATCGTGGGTTATTGTGTCTGGGAAACAGAATTTGGGTGCCTCGTTTGGGTGGTCTACGTGATCGGGTACTACAAGAAGCTCATCAATCTCGTTTCTCTATTCATCCAGGTACGAATAAAATGTATAAAGATCTACGACAATTTTACTGGTGGCCGGGAATGAAATATTACTCAGCATGTGGAAGGTTGCTCCACTTGTAAGAAAGTAAAGATCGAACATCAAAAGCCTTTTGGTCAGTTACAACGTTTAGAAATACCTATGTCGAAATGGGATCAGATTACTACAGATTTCATCAAGAAGTTACCAAGGACTCCGAAAGGATTTGATGCCATTAGGGTGATCGTTGACAGGTTGACAAAGTCTGCTCACTTTCTACCGATAAAAGAAACCTATTCGTTAGAAAGACTAGCCAAATTGTACATTGACGGAAATAGTAACTCGAAATGGAGTTCCAATCTCGATTATTTCCGATCGTGATAGTCGTTTTACTTCAAGATTTTGGAGAAGTTTTCAAAAAGAAATGGGAACCCAGATAAAGCTAAGTACAACGTATCATCCTCAAACTGACGGTCAGAGTGAACGAACGATTCAGACTTTGGAAGATATGCTACGGGCCTGCATTGTTAATTTTAGGGGATCATGGGATAAGCATTTGCTGTTGATTGAATTTGCCTACAATAACAGTTATCATTCCAGCATACAAGCGGCACCGTTCGAAGTTCTGTACGGTACAAAATGTCGAACTCATCTATGTTGGAATGAAGTGGGAGAGAAACAACTAGCGGGGCCAGATATAGTTCAGTTAACCGCGGATAAGATTACTCAGATTCGGGAACGATTGAAAGTGGCTCAAGATACACAGAAAAGCTACGCCGACCGACGCCGAAAATCGTTAGAATTCCAAGTTGGAGATTTCGTAATGTTAAAAGTCTCGCCTTGGAAGGGAGTAATTCGATTTGGGAAACAAGGTAAACTGAGCCCAAGGTACAATGGGCCGTTTGCTATCACCAAAAGAATCGGTGAAGTAGCCTACATGTTAGATCTTTCGCCAGAGTTAAGCCGAATCCACAACGCTTTTCACGTATCAAATTTTCGAAAGTGTTTAGTTACGCCAGATCAGGCGGTTTCTCTACCAGATATACAGGTTGATGAAAGGTTGAATTACGTGGAAGAACCAGAAGCCATTGTTGACAGTAAAGTCAAAGTTTTGCGGAATGGTAAGGAGATCAAGCAAGTAAAAGTTCAGTGGTGACATCATAAAGGGCAGGATGCTACTTGGGAATCGGAGTCAGAAATGAAAACTAAGTAACCGTGCCTTTTTGCCTAACCGAATTCCGGGACGGAATTCTTTTAAGGGGGAGATGATGTAATACCCCGGGTAAGTTCGTTAGTTAAATTATAGTTCCGTTAAATTTATTTAACTCAATAATTGATGTTTAGGGTAAGTTTAGGTGAATTTATAAGTTTAGAGGTGTTATGGTCATTAGTGATTAGTGCAAGGTCTAGAATGGTAATTATGGTTTAATATTATCCTAGGCAAACAGATATTTTCATTCAGCAGAAAAATATCCAGATTAAGTGTGTGTGTGTGTGTGTGTGTGTGTGTGTGTGTTTGAGAAAAGAAGAAGAAGAAGAAGAAGAAGAAGAAGAAGAAAGAGTCTTGTGGTTAGGGCTTCAATTGGTACACTTAGAAGTGATTTTGAGGTATGTTCCTTTACAATTTATGTGTGTAATTGTTAGTAGTAAATTCCTATCGGATTAAAATCATCAAATCTGGACTGATGTTGATTTCAGTCGATTTCTGGGTAAAAATGGGGTAAACCGATAGTGGTTTCCGGACACAATATGAATGTGTCCGGTAGTCTTTTTGATAGTGTCTGGTAGTTTCTGCTTGCTGGTGTCCGGACGAGTCAAGTACCCGGTAAGTTCCTATTTTCTATAGTTTCCGGATGAATAACATACCGGATGACATCCGGATTACCTTGGTGTCCGGATGATGTCTGGATTGTCAATGTTGTCCGGGAAGTTGGGTTGTATGGATTACTTGTGTTGTCCGGAAAGTCATGTTGTCCGGACAGTTTTGTAGTATCCGGAAACTTTAGCTGTTTAGTCACTTTTGAGATTCTGATACTTCTGAATATCCTGTAACTTTGGATTTTTATCGACTTATGGTTAGATCATGAATGAGGACTAGAGATACTGTGGACTCAACTTAAGTTCGGGTTTGGGGGAACAATTAAGGATTAGAGTTATCTAGAGTTTTTAGATTTAGTAAGTCTTATGTGTTCTATTTGGTAAAGAGATACTTGTATCTAATTGTTTCAGATTCTGTGGATTTGGGGTGAAAGCTGTATCGTTTTGAGAAAAGATTGGAAGCATTTTGATAAGCAAACAGGTGAGTTTTACTTTAAAATGTTTTCAAACTGGAATACATATATGTGGATTGAGAAAGTGATGAATAGTGTAATAATGTGCATATTATGTTTATATGAGTATTACACTACATGAGTACGAGTTGGCCAGGCTTAGGACTGGTGGGGTTGGCTGTACAGAGGGACAACAGTGTTGGCTGTATTTAGTACCGCGGAATAAATTTATTAGTTGGCTCGCAATCATCTAATATGGCCATGGAAATGAGACAGGAAGGTATAAGATGTATGAGTTCTAATTGGTATATATATATTTGAATGATGTATATGGTGTTTGTGTAAATGGTTTTAAACTAGCAGGGATTTTCTCACTTAGACCACTAGGTCTAACCCTCATTTTGTTTTAAAAATTTGTATTCCAGGTCGTGGATCGGGTAAGAGCAAGTGAAAAGGGTAATCAGTGGCTAGCTTTTGGGAAGACTTATATTTTGAAGACTATGACGTGTTTTGCAATTATAACTTCGTTATTAGATATCATGTATTTAGTTAGCAAAAAGTTTGTAATGAAATACCTTATTTTGGATTGTAAAGACTAAGGGACCGTACTTGTTATATGATGTATCTTTGTTATGTAACGATGTTATGCAATATATGTTATTTGATGCTTGTTTAGGAGTTCGGGTCGTTACAATCGGTGTCGGTGTGCTGGAGCAGCTGAGCTAGAAGCATAGTCTTGAGCGTATCCACCGAATAAGATGGCTGAGCGGGAGCCGGTGGATGTGTTGGTGCGGATTCATATTCGACTACCTTCTCTTTACCTTTGATCAGGCTCTTGAGTTTGTCGAGCTCGGTGGTGAACTGCTGCTCCATTGCCTCTCGGACAGCCTTTAGGGCGCCGTCCAGATATTCCATTGCCATTACGTCGGGTGACTTAACTCCGGGATCACTTAGATTACCCGTTGAGGCATCTACCTTAGAGGTAGAACCACCTACGTTCATGGTTGGCGATGGTGTGGCCATGGTAGGGTTTCCTTCCGATCCTCGCGTTCCGCTTAAAGGCGGAGACACTACGGAAGTTCCGATCGGGTCACGAAGAGCATCGATTTGTAGAATCTCATCTTATGTCCTAGCCGAAGAATGTACTATGTCAAGTGGCTCTAGACTCGATGGTGCTTTGAAAGAAGGCGAGACCGGGGGAGGCTGGTCTCTTGTTTCAATACCAATACTCTCCGAGTGAGAGATCGGTAGAAGTTGTGTTGAGTCCCCGTGCAAAAGTGAAACATCCGTCTTTTGAGAGACGGATGAGTGGCCATGGAGGTCGTGCAATTGCGCCGCTAGGTCCATGGCGGCTTCTTCAATACCATGTCCCAACGGATGAGACACGATAGTAGATGTGGCTACTTGGATGACGCTGGTTTGGGGTCGCTCTGAAGCCTCTTTATTTTTACGGCTTTCTCTCTCATGATTCTTTTTCGATCTGACTTCACTCTGTCTCACCACTTTTGGATGTTCAACTAATTCTCCCTTCGTTCTCCTTGTATCTCCCGTAATAGGCTGGGTAGTAGGGATGAGTGGGGGTGTAGGTGAGTCAGAAGGGGATTCTTCGATCAATGGTGGATGACCTCCGATACTTGCTGGAATCAGTGAAAGGCGAATTGTGCGTTCCGTATCGGAGTCAGTAGAGTCAAAATCCATCGCGTCAGTTTGGACGAACGGGGATAATGGTTCAGTGGTGTCCGTTCCTGGATCGCGATGAAGCATAGGTCTCTCAGTTTCAGTGACGACTGGGACCTCGTGTAGTCTAGTCGACGGTCGGCTTCATCAGCAGTGTGGGTGGTGTGAGTGCGGGGTTGTTGGCTAATTTCGGCTTGGCTGGAATGGGTAATACGGGTACGCGTATCCAATGCACCACTCGCGCCTGTTCCCCTCCCATGCACACTCAACACACCCCGTCCGGGAGCCCCAGCTACCCGTACTCTACCTCCTCTCGTCCTTGGACCCTCATGTCGCTCAGATCTATGTCCCTGGGGAGGTCCTTCCGGCTCTGTCTGGACCATGGGATTCCCTAACGCTCTCCTATAATCTATCACACTAGGTGCATTGGGGTCCGCATGTGCCAATAGGTGTTCTGGGATAGGCATGGTCGGGGTATCAAGTGGATTGCGAATCACTAAGTACTGTAAGTTGAACTAAGGACATACCGGATGATTGATACGCCTCGGGATAAGTTGATTCGCCTCCATGTGTTGTCGGATGGCCAGAGAAAAGAAGAGTGGAAATGGGAGGAACTTCTTTTTGGATCCGCCAGTCTGTCAGATGGCTTGCACCAGTTCACGCCAAATGATTGCTGAGTAGTCTATGTGCCGGTTGTTGCAGACAACGTGAAATAAGCGTAGGAAGTCTATGGTGCACTGGTCTATCCCCTTCCATCGGGAGGATAGACACCTGTTTAGGATCGAGAACATAGTGTACCAGACCGGGGCGATGTACTTCCGGTTGAATGCGGATGGACGGTCGATAGCGTGTTGGTATCCAAGTGCACAGATATCAGCGCAGAGAGTGACGTCATCGACGGCGGGGGCATATGCGACATTGCCTCCGTGAGTGGGTTCCGGAAGGGACAACAGTTGGCGGAAGGACTCCGGGGTGAGGGTGAAGGGATGGTTGTCGATTCTTGCCGAAATCGTCTGAGTATTGTTGGCAGTGACAACTCTCGCCGTGTGCCATACTTGGTATACATACAGGACAGGTACGTCTGTTGTCGCGGTCAGTGCTCGGCGAAGCGGGTGGCCGAGCATTATATCAATGACCACTCGTGTAACACCCCGGTTTTTTGTGATAAATAAGAAAAATAGAATTTTGGATTGAATCCTAGATTTTATGGTCTTGTTGGATGGGGAATTCAAATACGAATCCAACGGTTCTTTCCGGAGCAAAAACGGAGCTATAACGAAGAAGTTATGGCCAAAACAGTTTCGGTTCCGCGGAGCTACTATGAGCAGCGACAATGACCAAGTCATTGTCGCGTGTCATTATCGCGGACGGGTACCTGGTTGCTGTCAAATACGAAATTCACACCCCAAATTTCATTTCTTCATATCTCTCTCATTTCAACTCCGATTTTGAGAGCTCTTCAAGGATCTAGAAAGATTTTTGAAGTTCATAGGAAGATTCAAGGGTGTTTGGTGGTCGTAAGTCTCTCAAATCTCTTCCCTTTCTCTCCCCAATCGTTTTTCCTTCCTTCCTCACAAACCCTAACCGATATTGGGGATTTTCTTGGAGATTAATGTGTTTCTTATCCACTTTATGCAAGAGCAAGTTTCACCCACAACACTAGAGATGTTTGGGGTTTTCTAGGTTTTCTAGGTTTTCATCAAAACCTAAGTGGTGAGTTCATCCTACTAGCTTCTATACTTTCATATGAGTTAGAAATGTTCCATTGATGATCTTCTAATATTGTGCCTATCCAATTTCGACTTGGACGATTTTGGAGAAGTTAGGTCAAATTGAAGTTTTGGGTATAAATAGAGATTTTGATGGTTGATGTTTGGAGAACAATTCTAAATGGTTAAATGTAGTTATTCATGGTTGGAATTTATGAATTTAGGTTTTTGGAAAATTTGGCTTGAGGATCCGAGTTGCGTCAAACGAGATTACGTTGGGGAAAATCTAGATTTAGCCTAATCTAGCAAGGTGAGTTCAAGTTACTTTGCGAAAACTTTGTACATGCCAAAATGTATATTTTCCAATATTTGTGTGTTTTTACCTGAAAATGTATATGGTTGAGTTAATTGGATAGTTTAGCTTTTTTGAAGAGTTATCTTCATAATTATGTAGAACACCCATATTTTGGGGCTTTTGAATAATTGGATGGTTAGAAAACCATCACTTGCCTTTAAAGGATTAATTGTTCAAAATGTGGTTAATTGATGGTATGATCATGTTAGTGTAATTTATTTCAATAAATCATTTGGAAAAGGCACACTTAAGTGTTATGTGTCACTTTGAGAATTATAAGGGTGTGAGTTATTTGGGAAAACCCCCTTTTTGGTTTAACCCTTGTCGAGTGGTGGGGTTAATGACGTTTTGTGGTACTCGCTTACCTAAACCATGTTAAACGCGTTTGTGCGATGATGACCGACATTATGGGTCTAGCAAGCGTGGAGCACTTTCTCGGTTTTGACTTAAGATAGTCTAGAGACATTTGTTCGGTCTAATTGGCTTAATGTGGAGTCTTATTTATGGGATGCTTTTATTTCACTGCTTTGCATATTATTGCACGTTGTTGAGAATTATATGCTAAATGGAATAATTAGTTATTGATATATGTACGCCTTGGAGGCGATATTTGTATAGCCTTGGAGGCGATATTTGTACGCCTTGGAGTCGATATTTGTAATGCCTTGGAGGCTACGCCTTGGAGGCGATATTTGTACGCCTTGGAGGCGATATTTGTACGCCTTGGAGGCGATATTTGTAATGCCTTGGAGGCGATATTTGTAATGCCTTAGAGGCGATAATTCTACGCGTGTGTATTGCTTCGCATTATGTCCTCATAAAGATTTATATTTAATGGTTGGTTTTCATGTTCTACGGGTTGAGTATGCATTATCAACCATATTTGGAGGTTTCGCCTAGAATAGACTTATTCACGTACTTTGAGTGAATTGTAAATGTAATAGATTTTGGAAAACGTATTATACCTTTCGGGAACTTTTCCCATGGAATTGTGTGGGATGAAAATGGATGATTTGGAATTTAAGTAAACTCTTTTGAAATCAAGACTATAACTATTATTCCTTCGTTTTATATTTTATATAGTCATGATAAACTGCTTGAACTCACTAGGCGTAAGCCTACCCCTTTTATTTGTCGGCATGTGCAACAGGCTCAGGTTGGGGTAGCTCTAGCTACATTGTGAAGTGACAAGTACTAGTAGAGTGCACGAGGGGTGACTTGAGTAGTGAGGTATTCCGCGTTTGTTTGGACTAGCAACTAGTGGTGTTAATTACCACTCGATTAAGTTATTTCATTGTAGACTTTTAATGTTTTAAATTCCGAGGTGTTTTAAAGGAATGAATTGTAGTAGTTATTATGTATAATTTGGTGATTTTATTGAATTATAATGTTAGTTTGTCGTTCCAAATTTGAGGGTGTTACAAGTTGGTATCAGAGCATAAGTTTGAGAGATTTAGGTGTTGATTTTGGATACGTAGACTCAAACTAGCGTTTGTTTAAGTAAATAAGAGTGAAATTCACCTTTAGGCACTTTAAGATAGGATGTTTGAAGTTGATGGATGCCGTTAGAAACAAGGGTCACGTCGAGAGTAGCAAGGATAATCTGGTACGGTGCGTTCATAGTGACACCTGGCCAGTGTCATGGTGAACCTACTAGTACATGTGCGTACTTGAACAACTTTGATGTGATGATCGTTGGGGTAGTGAAGAAGGTCCTAAGCTAGTAGTTGTGGGAATCAATGGACGATTCTAGTATTAGTCACTTGGAGTGACGATGAGCATGATGTTTGCTTTAAGTAGACGATTTCGGGTCGAGATTGATGGTTGGACTAGAATCATAGGCTTTTGAGCCGACTTTGATTTGAGGAAAAACCGTAAGGCTAATTGATGTAATTCCTAACTTGCCTTAAGGAGCTTAAATATCCGGATGACAACATTGGACCGGAGAATTTTAGAGGAGTACCGGTTGCGACGTTGAATGCCGACTAGACTTTGCCCAAAATTTATTTTGGAAATAAATTGCATTAAATAATTTGTGTTCAAATCCTTATGAGGATTGTGTTACCAATTTGGAAAATTTTTAGCACACACAATATTTTAAATCATGATTTTTGGACGTACATGAACCATTTTATGACGGGGGTTGCACCCTCGTCAGCATCTGTTTCATTTTGCTATTGTCCAACGTTCCTTTCGTGTATAGTGATGTCCGTGTTTCATGTTGTCTAAGAGGTAGACAAGTAACTACGGCTCATAACTTTAACATCGGATCTCCTCCACATATGTTAAAGTTTGGACGGAAAGTTAGCTACCATGGTGTTTATATGAACCTACTTTTGGGAATTCGTTTAATATGAGTTTGTTAAACAGTATTGTTTATGTGGTATTGTCCTAGAAGGAGATTTTTGGGATTTTGGTGTCTCGTTCATGATTTTTCTTTTAGCAATTTGACCTTGAGAGCACGATGTGTAGTGCCATTTTGTTGACTTGGAGTCATTGAGCCCGTTGAACTTCGTAGAATTTTGTGTGCGGCGTTTTGTGTCGTGTGGGTACAATTTTACATTGTGCATACTCTATTTGCTTATGTGAAAAGTTTATGAGTTATGTTGGGCATTTGGTCCCACTCGCGTTTTGTTGAAGTAAAGTTAATTTTATGCCATAAGGCGACTAAGAAAAGATGAGTTTGGAACTCTAGTGCCGCGTAACGTTTCTTTCAAGAGTCTGTGTTATTAAGCATTTTGTTGCAGATAGTTCAGTGTATGGATTGATTTATACGTGACTTAAGTGATGCATGAAAGAACATTGTTGGTGACGTTTCATGATAACTTGCTTGGTGCGCTTTCGGTCAGTATATGTTTTATTATTACTTCATGTAAAGGCCTTATGTCGACTTAGGGGTATGCATAGCTTGGTAACCATTGTTTCTCAACACTTTGTTAAACGAGTCGTGAGTAAAATTATTTTATTAACTCCTTGTTTAAATGACGACCATTTTGTCAAAGGGCGTTTTGGTGTTGTGGAAATCATGCATAAGTTTGCAATGCTTTACAATTTAGAAAATACAAGTGTGTGAGTCGTTGACATTTGATTGATTGTGAGTTGTCGAACATTTTGGAAAACTGAAAACCTTTTAGTTTTGAAGAAAATGTGTATTTGGAGTATGTTGACAAATACATTTTAAGTACTTACGTTTTGACGCTTTATGTTCCAAGTACGAAACCTTGAGGAAAATACTTCATGATGAACAATTTAGAAAATTGGTTGTATAAAATTTGGATGCGTGTAATCTCTTATGTTTTGAACGTTGACGCGTACCGTTGGTGCAATTTGGGGATTTGAAAATAGGTTTGAACCCTTTTTGGTGTCAACAAATTATTTACACTTGTTTCCTTCTAGTTTTTGGAAAATACATTGTTGTGTGCAGTTTGGTCAGAAACATTTTGCTCGTGTGTCGTTATTTGACCATTTGAGGAAATTTTGGAAAAATCAATTTAAAGAATTCCATCTCTTGAAATTTTGGTGTGAAGTTAATTGGGGTATGTGTGTGTGTTATTACAATAAAATTCTAAGTAGTATTACAAGTTTGCATGCCTACCCCCAATTTGAGGTTTTATGATGTTTAGTCGATATTTTCAAATGACGAGAATGGATTGGTTTTTGTCCTTAAATTTGGGACTTACACAAGTCAGTTTGTGTCTTGACCAAGGTGTATTTACAAACCGTTTCCTCGCGTGGTATAATAAGCTGATGCGCGCAAAATTTTATCGGTGAACCTTGTTCCATGCCATTTTATGGTTAATAAGGAATTTTGGAGTCAAATGTCGTTGGGACTTCTTTTGAAATACGTACACCCTTTTGTTGCACCCTGTTTAAAGTCGAGCAGTTACTTTACGTGCATGTCATGAGTCAATCCATACTAGAACCGTGGCAGTTCATTTTAAGAAGTTGTTCATTACGTTTTTGCGTTTTGTGGGTAAACTGTACTGCAATGAAATAATTTTCAACATGATTTTCATATATGGGACGAGCATATCCGTTTTTGCATAACTACCGAATTAATGTTAGTAGTTTTTCTATGCATATGAATTATTTGGTATGAAAATCTTTACGTTGAAATTTTGTGAATGGTTTTGATTAATTGGCATATTTATTGAATAACGCACTTGAAAACCTTGAACTCGTTAGGGCCTTGGAAAGGGTAAGTAACCTAGTTAAGGGTAGGTGCGTGTAGCACTTCGACGGTGGAAGGTTGGGTATTCCACGCGTGTTGGTATTATAGGATGGATGATATCGGTAGCGAAGTAAATGTGTTTGTGGTAATTGAAGGGTTAGACTCGCGGTAACATACTTCGAGATTGGAGTAGCCATTTTGTTGACAACCTTAGTTTTGCGAAAATACTCGGTAAACGGAACTCATGTGTGAGGTTCTATTAGAATTCAAATCTTGGCGGTACAACTAGGTGTCGACCTTTGTGAGTTTGAGGCCGGAAACCGTTAGTGTAATCGGGAAATTGTAGCCTAATTTTAAAAGAATGATGGTGATGGTGGTAGTAACCGTAAGAGGATCGATTGTGAGGAATGGTTTTGGTAGAATAACCTTCATGGGTGGTTAATGAACTTACCGGTTTGGTAATTAATGTTGAGATGGACTTTGGAGTCTGTTAGAACTCGTGGGAGTTAATCGACAGTTAATAGTAGGAATGAACGAAATTGATGATTCGGTTGGTTTTGGTATTAATTAGGACTTGGATTGACTTAAAGTCGGAAATCGAAATCGGGATGTATGGAACATCTAAGGTTGGGAGACAACCGAAGTTGTCTGACTAAGAGTTATTCCAGCGGTTGGGGTGTTCTCCCGGACATAAGTACAATGTACGTGAAGGGGCTTTGTTGATAAGCAATTGTTCGAGGATTTGTCTTTATAGACTGTGTGGAGGGAATTTAGATTCCAGTTAGGAACTGATAAATTATAGTCGGCGTTGAGTCGATTAGCCTTGGGTTGTAAAGGATGTAGATTTCGAGGACGAAATTATCCTAAGGTTGGGAGGATTGTAACACCCCGGTTTTTTGGAAGGTATCGGTCTTTTGTGATAAATAAGAAAAATAGAATTTTGGATTGAATCCTAGATTTTATGGTCTTGTTGGATGGGGAATTCAAATACGAATCCAACGGTTCTTTCCGGAGCGAAAACGGAGCTATAACGAATAAGTTATGGCCAAAACAGTTTCGGTACCGCGGAGCTACTATGACCAGCGACAATGACCATGTCATTATCGCGTGTCATTGTCGCGCCAAGGGTACAGCCTACGGTACTCTTTGTGCGACTATGACCAGCGACAATGACCGTGTCATTGTCGCGGACGGGTACCTGGTTGCTATCAAATACGAAATTCACACCCCAAACTTCATTTCTTCATATCTCTCTCATTTCAACTCCGATTTTGGCGATTCAAGTGGCTATGGTTACGATTTTTAGAGCTCTTCAGAGATCTAGAAAGATTTTTGAAGTTCATAGGAATATTCAAGGGTGTTTGGTGGTGGAAAGTCTCTCAAATCTCTTCCCTTTCTCTCCCAAATCATTTTTCCTTCCTTCCTCACAAACCCTAACCTATATTGGGGATTTTCTTGGAGATTAATGTGTTTCTTATCCACTTTAGGTTAGTGATTTCATTCATTGATGCAAGAGCAAGTTTCACCCACAACACTAGAGATGTTTGGGGTTTTCTAGGTTTTCATCAAAACCTAAGTGGTGAGTTCATCCTACTAGCTTCTATACTTTCATATGAGTTAGAAATGTTCCATTGATGATCTTCTAATATTGTGCCTATCCAATTTCGACTTGGAAGAGTTTGGAGAAGTTAGGTCAAATTGAGGTTTTGGGTATAAATAGATATTTTGATCGTTGATGTTTGGAGAACAATTCTAAATGGTTAAATGTAGTTATTCATGGTTGGAATTTATGAATTTAGGTTAATGGAAAATTTGGCTTGAGGATCCGAGTTGCGTCAAAGGAGCTTACGTTGGGGAAAATCTAGATTTAGCCTAATCTAGCAAGGTGAGTTCAAGTTACTTTGCGAAAACTTTGTACATGCCAAAATGTATATTTTCCAATATTTGTGTGTTTTTACCTGAAAATGTATATGGTTGAGTTAATTGGATAGTTTAGCTATTTTGAAGAGTTATCTTCATAATTATGTAGAACACCCATATTTTGGGGCTTTTGAATAATTGGATGGTTAGAAAACCATCACTTGCCTTTAAAGGATTAATTATTCAAAATGTGGTCAATTGATGGTATGTTCATGTTACTGTAATTTATTTCAATAAATCATTTGGAAAATGCACTCTTAAGTGTTATGTGTCACTTTGAGAATTATAAGGGTCTGAGTCATTTGGGAAAACCCGCTTTTTGGTTTAACCCTTGTCGAGTGGTGGGGTTAATGATGTTTTGTGGTACTCGCTTACCTAAACCATGTTAAATGCGTTTGTGCGATGATGACCGACATTATGGGTCTAGCAAGCGTGGAGCACTTTCTCGGTTTTGACTTAAGATAGTCTAGAGACATTTGTCCGGTCTAATTGGCTTAATGTGGAGTCTTAATTATGGGATGCTTTTATTTCACTGCTTTGCATATTATTGCACGTTGTTGAGAATTACATGCCAAATGGAATAATTAGTTATTGATATATGTACGCCTTGGAGGCGATATTTGTATAGCCTTGGAGGCTACGCCTTAGAGGCGATATTTGTACGCCTTGTAGGCGATATTTGTAATGCCTTGGAGGCTACGCCTTGGAGGCGATATTTGTACGCCTTGGAGGCGATATTTGTAATGCCTTGGAGGCGATATTTGTAATGCCTTGGAGGCGGTATTTGTATTGCCTTGGAGGCTTCGTGTATACTTACGTGTTACCTTCACTTTCAACGGATACGGGTCTCCCCCGTTTATGTTATTTAAACCTTAATACATATTACGGTCGCGTGTGTATTGCTTCGCATTATGTCTTCATAAAGATTTATATTTAATGGTTGGTTTTCATGTTCTACGGGTTGAGTATGCATTGTCAACCATATTTGGAGGTTTCGCCTAGAATAGACTTATTCACGTACTTTGAGTAAATTGGAAATGTAATAGAATTTGGAAAACGTATTATACCTTTCGGGAACTTTTCCCATGGAATTGTGTGGGATGAAAATGGATGATTTGGAATTTAAGTAAACTCTTTTGAAATCATGACTATAACTATTATTCCTTCGTTTTATATTTTATATAGTCATGATAAACTGCTTGAACTCACTAGGCATAAGCCTAACCCTTTTATTTGTCGGCATGTGCAACAGGCTCAGGTTGGGGTAGCTCTAGCTACATTGTGAAGTGACGAGTACTAGTAGAGTGCACGAGGGGTGACTTGAGTAGTGAAGTATTCCGCGTTTGTTTGGACTAGCAACTAGTGGTGTTAATTACCACTCGATTAAGTTATTTCATTGTAGACTTTTAATGTTTTAAATTCCGAGGTGTTTTAAAGGAATGAATTGTAGTAGTGATTATGTATAATTTGGTGATTTTATTGAATTATAATGTTAGTTGCTCGTTCCAAATTTGAGGGTGTTACAACTCGGTGGGTGAGTCGAAATGCAGCAACTGTTAATGCCAAAAATCGCACCAAAGGGACAACTTAAGGTCGATGTAGACTTAAACAACTAAAGACAGAATCTTTCGACGAGACGTGCGACGAGGATAAAAATAAATAAACAAGGAATTTGATGACGCAGGAAAAACCTCAATCGAGGAAAAAACCTGCGGACGACAGGGGATGTCGTGTGAATACAAAGTGTGAACTGCTGGTCAAGAACTGTTGTCGTGCGTCGAGAGCGATACTTAGAATAATGGTTCTTCACTTCAGGTGTTCTTGAATATCGCTTCGGTTGTTAATCGCCGGATATTCGATGTGTATCGGATGTTCACTGGTGATCCTTGATGTGAAGACTTAGCTTGGTATTTATAGTCTTCGCGTCATTAATTAGCTCCATTAATGCTTTGATCAACGGCTACAACGGCTGGAAACGGTTGCCGGAGTGATTATCCATGATGATCTTCGTCCGTTACGGCTATCGATCGTTGATGGTTGCGTCGGTTATATCCGTTGCTCCTTAATGACTTTGATTCCTGCATTAAACACTTAACAAACGTAACCGTCATGGTTAACGTTAGTTTGGTCGAGGTCGCATGGTTCTATGCGACGGTCGTGCGGGACGGGCGACGCTATGGTCGAGTGTCGCGAGGAATTCTCGACTTAACTTTTAGGAGGGATGACGATGGTGTTTTGGGTCTTTGTTGAGACCTTATCTTAATATAAGACATAGCTTAGGACATGCGTCTTACCTGTTTTGGTCGTGGTCGGGCGACGTGATTTTTTGCCCAAACAGTTTGCCCCCAAAATTTGAAAATTGAATGTCAAATTTAAGTTTTAAATTTTGTCAATCAGACGCATAGGAAAGACAAGAGTTAGAAATTACCTCAATCGCCTTGGAACTAGACTGGTCCGTTTCTAACTGAACGAGAAGTTGAAAAGTTATGACGTCATACTGATGCACGATGATGCTTACCAGTTGTCGAAGACAGATGTCGAAGATTCGGATAGGTATGGACGCGTGTTGATCATCAGCGGACTCGACTTGTTGTGATTTCCTGCATAAATAGAGATCACAATGGGTTGTTTTCTTTAGAGATTTTCTTTAAAAGTTTTCTGTTTCTGATGAGGCCCTTCTCTAGAATCTCGACTTTGTTCAAATATTGGGTGGTTGGAGATCTATAAAGGGTTGCGATACCCGAATCGTTGACGATGTTGGTTACGATGTCTGTGTATTCTGCGCACCTGGCGACGATGTCTTCTGCCACGTCAACCCTTTCGTCAGCCGACTGGGGCAGGGGTGTAAAGATGGGAGAGAACGAGGAAGAACTTATGGTGGTCAGTTTTGCATTGTCGTCGTCCCTCTCGTTTGACTACGTCCTCGTCAGGATGAAGTCACTTCCGCATCTGGGGAAACATCAGCCCTTAGTTTCCGAGGAGTGTTTTCAAAGGATCTCTATTGGAGAGATAGGGCTGTGTTTAGCCGAACTGGCGTTCCTTGTAAGTTTTTCTTTCAAAACTTGTGTTCGGGCGACGTGATTTTTTGCCCAAACAGTTTGCCCCCAAAATTTGAAAATTGAATGTCAAATTTAAGTTTTAAATTTTGTCAATCAGACGCATAGGAAAGACAAGAGTTAGAAATTACCTCAATCGCCTTGGAACTAGACTGGTCCGTTTCTAACTGAACGACAAGTTGAAAAGTTATGACGTGATACTGATGCACGATGATGCTTACCAGCTGTCGAAGACAGATGTCGAAGATTCGGATAGGTATGGACGCGTGTTGATCATCAGCGGACTCGACTTGTTGTGATTTCCTGCATAAATAGATATCACAATGGGTTGTTTTCTTTAGAGATTTTCTTTAAAAGTTTTCTGTTTCTGATGAGGCCCTTCTCTAGAATCTCGACTTTGTTCAAATATTGGGTGGTTGGAGATCTATCAAGGGTTGCGATACCCGAATCATTGACGATGTTGGTTACGATGTCTGTGTATTCTGCGCACCTGGCGACGATGTCTTCTGCCACGTCAACCCTTTCGTCAGCCGACTGGGGCGGGGGTGTAAAGATGGGAGAGAACGAGGAAGAACTTATGGTGGTCAGTTTTGCATTGTCGCCGTCCCTCTCGTTTGACTACGTCCTCGTCAGGATGAAGTCACTTCCGCATCTGGGGAAACATCAGCCCTTAGTTTCCGAGGAGTGTTTTCAAAGGATCTCTATTGGAGAGATAGGGCTGTGTTTAGCCGAACTGGCGTTCCTTGTAAGTTTTTCTTTCAAAACTTGTGTTATCGATGTTCTTTAGCTGAATGTTTTGCTAACATGTTCCTTCTGTATTTGACAAATGTTCCTGTTTCTTCTCATTAAGTGTGTGAAGGCGGAGAAAATGTTGGAGTGGAGGTCGATCGTCGAGAAGAATATATTCCTTCCTCCAACCTTAACATTAATCTTAAGAGCCACATTCTCAGAGTGTCGAGGCATAAGGAGTTGGAAGTTAACTCCTAATATACTCGTTTGATCCTTGCATCAGTTCTTCGGGATTGATAGGATTTCGAAGATCGAGATTTTTGAACAGAGCTTGCCATCGACGTGCTTCTTTAGTTCTAGGGTAGATTTTTGGGTTTACGAGCTAGACTTTTTATGTTCGGGTTGTCGATATGCAACGACTTTTGACTTTGTATTTACTTGTCCGACTACCGGTCGTTCATATGTAATCGTTCAATGAAGTTCCTTCTTTTGCTGAACTCGTGTTTTTAATTACATATGTCGTGGATAAATGTAATATTGATCATAAGATTCGTTAAGTATGGAATAAACGGAGGATCGTGCGACTTAGGCTTTTATTGCAATATGACGGTTGAAACATAAATCATGTATTTGGAATGTAATAATAAACACAAATATATTTCATCGATGTGTTAGAACATACAAAGTTTTTCCAAGTTCCAGAAACTTAGATCGAGGGATCGTTTAGACCTTACATGTGACTGTATCGTATGATGAAATTCCAGAATGTATGCCCCTGTGGTAAAAGAATTAAGTCACACACTCGGGTACTCATGTCGTGCGTACTTGCGACAAAGTTCGTTAGAGGTCGGTCATCGGATCTCCAACGATCTCAGGACGTTCACTGTCGTGTAAAAAAAAACTTTGCATGAGAGGAAGGCGACTCTAAAAGAAATATTTTTTCAGATGCGTCGCGTTACAACTTCGCGGGATTTCTTGATTGTCGAGGGTCTGAAGTCGATAGGCTCCTTTACCAACGACTTCGGAGACGCGGTAAGGTCCTTCCCACTTAGTAGAAAGCTTACATGCGTTGAGCTCCTGGGTGTTTGGGAATACTCGACGGAGGACGTAATCGCCTTCTTGAAAGACTTTAATTTTGACGTGCTTATTGAAATGTCGCTCAACTGCCTGCTTCGGCGACGCCATCCTGATCAAGGCGGATTCTCTGAGCTCTTCTAGGGCGTCGAGGTCATGAATTAAATCAACCAAGTTGTCGTCGATGGAAGTGTGCCTCGAAGTCGGGAGATGAACTTCGATTGGTAGGACGGATTCACAACCGTAGACAAGAGAGAAGGGGGTTTGTCCTGTGGACGTACGGGGTGTCGTGCGATTTGCCCATAGGGCTGAAGGGAGTTCTTCAACCCATCTTCCTTTTGCAGCTTTTAATCGTTTCTTGATCGAGGCTACAATAGTCTTATTACTGGACTCGGCAAGTCCATTGGCTTGGGGATATCTGGGAGTCGAGGTCGTCAGCTTGATGTTCCTATCTTCACAGAACTGTTGGGTCCTGTCGCTTATGAATTGGGATCCATTGTCGCAGACAATTTCGGATGGAATCCCAAACCTGCATATGATGTTAGTCTGGATAAAAGAAATAACTTCTTTATCCCTATTTTGGGAGAAGGCAGTCGCTTCGACCCATTTAGAAAAGTAGTCCGTAAGTACAAGGAGAAATACCTTTTGTCGTGGAGCGGGTGGTAGTTTGCCGACAATATCCATTCCCCATCTCATGAAGGGCTATGGGATAAGTGTCGAGTGTAAAGGTTCCGAAGGTATATGAGACATACCTGAGTGTCGTTGACAGGGGTCGCAATTCTGGACGTACTTGATAGCGTCTTGTCGCAGTGTCGGCCAAAAATACCCTTGTCGGGAGATAAGATTAGCCAAGCTACGACCTCCTGAATGATTACCACATTCGCCGTCGTGCATCTCTTAGAGGATTTTTTGGGCTTGATTTTTGCTGATGACGCACTTTAAATTTAAGCCCGTCAATGATCGCCGATAAAGCTTATTTTCGATCATGACGTACTTAGATGCTTTGAATCTGATTTTTCGAGCCTCCATTTTGTCTTCGGGGAGTTGGTCGTGCACGAGGAAATTTCGAATGTCGCGTGACCAATCATCTTCTTCGTCTTCGATCTGGATGACGTCTGCGTTTCCAATGGACGGCGTTGCTAGGTGAATCATAGGAATAACATCAAATATTGGTTCAACTAAAGCGGACCCAAGGTTTGCCAATGCGTCGGCCTGAGTGTTCTAGTCTCGCGGAATCTGTTCAATAGAAAAAGATTTAAATTTTTTGGAAATTTCTTTCGCCACGCTTAGATATGCTGTCATTTTTGAATCCTTGGCTGCGAATTCTCCATTGACTTGATTTACTACCAGCAGGGAATCGCTCTTGACATGCAGTGCGGTTGCCCCCGAGTCGTGGGCCATATTCATTCCCATGATCAGGGCTTCATACTCAGCCTCGTTATTGGTGGTTTTGAAGTCGCATCGGACCTAGTATACCATCTTCCCACCCCTGTGGCGACATTAAGACGACGCCCAATCCAGAGCCTCTAATGTTGGATGATACATCGACATATAAGATCCAAGGCACGTCGTTGTGAGTTGCCACAGTTGATACTTCGAGTTCTGCTTGTTTCTCCAATTCGAGGCTGAAATCTGCAATGAAGTCTTCCAAGGCTTGCGATTTGATCGCGGTCCTGGGCTTGAAATCGATGTCGTAACTGCTGAGATATATACACCATTTTGCCAGGCGACCTGTCAACTCAGGTTTTCTTAAGACATACTTAAGAGTAAAGTTAGTTACAACAGTAATGGGATGCGACTCAAAATAGTGTCGCAGTTTTTTAGCAGCTGTGACTAGCGACAAGAGCAATTTTTCCATAGAGGAATACCTGGTTTCTGCATCCAGAAGAGATTTACTTACATAGTAGATCGGCAATTGTTGTTTTTCATCTTCTCGTGTCAGAACAACACTTACTGCATTTGGGCTGACAACCAAATACAATTGTAGGATCTCATGATCGTGAGGTTTTGACAACAGAGGAGGCGACGCCATGTATTCCTTGAGTTTTTGCAAGGCTTGTTCATGATCGTTGGTCCAGTCGAAGCCCATATTTTTCCTGAGGACATTATAAAATATATGACATTTATCTGAAGATTGGGAGATAAACCTGTTTAGAGCTGCTACTCGACAGGTGAGTTTCTGGACTTCTTTGAAATTTCGAGGAGATTTGATCTCAATAATGGCCTTGATTTGGTCGGGGTTAGCCTCAATGCCTCGACGAGTGACCATATAACCCAGGAACTTCCCGGCAAAGGAACATTTCGTCGGATTGAGCTTCATGTTATACTTCCGGAGGATGTTGAACGATTGGCTGAGGTGATCAATGTGAACAATCGCTTGCTTCGACTTCACTAACATGTCGTCGATATATACCTCCATCGTGTCTCCAAGATGGTCTTTGAACATCTTGTTTACCAGCCGTTGGTAGGTAGAACCTGCATTTTTTAGTCCGAAAGGCATAACTTTGTAACAATAAATACCTCGATCCGTCATGAAAGCGGTTTTATCTTGGTCGTCAACGTGCATTAAAATTGGTTGTATCCAGAATAGGCGTCCATGAACGTTAATAACTCATGCCCCGCGGTTGCATCGACCATGGCGTCAATATGAGGTAACGGGAATGGATCCTTTGGACAGGCTTTATTGAGATCGGTGAAGTCGATACAGACCCTCCATTTTCCATTCTTCTTGGCTACGATCACGACGTTAGCGAGCCAATCAGGATATTTTACCTCTCGACCTCATCATTTATTACTTTACTTCTTTCAGGAGCGAACTTGCAACGTTTTTGCTTGATAGGTTTGAACGATGGATCGACGTTAAGCTTATGAGCAATGACACTGGGGTCAATACCGACCATATCTTCATGTGACCAGGCGAAGCAATCAGCATGTTCCTGCAAAAAGGATATGAGTTTTTCTATAATGTGGGGATCAAGGGATGAACCCACATGAATCTTTTGATCGGGTTTGCTTTGATCTAGAACGATTTCCTCCAAACGATACTCATCGAAAGCTGCTGGGAGTTTTGTGCATTTTCTAAGCTTGCGTGTACTGGTATAACGGCTTGTTCTGGATTCCCGTTATCCGCCATTTTCCTGCGACAGAAAACAGAAGAAACTCCAAGAAACTATTAGTAGAATGCACGTTTGTCGAGGATTTTCTCTAGATGTAGTCCCACGGATGGCGCCAAACTCTTAATGCCAAAAATCGCACCAAAGGGACAACTTAAGGTCGATGTGGACTTAAACAACTAAAGAAAGAATCTTTCGACGAGACGTGCGACGAGGATAAAAATAAAGAAATAAGGAATTTGATGACGCAGGAAAAACCTCAATCGAGGAAAAAACCTGCGGACGACAGGGGATGTCGTCGTTGCACTATGGTCGCCAATCAGGGGCGATGTCCTTCGGTACTGGTATCGATCGTACAGAGATTACAATACAAAGGAAGAAAATGCTTCGAAATGTAAAGTACAAATGTTTAAAGTGTAAAACAGGTGTTTGTCGTGTGAATACAAAGTGTGAACTGCTGGTCGAGAGCTGTTGTCGTGCGTCGAGAGCGATACTTAGAATAATGGTTCTTCACTTCATGTGTTCTTGAATATCGCTTCGGTTGTTAATCGCCGGATATTCGATGTGTATCGTATGTTCACTGATGATCCTTGATGTGAAGACTTAGCTTGGTATTTATAGTCTTCGCGTCATTAATTAGCTCCATTAATGCTTTGATCAACGGCTACAACGGTTGGAAACGGTTGCCGGAGTGATTATCCATGATGATCTTCGTCCGTTACGGCTATCGATCGTTGATGGTTGCGTCGGTTATATCCGTTGCTCCTTAATGACTTTGACTCCTGCATTAAACACATAACAAACATAACAGTCATGGTTAACGTTAGTTTGGTCGAGGTCGCAAGGTTCTATGCGACGGTCGTGCGGGACGGGCGACGCTATGGTCGAGTGTCGCGAAGAACTCTCGACTTTCCTTTTAGGAGGGATGACGATGGTGTTTTGGGTCTTTGTTGAGACCTTATCTTAATACAAGATATAGCTTAGGACATGCATGTTACCTGTTTTGGTCGTGGTCGGGCGACGTGGTTTTTTTCCCAAACAGCAGCGTCGAGATGGTGGTTGTTCGGTGAGATCTCAATCCCATGGTCCTCGGGAACCAAGGCATTGTCGGCCGCCTCGTCAATAAATTCCTCTAGAGGAGGAATGTTCTCTTGTTGTTGATCTTATTAATCCGCCTTAAGTATACCTGAAAAATGTAGAGTTACAGCTTGGACGAGATCAAATCGACAATTATGCGTACCTTAGCATTGGAATGGCTCAATCAGCGGTTGATTGAGGACTGGCAGTAGGTGCAGTACATTGGGATTGCCAATGTTTGAAAAATGACAAAAGCACAGGACTCAAGCAGTGTCCAGATAAACATGGTATCCGGACAAATAGGACTTACCGGTAAAATTGGAAGTTACCGGGTGAGGTTTGGTTACTGGATAACAATAACTTACCGGAGAGGATATGTTTACCGGATGACATTCACTTACCGGATACACAAAGGTTACCGGACACGGATCTTACCGGATTATCAAACTTACCGGATATAAATGTATCCGGACGACATGGGTTACCAGGAATCAAGGTGTCCGGAAAGAGAGAGACTTAGGTAAGTTGATGGTTACCGAATAACATGATAGTTACCAGATAACATGATAGTTACCGGGTGTTTTAGAAGTTACCGGATGAAAATCGTGTCCCCCAAATCATTTTTTCGACTCTTAAACATAAATCTACACATGGTAAGCTATGGTGAACAAAGTGAGCATGCCGTAGTAGTGCTAAAAGATCGAAATACTATGTGGAGTTGTGCGAATGAGGGTTGATACGACATGGGGTTTTGTGAAACCCTTTACGGTCAATGTGTAAACGATTCGACATCGATTCGTGGTCGAGTGATTGTGTAACTGATAGATTAGCATCGAGGAGTAACAAGGAGAGCATACCTGAGATGGGAGATCGTGAAATGACCAAGGTGAATGTGAGCCGAGAGATACCGAGCGTGAGTTATCGAGAGGGTTTTAGGAGGGTTTGTAAGAATCCGGGTAAAGTGAATAGTTAGAGTTCCGGAGTGTATTTATATGGTGTTACTTACCGGTTGGGTATACCCGGTCCGGTAACCCATCTGTCCAGTAAGTGATCCTTACCCGGTAACTTACCGGATCCGGTAAGTGGCAATTACTAGATACTTACCGGATGGGTTGAAAAACTGTTGGAAAATACCCTGACCCTTTTAAGACTGTGGACAAAACAAACTTTCTCGAATACTCAGGCTCCCCCTGGGCTTAGACATGGATGATTCCCTGCTCCCCCTCGGAATGTGCATTGGAATGAGTTGGGAGACGACACTACACACAAAAGGGATTTGACATTTTTAAGAAAAATGTGACGCTCCCCCTCAAATGATGAGCAACTAAGGTTTTGCTCCCCCTCGAAATGTGCACGGAGTGTGATGTGAAGTGCACTCGGGAATGTCCACAAAAAAAACTTTGTGGCAGTTAAAAAAATTTGTGCGTGACACTCCCCCTCAACAATAGAAGTAACTTACCTGATACTTGTTAGTGCTCCCCCTGAACACATGAACAATTCGTGAAAGCACAGATATGAGCAAAAATTGAATAAGACGACAGTATTTAAACAATAGGAAACACACGTGGAAAGAAAACATACAAACGAAATCTACCTAATAAATACAGAGACTGAACCTAACTATGTAACGAATACAAGTAGAATACAGATGCGAGAGAGTGTCTACTCAATCATCTAGAGTGTGAATAGTAGATGATGATTAGACAGTTTCTCGTAGTGTGAATAGTAGATGATGATTGGGTGCACAATCAGATTAAGTCTTCAGATTCAGCATACCTAACCTGGACACTAGATAATTAAAGGGTTTTTCGTCCAGGGGTTTTGTAAACAGGTCTACTAACTGATGTTCTGTATTTACAAAGTAGAGTTCGACTGTACCTCTTTCAATGTGATCCTTGATAAAATGGTATCGAACGTCTATGTGCTTCGTCTTGGTATGCTGGACCGGATTGCTGGATATTGCAATAGCGCTCTTCGAGTCGCAATAGATAGGCACCTTGGTGTATGTAAAACCGTAGTCCTTGAGCTGCGTGCGCATCCATGTCACTTGTGAACAGCAGCTTGCGGCGGCCACGTATTCTGCCTCGACAGTCGACGTAGAGACACACTGCTGCTTCTTGGACGCCCAACTCACTAGACTGTCGCCCAAGAACTGCACAAGACCCGATGTGCTCTTCCGATCCATCATGCTGCCCGCGTGATCCGTATCAGAGTATGCAGACAGCTCAAAACCTGTCTCTTTCGGGTACCACTAGTCAAGATCAGCAGTACCGCGTAAATAACAAAAAATTCGTTTGACAGCGATTAAATGAGACTCTTTCGGTTTTGACTGAAACCGGGCGCAAAGAAATGTTGAAAACATGATGTCCGGTCTACTAGCAGTTAGGTACATTAAATATCCAATCATTCCCCGGTACGTTTTAGTGTCCACATCCTTTCCGTTAGGATCGGCGTGTAACTTTGTACCGGGTGCCATGGGAGTTTTCATCGGTGAGGACTGTTCCATCTGGAATTTCTTAAGAATACCCTGGATGTACTTGGCCTGATTTATGAATATCCCGGTCGACAGTAGTTTAACTTGAAGACCAAGGATGAAATTCATTTCACACAACATACTCATTTTAAAAAAAATTCCCATTAATTTGGCAAAGTTCTTAGTAGAACCGAAAATTATGTCGTCGACATACACCTGAACTAACACTATATGACCTTTTTCCTTTTTAATAAAGAGAGTTGTATCGATTTTACCTCGTGAAAATTCCGACTTTATAAAAAACTTTGATAATGTATCATACCAGGCCCGTGGAGCTTGCTTCAAACCGTAGAGCGCCTTGTCTAGTATGTAGACATGGTCATGCTTCTTTTCGTCCACGAACCCGTCCGGTTGCGATACGTACACTTCTTCATTGAGTTCTCCGTTGAGGAATGCGGTCTTCACATCCATTTGGAAGACCGTGAAGTTCTTGTGTGCGACGTATGCAAGGAACATACGTATTGCTTCGATTCGCGCCACCGGAGCGTATGTCTCGTCATAGTCTATCCCTTCTTGTTGACGGTATCCCTTGGCCACGAGGCGCGCCTTGTTTCGTACGATGATGTCGTCCTCATCCTTCTTGTTCTTGAATATCCATTTAGTATCGATCACCGTCTTGTGAGATGGACGCGGGACAAGTTGCCATACTTTGAGAGCCTCAAATTGATTGAGCTCCTCTTGCATGGCCGTGACCCAGTCCGGATCTTTGAGTGCTTCGCGGACGGTGGTAGGATCGATCTTACTCAGGAATTCAGAGAAGAGGCAGAAGTTGGCCGATGCGCCTCGAGTTTGGACTGGAGTGGAGGGATCACCGATAATCCGGTGCAGGGGATGAACTCTTGTCCATTTGGTGGTGTGTGGAAGCGGCTGCTGAGTTAAGCGTTAGGTGTCCGGATCCACGTATTCACTAGTTGGAAGGTCGTGAACAGAGTTAAGTGTAGCAGGTTGGTTTCTCGGAGGAGACGGTGGTGGATTCGTCGTAGGTTCGGCGACTTCTAGTTCAGAGGAATGCAGAGGCTGATCAATGATTGTAGTAGAGGACGAATCTTCAGAAGCGATCTCCGTGTTTTGTACTGGTTCCTCCAGGGGGATGGTTGTATCAGATGATGTTGAGGACGATGGTCGAGATGTCTCTACTGTGAGTGTTGGAGTGCTGGTCGAAAGTGGCGGACCGGAGAGATTCGCTGAAACCTCGATTTGAGCAGCTTCAAGTCTTGGTTGCGCTGAGACACGAGGAGTAGAAACATTAACATATCATCATAGAAGTATTGAAACAGTAAATCTAAATCAGAAAGATGAGTATTCGACGTAGATGCGTGATTCGGATTTACTGCTATTTGTGCAGATCCCGAACATGAAAGTTCAGAAGCTAGCACACCAGTTAAACCGGGTTCTGAACTGATTTGTTCAGAAGCCAAGTCCGCGGCTTCATCGAATGTCACGTTTACATTCTCAGTAACGGGTTTGGTCTGTTTGTTGTAAACGTGATACACCTTAGCCTGGATGGAGTATCCTATGAAAACTCATTCGTCTGCCTTCAGGCTGAATTTGCCGAGATCATCTTTGTCATTGAGGACATAGCACGTGCATCCGAACGCGGTTGTTCATGATCTCGTACGGTGTCTTGTTGAACCGCTTATTGATGATGGCGCGGTTTTGCATGTAGCATGCAGTTGACACCGCTTCGGCCCAGAGAAATAATGGCCATTTAGAATGAGACAGCATCGTGTGAGCGGCTTCGACGACGGTACGTTTGTGTCTTTCCACCACTCCGTTTTGTTGAGAAGTGTGTGCCGCCGAGAAGGTCTCGAGATACCGACTAAAGTCAGGTATTCGTTCACCGTTTGATTTTTGAACTCCGTCCCGTTGTCGGTCCTGATAGTCTGAACTTGTTGTTGAAGGTTCAGTTGGATGGTCTTCAGATGGTTGATAATCAGCTTCGGGGTTTCATCCTTCGAGCGTAGAAACTTGACCCATGTATAGCGTGAGAAATCATCCACCATCACCAGGACAAACTTGCGTTTGTTGATGATCTGAACACGCATCGGTCCACACAGATCCATATGGATAAGTTTGAGGGACCGGGACGTGCTCGGAGCGGCCTTTGGCTTGTGCGTCGCTCGCTTCATCTTTCCCATTTCGCATGCCGCGCAGAGTCGGTCCTTCACGAATTGAAGGTCGGGCATGCCTTTCACGTGTCCGCCAAGCACCAGTTTGTTGATACTATTGAAGTTCAGGTGCGAGAGACGTTGATGCCAAATCCACGCTTGCTGGGAATTGGCCTTTGACACCAGACAGATAGATCGGTCTTCAGGTCTGCGAGGTCGATGGTGTAGAGGTTGGTCTTTCGCATTCCAACCAGTAGCTCCGTTCCGGAGTCAGTGAGAATGCTACACCTTTTGGCTTTGAATCTGACCTCGAGATCTTTATCGCAGAATTGGCCGATACTGAACAGGTTGTGTCCCAATCCCACGATGTATGAAACTTTCTTTATTGTGATCTTATCATGGACAATGTCGTCGTAGCCCAAAATCGGCGCCTTGTCATCGTTCCCAAATCTCACGTCTCCGCAATATTGTTCTTTGTAGTTCGTGAGAAGTTTCGTTCTTCCGGTCATGTGCTTGGAGCATCTAGAATCTAAGTACCACACATGACCGTCCTGCAAAACGAGATTAGCGGACTTTAGGTACCCATTGTAAAATTAGACTTGTGCTCTGATACCAATTGTGAGTTCCATATTAGTGCAACGAACGGTAGAAATCAATATGTGTAATACGATCAGTATGATTTCAATTAGTCATCCATATAACTTTCATTCAAATCAGAGAATTACAATAAGCTTTGGAAAGTGTAATACGACAACTAGCCTAATTTTCTAAGGCTAAAACACTTTATATACTATGGGCCCATGGCATGTAAGCCCATGGCCCGTTACACATTAAGGCTCAAAATAAAGAATATCAGTTTAGCCCTTGAACTTCTATTCAACCTGCTTTTGACCCTAACATCTATATCTTGTATGATCGGGTTCCAAACTGAGGTGTTTAGAAACCATTATTGGGTATGCTCCCCCTAAAAAGAAGCATACATAATGGTTTATCAATAAGCACAAATATATAAAAACGTAGAATCTCCCCCCTGAAAATATGCAAATAGTTCAGTACAGAAAGCGTTGAAAGCACATGTACTCTTCTTCAAACACTTGCAAACTTCTCCTCTGTTTTCCAGTCATGTGTCTATAATAATTCTCACATTTAACACAACACATGATGAACGTGCAAAAAATATTAAGTAGATTTTGGTACCCAACGGAACTTGGGTCCTGGTTTGTTAAATGCTATTCGATTTGAAGAAATGTTATAAGTACCATACAAGTATTGAACATGTTCTTTCTTGATAAAATCATGAGTTCCACAATAAGAACAACAAATTTGCTTTTGTGCTAACCTGATCAAATGATTTGCAGAATAAACAAGATTAGGTTTAACAAAATACTTACCTTTAGGAGCATTGTTCTTCTTCTTGATCCAAACCCTCAGTGATTTGATAATGACCCAGAGAAACACGTAGTGAAAGTTGTAAGTAGACAATATGTATTAATGTTTTGCCATCAAAGAAAATATACTAAGTCTGTTTAGTATCGCTGATGGAAAACATGCTTTAATTTATATACTTTAGCGAACACTGTACATCAGTGAGCCATGAGCCTGTTCGGTCTCACTGATGATCGCTGAATGTTCATCATGTAATTGTTTACTTATGATCCCTGAAGACAAGATTCATGTCAACCAAGTTCGAAGCTGAAATCGAAGACCAGGATGAAGAACAAGTGACTAAGTCTACTAGTGACCTGATGCGGATATCAACGAAGACAAGACTTGTCCATTCCATGTGAAGTTTCAAGTAGAAGACTATAGCGAACGCTGAACTTTATCATTCACTGATAAAGATTCATTCAGCGAACGTTGATCATGAAGCCTGTTCTACAAGCAACTTTTGTCTTATCTCCTTGCACGCCCCCATACAATTATGTCAGAACGGACATCCATTTTTTCCAGAATCGTACAACCAACTCTGCAACTACACTGTTCATCATGCGTCCACTAGGATGTTTGCTGAAGTCAAATCATGCAACCAATCAGAGGCTGCCACGTGTAAAGGTATACTGACTTGCATTAAATGCATGCAGTATATAAAGGAAAACCCTACTTCACATTTGAAGTGCTCGGCCTTTCTTCCTCGCTGAACTACTGTGTGATTAGAAAACTCTCCTTAGTTTTCTTATTTCGTTTCTCTCTATTTCTAGTGCAAGAAATCTGTGTGTTCACATTGTTTGTTTAGATTAGGTTTTTAACTTGATCTTATTCCGCAACAAACTGTAAATTGTTTGATTATATCAATAAACAATTTAGAAAGATAAAAATTTGTGTTTGTATTCAACCCCCCCTCCCCCCTTCTACAAACATGTATAACCCTTCGAGACCAACAAGTGGTATCAGAGAAGACTGTTTAATCTCATAAACAAGATCTTGCTTATACGATCTCTTTTTCTCTTCCTTGCTAATTTTCTAAAATGGCAAATCAACAGAATACAAATTACATATATAATGGCTCTCTTACCAAACCTCCTCGATTTAGCAAAGATAATTTCAATCTGTGGAAAAATCGAATGATGCTCTTCCTAGAAGGTCTAGATCTCACTATACCTTACTATGTGGAAAATGGACCTTATGTTCCACATGTGGTCCATGGTGTTGTTCCTACCACTGCTACTACCCCTGCCATTCCTGAGAGAACTCTTATCAGAGAAGTTTCTTAGTGGACTGAAGAAGATAAGAAGAAGGTGGTCATTGATACAAAGGGCAGATCTATCATCTCTATAGCTCTTCCTGATGAAGTCTACCACTCCATCATGAACCTGAAAAAGCTCAAAAACCATGTGGGACACTATATGTGTTCAACATGAGGTACTGTTGAAGTCCAGGACTGTCACACCCCGCTAAAGCGGAAACACGAGATGTAACAGCTAACGCTTCATAGCATTAGGAAATAAAACAACACCAACCATACAATTACATAAGTTTTAAATTGTGAAGTTCCAAAAATTACAAGTTACAATCCATTGTTTACAAGCAACCGAGATGGTGTTTTTAACAAAATAGAGCAAAAGAAAAGAGCTTGGTTGATGTCGTCGTGCATGCTAAATTTAGATTTTGTCGTTTACCTTCTTTGTCCCTGAAAAGCATGTTTAAAATAAAAGGCCAACTACAAAGAGTTGGTGAGTTCACAGGTTCTCCATATACACAACCGTTTTTCATCCAAAGGTTACTCTCATGAAACGTTTGTTCATGACAAGCTTTAAGTTTAAAAAAAATTTATGAGTGCAATTTACAATGAATGACTTTTGCAAGATATATAAGTGTTGAGCCACTACTAAGCCTCCGACAACCTACGCCCCGCGAACTACCTCAAAGGTGGTATGTTGGCCACATGAGTAGAACATTATTAACAGATAAAGTGCACCCCTACTCGTCAGTCAAAGGTGGGTTTGTCAAACCAAATAGCGCTATCCACAAATATCACCGGCTCGTTATGAGTTAATAAGTAGTGTACCTATTGGGGACTTAACATTTTCATTATAACTCAACATATCTTTATCACTTATGTAAATTCGTCCATTCATTAGTACTCATTTCTCAAATCATAAATATCCACAATTAATATCATGAATCATTTAGCATTTTAAAATCATAACATGCTTTTCACCCCAAACATTAAACAAGTAAAACGGGGCTGTGAATACTCACCTTATAGCGTAGTCGCGAAGTAGTGATAGCTTTATTGCTTAAACGCTTTACGGGTTCCCTATAATGTCAAACAATCTCTATAAGTCCTTCATATCTAATTCAAGGTTATACTTAACTAATTTAATCCACATCTTGTGTAATGCCCTTGCTTTAGTATTCAAGTTGAAACGAAGAATTTAGCATTGTTCAATATGTTTTAATCATATATATATATAGAGTTATAAGAATAAAATCCCATACTTTTTCAAAATGCTTAATCTGACAGAAACTTTGTACTTCAACAATGACTATTGAAAAACACTTTCTAAAATGACAAATTTACCCTTTTTTTTAAATGTAGTACTACACTGAGTTAAGGCTATTTTGACCAAATTTCATGAATTTTGGGGATGTTTAAGGGGTCAAAATAATTTTTATAAATCCGTGCAACACATAGTCTAAAACAGATTGCACCCTTCTGCCATAATGGGATTTTGGGGGGTCAAAACTTAATATTTTTCAGTGATTCAAATTGGGTTTTAAACTTAACTCATAGATCTATCTTCCAGAAAAATTCCATTGTCTTTGGTAACATATTTAGAGAGTTATGACCGTTTTAAGGTGGGTTTTATTTTAAGACAGATTCTCCTTTCTTGCACACTTATCTTGGTTTGAATGGTTGAGACCTCTAATATTAATATTTTTTTGTGAAACCACTTTTGTTTGAACCATGACTCATTAAAATAATTTCCAGAAGAAAAATCAAGAATTTTGGTTTAGTATCAAGTGAGTTATGAGTGATTTAAGTGGACATATGTTTCTGCTAGACTGTTTTTACACTTCTTCATTTGATGTGGGTAGATGAAGGGTCAAAACTTCGAGTTTTTACATGAAACAACTTGGGTTTGAAACATAACACAATAAACAAAGTTCCAGAATAAGATTCATATCATTTAGTTAGGTATGTTTCAAGATATGGTCCGAAGAAGTTCATGCATGTAATCTGCCAGAAATTAAAAATGCTATTTCATGAAAAATGAGTGTTTTATATCCATATTTTCACTCATATGGTTGGTTCTTTGATTGAACACTCATTTACCACTACTTTAACAATGTTATTAGATAAAAAAAATCTATTTTTGACTTTTATAAACACATTCATGAACTCACACATTTCAGATTATGACAAAAATACACATGCATGTAGTCAAAACATCATGTTCTTGAGTTCTAGTTGTATGGCTTAAGGATTATCACCATTTGTTTGACATAACATGTCTTAGGTGATTAATCTACCATGAAAAGGGTCTATTAAGGCCCCTTTATCCAGAAACTCAAGGGTTACAAAATAAGATGAGAAAAAGATGAAGAAATGACAAGAAAAGGAAGAAAAATGAAGAAGAACACAAGAGGGATGAGTTTTAACCCTTCTAGTGTTGATGATTACCTTCCAAGTCTTCAAAAATTGAACTCCTTGTGTGGATGGAGGCTGAAATTCGGCCAAGAGAGGGGAAGAGAGAAAATGGAGAGTGTTTGAATGTAGAGAGAGAGAGAAGGGTAGGAAAATGAAAGGGTTTTCTTGAAAAAATGAGACTTTTAATTAGGAGGGTGTTGGGCTATGTGATTAGGGCCGAAATTTGGGCCAAATTTACTGATTTATTTATTTATTTATTTTCTTTTTAAAATGCTAATTAATATTGTATCATTATATATTTTATGTAATTTTTATAAAAGATTGATTTAAAGTAGTTAAAACCTCATTTATCTACTTAATTTTTGGTTTATTTATTTAAAGTTTTTAAAATTTACTTTTCGGTATATATAAACTATATATTTACTCCTCTTATTATTGATATAGTTATAATTAAATGTTAACTGTTCCATTCGGCATTTTATAAGACAACTTAAGCAGTTCCGTGCGGTAACAGGATTTTCTCAGTGTACTGTTGGAATTCTTAGGAAACTAACCCTTAGCCATCAATATTAAGTCATTATGAGTTATTGCTACTTGTTAAAACAAGTATTATACTATTCAGTTGCTAACCTGAGTGTTTTGGTTTGACGGGTGTCACAGTCTCCTCTTGTTAGAAGAATTTCGTCCCGAAATTCGTTGATTGCTATTCCCCGTCTGATCCTTTGCAAATAGGTGAGGGTACTTACGTTTCATGTAATCTTCTCGCTCCCATGTATACTCAGGTCCGTGCCTCGAATTCCAACGAACTTTCAAAATTGGGATCTTACTACGTCTTGTTCGTTTGACTTCTTGATCAAGGATTTCTATCGGTTCTTCTATAAAGTGTAACCGATCGTTGATCTGAATATCTTCTAGGGGTAGAACCAATGATTCATCAGTCAGGCATTTCTTAAGGTTTGACACATGGAACGTATCGTGGATGGCACTTAGCTCTTGCGGTAAACTGAGTTTATATGCTACTGGACCAATCCTTTCGATTATTTCAAACGGGCCAATATACCTTGGACTTAGCTTGCCTCTTTTTCCGAAGCGTACTAATCCTTTCCATGGCGATACTTTCAAAAACACTTTGTCTCCCACTTGGAATTCTAATGGCTTCATGCGGTTATCTGCGTAACTCTTCTGACGATCTCTTGCGGCCTTGATTCTGTCCTTAATAATTTCGATCTTGTCAGTAGTCTCTTGAACGATTTCAGGCCTAGTCAATTGTCTGTCGCCAATTTCCAACCAACTAAGTGGGGATCTACACTTGCGTCCATATAAGGCTTCATACGGTGCACACTGAATGCTGGTATGATAACTATTGTTGTAGGAGAACTCCACTAATGGTAGGTGAGTATCCCAACTTCCACCAAAATCTATCACACATGCACGCAGCATATCCTCTAACGTCTGTATAGTTCTTTCTGACTGGCCGTCCGTTTGAGGATGGTAGGAAGTGCTCAAATCCAAACGCGTACGCAATGCTTTCTGGAGTGATCGCCAAAACCGTGACGTAAAACGACTATCTCTATCCGAGATAATGGAAATAGTCACTCCATGACGCATAACGATTTCATTGATGTAAATTTGTGCAAGCTTTTCCATCTTGTAATCCTCCCGAATAGGAAGGAAATGCGCTGATTTCGTAAGTCGGTCCACTATAACCCATATTGCGTCGTGCCTTTTCCTAGTCCTGGGTAGCTTAGTTACGAAATCCATAGCTATTTATTCCCATTTCCATTGGGGAATCTTGGGTTGTTGTAATAGACCAGATGGTTTCTGATGTTCGGCCTTAACTTTTGCACAATTTAAGCACTTGTTTACGTACCAAGCAATGTCTCTCTTCATACCTGGCCACCAGTAATATTCCTTTAGATCTTTGTACATCTTATCAGCTCCTGGGTGAATCGAACATCTTGATTTATGGGCTACATCTATAATTGTTTTTCGTAGGTTATTAACCTTTGGTATCCAAACTTTGTCTTCAAAGTAACGTACCCATCTGACTTAGGTTTTAAATCTAAGTTCCCAGTGATGTAGGGTCTCGTCCTTCAAATTCTCTGCTTTCAATGCTTCTTCTTGAGCTTCAAGAATTTGTGTCTTTAGACTCTTCTGAACAAACACACCCATTGCTCGCACTCTTGGCTGCTTCACCCTTTCCTTCCTGCTTAGTGCGTCGGCTACCACGTTAGCCTTGCCTGGGTGGTACTTTATTTCACAATCATAGTCGCTAAGCAGTTCAACCCATCTTCTTTGCCTCATATTAAACATTTTCTGGTCAAAGATATGTTGAAGACTTTTATGATCGGTGAAGATGGTGCATTTCGTGCCGTAAAGGTAATGTCTCCACATCTTAAGTGCGAACACTACTGCTCCTAACTCAAGGTCGTGAGTGGTATAGTTTTTCTCGTGAACCTTAAGTTGTCTTGAAGCATATGCAATGACCTTATCCTGTTGCATCAACACGCACCCCAAACGTTGGTGTGACGCATCGCAGTAGACTACGAAATTCTCTGTGCCTTCTGGCAGTGCCAGAATTGGTGCATTGCATAACCTATGCTTAAGAGTTTGGAATGCTTCTTCTTGTTTCTCTCCCCAAATAAACTTCTTATCCTTTTGGGTTAATGTCGTTAGCGGTTGCGCAATTTTTGAGAAATTCGCAATGAATCGCCGATAATAGCCTGCTAAACCAAGAAATTGGCGAATCTCTGTCGGGGTTTTTGGGGCTTCCCACTTCTTGGTGGCCTCAATTTTTGCTGGATCTACGTGAATTCCCTTCTCATTAATCACGTGGCCAATAAATTGTATCTCTCGAATCCAAAATTCGCATTTGGAGAACTTTGCATACAATTTCTGGTCTCTGAGCAATTCTAGTATCAACTTTAGATGTCGCTCATGATCCTCCTTGCTTTGCGAGTAAATTAGTATATCATCTATGAACACGATCACGAACTCGTCCAGGTACGGTCTACAAACCCTGTTCATTAAGTCCATGAAGACAGCTGGTGCGTTGGTTAGCCCGAAAGGCATAACCAGGAATTCGTAATGGCCGTATCAAGTCCTAAACGCCGTCTTGGGAACATCCTCTTCACGGACCCTCATTTGATGATATCCAGATCGAAGATCAATTTTTGAAAAGTAGGTAGCACCTTGGAGTTGGTCGAACAGGTCGTCGATTCGGGGAAGAGGGTATCGGTTCTTGATAGTTAGCTTATTGAGTTCTCTATAAGGATCCATCTTTCTTTTTAACGAAAAGAACTGGGGCTCCCCATGGTGAAGAGTTAGGTCTTATAAGTCCTTTGTCGAGCAGCTCCTGGAGTTGTCCTGACAATTCCTGCATTTCTGATGGGGCCAATCGGTACGGTGACTTAGGCACAGGTGCAGCTCCAGGAATTAAGTCGATGTGAAACTCGACTTGTCTTGACGGGGGTAGTCCTGGTAGCTCCTCCGGGAACACCTCGGGAAAATTCCGAACTACAGGAAAATCCTGAATGCGTTTCTCTTTCATTTCCTTAACTATAACATGAGCCAAAAACGCGATGCATTCCTTTTTCAAGTACTTCCGCATCTTCATACACGTCACTAGCTTAAGGTTCTTTCCGGACTTCTCTCCATGTACGACGAGTGTTTTACCCTCTGGTAGCGGAATTCGAATGATCTTTTCGGAACAGCATATACCAACTCGGTTTTTGGATAGCCAATCCATGCCCACGACTATGTCAAAGCTTCCTAGCTCAATTGGAATAAGGTCTATACTAAAGCTCTTATTAGCTAAGTTTAAAGTACAGTCCGTAATTACGTCTCTGACCTTAACTTCCTGCCCATTAGCAAATTCAATAATGTAGACCTCTTTCAACTTTTGGGGTTTCAAATTAATTTTTGGCCTAAACTCTAGTGATACAAAGCTCCTATCCGCTCCAGAATCAAATAGTGCTGATGCATAGTTCTAAGGCATAGTTTCAAACAGGAATTTGGTCATATTTTTGACACAAGTTCTACTCAACTAGGTTATGAATATCATATGGTATGTCTACAACTAATCATTCGAGCATATAAATATAGCAACATACAGTAACTTCATAATCATGCATTTCAAAACACTTGGTTCAAACAAACACGGTTCAACCATCACATAGGTTCAATAAGCAACAAAATGTTTTCCCCAAAAGATACCTAGTACTTAGAGTTCTAAATAGTCGGCTACATGCCACCAAAATAAGTTTCCAAGTTTAATCATCAAAAGTAGTCAACAGTTCTTTCACTAACGCCACTTTCTTGGAACCATTTCTTCACAACTATCCCTAATGCATCATTACCAAGCGTGCCATTGCAAGTGCCTAAGATATGCAATGTTTATGCATGCACACCCAAAAATTATGCTTCCGTGTTTAAGTAGAAAATTTATTTTAAGCATACTTCCAGTATAACTAATTCGAGTCTCCCATTATACATACCTGAATTAAACATAGGTGATCAGGCTTTGTTTAATTGAGGTATAATAATGTGACACTCAACTTGGTTATATTAGCAATATGCTTCAGATTTTTGACAATCATTTCGAAAACCTTTTTGAAAATAGTTTGCGTTATGGTTGGGTTATAGTTTGTGGTTTCCATAAGAAAACCGGCATTCCCTATAACCTATGGCTCTGATACCAAGTCTGTCACACCCCGCTAAAGCGGAAACACGAGATGTAACAGCTAAAGCTTCATAGCATTAGGAAATAAAACAACACCAACCATACAATTACATAAGTTTTAAATTGTGAAGTTCCAAAAATTACAAGTTACAATCCATTGTTTACAAGCAACCGAGATGGTGTTTTTAACAAAATAGAGCAAAAGAAAAGAGCTTGGTTGATGTCGTCGTGCATGCTAAATTTAGACTTTGTCGTTTACCTTCTTAGTCCCTGAAAAGAATGTTTAAAATAAAAGGTCAACTACAAAGAGTTGGTGAGTTCACAGGTTTTCCATATACACAACAGTTTTTCATCCAAAGGTTACTCTCATGAAACGTTTGTTCATGACAAGCTTTAAGTTTTAAAAACATTTATGAGTACAATTTACAATGAATGACTTATGCAAGATATATAAGTGTTGAGCCACTACTAAGCCTCCGACAACCTACGCCCCGCGAACTACCTCAGAGGTGGTATGTTGGCCACATGAGTAGAACATTATTAACAGATAAAGTGCACCCCTACTCGTCAGTCAAAGGTGGGTTTGTCAAACCAAATAGCGCTATCCATAAATATCACCGGCTCGTTATGAGTTAATAAGTAGTGTACCTATTGGGGACTTAACATTTTCATTATAACTCAACATATCTTTATCACTTATGTAAATTCGTCCATTCATTAGTACTCATTTCTCAAATCATAAATATCCACAATTTAATATCATGAATCATTTAGCATTTAAAAATCATAACATGCTTTTCACCCCAAACATTAAACAAGTAAAACGGGGCTGTGAATACTCACCTTATAGCGTAGTCGCGAAGTAGTGTTAGCTTGTTTGCTTAAACGCTTTACGGGTTCCCTATAATGTCAAACAATCTCTATAAGTCCTTCATATCTAATTCAAGGTTATACTTAACTAATTTAATCCACATCTTGTGTAATGCCCTTGCTTTAATATTCAAGTTGAAACGAAGAATTTAGCATTGTTCAATATGTTTTAATCATATATATATAGAGTTATAAGAATAAAATCCCATACTTTTTCAAAATGCTTAATCTGACAGAAACTTTGTACTTCAACAATGACTATTGAAAAACACTTTCTAAAATGACAAATTTACCCATGTTTTTATATGTAGTACTATACTGAGTTAAGGCTATTTTGACCAAATTTCATGAATTTTGGGGGTGTTTAAGGGGTCAAATTAATTTTTATAAATCCGTGCAACACAGAGTCTAAAACATATTGCACCCTTCTGCCATAATGGGATTTTGGGGGGTCAAAACTTAATATTTTTCAGTGATTCAAATTGGGTTTTAAACTTAACTCATAGATCTATCTTCCAGAAAAATTCCATTGTCTTTGGTAACATATTTAGAGAGTTATGACCGTTTTAAGGTGGGTTTTATTTTAAGACAGATTCTCCTTTCTTGCACACTTATCTTGGTTTGAATGGTTGAGACCTCTAATATTAATATTTTTTTGTAAAACCACTTTTGTTTGAACCATGACTCATTAAAATAATTTCCAGAAGAAAAATCAAGAATTTTGGTTTAGTATCAAGTGAGTTATGAGTGATTTAAGTGGACATATGTTTCTGCTAGACTGTTTTTACACTTCTTCATTTGATGTGGGTAGATGAAGGGTCAAACTTCGAGTTTTTACATGAAACAACTTGGGTTTGAAACATAACACAATAAACAAAGTTCCAGAATAAGATTCATATCATTTAGTTAGGTATGTTTCAAGATATGGTCCGAAGAAGTTCATGCATGTAATCTGCCAGAAATAAAAAATGCTATTTCATGAAAAATGAGTGTTTTATATCCATATTTTCACTCATATGGTTGGTTCTTTGATTGAACACTCATTTACCACTACTTTAACAATGTTATTAGATAAAAAAATCTATTTTTGACTTTTATAAACACATTCATGAACTCACACATTTCAGATTATGACAAAAATACACATGCATGTAGTCAAAACATCATGTTCTTGAGTTCTAGTTGTATGGCTTAAGGATTATCACCATTTGTTTGACATAACATGTCTTGGGTGATTAATCTACCATGAAAAGGGTCTATTAAGGCCCCTTTATCCAGAAACTCAAGGGTTACAAAATAAGATGAGAAAAATATGGAGAAATGACAAGAAAAGGAAGAAAAATGAAGAAGAACACAAGAGGGATGAGTTTTACCCCTTCTAGTGTTGATGATTACCTTCCAAGTCTTCAAAAATCGAACTCCTTGTGTGGATGGAGGCTGAAATTCGGCCAAGAGAGGGGAAGAGAGAAAATGGAGAGTGTTTGAATGTAGAGAGAGAGAGAGAAGGGTAGGAAAATGAAAGGGTTTTCTTGAAAAAATGAGACTTTTAATTAGAAGGGTGTTGTGCTATGTGATTAGGGCCGAAATTTGGGCCAAATTTACTGATTTATTTATTTATTTATTTTCTTTTTAAAATGCTAATTAATATTGTATCATTATATATTTTATGTAATTTTTATAAAAGATTGATTTAAAGTAGTTAAAACCTCATTTATCTACTTAATTTTTGGTTTATTTATTTAAAGTTTTTAAAATTTACTTTTCGGTATATATAAACTATATATTTACTCCTCTTATTATTGATATAGTTATAATTAAATGTTAATTGTTCCATTCGGCATTTTATAAGACAGCTTAAGCAGTTCCGTGCGGTAACAGGATTTTCTCAGTGTACTGTTGGAATTCTTAGGAAACTAACCCTTAGCCATCAATATTAAGTCATTATGAGTTATTGCTACTTGTTAAAACAAGTATTATACTATTCAGTTGCTAACCTGAGTGTTTTGGTTTGACGGGTGTCACAAGGACTCTAGAAGAATAAACCTGGTAACGCAATACGAAAGTTTTATCCGTGGTAAGACTGAAACTCTCACTGAAGTTCACCAATGTTTTAACTGTTTAATTATTGATTTAAAAACTGTTGGTAAGACCTACTCTAACTCCGAGATCCTGACAAAATTCTTGGGATGTCTTCCTGAAAGCTGGGACCATTGTACCATGTGTCTTAAGCTCTCTAAGGATCTAAAATTCATGACCATTGCTACCTTATTTGGCACTATGCTTAATCATGAGCATTCGTGTCAACTTAAGACGAATCTTGTAAAAGATTCCAAAAGCACACCCGTTGCTTTATTCTCCTCGGAGTTGATACCGGCTCAACGATCAACTGTCACGATCACTGAAATGGAATCTAACTCTGATGATTCATCAGATGCTGATCCTTCAGAACTTGATGAGTCACTGGCACTCCTGACAAATTTGTTCAGGAGATTTGATAGAAAGAGTAACTTCAGAAGAAGTAAACCTCTCACTATCACTGACAAGCCTAAATCTACACCTGTTGATAAGGCTACTGCTACCTTCTTTAACTGTGAAAAAGTAGGACAATTTGCTAGTGGATGCAGGTCAAAAAAAGTCTTCAAACCTTCATCTTCATCCTTCAAGAAATCCTCTAACCCCAGGGCTAGATATGACAAATACCAAAAGCTGAAAGAAAAGTATGCTAAGCTGGAAGCATACAAAAAGAAAAGTAAAGGTATGATCGCTGAAGATCATGACTGGGCTGAATCTGATGAAGAATCATCCGACTGTGAAGAAGATGAAGTTAATCTCTGCCTCATGGCCCAAATACAAGAAGAGGAAGAAAAAACTGAAATTCCCTCTACCTCCATTTCTACCTCTCAGGTATCAAACTCTTCTACTGCTACTTCTACCTTCCTTGAAGCTGATAGTCTTCGTGCTATCGATATACTGACTATTGATTTTTATGATGCCATGAATAGTAAGACCAAAGCTGAATAACAAAATCTTGATTTAGCTGAACAGCTCAAACAATGTCATCTAAAAATTCAAGAGCTTTCGGACATTGAAAATAATTTGAAAGATCAGGTCTATGTAAATCAAGTTATCAGTATCGAGCGTGAACAAGCTATCACTGAACTAAAAATAGAAAAAGGTACTGTTGAAGGATGGTATAAATCCTCAGCAAAGATCACTGAGATAATGTAATACCCCGGGTAAAGTCGTTATTTAAAACCCTCTTATCGTTAAATTGAATAAGTTTATAATAATATATTTAGGGTAAAAGTTTGGTTAATTTGGAAGTTTAAGGGTGTGTTTTGCCATTTGATGAAAGTATGGGGTTTGTTTGGTAACTATGAAGATATTTATCTTCATCCACCGCCTCTTTTTATTTTTATTGAGATGAGGTGTCTCATTTTAGAGACTTGGCAAAAAGGAAAACAAAGTGTGTGTGTGTGTTATTGGTTCACGACAGAGAGAAAGGAGAGAAAAGAGAGAAGAGAGGGTTGAGAGGAAATTTAAGAAGAAGAAGAAGAAGAAGGAAGCTGTGGAGTTTCAGCTGGATTATTAAGGATCAGTTCAAGGAAGTAAAGGTAACAATCATTTATAACCTATCCCTTTTATATTTATAAGTTGATAAATAGGTATGTAGGTGGGTTTTGGTGTTTTGATAAGATATGTGTATTTTGGGTTTGGGATAGTGTTCTATGGTAGTATGAAACATATCTGTAAATCTGGGTAAAAGATGAACTCAGTGAATTGAGAGGTTTATGAATGTTCATAAGAATCGCAAGCCTTGGTTGCGATGGGATTTTTGGCTCGCAGCCTTTAGCTGCGAGGGAGTTAGGGCTCGCAGCCTTTAGCTGCGAGGGAGTTAGGGCTCGCAGCCTTTAGCTGCGAGGGAGTTAGGGCTCGCAAGCCTTTAGCTGCGAGGGAGTTAGGGCTCGCAAGCCATGCTTGCGAGGAGAGAGTGTGTTGCGAGGAAGAGACAGAGAAGGTGGCGAGAGAGAGTGTGTTGCGAGGAAGAGAGAGAGAGTTGCGAGAGAGTGTTGGCTGAGATAGCAAAATGGGATTTTTAGACTATTTAGATTCATTTAGTATTCTCGACTGTTAAATGTTCCGTAATTAATTGATTACAGATTTTGTGAACTTTGGGAGAAAGATCGAATTGACAGATAAAGGATCCGGAGGTTTTGGATAAAGCAACGAGGTGAGTTTTACTTTAAAAGTAATTTCAACTGGAATACATACGTATGGTTTGAGAATGTGATAATTAGTGATTATGTGTATATGTATGGTATATGCGAATTACAATATAGTGAGATATTGTATTTACATGTGTATTATAAACGTGTTATAATACGTTGGCCGGGTTTAAGACCGGTGTGATTGGCTATAGAACTTGTATAGCGTTGTTTGGCTGTAGATGTTGTACAACGTTGTATATTATTAGTTGGCTTGCTACCACTAATATGGCCAGGAGGAAATGAGAAGGAAAGGTGCACGAGGTGTGAGCTTAATTGGATATATGTAATTATGTGGCGTGATTTATATGAATGAAGTTTATATAAATGGTTTTTAAACTAACAGGGGTTTCTCACTTAGACCAACAGGTCTAACCCTCATTTTGTTTTAAAAATATGTATTCTAGGTGGCGGATCAAGTAAGGGCAAGTAAGTAGAGTATGAAATGGATGGCTAGTAAGGAAGACTAAGACGAAGCTTTTGACTTATTTAGTAGTTGTAATGGAATGTTAAGTGTTATGGATGCAAATAGCACAAGGATTGTATTTCAAATGTTTTCTTTCTATTTGTAAAAGACTACCGGACCGTACATGTAAAGTGAAGTTTGTTTCTTATATTTAATTGTGTTATATTGTGTAATACGTCATGTATATGGGATAAGGGATGTTACAAATGGTATCAGAGCCTTAGTTTAAAGGATTTAGGTATTTGTATCTGTACCTAGACTTAAACTGCATGTGAAGTAGGATGTCCCTATCATTATAGAACCTTGGGATGATGAAGTATAAAAGGTAGAAGGAACATCATGTAAGGTAATTTCATATTACACCTGGCCAGTGTAATTGTGATTTTTCAGGTACATGTTTGAACTGGAATACCTTGTTATATGGGGTATGTGCTTATGTGTATATTAATCTTGTTTAAATCTACAGAATGGCAAGTGGTACAAGAAATTCGAATCGAGGAGGAGGAAGAAATCCAAACAGAACTAATCCGCCAGTAGGAACAGGGGACAGGGGAGGCAGAACAGGGGGCAGAACTGGAGGTAGGCTTCGAGGTGGAGCTGGAGGTAGAACCGGAGGTAGAACTCAACAAAATAGTACGGATTTCATTACCAGAGCTGATTTAATGACAGAAATGGGGAGATTACAAGACAATATTCAAGCTATGCTCAACCAAGCTCATAATACTGAAACAGAAAGACCAGACCCTACTCTTGAAGAGGAGATGCCAATTACCCCAACGGTCTTACCGGTAATGAGAAAATGTGATTACAAAATGTTTCTTAGCTGCAAGCCTCCGACATTCTCAGGGGATCGGGATCCGGTGAAAGCAATGAGGTGGATGAAGGAAATTGAAGCCATTTTTAAAACGAGTAAGTGTGTGGACGAAGATAGAGTATTGTACGGGGCAGCCATGTTGAAAGGAGATGCGTTGTATTGGTGGGAATCGTTTATTCATTCAAAAGGATCCGATGTTTATTCTACCCTATCTTGGGAAGAATTTGTGATAGTCTACAAGAACGCATTTTGTCCCCAAGCAGCCGTCAAACAACTGGAAGGAGAATTCATGAATTTGCAACAAGGAAGCTTATCCGTTCGAGATTATACTGCTAGCTTTCTGGAAAAATCTCGATTTGTAGAATACTATGTCGCTACAGAAGCGATGAAGATAGAAAGGTTTATCTTTGGGTTGAACTCAGAGATTAGAAGGTTAGTGACTGCAAAGGGACCCGATACCTTTTCAGCTGCAGTTGATGCAGCGGAAAATGTTGAACGAGATATGAGAAGGGATACGGGAGATAAGAGTATCGGAAAGAGAAAGTGGGAAGGACCGCAATATGATCCGAAGAGGTCCCGATTTCAGAGGTATGATAACCGTCCGCCGTTTCGACTAGCGGAAAGACCATGTCCGAAGTGCAACCGTGTCCATCAAGGAAACTGCCAAGGTGATTTGCGAGCATGTTATAAGTGTGGGAAGACTGGGCACGTCATTAAGGATTGTAAGGTAACACGGCTATGTTTCTTATGCAATTCTCCGGATCATTTCCAATCAAACTGTCCGCGAGGGAGGATGCAGCAAGGTGGGTCATCAGGCAGGCCAGCAAATGTTAAACCAGTAGTGCCAAGACTGGAACCGCCAGTAACCAGAGGTCGCGCATTTCAGATGACTGAGAAAGAAGCGGAGGAAACTCCAGATGTGGTCACAGGTACATTTTTTAAAAACTCTACACGTGCTAAGGTGTTATTTGATTCCGGTGCAAACCGATCGTTTGTGTCTCCTGCATTTGCTGCTTGTTTGTGTTTGAAACCTAAATTGTTAGATCATTCTCTATTAGTAGATACTGCAAATGATAACCAAGTGTCGGTTAGCGAAGTATTTGATGGTTGTGTGATTAATATCGAAGGGTGTGGAGTGCCTATACAATTGTTTCCTATAACTTTGATAGAATTTGATGTAGTAGTGGGAATGGACTGGTTGGCTGAGAATCAGGCTAATATAGTGTGTGACAAGAAGATAATAAATATTGTATTACCTGAGAAAGGACCGGTAGTGATTTATGGTGATCGTAGGAATCATCAGTCCTGTCTTATATCACTAGTAAAGGCACGTAAGTGTGTGAATAAGGGTTGTCAGAGTTACTTGGCTTACGTGATAGATGTTAAGCCGGAAAAGATTAGGATGGAAGATATTCCTATCGTTAGTGAATTCCCTGAAGTATTCCCTGAAGACTTGAACAGTCTTCCGCCAGTTAGACAAGTCGAGTTCGGTATAGACTTAATTCCTGGAGCCACTCCTGTAGCCCGTGCACCGTACCGTTTGGCACCTCCAGAGATGAAAGAGATGATGGCACAACTACAAGATCTATCCGATAAGGGTTTCATCAGACCTAGTTCTTCGCCGTGGGGAGCACCAGTGTTATTTGTGAAAAAGAAAGATGGGTCGATGAGAATGTGTATTGACTACCGAGAATTGAATAAGCGCACGATAAAGAACAAGTATCCGCTACCCCGAATTGATGATCTCTTTGATCAGTTAGTTGGAGCTTGCTATTTCTCCAAGATTGATCTAAGGTCCGGTTATCACCAGCGGAAGGTTAAAGAAGAAGACGTTTTAAAGACTGCTTTTCGAACGAGGTATGGTCATCATGAATTTTTAGTAATGCCATTTGGATTGACGAACGCTCCAGCTGCCTTTATGGATTTGATGAATCGGGTATGTAAGCCGTATCTCGATAAATTTGTAATTGTTTTTATCGATGATATTCTTATCTATTCTCGATCCAAGGAAGAGCACGCGCAACATCTTCGTTTGATTCTAGAGCTGCTGAAGAAGGAAAGGTTGTATGCAAAATTTTCAAAATGTGAGTTCTGGTTACGGAAAGTACAATTTCTGGGGCACGTGGTTTCTGAGAAAGGTATACAAGTCGATCCGATGAAAGTAGAAGCAGTTGAAAAGTGGGAACAGCCTAAGACAGCAACAGAGGTACGCAGTTTTCTGGGTTTAGCCGGTTACTATCGAAAATTTATAAAAGACTTCTCTCGAATCGCAACGCCATTGACTAAGCTGACCCGGAAGAACCTAAAGTTTGAGTGGAAAGCAGAACAAGACGAGGCCTTCCGGATATTGAAAGAGAAACTATGCAGCGCACTGATTCTATCACTACCTGAAGGTTCTGAAGACTTTGTCGTTTACAGTGATGCGTCTAAATTGGGATTGGTTTGTGTGCTTATGCAGCGTGGAAAGGTTATAGCTTATGCTTCTCTCCAACTGAAGGATCATGAACGGCAGTATCCTACGCACGATATGGAGCTTGCTGCAGTCGTTTTCGCGTTAAAAATTTGGAGACATTATCTGTATGGTTCCAAATGTCAGATTTATACTGACCACAAGAGTCTTCAACATCTCTTTGATCAGAAGGAACTAAATATGAGACAAAGGAGATGGTTGGAATTGCTGAATGATTACGACTGTGAAATCCTTTATCACCCGGGAAAGGCGAATGTAGTGGCAGATGCGCTCAGTCGTCAAGAAAGGAGTGGAACAATAAAAGTTGTTTCAATACGAACTAAACTCCTACCCAACATATTTGACGAATTGCAGAAGTGTCAAGTGGAGGCTTATCAGGATGAACATCTGAAATCAGAACGGTTAGCGGGGATGTCAGCATTGCTAGTAAAAGATGATCGGGGGTTATTGTGTCTGGGAAACAGAGTGTGGGTACCTCGTTTGGGTGGGTTACGTGATCGTGTTTTACAAGAAGCTCATCAATCCCGTTTCTCTATTCACCCAGGTACAAACAAGATGTATAAAGACCTAAAGCAATTCTACTAGTGGCCGGGGATAAAAAGAGGGATTGCTCAGTATGTAGAACGGTGTGATACTTGTAAGAAGGTAAAGATCGAACATCAAAAGCCATTTGGTCAACTACAACGACTAGAAATACCTATGTGGAAGTGGGAGCAGATTACCACGGACTTTATCACAAAGCTACCAAGAACTCCGAAGGGGTTCGATTCTATTTGGGTGATCGTCGACAGGTTGTCAAAGTCTGCACACTTCCTACCAATAAAGGAAACCGATTCATTGGAGCGATTAGCTAAGTTATACATTAATGAAATAGTAACTCGACATGGAGTTCCAATCTCGATCATTTCTGATCGTGATAGTCGTTTTACTTCAAGATTTTGGAGAAGCTTTCAAAGGGAAATGGGGACTCAGATAAAGTTAAGTACGGCGTATCATCCTCAAACAGATGGACAGAGTGAACGAACAATTCAGACCTTAGAAGATATGCTCCGGGCTTGTATTGTTGATTTTGGGGGATCGTGGGATAAGCATTTGCCGTTAATCGAATTCGCTTACAACAACAGTTATCATTCCAGCATACAAGCGGCACCGTTTGAAGTACTGTATGGTAGGAAATGTCGAACGCCTCTGTGTTGGAACGAAGTGGGAGAAAACAGTTAGCGGGGCCGGAAATAGTTCAGTTAACCGCCGATAAGGTTACACAGATCCGAGAAAGATTGAAAGTGGCTCAAGATAGACAGAAGAGTTACGCGGATCGCCGTCGAAAGCCGTTGGAATTTCAAATTGGGGATTATGTAATGTTAAAGGTTTCGCCGTGGAAAGGAGTCATCAGATTCGGTCGACAGGGTAAGCTTAGCCCAAGGTATATTGGACCATTTGCAATCACTGAAAGGATCGGGGACGTAGCTTACAGATTAGATCTTCCACCAGAGTTGAGCAGAATTCATAATGCATTTCACGTGTCAAACTTCCGAAAGTGTTTAGTTACTCAAGATCAGGCAGTCTCCCTACCAGAGGTACAAGTCGACGAAAGACTGAATTATGTGGAAGAACTGGAAGCAATAGTTGATCATAAAGTCAAAGTGCTGCGGAATAAGGAGATCAGGCAAGTGAAGGTTCAGTGGAGGCATCATAGAGGTCAGGATGCCACGTGGGAAACCGAATCGGACATGAGAGCCAAATACCCTCACCTTTTTGCTTAACTGAATTCCGGGACGGAATTCTTTTAAGGGGGAGATGATGTAATACCCCGGGTAAAGTCGTTATTTAAAACCCTCTTATCGTTAAATTGAATAAGTTTATAATAATATATTTAGGGTAAAAGTTTGGTTAATTTGGAAGTTTAAGGGTGTGTTTTGCCATTTGATGAAAGTATGGGGTTTGTTTGGTAACTATGAAGATATTTATCTTCATCCACCGCCTCTTTTTATATTTATTGAGATGAGGTGTCTCATTTTAGAGACTAGGCAAAAAGGAAAACAAAGTGTGTGTGTGTGTTATTGGTTCACGACAGAGAGAAAGGAGAGAAAAGAGAGAAGAGAGGGTTGAGAGGAAATTTAAGAAGAAGAAGAAGAAGAAGAAGGAAGCTGTGGAGTTTCAGCTGGATTATTAAGGATCAGTTCACGGAAGTAAAGGTAACAATCATTTATAACCTATCCCTTTTATATTTATAAGTTGATAAATAGGTATGTAGGTGGGTTTTGGTGTTTTGATAAGATATGTGTATTTTGGGTTTGGGATAGTGTTCTATGGTAGTATGAAACATATCTGTAAATCTGGGTAAAAGATGAACTCAGTGAATTGAGAGGTTTATGAATGTTCATAAGAATCGCAAGCCTTGGTTGCGATGGGATTTTTGGCTCGCAGCCTTTAGCTGCGAGGGAGTTAGTGCTCGCAGCCTTTAGCTGCGAGGGAGTTAGGGCTCGCAGCCTTTAGCTGCGAGGGAGTTAGGGCTCGCAAGCCTTTAGCTGCGAGGGAGTTAGGGCTCGCAAGCCTTTAGCTGCGAGGGAGTTAGGGCTCGCAAGCCATGCTTGCGAGGATAGAGTGTGTTGCGAGGAAGAGACAGAGAAGGTGGCGAGAGAGAGTGTGTTGCGAGGAAGAGAGAGAGAGTTGCGAGAGAGTGTTGGCCGAGATAGCAAAATGGGATTTTTAGACTATTTAGATTCATTTAGTATTCTCGACTGTTAAATGTTCCGTAATTAATTGATTACAGATTTTGTGAACTTTGGGAGAAAGATCGAATTGACAGATAAAGGATCCGGAGGTTTTGGATAAAGCAACGAGGTGAGTTTTACTTTAAAAGTAATTTCAACTGGAATACATTCGTATGGTTTGAGAATGTGATAATTAGTGATTATGTGTATATGTATGGTATATGCGAATTACAATATAGTGAGATATTGTATTTACATGTGTATTATAAACGTGTTATAATACGTTGGCCGGGTTTAAGACCGGTGTGATTGGCTATAGAACTTGTATAGCGTTGTTTGGCTGTAGATGTTGTACAGCGTTGTATATTATTAGTTGGCTTGCTACCACTAATATGGCCAGGAGGAAATGAGAAGGAAAGGTGCACGAGGTGTGAGCTTAATTGGATATATGTAATTATGTGGCGTGATTTATATGAATGAAGTTTATATAAATGGTTTTTAAACTAACAGGGGTTTCTCACTTAGACCAACAGGTCTAACCCTCATTTTGTTTTAAAAATATGTATTCCAGGTGGCGGATCAAGTAAGGGCAAGTAAGTAGAGTATGAAATGGATGGCTAGTAAGGAAGACTAAGACGAAGCTTTTGACTTATTTAGTAGTTGTAATGGAATGTTAAGTGTTATGGATGCAAATAGCACAAGGATTGTATTTCAAATGTTTTCTTTCTATTTGTAAAAGACTACCGGACCGTACATGTAAAGTGAAGTTTGTTTCTTATATTTAATTGTGTTATATTGTGTAATACGTCATGTATATGGGATAAGGGATGTTACAGATAATAGGTGCTCAAATCCCTCTTAGTGACAAACGTGGTATTGGTTACAAAGATGACGCTGAAGAACCAACCACTGATCGTTCGATGCTTAAGTTTGGAATGTTCGTGTCATCTATCCCTGACACCTCTTCACCTCAATGGTCATCTTCTAAAACTCTCATTCCTGAGGACAAACCTACCTTGATTTCTAAAGGTAAAGAAAAAAAAAACTCAGAAGGGTACCAAAGTACCTAAGATGAAAGTTTCTAAAACTTCAGCGAAACATCCCTCTGCTTCTAAAACCAAGATCCTTGAATTCATTCAGCGATCTACTCCTAAACTAAGAGTGGATGTAATTGGTAAGAAATCTGAAGAACTGATAGTTCCTCCAGTTTCCCATGCCAAAGGTATTCTTGGTGTTGGCCCTGCCCATTTAAAAATCTCTGCTAAGAATGCAAATGGTCCTAAAGCTACTTTTAGCTATAGGAAATGTTATCATTGTGGACTTACCGATCATATTGCTAGTAAGTGCCCTATGGCTACCAATGCTGAGAAATTAGCCAAGGTAAAAAAGACTGTCCCCAAGGCAAAGAAGATCATCTCTGATAAAAATCTAGCCAAGGTGAAAAACACCACTGAGGTTAAGAAATTAACCAAAGTGAAGAATGTCACTGAAGCTGAATCTGCAAATGCTACGAAGATTGCTGAACCTTCTACTTCCTCTACCAGCACTGACAAATGTGGTCCCATAGTTAAGTGGGTACCTATTCAAAACTAATCTTCCTTTGTTAGCAGGTCTCGAAAGGTATTTGGTATCTTGATAGCGGATGCTCTCGACATATGACTGGAAAGAAAAACCTACTCACTGAATATTAGGAAGAGAAAGGTCCCTCTGTGACCTTTGGTGGAAATGGAAAAGGCTATACTTGAGGGTTTGGTGTACTCTCTAATGGTACAACAACCTTCAGAAGAGTCGAATACGTCGAAGGGCTGAAGCACAATCTTCTTAGCATCAGTCAACTATGTGACAAGGACTTCAAAGTTTGCTTCACTAAGGAAGCATGTTTCATCCCTGACAAGAAGGAGAAAGTCGCCCTCAGTGGATATCTTTTGGAAAATGTTTATGTCATAAACATGGACTCAACAACCACTGAGAACTCCTGCTTATTCTCTGTAATACCCCGGGTAAGACCGTTAGTTGAAATCCCTATTCCGTTAATGTTATTTACTCTATAATTGGTGTTTAGGGTAATTATGGGTAAATCTTTAAGCTTAGGGATGTTTGGGTTATATTTGAGAAGTTCAAGGTTCATTTGGTAATTGTGGTTTGATATTACCTCTTAAGCATCAGATATTATTCTGATAACCTAAAATAGAAAGAGTGTGTGTGTGGGAGTTCTGAAGGCGAAAGAAAGCAAGAAGAAGAAAACATACGGTTAAGGCTTCAATCGATTGGGTTAGAGGCGATTTCGAGGTAAGTATCTTTACATTTTATGCTTGTAATCTTAAGTAGAAGATGTTTACCGGTTTAGAAATCACGATTTCATCGATTGGTATTAGTCTCAATCGATTCTGGGTATTTTGAAACCGACTGTGTTCATGAGAGTCCCGGGGAAATCCCGGTATAGTCGACTCCCGGTAGTGTAGAGTCCCGGTATAGTCGACTCCCGATAACGTGAACTCCCGGTATTGCTAACTCCCGGTATTAACAACTTCCGGTGATCGAACTCCCGGTACTGTAAAGTCCCGGTACCCTGTGTAGTTCCGGTAGTGGGTTAAGTGCAGTGTGTAATGGGACAGTTGAGGATAGGAACTTGTTAGGATTTAAGTAATTGGCTAGTAAAGCGATATATGTGTTTTAAATTGTTTCAGATACTGTGTAGTAGAAGTGAAAGATATAATCTTTTTGAAAGAAGCTTGCGAGCGTGTTTGATAAGCAAAACAGGTGAGTTTTACTTTAAAAGTATTTTTACTGGAATACATATACGTATGGATTGGGAATGTGATAATTGGTGATTATGTGTTTATATGTGCGATATATGTGAATTATAATATATTGAGGTATTATATTTACATGAGTATTATAATGTGTTATAATACGTTGGCCGGGCTTAGGACCGGTGTGTTTGGCTATAGAATCCGTATATCGTTGTTTGGCTGTAGATGTTGTACAACGTTGTAAATTTATTAGTTGGCTTGCAACCAACTCATATGGCCAGGAGGAATGAGAAGGGAAGGTATATGTTGTGTGAGTTCAAATTGATATATTTGATAGTGCTGTGTGATTTATATAAATAAAGTTTATATAAATGATTTCAAACTAACAGGCATTTTTCTCACTTAGACCCTTAGGTCTAACCCTCATTTTTGTTTTAAAAATATGTATTCCAGGTGGTGGATCGCGTAAGAGCAAGTAATTAGAGTAATCGATGGATGGCTTTTGTGAAGGATTATATGACGAAGATTTTGGCATGTTTAGCAGTTGTATTACAATATTAAATGTTATGTATGTATTTAGTACAAAGTTTGTAGTAGAATGGCTTCTACTAATTGTAAAAGACTACGGGACCGTACTTGTAATTTGATGTCTCTTTGTTATATCGATGTTATGTTACATTATGTGATTTGTTGTGTATATGGGAATTGGGTTGTTACAAATGGTATCAGAGCCTTAGTTTAAGGGATTTAGGTATTTGTATCTGTACCTAGACTTAAACTGCATGTGAAGTAGGATGCCCCTATCATTATAGAACCTTGGGATGATGAAGTATAAAAGGTAGAAGGAACATCATGTAAGGTAATTTCATATTACACCTGGCCAGTGTAATTATGATCTTACAGGTACATGTTTGAACTGGAATACCTTGTTATATGTGGTATGTTCTTATGTGTATATTAACCTTGTTTAAATATATAGAATGACAAGCGGTACGCGGAATTCGAATCGAGGAGGAGGAAGAAATCTGAATAGTACGAATCCGCCGATAGGAATGGGGGACAGGGGAGGCAGAACTGGGGGCAGAGTCGGGGGTAGAACCAGGGGTAGAGCTGGAGGTCGAGCCAGAGGCAGAGTCCAGCCACATGGTACAGAGTTTGTTACCAGGGATGATCTAATGGCAGAAATGGGAAGATTGCAGGCTAGCATACAAACAATGTTTGATCGAAACCGTCATAATGAAACTGGAATACCGGATCCCGGACCGGAAGATGAAATGCTAATCACACCGACTGTTGTACCAGTACAAAGGAGGTGCGACTACAAAATGTTTTTGAGCTGTAGACCTCCGACCTACTCAGGAGACAGGGATCCCGTGAAAGCAATGAGATGGATGAAGGAAATAGAAGCTATTTTCAAGACAAGCAAGTGTGCAGATGAAGATAGGGTATTGTACGGGGCAGCAATGTTAAAAGGGGATGCTTTGTATTGGTGGGAATCTTTTATTCATTCTAAAGGATCTGATGTTTATTCTACCCTCTCTTGGGAAGAATTTGTGATAGCATACAGGAACGCATTTTGTCCCCAAGCAGCCGTCAAACAACTGGAAGGGGAATTTATGAACTTGCAACAGGGAAACTTATCCGTTCGAGATTACACTGCTAGCTTTCTGGAAAAGTCTCGGTTCGTAGAATACTACGTTGCTACGGAGACGATGAAGATGGAAAGGTTTATCTTTGGGCTGAACTCAGAAGTCAGAAGGCTAGTGACTGCAAAAGGACCCGATACCTTCTCAGCTACAGTTGATGCCGCGGAGAATGTTGAACGAGATATTAGAAGAGATGCTGGCGATATAAGTATCGGGAAGAGAAAGTGGGAAGGACCACAATACGATCCGAAGAAGTCCCGATTTCAGATGTATGATAACCGTCCGCCGTTTCGACCAGCGGAAAGACCATGTCAGAAGTGTAACCGTGTCCACCAAGGAAATTGCCAAGGTGATTTACGAGCGTGTTATAAGTGTGGGAAGACCGGACACGTCATTAAAGATTGTAAGGTAACGCGGTTATGTTTCTTATGTAATTCTCCGGATCACCTTCAGTCGGACTGTCCGCGGGGGAGGATACAGCAAGGTGGGTCATCGGGCAGGCCAGCGATTGTTAAACCAGTAATACCAAGACTGGAATCACCAGTAACCAGGGATCGCGCGTTTCAAATGACCGAGAAAGAAGCGGAGGAAACTCCGGATGTGGTCACATGTACATTTTTAATAAACTCTACACGTGCTAAGGTGTTATTTGATTCCGGTGCAAACCGATCGTTTGTGTCTCCTACATTTGCTGCTTGCCTGTGTTTGAAACCTAAAATGCTAGAACATGCTCTATCAGTAGATACGGCAAATGATAATCAAGTGTCAGTTAAAGAAGTATTTGATGGCTGTATGATAAATATAGAGGGGTGTGGAGTGCCGATACAATTGTTTCCGATAACTTTGATAGAGTTTGATGTAGTAATTGGGATGGATTGGTTAGCTGAGAATCAGGCTAACATAGTTTGTGATAAGAAGTTAATAAATGTTGTATTACCTGATAAAAGACCAGTAGTGATTTATGGTGATCGTAGGAATCATCAGTCTTGCCTCATATAGATGGTAAAAGCACGTAAGTGTGTTAATAAGGGTTGTCAGAGTTACTTGGCTTACGTGATAGATATTAAGCCAGAAAAGGATAGGATGAAAGATATTCCTATTGTTAGTGAATTCCCTGAAGTATTCCCCGAAGACTTGAATAGTCTTCTGTCCGTTAGACAAGTAGAGTTCGGTATAGACCTGATTCCTGGAGCCACTCCTGTAGCCCGTGCACCTTATCGTCTGGCACCTCCAGAGATGAAAGAGATGATGGCACAACTACAAGACCTATCCGATAAGGGTTTCATCAGACATAGTTCTTTGCCGTGGGGAGCACCAGTGTTATTTGTGAAAAAAAAGGATGGTTCGATGAGAATGTGTATCGACTACCGAGAACTGAATAAGCGCACGATAAAGAACAAGTATCCGTTACCCCGAATTGATGACCTCTTCGACCAGTTAGTTGGAGCTTGCTATTTCTCCAAGATCGATCTAATATCCGGTTATCATCAGTTGGAAGTTAAAGAAGAAGACGTTCTAAAGACTGCTTTTCGAACAAGGTATGGACATCACGAATTTTTAGTGATGCCGTTCGGACTGACGAACGCTCCAGCTGCCTTTATGGATTTAATGAATCGGGTATGTAAGCCGTATCTCGATAAATTTGTTATTGTATTTATCGATGATATACTTATCTACTCTCGATCCAAAGAAGAGCATGCGCAACACCTTCGTTTGATCTTGGAGTTACTAAAGAAGGAAAAAATGTATGCTAAATTTTCGAAATGTGAATTCTGGCTACGAGCAGTTCAGTTTCTGGGGCATGTAGTTTCCGAAAAAGGGATACAAGTTGATCCGATGAAAGTGGAAGCAGTTGAAAAGTGGGAACCGCCGAAGACAGCAACGGAAGTACGAAGTTTTCTGGGTTTAGCCGGCTACTATCGGAAATTTATAAAAGACTTCTCTCGGATCGCAACGCCTTTGACTAAGCTGACCCGAAAGAACCTGAAGTTTGAATGGAAAGCAGAACAAGACGAGGCATTCCAGATATTGAAAGAGAAACTGTGCAGCGCACCGATCCTATCACTAGCCAAAGGTTCGGAAGACTTTGTTGTTTATAGTGATGCGTCCAAACTGGGATTGGGATGTGTGCTTATGCAGCGTGGGAAAGTTATTGCATATGCTTCTCGTCAATTAAAGGATCATGAAAGACAGTATCCTACGCACGACATGGAGCTTGCAGCAGTCGTCTTCATGTTAAATATTTGGAGACATTATCTGTATGGTTCCAAATGTCAGATTTATACCGATCATAAGAGTCTCCAACACCACTTTGATCAAAAGGAACTGAATATGAGACAAAGGAGATGGGTAGAATTGCTGAATGATTACGACTGTGAAATCCTTTATCACCCGGGAAAGGAGAATGGGGTGGCAGATGCGCTGAGTCGTCAAGAAAGGAGTGGAACAATAAAAGTTATTTCGCTACGAACTGAACTCCTACCCAACATATTTGACGAATTGCAGAAGTGTCAAGTGGAGGCTTATCAGGATGAACATCTGAAATCAGAACGGTTAGCAGGGATGTCAGCATTGCTAGTAAAAGATGATCGTGGGTTATTGTGTCTGGGAAACAGAGTGTGGGTACCTCGTTTGGGTGGGTTACGTGATCGTGTGTTACAAGAAGCTCATCAATCCCGTTTCTCTATTCACCCAGGTACAAACAAGATGTATAAAGATCTAAAGCATTTCTATTGGTGGTCGGGGATAAAAAGAGGGATTGCTCAGTATGTGGAAAGATGTGATACTTGTAAGAAAGTGAAGATCGAACACCAAAAGTCGTTTGGTCAACTACAGCGGCTAGAAATACCTATGTGGAAGTGGGAGCAGATTACCACAGACTTCATCACGAAGCTACTAAGGACTCCGAAGGGATTTGATTCTATTTGGGTGATCGTCGACAGATTGACAAAGTCTGCACACTTTCTACCGATAAAGGAAACCGATTCGATGGAACGATTAGCTAAGTTGTACATTGACGAAATAGTAACTCAGCATGGAGTTCCGATCTCGATTATTTCTGATCGTGATAGTCGTTTTACTTCAAGATTCTGGAGAAGTTTTCAAAGGGAAATGGGGACACAGATAAAGTTAAGTACGGCGTATCATCCCCAAACAGATGGGCAGAGTGAACGAACGATTCAGACCTTAGAAGACATGCTCCGGGCTTGCATTGTTGATTTTGGGGGATCATGGGATAAGCACTTACCGTTGATCGAATTCGCTTACAACAACAGTTTTCATTCCAGCATACAAGCGACACCGTTCGAAGTACTGTATGGTAGGAAATGCCGAACGCCTCTGTGTTGGAATGAAGTGGGAGAGAAACAGTTAGCGGGGCCGGAAATAGTTCAGTTAACCGCTGATAAGGTTACTCAGATCCGAGAAAGATTGAAAGTGGCTCAAGATAGACAGAAGAGCTACGTTGACCGACGTCGAAAGCCTTTGGAATTTCAAATCGGGGATTTCGTAATGTTAAAGGTTTCGCCATGGAAGGGAGTCATCCGATTTGGGAGACAAGGTAAACTTAGCCCAAGGTATATTGGACCGTTTGCAATTACAGAAAGGATCGGTGAAGTAGATTACCGATTAGATCTTCCACCGGAATTAAGCATAATCCATAATGCATTTCACGTATCGAACTTCCGAAAGTGTTTGGTTACTCCAGATCAGTCAGTCTCCCTACCAGAAATACAAGTCGATGAAAGACTGAATTATGTGGAAGAGTCGGAAGCTATAGTTGATCATAAAGTTAAAGTGCTGCGGAATAAGGAAATCAGGCAAGTGAAAGTTCAGTGGAGGCATCATAGAGGTCAGGATGCTACATGGGAATCCGAATCAGAAATGAGAGCCAAATACCCTCATCTTTTTGCTTAACTGAATTCCGGGACGGAATTCTTTTAAGGGGGAGATGATGTAATACCCCGGGTAAGACCGTTAGTTGAAATCCCTATTCCGTGAATATTATTTACTCTATAATTGGTGTTTAGGGTAATTATGGGTAAATCTTTAAGTTTAGGGATGTTTGGGTTATATTTGAGAAGTTCAAGGTTCATTTGGTAATTGTGGTTTGATATTACCTCTTAAGCATCAGATATTATTCTGATAACCTAAAATAGAAAGAGTGTGTGTGTGTGTGGGAGTTCTGAAGGCGAAAGAAAGCAAGAAGAAGAAAACATACGGTTAAGGCTTCAATCGATTGGGTTAGAGGCTATTTCGAGGTAAGTATCTTTACATTTTATGCTTGTAATCTTAAGTAGAAGATGTTTACCGGTCTAGAAATCACGATTTCATCGATTGGTATTAGTCTCAATCGATTCTGGGTATTTTGAAACCGACTGTGTTCATGAGAGTCCCGGGGAAATCCCGGTATAGTCGACTCCAGGTAGTGTAGAGTCCCGGTATAGTCGACTCCCGATAACGTGAACTCCCGGTATTGCTAACTCCCGGTATTAACAACTTTCGGTGATCGAACTCCCGGTACTGTGAAGTCCCGGTACCAAAGAGTCCCGGTACTGTAAAGTCCCGGTACTCTGTGTAGTTCCGGTAGTGGGTTAAGTGCAGTGTGTAATGAGACAGTTGAGGATAGGAACTTGTTAGGCTTTATGTAATTGGCTAGTAAAGCGATATATGTGTTTTAAATTGTTTCAGATATTGTGGAGTAGAAGTGAAAGATATAATCTTTTTGAAAGAAGCTTGCGAGCGTATTTGATAAGCGAAATAGGTGAGTTTTACTTTAAAAGTATTTTTACTGGAATACATATACGTATGGATTGCGAATGTGATAATTGGTGATTATGTGTTTATATGTGCGATATATGTGAATTATAATATATTGAGGTATTATATTTACATGAGTATTATAATGTGTTATAATACGTTGGCCGGGCTTAGGACCGGTGTGTTTGGCTATAGAATCCGTATAGCGTTGTTTGGCTGTAGATGTTGTACAGCGTTGTAAATTTATTAGTTGGCTTGCAACCAACTAATATGGCCAGGAGGAATGAGAAGGGACGGTATATGTTGTGTGAGTTCAAATTGATATATTTGATAGTGTTGTGTGATTTATATAAATAAAGTTTATATAAATGATTTCAAACTAACAGGGATTTTTCAAACTTAGACCCTTAGGTATAACCCTCATTTCTGTTTTAAAAATATGTATTCCAGGTGGTGGATCGCGTAAGAGCAAGTAATTAGAGTAATCGATGGATGGCTTTTGTGAAGGATTATATGACGAAGATTTTGGCATGTTTAGCAGTTGTATTACAATATTAAATGTTATGTATGTATTTAGTACAAAGTTTGTAGTAGAATGGCTTCTGCTAATTGTAAAAGAGTACGAGATCGTACTTGTAATTTGATGTCTCTTTGTTATATCGATGTTATGTTACATTATGTGATTTGTTGTGTATATGGGAATTGGGTTGTTACATTCTCCAAAGCCTCTCCGGATGTCAACTGGCTATAGCATAAAAGACTCTCTCATCTCAACTTCAAGACACTGAATACTCCTTCTTCAAAAGAGTTAGTCACTAGTCTTCCTCAACACTCATACACTAAGGAATCTCTTTGTTCAGCGTGTGAAAAGGAAAAACAAACCAAAGCTAGCTTCAAATCAAAGCAAGTTTCCTCAGTGTCATCCCCACTTCAACTTCTCTACATGGATCTATTTGGCCCTGTCCACGTTCAATCCATCGCTGGAAAGAAATATACACTGGTCATTGTTGATGAATTCTCTCACTACACCTGGGTTATGTTTCTCTGTGCTAAGAGCGACACCTTAGAAGAACTGATATCTTTTGTCAGAAAAATGGAAGTCTTGAATAATCTCACTGTTCGCTCAATAAGGAGTGATCATGAAACTAAATTCAAAATAGTTCCCTTGATAGCTTCTTTGAAAGTAAGGGTACTTCTCACAACTTTTCCTCAGTGAGAACAACTCAACAAAATGGAGTCGCTGAAAGAAGAAACCGGACGATCATCGAAGCCGCTCGTTCAATGCTTAACGATTCTCATCTACCTACTCAGTTCTAGGCAGAAGCTGTCAACACTGCTCGTTTTACTCAAAACAGGTCGTTGATCGTCAAAAGATTCAAGAAAACTGCCTACGAGCTTTTCCATGGGAGAAAGCCAACTATTAGCTTTCTTCACATCTTTGGTTGTCAATGCTTCATTCTAAACAACAGGGATGCCCTTGGACAGTTCGATCCCAAGGCTGATGATGGAATATTTCTTGGATATTTATCTGTATCCAAAGCCTTCAGAGTCTTCAATCGACGAAGACAAATTGTAGAAGAAACTATCCACGTCACCTTTGACGAGTCTCGTTCAGCTAACTCAAGGTCTTCTGCTGATACTGAAGAACTGAATCAATGGATGTTTCCCCATCTTGGAGATTCGGAAACTGCTCCTAACCCTCAGGTCAATACTCCTACCGCTGATGATGATCCTACCATCATCTCAATCATGCAGACAATTGAAGTTGAATCATCATGAGTTTCAACTATTCCTCTCAACACTATGCCTGCTTCTGAACCATCAACCTCAAATATCCCATCTACTTCTCAACAATCAGTGAATGAAATGTTATCTGAACCTCTTCGTCTCTTGCCTAAAGTACCTGAAGTTGCTAAAGCTTATTCTTCAGCTCCTCCAGAAGTTCAAACTGAGTCTGTGAATCATGCTCCGGCTCAGCGGTGGACTATTAATCACCCCCATTGATCAGATTCTTGGTGATCCAAACGCTGGTGGTCATACTCGACAAAGTTCAGGTAACATTTGTTTATTTGTTAACTTTATTTCTCTGATTGAACCAAAGAAAACAAATGATGCCCTCAGAGATCCAAACTGGGTCAGCGCTATGCAAGAAGAGCTGACAGAATTTGAAAGAAACAAAGTTTGGAATCTCGTTCCAAGACCATCTAATAAGTCAGTGATAGGCACTAAGTGGTCTATCAAAACAAGTTGGATGAGCATGGAACTGTAACCCGCAACAAGGCTCGGCTTGTTGCTCAAGGATACAGACAAGAGGAAGGCATAGATTACGACGAAACCTTTGCTCTAGTAGCAAGACTCGAAGCTAGCATAGACTGTTCATCGAGACTTCAAGGTATTTCAAATGGATGTTAAATCAGCATTCCTTAATGGAAGGATGAATGAAGAAGTCTATGTTGAACAACCTCCAGGATTCACTGATCCTAAGCATCCAAGTTATGTTTATAAGCTGGATAAGGCACTATATGGACTGAAACAAGCTCCACGTGCATGCTATGACACTCTATCAACTTATCTCCATATTGAAAAATTTGAGCGTGGTAAAATCGATAACACTTCCTTTTTCAGGAAAGTAAAAGGTCATATCATTCTTGTTCAAATATATGTAGATGATATTATATTTGGTTATACTAACCCTGAATTATGTACTCGTTTCGCTGAAAGAATGAAAGCTTAATATAAAATGATTATGATGGGTGAGCTGACATATTTCTTGATCTTCAAATCAAGCAGAATGAAAAAGGTACTTTCATTTACCAAGGTAAGTACGTCAAAGATATGCTGAAAAGGTTTGATTTAACTCAAAGTTCATCTATAAAAACCCCTATGGCACCTCCGCTAACACTTAACAAAGATCCTTCAGGGAAAGCTGTTAATGTCACTGTCTAAAGAGGGATAATCGGCACTCTTCTGTAACTTACTGCGAGTCGTCCTGATATTATGTATGCTACTTATTTATGTAAACGATATCAATCTGAACCTAAGGAATCTCATTTGATCGCTGTAAAGCGTATTTTTAGATATCTGAAAGGTACTCCCAACCTAGGTCTTTGGTATCCCAAAGACTCAGGGTTTGGTCTAGCTGCCTATTCAGATAGTGATTTTGCAGGTTACACATTGGATAGAAAAAGCACCACAAGAGGCTGTCAGCTCCAGGGTGGAAAGCTTGTGAGTTGGACAAGTAAAAAGCAAAACACAGTGTCCACCTCAACCGCTAAAGCTGAGTATGTAGCCACTGGAAGTTGTTGTGCTTAGGTCTTATGGATGAGAAATTAACTTTTAGACTATGATCTTCAGCTCTCCAAAATTCTAATCTATTGCGACAGCACCAGTGCCATCGCTATAGCAAAAAATCCAGTGTTACACTCAAAGACCAAACACATAAAGATCATGTATCATTTAATCAGAGATCATGTGATGAATGGTGATATAGAACTTCACTTTATTCCAACTGACTTTCAGTTAGCTGATCTGTTTACAAAGCCTCTTGATGAGACTAGATTCAACTTTCTCATCAGCAAGCTTGGAATGCTGAACCTTGAAGATTAAATCTTCAGCGATAACGCATTAGATCGGTGATAAAGGAAATTCTATTTACTCATTCCTCATCTAAATCTCTGAACGAAATTGATTCACTGACATCAAGGTATGTTCTCTCTTTTTAACCGCTGAAGTTTACTTCAGCATGTAGAATTTCAAAACAAATTGTGCCGCTGAATATCTCTTCCTTTCAGTGATTCTTTTGAAAATCTAAAAATTCACACTGATATTTCTAATCAGTGCTTCTTTTTTTAAAAATTGTCCCTGAGTTTTTTTTTAAACCCTCAGAGACAACTTAAAAATGTGAAAGGACAGTTGTGACATCATTGCAACAGATAAACCCTGGCACGACTTTTCATCTGACACGTTCGCCCATTTCGTTTTCTTGTCCAATAAGATTCAAGGGACGTGTCACGTGTCATGATGAGTTTCTTTTCCCGCTCATCACTTTCTCTCTCTACTCTCACTATATAAACAACTTAAGTTTATATTTTTACCTTTTACGCTTTCGAATTCTCTAAAAGGAAAAATGACTCTCTTGCATTCCTAAGTAATTTGGACTTAGAATCTTAAGAACTTGTGTTCATCATCTTCAAAACTTCAAGAATCAGGTTCTTATTTTCTTATCTTTAATCCATTTTCCTTCATGTTTTGATCTTTTTCTTGCTCAAACAAGACAAACATGTATGTTTTTTAAGTGAAATCATCTTCTTCATGATTTTATGCATAAAACTTTAACAAGTTTTTCCATTAAGTTTAAATCAAAATCTTAAACTTAAAAACTTCATTCGTTTTTCCAGAATCCTTTTCATAAAAGGAAACTGGAAAACAAGAAATTTCACTAGTTTTGCACTCTTTTCCAAACTAGAAACCTTTATTTTTACATCTTCTTTCCCCAAAAGGAAACTTTAAACCCTCAAAACCCTTATTCTGGAAACCCATTTCCATTTTAAGATGTTATTTCATCTTCTTCATACTTGTGTCTTAACAAACAGAAATGGCTGCTATCACTGATACTTCTGCAACCCAAACCGCTGGTATCTCCTCTACCTGGAAAAGGGATGAAAACATGAAACATGACCTACATCAGATCAACTTCGTCTCCAACAACCACTATGCTCTTCTTGAGTTCCCCAAGAAGAAAGTTGTCACACATCTTGATGACGCTGTAAATTTCATCAATCTTGCCCGCTTTCCACAACGATGACTATTGCACCCCCTGCCCACAAAAGAGTTCTACAGCAGTTCTGGTACACTGCCCATCGTACCACTACTATATCTGTAAAAACCAAGAAGGAATACTTTGTCATCGGTTTTGAGACCGAGCTTGGTTAAGGATCCATAACCTCTTCAGCTATCCGGGCAGCCCTGCACCTACCTGGTTCGAAGAACCATCCCTTCATTCCATTCCCTGACCCAAACATCCCTGAAGGAAAGGAGGAAATCATCTCCTTACTTGATAAAATGAAGTACATCTCGAACACTGGTCGTGAAGGCCTTGAGAAGAAGATCACCATTGTGATCAAGAAAATATGCCCTATGAACTCAACTTCATCTTCGCACGCGTGATCAGCTGCATGACAGTGAAGACGGGTTCCGCTGACCAAGCATCAAAGACCCAGACTGCCATGGCCTATGCACTGCTGAAAGGTCTTCATGTTGATTACGCTCGTGTAATCTTCGATGACATGATGGAAAGGGTGGAAATGCCTGATCGCCCCACCATTGTTCCCTATCCAAGATTCCTCAGCGCCATCTTCACTTATGGCCTACAGGAAGACTACCCCAAACAGGGAGACCTGAAACTCTCTCAAGTCGGCCCTAAGGTGCTTAACTTCAAGCCTGTAGCAAACGAGGTACGTCTCTCTACTGTACCCTCTCTTCTCCGTACTCCCTCTACTTCTTCTACTTTAGTGGCTACTACTACAGTAGCGGTCGTCCCAACCGCTGACACCCAGGCCACTACCACCACCTCTTCGAAAAAGAGGAAACAATCTGATTCCAACCTTGGCACCTATAATTCCAAGAAGATTTCCAAGGAGAAGCCCAAGCCTTCCTGGGCTGAAGACACAGTGTGTGCCTCTTCACAGGCTACGCTGGACAATTTCGTAACCATCTCTGTCACATCTGCCGCAACCACTCCTTCTTCAACCGTTTCAGTGTCTCCTCTCACTGAAACATTCATGGATGAGAACCCCCATTCCACAGCTCCTCAAAGCACTGTTGAGAGAATTTCCAGTGCCTCCAACACTGATTTCGTTATTCCCCCACCTCTCTCAACCTTTGCTTCTACCTCTGCTCCTTTTCTCTACACCATGGGACCTACTATGCCATCAATCACTCTATCGGATTCTGCTGCTGCCCATCTCCAATAAATGATGCAGTAAAATGTTGGACCTGTAGGATCGTCTATCCCTGCTGGGACATTCGAAGACGACTTGGAGCATCACTCCGGGTTTTGCGACATCAACTCCTTTTCCAACCCGCCTACAGGTATCCCAAATACCATATCTCTCTCTGGACCCTAAACTTATGAGCTTTCCTTAGCTCACAAGTTGTCTACTTTTTCAGGTCCAAACTTGGGCACCATCAGCACTTCCCTCAAAGAAATAGCTGATAAAGTGATGACTCTCACCACCACCATCTCAAACAACTCTTCACCGGTTACAGACGCTGGATAGACGCTGAAGCAACTCTCAACTGCTGTCAAAGACAAAGCCTCCTCCGCTGACTTCATCAAAGTTGATGGAGGACTGACAACAGTGAGGACCGCTATCATCAGCAACACCGCCTCCATCACCAAACTCAACACCGCCGTCACTGATCTCTCTACTGGGGATTCATCTCTTAGTGGTGAGGTAAGTTCTCTGAAGACCAACTACACATGTCTACAAGGTGAGGTGAGCAGCCTTACCACAGAAGTCACTGACGTTAAACCCCTTGTAAACACCAGTTTCTATTAGGTAATCATCAAATCATCCATTGATCTGGAACATAATAGAGATTACATATGATTGATGCACTTTCTCTCTCTAGAATGCTCTCACTTCTCTCTCTAGAATATTACAATTAAGATTCTTTTCTAATGACTTCCTTGAGACTTGCTTACAAACTAAGCTTTACAAAACCTATTTATATCTCCTAATTACAAAACTTTAAACACTAAAGCTAGTTTGACTTTACGTGACTTTGACTATTTTGACTAATACTTTGACTTTACAATGTTTGACATTATACAAGACTTTACAATAAATCTTGAATACAATAATGCTCTAACAACCCTGCTCACCATGATCCTTGAAAAGATGGATGATCCCACTGTTCTTACATCTCACTTCTCTCAGGCTGATCGGGACAAGCTGGAGATGGCAGTGGAGTTTATGCTTCAAGGTACCCCTGCTATTTCTCGCCTAGAAGACAGAATGGCAGTGGTGGAACACCAAGTTGGGATCTCTGGCCCAGAAGACAGGGATCCTGAGACTGCTACTGCTACTACCATTCCCTCCTCACCTATTCAGCGGAAGAGGGGGAGAAGATCGATGACCATGGCCTTCCCCTAAATGTTGATGGGGAGGAAAAGAATGAAGACCCTCAGGAATCTGATCATCCTGAAGGAGCCACTGAAAGTCCCTCTCCATCTGAGGGGGAGCAAGGCGAAGACCTTAATGATGCCTCAGTAGACAACACTGTAAATCTCTCTTCTGAGGGTGAGGATGAGGAAGAAGCTGAGTAAGATGACAACGTCGACATTGCTGACGAAGAACCATCATCATCTCCAAAATATGATGATGATGATGATGAAGACGACGATGGATTCTTCTTCAAACGCACAACTATAAGAACCCCTGCTCAGAAAGGGGTATATATAAATGAACTAGGGGAGGGGACCAAGGCGAAATCCCCAGCTAAGCCGGCCAACAAAAGGGCATCGCCGCTAACAACTTGGCCATTCTCATGAAAAAGCCAGCGTGTCAGGTACTTTACACTCTCTTCCCTTACTCTGCACCCCTCATCTACCCCTTCTCAATCTCAATCCTTCTCACTCTCAAACCTCTAAACACTTAGCTATCTATTTTCTCTATCTCTTTTTTCTCAAGTGATCTAACTCCATCGATCATTTTTTTTTCAGCTAGTTCTCTCCCCTGCTTGAGGGTCAAGCTGAAGAAACTCAACCTTCATCACTAATAATCCCAGTTGCAAGAGCTGAAGAAATGCAAATAAACCCGGTCCTGAACTTTGATGAGACCGAAGAACAAGCTGCAATAGAAGAAGAATTGCTCTCCCATAACAAAAGACCTTCTTGCCTCTTCAAAAGACAAGCGAAGATGAAAGAAGAAAGAGAGCAGCGATGATCCAATAGCTAGAAGATTAGCGTATTGTTCCTCCGCACCTAAGCTGCCTGTCCAATCGGGAAATCGCTGAAGCTCTGAAAGCTTAGAAAATTCTTGCTGAACGAAAAAAAAGATAAAGAATATGCCTTAGAACTTGTCCAGCGTTCAGTCAAGAATCCAGACCTGAAGTAGTTCCCTGTGGTTGGTCAAAGAAAGTTGATAAAGGACGCACAGAAGATCAGCCAGGAAAAAACGAAGGTCAGTGACTCCACATTGACCTGGTGCAAGAAAAAGTGCCACTACAGAAGCCATCGATCAAGGATAAGCAATGTGAACATACGAGGGAGAACGGTCAACAATGTACCAATTGTTGATGTCTAGATAGTCAGAGAAAATGGCTTCCACAGAACTTGCTTCATGTCAGACCTGGACAAACTTGGTTTCCCTGAATAGTTGGAAATGAGAATCGCAATTCAGCGATCCCGCTCAACTTTCAAGACTTGTGTTGAAAAAGCCATAAACAGGCTGATCAACATGGTAACCTCAGCAGTTGATATTCCACCTCCTCCTCCTATTCAGAAGAAACGAGCGGCTCCAAAGAAGAAGAAGACTCCTTCCTCTTCAGACCCGACAATAAGAAACGAGACAGGAATTGATTTCTCTCGTGAAGCAGTTCTTGGCCCCAACCCTGATCTCTCCGGACTCGACATATCTTTACCTCCCGCTCAAAACTTCGTCCCTAGAAAGGTGATTAGCGATCCTTATGGCATCTTCTTTTATGACTTCACTAGTCGTCAACGCTTTCAACGCGTCTCTGAAATATACAAAACTCCAATCAAACAACTCAGAGATCTACTCTACTGGTGCAAATACAGACGCGGTCTACTTGGATCATTCCTGAAGCCCGACATCTATCGCGAAGCTAAGAAAAGACGGGAACAGGGAGTCATAGACCCTGATTGGATGATTTCAGAGACTTATACTATTGATGAACTTTTCGTCAAGAAAGAACCTGAATAGATGATAGGATCTACATTTTGTATTCTTCTATTTTATCAGCTTATATCTTTTTGTACTTGTAATTATAATTCATTGTACTTGTAATTTTTCCACTTCTCTCTGTAACCTTTACGAAGTTAATGAAAAAATTCAGTGAATGTACTTTACCCCATCAGTACTAGAAAAGATCCCTGAAAACAGTAAATGGGACACACATTCTATGAGTTATTTTTATCCTTATGTTTTCTTACTTAGCAATTTTCTTTTATTGCTATGTCATCGTCAAATAGGGGGAGATTGTTGATCCAAACCCTCAGTGATTTGTTAATGACCCTGAGAAACACTTAGTGAATATTGTAAGTAAACAATATGTATTAGGTTTCACCATCAAAGAAAATATATACTAAGTTTGTTTAGTATCGCTGATGTGAAACTCATGTTCTTTAAATTATATCTCAGCGATACCTATACATCAGTGATCCTTGAGTATGTTCAGTCTCACTAATGATCGCTGATAGTTTATGTTGTTTGCTTATGATCTATGAAGACAAGATTCACGTCAATCATGTTCAACGCTGAAATCAAAGACTTAGCTGAAGAACGAGCGACTAAGTCGACTAGTGACCTGATGCGGATATCAGCGAAGCCAAGACTTGTCCATCCCACGTGAAGTTTCAAGTAGAAGACTTCAGCGAACGCTGAACTTTATCATTCATTGATAAAGATTCATTCAGCGAATGCTGATCATGAAGCCTCCTCTACAAGCAACTTTTGTCTTATCTCCTTGCACGCCTTTTGTACGATTTGTCAGAAAAGACATCCCTTGTCTGAAATCGTACAACCAACTCTGGCAACTACACTGTTCATCAGGCGGCCAAAAGGATGTTCTACAAAGTAAATATCATGCATCCAATCAGAGGTTGCCACGTGTAAAGGTATACTAGACCATCTCCTTCTCGCTGAACTACTGTGTGATTAGAAAACTCTCCTTAGTTTTCTTATTTCTTTTCTCTCTATTTTCTAGTGCAATAAATCTGTGTGTTCTCATAGTTTGTTTAGATTAGGTTTTTAACTTGATCTTATTCCGCAACAAACTGTAAATTGTTTGATTATATCAATAAACAATTTAGAAAGATAAAAATTTGTGTTTGTATTCAACCCCCCCCCCCCCTTCTACAAACTTGTATAACCCTTCGGGACCAACACTAATAAGTACTGATTTCAAGATGTCTAAGAACGAAACGATGATGTCACTCGGTGCCGATACAAGACCTCTTGTTCTGTTCGAAGGCGAATATGAAAATTTGAAGGACCGGTTTATTGATTTTATAGAGAGACAATCGAATGGAGAGAATATAACGTTGTCGATAAGAAATGGTCCAATGGATAAACTTAGGTGGATAGTGCCAACTATTCAAGGACGAGCTGAGTTTGAGGACTGGAAGCCTATTGAAAACTACACGCCTGAAGAGTTACTAAGATATGATGCTGATGAGAAAGCAAAACAATATTTGATCATGGGAATTCCAAATGAGATTTATAACAAGATAGACAGTTTTAAGGAAAATGCTAAGATAATGTAGGACCAGCTTGAAAAAATAATGCAAGGGTCTAAAATAGGGAATCAAATGAAGATGACATTGTACATAAACCGATATGAGGAGTTTAAAGCTAAGGATGATGAGAACTTGGCACAAACTTATGATAGGTTCGTGACATTGTAAATGGGCTGAGTAAGAATAAAATAAAAAAGAATGTAATAGAAAACAATGTCAAGTTTTTGAGCATTCTACAACCTGATTTGAGAAGTGTAAGCCGAAGGATGAAACAGAATCCTAGATTGTCCACAATGCCACTACATGAATTGTTTGAGACTTTGCAATAGGGTGAAGAAGAAGTTGATGAAATAAAGGAGAAAAAGAATAGGAAGAAAAAGAAATCAGTTCCTGATCCAGTTGCTTTAATGGTTGATGAACACGGGAAAGATTATATGAATGAGACGAGTGATGATGATGAAGTGGAATTTACGGGAAATATTTCTGATGATGTTGCTGAACTGGAGCAAGCTATGATTTTGTTAACAAGGCATTTTTAGAAGAAGTTCTCCAAGAAGCTTGGTTCAAACAATCTGAGGTATTCATTCGGTTCAAGGAACATTGAACACAAGGACAAATTTGAAGGAAATAATAGAATGAATAAGTTTGATGGGAAGAGAGGTGAAGAAAGAAAATTTAAGGAGAGAAAGTTTGACGATAAGAGAGAGGATGGTAAGAAAACGTTTGAGGAGAAGAAGACTGCTGCAAGAAAGTTGACGATACCTAAGTGTTACAATCGTGGCAAGCCAACCCATTACACAAAAGACTGCTGCAAGAAAGTTGTTCGAGATTAAGATTACTATAAGACCAAGATGTCGTTGGCTCAACAAAAGGAATCTAACAAAGCTTTAATGGTGGAAGATGAGTTTTGGCTGGATTGCACAGATGATGAGGCTGATAACGAGGAACAAGCCAACATGTGCTTCATGGGTGCTGATAAGAAAGATGATGTCTCTGATGGAGAAAGCAATTCAGACTGTGGATCTGAGGTAAGCACTGAATCTGATAACTACTTTATGCGTCAGATGAACACCATGAGGCTTGCATTTCAAGGATTAAGAAACAAATTAAAAACTGAAAAAGAAAACAACGCGAGTCTAAATTAAACTCTTCTTGAAATAAATTTTGAAAGAGCCAAAAACAATGATCTTATCAAATATCTTGAAGGTCAAAAAGAAAAGTTTGATGAGGACAAGCTGATTTTCAACCATCAAATGTCTTAAATGAACAGCAAGGTCAGAGAATTAGAAGAAATGAAGAGTGAGAATGAAATATCTTTTAAACATCTTATAATTTAAACGCTGATTTTTCTGAAAAGATAAAAGATTTGGAGATGAAGCTGTATAAGAGAGGTCAATCTGATCAAAATATTCATCTAAACAAACCGAAGGAATTTAAATATTTCAATAAAATCTGGGGTATTGGATATAACAATCCTAAATATTTGGCTAAGGCAAACTCTTACGTTCCGACTCTTTGGAGTTTAAATTTTTAAACCTTACTAAATATTACCCTGTATGTGCACTCAAATGGACTAATTCAAAGGAAATTAATAAGCTTGAAGAGATAAAAATGACAAATGGTACAAAAATGCAACTTCCATTTTATTATTCGAAAGAGAACAGAAAATATGAAAAACCACCAAAAGTTTTGTTATCAAATGACTATTTTGACATTTATTCCATTTCATCAAAAAGGGAAAAACCATTTGAAGCTAAGCGATACGTCCCACCCTTGATTTTGCAATGAAAGATAATGGAACTTGAGGACAAGTTAATTGAATAAAAGATTGCTTTTGAGATAGTAAAAGATTTTCTTTCAACTATTTACTCAAATAGTTTTAAAGAAGCTTTTATTGACCAAAAGATTTCTTTTTATATTGAAAAAGATGTTATTTCAACTGTTCTTTCTCGTAACAAGGTGAATGTTGTTTCCAAACTTAACGATATACCTGAATCAGCTGATTCGGATGTATCTTCGTGTAAGTCTTGTATGGGAAATTCCAAATTTAAAGTTAAGGAAAAAGTTTTTGATGAATCGTTTACTGAAAAATGGGCAAATTCAGATTCTCATTTACTGACTGTCAAGATGATTCAAATAATTTTGAAAGCAATGAATTAGAAAAAGATTTCGTCACACCATTTGAAGATTTTCAAAACCAAACATGTCACACCCCGCTAAAGCGGAAATACGAGATGTCACAGCTCAAGGTTTCATTGCGTAAGGTAGAAGACAACCCACAATCATAATAGTTTAAAGAGTTTACAGAAATTACATCTTGTTCCAAAATACAAATTGTCCAAAACATAAATTGACATGATAAAGAAGATCGTACTGGATGTAGCTACTAGTGGTGCCTTCTAAAGTTCCAACCTTACTTGATATTTCCTGAAAAGCATGTAAATGAGAGGGTCAACTATTGAATAGTTGGTGAGTTCACAGGTTTTCAGTATGCATAACAATTTTAATGCATGTTTGTAAATCCACACAGTGGATTGAGTATTCGGTTGTCAACATGCGCAAGGCATGTTATTGTATAGTTGAAGGAAAATCCGGTTGTTCGCAATGCACAAGGTATATTCGTATGCTAAATGTTAAAGTAATGAGCCACTACCCAAGCCTCGTGACTGCATGCCCCAATGACATGTTCCATCGCAAACATGATAAAGAAGACGGTAATTATGCACTCGTGAGGTGAGTGGGGAGTCAACCAAATAACATTTACCATAATATACCAACAACTCGAACAATGAGTTAATGGGTAATGTAAAGTGAACTGGGGACTTAAAATGAATGTGAAACTCAGAATCAACTAACATAAGCATACATACCATAGCGCATAAAAATTCGTAGCAAAATAAAGCATTTTGAGTAAACAGTACAACCGATGCGTAATGAAATCGTAACATTTTTTTCACCCCAAAATGTATAAAAGTAGTAAAAAGGGGCTGTGAAAACTCACGATGACAACGATGATGTTTCCGAGATGCTCACAAGTGCAACTTGTAATATGATCCTACTCCGATCCTACGAATCGTAAGATTACTAGTAAGATCCATGCTTAATTCTAGGGGTTTGGTGAAGCCTACTTATCCAAAATGTCATAAAATGCCTTATATAGAACTTTGTTTAAGGTTCATATTTTGTGATGGTTTAAAATATCTTGCATGTCTCATTATTAATCTGATTAGTTAACACAAGTCTCAAATTTTATAAAATAATTTGATAAAGTAGGTTAAAAGTTGTTTTTTAACAATACTTGGACATTTTCTTTTCAGTTCATAATCTTTGTGTCACTTTCAGTCCGTTTTTAGCTATTTTCCGAGACTCTTTTGGTCAGGAGATTTTTAATAAAGCTGACACTATGTGTTAGGAAACTTTTGGCATATAAACCATTATTTTTGAAGGTAGATAAGTCCACCAAATAATTTTTATAGTGCAGCTACTACAGAAAACATAGCTGTTTGCACACTGTTTTTGTGACGTCTGTTTGAAGGTCGAAATCTTTGAGTATTTTAGAGAAACCACTTGGGTTCGAATCTTAACACATAAACATAAATTCCAGAAGAAATTTCACCTCATTTGGTTAAATATTGATAGAGTTATGGCCTTTTAAAGAGAAAGGTAGAAATCTGACAGAATGCTGTCAAAAGATAGGTTTTAAGAAAATGCATATAACTTTAAGTTTTGCCATGATTTTGTTCCTTTTGCATGGAAGCCGATTTGACACTTCCCCAAACAAATATTTTCAGATGAATATTTATTTTTAAACCTCTAGAACTACATGCATGTATACTAAATAAAGATATCTTTCAAAAATCCCAAACAAAATCTTCTTGCTTTCTTTTTGAAGATTTCATGAGTGGTTAAACCAAGAACTTGTTTTTGTTATAAAAAATAACAAGTTTTTAGCACATGCATGGAGATTAAAACATGTTTTTAGTGTGATGTAAGTTTTTCATAAAACTTCTTAGAGTTTAAGAGGTAGATTTTAAAGAAGAACACATGCATGCTAGTAGGGACTTGCAAAAGTTCATTCTTTGATCTTAACATAGGTTTGATCATAGATTTTTCACCTTTTTAACAACATGCAAGGTGTTATGGTGATGAATCTACAAACATTAAGATTTCAAAGATGTAACAAGCAAAACATATGCAAAACTAAAGTAGAAGAAGAAGAAACATAAAGAAAATGAAAGAACATAAACAAAGAGATGTGTAGGCTTTGCTCTACATATGAGTTTACCTTAATAGCACTTCAATACTTGAATCTCTTGTGGTTTAAGGGCTGAAGTATAGACAATATTTGAGAGAGAATAGAGAGAATTTGGAGAGAAATGAGAGAATTTCTAGCGAGAAAAGTTAGAGAGAAAAAGTGAGATGAGGAAATGAATTGTGATGTGATAAAATGAGAGAGATAGGGGTTATGGGGGGGTGATGGTGGACGGTTTTGGGAGAGAGAAGATAGAGAAAGAGGAGTGTAAAAATGGTTAAACTCATTTTGGTCCAATCAAAATTTTATTTGGCATTTCTCTTTTTTTTTAATAACTAAACCTATAATTTAATTGTGTTAATAGAAATATTACTAGTTGTTCTTGCTAGTATTCATTTTATAAGGTATATACATGTATATGTACTTAAGATATTTTGAATTGGCATTTTATGAGATTTATGGATAATTCACTCATTTAGACGAATGCTAGGCAAAATTCTCAAATTTTCCTAACACTACTGTTTTCACTGCTAAATTCGACTGTGTTGACTACAATATGAATAACTGTAACGTTCAGTACAGATCTAACCTGAAACGTAATTTTGACGGTTGTCACAAAACATTCCTTGGAAAATCAATAAACTCTGAAGGTGAGTCTATTTCTGAGTATGAGATGGAAATAAAGTCTTTGGTTTGTGAAGATGATAAAGTCTGTGATTTTGATTTTGCTACAAAGCTTCCTGATCATGATGATTTTATTTTAAAAGAGGAAGAATCTCCTAGTGCTTTCTAGAAAGGTGAAAGTTCTAATAATAAAAAGAATACTTCTGTGAATGACTATTACTCTAAGAATAAATCCAAAAAGTCATCACAGATTAGGCGAATAACTCGAATACCAAAGAAAAGTAATTCTCGTAATTCTAATTTTTCTGATTCTAAGTCTTCTGTTTTTTCAGATGGGTTTGTGAAAAGAATTGGAGTGGAGTAGGAATGGCGTGTCAAGCAAAATCATCTTTACCAGTCAAGCAATTTGAGAAAAACATTTCTTCTCCATTTGTAATAAAATAAGTTGCGAATAATAAACAAAACCTTGTAATTCCTTACAAGAGATATTCCACAAACCAATTGATTCGATTTGGAAATGATGAGTTGTGTTGTTCTGTTTGTGGTTGGGATGATTTTGTTGCTAAATCTTATTCATTCTATTGGTTTAGTTCTTACTATATTTCTCATGTGCATGCTAAAAAGAGTTTTCCAAGAAATGAGACATCCTGTTTACAAAAAGGTGTCTAACACAACTAACTCTAAAGGACCCATTTTCAAATGGATACCTAAAAGTGCTTGATCTGATTACTTGCAGCCCAGTCATATTTGGTACTTAGATTCTGGATGCTCTAAACATATGACAGGGAAGAAAGTGATTCTGACGAAGTATACAGAGACGAATGGAGGACGCGTCAGATTCGGTAATGATCAGTTTTCACATGGGTTATGGAGATATTGTATGTAACACCTCGATTTTTGGAAGGTATCGGTCTTTTATGATAAATATGAATCCAACGAGCCTTTCCGGAGCGAAACGGAGCTAAAACGAAGAAGTTATGACCAAAACAGTGATCGGAAAATAAATCGGGAAACCAGGGTAATGTGGACGTCCGCATGATGCATGTGGACGTCCGCATTGAGTGGAAGTCCGCGTGTGCTTCTGCGGAAGTTGTAGAAAGTTGGTCGGGTGCACGTGGACGTCCGCATAGGAATCCACGCGGACGTCCGCATCGCGTCTGATGAGCATAAATACGGGATTTTAGCCCTAAACATCATTTCCTCATATCTCACTCATTTCACCTCAGTTTTTGGCAATTCAAAGTGCCATGGTTTCGATTTTTAGAGATTTTCAAGGATAAAGTGTTAATTTTGAAGTTCATTGGAAGATTCAAGGGTGTTTGGTGGTGGTAAGTCTCTCATTTCTCAATCTCGAATCTCTTTCTCTTCTCTCCAAATCGTTTCCCCTCTTTCCCTCACAAACCCTAACTGATATTGGGGCTTTTTCTTGGAGATTAATGTGTCCCTTCTCCATTTTATGCTAGTGGTTTCATTTATTGATGCAAGAGCAAGTTTCATCCACAACACTAGAGATTTTTTGGGTTTTCTAGGTTTTCATCAAAACCTAAGTGGTGAGTTCATCCTCCCAGCTTCTATACTTTCATATGAGTTATAAATGCTCCATTGATGGCTTCCTAGTTTGTATGCTTATCAAATCTTGGTTTGGATGATTTTGGGGAAGCTAGGTTAATATTGGGGTTTTGGTCAAAATGGAGATTTTTATATAAGATGTTTAGGGAATGGTTTTAAAGTGGTTAAATATGAATACTCATGGTTGGAAACTTATGGATCTAGATTTTTGGAAGTTTTGGCTTGAGGATTCGTGTTTCTTCAAAGGAGCTTACGTTTGGGGAAAATCCAGATTTAGCCTAAATCTAGCAAGGTGAGTTCATGTTGATTAGGGAAAACGTTGAACATGCCAAAAATGTTATTTTCCAAGAATTTGTGAGTTTTACTTGAAATTATCAATTGTTGAGTTATTTGATTAGTTTAACCTTTTTTTAGTGTTTAACTTTATAAATTGTGTAAAACACCCATATTTGGGATTTTGGGATATTTTGATATGAAGAAATCATAAATATGTCCTTAAATGATTTATTGCTCAATTAGAGTTTATTCAATGGTTTAATCATGATTGGTGTAATTGATTTTCGTAAACCATTTGGGAAAAATGCACGTTTTCGTGTCATGAGTCGTTTTGAGAACTATGTGAGTATGAGTCCATTTTGGGAAACCCATTTGTATTAATCCGTGACGAGTTTGGGTTTATGACGATTTGTGGTATATGTTTACCTGAAAAATGTTTAAATGCATTCCATATTTTGAGGACCGTTATTTATGGGTCTAATGGGTTTTGAGCATTTGCTCGGTTTTGGCTTTGAGGAAGTCTTGGGGACATTTTGTCCGGTTTTGATGGCTCAATGTGGATTCTTATTTATGGTTTGCATTTATTGCAACATATTGCATATTATTGCAAATTTTTGATATTTACATGCTTGGGTGCCTTAGTCATTCCGGGATAGGCATGTTATTATAGACTGTGTTGCATTGGATCCTGTTGATCCCTATATTACTCAACAATGATATTAATCTCTATTAGTTCGAACAAAAGAGTATGCGGAAGCATTTTAAAGAACTAAAGAGATGCTTGGTAGAAAATACACAAAATCAAATACGTGAAATAGTAATGTTGATCCAAACCCTCAGTGATTTGATAATGACCATCTCTTAAACACTTAGTGAAATTTGTAAGTAAACAATATGTATTAGAGTTTCACTATCGTTGATAAGTACTAAGACTTTACAGTACCGCTGATAGGAACTCTCACTCTTTAGATTAGATATTCAGCGAACACTGTTCATCATCATATAGCTCTGAGCCTGTTCAGTGTATGAGATGATCGTTGATAAGTTAGTTGTTTACTTATTGTTAATGTCATTTTAATTGTAATCAAGGTTATTTATGTTAAACTTTAGCTTGTTTGTTGACTTTTGTAAGTCAAGGGTATAAATACCCTTGTTGAACTCTTTTGTATCCAGTTGTTCTAATCAGAGATGTCACATTGATGAAATTCTCTCTCTACGATCTCTATTTCTCTCTCTAGAATACTTGATTAGATCCTGTTATAGATTAACAATTGGTATCAGTCTCCTATTCCTCATTAGGAAACTCCAGTTGTATCTGCTTCAACTGCTACTACTCATTCACGCATTTTTTAAAGTGGTGAGTCTTCTAAATCTCAATTTGAAGTTCCTGAAGTGAATGTGAATATTCCTCCAAGTATATTGGAACCAGGTCCTTCTTTGACTGCTCAACAACGAATGCAAAGACTCAAAAAAAATATCAGAGTGTCAGAATGAGATCTGCTTTTCTTGAAGACTCTGAGCGTGGTATCTTTGTAAAGAAGAAGAAGAGGGTGAGTTTAAGTGCTATTCTTGGAATCGAGAAAGAGACACCCAAAATTCATATATGAGTATGTGAATTTTATCAAGTGTCAACGCAAAGGGAAGTTCTTTGTTTTCTCAAAGCACAAATTGTTACTGTTCGCAAGGCTGAAATGGTGAGATTTATCAGTTACTGGTATCCAGTCTTCTACGTTCAACGTCAAGACTGTGTGACATATCAGTTTTCAGAAGCAGATTTTAATGATCTCTCAGTTGACGATTTCGAGGTTCTTTATCATTATTTTAGAGATCTAACCATTCGAAATGATGATATTTTAAGGGCTTTGGATGCGGTCAAACGGTTCTTACGCCGTCAAGTCAGATTTTATCGATGTTTTGATTTTCAACTTGCAGTCGAAAGCTTTCAACCAGTTGTGAATGTGACAAGACCAAACAGAGATCTACCCAACATTTCTGAATATCCACTTTGCACAGTTTTGGAAAATCCTCATGGGGTTGTTTACAGAAATCAAACTTCTCAAAGATGCTTCCTCAGATTTGATGAAATTGGAAGATTCTCAGATGGCACGTTAAAGGTGATAAGGTATCAACTGGAGCAAAGACTTAATGAAGCAGTGAGATCCTTTCTTCATTCTAGAAAGAATTCATACCCAATTGATAATCCTGAGATAAGACTTCTGAGACGGGCTTTGGAGACAATCGACTCGAGACTCAACTTCAGAAATACTTTAAGACGCTTGGAGATCTTAATTGGAAAGAATAGACTTCATCGAAGATTCGAGCGCCCTTGATTACAAAGGGGAAGATTGTTAATGTCATTTTAATTGTAATCAAGGTTATTTATGTTAAACTTTAGCTTGTTTGTTGACTTTTGTAAGTCAAGGGTATAAATACCCTTGTTGAACTCTTTTGTATCCAGTTATTCTAATCAGAGATGGCACATTGATGAAATTCTCTCTCTACGATCTCTATTTCTCTCTCTAGAATACTTGATTAGATCCTGTTATAGATTAACACTTATGATCCCCGAAGACAAGTTTCACGTCAACATATGTTCTACGCTGAAGTCGAAGATCAAGCTCAAGAACCAGCGACAAGTCTACTCATGAACTGATGCGGATATCCGCAAAGCAAGACCTGTCCATTCAACGTGAAGTATCAAGTAGAAGACTTCAGCAATCGCTGAACTTTATCATTCGCTGATAAAGATCTGAGTCAACGAAAGCTGATCATGAAGTCTCCCTGCATGTTACTATTATCTTACCTCGCTTGCACGTCTCCGTACGAACTGTCAGAACGAACATCCCTTTTGTATGTAATCGTACAACAACTCTGATTCTACACTGTGCACCATGCGGCTACTAAGGTTGTCTACAAAGGTCAATGACATGCAACCACTCAGCTGCTGCCACGTGTAAAGCCATACTGCCATGCATTAAGTGCATGCAGTATATAAGAAGAACCTTACTTCAGTTTTGAAGTGTGCTCGGACCATCTTCTTATTTCTTTCTTATTGTTAAGTTATTATTCGTAATTTCTTTAACTCTTTCTAGTGCAAGAAACTTAGTGTTTCTCAGGACTTGTTTAGATTAGGTTTATCCTTAATCTTGTTCCGCAACAAGTTGTAAATTGTCTTGATTTATCAATAAACAATTTAGAAAAGTAAAAATCGTGTGTTTGTATTCAACCCCCCCCCCCCCTCTACAAACTTGTATAACCCTTCGGGACCAACAAGTGGTATCAGAGCAGATTTGTTTAATCTCATAAACAAGATCTGATCTATACTAAGATTTCTCTTCCTTGCTATTTCTTAAAATGGCTACCAACACAAACACTAATTGTTAGGACAATAAATGTCCTACATATTTGAAAGATATATAAATAATTATAGAGAGCTTAATTAGATTTATTATTCTTGTAAAAGCCTTTTATTACATTAATTGGGCTTAGTTTAGCTTGATGGGCCATGGGCCTTAGTGTTTAAAGCCTAGGTATTTAAGGCGTTCCTTAACCTACAATTAGGTTAATCGTTCCTTTACTTTCATTGTAATATTCTCTGAACGATCATTGAATGAATACGAGACAGATGACAAGTTGAAATTATTAATTGTTCGTGTTCATATCCATTATTATATTGTTATCTGTGAAATCTGGGTCTATCAATTGGTATCAGAGCCGAATCGGTGTTTTGAAGATACGAAAGAAATCGAACGAACACAAGAAAAATCAGAATTTTCGCAGAATATTTTCTGGAAAATCACAGCTGGCCGTTTCGCCAATTCCCGGAGATTGAACCGTCGGATCCTCGCGATTTTTGGACAGCAGATTCGGGACACTTTGTTTCACATTCTGACCGGTTGGATTAATCATTCGAGGTCCAGAAGGCATTCAAAATAATTTCGTAATAGTGCAGTAAGTTTTTGGTTAAAATCGTTCTTCAGTCGGGTAAGAAAAGCTTTTCGTTGATTTTTAATTTATTCGTTTGATCTCGATTGTTTACTTGCGTTTATCAGCTGTTTATCTGCGATTACAAGTCTCAAAGGAATCAATTCTGTGTTTTAAAAATCAAATCTTGAAGTTTTTGGTGTTCTTAAGCTTTTATGGTGGTTTTTGGAAAATAAGATATATTTTGCATAAAAATCGATTTGGGTGTGTTTGTTATTGTGTTTTTGGTCAAAATCTAACCCTACATGAGTGAAATCAAGCAACCCTATCGATCTCAGATCAGAATTGCAACCACAGCCGCAGTGTCCGGGTAAGTATCCTATTATCTCAAGTTACCGGGTAAGTTCTTAAAGGTTACCGGATAGAATTTTTTTTCCCAAAGAGTCCGGATGCTATTTTGTCCGGATGATATTTTTTTGAGTTTTCCGGTTAAACCATAGATTTCCGGATAAAAATTTTTTTTGAACAAAGTTTCCGGTCACACACATCTTACCGGTCAAAATCACCTTTCCGGACAAATTAATTTTACCAAACTTTCCTGTAAGAATAAACTTGCACGTGGCTTGATCACTGGTGGCCACAATTTCATTTTAATTGTTGCACATTAAAACACTTGCACACCTCACGTGCGGTTTTTTTATTTGTTTATTTTACTCATTTTATTCTTATATTTCTCTTGATTTGATTTAGAAACACCTCATCTCATTCTTTCTTGGTTCATTCGAAAAGTGATTTTCCGGTAAGTCACAACATCCTTATCCGATAAGTATTTTTTTTGTAAGATCTCACATCACCCGGTAAGTCATTTTATCGGACTCCATCCGGTATCTTAGTACCCGGTAAGCCAACTTTCATCCGGAATCTCTTCATCCGGTAAATCTTTGAGTGGTAACCGCATTTACCCGGTAAGTTGATTTTTTAGTAAATTTTGGTTGGCAAATTTTGAACGGTACACGAGTTACCGCACGTCTCGTGATTGATAATTTTTAACGAAAGTTGAGATTTTTCTTAACGATCGTTTTGCAACTTTTTTTTTGTGACGCTTGAGATTTTTTTGCGACGATTTGATCTTGCTCGCGACGCTTATCATTTTTAGTGATTTATTTTTCGTCGTGCTTAATCTTACTTGGTTTGGTTATTTTGCAGATTTCACTCTCGAAGAGTGATCTCGTTCGTTTGAATTCGATAATAATCAGATCTTAAATTTTTGGAAACGAATTCATTTTTAGATTTGTTTTTCAGATTTAATTTTTGATTTTTTCTTCCTCAAGTTTTTATTCTTCAAATTAACACCGATTAACGATCATAATTTTTCAGGTAACAATGCCGTATTGCTGTGATCATTATCAATGTAAAGCCGATAAAGAAATGTATGAATTCAATATCAAGGCAGCAGATGAATTTATCAGCAAGAAAGTCAAAGAACTGGAGGAACTGAAAGTGCAAATATCTGAAGGTTCTGAGAAACTTCTTAAATTTGAAGAAAAGGCGAAGATCTTAGTATCTGAAAACTCTAAGCTGAAAAGGAAGCTTTCTGAATTGCCATCACCAGACGAGATAAAGGCACTTGAAAAGAAAGCACATCAAAGACTTTCTGAAAAGAATATCCAGCAATCAGATGATTTGTGCAACAAGTACATCAAAGAACTAAAGGAGCTGAAATCTAAAATCTGGATTAGTTCTGAGAAGCTGGCTGAAGAAGAAGAGAAAGGTAAACTCCTAAACCTTGAAAACATTGAACTTAAAAGTAAATTATCCTCTCTTGAAAAGCTTTTTGAAAAGGAAAATGTAAGTTTTGAAAAAGAAAGACAATTGCTTATTCAAAAGCAATCTGGTTTTTCATCCACCTCTCTTGAAGAGAAAAAGAGACTTGAGCTTATGTGTTTAAAACTTTCAACACAAATCTTCGACTTTGAAAAAGTTTTGATTTTAGAAAGAGAAAAGTTTGAAACTGAACGCAAATCTTTTTCTAAAACGAATGGAGAACTTTCTTTGAAAATATCCGATTTGGAAAACGAATTAGACGTTCTAATCAAAGAGACTGAAAAGGGAAAAGTTGAAGGTTTTAGGGCAAAATGCTTGAAAGATGATTTTCAAAAGGAGAGAAAGATCTTTCAAACTGAGATTTCTAAACTTACTCAGAGATTATCTGGATTAGCAACCGAGATTTTGAAGAAACAATTGGTCAAATCTAATTTACAAAAGAAATTTGATTTAATTCTCGGAGAACGAAATGCCTTAGAAAGCAAGATCAAAGGTGTTCAACCTTCTTATGCTTCAAGTTCATTTTCGACAATTTGTTCTTCAAAGAATTTTGTCAAATCAAAGAATTTTTCAAAAGATCAGATTCGACCTTCCAATATTTTCTATAATTCTCGTGTTGACAATAAAGATAATCCATCTTTCAAGAAAGTAAAAATGGAGTGGAGAGTTAAAGGAACCACTCTGGCTCAAAAGTCACCTGTCTCTGTTAAAAGTGACAAGAACAACACAGCTTTCCACGCTAAACCTTTTGTGAAGACTGATCGAGTTTACTCTGTTAATAAACTGATCAGCTTATCTACACAGAAGTTGTGTTGCTCTTATTGTGGAACAAATGATTTTGTGAAGAAAGACCATTCTATGTATTGGTATGGTACTTATAGTATCCCCGGTCCTCACAGTCATAGGGCATCTAACCGACAAGGATCCATCCCAAGATGGATACCAAAATCCTTCTAATCTGTTTTGCAGGAATGTCATGTGCGGTTTTAATTCCCATTATCCATTTCACATGACTGCATTCAAAGGTTATGCAAATTTTGAGGGGGAGTACTATCTCATGTAAGGTAAGTGAACTTCAACTGAATTCAAAGACAGTGGTAATTAATTCTGAATAACTAACTTGTGTTTGTTATTTTCCAATTTTAACTTCCATGATTGCCACGTGTCATCTTCTTGACTTAGTTATTTCCATGTCTCTCCTATTTGTTGATTTTTCGATGGAAATACACTCGTTTGAATTCCCAGTTGTTTTTCAAAGTTCCCTATTTCTTGCAAATGATTCCATTCTTATATGATATATTAATTGTGACTTGTTCTTCACAATTAAACTTTCTGATCATTGTCTCATTTTTTGCAAATACTGTGCTTACTGAGTCTATCTGTTTTGCGCTTGATTTTGTCTCATTGAAATTCCGTTATTTCAAACCATGACTTCTGAATAATTCAGTTCAGAACTCGTTTTTAAATGTTACGACCTCTGATTATCTCAGATCAGGACTCAGACTTAAATGTTTTTGACTTCTAAACACCTCAATTTAGAACTCGTACTTCACTGTGTACTTAACTGTTCTACTCGTTGCATAAAAGAAGTGTTAGAACTTACATTGTTTCTATGGTCAATCCATAACCGAAAGGACCTACCCAAGAAACACATCCCTTATAGACTACAGTGAGGGGTCTAGATTGATAGATGAGTTTGGAGAGAAAAGAATATGGTGAGGTGTGACAGGACTTAAAAGAATTATTGGTCCTTACCAAACCGAGTCAGTTATCCGGGTAACCACACAATCTATTCAATCTCGTTCTTTGGAGATGAGTATTGAAACAGACATGGACCCAGTGTCGATAACTCGTGTCACCCCACCCAGCCACTCAGGTATCTCACAACAGATGCTTGTTTCATATATTCACGGAGACTTATGACATAATCTATCTATTCCTCACTCGGAGGTCTTAGATATTGAAACAGGAAGACATCAGCTCCGGTCTCCGAACTTCATATTCTATTCACTGTGTTTAGTGATTTTAACTTGCGTCCCAGGTTAAATCAATTTTTGAGCCTAATTGATATAACTTATTTCTTTCACACATGCACGAGTCTTTGTGATTCCCATTGCATACCTTCGTGACATCGCCAGAACAGTTTGAGAAGTTAAATTTTAAATTTTCTTCAGTGATAACTGGAAGTCCTATCAGAGATTCCCCTTTTGCCAACTCTGAACATAGGCCACACAATTTTTTTTTAAAATTGTTGTGATAACAGTTACTTTTGTGTTTCTGTGTTAGATGATTACCCCATTTCTGGTTACTTAATGTTTTATCTGTATTCTTTTGCTACTCGTCATTTTTGTCTTTGAACATGCATGATGCTCCGGATGCTCCTACTCATCATGAGGGGGAGAAAGGGTACAGATTCAAAGACACCGCATATCAAGTTGAGGGGGAGTTAGCAATAGCCGAGGGGGAGTAAAGAAGTCCCCATGCAAAAGCCAAGGGGGGGTAACGGTCAAAGTTCCGAAATCCGATAAGACTTCAAAGGGCTTACAAGTGATCAACTCTTCTCATCGTTTATCAAGTGGTGTTCGCTACAATTCAGTATTTCCTCCATCAAGCATTTCGATTCTACAAAGTTCTTAAAGCTGAAGCTGAAAGCAAATTCAACTCGCGGTTCAAAGACAGATTCGTTGAAGATTTGAAGACCAAGAGCTTTATTCAAGGGGGAGCGCTGAAATGACATGAAGACAAGCAACATCATTGCATTTCAAAGATTCAAGAAGAAGAGAAGATCAAGATTTGAAGGTTTCAAGACCGATTTTTATTTATATATCTTTAGGGGGAGATTGTTAGGACAATAAATGTCCTACATATTTGAAAGATATATAAATAATTATAGAGAGCTTAATTAGATTTATTATTCTTGTAAAAGCCTTTTATTACATTAATTGGGCTTAGTTTAGCTTGATGGGCCATGGGCCTTAGTGTTTAAAGCCTAGGTATTTAAGGCGTTCCTTAACCTAGAATTAGGTTAATCGTTCCTTTACTTTCATTGTAATATTCTCTGAACGATCATTGAATGAATACGAGAGAGATGACAAGTTGAAATAATTAATTGTTCGTGTTCATATCCATTATTATATTGTTATCTGTGAAATCTGGGTCTATCACTAATTATATTGACAACGGTTCTCTTGCAAAACCCCCTAGATTCTCCAAAGATAATTTTTATCTATGGAAAAATAGGATGATTCTCTTCTTAGAAGGTGTAGACCCTACTATGCCTTACTATCTTGAAAATGGCCCATATATTCCTATAAGAATTGATCCTGCAGTTCCAGCCACTAAGAATAGACCTGCTATTCCAGAAAGGTTGATTCCCAAGGAAATTCATATGTGGACTGATGAAGATAAGAAGAAAGTGGCTATCGACACCAAAGCCAGATCCATACTCTCCATGGCTCTTCCTGACGAAGTCTACCATTCCGTCATGAAGTTGAAAACCTCAAAAGCTATGTGGGACACAATATGTGTTCAGTATGAAGGTACTTCTGAAGTCCAGGACTCTCGAAAGATCAACCTGGTAAGAAAGTATGAAAGCTTCATTTGTGGTAAAAATGAAACTCTATCTGAAGTACACCAATGTTTTAACTGCTTAATAATAGATCTGAAAACTGTTGGTAAGGAATATTCTAACATTGAAGTACTGACAAAGTTCTTAGAATGTTTACCTGAAAGCTTGGACAGTTATTCTATGTGTCTCAAGCTGTCAAAGGATCTAAAATCAATGACCCTTTCTACCTTATATGGCACGATGCTGAATCATGAGCAATCGAGTCATTTTAAGAAGAATCTTGTAAAAGATTCCAAAAGCACCCCCGTTGCTTAAAATCTCAGAGTCACCTTCCACTCAGCGATCGACTATCACTGTCACTGAGTTGGAAACTAACTCTGAAAGATCATCAGACTCTGACGTTTCAGATAATGATGAAACTCTGGCCTTCCTGGCTAATAAGTTCAGGAGATTTGCTAGAAAGAGTAATTTCAAGAAGAATAAACCTGTTGCTATTACTGACAAACCAAGATCATCAACACCTGTTGATAAGGCTACTGCTACTTTCTATAACTGTGAAAAGATAGGACATTTTGCTAGCGAGTGCAGATCAAAGAAAGTCTCTAAACCCTCAGCTTTTCCCAGGAAGAACTTTACTCACAGGACTAGAGATGAAAAATACAAAAAGGTGAAAGAAAGGTATTCAAAGTTGAAAACCTTTAAGAAGAAAGGCAAAGGCCTTATGTGTAACACCCTAAAAATCAGGGCTAATTTAAACCTCAATTATAACAAGATTTAAACATAAATTTTCTAAGCTTTATACATAAGTGAAGAATTAACCATGAGGTCATATTTACAATATAGAGTTCTTCAAATAACCTATTAATCTAATCATGTCACTATAATTAGATTAACTAGATTATCTAAGCAATCTATCAAAACCTCATCCTTGTTTTAACTTCTCCGCTAATCCAAAAGCACTCGTCCCACATCCTTTTATTTTCCCGAGCTAGTACCTGGTAAGAAAACATCATTTGAATCGATTAGGCTTATGCCTAGTGAGAACATTCGGTTTCAAAATAATATTTATAAAATCAATGTAAACAAGGCATAACAAACCTGGTTTACCCTTTTTCTTACCACATGCGTAACTATCCTTTGATAACGGGTTAAACCCGGTTCCATGACTACGATCTGTCATTAAGTCAATCATTTCTCATGTTCCAATTCCATGACTACGATCTGACATTAAGTCAATCATTTCTCATGATCCAGAGCCGCACTACGAATCTTCACTGATTCTAGCTTTAAGCTCTTATCCAATAAATTGCAATATACTCATGCCCATTTATTGGAAAGGAAGTAAAGATTACAAATACTTATGTCAATCCCTTTTTCTTCCTTAGAAATCGGGAATTACGTTTATTCCACGATTTCTCACACACATCGGAATAATGAATAACCCTCATCTATTCCACGTGTACATAACCACTAGTGCCTATGGATCCATATCACCTATTAGTACTCGTACAGGTATTTAATTAATATAGATTCCTCATAACATTAAGTATGAGCAAATCTTATTTATAAATCCTTCATATCATTTATTCAGTTATAAGCAAATCACATTTAATATGTCAATTTCTTATAACATAAATCTAATCATCACTTTTATCACTCACGATTCTTGATACAAATATTATCGTAACCCACTTGCCCATTTAATCCAATAATTACAACTCGTACAGGTTATTGCTATAATTCATTTTTCCAATATCATTAATGAATTTAAGCACACTTATCGTTTTAAGATAATAGATTTTATTTTATAAATCCTTCTTCCAAAGTCCATCCAAAACAGTTCATTTATAAATACACCTTACCATAATTTAAAACATTATAAAAAGGTAAGGTAAGAATGAACTCACCTGGTAGCAGAAATGTCACTACTGCTTTTCTTCTCAACGTTGTAAGAACTTCTGTCTCCAACTTCCCAATTAACTGAAATACCAACATACATAATGTACCGGTATTAATTACTGTTTAGGACCTTTAAAGACTAAAAATCATGAAATTCTCATCTCTTATCGCAACCAACTAGCTGCAACAACTTCCTGTCGCAATACACAGTAACTGTCGCAATCCATAATACTTGTCGCAACCCACTGTTGCGACACAGTACTCTATCGCAACCCTCTACTGCGACAAACATCTTTATCGCAACCAACTACTGCGATAAGAATTCTCATCGCAACACACCTTTGCGATTTTATTGAGTTTGTCGCAACCCAAGGTTGCGACACTTATGAATATCATCAACATTCAAAACTATCGCAATCAACTACAATGACCTTCATAACTGTCTCAACTCGCTGAAAACGTACAAAACCCAGAAATTGAAGATTTAAGCTATGTTTGATTCCATAATTTTGCAGATATGTTCAACACTACTAATCTAACATATCTATCACCCCAGATTTATCAAAATCATTAAATTCATCATAACCCATTACTAAATATCCATAAAAACTCAAACTACATAAAATGGAGATTTATGTAATAAGAATACCTTTTATTCTTTAGTTTGATTCCTCAACTCCAGCTGCAATAATCTGATTTCTTCTTCTTTTCTTTCTTTGTTCTAACTAACTCTCTCTCTCTCTCTCTCTCTCTCTCTATCTCTCTCTCTCTTTTTTACGTAACACAACACACACACACACACAAAATTTAGACACCAAAAGTCTAAAATGAATATGTGTCCCCCTTAAAGTGTCTTTCCTTCTTACCAGTACTGAGGTGATGACACATCTCACACAAATTTACCAAACAACCCTACAACTATCAACACTTGTCAAGTTTTACCCCTTCACTTATAAATTAAAATTAAAGTTTACCCCTTAATTTATAACTCCTTACAACAATAACGTAACTTAATCAAGGATAAACTCTAAAATAAATTCATCACATAAACAATCATACCTTATCAAATAATTATACTCAAATTATTTAATAAACCCAAACATCATCTTTTATAAAAATCGAGATGTTACAATACTCCCCAACTTGAAAATGATTTCGTCCTCGAAATCAAAGCTAAGTAAACCAATGATGATATTAAATCTTCATACCTCCTTCCAATTCTAAATCACATTAACATTTCAATGATATAATATCATTGTATTTATAACCACATTCTTAGATTGTAATTTCTCTATAGATCTCTCTAAAATCACTTTCAGTTTCTCCACACAACAACTCTTTACATCCATTATTACCACAGTAAATGGAATCACATCCTACCAACATAAAGTATGTCATATATATTTCTTTCAATTTCTAGTCTTATATACTTAATCACAGATAAAAGTCCATAAAGAACAAGGACTCAGTTTTTCCACATCTCCTGGATCTTACATCCTTCAACATTACCCGCTCCCAACTTGAAAACGACCTAAAATTTCATCAGTCTCCTTTGGTTATTAATCCAAATCCTATTACCGGACAAAGTTATCCGCAAATGAATTAAGACATAGATATTAGGAGACAAATTAATCTCTAGTCGGATTAGGTCACTAACAACATACCATTTTGTAACATCCCCAGTCCACCGTACACGATGTTGTCCTAGTCCACCGTACACGATGTTGTCCGCTTAGCGGATACCCTCTGCATAACAGCATGCCGGCACCGCTCACGGTTTTGTTCCTCCCCGCACAGGCATACGCGGGACGCACTCAGACCGCACCCTGTGACAGGCAAAATGCCTCATGCAAGGAAAGTATCCATCCACCCTATAAGGAGGACTTCGTTTCCTTCTCCTAGCCGAGGTGAGATCTCACACTTCCATTTGATATCGGTTTATTGCCATGAACACATCATAATACTAGTAAATTCCGTCTGAGGATTTCAGCTTACTAAACAAATACCACGAATTCATCGTGCAGCACTTAAAATTCTTTTATGCACATAACATCGTCATCTACTGGTTTGGCCATTTTATATATCACCACTCTCGTGCCCGAAGTAATGAGCCTATTCAAAGTTAATTCAATAACTCAAACTCGAATAGTCCAATCAATAGGTAACCATTTAAAACAAGACTAATAAAATCTTTGAGGATTTCAATTCATATTATCGGCCATAAATCTTAAAACATACCTGTAATAGTTCAAATTTCTTAAGTTCACAAATCGATAAACCGTACATCACACAAAACATAAAAGAACTTTGTATAACTACTTTCTTAGGTCCGATTTTTTTTATCATTACTTTCCCATGTTAAAGTAGAGCACCACCCTCCAAACATTACTTGTCTCTTTCTCCTAACTTTTCCACATGCCAATAACTTATTCTCATTACCAAACAGTTGCACCAAAATTCTAACTTACGGCATTCATTCAAGTCACCTTGAAACTACAACATCGATTGAAATTACTACATATTCTTTGATATTCAACTAATACTTTCTCAGAAAATTCTTTCACACCTAAGAAGCAACTTCCATTCCTTAAGGATTTTGCATCTACTACACCACATTTTGACTAACACACCCATCATCTTCGTTAAACTTCCAATGTTTCAAAAACATAAACTTACTTAGCGACTCACACCATCAAAATCACTTTGGATAAACACCCACTACCACTCCGACATTCTATTCTGATTTTAGCCATATGTTCCAACAACTTTATTGACAAATAATACACTTCATCCGAAATTTCCGAAAAGACTTCCATCGGATGCTTCCTCTTTCTAACCTCACATTACATACTAGTTGACACATTTATCTTGGTAATTAGTGCCATTACTCATTCGTACATTCTCCACCCATAACATCCCACAGCAGACCAGGTCTCTCATGGTCATTTGTACACAATTCAAACGTACATTCATGTTCTCCCGCATGATTAATTGAGTCTATTTCACTATTATAATCCTCCCCAACTTTAGTTGAACCACAACTCACGGTTTCTAATTAATTCCAACTTACTCATTTCTTGCTAGCTCTTTGTGATTCCAAACCAATACATAGACAGGGCACAATCCCTCACAGATCGGCATAGTCTATACATTCGCTTCGTTCGTGCCTAATACTTCATCCTTTATAAACCATCCACACCGTAAATAAAACGCTTATCTAAAACAATAGTCTTTCTCTATCCTAACACCCCTACACGGTGGTCCTTTAATTTTTAATCTTCTGATTCAAGACTTAACGTTCATACATGACCTCAAAAATATAACATATGTAATCACATAATGTAAACTTCAATTATAATACATTTCATGTAATTCCAACCCCAAGCCCACGTCGAGCTTATTTAAACCGGGCGAATGCCCTCAAGACTCAACCAAGTCTAAATCTGAGCCATCTTCTCAAAGTATCTAATGATCATTTATCACCAACAACTCATGCAATTAAAATACATCTAACTCACATCATGCAACACACGCTCTAAGGCGTGATAATCTCACAACCCCTTCATTGCTACCTTCCCAATGAAGTCAATTCATATTTGTATCTAAATGTACATGTATATGCAACTCTTTTATACTCAACAATGAATATTAGTCACCAAAGTTCATTAGTCCCAAAGGTACTAAGAATACAAGATCATCAAACAGTCCTCACACCTAAGACCAATACTTAAAACGACACTTATTTAAATAAAATGCAATTAAGCACATAACACATCATAATTATTGCACAACCACAATAAACTCTAAAAGCGTATTTTGACCAATAGCTTTCACTTATGCAATAATTTTAACCAAAACTTCTTTTACTCGTGATTTATTCGTCAATCACTCAAAATCCCAAATGTGGGTGTTTCACAAGATATATACCATTCTTTGACAACCGTATTTCCGTTATCGAACAAAGATACCGACCCTCGTACAACCAGTACTAAAGTCCACTTCTGATTCATCCATTACCCATCTCTCTTATTGAGCACGAATACCCAAAAATTACATTTTGTAACCAATCCATAGATTAGAATTGAAATTAGGAAATTACCTGATGGAAATAATGTAGAATTAAATCATAATCCCACTTCCTTTTCCAAATAATGATCACTGGTGATTTTCCTTCTTCAATTGCTAAGGAACTCAATCTCCCCCTTTTCCGTCACTTTTTTTTTCTTTTCGATCAACATAACAATTACTACACATAATACATATTAACCATTTCAAAATCTATAAATTTCAGTTCGAAAACGGTTAAAAGAAAACTCACCTTGATTTATGGTCACCAAAATCAGCAAATCCGGGCAATAGATCAAAACCGACAACCAACTTCAAATCCGAGATTTGGAATTTGGAATTGGAACTAACTAACATGTTCAATGGGTTCAAATGCTATTTTACACTCAAAATGAGTACCCATTCCCCTATATTACGCCTTAAAACGACATCGGTACGCAAGAAACAAAAATCTGAAAATGCTGAAACAGAGCTGTGCGCGGATTATAGCGCGCCCCAAACCGCGCACAGACACGCGCAGATGTCTGTTGGGCAGCAAACAGCCCCTGTTCTAGCCCTTTAACCTCCCAACTCAACCCCCACTTCATTAGGTTCATTCTATGGATGTTTTTAGCATCAAAATGAGGTTTTTAACATCAAATAACATGAAGGAATCCATGTAACAACTCTATACACATATGCACTCAATCCAATCCATGATCAAAATAGCTATGAATGAACTCCAAAATCACAACTTATGAAAACACATAATTGGGGTGTTCTTACACCTTTAAGCCATCCTTCTTAAACACCAATAACCATTTGAATAATCTTTTGAAATCATCCATGAAAATTCATATTTAAACCATAACTTTGATCAAACTTTAATTGATCATCCATGGAAAGACAATCCAAAGAACATGAACTTACATGCCTAAACTCCATGAGAGGAAACTAAAACCAAAATAAACATAAGGAGAATTAGAAGTGATGGAGTAACTTATGAAACATACCTTACCGATCGTTAGTCACTGTAACAATTTATAAACAAGTATACTCGTGTAGTAATATATTCATAATAACAGTAGCTAATTGAGATTGTGAATATATCATACATGAGAATCCTCATTACCATCGTTACCGTACTAATTTTCACGTATTTCTGTCGACTCTAAGACTATCCCGTCTTAGTACTTCTACCCATCTCACGAATCATAACTTAATTCATCTCAGCTTAAGTCTAAGTATCTCCTTAGCATACTTAGTTCGCTTAAACTAATGCTCTGATACCAATTTGAAGCACCCTAAAAATCAAGGCTAATTTAAACCTCAATTATAACAAGATTTAAACATAAATTTTCTAAGCTTTATACATAAGTGAAGAATTAACCATGAGGTCATATTTACAATATAGAGTTCTTCAAATAACCTATTAATATAATCATGTCACTATAATTAGATTAACTAGATTATCTAAGCAATCTATCAAAACCTCATCCTTGTTTTAACTTCTCCGCTAATCCAAAAGCACTCGTCCCACATCCCTTTATTTTCTCGAGCTAGTACCTGGTAAGAAAACATCATTTGAAACGATTAGGCTTATGCCTAGTGAGAACTTTCGGTTTCAAAATAATATTTATAAAATCAATGTAAACAAGGCATAACAAACCTGGTTTACCCTTTTTCTTACCACATGCGTAACTATCCTTTGATAACGAGTTAAACCCGGTTCCATGATTACGATCTGTCATTAAGTCAATCATTTTTCATGTCCCAATTCCATGACTACGATATGACATTAAGTCAATCATTTCTCATGGTCCAGAGCCGCACTACGAATCTTCACTGATTCTAGCTTTAAGCTCTTATCCAATAAATCGCAATATACACATGCCCATTTATTGGAAAGGAAGTAAAGATTACAAATACTTATGTCAATCCATTTTTCTTCCTTAGAAATCGGGAATTACGTTTATTCCACGATTTCTCACACACATCGGAATAATGAATAACCCTCATCTATTCCACGTGTACATAACCACTAGTGCCTAGGGATCCATATCACTTATTAGTACTCGTACAGGTATTTAATTAATATAGATTCCTCATAACATTCAGTATGAGCAAATCTTATTTATAAATCCTTCATATCATTTATTCAGTTATAAGCAAATCACACTTAATATGTCAATTTCTTATAACATAAATCTAATCATCAATTTTATCACTCACGATTCTTGATACAAATATTATCGTATCCCACTTGCCCATTTAATCCAATAATTACAACTCGTACAGGTTATTGCTATAATTCATTTTTCCAATATCATTAATGAATTTAAGCACAACTATCGTTTTAAGATAATAGATTTTATTTTATAAAATCCTTCTTCCAAAATCCATCCAAAACAGTTCATTTATAAATACACCTTACCATAATTTAAAACATTATAAAAAGGTAAGGTAGGAATGAACTCACCTGGTAGCAGAAATGTCACTATTGCTTTTCTTCTCAAAGTTGTAAGAACTTCTGTCTCCAACTTCCCAATTAATTGAAATACCCACATACATAATGTACCGGTATTAATTACTGTTTAGGACCTTTAAAGACTAAAAATCCTGAAATTCTCATCACTTATCGCAACCAACTAGCTGCAACAACTTCCTATCGCAATACACAGTAATTGTCGCAATCCACAGTACTTGCCGCAACCCACTGTTGCGACACAGTACTCTAACGCAACCCTCTACTGCGACAAACATCTTTATCGCAACCAACTACTGCGATAAGAATTCTCATCGCAACACACCTTTGCGATTTTATTGAGTTTGTCGCAACCCAAGGTTGCGACACTTATGTTAGAGCATTATTGTATTCAAGATTTATTGTAAAGTCTTGTATAATGTCAAACATTGTAAAGTCAGAGTATTAGTCAAAATAGTCAACGTCATGTAAAGTCAAAGTAGCTTTAGTGTTTAAAGCTTTGTAATTAGGAGATATAAATAGGTTTTGTAAAGCTTAGTTTGTAAGGAAGTCTCAAGGAAGTCATTAGTTTATGATCTTAATTGTAATATTCTAGAGACAGAAGTGAGAGCATTCTAGAGAGAGAAAGTGCTTAATTCCTATGTAATCTCTATTATGTTCAAGATCAATGGATGATTTGATGATTACCTAATAGATCTGTTGTTTACAATTGGTATCAGAGTTTTGGGAGATCGAATTATGTGCAAAATTCGTCCAAATTAATGAAGATTTGAAGATTTTTTGAAGATTTTTGAAGAAAATCTCCATTTTTGAAGAACTTGAAGAACACAAGTGGGTTATGCATTTCTTGTTTGCTTTTTGTTTTGATTTTTATTGGAAAGTGTTTCTCCATTGATATAAATCAGTTTTGCATCAAAAGATTTACAAAAACACATCAAGAATTGATCAATTTGAAGATTTTGAAATTTTTGGTGTTCTTGAAGAAAAGTGGGCTGTGAAAAAATTTGGAGTTTGATTTTGCAAATTGTTGATGTTTTGATCCATTTTTGTGCAAAATCATTTCCACTATGTGTTTCTAGACATGTTTCCATCATAAATTTCAAGTCTTAATGCATAAATTTCATTTTTGAAATTTTTGATTTGAATGTATTCTTGAGGTGTTCTTCATGTTCTTGAGGAAAAGTTTTAAATCTGAGTTTTTGATCCATTTTTGTTGTTAAGTGTTGTTAAAAATGTGTTTTTGAATTTGTTTGATCTTAAAATCAAGGTTTAATATTTGTTTGTGAGTTTTTGCATGTGCAGAAAATCAACAGAGGAAACAAAAGAAGAAAGAAAAAAGTCAACTCCCTTGAACCAAGATTGAGACCAGATACATTGCTCATTTCTTTGATAACGAGGTTTCGAATCAGCTGCAAGAATGGTTTCGGATCACACATAGTAAATGTGTTCTGAGTGTGTGTGTGATTCAGCTATGTGTATGTGTGGTTTCGGATAACGCTTGGTACGAAACCATATTGCTTAAGGTGTGTGTTTTATCTTTGCAAAACAAGGATTTCGGATCATACAGCATACGAAACCTTCTGAATTCGAACTCTGCATGATACGAAACCTTCTGAATTCGAACTCTGCATGATACGTAACCCTCTGGTTTCGAACTCCACTGATATGTAACACTCTGGTTTCGAACTCTACTGATACATAACTTGGTTTCGAACCTGTCATAAGTTGGTTTCGGACCTGTCATATCTTGGTTTCGGACCATAGAGGATTCGAAATCCTTGGTTTCAGACCATAGAGGATTCGAAATCCTTGGTTTCGGACCATAGAGGATACGAAATCCTTGGTTTCGGACCCTCTTTGGTACGAAATCCTCATATTTCGACTTCGCCGGAGTTCTCGCCGGAAAACCGGGATTCGCCGGAAAAGGGTTTTTGCGAGGGATTTTAAATTTCATTCTATCATAAATATGTTTGTCTTAAGATTTCGATCATATTGCTACAATTTTCGTCAAAAACAACAAAGAAATCAACAACTTTCACACTCGCCGGAGATCTCATCGGAACAACGGGTTGTCGTCGGAAATTTGTGGGTCACCGGAATATCGTGCATGATCGAGTTTCTTTAGTCTCATTTGATTGGGTTTCGTTTAAGGAGTGCAACGCAACAAGTTTCGTCATTTTTGGTTGAGAATTGAGCAAGAAAATCGAAGAAGAAACAATCAGATCATCGTGGTTTCGTTTTTGTGAAGATGATGAACAGTAACTAACGGAACTCCGTTAGTTCCGTTAGTTTTCTAACAATTTTGGTCCTAATCCGTTAGTCAGTACTGATTCTATTCCGTTTTCTAACTCCGGCACTGACAATGAGGTATCCACTTCAAACTCTATCTCAAGTACTGATTCTGTAGATAATGATTTATTTAAACTTAACATTGAACTGAAAGAAGTAAATGAAAGCATTCAGAAAAGACTGACCTTTAATGAAAGAGAAGTAAGACTTCTCACTCAAGAAAAAGCCAAAATCTTTGAAGAAAAAGAAAAAGTCGAAAAATATTGGAGCAAAAATATAGATCCTTTAAAAAGGCAAATTTCTGATCTAACCTATGCTTTAAAAATCAAAACAAAAGAACTTTCAGTTTCAAAAAGTGAAACAACAGACATAAGAGCTCTCAATGAATACTTTCAAAAAGAAAGAGAGGTACTTTGGCAAGATCTTTTAAGAAGAGAAGTTTTACTTAAAAACTATAAAGATGCACAGAAGGTGTATGAAAAGGTAAACTCTCAAATAGCAAGACGAGGTATAGGGTACAGTGATATTACCTTGGGAGTTGAAAATAAACGACTAAAACCTCTGTCTTCTCTATTTGTTTTGGGAAAAACTAATAAACCAAACTTTCCAAACTTACTCTCTGTAAGTAAAAGGGTTAAAATCTCTGCAGAACCTCACTTGAGGAAACATACAAAGATGATCAATGTGTGGTATGAAAACACAGATTCATCATCTTCAACCTCTGTCAATAGAGGAATCAAACCAAAGAAATATCTGAAAACACAAGATCAGATTGGTATCTTTAAGTTTGGTAAACCAGAGACTCAAACACAGGTTGCTTTTGTCTGCATGATAAATGTCGAAAAGAAATTATCAGCAGAAGCTCCTGAGTTTAAACCCATCTTTTCAGAAGAAAAACTTGAAGAATCTATTGAAAAAGAAATTTTGGAAGTTTTAAAATCAAATGTTTTAGAAAGTCTCTATACATCTTCTATAAATAAAAAACTCGCTGAAGAGATCTCATCAGAAACCTCTACCATCTATGAAAGTATCTCTACAGAGGAAGAAAGCTCGTACGATACATGCTCAGAAAATCCAGCCTCTGTCGAAAGAGATGACCCAACCTCTGCATACGAGGACGATTCATCCTCTGACGACTCAGAGACTGATTTCAAATCAGGGATAATTCACTGTGACACATAGGATGCTAAATTCTCCTCTGAGGTTCTTAACAGAACCATCTCTCCAAAAGAGAAAATCACAGAGATCCCTATCTGTCCAGATTTCTCAAAATGTATATTCAAGTTAAAACCTCTACAGAGCTTGAAAATCTGAAAAAGGTCTCTATAACTCCTAAAAGCTCAAAATTTTCAAAACCTTCAAGGAAAATTAAAGAGAATCCCACTTGGCAACAAAAGGGAAAATGGCCTGAAGCTAACAAATATTTTTCCTCTGTGACAGTGAAGAAAGATGTTCACCACAGAAGAGAGTCACAGAAGGCAGGAACTAAACAAGACTTTTGAAAACAACATTCTAGTATTCATAGATCTTCTTGTAATAGGAAATCTAATGTAAAGAAAGAATGTAATGCCTCCGTGGCTCAGTTCAATGAATTCAATGAAAAGTTCAAACAAATCACATCTCATATTCAATACTGTCATTGTTTTGATCTTATGTTCAAATTAAATAAACACTTCTCAAGTCCAGATTGCTTACTCTCCATCAACTTTCAAACTCAAAAGTCAGAACCAAAAGAGAAACAATCTGATTCTTCTAAAAAGGATAAAATGTATTTCAAGAATGCTAAGGCAAACTTGAAAAATTCTAACAGTATTGGACCCATATGGATATGGGTACCTAAATATCTGTGATTGCCTTACAGAAGCTACATGTGCCAATCTGGTATCTTGACTCTGGATGCTCAAGGCACATGACTGGCAACAGAAGATTACTATCCACGTACAAAGAAACACACGATGGTGGATCTGTAACTTTTGGAGACAACAAGAAGGGACATATCAAAGGCTATGGAGTCATACAAAAAGAAAATGTCTCTGTATACAAAGTTGCATATGTGGATGGCCTCAAACACAACTTACTCAGTGTAAGCCAACTTTGTGATACAAGATTCGATGTGTTATTTAAAAGAACTTTATGCTCTCTACAAAGTGAAAACACAGGAATGGAACTCCTGCGAGCTGAAAGAAGAGGTGATCTATATCTAATGAATTTTACTTCAAAATCCAAGGATAAAGTTTGCCTAGTAGCCTGCAAAAGTGAAGAAGCGTGGGTTTGGCACATCAGGTTCTGTCACTTAAACTTTCACACCTGGGATAAACTAGTAAAACTCGATCTAGTTAAAGGTTTGCCAAATGTTAAATTCAATAAGGATCACTTGTGTTCGGCCTGTGAAATGGGAAAACACAGAAGGGCTTCCCACAAAGGCAAAACAGGTGTGTCTTGCACTAGGCCTCTGTACATGCTTCATGTCGACCTCTGCGGTCCCATTGCCATACAGAGCCTAGGTGGCAAGAAATACATACTTGTCCTAATTGATGAGTATTCACGTTTCACATGGGTTGAATTTGTTAGAAAGAAATCAGATGTTCCAAATGTATTGATAAATCTAATGAAAAGAATTCAAGTTCTTTATGACTGCAGAATACAGAAGTTAAGAAGTGACAACGACACAGAATTTAAAAACTGTGTCATTGAAACCTATCTTTCAACCAAAGGAATATCACAGAACTTCTCTGCAGTTTGCACTCCACAACAGAACGGTGTTGTCGAAAGAAAGAATCGAACACTTGTGGAAGCCGCAAGAACTATGCTGTCAGCATGCGGATTATCAATGAACTTTTGGGCAGAAGCAATTTCTACTGCGTGTTATACTCAGAATCGTTCAACCGTTGTGAAAAGACACCTCAAGACGCCTTACGAATTGCTTAACAAAAGGCGGCCAAACATCATATATTTCCATGTATTCGGATGCAAATGCTTTGTCTTAAACGACAGAGATTCAAGAGGAAAGTTTGATGTAAAAGGTGATGAAGGCAAATTCATTGGATACTCTGCCACTTCCAAAGCCTACAGAACATTCCTTACAAAGTCTCACAAGATTGTAGAAAGCATCAATGTTTCTTTTGATGATTCATTCCAAATGACTTCTGAACAAATCAGTTCAGAACTCGGAATTAAAGGGAAATCCTCTGACATCTCAAAAACAAAAGAAGATTTGGATCTTCTATTTTTAGAGATGTTCAACAATGACATTGATCCTTCTGTTGGAACCATCAGAATTTCTGAAGAACCATCCTCTGTCGGACAAAATCCTACAGGTATGACTCTAACTGGTCCAAATAATGCTTCATCTTCTTCTATAAATACTACAGATGCAAATGCCGAAGAAGAAAATGCAGGAGATGAAACTTCTATAAAAACGACCACAGAAGCTGCTGAAAATCAAACTCCACAATCCACAGAAGAACCAATTATAGAGGAAGTTGAGGACCAAGACTATACGTCCTTAGAGGAACAAACTCCACCACCACTCATACCAATCATTCAGCAAACGGTAGGATCAACTACCAAGGCACGAAAAACAACAGAGGCTACACGAGAAGAAGAAACACCAGAAGCCTCTGAAGAAAGTTTTGATGACGTTGATGATCATCTTCCACGCACAACTCAGTGGACAAAAAGCCATCCTCCAAGCCAAATAATTGGAGAACCTTCTGACTCAGTAAAAACAATGTCTGCCACTGCTAATTTTTGTTTCTTTACAAATTTTATTAGTGTGATAGAACCAAAGAAGATTTCTGAAGCCCTAGATGACCCAAACTGGGTAGACGCCATGCAAGAAGAACTTCTGCAATTTGAGCGTAACAGAGTCTGGACTTTAGTACCTCTGCCACGAGGGAAACAGGCCATTGGGACTAAATGGGTCTACAGAAACAAGAAGGATGAAGATGGAGTGGTCATCAGAAACAAAGCAAGATTAGTAGCAAAGGGATATAGACAAGAGGAAGGCATAGACTACGATGAGACTTTTGCCCCTGTCGCACGGCTCCAAGCAATAAGAATATTCTTAGCCTTCGCAGCCCACAGAGGTTTTAAAGTCTATCAGATGGACGTAAAATCAGCCTTTCTAAACGGTGAAATCCAAGAAGAGGTTTACGTAAATCAGCCACCAGGGTTTGAAAGCTCAAAGTTTCCAAGGCATGTATACTACCTTGAAAAGGCTCTATACGGACTGAAACAGGCTCCAAGAGCATGGTACGAACGACTTTCTACCTTCCTTCTAGTCAATGGCTACAACAGAGGTACAACAGATACTACCTTATTCTATAAACGCAAAAATAGTGAGATGATGCTTGTACAAATATACGTGGATGACATAATTTTTGGGTCTACAAATTCAGAAGAGTGCAAAAATTTTGAAAAACTCATGCAGAGTGAGTTTGAAATGAGTATGATGGGAGAATTAACATTCTTTCTCGGGCTTCAAGTCAAACAATCTTCAGAGGGAATTTTTATAAATCAAGCTAAATATGTCTCTGACATTCTTTTAAAATATAATCTCTCTGATACCTCTGCAATGAAGACTCCAATTGCCACTGGAAACAAGTTATTCTTTAGATCCAAATGGTATTTCTGTAGAATGCACTCTCTACAGAGGCATGATTGGATCTCTGTTATACTTAACAGTAAGCAGACCTGACATTATGCATGCCATATGTCTTTGTGCACGTTATCAAGCTAATCCAAAGAAATCACATTATGATGCTGTAAAGAGAATCTTTAGATACCTGAAGGGGACCAAAAATCTAGGTCTCTGGTATCCACAGAACTCTGGTTTTAGTCTTAAAGCTTATACAGATTCAGACTATGGAGGATGCATGCTCGACAGAAAGAGTACCTCTGGGTGTTGATCCAAACCCTCAGTGATTTGATAATGACCCTATCTTATATACTTAGTGAAAATTGTAAGTAAACAATATGTATCAGAGTTTCACTATCGCTGATAAGTACTAAGATCTTACAGTACTGCTGATAGGAACTCTCGCTCTTTTAGATTAAACATTCAGCTAACACTGTTCACCATATCGCTGAGTCTGTTCAGTCCTTATGGTGATCGCTGATAAATTAGTTGTTTACTTATGATCCCTGAAGACAAGATTCACGTCAACAAAGGTTCTACGCTGAAGTCGAAGATCAAGCTCAAGAACCAGCGACAAGTCTCCTAATGAACTGATGCGGATCAGCGAAGACTCAGATTTGTCCACTCAACGTGAAGTATCAAGTACAAGACTTTAGCTATCGCTGAACTTTATCATTCGCTGAATAGTAAATGATAATCGCTGAATCAACGAAAGCTGATCATGAAGTCCTCTGTATAAAGTACTTTTGTCTTAACCTCCCTTGCACGCCACCGTACGAAATGTCAGAAAAGAACCTCCGAAAATCTGAAATCGTACAACCACTCTGATACTACACTGTTCATTCATGCGGCTACTAAGGTTGTCAACAAAGGTCAATGACATGCAACCAATCCGCTGATGACACGTGTAAAGTGTATACTGAATTGCATTAAATGCATGCAGTATATAAAGAGATGAACTCACTTCATTTGAAGTAACTTGCTAACTCTGGACAAGTTCAAATCTCTCTTAAGATAGGATTTTATTAGTAATCTCCTTATCTTTCTTAGTGCAAGAAACCTTAGTGTTCCAACTTGTTTAGATTTAGGTTTATCCTTAATCTTGTTTCCGCAACAAGCTGTAAATTGTTAATGATTTATCAATAAACAATTTAGAAAAGTAAAATAGTGTGTTTGTATTCACCCCCCCCCCCCCCTTCTACAAACTTGTTTAGGCCTTTCGGGACCAACAAGTGGTATCAGAGCAGATTTGTTTAAACTCATAAACAAGATCTAATCTAAGATATTTCTCTTCCTAGCTATTATCTGAAAATGGCCAACACAAACACAAACACTCACTATATAGACAATGGTTCTCTTGCAAAACCCCCTAGATTTTCCAGAGATAACTTCAACTTATGGAAAAATAGGATGACACTCTTCTTAGAAGGTGTAGACCCTACTATACCTTACTATCTTGAAAACGGCCCACACATCCCTGTAACAATTGATCCTGCAGTTCCAGCCACTGCAACTAGATCTGCTATTCCAGAAAGGCTGATTCCAAAGGAAATCCATCATTGGACCGATGAAGACAAGAAGAAAGTGGCTATAGATACAAAAGCCAGATCCATACTATCCATGGCCCTTCCTGACGAAGTCTACCATTCCGTCATGAACCTGAAATCCTCAAAAGTCATGTGGGACACAATATGTGTTCAGTATGAAGGAACGTCTGAAGTCCAGGATTCAAGAAAGATCAACCTGGTAAGACAATATGAAAGCTTCATCTCTGGTAAGAATGAAACTCTCTCTGAAGTACATCAACGTTTTAATTGCTTAATTATAGATCTAAAAACGGTTGGTAAGGAATATTCTAACTTTGAAGTGCTGACAAAGTTTTTAGAATGTTTACCTGAAAGCTGGGACAATTATTCCATGTGTCTCAAGCTGTCAAAAGATCTAAGATCAATGACACTTGCTACCTTATATGGCACATTGCTGAATCATGAGTAATCTAGCCATCTTAAGAAGAATCTTATAAAAGATTCCAAAAGCACCCCTGTTGCTTTAATCTCAGAGGAACCTTCTACTCAGCGACCCGTGGTCACTATCACTGAGTTAGAAAGTAACTCTGAAAGGTCATCAGATTCTGATTCTTCAGATGATGATGAATCCTTGGCTCTCCTAACTAAAAAGTTCAGGAGATTTGCCAAGAAGAAAATGTTTAGAAAAAACAAAACTCTTTCTATAGCTGACAAGCCTAAGTCATCAGCTTTTGTTAATAAGGCTAATGCTACTTGTTTCAACTGCGAAAAGACAGGTCATTTCGCCAACGAGTGCTGGTCAAAGAAAATCATGAGACCTTCAGCTTTTACAAAGAAATCCTTTGTTCCAAGAAATAAAGACGACAAATACTTAAAGCTGAAGGAGAAGTATGCAAAGCTGAAAAGCTTTAAGAAGAAAGGAAAAGGCCTGATGGCTGACTATGATTGGGCTGCTTCTGATGAAGAAGCCTCATCATCTGATTCTGAAGATGATGAAGCAAATCAATGTCTCATGGCCAAGATTGAAGAAGAGGAAGAAAGTTCAGACATTCCCTCCACTTCAACATCTGCCATTCAGGTATCACCTTCCTTCTTTACCAATATTGTAAATATTGATGAAGCTGATAGTCTCCGTAAAATCGAACTGCTGACTAGAAGTTTATACGAAGCCATGAACGGCAAAGCTGTGGTTGAAAACCAAAATCTTGATCTCGCTGAAAAGCTTAAAAACTGCCACCTTCAAATAGAAAAACTTTCTAAATTTGAAGAAGATTTTAAAGATCAAGTCCATTTAAATCAGCTAGTCAAAATCGAACGAGCGGAAGCTATCACTGCATTAAAAGCTGAACAAGCTACTGTTGAAGGATGGTGTAATTCTTCAACAAAGATCACTGAGATAATTAAGGCTCAGCTTCCTCTGAGTGATAAACGTGGTCTGGGTTATAAATATGATACTCCAATACCAACCACTGAACGTTCAATGCTTAAATTTGGAACGTTCGTATCCTCAATAGCTGACACTTCTTCATCTCAGTACTCCTCGTCGGTTACACCAATCCCTGAGGAAACTCCTACCTCAAAAGGTAAGGAGAAGATGGTTTATTCAAAACCTACCTCTGTCTCTAAAGACAAAGGTAAAGGAATTGTTATTTATCAAAATCCTCTGAAGGGTACATTAGTACCTAAGCTGAATGCTCCTAAAGCCTTAGTGATTCATTCATCTGGTTCTAGAAATCAGACCTCTGGATCAGTTCAGCGACCTACTCCTAGACTCAGAGTAGATGTCCTTGGTAAGAAATCTGAAGAACTGAATGTCCGTCCTATTTCAAAAACCAATAGTGTACTTGGTGCTGGCACTTCTAATTCCAAATTAAAAGCTCAGCACTCAAGTGGTCCTAGAACTAATTTTAGTTATAGGAAATGTTATCACTGTGGACTTACCGATCATATTGCAAGTAAGTCTCCCACAGCCACCAAAGCTGATAAGATAGCTAAGGTGAAGATAGCACCCAAGAAGACCAAACCAGTTGCAATTCAAGTCAAGGTGACTCCTACCTCTAAGGTCAAGAAATTGACCAAAGTGAAGAAAGACAAAGCTGAATCTTCAAATGCTGCGAAGACTGCTGAACCCATTCCAACCTCTTCCACTGACAAACGCGTATACATGGCGAAGTGGGTACCCAAGCAAAACTAATCTTCCTTTGTATTGCAGGTTAAGAAGGGTATCTGGAATCTCGATAGCGGATGCTCTAGACACATGACTGGAAAGAAAAGCCTGCTCGCTGAATACAAGGAAGAGAAGGGTCCCTCTGTGACTTTCGGTGGAAATGGAAAAGGACACACCCGAGGGTATGGTGTACTTTCAAATGGTACAACATCCTTCAGAAGAGTCGCATATGTTGAAGGGCTGAAGCATAATCTTCTGAGCATCAGTCAGCTTTGCGACATGGATAACAAAGTGATTTTCACTAAGGAATCCTGCTTTGTCTCTGACAAAAAGGAGAAGATAGCTCTCAGCGGTTATCGTTTGGAAAATGTTTACGTTATAAACATGTACTCAACAACCACTGAAAACTCATGTTTCTTCTCAAAGGCATCTTCTGATGTCAACTGGCTATGGCACAAGAGGCTCTCACATCTCAACTTCAAGACACTGAATACTCTTTCATCCAAAGAGTTAGTCACTGGTCTACCTCAACATTCATACGCCAAAGAATCCTTATGTTCAGCGTGTGAAAAAGGGAAGCAGACCAAGGCAAACTTTAAGTCAAAGAAAGTTTCCTCAGTGTCATCTCCTCTTCAACTACTCCATATGGATTTGTTTGGCCCCGTTAACAAACAATCCATCGCTGGAAAGAAATATACGCTGGTCATAGTTGATGAATTCTCTCGTTACACATGGGTAATGTTTCTCCGTTCTAAGAGTGACACCCCTGAAGAACTCATCACCTTTGTTCGGAAGATGGAAACTCTGAACAATATGACTGTTCGCTCAATAAGGAGTGATCATGGAACTGAATTCAAAAACAGTTCTCTTGATTCTTTCCTTGAGAGCAAGGGTATTTCTCACAACTTTTCGTCAGTGAGAACACCACAACAAAACGGAGTCGCTGAAAGAAGAAATAGAACAATTATTGAAGATGCACGTTCAATGCTCAGCGATTCTCACCTGCCTACTCAGTTTTGGGCAGAAGCTGTCAACACGGCTTGTTTTACGCAAAACAGGTCGCTGATAGTCAAAAGATTCAAAAAGACAGCCTATGAACTTTTTCATGGGAGAAAGCCCTCAATCAGCTTTCTTCACATCTTTGGTTGTCAGTGTTACATACTGAACAACAGAGATGCCCTTGGAAAATTTGATCCTAAAGCTGATGATGGAATCTTTCTTGGATACTCCTCAGTTTCCAAAGCCTTCAGAGTCTTCAACCGAAGAAGACAAACTGTAGAAGAAACTATTCACGTCACGTTTGACGAATCCCGTTCAGCAAACTCTAAACCGAACGCTGATACAGAAGAACTGAATCAATGGATGTTTTCTCATCTTGGTGATTCAAAAGATGTTCCCACTACTCATGCTCATATAACTGAAAATGATGGTCCTACTATCATTCCCAATATGCAGAATAGTGAAGCTGAAACATCTTGGGTCTCAGCTGTTCCTATTGTAACGCCCCAAAATTTCAGGGAATTTAAAATTTTAAATTAAACGCTTTATATAAAAATTCCATAAATAATTCCAACATATTAATTGCAAGGACATAAATACTATTCGAGTAATCAGTAACCAGCGGAAACAAAGTTCAATAATTAAAACAAATATCAGTCAGCTCATCCCGCGCGCCAGTGTGTACCCGTCACGCCTTAGAGCCACTCGTACCTGAAACCACAGATTATTGGGAAAAGGGTAAGCACGAAGCTTAGTGAATTCAATCACCTGCGCAGGTAGGAATTATATACACATCATCCCTACCCGCACATAAGCAACAATATCACAGATACATAAAATGAGTAAACATCTACAGGTAATTATGTATCCAACCACCTCAGTACCATCGAGGCCTCGGTCCCACCGAATTACGAGATAACCAACACCTCAGTACCATCGAGGTCTCGGTCCCGCCGAATTATAACATAAACAACACCTCAGTACCATCGAGGCCTCGGTCCCACCGAATTATAACGTAACCAACACCTCAGTACCATCGAGGCCTCGGTCCCACCGAATTGTAAGGTAACACAATTATACCAAACATTCAAATCAATCAAATATTATGCACCACAACAACTAGTTCACACCACAAAGACAGTAATACAAGCAACTATTATGACATGCATACAACCCCTAACTACACAGTGAGAGAACTCACCTCAAATGCGCGCCTAGCTTAATCAACACGAATCAAGCTCCACAATTACGGTCACCTTCCAGTACCTAAACGCATGTTAAAACGTGTCAATACGAGACCCGGACCCTAAGACACGACACACGCTTAAAACGTCACTAAAACTAATTTCCGATCACCCAAAACAGGTCTGTTCGGGACCCGTTTCGACCCTCTTAAATCTAGAAAAATCCCAATATTATTTCATGACCAGAAAGTCCTCTGAGTTGGGGTTCCAAGGACATATTATACGCCTCCTAACGATTTTTCTACAATTTACTATGAATTAATTACGAACGGTTACCAAAACTGCCAGTTTCGGTCCAGCCTGCATAAACAGTCCAAAACAGCCTAGCTACGGTTTAAATCAGACTTTCGGCAAAACACGAAAAACCTTCCCGACTCGAATAGGGAACTATGGCCACCAAAATCACCTCAAAACGAGTTACGAGTAAAAAGTTACGGCTTTCGCAAAACCGAGACAGATTCCAGAATTTTCACATGAAATGACGAACCGCAGAACTTGCGGCCACTTTTTCTCCCAACTCGAGGCCGAACCAGTTTTCCGCTAAAACACAGAAAACGTGCCCGGTCCCGAGCTCGAAGCGTGGGCGCCAGTTTCGGCTCAATCGGAGTTACGACGGAAACGTTATTGCCGTCACAAAACAGGGGCTGGACCATAATTTAGCATAAAAAAAAAACGATTTAAGAACGGTTCAAAGTTTAACGGTTCGGGTCAAGCGATCAGTTCTAGATTCCACGACTAGGGTCACGGTTCCACGAGTTGGACGATTTCCAGCACCACCCACTGCCACCTCCGGTAGCGGTGGGCGGCGGCGGCGGCCACCGGCGGTTTACGAAAACTTAACGAGACGATTAACCGACACGACAAAACACAAAACCACACATCCACCCCCGCACCGAACCCTCCCTCACGACCACTGCTGGTGGTTCCCGGCGGCACCCGCCGGCGGCAGCCACTGCTGTGCCGGCGGTGGTAGGGTTGTGGCGGGTAGAAAACAGCGAAAGAAAGGAAGCGGGTCTTACCTCTACGACGACGACACGGCAGCGGCGCCCACTCCGGCGACTCTCTCTTTCTCGATTCCTCCTTCTCTCGCTGGGTTCTCTCTCCGGCGAAACCGTGAAGACGACGCCGGCAATGCAGTAGCTCCGGCGACAGCAGCCGCCGGTGATCTCTCTTTTAGTCTCTCACTCTTGCGATCGGTCTCTCTCTCTACGTCTCTCTCGGTTTCTTCTCTATCTCCCTCACTCGTTCCCTTCTCACAAACGCACAGCACAAACCACGGCCGTAGGGTTAGGGAACATGTTGGGTTTTACTTGGCTTTCACGTCAACAAGGGAAGGGAATGGGAAACCGGCCATGGGCCGAGCCCCATGCAATGTGTTTCCCAAACCATACACTCAAGCCCCTCAACTTTACCTATTTCACGATCTACACTAGAAAAATATGGATTTTAACATTTTGGTCCTTAACGACATCAAACCCCAAACCAAAACAATTAACGGTACACACTTTAATTAATTAAATAAATAAACAAAAACGTACCGGGACACGGGCTTTACAACTCTCCCCCGCTTGGATTAGACTTCGTCCCCGAAGTCCACGCCCGCAAATAGCTCCGGGTAATTCTCCCGCATCTCGGCTTCTGGTTCCCACGTCCATTCCGAACCTTTCCGGTGCTGCCACTGGACCTTCACCAATCCAATGACTTTGTTCCGTAGAGTCTTCGTCTTTCTCTCGACGATGGCTACCGGCTTCTCTACATAGTTGAGTCGCTCGTCAATCTGAATATCTTCAAGGGGAACTACTGCAGACTCATCCATCACACACTTCCGCAATTGAGAAACATGGAACGTGTTGTGGATCAGGCTCAGTTCCTCCGGTAGCTCCAATCGGTAAGCTACTTTCCCCACACGCGCGATGACTTTGTATGGTCCGATATATCGGGGACCCAACTTTCCCCGCTTGCGAAAACGGATTACCCCCTTCCAGGGTGACACTTTCAAAAGAACGTAATCCCCGACTTGGAACTCCAAGTCCGATCGTCTCTTATCGGCGTAACTCTTTTGTCGACTCTGAGCAGTGACTAACCGATCCCGCACCATTTGAATCATCTCTGTCGTCTTTAGCACCACATCGGTGCTTCCCAGCACCCTGTGACCAACCTCGCCCCAGCAAATGGGCGTCCGACACTTCCTGCCATACAACACTTCGTACGGTGCTCTACCGATGCTAGCGTGATAGCTGTTATTGTAGGAGAACTCAGCTAGTGGAAGATACTGATCCCAACTACCGCCAAAGTCAATCACACATGCTCGCAGCATGTCCTCGAGTGTCTGAATAGTACGCTCACTCTGTCCGTCAGTCTGAGGATGAAATGCTGTACTGAAATGCAACCGCGTGCCCATCTCATTCTGAAACTTCTCCCAAAACCGGGAGGTGAAACGAGTATCCCGATCCGAGACAATCGAGACTGGCACCCCGTGCCTAGTTACAATCTCTCGGATGAAAACTTCCGCGAGCTTATCCGCCGAAAAGCTCTCTTTAATCGCCAAGAAGTGAGCGCTCTTAGTCAAACGATCCACAATTACCCAGATGGTATCATTCCCTCGCTGAGTTTTGGGAAGCTTCGTGATGAAGTCCATCGCAATCTGCTCCCACTTCCACACCGGAATCTCCAAAGGCTGCAATTTCCCGTGTGGTCGCTGGTGCTCCGCCTTGACCTTCCGACAGGTCAAACATACCTCCACACACTTGGCTACATCCCGCTTCATGCCGGGCCACCAATAGCCTTCCCGTAAGTCTCTGTACATTTTGGTAGCTCCCGGATGGATCGAAAACTTGGACCTATGCGCCTCGTCCAATAGTATCTGTCGGTTTCCACCGGTGAATGGGACCCAAACTCTACCATATCGGGTCAATAATCCTCGACTATCCCGTACTAATTTCGGAATTTCTCCCGAAACTCTTTCACGTTTTGCATTTTCCGCCAACACGGCCACCTCCTGAGCGACACCTATCGCCTCCAAAAGAGGTGCAACTACTGTCAACCGCTGACACAGACCCTTCAGCGGTCCCCCAACCGGATGTCGGCTAAGTGCGTCCGCGACTACATTCGCTTTACCCGGGTGGTAAAGTATCTCGCAGTCGTAATCCTTGACCACATCAAGCCATCTTCGTTGTCGCATATTAAGATTTTGCTGGTCCATCAGGTATTTAAGGCTCTTATGATCGGTGTAAATAGTACACTTGACACCATAAAGATAGTGTCTCCAAATCTTCAGAGCAAACACCACTGCTCCCAACTCCAAGTCATGAGTCGGGTAGTTCGCTTCGTGAGGCTTCAGCTGCCTCGAAGCGTAAGCTATGACCTTGCCGCGTTGCATAAGCACGGCACCCAACCCCTGATATGAAGCATCGCAATAAACCACCAAGTCATCCATACCCTCGGGCAAAGTCAACAGTGGAGCCTCGCATAAGCGTCTGCGTAGCTCCTCAAATGCCTTCTGCTGATCTTCACCCCAACTGAAAGCTGCAGTTTTCTTCGTCAGTCGAGTCATAGGCAAGGCAATCTTGGAGAAGTCTTGGATAAATCTCCGATAGTACCCTGCTAACCCGAGAAAACTCCGCACCTCGGTAGGAGTTTTCGGCACCTCCCACCGCATTACCGCCGAGATCTTGGCCGGATCGACCATGATACCGTTCTGATTCACAACATGTCCTAAGAATTGGACCTCCCGTAACCAGAATTCACACTTGGAGAACTTAGCATAAAGCTTCTCCCGTCTCAAAACATCCAAAACTTCCCGCAAATGCACCTCGTGCTCCTCTTTCGTCTTCGAATATACGAGGATATCGTCGATAAATACGATCACCGAGTGTTAGGTCTAGAGTTTTGTCAAAAACACAAGTGTTGAGTTCTGAGTAAGAAGACTAAAGAAGACTCAGAAGTTCTGAGTAGAAGACTCAGAAGTTCTGAGTGAGAAATCTCAAAAAGATTCTAAGTGTTGGATTCTGACTAGAAGGTTCAGAGTTCTGAGTAGGAGACTCAGAACTTCTGACTATGAAGACAAATGTTCTGAAGCGCTTATTCAGAAGTATGTTCAGAAGTTCTGAACAACATGTTCAGAACTTATGACTTGGATATTCAGTTACTAATTAGGACATGTGTAATTGTTCTATTAGTCTGTTTCTTATATGTACTGTAGCTTTAGCTATTCTCTACAGTATATATAGGAGTTAGCAACTGTAGCTAAAAAAAAGAATCTTTGGCTAATCTTTAAAGAATCTTTGATATAATCTTTGGTGAATCCATTTAGAGAAATTCATTGTAATATCTTGTAATTCACAGATTGTTAATAAATCATATGACCAGTTGCTGTGAATACAATCTTAATTGTTCATATTTGATTGTAAGAGTGTATCCTGGACTTTCAATTGGTATCAGAGCAGGTCACGGGTTCGAATCCCATGGAGTGCATTATAATGCCAAAGGCATGCTGTGCAGACAAGAGTGCTGGCAGATGCTGGGGGGGGGGGGGGGGGATTGTTGGGTCATTGACCAGCACCGAGCGATCCAACATCGGGCTGCATACCCTGTTCATGAGGTCCATGAACGCTGCTGGTGCGTTGGTGAGCCCGAAAGGCATCACCACGAACTCGTAATGGCCATACCGTGTTCGGAAGGCCGTTTTCTCCGTATCTTCACTTCGTACCCGCATCTGATGATACCCGGATCTCAGATCAATCTTAGAGAACCACGAGGCTCCCTGCAACTGATCGAACAAGTCGTCAATCCTTGGCAGAGGATAACGATTCTTTACCGTAAGCTTATTCAGTTCCCGATAATCAATACACATTCGTTGAGATCCATCCTTCTTCTTCACGAACAAGATCGGAGCTCCCCACGGTGAACAACTCGGCTTAATAAACTCTTTCTCGAGAAGTTCCTGCAACTGATCATACAGTTCCTTCATTTCCGGTGGAGCCAGACGATAGGGTGCCTTGGCCACCGGAGCAGCACCCGGAATCAGATCGATTCGAAACTCCACCTGTCGTTCGGGAGGTATCCCCGGTAATTCGTCGGGAAATACATCGGCAAACTCCCTCACGACTGGCACATCTACGGCAGTCTTCTTCGTCTCATCAAAGCGCGTATCTATCACATACGCCAAATACCCCTGACCACTATGCTGAAGGTGTCTCCGAGCCCTCGCCGCTGAACATATTGCCGTAGACCGTCTGGGCGAGTCTCCCTGAATCAACAGCTCTCCCCCGCTTGGGGTTCGAACCCGCACTTGTTTGTGGCGACAAATAATTTCCGCATCAAACGCGTCCATCCAATCCATGCCCACAATCACACAAAGCTCTCGCATAGCTATCGGAATCAAATCTATGGGAAACCTCACACCCGAGATTTCCAACGTGCATCCCCGATACACATCCTTGTCATCGGCAACCTCGACTACCAAAGGACATCCTAACCGTCCCACCACTCGGCCCAAGCCCTCGCTAAAGGTGCGAGACACAAATGAATGAGTAGCCCCGCTATCAAACATTACAACCGCAGACACCGAGTTAACTAGAAACGTACCTAACATACAGATAACAACATATATAAACAACAAAAAAAACAAGGCATGAAAAGGAAGGACGAAAAGAAAGAGGGTGATAAACATACCTATCACCACCTTAGGCGTCGCCTGCGCCTCTTCCACCTTCAGCTGGTGGACTCTACCTCGGGCTGCCTCTGCCCCCGGCTGACCCGTACGACCATCAGTGATGCGCAGTGGGGCATTTGCAGGAGCCCTCTGTGCACCACCCCCATCAGTTGCCCTAGCATTCGGACAATTGGCCCTCACGTGACCCGTCTGCTTGCAGCTAAAACAGATCATCAAAGGCGACTTGCAATCCCGACTGTGATGACCGGACTGCCCACATTTGAAACACCCGCCAGTTTTCTTCCCACTAGAAACCCCGTGATTAAACCCACCACTCTTCGAACTTCCGCGCGAATCAGAAAACTTTGACTTCTTCTGCACCGCAGAGATTGGCGTCACAGCCTGTGCTGCCTTCCTCTTTTTGGCTTGGGTCTCTAGCTCCAGCTCCCTTCTCCGGGCTGCATCCATCATTGCTGACAAAGAAGCGTACGGCACCGTGCTCACGAACTCCCTGATCTCGGTACGTAACATATCTTTATACCGAGCCATCTTCATTTCCTCCGAAGCGGCATATTGAGGACAAAACAGCGCCATCTCAGTAAATTTCTTGTTCATCTCTTTAACAGTCTCCGTGGTCTGGGTTAGCTCCAAGAACTCCTTTGCTATCCTCTCCATCTCTACCGGAGGCATGTACTCGGCACGGAACCGAGTAACGAACTCCTCCCAAGTAAGGGTAGTACGCTCAGCAAGAGTCAGCGCTGAGGCGCACCAATCCTTCGCCCCATCGCGAAGCAAATTCACAGCAAAGCGGACCTTCAGATTATCCGGGCAGCCACAGGTCAAGAAGGCACACTCCATATCAGAAACCCAACGCATGCTAACAATTGGGTTCGTGTCTCCCTTGAACTCCGGGGGAGAACAGGCAGAGAGATCCCGGTACTGGAACTCTCGATTACGAGGATGTCCCCCAGCAGGCGGCAGAATCGCTGTAATGCGCTCCTCTACTAGAACCGTCACCTGATCTTGAATGGCGGTGATAATCTCAGGGATTGCCTCCCCAATCGCATGCGCTACCTCAGTTGCAATCAACTCACGAATCCGTTCCTCCGTGATCCCCGCCTCAGCTCGCGGCTCAGTCGCGTTGCTCCTCCTAGTGATGGCCATTCTATAAAGAGGAAACATACAACGAGTTATTAGTACCTAATAACTCACATCAACAACACTCACGCTCAGCTCCTTGGAATCCTCGCGACTTCCCCGACTCGAGTACTGATCCTGTGCTTCCGGTAGTAGGAGCTCTACTACTACCTTCCACACCTATCATTGCTCGTTCCGAGTCCCATCCCGAGGGGTTCAAGTAGCTTCTCGCCGCAACTACACATATATGCTCGCACCGGCATATATACTCACTCTTCCTAGCTCCCTAGGAATTTCCACCCCAATAACTATCCTTGCTACTAATGCATCCTCACTAATCATAAAAAGTGGCCTCGCGAATACCCGATTTCATGCAGTGCAAAACAAATAGACCGTCGAATACAAGATTCTATCCTAGAACGGTTGGACTCAAACAAGAGCTGCGCAATAGAACTAAATCGAATATTCTAAGGCTATAAGTCTTTTACTGCATACAACCTAGAGGGCATTCACTTAGTAACCTATCATAATTAGCATAAAATTCCTAATAGCAAGCAATTCACATACCGCATAGTGTCAACAACAGGCAATCTAGCATGCATACTCTATGATCTAGAAAGCAATAAAACACTAAGCATTGTACCTTTCCCTTCGGCTCCGGCTGACTGTACACACTGCGCCCTCGATCACCGTTCCTCGAACGGGTTTTTTTTTTTTTACTTTTTCTTTTATTTCTAAAAAGATTTAATAAAGAATTCGAAAATTTCCCAGCCGCAACTTGAGACCAAACACACCGAGGTGCGTTTGATTCACTCAAGCTGTGCTCTGATACCAAGTTGTAACGCCCCAAAATTTCAGGGAATTTAAAATTTTAAATTAAACGCTTTATATAAAAATTCCATAAATAATTCCAACATATTAATTGCAAGGACATAAATACTATTCGAGTAATCAGTAACCAGCGGAAACAAAGTTCAATAATTAAAACAAATATCAGTCAGCTCATCCCGCGCGCCAGTGTGTACCCGTCACGCCTTAGAGCCACTCGTACCTGAAACCACAGATTATTGGGAAAAGGGTAAGCACGAAGCTTAGTGAATTCAATCACCTGCGCAGGTAGGAATTATATACACATCATCCCTACCCGCACATAAGCAACAATATCACAGATACATAAAATGAGTAAACATCTACAGGTAATTATGTATCCAACCACCTCAGTACCATCGAGGCCTCGGTCCCACCGAATTACGAGATAACCAACACCTCAGTACCATCGAGGTCTCGGTCCCGCCGAATTATAACATAAACAACACCTCAGTACCATCGAGGCCTCGGTCCCACCGAATTATAACGTAACCAACACCTCAGTACCATCGAGGCCTCGGTCCCACCGAATTGTAAGGTAACACAATTATACCAAACATTCAAATCAATCAAATATTATGAACCACAACAACTAGTTCACACCACAAAGACAGTAATACAAGCAACTATTATGACATGCATACAACCCCTAACTACACAGTGAGAGAACTCACCTCAAATGCGCGCCTAGCTTAATCAACACGAATCAAGCTCCACAATTACGGTCACCTTCCAGTACCTAAACGCATGTTAAAACGTGTCAATACGAGACCCGGACCCTAAGACACGACACACGCTTAAAACGTCACTAAAACTAATTTCCGATCACCCAAAACAGGTCTGTTCGGGACCCGTTTCGACCCTCTTAAATCTAGAAAAATCCCAATATTATTTCATGACCAGAAAGTCCTCTGAGTTGGGGTTCCAAGGACATATTATACGCCTCCTAACGATTTTTCTACAATTTACTATGAATTAATTACGAACGGTTACCAAAACTGCCAGTTTCGGTCCAGCCTGCATAAACAGTCCAAAACAGCCTAGCTACGGTTTAAATCAGACTTTCGGCAAAACACAAAAAACCTTCCCGACTCGAATAGGGAACTATGGCCACCAAAATCACCTCAAAACGAGTTACGAGTAAAAAGTTACGGCTTTCGCAAAACCGAGACAGATTCCAGAATTTTCACATGAAATGACGAACCGCAGAACTTGCGGCCACTTTTTCTCCCAACTCGAGGCCGAACCACTTTTCCGCTAAAACACAGAAAACGTGCCCGGTCCCGAGCTCGAAGCGTGGGCGCCAGTTTCGGCTCAATCGGAGTTACGACGGAAACGTTATTGCCGTCACAAAACAGGGGCTGGACCATAATTTAGCATAAAAAAAAACGATTTAAGAACGGTTCAAAGTTTAACGGTTCGGGTCAAGCGATCAGTTCTAGATTCCACGACTAGGGTCACGGTTCCACGAGTTGGACGATTTCCAGCACCACCCACTGCCACCTCCGGTAGCGGTGGGCGGCGGCGGCGGCCACCGGCGGTTTACGAAAACTTAACGAGACGATTAACCGACACGACAAAACACAAAACCACACATCCACCCCCGCACTGAACCCTCCCTCACGACCACTGCTGGTGGTTCCCGGCGGCACCCGCCGGCGGCAGCCACTGCTGTGCCGGCGGTGGTAGGGTTGTGGCGGGTAGAAAACAGCGAAAGAAAGGAAGCGGGTCTTACCTCTACGACGACGACACGGCAGCGGCGCCCACTCCGGCGACTCTCTCTTTCTCGATTCCTCCTTCTCTCGCTGGGTTCTCTCTCCGGCGAAACCGTGAAGACGACGCCGGCAATGCAGTAGCTCCGGCGACAGCAGCCGCCGGTGATCTCTCTTTTAGTCTCTCACTCTTGCGATCGTTCTCTCTCTCTACGTCTCTCTCGGTTTCTTCTCTATCTCCCTCACTCGTTCCCTTCTCACAAACGCACAGCACAAACCACGGCCGTAGGGTTAGGGAACATGTTGGGTTTTACTTGGCTTTCACGTCAACAAGGGAAGGGAATGGGAAACCGGCCATGGGTCGAGCCCCATGCAATGTGTTTCCCAAACCATACACTCAAGCCCCTCAACTTTACCTATTTCACGATCTACACTAGAAAAATATGGATTTTAACATTTTGGTCCTTAACGACATCAAACCCCAAACCAAAACAATTAACGGTACACACTTTAATTAATTAAATAAATAAACAAAAACGTACCGGGACACGGGCTTTACACCTATAAACACTATACCCGCAGTTGATCCAAATGTCTCAGAAATTCCATCTATTTCTCAGCAATCAGTAAATGAAGTGACAAATGCAAGCATTCCTCTCTTAGCTGATAATCCAGAAGTAGCTGAAGCCTCATCCTCAGTTTCTCCAGTTCAGACTGAGTCAGCGACGCATGCTCCGGCTCAGCGATGGACTGTAAATCACCTAATCGATCAAATTCTTGGTGATCCCAACGCTGGTATTCAGACTCGTAGAAGTGCAGGTAATATTTGTTTATTTGTTAACTTTATTTCTCTAACTGAACCAAAGAAAATAGATGATGCCCTCAGAGATCCAAACTGGGTCAGCGCTATGCAAGAAGAGCTGACTGAATTCGAAAGAAACAAAGTTTGGAAACTTGTTTGGAGACCAACTGACAAAACAGTGATAGGCACTAAGTGGGTCTATCGAAACAAGTTGGACGAACATGGTACTGTAACTCGCAACAAAGCTCGTCTTGTTGCTCAGGGATACAGACAAGAGGAAGGCATAGATTATGACGAAACCTTTGCTCCAGTAGCAAGACTTGAATCTATTCGTCTTTTCTTAGCATATGCTGTACACAAAAACTTCACTATACATCAAATGGATGTTAAGTCAGCGTTTCTAAATGGAAAGCTGAATGAAGAAGTTTATGTGGAACAACCTCCAGGATTCTCAGATCCTAAGCGTCCAGGTTATGTTTATAAGCTGGATAAGGCACTTTATGGCTTGAAGCAAGCTCCTCGTGCATGGTATGACACTCTTTCTACTTATCTCCATCTTGAAAAATTTGAGAGAGGTAAGATTGACAAAACTTTGTTTTTTAGAAAAATAAAAGGTCAGATCATTTTAGTTCAAATATATGTTGATGACATTATATTTGGTTCTACTAACCCTGAGCTTTGTACTCGTTTCGCTGATAGAATGAAAGATGAGTATAAAATGAGTATGATGGGTGAACTAACATATTTCCTTGGTCTTCAGATTAAGCAAACTGAAAAAGGAACTTTTATAAATCAGGGAAAGTATGTTAAAGATATGCTGAAGAAATTCGACTTAACTGAAAGTTCAGCTATGAAAACCCCTATGGCACCACCGCTGATACTTGATAAGGACACAAAGGGTGTTCCTGTCAATGTCACGCTGTACCGTGGAATGATCGGCTCACTACTGTATCTTACAGCTAGCCGACCCGATATTATGTTTGCAACATGTCTGTGCGCACGATATCAAGCTGAACCTAAGATATCCCATATGAAAGCTGTAAAGCATATATTTCGATATCTTAAGGGTACAACGAATCTAGGTCTTTGGTATCCCAAAGATTCAGGATTCGATCTAACCGCCTATTCAGACAGTGATTTTGCAGGTTGCAAAATGGATAGGAAAAGCACCACAGGAGGATGTCAGCTCCTGGGTGGAAAGCTGGTAAGTTGGACAAGTAAGAAGCAAAACTCAGTGTCCACTTCCACAGCTGAAGCTGAGTATGTAGCCGCTGGAAGCTGCTGTTCTCAAGTCTTGTGGATGAGAAATCAACTACTAGACTATGATCTTCAGCTCTCTAAAATTCCAATCTATTGCGACAGCACAAGTGCCATCGCTATAGCAAACAATCCAGTGCTACACTCAAAGACAAAACACATAGAAATCAGATATCATTTTATCAGAGATCATGTGATGAATGGTGATATAGAACTTCATTTTATCCCAACTGATTATCAGTTAGCTGATTTGTTTACCAAACCTCTTGATGAGACAAGATTCAACTTTCTCATCAGCGAGCTTGGAATGCTGAACTTTGAAGGATAAATCTTCAGCGGTTCACATTAAATCAGCGATACGTTTATACATTCTTGTATAGGCTCTCGGATAAAATAAACTTGTACAATCCATTTCATCATCTTCTCTCTGAATAAATTTGGTTAAACTGATATCAAGGTATGTTTTCTCTCTCTGACAAAACGCATGAAAATGCAAGATTTCAAATTCTTACATCGCTGAATATCTCTTCCTTAAACAGCGATATTTTGAAATTTCTTAAAACCCTCACTGATATTTCTATTCAGTGCTTCATATTTTCCAAAGAGTCCATGAGTTTTTCTTTCAAAACCTCAGAGACAACGAAAGAATGTGAAAGGACAGTTGTGACGTCATTGCAACGGATAACACCAGGCACGCTCTTTTTCTGACACACGTTTGCACATTTCGTTGTCTATCCAATCAAATGCAAACACGTGTCCGTGTCATGATGAAAAACTTTCCCGCTCAAGTTTTTCTCTCTATACTCTCTTCCTATATAAACACTCTCAAAGTTTATATTTGTCTTTTACGCGAATCAATCTTTCTCCGCAAGAAAAGAACACTGTTGCATTTTGTGCTCTCAATCTTCAAGAACTGTTCATCATCTTCTTCATCAAACTCAAGGTTAATATGTTCTTATCTATTATCAAATGCGAATAACTTGTTTTCGATCTTATCATTGTTTTACACAAGATCAAACAAAAGAACTCAAAAATAAAATCATTTTCTTTCATGGTTTTATAAACACAACCATTTCATGGTTGTTCTTCAAGTTTTAAATCTAAAATCTTAAACTTGTTCTTCTTTCGTATCCATTTTTTAAGAAATTGGAATACAAGGCTTATGGGTGTTATATTCGTTTTTTTTAAAACAAGAAAAACCCTAATCTTCATTAAGACTTTTTTTGTCTGAATGAAATGGACAAAATTCGAAAAATCTTAATGGAAATTTTCTTTCCACATTAAGATAATTCTTATTTGTTAACATCTTTGGTTGAACTGATAATACAGTGAAATGGCAACTTCAAAGCTGAATGTTACCGCTGAGTCCATCTCCGCTGATTCTGAGGAACTGGAAATCACCAAAGCTCCTCAGGTTAAGTTTGAGCTGGATCAACTAGACTGGACAAAGGCAAACAACCTCTCAGCGCTTCTCGAGTTTCCTCCTCGGAAGCAGGTATCTCATCTAGACGACGCTGTAAATCTTTTGAAGAATAGCCCCATCTACACAGCACTGACAATCACACCTCCTGCCAGTCAGCGTCTATTATCCCAATTCTGGTACTCTGCCAGACACACCGACCTACCCTCCGCCAAAGATCCATCTAAAACCATCGACTGCATACTCAGCGATACTGAGTATGGCACCATCAAGATAACCCCCGCAATAATCCGCAAAGCTCTGAAATTCCCTAACGCTACCTCAGAAAATCCTTTCATTCCATTACCTGACCACAAGAAGCACGCTGACAGGGAAGAAATCATTGCTTTCCTTGATGCGATGGGTTACATCTGGGAGACTGGAAGAGACAAGCTACCTGAGAAGAAGCTGACGCTGATAAAGAAATCCAAGATGCCCAGCGAGATGAACTTCATCTTCGCTCACCTGATCAGCTGCATGACAGCGAAATCCGGATCTTCTGATCAAGCCGCTCAACCTCAGCAGGCCATGGGTTACGCACTGCTGAAAGGTCTCAACATTGACTGGGCCTCCATCATCTATGAAGACCTCATTCAACGTGTTGATTCTGCCGCTGACCGACCAGCATGGGTTCCTTACCCACGATTCATCAGCGCCATCTTTCAATATGGCCTGAAGGACAGCTATCCTGAAGAGGGTGATCTGAAACTCTCTCAGATTGGCCCTAAAGTTCTCGACTTCAAGCCTGTCGCCAACGAGGTACGTCTCTCTACCCTTCTCACTCTACTTAATTCTCCGCTTTCTGTGGCTCCTTCAGCGACAATACCCCTCGCTGATTCCCAGGCCACAAAATCCATTCCTTCTAAGAAAAGGAAACAATCTCTTACCCCTCTTGATTCCAAAAGGATCAAGAAAACCAAGGAGCAACCCCAGCAATTCCATGCTGAAGACTCCTCAGCTCATTCTGAAGAGCTGAAGGAAAGTTCCGTGGTACGCTCTGCCACACCAATTCAAGCCATCCCTTCTAAACCTACTTCAACGTCCTTAAACGCTGAGGTTAGAACTTTGGAATCTACCCAACCTTCTTCAGTCTCTCAAAAGACTGATGAAGTACTTCTCAGCGAATCCAACGCTGAACTTGAAACCCAACCCCAATTCTTATCCTTCGATCCTCCCTCTATTTCTTTGGACACTCCTCCAGTTAAAGCTGGAGATGCCATCATTCAAGAAGCCGTTGAAGCTTCTCAGCGAATGACGAAGAAAGGACCTGCAGAGATCTCCATCCCTCACGGAACTTTTGAGGGAGATATGGAACACTATGGAGGGACTCGAAACTTGAAACTAAACCTGAAACTTCTGAGCTAAACCTGTAACACTGTAACTATCCCACCTTAAACACTGTAACACTGTAACTATCCCACCTGAAAGTTCGTCAACGCTCCTGTAACACTGTAACTATCCCACCTGTAACACTGTAACTATCCCACCTGAAAGTTCGTCAACGCTCCTGCAGGTACATATCCCACCTTAAACACTGTAACTAAACCTGAAACTTCTGAGCTTTCCTTTGTTCACAAGTACTTATATGTTACAGGTCTTTATTTGGGAGACATCAACCAGTCTCTGAAGTCCATGGAGATGAAACTTACAGATCTCACCACTTGTCTATCAAATAACTCTACAGCTGTAACAAACGCTGGAGAGAATCTGACGAAGATGACTGCTGTGGTGGAAAAGAAGGCCTCCTCTCGCCGACTTTGCCAAAGTGCTCTCCGACATCTACACTGACTACACCAACCTCAAATCGTCAGTTTCCACCGTTTCCAGCGAGGTTACAACGCTGAAGAAATCGGTTGGTACACTCGAAGGTGATATGTCAGTGGTCAAGACCGACTTGGGCTCAGTGAAGACCGACCTTAGTTCTGTCAAGACAATGATCGAGACGCTGGTGAACAAGGCAAACAATCCAGCTCCTGCTCCGGCCCCTGCACCTATTTTGGACCCATTCACCGCAGCGGATCGCCAAGAGCTGAAGAAAATCACGCCTGCTATTTCTGGCCTAGAAGACAGAATAGCTAAGCTTGAAGGTTGTGTGAAAGTCTCTGGCCCAGAAGACAGAGACAACACAAATGCTGAATCTACCCATTCCTCCCCCGCCCATCATGAGAAAGAGGGGGAGAAGAGCGCCGAACAGGAGAAGAGCGCTGAAGACCTTTCCCATGATGAATCTATCAGGGGAGAGGGTAATGAAGATCTAATTACTGGACCTCAGGGAGATGAAAACCCTGAGGGAACCGAGAACCTCGCCTCTGTATCTGAGGGGGAGCAACTCGAAGAAGATGCTGAGGAATCCGAAGCAGAAGAAGACGAAGACATCGACATCCCTGAAGCTGAACCATCCTCCTCTCCAAGGAACGATGATGATGATGATGATGAAGATGACGAATTCTTTGTCGTCAAACATGCTCCTCGAAAAGCTCTTAAAGGGATAGTGATAACCGAATCCACAGGGGAGAAGACAAAAACAAATACAAAGCACTCAGCCTCTGGCGCTGAGAAAAGCAAAGACAAAGGCATCGCTGAAGATGATAATCTGGCGATCCTGCTTGCAAAGCCGATTTGTCAGGTACACTAAACTTATTTTTCCTTCCCTGATCATCTCTGAACAATCAGTTATCCATTCCACAAACACCATACACATCCACATTATTTTTTCTATCTTTTCTACCCAAGTTCTTCTACCCAGTTCTTATTTGTAAGATCGCTGCGTTTTAGCTAGTCCTCTCCCCTGTTTGAGGATATCGCTGAAGGATCTACTATTGCGACTTCACCAATAATTCCAGTTACCGCTGAAGACATAATCCCAGTCTTAGATTTAATCTCTGAGACTGATGAACCAGAAGAACAACCTCTCTCGCACAGAAACAGACCTTCCTCAGTTCCTCAAAGGCTGAGTGAAGAAGATCAAAAGAGGAGAGAAGAAATGATAAAGCGATTCGAGGATCAGCGAATCATTCTAAGGCGCGATCAACTACCTTCAGTTCCTCCTAAGTTCAGAATTTCAAAAGCTGAATACCAAGAACATCTCAGAGCTGAACGCCTCATCGCTGAAAGGAAGGAAGCTGAAGATAAAGACAGAGAATACGCCATCAAGCTCACTCAAGAATCTGTCAAAGACCCCAAGCTGAAGCGTATTCCCATTCAAATCCAACGAAAGCTTTGGGAACAAGCCCAGAAGATCGTGGAAAAGAAAGCTGAAGTTTCTCAGACCACCCTGATCTGGTGTAAAGAGAAAATCAACTTCAGATATCGTCCAGCGAAGGTCAACAAGGTATTCATCTCTGGAAGAACCTCCATCGGAGTACCTATTGTTGACATCAAACTGTTCAGAGAAGATGGCTCATCTGAAACCTTTCGTGCTGACACTGTAAAAAGGTATGGTCTCTCTGAATGGCTGGAGATGAGGTTAGCTATCCAACCATCACAATCTAAGTACAAGGATCATTTCGAAAAGCTGATAAACAGACAGATCGATTTGATATCTTCTTGTGTGGATATTCCTCCTGTTCCTGATCTAAAGCCGAAAAGAAAAAGGGGCTCACCAAAGAAGAAACGTCAAGATTCAAACTCAGGTCCTGTCATACGAAATGAAACTGGAATTGGTTTCTCTCGCGCTGAAGTACTTGGTCCTGATCCTGACCTATCTGCCCTTGACATCTCTTTGCCACCATGTGAACTTTTCGTCCCTGGTAAAGTCATCAGTAATCCTTATGGAATATTCTTTCTTGACTACGACGGACGTAAATGCTTTCAACGGATCGCTGAGCTTCCAATCACTCCAATCGAACAGCTCAGAGATCTCATCTACTGGTGCGACTTCAGAAAAGACATTCAGGCACGACACCTAAAACCCTTGATTTTTGAAGCTGCTCTGAAGCTAAAGAATAAAGGAGAAAAGGTTCCTGACTGGATGATTCCAACTGAAAAGACAACCCTTGATGAACTTCTCATTAAGGAAGAACCCTTTGAAGGCTGACAACAATCACCACTTTCTCTATTGTATCAGTCATCCTTCAGTACTTGTAATTTATTTCGCTTGTACTTGTAATCTTTCTTATTCATATTGTAACCTGATTCAAAGATTTAAAGAAAGATTTCAGCGAATGTACTTTACTCCATCAGTACTGAAAAGATCCCAGAAAACAGTAAAAGGGACAAATATTTTATGAGTTCTTTTTATCCTTATGTTTTCATTAAATAGCAATTTTCTTTGTTGCTATGTCATAATCAAATAGGGGGAGATTGTTGATCCAAACCCTCAGTGATTTGATAATGACCCTATCTTATATACTTAGTGAAAATTGTAAGTAAACAATATGTATCAGAGTTTCACTATCGCTGATAAGTACTAAGATCTTACAGTACTGCTGATAGGAACTCTCGCTCTTTTAGATTAAACATTCAGCGAACACTGTTCACCATATCGCTGAGTCTGTTCAGTCCTTATGGTGATCGCTAATAAATTAGTTGTTTACTTATGATCCATGAAGACAAGATTCACGTCAACAAAGGTTCTACGCTGAAGTCGAAGATCAAGCTCAAGAACCAGCGACAAGTCTCCTAATGAACTGATGCGGATCAGCGAAGACTCAGATTTGTCCACTCAACGTGAAGTATCAAGTACAAGACTTTAGCTATCGCTGAACTTTATCATTCGCTGAATAGTAAATGATAATCGCTGAATCAACGAAAGCTGATCATGAAGTCCTCCGTACAAAGTACTTTTGTCTTAACCTCCCTTGCACGCCACCGTACGAAATGTCAGAAAAGAATCTCCGAAAATCTGAAATCGTACAACCACTCTGATACTACACTGTTCATTCATGCGGCTACTAAGGTTGTCAACAAAGGTCAATGACATGCAACCAATCCGCTGATGACACGTGTAAAGTGTATACTGAATTGCATTAAATGCATGCAGTATATAAAGAGATGAACTCACTTCATTTGAAGTAACTTGCTAACTCTGGACAAGTTCAAATCTCTCTTAAGATAGGATTTTATTAGTAATCTCCTTATCTTTCTTAGTGCAAGAAACCTTAGTGTTCCAACTTGTTTAGATTTAGGTTTATCCTTAATCTTGTTTCCGCAACAAGCTGTAAATTGTTAATGATTTATCAATAAACAATTTAGAAAAGTAAAATAGTGTGTTTGTATTCAACCCCCCCCCCCCTTCTACAAACTTGTTTAGGCCTTTCGGGACCAACACTGGGAGTTGCCAATTCCTAGGTGGTAAACTAGTCAGTTGGACCTCCAAGAAGCAGAATTGTGTCTCAACATCCACAGCAGAAGCTGAATACGTTGCTGCTGCTAGCTGTTGTTCTCAGGTTCTATGGATGAAGACTCAGCTAAAAGACTACGGCCACATCCTATTCAAAATACCCATCTTCTGTGATTCCAAAAGTGCCATTGCTATCTCTGCCAACCCTGTGCAACACTAAAAAACCTAGTATATCGATATAAGGTACCATTTCTTGAAACATCATGTTGAATACGGTACAAATGAAATGCATTTCGTGCCAACAGAATATCAACTCGCTGACTTATTCACCAAAGCACTAGACGAGAAAAGGTTCAATTTCTTGGTGGGAAAGTTAGGAATGATAACATGGTGTGACGATCCTCTGTCAAGGGGGAGCAAAAGGAAATTACTTGATCTACAGAGGTGATTAGATCAAGGAGGAGCAAAAGGAAATTACTTGATCTACAGAGGTGATTAGATCAAGGGGGAGCAAAAGGGGACCCTGAAACGATCTAAAGAGATCAAACTGTCAAGGAAAAGCCAAAGAAGAATGTCGATAACTCCATATCGACAGAAGTCAAACATCACTACCGAGAAAAGAAGAACCAAAAGGTACGTCTCTCGCACAAAAGGTTTTTGGAAAACAATTTTCTAGGACAAGAATTGTCAAATAGGTCCTAAAAATGCTGTGAATAACATTTCAAAAGTCAAAAGCTCAAAAAGTTTCACAAAATTCAAATTAGGAGAAATTTAAGGTCATAGAGCTTCTGCTGAGCTCAACAGAGGTTCTGCAGGAAATATGCTCTGTGATCACAAATTAACCCTCTGTCGATCTTTTGGAATGTTATCTCGGAAACCGAAAACACAAACCATGACCTTCTCGAACAAACCGTTTGTTTTTAATAGTTTTCTCGGACACAAACTTTCAAATATGTCCGAAAAACATCTCTTAAACAAAATCAAAAATTGGATGATCAAAAATTTTAATAAAATTTTTATTATGAGATTTTTTCCTTCATAGAGCTTCTGCTGGCCCTCACAGAACTTCTGCAAGTTCCAACAGAGCCACAAAACCTCTGCGAAGCAAATTTTCTTGACAAAAATCCAATTTTATCCTCTCCAATGCCTTTACAAATGTTTTGGTTAAAGAAGAACCCCACAGAAGTCATGATAACAATGAGATATATGAAAGGGATAAACAACAAAGATTTTCAAATTCACAGAGTTTCTGTAAGGTACAGAAGTTCTGGAGTGATAACGGTTACTTTTACTGAGAGTGAATTTCACATGGCTATGAATAACCCCACGCGCCGAGCATTAATGGGCCGCGCACGTCGTCCTGTCATCCTCTGACATGGCCTACGTGTCCCATTTTCATTGGGCGTACATGGAACATTTTCTGTGGAAAGTTGAACCCGCCGTTCTAACTCGAGTACGGATTCCAAATTTTAGCCCATTACCATATATTCTACTCCTTCGAATACTACCGTTTTACCCTCCTATAAAAACCAAGCTTACCCTCTCATAAACCTTTTACAAACTTTCATTCTTCTCCGGCGAAACCCTGCAAAAAACCTGCAAGTTTCTTATTCTCAGTATCAAAATGGCTTCATCTTCTCAAGCTATCTCCCCTGCACACTCTCCGGCGACCTCACCAGAACATTCACCGGCTCATTCTGAACATTCAGAAAACCCCAACCTCGCCCAGAACTTTGAACTAGAAGATTCCAGCGACTCAGCAGACTTTGCTCCGACAACACATCTGCAAAACTTCATAGCTAAGGATCACTTCGAAAAGGTACTACCAATCAAATCCAACAACTGCTATTTGGTCCCATCACCCACTGCTTTCGGCGAAGCCCACGCCATTCTGCTGAACATAATGGAAAATCACATCCTCTTCCCTCTACTCTCAAGAACCCCAAAGAAAATACCAGTCAGATATTTGAACCAGTTTTGGCAGAGCTGCCGATTTGATAAAGACGACTCTATTATCAAAGGGTACATTTCAAGACCTGACAAATCTGAACATCTTGAAATCAAGTTCAACAGAACAATGTTCTCACTTGAGTTCAACCTACCCACAAGGGGTCTTCTTGGTTTGAAGAAATATGCAGAGCAACCAACAGACGACGAGCTCTGTCGATTCGTAGAAATGCTTGGGTATAACACACAACTACGGAAGAGAAATGACTTCCGCAGAGGAAGATTACCACCTCTGTGGAACACCTTGTTCTCTATTCTTAACAGATGCCTGACAGGGAAGATAGGCAGCATTGACCAGACCTCGCATCAGATCTTAACCATCATGTATGGGGTGTACTATGATCTTCCACTCGATTACGCGACGATAATGATGCAAGAGATCATTAACACCATCGACAGAAAGAACAACACCAAACGGGTCAAAGAGAACGATCCCAACTTTCTACCACCTCTGCAATTCCAAAGAATACTAGGAGTATTATTCGAACCTCTGTTGCTGATACAGAAATGGCCAATGGAAGGGACAATTCCCAAACAGTTTCCGATGAGCAAAAATGTCCCCACTGATCATGTAGATGGCTACACACCTTGCAGACCTTTGTCAAGGAAACTTCTCAAGTATGCCTCGAATAAAACCCTTAAGAAAGAGTATATACGCGATCATAGAACTCCTAAACCGAGTCCTATGACACCCCCGCGTTCAGGAGTCCCCCTAGGAACAATAACAGCAGAACCTCTTTCGACTCAAGGAGAAAAGGATCAGAAGTTAGCAAAGCACATGGCTATTCAACTCAGCTTTATAGCCAAACGTGCAGAACTTATGGGAAAGAAGTCTTCATCAAGAACCTCTGCATCTACTTCAAAAGCTAAGAAGAGAAAAACTGCAGAAGGCACCTCAACAAGCGCTGCAGAAGATCAACCTTCACCTCCTCATGCCACAGAAATTGGCTCCTCTGCTCCTCCCTCTTCCCAAAAATTGAAGAAGAAAAGTAGATCGAAATCAACAGAGGTAGGGGCACCAAAACCTAAGAGAAGGAAAACCAAAAAGAAGCATGGTAAATCACTTGAAAAGTTGGTTACCATTGCAGAAGAGGAAACTGCAGAAGAAGAAAATGTAGAAGAAAGAACTGCAGAAGAAGTTGCAGAAGAAGGAATGGCTACAGAAGAGTATCAATCACCTTATCAATTTCCAGATAGATTTGCTCACCAAGGAGACATGAACGACTTCTTACAGAACCCTGACATTGCCAACACCCTAAATACAGCAGGGTGGACGGCACAACCTCTCGACCACCACTCTCCAGAAGAACAAGATTTCTCCATTTCTGGCATTGACACACATCTGCAAGAAGATGACACAACACCCAAAGATCAACCAGCTAACACACCTGTTATTTTACAGAACCCTTTCATTCAGGGATTGGACGTCCACAGAAGAAGTCCAAACCCAGCATCAGAAGAAAAAGAACTAACAGAAACTGAGTGGAATAGAGGTGAAGTAACAGAGGCTTCTGAGACAAGAATAGAGGTCTCAGAGGTAGATTCAGATGAAGAAGAAGCTGTCTGGATAAGAAAAGGCCTCTATCATCCACATGTCATGAGATTATACGACTCTCATCAAATGTACGGCTTCTTACGCCCAGAGCAAGGAACCTCAACAGAAGCAAGGGAAGAAGCACCAAGCCGTAGGATAACTACAGAGGCTGAAATGATAGACGGTGATGTAGTGTTTGGGTGCTTAACAGAGGAAGAAACAAGAAAAGATGCCTGGATAAATAGAGGCACACAACCAAAACCAACTCCCAGTGCAACCCACATTTCTAACTCCGCAGGTCTAGCTGCAGAAGGAGTTATTGAAAAAGAGCAGCACAGCTCGATCCTAACCCAACCCATCCAGCCAGAGGTTACTCTTTCAACCTCTGTGCCCACAAAAACCGGGGAATCCATTCCTAGGGAGTCTCCTCAAAGAGACTCACCTATTGTTCGTGATCAATCGCCCCAGATCACCCTAGAACACCCTACAGAGGAATTCGTTTCCTCTGCCACGCACACATTAGGACCAAAACTTCTTTCAGAGAGAAGTAGTGAGCATAGAGACGAAGAGACTCTAGACAAGTCTCCTAGTCAACAGAAGGACATTCTAATACCCACCTCTGGAGTGGATTTGGACACTGTTCTTCACAGAACTTCTGTAGAGATCGAAACTCAGGTTTCTTCTCGAGGATCAGAAGGAAATCCTTCCACCCCCATCGTACAAACAAGGGTGAACGAAGGTGTCCCAGGAACATGGACTCACTCTGGAGACAAATGTGTTCCTCCAGAGGTTACACAAGGAACACAAGTATCAAGGGATGAGTTCCAAACCCTTGTCACCTCTGTGAACCAAACAATGAAAGAGTTGCAAAGCTCTTTCAAATCCTTTATAGAGACAACATCTACGGCTATCCTGAATCTAAACACCAAAATGGACAATCTGTCCACAGAGGTAAAAACCGCCATCTCAGAGATGAAGTCTTCTGCTGAAACTACTGCCAAAGCTACAGCCACTTCTGCCGCTCAGGAATTCGGAACAACTGCAACTTCTGCTTTCAGGGACTCTGTCAAAAATTTCCTTGAACAAATGAATACGCAATCCAACAGAGCAGAGGGCATTACTCCTGCAGATTTACAGAATGCCCTATCACAAGTCCAAGCAGAGGCAATACGCAACACGACAATGATGCAACCAAAAGACTATATGACCAGAGCACAGCTTACAGAGCTCGGACAGAACGTCATTAACCAGGTCACAGAAGTCATTGTCTCCTTGACAACTGCAAATGCCAATTATGTCAAGGATTTCAGAAAGAGTGTCGGCAGAATGCGTTTCAAAATAGAAGCAGAACTTGCGACATTGATTGGCCTCTGCAATGATGTCTGTGAAAAGTTGATGGCAGCAGGAGCTGAATTACCGAAGAAGCCCAACACTTCTTGCAGAGCAGAGGATACTTCTGATAAAAGTCAGGATGATTCTGATGATGACCAACCTGGTCCATCAGATAATCCTGAGGGGGAGAATCTAAGGGAGAAAGCTACGAGCAGAGGAATACAAAGTGCACCAATCGTAGCAGAACCAATCAGCCAAGCCCCTCCAGAACAAACACAACAACAACAAACCCAAAAGACCACAGAGACAACACACATCTCTGTGGAATCATCTCCTGACGAAACCAAAATTCCAGAAACAGATCAGCAAACCACAGAGGCAACAACCGCCCCTGAGGTAATAATTTTGGAAGAAACAGATGAACAAACCACAGAGAAAACACCCACCTCTGTGGAAACACCCCAAACCATACCGAGAAGAAAGTCGATTGCCACCAAACCAATAAAAGCAACGACCTCTGCAACCTCTGCTTTTGACATTCTGAAAAAGATGCACAATACAATGACTGATCGAATGTCACAGAGAGAAGAAGAAAGGCACAGGTTCACACTAGCGTTCAAAATGGCAAGAAGATTCGACATACCTCAATCCACAGAAGAAGTCAACAAACAACCTCCAACAGAGGTTACAGAGCAACTCAAGCCAACAGAACCATCGCCACAAAAGTCCTCTAAATCACAAATGTTAAAACCCACAGAGGCAACCCCCATCAAGCCAACAGAAGTGCCAACCTCCAAACTTACAGAAGCAACAGTTTCTGCCCCGCCAAAAGCCAAAGATAAGGGCAAAGGAATACTGACAGAAGAGCCTAAGAAGAAAACATTGCCAAAGCCAACAGAGAAACTAATGAAGAGTGCGTTTGATGCCTTTCAAACCCCAAAGCCTGAAGAAGTTGACTGGGCACATGGACTTAAGCCTCTGTCAGACATTCCTCTAACTGGTAGAGCCGCAGAAGTTGTTCAACAGATGGAGAGTCTCAGAAGACAAGTACCACAACCTGGTCCAACATATGAAGAAATGGAAGAAGTGGTATACAAATACCTCTACAAACAATCCTATCAGACAAATCATCCAGTAGATCATGTGACAGATCCAAGGATCAGAGAAGAATTTGAGAACATCTTCACAAGGACAAAGCCAAGAACCAAAGCAGATGTCTTCTCAATCCACAAGATCAAAAAGGTGATCTTCTGCAGATTCTCCTTCACAAGAACCTATCCAAGGGTCAGGTACAATCTTTACAAAGTCAGAAGAGAGAACAATTCAGAATCTACCTTCGCTGATGCTGACCTAAGAAATATCAATCCTTATGATCTACCTGACCTTCTGCAATGGACAAAGGACAACTACAACACTGATCCAAACACCAGAGCCTATCAAGTGTTGAGAAAAGCGATGAGGGAAAAGCTTCTGCTCTACAGCATGATAGATTTTCAGCTAGGAAAGGATCTTGGTCTCAAACATCTAGATCTACGACCACCAGAAGATCGCTTCCCACCGGACGCCGTACCTAACTCAATCTTTACAGAACCAAGGTTTGGGTTAGTATTTCAAAACCCACTAGGCGAGGTCAAACGTTTTGTACCCATGGATTGTCAGAAGTACGCAACCAGTACTCTGAACAAATTCAGAGCAAGACTTGTAAAATACAGAGGTATAGAGAAAATGGATAGAGATGCTGCAGATACCTTCATCAGAGAGATAGACGCCACAATCCGCCTAAGAGAACTCTGCATCAGATTTTACAAAGAGATCAGAAGAGTCGGAAGAGACAACAGAAGCTACAACGATTTCAAAGATGCCAAAATCTGATTCTCAGACCTCCAATCTCTGCAAACAAAGTTAAAAAGTTCATCTTTCTTTGTACTCAAATGTAAAATGCCTCTGGCATATTTCTAAATGAAAGAAATTTCGAGGTATTGTTTAACCTCTATCTTATCTAACTTAGCCTAACTTAACTCAAGTTCAAATTTTTTATTTTTCACTACTTAGGGGGAGATTGTTAGCTTCAATCTTCCTAATCATAAAAGTATTTAGAAGTAGTGAAAAATAGGCTAAGTGAAGAAAGCCTCTTACAGAGGCTCTACCGGACTTACTGAGGGCTCAAGATCAAGAATCTACAGAAGCTAAAGAGGCTCGCTACAGAAGCTCTGTCATACGCACAAAGAAGACCAATATCTCGGAATCCGGTGAAGACTGCTCCACAGAGGACCAGACCACAAAACCTCTGTAACTCATTACAGAGCCTCTGTGGTCCTCACTGAAAGACTTGAAGATATTTATAATATCTTGCTACTGTTACAGGACCCGTTCATCAACTTGCATGGTAGCATACCCTGTCCAACGTCGACGTGTCAAACTCTGATTGGACTCAGTAGGGCTTAGTACATATTAGACGTCTGCTGCATTAAATGCAATACAACACGTCTTACTGTTCATGCCATTCTTGCAACTGTGCACGACATCCGATCAACTATTCATCAGTACCGTCTGAATAGTAGCATATGCTTTATGGTCCCCTTTAGAGTAGTATATAAGGAAGACTCATGTTGAGTTCTTCCTTAAGAATCATAAATCAATCTCATAAATCGACCATCATAAGAACACAAAAAGCTTATTCACCTTAAGAGTCATATCTGTTTTAAAGCTTTACTTACTATTTGTTCTAAATCTGTTCTTGATATATATATATTCAGTAAACCTTGAAGTAATTATATTCTGTTCACTGTTTATTTATATTCCATTCTAAATCTATCAAACATATATGTTAGTTCTTCAAAAACGCTTCCGCATCATACATTAAACTTGAACTAATAGAAATGATAATCTTGTTTAAGCAAAACGGGAACCAACAATTCTTACTAAACTTTTTGATTAAAAGATGCCATTGAGCACAAAATCAAAAGATGCCAATGTGCACAAAATGAAAAGATGCCAATGTGCACAAAATCAAAAGATGCCAATGAGCACACATCTCTTGACACATGGGGAAAATACAAAGCCGCGATAAACCTGTAAATTTGTGAAAATTCTGATTTTGGACAAATAGTGTGAGTAGAGCAAAGTATTCTTATATGTTTTAGAATTGCATATGCTTGAAGCTAATCATATTTCGCATGCTAGCACACCAAATAGATTTAATAAAGGGGTTGAAACTGAACATTTTTAACTTGATATGCAATGATGTATTGTTTTTGAATCCAAACACATGCATTTGATTTCATTTGATTGAAAAATCTGGTATACTTCTTTAAGTTGGATTTCTTTTGTAAAGCTTTCAAATGATCAAATGTTAGTAGTTATAAAATGTAGTTCAATTAATTTTATATTCTTTGTATAAATGTTTTCATTAATGCACTGTATTTGAAATGAATATCTTTAATGAAATATATGCATACTTTTATGGGGAGAAAACAAATTGCTCCAGAATTCTTATTTTGAGGGGGAGCAAGGTTATTCATTAAGGAGGAGATTGTTAGTGATACTCAGAGACGTGACTGAAATTGAAAAGGGTTTTTGATGATCATGATGCTCACTTTCATCAAAAAAAGGGGGAGAAATGTTTAATTTAATTTCATGTCGAAGACAATTCAAGGTAAAAGAGATGAAGATAGTTTTGAAGAAGATTGACTTTACATTGTGAAAGACAAAGATGTTTTCGAATCACTCATATATGGATTCAGATTGCTCATAGTTGAAGTTTTTGGATCATGTGAAGTCTGGAGTGTTTTTGAATATGGTTATCTTAGATCTGAGAGACTCGGATTGTGCTTACACCTAAATATTCAAAAATGTGAAGGCTTCGCATCCCTGTGTAGATTCAACTGTTTGAAGAGTGTCAAAGCTTCAACGTTCAAAGCGGTCAAAGTTAAAGTTTTGAAGATCAAGAGCTGAAGACTGCTACCATATTTTTTAAATCTTGAATCCAAAGGGGGAGAATGTTAGAGCATTATTGTATTCAAGATTTATTGTAAAGTCTTGTATAATGTCAAACATTGTAAAGTCAAAGTATTAGTCAAAATAGTCAAAGTCATGTAAAGTCAAACTAGCTTTAGTGTTTAAAGCTTTGTAATTAGGAGATATAAATAGGTTTTGTAAAGCTTAGTTTGTAAGTAAGTCTCAAGGAAGTCATTAGTTAATGATCTTAATTGTAATATTCTAGAGAGAGAAGTGAGAGCATTCTAGAGAGAGAAAGTGCTTAATTCCTATGTAATCTCTATTATGTTCAAGATCAATGGATGATTTGATGATTACCAAATAGATCTGGTGTTTACAATGAATATCATCAACATTCAAAACTATCGCAATCAACTACAATGACCTTCATAACTGTCTCAACTCGCTGAAAACGTACAAAACCCATAAATTGAAGATTTAAGCTATGTTTGATTCCATAATTTTGCAGATATGTTCAACACTACTAATCTAACATATCTATCACCCCAGATTTATCAAAATCATTAAATCATCATAACCCATTACTAAATATCCATAAAAACTAAAACTACATAAAATGGAGATTTATGTAATAAGAATACCTTTTAGTCTTTAGTTTAATTCCTCAACTCCAGCTGCAGTAATCTGATTTCTTCTTCTTTTCTTTCTTTGTTCTAACTCTCTCTCTCTCTCTCTCTCTCTCTTTTACGTAACACAACACACACACACAAAATTTAGACACCAAAAGTCTAAAATGAAGATGTGTCCCCCTTAAACGTCTTTCCTTCTTACAAGTACTGAGGTGATGACACATCTCACACAAATTTACCAAACAACCCTACAACTATCAACACTTGTCAAGTTTTACCCCTTCACTTATAAATTAAAATTAAAGTTTACCCCTTAATTTATAACTCCTTAAAACAATAACGTAACTTAATCAAGGATAAACTCTAAAATAAATTCATCACATAAACAATCATACCTTATCAAATAATTATACTCAAATTATTTAATAAACCCAAACATCATCTTTTATAAAAATCGAGATGTTACATTATGGCTGACTATGATTGGGCTGCCTCTGACAAAGAAGAATCATCTGACTCTGAAGATGATGATGAAGACAATCTATGTCTCATGGCCAAACTTGAAGATGAGGAAGAAAATTCTGACATTCCCTCTACTTTAACCTCTGCTACTAAGGTATCACCTTCCTTCTTTACCAATATTTTAAATATTGATGAAGCTAATAGTCTTCGAAAGATCGATCTCCTGACTAGAACTTTATAGAAGCCATGAATGGCAAAACTATTGTTGAAAATCAAAACCTTGATCTCGCTGAACATCTTAAAAACTGTCACCTTCAAATAGAAAATCTTTCTAAAGTTGAAGAAGATTTTAAAGATCAAGTTCACTTAAATCAGCTAGTCAAAATCGAGCGCGAAGAAGCTATCGCTGCATTAAAAGCTGAAAAAGCTAGTGTTGATGGATGCTATAATTCCTCAACAAATATCACTGAGATAATTAAGTCTCAGATTCCCCTGAGTGATAAACGTGGTCTTGGTTACAAAGCGGATACTCTAGAACCAACCACTGACCGTTCCATGCTTAAGTTTGGAATGTTCGTATCCTCTATCTCTGACACTTTCTCATCTCAGTGTTCCTCTTCTGTTAGAGCATTATTGTATTCAAGATTTATTGTAAAGTCTTGTAATTAGTCAAAGCTTATAAAGTCAAATGTAAAAGTCAAAGTCATGAAAAGTCAAAGTAGATTAGATTTAATGCTTTGTAATCCTAGGTATAAATAGGATTAATTAGCTTAGATGTAAAGTAAGTCTCAAGGAAGTCATTAGTTAATGATCTTAATTGTAATATTCTAGAGAGAGAAGTGAGAGCATTCTAGAGAGAGAAAGTGCATCAATCATATGTAATCTCTATTATGTTCAAGATCAATGAATGATTTGATGATTACCTAATAGAAACTGGTTTTATATTTGGTATCAGAGCTCAAACAGGAGATTCAAGTAGATCAAGATCCAAATTGAAGAATTTTTACACTGTTCATACAGATTTCGGACCATGCATGCTTTACTGTTCATCTGATCACTTTTTATTCAGACTTTGATTTTTGACTTCTTGGATCAATTCTTGGCATCACTGAACTCGGAATTGAAATCTGAACAACATTAACTCTTGGATTATCATCAAATACTGCAAAGAATCATCAGATTTGATCATTTCTTTGAAACTTTGTTAGAAAACCCTAATTCACTGTTTTGGACTTTAATTCGATTAAACTGATCGAATTAGAACTTGTGATTAAATAAGAAAGTGTGTGGATTTTGATTTCGAGCAAACTAGTACAAATTTCGTGATATTTGATCAAGAATTGAGAAAGTTATGGCTGAAATTGTGATTTTCGAGTTCGAAGTGAAGGTTTCGGATCATTCTTGAGGGTTTCGGACCATTCATACGTATTTCGCACCATTCAAGTTTTTCGAAGTATTCAAGTGAAGGTTTCAGATCGAATTTCGTCCGAAACCAAGGGGTTTTGAATCCTTCTTCGTCCGAAACCAAGGGTTTCGAATCCTTCTACGTCCGAAACCAAGGGGTTTCGAATTCTTCTACGTTCGAAACCAAGGGATTTCGAATCCTTCTACGTCCGAAACCAAGGGGTTTCGAATCCTTCTACGTTCGAAACCAAGGGATTTCGAATCCTTCTACGTCCGAAACCAAGGGGTTTCGAATCCTTCTACGTTTGAAACCAAGGGATTTCGAATCCTTCTTCGTCCGAAACCTTCTTCGTCCGAAACCAAGGGGTTTCGAATCCTTATACGTTCGAAACCAAGGGATTTCGAATCCTTCTACGTCCGAAACCAAGGGGTTTCGAATCCTTCTACATTCGAAACCAAGGGATTTCGAATCCTTCTTCGTCCGAAACCAAGGGTTTCGAATCCTTCAGCGTTCGAAACCAAGGGTTTCGAATCCTTCAGCGTCCGAATTCATTGGTTTCGAATCCTTATACATTCGAATTCTTGTTGATTAAAAAAAATAGTATTTTGAGAAAAAAAATTATCCCGAATTTTTTTCTACAGTGTATTTCATACACTATCTGCTAGATCTTCTGAACGATCAATTTCTAGCAATTTTAAAATGAGTTTGAAGCAAAGGATTATAGAGGAGATTCCTCCAACTCCTCAAATTTTTGTTAACTCAAATAATGAAAGTTTGAAACAATATATTGCTAAAGATGTTGCTTCAAGTCGTTCATTTTCTGATTTAAATAAAGCATTGGAGGAAGAAAATGTTGAGCTAAAGAGACAGATTTTAGACTTTTCTTCTTCAAATGCTAAACTTACTAGAAGAATTACTGATCTTGAAGTATATATTGCAGGTCTTGAAACAAAGAAATACAAAGATAACTCAAGTCTGCACGATCAAATCGAGAAACTTCAAGAGAAAGTAACAACTCTTCAAAAAGAAAATGCTGATCTGAAGAGCATTGAAGACAAGATAGAGAAGATTATTAAAGAAAAGGAAGTAATTGAACTTAATTGTATAAAACTTTCAAAACAAGTTTCTGACTTTGAGAAAGTTTTATTTTTTGAAAAAGAGAAGCTCGAAAAAGAAAGAGCTATTTTTGACACTTAACGAAAATCATTAGAGATCAAAAGTTCTGAACTTTCCTTGAAAATCTCTGATTTAGAAAATCTTTTGGAAAAGGAAAGAAAGGATTTTGCGGAAAAGAAAAATCTCTTTGAAAAGGAAACTAAAGTCCTTAAAAAGAAAAATATGGAAATTTTCAAAGAGATAACTGATAAAAGAAAATTCTTGGAAAAAGATTTTGAATCAGAACGCGAATATTTTGAAAATGCGATTCTTAATCTTACCAAAAGGTTATCTGGTTTATCAGCTGATATTATGAAGGATCAATTGATCAAATCTGATCTCCAAAAGAAATTTGATCTAACTTTTAAAGAGAAGAATGTTTTGATAAACAATGTTAAGGAACTTGAAGACGTCATCTTTAAACTTGATGTCTCAAAACAGACTAGTCTTGATACTATCTTTCAGACTCCATTTGTTAATACAAATGACACTGAATGTTCTTTTAAAACTGCTTCAAGTTCAAGTTTTAAAAACATTCCTTCCAAACAATTTAATAGATCAACTGATTTCTCAAAAGATCTGATTCGTTCAACAAATCTCTTCTATAATTCTACGTTTGATAAATCAGATAATAAAATAAATGTGCCTAAAGTTAATACTTCCAATCCTGAGAAAGTTCCAGTCTTCAAGAAGGTGAAGATGGAATGGAGAGTCAAAGGCACAACAGTTCCAAAGAAAGATGTGCCAAAATCATTTGTCTCCACAACAAATGCCAAAAAGAACAATGCGCCGAAAGGTAAATCTTTTGTTCAACCTAATCCTATTCATTCTGTAAATCATCTAATTAGGTTGGCACATAAGAAAATTTGTTGTTCCTACTGTGGTTCAAATGATTTTGTGCATAAAAATCATACTTCTTATTGGTACGGTACTTACAGTATTCCTTTTAAGAAATCTACACCTAACACACTAGGACCCAAGTGCCGTTGGGTACCAAAATCTGCTTAATCTGTTTTGTAGGTTCATCATGTGTTGTGCTGATTTGGAAATATATATACCACACACATGACTGAAAACAGAAGAGAAGCGGTAATTTTTTTAAGAAGAGTACTTGTGCCATTAAGGGAGAGCAAAATTATTGGTTTCTGAATACATCAGTTCAGGACCCGTGCTTCAACGTTTTAGGTTTTTGAACATATCAGTTCAAAACCCGTTCTTCAACGACTATGGCTTCTGAACAATTCAGTTCAGGACCCCTATTTCAAAGTCTAAGACTTCTAAACAAATCAATTTAGAACTCATACTTCTCAGGTGATATCCTTAACTGTTACATCTTTCTGTTTCAAGGAACAAGTGGTGAAAGGTAACATTGATTATATTTTATTTCAACTGCTTTGAAAGTTTGAAACTTCACAAATTTAATTCAATAAGATGATTTTTTTTAATTTTTCACTCAATGAATAAAATGTGTATCAAAGGTGATGTTACAAGTATTTTTGTATTATCTGAGTTATATTTGTTTCATCTTTCACTTCTGAAATAAATCGAAAGGTCAGCAAAACATGAATGAAATTATGCTGAATGCTCGAAATTATGTAAATCAGGACTTATATAGAATATAATGCTCAAAAAGCCTAGATGTCTGAATGATGGATGAAAACGAAAATATGGGGGAAGCACTGTGTTTTAGAACCAAGTGATTGAGAGGCAATAAAAAAAAATTATACATATACATATATATAATAAAATCATTTAATTTGAAAGTTTGTACCTGTGGCCTATCTGGTTTGGGAGATTAAGTCCTAAGGGGTGCTAGACACCTAGCCCCTAAGACCAACTAGTCTGGGATCGGCTGACCCAAATCCTGCTAGAGAACCATATAGAAAGCCATGTTCTACTGGTACAAATGGGTTTAAGGTATATCGATGTGGCCTTTCTGGTTTGGGAAAGTAAGTTCCAAGGGGTGCTCGACACCTAGCCCCTAAGGCCAACTGGTCTGGGATTGGCTGGCTCAAATCCTGCTATAGAACCAGATAGAAAGTCATGTTTACGGTGTATCTTATTCTTACTAAACTCTTTGATTACAAGATGCCAATGTGCACAAAGTATAAGATGCCAATGAGCACAAAATCAAAAGATGCCAATGTACACAAAATCAAAAGATGCCAATGTACACAAAATCAAAAGATGCCAATGAGCACACATCTCTTGAAACTTGGGGAAAATACAAAGTCGCGATAAACCCTTAAATTTGTGAAAATCCTGATTTTGGACAAATAGTGTGAATAATAGCAAAGTATTCTTATATGTTTCAGAACTGCATATGCTTGAAGCTGATCATATTTCGCATGTTAGCACACCAAATAGATTTAATAAAGGGGTTGAAACTGGAAGTTTGTAACTTGATATGCAATGATGTCTTGTTTTTGAATCCAAAAATATGCATTTGATTTCATTTAATTGAAATATTTGTTAAATTTCATTAAGTTGGATTTCTTTTGTAAAGCTTTCAAATGATCAAATGTTAGTTGTTATAAAATGTAGTTCAATGAATTTTATTTTTCCTTGTATAAATGTTTTCATTAAAGCTATGCATTTGAAATGAATTTTTTTCAATGAAATATATGCATACTTTCAGGGGGAGAAAACAAATTGCTCCAGAATTCTTATTTTGAGGGGGAGCAAGGTTATCCACTAAGGAGGAGATTGTTAGTAATACTAAGAGACGCGACTGAAATTGAAGAAGGTTTTCGATGATAATGATACTCACTTTCATCGAAAAAGGGGGAGAAATGTTTAATTCAATTTCACGTCAAAGAGCTTTCAAGTCAAAGATTCGTGAACAAAGACTGAAGATCAGGGGGAGAAGGATCATGTGAAGTCCAAATTTTGCTGAATTTGGTTATCTTAGTTCTGAGTGGTTCTCGGAATGCGCTTACACCTAAAAGTTCAACAATATATATGATTTTGCATCCTTCTTGGTCCGATATCTGATGGTTTCGTATCCTTCTTGTTCCAAATTTGTCAAAGGCTGATAAAGTTGCAAAGATCTGTTTTTCATATACATGACTTAAAGATGGTTTGACAAAGTGTCTGTTGGAGAAGATTGACTTTGCATAGAGCTGAAGACTGTTGTCATATTTTTTTAAATCTTGAATCCAAAGGGGGAGATTGTTAGAGCATTGTTGTATTCAAGATTTACTGTAAAGTCAATGTACTATATGAGTCTATGCAGTATTGTGAATGCCTTTATACCTTGTATGTTATGGGTATAAATAGGCTTGTCTAGTTCATTAGCTAAAAACAATCCATAACACTTTTTAGCTAATGAACTAGACAAGCCTATTTATACCCATAACATACAAGGTATAAAGGCATTCACAATACTACATAGACTCATACAGTACATTGACTTTACAGTAAATCTTGAATACAACAATGCTCTAACATCTTCTAAACCGCCTATCCCTGAGGAAATCTCTACCTTAACTTCTAAAGGTAAAGAAAAAGTTGTTTATCCAAAACCTACCTCAATCTTTAAAAATAAAGGTAAAGGAATTGCTTTTAACCAAAACCCTCAGAAGGGTACCTCTGTACCAAAGCTGAATGCTTCTAAAGCTTCAGTGACCTGTCCCTCTGGTTCAAAGAATAAGATCCCTGGATTTATTCAGCGTGGATCTATTCAGCGATCTACTCCTAGAATCAAAGTGGAAATTATTGGTAAGAAATCCGAAGAACTGAATGTTCCTCCCATTTCAAAAGCCAATAGCTTACTTGGTGCTGGTCCTTCAACTTCAAAATCAAAAGCTCAGCATGTAAATGGTCCTAGAACTACTTTTAGTTATAGGAAATGTTATCACTGTGGTTAAGAAATTAACCCAAGCTGAAAAGATAGCTAAGGTGAAGATCATTGCCCCCAAGGAAAAGAAGACCACTGAGGTTAAGAAATTAACCAAAGTGAAGACTGACAAAGCAGAATCTTCAAATGCTGCGAAGACTGCTGAACCTTCCACCTCCTCTTCTACCCCCACTAACAAGTGTGTACACATGGTTAAGTGGGTACCCAAGACAAACTAATCTTCCTTCGTAATGCAGGTTAAGAAGGGTATCTGGTATCTCGATAGCGGATGCTCTAGACACATGACTGGTATGAAGAACCTGCTTACTGAGTACAAAGAAGAGAAGGGTCCCTCTGTAACTTTCGGTGGAAATGGAAAAAGAGATACCCGAGGGTTTGGTGTACTCTCTAATGGTACAACAACCTTCAGAAGAGTCGCATATGTTGAAGGGCTGAAGCATAATCTTCTAAGCATCAGTAAGCTTTGCGACAAGGATAACAAAGTAATCTTTACTAAGGAATCCTGCTTTGTCGCTGACAAAAAGGAGAAGATAGCTTTCAGCGGTTATCGTTTGGAAAATGTTTATGTAATAAACATGGACTCAACAACCACTGAGAACTCCTATTTCTTCTCAAAAGCCTCATCTGATGTCAACTGGCTATGGCATAAGAGGCTCTCTCATCTCAACTTCAAGACACTGAACACTCTTTCTTCAAAAGAGTTAGTCACTGGTCTACCTCAGCACTCATACGCCAAAGAATCCTTATATTCAGCGTGTGAGAAAGGCAAGCAGACCAAAGTAAGCTTTAAGTCAAAGCAAGTTTCCTCAGTGTCATCTCCTCTACAACTTCTCCATATGGATTTGTTTGGCCCTGTTAACAAACAATCCATCGCTGGAAAGAAATATACAATGGTCATAGTTGATGAATTCTCTCGATATACATGGGTTATGTTTCTCCGTTCTAAGAGTGACACCCCTGAAGAACTCATTACCTTTGTCAGGAAGATGGAAACCCTGAACAACTTGACCGTTCGCTCAATAAGGATGGATCATGGGACTGAATTCAAAAACAGTTCTCTTGATTCCTTCTTTGAGAGTAAGGGTATTTCTCACAACTTTTCTTCAGTGAGAACACCGCAACAAAATGGAGTCGCTGAAAGAAGAAATAGCACTATTATTGAAGCTGCACGTTCAATGCTCAGCGATTCTCACCTGCCTACTCAGTTTTGGGCAGAAGCTGTCAACACTGCTTGTTTTACGCAAAACAGGTCGATGATAGTCAAAAGATTTAATAAAATAGCCTATGAACTTTTTCATGGGAGAAAGCCTTCAATTAGCTTTCTTCACATCTTTGGTTGTCAGTGTTTCATACTGAACAACAGAGATGCCCTTTGAAAGTTTGATCCTAAGGCTGATGATGGAATCTTTCTTGGATACTCCTCAGTCTCCAAAGCCTTCAGAGTCTTCAATCGAAGAAGACAAACTGTAGAAGAAACTATTCACGTCACATTTGACGAATCCCGTTCAGCGAATTCTTGACCTTCTACTGATACTGAAGAACTGAATCAATGGATGTTTTATCATCTTGGTGATCCAGAAGATATTCCCACTCCTCATACTCATACCGTTGAAGATGATGGTCCTACTATCATCCCAAACATGCAGAATAGTGAAGCTGAAACTTCATGGGTCTCAGCTGTTCCTCTAAACACTATGCCTGCTTCTAAACCAAATGTATTAAACATTCCATCTACTTCTCAGCAATCAGTAAATGAGATAACATCTGCACCCACTCCTCTCTTGGTTGATATTCCAGAAGTTGCTGAAGCTTCATCTTCAGCTCCTCCTGTTCAATTTTAGTCAGCGATTCATGCTCCGGCTCAACGATGGACTGTAAATCACCCAATTGATCACATCCTTGGTGATCCAAACGCTGGTGTTTAGACTCGACAAAGTGCAGGTAATATTTGTTTATTTGTTAACTTTATTTCTCTGATTGAACCAAAGAAAATAGATGATGCCCTCAAAGATCCAAAATGGGTCAGCGCTATGCAAGAAGAGCTGACTGAATTCGACAGAAACAAAGTTTGGAATCTTGTTCGAAGACCAACTGACAAGACAGTGATAGGCACTAAATGGGTCTATCGAACCAAATTAGACGAACATGGAACTGTAACCCGAAACAAGGCTCGACTTGTTGCTCAGGGATACAGACAAGAGGAAGACATAGATTATGACAAAACATTTGCCCCAGCGGCTAGACTAGAATCTATTCATCTATTCTTAGCATACGCTATACACAAAGACTTTAAAGTATATCAAATGGATGTTAAGTCGACATTTCTCAATGGAAAGCTGAATGAAGAAGTCTATGTCGAACAACCTCCAGGATTCTCAGATCCTAAGCGTCCAGGTTATGTTTATAAACTGGATAAGGCACTTTATGGCTTAAAGCAAGCTCCATGTGCATGGTATGACACTCTATCCTCTTATCTCCTAATTGAAAATTTTGAGCGAGGTAAAATCGACAAAAACTCTATTTTTTAGAATAGAAAAAGGTCATATCATTCTTGTTCAGATATATGTTGATGACATTATATTTGGTTCTACTAACCCTGATCTTTGTACTCGTTTCTCTGAAAGGATGAAAGAAGAGTATAAAATGAGCATGATGGGTGAGCTAACATATTTCCTTGGTCTTCAGATAAAACAGAATGAAAAAGGAACTTTCATTAATCAGGGAAAGTATGTTAAAGATATGCTGAAGAAATTCGATTTAACTCAGAGTTCAGCTATGAAAACCCCTATGGCACCACCGATGACACTAAACAAGGATTCAAATGGAATACCTGTTAATGTCACACTGTACCTTGGGATGATCGGCTCTCTCTTGTATCTTACAGCTAGCCGACCCGATATTATGTACGCAACCTGTTTGTGTGCACGATATCAAGCTGAACCTAAGGAATCTCATATGATCGCTGTAAAGCGAATCTTTCGTTACTTTAAGGGTACTATGAACCTAGGTCTTTGGTATCCCAAAGATTCAGGGTTTGATCTAATCGCCTATTCAGATAGTGATTTTACAGGTTGCAAATTGGATAGGAAAAGCACCACAGGAGGCTGTCAGCTCCTGGGTGGAAAGCTGGTGAGTTGGACAAGTAAAAAGCAAAACTCAGTGTCCACCTCAACTGCTGAAGCTGAGTATGTAGCCGCTGGAAGCTGTTGTTCTCTTGTCTTGTGGATGAGAAATCAACTACTAGACTATGACCTTCAGCTCTCGAAAATTCCAATCTATTGCGACAGCACAAGTGCCATTGCTATAGCCAACAATCCAGTACTACACTCAAAGACCAAACATATCGAAATCAGGTATCATTTTATCAGAAATCATGTGATGAATGGTGATATAGAACTTCATTTTATTCCAACTGACTATCAGTTAGCTGATCTGTTCACCAAACCTCTTGACAAGAAAAGATTTAACTTTCTCATCAGCGAGCTTGGAATGCTGTACTTTGAAGAGTAAAATCTTCAGTAGTTCACATTTGATCAACGATAGAATAAAACAATTATATAACCTATTCTATCATTCTCTCTCTGAACAAAGTTGATTCGCTGATATCAAGGTATGTCTCTCTCTTTACTCGCTGACATTCACATGTAAATGCAAGATTTCAAAACAAATCACATCGCTGAATATCTCTTCCTTAACAGTGATACATTGAAATTTCTTAAACTAACACTGATATTTCTATTCAGTGCTTCATATTTTTCAAAATAGTCCCCGAGCTTTCAAAACCTCAGAGACATCCTAAAATATGAAAGGACGTTTGTGACATCATCACAACGGATAAACCCTGGCACGTTCTTTTTCTGACACACGTTTGCACGTTTCGTTTACCATCCAGTCAAATGCAAACACGTGTCCGTGTCATGATGAAAAACTTTCCCGCTCGAATATTTCTCTTTCTCAAATCTCACTATATAAACTATTTCAAGTTTATATTTTTTCTTTACGCGAACTTCTTCTCCAAACAAGAAAAGATTTACTGTTTCTTATTTCCAGAAATCTATTCATCTTCTTCTTCGATTACCAGGTTAATATTCTCATTATTTACCTATTTTAACTTGTTTCTGATCTTCTTGTTGCTTTTAACAGATCAAACAAAAGAAACCTTTTCTAAAATGAAATAATTTCTTTCATGGTTTTATGAACACAATCTTTTCATGGTTGTTCTTCAAGTTTAAAACTCAAAATCTTAAACTTGTTCTTCATTCGTTTTTTTCCAGAATCCTTATCTAAAGGAAAATGGAAAACAAGACTTTTACTGGGTTTGCTTTTCTTTTTCAAAAAACAAGAAAACCCTAATCTTCATTAAGACATTTCTGTCTGAATGCAATGGACAAAATTCGAAAACATCTTATTGGAAAATCTTTCACATTAAGACTACTCTTTATCTGTATTCATGGTTGATATGTTAAACAGAAATGGCATCTTCTACTCCTGCTCATACCGCTGAGAAAACCACTGCTGCAAAGAAACTGAATCTCATCAATGCTCCTCAGGTCAAGTTCAAGCTTGAGGAAGTCGATTTGACAAAATCGAACAACCTCCATGCGCTTTTCGAGTTTCCTCCTCGAAAGCAAGTCACACATCTGGACGATGCTGTGAATTACCTCAAAACATGTTGTTTATCTATAGCCCTGACTATTACACCCCCTGCTCATCAATTCCTACTATCTCAGTTCTGGTATGCTGCCAGAAGAGCTCAGGTACCCTATGCCAAAGACCCAACGAAGATCGTTTACTCCATTCTGTGTGACACCAAATTTGGCACCACCAAAATCAACCCTACCATTATCAGGAAAGCACTGAGTCTTCCTACCTCTACCAAAGAAAACCGCTTTGTCCCTCTCCCAAACCACAAAAACCATGCTGATAAGGAAGCTATCACTGCATTCTTCGATGCAATGGGTTACGCATGGGACACTGAAAGGGACAAGAAGCCTGAGAAGAAACTGACTTTGATCAAGAAGTCCAAAATGCCCAGCGAGATGAACTTCATCTTCGCACATCTAATAAGCTGCATGACAGCGAGGAGTGGCTCTTCTGATCAAGCTGCTCAACCTCAGCAAGCAATGGGCTATGCATTGCTGAAAGGTCTAAATGTTGACTGGGCCTCAATCATCTACGACGACCTTGCGTTCAGAGTAGATATGGCTGAAAGACATTCATGGGTTCCTTATCCCAGATTCATCAGCGCCATCTTTCAACTTGGACTTGGGGACAAATACCCAAAAGAGGGTGATCTGAGACTCTCTCAGGTTGGCCCTAAGGTGCTCGACTTCAAGCCGCTGGAAAACGAGGTACGTCTTTCTACTATCTTATCTCTTCTCAATCCTCCTTCTTCTACTTCCGCAGCTCCTTCAGTGGAAATCCCCACCGCTGATACCCATGCTGCACCCTCCACTCCTTCTCGAAAAAGGAAACACTCATCTTCCTAATTTGGTTTCAAAAGAATCAAGAAAACCAAGGAGTAACCCCCCAGTATTCACACGCTGAAGACTCCACAGCTCATCTTGAAGAGCTGATGGAAAGTTCCATGGTACGCTCTGCCACCGTTGATCAAGCCAGCCCTTCCATCACAACTTCAGCGTCTATAAACGCTGAAGTTATAAACTTGGAAATGAACACACCTCCTACAGCCTCTCTACAGACTGACGTGATTGTCAGCGGATCCAACGCTGAACCTCGCACCCAACCATCATTCTCATCCCTCATTCCTCCTACTCAATCTTTGGTCTCTCCACCAATTTTCCCAACTTTCTCAGGGACACCCTTCATCGTACATGACTCAGCTGCAGACACTCTAAATACAATGATGGATGCAAACTTAGGATCTGCAGGCACCTTCATGCACCAAGGTACTCTTGAAGGCGACATGGAATATCATTCAGGACACAAAGGGTTCGACAACTTCACCAAACCGCCTGCAGGTATACACACAATCCAAAACACTCCTCTATCTCTACCCCAAACTTCTGAGCTTTCCTCTGTTCATAAGTTATTAACTGTTTCAGGTCCTAATTTGAGGGATATCAACACCTCCCTGAAGGCCCTGGAAACAAAGGTGGAAAATTACAACACCATTCTCTCCACGAACTCTTCAGCGGTTAGAGACGCTGAAGAGAAACTCAAAAAGTTGACCGAGATCTTTGATACGAAAGCCTCCAAAACTGATCTGGAGAAGGTGGATGGTAGCATTGCTTAATTTTCTACCACCCTCGCTGACAATTCAACCGCCACCACCTCTCTTTCAACAAACTTCACCACTCTGTCCAATGAAGTCACATCATTGAAGACAGAGGTTGGTTCTCTTAAGGGTGAAGTCTCCACGATCAAGGCTGAGGGCTCCGCCATCAAAGAAATATTCAGAAAGTACTCGATCGCCTGAACGCCCCAACTTCTCATTTTACTCAGGTCAATCGAGAAGCTCTTCAAAAGATCAATCCTGCTATAACTGGCCTGGAAGTCAGATTAACAAAGATTGAGAACTGTGTTGGGATCTCTGGCCTGGAAGACAGAGACCAAATACATACTGCTGCTGCTGAACAATCTGTTACCTCCCTCAACCATAATGTGGAAGAGGGGGAGAAGACTAAAGAAGACCTTCCCCATAATACTGAGGGGGAGGGTATTGAAACTGCTGTTGCTGCTACTTCAACTTCACAACCTCAGGGAGTTGAAAACCCTGAGGAAACCGAGAAACCTCCCTCTGTATCTGAGGGGGAGCAACTCGATGAGCAACTTAAGGAAGATGCTGCTGACGTGACCGAACCTTATGCTGAAGAGGTCGACTCTGAAGAAGAAGCTGAAGACGATGAACCTGTCGACATCTCTGATGAAGAACCATCATCATCCCCCAAAGATGATGATGACGACGACTTCTTCTACGTCCAACCTGTTGCAAAAGCCCCAGCTCAAAAAGGGATCGATATGAAAGAACCTTCAGGGGAGCGGACCAAGACAAAGCCTGCAGCGTCTGAAGCTGACAAAGGCAAAAACAAAGGCCTCGCTGAAGAAGGCAATCTGACGATCTTGCTTCAAAAGCCAGTTTGTCAGGTACACTACCTTCTATTCCCTTACATTGCGTCCCTCCTCTATCCCTTCTCAATCTCAATCCTTCTATCCTTAAAACCTCTATACACTTAACCATCTTCTTTTCTCTTTCTTCCCAACTTTTCTTACTTAAACAATCGTTGTGTTTCAGCTAGTCCTCTCCCCTGTTTGAGGATCCCGCTGAAGCTCCTACGACTACAGCAGAAATAATCCCAGCCACAAGAGCTGAAGTAATAATCCCAGTCTTGGATTTAACCACTGAGAATGATGAACCTGAAGAACAACTGCTCTCTCACAAAAACAGACCCTCCTTGGCTCCTCAAAAGCTAAGTGAAGAGGATCAAGAAAAGAGAGATGCAATGATCAAACAGCTTGAAGATCAGCGAATCATTCTTCCTCGTGACAAAATCCCTGCTCCCACAAAGTTCAGGATATCAAGGAAAGAATACGAGGATCATCTAAGAGCTGAAAGATTACTCGCCGAAAAGAAGAAAGTTGAAGAAAAAGATAAGGCTCTCGCCATCCAACTTGTCCAACAATCGGTGAAAGACCCCGCGCTGAAAAGAACTCCCAATGATGTCCAACGTCAGCTAAGGTATCTAATTCGACTTTGGAATGGTGTAAATAAATGCTGAACTATCGATCTCGACCATCCAAATTCATCAAGGTAAATATCAGAGGAAAAACGTTTGTAGACGTTCCTGTTGTTGAAGTTGACGTATTCAGAGAAGAGAACACCAAACAAACCTTCTACGCTACTTCATTAGAGAAGTTTGGTTTCTCTGAATGGTTGGAAGTGAAATTAGCCATTCAGCGATCCCGCTCAAAGTTCAAGAGCCATGTCGAGAAAATTTTAAATTCTCAGATCGACTTGGTTTCTTCTGCTGTGGATATTCCTCCTTCTACTATTCTGCCACCTCAACAAGGAAGGGCCTCTGCAAAGAAAAAGAAAACCTCGGACTCAGGTCCTCCTATTCGGAATGAAACAGGTATAGGTTTCACACGTGAAGAAGTACTTGGTCGTGACCCTGACCTCTCAGTACTTGACACCTCCCTGCCTCCTGGTGAAACTTTCATCCCTGGAAAAGTCATAAGTGAACTCTATGGCATCTTCTTTCTAGACTGCTTTGGAAATCAACACTTTCAACTCATATTTGAGCTTCCAATCACTCCCATCGAACAACTCAGAGACCTAATACACTAGTGTGAAGTCAGACGCGACATTCAAGCATGTCACCTCAAGCCCCTGATCTTTGAAGAAGCAAAGAACAAAAAGGATCAAGGTGTAACGGTCCTTGACTAGATGATTCCCACATCAAAGAGCCTTGATGAACTTCTCATTAAGGAATAACCTTTTGACGAATAGGATCGCCTTGTAATTCTTTCTATCCTTATCTGTCTACATCTTCTGTACTTGTAATTTTATTTGTTGTACTTGTAATTTTTCCACTTCCCTCAGTAATCTTTACGAAGTTTAAAGAAAAATTTCAGCGAATGTACTTTATTCCATCAGTACTGAAAAGATCCCAGAAAACAGTAAAAGGGACAAATGTTTTATGAGTTCTTTTTATCCTTATGTTTTCATTAAATAGCAATTTTCTCTGTTGCTATGTCATAATAAAATAGGGGGAGATTGTTGATCCAAACCCTCAGTGATTTGATAATGATCCTCTCTTAAACACTTAGTGAAAATTGTAAGTAAACAATATGTATTAGAGTTTCACTATCGCTGATAAGTACTAAGACTTTACAGTACCGCTGATAGGAACTCTCACTCTTTAGATTAGATATTTAGCGAACACTGTTCATCATCATATAGCTCTGAGCCTGTTCAGTCTATGAGATGATCGCTGATAAGTTAGTTGTTTACTTATGATCCCTGAAGACAAGTTTCACATCAACATATGTTCTACGCTGAAGTCGAAGATCAAGCTCAAGAACCAGCGACAAGTCTACTCATGAACTGATGTGGATATCAGCGAAGCAAGACCTGTCCATTCAACGTGAAGTATCAAGTAGAAGACTTCAGCAATCACTGAACTTTATCATTCGCTGATAAAGATCTGACTCAACGAAAGCTGATCATGAAGTCTCCCTGCATGTTACTATTGTCTTACCTCCCTTGCACGTCTCCGTACGAACTGTCAGAACGGACATCCCTTGCTATGAGGAATCGCCAGAAGACTCTTCTCAGCAGACAAGGCCACAGAGCCTCTGTCATACATGACAGAGCCTCTGTGGTATAAAGACTAAAGATCTATACAAGGACAATCGTGCTTCTCACGATTTATGCTGTACGAAGATTCTGAAGATCATCCGTACAAGGCGTGACTTGACAACTCCACGTGTCAAACTCTGATGGGTTTCAGCCTTAGCAGAAGTCGGCGCATTTAATTAACGTTGTGCTAACAACAGTACCAGAATAGTGTTTTAGTACCTTCAGTCCTTGTTGTCTATAACTTGTCCCCTTTAGAAGTAGTATAAATAGAAGACTCATGTTGAGTTCTTCTATTAATCTTTGCACAACACACACAACATTAGAACATAATTCTTGTTATATCATCGGTGTTCTTGGTGTTCTATTTATATCAATAAACAGTGGGTTATTGAGATAGAACTTGTGTTATTTACACTTCACGTATTTGATATTGTGTGTTCTTCTACCTTATTATATCTTTTAGTTCGTGAAAAACGCTTCCACACTAAATCTTGTTTGAACTATTAGATAGAATCATCATTGTTAAGCAAAAAAGGAACCAACAATTGGTATCAGAGCCATCCTTGATTTTCTATATCAAGTGATCCTCTCTTGCTATGATTTTTGGTAGAAACCTGGAGTAATTTTAACCTGTTCTTCACTTATTTCAAAACAGCCTAGGTTTTTCTGCCATTCTCGACCTGTTCGACTTTGGTAAACTTAAAGTCTGTTACTTCTATTAAATCTCCATTTTAGTGCATTGTTCAAAGTTTCTAAGTTTATAAACACCATTCGAAACATACACTTCATCTTCTGAAAGTTTACTGTTCATACCCTATTTTCTGGATTTCTCAACCTCCTTCAAAATGACAAACACAAACAACTTCTTCACCGCTGGTACTTTAACCAAGCCACCCACACTACTCAGAGATGAGTACCCTAAGTGGAAGATACGAATGATTCACTTCTTCGAGGGTACTGACAAAGAACTCGTCTACTATATCAACAACCCTCCTTTCGTACCAATGATCACAGTACCCCGTGTACCTGCCACATACGACACTCCAGAAATCCCTGAGCACGAGAAACCAAAGACCAAGGACAACTGGTCAGACCCTGATTGGGCAAAATATGAATTTGCTCAGAAGACTAAGAGACTTCTGATTATGGCCATCCCAAATGACCTCTTCCAATCCCTAGATGCGTGTGAATCTGCATACGATCTGTGGAAGGAACTGGAAAAACAACTGGAGGGTGGGGCCAAAACTCAGAAGAACCGCAGAGCCCAATGCATCAACGAGTACTACGCATTCAAAGCTCTGCCGACAAAATCTCTACAGTCAACATATGATCGGTTCAACTCTCTAATCAACAAGGACAAGAAGTTCGGAATCCGCAGAACTTCTGAGGAGAACAATGTCATGTTCCTAAAGAGTCTCAATGAAGAATGGCTCCAGTTGTCTATGTCTCTGCAAACAAACCAGGACTTAGACTCCTGGACTCTGTCAAATCTCTATGGAACGTTGGCAGCCCAAGAGCCTCAGATTGCACAAGCAAAAGCTCAAATCAGTGCACCTCTTGTGCTGGTTGGTAAGGCTACAGAAGCTAAAGAAAAGCCGAAGAAGGAGAAAGCTGTGGAAAAAAAGAAGGAGAAGAAGAAGAAGATCTTGATCGTTGATAGTGAAGGGGAGGAGGTGGTGGAAGAAGAGGAGGCAACTATGGCATCTATAGCTAAATCGTTAGCTCTTTTAACAAGGGAATTCAGCAGAGGATATCAAAAGAAGTCTGGTAATGAACGCTACGGAAGAGAAGGGTCAAATGACAAGAACGACAGAGGTCTCGACCAACAGAGGTCGAATGACAGGAATGATAGAGGTGGTGACCGACAGTGGTCAGACGACAAAGCTGGCAACGCTCCACAGAACCAAGGATGTTACAATTTTGATAAGCCAGGCCACTATGCCAATGAATGCAGGAGCAAATCAAACCGCCCTCAGAGGGATTCTGCTTTCTACAAAAAGAAAGCAGAATATTATGCTCAGAAGTCACTTATGGTGAATCAAGAAAACTGGCAGTCAGATACATCCTCTGACGAAGGAGAAAAGAAGAACGCCTTGTTCTGTGGCATGGCAGAGGTCAGCTCCGACTCCGATAGTGAGGTATCTACTTCTGACTCATACTCTAAAAAGACCTGCGACCGTGTTCAGAAGAAGCTTACCTTCATTGAGAGAGAAGCTAGGCTTCTCACTCAAGAAAAGGCTAAAATCTTTCAAGAAAAGGAAGAAATTGAAACAAACTGGAACAAACACCTAAATCATTTGAAAGAAAAAATTTCTGAACTTAATTTAGCCTTAAAAGCAAAATATAAAGAACTTATGGACGTTGAGAGCGACAAAATGAATATCCTAACTCTTAAAAATTATTTTCAAAAGGAAAGAGAAGTCCTCTGTCAAGATTTACTCAGAAGAGATCTTTTAATTAAGAAATATCAAGATGCACAGAAGGTGTACGAGAAAATTATTACATAAATAGGGAGAAGGGGAATTGGCTTCTGTGATATAGATCCATACACCGGAAACAAAAGAAACAAGTCTCTGCCCTCTCTATTTCATATTGGAAGTACAAGAAAACCTGGATTTCTAAACTTACTCTCTGTGAGCAAAAGGCGAAAAGTCTCTGGGGAACCTCACCAGAGGAAACCTCTGAAGATGATAAATGTGTGGTTTGAAAACACATATTTGTCACCTTCAATCTCTGTCAAAAGAGAATCCAAACCTAAGAAATATCTGAAAACTCGAGATCAGATAGGTATCTTCAAGTTTGGTGACCCCGAGACTCAAACACAGGTTGCCTTTGTCAGCATGATAAACTCTGAAAAGAAATTATCAGCAGAGGCACCTGATTTCAAGTCTAACGTTTCAGAAGAAAAACTTAAAGATATCTCTGAAAAGGAGTTGATGGAAATCGGGAAAAATAACTTTTACGAAAACTTCTGTACACCCTCTATCGATCAAAATCTCTCTGATGAAACCTTAATAGATACTTCTGTTGACTTGGAAAATAATCTCAAAGAAAAGGATGAAAGCGAGTATGGCACATGCTCTAAAAATCCAGCCTCTGTAAAAAGAGAACAAAGTGACTCAACCTCTGTATATGAGGACGATTCATCCTCTAACGAATCTAAGACTGACTCTAAGTCAAAGATAGTACCTTGTGACTCCGAGGATTTTAAACTACCTTCTGGAGTTCTTAACAGAACTATTCCTCCCAAGGAGAAAATCATAAGAGTTCCTATCTGTCCAGATTTTTTGAACATGTGTATAAAGCCTAAACCTCTCTTGAGCTTGAGAAAATCAAACAACAAAAGAAAACGCCCTCTCAAATTCCAACAAGTTCAAAGACTTCAAAACCCTTAAGGCCTATTGAAGAAAAACTAACATGGCAACAGAAGGGTAAATGGGCTGAAAATAACAAATCTTTTTCTTTTGTGACAGTGAAACCTGCAGAAGTTCACCACAGAAGGGGTCCACATAAGGCTACTCTCAACAAAGGATTTTGAAAACAACAATCTAGCCTACATAGGTCTTCTTGTAATAGGAAGTCAAATGTTAGGATTGAATGTAATGCCTCTGTGCCCCCATTTAATGTTTTCAATGAAAAGTTCAAGCAAATCTCTTTGCACATTCATTATTGTCATTGCTTTGATCTCATGCATCAATTAAGCCAACACTTCTCAAGTCCACACTGTTTCCTCTCTGCACCCAAAAAGAATACTAAATTCAAGGGTAAGAAGAAACAAAATGGTTCTTCAAAAGAAGCTAAAACCAAACCTAAGAATGCTAAGGCAAACTTGAAGACCCCTAACAAAGTTGGACCCATTTGGATATGGGTACCTAAAACTCTCTGATTGTCTTGCAGAAGCAGTATGTGCCAATCTGGTATCTTGACTCCGGATGCTCGAGGCACATGACTGGCGACAGAGGTCTACTATCCTCCTACAAAGATAAACTCGATGAAGGATCTGTAACCTTTGGTGACAACAAGAAGGGGTATATAAAAGGCTATGGAGTCATCAAGAAGGAAAACATTACCGTATGCAAAGTTGCATATGTAGATGGCCTTAAGCACAATCTTCTCAGTGTTAGCCAACTCTGCGATACGGGTTTCGACGTAGTGTTCAAAAGAACCTTCTGCTCTCTACAAGGTGAGGACACAAGTGTCGAACTTCTGCGAGCCGAACGAAGAGGCGATCTTTACCTCCTGAACATCTGTGCCAAGAACAAGGAAGACAAGCTCTGCCTTGTTGCAAGTAAAAGCGAAGAAGCCTGGTTATGGCATAACAGGTTCTGCCACCAAAACTTTCATACTCTAGATAACCTTGTTAAACTTGATCTAGTCAAAGGTCTGCCAAATGTTAAATTTAATAAAGATCATTTGTGCCCTGCTTGCGAAATGGAAAACTCAAAAGAGCTTCCAATAAAGGCAAGACTGATGTATCTTGCCCTAGGGCTATGTACATGCTTCATGTTGACCTCTGCGGTCCAATCGCTACACAGAGCCTAGGTGGCAAGAAATATATACTTGTTTTGATCGATGAATATTCAAGATTTACATGGGTTGAATTTGTCAGAAAGAAATAAGATGTTCCAAACATTCTGATAAATTTAATGAAAAGAATCCAAGTTCTGTATGAGTGCAGGATTCAGAAACTAAGAAGTGACAATGGCACAAAATTCAAAAACTATGTCATTGAAGCCTATCTTACAGAAGAAGGCATATCACAGAACTTCTCTGTTGCACGCACCCCACAACAGAATGGCATGGTTGAACGAAAGAACCGCACACTTGTGGAGGCTGCAAGAACTATGCTGACAGCTTCTGGATTACCAATGTCTTTTTGGGCAGAAGCAGTATCAACCGCTTGCTACACCCAAAATTGATCAACCATTGGAAAGAGGTACATCAAGACACCGTATCATTTGATCAACAAAAGGCGACCAAACATCAAGTTCTTTCATGTATTTGGATGCAAGTTCTTTGTCTTAAATGATAGAGAAGCAAGAGGAAAGTTTGAGGTGAAAGCAGATGAAGGCATGTTCATTGGATACTCTGCCACCTCTAAGGCCTACAGAGTTTATCTTCCGCGGTCACGAACCATTGTAGAAAGCATCAATGTGTTTTTTGACGATTCCTTTCAAAAGACTTCTGAACAAATCAGTTCAGAACTCGGTCTAAAGAAGGAATCCTCTGGCATCCCAAAGACAAGAGCAGAAGACTTAAATCTTCTATTTAAAGAGATGTTCCATGATGATATTGTTGGTTTCGAAGGGTTATACAAGTTTGTAGAGGGGGGGGGGGGGGGTTGAAGACAAACACACCATTTTTACTTTTCTAAATTGTTTATTGATAAATCAAGACAATTTACAACTTTTTGCGGAACAAGATTAAGGATTAACCTAATCTAAACAAGTTAAGAACACTAAGTTTCTTGCACTAGAATAAGATAGAAAGAAGATAACAATATATTAAGTATAATGTTGTAACACACAGATAGAAAGAAGAAGATGGTCCGAGCACACTTCATTTATGAAGTATGGTTTGTTGATCCAAACCCTCAGTGATTTGATAATGACCCTCTCTTTTACACTTAGTGAAAATTGTAAGTAAACAATATGTATCAGAGTTTCACTATCGCTGATAAGTACTAAGATCTTACAGTACCGCTGATAGGAACTCTTGCTTTTTAGATTAAACATTCAGCGAACACTGTTCACCATAATACTCTGAGTCTGTTCAGTACTTATGGTGATCGCTGATAAGTTAGTTGTTTATTTATGATCCCTGAAGACAAGTTTCACGTTAACATAGGTTCTATGCTGAAGTCAAAGATCATGCTCAAGAACCAGCGACAAGTCTCCTAATGAACTGATGCGGATCAGCGAAGACTCAGATTTGTCCACTCAACGTGAAGTATCAAGTACAAGACTTTAGCTATCGATGAATTCTATCATTCGCTGATAAAGAATGATAGATCGCTGAATCAACGAAAAGCTGATCATAAAGTCCTCCGTACAAAAGTACTTTTTGTCTTATCCACCCTTGCACGTCTCCGTACGATATGTCAGAAAAAGAACCTCCTTATTGTCTGAATTCGTACAACCACTCTGATACTACACTGTTCAAACATGCGGCTACTATGGTTGTCAACAAAAGTCAATGACATACAACCATTCAGCTGCTGCCACGTGTAAAGTGTAAACTGCAATGCATTAAATGCATGCAGTATATAAGAAGATGAACTCACTTCATTTTGAAGTAACTTGCTAACTCTGGACAAGTTCATCCTTCTAATCTTGAGATAGGTTATTATTAGTAATTTCCTTGTCTTTCTTAGTGCAAGAAACTTAGTGTTCCAACTTGTTTAGATTTAGGTTTATCCTTAATCTGGTTTCCGCAACAAGCTGTAAATTGTTAATGATTTATCAATAAACAATTTAGAAAAGTAAAATCTGTGTGTTTGTATTCAACCCCCCCCCCCCCCCTTCTACAAACTTGTATAGCCCTTCGGGACCAACAAGTGGTAACAGAGCGGATTTGTTTAATCTCATAAACAAGATCTAATCTATACTAAGATTTCTCTTCCTTGCTATTTCTGAAAATGGCTACCAACACAAACACAAATTATATCGACAATGGTTCTCTTGCAAAACCCCCTAGATTCTCTAGATATAATTTTAATCTATGGAAAAATAGGATGACTCTCTTCCTAGAAAGTGTAGACCCTAATATGCCTTATTATCTTGAAAACGACCTATTTATTCCTGTAAGAATTGATGCCGCAGTACCAGCCGCTGAGAATAGACCTGCTATTCCAGAAAGGCTGGTACCCAAAGAAGTTCATACGTGGACTGACGAAGATAAGAAGAAAGTGGCTATCGACACCAAAGCCAGATCCATACTATCCATGGCTCTTCCTGACGAAGTTTACCATTTCGTCATGAACCTGAAATCCTCAAAAGCCATGTGGGACACAATCTGTGTTCAGTATGAAGGTACTGCTGATGTCCAGGACTCTCGAAAGATCAACCTGGTAAGAGAGTATGAAAGTTTCATTTGTGGTATGAATGAGACTCTCTCTGAAGTTCACCAACGTTTTAATTTCTTAATAATAGATCTGAAAACTGTTGGTAAGGAATATTCAAACTTTGAAGTGCTGACAAAGTTTCTAGAATGTTTACCTGAAAGCTGGGACAATTATTCTATGTGTCTCAAGCTGTCAAAGGATCTAAGATCAATGACCCTTGCTACCTTATATGGCACGATGCTAAATCATGAGCAATCAAGCCATCTTAAGAAGAATCTTGTAAAAGATTCCAAAAGCACCCCTGTTGCTTTAATCTCAGAGGAACCCTCTACTCAGCGACCCTCGGTCACTATCACTGAGTTAGAAAGTAACTCTGAAAGGTCATCAGATTCTGACTCTTCAGATGATGATGAATCTTTGGCTCTCCTAACTAAAAAGTTCAGGAGATTCGCCAAAAAGAAAATGTTCAGAAAGAACAAACCTCTTTCTATAACTGATAAGCCAAGATCATTAACTCTTGTTGATAAGGCTACTGCTACTTGTTTTAACTGCGAAAAGATTGGACATTTCGCTAACGAGTGCAGGTCTAAGAAAGTATCGAGAAACTCAGCGTTTCCCAAGAAATACTTTATTCCCAGGAATAAAGATGACAAATACGCTAAGCAGAAATAAAAGTATGCGAAGCTGAAAAGCTTTAAGAAGAAAGGCAAAGACCTGATGGCTTACGATTGGGCTGCCTCTGAAGAAAAAGAATCATCATCTGACTCTGAAGATGATGAAGCCAATCTCTGTCTTATGGCAAAGATTGAAGATGAGGAAGAAAGTTCAGACATTCCCTCTACTTCAACCTCTGCAATTCAGGTATCACCTTCCTTCTTTACAAATATTGCAAATATTGATGAAGCTGATAGTCTCCGTAAAATCGATCCCTGACTAGAAGTTTATATGAAGCCATGAATGGCAAAACAATAGTTGAAAATCAGAACCTTGATCTCGCTGAACAGCTTAAAAACTGTCACGTTCAAATAGAAAAGCTTTCTAAAATTGAAAAAGATTTTAAAGATCAAGTGCATTTAAATCAGCTAGTCAAAATTGAACGAGCAGAAGCTATAGCTGCATTGAAAGCTGAAAAAGCTACTGTTGAAGGATGGTGTAATTCTTCAATAAAGATCACTGAGATAATTAAGTCTCAGATACCCCTGAGTGATAAACGTAGTCTTGGTTACAAAATGAAACTCAAGAACCAACCACTGATCGTTCCATGCTCTTATTTGGAACTTTCGTATCCTCAGTCGCTGACACTTCATCCTCTCAGTGTTCCTCGTCCAGACCAACTATCCCTGAGGAAATTTCTACCTCTTCAAAAGGTAAAGAGAAAATGGTTTATCCAAAACCTACCTCTGTCTTTAAAGATAAAGGTAAAGGAATTGATTTTAACCAAAATCCTCAGAAGGGTACTTTAGTACCAAAGCTGAATGCTTCTAAAGCTTTAGTGATTTATTCCTCTGGATCAAGGAATCAGATCTCTGGATCTACTCAGCGTGGGTCTATTCAACGATCGACTCCTAGACTCAGAGTGGATGTCCTTGGTAAGAAATCTGAAGAACTAAATATTCCTCCCATTTCAAAAGCCAAAAGCTTATTTGGTGCTGGTCCTTCTAATTCTAAATCAAAAGCTCAGCATTCAAATAGTCCTAGAACTACTTTTAGTTATAGGAAATGTTATCACTGTGGACTTACTGATCATATTGCTAGTAAGTGCCCCACAGCCACCAAAGCTAAAAAGATAGCTAAGGTGAAGATTGCCCCCAAGGCAAAGAAGACCACTAAGGTTAAGAAATTAACCAAAGTGAAGACTGACAAAGCTGAATCTTCAAATGCTGCGAAGATTGCTGAACCTTCCATTCCAACTACTTCCACTGACAAACGTGTACACATGGTTAAGTGGGTACCCAAGAAAAACTAATCTTCCTTTGTAATGCAGGTTAGGAAGGGTATCTGGTATCTCGATAGCGGATGCTCTAGACATATGACTAGAAAGAAAAGCCTGCTCGCTGAATACAAGGAAGAGAAGGGTCCCTCTGTGACTTTCGGTGGAAATGGAAAAGGATATACCCGAGGGTTTGGTGTACTCTCTAATGGTATAACCACCTTCAGAAGAGTCGCATATGTTGAAGGGCTGAAGCATAATCTGTTAAGCATCAGTCAGCTTTGCGACAAGGATAACAAGGTAATCTTTACCAAGGAATCCTGCTTTGTCACTGACAAAAAGGAGAAGATAGCTCTCAGCGATTATCATTCGGAAAATGTTTATGTAATAAACATGGACTCAACAACCCCTGAGAACTCCTGTTTCTTCTCAAAAGCCTTATCTGATGTCAACTGGCTATGGCATAAGAGGCTCTCTCATCTGAATTTCAAGACACTGAACACTCTCTCTTCAAAAGAGTTAGTCACTGGTCTACCTCAACACTCATACGCCAAAGAGTCTTTATGTTCAGCGTGTGAAAAAGGGAAGCAGACCAAAGCAAGCTTTAAGTCAAAGCATGTCTCCTCAGTGTCATCTCCTCTACAACTACTCCATATGGATTTGTTTGGCCCTGTTAACAAACAATCCATCGCTGGAAAGAAATATACACTGATCATAGTTGATGAATTCTCTCGTTATACATGGGTTATGTTTCTCCGTTCCAAGAGTGACACCCCTGAAGAACTCATCACCTTTGATCGGAAGATTGAAACGCTGAACAATTTGACCGTTCGCTCAATAAGGAGTGATCATGGGACTGAATTCAAAAACAGTTCTCTTGATTCCTTCTTTGAGAATAAGGGTATTTCTCACAACTTTTCTTCAGTGAGAACACCGCAACAAAATGGAGTCGCTGAAAGAAGAAATAGAACAATTATTGAAGTTGCACGTTCAATGCTCAGCGATTCTCACATGCCTACTCAGTTTTGGGCAGAAGCTGTCAACACCGCTTGTTTTACGCAAAACAGGTTGCTGATAGTTAAAAGATTCAATAAAACAGCCTATGAACTTTTTCATGGGAGAAAGCCTTCAATCAGCTTTCTTCACATCTTTGGATGTCAGTGTTTCATACTGAACAACAGAGATGCCCTTGGAAAGTTTGATCCTAAGGCTGATGATGGAATCTTTCTTGGATACTCTTCAGTCTCCAAAGCCTTCAGAGTCTTCAATCGCAGAAGACAAACTGTTTAAGAAACAATTCACGCCACGTTTGATGAATCCCGTTCAGCGAACTCTAAACCGTACGCTCATACTGAAGAACTGAATCAATGGATGTTTTCTCATCTTGGTGATTCAGAAGATATTCCCACTCCTCGTGCTCATACAGTTGAAGATGATGGTCCTACTATCATTCCAAATATGCAGAATAGTGAAGCTGAAACATCATGGGTCTCAGTTGTTCCTATAAACACTATACCTGCTTCTGAACCCAATATCTTAGACACTTCATCTACTTCTCAGCAATCAGTGAATATAATGACAACTGCATCCATTCCTCTCTTGGCTGATACTCCGGACGTCGCTGAAGCTTCATCTTCAGCTCCTCCAGTTCAGGTTGAGTCAGCGTCTCACGCTCCGGCTCAGCAATGGACTGTAAATCAACCAATTGATCAAATTCTTGGTGATCCAAACGCTGGTATTCAGACTCGACGAAGTGCAGGTAATATTTGTTTTTTTATTAACTTTATTTCTCTAACTGAACCGAAGAAAGTAGATGATGCCCTCAAAGATCCAAACTGGGTCAGCGCCATGCAAGAAGAGCTGACTGAATTCGAAAGAAACAAAGTTTGGAAACTTGTTCGAAGACCAACTGACAAAACAGTGATAGGCACTAAATGGGTCTATCGAAACAAGTTGGACGAACATGGAACTGTAACCCGCAACAAGGCTCGTCTTGTTGCTCAGGGATACAGACAAGAGGAAGGCATAGACTATGACGAAACATTTGCTCCAGTAGCAAGACTAGAATCTATTCGTCTATTCTTAGCATATGCTGTACACAAAGACTTCAAAGTATATCAGATGGATGTTAAGTCAGCGTTTCTAAATGGAAAGGTGAAGGAAGAAGTCTATGTGGAACAACCTACAGGATTCTCAGATCCTAAGCGTCCAGGTTATGTTTATAAACTGGATAAGGCACTCTATTGCTTAAAGCAAGCTCCACGTGCATGGTATGACACTCTTTCTACTTATCTCCATATTGAACAATTTGAGCGAGGTAAAATCAACAAAACTCTATTTTTCAGGAAAGTAACAGGTCATATCATTCTTGTTCAGATATATGTTGATGACATTATATTTGGTTCTACTAACCCTGATCTTTGTACTCGTTTCGCTGATAGAATGAAAGATGAGTATAAAATGAGCATGATGGGTGAACTAACATATTTCCTTGGTCTTCAGATAAAGCAAAATGAAAAAGGAACTTTTATTAATCAGGGAAAGTATGTTAAAGATATGCTAAAGAGATTCGACTTAACTGAATGTTCAGCTATGAAAACCTCTTCTCCTTCTCTTCTTTCTCTCCCTGCTGAGCTTGTTGGAGTTTGCCAAGATCTAGTGTAATTCCTTTTCCCCGGGAGCCAGTCTCACTATCAATAGGAAGATCTTTATTGCTTAGGAGATTTAGTTCGTAACAAGGCTCGAAGACCTCCGGCTGGATTTGAAATGGATCAGGTAGGGCATCCATTTACGGCGTGGGTGGGATTAGCAGTTTGATCTATTTCCTTCTATGGCACCACCGCTGACACTTGATAAGGATACTAAGGGTATTCCTGTTAATGTCACGATGTACCGTGGGATGATCGGCTCTCTTTTGTATCTTACAGCTACCCGACCCGATATTATGTATGCAACATGTTTGTGTGCACTATATCAAGATGAACCTAAGATATCTCATATGAAAGCTGTAAAGCGAATTTTTCGATATCTTAAGAGTACAACGAATCTAGGTCTTTGGTATCCCAAAGACTCGGGATTCGATCTAATTGCCTATTCAGATAGTGATTTTGCAGGTTGCAGAATGGATAGGAAAAGCACCACAGGAGGATGTCAGCTCCTGGGTGGAAAGCTGGTAAGTTGGACAAGTAAAAAGCAAAACTCAGTGTCCACTTCCACAGCTGAAGCTGAGTATGTAGCCGCTGGAAGCTGTTGTTCTCAAGTCTTGTGGATGAGAAATCAACTACTGTACTATGACATTCAGCTCTCAAATATTCCAATCTATTGCGACATCACAAGTGCCATCGCTATAGCAAATAATCCAGTGCTACACTCAAAGACAAAACACATCGAAATAAGGTATCACTTTATCAGAGATCATGTGATGAATGGTGATATAGAACTTCACTTTATCCCAACTGATTATCAGTTAGCTGATCTATTCACCAAACCTCTTGATGAGACAAGGTTCAACTTTCTCATCAGCGAGCTTGGAATGCTGAACTTTGAAGAATAAAATCTTCAGCGGTTCACATTTGATCAGCGACAGGATAAAACCAACTTGTATAACCCATTCTATCATCTTCTCTCTGAATAAACGTGATTCGCTGATATCAAGGTATGTTTCTCTCTCTGACAATCGCATGTAAATGCAAGATTTCAAAATAAATTACATCGCTGAATATCTCTTCCTTATCAGCGATACTTTGAAACTTCTAAAACCATCACTGATATTTCTATTCAGTGCTTCATGTTTTTCAAAAGTGTCCCTGAGTTTTCAAAACCTCAGCGACATCCACGAATGTGAAAGGACAGTTGTGACGTGATTACAACGGATAAGCCCTGGCACGTTCTTCTTTCTGACACACGTTTGCACGTTTCGTTTACTCGCCAATCAAATGCAAACACGTGTCCGTGTAATGATGAAAATCTTTTCCCGCTCAAGATTTTCTCTCTCTCAAATCTCTATATAAACTCATTCTGGGTTTATATTTTTCTTTTACGCGAACTTCTTCTCCAAGCTAAGAAAAAGAATTTACTGTTGCATTTGTGCTCTCAATTTTTTAAAGAACATTCATCTTCTTCAACGAACCAGGTTAATAATTCTTTTATTTTACCTGTTTCTTCAAACTTGTTAATGATCTTCTCTTTGTTTTCACAAGATCAAACAAAAGAACTTTTTAAAATGAAATCATTTCTTTCATGGTTTTATGAACACAACCTTTCATGGTTGTTCTTCAAGTTTAAAACGCAAAATCTTAAACTTGTTCTTCATACGTTTTTCCAGAATCCCAATCTTCAAAGGAAACTGGAAAACAATTTTTTTTGGGTTTGTATTTCGATTTTCAAAAACAAGAAAAACGCTAATCTTCATTAAGACATTTTGTCTGAATGAAATGGACAAAATTCGAACCATCTTATTTGAAAACTCTTTCCACATTAAGATTATTCTTATTTGTTAATTTTTGGTTGAACTGATAATACAGAAAATGGCAACCTCTGACATTTCCAAGAACACCAACGCTGAGAATACTACTGCTGATAATACTGCTGAGGAAGTGGAAATCCTCAAGGCTCCTCAGGTCAAGTTGTTAGATCTGAAGTTTTGTCAATAAACCAAGTGTTGAAGATCTGATAAGAAGACTCAGATGTTCTGAGTAGAGGAGTCAGAGATCTGAGAAGAGAAGTCAGAGTTCTGAGAGAAAGAGTCAGAAGCTCTGAGAACCATTATCAGAAGAATGTTCAGAAGTTCTGAACTACCTGTTCAGAACTTATGACTACATACTTTACTTGGTATTTAGTAAACTAATTAGGACACGTGTTATGTTCTTATTAGTCTTTCTTATTTGTACTGTAGCTTTAACATGTCCGTTGCAGTATAAATAGAGTAGTTAGCACTACGTTGCTAACTGATTGATTTTCCCGTATATCTTTGTATTCATTCCTTGTAATCTTTGAGATTCTCTCTCTCTTAGATCTGTAATCCTGTTCATCATTGAATACAATTGGGCTTGATCATACAACTTCTCAATTACTGCCTTCTATATTGATTGTAAGATAAGATCCTGAACTTTTAATTGGTATCAGAGCCAATCAACAAACAAATTCGTTCAAGATTGTTATCGCGAAGATCGATTGATCAATTTCTTGAAGATTTATTGATTCATTCAAAATTCGATTCCGCTGCTAGGGCTAGTTCTTGAATTCTTAGCAATTCTTGAATTTCCTGTTACTTTTCGATCAAGAAACTCAAATTTGTCTTTCTGTTGAATTTTCTTACAATCATGTCTTCTAAAGAATATCTAGCCATGGGATCTGAAACCAAACCACCTGTTCTTATACCTGAAGAGTATCAGCAATGGAAAACTCGTATGATCCAATTTCTAGACAACATCGATGAAAATCTTATGATCTCTATTCGAGAAGGTCCAATTGAAGTGTATATCGATGTCGCTGCAACCCCTACTACAGAGACAACTCCAGAAATTCCAGCGACCAGGGTGAAGAAGAATTATTCCCAATACACAGCTGAACAGAAGAATAGGCATGCTATCGACAAAAGAGCAATTACTTTGATGACTTTGGCTGTCTCAAATGAGGTTCTTAACAGGATTGACAGTGGATCATCAGCTAAAGAAATGTGAGACGAATTGGAAAGGCAGATGTTAGGAACTGTAAGATCTATTCAGGCAAATTTAAATCAAAGCATAAATGCTTATGAAATGTTCAAAGCAAAAGAGTCAGAAAGTTTAACACAGACATATAGTAAATTTTGCACTATTCTAAATGACTTGAGAAGAAATGGACTGAAGAAAACGAAGTCAGAAATAAATTACAAATTTCTGAACAGTCTAAATTCAGAATGGTCATCATTTGCCATAAGTCTGCAAATGAACAAGGATATGTGTGAAGAAGACTTAAATGATCTGTTATGTGTTCTTAATCAACATGAAGACTCTGTCAAGTTAGTTGTGGAAGAGAAGAAAAATGTTGCTGATCAGTTAGTGTTCTTATCAAAGTCCAAAGCAATCAAAGCACCCAAAAAGACTGCATATCTATCAGAGATACCTAATCTGGAAGAATCTGACAAGGAAGAAGGATCAGAAGATGATGAAGATATCAAGATAATGGCTGAGAAACTAGCTTTGTTGACAAATACTTTCAACAAAAGGTATGGGAAGGGTAGATTTCAAGGAAATTATAAGAGAGTTGGGAGTTCAGATTATAAGAAGAAAGAAGACAGAGAAGAAAATAAGTTTGAAAAGAGAGTAGAGAGAAGTGAAGAAAACAAAGAAGAGAAGGATGAGAGAAAAGAAAAGAATCTGTGTTTCAAGTGTGGAAAATCTGGCCACTATGCTAAGGATTGCAGAGTTAAAATTGTGAAAGACTATGAGTACTACACCAAGAAGGCTCAGCTTGCAAAGAAGAGAGATGATAAAATTGCTTTATTGGCTGAACAGGAGAATTGGTTGTACTACACTTCTGATGAAGATGATCATATCAACTTTCCACAGATGCAAAGCTATATGGCAAAAATGAGGAATGAGGATGATTCTGATTTTGAAGATGCTGATTCTGAGTCATCTGCTGAGGTACATTCTTCACTTGAAATAGAGTTAATGACACAGATTGGTGAAATGAAAACTGAATTTGCTAATCTAAGAAAACAGATAAAAGGAGAAAGAAATTTGGTTAACAAATTCAGAATTGAAAAAGAAGTAATAAAAGAACAATATGAAGAATCTGAGGCTGAGAAACAAAAAGTTAAAGATGAAAATTCTGAATTGTTGAAAAAGCTTTCTGAACTAAAAGTTGAGTTTTCAAAAATAAAGGATGAAAAAGGTGATTTACAAATAAAATTTGATATGTTAATTGAAGAAAGAAAGAATTTATACACCAAAATCAAAGAATTGGAAGATCTGAATTTGAAAAGGGGTCAGACTCAGCAAACATTAAATCTTTTATTAAGCAATGTTAAAGATACAAGATTTTACAACCCAAAGAAGGGATTGGGATTGGAAGAAAATGTCACTTTAAAAAGAGCTCCAATCAACTTGTATGAAAAACTTCAAGTTTCTAAGCCAAAAATCCCAGAAATTGTTGAAGTTTTCATAAGACCTGCTAGTTCTATAACAAGTTCTGACAATTTGCAAAGACCAAACTCTAAAAAGTCAGATGAGAAAATTTCTGAGTCTAAAACAGAAAAGTCAGTTGGTTCAGAAGAAAAGGTTAAGAAAGAAGTTTCTAAACCAACAGACGAGAAGCCAAAATACAATGATACTAAATTCAAGTATGATTCTTTAAATGTCAGCTACAAAAATAAACAACCAAGTTTTTCATATCATGACATTGAGAACATATTTGACACAAGTAAAAATTCTGAAACAGTCAATCAGAAGTCTGAAACTTCTATTCAGGATTCTGAACTTTGTAGTCAGAACTCTGAGTCTAAAGATCAGACATCTGAGTCTGTAAATCAGAACTCTGACTCAGGTAGTCAGAAGTCTGATTCAACTGGATTTTCTGAAACAAAGTCAGATGAATTTTTACAACTTGAAAAGAGATTTAATCTTGTGAGTCAAGAACTTGAGGACTTAAGGAAAGCTTTTGATGAACTTGAAAATGATTTCCGTGAGGTGGATATTAAACTTGAAGAAGCTTTGAAAGAAAAGAATATTTTTATTCAGAAAATAACAGAGCTTGAAAAACTGAAGACTGAGTATGATCTTTTTAAAATTAATGCTCCAAGAGAAAATGATAAATTCTTTAATGAATCAAGTACATATGAAAAAGGTGAATCATCTAATTCTTCTAACAAAAAGGAATTGAATTTTTCAGAAAAAGAAGAAAGCAAAAGGAAAGATGATCTTGCAAAGTTGAATGATCTGAAAAGGGATCTTGAGAAGCTTAGAATGAAATCTACTTCTGAACTCAAAGCTAGAAATTCTTGTAATAAGGGCAATTGTACTCTGAACAGTATCAATAAAAAAGAAATGACCTATGTTTCAGATTTATTGTCACTTGCAAAGAAAAATCTTGTTTGTGATAGATGTAAAAATGATTCATTCCAATATTCTCATAAATGTCAAGTCAAAATAACTTCTGTTTCATACATAAGAAAAGATATTCAGAATTCAGAAAAGAAAATTGTTTCTGTTCATCAGAATACAGAAAAGAAGAAAATTTTTGTTCCTCAGACTGAGAAGAAAGAAAAGATAAAAGAAAAGAAAGTTGAAAATGTTGCAAAATCAAAAGATACAACTTTAAAAAAGAAAGTGAATAAGTTTGTAAGCAGAAAATGTTCTGACTTAATAAAAGTTCAAGGAAAGTGGTGTTTGAAGAAAGATTTTGAGTGGAAAGTAAAAGGTACTAATGTTAAATCCAATGACAAAACTAACAAAGATGGACCCATTCCAAAATGGGTACCTAAAACTAACTGATCCTTTTGCAGGACTGTCATGTGTGGTTTTTAGATTCAGGAGCTTCAAGACACATGACAGGTCAGAAGTCTTTTCTATCAAACTTCACAGAAAAGGCTGGAGGAGCAGTAAACTTTGGAAATAACAGCAAAGGACAAGTCAAAGGTTATGGGGATTTAACTAAAGGGGATCTGACTATCCAAAAGGTTTTCTATGTTGAAGGATTACAGCATAATCTTTTCAGCATAAGTCAATTTTTAGACAGTCTTTGTCAAATCAAGTTTCAAATAACAGGTTGCATGATTTTAACTGAAAATGATGTTAAAGTTTTCTGGGCCAAAAGACATATGGACTTATTTGTAGTTAATTTTTCAAAATTGAAAACATTAAATACAGTTTGTCTTTTATCAAAATCAACTGCAAATGAATGTTGGCTTTGGCACAAAAGATGTTCTCATCTAAATTTCAAAGATCTTAATAATCTAGTTGCAAAACATCTGGTTAAAGGCTTACCAAAGCTTAAATTTGAAAAAGAATCATTATGCTCAGCTTGTGAAATGGGCAAGATGAAAAAGAGTTCTCACAAATTAAAAATGGACTCATCTTGCAAAGCACCATTAGAAATGATTCATACTGATCTTTGTGGTCCAATTTCAGTTCAATCTATGGGAGGAAAGAAATATATGCTTGTGATTGTTGATGAATTCTCCAGATACACATGGGTTGAGTTCCTAAGAGCTAAGTCAGAAGCTGCTACTACATTGATAAATTTTATCAAAAGGATTCAAGTTCTCTTACAACTTCCAGTTCAGAAAATCAGAAGTGATAATGGAACAGAGTTCAGAAATGAGACTCTTTAGAATTTTTTAGAAAGTTCTGGGATTTCTCACAATTTTTCTGCTGTCAGAACTCCTCAACAAAATGGTGTTGTTGAAAGGAAAAATAGAACTCTAGTTGAAGTTGCGAGAACAATGCTGGCTTATGCAAATCTTCCTACTTTCCTATGGGCTGAAGCAATTGCAACTGCTTGTTTTACACAGAATAGAACTTTAAGTAATAAGAGATTAAATAAGACTGCTTATGAACTGATAAATAAAAGAAAACCATTAATCAAATTCTTTCATGTTTTTGGTTGCAGGTGCTATGTTCTTAGAGACAGAGAAAATCTTGCCAAATTCGATAAAAAGGCAGATGAAGGATACTTTGTGGGTTATTCTTTAACTTCCAAAGCATTCAGAATCTACAATAGAAGAACCAAGAGGATGATGGAGAGCATAAATGTAACTTTTGATGAAGCCAGAATGAGGACTTCTGAACAAGACAGTTCAGAACTCATGCTGAACAAGACAAATATGACTTCTGATACAAATTCTAATTCTATTTGTTCAGAACTCAATTTACTGTTTAAGGATGCTTTTATTGAACTAATTTCTGATTCTTATGCAGAATATGAAAACCCAAAGATGGTCAAAGAGATGAAAAATAAGACTCCATAAATAGTTCAATCAACTGTAATTTCTGACAAAGGTCCATCAGAGGAATGTCCAAATCTAATAAATACAAGTGGTGAAAATTCTGAACCTTGTACTCAGAATTCTGATTCTTGTACTCAGAACTCTGAACAAGTCACTCAGAATTCTGACTTCATTGATCAGAACTCAAACTTGGATGCAACTCCTACTCATACATCAGAACAAGGGGACAGTTCAGAATTACAAGCAATCATTGATGAGAATGATGCAAACAACAATTATTCAGAGATTGATGTACTCCCTAGTGCAAATAAATGGACTAAAAATCATCCTATTCATCAAGTAATAGGTGATCCATCAGCAGGAGTAAAAACCAGATCAGCTACAGCAAATGAAGCAATGTTTGCTGGTTTCTTGAGTGTGATTGAACCAAAGAAAGCTAATGAAGCCCTAGAGGATCCAGACTGGATTTCAGCAATGCAAGAGGAATTGCTTCAATTTGAAAGAAATAAAGATTGGAGACTCATTCCAAAGCCTGAAGGTAAATCTATTATTGGAACTAAATGGGTGTTCAGAAACAAAAAGGATGAATCAGGTGTTGTCATCAGAAACAAAGCAAGATTGGTTGCTAAGGGATACTGTCAACAAGAGGGAATTGATTATGATGAGACATTTGCACCAGTGGCAAGAATAGAGGCAATCAGAATATTTTTGGCCTATGCTGCACATAAAAACTTCAAGGTGTATCAAATGGATGTCAAATCAGCCTTTCTAAATGGCAAACTTAATGAAGAGGTGTATGTTCATCAACCTGAAGGTTTTGTTGATCCAGAATTCCCTGATCATGTTTATATTTTAGACAAAGCTTTATATGGTCTAAAACAAGCACCACGAGCCTGGTATGACACTCTTACTAAACACTTGTTAGGTTCAGGGTTCAAGAAAGGTAAGATTGACACAACTTTGTTTTTAAAGAAACAGGGTGATGATTTGATTCTGATTCAGATATATGTTGATGACATAATATTTGGTTCTACCAGTCCAGAATTATGTGATAATTTTTCAAAAATCATGTCATCTGAATTTGAAATGAGCATGATGGGTGAGCTGAATTTTTTCCTTGGTCTTCAAGTCAAACAATTACCAAAAGGTATTTTTATAAATCAAGGAAAATATGTCAGAGACATTCTGAAAAAGTTCAAAATGTCTGATTGTGCTTCTATGAGAACACCTATGGCAACTAACATAAAGTTAGATGATGATCTCAAAGGTGTTTCAGCAGATATCAAACTCTATAGAGGCATGATTGGATCATTACTTTATTTGACTGCAAGTAGACCAGATATCATGTTTTATACCTGTTTCTGTGCTAGATTTCAATCTAACCCAAAAGAATCACATATGTTGGCTGTCAAAAGGATTTTAAGATATCTCAAAGGAACACCTGATCTAGGTTTATGGTATCCAAAAGAAACTGACTTCAAATTGACTGCTTTCACTGATACTGATCATGCAGGAAGTAGGTTGGACAGAAAGAGTACATCTGGTGCTTGTCACTTTTTGGGAGATAAAATAGTGAGTTGGGCATCAAAGAAGCAGAATTGTGTGTCCACTTCAACTGCTGAAGCAGAGTATGTTGCTGCTGCTGCTTCATGCTCTCAAACATTGTGGATGAGAACACAACTCATGGACTATGGATATCAGCTTAACAAGATTCCCATCTATTGTGACTCAGAAAGTGCAATTGCCATTACTCAGAACCCTGTTCAACATTCGAAGACTAAGCATATAGATGTGAGGTATCATTTTATAAAGGACTATGTGGAAAAAGGAACTATAGAGATGCACTTTGTGCATACAAAGTATCAATTGGCTGACTTGTTCACAAAGCCTCTTGATCACAAAAGATTCTCTTTTCTCATATGTAAAATAGGAATGCTTAATTTGACTAATTGAAAATATTTGTTTTTCTTAAAAATGCTAAATTTTTCTAAGTAAAATTGTCTGAGTAGCGTACTCAGAACTCTGAGTCTTAAGTTCAGAACTTCTGAGTCTTGAGATCAGAACTTCTGAGTCTTAAGGTCAGAGATTCTGAGTCAATACTTCAGCAATCTAACTTTCAAAAATTTATTTTTGAGAAATACAAATACTTCAACTGTGTGGATTATGCTTCTTCTATTATCTTTTTATCTCATCTTTATGTATCATTAATAGTCAAATGCATGCTCAAGTCAAGGGAGAGCATCAAAATTCTTTTGGAAATCATTTTGTGATGCTTAAAAGATTTGTTTTCATTTCTTATCTCTGATTATTCTAAGAAGAACAAGCTTTTAATGATAAATTTTTTTGTTATTCAAACTATATCTGAATTAAAAAATTTCATATTCAGATATAAGATTTTAAATGATTTTTTTTAAATCATCATAATATGAACAGAATTTTGATGATAAAAAGTGCTTCTATCTGTTCAAACCTCTTCTGAATAATCAAAATGTTTTATATTTGTCAGAAGTTGATTTTAAATGACATTTTGGTTACAAGGCAAAATTCTTCTGAGTAGAACAATCAGATATCTGATAAAGAAAAGTCAAAACATCTGAGCGTGTTATTCAGATCTTTGACTTGAGTCAAAATTCTATCCATTAACACGTGTCAGCTTCATATTTGTTTGATTATGCCACGCATTTCATTTAAATCCTCTGTGGCATTTCAAATGTGTTGACTCCGTTATAACATTGATTTCGCTTTTCCGTTAAACCTTTCAACTTCGCGGATTTTAAATAGGTCTTAAAATCTCTATTTCAAATCTTTTCAAATTCCAGAGCGAAAAGTGAGATACGAATCAAATCCAGAGTTCTTTGAGTTTGTTTTCTTCTTAAATCATGTCTGGAATACGAAGGAGTGGTCCAATTTCGCTACATTCTACAAAATCGATAATGGATTCATCTGATTCGGATAATGATGAAGTACAGAATAGAGCTGTAGAGGAAGGGGCAATAAGAAATGATGGAGAAGATGAACAAATGGATGAATCTGAAGGAAATGCGGATGAGGTAAACGTTAATATTGAACATGAACAGAGTGCTGCAGGTTCTATTATGTCAGATAGACCTATTTTAGTGGAAAGAGTTATTCCTGAGAGTGAATGGCTGAAATTATCTGAAAGTAACTGTGTTATATTATTTGAGGAAAGCCGTTTTAAGCCTGAACACAGAATTATCATGGAGTTATTCAAACACCATCCGTACAGAAAATGGTTTACACGAAGTAAAAATGTGCCTGTTCAGTACATACAACAATGGTGGAAACATCTTAGGTTAGAAGATAATAGGGTTGTGTCTGAAATTGGAGGAGTGACATTTGCCTTATCAATCTCTGCACTAAGAGAAATGCTGAATTTACCAAAGAAAGATGATGTACAAAGAAGGACAGATTTTGAGGACTCACCCTTAACAGAGGAATTAATAGCAGAGTTTATGAAGTTGGGATACAATGAAGGATTGAGGACTCTCAGTTTGTTCAGAAGAAACAAATTACCACCTATTTGGGCTTGCTTCTTTCATGTGGTAAATAAATGTGTGTCAGGGAAGAATAGCTCTGCTGATCAAGGTTCTAAACAAATTCTTCAGATCTTTCAGGGTTTAGTGAAGAATAGGCATTATGACTATACTTTAATACTTTAGGAAGACATGAAGAATACATTTGAGAAGAATCAGAAAGCAATTCAGAAGAAAACAAAGGATGCTCCACTAACATACATTCCTTATATAAGGTACTGGCAAATTGTTATTTGGTATGCCATGCAGGAAAACAGAACAATCTCAAGAAGAACAAATGAAGAGCATGGTCCCACATTTTATTTGGGTAAGATGACCTCAGTAACAAGACTTGAAAATTATCCCAATCATAAACTGTTACCAAAATCACTTAGGAATTATATTCCAAGGGAGAGTGAGATTTTAAAAGCTTATTGCACCTCTATGGGAATTGAATTACCTCAAATCCCTACCCAAGAGGACCAACCTGAGAAAAGAGGTGAGGGGTCTAGTCGAATTAGAGAGGGGGAGGATGTTCAGATGGGTGAACATTCTGAGAGACTTGAGGGGGAAAATTCTGAGAGCTTGGTTAGATTTGGTGAGGAAAAACAGAATGAGAGTGGTGAGGATGAGAGATTGTCAATAGAGGTTCAAACAGAAAGATATGCCTCTGAACCAGCTAATCTTGACCAGGTAACCACAAATGCTATTGGTTCACATCTCTCGGTGTCCAATATTGATACAAACACCATGGACCTAGTGGTGGATCATGAACAACCCATCCATATCCACTCAGAAGCATTTCAACATGCTACTGTTTCACACAAATCTGGGGAACCATCCCGAACTCATTTGGAGGGAGGTGATAAATCCCAATCTATTTTTCAACACATTGAGTCTGAATATCACAGTCCTATTCATATTGAGCCTGAAATTCCTTCTGACACTTGCACAAATCAGGAATTTCGTATTCCTGAAACAACATTCATAGACATACCTAATGTTGGGTGTCGAGGATTGGATGGAAGTCCTGGTGAGGTGAACATTACAAAAGCCTCATTCAAACGTGCATCTGTTGTACAAGATGACTTTGTGTTATCTACAGGCCATGAGCCCTCTGGGCACCTGAAAACTGGACCATCTGTTGGTTCAGGTTCACTGTTAGAAACTTCTGAATTTGAAAAGATTCAGAAACAAAACAAGGAGATGGGGGAAAAGGTAGAAAATTTGGAGAAGAAGGTGGAGGATTTGAATGATGAGATGTCAGATTTGAAAGTTGTGTTGGAGAAAAAGTTGATTTCTGTTTAAACCAAAGTAGATGATGTAAAGAAATCCTTGGATTCTCACAAAAAGGAGATCATGGATATAATGTCTGGTTTTCAAAAAGATATGTTAAAACAAATGCAAGGTATGCATGAATCTATACTGAAAGCACTGAGTGTATCATTGGCTTCTACTTCAAAGCCTCTTGATCCTGTTCCTATTGCAGAAGCTGAACCTGAAGTTACTTTTAATCAGAACTTGAAAAGAAAGTTTGATGATAATGAGCCTCATGATCATCAAAAGGGGGAGAAAAGACAGAGGTTAAGTTCTGATGATGACATTGGCATAGAAGATTTTGAGATAGCAGATATGCACTTAGCCAGTACAAAAAGTTCAGAAGATCAGACACAAGAAAAGTTAAAGGCAATAACTCAGATAGTTCAGATTGATAGTTCAGATACAGAGGAAATGGAGTTGGAAAGTACAGATGGTGGTGATTCAGATAAAACAGAGGAATTGAACTTAGACACAAAGATGGAAGAAAACTCAGATGAAACTGAAGCTATTGAGGAATCTGTATTGAGATCAGAAAAGACAGTGGAAAGTGAAGTGGTCAACATGTGTACAGATATTGTGGTGTTTAACAAAGAAAATATGACGGATTCTGAATTAGAAGAAAGGAGGTTAAGTGAAGAGTTGATCAGAAGGATGCATAATAATTTAGTCAGAGCTTTGAATGTTCAAAAAGTTCAGCAAGGAATAAAAATGGTAAGACCTATTGATCTAATGGGAGAAGAAGACAGAACTGTGAATTATACTCAGGATTTTGAAGATGATTTTAGATTTAACTTTTGTGATGAGTTAAATACAGAAGAAGAGTATGTGAAAGTGAAAGACTACTTTATGCCTTCTGAGTATGTATTCAGAAAACCAATTGAGATCCCAAAGATTAACTTGCAAAGACTAGAAGAACCTGTATGTGATTTCATCCTAGAGTTAAGTGATGTGCCATTAGCCAGACAATTTCATGATGATATTTTTCCTGAGGAAATATATGATAATCTCTACTACACAGAAGGAGAGTATGAGCTTTTGGAAAGTAACATTGATGGTTTTATGGATGACAGAGCTCAGATAGTCTACTCAGAAGCTTCTAACAGATTCAGAGTTCCTGACTCAAAACTGCATATCCAGAAAAGAATTGAGAAAGTTCTGATGTTTCAACAAGAAGAATTCAATGGTTTAATGTTTGTTAGAATGGAAGTGCTGAAAGAAAGAAATACAAAGGTTTCCATGTCTACTTTTGATTTTCATAGATTGACTCTTGATGATCAGATCTTTCTAGTCAAGTTCTTTGCCAGCACTGAAGAAGCCTTGATGGAAATTGAATGCAGAAGACTTGTGGGTATCTATGTCAGAAATATACACTTGTATGACTTCCAATTAGCTATTGAAGAAAGAAAAGAGAAGTGTAATCTGAGTTCTCCCACAAAGAAAACAGAAATTGGTTTATATTTGAAGGGATTTGTGAATGAAGGAATGGAGACAGAAGGGTTCACATATACAGTTCACGAAAGGCTTGAAATGTTCAGATTAAAAGAGTTGGTGAAGTACAGTGATGCAACTCTGAATTGGTTATTGATTAAAATGGAAATAAGTGTGGAAACTGAAAGAGAGAGTTTAAAGAAGAGATGTATGAACTCTGTGAAGAGGAGGTTGGATCTTAGAAGAAAAATCAGAAACTGTAGTGAATGGTTGCTATCTGAGGTGAATCCCAAAAAGATTCTACATAATGATTTTGTGTTTCCTGCTGAGTATGAAGTGAATGAAATTCTGTCAGATGAAGTTGAAGAAGTCCAGAACACAACACCTCAAAATGTGCAGATAACTAGTTTTGATCAAGCTGAACAGTCTGAACCCAAAGAAGATGAAATATCCATTGATCTAAATGGATACTTTCTAGAATTTGATTTGCCTGAGTTCTTCAAACCAAAAGAAGTACAATTCTTGGACGTGTATTATGATAGACCTAAGGAGACTCAGATCTGGTTGGCTGAAAAATCAAGATGTCTTGGCAAAACAAAGCAAGCTGTTTACTCAGATTTTCTAATCACTGGAATCAGAGAATTGAAGGTTAAGAAATTCAGAAAGATGGAGTACTTATCCTTTGAAGTTCTGAGAGAAGATGGCAAGGTTTATTACTTTACTGATGCAGATTTTGAGAAACTATCAGTGGTTGACTTCTACAGATTACACAGCTTTCTATGCTTTAAAGAGTCAAGCAAAGACAGAAATGAAAGGAAGGCAAGAAGTGTGGTGATTGAGGCCATGTTCTACATCTTAAGGTGGCACTGTTATACAGATTTTCAAATAGCTTTGTACTTACAAAAGCCATGTGTTTATCTGGCAAATCCCAACACAGATCATGAACAGAAAAAGGTGTTAAAGACTGGAAGTGTTCACAAATATCCAGATTTGGGAGTATTTTTGAAAAACAAAAGTGGAAAGATCTTCTTCAGAGCAAAGGAAACTGCAAAATACTGTTCTGGAACTTTAAGAATCATAAAGCATAATTTGGAGAAAAAGATGCTGAAAGTGAAGGAAGCAAATATAATTCAAGAAGTAATCAATCAGCAAGTTGAAATTATTCAAGAATAAATCATTGTCAAAATTGATAAGAGGCTTAATCTGAGAAATGTGCTACTTCAGAAAATTGTTCCTGCTCTGAAAGACCTGGATGATGCTAAATTCAAGTTTATTTGACAAAAAGGGGGAGATTGTTAGATCTGAAGTTTTGTCAATAAACCAAGTGTTGAAGATCTGATAAGAAGACTCAGATGTTCTGAGTAGAGGAGTCAGAGATCTGAGAAGAGAAGTCAGAGTTCTGAGAGAAAGAGTCAGAAGCTCTGAGAAGCATTATCAGAAGAATGTTCAGAAGTTCTGAACTACCTGTTCAGAACTTATGACTACATACTTTTCTTGGTATTTAGTAAACTAATTAGGACACGTGTTATGTTCTTATTAGTCTTTCTTATTTGTACTGTAGCTTTAACATGTCCGTTGCAGTATAAATAGAGTAGTTAGCACTACGTTGCTAACTGATTGATTTTCCCGTATATCTTTGTATTCATTCCTTGTAATCTTTGAGATTCTCTCTCTCTTAGATCTGTAATCCTGTTCATCATTGAATACAATTGGGCTTGATCATACAACTTCTCAATTACTGCTTTCTATATTGATTGTAAGATAAGATCCTGAACTTTCACAAGTTATCTCTTGACAAACTGGATTGGACCAAGGTAAATAACCTCTATGCGCTTCTCGAGTTTCCTCCTCGAAAGCAAGTCACACATCTAGATGATGCTGTGAAATTCCTGAAGAACTATTCCATCTCCACAGCCCTGACCATAACACCTCCTGAACATCAGCTTTTGCTATCCTAATTCTAGTACTCTGCCAGACACTCTCAGCTACCTTCAGCCAAAGACCCCTAAAAAACAATCGACTGCATCCTCTGCGACACTGACTATGGCACCATGAAGATCACCCCTGCCATCATTCGCAAAGCCCTCAGCCTTCCCATCGCAACCAAAGAAAAACCCTTCGTTCCCCTCCCTGACCACAAGAAAAACTCAGACAGGGAAGCCATCATTGCATTCTTCGATGCAATGGGCTATGTATGGGAAACTGGGAGAGACAAGAAGCATGAGAAGAATCTGACCCTCATCAAGAATTCCAAAATGCCCAGCGAGATGAATTTCATCTTCGCTCATTTAATCAGCTGCATGACTGCCAAGTCCGGCTCCTCTGACCAAGCCGCTCAGCCTCAGCAAGCAATGGGATATGCATTGCTGAAAGGTCTACATATAGACTGTGCATCGATTATCTATGATGACCTGGTACTCAGAGTGGACTCCGTCGCTGACAGATCTCCATGGGTTCCATATCCTCGATTCATCAGCGCCGTATTCCAAAAAGGCCCGAAGGACAGCTACCCAACAGAGGGTGACATGAAACTCTCTCAGGTTGGCCCTAAGGTACTCGACTTCAAACCGGTAGAAACGAGGTACGTCTTTCTACTCTTTTAACTCTTCTTAACCCTACCTCTTCTACTTCTGCAGCTCCTTCAGCGGATAAACCCACCGCTGATACCCCAGCTGCAACCTCCATTCCTTCCCTAAAAAGGAAACATTCTGACACCCAACTTGGGTCCAAAAGAACTAAGAAAACCAAGGAGCAACCCCTGCAATCTATTGCTAAAGACTCCCCAGCTCCTCTTGATAGGCTGAAAGAAAGTTTAGTGGTACGCTCTACCACAGTTGAACAAGCCACCCATTCAATCCCAACTTCAGCGTCTCTAAACGTTGAGGTTACAAACTTGGAAACTACCCAACCTCCTTCAGTCTCTCAAAAGACTGATGAAGCAATTCTCAGCGAATCCAACGCTGAACTCAGTACCCAACCTCCATTCTTATCCTTCACTTCTCCCTCTACTCATTTGGACTCTACTCCAGTTATCACTGAAGCACCTATCATTCCTCCAGAAGCTAAAGAAAATACTCTTCAAGGAGTGATGGGAACAGGACCTGCAGAGATGACTATACGACCACGCACCTTAGCTGACGACATGGAACTTTTCTCAGGAACCCGAGATTTTGATGAATTCACCAATCCTCCTGCAGGTACACACCAACCCCTATACACTGTTACTAAACCCCAAACTTATGATCTTTCCTCTGTTCACAAGTTTTTATATGTTACAGGTCCTAATTTGAGAGACATCAACGCCTCTCTAAAGACAATAGAGACGACGCTGACAGGTCTCACTACTACTCTTTCCGACAACTCTTCAGCTGTAACAAATGCTGGAGAGAATCTTACAAAGCTGACAACTGTCGTCGAAAAGAATGCCTCCAAAGCTGACTTGGAGAAGGTTGATAAATCACTCACCGACTTTGCCAAAGTTCTCTATGAAATCTACACAGACTACCTCGACATCAAGAAATCAGTTAACACCATGTCCAGCGAAGTCACAACGCTGAAGACATCGGTTGGCACACTCGAAGGTGATGTGTCTGCTGTAAAGGCTGATGTCAGTTCAGTAAAAACTAACATGAGTTCTGTGAAGACCGATGTCAATACGATGAAAAATGACATAACATCAATTCAGACTTTGTTGCAGCAGATACTGACCAACACGACCGCCCCTGCACCTGCCCCTGCACTCCATCTTTTACTACGGTGGATCGTGCTGAACTCGTGAAGATCAATCCTGGTATTTCTGGTCTAGAAAACAGATTATCAGCGATTGAAATCTGTGTGGGGATCTCTGGCCAAGAAGACAGGGATACAACACAAGCTGCTGAATCATTACATTCCTCCCCCACTCATCATGAAAAGGAGGGGGAGAAGAGCGCTGAAGACCTTTCCAAGAGCGCTGAAGACCTTTCCCATGATGAATCTATCACGGGAGAGAAGACTGAAGACCTCACCTTTACTGAAGAAGGTGAGAAGACAATTGAAGCAGCAGCAGCCGCTGGACCTCAGGGAGATGAACACCCTGAGGGAACTATAGCTCTTAAAGGGATTCGGATAAATGAACCTTAAGGGGAGCGGACAAAGACAAAGCCATCAGCATCTGAAGCTGACAAGGGCAAAGGAAAAAGTGTCGATGAAGATGAAAATCTGATGATCTTGCTTAAAAAGCCGGTTTGTCAGGTACATTAACCACTTACTCCACATCCCTCCTCTATACACTTTATCAGTTATACACTCTCCAAACCTCCATACACTTTATCCCACTCTTTCTCTATCTCTGTTCTACCCATGTTCTTACTCGTAAGATCGCTGTGTTTCAGCTAGTCCTCTCCCCTATTTGAGGATATCGCTGAAGTTCCTACAGCTGCGACTTCACCAACAATAATCCCAGCTCCCAACGCTGAAGAAATAATCCCAGTCTTAGATTTGATCTCTGGGACTGATGAACTTGAAGAACAGATGCTCTCTCACAAAAACAGACCTTGCTTGGCTCCTCAAAAGCTAAGTGAAGAGGATCAAGAAAAGAGAGATGAAATGATCAAGAGACTCGAGGATCAGCGAATCATTCTGAAGCGTGATCAACTTCCTTCGGTTCCTCCAAAGTTCAGAATTTCCCAAAAGGAATACAAGGAACACCTCAGAGCTGAACGCCTAATCGCTGAAAGAAGGGAAGCTGAAGAAAAAGACAGAGAGTACGCCATCCAGCTTACTCAACGATCAGTAAAAGACCCCAAGCTGAAAAGGGCTCCCATTGATGTTCAACGTCTGCTATGGGATGATGCTCAAAAGATCGTTAGAGAAGAGACTAAGGTCTCTGATACGACTTTGGAATGGTCTAAAGAAATGCTGAACTATTGATCTAGACCATCCAAAATCATCAAAGTAAACATCAGAGGAAGACTGTACGCAGACGTTCCTGTTGTTGAAGTGGATGTCTACAGAGAAGACAAAACCAAGCAAACCTTCTATGCTGCTACCTTAGAAAAGTTTGGTCTCTCTGAATGGTTAGAAACGAAATTAGCCATTCAAGGATCGCGCTCAAAGTTCAAAAGCCATGTCGAGAAGATCTTAAACAAACAGATCGACCTGGTTTCCTCTGTTGTGGATATTCCTCCCTCTACTCTTCTTCCTCCTCAACAAAGAAAAGTCTCTGCTAAGGAAAAGAAAGTCTCAGACTCAGGTCCTCCTATACGAAATGAAACAGGTATTGGTTTCTCTCGTGCTGAAGTTCTTGGCCCTGATGCTGATCTCTCAGCGCTTGACACCTCCCTACCACCTGGAGAAACTTTCATTCCTGGCACAGTTGTAAGTGATCCCTATGGTATATTCTTTCTAGACTACTATGGAAATCATCACTTTCAACGTATCTCTGAGCTCCACATCGCTCCCATCGAAAAACTCAGAGATCTCATATACTGGTGTGAAGTCATACGCGACATCAAAGCTAGACACCTGAAGCCCTTGATTTTTGAAGAAGCTCTAAAGAAAAAGAATCAAGGAGTAGATGTCCCTGACTGGATGATTCCCTCATCAAAGACCCTCGATGAACTTCTCATCAAGGAAGAACCTTTTGAAGGATATGATCGCCTTATAATTCTTTCTATCCTTATCTGTCTACATCTTTTGTACTTGTAATTTTATTCGCTGTATTTGTAATTTTTCCACTTCCCTCTGTAATCTTTACAAAGTTTAAATAAAAATTTCAGCGAACGTACTTTACTCCATCAGTACAGAAAAGATCCCAGCAAACAGTAAAAGGGGCAAATATTTTACGAGTTCTTTTTATCCTTATGTTTTCATTAAATAGCAATTTTCTATGTCGCTATGTCATAATCAAATAGGGGGAGATTGTTGATCCAAACCCTCAGTGATTTGATAATGACCCTCTCTTTTATACTTAGTGAAAATTGTAAGTAAACAATATGTATCAGAGTTTCACTATCGCTGATAAGTACTAAGATCTTACAGTACCACTGATAGGAACTCTCGCTTTTTAGATTAAACATTCAGTGAACACTATTCACCATAATACTCCGAGTCTGTTCAGTACTTATGGTGATCGCTGATAAGTTAGTTGTTTATTTATGATCCCTGAAGACAAGTTTCACGTTTACATAGGTTCTACGCTGAAGTCGAAGATCAAGCTCAAGAACCAGCGACAAGTCTCCTAATGAACTGATGCGGATCAGCGAAGACTCAGATTTGTCCACTCAACGTGAAGTATCAAGTACAAGACTTTAGCTATCGCTGAATTCTATCATTCGCTGATAAAGAATGATAGATCGTTGAATCAACGAAAAGCTGATCATAAAGTCCTCCGTACAAAAGTACTTTTTGTCTTATCCACCCTTGCACGTCTCCGTACGATATGTCAGAAAAAGAGCCTCCTTATTGTCTGAATTCGTACAACCACTCTGATACTACACTGTTCAAACATGCGGCTACTAAGGTTGTCAACAAAGGTCAATGACATACAACCATTCAGCTGCTGCCACGTGTAAAGTGTAAACTGCAATGCATTAAATGCATGCAGTATATAAGAAGATGAGCTCACTTCATTTTGAAGTAACTTGCTAACTCTGGACAAGTTCATCCTTCTTATCTTGAGATAGGTTATTATTAGTAATTTCATTCTCTTTCTTAGTGCAAGAAACTTAGTGTTCCAACTTGTTTAGATTTAGGTTTATCCTTAATCTTGTTTCCGCAACAAGCTGTAAATTGTTAATGATTTATCAATAAACAATTTAGAAAAGTAAAATCTGTGTGTTTGTATTCAACTCCCCCCCCCCCTTCTACAAACTTGTATAGCCCTTCGGGACCAACAGGGTTCTTCTTATATACTGCATGCATTTAATGTATGGCAGTATTGCTTTACACATGGCAGCAGCTGAGTGGTTGCATGTCATTGACCTTTGTAGACAACTTTAGTAGCCGCATGGTGCACAGTGTAGAATCAGAGTTGTTGTACGATCATAGACAAAAAGGATGTCCGTTCTGACAGTTCGTACGAAGACGTGCAAGGGAGGTAAGACAATAGTAATTTGTAAGGAGACTTCATGATCAGCTTTCGTTGAAACAGTTATTTACCTGTGAATGATAAAGTTCAGCGATTGCTGAAGTCTTCTACTAGATACTTCACGTTGAGTGGACAAATCTTGGCTTCGCTGATATCCGCATCAGCTCATTAGTAGACTTGTCGCTGGTTCTTGAGCTTGATCTTCGACTTAAGCGTAGAACATATGTTGACGTGAAACTTGTCTTTAGGGATCATAAGTAAACAACTAACTTATCAGCGATCATATCATAGACTGAACATGCTCAGAGTTACTCGATGAACAGAGTTCGCTGACTATTTAACTTTAAAGAGCGAGAGTTACTATCAGCGTTACTGAAACAGTCTTAGTACTTATCAGCGATAGTGAAACTCTAATACATATTGTTTACTTACAATTTTCACTAAGTGTTTAAGAGAGGGTCATTATCAAATCACTGAGGGTTTGGATCAACAATCTCCCCCTATTTGATTATGACATAGCAACAGAGACAATTGCTAATTAATGAAAACATAAGGATAAAAAGAACTCATAAAATATTTGTCCCTTTTACTGTTTTCTGGGATCTTTTCAGTACTGATGGAGTAAAGTACATTCGCTGAAATTTTTCTTTAAACTTCGTAAAGGTTACAGAGGGAAGTGGAAAAATCACAAGTACAGCAAATAAAATTACAAGTACAGAATATATAGACAGATAAAGATAGAATGAATTACAAGGCGATCCTATCCGTCAAAAGGTTCTTCGTTGATGAGAAGTTCATCGAGGGTCTTTGATGTGGGAATCATACAGTCAGGGACCATTACACCTTGATCCTTTTTGTTCTTTGCTTCTTCAAAGATCAGGGGCTTGAGGTGACGTGCCTGAATGTCGCGTCTGACTTCACACCAGTATATTAAGTCTCTGAGCTGTTCGATGGGAGTGATTGGAAGCTCAGATATGCGTTGAAAGTTTTGTCGTCCATAGTAGTCTAGAAAGAAGATGCCATAGGGTTCACTTAAGACTTTTCCAGGGATAAAAGTTTCACCAGGAGGCAGGGAGGTGTCAAGTACTGAGAGGTCAGGGTCACGACCAAGTTCTTATTCGCGTGAGAAACCTATACCCGTTTCATTCCGTATAGGAGGACCTAAGTCTGAGGTTTTCTTTTTCTTTGCAGAGGCCCGTCTTTGTTGAGGTGGAAGAAGAGTGGAAGGAGGAATATCCACAGCCGAAGCAACTAAGTCGATCTGAGAATTTAAAATTTTCTCGAGATGGCTCTTGAACTTTGAATGGCTAATTTCACTTCCAACCATTCAGAGAAACCAAATTTCTCTAATGTAGCAGCGTAAAAGGTTTTCTTGGTATTGTCTTCTCTGAATACGTCAACTTCAACAACAGGAACGTCTACAAACAGTTTTCCTCTGATAAGTACCTTGATGATTTTGGATGGTCGAGATCGATAGTTCAACATTTCTTTACACCATTCCAAAGTCGAGTCAGATACCTTAGTCTTTTCTTCAACTATCCTTTGGGCATCATCCCATAGCTGACGTTGGACATCAATGGGAGTTCTTTTCAGCGCGAGGTCTTTCACCGATTGTTGGACAAGCTGGATGGCGAGAGCCTTATCTTTTTCTTCAGCTTCCTTGTTTTCAGCGAGTAATCGTTCAGCTCTTAAATGATCCTCGTATTCTTTCCTTGATATCCTGAACTTTCTTCTCTCCTTTTCTGATCCTCTTCACTTAGCTTTTGAGGAGCTAATGAAGGTTTATTTTTGTGAGAGAGAGGTTGTTGTTCCCGTTCATCAGTCTCAGAGGTCAAATCCAAGACTGGGATTATTTCTTCAGCGATAGGAGCTGGAATTATTGTTGGTGTTGTTGTAGGAGCTTCAGCGGGATCCTCAAACAGGGGAGAGGACTAGCTGAAACACAACGATCGTTTAAGTAAGATAAGTTGGAAAGAAAGAGAAAAGAATAGGGTTAAGTGTATAGAGGTTTTATGGAGAGGAGGATTGAGATTGAGAAGGGATAGAGGAGTGATGCAGTATAAGGGAATAAGAGATATTGTAGCTGACAAACTGGCTTAATCTGAAGAATAGCCATATTGCCTTCTGCAGCGAGGCCTTTGTTTTTGCCTTGATCAGCTTCAGATGCTGCAGGCTTTGTCTTCTCCCCTGATGGTTCGTTTATCGAAATCCCTTTCTCAGGGGCCTTATTGGGCTTAACGAAGAAGAAGTCATCATCATCATCGTCATCATCATCATCTTTATAGGATGATGATGGTTCTTCATCATCGATATCGATGGGTTCTTCGTCTTCAGCTTCTTCTTCTTCTTCTTCTTCTTCAGACTCGACCTCATCAGCGTAAGGTACGGTCACATCATCGACGGCTTCTTTGTGTTGCTCTTGGAGTTGCTCCCCCTCAGATACAGAGGGAGGTTTCTCGGTTCCCTTAGGGTTTTCAACTCCCCGAGGTTTTGAAGTAGAAGCAGCAGTTTCATTTTTCTTCTCCCCCTCATCATCATGGGGAAGGTCTTCAGCTCTCTTCTCCCCCTCTTCCACATTATGAAGAGGGGAGTCAAGAGGAATATCAGTAACACCAACAGCATCAGTAGTATGAGAATCAAGGTCTTCTTGGCCAGTGAGTCCCATACAAAGTTCAACCACTGCTAATCTGTCGGCGAGGCCAGATATAGCAGGGGCAAGTTTCCGAAGATCTTCTCTATCGGCCTGAGTAAAGTGAGATTTTGGGGCATCCAGGTGATTGAGTATCTGCTGAGGTAGATCTTTGACTGTCGTAACCTGACCCTTAAGAGTACCAACCTCTGTCTTCAATGATGTGACTTCATTGGATAGAGTGGTGAAGTTTGTTGCGAGGGTGGTATTGGTGAGGTTTAGATTGTTGACGTTTGAGGAAGTTTCAGCGAGGGTGGTAGAAAAAGTTGCAATGCTGCCATCCACCTTCTCCATATCAGCTTTGGAGGCTTTAGTGTCAACAACCTCGATCAGCTTCTTGAGGTTCTCTCCAACGTCTGTAACCGCTGAACAGTTGGTGGAGAGAATGGTGTTGTATGATTCCATCTTTGTTTCCAGGGCCTTCAGGGAGGTGTTGATATCCCCCAAATTAGGACATGAAACAGTTATTAACTTATGAACAGAGGAAAGCTTATAAGTTTGGGGTTGAGAGAGAGAAGTGTTTGGGATAATGTGTATACATGCAGGCGGGTTGGTGAAGTTGTCGAAGCCTCGTAACCCTGAGAAAGTTTCATAGTCGTCTTCAATTGTTCCTTGACGACTGGAAGTACCTGCAGGTCCTGTGTTTTGTTCTATCATCCTCTGAAGATGTTCAGCAGTAGTGTCGCTAAGGAAGATGTTTGTTGAGGAGAATAGGGGAAGAGATTGAGTGACCAAAGGAGAGGTGGGAGGAATGATGGTTGAGAAAGTGGGTTGGGTGCGGGGTTCAGCGTTGGATTCGCTGAAAATCACTTCAGTCTCTAGAGAGGCTGAAGGAGGTGGGTTCAGTTCCAAGTTTGTAACTTCAACGTTTAGAGACGCTGAAGCTGGGATGGAAGGGGTGGCTTGATCAGCTGTGGCAGAGCGTACCACTGAACTATCCATCAGCTCTTCAAGATGAGCTGTGGAGTCTTCAGCATGTGAATGCTGGGGGGGTTGCTCCTTGGTTTTCTTGATTCTTTTGGAACCAAGTTGGGAAGTAGATTGTTTCCTTTTTCGAGAAGGAGTGAAGGGTGCAGCATGGGTATCAGCAGTGGGGATTTCCACTGAATGAGCCGCAGAAGTAGAAAAAGGAGGATAAGAATAGATAAAAGAGTAGTAAGACGTACATCGTTTGCCAGTGGCTTGAAGTCGAGCACCTTAGGGGCAACCTGAGAGAGTCTCAGATCACCCACTTTTGGGTACTTGTCCCTAAGTCCTTGTTGAAAGACGACGCTGATGAATCTGGGATATGGAACCCATAAAGGTCTATCAGCCATATCTACTCTGAATGCAAGGTCGTCATAGATGATCGAGGCCCAGTCAACATGTAGACCTTTCAGCAATGCATAGCCCATTGCTTGCTGAGGTTGAGCAGCCTGATTAGAGGAGCCACTCTTTGCTGTCATGCAGCTTATCAGGTGTGCGAAGATGAAGTTCATCTCGCTTGGAATTTTGGACTTCTTGATCAGGGTCAGTTTCTTCTCAATCTCCTTGTCCCTCCCTGTGTCCCATGCGTAACCCATTGTATCAAAGAATGCAGTGATGGCTTCCCTATCAGCATGGTTTTTGTGGTTAGGCAGAGGAACGAAAGGTTTTTCTTTGGTGGCAGTGGGTAGGCTGAGTGCTCGCCTGATAATGGCAGGGTTGATTTTGGTTGTGCCAAATTTGGTGTCACCGAGAATGACATCAAGGAGTTTCTTAGGGTCCTTGGATGAAAGAACCTGAGTGTGTCTAGCGGTATACCAGAACTGAGATAGAAGGAATTTATGGGCAGGGGGTACGAAGGTTAAGGCTTTGAATAAGCAGCAGGTTTGGAGAAAAATCACAGCTTCATTCAGATATTTGACTTTCTTCTTCGGAGGAAAATCGAAAAGCACATAGAGATTGTTGGATTTTGAGAAGTCTACTTTCTCAAGCGTGAACTTGACCTGAGGAGCCTTGGGAAGATTCAGTTTCTCCGTAGCAGGAGATTTCTCAGCGGTAGGAGCAGCAGTAGAAGATGCCATTTCTGTTTATCATATCAACCATGAATCATAGTGAAAAAATACAGTCTTAATGTGGAAAGATTTTCCAATAAGATGTTTTCGAATTTTGTCCATTTCATTCAGACAGAAATGTCTTAATGAAGATTAGGGTTTTCTTGTTTTGAAAAAGAAATGCAAACCCAGTTAAAGTCGTGTTTTCCATTTTCCTTTAGATAAGGATTCTGGAAAAACGTATGAAGAACAAGTTTAATATATATTATTTAAACTTGAGGAACAACCATGAAAAGGTTGTGTTCATAAAACCATGAAAGAAATGATTTCATTTAAAAAGTTCTTTTGTTTGATCTTTTGAAAACAAGGATAAGATCAGAAACAAGTTAAAACAGGTAAATAATGAGAATATTAACCTGGTCGTCGAAGAAGAAGATGAACAGTTTTCTGGAAAAGCTCGAGTTCAATAAGAAACAGTAAATCTTTTATTTCTTGGAGGAGAAGTTCGCGTAAAGGAAAAATATAAACTCGAAATAGTTTATATAGTAAGATTAGAGAGAGAGCGAAAAACTAGAGCGGGAAAGTTTTTCATCATGACACGGACACGTGTTTGCATTTGATTGGATGGTAAACGAAATGTGCAAACGTGTGTCAGAAAAAGAACGTACCAGGGTTTATCCGTTGTGATGATGTCACAAACGTCCTTTCATATTTTAGGATGTCTTTGAGGTTTTGAAAGCTCAGGGACTATTTTGAAAACCATGAAGCACTGAATAGAAATATCAGTGTTAGTTTTAGAAATTTCAATGTATCGCTGTTAAGGAAGAGATATTCAACGATGTGATTTGTTTTGAAATCTTGCATTCATTTGCGAACGTCAGTGAGTAAAGAGAGAACATACCTTGATATCAGCGAATCAACTTTGTTCAGAGAGAAGATGATAGAATGGGTTATATAAGTTGGTTTTATCCGATCGCTGATCAAATGTGAACCACTGAAGATTTTACTCTTCAAAGTCCAGCATTCCAAGCTCGCTGATGAGAAAGTTGAATCTTATCTCATCAACAAGTTTGGTGAATAGATCAGCTAACTGAAAGTCAGTTGGGATAAAATGAAGTTCTATATCACCATTTATCACATGATCTCTGATAAAATGATACCTGATTTCGATATGTTTGGTCTTTGAGTGTAGTACTGGATTGTTGGCTATAGCGATGGCACTTGTGCTATCGCAATAGATTGGAATTTTCGAGAGCTGGAGGTCATAGTCTAGTAGTTGATTTCTCATCCACAAGACCTGAGAACAAAAGCTTCCAGCGGCTACATACTCAGCTTCAGCAGTTGAGGTGGACACTGAGTTTTGCTTTTTACTTGTCCAACTCACCAGCTTTCCACCCAGGAGCTGACAGCCTCCTGTGGTGCTTTTCCTATCCAATTTGCAACCTGCAAAATCACTATCTGAATAGGCGATTAGATCAAACCCTGAGTCTTTGGGATACCAAAGACCTTGGTTCGGAGTACCCTTAAGGAAACGAAAGATTCGCTTTACAGCGATCATATGAGATTCCTTAGGTTCAACTTGATATCGTGCACACAAACAGGTTGCGTACATAATGTCAGGTCGGCTAGCTGTAAGATACAAGAGAGAGTTGATCATCCCACGGTACTGCGTGACATTAACAGGTATTCTATTTGAATCCTTTTTTAGTGTCAGCAGTGGTGCCATAGGGGTTTTTATCGCTGAACTCTGAGTTAAATCGAATTTCTTAAGTATATCTCTAACATACTTTCCCTGATTAATGAAAGTTCCCTTTTCATTTTGCTTTATCTGAAGACCAAGGAAATATGTTAGCTTACCCATCATACTCATTTTATACTCTTCTTTCATTCTATCAGCGAAACGAGTACAAAGGTCAGGGTTAGTAGAACCAAATATAATGTCATCAACATATATCTGAACAAGAATGATATGACCCTTAACTATTCTGAAAAATAGAGTTTTGTCGATTTTACCTCGCTCAAAATTTTCAAATAGGAGATAAGAGGATAGAGTGTCATACCATGCACATGGAGCTTGCTTTAAGCCATAAAGTGCATTATCCAGTTTATAAACATAACCTAGACGCTTAGGATCTGAGAATCCTGGAGGTTGTTCCACATAGACTTCTTCATTCAGCTTTCCATTGAGAAATGCTGACTTAACATCCATTTGATATATTTTGAAGTCTTTGTGTACATCGTATGCTAAGAATAGACGAATTGATTCTAGTCTTGCTACAGGAGAAAATGTTTCGTCGTAGTCTATACCTTCCTCTTGTCTATATTCCTGAGCAACAAGTCGAGCCTTGTTGCGGGTTACAATTCCATGTTCGTCCAACTTGTTTCGATAGACCCATTTAGTGTCTATCACTGTCTTGTCAGTTGGTCTTCGAACAAGATTCCAAACTTTGTTTCTTTCGAATTCAGTCAGCTCTTCTTGCATAGCGCTGACCCAGTTCGGATCTTTGAGGGCATCATCTATTTTCTTTGGTTCAATCAGAGAAATAAAGTTAACAAATAAACAAATATTACCTGCATTTCGTCGAGTCTGAACACCAGCGTTTGGATCACCAAGAATTTGATCAATAGGGTGATTAACAGTCCATCGCTGAGCCGGAGCATGAGTCGTTGACTCAAATTGAACTGGATGGGCTGAAGATGAGGCTTCAGCAACTTCTGGAATATCAGCCAAGAGAGGAGTAGGTGCATATGTCATCACATTTACTGATTGCTGAGAAGTAGATGGAATGTCTGAGACATTTGGTTCAGAAGCAGACATAGTGTTTAAAGGAATAGCTGAGACCCATGATGTTTCAGCTTCACTAGTCTGCGTGTTTGGGATGATAGTAGGACCATCATCTTCAACGGTATGATTGTGAGGAGTGGGAATATCTTCTGGATCACCAAGATGTGAAAACATCCATTGATTCAGTTCTTCAGTATCAGCAGAAGGTCGAGAATTTGCTGAATGAGATTCGTCAAAGGTGACGTGAATAGTTTCTTCAACAGTTTGTCTTCTTCGATTGAAGACTTTGAAGGCTTTGGAGACTGAGGTGTATCCAAGAAAGATTCCATCATCATCCATAGGATCAAACTTTTCAAGGGCATCTTTGTTGTTCAGTATGAAACACTGACATCCAAAGATGTGAAGAAAGCTAATTGAAGGTTTTCTCCCATGAAAAAGTTCATAGGCTGTCTTGTTGAATCTTTTGACTATCAGCGACCTGTTTTGCGTAAAATAAGCAGTGTTGACAGCTTCTGCCCAAAACTGAGTAGGCAGGTGATAATCGCTGAGCATTGAACGTGCAGCTTCAATAATAGTTCTATTTCTTCTTTCAGCGACTCCGTTTTGTTGCGGTGTTCTCACTGAAGAAAAGTTGTGTGAAATACCCTTACTCTCAAAGAAGGAATCAAGAGAACTGTTTTTGAATTCAATCCTATGATCACTCCTTATTGAGCGAACGGTCAAGTTGTTCATGTTAAATCCAGATCCGTACAACAAATATGAAATCAGTAATATAAACAATAAGAACAATGATTTCAACTGGTTATCCCTGTATTATGCTTTCAATCAGAGTGTTTACAATACAATTCAGAAAAGCAAATGAGACAACTAGCCTATTTTCTAAGGCTAAGCTATCTATTTATATGGCGGGCCCATGGTTAACAAGCCCATGGCCCGTTCACTAATAAGGCTCAAAATAAAGAATTTCAGTTTAAACCCTGAACTTTAAATCAACATAAATTGACCCTAACAATCTCCCCCTTTGATTTGAAGTTCGAGTTCGCGCTCTAGCTCTCGCCAGTTGTAGACATATCTTTTGCGAAGCGCGAAGTGAATCTCGAACCATCTGATAGCACGGCGGTAGTCGATGCGATCTTCAACCAATTCCAAGGCATTTCGAGCATTTGTTTCATTCGGATTCAGAACATATGAGTACGTTGGATTTTTAGACTCGTGTGTAATGATCTTTCGAAGAGCATCTCGAACTTTGAGGAGTGTGCCGTCGCATAATCTTTCTACCTGACTGAACCGCATAAATCTTTTCTCTTTCTGTTCATTAATGAAGACGATCCAAAATTCTGGTTCTAGAAGCATAGCGTTCTCGGGACACATATTCAACTCAGGAGCTTTCAGATTCGGCTTTATCAGATTTACCTTCTTCGCCCTGTTCTCGATAGCCATTTGAAAATCCGTTAGATATGACATCATAATGGTACGGACCAGGTATCGACGAACAGCTTCGAGTGCCTTTGTAACTTCAAGCGGTCGGATGGTTCTTGTACGAAGGTCTTTCAAAATAGCTAGAAAGTCGAACGGTCGGAGGTGCTGGAAGTCGGCTTCAGAGAATTTCCATTCATTCCCATCTTCACATCGGACAGTGAATACTGGGTAGACGATTTTCATGATGCGTCTTGAATGGATGTTAAGTACCTCTGTGATCTGATGCTTGATTCTGACTTGGCTGACTGGAAGACACCTCTGCATTGTGCTGATATAACGTCATTGGTATTCAGGGTTGAGGTTGTAAATACCAAGGCAAAAGGTCGTCTCGATCGGGTGAAGCTTGTGGACGAACAACTTCTTCAAAGATTCCTCCAGATGAGGGATAAGTACCATGATCTTCTCCCAACGAATTTGTTGGTGAGGAGGGGGAGGAAGATCAGAAGCTGTCGTTTGCAGAGGAGTTGTCAGAATATTGGCAGTAGTAGTTTCAGGTCTTGTTGAAGTTCCAGTGGGTTGAGCATAGTGAATGGGAGAACTACCATAAAAATTCTGGAGCAGGAACTGATCATAGTCGATGTTGTCGTCTTCATCAGTATGTAATACCAAATTTACCTGGAGATTTACAGCACTGGCGGCTTTTTGATACCATGCATCTTCGGTCTCCGGGTTGGCTTCACAGTCTGGATCTATCATATCCAGTAGATGTCTGTCTGATGAGTCAAAGTCAATCAATCCCTGTGTTAAACCCTCGGGTCTTCTTCATCTGATATATCCATATCAATCACCATTTCAGCTAAAGGTAACTCGGCTTCATGATCTATTCCGGTTGTAGTAGCCGTAGTTGAAGGTTCCGGTTGAACCACAGTTGTAGTTTCAGCAGTGAGGATCTGGGCGGTTTCGTTTAGTCTTTGTCATTTCTCCCCATCACGGTGATCAGGATCATCCTGGTCATCGTGCCTACGTTTAAGACCGCCTGCTTGACTCTTACAGGTTTCTTCGAGTGAGCGGACACTCTCGGACAGCGTTGTGAGCGCTCGGTTGTAGTCCTTGAGAGTCGAGTCAATGCAATCCTATCGGGAGGTGATTGATGTGGAAGGAGCAGTGACCTGTGTTTTCAGAATGGTGATCAGGTCTGCTTCGGGCGAGGCATTGGAATCCTGGAGAAATTGGGCTACAAGCATCGTCTTGAGACTTTCCACCGAGTAGGTAGGTGGAGGAGCGGTTTCAGCTTCAACGATCTTTGCTTTGCCTTTGATTAATTTGGCGAGCTCGGCGGCGACATGCAGTTCCATTGCTTCGCGGACAGCCTTGAGGGTGCTGTCCAGGGACCCTTGCGACACAAAGTCTGGGTGAGTAACTCCGGGTTCACTTAGATTACCCGTTGAGGCATCTACCTCGGGGGTTGAGCCACCTACGTTCACAGTTGGCATATCGGTAGCTGTGGTAGGATTTCCCTCCGATCCTTGTGTTCCACCTAGAGGTGAAGACACTATGGTGGTTCCGGTCGAGTCACGAAGATTCTCGACTTGGTGTTGCTCCTCTTGTGTCCTAGCCAAAGGGTTTTCAATAGCAAATGGCTCTAGACTCAATTGTGCACGAAAAGAAGTCGCGACCGGGGGCTGCTGGTCGCTTGTTTCAACACCAGCACTCTCCGAGTGAGAGGCCGGTGGAAGTTGTGCTATATCCCCGTGATGTACTGAAACATCCGTCTTTTGAGAGACGGATGAGTGGATGAGGGGGTCGTGCAATTGCTCCACTAGGTCCACGGAATCTTCTTCAATACCCCGTCCCAACAAATGAGACAGGGTAGTAGATGTGGCTACCCGGATTACACTTGGTTCGATTCACTCAAGAGCCTCGTTATCTTGACGGCTCAATCTTTCCTGGTTCGACTTCGAACGCAGTTCTCTCTGTCTCACATGATCTAATTCTGCAACTAATTATCCCTCAGTTATCCTAGATGCTGCTATAGCAGGCTGTTCAGCACGTGGAGGTGAGTCAAGTGGGATTCCGACAGTGAAATCTGGGTTGGGTCCGATACCATGAGGTATGCGTTTCTGGCGTATGGTACGGTCGGTATCGGAGTCCGTGGAGTCAGATTCCACGTTCTCAATATGTGGAGCGGGTGAAGGGGGGTCGGTAATATATGGTGCGGTTGAGTGATGAAGTATAGGTCTAGATGAAGTACCGGCTTGGGCTTGGGTAGGGCTGGTTCCCGGTTCCGCTGCACCACTTACACTCGTTCCCTTTCCTCTAACAACTAACACACCCCGCCCGGCAGCACCTGCTTGCCGGGCCCTCCCACCTCTCATTCTTGGACCCTCACGTCTCTCGGGTCTAGCTCCCTGGGCAGGTTCCTCCGGCGCTGGCTGGACCATGGGATTCCCTATCTCTTCCCTATATGTTACTACCCCCGGTGCAGCGGGATCGGCGATGGCTAATAGGGCTTCGGGAATGGGCTTGGCTACCACATTGGATGGGTTGCGGATAACCATGTACTGTAAGTGTCGAATGGGACATACCAGGTGTGCAACACGTCGAGGAATCGCCGGATTTGCGTCCATGTGTTGACGAACTGCAAGCGAGAGGAAACGCGGGTATGGCAGGAACTTCCTCTGCTTGGTACCTCCGATGTGACGAATCGCTTGCACGATTTCACGCCAGATGATCATGGCGAAGTCGACATGGAAATTGTAGCATACGGCATGAATAAGGCATACGAAGTCACCGGTGCATTGGTCTATGCCTTTCCATCTTGAAGAAAGGCAACGGTTGAGGATGGTGAAAAGGGTGTACCATATCGGAGCCAAGTACTTACGATTGAACGCCGAGGGTCGGGAAAGTGCGAAGTTGTAGCCCAGCGCGCGCATTTGAGCGCATAGCGTTTCATCGTTGACGGCAGGATCGTACCGTTCATGGTTGTTGGCGTTTGCCTCGAGAAGAAATAGAAGTCGTCTGAAGGAATCCGGTGTAAGGGTGAACTGCTGATTATCAATTTGAGCAGTGATTGTTTGGGAATTACCGGCCGTCCGAACTTGGGCAGAGAACCAAACATGGAGACCGTAGATCAAAGTGACGTCGGTATTGCAGGTGAGAACCTCACGGAGAGGGTGACGCATCAGTATATCCAGAATAACCTGATGTTGTGGGTTAGGTCTGAATAATTCCGGGTCCAGATAATGGTTGTTTGCCTCCAATTCAGTGCCATGGTCAGGTGCGACCAAGGCATTATGAGCTTCCTCGTCAATGATATCATCCTCTTGAGGTATTTGCTCTTCTTCCTGATTCTGGGGAGGATTTTGATGTTGATCCACCATTAAAGCTGTAAAATAGAGCACAGTTAGTAATTGAGACGAATGAACAAATATTGGCGCGTACCTTTGTATTATGAGGCTCAAACTGAGAGGGATTGAGGACTGGTAGTGTCAAAACAGGTACTGAAATGACCAGCAACAGGGGTGTCTAGACAAAGATGGGAATGCCAAACTTTCCGGACATCAATAGTTTCCGGACAATACATGGTGTCCGGACTGGAAGAATGTTCCCGGGTAAAAGTAGGACCCCGGACAAAGAGAGTCCGAATAAAAATAGTTTCCGGACACCGAAGAGTCCGGATGATGCAACATCCCGGTAGTTGAACTTACCGGATACCCGAAGATATCCGGACAACTATGGTTTCCGGGTGTTTGCCATAACCGGATAGAGTATCGTCGATCATGAGGCTTACCAGATAAACCATCAAGAAAGTTGATGGTGTCCGGACACAATGAATGTGTCCGGACGAAATGCGAATCAGAGATAATCGAACAGGCAGTCCCAATCACGTTGTATACCATGCAGGTAGTGTCGATATAAGCCAATAACCACATACAGGTAATTAAAACAATTTAAATGGCACACAGATGCCCGAACTCGAAGAAACCCATAAGGGGTTTGCGGACACTGTTGAATCGACCATATCAGTGGCGATTCGTGGTGTGATGTGTGATACATGAGATCAAGATGATAGTGTGAGACACATACCTGATTGTGAGTGAGAATCGAGAGAGAAATCGAGGAGAGTAGTAGAGTCCGAGCGAGAGAGAAAGGGTCGAGATGGTTTTAGAGTTTAGGCGTGTTTTTCCGGATAATGAACAATTAGGAACCAGGATGCAATATATACCCGGATGGTGTCCGGGTTCTTGTCCAACCCGGGTAGATCAGGTCCGGATACTGTCCGGATACCTTGGGGTTTCCGAATACTGTCCGGATACCTAAAACAAACTGTCCTGTTCCTTGGAATTTTGTAGTAATTGGAACTGGAAGAGGACATTCTCTCGCTCCCCCTCAAGCTGAGCATGGGGACGACATTGCTCCCTCTCGGATAGTACAGTAGAGTGCAGTGGAGGGGTCCGACACACTAAAAAAACTTTTAGACTGTTAAAGAAAAATTTGTGCCGCTCCCCCTCAGATGATGACCATGATATAGAATTCATATAGGAGTGCCCACACACACAAAAAACTTGTTGACTGTTAAGAAAAAGCTGTGTGTGACGCTCCCCCCTCAACAGATGAGTAAACTTACCTGATACCGTCTATGTGCCCCCCTGAACACATGAACACATGGTGAAAGCACAGGTATTGACATTTAAAAGTAGATGACAATAAGAAATAAAAGAAACACACGAAGAAAGAAAGAAAACAAACGAAATCTACGAAATAAATACATAGACTAAATCTAACGGTGTAACTGGAACAAGTAGAATACAGGTGCGAGGAAGTGTGTGCTCATTCATCAAGAGGGTAAACATCGGATGATGAGTAGACAGTTACTCGTATATGTATGGAACTTGTAACGGGCACACAATCGGATTAAGTCGTCAGTTTTAGCATACCAAACTTGGACACAAGAGAGTTAAAACGTTTTTCGTCCAATGCTTTGGTAAATAGGTCTGCCAGCTGATGTTCAGTATTTACGAAGTAGAGTTCGATGGTACCTCTTTCGATGTGATCCTTAATGAAGTGATACCGAACGTCGATGTGCTTCATCTTGGTGTGTTGAACCGGGTTACTTGATATAGCGATGGCGCTCTTCGAGTCATAGTAAATCGGGACCTCGACGTACGTGAAACCATAGTCTTTGAGTTGCGTCCTCATCCAGATGACTTGGGAAAAATAGCTCGCGGCAGCCACGTACTCCGCCTTGGCAGTTGATGTTGAAACGCATTGCTGCTTCTTTGATGCCCAACTTACCAGGCTATCTCCCAAAAATTGAATGTGACCCGAAGTGCTCTTCCGGTCCAGCATGCAGCCCGCGTGATCCGCGTCGGAATAGGCGGATAGTGCAAAACCTGTCTCTCTCGGGTACCACAGACCAAGATCAGTAGTACCACGTAAATAATGAAAGATTCGTTTGACATCAGTCATATGGGACTCTTTAGGTTTTGATTGATATCGGACACACAAGAAAGTTGAGAACATAGTATCCGGCCTACTTGCAGTTAAGTACATTAGAGAACCTATCATCCTGCGATACAATTTAGTATTCACATCAGTTCCGTGAGGATCGGCGTGAATCTTTGTATTGGGCGCCATGTGAGTTTTCATTGGCGAGGACTGGTCCAGCTGGAATTTCCGAAGAATATCCCGGATGTACTTAGCCTGGTTTATGAATATCCCGGTCGACAGTTATTTAACTTGAAGACCAAGGAAGAAATTCATCTCGCAAAGCATTCTCATTTTGAAAAAAATTCCCATAAGAGCGGCAAAGTTCTTAGCATATAGGGGACTGGTAGAGCCGAATATTGTCAAAGTTCTTAGCATAAGAGCGGCAAAGTTCTTAGCATATAGGGGACTGGCAAAGTTCTTAGCATAAAGGCTTAACTTGGTATTTATAGTCTTCGCGTCATTAATTAGCTCCATTAATGCTTTGATCAACGGCTACAATGGCTGGAAACGGTTGCCGAAGTGAATATCCATAATGATCTTCGTCCGTTATGGCTGCTCACTATTAATGGCTTTGACTCCTGCATTAAACACCTAACAAACGTAACAGTCATGGTTAACGTTAGTTTTGGTTGAGGTCGCACGTCCTTACGTAATAGTCATGCGGATCGGGCGACGCTATGGTCAAGCGTCGTAAGGAACTCTCGACTTACCTTTTATGAGGGACGACGATGGTGTTATGGGTCTTTGTCGAGACCTTATCTTAATACAAGATATAGTCCTTAATCATACGTCTTACTTGTTTTGGTCGCGGTCGAGCGACGTGATTTTTTGCCCAAACAGCGTCCATTTGGTGGTATGCGGAAGCGGTTGTTGAGTAGAGTGAGACACGTCCGAATGCACATAACCACCAAGAGGTAGGTCTTGTACCGCTTCGAGTGTTGTAGGTTGATTTCTCGGAGGAGGTGGGGGAGGATTCGTCGATGGTTGGACAACTCCCGGTTCCGAGGAGTTCGAAAGTTGATCGTCGGTTGTATCAGAAGACGAATCACCAGGAGTGATCTCCGGATTTGTAACAGGTTCCTCCGAAGGGATAACGGTATCAGTAGATGTTGATGACGACGGTTGTGCTGTCTCCACAGTGATGGATGGCGTACTTGTAGAAGGCAGCGGACCGGATAGGTGCGACGAGTCCTCAATACGAGCAGCTTCAAGTCGAGGTTGTGCTGACACAGTAGGGGAAACATTAAAGATGTCATCATAAAAATAATTAAACAATAAATCTAAATCAGAAGAGTTATCATTCGATGAAGATGCATGATTCGAATTTACTGTCGCTTGTGTAGATCCCGAACTTGGAGGTCTGGAAGATAACACGCCAGTTAAACCGGGTTCTGAACTGATTTGTTCAGAAGCTAAGTCTGTGGCTTCGTCGAATGTCACGTTTATGCTTTCAACAACGGATTTGGTCCGTTTGTTGTAAACGCGATACGCTTTAGCCTGCATGGAGTATCCGATGAAGACTCCTTTGTCCACTTTGGGGCTGAATTTGCCAAGATCATCCTTGTCATTCAGAATATAGCACGTGCATCCGAACGCATGAAAATACTTGATGTTCGGAACGTGGTTATTCATGATCTCGTACGTCGTCTTGTTGAACCGCTTGTTGAGGATGGAGCGGTTTTGAGTGTAACAAGCCGTAGATACCTCTTCGGCCCACAGAAATAGCGGCAGGTTGGCTTGGGAAAGCATAGTGCGAGCAGCGTCGACAAGAGTGCGGTTGCGTCGTTCCACCGCTCCGTTTTACTGAGGAGTGCGCGCAGCCGAGAAGGTGTGAGCAATGCCGACTGAAGTCAGATAGTTGTCTACCGTCTGATTCTTGAACTCCGTCCCATTGTCGGTTCTAATAGTCTGAACTTGTTGCATTTTGTTCAGTTGGACAGTCTTCAGGTAGTCGATGATTAGCTACGCAGTTTCATCTTTCGAACGTAGAAACAGCACCCCGGTGTAGCACGAGAAGTCGTCCACCATCACGAGAACATATTTGCGCTTGTTTATGCTTGGAACACGCATCGGCCCACACAGATCCATATGAATAAGCTCTAGGGTCCGGGTCGTGCTCGGAGTTGCCTTCGGCGGGTGCGGCACTCGCTTCATCTTTCCCATCTCACATGCCCCGCAGAGACGATACTTCACGAACTGAAGGTTGGGCATGCCTTTTACGTGTCCGCCCAGCACCAACTTGTTGATACTCTTGAAATTTAGGTGCGATAGTCTCTGATCCCAAATCCAAGCTTGTTGGGAATTGGCCTTTGACATGAGGCAGACGGGGTTATCGGGCTTCAGAGTTGCGAGGTCGATCGTGTAGAGATTGGTCTCGCGTTTTCCAACCAATAGCTCCTCTCCGGCATCGTTGAGGATTCTACACCGTGTCTTTTTGAAGCTGGCCTCGAGATCTTTGTCGCAGAATTGTCCGATGCTGAACAGATTGTGTCCCAATCCCGCGACGTGTGATACCTTCTTGATCGTGAACTTATCTTGAACAATGTCGCCGTAGCCCACGATCGGCGCCTTGTTATTGTTTCCAAATCTCACGTGTCCACCGTATTCTTCCTTGTAGTTCGTGAGAAGCTCCCTTCTTCCGGTCATGTGCTTGGAGCAACCAGAATCTAAGTACCACACATGACCGTGCTGCAAAAACAGATTAACGGATTTTAGTTACCCAAATTTGTTTGGGTCCTGAAGGGTTAGGTCTGGCACCTCTCGGAGGAACTTGCTTTTACACAGCTTTCCCCTTAGATGTAGATTGTACACCTTTAGCAAAAACTGGTTTTGGCACAGGTTGCCTCCTTGGTGTAGAATTTACACCTTTTGGAGGAACATTTTTTTTAGCAGGTTGCCTCTTTGATGCCGATTTAACCGCAGTGGGAGCGGCCCGTTTTGCATTGGGTTTGGTCTCCCACTGTGATTTAACCTCTGATTGATACCCTCGTTGAGTATGGTGGTTCTTGTTGTTATTACGAGGGTTTCGTTTGGGTGTATGATTAACCTTGTGATTTGACCCATACCAATCATTTAAATTAATTTCATCAAAATCATTCCAACCACATCTAGAACAACATAAACAATCACGCGATAATTGAATCAATTGGTGAACTGAATTAAGTTTAATCGGCAAAAAACACTTCAAAACAATTCCAATTATTCCAAACACAATTGTCTTTGTTTATTCTAGAATTGAATGCAGTAAGGAAAGACTTTGATGCTTCCTTCTTGACAGGTTCCTTGTTCAGCCACTTTGGTTTTTCTTGTTTTGCTTGACCAATTTTATCTGAAACACCAGGGACGGAATGGTCAGTGACTTTTGAAGGAACGGTATCTTTGGTAGACAATTGCTCGGTCTTTTGCCTCGGCTGTGATTGCTGTCTAGAAACAGGTTTAGAAGTCGGTTTTGATTGTGAAATCTTGATCACAGCTGGGGACTTTGTGTTAGAACTGTTACCCTTTAAGAAATTGACCGGACGATTCACTACTGGAGACAGAAAATCAGTGTGACACGGGAGAGGTTTGTCAAAAGGGAACGACTCAAAATCTCCATCAGAATTGCCTTCAGAGTTCATGTATATTGAAAAATCAATCTCTGGGATTTCAGGACTTGGATCAGGTGAGGAAGGCGAGGAACACGCTGTGTTGGGGAATTCGGTGCGGAAGCGTTTGAAAAATCAGATTTTAAATTACTTTTAACACACTCATCTTGAGAATCTTGACCTTCTTGTAAAGTAGAGATCTTGCATATAAAAGCTTTACACGAAGACGTGTCCGATGAGTTAGAGGAAAATTCGGGTGAAATCTTCTTTTCAGATTGAAGTTGGTCAAACTGCTCTTGTAGCTGACTTTTACTCACTTTCTCTTGCATCACTTCTATTGCCAAAGCAGACAGTTGTGATGTGAGTCGATTGATTTCAAACCGAAGGATCTCCTGACCTTCATCCGACACATTTTCGGTTTTGACCGGTTGAAGATTCTAAAGTTTTTCAATTAATACTTGCTTTTCCATTTGAAAAACTGACCTTTCTTTCTCAAGTGACTCCTCCAACTCGACAATCTTTGCTTCCAAGATGAGAGGAGGAACATAGAGTTTAAACTCGTCCGCCTCATTCTTGGTTGCGGGTGCTTGGTCCTCATCCTTTTTGGAGGAATCCTTGGGCTTAGCAACCTTGTAAGGGTCAAAGTAGTCATTTGAGAGATACTTTTTGTTCTTTTTTTAGGAATTATTCAAAGGTTCATAACAAAACGGAAGCTGTATTCCTCGTTTGTGTGCACGCTTATATTCCTCGGTTTCCTCTTCCTTTTCAGGTTCAAGAGGACCAGTCCATTGAATGGCATATTCCAGATACTTTTTATCTAACCCAAAACATACAAAATCATACAAAGTTGGTTTATACCATCTTCCCTTTTTCCAATAATGTGGGTTATCATATCCGATACCCCATTCTTTCTTAAAGTACGTGAACTCTTTGGGTTTATTAAGAAAGATGGTTTGATTAGTTTGACCCCTTTTGTGGAGTTTGGTTTCAAGATCAAGAATTTTAGTAACAAACTCCTTGTGCTGAATTTGAAGAGAGGAACATTGATAAACAAGTTCTTCTTTCTCATTCATGCACTGATCAAATTGAGACTGAAGATCAGATAATTTGGCCCTTAAGTCTTTGGGTGCTATTGAAAGGATTTTGCATCTTTCTTTTAACATAGCATTTTCAGACTTATGTTTTTCAGTTAAAAGCGTTTGAACATCTAGCTTTTCGGTTAGTGAACTAATCTCAAGCTTTTGTTCTTTAGTGGTGGCCTTAAAGGAATTCGCCCGATCAGTAAGGGATTGCATATCATTCATAAACTCTTGTTGAGAAGATTCACATACCTGACTTGTCTTCTCTTCATCAGCTGGAGAGTGGTAGCCTATGAAAGAATTTGCACAGTCTGAATCGCTTTCATCATCAGAACGACCCAACCAGTAGTCGTTTTCCACAAACATAGTTTCTCCAGCTTCCTTCTGCTCAGCCAATGCCAGTTTGGCCTTGTAGTAGTGAGAATTCTTTACCACAGGCCTTGTGCAATCTTTAACAAGATGACCAAGCTTTCCACAGTTATAGTAGGTCACTGGTTCATCTTTCCTCTTTCTATCTTCTTTCTCCTTCTTTTCCTTCTTCTCAGACGTGTCCTGCTCATAAAATTTCTTCTTTCCCTCGTGCTTGTCTTGATAATTATGGCGCTTGTTGGAGGCGGTTGAGTAGCGCTGATTATTCGACGTTTGCTTCTTATAGAATCGCTGTTGTTGGAAAGTTTTAGTGAGCAGAGAAACAGCTTTCTTGAAGTCAACTACTTCATCATTAGAGTCACTGTCTTCCTTTTCAGATTCGGAAGAGCTTTGCCTTTGAGCACGTTTAGAATGATGGCCCGAAGATTTCCCTTGCTTTAAGGATATGAGTGTTATAGGATCAGCAGGTAGCTTAGTTGCATCTTTCTTCTCGCCTAAAATTTCATTCACTTCATCCTCATCTTGAAGAAGCGTCTCATACAGTTCATTGATGCTAAGGTTCTCTATCAAGTTGTTGTGCTTAACATGAGAAGCAAACATCTTCCATTCGGGTAGCAGATTGTTGAGGAACTTGAGCGCGTTCTCTGTGTTGGAACGAACAATCTGGTTCTTGTTCAGTTCATTGAGAAGTGAGCATAAACGTTCATATTCTTGAGTGAGAGTCTCGCCATTGCGCTGTTTGAAACCATCGAACTTGGTTATTGCGATGTTGATTTTCAATTGATTGCCAACGACACTCCCATGCATCATTCTAGCCACTTGATCCCACATGCCTTTTGGCGTACCTTTGTAGCTGTCGATAGCTTGGTAAATTGGGTTGGGAAGTGCTTGGATAAGATATCTCTTGGCATGCTTTTCGCCTTCTATTCTGCCGCTTTCCTCGTTGGTCAGATCGGCTTCAGTCTTGTCCTCATAACTTGTCACAGGATTTGCTGCATTTGGTGCAATGGTCTTCTTCGGCCAAGGAATCGGACCATCTTCAAGAGCTTTCTTGATGTACACATAGTTGTCCTTAGATTCAATGAAGATCATGAATCTATCTCGCCATTGGCTATACTCACCTTGATAGAGACAAGGTGGTTTGGAGTCGGTTCCAATAGCAAGTGCGTCACGTGAAGTCATCGTAGGTTGCAACTGAGTGATCGTCAGACGTGTAGATTGATTCAAAGAGTAAACCTAATGCAAGGCACTAAGAGTCGTCCTAACGCAGGTTCTACGACTAATATGAACTAAGAGTGATCTTACTTGATAGGAATCCAAGTAAGAGTCTGATCAGGTAGTGTCCAAATCAGATCAAATGACAAAAACAGCTAAAAATCACAAAGTATCCGGATAAAGTAGGAGAGTCCGGATAGCTCGGAGTATCCGGATAACAGAAGGTTACCGGAAGACAGAACTGTCCGGATATGGCAAATAGACGTATTACTTGCTGGATGATGATATGTCCGGATAAAAAAGGCTTTCCGGATGATAAGAGTTTCCGGATGAAAAAGTACTTACCGGATGCAAGGATGTCCGGGAAAAATTATGACCGTGAACTTTGAGTTTCCGGAAACAATATTTACCCGGATAGATTGAGTTTAGGATACTTACTCGGACTGATGACTTACCCGGAAAGAAGGAAGAGCCCGGATGAAATTAACACAAACGTCCGGACAGTGTATACTTGTCCGGAAACCACGGCTGTTTTGTCCGGATTCTGCGGCTGCCTTTTCAATTCGATCGATTTTTCGATTAGGTTTGCACAAGAAGGTTCCTGAAAGATTAGAAACACTACCAAACACAAAACTAACCCTAACCCAATCGATTTCTAAGCAAACAGAACACGTTTTGATGGTAAAAATTCGATTTTTATTGAAGAACACAACCAAAAAAACTTTGAACTTAATTTGCTAAATTAACCACTCAAACGATCGAATTAGAATGTGAAAAATTGCAGAAACACTAATGAGTATAGTGCTAACATAACTCAATAAACAGAATCGAACAATTTTATCAGAATCAAGGATTAGAAAAATCAAGAATATGTAGACGTGAAAAAGTCAAATCTTACCAGGAGTCAATATGAGTGCTTTGAATCGAATCCGTTTGTCTGCTCTGATACCAATTGTTAAATCCAGATCCGTGCAACAATTATGAAATCAGTAATATAAACAATAAGAACAATGATTTCAACTCGTCATCCCTGTATTATGTTTTCAATCGGAGTGTTTACAATACAATTCAGAAAAGCAAATGAGACAACTAGCCTATTTTCTAAGGCTAAGCTATCTATTTATATGGCGGGCCCGTGGTTAACAAGCCCATGGCCCGTTCACTAATAAGGATCAAAATAAAGAATTACAGTTTAAACCCTGAACTTTAAATCAACATAAATTGACCCTAACAGTTCACGACTTGCATTTTCCTGACAAAGGTGATGAGTTCTTCAGGGGTGTCACTCTTAGAACGGAGAAACATTACCAGCGTATATTTCTTTCCAGCGATGGATTGTTTGTTAACAGGGCCAAACAAATCCATATGGAGAAGTTGTAGAGGAGATGAAACTGAGGAAACTTGCTTTGACTTAAAGCTTGCTTTGGTCTGCTTCCCTTTCTCACACGCTGAACATAAGGACTCTTTGGTGTATGAGTACTGAGGTAGACCAGTGACTAAGAAGAAAGAGTATTCAGTGTCTTGAAGTTCAGATGAGAGAGCCTCTTATGCCATAACCAGTTGACATCAGATGGGGGTTTTGAGAAGAAACAGGAGTTCTCAGTGGTTGTTGAGTCCATGTTTATTACATAAACATTTTCCAAACGATAACCGCTGAGAGCTATCTTATCCTTTTTGTCAGCGACAAAGCAGGATTCCTTAGTAAAGATTACTTTGTTATCCATGTCGCAAAGCTGACTGATGCTTAGAAGAATATGCTTCAGCCCTTCAACATATGCGACTCTTCTGAAGGTTGTTGTACCATTAGAGAGTACACCAAACCCTCGGGTATGTCCTTTTCCATTTCCACCGAAAGCAACAGAGGGACCCTTCTCTTCTTTGTACTCAGTGAGCAGGTTCCTCTTACCAGTCATGTGTCTAGAGCATCCGCTATCGAGATACCAGATACCCTTCTTAACCTGAATTACAAAGGAAGATTAGTTTGTCTTGGGTACCCACTTAACCATGTGTACACACTTGTCAGTGGGGGTAGAAGAGGAGGTGGAAGGTTCAGCAGTCTTCGCAGCATTTGAATATTCAGCTTTGTCAGTCTTCACTTTGGTTAATTTCTTAACCTCAGTGGTCTTCTTTGCCTTGGGGGCAATGATCTTCACCTTAGCTATCTTTTCAGCTTGGGTGGCTGTGGGGCACTTACTAGCAATATGATTGGAAAATCCACAATGATAACATTTCCTATAACTAAAAGTAGTTCTAGGACCATTTGCATGCTGAGCTTTTGATTTTGAATTTGAAGGACCAGTACCAAGTAAACTTTTGGTATTTGAAATAGGAGGAACATTCAGTTCTTCGGATTTCTTACCAATAGTATCCACTTTGATTCTAGGAGTAGATCGCTGAATAGATCCACGCTGAATAAATCCAGGGATCTTATTCTTTGAACTAGAGGGATAAGTCACTGAAGCTTTAGAAGCATTCAGCTTTGGTACAAAGGTACCCTTCTGAGGATTTTGGTTAAAAGAAATTCCTTTACCTTTGTCTTTAAAGATTGAGGTAGGTTTTGGATAAATAACTTTTTCTTTACCTTTAGAAGTTAAGGTAGAGATTTCCTCAGGGATAGGCGGTTTAGAAGAGGAACACTGAGAAGAGAAAGTGTCAGGGATAGAGGATACGAACATTCCAAACTTAAGCATGGAACGGTCAGTGGTTGGTTCGAGAGTATCAGCTTTGTAACCAAGACCACGTTTATCACTCAGGGGAATATGAGACTTTATTATCTCTGTGATCTTTGTTGAGGAGTTATACCGTCCATCAACAGTAGCTTTTTCAGCTTTTAATGCAGCGATAGCTTCTTCGCGCTCGATTTTGCCTAGCAGATTTAAGTGAACATGATCTTTAAAATCTTCTTCAATTTTAGAAAGATTTTCTATTTGAAGGTGACAGTTTTTAAGTTGTTCAGCGAGATCAAGGTTTTTATTTTCAACAACAGTTTTGCCATTCATGGCTTCATATAAACTTCTAGTCAAGAGATCAATCATTTGAAGACTATCAGCTTCATCAATATTTAAAATATTGGTAAAGAAGGAAGGTGATACCTTAGTAGTAGAGGTTGAAGTAGAGGGAATGTCAGAATTTTCTTCCTCATCTTTAAGTTTGGCCATGAGACATAGATTGGCTTCATCATCATCTTTAGAGTCAGATGATTCTTCTTCGTCAGAGGCAGCCCAATCATAGTCAGCCATAAGGCCTTTGCCTTTCTTCTTAAAGGTTTACAGCTTTGAATACCTTTCTTTCAGCTTTTTGTATTTTTCATCGCTAGTCCTTGGTGTAAAGTTTTTCTTGGGAAAAGCTGAGGGTATAGAGACTTTCTTTGACCTGCACTCGATAGCAAAATGTCCTATCTTTTCACAGTTGTAGCAAGTAGCAGTAGCCTTATCAACAGGGGTTGATGATCTTGGCTTGTCAGTAATAGCAAGAGGTTTGTTCTTTTTGAAATTACTCTTTCTAGCAAATCTCCTTAACTTATTAGCCAGGAATGCCAGAGTTTCATCATCATCTGAAGCGTCAGAATCTGATGAACGTTCAGAGTTACTTTCCAACTCAGTGACAGTGATCGTAGATCGCTGAGTGGAAGGTAACTCTGAGAGTAAAGCAACATGGGTGCTTTTGGAATCTTTTACAAGATTCTTCTTAAGATGACTCGATTGTCCATGATTCAGCATCGTGCCATATAAGGTAGAGAGAGTCATAGATCTAAGATCTTTTGACAGCTTGAGACACATTGAATAACTGTCCCAGCTTTAAGGTAAACATTCTAAGAACTTTGTCAGTACTTCAAAGTTAGAATATTCCTTACCAACAGTTTTCAGATCTATTATTAAGCAGTTAAAACGTTGGTGTACTTCAGAGGGAGATTCATTCTTACCACAAATGAAACTTTGGTACTGTCTTACCAGGTTGATCTTTCGAGAGTCCTGGACTTCAGAAGTACCTTCATACTGAACACAGATTGTGTCCCACATAGCTTTTGAGGTTTTCAGGTTCATGACGGAATGGTAGACTTCGTCAGGAAGAGCCATGGAGAGTATGGATCTGGCTTTGGTGTCGATACCCACTTTCTTCTTATCTTCATCTGTAAAGCCCGTGTCCCGGTATTTTTTTATTTATTTATTGCTAATATTTTATTTAGCGGGGTTAGTCGAATCGGACCAAAAAGTTAAATGTGTCAACTTTTGGGTTTTTTGCAAGGAAATGTTTAGTTGAGGGGCTATTAGGGGCTTTTGCCCAAAGTTTGGCAAGGGATCAGCCAAGAGACCCTCCCTTCCTCTTCCCTTCGGTTTCACAGTAACACACCACCACCACAACCCTTAGTCCTTCTCCCCATTCCCTTCCCTTTGGTGTCGCCGGCGAAGTGAGCGCAAGAGAGAGAGAGAGAGGTCGGCGAGGAAGAAACCGAGAGAGAGAGGGAGTTAGGTGATCGCTAGCAAGGAGAAGAGAGGGAGAGGAGGCTGCCGCCAAGGGGCTGCCGCAGAAAGGGAAGGAAAAGGCCGTTCTCGCCGGAAAAAGAGGAGGAAGTAGGCTTCGTTGAGGTATTCCCGTTTATTTTTCTTTCGTACCGTTGTGTGGTTATCAAAACGCAGCAAACCGCCACTACCACCGCCGCAGCCATGGCTGCCGGCGGTGGGGGGGCCGCCGCTGCACGCCGCCGCTGTGGTGGCTGGCCATGGCAGTGCTGGTACGGTTATGGGTGCGAGTAGGTGCATGATAGGACGATCGAGAGAGAGAAGAACGGTGGTGCGGGAGGGTAGTGCGGATTGCGTGTGTGTGTGCGACCGCCGCCGGAAAACACCGCCGCCGCCGCCGCCGTGCCCCACTGCCGGAGGTGGCAGTGGGTGAGGGTCGCGGCCTAAACCCTAAACCACCTTGGCAGAACCCTAAACCGTTGTCATTTATCTAAACCGTTTTGATTAAGTTATGATTTCATGTGATCACTACCTTTCTGTCCCTGTTTTTGTATCGAGCGTAACTTCTGCTAGGAATGTCGGAATGGAATGAAATTGGTGCCAAAAGTTCCGTTTACGAGTCCTTTAAGTTCTGTCTGTTTTGTGGAAAAACCAGTTCGGGCCATAGCTAGTGTCAAATTGCCATTTTATGCGGACAGGTCCTGTTTTAGCTGCTCTGAGAGGTGTTTTTGTAAAATTCATATAGAGTGCTAGGAATATCGGTAGGACGCGTGCGATACGTCCCTGGAACCGTAAGACATGGAACTTTAGGAATATGGAATTAGATTTCTGGATTGATCACTTTAGCAGGGGTAAAATGGGTCTCGAACAGACCTGCGTTTTTAGTATAAAAGCTGGAATTTTAGTTTCGTTAAACTAGTAAAAGTGTCGTGAGTTGGGACCTTCCGTTGACGTTTTTAGTGCGTATTTAGGTGGGAAAAAGTGAGGAAGGTTGACGTGCTGGTGTTGCGGCTCGGGAGCGCGTCGCTTTTCTTTGAGGTGAGTTCTCTCACCGCGTAGTTAGGAATTTCATGCATATCGTTATTTTGTGTTACGTGTCATTATGTGTTATTACGTGTTTACGTGAATTAGTTGGGATGTGATATCTAGTTGTGATCTGTTGAATGTGTATGTGAATTATGTATGCTTGTGTACACCTCAGTGGGACTGGGGGGCTCGGTGGGACCGAGGGCTCGGTGGGACTGAGCTAGTACAATTGTATTTTCTTTACTCGGTGGGACCGAGGGCTCGGTGGGACTGAGCTTGTATCGATATATTTTTGGTGTGCTAGGTGGGACCGAGGTTCGTATTTATACGTTAATTATTATGTGGATTTATATCTGTGGTGATGGTGATGTTGCCTACTGGCGAGTAGGGGCGATATACGTGGGGTTGCTACCTGCGTGTGTGATAGGATTCACTAAGCGTTTAGCTTACCCTTTTCCCAATATGTTGTAATTTCAGGTGCGAGCGGCAGTCGGGATTGACGGTACACACACTAGGCGCGGAGTGTCGAGAATTGTTTAAGTTTCACTTTCAAACCTTTGGATTTTATTTTATGAAATTTCCGCTGCATAAACTTTATTGACTGCTCGAGTTAACGACGCTAACTTCATTTGAGTTACGAATTATTAAATTGTGATTGTTTTATAATGAAATGCATGTTTTAAAATTTTAAATTCCTTGTAATTTTTGGGACGTTACAACTTGGTATCAGAGCACAGCTTGAGTGAATCAAACACATCTCGGTGTGTTTGGTCTCAAGTTGCGGCTATGAAGTTTTTTTTTAACTCTCTTATTAAAATCTTTGAAAATAAATGAACGGAGAAAGCCCGTTTGGGAAACGGTGATCGTTGGCGCAGTGTGTACAGTCAGCCGACGCCAATTGGGAAGGTACAACACTTAGTGTATTTATTGCTTTCTAGGCATAGGGTATGCATGCTATATTGCCTAGGTTGTTTACACTGTACTGTACGATGACTGCTTGCTAGTAGGAATCAATGCTAGTTATAGTAGGTTGTCAAGTGAAGACCCTATAGGTTGCATGCAGTAAGAATCATATAGCCTTAGAATATTTGATTTAGTTCTATTGCGCAGCTCTTGTTTGAGTCCAACCGTTCTAGGATAGAATCTTGTATTCGAATGTCTATTTAATTCACGCTGCGTGCGACTGGGTATTCGCGAGGCAACTCGTTATGGCTAACAGGGATTCCGTTGTAGCAAGAGTAGTGGGATGAGATGAAATTCCTAGTGAGCTGGGAATAGCGTTTACATATGAGTACGTATGCTAGATTGATTTCTAGAACATAGGAGTATGTATGCTAGATTGCCTACGTGGATTTTGTGGTACTGTATACTTGTTACTTGCTATTAGGAACTCATGCTAGCCTTGATAGGTTGTTATGTGAATGCACCTTAGGTTGTATGCAGTAGGAACTGAATAGCCTTAGAATGTTGGATTTAGTTCTATTGCGCAGCTCTTGTTTGAGTCCAACCGTTGTAGGATAGAATCTTATATTCGAATGTCTATCTGGTTTCACTGTATACGACTGTGCGTTTATGAGACGACTCGTCAGGGCTAGTGGGGGTTCCGTTCTAGCAAGGGTGGTGGGGTATTACGACTTTTCTAGGGAGCTAGGAAAAGTGTTTGCATATGCCGGAATGGGCATATGTGTTTGTTTGTGGTAAGCAACTACTTGGACGTCCCGGGACAGGACTCGAAACGAGTAAGGATATGTGTGAAGGGTAGTAGCAGAGCTCCTACTATCTGAAGCACAGGATCCGTGCTCAAGTCGGGGAAAGTCACGGAGAATCCGAAGAGTTGAGTGTGAGCGTAGTTAGCAGGTTTTAATGTGTGCTAGTAGCTCGTTAAGGAGGAACAATAATGTTGATCCAGATGCTGATGCTGGAATTATTGCTGATCAGATTCGTGAGATGTTTGCGATCGAGGTGGCGCATATTTCGAGGAGGCGATCCCCGAAATTATTACCGCCATTCGTGATGAGGTAATAGTGTCGATAGAGGAGCGCATCGCGGCGATTCCACCCCCTGCGGGTGGGCAGCCCCGAACAAGAGGGTCGGGATCGGTTATGGAGTGCACATTCCTTACCGGTGGTTGTCCTGCGAACTAGAAGGTTCGCTTCGCGGTGAATCTGTTACTAGACGGAGCGAAAGACTGGTGTGCTACTGCTTTGACGCTTAACGGGCGCACTACTTGACCTGGGAGGAGTTCGTCGTATGTTTCGTGTAGAGCATGTGCCTCTAGTGGAGATGGAGAGGAGTGCCAAAGAGTTCTTGGAGCTCTGTCAGACTGCGGAGGCCATAAAGGAGGTGAACCGAAAGTTTACGGAAATGACATTATTCTATCCTTAGCATGCTGCTTTGAGGACATGAAGAGGACACGGTACAAGGATATGTTACGTACCAAGATCAGGGAGTTCGTGAGTACCGCGCAGTATGCTTCACTTGCTGTAGTGATGGAGGCGGCCTGAGGTAGAGTTCGTCAACTGGGAGTGGAGGAGGCACAAGCTACGTATAAAGTGGTGACAGGTACATTCTTGGTTAACTCGGTGCTTGCTGTGGTGACGATTGATAGCGGGGCTACTCATCCTTCCGTGTCTCACATAGTCAGTGAGTGTTTGGGGCTGAGTTGTAGGACGGTTAGGCTGTCCACTTGTGGTCGCAGTTGCTGAAGACAGGACCTTGACGGTTACTGACGTGTACCGGGGGTGCACTTTGGAGATCTCTAGTGTGAGGTTCCCGATTGATTTGATTCCGATCGCTATGCGGGAGTTGTGCGTGACTGTGGGCATGGATTGGATGGATGCGTATGATGCGGAGATTGTTTGTCGTCGCAAACAAGTATGAGTTCGAACCCCAAGCGGGGGAGAAATGCTAGTTCAGGGCGGCTTGCCCAGGCGGACATCAGCGATATGTTCGGCTGCGAGGGCTCGGAGGTACTTGCAGCACAGTGGTCAGGGATTTTTGGCGTATGTGATCGACACGCGCGTCGACGGAGAGAAGAAGTCTGCGGAGGATGTGCCAGTTGTACGGGAGTTTGCTGACGTATTTTCCCGAGGAGTTACCGGGGATACCTCCCGAGCGACAGGTAGAGTTCCGCATTGATTTGATTCCGGATGCTGCTCCGGTGGCCAAGGCACCTTATCGCCTGGCTACACCGGAAATGAAGGAGTTGTACACTCGTTGCAGGAACTTATCGAAAAGGAGTTCATCAAGCCGAGTTGTCCACCGTGGGGAGCCCCGATTCTGTTTGTGAAAAAGAAAGACGGGTCCCAACGGATGTGTATAGACTACCGTGAGTTGAATAAGTTTACGGTGAAGAATCGTTATCCTCCGCCAAGGATCGATGACTTGTTCGATCAGCTTCAGGGAGCCCCGTTGTTCTCTAAGGTTGATTTGAGATCGGGGTATCATCGGATGCGGGTGAGGAGAGACGATACGGAGTAGACGGCCTTTCGTTCACATTTTGGCCATTTATAAGTTTGTGGTGATGCCTCTCGAGCTCACCAATGCACCCGCAGCGTTCATGGACCTCATGAACCGGGTATGTAGCCCTATGTGGGATCGATCGGTGATCGTGTTCATCGACGATATTCTTGTGTAATCGAAGTCGAAGGAAGAGCATGAGATGCATTTGCGAGAAGTTTTGGAAGTTTGAGGCGGGAGAAGCTGTATGCTAAGCTCTCCATGTGTGAGTTCTGGTTACGAGAGGTCCACTTTCGAGGGCATGTCGTGAACCAGAATGGTATTATGGTGGATCCGGCCAAGATTACGACTCTGATGTGGTGGGAAGTGCCAAAGACTCTCACTGAAGTACGGAGTTTTCTTGGGTTAGCAGGGTACTTCCGGAGATCCATTCAGGATTTCTCCAAGATTGCTTTACCGATGACCCGATTGACGAAGAAATTTGCGGCTTTTAGTTGGGGTGAAGAGCAGCAGAGGGCTTTGACGAGCTACGCAGCGTTATGCGAGGCTCCGATGTTGACTTTCCCGGAGGGTATGTAAGATTTGGTGGTGTTTGCTCTCAAGATTTGGAGGCACTATTTGTATGGCGTCAAGTGTATACACTAACCATAAAAGCCTCCAGTACTTGATGACCGGCAAAACCTCAACATGCGTCAGAGGAGGTGGCTTGACGTGGTCAAGGATTTTGATGGTGAGATACTTTACCACCCCGGTAAAGCGGATGTTGTTACGGACGCACTTAGTCGACATCTGGATGGTGAGCCACTGTGGGGCTTGTGTCAACGGTTAACAGTGGTTGCACCTCTCCTCGAGTCAATAGGTAGTGCTCAGGAGGTGACAGTTTTTGAGGAAAATGCCAAACGCGAGAGAGTTTCCGGGGAAATTCCGAATTTTGTCCGTGGTAGTTATGGGTCAATTGCTCGGTCTTAATGGTCGGTTGGGTATCTCGGGGTGGGACTCCGGTATTCATGTGTTATGACCTTGACTTTCCAGTAGGCACTAAGAGGATACAGTCTTTGGCACTTACCTGAGAGGTAGCTCCGATGTGCCGGGACTTGAGACGTACCTGAGAGGTCGGCGTTGGGGTGTAACTAGGCTTCGTAGAGCGAGTGTGAAAGATACGTCGATGGTGGAAGGTTGGGTATTCCACGCGTGTGGGTACTGTAGGCCGAATAGCATAGGTTAGGGAATGATGCCTTTGTAATAAAGAGGATACATGCGTAGAATTTTTGAGGTAACTAGTATATTTAGGTGTCGACCTTTGGGCTTGATGCCAAACACCTTAAGTGTAATCGGAGATTTGTAGCTGATTTTAATGGTAGTTGTGACCCCGAGATGCTTAATTGTGATGAATGGTTATGGTGGAATGACCTTCTTGGATGATTATAAGTTTACTGGTTTGATGACCCATGTGAAATAAATTGTGGGAGTCTATTAGAACTCGTGAAAGTTAATCGACAGTTAATGATAGGAATGATCGAATTCGAGTATCCTGTAGGGTATATTGGTGAGCAACTTTAGAATGGTTAGAGCTTGAATTTTGAATCGGGATGTTTGGATTATCTATGGTTGGGAGACAACCGAAGTCGTTTGACTAGGAATGAATCCAGTTGTTGGAGTGTTCCTCCGATCATACTTGCGGTGTACTTGAAGGAGTTTTGTGGTAAGAAAAGTATTCGAGAGATTTTTAGGCGGTGTGGGAAATCTTAAATTCCAGTTAGTGAAGGTCCAGTGGAAACATCGAAAGGGTTCCGAGTGGACTTGGGAACCTGAAGCGGAGATGCGAGAGAACTATCCGGAGCTGTTTGCGGGTGAAGACTTCGAGGACGAGGTCTAATTCAAGCGGGGGAGAGTTGTAAAGCCTGTGTCCCGGTATTTTTTTAATTATTTATTATTTATTTATTTATTGCTAATATTTTATTTAGCGGGGTTAGTCGAATCGGACCAAAAAGTTAAATGTGTCAACTTTTGGGTTTTTTGCAAGGAAATGTTTAGTTGAGGGGCTATTAGGGGCTTTTCCCCAAAGTTTGGCAAGGGATCAGCCAAGAGACCCTCCCTTCCTCTTCCCTTCGGTTTCACAGTAACACACCACCACCACAACCCTTAGTCCTTCTCCCCATTCCCTACCCTTTGGTGTCGCCGGCGAAGTGAGCGCAAGAGAGAGAGAGAGAGGTCGGCGAGGAAGAAACCAAGAGAGAGAGGGAGTTAGGTGATCGCTAGCAAGGAGAAGAGAGGGAGAGGAGGCTGCCGCCAAGGGGCTGCCGGAGAAAGGGAAGGAAAAGGCCGTTCTCGCCGGAAAAAGAGGAGGAAGTAGGCTTCGTTGAGGTATTCCCGTTTATTTTTCTTTCGTACCGTTGTGTGGTTATCAAAACGCAGCAAACCGCCACTACCACCGCCGCAGCCATGGCTGCCGGCGGTGGGGGGGCCGCCGCTGCACGCCGCCGCTGTGATGGCTGGCCATGGCAGTGCGGGTACGGTTATGGGTGCGAGTATGTGCATGATAGGACGATCGAGAGAGAGAAGAACGGTGGTGCGGGAGGGTAGTGCGGATTGCGTGTGTGTGTGCGACCGCCGCCGGAAAACACCGCCGCCGCCGCCGCCGTGCCCCACTGCCGGAGGTGGCAGTGGGTGAGGGTCGCGGCCTAAACCCTAAACCACCTTGGCGGAACCCTAAACCGTTGTCATTTATCTAAACCGTTTTGATTAAGTTATGATTTCATGTGATCACTACCTTTCTGTCCCTGTTTTTGTATCGAGCGTAACTTCTGCTAGGAATGTCGGAATGGAATGAAATTGGTGCCAAAAGTTCCGTTTACGAGTCCTTTAAGTTCTGTCTGTTTTGTGGAAAACCCAGTTCGGGACATAGCTAGTGTCAAATTGCCATTTTATGCGGACAGGTCCTGTTTTAGCTGCTCTGAGAGGTGTTTTTGTAAAATTCATATAGAGTGCTAGGAATATCGGTAGGACGCGTGCGATACGTCCCTGGAACCGTAAGACATGGAACTTTAGGAATTTGGAATTAGATTTCTGGATTGATCACTTTAGCAGGGGTAAAATGGGTCTCGAACAGACCTGCGTTTTTAGTATAAAAGCTGGAATTTTAGTTTCGTTAAACTAGTAAAAGTGTCGTGAGTTGGGACCTTCCGTTGACGTTTTTAGTGCGTATTTAGGTGGGAAAAAGTGAGGAAGGTTGACGTGCTGGTGTTGCGGCTCGGGAGCGCGTCTCTTTGCTTTGAGGTGAGTTCTCTCACCGCGTAGTTAGGAATTTCATGCATATCGTTATTTTGTGTTACGTGTCATTATGTGTTATTACGTGTTTACGTGAATTAGTTGGGATGTGATATCTAGTTGTGATTTGTTGAATGTGTATGTGAATTATGTATGCTTGTGTACACCTCAGTGGGACTGGGGGGCTCGGTGGGACTGAGCTAGTCCAATTGTATTATCTTTACTCGGTGGGACCGAGGGCTCGGTGGGACTGAGCTTGTATCGATATATTTTTGGTGTGCTCGGTGGGACCGAGGTTCGTATTTATACGTTAATTATTATGTGGATTTATATCTGTGGTGATGGTGATGTTGCCTACTGGCGAGTAGGGGCGATATACGTGGGGTTGCTACCTGCGTGTGTGATAGGATTCACTAAGCGTTTAGTTTACCCTTTTCCCAATATGTTGTAATTTCAGGTGCGAGCGGCAGTCGGGCTTGACGGTACACACACTAGGCGCGGAGTGTCGAGAATTGTTTAAGTTTCACTTTCAAACCTTTGGATTTTATTTTATGAAATTTCCGCTGCATAAACTTTATTGACTGCTCGAGAACGACGCTAACTTCATTTGAGTTACGAATTATTAAATTGTGATTGTTTTATAATGAAATGCATGTTTTAAAATTTTAAATTCCTTGTAATTTTTGGGACGTTACATCATCAGTCCACATATGAATTTCCTTAGGAATCAGTCTTTCTAGAATAGCAGGTCTATTCTCAGCGGTTAGAACTGCAGGATCAATTCTTATAGGCATATATGGGCTGTTTTCAAAATAGTAAGGCATAGTAGGGTCTACACCTTCTAAGAAGAGAATCATCCTATTTTTCCATAGATTAAAATTATCTATGGAGAAGCTAGGGGGTTTTGCAAGAGACCCATTGTCAATATAGTTAGTGTTTGTGTTGGTGGCCATTTTCAGAAATAGCAAGGAAGAGAAATCTTAGTATAGATCAGATCTTCTTTATGAGATTAAACAAAACCGCTCTAATACCACTTGTTGGTCCTGAAGGGTTATACAAGTTTGTAGAAGGGGGGGGGGGGTTGAATACAAACACACTATGATAAATCAAGACAATTTACAACTTGTTGCGGAACAAGATTAAAGATTAACCTAATCTAAACAAGTTAATAACACTAAGTTTCTTGCACTAGAATAAGATAGAAAGAAGATAAGAATATTAAGTACAATATTCTAACACACAGATAGAAAGAAGAAGATGGTCCGAGCACTCTTCATTTCTGAAGTAGGGTTCTTCTTATATACTGCATGCATTTAATGCATGGAAGTATTGCTTTACACGTGGCAACAGCTGAGTGGTTGCATGTCATTGACCTTTGTAGACAACCTTAGTAGCTGCATGGTGGACAGTGTAGAATCAGAGTTGTTGTACGATCATAGACAAAAAGGATGTCCGTTCGTACGGAGACATGCAAGGGAGGTAAGACAATAGTACTTTGTAAGGAGACTTCATGATCAGCTTTCATTGAAACAGTTCTTTATCAGCGAATGATAAAGTTCAGCGATTGCTGAAGTCTTCTACTTGATACTTCACGTTGAGTGGACAAATCTTGGCTTCGTTGATATCCGCATCAGTTCATTAGTAGACTTGTCGCTGGTTCTTGAGCTTGATATTCGACTTCAGCATAGAACATATGTTGACGTGAAACTTGTCTTCAGGGATCATAAGTAAACAACTAACTTATCAGCGATCATCTCATAGACTGAACAGGCTCAGAGCTACTCGATGAACAGAGTTCGCTGACTATTTAACTTTAAAGAGTGAGAGTTACTATCAGCGGTACTGAAACAGTCTTAGTACTTATCAGCGATAGTTAAACTCTAATACATATTGTTTACTTAAAATTTTCACTAAGTGTTTAAGAGAGGGTCATTATCAAATCACTGAGGGTTTGGATCAACAAATATTGATCCCTCTGCTAGAGCCGTCAGAGCCCTTGGAGAAACATCTTCTAACAACCAGACTGAGTCAGGTATATCTCTAACTGGTCCATTAAATACTTCATCCTCTTCTGTGAATCATACAGATGCACGCGCTGAGGGGGAACGAACAGAAGATGATTCGACCAAGGACTCAACAACAGAGGCTCCTGAAATACCAACTCCAGCGACTATAGAGGAATCAATACCAGAGGAAAATGAGGATTCAGTCTCAACTTCCTCAGAAGAGATTCCAACTATCATTCCAATAATCCCACAAGCTGAGGAACCAACTTCGAGCTCTGAAGTGCCATCTACTATAGAAGGTGTACCAGAATCACAGGGTGCACCTACAGAAGTTCAACTAGATGACTCAAATGACCATCTTCCAAGAACAACACAGTGGACGAGAAGCCATCCTCCAAGCCTTATAATCGGCGACCCTTCTGAAAAGGTCAAGACAAGATCAACCACTGCTAATTTTTGTTTCTTTACAAATTTCATCAGTGTGATCGAGCCAAAAAGAATATCTAAAGCCCTAGATGATCCAAACTGGGTAGATGCTATGCAAGAAGAGCTTCTACAGTTTGAGAGAAACAAGGTATGGACCCTAGTACCTCTGCCACGAGGAAAACAAGCAATAGGGACAAAATGGGTCTTCAGAAACAAGAAGGACGAGGATGGGGTGGTCATTAGAAACATAGCGAGATTGGTGGCCAAGGGATATCACCAAGAAGAAGGCATTGATTACGATGAAACTTTTTCCCCCCGTCGCACGGCTCGAAGCAATAAGAATCTTCTTAGCCTTCGCAGCCCACAGAGGTTTCAAAGTTTTTCAAATGGATGTAAAATATGCTTTTCTGAATGGTGAAATCCAAGAAGAAGTATACGTCCAGCAGCCACCAGGGTGTGAAAGTTCCAAGTACCCAAAATATGTCTATTATCTTGACAAAGCTTTGTATGGACTGAAACAGGCTCCAAGAGCATGGTACGAACGGCTTTCAACCTTCCTTCTCAATAATGATTTCGACAGAGGTACAACCGATACCACTTTGTTTTATAAAAGAAAAAGGTGATGAGATTCTGCTTGTACAGATTTATGTGGATGACATTATTTTCGGGTCTACAAATGCACAACAGTGCAAAGATTTTGAAAAACTCATGCAAAGTGAGTTTGAAATGAGTATGATGGGAGAATTAAACTTCTTCCTCGGACTCCAAGTAAAACAATCATCAGAGGGAATTTTTATAAATCAAGCTAAATATGTATCTGACATACTTTCAAATTTCAGTCTCTCTGATGCCTATGTAATGAAGACCCCAATGGCCAATGGAAATAAGTTATTCTCATATCTAAATGGCAAATCTGTAGAGTGCAAGCTCTACAGAGGCATGATTGGGTCTCTGTTACACTTAACCGCAAGTAGGCCTGATATAATGTATGCCACATGCCTCTGTGCAAGATATCAAGCTAACCCAAAGAATCCCACTATATTGCTGTAGAGAGGATCCTCATATACCTTAAAGGAACCAAAAATCTTGGGCTCTGGTATCCGAAGAACTCTAGCTTTGGCCTTAAGGCATACACAGAGTCTGATTATGGAGGATGCAAGCTTGATCGAAAAAGCACCTCTGGGAGTTGTCAATTCCTGGGTGGTAAACTAGTCAGCTGGACTTCGAAGAAGCAGAATTGTGTGTCTACATCTATAGCAGAAGCTGAATAAGTTGCTGCTGCTAGCTGTTGCTCCCAAGTTCGGTGGATGAAAACTCAGCTAAAGGACTATGGCTTCACCATATACAAGATACCCATCCTCTGTGATTCAAAAAAGTGCCATAGCCATCTCTGCCAATCCAGTTCAGCACTAAAAAACAAAGCATATCGATATCCGTTACCACTTTCTGAAGCATCATGTTGAACATGGCACAATCGAAATGCACTTTGTGTCCACTGAATATCAGCTTGCAGACTTATTCACCAAGGCGCTAGATGAGAAAAGATTTATTTTCCAAGTGGGTAAGTTGGGAATGATTAACATGAGTTGAATCCTCTGTAAGTAAGATCTGATCCGCTCTGTAAATATGTATATATATTTAAATACTTTTGCATGTAAATTCTTGAATCACCAAAAGTTCTATACCCGACAGAGCTTATGTGGATCACTCAGATCTTCTGACAATGTCCACAGAACCTCTGGTGAGTTTGACCTATGCTCTATGTATTGCTTATCTATTTTTATCCAAGCATAGGTCAAGGGGGAGCAGAAGGAGACCTTGAATTATACTACAGAAGTTGCTAATTCAAGGGGGAGCCAAAGAAGAGTAGTGGTAAGCCAAATCCACAAAAGTAAAGGTTTTTGCCGAGCAACGGAGAACCAAAAGGTGAGTATCACGTACCAACCATCTTTGAAAACAGTTTCTCTAGGACACAAATTTCCATATATGTTCTAGAAACTCTGCTTAAGACATTCCAAACGTTTAATGATCGAAGAGATTTTTGAGCTCTCCGATATTATAAATTTAAGGCCATAGAGCCTCTGTAAGTAGGAATCTCTATGACTGCAAATTTCATACGGAAACTCTATTGATCAACTTCAATGTCTTTCAAAGAGTCTTTCGTACACTACAAGCACTGAGATACTAAAAGAAGGTTTCTAGTCACATATATTTATCCATCAAAGAACTTATGTTGACCGAGCAAAGATTAGTCAAAAGGAGAATGTCTCGCACAAAACCTTTTTTCCAAAACAGTTTTTCCGGACACCAAATTTCAAATATGTCCTAAAAACAGTGCTTAGGACAGTGAAAATCTTGGATGATCAAAAACTTTTATGAATCTTTAGTTATTATAAATTTTCACTCATAGAGCCTCTGCTGGATTTGACAGAGCCCCAAAGCCTATGTGGATGAAAATTTTAGGCTAAAGACTATCGATCCTCTCCAATGAATTTTCAAACATTTTTTGGTAAAGGTGCAAGCTAAGAGGAGACAAAAAGACACGTTTCAGATCACAGAGCTCACTCCACTACAGAGCCTCTGTAGATTCTGACACTTGACTCTTTGTAGCAATTTTGAAAAAGCAAGACATTTATTGCGAGTGACAGACCCCAAATAGAAGGATTGCCCACGCGCCTAACATTAGTAGGCCGCACACAACGTCTAATCGTGCTCTGACACATCTGACGAGGCAGATTTTCATTGGACGTGCGTGCCACACGATCCTTCTGAAACGTTTCCCCAACTGTAAAACTCGAGTGCGGACCCCAAATGTTTATTGAATTCACTTTTACCACGGAATTCTATCCGTTTCTACCCTCACTATATAACCCCATTCCCATTCTCTCTTAAACCTTTTACGAACTTACTCTCTTCATCTTCTACGGCGAACCTTGCAATGACCTGCAACTTCTATTTTCTACTCTCTTTCTTCAAAATTATCGCAATGGCATCCACCTCCAACCCTCCGGTGAACTCCCCATCCCATTCTGAGCATTCTCAGAACCCAGAAATAACCGGAAACCTAGAATAGGACAACTCCGATGACACAGCAGATTTTGCTCCGACGACCCACCTTCAAAACTTCATCGCACATGAACACTTTGAACGTGTTCTTCCCTTAAACCCAATACCCAATAACTGGTTCCCTCCAAAACCGCATTTGGGGAAGCACATGCCATCCTTCTTCATATTCTAGAAAATCATTATCTTTACCCCCTATTAACCAAAACTGTCCACAAAATCCCTGCCAGATATCTCAATCAATTCTTGCAAAGCAACATATTTGACCCAGAAGATAGACAGATAAAGGGATACATCTCAAAACCAGACAAATCCGACCACCTTGAACTCAAGTTCAACAGAACCATGTTCTCACTTGAGTTCAGTCTACCCACAAGAGGTATTTTAGGGATAAAGGGATACGCAGAGGAACCCACAGACACCAAGCTCTGCAGGTTTGTTGAAATGTTGGTATACAACACAACCCTAAGGAAAAGAAATGATTTTAGAAGAAATCGACTTCCCCCTCTATGGAATACTCTCGTCTCCATTCTCAACAGGTGTCTAACTGGGAAAGTGGGTAGTCCAGACCAATCTTCACACCAAATCTTGGCAATTATGTATGAGGTGTACTACGATCTACCTCTGGACTACGTCACCCTCATGATGCAGGAAATGGTTAACACCATTGACCGCAGAATCTCCACCCAGAAGGCCAAAGGACGATCGACCAAAGGTCTACCTCCTCTACAATATCAACGAATTCTGGGTGTCCTTCTAGAGCCTCTGCTCCTTCTACAAAAATGGCCAATGGAGGGACCAACGGCCATAATGTATCCTATGACAATGAACTCTCCAACAGAGCACGAAGATGGATATGACTTCTGCAGACCTCTGCCAACCGCACTTCTGGGATATGCAACTGATGAGACCCTTAAGTTAGAATACATACGCGATCATAGGACTCCAGAACCGAGTCCTTTGACACCCCCGCATCTAGGAGTCCCCGTAGGATCTAGGGTTGTAGATAGGATGTCTGACGAAGAATAGGTAGTGGCCTTGGCTAAGCATGAACAAGTACAAGAGAAGTTTCATACTCTGAGAAACACAATTCTCTCCCATACTTCAAAGAGCAAACCCTCTGCCAAGAAAAAGAAGAAAGCCTACAGGAATAAGAAAACGACAGAGGGCACCTCCACGAGTGCTGCCCAAACCCAACAGTCCCCTCCTCATGCAACAGAAGTTGGATCCTCTGCTCCTTCCCCTCCTAAAGGCAAAAAGAAGAGAAAACACAAGTCTTCTGAGGAGGGTGCTCCCAAACCGAAAAGAAGGAAAAGCAAGGAGAAAACCAAAAAGCCTCACACTCCTATGCAATCCATCGTAGAGGAAGCAGAAATGGTCGAAGAAACCCATGACAAACCTCTGCAATCCCCTTCACCTAACAACTATACAGAAGATCAGGGTGACTTCAACACTTTGCTTGAGCACCCCAAAATTGCCAATACTTTAGATACCTCTGCGTGGAACGCATAAGCCCTCTCCCATCAGTCAACAGAAGCTCCAGACTTCAGAATTACTTTTGACTTGGATGAAGATGACCAAAACCCACAGAACATTCAGTCTGTGACTCTAGAAGTACTACACAACCCCTTCACCCAACCCGGATATGATGTGCTAAGAGCAAAGCCCAAAGGATCTGGATGACGCTACCACCAAAATTCCACCCGTCTTAATCTCAGAGGTGGATTATGATGAAGAAGAAGCTGACCAGGTAAACTACGGAAATCTACATCCAGATCTCAGTCATTTGCCTACTTTCCATCCCATGTACTCTACACTCGTACAAGAAGCTGAAGGCACTATAGTACAAGCCGCAACAGAGGTAAGTGCTGTAAGCCACAAAAAAGAGAAAGAGGCTGAGACAATAGATGGTGAAGTAGTGATAGGATGCCCAACAGAGCAAGAATCCAGAACAGATGCCTGGAATAGTAGAGGCACGCAAACCCAACCAACTCCCAGTGCAACCCACACTTCTATTACCGCCAGTCTAGTGGCAGAAGGTAATGTTGAACAAGAGCAGCACAGCTAGAACCCACTCCAAACTGACCGGGCAAAGGAATTTCCTTCCACCTCTGTGCCACTAATAGCCGGGGAAACCATTCCAAGGGAGTCCTCTCCAAAAGACGTGCCTTTAGTTCATGATTCCTCGCCTCGGATCACATCTAACACTCTTGCAGAGGAATTTGTTCCCTCTGCCACACGCACACATGTAAGTCCAACCGGCCCTTCAGAAGGGCCTAGAGTGCAAAAAGACGGAGAGACTCTAGATAAGTCTCCGAGTCAACATAAGGATACTCTATGACCCACCTCTGGAGTGGATCTAGACAATATCCTTATCAGAACTTCTGTAGAGAATGAGGCCTCAAAAACCTCTACTCAAGGATCAGAAAGAAATCCTTCCGCCCCCAACATACAAACAAGGGCGAAAGAAGGTGTCCAAGGATCAGGGACTCACTCTGGGGATGAATGTGTTCCCCCAGAGGTTACACCAAGTCCACATGTATCAAGGGATGAGTTCCAAACCCTTGTCACCTCTGTGGAAAATACATTGAAAGAGTTGAAAAGCTCTTTTGATTCTTTTGCAGATGTTACCACAAGGGCCTTTTCCGATATGAACACCAAAATGGACAACCTGTCCACAGAGGTGCAAAATGCTTTAGCCCAGATGAGAACAGCTGCGACAACCTCTGCCACCTCTGCTGCTGCTAAGTTCGAGAAAGCCACATCCTCTGCCTTCCAAAGCTCTGTCAATAAATTGATTGAAAAGCTCAAGAAAGAGCAAATCCCAACATATCCGGGCCTTACTCCTGAAGATTTAAAGAAGGCCCTCGAGCAAGTTCAAGAGCATACTACAGAAGCAACTCTGGCCATGAAGCCTTCCGACTATATGACAAGAGCACAGCTTACAGAGCTCGACTAGGGGATTCTCGATCAGATGACAGACTTCATCAAAGCCTTTACAATAGCCAATCACACCTACGTTAAAGACTTTCAGAAGAGCGTTGGAAGAATGCGCTTCAACACAGAGGTAGAGCTCGAAAATCTTTTTGGCCTCTCTGATGACTTATGCGCAAAGATAATAGTTGCAGGTGACGTACCGCCCAAAAAGCCAGAAGCTTCATGCAGGGCAGAGGGTACGAAAGATAAGGGTCAGGATGACTCTGATGATGACTCTGATAATTCATCAGATCATCCTGAGGGGGAGAAACACAGGGAGAATGCTGCAAGCAGAGGTCTACCATCTCCACCGGTATTCGCGGAACTCCTAAACCAAGTTCCCCCAACTCAAACCCAAGGAAGAAATCAACAACAGACCACAGAGGCAACAACCACCTCTATGGAAATAACCCCTGAAGAAACCCCAATTAAAACCCAAAACCAAGTACCTGAAACCAATCAAGATCAACAACAGAAGTCCACAGAGGCAACACCCACCTCTGTGGAAACAACCTCTGTATTCGGAGAAGATGTGTCAACCCGTGAACAATTTCAAATCTTGACATCCTCCGAAGAAGACCAACCAACCCCTACCCCTAAACCAACAGAAGACAAACCAACTTCACCAACACCAAAAACACCCGAAGAACCCAAACTTCCATCTCCAACACCAGAAGCCGAGAAGACAAAATATGCATTACCCACACCCAAAACCAGAACCAAGTCGATTGCTCGCAAACATAGAAAATATTTGAGAAAATCCACAGAAGCCTCACCAACCAAACCTCTGAACAAACCAATCACACCAACCAAGTCCTCAGAAACACAAGTGACAAAACCATCAGAGGCGACCCCCAAAACTTCAGAAGTACCTCCTTCAAAGCCCTCAGAACTCCAAAAGACAAAACCCACAGAGGCAACCCCATCTCTACAAGAAGATCTCAGCCGAAGGCAAAAGATAAAGGCAAGGGGATAATGACAGAGGAACCCAAAGAAGAAGAAGCCAAAGCATCAACCAGCAGAGAAATTGGTGAAAAGCTCCTTCAACGCCTATGCTAGACCAAAGCCAGAAGAAGAAGACTGGGCTTTTGGTGCTACCCCTCTGTCAAATATACATGTTCTGGATCCAAAGGCAAAACTCACAAAGGATTGAGTGGCCCAAATTAAGAAACAAATGGATGCTCTGCGCAGGCCCATGCCTCCACCCGGTGCACCTCCATGATAGATGGAAGAGGTGGTTTACAGATATCTGTACAACAGAACTGCCAGAGATCCTCTGCCACCATCCATTCAAGATCTAGACTTTCGTGCTGACCTTGAAAATATCTTCACAAGAACAACACCCAAGCCAAAACACCAAGTCTTCTCAATCTCCAAAATCGACAAGGTCATATACTATAAGTTTTCTCAAACCAGAACCACACCTAAGGTCTCCTACAACATATATAAGGTCAAAAGGGAGGACAGAACCGTGAACCAATTCTCATATGCTGATCTGAGAAATCTAAATCCCTGCGACCTACCCGACTTTCTCAACTGGACGAAAGAGAACTACACAACAAATGCAAATCGAAGGGCATACAGGGTAATAAGGAAAGCCATACGTGCGAAACTTCTGCTATACAGCCTTGTCGACTTCCAATTAGGACGAGATCTTGGAGTAAGAAACCTAAGTCTAAAACCACCAGAAGATGACTGCACATCCTCTGCCATACCAAACTCGATCATTACATCTCCAAGAGTTGGGTTAGTCTATCAAGATCTTGCTGGGAAGTCAAGACTGTTCGTAGAGATGGACTGTCAAAAGTATGCAACAAGTACTTTGACAGAGCTTAGAGCTATCCTCATGGAGCACAGAGGAACGGAGCTCATGAATCAAGCTCTTGCAAATAGACTGATAGAGGTCATTGACTCAACAATCAACTTCAGAACCCTCTGCATCAGATTCTATCACGAGCTTAAAGAATTAGGATTCGACAACAGAAGTTTTAATGACTTCAAAGACGCCAACGTCTGATATCCTCTACCAACCTCTGCAAACCTTTCCTTTCAAAATGTAAACAAGTGTAAGTGCCTCTGGCATATTTTCGTATGAAAGAAAAGTAAAATCTTTTGAGGTACATTATTTCACCTCTTGTCATGTACTTAGCCTAGAAAACCTTGCACTTTTTAATTTTTAATTTTTCAATACTTAGGGGGAGATTGTTAGCTCCAATCTTTATGTTTATAAAAGTATTGAAAAATAGGCTAAGTATAGAGGTCTTTGACAGAGGCTCTGCCGAGTCACCGAGAAGACCAAAGTGAAGAATCGCAAGAAGACTCTTCTCAGCGGACAAGGCCACAGAGCCTCAGTCTTACTTGACAGAGCCTCTGTGGTATAAAGACTAAAGATCTATAAAAGGACAATCGTGCTTCTCACGATTTCTGCTGTACGAAGATTATGAAGATCATCCGTACAAGGCATGACCTGACAACTCCACGTGTCAAACTCTGATGGGTCTCAGAAGTCGGCGCATTTAATTAACGTTGTACTAACAACAATACCAAAATAGTGTTTTAGTACCTTCAGTCCTTGTTGTCTAGAACTTGTCCCCTTTAGTGTTTAGAATAGTGTTTTAAAACCTTGAACAATGCACTAAAAAGGAAAGATTCAACCAACGAAACAGGTTCTGTTAGTTTAATAAAGTCGAACTGGTCGAGAATAGCAGAAAAACATAGGTTGTTTGAAAGATAAAGAACAGGTCAGAATCAGTCCAAGTTTCTACCAAAAAGAGTTAAAATCATTGTCAGAGAGGATCTCTTGATGTAGAAAATCAAGGAAGGCTCTAATACCAATTGTTCATCCCTATATTACTTAACAATGATATTAATCTCTATTAGTTCGAACAAAAGAGTATGTGGAAGCGTTTTAAAGAACTAAAGAGCTTGGTAGAAAAACACACAAAATCAAATACGTGAAATAGTAATAACACAAAAGTTTAACTCAATGATTCATTGTATATTTAATAATCAAGAACACCTAGAACACCGAAGGTATGAAAATATTCTACTCTAAACAGGTGTGTGTGTTGTGCAAAAGTTAATAGAAGAGCTCAACATGAACCTTCTATTTATACAATTCTATAGGGGACAATTGGGAGACAAGAAGTACTAAGGGTACAAAGACAACATCGTGGATCTGCAACAGGTACAACGTTAATATAGTGCGCCATTTTCTGCGAAGGCTGTGACCCATCAGAGGTTGACACATGGAGTTGGCAAGGCACACCTTGTACGAATGATCTTCAGGATCTTCGTACAACAGAGGCACGTGAGAGGCACGATCTTCTTTGTCTTGAACTTCATATTATCTTCAGTCTTCTAAGTCTTCTTACCACAGACGCTCTGTCAAGTGTGACAGAGGCTCTGTGGCCTTGTCCTCTGAGAACGTCTTCTGTAGAGTTTTCACTTGGATCTTTACTCGGTGTCTTGGCAGAGGCTTCGTCGATGTTTTTATACTTAGCCTATTTTTCAATACTTCTTTAAACGTAGAAGTTGGAGCTAACAGATCCATAGGCACGTAAGTCGGTCTTTATTTTCTTTGTTAGATCACTGAGAATATTGTATAATACAAAGACGGCAGATTTGCTTTGTTAAAGTCTTTGATTTGATTCAGCTCACCAATATATCCCAAATCCTTAATGCCTTCAAACACTTCATCTTCCGGTGCATAAGAATCAAATGATGTTCTTCCAAGTCTGGAGTCAGGCCTAGGTAACTTCATAACAAGCCGTAGTCGATGAAAATCCAGCTTTGTAATATACTCATCAATCTGTATCAGGAAGATTGGCCTTCGGTTCTCCATGGTGTGTACAATCGTCTTCCAGGCTTGTTGAAGGTACAGCATAGGTACATTGACTGTATGAGTCAATGCATATGCCAACGGGTGATTCCATAGGATTTCTTTGATGATCGGAGATATGTTGATGTTATCAAAGTCAACATGGTGGTTGTTGGCCTTGATTTCCACATAGTCACATGGAAGTATTATAATGTGATCTGGATCTCCTTCGTGTGCAGATGGTTGAACTGATCGTGTGGAAGGAAGTGGAACATCTGGTGTTGCGTCAGGGATAATTGGTATGTTTTCACCAAAACCCTGAACTCTGCTTTGTTCGTCTTGATTTTCTGCCATGTGAACTGTTGTTTTGAAAAACAATTCTAAAAACGGTTAATTTTGGCAAAAATCATTTTTTAAAAAAAATTCTGAAAATTCACTAAGTATAGAACTCGCAATCAACTGACCCAAGGAAAACATGCAATCAACGGAAGCAAAGAAACTCGCAATACACATGAAACAGATCAAGAAACTCGCATAAAGAAGGATGCGAGTTCTTGACTTCTCTCATTGAGAAGGATACGAGTTCAGAGGAACTCGCAATACAAAGAAACGAGTTTTGAGGAACTCGCAACGGGAAGGATGCGAGTTCTGACCTTTAACCATTAAGAACAAGTTTGAAGAACTAGCAACATGAAGGATGCGAGTTCTTGACTTAAGACACATGCGAGTTTAAAGAACTCGTAACCCAAAGGATACAAGTTTTGAACATTTTATACCATTACGAGTTCTATCCTTAGGCATTTTCAGTTTAAGATGAACATCCTATTTCTCGCAACATTCAACATAGATGGATTCAAAATTTGATTTAAAATCACAGTTTTGAACACAAAAACCACACACATAGATTCGAAAACTAAAACCCATCAATAATCAAATTCCAATTTCTAACATTAAGCCCAAAAAGACGGATTTAGAATCAAAAAATATCAACATAGAAGGTGAACAATTTACCAACAGAATGAAGTGAAATTGATGAACTTAAACTGAACTTTGACCAAAATTAAACGGATAATAATACTCTAATCTATAAAACGAAACTAAAGAGACAAAAATGAGAAGGAATGAATACCTGACAAGAGAAAAAATGTCGATTTGAAGTTGAAACAGAAGTGAAGAAGATGAACAGTGTTTTCAGAGGTTTTCGTATGATGAAATGAACATGAAGAAGTGGGAATGAATCATTTTAAAATCGTATTTATACCCACATTTAACAAATGACACGTGGCATTATGTTATTGGACCCCACATGTCAAGAAAAACTAACATGGTATTGTTCATCTGAAAAACTCGCATGAACAAGGATGCAAGTTCTTCCAAGTGAGAAAAAGTTCTCGTATTGAACCACAAATGGAACTTCTCGCAATGAAGAGGATGCGAACACCTACTACTCGTATCCTTAAGGATGCGAGTAGCTCACTTCTCGTATCCTTGAGGATGCGAGTAGTGTACTTCTCATATCCTTGAGGATGTGAGTAGTGTACTTCTCGTATCCTTAATGATGCGAGTTGTGCACTTCTCGTATCCTTAATGATGCGAGTTATACACTTCTCGTATCCTTGAGGATGCGAGTTGTGCACTTCTCGTATCCTTGAGGATGCGAAAAGTCCACTTCTCGTATCCTTAAGCATGTGAAAAGTAAGTGTTTTTCCTCAAAAAAAATTTACTTTTTCAGAAAAATCAAACTTTCAACACTCATCAGATTAAAAACATTTTAAGGTCTTTTTCTTTAAAAATATGTTCCTCCCCTCTCAAATTTTTTTTAATACAAAAACTATACGATATACTATACTTACAGACTTATGCCAAACTGCTCCCCCTAAACAGATGCATATTCAGTTGTCTCGACTTCAGAGAAATCTGCAAGTACAGATGAAAAGCTTGGTACTCATTGAACATGAGTCCAGATTGGTTAGATGTATCACTTGATGAAAAATTCTAACTGCCCCTAAAAAATAAAGTGTAATTAAATAAACAAGCGAACATGGTCCCCCTCAATGTTTTAAAGAAAACAGAGAAATGCCTAAGTGATTAACATCCATAGTTTGCTGATTAAAAAATTGAACCTTTTTTCATCTAAAGGTTTTGTGAATAAATCAGCAAGCTCTAGTTCAGTAGGCACGAAATGCATTTCAATGGTTCCTTTCTCAACATGGTCTTTAATAAAATGGTACCTGACATCAATGTGCTTCGTTTTAGAGTGTTGAACAAGATTTTCAATGATTGCTATTGCTCTTTTGGAATCGCAATAGATTGGGATCTTGTTGATGATATATCCATAATCCTTTAGCTGAGTCTTCATCCAAAGCACTTGAGAGCAACAGCTTGCCGCGGCCACGTATTCCGCTTCCGCAGTAGATGTTGACACGCAATTTTGCTTCTTTGATGACCAGCTTACAAGCTTATCCCCCAGAAATTGGCATGCACCAGATGTACTTTTCCTATCTATTCTATTTCCGGCATGATCTTCATCTGTAAATGCGATTAGATCAAACCCCGAATCCTTTGGTACCAAAGGCCCAGATTTCTCGTGCCTTTGAGATACCGAAGGATCCGTTTAACGGCAACAAGATCAGATTCCTTCGGGTTAGCTTGAAAACGATCATAAAAAGATGTTGCAAACATAATATCCGGTCTACTCGCCGTAAGATATAGTAAAGATCCAATCATGCTATGGTATAACTTTTGATCGACTGATTTACTGGATAAATCAGCGTCCAAAAGCCTACCGGTAGCCATTGGGGTTTTCATGACGGAGGAAGAATTTAAATCAAACTTTTAAGCATATCATATATATATTTTGATTGATTTATGAAAATGCCTTCGTTTGATTGTTTTACTTGGAGTCCAAGAATTTTTTTTAATTCCCCCATCATGCTCATTTGAAAACGGCTTTTCATCACCTCTTCAAAATCTTTACACATATCCGGATTTATAGAGTCAAATATAATGTCATCAACATATATTTGTACAAGTAATAAATCGTCACCTTTCTTTTTGAGAAAAAGAGTTGTATCTATTGTACCTTTGGTGTATCCAGATTCAAGCAGATGGTTAGTTAGAGTTACATACCATGCCCGTGGAGCTTGTTTATGTCCGTAAAGGGCTTGGTCCAAGACATAGACATGGTTTGGATATTTCGGATCTACAAAACCTTCAGGTTGACTTACATAAACCTCTTCATGAAGAATCCCGTTCAGAAAAGCAGACTTGACATCCATCTGAAAGACCTTCATGTTTTTATGAGCGGCAGATGCAAGAAAAATTCTGATGGATTCAATCCTTGCCACTGGTGCGTAGGTTTCATCATAATCAATTCCTTCTTGTTGATTATAACCTTTTGCCACCAATCTGGCTTTGTTTCTAACTATAATCTCCGCTTCATCCTTTTTGTTCCTAAAGACCCATTTTGTTCCAACTATGGTCTTGTCCTTAGGACGCTTCACCAAATGCCAAACATTGTTGCGCTTAAACTCATTTAACTCTTCTTGCATAGCATTTATCTAATCTGGATCTTGTAATGCTTCTGATGCCTTCTTGGGTTATAATGAGCTCAGGAAATTGACATACAAACACTCGTTTGTAGTCGCAGATCGTGTCTTTACACCATCCTTGATGTCACAAATAATATCCGTAGGAGGATGTGCCCTTGTCCATTTGTGTGTACTTGGGAGTGTCGGAATTTCTACACGAGTGTTGGTTGAGTCATTTTCATCCAAAACCGCAAGAATTTATTCGGTTGATTCAGCTGAAGACACTTGAGTCGGTTCAGGTAATTCAACTTTTGGTATTTGTAATTCAGGTGAAGAAACCTCTGATGATGTGTTTACTGAAACTGGAACTTCAGGTTGAATTTCAGGTTCAAAGACTAGTACAGTTGTAGTTTCACTCGGAGTCTCGTTAGTTGCACCAGAAGTACTAGCACCGACATCTTCAGATCGACCGAAGAAGTTGACACTCGTCTGTTGTGAAGTTGCATTTACGGATGTGATGGGTGGTTCCATATCTGCACAATAATCCATAAACGCATCATGAAATAACAAATCTAAATCATTAGTATTATTATTATTTAATGCAGAATTAGAAATATGTTTTGGCACAGGTTCTACTCCTTGTTGAGTAGAAACTTCCGGTTGTAGTCCGAGTCGTGAACCGTGTTGTCCAGAAGTCAAAGTCACGTTCTCGTCAAACGCTACGTTAATGCTTTCGATGACGGACTTCGTTCGATAGTTGTTGATCCGATATGCTTTGGAATTCAAGGAATAACCAATAAAATTTCCTTCATCAGCTTTGACTTTGAATTTCATATGGTGTTTACGATCCTTCAGCACAAAACATCTGCATCCAAAAACACACAAAATTTTAATATTGGGTTTGCGATTATTAATGATTTCATATGCAGTTTTATTTAATCTTTTATTAATAATGGTCCTGTTTTGTGTGAAGCATGCGGTGGAAGCTGCTTCAGCCTACAAACTTGGTGGAAGTCCCGAATAGGCAAGCATTGTTCGAGCTGCTTCTACAAGCGTCCAATTCTTTCTTTCAACCACTCCATTTTGTTGTGGAGTTATTGGTGCAGAAAAGTTGTGGGAAATTCCTACAGAATCAAGAAAAGACTGTAGCGTAGCATTCTTGAATTCAGTTCCGTTGTCACTTCTTATCTTTTGAACTGGACGTTGTAGAAGAATCTGAATCTTTTTGATGAATTTGATGATCAACTCAGGTGCTTCTGATTTGAGTCGTAGAAAATCCAACCAAGTGTAGCACGAGTACTCATCAACCATAACTAATATGTACTTCTTTCCTCCCATTGATTGATTCCTCATTGGGCCATAAAGATCCATGTGAATTAGTTCCATAGCGTTGTTACAATTGGACAAAGTTTTGGACTTGTGAGAAAGGTGTTTCATCTTTCCCATTTTACAAGCCGGACAAATAGAAACTTTGTCAATCTTTAATTCTGGGAGTCTTGAAACTAATCCATCAATCCTCAGCTTGTTGATGCTCCGAAAGTTTTGGTGAGACAATCTTCTATGCCACAACCAACATTCATCTTGATACAGGACATACTTGTTTCGAAACAACGAGACTTGCAAAATCAGTGATATATAAGTCTCCGCATCGTGTCGCTCTGAAGATTTCTGAACCTTTCTCATCCACAACATAACAGAACTTCTTGTCAAAAATAACCTTACAGTCCTTGTCGCAAAACTGACTTATGCTGAAAAGATTATGCCCTAAACCTTCTACATACAGAATCTTCTCAATGGACATCGAATCATTCTTCAACGTTCCGTAGCCTCGAACATAACCTTTTGAGTTGTTGCCAAAACCTACCGATCCGCCAGGATGTACAGTAAAATCATCCAATAAATGCTTGTACCCCGTCATGTGTCTTGAAGCTCCAGAATCAATGACCCACACATGACGGTCCTGTAAAAGAAAACTACCCCATCTTAGGTACCCATATCAGTATGGGTCCTTTGTTGTTAGTACGAATCAGTTTGTTTATCTCAGTTGATGAACCTTGAATTTTGCCTTTAAAAGTAAGTTTATTGACAGTTTAGGATCCACTCTTACAATCAATATATCAATGTATATAACAGTAATTGAGAAGTAATATGATCGAACCAACTTGTATTCAAGGAAGAACAGATTTACAGATCTTAGAGAGAGATTATCTCAAAGATTACAAAAGATGAATACAAATATATGCGGGAAAGTTAGTTAGCACAACAGTGCTAACCACTATATATACTGCAACGGAAACACTAAAGCTACAGTACATATAAGAAAGACTAATAGGAACAATACACGTGTCCTAATTAGTTAACTAAATACAAAGTAAAGTATATAGTTATAAGTTCTGAACATGTTGTTTCAGAACTTCTAAACATTATTCTGATTAAGCTTCTCAGAACATCTGACTCTTCTTCTCAGACTTCAATACATAGCAAACTTTCAGAGCATTCTTTCTGAGCCTTCTTGGTCAGAACTCTGACTCTCCTCTTCAGAACTTCTGAGCCTTCTTATCAGAATTCAACACTTGGATTATTGACAAAACTCAGATCTAACAATCTCCCCCTTTTTGTCAGATAAACTTATACTTTGCATCATCCAATTCTTTCAAAGCAGGAACAATCTTCAGCAAAAGCACATTTCTCTGATTAAGCCTCTTGTCAATTTTAACAATTATTTCTTGAATAGTTTCAACTTGCTGAGTGATCACTTCTTGAGTCATATTAGCTTGCTTCACCTTCAGCATCTTTTTCTCCAAATTGTGCTTAATGATTCTTAAAGTTCCAGAACAATACTTTGCAGTTTCCTTTGCTCTGAAGAAGATCTTTTCACTTTTATTCTTCAGAAAGACTCCTAATTCTAGATGCTTGGACACACTTCCAGTTTTCAAGACATTTTTCTGATCATGATCTGTGTTGGGATTTGAAAGATGGACACATGGCCTTTGTAGATACAGAGCTATTTGAAAATCTGTATAACAATGCCACCTTAAGATATAGAACATAACTTCAATCACCACACTTCTTGCCTTTCTTTCATTCTTGTCTTTGCTTGAATCTTTGAAGCACAAAAGACTATGTAATCTGTAGAAATCAACTACTGACAACTTCTCAAAGTCTGCATCAGTAAAATAGTACACTTTACCATCTTCTCTCAACACTTCAAAGGACAAGTACTCTTGCTTTCTGAATAGCTTAACCTTTAGTTCTCTGATCCCTGTTATTAAGAAATCTGAATACACAGCTTGTTTTGATTTCCCAATACACCTTGATTTCTATGCCAACCAGATCTGAGTCTCTTTTGGTCTGTCATAATATACATCCAGAAACTGTATCTCTTTAGGCTTGAAAAACTTGGGTAGATCAAATTCAAGAAAATATCCATTTAAATCAATAGATATTTCATCTTCTTTTGGTTCAGATTGTTCAGCTTGATCAACACTTGTCATTTGAACATTCTGAGGAGTTGTGTCTTGAATTTCTTCAACTTCTTCTGAAAGAATTTCATTCACTTCATATTCAGCTGGAAATACAAAGTCATTGTGCATCATCTTTTTAGGATTGACTTCTGATAACAACCATTCACCACAACTTCTGATCTTTCTTCTGAGATTTAATCTTCTTTCCACAGAATTCACACATCTTTTCTTTAGATTTTCTCTTTCAGTAGTAACACTTCCTTTCATTTCACTTAGTAACCAACTCAAAGTTGCACTACTATATTTCACCAATTCCTTTAATTTGAATATTTCAAGTCTTCCTTGAACTGTATATGCAAATCCTTCAGTTTCCATTCCTTCATTTATAAATCCCTTCAAATTCATACCAAACCCTGAAATCTTTGCTGGACAACTTAAATTGCATTTTTCTTTTCTTCCTTCAATAGCCAACTGAAAATCATACATATGCATATTTCTGACATAAATGCCAAGAAGTCTTCTGCATTCAATCTCTATCCAGGCCTCTTCAGTACTGGCAAAAAATTTAACTAGGAAGATCTGATCATCAAGAGTTAATCTGTGAAAATCAAAGCTGGACATTGAAACTTTTGTACTTCTTTCTTTCTGGACATCCAATCTTACATACTTCAGACCATCAAATTCTTCTGATTGAAACATCAACACTTTCTCAATCCTTTTCTGAATATGTAATCTTGAATCAGGAATTCTGAATCTGTTTGAAGCTTCTGCATAAGTCATATGAGATCTCTCATCCATGAAACCATCAATATTGTTCTCCAAAACTTCATAATCTCCTTCTGTGTGATAGAGATTCTCGTATATTTCCTCTGGAAAGATATCATCATGAAATTGTCTAGCAAGTGGTACATCACTTAATTCCATAATAAAATCACATAAAGGCTCCTCTAAAATTGGTAAGTCAATCTTAGGAATTTCAATTGGCTTTCTGAATAGGTATTCTGAAGGCATAAAGAATTCTTCCACTTTATCATATTCTTCTGTTGTATCAATATCATCAGCATAGTTGAGCTGAAACTCCTCTTGAAACTTCTGAGAATAATCAACAGTACTATTTTCTTCTCCCATCAGATCAATAGGCCTTACTGTTTTCACAACTCTCTGAATATTCTGAACATTTAGAGCTCTGACTAATTCATTTTGCATCCTTCTGATCAATACCTCATTCAGTCTCCTTTCTTCTGACTCAGAGTTCACCAAACTAACTTTGCCATAGGGAACAATATATGTACACTTGTTTTCAACAACTGAACTTTCAACTATTTCTTCTGTCCTTAACACAGGTTCCTCAATAGCTTCAGTTTCATCAGAATTTACTTCCATCTTTGTGTCTAAGTTCAATTCTTCTATTTTATCAGAATCAGCACCTTCTGTACAATCAACTTCCATTTCCTCTGTATCTGAACTGTCAATTTGAACTATTTGAGTATCCACTATCTTTACATTTTCATCTGTCTGAACTTCTGTGCTCTTTGTATTGGCTAACTGAATATCCGCTATTTCAAAATCTTCTATACCAATGTCATCATCAAAACTCAACCTTTGCTTTTTCTCCCCCTTTTGATGATCATGAAAATCATTATCTTCAAACTTCCTTTTGAGGTTCTGAGTAGGAACATCTTCAGGTTCAGCTTCTGCTAGTGGAACAAGATCAAGTGGTTTAGAAGTTGAAGCCAAAGAAGTACTCAGTGCTTTGAATATAGATTCTTGCATACTCTGCATTTGATTAAACAAATCTTTCTGACACTCAGACATAATATCCTTGATTTCCTTTTTATGAGATTCCAAGGATACCTTCACATCATCTATCTTAGTCTCAACAGATTTCATATTTCCCTCCAACATAGTTTTCAACTCATTTACCTCATCATTCAATCAATTAACCTTTCTCTCCAAATTTTCAACTTTATCCCCCATCACCTTGTTTTGATTCTGAATCTTTACAAATTCAGAAGAGTCTAACTGTGAACCTGAACCAACAGATGGTCCAGTTTTCCTGTGCCCAGAGGGCTCATGGCCTGTAGATAACACTAAGTCATCTTGTGCAACAAATGCACATTTGAATGAGGCTTTTGAGATGTTCACCTCACCAGGACTTCCATCCAATCCTTGACATCCAAAATTAGGAGTGTCTATGAATGTTTTGTCAGGAATACGAAATTCCTGATTTGTGCAAGTGTTAGAAGGAATTTCAGGCTCGATATGGATAGGACTGTGATATCCAGACTCAAAGTGATGAAAAATAGGTTGGGATTTATCACCTCCCTCCAAATGAGTTTGGGATGGTTCCCCTGATTTATGTGAAACAGTAGCAGGTTGAACTGCTTCTGAGTGGGTATGGATGGGTTGATCAAGATCCACCACTAGGTGCATGGTGATTTTTTCAATATTGGACACCAAGAGTTGTGGCTCAATAGCATATGTGGTTACTTGGTTCAGATTAGCTAGTACAGAGGCATCTCTTTCTGTTTGAACCTCTGGTGACGTTCTCTCATCCTCACCACCCTCATTCTGTTTTTCCTCACATATTCTAACCGAGTTCTCTCAGAATGTTCACCCATTTGAACATCCTCCCCCTCTTAAACTTGACTAGACCCCTCACCTCTCTTCTCAGGTTGGTCCTCGTGGGTAGGGATTTGAGGTTCTTCAATTCCCATAGAGGTGCAATATGCTTTTAAAATCTCACTCTCCCTTGGAATGTAATTCATAAGTGATCTTGGCAAAAGTTTATGATTAGGATATTTCTCGATTTTAGTAACTGAAGACATCTTACCCAAATAGAAAATAGGACCATGCTGTTCATTTGATCTTCTAGAAATAGTTCTGTTTTCTTGCATTGCATACCAAATTAAAAGTTGCCAATACCTTATGTAAGGTATGTATGCCAGAGGTGTATCCTTTGTTTTCTTTTGAATAGTCTTCTTATTTTTCTCAAAAGTGTTCTTCATGTCTTCCCAAAGTATAGCAGTGTAATCATAATGCCTATTCCTCACTAAACCCTGAAAGATTTGAAGAATCTGTTTTGAAGCTTGATCTGCAGAACTATTCTTCCCTGACAAACACTTATTCACCACATGAAAGAAACATGCCCAAATTGGTGGCAACTTGTTCCTTCTGAACAAACTAAGAGTCCTTAAACCTTCATTATATACTAACTTCATAAACTCTGCAATTAATTCTTCTGTTAAAGGTGAGTCTTCAAAATCTGACCTTCTTTGCACTTCATCTTTCTCTGGAAGATTTAGCATTTCTCTCAGTGTAGGGATTGATAAGGCAAAAGTTACTCCTCCAATTTCAGATATAAACTTGTTTCCTTCTAACCTAAGATATTTCCACCATTGTTGAATAGCTGACTTATGCTTTGAAGATTATGCTTTAGTCCTTCAACATATGCGACTCTTCTGAAGGTTGTTATACCATTAGAATGTACACCAAACCCTCGGGTATGGCCTTTTCCGTTTCCACCGAAGGTCACTGATGGACCCTTCTCTTCCTTGTATTCAGCGAGCAGGCTTTTCTTTCCAGTCATGTGTCTAGAGCATCTGCTATCGAGATACCAGATACCCATCTTAACCTGCAAACAAAGGAAGATTAGTTTGACTTGGGCACCCATTTCATTTTGGGCTTAGATTTGTCAGAGGTGGTAGAGGAAGTTGAAGGTTCAACAATCTTCGCAGCATTTTAAGATTCAGCTTCTGAACTATTCTTCCCGTTGGTTAATTTCTTAACCTCAGTGGTCTTCTTTGCCTTGGGGGCAATAATCTTCACCTTAGCTAACTTTTCAGCTTTGGTGGCTGTGGGGCACTTACTAGTAATATGATCAGTAAGTCCACAGTGATAACATTTCATATAGCTAAAAGTAGCTTTAGGACCATTTGCATGCTTACCCTTAAATTTTAAATGAGCAGAGCCAGCACCAAGTATACCTTTGGCATTGGAAATAGGAGGAACAATCAGTTCTTCAGATTTCATACCAATAATATCCACTTTAATTCTAGGAGTAGATCGCTGAATTAATCCAGGGATCTTGTTCTTAGAAGTAAGGGGATAAGTCACTAAAGCTTTAGAAGCATTCAGCTTAGGTACAAAGGTACCCTTCTGAGGTTTTGGATAAACAATTTTCTCTTTACCTTTAGAAGTTAAGGTAGAGAGTTCCTCAGGGATAGGAGGTTTTAAAGAGGAACACTGAGAAGATGAAGTGTCAGGGATAGAGGAGACAAACATTCCAAATTTAAGCATGAAATGATTAGTGATTGGTTGTTCAACGTCAGCTTTATAACCAAGACCACGTTTGTCACTCAGGGGAATCTGAGACTTGATTATCTCAGTGATCGTTGTTGAGGATTTATACCATCCATCAACAGTAGCTTTTTCAGCTTTTAATGCAGCGATAGATTCTCCACGCTCGATTTTGACAAGCTGATTTATATGAACTTGATCTTTAAAATCTTCTTCAATTTTAGAAAGCTTTTCTATTTGAAGGTGACAGTTTTTAAGCTGTTCAGCGAGATTAAGGTTTTCATTTTCAACAACAGTTTTGCCATTAATGGCATCATATAAACTCATAGTCAGAAGATCGATCTTTCGAAGACTATCAGCTTCATCAATATTTGAAATATTGGTAAAGAAGGAAGGTGATACCTTAGAGGTAGAGGATGAAGCAGAGGGAATTTCAGTTTGTTCTTCCTCTTCTTCGATCTTGGCCATGAGACAGAGATTGGCCTCATCATCATCTTCTGAGTCAGATATTCTTCTTCATCAGAGGCAACCCAATCAAAGTCAGCCATCTGGCCTTTGCTTTTCTTCTTAAAGCTTTTCAGCTTTGAATACTTTTCTTTTAGCTTTTTGTATTTGTCATCTCTAGCCCTTGGGTTAGAGGTTTTCTTGGGGAAAGGTGAGGGTCTAGAGACTTTCTTTAACCTGCATTCGCTAGCAAAATGTCCTATCTCTTCACAGTTATAGCAAGTAGCAGTAGCCTTGTCAACGGGAGTTGATGATCTAGGCTTGTCAGTGAGTGCGAGAGTTTTATTTCTTCTGAAGTTACTCTTTTTAGCGAATCTCCTGAACTTATTATCTAGGAGTGCAATAGATTCATCAAGATCTGAAGCGTCAGAATCTGATGAGCATTCAGAGTTTGTTTCCATCTCAGTGACAGTTATAGTAGATCGCTAAGTGGAAGGTAACTCCGAGAGTAAAGCAACAGGTATGCTCTTGGAGTCTTTTACAAGATTCTTCTTAAGATGACTCGACTGTTCATGATTGAGCATAGTGCCATATAAGGTAGAGAGAGTCATATATTTTAGATCCTTTGATAGCTTGAGACACATTGAATAACGGTCCCAGTTTTCAGGTAAACATTCTAAGAACTTTGTCAGAATTTCAAAGTTAGAATATTCCTTACCAACAATTTTCAGATCAATTATTAAGCAGTTAAAACGTTGGTGAACTTCAGAGAGAGTTTCATTCTTACCACAAATGAAGCTTTCGTACTGTCTTACCAGGTTGATCTTACGTGAGTCCTGGACTTCAGACGTACCTTCATACTGAACACAGATTGTGTCCCACATGGCTTTGGAGGTTTTCAGGTTCATGACGGAATGGTAGACTTCGTCAGGAAGAGCCATGGAGAGGATGGATCTGGCTTTAGTGTCGAGAGCCACTTTCTTCTTATCCTCATCAGTCCACATATGAATTTCCTTTGGAACAAATCTTTCTGGAATAGCAGCTCTATTCTCAGCGGCTGGAACTTCAGGATCAATTCTGATAGGAATGTATGGAACATTTTCGATGTAATAAGGTATAGTTGGGTCTACACCTTCTAAGAAGAGTATCATCCTATTTTTCCAAAGATTGAAGTTATCTCTGAAAAATCTAGGGGGTTTTGCAAGAGAACCATTGTCAATATAGTTTGTGTTTGTATTAGTAGCCATTAAGAGAAATAGCAAGGAAGAGAAAAGATTAGTATAAGCAAGATCTTGTTTACGAGATTAAACAAAGCTGCTCTGATACCACTTGTTGGTCCCGGAGGGGTTATACAAGTTTGTAGAAGGGGGGTTGAATACAAACACACAGATTTTACTTTTCTAAATTGTTTATTGATATTTATCAAACAATTTACAACTTGTTGCGGAACAAGATTAAGGACTAAGCCTAATCTAAACAAGTTAAGAACACTAAGTTTCTTGCACTAGAATTAACACAGAATGGAGATAAGAATACTACGAGTAATATTCTAACAATAAGAGAGAAAGAAGAAGATGGTCGAGCACTACATTTCTGAAGTAGGGTTCTTCTTATATACTGCATGCATTTAATGCAAAGCAGTATAACTTTACACGTGGCAGCAGCTGATTGGTTGCATGGTTTGACCTTTGTAGACAACCTTAGTAGCCGCATGATGTACAGTGTAGAATCAGAATTGGTTGTACGATAATGGACAGAGGGGATGTCCTTTCTGACATTTTCGTACGGAGGCGTGCAAGTGGGGGTAAGACAAAGGTAACTTGTAGAGGGAGACTTCATGATCAGCGTTCGTTGAACACGTCTTTATCAGCAAGTAATAAAGCTCAACGATTGGTAAAGTCTTCTACTTGTAACTTCACATTGAGTGGACAAATCTTGGCTTTGCTGATATCCGCATCAGTTCATTAGTAGACTTGTCGCTGGTTGTAACGACCCAGAATCCCATACATAGTTCAAATAGCATACATTGCATAACGTCGTTAAAACAAGAGATACATTATATAACAAATACGGTCCCCTAGTCTTTTTCAAACATTCAGTACATCATTACAAACATTTACATAGTAAATTACATCATTACTAACAACATGCTATATCTACTAAACACATCATAGTCCTCCAAAAGCTATTCGCGGTTTAACCTCCTTATTTGCTCTTACTCGATCCATGACCTGGAATACATATTTTTAAAACAAAATGAGGGTTAGACCTTGAGGTCTAGTGAGAAAATCCCCGTTAGTTAAAAACCATTTGCACAACATCATACACATAATTCACATAAGAATACCAATTAAGACTCATGCATCATGTATCTTTCCATCTCATTCTCTTGGCCATATTAATTGGTTGCGAGCCAACTAATTCAATTTACACCACTGTACTAAATACAGCCAACACCACTGTCCCTCTGTACAGCCAACATACACCGGTCCTAAGCCCGGCCAACTAGCACCCATGCAATGTAATACTCATATAAACGCAATATGCACATTATTACACTAATTCACATATATGTATTCCAGTTGAAAACATTTTAAATAAAAACTCACTTGTTTGCTTATCCAAAACTCCTTCCACAAAGAACTCAGCTCTCACCTTCGATTCACAATATCTGAAATAATTAAACACAAATATATCTTTACTAAATAGGACACACACATCTTACTAAAGCTAAGTACTCTAGATAACTCAAATCCTCAAATGTAACCCCCAAACCCGAACTTAAGTCGAGTTCGTAATGCATTCAGTCCTCATTCATTCCCCATCCAATAATTAACAAGACACAGATTATTGACTACCCAAAAGCATCTAAACTCTCAGAATTGATCAAACAGCTAAACTATCCGGACAACACAAAACTATCCGGACAACAGGGCTTTCCGGACAACACAACCAATCTGGACAACCCCAACTTTCCGGACAACATGTTCAATCCGGACGTCATCCGGAAACCACAGTGATCTGGACTCCATCCGGTATCTAAAATCGTCCGGAAACCTAATGAAAATAGGACTTACCGGATGCAATAATCGTCCGGACACCTTTAGAACACTATCCGGACACTACCAACAAAACTACCCGGATACCTTCATCCTATTCGGAAACCTCTGTCGGTTTGCATATTTTCAGCCCAGAAACCGACTGAATCAACCCCAGATATGAAATCGTTTATTCTACTCCGATAGAAACTACCTAATAGCAATTACACACATAAATTGTAAAAGAAACATACCTGAATTCACTTCCAAGGTCACCAATTTGAATCCCTAACCTTCCTTTTTCTTCTTTCTCTCTTTCTCTCAAAACACATACAACACTTACTTGTTTTCTTCTGTAAATGAAAATATCTGGACACCTAATAAGATATTATCAAACTAATTTACACTCTTAGCCTTAAACTATTCACAATTAACCAATTCACCCTTAAACTTATAAATTTACCCAAACTTACCCTAAACACCAATTATAAAGTTAAATAAATTTAACGGAACTAACATTTAACTAACGAACTTACCCGAGGTATTACATCATCTCCCCCTAAAAAGAATTTCGTCCTGGAATTCGGTTAGACAAAAAGGTACGGGTACTTAGTTCTTGTTTGGGCAAAAAAATCACGTCGTACGGCTACGACCAAAACAGGTAAGACGCACGTTATAATCCAAATCTTGCATTGAGATAAGGTCTCGACAAGAAACCAGAAAACATCCGTCGTCTCTCATAAAAGGTAAGTCGAGAGTTCCTTACGACGCTCGACCACAGCGTCGCCCGGCCATCGCAGAAGATCATTGTACCTTCGACCAAAGCTAACGTTAACCTTGACTGTTACGTTTGTTAAGTATTTAATGCAGGAGTCAAAGCCATTAACAGTAAGCGACCGTAACGGACGAGGATCATTATGGATATTCACTCCGGCAACCGTTTCCAGCCGTTTTAGCCGTTAATCAAAGCATTAATGGACCTAATTAATGACGCGAAGACTATAAATACCAAGCTAGGCCTTCACATCAAAGGACATGAGTTAACATCCGATACACATCAGCAATCATCGGCAAACATCACCGAACAACAGAGAAAACTATTCAAGCTCATAGCTAAGAACCCTCAAACTCTGGAAATCAAGTACTGAAAGCCAGAATCCTACAGTGAACTCAAGAACCGTCGAATAAAAGCTCAAGTCATCGCTCTCGAAGCACGTCATCAACTTTCGACCAGCAGTTCATACTTTGTTTCGCCCACGACAAACACCTGTTTTTACGTTCAAACACTTGTACTTTACATTTCGAAGCATTTCCTTCATTTGTATTGTAATCATCGTACGACCGACGCCAGTACCAAGGACATCGCCCCTGACTGGCGACCATAGTATAGCGACGAGGTTTTTCCTGCATCATCAAATCCCTTGTTTCTTTATTTTTATCCTCGTCGCACGTCTCGTCGAAAGATTCTTTCTTTAGTTGTTTAAAGTCCACATCGACCATAAGTTGTCCCTTTGGTGCGATTTTTGGCATTAACAGTTTGGCGCCATCCATGGGACTACATCTAGAGAAAATCCTCAACGAACGTGCATTCTACTAATAGTTTCTTAGAGTTTCTTCTATTTTCTGTTGCAGGAAAATGGCAGCCCCTGGAAATCCGCAGCAAGCCGTCGCTCAGATGTATCAGGAGCTAGAGGTTGCCAGGAATCAACTCAATGCAATGGCAGAGCAGAATCGCAGAGCAGCTGAAGAGATTGCGCGGCTAAGGAATCCTTTTTGATCCCAGAATGGTCCTAGACCATTCATCCAGAATCCAGGTCCGGAACCAGGCCCGTCCGCACAGAATCAGCATCCAGGTCCATTCATGCAGAATCAGCAGTCAGGTCCATTCATTCCGAATCCCCAGTCTGGGCAGATTCCCCCTCAGCACATCCGACCACCACCCTTGAACAATGGATCCCAACCATTGCAAGGTGGCGCCCAATCGTTTCAGAATGGACCGCAACAATTCCACTATGGGTCGTAGCCATATTTTGTTCCATTTAACGGGGACACCAATGGTTCTTCGCATGGTAATGACACTAGTCCAGGGACCAATCCCTCGACAGGGGCAAATCCTAATCTTAACGATCCCGTCACCCAGCGTTTGAAGATGTTAGAAGACCAAAATAAGCGCGTCCTGTCCTTACTCGCCAAGTTGCCTGGGGCAGCCGTGTCTGTCGATGTCGAACCTCGCTCGGGGTATCAGGCGTCGCCCTTCATCGACGAGATTGCACCGTCGAGGTCCTAAAGAAGTATAACATTCATGCCTTCACTCCCAAATATTCTGGTGTGACTGATCCGACTGAGCACGTCGCGCAGTACAGGCAGCTCTTGTAGACGATCTCGATCCCATTTATGTACCATGAAGTATGCATGTGTAAGAGTTTCGGAGCAACTCTCACTGGTCCAGCTCTCCAATGGTTAATCAATCTCAAACCCAAGTCCATCGGGTCGTTTGCTGAGTTGGTTAATCAGTTCTTCCAGCAATTCGCCAGCTGTCGTAAGATGGAGAAGCAGAACAGCGACCTATATTACATCGTGCAGAAAGCCAATGAGTCTATTCGAAGTTATTTCAATTGATTCAATGCCGAAATGATCAGCATCCGCAATTGCGACGTCAAAACTGCGATCGAAGCTTATAAGCGTGGTTTAGACGATAGTTCAGGTCTATATATCGATCTGACCAAGTATCCCCCAGAGACTTTCGAAGACGTCCGAGCTCGAACCTTTGCATATATGAGGGTCGAAGATGATGCCGCCTTTCGTTGCAAGCACACTGACGACAAAAAGTCGTTAGGCGTCAGAAAGCCAGAGTTCAAGACAAAGGCTGTTTCCAGAATAGAGCCCGTGCGCCAAATTTCAAATGTTCGTTTCAAGACGAAAGCAGAGGCGATGACCGCGACTAAGTTTACTCAGTACCCCAAGATATCCTCTTACAGATTCAAAAGATCTGCAAAGGACTTAGTCGGAGCTCTGAAGACCGCTCAAGCTACCATTCGATGGCCAAAGTAGTCCGACCTGGACGATACTAAGAAAGACAAATCAAAGTGGTGCGACTTCCACGTCGATCATGGTCATGTGACAGACGATTGTATCGCATTGAAGAAGGAATTAGCGTATCATTTCCCGAAAGGAAATCTCAAGGATATCATCGACGGTGTCGCTATTCCAGCTAATAGCCATCGACCGTCGACTCCCGAGCATACAAAAGTTGTCAATTAAAATCCCCTACGCCATTGGGAATCCTGAAGATCGAGAATGAGTCGAAAATGTCGCTATGGTGCCCTGTCGTACGACGATCAATCACAGACAGTATCTCATCGGCTCGTCGTGTCGTCTTGTCATTTAAAACCTATCTTTCTTTCCGAAAAGAATAGGATAATAAATGACAGGGGGGCAATACCCCATGAAGGAGAAAGGTATGATTTCTAGCTCTTTTCCATACATATTTTTCTCACAAACAGCTACTGACTTAAGCATCAGAGGGTCGTTGGTGAGCCAACGACCAACCCTCGACATCGTTTTATCGCAGGATCGCACGACATAGACAATCAGGTCCATGACTTGATCACACCTTACATATAGTCGAAGGACTTGGTCGCACGATCGCATAGACGGCTTCGCAGCCTGAGCTTCTTAACTTAGAAAAACTTCGCGTTTTGAATAAATACCTTAGTCGTGTTTTGATTGGCATACATTCTAAATGAATGCCTTATTTTTTTCTCTCTTATACCCTGTATGGATGCTTTGATCGTATGTTCTCATATTTTATAAGTACCTTGGTCACATGGTTTCCTATGTATCTTACATTCCATCGATGCGATATTTGTTTACCAAGTATATGAAAACACAAGTTCAAACAAAAAGTGCATTTACTGAAAAGATCGTCAGGTACACGCTCGACCATCAATAGTCGAGCAGCAAAACAAACAAAATAAAATTCCTAAATTAAAGGAGGAGCATCTGTCGCATTCATGCCCGAAGACCCGTCCTGAAGGCTTTCGCCTGCCACCTCCTCCTCGGCGTCCTTCTCATCGTCCGAGTCAAGATCCCTCTCGGTCCCGACGCCATTCAGATAGATGTCCAGCTCCTCCTTCGCCAAAGCAAGAGGGTCTTTTCCCAGCAAATGTCGCCGCATGATCGCCGCCCGAGCAGTCAGATGAGCTATGGCAAAAACCGACTTACCCTCGTCCTTTGCAGCTTGCACTTCTTTCTCCAAACTCTCTACCTTGGATTTATAATCCTCGGCCTATTTCGAAACAACAGCCAAGGATTCCTTAATCTTTTCCATCTCCTCCCTTTGCTCGGCAGTCATGGACAAGGACTGCGTCAAGCGATGGCTAAGATCCTCCTTCGCATGATTAACGATCTCCATATGTTTTAAAGCGTCAGCAAGACGCTCCGATAGATCCTCCGTGCGACCAGTAGCATCGTTTGCTCGATCCAATGCTGCATTCTCCCTTTCGTGTGCAGCAGACAAGAGATCTTTCACCTTCGCCGTTTCACTTCGCAAGGCCAATGAAGCTTTAAATGCATGCGAAATCATAAAAGACAGACATCATCAGTAGACAACGACAACGACAACGAAGTCTGGGCCTAGACAAACTAAGTCTTGAAAGAAAGACTTACCATGAACACCAAGCCGGCTACATGGGCACCCGTCTCCTCGATAGGAAACCCCTCAAAACGCTCCCTGAAAGATGGAAGCATGAATTTATCCAGGTGAGGGAACAGGTTCGTCCCGTCTAGGACATTACCTATTATAAAGTCCGATGGCAGCGTAAAGTTGACCGTCATGACCTTCTCCCCTCCCGTCGTGTGTTCCTTGCCCTTGTTGGCTGACAAAGGATTCGACGCGGCAGACGGGGACTTCACCGTTTTCGCCGGAAGCGCAGAATTGATGTGTGTCGCTGCAATCACCTTCTTGGGAGATGCGACCCCTACCTCTTCGGGTGTAACGACTCTCGACGAGTCATTAACCCCTGCCGACGACTCCCTCGGAGTCGTCGTCCTCATCTTCTTCGGGATTTCAGGGCCAACATACATGTCTTTTAGCCTCTTTTCTCTGCCCTGACGAGCACGCTCCAACTCAGCTGCTCTCTTAGCAGAAACATTCAACACTTTAGGTTGAGACTCTCCTGGAAAAAAAGAATGTTACAAAGCACACAAAGGAAAAAGACTCGAGGCAACATAGGAAGAAAAGGAAAGTAAAACTTACCCGTCATCCCTCTCATTCCTCTCGACTTATCTTCTTCCTCTTCTCTTCCTTTCTTTTCACACTTCTCCCCCTGATTCTCTCCTGAAGATTCTAAAACATCGTCATCCGCCGAGTGTCGCACGACGAAAGACCTCTCGGCGACGCTAAAGTCTAAAAACGAATTGATCTTCGCTTAAGAGTCAGCGTCTGGCTTCACGACCTCGAATTTTATGGCTGACAACATACAAAAAACAAGTTAAAAATCATATGTAAATCATCCACATCGCACGCCAGATGAAATAACGAGGCTCACCCGACGTATTCCGGCTCGTCCTAATCCACTCACTCTCAGAGTCAAAGGACAACTTATGCACGAAAACATATCGAGACTTCCACCCACGGTCGTTCACACCCGTCCCTAAGACCAAAACGCGATCGCCCGTGAACCTAGAATGTAAACTACATCGATGACATCCGTCCATCTTGGCTTGATAAGCCGAGAGGAGATCATGTACATTCATGGGAGAATCCCATTTCTTAGTAGCATGCTCGATCACTCGTACGACTCGCCAGAACTGGGGCATCAACTGACTCGGTGCCAAGTCAAACTCTAACATAAACGCCTTGGCCAGAGGAGAAAAAGGCCATTCGAAACCTATCTTAAAAGGGTATTCATAGATTACGATGTACCCCTCGGGACACTCGTTTGATCGGATTTGGCCTGGACGGATCAATTCGACCCACGCAGGAATTTTCGCTAACTTTCTAAAGTCCTAGAGGTCCGATGACTCTTGAATAACACTCTCAGGATCCCTCGGCATTTCGAAACAAAATTTGCAGAAGTCAGAGAAATCGTACCTTACTTATAGGCGCGTTAATCCTCAAAGATACCTAACCAAGTCAAAGATTTTCACAAGTTCGAGAGATATCAGACAAAGAATGGCAAGGAAATCCCAGCACAAAACTCTTCAAGGGCGAAATAAGGAAATGATCCGTCAAAATCCCTATTTTGGCCGAAAAACTGGGTTGGATCGAATCCCTGGATGATTTCCGCGCGTCCCCGATCTTTTAACATACCCTTACAGATCTTCGACACCTGTCTTCGACAACTGGTAAGCATCATCGTGCATCAGTATGACGTCATAACTTTTCAACTTCTCGTTCAGTTAAAGGCGAACCGGTCTAGTTCCACGACAACCAGGTAAGTCCCTCAACCCAGGTCACAAGTCTAAGCGTTCGACAAGCAAAATTTAAAACTTAAATTTGACATTCAATTTTCAAATTTTGGGGGCAAACTGTTTGGGCAAAAAAATCACGTCGTACGACTACGACCAAAACAGGTAAGACGCACGTTATAATCCAAATCTTGCATTGAGATAAGGTCTCGACAAGAACCCAGAAAACATCCGTCGTCTCTCATAAAAGGTAAGTCGAGAGTTCCTTACGACGCTCGACCACAGCGTCGCCCGACCATCGCGTAAGATCATTGTACCTTCGACCAAAGCTAACGTTAACCTTGACTGTTACGTTTGTTAAGTATTTAATGCAGGAGTCAAAGCCATTAACAGCAAGCGACCAGAACGGACGAGGATCATTATGGATATTCACTCCGGCAACCGTTTCCAGCCGTTGTAGCCGTTGATCAAAGCATTAATGTTGCTAATTAATAACGCGAAGACTATAAATACCAAACTAAGCCTTCACATCAAAGGACATGAGTTAACATCCGATACACATCAGCAATCATCGGCGAACATCACCGAACAACAGAGAAAACTATTCAAGCTCATAGCTAAGAACCCTCAAACTCTGGAAATCAAGTACTGAAAGCCAGAATCCTACAGCGAACTCAAGAACCGTCGAATAAAAGCTCAAGTCATCGCTCTCGAAGCACGTCATCAGCTTTCGACCAGCAGTTCATACTTTGTTTCGCCCACGACAAACACCTGTTTTTACGTTCAAACACTTGTACTTTACATTTCGAAGCATTTCCTTCATTTGTATTGTAATCATCGTACGACCGACGCCAGTACCAAGGACATCGCCCCTGACTGGCGACCATAGTATAGCGACGAGGTTTTTCCTGCATCATCAAATCCCTTGTTTCTTTATTTTTATCCTCTTCGCACGTCTCGTCGAAAGATTCTTTCTTTAGTTGTTTAAAGTCCACATCAACCTTAAGTTGTCACTTTTGTGCGATTTTTGGCATTAACAGTTCTCATTTCTGATTCCGATTCCCAAGTAGCATCCTGACCCCTATGATGTCTCCACTGAACTTTCACTTGTCTGATTACTTTGTTTCGCAACACTTTAAATTTGTGGTCAACTATGGCTTCAGGTTCCTCCACATAATTCAGCTTTTCATCAACTTGAATATCTGGTAGAGAAACTGCCTGATCCGGCGTAACCAAACACTTTCGGAAATTCGATACATGAAACGCGTTAGGAATCCTGCTTAACTCTGGTGGAAGATCTAACCTGTAGGCTACTTCGCCGATCATTTCTATGATTGCAAACGGTCCAATGTACCTCGGGCTCAACTTACCTTGTTTCCCGAATCGAATGACTCCTTTCCAAGGTGAGACTTTTAACATCACAAAATCTCCAACTTGGAACCCTAACGGTTTTCGGCGTCGGTCGGCATAGCTTTTCTGTCTGTCTTGAGCTACTTTCAAACGTTCCCGAATCTGAGAAATCTTATCTGCGGTAAACTGGACTATATCTGGCCCTGCTAACTGTTTCTCTCCCACTTCGTTCCAACACAGAGGCGTTCGGCATTTTCTACCATACAGAACTTCAAACGGTGCCGCTTGTATGTTGGAATGGTAAGTGTTGTTGTAGGCAAATTCTATCAGTGGCAAGTGCTTATCCCACGATCCCCAAAGTCAACAATACAGGCCCGTAACATATCTTCCAAAGTCTGAATCATTCGTTCACTCTGACCGTCAGTTTGAGGATGATACGCTGTACTTAACTTTATATGCGTTCCCATTTCCTTTTGAAAACTTCTCCAGAATCTTGAGGTAAAACGGCTGTCACGATCAGAGATAATTGAAATTGGAACTCCATGTCGAGTTACTATTTCGTTGATGTACAACTTGGCTAATCTTTCCAACGAATCAGTTTCTTTTATTGGTAGGAAGTGAGCAGACTTCGTTAATCTGTCAACGATCACCCAAATGGCATCAAATCCCTTCGGAGTCCTTGGTAGCTTTGTGATGAAATCTATAGTAATCTGATCCCATTTCCACATTGGTATTTCTAATCGTTGTAACTGACTAAACGGCTTTTGATGTTCAATTTTTACCTTCTTACAAGTAGTACAACCTTCCACATGTTGAGTAATACTCCTTTTTATTCCCGGCCACCAATAAAATTGTTTCAGATCTTTGTACATCTTATTCGTACCTGGGTGAATAGAAAAACGAGATTGATGAGCTTCTTGTAGTACCCGATCACGTAAACCACCCAAACGAGGCACCCAGATTCTGTTTCCCAAACACAACAACCCACAATCATCTTTTACAAGCAATGTTGATATACCCAATAATCGTTCTGGTTTCAAGTGTTCTTCTTGAAAAGCTTCTATTTGACACTTCTGCAATTCGACAAAGAGGTTAGGTAGGAGTTCAGCTCGTAGTGAAATAGCTTTTATTGTTCCACTCCTTTCTTGACGACTTAGTGCATCAGCTACCACATTCGCCTTTCCCGGATGATAAAGGATTTCACAGTCATAATCATTTACCAATTCTAGCCATCTTCTTTGCCTCATATTTAGTTCATTCTGATCGAAAAGATGTTGGAGACTCTTATGATCAGTATAAATTTGACATTTAGAGCCGTAAAGGTAATTTCTCCAAATCTTCAACGCGAAAACAACTGCTGCCAGTTCCATGTCGTGTGTAGGATACTGCCTTTCGTGATCTTTTAATTGACGAGAAGCATAAGCAATAACCTTTCCACGTTGCATAAGTACACATCCCAATCCCAGTTTGGAAGCATCACTGTAAAAATAAAGTCTTCGGAACCTTCCGGTAGTGACAAAATCGGCGCACTGCAAAGTTTCTCTTTCAATATCCTGAATGCTTCATCTTGTTTTGCTTTCCATTCAAACTTTAGATTCTTTCGAGTCAGCTTAGTCAAAGGCGTCGCGATAAGAGAGAAATCTTGTATAAACTTTCGATAGTAACCGGCTAAACCTAGAAAACTTTGTACTTCTGTTGGCGTCTTCGGCGGTTCCCATTTTTCAATTGCTTATACCTTCGTCGGATCAACTTGAATACCTTTCTTGGAAACTACCTGCCCCAGAAACTGAACTTCCCGTAGCCAGAATTCACCTTTAGAGAACTTAGCGTATAACTGTTCGTTCTTCAACACTTCCAGAATTAAACGAAGATGTTGTGCGTGATCCTCTTTGGATCGGGAATAGATAAGTATACCATCGATAAATACAATAACAAATCTATCGAGATACGACTTACATACCCGATTCATTAAATCCATAAAAGCAGCTGGAGCGTTCGTCAATCCAAAAGGCATCACTAAGAATTCATAGTGACCATACCATGTGCGAAAAGCAGTTTTCAGAACGTCTTCTTCTTTAACCTTCAGTTGATGGTAGCCAGATCTTAGATCAATCTTGGAGAAATAACAAGCTCCAACTAATTGATCGAAGAGGTCATCAATTCTGGGAAACGGATATTTATTCTTGATCGTGCACTTATTCAGTTCCCGATAATCAATACACATCCTCATCGAACCATCCTTCTTTTTCACAAACAGAACCGGTGCTCCCCACGGCGAAGAACTGGGTCTGATGAATCCTTTATCTGAAAGATCCTGCAGTTGAGTCATCATCTCTTTCATCTCTGGAGGTGCCAAACGATACGGTGCACGGGCAACAGGAGCGGCTCCAGGAACCAGATCTATACCAAACTCTACTTGTCTAACGGGCGGAAGGCTAGTCAGATCTTCTGGAAAAACTTCCGGAAATTCACGAACAACCGGAATATCTCCCAACTTATTCTTTTCTAGCTTAATATCTATCACATAAGCTAAGTAACTTGAGTAGCCTTTATTAATACACTTACGAGCTTTCAACAAAGAGATAAGGCAAGACTGATGATTTCTACGGTCACCATAAATCACTACTGGTCCCTTCTCAGGTAAGACAACATTTATCAATTTCTTATCACAAACTATATTAGCCTGATTCTCGGCTAACCAATCCATTCCCACTACCACATCAAACTCGATCAAGGCTATAGGAAATAACTGAATAGGCACTCCACACCCATCTATGTTTATCACACAACTATCAAATACCTCACTAACCGGTACTTGATTATCATTAGCCGTATCTAACATTAACACATGATTTAACACTTTAGGCTTTAAATGCATATAGGCAGCAAAAGAAGGCGACACAAACGATCGGTTTGCACCGGAATCAAATAACACTTTAGCACGTGTAGAATTTATTAAGAATGTACCTGTAACCACATCGGGAGTCTCATCTGCTTCTTGCTCTGTCATTTTGAAAGCACGGCCCCTTGCTCTGGGTATTTCTGGCCTTGGTACTACCGGTCTAACACCCGTTGGTCTTACTGACGTACCACCCGGTTGTATTCTCGCCAGTGGACAATAGGACTGAAGGTGATCAGGAGAATTGCACGAGTAACAAAATCTAACTACTCGACAGTCTTTAGCAATATAACTGATCTTTCCACACTTATAACAGTTTCTAGGATCCACTTGACAACTTCCTTGATGAAAACAGTGGCACTTTGGGCAAGGTCTTTTAACTGGTCGGAAAGGTGGACGATTATCAAATCGCTGAAACCTGGACTTCTTCGAATCATACTGCGGTCCTTCCCACTTTCTTTTCCCCACATTCTTATCACTAGTATTTCTCCCTTTATCTTGGTCCATGGTTTCCGCCGCGTCTACTGTGGTGGAGAAAGTTTTTGGTCCTTTAGCAATCACAAAACTTATGACTTCTGCATTCAATCCAAAGAAAACCTTTCAATCTTCATGGCCTCCGTAGCAACGTAGTATTCCGCAAAACGAGACATTTTCAAGAAACGACAGGTGTAGTCCCGAACTGACAAATTCCCTTGCTGCAAGTTCATAAACTCCCCTTCCAATTGTTTAAATGCGGCTTGAGGACAAAACTATTTCCTGAAAGCTGTCACGAATTCTTCCCAAGAGTAAGTAGAATATATATCAGATCCTCCCGAGTACATATGTGCTTCCCACCAGTATAGGGCACCGCCTTTCAACATTGCAGTTCCATAGAGTACTCTATCCTCTTCAGCGCATATACTAGTCTTGAAGATAGCTTCTATTTCCTTCATCCACTTCATAGCTTTCACTGGATCCCGAACTCCCGAGTAAGTTGGAGGCTTACAACTTAAGAACATTTTATAGTCACACTTTCTTAGTACTGGTGTGATTGTAGGTGTAATAGGCACCTCGTCTTCTTGACCAGGATCTGGTGTATCAGCTTCATTATGACGAGTTCGATCAAACATGGCTTGTATACTGGTCTGCAGTCTTCCCATTTCGGCTGTTAAATCATCCCTAGTAACAAATTCGTTACCTCACGGCGGAGCTCCACTCCCAGTTCTACCCCCAATTCTGCCTCCAATTCTACCTCCACCTCTTTCCCCCCCTCTTCCCCTTCCTCCGGCTGTTGGGTTTGTTCTATTCGGATTTCCTCCTCCTTCCCGATTCGTTTGTCTAGTACCACTTTCCATTCTGTTGATTCAGACAAGGGTAATATACACATAAGCACATACCCCATATAACAAGGTATTCCAGTTCAAACATGTACATGTAAGATCACAATTACACTGGCCAGGTGTAAAAATGAAATTACCTTGCATGATGTGCCTTCTACCTTTTTATATTTAACACCCCAAGGTTCTACAATAATAGGGACATCCTACTTCACATGCAGTTTAAGTCTAGGTACAGATACTAATACCTAAATCCCTTAAACTAGGGCTCTGATACCATCTGTAACGACCCGGAATCCCATACATAGTTCAAATAGCATACATTGCATAACGTCGTTAAAACAGGAGATACATTATATAACAAATACGGTCCCCTAGTCTTTTTTCAAACATTCAGTACATCATTACAAACATTTACATAGTAAATTACATCATTACTAAGAACATGCTATATCTACTAAACACATCATAGTCTTCAACTACATAGTCCTCCAAAAGCTATTCGCGGTTTAACCTTCTTATTTGCTCTTACTCGATCCACGACCCGGAATACATATTTTTAAAACAAAATGAGGGTTAGACCTTGAGGTCTAGTGAGAAAATCCCCGTTAGTTAAAAACCATTTGCACAACATCATACACATAATTCACATAAGAATACCAATTAAGACTCATGCATCATGTATCTTTCCATCTCATTCTCTTGGCCATGTTAATTGGTTGCGAGCCAACTAATTCAATTTACACCACTGTACTAAATATAGCCAACACCATTGTCCCTCTTTACAGCCAACATACACCGGTCCTAAGCTCGGCCAACTAGTACCCATGTAGTGTAATACTCATATAAACGCAAAATGCACATTATTACACTCATTCACATATATGTATTCCAGTTGAAAACATTTTAAATAAAAACTCACTTGTTTGCTTATCCAAAACTCCTTCCACAAAGAACTCAACTCTCACCTTCGATTCACAGTATCTGAAATAATTAAACACAAATATCTCTTTACCAAATAGGACACACACGTCTTACTAAAGCTAAGTACTCTAGATAACTCAAATCCTCAAATGTAACCCCCAAACCTGAACTTAAGTCGAGTTCATATTGCATTCAGTCCTTATTCATTCCCCATCCAATAATTAATAAGATACAGGTTATTGAATACCCAAAAGCATCTAAACTCTCAAAATTGATCAAACAGCTAAACTATCCGGACAACACAAAACTATCCGAACAACAGGGCTTTTCGGACAACACAACCCATCCAGACAACCCCAACGTTCCGGACATCATGTTCAATCCGCACGTCATCCGGAAACCACAGTGATCCGGACTCCATTAGGTATCTAAAATCGTCCAGAAACCTAATGAAAATAGGAGTTACCGGATGCAAGAATCGTCCGGACACCTTTAGAACACTATCCGGACACTACCAACAAAACTACCCGGATACCTTCATCCTATCTGGAAACCTCTGTCGGTTTGCATATTTTCAGCCCAAAAACCGACTGAATCAACCCCAGATATGAAATCGTTTATTCTACTCCGATAGAAACTACCTAATAGCAATTACACACATAAATTGTAAAACAAACATACCTGAAATCACTTCCAAGGTCACCAATTTGAATCCCTAACCTTCCTTATTCTTCTTTCTCTCTTTCTCTCAAAACACATACAACACCTACTGATTTTCTGCTGTAAATGAAAATATCTGGACACCTAATAAGATATTATCAAACTAATTTACACTCTTAGCCTTAAACTATTCACAATTAACCAATTCACCCTTAAACTTATAAATTTACCCAAACTTACCCTAAACATCAATTATAAAGTTAAATAAATTTAACGGAACTAACATTTAACTAATGAACTTACCCGGGGTATTACACTGGTTCTTGGCTTGATCTTCGACTTCAGCGTAGAATATATGTTGACGTGAAACTTGTCTTCAGGGATCATAAGTAAACAACTAAACTATCAGCGATCATCAACAAGACTGAACAAACTCAGAGCTAAGTTGAAGAACAGTATTCGCTGAACAATTATCTAAAAGAGCGTAGGTTTTCTATCAATGGTACTGTAGAGACGTAGTACTTATCAGCGATAGTGAAACTCTAATACATATTGTTTACTTACAATTTTCACTAAGTGTTTAAAGAGAATCATTATCAAATCACTGAGGGTTTGGATCAACAATCATACTAAGAAATCCTACAAACATTGCTTCATTTGTTGTTGCTGATCTTGTCTGTACTCCAACTGATGGATCTCCTATCACTTGATGAATAGGATGGTCTTTTGTCCATTGTTTGAATTTGGAAGCACATCAATATCTGATAAGTTGTTGTTTGTATCATTCTCATCTGTAACAGCATGTAATTCTGAACTATCCCTTTGAGGTGTAGTTTCTAAGTCCATATTCTGAGTAGAAGGGTCAGAATTCTGAATAACTTGTTCAGAGTTCTGAGTACCTTGTTCAGAATTCTGAGTACCATGTTCAGAGTTCTTAGTTCCTTGTTCAGAATTCTGAGTACCTGACTCAGATAAATCACTTGTATTTACAAAAATTGGGCATTCCTCAGATGGACCAGAATAAGAAATTACTGTTGTTTGAACCTCTGAACTTCCCTTTTTCATTTCTTGAACCATTTTAGGATTTTCAAAATCTGCATAAGATTCAGAAGTTAGTTCCAGAAATGCATCCTTAAACAATATATTGAGTTCTGAACAAGTAGGATTAGAATTTGATTCAGAAGTCATTATTCTTGTCTTATCCTGATTGAGTTCTGAACTGTTTTGTTCAGAAGTCTTTAATCTTGACTCATCAAATGTAACATTGATGCTTTCCATAATCATCTTGGTTCTTCTGTTGTAGATTTTGAATGCTTTGGAAGTTAGTGAATTACCAACAAAGTATTCTTCATTTGCCTTTTTGTCAAATTTACAAAGATTTTCTCTATCCTTGAGAACATAGCATATGCAGCCAAAAATGTGAAAGAATTTAATTAGTGGTTTTCTGTTATTAATCAGTTCATAAGAAGTTTTATCTAATCTTTTATTAATCAAAATCCCGTTCTGAGTAAAACAAGCAGTGGCAATTGCTTCAGCCCATAGGAAAGTTGGAAGATTTGAATAAGCCAACATGGTTCTTGCAGCTTCAACTAGAGTCTTCTTCTTTCTTTCAATAACACCATTTTGTTGAGGAGTTTTGACAACAGAAAAATTATGAGAAATCCCAGAGCTTTGTAAAAAGTTCTGAAGAGTCTCATTTCTGAATTAAGTTCCATTGTCACTCCTGTTCTTCTGAACTGGAAGTTGTAAGAATACTTGAATTCTTTTGATGAAATTAATCAATGTTTCAGCAGCCTCAGATTTTGCTCTTAAGAATTCAACCCATGTGTATCTTGAATACTCATCAACAATGACAAGTATATACTTCTTTCCTCCTATTGATTGAACTGCTATAGGACCACACCAGTCTGTATGTAGCATCTCTAATGTTGACATGCATGAGGAGTCCATTTTCAACTTGTGAGAACTCTTCTTCATCTTGCCCATTTCACATGCTGAACATAATGAGTCCATCTCGAACTTAATATTAGGCAGCCCTTTAACCAGATATTTGCCAACTAGATTGTTCAACTCCTTAAAATTCAAATGAGAACATCTTTTGTGCCATAACCAATATTCATTTGCAGTTGCATTTGATAGTAGACACACTGGAGTTAAAGCTTGAATCTTTGAAAAATTAACCACAAATAAGTCCATGTGTCTTTTGGCCCAGAACAACTTTATCTTATCCACACTCAGAATTAAGCATCCTGTTATACTGAACTTGATCTCACAAAGACTATCCAAAAACTGACTTATGCTGAACATATTATGTTGTAAACCTTCCACATAAAATACTTTCTGAATGGTTAAATCTCCCTTTGTTAAATCTCCATAACCTCTAACTTGTCCTTTACTATTATTGCCAAAATTAATTGCTCCACCAGCTTTTTCGGTGAAATTTGACAGTGAGGACTTGTGACTTGTCATGTGTCTTGATGCTCCAGAATCTAAAAACCACACATGACAGCCGAGCAAAAACAGTTTAGTTAGATTTAGGTGCCCATATCTGAATGGGACCATTTTTGTTAGCTTCAATATCAGATTTAACAAAAGTTCCTTTTACTTTCCATTCAAAATCTTCTTTTAAGCACCACTTTCCTTGTACTTTTATGAAATCAGAACATTTTATGTATACAAAAATATTTCTTCTTTCTTTGAAAACTTTTGGTTGAGATTTAGAAACATTTTCAGTTTTCTTTCCTTTGGACTTGGATTTAAACATATTTTCAGTCATTTTCTCTTTTGTTTTGAATTAAGAAGTGTTTTTAGTCTTCTTTTCTTTGGACTCGGATTGAGAAACCTTTTCAGTCATCTTTTTTGAATTCTGATTTGCTTTAGTTTTATAAGATGTTTTAGAAGGTGTTTTAGAATTCTGATTTTTCTGAGAGAATTGAAATGAATGACTACTACATTGAACACATTGTAGATGTTTTCTTCCATGAGACAACAAATCTGAATGAAAAGAATTTTCATTTTTATTGACAGTATTCATATTACACTTACATCTATTACAAGAACTATTAGCTTTGGGTTCAGAAATAGTATTCAAGAAAATCTTCTCAAAGATCTTTTTCATGTCATCTTTCCTTTTGCAATCTTTCTTTTCTGAAACATTCAACTTTTCAGAATTAGTAGATGATTCAGATGATTCACCATGTTCATAAGTACTTGATTCATTAATGAATTCCTTATTCCGTTCTAAGGCATTAATCTTAAACAGATCATACTCAGATTTTAACTTCTCAAGCTCTGTTATTTTCTGAACATAAGTTTTGTTTTCTTTTAAAACTACTTCAAGTTTAAAATCAACATCACAAAAGTCATTTTCAAGTTCATCAAAACTTTTCCTTAACTCTTCTAGTTCTTGATTGACATGTTTAAACCTCTTCTCAAGTTCTGAGAAACTTTATAAATTTGACTCAGAATTTTCAGCTGGCTCAGAGTTCTGAGTAACAGACTCAGAATTCTGACTAGAAGGTTCAGAATTCTGACTAACGGTTTTAGAAATCACCTTGTTTTCAGAAACCTTGCTTGATTCAAATATACTCTCAATGTCAGTATAGAAAAAACTTGGTTGTTTATCTTTGCAACTAACATTCAGAGAATCATACTTGAATTTAGCATCATTGTATCTTGGTTTCTCTTCTGTTGGTTTTGAAATTTCTTTCTTAACCTTGTCTTCTGAAATTTATGATTTTTCAACTTTTGGTTCAAAAATTATTTCCTTTTCTTTTTCAGAACTTGATTTTTGTAAACTGTCAGAACTTGTTATTGAACTTGCAGCTCTTACAAAAATTTCAACTATATCTGGGATTTCTGGTTTAGGTCCTTTTAGTTCCTCAAAATCATAAAGATTTATTGGAGCCTTTTTCAAAATAGCATTTTCTTCCAAACCTAATCCCATTTTTGGATTGTAAAACCTTGTGTCTTTTACATTGCTTGTGAGAAGACTTAAAGTTTGTTAAGTTTGACCTCTTTTCAGATTAAGATCTTCTAACTCTTTGATTTTGGTATATACATTTGTTCTTTCATCAAGCAACATGTCAAATTTAATTTTCAAATCAACTTTTTCATCTTTTACTTCTGAAAGTTCATCTTTTAACTCGGAAATCTTTTTCAAAAGATCAGAATTCTCTTTTCTAACTTCTTGTTTCTCAACCTCAGTTTCTTCAAATCTTAGTTTAAACATTTCCTTTTTTGTTCTAAATTTGTTAACCATAATTCTTTCACCTTTGATTTGTTTTCTGAGGTTAACAAATTCATAATTCATATTACCAATTTGAGTCATTAAATCAATTTCAAGAGCATAATGTACCTCAGCAGAAGATTCAGAACCTGCATCCTCAAAGTCAGAATCTTCTTCATCAAACATTTTGGCCATATAACTCTGCATTTGTGAGAAGTGAATACAGTCCTCTTCCTCAGATGAGTAGTATAGCCAATTCTCTTGTTCTGCTAAGAGTGCACTTCCACTGTCTTTGGTTTTGGCCAATTGAGCTTTCTTTGGATAGTACTCATAGTCTTTGACCACTTTTACTCTGCAATCTCTAGCAAAATGACCAGGTTTTCCACATTTAAAGCATAAATCCTTCCCTTTCCTCTCTTCCTTCTCTTCCTTTTTCTCATACTTATTCTCTTCTCTATCATCTCTCTTTTTATACCTTTCTTCTGAACTTCCCTGTCCTTCTCTTCTGAACTTACCTTCAACAAACTTCTTCTTTCCATACCTCTTATTGAAGGTATTAGTCAACAAAGCCAATTTCTCAGTTATCAACCTGATATCATCATCCTCCTCATATCCTTCTTCCTACTCAGATTCCTCCTCTAACTTTGGAATTTCAGACAGAAACACAGACTTTTTTGTTGTTTTGTTGATCTTGGATTTTCTTTCTGAAAGCAAAGCTAATTGATCAGAAACATTTTTCTTTTCTTCAACGAATTTCTTAATAGAATCTTCATGTTGGTTTAAGACACAAAACAGATCATTCAGATCTTCTTCACACATATCTTTATTCATTTGAAGACTTATTGCAAAAGACGACCATTCTTAATTAACACAATTCAGAAATTTATTGTTAATCTCTGATTTGGTTTTCTTTAGCCCATTCCTCCTGAGATCATTCAAAATAGTGTAAAACTTGTTGTATGTTTGTGTTAAACTTTCACACTCCTTTGCTTTGAATCTTTCATATGCATTGATGCATTGATTCAGTTTTGCTTGAATTAATTTGGTGTACCAAGCATTTGCTTCTCCAGTTCATCCCACATTTCTTTTGCGGATGTTCCACTATCAATTCGATTGAAAATATCATTAGGAATTGCCAAAGTTAACAGAGTAGCTGCTCTTTTGTCTATTGCATGTCTCTTCTTTTGTGCTTCTGTGTATTGTGAGAAACTCTTCCTCACTCTGGTAGCAGGAATCTCTGGTGTAGTGGTAGTTGCAGGTGTAGCATCAACATCAATGAATACTTCAATTGGACCTTCACGGATTGAGATCATCAAATTCTCATCAATATTATCCAAGAATTGAATAATTCAGATCTTCCATTGTTGATAATCTTCAGGAATTAGAACAGGTGGCTTCGTCTCAGACCCCATAGAGAGAAATTCTTTAGAAGACATGATTGTAAGATGAATTGAATCGACTCAACAGAAAGACAAATTCAAATTTCTTGAACAAAAACAGAACGAATTCAAGAATTATGAGAAATTCAAGAATTACGAGTAGCAGCGGAAATCAATTGTCGAATTGATCAAGAATGTTTCAAGAACACTATCAAGAAACCTTCAAGAACACGATCTTGACCTAATTTGTTTGTTGATTGGCTCTGATACCAATTGTAGAAACCAGGATTCGATCTTACAATGCAATTGTCTAATAAGAACACAATCAAACAGTAGAGTGATAGAGAATTGGATCCAAAAGATTCGTATTCATTCAAGAACAGATTACAGATCTAGAGAGAGAGTCTCTCAAAGATTACAAAGTGAATACAAACACAATTCAAAAGTTATGCGAAAAGTTAGTTAGCTTACAGTTGCTAACTCCTATATATACTGTAAAGAAAAGCAAAAGCTACAGTACATAAACATGACAAACCAATAGAACAATTACACGTGTTCTAATGACTAACAGAATATAACTGAAAATGTCCAAGACATAAGTTCTGAACAACATGTTCAGAACTTTCTGAACATCCTTCTGATTAAGCACTTCAGAACATATACTTGAGCACTTGACATTTTCATCTTCATATTCAGAACTTCTGAGTCTCCTACTCAGAACTCTGAGCCTTCTGTTCAGACTCCACACTTGGTAATCTTTGATAGACTTCTCAATCAGAACTTCTGAGCCTTCTTTCTTAGAACTATGAGTCTTCAATTCAGATATCTATACTTAGGCTTTTTGCCAAACTTTAGTTCTAACAAAAACTCTCATCCCTGCGGAAAACCTACCTTTAATTCTAAAGGTAAAGGAAAAGAAAACGTTTTCAACCAAAAATCTCAGAAGGGTACCTTTGTACCTAAGCTGAATGCTTCTAAAGCTTCAGTAACTTATCCCTATACTTCTAAGAATAAGATCCCTGGATTCGTTCAGTGATCTACTCCTAGAATCAGAGTGGATATAATTGGTAAGAAATCTGAAGAACTGATTGTTCCTCCCATTTCCAATGCCAAAGGTATACTTGGTGCTGGCCCTGCTCATTTAAATTTAACGGCTAAGCATGCAAATGGTCCTAAAGCTACTTTTCGTTATAGGAAATGTTATCAGTGTGGACTTACCACTCATATTGCTAGTAAGTGCCCCACAGCCACCAAAGCTGAAAAGTTAGCTAAGGTGAAGATCAATGCCCCCAAGGCAAAGAAGACCAATCCTGGTGCAAATCAGGTTAAGGTGAATTCTACCACCGAGGTTAAGAAATTAACCACAGTGAAGACTAGTTCTGAAGCTGAATCTTCAAATACTGCGAAGATTACTGAACCTTCCACTTCCTCTACCACCACTGACAAGTGTGGGCCTATGGTGAAATGGGTGCCAAAGTCAAACTAATCTTCCTTTGTTTGCAAGTTATGAAGGGTATCTGGAATCTTTATAGCAGATGCTCTATACATATGACTGGAAAGAAAAACCTACTCACTAAATACAAGGAAGAGAAGGGTCCCTCAGTGACCTTCGATGGAAACAGAAAAGGCTTTACCCGAGGATTTGGTGTACTCTCTAATGTAACAACAACCTTCAGAAGAGTCGCATATGTTGAAGGACTGAAGCATAATATTCTAAGCATCAGTCATCTGTGTGACAAGGATAAAAAGGTGATTTTCACTAAGGAATCTTGCTTTGTTACTGACAAAAAGGAGAAGATAACTCTCAGCGGATATCGCATGGAAAATGTTTATGTTAGAAACATGGACTATACAACCACTGAGAACTCCTGTTTCTTCTCAAAAGCCTATTCTGATGTCAACTGGTTATGGCACAAGAGGCTCTCTCATCTAAACTTCAAGACACTGAATACTCTTTCCTCTAAAGAATTGGTTACTAGTCTACCTCAACACTCATACGCTAAGGAATCTCTATGTTCAGCGTGTGAAAAAGGGAAACTGTAGAAACCAGGATTCAATCTTACAATCAATTACGAGCAATTAAGAACAATCAAATAGAGAATTGGATCCAAAAGTATTGTATTCAATCAAGAACAGATTACAAATCTAGAGAGAGAATCTCTCAAAGATTACAAAGTGAATACAAAGTTATACGAACGATTATGCCAAAGATTCTGTTAGCTTACAATTGCTAACAACTATATATACTGTAAGGAAAAGCTAAAGCTACAGTACATATGAGAAACAGACTAATAGAACAATTACACGTGTCCTAATTAGTAACTGAATATAACTGAAAATATCCTAAGACAACATGTTCAGAACTTCTGAACATTCTTCTGATTAAGCACTTCAGAACTTCCTTCAAGGACTTGTGATATTTTCATCTTCATCATCAGAAGTTCTGAGTCTCCTACTTAGAACTATGACCCTTCTGTTCAGATTCCACACTTGTAATCTTTTCGAGACTTCTCAGATCATAACTTATGAGTCTTCTAACTCAGAACTCTGAGTCTTCTATTCAGATCTCTGAGTCTTCTATTCAGATCCAACACTTGTAACTTTTGACAAAACTTCAGATCTAATAATCTCCCCCTTTTTGTCTAATAGTCCTGTACTTTTCATCATCATATTCTTTTAGTGCTGGAACAATCTTCAAAACCAGTACATTTCTCAGAGTAAGCCTTCTGCTAATATTTTCTATGATCTCTTGAATCTCTTCAACTTGTTTTCCCGTTTGTAACTTTTTCTCCAGACTGTGTTTGATGAACCTTAAAGTTCCTGAACAATATTTTGCCACTTCTTCTGGTCTGAAGAAAATCTTTTCATTTCTGTCATTTCTTAAGAAGACTCCCAACTTTGGTTATCTTGTAACATTTCCACTTTTCAGAAGGTTCAGATTTTCATGCTCATTATTTGGCTTTGAGATATATACACATGGCCTTTGTAAATACAGTGCAATTTGAAAATCTGTATATGCTTGCCATCTAAGAATATAAAACATAGCTTCTCTCACTGCAGCCAATGCTCCTCTCTCCTTCTTCAGTTTACTGCAGTCTTTATTTGGCAAAAGACTATAAAATCTGTACAAATCTGTTACTGAGATTTTTTCAAAATCTGCTTCAGTAAAGTAGTAGACTTTTCCATCTTCTCTTAAGACTTCAAATGAATAATATTCATGTTTCATGAACTTCTTCTCTTTCAATTCTCTAATCCCTGTGATTAAGAAATCTGAATATACTGATTCTTTTGGTTTTCCCAAGTGCTTTGACATTTCTCCACGAAGACATTGATGTATCTCTGTTCTGTCATGATAAACACTTAGAAAATTTACTTCTCTTGGCTGAAAGAAGTTAGGAAGAGCATACTCCAGAAAGTAACCATTAACATCAACATATATTTCTTCTTCATTAGCCTCAGACTTTTCTGGTTGATCAGCATCTTTCATTTGAACATCTTGTGAAGACACATCTGGAATATCTTCTTCAACTTCTTCTGAGTAAACACCAATTACTTGATATTCAGCTGGAAAAACAAAATCTCTGTGTAACAACTTCTTTGGATTTACTTCTGAAAGTAACCATTCATTGCAATTTCTGATTTTGTTTCTGAGTTCAAGCCTTTTAGTGACACATCTGATACTTTTTTCTCTCACAGACACTCTGACATTCTCAACATAAGCTTGCATCTTCATTACTGTCTTCTTTAGAGTAGCATCACTATACTTTACTAGATCATTCAAACTGAATAGAATGACTTTGTTGAATTCTGAATGAATAAATCTTTCATTTCCAACTTCTTCACTCACAAAGCCATCAAAGTTGCTTATTACTTCAAGAGTTCCGATTGGACTTGTCAAGTTACATTTCTCTTTCCTTGACACAATTGCCAACTGAAAATCATACAAATACAGATTTTTGACATATATTCCAAGAATTCTTCTGCATTCAAGTTCTATCCAAGCATCTTTAGTACCAGCAAAGAACAAAATCTCTGTGTAACAACTTCTTTGGATTTACTTCTGAAAGTAACCATTCATTGCAATTTCTGATTTTGTTTCTGAGTTCAAGTCTTTTAGTGACACATCTGATACATTTTTCTCTCACAGACACTCTGACATTCTCAACATAAGCTTGCATCTTCATTACTGTCTTCTTCAGAGTAGCATCAGTATACTTTACTAGATCATTCAATCTGAATAGAATGACTTGGTTGAATTCTGAATGAATGAATCTTTCATTTCCATCTTCTTCACTCACAAAGCCATCAAAGTTGCTTATTACTTCAAGAGTTCTGATTGGACTTGTCAAGTTACATTTCTCTTTCCTTGACTCAATTGCCAACTGAAAATCATACAAATACAGATTTCTGACATATATTCCAATAATTCTTCTGCATACAAGTTCTATCCAAGAATCTTCAGTACCAGCAAAGAACTTCACCAAGAAAATTTGATCTTCCAAGAACAATCTGTGAAAATCAAAACTTGTCATGTTCACCTTTAATTTTCCTTCTTTCAATACATTCAGACTAACATATCTCAGACCATCAAAATCTTCACTTAGAAAGTCTAACACCTTCACAATTCTTTTCTAAACATGTAGCTTTTCATCAGTCTTTCTTAACCTGTTTGAAGCTTCCACATATATCATCTGAATCCTCTCATCCAAGAATCCATCAATAAAATTCTCAATGTCAACAAACTCATCATCTTCGCAGTAAACAGATTCATAATTGTATTCAGGGAAAATACTATCATACAAGTTTCTTGCCAATGGTGTATCTTCTCTTTCAACAATAAAGTCACATAAAGGTTCTTCAAGAATGGGTAAATCAATTCTGGGAATCACCATTGGCCTTCTGTAAGTGTAGAAAGGCATAAAGAAGTCTTCAACTTTCACAAGATCTTCTTCTGATACATCTTCAAAGAAATATTCTGCAATGTCTTTTCCAAACTGCTTTGTGTATCTTACAGAGTGATCTTCTTCTCCCAACAAGTCAATTGGCCTCACCAATCTGATAACTCTTTGAACATTGTTAGGTCTATGATCTTCATACAATTCAAGATATAAGAACAAGATGAGGAAGAACATTATTAGAAAAGTAAAACTAACCTAGAGAGAACACAAAGAGATTTAATGTCTACATCTTGTATTATGAATTCACACTTTACAATATTACATGTAAAGTCCTATTTATAGTCTTCCTCACTTTAACACAGCTATTGCTTTACAAAACTTTCTAATATTAAGGACAACTACAGTGTCCTAACATTCTGCCCCTAAAGTTTTGGAAAGCAAATCATCTTCAAATCTTTAGATCCTCTCCCCCTTGATTTACTTGAAAAACTTTAGCTGTGCATTCTTCAAATTTAGGCTCGGCTCCCCCTTGAAAGTTGCTCTTAGCCTTGACTAAATGCACTAAAATCATCTTCAAAGTGTATACATTTAGTGAAAAACAAAGAATCCGTCTTGCTTGAAGGAGGAACGGTAAAAAGCACACACTACTAGGTAGGGATAAGACGACCCAAGCAAATAACATTGTTTAGCAACTGTAGAGAAATACTCATCTTCAAAATACTTCAAACCACTGAATGAAGAGAATCCATAACTTTAATCTTCAAGAAATAGCTGGATGATTATAAGCACTCAAAAGTCTGAATCACAACCAAAGCACCAGAACAATGATTGCAAGCACTCACAATTCTGATTGATCAGGTCAGAAAAATGATTAAAAGCACTCAAAGGTCTAGCATCGTCAAGAAAACTTCAGAATAATGATTGCAAATACTCAAGCGTCTCTTCCAATCCAATCAAAGACTGAACTCCAATAATCAACTTCTGAAAATCTTGAAAGACTCGAGCCCTTTTAAGCTTTGACAATTGCTAGATGTATGTGGCAAGCTGAAAATCAGAATGACGTCACACACGCGTTATGCAAAAATCCATGAACAATGTCCCCCTCCTGAGACTTAGCACGGGGGTTCCGCTATTTGAAACTTCAGAAAAAAAATTCTGCCATTTGAAATATATCACACAGCCCAAAAAAATAAATTTCTTTCATGTAAGAAGGATCCGAAACCATGAATTCGGACCAAGAAGCATTCGAAACCATCAGAATTCGGATCGGGCTGTATGCAACACCATCAATTCGAATCTATAAGGATGTGAAACCAAGTGGATTCGGATCAAGAGGCATGCGAAACCAAGGAATCCGAACCAAGTAGAGTACGAAACCATGGGGATTCGGATGTAGTTAGGTGCGAAACCATATGATTCGGATGTAGTTAGATGCGAAACCAAGGGATTCGTATCATGAAGGGTACGAAATCAAAGGGATTCGTATCATGTTGGGTGCGAAACCATGGGATTCGTATCATGTTGGGTGCGAAACGATGGGATTCATATAATGTTGGGTGTGAAACCATGGGATTCCGTATGAAGAAGGGTCCGAAACCACGGAAGTCGGATCGTGTTGGATGCGAAACCAGTAGAAGTCGAATCATAAGGATACGAAACCAAAGAAATTCGTACCAAGGTAAGTGCGAAACCATGCCATATTGGAATAAATGGAATCCGAAACCATTTAGAGATAGGAATAGAGAGATGCGAAACCATCCACATTGATGAATTTTTAGGTGTAAGCACATTCCGAAACCTCATAACTAAGATGACCAAATTCAGCAACATTTCGAACTTCACACGATCCGAAACCATCCCTCTGAACAATTCGAATACACTTAAACATCAAAAATCATTATATGAATGATTCGAAATTCAACGTAGCATTCGAAAGCAACAGTAATCAATGAGTGATCCGAAACCAACATTAATTGATGAAGGATCCGAAACCATCTATGAATCATCCGAAACCATGATGAATGATCCGAAACCATCAAGAATTATCCGAAACCAAGTAACAGCATCCGAAAATCACTAAAATCATCATAACTTCTTCAATTCTGGACCAATTTTAGTGATTCTTGCACAGACAGATTCGAAAAATGAAGATGAACAGATTTCTAGTTGATCAGAAGTCATAATTCGATCGATTTGATAGAGTTTTGATCCAAAAAGTGAGTTCGACATTTATTTCGAACAAACAGCAATAAGATCTGAAATCTGAGCAAACTAGGGCTAAAAACACTTGAATTGATGAGATCTGATGATCGTATCGATGAAGAATTCGTCGATTTGGCTCTGATACCACATGTTAGGTCTATGATCTTCATACAATCCAAGTTATAAGAACAAGATGAGGAAGAACATTATTAGAAAAGTAAAACTAACCTAGAGAGAACAAAAAGAGATTTAATGTCTACATCTTGTATTATGAATTCACACTTTACAATATTACATGTAAAGTCCTATTTATAGTCTTCATCACTTGTTATAACAGTTAAGCATAAGCCCTTTAACACATCTATTGCTTTACAAAACTTTCTAATATTAATGACAACTACAGTGTCCTAACATTTTTTTATTTTATTTTTATTTTTTTTAGATTTAATGTCTACATCTTGTATTATGAATTCACACTTTACAATATTACATGTAAAGTCCTATTTATAGTCTTCCTCACTTGTTATAACAGTTAAGCATAAGCCCTTTAACACAACTATTGCTTTACAAAACTTTCTAATATTAAGGACAACTACAGTGTCCTAACATTCTCCCCCTAAAGTTTTGGAAAGCAAATCAAGGGGGAGAGGATCTAAAGATTTGAAGATGATTTGCTTTCCAAAACTTTAGGGGGAGAATGTTAGGACACTGTAGTTGTCCTTAATATTAGAAAGTTTTGTTAATATTAGTTGAAAATATATGTGAGTCTGCGAGAGAAAATGAAGAAAAAAATATGGAGAGTGTGAGAGCTACCAAACATTTCTATACCAGAAGGGCAGCCACATCCACCACCAGATCTCATTTGTTGGGATCAGGTGTTGAAAAAGACGTTACTTGCCCAGTAACGCAATTGCACACCTCAGCCAGCCATTCAGCTTCTTCTCAACAAGAAGCTGTCTCATTTTCTCACGGGGCTTTAACACATAATCTATCCGGATCTCACTTGGAGATTTCTGGTACTGAAACAGAGCGACCCCCTCCCCGGTCCTCGACCTTCATTTCTGCACATGTTGAGAGTCTAGTGCCTATTGCTAATATTTTTAATTCTTTGAATAGGACACTTTCTGGAACAACTGATGCGAGTCTTCGTGACCCATCCGGAACACTCAGAGTAGATCCTCTCACAGGACTACAAGGACAGAGTGGAAATCCTACCAGTGCTAACACTATGCCAACACTGAGTGTAGGTCACACAGTTGAAACAACTGTTGTGTCAACGGCGAACCTAAGTGGTGCCGGTGTTACTTTACCCGTCTTCGTGACAAGGGAAATTCTCGATGGCGCCCTAAAGGCTGTTGAGGAAACATTCACATGGGAGTTACAAGGGGTGAAAACTTTATTGAAAGGAAAATGGCCGGTAATTGAAGAGCATGTTGTACGTTCACGACCAGAAATTTTCTTGGCTCCGCCTCGTGTAACTCAGCCTCCTCCAGTTCAACAACCTCCAGTTGATCAAAGTATTGATGAGTTAAGAGATCTGTTTTATGCTAAGCTGATGTCCATTAGCCCTGAAGATCAACAAAGTAAAACTCTATTATCGCTACTACAGAACTTCAAATCTACACCACCTCCACCACCACCACCACCTCCACCTACACCTATATCTACAGTTACATCCACGGAGTTCCAAACCTTATCCACAGAGTTTACTTCTTTCAAGTCAACAGTTGTACAATCTTTGAATGATATGAAGCAGTCCTTAGTTGAGTTGAAAGCATTACTGAATCAGAGTTGCAAGACTCAATCCCATGGTTTGAAACGGAAGCATGATCAGGATCCCGATGATCATGATCATGAGGGGGAGATAAGTAAGAAGAGAAGGGCTGAGTCTGAAAGTTCACAAGGCTAAAAGAAGAATCCAACTGTTGCTGAGATTTCTGATATGTTTGAATCTGGAGCTATGGGTGATGAAAGCGGAAAACAAATTGTATTATATGTTGATCCGAGTGTAGAACCGACGGTTGAAAAGCCTGAGGTAAATGAGGAGGAGATAAGGCAAGTGGTAGACAGATTTGTGGAATCTGTTGAATTGATTGAAATCAGTTCTGGTGATGATCTGGCAAGAGAATATGATCAGTATTGGAAAGTAAAGGAGGAAGCAAAACCTTTCGCATTGCTTACTTATGAACCAGATGATCAAGGTGTTGGGTTCACACAAGATGAGGTAGACATACTAACTGAAATTTATGGGCCACAAACTCCTGAAGAAATAACTGAAAGTCCTATACACTCACCTGAACATATCTCAAGTACCTTTATACCAATTCAATCTGATGTTACACCTTTATCTTTTATCCTAAACCAATCCAGTTCAACTCAAACCACTATACCAGTTTATGAACCAATTCCAACTTCTGAATCCATTCCCATTAAACCTGAATCACAATCTCTTCATGATCCATTTTTAAAAGAACCTAAACCTGAAGATATAGAACCTCAATCCACTACACCTTTAGTACCACCTGTTATTCCTACCCATGACGAAGCTGGTCCTTCCAATACAGCTGATCAACCTGGTCCATCATCCTCACGGAGCAGAAAATTGTCTGAACTTGAACAGCGTGAAAGAACTTTGTATTTGAGAACACCATTCTTGGAAGAGTCTGAAAGAAGACTGTTTGTGCACAGAATCAGAAGTTTGAATCCCTACGCCGTGTTGGAAATTACTGATCAGACAGCCGAATACAAGTTCGAGTATATGTATTTTCTGAGAGACAAGTGCCAAAAGAAAAGAGAGGTTAGGAGCAAGAAGTTGATTGTGATTATAAAGGAGGTAACTGCCAGGTTATATTACAAAATGTGGTATCCAGAGTTTCTTGTTCAGAGGTAGGATTGTAGGGATTACAGATTCTCTTAAACTGATTTTTGTCACCTAACGATGGAAGATTTTGAGTTTATGTATCATCATTTCAGAGATCTTCAGATCAGAAGAGAAAACGTGACTCTTGCATTGAATGCCATCAAAAGATTTTTGAGAAGACACGTCTTGTTCACACAGTGTCATGATTTACAAATGGCCGTAGAGAATTATCAACCAAGAGTTAACTTGTTGAGGCCTAATCAAGATTTGCCTGGATTAATGAAGATGGCACTATTTGCTGTGATTGGAGAACCAGAGTTTGGTGTTGTGTTCAGAAGTGGTGGAAATAAGATATTCATTCGGTTTAATGAGCTGGAAAAGTATTATGACGGTACGCTCAAGATTGTAAGACTTCAATTGATAGGAAAGCTCAAAAGACATGATGCTGAACGAAGTTACTTGGATGTCTTCAAGACCTAGAAGAGTTATGTCAAGAGCCATTGAAGAGATAGATGAAAGATTGAATTTCAGAATGGCTATGCGAAGAATTGAAACGCTTCTTGGGTTTCGAAGAAGAAGAAGACCCTTTCTGCCTTGATAGCTAAGGGGGAGATTGTTAGGGCTTTATTGTAGCTATCAAGACAGTATTAATATTTTGTACTGTTCTTCTTAGTAGAGGCATGGACATGTCATGGCCCTACTATATAAAGAATACTCCTTTGTTAATTCTACAACACTTGTAACACTTGTAGCATTTGTCATTTACTCTTTCAAGATCAATATATGGATGACTAGTGCTCTCTAGATTCTCTCTCTATATTTCATTGCTAGATTATGGGTTTAACAGTATCCCTCCTGGCCTATCACCCGTTGGTCTCACCGTCATACTACCTGTAATACCCCGGGTAAGTTCGTTAGTTGAATGTGAGTTACATCAAATTTATTTAACTTTATAATTGGTATTTAGGGTAAGTTTTGGTTAAATTATAAGTAAAAGGTGTTTTGGTTATTAATGGGTAGTTTAGGGACTAAAGTGGTAATTTGATTAGATATTACCTCCTAAGGTAATCAGATATTTCTAAATTCAGCATTATCCAGAAATTTGCAAAGTGTGTGTGTGTTTGGAGAAGAAAGGAAGAAGAAAGAAGGTTTGAAGCTAGGGAATTAATTTGGTGAAATTGGAAGTGATTTCAGGTATGTTTCCTTTACAAATCATGTGTGTAATTGCTATTAGGTAGTTTCTATCGGAGTAGAATAAACGATTTCACAACTGGGGACGATTCAGTCTATTTCTGGGTTAAAATTAGCCAAACCGACAGAGGTTTCTGGATAATATGAATGTGTCCGGGTAAGTTTATTGGTGGTATCCGGATGATGTTATAGTGGTGTCCGGACGGTGTTTTTATCCGGGTAAGTTCTCTTTTCCTTGATTGTCCGGATGAAATATGATACCGGATAGTGTCCGGATTACTTAGGTTTTCAGATGGTGTCCGGATTACTTATACTGTCAGGAAATGGCATGCTTTCCGGATTAATAGTTGTGTCCGGAAAACTCGGTTGTGTCCGGAAAACTTTGTTGTGTCTGGAAAACTTTGTTTATGTCCGGATACTTGAGTTGTTGTTCATTTATGAGATTTCTAAACACTGTTAGGGGTTTGATAACAATGTATACTATTGAACTAGGATTAGTTGATGAATAAGGACTGCAAAATATTATAGATTCGACTTAAGTTCGGGTTTGGGGGAGATGTTTGAGAAATTAAACTACTTTAAGTTCCTAAGCTTTATGTGTGTGCTTTTGGTAAAGTGGTATATGTATTTGACTTGTACAGATACTGTGAAAATGAAGTGAAGCTGAATTGTTTTGAGAAAAGCTTGGAGAACGTTTTGATAAGACAAACAAGTGAGTTTTTACTTAAAATGTTTTCTAACTGGAATACATATATGTGAATGAGTGTAATAATGTGCATATGATGTTTTTATGAGTATTACACTATATGAGTACTAGTTGGCCGGGCTTAGGACCGGTGAAAGTTGGTTGTACAGAGGGACAGTGGTGTTGGCTGTATTTAGTACAGTGGTGTAAATTGATTAATTGGCTCGCAACCATTTAATATGGCCAAGAGAACGAGACGGAAAGATATATGATGCATGAGTCTTATTTGGTATTCTTATGTGAATCATGTGTTTGATATTGTGCAAATGGTTTTCGACTAACAGGGATTTTCTCACTAGACCTCAAGGTCTAACCCTCTTTTTTGTTTTAAAAATATGTATTCCAGGTCGCGGATCGAGTAAGAGCAAGTAAGAAGGTTTATTGCGAATAGCTTTTGGAGGATTATGTAGTTGAAGACTATGATATGTTTATTAGATGGCACATTGTTAGTAATGATGTAATCTACTATGTAAACCCTTTTGTAATGATGTATTAAATGTTTGTAAAAGACTAGGGGATCGTATTTGTTATAAAATGTATCTTTGGTTTTAACGACGTTATGCAATGTATGCTATATGAACTATGTATGGAAAAGTCGGGTCGTTACAGATGATATCAGAGCCCTAGTTTAAGGGATTAAGGTATTAGTATCTGTACCTAGACTTAAACTGCATGTGAAGTAGGATGTCCCTATTATTGTAGAACCTTGGGATGATAAATATAATAAGGTAGAAGGAACATCATGTAAGGTAATTTCAGATTTACACCTGGCCAGTGTAATTGTGATCTTACAGGTACATGTTTGGACTGGAATACCTTATTATATGGGGTATGTGCTTATGTGTATATTAACCTTGTTTGAATCAACAGAATGGCAAGTGGTACGAGACAAACGAACCGGGAAGGGGGAGGAAATCCGAATAGAACCAATCCAACAGCTGGAGGAAGGGGAAGAGGGGGAGAAAGAGGCAAAGGAAGGACTGGAGGCAGAGTACAGGGGCGAGGCACAAAGTTTGTTACAAGAGACGACTTGGCTGCTGAGATGGGAAGATTACAAGCCAATATTCAAGCCATGTTTAACCAGACGCATAATACTGAAATGGAAAGACCAGATCCTAACTTTGAAGACGAGATGCCTATCACACCTACTTTCGTATCAGCACCAAGAAGGTGTGACTATAAGATGTTTTTAAGCTGTAAACCACCAACTTATGGAGGGGATAGAGATTAAGTTAAAGCGATGCGGTGGCTGAAGGAAATTGAAGCTTTGTTTAAAACCAGCAAATGTGCGGAAGAGGATAAGGTGTTATACGGAACTGCAATGTTGAAGGCAGATGATTTATATTGGTGGGAGTCCCTTATTGACTCTAAGGGATCTGAGGTATACTCAACCTTTACTTGGGGCGAATTCTCAAGGGCATACAAAGAACAGTTTTGTCCTCAAGCAGCAGTCAGACAATTGGAGGAGGAATTCCTGAGCCTACAACAAGGGAATTTATTAGTCAGAGACTATACTGCCCGTTTCCTAGAGAAGTCGCGTTTTGGAGAGTATTATGTTGCGACGGAGAAAATGAAGATGGAAATGTTCATATTTAGATTGAATTCGGAAATTCGAAAGTTAGTGACTGCAACGAGACCTGATACCTTCTCAGCAGCAGTAAATGCTGCGGAAAATGTGGAGCGGGATAATAGGAGGGATGCTGGTGATAAAAGTATGGGAAAGAGAAAATGGGAAGGACCACCACATGATCCGAAGAAGTCCAGGTTTCAACGATGTGATAGCCGTCCACCTTTTCAAACAGTTGAAAGACCTTGCCCAAAGTGCCACCGTTTTCATCAAGGAAGTTGCCAAGTGGACCATAGAAACTGTTATAAGTGTGGAAAGATCGGTCACATTGCTAAAGCCTGTCGGGTAGTTCGATTTTGTTACTCGTGCAATTCTCCTGATCATCTTCTGTCCGATTGTCCATTGGGGAGAATACAATCGGGTGGTACGTCATTAAGACCAACGGGTGTCAGACCAGTAGTACCGAGACTAGAACCATCAAGAACAAGAGGTCGTTCATTTCAGATGACAGCCCAAGAAGCGGAGGAAACTACAGACGTGGTTACAGGTACATTTTTCATAAACTCTACACGTGCTAAAGTGTTATTTGACTCCGGTGGAAACCGATCTTTTATATCTCCTGCATTTGCTGCTTATCTGTGTTTGAAGCCTAAAGTGTTAGAACATGCTTTACTGGTAGATACTGCAAATGATAGCCAAGTGTCGGTTAAAGAAGTATTTGATAGCTGTGTAATAAATATAGAAGGGTGTGGAGTATCGATACAACTATTTCCTATACCTTTGATCGAATTTGATGTGGTAGTGGGGATGGATTGGTTAGCTGAAAATCAGGCTAACATAGTATGTGATAAGAAAATAATTAATGTTGTATTACCTGAAAAGGGACCGGTAGTGATTTATGGTGATTGTAGAAATCATCAGTCTTGCCTTATATCTATGTTAAAAGCCCGTAAGTGTGTGAATAAGGGTTGTCAAAGTTATTTAGCTTATGTGATAGATATTAAGACAGAAAAGAACAAGTTGGAAGATATTTTGATTGTTAGTGAATTTCCGAAAGTGTTCCCTGAAGACTTGAATAGTCTTCCGCCCGTTAGACAAGTAGAGTTTGGTATAGATCTGATTCCAGGAGCCGCTCCGGTTGCTCGTGCACCGTATCGTTTGGCACCTCCAGAGATGAAAGAGATGATGACTCAACTGCAGGATCTTTCAGATAAAGGCTTCATTAGACCCAGTTCTTCGCCGTGGGGAGCACCGGTTCTGTTTGTGAAAAAGAAGGATGGTTCGATGAGAATGTGTATTGATTACCGAGGGCTGAATAAGCGCACGATCAAGAACAAGTATCCGCTTCCTAGAATTGATGACCTCTTTGATCAATTGGTTGGAGCTTGTTATATCTCCTAGATTGATTTAAGGTCTGGTTACCATCAGCTGAAGGTGAAAGAATAAGACGTTTTGAAAACTGCTTTTCGCACCCGGTATGCTCACTATGAATTATTAGTGATGCCTTTTGGATTGACCAACGCTCCAGCTGCTTTTATGGATTTAATGAATCGAGTATGTAAGCCATATCTCGATAAATTCGTTATTGTGTTTATCGATGACATCCTTATCTACTCCCAGTCCAAGGAAGAGCACGCCCAACATCTTCGTTTGATTCTGGAATTGTTGAAGAAGGAACAGTTGTACGCTAAGTTCTCTAAATGTGAATTCTGGCTACGGGAAGTTCAGTTTCTCGGACATGTAGTTTCTGAGAAAGGTATTCAAGTTGATCCAATGAAAGTAGCAGCAGTTGAAAAGTGGGAACCGCCGAGAACGCCAACCGAAGTACGAAGTTTTCTGGGTTTAGCCGGTTATTATCGAAAGTTTATAAAAGATTTCTCTCGTATCGCGACGCCTTTGACTAAGCTGACCAGAAAGAATCTAAAGTTCGAATGGAAAACAGAACAGGATGAAGCATTCAGAATATTAAAAGAGAAACTCTGTAGCGCACCAATACTAGCACTACCTGAATGTTTCGATGATTTTGTTGTCTATAGTGATGCTTCTAAGTTGGGATTGGGTGGTGTATTAATGCAGCATGGCAAGGTTATTGCTTATGCTTATCGTCAATTAAAAGATCATGAGAGACAGTATCCTACGCACGACATGGAGCTTACAGCAGTTGTATTCGCGTTGAAGATTTGGAGACATTACCTTTATGGCTCTAAATGTCAAATCTATACTGATCATAAGAGTCTCCAACATCTTTTCGATCAGAAGGAACTAAATATGAGGCAAAGAAGATGGCTAGAATTGGTGAACGATTACGACTGTGAAATCCTGTATTACCCGGGAAAGGCGAATGTGGTGGCTGATGCACTAAGTCATCAAGAAAGGAGTGGAACAATAAAAGCTATTTCCCTACGAGCTGGACTCCTACCTAACATCTTTGACGAATTGTAGAAGTGTCAAATAGAAGCTTTTCAAGAAGAACAGTTGAAACCAGAACGGTTAGTGGGTATATCAGCATTGCTTGTAAAAGATGATCGTGGGTTGTTGTGTCTGGGGAACAGAATTTGGGTGCCTCGTTTGGGTGGTTTACGTGATCGGGTACTACAAGAAGCTCATCAATCTCAATTCTCTATTCATCCAGTTACGAATAAGATGTACAAAGACTTGAAACAATTTAATTGGTGGCCTGGGATAAAAAGAAGTATTGCTCAGTATGTGGAAGGTTGTACTACTTGTAAGAAGGTAAATATTGAACATCAGAAGCCGTTTGGGCAGTTGCAGCGTTTAGAAATACCAATGTGGAAATGGGATCAAATTACTACAGATTTCATCACGAAGCTACCAAGGACTCCGAAGGGATTTGATGCTATTTGGGTGATTGTAGATAGATTGACGAAGTCTGCTCACTTTTGGCCAATAAAAGAAACTAATTCGTTGGAACGATTAGCCAAATTGTACATCAACGAAATAGTAACTCGACATGGAGTTCCAATCTTGATTATTTCTGATCGTGATAGTCGTTTTACTTCAAGATTCTGGAGGAGCTTTCAAAAATAAATGGGTACACAGATAAAGTTAAGTACAACATATCATCCTCAAACTGACGGTCAAAGCGAACAGACGATTCAGACTTTAGAAGACATGCTCCGGGCTTGCATTGTTGACTTTGGGGGATCTTGGGATAAGCACTTGCCACTGATAGAATTTGCCTACAACAACAGTTACCATTCCAGCATACAAGCGGCACCGTTTGAAGTTTTGTATGGTAGAAAATGCCGAACGCCTCTGTGTTGGAACGAAGTGGGAGAGAAACAGTTAGCAGGGCCAGATATAGTTCAGTTGACTGCGGATAAGATTTTTTAGATTCGTGAACGTTTGAAAGTAGCTCAAGACAGACAGAAAAGCTACGCTGACCGACGCCCAAAACCGTTAGAATTTCAAGTTGGAGATTTTGTGATGTTAAAAGTCTTGCCTTCGAAAGGAGTCATCCGATTTGGGAAACAAGGTAAATTGAGCCCGAGGTACATTGGACCGTTTGCAATAACAGAAAGGATCGGTGAAGTAGCCTACAGGTTAGATCTTCCGCAAGAGTTAAGCAGAATCCACACTGCATTTCACGTGTCAAATTTCCGGAAGTGTTTAGTTACGCCAGATCAGGCAGTGTCTCTAACCGATATTCAAGTAGACGAAAAGCTGAATTATGTGTAGAAACCTGAAGCCATAGTTGATTACAAAGTTAAGGTGTTGCGGAATAAGGAGATCAGACAAGTGAAAGTATAGTGGCGACATCATAGAGGTCAGGATGCTACTTGGGAATCAGAATCAGGAATGAGAACTAAATACCCGCATCTTTTTACTTAAACCGAATTCCGGGACGGAATTCTTTTAAGGGGGAGATGATGTAATACCCCGGGTAAGTTCGTTAGTTGAATGTTAGTTCCATCAAATTTATTTAACTTTATAATTGGTATTTAGGGTAAGTTTGGGTTAAATTATAAGTAAAAGGTGTTTTGGTTATTAATGGGTAGTTTAGGGACTAAAGTGGTAATTTGATTAGATATTACCTCTTAAGGTAATCAGATATTTCTAAATTCAGCATTATCCAGAAATTTGCAAAGTGTGTGTGTGTTTGGAGAAGAAAGGAAGAAGAAAGAAGGTTTGAAGCTAGGGATTTAATTTGGTGAAATTGGAAGTGATTTCAGGTATGTTTCCTTTATAAATCATGTGTGTAATTGCTATTACGTAGTTTCTATCGGAGTAGAATAAACGATTTCACATCTGGGGACGATTCAGTCGATTTTTGGGTTAAAATTAGCCAAACCGACAGAGGTTTCCGGATAATATGAATGTGTCCGGTTAAGTTTATTGGTGGTATCCGGATGATGTTATAGTGGTGTCCGGACGGTGTTTTTATCCGGGTAAGTTCTATTTTCCTTGAGTGTCCGGATGAAAAATGATACCGGATAGTGTCCGGATTACTTAGGTTTCTGGATGGTGTCCGGATTACTTATACTGTCCGGAAATGGCATGCTGTCCGGATTAATGGTTGTGTCCGGAAAACTCTGTTGTGTCCAGAAAACTCTGTTGTGTCCGGAAAACTCTGTTTATGTCCGGATACTTGAGCTGTTGTTCATTTATGAGATTTCTAAACACTGTTAGGGGTTTGATAACAATGTATACTATTGAACTAGGATTAGTTGATAAATAAGGACTGGAAAATATTATAGACTCGACTTAAGTTCGAGTTTGGGGGAGATGTTTGAGGAATTAAACTACTTTAAGTTCCTAAGTTTTATGTGTGTGCTTTTGGTAAAGTGGTATATGTATTTGACTTGTACAGATACTGTGAAATTGAAGTGAAGCTGAATTGTTTTGAGAAAGCTTGGAGAACGTTTTGATAAGACAAACAAGTGAGTTTTTACTTAAAATGTTTTCTAACTGGAATACATATATGTGAATGAGTGTAATAATGTGCATATGATGTTTTTATGTGTATTACACTGTATGAGTACTAGTTAGTCGGGCTTAGGACGGTGAAAGTTTGCTGTTCAGAGGGACAGTGGTGTTGCCTGTATTTAGTACAGTGGTGTAAATTGATTAATTGGCTCGCAACCAATTAATATGGCCAAGAGAACGAGATGGAAAGATATATGATGCATGAGTCTTATTTGGTATTCTTATGTGAATCATGTGTTTGATATTGTGCAAATGGTTTTCGACTAACAGGGATTTTCTCACTAGACCTCAAGGTCTAACCCTCATTTTTGTTTTAAAAATATGTATTCCAGGTCGCGGATCGAGTAAGAGCCAGTAAGAAGGTTTATTGCGAATAGCTTTTGGAGAATTATGTAGTTGAAGACTATGATATGTTTATTAGATGGCACATTGTTAGTAATGATGTAATCTACTATGTAAACCCTTTTGTAATGATGTATTAAATGTTTGTAAAAGACTAGGGGACCGTATTTGTTATAAAATGTATCTTTTGTTTTAACGACGTTATGCAATGTATGCTATATGAACTATGTATGGAAAAGTTGGGTCGTTACACTACCCTGCTGTGCTTTCCATTGTGGACAATCTGACTGAATATGATCAGGGGAGTTGCAAGAGATACATAATCGAGTTACCCGACAGTCTTTAGCAATGTGACCAGTCTTTCCACACTTGTAACAAATTCGGGAATCCACATAACAGTTTCCTTGATGAACACGGTTGCATTTTGGACATGGTCTTTCAGCTGGTCTGAAAGGTGAAAGACTATCAAACCTCGGGGATTCGTACTCCTTCAAATTGTACATCATTTCTTCCAATTTTCTTTTCCAAAAACTTCTATCACCAGCATCCCTCCCTTTATCTCTTTCTACATTCTCGGCGGCATCTACAGCGGCTGAGAAAGTATCGGTTCCCTTAGCAATCACTAACCCTCTGATTTCCGAATTTAATCGAAAGATAAACCTTTCCATTTTGAGTGCTTCAGTAGCCACATAGTATTCTGCAAAACGGGACTTCTCTAGAAAGCGCGCAGTGTAATCCCAAACTGATAGCTTACCCTGTTGCAAATTCATGAATTCTTCTTCCAATTAGATCACATAAGACTTACTAGGACAAAGAATTTACATAAATCTATCTAAATCCTATTCTCAATTATTTCCGACAAACCCGTACTTAAGTTAAGTCCACAGTATATTCAGTCCTCATTCATTCCCTATCCAAGAATTAACAAAACACATATTACGGAATACTCGACAGCATCTAAACTCTCAAAATTGGCCAAACAGCAAAAGTTCCCGGACAACCCAAACTTCCCGGACAACATTAATAATCCGAACAACACCAACTTTCCGGATATCATTACCAATCCGGATAACATAACTATCCGGACAACACAACAATCCGGACACTATCCGGTAAATCATTTCATCCGGAAACTAGAGAAAATAGGACTTACCCGGTTAATCGATTCATCCGGATACCTGCAAGAAAAACTACCGGACACTAACAACACATTATCCGGACACCACCTAAGAAACTACCGGACACATTCATCTTATCCGGAAACCTCTGACTGTTTATCCATTTTCTACCCAGAAATCGACTGAATCATTACTAGATGTGAAATTGATGATTTTCCTCCGATAGAAACCTTCCAATACCAATTACAAACATAAATTACAAAGGAACATACCTTAATTTCATTTCCAAGCACTTCAAATTAGGCCTTAACCTTAGCTTTCTTCTTCTTCTCTTTTGGTCTCAAAACACACACACACACACACTGAAATATCTGCTGAATTCTGAATTAGCTGAAGTCCTAAAGGGATAATATCTAATCCAATTTACCACTTTAGTCCCTAAACTATCCACTAATGACCAAAATACCTTTTACTTATAAATTAACCCAAACTTACCCTAAACATCAATTATAAAGTTTAAATAAATTTAACGGAAAAGAGATTTTAACTAACGGACTTACCCAGGGTATTACATCATCTCCCCCTAAAAAGAATTCCGTCCCGGAATTCGGTTATGCAAAAAGGTACGGGTACTTAGTTCTCATTTCTGATTCTGATTCCCATGTTGCATCCTGTCCTTTGTGATGTCTCCACTGAACTTTCACTTGTCTGATTACTTTGCTCCGCAACTTTTTAACCTTGTGATCAACTATTGCTTCTGGTTCATCCACATAATTCATCTTTTCATCAACTTGTATATCGGGTAGAGAAACTGCCTGATCTGGTGTAACCAAACACTTTTGAAAGTTCAATATATGAAACGCGTTGTGAATCCTGCTTAACTCTGGCGGAAGATCCAACCTGTATCCTACTTCACCGATCCTTTCTGTAATTGCAAACGGTCCAATGTACCTCGGGCTCAGTTTAACCTGTTTCCCAATTCGGATGACTCCTTTCCAAGGCGAGACTTTTAACATCACAAAATCTCCAACTTGGAATTCTAACGGCTTTCGGCGTCGGTCGGCGTAGCTTTTCTGTCTGTCTTGAGCCACTTTCAATCGTTCCCGAATCTCAGTAATCTTATCCGTGGTTAACTGTACTATTTCTCTCCCACTTCGTTCCAACATAGAGGCGTTCGACATTTTCTACCATACAGAACTTCAAACAGTGCCTCTTGTATGCTGGAATGATAACTGTTGTCGTAGGCAATTTCTATCAATGGTAAGTGCTTATCCCACGATCCCCCAAAATCAACAATGCAGGCCCGTATCATATCTTCCAAAGTCTGAATCGTTCTTTCACTCTAACCGTCAGTTTGAGGATGATACGCTGTACTTAGCTTTATCTGAATTCCCATTTCTTTTTGAAAACTTCTCCAGAATCTTGAGGTAAAACGACTGTCACGATCAGAAATGATCGAGATTGGAACTCCATGTCGAGTTATTATTTCATTGATATACAGTTTGGCTAGTCTTTCCAACGAATAGGTTTCCTTTATTGGTAGGAAGTGAGCAGACTTTGTCAACCTATCAACGATCACCCATATAGCATCAAACCCTTTCGGAGTCCTCGGTAACTTCGTGATGAACTCTGTAGTAATCTGATCCTTCAGCTGACGAGAAGCATAAGCAATAACTTTTCCACGCTGCATTAATACACAACCCAATCCCAGTTTGGAAGCATCACTGTAAACAACAAAATCATCGGAACCTTCAGGTAGTGACAGAATCGGTGCACTACAAAGTCTTTCTTTCAAAATCCTGAATGCTTCATCCTACTCTGCTTTCCAATCAAACTTTATATTCTTTCGAGTCGGCTTGGTCAGAGGCGTAGCGATACGGGAGAAATCTTGTATAAACTTTCGATAGTAGCCGGCTAAACCCAGAAAACTTCTTACCTCGGTTGGCGTTCTCGGCGGTTCCCACTTTTCAATCCCTTCCACTTTCATCGGATCCACTTGAATGCCTTTCTCGGAAACTACATGCCCCAGAAACTGAACTTCTCGTAGCCAGAATTCACATTTCAAAAATTTAGCATACCACTTTTCTTTCTTCAATAACTCCAGAATCAAACGAAGATGTTGGGTGTGCTCTTCTTTGGACCGTGAGTAGATAAGGATATCATCGATAAATATAATAACGAATTTATCGAGATATGTCTTACATACTCGATTCATTAAATCCATAAAAGCACCTGGGGCGTTCGTCAATCCAAAAGGCATCACTAAGAATTCATAGTGACCATACCGTGTGCGAAAAGCGATTTTCAGAACGTCTTCCTCTTTAACCTTCAGCTGATGATAACCAGATCTTAGATCAATCTTGGAGAAATAGCAAGCTCCAACTAGTTGATCAAAGAGGTCATCAATTCTAGGAAGAGGATATTTGTTCTTGATCGTGCGCTTATTCAGTTCCCGATAATAAATACACATCCTCATCGAACCATCCTACTTTTTCACAAACAGAACCGGTGCTCCCCACGGCGAAGAACTGGGTCTGATGAAGCCTTTTTCTGAAAGATCCTGCAGTTGAGTCATCATCTCTTTCATCTCTGGAGGTATCAAACGATACGGTGCATGGACAACAGGAGCGGCTCCAAGAATCAAGTCTATACCACACTCTACTTGTCTAACGGGCGGAAGGCTAGTCAGATCTTCTGGAAAAACTTCCGGAAATTCACGAACAACCGGAATATCTCCCACCTTATTCGTTTCTAGCTTAATATCTATCACATAAGCTAAGTAACTTGAGCAACCTTTATTGATACACTTACGAGCTTTCAACAAAGAGATAAGGCAATACTGATGATTTCTACGGTCACCATAAATCACTACTGGTCCCTTCTCAGGTAAGACAATATTTATCAGCTTCTTATCACAAACTATATTAGCCTGATTCTCGGCTAACCATTCTATTCCCACTACCACATCAAACTCGATCAAGGCTATAGGAAATAACTGAATAGGCACTTCACACCCATCTATGTTTATCACACAACTATCAAATACCTCATTAACCGGTACTTGATTATCATTAGCCGTATCTACCATTAACGCATGATCTAACACTTTAGGCTTTAAATGCATAGAGGCAGCAAAAGAAGGCGACACAAACGATCGGTTTGCACCGGAATCAAATAACACTTTAGCACGTGTAGAATTTATTAAGAATGTACCTGTAACCACATCGGGAGTCTCATTTGCTTCTTGCTCTGTCATCTAGAAGGCATGGCCCCTTGCTCTTGGTACTTCTGGCCTTGGTACTACCGGTCTAACACCCGTTGGTCTTACTGACGTACCACCCGGTTGAATTCTCCCTAGTGGACAATCGGACTGAAGGTGATCAGGAGAATTGCACGAGTAACAAAATCTAACAACTCGACAGTCTTTAGCAATATGACCGATCTTTCCACACTTATAACAATTTCTAGGATCAACTTGACAACTTCCTTGATGAAAACGGTGGCACTTTGGGCAAGGTCTTTCAACTGGTCGGAAAGGTGGATGGCTATCAAATCGCTGAAACCTGGACTTCTTCGGATCATACTGCGGTCCTTCCCACTTTCCTTTCCCCACATTCTTATCACTAGTACTTCTCCCTCTATCTTGTTCCACGGTTTCCGCAGCGTCTACTTCGGCGGAAAAAGTTTCTGGTCCTTTAGCAATCACAAAACTTCTGACTTCTGCATTCAATCCAAAGATAAACCTTTCAATCTTCATGGCCTCCGTAGCAACGTAGTATTCCGCAAAATGAGACTTTTCCAAGAAACGAGCGGTGTAGTCCCGAACTGACAGATTCCCTTGCTGCAAGTTCATAAAGTCCCCTTCCAATTGTTTAACTGCGGCTTGAGGACAAAACTGTTTCCTGAAAGCTATCGCGAATTCTTCCCAGGAGTAAGTATAATATATATCAGATCCTCCGGAGGAAATATGTGCTTCCCACCAGAATAGGGCATCGCCTTTCAACATTGCAGTTCCATAGAGTACTCTATCCTCTTCAGCGCATTTACTAGTCTTGAAGATAGCTTCTATTTCCTTCAGCCACTTCATAGCTTTCACTGGATCCCGATCTCCCAAGTAAGTTGGAGGCTTACAACTTAAGAACATTTTATAGTCACACTTTCTTAGTACTGGTGTGATTGTAGGTGTAATAGGCATCTCGTCTTCCTCACCAGGATCTGGTGTATCAGCTTCATTATGACGAGTTCGATCAAACATGGCTTGTATACTGGCCTGCAGTCCTCCCATTTCGGCTGTTAAATCGTCCATAGTAACAAATTCATTACCTCGCGGCGGAGCTCCACTCCCAGTTTTACCCCCAATTATGCCTCCAATTCTGCCTCCACCTCTTTCTCCCCCTCTTCCCCTTCCTCCGGCTGTTGGGTTTGTTCTATTCGGATTTCCTCCTCCTTCCTGATTCGTTTGTCTATTACCACTTGCCATTCTGTTGATTCAAACAATGTTGGTCCCGAAAGGCTTAAACAAGTTTGTAGAAGGGGGGGGTTGAATACAAACACACTATTTAACTTTTCTAAATTGTTTATTGATAAATCATTAACAATTTACAGCTTGTTGCGGAAACAAGATTAAGGATAAACCTAAATCTAAACAAGTTGGAACACTAAGGTTTTCTTGCACTAAGAAAGATAAGGAGATTACTAATAAAATCCTATCTTGAGAGATTTGAACTTGTCCAGAGTTAGCAAGTTACTTCAAATGAAGTGAGTTCATCTCTTTATATACTGCATGCATTTAATGCAATCCAGTATATACTTTACACGTGTCATTAGCGGATTGGTTGCATGTCATTGACCTTTGATGACAACCTTAGTAGCCGCATGAATGAACAGTGTAGTATCAGAGTGGTTGTACGATTTCAGATTTTCGGAGGTTCTTTTCTGACATTTCGTACGGTGGCGTGCAAGGGAGGTTAAGACAAAAGTACTTTGTACGGAGGACTTCATGATCAGCTTTCGTTGATTCAGCGATTATCATTTACTATTCAGCAGATGATAAAGTTCAGCGATAGCTGAAGTCTTGTACTTGATACTTCACGTTGAGTGGACAAATCTGATTCTTCGCTGATCCGCATCAGTTCATTAGGAGACTTGTCGCTGGTTCTTGAGCTTGATCTTCGACTTCAGCGTAGAACCTTTGTTGACGTGAATCTTGTCTTCAGGGATCATAAGTAAACAACTAACTTATCAGCGATCACCATAAGGACTGAACAGACTCAGCGATATGGTGAACAGTGTTCGCTGAATGTTTAATCTAAAAGTGCGAGAGTTCCTATCAGCAGTACTGTAAGATCTTAGTACTTATCAGTGATAGTGAAACTCTGATACATATTGTTTACTTACAATTTTCACTAAGTATTTAAGATAGGGTCATTATCAAATCACTGAGGGTTTGGATCAACAATCTCCCCCTATTTGATTATGACATAGCAACAGAGAAAATTGCTATTTAATGAAAACATAAGGATAAAAAGAACTCATAAAATATTTGTCCCTTTTACTGTTTTTTGGGATCTTTTCAGTACTGATGGAGTAAAGTACATTCGCTGAAATCTTTCTTTAAATCTTTGAATCAGGTTACAATATGAATAAGAAAGATTACAAGTACAAGCGAAATAAATTACAAGTACTGAAGGATGACTGATACAATAGAGAAAATGGTGATTGTTGTCAGCCTTCAAAGGGTTCTTCCTTAATGAGAAGTTCATCAAGGGTTGTCTTTTCAGTTGGAATCATCCAGTCAGGAACCTTTTCCCCTTTATTCTTTAGCTTCAGAGCAGCTTCAAAAATCAAGGGTTTTAGGTGTCGTGCCTGAATGTCTTTTCTGAAGTCGCACCAGTAGATGAGATCTTTGAGCTGTTCGATTGGAGTGATTGGAAGCTCAGCGATCCGTTGAAAGCATTTACGTCCGTCGTAGTCAAGAAAGAATATTCCATAAGGATTACTGATGACTTTACCAGGGACGAAAAGTTCACATGGTGGCAAAGAGACATCAAGGGCAGATAGATCAGGATCAGGACCAAGTACTTCAGCGCGAGAGAAACCAATTCCAGTTTCATTTCGTATGACAGGACCTGAGTTTGAATCTTGACGTTTCTTCCTTGGAGAGTCCTTTTTTCTTTTCGGCTTTAGATCAGGAACAGGAGGAATATCCACACAAGAAGATATCAAATCGATCTGTCTGTTTATCAGCTTTTCGAAATGATCCTTGTACTTAGATTTTGACGGTTGGATAGCTAACCTCATCTCCAGCCATTCAGAGAGACCATACCTTTTTACAGTGTCAGCACGAAAGGTTTCAGATGAGTCATCTTCTCTGAACAGTTTGATGTCAACAATAGGTACTCCGATGGAGGTTCTTCCAGAGATGAATACCTTGTTGATCTTCGCTGGACGATATCTGAAGTGGATTTTCTCTTTACACCATATCAGGGTGGTCTGAGAAACTTCAGCTTTCTTTTCCACGATCTTCTGGGCTTGTTCCCAAAGCTTTCGTTGGATTTGAATGGGAATACGCGTCAGCTTGGGGTCTTTGACAGATTCTTGAGTGAGCTTGATGGCGTATTCTCTGTCTTTATCTTCAGCTTCCTTCCTTTCAGCGATGAGGCGTTCAGCTCTGAGATGATCTTGGTATTCAGCTTTTGAAATTCTGAACTTAGGAGGAACTGAAGGTAGTTGATCGCGCCTTAGGATGATTCGCTGATCCTCGAATCGCTTTATCATTTCTTCTCTCCTCTTTTGATCTTCTTCACTCAGCCTTTGAGCAACTGAGGAAAGTCTGTTTCTGTGCGAGAGAGGTTGTTCTTCTGGTTCATCAGTCTCAGAGATTAAATCTAAGACTGGGATTATGTCTTCAGCGGTAGCTGGAATTGTTGGTGAAGTCGCAACAGATCTTTCAGCGATATCCTCAAACAGGGGAGAGGACTAGCTGAAACGCAGCGATCTTACAAGTAAGAACTGGGTAGAAGAACTTGGGTAGAAAAGATAGAAAAAAATGTGGATGTGTATGGTGTTTTTGGAATGGATAACTGATTTTTCAGAGATGATCAGGGAAGGAAAAATAAGTTTAGTGTACCTGAAAAATCGGCTTTGCAAGTAGGATCGCCAGATTATCATCTTCAGCGATGCCTTTGTCTTTGCTTTTCTCAGCGCCAGAGGCTGAGTGCTTTGTCTTTGTCTTCTCCCCTGAAGGTTCTTTTATTGAAATACCTTTAAGAGCTTTGGTTCGAGGAGCAGGTTTGACAACAAAGAAATCATCGTCATCTTCATCATCATCATCATCGTTCCTTGGAGAGGAGGATGGTTCAGCTTCAGGGATGTCGAAGTCTTCGTCTTCTTCTGCTTCAGATTCCTCAGCATCTTCATCGAGTTGCTCCCCCTCAGATATAGAGGCGAGGTTCTCGGTTCCCTCAGGGTTTTCATCTCCCTGAGGTCCAGTAATCCGATCTTCATTACCCTCTCCCCTGATAGATTCATCATGGGAAAGGTCTTCAGCGCTCTTCTCCTGTTCAGCGCTCTTCTCCCCCTCTTTCTCATGATGGGCGGGGGAGGAATGGGTAGATTCAGCATTGGTGTTGTCTCTGTCTTCTGGGCCAGAGATTTTCACACAATCTTCAAGCTTAGCTATTTTGTCTTCTAGGCCAGAAATAGCAGGCGTGATTTTCTTCAGCTCTTGGCGATCCTCTGCGGTGAATGAGTCCAAAACAGGTGCAGGGGCCGGAGCAGGAGCTGGATTATTTGCCTTGTTCACCAGCGTCTCGATCATTGTCTTGACAGAACCAAGGTCGGTCTTCACTGAGCCCAAGTCGGTCTTGACCACTGACATATCACCTTCGAGTGTACCAACCGATTTCTTCAGCGTTGTAACTTCGCTGGAAATGGTGGAAACTGATGATTTGAGGTTGGTGTAGTCAGTGTAGATGTCGGAGAGCACTTTGGCAAAGTCGGCGAGAGTTTTATCAAGGTCTTTGATGTCATCAGAGGAGGCCTTCTTTTCCACCACAGTAGTCAGCTTCGTCAGATTCTCTCCAGCGTTTGTTACAGCTGTAGAGTTATTTGATAGACCGGTGGTGAGATCCGTAAGTTTCATCTCCATAGACTTCAGAGACTGGTTGATGTCTCCCAAAAAAAGGACCTGTAACATATAAGTACTTGTGAACAAAGGAAAGCTCAGAAGTTTCAGGTTTAGTTACAGTGTTTAAGGTGGGATCTGTACCTGCAGGAGCGTTGACGAACTCATCAAAGTTTCGAGTCCCTCCATAGTGTTCCATATCTCCCTCAAAAGTTCCGTGAGGAATGGAGATCTCTGCAGGTCCTTTCTTCGTCATTCGCTGAGAAGCTTCAACGGCTTCTTGAATGATGGCATCTCCAGTTTTGACTTGAGGAGTGTCCAAAGAAGTAGAGGGAGGAGCGAAGGATAAGAATTGGGGTTAGGGTTCAAGTTCAGCGTTGGATTCGCTGAGAAGTACTTCATCAGTCTTTTGAGAGACTGGCGAAGGTTGGGTAGATTCCAAAGTTCTAACCTCAGCGTTTAGGGACGCTGAAGTAGGTTTAGAAGGGATGGCTTGAATTGGTGTGGCAGAGCGTACCACGGAACTTTCCTTCAGCTCTTCAGAATGAGCTGAGGAGTCTTCAGCATGCAACTGCTGGGGTTGCTCCTTGGTTTTCTTGATCCTTTTGGAATCAAGAGGGGTAAGAGATTGTTTCCTTTTCTTAGAAGGAATGGATTTTATGGCCGGGGTATCAGCGATGGGTATTGTCGCTGAAGGAGCCACAGAAAGCGGAGAATTAAGAAGAGTGAGAAGAGTAGAGAGACGTACCTCGTTGGCGACAGGCTTGAAGTCGAGAACTTTAGGGCCAATCTGAGAAAGTTTCAGATCACCCTCTTCAGGATAGCTGTCCTTCAGGCCATATTGAAAGATGGCGCTGATGAATCGCGGGTAAGGAACCCATGCTGGTCGGTCAGCGGCAGAATCAACACGTTGAATGAGGTCTTCATAGATAATGGAGGCCCAGTCAATGTTGAGACCTTTCAGCAGTGCGTAACCCATGGCCTGCTGAGGTTGAGCGGCTTGATCAGAAGATCCGGATTTCGCTGTCATGCAGCTGATCAGGTGAGCGAAGATGAAGTTCATCTCGCTGGGCATCTTGGATTTCTTTATCAGCGTCAGCTTCTTCTCAGGTAGCTTGTCTCTTCCAGTCTCTCAGATGTAACCCATCGCATCAAGGAAAGCAATGATTTCTTCCCTGTCAGCGTGCTTCTTGTGGTCAGGAAATGGAATGAAAGGATTTTCTGAGGTAGCGTTAGGGAATTTTAGAGCTTTGCGGATTATTGCGGGGGTTATCTTGATGGTGCCATACTCAGTATCGCTGAGTATGCAGTCGATGGTTTTAGATGGATCTTTGGCTGAGGGTAGGTTGGTGTGTCTGGCAGAGTACCAGAATTGGGATAATAGACGCTGACTGGCAGGAGGTGTGATTGTCAGTGCTGTGTATATGGGGCTATTCTTCAAAAAAATCACAGCGTCGTCTAGATGGGATACCTGCTTCCGAGGAGGAAACTCGAGAAGCACTGAAAGGTTGTTTGCCTTTGTCCAGTCTAGTTGATCCAGCTCAAACTTAACCTGAGGAGCTTTGGTGATTTCCAGTTCCTCAGAATCACTGGAGATGGACTCAGCGGTAACATTCAGCTTTGAAGTTGCCATTTCACTGTATTATCAGTTCAACCAAAGATGTTAACAAATAAGAAATATCTTAATGTGGAAAGAGAATTTCCATTAAAATTTTTCAAATTTTGTCCATTTCATTCAGACAAAAAAGTCTTAATGAAGATTAGGGTTTTTCTTGTTTTTTTTAAAAAAAACGAATATAACACCTATAAGCCTTGTATTCCAGTTTTTTTTTAAAAAATGGATACGAAAGAAGAACAAGTTTAAGATTTTAGATTTAAAACTTGAAGAACAACCATGAAATGGTTGTGTTTATAAAACCATGAAAGAAAATGATTTTATTTTTGAGTTCTTTTGTTTGATCTTGTGTAAAACAATGATAAGATCGAAAACAAGTTATTTGCATTTGATAAAAGATAAGAACATATTGACCTTGAGTTTGATGAAGAAGATGATGAACAGTTCTTGAAGATCGAGAGCACAAAATGCAACAGTGTTCTTTTCTTGCGGAGAAAGATTGATTCGCATAAAAGACAAATATAAACTTTGAGAGAGTTTATATAGGAAGAGAGTAGAGAGAGAAAAACTTGAGCGGGAAAGTTTTTCATCATGACACGGACACGTGTTTGCATTTGATTGGATAGACAACGAAACGTGCAAACGTGTGTCAGAAAAAAGAAACGTGCCTGGTGTTATCCGTTGCAATGACGTCACAACTGTCCTTTCACATTCTTTCGTTGTCTCTGAGGTTTTGAAAGAAAAAACTCAGGGACTCTTTGGAAAATATGAAGCACTGAATAGAAATATCAGTGAGGGTTTTAAGAAATTTCAAAATATTATTCAGCGATGAAAGAATTTGAAATCTTGCATTTTCACGCGTTTTGTCAGAGAAAACATACCTTGATATCAGTTTAACCCAATTTATTCAGAGAGAAGATGATGAAATGGATTGTACTAGTTTATTTTATCCAGAGCCTATACAAGAATGTATAAACGTATCGCTGATTAAATGTGAACCGCTGAAGATTTATCCTTCAAAGTTCAGCATTCCAAGCTCGCTGATGAGAAAGTTGAATCTTGTCTCATCAAGAGGTTTGGTAAACAAATCAGCTAACTGATAATCAGTTGGGATAAAATGAAGTTCTATATCACCATTCATCACATGATCTCTGATAAAATGATATCTGATTTCTATGTGTTTTGTCTTTGAGTGTAGCACTGGATTGTTTGCTATAGCGATGGCACTTGTGCTGTCGCAATAGATTGGAATTTTGCAGAGCTGAAGATCATAGTCTAGTAGTTGATTTCTCATCCACAAGACTTGGGAACAGCAGCTTCCAGCGGCTACATACTCAGCTTCAGCTGTGGAAGTGGACACCGAGTTTTGCTTCTTACTTGTCCAACTTACCAGCTTTCCACCCAGGAGCTGACATCCTCCTGTGGTGCTTTTCCTATCCATTTTGCAACCTGCAAAATCACTGTCTGAATAGGCGGTTAGATCGAATCCTGAATCTTTGGGATACCAAAGACCTAGATTCGCTGTACCCTTAAGATATCGAAAGATTCGCTTTACAGCTTTCATATGAGATATCTTAGGTTCAACTTGATATCGTGCGCACAGACATGTTGCAAACATAATATCGGGTCGGCTAGCTGTAAGATACAGTAGTGAGCCGATCATCCCACGGTACAGCGTGACATTGACAGGAACACCCTTTGTGTCCTTATCAAGTATCAGCGGTGGTGCCATAGGGGTTTTCATAGCTGAACTTTCAGTTAAGTCGAATTTTTTCAGCATATCTTTAACATACTTTCCCTGATTTATAAAAGTTCCTTTTTCAGTTTGCTTAATCTGAAGACCAAGGAAATATGTTAGTTCACCCATCATACTCATTTTATACTCATCTTTCATTCTATCAGCGAAACGAGTACAAAGCTCAGGGTTAGTAGAACCAAATATAATGTCATCAACATATATTTGAACTAAAATGATATGACCTTTTATTTTTCTAAAAAACAAAGTTTTGTCAATCTTACCTCTCTCAAATTTTTCAAGGTGAAGATAAGTAGAAAGAGTGTCATACCATGCACGAGGAGCTTGCTTCAAGCCATAAAGTGCCTTATCCAGCTTATAAACATAACCTGGACGCTTAGGATCTGAGAATCCTGGAGGTTGTTCCACATAAACTTCTTCATTCAGCTTTCCATTTAGAAACGCTGACTTAACATCCATTTGATGTACAGTGAAGTTTTTGTGTACAGCATATGCTAAGAAAAGACGAATAGATTCAAGTCTTGCTACAGGAGCAAAGGTTTCGTCATAATCTATACCTTCCTCTTGTCTGTATCCCTGAGCAACAAGACGAGCTTTGTTGCGAGTTACAGTACCATGTTCGTCCAACTTGTTTCGATAGACCCACTTAGTGCCTATCACTGTTTTGTCAGTTGGTCTCCGAACAAGTTTCCAAACTTTGTTTCTTTCGAATTCAGTCAGCTCTTCTTGCATAGCGCTGACCCAGTTTGGATCTCTGAGGGCATCATCTATTTTCTTTGGTTCAGTTAGAGAAATAAAGTTAACAAATAAACAAATATTACCTGCACTTCTACGAGTCTGAATACCAGCGTTGGGATCACCAAGAATTTGATCGATTGGGTGATTTACAGTCCATCGCTGAGCCGGAGCATGCGTCGCTGACTCGGTCTGAACTGGAGAAACTGAAGATGAGGCTTCAGCTACTTCTGGATAATCAGCTAAGAGAGGAATGCTTGCATTTGTCACTTTATTCACTGATTGCTGAGAAATAGATGGAATTTCTGAGACATTTGGATCAACTGCGGGTATAGTATTTATAGGAACAACTGAGACCCAAGATGTTTCAGCTTCACTATTCTGCATATTGGGAATGATAGTAGGACCATCATTTTCAGTTGTATGAGTATGAGTAGTGGGAACATCTTCTGAATCACCAAGATGAGAAAACATCCATTGATTCAGTTCTTCTGTATCAGCGTTCGGTTTAGAGTTCGCTGAACGGGATTCGTCAAACGTGACGTGTATAGTTTCTTCTACAGTTTGTCTTCTTCGGTTGAAGACTCTGAAGGCTTTGGAAACTGAGGAGTATCCAAGAAAGATTCCATCATCAGCCTTAGGATCAAACTTTCCAAGGGCATCTCTGTTGTTCAGTATGAAACACTGACAACCAAAGATGTGAAGAAAGCTGATTGAAGGCTTTCTCCCATGAAAAAGTTCATAGGCTGTCTTTTTGAATCTTTTGACTATCAGCGACCTGTTTTGCGTAAAACAAGCCGTGTTGACAGCTTCTGCCCAAAACTGAGTAGGCAGGTGAGAATCGCTGAGCATTGAACGTGCAGCTTCAATAATTGTTCTATTTCTTCTTTCAGCGACTCCGTTTTGTTGTGGTGTTCTCACTGACGAAAAGTTATGAGAAATACCCTTGCTCTCAAGGAAGGAATCAAGAGAACTGTTTTTGAATTCAGTTCCATGATCACTCCTTATTGAGCGAACAGTCATATTGTTCAGAGTTTCCATCTTCCGAACAAAGGTGATGAGTTCTTCAGGGGTGTCACTCTTAGAACGGAGAAACATTACCCATGTATAACGAGAGAATTCATCAACTATGACCAGCGTATATTTCTTTCCAGCGATGGATTGTTTGTTAACGGGGCCAAACAAATCCATATGGAGTAGTTGAAGAGGAGATGACACTGAGGAAACTTGCTTGGACTTAAAGCTTGCCTTGGTCTGCTTCCCTTTTCACACGCTGAACATAAGGATTCTTTGGCGTATGAATGTTGAGGTAGACCAGTGACTAACTCTTTGGATGAAAGAGTATTCAGTGTCTTGAAGTTGAGATGTGAGAGTCTCTTGTGCCATAGCCAGTTGACATCAGAAGATGCCTTTGAGAAGAAACAGGAGTTCTCAGTGGTTGTTGAGTCCATGTTTATAACGTAAACATTTTCCAAACGATAACCGCTGAGAGCTATCTTCTCCTTTTTGTCAGAGACAAAGCAGGATTCCTTGGTGAAAATCACTTTGTTATCCATGTCGCAAAGCTGACTGATGCTCAGAAGATTATGCTTCAGCCCTTCAACATATGCGACTCTTCTGAAGGATGTTGTACCATTTGAAAGTACACCATACCCTCGGGTGTGTCCTTTTCCATTTCCACCGAAAGTTACAGAGGGACCCTTCTCTTCCTTGTATTCAGCGAGCAGGCTTTTCTTTCCAGTCATGTGTCTAGAGCATCCGCTATCGAGATACCAGATACCCTTCTTAACCTGCAATACAAAGGAAGATTAGTTTTGCTTGGGTACCCACTTCACCATGTATACGCGTTTGTCAGTGGAAGTGGTTGGAATGGGTTCAGCAGTCTTCGCAGCATTTGAAGATTCAGCTTTGTCTTTCTTCACTTTGGTCAATTTCTTGACCTCAGCGGTATGAGTCACCTTGACCTGACTTGCAACTGGTTTGGTCTTCTTTGGTGCTATCTTCACCTTAGCTATCTTATCAGCTTTGGTGGCTGTGGGACACTTACTTGCAATGTGATCGGTAAGTCCACAGTGATAACATTTCCTATAACTAAAATTAGTTCTAGGACCACTTGTGTGCTGAGCTTTTAATTTGGAATTAGAAGTGCCAGCACCAAGTACACTATTGGTTTTTGAAATAGGACGAACATTCAGTTCTTCAGATTTCTTACCAAGGACATCTACTCTGAGTCTAGGAGTAGGTCGCTGAACTGATCCAGAGGTCTGATTTCTAGAACCAGATGAATGAATCACTAAGGCTTTGGAAGCATTCAGCTTAGGTACTAAAGTACCCTTCTGAGGATTTTGATAAATTACAATTCCTTTACCTTTATCTTTAGAGACAGAGGTAGGTTTTGAATAAACCATTTTCTCCTTACCTTTTGAGGAGGTAGGAGTTTCCTCAGGGATTGGTGTAATCGACGAGGAGTACTGAGATGAAGAAGTGTCAGCTACTGAGGATACGAACGTTCCAAATTTAAGCATTGAACGTTCAGTGGTTGGTATTGGAGTATCATATTTATAACCCAGACCACGTTTATCACTCAGAGGAATCTGAGCCTTAATTATCTCAGTGATCTTTGTTGAAGAATTACACCATCCTTCAACAGTAGCTTGTTCAGCTTTTAATGCAGCGATAGCTTCCGCTCGTTCAATTTTGACTAGCTGATTTAAATGGACTTGATCTTTAAAATCTTCTTCAAATTTAGAAAGCTTTTCTATTTGAAGGTGGCAATTTTTAAGCTTTTCAGCGAGATCAAGATTTTGGTTTTCAACCACAGCTTTGCCGTTCATGGCTTCGTATAAGCTTCTAGTCAGTAGTTCGATTTTACGGAGACTATCAGCTTCATCAATATTTACAATATTGGTAAAGAAGGAAGGTGATACCTGAATGGCAGATGTTGAAGTGGAGGGAATGTCTGAACTTTCTTCCTCTTCTTCAATCTTGGCCATGAGACATTGATTTGCTTCATCATCTTCAGAATCAGATGATGAGGCTTCTTCATCAGAAGCAGCCCAATCATAGTCAGCCATTAGGCCTTTTCCTTTCTTCTTAAAGCTTTTCAGCTTTGCATACTTTTCTTTCAGCTTTTGATACCTGTCATCTCTATACCTGGGGTTAGAGGATTCTTTAGGAAAAGTTGAGATTATCATCCTATCGTTCCATAGATTTAAACTATCTTTGGAGAATTTAGGGGATTGTGCAAAAGAACCATTGTCTACAAAATTTGTGTTTGTGTTTGAGTTGGCCATTTTCAGATAATAGCAAGGAAGAGAAAATATCTTAGATTAGATCTTGTTTATGAGATTAAACAAATCTGCTCTGATACCACTTGTTGGTCCCGAAAGGCTTAAACAAGTTTGTAGAAGGGGGGGGGGGGGTTGAATACAAACACACTATTTTACTTTTCTAAATTGTTTATTGATAAATCATTAACAATTTACAGCTTGTTGCGGAAACAAGATTAAGGATAAACCTAAATCTAAACAAGTTGGAACACTAAGGTTTTCTTGCACTAAGAAAGATAAGGAGATTACTAATAAAATCCTATCTTGAGAGATTTGAACTTGTCCAGAGTTAGCAAGTTACTTCAAATGAAGTGAGTTCATCTCTTTATATACTGCATGCATTTAATGCAATCCAGTATATACTTTACACGTGTCATTAGCGGATTGGTTGCATGTCATTGACCTTTGATGACAACCTTAGTAGCCGCATGAATGAACAGTGTAGTATCAGAGTGGTTGTACGATTTCAGATTTTCGGAGGTTCTTTTCTGACATTTCGTACGGTGGCGTGCAAGGGAGGTTAAGACAAAAGTACTTTGTACGGAGGACTTCATGATCAGCTTTCGTTGATTCAGCGATTATCATTTACTATTCAGCAGATGATAAAGTTCAGCGATAGCTGAAGTCTTGTACTTGATACTTCACGTTGAGTGGACAAATCTGATTCTTCGCTGATCCGCATCAGTTCATTAGGAGACTTGTCGCTGGTTCTTGAGCTTGATCTTCGACTTCAGCGTAGAACCTTTGTTGACGTGAATCTTGTCTTCAGGGATCATAAGTAAACAACTAACTTATCAGCGATCACCATAAGGACTGAACAGACTCAGCGATATGGTGAACAGTGTTCGCTGAATGTTTAATCTAAAAGTGCGAGAGTTCCTATCAGCAGTACTGTAAGATCTTAGTACTTATCAGTGATAGTGAAACTCTGATACATATTGTTTACTTACAATTTTCACTAAGTATTTAAGATAGGGTCATTATCAAATCACTGAGGGTTTGGATCAACAAACAAGGTTAATATACACATAAGCACATACCCCATATAACAAGCTATTCCAGTTCAAACATGTACCTGTACGATCAAAATTACACTGGCCAGGTGTAATCTGAAATTACCTTACATGATGTTCCTTCTACCTTTTTATATTTAACATCCCAAGGTTCTACAATAATAAGGACATCCTACTTCACATGCAGTTTAAGTCTAGGTACAGATACAAATACCTAATTCCTTAAACTAGGGCTCTGATACCATCTGTAACAACCTGGTTCCCAAACATACAACAAGTAACATATATTTCATAATGTCGTTACATAACAAAGATACATTATATAACAAATACGGTCCCCTAGTCTTTACAAACATTCAATACATCATTACAAACGTTTACTTAGTAAATTTACATCATTACTAATAACATGCTATATCTACTAAACACATCATAGTCTTCAACTACATAGTCCTCCAAAAGCTATTCGCGGTTTAACCTTCCTATTTGCTCTTACTCGATCCACGACCTGGAATACATATTTTTAAAACAAAATGAGGGTTAGACCTTGAGGTCTAGTGAGAAAATCCCCGTTAGTTAAAAACCATTTGCACAAACATCATACACATAACACACATAAAAATACCAACTATGACTCATGCATCAGGTATCTTTCCATCTCATTCTCTTGGCCATATTAATTGGTTGCGAGCCAATTAATTAATTTACACCACTGTACTGAATACAGCCAACACCACTGTCCCTCTGTACAGCCAACATACACCGGTCCTAAGCCCAGCCAACTAGCACTCATGCAGTGTAATACTCATATAAACATCATATGCACATTATTACACTTATTCACATATATGTATTCCAGTTTGAAAACATTTTAAGTAAAAACTCACTTGTTTGCTTAACAAAACTCTTCCCGTTCTTTTCCAACAGATTTAGCTTTCACCTCCGATTCACAGAATCTGAAACAAGTATATACAGATATCTCTTTACCAAATACATAACATAAGACTTACTAGGACCAAGAACTTTAGATAAATCTATCTAAATCCTATTCTCAATTATTTCCGACAAACCCGAACTTAAGTTAAGTCCACAGTATATTCAGTCCTCATTCATTCCCTATCCAAGAATTAACAAAACACAGATTACAGAATACTCGACAACATCTAAACTCTCAAAATTGGCAAAACAGCAAAAGTTCCCGGACAACCCAAACTTCCCGGACAACACTAACAATCCGGACAACACCAACTTTCTGGATATCATTACCAATCCGGATAACATAACTATCCGGACAACACAACAATCCGGACACTATCCGGTAAATCATTTCATCCGGAAACTAGAGAAATTAGGACTTACCCGGTTAATCGATTCATCCGGATACCTGCAAGAAAAACTACTGGACACTAACAACACATTATCCGGACACCACCCAAGAAACTACCGGACACATTCATCTTATTCGGAAACCTCTGACTGTTTATCCATTTTCTACCCAGAAATCGACTGAATCATTACTAGATGTGAAATTGATGATTCTGCTCCGATAGAAACCTTCCAATACCAATTACAAACATAAATTACAAAGGAACATACCTTAATTTCACTTCCAAGCACTTCAAATTAGGCCTTAACGTTAGCTTTCTTCTTCTTCTCTTTTGGTCTCAAAACACACACACACACACTGAAATATCTGCTGAATTCTGAATTAGCTGAAGTCCTAAAGGGATAATATCTAATCCAATTTACCACTTTAGTCCCTAAACTATCCACTAATGACCAAAATACCTTTTACTTATAAATTAACCCAAACATACCCTAAACATCAATTATAAAGTTTAAATAAATTTAACGGAAAAGAGATTTTAACTAACGGACTTACCCGGGGTATTATAGGGACCGTTCAATCCAAATCCCCAGTTCGGGACGGTTCCTCCTCAGCATATAAGGCCACCACCCATGCAGAATGGATCGCAGCCATTTTAGAATGGATCGCAGCCATTTCAAAATGGGTCGTAGCCGTTTCAAAATGGATCGCAGCCATTTCAGAATGGGTCGCAGCCGTATTTTATTCCTTTCAACAGAGACGCCAATGGCTCATCGCATGGCAATGGCACTAGTTCAGGAATCACTCCGCAAGCAGGGGCAAATCTCGACCCCAATGACCCCATCGCCCAGCGATTGAAAATGCTAGAAGATCAGAACGAGCGCGTCCTATCTTTGCTCGCCAAGCTACCTGGGGCAGCCGTGCCCGTTGACGTCGAACCTCGATCAGGATTCCAGGCGTCACCCTTCATCGATAAGATCGCGACTGCCGAGGTCCCGAAGAAGTACAAAGTCCCCGCCTTCACGCCCAAGTATTCGGGAGTGACTGATCCAACAGAGCACGTCGCGCAGTATAAGCAGATCATGTGGACGATCTCGATCCCACACATGTATCAGGAGGTCTGTATGTGCAAAAGCTTTGGTGCGACTCTCACCGGTCCTGCTCTCCAATGGTTGATCAATCTCAAACCCAAGTCCATCGGGTCGTTCACTGAATTGGTCAACCAATTCTCCCAGCAATTTGCCAGCAGTCGCAAGATGGAGAAGCAGACCAGTGACCTGTATTACGTCGTGCAAAAGACCAATGAGTCTATCTGCATTTATTTCAATCGATTCAATGCGGAGATGATCAACATTCGCAATTGTGACGTCAAGACTGCAATTGAAGCTTATAAGCGTGGTCTGGACGATAGCACAGGTTTATATACTGACTTGACCAAGTATCCTCCGGAGAATTTTGAAGACGTCCGAGCTCGAACCCTAGCGTACATGAGGGTAGAGTACGACGCTGCCTTTCGTCGCAAACATACCGACGACAAGAGGTTGTTAGGTGTGAAAAAGCCCAAGTTCAAGACAAAAGCAATTTCCAAAATAGAGCCCGCGCGCCAGATCTCGAACGTCCGATTTAAGACGAAAGCGGAAGCCAAGACCGCGACCAAGTTTCCTCAATACCACAAGATATCCACTTATGGATTCAGAGGATCCACTAAAGATTTGGTCGAAGCTCTGAAGACCGCCCAGGCGACTATTCGATGGCCAAAGAAGTCCGATCAGGACGACGCTAAGAAAGACAAATCTAAATGGTGTGACTTTCCAAACTAGCGTATCATGTCATGAAAGGAAATCTCAAAGATATCATCGATGACGTCGTTACTCCAACTAGCGACCATCGACCGTCAACCCCCGAGCATGCGAAAGTCGTCAATTGTATCACCGGTGGTTCCGACGTATGTGGTCTGACGTATTCCGCGGCCAAGCATCACGCCAGTCAAGCACCTGACGATCGGCCTATTCCGCATTCATCAAGGCCCAAATGAGATTTAGAGTTGGAAGCTATGAAGATCTTATTCGACCAAGACGACCTCGGTGACTCATATCAGAAACATAATGACGGGTTGATCATTCAACTCACGATTGGTAATTGTTTAACCCGACGAGTCTTGGTCGATGGGGGCGGTTCAGCGAACGTCATCTTCCTTCACACCATCAAGGCCATGGGAATCGATCGTTCGGAAATCACTCGACGTTCGACAACTTTGGTCGGTTTCAATGGAGAAGCGACGAGCACCTATGGAGATGTCATATTGCCAGTCTACGCCGGAGGAATCAACAAGCAGACCAAGTTCAGTTTCATCGACTGTGCGTCAGCCTATAATATCATCTTAGGTCGACCATGGATCCATGAAATGAAAGCCGTTCCCTTGACGTATTATCAGACTCTGAAGTTCCCTACGCCGTGGGGAATCCAGGAGATAAAAAGTGAGCCGAAAGTTGTTAATGCCAAAAATCGCACCAAAGGGACAACTGAAGGTCGATGTAGACTTAATCAACTAAAGAAAGGATCTTTCGACGAGACGTGCGACGATAAATAAAATAATGAAACAAGGGATTTGATGACGCAGGAAAAACCTCAAGCGAGGAAAAAACCTACGGACGACAAGAGGTGTCGTCGCTGCACTATGGTTGCCAATCAGGGGCGATGTCCTTGGTACTGGCATCGATCGTACGATGATTACAATACAAATGAAGGAAATACTTCGAAATGTAAAGTACAAGTGTTTAAATGTAAAAACAGGTGTTTGTCGTATGTGAATACAAAGTATGAACTTCTGGTCGAGGGCTGTTGCCGTGCGTCGAGAGCGATACTTGAGCATTCCTTCGAGTGTTCTTTAGTTCGCTGTAAGGATCTGGCTTTCAGTACTTGATCTCCAGAGTTTGAATGTTCTTTGCTATGATTTTGGATGATTTTCTCTGCTGTTTGGTGATGTTCGCTGATGTATACTAGATGTTAACTGATGTCCCTTGAAATGAGGCTTTAGCTTGACTTTTATAGTCTTCGTGCCATTAATTAGCTCTATTAATGATTTGATCAACGGCTACAACGGCTGGAAACGGTCGCCGGAGTGATTATCTATAATGCTCTTCGTCTGTTACGGCTGCTTGCTGTTAATGGCTTTGACTCCTGCATTAAATACTTAACAAACGTAACAGTCAAGGTTAACTTTAGCTTTAGTCGAAGGTGCAATGATCTTACGTGATGGTCATACGGGACGGGCGATGCTATGGTCGAGCGTCATGGGAGACGTACGACTTACCTTTTACGGCAGACGACGGATGTTTTCTGGGTTCTTGTCGAGACCTTATCTTAATACAAGATTTGGATTATAACGTGCGTCTTACCTGCTCTGGTCGTGGTCGTAAGACGTGATTTTTTGCCCAAACAGTTTGCCCCCAAAAATTGAAAGAAGGATAGAAAATCCGAGTTTTAAATTTTGTCAGTCGAAAAAATATGACAAGTGATGGAAATTACCTTAATTACCTTGGAACTAGGCTGGTCCGCTCTTAACTGAACGAGAAGTCGAAAGAGGAATGAGGTCGTGATGTCATGCTGGCATACGATGATGCTTACCAGCTGTCGATGACAGATGTCGACGATCCCTGCAGATATACGAAAGGACACGGATGCGCGGCGGTTATCCAGGGATTCGACTTGATGCGATCGTTTGTATAAATAAAGATCACGACGGATCTTTTCTTGCTATACTTCTGAAGTGTTTATTTGGGAAGAGATTTCGCCTTGATTCCTTTCCAATCTTCGTCCGAACTTACTCGAATCGTTGCAAATCTTCAAACCGCAGTTGAGAGCGTTTATATAAAACCTTGTTCTGTCCTTTGATTCACAATGTCGACGGAGCCTGCTAGTCTTATCACGAAACACATAGACTTAGATGATTTTAGGAGTTTAGCAAAAATTCCTGCAAATGTAGAGTTGCGGTGTCCGGGGATTGTTCGTTCTAAGGATTGCCCTGAGGGATATCTCGTTTTGTACGAGTATCCTTTTAAGATAGGGTTTCAATGGCCGTTTTCTGGTTTAGCCAAGTCGTTCATGCAGGATTTCGATGTGTCGCCGGGACAATTGATGCCCCAACTTTGGCGAGTTTTGCTGGTTATTGAGCGAGCGTCCGCGAAATGGGAGTCTCCTATGATCATGAATGATTTCTTGGCGGCGTACCAAGTTAAAAAGGATAAGAACTGGCGTTATAGTCCTTATTCTAAGTTCAAGGGTGATCGTGCCTTGGTTTTGGGAACTGACATCAATGATCGTGGGTGGAAGTAGAGGTATGTATTTGTTCTTACCGAGCCGTTGGATTCCAGCAGCGATTGGATGCGGTCAAACTGGAATGAGACAGGTATGCTTCGTTTGTTTCTGAGTTTTATTTATTTTAATAACTTCTATTTATCATTCTCCTCTTGTCGACTTCAGAGATTCGGTTTGACGAAGTGAGACCGACTGCGGATTCCCAGGCCCATCCGCACAGAATCAGAATCCAGGTCCATTCATGCAGAATCAGCAGCCGGGTCCATTCATTTCGAATCCCCAGTCTGGGTAGATTCCCCCTCAGCACATCCGACCACCACCCATGAACAATGGATCCCAACCATTGCAAGATGGCGCCCAGTCGTTTCAGAATGGATCCCAGCCGTTCCAAAGTGGTCCACAACCTTTCCAGAAAGGATCGCAACCTTTCCAGCAAGGATCGCAACCTTTCCAGCAAGGATCGCAATCTTTCCAGCAGAGATCGCAGCCATTTCAGCATGGACCACAATTGTTTCAGAATGGACCGCAACAATTCCACTATGGGTCGCAGCCATATTTTGTTCCGTTCAACGGGGACACCAATGGTTCGTCACATGGTAATGGCACTAGTCCAGGGACCAATCCCTCGACAGGGGCAAATCCTGATCTTAACGATCCCGTCGCCCAGCGTTTAAAGATGTTAGAAGACCAAAATGAGTGCGTCTTGTCCTTGCTCGCCAAGTTGCCTGGGGCAGTCGTGCCTGTCGACGTCGAGCCTCGCTCGGGGTATCAGGCGTCGCCCTTCATCGACGAGATCGCCACCGTCGAGGTCCCAATGAAGTATAACATTCCTGCCTTCACTCCCAAGTATTCGGGTGTGACCGATCCAACCGAGCATGTCGCGCAGTATAAGCAGCTCATGTAGACAATCTCGATTCCACACATGTACCAGGAAGTATGCATGTGCAAGAGTTTCGGGGCGACTCTCACTGGTCCAGCTCTCCAGTGGTTGATCAATCTCAAACCCAAATCTATCGGGTCGTTCGCCGAATTGGTCAACCAATTCTCCCGGCAATTCGCCAGCAGTCGTAAGATGTAAAAGCAGACTAGTGATCTGTACTATGTCGTGCAGAAGACCAATGAGTCTATTCAAAGTTATTTCAATAGATTCAATGCATAAATGATCAGTATCCGTAATTGTGACATCAAAACTGCGATCGAAGCTTACAAGCGTGGTCTAGACGATAGTTCAGGTCTATATATCGATCTGACCAAGTATCCCCCAGAGACTTTCGAAGATGTCCGAGCCTTTCGTCGTAAACACACTGACGACAAGAAGCCGCTAGGTATCAAGAAGCCAGAATTCAAACCGAAAGCCATATCCAGAATAGATCCAGTGCGTCAGATTTCAAACGTTCGTTTCAAGACGAAGGCAGAAGCTAAAACCGCGACTAAATTCCCCGTGTACCCCAAGATCTCCTCTTATGGGTTCAAAGGGTCAGCTAAAGACTTAGTCGAAGCTCTGAAGACCATCCAAGCAACCATCTAGTGGCCGAAGAAGTCTGACTTGGACGATGCTAAGAAGGATAAATCAAAGTGGTGTGACTTCCACGTCGACCATGGTCATGCGACAGATGATTGTATCGCACTCAAGAAGGAATTGGCATATCATGTTCCACAAGGTAATCTCAAAGATATTATTGATAATGTCGTTATTAACAGCCATCGACCGTCGACTCCTAAGCATGCAAAAGTTATCAATTAAAATCCCCTACGCCATTGGGAATCATGAAGATCGAGAATGAGTGGAAACATCGCTATGGTGCCATGTCGTACGACGACATGATCAATCACAGACAGTATCTCATCGGATCGTCGTGTCGTCCTGTCATTTAAAACCTATCTTTCTTTCCAAAAAGAATAGGATAATAAATGACAGGGGGCAATACCCCATGAAGGAGAAAGGTATGATTTCTAACTCTTTTCAATACAAAATTTTCTCACAAACAGCTACTGACTTAAGCATCGGAGGGTCGTTGGTGAGCCAACGACCAACCCTCGACATCGTTTTATCGCAGGATCGCACGACATAGACAATCAGGTCCATGACTTGATCACAACTTACAGCTAGTCGAACGACTTGGTCGCACGATCGCATAGACGGCTTCGCAGTCTGAGCTTCTTAACTTAGAAAAACTTCGCGTTTTGAATAAATACCTTAGTCGCATGTGTTGGTGTTTGATTAGCATACATTCTAAACGAATGCCTTATTCTTTCTTTCTTATACCCTGTATGGATACTTTGATCGTATGTTCTCATATTTTATAAGTGCCTTGGTCGCATGATTTCTATGTATCTTATGTTCATTCGATGCGATAGTTGTTTACCAATAAAGTTCAAACCAAAAAAGTGCATTCATCAGAAAAATGGTCAAAAACGCGCTCGACCACCAACGGGCGAGCAGTAAAACAAAAAAGAGAAAAAGAGAAAATTCTTAAACTAAAGAAGGAACATCCGTTGCATTCGTGCCCGGAGTCCTGTCCAGAAGGTTTTCGCCTGCCACCTCTTCTTCGACATCTTTTTCATCATCTAAGTCAAGACCTCTCTCGGTCCCAACGCCATTCAGATAGATGTCCAACTCCTCCTTCGCCAAAGCAAGAGGGTCTTTTCCTAGCAGGTGTCGTCGCATGATAGCAGCACGCGCAGTAAGTCGAGCGTAAGAAAAGAAAGACCTATTCTCAACCTTCAACTCCTCGAACTCTTTCTCCAAGTTCTTCGTTTTAATCTTGGATTCTTGAACCTCCTTTTTCTTCGCAGCTAAAGATGCCTTCATCCCCTCTAGCTCCTCTCTCTGATCACGCATCAAAGATAGAGATTCCTTCAAACGGGAATTCACCTCGTCCCTTGCATGACTGAGGGCGTCTAGCTCATCAAAAGCATGGTCAAGACGCATTGACACCGCCTCTTCGTGTTCCAGGGCAGCTTTTTCCTTAGCCAACGCTGCTTCTTCGTCCTTGATAACAGAAGCCGTCAAGCTCCCTACATTCGTCGTCTCAGCCTGTAATGCTAAGCAAGCTTGAAGTGCCTGCAAAATCATAAAGACGAACATCGTCAATAGACAACGACAACGACTGCGACAAAACAAGTTTTGAAAGAAAAACTTACCAAGCATACGAGTCCAGCTGCATGGAACTCTTTTTTCTCAAAAGAAAACCCGTCAAAACGCTCCATGAAAGACGGGAGCAAATATTTTTCTAAGTGGGGAAGCAACTTCGTCTCGTCCAAGACATTGTCGTCCAGAAAATCCGACGGCAACGTAAAGTTGACCGTCGTCTCCCCTATAGATCCTTTCTGCGCGCCTTTGCCCATGTCGGCCGACGAAGGGCCGGATAGGACGACGGGAAACATCGTCGCCGGTTGCGCAGTATCCACGGATTTTGCGCTGGTCGTGTCAAACGCAACCAAAGCCATCACCTTCCTAGACAAGGCAACCCTCGGTGGGTTACCCGTCTTCAGAGACGGTTCCCTCAGAATGGACATCTTTGTCCTCTTCGAGAAGTTAGACCCAACCATCGGGATTCTTTTCTTTTCAAGAGACCCGACCCAGATGTCGAGACCTCTTTCTTCTTCAGGACCCCTGACCCAGTCGTCGAAGTGTCCTTCTTTCTATCATTCCCTCGCCTTGCGAGTCGGTTCAACCTGAGTCATCATCCTAGTAACAGAATAAAAAGGATTAAGAAGAGAAGAGAAGAGAAGAACAATTACCGGTTATCTCTACTTCCAGATCATCTCCTTCAGTCCCCTCGGACTCCTCTTCTTCTTCATCATTTTTCTCCCTGTCCTCTCGACCCATTCTGATCTTATCACTCAAGAAAACAGTGTCGTCATCCTCATCTACCAGATGACGATTAACGTACGTCCGATCCCTGCCACTGAACTCTAAAAATTTATTGATCTTAGCCTTGGATTCTTGATCAGGTTTTAGTTTGTCAAAATTAATATCTGAGCATATGAGAAAAGAACAGTCAAAGAGGAATCAGATAAGAACCGGTTTAAAAAAAATAAAAAATAAAAAATAAAAAATAAAAATATAGATCGACAACTCACCCGTCATATTCCAGCCCTCTCTGATCCAGTCACTATCAGAGTCGAGCATCGCCAACCGTACGAATACATATTTCTTCTTCCACCCACGAGCATTGACTGATGTATTTAAAACCAAAGTACGATCACCTTTATATCTCGAAAACAAGCTATAGCACCAATACTGGTCCTTTGTCACTTTGTACGCCGTCAGAAGGTCCCTCACACCCATCGGTGAATCCCAACCGGAAGTAAGTCGTTCAATGACCAAAATGACTCGCCAAAACTGGGGCATCAGTTGTCCTGGCGAGAGGTCAAATTCGCACATAAACTCCTTGGCTACAGGCGAATATGGCCAGCGGAAACCTATCTTAAACGGGTACTCATATATAACAGCATACCCTTTAGCACACATTTCAGGACGAACGCCACCAGCCCTGTTTATAAGGATCCCCATGGGACTCCTAGCCAGGCTTCTGAAGCCGTCTAGATCGTATTCGGTTTCTATAAAACTCTTAGGTTCTGTCGACATCTCTAAAGATGTCAAATTAATAAGCAAGTCCGAAAAACCCCAGATATCCCAGTTCTTCCTAGGTTTCCTGGCAATGGACTTGCGGCGCATACGACGACTAAAGAATTGGTATCTTAAATGATCCCGAAAATTGATTCCGAATAGGGTAATCGGACGAAAAGCGACAAAGAAACCCTAAGAAAAAGCTCTGCTCAACACTCTCCTAAATCGTAAACAGAAGAAAGCCAAATCGCAATCTCTATTTACGCGGACGGATATGTCAGATCGAGTCCTTCAGCAAATCAACACGCGTCCATGTCCTTTCGCATATCCACCCGGATCTTCGACAACTAGTAAGCATCATCGCGCGTCAGTATGATGTCACAACTTTTCAACTTCTCGTTCAGTTAAAGGCGAACCGGTCTAGTTCCACGACAACCAGGTAAGTCCCTCAACCCAGGTCACAAGTCTAAGCGTTCGACAAGCAAAATTTAAAACTTAAATTTGACATTCAATTTTCAAATTTTGGGGGCAAACTGTTTGGGCAAAAAATCACGTCGCTCGACCGCGACCAGAACTTTTAAGACGTATGATTAAGGACTATATCTTGTATTAAGATAAGGTCTCGACAAACACCAAGAACACCATCATCGTCCCTCATAAAAGGTAAGTCGAGAGTTCCTCACAACGCTCGACCATAGCGTCGCCCGATCCACACGACTATTATATAAAGACGCGCGACCTCGACCAAAGCTGACGTTAACCATAACCGTTTGTTAAGTGTTTAATGCAGAAGTCAAAGTCATTAAGGAGCAACGACTATAACTGACGCAATCATTAAACAGCCGGCGACCGTAACGGACGAAGATCATTACTCCGGCGACCGTTTCCAACCGTTAAGGCCATTAAAGGAGCATTCATGGATGAAGCTAAGGACACGAAGACTATAAATATCAAGCTCAATCAACATTTCAACACATCGAATATCCGGCGATTAAGAACCGAAGCAATATTCAAGAACACCTGAAGTGAAGAACCATTATTCTAAGTATCGCTCTCGACGCACGACAACAGCCCTCGACCAGCAGTTCACACTTTGTTTCATCACGACAAACACCTATTTTTACATTCAAACACTTGTACTTTACATTTCGAAGCCTCTTCTTCATTTGTATTGTAATCACTGTACGATCGACACCAGTATCCAAGGACATCGCCCCCGATTGGCGACCATAGTGCAGCGACGACACCCACTGACGTCCGCAGGTTTTTTCCTCGATTGAGGTTTTTCCTGCATCATCAAATCCCATGTTTCTTTATTTTATTTATTGTTGCACGTCTCGTCGAAAGATTCTTTCTTTAGTTGTTTAAGTCCACATCGACCTTAAGTTGTCCCTTTGGTGCGATTTTTGGCATTAACAGTATCCTCGAGAGAAACTCCGTCAAAACACTCTCTGAAAGAAGAGAGCTGATACTTTCCCAAATGAGGGAACAGTTTGGTCCCGTCTAGGACATTATCATCCAAAAAATCCGAAGGGCCTGACGCGGAAAGAGAAGACATCGTTGTCGGTCGCGCCGTATCAATGGACCTTGTGTCAGAAACCTTCTCGATAAACATGGTCGATACCTTAGCCCTCTCAGGAGGGACGACTCTCGACGAACCACCCGTCCTTGACGATGGTTCACTCAAAACGGACATTCTCGTCCTCTCATGGAGACCCGGCTCAGATGTCGGGACTTCTTTTCTATTTAGGACCCCCGACCCAGCTGTCGAGGTATCCTTCCCCCTGTCTACACTCGCCTTGAAAGTTAGCTCGACTCGAGCCATTTCTCAACGGCTGCGGGCGTCAACTTCGCCCAAGATTCTCCTGTATGGTAAAAGAAAGAATTAGGTGATTGAGAACAAAGATAGATTAGGACGAGCAAAAGCAAAGAGATACTTACCAGTTATCTCTACTTCCTCCTCCTCTCTTTCCTCGGTCGCCTCAGAATCCTCTCTCTCATCTTCTTCTTTCTCCTCTCGACCCATCCTCACTCTGTCGCTCAAGAAAACGGTGTCATCATCCTCGTCTACCAAATGACGCATGACGCACGACCGGTCTTCAGTACTAAACTCCAGGAACTTTTCGACCTAAGCCCGGGAAGCATCGTCCGGCTCTACCTTGTCGAAATCAATATCTACACATAAAAAAGAAGATCAGTCGAAAAAACAACCGAGCAACAGAATAACATAAAAACATACAATCAAAGGATCACCCGTCGTATTCCAACCCTCCCTAATCCAGTCACTATCAGTGTCCAGCGTCGACACTCGCACGAATACATACCTCTTCTTCCACCCACGGTCGTTGACCACAGTATTTAAAACCAGGGTACGATCACCCTTGTACCTTGGAAACAAACTATAGCGACGGTACCGGTCACTTTTGACCTTATACGCCGTCAGTAGGTCCCTCACATTCATCGGTGGATTCTAGTTGGAGGTAAGTCGTTCGATGATCAGGATAACTCGCCAAAACTGGGGCATCAGTTGCCCCGGTGAAAGATCGAATTCACACATGAACTCTTTGACCAGAGGCGAATATGGCCAATGAAAGCCTATCTTGAACGGGTATTCGTATATAACGACGTAACCCCTCAGGGCACATTTCCGGTCGAACCTTGCCAACCTTGCTTACGGTGATCCCCATGGGAATCCTCGCTATACTTCTAAAGTCGTCGAGATCTTCTTCGTTTTTAATGGTGCTTCTAGGCTCTGTCGACATTGCCAACCCCGTTAAATTGATTTGCACTTCTGAAAGGCCCCAGATACCCCGGTTTTTTCTAGGCTTTCTAGCAATAGACTTGCGACGCATACGCAAACTGGAGGGTCATATCTTATATGATCTTATAAAATCCTAATTAGGTCAAAGATTCTTGCAGATTTAGAAATAATCGAACGAAAATCGACAAGAAAACCCCTAAAGAAATCTTTGCTCAAAACCCTCTGAAGTCGTAAACAAGAAAAGATCCATCGTAATCTGTATTTATGCAAATGATCATGTCAGGTCGAGTCCCTTGATGATCACCGCGTGCCCTCGTCCCTTCGTATGACCACACGGATCGTCGACACCTGTCAAAGACAGCTGGTAAGAACAATTGTGCGTCAGTATGACGTCACGACCTCGTTTTCTCTTCGACTTCTCGTTCAGTTAGAATTGAACCAATCCGGTTCCGAGACAACCAAGGTATTTTTCAACACAAGACCCTGAACACCCGACAAGCAAAATTTAAAATTCGAATTTGCCATCCTACTTTCAAATTTTGGGGGCAAACTGTTTGGGCAAAATATCACCAGTCTCGACCACGACTAGAAAAGGTAAGACACATGTTATGAGATATATCTTGTATTAAGATAAGGTCCCAACAAAGACCCAAAAAACCTTTGTCATCCCTCTTAAAAGGTAAGTCGAGAGTTCCTCACGACACTCGACCTCGACGTCGCCTACTTCACACGACCGTCGTATAGAAACATGCGACCTCGGCCGACTAACGCGTTATACGACTGTTATATTTGTTCAGTGATTATTGCAGGAGTCAAAGTCATTAATGGACAACGGCTATAACCGACGAAATCTGTTATGAGCATCTAATCCCACATTGAAGACGACGACCGTTACAACAATCATCAAAGATCTTAATGATTCAATTAAAGTCATCCGAAGACTATAAATCCCAAGTTCAATCCTCAGTTTTAGGACATCGAATAATACAGAAAGAGAGATAGAATAAGAGGACTGAACATCGAACAACAGAAGCAAACGCAAACACTCGAAGAATATTCATTCGAAGCAAAGAGATAATTCATAGAAGATCGCTCTCGACGCACGACTTTCACTCTCGACCAACAGTTTACACATTGTTTTCACACACGACGCACACTGTTTTTACATTTCAAACACTTGTACTTTACATTTCGAATTCTTTACCTTCATTTGTGTTGTAATCTTTGTACGATCGACACCCGGAACACCAAGGACATCACCCCTGATTGGCGACCATAGTGCAGCGACGACATCCACCGTCGTCCGTAGGTTTTTTCCTCGTTGAGGTTTTTTTTACATCATCAAATCCTTTGTCTCATCTACAATTTTGTCTTTATCGCACGCCTTTGTCGAACGATTCCTTTCATTAGTTGTTAAAGTCCACATCGACCTTAAGTTGTCCCTTTGGTGCGATTTTTGGCATTAACAGTTCGTAAAACCAAAAATAGGGATGTGTTTCAATCGCATACTCAGCCGGAAGTCTCGACCCTTGAATCATCGACACACGTTAAGGAGCTTATGCAAGGATCAAACGAGTATGACAGGGCTGTCTCCCAACATTTTTCCGCGACATGTGATAAAGAAGAGTCCACAGTATTTTGAGAATGTGACTCTTAAGATTAATGTTAAAATTTGGAGGAAGGAATATGACGCTCTCGACGATCGACTTCCGGTCCAACGACTTCTCTGTCTTCGCATATCGAATGAGCAGAGATCGAAGCATCTGTAAAAACGAATATGTCAAACTAAGAAAAACATAAAAACATGAGTTTTGAAAGAAAAGCATACAACGAACGCCTGTATGGCCATATGCAGTCCCGTTTTTACGACGGAGACCCCTCGAAAATGCTCCTCAAAAGATAGGAGCTGATATTTCCCCGGATGCGGAAGTGACTCCGTCCCGACAAGGACACAGTGAATCAGGAAGACCGACGGTAGCATAGAGCTGATCGTTATAACGTCCTCCTCACACTCTCCCGTCTTTTCACCCTTGCCCTCGTCGGCTGATGAAGGGGTTGACGTGGCTACAGAGGACATCGTCACCAGTTATGCAGGATCCACGAATGTCGCGTCTATAGCAATCAATACCTTCACCAACTCATACAGAATAACTCTCAATGGGTCATCGACCTTTAGAGACTTGAGAAAGATTGAAAAAATATATCTTATATAGACGCTCAAAAGTTTCGAAAGATTTTCAGCGAGTTAGAAATCCTAACAATTTTGGAACAACAAGAAACTTTTCGAAGGCCACAAGAGAAAACGATCCATTCTGATCTCTATTTATGCAAAAGATCATGTCAGGACGAATCTCTTGATGACCAGCACGCGTTCCCTCATCCCTTAGATCATCGACACCTGTCAAAAATAGATGGTAAGCACCATCGTGCGTTAGTATGACGTCACGAGCCCGTTTCTTGTTCGACTTCACGTTCCGTTAGAATTGGACTAATCCAATTCCAAAATAACTCTCAACACGTGTCACGTTCCCGAGCACCCGACGAGCAAAATTTAAAATTCGAATTTGCCATCCTACTTTCAAATTTTGGGGGCAAACTGTTTGGGCAAAATTTCACCAGTCTCGACCACGACCAAGGTAAGGAAAACACCTATTCCTTTTTCTTATAACGAAGGTAAAATCATAGCAATTTCTCTCACGATCAAAGATAAAATCGAAAGTCTTTTACCTCACGACACTCGACCTCGACGTCGCCTAGTTCACACGACCGTCGCATAAAACTATGCGACCTCGACCGACTAACGCGCTATACTACTGTTATGTTTGTTCAATGTTTAATGTAGGAGTCAACACCATTAATGGACAACGGCTATAACCGACGAAGTCAATTAAGAACATCTAATCCCACATTAAAGCGATCGACCGTTACGGCAGTTACCAAAGTCCTTAATGATCCAATTAAAGTGCCCGAAGACTATAAATATCAAGGAGAATCATAATTTCGAGGGACGAAAACAGAGATACAACATAGAACATCAGACACAAGCACTTGAACTCTGAACAACACTTGAAGCACAGAAATCGCTCACAGAAGAATCGCTCTCGACGCACGACATCAGCACACGACACTTCGCTTTTAAACACGACGCACACTGTTTTACATTAGAAAACACTTGTTACTTTACATTTTTGAAGTCTTTCCTTCATTTGTATTGTAATCTCTGTACGATCGACACCAGAAACACAGGGACATCGCCCCTGTTTAGCGACCATAGTGCAGCGATGACTTCCACAGTCGTCTGTGGGTTTTTTCCTCGTTGAGGTTTTTCCCACGTCACCAAAATCTCTGTCTCATTTATATTTTCGTCTTTGTCGCACGCTATTGTCGAATGATTCTTTTCTTTAGTTGTTAAAGTCCACATCGACCTTAAGTTGTACTTTGGTGCGATTTTTGGCATTAACAACTATAAATGTCTTGTAAGACCTTATCTTAATATAAGAATAGTCTTATGACAATGTCGTTAGACTAGAATGAAAATGTCGTAGAACTAGGTCGTAAGACCAAGATGATGATATCGCAGGATCAGGTCGATATAACACCGATGACAGGAGGCTGTCGACGTAAGACCGATGAGTCGTAACTGGCAACGCATAACTGGCGACATAAAACTAGTAACATGCGACGTACGATGCGTGATGTGCGACATGTGACGTGCGGTCATTATATGTAAGATGACTATTGACCCAATAATAACCAATTATCGTGGTTATTAACGTATGTCGGGGATATGACAATAATAGGTATTATCCTTGTCGGTCGGGGGTATGACTGTCGTAAATTAGGGTAATCAATGTCCATGGGTCATGCCGAAGGAATTCGTCAGGTCGGTCGAGGGTGTGATTTTTTACCCAAACAGTTAGCCCCCCGAGATTTGAATTTCAAAGCCATTTGAATTTCAGATCTCGTACCAAAGTAAAATGTGTTTATACGGAGATGTGTCACTTTCGCTAAGAAAATCGACTTCGTTAGCTAAAACTGTGAGTCCAGTCAATGGTGTTTATGTAAGTTGCGACGATCGAATGATGACATTTAATGCGCAAGATACTTGTGGTGTTCATCTGACGGTCGTAAGACAACCTTAAAACGTAAGGAACCGACGGTGATCGTAAGACGGTCTTTATCAAAATGAGACGTATGGGTCGGGAGTCAATCGTAAGACGATTGGTCCGAAATAAAGCTTGGCGGCGATCATAAGATGATCGAACCAAGATAAAATTTAAGGATCTTGTGATACAGTCGTTCAAGACTTATATTCTATCGTTCCGAGCCGATATGGTCGTTATAGACTTTAGATCTGGGGTTTAGAGCCGATATGGTCATTATAGACCTATGATCTGGCGTTTCGAGCCGATACGGTCGTTATAGACTTTTGATCTGGTGTTTAGAGCCTATATGGTCGTTATAGACCTATGATCTGGCGTTCTGAGCCGATACGGTCATTAGAGACCTATGATCTGGTGTTCCGAGCCGATACAGTCGTTAGAGACCTAAAATCTAGCGCTTACAGCTGATACGGTCGCTAGAGACCTATGATCTGGCGTTCCGAGCCGATACGGTCGTTAGAGGCCTATGTTACGTTGTGTAAGTTTTGCTTTAGCAATAATCGGTAAAAAAATTTACCTTTCTATTGAACCTGAGTATTATGTCGACTCATACATGTCATGGACAAATGTAATGTCAACTGTAAAAATTCATTAAGTACAAAAATGAACAAGAAGTCGTGCGACTTGTGCATCCATTGTAATACAACGATTAGAACGTAAGTCATAAGACTTTTTGAATCGTATAAGCAAACATAAGCGCATGCGATCAAAGCATTCATTCAGAACATGAAATTTTTCTAAGTTAAGAACTTAGCTTGTGGGGTCGCTAGACCTTACGATCGGGTGATTTGATCATACGATGAACTTGAATCATGTGTTCATGTAGTTATACAATCGAGTCGTCTAATAAAACTGATTGTTTATATCGTACGATTTTACTGAAGTCGTATGATAGACTTAGTAACTTTATGTCGTGCGATCCTTCGATAAAGCAATGTCAGAGGTTGGTCGTTGGCTAGCCAACGACCCTCCGACGCTTAAGTCAGTAATCGTCGTGATGAATAAAAAATCGTATGAAGGGAGGAAAAGGATTTAGAAGAAATACCTTTTCAGATGCGTTGCATTCCAGTTGCGTGGGTGTTGGTTCCTGTTTTGCTTAACAATGATGAGTCTTTCAGATAGTTCAGATAAGATATATTTGCGGAAGCGTATTTAATGAACTGAAATATTACTAAGGTAGAAGAACACACAATATCAAATAAGCAGTTTGTAAAAGATAGATAAATATCTCAAAGATTTACTGTATTTGATATTATCAAGAACACCAAGAACATAACAAGAAATCTGCTGGTGTGTGTGTTGTGCGTAGCTAAAGTTCTGATTCTTGTTAATAGAAGAACTCAACATGAGTCTTCTATTTATACTACTACAAATGGGACATACTTTAGACAATAAGGACTGATCTATAGTAGACAGGATCGTATGAACAGTAGCAGGTATTGCATGCATTAAATGCGCTGATATCAACTTGGTACTGAGCCCTATCAGAGTTTGACACGTGGAGGTTGTCAGGGCACTCCTCGTACAAGTGGATGAACGGATCCTGGAATAGTAGAAAGATATTTGTTGATTTCTTCTAAGTCTTCAGCATACCGCAGAGGCTCTGTCAAGGGTGACAGAGGTTCTGCGACTCGGTCCTCTGTAAGCAGTCTTTTGTTGATTCTTGCCTTCGGTCTTCTTGGTTTCTCGGCAGAGCCTCTGTTGGAGGTTTCTATACTTAGACTATTTTTCACTACTTTCACAAACAGAAAAATTGGAGCTAACAACTCCCCCTAAGTAGTGAAAAATGAAAAATTGAAAAATACATGGATTTTTAGGCTAAGTATTGTTTGGGCAAAAAATCACGTCGCTCGACCGCGACCAGAACAGGTAAGACGTATGATTAAGGACTATATCTTGTATTAAGATAAGGTCTCGACAAAGACCTAGAACACCATCGTCGTCCCTCATAAAAGGTAAGTCGAGAGTTCCTTACGACGCTCGACCATAGCGTCCCCCGATCCGCACGACTATTATATAAGGACGTGCGACTTCGACCAAAGCTAACGTTAACCATGATCGTTTATTAAGTGTTTAATGCAGGAGTAAAAGTCATTAAGGAGCAACGACTATAACCGACGCGATCATTAAACAGCCGGCGACCGTAACGGACGAAGATCATTACTCCGGCGACCGTTTCCAACCGTTAAGGCCATTAAAGGAACATTCATGGATGAAGCTAAGGACGCGAAGAGTATAAATATCAAGCTCAATCAACAATTCAACACATCGAATATCCGGCGGTTAAAAACCGAAGCGATATCCAAGAACACTTGAAGTGAAAAACCATTATTCTATGTATCGCTCTTGGCGCACGACAACAGCTCTCGACCAGCAGTTCACACTTTGTTTCGTACACGACAAACACCTATTTTTACATTCACACACTTGTACTTTACATTTTGAAGCATTTCCTTCATTTGTATTGTAATCAATGTACGATCGACACCAGTATCCAAGGACATCGCCCCTGATTGGCGACCATAGTGCAGCGACGACATCCACTGTCGTCCGCAGTTTTTTTCCTCGATTGAGGTATTTCCTGCGTCATCAAATCCCTTGTTTCTTTAATTTATTTCTCGTCGCACGTCTCATCGAAAGATTCTTTCTTTAGTTGTTTAAGTCCATATCGACTTTAAGTTGTCCCTTTGGTGCGATTTTTGGCATTAACAGTTTGGCGCCATCCGTGGGACTACATCTAGAGAAAATCCTCGACGAACGTGCATTCTACTAATAGTTTCTTGGAGTTTCTTCTATTTTCTGTTGCAGGAAAATGGGAGCTCCTGGAAATCCGCAGCAAGCCATCGCTCAGATGTATCAGGAGCTCGAGGTTGCCAGGAATCAACTAAATGCAATGGAAGAGCAGAATTGCAGAGCAGTTGAAGAGATCGTGCGGCTAAGGAATCCTTTTGGACCCCAGAATGGTCCTAGACCATTCATCCAGAATCCAGGTCCGGGACCAGGCCTATCCGCACAGAATCAGAATCCAGGTCCATTCATGCAGAATCAGCAGCCGGGTCCATTCATTTCGAATCCCCAGTCTGGGCAGATTCCCCCTCAGCACATCCGACCACCACCCTTGAACAATGGATCCCAACCATTGAAAGGTGGCGCCTAGACGTTTCAGAATGGATCCCAGTCGTTTTCCCAGCCGTTCCAAAGTGGTCCACAACCTTTCCAGCAAGGATCGCAACCTTTCCAGCAAGGATCGCAGTCTTTCCAGCAGAGATCGCAGCCATTTCAGCATGGACCACAATTGTTTCAGAATGGACCGCAACAATTCCACTATGGGTCGCAACCATATTTTGTTCCGTTCAACGGGGACACCAATGGTTCGTCACATGGTAATGGCACTAGTCCAGAGACCAATCCCTCAACAGGGGCAAATCCTGATCTTAACGATCCCGTCGCCCAGCGTTTGAAGATGTTAGAAGACCAAAATGAGCGCGTCCTGTCCTTGCTCGCCAAGTTGCCTGGGGCAGCCGTGCCTGTCGATGTCGAGCCTCGCTCAGGGTATCAGGCATCGCCCTTCATCGACGAGATCGCCACCTTCGAGGTCCCAAAGAAGTATAACATTCCTGCCTTCACTCCCAATTATTCGGGTGTGACCGATCCAACCGAGCATGTCGCGCAGTATAAGCAGCTCATGTGGACAATCTCGATTCCACACATGTACCAGGAAGTATGCATGTGCAAGAGTTTCGGGGCTACTCTCACTGGTCCTGCTCTCCAGTGGTTGATCAATCTCAAACCCAAACCTATCTGGTCGTTCACCGAATTGGTCAACGAATTCTCCCAGCAATTCGCCAGCAGTCGTAAGATGGAAAAGAAGACTAGTGATCTGTACTATGTCATGCAGAAGACCAATGAGTCTATTCGAAATTATTTCAATAGATTCAATGCCAAAATGATCAGTATCCGCAATTGTGACATCAAAACTGCGATCGAAGCTTATAAGCGCGGTCTAGACGATAGTTCAGGTTTATATATCAATCTAACCAATTATCCCCCAGAGACTTTCGAAGACGTCCGAGCTCAAACCTTAGCATATATGAGGGTCGAAGACGACGCAGCCTTTCGTCGCAAACACACTGACGACAAGAAGCCGCTAGCTGTCAAGAAGCCAGAATTCAAGCCGAAAGCCATATCTAGAATAGAGCCAGCGCGTCAGATTTCAAACGTTCGTTTCAAGATGAAGGCAGAAGCTAAAACCGCGACTAAATTCCCTGTGTACCCCAAGATCTCCTCTTATGGGTTCAAAGGGTCAGCTAAAGACTTAGTCGAAGCTCTGAAGACCACCCAAGCAACCATCCGGTGGCCGAAGAAGTCTGACTTGGACGATGCTAAGAAGGATAAATCAAAGTGGTGCGACTTCCACGTCGACCATGGTCATGCGACAGATGATTGTATCGCACTCAAGAAGGAATTGGCATATCATGTTCCACACGGTAATCTCAAAGATATTATTGATAATGTCGTTATTAACAGCCATCGACCGTCGACTCCCGAGCATGCAAAAGTTATCAATTAAAATCCCCTACGCCATTGGGAACCCTGAAGATTGAGAATGAGTCAGAACGTCGCTATGGTGCCCTGTCGAACGACGACATGATCAATCACAGACAGTATCTCATCGGATCGTCGTGTCGTCCTGTTATTTAAAACCTATCTTTCTTTCCAAAAAGAATAGGATAATAAGTGATGGGGGCAATACCCCATGAAGGAGAAAGGTATGATTTCTAACTCTTTTCCATACAAATTTTTCTCACAAACAGCTACTGATTTAAGCATCGGAGGGTCGTTGGTTAGCCAACGACCAAACCCACGATATCGCTTTATCGTAGGATCGCACGACATAGATGATCAGGTCCATGACTTGATCACGCCTCATAGCTCGTCGAACGACTTAATCGCACGATCTTATAGTCTAAACGATTTTGCAGTCTGAGTTTCTTAACTTAGAAAAACTTCGCGTTTTAAATGTATGCCTTAGTCGCATGTATTTATGTTTGTCAGCGTCATAAAAAACCTTACGATTTATGTGTCAATGGGTGCTTTAATCGCATGCTCTCATATTATGCTCTTACTCTTGCTCTAAGAATAGGCGACGTAGTTGCATGACCTATCATGTATTCCACAATCAGTTACATAACTAACAACATTTATGTGACGAGATTGTCAATTCGATAAAAAAACAACTTCCATTTCATCAAGTCAATATGTTACATCCAAAAAATTGACCACCAACGGCCAGCAAAAACAAAGGAAGTAAAAATTCCTAAACTGAAGGAGGAGCATCCATCGCATTATTGCCTGAGGTCCAGACCTGAGGATCATCATCTGCCATTTCCCTCGTTCGACTTAGGGCTTGCAGTTCGTACTGAGCATCGAAAAGCTGAATAGCTAACTCATCGGTGCATGCCAAAGCCAACCTCTCCCTCTCCAACGCTACCTCCTACCTTTTCAAAGCAGACGCCACCAACTCCTCGGCTTTCGACATCTCGACGTACAATGCCAGAGACGATTGGAACGTCTAAAAATACACGAAAAAGTGTTAGACAACGAACGACATCGAACGTTGAAACAAGTCATGAAAGATTGACACTTACTGAGAACGCCAGACTGGCAACTTGAGATCCTATCTCTCCGGCCGGAACCCCGTGAAAACACTCCCTGAAAGATGGAAGCAAACACCTCTCCAAGTGAGGAAACAACGTCGTCCCGTCTAGGACACCATCCGCCATAAAGTCCGACGGCAATGAAAAATTAACCGTCGCGACTTCGGCCGACGACCCCTCGCCCCTGACGGCAGATGATGGGGTTGACATCTTGAACACCGGTCTCGTCATTGTCGCCGGAAGCGCCAAACTTTCCGGTGTCGCGTCCATCGCGCCAGGACGGCTGGATGACGCCTTCGCCTTTTTAGGCTGAACAACTCTCGATGAGTTATCAACCCTCGATGACGGTTCCCTCAAGAACGTCTTCCTGGTTCTCTTTTGGCTCGACCCAGCTGTCGAAACATCTTCACCTCAAAGGGCACGCATGATCTGCTTCCCTCTCTCCTTAGAGATTGATTTCCTCTCAGTCGACACTAACCAGGAAATACATGAAACATCAGATGGAAAATATAAATGTTGAAAATCAACAATCGTAAAATGTTTACCGGTCGTTTCCTCTCGTTCAGCGTCCACCGCCATGTCCTCGTCTTCGGCCACTAATTACCACGTAACGAAAGATCGTTCATCAACGCTAAGACTCAAGAACTTGTTGATCTTAGCCTGGGAATCCGCAGTTGGTTTCACTTCGTCAAACTGAATCTCTGAGGATAACAGGAGAAGAATGGTAAGTAAAAGCTATAAAATTGAAACTCAGAAAATGGCGAAGCATACCTGTCTTATTCCAGCCTGACCGCATCCAATCACTGCTAGAATCCAGTGAATCGGCAAGAACAAACACATACCTCGACTTCCACCCACGATCATTAACACCAGTTCCCAAAACCAAAGAACGATCACCCCTGAACTTAGAATAAGGACTATAACGCCAGTTCTTATCCTTTTTAACTTGATACGCCGCCAAGAAATCATTCATGATCATAGGAGACTCCCATTTTGCGGACGCTCTCTCAATAACAAGTAGAACTCGCCAAAGTTGGGGCATCAATTGTCCTGGAGACACATCGAAATCCTGCATGAATGACTTAGATAAACCAGAAAACGGCCACTGAAACCCTATCTTAAAAGGATACTCATACAAAGCAATATATCCCTCGGGGCAGTCCATAGAACGAACAATCCCCGGACACCGCAGCTCTATATTTGCCGAGATTTTTGCCAAACTCCTAAAAGCATCTAAGTCTACGTGATTCATGATAAGGCTAACAGGTTCCGTCGACATTGTGAATCGGAGGACAGAACAAGATCTTATATAAACGCTCTAAACTGCTAGCCGAAGATTCGCAAAGATTCGAATAAGTTCGAGTGAAAATTGGTAAGAAATCATAACAAAGTCCCTTCCCAAAAAACACTTTGAAAACGTATCAAGAAAAGATCCGCCGTGATCTCTATTTATGCAACCGATCATATCAGGACAAGTGTTTTGATAAATCAACACGCGTCCATGCCCTTTCGTATACCCACCCGGATCTTCGACACCTGTCCTCGACAGCTGGTAAGCATCATCGCGCGTCAGTATGACGTCACAACTTTTCAACTTCTCGTTCAGTTAGAGGCGAACCGGTCTAGTTCCACGACAACCAGGTAAGTCCCTCAACCCAGGTCACAAGTCTAAGCGTTCGACAAGCAAAATTTAAAACTTAAATTTGAGGTTTTTCCTGCGTCATCAAATCCCTTGTTTCTTTATTTTTATCCTCGTCGCACGTCTCGTCGAAAGATTCTTTCTTTAGTTGTTTAACTCCACATCGACCTTAAGTTGTCCCTTTGGTGCAATTTTTGGCATTAACAGTTTGGTGCCATCCGTGGGACTACATCTAGAGTAAATCCTCGACGGACGTGCATTCTACTAATAGTTTCTTGGAGGTTCTTCTATTTTCTGTTGCAGGAAAATGGCAGCCCCTGGAAATCCGCAGCAAGCCGTCGCTCAGATGTATCAGGAGCTCGAGGTTGCCAGGAATCAACTCAATGCAATGGCAGAGCAGAATCGCAGAGCAGCTAAAGAGATCGCGCGGCTAAGGAATCCTTTTGGACCCCAGAATGGTCCTAGACCATTCATCCAGAATCCAGTTCCGGGACCAGGCCCGTCCGCACAAAATCAGCATCCAGGTCCATTCATGTAGAATCAGCAGCCGGGTCCGTTCATTCCGAATCCCCTGTCTGGGCAGATTCCCCCTCAGCACATCCGACCACCACCCTTGAACAATGGATCCCAACCATTGCAAGGTGGCGCCCAGCCGTTTCAGAATGGATCCCAGCCGTTTCCCCAGCCATTCCAAAGTGGTCCGCAACCTTTCCAGCAAGGATCGCAACCTTTCCAGCAAGGATCGCAACCTTTCCAGCAAGGATTGCAATTTTTCCAGCAGAGATCGCAGCCATTTCAGCAGGGACCACAATCGTTTTAGAATGGACCGCAGCAATTCCACTATGGGTCGCAGCCATATTTTGTCCCGTTCAACGGAGACACCAATGGTTCGTCGCATGGTAATGGCACTAGTCCAGGGACCAATCCCTCGACAGGGGCAAATCCAGATCTTAACGATCCCGTCACCCAGCGTTTGAAGATGTTAGAAGACCAAAATGAGCGCGTCCTGTCCTTCCTCGCCAAGTTGCCTGGGGCAGCCGTGCCTGTCGACATCGATCCTCGCTCGAGGTATCAGGCGTCGTCCTTCATCGACGAGATCGTCACCGTCGAGGTCCCAAAGAAGTATAACATTCCTGCCTTCACTCACAAGTATTCGGGTGTGACCGATCCAACCGAGCATGTCGCGCAGTATAAGCAGCTCATGTGGACAATCTCGATTCCACACATATACCAGGAAGTATGCATGTGCAAGAGTTTCGGGGCGACTCTCACTGGTCCAGCTCTCTAGTGGTTGATCAATCTCAAACCCAAATCTATTGGGTCGTTCGCCGAATTGGTCAACCAATTCTCCCGACAATTCGCCAGCAGTCGTAAGATGGAAAAGCAGACTAGCGATCTGTACTATGTCGTGCAGAAGACCAATGAGTCTATTCGAAGTTATTTCAATAGATTCAATGCCGAAATGATCAGTATCCGCAATTGTGACATCAGTATCCCCCAGAGACTTTCGAAGACGTCCGACTCGAACCTTAGCATATATGAGGGTCGAAGATGATGCCGCCTTTCGTCGCAAGCACACTGACGACAAGAAGTCGTTAGGCGTCAGAAAGCCAGAGTTCAAGACAAAGGTTGTTTCCATAATAGAGCCCGCGCGCCAAATTTCAAATGTTCGTTTCAAGACGAAAGCAGAAGCCAAGACCGCGACTAAGTTCACTCGGTACCCCAAGATATCCTCTTACGAATTCAATAGACCGCTAAGGACCTAGTCGAAGCTCTGAAAAGTTCCCAAGCGACCATTCGATGACCAAAGAAGTCTGACCTGGACGATGCTAAAAAAGACAAATCAAAGTGGTGCGACTTCCACGTAGATCATGGTCATACGACAGACGATTGTATCGCTTTGAAGAAGGAATTAGTGTATCATTTCCCGAAAGGAAATCTCAAGGATATCATCGACGATGTCGCTATTCCAGCTAACAGCCATCGACCGTCGACTCCCGAGCATACCAAAGTTGTCAATTAAAATACCCTACGCCATTGGGAATCCTGAAGATCGAGAATGAGTCGAAAACGTCGCTATGGTGCCATGTTGTACGACGACATGATCAATCACAGACAGTATCTCATCGGATCGTCGTGTCGTCCTGTCATTTAAAACCTATCTTTCTTTCCGAAAAGAAAAGGATAATAAATGACAGGAGGCAATACCCCATGAAGGAGAAAGGTATGATTTCTAACTCTTTTCCATACAAATTTTTCTCACAAACAGCTACTGACTTAAGCATCGGAGGGTCGTTGGTGAGCCAACGACCAACCCTCGACATCGTTTTATCGCAGGATCGCACGACATAGACAATCAGGTCCATGACTTGATCACACCTTACAGCTAGTCAAACGACCTGGTTGCACGATCGCATAGACGGCTTCGCAGCCTGAGCTTCTTAATTTAGAAAAACTTCGCATTTTGAATAAATACCTTAGTCGCATGTATTGGTGTTTGATTGGCATACATTCTAAACGAATGCCTTATTTTTTCTTTCTTATACCCTGTATGGATGCTTTGATCGTATGTTCTCATATTTTATAAGTACCTTGGTCGCATGATTTCCTTCCATCGATGCGATATTTGTTTACCAAGTATATGAAAACACAAGTTCAAACAAAAAGTGCATTTACTGAAAAGATCGCCAGGTACACGCTCGACCATCAACAGTCGAGCAGCAAAACAAACAAAATAAAATTCCTAAATTAAAGGAGGAGCATCCATCACATTCATGCCTGAAGTCCCGTACTGAAGGCTTTCGCCTGCCACCTCCTCCTCAGTGTCCTTCTCATCGTCCGAGTCAAGATCCCTCTCGGTCCCGACGCCATTCAGATAGATGTCCAGCTCCTCCTTCGCCGAAGCAAGAGGGTCTTTCCCCAGCAAATGTCATCGCATGATCGCCGCCCGAGAAGTCAGACGAGCTATGGCAAAAACCGACTTACCCTCGTCCTTTGCAGCTTGCACTTCTTTCTCCAAACTCTCTACCTTGGATTTATAATCCTCGGCCTCTTTCGAAACAACAGCCAAGGATTCCTTTATCTTTTCCATCTCCTCCCTTTGCTCGGCAATCATGGACAAGGACTGCATCAAGCGATGGCTAAGATCCTCCTTCGCATGATTAACGATCTCCATATGTTTTAAAGCGTCAGCAAGACGCTTCGATAGATCCTCCGTGCGACTAGTAGCATCGTTTGCTCGATCCAATGCTGCATTCTCCCTTACGCGCGCAACAGACAAGAGATCTTTCACCTTCGCCGTTCCACTTCGTAAGGCCAAGAAAGCTTGAAGTGCCTGCGAAATCATAAAAGACAGACATCATTAGTGGACAACGACAACGAAGTCTGGGCCTAGACTAACTAAGTCTTGAAAGAAAAACTTACCATGAACACCAAGCCGGCTACATGGGCACCCGTCTCCTCGATAGGAAACCCCTCAAAACGCTCCCTGAAAGATGGAAGCAGGAATTTATCCAGGTGAGGGAACAGGTTCGTCCCGTCTAGGACATTACCTATCATAAAGTCCGATGGCAGCGTAAAGTTGACCGTCGTGACCTTCTCCCCTCTTGTCGAGTGTTCCTTGCCCTTTTCGGCTGACAAAGGATTCGACGCGGCAGACGGGGACTTCACCGTTTTCGCCGGAGGCGCAGAATTGATGGGTGTCGCTGCAATCACCTTCTTGTGAGATGCGACCCCTACCTCTTCGGGTGTAACGACTCTCGACGAGTCATTAACCCCTGCCAACGACTCCCTTAGAGTCGTCGTCCTCATCTTCTTCGGAATTTTAGGGCCAGCAGACTTGGCTTTTAGCCTCTTCTCTCTGCCCTGACGAGCACGCTCCAGCTCAGCTGCTCTCTTAGCAGAAACATTCAACACTTTAGGTTGAGACTCTCCTGGAAAAAAGGAATGTTACAAAGCACACAAAGGAAAAAGACTCAAGGTAACATAGGAATAAAAGGAAAGTAAAACTTACCCGTCATCCTTCTCCTTCCTCTCGACTTATCTTCTTCCTCTTCTTTTCCTTTCTCTTCACACTTCTCCCCATGATTCTCTCCTGAAGATTCTAAATCGTCGTCATCCGCCGAGTGTCGCACGACCAAAGACCTCTCGGCGACGCTAAATTCTAAAAACGAATTGATCTTTGCTTGAGAGTCAGCATCTGGCTTCACGACCTAGAATGTTATGGCTGTCAACATATAAAAAACAGGTTAAAAATCATATGTAAATCATCTACAGCGCACGCCAGATGAAGTAACGAGGCTCACCCGACGTATTCCGGCTCGTCCTAATCCACTCACTCTCAGAGTCAAGGGACAACTTACGCACGAAAACATATCGAGACTTCCACCCACAGTCGTTCACACCCGTCCCTAAGACCAAAACGCGATCGCCCTTGAACCTAGAATGTAAACTACATCGATGACATCCGTCCATCTTGGCTTGATAATCCGAGAGGAGATCATGTACATTCATGGGAGAATCCCATTTCTTAGTAGCACGCTCGATCACTCGTATGACTCGCCAGAACTGGGGCATCAACTGACTCGGTGCCAAGTCAAACTCTAACATAAACGCCTTGGCCAGAGGAGAAAAAGGCCATTCGAAACCTATCTTAAAAGGGTATTCATAGATTACGATGTACCCCTCGGGACACTCGTTTGATCGGATCTGGCCTGGACGGATCAATTCGACCCACGCAGGAATTTTCGCTAACTTTCTAAAGTCCCAGAGGTCCGATGACTCTTGAATAACACTCTCAGGATCCCTCGACATTTCTAAACAAAATTTGCAGAAGTCAGAGAAATCGTACCTTACTTATAGGCGCGTTAATCCTCGAAGAAACCTAACCAAGTCAAAGATTTTTACAAGTTCGGAAGATATCAGATAAAGAATGGCAAGGAAATCACAGCACAAAACTCTTCAGGGGCGAAATAAGGAAATGATCCATCAAAATCCCTATTTAGACCGAAAAATAGGGTTGGATCGAATCCCTGGATGATTTCCGCGCGTCCCCGATCTTTTCGCATACCCTCACAGATCTTTGACACCTGTCCTCGACAGCTGGTAAGCATCATCGTGCGTCAGTATGACGTCATAACTTTTCAACTTCTCGTTCAGTTAAAGGCGAACCGGTCTAGTTCCACGACAACCAGGTAAGTCCCTCAACCCAGGTCACAAGTCTAAGCGTTTGACAAGCAAAATTTAAAACTTAAATTTGACATTCAATTTTCAAATTTTGGGGGCAAACTGTTTGGGCAAAAAATCACGTAGCTCGACCGCGACCAGAACAGGTAAGACGTATGATTAGGGACTATATCTTGTATTAAGATAAGGTCTCGACAAAGACCTAGAACACCATCGTCGTCCCTCATAAAAGATAGGTCGAGAGTTCCTTACGACGCTCGACCATAGCGTCGCCCGATCCGCACGACTATTATATAAGGACGTGCGACCTCAACCAAAGCTAACGTTCACCATGACCGTTTGTTAAGTGTTTAATGCAGGAGTAAAAGTCATTAAGGATCAACGACTATAACCGACGCAATCATTAAATAGCCGGCGACCGTAACGGACGAAGATCATTACTCCGGCGACCGTTTCCAACCGTTAAGGTCATTAAAGGAGCATTTATGGATGAAGCTAAGGACGCGAAGACTATAAATATCAAGCTCAATCAACATTTCAAGACATCGAATATCCGGCGATTAACAACCGAAGCAATATTCAAGAACACCTGAAGTGAAGAACCATTATTCTAAGTATCGCTCTCGACGCACGACAACAGCCCTCGACCAACAGTTCACACTTTGTTTCGTACACGACAAACACCTATTTTTACATTCAAACACTTGTACTTTACATTTCGAAGCATTTCCTTCATCTGTATTGTAATCACGGTACGATCGACACCAGTATCCAAGGACATCTCCCCTGATTGGCGATCATAGTATAGCGACGACACCCACTGTCATCTGCAGGTTTTTTCCTCGATTGAGGTTTTTCCTGCATCATCAAATCCCTTGTTTCTTTATTTGTATCCTCTTCGCACGTCTCATCGAAATATTCTTTCTTTAGTTGTTTAAGTCCACATCGACCTTAAGTTGTCCCTTTGGTGTGATTTTTGGCATTAACACCAGTCACGGTCAGCGTTGGAGCACACCAAAGCATAACAGAATCCTAGAGCAAAACTCTATGCATCTCTGTTTGAAGAACATAAAATATTATCATCTCAAAATTACTCTGACTTAATCCATGAAGTAAACTTTTGAGTGCGGGTCGTTCCAATACCCAAATCACTATTAGGTACTCATAAGTGTTAGTTGCATTCTCTATGCTTTCGACACTTCATGACAGTCTTGAATCACTACTTACTTCCAGGAGTATGACTGACTGTGGAGGTTTGAGTAAATTAATACTCAGGAAGTTGGTTCTAAACATGCAAAACGGAAACACGATAATAAATTAAATGTAAATGGACGCAATCCAGCATATATTATAATCTCCATATAATAATCTCCAAATCAAATACAATTTATTACGTTTTCAATACATCAAACTAACGACTAAAACATTCAAGGTATATTGATAATTCTAACACCTATGGCTTCAGTATCATACTCATGTTTGGGTCGAGTTAACGCTTTCGTGAAAGGATCCGTCGAATTCTCTTCAGTCGGCACTCTACTCACCACGCTTAAAGCAAATGAGACATCAGGTCTAGTACATGTCATAGCATACATGATCGATCCTATAGCAGATGCATATGGAATTCGACTCATTCTGTCCAATTCTTTGCTAGTGCTGGGACATTGATCTTTGCTCAATCTTATGCCATGTTGCATGGGCAAAAACCCTTTCTTGGATTTACTCATATTGAATTTATTCAATATCTTATCCAAGAATGTACTTTGGCTAAGTCCAATTAAACGCTTGGTTCTATCTGGATAAATTCTTATTCCAAGTATGTATGCTGCATTTCCCAAATCTTTCATAGCGAAACATTTCCCGAGCCAGACCTTTACATCTTGCAACATCGGTATATTGTTTCCTATGAGTAGTATGTAATCAACATACAAGACTAGAAATACAACATTACTCCCACTAGCCTTAACATATACGCAGGACTCATCTTCGCTTCAAGAAAATCCAATCTCCTTGACCTTTTCATGAAAACAAAGATTCCAGCTACGAGACGCTTGTTTAAGTCCATACATCGATCTTTCAAGGTTACACACTTTATCTGGATACTCGGTATGTACAAAACCTTCAGGTTGTTCCATATACACATCCTCATCAAGTTTCCCATTGAGGAAAGCGGTTTTTACATCCATTTTCCATACTTAATAGTCATTAAATGCAGCTATGGCAAGCAATATCCTGATAGACTTAATCTTTGCCACTGATGAGAAGGTTTCATCATAATCAATTCCTTGAGTTTGAGTGTAACCTTTTGCAACCAGTCTAGCCTTGAATGTGTGCACATTCCCATCCACTTACACCCAACTGTCTTGCGACCTGGTGTGTGATCAACCAATTTCCAAACTTGGTTATCGTACATAGATTGAATCTCGCTTTCCATGGCCTCTTTCCATTTGGCAGCCTCAGGGCCTGCCATCGCTTCCTCGTAGTTGGATTGTTCATCCGTACTATCAAATGTTTTATCATTGACTAGTGTGTCTCCTTCCTTTGTAATACGAAAACCATAATAAAACTCAGGAGGTTGACTAACTCTACTAATTCTGCGAAGAGGTGGTGGAGGTATGTTAGTTTCCTCAACAGGTGGTTCAACCTCATGTTGAGGGCTAGTGTCAACTATAGGTTCATCATTGGTTGTTTCTTGAATTTCTTCAAGATCAATGCTGCTCCCACTATCCCTTTTGGAAATGAGCTCCCTTTCTTGGAAGACTCCCCTTCTAGCTACAAACACTTTGTTCTCCGAAGGTTTGTAAATTATATATCCAAAGGATTTGTGGGATAACCAATGAACCGACACTTCTATGCTCTAGGTTCTAGCTTGTCGTTAGTTTCGCGCCGAACGAAGACTTCACAACCCCAGACCTTTATATGTGCCAACGAGGGACGAGTCCCAGTCCACATTTCAGAGGGTGTCTTTGCAACCTTCTTAGTTGGAACGAGGTTTAAGATATGAGCTTCAGTTTCTAAGGCATAGCCCCAGAACAATATTGGAAGTGTAGCACGACTCATCATGGACCGAACCATATCAAGTAGCGTTCAATTTCTTCTCTCAGCAACACCATTGATTTGTGGTGTTCTGGGAGGAGATAATTGCGAAACTATTCCACAAACCCTTAGATAGTCGTAGAATTCATGACTCAAGTATTCTCCACCCCTGTCGGATCGGAGCATCTTGATCTTCTTGCCCAGTTGGTTTTCTACTTCGTTTTTGAATCCTTTGAACACTTCAAAGGTGTTCGATTTGTTTTTCATCAGATAGATAAATCCATATCTACTGAAATCGTTAGTAAAGGTAACAAAGTATCTTTCACCGTTTCTTGTGGCAGATCTGAATGGTCGACATACATTTGTGTGGATTAAGTCCAACAGATCCTTACCCCTTTCCATTTTTCCTTTGAAAGGTGCTTTCGTCATCTTGCCAAGTAAACAAGACTCGCATACTTCATCAGACTTTAAGTCAAATGGTTCCAAGACCCCGTCCGATTGGAGCTTGGCGATGCGTTTCTTGTTTATGTAGCCAAGACGATGATGCCATAACGATGATTTATCCAATTCACTATTGGAGGAACCAACATTTAGAGTTAAGTTATTATTATTTCTACCAACACAAATCACACTTTCATACACACCATTACAAGGAGAGGCTTTAAAATAAAAACAACCATGTTTATAAACCAAAATGCAACCATCATTATTATCAAATTGAAATTCAAAACCATCCTTGTACAATACATGAAAAGAAATAATGTTTCGAGCCATTTCTGGCAAGTAGAAACAATCAAATAACTTTATTGAAAAATCACTACTAAGCACGAGCTCAAAATCTCCAATCTTGGTAACAGCGGCAGTCATCCTGTTTCCCATGATCAGATTCAGCTCCCCATACTTCAACGTCCTACTTCCCTTTAGTCCCTGAAAATTAGAGCAAATGTGAGTACCACATCCCGTATCAAGGACCCAAGAGTTAGAAATCGAAGTACTATGGAGTTCAATTGTAAAAATACCTGAGGTGCCACACCCTTTGACCTTGTTCATTTTCAAGTCCTCCAGATATTTTGGGCAGCTTCTCTTCCAATGGCCCTTTCCTTGCCAGTAAAAGCATATGGCCTCTTTAGGGTCACTTATGGGTGGTATGTCAGAAGAATCAGCTTTTCTCTTAAGGCATTGGTTGCGTGGAACAACTTTAGCCTTTCCCTTCCCTTTGGGATGAGAAACTTTCTTCTTCTTATAGCCACCTTCCCTAATGGCCAGGACGGGAGCAGTTGAGTGACCACTTAGGGTCTTACCCATACTTGCTTCAGCAGATCTCAACATGCCATGGAGCTCCATCAAGGTCTTGTCCATATTATTCATATTGAAGTTCACTATGAACTGTTTATATGCCCCACTCAGAGAGTTTAGCACCATGTCAATGGCAAGCTCTCTTGGGAAATCGACACCTAGATTGACTAACCTGTCAATGTACGCTTTCATCTTTTGCACATGCGCACATACAGGGGCACCGTCCTGTTGCTTACATTCCTGCTGCTCATTTAGTTCAAACGCCCCCATGTTCTCGAAACTCTTTTGAAGTTCCGGGGACATGGACGCCAACATGAGACACGCGACTTTTGTGGATTCCGTGAATTGCTTATTGTCTGTTACTGCTTCAGGGCTTGCATCATCATTAAGTATAGGAAGATCCTCGTCAAGCAAATACTCTTTGTCTTCGTACCTCAAGGCAATTCTCAAGGCACGAATCCAATCCAAGTAGTTTGACCCAGTTAGCTTATCTTTACTTAGGATAGAGAGTAACGTAAGGTTGGATGTTGAGTGAGAAGGAGGAGGAGGAGGATTATTTTCAGCCATATGTAGATATAGATTTTTCGTTAGTTTGATATTTAACCCTTAAAATAATTTTCCAAAAATATTTAACAAGGCTAGGATCCATATTTTATCTTATGATGTGAAAAGGGATGCCGTAATCACATCACAAGGTTATTTTAGGTAAACAAATGCTATTTGTTAATTTCATTCACTATGAAACTCCTAGGCCCTTTGAGATTCATTGACTTATGTCAATGGCATGTTAATCTCGATTATGCTTATCTTCCTTTTGTGACTGGGATGCCGAGGATCACAAACAAGATAGTGAAACGACCATGGAAAAACACATGGACCCCTCGGCTCAAGTACGCTTGAGAATCACGAGCGTCACATCATTTTCAACTATAGTTTCACATTAACGTGGCGCAAATCGCACACGCTCTATTAACAAATTATAAGATTATGTGTGTTCTTCATCATGGGTAGCATACGACTTTCACATTTCTTAGTATATCTAAAACGGGATTTTCGTTTTATACTTCATAGTTAATACTTTTAACTTGTCACATTGACCTATCAAACCTTTTCGGTAATTCCACTAGTCCACACAAGAGGCGGTGAGTTTGGTAACGCATGGAGTTTTAAAAACCCTTGACTCATTCGGTAACCATATTATAGGTAACCTCCTTAAACCCCCTTAGAGCATTTATAGTGAGTACGCCTAGTCTCGGTTTGACTATCAATGTATTATTTAATCATATATATATAATTGAGGTCTAATATATATAAAAAAATTGAATGGAATTTTAAACAATTTTAAAATTATGATTATCCAATTAATTCTAATTAACCATGTGAGCACATATTTAACAATTAATATAATTGTTTCCATATTTGATTCCAATTAAACATGTGAGGACACATGCTAATAATTAATGTGAATATTTGACATATAAATTATATTCACTATATAAATAATGTCAATGTATATCTTACAATATTTATTCAAACTTGAAAATATTTGCTTATTGTAAGAATGTGTTTAAGATTATCTTATTCAATTCAAGATTATCCATTCGACATTTGCCATAGCTTATTATTGATGTGTTTTCTTAGGCAAGTTAGGAAACTAGCCATACATAATTAGGATTATCTATTCAATTTTTCCAAAGCTTATTATTGATGTGTTTTTCCTTAGGCAAGTTAGGAAACTAGCCATACATAATTATGGTGTAACATGCAAAAATAAAACGACTACTATGCCATACACAATTATGGTATAACATGCATAAAAACGACTACTACCCTATACCCTTTAGGGATACCAATAAAACTTTAATCGCTAAAGATAGAAACTTTTTCATGCAAGCAAGAATTTTTCCAGTTTCCAAAATTATAGATTTTGAGTTTATGACCATGAAACCCTAACTTAGGGATTAAGCAATTCAATGGCCACAAACTTACTGCACTATGTCAAAAATAAAACAGGTGCCTTCTGGATCTCAAACGATTAATCCAACCGTCCATAAGGTAAAACAGAATGTCGTGAAACTACTGTCCATAAAACGTGACGATCCGACGGTCCAAACTCCAGGAATAGATAAAACGGCTTGTTGCTTTTTCCAGAAAACTCAATACGAATTTTAAGCTATTGAGCTAAAATCTAAGAACTTTGGCTCTGATACCACTGAAAGGTTTTTGTTAAACCGTACTACCACATGATATAGGCAACGGAAGCATATTTAGAATTGAATCATCCATGGCAATACAAACAAACAACTTATAAAGATGCATACGTTCTAGATGATTAACTACAATAGAAAGAATCAAGAACACTTACTTGTTTCATGTGATTGTCGAAAACACAAAGATGAATTAACCTTGTTCTTGCTTCTTAGATGTCAAGGATCAATAGTGCGAATCCCTCTAGTGGCTCACACTTAAGAAAACCAAACCAACAATCAAGATTGAAGCTTTAAACCCTAAACCCTTATTTAGGGTTTACGATTTTGGTAAGGAGGAGAGGGGAGGTTACGGCCTCAATAGAGAGAGAGAGAGATTGATCAAAAAACTCGTTAGGGTTTGATCCCTAGTAGTTTATTTATAATCCCCTTATTTACACCTAGCCCCCTTGAAACGATAAGCTTGTTAAAAAACTCTTTTAACCAATTATCATTTAGTCCCTATAATTAATCCAATTAATTATATTGTAGCTTATAATTAATTTATCATCAAATGACAAATTAATAAACTAACTACTTTAACTCCCTTTCATTCTTCTGATTGTTATTTGGGTCTTAAGGGCAACCCAAAAGGACCCTGCTATTATTAGAAATATTACCAATAGTTAATGACTCTGGACATTATGTCCAACAATAATCACCAGGATGTAGGTCTTGAACTGCTTCAAGTGTAGCAGGCTGGTTTCTTGGAGGAAGTGGGGGAGGATTCGCCGTGGGTTGAACAAATTTTGGTTCTGAGGAGTTCAGAAGTTGATTGTCGGTTGTAGCAGATGACGAATCATTAGGAGCGATCTCTGTGTTAGTGATTGATTCCTCCAGGGGGACAGTAGTACCAGATGAATTTGATGATGACGGTTGAGCTGTCTCCACAGTGATAGATGGCGTGCTTGTAGAAGGCGGTGGACCGGATAGGTTCGACAAGTCCTCTTTACGAGCAGCTTCTAGACGAGGTTGTGCTGAGATAGTAGGGGAAACATTAAAGATGTCATCATAAAAGAATTTAAACAATAAATCTAAATCAGAAGAGTCAGCATTCGATGAAGATGCATGATTTGGATTTACTGTCGCTTGTGCAGATCCCGAACTTGGAGGTCCGGAGGCTAGCACGCCAGTTAAACCGGGTTCTGAACTGTTTTGTTCAGAGACCAAATCTACGGCTTCGTCGAATGTCACGTTTATGCTTTCAACAACGGATTTGGTCTGTTTGTTGTAAACGCGATACGCCTTAGCCTGCATGGAGTATCCGATGAAGACTCCTTTGTCCGCCTTGGGGCTGAATTTGCCGAGATCATCTTTGTCATTCAGAATATAGCACGTGCATCCAAACGCATGAAAGTAGTTGATGTCCGGAACATGATTGTTCATGATCTCGTACGGCGTCTTGTTGAACCGCTTGTTAAGGATGGAGGGGTTTTGCGTATAACAAGCCATAGACACCGCTTCGGCCCATAGTAATAGCGGAAGATTGGATTGGGAAAGCATGGTGCGAGCTGCTTCGACCAGGGTACGGTTGCGTCATTCCACCACTCCGTTTTGCTGAGGAGTGCGTGCGGCAAAAAAAGTGTGCGAGATGCCAACTGACGTCTGATAGACCCAGATTTCACAGATAACAATATAATAATGGATATGAACACGAACAATTAATAATTTCAACTTGTCATCTCTCTCGTATTCATTCAATGATCGTTCAGAGAATATTACAATGAAAGTAAAGGAACGATTAACCTAATTCTAGGTTAAGGAACGCCTTAAATACCTAGGCTTTAAACACTAAGGCCCATGGCCCATCAAGCTAAACTAAGCCCAATTAATGTAATAAAAGGCTTTTACAAGAATAATAAATCTAATTAAGCTCTCTATAATTATTTATATATCTTTCAAATATGTAGGATATTTATTATCCTAACAATCTCCCCCTAAAGATAAATAAATAAAAATCGGTCTTGAAACCTTCAAATGTTGATCTTCTCTTCTTCTTGAATCTTTGAAATGCAATGATGTTGCTTGTCTTCATGTCATTTCAGCGCTCCCCCTTGAATAAAGCTCTTGGTCTTCAAATCTTCAACGAATCTGTCTTTGAACCGCGAGTTGAATTTGCTTTCAGCTTCAGCTTTAAGAACTTTGTAGAATCGAAATGCTTGATGGAGGAAATACTGAATTGTAGTGAACACCACTTGATAAACGATGAGAAGAGTTGATCACTTGTAAGCCCTTTGAAGTCTTATCGGATTTCGGAACTTTGACCGTTACTCCCCCTTGGCTTTTGCATGGGGACTTCTTTACTCCCCCTCGGCTATTGCTAACTCCCCCTCAACTTTGTTGGTGCAAGTGTACCCAGCTTTAATATTGTGATATATTTTTGGTACACATAAAATCACATCTCCATATTTATTTTGATGATTACAAAACACACCGCATTATTTGTTATCTAATATTTTATCTGAGTGTGCAGCTATTTAATTATCTCGATAAATTTTATCTGAAGAATCCAAGTCTGAAGATTTGCGTCATTTTATTTTAAAATGATAAACACCCTATAATAATATACCACTTGGATTTTTCTAATACTGTCTTTTTAAATAAACCAAGTAACATCTTATCATCTTGCTGGATTGTGAAAGTTTTGTTTCTAGAAGACCTGCGCATGCGTACTGCTTCCTGCACCTTTTATCTGGGCGGTATACCGCGGTGTAAAGCCGGTATACCGCGGCGGCTTGATGTTACATCTCTGACTGATTGGAAGTGCTTATGTCTGGGCGGTATACCGCGGTGTTTAGCCGGTATACCGCGGGTACCATTTCCGTTGGTTTTTGCAGGGTTGACTTTCTCACTGCAGCGTACCTTTTCCTCTGCACGGTATACCGCGAGACTTAGCCGGTATACCGCGAAATGCCATGGACTGTTGCTCATCCAGTATAAATATCTTGCAACCTCCAGCATTCAAGACCACGAATTTACATTAACTCCTCTGCATTTGATAAAGACTCTGCAGCTTCTTCTCTTGATATTTAAACTGTTAAAATTATAAAACTCGTTTTTGAGTAAGAAATCTTGAGTTGATAGCAGATTAAAATCTCTCGATTAGTTGAATCAGCAACACAACTCAAGTGATCAAACTCTCTAAAAATATCCAAGTGATAAACCTTATTCAAGAGTGATTATTCATATTAAAATTATACCCTCTTGTAAGTGTTTGAATAGAGTGAGTGATCCACATAAATCTCTCAAAGTAGAGTGTTTCGCGTTTGCTGTACTAAGGTTTGTGTTCTACCGTAAAGAACACGTTTTCGTATTGGATCTCCGAGAAGTGTTATTTTCTCGAGGTGGACTAGCCAACTTTGTGTTTGGTGAACCACTTTAAAAATATCGTTGTCAAGTATTTTCTTTCCCTTATCTATTTACATTTCCGCTGTGCATTTAATTATATCTGTTATATAATTGTTGTATATTTATTCTTTTATACTCTGTTGTATTTGTTCTGTATTTTATTCCGTATTTATTTGTAAAAGAATTTTTGAAAGTAAAAGATTTTAAATACAACCTTACCCCCCCCCCCCCTTAGGTTGTCTAACATTTGGTATCAGAGCAGGTCTTTCAAAAATTTCTGCATAAATTTCTTCTATTCCTTTAAATGGCTCAACAAACTAATATTGTGTTTTCAAAACCTCCCTTGATAGATACTGAAAAGTTTGGCATTTGGGCCGAGCTATTTGAATGTCACGTGCGTGGCAAAAATCAAAAGATTTGGAATATTATAGAAAAAGGGAATTTTAAACCCACCATTGTGAAAGATGATGTTTATATTGATAAACCTATAGATGAATGGACTACTTCTGATGAAACTCATTTTTGTTTAAACTTTGAAGCTAAGAATATATTATATGCTGCTTTAACAACTGATGAAATTGAAAGAGTATATACATATAAAACTGCAAATCAAATATGGGAAAGTTTAAATAATACTCATCGTGGAAACACGGAAGTTAAATCTAGTAAAGTAAATATTTTAGTTCACGATTATGAACTGTTCGAAATGAAACAAGATGAGTCAATTGACTCAATGTTTAAAAGATTTAACCTTATTGTGACTACTTTGAAAGGTTTGGATCGCACTTATCCTAACGAGGACTATATAAGGAAAATCCTACGAGCCCTTCCTTCGGAGTGGATGCAAAAGATAACATCTTTAGAAGACTCCCGTGACCTTTCCATAATGAAGATAGATGACTTGATCGGTAATCTTAAAGTGCATGAAATTGCACTTAAAAGAAACAAAGATCGGGAGCAAGTCAAGAAGAAGTCAATCGCTCTCAATGCCTCAACACCAAAAGTCGAGAAGAAAAAGGAGAAAGCTAGCTCCTCGAAAGATCCATCCGAAACTCTCGATGAAGTCGCCATGTTGGTAAGAAACTTTTCCAAATTTCTTAATAATAATAATAAATTTTCTAACAATGGCAGATTTCAAAGAAACGGTAACTACCGTCGTGGTGGTGAAAATCGAAGTCGTAAGTTCCATAAACGAGACGAAAAAGTTAAGAAAAATGGCGACTCGAGTGAAGACGATAAAGCTAAGCCAAAGAGAGGCTTTTGCTACTCATGTGGTGACAAAGACCACTACGCCAATGAATGTCCGAAAAAGAACAAGTTCCAAAAGAAGAAGGAGAAAGCCTTCATTGGAGGCGCGTGGAGCGAGAGTGAAGAAGAAGATGACTATCAAGCCATTTGTCTTATGGCCGAAAGCGACGACGAGGTAAAATCTTCTTACTCGGATTACGATAGTGATTATGAAAGTGATAATGAAAATAATCTTGAAGAATTATATGAATCTTTTCATAAAATGGCCGCTCTTGCAAATCGTTACCAAGATGAGAATGCTATGTTAAAAGAAACTGTAAATGCATGTAAAAAGGAAATAAATAATGTTAAACAAAAATCTGAAAATGATATGGATATAATTGCTAAATTAGAAACTAAATTAGGAGAAAAAGATTTTTGTAAATCTTGTGATGCTTTAAATAAAGAAATTGCATGCTTAAATAAAAAATCACATGAAAATATTATTTGTACAAAATGTGATATACTTGAGAATGAGATTACATGTTTAAAGGCTAAATGTGCTTCATATGAAAAAGATAACATGCTAGCTAAAGCCTTTGAAAGTAGTAATAAAAAGGTTCTTAACATGCTTAATATGCCTAACCGTATAAAATGTAGAAAAGGTATTGGTTCCGATACATGCAAAGATAAATGTTCTTGTAAACCCATCAAAAGACTTTATGAATCACCTAAAGTTAATACAAGAAATCAATATGTGCAAAAACATCCGTATGTGCGTAAAATAAATAATGTAAATACGAGAAAACCGTATGCTCGCATGTACCATGATAAATATTCTAAACCTAATAATAATGCGAATGTAAATGCTTGTTTTTATGTGTATGATAAATATAATCGCAAAATTAAAATGGTAAATAAATGGATTCCAAAAGGAATGTTTAGTAATGATAATCCCGGTGGTATGCGTTTATGGTTTTAAATGTGTTATGTATATATGTTATATATATATATAGTTTAAATATAATTTGTTGTATATATTATATATATAAGTAATATATATTACTATGTACTGTTTGTTTATATATATATACGTATTACATATATATATATATATGGTGTCTGTTTAATATGATATATATATATATATATTTGTGTTTGATGTATTATATATTAAAGTTGTTTAATATATTATATATATTTTGTCTTACTTGATATGTGTTATATATATATATTAATATGGTTTGATGTATTATATATATATATTAATATTGTGTAATGTATTATATATATATATATATATTCTGTTTGACTTTATATATATGCATGTTGGTTGACATTGAAACTAATTGTCAAGGACCCACGAGAAATGGGGACCATAAAAGTTACATCTTCATTATTGTAGATTGACCTTGATATGGACTGGATACTCGATAGTGGTTGCACACGTCACATGACCGGAAACAATAATCTCTTTTCATCATATAAGTCATGTGATGGTGGACAGGTAATTTTTGGAGGAAACTCCAAAGGAAATATAATTGGTAGAGGTACAGTTTCTTGCAATAATGTTCAATTTCTTAATGTTAATCATGTTGACAATCTACATTTTAATTTGTTAAGTGTTCGCCAATTGTGTAAAAATGGTATAACTGTTGTCTTCGAAGAAGACTCATGCAAAATCATAAAAAATGGCAAAGTTCTTTTAAATGGCTTTGTAAAAGGAAATTTATATATTTGTAAAACTGTTGTATCTGAAAATGTATGCTTATCTTCCATTAATGATGTTTCTACTTTATGGCATAGGCGTTTAGGTCACGCTAATCTAAGATTAATGCAAAACTTAAAAAATAAGGAGCTTGTGAGTGACCTGCCAAAATTAAAGTTTGATAATCATTTTTGTGATGCTTGTCGTGTCGGCAAACAACATCACGTTTCTCATAAATCAAAAAATGTTATTTCTACTCAAAGAGTTTTAGAACTTTTACATATGGATCTTTTTGGCCCGATGGCTATTCAAAGTTTTGGAGGAAATTTTTATACTTTGGTTATTGTGGATGATTATTCCCGTTATACTTGGACTTTATTTTTAAGACATAAAAATGAGGCTTTCGAAAAGTTTAAAATTTTAGGAAAAAGAATTCAAAACCAACAAGGTTGTACGATTGTTTCCATACGTACGGACCATGGACGAGAATTCGATAATGAAGTACAATTTGGTGCCTTTTGTGATAAACATGGTATAACTCATAACTTTTCGGCTCCTCGAACTCCTCAGTCAAACGGGGTTGTTGAAAGGAAAAATCGAACGTTGCTAGAAATGAGTAGAACTATGCTAAACGAACATCAAGTTCCCCAAAAGTTTTGGTGTGATGCCGTTGCTACCGCGACCTATGTGCTTAACCGTGTCCTAATTAGAGGTATCCTAAATAAGACACCCTATGAACTTTACCGAGGTAGAAAACCTTCCCTAGCTCACCTAAAAGTTTTTGGTTGTAAATGTTTCATTTTAAACACCAAATCCTACTTAACCAAATTTGACCCTAAAGCCTATGAAGGAGTGTTCCTAGGTTACTCTTGGAATAGCAAAGCCTATAGAATCCTAAATAAGGAGACCATGGTAGTAGAAGAATCCTTAAATGTTAGCTTTGACGAGAGTCCTCCCAAACCTAGTGCACCCTTAGCAAATGACAATATCCGTGAAGGAGACGTTTTAGCACAACAACTTAGCAACTTGGATTTAAGTACCCAACCTTCCACAAATAATATTGAATCTAGTGATGCCCCTCCGTGCTTTATTCCACAAGGTATAGATGATCCTAACCTTAGAACCGCTCGAGGCCATCCCGTAGATCAAATTATAGGTGACCTAAACCAAAGGACAACTAGATCACAAATCCATACCCATTGTGCTTTCCATGCCTTTATCTCAACCATAGAACCTAAAACCATAGATGAAGCTTTAGGTGATGAGGATTGGATATTGGCCATGCAAGAAGAGTTAAACCAATTTACTAGGAATGATGTGTGGGACTTAGTGCCTAGCCCTAGTAGTCAAACCATTATTGGCACAAGATGGGTCTTCCGTAATAAGGTAGACGAGAACGGTGGAGTCACACGAAACAAGGCACGTTTAGTTGCCAAGGGGTACAGTCAACAAGAAGGTATAGATTATGACGAAACCTTTGCACCAGTTGCAAGGTTGGAGTCTATTCGAATGCTTCTCGCTTTTGCAAATGCTAAAGATTTTAAATTATTTCAAATGGATGTTAAAAGTGCTTTCTTAAATGGTATTATAAATGAGGAGGTATACGTTTCTCAACCTCCCGGTTTTGAAAGTTTTGAAAACCCGACACATGTTTATAAATTAAAAAAAGCGCTTTATGGTTTAAAGCAAGCTCCGCGTGCGTGGTATGATAGATTAAAAACCTTTTTAATTGTTAGTGGTTATATTATGGGTAAAATAGATAATACTTTATTTGTGAAATATGTTCAAAATGATATTGTGGTTGTGCAAGTATATGTTGATGATATTATTTTTGGTTCCACTAATGAAAAACTGTGTAATGAATTTTCTGCGAAAATGACAAGCGAGTTTGAAATGAGCATGATGGGAGAGTTAAAATACTTCTTAGGATTGCAAATCAAACAATGTGAAACTGGTATTTTTATTAGTCAATCTAAATATTGTAAAGATATGTTGAAAAAGTTTAACTTTGAAAATGTCAAACCCGTTGAAACTCCAATGACCACAAACTTACAATTATCTCGTGACGAGGAGGGAAACGATTTTAATGAAAAGATTTATCGTGGTATGATTGGTAGTTTATTATATTTAACTGCTAGTAGACCTGATATTATGTTTAGTGTATGTTTATGTGCTCGTTTTCAATCTTCACCTAAACAATCTCACTATGAAGCTGTCAAGCGTATTTTTCGATATTTACGAGGTACTACTAATCTTGGCTTATGGTACGCAAAGAAACCCGAGTTAGAAGTAACGTGTTTCGCCGATTCCGATCTTGGTGGATCTATTGTTGACCGAAAAAGTACTAGTGGGGTATGTGCCTTTATAGGTCTCTCACTTGTGTCTTGGTTCTCTAAGAAACAACAATCCGTAGCTTTGTCTACAACCGAAGCGGAATATGTAGCCGCCGCAAGAGCATGTGCTCAAGTCCTTTGGATGAAACACACACTTACCGATTTTGAGGTACACCTAACCAAAATTCCAATTATGTGTGATAACTCAAGTGCCATAAATCTAAGTAAAAATCCTGTTTTACACTCTCGTACAAAACATATTGAATTGAGACATCACTTTTTACGAGATAATGTTCAAAAAGGCAAAATCGTGCTTGAAAAGGTTGATTCGGAAGATAATTTGGCCGATATTTTCACAAAAGCCCTTAACAAAAAAGCGTTCTTTAAATTAAGGCTTGGTTTAGGCATGCTTGAGTATAACCCTTGATAAATACTAACTCTCAAATATTTCATCTTTTGAGGGGGAGCATCTTTCGAGGGGGAGCATAAGCGATTTTCTTAAACCCTTTTTGCTTCGACAAAAGGGGGAGAGAAACCGAGTATGCTCTCGTGTTTAGCGTTGTGTTTGTCATCATCAAAAAGGGGGAGATTGTTGGTGCAAGTGTACCCAGCTTTAATATTGTGATATATTTTTGGTACACATAAAATCACATCTCCATATTTATTTTGATGATTACAAAACACACCGCATTATTTGTTATCTAATATTTTATCTGAGTGTGCAGCTATTTAATTATCTCGATAAATTTTATCTGAAGAATCCAAGTCTGAAGATTTGCGTCATTTTATTTTAAAATGATAAACACCCTATAATAATATACCACTTGGATTTTTCTAATACTGTCTTTTTAAATAAACCAAGTAACATCTTATCATCTTGCTGGATTGTGAAAGTTTTGTTTCTAGAAGACCTGCGCATGCGTACTGCTTCCTGCACCTTTTATCTGGGCGGTATACCGCGGTGTAAAGCCGGTATACCGCGGCGGCTTGATGTTACATCTCTGACTGATTGGAAGTGCTTATGTCTGGGCGGTATACCGCGGTGTTTAGCCGGTATACCGCGGGTACCATTTCCGTTGGTTTTTGCAGGGTTGACTTTCTCACTGCAGCGTACCTTTTCCTCTGCACGGTATACCGCGAGACTTAGCCGGTATACCGCGAAATGCCATGGACTGTTGCTCATCCAGTATAAATATCTTGCAACCTCCAGCATTCAAGACCACGAATTTACATTAACTCCTCTGCATTTGATAAAGACTCTGCAGCTTCTTCTCTTGATATTTAAACTGTTAAAATTATAAAACTCGTTTTTGAGTAAGAAATCTTGAGTTGATAGCAGATTAAAATCTCTCGATTAGTTGAATCAGCAACACAACTCAAGTGATCAAACTCTCTAAAAATATCCAAGTGATAAACCTTATTCAAGAGTGATTATTCATATTAAAATTATACCCTCTTGTAAGTGTTTGAATAGAGTGAGTGATCCACATAAATCTCTCAAAGTAGAGTGTTTCGCGTTTGCTGTACTAAGGTTTGTGTTCTACCGTAAAGAACACGTTTTCGTATTGGATCTCCGAGAAGTGTTATTTTCTCGAGGTGGACTAGCCAACTTTGTGTTTGGTGAACCACTTTAAAAATATCGTTGTCAAGTATTTTCTTTCCCTTATCTATTTACATTTCCGCTGTGCATTTAATTATATCTGTTATATAATTGTTGTATATTTATTCTTTTATACTCTGTTGTATTTGTTCTGTATTTTATTCCGTATTTATTTGTAAAAGAATTTTTGAAAGTAAAAGATTTTAAATACAACCTTACCCCCCCCCCCCCCTTAGGTTGTCTAACAAACTTGATATGCGGTGTCTTTGAATCTGTACCCTTTCTCCCCCTCATGATGAGTAGGAGCATCTGGAGCATCATGCATGTTCAAAGACAAAAATAACGAGTAGCAAAAGAATCCAGATAAAACATTAAGTAACCAGAAATGGGGTAATCATCTAACACAGAAACACAAAAGTAACTGTTATCACAACAATTTTAAAAAAAATTGTGTGGCCTATGTTCAGATTTGGCAAAATGGGAATCTCTGATAGGACTTCCAGTTATCACTAAAGAAAATTAAAAATTTAACTTCTCAAATTGTTCTGGCGATATCACGAATATATGCAATGGGAATCACAAAGACTCGTGCATGTGTGAAAGAAATAAGTTATATCAATTAGGCTCAAAAATTGATTTAACCTGGGACGCAAGTTAAAATCACTAGACACAGTGAATAGAATATGAAGTTCGGAGACCGGAGTTGATGTCTTCCTGTTTCAATATCTAAGACCTCCGAGTGAGGAATAGATAGATTATGTGATAAGTCTCCGTGAATATATGAAACAAGCATCTGTTGTGAGATACCTGAGTGGCTGGGTGGGGTGACACGAGTTATCAACACTGGGTCCATGTCTGTTTCAATACTCATCTCCAAAGAACGAGAATGAATAGATTGTGTGGTTACCCGGATAACTGACTCGGTTTGGTAAGGACCAATAATTCTTTTAAGTCCTGTCACACCTCACCATATTCTTTTCTCTCCAAACTCATCTATCAATCTAGACCCCTCACTGTAGTCTATAAGGGATGTGTTTCTTGGGTAGGTCCTTCCGGTTCTGGATTGACCATAGAAACAATGTAAGTTCTAACACTTCTTTTATGCAACGAGTAGAACAGTTAAGTACACAGTGAAGTACGAGTTCTAAACTGAGGTGTTTAGAAGTCAAAAACATTTAAGTCTGAGTCCTGATCTGAGATAATCAGAGGTCGTAACATTTAAAAACGAGTTCTGAACTGAATTATTCAGAAGTCATGGTTTGAAATAACGGAATTTCAATGAGACAAAACCAAGCGCAAAACAGATAGACTCAGTAAGCACAGTATTTGCAAAAAACGAGACAATGATCAGAAAGTTTAATTGTGAAGAACAAGTCACAATTAATATATCATATAAGAATGGAATCATTTGCAAGAAATAGGGAACTTTGAAAAACAACTGGGAATTCAAACGAGTGTATTTCCATCGAAAAATCAACAAATAGGAGAGACATGGAAATAACTAAGTCAAGAAAATGACATGTGGCAATCATGGAAGTTAAAATTGGAAAATAACAAACACAAGTTAGTTATTCAGAATTAATTACCACAGTCTTTGAATTCAGTTGAAGTTCACTTACCTTACATGAGATAGTACTCCCCCTCAAAATTTGCATAACCTTTGAATGCAGTCATGTGAAATGGATAATGGGAATTAAAACCGCACATGATATTCCTGCAAAACAGATTAGAAGGATTTTGGTATCCATCTTGGGATGGATCCTTGTCGGTTAGATGCCCTATGACTGTGAGGATTGGGGATACTATAAGTACCATACCAATACATAGAATGGTCTTTCTTCACAAAATCATTTGTAACACAATAAGAGCAACACAGCTTCTGTGTAGATAAGCTGATCTGTTTATTAACAGAGTAAACTCGATCAGTCTTCACAAAAGGTTTAGCGTGTAAAGTTGTGTTGTTCTTGTCACTTTTAACAGAGACAGGTGACTTTGGAGCCGGAGTGGTTCCCTTAACTCTCCACTCCATTTTTACTTTCTTGAAAGATGGATTATCTTTATTGTCAACACGAGAATTATAGAAAATATTGGAAGGTCGAATCTGATCTTTTGAAAAATTCTTTGATTTGACAAAATTCTTTGAAGAACAAATTGTCAAAAATGAACTTGAAGCATAAGAAGGTTGAACACCTTTGATCTTGATTTCTAAGGCATTTCGTTCTCCGAGAATTAAATCAAATTTCTTTTGTAAATTAGATTTGACCAATTGTTCCTTCAAAATCTCGGTTGCTAATCCAGATAATCTCTGAGTAAGTTTAGAAATCTCAGTTTGAAAGATCTTTCTCTCCTTTTGAAAATCATCTTTCAAGCATTTAGCCCTAAAACCTTCAACTTTTCCCTTTTCAGTCTCTTTGATTAGAACGTCTAATTCGTTTTCCAAATCGGATATTTTCAAAGAAAGTTCTCCATTCGTTTTAGAAAAAGATTTGCGTTCAGTTTCAAACTTTTCTCTTTCTAAAATCAAAACTTTTTCAAAGTCGGAGATTTGTGTTGAAAGTTTTAAACACATAAGCTCAAGTCTCTTTTTCTCTTCAAGAGAGGTGGATGAAAAACCAGATTCTTTTGAATAAGCAATTCTCTTTCCTTTTCAAAACTTACATTTTCCTTTTCAAAAAGCTTTTCAAGAGAGGATAATTTACTTTTAAGTTCAACGTTTTCAAGGTTTAGGAGTTTACCTTTCTCTTCTTCTTCAGCCAGCTTCTCAGAACTAATCCAGATTTTAGATTTCAGCTCCTTTAGTTCTTTGATGTACTTGTTGCACAAATCATCTGATTGATGGATATTCTTTTCATAAAGTCTTTGATGTGCTTTCTTTTCAAGTGCCTTTATCTCGTCTGGTGATGGCAATTCAGAAAGCTTCCTTTTCAGCTTAGAGTTTTCAGATACTAAGATCTTCGCCTTTTCTTCAAATTTAAGAAGTTTCTCAGAACCATCAGATATTTGCACTTTCAGTTCCTCCAGTTCTTTGACTTTCTTGCTGATAAATTCATCTGCTGCCTTGATATTGAATTCATACATTTCTTTATCGGCTTTACATTGATAATGGTCACAGCAATACGGCATTGTTACCTGAAAAATTATGATCGTTAATCGGTGTTAATTTGAAGAATAAAAACTTGCGGAAGAAAAAATCAAAAATTAAATCTGAAAAAATATCTAAAAATAAATTCGTTTCAAAAAATTTAAGATCTGATTATTATCGAATTCGAACGAACGAGATCACCATTCGAGAGTCAAATCTGCAAAATAACCAAACCAAGTAAGATTAAGCACGACGAAAAATAAATCACTAAAAATGATAAGCGTCGCGAGCAAGATCAAATCGTCGCAAAAAAATCTCAAGCGTCACAAAAAAAAGTTGCAAAACGATCGTTAAGAAAAATCTCAATCACGAGACGTGCGGTAACTCAGGTACCGTTCAAAATTTGTCAACCAAAATTTACTAAAAAATCAACTTACCGGGTAAATGCGGTTACCACTCAAAGATTTACCGGATGAAGAGATTCCGGATGAAAGTTGGCTTACCGGGTACTAAGATACCGGATGGAGTCCGGATAAAATGACTTACCGGGTGATGTGAGATCTTACAAAAAAAATACTTACCCGATAAGGATGTTGTGACTTACCGGAAAATCACTTTCCGAATGAACCAAGAAAGAATGAGATGAGGTGCTTCTAAATCAAATCAAGAGAAATATAAGAATAAAATGAGTAAAATAAACAAATAAAAAAAACCGCACGTGAGGTGTGCAAGTGTTTTAATGTGCAACAATTAAAATGAAATTGTGGCCACCAGTGATCAAGCCACGTGCAAGTTAATTCTTACAGGAAAGTTTGGTAAAATTAATTTGTCCGGAAAGGTGATTTTGACCGGTAAGATGTGTGTGATCGGAAACTTTGTTCAAAAAAAAAATTTATCCAGAAATCTATGGTTTAACCGGAAAGCTCAAAAAAATATCATCCGGACAAAATAGCATCCGGACTCTTTGGGAAAAAAATTCTATCCGGTAACCTTTAAGAACTTACCCGGTAACTTGAGATAATAGGATACTTACCCGGACACTGCGGTTATGGTTGCAATTCTGATCTGAGATCGATAGGGTTGCTTGATTTCACTCCTGTAGGGTTAGATTTTGATCAAAAACACAATAACAAACACACCCAAATCGATTTCTATGCAAAATATATCCTATTTTCCAAAAACCACCATAAAAGCTTAAGAACACCAAGAACTTCAAGATTTGATTTTTAAAACACAGAATTGATTCCTTTGAGACTTGTAATCACAGATAAACAGCTGATAAACGCAAGTAAACAATCGAGATCAAACGAACAAATTAAAAATCAACGAAAAGCTTTTCTTACCCGATTGAAGAACGATTTTAACCAAAAACTTACTGCACTATTACGAAATTATTTTGAATGCCTTCTGGACCTCGAATGATTAATCCAACCGGTCAGAATGTGAAACAAGGTGTCCCGAAGCTGCTGTCCAAAAATCGCGACGATCCGACGGTTCAATCTCCGGGAATTGGCGAAACGGCCGGCTGTGATTTTCCAGAAAATTTTCTGCGAAAATTCTGATTTTTCTTGTGTTCGTTCGATTTCTTTCGTATCTTCAAAACACCGATTCGGCTCTGATACCAATTGATAGACCCAGATTTCACATTTAACAATATAATAATCGATATGAACACGAACAATTAATAATTTCAACTTGTCATCTCTCTCGTATTCATTCAATGATCGTTCAGAGAATATTACAATGAAAGTAAAGGAACGATTAACCTAATTCTAGGTTAAGGAACGCCTTAAATACCTAGGCTTTAAACACTAAGGCCCATGGCCTATCAAGCTAAACTAAGCCCAATTAATGTAATAAAAGGCTTTTACTAGAATAATAAATCTAATTAAGCTCTCTATAATTATTTATATATCTTTCAAATATGTAGGACATTTATTGTCCTAACAACGTCAGATAGTCGTCCACTATTCGATTCTTGAACTCCGTCCCGTTGTCGGTTCTGATAGACTGAACTTGTTGTAGTTTGTTCAGCTGGACAGTCTTCAGGTGATTAATGATCAGCTCTGGTGTTTCGTCCTTTGAGCGTAGAAACAACACCCAAGTGTAGCGCGAGAAGTCGTCCACCATCACGAGAACGTATTTGCGCTTATTAATGCTCGGAACACGCATCGGTCCACACAAATCCATATGGATAAGTTCGAGGGTCCGGGACGTGCTCGGGGTTGCCTTTGGCTGATGTGGTATTCTCTTCATCTTTCCCATCTCACATGCCCCACAGAGACGATCTTTCAGGAATTGAAGATCGGACATGCCTTTCACGTGTCCGCCCAACACCAGTTTGTTGATTTTTTTGAAATTGAGGTGCGAAAGACGTCGATGCCAAAGCCAAGCTTGTTGGGAATTGGCTTTTAACATGAGGCAGACAGGATTATTGGTCTTGAGGGCTGCGAGGTCGATTGTGTAGAGGTTGGTCTTGCATTTTCAACCAGTAGCTCCTCTCCGTCGTCGTTGAGGATTCTACACCGTGTCTTTTTGAAGCTAACCTCGAGATCTTTGTCGCAGAACTGCCCGATGCTGAACAGATTGTGTCCCAATCCCGCGACATGTGATACCTTCTTTATTGTGATCTTGTCTTGTACAATGTCGCCGTAGCCCACGATCGGCGCCTTTTCATTGTTGCCAAATCTCACGTCTCCACCATATTCTTCTTTATAGTTCGTGAGAAGCTCCCTCCTTCCGATCATGTGCTTGGAGCACTCAGAATCTAAGTACCACACATGACCGTGCTGCAAAATCGAGTAAACGGATTTTAGGTACCCAAATTTGTTTGGGTCCTGGAGGGTTAGGTTTGGCACCTCTCGGAGGAACTTGCTTTGACACAGCTTTCCCCTTAGGTGTAGATTGTACACCGTTTGCGAAAACTAGTTTTGGCACAGGTTGCCTCCTTGGTGTAGGTTTTACACCTTGTGGAGGAACAGGATTTTTAGCAGGTTGCCTCTTTGGTACTGGTTTAACCTTAGTAGGAGCAACCCATCTAGGAGTGGGTTTGGTCTCCCGATGTGGTTTAACCTCAGATTGGAAACCCTGTTGTTTATGGTATTTATGTTTATTATTACGGGGTTTATTTTTGTGTTTATGATTATACATGTGATATGACCCAAACCACTCATTTAAATTAATTTCATCAAAATCATTCCAACCACATCTAGAACAACATAAACAATGAAGCGACAATTGAATCAATTGATGAACTGAATTAAGTTTAATCGGAAAAGGAACATCAAAACGATTCCAATTATTCCAAACACAATTGTCTTTGTTTATTCTAGAATTAAAAGTAGTAGGGAAAGACTTTGATGCTGCATCCTTGACAGGTTCCTTGTTCAGCCACTTTGGTTTTTCTTGTTTTGCTTGACCATTTTTATCTGAAACAACAGGGACAGAGTGGTCAGTGACTTTTGAAGGAACGGTAATTTTTGTAGGCAATTGCTCGGTCTTTTGCCTTGGCGGTGACTGCCTTTTAGAAACAAGTTTAGAAGTTGGTTTTGATTATGAAATCTTGATCACAGCTGGGGCCTTTGTTTTAGAACTGCTGCCCTTCAGAAAATTGGCCGGGCGATTGACTACTGGAGTCAAAAAATCAGTATGACTCGGGAGAGGTTTGTCGAAGGGAAACGACTCAAACTCTCCATCAGAATGACATTCAGAGTTCATAAATTCAGAAAAATCGATCTCCGGAATTGCAGGACTTGGATTAGGTTAGGAAGGCGAGGAACACTTAATGTCAGTGTGCTTTGGGGAATTCGGTGCGGAAGCTAGGAAAAAGTCAGAGTTTAAATTCCTTTTAACACACTCATCTTGAGACTCATTACCGTCTTGTGTGGTAGATATTTTACCTAAGAAAAATTAGCACGAAGACGTATCAGATGAATTCGAGGAAGATTCGGGGGAAATCTGCTTCTCAGAATTGAGTTGGTCAATTTGCTCTTGGAGCTGACCATTTTTCGCATACTCTTGCATCGCATTTGTTGCCAAGGCAGCCAGCTTTGATGTGAGTTTCGTGATTTCTTCCCGAAGGATTTCCTGTCCTTCATCAGACACAACTTCGGTTTTGACCGATTGTAGATTCTCAAGTTTTTCAGAATTGAGTTTCTCAATCTCAGAGATTAGCGCTTTCTTTTCGTTTTGGAAAACAAACCTTTCTTTCTCAAGCGACTCCTCCAGCTCGACAATTTTTGCTTCCAAGATGAGAGGGGGAACATAGAGTTTAAACTCGTCCGTCTCAGTCTTGGTTGCGGGTGCTTGGCCCTCATCCTTTTTGGAAGAATCCTTAGGCGTAGCAACCTTGTAGGGGTCGAAGTAGTCATTTGAGAGATACTTTTTGTTCTTTTGATAGGAATAATTCAAAGCTTCATAACAAAAGGGAAGTTGTATTCCTCGTTTGTGTGCGCGTTTATATTCCTCGGTTTCCTCTTCCTTTTCAGGTTCAAGAGGCCCAGTCCATTGAATGGCATATCCCGGATACATTTTATCTAACCCAAAACATGCAAAATCATACAAAGTAGGAGTTTGATATCTTCCCTTTTTCAAATAGTGTGCGTTATCATATCCGATTCCCCACTCTTTGTTAAAATAAGTGAACTCTTTGGGTTTATTCAGAAAGATGGTTTGATCAGTTTGACCCCTTTTGTGGAGTTTGGTTTCAAGATCAAGAATTTTAGCAACAAACTCCTTGTGCTGAATTTGAAGAGAGGAACATTGATAAACAAGTTATTCTTTCTCATTCATGCACTGATCAAACTGAGACTGAAGATCAGATAATTTGGCCCTTAAGTCTTTAGGTGCTATTGAAAGATTTTTGCATTTCTCCTTTAACATAGCATTTTCAGACTTATGTTTTTCAGTTATTCTTGTTTGAACTTATAGCTTTTCGGTTAGTGAACTAATCTTTAGCTTTTGTTCTTTAGTGGTGGCCTTAAAGGAATCTGCCTGGTCGGTAAAAGATTGCATTTTATTCAAGAAATCTTGTTCGGAAGAATCACATACCTGACTTGTCTTCTCTTCATCAGCTGGAGAGTGATAGCCCATGAAAGCATTTGCACCATCAGTATCGCTTTCATCATCAGAACGACCCAACCAGTAGTCGTTTTCCACAAACATAGCTTCTCCAGCTTCCTTTTGCTCAGCCAATGCGAGTTTTGCCTTGTAGTAGTGAGAATTCTTTACCACAGGCCTCGTACAATCTTTAGCAAAGTGACCAAGCTTTCCGCAGTTGTAACATGTCACTGGCTCATCCTTCTTCTTACTTTCTGCTCTCTCAGTCTTCTCCTTCTTCTCTGACTTCCCTTGCTCATCAACTTTCTTCTTTCCCTCATACTTGTCCTGATGGTCATGGCGCTTGTTGGAGGAGGTGGAGTTGCGCTGATTGTTCGACAAAGGCTTCTTATAGTACTTTTGTTGTTGGAAAGATTTTGTAAGCAGAGCTATCGCTTTCTTGAAGTCAGATACTTCATCATTAGAGTCACTGTCTTCCTTTTTCAGATTCGGAAGAGCTTTGCTTTTGAGCACGTTTGGAGTGACCGCTCGAAGATTTCCCTTTCTTGGAGGACATGAGTGCAATAGGATCAGCAGCTGGCTTTGACTCAGTCTTCTTCTCGCTCAGAACCTCATTTACTTCATCTTCGTCTTGAAGAAGTGTCTCATAGAGTTCATTGATGCCGATGTTCTCTATCAAGTTGTTGTGCTTGACATGAGAAGCAAACACCTTCCATTCCGGCAACAGATTATTGAGAAATTTGAGCACGTTTTCTGTGTTGGATCGAGTGATCTTATTCTTGTTCAGTTCATTAGGAAGTGAGCAGAACCTTTCATAGGTCTGTGTGAGAGATTCGCCGGTGCGCTGCTTGAAACCATCGAACTTGGTTATCGCACTGTTGATCTTTAGTTGATTTCCGACATCGCTCCCATGCATCATTCTGGCCACTTGATCCCACATGCCCTTTGCCATTTCTTTGTAGGTGTCGATAGTTGTATAGATCGGGTTGGGAAGGGCTTGTACAAGATATCTCTTTGCATGCTTTTCACCTTTGATCATGCCTCTTTCATCTTCGGTCATTTCGGCGATAGTCTTTTTCCTACTACGAGCTAGAGCAGTTGCTGCTATGTCATTCATCGGCCAAGGGATTGGACCATCTTCAAGAGCTCTCTTGAAGTACTCGTAGTTGTCCTTGGACTCTATGAAGAGCATGAACCTGTCGCGCCATTGGTTGTACTCATTTGGAAAGAGACACGCTGGTTTGGAGTCGGTGCCGATTGCAATAGCTTCGCGCGAAGTAGACATCTTTGGTTGCAACGGAGTGATCGTCAGGCGTGTAGATTGATTCAAAGTGTAAACCTAACGCAAGGCACTAAGAGTGGTCCTAACGCAAATTCTACGACAGATATGAACTAAGAGTGAGCTTACTGGATAGGAATCCAAATAAGAGTCTGATCTAGAAGCATCCGGATCAGATTAATTAAGAACAGTTCAAAAATCTCACAGGTATCCGGATAAACTGAAGAATCCGGATAGCTTAAGATTTCCGGAAAACAAACGTTACCGGATAAGAAAGATGTCCAAGTAATATGAAGTAAAGACTTACCGGATGATGATACTTTTCGGATACAATTAACGAATACTAAACTTACCGGGTAGACAGAGTTTCCGGATGAAATTGATTACCGGAAACCTTGGCTTGTCCGGATAAAATACATTACCAGAAAGTGCTGGGTTTCCGGAACAAATTACCTGGAATGATTGAGAGTATAACGAATTACCCGGAATGATGACTTACCCGCAAAGCAGGACGAACCCGGATGAAGTAACACAAACGTCCGGACAGTGTAGATTTGTCCGAAAACCACGGTTGTGTTATCCGGACTCTGCGGCTGTGAGTTTTCAATCGCTTGGGAATCAACTAGGGTTTCTCAAAATAGATCCTGAAAGATTAGGAACAATGCCAAACACAAAAATAACACTAACCCAATCGATTTTAAAGCAAAAACAACAAGTTTTGATGTTAAAAATTCGATTTTTGATGAAGAACACAACCAAAACTTTTGATTTTGATTTGCTTAATTAACCACTCAAATGGACGAACTAGGATGTGAAAATTTGCAGAATGACTTATAACAATGATGCTAACGCAACCCAATAAACAGAAACAATCAATTTTATCAGAATCAATGTTTTGAACTTTCAAGAATGACACAGACGAGAAAAGTAAAAAATTTACAAGAAGTCAACATGAATGCTTTGAATCAATCTTGTCCGTATGCTCTAATACCAATTGTTAGTTCCAGATTCGTGCAACGATAATGAAATTAAACGATTAAACAGTAAAGTATACGATTTCAACTGGTCATCTCTGTATTAGCTTTCAATATTTAGAGGATTACAATAAAAGTGTAGGAAAGCAAATGAGACAACTAGCCTAATTTTCTAAGGCTAGATTGCTTTATATATGGCGGGCCCGTGGTTAACAAGCCCACGGCCCGTTCACTAATAAGGCTCAAATTAAACAATTACAATTTAAACCCTGAACTTTAAATCAACCAAATTTTACCCTAACAAGATATCATCTTGCCAGTCTACGTCGGAGGAATCAACAAGCAGACCAAGTTCAACGTCATTGATTACGCGTCAGCCTATAACATCATTCTAGGTCGACCATGGATCCATGAAATGAAAGTCGTTCCCTCGACGTATCAAAAGTGAGCCGGAAGTCGCCCGTGACTGCTATAAGACCACTCTGAAGCCATGAAAGTAAGCCGTCTAGCAGTCACGACCCGACCGTAAGGTCTCGACAGGTTCATCCTTCTATTTCTAACCTTAAAGATAAACTCATGAGTTTCTTACAGGAATAAAACGGCTATCTTGCCCTGTCGCGTGAAAAGACGGTCGACGCAGACATAGATGATATTTCCCAAGATCTATGTGTCGATTCGTCATTTAAAACCTATTTTCTCCTGAAAGGAATAGGATAATAAATGACGGGGGGCAAATACCCCATTCAAATTCAAAAAAAAGGGGGAAATCTGAGAAGGTACGTTCCCTAATTTCTTTTCTCTCCCTTCATACGATTTCTCATCACGAACGGTTACTGGCTTAAGCATCGGAGGGTCGTTGGTTAGCCAACGACCAACCTCTAACATCGTTTTTCCACAGAATCGCACGACATTAACCTTACGGCTCTAGTTTCGCAAGGTCGCACGACAAAAACGATCAGGTCTATGACTTGATCATCCTTCTACAGGGACACACGATTCAAGTTCATCGCACGACTTAGTCATACGATTGCAAAGTTGTAAAGCCCGTATCCCGGTATGTAATTTATTAGTATTAATTCTTTTCTTTTAAGTTTGATTTAATGTGGTTTCCGTTAACGGGGTTAGTCGAGTTGGACCTAATCGTTAAAATGTCGGAATTTTGGGTTAGTTGCGAGAAGGTTTAAGTAGAAGGACTAGAAGTGACAAGGGCCAAAACACCTCAAGGTTTCGGCCCATGCAAGTTGTAACCGAAACCCACTTTGGTTTTGAGTATTGTCGTGTCTAAGAAGCAAGAAAAAGAAAAGATAAGGAAAGAAAACAAAGAAAGAACAACCCTACGGCACATATTTGTTTTGGGTGTGTTTGTGTTGGTGACGTGAGGAACAAACCAAAGAAAAAGAAAAGAAAAGCCTACGGCCATCCCCTCCCCCCCTTTGTGGTTGTCGCCGGCCGGAGAAGGAGAGAGAGAGAGAAACCGAGAGGGTTAGAGAGAGAAACCGAGAGGAGGAGGAAGGAGGTCGCCGGCGTAGGAGAACCACCGTCGGTTTCGGTGTGGTTACCGTCGTGTCGTCGCCGTCTCGAGGTAAGAATCTAACCCGTTTCTTTTCCGTTGTCATTTCGATCGCAAACCAACACCACCACCGCCGCGGCCACGGCTGCTGGCGGTGGGGCCGCCGCTGCGTGCCGCCGGGTGGCGGCAGGAGGAATGTGTGCGTGGGTGGGTGTGTGTGGGTGTATGCGGGTATGAGGTTGCGGGTAACTCGGAATGGGCGGTGTTTGGGGTGTGGTTTCGCCGGAAATTCTTAGCCACCGCCGCCGCCAACGGCCGCCATTGCCGGAGGTGGCAGAGGGTGGTGCACAGGCGGCTCAGCCCTTTTAATCTTAATCAATAAGTCACAGCTAGTTCCAGGTCTGAATGCTTAAGGCATGGCTTAATGGGTTAAGAATTAAGTTAAGCTTCTTTTGTCATTTCATGTGAAAACGTTTTTCCTGCCACAGTTTTGCGACGGCCATAACTTTTTCATCGTAGCTCGGATTGAGGCGAATCCGGTGCCCACGGTTCACATTCTGTGCCGGGCACACTTTTCATGTTTTAGCGGAAGTCCAGTTCGGCCTCTAGCTAGGCGTAATTTGGATGTTTATACAGCAGGTCCGGATTTGTCAGTTCGCGTTCCGTTTTAAAAGTCACAGTTTCTGCCACTGTTTTGGGAAAGCCATAACGTTTTATAGGAACGTCGTATTGGGGTGAAAACAGTGCCAAAAGTTCCCTTTATGAGTGTAGTAAGTTTCTTATGTTTTGCGGAAAAACCAGTTCGGACCATAACTAGTGTCAAGCTGCTGTTTTGTACTGAAAGGTCCTGTTTTTCACTGTGCAGCAAGCCGGTTTTGTAAAATCAATAGTAAATTGTAGAAAAATCGTTAGAGCACGTGCGATATGTCCCTGGAACCCTAAGACATGGGACTTTGTGATTATGGAAAAATAATTCTTGTTTAATCAGTTTATAAGGGATTAAACAGGTCCCGAATAGACCTGTGTGTTGAGAAGTAAAAACTGGAAAACGTGTTTTTAAAGTTAGTAGTCGTGGCTTTGGTTTGGGGCGTCACTTTGACAATTGTTAACGCTTATTTAGGTGGAAAAAGGTGAACTGGGGTTGGCCGGTTCGTGTTGCGGTTGAGGTCATAAGCTTTGCGTTTGAGGTGAGTTCTCTCACTATATAGGATGGGAATTATATTTGTGTTGCTATCGTTCGAGTATGTTGATTATGATTGTTTGTTGATATTATTGTGGTGTGGAATGTATATATTTGTGTGTATATATTGAACGGTGATTGATGTACTTCTTGATGGATGTTCCAAGAGGTATATGCGTTGGTATAATGAGTTTTGATTGTATCTTCTTGAGGGTTGTTCCAAGAAGTATAAGGCCACTTTTTGATGGTTGTTCCAAGGAGTAGGTGTATTGGTATATTGTGTTGTGATTATGTCTTCTTGATGGTGGTTCCAAGGAGCATAAGGATTATTATTAATCGTGATATATTTTCTTGATGGATGTTCCAAGAAATTTATGTGCTGGTATGTTTAAGGGTGATGCTGATATAATTGCGATCCTATGTAAGGATTGAATTCACTAAGCTTCTTGCTTACCCCTTCCCAATATCTTATGTTTTCAGGTGCGAGTAGCAGTCGGGCATGACGGTACACACGGGCGCAAGGCGAAGATTGTTTAAAATGATTTTTATCAAATGGGGATTTAGTTATATAACTTTTCCGCTGCTTAAACTTTATTGACGGTTTTAAATAACGACGTTTATTCTGATTATAATGGGATTGTTAACTTTTGGTTCGATTATAATGAAATGTATTACTTTTAAAAAATTTAAATTCCTTGAAATTTTTGGGACGTTACAACTTGGTATCAGAACACAGCTTGAGTGAATCAAACACATCTCGGTGTGTTTGGTCTCAAGTTGCGGCTATGAAGTTTTAAACTTTTTACTAAAATCTTTGAGAATAAAGGAAAAGGAAAACCCGTTTGGGAAACGGTGAGCGGGGGCGCAGTTTGTACAGTCAGCCGATGCTATGTGGGAAGGTACTGTGCTTAGTGTATTTATTGCTTTCTAGGCATAGGGTATGCATGCTAGATTGCCTATGTTGTTTACACTGTACTGTATGATGACTGCTTGCTAGTTGGAATCAATGCTAGTTATAGTAGGTTGTTAAGTGAAGGCCCTATAGGTTGTATGCAGTAAGAATCATATAGCCTTAGAATATTTGATTTAGTTCTATTGCGCAGCTCTTGTTTGAGTCCAACCGTTCTAGGATAGAATCTTGTATTCGAATGTCTATTTGATTCACGCTGCATGCGACTGGGTATTCGCGAGGCAACTCGTTATGGCTAACAGGGATTCCGTTGTAGCAAGGGTAGTGGGATGAGATGAAATTCCTAGTGAGCTGGGAATAGCGTTTACATATGAGTACATATGCAAAATTGCTTTCTAGAACATAGGAGTATGTATGCTAGATTGCTTGGTGCTTAATACACTGTATTGTATGGTTGTTACTTGCTATTAGGGACTTATGCTAACTTTGATAGCTTGTTAAGCGAATGCACTATATGTTGTATGCGGTAGGAACCGAATAGCCTTAGAATGTTGTATTTAGTTCTATTGCGCAACTCTTATTTGAGTCCAACCGTTGTAGGATAGAATCTTATATTCGAATGTCTATCTGGTTTCCACTGTATACGACTGTGCGTTTACGAGGCGACTCGTCAGGGTTAGTGGGGGTTCCGCCCTAGCAAGGGTAGTGGGGTATTATGATTATTCCTAGGGAGCTAGGAAGAGCGTGTACATATGCCGGTGCGGGCATATGTGTGTAGTTATCGGCGAGAAACTACATGGACCCATCGGATGGAACTCGGAACGAGTGATGATAGGTGTGGAAGGTAGTAGTAGAGCTCCTACTATCGGAAACACAGGATCAATGCTCGAGTCGGGGAAAGTCACGAGGAATCCAAGGAGTGAGCGTGAGCATTGTTAGTGTGAGTTATTATGTGCTAATAACTCGTTGTAATATCTACCCTGAATAGCCACCACAAGGAGGAACAACAATAGTGAACCTACTAGTACAGATGGGTACTTGTTTTGCTTGAGGTGATGATCGTTGGGGTAGTGACGACGGTTATAAATTAGTAGTCGTTGGAATAAAAGGACGATTCTAGTATTAATCACTTGGAGTGACAATGAGGATAATGTTTGTTTCGGGCCAAGATGGATGATTGTGCTAGAATCATAGGCTTATAGAGCCGACTTTGATTTGAGGAAAAATCGTAGGGATTATTTGACGTAATTTCCCAACTTGCCTAAGAGGTTTAAATGTCCGAATGACGTTAGTGGATCGGAGAGATTTGGAGGAGTAGGAGTCGAGGCGTAGAATGCCGACTGAGTCATGCACAAAGTTTGATTTTTAAATAGATTGCATTAACAAATTCTTGTGTTTCAAATCATTTTATGGATGGTGTTTTGGAACTTTGGAAAATGTTCAGCACACACACAAGATTTTGAAGTATGGTTTTGAAAGGGTATGCAATCGTTTTATCACGGGAGTGCAACCTTTGTTAGAATTTGTCTCATTTCGTTATTTTTCCAACGGTTCTTTCGGGTAAGATGATATCCGTGTTTTGTGGTGTTTAAAATGTTGGGCAAGTGACTTTAACATTGGAACTCCTCCACATATGTTAGAGTTGAGACGGAAAGTTACATTCCACGATGTCTGTATAAAGCTATTTGAGTGATTTCGTTAAAATAAGTTTTGTTTTACGGCATGTTGAGTCGTGTGGGTTTAATTTCACGAGGTGCATATCTTATTTGTTTATGTGACCTTTTGGGGAAATCTTGGAAATCAATTTAAAGAACCCCACCTATTGAGATTTTATGAGATTTTAGTCGATATTTTCAAATGATGGAAACGGACTAGTTTTTATCTTTAAGTTTGAAACGTACACGAGACAGTTGTGTTTTAACAAAAATATATTTGTAAACCGTTTCATCGTTTTGTATGACTAGCCGACGCGCGTAAGATTTGTTGGTGAACCCTGTGCCACGACATTTTATGTTGGAAAAGGAGGAATTTTGGGGTCAACTGTCGTGGAACTGATTGAAATTTGTGCACACTTCTGTCGCACCCGGTGTAAGGTCGAGCGGTTACTTTAAATACATGTCATGAGTCAATTCATACTAGAACCGTGACGGTTCATTTTCAAAGAAATTATTTATTTCGCTTTACGTTTTGTGAGTAAACTAAGCTGCAATGAAATGATTTTCAACATGATTTTCATATGTGGGACGAGCGTGCCCATTTTTGCGTAACTACCGACCTGGTAATAGTATTTTTATTGCTTACGGTCTTTTTGAAATGAAAAATTTTGACGTTGAGAATATTTTGTAAATGATTTTGTAAACCATTTGGGAAGTGCGTTTATAAGTGTTATGTGTCATTTTGAGAATTTTAAGGGTGTGAGTCCTTTTGGAAAACTCTTTTGTTTAACTCGTGTCGAGTTTGGGACTAATGTTATTTAAGAGTATTGCTTGCTTAAACTTTATTTAAACGCGTTTTTGACCGACTTATGGGTCTAGCAAGCGTGGAGCATTTTTCTCGGTTTTGACTTTGAGATAGTCATGGGTCAATTGCACGGGTTTTAATGGCTCGATGTGAAGTTTTGTTGATGGGTTGTTTTGTTGCACAGTTTTGCAGTTATTGCACGTTGTGTATTTACATGTTGGGTGAGTGAGTCAATCTGGGATAAGCATGTTGTTGGTAGACTGTTTTGCATTGGATCCTTGGTCATGTCAGTCAGTCGTTGGTAATGGTCGGTTGTGTATTTCGGGGTGGGACCCCGGTATCCATGTGTTATGACTTTGACTTTCCAGTAGGCACTAAGAGGATACAGTCTTGGGCACTTACCTGAGAGGTAGTTCCGATGTGCCGGGATTTGAGACGTATCTGGGAGGTAGGTGTTATGGTGTATCTTGTTACGGTGTAACTAGTTTTCCTAGGGCGGGTAATGGTAGTGGTAACCTTGAGATGCCTACTTGTGATGAATGGTTGTGGTGGAATGACCTTCGTGGGTGATTATAAATTTACTTGTTTGATGATGCGTGTAAGGTAAGTTTTGGGAGTCTATTAGAACTCGTAGGAGTTAATCGACGGTTAATGGTAGGAATGATCGGATCCGAGTATCCTGTTGGGTATATTGGTAGGCAACTTTAGAATGGTTAGAGCTTGAGATTTGACTCGGGATGTATGGAATATCTAAGGTTGGGGGACAACCGAAGTCGCTTGGCTGGGAATGATTCCAATTTTTGGGGTGTTCTGCCGATCATGATCCCAGTGTCCTAGAAGGAGTACGTTGGTTAGAAAAGTATTCGAAAAGTTTTAGAACGGATTTCAAGTGGACTTAGGAACCTGAGGTTGAGATGAGGGAGATCTATCCGGAGCTATTCGTAGGCAGAGACTTCGAGGACGAAGTCTAATCCAAGTGGGGGAGAGTTGTAAAGCCCGTATCCCGGTATGTAATTTATTAGTATTAATTCTTTTCTTTTAAGTTTGATTTAATGTGGTTTCCGTTAACGGGGTTAGTCGAGTTGGACCTAATCGTTAAAATGTCGGAATTTTGGGTTAGTTGCGAAAAGGTTTAAGTAGAAGGACTAGAAGTGACAAGGGCCAAAACACCTCAAGGTTTCGTCCCGTGCAAGTTGTAACCGAAACCCACTTTGGTTTTGAGTATTGTCGTGTCTAAGAAGCAAGAAAAATAAAAGATAAGGAAAGAAAACAAAGAAAGAACAACCCTACGGCTCATATTTGTTTTGGGTGTGTTTGTGTTGGTGACGTGAGGAACAAACCAAAGAAAAAGAAAAGAAAAGCCTACGGCCATCCCCTCCCCCCCCTTTGTGGTTGTCGCCGGCCGAAGAAAGAGAGAGAGAGAGAGAGAGAAACCGAGAGGGTTAGAGAGAGAAACCGAGAGGAGGAGGAAGGAGGTCGCAGGCGTAGGAGAACCACCGTCGGTTTCGGTGTGGTTACCGTCGTGTCGTCGCCGTCTCGAGGTAAGAATCTAACCCGTTTCTTTTCCGTTGTCATTTCGATCGCAAACCACCACCACCGCCGCCGCGGCCACGGCTGCCGGTGGTGGGGCCGCCGCTGCGTGCCGCCAGGTGGCGGCAGGAGGAATGTGTACGTGGTGCGGGTGTGTGTGGGTGTGTGCGGGTATGAGGTTGCGGGTAACTCGGAATGGGCGGTGTTTGGGGTGTGGTTTCGCAGGAAATTCTTAGCCACCGCCGCCGCCAACGGCCGCCATTGCCGGAGGTGGCAGAGGGTGGTACACAGGCGGCTCAGCCCTTTTAATCTTAATCAATAAGTCACAGCTAGTTCCAGGTCTGAATGCTTAAGGCATGGCTTAATGGGTTAAGAATTAAGTTAAGCTTCTTTTGTCATTTCATGTAAAAACGTTTTTCCTGCCACTGTTTTACGATGGCCATACTTTTCCGTCGTAGCTCGGATTGAGGCGAATCCGGTGCCCACGGTTCACATTCTGTGCCGGGCACACTTTTCATGTTTTAGCAGAAGTCCGGTTCGGCCTCTAGCTAGGCGTAATTTGGCTGTTTATACAGCAGGTCCGGATTTGTCAGTTCGTGTTCCGTTTTAAAAGTCATAGTTTCTGCCACTGTTTTGGGAAAGCCATAACTTTTTATAGGAACGTTTTATTGGGTTGAAACCAGTGTTCAAAGTTCCCTTTATGAGTCTAGTAAGTTTATTATGTTTTGCGGAAAAACAAGTTCGGATCATAGCTAGTGTCAAGCTGCTGTTTTGTACTGAAAGGTCCTGTTTTTCCACTGTGCAGCAAGCCGGTTATGTAAAATCAATAGTAAATTGTAGAAAAATCGTTAGAGCGCGTGCGATATGTCCCTGGAACCCTAAGACATGGGACTTTGTTATTATGGAAAAATAATTCTGGTTTAATCAGTTTATAAGGGGTTAAACAGGTCCCGAACAGACATGTGTGTTGAGAAGTAAAAACTGGAAAACGTGTTTTTAAAGTTAGTAGTCGTGGCTTTGGTTTGGGGCGTCACTTTGACAATTGTTAACGCTTATTTAGGTGGAAAAAGGTGAACTGGGGTTGGCCGGTTCGTGTTGCGGTTGAGGTCATAAGCTTTGCGTTTGAGGTGAGTTCTCTCACTATATAGGATGAAAATTATATTTGTGTTGCTATCGTTCGAGTATGTTGATTATGATTGTTTGTTGATATTATTGTGGTGTGGAATATATATATATATATTTGTGTGTATATATTGAGCGGTGATTGATGTACTTCTTGATGGAGGTTCCAAGAGGTATATGGGAATTATATTTGTGTTGCTATCGTTCGAGTATGTTGATTATGATTGTTTGTTGATATTATTGTGGTGTGGAATGTATATATTTGTGTGTATATATTGAACGGTGATAAATGCGTTGGTATAATGAGTTGTGATTGTTTCATACTTCTTGATGGATGTTCCAAGAGGTATATGCGTTGGTATAATGAGTTGTGATTGTTTCTTCTTGAGGGTTGTTCCAAGAAGTATAAGGCCACTTCTTGATGGTTGTTCCAAGGAGTAGGTGTATTGGTATAATGTGTTGTGATTATGTCTTCTTGATGGTGGTTCCAAGGAGCATAAGGATTATTATTAATCGTGATATATTTTCTTGATGGATGTTCCAAGAAATTTATGTGCTGGTATGTTTAAGGGTGATGCTGATATAATTGCGATCCTATGTAAGGATTGAATTCACTAAGCTTCGTGCTTACCCCTTCCGAATATCTTATGTTTTCAGGTGCGAGTAGCAGTCGGGCATGACGGTACACACGGGCGCAAGACGAAGATTGTTTAAAATGATTTTTATCAAATGGGGATTTAGTTATATAACTTTTCCGCTGCTTAAACTTTATTGACGGTTTTAAATAACGACGTTTATTCTGATTATAATGGGATTGCTAACTTTTGGTTCGATTATAATGAAATGTATTACTTTTAAAAAATTTAAATTCCTTGAAATTTTTGGGACGTTACAAAAGTCTAGCGATATCATGAACTATGTTTCTCGACTTAGAAAAATTTCATACTCTGAATGTATGCTCTAGTCGCGTGTGCTTATGTTTATATACACGATTTAAAAGTCTTATGGCTTACGTTCCAGTTATTGTGTTGCAATAATTCTTAAGTCGCGTGATTTCTTGGTTATTTTTTACTTGGTGAATCTTACAATTGTCGTTGTATTTATTCATAAAATCGCAAGTTCGACAGAAAGTCTAAATTTCATTCAATGAATAAACTGTCGATTACATTAAAAGGAACTCGACCACCAACGGTTGATCGGTAAAAACAAAACAAAAGAATTTTTGCGGTTAGATTTGAGGAGGGGCATCAGTCGCATCCTTGCCTGAGGTCCTGCCCTGAAGACCTTCGTCTACCACCTCCTCCTCGACGTCCTTCTCGTCATCCGAATCAAGGTCTCTCACAGTCCCGACGCCCTTCAAGTAAATACCGAGCTCTTCCGACGCCGAAGCAAGAGGATCCTTCCCCAACAGATGTCGTCTCATGATTGCCGCCCTAGCAGTCAGGCGAGCTATAGCAAAAATGGACTTACCCTCGTCCTTAGCAGCTTGCACCTCTTTCTCCAGACTCTCCACCTTGGACTTAGAATCCTCGGCTTCCTTTGTAATCGCAGCCAAGGATTCCTTAACTTTGTCCATCTCCTCCCTCTGATCGGCAACCATGGACAGGGTCTGTGTCAAACGATGATTGGCCTCATCCTTTGCACGTCCGACAGCCTCTAGATGTTTCAAGGCGTCATCGAGACGTTTTTGACAGAGCCTCTTCACGCTCTGCGGCGACCTTCGCCCTATCCAACGCCGCGTTCTCCCTCTCGTGCGCAGCAGACATTAGATCCTTTATCTTCATTGTCTCACCCCGCAAAGCTAGGAAAGCCTGGAACACCTGCAAAATCATAAAACAAATATTGTAAATAAACATACGACAACGAACAACGACACCGACAACGAACAACGACACCGACAACGACAATGACAGCGACAAACGAACCAAGTCTTGAAAGAAAGACTTACCATGAAAGCCAGCCCAGCGACATGAGCTCCCGTTTCCTCGATAGGAAACCCCACAAAACGCTCCCTGAAAGAAGGGAGCAGATATTTCCCCAAGTGAGGAAATAGGTTCGTCCCGTCTAGGACACTGCTGGCCATAAAGTCCGACGGCAATGTAAAATTAACCTTCGTGACCTTAGCCCCTCTCGTCGGCTGATCGTTGCCCTTGCCGGCCGACAAAGGATCCGACGTGGCAGACGGGGACTTCGCTGTTTCCGCCGGAGGCGCATAACTAATAGGTGTCGCAGCAATCGCATCGGAAGACGACTTGTTGGGGTATGCGACCTTCGCCTTCTCAGGCGTAACGACTCTAGAAGAGTTATGGACCCCCGAAGACGGTTCCTTCGGGATCGTCGTCCTCCTCTTCTTCGGAACAGCTGGACCAGTGGACATAAGCTTCTGCCTCTGCTCCCTACCCTTACGAGTAAGTTCGAGCTCAACTGCTCTTTTAGTAGAGACACTCGGCATCCGTGGTTGAGACTCCCCTGGAAACCACAAGAGAGTAAAAATTATGAAAATCACAAGGGAAGAAGATTCGAATTAACACAGAAAGAAATAAGAAGGTACGCTTACCAGTCATCTCCCTTTCTTCTTTCGACTCCTCTTCTTCCTCACGTTTCTCCCCCTGATTTTCTCCTAAGTATACTAAATCCTCGTCGTCGTCCACCAATTGTCGTACGACAAACGACCGTTCCCCAGTGCTGAACTCTAAGAACGCGTCGATCTTTTCTTGAGAATTAGCATAAGGCTTCACGTCCTCAAACTTAATGGCTGTTAACATACAAAAAGCAAGTTAAAAATCAGGTAAAAATCACAAACGACGTACGACAAGGAAATTGCAAAGCTTACCCGACGTATTCCATCCGGTCCTAATCCAATCACTCTCGGAATCAAGGGTCGACTTACGAAAAAAGACATACCGAGTCTTCCATTTGCGATCGTTCACAGCGGTCTGTAGGACCAAAGCACGATCGCCCCTTTACCTAGAATATAAGCTACAACGATGACACCCGTCCTTCTTGGCTTGATAAGCCAAGAATAGATCGCGTACATTCATGGGAGTATCCTATTTTTTAGTAACATGCTCGATCACTTGTGCGACTCGCCAGAATTGGGGCATTAGCTAACCTGGTGCTAAATTGAATTCTAGCATAAAATCCTTAGAGAGTGGCGAGTAAGGCCATTCGAAACCTATCTTAAAGGGGTATTCATATATCACAATATACCGCTCGGGACATTCGTTCGATCGAATCTGACCTGGGCAGATCAATTCAACCCACGCAGGGATTTTCGCTATGTTTCTAAACTCATCGAGACCCGATTGTTCTTGAATAGTGCTTTCAGGATCTATTGACATTTCTAACAGACATAAAGAAATCAACAGAAATTGTACCATAAATAAGCGCTCTAGACCTTGAACAATCTTAACCAAGTCGAAGATTCTCACGGGTTCAGGATAGATTGGACGAAGAATGGTAAGGAAATCAAGGCAAAATCTCTCTCTGAATAAACTCTCTGAAGTCGTAAACAGGAAAAGATCCATCGTGACCTTTATTTACGTAGTCGATCATGTCAGGACGAGTCCTTTGATGATCGCCACGTTCTCCCGTCTTTTCGTATGACCGCGCGAATCATCGATACCTGGCACGAACAGCTGGTAAGCACCATCGTGCGTCAGTATGACGTCACGATCCCATTTTTCGACTTCCCATTTCAGTTAGAATCAAACCGATTCAATTCCAAAGAAACTGAATAGTTCTTACATGTGTCACGATCCCGAGCACCCGACAAGCAAAATTTAAAATGCGAATTTGCCATCCTACTTTCAAAATTTGGGGGCAAACTGTTTGGGCAAAATTTCACCAGTCTCGACCACGACCAAGGTAAGAAAAACACGTATTCCCTTTTTCCATAACGAAGGTAAAATCATAGTACTTTCTCTCATGATTAAAGATAAAGCCGAAAATCTTTTACCTCACGACACTCGACCTCGACGTCGCCTAGTTCACACGACCGTCGCATAAAACCATGCGACCTCGACCGACTAACGCGCTATACGACTGTTATGTTTGTTCAGTGTTTAATGCAGGAGTCAACACCATTTATGGACAACGGCTATAACCGACGAAGTCAGTTAAGAAAATCTAATCCCGCATTAAAGACAACGACCGTTACGACAATTATCAAAGTCCTTGAATATTCAATTAAAGTGCCCGGAGACTATAAATATCAAGGTGAATCATCATTTCAAAGGACGGAACACAGGTACAATATCGAACCACAGACACAAGCACTCGAACTCCGAAGAACACTTGAAGCACAGAAATCGCTCACAGAAGAATCGCTCTCGACGCACGACAATCACACACGACGCACACTGTTTTACATTAGAAAACACTTGTTACTTTACATTTTCGAAGTCTTTCCTTCATTTGTATTGTAATCTCTGTACGATCGACACTAGAAACACAAGGACATCGCCCCTGATTGGCGACCATAGTGCAGCGACGACTTCCACTGTCGTCCGCGGGTTTTTTCCTTGTTGAGGTTTTTCCCGCGTCACCAAAATCTCTGTCTCATTTATATTTCTGTCTTAAACGCACGATTTTGTCGATCGATTCCTTTCTTTAGTTGTTAAAGTCCACATCGACCATAAGTTGTACTTTGGTGCGATTTTTGCCGTTAACAGTCGACGAGGCAGAGGTTGAGGCACGGGTGAAGCCTCTAGAGGTGGGATTTCTGAAGTTGTATCGGAGCAGGAGTCGACTCAGCCTTATATTTTAGTTATTTTTATTTTTCTTTTGATTTAGGGGAGACCTGCTCGAGGTCGTACCCGACACCTGTAAATATTTTATCGTACTAATACAACTGTCCTTTTTTATTAAATTCTTTGATTCGTCGTTTTTCATCTTTTGTAACAAGTAAAAAAGATAAGTAACTCTCGCGTTTGACGTGCGATAAATGAAATGGGTGACGAATAAAGAATCATACGACCAACAAAATGTAAAAACGGGCGATGATCGTAAGACTATCCAGACGAAATAAAACATATGGCACTTGCGACCATGGCGAAAAATGCATCTAACCTAAATTTGAATAAATTGCATCAAACCTAAGTTGTAAATTTAAAGTTTGAGTCATGAGATTTTTGCACAAGTATGGTTCATAAGTCGTAAGGTTTTGAACCTTGAGCCAATGACTCGTTCTAAAAATATTTCGCACCGAGTGAGTTGTCATCGGTCGTGGTAGATAATCATGCAATCCTGCGTATAAAGAACATTAGCAGTGGTCATTGGCAAGGTCAACGACCCTCCGATGCTTAACTCAGTAATCGATATGCTGAATAATCATAAGAAAAAAATAACCCTTTTCGACAACCTCAAATATTCGATAAGGGCTGTCCCACTTGGTGGAAACTTACCTGTATTCAGTTCCTTATTATTTTGGAAACGTTCGTCGTAAGATGAAATCTCCCTCTTGAAAGACTTTAGCCTTGACATTTTTGTTAAAACGTCATTCGACCGTTTGTCGTTGAGACGCCATCTTGATCAACATAGGCTCCCTTAGTTCTTTTAGTGCGTCAAGGTCGTAACTTAGATCCACTAAGTTTTGATCGATATAGGTGTGTCGCAAGGTCGGCAGTTGGACCTCGACGGGTAAGACCGCTCCACAACCATAGACCAGAGAGAAAGGAGTATGTCCTATAGATGTGCGAGGAGTCGTACGATTGGCCCAAATAACATACGGGAGTACTTGGATCCACATACCTTTTACGGCGTTGAGCCTTTTCTTGATCGAATTGATGATCACCTTGTTGCTAGACTCGGCAAGTCCGTTTGACTTGGGATAACGGGGTGTCGATGACACATACATGCGTGTCGTTGACATGCGTTAAAACTTTGAGCGTACCTTATGGCGTCTTGTCGTATAGTGGGCCAATAATAGTCTTGTCGTGAGTTTCTTCTAGAGGAAATGCTAAAGATCGTTTGAATGCTTCGAAAGTGCTTCTGAGGAATGTCCGATGCCCTAATTGTGAGCTTGAACTTCTTTATATAGCTTCGGTCGTCATAAATGAGTCTTTAAATGATGAGTAACTGTTGGGTCTAGAAAGCCCTAATTATATGGAAAGTTTTATAAAGTCAAAGATGTCCATGTAAAGTCAAAGTCAAGTCTACTTTACTTTGTAATATGTTATATGGGCTTTAGGAGTGTAATGGGAGTTAAATGGGCTTGGGCCTATGTCATGTAATAGGCTAAGTATATAATGTGTAGTTTGGGTCATTTGTAAGTGTGTGCAAAGATGTTGAGTGAGAGAAAGTGTGGTTAGAGAGAGAAGGTCCTCTAGAGCTTCAAAGCATGTAAATCTGATATGAGGATGACTATTGTTCTCTCATCTCTATTCTCCATTTTAATCACTTCTCAATGAATAAGAAACTTCACTGTGTTCTATTCTATCATCTTATTCATACATTTATGGAGAGAATTCTTGATTGTTGTCAATTTTGGGTCCTACAGTAACGGTCTTGGTCATTAATGTATTTGATAACAGTCTTCGGTTATGACCGTTGTCTCAATAAAACATCTGGTTGAGAGTTAAATAATCGTGATTGTAAGGTATTTTACGATAATCGTACGATACTGTCGACAGAAGACCTTGTCGCTAGTTCGCTATCGTGATAATCTTATGACTATCAACACAAGTGACGATCGTGGTCTTTATCATACGTAATTGTTAGGATCTTACCATAATACAAGACATGTCGTTATGTTTCTGTCGTCGATCGTGACTTGTGAATGTTTACCCAAACAACGTCCTGGACATGCCGAAGATGTTTCCTCACATGGAAAAATACTTTCTCCCGTCCTTCCAGGAGCGTTTCAAGTACATGAATGTCGACGACGTGGGGTCCAACGTCTCTGGAGTATCCTTATGGTAAGTGTCAAAAAAATTCCATTTACTTTTCTATTTTATTGGGTGTATCTAACCTTTGTCGTTATGTTTTTAGGCATTTCAGGCTTCTCTCTGCGTTTAATCTCAGATGGAGAGGATAAGGTATCTGGTACCCCGAGGTCTCAAAAGAGAGAATGATGCATTGGAAAGAGAGAAGGCTGTTGCAGATCATGCCGAGGACTTGTCCGTGCGACTTGATGATGCATTGAGCCATCTATAGGTCGCCAAACACGAGAATGACGAGTTACAGACTCATCTTCAAAAGACCTTAGACCAGTCAGTCGCCTCGATAGCGGAGCTGAGGTCCAAGATGGGTGCCACGGAAGCTGAGATCGTGATTTTTAAAGACGAACTGGCGACTATTGAGGCGTTCACTCGATTGACAGCCCGTGCGGCGATCATGAGGCGACACTTGACGAGGAATAACTCGTTACCGTTTGCCTTCGAAGAATTGGCCTACAACATGTCGAGCGTTGGGGACGAGAGGGACCTCGACTCGGATGACGAGGCAGAGGTTGACGAGGCGGAGGTTGAGGCACGGGTGAAGCCTCCAAAGGTGGGACTTCTGAAGTCGTGTCAGAGCAGGAGTCGACTCAACCTTATATTTTAGTTATTTTTATTTTTCTTTTTATTTAGGGGATACCTGCTGTTTGGGCAAAAAATTACGTCTCTCGACCGCGACCAGAACAGGTAAGACGTATGATTAAGGACTATATCTTGTATTAAGATAAGGTCTCGACAAAGACCCAAAACACCATCGTCGTCTCTCATAAAAGGTGAGTCGCGAGTTCCTTACGACGCTAGACCATAGCGTCGCCCGATCCGCACGACTATTATATAAGGATGTGCGACCTCAACCAAAGCTAACGTTAACCATAACCGTTTGTTAAGTGTTTAATGCAGGAGTTAAGGTCATTAAGGCGCAACGACTATAACCGACGCAATCATTAAACAGCCGGCGACCGTAACGGACGAAGATCATTACTCCGGCAACCGTTTCCAACCGTTAAGGCCATTAAAGGAGCATTCATGGATGAAGCTAAGGACACGAAGACTATAAATATCAAGCTCAATCAACATTTCAAGACATCGAATATCCGCCGATTAACAACCGAAGCAATATTCAAGAACACCTGAAGTGAAGAACCATTATTCTAAGTATCGCTCTCGACGCACGACAACAGCCCTCGACCAGCAGTTCACACTTTGTTTCGTACACGACAAACACCTATTTGTTTCGTACACACTTTGTTTCGTACCTATTTGTTTCGAAGCATTTTCTTCATTTGTATTGTAATCACTGTACGATCGACACCAGTATCCAAGGACATCGCCCCGGATTGGCGACCATAGTGCAGCGACGACACCCACTGTCGTCCGCAGGTTTTTTCCTCGATTGAGGTTTTTCCTGCGTCATCAAATCCATCGTTTCTTTATTTTATTTATCGTCGCACGTCTCGTCGAAAGATTCTTTCTTTAGTTGTTTAAGTCCACATCGACCTTAAGTTGTCCCTTTGGTGCGATTTTTGGCATTAACAGTTTGGCGCCATCCGTGGGACTACATATAGAGAAAATCCTCGACGAACGTGCATTCTACTAATAGTTTCTTGGAGTTTCTTCTGTTTTCTGTCGCAGGAAAATGGCGGATAACGGGAATCTAGAACAAGCCGTTATACCAGTACCCGCAAGCTTAGAAAATGCACAAAACTCCCCAACAACTGTCGATGAGTATCATTTGGAGGAAATCGTTCTAGATCAAAGCAAACCCGATCAAAAGATTCTTGTGGGTTCATCCCTTGATCCCCACATTAAAGAAAAACTCAAATCCTTTTTACAGGAAGATGCTGATTGCTTCGCCTGGTCACATGAAGATATGGCCGGTATTGACCCCAATGTCATTGCTCATAAGCTTAACGTCGATCCATCGTTCAAACCTATCAAGCAAAAACGTTGCATGTTCGCTCCTGAAAGAAATAAAGTAATAAATGATGAGGTCGACAACCTCCTCAAGACAGGAAAGATTCGGGAGGTAAAATATCCTGATTGGCTCGCTAACGTCGTGGTCGTAGCCAAGAAGAATGGAAAATGGAGGGTCTGTATCGACTTCACCGATCTCAATAAAGCCTGTCCAAAGAATCCATTCCCGTTACCTCATATTGACGCCATGGTCGATGCAACCGCGGGGCATGAGTTATTAACGTTCATGGATGCCTATTCTGGATACAACCAAATTTTAATGCACGTTGACGACCAAGAGAAAACCGCTTTCATGACGGATCGAGGTATTTATTGTTACAAAGTTATGCCTTTCGGACTAAAAAATGCAGGTTCTACTTACCAACGGCTGGTAAACAAGATGTTCAAAGACCATCTTGGAGACACGATGGAGGTATATATCGACGACATGTTAGTGAAGTCGAAGCAAGCGATTGATCACATTGATTACCTCAGGCAATCGTTCCACATCCTCCGGAAGTATAACATGAAGCTCAATCCGACGAAATGTTCCTTTGGCGTTAGTGCCGGGAAGTTCCTGGGTTATATGGTCACTCGTCGAGTCATTGAGGCTAACCCCGACCAAATCAAGGCCATCATTGAGATCAAATCTCCTCGAAATTTCAAAGAAGTCCAGAAACTCACCAGTCGAGTAGCAGCTATAAATAGGTTTATCTCCCGATCTTCAGATAAATGTCATCTATTTTATAATGTCCTCAGGAAAAATAGGGGCTTCGACTGGACCAATGATCATGAACAAGCCTTGCAAAAACTCAAGGAATACATGGCGTCGCCTCCTCTGTTGTCTAAACCTCACGATCATGAGATCCTACAGTTGTATTTGGCTGTCAGTCCAAATGCAGTAAGTGCTGTTCTGACACGAGAAGATGAAAAACAGCAATTGCCGATCTATTATGTAAGTAAATCACTTTTAGACGCAGAAACCAGGTATTCCTCTATGGAAAAATTACTCTTATCACTAGTCACTGCTGCTAAAAAACTATGTCATTACTTTGAATCACATCCTATTACTGTCGTGACTAACTTCCCTCTTAAATCTGTCTTAAGAAAACCCGAGTTGACAGGTCGCTTAGCAAAATGGAGTATATATCTAAGCAGTTATGACATCGATTTTAAACCCAGGACCGCGATCAAATCGCAAGCCTTGGCAGATTCTTTCACCGATTTCAGCCCTGAGTTAGAAAAAGAGGCAGAACTCAAAGTGTCCGTTATGGCGACTCGCGACGACGTACCTTGGATTCTACATGTCGATGGATCATCCAACATTAGAGGCTCTGGATTGGGCATCGTCTTAAGGTCGCCACAGGGGGGAAGATGGTATACTCGGTCTGATGCGACTTCAAAACCACCAATAACGAGGCTGAGTATGAAGCCCTGATCACGGGAATGAATATGGCCCACGACTCGGGGGCAACCGCACTGCACGTCAAGAGCGATTCCCTGCTAGTAGTAAATCAGATCAATGGAGAATTCCCAGCCAAGGATTCAAAAATGACTGCATATCTAAGCGTGGGAAAAGAAATTTCCAAAAAATTTAAATCTTTTTCTATTAAACAGATTCCGCGAGACCAGAACACTCAGGCCGACGCATTGGCAAACCTTAGGTCCGCTTTAGTTGAACCAATATTTGATGTTATTCCTATGCTTCACCTGGCAACGTCGTCCATTGGAAACACATACGTCATCCAGATCGAAGACGAGGAAGATGATTGGTCACACGACATTCGAAATTTCCTCGTAAACGACCAACTCCCCGAAGACAAAATGGAGGCTCGAAAACTCAGATTCAAAGCATATAAGTACGTCATGATCGAAAATAAGCTTTATCGGCTATCATCGACGGGCTTAAATTTAAGGTGCGTCATCAGCAAAAATCAAGCCCAGAAAATCCTCCAAGAGATGCACGACGGCGAATGTGGTAATCATTCAGGAGGTCGTAGTTTAGATAATCGTATATCCCGACAAGGATATTTTTGGCCAACACTGCGACAAGATGCCATCAAGTATGTCCAGAGTTGCGACCCCTGTCAACGACACTCAGGTATGTCTCAAAAACCCTCGGAACCTTTGCACTCGACGCTTATCCCATGGCCCTTCATGAGGTGGGGAATGGATATCGTCGGCAAGCTGCCTCCTGCTCCAGGACAAAAGGTATTCCTCCTCGTACTTACTGGTTATTTTTCCAAGTGGGTCGAAGCGGCTGCTTTCTCCCAAATCAGGGATAAAGAAGTCATCTCTTTTATCCAAACTAATATCATATGCAGGTTTGGAATTCTGTCCGAGATTGTCTGCTACAATGGATCCCAATTCATAAGCGACAGGACCCAGCAGTTCTGCGATGACAGGAATATCAAGCTAACAACCTCAACTCCCAGATATCCCCAAGCCAATGGACTTGTCGAGTCGAGTAACAAGACTATTGTAGCCTCGATCAAGAAACGATTAAAAGCTGCAAAAGGAAGATGGGTTGAAGAACTCCCTTCAGTCCTATGGGCAAATCGCATGACACCCCGCACGTCCACAGGACAAACCCCCTTCTCTCTCGTCTACGGTTGTGAAGCCGTCCTACCAATCGAAGTTCATCTCCCGACTTCGAGGCACACTTCCATCGACCACAACTTGGTTGATTTAAGTCATGACCTCGACGCCCTAGAAGAGCTCAGAGAATCCGCCTTGATCAGGATGGCGTCGCAGAAGCAGGCGGTCGAGCGACATTTCAATAAGCACGTCAAAATTAAAGTCTTTCAAGAAGGCGATTACGTCCTCCGTCGAGTATTCCCAAACACCCAGGAGCTCAACTCAGGTAAGCTTTCTACTAAGTGGGAAGGACCTTACCGCGTCTCCGAAGTCGTTGGTAAAGGAGCCTATCGACTTCAGACCCTCGACAATCAAGAAATCCCGCGAAGTTGGAACGCGATGCATCTGAAAAAATATTTCTTTTAGAGTCGCCTTCCTCTCATGCAAAGTTTTTTTTAACACGATAGTGAACGTCGTGAGATCGTTGGAGATCCGATGACCGACCTCTAACGAACTTTGTCGTAGGTACGCACGACATGAGTACCCGAGTGTGTAACTTAATTGTTTTGCCACAGGGGAATACATTCTGGAATTTCATCATACGATACAGTCACATGTAAGGTCTAAACGATCCCTCGATCTAAGTTTCTGGAACTTAGAAAAACTTTGTATGTTCTAACACATCGATGATATATATTTGTGTTTATTATTACAGTCCAAATACATGATTTATGTTTCAACCGTTATATTGCAATAAAAGCCTAAGTCGCACGATCCTCCGTTTATTATATACTTAACGAATTTTATGATCAATATTACATTTATCCACGACATATGTAATTAAAAACACGAGTTCAACAAAAGAAGGAACTTCATTGAACGATTATATATGAACGACCGATAGTCGGACAAGTAAATACAAAGTCAAAAGTCGTTGCATACCAACAACCCGACCACCAATGGTCGAACATAAAAAGTCTAGCTCGTAAACCCAAAAATTTACCCTAGAACTAAATAAGCACGTCGATGGCAAGCTCTGTTCAAAAATCTCGATCTTCGAAATCCTATCAATCCCGAAGAACTGATGCAAGGATCAAACGAGTATATTAGGAGTTATCTTCCAACTCCTTACGCCTCGACACTCTGAGAATGTGGCTCTTAAGATTAATGTTAAGGTTGGAGGAAGGAATATATTCTTCTCGACGATCGACCTCCACTCCAACATTTTCTCTGCCTTCACACACTTAATGAGAAGAAACAGGAACATCTGTCAAATACAGAAGGAACACGTTAGCAAAACATTCAGCTAAAGAACATCGATAACCCAAGTTTTGAAAGAAAAACTTACAAGGAACGCCAGTTCGGCTAAACACAACCCTATCTCTTCAATAGAGATCCTTTGAAAACACTCCTCAGAAACTAAGGGCTGATGTTTCCCCATATGCGGAAGTGACTTCATCCTGACGAGGACGTAGTCAAACGAGAGGGACGGCGACAACGCAAAGCTGACCACCATAAGTTCCTCCTCGTTCTCTCCCGTCTTTACACCCCCGCCCTTGTCGGCTGACGAAAGGGTTGACGTGGCAGAAGACATCGTCGCCAGGTGCACAGAATACACAAACATCGTGTTCATCGTAACCAACATCGTCAATGATTCGGGTATAGCAACCCTTGATAGATCTCCAACCACCCAAGATTTGAACAAAGTCGAGATTCTAGAGAAGGGCCTCATCAGAAACAGAAAACTTTTAAAGAAAATCTCTAAAGAAAACAACCCATTGTGATCTCTATTTATGCAGGAAATCACAACAAGTCGAGTCTGCTGATGATCAACACGCGTCCATGTCCTTTCGTATATCCGCCCGGATCTTCGACACCTGTCCTCGACAGCTGGTAAGCATCATCGCATGTCAGTATGACGTCACAACTTTTCAACTTCTCGTTCAGTTAAAGGCGAACCGGCCTAGTTCCACGACAACCAGGTAAGTCCCTCAACCCAGGTCACAAGTCTAAGCGTTCGACAAGCAAAATTTAAAACTTAAATTTGACATTCAATTTTCAAAATTTGGGGGGCAAACTGTTTGGGCAAAAAATTACGTCGCTCGACCGCGACCAGAACAGGTAAGACGTATGATTAAGGACTATATCTTGTATTAAGATAAGGTCTCAACAAAGACCCATAACACCATCGTCGTCCCTCATAAAAGGTAAGTCGAGAGTTGCTTACGACGCTCGACCATAGCGTCGCCCGATCTGCACGACTATTATATAAGGACGTGCGACCTCAACCAAAGCTAGCGTTAACCATAACTGTTTGTTAAGTGTTTAATGCAGGAGTTAAAGTCATTAAGGAGCAACGTCTATAACCGACGCAATCATTATACAGCCGGCGACCATAACGGACGAAGATCATTACTCCGGCAACCGTTTCCAACCGTTAAGGCCATTAAAGGAGCATTCATGGATGAAGCTAACGACACGAAGACTATAAATATCAAGCTCAATCAACATTTCAACACATCGAATATCCGGCGATTAACAACCGAAGCAATATTCAAGAACACCTGAAGTGAAGAACCATTATTCTAAGTATCGCTCTCGACGCACGACAACAGCCCTCGACCAGCAGTTCACACTTTGTTTCGTACACGACAAACACCTATTTTTACATTCAAACACTTGTACTTTACATTTCGAAGCATTTTCTTCATTTGTATTGTAATCACTGTACGATCGACACCAGTATCCAAGGACATCGCCCCTGATTGGCGACCATAGTGCAGCGACGACACCCACTGTCGTCCGCAGGTTTTTTCCTCGATTGAGGTTTTTCCTGCGTCATCAAATCCCTTGTTTCTTTATTTTATTTATCGTCGCACGTCTCGTCGAAAAATTCTTTCTTTAGTTGTTTAAGTCCACATCGACCTTAAGTTGTCCCTTTGGTGCGATTTTTGGCATTAACACCTGCTAGACGTCTTACCCGACACTTGTAAATTTTTATCGTACTAATAAAAGTGTCCTTTTTGGTTACATTGTTTGATTCGACGTTTTTCGTCTTTTGTAACAAGTAAAAAAGATAAGTAACTCTTGCGTTTGACATTCGATAAATGAAATGGGTGACGACTAAAGAATCATACGACCAACATAAAATGTAAAAACGGGCGATGATCGGAAGAGTATCCGGATGATATAAAACATAAGGCACTTGCGACCACGGAGAAAAATGCATAAAACGTAACTTTGAATAAAATGCATCAAACCTAAGTTGCAAATTCAAAGTTTGAGTCATGAGATTTTTGCACGAGTATGGATCATGAGTCGTAAGGTTTTGAACCTTGAGCCATTGACTCGTTCAAAAAATATTTCGCACCGAGTGAGTTGTCATCGTACGTGGTAGATAATCGTGCGATCTTGCAGAAAAAGAACATTAGCGGTGGTCGTTGGCAAGGTTAACGACCCTCCGATGCTTAACTTAGTAATCGATATGCTGAATAATCATAAGAAAAAAAACCCTTTCTGACAACCTCAGATATTTGATAAGGACCCTCCCACTTGGTGGAAACTTACCTGCATTCAGTTCCTCAATATTTTGGAACCTTCGTCGTAAGACGGAATCTCCTTCTTGAAAGACTTTGGCCTTGACATTTTTGATAAAATATCGTTCGACCGTTTGCCGTTGAGACGCCATCTTGATCAACACAGACTCCCTTAATTCTTCTAGTGCATCGAGGTCGTAACTTAGAATCACTAAGTTGTGATGGATAGAGGTTTGTCTCAAGGTCGGCAGTTGGACCTCAACGGGTAGGACCACTCCACAACCATAGACCAGAGAGAAAGGAGTATGTCATGTAGATGTGCGAGGAGTCGTACGACTGGCCCGAAGAACGGACGGGAGTACTTCGATCCACTTAGCTTTTGCGGCCTTGAGCCTTTTCTTGATCGAATTGATGATCACCTTGTTGCTAGACTCAGCAAGTCCGTTTGATTGGGGATAACGGGGTGTCGAGGTGGTGAGTTAGATGTTACGATCTTTTGCGAATTGTCGGGTAATTTCACTTATGAACTGTGATCCACTGTCGCACACAATTTTTGGATGGAACTCTGAATCTGCAAATAATGTTAGTCTGGATAAAATAGACGACGTCTATGTCCGAAACTTAGGAGAAGGCGGCTACTGTTGGTTCCAGTATTTGATTAACAAAGATTATCTTTATCTATTAGTTCAAATGAGATGTGTTGCGGAAGCGTATTTGAAGAACTAACATATATGTTTGTATAGAAACAATACAGAATATCAAATAAACAGTATGTGAAGAACAGATGAATATCTTAAAGTTTACTGTATTTGATGAAGAACACTAACAATAGATTTGACGTTAATTGTGTGTGTGTGTGTTTTTCTGATATTGAACTTGTTGTCTGATTGTTGTTAGGAAGAACTCAACATGAGTCTTCCTTTTATACTACTACAAAAGAACTATTCTAGACAAAAGGACTAATGCTACAGGAAAGAAGGGATGTCATGAACAGTTGGAAATCTGCATGCATTAAATGCGCTAATATCAACTTGCAAGGATTCCAATCAGAGTTTGACACGTGTTTGTTGTCGGACCATGCCTTGTACAAGTTGATGAACGGACCCTGGAACAGTAGCAAGATATTTATGTAACAGTGGTAAGATATTTCTACAACAGTGGCAAGATATTATAAATATCTTCCAAGTCTTCAGTCTGAACCGCAGAGGCTCTGTCAAGGGTGACAGAGGTTCTGCGGTTTGGTCCTTTGTGAGTATTCTTCTGTAGATCCTTCTTTGGTCCTTTGTGAGTAGTCTTCTGTAGATTCTTCTTAGGACTTGGTGTTCCTTGAATGATCGTTTGCTTCGGCAGAGCTTTTGTGAAACATCGCAGAGCTTCTGTGGAACTCTTTCATACTTAGCCTATTTTTAAATACTTCTAATTTTATAAATAATTGGAGCTAACAATCTCCCCCTAAGTATTGAAAAATAAAAATTTGACTTTATGCATAGTTAGGCTAAGTAAAGTAGACAGAGGTTAAACAATACCTCAAAAGATTCATTTCATTTCTTTTTAACTATTACAGAGATATTTAAAAGAGATTTATACATTTGCATCTTTGAAGTCATTGAAACTTCTGTTGTCGAAACCTACTTCTCTGAGCTCGTGATAGAAATTGATGCAGAGTTCTCTTAAGCCGATTGTAGCATCTATTTCTCTGATCATTCTTTCTGCTGATTCTTGATCCATAAGCTCAATACCTCTGTTCTCTTGTAAGATTGATCTGAACTTGTTCAGAGTACTGGTTGCATACTTCTGACAGTCCATTTCCACAAAAAGTGTTACTTGACCAGCATGATCCTTATACACTAACCCGTACCTTGGTGTTGTTATGATTGAGTTGGGTATTGCAGAAGGTGGGCAGTGATCCTCTGGTGGTCTCAGACTCAGGTTTCTAACTCCAAGATCTCTTCCCAGTTGAAAGTCTATCATGCTATACAGTAGAAGCTTTTCTCTCATCGCTTTCCTGAACACTTGATAGGCCCTTCTGTTAGCATCGTTGTCGAAGTTTTCTTTTGTCCAAAGTAGAAGATCTGGCAGATCGTAGGGGTTCACGTTCCTTATATCGGCATCTTAAAATTGATTTTCGGACTTGTTCTCCCTTTTGACTTTGTAAATGTTGTACCTGATCTTTGGAAAGGTTCTCGTTTGAGAGAATTTGCAGTATATTACCTTTTCTATTTTGGACTCTGAGAAGACTTCTGCCCTTGATTCTGGCTTTGTTCTGCTGAAGGTGTTGTCAAGGTCAGCTCTGAGTTGAGGATCTTCGATGTGTGGTATAGGGTTGTTCTGATATTGATGTTTGTAAAGGTACCTATACACCACCTCTTCCATTTCTGCATGTCGTGTATCTGGTGGTGGTATTGGTCTTCGCAGAGCATCCATTCTTCGGGTTTAGGAGTGACAAAGGCATCGAACGAGCTCTTCATCAACTTATCTGTCGTCAGTGGCATTTGCTTTTTCTTTTGTGGTTCTTCTATCATGATTCCCTTTCCTTTATCTTTGGTTTGGGAAGGCTCAGAACATGTTGTCTGCTTTGGACTCTATGGGACTGCTTCTGTTGGTTTGGGTGTTGAGGTCTCTGTTGGTTTGGGTGTAGAGGTTTCTGTTGGTATGATGGGGATTGCCTCTGTAGTTTTTGACACTTCAGTTTCTGAGGACTTTGGTGGGGATGGTTTTGTTGGTTTGATTGGGGATTTGGGTTCTGTAGATGTTTCTTCTGTGAGCTCGGTTGTGGTTTGTGGAGGGATATCAAAACCTTTTGCAGCTCTGAAAGCGGATACGAACTCCATTCTCTTTAGGACATATGTAGCAGAACGTTTAGATGTCTTTGGTTTGTGGGCAATGGATTTTCTCCTTGGGTGAGTTTTGGGTTGGGATTTTGGTGGAGAATGGGGAAGTTCTTCTGAGGATGAAGAAGTGGGGATTTGAACTTCAGGGACATCTTTTTCAAGGACAGAGGTGGTTTCCACAGTGGCTGGTGTTTCCTCTGTGGGTCTCTGTTGTGTTTCCTGAGTTTGGGTTTGGGATGGAGGTGCAGATAAAATTGGTACAGCTGATATCGGAGGACTGGTTGCAGCTGTTTCTTTTTGTTTTTCCCTTTCTTTCTCCCCCTCAGGATGTTCTGATGAATCATCATCATCAGAGTCATCCTGACCCTTATCTTCTTTTCCCTCTGCTCTGCAAGTAGTGTCAGGCTTCTTCGCCCCGGCTGCCATCATTTTGGCACAGAGATCATCACAGAGACCAAGAAGAGTTTGAACTTCGGCCTCTGTGTTGAACCGCATCTTTCCCACACTAGCTTTGAAGTCTTTTACGTAATAAGCGTTGGCTATTGTGAAGGCTTTGATAAATTCTGTCATTTGGTTCAAGATGCTTTGCCCAAGTTCTGTCAACTGTGCTCTGGTCATGTAGTCGGTAGGCTTCATGGCTAGTGTGGCTTCTGTTGTTTGTTCCTGAACTTGTCGTAGAGCCTTCTACAGTTCTTCTGGAGTAATAACTTTTGATGACACTTGTTCTTTCATCTTTTCCAGATATATGTTGATTGAGTTGTTGAAGGCAGAAGTTGCAGCTTTTTCAAAATCAGCAGCAGCAGAGGCAGGTGTGGTGGCAGAAGTTGTGGCAGTAGACTTCATCTGGGCTAAAGTAGATTGCACCTCTGTGGACAAGTTGTCCATTATGGTGTTTAGTTCTGAGATGGCCTTGGATGTAACTTCTTCAAAAGATTTGAAAGAGCTTTTCAACTCTTCCAAAGTTTGGTTCTTAGAGGTGACAAGGGTTTGGAACTCACCCCTTGATACGTGTGAACTCGTGGTAACCTCTGGAGGAACACATTCGTCTCCAGAGTTTGTCCTTGTTCCTTGGACACCTTCTTTCACCCCTGTTTGTACTTTGAGGGCAGAAGGATTTCCTTCTGATCCTCGAGGAGAAACATGAGTTTCAACCCCTACAGAAGTTCTGTGAAGAACATTGTCCAAATCCACTCCAGAGGTGGGTATTGGAGTATCCTTCTGTTGACTCGGAGACTTGTCTAGAGTCTCTTCGTCTCTGTGCTCTCTAATCCCCTCTGAAGAGATGTTGGGCCCTATTGTGGTGTGCGTGGCAGAGGAAACGAATTCTTCTGCTAGGATGTCAGATGTGATTTGGGGCAATAAATCACGAACTATGGGCGAGTCCTTTCGAGAGGACTCCCCAGGAATGGTTTCCCCGGTTATATTAGGCACAAAGGTTGAAAGAGTAACCTCTGGCTGGCTGGGAGGGGTTGGGATCGAGCTGTGCTGCTCTATTTCAATGATACCTTCTGCCGCTAGACCGGCGGTATCAGAAATGTGGGTTGCACTAGGAGGGGGTTAGGGATGTGTGCCTTCTACTTCTTCGGCATCTTTTTCTGCAGAACCCTCTGCGGTTTCTATCCTAACCTCTTCCTCTAAGTCTATGTTTTCCTCTTGTTCTGAGATTTTCTCTGTAGGCGCTTATGTTTCTGCCTCTGCTCTTAAGGAGTCATATATGGAATGAGTTCCTATGAGTCTTCGTACGTGAGGGTGCATGGTTTGTGTACCTTGAGCTGCAGAAATGACTTATGTTGTGCGCAGAGCCTCTGTAGTCTGATCCAATGGTTTTGCGACCCATCCTGATGGATCTAAGGTTTTAGCAATGTCGGGATTTTTGAGGAAGGCATTGAAATCTCCCTGTTGATCTGCATATATTATTGGGGAGGGAGGTTGCAGAGGTATAGCCTGAACTTCCTCTTCTTGTTCGACATCCTCTGTGATTACCTACAGAGGTGATATGGGTTTCTTCTTTGATTTTCTTTTCTTTGGCTTAGGGGTTCCCTCTTCTGTTGATTTGGATTTTCGTTTCTTTTGTTTTGAAGGTGAGGGAGGTGCAGAAGTTCTTGTCTCTGTAGCATGTGGTGAAGAGGTTTGAGCTGCAGAGGTTGTAGTTTCCTATGTGGGTTTCCTTTTCTTGCTCTTCTTCTTGGGTGTTGCTGCAGAGGTTTTTCTTTTTGGAGAAGAGGGGTAAAGGCTCTCTCTTTGGGCTTTGAAACGATCTTGTACTGAATAGTGTTTCTCTAAAGCTCTTGCCCATTCCTCTTCTGTCATTCTCTGTACTATATCTACACCTAAGGGGGTTCCTAGACACGGGGGTGTCACAGGACTTGGTTCTGGAGTCCTGTGGACGCGTATATACTCTAATTTCCTATCCTCATCAGTTGCATATGCCAGAAGGTTCTTCGACAGAGGTCTGCAGTGGGGGAACTGTCTTCATGCCCTGTAGGAGTATTTTTATTCATTGGGTAAAGCTTTACAGATGGCCCTTCCATTGGCCACTTCTGCATTTGAAGTAGAGGCTCGAAGATGACTCCTAGAATTCTTTGGTATTGCAGAGGAGGCAGATACCCTGGTGTGTTTCTCTTGGCCTTTTGAGTTGCGAGTTTCTGTCGATCATATTCACTAATTCCTGCATCATGATGGTCGCATAGTCAAGTGGAATATCGTAATAGATTCCATACATGATGGTCAGGATTTGGAATGAGCTTTGGTCAGGGCTACCGGTTTTCCCTGTGAGGCAATGATTTAAGATGGAACCTCAACATATTTCTTGATTCCAAGAAGACCTCTAGTCGGCAGGTTGAACTCCAGTGAGAACATGGTTCTGTTGAACATGAGTTATAGGTACGCAGATTTGTCTGGTTTTGAAATGTAGCCCTTTATCAGAGAATCATCTGAATAAAATCGGCAACTTTGCCAAAATTGATTCAGATATCGTGCAGGTATTTTGGTTGGGGTTTTGGAGAGGAGAGGGTATAGGAAATGATTTTCCATGATATTTAGGAGAAGAGCATGGGCTTCGCCGAAGGCTGTTGGTGAGGGTACCAGGTAGCAGTTGTTGGATATCAATGGAAGAACATCCTCAAAATGTTCTTTGTTCAGAAAATGTTGAAGGTTTGTGGTTGGTGCAAAGTTTGCAGAATCGCCGGAGTTTTCTGTTTCAGCATTTATGGCGATGTTAGGGTTTTGGGAGTGCTCTGAATGCACTGGGGAGTGTTGAGGAGAGTTCGTTGGAGAGTTTTGAGCAGCGTGGGAACTGGAAGCCATTTTGCAACGTAAAATGATGATTTGAATATAGTTGCAGGTTCGTCAGAGAAGAGAGTGAGTAAAGTTTTTGTGAGGTAAGGTAACTTGGGTTTTATACTGAGTTTGTGGCCGTAGAATCTGAAAGGGTTAATATTTTGAGGTAAATAATATTTGGGGTCCGCACTTCAGTGGTTACGGCGGGTTCAACTTTCCATAGGAACGTGTTACATGTAGATCCAATGAAAAGATGACACGTCCTCAGTGTCAGTTATGACGAGACGTCGTGGGCGGCTATATTAAATGTTGGGCGCGTGGGCCTCTTTACCTCCATATGATTCTTACTCGCAGAAAGTTACCGTTACTGTTACAGAAATGCCTAAAGAAAAAAACTGACAGAGGTTTTGTGATTTGAAAACTTTGTTTTTCTTGCCTCTATAGTTTGTATCTTTACAAAGAAATGTTAAAAAGTCCATGGAGAGGATCGATAAATTATTTGTATAGAAATTCTTTTACCGAGGTTTTTGGACCTCTGTGAGAGCCAGCAGAGGCTCTGAGACAAGAAATTTCTCATATCTAATAATTTATAAACATTTTTGGTCATCCAAGTTTTTTGATTGTTTTTAACAATGTTTTTAGGACCTGTTTGAAAGTTGGTGTCCTAGAAAATTGTTTTTGAAAAAGGTTTTGTGCAGCAAAAAGTCCTTTTAAAACAAGTGTTGGTCTACAGAAGTTCTTTCTTGTGGAGAGAACTCTGTACCCGATGACTTCTTCTGCAGTGTTTGTGTGCGATGATTGACAGTTTCCAAGAATTATTGATTTAAGATCAGAGCTTTTGCCTGCAGAACCTCTGTTGGACTCAGTAGAGGCTCTGTGACCTTAAATTTTTAATAATGGAAAACTCAACATTCTTTTTGTTCAAAATTTATTTGAAATGTGTTTAATAATGTTTCTAGAACATATTTAGAAACTTGTGTCCTAGAAAATTATTTTCAAAAAGAATTTGTTCGAGATACTAACCTTTTTATTCTTCTTTGTCCGACAATGTTCTTTTCTTCTGTTGTTGTCATCTCTTCCTCTGCTCCCCTTTGACTTATAAATCTTTGTAGATTAAGCAAGGTCTCCTTTTGCTCCCCATTGATCTAATCATCCTCTGTAGATCAAGATTGTTTTCCTTTCCTCCCCCTTGACCTATGCTTGGTTCAAATAATCAGAAGTAAATGTATATAACATAGGTCGAGTAACAGAGGGTCTGTAAGAATCGTCAGAGGTTCTGAGGAGACTTACAGAATCTCTGTATTTTTCATAATTGAGATTTTTAGAATTTACAACGAAAAATAATTTATAAAAACAAACAAAACAGAAAATATACATTCTGTATAATATAAAGATAAAGATACTTACAGAGGTTAATCCATATTTATCATTCCTAATTTACCCACCAAGTAAAGGAATCTTTTCTCATCAAGAGCCTTGGTGAATAAATCATCAAGCTAAAATTCTGTTGGTACAAAATGCATCTCGATGGTTTGATTTTCCACATGATACTTCAGAAAGTGATACCCGATATCTATATGCTTTGTCTTTGAATGCTGTACTGGATTTGCAGAGATGGCAATTGCACTTTTGGAATCACAGAAGATGGGGATTTTGCAAATGATGTGACCAAAGTCTTTTAGCTGAGTTTTCATCCACAGAACTTGAGAGCAACAGCTAGCAGCAGCAACGTATTCAGCTTCTGCCGTAGATGTTGAGACACAATTCTGTTTCTTTGAAGTCCAGCTTACTAATTTCCCACCTAGGAATTGACAACTCCTAGAGGTACTCTTTCTGTCGAGTTTGCATCCTCCAGAATCTGAATCTGTGTATGCCTTTAGTCCAAAACCAGAGTTCTGCGGATATCAGAGGCCAAGATTTTTGGTCCCTCTGAGGTATCTGAAGATTCTCTTTACAGCAATATAATGTGACTTTTTAGGATTAGCTTGATATCTTGCACAAAGACATGTGGCATGCATTATGTCAGGTCTACTGGCCGTTAAGTATAATAAAGACCCAATCATTCCTCTGTAAAGTGTGCATTCGACAGAGATGCCATTTGGATCTGAAAAAAGTTTATTTCCTGTGGCCATTGGGGTTTTCATGACAGAGGCATTAGAGAGGCTATATTTTTCAAGTATGTCAGAGACATATTTTGATTGGTTTATGAAAATTCCTTCTGATGTTTGTTTGACTTGAAGTCCGAGGAAAAAGGTTAATTCTCCCATCATACTCATTTCAAACTCACTCTGCATGAGTTTTTCAAAATCTTTACATTTTTGTGTATTTGTAGACCCAAAAATAATATCATCTACATATATTAGTACAAAAATAAGCTCATTTCCTTCACCTTTAAAGATAGAGTTGTATCAGTGGTACCTCTGTTGTAGTCGTTATTGAGCAGAAAGGTGGAAAGTCATTCATACCATGCTCTTGGAGCCTGTTTCAGTCCATACAGAGCCTTGTCGAGGTAATAGACATACCTTGGGTACTTTGAGCTTTCAAATCCTGGTGGTTGTTGGACATATACTTCTTCTTGAATTTCTCCATTGAGAAAGGCAGATTTTACATCCATTTGATATACTTTAAAACCTCTGTGGCTGCGAAGGCTAAGAAAACTCTTATTGCTTCGAGCCGTGCAACAGGGGCAAAAGTTTCATCGTAATCGATGCCCTCTTCTTGGCGATATCCCTTGGCCACCAGTCTTGCTTTATTTCGAATGATCACTCCATCTTCATCCTTTTTGTTTCTGAAGACCCATTTAGTCCCTATGGCCTGTTTCCCTCTGGGCAGAGGTACTAGAGTCCAGACTTTGTTTCGCTCAAATTGCAGAAGCTCGTCTTGCATAACATCCACCCAGTTTGGGTCGTCCAGGGCCTCATAAATCTTTTTCGGTTCGATCATACTAATAAAATTGGTAAAGAAACAAAAATTTGCAGAAGCTGATCTTGTTTTTACCTTATCAGTGGGATTACCGATGATTTGTGTTTGAGGATGGCTTTTTGTCCATTGAGTTGTTCATGGAGGATGATCATTTGAGTTATCAAGTTGAACTTCTGTAGTTGAAGTGGTTGATGTTTCAGCTTCTGTAGGAATGGGTATTGAAGTTGGGATTTCCTTTTCTGTAGGTATTGTGGTTTCATCTTCACTTCCCTCTGGTGTTTCTTCTGTTGTAGCTTCCTCTGTTGGATTTGTTAGAGTTTGGATAACCTCTGTTGCAGAATCTTTTGTCATCGTATCTTCTGTTAGATCTTCAGTACCTGTCGTATTTGTAGAAGACGATGAGGGATTAAATGGATCAGACAGAGAGATACTTACTTCGTTTACAGGTGATTATGCAGAGGTGCTTTTTGTTCCAGCAGAGGGATCAACATCGTTGTTGAATATCTCTTGAAATAGAAGACCTAAATCTTCATTTGTTTTTTAGATGCCAGAGGTTTACATGTTTAGCCCGAGTTCTGAAGTGAGTTGTTTAGAAGTCTTTTGGAAAGAGTCATCAAAGGACACATTGATGCTTTCTACTATCGTGCGTGACTTCAGAAGGTAAACTTTGTAGGCTTTGGAAGCGGCAGAGTACCCGATGAACTTGCCTTGGTCAGCCTTTTCTTCAAACTTTCCTCTTGAGTGTCTGTCGTTTAAGACAAAGCATTTGCATCCAAACACATGGAGAAACTTGATGTTTGGTCGCCGTTTGTTGATCAATTCATAAGGAGTTTTGATGTGTCTTTTCACGATTGTTGAACGATTTTGGGTATAGCAAGCTGTTGAAATTGCTTCTGCCCAAAAGGTCGTTGGTAATCCACATGCAGAGAGCATGGTTCTTGCAGCCTCCACTAGCGTGCGGTTCTTTCGTTCAACCATGCCATTCTGTTGTGGGGTGCGAGCGGCAGAGAAGTTCTGGGATATTCCTTCTTCTGTGAGATAGGCTTCAATGACAGAGTTTTTGAATTCTGTGCCATTGTCACATCGTAAGTTCAGAATTCTGCACTCATAAAGAACTTGGATTCTTTTCATTAGATTAATCAAGATGCATGGAACTTCTGATTTCTTTTTGACAAATTCAACCCATGTAAATCGTGAAAACTCATCAATTAAGACAAGTATATATTTCTTGCCACCTAGGCTCTGTATAGCGATTGGTCCGCATAGGTCAACGTGAAGCATATACAGAGGTCTAGGACAAGACACATCAGTTTTGCCTTTGTGGGAAGCTCTTTTGAGTTTTCCCATTTCACAGGCAGATCATAAATGGTCCCTATTGAATTTGACATTTGGTAAACCTTTGACCAGATCAAGTTTTACCAGTTTATCTAGAGTATGAATGTTTAAGTGACAGAACCTGTTGTGCCATAGCCAGGCTTCTTCACTTTTGTTTGCAACAAGACAAATGTTGTCCTTGTTTTTGGCATTGAAGTTCATTAGATACAGATCACCTTTTCTTTTGGCTCGCAGAAGTTCAATTCCTGTGTCTTCACTTAGTAGAGAGCAGAATGTTCTTTTGAACAATACATCGAATCCTGTGTCACAAAGTTGGCTTACACTGAGTAGGTTGTGTTTTAGGCCATCCACATATGCAACTTTGTGTACTGTGATATTCTCTTTCTTTATGACTCCATAGCCTTTGATATGCCACTTTTTGTTATCTCCAAAAGTCACTGATCCACCATCTTGTTTTTCTTGGAATGTGGATAGAAGACTTTTGTTGCCAGTCATGTGCCTTGAGCATCCGGAGTCTAGATACTATATTGGCACAAACTCCTTCTGCAAAACAATCACAGAGATTTAGGTACCCATATCCACATGGGTCCAGTTTCGTCAGAATTTTTTCAAGTTTGCCTTGGCATTCTTGAAATACATTTTATTTTTTGTCGAAGAATCAGTTTGTTTCTCTTTTATATTTGATTTAACTGTAGAGAGAAAACAATTTGAACTACAGAAATGATTATTTAACTTGAACATTAGATCAAAGCAATGACAGTATTGAACATCAGAAGTAATTTGCTTGAAATTTTCATTGAAAGCTTTAATCTGGGCCACAGAGGCATTACATTCTATTCTAACATATGGCTTCCTATTACAAGAAGATTTATGTAGATTAGATTGTTGGAAAAAATCTTTGTTTGTAGCAGCCTTCTGTGAGTCCCTTCTGTGGTGAACTTCTGTTGATTTCACTGTCACAGCTGAAAAAGATTTGTTAGTTTTTGTCCATTTACCCTTTTGTTGCCATGTTGGTTTTTCTTTTATTTTTAAGGGTTTTAAAAACTTTGAATCTCTTGGATTTTGTGAGGATATTAACTTCTTTTGTTTTAACTTTTCAAGCTCAATAGAGATTTTGGCTTGTATGCACATATCCATAAAGTCTGGACAGATAGGAATTCCAGTGATTTTCTCTTTTGGAGAAATAGTTCTGTTAAGAACTTCAGAGGTTTGTTTAACAACCTCTGTGTCACAAGGAAACTTTTCTATTTTGTCAGCCTCTGATTCGTCAGATGATGAATCGTCCTCATATACAGGGGTTGAGTCATCAATATTTCTTTCGACAGAGACTGGACTTTTCGAGCATGTGTCATACTTGCTTTCTTCCTCTGAAAGATTACTTTCTAAGTCAACAGAGGTGTCTGATAAGATCTCTTCAGATAGTTTTTGATCTACAGAAGGTGTATATGAATTTTTTAACATATCTATTTTCCCAATTTCCATAATTTCCTTTTCAATTATATTTCTTAGTTTTTCTTCTGAAAAGTTTGGTTTGAACTCAAGTGCTTCTGCAGATAATTTCTCTTCAGAATCTATTGTGCAGACAAAGGCAACTTGAGTTTGAGTCTCTGGTTTACCAAACTTAAAGATTCCTATCTGATCTTGAGTTTTCAGATATCTCTTTGGTTTGGATCCTCTTTTGACAGAGGTTGAAGGTGATAAGTCTGTGTTTTCAAACCACACATTTATCATTTTCATGGGTTTCCTTAAGTGAGGTTCCCCAGAGATTTTTACTCTCTTACTTACAGAGATTAAGTTTGGAAAATAAGGTTTGTTGACTTTTCCTACTGTAAATAGAGATGACAGAGGTTTATTATTCTTGTTTTCTGTACCTTGATTAATATCACTGTACCCAATACCTCGCCTTCGTATTTGAGTATTTATTTTCTCATATACCTTTTGAGAATCACGATAATTTTTAATTAAAACATCTCTTCTAAGTAGATCTTGCCAAAGGACTTCTCTTTCCTTTTGAAAATATTCTTTAAGAGCTAAAATGTTAAGTCTGTCGCTCTCAGAATCTGAAAGTTCTTTTGTTTTGGATTTTAACGATGCATTTAATTCAGAAATTTTCTCTTTTAAAGGAAAAAGATTCTTGTTCCAGTGTGCTTCTAATTCTTCCTTTTCTTTGAAAATCTGTGCTTTTTCTTCAGTGAGAAGTCTAGCTTCTCTTTCATAAAAAGTGAGTTTTTTCTGAATATCATCACAAGTATTTTTCAGTTCAATATTTTCAGTTTTAATTATAAGCAAATCAACTTCTGTAGTAAAAGAGGTGGAGTTTGAAGTAGATACCTCAGTGTCAGAGTCGGAGTTGATGTCTGCCATGCCACAGAACAAGGCATTTTTGGTGAATTCTTCATCAGAGGTTGTGTCTGACTCCCAATCTTCCATGTTCACCACTTTGTTCGCCATGAGTGACTTTTGAGCATAATACTCGGCTTTCTTTTTGTAAAAAGCTGAGTCCTTCTGTGGGCGATTTGACATGCTTCTGCATTCATTGGCATAGTGGCCTGGCTATCCACAGTTGTAGCAACCTTGGTTTTGGGAATTATTACCAGCACGATCGTCGGACTTCTGTCGGTCACCACCTTTTTCCGATCTGCATTCATTTGCATAATGACCAGGCTTGCCACACTTGTAGCATTCTTGTGGTGTGTAGCTTGCCTTGTCATCTGACCTTTGTCGGTCATTTCCTCTGTTGTATCTTTCACTCGACCTCTGTTGGTCGTTACTTCTGTCGTCTGACCTCTGTCGGTCAGTTGATTCTTCTCTTCTTCCTTGATCCCTTCTCTTCCAATCTTCTCTTCTCTCTCTGCCATATCTATCATTTCCAGACTTCTTTTGGTTTCCTCTGAATTCTCTTGTCAATAGAGCTAAGGATGTAGCTATTGATGCCAGAGTAATTTCTCCTTCTTCCACAATCTCTTCATCTTCGATGTCAACTACCACCATCTTTTTCTTTTTCTCCTTCTTCTTTTCCTCTGTAGTTCTTTCTTTCCTCGGCCTCTCTGTTTCTTCTGTAGTTTTGCCAACCAAAGCAAGAGGTGCAGTGGTTAGTGTCTTTGTCTGTGCGATTTGAGGCTCTTGACCATCTAATGTTCCGTAGAGGTCTGAAAGAGTCCAGGAATCTAAATCTTGATTGGTTTGTAAAGACATTGATAACTGGAGCCATTCTTCGTTCAGACTTTTGAGAAACATGACGTTATTTTCTTCAGAAGTTCTGTGGATGCCGAAATTTTTGCAGTTATTGATCAAAGAGTTGAACCTGTCGTATGTTGTTTGCAGAGATTCATTTGTTAGGGCTTTAAAAGCGTAATACTCGTTTATGTATTGAGCCCTTCGATTTTTCTGAGTTTTAGCTCCCCCTTCAAGTTGTTTCTCCAGTTCTTTCCAAAGATCATACGAAGATTCACATGCATCTTAAGACTGGAAGAGTTCGTTGGGGATTGCCATAATCAGAATTCTTTTTGTTTTCTGCGCGAGTTCATCTTTTACCTTGTCTTGATCTGACCAACCATCCCTGGTTTTAGGTTTTCGATGCTCAGGGATTTCAGGAGTGTCAGCTGTCGCTGGTACACGAGGTACTATTAACATAGGAACATGAGGAGGATTATAAAGGTATTGTATGAGCTCTTTATCAGTACCCTCAAAGAAATGGATCATTCTTATTTTCCACTGAGGATACTCATTTCTTAGAAGAGAAGGTGGTTTGGTTAATGAACCAGCTATGAAGAAGTTTTGTGTGCTTGTCATTTTATGAGTGGAAAGATTCAGAATGAAGATATGACACGAAAGAGTACGAAAGAATAATCTGGTAAGATTTTCTGGGTTTGAAAGTTCTCAATAGTGTACTTTAATGGAGTTTTCAGTTGAAGAAACAGCTTCTCTAGATTTTCCAAATATCGAATAAATCGAGAATGGCTAAAAAGTAGAATCTGTTTGAAGGAATGAATAACAGGTTAAAATCAGACCATGTTTCTACCAATAATCTTGTTAAACGAGGATTGCTTGATATTGAAAACAAAGCTTTGCTCTGATACCAATTGTTGGTTCCCGTATTTGATTAACAAAGATTATCTTTATCTATTAGTTCAAATGAGATGTGTTGCGGAAGCGTATTTGAAGAACTAACAGATATGTTTGTATAGAAACAATACAGAATATCAAATAAACAGTATGTGAAGAACAGATGAATATCTTAAAGTTTACTGTATTTGATGAAGAACACTAACAATAGATTTGACGTTAATTGTGTGTGTGTGTGTGTGTTTCTGATATTGAACTTGTTGTCTGATTGTTGTTAGGAAGAACTCAACATGAGTCTTCCTTTTATACTACTACAAAAGAACTATTCTAGACAAAAGGACTAATGCTACAGGAAAGAAGGGATGGCATGAACAGTTGGAAATCTGCATGCATTAAATGCGCTAATATCAACTTGCAAGGATTCCAATCAGAGTTTGACACGTGTTTGTTGTCGGACCATGCCTTGTACAAGTTGATGAACGGACCCTGGAATAGTAGCAAGATATTTATGTAACAGTGGTAAGATATTTCTGCAACAGTGGCAAGATATTATAAATATCTTCCAAGTCTTCAGTCTGAACCGCAGAGGCTCTGTCAAGGGTGACAGAGGTTCTGCGGTTTGGTCCTTGGTGAGTATTCTTCTGTAGATCCTTCTTGGGACTTGGTGTTCCTTGAATGATCGTTTGCTTCGGCAGAGCTTCTGTGAAACGTCGCAGAGCTTCTGTGGAACTCTTTCATACTTAGCCTATTTTTCAATACTTCTAATTTTATGAATAATTGGAGCTAACAGCTACATCTATCCATTTGGAAAAATAATATGTAAGGACTAACAGAAATACCGTCTGCCAAGGGGCAGGTGGCAGTTTGCCGACTATGTCCACACCCTATCTCATGAAGGGCCATGGGATTAAAGTCGTGTGCAAAGGTTCTGAGAGTTGATGACACATACATGCATGTCGTTGACATGCGTTGTAGCTTTGAACGTACTGTTAGAGCAGAAAAGTATTCAAGATTTAATTTAAATGTAAAGAGTCAAAGTTGTAAGTCAAAGTCTTGTAAAGGAGTCAAAGTCAAAGTATTAGAGTGTTATAGTCAAAGGTATATAAAGGTAATTGTAAGTGAGATTGTAGTAGATGGTATTGAGAGTATCATTTGTAAGATTAGAGAGATGACTCTAGTGAGAGAGTCTAGAGAGAGAAAGTGGATCTAATCTCCTATCTTGTATTCTTCTCTCATCTAATCAAGATTTCTTTGGATTCTCACATTGTTACTTGATAAGATTGGAATAACAAGAGGTATCAAAGCAAGCATATCATAGCAAATTCGTGCAAATTCAGAAGATATTTAGACATTTTTAGTATTTTCAGACTTGAGATCGAATTTGAGAATTCAGGATGTTTTCTGGATAGATTTTGGTTTAGACTAGTTCGATTTGATTAACTGTAGTGATTTGTGCAATTAATTTGATCAAAAGATCAAGTTTGGATCGAATTTAGTTGATTTTGGTGACTTTTTGTTCGAAAACTATTGATCCAAACCCTCAGTGATTTGATAATGACTCTTTAAGAATCACTTAGTGAAAATTGTAAGTAGACAACATGTATTAGAGTTTCACTATCGCTGATAAGTACTATGTCTCTATAGTACCGCTGATAGGAAACTCATGTTCTTTAATTTACACATTCAGCAAAACTGTTCATCAGCAAGCCCTGAGCCTGTTCAGTCTTACTGATGATCGCTGATAGTTTTAGTTGTTTACTTATGATCCCTGAAGACAAGTTTCACGTCAACTATGTTCTATGCTGAAGTCGAAGATCAAGCCAAAGAACCAGCGACAAGTCTACTAATGAACTGATGCGGATATCAGCGAAGCCAAGACCTGTCCACTCAACAAGAAGTTTCAATTAGAAAACTTCAGCGAACGCTGAACTTTATCACTCGCTGATAATGATCTATTTTAGTGAACGTTGATCATGACGTTTCCTTTACAAGTTACTTTTGTCTTATCCCCTTGCACGTCTCCGTATGATCTGTCAAAATGGACATCCCTTTTTGTCCATAATTGTACAACCAACTCTGATTCTACACTATTCATCATGCGGCTACTAGGTTGTCTACCAAGGTCAAAACATGCAACCAATCAGCTGCTGCCACGTGTAAAGTTGTACTAATATGCATTTAATGCATACAATATATAAGAAGAAACCCTAATTCTGAAATGAAGTGCTCGGCCATCTTCTTCTCCCTACTACTTTGTGTTAGAATATTATTCTTAATATTATTATCTTCTTTCTAACTTATTTCTAGTGCAAGAAATCTTAGTGATTCTCTTAACTTGTTTAGATTAGGTTTATTCCTTAATCTTGTTCCGCAACAAGTTGTAAATTGTTTGATATATATCAATAAACAATTTAGAAAAGTAAATTTTGTGTTTGTATTCAACCCCCCCCCCCCCCCCTCTTCTACAAACTTGTATAACCCTTCCGGGACCATCAAGTGGTATCAGAGCAGATTGTTTAATCTCATAAACAAGATCTTGCCTATACTAATCTTTTCTCTTCCTTGCTATTTTCCATAATAGCTAATAACACAAAACAAACTACATTGACAATGGTACTCTTGCAAAACCCCCTAGATTTTCCAGAGATCACTTTAATCTGTGGAAAAATATGATGATACTATTCTTAGAAGGTGTAGACCCTACCATGCCCCATTACATCAAAAATGGACCATATATTCCTGTTAGGATTGATCCTGAAGTTCCAGGTACTGCTACTAGAGCTACCATTCCTGAAAGAATCGTTCATAAGGAAGTTCATAATTGGTCTGATGAAGACAAAAAGAAAGTCGCTATCGACACTAAAGCTATATCCATTCTTTCCATGGCTCTTCCTGACAAAGTCTACCATTCTGTCATGAACCTGAAAACCTCCAAAGCCATGTGGGACACAATCTGTGTTCAATATGAAGGTACGTCTGAAGTCCAGGACTCAAGAAATATCAACCTGGTAAGACAGTACTGTTAGATCTGATGTTTTGTCAATAAACCAAGTGCTGAAAATCTGATAAGAAGAGTCAGATGGTCTGAGTAGAGGAGTCAGGGATCTGAGAGAAAGAGTCAGAAGCTCTGAGAAGCGTTATCAGAAGAATGTTCAGAAGTTCTCAACAGCCTGTTCAGAACTTATGACTACATACTTTACTTAGTATTTAGTAAACTAATTAGGACACGTGTTATGTTCTTATTAGTCTTTCTTATTTGTACTGTAGCTTTAACATGTCTGTTGCAGTATAAATAGAGTGGTTAGCACTACGTAGCTAACTGATTGATTTTCCCATATATCTTTGTATTCATTCTTTGTAATCTTTGAGATTCTCTCTCTCTTAGATTTGTAATCCTGTTCATCATTGAATACAATTGGGCTTGATCATACAACTTCTCAATTACTGCTTTCTATATTGATTGTAAGATTAGATCCTGTACTTTCAATTGGTATCAGAGCTAATCAACAAACAAATTCATTCAAGATTGTGATTGCGAAGATCGATTTAACAATTTCTTGAAGATTTCTTGATTCATTCAAAAATCGATTCCGCTGCTAGGGCTAGTTCTTGAATTCTTGACAATTCTTGAATTACCTGTTACATTTCGATCAAGAAACTCGAATTTGTCTTTCTGTTGAATTTTCTTACAATCATGTCTTCTAAAGAATATCTAGCCATGGGATCTGAAACCAAACCACCTGTTCTTATACCAGAAGAGTATCAGCAATGGAAAATTCGTATGATCCAATTCCTAGACAACATTGATGAAAATATTATGGTCTCTATTCGAGAAGGTCCAATTAAAGTGTATATCGATGTTGCTGCAACCCCTGCTACAGAGACAACTCCAGAAATTCCAGCGACCAGGGTGAAGAAGAATTATTCCCAATACACAGCTGAACAGAAGAATAGGCATGCTATCGACAAAAGAGCAATTACTTTGATGACTTTGGCTGTCCCAAATGAGGTTCTTAACAGGATTGACAGTGGATCATCAGCTAAAGAAATGTGGGACGAATTGGAAAGGCAGATGTTAGGAACTGTTAGATCTATTCAGGCAAAGTTAAATCAAAGCAAAAATGCCTATGAAAGGTTCAAAGCAAAAGAGTCAGAAAGTTTGACACAGACATACAGTAAATTTTGCACTATTCTAAATGACTTGAGAAGAAATGGACTGAAGAAAACGAAGTCAGAAATAAATTACAAATTTCTGAACAGTCTAAATTCAGAATGGTCATCATTTGCCATAAGTCTGCAAATGAACAAGGATATGTGTGAAGAAGACTTAAATGATCTGTTCTGTGTTCTTAATCAACATGAAGACTCTGTCAAGTTAGTTGTGGAAGAGAAGAAAAATGTTGCTGATCAGTTAGCATTCTTATCAAAGTCCAAAGTAATCAAAGCACCCAAAAAGACTGCATATCTATCAGAGATACCTAATCTGGAAGAATCTGACAAGGAAGAAGGATCAGAAGATGATGAAGATATCAAGATAATGGCTGAGAAACTAGCTTTGTTGACAAATACTTTCAACAAAAGGTATGGGAAGGGTAGATTTCAAGGAAATTATAAGAGAGTTGGGAGTTCAGATTATAAGAAGAAAGAAGACAGAGAAGAAAATAAGTTTGAAAAGAGAGTAGAGAGAAGTGAAGAAAACAAAGAAGAGAAGGATGAGAGAAAAGAAAAGAATATGTGTTTCAAGTGTGGAAAATCTGGCCACTATGCTAAGGATTGCAGAGTTAAAATTGTGAAAGACTATGAGTACTACACCAAGAAGGCTCAGCTTGCAAAGAAGAGAGATGATAAAATTGCTTTATTGGCTGAACAGGAGAATTGGTTGTACTACACTTCTGATGAAGATGATCATATCAACTTTCCACAGATGCAAAGCTATATGGCAAAAATGAGGAATGAGGATGATTCTGATTTTGAAGATGCTGATTCTGAGTCATCTGCTGAGGTACATTCTTCACTTGAAATAGAGTTAATGACACAGATTGGTGAGATGAAAACTGAATTTGCTAATCTAAGAAAACAGATAAAAGGAGAAAGAAATTTGGTTAACAAATTCAAAATTGAAAAAGAAGTAATAAAAGAACAATATGAAGAATCTGAGGCTGAGAAACAGAAAGTTAAAGATGAAAATTCTGAATTATTGAAAAAGATCTCTGAACTAAAAGTTGAGTTTTCAAAAATAAAGGATGAAAAAGGTGATTTACAAATAAAATTTGATATGTTATTTGAGGAAAGAAAGAATTTATACACCAAAATCAAAGAATTGGAAGATCTGAATTTGAAAAGGGGTCAGACTCAGCAAACATTAAATCTTTTATTAAGCAATGTTAAAGATACAAGATTTTACAACCCAAAGAAGGGATTGGGATTGGAAGAAAATGTCACTTTAAAAAAAGCTCCAATCAACTTGTATGAAAAACTTCAAGTTTCTAAGCCAAAAATCCCAGAAATTGTTGAAGTTTTCATAAGACCTGCTAGTTCTATAACAAGTTCTGACAATTTGCAAAGACCAAACTCTAAAAAGTCAGATGAGAAAATTTCTGAGTCTAAAACAGAAAAGTCAGTTGTTTCAGAAGAAAAGGTTAAGAAAGAAGTTTCTAAACCAACAGATGAGAAGCCAAAATACAATGATACTAAATTCAAGTATGATTCTTTAAATGTCAGCTACAAAAATAAACAACCAAGTTTTTCATATCATGACATTGAGAGCATATTTGACACAAGTAAAAATTCTGAAACAGTCAATCAGAAGTCTGAAACTTCTAGTCAGGATTCTGAACTTTGTAGTCAGAACTCTGAGTCTAAAGATCAGACATCTGAATCTGTAAATCAGAACTCTGACTCAGGTAGTCAGAAGTCTGATTCAACTGGATTTTCTGAAACAAAGTCAGATGAATTTTTACAACTTGAAAAGAGATTTAATCTTGTGAGTCAAGAACTTGAGGACTTAAGGAAAGCTTATGATGAACTTGAAAATGATTTCTGTGAGGTGGATTTTAAACTTGAAGAAGCTTTGAAAGAAAAGAATATTTTTATTCAGAAAATAACAGAGCTTGAAAAACTGAAGACTGAGTATGATCTTTTTAAAATTAATGCTCTAAAAGAAAATGATAAATTCTTTAATGAATCAAGTACATATGAAAAAGGTGAATCATCTAATTCTTCTAACAAAAAGGAGTTGAATTTTTCAGAAAAAGAAGAAAGCAAAAGGAAAGATGGTGTGAAAAGAACTTCTGAGATGAATGAAGAGGTTCCTGCAACTGTACCAAAAGCACATAGTTATTGTGATAAATGTACTTGTACTTTGAAAAACAGCAATAAAAATGAAAAAGCTTATGGTACATATCTGTTGTTACTTGCAAAGAAAAATCTTAGTTGTGTTCGTTGTAAAAGTAACTCTTTTCAATATTCTCAGAAATGTCCAATCACAATAACATCTGTTTCTTTTATAAGAAAAGATATTCAGAAAACAGAAAAGAAGAATGTTTCTACTCCTCAGAATACAGAAAAGAAGAAAGTTTCTGTTCCTCAGACTCAGAAGAAAGAAAAGATAAAAGAAAAGAAAGTTGAAAATATTGCAAAACCAAAAGTTACAACATTCAAAAAGAATTTAAACAAGTTTGTAAGCAGAAAATGTTCTGACTTCATAAAAGTTCAAGGAAAGTGGTGTTTGAAGAAAGATTTTGAGTGGAAAGTAAAAGGTACTAATGTTAAATCCAATGACAAAGCTAACAAAGATGGACCCATTCCAAAATGGGTACCTAAAACTAACTGATCCTTTTGCAGGGCTGTCATGTGTGGTTTTTAGATTCAGGAGCTTCAAGACACATGACAGGTCAGAAGTCTTTTCTATCAAACTTCACAGAAAAGGCTGAAGGAGCAGTAAACTTTGGAAATAACAGCAAAGGACAAGTCAAAGGTTATGGGGATTTAACTAAAGGGGATCTAACTATCCAAAAGGTTTTCTATGTTGAAGGATTACAGCACAATCTTTTCAGCATAAGTCAGTTTTTAGACAGTCTTTGTCAAATCAAGTTTCAAATAACAGGTTGCATGATTTTAACTGAAAATGATGTTAAAGTCTTCTGGGCCAAAAGACATATGGACTTATTTGTAGTTAATTTTTCAAAATTGAAAACATTAAATACAGTTTGTCTTTTATCAAAGTCAACTGCAAATGAATGCTGGCTTTGGCACAGAAGATGTTCTCATCTAAATTTCAAAGATCTTAATAATATTGTTGCAAAACATCTGGTTAAAGGCTTACCAAAGCTTAAATTTGAAAAAGAATCATTATGCTCAGCTTGTGAAATGGGCAAGATGAAAAAGAGTTCTCACAAATTAAAAATGGACTCATCTTGCAAAGCACCATTAGAAATGATTCATACTGATCTTTGTGGTCCAATTTCAGTTCAATCTATGGGAGGAAAGAAATATATGCTTGTGATTGTTGATGAATTCTCCAGATACACATGGGTTGAGTTCCTAAGAGCTAAGTCAGAAGCTGCTACTACATTGATAAATTTTATCAAAAGGATTCAAGTTCTCTTACAACTTCCAGTTCAGAAAATCAGAAGTGATAATGGAACAGAGTTCAGAAATGAGACTCTTCAGAATTTTTTAGAAAGTTATGGGATTTCTCACAATTTTTCTGCTGTCAGAACTCCTCAACAAAATGGTGTTGTTGAAAGGAAAAATAGAACTCTAGTTGAAGCTGCGAGAACAATGCTAGCTTATGCAAATCTTCCTACCTTTCTATGGGCTGAAGCAATTGCAACTGCTTGTTTTACACAGAATAGAACTTTAATCAATAAGAGATTAAATAAGACTGCTTATGAACTGATAAATAAAAGAAAACCATCAATCAAATTCTTTCATGTTTTTTTGTTGCAGGTGCTATGTTCTTAGAGACAGAGAAAATCTTGCCAAATTCGATAAAAAGGCAGATGAAGGATACTTTGTGGGTTATTCTTTAACTTCCAAAGCATTCATAATCTACAATAGAAGAACCAAGAGGATGATGGAGAGCATAAATGTAACCTTTGATGAAACCAGAAACAGGACTTCTGAACAAGACAGTTCAGAACTCATGCTGAACAAGACAAAAATGACTTCTGAAACAAATTCTAATCCTATTTGTTCAGAACTCAATTTACTGTTTAAGGACGCTTTTATTGAACTAATTTCTGATTCTTATGCAGAATATGAAAACCCAAAAATGGTCAAAGAGATGATAAATAAGACTCCAGAAATAGTTCAATCAACTATAATTTCTGATAAAGGTCCATCTGAGGAATGTCCAAATCTGATAAATACAAGTAGTGAGAATTCTGAACCATGTAGTCAGAATTCTGAACCTTGTAATCAGAATTCTGAACCTTATAGTCAGAACTCTGGTCAAGTTACTCAGAAGTCTGACTTCATTACTCAGAATACAAACACACATGGAACTTCTACACATATATCAGAACAAGGGGACAGTTCAGAATTACAAGCAATCATTGATGAGAATGATGCAAACAACAATTATTCAGAGATTGATGTACTCCCTAGTGCAAATAAATGGACTAAAAATCATCCTATTCATCAAGTAATAGGTGATCCACCAGCAGGAGTAAAGACCAGATCAGCTACAGCAAATGAAGCAATGTTTGCTGGTTTCTTAAGTGTGATTGAACCAAAGAAAGCTAATGAAGCCCTAGAGGATCCAGACTGGATTTCAGCAATGCAAGAGGAATTGCTCCAATTTGAAAGAAATAAATTTGGAGACTCATTCCAAAGCCTGAAGGTAAATCTATTATTGGAACTAAATGGGTGTTCAGAAACAAAAAGGATGAATCAGGTGTTGTCATCAGAAACAAGGCAAGATTGGTTGCTAAGGGATACTGTCAACAAGAGGGAATTGATTATGATGAGACATTTGCACCAGTGGCAAGAATAGAGGCAATCAGAATATTTTTGGCCTATGCTGCACACAAAAACTTCAAGGTGTATCAGATGGATGTCAAATCAGCCTTTCTAAATGGCAAACTTAATGAAGAGGTGTATGTTCATCAACCTGAATGTTTTGTTGATCCAGAATTCCCTGATCATGTTTATATTTTAGACAAAGCTTTATATGGTCTAAAACAAGCACCACGAGCCTGGTATGACACTCTTACTAAACACTTGTTAGGTTCAGGGTTCAAGAAAGGTAAGATTGACACAACTTTGTTTTTAAAGAAACAGGGTGATGATTTAATTCTGATTCATATTTATGTTGATGACATAATATTTGGTTCTACCAGTTCAGAATTATGTGATAATTTTTCAAAAATCATGTCATCTGAATTTGAAATGAGCATGATGGGTGAGTTGAATTTTTTCCTTGGTCTTCAAGTCAAACAATTACCAAAAGGTATTTTTATAAATCAAGGAAAATATGTCAGAGACATTCTGAAAAAGTTCAAAATGTCTGATTGTGCTTCTATGAGAACACCTATGGCAACTAACATAAAGTTAGATGCTGATCTCAAAGGTGTTTCAGCAGATATCAAACTCTATAGAGGCATGATTGGATCATTACTTTATCTGACTGCAAGTAGACCAGATATCATGTTTTCTACATGTTTCTGTGCTAGATTTCAATCTAATCCAAAAGAATCACATATGTTGGCTGTCAAAAGGATTTTAAGATATCTCAAAGGAACACATGATCTAGGTTTATGGTATCCAAAAGAAACTGACTTTAAATTGACTGCTTTCACTGATGATGATCATGCAGGAAGTAGGTTGGACAGAAAGAGTACATCTGGTGCTTGTCACTTTTTGGGAGATAAAATAGTGAGCTGGGCATCAAAGAAGCAGAATTGTGTGTCCACTTCAACTGCTGAAGCAGAGTATGTTGCTGCTGCTGCTTCATGCTCTCAAACATTGTGGACGAGAACACAACTCATGGACTATGGATATCAGCTTAACAAGATTCCCATCTATTGTGACTCAGAAAGTGCAATTGCCATTACTCAGAACCCTGTTCAACATTCAAAGACTAAGCATATAGATGTGAGGTATCATTTTATAAAGGACTATGTGGATAAAGGAACTATAGAGATGCACTTTGTGCATACAAAGTATCAATTGGCTGACTTGTTCACAAAGCCTCTTGATCACAAAAGGTTTTCTTTTCTCATATGTAAAATAGGAATGCTTAATCTGCCTAATTGAAAATATTTTTTTTTCTTAAAAATGCTAAATTTTTCTAAGTAAAATTGTCTGAGTAGTGTACTCAGAACTCTGAGTCTTAAGATTCAGAACTTCTGAGTACTAAGATCAGAACTTCTGAGTACTGAGATCAGAACTTCTGAGTCTTGAGTTCAGAACTTCTGAGTCTTAAGTTCAGAACCTCTGAGTCTTAAGATCAGAGATTCTGAGTCGATACTTCAGCAATCTAACTTTCAAAAATTTATTTTTTTAGAAATACAAATACTTCAACTGTGTGGATTATGCTTCTTCTATTATCTTTTTATCTCATCTTTATGTATCATAAATAGTCAAATGCATGCTCAAGTCAAGGGGGAGCATCAAAATATTTTGTTTGGAAATCATTATGTGATGCTTAAAAGGTTTGTTTTCATTTCCTATCTCTGATCATTTTAAGAAGAACAAGCTTTTAATGATAAATTTTTTTGTTATTCAAACTATATCTGAATTAAAAAAATTCATATTCAGATATAAGATTTTAAATGATTTTTTTTAAAATCATCATAATATGAACAGAATTTTGATGATAAGAAGTGCTTCTATCTGTTCAAACCTCTTCTGAATAATCAAAATGTTTTATATTTGTCAGAAGTTGATTTTAAATGACATTTTGGTTACAAGGCAAAATTCTTCTGAGTTATGGAATCAGAACATCTGAGCGTGTTATTCAGATCTTTGACTTGAGTCAAAATTCTATCCACTAACACGTGTCAGCTTCATATTTGTTTGACACTGCCACGCATTTCATTTAAATCCTTTGTGGCATTTCAAATGTGTTGACTCCGTTATAACATTGATTTCGCTTTTCCGTTAAACCTTTCAACTTCGCGGAATTTAAATAGGTCTTAAAATCCCTATTTCAAATCTTTTCAAATTCCAGAGCGAAAAGTGAGACACGAATCAAATCCAGAGTTCTTTGAGTTTGTTTTCTTCTTAAATCATGTCTGGAATACGAAGGAGTGGTCCAATTTCGCTACATTCTACAAAATCGATAATGGATTCATCTGATTCGGATAATGATGAAGTACAGAATAGAGCTGTAGAGGAAGAGGCCATAAGAAATGATGAAGAAGATGAACAAATGGATGAATCAGAAGGAAATGCAGATGAGGTAAACATTAATATTGAACATGAACAGAGTGTTGCAGGGTCGATTATGTCAGATAGACCTATTTTCGTGGAAAGGGCTGTTCCTGAGAGTGAATGGTTGAAATTATCTGAAAATAACTGTGTTATATTGTTTGAGGAAAGTCGATTTAAACCTGAACACAGAATTATCATGGAGTTATTCAAACATCATCCTTATAGAAAATGGTTTACAAGAAGCAAAAATGTTCCTGTTCAGTACATACAACAATGGTGGAAACATCTTAGGTTAGAAGATAATAAGTTTATGTCTGAAATTGGAAGAGTGACATTTGCCTTATCTATCTCTGCACTAAGAGAAATGCTGAATCTACCAGAGAAAGATGATGTACAAAGAAGGACAGATTTTGAAGACTCACCCCTAACAGAGGAATTAATAGCAGAATTTCTGAAATTGGGATACAATGAAGGATTGAGGACTCTCAGTTTGTTCAGAAGAAACAAATTACCACCTATTTGGGCTTGCTTCTTTCATGTGGTAAATAAATGTTTGTCAGGGAAGAATAGCTCTGCTGATCAAGGTTCTAAACAAATTCTTCAGATCTTTCAGGGCTTAGTGAAGAATAGGCATTATGACTATACTTTAATACTTTGGGAAGACATGAAGAATACATTTGAGAAGAATCAGAAAGCAATTCAGAGGAAAACAAAGGATGCTCCACTGACATACAATCCTTATATAAGGTACTGGCAAATTGTTATTTGGTATGCCATGCAGGAAAACAGAACAATCTCAAGAAGAACAAATGAAGAGCATGGTCCCACATTTTATTTGGGTAAGATGACCTCAGTAACAAGACTTGAAAACTATCCCAATCATAAACTATTGCCAAAATCACTTAGGAATTATATTCCAAGGGAGAGTGAGATTTTAAAAGCGTATTGCACCTCTATGGGAAATGAATTACCTCAAATCCCTACCCAAGAGGATCAACCTGAGAAAAGAGGTGAGGGGTCTAGTCGAATTAGAGAGGGGGAGGATGTTCAGATGGGTGTACATTCTGAGAGACTTGAGGGGGAAAATTCTGAGAGCTTGGTTAGACTCAGTGAGGAAAAACAGAATGAGAGTGGTGAGGATGAGAGATTGTCAACAGAGGTTCAAACAGAAAGAGATGCCTCTGAACCAGCTAATCTTGGCCAGGTAACCACAAATGCTATTGGTTCACATCTCTTGGTGTCCAATATTGAAACAAACACCATGGACCTAGTGGTGGATCTTAAACAACCCATCCATACCCACTCAGAAGCATTTCAACATGCTACTGTTTCACACAAATCAGGGAAACCATCCCAAACTCATTTGGAGGGAGGTGATAAATTCCAATCTATTTTTCAACACATTGAGTCTGAATATCACAGTCCTATTCATATTGAGCCTGAAATTCCTTCTGACACTTGCACAAATCAGGAATTTCGTATTCCTGAAACAACATTCATAGACATACCTAATATTGGTTGTCGAGGATTGGATGGAAGTCCTGGTGAGGTGAACATTACAAAAGCCTCATTCAAACGTGCATCTGTTGTACAAGATGACTTTGTGTTATCTACAGGCCATGAGCTCTCTGGGCACATGAAAACTGGACCATCTGTTGGTTCAGGTTCACTGTTAGAAACTTCTGAATTTGAAAAGATTCAGAAACAAAACAAGGAGATGGGGGAAAAAGTAGAAAATTTGGAGAAGAGAGTTGAGGATTTGAATGATGAGATGTCAGATTTGAAAGTTGTGTTGGAGAAAAAGTTGATTTCTGTTGAAACCAAAGTAGATGATGTAAAGAAATCCTTGGATTCTCACAAAAAGGAGATCATGGATATAATGTCTGGTTTTCAAAAAGATATGTTAAACCAAATGCAAGGTATGCAGGAATCTATACTGAAAGCACTGAGTGTATCACTGGCTTCTACCTCAAAGCCTCTTGATCCTATTCCTATTGCAGAAGCTGAACCTGAAGGTACTTCTAATCAGAACTTGAAGAGAAAGTTTGATGATAATGAGCCTCATGATCATCAAAAGGGGGAGAAAAGACAGAGGTTAAGTTCTGATGATGATATTGGCATAGAAGATTTTGAGATAGCAGATATGCACTTAGCCAGTACAAAAAGGTCAGAAGATCAGACACAGGAAAATTTAAAGGAAATAACTCAGATAGTTCAGATTGATAGCTCAGATACAGAGGAAATGGAGTTGGAAAGTACAGAGGGTGGTGATTCAGATAAAACAGAGGAATTGAACTTAGACACAGAGATGGAAGGAAACTCAGATGAAACTGAAGCTATTGAGGAATCTGTATTGAGATCAGAAAAGACAGTGGAAAGTGAAGTGGTCAACATGTGTACAGATATTGTGGTGTATAACAAAGAAAATGTGATGAATTCTGAATCAGAAGAAAGGAGGCTGAGTGAAGAATTGATCAGAAGAATGCAAAGTGAGGTAGTCAAAGCACTTAATGTTCAGAAAATTCAACAAGGGTTAAAACTGATAAGTCCTATTGATCTGTTGGGAGAAGAAGATAGAACTGTTGGTTATTCTCAGAATTTTAAGCATGAGTTCAGATATAACTATGCTGATGAGATGAACACAGAAGAAGAATATGAGAAACTAGAAGATTACTTTATGCCTTCTGAGTATGTATTCAGAAAACCAATTGAGATTCCCAAGATTGACTTACAGAGTTTAGAAGAACCTATATGTGATTTTATTCTAGAATTAAGTGATGTACCTTTGGCCAGACAATTTCATGATGACATTTTTCCTGAGGAAATGTATGAAAACCTCTACCACACAGAAGGAGAATATGAGCTTTTAGAGAGCAATGTTGATGGTTTCATGGATGAAAGAGCTCAGATGATTTATACAGAAGCCTCAACCAGATTCAGAATTCCTGACTCAAGATTGCATATCCAGAAAAGAATTGAGAAAGTTCTAATGTTCCAACAAGAAGAATTCAATGGTTTGATATTTGTAAGAATGGAAGTGCTGAAAGAAAGGAATACAAAGGTTTTCATGTCCAGTTTTGATTTCCACAGACTAACACTTGATGATCAGATCTTTCTAGTCAAGTTCTTCTCTAGTACTGAAGAAGCCTTGATGGAAATTGAATGCAGAAGACTTCTGGGTATCTATGTCAGAAACATGTACTTATATGATTTTCAACTAGCCATTGAAGGAAGAAAAGAGAAGTGCAATCTGAGGTGTCCAACAAATATTGCAGGATTTAATGTGTGTATAAAGGGATTTGTAAATGAAGGAATAGAATCTGAAGGGTTTGCATATAAAGTTCAAGAGAGACTTGAAATGTTCAAACTAAAAGATCTGGTAAAATATAGTGATGCAACTCTGAGTTGGTTACTGATCGAAATAGAAGTAAAAGGTGTGTAAACTCTATGAAAAGAAGGTTGAATCTCAGAAGAAAGATCAGAAGTTGTGATGAATGGTTACTATCTGAAGTTAATCCCAAGAAGATGTTACATAGTGATTTTGTGTTTCCTGCTGAGTATGAAGTGAATGAAACTCTGTCAGATGAAGTTGAGGAAGTCCAGGACACAACACCTCAGAATGTGCAGATAACTAGTTTTGATCAAGCTGAACAGTCTGAACCCAAAGAAGATGAAATGTCCATTGATCTAAATGGATACTTTCTTGAATTTGATCTGCCTGAGTTCTTCAAACCAAAAGAAGTACAATTCTTGGACTTGTATTATGATAGACCTAAGGAGACTCAGATCTGGTTGGCTGAAAAATCAAGATGTCTTGGCAAAACAAAGCAAGCTGTTTACTCAGATTTTCTAATCACTGGAATCAGAGAATTGAAGGTTAAGAATTTCAGAAAGATGGAGTACTTATCTTTTGAAGTTCTGAGAGAAGATGGCAAGGTTTATTACTTTACTGATGCAGATTTTGAGAAACTATCAGTGGTTGACTTCTACGGATTACATAGTTTTCTATGCTTCAAAGAGTCAAGCAAAGACAGAAATGAAAGGAAGGCAAGAAGTGTGGTGATTGAGGCCATGTTCTATATCTTAAGGTGGCACTGTTATACAGATTTCCAAATAGCTCTGTATTTACAAAAGTCATGTGTTTATCTGGCAAATCCCAATACAGATCATGAGCAGAAAAGAATGTTAAAGACTGGAAGTGTTCATAAATATCCAGATTTGGGAGTATTTTTGAAAAACAAAAGTGGAAAGATCTTCTTCAGGGCAAAGGAAACTGCAAAATACTGTTCTGGAACTTTAAGAATCATAAAGCACAATTTGGAGAAAAAGATGCTGAAAGTGAAGGAAGCAAACATGACTCAAGAAGTAATCAATCAGCAAGTTGAAATTATTCAAGAAATCATTGTCAAAATTGATAAGAGGCTTAATCTGAGAAATGTGCTACTTCAGAAAATTGTTCCTGCTCTGAAAGAACTGGATGATGCAAAATTCAAGTTTATTTGACAAAAAGGGGGAGATTGTTAGATCTGAAGTTTTGTCAATAAACCAAGTGCTGAAAATCTGATAAGAAGAGTCAGATGGTCTGAGTAGAAGACTCAGATGATCTGAGTAGAGGAGTCAGAGATATGAGAGAAAGAGTCAGAAGCTCTGAGAAGCGTTATCAGAAGAATGTTCAGAAGTTCTGAACAACCTGTTCAGAACTTATGACTACATACTTTACTTAGTATTTAGTAAACTAATTAGGACACGTGTTATGTTCTTATTAGTCTTTCTTATTTGTACTGTAGCTTTAACATGTCCGTTGCAGTATAAATAGAGTGGTTAGCACTACGTGGCTAACTGATTGATTTTCCCGTATATCTTTGTATTCATTATTTGTAATCTTTGAGATTCTCTCTCTCTTAGATTTGTAATCCTGTTCATCATTGAATACAATTGGGCTTGATCATACAACTTCTCAATTACTGCTTTCTATATTGATTGTAAGATTAGATCCTGTACTTTCAAGTACGAAAGCTTCATTTGTGATAAGAATTAATCTCTCTCTGAAGTACATCAGCGGTTTAACTGTTTAATTATTGATCTGAAAACCGTTGGTAAGGAATATTCTAACTTTGAGATCCTGACAAAGTTTCTAGAATGTTTACCTGAAAGCTGGGACAGTTATTCAATGTGTCTCATGCTATCAAAGGATCTAAAATCTATGACTCTCTCTACCTTATTTGGCACTATGCTCAATCATGAGCAGTCGTGTCATCTTAAGAAGAATCTAGTAAAAGATTCCAAAAGCACCCTTGTTGCTTTACTCTCAGAGTCACCTTCCACTCAACGATCATCTATCACTATCACTGAGTTGGAGACTAACTCTGAATGTTCATCAGATGCTGAGTCTTCAGATCTTGATGAATCCCTGGCACTCCTGGCTAATAAGTTCAGGAGATTCGCTAGAAAGAGTAACTTCAGAAGGAACAAACCCCTTGCACTCACTGACAAGCCAAAATCATCAACCCCTGTTGATAAGGCTACTGCTACCTGCTTTAACTGTGAGAAAGTAGGACACTTTGCTAGTGAATGTAGGTCAAAGAAAGTCTTTAAACCCTCAACTTTCTCCAAAAGATCCTCTAACCCTAGGGCTAGAGATGACAAGTATCAAAAGCTGAAAGAAAAATACGCAAAGCTGAAAAGCTTTAAGAAGAAAGGCAAAGGCCTGATGGCTGAATTTGACTGGGTTGCCTCTGATGAAGAAGAATTATCTGACTCTGAAGATGATGATGAGGCCAATATCTACCTCATGGCGAAAATCGAAGAAGAGGAAGCAAATTCTGACATTCCCTCTACTTCAGCCTCTGCTACTAAGGTATCAACTTCTTTCTTTACCAATATTTCAGATATTGATGAAGCTGATAGTCTTTGGAAAATTGATCTTCTGACTATGAATTTATATGATGCCATGAATGGAAAAACAATAGTTGAAAATCAAAACCTTGATCTCGCTGAACAACTTAAAAACTGTTACCTTCAAATATAAAAGCTTTCTAAAATTGAAGAAGATTTAAAAGATCAGGTTCATATAAATCAACTAGTCAAAATCGAACGAGAAGAAGCTATCAATGCATTAAAAGCTGAAAAAGCTACTGTTGAAGGATGGTGTAAATCCTCAACAACGATCACTGAGATAATAAAGTCTTAGATTCCCCTGAGCGATAAGAGTGGACTTGGTTACAAAGATGATACTCTAAAACCAACCACTGATCGTTCCATGCTCGAATTTGGAACTTTCGTATCCGCAGTCCCTGACACTTCCTCATCTCAGTGTTCCTCTTCAAAAACTCTTATCCCTGAGGAAAAACCTACCTTAATCTCTAAAGGTAAAGGAAAAGAAAAAGTTTTCAACCAAAAACCTCAGAAGGGTACCTTTGTACCTAAGCTGAATACTTCTAAAGCTTCAGTGACTTATCCCTCTACTTCTAAGAACAAGATCCCTGGATTTATTCAGCGATCTACTCCTAGAATCAGAGTGGATATTATTGGTAAGAAATCTGAAGAACTGATTGTTCCTCCCATTTCCAAAGCCAAAGGTATACTTGGTGCTGGCCCTGCTCATTTAAAATTAACGGCTAAGCATGCAAATGGTCCTAAAGCTACTTTTAGCTATAGGAAATGTTATCACTGTGGACTTACCGATCACATTGCTAGTAAGTGCCCCACAGCCACCAAAGCTGAAATGTTAGCTAAGGTGAAGAGCACTGCCCCCAAGGCAATGAAGACCAATCCTGGTGCAAATCAGGATAAGGTAAAACCTACCACTGAGGTTAAGAAATTAACCAAAGTGAAGACTAGTTCTGAAGCTGAATCTTCAAATGCTGCGAAGATTGCTGAACCTTCTACTTCCTCTACCACCACTGATAAGTGTGGGCCCATGGTAAAATGGGTGCCCAAGTCAAACTAATCTTCCTTTGTTTGCAGGTTAAGAAGGGTATCTGGTATCTTGATAGCGGATGCTCTAGACATATGAATGGAAAGAAAAACCTGCTCATTGAATACAAGGAAGAAAAGGGTCCCTCAGTGACCTTCGGTGGAAACGGAAAAGGCCATACCCGATGGTTTGGTGTACTCTCTAATGGTACAACAACCTTCAGAAGAGTCGCATATGTTGAAGGACTGAAGCATAATCTTCTAAGCACCAGTGAGCTGTGTGACAAGGATAACAAAGTGATTTTCACTAAGGAATCCTGCTTTGTCACTGACAAAAAGGAGAAGATATCTATCAGTGGATACCGTATGGAAAAAGTTTACGTTATAAACATGGACTCTACAACCACTGAGAACTCATGTTTCTTCTCAAAAGCCTCATCTGACGTCAATTGGCTATGGCATAAGAGGCTCTCCCATCTCAACTTCAAGACTGTTGATCCCATTTTAAGCAAACAATAGAAGAAATTCCATATATATAAGTAGAAATAAGATGAACATGATGAACAATGATAAAAGAAGTCATCTCATTAAGCTTTGATTCATGATATGGAGGGGAAATTGGAAGAACACCACACTAAACATGTAAACGACTCTCATGTGAATTCACCTAGTCTTTATGTGTTTTTGTATGCTCTCTCCAAAACCCTAAATGAAAAATGAACCCTAAAATTCTTTATAAAGGGTCCATTTACAAGATAAAAGGCCTAAGCCCATACAACTAATTATAAAGCCCATAAACAATTTCTTTATAAAATATTCTTTTAAATTAGGGGCTAATTTAAGCTAACAATCTCCCCCCTAATGTTTTATAAAGAAAGCATCATCTTATAGTCTCACCCTTGCTTTCTTTAGAAACTTTGGCGTTCCGTTCCCCTCAAATGTAGGCTCATATTCTTGAAAGGCCGAGACAATTAACCCCATTTTGTCCAGCTTTCATGAGTCAACTTCTGAGAGAAAACATAAAACATGCACATTGAACTCCAGCTTCTTAGATTTCCAACTAGATATAATTCATCCATTTTGGATGAAGAACGAGTGAGTTGTGCAAGTTTTCCCTCAGCTGCGCAGAACGGTCGTCAAAACAGAAAATTTGACGCTTAAGATCCCGTTGAGTAAGCATTTAGCACCGAGAATTAAACATGAATAACAGAGGAGGGAGTAACATTCAATATGTCACAATAGCAACATTAAACCGTGAAGAACCGTCGAGAGAACACCGTTCTTGAAAGCGGAAAGAGCACGAGTGAAATGCAATGCTTTCGGTCCAACAAGAGTACATTGACTTTGACACAGATTCTGACCATTATGCACACTGATTCAGACCAAACTCAAAACATGAAGAAGTTTTATCTGTGTCTTACGAATTCAACACAACTGGAATCATGTGAATCGGAACACCGAGTAAAACGTTGTGCGTATGTTTCTGAAACAGTGCAAATCTGTCAGAAAATCTGAAATATTTCGGGCTTCGGGCTTCTGGAAGAGGCTCTGTTCAGCCTCACAGTGTCACACCCCGCTAAAGCGGAAGTACGGGATGTCACAGGTCAAGGTTTCATTGCATAAGGTAGAAGACAACACACAATCATCATATCATAGAAAGTTTACAAAGTACATCTTGTTCCAAAATACAAACTTGTCCAAAAACAGAAATTGACATGATAAAGAATAATGTTGGATGCCGCTACTTATGGTGCCTTCTAAAGTTCAACCTTACTTGATATTTCCTGAAAAGCATGTAAAGGAGAGGGTCAACTATTGAATAGTTGGTGAGTTCACAGGTTTTCGGTATGCATAACAGTTTTAATGCCAGTTTGTAAATCCGCACAGTGGATTGGGTATTCGGTTGTAGTTATAAAGCATCTTTGTAGATTCGTACAGTGGATAAAGAATTTGTTTGTCAACATGCGCAAAGTATAATGTTGTATGGAAAATCCGGTTGTTCACAATGCACAAGGTATATCCGTATGCTAAATGTTAAAGTAATGAGCCCATTACCCAAACCTACAGACAGTACACGCCCCAACGACACATGTTCCTCACAAACATGATAAAGAAGACGGCAACTATGCACTCGCGAGATGAGTGGGGTGTCAACCAAATAACGTTATCCATAATATACCAATGGCTCGCACAATACGCTAATGGGTAATGTAGTTTGTACCGGGGACTTAAAATGAATGTGAAACTCAGAATCAACTAACATAAGCATACATACCATAGCGCATAAAAGTTCGTAGTAATGTAAATCATTTTAGTAAATAGTGCAACCGATGCGTAAGTAAATTCTAACATGCTTTTCACCCCAAAACGTACCAAATAGTAAAAAGGGGCTGTGAAAACTCACTGCGTTGAAATAATAGTAACATGCTTTTCACCCCAAAACGTACAAAATAGTAAAAAGGGGTTGTAAAAACTCATTGCGTTGAAATAATAGTAACATGCTTTTCACCCCAAAACGTACAAAATAGTAAAAAGGGGCTTTGAAAACTCACTGCATTGAAATAAGAGTAACATGCTGTTCACCCCAAAACGTACAAAATAGTAAAAAGGGGCTGTGAAAACTCACGGTGGTAAGCGAAGATGTTTCCAAGAGGTTCACGATGCAACCCGCATAACGATCCTACTTCGATCCTACGAAGGTAAGGACACTAGTAAGATTCTATGCTTAAGCCTTAGTCCTTGATATCGCTTAGTTATCCAAATCATCATAAAATGTCTTTGTTGTGATTAAGTTTATAAGTTATAAGGAATTAACCGAAGTTAGTAATCACTATATAATACATTACATATGTTAGATTGAAGTTACCGCAATTTCGTCATGACAAGTGACGAAAAGGGTCTAAAGTTAGATGTTACGTATAGTATATGTATATATATATACCGCAATTTCATCACAAGAATGATGAAAAGGGTTCAAAATGAAAAGTTAAAATATATAAAAAGCATATACATATAGTACGTAGGTTATATTAGCTTAAATATGTTAGTATCACTGCAATTTCCTCACAAGAAGTGATGAAAAGGGTCTAAGAGTTAGTTTTTAACCATAGCAGAAAGTTATCCTTTGTTGTCCAGAATTTATTGTCACTTTCAGTTCGTTTTTTGATATCTTCCAGAGGCATTTACGTTAAGATATTTTATGTCCATATAACTTAATGTGTTAGGAAACTTTTGGTATAAAAACCATAATTTTTGAAGGTAGATAAGTCCATCAAATAATTTTTTATAAAGCAGCTACTACAGAAAACATAACTGTTTGCACACTGTTTTTGTGACGTCTGTTTGAAGGTCGAAAACTTTGAGTTTTTGAGTGACACCACTTGGGTTCGAATCTTAACACAAACATAAATTCCAGAAGCAATTTCACCTTATTTGGTTAAATAATGAGAGAGTTATGGCCATTTGAAGAGAGAGGTAGAAATCTGGCAGATTGTTGTTAAAGATAGCTACATGGGAATTGCATTTAACTTTAAGTTTTGCAATGATTTTGTTCCCTTTGCCTTGAATCCGATTTGACACTTCCCCATACATATATTTTCATTTTTAAAACATATTTTTAAGCCATTTAAACCACATGCATGCTATCTATCAAACTCATATTTTGTAGAAATTGAAAATGGGTCTTTTTGAAGATTTCTTTGTTATTCAAGCCTACAGTTTGTGTTTGCCATTTAAAATACAAGGTTTACACCACATGCATGAGGATTCAGATATGTATTTGATGAAATAGAAAGGTTTTCATAGAACGTTTTAGAACATCAAAGGTAGATTTTGAAGAAGAACACATGCATGCTAGTTAGAACTCTCAAAAATTCCTTCTTTGATCTTTACATAGGTTTGGTCATGGATTCATCCCCTTTTTAATAACATGTAAGATGTTATGGTGATGAATCTACAAACATTAAGAATCAAAATCGTTTTTCTAGCAAACCATGCTTGAAAATCAAGATAAAAGTAGAAGAACTCAAGAAAATGTAAGAAAACAAAACAAATGATGGAAAATCTTCATATATAGTGTCTATGATATCTTTTTCCAAAGTGGCTGAAATGTGATGGTGTTTGAGAGAAAACTAGAGAGAAAAGTGAGATGAAGTTTGAGTGTTTGAGTGTTTGAGATGAGAGAAAAATGAGAGAGAGAGAGAGAGGTGATATGGGGAGGGGGAGGGACGGCCTTGGGAAGAGAGGGAGAGAGAGAGTGGAGTGTGTTGATGTATAAAATGATGATGTTTTATTTTTATTTTTATTTTATTTTTATTCTTGAATTTGAATTATTAAATAGACAAATTACTATAATAATAATACTTGTTTTTATAAAACTATGCAAAGTACATATATATATATATATATATATATATATATATATATACATATGTATTTAGGGTATTTTAGATTGGCATTTTATGAGATTTATGGATAATTCCCTTATTAAGGCAAATGCTAGGCAAAATTCTCAAATTTTCCTAACACTATCGTTTTTACTGCTAAATTCGAATTTGCTGTCTAAAATATAAATAACTGCAATGTTCAGTATAAATCTAACCTAAAACGAAATTTGACGGTTGTCACAGTCTCCCCCGGTTAAAAGAATTTTGTCCAGAAATTCAAGAACTTCCATCCTTAACCGGTTTGTTAGCAAAAAGGTGAGGATACTTGTGTTTCATGTAATCCACTCGGTCCCATGTATATTCAGGCCCACGCCTTGTGTTCCAATGAACTTTCACGATCGGGATGTTCTTTCTTTTCAGAGATTTAACTTCTCTATCGAGAATCTCAGTTGGTTCTTCTATGATGTGGAGCTTAACGTCGATTTGAACTTCTTCTAGAGGTATGATCAATGAGTCATCGGCTAGACATTTCTTGAGGTTCGACACGTGAAACGTATCGTGAATGGCACTTAGCTCCTTAGGCAAATTGAGTCTATATGCCACTGGACCAATTCTTTCAGAGATCTCAAATGGTCCGACGTACCTTGGGCTCAATTTTCCTCTTTTCCCAAATCGTATTATTCCTTTCCACGGAGATACTTTTAGAAGTACTTTATCGCCAACTTGGAATTCTAAAGGCTTCCGATGATTATCCGCATAACTTTTCTGACGATCTCTGGATGCTTTAAGCCTATCTCTAATGATTGCAATCTTGTCGGTAGTTTCTTGTACAATATCGGGTCTAGATAACTGTCTGTCTCCAATTTCTAACCAAGCAAGTGGTGAACGACACTTGCATCCATACAAGGCTTCAAATGGTGCACACTGAATACTGTTGTGATAGCTATTGTTATAAGAAAACTCGACCAAAGGCAAGTGATTATCCCAACTTCCTCCAAAGTCTAACACGCATGCCCGAAGCATGTCTTCTAACGTTTGTATAGTTCGTTCACTTTGCCCATCCGTTTGAGGATGATAGGCAATGCTCAAATTCAATTGTGTACCCAATGCTTTTTGAAGTGACTGCCAAAACCGTGACGTGAAACGGCTATCTCTATCTGAAATGATGGAAACTGGAACTCCATGACGTTTAACAATTTCGTTGATGTAGATATGAGCAAGCTTATCCATCTTGTAATCTTCCTAAATTGGTAGAAAATGTGCAGATTTCGTGAATCGATCTACCATAACCCAAATCGAGTCGTGCCCTTTGGCCATTCTCGGAAGTTTGGTTATAAAATCCATGGTTATTTGTTCCCATTTTCACTGGGGAATCTCCGGTTGTTGTAGCAAACCAGATGGTTTTTGATATACAGCTTTGACCTTTGAACAAGTTAAACATTTCCCTACGTACAAGGCGATATCTTTCTTCATTTCTGGCCACCAATAATATTCCCTTAAGTCCTTGTACATCTTATCCGCTCCCGGATGAATTGAATATATGGACTTGTGGGCTTCATCCAGAATTGTTTCCCGTACGTTGTTAGCTTTTGGAATCCAAACGTTGTCCTTGAAATAACGTACTCCATCAACCTTAGTTTCAAATCTACCTTCTATACCGTGAAGGGTTTCGTCTTTCAAGTTTTTCGTTTTCATTGCTTCGGTCTGAGCTTCAAGAATTCAAGTCTTTAAACTCGTTTGTACGAGTGCTCCCATTGCTCGTACACATGAAGGTTTTACCCTTTCCTTTCTACTCAGGGCATCGGCCACTACATTGGCCTTACCTGGGTGGTAGCGAATTTCACAATCGTAGTCGCTGAGTAGTTCTATCCATCTCCTTTGTCTCATGTTGAGCATTTTCTGGTCTAGGATATGCTGAAGAATCTTATGATCGGTGAAGATAGTGCATTTAGTGCCGTACAAATAATGTCTCCAAATCTTTAAAGCGAATACCACAACTCCGAGCTCCAAGTCGTGTGTGATATAGTTCTTCTCATGAACCTTTAGTTGTCGTGAGGCGTACGCTTAACCTTATCCTTTTGCATCAATACACAACCCAAACCTTGATGCGATGCGTCATAATACACCACCAAGTTATCGGTTCCTTCCGGTAATGCTAGAATTGGTGCATTGCACAGCTTTTTCTTCAATAGCTGGAACGCCTCCTCTTGTGGTTCTCCCCAAACGAATTTCCTATCCTTTTGGGTCAGTACTTTGAGTGGTTTAGCAATTTTTGAGAAGTTCTCGATAAATCGCCTATAATAACCCGCCAATCCCAGAAATTGATGAATTTTTGTTAGGGTCTTAGGGGCTTCCCACTTCTTAACGGCTTCCACTTTAGCCGGATCCACGTGAAGTCCCTTCTCTCCAATCATGTGACCAAGAAAGTGTACTTCCCTAATCCAAAATTCGCACTTAGAGAATTTGCCGTCCAGTTTCTGCTCCTTGAGAATGTTCTAGGATTACTCATAAATGCTGTTCGTGATCCTCCTTACTTCGAGAGTAGATCAATATGTCATCGATAAACACAATCACAAACTTGTCAAGGTATGGTCTGCATACCCTGTTCATTAAATCCATGAACACAGCTGGTGCATTCGTTAGCCCGAAAGGCATAACCAAAAACTCGTAGTGTCCATATCGAGTCCTAAAAGCTGTCTTAGGAATGTCCTCCTCAGCGACTCTTAACTGATGATACCCTGATCGAAGATCAATCTTTGAGAAATAAGTTGCACCCTACAATTGGTCGAACAAATCATCTATTCGAGGAAGAGGATATCGATTCTTGATCGTAACTTGTTCCGCTCCCTATAATCGATGCACATTCGAAACGATCCATCCTTCTTCTTGACAAACAGGACTGGGGCTCCCCAAGGTGAGGAACTTGGCCTAATGAATTCTTTGTCCAGAAGTTATTGAAGTTGAATTGACAACTCTTGCATTTCGTCAGGTGCTAAGCGGTACGGTGCCTTAGCTACAGGTGCTGCTCCATGTACGAGGTCAATTTAAAATTCAACTTGTCTAAACGGGGGAAGTCCAGGCAAATCATCTGGGAACACCTCTGGGTGATCCTTAACCACCGGAATATCTTGGATTTGCCTTTTCTCGGACTTCTTCTCAATTACGTGTGCCAAAAATGCAACGCACTTCTTCCTCAAATACTTATGAACCTTCACACTTGACACTATCTCTAGGCTCCTTCCAACTTTGTTTCCTTGTACCACGAGGGTTTGTCCGTCTTGCAAAGGTATCCTAACCATCTTATCAAAACAACAAATCTCCGCTCGATTCTTGGACAACCAGTACATACCCACTACTATGTCAAAACTCCCCAATTCAATAGGAATAAGATCAACGCTACATAATTTATCGGCTAGATTCAAGGTACAGTCTAAAATTACATCCTTAGCCTCAAATTTGTGACCATTAGCAACCTCAATAATATAAGCATCCGACATTCTCCTAGATTCTAAGTTAATTAGTGGCCTAAATTCTAACGAAACAAAACTCCTATCCGCTCCGGTGTCAAATAATACTGATGCATAGTGGTTGTTTAGAAGAAACGTACCTGTCACCACATTAGGGTCGCGACGTGCTTCGTCAGCTCCAATGACAAATGCCCGTCCTCGAGCTTGACCTCCTTGGTTTACTTGATTGGTTTGCCTTGCATGGTTCCCATTATTGTTATTGCTCGGCCTCCTACCAAATCTCGGGCACATATTCCGGAAGTGATCCGGACTTCCGCACTCGAAGCATGCCCTTCTCCCGTCATTGAAACCCTTTTCCATCCTACAGAACTTGGTGAGATGACATGGCCGCTTACAATTGTCACAAACGGGGCAGGCTCCCTCATGATGAAGGTTGCATTTGTTGCATTTTGGGAATGGACCCTTGTATTGCCCTGGGTCCTGAGTTTTTACTCCGAAGTTTCTCACCACTTTCCTATCCTTGCTTGCACTACCAAAGGTTTTCTTTCCTGACTGATACTCTGGCTTCCTCTTATTGCTGGCACTTCCCGATGTTAGAGTTCCCGCTCTTACCGCGTCGTTCGTTAAAGTAGTTGCCAAGGCCACAACAACTTGGATTGTGGTCAGGTTTGCCGAGGTGACCATTCCCCGGATCTCCGACGCTAATCCCCATAAGTATCGGTTGATTCTCTTGCTCTCGGGAGTAACCATATGAGGTACCAGCTTTGCGAGTTCGTGGAAATGAGCTGTGTATCGGTCTATGTCAGCTCCGACCATGGCGTGATTCCATAATTCAGTTTCTAGCTTTTAAAGTTCACTTTTGGGGCAGTACTCCTCAATGAGTACCTTTTTAAACTCCTCCCACGAGAGTCTGTATGCATCTTCCCTTCCACGGTTTTGAACCTGGATGTTCCACCATGTTAGTGCCCTTCCTTGGAGTTGACATGTAGCATATTCCACCTTGCGGTCCTCCTAGCATTTGCTAATATGGAGTACCGACTCCATGCTATCGATCCAAGAAAGCAATCCTACGGCACCTTCCTTTCCGTAGAATTCCTTGGGCTTACAGGACATGAAGGATTTATAGTTGCACCCGGTATTTTTATTGCCCGGATTTCCTCCCCTACCACCTTCATTCCCGCGATCAGCATTAATGCCGGCGGTTACTTGTGTGACTATACTGGGTATTGCTTCTTGTATGCGTTGTGCTATGATCCACGCGATGTCGGGAGTTTGGTTTTCGGGATTATCTCCCGTGCGGCGAGTGGATCTTCTTGGAGGCATGATTCTAAAACACATTTGCAAAAATTCTTGAACTGGTATTTTCCAAAAGGTTACACTATTACTTGAAATTTCGAAACAGTAAAGTTAAGTATAAGGTAAATAGACAGGTTGACTGAAAGTTCACGTTTCATCCAATGGGTTCCAATCATATTTCTATTAAATGCTAAAATTACAAAATTTCCGATGTTTATCATACATCGGTATTATAATGTTTGAAAGGAAATACAACTCGAATACTTAAAATGCTTGAATCGAAAATGACAAGTAAATAAAATATTTTTCAAAGGTTCCTCCCACACGCTACAATCCATCCACCGTCGTATCGGTACTATCCTAAGTATGCACCAATTAGGATCGAAAGCACCAACAACAATAGCGCCATCCCTACAACCAAGCATGCCGATTCCGCCCTCATTGCCATTCTCCTAGCCGCTCTTGCACCTTCTAAAGCTTGAGTCGAAACGAGAGACAATTGGTGTGTTAGCTCCACCAGTTCTGTTAAGACCTGTCCTTAGTGGGTTACCCTCACCTGACAATCGTGGAGTTCGGTTGTCATCGCCCTTATCTGCTGATATCTTGCCCAAGTCAACTCGGACATTTGCCTGATTGGCACGCCGATGGCCATACGTTGCGATTCCGGTGCCTCCGGACGTGTTGATGTTAGTGTGACCCTTCAGGGGATTGGGACACTCTTTCTTGCGGTTTGTCTGGTACGAGGCCCTCTATGGTTTGGTTGTACGATTATCGGCGTTGGTCTTGGTAGTACCGAGGTCGGTGACACTCTCGGTCCATCATAGGGATCTCGTTCACTTGACACTTCTTGCTCCGATTCGGTGCTCCTAGAATTCTTGTTTTCCCGGATGTTTGGTAGGTTGACTCGCGGTCGACCAGTGACGTAACCCGACACATCGGCCGAGTAAGAAGATAGAGTGTGGGACGATGATGATGACGACATAGTGAAACTGAAGCAAAAGTGTACTTAGTTACTAATCGCACAAGTGTAATGTCTATCCTATGCAATGTCTACGTACTACGCATGCTATTAGAGAGTGCAAGTAAAAATTTACATACTCCTACTATAACCATTTCTAGTCTCGCATTAACCTTCCTTAATCGAACATAGGTGATCAAGCTATGTTTAATAAAAGTCCGTTAATACCATTCTAGACTTAGTAATACTAGTAGTAGGTTAAGTTGTTTTCATGTCAGTTTTGGATTTTGGTTATAGTCGGGTTTTTTCCAATGAAAGACCGGTATTATCTATAACCTTCGGTGCTGATACCATTTCTGTCACACCCCGCTAAAGCGGAAGTACGGGATGTCACAGTTCAAGGTTTCATTGCATAAGGTAGAAGACAACACACAATCATCATATCATAAAAAGTTTACAAAAGTACATCTTGTTCCAAAATACAAACTTGTCCAAAAACAGAAATTGACATGATAAAGAAAAATGTTGGATGCCGCTACTTGTGGTGCCTTCTAAAGTTCAACCTTACTTGATATTTCCTGAAAAGCATGTAAAGGAGAGGGTCAACTATTGAATAGTTGGTGAGTTCACAGGTTTTCGATATGCATAACAGTTTTAATGCCAGTTTGTAAATCCGCACAGTGGATTGAGTATTCGGTTGTAGTTATAAAGCATCTTTGTAGATCCGTACAGTGGATAAAGAATTTGTTTGTCAACATGCCCAAAGTATAATGTTGTATGGAAAATCCGGTTGTTCACAATGCACAAGGTATATCCGTATGCTAAATGTTAAAGTAATGAGCCCATTACCCAAACCTACAGACAGTGCACGCCCCAAAGACACATTTTCCTCACAAACATGATAAAGAAAACGGAAACTATGCACCCGCGATGTGAGTGGGGTGTCAACCAAATAACGTTAACCATAATATACCAACGGCTCGCACAATGAGCTAATGGGTAATGTAGTTTGTACCGGGGACTTAAAATGAATGTGAAATTCAGAATCAACTAACATAAGCATACATACCATAGCGCATAAAAGTTCGTAGTAATGTAAATCATTTGAGAAAATAGTGCAACCGATGCGTAAGTAAATTGTAACATGCTTTTCACCCCAAAATGTACAAAATAGTAAAAAGGGGCTGTGAAAACTCACTGCGATGAAATAATAGTAACATGCTTTTCACCCCAAAACGTACAAAATAGTAAAAAGGGGCTGTGAAAACTCACTGCGTTGAAATAATAGTAACATGCTTTTCACCCCAACACGTACAAAATAGTAAAAAGGGGCTGTGAAAACTCACGGTGGTAAGCGAAGATATTTCCAAGAGGTTCACGATGCAACCCGCACAACGATCCTACTTCGATCCTACGAAGGTAAGGACACTAGTAAGATTCTATGCTTAAGCCTTAGTCCTTGATATCGCTTAGTTATCCAAATCATCATAAAATGCCTTTGTTGTGATTAAGTTTATAAGTTATAAGGAATTAACCGAAGTTAGAAATCACTATATAATACATTACATATGTTAGATTGAAGTTACCGCAATTTCGTCATGACGAGTGACGAAAAGGGTCTAAAGTTAGAAGTTACGTATAGTATATATATACTGCAATTTCATCACAAGAATGATGAAAAGGGTTCAAAATGAAAAGTTAAAATATATAAAATGCATATACATATAGTACGTAGGTTATATTAGCTTAAATATGTTAGTATCACCGCAATTTCCTCACAAGAAGTGATGAAAAGGGTCTAAGAGTTAGTTTTTAACCATAGCAGAAAGTTATCCTTTGCTGTCCAGAATTTATTGTCACTTTCAGTTCGTTTTTGGATATCTTCCAGAGGCATTTAGGTTAAGATATTTTATGTCCATATAACTTAATGTGTTAGGAAACGTTTGGTATAAAAACCATAACTTTTGAAGGTAGATAAGTCCATCAAATAATTTTTTATAAAGCAGCTACTACAGAAAACATAGCTGTTTGCACACTGTTTTTGTGACGTCTGTTTGAAGGTCGAAAACTTTGCGTTTTTTAGTGAGACCACTTGGGTTCGAATCTTAACACATAAACATAAATTCCAGAAGCAATTTAACCTTACTTGGTTAAATAATGATAGAGTTATGGCCATTTGAAGAGAGAGGTAGAAATCTGGCAGATTGTTGTTAAAGATAGCTACTTGGAAATTGCATTTAACTTTAAGTTTTGCAATGATTTTGTTCCTTTTGCCTTGAATCCGATTTGACACTTTCCCATACATATATTTTCAGTTTTAAAACATATTTTTAAGCCATTTAAACCACATGCATGCTATCTATCAAACTCATCTTTTGTAGAAATTGAAAATGGGTCTTTTTGAAGATTTCTTTGTTATTCAAGCCTAGAGTTTGTGTTTGCCATATAAAATACAAGGTTTACACCACATGCATGAGGATTAAGATATGTATTTGATGAAATAGAAAGGTTTTCATAGAACTTTTTAGAACATCAAAGGTAGATTTTGAAGAAGAACACATGCATGATAGTTAGAACTCTCAAAAATTCCTTCTTTGATCTTAACATAGGTTTGGTCATGGATTCATCCCCTTTTTAATAACATGTAAGATGTTATGGTGATGAATCTACAAACATTAAGAATCAAAATCGTTTTTCTAGCAAACCATGCATGAAAATCAAGATAAAAGTAGAAGAACTCAAGAAAATGTAAGAAAACAAAACAAATGATGGAAAATCTTCATCTATAGTGTCATTTACCTCTAAGAACACCTTCAAAGTCTTGGATATCTTGTTCCAAAGTGGCAGAAATGTGATGGTGTTTGAGTGAAAACTAGAGAGAAAACTAGAGAGAAAAGTGAGATGAAGTTTGAGTGTTTGAAATGAGAGAAAAATGAGAGAGAGAGAGAGGAGATATGGGAAGGGGGGAGGGCCGGCCTTGGGAAGAGAGGGGGAGAGAGAGTGGAGTGTGTAGATGTATAAAATGATGGTGTTTTATTTTTGTTTTTATTTTTATTTTTATTTTTATGTTATTTTTATTCTTGAATTTGAATTATTAAATAGACAATTCACTATAATAATAATACTTGTTTTTATAAAATTATGCAAAGTACATATATATATATATATACATATGTATTTAGGGTATTTTAGATTGACATTTTATGAGATTTATGGATAATTCCCTTATTAAGGCAAATGCTAGGCAAAATTCTCAAATTTTCCTAACACTATCGTTTTTACTTCTAAATTCGACTGTGCTGTCTAAAATATAAATAACTGCAATGGTCAGTATAAATCTAACCTGAAACGAAATTTGACAGTTGTCACACACAGACGATGTATTAAGCCTCACAGAGGCTCTGTGATCTGCCTCTGTAAATTTTTTGTTATGCTCTTCGAACCTAATGTTTTTGCGTATACACACCTTCTGTCGTACAACTTTGGCATGTCTTCCGGAAAGCCTTTGCAGAGGCTCTGTGCACATCCACAGAGGCTCTGGACAAACTCACAGAGCTTCTATGGTTAAGCTCTGCAAGCTTGATTAAACTCTGGTTGAATTCTTCTTCTACAGATGTGATCTGATCTATTACTCTTTGAAGAAAGCATCCTCTGTAGTCTTCTGCGGTTAAGCTCTTTGTACATGTGCAGCCTCTGTGCTCAGCCTCAGAGGCTCTGTGAACTAGCCTCAGAGGCTCTGTGAACTAGCCTCAGAGGCTCTGTGATTTCACTATGTATAGCTTATGTGTCTCTTTACAGAGGCTCTACACAAACCTATGCACGGTAACCTCGCCGCATAACAACCAATGCGCATAACAGCCTCTGGCACATAACTTACACCAACTTTGACACCGATCTAGACCATTATAGCTCTGTAGTATCCAAATACTCAAAACATAAAAAATCTTCATTTTTTTGTTATCTGTTCAGATCATTTTGAATCACCTATTTTGGAGCTCGTACGAAAAAAATATGGTTGATTTGCCACAGTCGCGCAGATCTGTCCATCAGCTTTCCATCAGCACACTGTTGTCCAATTCAACGATGCGTTTGACACTTCTAAAGTTCGAATCTGTTAAAGCTCAAACATGAAATTTGTTCATCAACATGGCCTTTTGAATAGCATCGATTGGTTACTTGATGAGTGAGATATGATCAATTACTGCAGCATCACAAAATTTTCAGCATGCTGTCATTTTTCTCCAATTATATCAAATGTTCATCAACACCGATTTGATGTAAAAATAAGTCGATCTCCATAAATATTTTAAAACGATTAGTGCAAATACTCAGATCTCTAATTGATCAGGTCAGAAAAACTGATTAGAAGCACTCAAAGGTATAAAATCTTTTCAGAAGAAACTTTGAATATGTAGCACAACACCAAATCTTTCTCAAACATCATTTTCACGGCTCAAATGATTTTGTTTTTCATTTAAATGATTATGAGCAGCGAAAGACAAACAAAATCTAAGTAAAAGAGAGTCCAATCTTGGATTTAAATAAAGGTCAGATCGAAGATCAACAACCTTACTACCAAGATGCCAAAAAAATGCTATGGACTTAAGCACACACAAGGATGATATCATAGATCAACCATCTACTTAGTGCTATCAAATATTAGACCAATGAATGAGAAAGAATCAAAACACACACATGCACTACATCTGATCAGTTTTGATCCAAACAGAACCAAATCTTCACTTAGGCATTTCATCAAACATGTGGTGTGCAGAATCAGATTTTGTGAAGTAACAACAAAGTTTTCTATGAAAGATCATCCAAATCTCATTTAAATGAAGAAATGGGTTTCCAATAAGCATAAAAACAAAAAATAAACCATTAGAATGATATTTGTGTTTAGGCTCATGTGATTGAGTCAATCGAAGCACCAAAACAACAAATAAATCATCTAATAACTTCTATTGTTGCATAGATGACCGATTTTGAAGAAAAGTTTCTTCACTCGGCTCTGATACCAATTGTTGATCCCATTTTAAGCAAACAATAGAAGAAATTCCATATATATAAGTTGAAATAAGATGAACATGAAGAATAATGATAAAAGAAGTCATCTCATTAAGCTTTGATTCATGATATGGAGGGGAAATTGGAAGAACACCACACTAAACATGTAAACGACTCTCATGTGAATTCACCTAGTCTTTGTGTGTTTTTGTGTGCTCTCTCCAAAACCCTAAATGAAAAATGAACCCTAAAATTCTTTATAAAGGGTCCATTTACAAGATAAAAGGCCTAAGCCGATACAACTAATTATAAAGCCCATAAACAATTTCTTTATAAAACATTCTTTTAAATTAGGGGATAATTTAAGCTAACAAAGACATTGAATACTCTTTCTTCAAAAGAGTTGGTCACTGGTCTACCTCAACAATCATACGCTAAGGAGTCTCTATGTTCAGCGTGTGAGAAAGGGAAACAAGCTAAAGCCAACTTCAAGTCTAAGCAAGTTTCCTCGGTGTCATCTCCTCTACAACTTCACCATATGGATTTGTTTGGCCCTGTTAACAAACAATCCATTGCTGGAAAGAAATATACATTGGTCATAGTTGATGAATTCTCTCGCTATACCTGGGTAATGTTTCTCCCTTCTAAGAGTGACACCCCTGAAGGTGGAAGTCCTGAATAACATGACCGTTCGCTCAATATGGAGTGATCATGGGACTGAATTCAAAAACAGTTCCCTTGATTCCTTCTTTGAAAGTAAGGGTGTTTCTCACAACTTTTCCTCAGTGAGAACACCGCAACAAAATGGAGTCGCTGAAAGAAGAAATCGAACTATCATCGAAGATGCACGTTCAATGCTCAACGATTCTCATCTACCTACTCAGTTTTGGGCAGAAACTGTCAACACTGCTTGTTTTACTCAAAACAGGTCGTTGATAGTTAAAAGATTCAAAAAGACAGCCTATGAACTTTTTAATGGGAGAAAGCCTTCAATCAGCTTTCTTCACATCTTTGGATGTCAGTGTTTCATACTGAACAACAGTGATGCCCTTAGAAAGGTTGATCCTAAGGCTAATGATGGAATCTTTCTTGGATATTCTTCTGTCTCCAAAGCCTTTAGAGTCTTCAATCGAAGAAGACAAACTGTACAAAAGACAATCCACGTCACTTTTGACGAATCCCGTTCAGCGAACTCTAGACCTTCTGCTGATTCTGAAGAACTGAATCAATGGATGTTTTCTCATCTTGGAGATTCAGATGTTCCCACTCCTCCATCTAATACTCATCCCGCTGAAAATGATGATCCTACTATCATCCCAAGCATGCAGACAAGTGAAGCTGAAACATCATGGGTCTCAGCTGTTCCTCTAAACACTATGCATGCCTCTGAACCTTCTGTCTCAGACATACCATCTACTTCTCAGCAATCAGTGAATGAAATGACATCTGAACCTCTTCCTCTCTTGGCTGATATACCAGAAGTTGCTGAAGCCTCATCTTCACCTTCTCCAGAAGTTCAAGTTGGGTCAGCAACTTAAGCTCCGACTCAGCGATGGACTATTAATCACCCAATTGAACAAATTCTTGGTGATCCAAACGCTGGTGTTCAAACTCGACGAAGTGCGGGTAACATTTGTTTATTTGTTAAGTTTATTTATCTTATTGAACCAAAGAAAACAGATGATGCCCTCAAAGATCCAAACTCGGTCAGCACTATGCAAGAAGAGCTGACAGAATTCGAAAGAAACAATGTTTGGAAGCTCGTTCCAAGACCATCTGACAAGTTAGTGATAGGCTCTAAATGGGTCTATCGAAACAAGTTGGATGAACATGGAATTGTAACCCGCAACAAGGCTCGTCTTGTTGTTTGGGATACAGACAAGAGGAAGGTTTAGATTACGACGAAACATTCGCCCCAATGGCAAGATTAGAAGCCATTCGTCTATTCTTAGGTTACGCTGTACACAAAGACTTCAAGGTTTATCAAATGGACGTTAAATCAGCGTTCCTAAATGGAAAGCTGAACGAAGAAGTCTACGTGGAACAACCTCCAGGATTCTCAGATCTTAAGCATCCAGGTTATGTCTATAAACTGGATAAGGCACTTTATGGCTTAAAGCAAGCACCTCGTGCATGGTATGACACTCTCTATACTTATCTCCATATTGAAAAATTTGAGCGAGATAAAATCGATAAAACTCTATTTTTTAGGAAAGTAAAAGGCCATATCATACTTGTTCAAATATATGTCGATGATACTATATTTGGTTCCACCAACCCTGATGTTTGTACTCCTTTCGCTGATAGAATGAAAGCTGTATATAAAATGAGTATGATGGATGAGCTAACCTATTTCCTTGGTCTTCAAATCAAACAGAGTGAATAAGGAACTTTCATTCACCAAGGAAAATATGTTAAAGATATGCTGAATAAATTTGGTTTAACTCAGAGCTCAGCTATGAAAACCCCTATGGCACCGCCGTTGACACTAAACAATGATCCTTCTGGAAAACCTGTTAATGTCACAGCGTACCGTAGGATGATCGGCTCTCTTTTGTATCTTACAGCCAGCCGACCTGATATTATGTATGCAACCTGTTTGTGTGCACGATATCAAGCTGAATCTAAGGAATCTCATTTGATCGCTGTAAAGCGAATCTTTCGTTACCTTAAAGGCACTCCCAACCTAGGTCTTTGGTATCCCAAAGACTCAGGGTATGATCTAATCGCCTATTCAGATAGTGATTTTGGAGGATGCAAATTGGATAGGAAAAGCACCACAGGAGGTTGTCTGCTCCTGGGTGGAAAGCTGGTGAGTTGGACAAGTAAAAAGCAAAACTCAGTATCCACCTCAACCGCTGAAGCTGAGTATGTAGCTGTTGGAAGCTATTGTTCTCAGGTCTTATGGATGAGAAATCAACTACTGGACTATGACCTTCAGCTCGTGAAAATTCCAATCTATTGCGACATCACTAGTGCCATCGCTATAGCAAACAATCCAGTGCTACACTCAAAGACCTAACACATCGAAATCAGGTATCATTTTATCAGAGATCATGTGATAAATGGTGATATAGAACTTCATTTTATCCCAACTGACTTTCAGTTAGCTGATTTGTTCACCAAACCTCTTGATGAGACAAGATTTAACTCTCATTAGCGAGCTTGGAATGCTGAACTTAGAGAGTAAAATCTTCAGCGGTTCACATTTAACCAGGGATAAAACAAACTTGTATAACCCTATTTATCACCTTCTCTCTGAACAAAATTGACTCGCTGATATCAAGGTATGTTCTTTCTTACTCGCTGACGTTCGCCTATGAAAGCAAGATTTCAAAACAAATTGCATCGCTGAATATATCTTCCTTTCAGTGATACTTTGAAATTTCAAAACTTAACACTCATATTTCAAGTCAGTGCTTCATATTTTTAAAATGTCCCTGAGTTTTTCAAAATCCTCAGAGACATCCTAAAATATGAAAGGACGTTTGTGACGTCATCACAACGGATAGACCATGGCACGCTTTTTCTCTGACACGTTCGCCCGTTTCGTTTACCTTGTCCAATCAAATTCAAGGGACGTGTCCGTGTCATCATGAAAAACATTCCCGCTCATATTTTTTCTCTCTCTACTCTCACTATATAAACCCATTGTGTTTATATTTTTACCTTTTACGCGAACATCATCTCTCTCAAGCAAGAACAACTGTTGCATTTGAACTCATTTTCTCCAGAAACTGTTCATCTTCATCTTCTTCAACACTAAAGGTTAATATCCCTATCATTTTCCTTGTATAAACTTGTTTTTGATCTTATTCTTGTTTTTAAAAGATCAAGCAAACGAACTTTCTTAAAATGAAATCATTTTCTCTTCATGATTTTATGAACACAATCTGGAAACATATTGTTCTTCGAGTTTATAATAAAAATCTTAAACTTGACTTTTCATATGTTTTTCCAGAATCCCTTTCATAAAAGGAAACAGAAAAACAAGATTATTCACTATGTTTTGTACTCTTTTTCAAAACTAGAAAACCCCTAATCTCCATTAAGACATCTTTTTCTGAATGGAAAGTGAAAAACCCTAAAAACATCTTATTTTGGAAAATCTTTCCACATTAAGACATTATTCTTTATCCTCTTCATGTTTATATGTGTAAACAGAAATGGCGTCTACTGAAGCTCCCACTGCTCAGTCCCCTACTACCTCGGGCAAAGTTGAAATCGTCAAAGCTCCTCACGTCGAATTCGAACTCGAGAAAGTTACTTTTCCAGGAAACAATCCCTATGCCCTCTTCGATTTCCCTCCAAGGAAGAAGATTACACACCTGGATGACGCTGTTATTTTTCTCCAGACCTGCCCTCTATCAACAGCCCTGACCATCAATCTTCCTGCTCACAAACACCTACTAACTCAGTTCTGGTATACTGCCAGAAGAGCTGTGATCACCTCCTCCAAAGACCCCAACAAAAAGATCGATGTCATCCTCTTTGACACCGAACATGGCTCCTCAAAAATTACCCCTGGCTCTATCAGGTCTGCCCTCAACCTCCCTGGTAGTTCCAAAGAAAAACGATTCGTCCCTATGCCAAATCCCACAAAGAACCTGTAAGTCCCATAGTTGAAGCAACAATCAAGAATACTCCATAAATGTAGAATAGAGATAGGAAGTAGATCATATTATTGAAGATCTCTACTCATATGATTTACAATACAATGGAGGGAGAATTGAATGTATACGACTCTCTCAAAGTATACTGATCTCTCAAATAACTCTCAAAGTCTCAAATGACAATGTAAGCCCAAGACACCTATTTATAGTGTCCAAAATACAAGACATGGGCCCAAGCCCATTTAACTCCCTTTAAACTCCCAAAGCCCAAAATACTTACAAAGCTAATTACAACACATTTGACTTTACATGGACTTTATAAAACTTTCTATATAATTGGGGCTTTCTAGACCCAACAATCTCCCCCTAAAGTTTTATAAAGAAAACATCTTCAAATGATCCCCCCCTTGATTTCTTTGAAAACTTTAATGTTGCATATCTTCACGCCTTGCAAATCTATCCAAGCTCCCCCTCAAAATTTGCTCTTCTTCTTCACAAATTACAACTTTAAAATCGAATTCAATGTGCAATAAGCTCGACTGAAACCACCTCAGTTTATAATAAAGAATTTGTCCTTGAAATTCGAGTTGTACGACCATTAAGCTCAAGAGCTTAATCCATTAAGATCAGAGGAGGGAGTGTCTTAACATACTTCAATAACTCAGCTTGGATCCACAAAAAAATAGAAGATAGAACATCTTTCTGAAAGTTGGGAGAAATATCGTGAAAAACATTGCTTCGGTCCAGCAGCTATACACCGACTTCGACACAGAATCTGACCAATTTAGCACATCGATTCAGAACAAACTGAAAACATGAAAAATGTTCATCTGTGTCTTAGGAATCCATCTCATATGAAATCGTCAAATTTGGAGCTTCGAGGAGGGAGTTCTGAGCAAAATACGACAGGTGCGCAAAGCTGTCGAACAATTCTGAAATTGCACCTTTACTTCGAAATAAACTAAGTAAAAGTTTTGAAAAGACCACTCAGAATTCTGAGTAAGTCAATCAGAATTCTGAACATGAAGAACTTTCTGAAAAAATTCTAACTCCAAAGTTCTGATTCCACACGATAAAGTTCTGACTATTGGAGTCAGAATTCTGATTAAGCTTCGAAGACTTAGTTCTGAACCATCATTTGAGAATTGATTTCTGATTAACTTTTGACATTTCACGATCTAACTTCTGAATTCTGAATAGCCTCAATAAACATGATCAGAATTCTAAACTTGAACACTTCTGAATGGTCTGAGCAAACTCTTCTGAATGATCAGAAGTACTGAATAGTCGTTGAACAAATTCTGAGTTGTTTTGAACGAATTTCTGATCACAAACAATCTGATTTTAAGCAGCCGAAAGTATGTCTCAACACAACAATCCCTTAATAACTTTGACACTCCATGATCTGACCTGCTGCACATTAAATGTTACACAAACTTTGAATTGAATTCGAATTTAGCATAACTCTGATTAATCAGATCTTAAACTCGCACATCAGCAACATTTTTGAACTGAAACGCCGCATCTTTCTGTTTGGACAGCAACAAACAGCAGTGACAACTTCAAATTCAGGACAGCTTAATCAATTCAGATATGTGGACAACAACATGATTAAGCTATATTGACAGCATAAACATCCATGACAGCTTGCTGTTTGAACATGTGCTGTTTGACAGCAATAAACAGCCCCAAAAGCTTACTAAATTATGTTTTGGACAGCATCAATTTGACAGCAACAAACATCCCCAAAAGCTTACTTATTTAATTCAACACTTTTCTAAAATTCTGCACATCAAACTTCTTTGATTTAGACTTGAATTGGACTGTTGAAACCACAACTTAATCAAATCTGAATTGATTAGTTTAGACATTACTGGACAACTCAGTCTTTGATTTAAACACTCATGTTGCATCAATGAATCTGAACAGAATCCCTCTTGAATTAATAAGACCATTTCGACTACTATGAATCTGTTCAGATTTGCTGTTCATAAAATCAACTTAACATCCATATTTGCATCAACATTAATTTGAATTGAACATGGACAGATCTGTGATCTTGCTGTCTCATAATCATATTATCTTTCCAGAATCCTGATTAATCAAAAATCCTCCAAATCATATCAAATGCTTATCAATTTAATTTGATGTAGAACGATAAGCCGATCTCCATAAATCTTCTTAGAACAAAGATTGCAGAAACTTAAGTTTCTGATTGATCAGTTCAGAAAGTTGAATTTAAGCAATCAAAGATCAAAAACTCATTTCAGATCTGACTTTGAACAATTAATATTTCATCAAACCTTTCTCAGACAATTCATCGAGCATTTGGCGTGCAGAAACTGAATTACTAGAAGATCTACAGCATCTAATTTCTTTTCTTCACCAAGAACCATCAAGATTGCAAAGATCTTCTTCAAAACTCAAAATCAATCTTCAAGATGAAAGAAATCACAGAAAAATTACCTTCAAATTAAGCACACGATTAAGAACGATCTTGAATCTCCAAATCTTCAAATTAGATCTTGAATTCTTGAATTGTTGCAAAGATAATCGTATCGAATGTAAATTGATTCGATGTGGCTCTAATACCAATTGTAAGTCCCATAGTTGAAGCAACAATCAAGAATACTCCATAATTGTAGAATAGAGATAGTGTCACACCCCGCTAAAGCGGAAACACGAGATGTAACAGATAGAGTTTCATAGCATTAGGAAATAAACAACACCAACCATACAATTACATAAAGTATTAAATCGTGAAGTTCCAAAAATTACAAGTTACAATCCATTGTTTGCAAGCAACCGAGATAGTGTTTTTAACAAAATAGAGCAAAAGAAAAGAGCTTGTTTGATGTCGTCATGCATGCTAAACTTAGACTTTGTCGTTTACCTTCTTAGTCCCTGAAAAGCATGTTTAAAATAAAAGGTCAACTACAAAGAGTTGGTGAGTTCACAGGTTTTCCATATACACAACAGTTTTTCATCCAAAGGTTACTCTCATGAAACGTTTGTTCATGACAAGCTTTAAGTTTAAAAAAATTTATGAGTACAATTTACAATGAATGACTTTTGCAAGATATATAAGTGTTGAGCCACTACTAAGCCTCCGACAACCTACGCCCCGCGAACTACGTTAGAGGTGGTATGTTGGCCATATGAGTAGAACATTATTAACAGATAAAGTGCACCCCTACTCGTCAGTTAAAGGTGGGTTTGTCAAACCAAATAGCGCTATCCACAAATATCACCGGCTCGTTATGAGTTAATAAGTAGTGTACCTATTGGGGACTTAACATTTTCATTATAAATCAACATATCTTTATCACTTATGTAAATTCGTCCACTCATTAGTACTCATTTCTCAAATCATAAATATCCACAATTTAATATCATGAATCATTTAGCATTTTAAAATCATAACATGCTTTTCACCCCAAACATTAAACAAGTAAAACGGGGCTGTGAATACTCACCTTATAGCGTAGTCGCGAAGTAGTGATAGCTTGTTCGCTTAAACGCTTTACGGGTTCCCTATAATGTCAAACAATCTCTATAAGTCCTTCATATCTAATTCAAGGTTATACTTAACTAATTTAATCCACATCTTGTGTAATGCCATTGCTTTAGTATTCAAATTGAAACGAAGAATTTAGCATTGTTCAATATGTTTCAATCATATATATATAGAGTTATAAGAATAAAATCCCATACTTTTTCAAAATGCTTAATATGACAGAAACTTTGTACTTCAAAAATGACAATTGAAAAACACTTTCTAAAATAACAAATTTACCCCTTTTTTATATGTAGTACTATACTGAGTTAAGGCTATTTTGACCAAATTTCATGAATTTTGGGGGTGTTTAAGGGGTCAAAATAAGTTTTATAAATCCGTGCAACACAGAGTCTAAAACAGATGGCACCCTTCTGCCATAATGGGCTTTTGGGGGGTCAAAACTTAATAATCCAATGGCTCCCTCAGTTCCGTGAAACTCTTTAGGATTACAGGCCCTAAAAGCCTTGTACGTGCATTCCCTATTTCCAGTTGTTTCCGCATTGTTTCTTGGATTAGCGTTCAGACCAGCTGCTACTTGGCTAACGATGTTTGGAAGTGCGGCCATGATTTGCTCGGACACGAGCCGTGCGATTTCGGGATCCTCTCTCCTTGGAGGCATAGTCCTACAGGTATGGTTTTAATTAAGGATTTAGTCACATGGTCACTATTACTGTTATTTGGTTACACTTCCTACTTGTTATGTTAATCTAAGTTATGGTACTACTTCATGCATACTATCATTATTATCTACACGTATTGTCATAACAACACACCACAATTTCATAATCATGTATTAAAAGTACTTGAGATATGTGAGCATTAACCACACATTTCATTCATAAGCCGTAAACATTCAATTCCCAAAAGAAACAATTAACAAAACATTTAATGTTTGGAATTAACGGCTACATGCCCCAAAAATATAAGTTTAAGTTTAATCAATCCCAAAAGCTTCATAGTGAGTGGTCTTCTAACGCATCAATGCCCATATCAGCAGTCCCATCACCAATATCAAAGCTCTCATTACCCAAGCTAGGTACATACGTAGTGCTCTCACTTCCCTCCTAGTGAAGGCGATGACCTCCATGGTTCGATCCGAGACCTCACTATGTGATTTTAGAACCTCCATCACCCCATTCAGTGTTCGATGTTGTTGGTCCATTCTCTCTTCATGGAGTTGTATGTCTTGTGACATCATTAAGACCCACTGACTTTCCCGGGCGGTCATGCCAGGAGGGTGAGCCACTGGTACCCCGGTCACCATCTGGGGGTTTCCTCGTCGCGCTCCCGGTCGGGAGGACTCTCCTTCGTATCTCGGTGGGTGGGTGAAACTCACACACCTAGGCAATGGAACACTTTTTCTAGCCGTGTTCTTACTCTCGGTCCTCGAAGTGTAGGCGGAGGGGATCAAGTGAGTGGTGCACTGTTTACTTCATGGTTGTCCTCATACGGGTCTCTCTCCACCTCAACAAATGCATTCCCCCTAGGATGGCTAGTAATATAGCCGGAAGGGTCAGCCGAGTAAGAGTGCTCGGAAGGAGTGTGCTCGGATAAAGTGTGGGTGGACGACATAGTGAACTGCGATAATGGTAGACTTAGTTATTAAGTGTGTTATTGTAAGTGCCCAAGATATGCAATGTTTATGCATGCACACACAAAAATCATGCTTTCCATTTTTAAGTATGAATTTATTTTAAGCATACCTTTAATATAACCAATCCAAGTCCCCCATTATATTTTCCTAAATTAAACATAGGTGATCAGGCTTTGTTTAATTGAGGTATAATAATGTGACACTCAACTTGGTTATATTAACAATATGCTTTCAATTTTTTTTAAAGTCATTTCGAAAACCGTTTTGAAAATAATTTGCGTTATGGTTGGGTTATAGTTTGTGGTTACCATAAGAAAACCGGCATTCTCTATAACCTTAGGCTCTGATACCAAATCTGTCACACCCCGCTAAAGCGGAAACACGAGATGTAACATATAGAGTTTCATAGCTTTAGGAAATAAACAACACCAACCATACAATTACATAAAGTATTAAATCGTGAAGTTCCAAAAATTACAAGTTACAATCCATTGTTTGCAAGCAACCGAGATAGTGTTTTTAACAAAATAGAGCAAAAGAAAAGAGCTTGGTTGATGTCGTCATGCATGCTAAACTTAGACTTTGTCGTTTACCTTCTTAGTCCCTGAAAAGCATGTTTAAAATAAAAGGTCAACTACAAAGAGTTGGTGAGTTCACAGGTTTTCCATATACACAACAGTTTTTCATCCAAAGGTTACTCTCATGAAACGTTTGTTCATGACAAGCTTTAAGTTTAAAAAAAATTATGAGTACAATTTACAATGAATGACTTTTGCAAGATATATAAGTGTTGAGCCACTACTAAGCCTCCGACAACCTACGCCCCGCGAACTACCTCAGAGGTGGTATGTTGGCCACATGAGTAGAACATTATTAACAGATAAAGTGCACCCCTACTCGTCAGTTAAAGGTGGGTTTGTCAAACCAAATAGCGCTATCCACAAATATCACCGGCTCGTTATGAGTTAATAAGTAGTGTACCTATTGGGGACTTAACATTTTCATTATAACTCAACATATCTTTATCACTTATGTAAATTCGTCCATTCATTAGTACTCATTTCTCAAATCATAAATATCCACAATTTAATATCATGAATCATTTAGCATTTTAAAATCATAACATGCTTTTCACCCCAAACATTAAACAAGTAAAACGGGGCTGTGAATACTCACCTTATAGCGTAGTCGCGAAGTAGTGATAGCTTGTTCGCTTAAACGCTTTACGGGTTCCCTATAATGTCAAACAATCTCTATAAGTCCTTCATATCTAATTCAAGGTTATACTTAACTAATTTAATCCACATCTTGTGTAATGCCCTTGCTTTAGTATTCAAGTTGAACGAATAATTTAGCATTGTTCAATATGTTTCAATCATATATATATAGAGTTATAAGAATAAAATCCCATACTTTTTCAAAATGCTTAATCTGACAGAAACTTTGTACTTCAAAAATGACTATTGAAAAACACTTTCTAAAATGACAAATTTACCCATTTTTTTATATGTAGTACTATACTGAGTTAAGGCTATTTTGACCAAATTTCATGAATTTTGGGGGTGTTTAAGGGGTCAAAATAAGTTTTATAAATCCGTGCAACACAGAGTCTAAAACAGATGGCACCCTTCTGCCATAATGGGCTTTTGGGGGATCAAAACTTAATATTTTTCAGAGTTTTTACATGTTTTGAAAACCTAACACATAAAGGTATCTCATGAAAAACGATCCTCAAACGTTTGATAAATTTTGAGTGAGTTATGGACGAATGAAGCTGCATGTACCAATCTGCCAATCTTGGACAGCTTTGCACACTTGCTTTGTATAAAATGTTTGAGTGACCAAACCTCCATATTTTTGAATGAAACCAAGTGCATGTGAAACATAACTCATCTAAGAAATTCCCAGAAGGAAAATGAGTAATTTTGATGGATTCTACAGAGAGTTATAAGCAAAACAGAATGACACAACAATCTGGCCAACCATCTGCTGCACACCAAATTTGTTCTAAGGAGTTGAAGGCTTAAATCTCAATATTTTCTTATGCGACCAGTTGGGTTTGAACCCTAACTCATTAAACCTTACTCCAGAAGAAAAATGAGGAATTTTGGACATGTTTTGACCAAGATATGGTCGTCCTAAGCACATGCAACAAATCTGCCAGATTCTTAAAACTCTAACATTGACATGAAAACCTATTTTTAAGCATTCTAACATCCATAGATGTGGATTCCTTTGATAAGGACTCAATCCCAACATCTTATGGAATGTTTTTAAAGGAAAAATACTTTAAACTTACAAGAAAAATGTGCATGCAAAGGTCAAAAATCCAGATTCTAGTACAAGAACAAAACCCACGTTTTTGATGATTTTGCTCATTTTTCTCAAGTTCATGATGGAAGTTCATAGATTTTTCACCACTTTATTGACATTTCTCATGTCATGGGTGTTTTATCTCACTTCTAGAATAAGAAAAAGAGTTCATCCATTTGAATGAAATGAAAGTGTAGGAAGGTAACAATTATTATCAAAATGCTTAAAAAAATGAAGAAGATGATTAGTTTAGAACTCTTACCTTTGAGAGATGATGCAAGCACTTCAAGCTCTTTAAAATTTCGTTTTGGATACTTGTGTTAGGTCTGAATTTTCTGGAGTTTGAAGGTAAATTTGATGAAGAAAAGTGAAGAAGAAAGGAGAGAAGGAAATGTGAATGTTCTAGAGAGAGAAGAGAGGAAGATGGATGGTTGGAGGAGTTTTGAAATGAACCAAAATTGAAAAATTGAGGGAATAAAGGGGGGGGGGGGGGGGGAAGGCCGGCCCCTTCATGGGCCCCCAACCCCTTGTAGTATATTTATTTTTTAAAAAATTTAGCCCAATATCATTTCTTTGTAAAAATCATTTTTATTTTTATGAATAGATTGCAAGATACACTCTTAAAATAACTTCTTGTTTCAATAAATTTCCAATAAAAAGAAAGTTTATGTATAAAATAAAAACCCTATATTACAAATAGATTATATGTTAGTTGAAGCATTTTGGCATTACATAAGGTGTTTTCAGTTAGTCGCGGGTCGAAACCGGGTCTTTTCAGCAACTACCGGAAATTCTAACGAATCTTTGCTTTAATTTATCCTGAATGGGTCCTATCAGGGTATTTTCCCTATATTAACATTGGTAAAGGTTTAATGACGCTAACCTGGAAGTTTGACTTTTTGCCGGATGTTACAGTTTTCCCCCGTTAGAGGAATTTCGTCCCGAAATTTAATGGCTGACATTCTCAAATGGTTCCTTGACGAACAGCTAAGGATATTTACTCCTCATAAAATCCTCCCGTTCCCAAGTGTATTCAGGTCCATGCCTTGCATTCCATCGAACTTTTACGATCGGGATCTTGCTACGTCTTAATCGCTTAACATCTCGGTCAAGTATTTCAACGGGTTCCTCTACAAAGCGTAACTGCTCATTCACTTGTATGTCTTTCAACAGTAGGACCAACGATTCATCCGATAGGCATTTCTTCAGATTCGACACATGGAATGTGTCGTGAATAGCGCTTAACTCTTGAGGTAGTTTGAGTCTGTATGCAACGGGTCCAATCCTATCCAGTATCTCGAATGGCCCGATATATCTTGGACTCAACTTGCCCCTCTTCCCAAATCGTACCAACCCTTTCCATGGCGACACCTTTAATAGCACCTTATCGCCCACCTGAAATTCCAATGGCTTCCTGCGATTATCTGCATAACTCTTCTGACGAGTTCTGGCTACTTTAAGTCTTTCCTGTATGGTGACGATCTTGTCCGTAGTCTCTTGAATTATGTCGGGTCTTATCAGCTGTCTGTCACCGACCTCCAACCAGCTGAGTGGTGATCTACACTTGCGTCCATATAAGGCTTCGTACGGCGCGCACTTTAAGCTGGTATGGTAGCTATTGTTGTAAGAGAATGCGACTAACGGTAAATGAGTATCCCAACTTCCACCAAAATCTATTACACAGGCTCGCAGCATGTCTTCTAGTGTTTGTATAGTTCTTTCTGTCTGACCGTCCGTCTGCGGGTGGTAGGCAGTGCTCAAGTCCAAACGCGTGCCCAACGCTTTCTGGATTGATCGCCAAAAGCGTGACGTAAAACGACTATCTATGTCCGAGATAATGGAAGTAGGTACTCCATGACGCATCACAATCTCGTTGATATAAATCTGAGCAAGCTTTTCCCCCTTGAAGTCTTCCCGAATAGGCAGAAAATGTGTAGATTTCGTAAGCCGATCCACTATAAACCAGATTGAATCATGTCCTTTCCTTGTTCTGGGTAACTTAGTTATGAAATCCATGCTTATTTGTTCCCATTTCCATTCGGGAATCTCAGGTTGCTGAAGAAGACCTGATGGTTTTTGATGTTCAGCCTAACCAGTGCACAAGTTTGGCATTTGCTTACATACAACGCAACATCTTTCTTCATTCCTGGCCACCAATAGTATTCCTTCAGGTCCTTGTACATCTTATCGGCTCCGGGGTGAATTGAATATCTTGATTTATGGGCTTCATCCATGATTATTGATCGCAGATTGGCCACCTTAGGTACCCAAACTTTATTTTGGAAGTAACGCACCCCGTCTGGTTGTGTTTCAAATTCCTCTTCCAGATGATGTAGGGTTTCGTTTTTCAAATTCTCCTCTTTTAATGCTTCTTCTTGAGCTTCGAGAATTTGGTCCTTAAGACTCGTTCGAACCATCATTCCCATGGCTCTTGTCCTCGATGGCTTCACTCTTTCTTTTCGGCTTAACGCATCAGCTACAACATTAGCCTTGCCTGGGTGGTACTTTATCTCGCAATCGTAGTCGCTAAGCAATTCAACCCATCTCCGTTGTCTCATATTCAGCATTTTCTGATCAAAAATGTGTTGTAGGCTCTTGTGGTCGGTAAAGACGGTACATTTTGAGTGCGAACACTACGGCTCCTAGTTCCAAATCATGGGTGGTATAATTCTTTTCGTGAACTTTAAGTTGCCTTGACGCGTAGGCAATAACCTTGTCTTTTTGCATTAGCACACACCCCAACCCTTGGTGTGAGGCACCGCAGTAAACAACAAAATTGTCTGCACCCTCTGGTAAGGCTTAGATCGGTGCATTGCAAAGCATATGCTTAAGCGTCTGAAAAGCTTCTTCTTGTTTTTCTCCCCAATCGAACTTCTTATCCTTCTGGGTTAATGCCGTTAATGGTTGTGCAATTTTGGAGAAATTTGCAATGAAACGCCGATAGTAACCAGCTAAACCGAGAAACGAACGAATTTCTGTCGGAGTCTTTGGGGCTTCCCACTTCTTGATGGCTTCTATCTTCGCCGGATCGACATGAATTCCATCTTTATTAACTACATGCCCAAGAAATTGCACTTCACGAATCCAAAATTCGCATTTGGAAAGTTTAGCATACAGCTTCTGGTCTCTTAGCAGTTCTAGTATTAGCTTTAAATGTTGTTCATGCTCCTTCTTTCTTTGCGAATAGATTAATATATCATCTATGAACACAATTACGAATTTGTCCAAGTACGGTCGACATACCCTGTTCATTAGATCCATAAAGACTGCTGGAGCGTTTGTCAGTCCAAAAGGCATGACTAGGAACTCATAATGTCCATATCGAGTCCTAAACGCTGTCTTAGGAATGTCCTCCTCACGAACCCTCATTTGATGGTATCCAGACCGAAGGTCGATCTTTGAAAAGTACGTAGCGCCTTGAAGTTGGTCGAATAGGTCATCGATTCGAGGAAGGGGATATCGGTTCTTGATGGTCAGCTTATTAAGTTCCCTGTAGTTATTGCACATTCAAAAAGAACCATCTTTCTTTTTAACGGATAAAACTGGAGCTCCCCAGGGTGAAGAGCTGGGTCTGATGAATCCTTTATTGAGTAGCTCCTTAAGTTGTTCTGACAACTCCTGCATTTCTGAAGGTGCTAACCGGTAAGGTGATTTCGCCACGGGTGCCGCTCCCGGAATTAAGTCGATATGAAATTCAACTTGTCTTGGTGGGGGTAATCCAGGTAATTCATCTGGGAATACCTCGGGAAAATCTCGTACTATTGGAAAGTCTTGAATATTCTTCCCTTTGATCTCCTTATCCACCACGTGTGTCAGAAACGCAACACAATCTTTCCGCAAATATTTTCGCATCTTCATACTCGACACTTTTTTGAAAATTTTCCCCGAGTTTTCTCCCTGTATTTCCAGTACTCTTCCTTCGGTTTGTGGTATTCGGACGATCTTTTCGGAGCAAACGATTTCAGCGCGATTCTTCGATAACCAATCCATACCTACGACTATATCGAAGCTTCCTAGTTTGATTGGGATTAAATCTATGCTAAAATATTTTCCCGTCAGTTTTAGGGTACAGTTTTTAATTACATCTCTGGCCCTAACTTCCTGTCCATTAGCAAATTCAATAACGTAGACCTCTTTCAACTTTTGAGGTTTCAAGTTAATTTTCGGCCTAAACTCTAGTGATACAAAGCTCCTATCCGCTCCAGAATCAAATAGTACTGTTGCATAATGATTATTCAAGAGAAACGTACCTGTGACTACATCCGGGTTTCGTCTTGCTTCATCTGCCCCAATTTCGAACACTCGACCTCGTGCCTGGCCTCCTTGATTTCCTTGATTGAATGGTCGCGCCTGATTTGCATTAGGCCTTTGGTTCAGTCTCGGACATGCGCTCCGAAAGTGATCTGGGCTCCCACACTCGTGACAGTTTCGCCTTCCTCCGCTCTTGCAATCTCTGGCGACATGGCCTCCTCTGTTACACTTGAGGCAAATGATGCATCTTCCGAGGTGACGATTATTGCTCTTGACGCATCTTGGGCATGGCCCTTTTTCTTTCTCCTCTGCCTGTGCTTGAATTCCAAAATTTCCTGTCACCCTCCGACCCTTGTCTGATCTTCCCCCAAATTGCCTTCTTGCAGGCTCTTCTATCTTTCTTTTCCCTCCGGCTTTATCATTCCCAATTGCTCTCGAACGATTTGCGTTGTTAGTGAGTCTCGTTGCTAAATTCACTGCTTCTTGAAGAGTCTTCGGGTCAGCTGAAGTAACATTTCCTCTGATTTCTGAAGATAAACCCCACACATATCTATCCACTCGGTTTTCCTCGGGCGTCACCAAGTGTGGCACCAGCTTTGCCAGCTAATGGAAACGGGCAGTGTAAGAGTCTATGTCGTTTCCCTTCATTTCATGGTTCCACAGTTCTGCTTCCAGCTTCTGGATCTCACTCCTCGGGCAATACTCATCCTTGAGCATCTTCTTAAACTCATCCCATGTCAGTATGTTGGCCACATCCAGACCTCGGGTTTGTACTTGGGTGTTCCACCATGTTAATGCCCGTCCTTGCAGAAGGCAAGCGGCAAATTCCACCTTGTTTCCTTCAGTACATTTACTGATGTGGAGAACAGACTCCATACCCTCTAACCAAGTTAATAATCCAACGGCTCCCTCAGTTCCGTGAAACTCTTTAGGATTACAGGCCCTAAAAGCCTTGTACGTGCATTCCCTGTTTCCAGTTGTTTCCGCATTGTTTCTTGGATTAGCGTTCAGACCAGCTGCTACTTGGCTAACGATGTTTGGAAGTGCGGCCATGATTTGCTCGGACACGAGCCGTGCGATTTCGGGATCCTCTCTCCTTGGAGGCATAGTCCTACAGGTATGGTTTTAATTAAGGATTTAGTCACATGGTCACTATTACTGTTATTTGGTTACACTTCCTACTTGTTATGTTAATCTAAGTTATGGTACTACTTCATGCATACTATCATTATTATCTACACGTATTGTCATAACAACACACCACAATTTCATAATCATGTATTAAAAGTACTTGAGATATGTGAGCATTAACCAAACATTTCATTCATAAGCCGTAAACATTCAATTCCCAAAAGAAACAATTAACAAAACATTTAATGTTTGGAATTAACGGCTACATGCCCCAAAAATATAAGTTTAAGTTTAATCAATCCCAAAACCTTCATAGTGAGTGGTCTTCTAACGCATCAATGCCCATATCAGCAGTCCCATCACCAATATCAAAGCTCTCATTACCCAAGCTAGGTACATACGTAGTGCTCTCACTTCCCTCCTAGTGAAGGCGATGACCTCCATGGTTCGATCCAAGACCTCACTATGTGATTTTAGAACCTCCATCACCCCATTCAGTGTTCGATGTTGTTGGTCCATTCTCTCTTCATGGAGTTGTATGTCTTGTGACATCATTAAGACCTACTGACTTTCCCGGGCGGTCATGCCAGGAGGGTGAGCCACTGGTACCCCGATCACCATCTGGGGGTTTCCTCGTCGCGCTCCCGGTCGGGAGGACTCTCCTTCGTATCTCGGTGGGTGGGTGAAACTCACACACCTAGGCAATGGAACACTTTTTCTAGCCGTGGTTCTTACTCTCGGTCCTCGAAGTGTAGGCGGAGGGGATCAAGTGAGTGGTGCACTGTTTACTTCATGGTTGTCCTCATACGGGTCTCTCTCCACCTCAACAAATGCATTCCCCCTAGGATGGCTAGTAATATAGCCGGAGGGGTCAGCCGAGTAAGAGTGCTCGGAAGGAGTGTGCTCGGATAAAGTGTGGGTGGACGACATAGTGAACTGCGATAATGGTAGACATAGTTATTAAGTGTGTTATTGTAAGTGCCTAAGATATGCAACGTTTATGCATGCACACACAAAAATCATGCTTTCCATTTTTAAGTATGAATTTATTTTAAGCATACCTTTAATATAACCAATCCAAGTCCCCCATTATATTTTCCTAAATTAAACATAGGTGATCAGGCTTTGTTTAATTGAGGTATAATAATGTGACACTCAACTTGGTTATATTAACAATATGCTTTCAAATTTTTTTTAAAGTCATTTGGAAAACCGTTTTGAAAATAATTTGCGTTATGGTTGGGTTATAGTTTGTGGTTTCCCTAAGAAAACCGGCATTCTCTATAACCTTAGGCTCTGATACCAAATCTGTCACACCCCGCTAAAGCGGAAACACGAGATGTAACAGATAGAGTTTCATAGCATTAGAAAATAAACAACACCAACCATACAATTACATAAAGTATTAAATCGTGAAGTTCCAAAAATTACAAGTTACAATCCATTGTTTGCAAGCAACCGAGATAGTGTTTTTAACAAAATAGAGCAAAAGAAAAGAGCTTGGTTGATGTCGTCATGCATGCTAAACTTAGACTTTGTCGTTTACCTTCTTAGTCCCTGAAAAGCATGTTTAAAATAAAAGGTCAACTACAAAGAGTTGGTGAGTTCACAGGTTTTCCCTATACACAACAGTTTTTCATCGAAAGGTTACTCTCATGAAACGTTTGTTCATGACAAGCTTTAAGTTTAAAAAAATTTATGAGTACAATTTACAATGAATGACTTTTGCAAGATATATAAGTGTTGAGCCACTACTAAGCCTCCGACAACCTACGCCCCGCGAACTACCTCAGAGGTGGTATGTTGGCCACATGAGTAGAACATTATTAACAGATAAAGTGCACCCCTACTCGTCAGTTAAAGGTGGGTTTGTCAAACCAAATAGCGCTATCCACAAATATCACCGGCTCGTTATGAGTTAATAAGTAGTGTACCTATTGGGGACTTAACATTTTCATTATAACTCAACATATCTTTATCACTTATGTAAATTCGTCCATTCATTAGTACTCATTTCTCAAATCATAAATATCCACAATTTAATATCATGAATCATTTAGCATTTTAAAATCATAACATGCTTTTCACCCCAAACATTAAACAAGTAAAACGGGGCTGTGAATACTCACCTTATAGCGTAGTCGCGAAGTAGTGATAGCTTGTTCGCTTAAACGCTTTACGGGTTCCCTATAATGTCAAACAATCTCTATAAGTCCTTCATATCTAATTCAAGGTTATACTTAACTAATTTAATCCACATCTTGTGTAATGCCCTTGCTTTAGTATTCAAGTTGAACGAAGAATTTAGCATTGTTCAATATGTTTCAATCATATATATATAGAGTTATAAGAATAAAATCCCATACTTTTTCAAAATGCTTAATCTGACAGAAACTTTGTACTTCAAAAATGACTATTGAAAAACACTTTCTAAAATGACAAATTTACCCATTTTTTTATATGTAGTACTATACTGAGTTAAGGCTATTTTGACCAAATTTCATGAATTTTGGGGGTGTTTAAGGGGTCAAAATAAGTTTTATAAATCCGTGCAACACATAGTCTAAAACAGATGGCACCCTTCTGCCATAATGGGCTTTTGGGGGGTCAAAACTTAATATTTTTCAGAGTTTTTACATGTTTTGAAAACCTAACACATAAAGGTATCTCATGAAAAAATATCCTCAAACGTTTGATAAATTTTGAGTGAGTTATGGACGAATGAAGCTGCATGTACCAATCTGCCAATCTTGGACAGCTTTGCACACTTGCTTTGTATAAAATGTTTGAGTGACCAAACCTCCATATTTTTGAATGAAACCAAGTGCATGTGAAACCTAACTCATCTAAGAAATTCCCAGAAGGAAAATGAGTAATTTTGATGGATTCTACAGAGAGTTATAAGCAAAACAGAATGACACAACAATCTGGCCAACCATCTGCTGCACACCAAATTTGTTCTAAGGTGTTGAAGGCTTAAATCTCAATATTTTCTTATGAGACCAGTTGGGTTTGAACCCTAACTCATTAAACCTTACTCCAGAAGAAAAATGAGGAATTTTGGACATGTTTTGACCAAGATATGGTCGTCCTAAGCACATGCAACAAATCTGCCAGATTCTTAAAACTCTAACATTGACATGAAAACCTATTTTTAAGCATTCTAACATCCATAGATGTGGATTCCTTTGATAATGACTCAATCCCAACATCGTATGGCATGTTTTTAAAGGAAAAATACTTTAAACTTACAAGAAAAATGTGCATGCAAAGGTCAAAAATCCAGATTCTAGTACAAGAACAAAACCCACGTTTTTGATGATTTTGCTCATTTTTCTCAAGTTCATGATGGAAGTTCATAGATTTTTCACCACTTTATTGACATTTCTCATGTCATGGGTGTTTTATCTCACTTCTAGAATAAGAAAAAGAGTTCATCCATTTGAATGAAATGAAAGTGTAGGAAGGTAACAATTATTATCAAAATGCTTAAAAAAATGAAGAAGATGATTAGTTTAGAACTCTTACCTTTGAGAGATGATGCAAGCACTTCAAGCTCTTTAAAATTTCGTTTTGGATACTTGTGTTAGGTCTGAATTTTCTGGAGTTTGAAGGTAAATTTGATGAAGAAAAGTGAAGAAGAAAGGAGAGAAGGAAATGTGAATGTTCTAGAGAGAGAAGAGAGGAAGATGGATGGTTGGAGGAGTTTTGAAATGAACCAAAATTGAAAAATTGAGGGAATAAAGGGGGGGGGGAAGGCCGGCCCCTTCATGGGCCCCCAACCCCTTGTAGTATATTTTTTTTAAAATTTTAGCCCAATATCATTTCTTTGTAAAAATCATTTTTATTTTTTTGAATAGATTGCAAGATACACTCGTAAAATACCTTCTTGTTTCAATAAATTTCCAATAAAAAGAAAGTTTATGTATAAAAGAAAAACCATATATTACAAATAGATTCTATGTTAGTTGAAGCATTTTGGCATTACATAAGGTGTTTCAGTTAGTCGCGGGTCGAAACCGGGTCTTTTCAGCAACTACCGGAAATTCTAACGAATCTTCGCTTTAATTTATCCTGAATGGGTCCTATCAGGGTATTTTCCCTATATTAACATTGGTAAAGGTTTAATGACCCTAACCTGGAAGTTTGACTTTTTGCCGGATGTTACAGATAGGAAGTAGATCATATTATTGAAGATATCTACTCATACGATTTACAATACAATGGAGGGAGAATTGAAAGTATACGACTCTCTCAAAGTATACTGATCTCTCAAATAACTCTGAAAGTCTCAAATGACAATGTAAGCCCAAGACACCTATTTATAGTGTCCAAAATACAAGACATGGGCCAAAGCCCATTTAACTCCCTTTAAACTCCCAAAGCCCAAAATACTTACAAAGCTAATTACAACACATTTGACTTTACATGGACTTTATAAAACTTTCTATATAATTGGGGCTTTCTAGACCCAACAGAACCCCGCTGATAGGGAAGCCCTCATTGCATTCTTTGTTGCAATGCAATACGTATGGGAAACAGGGAGAGACAAACTCCTTGAGAAGAAGCTGGCTGCCATCAAGAAATCTAAAATGCCCAGCGAGATGAACTTCATCTTCGCTCACTTGATCAGCTGCATGACAGCAAAAGTTGGTTCTACTGACCAAGCCTCCAAACCCCAGCAGGCCATGAGGTACGCACTACTGAAAGGCCTTCACATTGATTGGGAAAAGATCATATTTGACGATATGCTGCTCAGGGTGGATGCAACAGAAAGACCAACAACTGTTCCATATCCCCGGTTTATCAGCGCTCTCTTCCTACAGGGACTCGGGGACGAATACCCGAAAGTAGGCGACCAAAAACTCTCTCAGGTTGGCGCTAAGGTTCTCGACTTCAAGCCCCTGCCAAACGAGGTACGTCTCTCTACTCTCTTATCTATTCTCAATCATCCTACTTCTTCTACTTCTACAACTACCACATTGGCAGCGATAATCCCCACCGCTGATACCAGGGTGCAACTCCCATTCCTCGAAAGATAAAACACTATTCAACCTCTCTTGGTGCTCCAAAGACCAAGAAAACCAAGGAGCAACCCCCCAAACCTTTCCAGACTAAAGACTCCGTTCAGTGGTACACTCTGCCACATCTGTTGAAGCCATCCCTTCCTCCCACTCTCTCTTTGGACACTCCACCTATTTCCCCCCCATTCTCTGCAACAAACATCATCCTCCATGATACATCTACTGAAACTCTACACAGGTTGATGGAGCAGAATATAGGACCTGTGGGCACTTCTCAGCATAAAGGCTCTCTGGAAGACGACATGGAAACATTTACAAGTCATCGATATTTCGAAGACTTCGTCAACCATCCCGCAGGTACACACAACACCTTAAAGACTCCTCTCTCAAAATCCCCAACTTCTGAGCTTTCCTTTGTTCATAAGTTTTCAACTTTTACAGGTCCTAATTTGGGCGACATCAACACATCGCTCAAGGATTTGTCCAACAAGGTGGAATCTCTCACCACCACTCTCTCTACAAACTCTTCAGTGGTTACAAACGCTGGAGAGGCTCTCAAAACACTCACCGATTAGGTGAAAGGCAAAGCTTCCAGTGCTGACATGGAAAAGGTGGATGGATATCTTTCCAGCGTTGCTCAGGCTCTTGCTGACAACTCCACCTCCATCAACAATCTCAACTCCACAAACAGTACCCTCTCCACCAACTTCTCAACCCTGTCCAGCGAAGTCACATCGCTGAAGACAGTGGTTGGTAACCTTCAGGGAGAGGTGTCCTCGTTGAAAATGGATGTAAGCACTGCCACCAACCTTCTATAGCAAATCCTCGAATGACTGAATGCTGCCACATGCTCTCCCTCGCATTTTACTCAGGTTGATCGAGAGGATCTCCAAAAGATCAGTCCTGCTATATCTAGCCTAGAAGACAGATTAGCTAAGATTGTAACATGTGTTGGGATCACTGGCCTGGGAGACAGTGACCCAAAGCATACTGATGTTGTTGCTACTGATATTCATGTTACCTCCCCCATCCATCATGTGGAAGAGGGGGAGAAGTATCAAGAAGATCTTCCCCATAATGTTGAGGGGGAGAATAAAAATCTTAAAGACCTTCCCCATAACTCTAAGGGGGAGGGTATTATTTCTGATGCTGCAGATAAACCTCAGAGAGTTGAAAACCCTGAGGGAACCGAGAAACCTCCCTCTGAATTTGAAAGGGGAGCAACTCGATGAAGCTGATGCTGATGTCACAGATCCTTATGCTGATGAGGAAGAATCTGAAGAAGATGAAGAAGACGTCGATATCGCTGAAGACTAACCATCTTCATCTCCTAAAGATGATGATGATGACGATGATGAAGATATCGACTGCTCCTTCCAGCCAATCAAAAGAGCCCCTGCTCAAAAAGGGGTAATCATCACAGATACTTCAGGGGAGGGGACCACGAAAAAACCTGCATTGACTGAAGCAGACTATCTTGATTCGGAAGCCAGTTTCTCCCCTGCTTCAGGATAAAGCTGAAGTTCCTCAAACAACTCCATCAACAATAAATCCAGCTCCTATTGCTGAAGAAATAATCCCAGTCTTAGACCTCGCTGAGACTGATGAACAAGAAGAAGAATTGCTCTCTCACAAAAACAGACCTTCCCTGGCTACTCAAAAGCTAAGTGAAGAGGAACAGAAATGGAGAGAATCAATGATCAAACAGCTTGAAGATCAGCGAATCATCCTTCCTCGATACAAAATCACAAGAAAGGAAATCGTTGAACATCATAAAGCTGAAAAATAACTCACCGAACGAAGAAGAGCTGAAGAAAGGGATAAAGATTATGCTATCGAGCTCGCTCAACGTTCGGTGAAAGATCCTGATCTGAAGAAGACTCCCATTGATGTCCAACGTCAATTGTGGAAGGACGCCAAAAAGATAGTCGAGAAGAAGACCATGGTATCTGACTCTACCCTGGAATGGTGCAAAGAAAGACTCAACTATCGATACAAGGTTTCTAGAATAAACAAGATGAACATCTGAGGAAGGATGTCAATAAAAGTTCCAGTTGTTGAGGCCGAAATTTTCAGAGAAAATGGTAAAAAGGAAATCATCTACGTCTCGTAGATCAGCAAGTACGGTTTCTCAGAGTGGTTGGAAATGAGAATAGCCATTCAGCGTTCACGCTCAGCCTTCAGAAGTCATGTCGAGAAGATTCTGAACACTCAAATCGACTTGGTTTCATCTACTGTGGATATTCATCCTCCCCCTCTTGCTCTTACTAGACAAAGAAGGCTTGCTGCAAAGAAAAAGATAATACCTTCAGACTCAGACCCTCCTATCAGAAATGAAACCGGTATTGGATTTTCATGTGAAGAAGTTCTTGGTCCTGAACCTGACCTCTCAGCTCTCGACACCTCCCAGCCTCCTGGGGAACGCTTTGTCCCTGGAAAAGTCTTAAGCGATCTATACGGTATCTTTTTCAGAGACTACGATGGACGAGAACGCTTTCAACGCATCTTTGAGCTACCCATCACTCCTATCGAACAGCTCAGGGATCTTCTCGGACACTTCATGAAGCCCCTGATCTTCAAAGAAGCAAAGCATAGACGAGAACTTGGAGAAAAAAGTCCCTAATTGGTTGATCCATACCACAAACTCCCTCGATGAACTTCTCATTAAGGATGAACCTGTATAGCTGATAGGATCACCTTTTGTAATTCTTCTATCTTTATCATCTTGTATCTTTTTGTACTTGTAATTATTATTTGTTGTACTTGTAATTTTTCTACTTCCCTCTGTAATCTTTACGAAGTTTAAAGGAATTTTTCATCGAATGTACTTTACTCCATCAGTACTTAAAAAGATCCCAGAAAATAGTAAAAGGGACAATTTTTTTATGAGTTCTTTTTATTCTTATGTTTTCTTACTTAGCAATTTTCTTTTGTTGCTATGTCATAATCAAATAGGGGGAGATTGTTGATCCAAACCCTCGGTGATTTGATAATGACTCTTTAAGAATCACTTGGTGAAAATTGTAAGTAGACAATGTGTATTAGAGTTTCACTATCACTGATAAGTATTATGTCTCTACAGTACCGCGGATAGGAAACTCATGTTCTTTAATTTATACATTTAGCAAAACTGTTCATCAGCAAGCCCTGAGCCTGTTCAGTCTTACTGATGATCGCTGATAGTTTTAGTTGTTTACTTATGATCCCTGAAGACAAGTTTCATGTCAACTATGTTCTACGCTGAAGTCGAAGATCAAGCCAAAGAACCAGCGACAAGTCTACTAATGAACTGATGCGGATATCAGCGAAGCCAAGACCTGTCCACTCAACGTGAAGTTTCAAGTAGAAAACTTCAGCGAACGCTGAACTTTATCACTCACTGATAAAGATCTATTTCAGTGAACGCTGATCATGACGTTTCCTCTACAAGTTACTTTTGTCTTATCCCCTTGCACATCTCCGTACGATCTGTCAGAACGGACATCCCTTTTTGTCCAGAATCGTACAACCAACTCCGATTCTACACTATTCACCATGCGGCTACTAGGTTGTCTACCAAGGTCAAAACATGCAACCAATCAGCTGCTGCCACGTGTAAATTTGTACTGATATGCATTTAATGCATACAGTATATAAGAAGAAACCCTACTTCAGAAATGAAGTGCTTGGTTATCTTCTTCTCCCTACTACTTTGTGTTAGAATATTATTCTTAATATTCTTGTCTTCTTTCTAACTTATTTCTAGTGCAAGAAATCTTAGTGATTCTCGTAACTTGTTTAGATTAGGTTTATTCCTTAATCTTGTTCCGCAACAAGTTGTAAATTGTTTGATACATATCAATAAACAATTTAGAAATGTAAAATCTGTGTTTGTATTCAACCCCCCCCCCCCCCCCCTTCTACAAACTTGTATAACCCTTCTGGAACCATCAAAAACTCATACCTATTGTTTAGGAACAAAATCGTGGATTTTGATAGTTTTTGGTGTTAGTTCATTCACTAAAGTTGCTCAGAATTAGTGTGCGAACCTTCGTGCAAAGTTTCAGGTCAATTAGACTTCAATTGGTTGGATTTTGAACTTAGAAAAAGTTTATGTTCGCAGTTCATCTTGGTCGCTCAGTGAAGATATTCATATCTTCAACGTTATCGCTTGGTGAAGAAATTCATCTTCATCGCACAAAGTTTGTGCGGTCAGATTTTCGCGTGTGAATTATTGTTCATCGCACAAGTCATATGCGACTAGAGTTCCTCATCGCATAAGTGTTGACCGACAACTTCTCTCATCGTACGAGTGTTGACCGATAACTTTCCCTCATCGCACACACTTTGACCGAGAACTACTGTTCACTTGTCCTCATCGCATAGCTTTTGTGCGATAACTTTCATACTTTGTGTGATTTTGCTTGATTTGTCTAAAGATCATTAACAAGTGTTTTGTAAAGTTGTCTAAGAATGAAATGATGATGTCTCTTGGTTCCGATACTAGACCTCTTGTTCTGTTTAAGGGTGAATACGAACAGTGGAAGGACCGATTTATAGACTTTATTGAAAGATAATCAAATGGAACAAACATCATGATATCTCTTAGGGAAGGTCCTATGCAAAGACTCCGATGGGTGGTTCCTGCTTTTCAAGGTAGAGTCGAGATCGAAGACTAGAAACTGATAGAAAATTATACGGTTGAAGACACTTTGAGGTATGATGCTGACAATAAGGCGAAGTCGTATCTGATCATGGGGATTCAGAATGAGATATATAATAAGATTGACAGTTTTAAAGAAAATGCAAAGATGATGTTGGACCAGTTAGAGAAGATGATGCAAGGTTCTCAAATAGGAAATCAAATGAAAATTACTTTATGTATCAACAGATATGAGGAATTCAAAGCGAAGGAAGATGAGCTTTTGGCACAGACTTATGATCGGTTTGTTGGATGAGCTGAGTAAAAATAAGATAAACAAGACTGCGATAGAAAACAAGGTCAACATTCTAAGTGTTTTACAACCTGAATGGAAGAGTGCCATTCGCCAAATGAAGCAGAATCCTAGGTTATCTACGATGTCGTTACACGAACTATTTGAGACCTTATGTTAGGGCATGTTTTAATAGTTGATTTAAAGTTCAAGGGTTGTTTTGTAATAGTTTATTTTGAGCCTTTTAGTGAACGGGCCGTGGGCTTGTTAACCACGGGCCCATTGTATTTAATGTTGATTTGCTTGGAAAAACAAGAAAATCATCTCTTTTAGCTTTCAACTCTTATTGTAATATTCTCTTTGAAAGTTAATGAAAGGGATGACCAGTTGAAATCATTGTTTTTATTGCTTATCATTACGATTTCATATTTGTTGCACGGATCTGGATTCTATAATTGGTATCAGAGCATACAGATGGATTCGATTCAAAGTATCATTCTTTGATTTCTAGTTAGTTTGACCTTTTCGCGTCTGACTTTTCTTGAATTTTTTATTCTGTGATTCTGCGTAAATTGATTGTTTTTGCTTATTGGGTTGTGTTAGCATTATCATTATAAGTGTTTCTGCAAATTTTCACATCCTAATTCGTTCGTTTGATTGGTCAATTTCGCATTATAAGTTCAAAAACTTTTGGTTGTGTTCTTATTTAAAAATCGGATTTTTGATATCAAAAGGTGTTGTTTTTGCTCTAAAATCGATTGGATTAGTGTTGTTTTTGTACATGGTATCGTTTCTAACCTTTCAGGAACACATTAGAGTAACCCTAGTTGAGTTTTCGATCGATTTTAGCAAACAGCCGCAGTGTCCGGATAAACCTGCCGCGTTTTCCGGACAGATCATGGTGTCCGGACGTTTGTGGTTCCATCCGGACTAGTTCAATTCTTCCGGACAAGTCAATCATCCGGGTAAGTCAGTCATCCGGGTAAGTTCTCTTTAATCTCAATCTTTCCGGGTAATTTTGTTCCGGATAATTCAAATTATCCGGAATTCATTTTATCCGGAAATCCTCGTTTACCCGGAATCTTCGTAGTATCCGGACACCTCACAGTTTCCGGAAACTTCAAAGTACCCGGAAATCTCATACTTTACGGACTCTATTGCATCTGGTAAACTTTGTTTATCCTGTTGATTCTATCCGGTATCTTTAGTCTATCCGGTAACCTTGGTTATCCGGACAACTCAAGTTATCCGGACTCTTTTTCCTATCTGGACAACTCTGCAATTTTGAACTGTTTTTCATAATTCTGGTCCGGACACTTCCAGATCAGATCACCTATTTGGATTCCTATCCAGTAAGCTAAGTTATTGTCTGATCACTCAGAGAACCTACGTTAGGACTCCACTCTTAGTGCCTTGCGTTAGGTTTTACACTTTGAATCAATCTACACGTCTGATGATCACTCCAGTGCAACTGAAGATGTCTCCTACTGTAGAAGACAAGACAAAGCTGTGTCAGGTATGTAAACCTATCTATTTAGAACTTTCTGACCAAATGACACCTCTTGCTGAACGGATAGATTCCTACAAGGCCACCAGTAATGAACAACTACTTGAGATTAGATCACTATCTGAAAAGTTAGATGTTCAAATGCAAATAACTGAGAAATACAAGTCTGAAAATGCTATTTTAAAAGAAAAATGCAAAAATCTTTCAATAGCACCTAAAGACTTAAGGGCCAAATTATCTGAACTTCAGTCACAGTTTGATCAGTGCTTGAATGAGAAAGCAAAAATTGTTTATCAATGCTCTGCTCTTCAAATTCAACACAAGGAGTTTGTTAACAAAATCACCGATCTTGAAACAAAACTCCACAAAAGAGGTCAAACTGATCAGACGATACACATGAATAAACCCAAGGAGTTCACTTACTTCAACAAAGAATGGGTATCGGATATGATAATCCACATTATTTGAAAAAGGGAAGATGGTTTACACCAACTTTGTATGATTTTGCTTGTTTTGGGTTAGACAAAAAGTATCCAGAATATGCAATCCAATGGACTGGTCCTCTTGAACCTGAGAAGGAAGAGGAAATCGAGGAATATAAACGCAAACACAAACGAGGAATACAACTTCCTTTTTGTTATGAGCCTTTAAATTATTCTTACAAAAAGGACAAAAAGTACCTCTCCAATGACTACTTCGACCCTTACAAGGTTGCTACGCCCAAGGATTCCTCCAAGAAGGATGAGGACCAAGCAACCGCAACCAAGTCTGAGACGGATGAGTTTAAACTCTATGTTCCCCCTCTCATCTTGGAAGCAAAGATAGTCGAGTTAGAGGAGTCATTAGAAAAAGAAAGGTCCAATTTTCAAATGGAAAAGCAAGCTTTACTTGAAAAACTTGAGAATCAACAACCGGTCAAAACCGAAGTTGTGTCTGATGAAGGACAGGAGATTCTTCGGTCTGAAATCAATCGACTCACATCACAACTGTCTGCTTTGGCAACAGAAGTGATACAAGAGAAAGTGAGTAATGGTCAGCTTCAAGAGCAGATTGACCACTCCAAACTGAAAAGCAGATTTCACCCGAACTTTCCTCAAGTTCATTTGATACGTCTTCGTGTAAAGCGTTTATAGGCAAGATCTCTACTTTACAAGACGGTCAAGATTCTCAAGACGAGAGTGTGTTAAGGAATTTGAACTCTGATTTTTCAAACGCTTCCGCACCGAATTCTTCAAAGCACACAAGCACAACGTGTTCCTCGCCTTCCTCAACCGATCCAAGTCCAATAATTCTGGATGTCCATTTTTCAGAATATATGAACTCCAAAGGTAATTCTGATGGAGAGTTTGAGTCGTTCCCTTTCGAAAAACCTCTTCCGAGCCACACTGATTTTCTATCACCAGTAGTCAATCATCCGGTCAATTTTCTAAAGGGTAGCAGTTCTCAAACAAAGGCCCCAGCTGTGATCAAGATTTCTCAATCAAAACCAACTTCTAAACCTGTTTCTAAAAAGCAATCACAGTCGAGGCAGGAGACCGGACCATTGCTTACCAAAAATACTGTTCCTTATAAAGTCACTGACCGCACTGTCCCTGTTGTTTCGGATAAAACCGGTCGCACTAATCAAGAAAACCCAAAGTGGCTAAAGAAGGAACCTGTCAAGAAGGATGCATCAAAGTCCTTCCCAAATGCTTTTGATTTTGTTAAAAGAGATGTTAATTTTCCAATGAAAATTTACTCCACTCAACAATTGATTCAATTATCGCACGATTGTTTGTGTTGTTCTAGTTGTGGTTGGAATGACTTTGATGACGTTAACAATAATGATTGGTTTGGGTCATATCACATGTATAATCATACACCCAAACGGAAACCCCGTAATAACCAGCAAAGACACTATCAAAAACGGGGTTACGAATCAGCGGTTAAACCACAGCGGGAGACCAACCCCATTCCAAAATGGGCTTCTCCCACTGAGGTTAGACCGGCACCCAGGTGGAAAGCTGCTACAAAATATGTTCCTCCTAAAGGTGTAAATTCTGCACCGAAGAGGAAACAAGTACCAAAACCAGTTCCCTCCACCGGTGTAAATCCTACACCTAACGGGAAAGCTGGGACAAAGCAAGCTTCCCCAAACGGTGCCAAACCTAACCCTCCCGGACCCAGGCAAATCTTGGTACCGAAGGTCCGCTAAACTTGTTTTGCAGGACGGTCATGTGTGGTCCTTAGACACTGGATGCTCCACACACATGATCGCAAGGAGGGAGCTGCTCACGATCTACAAGGAACAATATTAAGAAGACATGAGGTTTGTCCATACCTGTGCTTTAACAAGCTGTTCATGTGTTTAGGGGGAGCATAATCAGCTATCAGGTATGTTACTCTACTGTTGAGGGGGAGCGTCACACACATTTTTTCTTAAAAATGTTAAAAAGTTTTTTGTGTGTGTGAATACTCCCGTGTTCACTTCACTCTACGCGCACATTCTAAGGGGGGGCATGTCATCTAATGCTCATCATTTGAGGGGGAGCGACACCATTTTTTTTTCTTTTCTTTCAATGCCTAAAGTTTTTATGTGTGTCGGACTCTCCATTGCACTATCCGATGGGGAGCAAGTTTTTTCCCATTCTCAGTTTGAGGGGGAGCGAGAGATCCATTTTCTCAAAATTCTACAGGTTTCATATCTTTGAAAAATGGAATCATTCTTTAAAGTGTAAAAGTGTCCGGACACCCATCAGTCCGGATGACTTTTCGGACCGGGTGGGTATCCGGGTAGGACTATCCGGAATCCCTACTATATCCGAAAACCTTTGCTATCTGGACACATGTTATCCGGATACTTTGGTTTGTCCGGAATATTTTTCCATCCTTTATCCGGATACCTCTGCTTTGTCAACTCAGTACCTGTTTCATCACTGCCAGTCCTCCACATGTCTCAAATTGAGCCATTTAATGCAAAGGTACGCGTTGGAACTTGTTTATCCGTCCGCTTTACTAACTTTGGGTCTCTTACAGATATTCCATGGCGGATCAACAACCTCTCACTTCGAGGGGGAGCAAGTCAATCCCCATATATATTTTTAGGGGGAGCAAGATAATACCCTAGCTATGCATATACCTAAAGCCCTACCTATGATAGCATATAGACAAGAGTTAAGGAATCCCATGGTCCAGCCAGCGCCGGAGGGACCTTCCCCGAGACATAGAACATATGAAAAGTAGGATGTTAAGTTCGAACGCAAACCAAGAAAGATTGAGCCGTAAAGATAACGAGGCTCCTGAGCGAAACCAGCCACATTATATCCGGGTTGCCACATCTACTATCCCGTCTCATTTATTGGGACAGGGTATTAAAGAAGACTCCGTGGACCCAGCGGAGCAAATGCACGACCCCCTCAGCCACTCATCCGTCTCTCAAAAGACGGATGTTTCAGTCTCACACGGGGAAATAGCACAACTTCCACCGGTCTCTCACTCGGAGAGTACTGGTGTTGAAACAAGAGACCAGCAACCCCCGGTCTTGACTTCTTTCAGTGCACCATCGAGTCTAGATCTTTTTGATATTGAACATTCTTCGGCTAGGACACTCGAAGCTGAGCAACACCAAGTCGAGACTCTTCGTGACTCGACCGGAACCACCATAGTGTCTTCACCTCTTGGTGAAACACAAGGATCGGCGGGAAATCCTACCACCGCTAACATCACGCCAACTGTGAACGTAGGTGGCTCTACCCCTGTGGTAGACTCCTCAACGGGTAACCTAAGTGTTCCCGAAGTTATTCACCCCGACTTTGTGTCGCATGGGTCCCTGGACAGCACCCTCAAGGCTGTCCGCAAGGCACTGGAACAACATGTCACCGATGAGATCGCCAAAGCCATCAAAGGCAAAGCAAAGATCGTTGAAGCCGAAACCGCACCACCACATCCACCGACACTTGCTCAGCCTATCTATTCGGTGGATACCTTAAAGACGATGCTATTGGCCCAACTGCTCCAGGAATCCGATACAACAGCCTCTACTGAAGCAGACCTGATCTCAGTTCTCCGATCCCAGGTCACTGCTCCATCTTCATCTATCACATCACGAGTTGACGCCATGGACTCGACCCTCAACGACTACAAAAAAGCGCTCACCACGCTCTCTGAGAGGGTCCGCTCACTTAAAGACACTTGTAAGAGTCAAGCCGGCGGTCTCAAACGCAAGAACGATGACCAGGATGATCCTGATCACCGTGAGGGGGAGAAGCGTCTACGCCAAACCGAGACCATCCAGATCATGACTGCCGAAACTACAACAGTGGTTCAACAGGAACCCCCAACAGCGGCAACTACATCAGAAGCACCCGAAGCCGAGTTGCCACTAGCAGATATGGTCATAGATATGGAGATTTCAGATGAAGAAGACCCGATGGTTGAAAAGCCCGAGGGTTCAACACATGAACTGGTCGATTTTGACTCGTCAGACAGACCGATACTGGACATGATAGATCCAGAGTATGAGACCAACCCGGAGACTGAAGACGCATGGTACGAAAAAGCCGCCAGTGCCGTAAATCTCCAGGTAAATTTGGTCTTCCCTACTGATGAGGACGACAATATTGACTACGATCAGTTCCTGCTCCAAAATTTATATGGAGCAACCCCCGTTCACTATGCTCAACCCGCCGGAACACCATCGACAAGACCCGAGTCTACTACTTCCGATCTTCCGACAACTACTCCTCCCACGACAGCTTCTGATCTTCCTCCCTCTCCACAACAGCAACAAATTCGTTGGGAGAAGATCATGGTACTTATCCCTCATCTGGAGGAATCTTTGAAAAAGCTGTTCGTACACAAGCTTCGCCCGATCGAGCCGACCTTCTGTCTGGGTATGTACAACCTTGACCCAGAGTTTCAACGCCGATATATCAGCACGATGCAGCGGTGTCTTCCAGTCAACCAGGTCAGAACCAAACTTCGAATCACAGAGGTAATCAGTATCTATTCAAGACGTATTATGAGAATCGTCTACCCAGTTTTCATTGTTCGACGTGAAGATGGAAACGAATGGAAATTTTCAGAAGCGGATTTCAAGAACCTCCGCCCACTCGACTTTCTGGTTATTCTGAAAGACTTACGTTCAAGAACCATCCGACCGCTAGAGATTACAAAGGCACTCGAATCCGTTCGTCGTCACCTGGTCCGTACTATCATGATGTCATACTTAACGGATTTTCAAATGGCTGTCGAGAACAGGGCGAAGAAAGTCAATCTGAAAAAACCAAATCTAAAAGCTCCTGAACTGAAGATGTATCCCGAGAACTCATTGCTTCTTCATCCGGAATTCGGGATAGTCTACAACAACGAACAGAACGAAAAGAAGTTTCTGCGCTTCAGTCAGGTAGACAGATTTTGTGACGGCACGCTTCTAAATGTCAGAGATGCTCTTCGAAAGATTATTCAGCACGAGTCTGAGAATCCAAGGTATTCTTATGTTCCGAATCCGAATGAAGTAACTTCTCAGACTGCTTTGGATATGGTTGAAGAACGTCTCGACTACCGCCGCACCATCAGATTCTTCGAGGTTCATTTCGCGCTCCGCAAACGTTACGTCTACAACTGGAAAGAGCTCAAGCGCGAACTCGAACTTCAAATCAAAGGGGGATATTGTTAGGGTAAAATATGTGTTGATTTAAAGTTCAAGGGTTAATTTGTAATAGATTAAACTTAGTCCATTGTGAACGGGCCGTGGGCTTGTTACCACGGGCCCAACGTATATAAAGTGCAATTAGCTTAGAAAATTAGCTAGTTGTCTCATTTAGCTTTTCTGCTTTACACTGTAATTCTCTCTAAATCAATAGCTAAGTGGGCAGCCTTTGTGAATCATATCAACTGTTCTTATTTGCTTTTTCACAAACATAATCGTTGCACGGATCTGGATTTTACAATTGGGTATCCGGAATCCCTACTATGTCCGGAAACCTTTGCTGTCCGGACACATGTTATCCGGATACTTTGGTTTGTCCGGAATATTTTTCCATCCTTTATCCGGATACCCCTGCTTTGTCAACTCAGTACCTGTTTCATCACTGCCAGTCCTCCATCTGTCTCAGATTGAGCCATTTAATGCAAAGGTACGCGTTGGAACTTGTTTATCCGTCCGCTTTACTAACTTTGAGTCTCTTACAGATATTCCATGGCGGATCAACAACCTCTCACTTCGAGGGGGAGCAAGTCAATCCCCATGTATGTTTTGAGGGGGAGCAAGATAATACCCTAGCTATGCATATACCTAAAGCCCTACCTATGATAGAATATAGACGAGAGTTAGGAAATCCCATGGTCCAGCCAGCGCCGGAGGGACCTTCCCCGGGACATAGAACATGTGAAAAGGAGGTTGTTAAGATCGAACGCGAACCAAGAAAGATTGAGCCGTAAAGATAACGAGGCTCCTGAGCGAAACCAGCCACGTCATATCCGGGTAGCCACATCTGCTATCCCGTCTCATTTGTTGGGACGAGGTATTGAAGAAGACTCCGTGGACCCAGCGGAGCAATTGCACGACCCCCTTATCCACTCATCCGTCTCACAACAGACGGATGTTTCAATATTACACGGGGAACAAGCACAACTTCCACCGGCCTCTCATTCGGAGAGTGCTGATGTTGAAATAAGAGACCAGCAGCCCCCGGTCTCGACTTCATTTCGTGCACCATCGAGTCTAGAGCCACTTGTAATAGATCAATATTTGGCTAGGACACTTGAAGAGGTACAACACCAAGTCGAGGCTCTTCGTGACTCGACCGGAACGTCTGTAGTGTCTCCGTCTGCCGGAAAACGAGGATCGGACGGAAATCCTACCACATCTATTATCACGCAAACTGTGAACGTATGTGACTCTACCCCCGCGGTAGATGTCTCAACGGGTAACCTAAGTGGTCCCGGAATTAGTAACCCAGACTTTGTGTCACCAGGGTCCCTGGACAGCACCCTTAAGGCTGTCCGCCAGGATATGGAGCAGCAGATGCAGCAACATGTAGCCGCTGAACTTGCCAAAGCTATGTGCGCTATCAAAGGTAAAGGCCACCTCGTCGAACCTGAAACCGCCCCTGTACCTCCACCGATTCAACCGCAACCTATCTATTCGGTGGACACCCTGAAGACGATGCTATTGGCCTAACTGCTCCAGGAATCCGATACAACCGCCTCTACTGAAGCAGACCTGATCTCCGTTCTCCAATCACAGGTCACGGCTCCATCTTCATCTGTTACCACTCGCTTAGACGCCATTGACTCAACTCTCAAGGACTACAACCTAGCGCTCAAAACGCTGTCCGAGAGGGTCCGCTCGCTCGAAGACACTTGTAAGAGTCAGGCCGGCGGTCTCAAACGCAAGCACGATGACCAGGATGATCCTGATCACCGTGAGGGGGAGAAGTGTCTACGCCAAACCGAGACCACCCAGATCGTGCCTGCCGAAACTATAACAATGGTTCAACAGGAACCCCCAACTGCGGCAACTACATCAGAAGCACCCGAAGCCGAGTTGCCACTAGCAGATATGGTCATAGATATGGAGATTTCAGATGAAGAAGACCCGACGTTTGAAAAGCCCGAGGGTTCAACACAGGAACTGGTCGATTTTGACTCGTCAGACAGAACGATACTGGACATGATAGATCCAGAGTGTGAGACCAACCCGGAGACCGAAGACGCATGGTATGAAAAAGCCGCCAGTGCCGTAAACCTCCAGGTAAATTTGGTCTTCCCTACTGATGAGGACGACAATATTGACTGCGATCAGTTCCTGCTCCAAAATTTATATGGAGCAACTCCCGTTCACTATGCTCAATGCGCCGGAACATCATCAACTAGACCCGAGTCTACTACTTCCGATCAACCGCCAACTACTCCTCCAACGACAGCTTCTGATATTCGTCCCCTTCCTCAACAGCAAGAAAACCGCTGGGTGAAGATCAAGGTACTTATCCCTCATCTGGAGAAATATTTGAAAAAGTTGTTCGTCCATAAACTTCGCCCGATCGAGCCAACCTTTTGCCATGGTATTTACAACCTCGACCCCGAATACCAACGGCGTTATATACTTGCAATGCAGCGGTGCCTTTCAGTCAGTCAAGTCAGAACAAAGCATCAGATCACAGAGGTTCTTAACATCCATTCACGCCGCATCATGAGGATCGTCTATCCAGTCTTCACCGTTCGCCGCGAAGATGGTAATGAATGGAGATTCTCTGAAGCCGACTTCAAGAACCTCCGACCGCTCGACTTTCTGGTATTACTGAAAGACTTACGTTCAAGAACCATCCGACCGCTATAGATTACAAAGGCGCTCGAAGCTGTTCGTCGACACCTGGTCCGTACTATCATGATGTCATACTTAACGGATTTTCAAATGGTTGTCGAGAACAGGGCTAAGAAAGTCAATCTGATAAAACCAAATCTGAAAGCTCCTGAACTGAAGATGTATCCCGAGAACTCTCTGCTTCTACAACCTGAATTCGGGATAGTCTACAACAACGAACATAACAAAAAGAAGTTCCTGCGTTTCAGTCAGGTAGACAGATTTTGTGACGGCACGCTTCTAAAAGTCAGAGATGCTCTTCGAAATATTATTCAACACGAGTCTGAGAATCCAAAGCATTCGTATGTCCCAAATTCTAATGAAACAACTGCTCGGGAAGCTTTGGAAATGATTGAAGACCGCATCGACTATCGCCGTGCTATCAGATTCTTTGGGGTTCACTTCGCGTTGGGCAAACGATACGTATTCAACTGGCAAGAGCTAGAGCGCGAACTCGAACTTCAAATCAAAGGGGGAGATTGTTAGGGTAGGTTTTAATAGTTGATTTAAAGTTCAAGGGTTGTTTTGTAATAGTTTATTTTGAGCCTTTTAGTGAATGGGCAGTGGGCTTGTTAACCACGGACCCATTGTATTTAATGTTGATTAGCTTGGAAAAACAAGAAAATCATCTCTTTTAGCTTTCAACTCTTATTGTAATATTCTCTCTGAAAGTTAATGAAAGGGATGACCAGTTGAAATGATTGTTTTTATTGCTTATAATTACGATTTCATATTTGTTGCACGGATCTGGATTCTACACCTTACAACAAGATGAAGAAGAGGTTGAAGAAATCAAAGAGAAGAAGAATAGGAAAAAGAAGAAGGCCATTCCTGATCCAGTTGCTTTAGTAGTGGATAAGCATGGTAGAAGCTATCTGACTGAGGTATCTGATGGTGGAGAAGTTGAGTATATGGGAAACATTTCAGATGATGGTGCCGAGTTAGAGCAAGCGATGATTCTGTTAACTAGGCATTTTCAAAAGAAGTTTTATAGGAAACCAACTTCTAACAATCTGAAGTACTCGTCTGGGTCCAGGAATTTTGAAGGTAAGAACAGATTTGAAGGTAAGAAGAATGATGAAAGAAAGTATGAGGAAAGGAAGGTTGATGAAAGAAACTTTGAGGAGAGAAATAGAGATGAAGGTAAAAAGAGGTTTGAAGAGAAAAGGCCTGTTGAAACTCCCAAATTCTATAAATGTGGCACACCTGGTCATTTTGCAAAGGACTGTCGGAAGAAAGTGGTCCGTAATTCTGATTATTACAAGACCAAGTTGATGTTGGCAAAACAGAAAGAATCGGGTAAGGTATTGTTGGTGGAAGATGAATACTGGTTGGACTTAACTGATGATGAAGCCGGCAATGAAGAACAAGGCAACATGTGCCTACCTGAGGATGTTTCTGATGACGAGAGCAATTCCGATTGTGGTTTCGAGGTAAGCTCTAACTCCTCAAATTACTTTATGAATCAAATGAACACCATCAGGCTTGCAATTCAAGGCTAAAGAAACAAGCTAAAAACAACAAAAGAAGAAAATGCAAGTCTAAATCAAACTCTTCTTGATATTAACCTCGAGAGGGCCAAAAACAAAGATCGAATCAAATATCTCGAAGGTCAAAAAGAAAAGTTTGACGAGGATAAGCAAATCTTTGATTATCAACTATCTGAGATGACTCAGAAAGTGAAAGAATTAGACAAAATTTCCTTGAAATATCTTAATACTCTAAATGCGAATTTATCAGACAAAATAAAAGTTATGCAAAAGAAGCTTTACATGAGAGGTTAATCCGATCAAACTATTCACTTTAACAAACCACAGGAAGTTAACTATTTTAACAAAAGTTGGGGTATTGGATTTAAATATCCTGTGTATTTAGAAAAGGCGAACGCGTATGTTCCAACTTTATATGATTTTAAATTTTTAAATCTTTCTAAACATTACCCTGAATGTGCTTTACAATGCATGAATTCAGAGGAAATTGATGAACTTGAAATGATCAAAAGAGAAAATACCACGAAAATGCAACTTCCGTTTTGTTACTCAAAAGAAAACAGAAAGTATGAAAAGAATCCGAAAGATTCATTATCAAATGATTATTTTGACATATATTCTGTTAAACCAAAATGTGAACAAACGTTTGAAGCTAAAAGATATGTTCCACCTTTAGTTTTGGAAGGCAGAATAATGGAACTTGAGGATTCTATTCTTGAACAAAGGATAAGGTTTGAAATGGAAAAGGACATTCTTTCAACTGTTTTCACAAATAGTTTTAAGGAAACTCTTATTGATCAAGAAATATCCTTTGACATTAAAAAAGAGGTTATTTCAATCGTTTTCTCTTGTACCAAAGCTGAAGTTGAAACCAAACATGTGGAAACACCTGAATCAACTGATTCGGATGAATATTCATGCAAGGCATTTGTGGGTCAGTTTAATTTTGAAAATATTTCTTCTGAAAGAAATTTTGAAGTTCATTCTTTTGATTTTTATTAATAATTTGTTCCTTATAAAGTCGATTTTGAATCTGAATTTGCTTCTAAGGAGAAACCAAAACCTGAGGTTTGTGACAAAGGAAAAGCTTGTGAATTTAATTTCTTTAAAAAGATTCCGGATCATACTGACTTTGCTTCAAACGATGAAGAACCTCCTAGTATTTTTTGTGAAGGTGAGTGTTCCAATATTAAGAATGATAATTCTATGTTTGAAAAGCCATCACAGAAAAGACAAAGGAATCGAAAATCACAGAAGAAAAATCCTCACAATTCTAAATCGTCTGATTCTAAATTTTCTGGTTTTTCAGATAGTTTCACAAAGGAGTGAAGCAAGAATGGAGGGTGAAGCAAAAGTCATCTTTGTCGAACAAGCAGTTTGAGAAAAATAGTTCCTTTTCATATGTTTCAAAACCAGTTGCAAATAACAAACCAAAACTTTTAAATTCTTACAAGAAGTATTCAAATAAGCAATTGTCTGTTTGTGGTCGAAGTGATTTTTCTACTAAACATGGTTCATGTTGTTGGTATAATTCATATTATATTCCTACTTCTAGTTTCAAAAAGGACTTTTCAAAGAAAAAGAGACGACCAATTTCCAAAAAGGTGTCTATCACAACTAACCACAAAGGACCCATCTTCAAATGGGTACCAAAAACTATTTGATCTGGTTGCTTGCAAATCAATAATTTATGGTACTTAGACTCAGGGTGTTCGAAACATATTACCGGCCGGAAATAAATCTTGTCAAATTATAAAGAGAAAAACGGTGGTCGAGTCATATTTGGAAACATCAATTATCGCCTATTCTTGGATATGGTGACATTGTGCAAGACAATCTTACAATCAAGAAAGTGAGTTATGTAGAAGGTCTTAGACACAATCTCTTTAGTATCAGACAGTTTTGTGATAAAGATCTGGAGGTAAATTTCAAAGCGAAACGATGTTGTGTTAGAACCGAAGAAGGTAAAGAACTCTTGGTTTGCACAAGGAAATCCAATCTTTATACAATCAACTTGTCGGCGGTTAAACCTGAAGGAGATGTGTGCCTTCTTTTGAAAGATTATGTTCAACAAAGTTGGTTGTAGCATCGGAGACTATCTCATTTGAATTTCAGATGCATGCAGAAATTAATAAAGGGTGAGTTAATCCGGGGTCTACCTTTGTTGAAGTTTGGTGCGGATAATCTGTGTGATGCGTGTGAGAAGGGGAAAATGAAAAGAGTTTCTCATAAGCCGAAGCCTGAACCTACAACAAAACGTGTCTTGGAGTTAATACATGTTGACTTGTGTGGACCAATGAAGACTCAAAGTATCAATGGTAAGAAATATGTCCTGGTGGTTGTCGATGATTATTCTAGATATACATGGGTAAAGTTTCTTCGCTCAAAGGATGAAAGTTCTGACCATCTAATCAACATCATCAAGTCAGCATAAAACAACGTGCAGTTTTCTGTCAAGATTGTTCGTTCAGATAATTGCACGAAGTTTAAAAATAGTGTCTTTGGAGCTTTTTATGAATCTACGGGATTACTCAACAATTCTCGGCTGCTAGAACACCTGAACAGAATGGCGTAGTTGAACGGCGCAACAGAACCTTAGTGGAATCGGCGCGTACTATGCTGACATATTCTAATCTACCTGTATTCTTATGGGCTGAAGTTGTGGCAACTGAATGTTATACTCAGAATCGTTCGATCATTCATCGAAGATTTGGCAAGACTCCTTATGAGATCATGAATAACAAGAAACCTACCATAAACCATCTTCATGTTTTTGGTTGTGACTGTTACGTGTTAAAAGACAAGGAAAATCTCAACAAGTTCAGTCCGAAAGCTGAAGAGGGTACTTTTGTTGGATATTTTTTCTCTGCCGCATCTTACAAAATATATTTGAAGCAATCGAAGACGATCATTGAGAGTGTAAATGTGAAATTTGACGAATCTGAAGAATTGTCTTCTGATCATAACAGTTTAGAACCCATACTTACTGGCGTCTTAGCTTCTTGACATATCAGCTTAGAACCTGTTCAAAATAAAAATCAGGATCAGCCCTCTACTTCCAAATCTCATTTATCTGATCATGATATTTTATTTGAAGAATTTTATGATGAGTATTATGGTACTTACAATCCATCTTCTAATGTTCTTTACATAAAGAAACCAACATCTACAATAGATTCCGCTGTCATTGATACTATAGAAACAGATGCAGCTCAAACTACTACTGTTGATGTTTCTACTCCCGTTTTGGACAATAGTTTACCAAAGAACGTTGTTACACAAGACTCTATTCCTACATCTGGGGATGTTCCAACACAAATAGATGTGTATTCAGTTAATGCTACAGCAGAACCTCAGTAACCATTAGAACCTTCTGGAGAACCAATTCTTACAAATGATACTCCTCCAGAAACTCCAAATGCTGAAGTTCATGTACCATTGGTTGATGAACTTACACGCTGACCTTGAAAATGTTCAGTCATCTTATGTTCCACACGCACACTCGACAAAATGGACGAAAGCTCATCCTATTTATCAAATAATAGGTGATCCTTCTTCGTCAGTCTAAACGAGATCAGCTTTCAAAGCTACCGCGAATGAGTGTTTATTTGTGACATTCTTGAGCAATATTGAACCGGTGACCGTATCTGAATCTTTGGATGATCCAGATTGGGTGTTGGCTATGAAAGATGAGTTAAATCAGTTTGAAGCTTTAAAAGTTTGGCGGTTAGTGCCTCGTCCCAAGAATAAAACTGCAATAGGTACAAAGTGGGTCTTCAAGAACAAAAAGGATGAAGATGGAATAATCGTGCGAAATAAAGTTAGACTCATAACAAAGGGATACTGTTAGCAAGAAGGCCTTGACTATGATGAAACATATGCTCCAGTTGCGAAAATCGAAGCCATTCAGATATTCTTCGCATTTGCTGCTTATAAGAATTTCACGGTCTATCAAATGGACGTGAAAAAAGCATTTTTGAATTGTGTTGTCAAGGAAGAGTTATATGTTTCTCAGCCTGAAGGTTTTGTCGACAAAGATCATCCGAATCATGTATACATTCTTGACAAAGCCTTGTATGGTTTAAGACAAGCCCCTCGAGCATGGTACGAAGTTCTATCCAACTTTCTACTTGAGTCTGGGTTCGATAAAGGTAAGATCGACACGACATTATTCATAAAGCGCAAACAAGGTGACATTATCATTGTGCAAATTTATGTAGATGATATTATTTTTGGTGCGACTAATCATGCATTGTGAATATGGTTTTCTAAACTCATGGTGACCAGGATTCAAATGAGCATGATGGGAGAGATCAACTTCTTTCTTGGATTGCAAGTGAAACAGTTTTCAAAGGGGATCTTCATAAATCAATCCAAGTATGTGTTTGATATCTTGAATAAATTCAAGATGGAGAACAGTACATCTATTGGAACCTCGATGGCACCAGGGTCAAAGATCGGTCCAGATCCCGATGGTAAGAAAGTAGATCTTCGGACTTACAGAGGTATTATCGGTTCACTTATGTACTTAACTTCTAGTCATCCAGATATCATGTTTGCTACATGTCTGTACGCGAGATTTCAGGTAAATCCAAAAGAGTCACATCTTGGAGTGGTTAAACGCATCTTCCGATACTTGAAGGGTACACCCTACCTTGGCTTGTAGTTTCCAAAGGGAACGGGGCATGAACTGACTGCTTATTCTGATGCTGATCACGATGGGAGCCTTCTGGATAGGAAAAGCACAACCAGTCACGTACAATTCTTGGGAGACAGGTTAGTAAGTTGGGCTTCTAAGAAACAAAACTGTGTGTCAACGTCTACGACGGAAGCTGAGTATGTTGCGGCTGCGAGTTGTTGTTTACAAGTCTTTTGGATGAAGACTCAATTGATGGATTTTGGCTATAAGTATGTGTTAGAGAAGAAATGTCTTCAAGATTTAATATAATTGTAAAGAGTCAAAGTCATAGTCAAAGTCTTGTAAAGATCAAAGTCAAGGTAAGTGAGTGTATAGTCAAAGGGTATATATAAAGGGTGTTGTGAGTGTGTTTGAAGAGACGTATGATTGAGAGTGTCATTTGTGTAATAGAGAGATGACATTTTAGAGAGAGAGTCTACAGAGAGAAAGTGGATCTAACTCAATTCTTGTATTCTTTTTCTCATCTATCAAAGATCTTTTTGTTCTTACATTGTTACTAGATAAAGATTGGGATCACAAGTGGTATCAGAGCCTAGCAGATCGAACTGTGCACCGAATTGAAGATTTTTTCGTCAACTTTTTAAGAAATTGAAAGTTTTTGAGATTTTGAGATTTTTTCTTGAATTTTTCAAGAATTTGGAATTTGTTTTGTGTTTTGATTCAAGTTGTTAACAAATCTTGTTTGAATCATGTTTTGAATCACATTGCAAGTTTAATAGTTGATTTTCATCAACAAATCGGTGTTTTTAAATTTTTTGAAATATCAACAGTGTTCTTCACGATGCTCTTCGAAGTTCCAAGTGAAGATGATGATCGATTTTAGTTTTTGTGTGTGTTTTTGACAGATTTGGTTTCAGAGATCTGTTTTGCTGTTGATTTCGAGCATACAAAAACTTTCGGATTTGAAAAACGTCAAGAGATCAAGAGTTTGAACAATGTGCAGGTCGAAAATGTTCAACGAGATGTTCATCGATGATGTGATATTTGATTCTGTATTTTCATTAGATTTTGATCGATTTCGTTCCACAGATTGCTATATATCTTGTTTACGTTCAGTTTGTAACATTCGGATTCGAAAAAGACGAAGAAATCGATTGTTTTTAGCTGTTGAAAGTCGACAGATCGGAAAAACGCAGTTTGCCGGAAACTGCATATTGTCGCCGAAAAACTCAAGATTTTTTTGTTCAACTTCATCGCTCAGTGCTTGTACGATAAACGTTCATAATCCTCGCACAAAACAAGAATTCATCTTCCTCGCATGAACGTTGTACGATCAGAAAAGTTCTCGCATGATTTCATCTGATCAGGTTCTCGCACAAAGAAATTTCTCGCCTGTAAATTCTTTCATCGCACACGGTTTGTGTAATCAAAATGAGATTACCGTCTGATTCTTGTGCGATTAGACGAAGTTGTCGCTCAACTCCTGTTCGACAACATACCTTGTCGACTGAAAATCTCTCCTCGCCCGAAAAGTTATCATTCACCCGAGATTTTTTTCCATAAGATGAAACATTCAAGTTCCTTGCATGATGTTGTTTTGATTATCGAAATTATTTGTTTTGTGATCTGATATCGTAAAGGAACCACAAGAACTCGCTTTGGACGTGAAGAACTCTAGGGATAAGATCGGGACCAGACCGGTTGGTACCGAATATTTTTGGGACTAAAAATTGGTACCGAAAACCGAACCGTATGTACCGGTTCGGTTTCGGTTTCGGGACGGGAAAATCGGTACTAGGACCACTTAGGACCGAAAATTTTAAAATGTATCAAATGTGTATCAAAACCAATCGCAAACCAAAATGCCTTTATAATGTTTCAAAACCAATCACAAACAATCAAAAAGTTCAAAACCAAACAAAAGTTCAACAATCTTCGGTATTTTTTTACGATTTTCGTTTTTCCATTTTGTTCGTTATCAACTCTTCAATCTCTATATATACAACTAGAAACAATAATAATTAATGTTAAAAACAATCAAGATAAACTTTATTTAGGAGATGATATGCATACTTAAAAAATTTAAAAAAACTTTGCTTTTAAAAATTCCGGTTCGGTTTCGGTTTTTTCGGGAAAATCCCGGTACCGAATACTGATTTTGAGGAATGTTTGGAACCGAATACCGGACCGAATATATGGTACCGGTTCGGGTTCGGTCTGGTACTGGTTCGGTTCGGGAAAACGGCCCTCGATGCTCATCCCTAGTTCTAAGAACTCTAAGAAAGAGAAGCTAAAAACTCACAGATCGTGTTTTTGAAGTGATGATGAACAGTGAATTAACGGACTCTCCGTTAGTTCCGTTAAACTTTGTTACAAATTCGGTCCAATTTTGTTATGTTCCGTTAGATTTCGTTAGAATCGTTAGTTTTCCTTGCAATTTTAGTCCTTTTTGGTTAAGAGTCTGTTAGTGTCAGTTAGTTAACGTTTCGTTAGTGACCAATAGTTTTTTTGTTAGATTTCTTTACATTTTTGGTCCTTTTCGTTAAGTCAGTTAGTTTAGTTTTAGATTTTGACACTTTTAGTACCTGTAGTTTTAAAGTTCAGAGTTTTACATTTTGAGTCCTTGAAGTTTTAGTTTACTATTTTGACGGTTTTAGTCCTTATAGTTTGTGTTTCATTTTGTGTCAGTTTTAGTCAATAGACTTTTAACTTTTAGATTTTTACTTTTTTAGTCTCTAGACTTTTAAGTTTCTAGTTTTGTCAATTTTAGCCCCTTTGAGTTTCATTTTTAGATTTTGACATTTGTAGTCATTGTCTTTTTCAAGTATTAGTATTTTACACTTTTAATCCTTATTTTTTGTTTTAGTTTCTTAAGTTGTCATTTTTAGTCCTTATTTTTAGTAATTTTTCATTTCTTGTCAATTTTATCAACTTTTACGCTCGTAACTGATATATTTCTCTTGTATTTTGCAGGTTTCCCTATTAATTTTCCGAAACTAATTTTTGAACGACAAATTGTTAGGGCCAAATGTTAATTGAATAGAAGTTCAAGGGTTGAAAATGTAAATACCTCAAAAGGGTATAAAAAGTTTTGTTTAGCATTAGTTTTAGGGTTAATCATTCTAAACTATTCAATACGTATTGTAAAAACTCTCTGAATGGTTTCTTGCTTTGAATGAATGATAGATGGATGACAACTTGAAATAAAACCTTGTTATTGCTTATTGATTATTGATATTGATGTTATTGCACTAATCTGGGATCCACAATTGGTATCAGAGCCGACCGACAAATCGATTCAAGGTATCCTGGTAAGTTCTTGTCGATTGCCTTTGTGTTCTAAAATCTCATTCTTGTGATTGTGTCAAAATTGTTTGATTCTACTCGTCACAATCGTTCCACAATAGCATTATTAGCATTTCTGCAAGTTTTTGGAACTTAATTTGATCGATTGAGTGATTTTTAAGCAAAATTGTTTTCTTATTTTTTGGTCTCTGTTCTTGAAAAGTTTGAATTTGTTTGCATCAAAATCAAGTTTTTTGTTTAGAAATCGATTTGGGTCTGTTTGCTTTTGTGTTTTGGTCGAAATCTAACTTTACAAGAGTGAAATCGAGCAACCCTAATCGAAACCTGATCCATTTTTCTTGAACACCCGCCGTGTCCGTTAGTTCCAATTTATCCGGGTAAGTTCTCTTCTAGTCACTTACCGGACGTACTCATCTGGATTGTTCCTTGTTCCAGGTAATTTCTCGGTAAGCTTAGGTATCCGGTCGTTCACTCTATCCCGACGACTATCCGGACTGATCCAGTATCCGGACGCCTATCCGGATTGCTATTGTTTTCGGATGACATCTGTTCCCGGGTAAGTTGTTCGGACTCTATCCGATAACTCTCACTTCCCGGACATCCTATCCGGTAAGTATTTCTTCCGGATCAATTAGTTTCCGGTAAATTGTTTTATCTGGTAACTCTGTTTTCATTCGATAAGTTTGTTTTATCCGGTAACTCTATTTCATTCGGTAACCTGCTTATTTGGACACTTCACATACTCTAACCAGATCCGGACACTTTCGATCCGGACACTTCTATCCAGGTAATTTTGCTCTATTAGTTAATCTTACTTGTTAGTTCGAATCACTCATAGAACTTGCGTTAGGACTTTCACTTTTAGTTCCTTGCGTTAAGTTTCAACCTTGAATATCTTAGTGAAGTACACGCATGAATTCAGGACTCCCAAACCGAGTCCTGAAACCCCACCACGCATAGGTATGCCAATAGGACTGGAGGTAGTTGAACGTATGAGTGAGGAAGAATGGAGAGTTGCCCTAGAGAAATTTAGAACACACACAGAAGGAGCCTCTGCCAGTCATCAAAACCCCCAAGAAGAAGAAGTTATTCCACAAGCTGAAGAACCTTCCCCACCCAAACAGAAAACAAAGAAAAAGAAAACTAAGTCTGTTAAACCCACAGAGGATCAAATCCTTGAAATCCCCACAGAAGAACAACCCGAAGAACCATATAACCCGATGTATTCCAGCTGGCCCTAATCCAATCACTCTCAGAGTCAAGGGTCGACTTACGCACAAATGCGTACCAATCCTTCCACCCGCGATCGTTCACAGCGGTCCTAAGGACCAGAACCCGGTCACCTTTAAGTCTAGAGTATAAACTGCAGCGGTGACCCCCATCCTTCTTGGCTTGATAGGCCAAAAGGAGGTCGCGTACATTAATGGGAGATTCCCAATTCTTAGTGACACGCTCGATCACTTGTACAACTCGCCAAAACTGGGGCATTAGCTGACCCGGTGCTAAGTCAAATTCTAGCATAAAAGCCTTAGCTAGAGGTGAGTAGGGCCATTCAAAGCCAATCTTAAAGGGGTATTCGTATATCACGATATAATCCTCGGGACATTCGTTCGATCGAATCTGACCTGCGCAAATTAATTCGACCCACGCAGGGATTTTAGCTAACCTCTTAAAGTCATCAAGATCCGGCTGTTCTTGAATATTGCTCTCAGGGTCCATCGACACCTCTAAAAACATATTGGAGAAATCGAAGAAATCGTACCTTATATATAAACGCTCTAAGACCTCGAAAATCCTAACTGAGTCGCAAATTCTCACAGGATTAGTAATGATCGGGCAAAGAACAGCAAGAAGATCAAGAGGAAATCTTCTCTTGAGACTCTTTGAAATCGTAAAACAGAATAGACACATGAGGTCTCTATTTATGCAAACAATCGAATCCCTTGATGATTTCCATGCGTCCTCGTCCCTTCGTATAACCACACGGATCGTCGACACCTGTCAAAGACAGCTGGTAAGCACAATCGTGCGTCAGTATGATGTCACGACCTCGTTTTCTCTTTGACTTCTCGTTCAGTTAGAACTAAACCAATCCGGTTCCGAGACAACTGTTAATGCCAAAAATCGCAGAAAAGTACAACTTAAGGTCAATGTGGACATTTAACAACTAAAGAAATGTATCTCAATCCAAATAACACAATCGCGAGGAAAAAGTAAAAGAGACAAGAGATTTGGTGACGTGGAAAACACCAAAACGAGGGGAAAAACCGCGGTCGACTCTGTGAGAGTCGACAGTGCACTATAGTCGCCAAACAGGGGCGAAAGTCCTTGTGTTACAGGTGATCTGTATACAACAGATTACAAATAAATGTAAATATAAACTTAGTCGTGTGCAAACGACGTGGTTCGTGCGTAAATCGTGCGAAATAACTTGTCGTCGTGTGGTCTGAACTGTCGTCGTCAGGTGGATCGAACTGTCGCCGTGCGATACTTGCGTGTTCGAATGCCTCGTTGTATTGAGAGAAAAATATAGAAGTGAGTATATCTAGCTCTGTCTGTTCTCCCTTTGCTCGAAGGTGGAGCAGTCTTTATATAGCTTCGGTCGGTACTAAATGTGCTTTAATTGTTGGTCTTGTAACCGCTGTCGACATTAAATGCGCTTTGACTATTGTCTTTGTAACTGCTGTCGGGCTCAAAATGGCATTGATGATTCATCCGTTACTGGTCGTTGTGCCATAAATGCCTGTAGACCTGCATTAATGAACAAAAGAAACGGTTGTTGACCATGAATGGTTAGTGTAATCGTAAGACCATCTTATGTTCAGGACGTCGGTCTTATGGAGCATACGACCGTTGTCAAAATACAAGACCATGTATATGACTGTAAACGTCTTGTAAGACCTTATCTTAATATTAGAATAGTCTTATGACAATGTCGTTAGACTAAGGTGAAAATGCCGCAAGACCAGGTCGTAGTACTAGGATGTCAGGACGATGCTTTAGCAGGATCAGAGCGATATAAGACTGACGACAGGAGACTGTCGACGTAAGACCGACGAGTCATAACTGGCGACATAAGACTAGTGACGTGTGACTAGTGACATAAGACTAGTGACGTAAGAGTAGTGACATAAGACTAGTGACGTAAGACTAGTGACATAAGACTAGCGACATCTGACTGGCGACGGGTGACTGGCGACGGGTGACTGCTAACGATGTATGTCATACGAGGTGCGACGTGTAACATGCGACACGTGACGTGCGATCATGAGATGTAAAGACACTATCTTGAATGACTATTGACATAAGATGTCTTTTAATAATCAACTATCGTATGTCGGGGATAAGGCAATAATGGGTATTACCTTCATCGATCGGGGGTATGACTTTTGTAGGCATTAGGGTAATCAAGTCCATGGGTCATGTCGAAGGAATTCCGCAGGTCGGTCGAGGGTGTGATTTTTTACCCAAACAACAACCAAGGTAATTTTCAACGCAAAACCCTGAACACCCGACAAGCAAAATTTAAAATTCGAATTTGCCATCCTACTTTGAAATTTTGGGGGCAAACTGTTTGGGCAAAATTTCACCAGTCTCGGCCACGACCAGAAAATGTAAGACACATGTTATGAACTATATCTTGTATTAAGATAAGGCCCCGACAAAGACCCAAAAAACCTCTGTCGTCCCTCCTAAAAGGTAAGTTGAGAGTTCCTCACAACACTCGACCTCGACGTCGCCCGTTCCTCACGACCGTCGCACAAGACCGTACGACCTTGGCTAACTCAATATACGACTGTTACGTTTGTTCAATGATTAATGCAGGAGTCAAAGTCATTAATGGGCAACTGTCATAACCGACGAAGAGGGATTATGAAGAGTTACAACTGGCGACCGTTATGGCTGTTATCGAAGCAATCAATGAGCTAATCAAAGCACCCGAGGGCTATAAAAGATCAAGTTAAACCCCAGTTCCAGGGACCGAACATCGAACAACAGAAGCAAATGCAAACACTCGAAGAATATTCATTCGAAGCAAAGAGATCATTCATAGAAGATCGCTCTCGATGCACGACTTTCACTCTCGACCAACAGTTTACACATTGTTTTCACACACGACGCACACTGTTTTTACATTTCAAACACTTGTACTTTACATTTCGAAGTCTTTCCCTTCATTTGTATTGTAATCTCTGTACGATCGACACCCGGAACACCAAGGACATCGCCCGTGATTGGCGATCATAGTGCAGCGACGACATCCACTGTCGTCCGCAGGTTTTTTCCTCGTTGAGGTTTTTCCTGCGTCATCAAATCCTCTATCTCATTTACATTTTTATCTTTGTCGCACGCCTTTGTCGAACGATTCCTTTCTTTAGTTGTTAAAGTCGACATCGACCTTAAGTTGTCCCTTTGGTGCGATTTTTGGCATTAACATCAATCAGTTCTCCCGACAATTCGCCAGTAGTCGCAAGATGGAGAAGCAGACCAGTGACTTTTATTTTGTAACTCAAAAAACTGGAGAGTCCATCCGAAGCTACTTCAATCGCTTCAAAGTAGAAATTGTTAAGTCTAAAATATGTCTTCAAGATTTAATGATAAAGTCAAAGTCAAAGTCAATGTATTCTGTGTTTGTGTAAGTCAAACTTAGCTTAATGTCTTGTATAGATCTTAGGTATAAATAGCTTTGTTTTGACTAATCATGTAACAAACTAAGAGAGCATAATCATATCTTGTAAAATACAGAAAGCTAATAATACAAGATCTACTTTCTCTCTCTACTTTCTCTCTTTAGATCTTGTGTGAATTCTTGGTTGATTGATCATTTTGGGACACACAATTGGTATCAGAGCACGTTAATGAAGATCTTCTGAAGAATTTGCACGAATTGAGATCAAATTTGTTAGGTTTTTGAGGAAAATCGATCGATTTTCTTGATTTTTTCAAGAAAATCTATTTTTCTCAAATTCATGCAATTTTGAGATTTATTCTACTGGAATTAGAGTTCCTTGGATTCGTTTTTGATAGAGGAACAATTCTTATTCAAGGATCAAGGGCTAATTTCAAAGTTTTGAGGTTCAATTTAAAGAAAATTGAGTTTTCTGTTCGGTTCGATCGTATCGTCTGGTTGATCATTCAGATTTTGATTCAGTGGTTTTTAGTGAAATTGGTTCACTTCATCGCGTTAGAAACTGTTTTTCTAACATATCTGCAAAATTTAATGGCTTAATTCAAAGATTTGATGGAGATTTGAAGGATTTTTTAGATTGATCACCGTCTTGAACCAGATCTGAAATTTGCGCCAGTTCATATCTTGTTTGCGCCATACTCAACTGGAGTAAAATTGATATTTGCGCCACCTACTTGTGATACTTTGCGCCACCTACATAACTCACTTTGCGCCACCCACTATATCAAATTTGCGCCACCTTCTTGTTGGATTAAAGTACCTGATTTAATTTTGAGTTGTATGTGTGTATGTTTGAGCAATGTGTGTGTGTGTTTACAATGTTTACGTGATTAATATGTGAGCTGTGTGTGTATGTTTAAGTTGTGAATGTGTGTGTTTCATCTTTGATTTGCGCCATCAACAGCTAGCGTAATTCCAGTTTTGCGCCATACATAGAAGGAGTAAACTACTGATTTGCGCCATGCACTACTGACGCAAACTTCTCCTTTGCGCCACCAACAACTCAAGAAATCCTACTGATTTTGCGCCATGAACAGCAGCTAACTCAAAGAACTCACAACCTTCTTGAATAAAGCTCACCGGAGTTTTCGCCGGAAAAAGTGGGTCTTCAAAAATCGTCGTTTGATCGAGATTTGTTCATTGCATTAGATTGGTATTCTAATAACGATCTCAACGCAACAAAAATCAGCGATTTTCGTCGAGAAACGAAGAAGATGTCAACGTTTAAAGTTTTCGTTCATTTTAATCGAAAACATTCGGTTGCTTCGTTTGAGAGTTTGAAAGCGTGTTTTGAGTTCTAATCAGTCAAGGGAGCTTAAGGGATCATAAACGAACAGTTTTGGTCGAAAAGTTTGATTTCATATCGACTTTTTCAGATTGGGTTTCAATGAAGATGATGATGAATAGTAAACTAACGGGGTTTCGTTAGTTTCGTTACAATTTTAGTCCTTGTAGTTTATAGTTTAGAATTTTACATTTTTAGTCCCTATATTTTTACCTGCTTTTACTCATAACTGATAAATTTTTCTTGTATTTTGCAGCTTTGACGATTAAAGTCCAACATATCCGCGTAAACTTTTCAGAATTAATTTTTTGGAAGACAAATTTCTAATTTGTTTTTCAGATTTTATTTTTGAAATTTTTTTTCTGACTTTAATTGTTCGATTTTTCAGTAGATAATTTTCATTATAAAGATCTTTTATAGTCAAGTAAACATGAACCTTCCACCAGTGCTGGTCAAAGATTCTGATTTTGAACAATGGACTGTTGCGTTCATCGACTTTATTGCAAGTAGAGAAAATGGAGAGAATTTGATAAAATCATTCTCCGAAGGTCCAATGAGCAAAAATAAAATGGAGAATGATTTTACAGAAGAAGAGATTAAAGGAATGAAAGCCGACAAGGAAGCTTCATCCAACTTGATCTTCGCACTTCCGCAACACATTTACAAACGCGTTGGATGTTTCAAACACAACCCAATGCAGACGTGGAACGAGTTATCAAAACAAACGCTTGGATCTGAAGTTGTTTTTAAGAGAAAGGAAGAAGAAAAGAAAGCTGAAAAAGAGGATACGGAACATAAATTATCAAATGCTGAAAATGAAGAACTCAAGGAAAAGGTTATAGAGCTTACAAAGAAATTGTCTGACACAGAAAAGTTACTAAAAGAGGAAAGAGAAGACCACAGAAAAGAAAGAGTTGCTCTTTCTCAGAAAGTTTATGAACTTGAACAAGCTTCAAAGACGGAGAAGAAAGAAAATGAAGAAAAGAAAGCTCTTGAACTCAAATGCAGAAAACTTTCCAAACAAAATTCAGATTTTGAGAAAGTTTTATTTCTTGAAAAAGAAAAATTGGAGAAGGAAAGAGTTGAGAACGAAAATAAGAGCAAAGACTTTGAAGCGAACAATGAGAAATTGTCAAAGCAAATTTTTGAGCTTCAAAAAGAATTAGATGAAGAAAGACAAGAGCTGGAAAAGAGAAAGAAAGCTGACTTTCAGGCCAGGAGCGTCAAAGATGAATTTTCTTTTGAAAGGAAGATATTTCAGCAAGAAATACGAAAGCTAACAATGAATTTGGCAGTGTTATCAACTGATATTATTATAGAGAAGAGGGTTAAGTCTGACATTCAGAAAAAGCTTGATTTGGTGACCAAGGAACGGAATGACTTATCTTACAAAGTCAAGTCACTTAACAAATCCAAAAACTATTCAGAATGTCCGATTCGTCCTTCTAATCTATTTTATGATCATTAAGTGGATAATTCTTCCAAATTTCAATCTGCTGATCTTCCTACATATAAGAAAGTCAACATGCAATGGAGAGTTAAAGGTACGTTTCCTGAAAAAGATGTACCAAAATCATCCTTTCCCAACAAGAACATTAACCTGACAGGTAAATCTTTTGCTAAACCTGGTTCATTATATTCCGCAAATCATTTAATCAGGTTAGCACAATAGAATTTTTGTTCTTCTTATTGTGGAACTAATGATTTTATTAAAAATAATGATGCTCAATATTGGTATGGTACTTATCATTTTCCTTCTTATAGAGCTCCGCTTAACAAGCCAGGACCCAAGACACGTTGGGTACCAAAATCTACTTAATCTGTTTTTGCAGATTTAGAAGCAAAGCGTTGAACTCTCGGAAGAAGATTACTTGTGCCATTAAGGGGGAGTAAAGAGAATTGGTTTCTAAACACATCAGTTTAGAACCCGGATTTTACAGTTAATGGTTTCTGGACAAATCAGTTCAGGACCCGTGCTTCAACGACTATGGCTTCTGAACAATTCAGTTCAGGACCCGTACTTCAAAAACTAAGACTTCTAAACAAATCAGTTTAGAACTCATACTTATCAGGTGATATCCTTAACTGTCACATCTTTCAATTCAAGGAACAAGTGGTGAAAGGTAACATTGCATTATGTTTCATTTCTACTGCTTTGAAAATTTGAATCTCAACAAATTTAATTCAATGAGATGAAATTTTTCAATTTTCATTCAATGAATTAAATGTGTGCTAAAAGATAATTTTACAAGTATTGTTGTATTATCTGCATTACATTTGTTTCAACTTTCACCTCTGAAATAAATTGAAAGGTCAGCAAAACATGAATGAAATTATGCTGAATGCTCAAAATTATGTAATTCTGGACTTATTTAGAATATAATGCTCAAAAAGCCTAAATGTTAGAATGATGGATGGAAACGAAAATATGGGTGAAGCACTATGTTTTTTAAAACCAAGTGATTGAGATGCAATAAAAAAAATCATTAGGTTTGAAAGTTTGTGCCTGTGGCCTATCTGGTTTGGGAGATTACGTCCCAAGGGGTACTCGATACCTAGCCCCTAAGACCAACTGGTCTAGGATCGACTGACCCAAATCCTGCTATAGAACCAGATCGAAAGTCATGTTCTACTGGTACAAATGGGTTTAAGAAATATCGATGTGGTCTTTCTGGTTTGGGAAAGTAAGTTCTAGGGGTGCTCGACACCTAGTCCCCTAAGGCCAACTGGTCTGGGAGCGGCTGACCCAAATCCTGCTATAGAATCAGATAGAAAGCCATGTTTAACGGTATATCTTATTCTTACTAAACTTTTTGATTAAAAGATGCCAATGAGCACAAAATTAAAAGATGCAAATGTGCACAAAATAAAAGATGCCAATAAGCACAAAAGTAAAAGATGCCAATGTGCACACATCTCTTGAAACTTGGGGATATTACAAAGTCGCGATAAACCCGTAAATTTGTGAAAATCCTGATTTTGGACAAATAGTGTGAGTAGAGCAAAGTATTCTTATATGCTTTAGAATTGCATATGCTTGAAGTTAAACATATTTCGCATGCTAGCACACCAAATAGATTTAATAAAGGGGTTGAAACTGAACATTTTTAACTTGATATGCAATGATGTCTTGTATTTGAATCCAAACACATGCATTTGATTTCATTTGATTGAAAAATCTGTTAAATTTCATTAAGTTGGATTTCTTTTGTAAAGTTTTCAAATGATCAAATGGTAGTAGTTATAAAATGTAGTTCAATGAATTTTATTTTCTTTGAATAAATTTTTCAACTATTGTGCCTAAATGAATTATATGTATATTTTCAGGGGGAGAAAACAAATTGCTCCAGAATTCTTAGTTTGAGGGGGAGCAAGATTGTTCATTAAGGAGGAGATTGTTCGTGATACTCCGAGACACGACTGAAATTGAAAATAGTTTTCGATGATCATGATGCTCACTTTCATCGAAAAAGGGGGAGAAATGTTGAATTCAATTTCATGTCAAAGAGAATAAAGAAGATTTCGTCTCAAGATAGAAAAAGGGGGAGAATTCTTCTTCAAGAGTTTAAGAAAAATCGATTGATCATCCTGTGATCTCTTTTTCTTAAACTTGTGCTATATTGTGAATATCATTAATGAAGCAAGAATTTCTCAAATCAAAGAAAGAAAGAAAAAAGGGGAGAATTCTTCAAGAGTTAAGAAAAATCGATTGATCATCTTGTGATCTCTTTTTCTTAAATTTGTGTTTATCAGTACCAAAGTGCCTTGTGTGAAGAAACAAATTCTCCAAATCGAAGAAAGAAAATCTCCGCCAGATCCCCGTCTGAAGATTTTGTTACAAGTTGACTTTGACAAGCCAAAAACTGCTGTTCTCAAAATGATTAAATCTTGAATCCAAGGGGGAGATTGTTAAGTCTAAAATATGTCTTCAAGATTTAATGATAAAGTCAAAGTCAATGTATTATGTGTTTGTGTAAGTCAAACTTAGCTTAATGTCTTGTATAGATCTTAGGTATAAATAGCTTTGTTTTGACTAATCATGTAACAAACTAAGAGAGCATAACTCATATCTTGTAAAATACAGAGAGCTAATAATACAAGATCTACTTTCTCTCTCTACTTTCTCTCTGTAGATCTTGTGTGAATTCTTGGTTGATTGATCATTTTGGGACACACATAAATGATCAGCGTCCGTAATTGCGACATCAAAACTGTAATCGAGGCTTGCAAACGAGGTCTGGACGACACCTCCAGACAATTCACTGATCTCACGAAATATCCTCCAAAGAACTTTGAGGACGTCCGAGCAAGGACGTTGGCTTACATGAGAGTCGAGGATGACACGGCTTTTCTTTGAAAGCATTCAGGCTGCAAAAGACAACTAAGCATGAAGAAACCCGATTTCAACGCTAAAGTCGTCGCCAAGACGGAACCCGCACGACAAATCTCGAACGTCAAGTTCGAGAAGAAGAAAAATGTTCCTACCCACAAATTCCCCCAGCATCCTAAGATCTCATCTTATGGATTCAAAGGAACTACCAAGGACCTGGTCGACGCTTTGAGGAACGTAGAGTCGACTATTCGTTGGCCTACGAAAACTGACAAAGACGCCGACAAGAAAGACAAGTCTAAGTGGTGTAACTTCCATAGTGATCATGGACACACAAAAGAAGACTGTCTCGCGCTATGAAAAGAGCTCACACGGCTCATCCCAAAAGGGCACCTCAAGAGATGAATCGACAATGACACGACGAAAACGTAAAATGCGCGACCGCCGTCCCTAGTTCATGCAAAGGTTGTAAATTGCATAGCTGGATGGTCAGACGTATGCGGACTGACCTACTCCGCAGCCAAGCAACATGTCAGCAGAGGTCCTGATGATCAGCCTATCTCACGGTCGTTGAAATCTAAGCAAGAGTTAGAGATGGAAGCTATGCCATTGACGTTTGACCGAAGTGATCATCAAGAACCATGGAAGAAACACCACTACGGACTGATAATCCAATTAACGGTAGGCAACTGCTCAACCAAAAGAGTCTTGATCGACGGAGGAAGTTTGGCGAATGTCATATTCCTCACAACGATCAAGGCAATGGGGATCGACGCATCAGAAATCACTAGACATTTGGTGGTCCTAGTAGGTTTCAACGGAGACTCAACACGCACTGGCGGGAAGATTACTCTTCCTGTATATGCCAAAGGAGTCAACAAGCAGACCAAGTTCGGGGTGATTGACTGCTCGTCAGCTTACAATATCATTTTGGGTAAACCATGGATCCACGATATGAAAGCATTACCTTCGACGTATCACCAGACGATAAAGTTCTCAAGGCCGTGGGGAGTCCAGGAGGTCAAGAGCGAGCAGATGATCGCCCGTGAAGGATACAAGACGTTGATGAAACCTCCAAAAAAGGACATCAAGCAATTACAGGTCCAGGATGTGCACGAGCCCGTCGACGACTATCGTCTGGAAGAAGTCGTCCTTGAGAAGGACAAGCCTGATAGAATCGTCTTCGTGGGATCGTCGATCGATCCAGCCATAAAAGACAAACTAATCTCTTTTTTGCAGGAACATGCTTATTGCTTCGTCTGGACGCTAGAGGATATGGTCGGCATCGATCCAGATGTCCTATCCTATAAACTCAACGTAAACCCATAGTACAAGTCGATAAAGCAAAAACGATGAAAATTCACCCCAGAGCGAAACAAAGGGATCAACGAAGAAGTCAACAACCTGCTCAAAACTGGAAAAATCAAAGAAGTAAAGTATCCTGATTGGTTGGCCAATGTCATGGTCGTAGAAAAGAAAAATGGAAAGTGGAGGGTATGCATTGACTTCATAGACCTCAACAAGGCCCGTCTGAAAGATCCCTTCCCACTACCACATATCTACGTAATGGTCGACGCGACCGCCGATCATGAACTTCTTACGTTTATGGACGCCTATTCTGGATATAACCAGATACTGATGCATCCTATCGACAAAGAGAAAACCATTTTCATGACAGATAAAGGTATTTATTGTTACAAAGTTATGCTGTTTGGTCTGAAAAATCCAGGGTCGACGTACTAGCGACTGGTTAACAAAATGTTCAAATACTATCTTGGCGACACGATGGAAGTATACATCGACGACATGCTCGTCAAGTCAAAGCAAGCGGACGATCATATTGATCATCTGAGAAATTCGTTCGACGTACTCAGAAAATACCAGATGAAGCTAAATCCTACGAATGTTCCTTCGGTGTTAGTGCCAGAAAAATTCTAGGGCATAAGGTGACCCGACGCGGGATCGAAGCAAATTCAAATCAAATAAAGGTGATCGTCGATATTAAATCATCGAGAAACTTTAAAGAAGTCCAACGACTTACTAGTCGCATAGTTGCGCTAAACAAGTTTATCTCTTGATCATTTGATAAATGTCACATGTTTTACAATGTCTTAAGGAAAAACAGGGGCTTTGAGTGGACGAACGACAACGATCAAGCGTTACAAAAGCTGAAGGAATACATGGCGTCGCCACGCCTGTTGTCAAAGCCTGGGGACAAGGAGGTCCTACAATTATACTTGGCAGTCAGTTGCAACTCAGTAAGTGTTGTTTTGACTCGAGAGGACGATAAACATCAACTCCCAATATACTATATCAGTAAGTCTTTACTAGACGCGGAAACCAGTTAGTCATTCATGGAAAAACTATAGCTAGCATTAATCACTGCTGCCAAAACGCTTCGACATTACTTCGAATCTCATCTTATAACTATCGTTACTAACTATCCCCTTAAGTTTGTGTTAAGAAAACCAGAGCTGACAGGTCGACTAGCTCAGTAGCTACGACAGAGATTTTAAGCCAAGAACAGCGATCAAATTGCAAGTCCTGGCAGATTACGATGCTGACTTCAGTCCAAAATTGGACGCAGACGTACAGACAAATACTGTGGCAACTCTCGACGACACACCTTGGATACTTCACGTCGATTGATCGTCCAACTCCAGGGGGCAGGACTAGGCATCGTCATACAGTCGCCACAGGGGACAAGATGGTGTACTCTATACGATGTGATCTTAAAGCCACAAACACCGTAGCCGAGTACGAAGCATTAATCGTGAGCATGAACATGGCACGAGACTTGGGGGCAACCAGGTTACACATCAAAAGCGATTCCCTCCTTGTCGTAAATCAGATGAACGGGGAATTCGTGGCAAAAGATTCCAAAATGACGGCATACCTTAAGACGGTCTGTAAATGGGTCAACCCGCTTAACCCAATTAATAAATGGGTTGGGTTGGGTTGAAATTTTCGACCTGTTTCCAACCTGATTTCAACCCATTTACAACCTGTTTTTAACCAATTTACATCCTGCTTTCAACCCATTTACAGCCTGTTTTTAACCCATTTATGACTTATTTTTAACTTATTATCATTATTTAATTATAATTAATAATTAAAAAGTTAATAAAAAAACTAAATATGATTCCACTAAAGTCTAAACAGAACTCATTTGGTCCTTCCATTTCAATATTCCATCATTTTTCAAATTCTAAACTCTCTAAACCCTAGACGACACTTCCTTACGGTTCTAGCCAAGAGAGCGACGCCAGCCCTAGAAACTTATTTCTTTGACTTTATGGTTGTGTTATAGAAACTTTGAACAATTTATTTCACTTTATGTGTGTTTTATTGAAACTTTGAACAATTTATTTTGTTTTGTGGTTGTGACTTGTGTATTTGTCATGGAATTATGTTTTAGTCCTTTTTTAATTTATTTAAAGTTTCAAAATTAAATGGGTCAACCCAGGTTCAACCCATTTATTAAACAGGTTGGGTTGAGAAAATCATAAACAGGTCAACCCGCTACCAACCCATTTAAGTACCAGGTTGGGTTGGGTTGAAAACCTCAACCCATTTACTTAAACAGGTTAGGTTGGGTTGAGGTTTTTAACCCAATTAATAAATGGGTTGAACCCAAACCCAATCCAACCCGACCTATTTACACCCCTAATCAAAAGCGATTCCCTCCTTGTCGTAAATTAGATGAACAGGGAATTCGCGGCAAAAGATTCCAAAATGACGGCATACCTAAAGACGGGCAAAGCAAAATATGAGGAATTCATACCTTTCTTGATCGAGCAAATCCCAAGAGACCAGAACGCACAGGCGGACGCCTTAGCTAACCTTGGCCAGCACTCAAAAAGCCGTTGTTCGACAACATCCCCATGATCCATCTAACAGCTCCATCTGTCGAGAATGATAAGGACATCCATGTCCTCGATGAAGAAATGATTGGTCGCGTGATATCAAGAATTACCTTATGCACGACCAATTGTCGGACGATCGAATGGAAGCACGTAAAATCAGATTCAAAGCCTCCAAATATCTTATGATCGGAGACAGACTCTACCTACGGTCATCGACAGGACTGAACTTCCGATGCGTCGTTACAATGATCAAGTGCAGACCATCCTGAAGAAAATGCACGACGGAGAGTGTGGCAATCACTCAGGAGGTTGTTGTCTAGCAAACCGAGTCTCACGACTAGGTTACTAATGGCCGACCTCACGCCAAGACGCAATCAGGTACGCCCAAGGTTGTGACGCCTGTCAATGACACTCAGGTATATCACATCAACCTCGGAACCTCTGCACATGACTTTAATCCCATGGCCCTTCATAAGGTAGGGAATGGATATTGTCGGTAAGTTACCACCTGCCCTGGGCAAAAGGTATTCCTATCAGTTCTTACAGATTATTTCTCTAAATGGATAGAAGCAGCAACTTTCTCCCAGGTCCGGGATAAAGAGGTCATCTCTTTTATCCATACCAACATTATCTGCAGGTTTGGAATCCCATCCAAAATCATATGCGACAATGGATCACAGTTCATAAGTGATTGAACTCAGCAGTTTTGCGAGGATCATAACATCAAACACACGACCTCGACACCACGATATCCTCAGTCAAATGGACTCGCTGAATCAAGCAACAAAGTCATAATCAACTCGATGAAGAAGCGATTAAATGTTGCAAAAGGACGACGGGTCGAAGAAATCCCGTCGGTCATATGGGCCAATCGTACGACGCCGCATACTTCCACAAGTCAAACCCTGTTTTCCCTAGTATAGCAGTCTTGCCTGTCGAGACACAACTACCGACGCCGAGACATACCTCGGTCGATCATAACTTGGTATACCTAAGTTAGGACCTCGACGCTCTAGATAAATTACAAGAAGCTGATCTCGTCAAGATGGCATCTCAAAGACAAGTGGTCGAATGACATTTCAAAAAGAATGTCAAGATCAAAGTCTTCCAAAAGGCGATTTTTCCTTCGACGTGTATTCCAAAACACCACGGAATTAAATGCATGTAAGTTATCCACTAAGTGGGAAGGACCCTATCGCATATCCGAAATCGTAGGAAAAGGTACCTACAGGCTCCAAACCCTCGACAACCAAGACGTCCCACGAATCTGGAATGCGGTATATTTGAAAAAATATACTTATTTTAGATTATTTTTTCCTTTTGATTTATCTCATCATATCGATCACTGACTTAAGCATCGGAGGGTCGTTGGTTAAGCCAACGACCAACCGCTAACGAATGATGTGTTGCAGGATCGCATGATCACATAAGCAAAAGTCAATAGCTACGCTAAGTTCCTTTGGACAAAACAACTTGATGATCAAGAAAGTCTCAGGTCTTACGAATAGGACTTAGAAAACATTAAAAGGCCTCAGTCGGACGATCTTTGTAAAATGCCTCAGTCGCATGACTTATGTTTTTACTACATGTTAACTCAAGCATCTATCGCACGATCTATGTTATCGTATGATTTTTAAATACATTTTTTTTCATTATCCCGTGATTGATGTGTTATCGCAAGTTATCGCCAGAGTAATACAATCTCATGTGATAAGTAAGACATTCGACAAAGAATCGTACGAAAAAAAAACACTTGTAATGATGTTGCAAAAAATACAAGTAGAAAGGAACGACCACCAGCGATCTCCCACACAGGAAATACAAAAAATTAAGACAAAATTAAAGTTAAGGCTGAGGTGGCCCCTGGTCCTGAACAAGCTCTTCGCCGCCATCTTCGGCCTTGACACCCGCTGACTCTCCGTCTTCAAGCTCGTCCTCCTGGTCGAGCTCTTTCTCATCACCAACCAGCTCCAGGTAGGTGGCAAGTTCGGCCTCAGCGTTGGCCATGGGGTTTTTCCCCCGTAGATGATGGTGCATGATCGTCCCCTTGACCCTGAAACAAGTCAATGCCTTGAAGGAGACAAGTTGCCCTTCAAACTCGGCGATCACTTTCTCCTCGGAAGAGACAAGCGATCTGAGATCCTCGACTTGGACCTTGCTCTCATCGAAAGCCTCCTTTTTTGCCTTGACCTCTGCTTCAGAAGTAGAGGCCTTCGCCAAAGCTTCCCTCATGCGTTTTTGGAGCTCTTCCTACTCTCGGTTCGAAGCCTCTAGATGATCATGCGCATCATCTAACCTAACCGAGAGGGACTCCACCTTAGCTGTCGCAGCCTGCTCCCTTCGCGTGCTTTGCGTTCAGCTTCCTCCGCCTATCTGATCCATTCGAGGGCCATAGGAGCCACCCATCTGACTTTCTCCATCTGATTGTATAGACAGAGTGACGCTTAAAATGTTTGTAGACGTACAATCGAAGAGTTAGAACACTAGACAAAAACAAAAACCTAAAAGCATAATGCAAACTTACCCTGAAGGAGAGCCCAGCGACTTAGGATCCCATCTCCTCAATAGGGACCACTTTATATCGCCCTTGGAAGGAAGGAACGAGAAACTTCCCCAGGACGTGGAAGATCTTTGCTGTGCCAAGGGCATCGTCAGAAATGAAGTTGGACGGCAACGTGAAGTTGACCGTCATAACTTCGGGATCACCTCCAGTTTTGTGACCCTTCCCCTTGTCCAAAGGGGCAGACGGTTGAGGCCCTGTTGCCTCGACCAAAGGCATCGCCGCCGACACTGAAAATGTTGACGCTGCAGCAGCTACGTCCTCGGACGTCTTCACCGTCTCAGACATAGCAACCTCTGAGGGGTCGCCACTCTTGGAAGACGGTTCCTTCGGGAAGGTCGTCCTTGTCTTCTTAATCCCAGATGACGGGGATGGTGTAGCCTTTCTCTGTATCTCCATGGCCTTTTTAGCCAGGAGAAGTTGTGCCTCTCTCTTAGCCAGGGAGTCGAAATACGAACGATTGAGAATCGTACGTCCCATACCTATCATCCTTTTCTCTCTTTTCTCCTCTACTTCCTTTCCTAGTGACCGACGGCTCAGATGTTTGGACCTCGATCGTTTCGTCGTCAGAATCCTCAATAACAGAGGAACGTTTGATAAAGAACGAACGATCTTCGACACTATATCGCAAGAATGTTCGATCCTCCCTGGGGTCTCAGAAAGAGGCTGGACTTCCTCGAAGTCGATAACTGGAGCACAAAAAATAGGTAAGTACTACATAATGAATAGTAATACAAAATCGGACGACAACTATCCTTGTTCCAACCCGCCATAACCCAAAAAGAGTCCCCCTCGACAAGGACTAAGGATCGCATCTGACCAAAGACGTATCTCGCCTTCCAACCCCGGTCGTTCACCGCAGTATTCTGGACTAGGATGTGATCCCCTCTAAGTTTCTAATGCAGGTTGTCTCGGCGATTGCTATCCCCCTTCACCACGTAAGCCGCTAGAATATCATTCACCCTGAAAGGAAACTCCCAGTCAGTCGTGACCCTTTCAATCACGTGGATGATGCGCCAAAACTGGGGCATCGTCTATCCAGGCGACAGATCAAACCTACTCAAGAACGCCCTAGATAGCGGCGAGTATGGCCACCTAAACCCTATCTTGAAGGGATATTCGTACATGACAAAATACCCCTTCGGACATTGTTGCAGACGGAGTTGGTCAGGAAGGATTAACCTAATCTCAATGGGGATTTGGGCTAAAGCCTTAAAGGCCTCGATTTCATCACCCTCGTCGATCGAACTAGGTGGTTCGTTTGACATAATAAAATCAGGAGAAATCATCTGGGCTACGTATACCTCCCTAGCATCCCAGTTCTTAGAATGTTTCTTCGTTAAAGTCTTAATGTGCATAGAGAATGATTAAATCATACCTCAAATAACTTTCTAAACCTCAAAAACTTGGAAAGTATTTTGGTTTTTGTAGATTGCGGCAAGGATCACGAAAAGATCACTCTCTAAAAAAACTTGGATGCATAAAAAAGGAATAGATTGTCCGTGAAACCCTATATATACGGTTTCCAATGTCAGGTCCAATCGCTCGATGGTCGACACGTGTCGTCAACCTTTTGCATGCCACCGTCGGATGAACGACACATGTCACGCAACTGTCATCCACGCGTGATACGTCAGCATGACATCGACGATCTAATCGACTTTTCAGTTACCTTCGAACTGATTCGGTTTCTTTCGAACCAGGGTCGACTCGTTGGTCGATATGCGTCCATTCAGTTACCTCGGGAATTAAAATTAAAATTTGCGCGCTAAATTCAAGTTTTAGGGGCAAACTGTTTGGGTAAAAAATCACACCTCACGACTGATGCAAGAAACCAAAGGACTTATTTCGTACGACAAGTCTTGTATTAAGATAAGGTCCCTTAAACTATGCACGGCTATAGCATTAGTCGTCGTTGGTAAGGTATCTTCGACGTACGACCGAAACCTCCACCAAAACAGGCGACCGTCGTGTGATTGTCCTCGACGTTTATTTACTAACGATCAATAAGTGTTTCCTTTATGGCTATTTAATGCAGGAAAAGCACATTGAATGACAGCGGTCATAACTAAAGACTGCAATCAAGCGCATTCAATACCCATGACCGTTTTCTACATTTATGATAGCCATTAATGACGCCAAAGCTTATATATATCAAGTTCAAAGACACACTCAAGGACAAGTCATTCTAAGACACACAAGATTGACTAGAAGCACATTCGAAGCACTTAAGCAATCATCCGTATTATCCTTCGAAGAAACAGAAGATGAAGCATTATTCTCACACGACACACGATAGATCCTAGAAAATACGTTTATTTCTTTCGTAATTTTAATCTATTATACTCACGACACTTGTTACTAAAGGACGTCATCCCTGTTTGACGAACATAATGCACCGTCGACTTCTATAGTCGACCGCGGTTTTTACCCTCGACGGGGTTTTCCATGTTACAGAATTCTCTTGTCTCTTTTTACTTTTGTTATCTGTCGTATGATTTGTCGCGAAGATCCTTTATTTAGTTTTTAAAGCTCCACATCGACTTTAAGTTATCCTTTGGGTGATTTATGGCATTAACACCCATCGTACCAGAAGCTCAAGCCAAAACCATCCAACTTTAGAGAACTGAGCCAGTTAACATAATCAACTTAACTGATGACGAAGAGGAAGAAGAGAAAGAAGGTCCTCTAATCATCAAGAGGGAAAACAAACCATCCTCTATAGTTGTTGTTGCTACATCGTCTGCACCAAAATCCACCTCTTAAGGTCCTTTCTCAACCAAAACCAAATCAAGCGTCAACCTCTGTTTCTCATGTCACCGAGGACAGAGATCCTCAAATCAAAGGATCCTTGGATGCATTAAGAATACCTATTCCCAGACCCAAGACAAGAAAACCAGATCTTAAAATGTATGACAATATTCATTAGTATATGTATAGTGCCAGAAATGAAGATGTCTTCGTCAAGCCCAATCTTTATCCCATTTTCAAAGAAGATGTCCAGAGAAGGTTCTGGAATACAAGGCAAGTAAAGAGAGTCATTTGTTCAAATTGTGACATAAATAGAGTTTTGGGAATAACTATTCACGTCTTCGCACACAAATAGATACAATATGGAAAATACCACATGGAGAGAGAAGATGGAACCAAACGCAGATTAAGTGATGTTGATCTAGTGAACTTGAATCCTTACTATCTTCCTCAACTATATGGATTCACAGAGCAATAGTTGGACACAAGAACATAAATCACAATTGCTAACGGGTGTGTAAGGGAGGTTATGCGATAGACAATAAAATTTTATAGCAAAGTTGACATCCAAATAGCTCTTCAGCTTGTAGTAGAGAAGGTATACATAACTTCCCCTAACGAATACTTAGCAGATATCAATGATGCCCTAACAAAGTCTGTGATTGTGCATCCACAACTTGGTTATGTGTATAAGAATGGGTTGAAGCAAAAGAAGATGTTCAGATGTAGAAAAGTCCAGAAACACTCCAATGACACGCTTCTTAGAATCAAGAATGCAATACATAATAGAATTGGCAGACCCAAAGTTCAAGAATCCCCTACACAAGAAATCATTTTCATCATTGAATCCATGATCAGATTCAGAGATCTCATTATGTCCTTTCACATAAACTTGGCCAACAACTTCTTGAACGCTGTAAATGATTTTGCTTAAAGGTATTGTAATTTTCCATTCTTAGTTAAATCATTAATGAAGTATCTTTACATAGGTTGATTTTCACCTCTTGCTTTCTAGGGCAACGTTTATATTTTTGTAATCTTGTTTTTCAATACCTAGGGTGAGATTGTTAGCCCTAAATTTTGATCTTGTAAAAGTATCGTAAAATAAGACTATGTCCTTAGCCCAAGAAGACTTTTGCATGATGAAAGTTTGTTAATCCAGAGGATTCTCTGCACATGTTTATGTATACAGTGGCACCAAACCTAAAATTCATCAGTGGACAACCAAATCCTCTATTTAAGCCAACCTCTGTATCAATAACTCTGGATTTCAACAAGTCATATTCTCTCTCAGTGTGTTCAACTACTCAAAGCCTACCACATCACCCGAAGCGGTTATTTCGCCTCTCCAGGTCAAATCATCTTATTGTCTAGAAGTTTGACTTTCCTAATATTATGCTATAAATAGCAGATCTTATTTGTTAGGATGGTGCGCTTGAAAATATTACACACGCATTTCACCTTTGATCTCACACACTATATTGAAAAGAGAATGAGTCTGAGAGAGCTTTTCACACGTAAGGATGTGTTCTTGGTATATTCGCCCTGTTCTTCTCAAATTCAATTCTATATATGACTACGATGACATTGGTAACTACAATTGTTCTGTTATCATATCTCATATATTTAGTATATTTCTACCTTGATCAAATTATTTATGCGTCCGCTATTAATTTGTCTACTTGAATCATTATTAAATGAGTTAAATTTGGGACAACATATATCAATGAGGCAACGTAAGTTACGTCTTTAATAGGATGTGCTCATTCAAAACTGTATTTTTTCTGTACAGGACTACCTGATGGAGAAAGTATGTCCAAGCTTCAAGAATGGGAGGTGGTGGTTGACAAGTTCCTTTCCCAAATTTTGAATTAGAAGGCTAAAACATTTTATGTGGGTGAGAGTCTTACCCTACTCATATTAGCGTTGGGGAGTCTCCCGACATATTATATGTCCTTGTTCAAGATGCCATCTTCGGCTGTCAAACTGTTGAAATGGATTCGGAATCAATTATTTGTTATATGTGAGATGGACGATAATAAGACGTCGTGGGTTAAATGGGATAAAGGTATAGCTAGAAAAGGGGTGGTCTTGGTATAGGAATCTTATTTGCTTTTAATAGGGCATTACTTTTTAAATGAGTGTGGAGATTTCGAGTTGATCTAGAGCGATGTGGGTTAAGGTGATTCAATTGATGCATGGAGAAAATGGTCAAATTGAATTGGTTTTATCTGTTGTGGGTTCGAATTCAACATGGTTGGTGATCTTGAAGGATTTTATCCATCTACGGGGTAAAAATGTTGATCTTTCGTCATTTTGTAAGAAAAAGGTAGTAAATGGATCAAATACTTCATTTTGGCATGATATTGGACCGTTAAAAATGGAATATCCAAGAGTGTATGCTTTTGAGCTTGGTAAAGAGGTTATGGTCAAAGAGTGGGTGATGAACAAGGATTCCTGTGGTTATTTTTTCTTAGGGAACTGAAGCGGGAGTAGAATTTTCGCCTTGAGGGATAAGTTACAGTCATTTGTGACTTGTCATCAAAAAGATGTGGGTGTGGTCGTCGGATGGATCAGGTTTTTTTATCGTTGCCTCTTCTAGGAATTACATTGATTCCAAAGTGTTGGTTGTGCACTCGATTGGTACTAGATGGAACCGGTTAGTTCCTATCAAGGTTAAAGTTTTTGGTTGTGTATAGGTTTGAACAGGAAAACCACTTAGGATACTTTAGATAAGAGAGGGATTGATGTTGGCTCTTTGCTTTGTCCACTATCTAAGGTGAATTTGGATTTTTGTGATAATTAGTTTTTTTCGTACTGTTTGTCGATAGAGATTTGGAGATAAATTGGTGGCATTTGGATATCCTGCCGTTTAGTTTTTGTACACCTTGGATTACATGGTTTTCTAATTTGTGAATGAAGAGTGGGGAGAATATGTGATTTAAGGTCGTTATTCGCACCATGGTTTGGTACATAAGGTCGTTCTGAAATGTGATCATTTTTTGCGACACCAAGCCGAAGAAGACGGGTATCTTTGACAGGATTGTGACATAGGCTTATTTTTGAGTTTCTAATACGAGTAGAAAGTTTAAAACTAATTGTGTGGCTTGGCTTCGTAATAAAGTTTAAAACTATTTCTTGTATGTAATTGTTTGCAATAGTGTTTAGCTAGTTTCTAATAATATTTCGTTGTTGTTAAAAAATCTTATAAAACTATCGTACAATCACACCCTCGATGAACGCTTGTGGTTTCCTCGACCGAAGCATTGGTAACGAAGGTTCGTGCAACCAATGACCATACTACCTATTATCGTAGTTAAGGTCGACATATAAGACCCTCGACCCATGGTCGACAATTATTGACCTTCGATCCTTGGTTGATGAATATGTACCCTCGATCGATGATTTCTTCGATGACATTCTACTAACAACGTACGTTTATAACCTCTGCCGTTACATGTGGTTTTTATTGTTGACTAAAGGCGCATGTGATCAACAAAATCCAGAAGGTTATAACATAAATCCAATGTTCAAAGCAAGACAATGACAACAGTTTTCTTCATTTAATGGTAATCAAGGTCGACTGTTGGTACTATCTGGCATTTTAACAATAAAAGGCCAGAATAAATTCAGAAACCAGACACACGAAGAATCCCCAGAGCACACTAACAATTAAAAAATATCTATTATTCAATTAATTTCCACGACCGATGCATTAAATTAGTTTTATCGTTGTAATTGTTCTACAGGATGATGTCTCTGATTTACGTCAATATTTCTTCGACGATCTCTTGTATGTCCGCAGTTTTTTCCCTCGTTAAACGGTTTTTACGTGTCCCCAAACTCTTTATCTTTTCTTCTTATCTTTGTTGATATCTTTCTTATGTTTTATTTCCGGTTGGTTTATCTTTGGTTGTTAAAGCTCCAGAAATTAGATTACTTGGTGTAATTTTTATTTCAGGGTGGTTGATAGTTGGTTCGTCCATAACCAGACATCCAGCCTCATTTTCCAATGGAATACCATCATGTCTGATTTCTTCCAAGATCCCATACATTCGACAACACCGATGGTAACCAATTTATCACCCCCACCAACAACGATGTTGTTCTTGACCTTTTTCACGCTATTTGCGCCACCCGTGACACTTCCATCACGTCTATATCAGATATCCCTACTATTCCTTTATCAACCACCCCTATTAGTAGTGAGGCAGAATCATCGTATTATCATGGTGTAACGTCCCAAAAATTACAAGCAAATTTAAATTTTTAAATAAACAAATCATTGATAACAACTCAATAAATGATCCCAACGTTTCGTTTGCAAACACATAATTAATGTCTTTATAAAATAAAACCAGCGGAATAAACGTTTAATTATTAAAATCATAAAGCAACCAGCTCTTCTCGCGCGCCAGTGTGTACTCGTCACGCCTTGGAGCCGCCCGTACCTGAAACCACAGTTTATTGGGAAAGGGTAAGCACGAAGCTTAGTGAATTCCAACACATGCGCAGATAGGAATTATATACACATCACCCCTATCCGCACATAAGCAACAACATCACAGTTACATAAAACGAGTAAACATCTACAAGTAATTATGTATCCAACACCTCAGTACCATCGAGGCCTCGGTCCCACCGAATTGTAATGTATCCAACACCTCAGTACCATCGAGGCCTCGGTCCTACCGAATTGTAATGTATCCAACACCTCAGTACCATCGAGGCCTCGGTCCCACCGAATTGTAATGTAACACATTTATACCAAGCATTCAAACCAATCAAATATTACACACCACAAACAACTAGTTCACACGACAAAGACAATAGTACATACAAACTATTATGACATGCATACAACCCCTAACTACACAGTGAGAGAACTCACCTCGAAAGCGCGCCCAGCTTAATAACACAATTCAAGCTTCACAATTACGGTCACTTCCCAGCACCTAAACGCATGTTAAAACGTGTCAATACGAGACCCGGACCCTATGACACGACACACGCTTAAACCGTCACTAAAACTATTTTACGGTCTCACCAAACAGGTCTGTTCGGGACCTATTTCGACCCCTTTAAACCCAGTAAAATCTCAATATTATTTCATGACCAGAAAGTACTCTGAGTTAGGGTTCCAAGGACATATTATACGCCTCCTAACGATTTTTCTACAATTTACTACGGATTTTACAAAAACAGTTTCCGGAACAGCGAAATTCAGCACCTTTCAGTATAAAACGACAAATCGACCCATGCTACGTCCCGAACTGGGTTTTGCACAAAACATAGAAAGGTTTCTAGACTCAAAAAGGGAACTTTTGACGCTGGTTTCACCCCAAACCGAGTTACGAGCAGAAAGTTATGATTTTCGCAAGATCAAGGCAGATTCCAGAAGTTTTCACATGAAATGACGAAACACCGAACTTGCGACCACTTTTTCGCCCAGCTAGAGACCGAACCAGTTTTCCGCTAAAACACGGAAAACGTGCCCGACCCTGAACTTGAACCGTGGGCGCCAGTTTCGGCTCAAACGGAGTTACGACGGAAAAGTTATAGCCGTCGTAAAAACAGTGGTTGCACCATTTTCCACATGAATTGATGATTATAAAAACGACGGTTTTACGAAACGGCTTAAACGATTAAGTCAAGGCTTAACGGATTCTACGGTGATTATTAATAAGACATGGCCACGCACTACCCTCTGCCCTCCGTCGGTGGTGGTCGCCGGCGGCGGTTCATCGACGAGGAAAATAAAACAATCCGCAAACCACCGTGAGACCACTACCCTCTCGATCACCCTACCGCGTGCACCAACGACTCACACCACCACCGCCACCCGACACCCAGCCACCAAAGTGGCGGCGCGGCAGCGGCAGCGGCGGCCGGCCGGCGGTGGTCCTCCGGTGACGAAAACGAAAAGAAAAGAAACATCGAGTGAAACCTTACCTCGATGACGACGCAATGACGAAACCCGACACCTTCACTCTCTCTTCTTCTCCGGCGGACACGACAACGACGGCGGCGACCTCCACACTTTCCGGCGAACTCCCTCTCTCTCTCTTCTCGCCGCTCTATCTCTCTCGGTTTCTCTCCTCCTCTCTCACTCCTCGTTCTCTCTCTCTCTCTCTCTCTCTCTCTCTTCACGGCCGAACACAACAAAGGGGAGGGGAATTAGGGTTTTGCTTTTGCGGTTGTTTGGTCGACGCAGCAAGAAAAACGAGGGGGGGAAGGGGGGGTCGGTCTAAATGGCCGATTCCCATGCATACTTTCACCAAAATGACACTTTTGGTCCCTTGACTTCCCACTACTTGCAATCTTGATTAAAGTTTCCCATCGGTAACGAGTTTGATCTTTTTCGTTTAATCCCGTTAATAATATTCAATTCGCTTAGCAAGAAATAAATTAATAATTAAATAGGTAATTAAAATAAAACCGTACCGGAACACGGGTTTTACAACTCTCCCCCACTTGAATTAGACTTCGTCCTCGAAGTCTATGCCCGTGAATAGCTCTAGATAGTTCTCCCTCATTTCAACCTCAGGTCCCCAAGTCCACTCGGAACCCTTTCGGTGCTCTCACTGGACCTTCACTGACTGGAATCTAAATTTCTCGCTCCGCCCAAAAATTTCTCGAATACTTTTCTTACCACCACTCCTTCAAGAACACTGAAATTATGATCGAACGAACACTCCAACAACTGGAATCATTCCTAGTTAGACGACTACGGTTGTCCCCCAACCTTAGATATTCCATACATCCTGAGTCAAAACTCAAGCTCTAACCACTCTAAGGCTGCTCACCAGTACACCCTACAGGATACCCGGTTACGATCCCTTCTATCATTAATTGACGATTAACTTCTACGAATCCTAATAGACTCCAAAGATTTTCAATAAATTATGTCAACAAAACATCGACCCCCTGCCGAACATCGGTCCAACCGATTACAATAACAAACATCGGCCACCCACCGAACATCGGTCCCACCGATTACAATAACAAACATCGGCCACCCACCGAACATTGGTCCCACCGATTACAATAACAAGCATCAGCGTGGTATTATCCTAGACACTAACACAAATAGATATCCCCCACAACCGAATCAACTAACACACGCGTAGGTCATTCCACCATAACCATCCATCACAAGTGATCATTTCAGGGTTACTATTACCATCACCATGATTATCTTAAAATCAGCTACAACTCTCCGATTATACTAAAGGTGTTTGGCCTCAAGCCCAAAAGTCGACACCTAAATATACCACCTACCTCAAAATGGTTGATGCGCATTTATTCTCTTAATAACAAGGGCATCAATCCCTTAACCGATACTATTCGGCCTACAGTACTAACGCGCGTGGAATATCTACCTTCCACCGTCGACGTATCATCCACACTTGCTCTACGAAGACAAGTCACACCGTATCGAGGATACACCTTGACATCTACCTCCCAGGTAACGCCTCCAGACGCAGCACACCGGAACTACCTCCCAGGTAAGTGCCCACAACTATATCCTCCTAGTACCTACTGGAAAGTCTAGGTTAAAACACATGAATATCGGGGTCCCACCCCGAGATACCCAACCGACCATTACCAACGACTGACTAACGTGTCTAAGGATCCAAAGCAAACAGCCTACCAACAACATGCCTATTCCTGATTGACTCACTCACCCAAACATGTAAACATTCAACGTGCAAAGAATGCCAAACGGTGCGACAAAAACAACTCATCAACTAGACTCCACATCGAGCCATTAAAACCGGGCAATTGGCCCATGACTAACTCCAAGTCAAAACCGAGCAAAATGCTCCACGCTTGCTAGACCCATAGGTCGAAAAATGCGTTTAAACAAAGTTTAAGCAAGCAATACTCTGAAATCAACCTTAGTCCCAGACTCAACACGGGTTAAACAAAAGAGTTTTCCAAAAGGACTCACACCATAAAAATTCTCGGAATGACACATGACACTTAAAAGCACATTTCCCCAAATGGTTTACAAAACCATTTACAAAATATTTTCAACATTAGGATTTTCATCTCAAAAAGATCGTATGTAATAAAACTACTATTACCTGATCAATAGTTATGCAAAACTGGACACGCTCGTCCCACATAGGAAAATCATGTTGAAAATCGTCCCATTGCAGTTCAGTTTACTCACACAAAAGCAAAGCGTAAGAAATAAAAATGAACCGCCTCGATTCCAGTATGGATTGACTCATGACGTGCACTTAAAGTAACCGCTTGACCTTAAACAGGGTCCGACAAAGGTGTGCACATAATTCAAAATATGTTTCACGACAATTGATTCAAAAATTCTTCTTTTTGATCATAAAAGGACGTGGCACAGGGTTCGCCACAAATTTTTCGCGCGTCAGCTAGTCACACAAAACGATGACACGGTCTACCAATATATTTTTGTTAAAACACAACTGTCTCGTGTAAGTTTCAAACTTGAAGACAGAACCAGTCCGCTTCTAATAACTGGAAATATCGACTAAAACCTCATAAAATCTCAAACTGGGGGCAGACATGCAAGCTTGTAACACTTCCTCAAGTTTCGTACTTGGGACATATAACGTCAAAACATTATAGTTTAAAAAATGTATTTATCGAAAATGCTCAAAATACTCGTTTTCTCCAAAGCAAAAGTTTTTAATTTCCAAAAAAAATGATCGGTAATCCTAAATTAACCGAATGTCAAAAATCTACGCATTTATATTTCCAAAATATAACACATTTTAATCGTTTGCATGATGTTCACAACATTAAAACACTCCTTGGATCAAATGGTCTTTCATTTCGACAAAAAGGAACTAAAACATTTTCATGCACGACTCGTTCATCAAAATGTCGAGAACAAAGGTTACCCCAGTATGCATACTCCTAAGTTGATAAATCGCATTTTTATGGAAATGTCAATAAAACCTTTAGCTGACTAAAAAGCGCACTAAACAACTCCTTATGAAATGTTACCAAAATTCCTCCATGCATCACTTATGTCACGCATGAATCAATCCACACACTGAACTATTTGCAATAAAACACTTAGTAATACAAACTCTCGAACGAAAAGTTAAGCGACACCGGTATTCCAAACTCATTTTAAACAAATCACCAAAATAGCCTTTATACAGACATCGTGGAATGTAACTTTTCGTCTCAACTCTAACACATGTGGAGGAGTTCCAATGTTAGAGTCTCAACCCGTAGTCACTTACCCAACATCTTAACCACCACAAAACACGGATAACATCGTACCCGAAAGAACCGTTGAAAAAAATAACGAAAATGAGACAAATTCTAACAAAGTTTGCACTCCCGAGATAAAACGATTTCATACACTTTCTAAACCATGTTTCAAAATCTTGTGTGTGTGCTGAGCAGTTCCCCAAAATTCCAAAACACCGCCCATACAAAGATTTAAAACACAAGAATTTGTTAATGCAATCTTATTTTCAAAAATAACTTCGTGCATGACTCATTCGGCATTCAACGTCTCGACTCATGCTCCTCTCTACCTTTCCAATCCACTATCGTCCTCCGGACATTTAAACCTCTTAGGGCAAGATGGAAAATTACGTCAAATAATCCCTACGATTTTTCCTCAAATCAAAGTCGGCTCTATAAGCCTATGACTCTAGCACCATCTTCCATCTTGGCCCGAACTGATCTGCTTACAACAAATATCATCCTTATCGTCACTCCAAGTGACTAATACTATAATCGTCTTTCTATTCCAACGACTACTAGTTTAGGACCTTCATCACTACCCCCAATGATCATCACCTCAAAACACTTCGAGTACACACCTGTACTAGTAGGTTTACTATAGTGGTTCCTCCTTGTGATGGCTATTCTGGGTAGACAATACAACGCGTTATTAGCACATAATAACTCATACTAACAACACTCACGCTCAACTCCTTGGATTCCTCGTGACTTCCCCGACTCGAGCATTGATCCTGTGCTTCCGGTAGTAGGAGCTCTACTACTACCATCCACACCTATCATCGCCCGTTCCGAGTTCCATCCCAAGGGGTCCAAGTAGTTTCTCGCCGAAACTATACACATATGCCCGCACCGCCATATGTACACACTCTTCCTAGCTCCCTAGGAATTCCATCCAAACCACTACCCTTGCTACTGCCAAATCCCTAATAGCAAGCAGCAGACATGCAATACAGTGTAACAAGCACCAAGCAATTTAGCATACATACTCCTATGTTCTAGAAAGCAATCTAGCACACGTACTCATACATAAACACCCTTCCCATCTCTCTAGGAACTTCCTCTTATCCCACTACCCTTGCTACTACCGAATCCCTACTAATTATAACGGGTGACCTCGCGAATACCCGATTATATGTAGTGCGAAATAAATAGACAGTCGAATACAAGACTCTATCCTAGAACGGTTGGACTCAAACAAGAGCTGCGCAATAGAACTAAATCGAATATTCTAAGGCTATAAATCTCTTACTGCATACAACCTAGAGGGCATCCACTTAGTAACCTATCATAATTAGCATAAATTCCTAATAGCAAGTAGTTCAACATACAGCATAGTGTCCACAACAGGCAATCTAGCATGCATACTCTATGATCTAGAAAGCAATAAAACACTAAGCATTGTACATTTCCCTTCGGCTCCGGCTGACTGTACACACTGCGCCCTTAATCACCGTTCCTCGAACGGGTTTTTACTTTTTCTTTTACCTCCAAAACGATTTAAAAAACGAATTTGAAAATTTCCCAGCCGCAACTTGAGACCAAACGCACCGAGGTGCGTTTGATTCACTCAAGCTGTGCTCTGATACCAAGTTGTAACGTCCCAAAAATTACAAGCAAATTTAAATTTTTAAATAAACAAATCATTGATAACAACTCAATAAATGATCCCAACGTTTCGTTTGCAAACACATAATTAATGTCTTTATAAAATAAAACCAGCGGAATAAACGTTTAATTATTAAAATCATAAAGCAACCAGCTCTTCTCGCGCGCCAGTGTGTACTCGTCACGCCTTGGAGCCGCCCGTACCTGAAACCACAGTTTATTGGGAAAGGGTAAGCACGAAGCTTAGTGAATTCCAACACATGCGCAGATAGGAATTATATACACATCACCCCTATCCGCACATAAGCAACAACATCACAGTTACATAAAACGAGTAAACATCTACAAGTAATTATGTATCCAACACCTCAGTACCATCGAGGCCTCGGTCCCACCGAATTGTAATGTATCCAACACCTCAGTACCATCGAGGCCTCGGTCCCACCGAATTGTAATGTATCCAACACCTCAGTACCATCGAGGCCTCGGTCCCACCGAATTGTAATGTAACACATTTATACCAAGCATTCAAACCAATCAAATATTACACACCACAAACAACTAGTTCACACCACAAAGACAATAGTACATACAAACTATTATGACATGCATACAACCCCTAACTACACAGTGAGAGAACTCACCTCGAAAGCGCGCCCAGCTTAATAACACAATTCAAGCTTCACAATTACGGTCACTTCCCAGCACCTAAACGCATGTTAAAACGTGTCAATACGAGACCCGGACCCTATGACACGACACACGCTTAAACCGTCACTAAAACTATTTTACGGTCTCACCAAACAGGTCTGTTCGGGACCTATTTCGACCCCTTTAAACCCAGTAAAATCTCAATATTATTTCATGACCAGAAAGTACTCTGAGTTAGGGTTCCAAGGACATATTATACGCCTCCTAACGATTTTTCTACAATTTACTACGGATTTTACAAAAACAGTTTCCGGAACAGCGAAATTCAGCACCTTTCAGTATAAAACGACAAATCGACCCATGCTACGTCCCGAACTGGGTTTTGCACAAAACACATAAAAGTTTCTAGACTCAAAAAGGGAACCTTTGACACTGGTTTCACCCCAAACCGAGTTACGAGCAGAAAGTTATGATTTTCGCAAGATCAAGGCAGATTCCAGAAGTTTTCACATGAAATGACGAAACACCGAACTTGCGACCACTTTTTCGCCCAGCTAGAGACCGAACCAGTTTTCCGCTAAAACACGGAAAACGTGCCCGACCCTGAACTTGAACCGTGGGCGCCAGTTTCGGCTCAAACGGAGTTACGACGGAAAAGTTATAGCCGTCGTAAAAACAGTGGCTGCACCATTTTCCACATGAATTGATGATTATAAAAACGACGGTTTTACGAAACGGCTTAAACGATTAAGTCAAGGCTTAACGGATTCTACGGTGATTATTAATAAGACATGGCCACGCACTACCCTCTGCCCTCCGTCGGTGGTGGTCGCCGGCGGCGGTTCATCGACGAGGAAAATAAAACAATCCGCAAACCACCGTGAGACCACTACCCTCTCGATCACCCTACCGCGTGCACCAACGACTCACACCACCACCGCCACCCGACACCCAGCCACCAAAGTGGCGGCGCGGCAGCGGCAGCGGCGGCCGGCCGGCGGTGGTCCTCCGGTGACGAAAACGAAAAGAAAAGAAACGTCGAGTGAAACCTTACCTCGATGACGACGCAACGACGAAACCCGACACCTTCACTCTCTCTTCTTCTCCGGCGGACACGACAACGACGGCGGCGACCTCCACACTTTCCGGCGAACTCCCTCTCTCTCTCTTCTCGCCGCTCTATCTCTCTCGGTTTCTCTCCTCCTCTCTCACTCCTCGTTTTCTCTCTCTCTCTCTCTCTCTCTCTCTCTCTCTTCACGGCCGAACACAACAAAGGGGAGGGGAATTAGGGTTTTGCTTTTGCGGTTGTTTGGTCGACGCAGCAAGAAAAACGAGGGGGGGAAGGGGGGGTCGGTCTAAATGGCCGATTCCCATGCATACTTTCACCAAAATGACACTTTTGGTCCCTTGACTTCCCACTACTTGCAATCTTGATTAAAGTTTCCCATCGGTAACGAGTTTGATCTTTTTCGTTTAATCCCGTTAATAATATTCAATTCGCTTAGCAAGAAATAAATTAATAATTAAATAGGTAATTAAAATAAAACCGTACCGGAACACGGGTTTTACACATGGTATGCAAGCTACTATGGCTTTTACCACCATAGATTTGGGATTCACGCATCCCTTTGTGCCTCTTTTTCAAAATCGCACAGTCGCACGACGGTTGAAACTTTTATATGAGCATAATAAAAAAGTGCTATATTTTTTGTCCAATCTATACCCAATAAATATAATATACCCGTATTTAGTCCCATTCTGGAGTGACAGATCCAAAATGAGCACATCACCCAATATAAGCAAGTGATGTGAACAACTTCTACTCTACAACAATATCAAGAATTATGTATGTGTAAGAGATTTGGAACGACTCTTACTAGCGCAACTCTCTAGTGGCTGATTAATCTCAAACCCTAGATCATAAACTCCTTTTGAAGAATTGGTCAACCAGTTCTTCCAGCAATTCGTCAGCAGTCGCAAGATGGAAAAACAAATTGGCGATCTGTATTATATTACGCAAAATCCTAGTTATTTGTTAGAAATTAGTTTAACATATTTAACTCTGAAATGATCAGCATAAAGAATTTTGACATCTGACCAGCGATCGAAGCATAAAAGCGAGGTTTGGATGACAGTTAAGAGCTATAGTTGGATTTGACCAAGTACCCAGCAAATACCGTTGAAGATGTCAGGTCCCGGACGTTGGCTCATATGCGTCAGGAGGACGATGTAATTTTCCTTCGAAAGCATTCTCTCGACAAGCGCCACTCAGTATCCGTAAATGATCAAATCTCTAGAATGCAAGCAAAGCTGAAGTTGCGTTGGAAATAGCTCGATTGTATGGGTATAAGCCATTTCCTCAACTGTAATTCGCAAACGCTCCCATTGGTATAACTAACCCCTCAATAGTTAAGCCAGATTTCATGAATATGCCTGCCACTGCACCTGCATCATTTGCAAATGGATAGGAATTTGCTAATGCATCCGCCATAATTGTTGGTTTGTCCATAACTAGACATCCAACCTCATTTTCCACTAGAATACCATCATATTTGATGAGTAGGTAGAGATCAGAGACGCTATTCATGAGTCCAAGTACAAAGATTATGTGGAAGATCTTAATAAATTGTTTAATAAAGTGCCTAAAACTGTCAAGATTCATCCTCTACCATTGAAGCCTTCCTGCATAAGAAAAGCAACAGAAACTCAAGACAACCAGCTTTCTTTCTCGCTATCTGACCTCGTTCGAGTGATATTGGCTCTGTAGTTGTGATTTCATGGACGTCTTATAGCATTCTTGAGGGGTCTTTTGCTCTGCTTTTTATCTCTTGGGTCCCCCTTAAACATGGGAACTTTATGCTTTGATGATATGTTGAAGGAACTTCTTTCATATCGTGGATCAGGGTCGTCCAAAAATTGTATATTAAGAATAATTCATGACGTTGAACTTGGTTGATTTATTGACACCCTTAGCATATAAAGGGTGAGTAATTTCTCTGAGTGTACTGACAGGTTCGCCATTGAAATCAACAACTATAAGTCGAACGACGTATGATCTCATTATCATCGATTCCCATGGCTTTGAGTGTGTCAAAGAAAAAGGCGTTTGTTGAACTTCCTTCGTAGATTAACACTCTTTTAGTACAACCGTTGCCAATAGTCAACTGAACTACAAGACTGTCATGATGTTCTTGCCATGGATTGCACATATCATCACTATAGGAGAATATGGTCATTTTGCATATAGATCTGCGTATTGTTTATACATGTCCGTCATGTAAAAAGAGGACTTGTCTGATGTTCGACTAGCGTATCTCTTGGCCGCAGAATATGTTAATCCACATATGGCAGATCCATCTGTTATGCAATTGATCACTTTTGCATTAATGGGGGGTGGAGGTCGAGCATTGCGCATTACAACATTTTTGGAAACGAAATCTTACAGATGTCCCTTGGGAATTAGCCAGGTTATTTCCCTTCGTAGTGCCAGACAGTCATCGTTCATATGTCCATGATCATTGTGGAAATCACACCATTTAGTTTTATCTTTTGAATTGTCAGGCTTGTCGCTCTTCTTTGTGTTGATCCAAACCCTCAGTGATTTGATAATGACCCTCTCTTATATACTTAGTGAAAATTGTAAGTAAACAATATGTATCAGAGTTTCACTATCGCTGATAAGTACTAAGATCTTCCAGTACCGCTGATAGGAACTCCCGCTCTTTAGATTAAACATTCAGCGAAACTGTTCACCATAATACTCTGAGTCTGTTCAGTACTTATGGTGATCGCTGATAAGTTAGTTGTTTACTTATGATCTCTGGAGACAAGTTTCACGTCAACATAGGTTCTACGCTGAAGTCGAAGATCAAGCTCAAGAACCAGCGACAAGTCTCCTAATGAACTGATGCGGATCAGCGAAGACTTAGATTTGTCCACTCAACGTGAAGTATCAAGTACAGGACTTTGGCTATCGCTGAATTCTATCATTCGCTGATAAAGAATGATAGATCACTGAATCAACGAAAAGCTGATCATGAAGTCCTCCGTACAAAGTACTTTTGTCTTAACCACCCTTGCACGACTCCGTACGATATGTCAGAAAAGAACCTCCTATTGTCTGAAATCGTACAACCACTCTGATACTACACTGTTCAAACATGCGGCTACTAAGGTTGTCAACAAAGGTCAATGACATGCAACCATTCAGCTGCTGCCACGTGTAAAGTGTAAACTGCAATGCATTAAATGCATGCAGTATATAAGAAGAAGAACCCACTTCATTTTGAAGTAACTTGCTAACTCTGGACAATTTCATCCTTCTTATCTTGAGATAGGTTATTATTAGTAATTTCCTTCTCCTTCTTAGTGCAAGAAACTTAGTGTTCCAACTTGTTTAGATTTAGGATGTATCTTTAATCTTGTTTCCGCAACAAGCTGTAAATTGTTAATGATTTATCAATAAACAATTTAGAAAAGTAAAATCTGTGTGTTTGTATTCAACCCCCCCCCCCCCCTTCTACAAACTTGTATAGCCCTTCGGGACCAACAAGTGGTATCAGAGCGGATTTGTTTAATCTCATAAACAAGATCTAATCTATACTAAGATTTCTCTTCCTTGCTATTTCTGAAAAATGGCTACTAACACAAACACAAATTATATCGACAATGGTTCTCTTGCAAAACCCCCTAGATTCTCCAGAGATAATTTTAATCTATGGAAAAATAGGATGACTCTCTTCTTAGAAGGTGTAGACCCTACTATGCCTTATTATCTTGAAAACAGCCCATTTATTCCTGTAAGAATTGATGTCGCAGTACCTGCCGCTGAGAATAGACATGCTATTCCAGAAAGGCTGGTACCCAAAGAAGTTCATACGTGGACTGACGAAGATAAGAAGAAAGTGGCTATCGATACAAAAGCCAGATCCATACTATCCATGGCTCTTCCTGACGAAGTCTACCATTCCGTCATGAACCTGAAATCCTCAAAAGCCATGTGGGACACAATATGTGTTCAGTATGAAGGTACTGCTGAAGTCCAGGACTCTCGAAAGATCAACCTGGTTAGACAGTATGAAAGTTTCATTTGTGGTAAGAATGAGACTCTCTCTGAAGTTCACCAACGTTTTAATTGCTTAATAATAGATCTGAAAATTGTTGGTAAGGAATATTCAAACTTTGAAGTGCTGACAAAGTTTCTAGAATGTTTACCTGAAAGCTGGGACAGTTATTCTATGTGTCTCAAGCTGTCAAAAGATCTAAGATCAATGACCCTTGCTACCTTATATGGCACGATGCTGAATCATGAGCAATCAAGCCATCTTAAGAAGAATCTTATAAAAGATTCCAAAAGCACCCCTGTTGCTTTAATCTCAGAGGAACCTTCTACTCAGCGACCCTCAGTCACTATTACTGAGTTAGAGAGTAACTCTGAAAGGTCATCAGATTCTGACTCTTCAGATGATGATGAATCTTTGGCACTCCTAACTAAAAAGTTCAGGAGATTCGCCAAAAATAAAATGTTCAGAAAGAACAAACCTCTTTCAATAACTGATAAGCCAAGATCATCAGTTACTGTTGATAAGGCTACTGCTACTTGTTTTAACTGCGAAAAGATTGGACATTTCGCTAACGAGTGCAAGTCTAAGAAAGTATCGAGAAACTCAGCGTTTCCCAAGAAATCCTTTATTCCCAGGAATAAAGATGACAAATATTCTAAGCTGAAAGAAAAATATGCAAAGCTGAAAAGCTTCAAGAAGAAAGGCAAAGGCCTGATGGTTTACGATTGGGCTGCTTCTGAAGAAGAAGAATCATCATCTGATTCTGAGGATGATGAAGCCAATCTCTGTCTTATGGCAAAGATTGAAGATGAGGAAGAAAGTTCAGACATTCCCTCTACTTCAACATCTGCAATTCAGGTATCACCATCCTTCTTTACAAATATTGCAAATATTGATGAAGCTGATAGTCTCCGCAAAATCGATCTCTTGACTAGAAGTTTATATGAAGCCATGAATGGCAAAACAATAGTTGAAAACCAAAACCTTGATCTCGCTGAACAGCTTAAAAACTGTCACCTTCAAATAGAAAAGCTTTCTAAAATTGAAGAAGATTTTAAAGATCAAGTGCATTTAAATCAGCTAGTCAAAATCGAACGAGCAGAAGCTATCGCTGCTTTGAAAGCTAAAAAAGCTACTGTTGAATGGTGGTGTAACTCTTCAACAAAGATCACTGAGATAATTAAGTCTCAGATACCCCTGAGTGATAAACGTGGTCTTGGTTACAAATATGAAACTAAAGAACCAACCACTGATCGTTCCATGCTCTTATTTGGAACTTTCGTATCCTCAGTCGCTGACACTTCATCTTCTCAGTGTTCGTCCTCTAGACCGCCTATCCCTGAGGAAATCTCTGCCTCTTCAAAAGGTAAAGAGAAAATGGTTTATCCAAAACCTACCTCTGTCTTTAAAGATAAAGGTAAAGGAATTGCGTTGAACCAAAATCCTCATAAGGGTACTTTAGTACCAAAGCTGAATGCTTCTAAAGCCTTAGTGATTTATTCCTCTGGATCAAGGAATCAGATCTCTGGATCTACTCAGCGTGGGTCTATTCAGCGATCTACTCCTAGACTCAGAGTGGATGTCCTTGGTAAGAAATCTGAAGAACTTAATGTTCCTCCCATTTTGAAAGCCAAAAGCTTATTTGGTGCTGGTCCTTGTAATTCAAAATCAAAAGCTCAGCATTTAAATAGTCCTAGAACTACTTTTAGTTATAGGAAATGTTATTACTGTGGACTCACTGATCATATTGCTAGTAAGTTTCCATCAGCCACCAAAGCTGAAAAGATAGCTAAGGTGAAGATTGCCCCCAAGGCAAAGAAGACCACTGAGGTTAAGAAAATAACCAAAGTGAAGACTGACAAAGCTGAATCTTCAAATGCTGCGAATATTGCTGAACCTTCCATTCCAACTACTTCCACTGACAAACGCGTACACATGGTTAAGTGGGTTCCCAAGAAAACTGATCTTCCTTTGTGATGCAGGTTAAGAAGGGTATCTGGTATCTCGATAGCGGATGCTCTAGACACATGACTGGAAAGAAAAGCCTGCTCGCTGAATACAAGGAAGAGAAGGGTCCCTCTGTGACTTTCGGTGGAAATGGAAAAGGACATACCCGAGGGTTTGGTGTACTCTCAAATGGTACAACCACCTTCAGAAGATTCGCATATGTTGAAGGGCTGAAGCATAATCTTCTAAGCATCAGTCAGCTTTGCGACAAGGATAACAAAGTAATCTTTACTAAGGAATCCTGCTTTGTCACTGACAAGAAGGAGAAGATAGCTCTCAGCGGTTATCGTTTGGAAAATGTTTATGTAATAAACATGGACTCAACAACCACTGAGAACTCCTGTTTCTTCTCAAAAGCCTCATCTGATGTCAACTGGCTATGGCATAAAAGGCTCTCTCATCTGAATTTCAAGACATTGAACACTCTTTCTTCAAAAGAGTTAGTCACTGGTCTACCTCAACACTCATACGCAAAAGAGTCTTTATGTTCCGCGTGTGAAAAAGGGAAGCAGACCAAAGCAAGCTTTAAGTCAAAGCAAGTTTCCTCAGTGTCATCTCCTCTACAACTACTCCATATGGATTTGTTTGGCCCTGTTAACAAACAATCCATCGCTGGAAAGAAATATACACTGGTCATAGTTGATGAATTCTCTCGTTATACATGGGTTATGTTTCTCCGTTCCAAGAGTGACACCCCTGAAGAACTCATCACCTTTGTTCGGAAGATGGAAACCCTGAACAATTTGACCGTTCGCTCAATAAGGAGTGATCATGGGACTGAATTCAAAAACAGTTCTCTTGATTCCTTCTTTGAGAGTAAGGGTATTTCTTACAACTTTTCTTCAGTGAGAACACCGCAACAAAGTGGAGTCGCTGAAAGAAGAAATAGAACAATTATTGAAGCTGCACGTTCAATGCTCAGCGATTCTCACCTGCCTACTCAGTTTTGGGCAGAAGCCGTCAACACCGCTTGTTTTACGCAAAACAGGTCGCTGATAATCAAAAGATTCAATAAAACAGCCTATGAACTTTTTCATGAGAGAAAGCCTTCAATCAGCTTTCTTCACATCTTTGGATGTCAGTGTTTCATACTGAACAACAGAGATGCCCATGGAAAGTTTGATCCTAAGGCTGATGATGGAATCTTTCTTGGATACTCCTCAGTTTCCAAAGCCTTCAGAGTCTTCAATCGAAGAAGACAAACTGTTGAAGAAACAATTCACGTCACGTTTGACGAATCCCGTTCAGCGAACTCTAAACCGAAGGCTGACACTGAAGAACTGAATCAATGGATGTTTTCTCATCTTGGTGATTCAGAAGATATTCCCACTCCTCGTGCTCACACAGTTGAAGATGATGGTCCTACTATCATTCCAAATATGCAGAATAGTGAAGCTGAAACATCATGGGTCTCAGCTGTTCCCATAAACACTATACCTGTTTCTGAACCCAATGTCTCAAACATTCCATCTACTTCTCAGCAATCAGTGAATATAATGACAACTACATCCATTCATCTCTTGGCTGATACTCCAGACGTCGCTGAAGCCTCATCTTCAGCTCCTCCAGTTCAGGTTGAGTCAGCGTCTCATGCTCCGGCTCAGCGATGGACTATAAATCACCCAATTGATCAAATTCTTGGTGATCCAAACGCTGGTATTCAGACTCGACGAAGTGCAGGTAATATTTGTTTATTTGTTAATTTTATTTCACTAACTGAACCAAAGAAAGTAGATGATGCCCTCACAGATCCAAACTGGGTCAGCGCCATGCAAGAAGAGCTGACTGAATTCGAAAGAAACAAAGTTTCGAAACTTGTTCGAAGACCAATTGACAAAACAGTGATAGGCACTAAATGGGTCTATCGATACAAGTTGGACGAACATGGAACTGTAACCCGCAACAAGGCTCGTCTTGTTGCTCAGGGATACAGACAAGAGGAAGGCATAGATTATGACGAAACATTTTCTCCAGTAGCAAGATTAGAATCTATTCGTCTATTCTTAGCATACGCTGTACACAAAGACTTCAAAGTATATCAGATGGATGTTAAATCAGCGTTTCTAAATGGAAAGCTGAATGAAGAAGTCTATGTGGAACAACCTCCAGGATTCTCAGATCCTAAGCATCCAGGTTATATTTATAAACTGGATAAGGCACTTTATGGCTTAAAGCAAGCTCCACGTGCATGGTATGACACTCTTTCTACTTATCTCCATATTGAAAAAATTTAGCGAGGTAAAATCGAAAAAACTCTATTTTTCAGGAAAGTAAAAGGTCATATCATTCTTGTTCAAATATATGTTGATGATATTATATGGCTCTACTAACCCTAATCTTTGTACTCGCTTCGCTGATAGAATGAAAGATGAGTATAAGATGAGCATGATGGGTGAACTAACATATTTCCTTGGTCTTCAGATAAAGCAAAATGAAAAGGGAACTTTCATTAATCAGGGAAAGTATGTTAAAGATATGCTGAAGAAATTCGACTTAACTGAAAGTTCAGCTATGAAAACCCCTATGGAACCACCGTTGACACTTGATAAGGATACTAAGGGTATTCCTGTTAATGTCACTATGTACCGTGGGATGATCGGCTCTCTTTTGTATCTTACAGCTAGCCGACCCGATATTATGTTTGCAACATGCTTGTGTTCACGATATCAAGCTGAACCTAAGATATCTCATATGAAAGCTGTAAAGCGAATTTTTTGATATCTTAAGGGTACAGCGAATCTAGGTCTTTGGTATCCCAAAGACTCAGGATTCGATCTAATCGCCTATTCAGATAGTGATTTTGCAGGTTGCAGAATGGATAGGAAAAGCACCACAGGAGGATGTCAGCTCCTGGGTGGAAAGCTGGTAAGTTGGACAAGTAAAAAGCAAAACTCAGTGTCCACATCTACAGCTGAAGCTGAGTATGTAGCCGCTGGAAGCTGCTGTTCTCAGGTCTTGTGGATGAGAAATCAACTACTGGACTATGACCTTCAGCTCTCAAATATTCCTATCTATTGCGACAGCACAAGTGCCATCGCTATAGCCAATAATCCAGTTCTACACTCAAAGACAAAACACATCGAAATCAGGTATCATTTTATCAGAGATCATGTGATGAATGGTGATATAGAACTTCACTTTATCCCAACTGATTATCAGTTAGCTGATCTGTTCACCAAACCTCTTGATGAGACAAGATTCAACTTTCTCATCAGCGAGCTTGGAATGCTGAACTTTGAAGAGTAAAATCTTCAGCGGTTCACATTTTGATCAGCGATACGATTATACATCTTGTATAGCCCTCGGGATAAAATCAACTTGTATAACCTATTCTATCATCTTCTCTCTGAATAAACTTGATTCGCTGATATCAAGGTATGTTTTTTTTCTCTTTCTGACAATCGCATGTAAATGCAAGATTTCAAAATAAATTACATCGCTGAATATCTCTTCTTTATCAGCGATACTTTGAAATTTCTAAAAACCTTCACTGATATTTCTAAATTCAGTGCTTCATGTTTTCAAAAGTGTCCCTGAGTTTTCAAAACCTCGGAGACAACCAAGAATATGAAAGGACAGTTGTGACGTCATTGCAACGGATAAGCCCTGGCACGTTCTTCTTTCTGACACACGTTTGCACGTTTCGTTTACTCGCCAATCAAATGCAAACACGTGTCCGTGTCATGATGAACAAATTCTTCGTTTATATTCTCTTTTACGTGAACTTCTCCTCCAAGCAAAGAAAGGATTCACTGTTGCATTTTGCTCTCGATTTTTCAAGAACAACTGTTCATCTTCTTCAAACATCAAAGGTTAATATGTTCTTATTTTTTTACCAAATGCAAATAACTTGTTTCTGATCTTCTCATTGTTTTAACAAGATCAAACAAAAGAACTTCTTAAAAATGAAATCATTTTCTTTCATGGTTTTATGAACACAACCATTTCATGGTTGTTCTTCAAGTTTAAATGAAAAAATCTTAAACTTGTTCTTCATTCGTTTTTCCAGAATCCCAATCTTCAAAGGAAACTGGAAAACAAGATTTTTATTGGGTTTGAAGTTCGTTTTTTTTTAAAAAAAACAAGAAAAATCCTAATCTTCATTAAGACAATTTTTGTCTGAATGAAATGGACAAAATTCGAACCATCTTATTGGAAAACCCTTTCCTCTTTAAGATTATTCTTATTTGTTAATCTTTGGTTGAACTGATAATACAGAAAATGGCATCTTCTGACATTCCCAAGAACACCAACGCTGAAAACACTACTGCTGATGATACTGCTGAGGAAATGGAAATCCTCAAGGCTCCTCAGGTCAAGTTCTCTCTTGACAAGCTGGATTGGACTAAGGTAAACAACCTTTATGCGCTTCTCGAGTTTTCTCCTCGAAAGCAAGTCACACATCTAGATGATGCTGTGAAATTCCTCAAGAATTGTTGCATCTCCACAGCCCTGACCATAACCCCTCACGCACATCAGCTTTTGTTATCACAATTCTGGTACTCTGCTAGACACTCTCAGTTACCATCAGCCAAATACCCCTCCAAAACAATTGACTGCATCCTCTGCGATATCGAATATGGCACCATGAAGATCACCCCTGCCATCATTCGCAAAGCCCTCATCCTTCCCATCGTAACCAAAGAAAAACCCTTCGTTCCCCTCCCTGACCCCAAGAAAAACTCAGACAGGGAAGCCATCAGTGCATTCTTTGATGCAATGGGCTATGTATGGGAAACTGGAAGGGATATGAAGCCCGAGAAGAAGCTGACCATTATCAAGAAAACAAAAATGCCCAGCGAGATGAATTTCATCTTCGCCCATGTGATCAGCTGCATGACTGCCAAGAGCGGCTCCTCTGACCAAGCCGCTAAACCTCAGCAAGCAATGGGATATGCATTGCTGAAAGGTCTACATATAGACTGGGCATCGATCATCTATGATGACCTGGTACTCAGAGTGGACACCGTCGCTGACAGACCTACATGGGTTCCATATCCTCGGTTCATCAGCGCCATATTCCAAAAAGGTCTGAAGGACAGCTATCCTCAAGAGGGTGACCTGAAGCTTTCTCAGGTTGGCCCTAAGATACTCGACTTCAAACCAGTGGCGAATGAGGTACGTCTTTCTACACTCTTAACTCTTCTAAATCTCTCTACTTCTTCTACTTCTACAGCTCCTTCAGTGGACAAACCCACCGCTGATACCCCAGCTGCAACCTCCATTCCTCTTAAAAGGAAACATTCTGACACCCTACTTGGTTCCAAAAGAACTAAGAAACCCAAGGAGCAATCCAAGCAATCTCCTGCTAAAGTCTCCTCAGCTCCTCCTGTTGAGCTGAAGGAAAGTTCAGTGGTACGCTCTGCCACACCTGAACAAGCCACCCACTCTATCCCGACTTCAGCGTCTCCAAACGCTGAGGTTACAAACTTGGAAACTACCCAACCTCCCTCAGTCTCTCAAAAGACTGATGAAGTGATTCTCAGCGATTCCAACGCTGAACTCAGTAACCAACCTGCATTCTTATCCTTCACTTATCCCTCCACTCATTTGGACACAACTCCAGTTATCACTGAAGCACCTGTCATTCCTCCAGAAGCTAAAGAAAATACTCTTCAAGGAGTGATGGGCATAGGACCTGCAGAACTGACCATACGTCCACGTACTCTCGCTGACGATATGGAACTTTACTCAGGAACCCGTGATTTTGATGAATTCACTAATCCTCCTGCAGGTACTCACCAACCCTATACACTGTTACTAAACCCCAAACTTCTGAGCTTTCCTCTGTTCATAAGTTTTTATATGTTACAGGTCCTAATTTGGGAGACATCAACGCGTCTCTGAAGACTGTAGAGACAAAGCTGACAGGTCTCACGTCTACTCTTTCTCGCAACTCTTCAGCGGTAAAAATCGCTGGAGAAAATCTTACAAAGCTTAAAAGAAAAGAATGCCTCCAAAGCTGATGTGGAGAGGTTGATAAATCACTCGGTGATTTTGCCAAAGTTCTAGCTGACATCTACACAGACTACCTCGACATCAAGAAATCAGTTGACACCATGTCCAGCGAAGTCACAACGCTGAAGACATCGGTTGACACACTCGAAGGTGATATGTCTGCTGTAAAGGCTGATGTCAGTTCAGTAAAAACTGATATGAGTTCTGTGAAGATTGATGTCAACACGATGAAGAATGACATCTCTTCTATTCAGAACTTGTTGCAGCAGATCCTGACCAACACAACCGCCCCTGCACCTGCCCCTGCTCCTGCACCTGAGCATTTTACTCCGGCAGATCGTGCTGAACTCGTCAAAATCAATCCTGGTATTTCTGTTCTTCAAACCAGATTATCAACGATTGAGACTTATGTGGGGGTCCCTGGCCAAGAAGACAGGGAGAAAACCACGGCTGCTGAATCATCTCATTCCTCCCCCAGTCATCATGAAAAAGAGGGGGAGAAGAGCGTTGAAGACCCTTCCAAGAGCGCTGAAGACCTTTCCCATGATGAATCTATCAGGGGAGAGAAGAATGAAAACCTCACCTTCACTGAAGAGGGTGAGAAGACTATTGAAGCTGAAGCAGTCGCTGGACCTCAGGGAGATGAACACCCTGAGGGAACCGAGAAGCTCGCCTCTGTATCTAAGGGGGAGCAACTCGAAGAAGAAGCTGAAGAAACTGAGTCTGAAGCTGAAGATGAAGAAGCCATCGACGTGTCTGATGCTGAACCATCCTCTTCTCCAAAGAATGATGATGACGAAGATGACGATGATGATGATTCTTTTATCGTCAAGCCTGCTCAGAGAACTAAAGCTCTTAAAGGGATTCTGATAAATGAACCTTCAGGGGAGCGGACAAAGACAAAGCCATCAGCATCTGAAGCTGACAGAGGCAAAGGAAAAGGTGTCGCTGAAGATGAAAATCTGATGATCTTGCTTAACAAGCCAGTTTGTCAGGTACATTAATCTTACACAGCATCCCTCCTCTATACACTTTATCAGTTCTCTACCTCCGCAAACCTCTATACAGAATCCCATTCTTTCCATCTCTGTTCTACCCATGTTCTTACTTGTAAGATCGTTGCGTTTCATCTAGTCCTCTCCCCTGTTTGAGGATATCGCTGAAGTTCCTACAGCTGCGACTTCATCAACAATAATCTCAGCTCCCAACGCTGAAGAAATAATCCCAGTCTTAGATTTAATCTCTGAGACTGATGAACCTGAAGAACAGATGCTCTCTCACAAAAACAGACCTTCCTTGGCTCCTCAAAAGCTAAGTGAAGAGGATCAAGAAAAGAGAGATGCAATGATCAAGAGACTCGAAGATCAGCGAATCATTCTGAAGCGTGATCAACTTCCTTCCGTTCCTCCCAAGTTCAGAGTTTCCCAAAAGGAATACAAGGAACACCTCAGAGCTGAACGCTTAATCGCTGAAAGAAAGGAAACTGAAGAAAAAGATAGAGAAAACGCCATCAAGCTTACTCAACGATCAATAAAAGACCCCAAGCTGAAAAGAGTTCCCATTGATGTTCAACGTCAGCTATGGGATGATGCTCAAAAGATCGTTAGAGAAAAGACTAAGGTCTCTGACATGACTTTGGAATGGGCTAAACAAATGCTGACCTATCGATCTAGACTATCCAAAATCATCAAAGTAAACATCAGAGGAAGACTGTACGCCGACGTTCCTGTTGTTGAAGTGGATGTCTACAGAGAAGACAAGACCAAGCAAACTTTCTATGTTGCTACCTTAGAAAAGTTTGGTCTCTCTGAATGGTTAGAAACGAAATTAGCCATTCAGGGATCGCGCTCAAAGTTCAAAAGCCATGTCGAGAAGATCTTAAACAAACAGATCGACCTGCTTTCCTCTACTGTGGATATTCCTCCTCTTCCTCCTCAACAAAGAAAAGTCTCTACTAAGAAAAAGAAAGTCTCTGATTCAGGTCCTCCTATACGGAATGAAATAGGTATTGGTTTCTCTCGTGCTGAAGTTCTTGGCCCTGATGCTGATCTCTCAGCACTTGACACCTCCCTACCACCTGGAGAAACTTTCATTCCTGGCACAGTTGTAAGTGATCTATATGGTATATTCTTTCTAGACTACGATGGAAACCATCACTTTCAACGTATCTCTGAGCTCCACATCGCTCCCATCAAACAACTCAGAGATCTCTTATACTGGTGTGAATTCAGACGCGACATCAAAGCTAGACACCTGAAGCCCTTGATTTTTGAAGAAGCTCTGAAGAAAAAGAATCAAGGAGTAGATGTCCCTGATTGGATGATTGCCACATCAATGACCCTTGATGAACAACTCATTAAGGAAGAACCTTTTGATGGATAGGATCGCCTTGTAATTCCTTCTATCCCTTATCTGTCTACATCTTTTGTACTTGTAATTTTACTCGTTGTACTTGTAATTTTTCCACTTCTCTCTGTAATCTTTACACAGTTTAAAGAAAAAAATTTAGCGAATGTACTTTACTCCATCAGTACAGAAAAGATCCCAGAAAACAGTAAAAGGGACAAATATTTTATGAGTTCTTTGTATCCTTATGTTTTCATTATATAGCAATTTTCTCTGTTGCTATGTCATAATCAAATAGGGGGAGATTGTTGATCCAAACCCTCAGTGATTTGATAATGACCCTCTCTTATATACTTAGTGAAAATTGTAAGTAAACAATATGTATCAGAGTTTCACTATCGCTGATAAGTACTAAGATCTTCCAGTACCGCTGATAGGAACTCTCGCTCTTTAGATTAAACATTCAGCGAAACTGTTCACCATAATACTCTTGAGTCTGTTCAGTACTTATGGTGATCGCTGATAAGTTAGTTGCTTACTTATGATCTCTGAAGACAAGTTTCACGTCAACATAGGTTCTACGCTGAAGTCGAAGATCAGGCTCAAGAAAAAGCGACAAGTCTCCTAATGAACTGATGCGGATCAGCGAATTCTATCATTCGCTGATAAATAATGATAGATCGCTGAATCAACGAAAAGCTGATCATGAAGTCCTCTGTACAAAGTACTTTTGTCTTAACCACCCTTGCACGACTCCGTACGATATGTCAGAAAAGAACCTCCTATTGTCTGAAATCGTACAACCACTCTGATACTACACTGTTCAAACATGCGGCTACTAAGGTTGTCAACAAAGGTCAATGACATGCAACCATTCAGCTGCTGCCACGTGTAAAGTGTAAACTGCAATGCATTAAATGCATGCAGTATATAAGAAGAAGAACCCACTTCATTTTGAAGTAACTTGCTAACTCTGGACAAGTTCATCCTTCTTATCTTGAGATAGGTTATTATTAGTAATTTCCTTCTCCTTCTTAGTGCAAGAAACTTAGTGTTCCAACTTGTTTAGATTTAGGACTTATCCTTAATCTTGTTTCCGCAACAAGCTGTAAATTGTTAATGATTTATCAATAAACAATTTAGAAAAGTAAAATCTGTCTGTTTGTATTCAACCCCCCCCCCCTTCTACAAACTTGTATAGCCCTTCGGGACCAACACTTTGGCCAACAGATCGTGGAATGTATATTTTTCATTGTTTTGGTTAGATCTTTGTGGGTTCTTTTAAACCCATATTATAAGATCTTTGGATGTTGTTGTCCCTTTGAATATGTTGGGACTTCCTTATTCTTATCAAATTTCACGTTTGATATTTGGTGCAATTGATCTATCTTCTGAAAATTCCTTGATTTAATCTCAGGTTTATGGCCACTAAGTGGTCGTTTGTCGACAGAATGTTTTTGTCGAAAGACTACATCGTTCTCCAAACACATATGAGCCAACATGCTGGCTCTAACATCTTCAAAGGTTTTTGTTGGGTACTTAGTCAAATCTAAGTACAACTCTGAACTGTCGTTCAAACCTCATTTGTAGGCTTCGATAGTTGTTTGGATGTTCCAGTTAAGTCTATTAAATCAATTCATAAAAAAATCATCGTTCTTTTGTGTAATATATTACAGATCATTGGTCTGCTTTTTCGTCTTGTGACTGCTGGCAAATTGCTGGAAGAACTGATTTACTAGGTCCGAGAAGGAGTATATGGTCTTGGGTTTGAGGTTAATCAACCACTGGAGAGCTGCACCAGTAAGAGTTGCTCTAAAACTCTTACACATACAAACTTCATGGCACTATTGTGGAATAGAGGTTATCTACATTACTTACTTATACTGAGCGACATGCTCATTTGGGTCCATCACACCAAAATATTTGGTATTGAAGACACGTATATTATATTTCATACATATATCAACAAGGGTGATATGATCAGCGAATGGAGAACCATGGAAGTCGGTTGGGGGTTCATCATCGACAAGCACCGCTGCTTCAGGTAATTGGATAACAAAGACAACACCATTTCATTCTGTTCTTCTAATATCCTAAATAGTCATGCGACGGGGTCGTCGAACGACTGGATGTTGAGGGGAAAGAGGCACAAAGGGTTATGCAAAACCTGAATGTTGTATGGTAACACCCATAGTCACATGTACGTCATGATAATGTGATGATTCGGCCTCACCGTAAACATAGGCAGTTGATAAAAGAATATTAGGAACAGTAGGTATTGGTATAATGGAAGCATCATGGGTGGAGTGAATCATGAGAAAGAAGACATGAAGGGCGTTGTTGGCGGTGGAGGTGGTAAGATGGTTACCATGGGTGTTGTCGAAGGTATAGGTTCTTGTAAAGAAAACCAGGCATATGTTTCCATTTTGGTGGAAAATGAGGTTGGAGGCCTAGTTACAGATGGGTCAGCGAGTCCGACTAGTGCATTTGTGAATTGCAGCCCATTTAGAAATGACCCAGGTGCATTGGGAGGCACATTCGTGAATAGTGGCCTAATCATAAAGGATTAGTTACACCAACTAGTGTATTTGCGAATTACGGTTGAGGAAATGGGTTATGCTCATTCTATCAAGCTATTTCTAATTTTGCACTTGTAAGAACCGGGTTTATTCTTGAAATAAGTAATAAATTGGTGTGTAAGTTGTGAAGGTTGAAAAGTTTGGTGGCCTTAGTGTGAATTTGGAAATAGGGTTAAAGCCCCAAAACCCTCATTTCTATTCCTCATTTTTAGAACGGCTGAGTGTGTGAAATTAGAGTGAGGCGACATTGCTATTTTTGGAAGGAAGAGCTTGGTTTGGGAGCCTTGGAGTGTGAATCTCCATCACCATCAAGGTAATTTCTTCCTCCTAAAACTCTTAATCTCCTGAGAAACTTATGAAAGTTGTTGTTAAGTTTTGGGTGTGAAGTCGATTAAGAAATGACATCTGGTATGTTTGTTTTATCCATTTTTTTAATTAGTGTGGGAATCAATTAGAGTTGTTGGCTTAATCATTAATTAACTCGAATTCCGTCTCTAATGGTTAATGATAGGATTAATTAGAGGGGTTTTTGGTTGTGTTGTGGAGTAACTATGCGTGTTCGGGTAAGTTACCAGAAGGGTTTTTCCAAATCGGGAAGTATTCCGGATGTTTTCGGAATCCAGTAGTTGTCCGGATGGACCCTGAAGTCGGATATACCGGAAGTCGAGTAACCGGATGTTTTATCCGGAAAACCTTTGGGAAATCCGAATGGGATCCGGGAGTCTATACCAGAGAAGTGGGAATCCGGGTAAGTCCGGAATCCGGATGGGATCCGGAAGGTGTGTCCGGAAATTAGTACCGGAATCAAGAAAATCCAGATACATCCGGATTGGGTGTATTCGAAAAAGGGGAGTGGCGGAATCCGGAAGGGCATATCCAGAATCCGGGTTGTCCGTGTCCAAACTGTGTGCTGTCGGTGGTACTTTATTGAGTGCCTAGAGGATTTGTTCACTGAGTGAATTGATGAGTGCCTTATCCACTCTCGTGTGTTGGGTGCCAATGTAGATGTGGTTAGAGGATAGCGGTTTCAAGTGAGAGCATTTAGCGTGGACGCCAGGTGAGTCTTTCTAAACCGAAGTTTTGGCGATACTTGATTTATTTACTTGTTCATATATATATTGAACTGCATGTCTTTACGTGGGTTATTTACGCATGCTAAAGAGGTAATATTATGATTGATATGGGGAGTGTGTGGAATAAATGAATTAGTTCCGTAGAATTATGAAGGGTGGGTGTGTGCCCTAACACGATGTCTCAAGTGTGTACGTGACCAAAGCGTGGAACATCAGCATACGTGTGTTTCTTTAAACTGATAAGGGCGTAATTGTTCGTTATTTCATTTAAACTCTCTTTAATTGATATGTGTGGTGCGAGGGTGTTATTATTAGCTTCAATCTTCCTAATCATAGAAGTATTTGAAAGTAGTGAAAAATAGGCCAAGTGAAGAAAGCCTCTTACAGAGGCTCTGCCGTTTCCGAAGGATCAAGGTCAAGAAGCTACAGAAGTTACAGAGGAGATCATAGAACCTCTGTGATACGCACAAAGAAGACCAGACTCGGAACCCGGTGAAGACTGCTCTACAGAAGACCAGACCCAGAATCTCTGTAATCCTTTGTAGAGCCTCTGTGGTTCAAACTAAAGACTTGGAAGATATTTATAAAATATCTTCCTACTGTTACTAGATCCGTCCATCAACTTGAATGGAAGTGTGTCTCCTGTCAAACCTCAACACGTGTCAAGCTCTAAGTGGATTGAATAGGGCTTAGTACAACATAGACGTCTGCTCCATTAAATGCAAAACAGCACGAACAACTGCTCACACCATCCGTTCTACTGTTCATGCCGTCGGAAGAACAGTAGCTCATACTTTATGGTCTTCTAGAGTAGTATAAAAGGAAGACTCGTGTTGAGTTCTTCCTAAGTGAAATTAATCAAGAAAAAAAACACAAGAATCTGAGTTTCATGCTTATGCTTTATATCGTCAAATCTGTTTAAACTTTACACCAAAACAGTTCTTAATCTATTCTTGGTGTTCTTTGATATATATCGAAATACAGTAAAACTTTGAGATAAACACTTATTCTTAAACTACTGTTTCTTTATATTGTGTTCTAAATCTATCAAACATATCTGTTAGTTCATCAAATACGCTTCCACATCAAACATAAATTCGAACTAATAGATCTGACAATCTTGTATAAGCAAAACGGGAACCAACAATTGGTATCAGAGCCAACCTTGATTTTCAATATCAAGTGATCCTCTTTGTTACAAGATTGGTGATAGACATCATTCCTTTTTAACCTATTCCTCATTTCTAGGTTAAAACTCCATTAAAGTGTACTCTGGGAACTGTTCAAACCCAGAAAACTTTCCAGATCATCAGACTCATACTCTTTAATCATACTATCTTTTCAGAACCTTTACAATGACAAATACAAATAACTTCTTTACTGCTGGTTCACTCACCAAGCCTCCTACTCTCCTTCGAGATGAGTATCCTCAATGGAAAATAAGAATGGTCCATTTCTTTGAGGGTACTGAAAAAAATCTAGTACAATATCTTTACAACCTTCCTCCTGTTCCCATGATAGTTGTACCACGAGTACCAGCTACTGCTGAATCTCCTGAAATCCCTGAACATCAAAAACCGAAGCCAAAAGAAGAATTGTCAAATGAAGATAAGGCAGAAGATGAAGTTGCACAGAAAACAAAAAGAATATTGATAATGGTTATCCCCAACGAACTTTTTCAATCCTTAGATGCATGCGAAATTGCACACGATCTTTGGAAAGAATTAGAAAGACAGCTGGAAGGGGGTGCTAAAACGCATAAGAACCGAAGGGCACAGTACATAAATGAATATCATGCATTCAGAGCCTCTGCAACAGAATCTCTGCAAACGACGTACGACAGGTTCAACTCTCTCATAAACAAATGTAGAAAGTCTGGCATTCACAGAACCTCAGAAGAAAATAATGTCATGTTTCTAAAAAGCCTGAATGATGAATGGCTCCAGCTGTCTATGTCCTTACAAACAAACCAAGATCTAGACTCCTGGACTCTCTCTGGTCTCTATGGAACACTAGCCGCACAAGAGCCTCAAATAGCACAGGCTAAAATACTAACCATTGCACCATATGCATTGGTTAGTAAATCTACAGAGGCTGCAGAGAGACCAAGAAATGAGAGAGCAACAGAGGAGAAGAAAAAGGAAAAGAAGAAAATAGTGATGGTTGATAGCGAAGAAGACGAGCTGATAGAAGAAGAGATAACTCTTGCGTCATTAGCTAAATCCTTAGCTCTATTGACAAGAGATTTCAGAGGAAACCAAAGAGGTTCAGGAAATGATCGATATGGCAGAGACAACCAAGGTGACAGCAGAGATAACGGAAGAAGAGAAGAATCAAGTGACCGACAGAGGTCAAATGATAGAAGTGACCGACAGAGGTCAAGCGACAGAAACTACAGAAGTAGTAACCGATAGAGGTCAGATGACAAGGTGAGCCACACACAACAAGAATGTTACAAATGTGGCAAGCCTGGTCATTACGCAAACGAATGCCGATCGGAGAAAGGTGGAGACCGACAAAAGTCCGACGATCGTGCTGGAAACACTTCCCAAGGTTGTTTCAACTGCGGGAAGCCAGGCCATTTCGCAAATGAGTGCAGAAGCAGACCAAATCGCCCACAGAAGGACTCAGCTTTTTACAAAAAGAAGGTTGAGTATTATGCACAAAAATCTCTAATGGCGAACAAAGGGCATTCTGAGGCGAACAAAGAGGACTTCGAGTCAGACTCTACCTCTGACGAAGAATACACAACCAATGCCCTGTTCTGTGGCATGGCAGAAATCGACTCCGCCACTAAGGTATCCACTTCAAACTCTACCTCTTGTACTAATTCTGTAGATGGTGATTCACTTAAACTTATTGAACTGATTGAACTAAAAGAATTAAATGTAGGCATTCATAAAAGACTCACCTTTAATGAGAGAGAAGTACGGCTTCTCACTCAAGAAAAAGCCAAATTTTTTGAAGAAAAGGAGAGAATAGAAAAGAATTGGAACAAAAATCTAGATCCTTTAAAAAACAAATTTCTGAATTAACCTCTGAGTTAAAAATCAAAACAAAAGAACTTTCAGTTTCCAGAAGTGAAACTACTGACATAAGAGCTCTCAAGGAATACTTTCAAAGAGATAGAGAGGTACTTTGGCAAGATCTACTCAGAAGAGAAGTTTTACTCAAAAACTATAAAGATGCACAGAAGGTTTATGAAAAAGTAAACTCACAAATAGGAAGACGAGGTATAGGGTACGATGATATTACCCTAGGTGTTGAAGGCAAAAGAATTAAACCTCTGTCTTCTCTGTTTGTGTTGGGAAAAACAAACAAACCAGATTTTCCAAACTTACTCTCTGTAAGTAAAAGGGGTAAAATCTATGTGGAACCTCACTTAAGGAAACATACGAAGATGATCAATGTGTGGTTTGAAAACACAGATTCATCATCTTCAACCTCTGTCAATAGAGGAATCAAACCAAAGAAATATCTGAAAACGCAAGATCAGATTGGTATCTTTAAGTTTGGTAAACCTCTGTTGAGCTTGATATGTTAAAGAAGACCTCTGTAGATCCTAAAAGTTCAAAATTTTCAAAACCTTTAAGGCAAATTAATGAAAATCCCACTTGGAAACAAAAGGGAAAATGGCCTAAAGTTAACAAATCTTTTTCCTCTGTGACAGTGAAGAAAGATGTTCACCACAGAAGAGACTCACAGAAGGCAAGAACTAAACAAAGCTTTTGCAATCAACATTCTAGTACTCATAGATCTTCTTGTAATAGGAAATCTAATGTTAAGAAAGAACGTAATGGCTCTGTGGCTCAGTTCAATGAATTCAATGAAAAGTTCAAGCAAATCACGTCTCATATTCAATACTGTCATTGCTTTGATCTTATGTTCAGATTAAATAATCACTTCTCTAGTCAAGATTGTTTACTTTCTACCCAAATTCAAAAGTCAAAACCCACAAAGAAACAATCTGATTCTTCTACAAAAGAAAAAATGTATTTCAAGAATGCTAAGGCAAACTTGAAAAATTCTAACAATATTGGACCCATGTGGATATGGGTACCTAAATCTCAATGATTGTCTTGCAGAAGCGGTCTGTGCCTATCTGGTATCTAGACTCCGAATTCTCGAGGTACATGACTGGCGACAAAAGTTCACTATCCATGTACAAAGAAACACTCGATGGTGGATCTGTAACTTTTGGAGACAACAAGAAGGGACACATCAAAGGCTATGGAGTCATAAAGAAGAAAGACGTTTCTGTATACAAAGTTGCATATGTGGATGGCCTTAAACACAACCTACTGAGTGTAAGCCAACTTTGTGATACAGGATTCAATATGTTATTCAAAAGAACATTCTGCTCTCTGCAAAGTGAATACACAGGAATGGAACTTCTGCGAGCCGAAAGAAGAGGTGATCTGTATCTAATGAATTTCAGTTCCAAGAACAAGGACAAAGTTTGCCTTGTAGCCTGCAAAAGTGAGGAAGCCTGGTTATGGCATAACAGGTTCTGTCACTTGAACTTTCACACCTTGGATAAACTGGTCAAACTTGATCTAGTTAAAGGTTTGCCTAATGTTAAATTCAATGGAGATTATTTATGTTCTACCTGTGAGATGGGAAAATTCAGAAGAACTTCCCACAAAGGCAAAACAGATGTGTCTTGCACTAGGCCTCTGTACATGCTTCATGTCGACCTCTGCGGTCCAATTGCCATACAGAGCCTAGGTGGCAAGAAATACATACTTGTCTTAGTTGATGAGTATTCGCGTTTCACATGGGTTGAATTTGTCCGAAAGAAATTAGATGTTCCAATCATCTTGATAAATCTAATGAAAAGAATCCAAGTTCTTTATGAAAGCAGAATACAGAAGTTAAGAAGTGACAATGGCACAGAATTTAAAAACTCTGTCATTGAAGCCTATCTTTCTACAGAAGGAATATCACAGAACTTCTCTGCCGCACGCACTCCACAGCAGAATGGCGTAGTCGAAAGAAAGAATCGAACGCTCGTGGAGGCCGCAAGAACTATGCTATCAGCATGCGGATTAACGATGAACTTTTGGGCAGAAGCGATTTCTACCGCTTGTTACACACAGAATCGGTCAACCATTATGGAAAGACACATCAAGACTCCTTCTGAACTGATCAACAAAAGGCAGCCAAACATCAAGTTTTTCCATGTATTTGGATGTAAATGTTTTGTCTTAAACGACAGAGATTCCAGAGGAAAATTTGAGGTAAAAGCAGACGAAGGAAAATTCATTGGATACTCTGCCACTTCCAAAGCCTACAGAGTATTCCTTACAAAAATTCGCAAGATCGTAGAAAGCATCAATGTTTCTTTTGATGATTCATTCCAAAGGACTTCTAAACAAATCAGTTCAGAACTCGGACTTAAAGGGGAATCCTCTGGCATCTCACAAGCAAAAGAAGACTTAAATCTTCTATTTTTAGAGATGTTCCACGACGACATTAATCCTTCTGTTGGAACCATCAGAGCTTCTGTAAAACCATCTTCTGTCGATCAAAATCCCACAGGTATGACTCTAACGGGTCCAAATAATGCTTCATCTTCTTCTATAAATGCTACAGATACAAATACCGAAGAAGAGACTGCAGAAGATGAAACACCAAGGAAAACGACTACAGAAGCTGCTGAAGAACAAACTCCACAATCCACAGAGGAACCAATTACAAAGGAAATAGAGGACCAAGTCTATACGTCCTCAGAGGAACAAACTCCATCACCACTCATACCAATCATTCCATAAACTGTAGGATCAACTACAAAGCCACGCTCTACGACAGAGGCTCCACCAGAAGAAGTAGAACAACAAGAAGCCTCTGAAGAACTAGTAGATGACATTGGTGACCATCTTCCACGCACAACTAAGTGGACAAAAAGCCATCCTCTGAGCCAGATAATTGGAGAACCTTCTGACACGGTAAAAACAAAGTCTGCCACTGCTAATTTCTGTTTCTTTACAAACTTTATTAGTGTGATAGAGCCAAAGAAGATTTCTGAAGCCCTTGATGACCCAAATTGGGTAGACGCCATGCAAGATGAGCTTCTGCAGTTTGAACGCAACAAAGTCTGGACTCTAGTACCTCTGCCACGGGGGAAACAGGCCATTGGGACTAAATGGGTCTACAGAAATAAGAAGGATGAAGATGGGGTGGTCATCAGAAACAAAGCACGTTTAGTGGCCAAGGGATATAGACAAGAAGAGGGCATAGACTACGATGAGACTTTTGCCCCTGTCGTACGGCTCGAAGCAATAAGAATATTCTTATCCTTCGCAGCCCACAGAGGTTTTAAAGTCTATCAGATGGACGTAAAATCAGCTTTTCTCAACGGTGAAATCCAAGAAGAGGTTTACGTAAATCAGCCACCAGATTTTGAAAGCTCAAAGTTCCCAAGGCATGTATACTACCTTGAAAAAGCTCTGTACGGACTGAAACAGGCTCCAAGAGCATGGTACGAACGACTTTCTACTTTTCTTCTAGTCAATGGCTACGACAGAGGTACAACAGATACAACCTTATTCTATAAACGTAAAAACAGTGAAATAATGCTTGTACAAATCTATGTGGACGACATAATTTTTTGGGTCTACTAATGCAGAAGAGTGCAAAAGTTTTGAAAAACTCATGCAGAGTGAGTTTGAAATGAGTATGATGGGAGAATTAACATTCTTCCTCGGACTCCAAGTCAAACAATCATCAGAGGGAATTTTTATAAATCAGGCTAAATATGTCTCTGACATTCTTTCCAAATATAGCCTCTCTGATTCCTCTATCATGAAAACTCCAATGGCCACTGGAAATAAGTTATTCTTAGATCCAGATGGCATCTCTGTAGAATGCACTCTTTACAGAGGCATGATTGGATCTCTGTTATACTTAACTGCAAGCAGACCTGACATTATGCATGCCACATGTCTTTGTGCACGTTATCAAGCTAATCCTAAGAAATCACATTATGATGCTGTTAAGAGAATCTTTAGATACCTAAAGGGGACCAGAAATCTTGGTCTCTGATATCCACAGATCTCTGGCTTCTGTCTTAAAGCTTATACAGATTCAGACTATGGAGGATGCATGCTCGACAGAAAGAGTACCTCTGGGAGTTGTCAATTCCTACGTGGTAAGCTACTCAGTTGGACCTCCAAAAAGCAGAACTGTGTGTCAACATCTACGGCAGAAGCTGAATACGTTGCTGCTGCTAGCTGTTGTTCTCAGGTTCTGTGGATGAAGACTCAGCTAAAAGACTACGGCCACACTCTATTCAAAATACCCATCTTCTGTGATTCCAAAAGTGCCATTGCCATCTCTGCCAATCCTGTGCAACATTCCAAAACCAAGCATATCGATATAAGGTACCACTTCTTGAAACATCATGTTGAACACGGTACTATCGAGATGCATTTCGTGCCCACAGAATACCAACTTGCGGACTTATTCACCAAAGCCTTAGACGAGAAAATATTCAATTTCTTGGTGGGTAAGTTAGGAATGATTAATATGACATAAAAATCCTCTGTAGAGTATAACTTTATCTTCTATGAATAAATATATATTTTTACTACTTTATTTAAATGCTTTGATTGATTTATTTCTGTATGTAAATTCTCAATCTTAAATAGTTCTTGAAATCACAGAGCTTCTGTAGGTCTGCTCAGAACCTCTGACGACCACCACAGAACCTCTGGTAAAAATGACCTATGTACTATGCAAAACTTATCCTATTTTGATCCAAGCATAGGTCAAGGGGGAGCAGAAGGAAATAACTTGATCTACAGAGATGGTTAGATCAAGGGGGAGAAAAAGGAACCTTGAAATGATATACAGAGGTTAATCTTTCAAGGGGGAGCCAAAGAAAAGTGTCAAATAAATCCATATTGACAGAAGTCAAACATCACTGCCGAGAAAAGAAGAACCAAAAGGTACGTCTCTCGTACAAAAAGTTTTTGAAAACAGTTTTCTGGGACACAAATTGTCAAATACGTCCTAAATATACTGTGGATAACATTTCAAAAATCAAAAGATCAAAAAGGTTCATAAAATTTGAGTTATGAGAAATTTGAGGTCATAGAGCCTCTACTGAGCTCAACAGAGGTTCTGCCAGAAATATGCTCTGTGATCGCAAATTTAACCTCTATCGATCTTTTGGAATGTTATCTCGGAAACCAAACACACACACCATGACCTTCTCGAAAAAAAACTTTTTCCATAACAGTTTTATCGGACACCAACTTTCAAATATGTCCGAAAAACGTTTCTTAGTACAAATCAAAACTTGGATGATCAAAATCGTTGATAGATTTTTAGTTATGAGAAATTTTCTTTCATAGAGCTTCTGCTTGCCCTGACAAACTTTGAAGTGCTGACAAAGTTTCTAGAATGTTTACCTGAAAGCTGGGACAGTTATTCTATGTGTCTCAAGCTGTCAAAAGATCTAAGATCAATGACCCTTGCTACCTTATATGGCACGATGCTGAATCATGAGCAATCAAGCCATCTTAAGAAGAATCTTATAAAAGATTCCAAAAGCACCCCTGTTGCTTTAATCTCAGAGGAACCTTCTACTCAGCGACCCTCAGTCACTATTACTGAGTTAGAGAGTAACTCTGAAAGGTCATCAGATTCTGACTCTTCAGATGATGATGAATCTTTGGCACTCCTAACTAAAAAGTTCAGGAGATTCGCCAAAAATAAAATGTTCAGAAAGAACAAACCTCTTTCAATAACTGATAAGCCAAGATCATCAGTTACTGTTGATAAGGCTACTGCTACTTGTTTTAACTGCGAAAAGATTGGACATTTCGCTAACGAGTGCAAGTCTAAGAAAGTATCGAGAAACTCAGCGTTTCCCAAGAAATCCTTTATTCCCAGGAATAAAGATGACAAATATTCTAAGCTGAAAGAAAAATATGCAAAGCTGAAAAGCTTCAAGAAGAAAGGCAAAGGCCTGATGGTTTACGATTGGGCTGCTTCTGAAGAAGAAGAATCATCATCTGATTCTGAGGATGATGAAGCCAATCTCTGTCTTATGGCAAAGATTGAAGATGAGGAAGAAAGTTCAGACATTCCCTCTACTTCAACATCTGCAATTCAGGTATCACCATCCTTCTTTACAAATATTGCAAATATTGATGAAGCTGATAGTCTCCGCAAAATCGATCTCTTGACTAGAAGTTTATATGAAGCCATGAATGGCAAAACAATAGTTGAAAACCAAAACCTTGATCTCGCTGAACAGCTTAAAAACTGTCACCTTCAAATAGAAAAGCTTTCTAAAATTGAAGAAGATTTTAAAGATCAAGTGCATTTAAATCAGCTAGTCAAAATCGAACGAGCAGAAGCTATCGCTGCTTTGAAAGCTAAAAAAGCTACTGTTGAATGGTGGTGTAACTCTTCAACAAAGATCACTGAGATAATTAAGTCTCAGATACCCCTGAGTGATAAACGTGGTCTTGGTTACAAATATGAAACTAAAGAACCAACCACTGATCGTTCCATGCTCTTATTTGGAACTTTCGTATCCTCAGTCGCTGACACTTCATCTTCTCAGTGTTCGTCCTCTAGACCGCCTATCCCTGAGGAAATCTCTGCCTCTTCAAAAGGTAAAGAGAAAATGGTTTATCCAAAACCTACCTCTGTCTTTAAAGATAAAGGTAAAGGAATTGCGTTGAACCAAAATCCTCATAAGGGTACTTTAGTACCAAAGCTGAATGCTTCTAAAGCCTTAGTGATTTATTCCTCTGGATCAAGGAATCAGATCTCTGGATCTACTCAGCGTGGGTCTATTCAGCGATCTACTCCTAGACTCAGAGTGGATGTCCTTGGTAAGAAATCTGAAGAACTTAATGTTCCTCCCATTTTGAAAGCCAAAAGCTTATTTGGTGCTGGTCCTTGTAATTCAAAATCAAAAGCTCAGCATTTAAATAGTCCTAGAACTACTTTTAGTTATAGGAAATGTTATTACTGTGGACTCACTGATCATATTGCTAGTAAGTTTCCATCAGCCACCAAAGCTGAAAAGATAGCTAAGGTGAAGATTGCCCCCAAGGCAAAGAAGACCACTGAGGTTAAGAAAATAACCAAAGTGAAGACTGACAAAGCTGAATCTTCAAATGCTGCGAATATTGCTGAACCTTCCATTCCAACTACTTCCACTGACAAACGCGTACACATGGTTAAGTGGGTTCCCAAGAAAACTGATCTTCCTTTGTGATGCAGGTTAAGAAGGGTATCTGGTATCTCGATAGCGGATGCTCTAGACACATGACTGGAAAGAAAAGCCTGCTCGCTGAATACAAGGAAGAGAAGGGTCCCTCTGTGACTTTCGGTGGAAATGGAAAAGGACATACCCGAGGGTTTGGTGTACTCTCAAATGGTACAACCACCTTCAGAAGATTCGCATATGTTGAAGGGCTGAAGCATAATCTTCTAAGCATCAGTCAGCTTTGCGACAAGGATAACAAAGTAATCTTTACTAAGGAATCCTGCTTTGTCACTGACAAGAAGGAGAAGATAGCTCTCAGCGGTTATCGTTTGGAAAATGTTTATGTAATAAACATGGACTCAACAACCACTGAGAACTCCTGTTTCTTCTCAAAAGCCTCATCTGATGTCAACTGGCTATGGCATAAAAGGCTCTCTCATCTGAATTTCAAGACATTGAACACTCTTTCTTCAAAAGAGTTAGTCACTGGTCTACCTCAACACTCATACGCAAAAGAGTCTTTATGTTCCGCGTGTGAAAAAGGGAAGCAGACCAAAGCAAGCTTTAAGTCAAAGCAAGTTTCCTCAGTGTCATCTCCTCTACAACTACTCCATATGGATTTGTTTGGCCCTGTTAACAAACAATCCATCGCTGGAAAGAAATATACACTGGTCATAGTTGATGAATTCTCTCGTTATACATGGGTTATGTTTCTCCGTTCCAAGAGTGACACCCCTGAAGAACTCATCACCTTTGTTCGGAAGATGGAAACCCTGAACAATTTGACCGTTCGCTCAATAAGGAGTGATCATGGGACTGAATTCAAAAACAGTTCTCTTGATTCCTTCTTTGAGAGTAAGGGTATTTCTTACAACTTTTCTTCAGTGAGAACACCGCAACAAAGTGGAGTCGCTGAAAGAAGAAATAGAACAATTATTGAAGCTGCACGTTCAATGCTCAGCGATTCTCACCTGCCTACTCAGTTTTGGGCAGAAGCCGTCAACACCGCTTGTTTTACGCAAAACAGGTCGCTGATAATCAAAAGATTCAATAAAACAGCCTATGAACTTTTTCATGAGAGAAAGCCTTCAATCAGCTTTCTTCACATCTTTGGATGTCAGTGTTTCATACTGAACAACAGAGATGCCCATGGAAAGTTTGATCCTAAGGCTGATGATGGAATCTTTCTTGGATACTCCTCAGTTTCCAAAGCCTTCAGAGTCTTCAATCGAAGAAGACAAACTGTTGAAGAAACAATTCACGTCACGTTTGACGAATCCCGTTCAGCGAACTCTAAACCGAAGGCTGACACTGAAGAACTGAATCAATGGATGTTTTCTCATCTTGGTGATTCAGAAGATATTCCCACTCCTCGTGCTCACACAGTTGAAGATGATGGTCCTACTATCATTCCAAATATGCAGAATAGTGAAGCTGAAACATCATGGGTCTCAGCTGTTCCCATAAACACTATACCTGTTTCTGAACCCAATGTCTCAAACATTCCATCTACTTCTCAGCAATCAGTGAATATAATGACAACTACATCCATTCATCTCTTGGCTGATACTCCAGACGTCGCTGAAGCCTCATCTTCAGCTCCTCCAGTTCAGGTTGAGTCAGCGTCTCATGCTCCGGCTCAGCGATGGACTATAAATCACCCAATTGATCAAATTCTTGGTGATCCAAACGCTGGTATTCAGACTCGACGAAGTGCAGGTAATATTTGTTTATTTGTTAATTTTATTTCACTAACTGAACCAAAGAAAGTAGATGATGCCCTCACAGATCCAAACTGGGTCAGCGCCATGCAAGAAGAGCTGACTGAATTCGAAAGAAACAAAGTTTCGAAACTTGTTCGAAGACCAATTGACAAAACAGTGATAGGCACTAAATGGGTCTATCGATACAAGTTGGACGAACATGGAACTGTAACCCGCAACAAGGCTCGTCTTGTTGCTCAGGGATACAGACAAGAGGAAGGCATAGATTATGACGAAACATTTTCTCCAGTAGCAAGATTAGAATCTATTCGTCTATTCTTAGCATACGCTGTACACAAAGACTTCAAAGTATATCAGATGGATGTTAAATCAGCGTTTCTAAATGGAAAGCTGAATGAAGAAGTCTATGTGGAACAACCTCCAGGATTCTCAGATCCTAAGCATCCAGGTTATATTTATAAACTGGATAAGGCACTTTATGGCTTAAAGCAAGCTCCACGTGCATGGTATGACACTCTTTCTACTTATCTCCATATTGAAAAAATTTAGCGAGGTAAAATCGAAAAAACTCTATTTTTCAGGAAAGTAAAAGGTCATATCATTCTTGTTCAAATATATGTTGATGATATTATATGGCTCTACTAACCCTAATCTTTGTACTCGCTTCGCTGATAGAATGAAAGATGAGTATAAGATGAGCATGATGGGTGAACTAACATATTTCCTTGGTCTTCAGATAAAGCAAAATGAAAAGGGAACTTTCATTAATCAGGGAAAGTATGTTAAAGATATGCTGAAGAAATTCGACTTAACTGAAAGTTCAGCTATGAAAACCCCTATGGAACCACCGTTGACACTTGATAAGGATACTAAGGGTATTCCTGTTAATGTCACTATGTACCGTGGGATGATCGGCTCTCTTTTGTATCTTACAGCTAGCCGACCCGATATTATGTTTGCAACATGCTTGTGTTCACGATATCAAGCTGAACCTAAGATATCTCATATGAAAGCTGTAAAGCGAATTTTTTGATATCTTAAGGGTACAGCGAATCTAGGTCTTTGGTATCCCAAAGACTCAGGATTCGATCTAATCGCCTATTCAGATAGTGATTTTGCAGGTTGCAGAATGGATAGGAAAAGCACCACAGGAGGATGTCAGCTCCTGGGTGGAAAGCTGGTAAGTTGGACAAGTAAAAAGCAAAACTCAGTGTCCACATCTACAGCTGAAGCTGAGTATGTAGCCGCTGGAAGCTGCTGTTCTCAGGTCTTGTGGATGAGAAATCAACTACTGGACTATGACCTTCAGCTCTCAAATATTCCTATCTATTGCGACAGCACAAGTGCCATCGCTATAGCCAATAATCCAGTTCTACACTCAAAGACAAAACACATCGAAATCAGGTATCATTTTATCAGAGATCATGTGATGAATGGTGATATAGAACTTCACTTTATCCCAACTGATTATCAGTTAGCTGATCTGTTCACCAAACCTCTTGATGAGACAAGATTCAACTTTCTCATCAGCGAGCTTGGAATGCTGAACTTTGAAGAGTAAAATCTTCAGCGGTTCACATTTTGATCAGCGATACGATTATACATCTTGTATAGCCCTCGGGATAAAATCAACTTGTATAACCTATTCTATCATCTTCTCTCTGAATAAACTTGATTCGCTGATATCAAGGTATGTTTTTTTTCTCTTTCTGACAATCGCATGTAAATGCAAGATTTCAAAATAAATTACATCGCTGAATATCTCTTCTTTATCAGCGATACTTTGAAATTTCTAAAAACCTTCACTGATATTTCTAAATTCAGTGCTTCATGTTTTCAAAAGTGTCCCTGAGTTTTCAAAACCTCGGAGACAACCAAGAATATGAAAGGACAGTTGTGACGTCATTGCAACGGATAAGCCCTGGCACGTTCTTCTTTCTGACACACGTTTGCACGTTTCGTTTACTCGCCAATCAAATGCAAACACGTGTCCGTGTCATGATGAACAAATTCTTCGTTTATATTCTCTTTTACGTGAACTTCTCCTCCAAGCAAAGAAAGGATTCACTGTTGCATTTTGCTCTCGATTTTTCAAGAACAACTGTTCATCTTCTTCAAACATCAAAGGTTAATATGTTCTTATTTTTTTACCAAATGCAAATAACTTGTTTCTGATCTTCTCATTGTTTTAACAAGATCAAACAAAAGAACTTCTTAAAAATGAAATCATTTTCTTTCATGGTTTTATGAACACAACCATTTCATGGTTGTTCTTCAAGTTTAAATGAAAAAATCTTAAACTTGTTCTTCATTCGTTTTTCCAGAATCCCAATCTTCAAAGGAAACTGGAAAACAAGATTTTTATTGGGTTTGAAGTTCGTTTTTTTAAAAAAAAACAAGAAAAATCCTAATCTTCATTAAGACAATTTTTGTCTGAATGAAATGGACAAAATTCGAACCATCTTATTGGAAAACCCTTTCCTCTTTAAGATTATTCTTATTTGTTAATCTTTGGTTGAACTGATAATACAGAAAATGGCATCTTCTGACATTCCCAAGAACACCAACGCTGAAAACACTACTGCTGATGATACTGCTGAGGAAATGGAAATCCTCAAGGCTCCTCAGGTCAAGTTCTCTCTTGACAAGCTGGATTGGACTAAGGTAAACAACCTTTATGCGCTTCTCGAGTTTTCTCCTCGAAAGCAAGTCACACATCTAGATGATGCTGTGAAATTCCTCAAGAATTGTTGCATCTCCACAGCCCTGACCATAACCCCTCACGCACATCAGCTTTTGTTATCACAATTCTGGTACTCTGCTAGACACTCTCAGTTACCATCAGCCAAATACCCCTCCAAAACAATTGACTGCATCCTCTGCGATATCGAATATGGCACCATGAAGATCACCCCTGCCATCATTCGCAAAGCCCTCATCCTTCCCATCGTAACCAAAGAAAAACCCTTCGTTCCCCTCCCTGACCCCAAGAAAAACTCAGACAGGGAAGCCATCAGTGCATTCTTTGATGCAATGGGCTATGTATGGGAAACTGGAAGGGATATGAAGCCCGAGAAGAAGCTGACCATTATCAAGAAATCAAAAATGCCCAGCGAGATGAATTTCATCTTCGCCCATGTGATCAGCTGCATGACTGCCAAGAGCGGCTCCTCTGACCAAGCCGCTAAACCTCAGCAAGCAATGGGATATGCATTGCTGAAAGGTCTACATATAGACTGGGCATCGATCATCTATGATGACCTGGTACTCAGAGTGGACACCGTCGCTGACAGACCTACATGGGTTCCATATCCTCGGTTCATCAGCGCCATATTCCAAAAAGGTCTAAAGGACAGCTATCCTCAAGAGGGTGACCTGAAGCTTTCTCAGGTTGGCCCTAAGATACTCGACTTCAAACCAGTGGCGAATGAGGTACGTCTTTCTACACTCTTAACTCTTCTAAATCTCTCTACTTCTTCTACTTCTACAGCTCCTTCAGTGGACAAACCCACCGCTGATACCCCAGCTGCAACCTCCATTCCTCTTAAAAGGAAACATTCTGACACCCTACTTGGTTCCAAAAGAACTAAGAAACCCAAGGAGCAATCCAAGCAATCTCCTGCTAAAGTCTCCTCAGCTCCTCCTGTTGAGCTGAAGGAAAGTTCAGTGGTACGCTCTGCCACACCTGAACAAGCCACCCACTCTATCCCGACTTCAGCGTCTCCAAACGCTGAGGTTACAAACTTGGAAACTACCCAACCTCCCTCAGTCTCTCAAAAGACTGATGAAGTGATTCTCAGCGATTCCAACGCTGAACTCAGTAACCAACCTGCATTCTTATCCTTCACTTATCCCTCCACTCATTTGGACACAACTCCAGTTATCACTGAAGCACCTGTCATTCCTCCAGAAGCTAAAGAAAATACTCTTCAAGGAGTGATGGGCATAGGACCTGCAGAACTGACCATACGTCCACGTACTCTCGCTGACGATATGGAACTTTACTCAGGAACCCGTGATTTTGATGAATTCACTAATCCTCCTGCAGGTACTCACCAACCCTATACACTGTTACTAAACCCCAAACTTCTGAGCTTTCCTCTGTTCATAAGTTTTTATATGTTACAGGTCCTAATTTGGGAGACATCAACGCGTCTCTGAAGACTGTAGAGACAAAGCTGACAGGTCTCACGTCTACTCTTTCTCGCAACTCTTCAGCGGTAAAAATCGCTGGAGAAAATCTTACAAAGCTTAAAAGAAAAGAATGCCTCCAAAGCTGATGTGGAGAGGTTGATAAATCACTCGGTGATTTTGCCAAAGTTCTAGCTGACATCTACACAGACTACCTCGACATCAAGAAATCAGTTGACACCATGTCCAGCGAAGTCACAACGCTGAAGACATCGGTTGACACACTCGAAGGTGATATGTCTGCTGTAAAGGCTGATGTCAGTTCAGTAAAAACTGATATGAGTTCTGTGAAGATTGATGTCAACACGATGAAGAATGACATCTCTTCTATTCAGAACTTGTTGCAGCAGATCCTGACCAACACAACCGCCCCTGCACCTGCCCCTGCTCCTGCACCTGAGCATTTTACTCCGGCAGATCGTGCTGAACTCGTCAAAATCAATCCTGGTATTTCTGTTCTTCAAACCAGATTATCAACGATTGAGACTTATGTGGGGGTCCCTGGCCAAGAAGACAGGGAGAAAACCACGGCTGCTGAATCATCTCATTCCTCCCCCAGTCATCATGAAAAAGAGGGGGAGAAGAGCGTTGAAGACCCTTCCAAGAGCGCTGAAGACCTTTCCCATGATGAATCTATCAGGGGAGAGAAGAATGAAAACCTCACCTTCACTGAAGAGGGTGAGAAGACTATTGAAGCTGAAGCAGTCGCTGGACCTCAGGGAGATGAACACCCTGAGGGAACCGAGAAGCTCGCCTCTGTATCTAAGGGGGAGCAACTCGAAGAAGAAGCTGAAGAAACTGAGTCTGAAGCTGAAGATGAAGAAGCCATCGACGTGTCTGATGCTGAACCATCCTCTTCTCCAAAGAATGATGATGACGAAGATGACGATGATGATGATTCTTTTATCGTCAAGCCTGCTCAGAGAACTAAAGCTCTTAAAGGGATTCTGATAAATGAACCTTCAGGGGAGCGGACAAAGACAAAGCCATCAGCATCTGAAGCTGACAGAGGCAAAGGAAAAGGTGTCGCTGAAGATGAAAATCTGATGATCTTGCTTAACAAGCCAGTTTGTCAGGTACATTAATCTTACACAACATCCCTCCTCTATACACTTTATCAGTTCTCTACCTCCGCAAACCTCTATACAGAATCCCATTCTTTCCATCTCTGTTCTACCCATGTTCTTACTTGTAAGATCGTTGCGTTTCATCTAGTCCTCTCCCCTGTTTGAGGATATCGCTGAAGTTCCTACAGCTGCGACTTCATCAACAATAATCTCAGCTCCCAACGCTGAAGAAATAATCCCAGTCTTAGATTTAATCTCTGAGACTGATGAACCTGAAGAACAGATGCTCTCTCACAAAAACAGACCTTCCTTGGCTCCTCAAAAGCTAAGTGAAGAGGATCAAGAAAAGAGAGATGCAATGATCAAGAGACTCGAAGATCAGCGAATCATTCTGAAGCGTGATCAACTTCCTTCCGTTCCTCCCAAGTTCAGAGTTTCCCAAAAGGAATACAAGGAACACCTCAGAGCTGAACGCTTAATCGCTGAAAGAAAGGAAACTGAAGAAAAAGATAGAGAAAACGCCATCAAGCTTACTCAACGATCAATAAAAGACCCCAAGCTGAAAAGAGTTCCCATTGATGTTCAACGTCAGCTATGGGATGATGCTCAAAAGATCGTTAGAGAAAAGACTAAGGTCTCTGACATGACTTTGGAATGGGCTAAACAAATGCTGACCTATCGATCTAGACTATCCAAAATCATCAAAGTAAACATCAGAGGAAGACTGTACGCCGACGTTCCTGTTGTTGAAGTGGATGTCTACAGAGAAGACAAGACCAAGCAAACTTTCTATGTTGCTACCTTAGAAAAGTTTGGTCTCTCTGAATGGTTAGAAACGAAATTAGCCATTCAGGGATCGCGCTCAAAGTTCAAAAGCCATGTCGAGAAGATCTTAAACAAACAGATCGACCTGCTTTCCTCTACTGTGGATATTCCTCCTCTTCCTCCTCAACAAAGAAAAGTCTCTACTAAGAAAAAGAAAGTCTCTGATTCAGGTCCTCCTATACGGAATGAAATAGGTATTGGTTTCTCTCGTGCTGAAGTTCTTGGCCCTGATGCTGATCTCTCAGCACTTGACACCTCCCTACCACCTGGAGAAACTTTCATTCCTGGCACAGTTGTAAGTGATCTATATGGTATATTCTTTCTAGACTACGATGGAAACCATCACTTTCAACGTATCTCTGAGCTCCACATCGCTCCCATCAAACAACTCAGAGATCTCTTATACTGGTGTGAATTCAGACGCGACATCAAAGCTAGACACCTGAAGCCCTTGATTTTTGAAGAAGCTCTGAAGAAAAAGAATCAAGGAGTAGATGTCCCTGATTGGATGATTGCCACATCAATGACCCTTGATGAACAACTCATTAAGGAAGAACCTTTTGATGGATAGGATCGCCTTGTAATTCCTTCTATCCCTTATCTGTCTACATCTTTTGTACTTGTAATTTTACTCGTTGTACTTGTAATTTTTCCACTTCTCTCTGTAATCTTTACACAGTTTAAAGAAAAAAATTTAGCGAATGTACTTTACTCCATCAGTACAGAAAAGATCCCAGAAAACAGTAAAAGGGACAAATATTTTATGAGTTCTTTGTATCCTTATGTTTTCATTATATAGCAATTTTCTCTGTTGCTATGTCATAATCAAATAGGGGGAGATTGTTGATCCAAACCCTCAGTGATTTGATAATGACCCTCTCTTATATACTTAGTGAAAATTGTAAGTAAACAATATGTATCAGAGTTTCACTATCGCTGATAAGTACTAAGATCTTCCAGTACCGCTGATAGGAACTCTCGCTCTTTAGATTAAACATTCAGCGAAACTGTTCACCATAATACTCTTGAGTCTGTTCAGTACTTATGGTGATCGCTGATAAGTTAGTTGCTTACTTATGATCTCTGAAGACAAGTTTCACGTCAACATAGGTTCTACGCTGAAGTCGAAGATCAGGCTCAAGAAAAAGCGACAAGTCTCCTAATGAACTGATGCGGATCAGCGAATTCTATCATTCGCTGATAAATAATGATAGATCGCTGAATCAACGAAAAGCTGATCATGAAGTCCTCTGTACAAAGTACTTTTGTCTTAACCACCCTTGCACGACTCCGTACGATATGTCAGAAAAGAACCTCCTATTGTCTGAAATCGTACAACCACTCTGATACTACACTGTTCAAACATGCGGCTACTAAGGTTGTCAACAAAGGTCAATGACATGCAACCATTCAGCTGCTGCCACGTGTAAAGTGTAAACTGCAATGCATTAAATGCATGCAGTATATAAGAAGAAGAACCCACTTCATTTTGAAGTAACTTGCTAACTCTGGACAAGTTCATCCTTCTTATCTTGAGATAGGTTATTATTAGTAATTTCCTTCTCCTTCTTAGTGCAAGAAACTTAGTGTTCCAACTTGTTTAGATTTAGGACTTATCCTTAATCTTGTTTCCGCAACAAGCTGTAAATTGTTAATGATTTATCAATAAACAATTTAGAAAAGTAAAATCTGTCTGTTTGTATTCAACCCCCCCCCCCCCTTCTACAAACTTGTATAGCCCTTCGGGACCAACACTTTGGCCAACAGATCGTGGAATGTATATTTTTCATTGTTTTGGTTAGATCTTTGTGGGTTCTTTTAAACCCATATTATAAGATCTTTGGATGTTGTTGTCCCTTTGAATATGTTGGGACTTCCTTATTCTTATCAAATTTCACGTTTGATATTTGGTGCAATTGATCTATCTTCTGAAAATTCCTTGATTTAATCTCAGGTTTATGGCCACTAAGTGGTCGTTTGTCGACAGAATGTTTTTGTCGAAAGACTACATCGTTCTCCAAACACATATGAGCCAACATGCTGGCTCTAACATCTTCAAAGGTTTTTGTTGGGTACTTAGTCAAATCTAAGTACAACTCTGAACTGTCGTTCAAACCTCATTTGTAGGCTTCGATAGTTGTTTGGATGTTCCAGTTAAGTCTATTAAATCAATTCATAAAAAATCATCGTTCTTTTGTGTAATATATTACAGATCATTGGTCTGCTTTTTCGTCTTGTGACTGCTGGCAAATTGCTGGAAGAACTGATTTACTAGGTCCGAGAAGGAGTATATGGTCTTGGGTTTGAGGTTAATCAACCACTGGAGAGCTGCACCAGTAAGAGTTGCTCTAAAACTCTTACACATACAAACTTCATGGCACTATTGTGGAATAGAAGTTATCTACATTACTTACTTATACTGAGCGACATGCTCATTTGGGTCCATCACACCAAAATATTTGGTATTGAAGACACGTATATTATATTTCATACATATATCAACAAGGGTGATATGATCAGCGAATGGAGAACCATGGAAGTCGGTTGGGGGTTCATCATCGACAAGCACCGCTGCTTCAGGTAATTGGATAACAAAGACAACACCATTTCATTCTGTTCTTCTAATATCCTAAATAGTCATGCGACGGGGTCGTCGAACGACTGGATGTTGAGGGGAAAGAGGCACAAAGGGTTATGCAAAACCTGAATGTTGTATGGTAACACCCATAGTCACATGTACGTCATGATAATGTGATGATTCGGCCTCACCGTAAACATAGGCAGTTGATAAAAGAATATTAGGAACAGTAGGTATTGGTATAATGGAAGCATCATGGGTGGAGTGAATCATGAGAAAGAAGACATGAAGGGCGTTGTTGGCGGTGGAGGTGGTAAGATGGTTACCATGGGTGTTGTCGAAGGTATAGGTTCTTGTAAAGAAAACCAGGCATATGTTTCCATTTTGGTGGAAAATGAGGTTGGAGGCCTAGTTACAGATGGGTCAGCGAGTCCGACTAGTGCATTTGTGAATTGCAGCCCATTTAGAAATGACCCAGGTGCATTGGGAGGCACATTCGTGAATAGTGGCCTAATCATAAAGGATTAGTTACACCAACTAGTGTATTTGCGAATTACGGTTGAGGAAATGGGTTATGCTCATTCTATCAAGCTATTTCTAATTTTGCACTTGTAAGAACCGGGTTTATTCTTGAAATAAGTAATAAATTGGTGTGTAAGTTGTGAAGGTTGAAAAGTTTGGTGGCCTTAGTGTGAATTTGGAAATAGGGTTAAAGCCCCAAAACCCTCATTTCTATTCCTCATTTTTAGAACGGTTGAGTGTGTGAAATTAGAGTGAGGCGACATTGCTATTTTTGGAAGGAAGAGCTTGGTTTGGGAGCCTTGGAGTGTGAATCTCCATCACCATCAAGGTAATTTCTTCCTCCTAAAACTCTTAATCTCCTGAGAAACTTATGAAAGTTGTTGTTAAGTTTTGGGTGTGAAGTCGATTAAGAAATGACATCTGGTATGTTTGTTTTATCCATTTTTTTAATTAGTGTGGGAATCAATTAGAGTTGTTGGCTTAATCATTAATTAACTCGAATTCCGTCTCTAATGGTTAATGATAGGATTAATTAGAGGGGTTTTTGGTTGTGTTGTGGAGTAACTATGCGTGTTCGGGTAAGTTACCAGAAGGGTTTTTCCAAATCGGGAAGTATTCCGGATGTTTTCGGAATCCAGTAGTTGTCCGGATGGACCCTGAAGTCGGATATACCGGAAGTCGAGTAACCGGATGTTTTATCCGGAAAACCTTTGGGAAATCCGAATGGGATCCGGGAGTCTATACCAGAGAAGTGGGAATCCGGGTAAGTCCGGAATCCGGATGGGATCCGGAAGGTGTGTCCGGAAATTAGTACCGGAATCAAGAAAATCCAGATACATCCGGATTGGGTGTATTCGAAAAAGGGGAGTGGCGGAATCCGGAAGGGCATATCCAGAATCCGGGTTGTCCGTGTCCAAACTGTGTGCTGTCGGTGGTACTTTATTGAGTGCCTAGAGGATTTGTTCACTGAGTGAATTGATGAGTGCCTTATCCACTCTCGTGTGTTGGGTGCCAATGTAGATGTGGTTAGAGGATAGCGGTTTCAAGTGAGAGCATTTAGCGTGGACGCCAGGTGAGTCTTTCTAAACCGAAGTTTTGGCGATACTTGATTTATTTACTTGTTCATATATATATTGAACTGCATGTCTTTACGTGGGTTATTTACGCATGCTAAAGAGGTAATATTATGATTGATATGGGGAGTGTGTGGAATAAATGAATTAGTTCCGTAGAATTATGAAGGGTGGGTGTGTGCCCTAACACGATGTCTCAAGTGTGTACGTGACCAAAGCGTGGAACATCAGCATACGTGTGTTTCTTTAAACTGATAAGGGCGTAATTGTTCGTTATTTCATTTAAACTCTCTTTAATTGATATGTGTGGTGCGAGGGTGTTATTATTAGCTTCAATCTTCCTAATCATAGAAGTATTTGAAAGTAGTGAAAAATAGGCCAAGTGAAGAAAGCCTCTTACAGAGGCTCTGCCGTTTCCGAAGGATCAAGGTCAAGAAGCTACAGAAGTTACAGAGGAGATCATAGAACCTCTGTGATACGCACAAAGAAGACCAGACTCGGAACCCGGTGAAGACTGCTCTACAGAAGACCAGACCCAGAATCTCTGTAATCCTTTGTAGAGCCTCTGTGGTTCAAACTAAAGACTTGGAAGATATTTATAAAATATCTTCCTACTGTTACTAGATCCGTCCATCAACTTGAATGGAAGTGTGTCTCCTGTCAAACCTCAACACGTGTCAAGCTCTAAGTGGATTGAATAGGGCTTAGTACAACATAGACGTCTGCTCCATTAAATGCAAAACAGCACGAACAACTGCTCACACCATCCGTTCTACTGTTCATGCCGTCGGAAGAACAGTAGCTCATACTTTATGGTCTTCTAGAGTAGTATAAAAGGAAGACTCGTGTTGAGTTCTTCCTAAGTGAAATTAATCAAGAAAAAAAACACAAGAATCTGAGTTTCATGCTTATGCTTTATATCGTCAAATCTGTTTAAACTTTACACCAAAACAGTTCTTAATCTATTCTTGGTGTTCTTTGATATATATCGAAATACAGTAAAACTTTGAGATAAACACTTATTCTTAAACTACTGTTTCTTTATATTGTGTTCTAAATCTATCAAACATATCTGTTAGTTCATCAAATACGCTTCCACATCAAACATAAATTCGAACTAATAGATCTGACAATCTTGTATAAGCAAAACGGGAACCAACAATTGGTATCAGAGCCAACCTTGATTTTCAATATCAAGTGATCCTCTTTGTTACAAGATTGGTGATAGACATCATTCCTTTTTAACCTATTCCTCATTTCTAGGTTAAAACTCCATTAAAGTGTACTCTGGGAACTGTTCAAACCCAGAAAACTTTCCAGATCATCAGACTCATACTCTTTAATCATACTATCTTTTCAGAACCTTTACAATGACAAATACAAATAACTTCTTTACTGCTGGTTCACTCACCAAGCCTCCTACTCTCCTTCGAGATGAGTATCCTCAATGGAAAATAAGAATGGTCCATTTCTTTGAGGGTACTGAAAAAAATCTAGTACAATATCTTTACAACCTTCCTCCTGTTCCCATGATAGTTGTACCACGAGTACCAGCTACTGCTGAATCTCCTGAAATCCCTGAACATCAAAAACCGAAGCCAAAAGAAGAATTGTCAAATGAAGATAAGGCAGAAGATGAAGTTGCACAGAAAACAAAAAGAATATTGATAATGGCTATCCCCAACGAACTTTTTCAATCCTTAGATGCATGCGAAATTGCACACGATCTTTGGAAAGAATTAGAAAGACAGCTGGAAGGGGGTGCTAAAACGCATAAGAACCGAAGGGCACAGTACATAAATGAATATCATGCATTCAGAGCCTCTGCAACAGAATCTCTGCAAACGACGTACGACAGGTTCAACTCTCTCATAAACAAATGTAGAAAGTCTGGCATTCACAGAACCTCAGAAGAAAATAATGTCATGTTTCTAAAAAGCCTGAATGATGAATGGCTCCAGCTGTCTATGTCCTTACAAACAAACCAAGATCTAGACTCCTGGACTCTCTCTGGTCTCTATGGAACACTAGCCGCACAAGAGCCTCAAATAGCACAGGCTAAAATACTAACCATTGCACCATATGCATTGGTTAGTAAATCTACAGAGGCTGCAGAGAGACCAAGAAATGAGAGAGCAACAGAGGAGAAGAAAAAGGAAAAGAAGAAAATAGTGATGGTTGATAGCGAAGAAGACGAGCTGATAGAAGAAGAGATAACTCTTGCGTCATTAGCTAAATCCTTAGCTCTATTGACAAGAGATTTCAGAGGAAACCAAAGAGGTTTAGGAAATGATCGATATGGCAGAGACAACCAAGGTGACAGCAGAGATAACGGAAGAAGAGAAGAATCAAGTGACCGACAGAGGTCAAATGATAGAAGTGACCGACAGAGGTCAAGCGACAGAAACTACAGAAGTAGTAACCGATAGAGGTCAGATGACAAGGTGAGCCACACACAACAAGAATGTTACAAATGTGGCAAGCCTGGTCATTACGCAAACGAATGCCGATCGGAGAAAGGTGGAGACCGACAAAAGTCCGACGATCGTGCTGGAAACACTTCCCAAGGTTGTTTCAACTGCGGGAAGCCAGGCCATTTCGCAAATGAGTGCAGAAGCAGACCAAATCGCCCACAGAAGGACTCAGCTTTTTACAAAAAGAAGGTTGAGTATTATGCACAAAAATCTCTAATGGCGAACAAAGGGCATTCTGAGGCGAACAAAGAGGACTTCGAGTCAGACTCTACCTCTGACGAAGAATACACAACCAATGCCCTGTTCTGTGGCATGGCAGAAATCGACTCCGCCACTAAGGTATCCACTTCAAACTCTACCTCTTGTACTAATTCTGTAGATGGTGATTCACTTAAACTTATTGAACTGATTGAACTAAAAGAATTAAATGTAGGCATTCATAAAAGACTCACCTTTAATGAGAGAGAAGTACGGCTTCTCACTCAAGAAAAAGCCAAATTTTTTGAAGAAAAGGAGAGAATAGAAAAGAATTGGAACAAAAATCTAGATCCTTTAAAAAACAAATTTCTGAATTAACCTCTGAGTTAAAAATCAAAACAAAAGAACTTTCAGTTTCCAGAAGTGAAACTACTGACATAAGAGCTCTCAAGGAATACTTTCAAAGAGATAGAGAGGTACTTTGGCAAGATCTACTCAGAAGAGAAGTTTTACTCAAAAACTATAAAGATGCACAGAAGGTTTATGAAAAAGTAAACTCACAAATAGGAAGACGAGGTATAGGGTACGATGATATTACCCTAGGTGTTGAAGGCAAAAGAATTAAACCTCTGTCTTCTCTGTTTGTGTTGGGAAAAACAAACAAACCAGATTTTCCAAACTTACTCTCTGTAAGTAAAAGGGGTAAAATCTATGTGGAACCTCACTTAAGGAAACATACGAAGATGATCAATGTGTGGTTTGAAAACACAGATTCATCATCTTCAACCTCTGTCAATAGAGGAATCAAACCAAAGAAATATCTGAAAACGCAAGATCAGATTGGTATCTTTAAGTTTGGTAAACCTCTGTTGAGCTTGATATGTTAAAGAAGACCTCTGTAGATCCTAAAAGTTCAAAATTTTCAAAACCTTTAAGGCAAATTAATGAAAATCCCACTTGGAAACAAAAGGGAAAATGGCCTAAAGTTAACAAATCTTTTTCCTCTGTGACAGTGAAGAAAGATGTTCACCACAGAAGAGACTCACAGAAGGCAAGAACTAAACAAAGCTTTTGCAATCAACATTCTAGTACTCATAGATCTTCTTGTAATAGGAAATCTAATGTTAAGAAAGAACGTAATGGCTCTGTGGCTCAGTTCAATGAATTCAATGAAAAGTTCAAGCAAATCACGTCTCATATTCAATACTGTCATTGCTTTGATCTTATGTTCAGATTAAATAATCACTTCTCTAGTCAAGATTGTTTACTTTCTACCCAAATTCAAAAGTCAAAACCCACAAAGAAACAATCTGATTCTTCTACAAAAGAAAAAATGTATTTCAAGAATGCTAAGGCAAACTTGAAAAATTCTAACAATATTGGACCCATGTGGATATGGGTACCTAAATCTCAATGATTGTCTTGCAGAAGCGGTCTGTGCCTATCTGGTATCTAGACTCCGAATGCTCGAGGTACATGACTGGCGACAAAAGTTCACTATCCATGTACAAAGAAACACTCGATGGTGGATCTGTAACTTTTGGAGACAACAAGAAGGGACACATCAAAGGCTATGGAGTCATAAAGAAGAAAGACGTTTCTGTATACAAAGTTGCATATGTGGATGGCCTTAAACACAACCTACTGAGTGTAAGCCAACTTTGTGATACAGGATTCAATATGTTATTCAAAAGAACATTCTGCTCTCTGCAAAGTGAATACACAGGAATGGAACTTCTGCGAGCCGAAAGAAGAGGTGATCTGTATCTAATGAATTTCAGTTCCAAGAACAAGGACAAAGTTTGCCTTGTAGCCTGCAAAAGTGAGGAAGCCTGGTTATGGCATAACAGGTTCTGTCACTTGAACTTTCACACCTTGGATAAACTGGTCAAACTTGATCTAGTTAAAGGTTTGCCTAATGTTAAATTCAATGGAGATTATTTATGTTCTACCTGTGAGATGGGAAAATTCAGAAGAACTTCCCACAAAGGCAAAACAGATGTGTCTTGCACTAGGCCTCTGTACATGCTTCATGTCGACCTCTGCGGTCCAATTGCCATACAGAGCCTAGGTGGCAAGAAATACATACTTGTCTTAGTTGATGAGTATTCGCGTTTCACATGGGTTGAATTTGTCCGAAAGAAATTAGATGTTCCAATCATCTTGATAAATCTAATGAAAAGAATCCAAGTTCTTTATGAAAGCAGAATACAGAAGTTAAGAAGTGACAATGGCACAGAATTTAAAAACTCTGTCATTGAAGCCTATCTTTCTACAGAAGGAATATCACAGAACTTCTCTGCCGCACGCACTCCACAGCAGAATGGCGTAGTCGAAAGAAAGAATCGAACGCTCGTGGAGGCCGCAAGAACTATGCTATCAGCATGCGGATTAACGATGAACTTTTGGGCAGAAGCGATTTCTACCGCTTGTTACACACAGAATCGGTCAACCATTATGGAAAGACACATCAAGACTCCTTCTGAACTGATCAACAAAAGGCAGCCAAACATCAAGTTTTTCCATGTATTTGGATGTAAATGTTTTGTCTTAAACGACAGAGATTCCAGAGGAAAATTTGAGGTAAAAGCAGACGAAGGAAAATTCATTGGATACTCTGCCACTTCCAAAGCCTACAGAGTATTCCTTACAAAAATTCGCAAGATCGTAGAAAGCATCAATGTTTCTTTTGATGATTCATTCCAAAGGACTTCTAAACAAATCAGTTCAGAACTCGGACTTAAAGGGGAATCCTCTGGCATCTCACAAGCAAAAGAAGACTTAAATCTTCTATTTTTAGAGATGTTCCACGACGACATTAATCCTTCTGTTGGAACCATCAGAGCTTCTGTAGAACCATCTTCTGTCGATCAAAATCCCACAGGTATGACTCTAACGGGTCCAAATAATGCTTCATCTTCTTCTATAAATGCTACAGATACAAATACCGAAGAAGAGACTGCAGAAGATGAAACACCAAGGAAAACGACTACAGAAGCTGCTGAAGAACAAACTCCACAATCCACAGAGGAACCAATTACAAAGGAAATAGAGGACCAAGTCTATACGTCCTCAGAGGAACAAACTCCATCACCACTCATACCAATCATTCCATAAACTGTAGGATCAACTACAAAGCCACGCTCTACGACAGAGGCTCCACCAGAAGAAGTAGAACAACAAGAAGCCTCTGAAGAACTAGTAGATGACATTGGTGACCATCTTCCACGCACAACTAAGTGGACAAAAAGCCATCCTCTGAGCCAGATAATTGGAGAACCTTCTGACACGGTAAAAACAAAGTCTGCCACTGCTAATTTCTGTTTCTTTACAAACTTTATTAGTGTGATAGAGCCAAAGAAGATTTCTGAAGCCCTTGATGACCCAAATTGGGTAGACGCCATGCAAGATGAGCTTCTGCAGTTTGAACGCAACAAAGTCTGGACTCTAGTACCTCTGCCACGGGGGAAACAGGCCATTGGGACTAAATGGGTCTACAGAAATAAGAAGGATGAAGATGGGGTGGTCATCAGAAACAAAGCACGTTTAGTGGCCAAGGGATATAGACAAGAAGAGGGCATAGACTACGATGAGACTTTTGCCCCTGTCGTACGGCTCGAAGCAATAAGAATATTCTTATCCTTCGCAGCCCACAGAGGTTTTAAAGTCTATCAGATGGACGTAAAATCAGCTTTTCTCAACGGTGAAATCCAAGAAGAGGTTTACGTAAATCAGCCACCAGATTTTGAAAGCTCAAAGTTCCCAAGGCATGTATACTACCTTGAAAAAGCTCTGTACGGACTGAAACAGGCTCCAAGAGCATGGTACGAACGACTTTCTACTTTTCTTCTAGTCAATGGCTACGACAGAGGTACAACAGATACAACCTTATTCTATAAACGTAAAAACAGTGAAATAATGCTTGTACAAATCTATGTGGACGACATAATTTTTTGGGTCTACTAATGCAGAAGAGTGCAAAAGTTTTGAAAAACTCATGCAGAGTGAGTTTGAAATGAGTATGATGGGAGAATTAACATTCTTCCTCGGACTCCAAGTCAAACAATCATCAGAGGGAATTTTTATAAATCAGGCTAAATATGTCTCTGACATTCTTTCCAAATATAGCCTCTCTGATTCCTCTATCATGAAAACTCCAATGGCCACTGGAAATAAGTTATTCTTAGATCCAGATGGCATCTCTGTAGAATGCACTCTTTACAGAGGCATGATTGGATCTCTGTTATACTTAACTGCAAGCAGACCTGACATTATGCATGCCACATGTCTTTGTGCACGTTATCAAGCTAATCCTAAGAAATCACATTATGATGCTGTTAAGAGAATCTTTAGATACCTAAAGGGGACCAGAAATCTTGGTCTCTGATATCCACAGATCTCTGGCTTCTGTCTTAAAGCTTATACAGATTCAGACTATGGAGGATGCATGCTCGACAGAAAGAGTACCTCTGGGAGTTGTCAATTCCTACGTGGTAAGCTACTCAGTTGGACCTCCAAAAAGCAGAACTGTGTGTCAACATCTACGGCAGAAGCTGAATACGTTGCTGCTGCTAGCTGTTGTTCTCAGGTTCTGTGGATGAAGACTCAGCTAAAAGACTACGGCCACACTCTATTCAAAATACCCATCTTCTGTGATTCCAAAAGTGCCATTGCCATCTCTGCCAATCCTGTGCAACATTCCAAAACCAAGCATATCGATATAAGGTACCACTTCTTGAAACATCATGTTGAACACGGTACTATCGAGATGCATTTCGTGCCCACAGAATACCAACTTGCGGACTTATTCACCAAAGCCTTAGACGAGAAAATATTCAATTTCTTGGTGGGTAAGTTAGGAATGATTAATATGACATAAAAATCCTCTGTAGAGTATAACTTTATCTTCTATGAATAAATATATATTTTTACTACTTTATTTAAATGCTTTGATTGATTTATTTCTGTATGTAAATTCTCAATCTTAAATAGTTCTTGAAATCACAGAGCTTCTGTAGGTCTGCTCAGAACCTCTGACGACCACCACAGAACCTCTGGTAAAAATGACCTATGTACTATGCAAAACTTATCCTATTTTGATCCAAGCATAGGTCAAGGGGGAGCAGAAGGAAATAACTTGATCTACAGAGATGGTTAGATCAAGGGGGAGAAAAAGGAACCTTGAAATGATATACAGAGGTTAATCTTTCAAGGGGGAGCCAAAGAAAAGTGTCAAATAAATCCATATTGACAGAAGTCAAACATCACTGCCGAGAAAAGAAGAACCAAAAGGTACGTCTCTCGTACAAAAAGTTTTTGAAAACAGTTTTCTGGGACACAAATTGTCAAATACGTCCTAAATATACTGTGGATAACATTTCAAAAATCAAAAGATCAAAAAGGTTCATAAAATTTGAGTTATGAGAAATTTGAGGTCATAGAGCCTCTACTGAGCTCAACAGAGGTTCTGCCAGAAATATGCTCTGTGATCGCAAATTTAACCTCTATCGATCTTTTGGAATGTTATCTCGGAAACCAAACACACACACCATGACCTTCTCGAAAAAAAACTTTTTCCATAACAGTTTTATCGGACACCAACTTTCAAATATGTCCGAAAAACGTTTCTTAGTACAAATCAAAACTTGGATGATCAAAATCGTTGATAGATTTTTAGTTATGAGAAATTTTCTTTCATAGAGCTTCTGCTTGCCCTGACAGAGCTTCTGCAAGTTCCTACAGAGCCTCAAAACCTCTGAACGAAATTTCTTCACTAAAATCCTATTAATCCACTCAAATGCCTTTACAAATGTTTTGGTTAAAGAAGAACCTAAAGAGTCATGATAACAATGAGATATATGAGGCCTGAACATCAAGTTTTTCAAAATCACAGAGCTTCTGTAAACCACAGAGGTTCTGTCAATCTGCAACTTGGGCATTTCTGTAATAATAACGGTTACTTTTACTGAGAGTGAAATTCATGTGGCTAAGAACAACCCCACGCGCCTAGCATTAAGGAGCCGCGCACGACGTCCTGTCATCCTCTGACATGGCCTACGTGTCTCTTTTTCATTGGGCGTACATGGAACGTTTTCTATGGAAAGTTGAACCCGCCGTTCTAACTCGAGTACGGATTCCAAATATTGATCCATTGCCATATATTTTTACTCTTTCGAATTCTACCATTTTACACTCATATAAAACCCAAGCTTAACCACTCATAAAACCTTTACCAACCCTCATTCTTCTCCGGCGAAACCCTGCAAAAACCTGCAAGTATCATATTCTAATTACCAATGGCTTCATCTTCTCAAGCTATCTCCCCTACACACTCTCTGGCGAACTCAGCGCAACATTCACCTGCTCATTCTGAACATTCAGAAAACCCCCACCTCGCCAAAAATATCGAACAAGAAGATTCCGGCGAATCAGCGGACTTTGCTCCGACCACTCATCTTCAAAACTTTATAGCAAAGGATCATTTTGAAAAAATACTGCCAATCAAATCCAATAACTGCTATTTGGTCCCCTCACCCACTGCCTTCGGCGAAGTCCATGCCATTCTTCTACACATAATGGAAAATCATATACTCTTCCCTTTACTCTCAAGAACCCCAAAGAAAATACCTGTTAGGTATTTGAACCAATTTTGGCAGAGCTGCAGATATGATAAAGATGATTCTCTGATCAAAGGATACATCTCAAAGTCGGATAACTCAGAGCATCTGGAACTCAAATTTAATAGAACAATGTTCTCTCTGGAGTTCAATCTACCAACAAGAGGTCTTCTGGGATTGAAAACATATGCAGAACAACCTACAGACGACGAGCTCTGTCGTTTTGTAGAAATGCTTGGGTACAACACCCACCTGAGGAAGAGAAATGACTTCCGCAGAGGCAGACTACCACCTCTGTGGAACACCTTATTTTCGATCCTCAACAGATGCCTGACAGGGAAGATAGGCAGCATTGACCAGAGCTCGCATCAGATCTTAACCATCATGTATGGGGTCTACTACGATCTCCCACTCGATTACTCGACCATCATGTTGCAGGAGATCATCAATACAATCGACAGAAAGAACAACACCCTAAAGGCTAAAGAGACTGATCCCACATATCTACCGCCTCTGCAATTCCAAAGAATCTTGGGAGTTCTGTTCGAACCTCTGCTAATGATGCAGAACTGGCCAATGGAAGGACAAATTCCCAAACAGTTCTCGATGAACAAGAACATCCCCACCGATCATGCTGAAGGCTACAACCACTGCAGACCTCTTTCAAAAAGGCTTCTGAAATATGCCACGAACAAAACCCTTAAGCGAGAGTATATACGCGATCACAGGACTCCAAAACCAAGCCCTGTGACACCCTCGCGTTTAGGTGTCCCCCTAGGAACTATAGTTGTAGAACCCCTCTCTACAAATTCAAAGAAGAAGAAACTGGCAAAACATTTGGAAATCCAACGTAGTTTTATGTCCCAACGTGACGAGCTCATGAGGAAGAAGTCTTCTTCTAAAGCCTCTGCCTCTAACCCAAAAACAAAGAAGAGGAAAACTGTAGAAGGCACCTCTACAAACATTACAGAAGATCAACCTTCACCTCCTCGTGCCACAGAAGTTGGCTCCTCTGCTTCTCCCTCTTCTCCAAAACCAAAGAAAAGAAAATCAAAACCCACAGAAGAAGGGGCACCAAAACCCAAGAGGAGGAAGACCAAAAAGATGCATGGGAAATCACTTGATCAAATGGTTACCATCGCAGAAGAGGCAGCTGCAGAAGATGTTGAAGAAGAGATCGCAGAAACCCGGGTCGAAGAAACTGCACAAGAAGAAACTGCAGAAGATGAAAATGCAGAAGTCGAAGTTGCAGAAGAGGAATATCAATCACCTTATCAATCCCCATATCGATTCGCTCATCAAGGAAACTTAAACGATTTCCTTCAACACCCTGACTTTGCTAACACCCTAAATACAGCTGGGTGGAATGCACCACCACTTGACCACCACACCACAGAAGAACAAGACTTCTCTATCTCTGGCATTGACACCAATCTGCAAGAAGATGATCAAACCCCTAGAGATCAACCGTCTGAAACCCCTAACATTCTACAGAATCCCTTCATCCAACAGGGACTGGACGTCCACAGAAGGAGTCCAAGCCAAGCTTCAGAAGAAGGAATAGAAGAAATCGACTTGTCAGATGATAAAACTAGGGAAAGGCTTAGGCTACAAGCAGAAGCTCTGTGGAACAGAGATGAAGTTAAAAAGGCCTTAGATAGAATGAGAGGAAAAGAAAATGAAAAAGAAAAAGATGCCGAAGTTGCAGAAGGCACACATCCCTCACCCCCTCCCAGTGCAACCCACACATCTAACTCCGCAGGTCTAGCTGCAGAAGGAGTTATTGAAAAAGAGCAGCACAGCTCGATCCAATCCCAACCCATCCAGCCAGAGGTTATTCTTTCAACCTCTGCGCCCACAGAAACCGGGGAATCCATTCCTAGGGAGTCTCCTCGAAGAGACTCACCTATAGTTCGTGATCCATCGCCCCAGATCACACTAGAAAATCCTACAGAGGAATTCGTTTCCTCTGCCACGCACAATATAGGGCCAAAACTTCTTTCAGAGAGAAGTAGTGAGCACATAGACGAAGAGACACTAGACAAGTCTCTAAGTCAACAGAAGAACATTCCGATACCCACCTCTGGAGTGGATTTGGACACTGTTCTTCCCAGAACTTCTGTAGAGACTGAAACTCTTGTTTCATCTCAAAGATCAGAAGGAAATCCTTCCATTCTCAACGTTCAAACATGAATGAAAGAAGGTGTCCCAGGAACTGGGACTCACTCTGGAGACGAATGTGTTCCTCCAGAGGTTACACCAGGGACACAAGTATCAAGGGATGAGTTCCAAACCCTTGTCACCTCTGTGAACCGAACCATGAAAGAGTTGCAAAGCTCTTTCACATCTTTTGCAGAGACAACATCAACGGCCTTGCTAAATCTGAACACCAAAATGGACAATCTGTCCACAGAGGTGAAATCCGCCATAACAGAGATGAAGTCTTCTACTCAAACAACTGCCACAACAACAGCCACTTCTGATGCTAAAGATTTCGGAATAGCCGCAACATCTGCATTCAAGGAATCAGTCAAGCATTTCCTTGAACAAATGAACAAAGAATCCAACAAGTCACAGAGCCTCACACCTACAGATCTACAGAAGGCTCTGCAAAACGATCAAGCAGAAGCAATACGCAACACAATACTGATGCAGCCAAAAGACTACATGACCAGAGCACAGCTAACAGAGCTCGGGCAAAATGTGATAAACCAGGTCACAGAAGTCATCGTCTCCTTCACTTCTGCAAATGCCAACTACGTTAAAGAATTCAAAAAAAGTGTCGGCAAAATGCGCTTCAACACAGAAGCAGAGCTTGCAACTCTAATCGGCCTCTGTGATGATGTATGTACGAAGTTGATGGCCGCAGGAGCAGAACTACCAAAGAAACCCAAAGCTTCCTGCAGAGCAGAGGGTACTTCTGATAAGAGTCAGGATGACTCTGATGATGACCATCCTGGTCCATCAGATCATCCTGAGGGGGAGAATATAAGGGAGAAAGCTACGACCAAAGGACTACAGGCTCCACCAATCGCAGCAGAACCAATCAGCCAAGCCCCTCCACAACAGACCAAAGATCAACAAACTCAACAGACCACAGAGACAACACCCATCTCTGTGGAATCAACCGCTGAAGAAACCCATGTACCAGAAACAGGTCAAAAGACCACAGAGGCAACAACCACCCCTGTGGTAATAATCTTGGAAGAAAATCCAACAAACCAACAACCTGGAGAAAAAGGTCAAAAGACCACAGAGGCAACACCCACCTCTGTGGAATTCCCTACAATGTTTGGAGTAGATGTTCAACATCTGTCATCCTCCATAGAAGAAGATCTTCACTCTCCAACTACAAAATCAACAGAAAAACCCCAAACCATACCAAGAAGAAAGTCTATTGCCCAAAAACCAAAAAGAGCAACGACCTCTGCTTCTTCTGTTCTAAGGAATATGCACAAAACAATGACTGAACGAATGGCGCAGAGAGAAGAAGAAAGGCACAGGTTCACATTAGCTTTCAAATTGGCAAGAAGATTTGATATCCAACCTTCACCAACAGAAACCAAGCTCACAGAAGAAGTCACCAAAGAACCTCCAACAGAGGTTACAGAGCAAATCAAGCCAATAGAACCAACGCCACAAAAGTCCTCTCAAAGACAAGTGTCAAAATCTACAGAGGCAACCCCCATCATTCCAACAGAAGCACCAACAACTAAACCTACAGAAGCAACATGTTCTGCACCTCCAAAAGCCAAAGACAAGGGAAAGGCAAAAATGACAGAAGAGCCCAAGAAAAAGAAATCAGTGCCCAATCCTACAGAAAAACTGATGAAGAGCTCCTTTGATGCCTTTCAAACTCCAAAGCTTGAAGAAGAGGACTGGGCATATGGATTAAAGCCCCTGTCAGACATTCCACTTACTGGCAGAGCTGCAGAAGTTGTTCAACAGATGGAGAGTCTCAGAAGACAAGTACCACTACATGGTCCAACATAAGAAGAAATGGAAGAAGTGGTGTACAAATATCTCTACAAACAACCCTTTCAGAACCTCCATCCAACATATCAAATGACAAATCCGAACATCAGAGAAAAATTTGAGAACATCTTCAGCAAAACAAAGCCAAGAACCAGAGCAGAAGTCTTCTCAATTCATAAAATCAAAAAGGTAATCTTCTGCAGGTTCTCCTTCACAAGAACCTATCCAAGAGTCAGGTACAATCTTTACAGAGTCAAAAGGGTAAACAATTCAGAAACCACCTTCACTGATTCTGACATAAGGAATCTGAATCCCTATGATCTACCTGAACTTCTGCAATGGACGAAGGACAACTACAACACAGAGCCAAACACCAGAGCCTATCAAGTGTTGAGAAAAGCAATGAGGGAAAGGCTTCTAATCTACAGTCTGACAGATTTTCAGCTGGGAAAGGATCTTGGTCTCAAACATCTGAACCTACAACCACCAGAGGATCGCTGCCCACCTGACGCCGTGCCCAACTCAATCATTACAGAACCAAGGTTCGGGTTAGTATTTCAGAACCCACAAGGCAAAGATAAACTTTTGGTGACCATGGACTGTCAGAAGTACGCAACCAATACTCTGAACAGGTTCAGAACAAGCCTTGTAAAATACAGAGATACTGAGCAAATGGATAGAGACGCTGCAGATGAAATCATCAGAGAAATTGATGCAACAATCCGCTTAAGAGAACTCTGCATCAGTTTCTACAAAGAGATCAGGGAAGTCGGAAGAGATAACAGAAGCTACAATGATTTCAAAGACGCCAAAATCTGATTCTCAAACAACCAATCTCTGCAAACCATGTTAAAGTTTATCTTTCATTATACTCTAATGTAAAATGCCTCTGGCATATCTCTGAATGAAAGAACTTTCGAGGTATTGTTTAACCTCTGTCTTATCTAACTTAGCCAAAAATACTTAAATGTCAAATTTTTATTTTTCACTACTTAGGGGGAGATTGTTAGCTTCAATCTTCCTAATCATAGAAGTATTTGAAAGTAGTGAAAAATAGGCCAAGTGACGAAAGCCTCTTACAGAGGCTCTGCCGTTTCCGAAGGATCAAGGTCAAGAAGCTACAGAAGTTACAGAGGAGATCACAGAACCTCTGTGATACGCACAAAGAAGACCATACTCGGAACCCGGTAAAGACTGCTCTACAGAAGACCAGACCCAGAATCTCTGTAATCCTTTGCAGAGCCTCTGTGGTTCAAACTAAAGACTTGGAAGATATTTATAAAATATCTTCCTACTGTTACTAGATCCGTCCATCAACTTGAATGGAAGCGTGTCTCCTGTCAAACCTCAACACGTGTCAAGCTCTAAGTGGATTGAATAGGGCTTAGTACAACATAGACGTCTGCTCCATTAAATGCAAAACAGCACGAACAACTGCTCACACCATCCGTTCTACTGTTCATGCCGTCGGAAGAACAGTAGCTCATACTTTATGGTCTTCTAGAGTAGTATAAAAGGAAGACTCATGTTGAGTTCTTCCTAAGTGAAATTAATCAAGAAAAAAAACACAAGAATCTGAGTTTCATGCTTATGCTTTATATCGTCAAATCTGTTTAAACTTTACACCAAAACAATTCTTAATCTATTCTTGGTGTTCTTTGATATATATTGAAATACAGTAAAACTTTGAGATAAACACTTATTCTTAAACTACTGTTTCTTTATATTGTGTTCTAAATCTATCAAACATATCTGTTAGTTCATCAAATACGCTTCCGCATCAAACATAAATTCGAACTAATAGATCTGACAATCTTGTATAAGCAAAACGGGAACCAACAGTTATCTTGAGGGATCTTACTAGACCTCATGGTCTAACCCGCGCTTTTCACAAATGTAAAACCCTTTTCAGGTAAGCAGGTGGCAGAGGGCTCGAGTAAGGGCAAGCACAGGATGTGAGTTGGATCTTGCGTCTAGAAGGATCTAGAGGACCTTCCCTTTTTCTTATATAGTTATAGATGAAATTTCTCAGCTGTAATAGGGTTATTTTCCGCGAACCCAAATCTGATTTTGAGATTTTGAATGTGTGCGACAATGTAGGGCCGTTTTGGCATTTATTTTATTTATGGCTTGTTAGTTGGTATGGGTTGTTACAGCACTTACAAACTCTGATTGCATCATCATTTCCAGATCCTGCCATCCTAAAAAGATAAACTGTTCTACACGATAATAAATCGTTAGTTGCAGGTGATTATTTCAAAAGTGATTTCTAGTTGGACCCCACAGTGGGTGCCAAACTATTTATGCCAAAAATTACACTAAATAAAATTGAAGGTTGGTTTGTGGAGCATTAACAACCAAAGATCAACCACATTGATATAAACACAAGAAAGACAATTGAAAATAAAACAATTAGACAAAAGAGTTGGTGACGCGGAAAAACCCTTGAACAAGGGAAATAAGTGTGGACGATACAAGAGATCTTTGATGCACTATAGACGTCAATCAGGGACTTCGTCCTTTAGAACAATTACAATAATGCAAATAATTTAATACGTGGTCGTGGAAATTTAGTAAACAGTATAAAAGGTTTTTACTACTGTTCTTTGCTTGCGAGTATGTTCTGGTAACTCTCCGTCTGTCTTTCTTGCGATCTTCTGGCCTTTTATAGTTAATCCGCTGGATAGGACTAACTGTCGAATTTGATTGCCATTAAATGAAGAAATGCGTTGTTATTAACTTTTCTTTATTCTTGCGTTTACGTTATAACCTGTTGGATTTAATTATCGCATGTGCTTTAATTCCCGTGATAAAAATCATACGTAACGGTCGAGGTAATAAAAGCATGTCGTTAGTATAATGTTATCGAAGAAAACTTCGACTATGGATATATAATCGTTGATTAAGGATCGAAGGTAAATAATCATCAACCATGGGTCGAGGGCAGTGGCGGATCCAGAATTTTTGCACAGTGGGGGCCCTTTTAAGGTAGGTTAAAGGTCCATAAAATCGTTCAATGTGTTTTTAGCTTAATTATACAGTTTCGAGAGATTTTTGAAGTTTTTCGGTTGATTTCGATGGATTTTAAAGTGTTTTTTTTTGTCGATTTCGATGGTCTTTTTCGATTTTTAGTTGATTTCAAAAGTTTTTTTTTTCTTTTTGGTTGATTTTGAGGTATCTTTCTTTGATTTTTTAGTTAGTGGGGGACATGCAAAAAATCACTTGGGGGAAACCGTTATAGAACGTTAAATTTCTTTTGTTTTTAAACTTGAAAAATCAAGATTTTTTTATTTTAGTGGGGGGATGGGACCCCTCCTTTGTCAAGCTGCATCCGCCCCTGATCGAGGGTCTTATCTGTAATAGGTAATATGATCGCTTAGCGTATGAACCTTGGTTACTGATGCTATGGTTGAGGGAACTATTGTCGTTGATCGACTGTGTGATTTTTTTTTTACAAAAACAGGGGTTATCGGGTAAATTGTTGCATACCATGTCATTTTAATGAACTAAAATTTACCCTATAAGACAAGTGATATTGTTAAATCGTACTAATAAACTCTGATGGATAAGTATTTTTGGGTAAACGCCCCTTTAATATAATTTGGTTATTAAAATTAAAAAATCCGTCACAGTTATCCAATTTTCTGTCGAAAACATTTATAAAAATCATTCAATTAAAAAAACGGTTTTTCAAAAACATGAACTTTTGTCAACGGATAACAATACTTTTGTTCACCATTGCCAACCTATAAACAAAACAACAATAAAAATTAAAAATAAATTAAATTGGATCATACTATAAGGTAAGAAACTGTTTACCTAATCATTTATGCGAATAAGTGCTTATCGGTAAAGTTCAACACTATCACTTACTTCATGGGTAAGATTTTAGGCCACCAAAATGGCATCATATGCAACAATTTAGCCGGTAAACGCTAACCGTGGTAAGAGTCGTCACACTCACTTACCGGGTAAAACTCTCGGTCCTAGCTTCCGCTCTTACCGGGTAAGATTCTTATTCCTTGTCATATTCATCCGATAGGCTAATGTGACTTGGTAAGCACTACCAGTATAAGCGTTTTGTAAACGACCCCTAAGTATTGTAACTTCACGAATAGAAAAGAAAACATATATTATCATTATAATCAAAGCCTTAGAAATTATTTAGCTTTATTTTTAAGATGTTTGGTCATAGACATCAAAATAATTTTTTTAAAATAAAAATTGAAACAAAGTATATTCTGTTTTATACGGTTTGTCCAGAAAATATAATACTTATTAGTAAAGGATCTTTTGATTAGTGATGTATTATTTTTGTAATAAACTTCCGTACAAAGATATTACTAAACACTTCAACTTTTTTTTCTACAAAAGATTGCTTAAAGTAACATGGTGCACATCTAAAGCCCAAATGATTAAGTTGTACACTTTAAGCACAAGATAAATAAATATGGTTTAAAACTTTTTGATAAAAAGAAAGTAATAATAAAATAGTTCGGCTGTACAATGTTATTTTGCTGATAAAATAATATGCCAATTAGGGGTGTTTACCAAATTTTCTGTTAAGTTCTGTATGGATAAATTTGTGTGTTGGATAATTTGTCTGTCTAGATAAACCGGTGATGTTGTTTACTTTTTTATCTGAATTAATAGTTTGAATTGCAAAAATAACCGATTTACCCTTGAGTATAAATTATAAGCTACAACACATAAAAAAACAAATAAAAGCAACTGTTGAGAAAACAAATAATCAAACAATTGGATAAAAAAGCAAATGAAAATCAAGAAAACTAAAAAAATAAACAAAAGCTATTGTACCAGAAAAAAGCCGACTCCTTTTAGCGTTTGTTTGTTCTTCGTATTCTTGCTAAACCCTACAAACACTCACAATGTATTGTACTCCCTACCATGAAAGAAAGCATCAGTATGTTGGATAATAAAGGGAATGAACTTAAAGATAAGAACCATCAAGAATACAACATATAAAATCATTGCTATTAAACAATCTTAGAAATCCAATAGATAAAAACATCCTATTCTACACATCATGAACATTATAAAAACAATGATAATAAGGCCATCCGTATCACAGCCAGGGCCGTTTCTGAGAATTTTTGGGCCCTGGGCGACTCGTAAATTTTGGGCCCTCAATATGTACCTAAAGAAATTTCAAGTAGACGCTTTTTATAATTAAAAACAAACTTTCATATAATAAATACTAATAATTAATTGCACAGTTTATGTTTTTTGGGCCTCAACTAATTACATGGATTTGGGCCTCTTCATGACTATATCAGATTGCCATTAGGCCCTAAAAACTGATTTTTTTCCAGCCTAACATATAAACCATTTTTTCTAAATACATATATAAACTAAATTTTTTTTTCCGGGCCCCTGATTTTTTTGGGCCCTGGGCGAGTGCCCAGCCCGCCCTCCCCCAGGGACGGGCCTGATCACAGCCCTCAAGCGCCACATCAACTTTTCTCCTAACCCTCTCCTCAAACTCTCAAGCCATAAAGTGGCGTAGCGCTACCCTCAAGCCCTCTTGTCATCTCATTTTTTTTAATTCTTTTATTTATACATTTAATTATTTAACAAAATAAAAATATTTATATATTTTTTAATAAATAAAAATAAGATAAATAATAAAAATAAAAATTCATATCATTCATTAAAAATAAAAATTACAAAATAAATTTAAAAATTACAAAATAAATTTAAAAATCTACTCGTCGTCATTGTTGGGAACTTGGATACGCCAAATATGTTCGACCAAATCCGACCGAAGGTTATTATGAGTGCCCCGGTTTTTGACTTCTCAAACATTTGCCGCGCGTTGTTCCTCACTGATTTGGGTTTCGATATCATCCGTGAAAAGGTCGTTTTCATCGCCACCACAAATAGCATGGTCTTCGTCTTCGAGTATCATATTGTGAAATATGACACAAGCGTACATAATGTTTGCCAATCTTGTCGGTTCCCATCCGCGTGCCGGGTTATGAAGTATATGCCAACGTTGTTTAAGCACGCCAAAAGCTCGTTCAACATCTTTACGTGCCGCTTCTTGCGCGGACTTGAACTTTTGTCGTTTAGGGTCCTGTGGGCACGTAAATGATTTTACGAAAGTAGCCCATTCCGGATATATCCCATCCGCTAGATAATATCCGTGCTCGTAGGTGGCTCCATTCACCGCAAAAGGGCAGTCGGGTGCTTTTCCATCATATACATCGTTCAAGATGGGCGACTGATTGAGAACATTGATGTCGTTGTTGGAACCGACAACACCAAAGTATGTGTGCCAGATCCATATATCTTGAGAGGCCACTACTTCTAGCATGATTGTCGGGTGCTCATGATCACCTCTCATGAATTGACCTCGCCATGCTACCGGACAATTTGCCCACGCCCAGTGAGTACAGTCTATGCTTCCGAGCATGCCGGGAAATCCGTGTTTAGCTTCATGCGCGGCGTACAACTTCTGAATATCAATAAAAGTAGGCTTGCGTAAATATTTTTGACCATACAGTTCAATAATACATGTGCAGAATTTGTACAGACAATCTCGTGACGTTTTCTCTCCCATACGGATGTACTCGTCAAGTGCGTCAGCAGCTACTCCATACGCCAATTGCCGAATAGCGCAAGTACACTTTTGTATCGGAGAAAAACCTTGTTTTCGTCTGCCGTCCAACCGAAGTGTAAAATACGGATATTCTCCTTCTAAATCGTCAACTATTCGTTCGAATAGTTGCCTGCTCATCCTGAACCGCCGCCTAAACATATCCGGTGTATAAACCGGGTTGTTGCCAAAGTAATCCCGCATAAGCCGCTCGTTTGCAGCTACTCGACCTCTTTTTATGTTCGCAACCCTCTCTCTTCTTGACGATGAGGCGGTGCTACCATAAACTAATTGTGCAGTCTGTCGAAAAATTTCCCTTTGTAGATGCAACAACTCGTCGGTGTCTACGGATGATGATGATGCGGTCGGTGAACCGGGTTGTGGCGAATCCATATTGTTTAAAATATAGAGAATGAAAGAGAATGAGATAGTTGTTTTGTGTGAAAAATAAAATGGCTTTTAGGATTATATATATAGTGTGATTAAATTGAAAATAAAAATAAAAATAAAATAAATATAAATATAGCCGTTATAGCCGTTGGAGTTTATTTATTTTCAAATTAAAAAACAAACAAATAAGTTTCGGGTTTATCGGGTTTTGGAACCCGCCTCCCATACCCGCAGAGGAAGCCCGCCCCCTACCACTACCCGCTCGAGCCCGCCCTACCCGAGCCCGCATGGGATACGGATGGCCTAAGATCATCCACAACAGTCATTTCATATGGATTTTATATAGATTGTTGTGCCACGTAGGATTTCTATTTTAGAATTATGCTGGTTGTGAGTATGATTTCTAAATTAGAAATTTGTTTTTGGTAAAATGTCAAATCATTACTTTTTGCTGATGTGACAGTGAATAGTATAAGAAATTGTAAGGCATAATTTTTAAATTATAAATTGTTTTATGTCATATCATGTTTTGTAGAGTATGTTTATGAAAAATGTATGAATAATTTTTTATGTTAATATTAACGAATATTAGAAAATGCAAAATATATTTAATATTAAAATACAACAAAATAAATTACATAATAAAATACAAACTTAATACATAAAATTACATCATTGTTCGTTTAGAAGTTCTTGAATATTGATGTTCGAACATAAAATTACATCAAATTGTTAGACTGTTCTCCCGTCTTCCATGAGGTTTTGGAAGGGAAAGCACCACAAATTAATTTCTTCATCAATGGCAACAATTACAATTTAAGATATTATCTTACTGATGGGATGTATCCTAATTAGGCTACATTCGTGAAGTCAATTTCATTACCTCAATCCCCAAAACATCGACTATTTGCAAATAAACAAGAGGTTGCTAGGAAAGATGTAGAGAGAGCGTTTGGGGTACTTAAATCACGTTTCGTTATTATCTATGGGTCATCTCGTATGTGGTGCAAAGAAATAATTAGAGCATGTATAATCATTCACAACATGATCGTCGAAGATGGACGTCATATGTATATTCGTCAATTTGATGATATAGATGATGATGTTAATTTTACTATAACTATGTCTCAAATCTCTCATAGCATACTTCATGAGTACGGAAATTATCTCCAAAATCACATACTAGTGCGCAATAGGTCAATGAATTATTATTTACAATCATATTTGATTGAAGAGATTTGGAGAAGAAGAAAATGACGATTAATGTAATATTTTTACTTTGTATTTTAATTTAATGTTTTTTAAATTAAATATTTTATTTATTTAATTAATTTTATTTTATTATAATTATTTAACTAATAAATTATTTCGTATTAAATTATGGTAATTAATATTTAATTGTAGTTTTGTTGTTATTTTATTAAAATATAGTTTTTTATGATGATGTGTCACTTTAGAAATCGGTTAAAAATCATTGTTGTGGATGATAATTTCAAGGTAATTGCAAAGATGATGTGGCGCTGATGTGACACTTTAGAAATTGTGTTGAAATTTCATTGTTGTGGATGACCTAACTTGTTATATCAATAAGTCGGAGTCTACTGCAAACACACAAACAGTAGAGAAACACATAGAGATCCAATGCAAAAACAAGAACACATAGATCGTATGCAAACATGGAGAAAAAATCGACTGCATAAATCATTGCTTTGGAGGAGAGATCGATTGCAGAAGTCTTTGTTTTCAATGAGAGATTGAGTACATAAATCTTTGTTTTCAGGGAGAGATCGAGTGCAAAAATCCTTGTTTTGGAGGAGTGATTGACTACAAAATTCGATTTGGAGAGATCGAGACATTGAAAGCATGTTAGATTTGGAGGACTAAGGAGAGTAGCGACTTGGGTTTGGGGCGTGTTTATTGTCAAGGGTAGGGCTTGTCATTTTTTGGGCTGAATGTGGACAACACATAGTTTCCATCTGTGCAAATAAGCGGTAGGTAAACAACCTATTTTGGCATGCAAATAAGCCAGTTGGACAAATAAGTCCATTAAGCCACAAGTAAACAGCCTCTTAGATTCATTGATATTAATTCTTTCTAATAATATATCAGTTACATATACTTATAATATAATATTTGTTAAATTCTGATCAATTTAACAGAAAACTCATCAACAACATCTATAATGTTAACGTTCTCTTCATCTAATTTTTCATTGTAATTAAAAAATTGGAGGTATGTAATTATTGTCCATGTAAAATATAACTTGGGGATTGTTTAATTACTTCTTTTTTACATTAAACTCTTTAGGAGTTAACTTGTCTGTCTAGATAAATCTGCCTATTATATAGACAAGAGACCAATAGGCTTGAGGGAGACAAAGATAGAGGTTTGATTCTTTCTAGGTCTTACAAGTATTCGTTTGCTTAGGGTGACTTAGGGACCGTTTACCAAATGCTTACCCGGGTAAGCGCTTACTAGTCAAATTTAACAGCATCATTTACTTCAAGTAAGATTTTGGTCCGTCAAATCGGTTTCGTATGTAACAATTCACCCGGTAAGCACTAACCATGGTAAGAGTCGTCTCCATCACTTACCGGGGTAAGACTCTCGGTCCTTTCATTCGCTCTTACCGGATAAGATTTTTGTTCCATGCCATATCTGTTCGGTAAGTAATGTGACTTGGTAAACCCTTACCCGGGTAAGTGTTTGGTAAACGACTCCTTAATAGGGACAAGTGAGAGTCATGGCTTAATCCATATAGCCATTTGTAAATGATTACACATCTACAGAATAATTATCTCATTAACTTTTTGTATGATACTTCTATATATATATATATATATATATATATGTAGAGGTGGGTTCATACGAGAACGCTAACTATTTAAGAAAACAACCAGTATGTACAAAATCATATATGATTCACGTACAAAATCATATATGATTACACGACTTTTCTCGTCACTTTAAGTCGCTGCAAAAGTCGCGTGTTTCCAGTATTTGCAGTTAATGTAAAATCACATATGATTTTGCACATGATTTGCTGTTTTCTTATTTTTTTAAATAGTTAGCGTTCTCGTTTGAACCTTTCTCTATATTACTATATATGTAAGGACATTCTATTAAAAAAATTCTAATTTTTAAGATCCGTAAGATCAAATTTAGACAATGAAAAAATTAATTAAAATCTAATATATATTAAAAACATTTCTTTATCCAATATAACTAGTAATGTTTTTATCCAATATTTGATATTTAACATAACTAGTAATGTTTTTATCCAATATTTGTATATATCTAAATATAGATAGTTAGATACAAATGAAATGAAATGAAATAAATAAGTATATTCTCACACTTCCTTTGGAATCGTCACCAAAACGATAAGAGTTGACAAAAGTTCAATCTTGGGTTATCCGACAATATGATAAATATAAAATAATCGTTAAAATAAAATAAAAAAACAAACTTAAAAATAAAAATAGTTTTATATATTGAAAGATTTAAAATGAAGTTATACATAATAATGTGTTGCAAATTAATTTGAACCAGTTTCAAGAATGTTCATAATGGAAAGCGACATAGCCGATAACTGAAACGTCATATCATTTTTCTTGGTCAGTGGAGAAACGACACCCTTTTTTTGTTTGAACCCATCTTCACAGGTGGTGGTAGCATCCATGACCGAACTGATCTGAACATTTGCATCGAAATAGCGTTTAGAGCTGTAACTCCTCATAGCCTGCTTGATACCTGGGATAGCATCAGAGTAGAGCTCAAAACAATCAACGAGACACGACTTTACATATGGATCAAGCTTCTTTGCGTTGTTTTTCAGTAGCTGTTTGATGTAACACCTGGTGTCAGTGAGATTATACCGTGTCAGCCTGATGGACATCATCCCTAGACCCTTAAGGTCAGCACAGTGGCTAGCTGGTGCAGCTTGGAGAGAGGTGGTGCAGAATTGGAGGTTCAGGTTAGGGTCTTGTTGTGAAGAAATTTTGCAAGTATCATAAATGAGGTTTTGGCCATCGATAGAGAAGAAGATGAAGAAGAAAGGACATAAGAGGAAAAGAGAGAATAATGAAGAACCCATTTTTAATTTGTTGTAAAGGAGGGGGGTGTTTCTTGGTTTTCTTGTGATGAATGAATGATATATACAAGGAGAGGAGGGCAAAAGGTATGCTTGGTGGAAAGTTTAAAGCCTTCGGATCTTGAAGAATAAAAAAGGGTAATTCAAATTTATTTTAAAATAATTAATATATAAAGTTCCCAAAATTATGGGTTATGCATAATACAAAATAGTAAATTAGAAGAAAATACAACGTATTTTATATTTGATTTCTTCTTTTGTACATTGTATTTTTCAAATCTTTATTTTGATACCTAGGAGTTGATAAAATATTTAGACTAAAATATGTCATAGAAAATAGGAATCATATCAAAAATACGTTTTATTCTCATGCATTCTTAGATTAAAATAGGTACACACCGTACACTATGTTTAAAATGTCACACTAAGATATCAAAATGTAAGTTTTAAAAATATGTTATACATAAGATGAATCAAAAACTAAATATGAGGAGGATGTGTGGGTTTATTTATTGCATTTGTCGTATATAAATATTATATAATTCAAAAAAAAGATGGAATTAAAACAAAATATGTCATAGTCTCATACACTTTATCCCAAATAAGATCTACAATATTACAATAAAAAACACTATTAATTGAGTGGTTAAGATATACAATATAACAATAAACCAAAAACACGATTAAAATAATGATCAGTTGAGTGGTTATGCTCGTTATTTCTTTTTTGTTATGTTTTGTTACAAAATAGTTGCCGCTATAAAAAAAATTATGTCTATTAATTATTGATAAATTTGGAAATCATGGGTTGGTTTTGTAACTTGAGTACTTCAATTGAAGGGGGATGGGATGTAAAAGAAGGCTTTATCGTCTAAAGGCAGGGGTGAGCTTTCTCACTATACCTCGCTCTTCTTTTATCTCGCCTGGTTTTTTATCCCTGTTCTGTAAATTTCGTACGTAGACAGTTAGTTGCTCTGACTAGTTTTTTAGTGCAAAAAAGGACTGTTGGTTCCTATTTTGCTTAACAATGATGATTCTATCTAATTAGTTCAAACAATATATAATGCGGAAGCGTTTTAACGAACTAACATATATTATGAGGTAGAATAACACACAATATCAAATACAAGAAGTGTAAATAAGAAAGATAAATAACTCAATGATTCACTGTATTTGAAATAATAAGAACACCAAGAACACTAAAAGGTTTGACAAGAAACTGCTCTAAAGGTGTGTGTTTTGTATTAAAAGCTTAATAGCAGAGTTCACATGTACCTTCTATTTATACTACTTCTAAAGGGGACAAGATCTAGATACTAAGGATGGTAGGTACTAATACATTGTTTGGAACAGTTGCTGGAAGGTACAAAACACTATTCTGGAACTGTTGCAGATACAACGTTCATTAAATGCTCCGTATTCTGCTTTAGGCTGAAACCTATCAGAGGTTGACACGTGGAATTGTCAGGTCACGCATTTGTACGAGTGATACGAGTGATCTTCAGAACCTTCGAATGGCAGAAATCGTGTGAAGTACGATTGTCCTTGTATAGATCTTTTGCGTAGATCTTCTTTTTACCACAGAGGCTCTGTCAAGTATGACAGAAGCTCTACGGCCTTGTCCGCATAGAAGAGTCTTCTGTTGCTTCTTTACTTCGGTCTTCTTGGCTAACCCGACAGAGCCTCTGTCGGAGACTTCTGTCTTCTTGGTTACTTGGCTACTCGGTAGAGCTTCTGTTGGTGTCGATACTTAGGGGGTGTTTGGGAGTGCTTATATTTTTAACTTATGCTTATTTGCTTATGTGGGGGAGGAAAAGCAATTTTTAAAAAGTGTTTGTTAAAAATTGAGGGTAAAAAGGTAATTTGGATAGATAAGGAAATAAGGAGAAGTAAATAAGTAGGTATGGAATGACTTATCAAAAACAACTTATTTGTGGTGAGGAGAAACAAATAAGCACTTTTGATTTTTTCTATCCAAACACTCCAAATAGCTTATTTGCGGTAGGGAGAAGCTATAAGCAAATAAGTCAAAAATATAAGCACTCCCAAACACCCTATTAGTCTATTTTTCCAATACTTCTATTTATCACAAAGATTGAAGCTAACAATCTCCCCTAAGTATTGAAAAATAAAAATTTGAAACATGCAAGGTTTTGTAGACTAAGAACACGACAGTAGGTATTTCACCTCTATTGATATTTTTCTTTCATAAAAGATGTGCCAGAGACACTTACATTTGATTACATGATGAAAGTAAAAGTAACAGAGGTTGATAGAAGATATTAGACTTTGGCATCTTTGAAGTCGTTGAAACTTCTGTTATCGAATCCTAATTCCTTAAGCTCGTGATAGAAGCTGATGCAGATGTTTCAGAAGTTGATTGTTGAATCTATGGCTTCTATCAGTCTATCTGCATTAACCCGATCCATTTGCTCTGTTCTTCTATGTTCCACGAGGGTTGCTTTGAACTCTGTCAAAGTACTTGTTGCATACTTCTGACAGTCCATTTCTACAAATAGTCTTGACTTCCCAGCAGGATCTTGATAGACTAACCCAACTCTTGGAGATGTAATGATTGAGTTTGGAATGGCAGAGGATGGGCAGTCGTCTTTTGGTGGTCGGAGAGCGAGGTTTCTTACTCCGAGATCTCGTGCTAGTTGGAAGTCGACAAGGCTGTATAGCAGAAGTTTCTCACGCATGGCTTTCCTTATTACCCTGTATGCCCTTCGATGTGTATCTGTTGTGAAGTTTTCTTTTGTCCAGAGCAGAAGGTCGGGTAGGTCGTAGGGATTTAGATTTCTCAGATCAACATCTGAGAATTGATTCATGGTTCTGTTCTCCCTTTTGACCTTGTATATGTTATAGGAAACCTTAGGTGTAGTTCTGGTTTGAGAAAACTTACAGTATATGACCTTTTCGATTTTTTTGATTGAGAAGACTTCGTGTTTTGGCTTGGGTTTTGTTCTTGTGAAGATGTTTTCGAGGTCAGCACGAAGTTCGGGATCTTGGACCATTGGTGGCATTGGATCTCTGGCAGTTCTGTTGTAGAGATACATGTACACCACTTCTTCCATTTGAGGTGGAGGTGCACCAATTGGAGGCATGGGTCTGCGCAGAGCATCCATTTTCTTCTTAATTTCTGCCACTCGATCCTCCATGAGTTTTTTCTTTGGATCCAGAACCGGTATGTTTGACAGAGGGGTGGCACCTAAAGCCCAGTCTTCTTCTTCTGGTTTTGGTGTAACATAAGCATCGAAGGAGCTTTTCATGAGTTTCTCTATTGGTTGATGCTTATGTTTCTTCTTCTTGGGTTCCTCTGTCATTATCCCCTTGCCTTTGTCTTTTGCCTTCGGTTGAAGATCTTCTTGTAGAGATGGGGTTGCCTCTGTGGGATTTGTCTTTTGGATTTCTGAGTGTGCCTCTGTAGTTTTGGGGGTTGCCTCTGCAGGTTTTGGCACATGTGTTTCTGAGGATTTGGTTGGTGATGTGGGTTTTGTTGGTGAGGCTTCTGTGGTTTTGCTCAGATGTTTTCTTTTGTGAGCAATGGTCTTGGTTCTAGTTTTGGGTGTGGGAGATAGAGGTTTTATTGTTGCAGCTTCTGGTGATTTTGGTGTTGGAGAGGGGAGTTCTTTTGGTGATTTTGGTTTTGGTGATTGGCATGGTTGATCTTCTTCGGAGGATGATAGAATTTGGAATTCTTCATAGGTTGGGACATCTGCTCCGAATACAGAGGTTGTTTCCACAGAGGTGGGTGTTGCCTCTGTGGTCTTCTGTTGTTGATCTTGGTTGGTTTCAGGTATTTGGGTTGCGATTGGGGTTTCTTCAGAGGGTATTTCCACAGAGGTAGTTGTTGCCCCTGTGGTCTGTTGTTGGTTTCCTCCTTGGGTTTGAGTTGGGGGAATTTGGTTTAGGGGTTCTGCTGATAATGGTGGTTCTGGTAGACCTCTGTTTGCAGTTTCTTCCCTTTGTTTCTCCCCCTCAGGATGATCTGATGAATCGTCAGAGTCATCATCAGAGTCATCCTGACCCTTATCTTTTATACCCTCTGCATTGCATGAAGCTTCAGGCTTCTTCGGTGGAGTAGCACCTGCGGCTATCAGTTTTGCACAAGCATCATCACATAGACCAAGAAGAGTTTCGAGCTCTGCCTCTGTGTTGAAGCGCATTCTGCCGACGCTCGTCTGAAAGTCCTTAACATAGTTGTGATTGGCGATTGTAAATGCCTTGATGAAGTCGTTCATCTGGTCGAGGATCCCCTGCCCGAGCTCTGTAAGTTGTGCTCTTGTCATATAGTCGGAAGGCTTTATGGCTTGAGTTTCGCGGGTTGCGTGCTCTTGGATTTGTTCTAAGGCCTTCTTTAGATCTTCTGGAGTAAGGCCCTTAGAAGTTGAGGATTGCTCTCTCTTCAGTTTTTCAAGCAGATCGTTGACAGAGCTTTGAAAGGCAGAGGTAGTAGCTTTTTCGAAGTCAGCAGCAACAGAAGTGGCAGAGGTATCAACAGTTGTTCTCATCTGGGCTAAGGCATTTTGCACCTCTGTGGACAGGTTGTCCATTTTGGTGTTCAGGTTTGTGAGTGCCCTGGATGTTGTATCTGCAAAAGAATCAAAGGAGCTTTTCAACTCCTTCAATGTATTGTCCACAGAGGTGACAAGGGTTTGGAACTCATCCCTTGATACTTGTGAACTTTGTGTAACCTCTGGGGGAACACATTCGTCCCCATAGTGAGTTCCCGTTCCTGGAACACCTTCTTTCGTCCCTGTATTGATGTTGAGGACGGAAGGATTTCCCTCTAATCCTTGAGCAGAGGCTTTATCAGCTTCAGACTCTATAGAGGTTTTGAGAAGGACATTGTCTTGATCCACTCCAGAGGTGGGGACAAGAGTATCCTTCTGTTGACTCGGAGACTTGTCTAGAGTCTCTCCGTCTTTGTGGACTCTAAGCTCCTCTGAAGAGCTGTTTGGACCTATAGTAGTGTGCGTGGCAGAGGAAACAAATTCCTCTGTAAGGTGGGCGATTGTGGTCTGGGGCGATGTACCACGAACTAAGGGTAAGTCCTTTTGAGAGGACTCCCCTGGAATGGGTTCCCCGGATATAAGTGGCACAGAGGTGGAATGAATTTCCTCTGCCCGGTCGGTTTGGGTTGGGGTCGAGCCGTGCTGCTCTTGTTCAATATTACCTTCTACCACTAGACTGGCGGTAATAGAAATGTGGGTTACACTGTGATTTGGTTGGGGTTGTGTGCCTCTACTATTCCAGACATCTTTTCTTGCTTCTGCTTCTGTTGGGCATCCTAGCACTTCTTTTCCATCTATGGTCTCAACCTCTGTTGCTACCCTATGGCTTGGTGCTTCTACCCTGACTTCTGGGCTTTTCCCTAGGTCGTCATAGCAAGAATGAGTCCCAATTAGTTGCATGATATGTGGATGATAAAAACCTTTTCTTATTTGGTCTGCTTCCTCTTCATCAAAATCAATCTCTGAGACTTCTACCCTAGTACATGTAGTTTCAACCATCTCCTCTGTTGGATCTCCTAACATGGTGTCCATCTGATGGTCTTCTGCAGCTACCTCGTCTTCTGGGCTTTCCCTTTGCACATCAAATCCTGGTTGGGTGAAGGGGTTCTGTAGTACTTCTGGAGTTTTAGACTGATTATTCTGTGGGGTTTGGTCATCATCATCCAAGTCAGAAGAGATTCTGAAGTCTGGTGCTTCTGTTGAATGATGAGATAGAGCTTCTGCAGTCCATCCAGAGGGGTCTAAAGAGTGTGCAATCCCGGGTTGTTGGAGGAAGAGAGAAAAATCACCCTGATCTTCTGCATAGTTGATGGGTGAAGGGGATTGCAGAGGTTGCTCATTGGTTTCTTCTACCATTTTTGCATCCTCTGCAATGGTCCGCAGAGCGGTGTGAGGTTTCTTGGTCTTCTTCTTGCCCTTTTTCCTTTTTGGCTTTGGGCACCCTCCTCTGAAGAGGGGGTTGTTTTCTTTTCTTGTTTTCTTTTGGAGGAGGGGGTTGTGCAGATGATCCAACCTCTGTTGCATGAGGAGGGGATAGTTGAGCAGCAGAGGTAGATGTGCCCTCTGTAGTTTTCTTGTGGGTTTTCTTCTTCTTCTTCTTCTTATTGGGAGTGGTGGCAGAGGTTTTGTTCTTTGTTGAAGGGGAGAGAATCGCTTCCCTCTGAGCTTGAAAGTTGGCCAGTACAAGCTGATGTTTGGCCAAAGCTGCAGCCCATTGCTCATCTGACATCTTTTCGACAACCCTAGTTCCTAATGGGGCTCCTAGACGCGGGGGTGTCACAGGACTCGGTTCTGGAGTCCTATGATCGCGTATGTATTCTAACTTAAGGGTTTTGTCTGTAGCGTATCCCAGAAGTTTCTTTGGCAGAGGTCTGCAGATAGGGTATTCATCTTCGTGCTCTGTTGGGGTGTTTTTGTTCAGGGGGTACCTTCTGGCCGTTGGTCCCTCCATTGACCATTTTTGTAGACGTAGCAGAGACTCTACCAGGACACCCAGAATTCTTTGATATTGCAGAGGAGGTAGAGTTTCGGGCTTTCGTCCTTTGGCCTTCTGAGAGGAGATCCTTCTGTCAATGGTGTTGACCATTTCTTGCATCATGATGGTGGAGTAGTCCAGAGGTAGATCATAATATACCCCGTACATTATGGTCAAGATTTGGTGAGAGGTTTGGTCTGGACTACCCACCTTCCCTGTTAGGCACCGACTTAGGATTGAGAAGAGCGTATTCCACAGAGGAGGAAGGCGATTTCTTCTGAAATCATTTCTTTTTCTTAGGGTGGTGTTGTACCCTAACATTTCAACAAAACGGCAGAGCTCTTCGTCTGTTGGTTCCTCTGCGTATGCCTTTATCCCTAGTAGTCCTTTGGTGGGTAGGCTGAACTCCAGTGAGAACATGGTTATGTTGAATTTGAGTTCGAGGTGCTCGGATTTGTCTAGTTTGGAGATGTAGCCCTTGATTTGTCTATCTGCGGGGTCAAATCTGCTGCTTTGCCAGAATTGATTGAGATATCTGGCAGGGATTTTATTGACAGTTTTGGATAACAGGGGGTAAAGGTAATGGTTTTCCAAAATGTGAAGAAGGATGGCATGTGCTTCCCCAAAAGCGGTTTTTGAGGGAACCAGATAGTAGTTATTTGGTTTTAAAGGAAGAACACGTTCAAAGTGTTCATGTGCGATGAAGTTTTGAAGATGGGTGGTCGGAGCAAAATCTGATTCATCGCCGGAGTGGTCGTGTTCTAGGTTTCTGGCGATTTCCTAGTTTTGGGAGTTCCCAGAATGAGATGGGGAGTTCACCGGAGCGTTGGAGGTGGAAGCCATTGATTTTCTTTGAAGAAAGAGTGTGGAAAATGGAAGTTGTAGGTTATTGCAAGGTTCGCCGGAGAAGATAAAGAGAGTAAGTTCGTAAACGTTTAGAGGTTGTGGTAAGTTTGGTTTTATACTGAAGAGATGGTATAATCTGAAAGGGTAAATATGTGAAAGTGAATAAAATTTGGGATCCGTAATTGAGTATATACGGCTGGTTCAACTTTCCAGGAGAACGTGTGCCACATACGTCCAATCAAAAGATGCCACGTCATTAATGTTAGAGCACGATTACATGGCGTGTGCGGCCCATTAATGCTTGGCGCGTGAGCTTTTCTTCTTTCAGAAGACTGTCACTCGCAGTAGATAACCCGTTCTTTTACAGAATATCCATTATCCGGATAGTATATGGAATTGTGACTTACCCGGATTGCAGAACTTACCCGGAAAAATGAGGAGTCCGGATGGAATTGGAGTTGTCCGGATGGATTTCACACAAACGTCCGGACACTATCAACTTGTCCGGAAACCGCGGCTGGTTTATCCGGACTCTGCGGCTGTTTGCTTAAATCGATCGACTTTTCGATTAGGGTTGCCCAAAATCGATCCTGGAAGATTAGTAACAATGCAAATCACAAAAATAACACTAATCCAATCGATTTCAATGCAAAAATAACAAGTTTGGATGGTTAAAAATCGAATCTTTTATCAAGAACACTACCAAAAACCTTTGACCTTAATTTGCTAAATTAATCACTCAAACGATCGAATTGGCATGCGAAAATTTGCAGAATTACTCACAAGTATAATGCTAACACAACCCAATAAACAAAATTGAACAATTTAGCCAGAATCAAGATTTCGAAAAAGTCAAGATGAACATATACGGGAAAAGTCAAAATCTTACCGGAAATCACTAGAGAGGCTTTGAATCGAATCCGTCTGTCTGCTCTGATACCAATTGTAGAATCCAGATTCGTGCAACAATACAGAAATCGAATATGATATGCAATAAGTAATATGATTTCAACTGGTCATCCCTTTCATTAATCTTTCAGAGAGAATTTGCAATACAGTGTTGAAAGTAAAAGAGATGATTAGCTTGTTTTTCCAAGCTAATCAACATTAAATACAATGGGCCCGTGGTTAACAAGCCCACGGCCCGTTCACTAATAAGATCTATTTTAATCAAATACAGTTTAACCCTTGAACTTTAAATCAACATTAAAACCTGCTCTAACAATTTTCTTCCAGTATCCTTGTGTGTGCATTTGTACGTACAAATCCTTAGAGAAGACATTTAAGGTTGATCGACAGAGTTTCCGTATGAAATTTGCAGTTCTAGAGGATCCGTCTTACAGAGGCTCTGTTGAGCTCAGCAGAAGCCTATGACCTTAAATTTCCCATAACGGAAGGCTCGAAAATCTTTTTGATCATTTCTTGTTTGGAATGTCTTAAACAGTGTTTATAGGACGTATTTTGAAATTTGTGTCCTAGAAAATTGTTTTCAAAAAGGATTTGTACGAGTTACTCACTCTTGGTTCTTCTTTGTTCGGTAAAAATACTTGACTTCTGTAGACATGGTTGATCATATCTCTTCTTTGGCTCCCCCTTGAATGATCAACCTCTGTTGATCAGATCAAGGTCTCCTTCTGCTCCCCCTTGACCTATGCTTGGATCAAATGAGATAAGTTGAGCACATAACAAATGTCAAAGTTATCAGAGGTTCTGTGGAGATTGTCATACTCTGAGCAATCCCACAGAATCTCTGTTGGTTACAGAACTTTTGATGATTAAGAATTTACATACAGAAGAGTTTAAATATATACATATGTACAAGAAGATCAAATCTTAGTTACAGAGGGTTCAACTCATGTTAATCATTCCCAACTTACCTACCAGGAAAAGGAATCTTTTTTCATCTAGTGCTTTGGTGAATAAGTCTGCAAGCTGGTATTCAGTGGGCACAAAGTGCATTTCGATTGTGCCAAATTCAACATGATGCTTCAGAAAGTAATAACGAATATCGATATGCTTTGTTTTTGAGTGCTGTACTGGATTGGCAGAGATTGCTATGGCACTTTTGGAATCACAGAGGATGGGAATCTTGTATATGCTGTACCCATAGTCTTTGAGCTGAGTTTTCATCCACAGAACTTGAGAGCAACAGCTAGCAGCAGCAACATATTCCGCTTCTGCTGTAAATGTAGATACACAGTTCTGCTTCTTCGAAGTCCAGCTGACTAGATTACCTCCCAGGAATTGACAACTCCCAGAGGTGCTCTTTCGATCAAGCTTGCATCCTCCATAATCTGAATCTGTGTATGCTTTAAGACCAAAACCAGAGTTCTTCGGATACCAGAGTCCAAGATTTTTGGTCCCTTTAAGGTATCTGAAGATCCTCTTTACAGCAATATAGTGGGATTCCTTTGGGTTAGCTTGATATCTTGCACAGAGGCATGTGACATACATTATGTCAGGTCTACTTGCTGTTAAGTATAAAAGGGACCTAATCATACCTCTGTAGAGTTTGCACTCTACAGATGTTCCATTTGGATCTGAGAATAATTTATTTCCAGTGGCCATTGGGGTCTTCATTACAGAGGCATCAGATAGACTGTATTTTGAAAGTATGTCAGAGATATATTTTGCTTGATTTAAAAAAATTCCCTCTGATGATTGTTTTACTTGGAGTCCGAGGAAGAAAGTTAATTCTCCCATCATACTCATTTCAAACTCACTCTGCATGAGTTTTCGAAATCTTTGCACTGTTGTACATTTGTAGACCCAAAAATAATGTCATCCACATAAATCTGTACAAGCAGAATCTCATCACCTTTTCTTAAGTAAAATAAAGTAGTATCGGTTGTACCTCTTTAGTAATTGTTATCGAGAAGAAAGGTTGAAAGTCTTTTGTACCATGCTCTTGGAGCCTGTTTCAGTCCATACAGAGCTTTGTCATGGTAATACGCGTATTTCGGGTACTTGGAGCTTTCAAACCCTGGTGGCTGCTGGACATATACTTCTTCTTGGATTTCGCCATTCAGAAAGGCCGATTTTACATCCATTTGAAATACTTTGAAACCTCTGTGGGCTGCAAAGGCTAAAAATATTCTTATAGCCTCAAGCCGTGCGACAGGGGCAAAAGTTTCATCGTAATCAATGCCTTCTTCTTGGCGATATCCCTTGGCCACCAATCTTGCTTTGTTTCTAATGACCACCCCATCCTCGTCCTTCTTGTTTCTAAAGACCCATTTTGTCCCTATTGCTTGTTTCCCTCGTGGTAGAGGTACTAGGGTCCATACCTTGTTTCTCTCAAACTGTAGAAGCTCTTCTTGCATAGCATCTACCCAGTTTGGATCATCTAGGGCTTCAGAGATTCTTTTTGGCTCGATCACACTGATAAAATTTGTAAAGAAACAAAAATTAGCAGTGGCTGATCTTGTTTTGACCTTTTCAGAAGGATCACCGATTATAAGGCTTGGAGGATGGATTTTCGTCCATTGTGTTGTTCTTGGAAGATGGTCATTTGAGTTATCAAGATTAACTTCTGTGGTTGCACACTGCGGTTCTGGTGCAACCTCTGTTGTTGATGGTTCTTCTGTGCTTATGCTTGGTTCTTCAGCTTGTGGGATGATTGGTTCTTTAGGAATGAGAGTTAGAATTTGTTCATCTGAGGAAGTAGAGACTGAGTCTTCATTTTCCTCTGGTATTGATTCCTCTGTTGTCGCTGGAGTAGATATTTGAGGAGCCTCTATTGTTGAATCTTTGGTCGTTTCATCTTCCGTCGGCTCCCCCTCAACATGTGCATCTGTATGATTCACAGAAGAGGATGAAGTATTTAATGGACCAGTTAGAGATATACATGACTCAGATTGGTTTGCAGAAGATGTTTCTCCAGAGGCTCTGACGGCTCCAGCAGAGGGATCAATATCATCATGGAACATCTCTTCAAATAGAAGTTTTAAGTCTTCTTATCTTGTCTTTGAGATGCCAGAGGATTCCTTCTTTAGACCGAGTTCTGAACTGATTTGTTCAGAAGTCTTTTGAAAGGAATCGTCAAAAGATACATTGATGCTTTCTATGATGGATCGAGACTTCAGAAGGTACACTCTGTAAGCTTTTGAAGTGGCAGAGTATCCTATGAACTTTCCTTCATCTGCTTTCACCTCAAACTTTCCTCTTGCTTCTCTATCATTTAAGACAAAGCACTTGCATCCAAATACATGAAAGAATTTGATGTTTGGTCGCCTTTTGTTTATCAAATGATTAGGTGTCTTGATGTGCCTCTTTACAATGGTTGATCGATTTTGGGTGTAGCATGCGGTTGATACTGCTTCTGCCCAAAAAGACATTGGTAATCCACAAGCTGTCAGCATAGTTCTTGCAGCTACCACAAGCGTGCGGCTCTTTCGCTCAACCATTCCGTTCTATTGTGGTGTGCGTGCAACAGAGAAGTTCTGTGATATGCCTTCTTCTGTGAGGTAAGCTTCAATGACAGAGTTTTTGAATTCTGTGCCATTGTCGCTTCTCAACTTTTGGATCCTGCACTCATATAGAACTTGGATTCTTTTCATTAAATTTATCAAAATGTTTGGAACATCTGATTTCTTTCTGACAAATTCAACCCATGTAAATCTTGAGTATTCGTCGATCAAAACAAGTATATATTTCTTGCCACCTAGGCTCTGTGTAGCGATTGGACCGCAGAGGTCGACATGAAGCATGTACAGAGGCCTAGTGCAAGATATATCAGTTTTGCCTTTATGGGAAGCTCTTTTGAGTTTTCCCATTTCGCAGGCAGAGCACAAATGATCTTTATTAAACTTGACATTTGGCAGACCTTTAACTAAATCAAGTTTAACAAGATTATCTAGAGTATGAAAGTTTAAATGATAGAACCTGTTATGCCATAACTAGGCTTCTTCGCTTTTACAGGCAACAAGGCAGAGCTTGTCTTCCTTGTTCTTGGCACTGAAGTTCATGAGGTATAAATCACCTCTTCGTTCGGCTCGCAGAAGTTCGACTCTTGTGTCCTCACCTTGTAGAGAGCATAATGTTCTTTTAAACATCACGTCGAAACCCGTATCGCAGAGTTGGCTAACACTGAGAAGATTGTGTTTAAGGCCATCCACATATGCAACTTTGCATATGAATATGTTCTTATTCTTGATGACTCCGTAGCCTTTAATGTACCCCTTTTTGTTGTCTCCAAAGGTCACATATCCACCATCGTGTTTTTCTTTGTATGTGGATAGTAGACCTCTGTCGCCAGTCATGTGCCGCGAGCATCCGGAGTCTAGATACCAGATCGGCACATACTGCTTCTGCAAGACAATCAGAGAGTTTTAGGTACCCATATCCAAATGGGTCCAGCTTTATTAGGGGTTTTCAAGTTTGCCTTAGCAATCTTGGACTTTGTTTTAGCTTTTGTTGAAGAAACATTATGTTTCTTCTTACCCTCGAATTTAGCATTCTTGTTGGGTACAGAGAGTAAACAATGTGGATTTGTGAAGTGTTGGCTTAATTTATACATGAGATCAAAGCAATGACAATAATGAATGTGCGAAGAGATTTGCTTGAACTTTTCATTAAAAACATTAAATGGGGGCACAGAGGCATTACATTCTATCCTAACATTCGACTTCCTATTACAAGAAGACCTATGTAGGCTAGATTGTTGTTTGCAAAATCCTTTGTTGAGAGCAGCCTTCTATGGACCCCTTCTGTGGTGAACTTCTGCAGGTTTCACTGTCACAGAAGAAAAAGATTTGTTATTTTTAGCCCATTTACCCTTTTGTTGCCATGTTAGTTTTTCTTTAATAGGCTATAAGGATTTTAAAATCTTTGAACTTGTTGGATTTTGAGATGACTGAGCCTTTTTTTGTTTAATTTTCTCAACCTCAAGAGAGGTTTTGGCTTGTATACACATGTCCAAAAAGTCTGGACATATAGGAACTCTTGTGATTTTCTCCTTGGGAGGAATAGTTCTGTTAAGAACTCCAGAGGGTAGTTTAAAATCCTCTGTGTCACAAGGTCCTATCTCCGACTCAGAGTCAGTCTCAGGTTCGTCAGAGGATGAATCATCCTCATATACATAGGTTGAGTCACTTAGTTCTCTTTCGACAGAGGCTGGACTTTCAGATCATGTGCCATACTCACTTTCTTCCTTTTCTAGGGGACTATATTCTAAGTCAACAGAAGTATCTGATAAGGTTTCTTCAAAGAGATTTTGATCGACAGAAGGTTTACAGAAGTTTTCGAAAAAGTTATTTTTCCCGATTTCTATCAACTCATTTTCATCTGAAACGTTAGGCTTGAACTCAGGAGCCTCTGCCGATAATTTCTTTTCAGAGTTTATCATGCAGACAAAGGCAACTTGTGTTTGAGTCTCGGGTTTACCAAACTTGAAGATTCCTATTTGATCTTGAGTTTTCAGATATTTCTTAGGTTTGGATTCTCTTTTGACAGAGATTGAAGGTGACAAATCTGTGTTTTCAAACCATACATTTGTCATCTTCAGAGGTTTCCTTATGTGAGCTTCCCCAGAGACTTTTCGCCTTTTGCTAACAGAGAGTAGATTTGGAAAACCAGGTTTTCTTGTACTTCCAGTGAGAAATAGAGATGACAGAGATTTGTTTCTTTTGTTTCCGGTGTATGGATCTATATCACATAAGCCAATTCCCCGTCTCCCTATTTGTGTGTTAATTTTCTCGTATACCTTCTGTGCATCCTGGTATTTCTTAATTAAAAGATCTCTTCTGAGTAAGTCTTGACAGAGGACTTCTCTTTCCTTTTGAAAATAATGTTTAAGAGCTAGAATGTTCATTCTGTCGGTCTCAACGTCCATTAGTTCTTTAGATTTTGTTTTTAATGCAGAGTTAAGTTCATAAATCTTTTCTTTCAAAGGATTTAGGTGTTTGTTCCAATTTGTTTCAATTTCTTCCTTTTCTTGAAAGATTTTAGCCTTTTCTTGAGTGAGAAGTCTAGCTTCTCTCTCAAAGGAGGTAAGCTTCTTTTGAATACTTTCGCAGGTCTTTTTAAGTTCTGTGTATTCAATGTTTAGTTTAAGCAAATCAGCTTCTGCTTGACTAGAGTTAGCGTCAGAAGTGGATACCTCACTATCGGAGTCGTATGAGCTGACCTCTGCCATACCACAGAACAAGGCGTTTTTGTCGTCTTCATCAGAGGATTCGTCTGACAGCCAGTTCTCCTGATTCACCATTAGTGACTTCTGAGCATAAAACTCCGCTTTCATTTTGTAGTAAGCAGAGTCCCTCTGTGGGCGGTTAGATTTGCTCCTGCAGTCAGCGGCATAATGACCTGACTTGCCACAGTTAAAGCATCCTTGGTTCTGGGAACCGTTGCCAGCTTTGTCGTCCGACCTCTGTCGGTCACCACCTCTTTCAGTTCTACATTCATTGGCATATTGGCCTAGCTTACCATAGTTGTAACATACTTGGTTCTGTGGACTGTTGCCAATTTTATCGTCTGATCTCTGTCGGTCACCACCTCTGTCAGTCGACCTCTGTTGGTCGCTACCTCTGTCGTTCCTTTCATTTGACCCTTCTCTTCCTCGATCATCTCTTCCATAGCGTTCATTACCAGACTTCTTCTGGTAACCTCTGTTGAATTCCCGTGTTAAAAGGGCTAACGATTTGGCAATAGAGGCCATTGATGTCTCTTCTTCTTCCACCACCTCCTCATCTTCACTATCAACGATCAAGATTTTCTTTTTCTTCTCCTTCTTTACCTCTGCAGCTTTCTCCTTTGGTTTCTCTCTAGCTTCTGTGGTCTTACCGACCAGTGCAAGAGGTGCACTGATTTGTGCTTTTGCTTGTGCGATTTGAGGCTCTTGGGCTGCCAATGTTCCAGAGAGATCTGACAGAGTCCAGGAGTCTAAGTCCTGATTTGTTTGCAGAGACATGGACAACTGGAGCCATTCTTCCTTTAGGCTCTTTAGGAACATGACGTTATTTTCTTCAGAAGTTCTGTGAATCCCGAACTTTTTGCACTTGTTGATTAGAGAGTTAAACCGATCACATGTCGTCTGCAGAGATTCGGTCGACAGAGCTTTGAATGCATAATATTCATTTATGCATTGGGCTCTGCGGTTCTTCTGAGTTTTGGCCCCACCCGCCAGTTGTTTTTCCAGTTCCTTCCACATATCTTATGTAGACTCACACGCATCTAGGGATTGAAAAAGGTCATTGGCTATGGCCATTATCAGAAGTCTCTTTGTTTTCTGAGCAACCTCATATTTTTCCCAATCAGGTTCGGACCACTTTTCCTTGGTCTTTGGTTTCTCGTACGCAGGAACCTCAGGAGTGTCACCTGTGGCAAGAATACGTGGTACTGTGACCATGGGAACGTAAGGAGGATTGTTGATAAAGTGCATGAGTTCTTTGTCAGTACCCTCGAAGAAGTGAATCATTCGTATCTTCCACTAAGGGTACTCATCTCTGAGTAGTGTGGGTGGCTTGGGTAAGGAACCAGCGGTGAAGAAGTTATTTGAATTTGTCATTGTGAGAGAGTGATAATTCCAGAAAATAGGGTAAGCTTTCTGAAAGCTTTGAGCAGTGTACTAAAATGGAGATTTAACTGTAGTAACAGGTTCTGTAAGTATACCAAAGTCGAACAGGTCGAGAGTGGCAGAAAAAACAGAAGGAATGAAAAACAGGTTAATATCAGTCCAAGTTTCTACCAAAAATCATTGTAAGAGTCGATCACTTGATATAGAAAATCAAGGCAGACTCTGATACCAATTGTTGGTTCCTGTTTTGCTTAACAATGATGATTCTATCTAATTAGTTCAAACAATATATAATGCGGAAGCGTTAACGAACTAACATATATTATGAGGTAGAATAACACACAATATCAAATACAAGAAGTGTAAATAAGACAGATATATAGCTCAATGATTCACTGTATTTGATATAATAAGAACACCAAGAACACCGAAAGGTTTGACAAGAAACTGCTCTAAAGGTGTGTGTTTTGTATTAAAAGCTTAATAGAAGAGTTCACATGAACCTTCTATTTATACTACTTCTAAAGGGGACAAGATCTAGATACTAAGGATGGTAGGTACTAATACATTGTTTGGAACGGTTGCTGGAAGGTACAAAACACTATTCTGGAACTATTGCAGATACAACGTTCATTAAATGCTCCGTATTCTGCTTTAGGCTGAAACCTATCAGAGTTTGACACGTGGAGTTGTCAGGTCACGCCTTTGTACGAGTGATCTTCAGAACCTTCGAATGGCAGAAATCGTGTGAAGTACGATTGTCCTTGTATAGATCTTTTGCGTAGATCTTCTTTTTTCCACAGAGGCTCTGTCAAGTATGACAGAAGCTCTGCGGCCTTGTCCGCATAGAAGAGTCTTCTGTTGCTTCTTTACTTCGGTCTTCTTGGCTAACCCGGCAGAGCCTCTGTCGGAGACTTCTGTCTTCTTGGTTATTTGGCTACTCGGCAGAGCTTCTGTTGGTGTCGATACTTAGTCTATTTTTCCAATACTTCTATTTATCACAAAGATTGGAGCTAACAAGGACCAACAACGGCCCTATCCTAAGACCATCCCCATCAACAAACCAAACCAAACTTTTTTTCAATAAGACAAAAATTTCCATTTAAAAGAAAAGAAAAATGAAATTGAATGCAAACCAAACTCTTCCAAACCGTTTGCTGGTGCAAACTTTGTTTGAAGAATATTTTATTAATAAAACAAGATTTTTAGATAAATTATATAAGTAGGTGGCAAAATATAATTGGTTGGTTTAGATTTTATTAGGATAAAACTTATCTGATTAAAAAGATAACTTTAATAAAAAAATTAAAAATTAAAAATTAAAAAATATACCAAAACCCATATTTTTCAATTCCCTACAAATAGAGACCAATCTTGACATATTTTTCAATTCCCTACAAAATTCATATTAGTAATTTAGTATTCCGTGTAAGTTTTTTATATTTATAATTATGTTTTAAAATATGAAATTATTTTTATTAATTTTTTATTTAAAGTTAAAAGATATATATATATATATTCTAAAATATTAAATATATAATTTTTATAATATAATTTTTAAGATTGGTTTGGAATGTAAACAAAGTATAAAAAAAGTTAGATTGGATTGGAATTGAAGATTGGATAGGTGGAAGAGAGAGAAATTAGTTTTTTTAATAAAGATTGGTTTGGTTTGGTTTGTGAATAAACATGGTCTAAAGGAGAAGAAGGAGTAGGAGCAGGGCGGAGAATCTTTTTTGATTCCAACCGAGAAGACTAGTAAAAGGAAGGATCAAGAATGTTATATATTTCAGGAGCTAGATCAGTTGCCGATGAGGGGAGCATTTGCCCACTCTGTGGTACATGAGCTCCTTGTCCAACTTACTGTCTTCCGATTTCATATCAGTTACAAGCTTGTCATTTCAATCACTTGCTACCTATTCAATAGGGGCTTAGCGAGTGTTTTAAGCCACTTGCAGGCAAGCCCTTAGGTCAACACAAAGGAGAGGCTAGCAATCACGTTTAGCCGATTAATTCTTACTAGCAGGCAACTATCCCGACAACTCTTGTTACACTTTCACTCTTTGGAGAATCACTTCGCTACACTCCGACTTAAAGAAGTCTTGATGAACGTCCTATCTTATATAAAAAGCTAGCTAGGGTGGTTAGCCGACTGATAGCCCTGTACTTTGCCAGGCAGGAAAGCCTTTTCAAGCACCCCTTTCCCTTTGCCTATAGATCTATTATTTAGCCTTTTTGCAAGGTCAATCTCCCTATAACTCAACCTATTCAATAGGGCATTAGCGAGGGTTTTAAGCTACTTTTTTCTTTCCTAGCTGTTACTATAAAGATATTATGAAAGTTATTTCTTATTCTAGATTGACAACTATGATTGGCAACTTTTGGATCAAACAAAGGCCCTGTAGTGGAAAACTGTTTGATTAGAACAAGTTTCAAAAACTAACTAAAAATAAAGGGAAAGAGAGAAATTATACGAGGGCAGGAGCTGAGATTCTTTTGTTTTCTTCCTTATCAGAGAGGGGCCCCTTGTTGAGCGGGGCTTCTTTTTGAAAAAGGGGGAGTGAGGGGTGGGGAAGGTCCGGAAAGCCCTCACTTTATTGATGGGGCATTTGGATCCTTCCTCTCGACAAAACAGAAAGTATACCACCACCCTTCTCAAAGGAACCATACGTGAGACTCTCGCGTCATACGGCTCCGTCCCGGAATCAGGACCCCCCCTTTCCTTTGACCAACGGGTCCTCAAACCAACTTGTCCTTCCTTTCTATTTCTCGGTAAGCGGTTTTTTTCATTCATTGATTTATTTGATTCAAGGTAGCTTTAGCTTGCTTCCAAGTCCAAGCGCTAGCGGTAGAAGCTAGTCGTTAGAAGCGAACTTCCGGGCCGGGAAGGAGCCAAAAAATGTGAGCGCCCCTGCACGAGCCTTATTGAAAACTAAAGCAAGAAGGGAGAATGTTTACTTTGAGAAAGAAGGTACTTGTTGCCACTTTATTAGTAAGGTTGTTAAAGGGAGAACTGCGAGGAGCCAACCCTAGTACGAGAGGACTGGGTTGGGCCAACCTATGGTGTATCGGTTGTTATGCCAATAGCAGCGCCGGGCAGCTAAGTTGGCATGGAAGAACTGCTGTAGATTCAATAGCAAAGAAAAGAAGCAAGGCCCGCTACCACGAAGACTAATCAGACTCTCGGATGGCGCTCGGTTTCCTAACTCATTTACTTTACTTGAAGCCACCCCTTTTCTTCTTTTTCCCTCCTCCCTCCTCCGGTCGCCTCGTTACCTTTTTTGCTTTCTCACATTGACTTCTTTCCGCGTTTTCACTTCTTTTCCTTTGATTCAGCTGTATTAGTAGCTGATGATTCCTTTTTTCCAAGCGTGTCCGATTGGTAACACTCGCATAAGACTTTTCCTTTATTTGTAGCGGCCATGTGGTATAGTCCATCTTTTCCTTATCTTTTTCACTCAAAATAGAATATATACTTGCCTTTGTACTGATTTGAATATATGTAGGAAGGCTTAGTGGAAGGGTGGCACTCTCGTCATTTTCAAATAGGGATAAACGAGAAGCCTCTTTGCAGGGTAGACTCACTCCTACCTGCAACTAAATATACTTCTATTTCCTCCTCTTATCTTAGGGGGTAATCAAGCCAGAAGAGTGTTGCAGAAAGATCTGCACTTCCCTTTTACAACATAGGAGGGAGGGGGCCTCCTTCCTAAAAAAAAGCCTTTCCGATTGCCTCAGCCCTTATCTCTTAAAGCTACGACATCCCACCGATCCTCGGCTCTGCTAGTTGGCTTTTCTATCAAGGCATAGCATTCTATGGACTCTTCCACCATGCCCAGAAATGCTATGCCAACACCTTTTCTCCTTAGCCAACCAAAGTCTTTTGATGGCAATAACCGCGTTTGCCGTTAAAAGTCAACCGGTGTTCTCCCTACGCGGGTAACACCCTACTTGTATTACCATGGTCTTCCGAGTAGGATATGTAATACATAGAGACGACCTCACACCAGACGCCCTGCTTTAACTTCCCCAGCCCCAACTGATCTACCATCACGCACCCTATTGCATTTAACCAATGCATAACGGACTCGTGGAGCCCAGAGATTGCCTTAGGACCACTCTTCCACTAGTGCATGGACGGAGACAACTAGGTCTCGCCATGAAGTAAGCTCATAAGGAGGAAGACACGCTTTAGCCATGGCCCTCTTGCCTGTCCTCTTAGTAGCCTTGGAAGCATACTTTCCAGTACTTCCCGCATAGTGGGAAGAGCTTTTCCAGGTTGGTTTGAAAGTAAACCCTTGGGTAGACGATCTATCCAGGGTACATACCTCTCTTAAGAGCATCATAGAAAGCTAACTTCTAGTTGGATGCAGTAAGGCTTGCTGAAGTTGTAAACGAAATACAACACGTAGAAAACGAACTGCGCCAACGCCAGAGAATGTTAACAGCCCCTTTTTGGTAACACCGGTTCCCGGCGAACGCGAACCCTGCTGTCGTGGAAAACCACATTCGTGCGACGGACCAGAGAACAAAGGTCCTTGAGAGTAGACTTCTCATGCTGTTAAAAGAAAGGGAAGATCTCATTGTGCGTGCTGTCACCCGAGGTCACCGCAGAGCTTACCTTCTGATTAGAAAAGGTTTGGAACCCTAGTTTTGGGATTTTCGCCCCAACCTAGGTTAGCCACCGGAGGTAAGCGTTAGACCATAGCTTGCTGCTGAAAAACGTAATAGGCTAGCGCACCTTGCTTCGCTCTTCAAGCTCCGCCCCCTTACTCAACGTCTTCATCTATAAAGATTGGCTCGCTCTCATTGGGAGGCTGTTCAACCAGACTGACGAAGTTGAGTATTGACACAACAATAAGAGATCGAGCTTCCCTGAACGATTTCGATCACCTAGCAGGCCTTTTATTTGGTAGGTAACATCGCCAAAGCGTATCATCAAATTTGACTACGAAGGAAGGAACTCGGCAGACGATCGGTCTACAAGAAAGGCCTACTACGGGTTCATTGACAAAACCGTCGTAGGAATGGAGACCTTTCAACAGAGCGGAGGTGAACTGATCAACGAGAAAGAGGCCCTACTCACTACAAAGGAATACATCACAAGATCGAACTGCACTCATGCCTCTCCCGCCCCTTAAGTAGAAGGACAAGAAAGATATTCTTGGTTTTCTTGCTCCCGCTTCCTCATTTGCGCTCATCAAGCCAGACACGGCAGAGCGACGACCCGGGAGCGGATTCCCCACCGTTGGGGGGTGGGGGTGGGGGCAAGAGACGGCCATCTCAAGGTACATCACGACCTACAAGCAACACTGGCGAGACCTGGTAAGGCAACCCGATTGGGAGTCAGAGGATCCATAGTACCTGCAGCCTCCCAGACTTCATATTCATCATTTTTGAAAGCGGGGGGAAGGGATCTTTTTTCTGCAACGGAAAAAAAAACAAAGGAGGTTTGACTCAACACAACCTAAGGATACATCCAATACCAATTGATCTGTGCTTAGAATGCGTTGCTAGATCTCTACTCTAGAAAGCTATACAAGCAATAACGAGCGCGGGTTGACCCCAGGCTTACCTTTAATTACTTATCTCACGACGAGAGAACCGTGTCCGCATCAGTCGAAGTGGTGGAAGGCCCCCTGAGTCAAAGGGAGAGCTTCTGTGCCTATCTCTTGGTCGGCATATCAGCTTCCAGATCTGATGCTTTATCCAATCCAATTTTTGTCCCTTGATTTTGTAATCAGATCTATCTATCCCTCTCTTACCTTCTAAGGAAGGGGCACGGTTAGCCAATCACTTATCATTAGGTCAAGAACATAAGGAACGGGTACAGAGCCCTAGTGAAGAGGTACCTCCATAATGAACACCAACTCACACCGAATAGCCTTTGTTGTATCGTCACTTTCGGATCAACATCCGGAAGAGGCTTTTTTGCGCTCATCTCCTTCTCTTGAGGGATATGTAACTCCAAGCCATCAACATTTGGGAAAACAGCATACCTTGATGCAAACCTATAAACTCCTTAAACCACCTCTTCAAGTGAACGTGAGTAGGATCTTTATCGTGATTGTTATTGGCTTATTCTCTAGCATCCGATTGTGGGCATCAATCCCAACCATATTATAGTAAAGGCATATTACTATTCTTTCTAGTTCTAACTTGGGAAGCTGATCTCGATCTCAAGAGAAGCGTGACGATCATTCAAAAGGAGAAGGATCAGACAAACGAAGGTTGTGACGATGATCTGGGTGGATAGGATGGGATTCTGACCTCCATACCTGGACGGAATGATAACTTTGAGAGGTAGAGATATTTTAAGCCTAAGCAGAGATCTTTCTTCAAATTCTTGGTCTTGCAGGTTGGTTACCGATCAATCAGTCTCTACGACCGGATCCAGTCTGAGAGATGAGCTAGCTTTCTTTCGGGTGCGAGTGGAGTAGAATGAGTGTGAATTAAGGATGTGATTGCTTTGATGGAAAGAGTAGCACTCCCGATAAATCGATATCTGGGGAAAAAAAATCTATATCCCTCTTATAGTAGCGGACTGCGAAGTTAAAAATCGAAGGGAACCATAAATCTTGATCCATGGTCCCTATCCCTACCCTAGAAGGGCTTGAAGTTGAAGCAGACGTCCAGAGGTTCCTTTCTTGATGGAATGAAAGAAAATCCCTCCGTTTATCACTCTATAGAAAGAACATCCCATACAGAGTCTTTCAACTAACAACTAAGCTATTCGAGCCTTCAACTCAGCTCTCATCGATAGAGCCCCTGTCTCTTTGATTCTTGTATACAAGTCTGGTAGTCAATTGTTTTAGCAAGGATGGGCGAGTTGCCTACTCTTGCCTAACCCGCCACTTTGACTGATGATCAATATGACAAAAGTAATCTATCTTGATCCTTATATGACGCAATTCATAGATTTGGGCAAGTCAGAGTAAAATCAAAGTCAAGTTATTGGCAATCATACCTACTCAATGAGAATGCTCTCAAGTCCAGTCAATGTCTTTTTGATAATACGATTCTCAGGTGCGAACTCAAATAAGGGTGGCCCCCACCAGTCATAGTGGCCGTTTCCCAAATAAGCTTTGCTCCTCTGGGTGCTAGACGCTCCCGTGGTTCGCGAGAAGGAAAAAGGACTCATCCTTTGTTGCATCTGGAACGAGATGATAAAGAGAGAGCTTCGTCTATCGATGAACAGCGGATTGACGGAGCTCTTGGCATTGCTTTGTTTTTAGATAGCTTTTTTTGTTATAAAAGAAGTCCTTGAAAAAGGAATCTGTCAATTGGGGGCCTTTTTCGTGACATACAACTTGTGCTGTTAGAAAAGTACATCGACACAAGTTATATATATATATATATATATATATATATATATATATATATCCATCGGGGGGCCTTTTTCATAACATACAACTTATGTATACTACCTTATAAAGCATATTGTCAAAAAGTCTTAAATACAAATTCTAATACATAATGTACAACCCTTTAAAGCATAAAGTCTTAAAAGTCTTAAACTCTTAAACCTATTTAAACACAACTCTTCATGCATCATGTACAACACTTTAAAGCATCAAATTTAAAATACTCTTAAGTACAAGATGTAGACAATGAGGTACAAGCCTTATTATACAATGATTTTAAAGCGGGCCAAGGTCGAGAGTAGGTTGCAGCCCATGCTTCCTGATGTAACAACCCAATTTCAATATACACAACAAATCACATAATGTAACACAACATCGATATAACAAAAGAGACATCAAATTTCAAGTACGGTCCCGTAGTCTTTTACAATTAGCAGAAGCCATTCTACTACTAACTTGTACTAAATACATACATAACATTTAATATTGTAATACAACTGCTAAACATGCCAAAATCTTCGTCATATAATCCTTCACAAAAGCCATCCATCGATTACTCTAATTACTTGCTCTTACGCGATCCACCACCTGGAATACATATATTTAAAACAAAAATGAGGGTTAGACCTGATAGTCTAAGTGAGAAAATCCCTGTTAGTTTGAAATCATTTATATAAACCTTATTTATATAAATCACACAGCACGGTCAAATATAAAAATTTGAACTCACACAACATATACCTTCCCTTCTCATTTCTCATGGCCATATTAGTTGGTTGCAAGCCAACTAATAAATTTACAACGCTGTACAACATCTACAGCAAAACAACGCTATACATATTCTATAGCCAAACACACCAGTCCTACGCCCGACCAACGTATTATTACACATCATAATACCCATGTAAATATAATATATCAATATATTATAATTCACATATATCACACGTATAAACACATAATCATCAATTATCACATTCCCAAACCATACGTATATGTATTCCAGTTAAAAATACTTTTAAAGTAAAACTCACATGTTTTGATTATTACACACACTCGCAAGCTCCTTTCAAAATGGTCTTATCTCTTACCACGACCCCACAGAATCTGAAACAATTTAAGATACATACACCGCTTTACTAGCCAAGCATATAAAGCCTACCAGTTTCTGTTCTCAACTATATCACTAAACTTAACAAACTACCGGGACTACACAGAGTACCGGAACTTCTCAGTACCGGGACTCTTGGTACCGGGAGTCTCGATCACCGGGATTTAACAATACCGGGAGTTGACGTTACCGGGAGTAACTATACCGGGACTCCACACTACCGGGATTCCACACTACCGGGACTCCATACTACCGGGACTCCATACTACCGGGACTCCATACTACCGGGACTTCACCGGGATTCGACTATACCGGGATTTCACCGGGAGTCCTAAAGAACACAGTCGGTTCCATTTTACCCAGATTCAAATTAAACCTATATAACTTCAAATTAAACATTCTAATCCGATAGAAGTCTAATAGTACTGATTATAAACACAAATTATAAAGGAACTTACCTCCAAATCGATTTCAGCCCAATCACTTGAAGCCCCAACCGTACGTTTTCTTCCTCTACTTCCTTTTCTCTCAAAACACACACACACATACACACTTTCTGAATAAGGAAAGTGGTAATCTGATACTTAAGATATTTAAGTATCAATTTTTCACTTTTGGCTGAAACTATATGATAAATTCCAAAACACCCTTAAACTTATGACTTAATTCAAACTTACCCCAAACATCCAATTCTTAAAATTAAATAAACTTAACGGGATAGAGTTTAACTAATGGATTTACCTGGTTATTACATCATCTACCCCTTAAAAAGAATTCAGTCCCGGAATTCAGTTAAGTGAAAAGGTGAGGGTATTTGGCTCTCATTTCCGTCTTTGATTCCTACGTAGCATCCTGACCTCTATGATGCCTCCACTGAACTTTCACTTGCCTGGTCTCCTTATTCCACAACACTTTAACTTTACGATCAACTATAGCTTCCGGCTCTTCCACATAATTCAGTTTTTCGTCGACTCGGATATCTGGTAGAGAGACTGCAAACCCTCAGTGATTTGATAATGACCCTATCTTAAATACTTAGTGAAAATTGTAAGTAAACAATATGTATCAGAGTTTCACTATCGCTGATAAGTACTAAGATCTTACAGTACTGCTGATAGGAACTCTCGCACTTTTAGATTAAACATTCAGCGAACACTGTTCACCATATCGCTGAGTCTGTTCAGTCCTTATGGTGATCGCTGATAAGTTAGTTGTTTACTTATGATCCCTGAAGACAAGATTCACGTCAACAAAGGTTCTACGCTGAAGTCGAAGATCAAGCTCAAGAACCAGCGACAAGTCTCCTAATGAACTGATGCGGATCAGCGAAGACTCAGATTTGTCCACTCAACGTGAAGTATCAAGTACAAGACTTCAGCTATCGCTGAACTTTATCATCTGCTGAATAGTAAATGATAATCGCTGAATCAACGAAAGCTGATCATGAAGTCCTCCTTACAAAGTACTTTTGTCTTAACCTCCCTTGCACGCCACCGTACGAAATGTCAGAAAAGAACCTCCGAAAATCTGAAATCGTACAACCACTCTGATACTACACTGTTCATTCATGCGGCTACTAAGGTTGTCAACAAAGGTCAATGACATGCAACCAATCCGCTGATGACACGTGTAAAGTGTATACTGAATTGCATTAAATGCATGCAGTATATAAAGAGATGAACTCACTTCATTTGAAGTAACTTGCTAACTCTGGACAAGTTCAAATCTCTCAAGATAGGATTTTATTAGTAATCTCCTTATCTTTCTTAGTGCAAGAAAACCTTAGTGTTCCAACTTGTTTAGATTTAGGTTTATCCTTAATCTTGTTTCCGCAACAAGCTGTAAATTGTTAATGATTTATCAATAAACAATTTAGAAAAGTAAAATAGTGTGTTTGTATTCAACCCCCCCTTCTACAAACTTGTTTAAGCCTTTCGGGACCAACAAGTGGTATCAGAGCAGATTTGTTTAATCTCATAAACAAGATCTAATCTAAGATATTTCTCTTCCTTGCTATTATCTGAAAATGGCCAACTCAAACACAAACACTCACTATATCGACAATGGTTCTCTTGCAAAACCCCCTAGATTTTCCAGAGACAACTTCAACTTATGGAAAAATAGGATGACACTCTTCTTAGAAGGTGTAGACCCTACTATACCTTACTATCTTGAAAACGGTCCACACATCCCTGTAACGATTGATCCTGCCGTTCCAGCCACTGCAACTAGAGCTGCTATTCCAGAAAGGCTGATTCCAAAGGAAATCCATCATTGGACCGATGAAGACAAGAAGAAAGTGGCTATAGATACAAAAGCCAGATCCATACTATCCATGGCCCTTCCTGACGAAGTCTACCATTCCGTCATGAACCTGAAATCCTCAAAAGCCATGTGGGACACAATATGTGTTCAGTATGAAGGAACGTCTGAAGTCCAGGATTCAAGAAAGATCAACCTGGTAAGACAATACGAAAGTTTCATCTCTGGTAAGAATGAAACTCTCTCTGAAGTACATCAACGTTTTAATTGCTTAATTATAGATCTTAAAACGGTTGGTAAGGAATATTCTAACTTTGAAGTTCTGACAAAGTTTTTAGAATGTTTACCTGAAAGCTGGGACAATTATTCCATGTGTCTCAAGCTGTCAAAAGATCTAAGATCAATGACACTTGCTACCTTATATGGCACATTGCTGAATCATGAGCAATCTAGCCATCTTAAGAAGAATCTTGTAAAAGATTCCAAAAGCACCCCTGTTGCTTTAATCTCAGAGGAACCTTCTACTCAGCGACCCGTGGTCACTATCACTGAGTTAGAAAGTAACTCTGAAAGATCATCAGATTCTGATTCTTCAGATGATCAATCCTTGGCTCTCCTAACTAAAAAGTTCAGGAGATTCGCCAAGAAGAAAATGTTTAGAAAGAACAAAACTCTTTCTATAGCTGACAAGCCTAAGTCATCAGCTTTTGTTGATAAGGCTACTGCTACTTGTTTTAACTGCGAAAAGACAGGTCATTTCGCTAACGAGTGCAGGTCAAAGAAAATCATGAGACCTTCAGCCTTTACAAAGAAATCCTTTGTTCCAAGGAATAAAGACGACAAATACTTAAAGCTGAAGGAGAAGTATGCAAAGCTGAAAAGCTTTAAGAAGAAGGGAAAAGGCCTAATGGCTGACTATGATTGGGCTGCTTCTGATGAAGAAGCCTCATCATCTGATTCTGAAGATGATGAAGCAAATCAATGTCTCATGGCCAAGATTGAAGAAGAGGAAGAAAGTTCAAACATTCCCTCCACTTCAACATCTGCCATTCAGGTATCACCCTCCTTCTTTACCAATATTGTAAATATTGATGAAGCTGATAGTCTCCGTAAAATCGAACTACTGACTAGAAGTTTATACGAAGCCATGAACGGCAAAGCTGTGGTTGAAAACCAAAATCTTGATCTCGCTGAAAAGCTTAAAAATTGCCACCTTCAAATAGAAAAGCTTTCTAAATTTGAAGAAGATTTTAAGGATCAAGTCCATTTAAATCAGCTAGTCAAAATTGAACGAGCGGAAGCTATCGCTGCATTAAAAGCTGAACAAGCTACTGTTGAAGGATGGTGTAATTCTTCAACAAAGATCACTGAGATAATTAAGGCTCAGATTCCTCTGAGTGATAAACGTGGTCTGGGTTATAAATATGATACTCCAATACCAACCACTGAACGTTCAATGCTTAAATTTGGAACGTTCGTATCCTCAGTAGCTGACACTGCTTCATCTCAGTACTCCTCGTCGATTACACCAATCCCTGAGGAAACTCCTACCTCCTCAAAAGGTAAGGAGAAAATGGTTTATTCAAAACCTACCTCTGTCTCTAAAGATAAAGGTAAAGGAATTGTAATTTATCAAAATCCTCAGAAGGGTACTTTAGTACCTAAGCTGAATGCTTCCAAAGCCTTAGTGATTCATTCATCTGGTTCTAGAAATCAGACCTCTGGATCAGTTCAGCGACCTACTCCTAGACTCAGAGTAGATATCCTTGGTAAGAAATCTGAAGAACTGAATGTTCGTCCTATTTCAAAAACCAATAGTGTACTTGGTGCTGGCACTTCTAATTCCAAATTAAAAGCTCAGCACACAAGTGGTCCTAGAACTAATTTTAGTTATAGGAAATGTTATCACTGTGGACTTACCGATCATATTGCAAGTAAGTGTCCCACAGCCACCAAAGCTGATAAGATAGCTAAGGTGAAGATAGCACCAAAGAAGACCAAACCAGTTGCAAGTCAGGTCAAGGTGACTCCTACCGCTGAGGTCAAGAAATTGACCAAAGTGAAGAAAGACAAAGCTGAATCTTCAAATGCTGCGAAGACTGCTGAACCCATTCCAACCACTTCCACTGACAAACGCGTATACATGGTGAAGTGGGTACCCAAGCAAAACTAATCTTCCTTTGTATTGCAGGTTAAGAAGGGTATCTGGTATCTCGATAGCGGATGCTCTAGACACATGACTGGAAAGAAAAGCTTGCTCGCTGAATACAAGGAAGAGAAGGGTCCCTCTGTGACTTTCGGTGGAAATGGAAAAGGACACACCCGAGGGTATGGTGTACTTTCAAATGGTACAACATCCTTCAGAAGAGTCGCATATGTTGAAGGGCTGAAGCATAATCTTCTGAGCATCAGTCAGCTTTGCGACATGGATAACAAAGTGATTTTCACCAAGGAATCCTGCTTTGTCTCTGACAAAAAGGAGAAGATAGCTCTCAGCGGTTATCGTTTGGAAAATGTTTACGTTATAAACATGGACTCAACAACCACTGAGAACTCCTGTTTCTTCTCAAAGGCATCTTCTGATGTCAACTGGCTATGGCACAAGAGGCTTTCACATCTCAACTTCAAGACACTGAATACTCTTTCATCCAAAGAGTTAGTCACTGGTCTACCTCAACATTCATACGCCAAAGAATCCTTATGTTCAGCGTGTGAAAAAGGGAAGCAGACCAAGGCAAGCTTTAAGTCCAAGCAAGTTTCCTCAGTGTCATCTCCTCTTCAACTACTCCATATGGATTTGTTTGGCCCCGTTAACAAACAATCCATCGCTGGAAAGAAATATACGCTGGTCATAGTTGATGAATTCTCTCGTTATACATGGGTAATGTTTCTCCGTTCTAAGAGTGACACCCCTGAAGAACTCATCACCTTTGTTCGGAAGATGGAAACTCTGAACAATATGACTGTTCGCTCAATAAGGAGTGATCATGGAACTGAATTCAAAAACAGTTCTCTTGATTCCTTCCTTGAGAGCAAGGGTATTTCTCACAACTTTTCGTCAGTGAGAACACCACAACAAAACGGAGTCGCTGAAAGAAGAAATAGAACAATTATTGAAGCTGCACGTTCAATGCTCAGCGATTCTCACCTGCCTACTCAGTTTTGGGCAGAAGCTGTCAACACGGCTTGTTTTACGCAAAACAGGTCGCTGATAGTCAAAAGATTCAAAAAGACAGCCTATGAACTTTTTCATGGGAGAAAGCCTTCAATCAGCTTTCTTCACATCTTTGGTTGTCAGTGTTTCATACTGAACAACAGAGATGCCCTTGGAAAGTTTGATCCTAAGGCTGATGATGGAATCTTTCTTGGATACTCCTCAGTTTCCAAAGCCTTCAGAGTCTTCAACCGAAGAAGACAAACTGTAGAAGAAACTATTCACGTCACGTTTGACGAATCCCGTTCAGCGAACTCTAAACCGAACGCTGATACAGAAGAACTGAATCAATGGATGTTTTCTCATCTTTGTGATTCAGAAGAAGTTCCCACTACTCATACTCATACAACTGAAAATGATGGTCCTACTATCATTCCCAATATGCAGAATAGTGAAGCTGAAACATCTTGGGTCTCAGCTGTTCCTATAAATACTATACCCGCAGTTGATCCAAATGTCTCAGAAATTCCATCTATTTCTCAGCAATCAGTGAATGAAGTGACAAATGCAAGCATTCCTCTCTTAGCTGATTATCCAGAAGTAGCTGAAGCCTCATCTTCAGTTTCTCCAGTTCAGACTGAGTCAGCGACGCATGCTCCGGCTCAGCGATGGACTGTAAATCACCCAATCGATCAAATTCTTGGTGATCCCAACGCTGGTATTCAGACTCGTAGAAGTGCAGGTAATATTTGTTTATTTCTTAACTTTATTTCTCTAACTGAACCAAAGAAAATAGATGATGCCCTCAGTGATCCAAACTGGGTCAGCGCTATGCAAGAAGAGCTGACTGAATTCGAAAGAAACAAAGTTTGGAAACTTGTTCGGAGACCAACTGACAAAACAGTGATAGGCACTAAGTGGGTCTATCGAAACAAGTTGGACGAACATGGTACTGTAACTCGCAACAAAGCTCGTCTTGTTGCTCAGGGATACAGACAAGAGGAAGGTATAGATTATGACGAAACCTTTGCTCCTGTAGCAAGACTTGAATCTATTCGTCTTTTCTTAGCATATGCTGTACACAAAAACTTCACTGTACATCAAATGGATGTTAAGTCAGCGTTTCTAAATGGAAAGCTGAATGAAGAAGTTTATGTGGAACAACCTCCAGGATTCTCAGATCCTAAGCGTCCAGGTTATGTTTATAAGCTGGATAAGGCACTCTATGGCTTGAAGCAAGCTCCTCGTGCATGGTATGACACTCTTTCTACTTATCTCCACCTTGAAAAATTTGAGAGAGGTAAGATTGACAAAACTTTGTTTTTTAGAAAAATAAAAGGTCATATCATTTTAGTTCAAATATATGTTGATGACATTATATTTGGTTCTACTAACCCTGAGCTTTGTACTCGTTTCGCTGATAGAATGAAAGATGAGTATAAAATGAGTATGATGGGTGAACTAACATATTTCCTTGGTCTTCAGATTAAGCAAACTGAAAAAGGAACTTTTATAAATCAGGGAAAGTATGTTAAAGATATGCTGAAAAAATTCGACTTAACTGAAAGTTCAGCTATGAAAACCCCTATGGCACCACCGCTGATACTTGATAAGGACACAAAGGGTGTTCCTGTCAATGTCACGCTGTACCATGGGATGATCGGCTCACTACTGTATCTTACAGCTAGCCGACCCGATATTATGTTTGCAACATGTCTGTGCGCACGATATCAAGCTGAACCTAAGATATCTCATATGAAAGCTGTAAAGCGAATCTTTCGATATCTTAAGGGTACAACGAATCTAGGTCTTTGGTATCCCAAAGATTCAGGATTCGATCTAACCGCCTATTCAGACAGTGATTTTGCAGGTTGCAAAATGGATAGGAAAAGCACCACAGGAGGATGTCAGCTCCTGGGTGGAAAGCTGGTAAGTTGGACAAGTAAGAAGCAAAACTCGGTGTCCACTTCCACAGCTGAAGCTGAGTATGTAGCCGCTGGAAGCTGCTGTTCTCAAGTCTTGTGGATGAGAAATCAACTACTAGACTATGATCTTCAGCTCTCCAAAATTCCAATCTATTGCGATAGCACAAGTGCCATCGCTATAGCAAACAATCCAGTGCTACACTCAAAGACAAAACACATAGAAATCATATATCATTTTATCAGAGATCATGTGATGAATGGTGATATAGAACTTCATTTTATCCCAACTGATTATCAGTTAGCTGATTTGTTTACCAAACCTCTTGATGAGACAAGATTCAACTTTCTCATCAGCGAGCTTGGAATGCTGAACTTTGAAGGATAAATCTTCAGCGGTTCACATTTAATCAGCGATACGTTTATACATTCTTGTATAGGCTCTGGATAAAATAAACTTGTACAATCCATTTCATCATCTTCTCTCTGAATAAATTGGGTTAAACTGATATCAAGGTATGTTTTCTCTGACAAAACGCATGAAAATGCAAGATTTCAAATTCTTTCATCGCTGAATAATATTTTGAAATTTCTTAAAACCCTCACTGATATTTCTATTCAGTGCTTCATATTTTCCAAAGAGTCCCTGAGTTTTTCTTTCAAAACCTCAGAGACAACGAAAGAATGTGAAAGGACAGTTGTGACGTCATTGCAACGGATAACACCAGGCACGCTCTTTTTCTGACACACGTTTGCACGTTTCGTTGTCTATCCAATCAAATGCAAACACGTGTCCGTGTCATGATGAAAAACTTTCCCGCTCAAGTTTTTCTCTCTCTACTCTCTTCCTATATAAACACTCTCAAAGTTTATATTTGTCTTTTATGCGAGTCAATCTTTCTCCGCAAGAAAAGAACACTGTTGCATTTTGTGCTCTCAATCTTCAAGAACTGTTCATCATCTTCTTCATCAAACTCAAGGTTAATATGTTCTTATCTATTATCAAATGCCAATAACTTGTTTTCGATCTTATCATTGTTTTACACAAGATCAAACAAAAGAACTCAAAAATAAAATCATTTTCTTTCATGGTTTTATAAACACAACCATTTCATGGTTGTTCTTCAAGTTTTAAATCTAAAATCTTAAACTTGTTCTTCTTTCGTATCCATTTTTTAAACTGGAATACAAGGCTTATAGGTGTTATATTCGTTTTTTTTAAAAACAAGAAAAACCCTAATCTTCATTAAGACTTTTTTGTCTGAATGAAATGGACAAAATTCGAAAAATCTTAATGGAAATTTTCTTTCCACATTAAGATATTTCTTATTTGTTAACATCTTTGGTTGAACTGATAATACAGTGAAATGGCAACTTCAAAGCTGAATGTTACCGCTGAGTCCATCTCCGCTGATTCTGAGGAACTGGAAATCACCAAAGCTCCTCAGGTTAAGTTTGAGCTGGATCAACTAGACTGGACAAAGGCAAACAACCTTTCAGCGCTTCTCGAGTTTCCTCCTCGGAAGCAGGTATCCCATCTAGACGACGCTGTAAATTTTTTGAAGAATAGCCCCATATACACAGCACTGACAATCACACCTCCTGCCAGTCAGCGTCTATTATCCCAATTCTGGTACTCTGCCAGACACACCAACCTACCCTCAGCCAAAGATCCATCTAAAACCATCGACTGCATACTCAGCGATACTGAGTATGGCACCATCAAGATAACCCCCGCAATAATCCGCAAAGCTCTGAAATTCCCTAACGCTACCTCAGAAAATCCTTTCATTCCATTTCCTGACCACAAGAAGCACGCTGACAGGGAAGAAATCATTGCTTTCCTTGATGCGATGGGTTACATCTGGGAGACTGGAAGAGATAAGCTACCTGAGAAGAAACTGACGCTGATAAAGAAATCCAAGATGCCCAGCGAGATGAACTTCATCTTCGCTCACCTGATCAGCTGCATGACAGCGAAATCCGGATCTTCTGATCAAGCCGCTCAACCTCAGCAGGCCATGGGTTACGCACTGCTGAAAGGTCTCAACATTGACTGGGCCTCCATCATCTATGAAGACCTCATTCAACGTGTTGATTCTGCCACTGACCGACCAGCATGGGTTCCTTACCCGCGATTCATCAGCGCCATCTTTCAATATGGCCTGAAGGACAGCTATCCTGAAGAGGGTGATCTGAAACTCTCTCAGATTGGCCCTAAAGTTCTCGACTTCAAGCCTGTCGCCAACGAGGTACGTCTCTCTACTCTTCTCACTCTTCTAAATTCTCCGCTTTCTGTGGCTCCTTCAGCGACAATACCCATCGCTGATACCCCGGCCACAAAATCCATTCCTTCTAAGAAAAGGAAACAATCTCTTACCCCTCTTGATTCCAAAAGGATCAAGAAAACCAAGGAGCAACCCCAGCAATTGCATGATGAAGACTCCTCAGCTCATTCTGAAGAGCTGAAGGAAAGTTCCGTGGTACGCTCTGCCACACCAATTCAAGCCATCCCTTCTAAACCTACTTCAGCGTCCTTAAACGCTGAGGTTAGAACTTTGGAATCTACCCAACCTTCGTCAGTCTCTCAAAAGACTGATGAAGTACTTCTCAGCGAATCCAACGCTGAACTTGAAACCCAACCCCAATTCTTATCCTTCGCTCCTCCCTCTACTTCTTTGGACACTCCTCCAGTCAAAACTGGAGATGCCATCATTCAAGAAGCCGTTGAAGCTTCTCAGCGAATGACGAAGAAAGGACCTGTAGAGATCTCCATCCCTCACGGAACTTTTGAGGGAGATATGGAACACTATGGAGGGACTCGAAACTTTGATGAGTTCGTCAACGCTCCTGCAGGTACAGATCCCACCTTAAACACTGTAACTAAACCTGAAACTTCTGAGCTTTCCTTTGTTCACAAGTACTTATATGTTACAGGTCCTTTTTTGGGAGACATCAACCAGTCTCTGAAGTATATGGAGATGAAACTTACGGATCTCACCACCGGTCTATCAAATAACTCTACAGCTGTAACAAACGCTGGAGAGAATCTGACGAAGCTGACTACTGTGGTGGAAAAGAAGGCCTCCTCTGATGACATCAAAGACCTTGATAAAACTCTCGCCGACTTTGCCAAAGTGCTCTCCGACATCTACACTGACTACACCAACCTCAAATCATCAGTTTCCACCATTTCCAGCGAGGTTACAACGCTGAAGAAATCGGTTGGTACACTCGAAGGTGATATGTCAGTGGTCAAGACCGACTTGGGCTCAGTGAAGACCGATCTTAGTTCTGTCAAGACAATGATCGAGACGCTGGTGAACAAGGCAAATAATCCAGCTCCTGCTCCGGCCCCTGCACCTGTTTTGGACTCATTCACCGCAGAGGATCGCCAAGAGCTGAAGAAAATCACACCTGCTATTTCTGGCCTAGAAGACAGAATAGCTAAGCTTGAAGGTTGTGTGAAAGTCTCTGGCCCAGAAGACAGAGACAACACCAATGCTGAATCTACCCATTCCTCCCCCGCCCATCATGAGAAAGAGGGGGAGAAGAGCGCTGAACAGGAGAAGAGCGCTGAAGATCAAAATAAGAGCGTTGAAGACCTTTCCCATGATGAATCTATCAGGGGAGAGGGTAATGAAGATCGGATTACTGGACCTCAGGGAGATGAAAACCCTGAGGGAACCGAGAACCTCGCCTCTGTATCTGAGGGGGAGCAACTCGAAGAAGATGCTGAGGAATCCGAAGCAGAAGAAGACGAAGACTTCGACATCCCTGAAGCTGAACCATCCTCCTCTCCAAGGAACGATGATGATGATGATGAAGATGACGATGATTTCTTTGTTGTCAAACCTGCTCCTCGAACCAAAGCTCTTAAAGGTATTTCAATAAAAGAACCTTCAGGGGAGAAGACAAAGACAAAGCACTCAGCCTCTGGCGCTGAGAAAAGCAAAGACAAAGGCATCGCTGAAGATGATAATCTGGCGATCCTACTTGCAAAGCCGATTTGTCAGGTACACTAAACTTATTTTTCCTTCCCTGATCATCTCTGAAAAATCAGTTATCCATTCCACAAACACCATACACATCCAAATTTTTTTCTATCTTTTCTACCCAAGTTCTTCTACCCAGTTCTTATTTGTAAGATCGCTGCGTTTCAGCTAGTCCTCTCCCCTGTTTGAGGATATCGCTGAAAGATCTTCTATTGCGACTTCACCAATAATTCCAGCTACCGCTGAAGACATAATCCCAGTCTTAGATTTAATCTCTGAGACTGATGAATCAGAAGAACAACCTCTCTCGCACAGAAACAGACCCTCCTCAGTTCCTCAAAAGAGGAGAGAAGAAATGATAAAGCGATTCGAGGATCAGCGAATCATCCTAAGGCGCGATCAACTACCTTCAGTTCCTCCTAAGTTCAGAATTTCAAAAGCTGAATACCAGGATCATCTCAGAGCTGAACGCCTCATCGCTGAAAGGAAGGAAGCTGAAGATAAAGACAGAGAATACGCCATCAAGCTCACTCAAGAATCTGTCAAAGACCCCAAGCTGAAGCGTATTCCCATTCAAATCCAACGAAAGCTTTGGGAACAAGCCCAGAAGATCGTGGAAAAGAAAGCTGAAGTTTCTCAGACCACCCTGATCTGGTGTAAAGAGAAAATCCACTTCAGATATCGTCCAGCGAAGATCAACAAGGTATTCATCTCTGGAAGAACCTCCATCGGAGTACCTATTGTTGACATCAAACTGTTCAGAGAAGATGACTCATCTGAAACCTTTCGTGCTGACACTGTAAAAAGGTATGGTCTCTCTGAATGGCTGGAGATGAGGTTAGCTATCCAACCATCAAAATCTAAGTACAAGGATCACTTCGAAAAGCTGATAAACAGACAGATCGATTTGATATCTTCTTGTGTGGATATTCCTCCTGTCCCTGATCTAAAGCCGAAAAGAAAAAAGGGATCTCCAAGGAAGAAACGTCAAGATTCAAACTCAGGTCCTGTCATACGAAATGAAACTGGAATTGGTTTCTCGCGCTGAAGTACTTGGTCCTGATCCTGATCTATCTGCCCTTGACATCTCTTTGCCACCATGTGAACTTTTCGTCCCTGGTAAAGTCATCAGTAATCCTTATGGAATATTCTTTCTTGACTACGACGGACGTAAATGCTTTCAACGGATCGCTGAGCTTCCAATCACTCCAATCGAACAGCTCAAAGATCTCATCTACTGGTGCGACTTCAGAAAAGACATTCAGGCACGACACCTAAAACCCTTGATTTTTGAAGCTGCTCTGAAGCTAAAGAATAAAGGAGAAAAGGTTCCTGACTGGATGATTCCAACTGAAAAGACAACCCTTGATGAACTTCTCATTAAGGAAGAACCCTTTGAAGGCTGACAACAATCACCATTTTTCTCTATTGTATCAGTCATCCTTCAGTACTTGTAATTTATTTCGCTTGTACTTGTAATCTTTCTTATTCATATTGTAACCTGATTCAAAGATTTAAAGAAAGATTTCAGCGAATGTACTTTACTCCATCAGTACTGAAAAGATCCCAGAAAACAGTAAAAGGGACAAATATTTTATGAGTTCTTTTTATCCTTATGTTTTCATTAAATAGCAATTTTCTCTGTTGCTATGTCATAATCAAATAGGGGGAGATTGTTGATCCAAACCCTCAGTGATTTGATAATGACCCTATCTTAAATACTTAGTGAAAATTGTAAGTAAACAATATGTATCAGAGTTTCACTATCGCTGATAAGTACTAAGATCTTACAGTACTGCTGATAGGAACTCTCGCACTTTTAGATTAAACATTCAGCGAACACTGTTCACCATATCGCTGAGTCTGTTCAGTCCTTATGGTGATCGCTGATAAGTTAGTTGTTTACTTATGATCCCTGAAGACAAGATTCACGTCAACAAAGGTTCTACGCTGAAGTCGAAGATCAAGCTCAAGAACCAGCGACAAGTCTCCTAATGAACTGATGCGGATCAGCGAAGACTCAGATTTGTCCACTCAACGTGAAGTATCAAGTACAAGACTTCAGCTATCGCTGAACTTTATCATCTGCTGAATAGTAAATGATAATCGCTTAATCTCTTTTTATCTTTAATGTCATTTGATAACAACAAACAGGTGAATATATCTATAATCTATCTGTTTTGTTTGTGGGTTTTGCTGTTTAACAATCCTGAAAACATTGGATCTCATCTGTTGATTTTTGTCTTTCTCGACTTTGGGTTTAAGTAGGTTTTTTATGAACCCTAATGCAGTAGGTTTTCCCCCAAATCAGTTGGTTTATCTATCGATTGATTTCCTGTACAGGTTCTATCTTGCTTTGTGGTTTGTTCTACCATAACTCTTAAATTGTACCCCAACTACTGATCAATTTGTGAACATAGTATGATAATAGTTTTATCCAGATGACGCTTCAGCCTCTCTCTCTTTATCCAAGAAGTCGGTTCAGCACCCTCCAAGCTGAAATATACAGGGTTTTTCCCAATTTTTTCAGGCGACTCCTCTTTCCTGTGATTACAATCGATTTCTCTGCACAACGATTTCTTCGACTCCTTCACTATCGACTCCTCAGGTAAGGTTTATCTCACAATCGTAACTTATTTCCTTCTTTGTTTGGTTTTGCTCTTGCAATTTGGATATTCATCCTTCCAATTTGGTGGCCGATGTGGCTGGATAATTTGGTTCGGTTCTAGCTGCAATGGCCAAAGGAACTTGCACTATTTGGTTTCAACCTTCTACGGAAAACAAAACCACACGGAAGAGGATGGATGAAAATTGTAACGTAAAGAGAGGTTTTAGCATTTTTATGTAGTTTTATTTGGGTATTTAAGGATGTTGGTAAACTATTTCAATTATGTGACTGCCATTGCTCATGGGTTACATTCATCTTTTTTGCTGCCAGTTGGTTTTTTTATCTTTATGTTGGACGTTGGTTCTTTAAGAGGGCTACAAGAGATGGTGTTTCAAATTTGGTTGGTGTTTCATGAATACATTCTTCAAACTTTGTTGTTAAATTTCTTTTTCAAAGTGGATTATGGTTTTAACTGTTCCCCTTCTTATGGTTTTAATGGTTCCCCTTCTGGCATGAATGGATCTGTTTGTTTCCTATGGTTGTGGCCAGATGTATCCATTAATAGTTCTGTTGTTGTTCTGGAGATTTGTTTGTAACAACTTTTTCACTGCAGTTTCCAACGAGGTACCAGATCAGTTTGGCTGGTTTAGCTCAATAATGAAATGACATTTCTTCTTTTTTATTGGCCAAGGGACAAATTGAAAGTGTTCAGTGTGGTTTATACAAGTCTTCTCTATGTTGGAACTGTGTCCATGGCTGATGGTTTTTTTTGGCATAGAGGAGGTAGGTGGGATGTGAATTCCTATTATGCTTTTGATTTATTCATGTTGGAGAATGGGTGTATGATGATCGGGTGATTGTATAATCAACGTTTTTTTATTATAATATGGGAGGAACAAGGAGGATAATGCTTTATTGTAAATGGTCTTCCAAAAAATATGGGTGTTTGTAATACCCCGGGTAAGTTCGTTAGTTAAATTCGAGTTCCGTTAAAATTTAGTTAACTTTAAAGTTGGATGTTTAGGGTAAGTTTGGGTAAATTTATAAGTTAAGGATGTTTGGGTCATTATTGAGAAGTTCAAGGTCTATATGGTAAATATGGATAGATATTATCCCTTAAAGATATCCAGATAATATCATTCATCAACTATCCAGAAACATCAGAGTGTGTGAGTGTGTGTTTGTGAGACAAAAGAAGTGAAAAGAAGAAAGCTAGGGTTAAGGCTTCAATTGAATTGCTTGGAAACGATATAAGGTATGTTCCCTGTGTAGTTTGTGTTGATAATTGCTAGTAGATAGTTCCTATCGGATTAGAATCATCGATTTCACTTCTGGTAATAATTCAGTCGAATTCTGGGAAAAATTGGGATGAACTATCAGTAGTTTCCGGATAAGATGAATGTGTCCGGTAGTTTCTTGGGTGGTGTCCCGGTAAAATGTTGATAGTGTCCGATAGTCCTTTCTTGCAGGTATCCGGATGAATGTGTCCGGTAGTTTCTTGGTTGTGTTGTCCGGATACTTTTGCTGTTTGGTCAATTTTGAGAGTTTAGATGCTTTTGAGTATCCAGTAACATGTGTATTGTTAGTTATTGGATAGGGAAGGAATGAGGACTAAATATACTGTGGACTCAACTTAAGCTCGGGTTTGGGGGTAACATTTGAGGATTAGAGTTCTTTAGAGTTCTTAGCTTTGGTAAGACTTATGTGTTCAATATGGTAAAAAGATATTTGTATATATATTTGTTTCAGATACTGTGAATCGAAGGTGAAAGCAGAATTCTTTGTGGAGGACTGAAAATAGTGTTGTTAAGCAAACAAGTGAGTTTTTATTTAAAATATTTTCAACTGGAATACATATATGTGGAATGAGTGTAATAATGTGCATACTATGTTTATATGAGTATTACACTGCATGGGTGCTAGTTGGCCGGGCTTAGGACCGGTGAAAGTTGGCTGTACAGAGGGACAGTGGTGTTGGCCGTATTTAGTACAATGGTGTAAATTGACTAATTGGCTCGCCACCAATTAATATGGCCAAGAGAATGAGATGGAAAGATATATGATGCATGAGTCTTAATTGGTATTCTTATGTGAATTATGTGTATGACGTTGTGCAAATGGTTTTTAACTAACGGGGATTTTCTCACTAGACCTCAAGGTCTAATCCTCATTTTTGTTTTAAAAATATGTATTCCAGGTCGTGGATCGAGTAAGGGCAAATAAGAAGGTTAAACGGCGAATAACTTTTGGATGACTATGTAGTTGAAGACTATGATGTGTTTAGTAGACATAGCATGTTGTTAGTAATGATGTAATTTACTATGTAAACGTTTGTAATGACGTACTGAATGTTTGTAAAAGACTAGGGGACCGTATTTGTTATATAATGTATCTCTTGTTTTAACGACGTTATGTAATGTATGCTATTTGAACTACGTATGGGATTTCGGGTCGTTACAGGTGGTATCAGAGCCCTAGTTTAAGGGATTTAGGTATTAGTATCTGTACCTAGACTTAAACTGCATGTGAAGTAGGATGTCCCTATTATTGTAGAACCTTGGGGTGTTAAATATAAAAAGGTAGAAGGAATATCATGTAAGGTAATTTCATTATTACACCTGGCCAGTGTAATTGTGATCTTACTGGTACATGTTTGAACTGGAATACCTTGTTATATGGGGTATGTGCTTATATGTATATTAAACTTGTCTGAATCAACAGAATGGCAAGTGGTACTAGACAAACGAATCGGGAAGGAGGAGGAAATCTGAATAGAACAAACCCAACAGCCGGAGGAAGGGGAAGAGGGGGAGAAAGAGGTGGAGGCAGAATTGGAGGCAGAATTGGGGGTAGAACTGGGAGTGGAGCTCCGCCGCGAGGTAATGAATTTGTTACTAGGGACGATTTAACAGCCGAAATGGGAAGACTGCAGGCCAATATACAAGCCATGTTTGATCGAACTCGTCATAATGAAGCTGATACACCAGATCCTTGTCATGAAGACGAGATGCCTATTACACCTACAATCACACCAGTACTAAGAAAGTGTGACTATAAAATGTTCTTAAGTTGTAAGCCTCCTACTTACTCAGGAGATCGGGATCCGGTAAAAGCTATGAAGTGGCTGAAGGAAATAGAAGCCATCTTCAAGACTAGTAAAGGCGCTGAAAGAGGATAGAGTACTCTATGGAACTGCAATGTTGAAAGGTGATGCCCTATACTGGTGGGAAGCTCATATGTTCTCGGGAGGATCTAATATATATTCTACTCACTCTTGGGAAGAATTCGTGATAGCCTTCAGGAAACAGTTTTGTCCTCAAGCCGCAGTTAAACAATTGGAAGGGGAGTTTATGAACTTGCAGCAAGGGAATTTGTCAGTTCGGGACTACACTGCTCGTTTCTTGGAAAAGTCTCGTTTTGTGGAATACTATGTTGCAACGGAGGCCATGAAGATTGAAAGGTTTATCTTTGGATTGAATGCAGAAGTCAGAAGTTTTGTGATTGCTAAAGGACCAGAAACTTTCTCCGCTGCAGTAGACGCCGCGGAAACCGTGGAACAAGATAAAGGGAGAAGTACCAGTGATAAGAATGTGGGGAAAAGAAAGTGGGAAGGACAGCAGTATGATCCGAAGTAGATCAGGTTTCAACGATTTGATAACCGTCCACCTTTCCGACCAGTTGAAAGACCTTGCCCAAAGTGTCACCGTTTTCATCAAGGAAGTTGTCAAGTGGATCCTAGAAACTGTTATAAGTGTGGAAAGATCGGTCATATTGCTAAAGACTGTCGAGTAGTTAGATTTTGTTACTCGTGTAGTTCTCCTGATCACATTCAGTCTGATTGTCCACTGGGGAGAATACAGTCGGGTGGTACGTCAGTAAGACCAACATGTGTTAGATCGGTAGTACCAAGGCCAGAAGTACCAAGAGCAAGGGGTCGTGCCTTCCAGATGACAAAGCAAGAAGCAGATGGGACTCCCGATGTGGTTACAGGTACATTCTTAATAAATTCTACACGTGCTAAAGTGTTATTTGATTCTGGTGCGAACCGATCGTTTGTGTCTCCTTCTTTTGCTGCCTATATGCATTTACAGCCTAAAGTGTTAGATCACGTGTTAATGGTAGATACGGCTAATGATAATCAAGTACCGGTTAGCGAGGTATTTGATAGTTGTGTGATAAACATAGATGGGTGTGGAGTGCCTATCCAGTTATTTCCTATAGCCTTGATCGAGTTTGATGTGGTAGTGGGAATGGATTGGTTAGCCGAGAATCAGGCTAATATAGTTTGTGATAAGAAATTGATAAATGTTGTCTTACCTGAGAAGGGACCAGTAGTGATTTATGGTGACCGTAGAAATCATCAGTCTTCCCTTATCTCTTTGTTGAAAGCTCGTAAGTGTATCAATAAAGGCTGCTTAAGTTACTTAGCTTATGTGATAGATATTAAGCTAGAAAAGAGTAAGCTGGGAGATATTCCGGTTGTTCGTGAATTTCCGGAAGTTTTTCCAGAAGATCTGACTAGCCTTCCGCCCGTTAGACAAGTAGAGTTTGGTATAGATCTGGTTCCTGGAGCCGCTCCTGTTGCCCGTGCACCGTATCGTTTGGCACCTCCAGAGATGAAAGAGATGATGACCCAACTGCAGGATCTTTCAGATAAAGGCTTCATCAGACCCAGTTCTTCGCCATGGGGAGCACCGGTTCTGTTTGTGAAAAAGAAGGATGGTTCGATGAGAATGTGTATTGATTACCGAGAGCTGAATAAGCGCACGATCAAGAACAAGTATCCGCTTCCTAGAATGGATGACCTCTTTGATCAACTAGTTGGAGCTTGCTATTTCTCCAAGATTGATCTGAGATCTGGTTACCATCAGCTGAAGGTTAAAGAAGAAGACGTCCTGAAAACTGATTTTCGCACACGGTATGGTCACTATGAATTCTTAGTGATGCCTTTTGGATTGACGAACGCTCCAGCTGCTTTTATGGATTTAATGAATCGGATATGTAAGCCGTATCTCGATAGATTTGTTATTGTATTTATCGATGATTTACTTATCTATTCCCGATCCAAAGAGGATCATGCACAACATCTTCGGTTAATTCTGGAATTGTTAAGGGAGGAACAGTTATACGCTAAGTTCTCTAAGTGTGAATTCTGGCTACTGGAAGTTCAGTTTCTGGGGCATGTAGTATCCGAGAAAGGTATTCAAGTTGATCCGACGAAGGTAGAAGTAATTGAAAAATGGGAACCGCCGAAGACGGCAACGGAAGTATGATATTTTCTGGGTTTAGCCGGTTACTACCGAAAATTTATAAAAGATTTTTCTCGTATCGCTACGCCTCTCACTAAGCTAACCCGGAAGAACCTAAAGTTTGAATGGAAAGCAGAATAGGATGAAGCATTCCGAATATTGAAAGAGAAACTCTGTAGCGCACCGATACTAGCATTACCTGAAGGTTCCGATGATTTTGTTGTTTACAGTGATGCTTCCAAATTAGGATTGGGTTGTGTACTTATGCAGCGTGGAAAGGTTATTGCTTATGCTTCTCGTCAGTTAAAAGATCATGAAAGACAGTATCCTACACACGACATGGAACTGGCAGCAGTTGTATTCGCATTGAAGATTTGGAGACATTACCTTTACGGCTCTAAATGTCAAATTTATACTGATCATAAGAGTCTCCAACACCTTTTCGATCAGAAGGAACTAAATATGAGGCAAAGAAGATGGCTAGAATTGGTGAATGATTACGACTGTGAAATTCTTTATCATCCGGGAAAGGCGAATGTGGTAGCTGATGCACTAAGTCGTCAAGAAAGGAGTGGAACAATAAAAGCTATTTCATTACGAGCTGAACTCCTACCTAACATCTTTGACGAATTGCAGAAGTGTCAAATAGAATCTTTTCAAGAAGAACACTTGAAACCAGAACGGTTAGTGGGTATATCAGCATTGCTTGTAAAAGATGATCGTGGGTTGTTGTGTTTGGGAAACAGAATTTGGGTGCCTCGTTTGGGTGGTTTACGTGATCGGGTACTACAAGAAGCTCATCAATCTAGTTTTTCTATTCACCCAGGTACGAATAAGATGTATAAAGACCTGAAACAATTTTATTGGTGGCCTGGAATAAAAAGAAGCATTGCACAGCATGTGGAAGGTTGTACAACTTGTAAGAAGGTAAAGATTGAACATCAAAAGCCGTTTGGTCAGTTGCAACGGTTAAAAATACCTATGTGGAAATGGGATCAGATTACTACAGATTTTATCACGAAGCTACCAAGGACTCCGAAGGGATTTGATGCCATTTTGGTGATCGTTGACAGATTGACGAAGTCTGCTCACTTCCCACCAATAAAAGAAACTGATTCATTGGAAAGACTAGCCAAACTGTATATCAACGAAATAGTAACAAGACATGGAGTTCTAATTTCGATTATCTCTGATCGTGACATCCGTTTTACCTCAAGATTCTGGAGAAGTTTACAAAAGGAAATGGGAACGCAGATAAAGTTAAGTACGGCGTATCATCCTCAAACAGACGGTTAGAGTGAACGGACGATTCAGACTTTAGAAGATATGCTCCGGGCTTGCATTGTTGATTTTGGGGGATCATGGGATAAGCATTTACCGTTGATTGAATTTTCTTACAATAACAGTTATCATTCCAGCATACAAGCGGCACCGTTTGAAGTACTGTATGGTAGAAAATGCCGAACGCCTCTGTGTTTGAACGAAGTGGGAGAGAAACAGTTAGCAGGGCCAGATATAGTTCAGTTGACCGCGGATAAGATTTCTCAGATTCGGGAACATTTGAAAGTAGCTCAAGACAGACAGAAAAGCTACGCCGACCGATGCCGAAAACCGTTAGAGTTCCAAGTTGGAGATTTTGTGATGTTAAAAGTCTCGCCTTGGAAAGGAGTCATTCGATTCGGGAAACAAGGTAAGCTAAGTCCGAGGTACATTGGACCGTTTGCAATCATAGAAAGGATCGGTGAAGTAGCCTACAGGTTAGATCTTCCGCCAGAGTTAAGCAGGATTCATAACGCGTTTCATGTATCGAATTTCCGAAAGTGTTTGGTTACGCCGGATCAAGCAGTTTCTCTACCAGATATACAAGTTGATGAAAAGCTGAATTATGTGGAGGAACCTGAAGCCATTGTTGATCGTAAAGTCAAAGTTTTGCGGAACAAGGAGATCAAACAAGTGAAAGTTCAGTGGAGACATCATAGGGGTCAGGATGCTACTTGGGAATCAGAATCAGAAATGAGAACTAAGTACCCGTACCTTTTTGCTTAACCGAATTCCGGGACGGAATTCTTTTAAGGGGGAGATGATGTAATACCCCGGGTAAGTTCGTTAGTTAAATTCGAGTTCCGTTAAAATTTAGTTAACTTTAAAGTTGGATGTTTAGGGTAAGTTTGGGTCATTACTGAGAAGTTCAAGGTCTATATGGTAAATATGGATAGATATTATCCCTTAAAGATATCCAAATATTTTCTTTCAGCAACTATCCAGAAACATCAGAGTGAGTGTGTGTGTGTTTGTGAGACAAAAGAAGAGAAAAGAAGAAAGTTAGGGTTAAGGCTTCAATTGAATTGCTTGGAAACGATTTAAGGTATGTTCCCGGTGTATTTTGTTTTGATAATTGCTAGTAGATAGTTCCTATCGGATTAGAATCATCGATTTCACTTCTGGTAATAATTCAGTCGAATTCTGAGTAAAATTGGGATAAACTATCAGTAGTTTCCGGATAAGATGAATGTGGCCGGTAGTTTCTTGGGTGGTGTTCGGGTAAAATGTTGATAGTGTCCGGTAGTCCTTTCTTGCAGGTATCCGGATGAATCGAATAACCGGGTAAGTCCTATTTCCTCTAGTTTCCGAATGAAATGATTTACCGGATAGTGTCCGGATTGTTGTGTTGTCCGGATAATTATGCTATCCGGATTGGTTATGTTATCCGGAAAGTTGGTGTTGTCCGGAAAGGTTGTATTGTCCGGATACTTTTGCTGTTTGGTCAATTTTGAGAGTTTAGATGCTTTTGAGTATCCAGTAACCTATGTATTGTTAGTTATTGGATAGGGAAGGAATGAGGACTAAATATACTGTGGACTCAACGTAAGCTCGGGTTTGGGGGTAACATTTGAGGATTAGAGTTCTTTAGAGTTATTAGCTTTGGTAAGACTTATGTGTTCAATATGGTAAAAAGATATCTGTATATATATTTGTTTCAGATATTGTGAATCGAAGGTGAAAGCAGAATTCTTTGTGGAGGACTGAAAAGAGTGTTGTTAAGCAAACAAGTGAGTTTTTATTTAAAATGTTTTCAACTGGAATACATATATTTGGAATGAGTGTAATAATGTGCATACTATGTTTATATGAGTATTACACTGCATGGGTGCTAGTTGGCCGGGCTTAGGACCGGTGAAGTTGGCTGTATAGAGGCACAGTGGTGTTGGCTGTATTTAGTACAGTGGTGTAAATTGATTAATTGGCTCGCAACCAATTAATATGGCCAAGGGAATGACATGGAAAGATATATGATGCATGAGTCTTAATTGGTAATCTTATGTGAATTATGTGTATGACGTTGTGCAAATGGTTTTTAACTAACGGGGATTTTCTCACTAGACCTCAAGGTCTAACCCTCATTTTTGTTTTAAAAATATGTATTCCAGGTCGTGGATCGAGTAAGGGCAAATAAGAAGGTTAAACGACGAATAGCTTTTGGAGGACTACGTAGTTGAAGACTATGATGTGTTTAGTAGACATAGCATGTTGTTAGTAATGATGTAATTTACTATGTAAACGTTTGTGATGATGTACTGAATGTTTGTAAAAGACTAGGGGACCGTATTTGTTATATAATGTATCTCTTGTTTTAACGACGTTATGTAATGTATGCTATTTGAACTATGTATGGGATTTCGGGTCGTTACTGTAAAGCCCGTATCCCGGTATGTAATTTATTAGTATTAATTCTTTTCTTTTAAGTTTGATTTAATGTGGTTTCCGTTAACGGGGTTAGTCGAGTTGGACCTAATCGTTAAAATGTCAGAATTTCGATTAGTTGCGAGAAGGCTTTTAGTTGAGGGGCCATTTGTGTCAAGGGCCAAAACTTGCATATGTTTTTGGCCCATGCTTTCATAAACCAAATCCATGTTTTCTTTTTTTATGTTTGTGGTGTCGTGAACTTGAAGCAAAGGAGAAACAAGGAACATAAACAAAACCCTACGGCTATCCCCTTCCCCCCCCCCCTTTGTGGTTGTTGTTTTCGGCCGAGAAGAGAGAGAGAGAGAAATCGAAGAGAGAGAGAGGGAAAGAGAGAAGCCGAGAGAGAGAAAGAGGGTGCTGCCGGCGACGAGGAGAGAGGAGGAAGAAGGTGATCGCCGGCGAGTTCGGTCGGATTAGAGGACGAGAAAACGTTGCGTCGAGGTAGTTCGTAAACCTTTCGTTTGTTATTTGTCAAAAACCGCCGCAAACCGCCACCACCACCGCCGTAGCCACGGCTGCCGGCGGTGGGGCCGCCGCTGCACGCCGCTGTGGTGGCGGCAGGGGGTGCGTATGGGTGTGTGGGTGTGTGCGGGTGTGCAGTTGCGGAGGAGTCGGGAGTGGGTGACGTTGGGAGGTCTCGCTGGAGGGTGTTACTGTAACACTCGTCGCCGCCGCCAACCATCACCGCTGCCGGAGGCGGAAGTGGGTGGTGCTCGGTGGTTGTCCAGCGTAGTACAGCCCTTTCCAGTAAGCTTGTAGGTTGTTCGGGTCTGTTTGGGTTAAGCTATGTCTTAATGGGTTTATAAACAATATTTGTCATTTCATGTGAAAACGTTTGTCTGCCACTGTTTTGCGACGGCCATAACTTTTCCGTCGTAGCTCGGATCGAGGCGAATCCGGTGCCCACGGTTCACATTCTGTGCCGAGCACACTTTTTGTGTTTTAGCGGAAGTCCGATCTGGCTTCTAGCTAGGCGTAAATTGGCTGTTTATACAGCAGGTCCGAATGTGTCAGTTCGTGTCCCGTTTTAAAAGTCACAGTTTCTGCCACTGTTTTGGGAAAGCCATAACTATTCATAGGTACGACGTATTGGGGTGAAACCAAGGCCAAAATCTCCCATTCTGAGTCTAGTAAGTTTCTTATGTTTTGCGGAAAAATCAGTTCGGACCATAGCTAGTGTCAAACTGCTGTTTTGTATTGAAAGGTACTGTTTTTCGCTGTCCAGCAGGTTGGTTTTGTAAAATCCATAATAAATTGTAGAAAAATCGTTAGAGCGCGTGCGATATGTCCCTGGAACCCTAAGACATGGGACTTTGTGTTTATGGAAAAATATTTCTGGTTTAATCAGCTTTTAAGGGGTTAAACAGGTCCCGAACAGACCTGCGTGTTGAGAGTAAAAACTGGAAATTATGCGTTTTAAAGCTAGTAGTCGTGGCCTTGGTTTGGGGGCGTCATTTTGATAATTGTTAACGTTTGTTTAGGTGGAAAAAGGTGATTGGGTGTTGGACGGTTCGCGTTGCGGTTAAGGCTATAAGTTTGCGTTCGAGGTGAGTTCTCTCACTATATAGGATGGCGATTATATCTGTGTTGCTATGGTTGTATGTGATGATTATGATTGTTTGTTGATATGGTTGTGGTATGGAATACTTATGTATTTGTGTGTATATATTAGATTGTGTTTGATGTGCTTCTTGATGGTGGTTCCAAGTAGCATAATGTTTATTTTATATCTTCTTGAGGGTTGTTCCAAGAAGCTTGAGGCCGCTCCTTGATGGTGGTTCCAAGGAGTGTGTGTTTTAGTTTCACATGGCGTGATTATGTCTTCTTGATGGTGGTTCCAAGGAGCATAATGTTTATTGTTAATTGTGACTATGTCTTCTTGATGGTGGTTCCAAGGAGCATAATGTTTATTATTATTGTGATTATGTCTTATTGATGGTGGTTCCAAGGAGCATAATATTTATTATTATTTGTGATTATGTCTTCTTGATGGTGGTTCCAAGGAGCATAATGTTTATTATTATTTGTGATTATGTCTTCTTGATGGTGGTTCCAAGGAGCATAATATTTATTATTATTTGTGATTATGTCTTCTTGATGGTGGTTCCAAGGAGCATAATGTTTATTATTATTTGTGATTATGTCTTCTTGATGGTGGTTCCAAGGAGCATAATGTTTATTATTATTTGTGATTATGTCTTCTTGATGGTGGTTCCAAGGAGCATAATGTTTATTATTATTTGTGATTATGTCTTCTTGATGGTGGTTCCAAGGAGCATAATGTTTATTATTATTTGTGATATGTTTTCTTGATGGATGTTCCAAGAAATGTATGTGCTGGTATGTTAAGGGTGATGCCGATATAATTGCGATCCTATGTAAGGATTGAATTTACTAAGCTTCGTGCTTACCCCTTCCCAAATTCTTATGATTTCAGGTGCGAGTAGCAGTCGAGCGTGACAGTACACACGGGCGCAAGGCGAAGATAGTTTGGTTTGATTTTTAATAAATGGGGATGGATATATATACTTTTCCGCTGCTTAAACTTGGTTGACGATTTTTATTAACGATGTTATTCCTTATTGTAACGTGATTCGTTAACTCTTGGTTTGATTATAATGAAATGAATGGTTTTAAAATTTTTAAATTTCCTTGTAATTTTTGGGATGTTACAACTTGGTATCAGAGCACAGCTTGAGTGAATCAGACACATCTCGGTGTGTTTGGTCTCAAGTTGCGGCTATGAAGTTTTAAATTCTTTTACAAAAATCTTTTAGAATAAAGGGAAAAGGAAAACTCGTTGGGAAACGGTGATCGAGGGCGCAGTGTGTACAGTCAGCCGACGCTATTTGGGAAGGTACAATACTTAGTGTATTTATTGCTTTCTAGGCATAGGGTATGCATGCTAGATTGCCTATATTGTTTACACTGTACTGTATGATGATTGCTTGCTGGTAGGAATCAATGCTAGTTATAGTAGGTTGTTAAGTGAAGGCCCTATAGGTTGTATGCAGTAAGAATCATATAGCCTTAGAATATTTGATTTAGTTCTATTGCGCAGCTCTTGTTTGAGTCCAACTGTTCTAGGATAGAATCTTGTATTCGAATGTCTATTTGATTCACGCTGCATGCGACTGGGTATTCGCAAGGCAACTCGTTATGGCTAACAGGGATTCCGTTGTAGCAAGGGTAGTGGGATGAGATGAAATTCCTAGTGAGCTGGGAATAGCGTTTACATATGAGTACGTATGCAAAATTGCTTTCTAGAACATAGGAGTATGTATGCTAGATTGCTTGGTGCTTAATACAATGAATTGTATGGTTGTTACTTGCTATTAGGAACTTATGCTAACTTTGATAGGTTGATTAAGCGGATGCACGATAGGTTGTATGCGGTAGGAACCGAATAGCCTTAGAATGTTGGATTTAGTTCTATTGCGCAGCTCTTGTTTGAGTCCAACCGTTGTAGGATAGAATCTTATATTCGAATGTCTATCTGGTTTCCACTGTATATGACTGTGCGTTCACGAGGCGACTCGTCAGGGTTAGTGGGGGTTCCGCCCTAGCAAGGGTAGTGGGGTATTATGTTTATTCCTAGGGAGCTAGGAAGAGTGTGTATATGCGTCAGTATGGACATACGTGTATGGTTTTTGTTTGGGCGAGCAACTACTTGGATACTCGGGATGGGACTCGGAGCGGACAGTGATAGGTGTATATGGTAGTAGTAGAGCTCCTACTACCGGAAGCACAGGATCAATGTTCGAGTCGGGGAAAGTCACGAGGAATCCAAGGAGTCGAGCGTGAGCGTGGTAGGGTGAGTTATTATGTGCTAATAACTCGTTGTAATATCTACCCAGAATAGCCATCACAAGGAGGAACGACTATAGTAAACCTACTAGTACAGGTGTGTACTTGTTTTGCTTTGATGGGATGATCGTTGGGGTAGTGACGAAGGTTTTTAAATTAGTCGTCGTTGGAATAAAAAGGACGATTCCAGTATTAATCACTTGGAGTGATGATAAGGATGATGTTTGTTTCGGGTCAAGGTGGATGATTCTGCTAGAATCATAGGCTTATAGAGCCGACTTTGATTTGAGGAAAAATCGTAGGGATTATTTGACGTAATTTTCCAACTTGCCTAAGAGGTGTAAATGTCCGGATGACGTTTGTGGATCGGAGAGTTTTGGAGGGGTATGAGTCGAGACGTCGGATGCTGATTGAGTCATGCACAAAGTTTGATTTTGAAGTAGATTGCATCAACAAATTCTTGTGTTTCAAATCATTTATTGGATGGTGTTTTGGAATTTTGGGAAATGTTCAGCACACACACAAGATTTTGAAATATGGTTTTGAAAGTGTATGAAATCGTTTTATCACGGGAGTGCAAACTTTGTTAGAATTTGTCTCATCTCGTTATTTTTCCAACGGTTCTTTCGGGTAAGATGATATCCGTGTTTTGTGGTGTTTAAAATGTTGGGCAAGTGACTACGGCTTGTGACTTTAACATTGGAACTCCTCCACATATGTTAGAGTTGAGACGGAAAGTTACATTCCACGATGTCTGTATAAAGCTTTTTGAGTGAGTTGGTTAAAATAAGTTCTGTTTTACGGCATGTTGAGTCGTGTGGGTTTAATTTCACGAGGTGCATATCTTATTTGTTTATGTGACCATTTGGGGAAATCTTGGAAATCAATTTAAAGAACCCCACCTTTTGAGATTTTATGAGGTTTTAGTCGATATTTTCAAATGATGAAAACAGATTGGTTTTTATTATTAAGTTTGAAACTTACACGAAACAGTTGTGTTTTAACAAAAGTATATTTGTAAACCGTTTCATCGTTTTGTATGACTAGCCGACGCACGTAAGATTTGTTTGTGAACCCTGTGCCACGACATTTTATGTTGGAAAAAGAGGAATTTTGGGGTCAAATGTCGTGGAACTGATTTTGAAATTATGTGCACACTTTTGTCGCACCCGGTGTAAGGTCGAGCGGTTACTTTAAATGCATGTCATGAGTCAATTCATACTAGAACCGTGAAGGTTAATTTTCAAAGAAATTATTTATTTCGCTTACGTTTTGTGAGTTATCTAAGCTGCAATGAAATGATTTTCAACATGATTTTCATATGTGGGACGAGCGTGTCCATTTTTGCGTAACTACCGACCTGGTAATAGTAGTTTTATTGCTTACGGTCTTTTTGAAATGAAAAGTCTTGAAGTTGAAAACATTTTGTAAATGATTTTGTAAACCATTTGGGAAGTGCGCTTATAAGTGTTATGTGTCATTTTGAGAATTTTAAGGGTGTGAGTCCTTTTGGAAAACTCTTTTGTTTAACCTGTGTCGAGTTTGGGACTAATGTTATTTAAGAGTATTGCTTGCTTAAACTTTATTTAAACGCGTTTTTGACCGACTTATGGGTCTAGCAAGCGTGAAGCATTTTGCTCGGTTTTGACTTTGACATAGTCATGGGTCAATTGCACGGTTTTTAATGGCTCGATGTGAAGTTTTGTTGATGGGTTGATTTGTTGCATAATTTTGCACTTATTGCACGTTGCGTAGTTACATGCTGGGTGAGTGAGTCATTCTGGGATAGGCATGTTGTTGGTAGACTGTTTGCATTAAATCATTGGTCAGGCCAGTCAGACGTTGGTAACGGTCGGTTGGGTATCTCGGGGTGGGACCCTGGTATCCATGTGTTATGACTTTGACTTTCCAGTAGGCACTAAGAGGATACAGTATTGGGCACTTACCTGAGAGGTAGTTCCGATGTGCCGGGACTTGAGACGTACCTGGGAGGTAGGCGTTAAGGTATATCTTGTTACGGTGTAACTAGGTTTCCTAGGGCGGGTAATGGTAGTAGTAACCCTGAGATGCCTACTTGTGATGAATGGTTGTGGGGGAATGACCTTCGTGGGTGATTATAAATTTACTGGTTTGACGATGCGTGTAAGGTAAGTTTTGGGAGTCTATTAGAACTCGTAGGAATTAATCGACGATTAATGGTAGGAATGATCGGATCCGAGTCTCCAGATGGGTATATTGGTGGGCAAGTTTAGAATGGTTAGAGCTTGAGATTTGACTCGGGATGTATGGAATATCTAAGGTTGGGGGACAACCGAAGTCGCTTGGCTAGGAATGATTCCAATTGTTGGGGTGTTCTGCCGATCATAATCCTAGTGTCCTAGAAGGAGTACGTTAGTTAGAAAAGTATTCGAGAAGTTTTAGAAGGGATTTCAAGTGGACTTAGGAACCTGAGGTTGAGATGAGGGAGAACTATCCGGAGCTATTCGTAGACAGAGATTTCGAGGACGAAGTCTAATCCAAGTGGGGGAGAGTTGTAAAGCCCGTATCCCGGTATGTAATTTATTAGTATTAATTCTTTTCTTTTAAGTTTGATTTAATGTGGTTTCCGTTAACGGGGTTAGTCGAGTTGGACCTAATCGTTAAAATGTCGGAATTTCGATTAGTTGTGAGAAGGCTTTTAGTTGAGGGGCCATTTGTGTCAAGGGCCAAAACTTGCATAAGTTTTGGGCCCATGCTTTCATAAACCAAATCCATGTTTTCTTTTTTATGTTTGTGGTGTCGTGAACTTGAAGCAAAGGAGAAACAAGGAACATAAACAAAACCCTACGGCTATCCCCTTCCCCCCCTTTGTGGTTGTTGTTTTCGGCCGAGAAGAGAGAGAGAGAGAAATCGAAGAGAGAGAGAGAGAGAGAGGGAAAGAGAGAAGCCGAGAGAGAGAAAGAGGGTGCTGCCGGCGACGAGGAGAGAGGAGGTAGAAGGTGATCGCCGGCGAGTTCGGTCGGATTAGAGGACGAGAAAACGTTGCGTCGAGGTAGTTCGTAAACCTTTCGTTTGTTATTTGTCAAAAACCGCCGCAAACCGCCACCACCAGCGCCGCAGCCACGGCTGCCGGCGGTGGGGCCGCCGCTTCATGCCGCTGTGGTGGCGGCAGGGGGTGCGTATGGGTGTGTGCGGGTGTGCAGTTGTGGAGGAGTCGGGAGTGGGTGACGTTGGGAGGTCTCGCTGGAGGGTGTTACCGTAACCCTCATCGCCGCCGCCAACCATCACCGCTGCCGGAGGTGGAAGTGGGTGGTGCTCGGTGGTTGTCCAGCGTAGTACAACCCTTTCCAGTAAGCTTGTAGGCTGTTCGGGTCTGTTTGGGTTAAGCTATGTCTTAATGGGTTTATAAACAATATTTGTCATTTCATGTGAAAACGTTTGTCTGCCACTGTTTTGCGACGATCATAACTTTTCCGTCGTAGCTCGGATTGAGGCGAATCCGGTGCCCACGGTTCACATTCTGTGCCGAGCACACTTTTTGTGTTTTAGCGGAAGTCCGATCCGGCCTATAGCTAGGCGTAAATTGGCTGTTTATACAGCAGGTCCGGATGTGTCAGTTCGTGTCCCGTTTTAAAAGTCACAGTTTCTGCCACTGTTTTGGGAAAGCCATAACTTTTCATAGGTACGTCGTATTGGGGTGAAACCAGGGCCAAAATCTCCCATTCTGAGTCTAGTAAGTTTCTTATGTTTTGCGGAAAAATCAGTTCGGATCATAGCTAGTGTCAAACTGCTGTTTTCTAATGAAAGGTACTGTTTTTCGCTGTGCAGCAGGTTGGTTTTGTAAAATCCATAATAAATTGTATAAAAATCGTTAGAGCGCGTGCGATATGTCCCTTGAACCCTAAGACATGGGACTTTGTGTTTATGGAAAAATATTTCTGGTTTAATCAGTTTTTTAGGGGTTAAACAGGTCCCGAACGGACCTGCGTGTTGAGAGTAAAAACTGGAAATTATGCGTTTTAAAGCTAGTAGTCGTGGCCTTGGTTTGGGGGTGTCATTTTGATAATTGTTAACGTTTGTTTAGGTGGAAAAAAGGTGATTGGGTGTTGGCCGGTTCGCGTTGCAGTTAAGGCTATAAGTTTGCGTTCGAAGTGAGTTCTCTCACTATATAGGATGGGGATTATATCTATGTTGCTATGGTTGTATGTGATGATTATGATTGTTTGTTGATATGGTTGTGGTATGGAATACTTATGTATTTGTGTGTATATATTAGATTGTGTTTGATGTGCTTCTTGATGGTGGTTCCAAGTAGCATAATGTTTATTTTATATCTTCTTGAGGGTTGTTCCAAGAAGCTTGAGGCCGCTCCTTGATGGTGGTTCCAAGGAGTGTGTGTTTTAGTTTAACATGGCGTGATTATGTCTTCTTGATGGTGGTTCCAAGGAGCATAATGTTTATTGTTAATTGTGATTATGTCTTCTTGATGGTGGTTCCAAGGAGCATAATGTTTATTATTATTGTGATTATGTCTTATTGATGGTGGTTCCAAGGAGCATAATGTTTATTATTATTTGTGATTATGTCTTCTTGATGGTGGTTCCAAGGAGCATAATGTTTATTATTATTTGTGATTATGTCTTCTTGATGGTGGTTCCAAGGAGCATAATGTTTATTATTATTTGTGATTATGTCTTCTTGATGGTGGTTCCAAGGAGCATAATGTTTATTATTATTTGTGATTATGTCTTCTTGATGGTGGTTCCAAGGAGCATAATGTTTATTATTATTTGTGATATGTTTTCTTGATGGATGTTCCAAGAAATGTATGTGCTGGTATGTTAAAGGTGATGCCGATATAATTGTGATCCTATGTAAGGATTGAATTCACTAAGCTTCGTGCTTACTCCTTCCCAAATTCTTATGATTTCAGGTGCGAGTAGCAGTCGAGCGTGACAGTACACACGGGTGCAAGGCGAAGATAGTTTGGTTTGATTTTTAATAAATGGGGATGGATTTATATACTTTTCCGCTGCTTAAACTTGGTTGACGATTTTAATTAACGATGTTATTCCTTATTGTAACGTGATTCGTTAACTCTTGGTTTGATTATAATGAAATGAATGGTTTTAAAATTTTTGGGATGTTACAACTTGGTATTAGAGCACAGCTTGAGTGAATCAGACACATCTCGGTGTGTTTGGTCTCAAGTTGCGGCTATGAAGTTTTAAATTCTTTTACAAAAATCTTTTAGAATAAAGGGAAAAGGAAAACCCGTTGGGAAACGGTGATCGAGGGCGCAGTGTGTACAGTCAGCCGACGCTATTTGGGAAGGTACGGTACTTAGTGTATTTATTGCTTTCTAGGCATAGGGTATGCATGCTAGATTGCCTATGTTGTTTACACTGTACTGTATGATGACTGCTTGCTGGTAGGAATCAATGCTAGTTATAGTAGGTTGTTAAGTGAAGGCCCTATAGGTTGTATGCAGTAAGAATCATATAGCCTTAGAATATTTGATTTAGTTCTATTGCGCAGCTCTTGTTTGAGTCCAACTGTTCTAGGATAGAATCTTGTATTCGAATGTCTATTTGATTCACGCTGCATGCGACTGGGTATTCGTAAGGCAACTCGTTATGGCTAACAGGGATTCCGTTGTAGCAAGGGTAGTGGGATGAGATGAAATTCCTAGTGAGCTGGGAATAGCGTTTACATATGAGTACGTATGCAAAATTGCTTTCTAGAACATATGAGTATGTATGCTAGATTGCTTGGTGCTTAATACAATGTATTGTATGGTTGTTACTTGCTATTAGGAACTTATGCTAACTTTGATAGGTTGATTAAGCGGATGCACGATAGGTTGTATGCGGTAGGAACCGAATAGCCTTAGAATGTTGGATTTAGTTCTATTGCGCAGCTCTTGTTTGAGTCCAACCGTTGTAGGATAGAATCTTATATTCGAATGTCTATCTGGTTTCCACTGTATACGATTGTGCGTTCACGAGGCGACTCGTCAGGGTTAGTGGGGGTTCCGCCCTAGCAAGGGTAGTGGGGTATTATGTTTATTCCTAGGGAGCTAGGAAGAGTGTGTATATGCGTCAGTATGGACATACGTGTATGGTTTTTGTTTGGGCGAGCAACTACTTGGATACTCGGGATGGGACTCGGAGCGGACAGTGATAGGTGTATATGGTAGTAGTAGAGCTCCTACTACCGGAAGCACAGGATCAATGTTCGAGTCGGGGAAAGTCGCGAGGAATCCAAGGAGTCGAGCGTGAGCGTGGTAGGGTGAGTTATTATGTGCTAATAACTCGTTGTAATATCTACCCAGAATAGTCATCACAAGGAGGAACGACTATAGTAAACCTACTAGTACAGGTGTGTACTTGTTTTGCTTTGATGGGATGATCGTTGGGGTAGTGACGAAGGTTATAAATTAGTCGTCGTTGGAATAAAAAGGGCGATTCCAGTATTAATCACTTGGAGTGATGATAAGGATGATGTTTGTTTCGGGTCAAGGTGGATGATTGTGCTAGAATCATAGGCTTATAGAGCCGACTTTGATTTGAGGAAAAATCGTAGGGATTATTTGACGTAATTTTCCAACTTGCCTAAGAGGTGTAAATGTCCGGATGACGTTTGTGGATCGGAGAGTTTTGGAGGGGTATGAGTCGAGACGTCGGATGATGATTGAGTCATGCACAAAGTTTGATTTTGAAGTAGATTGCATCAACAAATTCTTGTGTTTCAAATCATTTATTGGATGGTGTTTTGGAATTTTGGGAAATGTTCAGCACACACACAAGATTTTGAAATATGGTTTTGAAAGTGTATGAAATCGTTTTATCACGGGAGAGCAAACTTTGTTAGAATTTGTCTCATCTCGTTATTTTTCCAACGGTTCTTTCGGGTAAGATGATATCCGTGTTTTGTGGTGTTTAAAATGTTGGGCAAGTGACTACGGCTTGTGACTTTAACATTGGAACTCCTCCACATAGGTTAGAGTTGAGACGGAAAGTTACATTCCACGATGTCTGTATAAAGCTTTTTGAGTGAGTTGGTTAAAATAAGTTTTGTTTTACGGCATGTTGAGTCGTGTGGGTTTAATTTCACGAGGTGCATATCTTATTTGTTTATGTGACCATTTGGGGAAATCTTGGAAATCAATTTAAAGAACCCCACCTTTTGAGATTTTATGAGGTTTTAGTCGATATTTTCAAATGATGAAAACAGATTGGTTTTTATTTTTAAGTTTGAAACTTACACGAAACAGTTGTGTTTTAACAAAAGTATATTTGTAAACCGTTTCATTGTTTTGTATGACTAGCCGACGCATGTAAGATTTGTTTGTGAACCCTGTGCCACGACATTTTATGTTGGAAAAAGAGGAATTTTGGGGTCAAATGTCGTGGAACTGATTTTAAAATTATGTGCACACTTTTGTCGCACCCGGTGTAAGGTCGAGCGGTTACTTTAAATGCATGTCTTGAGTCAATTCATACTAGAATCGTGAAGGTTCATTTTCAAAGAAATTATTTATTTCGCTTACGTTTTGTGAGTTAACTAAGCTGCAATGAAATGATTTTCAACATGATTTTCATATGTGGGACGAGCGTGTCCATTTTTGCGTAACTACCGACCTTGTAATAGTAGTTTTATTGCTTACGGTCTTTTTGAAATGAAAAGTCTTGAAGTTGAAAACATTTTGTAAATGATTTTGTAAACCATTTGGGAAGTGCGCTTATAAGTGTTATGTGTCATTTTGAGAATTTTAAGGGTGTGAGTCCTTTTGGAAAACTCTTGTGTTTAACCCGTGTCGAGTTTGGGACTAATGTTATTTAAGAGTATTGCTTGCTTTAACTTTATTTAAACGCGTTTTTGACCGACTTATGGGTCTAGCAAGCGTGGAGCATTTTGCTCGGTTTTGACTTTGAGATAGTCATGGGTCAATTGCACGGTTTTTAATGGCTCGATGTGAATTTTTGTTGATGGGTTGATTTGTTGCACAGTTTTGCACTTATTGCACGTTGCGTAGTTACATGATGGGTGAGTGAGTCATTCTGGGATAGGCATGTTGTTGGTAGACTGTTTGCATTAAATCCTTGGTCAGGTCAGTCAGACGTTGGTAACGGTCGGTTGGGTATCTCGGGGTGGGACCCTGGTATCCATGTGTTATGACTTTGACTTTCTAGTAGGCACTAAGAGGATACAGTCTTGGGCACTTACATGAGAGGTAGTTCCGATGTGCCGGGACTTGAGACGTACCTGGGAGGTAGGCGTTAAGGTATATCTTGTTACGGTGTAACTAGGTTTCCTAGGGCGGGTAATGGTAGTAGTAACCCTGAGATGCCTACTTGTGATGAATGGTTGTGGGGGAATGACCTTCGTGGGTGATTATAAATTTACTGGTTTGACGATGCGTGTAAGGTAAGTTTTGGGAGTCTATTAGAACTCGTAGGAATTAATCGACGATTAATGGTAGGAATGATCGGATCCGAGTCTCCAGATGGGTATATTGGTGGGCAAGTTTGGAATGGTTAGAGCTTGAGATTTGACTCGGGATGTATGGAATATCTAAGGTTGGAGGACAACCGAAGTCGCTTGGCTAGGAATGATTCCAATTGTTGGGGTGTTCTGCCGATCATAATCCCAGTGTCCTAGAAGGAGTACGTTAGTTAGAAAAGTATTCGAGAAGTTTTAGAAGGGATTTCAAGTGGACTTAGGAACCTGAGGTTGAGATGAGGGAGAACTATCCGGAGCTATTCGTAGACAGAGACTTCGAGGACGAAGTCTAATCCAAGTGGGGGAGAGTTGTAAAGCCCGTATCCCGGTATGTAATTTATTAGTATTAATTCTTTTCTTTTAAGTTTGATTTAATGTGGTTTCCGTTAACGAGGTTAGTCGAGTTGGACCTAATCGTTAAAATGTTGGAATTTCGATTAGTTGCGAGAAGGCTTTTAGTTGAGGGGCCATTTGTGTCAAGGGCCAAAACTTGCATAAGTTTTTGGCCCATGCTTTCATAAACCAAATCCATGTTTTCTTTTTTATGTTTGTGGTGTCGTGAACTTGAAGCAAAGGAGAAACAAGGAACATAAACAAAACCCTACGGCTATCCCCTCCCCCCCTTTGTGGTTGTTGTTTTCGGCCGAGAAGAGAGAGAGAGAGAAATTGAAGAGAGAGAGAGGGAAATAGAGAAGCCGAGAGAGAGAAAGAGGGTGCTGCCGGCGACTAGGAGAGAGGAGGAAGAAGGTGATCACCGGCGAGTTCGGTCGGATTAGAGGACGAGAAAACGTTGCGTCGAGGTAGTTCGTAAACCTTTCGTTTGTTATTTGTCAAAAACCGCCGCAAACCGCCACCACCAGCGCCGCAGCCACGGCTGCCGGCGGTGGGGCCGCCGCTTCATGCCGCTGTGGTGGCTGCAGGGGGTGCGTATGGGTGTGTGCGGGTGTGCAGTTGTGGAGGAGTCGGGAGTGGGTGACGTTGGGAGGTCTCGCTGGAGGGTGTTACCGTAACCCTCGTCGCCGCCGCCAACCATCACCGCTGCCGGAGGTGGAAGTGGGTGGTGCTCGGTGGTTGTCCAGCGTAGTACAACCCTTTCCAGTAAGCTTGTAGGCTGTTCGGGTCTGTTTGGGTTAAGCTATGTCTTAATGGGTTTATAAACAATATTTGTCATTTCATGTGAAAACGTTTGTCTGCCACTGTTTTGCGACGGCCATAACTTTTCCGTCGTAGCTCGGATTGAGGCGAATCCGGTGCCCACGGTTCACATTCTGTGCCGGGCACATTTTTTGTGTTTTAGCGGAAGTCCGATCCGGCCTCTAGCTAGGCGTAAATTGGCTGTTTATACAGCAGGTCCGGATGTGTCAGTTCGTGTCCCGTTTTAAAAGTCACAGTTTCTACCACTGTTTTGGGAAAGCCATAACTTTTCTTAGGAACGTCTTATTGGGGTGAAACTAGTGCCAAAATCTCCCATTCTGAGTCTAATAAGTTTCTTATGTTTTGCGGAAAAACCAGTTCGGATCATAGCTAGTGTCAAACTGCTGTTTTGTATTCTAAGGTACTGTTTTTCGCTGTCCAGCAGGTTGGTTTTGTAAAATCCATAATAAATTGTAGAAAAATCGTTAGAGCGCGTGCGATATGTCCCTGGAACCCTAAGACATGGGACTTTGTGTTTATGGAAAAATATTTATGGTTTAATCAGTTTTTGAGGGGTTAAACAGGTCCCGAACAGACCTGCGTGTTGAGAGTAAAAACTGGAAATTATGCGTTTTAAAGCTAGTAGTCGTGGCCTTGGTTTGGGGGCGTCATTTTGATAATTGTTAACGTTTGTTTAGGTGGAAAAAGGTGATTGGGTGTTGGCCGGTTCGTGTTGCGGTTAAGGCTATAAGTTTGCGTTCGAGGTGAGTTCTCTCACTATATAGGATGGGGATTATATCTGTGTTGCTATGGTTGTATGTGATGATTATGATTGTTTGTTGATATGGTTGTGGTATGGAATACTTATGTATTTGTGTGTATATATTAGATTGTGTTTGATGTGCTTCTTGATGGTGGTTTCAAGTAGCATAATGTTTATTTTATATCTTCTTGAGGGTTGTTCCAAGAAGTTTGAGGCCGCTCCTTGATGGTGGTTCCAAGGAGTGTGTGTTTTAGTTTAACATGGCGTGATTATGTCTTCTTGATGGTGGTTCCAAGGAGCATAATGTTTATTGTTATTTGTGATTATGTCTTCTTGATTGTGGTTCCAAGAAGCATAATGTTTATTATTATTGTGATTATGTCTTATTGATGGTGGTTCCAAGGAGCATAATGTTTATTATTATTTGTGATTATGTCTTCTTGATGGTGGTTCCAAGGAGCATAATGTTTATTATTATTTGTGATTATGTCTTCTTGATGGTGGTTCCAAGGAGCATAATGTTTATTATTATTTGTGATTATGTCTTCTTGATGGTGGTTCCAAGGAGCATAATGTTTATTATTATTTGTGATTATGTCTTCTTGATGGTGGTTCCAAGGAGCATAATGTTTATTATTATTTGTGATTATGTCTTCTTGATGGTGGTTCCAAGGAGCATAATGTTTATTATTATTTGTGATATGTTTTCTTGATGGATGTTCCAAGAAATGTATGTGCTGGTATGTTAAAGGTGATGCCGATATAATTGCGATCCTATGCAAGGATTGAATTCACTAAGCTTCGTGCTTACCCCTTCCCAAATTCTTATGATTTCAGGTGCGAGTAGCAGTCGAGCGTGACAGTACACACGGGCGCAAGGCGAAGATAGTTTGGTTTTATTTTTAATAAATGGGGATGGATTTATATACTTTTCCGCTGCTTAAACTTGGTTGACGATTTTAATTAACGATGTTATTCCTTATTGTAACGTGATTCGTTAACTCTTGGTTTGATTATAATGAAATGAATGGTTTTAAAATTTTTAAATTTCCTTGTAATTTTTGGGATGTTACAGTTATAGTGTTTTTGGTGGAATGTGGTATGTTGCTTCTGTTTTGCATTCAACTACCAATTTTTTCTTTAAATGTGATATGGTGGCATCAGATTTGGAGGATTGGATCAGATTTCTTAATATTTGGTTGTTGGCTACAGGGCTTCGTTAAGGACAACTGTTGTGCTTAAGTAAATAAAGATTTGTTTCTTGTATTATTGAGAATTTGAGATATGCTGATTGGGCCTTTATTTCTTCTTGGGCCATGTTGCAAATATTGGATTTATTTGAAGGTAGATCTTTCGGCTCATGTTTTAAAATAACTGGAGTATAGATTCAAGAATTTGATTTATGCTTGCATGTGGGCCATTATACTTAAACTTATGGTTTCTCATTTAGGCCATTACGGTGAAAGTTTGAAAAAAAAAACAAATCGAAGAAACCACATGTGTTTTTTGATTTTAATTGTTTTTTATGGATTTGTTTCAAATGTGTGTATTTTACAAGTACGGAGATTATAGGACAACTGTTTATAATTTTGAATGTTTACAAGTATTTGGATGTTTGTAAGTATTATATCGATTGGCATTATTTCATTGGTATTCCTTACGGTATAGTAGATTAGGTGGGAGGACGATTTGTTTGGATATACACGAACTATGTTGAATTGACTGTGTGTTTCTGTTTATTCAAATGTTTCAATTAGAATTAAAACACGAGCTGACTTCAACCAAAGTCTAGACCTATCTTGTGGTTGAGTCTGTCCATTAAATCAAATCAACAAGAAGAAAACCATATGGATCTATGAATAAGTGGTTAGATTAATACGGGACTTGGAGTTCCATTTAGTTTACATGGTTTGCTCCTATTTGATTTGAATTGTGATATAAGTTTTGATATATCATATTACTATAATATCTCAAAATCTTATGTAATACAACAATTGATGTTTCAAAATCGATTACATAAACACTCACGCCGCATTGCGCGGGTTCACAACTAGTGCTTTTAGAAAAGTACACCGGCTCAAGTTTTTTCATATATATATATGTGTTAAATCATGTGACAACCAAAAAAAGATTAAGAACTGTAATAACTGATTTAAGTCGTAATTTGGTTTTGATCTTATGGTTATAATTAAAAGTTGTTTCATCATATGTAAAGGGCATAATCGTCATTTTGGTAGCAATATTCACCAGATGAACCATATAAACTTATTTATCAGATGAAACACACAGATTCACCATATGAAATTCACATATTCACCATATGAAACACAAATTCACTAAACGAAACACATGTTAACCTTATTTCACCACATGAAATCAAACACAAATTTCATATTATATTCTATTTTAACCTAATGAAATCAAATACAATTTATGTCTATAATCACCGATTCATATCTGATTTCATAATCCTAGGTGGATAAGGACTCCATTTTCTCGAGACCATCTTCTCCACCTTCTCGTCGATCGTCGATTTCCATTACCCCATTTCTTCCAGTTCCCTTATATGTTCATAGTCTTCGGTCATCAGTCCGTTGATTGCTTTCACTACCTGCAAACAATAACAAAAACTCACCAGATTGAAGAATTTGATCAGCGAATTTTATGAATTACTTTGCGAAATTATACGAATCAATCACCGATTAATTCAACGAACCTGTTCAAGTTTAAGGAAAACGATTTTCCCTAAATTGATGACGTAACTAGAATCATCGAGAGCTTGTTCAATATCTACACCTTGATCTTTGTTAGAACAACAGTCGACACGCATCTAAATGAGTTCATCATACGAAACATGATGTTTCCACCTTCTTTTCTATTAAATTGTTCATCAATCAGAGGAGAAGAACCGGGTTTATACAGTGGATCAGATTCCTCTCTCTCCCACTCCCTATCAAACAGATTACGGTTCAACAAAATTTTCACCAAATTCGCAACCTCGTGTTCGACAAATTCATAAATCCTATCTTCTAAAACAAGACCTTTCAACAAAGTGTTATAAGTAGACACAAGAACCTAACATAGCAAACCCTAAATCGATTCGTCTTAAATGAGAAAACAGTTGATTGCAATGTTCAGCATACACGCATCAACAGAAATTCGTAGCAACTATAATTTATTGATCAAGGAAATAGCAGTGGAGTAACGCTTCATCTTCACGATATCTCCAAGGAGTTTATTGAATTCGATTAACAAAGGCAGAGGCTTCATACGAATCATTCGGTTAAACAAAAACACAACATTATTGAGCCTATCGACACTATTAACATACTTACCAGATCTTGCAGGCATGGTTGAAAGGGATTTTAAAATTGAATTATTGTCCATGGATTATAACACCGTAACCACAGCAAAACCAAAGGGTGGAATGAATAGAGAAGAAGAATACTGTTACGAGGAGTAGTAGAGGGATGACATATGCGTACGAAAGCAACATTCAGTGGCCGGTGAGTGAGATAACGATGGGCGGGGCGGCTGGGGAATGGGTGTTGGCGGCGGTGTACCAATTCTTGATTTGGCCAACGATACAGCTGATGAGGTCGACCCAGATATGAATTTAGTCAAAGGCTTTTAATACCAAATATGCCCATTTAATTTTAGTTTCAGTCCATTACAAATCATGAACTTATAATTTATTTCAAAATTGCCATTACCTTTAATCACCAAAGATTAAAATCAATTAATGGTTTAGATCGGTTTTCACGCTTCTCAGCCTATTTTTGGTTCTCATATATATATATATATATATATATATATATATATATATATATATATATATATATATAGGGGGCCATTCATGGAAGAACTGATTATTTTGTGGTAACTGTAAGAACCAATTTCAGCCACAAATCAATCGATAAATTAGGAAATTAATAATTTTGGTAATTTAATTTAAATTTTCAATTAAAGGGCATTTAGGGTATTTTAAAAAATATTTTCTCTCCTCTCCCTCTCTCCGATCTCTGATCTCCGATCTCCGACGAAAACCAGTTACACAATAGCAATTGTGATACCCAAAACAAATAAATATCATTGTGATACTCAAAATACAATACCCATTGTGATATCGATTTCAATACCTATTGTGATACCCTCAATAAACATACAAGAACAAATGGGATACCCCCAATAAACATACAAGAACAAATGTGATACCCACTGTGATACCCCCAATAAACATATAAGAACAAATGTGATACCCATACAAGAACAAATGTGATACCCACTGTGATACCCCCAATAAACATACAAGAACAAATGTGATACCCATTCGTGATACCGTGATACCCAATATAATACCACTGTACATTCAAGATCGATTGCTTAATCAGATCCAACAACATTCAATCCACAAACACAAAATCAGATCTGTCGAGAGTGAAGAAATCAGATCTGTTTGGTGCGATGATGGTGGTGGCGGCGTCGTTAATCAGATCTGTCGAGAGGGGGGAGCGATGGTGGTGGTGGCGGCGTCGTTTGTGGCGATGGTGCAGACGAGAGAGAGGGGGGAGGCGATGGTGGTGGTGGAGTCGTTTGATGGTTCTGGTGTAGAGGCGATGGTGGTGGTGGCGTCGGAGTGTGGTCGTCGGAGTGTGGTCGTCGGAAGAAGACGAGAGGAGTGTGGTCGTCGGAGTGTGGCGGAAGGAGGGAGGTGGACGAGAGAGAGGGAAGAAGATGAGAGGAGTGTGGTCGCCGGCGTGCGATCGCCGGCGTGCGGTCGCCGACGTGCGGTCGCCGGCGTGCGGGGAAGAAGACGAGAGGAAAAGGGTTTTTGTGAAATATTGATGGGGGTATAAATGATTCAGTTTAGGTTATATGATATGAGTTGTCAAAACCACAAAATTACCAATTTACCCTTAATTTTATTTTTGGAATTAACACTAATTATTTAAAATGAGTGGCTAATATTGGTTCTTACAGTTACCACAAACTAATTAGTTCTTATTTGATTAATCCCCTATATATATATATATATATATATATATATATAGTAAGGTTCAAACGAGGAGCGTACCAATTTACGAGAAACGCGAGGAGCACCGCCCATGTACGAATCACATGTGATTCCCTACTGCCGAATCACATGTGATTCACAACTGATCGGGGGGCTTCCGCCCATGTAGTGGATCACATTTGATTCACAACTAAAATCATATGTGATTAAAATTCGGACACGCGCGGTTTGTCCCGCAGTTTGCAAAAGCGCGCGGTTTGTCCCGCGGTTTGTGTAGTGAATCACATGTGATTCAGTACATGGGCGGTGCTCCTCGCGTTTTCTTAAATTGGTACGCTCCTCGTTTGAATCCGCCTCTATATATATATATATATATATTCTCATATATATATATATATATATATATATATATATATATATATATATAGAGAGAGAGAGAGAGAGAGAGAGAGAGAGAGAGAGGAAAAACATTCAAATGAAAACTTTCCAATCCTCCTATTAGAGGTGACCTCAGCGGACTTTCGTGTGTTCCACCCACTTCAGGTTGCTTTTCCAACCCCCAATCAATTACTGCCCTATCTTCTGAAGAATTAGGGGATCTTGTTGGTGTATTCACCATCGTTTTGTATTTAACGCAAGAAAATAACCATAAGAAATGGTTACACGTATCCAAACACAAGAAACGTACTTTAACGTTCATTAGTCACTGTAATAATTTAGAAACAAGTATGCTTGTGTAACAATATATCCATAATGACAGTAGCTAATTGAAATTGTGAACATACTATACATGAGTATTCTCGTTACCATCGTTACAATGCTTAATTCACGTATTTCCGTCGACTCTAAGACTATCCCGTCTTAGTACTTGTACCCATGTCTCACAAATCATAACTTAATTCATCTCAACTTAAGTCTAGGTATCTCATTGTCGTACCTAGTTCGCTTAAACTTCAGCTCTGATACCATATTGTAACACCCTAAAATCAGGGCCAATTTAAACCTTTAAATTTAACAAGGTAAATTAGAAAATCATCCAAACCTTTATATATATAAGCAGAGAATTAACTATGAGGGTTCATATATACACAATTCGAATTCTCTAAATAACCTATTAATCTAATCATGTCAACTATAATTAGATTAACTTGGTTATCTAAGAAATTCATCAAAAGCCTCCTCGCATCATCTAAGTTCTCCGCTTATCATCAAAAGTTGAATACCAAAATCACTCGTCCCACTTCCCATTACTTCCCTGAGCTTGTACCTGGTAAGAAAATTTAATTTGAACGATTAGGCTTACGCCTAGGGAGAACATCCAAATTCAAATTAAAACATTAACAACTTTGAAAACTCAGATATCCAAAGCATATAAACAAACCTGGTTTGCCACCATTCTTACCGTGCTCGTACTCGTCTCATAATGACGGGAACATATCCGATCCCATGAATGTGACTAACATTCAGAAAGTCATATCATCATATTTGAGAGCCTATTACGAATCATTGCAGATTCTAGATCATCGCTCATATCCAAGAAATTACAAGTTACTTTATGCCTATTTCTTGGAGTGGAAGTAGAGATTACAATTTACTTTATGCCTATCTCTTACCTTCCCATAGAAATCAGGAATTACAATTTACTTTATGCCTATTCCTCGATTTCTATACTACGAAATGAGAATTACAAATTACTTTATGCCTATTCTCCATTTCCACGTAAACGGGAATTACAATTTACTTTATGCCTATTCCGCGTTTCACGTCACATTATGAAATAGGAATTACAATTTACTTTATGCCTATTCCTCATTTCACAACACCTTTATGAAACGGGAATTACAATTTACTTTATGCCTATTCCACATTTCAAGTCAACGGGAATTACAATTTACTTTATGCCTATTCCTCGTTACAATACTATCAGTGCCTATGGGTCTATTACATTACTAGTGTATATGTATAATAACATATCACACCACGTCCCATAACACTTTCAATTCCAAAAGTACCGGATAACCTATTGTAACCTTATCCTCAATTGTTCCCCTTTCGGAAACAATATACAGAATAGTATCTCGAACTCTAAGTCCGGGACTATTCGAAACCGAGACTCAAATTGAGAGTGTAACTTAAATCGGATTCGAGCCCAACTTCCGGAATTAACCCATACCGGATCGGCCCACTTTCGGAATTAACCTTATACCGGATCAGCCCACTTCCGGAATTAATATTATACCGGATCGGCCCACTTCCAGAATTAATCTTATACCGGATCCAAACCCAGTTCTGAAATTAATCTTATACCGGATCCGAACCCAGTTCCGGAATTAATCTTATACCGGATCCGAACCTAGTTTCGGAATTAATCCATACCGGAACCGAACCAAATTCCGAAACCCACCATTTCCGTATCCTACACCCAATTCCGGAACCTCCCAATTCCGGATCCTATACCGGGACTTCGATATTGGGTATTCGATTCACGTCAAAATTGCTCAATAAGCTCATCTAAATACAGTTTATTGATCAATTTCATTTCCATACAGATATACCAATTTATTCAGACAGTTTATATACTAAATCTGAATTCAATTTCAACTGATAATTTTTAGATGAAAGGGATGAACTCACCTGTTTGAAACTTTGACCCAGAAATCCAATTCCTTCCTTCTCTTTGATTCAACAATCTATTGGAGAGTGATTCAAACTTGATATTACTAACTGATTTAAAAAGAATAAGTAAGGTGATTCAAAACCCTTACCACAATTCCAATTCTTCTCTTTCTCTTCTTCTTTCTCTCTGCTTTCTTGACTGACTTCAGTACCAAAGATTTAGATATTTTTAATCAAATTACTTACCCACACATTAAGTAATCTCAACTTACAAGAAATGACCAATTAGACCTCCAAGTTCTAATTTCACAATCTTTCTTAAACTTTAGTTAAAATACAATTTCAACCCTGGAGTTTACATTTACAATTACTCCACAACTTAGACTAAATTATAAATCGATCCATTCATATTAAAATATAATGTTGATCCAAACCCTCAGTGATTTGATAATGACCATCTCTTATATACTTAGTGAAAATTGTAAGTAAACAATATGTATCAGAGTTTCACTATCGCTGATAAGTACTAAGATCTTACAGTACCGCTGATAGGAACTCTCGCTCTTTAAATTAAACATTCAGCGAACACTGTTCACCATTAATGCTCTGAGTCTGTTCAGTCATTATGATGATCGCTGATAAGTTAGTTGTTTACTTATGATCCCTGAAGACAAGTTTCACGTCAACAAATGTTCTACGCTGAAGTCGAAGATCAAGCTCAAGAACCAGCGACAAGTCTCCTAATGAACTGATGCGGATCAGCGAAGACTCAGATTTGTCCACTCAACGTGAAGTATCAAGTACAAGACTTCAGCTATCGCTGAACTTTATCATTCGCTGAATAGATAATGATAATGCTCTGAATCAACGAAAGCTGATCATGAAGTCCTCCGTACAAAGTACTTTTGTCTTAACCACCCTTGCACGACTCCGTACGAAATGTTAGAAAAGAACCTCCGACTGTCTGAAATCGTACAACCACTCTGATACTACACTGTTCATCCATGCGGCTACTAAGGTTGTCAACAAAGGTCAATGACATGCAACCAACCAGGTAATGACACGTGTAAAGTGTATACTGACTTGCATTAAATGCATGCAGTATATAAAGAGATGAACCCACTTCATTTGAAGTAACTTGCTAACTCTGGACAAGTTCAATCTCTTATCTCAAGATAGGTTATTATTAGTAATTTACTTATCTCTCTTAGTGCAAGAAACCTTAGTGTTCCAACTTATTTAGATTTAGGTTTATCCTTAATCTTGTTTCCGCAACAAGCTGTAAATTGTTAATGATTTATCAATAAACAATTTTGAAAAGTAAAATATGTGTGTTTGTATTCAACCCCCCCCCTTCTACAAACTTGTATAGGCCTTCGGGACCAACAAGTGGTATCAGAGCGGATTTGTTTAATCTCATAAACAAGATCTAATCTAAGATATTTCTCTTCCTTGCTATTATCTGAAAATGGCCACCAACACAAACACAAATTATATAGACAATGGTTCTCTTGCTAAACCCCCTAGATTTTCCAGAGATAACTTCAACTTATGGAAAAATAGGATGACACTCTTCTTAGAAGGTGTAGAACCTACTATGCCTTACTATCTCGAGAATGGTCCATTCATCCCTGTAAGAATTGATGCTGCTGTTCCAGCCGCTGAGAATAGACCTGCTATTCTAGAAAGGCTAGTCCCTAAGGAAATCTTTCAATGGACCGACGAAGATAAGAAGAAAGTGGCTATAGACACAAAAGCCAGATCCATACTATCCATGGCTCTTCCTGACGAAGTCTACCATTCCGTCATGAATCTGAAAACATCAAAAGCCATATGGGACACAATATGTGTTCAGTATGAAGGAACGTCTGAAGTCCAGGACTCAATAAAGATCAACCTGGTAAGACAATACGAAAGCTTCATTTCTGGTAAGAATGAATCTCTCTCTGAAGTTCACCAACGTTTTAATTGTTTAATTATAGATCTGAAAACTGTTGGTAAGGAATATTCTAACTTTGAAGTTCTGACAAAGTTTCTAGAATGTTTACCTGAAAGCTGGGACAATTATTCTATGTGTCTCAAGCTGTCAAAGGATCTAAAATCAATGACCCTTTCAACCTTATATGGCACGTTGCTGAATCATGAGCAACCGAGCCATCTTAAGAAGAATCTTGTAAAAGATTCCAAAAGCACCCCTGTTGCTTTAATCTCAGAGGAACCTTCTACTCAGCGACCCTCGATCACTATCACTGAGTTAGAAAGTAACTCTGAAAGGTCATCAGATTCTGATTCTTCAGATGATGATGAATCTTTGGCTTTCCTAACTAAAAAGTTCAGGAGATTTGCCAAAAAGAAAATGTTTAGAAAGAACAAACCTCTTTCCATAACTGACAAGCCTAGATCATCAACTTTTGTTGATAAGGCAATTGCTACTTGTTTTAACTGCGAAAAGACAGGACATTTCGCTAACGAGTGCAGGTCTAAGAAAGTTTCTAGACCCTCAACTTTTACAAAGAAATCCTTTGTTCCAAGGAATAAAGATGACAAATATTCAAAGCTGAAAGAAAAATATGCTAAGCTGAAAAGCTTTAAGAAGAAGAGTAAAGGCCTGATGGCTAACTATGATTGGGCTGCTTCTGATGAAGAAGCATCATCATCTGACTCTGAAGATGATGAAGCAAATCTATGTCTTATGGCCAAGATTGAAGAAGAGGAAGAAAGTTCAGACATTCCCTCCACTTCAACCTCTGTTATTCAGGTATCACCTTCCTTCTTTACCAATATTGCAAATATTGATGAAGCTGATAGTCTCCGTAATATCGATCTCTTGACTAGAAGTTTATACGAAGCCATGAACGGCAAAACTGTGATTGAAAACCAAAACCTTGATCTCGCTGAAAAGCTTAAAAACTGCCACCTTCAAATAGAAAAGCTTTCTAAAATTGAAGAAGATTTTAAAGATCAAGTATATTTAAATCAGCTAGTCAAAATCGAACGAGCAGAAGCTATCGCTGCATTAAAAGCTGAAAAAGCTACTGTTGAAGGATAGTGTAATTCTTCAACAAAGATCACTGAGATAATAAAGTCTCAGATTCCCCTAAGTGATAAACGTGGTCTGGGTTACAAATATGATACTCCAAAACCAACCACTGAGCGTTCAATGCTTAAATTTGGAACGTTGGTATCCTCAGTCGCTGATACTTCATCTTCTCAGTGCTCCTCGTCCAATACACCAATCCCTGAGGAAACTCCTACCTCCTCAAAAGGCAAGGAGAAAATGGTTTATTCAAAACCTACCTCTGTCTCTAAAGACAAAGGTAAAGGAATTGTTATTTACCAGAATCCTCAGAAGGGTACCTTAGTACCAAAGCTGAATGCTTCTAAAGCTTCAGTGACTCATCCCTCTGGATCAAGGAAGCAGATCTCTGGATCTATTCAGCGATCTACTCCTAGACTCAGAGTGGATGTCCTTGGTAAGAAATCTGAAGAACTGAATGTTCGTCCCATTTCTAAAGCCAATAGTTTACTTGGTGCTGGCACTTCTGATTCGAAATCAAAAGCTAAACATTCAAATGGTCCTAGAACTATTTTTAGTTATAGGAAATGTTATCACTGTGGACTTACCGATCATATTGCTAGTAAGTGCCCCACAGCCACCAAAGCTGAAAAGATAGTTAAGGTAAAGATTGCCCCCAAGGCAAAGAAGACCAACCCTGGTGCAAATCAGGTCAAGGTGAATCCTACCACTGAAGTTAAGAAATTAACCAAAGTGAAGAAAGACAAAGTTGAATCTTCAAATGCTGCGAAGACTGCTGAATCTTCCATTCCAACTACTTCCACTGAAAAATGTGTATACATGGTCAAGTGGGTACCCAAGAAAAACTAATCTCTCTTTGTATTGCAGGTTAAGAAGGGTATCTGGTATCTCGATAGCGGATGCTCTAGACACATGACTGGAAAGAAAATCCTGCTCGCTGAATACAAGGAAGAGAAGGGTCCCTCTGTGACTTTCGGTGGAAATGGAAAAGGACATACCCGAGGGTATGGTGTACTTTCAAATGGTACAACCTCCTTCAGAAGAGTCGCATATGTTGAAGGGCTGAAGCATAATCTTCTAAGCATCAGTCAACTTTGCGACATGGATAACAAAGTAATCTTTACTAAGGAATCCTGCTTTGTCACTGAAAAAAAGGAGAAGATAGCTCTCAGCGGTTATCGTTTGGAAAATGTTTATGTAATAAACATGGACTCAACAACCAATGAGAACTCCTGTTTCTTCTCAAAGGCCTCATCTGATGTCAACTGGCTATGGCATAAGAGGCTATCTCATCTAAATTTCAAGACACTGAACACTCTTTCTTCAAAAGAGTTAGTCACTGGTCTACCTCAGCATTCATACGCCAAAGAGTCTTTATGTTCAGCGTGTGAAAAAGGGAAGCAGACCAAAGCAATCTTTAAATCTAAGCAAGTTTCATCAGTGTCATCTCCTCTACAACTACTCCATATGAATTTGTTTGGCCCTGTTAACAAACAATCCATCGCTGGAAAGAAATATACGCTAGTCATAGTTGATGAATTCTCTCGCTTCACTTGGGTAATGTTTCTCCGTTCTAAGAGTGACACCCCTGAAGAACTCATCACCTTTGTTCGGAAGATGGAAACCCTGAACAATCTGACCGTTCGCTCAATAAGGAGTGATCATGGGACTGAATTCAAAAACAGTTCTCCTGATTCCTTCCTTGAGAGTAAGGGTATTTCTCACAACTTCTCTTCAGTGAGAACACCGCAACAAAATGGAGTCGCTGAAAGAAGAAATAGAACAATTATTGAAGCTGCACGTTCAATGCTCAGCGATTCTCACCTGCCTACTCAGTTTTGGGCAGAAGCTGTCAACGCTGCTTGTTTTACGCAAAACAGGTCGCTGATAGTTAAAAGATTCAAAAAGACAGCCTATGAACTCTTTCATGGGAGAAAGCCTTCAATCAGCTTTCTTCACATCTTTGGATGTCAATGTTTCATACTGAACAACAGAGATGCTCTTGGAAAGTTTGATCCTAAGGCTGATGATGTAATCTTTCTTGGATACTCCTCAGTTTCCAAAGCCTTCAGAGTCTTCAATCGTAGAAGACAAACTATAGAAGAAACTATTCACGTCACGTTTGACGAATCCCGTTCAGCGAACTCTAAACCGTCCGCTGATACTGAAGAACTGAATCAATGGATGTTTTCTCATCTTGGTGATTCAGAAGATATTCCCACACCTCATGCTCATCCAGTAGAAGATGATAGTCCTCCTATCATTCCAAACATGCAGAATAGTGAAGCTGAAACATCATGGGTCTCAGCTGTTCCTATAAACACTATACCTACCGCTGAACCAAATGCCTCAGACATTCCATCTATCTCTCAGCAATCAGTAAATGAAATGACAAATGCAAGTATTCCTCTCTTAGCTGAAACTCCAGAAGTCGCTGAAGCCTCATCTTCAGCTCCTCCAGTTCAAGATGAGTCAGCGACTTATGCTCCGGCTCAACGATGGACCGTAAATCATCCAATTAATCAAATTCTTGGTGATCCAAACGCTGATGTTCAGACTCGACGAAGTGCAGGTAATATTTGTTTATTTGTTAACTTTATTTCTCTAACTGAACCAAAGAAAATAGATGATGCCCTCAAAGATCCAAACTGGGTCAGCGCAATGCAAGAAGAGCTGACTGAATTCGAAAGAAACAAAGTTTGGAAACTTGTTCGGAGACCAACTGATAAAACAGTAATAGACACTAAATGGGTCTATCGAAACAAGTTGGATGAACATGGTACTGTAACCCGCAACAAAGCTCGTCTTGTTGCTCAGGGATACAGACAAGAGGAAGGTATAGATTATGACGAAACATTTGCTCCAGTAGAAAGACTTGAATCTATTCGTCTATTCTTAGCATATGCTGTACACAAAAACTTCAAAGTACATCAGATGGATGTTAAGTCAGTGTTTCTGAATGGAAAGCTGAATGAAGAAGTGTATGTGGAACAACCTCCAGGATTCTCAGATTCTAAGCGTCCAGATTATGTTTATAAACTGGATAAGGCACTTTATGGCTTGAAGCAAGCTCCTCGTGCATGGTATGACACTCTTTCTACTTATCTCCATATTGAAAAATTTGAGCGAGGTAAGATTGACAAAACTCTATTTTTTAGAAAAGTGAAAGGTCATATCATTCTAGTTTAAATATATGTTGATGACATTATATTTGGTTCTACTAACCCTTAGCTTTGTACTCGTTTCGCTGATAGAATGAAAGATGAGTATAAAATGAGCATGATGGGTGAACTAACATATTTCCTTGGTCTTCAGATTAAGCAAACTGAAAAAGGAACTTTTATTAATCAGGGAAAGTATGTTAAAGATATGCTGAAGAAATTTGATTTAACTCATAGTTCAGCTATGAAAACCCCTATGGCACCACCGCTGACACTTGACAAGGATTCAAAGGGAATACCTGTTAATGTCACGCTGTACCGTGGGATGATCGGCTCTCTCTTGTATCTTACAGCTAGCCGACCCGATATTATGTATGCAACATGTTTGTGTGCACGATATCAAGCTGAAACTATGCTATCTCATATGAAAGTTGTAAAGCGAATCTTTCGATACCTTAAGGGTACAACGAACCTAGGTCTTTGGTATCCCAAAGATTCAGGATTCGATCTAACCGCCTATTCAGATAGTGATTTTGCAGGTTGCAAAATGGATAGGAAAAGCACCACAGGAGGATGTCAGCTCCTGGGTGGAAAGCTGGTAAGTTGGACTAGAAAAAAGCAAAATTCAGTGTCCACTTCCACAGCTGAAGCTGAATATGTAGCTGCTGGAAGCTGTTGTTCTCAAGTCTTGTGGATGAGAAATCAGCTACTAGACTATGATCTTCAGCTCTCTAAAATTCCAATATATTGCGACAGCACAAGTGCCATCGCCATAGCAAACAATCCAGTACTACATTCAAAGACCAAACACATAGAAATCAGATATCATTTTATCAGAGATCATGTGATGAATGGTGATATAGAACTTCATTTTATCCCAACTGATTATCAGTTAGCTGATTTATTTACCAAGCCTCTTGATGAGACAAAATTCAACTTTCTCATCAGCGAGCTTGGAATGCTGAACTTTGAAGGGTAAAATCCTCAACGGTTCACATTGATCAGCGATAGGATAAAATCAACTCGTATAACCTATTCAATCATCTTCTCTCTGAATAAAACTTGGTTAAGCTGATATCAAGGTATGTTTTCTCTCTCTGACAATCGCATGAAAATGCAAGATTTCAAAACAAAATGCATCGCTGAATATCTCTTCCTTAACAGCGATATTTTGAAAATTCTTAAAACCATCACTGATATTTTTATTCAGTGCTTCATGTTTGTAAAAGAGTCCCTGAGCTTTCAAAACCTCAGAGACATCCTAAAAGAATATGAAAGGACAGTTGTAACGTCATTACAACGGATAAACCCCGACACGTTTCTCTTTCTGACACACGTTTGCACGTCTTGTTCAAACTTCCAATCAAATGCAAACACGTGTCCGTGTCATGATGAAAATCTTTTCCCGCTCAAGATTTTCTCTCTCTAATCTCTCTATATAAACAAACTCGTGGTTTATATATTTCTTTTACGCGAACAATCTTCCTCCGCAAGAAAGAATTCACTGTTGCATTTGTGCTTTCTAAAACTTCAAAGAACTGTTCATCATCTTCTTCATCAAACATCAAGGTTAATATGTTCTTATTTATTACCGAATGCGTATAACTTGTTTCCGATCTTTTCCTTGTTTTAACAAGATCAAACAAAAGAACTTCTTAAAAATGAAATCATTTTTTTCATGGTTTTATGAACACAACCATTTCATGGTTGTTCTTCAAGTTTAAATGCAAAAATCTTAAACTTGTTCTTCATTCGTTTCCAGAATCTATTTCTTCATAGAAAACTGGATAACAAGAATAAATGGGTTTTACATTTCGTTTCTTAAAATCAAGAAAAACCCTAATCTTCATTAAGACATTTGTGTCTGAATGAAATGGATAAAATTTGAACCATCTTAATGCAAAATCTTTCCACATTAAGATTATTCTTATTTGTTAACATCTTTTGTTGAACTGATAATACAGAGAAATGGCATCGTCTGACATTCCTGCTACCGCTGAGAACATCTCCGCTGATTCTGAGGAAGTAGAAATTATCAAGGCTCCTCAGGTTAAGTTCACTCTGGAACAACTAGATTGGACCAAAACGAACAACCTTTCTGCGCTTCTCGAGTTTCCTCCTCGAAAGCAAGTCACACATCTGAAAGATGCTGTGAATTTCCTAAAGAATTGCTGCATTTCAACAACCCTGACCATCTCACCTCCTGCAAGTCAGCTACTACTATCCCAGTTCTGGTACTCTGCCAGACACTCTCAGTTACCATCCGCCAAAGATCCCTCCAAAACAATTGAGTGTATCCTCAGCGATACTGAGTATGGCACGATAAAGATCACACCTGCCATCATTCGCAAAGCTCTGAACTTTCCCATCGCTACAAAAGAAAAGCCTTTTGTTCCTTTCCCTGACCATAAGAAACTCGCTGACAAAGAAGCTCTTATTGCATTTTTCGATGCAATGGGCTATGTATGGGAAATTGGCAGAGACAAGAAGCCCGAGAAGAAGCTGACCCTGCTAAAGAAGTCGAAAATGCCCAGCGAGATGAACTTCATCTTCGCTCACTTAATCAGCTGCATGACTGCCAAGACCGACTCCTCTGACCAAGCCGCTCAACCTCAGCAAGCAATGGGATACGCTCTGCTGAAAGGTCTACACATTGACTGGGCATCTCTTATCTATGATGACTTGGTGCAAAGAGTAGACTCTGCCGCTGACAGACCTCCATGGGATCCTTACCCCCGATTCATCAGCGCCATCTTCCAATATGGCCTGAAGGACAGCTACCCGCAAGAGGGCGACCTGAAACTCTCTCAGGTTGGCCCTAAGGTACTTGACTTCAAACCAGTTGAAAATGAGGTACGTCTTTCTACCCTTTTAACTCTTCTCAACCCTTCTTCTTCTACTTCTGTGGCTCCTTTAGCGACAATACCCATCGCTGATACCCTGGCCACAAAATCCTCTCCTTCTAAGAAAAGGAAACAATCATCTACCCCAGTTGGTTCTAAAAGGATCAAGAAAACAAAGGAGCAACCCCAACAATCTCATGCTGAAGACTCCTCAGCTCTTTCTGCAGAGCTGAAGGAACGTTCAGTGGTACGCTCTGCCACACCTGAACAACACATCCATTCCATCCCAACTTCAGCGTCTCTAAACGCTGAGGTTACAAACTTGGAACCGACCCAACCTCCTTCAGTCTCTCAAAAGACTGATGAAGTGATTTTTAGCGAATCCAACGCTGAACTCAGAACCCAACCTCCATTCTTATCCTACGCTCCTCCCTCTACTCATTTGGTCTCTCCTCCAGATTTCGCTGGAGCTGCCATCATTTCTACGGAAACTAAAGCTGATACTCCAGAAATGCTGAAGACAGGACCTGCAGGACAATCCATGGGCACTTTTGAAGATGACATGGAACATTTTTCAGGAACCCGTAATTTTGACGAGTTCATCAATCCTCCTGCAGGTACACACCAACCCATAAACACTGTCACTAAACCCCAAACTTCTGAGCTTTCCTATGTTCACAAGTTCTTATATGTTACAGGTCCTAATTTGGGAGACATCAACGCCTCTCTGAAGTCCGTGGAGACAAAGCTGACAGGTCTCACCACTACTCTTTCAAATAACTCCACAGCTGTAACAAACGCTGGAGAGAATCTTACAAAGCTGACAACGGTGGTGGAGAAGAAGGCTTCCACAGATGACATGAAACAGGTTGATAAAACTCTCAGCGACTTCGCCAAGGTGCTCGCTGACATCTACACAGACTACACCTCTCTCAAACATTCAGTTTCATCCATGTCCAGCGAGGTCACAACGCTGAAGACATCGGTTAGACAACTAGAGGGAGATATGTCTACTGTAAAGACTGACTTAGGCTCTGTAAAGACCGATGTTAGTTCGATGAAAACGATGATCGAGCAGCTGCTACACAAAGCGAATACTCCTGCCCCTGCCCCTGTCCCTGCATCTGACAATTTCACAGCAGCGGATCGCACTGAGCTGGAGAAAATCAATCATGCTATTTCTGGCCTTCGAGACAGAATAGCAAAGATTGAAGGTTGTATAGGTATCTCTGACCAAGAAGACAGTGAACCTGCCAACGCTGCTGAGTCAACCCATTCCTCCCCCACTCATCATGAGAAAGAGGGGGAGAAGAGCGCTGAAGATCTCTCCAAGAGCGCTGAAGACCTTTCCCATGATGAATCTATCAGGGGAGAGAAGAAGGATGCTGAAGAAACCACCGCTGGACCTCAGGGAGATGAAAACCCTGAGGAAACCGAGACCGCTGGACCTCAGGGAGATGAAAACCCTGAGGAAACCGAGACCGCTGGACCTCAGGGAGATGAAAACCCTGAGGAAACCGAGAAGCTCGCCTCTATATCTGAAGGGGAGCAACTCGAAGAAGAAGCTGATAAAACCGAATCCGAAGCAGAAGATGATGAAGCCGTCGACATCCCTGATGATGAACCATTCTCTTCTCCAAAGAATGATGATGATGATGACGAAGATGACGATGAATTCTTTATCGTCAAACCTGCTCCGAGGATCAAAGTTCTTAAGGGAATCTCGATAAATGAACCTTCAGGGGAGCGGACAAAGACAAAGCCCTCAGCCTCTGGAGCTGAGAAAGGCAAAGGCAAAAGCGTCGATGAAGATGACAATCTGACGATCTCGCTTGAAAAGCCGGTTTGTCAGGTACACTAAACATCTCTCACTCCATCCCTCATCTATCATACTCTATCAGTTCTACAACCCAAGCCTATACACTTGAACAAAATTTCTCTCTCTGATTCTACCCAGGTTCTTACTTGTAAGTTCGCTGTGTTTCAGCTAGTCCTCTCCCCTGTTTGAGGATATCGCTGAAGGTTCCACAACTGCGACTTCACCAATAATACCAGTTGCTGCTGAAGAAATAATCCCAGTCTTAGATTTAAACTCTGAGACTGATGAACCTGAAGAACAGCTACTCTCACACAGACGCAGACCTTCCTTAGCTCCTCAAAAGATAAGTGAAGAGGATCAGAAAAGAAGAGAAGAGATAATAAAGCAATTCAAGGATCAGCGAATCATTCTGAGGCGTGATCAACTTCCTTCAGTTCCTCCAAAGTTCAGAATTTCCCAAAAGGAATACAAGGATCACCTCAGAGCTGAAAGATTAATCGCTGAAAGAAAGGAAGCTGAAGAAAAGGACAGAGAATACGCCATCCAGCTTTCTAAACGATCAGTGAAAGACCCCAAGCTGAAAAGAGTTCCTATTGAAGTTCAACGTCAGCTCTGGGAAGACGCCAAGAAGATAACTGAAGAAAAGAGAACTGTGTCTCAGTCCACTTTAGCCTGGTGCAAAGAAAAGGTCAACTACAGACTCTCTCCTGCCAAAATCAACAAGGTATTCATCTCTGGAAGAACAACCCTTGTTTCAATCGCTGAAGTCGAGATATTCAGAGAAGATAAGAAGTACGAAAAATTCTATGCTGAAGCCATAACGAAGTACGGTCTCTCTGAAATGTTGGAGATCAGGTTAGCCATCCAGAAGTCTCAGTCGAAGTACAAGGAACATGTTGAAAAGCTGATCAACAAACGAATCGACTTAGTCTACTCCTGTGTGGATATTCCTCCTCCTCCTCCTCTCGAAAGTCAGAAAAGAAAGGCCTCAGCGAAGAAGAAGAAATCTAAATCTTCAATTGATGGCCCTTTCATACGAAATGAAACATGTATTGGTTTTTCACGTGCTGAAGTCCTTGGTCCTGATCCTGATCTTTCAATGCTTGACACATCTCTTCCTCCTGGTGAGACTTTCATCCCTGGCAAAGTCATAAGCGAACCCTACGGGATATTTTTCCATGACTACGATGGTGGAAAGTATTTTCAACGCATCTCTGAACTTCACATCACTCCCATCGAACAGCTGAGAGATCTCATCTACTGGTGTGACTTCAGGAATGACCCTCAGGCACGACATCTGAAACCCTTGATTTTTGAAGAAGCGCTGATCAAAAGAAAACAAGGTGTAACCGTTCCTGACTGGATGATTCCCACCACATCAATGACCCTTGATGAACTTCTCATTAAGGAAGAACCCTTTACAAACTGATATGATCGCCTATTTCTCTATTGTATCACTTATTCTTTTGTACTTGTAATATATTTCGCTTGTACTTGTAATCTTTCCATTTCTCTTTGTAACCTGATTCAAAGTTTTAAAGAAAGATTTCAGCGAATGTACTTTACTCCATCAGTACTGAAAAGATCCCAAAAAACAGTAAAAGGGACAAATATTTTATGAGTTCTTTTTATCCTTATGTTTTCATTAAATAGCAATTGTCCTTGTTGCTATGTCATAATCAAATAGGGGGAGATTGTTGATCCAAACCCTCAGTGATTTGATAATGACCCTCTCTTATATACTTAGTGAAAATTGTAAGTAAACAATATGTATCAGAGTTTCACTATCGCTGATAAGTACTAAGATCTTACAGTACCGCTGATAGGAACTCTCGCTCTTTAAATTAAACATTCAGCGAACACTGTTCACCATTAATGCTCTGAGTCTGTTCAGTCATTATGATGATCACTGATAAGTTAGTTGTTTACTTATGATCCCTGAAGACAAGTTTCACGTCAACAAAGGTTCTACGCTGAAGTCGAAGATCAAGCTCAAGAACCAGCGACATGTCTCTTAATGAACTGATGCGGATCAGCGAAGACTCAGATTTGTCCACTCAACGTGAAGTATCAAGTACAAGACTTCAGCTATCGCTGAATAGATAATGATAATGCTCTGAATCAACGAAAGCTGATCATGACGTCCTCCGTACAAAGTACTTTTGTCTTAACCACCCTTGCACGACTTCGTATGAAATGTCAGAAAAGAACCTCCGACTGTCTGAAATCGTACAACCACTCTGATACTACACTGTTCATCCATGCGGATACTAAGGTTGTCAACAAATGTCAATGACATGCAACCAACCAGCTGATGACACGTGTAAAGTGTATACTGACTTGCATTAAATGCATGCAGTATATAAAGAGATGAACCCACTTCATTTGAAGTAACTTGCTAACTCTGGACAAGTTCAATCTCTTATCTCAAGATAGGTTATTATTAGTAATTTCCTTATCTCTCTTAGTGCAAGAAACCTTAGTGTTCCAACTTGTTTAGATTTAGGTTTATCCTTAATCTTGTTTCCGCAACAAGCTGTAAATTGTTAATGATTTATCAATAAACAATTTAGAAAAGTAAAATCTGTGTGTTTGTATTCAACCCCCCCCCCCCCCCTTCTACAAACTTGTATAGGCCTTCGGGACCAACATATAATATAAGGGAAATTCAAGGTGTTACACACATCAACCACCTCTGATGGACTAGGCTCAACTCTTTGCCTTTTCTCCCCTTTTTGATGATTATGATCTTCTTCATCATCAAACTTCCTCTTCAAAGACCGAGCTTAAACTTTGCACAAGTTTTCCATATTTTCAATCTTATTAAGAACTTTATCAAACTTCTCAATCACTTTATCTTCTAACCCTGTAACCTTTTCATCCATGTTTTCAAATCTATTATCAATGTTATCAAACTCCACCTTGTACGTGTATCTATCATAGTTTGGAATGGAAGGTGACACAGGCTTTGCAGGATTTGGTTCTGAACTGTCAACTGGTATTTCTAATAAGTCTTAGGTATGGATGGATTGGTGTGTTTGAGGTTGTGTTTGAGATTGTGGTTGAGGTTGAGATTGAGCTTGAAAATGTGAGGCAAAGGCACTAAGCAAGGATTTAGGCATCAGCTTCATGTTCTTTAACATTGCTGCTTGAAAACTAGTGAACTCAGATAGAGTCACTATTTTATTTTTGGCAACATCCTTTTGTAATAAAATGACTCTGGATCATCCAGATTTATTAACCTGTCCTCCACTTTCCATTTCGGAACCTGAACCTCCCCCTTCAGTAAGCATACCTCTCCTTCCAATCTTTCTACCTTTTGCTCCAAAGTTTTATTATAAGTACCAGCCATCAATTCATTGAATTTATCTTGAATCTTTGCAAATCCATAAGAGAATTGATCTTTGAAAGAATTCGGGTCTATTTTTGTCACACCCCGCTAAAGCGGAAACACGGAATGTGCAGCTCAAGTTTCATAGCAAAAGTTACAAGATCACAACAACCATTGAAATACATTCAAAGGTCAAACCTTGTCTTTTACAATTGTTTTTATGGAAGGGAAATGAACATGAAATTTAAAGATAGTAAAGAAAAGATTCATCACGTGTAGCCTTCCTAAGTTCCAACCTTAAAGACGTTCTCCTGAAAAGCATGTAAATGAGAGTGTCAACTAATGCACTAGTTGGTGAGATCACAGGTTTAATGAGTATAACATTGTTTGCCATCACAAAATAGTTTAAATCCACACATGGGATAAAATAATACGGTTATAAAACCACTTGCTCGAGGTAATCATATGTAAAATGCTAAGTTATTGAGCCCGTTACCCGACCTATACCGACATAATTTGCCCCTACCACAACGGTGGAATCATTCCACATACGCGCATGTTCTATCACCAACAATACGCAATACAACAATAATTATGCACTCAAACAAGCGCTACTTGTGAGTGGGGGTGTCAACCCAAATAACGTTATTCATAATTACCAACGGCTCACACTCGTGAGTTAAACGAGTAACGTATACGTGAACGGGGACTTTATACATGATAGCAAAAGAAACTCAAACTTACAACATTTGCAACAACATAGATACCATAGAGCATAAATAAGCAAGCTTCGTATTTTCAAGAAGACGAAATTATCGGTGTGTAAAATAGTTGTAGTAACCACATGTTTTTCACCCCAAAATATGTAAAACGTTGAAAAAGGGGCTGTGAATACTCACTTGATACGTGACAGAATCCAGGAATCTCCCACAAATACTCCGAGATGATCCTACTTCAAACCTATGAACGTAAGGTCACTAGTGAGTTCTCAATCTCGAAGGTTCGGTACTAATTATCCAAATCATCATAAAATGCCTTGTTGTGTTTTAATATTATAACTTAATAAACGTACACATTGTTCTCTTAGATTAAAGTTTCTACAAATTCGTCCCAATAAGTAACGAAAAGGGTTTTAAAGAACATAAACATATATAGTACGTATATATGTATAAACCGAAATTTTATCGTAACGATGATAAAATTAGGGGTCGTAAATGAAATGACAAATATTTAAATGTATAAATATATAGACATAATATATATTTATACTCCAATATTTCATCATAAAATGATGAAATGGGATCAAGAATAAAATGCATAAATATATATAAATATATTATATATATAAACCTTCCACAATTTCATCATAAAGATGAAAAGGGATAAAGAATAAATAAAATGCATAAATAAAAGACATAAATAAATTGCATAAATAAAAGATATACTTATATACTCCACTATTTCATCATGAAATGATGAAATGGGATTAGAAATAGTCCTTATAATAAATAATAAATTGTCCTTTACTGTCCAGAATTTGATGTCACTTTGTGTTCAACTTTTGGTAACTTCCAGGTATAATTAAATCATGAAATTTTATGTCCATTAAGTTCAATGAGTTAGGAAACTTTTGACACCAGTTTCATAATTTTTGGAGAAGTATAAGCACATGAAATAATACACGACGTAAAATCCGACAGAATACTTTTCTGTTTGCATCCGGATTTTGTGAGGACTGTTTGATAAATGGAATCTTTGCGTTTTTAAATGAAACCACTTGGGTTTGAATCCTAACACACTAAAATGAATTCCAGAAAACGAATCACTCCATTTGGAGTTAAAATGAGTGAGATATGACTCTTTGAAGTGAGGTGTAATTTCTGGCAGCAAGCTGTCCAATCAACACCTTGTGCATGTGCACCCAACTAGACTTTTAAACCAAAATTATTATTCCTTTGCATGAAAAATCCGATTTGACTCTCATACATACAAATATTTTCAGTTCCCAAACATATTTATGATCCATTTAAAATGCATGCAAAACAACCATCAACTCAAGCTTTGAATACTTTTTGTAAAAGACCCAATATTGAAGATTGTTGATGTTCTTGCCAAGAACATCAACATGCAACCAAAAATTCAGTATTTTGAGCTCATTCATGTGGGTTTAAATGTGTTTTTAGTGGTTTTCAAAGATACATTCATAAGACTCTTGAACAAAAATGATGGATCTTTCAAGATTACTACATGCATGTGTTTAAAATGTTCATCTTTGATCTTAACTTTGGTTTGATTTTGGATTCGCCATCTTTTACAAACAAAAGATGTTATGATGGTAAATCTACAAACATTAAGACCCATAAAGATGATTTTAAAAGATGTGAAGAAAGTGTAACAAAAAGATGAAGATCATACTTTTAAAAATGCAAGAATATGAAAAAGACTTAAAAGAATGTGTGTGGATTTTACCCAACACACTTATGTTTACCTTAGATTGCCTTGGACTCTTGTAGTATAAGAGTTTAGGGGCTGGAGTTGTGATGAAGGTTTGAAGGTTTGAAGGTTTGAAGATGAAGATATGAGGATTTGAAGGTGGAGAGAGAGAGGGATGATACTTGAGAGAAAATGCAAGTAAAAGAAATGATTCAAAAATGAAATGTAAGGTTTATTTTATAGAAATAGGGAGAGAGGGGGGGGGGGGGGCGGATTTCACATTGGGGGGGGGGGGGTTATTAATAAAAAAATATAAATACTAAAGATAAATGTTGTATTATTGGTTAGATATAAAAATACTTGTATTCTCCTAAACTTAAAATACCAAGTAATTATAAAACAAAGTACTTTCATATATAATATGATTGAAATATATAAATTATCAATTACATAAATACTTGTAGTATATAAATATTTTAGGTTGGCATTTTATGAGATTTATGGATAATTTCCTAATTCAAGGATTTCTTAGGCAAAATTTCTCAATTTTTCCTATAGTACAGGGTTTACTGCTACAATTGCACTGTGTAAACTATGCCATAAAAATGAGGTATCCAAAACAGTTCTAACCTGAGATGTGAATTTGACAGTTGTCACAGTCTCCCCCGGTTAGAAGAATTTCGTCCCGAAATTCAAGTGTTACTAGCGTTAACAGGTTTGCTTGCGAAGAGGTGAGGATACTTTTGTAACATGTAATCCTCCCGCTCCCAAGTATATTCAGGCCCACGCCTCGTGTTCCAATGGACTTTTACTATCGGGACTTTGCTTCTCTTAAGACGCTTGACTTCCCTATCGAGTATTTCCATTGGTTCCTCTACGATGTGCAGTTTATTGTTGATTTGGACATCTTCCAAAGGCACGGTTACTGCTTCATCAGCTAAACACTTTTTAAGGTTCGATACGTGAAACGTGTTGTGAATAGCACTTAACTCCATTGGCAAATCCAGTTTATAAGCTACCGGTCCAATTCTTTCCGTGATCTTAAATGGTCCAACATACCGTGGACTCAACTTTCCTCTTTTCCCAAAACGAACTGTTCCCTTCCAAGGGGATACTTTTAAAAAGACTCTATCACCAATTTGAAATTGTAGAGGCTTTCTTCGATTGTCCGCATAGCTCTTCTGACGATCTTGAGCTGCTTTAAGCCTATCTCTGATAACTACAATCTTGTCGGTGGTTTCTTGTACGATGTCCGGACTAGATAGTTGTCTATCCCCAATTTCCAACCAACAAAGAGGTGATCGACACTTGCAACCGTATAGAGCCTCATATGGTGCACACTGAATACTAGTATGATAGCTATTGTTGTAGGAAAACTCAACTAATGGCAAATGGTTATCCCAACTTCCTCCAAAATCTATTACACATACCCGAAGCATGTCCTCCAACGTCTGAATGGTCCGTTCACTCTGACCATCCGTTTGAGGATGATAAGCCGTGCTTAAGTTCAACTGAGTACCCAACGCTTTTTGGAGTGATTGCCAAAATCGGGATGTAAAGCGACTATCTCTATCCGATATAATGGAAACTGGAACTCCATGCCGCGTAACGATTTCCTTGATGTAGATTTGGGCAAGCTTTTCCATCTTATAATCTTCCCGAATAGGTAAGAAATGTGCAGACTTCGTAAATCGATCTACTATAACCCAAATCGTGTCATGCCCCTTGGCAGTTCTCAGGAGTTTGGTTATAAAATCCATAGTGATTTGCTCCCATTTCCACTGGGGGATTTCCGGTTGTTGCAACAGTCCCGATGGCTTTTGATATACAGCCTTGAACTTTGCACACGTTATGCATTTTCCTACATATATGGCAATATCCTTCTTCATTCCTGGCCACCAATAGTATTCCCTTAAATCCTTGTACATCTTATCCGCTCCTGAGTGAATTGAATACTTCGATTTATGAGCCTCCTCAAAAATCGTTTCCCGTAGGTTGTCAGCCTTTGGGATCCACACTCTGCCCTTAAAGTAACTTATTCCATCAATCTTAGTTTCAAAACTAGACTCTAAACCATGAAGAGTCTCTCCCTTCAGATTTTCAGGTTTCAATGCTTCAATCTGAGCTTCAAAAAATCCGGGTTTTCAAACTCGTTTGAACCAGTGCTCCTAACGCTCGGGCTCGTGAAGGTTTTACCCTTTCTTTCCTACTCAAGGCATCGGCTACCACATTTGCCTTACCTGGGTGGTAACGTATCTCACAATCGTAATCGCTGAGAAGTTCTACCCATCTTCTTTGCCTCATGTTCAGCATCTTTTGATCAAAGATGTGTTGAAGACTTTTATGATCGGTGAAAATAGTACACTTGGTACCATATAGATAATGTCTCCATATTTTCAAAGCGAATACCACAGCTCCGAGTTCCAAATCGTGCGTGGTGTAGTTCTTCTCATGAATTTTTAATTGTCTCGAGGCGTAAGCTATCACCTTATCATTTTGCATCAATACGCAACCTAATCCTTGATGTGATGCGTCACAATATACTACAAAATTTTCCGTTCCTTCCGGTAAAGCTAAAATCGGTGCATTGCACAACTTTTTCTTCAGAAGTTGAAATGCTTCTTCTTGTGGAACTCCCCAGACGAATTCCTTCTCCTTTTGAGTTAACGTGGTAAGGGGTTTAGCGATCTTAGAGAAATTCTCGATAAAACGTCGATAATACCCTGCCAAGCCTAGAAATTGGCGAATTTCCGTTGGAGACCTTGGGGCTTCCCATTTCTTAATGGCTTCCACTTTGGCCGGGTCCACATGACTCCCTTTCTCTCCGATTACGTGACCTAAGAAATGTACTTCCCGAATCCAAAATTCGCACTTAGAGAATTTGGCATATAACTTATGTTCCTTAAGGAGCTCTAAAATCACTTTTAGATGCTGCTCGTGATCCTTCTTACTCCGAAAATAGATTAATATGTCATCGATGAACACAATCACAAACTTATCAAGGTATGGCCTACATACTCTATTCATTAGATCCATAAACACAGCTGGCGCGTTCGTCAAACCAAATGGCATAACTAAAAACTCGTAGTGTCCATAGCGAGTTCTAAAAGCTGTTTTAGGAATATCTCCCTCTCGGACTCTCAACTGATGATATCCTGATCGAAGATCAATCTTAGAGAAGTAAGTTGCACCTTGCAACTGGTCGAACAAATCATCTATTCGAGGGAGGGGATATCGGTTCTTGATTGTCAACTTATTTAGCTCCCTATAATCGATACACATTCGAAACGATCCATCCTTCTTCTTGACGAAGAGAATCGGGGCTCCCCAGGGTGATGAACTTGGTCGAATGAATCCTTTATCCAAAAGTTCTTGAAGTTGATTCGACAACTCTTGCATTTCCGCAGGTGCTAATCGATACGGGGCCTTAGCTACGGGCGCCGCTCCGGGTACAAGATCAATCTGAAATTCGACTTGTCTAAACGGTGGAAGTCCAGGCAAATCGTCTGGAAATACTTCTGGGTGATCCTTCACCACAGGAATATCCTGGACTCGCCTCTCCTCAGACTTCTTCTCAATTACTTGCGCCAAGAACGCAACATACTTCTTCCTCAAATACTTATGGACCTTCATACATGAAACTATCTTCAGACTCCTTCCAGCTCTATCTCCTTGGACAACTAGGGTTTCTCCGCCTTGTAATGGTAACCTAAACGTCTTTTCAAAACAACTAACCTCTGCTCGATGCTTAGATAACCAATCCATGCCTATTACTACATCGAAACTCCCTAATTCAATTGGAATAAGATCGACATTAAACAGTTTATCAGCTAAGTTCAAGGTACAGCCTAAGATTACATCCTTAGCTTCTAATTCAAATCCATTAGCAACCTCAACAATATAAGCATTCGGCATTTTCTTAGATTCTAGATTGATCAAAGGCCTAAATTCTAAAGAAACAAAGCTCTTATCGGCACCAGTGTCGAATAATACTGATGCATAGTAATCGTTTAGAAGAAACGTACCTGTCACTACATTAGGGTCTCGACGTGCTTCTTCTGCTCCTAAAACAAATGCCCGTCCTCGAGCTTGTCCTCCTTGGTTTCCCTGATTGACTTGTCTTGCTTGATACCCAACGTTGTTATTGATTGGTCCCCTTCTCAGCCTTGGGCACACGTTTCGGAAGTGATCTGGACTTCCACACTCATAGCATACCATTCCTTCCTCTTTCACATTCTTCACCGTCCTACAAAATCGGGCTAAATGACCTTTTTGCTTACAGATGCTACAGATGAGACAGGCTCCCTCGTGATGTGAACCACATTGGTTACACTTTGGTTGAGGCCTATTGTAACGTCCTACTTCCTTAGCATTCATCCCAAAATTTCCCACTACTTTCTTGTTCCCACTTGAACTACTTCCAATTGCTTTTCCTGACTGATTTTCCGGCCTTCTCTTAATACCGACTCCTTTCTGAGTTAGAGTTCCTGCTCTGACCGCATCATGGGTCAAACTAGTTGCTAAGGCTACGGCGGCTTGGATCGTGGTCGGACTTGACGACTTAACCATCCCTCGGATTTCCGTGGTTAATCCGTACAAATATCGGTCGATCCGTTTGCTCTCCGGGGTAACCATGTGAGGTACTAGTTTCGCAAGTTCGTGAAAACGAGCGGTGTAGCGATCTATCCCCGAACCAACCATGGTAAGATCCCAAAGTTCAGCCTCGAATTTCTGAATTTTGCTCTTGGGACAGTATTCCTCAATGTGTAATTCCTTAAACTCAGTCCAAGACAGCTTGTAAGCTTCCTCCCTACCACGGGTTTGGACTTTAATGTTCCACCAAGTCAAAGCTTGCTTCTGGAACCAATAACGTCAGTAGAATCACTACTACTATGCACACTATCTCGGACCTTAGGGCTATCCTTTGAGCTATCCTAGCTCAACTTAGTGCGTCGGACGACATGTTGGTCAAAAGGTGACTTAACTCTACTAGCTCGGTCACGACTTGACTCTGGTGACTGACCCTCACTTGACATCCGTACAAATCCATTGTCACGGCCCTAAGGCGTTGCTCTTCGGCCCAGGTCATGCCAAGCGCTCGACTAATCGGCACTCCCTCGATCACCCGTGAGGGTTCCGGTGCGTCTCGCTGATCAGACCTAAAAGACACTCGTCTAGGTATTGGCACGCTCTTCCTAGCGGTTTGCCTCGTACGTGGACCCCTAGGTTTGGGTTGTATCACTATCGGGATGGGTTGTGGAGGAATCACAGTCGGAGGTATCCTCGACCCATCGTACGGGTCTCGTTCCACGTCAGACGTACGCTCACTTGATGGCGTGTAGGAAGGTTGTGAGCTTGATGATGATGACGACGACATAGTATTGCTGAAGTAAGAGTGTGATGAGGATGTTGACATAGTGATACTGAAGTAAGAGTGTATAACATTACTACCGCGCAAGATAAAGACTAAGCGTACTATACTATTGCATACTATAGGCAATAACTACGCTCCTACTAGGCATACAACGTGAAGCATCAAGTGTGAAAACACACATCTTCCTAGTATATCCATTTCCGGTCTCGCATTACTCTTTCTTTAATTAAAAATAGGTGATCAGGCTTTGTTTAATTAAAGACAAATGATGCAATACCCGAATTAGTTATACTAGCAACATGTTTAGCAAATTAAATGTTCATTCCCGTTTTTGGTTATAGTTGCAGTTTTCCAATGGAAAACCGGTATTCTCTATAACCTTTGGCTCTGATACCAAATCTGTCACACCCCGCTAAAGCAGAAACACGGAATGTGCAGCTCAAGTTTCATAGCAAAAGTTACAAGATCACAACAACCATCGAAATACATTCAAAGGTCAAACCTTGTCTTTTACAATTGTTTTTATGGAAGGGAAATGAACATGAAATTTAAAGATAGTAAAGAAAAGCTTCATCACGTGTAGCCTTCCTAAGTTCCAACCTTAAAGACGTTCTCCTGAAAAGCATGTAAATGAGAGTGTCAACTAATGCACTAGTTGGTGAGATCACATGTTTAATGAGTATAACATTGTTTGCCATCACAAAATAGTTTAAATCCACACATGGGATAAAAGAATACGGTTATAAAACCACTTGCTCGAGGTAATCATATGTAAAATGCTAAGGTATTGAGCCCGTTACCCGACCTATACCGACATAATTTGCCCCTACCACAACGGTGGAATCATTCCACATACGCGCATGTTCTATCACCAACAATACGCAATACAACAATAATTATGCACTCAAACAAGCGCTACTAGTGAGTGTGGGTGTCAACCCAAATAACGTTATTCATAATTACCAACGGCTCACACTCGTGAGTTAAACGGGTAACGTATACGTGAACGGGGACTTTATACATGATAGCAAAAGAAACTCAAACTTACAACATTTGCAACAACATAGATACCATAGAGCATAAATAAGCAAGCTTCGTATTTTCAAAAAGACGAAATAATCGGTGTGTAAAATAGTTGTAGTAACCACATGCTTTTCACCCCAAAATAAGTAAAACGTTGAAAAAGGGGCTGTGAATACTCACTTGATACGTGACAGAATCCAGGAATCTCCCACAAATACTATGAGATGATCCTACTTCAAACCTATGAACGTAAGGTCACTAGTGAGTTCTCAATCTCGAAGGTTCGGTACTAATTATCCAAATCATCATAAAATGCCTTGTTGTGTTTTAATATTATAACTTAATAAACGTACACATTGTTCTCTTAGATTAAAGTTTCTACAAATTCGTCCCAATAAGTAACGAAAAGGGTTTTAAAGAACATAAACATATATAGTACGTATATATGTATAAACCGAAATTTTATCGTAACGATGATAAAATTAGGGGTCGTAAACGAAATGACAAATATTTAAATGTATAAATATATAGACATAATATATATTTATACTCCAATATTTCATCATAAAATGATGAAATGGGATCAAGAATAAAATGCATAAATATATATAAATATATTATATATATAAACCTTCCACAATTTCATCATAAAGATGAAAAGGGAGAAATAATAAATAAAATGCATAAATAAAAGACATAAATAAATTGCATAAATAAAAGATATACTTATATACTCCACTATTTCATCATGAAATGATGAAATGGGATTAGAAATAGTCCTTATAATAAATAATAAATTGTCCTTTACTGTCCAGAATTGGATGTCACTTTGTGTTCAACTTTTGGTAACTTCCAGGTATAATTAAATCATGAAATTTTATGTCCATTAAGTTCAATGAGTTAGGAAACTTTTGACACCAGTTTCATAATTTTTGGAGAAGTATAAGCACATGAAATAATACACGACGTAAAATCCGACAGAATACTTTGCTGTTTGCATCCGGATTTTGTGAGGACTGTTTGATAAATGAAATCTTTGAGTTTTTAAATGAAACCACTTGGGTTTGAATCTTAACACACTAAAATGAATTCCAGAAAAAGAATCACTCCATTTGGAGTTAAAATGAGTGAGATATGACTCTTTGAAGTGAGGTGTAATTTCTGGCAGCAAGCTGTCCAATCAACACCTTGTGCATGTGCACCCAACTAGACTTTTAAACCAAAATTCTTATTCCTTTGCATGCAAAATCCGATTTAACTCTCATCCATACAAATATTTTTCAGTTCCCAAATATATTTATGATCCATTTAAAATGCATGCAAAACAACCATCAACTCAAGCTTTGAATACTTTTTGTAAAAGACCCAATATTGAAGATTGTTGATGATCTTGCCAAGAACATCAACATGCAACCAAAAATTCAGTATTTTGAGCTCATTCATGTGGGTTTAAATGTGTTTTTAGTGGTTTTCAAAGATACATTCATAAGACTCTTGAACAAAAATGATGGATCTTTCAAGATTACTACATGCATGTGTTTAAAATGTTCATCTTTGATCTTAACTTTGGTTTGATTTTGGATTCGCCATCTTTTACTAACAAAAGATGTTATGATGGTAAATCTACAAACATTAAGACCCATAAAGATGATTTTAAAAGATGTGAAGAAAGTGTAACAAAAAGATGAAGATCATACTTTTAAAAATGCAAGAATATGAAAAAGACTTAAAAGAATGTGTGTGGATTTTACCCAACACACTTATGTTTACCTTAGATTGCCTTGGACTCTTGTAGTATAAGAGTTTAGGGGCTGAAGTTGTGATGAAGGTTTGAAGGTTTGAAGATGAAGATATGAGGATTTGAAGGTGGAGAGAGAGAGAGGGATGATACTTGAGAGAAAATGCAAGTAAAAGAAATGATTCAAAAATGAAATGTAAGGTTTATTTTATAGAAATAGGGAGAGAGGGGGGGGGGGGGGGGATTTCACATGGGGGGGGGGGGGTTATTAATAAAAAAAATATAAATACTAAAGATAAATGTTGTATTATTGGTTAGATATAAAAATACTTGTATTCTCCTAAACTTAAAATACCAAGTAATTATAAAACAAAGTACTTTCATATATAATATGATTGAAATATATAAATTATCAATTACATAAATACTTGTAGTATATAAATATTTTAGGTTGGCATTTTATGAGATTTATGGATAATTTCCTAATTCAAGGATTTCTTAGGCAAAATTTCTCAATTTTTCCTATTGTACCGGGTTTACTGCTACAATTGCACTGTGTAAACTATGCCATAAAAATGAGGTATCCAAAACAGTTCTAACCTGAGATGTGAATTTGACAGTTGTCACAATTTTGGATACAAAACCCTCAGGTGACCCTGTATCTACAAAAGATGAAGTTATCAACCCTTCAGAGAAGAATTGGCCTATAGGTAACACATAGTCACCTAGCACAACATATGCGCTTGGTAAAGAGGCTTTAGTGATGTTCACCTCCCAGGTCGCCCATCTAATCCTCGACTAGCAACAGATAGTATGTCTATAGATGTTAAAACAGGAAAAATAATTCCATGTGTGTCAGTGCTTGTGTTGAAAATATTATTATGCTCCAATAGAGTTTCATGTTGGGACTCAACATGACACTCAGACTCTACGTTCATCAAAGAAGGTTGAGAGTGAGGCATACTTCTCTCTGTTTCAATGTTGGCATTCTCTAATTGAAACCCCAACGGTGTATGTGTTTTTTCCCCAATAGAAATTGAAACAACATCTTGTTGAGAAGATGTTGAGTGGGAGTGTGGGGTGATATCAAGATTTGACATAGGCTTACTTCCTTTTTCAATATTAACCACCAAAGAATGTGGACTCATAGTAGATGTGGGTGCCCAAGTTGAACTGGTTAGATCAGAGCTCACTCTATTTTCTTGCTCTGTGACATGCTCTCATTCTCATTTTTCAGTCTCACCACTACCCAAGCTCTATGAATTTTCCCTCTCTTCATTCTGAGGTTGTTCATTCCCATGAACATCCTTCCTCTCTCTTTCTTGATTAGACCCCTCACCTCTCATGCTCTCTAGGTTTTCATCGTGGGTAGGGATTTGAGGTTCTTCAATTCCCATAGAAAATTTCAGACAATCTAAATCGCCTTATCAAATATTTTACTTACATAATTTCAGAAAATCTGATTTGTTTTATTTTGAAATCTGAATAGTTTGTTCAGAGTTCTGACTAGCTTGATCATAATTTTGACTTGCCTCTTTAGATTTCTATCTTAGTAAAAATTTCAAATCATAATTTTAAGAAATCAAACTTAAGTAACTTTGAATCCCCAAAAACACTTTCACCTAGTCACATTAAGCATACCCAACATGCTAATAAGAAAATTAAACCTTTTCTCATCAAGAGGTTTTGTGAACAAATCAGCAAGTTGATATTTTGTATTAACAAAATGTATCTCAATCGTACCTTTCTCCACATGATCTTTTATGAAGTGACATCTGATATCAATATGCTTAGTCTTGGAGTGTTGAACAGGATTTGCAGTAATGGAAATTGCACTCTCAAAATCACAATAAATTGGGATTTTTAAGCTTGTAACCATAATCCAGAAGTTGTGTCTTCATCCACAGACACTGTGAACAAGAACAAGCTGCAACCACATATTCTGCTTCTGCAGTTGAGGTTGAAACACAATTATGTTTCTTTGAAGCCCAACTAATAAGTTTATCCTCTAGAAGATGACATGCTCCTGAGGTACTATTTCTACCTAATTTGCTTGCTGCATGATATGCATCTGTGAAAGTTGATAGAGAAATACAAGAATCCTTGGGATACAAAAGGCCCAACTTTGGTGTCCCTTTCAGATGTCTTAAGATTCTTTTCACAACTAGAAAATGTGATTCTAGTGGATTAGCTTGAAACCTTGCACAAAAACGTGTGGCAAACATGATATCTAGTCGACTTGTTGTTAAATAGAGTAAAGAACCAATCATACCTCTATATGTCTTGTGATCAACAAATTTTCCAATTAAATTTGCCTCCAACTTAACATTAGTGGCCATTGGAGTCTTTATAGAAGCACAATATGACTATTTAAACGTTTTCAATAAATCTTTGATGTATTTTTAGTGGTTTATGAAAATTCTTTCTGGAAACTATTTTACTTGGAGACCTAGAAAGAAATTCATGTTGGCCCCGAAGGGTTATACAAGTATAAAGGTTTGTAGGAGGGTGTAATAACCCGTAGTTAGAGCCCTTATTATTTTTATGAGTATATCTCATTTTAAAGGGGTAAATTAAGTTATGTTATTTGGATTTATTAGTTTAGAATGTTGTAATATCATGTAATATAATTCTAAGGATTCTATTATGATTATATGTGTTAGATTTGGAGTGGTTTGTTATTAGTTTATGTTTAAAGGTTCTTATAGTCATTTATTAGTATTATGAGGTCCTTTGTGTAACTTGTATTAGATATGTATGTGACTCACTAGTTGATGTGATGACTCATGAGTTCATTTGCTGAATGTTGAATGTGTGTAGTATGTGTGGTGTGTGTGTTATATCGTGAAAGAGAGAAAAGAGAGAAAAGAGGGAGAGAACAAAAGAGAAGCAAACGAAGAAGAAGGTTAAAGTTAGGGTTTAATCTTTTGGTGATTCAAGTGATAATTCAAGAATCTTGTGCTGCAGGTATGATCTTAATTATGATTCCTTAGTCTCTTCTTCTTTTCCATGTTAGTTCTAGCTTAGGGTTTGGATGATCCATTCATAACCATGGATGATAACTTTAGTGGAGTCTAATTTATGATGGTTATTGTTTCCTATAGTTCTCTTTAGTTACTTTGGATCACGATAAAGGTTGAATCCTTCACCTTGGTGATGGATTTCAATATATAGTTAGTTCAACATCACTCCATAGTTGATGATGATGGGTTTAATTGATTACATATGTATATAGAGTTGCTATATGGATTCCTTCATGTTTTTGATGTTAAAAACCTCATTTTTGATGCTAAAACTTCCATAGAATGAACCTAATTAAGTGGGGGTTGAGTTGGGGTGTTAAAGGGGCTGAGAAAGGGCTGTTTGGTGCCCAACAGACGTCGGCGCGTGTCTGGGTGCGTCTTGGGGCGCGCCACAAGGCGCGCACAGCACTGTTTCAGCTTTTTCTGATTTTTGTTTCTTGCGTACCGGTGTCGTTTTAAGGCGTAATATAGGCGTATGGGTACTCGTTTTTAGTGTAAGATAGTATTTGAACACTTCCAAGTGTTGTTTTTAATGTCGGTTGTTCGGTTTCTAGCTCGGTTGCGATTCGGGAGTGTCCGATGAGTTGTTAAGGTTGTCATTTATCGTAGTGAGTCTGGTATACATATAAGTATGTGGATTTCATCAATGTGTATATATTACAGGTTCGGTTGCCCCTCGTTAGTGTGGCGTGGGTGGTGTTCGGTTGTTGTGTTATTTGCCGGTTTTGCTCATTTGTATCGTTTGCATGTGTGTGGCTTCAAACTATCAACAAGGTGAGTTTTACTTTAAAACGTTTTTCAACTGGGATACATATATATATGTGATATATATATGAGATGGACATGTACGGATTGAGATTATGATACATGATGTGATTATGTGTTTATATTGAGACGTATATGTGGTTGGAATGTGGTAACGTTTTTATAAAAGAAAATGTGATATATGTATATGGTTGGAATGTGATGAAAGGTTTTATAAATGACAATATGATATATTGGTACATATATATTGTATTTATATGAGCATACACTACACGAGAGCACTGCCGAACTATGTCGGCGGATGGTTGCTGTAATTGTTGTACAGCGGTGTTGCTGTAGTTGTTGTACAGCGGTGTTGCTGTAGTTGTTGTACAACGGAGATAATTGCTTAGTTGGCTTGCTACCAGCTAATTTGGCCATGGGAATGATGTGAAGGATGTGAAGGATGAGTGGTACACGATGCACGAGTCTTGTTTGGTATTTAAGTATTTGTGATATATGTGTGTTTATATAAAGGATTTTATATAAATTGGTTTTGTAATGATTTTTGAAATGACAGGGATTATCTCACTGGACCGTTTGGTCTAACCCTCATTTTGTTTTCAAAAATATGTATTCCAGGTCGGGGATCATTTATTAGCAAATGGAAGAATAAAGTGTAGGACGCGGTTGATAGCTGACGGAGATTAGGAATTACTCATGTTTTGTATTGTATAGTTCTGAGACTTTGGGACCGTACGTGTTTATCATGTATTTTCTTTTATGAATGTAACGAGGTTATGCAATATATGTTATTTGAAGCATGTTTGGGAAACCGGGTTGTTACAGATGGTATCAGAGCCCTAGTTTAAGGAATTTAGGTATTCGTATCTGTACCTAGACTTAAACTGCATGTGAAGTAGGATGTCCCTATTATTTTAGAACCTTGGGATGTTATATATAAAAAGGTAGAAGGAACATCATGTAAGGTAAATTCGAATTACACCTGGCCAGTGTAATTGTGAACTTAGAGTTACATGTTTGAACTGGAATACCTTGTTATATTGGGTACGTGCTTACGTGTATATTAACCTTGTGAAATCTACAGAATGGCAAGTCGGTCTCGACGTATGGATGGAGATGAAGACAAGTATATTTCTATAAACTCTATACGTGCAAAAGTGCTATCTGACTTCGGTGCAAACCGATAAATTGTATTTCTGTTCTTTTGTTGCTTATCTGCATTAGAAAAGTACTTGATAATTGTGTTGGCAATATAGATGGGTGTGGAGTGCCTAATAAGTTATTTTCAATAATCTTGTCGGAATTAGAGGTAGTAGTAAGCATAGGATGGTGTTGGAACCTGATCTTGTTAAAACTTTTAATTAGGTAATGATAAGTGATCCTCGGTATTTCGGTACGAGAAGATAAAGTTGATATACTGGAATAAGTGAGGTTACGATGAAAGTAAGGAATTGTTGGGGGATTGATTTAAAGTTTTTGATAGTTAGCAAATTCAATTGGAAGTGTAAAGGAAGAATTGTAGCATGGCTTGAGTCATCTTCTTCAAGGTTTGATTTCTTCTTCTTTTTCTTCTCTATATTGATTAGGCAAGTTTATGGTTGGGGATTTGATAATCCAATTGTTGGTTGAGTTTTAATCCATAAGAAAGAAGGCAAATGATTTTAGGATTGATTCCCTATGAATTTTGATCAAATAAGTAAGAAGCTTCATCATGTTTCCTTGATAAATCTTCATTTTTCCATGGATTGAGTTTTTGAGTTTTGGAGTGATAGATTTGATGAGTTTTATGTCGTTTAAAATGATGGTTATTAGTTCTTAATGTTTATGGTATCAAAAATATCGATTTGGGAGCCTTAGAACTGATTTGGGAAGTTTAAGGATGAGAAACCCTTGATTTTTGGGAGAAGTCTCGTGAAGGGGGCAGACCAGTGCTCTGCGCGTCTGGAGGCGCGCCACTAGGGGCGCCAAGCACTATTCCCAAAACCTTGTTCCCGTTTCGCCGTTCGTTCGGGTCTAGGATCGAGGTGTTGATTGGGGGTTTGGTCTTAGGGATTATTGGGAATGTTTTGAGGATGTAATTAGATGGTTTAACACCATTTTTGTGGCGCCAATTTAGGTATTCGGTTTGAACTAAAGTGTATCCCGGAGCGTGTGTCGAAGTGCTAAGGCTAAGGTGAGTTCCCTTACCTTCTTTGTGTGAATGAAAGGTTTTACAAAAGGTTTTCATAACTGATTATGGTTACGAGCATGTTGACCAGATTAAATTATTTGAAGGGTTTTATATTACGTGATGTGAAAACGTTTATTAAAGCATGCGAGTTGTTTATATGTTCATTTCTACGTAATTGTTGATTGCATGTTGTTGTGATGTTGTTGCTATGTGTGGAGTTGGGTTGCAAAGTAGAGAACAATTATGAATGCCGTGTCTGGCTTAATAAGGTGATGAAAAGTTGAGACCACTGTGCAAAACCCTTATGTGGAGTCGAGCTTCTGAATTCGGAATGTCGGTATGATTGTAGTTTGGACTATTGCTTGGTTATGTAAGAATGGTTTTATTTACGGTAAAATTTGAAAGGGTCGAAGTGAATCCTTGTGGTGGAATGGTAAAAAAACAGGGTTACGTTATTGATGTAATATTATCGGCAATGAGTCTGGGTACTGGGATAGGTTGAAAATTTGATTGTGCACTATGAAAAGTCTTGTGTTTTTCCTCAAGTGAGAATGGTGGGGGTATAAGTTGGTTATGAAGCTTTGGATGAAGTGGGTTCTGTTAGGAAGTGTGATGGGTGTGCTTAGTTACTGTTGTTTTAATTTTGTTAGTGTGTGAAGTGTGATGGCTTGAGTGTAAAGAATAATAGTAGTGTGTGGAACGTGATGATTATGTGTGGAGAGTAACGATGGTGTGTGAAGTCTTGACCTGGTAATGAAGGCGACGGTTTAGTGTGTTGTGAAGATTATACTCATTGTGATTGTTGACGCTATCTAAAAGGGTATTGTTTAAATGTGTGGGGTGATGTGGATAAGATGGTGGCAGTTTATAATTAATGAGCGTGCGAGGTGTGGTATTAATGAATTTTTGTAAGGTTAAGTGGTGGATTAGTGATGATATGGGATGAGTGTAAGTGAAAACGTCTGCTTGGGATTTTGTTTATAAGTTGTTCAGATATGACAAAAGTATGTGTGGAGAGGCATGGATGTCTAGGTGGTGCGTAGTATTGTTATTCGAGAATAAGAGAATGGAGTGGCAGTAGATGGTTAGCTAAGGAGTGGAGTATTACCGTTTGAGAAATGAAAAGTGTGTGGTTGCTTCGAGCATTGAGTGTGATTTCGGATTAACTCGGTTAAGTTCCTGGTATAAGGTGTGGTGAAATTGTTGGTTAAGTATGGTAATCGTTGAATTTGGGCGTGTGCGGTTGGTTTGGAAGTGAAAGAAAGCTAGCTCGTGGGTGAGCACCTCCTAGTGAGCTGTCCTTGGGGAAACATGTTTTATGTTGTGAAGAGAATGGAAGAAAGTAGTCGAATACAATGCTCAGGGTGAAGGACCATTGGATAGGACATGGTAGTAGTGCGAGAGTGATGTTGTGGCAAGCGTGGGGAATCAATTGTTATCTATGGTTCGTGATCGGTGTAATTCATGCAAGAAAGTGTTGTCTGTCTTAGAAATATTTTAGGTTAGAGAAATGACAGTTGGGTTGTGTATAGTGTATGGAGAAAAGTTTAACTACGGGTTAAGGTGATGTTCCAAGTTGATTCTGGGATTTATGGGAGAGTAGAGTGTCGTTATTTTTAGAGTATTGGATTTTAAAGCGTTAAGTATTTTGGTGATCTGGTGATCTGGAATATTTTAATTTTAAAATTTTGGGGAAACCAATAGGACGGAATTAGCTTTGCAAAAATAAAACGATTTTAACTTGATTGTTGATTGAGACTGAATTTATAAGAGAGATCATATGTTTGGTGAATTTAACTTAAGTGTGTAGCGATAGCATGATGATTCGTTAGTGTTTCTATTTTGGTAATATTGAGAATAGCATACTTGTTCATCAAAGGGTTATTAGTTTTGACTCTAAGTGGAAAAGAGAATGGAGGGATGATCTTATTTTTTTAAGTTAGTAGAATATATGGTTTTGATGGAATTTGATGTAATAGTGAAAACTAAGTATTCATACCTTTTTCGTCTAACCGAATTCCGGGACGGAATTCTTTTAAGGGGGAGATGTTGTAATAACCCATAGTTAGAGCCCTTATATTTTTTATGAGTATATCTCATTTTAAAGGGGTAAATTAAGTTATGTTATTTGGATTTATTAGTTTAGAATGTTGTAATATCATGTAATATAATTTTAAGGATTCTATTATGATTATATGTGTTAGATTTGGAGTGGTTTGTTATTAGTTTATGTTTAAAGGATCTTATAGTCATTTATGAGTATTATGAGGTCCTTTGTGTAACTTGTATTAGATATGTATGTGTTCGGTTGTGGTGTTATTTGCCGGTTTTGCTCATTTGTATCGTTTGCACGTGTGTGGCTTCAAACTATCAACAAGGTGAGTTTTACTTTAAAACGTTTTTCAACTGGGATACATATATATATGTGATATATATATGAGATGGACATGTACGGATTGAGATTATGATACATGATGTGATTATGTGTTTATATTGAGACGTATATGTGGTTGGAATGTGGTAACGTTTTTATAAAAGAAAATGTGATATATATATGGTTGGAATGTGATGAAAGGTTTTATAAATGACAATATGATATATTGGTACATATATATATTGTATTTATATGAACATACACTACACGAGAGCACTGCCGAACTATGTCGGCGGATGGTTGCTGTAATTGTTGTACGGCGGTGTTGCTGTAGTTGTTGTACAACGGTGTTGCTGTAGTTGTTGTACAACGGAGATAATTGAGTAGTTGGCTTGCTACCAACTAATTTGGCCATGGGAATGATGTGAAGGATGAGTGGTACACGATGCACGTGTCTTGTTTGGTATTTAAGTATTTGTGATATATGTGTGTTTATATAAAGGATTTTATATAAATTGGTTTTGTAATGATTTTTGAAATGACAGGGATTATCTCACTGGACCGTTTGGTCTAACCCTCATTTTGTTTTCAAAAATATGTATTCCAGGTCGGGGATCATTTATTAGCAAAGGGAAGAATAAAGTGTAGGACGCGGTTGATAGCTGACGGAGATTAGGAATTACTCATGTTTTGTATTGTATAGTTCTGAGACTTTGGGATCGTACGTGTTTATTATGTATTTTATTTTATGAATGTAACGAGGTTATGCAATATATGTTATTTGAAGCATGTTTGGGAAACCGGGTTGTTACAGAGGGGGAACAAGATTGCTTGCTGCATGTCATGCAGCAAGCAAATTCCAACAAGTATTGTGTCAAAGTGTCATGCCGTGCTCTAGGAGCTTGCTTCAGGCCATAAAGTGATTTATCCAGAACATAGACATGATATGGAAAATCAGGATTTACAAACCCTTCAGGTTGATTCACATAAACTTCTTCATGTAGAATTCCATTCAGAAATGTTGATTTAACATCCATCAGGAAAACCTTGAAGTTCTTATGTGCTGCATAATCTAGAAAGATCCTTATTGCTTAAATTCTAGGTACTGGAGCAAAAGTCTCATCATAATCAATGCCTTCTTGTTGAAAGTATCATTTCACAACACTCTTACCTTGTTTCTGATCACAATGCCTGCTTCATCTTTTTTGTTCCTAAAGACCCATTTAGTTCCAATTATGGGTTTTCCTTTTGGTCTTGGAATAAGCCTCCATAGTTTGTTCCTTGTGAACTGTAAAAGTTCATCTTGCATGGCTATAATCCAATATGGATCATGCACATCTTAAGATGGCTTCTTTGGCTTTATGGGACTCAGAAAACTTACAAATAGACACTCATTTGTTGTAGTAGATCTTGTCTTTACTCAACTTGAAGCATCACCAATTATATGATGAGTTGGGTGATCTTTTGTCCATCTATTTATGCTTGGAAGAACTTGAACATCTCTTTGATTATTTTGATTATCATGTTCATCTATCACAGCTTGTATTTCTGTGTCATCTCTTGGTTGTTCATTTATTGTCAAAGAATTTTCAGATCCTAACTCTAATGAAGATCTAGAGTTCTGAATAACTTGATCAAAAGTTTCTGTACTTATATTCCTTGAAGTTGAACAATCTTCAGAAGGTCCAGATTCTGATGTAATACTTGTTTCTTGAACCTCTGAATTTCAGATCTTTATATCTTTGGTTAGATTTGGATTTTCATATTCTGCACAAACATCAAGAGTTAGATCAAATGCATTCTTAAACAGTAAATTGAGTTCTGAACATCTAGGATTAGAAATAGGTTCAGAAGTCTTATGTAATACCCCGGGTAAGTTCGTTAGTTAAATGTTAGTTCCGTTAAATTTATTTAACTTTATAATTGATGTTTAGGGTAAGTTTGGGTTAATTTATAAGTTAGGGGTGATTTGGTCACTAATGGATAGCTTAAGGTCTAAATGGTAAATAGGAATAGATTTTACCCCTTAGGAAGTCAGATATTATCACAACAGCAGAAAATATCCAACAAATCCAGTGTGTGTAGTGTGTGTGTTTTGAGACCAAAAAGAAGAAGAAAGAAAGGTTAAGGCTTCAATTGGTTTGCTTGAAAAGTGATATTAAGGTATGTTCCTTTGTAATTTATGTTTGTAATTGGTATTGGAAGGTTTCTATCGGAGTAGAATCATCAATTTCACATCTAGTAATGATTCAGTCGATTTCTAGGTAGAAAATGGATAAACAGTAAGAGGTTTCCGGATAAGATGAATGTGTCTGGTAGTTTCTTGGGTGGTATCCGGATAATCTGTTGTTAGTGTCCGGTAGTTTTTCTTGCAGGTATCCGGATGAATCGATTAACCGGGTAAGTCCTATTTTCTCTAGTTTCCGGATGAAATGATTTACCGGATAGTGTCCGGATTGTTGTGTTGTCCGGATAGTTATGTTATCCGGATTGGTTATGTTATCCGAAAAGTTGGTGTTGTCCGGAAAGGTTGTGTTGTCCGCATACTTTAGCTGTTTGGTCAATTTTGAGAGTCTAGATGCTTTTGAGTATCCAGTAACTTGTGTCTTGTTAATTCTTGGAAGGGGAAATGAATGAGGACTGAATGCATTATGGACTCGACTTAAGTTCGGGATTTGAAGATTAGAGTTATCTAGAGTTCTTAGCTTTAGTAAGACTTGTATGTTCTATTTGGTAAAGAGATATCTGTATTCAATTGTTTCAGATACTGTGAATCGAAGGTGAAAGCCAAATCTGTTGGAAAAGACCGGGAAGAGTTGTGTTAAGCAAACAAGTTAGTTTTTACTTAAAAAATTTTCTAACTGGAATACATATATGTGGATGAGTTTAATAATGTGCATATTATGTTTATATGAGTATTACACTGCATGGGTGCTAGTTGGCCGGGCTTAGGACCGGTGTATGTTGGCTGTACAGAGGGACAGTGGTGTTGGCTGTATTTAGTACAGTGGTGCAAATTAATTAATTGGCTCACAACCAATTAATATGGCCAAGAGAATGAGATGGAAAGATACATGATGTATGAGTCATAATTGGTATTCTTATGTGTGTTATGTGTATGATGTTTGTGCAAATGGTTTTTAACTAACGGGGATTTTCTCACTAGACCTCAAGGTCTAACCCTCATTTTGTTTTAAAAATATGTATTCCAGGTCGTGGATCGAGTAAGAGCAAATAAGAAGGTTAAACCGCAAATAGCTTTTGGAGGACTATGTAGTTGAAGACTATGATGTGTTTAGTAGATATAGCATGTTATTAGTAATGATGTAAATTTACTAAGTAAACGTTTGTAATGATGTATTGAATGTTTGTAAAGACTAGGGGACCGTATTTGTTATCTAAGGTATCTCTTGTTTTAACGACGTTATGCAATGTATGCTATTTGAACTATGTTTGGAAATCCGGGTCGTTACAGATGGTATCAGAGCCCTAGTTTAAGGGATTTAGGTATTTGTATCTGTACCTAGACTTAAACTGCATGTGAAGTAGGATATCCTTATTTTTGTAGAACCTTGGGATGTTAAATATAAAAAGGTAGAAGGAACATCATGTAAGGTAATTTTAGATTACACCTGGCCAGTGTAATTGTGATCTTACAGGTACATGTTTGAACTGGAATACCTTGTTATATGGGGTATGTGCTTATGTGTATATTAAACTTGTTTGAATCAACAGAATGGCAAGTGGTACTAGACAAACGAATCGGGAAGGAGGAGGAAATCCGAATAGAACAAACCCAACAGCCGGAGGAAGGGGAAGAGGGGGAGAAAGAGGGGGAGGCAGAATTGGAGGCAGAATTGGGGGTAGAACTGGGAGTCGAGCTCTGCCGCGAGGTAATGAATTTGTTACTAGGGACGATTTAACAGCCGAAATGGGAAGAATGCAGGCCAGTATACAAGCCATGTTTGATCGAACTCGTCATAATGAAGCTGATACACCAGATCCTGGTCAGGAAGACGAGATGCCTATTACACCTACAATCACACTAGTACTAAGAAAGTGTGACTATAAAATGTTCTTAAGTTGTAAGCCTCCAACTTACTCGGGAGATCGGTATCCAGTGAAAGCTATGAAGTGGGTAAAGGAAATAGAAGCTATTTTCAAGACTAGTAAATGCGCTGAAGAGGATAGAGTACTCTATGGAACTGCAATGTTAAAAGGCGATGCCTATTACTCAGGAGGATCTGATATATATTCTACTTACTCTTGGGAAGAATTCGTGATAGCTTTCAGGAAACAGTTTTGTCCTCAAGCCGCAGTTAAACAATTGGAAGGGGAGTTTATGAACTTGCAGCAAGGGAATTTGTCAGTTCGGGACTACACCACTCATTTCTTGGAAAAGTCTCGTTTTGCGGAATACTACATTGCTACGGAGGCCATGAAGATAGAAAGGTTTATCTTTGGATTGAATGCAGAAGTCAGAAGTTTTGTGATTGCTAAAGGACCAGAAACATTCTCCGCCACAGTAGGCGCTGCGGAAACCGTGGAACAAGATAAAGGGAGAAGTACTAGTGATAAGAATGTGGGAAAAAGAAAGTGGGAAGGACCGCAGTATGATCCGAAGAAGTCCAGGTTTCAACGATTTGATAACCGTCCACCTTTCCGACCAGTTGAAAGACCTTGCCCAAAGTGCCACCGTTTTCATCAAGGAAGTTGTCAAGTGGATCCTAGAAACTGTTATAAGTGTGGAAAGATCGGTCATATTGCTAAAGACTGTCGAGTAGTTAGATTTTGTTACTCGTGCAATTCTCCTAATCACCTTCAGTCCGATTGTCCACTGGGGAGAATACAACCGAGTGGTACGTTAGTAAGACCAACGGGAGTTAGACCGGTAGTACCAAGGCCAGAAGTACCATGAGCAAAGGGCCGTGCCTTCCAGATAACAGAGCAAGAAGCAGATAAGACTCCCGATGTGGTTACATATACATTCTTAATAAATTCAACACGTGCTAAAGTGTTATTTGATTTCGGTGCAAACCGATCGTTTGTGTCGCCTTCTTTTGCTGCCTATATGCATTTAAAGCCTAAAGTGCTAGATCATGCGTTAATGGTAGATACGACTAATGATAATCAAGTACCGGTTAATGAGGTATTTGATAGTTGTGTGATAAACATAGATGGGTGTGGAGTGCCTATTCAGTTATTTCCTATAGCCTTGATCGAGTTTGATGTGGTAGTGGGAATGGATTGGTTAGCCGAGAATCAGGCTAATATAGTTTGTGATAAGAAGTTGATAAATGTTGTCTTACCTAAGAAGGGACCAGTAGTGATTTATGGTGACCGTAGAAATCATCAGTCTTGCCTTATCTCTTTGTTGAAAGCTCGTAAGTGTATCAATAAAGGCTGCACAAGTTATTTAGCTTATGTGATAGATATTAAGCTAGAAAAGAATAAGCTGGGAGATATTCCGGTTGTTCGTGAATTTTCCGAAAGTTTTTCCAGAAGATTTGACTAGCCTTCCGCCCGTTAGACAAGTTGAGTTTGGTATAGATCTGATTCATGGAACCGCACCTATTGCCCGTGCACCGTATCGTTTGGCATCTCCAGAGATGAAAGAGATGATGACTCAACTGTAGGATCTTTCAAATAATGGCTTCATCAGACCCAGTTCTTCGCCGTGGGAGAACCGGTTCTGTTTGTGAAAATAAAGGATGGTTCGATGAGGATGTGTATTGATTATCGGGAACTGAATAAGTGCACGATCAAGAACAAATATCTGCTTCCCAGAATTGATGATCTCTTCGATCAATTAGTTGGAGCTTGTTATTTCTCCAAGATTGATCTAAGATCTGGCTACCATCAACTGAAGGTTAAAGAAGAAGACGTTCTGAAAACTGCTTTTCGCACACGGTATGGTTACTATGAATTCTTAGTGATGCCTTTTGGATTGACGAACGCTCCAGCTGCTTTTATGGATTTAATGAATCGGGTATGTAAGCCGTATCTCGATAGATTTGTTATTGTATTTATCGATGATATACTTATCTATTCCCGATCCAAAGAGGATAACGCACAACATCTTCGGTTAATTCTGGAATTGTTAAAGAAGGAACAGTTATACGCTAAGTTCTCTAAGTGTGAATTTTGGCTACGGGAAGTTCAGTTTCTGGGGCATGTAGTTTCCGAGAAAGGTATTCAAGTTGATCCGACGAAGGTAGAAGCAATTGAAAAATGGGAACCGCCGAAGACGCCAACGGAAGTACGAAGTTTTCTGGGTTTAGCCGGTTCCTATCGAAAGTTTATAAAAGATTTTTCTCGTATCGCTACGCCTCTCACTAAGCTAACTCGAAAGAATCTAAAGTTCGAATGGAAAGCAGAACAGGATGAAGCATTCCGAATATTGAAAGAGAAACTCTGTAGCACACCGATACTAGCATTACTTGAAGGTTCCGATGATTTTGTTGTTTACAGTGATGCTTCCAAATTGGGATTGGGTTGTGTACTAATGCAGCGTGGAAAGGTTATTGCTTATGCTTCTCGTCAGTTAAAAGATCATGAAAGACAGTATCCTACACACGACATGGAACTGGCAGCAGTTGTTTTCGCGTTGAAGATTTGGAGACATTACCTTTACGGCTCTAAATGTCAAATTTATACTGATCATGAGAGTCTCCAACATCTTTTCGATCAGAAGGAACTAAATATGAGGCAAAGAAGATGGCTAGAATTGGTGAATGATTACGACTGTGAAATCCTTTATCATCCGGGAAAGGCGAATGTGGTAGCTGATGCACTAAGTCGTCAAGAAAGGAGTGGAACAATAAAAGCTATTTCACTACGAGATGAACTCCTACCTAACATCTTTGACGAATTGCAGAAGTGTCAAATAGAAGCTTTTCAAGAAGAACACTTAAAACCAGAACGGTTAGTGGGTATATCAGCATTGCTTGTAAAAGATGATCGTGGGTTGTTGTGATTGGGAAACAGAATCTGGGTGCCTCGTTTGGGTGGTTTACGTGATCGGGTACTACAAGAAGCTCATCAATCTCGTTTTTCTATTCACCCAGGTACGAATAAGATGTATAAAGACCTGAAACAATTTTATTGGTGGCCTGGAATAAAAAGAAGCATTGCTCAGCATGTGGAAGGTTGTACTACTTGTAAGAAGGTAAAGATTGAACATCAAAATCCGTTTGGTCAGTTGCAACGGTTAGAAATACCTATGTGGAAATGGGATCAGATTACTACATATTTTATCACAAAGCTACCAAGGACTCCAAAGGGATTTGATGCCATTTGGGTGATCGTTGACAGATTGACGAAGTCTGCTCACTTCCTACCAATAAAAGAAACTGATTCGTTGGAACGATTAGCCAAGTTGTACATCAACGAAATAGTAACTCGACATGGGGTTCCAATCTCTATTATTTCTGATCGTGATAGTCGTTTTACTTCAAGATTCTGGAGGAACTTTAAAAAAGAAATGGGTACACAGATAAAGCTAAGTACGGCGTATCATCCTCAAACTGACGGTCAGAGTGAACGGACGATTCAGACTTTAGAAGACATGCTTCGGGCATTCATTGTTGATTTTGGGGGATCATGTGATAAGCATTTACCAATGATCGAATTTGCCTACAATGACAGTTATCATCCAGCATTCAAGCGGCACCGTTTGAAGTTTTATACGGTAGAAAATGTCGAACTCCTTTGGGTTGGAACGAAGTGGGAGAGTGTAAAGCCCGTATCCCTGTATGGATTTATTTTAGTAATTTAATTTTTCTCGTAACGATTTTTTTTATTAACGGGATTTGGTGGCAAGGACTAAAAATGAATTAGTTTTGCGATAATGGATTAAATTGGAAAATCCTAATTTAAATTGGAAAAAAATGATGTAACATTAAAAGTCAGGGACTAAAAGTGTAATTTTAAGAAGTTTGCATGGGATCGGCTATTAAGAACCGACCCCCTCCCCTTTGTTTTTGTTTTTTAAGTCTCACGCAAGAAACCAATCGCAAGAAACCCTAGTGCCGCCATCGTTTTCCTTCCTTCTTGCTGTCACCACCGAACCACCCCAATACCACCAGCGCCGTCGCCGCTAGCCACTGCCGGCGAGAGGGAGGAGTAGCGAGAGAGAGAGAGAGAGAGAGAGAGAGAGAGAGGGAGGGAGCCGGCGATCGGGATGCGAAGAGAGTCGGGATCTCGTGTGTTTGCTGCTGCGTTCTTCTCGAAAGGTAAGCTCTCCTTTTCGTCTTGCCTTCTCCTTCGTCGTTGTCAAATCACCACGAAGCCACCACCGCCGCCGTAGCCATGGCTGCCGCCGATGTGCCGCCGCCGTGCACCACCAGTTCGGTGGCTGTGATGGCGGGTTTTTCTGCTATTGGGTGGTGTGTGGGTGTTTGTGTGGCCGAGATAGGTTAGTTGGATCGTTTTTCTTGTCTCGCCGAAAGGGTTTTCGAACCACCACCACCGCCGGTGGTGGCTGCCGCCCCCACGCCGCCGCCGGCCACCACTGTCTGAGATGGCAGTGGGTGGTGCTTGTTTAGTTCAGCCATGGGATGCCTAAGCCCTAAACCTAAATGCATAAAACCTTAAATCGAGAAACCAAAGTTATCATTTTATGTGAAAACGCCTAATCTATCCCTGTTTTGTAAAATCCGTAGAAAAATCTAGGAAGCTCGGATTGAGGTGAAACTAGTAAATCTCTCAATTTGTGTCTAGTATGTTTCTTATTTTTTACAGAAAAATTAATAAAGCCTCTAGCTAGGGCCAAACTGGCAATTAGTGCAGACTGGTCCGAAATTCGCAGTTTGGGTAGTCGGTCTTACAAAATTCATATAAAATAGTAGGAACCTCGTATGAACGCGTGCGATATGTCCCTGGAAAGCTAAGACACGGGACTCTCTAATTATGGAATAATATTTCTGGTTTGATGGGTTTAAGGGGGGCTAAACAGGTAACGAACAGACCTGCAGTTTAGACCAAAAACCGGAAATTGCACATTTTAGACTTGTAGTTGTAATTTCGGGTTGGGGCTACGTATTGACCCTTTATAACACTTCTTTAGGCGGAGAGAAGTGAAATGGAGTGGATGGGTTCTTGTTGCTGTTCGTGGAGTTCGGTACGGCTTTTCGAGGTGAGTTCACTCACTGCGTAGGATAGGGATTATATGTGCATTGTTGTAGCTCGTGTGTGTTAACTGATTGGTTGTGGGTAATATTCAATTGTGTTAGTGTCTAGTATAACAACTGGGGATTTGTATAAGACTCGGGGAGACCGAGGAATACGTACACGAGTGTGGTATGAACTCGGGGAGACCAAGGAATACGTGCACAGGTGTTGTATGAATTCGGGGAGACCGATGGATACATACATAGGCGATCTTGCATGAGTTTTCTTGTTTCAGATATGTTCTTAGACTGGCATGTAATGTTTGTTTATGTCTATCTGCTGATAGGGGTGGTGTTTATATGATTGCTATTTTATGTATGTGTTTGAATTCACTAAGCTGCGCGCTTACTCTTTCCCTATAAATTACTGTTTCAGGTACGAGTGGCAGTAAGGCATGACGGTACACACTGGCGCGATGAAGAGACTTTCACCATTATTTATTTTGAGACTCTACGTTTAGAATTATTATACTTTCCGCTGTTTTAATTGAGTTGGTTGTTTAACTTAACGAGGTTTTGGATAAAAAGTTTATTTAGATTTAAACACTTGTGGTTTATTTAATTAAAATGGTATTTTTAAAAGTTCAAATTTATTGTAATTTTTGGGACGTTACAACTTGGTATCAGAGCACAGCTTGAGTGAATCAAACACATTTCGGTGTGTTTGGACTAAAGTTTGCGGCTAGGGAGTTTTCTTTTTAAAATTTTTGAGAAATAAAAGAAAGGAAAAGAACGTTTTAGAGACGGTGATCGAAGGCGCAGTGTGTACAGTCAGCCGATGCCAAGGGAAAAGGTAGAGTACTTAGTGTAATTTATTGCTTTCAGTATGTATGCTAGATTGCCTGGTGCTTATTACACTTTGCTGCATGACTATTACTTGCTAGTAGGAATTTATGCTAGTCCTGATAGTTTGTTAAGTGAATGCCTTATAAGTGGTATACAGTAGGAACTAAATAGCCTTAGAATGTTTGATTTAGTTCTATTGCACAGCTCTTGTTTGAGTCTAACCGTTGTGGGATAGAATCTTTTATTCAAATGTCTATCTGATTTCACACTGTATGCGACTGTGCATTCGCGAGGCGACTCGTCATGACTAGTGGAGATTCCGTCATAGCAAGGGTGGTGGGATGAGGTGAAATTCCTAGTGAACTAGGGAGAGTGTTGACATATGCTGGTACGGGCATATGGGTTAAAACTGTCGGCAAGGAACTACTTGAGCACTCCGGGATGGGACTCGGAACGAGCAGGGATAGGTGTGGAAGATAGTAGTAGAGCTCCTACTATCTAAAGCACAAGATCCATGCTCGAGTCGGGGAAAGTCACGGGGAATCCGAAGAGTTGAGAGTGAGTGTAGATAGCAGGATTTATTGTGTGCTAATAACTCGTTGTAATATCTACCCAGAATGGCCATCACAAGGACGAACAACAATGTTGAACCAAATGCTGGTACCGGAACTACTGCCGAGCAGATACGTGAGATGATTGCGGCTGAGGTAACGCGTGCTATTGGGGAGGCGATTCCCGAGATTATTACCGCCATTCGTGATGAGGTAGTAGTGTTGATGGAGGAGCGCATCGCGGCGATTCCACCCCTTGTGGTTGGGCAGCCCCGAGCGAGGGAGTTTCAGTATCGGGATCTCTCGGCTTGTTCTCCTCCCGAGTTCAAGGGAGACTCGAACCCGATTATCAGTATGCGCTGGATCTCGGATATGGAGTGCGTTTTCTTTACTAGTGGTTGTCCTGAGAACCGGAAGGTTCGCTTCGCGGTGAATCTGTTACGAGACGGAGCGAAAGACTGGTGTGCTACTGCTTTGACACCTAATGAGCGCACTACTTTGACCTGGGAGGAGTTTGTCGTACGTTTTCGTGCAGAGTATATGCCTCCAGTGGAGATGGAGAGGATTGCTAAGGAATTCTTGGAGCTCACACAGACTACGGAGACCATGAAGGAGATGAATCGAAAGTTCACGGAGATGGCACTATTCTGTCCGCAGTATGCTGCTTCTGGGGACATGAAGATGACGCGATACAAGGATATGTTACGTACCGAGATCAGGGAGTTCGTGAGTACTGCGCAGTATGCTACACTTGCTGCGATGATGGAGGCTGCTAGGAGATGGGTACTGGAGTTGGAGACACGGGCTAAGAAGAGGAAGGCGGTGCAGACCGTGGCACCAGTATCGGTTGTTCCAAAGAAAATGAGGTTTTCGGACTCACGCTCGAGTCAAAGAAGCGGTGGGTTTAAGCCCAGGGATAGTAACGGAAGGAGAGATGACAAATGTTTCAAGTGTGGCCAAGTGGGACACTATGGTCGTGATTGCAGGGTACCACTGATGGTCTGTTTTAACTGCAAACAGACGGGCCACGTGAAGGCCAATTGCCCGAATCCGAGGGTTGCTGATGGGGGTGGGGCACAAAGAGCTCCTGCGGCTGCTCCTTTGCGTATTACTGATGGTCGTGTGGGTCAGGTTGGAACCGAGGCGGCCCGAGGTAGAGTTCATCAACTGAAGGTGGACGAGGCACAGGCTACGCCTAAAGTGGTGACAAGTACGTTCTTAGTTAACTCGGTGCCTGCTGTGGTGATGTTTGATAGCGGGGCCACTCATTCTTTCGTGTCTCACACTTTTAGTGAGCTTTTGGGCCGTAGTGTAGGATGGTTAGGCTGTCCACTTGTGGTTGAGGTTGCTGATGACATGACCTTGACGGTTATTGACGTGTATCGAGGGTGTACTTTGGAAATCTTGGGCGTGAGTTTCCCTATTGATTTGATTCCGATCGCTATGCGTGAGTTGTGTGTGATTGTGGGCATGGACTGGATGGATGCTTTCGATGCAGAAATTGTTTGTCGTCGCAAACAAGTACGAGTTCGAACCCAAAGCGGGGGAGAACTGCTAATTCAGGGCGACTCGCACAGGCGGACCTCAGCGATATGTTCGGCTGCGAGGGCTCGGAGGTACTTTTAGCACAGTGGCCAGGGATATTTAGCGTATGTAATAGACACGCGCGGCGACGAAGAGAAGAAGACTGCAGAGGATGTGCCAGTTGTACGGGAGTTTGCTAACGTATTTCCCGATGATTTACCGGGGATACCTCCCGAGCGACAAGTAGAGTTCCGCATTGACTTTATCCCGGGTGCTGCTCCGGTGGCTAAGGCACCTTATCGCCTGGCTCCACCGGAAATGAAGGAGTTGTACACCCAGTTATAGGAACTCCTCGAAAAGGAGTTCATCAAGCCGAGTTGTTCACCGTGGGGAGCCCCGATTCTATTTGTGAAGAAGAAGGACGGGTCCCAACGGATGTGTATAGACTTCCGTGAGTTGAATAAGCTTACGGTGAAGAACCATTATCCTCTGCCAAGGATCGATGACTTGTTCGACCAGCTACAGGGAGCCTCGTGGTTCTCTAAGATTGATTTGAGATCGGGGTATCATCAGATGCGGGTGAGAAGCGAGGATACGGAGAAGGCGACATTTCGTACACGTTATGGCCATTACGAGTTTGTGGTGATGCCTTTCGGGCTCACCAATGCACCAGCAGCATTCATGTACCTCATGAACAGGGTGTGTAGCCTAATGCTGGATCGGTCGGTGATTGTGTTCATCGACGATATTCTTGTGTATTCGAAGTCGAAGGAAGAGCACGAGACGCATTTCCTAGAAGTTTTGGAGATTTTGAGGCGGGAGAAGCTTTATCCCAAGTTCTCCAAGTGTGAGTTCTGGTTACGAGAGGTCCAGTTCCTAGGACATGTCGTGAACCAGAAGGGTATTATGGTCGATCCGGCCAAGATTACCTCAATAATGCGGTGGAAGGTGCCGAAGACTCCCACTGAAGTACGGAGTTTTCTTGGGTTAGCCGGGTACTACCGGAGATTTATTCAGGATTTCTCCAAGATTGCATTACCTATGACCCGATTGACGAAGAAATCTGCGGCTTTTAGTTGGGGTGAAGAGCAGCAGAGGGCTTTTGAGGAGCTACACAGACGTTTATGCGAGGCTCCGGCGTTGACTTTGCCCGAGGGTATGGACGATTTGGTGGTGTATTGTGACGCTTCCCACCAGGGGTTGGGCGCCGTGCTCATGCAGCGCGGCAAGGTTATAGCTTACGCTTCGAGGCAGTTGAAGCCTCATGAGGCGAACTACCCGACATATGACCTAGAGTTGGGAGCAGTGGTGTTTGCACTCAAGATTTGGAGGCATTACTTGTATGGCATCAAGTGTACGATATACACTGACCATAAAAGCCTCAAATACTTGATGGACCAGCAAAACCTCAATATGCGACAGAGGAGGTGGCTCGACATAGTCAAAGATTATGATTGTGAGATACTTTACCACCCGGGTAAAGCGAATGTTGTTGCAGACGCACTTAGTCGACATCCGGTTGGTGAGCCACTTTGGGGTTTGTGTCAGCGGTTAACACTAGTTGCACCTCTCCTTGAGTCAATAGGTAAAGCTCAAGAACTGGCGATTTTGGACGAGAATGCCAAACGCGAGAGAGTTTCGGGTGAAATTCCGAATTTTGCACGTGATAGTCGAGGTCTATTGACACGGTATGGTCGAGTTTGGGTTCCCTTCACGGGTGGGAACAGACAGACATTGATGAATGAGGCGCATAAGTCCAAGTTTTCCATTCATCCTGGATCTACAAAGATGTACCGCGACCTGCGGGAGGATTATTGGTGGCCCTGCATGAAGCGGGATGTCGCCAAGTATGTAGAAGAATGCTTGACTTGTCGGAACGTCAAGGCTGAGCACCAACGGCCGCATGGGAAGTTGCAGCCTTTAGAGATTCCGGTGTGGAAATGGGAACAGATCATGATGGATCTCATTATAAACTCCCAAGGACTCCACGTGGGAATGATGCTATTTGGGTGATTGTCGATCGTCTGACGAAGAGTGCTCACTTTTTGGCCATCAAGGAGAACTCCTTGGCGGAGAAGCTCGCAGAGATCTTTATGCGAGAGATTGTAGCCAGGCACGGAGTGCCAGTTTCAATTGTCTCTGACAGGGACACCCGTTTTACCTCCCGGTTTTGGGAGAGGTTTCAGGAGGAGATGGGTACTCGATTGCATTTTAGTACGACATTTCATCCTCAGACCGATGGGCAGAGCGAGCGTACTATTCAGACACTCGAGGATATGCTTCGAGCATGTGTTATTGATTTTGGAGGTAGTTGGGATCAGTACCTTCCTTTGGCGGAGTTTTCCTACAACAACAGCTTCCATTCCAGTATAGGCATGCCGCCGTACGAGATGTTGTATGGTAGGAAGTGCAGGACGCCCATTTGCTGGGGCGAGGTTGGTCAGAGAGTATTGGGGAGCACTGATATTGTGCTGAAGACGACTAAGATGATACAAATGGCGCGGGACCGTTTAGCTACTGCACAGAGTCGGCAGAAGAGCTACGCCGACAAGAGACGATCAGACTTGGAGTTTCAGGTGGGGGATTATGTTTTGCTAAAGGTTTCGCCCTGGAAAGGGGTGATTCGGTTTCGTAAACGGGGAAAGTTGGGGCCCCGTTACATTGGACCTTACAAGATCATTGCTCGAGTGGGAAAGGTAACTTATCGCTTAGAGTTACCGGACGAGCTGAGTTTGATCCACAACACTTTCCACGTGTCTCAGTTGCGGAAGTGTGTGGTGGATGAGACTGCGGTGATTCCTCTTGAGGATATTCAGATCGACGAGCGGCTTAATTACGTGGAGAAGCCGATTGCCATTATTGAGAGAAAGATGAAGACCTTGCGTAACAAGGTAATAGGCTTGGTGAAAGTCCAGTGGCAGCACCGAAAGGGGTCTGAGTGGACTTGGGAACCCGAGGTTGAGATGCGGAAGAACTATCCGGAACTATTCACGGGCATAGGCTTCGAGGACGAAGCCTAATTCAAGCGGGGGAGAGTTGTAAAGCCCGTATCCCGGTATGGATTTATTTTAGTAATTTAATTTTTCTCGTAACGATTTTTTTTATTAACGGGATTTGGTGGCAAGGACTAAAAATGAATTAGTTTTGCGATAATGGATTAAATTGGAAAATCCTAATTTAAATTGGAAAAAAATGATGTAACATTAAAAGTCAGGGACTAAAAGTGTAATTTTAAGAAGTTTGCATGGGATCGGCTCTTAAGAACCGACCCCCTCCCATTTGTTTTCGTTTTTTAAGTCTCACGCAAGAAACCAATCGCAAGAAACCCTAGTGCCGCCATCGTTTTCCTTCCTTCTTGTTGTCACCACCGAACCACCCCAATACCACCAGCGCCGCCGCCGCTAGTTGCTGCCGGCGAGAGGGAGGAGTAGCGAGAGAGAGAGGGAGAGGGAGCCGGCGATCGGGACGCGAAGAGAGTCGAGATCTCGTGTGTTTGCTGCTGCGTTCTTATCGAAAGGTAAGCTCTCCTTTTCGTCTTGCCTTCTCCTTCGTCGTCGTCAAATCACCACGAAGCCACCACCGCCGCCGCAGCCATGGCTGCCGTCGGTGTGCCGCCGCCGTGCACCACCAGTTCGGTGGTTGTGATGGCGGGTTTATCTGCTGTTGGGTGGTGTGTGGGTGTTTGTGTGGCCGAGATAGGTTAGTTGGATCGTTTTTCTTGTCACGCCGAAAGGGTTATCGAACCACCACCACCGCCGGTGGTGGCTGCCGCCCCCACGCCGCCGCCGGCCACCACTGCCTGAGATAGCAATGGGTGGTGCTTGTTTAGTTCAGCCAGGGATTCCTAAGCCCTAAACCTAAATGCATAAAACCTTAAATCGAGAAACCAAAGTTATCATTTTATGTGAAAACGCCTAATCTATCCCTGTTTTGTAAAATCCGTAGAAAAATCTAGGAAGCTCGGATTGAGGTGAAACCAGTAAATCTCTCAATTTGTGTCTAGTATGTTTCTTATGTTTTATAGAAAAATTAATAAAGCCTCTAGCTAGGGCGAAACTGGCAATTAGTGCAGACTGGTCCGAAATTCGCAGTTTGGGTAGTCGGTCTTACAAAATTCATATAAAATAGTAGGAACCTCGTATGAACGCGTGCGATATGTCCCTGGAAAGCTAAGACATGGGAATCTCTAATTATGGAATAATATTTCTGGTTTTATGGGTTTAAGGGGGGCTAAACAGGTCACGAACAGACCTGCAGTTTAGACCAAAAACCGAAAATTGCACATTTTAGACTTGTAGTTGTAATTTCGGGTTGGGGCTATGTATTGACCCTTTATAACACTTCTTTAGGCGGAAAGAAGTGAATTGAAGTGGATGGGTTCTTGTTGCTGTTCGTGGAGTACGGTACGGCTTTTCGAGGTGAGTTCACTCACTGCGTGGGATAGGGATTATATGTGCATTGCTGTAGCTCGTGTGTGTTAACTGATTGGTTGTGGGTAATATTCAATTGTGTTAGTGTCTAGTATAAGACCTGTGGAGTTGTATAAGACTCGGGGAGACTGAGGAATACGTACACGGGTGTGGTATGAACTCGGGGAGACCGAGGAATACGTGCACAGGTGTTGTATGAATTCGGGGAGACCGATGGATACATACATAGGTGATCTTGCATGAGTTTGCTTGTTTCAGATATGTTCTTAGAATGGCATGTAATGTTTGTTTATGTCTATCTGCTGATAGGGGTGGTGTTTATATGATTGCTATTTTATGTACGTGTTTGAATTCACTAAGCTGCGTGCTTACTCTTTCCCGATAAATTACTGTTTCAGGTACGAGTGGCAGTAAGGCGTGACGGTACACACTGGCGCGATGAAGAGAATTTCACCATTATTTATTTTGAGACTCTACATTTAGAATTATTATACTTTCCGCTGTTTTAATTGAGTTTGTTGTTTAACTTAACGAGGTTTTGGATAAAACGTTTATTTAGATTTAAGCACTTGTGGTTTATTTAATTAAAATGGTATTTTTAAAAATTCAAATTTATTGTAATTTTTGGGACGTTACAGAGAGAAACAGCTAGCGGGGACAGATATAGTTTAGTTAACCGCGGATAAAATTACTCAGATTCGAGAACGTTTGAAAGTGGCTCAAGACCGACAGAAAAGTTACGCCGACCGACGCCGAAAACCATTAGAATTCCATGTTGGAGATTCTGTGATGTTAAAAGTCTCACCTTGAAAAGGAGTCATTCGATTTGGGAAACAAGGTAAACTGAGCCTAAGGTATATTGGACCATTTGCAATAACAGAACGAATTGGTGAAGTAGCATACAGGTTGGATCTTCCGTCAGAGTTAAGTAGGATTCATAACGCTTTTCACGTATCGAATTTCCGGAAGTGCTTGGTTACGCCGGGTCAGGCAGTTTCTCTACCAGAAATACAGGTTGATGAAAGGTTGAATTATGTGGAGGAACTTGAAGCCATTGTTGATCGTAAAGTCAAGGTGATGCGGAATAAGGAGATCAGGCAAGTAAAAGTACAGTGGCGACATCACAAAGGGCAGGATGCTACATGGGAATCAGAATCAGAAATGAGAACTAAGTACCCGTTCCTTTTTGCTTAACCAAATTCCGGGACGGAATTCTTTTTAGGGGGAGATGATGTAATACCCCGGGTAAGTTCGTTAGTTAAATGTTAGTTCCGTTAAATTTATTTAACTTTATAATTGATGTTTAGGGTAAGTTTGGGTTAATTTATAAGTTAGAGGTGATTTGGTCATTAATGGATAGCTTAAGGTCTATATGGTAAATAGGAATAGATACTACCCCTTAGGAAGTCATATATTATCACAACAGCAGAAAATATCCAGCAAATCCAGTGTGTAGTGTGTGTGTTTTGAGGCCAAAAAGAAGAAGAAAGAAAGAAAGGTTAAGGCTTCAATTAGTTTGCTTGAAAAGTGATATTAAAGTATGTTCCTTTGTAATTTATGTTGGTAATTGGTATTGGAAGGTTTCTAACGGAGTAGAATCATCAATTTCACATCTAGTAATGATTCAGTCGATTTCTGGGTAGAAAATGGATAAACAGTCAGAGGTTTCCGGATAAGATGAATGTGTCCGGTAGTTTCTTGGGTGGTGTCCGGATAATGTGTTGTTAGTGTCCGGTAATTTTTCTTGCAGGTATCCGGATGAATCGATTAACCGGGTAAGTCTATTTTCTCTAGTTTTCGGATGAAATGATTTACCGGATAGTGTCCGGATTGTTGTGTTGTTCGGATAGTTATGTTATCCGGATTGGTTAAGTTATCCGGAAAGTTGGTGTTGCCCGGAAAAGTTGTGTTGTCCGGATACTTTAGCTGTTTGGTCAATTTTGAGAGTTTAGATGCTTTTGAGTATCCAGTAACTTGTGTCTTGTTAATTCTTGGAAGGGGAAATGAATGAGGACTGAATGCATTATGGACTCAACATAAGTTCGGGTTTGGGGGTAACATTTGAAGATTAGAGTTATCTAGAGTTCTTAGCTTTAGTAAGACTTGTATGTTCTATTTGGTAAAGAGATATCTGTATTCAATTGTTTCAGATACTGTGAATTGAAGGTGAAAGCTAAATCTGTTGGAAAAGACCGGGAAGAGTTCTGTTAAGCAAACAAGTGAGTTTTTACTTAAAATGTTTTCTAACTGGAATACATATATGTGGATGAGTGTAATAATGTGCATATTATGTTTATATGAGTATTACACTGCATGTGTTATGTGTATGATGTTTGTGCAAATGGTTTTTAACTAACGGGGATTTTCTCACTAGACCTCAAGGTCTAACCCTCATTTTGTTTTAAAAATATGTATTCCAGGTCGTGGATCGAGTAAGAGCAAATAAGAAGGTTAAACCGAAAATAGCTTTTGGAGGACTATGTAGTTGAAGACTATGATGTGTTTAGTAGATATAGCATGTTATTAGTAATGATGTAAATTTACTAAGTAAACATTTGTAATGATGTATTGAATGTTTGTAAAGACTAGGGGACCGTATTTGTTATCTAAGGTATCTCTTGTTTTAACGACGTTATGCAATGTATGCTATTTGAACTGTGTTTGGAAATCCGGGTCGTTACATCTTAGTCTGTTTATGCACAGGTTCTATACAGTGTTGTGTAGAAGCTGAACTCTTAAGCTTAAGTTCTGAACTGCTTTGTTCAGACGTCTGTACAGGTTTATGATCAAAAGTACATTGATGCTTTCCATAATGATCTTGGTTCTTTTATTATATACTCTGTAAGGTTTTGAAGTCAATGAATATCCTATGAAATATCCTTCATCAACTTTGTTTTCAAAATTTCCAAGATTGGCTCTATCATTCAACACACAACACATGTATAAGGTTTTCTTTTATTTATAATCTCGTAAGCAGTTTTGTTTAGCCTTTTGTTGATTATGGTTCTGTTATGAGTAAAGCAAGCAGTGGATACAACCTCAGCCTACAAATACATAGGCAGATTTGAATAAGCTAACATGGTTCTTGCAACTTCAACCAAAGTTCTATTCCTTCTTTCTACAAGTCCATTTTGTTGAGGAGTTATGACAGCTGAGAAGTTATGAGAAATCCCTACAGATTGTAAAAAGCTCTGAAGAGTCTCATTTTTTAACTTTGTACCATTGTCACTCCTTAGTTTTTGCACTCAATGTTATAATAAGACTTAAATTATTTTGATAAAGGTAATGATTAACTCTGTTGCTTCAGATTTGACTCTGAGAAACTCCAACCATGTGTACCTTGAGTATTCATCTACCATCACAAGAATCTACTTTTTACCATTTATTGACTAAATTGACATAGTCCCATATAGATCCATGTGAATTATTTTAAAGGAGATTTGTAGGAAGACTCCATCTTTGACTTATTAGAACTATTTTTCATCTTCCCCATTTCACAAGCAGAGCATAAATACTCCTTTTCAAGTCTTATCTCTGGTAGACCTTTAACCAACCCTTGCTTACCAACTTGTTGATGTCATTGAAGTTAAGATGAGAACATCTTCTATGCCATAGCCAACCCTCTTCTGTAGAAGCTCCTGAAATCAAACACATAGGTCTTGAAGCTTTTATAGTTGAGAAGTTTATTACAAATAAAACTGCATGTCTTTTGGCTCTAAAGATTTCAAATCCATCTTTATCATCAATTGCACATCCTTTATAAAGAACCTTATTTGGCACAAACTATCTAAAAACCGACTTATGCTGAAGAGATTGTGTTCTAATCCTTCAACATAGTAAACCTTTTGAGTTGTAACCTCTCCATTTGATAACATCCCATAACCCCTGACATAACCTGTACTGTTAATTCCAAAGTTAATTGTTCCTCCAGGTTGATTCACAAAGTTTGTCAATAAGTGCTTGTATCATGTCATGCGTCTTGAAGCTCCAGAATATAAGTACCACACATGATATGCCTGCAAAAACAACAACTTTATTTTAGGTGCCCACATCCATATGTGTCCTTTCTTGTTATCTTCAAATATCTTTTTAACATCTGTAAAAGTACCTTTGATTATCCCTTCATTTTTGGTGTAGGCAACCACTTCCATGTAGATTTTACATTGACAAAATTAAAAATCTTTTCCTTTGAAGAATCTTTCTGATTATCTTTAAAGATTTTCACATAAGTATGATTTAATTGTCCGATTTAGACTTTAGCTGAGAAACAATATTGACTTTATTCTTCTATTTATGTTTCTTTTTAGTGCTTGAAGCAAGCTTGAAAGATTGATGACCACAATGAATGCAATTAAAATGTTGTGTAGCAAGAGACAATAACTCTAAATGAACAGAAACTTTTCTTTTATTCATATTATCATTCAGATTACATCAGCAAGCATTACAACTATTGAAAATGTTTTTACATCCATCATTTACATCACTAGAAATCTTAATAGAAGCATCTTTTGAAACCATTTGATCTTCCTTCTAATAGATTCCCCTTTTCTTCCAAACTAAGCCCTTGCATCTCTTCTTTTCTGAACCAAAAGATTCATTTGATTTAACAAAAGTTTTGAAAGATGAATCAAATGTAAAAGAATCCTTAGAATATAAATCAGATTTAATTCCAGAAGTTTCTCCTACTTCAAATGTACTTGACCATTCACAAGAATCTTGTAGAAAAACAAAGTTGGATTTAACAAATTCTGGATTTGAGTGAACTTTTCAGTCTTTGTTTTCAAAACATTTATACTCAGATTTTAAATTAGATTGACCCTTTTTAGGATTGAAATTTAAAATTTCAAGTTGTCTTATTCTTTTCCAAAGATCCTTGTTTTCATTCAAAGTTTTCTCAAGTTGAGGATGAATATCACCGTTTTAATTTTTCAACTCATCAAAACTTATTTTTAGATTTGAAGGTTCTAGATTGACAATAGAAAGTTTTTTCTCCAAATTAATGATAAGATCTAAAGTATGGATAGAATTTTCAGAATTCTGACTAGAGTCATCAGAGTTCTAACTTGCTTCATCAGTGTTCTGATTAAGCTTATCAATGTTCTGAAGATCTTGTTCAGAATTTGACAACTTAGATTCAGAAACTTCAGTTTTTGTGTCTGTAGCAAATAGAGATCCATACTCATCAGGTTTTCTATCTATACAACTCATATTTAAATCATCATATTCAAAACCTACAGATTTAAACTTTGGTTTTCAGAATCTTTAACAACAAAATCATTCTTATCCTCCTTCATTTCTTTGTCATCAGAATTTCTTATAAAAACCTCAATAATTTCAGAAATCTTTGGCTTAGGAGTACCAAGTTCATTAAAATCATATAAATTCACAAGTGCCTTCTTTAAAACATATTTTTCACTTAATCCCAAACCCATTTTTGGATTGTAAAATCTGGTGTTCTTGGGAGTATTTGTCAAGAGATTTAACGTCTGTTGAGTTTGACCTCTTTTGTAGTTCAAATCTTCCAACTGTTGTATCTTAGTATATAGCTCTTTTCTTTTTTTCAAGCCAATTCCAATTTAAAATCTAATTCAACTTTGTCATCTTTTATTTCTGTAAAACGCTTTTGTAAAACAACAATCTTTTCTTCAAGAACATATTTTTCATTTTTCACTTCTTGTTTTTCCAGCTTCTGTCTCTTCATACCTGACTTTATAAAAAAAAATCTTGTCTGAATTTGTTGACTAAAATTCTTTCACCTTTAATTTGCTTTTTCATGTCAACAAAATCCAGCATTCATACTTTCAATTTTATTCAACAAATCATGCTCTACGGAAGAATATACCTTAGATGTGGCCTCTGAACTTGTTTCTTCATAGTCATCATAATCCTCATTCATTCTGGTCGTGTAGTTGTAATGCATCTGAGTAAAGTGAACATCCTCTTCTTCATCAGAAGAATATTCTAACCAGTTCTCTTCCTCAACCATGAGTACTTTTCCACTCTCCTTGTTCTTAACCAACTGGGCCTTCTTCGAATAGTACTCATAATCCTTAACCTCGTTCACTTTGCATTCTCTTGTAAAGTGGCTAGGTTTTCCACAGTTAAAGCATTTATTTTTCTTTTCTTCTATATTCTCTTCTCTCCTATCTTCTCTTCTTTTATCTCTTTTCTCCTATCTCTTCTCATAACTCTTTTTCTCACAACTCTTCTTCTCAGATCTTTCCCTATCTTCAGATCCTCTCCTACCCTTATCAGACTTGTACTGATCATTCTTTGAATTGAATCTTTTCTTCCCAAACCTTTTGTTGAAGGAATTTGTTAGCAAAGCCAACCTCTTTGCCATTCCTTTGATATCCTCATTTAAATCTAGATCTTCATTTTCCTTAACAGAACCAAACTCTATATCTGGAATTTCTGACATAAAAGAAGATTTGGGTTTCTTTTTTCCATCGGCTTTTGGCTTATACTTCTTCTCAGATAACAAAGCCAGGGTATCAACAATTTCTTTCACAATTTCTTCATGTTGATTCAGTATACAGAACAGATCATTTATTTCTTCTTGACTCATGTTCTTATTCATCTAAATACTAACAACATATGTCTTCCATTCTAGATTGTGATTCTTAAGAAACTTGTAGTTGATCTCAAATGTTGTTTTCGTCAGTCCATTTGTTCTTAGATAATTAAATATAGTGCAGAACCTATTATATGACTCTTCAAATTCTCAGTCTCTTTTGCCTTAAATCCATCATAAGCACTAATACACTGATTTAGCTTAGTTTCCAATGACTAGCGGTTCCTTGCAATTGTCTTTCCAATTCATCCCACATATCCTTAGCATATTTTGTTAGTGCATAAATGTATTCAAGATTTAGTTGTATTTGTAAGAGTCAAACTAACAGTCAAAGTCATAGTCAATATCTTGTAATTAGTGGTCAAAGTCAATGTATTGTGTTGTAATAGTTAAAGGTATAAATACCTTTAATGTAAGTGTGTTGTAAGGAACGTCTTGCATACGTGTCATTTTGTGTATATTGTAGAGGGATGGCTAGAGAGGGAGTCTAGAGAGAGAAAGTAGATCTAACTCATATTCTTGTATCTTTCTCTCAATCTAATCAAGATCTCTTAGTTTAATCCATTGTTACTTGTTAAAGATTGGACTTACAAGTTGTATCATAGCCTAGCAGATCGAATTGTGCATCAAATTGGAAGAATTTTTAAAGAATCATGAAGAAAATCGTGTTCTTGAAGATGATGAAGAACACAAATGGGTTTTGAATTTTTTGGTGTTTTTTGGATGATTTTTTGATTGAATAGTATTTCTCCATCATCATAAACAAGTTTTACATCATCAATTTTCCAAAAACACATTAAGATTTCAAGAATTTGAAGAATTTGTGAAATTTTGTGTTCTTCAGAAAAAGTGGTTTGTGAAAATTTTGAAGGTTGATTTTGCGATTTAGTGATGATTGGATTCGTTTTTATGCGGATTTGTTTCTAAAAATATGTTTTAGACATGAAACTATTAGAGATTTCAAGTTTTGATGCATAAAATTCATTTTTAAAATTTTTGGTTTGAAGGTGTTCTTGAGATATTCATGGCGTTCTTGAGAAAAATGAACTAGATCTGAATTTTTGATTCGTTTTTGTTGGGGAAACTTGAGAAAAAGTTGTTTGCTTTGTGTTTTGATCTTAAATATCAACAATTAAATTTGTTTGTGAGACAATTTTAAACTTCATGATTCAGGAGATAAAGATGAATATATGATATTCAAAGTTGTCTCCTAACACTAGCATTCAAAGTTGTCTCCCGACACTGAGATTCAAAGTTGTCGCCCAGATTCACACTTGTTGCCAAAGACTATGTTCATCTTTGTCGCCTAACAAAGAGACTTAAAGTTGTCACCTAAAACTACTTGTGAACAGTACTTGTCGCTCATGGTTTGGGAGACAAACCTCGTGAACAGTACTTATCTCCCAAGGCTTTGGAGACAAGCACTATTCAGTTATCTCCCAAGGCTTAGGAGACAACCACTGTTCACTTATCTCCCAAGTCTTAGGATACAACCATTGTTCACTTATCTCCCAAGGCTTAGGAGACAACCACTATTCATATCTGATATATTTTTCTCGTTTGTTCTACAGGTGTGCCAATAAAAGTTCTTATTTTCCACGTTATTTTTTCGGAATTAATTTTTGGAAGACAAATTTATACTTTGTTTTTCAGATTTTGATTTTGAAAATTCTTCTGACGTTAATCGCTTTTCTCTGATTAATCGTCTGTACACAATTCTAATTCTCACCAAGTGTTGGTCCCGAAAGGGGTATACAAGTTTGTAGAAGGGGGGGGGGGGGGGGGGCGGGGGGGGGGGGGGTTGAAAACAAACACACGATTTTTACTTTTCTAAATTGTTTATTGATATGTATCAAACAATTTACAACTTGTTGCGGAACAAGATTAAGAAATAAACCTAATCTAAACAAGCTAAGAGAATCACTAAGATTTCTTGCACTAGAATTAAGATAGAGAGAAGATAAGAATACTAAGGATAATATTCTAACACACAGAATAGTAAGATAAGGAAATGGCCGAGCTCTTCATTTTTGAAGAAGGGGTTCCTTTATATACTGCATGCATTTAATGCACATCAGTATCACTTTACACGTGGCAACAACTGATTGGTTGCATGGTTTGACTTGTGTAGACAACCTAGTAGCCGCATGATGAATAGTGTAGAATCAGAGTTGGTTGTACGATTCTGGACAAAAGGGATGTCCGTTCTGACAGATCGTACGGAGACGTGCAAGGGGATAAGACAAAAGTAACTTGTAGAAGAAACTTCATGATCAGCATTCGCAGAATAGTTCTTTATCAGCGAGTGATAAAGTTCAGCGTTCGCTGAAGTCTTCTACTTGAAACTTCATGTTGAGTGGACAGGTCTTGGCTTCGCTGGTTCTTTGGCTTGATCTTCGACTTCACCGTAGAACATAGTTGACGTGAAACTTGTCTTCAGGGATCATAAGTAAACAACATATTTTATCAGCGATCATTAGTGAGACTGAACAGACTCAGGGCTCACTGATGAACAGTATCACTGAATGTATAAATCAAATAACGAGAGTTCCTATCAGCGGTACTGTAATAGTCTTAGTACTTATCAGCGATAGTGAAACTCCAATACATATTGTCTACTTACAATTTTCACTAGGTGTTTCTCAGAGAGTCATTATCAAATCACTCAGGGTTTGGATCAACAATCTCCCTCCTATTTGATTATGACATAGCAACAAAAGAAAATTGCTATGTAAGAAAAAATAAGGATAAATAGAATCATAAAATATTTGTCACATTTACTGTTTCCGGGGATCTTTTAAGTACTAATGGAGTAAAGTACATTCGCTGAAATCTTTCTTTAAACTTCGTATAAGTTACAGAGGGAAGTAGAAAAATTACAAGTTCAACAAATAAAATTTACAAGTACAAAAGATATAAGCTGATAAAGATAGAAGAATTACAAGGAATCCTATCCGCTATACAGGTTCATCCTTAATGAGAAGTTCATCAAGGGATTTTGTGGTAGGGATCATCCAATCAGGGACTTCTTGTCTAAGATCCCGTCTTCGCTTTGCTTCTGTAAAGATCGGGGGCTTGAAGAAGTATCCGATAAGATCATCTCTGAAACCGCACCAATAGACGAGATCTCTGAGCTGTTCGATAGGGGCAATGCATAACTCAAACACGCGTTGGAAGCATTCTAGTCCATCGTAATCTCTGAAAAAGATACCATAAGGATTTCTTAGGACTTTTCCAGGGATCAAGCGTTCACCAGGGGGCAGGGAGATGTCGAGAGCTGAGAGATCAGGTTCAGGACCAAGAACTTCAGCGCGTGAAAAGCGAATTCCGGTTTCATTTCGGATAAAGGGACCTGAGTCTGAAGGTGTTACCTTTTTCTTTGCAGTAGGCCTTCTTCGTTGAACTAGAGCAGGAGGAGGAGGAGGGATATACACAACAAATGTAGCCAAGTCGATCTGTTTATTCAAAACTTTCTTGACATGGTCTTTAAATCTTGAGCGTGATCGCTGAATGGCTATTCGCATCTACATCCACTCAGAGAAACCGTACTTGCTGATCGATGAAGCATAGATGGTTTCCTTATTACCATTTTCTCTGAATCTGTCGACATCAACAACTGGAACTTTTATGGAGTACCTTCCCCTGATGTCCACCTTGTTGATTCTGGAGGGTCGATATCGATAGTGCAGTCTATCATTGCACCATTCTAAGGTAGAGTCAGATACCTTGGTCTTCTTCTCGATGATCTTTTGGGTGTCCTTCCACAGTTGACGTTGAACATCGATGGGAGTCTTCTTCAGTGCAGGGTCTTTCACCGATTGTTGAACGAGCTCAATAGCAAAAGCTTTATCTCTTTCTTCAGCTCTTCTTCGATCGGCGAGTTGTTTTTCAGCTTTGAAGTGTTCAGCGACTTCCTTTCTTGATATTTTGAATCGAGGGCCACGGATGATTCGCTGATCTTCAAGCTGTTTGATCATTGCTTCTCTCCTTTTCAGTTCTTCTTAACTTAGCATTTGAGGAGCCAAGGAAGGTCTTTTGTTATAAGAGAGCAGTTCTTCTTCAGGTTCATCAGTCTCAGCGAAGTATAAGACTGGGATTATTTCTTCAGCGCTTGGGGCTGGATTTATTGTTGATGTAGCTGGAGGAACTTCAGCTGGATCCTCAAGCAGGGGAGAGGAGTAGCTGAAACATAACGATCGTTTAAGTAAGATCATTTGGGAGAAGAGATAGAGAAAGAATGAGGTTTAAGTGTATAGAGGTTTTATGGAGAGGAGAACTGAGGTTGAGAAGGGATAGAGGAGGGATGCAGTGTAAGGGAAGAAAATTGTTGGTCCCGAAAGGCCTATACAAGTTTGTAGAAGGGGGGGTTGAATACAAACACACAGATTTTACTTTTCTAAATTGTTTATTGATAAATCATTAACAATTTACAGCTTGTTGCGGAGACAAGATTAAGGATAAACCTAAATCTAAACAAGTTGGAACACTAAGGTTTCTTGCACTAAGAAAGATAAGGAAATTACTAATAATAACCTATCTTGAGATAAGAGATATGAACTTGTCCAGAGTTAGCAAGTTACTTCAAAAGAAGTGAGTTCATCTCTTTATATACTGCATGCATTTAATGCAAGTCAGTATATACTTTACACGTGTCATCAGCTGGTTGGTTGCATGTCATTGATCTTGGTTGACAACCTTAGTAGCCGTAAGGATGAACAGTGTAGTATCAGAGTTGTTGTACGATTTCAGATATTCGGAGGTTCTTTTCTGACATTTCGTACGGAGGCGTGCAAGGGTGGTTAAGACAAAAGTACTTTGTACGGAGGACTTCATGATCAGCTTTCGTTGATTCAGCGATTATCATTTACTATTCAGAAGATGATAAAGTTCAGCGATAGCTGAAGTCTTGTACTTGATACTTCACGTTGAGTGGACAAATCTGAGTCTTCGCTGATCCGCATCAGTTCATTAGGAGACTTGTCGCTGGTTCTTGAGCTTGATCTTCGACTTCAGCGTAGAACCTTTGTTGACGTGAAACTTGTCTTCAGGGATCATAAGTAAACAACTAACTTATCAGCGATCATCATAACGACTGAACAGACTCAACACATTAATGGTGAACAGTGTTCGCTGAATGTTTAATCTAAAAAGCGAGAGTTCCTATCAGCGGTACTGTAAGATCTTAGTACTTATCAGCGATAGTGAAACTCTGTTACATATTGTTTACTTACAATTTTCACTAAGTATATAAGAGAGGGTCATTATCAAATCACAGAGGGTTTGGATCAACAATCTCCCCCTATTTGATTATGACATAGCAACAAAGAAAATTGCTATTTAATGAAAACATAAGGATTAAAAGAACTCATAAAATATTTGTCCCTTTTACTGTTTTCTGGGATCTTTTCAGTACTGATGGAGTAAAGTACATTCGCTGAAATCTTTCTTTAAAATATTGAATCAGGTTACAATGAAGAACATAAAGATTACAAGTACAAGCGAAATAATTTACAAGTACAGAAGGAAAACTGATACAATAGAGAAAAAGGAGATTATATCAGTCTTCAAAAGGTTCTTCCTTAATGAGAAGTTCATCAAGGGTCGTCTTTTCAGTGGGGATCATCCAGTCAGGAACCGTTACGCCTTGTTTTCTTTTGTTCAGCGCTTCTTAAAAAATCAAGGGTTTTAGGTGTCGTGCCTGAATGTCTTTTCTGAAGTCACACCAGTAGATAAGATCTCTGAGCTGTTCGATTGGAGTGATTGGAAGCTCAGCGATCCGTTGAAAGCATTTACGTCCGTCGTAGTCAAGAAAGGATTACTGATGACTTTACCAGGGACGAAAAGTTCACATGGTGGCAAAGAAATGTCAAGGGCAGATAGATCAGGATCAGGACCAAGCACTTCAGCGCGAGAGAAACCAATTCCAGTTTCATTTCGTATGACAGGACCTGAGTTTGAATCTTGACGTTTCTTCTTTGGAGAGCCCCTTTTTCTTTTCAGCTTTAGATCAGGAAGAGGAGGAATGTCCACACAAGAAGATATCAAATCGATCTGTCTGTTTATCAGTTTTTCGAAATAATCCTTGTACTTTGATTGTGACGATTGGATAGCTAACATCATCTCCAGCCATTCAGAGAGACCATACCTTTTTACAGTGTCAGCGCGAAAGGTTTCAGATTGGCCATCTTCTCTGAAAAGTTTGATGTCAACAATAGGTACTCCGATAGATGTTCTTCCAGAGATGAATACCTTGTTGATCTTCGCTGGACGATATCTGAAGTGGATTTTCTCTTTACACCAGATCAGGGTGGTCTGAGAAACTTCAGTTTTCTTTTCCACGATCTTCTGGGCTTCTTCCCAAAGCTTTCGTTGGATTTGAATGGGAACACGTTTCAGCTTGGGGTCTTTGACAGATTCTTGAGTAAGCTTGATGGCGTATTCTCTGTCTTTTTCTTCAGCTTCCTTTATCAGCGATGAGGCGTTCAGCTCTGAGGTGTTCCTTGTATTCAGCTTTTGAAATTCTGAACTTAGGAGGAACTGAAGGCAGTTGATCACGCCTTAGAATGATTCGCTGATCCTCGAATCGCTTTATCATTTTTTCTCTTTTCTTCTGTTCTTCTTCTCTTAGCTTTTGAGGAGCCAAGGAAGGTCTGTTTCTGTGTGAGAGAGTTTGTTCTTCAGGTTCATCAGTCTCAGAGATCAAATCCAAGACTGGGATTATTTCTTCAGCGGCAGCTGGAATTATTGGTGAAGTCGCAGTTGTGGAGCCTTCAGCGATATCCTCAAACAGGGGAGAGGACTAGCTGAAACGCAGCGATCTTACAAATAAGAACTGGGTAGAAGAACTTGGGTAGAAAAGATAGAAAAAGATTGTGGATGTGTAGAGAGGTTTGTGGAGTAGAGAACTGATTGTGTATTGAGATGTTCAGGGAAGGAATATAAGTAAAGTTTAGTGTACCTGACAAACCGGCTTTTCAAGCAAGATCGCCAGATTTTCATATTTAGCGAGGCCTTTGCCTTTGCTTTTCTCAGTGCCAGAGGCTGAGGGCTTTGTCTTTGTCTTCTCCCCTGAAGGTTCTTTTATTGAGATTCCCTTAAGAGCTTTGATCCTTGGGGCAGGTTTGACGATAAAGAAATCATCATCTTCATCATCATCATCATCCTTCCTTGGAGGGGAGGATGGTTCATCTTCAGGGATGTCGATGTCTTCATCTTCTTCTGCTTCGGATTCCTCAGCATCTTCTTCGAGTTGCTCCCCCTCAGATACAGAGGCGAGCTTCTAGGTTCCCTCAGGGTTTTCATCTCCCTGAGGTCCAGCGGTTAGATCTTCATTCCTCTCTCCCCTGATAGATTCATCATGGGAAAGGTCTTCAGCGCTTTTGTTTAGATCTTCAGCGCTCTTCTCCCTGGAATGTTCAGCGCTCTTCTCCCCCTCTTTCTCATGATGACTGGGGGAGGAATGGGTAGACTCAGCGTTGGTGTTATCTCTGTCTTCTGGGCCAGAGATTTTCACACAACCTTCAAGCTTTTCTATTCTGTCTTCTAGGCCAGAAATAGCAGGCGTGATTTTCTTCAGCTCTGTACGATCCGCCGCTGTGAAAGATTCCAAAATAGGGGCAGGGGCAGGAGCAGGAGCTGGAGTATTTGCCTTGTTGACCAGCGTCTCGATCATCATTTTCATAGAACTAACGTCGGTCTTTATAGAGCCTAAGTCAGTCTTGACCGCTGACATATCACCCTCGAGTGTTCCAACCGATGTCTTCAGCGTTGTTACTTCGCTGGACACGGTCGAAACTGAGCTTTTGAGGCTGGTGTAGTCCGTGTAGATGTCAGAGAGCACTTTGGCAAAATCGGCGAGAGTCTTATCAAGTCCCTTGATGTCTTCAGTGGAAGCTTTCTTCTCCACCACCATTGTCAGCTTTGTCAAATTTTCTCCAGTGTTTGTTACAGCTGTAGAATTGTTGGAGAGTGTGGTGGTGAGACTGGTCAGCTTTGTTTCCACAGACTTCAGAGGCTCGTTGATGTCTCCCAAATTAGGACCTGTAACACATAAGTACTTGTGAACAAAGGAAAGCTCAGAAGTTTCAGGTTTAGTTACAGTGTATATGGGTTGATTTGTACCTGCAGGAGGATTGGCGAAATCGTCAAAGTTGCGGACTCCTGAATAATGTTCCATATCCTCTTCGAAAGTTCGGTGAGGAATGGTGATCTCTGCAGGTCCTGTCTTCATCATTTGATGAGAAGCGTCAGCGGTAGCTTCTGGAATGATGGCATCTCCAGTGTTAGCTGGAGGAGTGTCCAAAGAAGTGGAGGGAGGAGTGAAGGATAATATTGGGATTCGGGTACTGAGTTCAGCGTTGGAATCGCTGACAATCACTTCATCAGTGTTTTGAGAGACTGAGGGAGGTTGGGTAGTTTCCAAGTTTCTAACCTCAGCGTTTAGAGACGCTGAAGTCTGGATTGGAGGGATGGCTTGCACGGGTGTGGCAGAGCGTACCACGGAACTTTCCTTCAGCTCGTCAGAATGAGCTGAGGAGTCTTCAGCATGGAATTGCTGGGGTTGCTCCTTGGTTTTCTTGATCCTTTTGGAATCAAGTTGGGTGTGAGAGGGTTTCCTTTTCTTAGAAGGAGAGGATTTTGTGGCTGGGGTATCAGCGATGGGTATTGTCGCTAAAGGAGCCACAGAAAGCGGAGAATTTAGAAGAGTGAGAAGAGTAGAGAGACGTACCTCATTGGCGACAGGCTTGAAGTCGAGAACTTTAGGGCCAATCTGAGAAAGTTTCAGATCACCCTCTTCAGGATAGCTGTCCTTTAGGCCATATTGAAAGATGGCGCTGATGAATCGTGGGTAAGGAACCCATGCTGGTCTGTCAGCGGCAGAGTCGACACGTTGAATCAGGTCATCATAAATGATGGAGGCCCAGTCAATGTTTAGACCTTTCAGCAGTGTGTATCCCATGGACTGCTGAGGTTGGGCGGCTTGATCAGAAGAGCCGGACTTCGCTGTCATGCAGCTGATCAGGTGTGCGAAGATGAAGTTCATCTCGCTGGGCATTTTGGATTTCTTTATCAGCGTCAGCTTCTTCTCAGGCTTCTTGTCCCTTCCAATATCCCAGATATAACCCATTGCGTCAAGGAAAGCAATGATTTCTTCTTTGTCAGCGTGCTTCTTGTGGTCCTGGAATGGAACGAAAGGTTTTTCTTTGGTAGGATTTGGGAAGTTCAGGGCTTTTCGTATTATGGCAGGGGTTATCTTGATGGTGCCATACTCAGTATCGCTGAGTATGCAGTCGATGGTTTTGGATGCATCTTTGGCAGAGGGTAGCTCAGTGTGTCTGGCAGAGTACCAGAACTGGGATAAGAGCCGCTGACTGGCAGGAGGTGTTATGGTCAGGGCTGTGTAGATGGGGCTGTTCTTCAGAAAACTTACATCATCGTCCAGATGTGATACTTGCTTCTGAGGAGGAAACTCGAGAAGAGATGAGAGGTTGTTGGCCTTAGTCCAATCTAGTTGATCTAGCTCGAACTTAACCTGAGGGGCTTTGATGATATCCACTTCCTCAGAGTCAGCGGAGATGGACTCAGCGGTGACATTGATCTTTGAAGATGCCATTTCACTGTATTATCAGTTCAACCAAAGATGTTAACAAATAAGAATTGTCTTAGTGTGGAAAGAATTTTCCATTAAGATTTTTCGAATTTTGTCCATTTCATTCAGACAAAAATGTCTTAATGAAGATTAGGGTTTTTCTTGATTTTTGAAAATGAAATGTAAAACCCATAAAGTCTTGTATCCTTTCTAAAAGAAAACTGGATACGAATGAAGAACAAGTTTAAGATTTAGATTTAAAACTTGAAGAACAACCATGAAATGGTTGTGTTCATAAAACCATGAAAGAAATGATTTTATTTTACAAAGTTCTTTTGTTTGACCTTGTTAAAACAAAGGGAAGATCGAAAACAAGTTTTCTGCATTTAAAAAAATAAGAACATATTAACCTTGAAGTTTTGATGAGGAAGATGATGAACAGTTCTTGAGGTTTTTGAGAGCACAAATGCAACAGAGGATTCTTTTCTTGCGGAGAAAGATTGTTCGCGTAAAAGACAAATATAAACCAAGAGTTGTTTATATAGGGAGTTTTAGAGAGAGAAAACCTTGAGCGGGAAAAGGTTTTCATCATGACACGGACACGTGTTTGCATTTGATTGGAAGTTTGAACGAAACGTGCAAACGTGTGTCAGAAAGAAATCGTGCCTGGTGTTATCCGTTGCAATGACGTCACAACTGTCCTTTCACATTCTTTTAGGATGTCTCTGAGGTTTTAAAAGCTCAGGGACTCTTTTGAAAAACATGAAGCACTGAATAGAAAATATCAGTGAAGGTTTAAAGAATTTTCAAAATATCGCTGTTAAGGAAGAGATATTCAGCGATGCAATTTATTTTGAAATCTTGCATTTACATGCGATTGTCAGAGAGAGAAAACATACCTGGATATCAGTTTTACCAAGAAGATGATGAAATGGATTATATAAGTTGATTTTATCCCCAAGGCTATACAAGATTGTATAAACGTATCGCTGATTAATGTGAACCGCTGAAGATTTTACCATTCAAAGTTCAGCATTCCAAGCTCGCTGATGAGAAAGTTGAATCTTGTCTCGTCAAGAGGTTTGGTAAACAAATCAGCTAACTGATAATCAGTTGGGATAAAATGAAGTTCTATATCACCATTCATCACATGATATCTGATAAAATGATATCTGATTTCTATGTGTTTTGTCTTTGAGTGTAGCACTGGATTGTTTGCTATAGCGATGGCACTAGTGCTGTCGCAATAGATTGGAATTTTGGAGAGCTGAAGATCATAGTCTAGTAGCTGATTTCTCATCCACAAGACTTGAGAACAACAGCTTCCAGCGGCTACATATTCAGCTTCAGCTGTGGAAATGGACACTGAGTTTTGCTTCTTACTTGTCCAACTTACCAGCTTTCCACCCAGGAGCTGACATCCTCCTGTGGTGCTTTTCCTATCCATTTTGCAACCTGCAAAATCACTGTCTGAATAGGCGGTTAGATCGAATCCTGAGTCTTTGGGATACCAAAGACCTAGATTCGCTGTACCCTTAAGATATCGAAAGATTCGCTTTACAGCTTTCATATGAGATATCTTAGGTTCAGCTTGATATCGTGCGCACAGACAAGTTGCAAACATAATATCGGGTCGGCTAGCTGTAAGATACAATAGTGAGCCGATCATCCCACGGTACAGCGTGACATTGACAGGAACACCCTTTGTGTCCTTATCAAGTGTCAGCGGTGGTGCCATAGGGGTTTTCATAGCTGAACTTTCAATTAAGTCGAATTTCTTCAGCATATCTTTAACATATTTTCCCTGATTTATAAAAGTTCCTTTTTCAGTTTGCTTAATCTGAAGACCAAGGAAATATGTTAGCTCACCCATCATTCTCATTTTATACTCATCTTTCATTCTATCAGCGAAACGAGTACAAAGCTCAGGGTTAGTAGAACCAAATATAATGTCATCAACATATATTTTAACTAAAATGATATGACCTTTCACTTTTCTAAAAAATAAAGTTTTGTCAATCTTTCCTCTCTCAAATTTTTCAATATGGAGATAAGTAGAGAGAGTATCATACCATGCACGATGAGCTTGCTTTAAGCCATAAAGTGCCTTGTCCAGTTTATAAACGTAACCTGGACGCTTAGGATCTGAGAATCCTGGAGGTTGTTCCACATACACTTCTTCATTCAGCTTTCCATTCAGAAACGCTGACTTAACATCCATCTGATGTACAGTGAAGTTTTTGTGTACAGCATATGCTAAGAAAAGACGAATAGATTCGAGTCTTGCTACTGGAGCAGAAGTTTCGTCATAATCTATGCCTTCCTCTTGTCTGTATCCCTGAGCAACAAGACGAGCTTTGTTGCAAGTTACAGTACCATGTTCGTCCAACTTGTTTCGATAGACCCATTTAGTGCCTATCACCGTTTTGTCAGTTGGTCTACGAACGAGTTTCCAAACTTTGTTTCTTTCGAATTCAGTCAGCTCTTCTTGCATAGCGCTGACCCAGTTTGGATCTCTGAGGGCATCATCAAATTTCTTTGGTTCAGTTAGAGAAATAAAGTTAACAAATAAACAAATATTACCTGCACTTCTACGAGTCTGAATACCAGCGTTGGGATCACCAAGAATTTGATCGATTGGGTGATTTACAGTCCATCGCTGAGCCGGAGCATACGTCGCTGACTCGCTGACTCAGTCTGAACTGCAGGTATAGTGTTTATAGGCACAGCTGAGACCCAAGATGTTTCAGCTTCACTATTCTGCATATTTGGAATGATAGTGGGACTATCATCTTCTACTGGATGAGCATGAGGAGTGGGAATATCTTCTGAATCACCAAGATGAGAAAACATCCATTGATTCAGTTCTTCTGTATCAGCGTTCGGTTTAGAGTTCGCTGAACGGGATTCGTCAAACGTGACGTGAATAGTTTCTTCTACAGTTTGTCTTCTACGGTTGAAGACTCTGAAGGCTTTGGAGACTGAGGAGTATCCAAGAAAGATTCCATCATCAGCCTTAGGATCAAACTTTCCAAGGGCATCTCTGTTGTTCAGTATGAAACACTGACATCCAAAGATGTGAAGAAATCTGATTGAAGGCTTTCTCCCATGAAAAAGTTCATAGGCTGTCTTTTTGAATCTTTTAACTATCAGCGACCTGTTTTGCGTAAAACAAGCAGTGTTGACAGCTTCTGCCCAAAACTGAGTAGGCAGGTGAGAATCGCTGACCATTGAACGTGCAGCTTCAATAATTGTTCTATTTCTTCTTTCAGCGACTCCATTTTGTTGCGGTGTTCTCACTGACGAAAAGTTGTGAGAAATACCCTTACTCTCAAGGAAGGAATCAAGAGAACTGTTTTTGAATTCAGTTCCATGATCACTCCTTATTGAGCGAACAGTCATATTGTTCAGAGTTTCCATCTTCCGAACAAAGGTGATGAGTTCTTCAGGGGTGTCACTCTTAGAACGGAGAAACATTACCCATGTGTAACGAGAGAATTCATCAACTATGACCAGCGTATATTTCTTTCCAGCGATGGATTGTTTGTTAACGGGGCCAAACAAATCCATATGGAGTAGTTGTAGAGGAGATGACACTGAGGAGACTTGCTTTGACTTGAAGCTAGCATTGGTCTGCTTCCCTTTTTCACACGCTGAACATAAAGACTCTTTGGCGTATGAATGCTGAGGTAGACCAGTGACTAACTCTTTGGAGGAAAGAGTATTCAATGTCTTGAAATTTAGATGTGAGAGCCTCTTGTGCCATAGCCAGTTGACATCAGAAGATGCCTTTGAGAAGAAACAGGAGTTCTCAGTGGTTATTGAGTCCATGTTTATTACATAAACATTTTCCAAACGATAACCGCTGAGAGCTATCTTCTCCTTTTTGTCAGAGACAAAGCAGGATTCCTTAGTGAAAATCACTTTGTTATCCATGTCGCAAAGCTGACTGATGCTCAGAAGATTATGCTTCAGCCCTTCAACATATGCGACTCTTCTGAAGGAGGTTGTACCATTTAAAAGTACACCATACCCTCGGGTGTGTCCTTTTCCATTTCCACCGAATGTCACAGAGGGACCCTTCTCTTCCTTGTATTCTGCGAGCAAGTTTTTCTTTCCAGTCATGTGTCTAGAGCATCCGCTATCGAGATACCAGATACCCTTCTTAACCTGCATTTATAAAGGAAGATTAGTTTTGCTTGGGTACCCACTTAACCACGTATACACGTTTGTCAGTGGAAGTAGTTGGAATGGAAGGTTCAGCGGTCTTCGCAGCATTTGAAGATTCAGCTTTGTCTTTCTTCACTTTGGTTAATTTCTTAACCTCAGTGGTAGGAGTCACCTTGACCTGATTTGCACCAGGGTTGGTCTTCTTTGCCTTGGGGGCAATCTTCACCTTAGCTATCTTTTCAGCTTTGGTGGTTGTGGGGCACTTACTAGCAATATGATCGGTAAGTCCACAGTGATAACATTTCCTATAACTAAAAGTAGTTCTAGGACCACTTGTATGCTGAGCTTTTAATTTTGAATTAGAAGTGCCAGCACCAAGTAAACTATTGGCTTTAGAAATGGGACGAACATTCAGTTCTTCAGATTTCTTACCAAGGATATCCACTCTGAGTCTAGGAGTAGATCGCTGAATAGATCCAGAGATCAGCTTTCTAGATCCAGAGGGATAGGTCACTGAGGCTTTAGAAGCATTCAACTTTGGTACTAAGGTACCCTTCTGAGGATTTTGATAAATAACAATTCCTTTACCTTTGTCTTTAGAGACAGAGGTAGGTTTTGAATAAACCATTTTCTCCTTACCTTTTGAGGAGGTAGGAGTTTCCTCAGGGATTGGTGTAATGGACGAGGAGCACTGAGATGATGAAGTGTCAGCGACTGAGGATACGAACGTTCCAAATTTAAGCATTGAACGTTCAGTGGTTGGTTTTGGAGTATCATATTTATAACCCAGACCACGTTTATCACTCAGAGGATCTGAGCCTTAATTATCTCAGTGATCTTTGTTGAAGAATTACACCATCCTTCAACAGTAGCTTGTTCAGCTTTTAATGCAACGATAGCTTCTGCTCGTTCGATTTTGACTAGCTGATTTAAATAGACTTGATCTTTAAAATCATCTTCAATTTTAGAAAGCTTTTCTATTTGAAGGTGGCAGTTTTTAAGCTTTTCAGCGAGATCAAGATTTTGGTTTTCAACCACAGCTTTGCCGTTCATGGCTTCTTATAAACTTCTAGTCAATAGATCGATTTTACGGAGACTATCAGCTTCATCAATATTTGCAATATTGGTAAAGAAAGAAGGTGATACCTGAATGGCAGATGTTGAAGTGGAGGGAATGTCTGAACTTTCTTCCTCTTCTTCAATCTTGGCCATGAGACATTCATTTGCTTCATCATCTTCAGAATCAGATGATGAGACTTCTTCATCAGAAGCAGCCCAATCATAGTCAGCCATCAGGCCTTTTCCTTTCTTCTTAAAGCTTTTCAGCTTTGCATATTTCTCCTTCAGCTTTGAGTATTTGTCATCTTTATTCCTTGGAACAAAGGATTTCTTTATGAAAGCTGAAGGTCTCATGATTTTCTTTGACCTGCACTCGTTAGCGAAATGACCTGTCTTTTCGCAGTTGAAACAAGTAGCAGTAGCCTTATCAACAAAAGCTGATGATTTAGGCTTGTCAGTTATGGAAAGAGGTTTGTTCTTTCTAAACATTTTCTTCTTGGCGAATCTCCTGAACTTTTTAGTTAGGAGAGCCAAGGATTCATCATCATCTGAAAAATCAGAATCTGATGACCTTTCAGAGTTACTCTCTAACTCAGTGATAGTGACCGAAGGTCGCTGAGTAGAAGGTTCCTCTGAGATTAAAGCAACAGGGGTGCTTTTGGAATCTTTTACAAGATTCTTCTTAAGATGGCTAGATTGCTCATGATTCAGCAATGTGCCATATAAGGTAGCAAGGGTCATTGATCTTAGATCCTTTGATAGCTTGAGACACATGGAATAATTGTCCCAGCTTTCAGGTAAACATTTGTTGGAACCCAGATTCACTTAATCAAGATTAACAGTCTATTAGTTGAGTTTAGAGTTTGATGCGGAAGCGTATTAAACTAACAGATATGTTTGATAGATATTAGAACGCACATATATAAAGAAAACAGTAAGGAATAAAAAGGATTTCTTGAACAGTGACTGTTATTCAATATATAATAAGAACACGAAGAACAGATTAATAACTGTTGGTGTGTGTGAGAATATAACGCTCAGATATTTGACAATAAAGCTTGAGAGTATTAGTGATTCCTTGTGTATTCGTCCTTAGGAAGATCTCAACATGAGACTTCCTTTTATACTACTCTTAGAAGACTATGAAGTAGGTCACTGTTCCTTTTACGGCATGAATAGTGAACTGGATGGTGTGAACAGTTGTTTGAGCCATGCGCATTTAATGGAGCAGATGTACTATTGGTAAATGCATTAAATGGCGCAGACGTCTATTTTGTACCATCCCCTATTGAGTCCACTCAGAGCTTGACACGTGTTTTGACAGTACTTTTCCATGCAAGTTGATGAACGTATCCAGTAATATCTTCCAAGTCTTCATAGCAGACCACAGAGGCTCTGTAAGGCATTACAGAGGTTCTATGGTCTGACCTTCTGTGGAGCAGTCCACTTGTTTCCGAGTTGATCTTCTTCTTGCGCACTACAGAGGTTCTGTGATTACCCTTGTAGCTTCTGTGGCTTTCTGGACTTGATCTTCTGGAAGAAGTGGCAGAGCCTCTGTGAGAGGCTTTTCTATACTTAGCCTATTTTTCACTACTTCTAAGTATTTCTATGATTAGGAAGATTGAAGCTAACAATCCCCCCCTAAGTAGTGAAAAATAAAAATTTGACTTTTGAGTTTAGTTAGGCTAAGTTGGATAAGACAGAGGTTAAACAATACCTCGAAATTTCTTTCATTTAGAAATATGCCAGAGACATTTTACATTTGAGTACAATGAAAGATAAACTTTTAACTTTGTTTGCAGAGATTGGAGGTCTGAGAATCAGATTTTGGCATCTTTGAAATCATTGTAGCTTCTGTTGTCTCTTCCAACTTTTCTGATCTCTTTGTAGAATCTGATGCAGAGTTCTCTTAGGCAAATTGTTGCGTCAATCTCTCTTATGATAGTATCTGCAGCATCTTTTTCCATTTTCTTTGAACCTCTGTATTTCACAAGGCTTGCTCTGAACTTGTTCAGAGTATTTGTTGCGTACTTCTGACAGTCCATGCATACAAATAGTTTAGTTTCGCCTTGAGGGTTTTGAAATACTAACCCAAACCGTGGTTCTGTGATGATTGAGTTTGGGTTAGTATAAATATGTTGATAGGCTCTGGTGTTTGCCTCTGTGTTTGCCTCTGTGTTGTAGTTGTCCTTTGTCCATTGCAGAAGGTCAGGTAGATCGTATGGATTGATGTTTCTTAAGTCAGCATCAGCGAAGGTAGATTCTGAATTGTTCTCTCTTCTGACTTTGTAAAGATTGTACCTGACCCTTGGATAGGTTCTTGTGAAGGAGAATCGGCAGAAGATCACCTTTTTGATCTTGTGAATTGAGAAAACATCTCCTTTGGTTCTTGGCTTTGTTCTTGTGAAGATGTTCTCAAATTCTTCTCTGATCCTTGGATCTGTCACATGATCTGTTGGATAGTTTGTCTGAAAGGATTGTTTGTAGAGGTATTTGTATACCACTTCTTCCATTTCTTCATGTGTTGGACCAGGTCGTGGAATTTGTCTTCTAAGACTCTCCATCTGTTGAACAACTTCTGCAGCTCTACCAGTTAAAGGAATTTCTGACAGAGGCTTCAATCCATGTGCCCAGTCAACTTCTTCGGGTTTTGGGGTTTGAAAGGCGTCAAACGCACTCTTCATCAGTTTCTCTGTTGGCTTTGACAATGTTTTCTTCTTCTTAGGCTCTTCTGTCAGTATCCCTTTGCCTTTATCTTTTGTTGTCGTGGCAGAACTTGTTGCTTCTGTGGGATTTGAGGTTTGCACTTCTGTAGGTTTGATGGAGGTTGCCTCTGTGGATTTTGACGATTGTGACTTAGAGGACTTTTGTGGCGATGGTTCTGTTGGCTTGACTTGCTCTGTAACCTCTGTTGGAGGTTGTTTGGTGACTTCTTCTGTGAGCTCAGTTTCTGTTGATGCAGTGTTGTCATTGAATCTTCTTGCCATTCTGAAAGCTAAAGTGAACCTGTGCCTTTCTTCTTCTCTCTTCACCATACGATCACTCATTGTTGTGTGCATCCTTTTCAGAATGTCAGAAGCAGAGGTCGTTGCTCTTTTTGGTTTGGTGGCAATCGACTTTCTTCTGGGTATGGTTTGGGGTGTTTCCACAGAGGTGGGTGTTTTCTCTGTGGTTGGTTCATCTGTTTCTTCCAAAGTAATTACCTCAGGGGTGGTAGTTGCCTCTGAGGTTTGCTTATCTGCTTCTGTAGTGTTGGGTTCTTCAGAGGTTGAATCCACAGAGATGGGTGTATTCTCTGTGGTTCTTTGAGTTTGTTGTTGGGTTTGTTCTTGAGGGGCTTGGCTGATTGGTTCTGCTGCGATTGGTGGAGATTGAATTCCTCTGCTCGTAGCTTTCTCCCTTAAATTCTCCCCCTCATGATCATCTGATGGACCAGGTTGGTCATCATCAGAATCATCCTGACTCTTATCCGAAGTACCCTCTGCTCTGCAAGAAGTGTTGGGCTTCTTTGGCAATTCAGCTCCTGCTGCCTTCAATTTTTCACATATATCATCGCAGAGGCCAATCAATGTCGCAAGCTCTGCTTCTGTTTTGAAACGCATTCTGCCGACACTTTTTCTGAAATCCTTGACATAGTTGGCATTTGCAGTTGTGAAGGAGACAATGACTTCTGTGACCTGGTTAATGACGTTCTGTCCGAGCTCTGTAAGCTGTGCTCTGGTCATATAGTCTTTTGGTTGCATCATTGTTGAGTTGCGTATTGCCTCTGCTTGTACTTGTGATAGGGCATTCTGTAAGTCTGCATGAGTGATGCCCTCTGCTCTGTTGGATTGCGTATTCAATTGTTCAAGGAAATCTTTGACCGAGTCCCTGAACGCAGAAGTTGCAGTTGTTTCGAATTGATGAGCGGCAGAAGTGGTTGTTTCTTTGGCAGTGGTTGTTGCATAAGACTTCATCTCTGAGATGGCGGTTTTCACCTCTGTGGACAGATCGTCCATTTTGGTGTTCAGATTCAAGAGAGCTGTAGATGTTGTCTCTGCAAAGGATTTGAAAGAGCTTTGCAACTCTTTCATTGTTTGGTTCACAGAGGTGACAAGGGTTTGGAACTCATCCCTTGATACTTGTGTTCCTTGTGTAACCTCTGGAGGAACACATTCGTCTCCAGAGTGAGTCCCTGTTCCTGGGACACCTTCGTTCACCCTTGTTTGTACGATGGGGGTGGAAGGATTTCCTTCTGATCCTCGAGAGGAAACCTGAGTTTCGTTCTCTACAGAAGTTCTGTGAAGAACAGAGTCCAAATCCACTCCAGAGGTGGGTATTGGAATGTCCTTCTGTTGACTAGCAGACTTGTCTAGAGTCTCTTCGTCTCTGTGCTCACTACTTCTCTATGAAAGAAGGTTTGGCCCTAATGTGTGTGTGGCAGAGGAAACGAATTCCTCTGTAGGGTGTTCTTGTGTGATCTGGGGCGATTGATCACGAACATTAGGTGAGTCTCTTTGAGGAGACTCCCTAGGAATGGATTCCCCGGTTTCTGTGGGCACAGAGGTTGAAAGAGTAACCTCTGGCTGGATGGGTTGGGTTAGGATCGAGCTGTGCTGCTCTTTTTCAATAACTCCTTCTGCAGCTAGACCTGCGGAGTTAGAAATGTGGGTTGCACTGGGAGTTGGGTTTGGTTGTGTGCCTTCTTCAACTTCGGCATCTTTTCTTGTTTCTTCTTCTGGTTCTGTGGAAGTTCCTTGCTCTGTGCGCAAGGAGTCATACATGTGATGAGATCCGTATAAGCTCATGACATGAGGATGATAGAGACCTTTTCGTATCCAGATAGCCTCTTCTTCATCTGAATCTACCTCTGAGATTTCTATCCCTGTTTCTGTGGTTTCTTCTACAACCGTTGCCTCTGTAACTTCAGTTGTATTCCACTCAGCTTTGGTTTGTTCTGTATCTTCTGAAGCTTGGTTTGGACTTCTTCTGTGGACGTCCAATCCTTGAATGAAAGGGTTTTGTAAAATCACAGGGGTTTCGGCTGGTTGATTTCTGGGTGTTGTGTCATCTTCTTGTAGATGTGTGTCAATGCCAGAAATGAAGAAATCTTGTTCTTCTGGAGTGTGGTGGTCGAGAGGTTGTGCCGTCCACCCTGCTGTATTAAGGGTGTTTGCAATTTCGGGGTTCTGTAGGAAATCATTCAGGTCTCCTTGGTGAGCAAATCTATCTGGAGATTGATAGGGTGATTGATATCCTTCTTCTGTCATTCCTACTTCTGCATCTTCTTCTTCTGCAGTTTCACCCTCTATGATTGCCTCTTCTGCAATGGTAACCAAATTTTTAAGTGATTTACCATGCTTTTTGGTTTTCCTCCTTTTTGGTTTTGGTGCCCCTTCCTCTGTTGATTTGGATCTTTTCTTTTTCTGTTTTGTGAAAAGGGGAGGAGCAGAGGAGCCAATCTCTGTGGCATGGGGAGGTGAAGATCGATCTTCTGTAGTGCTTGTTGAGGTGCCTTCTGCAGTTTTTCTCTTCTTTGCTTTTGGAGTAGATGCAGAGGTTCTTGATGAAGACTTCTTTCCCATAAGTTCTGCACGTTTGGCTATAAAGCTGAGTTGAATAGCCATGTGTTTTGCTAACTTCTGATCCTTTTCTTCTTGAGTGGAAAGAGGTTTTGCTATCATTGTTCCTAGGGGGACACCTAAACGCGGGGGTGTCATAGGACTCGGTTTTGGAGTTCTATGATCGCGTATATACTCTTTCTTAAGGGCTTTGTTCGATGCGTAGTGCAGAAGTTTCTTTGACATAGGTCTGCAGTGTGAGTAGCCATCAGCATGATCAGTGGGGGTATTTTTGTTCATCGGGAACTGTTTGGGAGTTGGCCCTTCCATTGGCCAATTTTGGATTAGCAGCAGAGGTTCGAACAGTACTCCCAATATTCTTTGGAATTGCAGAGGTGGTAGAAAGTTGGGATCGTTCTCTTTGACCCTTTTCGAGTTGTTCTTTATGTCGATGGTGTTTATGATCTCTTGCATCATTATGGTCGCATAATCTAGTGGAAGATCATAGTAAACCCCATACATGATGCTCAAGATTTGATGTGAGCTCTGGTCAATACTCCCTATCTTTCCTGTCAGGCATCTGTTAAGAATAGAGAACAAAGTGTTCCACAGAGGTGGTAATCGGCCTCTGCGGAAGTCATTTCTCTTCCGTAGTTGGGTGTTGTACCCAAGCATTTCCACGAATCGACAGAGCTCTTCGTCTGTTGGTTGCTCTGCATAACTTTTCAATCCCAGAAGACCCCTTGTTGGTAGGTTGAATTCAAGTGAGAACATTGTTCTGTTGAACTTGATTTCAAGATGCTCAGATTTATCAGGTCTTGAAATGTACCCTTTGATAAGAGAATCGTCTGTATCAAATCGGCAGCTTTGCCAAAATTGGTTCAAATAACGGACTGGAATTTTGTTCGGGGTTCTTGATAGTAGAGGGAAGAGGACATGGTTTTCCATGATGTTCAGAAGTATGGCATGGGCTTCGCCGAAAGTAGTGGGTGAGGGGACCAAATAGCAGTTGTTGGATTTGATAGGAAGAGTGGCTTCGAAATGATCCTTAGCTATGAAGTTTTGCAAGTGTGTCGTTGGAGCAAAGTCTGCGGAGTCCCCGGAATCTTGTTGTTCAATATCTCTTGCAAGGCTGGGGTTTTCAGAATGTTCTGAATGAGCAGGGGAGTTTTCCGGTGAGTTCGCCGGAGAGAGTTCAGAGGATGTAGCTCGAGAAGATGAAGCCATTTGATCTTAAGAATAAGATTTTGCAGGGTATCGCCGGAGAAGAAGATGAGAGTTTGTAAAAAGTTTTATGAGAGTGTAAGCTTTGTTTTTATAGGATGGTAAAACGGTAGAATTCGAAAGAGTAAAATATATGGCAATGGATTAAAGTTTGGAATCCGCACTCGAGTTTGAGCGGCGGGTTCAACTTTCCAAATAAAAACGTTCCATGTACGCCCAATGAAAATGGGACACGTAGGCCTTGTCAGAATATGACAGGACGTCGTGCGCGGCCCATTAATGCTAGACGCGTGAGGTTGATTCTAGCCATATGAGTTTCACTCGCAGTAATAGTAACCGTTATTACCACAGACAACAAAATGGCAGAACTTTTGTGTTTTACAGAAGCTCTGTGATTTTGAAAATCTTGAGTTTTAACCTTCTCATATATCTCATTGTTATCATGACTTTGAAGATTCTTCTTTGAACGAAAACGTTTGTAAAGATATTGGAGAGGATTAATAGGATTTTGTCAAGAAATTTTACTCACAGAGGTTTTGTAGCTCTGATGGAACTTGCAGAAGCTCTGTGAGAGCCAGCAGAAGCTCTATGAGAGAAAAAATCTTATAACTTGAATTCTATTAATTTTCTGATCATCCAATTTTTGATCTGTGTTAAGAGATGTTTTTCGCACATTTTTGAAGGTTGGTGTCCGAGAAAACTATTTTGATAAACGTTTTGTTCGAGAAGGTCATGGTGTGTGTTGTCGGTTTTCGAGATAACATTCCAAAAAATCGACAGAGGGTTAATTTGTGATCACAGAGCATATTTCCTGCAGAAGCTCTGTTGAGCTCAGCAGAAGCTCTATGACCTTAAATTTCTCCTATTTCGAATTTTGTTAAACCTTTTGAACTTTTGATTTTTGAAATGTTATTCACAGTATATTTAGGACATATTTGACAATTCTTGTCCTATAAAACTGTTTTCTAAAAACCTTTCGTGCGAAAGACATACCTTTTGGTTCTTCTGTTCTCGGCAGTTTTGTCTTACTTCTGTCGATGGAAAATTATCGACATTCTTCTTCGGCTTTCCTTTGAGAGATTTACCTCTGTAGATCATCTCAGGGCTCCTTTTGCTCCCCCTTGATCTAATCACTTCTGTAGATCAAGAATTTTCCTTTTGCTCCCCCTTGATCTAATCACCTCTGTAGATCAAGAATTTTCCTTTTGCTCCCCCTTGATCTAATCACCTCTGTAGGTCAAGTCTATCAGAGGTTCTGTGAAGGTTGTCAGAGGTTCTGAGCAGATCTTACAGAAGTTCTGTAGTTTCAAGAACTATTGAAGGTTTTAAGAATTTACATATAGAAGTAGAATCTTTCAAAACAATAATTTAAGCAATGTATTTACTTATTATTTACAGAATATAAAACTATACTTACAGAGGATTTTCACACCATGTTAATCATTCCTAACTTACCCACCAAGAAGTTGAATCTTTTCTCGTCTAATGCTTTGGTGAATAAGTCAGCCAGTTGATATTCTGTGGGCACGAAATGCATTTCGATTGTACCGTATTCAACATGATGTTTCAAGAAGTGATACCTTATATCGATATGCTTGGTTTTTGAGTGTTGCACAGGGTTGGCAGAGATAGCAATAGCACTTTTGGAATCACAGAAGATGGGTATTTTGAACAGAATGTGGCCGTAGTCTTTTAGCTGAGTCTTCATCCATAGAACCTGAGAACAACAGCTAGCGGCAGCAACGTATTCAGCTTCTGCAGTGGATGTGGAAACACAATTCTGCTTCTTGGAGGTCCAACAGACTAGTTTACCACCTAGGAATTGACAACTCCCAGAGGTACTCTTTCTGTCGAGCATGCATCCTCCATAGTCTGAATTTGTATAAGCTTTAAGACCAAAACCAGAGTTCTGTGGATACCAGAGACCAAGATTTTTGGTCCCTTTTAGGTATCTAAAGATTCTCTTTACGGCATCATAATGTGATTTCTTTGGATTAGCTTGATAGCGTGCACAGAGACATGTGGCATGCATAATGTCAGGTCTGCTTGCTGTTAAGTATAACAGAGATCCAATCATGCCTCTGTAGAGAGTGCATTCTACAGAGATGCCATCTGAATCTAAGAATAACTTGTTTCCAGTGGCCATTGGAGTTTTCATTGCAGAGGCATCAGAGAAGCTATACTTGGAAAGAATGTCAGAGACATATTTAGCTTGATTTATAAAAATTCCCTCTGATGATTGTTTGACTTGGAGTCAGAGGAAGAAAGTTAATTCTCCCATCATACTCATTTCAAACTCACTCTGCATGAGTTTTTCAAATCTTTTACACTCTTCTGAATTAGTATACCCAAAAATTATGTCATCTACGTATATTTGTACAAGCATTATCTCACTACTTTTGCGTTTATAGAATAAGGTAGTATCTGTTGTACCTCTGTTGTAACCATTGACTAGAAGAAAGGTAGAAAGTCGTTCATACCATGCTCGGGGAGCCTGTTTCAGTCCATATAGAGCTTTTTCAAGGTAGTATACATGCCTTGGAAACTTTGAGCTTTCAAATCCTGGTGGCTGATTAACGTAGACCTCTTCTTGGATTTCACCGTTGAGAAAAGCTTATTTTACGTCCATCTGATAGACTTTAAAACCTCTGTGGGCTGCGAAGGCTAAGAATATTCTTATTGCTTCGAGCCGTGCGACAGGGGCAAAAGTTTCATCGTAGTCTATGCCTTCTTCTTGTCTATATCCCTTTGCTACTAATCTTGCTTTGTTTCTGATGACCACTCCATCTTCATCCTTCTTGTTTCTGTAGAACCATTTAGTCCCAATGGCCTGTTTTCCTCTTGGCAGAGGTACTAGAGTCCATACTCTGTTACGCTCAAATTGCAAAAGTTCTTCTTGCATGGCGTCTACCCAGTTTGGGCCATCTAGGGCTTCAGAAATCTTCTTTGGTTCTATCACACTAATAAAATTTGTAAAGAAACAAAAGTTAGCAGTGGCAGACCTTGTTTTTACCGCGTCAGAAGGTTCTCCGATTATTTGGCTTGGAGGATGGCTTTTTGTCCATTGAGTTGTGCGTGGAAGATGATCATCAATGTCATTCAGACTTTCTTTAGAGACTTCTTGTGTTTCTTCTTGTGTACCCTCTGTTGTTCTTCGTGCCTTGGTAGTTGATTCTACCGTTTGTGGAATGATTGGTATGAGTGGTGGTGGAGTTTGTTCCTCTGAGGACGTATAGTCTTGGTCCTCGATTTCCTCTGTAATTGGTTCTTCTGTGGTTTGTGCAGCTTCTGTGGTCGTTTTCCTTGATGTTTCATCTTCTGCACTTTCTTCTGCTTCGGCTATTGCATCTGTAGTATTTACAGAAGAAGATGAAGCATTATTAGGACCAGTTAGAGACAAACCTGTAGGATTTTGTCCGACAGAGGATGGTTCTTCAGAAACCCTGATTGTTCCAACAAAAGGATCAATGTTTTCGTGGAGCATCTCTAAAAATAGAAGATCCAAGTCTTCTTTTGCTCGTGAGATGACAGAGGATTTCCCTTTAATTCCGAGTTCTGAACTGATTTGTTCAGAAGTCATCTGGAATGAATCATCAAAAGAAACATTGATGCTTTCTACAATCTTGTGAGACTTTGTAAGGAATGTTATGTAAGCTTTGGAAGTGGCAGAGTATCCAATGAATTTGCCTTCATCTGCTTTTACATCAAACTTTCCTCTTGAATCTCTGTCGTTTAAGACAAAGCATTTGCATCCGAATACATGAAAAAATTTGATATTTGGCCGCCTTTTGTTAAGCAATTCGTAAGGCGTCTTGAGGTGTCTTTTCACAATGGTTGATCGATTTTGAGTATAACACGCAGTTGAAATTGCTTCTGCCCAAAAGTTCATTGATAATCCGCATGCTGACATCATAGTTCTTGCGGCTTCCACAAGTGTTCGATTCTTTCTTTCGACAACACCGTTCTGTTGTGGAGAGAGAGCTGCAGAGAAGTTCTGTGATATTCCTTCTTGTGAAAGATAGGCTTCAATGACAGAGTTTTTAAATTCTGTGCCATTGTCACTTCTTAACTTCTGTATTCTGCAATCATAAAGAACTTGGATTCTTTTCATTAGATTTATCAATACATTTGGAACATCTGATTTCTTTCTAACGAATTCAACCCATGTGAAACGTGAATACTCATCAATTAGGACAAGTATGTATTTCTTGCCACCTAGGCTCTGTATTGCAATGGGACCGCAGAGGTCGACATGAAGCATGTACAGAGGCCTGGTGCAAGACACATCTGTTTTGCCTTTGTGGGAAGCTCTTCTGAGTTTTCCCATTTCACAGGCAGAACATAAATGATCCTTATTGAATTTAACATTTGGCAAACCTTTAACTAGATCAAGTTTGACCAGTTTTTCCAATGTGTGAAAATTCAAGTGACAGAACTTGTTGTGCCATAACCAGGCTTCTTCATTTTTGCAGGCAACAAGGCAAACTTTGTCTTTGTTCTTTGAGTTGAAATTCATTATATATAGATCGCCTATTCTTTCAGCTCGCAGAAGTTCCATACTTGTTTCTTCACTTTGTAGAGAGCAGAAGGTTCTTTTGAACAACACATTGAATCCTGTATCACAAAGTTGACTTACACTGAGTAGGTTGTGCTTAAGGCCATCCACATATGCAACTTTGTATACTGAAACGTCTTCTTTCCTTATGACTCCGTAGCCTTTTATGTGTCCTTTCTTGTTGTCTCCAAAAGTCACAAATCCACCATCTTGTGTTTCTTTGTACGTGGATAGTGCACTTCTGTCACCAGTCATGTGCCTTGAGCATCCGGAGTCTAGATACCAGATTGGCACATACTTCTTCTGCAGGACAATCACAGAGATTTAGGTACCCATATCCATATGGGTCCAATATTGTTAGAGTTTTTCAAGTTTGCTTTGGCATTCTTGAAATACATTTTGTTTTCTGCAAAAAAGTCAGATTGTTTCTTTGTGGGATTTGAATTTTTAATTGGCGTAGAGAGTAGACAGTCTTGATTTGAAAAATGATTATTAAGTTTAGACATAAGATCAAAACAACGACAGTATTGAATATGAGATGTAATTTGCTTGAACTTTTCATTGAACTTTTTGAACTCAGCCACAGAGGCATTACATTCTTTCTTTACATTAGATTTCCTATTACTAGAAGATCTATGAATACTCGAATGTTGTTTGCAAAAGCTCTGTTTAGGACCTGCCTTCTGTGGGTTGCTTCTGTGGTGAACTTCCTTTATCACTGTCACAGAAGAAAAAGATTTATTAACCTTGGGTTTTGAAAATCTAGAACTTATAGGATTAATAGAGGTCTTTTGTAACATTTGAAGCTCAGCAGAGGTTTTGATATGTAGATTCAAATTTAGAAAATCTTGGCAGATTGGAATCTCTGTGAGTTTCTCTTTTGGAGAAATAGTTCTGTGAGGAACTTCAGAGGAGTATTTAACTTCCTCAGTTTCATAGAGAGTTATCCCAGATGTAACATCTGTCTCTGAATCGTCAGAAGATGAGTCGTCCTCGTATATAGAGGTTGAGTCAATTCTTTCAATAGAGGTTGAATTTTCCAAACATGCATCATACAAGCTTTCTTCCTCTGTAGAATAGTTTTCATAGATTGTAGAGGTTTCTAATAAGATTTCTTCAGCGAGAGTTTTATCTATAGAAGATGTACAGAATTTTTCTAAAACGCTTGATTTCCATATTTCCAAAATTTCTTTTTCGATTAAATTTTTAAAGTTTTCTTCTGAAAAAATGGGTTTAAACTCAGGAGCTTCTGCTGATAAATTTTTTTCGACGTTTATCAAACAGACAAAAGCAACCTGTGTTTGGGTCTCCGTTTTACCAAACTTGAAGATACCAATCTGATCTTGTGTTTTCAGATATTTCTTTGGTTTGATACCTCTATTGACAGAGGTTGAAGATGATGAGTCTGTGTTTTCAAACCACACGTTAATCATCTTCTTATGTTTCTTCAAATAAGGATCCACAGAGATTTTCGCCCTTTTGCTTACAGAGATTAGATTTGGAAAATCTGGTTTGTTCGTTTTTCCAATTACAAATAAAGAGGACAGAGGTTTGTTTCTTTTGCCTTCAATACCTAGGGTGATATCATCATACCCTATACCTCGTCTCGCTATTTGTGAGTTTACTTTTTCATAAACTTTCTGTGCATCTTTATAGTTTTTAAGTAAAACCTCTCTTCTGAGTAAATCTTGCCATAATACCTCTCTTTCTCTTTGAAAGTATTCTTTAAGAGCTCTTATGTCAGTAGTTTCGCTCCTTGAAACTGAAAGTTCTTTTGTTTTATCTTTTAAAGTCTGGGTTAATTCAGAAATTTGTTTTTTTAAAGGATCTAGAGTTTTGTTCCATTTCTTTTCTATTCTCTCTTTTTCCTCAAAAATCTTTGCTTTTTCTTGAGTGAGAAGCCGTACTTCTCTCTCATTGAAAGTGAGTCTTTTCTGAATACTTTGATTTATCTCTTTCAGTTCAATTAGTTCAATGTTAATTCTAGGTGTATTATCATCTATAGAGGTAATACAAAAGTTTGAATTTGAAGTAGATACCTTAGAGTTAGTGCAGGAGTCGACTTCTGCCATGCCACAGAAGAGGGCATTGGCGGTATGTTCATCGTCAGAAGTAGAGTCTGACTGGAAGTCTTCTGTGTTCTCCTCAGAATGTCCTTTTGCCATTAAGGATTTTTGAGCATAATACTCGGCTTTCTTTTTGTAGAAAGCAGAGTCCCTCTGTGGGCGATTTGATCTGCTTCTGCATTCATTCGCAAAATGGCCTGGTTTGCCGCAGTTAAAACATCCTTGAGGAGTGTTTCCTGTTCGATCATTGGACTTCTGTAGGTCTCCGCCTTTCTCTGATCTACATTCATTTGCATAGTGACCAGGTTTGCCACATTTGTAGCATTCTTGCTGCGTGTGGCTTACCGAGTCATCTGACCTCTGTCGGTCATTTCCTATGTAGTGTCTTTCGCTTGACCTCTGTCGGCCACTCGATTCTTCTTCTCTTCTGTCATCTCTTCTGTTTTCTCTATCATATCTTTCATTTCCGGAACCTCTTCTGTTTCCTCTGAACTCTTTTGTCAATAGAGCTAAAGATTTAGCTAGTGACGCAAGAGTTATTTCTTTTTCTGCTTGCTCTTCTTCTTCACTGTCAATTATCACCATCTTCTTCTTCTTCTCCTTCTTCTTCTCCTCTGTGGCTTTTTCATTTCTTGGTCTCTGTGCATCTTCTTTAGTTTTACTAACCAATGCATATGGTACAATGGTTAGTGTTTTAGCCTGTGCTATCTGAGGTTCTTGTGCGGCTAATGTTCCGTAAAGATCAGAGAGAGTCCAGGTGTCTAGATCCTGATTTGTCTGTAGGGACATAGACAGCTGGAGCCATTCTTCATTTAGACTTTTTAAAAACATGACATTGTTTTCTTAAGAAGTTCTGTCAATGCCTGATTTTCTGCATTTGTTGATTAGAGAGTTGAATCTGTCGTATGTTGTTTGCAGAGATTCTGTTGAAGAGGCTCTGAATGCATGATATTCATTGATGTACTGTGCTCTTCGGTTTTTTTGTGTTTTAGCACCTCCTTCCAACTGTCTTTCCAGTTCTTTCCACAGATCATGCGCTGTTTCACATGAATCCAAGGATTGAAAGAGTTCGTTGGGTATTGCCATAATCAATGTCCTCTTGGTTTTCTGAGCAACTTCATCTTCTGCTTTATCTTCGGTTGACCACTCCCCTTTTGGCTTTGGTTTTTGATGTTCGGGGATTTCGGCAGATTCAGCAGTAGCAGGTATACGAGGTACTACTGTCATGGGAATAGGAGGAGGATTGTACATATATTGTACTTGATTTTTTTCAGTGCCCTCGAAAAAATGGACCATTCTTATTTTCCACTGAGGATACTCATCTCGAAGGAGACTAGGAGGTTTAGTGAGAGAACCAGTAGTAAAGAAATTATTTGTATTTGTCATTTTTGAAGATTTTAGAAAGAAGGTATGACTAAAGAGTTACTTCGATGAACTTGAAGATTTTCTGAGTTTAAGCAGTTTCCAGACACAATAATATCTATCACGAATCTTGATAAGTGGATCACTTGATATTGAAAATCAAGAGAGGCTCTGATACCAATTGTTGGAACCCAGATTCACTTAATCAAGATTAACAGTCTATTAGTTGAGTTTAGAGTTTGATGCGGAAGCGTATTAAACTAACAGATATGTTTGATAGATATTAGAACGCACATATATAAAGAAAACAGTAAGGAATAAAAAGGATTTCTTGAACAGTTACTGTTATTCAATATATAATAAGAACACGAAGAACAGATTAATAACTGTTGGTGTGTGTGAGAATATAACGCTCAGATATTTGACAATAAAGCTTGAGAGTATTAGTGATTCCTTTTGTATTCGTCCTTAGGAAGATCTCAACATGAGACTTCCTTTTATACTACTCTTAGAAGACTATGAAGTAGGTCACTGTTCCTTTTACGGCATGAATAGTGAACTGGATGGTGTGAACAGTTGTTTGAGCCATGCGCATTTAATGGAGCAGATGTACTATTGGTAAATGCATTAAATGGCGCAGACGTCTATTTTGTACCATCCCCTATTGAGTCCACTCAGAGCTTGACACGTGTTTTGACAGTACTTTTCCATGCAAGTTGATGAACGTATCCAGTAATATCTTCCAAGTCTTCATAGTAGACCATAGAGGCTCTGTAAGGCATTACAGAGGTTCTATGGTCTGACCTTCTGTGGAGCAGTCCACTTGTTTCCGAGTTGATCTTCTTCTTGCGCACTACAGAGGTTCTGTGATTACCTCTGTAGCTTCTGTGGCTTTCAGGACTTGATCTTCTGGAAGAAGTGGCAGAGCCTCTGTGAGAGGCTTTTCTATACTTAGCCTATTTTTCACTACTTCTAAGTATTTCTATGATTAGGAAGATTGAAGCTAACAACATTCTAGAAACTTTGTCAGCACTTCAAAGTTAGAATATTCCTTACCAACAGTTTTCAGATCTATAATTAAACAATTAAAACGTTGGTGAACTTCAGAGAGGGTTTCATTCTTACCAGAAATGAAGCTTTCGTATTGTCTTACCAGGTTGATCTTTCTTGAGTCCTGGACTTCAGACGTTCCTTCATACTGAACACATATTGTGTCCCACATGGCTTTTGATGACTTCAGGTTCATGACAGAATGGTAGACTTCGTCAGGAAGGGCCATGGATAGTATGGATCTGGCTTTTGTATCTATAGCCACTTTCTTCTTATCTTCATCGGTCCACTGATGGATTTCTTTAGGAATCAGCCTTTCTGGAATAGCAGGTCTATTTGCAGTGGCTGGAACTAAAGGATCAATTGTTACAGGGATGTGTGGGCCGTTCTCAAGATAGTAAGGTATAGTAGGGTCTACACCTTCTAAGAATAGTGTCATCCTATTTTTCCACAAGTTGAAGTTGTCTCTGGAAAATCTAGGGGGTTTTGCAAGAGAACCATTGTCTATATAATTTGTGTTTGTGTGGGAGGCCATTTTCATATAATAGCAAGGAAGAGAAATATCTTAGATTAGATCTTGTTTATGAGATTAAACAAATCCGCTCTGATACCACTTGTTGGTCCCGAAAGGCCTATACAAGTTTGTAGAAGGGGGTTGAATACAAACACACAGATTTTACTTTTCTAAATTGTTTATTGATAAATCATTAACAATTTACAGCTTGTTGCGGAGACAAGATTAAGGATAAACCTAAATCTAAACAAGTTGGAACACTAAGGTTTCTTGCACTAAGAAAGATAAGGAAATTACTAATAATAACCTATCTTGAAATAAGAGATATGAACTTGTCCAGAGTTAGCAAGTTACTTCAAAAGAAGTGAGTTCATCTCTTTTGTTGGTGCAAGTGTACCACATCTCTATATATTTATATATATTTATTTTGATGATTACAAACACACCGTATTATTGTTTATCTAACAATTTAATCCAAGTGTGCAGTTGTTGAAGAACACGAAGATTTAAACTGAAGGGTTCAAGACGGAAGTGTTTACGTCGTCATCATTGTTTATAACTAATAATGATAAACACCCTAAAATAATATACCACTTGGATATTTCTAAAAAACCATAATTGATTTTAACTAAATAAGTTTTTGTTTTAAGAAGATCCAGCAAGATTTGGTTGCAGTCCTGGAAGGTGTCTTTTCTGACGCCGGTATACCGTGGAGAATACCCGGTATACCGCGGGTACACATTTGGCGGTATACCGCGGGTGTTCAGCCGGTATACCGCGGCAGGTTCCGTGTGCTTCTCTGATTGGTTGATAATACTTTTTCTGACGACGGTATACCGCGAGTCCCAGCCGGTATACCGCGGGTACGTAATTCCAGAAGTCAACTTTGCATGTTGCCGTTGGTGTGTCAGTTACTTTTTCTGACGGCGGTATACCGCGTGCATTTGGCGGTATACCGCGGATGCACAATGCCGTTGGAGCTTCCTGATATATATACATGCATGCTGGAGAAGAGAACAAGTAGACCAGACCACACAGCAACAACAAACAGCAACTCTCAGCTCTCTCATCTATTTATAATATATATTTTATAAAACATTTTTTATAAAATATCCAAGTGTGAGATATTATACAAGAGTGATTACCCATTGTGAGTTATACTCCTCTTGTAAGCATTTGAATAACGGGTGTGTGATCCTGTACATCTCATAGCAGAAGCTTGAGAATCAATTACGTTACCTTTGTACTTGGTTTGTATTCTACCGTAAAGAATACATTTATTTGGATCGTGTCGAGAAGTGTCTCGGCTGCTGGTTTATCACAGTTGGTGGTAAATCAGTAAATCTCCGTGTCAAGTATCTCTAACCTTTATCTCTTTATTTATTCCGCTGTGCATTTTAATTATATCTGTTTATATAATTGTTGTATATTTATTATTTCTATACTCTGATTTATTTATACTGTTTCAGTACTGTATTTATTTATAAAAGAATTTTTGAAAGTAAAAGATTTTAAATACAACCTTTCCCCCCCCCCCTAGGTTGTCCAACATTTGGTATCAGAGCAGGGCTTTCAAAAATTATCTGTTTAAATTTTTAAAGTTATTTCTTTAATTCTTTTAAATGGCTCAACAAACTAATTTTGTGTTTTCAAAACCTCCTTTGATAGATACTGAAAAGTTTGGCATTTGGGCCGAGCTATTTGAATGTCACGTGCGTGGCAAAAATCAAAAAATTTGGGATATTATAGAAAATGGGAATTTTAGACCAACCAAAGTTGAAAATGATCTTATTGTTGATAAACCCATAAAAGATTGGACTCCCGCTGAAGAATCTCATTATTGTTTAAATTTTGAAGCTAAAAATATATTATATGCTGCTTTAACCTCTGATGAAATAGAAAGAGTTTATACTTATAAAACTGCTAATCTAATCTGGCAAAGCTTGAGCGACACTCATCGTGGAAATACTCAAGTTAAAAGCTCTAAAATAAATATTCTTGTTCATGATTATGAATTATTTGAAATGTCAAAAGATGAGTCAATCGACTCAATGTTTAAACGTTTTAACCTCATTATGACTACTTTGAAGGGATTAGGTCGTACTTATCCTAATGAGGATTATGTAAGGAAAATTCTTCGAGCACTTCCTTCGGAGTGGATGGCAAAAATTACATCTTTAGAAGACTCCCGAGATCTCGCAACGATGAAGCTCGATGATCTCATCGGCAATCTTAAAGTGCACGAAATCGCACTAAAAAGAAATCAAGTCCGGGAGCAAGTCAAAAAGAAATCCATCGCTCTCAAAGTCGTTGCCTCAAAAGAAGAGGAAAAGGAAGAGGAGGAAGAAGCTAGCTCATCCGATGACGAACCCGAAAATCTTGACGATTTAGTCAAGTTGGTAAGAAAACTTTCTAAACTTTTATCTAACAAAAAGTTTGCCAAAAATGATAGGTTTCAAGAAAATGGAGACTACCGTCGTGGTGGTAAAAACCAAAGTCGCAACGTCCATAAAAGTGAAGACAAATATGACGAATCTAGCGACGATGAAAAAGCCAATAAAAAGAAAGGCTTTTGCTATGTGTGTGGTGACAAGGATCACTATGCAAGTGTGTGTCCGAAACGAGCAAAACAAATCAACACACCAAAAGCTTTAGTTGGAGGCGCGTTGAGCGCAAGCATAAATGAGGCCAAAAATTTTTGTTTCATGGCCGACCATGATAATGAGGTATCTTCATCATATTCTTCTAAAAATAATTATGATAATAATTATAGTGATAATTATTATAGTGACGATGAAAATAATCTTGACGAATTATATAAATCATTTCATGATATGGCTGCTCTCGCAAATAAATATAAAGATGAAATTTCTAATTTAAAAGAAACCGTATCTGTATATAAAAAGGAAATAGATGACGGTAAACAAAAATCTGCTCATGATTTAGATGTTATCACTAAATTAGAAAATAAATTAAGTGAAAAAGATGTTTGTAAATCTTGTGTTATTTTAAATGATAAAATTGCATGCTTAAGTGAAAATAAAAATGAAAGTGTTGCATGTACAAAATGCGAGTCTCTTGAAAATGAAGTTGCATGTTTAAATGCTAAATGTAAATCGCATGAGAAAAATGACTTATTAGCAAATGCTTTTAATAGTAGCAATGATAAAGTGCTTAAAATGCTAAATATGCCTAATCGTATAAATTGTCGTAAAGGCATTGGTTCCGATACATGTGTTGATAAATGTTCGTGTAAACCCATTAAAAGATTTTTTGCATCTCCTAAAGTTAATACGAGAAAACCCCCATATATGTCAAAAATGAAAAATGTGAATTATGGGAGGAAACCGTATGCTCGTATGTATAATAGTAATTTTTCTAGACCTAATGCGAATATAAATGCTTCATTTTATGTGTATGATAAATACAATCGCAAAATTAAGATGGTTAGAAAATGGATTCCGAAAGGAATGTTTAATGTTGATAATCCGGGTGGAATGCGTTTATGGTTTTAAACCATTTTTATGGTTTTGTATGTTTGTCGTGTTTGTTTTATGTCGACAACATATTTTTTTGCAGTTTATGTTTTATACTAACTGTTAAAAGGACCCATAAGAAAAGGGTACCACGAAATATTTTCTTTGCCTTTTGTAGGTGTTTCCTGGCGAGGATATAATACGTGTTTCCTGGCGAGGATATAATACGTGTTTCCTGGCGAGGATATAATACGTGTTTCCTGGCGAGGATATAATACGTGTTTCCTGACGAGGATACAATACGTGTTTCCTGACGAGGATATAATACGTGTTACCTGCCGAGGTTATAATACGTGGTTACCTGCCGAGGTTATAATACGTGGTTACCTGCCGAGGTTATAATACGTGGTTACCTGACGAGGTCATAATACGTGGTGTTTTTTTTATCACATAAAATTAACCGAAAATTGAAGCCTTAAGATCCGTTTTGGTGCAAGTGTTTCGTATTGGTTTGTATCTCTTTGTCTCTATTGCTTTTTGCATTTTATTTTATCCCTCAAATTTTATAAAATCAAATTGATATCGTTATTAATTTGAGGGGGAGCGTTTTAGCTCTTTTACCCATGAGTTTATGCTACCTCAAATATATGCATATTTTGAGGGGGAGCATCTCTCGAGGGGAAGCATACCGTCTTTCTTGACCCTTTTTGTTTCGACAAACGGGGGAGAGAAACCGCATTTGCTCTTGCTTAGCGGTTGTGTTTGTCATCATCAAAAAGGGGGAGATTGTTGGTGCAAGTGTACCACATCTCTATATATTTATATATATTTATTTTGATGATTACAAACACACCGTATTATTGTTTATCTAACAATTTAATCCAAGTGTGCAGTTGTTGAAGAACACGAAGATTTAAACTGAAGGGTTCAAGACGGAAGTGTTTACGTCGTCATCATTGTTTATAACTAATAATGATAAACACCCTAAAATAATATACCACTTGGATATTTCTAAAAAACCATAATTGATTTTAACTAAATAAGTTTTTGTTTTAAGAAGATCCAGCAAGATTTGGTTGCAGTCCTGGAAGGTGTCTTTTCTGACGCCGGTATACCGTGGAGAATACCCGGTATACCGCGGGTACACATTTGGCGGTATACCGCGGGTGTTCAGCCGGTATACCGCAGCAGGTTCCGTGTGCTTCTCTGATTGGTTGATAATACTTTTTCTGACGGCGGTATACCGCGAGTCCCAGCCGGTATACCGCGGGTACGTAATTCCAGAAGTCAACTTTGCATGTTGCCGTTGGTGTGTCAGTTACTTTTTCTGACGGCGGTATACCGCGTGCATTTGGCGGTATACCGCGGATGCACAATGCCGTTGGAGCTTCCTGATATATATACATGCATGCTGGAGAAGAGAACAAGTAGACCAGACCACACAGCAACAACAAACAGCAACTCTCAGCTCTCTCATCTATTTATAATATATATTTTATAAAACATTTTTTATAAAATATCCAAGTGTGAGATATTATACAAGAGTGATTACCCATTGTGAGTTATACTCCTCTTGTAAGCATTTGAATAACGGGTGTGTGATCCTGTACATCTCATAGCAGAAGCTTGAGAATCAATTACGTTACCTTTGTACTTGGTTTGTATTCTACCGTAAAGAATACATTTATTTGGATCGTGTCGAGAAGTGTCTCGGCTGCTGGTTTATCACAGTTGGTGGTAAATCAGTAAATCTCCGTGTCAAGTATCTCTAACCTTTATCTCTTTATTTATTCCGCTGTGCATTTTAATTATATCTGTTTATATAATTGTTGTATATTTATTATTTCTATACTCTGATTTATTTATACTGTTTCAGTACTGTATTTATTTATAAAAGAATTTTTGAAAGTAAAAGATTTTAAATACAACCTTTCCCCCCCCCCCTAGGTTGTCCAACATCTTTATATACTGCATGCATTTAATGCAAGTCAGTATATACTTTACACGTGTCATCAGCTGGTTGGTTGCATGTCATTGACCTTGGTTGACAACCTTAGTAGCCGTAAGGATGAACAGTGTAGTATCAGAGTTGTTGTACGATTTCAGATATTCGGAGGTTCTTTTCTGACATTTCGTACGGAGGCGTGCAAGGGTGGTTAAGACAAAAGTACTTTGTACGGAGGACTTCATGATCAGCTTTCGTTGATTCAGCGATTATCATTTACTATTCAGCAGATGATAAAGTTCAGCGATAGCTGAAGTCTTGTACTTGATACTTCACGTTGAGTGGACAAATCTGAGTCTTCGCTGATCCGCATCAGTTTATTAGGAGACTTGTCGCTGGTTCTTGAGCTTGATCTTCGACTTCAGCATAGAACCTTTGTTGACGTGAAACTTGTCTTCAGGGATCATAAGTAAACATCTAACTTATCAGCGATCATCATAATGACTGAACAGACTCAGCACATTAATGGTGAACAGTGTTCGCTGAATGTTTAATCTAAAAAGCGAGAGTTCCTATCAGCGGTACTGTAAGATCTTAGTACTTATCAGCGATAGTGAAACTCTGATACGTATTGTTTACTTACAGTTTTCACTAAGTATATAAGAGAGGGTCATTATCAAATCACAGAGGGTTTGGATCAACAAAAATATATTGTACCTGACAAACTGGCTTTCTTTGAAGGATAGTCAGATTGCCTTCTGCAGCGAGGCCTTTATTTTTGCCTTTGTCTGCTTCAGTCGCTGCAGGCTTTTTCGTGGTCCCCTCCCCTAAAGTGTCTTTGAAGACTATCCCTTTGAGGGCAGGGGTCCTTATGGGTTGAAAGGAGAAGTCGACATCATCATCATCATCATTTTTAGGTGATGTTGATGGTTCGTCGTCATGAAGATCAAGGTCTTCTTCTTCATCTTCTTCTTCTTCAGCTTCTTCCTCGTCATCAACAGACGGTTCTAGGACTTCAACATCAGCGTCCTCATCGAGTTTCTCCCCCTCAGAATCAGAGGGAGGTTTCTCGGTGCCCTCAGGGTGTTCAACTCCCTGAGGTTTATCAGCGACAGTAGAAATAATACCCTCCCCTTAGAGTTATGGGGAAGGTCTTCTTGAGTCTTCTTAATACCCTCCCCCTCAGAGTTATGGGGAAGGTCTTCTTGAGTCTTCTTCTCCCCCTCTTCCACATGACGGGTAGGGGAGGAAATAGCAGTAGCAGCAACATCATCAGCATGCTTTGGGTCAGTGATCCCAACGCAAGTTTCTACCCTTGCTATTCTGTCTTCCATGCCATAAATAGCATGGTTGATTCTTTCAAGGGTTTCCCGATCTACCTGAGTAAAGTGTGAGGGAGGACATGTTGGGGCGTCCAGGCGATCGAGGATTCGTTGCAGGAGATTCTTCATAGTGCTTACCTCTGACTTCATAGTAGATACCTCTCCCTGAAGATTTCCAACCTCTGTCGACAACGATGTGACTTCGTTCGACAGGGTGGTGAAATTGGTGGGGAGGGTGCTGTTTGTAGAGTTCAGAGTGTTGATGGAGGTGGAGTTGTCAGCAAGAGTCTCAGCAACTTTTGAAAGACTCCCTTCTATCTTTTCCAGATCAGCACTGGAAGCTTTGTCTTTCACCTCGGTGGTGAGTGTCTTGAGAGCCTCTCCAAAGTTTGTAACCACTGAAGATTTTGATGAGAGAGTGGTGGTGAGATATTCCACCTTTGTAGTCAAATCCTTTAGGGAGTTGTCGATATCTCCCAAATTAGGACCTGTGGGGTGGTTGACGAAGTCATCGAAGCTTCGATAACCTGTATATGTTTCCATGTCGTCTTCCAGAGAGCCTTGACGCATAGAGGTGCCCGCATGTCCTGTGTTTTGATCCATCATCCGCTGTAGGGCTTCAACAGATGTATCACTCAGAACGATGTTTGTTGTAGACAGGGGGAATAGAGGTGGAGTGACCAAAGAAATAGTGGGAGGAATGAAGGTTGAGAAGAGGGATTTGGAAGCAGGTTCAGCGTTGGAATCGCTGAGGAATACTTCCGCAGTACTTGTTGGTACTGAGGGAGGGAGGTTCTGTTCCAAGACAACCTCAGCGTTTAGAGACGCTGAAGCTGGTATTGAAGGGGTGGATTCAGCAGGTGTGGCAGAGCGTACCACAGAACTTTCCAGCGGATCTTGTGGAGATAGAGTCGTGGAGTCTTCAGCCTGGGTAGAATTAGAGGGTTGCTCCTTGGAGGACTTCTTGGGCTTAGGAGCGCCAAGTGCGGTGCCAGAAGGATTTCTTTTCCTAGATGGAGTGGAAGTTGCAGCCGAGGTATCAGCGGTTGGGATTACCGTTGCCGATGTGGTAGCTGTAGAAGTAGAAGAAGTAGGAGGTCTGAGAAGAGATACGAGAGTCGAGAGACGTACCTCGTTTGGCATGGGAGTGTAGTCGAGAACCTTAGTGCCAACCTGTGAGAGTTTCAGGTCACCCACCTTCGGGTATTTGTCCCCGAGCCCTTGTAGGAAGAGTGCGCTGACAAACCGGGGATATGGAACAGTCTTTGGCCTATTTGTTTCGTCGACTCTGAGCATCATGTCATTGAAGATGATTTTGGCCCAATCGATGTGAAGGCCCATCAGCAGTGCATACCCCATAGCCTGTTGGGGTTTGGAGGCTTGGTCAGTTGAACCAACCTTAGCTGTCATGCAACTGATCAGATGTGCGAAGATGAAGTTCATCGCGCTGGGCATTTTGGATTTCTGGATGGAGGTCAGCTTCTTCTCAGGGTGTTTGTCTCTCCCTGTTTCCCATACATACTGCATTACATCAAAGAATGCAATGAGTGCTTTTCTATCAGCTGGGTTCTTAGGATTTGGTAGAGGAACGAAACGTTTTTCTTTTGAACTACTGGGGAGGTTTAGGGCAGCCCTGATAGAGCCGGGAGTAATCTTAGAGCTACCATGTTCGGTGTCGAAGAGGATGACATCGATTTTGTTTTTGGGGTCTTTGATTGAGGTTATCTGAGCTCTTCTGGCAGTATACCAGAACTGAGCGAGTAGGTTCCTGTGAGCAGGACGATTGATGGTCAGGGCTGTCGATAGTGGACATGTCTAAATAAAATTTACAGCGTCGTTTAGATGTGTGATCTGCTTCCTTGGAGGAAAGTTGAAGAGCGCATAGGGATTGTTTCCTTAAAAATTAACTTGCTCTATTTTGAAGTTGACATGAGTATCCTTGATGAGTTCAATACTTTCAGAGGTAGTAGGAGATTGAGCAGTGGTAGCTTCAGTAGATGCCAATTCTGTTCATACATGATAAACATGAAAAAGATGAAGAGAAGTTCTTAAAATGGATATAATTTCCAAAATAAGGGTTTTAGGGTTTTGCACATTCCATTTTGAGAAAGAAATGGAGATTAGGGTTTTTCTAGTTTTGAACAAAATACAAAACATAGTGAATGTTCTTGTTTTCCAGTTTCCTTTTAAGGAAGGGATTCTGGAAAAACATATGAAATGTCAAGTTTAAGATTTTTATTTTAAACTTGAAGAACAATCTGAGAACCAGATTGCATTCATAAAATCATGAAGAGAAAATGATTTCATTTTTAAGAAGGTTCTTTTGTTTGATATTTTAAAAACAAGAATAAGATCAAAAACAAGTTTATGTAAAGGAAAATAACAGAAATATTAACCTTTAGCGTTGAAGAAGATGGAGATGAACAGTTTATGGGAGATTAGTTTAAATGCAACAATTGTTGTTGCTCGAGAGAGATGATGTTCGCGTAAAAGGTAAAAATATAAACTCAAGAGGTTTATATAGTGAGAGTAGAGAGAGAAAAACTATGAGCATGAAGGTTTTTTATGATGACACGGATACGTCCCTTGAATTTGATTGGACAAGGTAAACGAAACGGGCGAACGTGTCAGAGAAAAAGCGTGCCATGGTCTATCTGTTGTAATGATGTCACAAACGTCCTTTCACATTTTTAGGATGTCTCTGAGTGTTTTAGAAAAACTCAGGGATATTTTGAAAACATGAAGCACTGATTAGAAATATCAGTGTGATTTAAGAAATTTCAAAATATCACTGAAAGGAAGAGATATTCAGCGATGCAATTTGTTTTGAAATCTTGTATTCATAGGCGAACGTCAGCGAGTAAGAGAGAACATACCTTGATGTCAGTGAATCAATTTTGTTCAGAGAGTAGGTGATGAATAGGATTATACAAGTTTATTTTATCCCTGATCAAATGTGAACCGCTGAAGATTTTACTCTTCTAGGTTAAGCATTCCAAGCTCGCTGATGAGAAAGTTGAATCTTGTCTCATCAAGAGGTTTGGTAAACTGATCATCTAACTGAAAGTCAGTTGGAATAAAATGAAGTTCTATATCTCCATTCATCACATGATCTCTGATAAAATGATACCTGATTTCGATGTGTTTGATCTTTGAGTGTAGCACTGGATTGTTGGCTATAGCGATGGCACTAGTGCTATTGCAATAGATTGGAATTTTCGAGAGCTGAAGGTCATAGTCCAGTAGTTGATTTCTTATCCACAAGACCTGAGAACAACAGCTTCCAGCGGCTACGTACTCAGCTTTAGTGGTTGAGGTGGACACTGAGTTTTGCTTTTTACTTGTCCAACTCACCAGCTTTCCACCCAGGAGCTGACAGCCTCCTGTGGTGCTTTTCCTATCCAATTTTCATCCTCCAAAATCACTATCTGAATAGGCGATTAGATCAAACCCTGAGTCTTTGGGATACCAAAGACCTAGGTTGGGAGTACCTTTAAGGTAACGAAAGATTTTCTTTACAGCGATCAAATGAGATTCCTTAGGTTCAGCTTGATATCGTGCACACAAACAGGTTGCGTACATGATATCAGGACGGCTAGCTGTAAGATACAGAAGAGGGCCGATCATCCCACGGTAGGCTATGACATTAACAGGTTTTCCTGAAGGATCCTTGTTTAGTGTCAGCGGCGGTGCCATAGGGGTTTTCATAGCTGAGCTCTGAGATAAATCAAACTTTTTCAGCATATCTTTAACATACTTTCCTTGGTGAATGAAAGTTCCTTTTTCATTCTGCTTGATTTGAAGACCAAGGAAATAAGTTTGCTCACCCATCATACTCATTTTATATTCAGCTTTCATTCTATCAGCGAAACGAGTACATAGGTAAGGGTTAGTGGAACCAAATATAATATCATCAACATATATTTGAACAAGAATAATATGACCTTTTACTTTCCTGAAAAGTAGAGTTTTATTGATTTTACCTCGCTCAAAATTTTCAAAATGGAGATAAGTAGAGAGAGTGTCGTACCATGCACGAGGAGCTTGCTTTAAGCCATAAAGTGCCTTATCCAGTTTATAAACATAATCATGGAGGTTGTTCTACGTAGACTTCTTCATTCAGCTTTCCATTGAGGAACGCTGATTTTACATCCATCTGATAAACCTTGAAGTCCCTGTGTACAACTTAAGCTAAGAATAGACGAATGGCTTCTAGTCTTGCCATTGGGGCAAATGTTTCTTCGTAATCTATACCTTTCTCTTGTCTGTACCCCTGAGCAACAAGACGAGCCTTGTTGCGGGATACAGTTCCATGTTCATCCAACATGTTTCGATAGACCCATTTAGTGCCTATCACTGACTTGTCAGATGGCCTGGGAACGAGCTTCCAAACTTTGTTTCTTTCGAATTCTGTCGGGTCTTCTTGCATAGCGCTGACCCAGTTTGGATCTCTGAGGGCATCATCTGTTTTTTGGGTCAATCAAAGAAAAAAGTTATCAAATAAACAAATATTACCTGCAGTTTAGACCAAAAACCGGAAATTGCACATTTTAGACTTGTAGTTGTAATTTCGGGTTGGGGCTACGTATTAACCCTTTATAACACTTCTTTAGGCGGAAAGAAGTGAATTGAAGTGGATGGGTTCTTGTTGCTGTTCGTGGAGTTTGGTACGACTTTTCGAGGTGAGTTCACTCACTGCGTAGGATAGGGATTATGTTGGTTCCCGTTTTGTTTAAACAAGATTATCAGATCTATTAGTTCAAGTTTGAGTTTGATGCGGAAGCGTATTTGAAGAACTAACAGTTATGTTTGATAGATTTAGAACACAAAATAAATAGACAGTGAACAGGAAATAATATCTCAAAGTTTACTGAATATATATATTAAGAACAGATTCAAGAACAGTGAGTAAGCAAAGCTTTAAAACAGATATGACTCTCAAAGTGTTTTAAGCTTTGTGTTCTTGTGATGTTTTTCTCTCTTGATTTCTTGTTTCGATTGTTCGATCGATAGGAAGAACTCAACATGAGTCTTCCTTATATACTACTCTAAGGGGATCATAAAGCATAAGGTACTATTCAGAACGGACGGTATGAATAGTTGGATGGATGGCATGAACAGTTGGACGTGCTGTATTGCATTTAATGCAGCAGACGTCTATTATGTACTAAGCCCTACTGAATCCAATCAGAGTTTGACATGTGGAAGTTGGACAGGGCATGCTATCATGCAAGTTGATAAACAGGTCCAGTAGCAGTAGAAAGATATTATAAATATCTTTGAAGTCTTTGAAGAGGATCACATAGGCTCTGTAAAGTATTACAGAGGTTCTGTGGTCTGGTCCTTTGTAGAGCAGTCTTCCCCGGATTCCGAGTCATTTGTCTTCTTTGCGCGTATGACAGAGCTTCTGTAAGACGCCTCTTTAGCTTCTGTAGCTTCTTGACCTTGATCTCTCGGTAAGTTCGGCGGAGCCTCTGTAAGAGGCTTTCTTCACTTAGCCTATTTTTCACTACTTCTAATTACTTCTATGATTAGGAAGATTGAAGCTAACAATCTCCCCCTAAGTAGTGAAAAATAAAAAATTGAACTTGAGTTTAGTTAGGCTAAGTTAGATAAGACAGAGGTTAAACAAAACCTCGAAAGATCTTTCATTCAAAAATATGCCAGAGGCATTTTACATTTGAGTACAATGAAACATAAACTTTGACTTGATTTGCAGAGATTTGAGGTTTGAGAATCAGATTTTGGCATCATTGAAATCGTTGTAGCTTCTGTTGTCTCTTCCGATTCTTCTAATCTCTTTGTAGAAACCGATGCAGAGTTCTCTTAGGCGGATTGTGGCATCAATCTCTCTGATGAAAGTATCTGTAGCATCTCTATCCATTTTCTCTGTACCTATGTATTTTACAAGGCTTGCTCTGAACTTGTTCAAAGTACTAGTTGCGTACTTCTGACAGTCCATGCATACAAACAGTTTGACTTCGCCTTGTGGGTTTTGAAATACTAACCCGAATCTTGGTTCTGTAATGATAGAGTTGGGCACGGCGTCGGGTGGGCAGCGATCTTCTGGTGGTCGTAAATTCAGATGTTTGAGACCAAGATCCTTTCCCAGTTGAAAATCTATCATATCGTAGATCAGAAGCTTTTCCCTCATTGCTTTTCTTAACACTTGATAGGCTCTGGTGTTTGCCTCTGTGTTGTAGTTGTCCTTTGTCCAATGCAGAAGGTCAGGTAGATCATAAGGATTGATATTTCTTAGGACAGCATCAGCGAAGGTGGTTTCTGAATTGTCTTCTCTTCTGACTTTGTAAAGATTGTACCTGGCCCTTGGATAGGTTCTTGAAAAGGAGAACTTGCAGAAGATTACCTTTTTGATCTTGTGGATTGAGAAGACATCTGCTTTGGTTCTTGGCTTTGTCCTTGTGAAGATGTTCTCAAATTCTTCTCTGATCCTTGAATCTGTCACATGATCTGTTGGATGATTGGTCTGAAAGGTTTGTTTATAGAGGTATTTGTATACCACTTCTTCCATCTCTTCATGTGTTGGACCAGGTTGTGGTACTTGTCTTCTGAGACTCTCCATCTTTTGAACAACTTCTGCAGCTCTGCCAGTTAGAGGAATGTCTGTCTGAGGCTTTAATCCATATGCCCAGTCCTCTTCTTCAGGCTTTGGAGTTTGAAAGGCATCAAAAGCGCTTTTCATCAATTTTTCTGTAGTCTTGGGCAATGATTTCTTTTTCTTGGGCACTTCTGTCAGTATTGCTTTGCCCTTGTCTTTGGCTTTTAGAGGTGCAGAACCTGTTTCTTCTGTAGGTTTGGAGGTTGGTGCTTCTGTTGGCTTGATGGTTGCCTCTGTAGTTTTTGACACTTGTGTTTTAGAGGACTTTTGTGGCGATGGTTCTGTTGGCTTGGGTTGCTCTGTAACATCTGTTGGAGGTTCTTTGGTGATTTCTTCTGTGAGCTCTGTTTCTGTTGATGAAGATTTGACATCGAATCTTCTTGTCATTTTGAAAGCTAATGTGAACCTGTGCCTTTCTTCTTCTCTCTGCGCCATTCGTTCAGTCATTTTATTGTGCATCTTTCTCAGAATATCGGAAGCAGAGGTCGTTGCTCTTTTTGGTTTGGTGGCAATCGACTTTCTTCTTGGTATAGTTTGGGGTTTTTCTGTTGATTTTGTTGAAGGACTTTCTTCCAAAATGTACCACAGGGGTGGTTGTTGCCTCTGTGGTTTGCTGATCAGCTTCTGGAATATTGGTTTCTTCAGGACTTGATTCCACAGAGATGGGTGTTGTCTCTGTGGTCTGTTGATTTTGTTGTTGATCTTGAGTTTGTTCTGGAGGGGCTTGACTGATTGGTTCTGCTGCGATTGGTGGAGCTTGTAATCCTCTGGTCGTAGATTTCTCCCTTATATTCTCCCCCTCAGGATGATCTGATGGACCAGGATGGTCATCATCAGAATCATCCTGACTTTTATCAGAAGTACCCTCTGCTCTGCAGGAAGCTTTGGGTTTCTTTGGTAGTTCTGCTCTTGCGGCCATCAACTTCGCACATACATCATCACAGAGGCCGAATAGAGTTGCACGCTCTGCTTCTGTGTTGAAGCACATTTTGCCGACACTCTTTATGAAATCTTTGACGTAATTGGCATTTGCAGTAGTGAAGGAGACAATGACTTCTGTGACCTGGTTTATGACATTTTGGCCGAGCTCTGTTAGCTGTGCTCTGGTCATGTAGTCTTTTGGCTGCATCATTGTAGTGTTGCGCATTGCCTCTTCTTGAACGTTTTGCAGAGCCTTCTGTAGTTCTGCAGGTGTGATGCTCTGTGATTTGTTGGATTGCTTGTTCATTTGTTCAAGGAAATGTTTGACTGATTCCTTGAACGCAGAAGTTGCGGCTATCCCGAAATCTTTAGCAGCAGAAGTGGCTGTAGTTGTGGCAGTTGTTTGCGCAGAAGACTTCATCTCTGTGATGGCTGTTTTCACCTCTGTGGACAGATTGTTCATTTTGGTGTTCAGATTTAGTAAGGTCGTCGATGTTGTCTCTGCAAAAGATGTGAAAGAGCTTTGCAACTCTTTCATGGTTTGGTTCACAGAGGTGACAAGGGTTTGGAACTCATCCCTTGATACTTGTGTCCCTGGTGTAACCTCTGGAGGAACACATTCGTCTCCAGAGTGAGTCCCTGCTCCTGGGACACCTTCGTTCACCCTTGTTTGTATGTTGGGGGTGGAAGTATTTCCATCTGATCTTTGAGCAGAAGCATCTAGTGCTTCAGACTCTACAGAAGTTCTATGAATGACATTGTCTAGATCCACTTCCGAGGTGGGTACTAGATTATCCTTCTGTTGACTCGGAGACTTGTCTAGAGTCTCTTCGTCGTTGTGCTCACTACTTCTCTCTGAAAGAAGGGTTGGCCCTATTTTGTGCGTGGCAGAGGAAACAAATTCCTCTGTAGGGTGTTCTAGTGTGATCTGGGGCGATTGACCACGAACTATAGGTGAGTCTCTTTGAGGAGACTCCCTAGGAATGGATTCACCGGTTTCTGTGGGCGCAGAAGTCGAAAGAGTGACTTCTGGCTGGTTGGGTTGGGTTTGGATCGAGCTGTGCTGCTCTTTTTCAATAACTCCTTCTGTAGCTAGATCTGCGGACTTAGATGTGTGGGTTGCACTGGGAGTTGGTTTTGGTTGTGTGCCTCTATTAATCCAGGCATCTTTTCTTATTTCCTCCTCTGTTAAGCATCCAAGCACTACATCATTTTCTATCATTTCAGCTTCTGTAGCTATCTGATGGCTTGGTGCTTCTTCCCTAGCTTCTGTTGAAGTTCCTTGCTCTTTGCCTAAGAAGTCATACATTTGATGAGATCCGTATAATCTCATGACATGTGGATGATAGAGACCTTTTCGTATCCAGACAGCTTCTTCTTCATCTGAATCTACCTCTGAGACCTCTACTCTTGTCTCCCATTTTTTAAATCCCTCTTCTTGTACAACTTCTGCCTCTTTTCCTTTCCCTAGAGCCTCTGTTATTTCATCTCTATTCCACTCAGCTTCTGTTTGTTCTATTTCTTCTGAAGCTGGGCTTGGACTCCTTCTGTGGACGTCCAATCCTTGTTGAATGAAGGGGTTTTGTAGAATAACAGGTGTCTCGGCTGATTGATCTCTGGGTGTTTGATCATTTTCTTGCAGATGTGTGTCAATGCCAGAAATAGAGAAGTATTGTTCTTCTGGGGAGTGGTGGTCGAGAGGTTGTGCCGTCCACCCTGCTGTATTTAAAGTGTTGGCAATGTCAGGGTTCTGTAGGAAATCGTTTAGGTTTCCTTGGTGAGCAAATCGATCTGGGGATTGATGGGGCGATTGATATCCCTCTTCTGTCATTTCTATTTCTGCATCTTCTTCTTCTGCAGTTCTTTCTTCTGCGATTGCTTCCTCTTCTATGGTAACCAATTTCTCAAGTGATTTACCATGCTTCCTTTTGTTTTTCCTCCTCTTAGGTTTTGGTGCCCCTTCCTCTGTGGTTTTCGATTTTCTTTTCTTTTCTTCTTCAGTTTTGGAGAGGAGGGAGGAGCAGAGGAGCCAATTTTTGTGGCATGAGGAGGTGAAAGTTGATCTTCTGCAGCGCTTGTAGAGGTGCCTTCTGCAGTTTTCCTCCATTTTGATTTTGGAGTAGAGGCAGAAGATTTCGAAGAGGACTTCTTTCCCATGAGCTCTGCACGTTTGGCTATGAAGCTAAGTTGAATAGGCATGTGTTTTGCTAATTTGTTATCTTTTTCTTCTTGAGTGGAAAGAGGTTCTGCAATCATTGTTCCTAGGGGGACACCTAAACGCGGGGGTGTCATAGGACTCGGTTTAGGAGTTCTATGATCGCGTATATACTCTTTCTTAAGGGTTTTATTCGAGGCATACTTCAGAAGTTTCTTTGCAAAGGTCTGCAGTGCGTGTAACCATCTACATGATCAGTGGGGGTATTTTTGTTCATTGGGAACTGTTTGGGAATTGGCCCTTCCATTGGCCATTTCTGTATCAGCAACAGAGGTTCGAACAAAACTCCCAGTATTCTTTGGAATTGCAGAGGTGGTAGAAACTTAGGATCGTTCTCTTTGACCCTTCTGGCGTTGTTCTTTCTGTCGATGGTGTTGATGATCTCTTGCATCATTATGGTCGCGTAATCCAGTGGGAGATCATAGTAAACCCCATACATGATGGTTAATATCTGATGTGAGCTCTGGTCAATACTTCCTATCTTCTCTGTCAGGCATCTGTTAAGAATTGAGAACAAGGTGTTCCACAGAGGTGGTAATCTGCCTCTGCGGAAGTCATTTCTCTTCCTCAGTGGGGTGTTGTACCCAAGCATTTCTAGGAAACGACAGATCTCGTCGTCTGTTGGTTGCTCTGCATACTTCTTCAATCCAAGAAGACCCCTTGTTGGTAGGTTGAATTCAAGTGAGAACATTGTTCTATTGAACTTGATTTCCAGATATTCAGATTTGTCAGGTCTTGAAATGTACCCTTTGATAAGAGAATCATCTTTATCAAATCGGCAACTTTGCCAAAACTGGTTCAAATATCTAACTGGAATTTTCTTTGGGGTTCTTGAGAGTAAAGGGAAGAGGATATGATTTTCCATTATGTTTAGAAGAATGGCATGGGCTTTGCCGAAAGCAGTGGGTGAGGGGACCAAATAGCAATTGTTGGATTTGATTGGTAGTACCTTTTCGAAATGATCCTTTGCTATGAAGTTTTGAAGATGTGTGGTCGGAGCAAAGTCTGCTGAATCGCCGGAATCTTCTAGTTCAATATTTTGGGCAGGGTTGGGGTTTTCTGAATGTTCAGAATGAGCAGGTGAATGTTCAGGTGAGTTCGTCGGAGAGTGTGCAGGGGAGATAGCTTGAGAAAATGAAGCCATGTGGTAATGAGAATAAGATTCTTGCAGGTTTTTGTAGGGTTTCGCCGGAGAGGAATGAGAGTTTGTAAAAAGTTTATGAGAGGGTAAGCTTGGTTTTTATAGGAGGGTAAAACAGTAGAATTCGAGAGAGTAAAATATATGGCAATGGATTAAAATTTGGAATCCGTACTCAAGTTAGAACGGCGGGTTCAGCTTTCCATAAAAAACGTTCCATGTACGCCCAATGAAAATGGGACACGTAGGCCATGTCAGAAGATGACAGAATGTCGTGCCTGGCCCATTAATGCTAGGCGTGTGGGGTTGTTCTTAGCCACATGTGATTCACTCTCAGTAAAAGTAACCGTTATTACTACAGAAATGCCCAAGTAACAGATTGACAGAACTTCTGTAGATTACAGAAGCTCCGTGATCTTGAAAACCTTTGATTTTTATCCCTTTCTCATATATCTCATTGTTATCATGACTTCTGTGGGGTTCTTCTTTAACCAAAACGTTTGTAAAGGCATTGGAGAGGATCAATAGGATTTTTAGTTAAGAGTTTTTACTCGCAGAGGTTTTGTGGCTCTGTTGGAACTTGCAGAAGCTCTGTGAGGGCCAGCAGAAGCTCTATGAGGGAAAAAAATCTCATAACAAAAATCCTATTAAATTTTCTGATCATCCAATTTTTGATCTGTTTTAAGAGATGTTTTTCGGACATATTTGAAAGTTGGTGTCCGAGAAAACTGTTATGAAAAAAGTTTTGTTCATGAAGGTCATGGTGTATTTATTCGGTTTCCGAGATAACATTCCAAAAGATCGATAGAGGGTTAATTTGTGATCACAGAGCATATTTCTGGCAGAACCTCTGTTGAGCTCAGCAGAAGCTCTATGATCTTAAATTTCTCCTAATTCGAATTTTATGAAACTTTTTGAGCTTTTGATTTTTGAAATGTTATTCTCAGTATTTTTAGGACATATTTGACAATTTGTGTCCTAGAAAACTGTTTTCAAAAACCCTTTATGCGAGAGTCATACCTTTTGGTTCTTCTTTTCTCGGCAGTGATGTTTGACTTCTGTCGATATAGATTCATCGACATTCTTCTTTGGCTTTCCTTGAAAGTTTTACCTCTGTAGATCATTTCAGGGTCCCTTTTTGCTCCCCCTTGATCTAATCACCTCTGTAGATCAAGTAATTTCCTTTTGCTCCCCCTTGACCTATGCTTGGATCAAAGAATGATAAGTTTTGCATAGAACATAGGTCATGTTTTCCAGAGGTTCTGTAGGGGTCGTCAAAGGTTCTGAGTAGACCCACAGAAGCTCTGAGATTTCAAGAACTATTTGAGATTGAGAATTTACATACAGAAATAAATCAATCAAAGCAATAAGTAAAGCAATAGAAATATATACATATTTACAGAAGATAAAGCTATACATACAGAGGATTTTCACGTCATATTGATCATTCCTAACTTACCCACCAAGAAATTGAATCTTTTCTCGTCTAAAGCTTTGGTGAATAAGTCCGCGAGTTGGTATTCTGTGGGCACGAAATGCATCTCGATTGTACCGTATTCAACATGATGTTTCAAGAAATGGTATCTTATATCAATATGCTTGGTTTTTTAGTGTTGCACAGGATTGGCAGAGATAGCAATGGCACTTTTGGAATCATAGAACATGGGTATTTTGAATAGGATGTGGCCGTAGTCTTTTAGCTGAGTCTTCATCCATAGAACCTGAGAACAACAGCTTGCAGCAGCAACGTATTCAGCTTCTGCAGTGGATGTTGAGACACAATTTTGCTTCTTGGAGGTCCAACTGACTAGTTTACCACCTAGGAATTGACAACTCCCAGAGGTACTCTTTCTGTCGAGCATGCATCCTCCATAGTCTGAATCTGTATAAGCTTTAAGACTAAAACCAGAGTTCTGTGGATACCAGAGACCGATATTTTTGGTCCCCTTTAGATATCTAAAGATTCTTTTTACAGCATCATAGTGTGATTTCTTAGGATTAGCTTGATAACGTGCACAAAGACATATGGCATGCATAATGTCAGGTCTGCTTGCAGTTAAGTATAACAGAGATCCAATCATGCCTCTGTAGAGAGTGCATTCTACAGAGATGCCATCTGGATCTAAGGATAACTTATTTCCAGTGGTCATTGGAGTTTTCATTGCAGAGGTATCAGAGAGGCTATACTTGAAAAGAATGTCAGAGACATATTTTGCCTGATTTATAGAAATTCCCTCTGATGTTTGTTTGACTTGGAGTCCGAGGAAGAATGTTAATTCTCCCATCATACTCATTTCAAACTCACTCTGCATTAGTTTTTCAAAACTTTTGCACTCTTCTGTATTAGAAGACCCAAAAATTATGTCGTCCACATAGATTTGTACAAGCATTATTTCACTGTTTTTACGTTTATAGAATAAGGTAGTATCTGTTGTACCTCTGTCGTATCCATTTACTAGAAGGAAGGTAGAAAGTCGTTCGTACCATGCTCTTGGAGCCTGTTTCAGTCCGTACAGAGCCTTTTCAAGGTAGTATACATGCCTTGGGAATTTTGAGCTTTCAAACCCTGGTGGCTGATTTACGTAAACCTCTTCTTGGATTTCACCGTTGAGAAAAGCTGATTTTACGTCCATCTGATAGACTTTAAAACCTCTGTGAGCTGCGAAGGCTAAGAATATTCTTATTGCTTCGAGCCGTGCAACAGGAGCAAAAGTCTCATCGTAATCTATGCCTTCTTCTTGTATATAACCCTTGGCCACCAATCGTGCTTTATTTCTGATGACCACTCCATCTTCATCCTTCTTATTTCTGTAGACCCACTTAGTCCCAATGGCTTGTTTCCCTCATGGAAGATGTACTAAAGTCCATACTCTGTTACGCTCAAACTGCAGAAGTTCTTCTTGCATGGCGTCTACCCAGTTTGGGTCGTCTAGGGCTTCAGAAATCTTCTTTGGTTCTATCACACTAATAAAATTTGTAAAGAAACAAAAATTAGCAGTGGCAGACCTGGTTTTTACTGAGTCAGAAGGTTCTCCGATTATTTGGCTTGGAGGATGGCTCTTTGTCCACTGAGTGGTGCGTGGAAGATGGTCATCAATGTCATCGAACCTTTCTTCAGAAGCTTCTTGTGGATCTTCTTCTTGTGTAGCCTCTATCGTTCTTCTTGCCTTGGTAGTTGATTCTACCATTTGTGGAATGATTGGTATGAGTGGTGGTGGAGTTTGTTCCTCTGAGGACGTATAGTCTTGGTCCTCAATTTCCTCTGTAATTGGTTCTTCTGTGGATTGTGGAGTTTGTTTTTCAGCAGCTTCTGTGGACGTTTTTCTTGATGTTTCATCTTCTGCATTTTCTTCTTCGGCATTTGCATCTGTAGTATTTATAGAGGAAGATGAAGCATTATTTGGACCAGTTAGAGTCATACCTGTAGAATTTTGTTCAACAGAGGATGGTTCTTCAGAAACTCTGATGGTTCCAACAGAAGGATCAATGTCATCGTGGAATATCTCTAAATATAGAAGATTCAAGTCTTCTTTCGTTTGCGAGATGCCAGAGGTTTCCCTTTTAAGTTCGAGTTCTGAACTGATTTGCTCAGAAGTCTTTTGGAATGAATCATCAAAAGAAACATTGATACTTTCAACGATTTTGCGAGATCTTGTAAGGTATACTCTGTAGGCTTTGGAAGTGGCAGAGTATCCAATGAATTTGTCTTCGTCAGCTTTTACCTCAAATTTTCCTCTGGAATCTCTGTCGTTTAAAACAAAGCATTTACATCCAAACACATGGAAAAACTTGATGTTTGGCCGCCTTTTGTTGATCAGTTCGTAAGGAGTCTTGATGTGTCTTTTCACAATGGTTGACCTATTCTGTGTGTAACAAGCGGTAGAAATTGCTTCTGCCCAAAAGTTCATCGGTAATCCGTATGCTGATAGCATAGTTCTTGCGGCCTCCACGAGCGTTCGATTCTTCCTTTCGACTACGTCGTTCTGCTGTGGAGTGCGTGCTGCAGAGAAGTTCTGTGATATTCCTTCTGTAGAGAGATAGGCTTCAATGACAGAGTTTTTAAATTATGTGCCATTGTCACTTCTTAACTTCTGTATTCTGCAATCATAAAGAACTTGGATTCTTTTCATTAGATTAATCAAGATGATTGGAACATCCGATTTCTTTCGAATAAATTCAACCCATGTGAAGCGCGAATACTCATCAATTAAGACAAGTATATATTTCTTGCCACCTAGGCTCTGTATGGCAATGGGACCGCAGAGGTCGACATGAAGAAAGTACGGAGGCCTAGTGCAAGATACATCTGTTTTGCCTCTGTGGGAAGCTCTTCTGAGTTTTCCCATTTCACAGGCAGAACACAAGTGATCCTTATTAAATTTAACATTAGGCAAACCTTTAACTAGATCAAGTTTGACCAGTTTATCCAAGGTGTGAAAGTTCAAGTGACAGAACCTGTTATGCCATAACCAGGCTTCTTTACTTTCGCAAGCTACAAGGAAAACTTTGTCCTTGGTTGTTGAACAAAAGTTCATCAGATACAGATCACCTTTTCTTTCGGCTCGCAGAAGTTCCATTCCTGTGTTTTCACTTTGCAGAGAGCAGAAAGTCCTGTTGAACAAGACATCAAATCCTGTATCACAGAGTTGACTTACACTGAGTAGGTTGTGTTTAAGGCCATTCACATATGCAACTTTGTATACAGAGACGTTTTCCTTGTTTATGACTCCATAGCCCTTGATGTGTCCCTTCTTGTTGTCTCCAAAAGTTACAGATCCACCATCGTGTGTTTCTTTGTACGTGGATAGTAAACTTCTGTCGCCAGTCATGTGCCTTGAGCATCCGGAGTCAAGATACCAAATTGGCACATACCGCTCCTGTAAGACAATCACAGAGACTTAGGTACCCATATCCATATGGGTCGAATATTGTTAGAATTTTTCAAGTTTGCCTTAGCATTCTTGAAATACATTTTATCTTTTGTAGAAAGATAAGATTGTTTCTCTCTAGGTTTTGACTTTGGAGTTTGAATTTTAGTGGAGAGTAAGCAATCTAGACTTGAGAAGTGATTTTTCAATTTGAACATAAGATCAAAACAATGACAGTATTTAATATGAGACGTGATTTGTTTGAACTTTTCATTGAATTTCTTGAACTGAGCCACAGAGGCATTACATTCTTTCTTAACATTTGATTTCTTATTACAAGAAGATCTATGAATACTAGAATGTTGTTTGCAAAAATCTTGTTTAGGTCCTGCCTTCAGTGAGTCTCTTCTGTGGTGAACGTCTGTCTTCACTGTCACAGAGGGAAGATATTTGTTAGCTTCAGGCCTTAAAGGTTTTGAAAATTTTGAGCTTTTAGGATTTTCATAGGCCTTTTTCAGATTATTAAGCTCTGTAGAGGTTTTGAGGTTTTCAGATTATTAAGCTCTGGACAGATAGGTATCTCTGTGATTTTCTCTTTTAGAGAAATTGTTCTGTTAAGAACCTTAGAGGAGAATTTAACATCCTCTGTGTCACAGTGAACTATCCCTGATTTAGAATCAGTCTCTGAGTCGTCAGAGGTTGAATCGTCCGCATATACAGAGGTTGAGTCATCTCTTTCGACAGAGGCTGGATTTTCTGAGCATGTATCGTACGAGCTTTCTTCTTCTGTAGAGTAACTTTCATAGATGGCAGAGATTTCTGATGAGATCTCTTCAGAGAGAATTTGATCTATAGAAGATGTACAGAGATTTTCTAAAACATTTGATTTCAAAACTTCCAAAATTTCTTTTTCAATTAATTTTTTAAGTTTTTCTTCTGAAAAGATGGGTTTAAACTCAGGAGCTTTTGCAGATAATTTCTTTTCGACATCTAACATACAGACAAAAGCAACCTGTGTTTGAGTCTCTAGTTTACCAAACTTGAAGATAACAATCTGATCTTGTGTTTTCAGATATTTCTTTGGTTTGATTCCTCTATTGACAGAGGTTGAAGATGATGAATCTGTGTTTTCAAACCACACATTGATCATTTTCGTATGTTTCCTTAAGTGAGGTTCTGCAGAGATTTTAACCCTTTACTTACAGAGAGTAAGTTTGGAAAAGATGGTTTATTCGTATTTCCTATTACAAACAGAGAAGACAGAGGTTTAAGTTTTTTGCCTTCAACACCTAGAGTAATATCATCGTACCCTATACCTCGTCTTCCTATTTGTGAGTTTTCTTTCTCATACACCTTCTGTGAATCTTTATAGTTTTTAAGTAAAACTTCTCTTCTGAGTAGATCTTGCCAAAGTAACTCTCTCTCTTTTTGAAAGTATTCTTTGAGAGCTCTTATGTCCGTTGTTGTCACTCCTAGAAACTGAAAGCTCTTTAGTTTTGATTTTTAAAGCAGAGGTTAATTCAGAAATTTGCCTTTTTAAAGGATCTACATTTTTGCTCCAATATTTTTCTACTCTTTCCTTTTCTTCAAAAATTTTGGCTTTTTCTTGAGTGAGAAGCCTTACTTCTCTCTCATTAAAGGTGAGTTTTTTTTGAATGCTTTCATTTATCTCTTTTAGTTCAATCAGTTCAATGTTAAGTTTAATTGAATCATCATCTACAGATTTAATACAAGAGGTAGAGTTTAAAATGGATACCTCATTGTCAGTGTCGGAGTCGACTTCTGCCATGCCACAGAACAAGGCATTGGTTGTGAATTCATCATCAGAGGTAGAGTCTGACTCGAAGTCCTCCTTATTTGCTTCAGAATGCCTTTTGTTCGCCATCAGGGATTTTTGCGCATAATATTCAGCCTTCTTTTTGTAAAAAGCTGAGTCCTTCTATGGGCGATTTTGTCTACTTCTGCATTCTTTTGCGAAATGGCCTGGCTTGCCGCAGTTGAAGCAACCTTGGGAGGTGTTTCCAGTTCGATCGTCGGACTTCTGTTGGTCTCCACCTTTCCTTGTTCGGCATTCGTTTGCGTAATGACCAGGCTTACCACATTTGTAGCATTCTTGTGTGTGGCCTACCTTGTCATCTGACCTCTGTCGGTCATTTCCTCTGTAGTTTCTGTCGCTCAACCTCTGTTGGTCATCATTTCTGTAGTCTGACCTCTGTCGGTCACTTGATTCTTCTCTTCTTCCATCATCTCTTCTATCTCTTTGGTTGTCTCTGCTATATCTGTCATTTCCAAAATTTCTTTGGTTACCTCTGAACTCTCTTGTCAATAGAGCCAATGATTTAGCTAATGACGCAAGAGTTGTTTCTTCCTCTATCAGCTCGTCTTCTTCGCTATCAACCATCACTATCTTCTTCTTCTCCTTCTTCTTCTCCTCTGTTGCTCTCTCATTTCTCGGTCTCTCTGTAGCCTCTGTTGATTTACTAACCAATGCGTATGGTGCAATGGCTATTGTTTTAGCCTGTGCTATTTGAGGCTCTTGTGCAGCTAGTGTTCCATAGAGATCAGAGAGTGTCCATGAATCTAAATCTTGGTTTGTTTGTAAAGACATAGACAATTGAAGCCACTCATCATTCAGGCTTTTTAGAAACATGACATTATTTTTTTCAGAGGTTCTGTGAATGCCGGACTTTTTGCATTTGTTTATGAGAGAGTTGAACTGGTCGTATGTTGTTTGCAGAGATTCTGTTGCAGAGGCTCTGAAGGCATGATACTCATTTATGTACCGTGCCCTTCGGTTCTTCTGTGTTTTAGCACCCCCTTCCAACTGTCTTTCTAATTCTTTCCAAAGATCGTGCGCTGTTTCGCATGCATCTAAGGATTGATTCTTTTTGTTTTCTGTGCAACTTCATCTTCTGCCTTATCTTCATTTGACCATTCTTCTTTTGGCTTTGGTTTTTGATGTTCAGGGATTTCAGGAGATTCAGCAGTAGCTGGTACTCGTGGTACTACTATCATGGGAACATGAGGAAGGTTGTAAAGATATTGTACTAGATTTTTTTCAGTACCCTCAAAGAAATGAACCATTCTTATCTTCCATTGAGGATACTCATCTCGTAGGAGAGTAGGAGGCTTGGTGAGTGAACCAGCAGTAAAGAAGTTATTTGTATTTGTCATTGTTAAGGCTCTGAAAATATAGTATGATTAAAGAGTATGAGTCTGATGATCTGGAAAGTTTTCTGGGTTTGAACAGTTCCCAGAGTACACTTTAATGGAGTTTTAACCTAAAAATGAGGGATAGGTTAAAAAAAGAATGATGTCTATCACTTATCTTGTAACAAAGAGGATCACTTGATATTGAAAATCAAGCTTTGCTCTGATACCAATTGTTGGTTCACGTTTTGTTTAAACAAGATTATCAGATCTATTAGTTCAAGTTTGAGTTTGATGCGGAAGCGTATTTGAAGAACTAACAGATATGTTGATAGATTTAGAACACAATATAAATAGACAGTGAACAGGAAATAATATCTCAAAGTTTACTGAATATATATATTAAGAACAGATTCAAGAACAGTGAGTAAGCAAAGCTTTAAAACAGATATGACTCTCAAAGTGTTTTAAGCTTTGTGTTCTTGTGATGTTTTTCTCTCTTGATTTCTTGTTTCGATTGTTCGATCGATAGGAAGAACTCAACATGAGTCTTCCTTATATACTACTCTAAGGGGACCATAAAGCATAAGGTACTATTCAGAACGGACGGTATGAATAGTTGGACGGATGGCATGAACAGTTGGACGTGTTGTATTGCATTTAATGCAGCAGACGTCTATTATGTACTAAGCCCTATTGAATCCAATCAGAGTTTGACACGTGGAAGTTGGACAGGGCATGCTATCATGCAAGTTGATAAACAGGTCCAGTAGCAGTAGAAAGATATTATAAATATCTTTGAAGTCTTTGAAGAGGATCACAGAGGCTCTATAAAGTATTACAGAGGTTCTGTGGTCTGGTCCTTTGTAGAGCACTCTTCCCCGGATTCCGAGTCATTTGTCTTCTTTGCGCGTATGACAGAGCTTCTGTAGGACGCCTCTTTAGCTTCTGTAGCTTCTTGACCTTGATCTCTCGGTAAGTTCGGCAGAGCCTCTGTAAGAGGCTTTCTTCACTTAGCCTATTTTTCACTACTTCTAATTACTTCTATGATTAGGAAGATTGAAGCTAACATATTATATGTGCATTGCCGTAGCTCGTGTGCGTTAACTGATTGGTTGTGGGTAATATTCAATTGTGTTAGTGTCTAGTATAAGACCTGGGGAGTTGTATAAGACTCGGGGAGACCGAGGACTCGGGGAGACCGAGGAATACGTACACGAGTGTGGTATGAACTCGGGGAGACCGAGGAATACGTGCACATGTGTTGTATGAATTCGGGGAGACCGATGGATACATACATAGGTGATCTTGCATGAGTTTGCTTGTTTCGGATATGTTCTTAGACTGGCATGTAATGTTTGTTTATGTCTATCTGCTGATAGGGGTGGTGTTTATATGATTGCTATTTTATGTACGTGTTTGAATTCACTAAGCTGCGTGCTTACTCTTTCCCTATAAATTACTGTTTCAGGTACGACTGGCCGTAAGGCGTGACGGTACACACTGGCGCGATGAAGAGACTTTCACCATTATTTTTTTGAGACTCTACGTTTAGAATTATTATACTTTCCGCTGTTTTAATTGAGTTGGTTGTTTAACTTAACGAGGTTTTGGATAAAACATTTATTTAGATTTAAACACTTGTGGTTTATTTAATTAAAATGGTATTTTTAAAAATTCAAATTTATTGTAATTTTTGGGACGTTACAGAGAGAAACAGCTAGCGGGGCCAGATATAGTTCAGTTAACCGCGGATAAAATTACTCAGATTGGAGAACGTTTGAAAGTGGCTCAAGGCCGACAAAAAAGTTATGCCGACCGACGCCGAAAACCATTAGAATTCCAAGTTGGAGATTCTGTGATGTTAAAAGTCTCACCTTGAAAAGGAGTCATTCGATTTGGGAAACAAGGTAAACTGAGCCCAAGGTATATTGGACCATTTGCAATAACAGAACGAATTGGTGAAGTAGCATACAAGTTGGATCTTCCGTCAGAGTTAAGTAGGATTCATAACGCTTTTCACGTATCGAATTTCCGGAAGTGCTTGGTTACGCCGGGTCAGGCAGTTTCTCTACCAGAAATACAGGTTGATGAAAGGTTGAATTATGTGGAGGAACCTGAAGCCATTGTTGATCGTAAAGTCAAAGTTATGCGGAATAAGGAGATCAGGCAAGTAAAAGTACAGTGGCGACATCACAAAGGGTAGGATGCTACATGGGAATCAGAATCAGAAATGAGAACTAAGTACCCGTTCCTTTTTGCTTAACCGAATTTCGGGACGGAATTCTTTTTAGGGGGAGATGATGTAATACCCCGGGTAAGTTCGTTAGTTAAATGTTAGTTCCGTTAAATTTATTTAACTTTATAATTGATGTTTAGGGTAAGTTTGGGTTAATTTATAAGTTAGGGGTGATTTGGTCATTAATGGATAGCTTAAGGTCTAAATGGTAAATAGGGATAGATATTACCCCTTAGGAAGTCATATATTATCACAACAGCAGAAAATATCCAGCAAATCCAGTGTGTGTTTTTAGACCAAAAAGAAGAAGAAAGAAAGAAAGGTTAAGGCTTCAGTTAGTTTGCTTGAAAAGTCATATTAAAGTATGTTCCTTTGTAATTTATGTTGGTAATTGGTATTGGAAGGTTTCTATCGGATTAGAATCATCAATTTCACATCTAGTAATGATTCAGTCGATTTATGGGTAGAAAATGGATAAACAGTCAGAGGTTTCCGGATAAGATGAATGTGTCCGGTAGTTTCTTGGGTGGTGTCCGGATAATGTGTTGTTAGTGTCCGGTAGTTTTTCTTGCAGGTATCCGGATGAATCGATTAACCGGGTAAGTCCTATTTTCTCTAGTTTCCAGATGAAATGATTTACCGGATAGTGTCCGGATTGTTGTGTTGTCCGGATAGTTATGTTATCCGGATTGGTTAAGTTATCCGGAAAGTTGGTGTTGTCCGGAAAAGTTGTGTTGTCCGGATACTTTAGCTGTTTGGTCAATTTTGAGAGTTTAGATGCTTTTGAGTATCCAGTAACTTGTGTCTTGTTAATTCTTAGAAGGGGAAATGAATGAGGACTGAATGCATTATGGACTCAACATAAGTTCGGGTTTGGGGGTAACATTTGAAGATTAGAGTTATCTAGAGTTCTTAGCTTTAGTAAGACTTGTATGTTCTATTTGGTAAAGAGATATCTGTATTCAATTGTTTCAGATATTGTGAAATGAAGGTGAAAGCTAAATCTGTTGGAAAAGACCGGGAAGAGTTGTGTTAAGCAAACAAGTGAGTTTTTACTTAAAATGTTTTCTAACTGGAATACATATATGTGGATGAGTGTAATAATGTGTATATTATGTTTATATGAGTATTACACTGCATGGGTGCTAGTTGGCCGGGCTTAGGACCGGTGTATGTTGGCTGTACAGAGGGACAATGGTGTTGGCTGTATTTAGTACAGTGGTGCAAATTAATTAATTGGCTCGCAACCAATTAATATGGCCAAGAGAATGAGATGGAAAGATACATGATGTATGAGTCATAATTGGTATTCTTATGTGTGTTATGTGTATGATGTTTGTGCAAATGGTTTTTAACTAACGGGGATTTTCTCCCTAGACCTCAAGGTCTAACCCTCATTTTGTTTTAAAAATATGTATTTCAGGTCGTGGATCGAGTAAGAGCAAATAAGAAGGTTAAACCGCAAATAGCTTTTGGAGGACTATGTAGTTGAAGACTATGATGTGTTTAGTAGATATAGCATGTTATTAGTAATGATGTAAATTTACTAAGTAAACGTTTGTAATGATGTATTGAATGTTTGTAAAGACTAGGGGACCGTATTTGTTATCTAAGGTATCTCTTGTTTTAACGACGTTATGCAATGTATGCTATTTGAACTATGTTTGGAAATCCGGGTCGTTACATCTTAGTCTGTTTATGCACAGGTTCTATACAGTATTGTGTAGAAGCTGAACTCTTAAGCTTAAGTTCTGAACTGCTTTGTTCAGACGTCTGTACAGGTTTATGATCAAAAGTACATTGATGCTTTCCATAATGATCTTGGTTCTCTTATTATATACTCTGTAAGGTTTTGAAGTCAATGAATATCTAATGAAATATCCTTCATCAACTTTCTTTTCAAAATTTCCAAGATTGGCTCTATCATTCAACACACAACACTATAAGGTTTTCTTTTATTTATAATCTCGTTAGCAGTTTTGTTTAGCCTTTTGTTGATTATGGTTCTGTTCTGAGTAAAGCAAGCAGTGGATACAACCTCAGCCTACAAATACATCGGCAGATTTGAATAAGCTAACATGGTTCTTGCAACTTCCACCAAAGTTCTATTCCTTCTTTCTACAAGTCCATTTTGTTGAGGAGTTCTGACAGCTGAGAAGTTAAGAGAAATCCCTACAAACTGTAAAAAGCTCTGAAGAGTCTCATTTTTTAACTTTGTACCATTGTCACTCCTTAGTTTTTGCACTCAATGTTATAATAAGACTGAAATTATTTTGATAAAGGTAATGATTAACTCTGTTGCTTCAGATTTGACTCTGAGAAACTCCAACCATGTGTACCTTGAGTATTCATCTACCATCACAAGAATCTACTTTTGACCATTTATTGACTAAATTGACATAGTCCCACAGAGATCCATGTGAATTATTTTAAAGGAGATTTGTAGGAAGACTCCATCTTTGACTTATTAGAACTATTTTTCATCTTCCCCATTTCACAAGCAGAGCATAAATACTCCTTTTCAAGTCTTATCTCTGGTAGACCTTTAACCAACCCTTGCTTACCAACTTGTTGATGTCATTGAAGTTAAGATGAGAACATCTTCTATGCCATAGCCAACTCTCTTCTGTAGAAGCTCCTGAAATCAAACACATAGGTCTTGAAGCTTTTATAGTTGAGAAGTTTATTACAAATAAAACTGCATGTCTTTTGGCTCTAAAGATTTCAAATCCATCTTTATCATCAATTGCACATCCTTTATAAAGAACCTTATTTGGCACAAACTATCTAAAAACCGCCTTATGCTGAAGAGATTGTGTTCTAATCCTTCAACATAGTAAACCTTTTGAGTTGTAACCTCTCCATTTGATAACATCCCATAACCCCTGACATAACCTGTACTGTTATTTCCAAAGTTAATTGTTCCTCCAGGTTGATTCACAAAGTTTGTCAATAAGTGCTTGTATCATGTCATGCGTCTTGAAGCTCCAGAATATAAGTACCACACATGATATGCCTGCAAAAACAACTACTTTATTTTAGGTTCCCACATCCATATGGGTCCTTTCTTGTTATCTTCAAATATCTTTTTAACATCTGTAAAAGTACCTTTGATTATCCCTTCATTTTTGGTTTAGGCAACCACTTCCATGTAGATTTTACATTGACAAAATTAAAAATCTTTTCCTTTGAAGAATCTTTCTGATTATCTTTAAAGATTTTCACAGAAGTATGATTTAATTGTCCGATTTAGACTTTAGCTGAGAAACAATATTGACTTTATTCTTCTATTTATGTTTTTTTAGTGCTTGAAGCAAGCTTGAAAGATTGATGACCACAATGAATGCAATTAAAATGTTGTGTAGCAAGAGACAATAACTCTAAATGAACAGAAACTTTTCTTTTATTCATATTATCATTCAGATTACATCAGCAAGCATTACAACTATTGAAAATGTTTTTACATCCATCATTTACATCACTAGAAATCTTAACAGAAGCATCTTTTGAAACCATTTGATCTCCCTTCTGATAGATTCCCCTTTTCTTCCAAACTAAGCCCTTGCATCTCTTCTTTTCTGAACCAAAAGATTCATTTGATTTAACAAAAGTTTTGAAAGATGAATCAAATGTAAAAGAATCCTTAGAATATAAATCAGATTTAATTCCAGAAGTTTCTCCTACTTCAAATGTACTTGACCATTCACAAGAATCTTGTAGAAAAACAAAGTTGGATTTAACAAATTCTGGATTTGAGTGAACTTTTCAGTCTTTGTTTTCAAAACATTTATACTCAGATTTTAAATTAGATTGACCCTTTTTAGGATTGAAATTTAAAATTTCAAGTTGTCTTATTCTTTTCCAAAGATCCTTGTTTTCATTCAAAGTTTTCTCAAGTTGAGGATGAATATCACCGTTTTAATTTTTCAACTCATCAAAACTTGTTTTTAGATATGAAGGTTCTAGATTGACAATAGAAAGTTTGTTCTCCAAATTAATGATAAGATCTAAAGTATGGATAGAATTTTCAGAATTCTGGCAGGTGTCATCAAAGTTCTAACTTGCTTCATCAGTGTTCTGATTAAGCTTATCAATGTTCTGAAGATCATGTTTAGAATTTGACAGCTTAGATTCAGAAACTTCAGTTTTTGTGTCTGTAGCAAATAGAGATCCATACTCATCATAGGATACTTCAGGTTTTCTATCTATACAACTCATATTTAAATCATCATATTCAAAACCTACAGATTTAAACTTTGGTTTTCAGAATCTTTAACAACAAAGTCATTCTTATCCTCCTTCATTTCTTTGTCATCAGAATTTCTTATAAAAACCTCAATAATTTCAGAAATCTTTGGCTTCGGAGTACCAAATTCATTAAAATCATATAAATTCACAGGTGCCTTCTTTAAAACATATTTTCACTTAATCCCAAACCCATTTTTGGATTGTAAAATCTGGTGTTCTTGGGAGTATTTGTCAAGAGATTTAACGTCTGTTGAGTTTGACCTCTTTTGTAGTTCAAATCTTCCAACTGTTGTATTTTAGTATATAGCTCTTTTCTTTCTTTCAAGCCAATTCCAATTTAAAATCTAATTCAACTTTGTCATCTTTTATTTCTGTAAAACGCTTTTGTAAAACAACAATCTTTTCTTCAAGAACATATTTCTCATTTCTCACTTCTTGTTTTTCCAGCTTCTGTCTCTTCATACCTTACTTTATAATTTTTTTTTCTTGTCTGAATTTGTTGACTAAAATTGTTTCACCTTTAATTTGCTTTTTCATGTCAACAAATTCAGCATTCATACTTTCAATTTTATTCAACAAATCATGCTCTACGGAAGAATATACCTTAGATGTGGCCTCTGAACTTGTTTCTTCATAGTCATCATAATCCTCATTCATTTTGGCCGTGTAGTTGTAATGCATCTGAGTAAAGTGAACATCCTCTTCTTCATCAGAAGAATATTCTAACCAGTTCTCTTCCTCAACCATGAGTACTTTTCCACTCTCCTTGTTCTTAACCAACTGGGCCTTCTTCGAATAGTACTCATAATCCTTAACCTCGTTCACTTTGCATTCTCTTGTAAAGTGGCTAGGTTTTCCACAGTTAAAGCATTTATTTTTCTTTTCTTCTATATTCTCTTCTCTCCTATCTTCTCTTCTTTTATCTCTTTTCTCCTATCTCTTCTCATAACTCTTTTTCTCATAACTCTTCTTCTCATATCTTTACCTATCTTCAGATCCTCTCCTACCCTTATCAGACTTGTACTCATCATTCTTTGAATTGAATCTTTTCTTCCCAAACCTTTTGTTGAAGGAATTTGTTAGCAAAGCCAACCTCTTTGCCATTCCTTTTATATCCTCATTTAAATCTAGATCTTCATTTTCCTTAACAGAACCAAACTCTATATCTGGAATTTCTGACATAAAAGAAGATTTGGGTTTCTTTTTTCCATCAGCTTTTGGCTTATACTTCTTCTCAGATAACAAAGCCAGGGTATCAACAATTTCATTCTTCCCCTCAACAGTTTCTTTCACAATTTCTTCATGTTGATTCAGTATACAGAACAGATCATTTATTTCTTCTTGACTCATGTTCTTATTCATCTAAAGACTAACAACATATGTCTTCCATTCTAGATTGAGATTCTTAAGAAACTTGTAGTTGATCTCAAATGTTGTTTTCGTCAGTCCATTTGTTCTTAGATAATTAAATATAGTGCAGAACCTATTATATGACTCTTCAAATTCTCAGTCTCTTTTGCCTTAAATCCATCATAAGCACTAATACACTGATTTAGCATTGATTCCAATGACTAGCGGTTCCTTGCAATTGTCTTTCCAATTCATCCCACATATCCTTAGCATATTTTGTTAGTGCATAAATGTATTCAAGATTTAGTTGTATTTGTAAGAGTCAAACTAACAGTCAAAGTCATAGTCAATATCTTGTAATTAGTGGTCAAAGTCAATGTATTGTGTTGTAATAGTCAAAGGTATAAATACCTTTCATGTAAGTGAGTTGTAAGGAACGTCTAGCATACGTGTCATTTTGTGTATATTGTAGAGAGATGGCTAGAGAGAGAGTCTAGAGAGAGAAAGTAGATCTAACTCATATTCTTGTATCTTTCTCTCAATCTAACTAAGATCTCTTAGTTTAATCCATTGTTACTTGTTAAAGATTGGACTTACAAGTTGTATCATAGCCTAGCAGATCGAATTGTGCATCAAATTGGAAGAATTTTTAAAGAATCATGAAGAAAATCGTGTTCTTGAAGATGATGAAGAACACAAATGGGTTTTGAATTTTTTGGTGTTTTTTGGATGATTTTTTGATTGAATAGTGTTTCTCCATCATCATAAACAAGTTTTACATCATCAATTTTCCAAAAACACATTAAGATTTCAAGAATTTGTGAAATTTTGTGTTCTTGAGAAAAAGTGGTTTGTGAAAATTTTGAAGCTTGATTTTGCGATTTAGTGATGATTGGATTCGTTTTTATGCGGATTTGTTTCTAAAAACATGTTTTAGACATGAAACTATTAGAGATTTCAAGTTTTGATGCATAAAATTCATTTTTAAAATTTTTGGTTTGAAGGTGTTCTTGAGATATTCATGGCGTTCTTGAGAAAAATGAACTAGATCTGAATTTTTGATTCATTTTTGTTGGGGAAACTTGAGAAAAAGTTGTTTGCTTTGTGTTTTGATCTTAAATATCAACAATTAAATTTGTTTGTGAGACAATTTTAAACTTCATGATTCAGGAGATAAAGATGAAGATATGATATTCAAAGTTGTCTCCTAACACTAGCATTCAAAGTTGTCTCCTGACACTGAGATTCAAAGTTGTCGCCCAGATTCACACTTGTTGCCAAAGACTATGTTCATCTTTGTCGCCTAACAAAGAGACTTAAAGTTGTCACCTAAAACTACTTGTGAACAGTACTTGTCGCTCATGGTTTGGGAGACAAACCTCGTGAACAGTACTTATCTCCCAAGGCTTTGGACACAAGCACTATTCACTTATCTCCCAAGACTTAGGAGACAACCACTATTCACTTATCTCCCAAGTCTTAGGAGACAACCACTGTTCACTTATCTCCCAAGGCTTAGGAGACAACCACTATTCATATCTGATATATTTTTCTCGTTTGTTCTGCAGGTGTGCCAATAAAAGGTCTTATTTTCCGCGTTATTTTTTCGGAATTAATTTTTGGAAGACAAATTTATACTTTGTTTTTCAGATTTTGATTTTTAAAATTCTTCTGACGTTAATCGCTTTTCTCTGATTAATCGTGTGTACACAATTCTAATTCTCACGAAGTGTTGGTCCCGAAAGGGGTATACAAGTTTGTAGAAGGGGGGGGGGGTGAAAACAAACACACTGTTAGCTTCAATCTTCCTAATCATAGAAGTATTTAGAAGTAGTGAAAAATAGGCCAAGTGAAGAAAGCCTCTTACAGAGGCTCTGCCGAACTTACCGAGAGATCAAGGTCAAGAAGCTACAGAAGCTAAAAGAGGCGTCCTACAGAAGCTCTGTCATACGCGCAAAGAAGACCAAAGACTCGGAATCCGGTGAAGACTGCTCTACAAAGGACCAAACCGCAGAACCTCTATGACACTTCACAGAGCCTCTGCGGTCTTCAACAAAGACTTCAAAGATATTTATAATATCTTGCTACTGTTTCTGAACCTATTCATCAACTTGCATGGTAGCATGCCCTGTCCATCTTCAACGTGTCAAACTCTGATTGGATTCAATAGGGCTTAATACATAATAGACGTCTGCTGCATTAAATGCAATACAGCACGTCCAACTGTTCATGCCATCCGTCCAACTATTCATACCGACCGTTCTGAATAGTACCTTATGCTTTATGGTCCCCTTAGAGTAGTATATAAGGAAGACTCATGTTGAGTTCTTCAAGATCGAGAATTGAGAGAGAAAAACATCAAGAACACATAGCTTATATACTTTGAGAGTCATATCTGATTTAAAGCTTTGCTTACTCACTGTTCTTGATATATATATATATATATATATATATATTCAGTAAACTTTGAGATATTATTTCCTGTTCACTGTTTATTTATATTGTGTTCTAAATCTATCAAACATATCTGTTAGTTCTTCAAATACGCTTCCATATCATACTTAAACTTGAACTAATAGATCTGATAATCTTGTTTAAACTAAACGGGAACCAACACACACGATTTTTACTTTTCTAAGTTGTTTATTGATATGTATCAAACAATTTACAACTTGTTGCGGAACAAGATTAAGAAATAAACCTAATCTAAACAAGCTAAGAGAATCACTAAGATTTTTTGCACTAGAATTAAGATAGAGAGAAGATAAGAATACTAAGGATAATATTCTAACACACAAAATAGTAAGATAAGGAAATGGCCGAGCTCTTCATTTCTGAAGAAGGGGTTCCTTTATATACTGCATGCATTTAATGCACATCAGTATCACTTTACACGTGGCAACAGCTGATTGGTTGCATGGTTTGACTTGTGTAGACAATCTAGTAGCCGCATGATGAATAGTGTAGAATCAGAGTTGGTTGTACGATTCTGGACAAAAGGGATGTCCGTTCTGACAGATCGTACGGAGACGTGCAAGGGGATAAGACAAAAGTAACTTGTAGAAGAAACTTCATGATCAGCATTCGCTGAATAGTTCTTTATCAGCGAGTGATAAAGTTCAGCGTTCGCTGAAGTCTTCTACTTGAAACTTCACGTTGAGTGGACAGGTCTTGGCTTCACTGATATCCGCATCAGTTCATTAGTAGACTTGTCGCTGGTTCTTTGGCTTGATCTTCGACTTCAACGTAGAACATAGTTGACGTGAAACTTGTCTTCAGGGATCATAAGTAAACAACATATTTTATCAGCGATCATTAGTGAGACTGAACAGACTCAGGGCTCGCTGATGAACAATATAACTGAATGTATAAATCAAATAACGAGAGTTACTATCAGCGGTACTGTAACAGTCTTAGTACTTATCAGTGATAGTGAAACTCTAATACATATTGTCTACTTACAATTTTCACTAAGTGTTTCTCAGAGAGTCATTATCAAATCACTGAGGGTTTAGATCAACAATCTCCCCCCTATTTGATTATGACATAGCAACAAAAGAAAATTGCTAAGTAAGAATAAATAAGGATAAATAGAATCATAAAATATTTGTCCCATTTACTGTTTTCGGGGATCTTTTAAGTACAAATGGAGTAAAGTACATTCGCTGAAATCTTTCTTTAAACATCGTATAAGTTACAGAGGGAAGTAGAAAAATTACAAGTACAACAAATAACATTTACAAATACAAAAGATATAAGCTGAAAAAGATAGAATAATTACAAGGAATCCTATCCGCTATACAGGTTCATCCTTAATGAGAAGTTCATCAAGGGATTTTGTGGTAGGGATCATCCAATCAGGGACTTCTTGTCTAAGATCCCGTCTTTGCTTTGCTTCTGTAAAGATCAGGGGCTTGAAGAAGTATCCGAGAAGATCATCTCTGAAACCGCACCAATAGACGAGATCTCTTAGCTGTTCGATATGGGCAATGCATAGCTCAGACATGCGTTGGAAGCATTCTAGTCCATCGTAATCTCTGAAGAAGATACCATAAGGATTGCTTAGGACTTTTCCAGGGATCAAGCGTTCACCAGGGGGCAGGGAGATGTCGAGAGCTGAGAGAGCAGGTTCAGGACCAAGAACTTCAGCGCGTGAAAAGCGAATTCCGGTTTCATTTCAGATAAAGGGACCTGAGTCTGAAGGTGTTACCTTTTTCTTTGCAGCAGGCCTTCTTCGTTGAACTAGAGCAGGAGAAAGAGGAGGGATATCCACAACAAATGTAGCCAAGTCGATCTGTTTATTCAAAACTTTCTCGACATGGTCTTTAAATCTTGAGCGTGATCGCTGAATGGCTATTCGCATCTCCATCCACTCAGAGAAACCGTACTTGCTGATCGATGAAGCATAGATGGTTTCCTTATTACCACGTTCTCTGAATATGTCGACATCAACAACTGGAACTTTTATGGAGTACCTTCCCCTGATGTCCACCTTGTTGATTCTGGAGGGTCGATATCGATAGTGCAGTCTATCGTTGCACCATTCTAAGGTAGAGTCAGATACCTTGGTCTTCTTCTCGATGATCTTTTGGGCGTCATTCCACAGTTGACGTTGCACATCGATGGGAGTCTTCTTCAGTCCAGGGTCTTTCACCGATTGTTGAACGAGCTCAATAGCAAAAGCTTTATCTCTTTCTTCAGCTCTTCTTCGATCGGCGAGTTATTTTTCAGCTTTGAAGTGTTCAGCGACTTCCTTTCTTGATATTTTGAATCAGTACCCAATCCTACAGAAAAACTGATGAAAAACTCCTTTGATGCCTTTCAAACTCCAAAGCCTGAAGAAGAGGACTGGGCATATGGATTGAAGCCTCTATCAGACATTCCTCTATCAGGAAGAGCTGCAGAAGTTGTTCAACATATGGAGAGTCTCAGAAGATGAGTACCACCACATGGTCAAACATACGAAGAAATGGAAGAAGTGGTGTACAAATATCTCTACAAATAACCCTTTCAGAACCTCCATCCAACAGACCAAATCACAAATCCGAACATCAGAGAAGAATTTGAGAACATCTTCAGCAGGACAAAGCAAAGAACCAAAGCAGAAGTCTTCTCAATTCATAAAATCAAAAAGGTAATCTTCAGCAGATTCTCCTTCACAAGAACCTATCCAAGAGTCAGGTACAATCTTACAAAGTCAAAAGGGTAAACAATTCAGAAACCACCTTCGCTGATGCTGACATAAGGAATCTGAATCCCTATGATCTACCTAAACTTCTACAATGGACAAAGGACAACTACAACACAGAGCCAAACACCAGAGCCTATCAAGTGTTGAGAAAAGCAAAGAGGGAAAAGCTTCTGATCTACAGTATGATATATTTTCAACTGGGAAAGGATCTTGGTCTCAAACATCTGAATTTACGACCACCAGAGGATCGCTGCCCACCCGACGCCGTGCCCAACTCAATCATTACAGAACCAAGATTCGGGTTAGTATTTCAAAACCCACAAGGCGAAGTCAAACTGTTTGTGTGCATGGACTGTCAGAAATACGCAACTAGTACTATGAACAAGTTATGAGCAAGCCTTGTAAAATACAGAGATACAGAGAAAATGAATAGAGATGCTGCAGATACTTTCATCAGAGAGATTGATGCCACAATCCGCCTAAGAGAACTCTGCATCAGTTTCTACAAAGAGATCAGAAGAATCGGAAGAGACAACAGAAGCTACAACGATTTCAAAGATGCCAAAATCTGATTCTCAAACCTCAAATCTCTGCAAACCAAGTCAAAGTCTATCTTTCATTGTACTCAAATGTAAAATGCCTCTGGCATATTTCTGAATGAAAGAACTTTCGAGGTATTGTTTCACCTCTGTCTTATCTAACTTAGCCTAACTAAACTCAAGTTCAATTTTTTATTTTTCACTACTTAGGGGGAGATTGTTAGCTTCAATCTTCCTAATCATAGAAGTATTTAGAAGTAGTGAAAAATAGGCCAAGTGAAGAAAGCCTCTTACAGAGGCTTTGCCGAACTTACCGAGAGATCAAGGTCAAGAAGCTACAGAAGCTAAAAGAGGCGTCCTACAGAAGCTCTGTCATACGTGCAAAGAAGACCAAAGACTCGGAATCCGGTGAAGACTGCTCTACAAAGGACCAAACCGCAGAACCTCTATGACACTTCACAGAGCCTCTGCGGTCTTCAACAAAGACTTCAAAGATATTTATAATATCTTGCTACTGTTTCTGAACCTATTTATCAACTTGCATGGTAGCATGCCCTGTCCATCTTCAACGTGTCAAACTCTGATTGTATTCAATAGGGCTTAGTACATAATAGACGTCTGCTGCATTAAATGCAATACAGCACGTCCAACTGTTCATGTCATCCGTCCAACTATTCATAACGTCCGTTCTGAATAGTACCTTATGCTTTATGGTCCCCTTAGAGTAGTATATAAGGAAGACTCATGTTGAGTTCTTCAAGATCGAGAATTGAGAGAGAAAAACAACAAGAACACATAGCTTATATACTTTGAGAGTCATATCTGTTTTAAAGCTTTGCTTACTCACTGTTCTTGAATCTGTTCTTGATATATATATATTCAGTAAACTTTGAGATATTATTTCATGTTCACTTTTTATTTATATTTTGTTCTAAATCTATCAAACATATCTGTTAGTTCTTCAAATACGCTTCCGCATCATACTTAAACTTGAACTAATAGATCTGATAATCTTGTTTAAACTAAACGGGAACCAACAATTGGTATCAGAGCAAAGCTTGATTTTCAATATCAAGTGATCCTCGTTTGACAACATTATTGATAGATTTCATTCTGTTAAAAAGGTTTCTGTTTTCCTATTACACTTCGACTCATTCTGATAGAAACCATTTTACCAGGTTAGAACACCATTAAACAATTATGGATATCAGTTTTTTTTTTACCCAGAAATCCTTCCAGATCTTCATATATACATTCTGAAACCCCTGAAAAGCTCTTAAAATGACAAATACCAATAGCTTCTTCACTGCTGGTTCACTCACCAAGCCTCCAACTCTCCTTCGAGATGAGTATCCTCAATGGAAAATAAAAATGGTCCATTTCTTTGAGGGTACTGAAAAAAATCTAGTACAATATCTTTACAACCTTCCTCCTGTTCCCATGATAGTAGTACCACGAGTACCAGCTACTGCTGAATCTCCTGAAATCCCTGAACATCAAAAACCGAAGCCAAAAGAAGAATGGTCAAATGAAGATAAGGCAGAAGATGAAGTTGCACAGAAAACAAAAAGAATCTTGATAATTGCTATCCCCAACGAACTTTTTCAATCCTTAGATGCATGCGAAACTACGCACGATCTTTGGAAAGAATTAGAAAGACAGTTGGAAGGGGGTGCTAAAACACAGAAGAACCGAAGGGCACAGTACATAAATGAATATCATGCATTCAGAGCCTCTGCAACAGAATCTCTGCAAACGACGTACGACAGGTTCAACTCTCTCATAAACAAATGCAGAAAGTCTGGCATTCACAGAACATCGGAAGAAAATAACGTCATGTTTCTAAGGAGCCTGAATGATGAGTGGCTTCAATTGTCTATGTCTTTACAAACAAACCAAGATCTAGACTCATGGACACTCTCTGATCTCTATGGAACACTAGCTGCACAAGAGCCTCAAATAGCACAGGCTAAAACAATAACCATTGCACCATACACATTGGTTAGTAAATCAACAGAGGCTACAGAAAGACCGAGAAATGAGAGAGCAACAGAGGAGCAGAAGAAGGAGAAGAAGAAAATGGTGATGGTTGATATCGAAGAAGACGAGCTGATAGAGGAAGAAATAACTCTTGCGTCATTAGCTAAATCATTGGCTCTATTGACAAGAGAGTTCAAAGGTAACCAAAGAAATTTTGGAAATGACAGATATAGTAGAGACAACCAGAGAGATAGAAGAGATGATAGAAGAAGAGAAGAATCAAGTGACCGACAGAGGTCAGACTACATAAATGATGACCAACAAAGGTCGAGCGACATAAACTACAGAGGAAATGACCGACAGAGGTCAGATGACAAGGTAGGCCACACACAAGAATGCTACAAATGTGGTAAGCCTGGTCATTACGCAAACGAATGCCGAACATAGAAAGGTGGAGATCAACAGAAGTCCGAAGATCGAACTGGAAACACCTCTCAAGGTTGTTTCAACTGCGGCAAGCCAGGCCGTTTCGCAAAAGAATGCAGAAGTAGACAAAATCGCCCACAGAAGGACTCAGCTTTTTACAAAAAGAAGGCTGAATATTATGCGCAAAAATCCCTAATGGCGAACAAAGGGCATTCTGAAGCAAACAAGGAGGACTTCGAGTCAGACTCTACCTATGATGATGAATTCACCACCAATGCCATGTTCTGTGGCATGGCAGAAGTCGACTCCGGCACTGACAATGAGGTATCCATTTCAAACTCTACCTCTTGTACTAAATCTGTAGATAGTGATTCAATTAAACTTAACATTTAACTGATTGAACTAAAAGAGATAAATGAAAGCATTCAGAAAAGACTCACCTTTAATGCGAGAGAAGTAAGGCTTCTCACTCAAGAAAAAGCCAAAATTTTTGAAGAAAAGGAAAGAGTAGAAAAATATTGGAGCAATAATATAGATCCTTTAAAAAGGCAAATTTCTGAATTAACCTCTGCTTTAAAAATCAAAACAAAAGAGCTTTCAGTTTCTAGGAGTGAAACAACTGACATAAGAGCTCTCAAAGAATACTTTCAAAAAGAGAGAGAGGTACTTTGGCAAGATCTACTCAGAAGAGAAGTTTTACTTAAAAACTATAAAGATGCACAGAAGGTGTATGAGAAAGTAAACTCACAAATAGGAAGACGAGGTATAGGGTACGATGATATTACTCTAGTTGTTGAAGGCCAAAGACTTAAACCTCTGTCTTCTCTGTTTGTGATAGGAAAAACAAATAAACCAATTTTTCCAAACTTACTCTCTGTAAGTAAAAGGGTTAAAATCTCTGCAGAACCTCACTTGAGGAAACATACGAAGATGATCAATGTGTGGTTTGAAAACACAGATTCATCATCTTCAACCTCTGTCAATAGAGGAATCAAACCAAATAAATATCTGAAAACACAAGATCAGATTGGTATCTTTAAGTTTGGTAAACCAGAGACTCAAACACAGGTCGCTTTTGTCTGTATGATAAATGTCGAAAAGAAATTATCTGCAAAAGCTCCTGAGTTTAAACCCATCTTTTCAGAAGAAAAACATAAAGAATCAATTGAAAAAGAAATTTTGGAAGTTTTGAAATCAAATGTTTTAGAAAATCTCTGTACATCTTCTATAGATCAAATTCTCGCTGAAGAGATCGCATCAGAAACCTCTGCTATCTATAAAAGTTATTCTACAGAGGAAGAAAGTTCGTACGATACATGCTCAGAAAATCCAGCCTCTGTCGAAAGAGATGACTCAACCTCTGTATATGAGGACGATTCATCCTCTGACGACTCAGAGACTATTCTAAATCAGGGATAATTCACTGTGACACAGAGGATGTTAAATTCTCCTCTGAGGTTCTTAACAGAACAATTTCTCCAAAAGAGAAAATCACAGAGATACCTATCTGTCCAGATTTTCTCAAAATGTGTATACAAGTCAAAACCTCTACAGAGCTTGATAATCTGAAAAAGGCCTCTAAAAATCCTAAAAGCTCAAAATTTTCAAAATCTTTAATGCAAATTAAAGAGAATCCCACTTGGCAACAAAAGGGAAAAAGGCCTGAAGCTAACAAATATTTTTCCTCTGTGACAGTGAAGAAAGATGTTCACCATAGAAGAGACTCACAGAAGGCACGACCTAAACAAGACTTTTGCAAACAACATTCTAGTATTCATAGATCTTCTTGTAATAGTAAATCTAATGTTAAGAAAGAATGTAATGCCTCTGTGGTTCAGTTCAATAAATTCAATGAAAAGTTCAAACAAATCACGCCTCATATTAAATACTGTCATTGCTTTGATCTTATGTTCAAATTGAATAATCACTTCTCAAGTCCAGATTGCTTACTCTCCACTAAAATTCAAACTCAAAAGTCAGAACCTAGAGAGAAACAATCTGATTTTTCTACAAAAGATAAAATGTATTTCAAGAATGCTAAGGCAAACTTGAAAAATTCTAACAATATTGGACCCATATGGATATGGGTACCTAAGTCTCTGTGATTGTCTTACAGAAGCGGTTTGTGCCAATTTGGTATCTTGACTCCGGATGCTCAAGGCACATGACTGGCGACAGAAGTTTACTATCCACGTACAAAGAAACACACGATGGTGGATCTGTAACTTTTGGAGACGACAAGAAGGGACACATCAAAGGCTATGGAGTCATACAGAAGGAAAACGTCTCTGTATACAAAGTTGCATATGTGAATGGCCTTAAACACAACCTACTCAGTGTAAGTCAACTCTATGATACAGGATTCGATGTGTTATTCAAAAGAACTTTCTGCTCTCTGCAAAGTGAAGACACAAGAATAGAACTTCTGCGAGCCAAAAGAAAAGGTGATCTGTATCTGATGAATTTTTGTTCAACAACCAAGGACAAAGTTTGCCTTGTAGCTTGCGAAAGTAAAGAAGCCTGGTTATGGCATAACAGGTTCTGTCACTTGAACTTTCACACATTAGATAAACTGGTAAAACTTGGTCTAGTTAAAGGTTTGCCTAATGTTAAATTTAATAAGGATCACTTGTGTTCTGCCTGTGAAATGGGAAAACTCAGAAGAGCTTCCCACAGAGGCAAAACAGATGTGTCTTGCACTAGACCTCTGTACATGCTTCATGTTGACCTCTGCGGTCCCATTGCCATACAGATCCTAGGTGGCAAGAAATACATACTTGTCTTAATTGATGAGTATTCGCGTTTCACATGGGTTGAATTTATTCGAAAGAAATCGGATGTTCCAATCATCTTGATTAATCTAATGAAAAGAATCCAAGTTCTTTATGAATGCAGAATACAGAAGTTAAGAAGTGACAATGGCACCGAATTTAAAAACTCTGTCATTGAAGCCTATCTTTCTACAGAAGGAATATCACAGAACTTCTCTGCAGCACGCACTCCACAGCAGAACGGCGTAGTCGAAAGGAAGAATCGAACGCTCGTGGAGGCAGCAAGAGCTATGCTATCAGCATGCAGATTACCGATGAACTTTTGGGCAGAAGCGATTTCTACCGCATGTTATACACAAAACCGTTCAACCATTGTGAAAAGACACCTCAAGACTCGTTACGAATTGATCAACAAAAGGCGGCCAAACATCAAATTTTTTCATGTGTTCGGATGTAAATGCTTTGTTTTAAATGACAGGGATTCAAGAAGAAAGTTTGAGGTTAAAGCTGACGAAAGCAAATTCATTGGATACTCTGCCACTTCCAAAGCCTACAGAACATTCCTTACAAGATCTCGCAAAATCGTAGAAAGTATCAATGTTTCTTTTGATGATTCATTCCAAATGACTTTTGTGCAAATCAGGTCAGAACTCGAACTTAAAAGGGAAACCTCTGACATCTCGCAAACGAAAGAAGACTTAAATCTTCTATTTTTATAGATGTTCCACGATGACATTGATCCTTCTGTTGGAACCATCAGAGTTTCTGAAGAACCATCCTCTGTCGGACAAAATCCTACAGGTATGACTCTAACTGGTCCAAATAATGCTTCATCTTCTTCTGTAAATACTACAGATGCAAATGCCGAAGAAGAAAATGCAGGAGATGAAACATCAAGAAAAACGACCACAGAAGCTGCTGAAAAACAAACTCCACAATCCACAGAAGAACCAATTACAGAGGAAATTGAGGACCAAGACTATACGTCCTCAGAGGAACAAACTCCACCACCACTCATACCAATCATTCCACAAATGGTAGAATCAACTACCAAGGCAAGAAGAACGACAGAGGCTACACAAGAAGAAGATCCACAAGAAGCTTCTGAAGAAAGGTTCGATGACATTGATGACCATCTTCCACGCACCACTCAGTGGACAAAAAGCCATCCTCCAAGCCAAATAATTGGAGAACCTTCTGACTCAGTAAAAACCAAGTCTGCCACTGCTAATTTTTGTTTCTTTAAAAATTTTATTAGTGTGATAGAACCAAATAAGATTTCTGAAGCCCTAGATGACCCAAACTGGGTAGACGCCATGCAAGAAGAACTTCTACAGTTTGAGCGTAACAGAGTATGGACTTTAGTACCTCTGCCACGAGGGAAACAGGCCATTGGGACTAAGTGGGTCTACAGAAATAAGAAGGATGAAGATGGAGTGGTCATCAGAAACAAAGCACGATTGGTGGCTAAGGGTTATAGACAAGAAGAAGGCATAGATTACGATGAGACTTTTGCTCCTGTTGCACGGCTCGAAGCAATAAGAATATTCTTAGCCTTCGCAGCTCACAGAGGTTTTAAAGTCTATCAGATGGACGTAAATCCAACTTTTCTCAACGGTGAAATCCAAGAAGAGGTTTACGTAAATCAGCCACCAGGGTTTGAAAGCTCAAAATTCCCAAGGCATGTATACTACCTTGAAAAGGCTCTGTACGGACTGAAACAGGCTCCAAGAGCATGGTACGAACGACATTCTACCTTTCTTCTAGTAAATGGCTACAACAGAGGTACAACAGATACTACCCTATTCTATAAACGTAAAAACAATGAAATAATGCTTGTACAAATCTATGTGGACGACATAATTTTTGGATCTACTAATACAGAAGAATGCAAAAGTTTTGAAAAACTCATGCAGAGTGAGTTTGAAATGAGTATGATGGGAGAATTAACATTCTTCCTCGGACTCCAAGTCAAACAAACATCAGAGGGAATTTTTATAAATCAGGCCAAATATGTCTCTGACATTCTTTTCAAGTATAGCCTCTCTGATACCTCTGCAATGAAAACTCCAATGGCCACTGGAAATAAGTTATCCTTAGAACCAGATGGCATCTCTATAGAATGCACTCTCTACAGAGGCATGATTGGATCTCTGTTATACTTAACTGCAAGCAGACCTGACATTATGCATTCCACGTGTCTTTGTGCACGTTATCAAGCTAATCCTAATAAATCACATTATGATGCTGTTAAAAGAATCTTTAGATACCTAAAGGGGACCAAAAATCTTGGTCTCTGGTATCCACAGAACTCTGACTTTTGTCTTAAAGCTTATACAGATTCAGACTATGGAGGATGCATGCTCGACAGAAAGAGTACCTCTGGGAGTTGTCAATTCCTAGGCGGTAAACTAGTCAGTTGGACCTCCAAAAAGCAGAACTGTGTATCAACATCTACGGCAGAAGCTGAATATGTTGCTGCTGCTAGCTGTTGTTCTCAGGTTCTATGGATGAAGACTCAGCTAAAAGACTACGGCCACATTCTATTCAAAATACCCATCTTCTGTGATTCCAAAAGTGCCATTGCCATCTCTGCCAATCCTGTGCAACATTCCAAAACCAAGCATATCGATATAAGGTACCACTTCTTGAAACATCATGTTGAACACGGTACAATCGAGATGCATTTCGTGCCAACAGAATATCAACTTGCAGACTTATTCACCAAAGCCTTAGACGAGAAAAGATTTAATTTCTTGGTGGGTAAGTTAGGAATGATTAATATGATGTGAAAATCCTCTGTAAGTATAGCTTTATCTTCTGTAAATAAGTATATATTTCTATTTTACTTAACTTATTGCTTTGATTGATTTATTTCTGTATGTAAATTCTCAATCTTAAATAGTTCTTGATATCACAGAGCTTCTGTAAGTCTGCTCAGAACCTCTGACGACCTCCACAGAACCTCTGGAAAAACAAGACCTATGCTCAATACAAATCTTATCATTCTTGATCCAAGCATAGATCAAGGGGGAGCAAAAGGAAAATTCCTGATCTACAGAGGTGATTAGATCATGGGGGAGCAAAAAGGGACCCTGAAATGATCTACAGAGGTAAAACTTTCAAGGGGAAGCCAAAGAAGAATGTCGATGAATCTATATCGACAGAAGTCAGACATCACTGCCGAGAAAAGAAGAACCAAAAAGGTATGTCTCTCGTACAAAAGGTTGTTGAAAACAGTTTTCTAGGACACAAATTGTCAAATATGTCCTAAATATACTGTGGATAACATTTCAAAAATCAAAAGATCAAAAAGTTTCATAAAATTTGAGTTATGAGAAATTTGAGGTCATAGAGCTTCTGCTGAGCTCAACAGAGGCTCTGCCAGAAATATGCTCTGAGATCACAAATTAACCCTCTATCGATCTTTCGGAATGTTACCTCGGAAACCAAATACATACACCATGACCTTCACGAACAAAATTTTTTCCATAACAGTTTTCTCGGACACCAACTTTCAAATACGTCCTGTCATCCTCTGACATGGCCTACGTGTCCCATTTTTATTGGGCGTACATGGAACGTTTTCTGTGGAAAGTTGAACCCACCGTTCTAACTTGTGTACGGATTCCAAATTTTAATCCATTGCCATATATTTTACTCTTTCGAATTCTACCGTTTTACCCTTCTATAAAAACCAAGCTTACCCTCTCATAAACTTTTTACAAACCCACACTCTCCGGCGAACTCCCCAGAACATTCACCTGCTCATTCTGAACATTCAGAAAACCCCCACCTTGCCAAAAGTATTGAACTAGAAGATTCTGGCGATTCAGCAGAATTTGCTCCGACCACACATCTTCAAAACTTCATAGCAAAGGATCATTTCGAAAAGGTACTACCAATCAAATCCAACAATTGCTATTTGGTCCCCTCACCCACTGCTTTCGGCGAAGCCCATGCCATTCTTCTAAACATAATGGAAAATCATATCCTCTTCCCTCTACTCTCAAGAACCCCAAACAAAATTCCAGTTAGATATTTGAACCAGTTTTGGCAAAGTTGCCGATTTGATAAAGATGATTCTCTTATCAAAGGGTACATTTCAAGAACTGGCAAATCTGAACATCTGGAAATCAAGTTCAATAGAACAATGTTCTCACTTGAATTCAACCTACCAACAAGGGGTCTTCTTGGATTGAAGAAATATGCAGAGCAACCAACAGACGACGAGATCTGTCGTTTCGTAGAAATGCTTGGGTACAACACCCAACTGAGGAAGAGAAATGACTTCCGCAGAGGCAGATTACCACCTCTGTGGAACACCTTGTTCTCAATTCTTAACAGATGCCTGACAGGGAAGATAGGCAGTATTGACCAGAGCTCACATCAGATATTAACCATCATGTATGGGGTTTACTATGATCTCCCACTGGATTACGCGACCATAATGATGCAAGAGATCATCAACACCATCGACAGAAAGAACAACGCCAGAAGGGTCAAAGAGAACGATCCTAACTTTCTACCACCTCTGCAATTCCAAAGAATACTGGGAGTTTTGTTCGAACCTCTGTTGCTGATACAGAACTGGCCAATGGAAGGGCCAATTCCCAAACAGTTCCCAATGAATAAAAATACCCCCACTGATCATGTAGATGGCTACACACACTGCAGACCTTTGTCAAAGAACCTTCTGAGGTATGCCACGAATAAAACCCTTAAGAAAGAGTACATACGCGATCATAGAACTCCAAAACCGAGTCCTATGACACCCCCGCGTTTAGGTGTCCCCCTAGGAACAATGATTACAGAACCTCTTTCCACTCAAGAAGAAAAAGATCACAAACTAGCAAAAGACATGGCTATTCAACTTAGCTTCTTAGCCAAACGTGCAGAGCTCATGGGAAATAAGTCCTCTTCGAAATCTTCTACCTCTACTCCAAAATCAAAGAAGAGGAAAACTGAAGAAGGCACCTCCACAAGCGCTGCAGAAGATCAACCTTCACCTCCTCATGCCACAGAAATTGGCTCCACTGCTCCTCCCTCTTCTCCAAAACAGAAGAAGAAAAGAAAATCGAAAACCACAGAGGAAGGGGCACCAAAACCTAAGAGGAGGAAAACCAAAAAGAAGAATGGGAAATCACTTGAAAAATTGGTTACCATAGAAGAAGAAGCAATCGCAGAAGAAAGAACTGCAGAAGAAGAAAATGCTGAAGGAGAAATGACAGAAGAGGGATATCAATCACCCTATCAATCCCCAGATCGATTTGCTCACCAAGGAAACTTAAACGATTTCCTACAGAACCCTGACATTGCCCATACTCTAAATACAGCAGGGTGGACGGCAAAACCACTCGACCACCACTCCCCAGAAGAACAATACTTCTCTATTTCTGGCATTGACACACATCTGTAAGAAGATGATCAAACACCCAGAGATCAATCAGCTGAGACACCTGTTATTCTATAGAACCCCTTCATTCAACAAGGATTGGACGTCTACAGAAGGAGTCCAAGCCCAGCTTCAGAAGAAATAGAACAAACAGAAGCTGAGTGGAATAGAGATGAAGTAACAGAGGCTTTAGAGAAAATAATAGAAAAAGGAAAAGAGGCCGAAGTTGTACAAGAAGAGGGATTTGAAACAAGGGAGACAAGAATGGAGGTCTCAGAGGTAGATTCAGATGAAGAAGAAGTTGTCTGGATACGAAAAGGTCTCTATCATCCACATGTCATGAGATTATACGGCTCTCATCAAATGTACGACTTCTTAGGCACAGAGCAAGGAACTTCAACAGAAGCTAGGGAAGAAGCACCAACCCATCGGATAGCTACAGAAGCTGAAATGGTAGAAAATGATGTAGTGCTTGGATGCTTAACAGAGGGTGCTTCTGATAAGAGTCAGGATGACTCTGATGATGACCATCCTGGTCCATCAGATAATCCTGAGGGGGAGAATATAAGGGAGAAAGCTACGACCAGAGGACTACAAGCTCCACCAATCGCAGCAGAACCAATCAGCCAAGCCCCTCCAGAACAAACCCAAGATCAAAAGACCACAGAGACAACACCCATCTCTGTGGAATCAACTTCTGAAGAAACCAATATTCCAGAAGCTGATCACCAAACCACAGAGGCAACAACCACCCCTGTGGTAATAAACTTGGAAGAAAGACCTTCAACAAAATCAACAGAAAAACCCCAAACCATACCAAGAAGAAAGTCGATTGCCACCAAACCAAAAAGAGCAACGACCTCTGCTTCTTCTATTCTGAGAAAGATGCACAATACAATTACTGAACGAATGGCGCAGAGAGAAGAAGAAAGGCACAAGTTCACATTAGCTTTCAAAATGGAAAGAAAATTCGATATCCAACCTTCACCAACAAAAACCGAGCTTACAGAAGAAGTCACCAAAGAACCTCCAACAGAGGTTACAGAGCAAAGAAAGCCATCTGAACCAACGCCACAAAAGTCCTCTCAAACACAAGTGTTAAAACCTACAGAGGCAACCCCCATCATTCCAACAGAAGCACCAACAACCAAACCTATAGAAGCAACAGGTTCTGCACCTCCAAAAGCCAAAGACAAGGGAAAGGCAAAAATGACAGAAGAGCCCAAGAAAAAGAAATCAGTACCCAATCCTACAGAAAAACTGATGAAAAACTCCTTTGATGCCTTTCAAACTCCAAAGCCTGAAGAAGAGGACTGGGCATATAGATTGAAGCCTCTATCAGACATTCCTCTATCAGGAAGAGCTGCAGAAGTTGTTCAACAGATGGAGAGTCTCAGAAGATGAGTACCACCACATGGTCTAACATACGAAGAAATGGAAGAAGTGGTGTACAAATATCTCTACAAATAACCCTTTCAGAACCTCCATCCAACAGACCAAATCACAAATCCGAACATCAGAGAAGAATTTGAGAACATCTTCAGCAGGACAAAGCAAAGAACCAAAGAAGAAGTCTTCTCAATTCATAAAATCAAAAAGGTAATCTTCAGCAGATTCTCCTTCACAAGAACCTATCCAAGAGTCAGGTACAATCTTACAAAGTCAAAAGGGTAAACAATTCCGAAACCACCTTCGCTGATGCTGACATAAGGAATCTGAATCCCTATGATCTACCTAAACTTCTACAATGGACAAAGGACAACTACAACACAGAGCCAAACACCGGAGCCTATCAAGTGTTGAGAAAAGCAAAGAGGGAAAAGCTTCTGATCTACAGTATGATAGATTTTCAACTGGGAAAGGATCTTGGTCTCAAACATCTGAATTTACGACCACCAGAGGATCGCTGCCCACCCGACGCCGTGCCCAACTCAATCATTACAGAACCAAGATTCGGGTTAGTATTTCAAAACCCACAAGGCGAAGTCAAACTGTTTGTGTGCATGGACTGTCAGAAATACGCAACTAGTACTATGAACAAGTTATGAGCAAGCCTTGTAAAATACAGAGATACAGAGAAAATGAATAGAGATGCTGCAGATACTTTATCAGAGAGATTGATGCCACAATCCGCCTAAGAGAACTCTGCATCAGTTTCTACAAAGAGATCAGAAGAATCGGAAGAGACAACAGAAGCTACAACGATTTCAAAGATGCCAAAATCTGATTCTCAAACCTCAAATCTCTGCAAACCAAGTCAAAGTCTATCTTTCATTGTACTCAAATGTAAAATGCCTCTGGCATATTTCTGAATGAAAGAACTTTCGAGGTATTGTTTCACCTCTGTCTTATCTAACTTAGCCTAACTAAACTCAAGTTCAATTTTTTATTTTTCACTACTTAGGGGGAGATTGTTAGCTTCAATCTTCCTAATCATAGAAGTATTTAGAAGTAGTGAAAAATAGGCCAAGTGAAGAAAGCCTCTTACAGAGGCTCTGCCGAACTTACCGAGAGATCAAGGTCAAGAAGCTACAGAAGCTAAAAGAGGCGTCCTACAGAAGCTCTGTCATACGCGCAAAGAAGACCAAAGACTCGGAATCCGGTGAAGACTGCTCTACAAAGGACCAAACCGCAGAACCTCTATGACACTTCACAGAGCCTCTGCGGTCTTCAACAAAGACTTCAAAGATATTTATAATATCTTGCTACTGTTTCTGAACCTATTCATCAACTTGCATGGTAGCATGCCCTGTCCATCTTCAACGTGTCAAACTCTGATTGGATTCAATAGGGCTTAATACATAATAGACGTCTGCTGCATTAAATGCAATACAGCACGTCCAACTGTTCATGCCATCCGTCCAACTATTCATACCGACCGTTCTGAATAGTACCTTATGCTTTATGGTCCCCTTAGAGTAGTATATAAGGAAGACTCATGTTGAGTTCTTCAAGATCGATAATTGAGAGAGAAAAACATCAAGAACACATAGCTTATATACTTTGAGAGTCATATCTGATTTAAAGCTTTGCTTACTCACTGTTCTTGATATATATATATATATATTCAGTAAACTTTGAGATATTATTTCCTGTTCACTGTTTATTTATATTGTGTTCTAAATCTATCAAACATATCTGTTAGTTCTTCAAATACGCTTCCATATCATACTTAAACTTGAACTAATAGATCTGATAATCTTGTTTAAACTAAACGGGAACCAACACACACGATTTTTACTTTTCTAAATTGTTTATTGATATGTATCAAACAATTTCAACTTGTTGCGGAACAAGATTAAGAAATAAACCTAATCTAAACAAGCTAAGAGAATCACTAAGATTTTTTGCACTAGAATTAAGATAGAGAGAAGATAAGAATACTAAGGATAATATTCTAACACACAAAATAGTAAGATAAGGAAATGGCCGAGCTCTTCATTTCTGAAGAAGGGGTTCCTTTATATACTGCATGCATTTAATGCACATCAGTATCACTTTACACGTGGCAACAGCTGATTGGTTGCATGGTTTGACTTGTGTAGACAACCTAGTAGCCGCATGATGAATAGTGTAGAATCAGAGTTGGTTGTACGATTCTGGACAAAAGGGATGTCCGTTCTGACAGATCGTATGGAGACGTGCAAGGGGATAAGACAAAAGTAACTTGTAGAAGAAACTTCATGATCAGCATTCGCTGAATAGTTCTTTATCAGCGAGTGATAAAGTTCAGCGTTCGCTGAAGTCTTCTACTTGAAACTTCACGTTGAGTGGACAGGTCTTGGCTTCGCTGATATCCGCATCAGTTCATTAGTAGACTTGTCGCTGGTTCTTTGGTTTGATCTTCGACTTCAGCGTAGAACATAGTTGACGTGAAACTTGTCTTCAGGGATCATAAGTAAACAACATATTTTATCAGCGATCATTAGTGAGACTGAACAGACTCAGGGCTCACTGATGAACAATATAACTGAATGTATAAATCAAATAACGAGAGTTACTATCAGCGGTACTGTAACAGTCTTAGTACTTATCAGTGATAGTGAAACTCTAATACATATTGTCTACTTACAATTTTCACTAAGTGTTTCTCAGAGAGTCATTATCAAATCACTGAGGGTTTAGATCAACAATCTCCCCCTATTTGATTATGACATAGCAACAAAAGAAAATTGCAAAGTAAGAATAAATAAGGATAAATAGAATCATAAAATATTTGTCCCATTTACTGTTTTCGGGGATCTTTTAAGTACAAATGGAGTAAAGTACATTCGCTGAAATCTTTCTTTAAACATCGTATAAGTTACAGAGGGAAGTAGAAAAATTACAAGTACAACAAATAACATTTACAAGTACAAAAGATATAAGCTGATAAAGATAGAATAATTACAAGGAATCCTATCCGCTATACAGGTTCATCCTTAATGAGAAGTTCATCAAGGGATTTTGTGGTAGGGATCATCCAATCAGGGACTTCTTGTCTAAGATCCCGTCTTTGCTTTGCTTCTGTAAAGATCAGGGGCTTGAAGAAGTATCCGAGAAGATCATCTCTGAAACCGCACCAATAGACGAGATCTCTTAGCTGTTTGATATGGGCAATGCATAGCTCAGACATGCGTTGGAAGCATTCTAGTCCATCGTAATCTCTGAAGAAGATACCATAAGGATTGCTTAGGACTTTTCCAGGGATCAAGCGTTCACCAGGGGGCAGGGAGATGTCGAGAGCTGAGAGAGCAGGTTCAGGACCAAGAACTTCAGCGCGTGAAAAGCGAATTCCGGTTTCATTTCAGATAAAGGGACCTGAGTCTGAAGGTGTTACCTTTTTCTTTGCAGCAGGCCTTCTTCGTTGAACTAGAGCAGGAGAAAGAGGAGGGATATCCACAACAAATGTAGCCAAGTCGATCTGTTTATTCAAAACTTTCTCGACATGGTCTTTAAATCTTGAGCGTGATCGCTGAATGGCTATTCGCATCTCCATCCACTAAGAGAAACCGTACTTGCTGATCGATGAAGCATAGATGGTTTCCTTATTACCACTTTCTCTGAATATGTCGACATCAACAACTGGAACTTTTATGGAGTACCTTCCCCTGATGTCCACCTTGTTGATTCTGGAGGGTCGATATCGATAGTGCAGTCTATCGTTGCACCATTCTAAGGTAGAGTCAGATACCTTGGTCTTCTTCTCGATGATCTTTTGGGCGTCATTCCACAGTTGACGTTGAACATCGATGGGAGTCTTCTTCAGTCCAGGGTCTTTCACCGATTGTTGAACGAGCTCAATAGCAAAAGCTTTATCTCTTTCTTCAGCTCTTCTTCGATCGGCGAGTTGTTTTTCAGCTTTGAAGTGTTCAGCGACTTCCTTTCTTGATATTTTGAATCGAGGGCCACGGATGATTCGCTGATCTTCAAGCTGTTTGATCATTGCTTCTCTCCTTTTCAGTTCTTCTTCACTTAGCATTTGAGGAGCCAAGGAAGGTCTTTTGTTATAAGAGAGCAGTTCTTCTTCAGGTTCATCAGTCTCAGCGAAGTCTAAGACTGGGATTATTTCTTCAGCGCTTGGGGCTGGATTTATTGTTGATGTAGCTGGAGGAACTTCAGCTGGATCCTCAAGCAGGGGAGAGGACTAGCTGAAACATAACCATCATTTAAGTAAAATCATTTGGGAGAAGAGATAGAGAAAGAATGAGGTTTAAGTGTATAGAGGTTTTATGGAGAGGAGAACTGAGGTTGAGAAGGGATAGAAGAGGGATGCAATGTAAGGGAAGAAAATATATTGTACCTGACAAACTGGCTTTCTTTAAAGGATAGTCAGATTGCCTTATGCAGCGAGGCCTTTATTTTTGCCTTTGTCTGCTTCAGTCGCTGCAGGCTTTTTCGTGGTCCCCTCCCCTAAAGTGTCTTTGAAGACTATCCCTTTGAGAGCAGGGGTCCTTATGGGTTGAAAGGAGAAGTCGACATCATCATCATCATTTTTAGGTGATGTTGATGGTTCGTCGTCATGAAGATCGAGGTCTTCTTCTTCATTTTCTTCATCTTCTTCAGCTTCTTCCTCGTCATCAACAGACGGTTCTAGGACTTGAGTTATGGGGAAGGTCTTCTTGAGTCTTCTTCTCCCCCTCTTCCACATGATGGATGGGGGAGGAAATAGCAGTAGCAGCAACATCATCAGCATGCTTTGGGTCAGTGATCCCAACGAAAGTTTCTACCCTTGCTATTCTGTCTTCCATGCCATAAATAGCAGGGTTGATTCTTTCAAGGGTTTCCCGATCTACCTGAGTAAAGTATAAGGGAGGACATGTTGGGGCGTCCAGGCGATCGAGGATTCGTTGCAGGAGATTCTTCAGAGTGCTTACCTCTGACTTCATAGTAGATACCTGTCCCTGAAGATTTCCAACCATTGTCGACAACGATGTGACTTCGTTCGACAGGGTGGTGAAATTGGTGGAGAGGGTGCTGTTTGTAGAGTTCGGAGTGTTGATGGAGGTGGAGTTGTCAGCAAGAGTCTCAGCAACTTTTGAAAGAATCCCTTCCATCTTTTCCAAATCAGCACTGGAAGCTTTGTCTTTCACCTCGGTGGTGAGTGTCTTGAGAGCCTCTCCAGAGTTTGTAACCACTGAAGATTTTGAGGAGAGAGTGGTGGTGAGAGATTCCACCATTGTAGTCAAATCCTTTAGGGAGTTGTCGATATCTCCTAAATTAGGACCTGTGGGGTGGTTGACGAAGTCATCGAAGCTTCGTTAACCTGTATATGTTTCCATGTCGTCTTCCAGAGAGCCTTGACGCATAGAGGTGCCCGCAGGTCCTGTGTTTTGATCCATCATCCGCTGTAGGGCTTCAGCAAATGTATCACTCAGAACGATGTTTGTTGTAGACAGGGGGAATAGAGGTGGAGTGACCAAAGAAATAGTGGGAGGAATGAAGGTTGAGAAGAGGGATTTGGAAGCAGGTTCAGCGTTGGAATCGCTGAGGAATACTTCCGCAGTACTTGGAGGCACTGAGGGAGGGAGGTTCTGTTCCAAGACAACCTCAGCGTTTAGAGACGCTGAAGCTGGTATTGAAGGGGTGGATTCAGCAGCTGTGGCAGAGCGTACCACAGAACTTTCCAGTGGATCTTGTGGAGATAGAGTCGTGGAGTCTTCAGCATGGGTAGAATTAGAGGGTTGCTCATTGGAGGACTTCTTGGGCTTAGGAGCGCCAAGTGCGGTGCCAGAAGGATTCCTTTTCCTAGCTGGAGTGGAAGTTGCAGCCGGGGTATCAGCGGTTGGGATTACCGCTGTCGATGTGGTAGCTGTTGAAGTAGAAGAAGTAGGAGGTCTGAGAAGAGATACGAGAGTAGAGAGACGTACCTCGTTTGGCATGGGAGTGTAGTCGAGAACCTTAGTGCCAACCTGTGAGAGTTTCAGGTCACCCACCTTCGGGTATTTGTCCCCGAGCCCTTGTAGGAAGAGTGCGCTGACAAACCGGGGATATGGAACAGTCTTTGGCCTCTTTGTTTCGTCGACTCTGAGCATCATGTCGTCGAGGATGATATTGGCCCAATCGATGTGAAGGCCCATCAGCAGTGCATACCCCATAGCCTGTTGGGGTTTGGAGGCTTGGTCAGTTGAACCAACCTTAGCTGTCATGCAGCTGATCAGATGAGCGAAGATGAAGTTCATCGCGCTGGGCATTTTGGATTTCTTGATGGAGGTCAGCTTCTTCTCAGGGAGTTTGTCTCTCCCTGTTTCCCATACATACTGCATTACATCAAAGAATGCAATGAGTGCTTTTCTATCAGCTGGGTTCTTGGGATTTGGTAGAGGAACGAAACGTTCTTCTTTTGAACTACTGGGGAGGTTTAGGGCAGCCCTGATAGAGCCGGGAGTAATCTTGGAGCTACCATGTTCGGTGTCGAAGAGGATGACATCGATTTTCTTTTTGGGGTCTTTGATTGAGGTTATCTGAGCTCTTCTGGCAGTATACCAGAACTGAGCGAGTAGGTTCCTGTGAGCAGGAGGATTGATGGTCAGGGCTATCGATAGTGGACATGTCTAAATAAAATTTACAGCGTCGTTTAGATGTGTGATCTGCTTCCTTGGAGGAAAGTTGAAGAGCGCATAAGGATTGTTTCCTTAAAAATTAACTTGCTCTATTTTGAAGTTGACATTAGGATCCTTGATGAGTTCAATACTTTCAGAGGTAGTAGGAGATTGAGCAGTGGTAGCTTCAGTAGATGCCAATTCTGTTCATACATGATAAACATGAAGAAGATGAAGAGAAGTTCTTGAAATGGATATAATTTCCAAAGTAAGGGTTTTAGGGTTTTGCACATTCCATTTAGAGAAAGAAATGGAGATTATGGTTTTTCTAGTTTTGAACAAAATACAAAACATAGTGAATGTTCTTGTTTTCCAGTTTCCTTTTAAGGAAGGGATTCTGGAAAAACATATGAAATGTCAAGTTTAAGATTTTTATTTTAAACTTGAAGAACAATCTGAGAACCAGATTGCATTCATAAAATCATGAAGAGAAAATGATTTCATTTTTAAGAAGGTTCTTTTGTTTGATATTTTAAAAACAATAATAAGATCAAAAACAAGTTTATGTAAAGGAAAATAACAGAAATATTAACCTTTAGCGTTGAAGAAGATGGAGATGAACAGTTTATGGGAGATTAGTTCAAATGCAACAGTTGTTGTTGCTCGAGAGAGATGATGTTCGCGTAAAAGGTAAAAATATAAACTCAAGAGGTTTATATAGTGAGAGTGGAGAGAAAAACTATGAGCAGGAAGGTTTTTTATGATGACACGGACACGTCCCTTAAATTTGATTGGACAAGGTAAACGAAACGGGCGAACGTGTCATAGAAAAAGCGTGCCATGGTCTATCCGTTGTAATGACGTCACAAACGTCCTTTCACATTTTTAGGATGTCTCTGAGGGTTTTAGAAAAACTCAGGGATATTTTGAAAACATGAAGCACTGATTAGAAATATCAGTGTGATTTAAGAAATTTCAAAATATCATTGAAAGGAAGAGATATTCAGCGATGCAATTTGTTTTGAAATCTTGTATTCATAGGCGAACGTCAGCGAGTAAGAGAGAACATACCTTGATGTCAGTGAATCAATTTTGTTCAGAGAGTAGGTGATGAATAGGATTATACAAGTTTATTTTATCCCTGATCAAATGTGAACCGCTGAAGATTTTACTCTTCTAGGTTAAGCATTCCAAGCTCGCTGATGAGAAAGTTGAATCTTGTCTCATCAAGAGGTTTGGTAAACAGATCAGCTAACTGAAAGTCAGTTGGAATAAAATGAAGTTCTATATCTCCATTCATCACATGATCTCTGATAAAATGATACCTGATTTCGATGTGTTTGGTCTTTGAGTGTAGCACTGGATTGTTGGCTATAGCGATGGCACTAGTGCTGTTGCAATAGATTGAAATTTTCGAGAGCTGAAGGTCATAGTCCAGTAGTTGATTTCTCATCCACAAGACCTGAGAACAACAGCTTCTAGCGGCTACGTACTCAGCTTCAGTGGTTGAGGTGGACACTGAGTTTTGCTTTTTACTTGTCCAACTCACCAGCTTTCCACCCAGGAGCTGACAGCCTCCTGTGGTGCTTTTCCTATCCAATTTGCATCCTGCAAAATCACTATCTGAATAGGCGATTAGATCAATACCTGAGTCTTTGGGATACTAAAGACCTAGGTTAGGAGTACCCTTAAGGTAACGAAAGATCGCTTTACATCGATCAAATGAGATTCCTTAGGTTCAGCTTGATATCGTGCACACAAACAGGTTGCGTACATAATATCAGGACGGCTAGCTGTAAGATACAGAAGAGAGCCGATCATCCCACGGTACGCTGTGACATTAACAGGTTTTCCTGAAGGATCCTTGTTTAGTGTCAGCGGCGGTGCCATAGGGGTTTTCATAGTTGAGCTCTGAGTTAAATCAAACTTTTTCAGCATATCTTTAACATACTTTCCTTGGTGAATGAAAGTTCCTTTTTCATTCTGCTTGATTTGAAGACCAAGGAAATAAGTTTGCTCACCCATCATACTCATTTTATATTCAGCTTTCATTCTATCAGCGAAACGAGTACATAGGTCAGGGTTAGTGGAACCAAATATAATATCATCGACATATATTTGAACAAGAATAATATGACCTTTTACTTTCCTGAAAAATAGAGTTTTATTGATTTTACCTTGCTCAAAATTTTCAATATGGAGATAAGTAGAGAGAGTGTCGTACCATGCACGAGGAGCTTGCTTTAAGCCATAAAGTGCCTTATCCAGTTTATAAACATAACCTGGATGCTTAGGATCTGAGAATCATGGAGGTTGTTCTACGTAGACTTCTTCATTCAGCTTTCCATTGAGGAACGCAGATTTTACATCCATCTGATAAACCTTGAAGTCCCCGTGTACAGCGTAAGCTAAGAATAGACGAATGGCTTCTAGTCTTGCCACTGGGGCAAATGTTTCGTCGTAATCTATACCTTTATCTTGTCTGTACCCCTGAGCAACAAGACGAGCCTTATTGCGGGTTACAGTTCCATGTTCATCCATCTTGTCTCGATAGACCCATTTAGTGCCTATCACTGACTTGTCAGATGGCCTGGGAACGAGCTTCCAAACTTTGTTTCCTTCGAATTATGTCAGGTCTTCTTGCATAGCGCTGACCCAGTTTGGATCTCTGAGGGAATCATCTGTTTTTGGTTCAATCAAAGAAATAAAGTTATCAAATAAACAAATATTACCTGCACTTCGTCGAGTCTGAATACCAGCATTTGGATCACCAAGAATTTGATCAATAGGGTGATTAATAGTCCATTGCTGAGTCGGAGCATAAGTCGCTGACTCAATTTGAACTTCTGGAGGAGCTAAAGATGAGGCTTCAACAACTTCTGGTATATCAGCCAAGAGAGGAAGAGGTTCAGATGTCTGAGGGCATCATCTGGTTTTTTTTGTTCAATCAAAGAAATAAAGTTATCAAATAAACAAATATTACATGCACTTCATCGAGTCTGAATACCAGCATTTAGATCACCAAGAATTTGATCAATAGGGTGATTAATAGTCCATCGCTGAGCTGGAGCATAAGTCGCTGACTCAATTTGAACTTCTGGAGGAGCTGAAGATGAGGCTTCAACAACTTCTGGTATATCAGCCAAGAGAGGAAGAGGTTCAGATGTCATTTCATTCACTGATTGCTGAGAAGTAGATGGTATGTCTGAGATAGAAGGTTCAGAAGCAGGCATAGTGTTAAGAGGAACAGCTGAGACCCATGAGGATTCAGCTTCACTTGTCTGCATGATTGGGATGATTATAGGTGTAACGACCTGGAATCCCATACATAGTTCAAATAGCATACATTGCATAACGTCGTTAAAACAAGAGATACATTAGATAACAAATACGGTCCCCTAGTCTTTTACAAACATTCAGTACATCATTACAAACGTTTACATAGTAAATTACATCACTACTAACAACATGCTATGTCTACTAAACACATCATGGTCTTCAACTACATAGTCCTCTAAAAGCTATTCGCGGTTTAACCTTCTTATTTGCCCTTACTCGATCCACGACCTGGAATACATATTTTTGAAAACAAAATGAGGGTTAGACCTTGAGGTCTAGTGAGAAAATCCCCGTTAGTTAAAAACCATTTGCACAACATCATACACATAATTCACATAAGAATACCAATTAAGACTCATGCATCATATATCTTTCCATCTCATTCTCTTGGCCATATTAATTGGTTGCGAGCCAATTAATTAATTTACACCGCTGTACTGAATACAGCCAACACCACTTTCCCTCTGTACAACCAACATACACCGGTCCTAAGCCCGGCCAACTAGCACTCATGCAGTGTAATACTCATATAAACACCATATGCACATTATTACACTTATTCCACATATATATATATATATATATTCCAGTTGAAAACATTTTAAATAAAAACTCACATATTTGCTTAACAAAACTCTTCCCGGTCTTTTGCAACTGATTTAGCTTTCACCTCCGATTCACAGTATCTGAAACAAATAGATACATATATCTCTTTACCATATAAAACACATAAGTTTTACTAAAGCTAAAAACTCTAAAGAACTCAAATCCTCAAATGTTACCCCCAAACCCGAACTTAAGTCGAGTCCACAGTACATTTAGTCCTCATTCATTCCCTATCCAATGACTAACAAAACACCAGTTACTGGATACTCAAAAGCATTTAAACTCACCAAATTGACCAAACAGCAAAAGTATCCGGACAACACAACCTTTCCGGACAACAGGGCTTTCCGGATACATACTCAATCCGGATAACAGACATTCCGGACAACACATACAATCCGGATAACACCCGGACACCAAAGCAATCCGGATACCATCCGGTTTGACTACTTTTTACCTAGAAATCGACAGAATCAATCCTAAACATGAAATCGGTTATTCTACCTAATAGCAATTACACACATAAATTGCAAAGGAAACATACCTGAATTCAGTTCCAAGTGCACCAATTGATGCCTTAACCTAACTTTTCTTCCTTTCTTCTTTTCTTCCAAAACACACACACACAATGTGCTGATTTTCTGGATATTTTGGGATTATGAAATATTTGATTTCATCAAAAGGGATATTATCCCAGTCACTTTACCACTTTAGCCCCTAAACTATCCATGAATGACTAAAACACCTTTAACTCCTAATTTAACCCAAATTCACCCTAAACATTAATTATAAAGTTAAATAAATTTAACGGAACTAGGATTTAACTAACGAACTTACCCGGGGTATTACATCATCTCCCCCTTAAAAGAATTTCGTCCCAGAATTCGGTTAGGAAAAAAGGTATGGGTACCTAGTTCTCATTTCTGACTCTGATTCCCAAGTAGCATCCTGACCCTTATGATGTCTCCACTGAACTTTCACTTGTCTGATTACTTTATTCCGCAATACTTTAACTTTGTGGTCAACTATGGCTTCAGGTTCCTCCACATAATTCATCTTTTCATCCACTTGTATATCTGGTAGAGAAACTTCCTGATCCGGCGTAACCAAACACTTTCGGAAATTCGATACATGAAACGCGTTATGAATCCTGCTTAAATCTGGCGGAAGATCCAATCTGTATGCTACTTCACCTATCCTTTCTGTAATTGCAAACGGTCCAATGTACCTCGGGCTCAGTTTACCTTGTTTCCCAAATCGGATGATTCCTTTCCAAGGCGAGACTTTTAACATCACAAAATCTCCAACTTGGAATTCCAATGGTTTTCGGCGTCGGTGAGTGTAGCTTTTCTGTCTGTCTTGAGCTACTTTCAAACGTTCCCGAATCTGAGAAATCTTATCCGCGGTCAACTGAACTATATCTGGCCCTGCTAATTGTTTATCTCCCACTTCGTTCCAACACAGAGGCGTTCATCATTTTCTACCATACAGAACTTCAAACGGTGTCGTTTGTATGCTGGAATGATACCTGTTGTTGTAGGAAAATTCTATCAGTGGCAAGTGCTTATCCCACGATCCCCCAAAGTCAATAATGCAGGCCCGTAACATATCTTCCAAAGTCTGAATCGTTCGTTCACTCTGACCGTCAGTTTGAGGATGATACGTTGTACTTAACTTTATCTGTGTTCCCATTTCCTTTTGAAAACTTCTCCAGAATCTTGAGGTAAAACGGCTGTCACGATCAGAGATAATCGAAATTGGAACTCCATGTCGAGTTACTATTTCATTGATATACAGTTTGGCTAGTCTTTCCAATGAATAGGTTTCTTTTATGGATAAGAAGTGAGCAGACTTTGTCAACCTGTCAACGATCACCCAAATAGCATCAAACCCTCTCGGAGTCCTTGGTAACTTCATGATGAAATCTGTAGTAATTTGATCCCATTTCCACATCGGTATTTCTAAACGCTGTAATTGCCCAAACGGCTTTTGATGTTCAATTTTCACGTTCTTACAAGTAGTACAACCTTCCACATACTGAGCAATACTCCTTTTTATTCCCGGCCACCAATAAAATTGTTTCAGATCTTTGTACATCTTGTTCGTACCTGGATGAATAGAGAAACGAGATTGATGAGCTTCTTGTGGTACCCGATCACGTAAACCACCCAAACGAGGCACCCAAATTCTGTTCCCCAAACACAATAACCCACGATCATCTTTCACTAGCAATGCTGATAACCCCACTAACCGTTCTGATTTCAAATGTTCTTCTTGAAAAGCTTCCACTTGGCACTTCTTCAGTTCATCGAATATGTTAGGTAGGAGTTCAGCTCTTAGTGCTATGGCTTTTATCGTTCCACTCCTTTCTTGACGACTCAGTGCATCAGCTACCACATTCGCCTTTCCCGGATGATAAAGAATCTCACAGTAGTAATCATTCACCAACTCTAGCCATCTTCTTTGTCTCATATTTAATTCCCGCTGATCAAAAAGATGTTGAAGACTCTTATGATCAGTGAAAATTTGACATTTAGAACCATAGAGATAGTGTCTCCAAATCTTTAATGCGAACACTACTGCTGCCAGTTCCATGTCATGTGTAGGATACTGCCGTTCATGATCCTTTAGTTGATGAGAAGCATAAGCGATACCCTTCCCACGCTGCATTAATACACAACCCAATCCCAATTTAGAAGCATCACTATAAACAACAAAGTCTTCGGAACCTTCTGGTAGTGACAAAATCGGTGCACTGCAAAGTTTCTCTTTCAATACCCTGAATGCTTCATCCTGTTCTGCTTTGCATTCAAACTTTAGATTCTTCCGAGTTAGCTTAGTGAAAGGCGTCGCGATACGAGAGAAGTCTTTTATAAACTTTCGATAGTAACCGGCTAAACCCAGAAAACTTCGTACTTCGGTTGGCGTCTTCGGCGGTTCCTATTTTTCAATTGCTTCTACCTTCGTCGGATCAACTTGAATACCTTTCTCGGAAACTACAAGCCCCAAAAACTGAACTTCCCGTAGCCAGGATTCACACTTAGAGAACTTAGCGTATAACTGCTCCTTCTTTAACTATTCCAGAATTAAACGATGATGTTGGGCGTGCTCTTCTTTGGACCGAGTGTAGATAAGGATATCATCGATAAACACAATAACGAATTTATCGAGATATGGCTTACATACTCGATTCATTAAATCCATAAAAGCAGCTGGAGCGTTCGTCAATCCAAAAGGCATCACAATGAATTCATAGTGACCATACCGTGTGCGAAAAGCAGTTTTCAGAATGTCTTCTTCTTTAACCTTCAGTTGATGGTAGCCAGATCTTAGATCAATCTTGGAGAAATAACAAGCTCCAACTAATTGATCGAAGAGGTCATCAATTCTAGGAAGTGGATACTTGTTCTTGATCGTGCGCTTATTCAGCTCTCGGTAATCAATACACATTCTCATCGAACCATCCTTCTTTATCACAAATAGAACCGGTGCTCCCCACGGCGAAGAACTGGGTCTGATGAAGCCTTTATCTGAAAGATCCTGCAGTTGAGTCATCATCTCTTTCATCTCTAGAGGTGCCAAACGATACGGTGCACGGGCAACAGGAGCGGCTCCAGGAACCAGATCTATACCAAACTCTACTTGTCTAACGGGCGGAAGGCTAGTCAGATCTTCTGGAAAAACATCCGGAAATTCACGAACAACCGGAATATCTCCCAGCTTACTCTTTTCTAGCTTAATATCTATCACATAAGCTAAGTAACTTGAGCAGCCTTTATTGATACACTTACGAGCTTTCAACAAATAGATAAGGCAAGACTGATGATTTCTACGATCACCATAAATCACTACTGGTCCCTTCTCAGGTAAGACAACATTTATCAATTTCTTATCACAAACTATATTAGCCTGATTCTTGGCTAACCAATCCATTCCCACTACTACATCAAACTCGATCAAGGCTATAGGAAATAACTGGATAGGCACTCCACACCCATCTATGTTTATCATACAACTATCAAATACCTCGCTAACCGGTACTTGATTATCATTAGCCGTATCTACCATTAACACATGATCTAACACTTTAGGCTTTAAATGCATATAGGCAAAAAAAGAAGGCGACACAAACGATTGGTTTGCACCGGAATCAAATAACACTTTAGCACGTGTAGAATTTATTAAGAATGTACCTGTAACCACATCGGGAGTCCCATCTGTTTCTTGCTCTGTCATCTGGAAGGCATGGCCCCTTGCTCTTGGTACTTCTGGCCTTGGTACTATCTAACACCCGTTGGTCTTACTGACGTACCACCCGTTTGTATTCTCCCCAGTGGACAATCGGACTGAAGATGATCAGGAGAATTGCACGCGTAACAAAATCTAACTACTCGACAGTCTTTAGCAATATGACCGATCTTTCCACACTTATAACAGTTTCTAGGATCCACTTGACAACTTCCTTGATGAAAACGGTGGCACTTTGGGCAAGGTCTTTCAATTGGTCGGAAAGGTGGACGGTTATCAAATCGCTGAAACCTGGACTTCTTCGGATCATATTGCGGTCCTTCCCACTTTCTTTTCCCCACATTCTTATCACTAGTACTTCTCCCTTTATCTTGTTCCACTATTTATGCGGCGTCTACTGCGGCGGAGAAAGTTTCTGGTCCTTTAGCAATCACAAAACTTCTGATTTCTGCATTCAATTCAAAGATAAACCTTTCAATCTTCATGGCCTCCGTAGCAACGTAGTATTCTGCAAAATGAGACTTTTCCAAGAAGCGAGCGGTGTAGTTCCGAACTAACAAATTCCCTTGTTGTAAGTTCATAAACTCTCCTTCCAATTGTTTAACTGCGTCTTGAGGACAGAACTGTTTCCTGAAAGCTATCACGAATTCCTCCCAAGAGTAAGTAGAATATATATCAGATCCTCCCGAGGACATATGTGCTTCCCACCAGTATAGGGCATCGCCTTTCAACATTGCAGTTCCATAGAGTACTCTATCCTCTTCAGCGCATTTACTAGTCTTGAAGATGGCTTCTATTTCTTTCAGCCACTTCATAGCTTTTACCGGATCCTGATCTCCTGAGTAAGTTGGAGGCTTACAGCTTAAGAACATTTTATAGTCACACTTTCTTAGTACTGGTGTGATTGTAGGTGTAATAGGCATCTCGTCTTCCTGACCATGATCTGGTGTATCAGCTTCATTATGACGAGTTTGATCAAATATGGCTTGTATACTGGCCTGCAGTCTTCCCATTTCGGCTGTTAAATCGTCTCTAGTAACAAATTCATTACCTCGCGGTGGAGCTCCACTCCCAGTTCTACCCTCAATTCTGCCTCCATCTCTTTCTCCCCCTCTTCCCTTTCCTCCGGCTGTTGGGTTTGTTCTATTCGGATTTCCTCCTCCTTCACGATTCGTTTGTCTAGTACCACTTGCCATTCTGTTGATTCAAACAAGGTTAATATACACATAAGCACATACCCCATATAACAAGGTATTCCAGTTCAAACATGTACCTGTAAGATCACAATTACACTGGCCAGGTGTAATAATGAAATTACCTTACATGATGTTCCTTCTACCTTTTTATATTTAATACCCCAAGGTTCTACAATGATAGGGACATCCTACTTCACATGCAGTTTAAGTCTAGGTACAGATACTAATACCTAAATCCCTTAAACTAGGGCTCCGATACCATCTGTAACGACCCGGAATCTCATACATAGTTCAAATAGCATACATTGCAAAACGTCGTTAAAACAAGAGATACATTAGATAACAAATACGGTCCCCTAGTCTTTTACAAACATTCAGTACATCATTACAAACGTTTACATAGTAAATTACATCATTACTAACAACATGCTATGTCTACTAAACACATCATGGTCTTCAACTACATAGTCCTCCAAAAGCTATTCGCGGTTTAACCTCCTTATTTGCCCTTACTCGATCCACGACCTGGAATACATATTTTTGAAAACAAAATGAGGGTTAGACCTTGAGGTATAGTGAGAAAATCCCCGTTAGTTAAAAACCATGTGCACAACATAATTCACATAAGAATATCAATTAAGACTCATGCATCATATATCTTTCAATCTCATTCTCTTGGCCATATTAATTGGTTGTGAGCCAATTAATTAATTTACACCGTTGTACTGAATACAGCCAACACCACTGTCCCTCTGTACAGCCAACATACACCGGTCCTAAGCCCGGCCAACTAGCACTCATGCAGTGTAATACTCATATAAACACCATATGCACATTATTACACTTATTCCACATATATGTATTTCAGTTGAAAACATTTTAAATAAAAACTCACATATTTGCTTAACAAAACTCTTCCTGGTCTTTTGCAACTGATTTAGCTTTCACCTCCGATTAACAGTATCTGAAACAAATAGATACATATATCTCTTTACCATATAAAATACATAAGTTTTACTAAAGCTAAGAACTCTAAAGAACTTTAATCCTCAAATATTACCCCCAAACCCGAACTTAAGTCGAGTGCACAGTACATTTACTCCTCATTCATTCCATATCCAATGACTAACAAAACACCAGTTACTGGATACTCAAAAGCATCTAAACTCACCAAATTGACCAAACAGCAAAACTATCCGGACAACACAACCTTTTCGGACAACAGGGCTTTCCGGATACATACTCAATCCGGATAACAGACATTTCGGACAACACAGACAATCCGGATAACACCGGGACACCAAAGCAATCCGGATACCATCCGGTATCTCATTCCATCCAGAAACCTTAAGGAAAAAAGGAACTTACCGGGTACTTGAATCTTCCGGACACCTTTAGAACATCATCCGGACACTAACAACAAAACTACCCGGACACCTTTAATCTATCCGGAAACTACTGTCGGTTTGACTACTTTTTACCCAGAAATCGACAGAATCAATCCTAAACATGAAATCGGTTATTCTACTCCGATAGAAACTACCTAATAGCAATTACACACATAAATTGCAAAGGAAACATACCTGAATTTAGTTCCAAGTGCACCAATTGATGCCTTAACCTAGCTTTTCTTCCTTTCTTCCTTTCTTCTTTTCTTCCAAAACACACATACACAATGAGCTGATTTTCTGGATATTTTGGAATTATGAAATATCTGATTTCATCAAAAGGGATATTATCCCAATCACTTTACCACTTTAGCCCCTAAACTATCCATGAATGACTAAAACGCCTTTAACTCCTAATTTAACCCAAATTCACCCTAAACATTAATTATAAAGTCAAATAAATTTAACGGAACTAGGATTTAACTAACGAACTTACCCGGGGTATTACAATAGGATCATCATCTTCAGCGGTATGAGTATGATTTGGAGGGATAGGAGCATCTTCTGAATCACCAAGATGAGAAAACATCCATTGATTAAGTTCTTCAGTATCAGCACAATGTCTATAGTTCACTGAACGGGATTCGTCAAAAGTGACGTGGATTGTTTCTTCTACAGTTTGTCTTCTTCGATTGAAGACTCTGAAGGCTTTGGAGACTGAGGAGTATCCAAGAAAAATTCCATCACCAGCCTTAGGATCAAATTTTCCAAGGGCATCTCTGTTGTTCAGTATGAAACACTGACATCCAAAGATGTGAAGAAAGCTAATTGAATGCTTTCTCCCATGGAAAAGTTCATAGGCTGTCTTGTTGAATCTTTTGACAATTAGCGACCTGTTTTGAGTAAAACAAGCAGTGTTGACAGCTTCTGCCCAAAACTGAGTAGGTAGATGAGAATCGCTGAGCATTGAACGTGCAACTTCGATGATAGTTCGATTTCTTCTTTCAGCGACTCCATTTTGTTGTAGTGTTCTCACTGAGGTAAAGTTGTGAGAAATACCCTTGCTTTCAAAGAAGGAATCAAGAGAACTGTTTTTGAATTTAGTCCCATGATCACTCATTATTGAGCGAACGATCATGTTGTTCAGGACTTCCATTTTCCTGACAAAAGTGATGAGTTCTTCAGGGGTGTCACTCTTAGAATGGAGAAACATTACCCAGGTATAGCGAGAGAATTCATCAACTATGACCAACATTTCTTTCCAGCGATGGATTGTTTGTTAACAGGGCCAAACAAATCAATATGGAGAAGTTGTAGAGGAGATGACACTGAGGAAACTTGCTTAGATTTGAAGCTTGCCTTGGTTTGTTTCTGTTAGATCTGAAGTTTTGTCAAAAGTTACAAGTGTTGGATATGAATAGAAGACTCAGAGATATGAATAGAAGACTCACAGTTTTGAGTTAGAATACTCAGAAGTTCTGATCTGAGAAGTCTCGAAAAGATTACAAGTGTGGAATCTGAACAGAAGGGTCAAAGTTCTGAGTAGGAGACTCAGAACTTCTGATGATGAAGATGAAAATATCACAAGTGCTTGAAGGAAGTTCTGAAGTGCTTAATCAGAAGGATGTTCAGAAGTTCTAAACATGTTGTCTTAGGATATTTTCAGTTATATTCAGTTACTAATTAGGACACGTGTAATTGTTCTATTAGTCTGTTTCACATATGTACTGCAACTTTAGCTTTTCCTTACAGTATATATAGTTGTTAGCAACTGTAAGCTAACAGAATCTTTGGCATAATCTTTCGCATAACTTTGTATTCACTTTGTAATCTTTGAGAGATTCTCTCTCTAGATTTGTAATCTGTTCTTGATTGAATACAATACTTTTGGATCCAATTCTCTATTTAATTGTTCTTAATTGCTCGTAATTGATTGTAAGATTGAATCATGGTTTCTACAATTGATATCAGAGCCAATCAACAAACAAATTCATTCAAGATCGTGTTCTTGATGGTTTCTTGATCGCATTCTTGAAGATTTCTTGATCAATTCGTCAATTGATTCCACTGCTACTCACAATTCTTGAATTCTTTGTAATTCTTGAATTCGTTTTACGTTTGTTCAAGAAATTCGATTTGTCTTTCTGTTGAATCGATTAAATTCAATTTTACTAATCATGTCTTCGAAAGAATTTCTCTCAATGGGATCTGAGACGAAACCTCTTGTTCTTATTCCTAACGAATATCAGCAATGGAAGATTTGTATGATACAATTCTTGGATAATATCGATGAGAATTTGATGATCTCAATACGAGAAAGTCCAATTGAAGTTTATGTCGATGTTGCTGCTACACCTGCAACTGATACAACTCCAGAGATTCCTGATACTAAGGTGAAGAAGAATTTTTCACAGTACTCAGAAGCATAGAAAATCAGACATGCAATTGACAAAAGAGCTGTTACGCTGTTGACTTTGGCAGTTCCCAATGAGGTTTTTAATAGAATTGATAGTGGAACATCCGCAAAAGAAATGTGGGATGAACTTGAAAAGCAAATGCTTGGCACTGCAAAATCAATTCAAGCAAAGTTAAACCAATGCATCAATGCTTATGAAAGATTCAAAGCAAGAGAGTGTGAAAGTTTAAATCAAACTTATGAAAAGTTTTGCACTATTTTGAATGACCTCAGGAGGAATGGGTTGAAAAAGACAAAGTCTGAGATTAATTACAAATTTCTGAATTCTCTTAATTCAGAATGGTCACCTTTTGCAATTAGTCTTCAAATGAATAAAGACATGTGTGAGGAAGATTTAAATGATCTATTCTGTGTTCTGAATCAACATGGGGATTCGGTTAAGCAAGTAGTGGGGAGAAGAAAAATGTTTCTGATCAACTAGCCTTACTTTCAGAAAGAAAATCTAAGGTGATCAAAACAGCAAAGAAATCGGTATTTTTGTCTGAAATACCAAAGTTAGAAGAAGAATCTGATGAGGAGGAAGGATCAGAGGAAGATGCTGATATCAAGCTGATTGCAGAAAAAATGGCCTTGTTGACTAACACGTTCAACAAGAGATATGGAAAGAACAAGTTTCAGGGTAAGTTCAGAAGAGAACAGGGGAGTTCAGAAGAGAAATATAAGAAGAAAGAAGATAGAGAAGAAAGTAAGTTTGAGAAGAAAGAAGAGAAGGACGAAAGAAAAGAGAAGGATTTGTGTTTTAAGTGTGGAAAACCTGGTCACTTTGCCAGAGACTGCAGAGTGAAATTAGTAAAAGATTATGAATACTACACAAAGAAGGCTCAGCTGGCTAAGAAAAGAGATAATGAGATTGCAATGTTGGCAGAACAGGAGAACTGGTTGTATTATACTTCAGATGAAGAGGATTGCATTCACTTTTCTCAAATGCAAAGTTATATGGCCAAGATGAAGAATGAGGATGATTCTGATTATGAAGATGCTGATTCTGAATCTTCTGTTGAGGTACATTCTGCACTTGAAATTGATTTTATGACTCAAATTGGCAATATGAATTCTGAATTTGTTAAACTCATAAAACAAATAAAAGGTGAAAGAATTCTGGTTAACAAGTTCATAATAGAAAAAGAGATAATTAAAGAACAGTTTGAAGAATCTGAAGTTGAGAAACAAAAAGTCAAAATGAGAATTTTGATCTTTTAAAGAAGATTTCTGAATTAAAAACTCAATTTTCAGAAATAAAAGATGAAAAGGTTGATTTACAAATTAAATATGATATGGTATTTGAAGAAAGAAAGAAGTTGTACACAAAAATCAAAGAGTTGGAAGACCTTAATTTGAAAAGAGGGCAAACTCAACAAACCTTGAATCTTCTCACTAGCAATGTTAAAGATACAAGATTTTATAATCCTAAAATGGGATTAGGTTTGGAAGAAAATGTTGTTTTGAAAAGAGCTCCAACAAATCTTTATGATTTTTATAAACTACAGGTTCCTAAACCAAAAATCCCAGAGATTGTTGAAGTTTTTGTGAGACCTGCCAGTTCTATAACAAGTTCAGATAATCTACAAAAATCAAGTCCTGTAAAAGCAAATGAAACAATTTCTGAACTAAAAACTGAGAAGTCAGAAGTTTCAGATGACAAGGTTAAGAAAGAGATTTCTAAACCAACAGAAGAGAAACCAAAATATAATGATGCTAAATTCAAATATGATTCTTTGAATGTCAGTTACAAAAATAAACAACCAAGTTTTTCATATCCTGACATTGAAAGTATATTTGATGCAAGTAAGGTTTCTGAAATAGTCAGTCAGAAGTCTGAGTCTTCTAGTTATAATTCTGACTCCACAAGTCAGAACTCTGAGTCTAAAGGTCAGAATTCTGAAACTGTTAGTCAAAGTTCTGATTCAACTGATAATTCTCAATTCACTTCAGAAAGCTTTTCAGAACTTGAAAAGAGATTTAAACTTGTTAGTCAAGAACTTGAGGACTTAAGAAAAATATTTGATGATCTTGAAAATGATTATTGTGATGTAGATTTTAAACTGGACCAAGTTTTAAAAGAAAACAACACTTATGTCCATAAAATAATAGAGCTTGAGAAGTTAAAGGCTGAATATGATCTTTTCAAGATTAATGCCTTAAAAGAAGATAAGAAATTCTTTGATGAATCAAGTACATTTGAAAATGGTGAATCATCCAAATCATCTGCTAATTCTGTGAAATTCAATGTTTCAGAAAAAGAGGAAAGCAAAAGGAAAGATGATCTGAAAAGAGTTTCTGAGGAGATTGGATTAAATACTACTTCTGAACCTAGAGTCAATAGTTCTTGTATGAAATGCAATTGTAATCTGAAATCTTGCAATAAAAATGAAAAGACTTATGTTTCAGATCTATTGTCTCTTGCAAGAAAGAATCTCATATGTGTTCAATGTGGTAGTCATTCATTTCAATCATCTCAGAAAAGTTCAATTTTAATAACATCTATTTCTTATATAAACAAACCATATAAGAATTCAGAAAAGAAAACTGTTTTGTTTCCTCAAACTCAGATAAAAGGAAAGAAGATTGAAAACATTTCTCAATCTAATTCAAAAGAAAAGAAGAAAGAAAATATCTTTAAAATTAAAGAAAAGAAGACTGAAAATGTTTCTCAGTCTCAACCAAAAGTTTTCAAAAAGAAAAGAAACTATTTTGTGAACAGAAAATGTTCTGACTTCATCAAAGTAAAAGGAAAGTGGTGCTTAAAAGAAGATTTTGAATGGAAAGTCAAAGGAACTTTTGTTAAATAAAATACCAAAGCTAACAAAGATGGACCCATTCCAGAATGGTGTGAAATCCCAAATCTAGCAAGAAATCAAGAATGATGTAGAGAGAGAATCTAGAGAGAACTTGTCATCCATATATTGATCTCTAAAGTGTAAAATGACAAATGATCAAGAAGTTCCTAAAGGGATCTAGATTCTCTCATAACTAAGAACTAGACATGCCTATTTATACCCATAACATACAAGGTATAAAGGCACTAGCAACTAATACATTACATTGACTTTACAGTAAATCTTGAATACAACAATGCTCTAACAATCTCCCCCTTTGGATTCAAGATTTAAAAAAATATGACAGCAGTCTTCAGCTCTTTGTAAAGTCAATCTTCTCAAACAAACACTCTATCAAACCATCTTCAAATAGCTTTATCTCCACTAGTTCACAGCGAACTATATGCTTTGGCACTCTTTAAGAACTCAGCTTTGAAGAATCTTCAGACAAACATGAAAAGTCGTTGTCTTTTTCTTTGAAAAGTCAACCTTCTTCAATACAATCTTCAACAAATTGTCTTCAAGTCTTGAACATGGAACAAGATGAATCAGAAACGATTAGAGTTTGGATCAGAAAGATGTGAAACCATCCACATTGTTGAACTTTTAGGTGTAAGCGCATTCCGAGAACCACTCAGAACTAAGATAACCAAATTCAGCAACATTTGGACTTCACATGATCCTTCTCCCCCTAATCTTCAGTCTTTGTTCGCGAATCTTTGACTTGAAATATCTTTGATTTGAAAGCTCTTTGACATGAAATTGAAATTAAACTTTTCTCCCCCTTTTTCGATGATGGTGAGCATCATAATCATCGAAAACCATTTTCAATTTCAGTCGAGTCTTTGATGATTGCTAACAATCTCCTCCTTACAGAATAACCTTGCTCCCCCTCAAAATAAGAATTCTGGGGCAATTTATTTTCTCCCCCTGAAAGTATGCATATATTTCAATAACGTACAGTATTTGAAATTGTAGCACAAATTTTAAAACAAATTTACACAAGGAAAATAAAATTCATTGAATTTCATTTTATAACTACAAACCTTTGATCATTTGAAAACTTTACAAAACAAATTCAACTTAATGAAATTTAACAGATTTTTCAATCAAATGAAATCAAATGCATGTGTTTGGATGCAAGAACAAGTCATCATTGTATATCAAGTTAAAAATGTTTAGTTTCAACCCCTTTATTAAATCTATTTGGTGTGCTAGCATGCGAAATATGATTAGCTTCAAGCATATGCAATTCTAAAACATATAAGAATACTTTGCTCTACTCACACTATTTGTCCAAAATCAGAATTTTCACAAATTTACGGGTTTATCGCGACTTTGTATTTTCCCAAGTTTCAAGAGATGTGTGCTCATTGGCATCTTTTCTTTTGTGCTCATTGGCATCTTTTGATTTTGTGCTCATTGGCATCTTTTGATTTTGTGCACATTGGCATCTTTTAATCAAATAGCTTAGTAAGAATAAGATACATCGTTAAACATGACTTTCTATCTGGTTCTATAGCAGGATTTGGGTTAGCAGATCCCAGACCAGTTGGCCTTAGGTGCTAGGTGTCGAGCACCCCTTAGAACTTAATTTCCCAAACCAGAAAGGCCATATCGATATATCTTAAACCCATTTGTACCAGTAAAACATGGCTTTCTATCTGGTTCTATTGCAGGATTTGGGTCAGCAGATCCCAGACCAGTTGATCTTAGGGACTAGGTGTCGAGCACCCCTTAGGACTTACTCTCCCAAACCAGAAAGGCCACAGGCACAAACTTTCAAACTAGTGCAACAATTTTATCTCAATCACTTGGTTCTAAAACATAGTGCTTTGCCCATATTTTCATTTCCATCCATCATTCTGACATATAGGCTTTTTGAGCATTATATTCTATATATATCCAGATTCACATAACTTTGAGCATTCAGCATAATTTCATTCATGTTTTGCTGACCTTTCGATTATTTCAGAGGTGAAAATTGAAGCAAATCCAACTCAGATAATACAAAGTTTCTTGTAAAATCATCTTTTAGCACACATTTAATTCATTGAGTGAAGATTGAAAATTTCATGTCATTGAATTAAATTTGTAAAGTTTCAAGTTTTCAAAGTAGTAGAAACAAAATATAATCTAATGTTACCTTTCACCACTTGTTCCTTGAAGTAAAAAGATGTAACAGTTAAAGATATCACCTGAGAAGTGTGAGTTCTAAACTGATTTGTTTAGAAGTCTTAGTCTTTGAAGTACGGGTCCTGAACTGAATTGTTCAGAAGCCATAAACATTGAAGCACGGGTCCTGAATTGATGTATTCAGAAACCAAAATCTCTTTTAAGTGCGGGTCCTAAACTGATATGTTTAGAAACCATTGCCGTTGAAGCACGGGTTTTGAACTGATATGTTCAAAAGCCAATATTCTTTGTCTCCCCCTTAATGGTACAAATATTCTTCAAAAAAATCCACCGCTTCTCTTCTGTTTTCAGTCATGTGTGTAGTATGAATTTACAAGTCAGTACAACACATGATAAGCCTGCAAAACAGATTAAGCAGATTTTGGTACCCAACGGGACTTGGGTCCTAGTGTGTTAGGTGTAGATTTCTTAGAAGGAATGCTATAAGTACCGTACCAAAAAGAAGTATAATTTTTATGCACAAAATCATTTGTTCCACAGTAAGAACAACAAATTTTCTTTTGAGCTAACCTGATTAATTGATTTACAGAATAAACCAAATCAGGTTTGACAAAAGATTTACCTTGAAATGTATTGCTCTTCTTGGCATTTGATGTGGAAGCAGATGATTTTGGTACTTCTTTCTTCGGAATTGTTGTGCCTTTGACTCTCCATTCCATCTTCACTCTCTTGAAGATTGGAACTTCTTCAGATTTGGAAGTATTAACTTTAGGCACTTTTCTTTTGTTATCTGATTTATCAAATAGAGGATTATAGAAGAGATTTGTTGAACGAATCTGATCTTTTGAGAAACCAGTTGATCTATTAATATGTTTAGAAGGAATGTTTTTAAAACTCGAACTTGAAGCAGTTTTAAAAGAGCATTCAGAATCATTTGAATTAACAAATGGAGTCTGAAAGATACTTTCAGGACTTACCTGCTTTGAGACATCAAATTTAAAAATGATGTTTTCAAGTTCCTTGACTTTGTTTATTAAAACATTTTTCTCTTTAGAAATTAGATCAAATTTCTTTTGGAGATCAGATTTGATCAACTGATCCTTCATAATATCAGCTGATAAACCAGATAATCTTTTGGTAAGATTAAGAATCACATCTTCAAAATATTCGCGTTCCGATTCAAAATCTTTTTCCAAAAACTTTCTTTTATCAGTATTCTCTTTGAAAATTTCCATATTTTTCTTTTTAAGTGTTTTACTTTCCTTTTCAAAGAGATTTTTCTTTTCCGTGAAATCTTTTCTTTCCGTTTCCAAAAGATTTTCTAATTCAGAGATTTTCACGGAAAGATCAGAACTTTTAATTTCAAAAGATTTGCATTCAGTTTTAAATTCATTTCTTTCTTTCTCTTGCTTCTCTTTTTCAAGATATAAAACTTTCTCAAAATCGGAGATTTGTTTCAAAAGTTTTATATATTTTAGTTCAATTATTTCCTTTTCTTTAAGAACTTTATTTGAAGAAGGTGACACTCCTTCACGTTCAGAAAGCTTCTTCTTCAATTCAACGTTTTCACTTTCCAACGTTGTTGTCTTTTCTTGAACTCTGTTTATTTGATTTCGTAAATATGAGTTCCCCTTTTCACTCTTGTCTTTCTCACTCTTCATATCAGCATTTTCTCTTTGAAGAGTTGTTACTTTCTCTTGAAGTTTCTCGATTTGATCGTGCAGACTTGAGTTGTCTTTGTCTTTCTTTGTTTCAAGACCTGCAATATATACTTCAAGATCAGTAATTCTTTTAGTAAGTAAAACATTTTGTTCTTTAAAAATAAAATTTTCATTTGAAGAAGAAATGTCTAAAATATGTCTCTTCAAATCAGCATATTCTTCCTCCATTGTCTTTATACTCCCTTGAAGCTCCTCCATTGTCTTATTTTTCTCTTGAGTAACTTCAAGCACTACAATCTTGTCATTCAAATCTTTCAGTTCGGACTCAAGAGAAGAGACTTTGTCTTCTAATAAAGCTTTCTCAGACTTGAGCTTTGTAATTTTTCTTGCATCTTCATTAGTATGTGTTATGTATCTAAGGATTCGAAATCAATGAATAAGGATTCGAAATCAATGAATTCGAATGAATAAGGGTTCGAATTCAATGAATTCGGATGCTGAAGGGTTCGAATTGAATGAATTCGGATGAATAAGGATTCGAAATCAATGAATTCGAATTAATAAGGGTTCGAATTCAATGAATTCGGATGAAGAAGGATTTGAATTAACCCAATTCGGACTTAACTGGGTTCGAATTCAATCCTCGGTAAATCAAAACCAACTCAGATTTATCCACAACTCCTCAATTCGAATCTAACAGGGTTCGAATTCAACTCAATTCGAACTTAACAGAGTTCGAATTCAATGAATTCGAAAGCTTCTTGAGTCGAATTCTATACTTGTGATGCCAAGAACACTCCGAATTCCCTTTGAATGATCCGAATTGTGTATGAATGATCTGAATTCACTATGAATAATCCGAATTCACTTTGAATAATCCGAATTCTGCACTTCGACCATCAAAATCACTGAATCTGCCATATCTTCCTCAATTCTTGATCAATTAACACGAAATTTGTACTGGTTTGCTCGAAATCAAAATCCACACACTTTCTTAGTTAATCACAAGATCTAATTCGATCAATTTAATCGAATTAAAGTCCAAAACAGTGAATTAGGGTTTTCGAACCAAAATCCAAAGAAATGATCAAGTCTGATGATTCTGTTTAGAAAATGATGATGATCCAAGAATTAATGTTGTTCAGATATCAATTCCGAGTTCAGTGATGCTAAGAAACGATCCAAGAAATCAAAATCCAGAAAAAATCTATGTCTGAATGATAAGTGTTCAGATGAACAGTGATGAACACCAGATCCGAATTCTTCGTGTTTAGTGTAAAAAATCTTCAATTTGGTCTTCGATCTGCTTGAATCTTCTGTTTAGCTCTGATACCAAATGTGAAATCCCAAATCTAGCAAGAAATCAAGAATGATGTAGAGACAGAATCTAGAGAGAACTTGTCATCCATATATTGATCTCTAAAGTGTAAAATGACAAATGATCAAGAAGTTCCTAAAGGGATCTAGATTCTCTCATAACTAAGAACTAGACATGCCTATTTATACCCATAACATACAAGGTATAAAGGCACTAGCAACTAATACAGTACATTGACTTTACAGTAAATCTTGAATACAACAATGCTCTAACAAATGGGTACCTAAATCTAACTGATTGTTTTTGCAGAGCTGTCATGTGTGGTTTTTAGATTCTGGAGCTTCTCTGACACATGACAGGTCATAAGTCTTCTCTGACACATGACAGGTCGTAAGTCTTCTCTGACAAACTTCACAGAAAAGGCTGGAGGAGCAGTTAATTTTGGGAATAACAGCAAAGGACAAGTCAAAGGTTTTGGAGATTTAACAAAAGGGGATCTGACTATTCAGAAAGTTTTTTATGTGGAAGGCTTACAACATAATCTGTTCAGCATAAGTCAGTTTTTGGACAGTTTCTGTCAGATTAAATTCTGCATAACAGGTTGCATGATTTTAACTGAGAATGACATAAAAGTTTTCTAGGCCAAAAGACATATGGACCTATTTGTGGTTAACTTTTCAAAAACTAAAGATTTAACCCCTGTTTGTCTATTATCAAATGCAGTTGCTAATGAATGTTGGTTTTGGCACAGAAGATGTTCTCATTTAAATTTCAAGGATCTGAACAATCTGGTTGGCAAACATCTAGTCAAAGGATTACCAAAGATCAAGTTTGAAAAGGAATCATTATGTTCGGCATGTGAAATGGGCAAGATGAAGAAAAGTTCTCATAGAATAAAAATGGACTCATCCTGCAAATCACCATTAGAAATGCTACATACAGATCTTTGTGGTCCTATTTCAGTTCAATCTATGGGAGGAAAGAAGTATATGCTAGTTATTGTGGATGAATATTCAAGATACACATGGGTTGAATTCTTAAGAGCTAAGTCAGAAGCTGATGAAACATTGATTAACTTCATCAAAAGAATTCAAGTCCTTTTGCAACTTCCAGTTCAGAAAACCAGGAGTGACAATGGAACAGAGTTCAGAAATGAGACTTTTCATAACTTTTTACAAAGTCTTGGAATTTCTCATAACTTTTCAGCTGTCAAAACTCCTCAACAAAATGGTGTTGTTGAAAGGAAGAACAGAACTTTAGTTGAAGCTGCAAGAACCATGTTGGCATATTCAAATCTTCTAACCTTTCTATGGGCTGAAGCAATAGCCACTCGTTGTTTAATACAGAACATAACTTTAATCAATAAAAGATTAGATAAAACTGCTTATGAACTTATTAACAAGAGAAAACCACTGATTAAAATTTTTCATGTTTTTGGATGCAGATGCTATGTTCTCAAAGATAGAGAAAATCTTGGTAAATTTGATAAATAGGCAGATGAAGGATACTTTGTTGGGTATTCACTTACTTCCAAAGCATTCAGAATCTACAATAGAAGAACCAAGAGAATTATGGAAAGCATAAATGTCACCTTTGATGAGTCAAGAATGAAGACTTCTGAACAAAACAGTTCAGAACTCGGACAGAATATAACAAAAATGACTTCTGAAACAGCTTCTAATCCTAACTGTTCAGAACTCAATATATTGTTTAAGGATGCATTTCTGGAACTAACTTCTGAATCTTATGCAGATTTTGAAAATCCAAAAATGGTTCAAGAAATGAAAAAGGGAACTTCAGAAGTGATTCAAACAACTGTAATTTTTGATACAGGTCCATCTGAGGAATGTCCAACTTTGATCAATACAAGTAATGAAACTTATGATCCTAGTATTCAGAATTCTGGACAAGCCAATCAGAATTCTGACCAAGTTACTCAGATTTCTGAACAAGTGCCTCAGAACTCTGAACAAGTCATTCAGAATTCTGACTCTACTACTCAGAATCCAAACTTGGATGTTTCACCTCAATAAGTATCAGAACAAGGGGACGGTTCAGAATTACAAGCAATCATTGATGAGAATGATACAAACAACAATTTTTCAAAAATTGATGTGCTTCCTAGTTCAAACAAATGGACTAAAGACCATCCTATTCATCAAGTGATAGGAGATCCATCAGTAGGAGTTAAGACCAGATCAGCAACAGCAAATGAAGCAATGTTTGCAGGATTTTTAAGTGTGATTGAACCTAAGAAAGCCAATGAAGCCCTAGAGGATCCAGATTGGATTTTAGCAATGCAAGATTGATAATCCCAAATCAATCAAACAACCATGAAATCCATACAAGATCTAGAGAGAGAGTAGAGAGAGAAAGTGTAATCTGATTAAGCCGGCTCTCTAAGTTTACAAGATCTGAATTATGCCCTAATTGTTCTCTCAATTGTTACATGATTAGACTAAACAAAAGCTATTTATACCTAAGGACTAAATAAGGCTAATAAGCAACTTTGACTTTCTCACAAGACTTAATACATTGACTTTAACTTTGACAATAATATTAAATCTTGAAGACATATTTAGACCTAACAATCTCCCCCTTGGATTCAAGATTTAAACATTTGAGAACAGCAGTCTTCGGCTTCTTGAATCTTCAAAACTTCGGTCTTTATCAAGGCTTGTCAAAGTCAAATCGTCACAAAATCTTCAGACGGAGATTTTCTTTCTTTGATATGGAGAATTTGTTTCTTCACACAAGGCATTTTGATACAATGTAGCGCAAATCTAAGAAAAATAGATCTTCTTGAGAAACCAAGATGATCAATCGATTTTTCCTAAACTCTTGAAGAATTCTCCCCCTTTTCTTTCTTTGACTTGAGAACTTCAAACTTCAGTAAGGATATTCACCATATAGCACAAGTTTAAGAAAAAGAGATCACAAGATGATCAATCGATTTCTCTTAAACTCTTGAAGAATTCTCCCCCTTTTTCTTTCTTGAGACGGAATCTTCTTTTCTCGAGTCTTTGACTTGAAAGCTCTTTGACATGAAATTGAATTAAACATTTCTCCCCCTTTTTCGATGATAGTGAGCATCACGATCATCAAAAACCTTCTTCAATTTCAGTCGCGTCTCTGAGTATCACGAACAATCTCCTCCTTTATGAAAAACCTTGCTCCCCCTCAAAATAAGAATTCTGGAGCAATTTGTTTTCTCCCCCTGAAAGTATGCATATATTTCATTAATAGCACAATAGTTGAAAATTTTATTCAAGGAAAATAAAATTCATTGAACTATATTTTATAACTACTAACATTTGATCATATGAAAAACTGTACAAAAGAAATCCAACTTAACGAAATTTAACAGATTTTTCCATCAAATGAAATCAAATGCATGTGTTTGGATTCAAATACAAGACATCATTGCATATCAAGTTAAAAAATGGTCAGTTTCAACCCCTTTATTAAATCTATTTGGTGTGCTAGCATGCGAAATATGATCAGCATCAAGCATATGGAATTCTAAAACATATCAGAATACTCTGCTCTACTCACACTATTTGCCCAAAATCAGGATTTTCACAAATTTACGGGTTTATCGCGACTTTGTATTTTCCCCAAGTTTCAAGAGATGTGTGCTCATTGGCATCTTTTCTTTTGTGCTCATTGGCATCTTTTGATTTTGTCATCATTGACATCTCTTGATTTTGTCATCATTGACATCTTTTGATTTTGTGCTCATTGGCATCTTTTAATAAAAAAGTTTAGTAGGAATAAGATACACCGTTAAACATGGCTTTCTATCTGGTTCTATAGCAGGATTTGGGTCAGCAGATCCCAGACCAATTGGCCTTAGGTGCTAGGTGTCGAGCACCCCTTAGAACTTACTTTCCCAAACCAGAAAGGCCACATCGATATATCGTAAACCCATTTGTACCAGTAGAACATGGCTTTCTATCTGGTTCTATAGAAGGATTTGGGTCAGCCGATCCCAGACCAGTTGGTCTTAGGGACTAGGTGTCGAGCACCCCTTAGGACTTACTTTCCCAAACCAGATAGGCCACAGGCACAAACTTTCAAACTAAATGATTAGATTTAAAACATAGAGCATCTCAATCACTTGGTTCTAAAACATAGTGCTTCTCCCATATTTTCGTTTCCATCCATCATTCTAACAAAAAGGCTTTTTGAGCATTATATTCTATATAAATCTAGAATCACATAATTTTGAGCATTCAGCATAATTTCATTCATGTTTTGTTGACCTTTCGATTTATTTCAGAGGTGAAAGTTGAAACAAATGTAACTCAGATAATACAAAAATACTTGTAAAATCATCTTTTAGCACACATTTAATTCATTGAATGAAAATTGAAATTTTCATCTCATTGAATTAAATTTGTAAAGATTCAAATTTTCAAAGTAGTAGAAACAAAGTATAATACAATGTTACCTTTTACCACTTGTTCCTTGAAATAAAAAGATATGACAGTTAAGGATATCACCTAAGAAGTATGAGTTCTAAACTGATTTGTTTATAAGTCTTAGTCTTTGAAGTACGGGTCCTGAACTGAATTGTTCAGAAGCCATAGCCGTTGAAGCACGTGTTTTGAACTGATATGTTCAAAAGCCATTAACTGTGAAATTCGGGTTCTAAACTGATGTGTTTAAAAACCATTTCTCTTTACTCCCCCTTAATGGCACAAATAATCTTCTTCCTAGAGTTCAACGCTTTGCTTCTAAATCTGCAAAAACAGATTAAGTAGATTTTGGTACCCAACGAGTCTTGGGTCCTGACTTGTTAAACGGAGCTTTATAAGAAGGAAAATGATAAGTACCATACCAATATAAAACATTATCATTTTTAACAAAATCGTTAGTTCCACAATAAGAACAACAAATTTTCTTTTGTGCAAACCTGATTAAATTATTTGTGGAATATATTGAATCAGGTTTAACAAAAGATTTACCTTTCAGTTTAGTGTTCTTGTTGGAAACCGATGATTTTGGTACATCTTTTTCAGGAATTGTACATTTGACTCTCCATTGCATGTTGACTTTCTTGTATGAAGGAAGATCAGCAAATTGATACTTAGAAGAATTATCCACTGAATGATCATAGAAGAGATTAGACGGTCGAATCGGACTTTCTGAATAGCTTTTGGATTTGTTGAGTGACTTCACTTTGTTTGATAAGTTATTCCGTTCCTTGGTCACAAAATCAAGCTTCTTCTGAATGTCACAATTAACTCTCTTCTCTTTCATGATATCAGTAGATAACACGGCCAAATTCTTTGTGAGCTTTCGTATTTCTTGCTGAAAAATCTTCCTTTCAACAGAAAATTCATCTTTGACGCTCCTGGCCTGAAAGTCAGCTTTCTTCCTCTTTTCTAACTCATGTCTTTCTATATCCAATTCCTTTTGAAGCTCAGATATTTTCTCTGACAATTTCCCATTCTTTGCTTCAAACTCTTTCCTTTTATCTGCAAATTCAACCCTTTCCTTCTCCAATTTTTCTTTTTCAAGAAATAAAACTTTCTCAAAATCTAAGTTTTGTTTAGAAAGTTTTCTGCATTTGAGTTCAAGAGCTTTCTTTACTTCATCTTCTTTCTTCTCATTCCTCTCATTCTTTTCAAGCTCAGAAACTTTCTGAGAAAGAGACAAAATTTGCTTTTCATAGCTCTTTTTGTCAATTGTACGATTCGCTCTTTCCTCTTTTAGCAACTTTTCCGTGTCAGAAAGTCTCTTTGTAAGCTCAACAACCTTTTCCTTGAGCTCCTCATCTGATAGTTTCTGTTTCGCATCCTCTTTTTCAGCTTTCTTTTCTTCTTCCTTTCTCTTAAAAGCAACTTCAGATCCAAGCATTTGCTTTGTTAACTCGTTCCACATAAGCATTGGATTGTTTTTGAAACATTCAACGCGTTTGAAGATGTGTTGCGGAAGTTTGTAAAGTGCGAAGATCAAGTTGGATGAAGCTTCCTTGTCGGCTTTCATTCTGTTAATCTCTTCTTCTGTATAATCTTTGCCAGTTCGGATCATTGGGCCTTCAGTGAAAGATTTTATCATGTTTTCACCATTTTCTCTACTTTCAATAAAATCGATGAACGAAACTCTCTATAGCTCAAAATCAGATTCTTTGAACAGCACTGGAAGCCGCTTCATGTTTGAAGAATTAATCGAACAAAATCTGAAAAATCTTCAAATTGAACTCCAAATCTTTGAAATTAGCTCTCGATCCTTGAACAAGAATTGTTCCTCTATCAAAAACGAATCCAACGAACTAAGATTTGAACAAATTCGATCAAAAATCACCAAAATTTGATAAAATCTCAAGAAAACGAGATTTTCTTGAAAAATCAAGAAAAACAATCAAATTTGCTTGTGAAATCACCAAATTCGTATGTTTGATCAGTAGAATTCCATCTCTAAATCTTGTTCCAGCTCTGATACCAATTGTTAATCCAAGATCTATCAAGATTAGAGAGAAATTCTAGAGAGAGAGAGTAGAGAGAGAAAGTAGATCTTGATGATTAAGCTCTCAAAGATACAAAGATGTGAGTTATGCTCTAGAAGTGTTACAAGATTACTCTAGCCACATGCTTATATACCTAAGACTAACAAGGCATTAAGCTAACTTTGACTAACTACACAAGACTAAATACAATGACTTTGACTCTATAAATCAAGATTAAATCTTATCATCATCTTCATTGAAACCCAATCTACAAAAGTCGATATGGAATCAAACTTTTCGACCAAAACTGTTCGTTTATGATCCCTTAAGCTCCCTTAACTGATTAGAACTCAAAACACGCTTTCAAACTCTCAAACGAAGCAACCGAAAGTTTTCGATAAAACCGAACGAAAACTTTAAACGTTGATATCTTCTTCGTTTCTTGACGAAAATCGCTGATTTTTGTTGCGTTGAGATCGTTATTCGAATACCAAATTCGTATGTTTGATCAGTAGAATTCCATCTCTAAATCTTGTTCCAGCTCTGATAACAATTGATAATCCCAAATCAATCAAACAACCATGAAATCCATACAAGATCTAGAGAGAGAGTAGAGAGAGAAAGTGTAATTTGATTAAGCCGGCTCTCTAAGTTTACAAGATCTGAATTATGCCCTAATTGTTCTCTCAATTGTTACATGATTAGACTAAACAAAAGCTATTTATACCTATGGACTAAATAAGGCTAATAAGCAACTTTGACTTTCTCACAAGACTTAATACATTGACTTTGACTTTGACAATAATATTAAATCTTGAAGACATATTTAGACCTAACAAAGATGAATTGCTACAGTTTGAAAAAAATAAAGTCTGGAGACTAGTTCCAAAACCTGAAGGAAAATCTGTTATTGGAACTAAATGGGTATTCAGAAACAAGAAAGATGAGTCAGGTGTTGTAGTCAGAAACAAGGCAAGATTGGTTGCAAAAGGATATTCTCAACAAGAAGGAATAGACTATGATGAGACATTTGCACCTGTGGCAAGAATAGAAGCAATCAGAATATTCTTGGCCTATGCTGCACATAAGAACTTCAAAGTATATCAAATGGATGTCAAATCATCTTTTCTAAATGGTATACTTAATGAAGAGGGGTATGTCTATCAACCAGAAGGTTTTATTGATCCTGAATTTCTAGATCATGTTTATGTTTTAGATAAAGCATTATATGGTCTAACACAAGCACCAAGAGCCTGGTATGACATTCTAACTCAACACTTATTAAAATCTGGCTTCAAGAAGAGTAAAATTGACACTACTTTGTTCTTAAAGAAAAAGGGTGATGGTTTAATTCTGATTCAAATATATGTAGATGATATAATATTTGGTTCTACAAGTGCATAGTTATGTACTGAATTCTCAAAAGTCATGGAATCAGAATTTGAAATGAGCATGATGGGAGAATTGAACTTTTTCCTTGGTCTTCAAGTAAAACAATTACCAACTGGTATTTTTATAAATCAAGGAAAATATGTTAAAGATGTTTTAAAGAAGTTTAAGACGTCTGATTGTGCTTCTATGAGAACACCAATGGAAACAAATATCAAGTTAGATGCTGATCTCAATGGAGTTCCAGCAGATAACAAGATTTATAGAGGCATGATAGGATCTCTTCTTTACCTAACTGCTAGTAGACCAGATATTATGTTTGCTACTTGTTTTTGCGCTAGATTTCAATCAAATCCAAAAGAATCTCAATTGCTAGCTGTTAAGAGGATCTTATGATATCTGAAAGGTTCACCAGATTTGGGCCTTTGGTATCTAAAAGAGACTGATTTCAAATTAACTGGTTTTACTGATGCTGATCATGCAGGAAGTAGAATGGACAGGAAAAGTACATCCGGTGCTTGTCACTTTTTGGGAGATAAGATTGTGAGTTGGGCTTCAAAGAAGCAAAACTGTGTATCCACATCCACTGCTGAAGTAGAGTATGTTGCTGCTGCTGCCTTCTGCTCTCAAACTTTGTGGATGAGAACACAACTCATGGACTATGGATATCAACTCAACAAAATTCCCATATATTGTGATTCAGAAAGTTCCATTGCAATAACTCAGAATCCTGTTTAGCACTCAAAGACCAAGCATATTGATGTAAGGTATCATTTTATTAAAGACTATGTTGAAAAGGGAACTATAGAGATGCACTTTGTGCATACAAAGTATCAATTGGCTGACTTGTTCACAAAGCCTCTTGATCACAAAAGGTTCACCTTTCTCATATGTAAAATAGGAATGCTTAATTTGACTAATTGAACATATTTGTTAGTTTTTCAGAAATGAAAATTTTTCTAAGTGAGATTTTCTGAGTAGTGTTCTCAGAACTCTGACTCTCTTAATCAGAATTCTGACTCTTGAGTTCAGAACTTCTGAGTCTTGAGTTCAGAACTTCTGAGTTAATACTTCAGAAATCTAACTTCAAATTCTTTAATTCTGAATAGGTTAATCAGAACTTCTGACTACCTTTCAGAACACATTTCTGAAAATTACAAATATTTCAATATGTTGTTAATATTTGTTTCCTGTTTTATTTTTATATTCTTTATAATATGTGTTTGAGTATATGCAAAAGTCAAGGGGGAGCATTGAAATCATTCAGATATCGTTCTGAGGTGCTTATAAGGTTTGTATATTCTTTTCTTATCACTAATCATTCTAAGGAGAACAAGATTTCAATGATAAAACATTTTTATACTTGTTCAAAACTACTTCTGAATGTTTCAAAAGTTTTCAAATTCAGATGTTAGATTTTAAATGATTTTTCAGAAATTTCAAATCATCAAAAGAAGGACAGAACTTTGATGATAAAATAATTTTCTATCTGTTCAAACTACTTCTGGATGATTAAATGTTTTTATATAATCAGAAGTTGATTTTAAATGAATTTTGGTTCTAAGGGAATTTCTTCTGAACTGTGTACTCAGAACTTTTGAGTATGCATTCTCAGAACTCTGAGCGTGTTATTCAGAACTTTTAACTTGTGTTAATTTCTATCCAATAACACGTGTCAGCTTCTTATTCAATTGAAATTACCACGTGTCATTTAATATCTTTTGTGGTATTTCAAAGTGTTTGACTCCGTTATAACACTGACAAACACAACGTTTTTCCGTTAAACCCTTCGGCTTCATGGATTTTAAATAGTTCTTAAAATCCCTCTTTCAAATTTTTTTTGAAATCCAAGACCGAAAAAGTGAGAAACGCACAATTCCTGAGTTCATTGATCGTGTTTTCTTTCAGAATTCCACATTACGATCATGTCTGGTTCAAGGAGAAATAGAGCCATTTCATTACATTCATCAAAATCATTGTTTGAATCAGAATCAGATGATGATGAAGTTCAAAGACCTGCAAATAGAGCCGTAGAAGAAGGGGCAATAGGAGAAAACATTGTACTAGAAAATGTTGAAGAAGCAGGGGATGAAAACATGGATGAATCAGAGGGAAACGCAGATGAGGGAAATCAGAATATTCAACACGAACAGAGTGCAGTTAGGTCAGCCATGTCTGGAAGATCTAATACTGGTGAGAGGATTGTTCCTGAGAGTGAATATTTGCAGTTGATTGAAAACAACTGTGTGTTAGTACTTGATGAAACTAGGTTCAAGAAAGAACATAGGATAATCATAGAGTTACTGAAATACCATCCTTTTAAGAAATGTTTTACAATGAAGAAATCGGTTCCTGTTCAGTATATTCAACAGTGGTGGAAGCATTTGGAGTTACAACGTAACAATTTTGTATCTGAAATAGGGGGAGTCACTATAACTCTGAATATACAGTTTATGAGAACAATGTTGAGGCTACCAGAAAAGGATGATTTAGAGGGAAGATTAGACTTTGAAGATTCTCCATTAACAAAGGAATTATTGGCTGAAATTAGAAGATTAGGGTATAATGAAGAGTTGAAAACTTTAAGCTTGTTCAGAAGGAACAAATTGCCACCAATTTGGGCATGTTTTTTCAATATAATCAACAAATGTCTTTCTGGGAAGAACAACTCTCTAGATCAAGGTTCAAAGCAGATTTTGCAGATCTTTCATGGATTAGTGAAGAATAGGCATTATGACTACGCTTCTATTCTTTGGGAAGATATGAAGAACACTTTTGAGAGAAATCAGAAGGCAAAACAAAAGAGAACAAGGCATATGGTGCTCACATACATACCATATCAGAGGTATTGGCAGTTGGTAAATTGGCATGCAATGGATCAAGACAAAAACATTCCAAGAAGATCAAATGAGGAGCATGGAACAATATTCTATATGGGTAAAATGATTTCTACTCTTAAACCTGAAAATTTTCCAAATCATAGACCTCTTCCAAGGTCACTTAGCCAATACATTCCAAGGGAGAGTGAGATTTTAAAAGCTTATTGCACCTCAATGGGACTTGAACAACCTCATGCCCCTACCCATGAGGAACAACCTGAGATGAGAGGTGAGGGTTCAAATCAAAATAGAGAGGGGGAGAATGTTCAAGGGGGGAACATTCTGAGAGAATAGAGAGGGAAAATTCAGAGAGATTGGTTAGTATGGGAGTTGAAAAACAGATAGAGTGTGGTGAGGATGAGAAATTGTTAACAAAATCTCAAACAGAAAGAGATGGTTCTGATCCAGCTGAATTAATCCGGGTAGCCACATCTACTGTTGGTTCACAATGCTTGGTGACTAACATTGAAGAAAACACCATGGACCCAGTGGTGGAACTTGAACAACCCATCCCTAGCCACTCAGAAGCATTTCAACATGCTACTGTTTCAAAACAAACAAGGGAACCATCCCAAACTCATTTGGAGGGAGGTGTTAAATCCCAAGATTTCATTCAACATAGAGTCTGGATTACACGGTAATATCCAATTTGGGCCTGAATTTTTTTTCAACACTAGCACATCACAGGAATTTCGTATTCCTGTATCAACATCCATAGACATTCCTAATATTGGTTGTCAAAGATTGGATGGAAGTCCTGGTGAAATGAACATCTCAAAAGCTTCATTACACAGTGCCTCTGTGGTACATGGTGTCTTTGTGGCACCTACAGGCCAAGAGTTCTCTGAACACTTGAAAACTAGACCATCTGTTGGTTCAGGTTCACAGTTAGAATCTTCTGAATTTGAAAAGATTCAGAAACCAAATCGGGTGTTGGGGGAAAAAGTTGAAAATTTGGAGAGTACGGTGGATTCTTTGAAAAATGAGGTGAAAGATCTCAAACTCTTGTTGGAAGGGAAAGCAAAATCTGTTGAACAAAAGGTGGATGGAATGAAAGGGTCCTTGGAATCTCACAAAAAGGAGATCAAGGATAGTATGTCAGAATTTCAGAAGGAGTTAGTAAGGAATATGAATGATATGAAATCTTCACTGTTACAAGTTTTCAGTTCAACATTGGCTAGTGTTTCAAAGCCATTAGCCATCATGCCTATGTCTGTAGCTGAACCTGAAGAAGAATCAATTCAGAATTTAAAAAGGAAGTTTGATGATAATGATCCTCATGATCATCAAAAGGGGGAGAAAAGGCAAAAGCATAATTCTGAGGTTGCTGATATTGACTTAGCAGATTTTTAGATTTCTGATATGCAGTTAGCAGTTGCAGAGGTTCAAAATTCAGAAAATATTTAAGTAGTTGATAAATCAGCAGAAGTGGAAAATCAACAGAAGTTGAGAAGTTGGTTGAGGTTCAGACTATTAGTTTAGATACTGAGTAAGAGATGGAAATGGAAAAGATGGGAAGTGAAAACTCAAGTAAAATAGAGGAATTGGTGTTGAATACAGAGATGGAGATTAATTCTGATGAAACTGAAGTTCTTATGGCAGATACTGATCAGAATGATGAGACTGAAAAGATGGATATTTTTGGATCAGATGAGGTTATATCAAATCAAAATGTTGTTATAGAAGAAATGATAGATTCTTCTGAAGAATGGTGTGAAATAACTATGGCAGATATCTCTGAAGAAATATTGATTGAAAGTTCTGAGATTAACACTTGTTTAGAGATAGTTCCTTATACCAGAAGGGAACTTCTTAATTCTGAACTTGAAGAGAATGATATTTTGATAAGGAGAATGCGTAGTGAGTTGGTCAGAGCTCTTAACATTCAGAATGTTTGTTAGGTAATCATCAAATCATCCATTGATCTTGAACATAATAGAGATTACACATGATTGATGTACTTTCTCTCTCTAGAATGCTCTCACTTCTCTCTCTAGAGTGTTACAATTAAGATCATTCTCTAATGACTTCCTTGAGACTTACTTATATTTTCAACTAATTCTCCCTCGGTTCTCCTTATACCTCCCATTCCTTCACTACCTTGAGTAGACATCAATGGCATGTCATCAAAGTTGAGCTCTTCCACATCAATATTAGCTGACAAATTCATTTGTGGAAACATTAGAATGTCAGCAACATCACCAAACATATTTTCTGCATCAGCACTATCATTTCCATCATTGCTATAATTATCATCATCAGAATCTCCATCATTTTGTTCCTCCGCGGGATCAGACGTGTTGTCAGACTCTGTACTATCATCAGAATACGCAACTAAAGGAGCATCACCAATGTGTTTAGGAACTACTTCTTCAGAATCGTCTTGTACAAGGTCATCTATATGTGTGTCCTCAGACGATGACCCTGCATCTTCAAGTACAGGTGACTGACCCCCACCGGTTCCCCTCTCGGTATTTTCCCTCGACTCTCCCCGTTCAGTAGCCCGTGCATCCTGAACCCTTACTGACTCCTCTAGCCTAGAACTAGGGGTTGAGTCCTGGGTAGGTCCCTCTGGTGCTGGCCGGACCATAGACTCTCTATAATCAACTATACACTCAGCGACCTGATCCGCGTATCTAAGGAACCCTTCCGGTAATGGCATTTCATAAGGATAAGTCTTCTTCGGAAGTTGAAGATACTGCATTGCTTTTTCAGGTACAGAAGGATTATTTATACGTTGTGGAATCTCCCGGTTAGAGCGAAGCATACTCTGATTAATAATCTGAAGAAACCTCATGTACGGAATATAAGGCTTTCCCTTGTTTTGACGACGTAGCTCTATCTTCTCGTTCAGTTCATGCCAGAAGATGGCTGTATAATCTACGTGAAGATCATACACCACCGCATGAAATAATTTCAGAAAACCAATAATGGCGCTGTCAGTTCCCGCATGTTTGGCAGTTAAGCACCGGTTAATGATGGAAAAGATAGCATAGTACAAAGGTGGTAGCTTCGCCTTATTGAAGCCCTTCACTTTTGTCAGATTCGCAGTATGTCCCATTGCGCGTATACCTTCAAACACTTCTTCCTCAGACGGATAAGGATCAAATTCAGTCTTTCCTTCTCTAGAATCAGGCTCAGGTAGCCTCAGTACAAGTCTCAATCTCTGGAAATCAAGCTTTGTGATAAACTCGTCGATCTGGAATACAAAGATAGGGCTTCCGTTCTCCATTGATGTAGTGATTGTCTTCCATGCTTGTTGAAGATATAGCATAGGCACATTGACTGTGTGAGTCAATGCGTATGCTAACGGGTGATTACAAAGCACTTCCTTGATCACCGGATGTATGTTGATCTTGTCAAAATCAACGTGATGATTATTCGGAATGATCGCGACATAATTGATCGAATGAATAATAAGATGATCTGGATGTCCTCCTATAAGTGATTGATGTACGGATCGCGTCGATGGTAAAGGAACATCGGGTGTCAGACCGGGTATTCTCGGAATATGTTCACCAAAGCCCTGAACACAACTTTGTTCTTCCTGATTTGCCATCTGAACTGTTGTTTTAGAACAAAACAGTTCTGAAAAAATTATCATTTTGAAAACATTTCTGAAATTTTCTAAGTGTAGGATTCGGATCACACATACACATACAATGGATTCAGATGAACAAGGGTCCGAAACCAAGGATTTCGAACCAAGAGAAATCCGAAACCAAGGGATTTCGAACCAAGAAGGATTCGAAGCTAAGGATTTCGAATCAAGAAGGATTCGAAGCTATGGATTTCGAATCAAGGAGGATCCGAATCCATGACTTAGTTGATTTCAATATTTCCAAATACATATTTTAAACCCCAGATTTCGTATCCAAAAGGAACCGAAACCAATGATTTCGTATCCAAAAGGATTCGAAACCAATGATTTCGTATCCTGATGGATTCGAAACCATGACATGTTAACACAAACCCTTTTTCAAAAAAAATGTCCATGATTTCGTATCAACAAGGATTCGAAATCAGGACTTCATACAATTTAGCATCAAGAACAAGAATGATTCGAAACCCTAAAAGCATTTCTGACCTAAGAAGGGTTCGAAATCCTAAAATTCTTTGATCTAACATGATGCAGACTCAAGAACAAGCATAACTATGAAGAACACGCATGAAGACAGTTATAAAGATGAACAGTAACGACACTCGATTCCACAAATAAGCATAGTAACTGAGCATTATCGATGAAATTGATTGGATGGAAAGATTCACAAGATGAAATCGAATCTTACAAGACTAAACTCAATAGAAATGGTTACCTGATGAAGGAGAATCGAACAGATGAAGTTTGAGGTTGAAGATGATGAACAGTGCTTTCTTTGAGAGGATTCGAATCGTTTGCAAGAAGTGAAAAAGTGGGAAATGATATTTTGAACTCTATTTATACTTAAAAAAAATTGGACACTTGGCACGATTTAGAGTACCCCACTTGGCAAACAGTAGAAAAGGCATGTCTGAAAAATAGACATGGCACTGTTCATCTGAACAATTTGCATGAACAAAGATGCAAAAAGTTCCAAAAAAAAATCAGAATCAGATAAAGTTAAAAAATTTTAAAAAAATTTGAATTCGTACCCTTCTAGATCCGAAACCATATAGTTTCGCATCCTTAAGGGTCCGAAACCATTGGTTTCGTATCCTTAAGGGTTCGAAACCTTTGGTTTCGCATCCTTAAGGGTTCGAAACCTTAGGTTTCGCATCCTTAAGGGTTCGAAACCTTTGGTTTCGCATCCTTAAGGGTTCGAAACCTTTGGTTTCGATTCCTTAAGGGTTCGAAACCTTTGGTTTTGATTCCTTAAGGGTTCGAAACCTTTGGTTTCTTATCCTTATAGGTCAGAAATCTCAAAGATTTTCAAAAAAAATACAACTTTTTCAGAAAAAATTTCAAACTGTTCAAAAACTCTTACATCAGATAAAATCTTTGAAGTCTTTTACTTAAACTTTCTCAATTATTATTATTATATAATTTTTTTAAACTGAATACTATATACTATATACTATATTCGTACAGACTTATGCCAATTTGCTCCCCCTAAACAGACGCATAATCAGTTGTCTCTTCTTCAGAAAAATCTGCACAAACAGATGAAAACTTGGTACTCATAGAACATGAGTCCATATCAGTTAGTCGTATCACTTTATGAAAAATTCAAACTCCCCCTCAAAAGATGAATATAATTAAATAAACAAGAACAGATACTCCCCCTCAATGTTTTAAAGAAAACTAAGAGATGCCTAAGTATTCAGCATTCCTAGTTTGCTCATTAGAAATGTGAACCTTTTTTCATCTAAAGGTTTTGTAAATAAATCAGCAAGCTCTAGTTCTGTTGGTACGAAATGCATTTCTATAGTTCCCTTCTCAACATGGTCTTTGATAAAATGGTACCTGACATCTATGTGTTTCGTTTTGGAGTGCTGAACAGGATTTTCAGTTATTGCAATTGCGCTTTTGGAATCACAATAAATTGGAATCTTGTTGAAGATATATCCATAATCCTTAAGCTGAGTCTTCATCTAAATTACTTGTGAACAGCAACTAGCGGCGGCCACATACTGTGCTTCAGCCGTAGATGTTGATACACAAGTTTGCTTCTTTGATGACCAGCTTACAAGTTTATCTCCCAAAAATTGACAAGCACCAGATGTGTTTTTCCTGTCCATCATATTTCCCGCATGATCTGCATATGTGTAAGCAGTTAGCTCAAACCCAGAATCCTTTGGATACCAAAGACCCAAATTCTTTGTGCCTTTGAGATATCTAAGGATTCGCTTTACAGCCACAAGGTGAGATTCCTTCGGGTTAGCTTGAAAACGTGCACAAAAGGATGTTGCAAACAAAATATCCGGTCTACTTGCCGTTAGATATAGTAAAGATCCAATCATGCCACGGTATAACTTTTGATCGACTGATATACCAGATGAATCAGCGTTCAAAAGCTTACCGGTAGCCATGGGAGTTTTCATGGTGGAAGAGGAATTTAGGTCAAATTTCTTAAGCATATCATTTATATATTTTGATTGATTAATGAAAATTCCTTCATTTGACTGTGTCACTTGGAGTCCAAGGAAATTGTTTAGCTCTCCCATCATACTCATTTGAAAGCGGCTTTTCATCACCTCTTCAAAATCTTTACACCTATCGGGATTCGTAGAGCCAAATATAATGTGGTCAACATATATTTGTACTAGCATTAAGTCTTTACCTTTTCATTTGAGAAAACGAGTTGTATCTATTGTACCTTTGGTGTATCCATTTTCAAGCAGATGAATAGTCAGAGTCTCATACCATGCCCTTGGTGCTTGTTTCAGACCGTAGAGTGCTTTGTCTAAAACGTAGACATGGTTTGGATATTTTGGATCTATAAAACCCTCAGGTTGACTTACATAAACCTCTTCATGAAGTATTCCATTCAGAAATGCAGATTTGACGCCCATCTGAAATACCTTCATGCTTTTATGCGCGGCGTATGCAAGAAAAATTCTGATGGCTTCAATCCTTGCTACTGGTGCATAGGTTTCATCATAATCTATTCCTTCTTGTTGATTATACCCTTTTGCAACCAGTCTTGCTTTGTTTTTTACTATAATCCGTGCTTTGTCTTTCTTGTTCCTAAAAACCCATTTAGTTCCAACAATGGTCTTGTCTTTAGGACGCTTCACCAAATGCCAAACTTCATTACGCTTAAACTCATTTAACTCTTCTTGCATGGCGTTTATCCAATCTGGATCTTGTAAAGCTTCGGATGCTTTCTTGGGTTCTAACGTGCTTAGAAAGTTGACATACAAACACTCGTTTGTAGTCGCAGATCGTATCTTCACTCCATCATTGAGATCACCAATAATATCTGCTGGGGTGTGCTTTTGTCTATTTATGTGTACTGGGAAGAGTTGGAATCTCTACACGAGTGTTCGAAGAATCATTCTCATCCAAAACTGCAAGAATCTCTTCAGTAGATTCAGCTGATGATACATGTGTCGGTTCTGGTACATTAACTTTTGGTTGTTGTATTTCATGTGTAGAAACCTCCGATGATGTGTTTACTGAAACCGGAACTTCAGGCTGAATTTCAGGTTTAGAAACTGGAATAGTTGTAGGTTCACTTGGAGTCTCGTTGGTTTCTCTAGAAGTACTAGCACCGACATCGTCAGATGGACCGGAGACATTAACACTCGTCTGTTGTGGAGATGCATTTACAGATGTAATGGGTGATTCCATATCTGCAAAATAATCCATAAATGCATCATGAAATAACAAATCTAAATCTTTAGTACTATTATTATCTAATACAGAATTAGAAAACTGTTTTGCCACAGGTTCTACTCCTTTTTTAGTAGAAGCTTCAGATTTATGTCCGAGTTCTGAACTGTGTTGTCCAGAAGTCAAGGTTACAGTCTCATCAAACGTAACGTTGATGCTCTCGATGACTGATTTTGTTCGATTATTGTAGACCCGATATGCCTTTGAGTTCAAGGAATAGCCAATAAAAATCCTTCATCAGCCTTGACTTGGAATTTTGCAAGGTGTTCTCGATCTTTTAGGACAAAACATCTGCATCCAAAAACACGCAAAAATTTAATGTTAGGTTTGCGATTATTGATTATTTCATATGCAGTTTTATTAAGACGTTTATTGATAATTGTCCTGTTTTGTGTGAAGCATGCGGTGGAAACTGCTTCAGCCCATAAACTTGGAGGAAGACCCGAATAGGCAAGCATAGTCTGAGCTGCTTCCATAAGCGTCTGATTCTTTCTTTCAACCACTCCATTTTGTTGTGGAGTAATTGGTGCAGAAAAATTGTGAGAGATGCCAACGGATTCAAGAAACGTTTGGAGAGTCGCATTCTTGAATTCAGTCCCGTTGTCGCTCCTTATCTTTTGAACTGGACGTCGTAGAAGAATTTGAATCTTTTTGATGAACTTGATTATCAGCTCAGGTGCTTCAGATTTGAGTCGAAGAAAATCCAACCAAGTGTAGCGTGAGTACTCATCAATCATAACCAATATGTACTTCTTTCCCCCCATTGACTGAGTCCTCATCGGGCCACGGAGATCCATATGAATTAATTCCAAGGCGTTGTTGCAGTTAGACAAAGTTTTTGATTTGTGCGAGACGTGTTTCATCTTTCCCATTTCACATGCCGGACAGATAGAAACTTTGTCAATCTTCAATTCAGGAAGCCCGGAAACTAATCCATCTATTCTGAGCTTGTTGATGCTTCGAAAATTCTGATGCGAAATTCTTCGATGCCATAACCAACATTCGTCTTGTGAAGCTTTTGAAACAAGACAAACTTGATTGGAAGCAACAAGAGTCGCAAAATCTGTCATATATAGATGGCCGCATCGTTTTGCTCTGAAAATCTCTGACCAGTTCTCATCCACAACATAGCAAAAATTCTTGTCAAAACTTACCTTACAGTCCTTGTCGCAAAATTGACTAATACTGAAAAGGTTATGCCCTAATCCTTCAACATACAAGATCTTTTCTATTTGCATCGAGTCATTCTTCAACGTTCCGAAGCCTCGAACGTAACCTTTGGAGTCGTTGCCAAAACCTACCGATCCGCCAGGATGTACAGTAAAATCGTGCAATAAGTGCTTGTACCCCGTCATATGTCTAGATGCTCCCGAATTAATGACCCACACATGACGGTCCTGTAAAAAGAAAATTACCTGATCTTAGGTACCCATATCTGTATGGGTCCTTTCTTGTTAGTACGGATCAGTTTGTTTATTACAGTTGACGAACCTTGAATTTTGCCTTTAAAAGTAAGGTTATTTTGTAAATTTGGTTTGTTGAGTTGATCTTTGGGAATCCAAACCATATTCACATCAACTGTTTTTGTTTCTTTCTTCTTATTCTGTTTGTTTGATCTGAAACCGAACACTTTAGCAAATTTGTTTGCTGAAGATTTTAAAGAAAAAGATGAAGTATTAGACTTTTTGTTCTTTGGATCATTTCTATTTAGCTTGAAATAGTTATCCCAACAATGAGCACAATGTATTCTTCTTTTTGCTTGTGTCAACAAAGTAGAATCAGAAATTGCGGAATTTTTATTTTCACAAACTTTGTAAACATTACACGAATGAATACAATTTTTATTTGAAGAAATACATTTCTCAGTATTGGTATTCCTATTCTTGCTATTTGAAACATTCTCCTTCAGATCCACGCACTTTTCTTCATCCATTTCTAAGAAAGAATGAGAAACATTGTCAGAACTCTTAGAACTAGAGGAATTATTTGGAAACAAATTTGATTTCGTTTCGAATAATTTTCTTTTCAGTTCTTGTTCCTTTTTGACATTAGATATATTTGATGAAAACTATTTATGATATACTTCACAATATTTCAGTTCAATTTCAAGCTCAGTTCTTTCCTTTTTATGCTTCTCTTTTTCAAGAAAAAGCACTTTCTCAAAATCTGAAACTTGATTTGAAAGTGTTGCACATCTCAAAACAAGTACTTTGTTTTCTTCAAAAAGCTTATCTTTTTCTAAAAATCCTTTTTCACCAGAATCAATTGTACTTGAAGATTTACTCTGATCTTTGAATTCAGCTTGTTTTGAACACTTTTCACAAGGTTTTGAATCCTTAGATTTTGATAATTCGAATAATTGGGATTCAAGTCGTCGAATCTCATTTTTAAAATCAAGATTGACTTTTTGAATGTGATCATGATCTATTCCAATATTCTCATAATCATCCTCTAATTTTTCAAAATTTAATTGTAATTTAGAAATTTGATTTTCTAAATCCACAATTTTAAGTAAAGCCGAATTCAAATCAGGAAATTCAGAAGAGATATCGTGAACAAACTCCTTTTCGTCATAATCTGATATTATTTTTTACTCCAATTCAACACTTGATTCAGATTTAACAGATTCAGGTTCATCAGTTGTTTTAGCCACAGATTCTTTTGAAAATAATAAACTAAATTCAGTTAGTTCAACCCTTTTGGTTTTGTAACTAGAATTTAGTTCATCGTATTTGAAGTTTGTAGTATTAAATCTAGGCTTTTCTTTCGAACCTTTATCCGTTTTTACTTCCTCTTTGTTTGAAAAGGGAGTTGAAGGATTTGAAGCAACATCTTTAGCAACACTTTTTTCAAACTTTCATTATTAGTGTTAACAAAAGCTTGTGTCACTGAAGGAACCTCCGTTATTATAGTTTGCTGTAAGACTTCGTTACTTGATTTAACAAAGACTTGTAAAATTGGAGGAATCTCCTTTATAATTGTTTGCTTCAAAACCTTACTTTGAATTTCAGGTTCTTTAGTTTTAAGAGTTTCCTTTAAACCTTCACCCAAATTTTCAATTGTGTAAAGATTTTCAGGTGCATTCTTGAGAACCTCTACATCAGATAATCCTAAACCCATTTTTGGATTATAAAATCTAGTATCTTTTGGGTTGCTAGTTAGTAATTTCAGAGTTTGCTCAGTCTGACCTCTTTTATAATTTAAATCTTCAAGCTCCTTGATTTTTTCCAAAGCATCTTTTCTTTCTTCAGAAAGAACTTTGATTGTGAACTGAAAATCTATGTTTTCATCATTTTCTTCTTTAACTCAGAAATTTCAGATTCAAGCATTTTAACTTTTGATCTAATAACTTCTTTTTCTTGTTCTCTATCTTCAGCTAAAGCTTTATAAAGAAGTGCTTCATCGTGATATTTCAACTTTGAACTTTTCTCTTCTTCAAGTTTCTTTTGAACTTTTTCAAGTTTCTTTTGAGCTTTTTCAAATTTCTCATTAAGTTCAAGTATCACGATTTGCATTTCTTCATATCTATCATCTTCAGTTTCAGAATCATTATTATCAGAATTATTGGAAGGATATAGAAATGATACCTCGGATTCCTGGTCTTCTTCATTCAGTTTTGCCATCAGACTGTGCTTTACTTCAGTAAAATGCACTTCTTCATCATCAGAAGAATCCAAAAGCCAAATTTCCTCTTCAGCATTGACAGGCTTTCCACTTTCTTTGGCTTTTGCTAGATGTGCCTTATGCTGATAATATTCAGAATCCTTGACCTTCTTTTGCCTACAGTCTCTGGCAAAATTACCTGGTTTTCCGCAGTTGAAACAGTTTCGGTCATCTCTATCCTTCTTTTCTTCCCTCTCCTTTCTCACAACTTTCTCCTCTTTATCCTCTTTTTCCTCTTTCTCTACTTTCTCTTCCTCCTTTTTCTCATACTTTTTCTCAAATCTTTTATATCTGTTAGCTTTGTTGTATTTAGGTTTAGCTTTTGAATATAATTGTTTTCTACTAAACCTGTTTTGAAACTTGTTGGTCAACAATGCTAACTTTTCAGCAATATCCTCCATTTCATCTTCAGAACTGCCACTATCATCATCATCAGAACTCAACTTCTTCTTGCTCATCCCAGAAATCAAAGCCTTTGTTTTCACAGTACCACTTTTCCTATGTTCACTCAGAAGGGCTAAAGACCCTTCGACCTTTTTATCCTTTTCCTTAACTGCTTTTACTTTATCTTCGTGTTGACCAAGAATACTGAAAATGTCGGTCAACTTTTCTTCATCCATATCCCTAGACATTTGGAGCTGAATGGAGTATGAGCCCCATTCTGGTAGAAGATTCTTGATAAACTTGTAGTTTATCTCCGATTCTGATTTGTCGACTCCATTTCTTCTCAAATCATTAAGGATGATGTTGTAGCGATTGTAGGTCTCTTTCAATGATTCGCCTTCTTTTGCCTTAAACCCTTCATAAGCATTGATGCTTTGATTCTTTTTGTTCTTAATGGATTTTGATGATCCCTCAAACTGCCTTTCTAACTCATCCCATATTTCCTTAGCTGTACTACGACTATCTACTCGATTGTAGATATCATTTGGGATGGCCTGGGTCAGGTATGTCAAAGCTAACTCATCAATTTCAACTTTAGCTTTGTCAGCTTCATTGTAATATCTGTATTCTTTTTCAACTCTTCTTGGAGGAACATACTGACTTGTAGCAGTTTCTGCAATACCACCAATATCTATGTATGCTTTGAAGGGACCATTTTGAATAGACAGCATGAGTTCTCTGTTTTGATGATTCGGAAATTGAGTCATTCTCTTTTTCCATTGAGAATACTCTTCAGCTTCAAGAACTGGAGGCTTGCTCTTTGATCCCATACTCAGTAAATCTCTCGACATCTTTTCAAATAGCTAGAAAATGATCGTTCAAAAGATCAAGCAGTAAGTGTAACAGAAATTACACTTAGAATAAACTGTTCAAAAATTTCAACACAAGGGTCCGAAACCAACATAATTAGAATGCAATATGGTGCGAAACCTTCAGATTTCGGATGCTATACGGTGCGAAATCTTCAGATTTCGGATGTAGAACGGTGCGAAACCAAGGAATTCGAATGCAACTAAGTACGAAATCCCTGAATTCGGACTTAGCTTGGTGCGAAATCAACACTTAGACAAATTCGAATCCAATTACAAACTTCACCTCAGAATTCGGACGTAGATGGGTGCGGAACCACGGAATTCGAACCTAACTTGGTACGAAACCAACACTTGTACAAAATCAAACTTACAACTAATGAATACCAATCCGAAACCACCATAATTCGGACTTAACTATGTTCGAAACCTCAAGAATTCGAACTTAACAGGGTGCGAAACCACGGATTTCGGACTTAACTGGATCCGAAACCATCACTTGAACATTTCAAAAAAAACTTGAATGGTGCGAAATCCGTATGAATGATCTGAAACCCTCACTTTATCCCAAAAACCACTGATTCAGCCATAATTTCTTCGAGATTTGCACATATTTGTTCGAAATCAACTGTCGCACACTTTTCTAGTTAATCACAGATCTTAATTCGATCGATTGAATCGAATTTTGATCCAAAATCGATAAAATAGGGGTTTCGAACAAAAGTGATGAAAAATGATCAAATCTAATGATTATGTGCAGTAATTGATGATGATCCAAGAATTAAAGTTGTTCAGAAATCAATTCCGAGTTCAGTGATGCCAAGAATTGATCCAAGAAATCAGAAACTAGAAAAAAATCAATGTCTGAATGTAAAGTGATCAGATGAACAATGATATATGCATGGTCCGAAATTTTCATCTCAGTGTACAAAATCTTCAATTTAGATCTTAATCTGCTTGAATCTCCTGTTTGTGCTCTGATACCAAATGTTAAACCCAGAATCTAGCAATGAAATGTAGAGAGAGAATCTAGAGAGCACTAGTCATCCATATATTGATCTTGAAAGAGTAAATGACAAATGCTACAAGTGTTACAAGTGTTGTAGAATTAACAAAGGAGTCTTCTTTATATGGTAGGGCCATGACATGTCCATGCCTCTACTAAGAAGAACAGTACAAAATATTAATACTGTCTTGATAGCTACAATAAAGCCCTAACAGATACAAAGGCCTGAAGTACCGAAAGTAAAGGGTCGAGCCTTCCAAATGACAGCACAAGAAGTAGAGGAAATTCCGGATGGGGTTACAGGTACATTTCTAACAAACTCTATACGTGCTAAAGTGTTATCTGACTTCGGTGCAAAACAATCGTTGGTATTTCCGTCCTTTTGTTGCTTATCCGTGTTAGAGATATAGATGGGTGTGGGATGTCTATTCAGTTAGTTTATATGGCTTTGATTGAGTTCGATGTAGTAGTGAGAACTAAGTACCCATACCTTTTTGCCTAACCGAATTCCGGGACGGAATTCTTTTAAGGGGAAGATGTTGTAATACCCCGGGTAAGTTCGTTAGTTAAATTCCCTTTCCGTTAAATAAAGATAACATTAAAATTGGAGGTTTAGGGTAAATGCTATTATATGGTGTATATTTGGGACGGGTCGTTACAGATGGTATCAGATCCCTAGTTTAAGGGATTTAGGTATTCGGATCCATACCTAGACTTAAACTGCATGTGAAGTAGGATGTCCCTATCATGTAATTGTGAACTTACAGGTACATGTTTGAACTGGAATGCCTTATTATACTGGGGTATGTGCTTATGTGTATATTAACCTTGTTAAAGTCAACAGGATGGCAAGTGGTACTCGACGTACAAATAGAGAGGGAGAAGGAAATCCTAATAGAACGAATCCAACAATCGGAACAAGGGGAAGAGGTGGGGAACGAGGTAGGGGCAGAACTGGAGGTAGAGTTCAGTCGCAAGGCACCGAATTTGTTACAAGAGATGATTTGGCGGCTGAAATGGGAAGACTACAAGCAAATATATAAGCTATGTTCGACCGAACTCGTCATACTGAGACTGAAATACCAGATCCTAGTCTGGAAGACGAGAGGCCCATTACACCTACTGTCATACTGGTGCCAAGGAAGTTTGATTATAAGATGTTCCTGAGCTACAAACCTCCGACTTACTCAAGAGAAAGAGACCCAGTAAAGGTTATGAGGTGGCTAAAAGAGATAGAAGCCATCTTCAAAACCAGCAAATGTGTCGAAGAAGATAGAGTGTTATATGGAACCGCGATGCTAAAGGCCGATGCTCTATATTGGTGGGAAGCTCTTATCACCTCTAAAGGACCGGAAGTGTAATATACTTTTCTTGGGAAGAATTCTCCATAGCTTTTAAAAGGCAGTTCTGTCCTCAAGCTGCCGTAAGACAATTGGAAGAAGAATTCATGCATTTGCAACAGGGTAAGCTATCAGTTCGGGATTACACTGCGCGCTTTCTAGAGAAGTCCCGTTTTGCAGAATACTATGTGGCTACTGAAGCACTCAAAATGGAAAGGTTTATCTTTGGATTAAATTCGGAAATCAGAGGTTTAGTGATTACTAAGGGAACCGATACTTTCTCAGCCGCTGTAGATACCGCCGAGAATGTAGAAAGAGATAAAGGGAATGATGCTGGTGATAGAAAGTTTTGGGAAAAGAAAATTGGAAGAAATGATGTACGATTTGAAGGAGTACGAATCCCCGAGGTTTGATAGTCGTTCACCTTTCAGACCAGCTGAAAGACCATGTCCAAAATGCAACCGTGTTCATCAAGGAAACTGTTATGTGGATTCCCAAATTTGTTACAAGTGTGGAAAGACTGGTCACATTGCTAAAGACTGTCGGGTAACTCGATTCTGTTTCTCTTGCAACTCCCCTGATCATATTCAGTCAGATTGTCCACAATGGAAAGAACGGCAGGGTAGTATAACGGTGAGACCAACGGGTGATAGGCTAGGAGGGATACAAAGGCCTGAAGTACCGAAAGCAAAGGGTCGAGCCTTCCAAATGACAGCACAAGAAGTAGAGGAAATTCCGGATGGGGTTACAGGTACATTTCTAGCAAACTCTATACGTGCTAAAGTGTTATCTGACTTCGGTGCAAAACGATCATTGGTATTTCCGTTCTTTTGTTGCTTATCCGTGTTAGAGATATAGATGGGTGTAGGGTGTCTATTCAGTTAGTTTCTATGGCTTTGATTGAGTTCGATGTAGTAGTGAGAACTAAGTACCCATACCTTTTTGGCTAACCGAATTCTGGGACGGAATTCTTTTAAGGGGGAGATGTTGTAATACCACGGGTAAGTTCGTTAGTTAAATTCCCTTTCCGTTAAATAAAGTTAACATTAAAATTGGAGGTTTAGGGTAAGTTTGGGTTAAATTATAAGTTTAGGGGTGTTTTGGTCATTATTGCTTAGTTCAAGCCTTAATTGTAAAATTGGTCTAAAATATATATACCCTAAGAATTCAGATATTTTCATAAACAAAAAATATCCAGTTATTGTGTGTGTGTGTGTTTGAGACAAGAAGAAGAAGAAGAAAGGGTATTTGGCTAGGACTTCAAATTTGTGTACTTGAAAGTGATTTGAGGTATGTTTCCTTTATGTTTTATGTTTGTAATTACTAGTAGACAGTTTCTATCGGATTAGAATCATCAATTTCATGTCTGGTATTAAAATCTGTCGAATCTGGGTAGAAATAGGGTAAACCGACAGAGGTTTTCGGACATAATTTGATGGTGTCCGGAAGATGTTCTAATGGTGTCCGGACGAGTCCTTTATCCGGTAAGTTTTCCTTTCTATAGTTTTCAGATGAAATTAGATACCGGATGGTGTCCGGATTGCTTTGGTGTCCGGATGTTATCCGGATTGTTTATGTTATCCGGATTGTTTATGTTGTCCGGAAAGTGGTGTTGTCCGGATTGTATGTGCTGTCCGGGAAGTTGTGTTGTCCGGATAGTTCTGTAGTATCCGGAAACTCTAGCTATTTGGTCACTTATGAGAATTCAGATGCTTTTGAGTATCCGGTGGCTTGTGTTTGGTCGACTCTTGGATAGTTTATGAATGAGGACTGAATATACTGTGGACTCGCCTTAAGTTCGGGTTTAGGGGAAACATTTGAGGATTAGAGTTATCTAGAGTTCTTAGCCTACTAGCAAGTCTTACATGATTAATTTGTAAGGAGATAATTGTATTTAAATTATCACAGATTCTGTGAATCTTGGGTGAAAGACTGAATCTTTTGGAAAAGGCTTGGAAGCGTTTTGATAAGAAATCAGGTGAGTTTTACTTTAAAATATTTTCAAACTGGAATACATATATGTGGATTGAGAATGTGATATAGAGTGTGATTATGTGCTTATGTTTGAAATATAATATATTGAGATGTATATTATATTTATATGAGCATTACACTACACGAGTGCACGTTGGTCGGGCTTAGGACCGGTGGAGTTTGGCTATACGGAGGGACAGCGGAGTTGGATGTATATTAGTGCAGCGGAGTAAATTGATTAGTTGGCTCGCAACCAACTAATATGGCCATGGGAATGAGGAGATGTACACAGTGCACGAGTCTTGCTTGGTATTTAAATACTTGTTGTATATTTGTGTTTTACAAAAGGATTACTAAACTGACAGGGATTATCTCACTAGACCGTTTGGTCTAACCCTCATTTTGTTTTCAAAAATATGTATTCCAGGTCAAGGAAGGTATAAAGGCAAGGATAAAGTATGACGTGCTTTTGAAGGCTATTTGGGGATTTAGAAGTTTTCCTTAAACATTTTGTACGGTTAGTATTGTAAATTATGCTAGCGAATAATTTGGACCACATTATGTAATGTACTTCTTTAAGACTTTCGGACCTTATGTGAATATCATGAATCTTTTGTTATATATCTTTGGCTGGTAAATGCTATTATATGGTGTATATTTGGGACTGGTCGTTACAGTTTAGTGGTCTCCAGCGCTCTGTCGTTTGGCTTTGTTTCTGAAAGAGCACATGCATTCTGAGACACATCTGCCTCTGTTGATCTTTCTGGCATCTCTTCAGTCATCCAGTCAGCTACCTCTTCCAAACTTTCATCATCCACATCAACCCCACAAAAATTGGCATGCTCTGGTTCGTCATCAGAGGACGAATCAGAGATCCAATTTTCCATCTCAGCTACATAGCTTCTTTCTCTGTAATTATACTTGTACCTGTTCTTGTAGTAGTCCTGGTCTTTTACCAGTCTACCCTTACAATTAGCAGAGAAATGGCCGGGTTTTCCACATCGAAAACATCGTCCATCATTCTGGTTGATGGGTTGGGCAGCATCAGCTTGCTTCTGGGGTGCTGGAGGATTGTACTTCTGTTGTGGTCTCTGCTCTAGTGGAGCTCTATTGTTATTCTGATGGTGAGGTGCAGCATAACCTCTCTTCTCGTCTTTCTCTTCTCTCTCGTATCTTCCTCTCCTATCAAATACTTTATTACCAAATCTCTTGTTAAACTTTTGAGTTATTAGAGCAAGAGATTGAGCAAAAGCATTGATATCCGCATCATCGTCTGATGAACTTTCCTCTGCATCACTTTCAGCAACCAAACTTTTCTTTCCCTTCTTTTTCACAGCTTTCTCCCTCTTCTTCTCTCTGCTAGAGCTTTCTCTGTTGGACTTTCCTCCAGTGGGAGTTTTTGAGTCAGAGATCAAAGCTATTGGACCTGCAATGGTGGATTTGCCCTTTTGTTTGACAACATCCTTCTCTTGTGCAGCAAGAATGCCATACACATCAGTAAGAGACCATGCATCCAAATCTTGGTTAGCTTGTAGAGACATGGATAAATTCAACCATTCATCATTTAAACTTTTCAAGAATAAGACATTGTTATCCTCCTTCGACCGAACAACCCCACACTTTTTACATTTGTTTATTAAAACATTGAATCTGTTGTAGGTTTGTTGTAAGGTTTCCTCAGGAAGTGCTTTGAAATCATTGTATTCATTAATACATTGGGTCCTTCTGTTCTTTTGGGTTTTTATGCCACCCTCAAGTTGATTTAGAAGTTGATCCCAGATTTCTTTTGCAGTAACACATGAGTCTAGTTCTTGGAAAATGTCGTTTGGAATGGCCATAATCAGAAGCCTAACTGCCTTGAGGTCATTTTCCATTTTGAGCTTTTCTTCCTCAGTAAACCCAGTGGTTTTAACCTTGAAGTGAGCAGGAACCTCAGCAGTAGTTTCTGTTGCGGGTACACGTGGAACCAAAACCATAGGTTGGAATGGTCCCTCAGTGACAGATCGCATTAATTCTCTATCCATCCCATCAAAGAAATTAACCATCCTAATCTTCCATTGAGGATATTCATCTCTCAGAAGAGTAGGAGGTTTGGTTAGAGAACCAGCCGTGTAGATAGCATTTATGTTGTTGTTAGCCATCTTTTCAGAAAACAGAGTACGAAGGTTTCGAAAGATTTTAAAAGGGTTTTAAACTGAAAGTAGATGAACAGTAACTTAAGTAGAGAAGATATTCAGACTAATTAGAAAGCTTAAACAAGTGTTAAAAGCTTAAAACAATGGAGTTTCAGGTTTTAAATAGTAAAACAAAGTATACTATGAAGCTTTTGAAAAACAAGCACAATCGACAAAAATGAATCAACCTGGTTAGATTAGATCGTTTGATTTGAGCAAATCAATCAGCTCTGATACCAATTGTAGGTTCCCAGATTCAAGTTGTCTCATATAAATAGCATTAACACAGATAGCGGAAGCATAATATAAAGCTATTTAATGTGAGTGATTGTGTAGACGATAATGTAACAGTGAGAGTATCAATAATACTGAACAGTAAATGATAACAAGATCAATAAATAAGCTGCTCGTATATTGATATGTTTGAATAACACCAAGAACACGTTCAAGTGTGTGTATTCAGAAATCTCTCAGGAAATAAATCGTACAGTGGTAGTGGAAAGGAATGTTGCAGTGTGTGCTCTCACAATTGTGGCAAATAATCCTTCTAAAAGCTTACAATTGTGCGTTCCACTACCCTTCTATTTATAGCCTGATAAAGTGAAAGACAGTGTACTATCTAACCCTGGGATGACACATGTAAAGTGTGTCTTCGTCCTTTTAGGGATGACGTGGAAAGTACGGACACGTGTCTGACACTTAGATATTTCTACGAGACTTAAGCTTCACAGAGATCTTCGTTCACCAGAGCTCTGATGGTCTTCTGGTGTGAACAGTTCTTCTGGTGGAACAGAAGAAGTCTTCTGCCAGAGCTCTGTCGAGCTCTGATGATCTTCTGGTTGATTTTCTTCTAAGTCTTCTGCCGAATCTCTGGTGGTCTTCTGACTTGTGATATTTTCAATACTTTTACATTGTGTATACTTGGGGCTAACACGTGTGTCTCCACCTCCACGGCGGAGGCGGAGTACGTGGCTGCAGCTAGTTGTTGTTCCCATGTGATCTGGATGTGAACGCAACTGAAGGACTACAGGTACAACTACTCGAACATCCCGATCTACTGCGACTCCAAGAGTGCCATCCCTATCACAAGCAATCCGGTTCAGCATACGAAGACAGACGTGCGCTACCACTTCATTAAAGATCATGTGGAAAAAGGTACGGTGGAACTCTACTTCGGAAATACAGAAAATCAACTTGCAGATTTGTTTACTAAGGCTTTAGATGAAAAATGGTTCAATGAACTCGTGTCCATGCTGGGTATGCTTAATCTGAAGGTTTGAGTCTCTGTTGTACTTGTCACACCTTTCCTACACTACGGGAGAACTGTATCTTTAGCAGTTACACTTGTCTCGCAGCGTGGTTTAGGTGTTTCAAGCACATCGGTGGCACGTTCTCTATATTTCCGTGTTTAGTGTTTCTTTCGTTTTTCGGTTTTTCCATGTTTCTTTAATTTTATTCGTCTAGTCTTTGTTTTTCCATTTATTCCCCGTGTTACTAACCATTTGCATTACAAGATGTTTTCTCGAAGGCCAAGTCCCTAAGGTACGTTTCTCGTCTATGTGAGGATAGGATAGCAATTTTTGAGAAATTGAGGGGGAGAAGTGTCAGGTCGACAAGTCGAGGGGGAGCTTTGTCAATTAATCAAGCTTGAAAGGGGATTTTGTTCACGTTTTGCTTAAGTTTTTTTTGTTAATCTATGAAAAAAATGGGGGTTTTATTTCGAAAAGTTGAGGGGGAGCAGTGCATTCCTTGAAAACTTGAGGGGGAGAGCCAGTTTTTGAAAAGTTGAGGGGGAGAAGTAAGATTTTCAAAACCTGAGGGGCTAAAAGTGTAAATTTTAAGTCCAGGGAAAATTTTGGATGTTTTTCAAACTTCAGGGTTAATTTTCGCTAAGTCCCAAAAGTTGAGACAAAGTTGGGACCGGGAGAGTTAAGGCATCCGGTACCGGATTCACTTCCGGTATCGACCGGTAAAAATACCGGATTTCACACTTAGAATCCTCACAATTTCAAAAAATTGTTCGCGCCAAACTCTCTCAACCCAACTTCTTCTCACGAGTTCTTCACTGTGGTTTTTGCATCAAATCAGACTCAGATTTTCATCACATATTCCAGGTATGTTCTCTAATCTTAACTACTTAGTTTTAACTTGATGAGATCGATCCAAAATGCACCACAAATCGATCAAATCGATCGAGTTCTTAGAAGTCGGCGTTGTAGGGTTTTTTAAACCCTTCGGTTTTGCCTTCGATCATCAGAACGTCTCATCTAGCATCGATCTCAACTTAATCAAGCATGCTATGTGTATTGATCTTTGATTTTAGCTTTCGATAAGTTAATTTCATGTTTAAAAATCAACTCAGTATCGAATAAGGTTCCGGTTGTTCGTCAGATCCGGAATTGGTTCGGAAGTCTTGAGTTCCGGTATTAGTTCCGGAAGTGGCTAGTTCCGGAATGAAGATCCGGTGTGTGTTTAGTTCCGGTCTCTAGTTCCGGAATTATGAGTTCCGGATCCGGTGTCTATTTAATTCCGGATTTCCAAAGTTCCGGTATGTGTTCCGGAAATTCCAAGTTCCGGATCCGGACCCTCTTTACTTCCGGTACTCCATGTTCCGGAACTGATCCTTTGGGTTCCGGGTCCTATTCCGGAACTCCACTCCGGAAGCACTGTTCTATTGAAGTACTGTTTCATTGATGGTAATTGGATATTTGGGGATCTGTTCACACATAAATGCCATAAATGCATACACTCACTTCAGAATCATCATGATCCGAGTAGTGAACTGTTTCGGACGTGCTACCGACTCTCGGTATTCCAAATCCGAGAATACGAGCCCCGAGATACGTTTTTGACTTACACAAGCCATGAACACTCAACACCTTATTGCATTTACACAGGTATCACATGGCTCAACCGAATCAACAAGGCGTTGCCCCACTCCTACCCGAAGGACCGAACTTACCCTTAGTTGCTAACAACTTCCACCTGGACACGACAAATCTCATATGCCAATGTCCAGTCATTGTGGAGATTTTGAAGGACCACACACTCAACCGAGCACTGACGACCACTGCTCCAGTTCCCGCCGTTTACGTGCACCAATTATGGCGCTCCCTCACACCCATCGCACGCTGCCAGCAATTCATTCTTCGAGGCCGTCTTGGCGACTCCCAGGTCGTTATCACTCGCGACATCTTCCGACAAATCCTTGCGCTGCCGGAACCGACAACCATTCCAGGACGCACTGTCTACGATGCTCAGGTCTCTGATGCAGTTCTCTGCAGGGATCTGCACGCCCTCGGCTATGTCGGCGCACTAGCCCCAGCCATCGCACTTCTCGAGGATCCGTCTTCAGCCTGTCTGGTACACCTTGTTCACAATATTGAACAGGTGACTATCAGCAATCAACAAAGCCATCGATTCGACGACCGTCAACTTGCTCGGACTATTCCATGCCATCATCTACAGCCGACATGTCGACTACGCATCAATACTTTGGACGGAGCTGATCGCGCAAGATCAAAAGAAGCAAGGCAACCGACGCCTCACATTCCTGCCATTTCCAAGATTTCTACAGCTGATAGTCACGCACTTCATGGCGACCGACCTCACCATACCTCGATGCGCCGACCATGAGGTAATGCTCTCTACCCGAATGACTAGGATCCAGAACAAGGTCGAGATCCCGGACCTAGTCCCCATGGTAATTCCAAACGACTTGCTAGCTACCGCGGACCAAATGGCACTGAGTGTGATAGCTTATAGGGAAGAGAACAACCTAGTCGCTCCTATGGTCCAGCCAGATCCGGCAGGACCTCCCTGGGGAGCACGACCCGAGCGATGTGAGGGTCCACGTATGCGAGGCAGAGGGGTCCGACGAGCAGGGGCTCACGGATGGGGCGTGACGAGAGAAAATATTGTGAGGGGAACAGGAGTGGGCAGTGCCGGTAGGTCATTACACGAAGCTAGCTCGTCCAGACCCCCATCCATTCCACCACGTACACCGACACCACCTAGAGACGAAGATCCAGCTTTATACGATGTGGCAGTGGAAGGTGTATCCCGAGAACATGTCGCTGAAGAGGCAGCCTCCTCTTCCAGCTCCGAGCCCAACTCAGCCTCCAGACCAGCTTCCGGGTCTGCCCCTGGTTCAGAATCAGGGTCCGAATCCCAGTCTTAATCAGGCTCGACTTTCGGTTCCCAATCTGGGTCAGAGGATCCGGCAGTGACGCAACTGAGTCGGATGATGATGATGATGATGATGATGACACACCCCCAACCGCAACCATATCTGGAGAGAAAAGGAGAGCGGAGGGAGAAATAGTTGAAAAAGAAAAAGAAAGTGAGATTGTGCATGAAAGGCGAAGGAAGAAAAAGTACGAGAGTGAGCGTGTGATGGAACAATCTTCATAGGTTGCTCCCAACCAGCATCCACCAAGCCAAGCCAAGCAGCCACATCTGTTATCCCGTCGCATCCGTTGCGACAGGATATTGAAGAAGACGTCGTAGGCCTAACGACGCAAATGCACACCCCATCTAGCCACTCAGTTTCCTCTCAAAAGGAAACTATTTCAACTTTACACGGGGATTCAGCACAACTTCCACCGGTCTCTCACTTGGAGAGTTCTGGTGTTGAAATAAGAGAACAGTCTCCCCCGTTCTCGACTTCTTTCAGCGCACATATGAGTCAATCCATTTGCTGATTTTATTTCTTTGGCTAGGACACCAGTGTCATCTACAGCTAACGACGAGAGTCTTCGTGCCTCGACCGGAACGCCCAGAGTAAGTCTACCTTTGGTAACTTGCAAGGATAGGGCGGAAGACATGCCACGGTTACCATTATACCAACCGTGAGCGCAGGCGGTACTGCGGTGCAATCCACCACAGCTACTACAACTGAAAGGCTAAGTACCTCAGGAGTTTGTCCCCCGGAGTTCGTCTCCAAGGAACAAATGTACGGCGCCTTAAAGGTTGTCCAAACAACGATCTCGAAGCAGCTATCCGATGACATGGCCTTTATCAGAAGGGCACTCGCGGGAAAAGGCGTGGCTACTGAAATTCCCCCTGTACAACCACAGATCCGATTGCCTCAGCCAACCCCAACCCCGGGCATACAAAATATGAGCGTCGAGGCTCTCAAAGCCGCCTTACTGGATAAACTACTGTCCCAATCCAACATCGACGCCTCATCGGAAGCTGATCTAGTGAGTATATTACGCTCACAAACCCAACCACCACCCCCGGTCACTCCAACTGATCCACAAGCCTAAACCAATGCCAAGCTTGATACACTTATAAATACTCTAACCGAAGTCAAGAAAGCCCTCGAAACTCTATCCGAGAGGGTTGCCAGATTGGAAGATACGTGTAAGGGTCAGGCGCAGGGCTCAAAGCGACGACATGATGATCAGGAGGATCCTGACCAGCATGAGGGGGAGAAAAGAATTAGACTGACCGAGTTGTCAACCGCAACGACAGAACCTACAACCATCACTCCAGCTGAACCAGAATCACAACAACAGCCTGAAGACTCAGAAATGGTTCAAGACATGGAGCTTTCTACACCGGTCAGAGAAACAGTGCCAGAGTCAGCAGACCCAACGGTTGAAAAGCCCGAGGGTGCATCAGAAGAAATCTTATTGCTGACGGTTCCGGAGCGGCCAGTCATAGAATTCATTGAGGAGGACTCTGCTGGCGATCCGGAACAAGAAAGAGAATGGAGAGAGAAAGCCGTAATAGCTATTCAATCAGAGACAGACAAGTTATGGAACTTTTCTGATGAAGACGAGCTTATGAATGATGACGACTACGACCAGTTCCTCCTTCAGAGCGAACAGGTATCGACTACTCAGCTTGTTATACACGATATTGTAGGTACTTCAGAGCTTCCGACTCCAGACCCGGAAACGGCCCCGCCTCAGTCTGCTCAACCAGCTCGTTGTGAAAGTGTCCGGATCCTGGTTCCATATCTGGAGGACTACCAAAAGAAGATTTCCGCTCACTGGATCAGGCCTCCCGACCCGGTAATGTGCCATGGGGTCTCATTCTTGAAAGATCCAGTCTGAGCTCAGTATTTGGAGGTAATGAAGCGATGCAGAATGGTACACCAGGTCAGAACGCGACACAAAATTACAGAGATTATGGAGATCATGTTTGATAAAGTTCTCAGCATATGGTTCCCGGTTTTCACTGTCAAAAGGGATGACGGAAAGGATTGGACATTCTCGGAAGCCGACTTCAGGCATCTATACCTGAACAACTTCCCGGTACTGCTTAAAGAGTTGAAGACTCGCACCATCCGACCGTTACCCTACACCAAATCCCTCGAGACGATCAAGAGGTATATGAAGTGCACGATCACGCTCGCCTACATCAACGACTTCCAGATGGGCTTAGAAAGCAACCAGAAAAAGATCAACATTCTGAAGCCTAATCTGAATCTTCCCGAAGACGCACAGGTACATTCTATTTTATCCAAACCAGAAACAGGTATTATGTATCTGAACAACCAAGGGGAGAAAAGGTATATGCGAATCAGTGAGCTGCACAAGTTCTGCGAGGGTACATTGATGAACACACAGAATGTGCTGAAGAAGATTATAGAAGAAGACAACAAGTCGTCAGAGAACTTAGCCAATGTTAGAAAGTATCTTGCAGAAGAGCTTCTCAAAGCAATCGAAGAACGGCTAGAGTTCAGAAATTCCATTCGGCACTTTGAAATCTTATTCGCTATTCGGAAGAGATATGTCCCTTACTGGCGTGATATCAAACTTCAATTCCGAGGGGGAGATTGTTAAGTCACGTTAGTGGAATAGAAGTATACGGACTATTCTTGTCAGTTCTTGTAAATACCTTTGGGTATATATATAGTTTGCTTAAACCTTGTTTAGGGTTTAATGATCATTATTGTTTTGATTTCACAGTTTACCTTGTACGGCTACAACCTAAATACTTTATGTTCATATGAATGACAAGTGAGATTTATGACTATATTGTGTTGATTCATTGTGATTGATTGTTAATTTGGATCCACAAAGATCATACTACCTATGATCGTCGTTAATTTCGACAGACAAAATATTTGACCCATGATCAAAGATTATTCATCTTCGATCATTAATCGATGATTATATATCCATGATTGAAGTTTCCTTCGACGACATTATTCTAACGACTTGCATTTATTATATCGACCTTTATGTATGGTTTTTTATTGTAGAAATAAAGACGCATGCAATCATTAACTACAAAAGATCCTAATGTTTAGCTAAGATTCAACACAAATTAATGACAACGAATTTTTTTTCACTCAATGGCAATCAAAATCGACCATTGGCTCTATCTTACGGATCAACTATAAAAGGTCAGAAGATCACAAGAAATATGGAGATTCATTAGAAGACATATGCAAACAAAGATCATCAATAAAACTACTTTGCGTTATTTACCTGTTTCCACGACCTATGTATTAAAATTACTTGCATTTTCATACTTGTTCTAAAGGACGATATCCCTGATTGACGTCCATAGTGCATCGACGATCTCCGTTATGGTTTGTGGTTTATCCCTCGTTTAAGGTTTTTTCAACGTCACCAATTCTCTTGTCTCCTTGTTCCTATTTTATGTTACTTTTCTTTTATTTATTTCAAGGTGATTGATCTTTGGTTGTTAAAGCTCCACAAACAACCCTTAAATTATATTTAGTGTAATTATTCGCATAAATAGTAAGCATCTTAAATCGGTAAGCGTTTATAGGGTAAAAGTCTTTTCCCTGACTTACCGGGAAAGACTCTCGAACCTTGTCATGCCTCTTACGGGTAAGATTGTTTTTCTTGTCATGCTCAATCGGTAAGGTAAGTGATATTGGTAAGCTCTTATCCGGTAAGCGTTTAGTAAATGATCCCTTAGTCGATTTTGTAATAGATAGGTTACCGAGTACACCGATAGCTTAAACAGTGTGTCCAATGCTCCTTGTTAAGTCTATTAAATCATTTAGTACTATAATTTGGTAAATAAGACTTCAAACCAAACCGGTTTTATTTAAATCCATTAGTGAGTCAAAGAAAGGTGAATTGATTCGGCATTTCATAGTGTATAAAGACCAACGCCCTGATTCAAAATCAATGTAGAGAAGTTTGACAGATGCTCCTTATGTTGAAGAGAAAATCTTGTTAAATAAGTTTCTACCTGCTCTCACCAACTAAGTATCACTGCTTATGTTGACGGTACTATGTTGGTAAAAATGAAGTCGTTTTTGATGTAGTTTTTTTAACCACACAACCGGATCAAACACAAAACCCAAAACGAATACTAGAATCGTTTATTATACTTTAATAATAAAAAAACTGTCTAACAAAGGATCCCTAATCCTCTATTTATAATCTAAAGCCCTAGAAAGATAAATACTAACTTAATAAATGGATAATCACTAAAGCCTAATCCTATTAGAACTATACTTAAATAAGGAAACTCATTAAAGGGAAATAGGGAATTTAGATAAAATCAGGAACTGAATTGTGGGGGTCACGTGAACAAGGAAAACAAAACAGCCCCTGGCGCGGCTCTTGGCGCGGCTCAACCCGCGCTGTCATGCGCGCCGGTTTGGCAAACAGTGCTGGGCGCGCCTTGTGGCGCGGCTTCATGCGCGCCGACATGCGCGCCGGCTTCTGGACCCGGGTCATTAGGGCCGATTGCATCCTTCTCCCCCTCTTCGAAAGGACTCGTCCTCGAGTCAAACGGATCATCAAGCTCGGGAACAAACGGTGAAAGATCAGCGATGTTGAAGGTGGCCGAGACATTATAATGCCCAGGCAAATCTATCTTATAGGCGTTGTCATTGATGCGCTTCAGGACTTTGAACGGCCCATCTGCCCGAGGTTGTAACTTACTCCAACGACCACCCGGGAAACATTCTTTGCTTAGGTGAACCCAGACGAGATCACCCTCTTGGAAAATGACTTTCTTTCGTTTCATGTTAGCCCGTCGTTGATACACAACATTGTTGTTGATGATTTGGTCACGAACTTGTTGATGGATGAGCTTGATTTGTGCTGCCCGGTCCTCTCCTTCGGCGCTAAAATGCTCGGTTGTCGGTAAGGGCGCAAGATCTAAGGGTGTAAACGGATTTCGCCCATAAACAATGAGGAAGGGACTCATCCCGGTGGAGCGGTGAGTGGACCTATTATACGCAAATTCGGCCTGAGGAAGAACTAAGTCCCATTGCCTTGGGTTGGACCCGACGAGGCTGCGTAACAAATTGCCCAAGCTCCGATTTGTCACCTCAGTTTGACCATCACTTTGCGGGTGGTGTGCGCTACTAAAACTGAGACGAGACCCCAACCGTTTCCATAATGTGCGCCAAAAATGCCCCACAAACTTAACATCCCGGTCCGAGGTGAAGGTTTTTGGTACCCCATGTAATCGCACGATCTCGGCAAAGTATAACCGAGCGATCTGGCTTGCGTCATACGTCTTCGCACACGGAACAAAATGGGCCATCTTAGAAAAACGGTCCACAACCACCATGACCGAATCTTTTTGCCTTTGCGTCCGAGGGAGACCTACCACAAAATCGAGACTAACATCCTCCCATGGTCCGGCAGACACGGGTAATGGTGTATATAGGCCGGCGTTGGAGCGATGCGTTTTTGCAATGTAGCATGTGCGACAAAGTGCCACGATTCTTGTCACATCCATGCTCATCTTGGGCCAAAAAAACGTTCCTTCACGAGTTTTAGCATCTTGTCCCTACCAAAATGACCTGCGAGGGCTCCTTGATGTCCCTCTAGAATAATGGCCTCACGTAATGAACACTTGGGAACACACAACCGAAGACCCTTGAATAAAAACCCATCTTGTAGTGAGTACCCATGGGCGGGCGCCTCTCGACACGCGGTCCATAAGGTCGAGAATTCCGGATCATCAGGGTAGAGTGCACGAAACGACTCGAACGCGTCTACCCAAACCTGTAAGGACGTTAGTAGGGCTCGTCGCCTGCTGAGAGCGTCGGCAACCGTGTTAGTGGCACCGGATTTGTGTCGGATGACAAACGAAAAGTCTTGTAAAAACTCGACCCATTTAGCATGATGTGGGTTGAGTTTGTGTTTCCCTTGTATAAAACGTAGCGCTTGGTGATCGGAAAATAGAATGAACTATGTGTGTAGAAGATAATGCCGCCAAAATTCCAAGCTCCGGATGATGGCATAAAATTCTTTATCGTATGTGCTGAATTTTAGTTTGGCCTCGCTAAGTTTCTCGCTGAAAAAAGCTATCGGGCGTCCCTCTTGGCTAAGGACGCCCCCAATCCCGAGCCCGGATGCGTCACATTCAACCAGGAAGGTGACCTGAAAATTTGGTAAGGCGAGGACGGGTGCCCGTGTAATGCAACGTTTCAATTCCTCAAAAGTTGCGGTGGCGGCGGGTGTCCAACAAAAACTCTTGCCCTTTAAGCAATTAGTAATGGGTGCTACGACGGTACTGAAATTACGAATAAATCGGCGGTAAAAGGATGCTAGCCCATGAAAATTGCGAACTTCATGGATTGTATTCGGTGTGGGCCACGTAGTGATTGCTTCAATCTTGGACTCGTCCATGCGAATACCTTTTCCCGAAATTAGGTATCCCAAGAATAAAACTTTCGATGACAAAAAACAGCACTTGTCGCGATTGGCATATAGTTTTTGATCCCTCAAAATAGCGAATACCTGTTGAAGATGGTGGAGGTGTTGTTGGAGGTCACGGCTAAAGACGAGAATGTCGTCGAAATAAACGACAACACATTGACCAATTAGGGGTTTAAAAATATGATTCATTAACCGCATGAAGGTACTTGGTGCATTTGAGAGTCCGAAGGGCATGACCATCCATTCATACAACCCGTCTCTTGTTTTGAAGGCCGTTTTCCACTCATCACCTGGGCGCATTCGAATTTGATGATACCCACTTCGTAAGTCAATTTTAGAGACAAACGCTGCTCCGTGTAGTTGATCTAGGAGGTCATCGAACAGGGGAATGGGAAACCTATACTTGATCGTGATCTTGTTAACGGCCCGGCTGTCGATACACATCTGATAGGTTCCATTAGCTTTAGGGACCAATAGTGCCGGAACCGCGCACGGGCTCATACTTTCTCGGATAAGGCCCTTGTCGAGGAGTTCGGTGACATGTCGGTGTAGTTCTTCAAATTCTTTCGGGTTCATGCGGTAAGCTGGTTTATTTGGGATGGTTGCTCCTGGCATGAAGTCGATACAATGCTGAATTTCTCTTTCGAGTGGTAGTCCGGCGGGTATCTCGGTGGGGAAAACATCCTGAAAATCTGCTAGAAGCGGTTGCACTTCGGGTGGAGGGGCGTCGGTGTTTGGATTGACTTCGGTGATGATCATGGCAAAGACGATTGGTGGTTTTGAGGACTTAGTAAAATCCAAGAACGCTGATTTGTTAAGCACAAGTGCCACGGTTCCTGTCTCACGTGCGTCGAGGGGAACCAACTGAACGTTAACTCCCTCTTTCTTGAAAGTATAAGTGTTGAGGAACCCGTCGTGTCTCGTACGCCTATCATATTGCCATGGTCGTCCCAACAAAATATGGCATGCATCCATAGGAATAACTTCACACCAAACCTCATCCGAGTAACGAGTACCTATGCTGAACTGAACAAGGCATCTTTGAGTAACTTTCACTACATTGCCCTTTTTAGCCAAGTTAACTGATAGGGTTCGGGGTGGGGTTCAGCTTTTAACCCTAATTTTTCCACCATAACTGAGGCCACCATATTCTCACAACTGCCCCCATCAATAATAATAGTACACACTTTCCCTTTTACCGTACAACGCGTTCGAAAGATGTTATTGCGAAGCCAAAGATTATCGTCGGTTGGACGAGTTGGGTTGGTGCTTAGGACTCGCTGAGCGATCAAGGATTCACCCTTATCCGGGAAAACGATTTCGGTTTCAATTGTTTCGGGTGGGTCACCCTCCGTATCGTAAACTGGTGGTGTATCTTCCGTGAGAGTAACGAGCTGAGTATTCGGACATTCCCGTGCGTAGTGTCCCAATCCGCCACACTTGAAACAACGAGGGGGGTGTACGAGAGGGAACAGCGGGTGTGTTGGGCGATGTCGATCCTTCTGTTTTACTTGCACTGGATCGGTTCCCCGTAGGTACTCCCGAGGTTCCCCTAGAGCTCTCGGTTTTAGTCGGGTTAGGTCTGGGTATCGTGGCCCTTCCTTTAGCTTTGAGTTGGTTTTCCACCTTTAACGCTAACTGACATACGTCGTTAAACGTCCAGTATGGTTGTAACTGGACGATGTCGGCAATCTCGGGTCGTAGAGCCCCGAAAAAACGAGCAATAATTTGCTCTTCTTCCTCCTCCGCGCCGCACCTCATTCGTAACCTGTCAAATTCACAAATTAAGTCCTCAACGGTGGTCGACCGTTGGGAGAGCTTATGATATTCCAAAAATGCTTCTTGGCGAAAGTTGGGAGGGAGAAACTTCTCACGAAGGAGTTTTTTCATCTTGTCCCATGTTCTAACCTTCGATCTTCCCTCTTGAGCCCTCCTTTTTTTTGCGTGCTCCCACCATAAAGATGCATATTTACGGAGTTTAATGGCCACGAGTTTTACCTTATACTTATCCGGAATCTCACGTAGATCAAAGACGCGTTCGACTGTTTGAAGCCAGTCGATAAACACATCAGGTTCAGCTCTCCCATCAAACTCTGGGACATCAATCTTGACTCCCAGGTCTCGTAGTGGATCGGTCTGTGGTTCCCTTCGCGCAAAAGGGTTCCACCGGTCCTCTTGGTTAATCGGATCATAATGGTCGGGCCCTTCATCCCAGATGATGGAGTCGGTCCCGGTGTCTTCATCGGCGTGGACTTCTCGCTGCAGTTCAAGGTCCCGGACCCTTTGTTGCAGGCGTGTGATCTCCTCAATGTCACGTGGATCCCGCCGATAATCCACGTTGCCTCGGTCGGCGTTTCTACGGGGATGTCTATTCATGCGTGCTCCACGGTCGCCCATAACGGATCTTGCTGAGCGCTCTGATACCACCTAATGTAGTTTCTTTAACCACACAACCGGATCAAACACAAAACCCGAAACGAATACTAGAATCGTTTATTATACTTTAATAATAAAAAAAACTGTCTAACAAAGGATCCCTAATCCTCTATTTATAATCTAAAGCCCTAGAAAGATAAATACTAACTTAATAAATGGATAATCACTAAAGCCTAATCCTATTAGAACTATACTTAAATAAGGAAACTCATTAAAGGGAAATATGGAATTTAGATAAAATCGGGAACTGAATTGTGGGGGTCACGTGAACAAGGAAAACAAAACAGCCCCTGGCGCGGCTCTTGGCGCGGCTCAACCCGCGCTGTCATGCGCGCCGGTTTGGCAAACAGTGTTGGGCGCGCCTTGTGGCGCGGCTTCATGCGCGCCGACATGCGCGCCGGCTTCTGGACCCGGGTCATTAGGGCCGATTGCATCCTTCTCCCCCTCTTCGAAAGGACTCGTCCTCGAGTCAAACGGATCATCAAGCTCGGGAACAAACGGTGAAAGATCAGCGATGTTGAAGGTGGCCGAGACATTATAATGCCCAGGCAAATCTATCTTATAGGCGTTGTCATTGATGCGCTTCAGGACTTTGAACGGCCCATCTGCCCGAGGTTGTAACTTACTCCAACGACCACCCGGGAAACATTCTTTGCTTAGGTGAACCCAGACGAGATCACCCTCTTGGAAAATGACTTTCTTTCGTTTCATGTTAGCCCGTCGTTGATACACAACATTGTTGTTGATGATTTGGTCACGAACTTGTTGATGGATGAGCTTGATTTGTGCTGCCCGGTCCTCTCCTTCGGCGCTAAAATGCTCGGTTGTCGGTAAGGGCGCAAGATCTAAGGGTGTAAACGGATTTCGCCCATAAACAATGAGGAAGGGACTCATCCCGGTGGAGCGGTGAGTGGACCTATTATACGCAAATTCGGCCTGAGGAAGAACTAAGTCCCATTGCCTTGGGTTGGACCCGACGAGGCTGCGTAACAAATTGCCCAAGCTCCGATTTGTCACCTCAGTTTGACCATCACTTTGCGGGTGGTGTGCGCTACTAAAATTGAGACGAGACCCCAACCGTTTCCATAATGTGCGCCAAAAATGCCCCACAAACTTAACATCCCGGTCCGAGGTGAAGGTGTTTGGTACCCCATGTAATCGCACGATCTCGGCAAAGTATAACCGAGCGATCTGGCTTGCGTCATACATCTTCGCACACGGAACAAAATGGGCCATCTTAGAAAAACGGTCCACAACCACCATGACCGAATCTTTTTGCCTTTGCGTCCGAGGGAGACCTACCACAAAATCGAGACTAACATCCTCCCATGGTCCGGCAGACACGGGTAATGGTGTATATAGGCCGGCGTTGGAGCGATGCGTTTTTGCAATGTGGCATGTGCGACAACGTGCCACGATTCTTGTCACATCCATGCTCATCTTGGGCCAAAAAATCGTTCCTACACGAGTTTTAGCGTCTTGTCCCTACCAAAATGACCTGCGAGGGCTCCTTGATGTCCCTCTAGAATAATGGCCTCACGTAATGAACACTTGGGAACACACAACCGAAGACCCTTGAATAAAAACCCATCTTGTAGTGAGTACCCATGGGCGGGCGCCTCTCGACACGCGGTCCATAAGGTCGAGAATTTCGGATCATCAGGGTAGAGTGCACGAAACGACTCGAACGCGTCTACCCGAACCTGTAAGGACGTTAGTAGGGCTCGTCGCTTGCTGAGAGCGTCGGCAACCGTGTTAGTGGCACCGGATTTGTGTCGGATGACAAACGAAAAGTCTTGTAAAAACTCGACCCATTTAGCATGACGTGGGTTGAGTTTGTGTTGCCCTTGTATAAAACGTAGCGCTTGGTGATCGGAAAATAGAATGAACTCTGTGTGTAGAAGAAAATGCCGCCAAAATTCCAAGCTCCGGATGATGGCATAAAATTCTTTATCGTATGTGCTGAATTTTAGTTTGGCCTCGCTAAGTTTCTCGCTGAAAAAAGCTATCGGGCGTCCCTCTTGGCTAAGGACGCCCCCAATCCCGAGCCCGGACGCGTCACATTCAACCTGGAAGGTGACCTGAAAATTGGGTAAGGCGAGGACGGGTGTCCGTGTAATGCAACGTTTCAATTCCTCAAAAGTTGCGGTGGCGGCGGGTGTCCAACAAAAACTCTTGCCCTTTAAGCAATTAGTAATGGGTGCTACGACGGTACTGAAATTACGAATAAATCGGCGGTAAAAGGATGCTAGCACATGAAAATTGCGAACTTCATGGATTGTATTCGGTGTGGGCCACGTAGTGATTGCTTCAATCTTGGACTCATCCATGCGAATACCTTTTCCCGAAATTAGGTATCCCAAGAATAAAACTTTCGATGACAAAAAACAGCACTTGTCGCGATTGGCATATAGTTTTTGATCCCTCAAAATAGCGAATACCTGTTGAAGATGGTGGAGGTGTTGTTGGAGGTCACGGCTAAAGACGAGAATGTCGTCGAAATAAACGACAACACATTGACCAATTAGGGGTTTAAAAATATGATTCATTAACCGCATGAAGGTACTTGGTGTATTTGAGAGTCCGAAGGGCATGACCATCCATTCATACAACCCGTCTCTTGTTTTGAAGGCCGTTTTCCACTCATCACCTGGGCGCATTCGAATTTGATGATACCCACTTCGTAAGTCAATTTTAGAGACAAACGCTGCTCCGTGTAGTTGATTTAGGAGGTCATCGAACAGGGGAATGGGAAACCTATACTTGATCGTGATCTTGTTAACGGCCCGGCTGTCGATACACATCTGATAGGTTCCATTAGCTTTAGGGACCAATAGTGCCGGAACCGCGCACGGGCTCATACTTTCTCGGATAAGGCCCTTGTCGAGGAGTTCGGTGACCTGTCGGTGTAGTTCTTCAAATTCTTTCGGGTTCATGCGGTAAGTTGGTTTATTTAGGATGGTTGCTCCTGGCATGAAGTCGATACAATGCTGAATTTCTCTTTCGAGTGGTAGTCCGGCGGGTATCTCGGTGGGGAAAACATCCTGAAAATCTGCTAGAAGCGGTTGCACTTCGGGTGGAGGGGCGTCGGTGTTTGGATTGACTTCGCTGATGATCATGGCAAAGACGATTGGTGGTTTTGAGGACTTAGTAAAATCCAAGAACGCTGATTTGTTAAGCACAAGTGCCTCGGTTCCTGTCTCACGTGCGTCGAGGGGAACCAACTGAACGTTAACTCCCTCTTTCTTGAAAGTATAAGTGTTGAGGAACCCGTCGTGTCTCGTACGCCTATCATATTGCCATGGTCGTCCCAACAAAATATGGCATGCATCCATAGGAATAACTTCACACCAAACCTCATCCGAGTAACGAGTACCTATGCTGAACTGAACAAGGCATCTTTGAGTAACTTTCACTACATTGCCCTTTTTAGCCAAGTTAACTGATAGGGTTCGGGGTGGGGTTCAGCTTTTAACCCTAATTTTTCCACCATAACTGAGGCCACCATATTCTCACAACTGCCCCCATCAATAATAATAGTACACACTTTCCCTTTTACCGTACAACGCGTTCGAAAGATGTTATTGCGAAGCCAAAGATTATCGTCGGTTGGACAAGTTGGGTTGGTGCTTAGGACTCGCTGAGCGATCAAGGATTCACCCTTATCCGGGAAAACGATTTCGGTTTCAATTGTTTCGGGTGGGTCACCCTCCGTATCGTAAACCGGTGGTGTATCTTCCGTGAGAGTAACGAGCTGAGTATTCGGACATTCCCGTGCGTAGTGTCCCAATCCGCCACACTTGAAACAACGGGGGGGGGGGGGGTGTACGAGAGGGAACATCGGGTGTGTTGGGCGATGTCGATCCTTCTGTTTTACTTGCACTGGATCGGTTCCCTGTAGGTACTCCCGAGGTTCCCCTAGAGCTCTCGGTTTTAGTCGGGTTAGGTCTGGGTATCGTGGCCCTTCCTTTAGCTTTGAGTTGTTTTTCCACCTTTAACGCTAACTGACATACGTCGTTAAACGTCCAGTATGGTTGTAACTGGACGATGTCGGCAATCTCGGGTCGTAGAGCCCCGAAAAAACGAGCAATAATTTGCTCTTCTTCCTCCTCCGCGCCGCACCTCATTCGTAACCTGTCAAATTCACAAATTAAGTCCTCAACGGTGGTCGACCGTTGGGAGAGGTTATGATATTCCAAAAATGCTTCTTGGCGAAAGTTGGGAGGGAGAAACTTCTCACGAAGGAGTTTTTTCATCTTGTCCCATGTTCTAACCTTCGATCTTCCCTCTTGAGCCCTCCTTGTTTTTGCGTGCTCCCACCATAAAGATGCGTATTTACGGAGTTTAATGGCCACGAGTTTTACCTTATACTTATCCGGAATCTCACGTAGATCAAAGACGCGTTCGACTGTTTGAAGCCAGTCGATAAACACATCAGGTTCAGCTCTCCCATCAAACTCTGGGACATCAATCTTGACTCCCAGGTCTCGTAGTGGATCGGTCTGTGGTTCCCTTCGCGCAAAAGGGTTCCACCGGTCCTCTTGGTTAATCGGATCATAATGGTCGGGCCCTTCATCCCAGATGATGGAGTCGGTCTCGGTGTCTTCATCGGCGTGGACTTCTCGCTGCAGTTCAAGGTCCCGGACCCTTTGTTGCAGGCGTGTGATCTCCTCAATGTCACGTGGATCCCACCGATAATCCGCGTTGCCTCGGTCGGCGTTTCTACGGGGATGTCTATTCATGCGTGCTCCACGGTCGCCCATAACGGATCTTGCTGAGCGCTGTGATACCACCTAATGTAGTTTCTTTAACCACACAACCGGATCAAACACAAAACCCGAAACGAATACTAGAATCGTTTATTATACTTTAATAATAAAAAAAAACTGTCTAACAAAGGATCCCTAATCCTCTATTTATAATCTAAAGCCCTAGAAAGATAAATACTAACTTAATAAATGGATAATCACTAAAGCCTAATCCTATTAGAACTATACTTAAATAAGGAAACTCATTAAAGGGAAATAGGGAATTTAGATAAAATCGGGAACTGAATTGTGGGGGTCACGTGAACAAGGAAAACAAAACATCCCCTGGCGCGGCTCTTGGTGCGGCTCAACCCGCGCTGTCATGCACGCCGGTTTGGCAAACAGTGTTGGGCGCGCCTTGTGGCGCGGCTTCATGCGCGTCGGCATGCGCGCCGGCTTCTGGGCCTGGGTCATTTGGGCCGATTGCATCAGTTTTACTCATTGTTATCATCATCACAAAAGTATATATGCTCACATATCTATGCATGGGGGATCTGACTAAACAAGACACACATGCATGTCTCCCAACATATATAACAGAGTGTAACACATGTCTAAAGTTTATAGAGAGCATCAAATGCAACACATATATATACCAGCTATGGCTTCCATTTGAAGATGGTAAGAAAAAATAGCGTTCCACTAAGTGCTCTTCGTAAGAATAATAATCTTAGAGCATCCACAAAGTGCTTTTTAGATGTTTTTAGAAGTTTGTTATAAAGAAAAAAACTCATTATGGCGCTTTTCAAGATAGTGGGAGGTTTGAGGTTTGCTTTTTTAGAGGTCATTCTTATTGTGAAATCATGTTATCGCATTTGGGGTTGGGTTCTGGTGAAAATTTGAGGTTAACATAAGAAGCGTGAAAAATGGTTATCAACGATTGGATGAGAAATGGATGCACATTAGGGTGAGATGCGCCGAAAGATACACCGAGATGTACCAGATCAATTCCTTTTTAAGGTGCAATTCATGGGAGGACATTTGATTAAAATTGATCAATGGTTCAATTCCACTTCTCATGTTAACCTCAACTTCTCTAAAGATCATTCGCCTCGAATTTGGAACCTACAATGTTGCTATTGTATTCTAAATATTAAATAAAACATAACAATGATCGAGAATCTTACACACTAAATGAGGGACATTAAGGGGCCGTTTACTTAATCACTTATCCGGGTAAGTGCTTACCGGTAAAATTCAACACTATCACCTATTTTCCGGGTAAGATTTTAGTCCACCAAAATGACATCGTATGCAACAATTTAGCTGGTAAGCACTAACCGTGGTAAGAGTCGTCGCACTCACTTACCGGGTAAGACTCTCGGTCCTTGCTTTCGACTCTTGGTCCTTGCTTTCGACTCTTGGTCCTTGCTTCCGCTCTTACCGGGTTAGATTCTTGGTCCTTGCCATATTAATCTGGTAAGCTAATGTGACATGGTAAGCAATTACCCAGGTAAGCGTTTTGTAAACGGCCCCTAAGTGAGAAAGAAGACTCTTATCTTATAAATTTTTACCAAGTAAAAAGCATTTGCCAACAATCCATTTAATGACAGGAAATGTTACTCATTAAGGTAAATATGGATGGTATTACATTAAACCCCTTTCTTACACACATCTTAGCCCATCAGTACCCCATGAGAGGATCTTTCAAAGATTCCAGCTCCACATCAGCGCCACATCAGCTTTTCTCTCATCCCTCACTCAATCCATAACAATCCCTAAACACCCTTACCCCATTCCCTCAAACCCTTTTGCCACCTCATTTATTTTAATTCTTTTATTTATACATTTAATTATTTAACAAAATAAAAATATTTATATATTTTTTAATAAATAAAAATAAGATAAATAATAAAAATTAAAATTCATATCATTCATTAAAAATAAAAATTACAAAATAAATTTAAAAATCTACTCGTCGTCATTGTTGGGAACTTGGATACGCCAAATATGTTCGACCAAATCCGACCGAAGGTTATTATGAGTGTCCCGGTTTATGACTTCTCGAACATTTGCCGCGCGTTGTGTCTCACTGATTTGGCTTTCGATATCATCCGTGAAAAAGTCGTTTTCCACGTCACCACAAATAGCATGGTTTTCGTCTTCGAGTATCATATTGTGTAATATGACACAAGCGTACATAATGTTTGCCAATCTTGAGAGTTCCCATCCGCGTGCCGGGTTATGAAGTATATGCCAACGTGCTTTAAGCACGCCAAAAGCTCGTTCAACATCTTTACGTGCGGATTCTTGCGCGGACTTGAACTTTTGTCGTTTAAGGTCTTGTGGGCACGTAAATGATTTTACGAAAGTAGCCCATTTCGGATATATCCCATCCGTTAGATAATATCCGTGCTTGTAGGTGGCTCCATTCACCTCAAAAGGGCACTCGGGTGCTTTTCCATCATATACATCGTTGAAGATGGGCGACTGATTGAGAACATTGATGTCGTTGTTGGAACCGGCAACACCAAAGTATGCGTGCCAAATCCATAGATCTTGAGAGGCCACTGCTTCTAGCATGATTGTCGGGTGCTCATGATCACCTCTCATGAATTGACCTCGCCATGCATTCGGACAATTTGCCCACGCCCAATGAGTACAGTCTATGCTGCCGAGCATGCCGGGAAATCCGTGTTTAGCTTCATGCGCGGCGTACAACTTCTGAATATCAATAAAAGTAGGCTTGCGTAAATATTTTTGACCATACAGTTCAATAATACCTGTGCAGAATTTGTACAGACAATCTCGTGACGTTTTCTCTCCCATACGGATGTACTCGTCAAGTGCGTCAGCACTTACTCCATACGCCAATTTCCGAATAGCGGAAATACACGTTTGTATCGGAGAAAAACCTTGTTTGCCTAACCCGTCAAACCGAAGTCTAAAATACCGATACCCTACTTCTAAATATTCAACTATTCGTTCGAATAGTTGTCTGCTCATCCTGAACCGCCGCCTAAACATATCCGGTGTCTAAATCGGGTTGACACCAAAGTAGTCCCGCATAAGCCGCTCGTTTGCAGTTACTCGACCTCTTTCAATGTTTGCGGCCCTCTCTCTTGTTGACGATGAGGCGGTGCTACCATACAGCGATTGTGCAGTCTGTCGAAAAATTTCCCTTTGTAGATTCAACAACTCGTCGGTGTCTACGGATGATGATGATGCGGTTGGTGAACCGGGTTGTGGCGAATCCATATTGTTTAAAATATAGAGAATGGAAGAGTGTTTGAGAGAGTTTGAGAGGTGTGAAAAATAAGAGGTTGAGAGAATTTGAGAGAGTTTGAGAGGTGTGAAAAATAAGAGGTTGAGAGAATTTTAGAGAGTTTGATAGGTGTGAGAAATAAGAGGTTGAGGGTTAAATATATAGTGGGATTAAATTGAGAATTTTTTTTTTACAAAGAGTCGTTCAACGGCATGATTTTTAAAAATTAAATAAATTTTTTTTTTAAAAACCCTTCGGGATGGGGAACCCGGATTCCATCCTTTCCCGCAGACCATCCCGAGCCGTAGCCCATCCCCGCCATCCCGCAGACCATCCCGAGCCCCATCCCGCTTGGGGTACGAATGGCCTTAGTGTGAAATCATGTTTCCGCATTTGGAACCTACAATGTTGCTATTGTATATAATATATCTTATATCTAAATAATACCTTTTTAAATATATAACTAAAACCATTTTTGTATTTAAAATATATGTCTGAAAATATATTTAGGGTTTTTTTTTTATCTATTTTTTTAATCTATTAAGTTGTCTTTAAGTAGTAATATGTCTGATAAATTAAGATGAGATTTGATTTTTGTTATAAATAAATAGTCTAAACAACAAAAAGTACTATTTTAAACTTATGTATACTTAAACATAAATGAAAATAATTTGTTTGATAAATATTTAATGAGTCGTGTGATTACAAATGGTAGGACAAGGGTAATTTTGGAAAAAATTTAGCTGAACACATTAAGATATATAGGATGAGCTAACTTAACATATTAAGTCAATACTTAATATTAAGTTAAATCACACACCTTAGTATAAGTTAAGCAATTAAGTTGACCACCCATTAAACTTATTAAGTTGAAACCAACACTCCCATAATATAGTTGTTGCCTATAATTCCAATCTTAAAGAGTCAAAAATTAATTGTTTTGCCGATAAAAATTGTCCAATGGACCGATGACACATCTCGATTAGAATCTTTTGTTTACATGCAAAATAAAAATCCTAACAAACTTGATTAGTTTATATCTATCTGTTAGATGTATATATGTATGAAGGAATAAAGGCGGTTATGTGCATCCACTCAACTGTTGGTGATTTTAGTGAAATCATCATGTTCATTTTATGTAATTGGATTCACAAAGATAATAATGGGGTTGTTAGTTAAGCTATAACATGAGTTAGGAGGTGTGGAGTGCACACTCGTGTAAGCTAACTAGAACCCGGGATTGTTGGACGGTTAAAATCGACAAGTTACAAAGTGGTTTCATGAACTGGGTGTCGGGGCCAGTACTGGCGCCAGTTGGCTAACGCCAAGACTGGCGCCAGGCTCTGGAAAGTTGTCCGCACCCTTTGTGGCGCCAGTTGGCTAGCGCCAAGCTCTGGAATGTTACTCGCGCCCTCTGTGGCGCCAGTTGTCTAGCGCGGAAAGTAGCGCTGGCGTCTGGACTGGTTTTTCACGTTTGTAATTGTCGTCATTAATTCCACAATCAATCTCATTAAATGAGAGATTATTATCAGTATTCAAAATAGGTCGGTTACGATTCTCTAAAGGTGTATAAGTATGAATCGATTTCTAGCTTAATCGAAACACTGAAAAATCTGAGATTATCCTCGAGAGAATTTCGTGATACCCAGGCAGAATAGGGTCGAAATATCTCTTACGGAAAGCGAGCTCTACGCGATCTTTGTTGTTTATCCAAGTTCCATACACTCTATCTCTCCCACGAATTACCCCAAATCCCCCAACAATCGTAAGAGATATTTGTCTTCGTGAAAAGAGATGGCGAGTGAACAGTCCGTGAGAGACTTGACGTCCAAGTTCTCAAAATTGGAGAAGTTCGAGGGCGTTGATTTCCGTAGATGGCAGAAGAAGATGCACTTCTTATTGACGACGTGGAAGGCCGTGTACGTACTAAGCACGCCAATGCCGGAGGTAATGGAGAACGAGACCTTGGAGGTGACCCGGCGTTGCGGCAAATGGAAGAACGATGACTACATCTGTCATGGCCACATCTTAAACGGTATGTGTGACTCCCTCTTTGATATCTATCAAAATGTAGAATCCGCCAAAGAGCTATGGGACTCTCTCGAGTCCAAATACATGGCGGAGGATGCGTCTAGTAAGAAGTTCCTGGTTTGTAATTTCAATAATTACAAGATGGTGGACTCAAGGCCGATGATGGAGCAATACAATGAGCTTCTTCGCATTCTCGGCCAATATGCTCAACATTATATGAAGATGGACGAATCCATCTCCGTATCGAGTATTATTGATAAATTGCCCCCCTCTTGGAAAGACTTTAAACACATGTTGAAACACAAGGAAGAGTTGTCCCTTGTACAACTCGGTAGTCACTTGCGCATAGAGGAATCTCTTCGGGCGCAAGAGGCTGAGAAACCTAAGATAAAGGAGGTTTCTGCACCTTCGGTGAACATGGTTGAAGAGGGAAAGGCTAACAACTTCAAGGGAAAACGGAAGTTCAACGAAGCCAAGAAAGGGCCCAATAAGAAGGTTAAATTAACCTGTTGGACCTGTGGGATGACCGGCCATCTCAAGCGGGATTGTCGGGTTGTCAAGAATAAGAATGGAGCAAGCACGAGTGGTAGTGGGCAAGGATCCAAGGATTAAAACCCACGACAAGGTCAGTTTCTTAACTTTGGTTTTAATTCAAATTTGAATTATGTACCACTAATATTCGAATTTGTTTATGTGCAGGATGATGATGTTGCTTGGTGGATCGAATCGGGTGTGACAAGTCATGTGTTCAAAGATCGTCGTTGGTTCGCCTCTATGGAACCGGTTGAAGACGGATCAATGCTACACATGGGGAACGAGTCGAGTGCTATCATTCTTGGACGTGGCTTAGTTAAGCTAGAATTTAGTTCTGGCAAAATAGTTGAATATTTTGATGTTTTGTTTGTACCACAAATTCGAAAGAATTTGGTTTCCGGTAACATCTTGAATAAGTTAGGATATAGGCAATTTTGTGAGTCGGACAAGTTTATCTTGTCAAATGATGGCTCTTTTATAGGATTTGGTTTTATGTTGAATAACATGTTTTAGTTAAATTTGAATGAAAGAATTTTGTTTCAAATTTTGTTTATGATGCAATTGAATTGCTTTATGTTGCTTTATAAATTGCTTTATGTAGCAAATGAATTTTGTTTAAAATTATGTTTATGTTGCAAATGAATTTTTTGTTTGAAATTCTGTTTATGTTGCAAATGAATTTTGTTTAAAATTCTGTTTATGTTGCAAATGAATTTTGTTTAAAATTCTGTTTATGTTGCAAGAGAAATTTTTGTTTAAATTTCTGTTTATGTTGCAAATGAATTTTGTTTAAATTCTGTTTATGTGGCAAATGAATTTTGTTTAAAATTATGTTTATGTTACTTTATGAATTGCTTTATGTTGCAAATGTAACTGCTTGATGGATTTTGGGGTGAAGCCATGCTAGGCTTGGTTTTTGGCTGAATCGAGTTCCCAATAAAAGGAACAAGATTACCTCGTATGAACTTTGGTTCAAAGGCCTAACTTGAGTTTTATTCAAGTTTGGGGCTGTCGAGCGGTAGTTCGATTACCCGAACCCAAAAGGAAGACTTTGGGTGATGCATCTTTGTTGGATATGCCGAGCATTCCAAAGCTTATAGGTTCTATGTTATTGAACCTAATGATTCTATAGCGATTCACACCGTTATAGAATCGAGAGATGTAATTTTGATGAGAATAGATTCTCTTCAATGTCTAGGCCAAAGGACATAGTTCCAAGTACTAGTGAAACTAGTGAGGTTGATGAACAAGCTATTGTTCCAACCTAATTTCCGATGCTTCGAAGGAGCAAAAGAGGAAGGATTGAAAAATCATTTGGTCCCGATTTCCAAGTATACTTGGTAGAGGGATCAAGAGATGAGATTGGATCCCAATTCCTTTACTGTTATAATATTGAGGAGGATCCAAAATCATTTGATGAGGCTATGAAGTCTCAAGATGTTGCTTTTTGGAAAGAAGCAATACATTATGAGATGGACTCCATCATGGGGAATAATACTTGGGTATTATCGGACTTGCCACCGGGTTGCAAACCTTTGGGTTGCAAGTGGATCTTCAAAAGGAAGATGAAAGCGGATGGGTCAATCGACAAGTTCAAAGCTCGATTAATGATCCAAGGCTTTAGGCAACGGGAAGGCATCGATTATTTCGATACTTATGCCCCGGTTGCAATGATCTCCACGATTAGATTGTTGATAGCCTTAGGTGCTATCCACAATTTAGTGATTCACCAAATGTATGTCAAAACGGCATTCTTGAATGGTGATTTGGAGGAGAAAGTTTACATGAAACAACCGGAAAGTTTTGTTATGCCCGGAATGGAGCATAAGGTGTGTAAACTTGTAAAATCATTGTATGGGCTAAAACAAGCACCCAAACAATGGCATCAGAAATTTGATGAGGTTATCTTGTCCAACGGTTTTATGACAAACCAAGCGGACAAGTGTGTATATAGAAAATTTGACACATCCGGTAACGGTGTAATCATTTGCTTATATGTTGACGACATGTTGATCTTTGGCACCGACCAAAATCAAGTTGAGAAAACCAAAGAGTTTTTGTCGTTGAGTTTCTCCATGAAAGATATGGGAGAGGCGGATGTGATCCTTGGAATAAGGATCAAGTGTGAGAACAAAGGGATTGCAATTACGCAATCTCGTTACATTGAGAAAGTGTTAAAGAAATTTAATTGCTTTGATTGTTCTCCGGTGAGTACTCCATGGGATCCGAGTGTGAAGCTTATGCCCAATTCGGGTGAAGCGGTATCACAACTCGAGTACTCAAAGGCTATAGGATGCTTGATGTATGCCATGACAAGCACTAGGCCGGATATCGCATTTGCCATAGGAAGGTTGAGTAGATATACTAGTAATCCTAGTATTCGTCATTGGCAAGCGATAAGACGAGTATTCAAATACTTGAAGAAAACCATTGACTATGGTTTGTCATATGTCGGATTTCCTTCGATTTTGGAGGGATATTCGGATGCAAGTTGGATTACCAATTTGGAAGATCACTCTTCTACGAGTGGTTGGGTATACTTGCTTGGGGGAGGTGCCATCTCATGGGCTTCCAAGAAGCAAACTTGCATCACGAGTTCGACTATGGAGTCGGAATTTGTGGCATTAGCCGCTGCCGGTAAAGAGGCGGAATGGCTAAGGAATTTGGTCCATGAAATTCCATTATGGCCGAAACCAATATCACCCATTTCTCTCCGTTGTGATAGTGAGGCTACTTTGGCTAAAGCTTATAGTCAAGTGTATAATGGCAAGTCTAGACACTTAGGTGTTAGACATAGCATGATTCGTGAGCTAATCACGAATGGGGTGATTTCGGTTGAATTTGTTCGGTCGTAACAAAATCTAGCGGACCACTTGACGAAGGGGTTAGCTAGGGACTTGGTTCACAAGTCGGTGATAGGGATGGGATTAAAGTCCATCTAAATCTCTAAAAGTGAGATACCCAATTCCCTTATAATACAACGTTAGAAGCTGAATTCAATGGGAAAGCTCACTCTAGGGGATTGGAGCACAAGATGATCATCCCACGGTTAGTGCTCGGTACTGCAAGTGAAGGAGGTAATTGTTCTTTTGCAAAAATGCATGTGCAGGTGCATGAAGAAAAGAACTACCTATATGAGTGGGAAGTGTGGCCGCTTCAAGAAGCTTGGACTTGGCTTTGATGCACTCACGAATGGATAAGGACACATGGCATGTATAGTGTCAAGTTTATCTTTAGAGAATCTTTTAAATTCATGTGTATGTTATTTTCTGGTACTCAAATGGGTTGACGGGTTCAATCCATAGGACACCCGGATTCTCGAGTATTTGAAACGTGTAATGTACTAAGATGAAAATTCAATCTTTTAGATATTTTCATTTATGCATGAGTTTGTTTACCTGTATTAAACTTTTATTTTGTGAATCAAGGATTGCACTAAAATGGGGGAAGAATGTTGGTGATTTTAGTGAAATCATCATGTTCATTTTATGTAATTGGATTCACAAAGATAATAATGGGGTTGTTAGCTAAGCTATAACATGAGTTAGGAGGTGTGGAGTGCACACTCGTGTAAGCTAACTAGAACCCGGGATTGTTGGACGGTTAAAATCGACAAGTTACAAAGTGGTTTCATGAGCTGGGTGTCGGGGCCAGTACTGGCGCCAGGCTCTGGAAAGTTTTCCGCGCCCTTTGTGGCGCCAGTTGGCTAGCGCCAAGTCTGGCGCCAAGCTTTGGAATGTTACCCGCGCCCACTGTGGCGCCAGTTGTCTAGCGCAGAAAGTAGCACCGGCGTCTGGACTGGTTTTTCACGTTTGTAACTGTCGTCATTAATTCCACAATCAATCTCATTAAATGAGAGATTATTATTAGTATTCAAAATAGGTCGGTTACGATTCTCTAAAGGTGTATAAGTATGAATCAATTTCTGCCTTAATCGAAACACTGAAAAATCAGAGATTATCCTCGAGAGAATTTCGTGACACCCGGGCAGAATAGGGTCGAAATATCTCTTACGGAAAGCAAGCTCTACGCGATCTCTGGTTATATCCAAGTTATTATAATCACAACTTACTCTTCTCTTCCACGAAACCATACACCGAATCCCCCAACATCAACTGGTTTTCGTTAATAAATTTTTTCACGGTAATAAGGTGAACACATTAAACATTCGTGGGTGCGTCATCAAATATTAGCAAATACAAACCACTATCAAAAAACCAAAAAATTCATCATAATCAACCAAAAAATCGAAAAGTACCTCGAAATCAACTGATAAAATCCTTTGAAATCAACCAAAATACAGGAAAAAAAATTCATTTGAAACTGTGAATGTCGGCAAAAAAAACACACAAGAGGCTTACGCCAAAGACATGGCTTGCATCTAGCTCAAAATGTCGATTCCATTGGAAATATGTTTTATATTCCCATATCAACACTATTGATTTTTCCACGGGTTAAACAACAACGCGACTTTACAGACATTTGATCCACTTTAAAAAGTGCATTTGTTTGACAAAAAACCTAGATCCATTGGTGATCGTGTGTTCACTTTTTCTTTTGAAATACGTTAAAAGGTACAACTAAAATTGTATAATGTACAATGAAAACGACCCATCATTTTAAATCGAGAAAATCTTGGAACAATTCTTATGAGGAAGGAGTTCACATGTTTTCATTTAAGATGCATCACCCAATATAGTAACAATTTGCTTTTTTTCTCAGGGTCTTTTAAAAAGCTACAACGGCATGCCCCGATAATTTTGTTTTGTACTTTATACTTCAAAAGTTGTACATGGAAATACGAACACGAAGTTGAAGCTAAACATGACAAGTTTTAATTTGGTGACCAAAAGAATCAATATAATCTATAAAGAGCCTAAGTTTGGTCTAAAGATTGAGGTTTAATTTGTAGTTTTGTAAAAAGAATTATGTTATTTTAAGCTCAGGTTAGTCTTGTTCGTCACACGAAGGATCCAACGATAACATTTCTCTTCATCTCCAAAGGGTCGCTATGTGGCCTCCATATGCGTTCAAGCCAAGAGGGAAGAGTAGTTTAGTGAAAATAAAGTTAGACTATGAAAATAATCATACTTTAACCACAAGGCTTGTGGCGTATTGATTAAGGCCTTGGGGGGATGTAGCTCAGAAACCTATCTACCCCGGGTTCGAATCCAGGCGTTGGCAACTTGTGGCCACTGAGGAATTATCTCAGGGCTGCATGCTTAGCAGTCAATCAGTGACAGGGATTAGTCTAGGTAAAGCCTAGGATATTCTTTTAAAATAATAATAATAATCATACTTACATCTCTAGGAAACGTAAAAATTGATGTCATCTTGTATATCGCTTATTATGAATGTGTGTAATTGTACAGATTCAGGTTTCTTAATAACACTGAATGATTAACTTTTTGAGTAATTGAGATGGATCCACGATTCCAAATAATGGTATACCCCATGATTACAATTTACACGAAGGACAAACTATATTAAATTCGAATGTATTTTAAAAGTCTTGATTTTTGATTTGTATGACAGATATCTTAAATAACAAAGTTTAATAAAAGAGAATCTTAGAAGGGTATGTTGTTTACAAAATTATAATAATTTCACTTTTATCCACTTTCATATGATATGTCATAGACATATTATATTTCCTAAATTTGAATTAGGGTCGTTAATCAAACACTTACCCGATAAATGGTTACCGGCAATAGACATCATCATCACTTACCTTATCATATTAATCCCCGGCCATCAAAATGGGATGTTGGTAAGTATTTTAAACCCGGTAAGCGTTTATTGGATAAAAGTCTTTTATATCACTTACCGGGTAAAACTCTCGATCTATAATATGCCTCTTTTCAGGTAAGATTATCGCTATTATCAAGCTCAATCGATAATTTTCTTAACGATGGGTGAATAAGAGCATCTCCAATGCAAGGTTTTTATAAGCAAAAAGTGATGTGTCTTGTAGGAACTACTATTGTGGAGAGTTCTTATAAGAACCTCATCCCCTTTGGTTTCTTATTTAAGAATCTTGGTTCTTATCATGAAGTTTGTGTGAAGTGACAATTTTCTCATTTTTATTAGTGTTTAAATTAAATATATAATAATTATTGATGTTGACAAATATATTGGACCCACAAAATTGAGGTTCTAAAAGAACTACCATTGTATTTCTATATGAATTTTTAATTTAATGAGTTGAAAATGAGGTGTCATCAAAAAGTATCAAAAAAATTATGTAAAAGTATCAAAAATTATTATATATTAATAATTAAATTTAAATACCAATAAAAATGAAGAACTTGTCATTTCACACAAACTTTATGGTAAGAACCTAAAGGAGTTTGGGTTCTTATAAGAAGTCTCTACAATGGTAGTTGCTACAAGTCATTACACTTTTTGCTTTGGGTTCTTATAAGAACTGTTTTGCTTTAAGAACGTTTTCATATACAAATATCAAAAGCAACCATAATTTAACAATTTATTTTGTCATATAACTACTGATGTTATATTGGATCTAATCCTACCCAGTTCCATAATTTCATATACACATATCCAAAGCAACCATAATTTTAACAATTTATTTCGTCATATAACTAGTCATATTTTAACAATTTGTTTGTTCACATCAATGATGATCGACAAATTCCGTCCCTGTTAATTCGTTTTCTAGAAAATCACTCAATTGAATAATATTTAATTCAAAATTAATAATAAAAAATGAGTGGAACAAGTCGAATATCGCTTAAAGCGTCTACAAATATTTACGACGCCAAAAATGGTTTTATTACAAAAAATTTCAATAACATATAATTTTTATAGTAAAATGGTTTTATTAGAAAAAACAGGCTAAACATATTAAAAGAATTACACATATTTTATAGTCAACCGTATTTTCGAGTTTCGACTTTAGAGTAAAATTACTTACTGATGGGCAAAAGTGTTTTCGTTGGGCCAGATTAATTTATATGAGTTGGGCTGGATTTTTTTTATCCAACTCCATTTGTTGGCTTGTTGTTATAAATGGGAAACTTTGGCTAAGGTACTAATTCATTTCTGGAGGGAAAAAAAATTATGGAGTTCTAATAAAATTCAGGGCATGGTATAATTATATCATTTTTTTAGTCTGTTTATACTTGAAGATGGAGATTGCTAAAATGCCGGACTGGGTCGGCCTCACTAAAACCGGGCCTAAACAGTGTTCCGTAAAACTGGGCTTTAAATAGGACCGGGCCGGGCCTAGCTCACCATATTCAGGCCCGTTTAAGCGTTTGTATATCTGGTCCTGATAAATCGGACATAAAACCGGGCCTTCACAAAAAAAGTTTTTTTTAAACCTTTATAAATGTTATTCTAATACACTTAAAAATACGTAATTGGGTCACTCAAATATACTTTAAAAATACGTTTTATTATAGTCTCGATTGAACAATACATTTATTGGATTATAAGAAAATACACTTATTTCTCCCATGGTTGAAAGCCAAATCGGGTAAGAGTCGTTCCATCATCGAGGTCATCAACATCGAATCGTTTGTCGTCGTACTGTGATACACTGTCTTCATTATTGGTAGTTGGCGGCGAGATTAGTCCTTCGCGGATTTCGTTTTCTCCGAGATTTTCTTCCACCATCGCATCCAATAGGCTTGAACCAGGGCCTCATACAGTACGGTTGTGCTTCAGACAGGCCGGGCTCCGGGCCTCCGACAGGCCGGGCACTGGCCTGGTTATTTTGGCTAACTTTACTTCAAGAGGATAACACGGTAAGGAAGAAGGGAAAGAACGGAGGCATGAAACTTCAATTATGAACCTTTTTAGAGGTTCAAAACTTTGCCATATTACATTTCTCTTTCTGTTACTTCAATTTTCTTTTTCCATAGTGTATTATAAATATTCTATTACGGTTATCTTGAAAATTTAAGAGGTCTAACTCATTATGCTTAAAGTACAACTGTTGATCCCATATTATCTCTATTAGCTAAAACAAACTTAAATAGATGTAGAGTTGTAGAAACGTTTAATAAAACAGTTTGTATCAGCAAGGTAGAAAACAGTAAACAAGGAACAAAAATGCAACAACGGGTAATCACTTCAATGAGCCATAGGCTTGATATTAATCAGAAAGGATTACAATGTTGAAGTACAATTTTGAAGAACAATGAAGAACACACACAACTATGTGTGAAAACCCTAATTTGTGTTGTTAGTGGTGTGAAGTGTGTGTTATATTGGCGTGTAAAAGCTCGCAGGAAAATCATGGGAGATCTATTATTTATAGAAAAATAGTACACAAGAGTCAACACACTAGCTAATGGAATTCTGCCACATGGAAAGGTGTTGCAACCGTTAGTAGGCCACGTGGTAGTCTTTAGTAGGGTAGTACAACTGTGAGAGAAGGGTTGAACTTCAAGAGTCTTGAATTCTTCAAGTGTAGATGTCACAGAGTTTTCCGCACCAGAGCTTCTGAGGTGTTCCACAGTGGCTCTGAGCTCTTCCTTAAAGGCTTTGTGCTAAGCTCAAAGCCTCTATGTTATGATACTTCTTAGGCAAGGCTCTTCTTCTGTACATCTTCACTTCGGCAGAGGCTTGCTTCTATAGGCGCATAAGTCTTCTGTGATCGGATAACTTGGTATTTTTACAATACTTTCATAAGATAAGTAAGGCTAACAATCTCTCACTAAGTATTGGAAAAGAAAAATAACAAGTTCTACGCTAGAAAGCAAGAGGTTTAAATGGTACCTCTATAAAAGATTTTTCATCAAAGATAATTGAAGAATTACAAGATACAAAATAAGACTATCAAGGAAAATCATCTATGACCTCTGGGGAGTGCTTTTTCAGAATGTTGTAGATATGCATGATGAGTCTTCTGAATTTGAAAGTTGCATTGATGTCAAAGATGATCTGATAGGCTGGTCCATTAGGCACGTTCTTTGATCCATTCTTCTACAGAATGACTTGTCTGAACTTCTAAAGAGTCTCTGTAGAATATTTAGCATAGTTAATAGGCCTAAAGAGCTTGTTATCTCCAGTTTCGTTCTTGTAGACAAGGCCAAAATATGGTTCGATGATGACAGAGTCTTCTTCCTCTAGCTCTATCAAATCCATCTTTTCATCTGGTTCTGTGATGGATAACTTTTCAACACCGAGATCTAAAGCTAGTTGGAAGTCCTTGTGGTTATGGAGCTTGACTGCTTTTCTCATGGCTTCAACTATGGCTCTGTTAGCCATACCAAACTCATTTCTCTTCTCTATCCTCTACATGGTGTAGCCATATATCTGGGAAGGTCGTATACACAGAGGCTGGCGATATCAGCATCTGAGAAGACACATGTTGACCCATTTTCGTTTTCTTCATGGTACTTGCAGTACATACGGTTTCTGTCGGCGAAGGAGTGGAGGGTTATGCCAAGTACGGTTCTGATGTAACTCAGTGAAAATACCTCTTCTACAGGTAAGGATTTCTTCTGTTTAAGTCTGAGTTTGAGCTCTTCTGCCATCAATGAGTTGACTTGTACCATTGGGGTTCTATGATATCTCTTCCATCCACGTTGTAGAGGTATTTATGGATTTGTTCCGGGTAGTTTGACTCTTTTTCTCTTGGTCGTGGGATGGGGTTAAGTCTCAGAGAGTCCAGCGACTTCTTCACTTTTGCAACTCTGTCCACTTGCTCAGAGGTCATAGGCTATTTGCTTTTCCTAGAGGGCATTGGTTTGAGTGGTTAGGGTACTTCAAAGGGTTTGGTATTGTCTAAGTGCTCTGTAAAGAATTCTTCTATGGGGGTTAGCAGAGTCTTCTGTGGTTCAGCAGGGGGTGGTTTAGGTGCAAAGGTTGCTTTGGTTGCAGAGGGTGTAAGGATGGGTTTTTCCTTAGCAGATTTGTCTTTATACGCAAGCTATGGGTTCTCCTTCAGTGGTTTGGGTGGCTTGGCTGCTAATGATTTGATTTTGATCTTAGGTTGAGGTTTGGCAGCATCGGTTTTGGTTTCAAAGGGTTTGGTTAAGGGAACTTGTGGTTGAGGTTGGCTTTGGGTTGAGGTTGGGGTTCCACAGAGGTTTTGGCTGCAGAGGTTCTCCTTGTACAACTTGAACCCTTGGTTTGGAGTTGGGTAGAGGAAGGAGCTGCAGAGGATATCAGGTTAACTTTAATGGGTTTTTCTGTGATCTTGTTCTCCCACTTTTGATGACCACTAGGACCAGAGCCATCATGGCCATAGCCATCAAACTTACCCTTCTTCTCTGCTTCTGCTGGGCATGAAGTCTGAGCTTTCCTCTTCTTCTTAGATAGATGGGTTGTGGCCTCCTTGATTCTGTCCACCACAGCTTCAATTAAGAACTCAGTCTTACTCACCTCCCTATCAGTTCTGAACTTTAACTTCGCCACAAAGGTGTTGATATCTTTGGTATAGGAGGCAACAACTGCTGTGAAGGCCTGGACAAAACCACAACCTCTGAATCATTTGTTTCCCAAGCTCGGTCAGTTGGGCGCTTGTCATGTAATCTGATGGAAGCACACGCACGAATTGGCTTTGAATGCTCTGTTTAATATTATGCAGAGCCTTTACCAGATCTGCGGCTGTAATAGTTGGATTTGGTTATGAGGAGAAAATTCTGCCCTTCATCGTCTCTGACATGGAATTGGCCAACTCTGAGGAAGTTTGCATCTTTGAGGTCAATGAGTTAATCTTGCTCTGAAGTTCATCGACAGAGGAGTTTGAGCTCTGCGATGGTTGCCTTTGAAGTTCGGCTATCTTGGTAGAGTTGGTCTTTAGCTCAGTGGAGATGGAGTCCACTTTGGTATGAAGCTCTGCCAAAGTTTTTGTTGGTTCTTCGCATAAGAAGTTACTAATCGTTTCAACTCCGTAAATGATCTCTCCACAGAGGTGGCAAAGGTTTGGAACTCATCCTTTGTCACATATGGAGAACGGGTAACCTCAGCCCCAACACATGGTCCAGAGTTTATTCCTGCTCCTAGAACACCTGATTTAGAGCCTGCATTAGGATTTCCCTCTGATCCTCACAACTAGTCATCATAAGATGACTCAGAAGCTACAGAGGTTCTGGTTTTCTCACCTTCCAAGTTTGCTTCAGAGGCAGAACCTGGTATGACAAAATGTTCACTCAAAGACTTGTCTAGAGTCTCTTCGTGTGCTTCATGCACACGGGATCACTCTAAACGATCTTTGGGTGGTGTGTGTGGTTGAGAAGCAACAAATGCCTTTGTGCTTGGTAGGGTCGTATCCTTGGGCAATTGGATACTCAAATCTTCAATAGCAATGTCCTTTTGAGAGGACATTGCCAGAGATGTGGCCTCCCGACTTAAAATAAGCGTATATGACTGAAGAATATCCTCTTGCTGGTTGGCTTGGGCTAAGTTCGAGGTGTGCATCTATGTTTCAATACTCCGTGCTGCTAGACCAGCTAGAGTAGATTATGTGGTTGCACAGGGAGGGGCTGAGGGGGTGTGCCATTGGCGTCTTTTTCTCCTATACTTTCCAACTCCGTTTGTTTTCAAAGAACTACTTCTTTCTCTTGATTTTCTTCCTCTTCTCTTGCGGAATCAGAGCTGTAGATGGCTAGAAGATCTGCAAGAGGATTGATGGGAGAAGGGGACCTCTGAGGTTTCTCATCCTCGTCTAAGTCAACATTATGTACAATGGGGGGCCTGCCATCATTTGGTGTTCTCTCTGCCCATCGAGAGAAGAGTAAGGCGTCTCTGCCTTGTGAAAGTGTGGGGCTAGGAGGTTGCTCCTCTTGAGCAGCTGCAGAGGCAACTAGTACTTCTAAGGAAGTGGCCAAAGGCTCTGCGGGTTCAATGTTTTCCATGGGTTCTGCCCTTTCCTCCACTTCTTCGACTTTCTCAACAACCTTCTTTCTAAGCCTTCTCTTCTTCTTCTAAGGCTCAGGGATCTGTGCTTATGTGGCTTCAGGATCTACGATGGTTGAGGCCTTAGCCTTTTCTTTCTTTTTCGGCTTAGGCACTGATGGTTTTGTGGGTTGGGCTTGTGCAGTTTCAACTTCTGCGATTTGAGCTTTTATGGTTTGCCTTGTTTTATTTTTCTTCTTCGGCCTAGAAGCATCTGTGATTCCAGGTTCTGCGATGATCCTCACATCTACTCTAAGGGTAGGGGGTTCCTTACCTCTCACTTCCCTTACTTCTGCAGCTCCCTCTTGCACTCATTCAGCTAAAGGTTGTCCTATGGCATAACCTACGCATGGAGAGGTTTTAGGTCTCGGTTTGGGAGGCCTAAACTCATGCACGTACTCTCTCCTAACTTCACTACTCTCAACGTATAGCAACATCTTCTTGGATAGTGGTCGAGCATTTGGGTATCCTTCTGGTAGGATGGTTGGGTTGAGGGTTTTTAATGGGTAGATCTTCTCAGAGGGTCCAGTCATTGCGTAGACCTTCTTTTTGATTTTCTCGTATAGAAGCACGGTGAGGGTTCTGGGGTATGTCAGCACTGGTGGTTTGTTCGGGTTTTTTTGCTTGATGCTCTGTCTTTTTCTCCACAGAGCTCACCATCTCCTTTAATATGAGCCTAGTATAATCTAGAGGCAAATCATAGTATATCCCATGCATGATTGCCAAGATATTATGTGATGATTGGTCTGGGCTTCCCACCTCTCCAGTGAGTGTTCGGTTAAGGATGCTGAATAATATGTTCCACAAAGATGGAAGGTTCTGTCGTCTAAACTATGTTCTTTTTCTTATGTCCTTGTTATCACCAATGACCTTAATGAATTCGATAATCTATTCATCAGTGGATTTAGGGGCATATTTGGCTATCCCTAAGTCAGATCTAGTGGGTAGTTCAAAGATGGCAGAGATAAGTTGTTGGTTCCCAGATTCACCTTGTCTCATAAACAAACAAGCACATCAGATATAGCGGAAGTATTTTTACTGTTGTTTGAGGATGAGTGATTGTTTAACAAAGAACAACAGAGAGAATAATATACTAAGCAACAAATAAGATATGATTCATAAACAATGCTGCTCGTATATTATAAATGAAGAACACCAAGAACACCGAAGTGTGTGTGTAATCTTCTGAATTCTCTCAGGCTACAATTCGTACAAGATAGTGGAATGGAATTATAGTGCAACATGTTCTTACAATTTCTTATAATTGTGTGCTCTACTACTCTCTATTTATAGACTGATAAAGTGATGAACAATGTACTATCTAACCCTGGGATGACATGTGTAAAGTGTGTAGTTCTCCTTTAGGGCTGACGTGGAGAGTGCAAACACTGCTCTAACACTTGTGAGAATTATACGAGTCTTGGGCTTCAATAGTGGTCTTGGTCATCAGAGGTCATTTGCTAGAGCTCTGATGATCTTCTGAAGTCTTGATTTTTGGCAGCAAGTCTCTGACGCTCTTCTGTTGGTCTTCTTCTAAGTCTTCTGTGGTATCTCTGATGTCTTCATACTTGGAGAATTTTCAATACTTTTACAATTGAAATACTTGGGGCTAACAATCTCGTCCTAAGTATTGAAAATACAAATTGAGCTAATCCACAGAGATAAACTATTAAAGACAAAGAGGAGAAAGTCATCCTCTGTAAAAGTATTTACTTCTTTTAAAGATAAGAGTACATTACATTACAAAAAGAAAGTAAATCTAGTCATACCAGTTTCCCTCAGAATCCTATCAAATCTCATGATTAAATCCCTAAACTCTAGGGTAAGATCAATGTTTTGGAGGAGACTTCTGGCTATGTTCTCAGGGCACTTGGGGTGACCAACACGATCCCAAATGATCCTTCTTATCATATTCAGAGATTGGGTTGAGTATTTGGGCACTTCACTTTCTCTGAAGGCTTTCTTGATCCCCTTCTGTCGAATGATGAAGGCTTCTAGTTCTGCTATCATGGATCCTGTGTGATGGTGTTCAAGTCCCTCTATACTTTCATTTGGAGGGCTAATGCTCAGTTTCTCCAGCTCAAAAGTAATACCATGCTGAAAGTCTGTCTGAGTTCTGAAATTACATGCTCCTTCATTGCCAATTCCACCTCAAATCTGGCAGTCCGTACAGGCTTATACCTGTCAGAAAAGTTCACGCAGTAGGAGTGTAGATGAATTAGATCGTAGGGATTCAGAAGAACCAGATCGTTGTCGTTGCACACGTGCAACTCCTTGTCTGTTCTTTCCACAACATATATGTGGTACACGACTTTGTTGTAGGCGAACTTTCTGTGATGAATTCTCTCTACCTTGGTGATGCCAAACTCTGAGTAGACTCTTTCGCCAATGTTGGTCTTCTCGTGGATGAATCTCCTCCTTTCATTGTTTAGCATGTTGGATCTTTTGGGATTCAGATAGGGGTTCATAGGAATGGCATTATGTGTTATTAGATCTCTGTCAGCATATAAGAAGTGAAATACCTCTTCCATTGATGGTGTTTGCTCTGGACGAGAGGATCTTTCTGGTGCTTGTTGTGCTGGTGGTTGTTGAGGTTGTTGCTCTGATTGAGTGTTCTCTGATGGAGGCTTTGTTATGTTTTCAGCTTGTATATCAGAAAGGACTTCTGGTATAATCTGATCAGGGTCAGGGTCTTATCCTTCTGATGTTTTTCCTTTACTTGTTCTAGAGCTTTCTTTCTTGGCTCTTTCTTCTTCTGATAGGAACCCAATGGCCTCTGATGTTTCATTTTGGGGAGGGTCATGGAGCATCACGGCGATATCAAGGTTGGGTTGGCTAAGATGTTGTTCATCAGCAGACGCTTGGTTCTGTGACCTCTCTGGTTCAGTTCTTGGTGAGTTGTGGGTGAATCGATTATAAGGGTTTCTAGGATTGTGGGTTCTGTTGAGGTTGAGTCTTCTGCTTCAGTTCTGATGGGTTTGTTTTGAAAAGTATATCCGATGTCTCTGAAAAGACTCTCTCCCCCTTTTGTTGTTCAGACAGGTCGTCACCAACATCAGACCCTCTGTCGTCTGTAACAACAAACAATTCACGCTTAAACTTCCTGATAGATGGCTCACCACTGGCTTTTCTTTTCCTAGAGGATTTGTCGCAGACAATCTCATCAAAGTTGGCAGCTGCATCTTTTAGGGTGTCTTCCAGCTCTGTTGCAGCAGCTCTGACCTCATCTACTTGAGCGTTGAAGTTGACCTTGTGCATGTCAATAGAAGTCTGAACATGTTTCTCTGTGGCCTGTGCCTTGGCCACAAATTTTGATGAGACGGTCATCATGCGGCTAAGTACTTCCTTTCTGAAATCACCCATATAGCCTCTGGTGATAGGTTCTTCATTTGGATGTGTACGAGAAGAGGTGGAAGCATAGTAGTAGTAGCAGTAACAGGGATAGGGGTAACATCTATGGAAGATTTGGGTAGAGTACAGAAAGCAACAAAGATGGCGTTGGAGATTACCTCTAAAATGGCGCTGATGTTGGCTTCTGAAAGTGTAACAGAGGGAGTTTGGATGACTCTGTTGGCATTTTCCCTCTGGTGGTTAGAAAGCCCATCTCTTAGAGCCTTGATTTCTGTCTGCATAGCCTTTGACTCGTCAGAAACTTTCTTCTCCAAATCTGATAACTTCTGTGAACACTCTGCTAGCTGATCTCTAACACTTTTAAGTTCACTCTGAAGGTTGATGTTAGTGGCAGATCGCTGATCAGAAGTATATGTGGTTGTAAGTTTATACTCGTTCAAGGAGTTTCTGATCTCATCACAAAAGCTTGTGAACTCTGCTTTTGTGATGTGGTCAGAGGGGGTAACCTTAGGATCAACACATTATTCTAAGTTTCTCTCGAGTTCATAGAGGCCTCTATTCAGAGTTGTGTTAGTGTTGTCTCTAAGAGGACTTCCACCCTGTCCTTGATGAACTCCTTGAGAAGAAACATCCATGGGTGTTCTGTTTACACACACTCCCTCATCCTCATAATCTGAGAGAGTAAAGTAAATGTGGGAGTTGACATTGCGATCCAGGAAATCCAATCCTCGTGATACTAGGCTTTCCCATTGTCCCTGACTTAGACAATCCTGTCGGGTAAATCTGAAGTTACCCGGGTTTCTAAGTAGGGTGTCCTTAGATGGATGAGCCACAGAGGCATCATCATGTGTGTTTATCCTATTACCATAGGGCGAATGGGTAAATTTATCAAAGTTAGCTTCCCCGGCATTGTGCATATCAGAGGCACGAAGAGTTGCCTCTAATGGCCCAGGCTGGTTTGGGTTCGAAGTGTGCACCTCTGATTCAATAGTCATATGGGTTGGATCACCATGACTAGAAGATTTGCTTGCACTGGGAGTTGGGGTAGGAGTCCTAAATCTCACATGTGTGTTCACTCGAACATCTTGTTCTAATCTCACAGGAATCTCGGTACTTATGGGTTCATAACGCTATTAACACACGAGGATCTCATCACTCTGCTCACTCTCTTCAGATGAGGACGAGCTCTCTGCTCATTCTTCTGAAGGTTCCCTAACTCACTCTGAGGCAGACCCCTCTGTGGGTGCTCTGACCTCTCCTACTTCCTCCTCATTCTCTGAGGCAGACCCCTCTGAGGGTGCTCTGACCTCTTGGACTTCTTCTTCTTCCTCTGAGATTTCACACAGTTGGGGCTCAAAACCTAAATATGTTGGGGATCTCACCTCAGGTTTGTAACACCCTAAATTTTAAACAATAAATATAGGGGATTTCCGGAAAATGGGTAAATTTAAACTTCAAAATATAAGCCAACTATAACCCTTAAATGCAATGGGATAGTTTGGACAATGGTTAAACATAGGAGTATTGAGACATAAAACACAACAACCTATTAATCTAGAATTAAAGTAAGCTACATTAATCCGGGTGTCACTATATCTCCAAAAAGTCTCTCATCTCGAATTCCCCAAAAGCCCGACCCTCCAAGCTCCTAGCATGGTCGGCAACTCAACAAGATCTAGACACCGCTAGTGGAACCTGTAATCCATAAACATGCAACATCAAGTGTTAGACAAAAGTCTAGTGAGATTACATGAAATGCACATTTATATAATTGTGACAAAAAGACATAAAATAATGTTATCGGCTCCATGTGATCTAAAATTTACCACCAATCAACTCGTTAAGTGTTCCCACCTGAACATATTTATATAACCGAGAAACATTTCTTTAACAACAAAATACGGGGGAGACCCGTTACCATCAGGGTGACGAGAACACGGGAATGGAGTCACCCACGATGTTATCGGATTGCACCTCAAGTCTCGGTCCTAGTTCCCATGCCATAAAGACATCACAACCTCAAACCATCTCGTTATCATGCCTTTAGTGCCTACTCCGTCGAGTTACACCTCAAGGACTTACGGGACCACATTGCATATCCAAACTAGACGAGTTACACCTCAAGGACCCCAACGTCCCCCATTGCCTACTCGCTAGTGATCCAATACGGCCAACAATAAAATGAACAATTAGTCCATAAAGGTCTAAATTGTAACACCCTAAAATCAGGGCTAATTTAAACTTCAAATGAAACCAGTTATGACAAAATAACATCCAAACTTTTATATAAGAGGAGAATTAAATATGAGGATTCATAATTACAACATGAAATTTTCCCAATAACTTATTAATCTAATCATGTCCACTACAATTAGATTAACTAAGGGGTCGTTTACCAAACGCTTACCCGGGTAAGCGCTTACCAATAATAACACTACCACTTACTTACCGGGTAAGATTTTAGTCCACCAAATCGGTTTAGTATGCAACATTTCACCCGGTAAACGCTAACCGTGGTAAGAGTCATCACCCTCACTTACCGGGTAAGACTCTCGGTCCTTGCATTCGCTCTTACCGGGTAAGATTGTTGGTCCTTGTCATATTAATCCGGTAGGTAACGTGGCTTGGTAAGCGCTTACCCGGGTAAGCGTTTTGTAAACGGCCCCTAAGTTATCTAAACAATCCATCAAAAGCATCCCTGCTTTAGCTAACTCCTCCGCTTATCTCTTAAGTTGGATACATCAAAAGCTCTCGGCCCACATCCCACATCCCATTTACTTCCCTGAGCCTGTACCTGGTAAGAAAATTTAATTTGAAAGATTAGGCTTACGCCTAGTGAGAACATCCAATTTCAAATTAAAGACATTAACAGTTTGAAAATATCTAATACATATAAACAAACCTGTTCTCCACCATTCTTACCATACATATGCTCACCTCAACGAAAGGATCATGCCCGATCCCATGAATATGACTAACATTCAGTAGGTCATATTATCCAAATCAAGAGCCTACTACGGATCCTTATAGATTCTAGACTATTGCTCTTATCCAAGAAATTACATATTGCTTTATGCCTATTTCTTGACCCGGAAGTAGAGATTACAAGTTGCTTTATGTCTACCTCTGATCTTCCCCTAGAAATCAGGAATTACAATTTACTTTACGCCTATTCCTTGATTTCTACACTATGAAATAGAAATTACAATTTCCTTTATGCCTATTTCTCATTTCATAACACCTTTACTAAATGGGAATTACAATTTACTTTATGTCTATTCCTCATTTCAGGTCAACGAGAATTACAAATTTCTTTATCGTTACATTATGTACCGTGCCTATGGATCCATTACACATACTATACACAATTATAGTATTCACTTAACCCCAACCTTTTAACCTAACACACTAACATCCAACCGTAAGTATGTTCAAGCTACTAAGATTGTAGTTCAATTTCTCAATCATACACTGTCCAAAAGTTATCAAAACTACAAGTTATCAGATACTTAAAAGAATCCAGAGTATCAAAAGTGGCCAAATAGCTAGAGTTTCCAGACACCCCCAAACTATCCGGATAACAGAACTTCCCGGATACCCACACTTACCGGACATACTAATCCCATCCATCCACCTATCGGAAACATAAACAGTTCGGACAACAAAACTTTCCGGACAACATGTCTTTCCGGTCAATATGGCTTTCCGGACAATATCCGGAAACCAAGATAATCCGGATACCATCCGGTATCTAATTCTTCCGGAAACTACAAACAATTAATTCTTACCGGATATTCTTGCCTCGTCCGGACACCTTCGCACAGAGGTTTCCAGATACTGTTCTTTTGTCCGGAAACCTCGACCAGCAGCCTATTTTTACAGTCCAAATCCGTGTCTGTTCTATTCAGTTTGTTTCGACACTTTCATTTAGTCCAAATACAGTTTATACACATGTCTTAATGTTTAATTTAACAGAAAACAAGGATTTAGATCAAAATAGAGAATGAACTCACCTTTAAGGAAATAAACCCACTTCTTTGTTCAACCTAACTCCAAACTGCTATCACTGATTCTGGAACCTAATCAATAATTAGATTTTTTCATAACTAAGCAATTTCAACAAACCATATCTGAATCCATGGTGAATTCCTTACCAAATTTTGAAGACAATTGCTTGAGTTTTCCTCCTTCTCTTCTTTCTCTCTTTTCTCTCTAATTTTCTATCTCTCTACTTTTGTTGCCGACTCCAAAACATGAATTGAGATAATATCTCAATTCAGCCCAAGTCCATCTATTAATATCCCAATTTTCCAATACACACCCTCAAGTTTCCCACTTTACACAATAACCTCAAACTTTGGTTACTTAACTTTTAACCCCATTTTCTTAAATACTTGCAAAGATAACACAAACTTACAACTTAATTACAAAACAATTTCACTTATATTAAAACATAATATAACGAAATTTCGAGATGTTACAATACTCCCCAAATTGAAAATGATTTCGTCCCCAAAATCAAAGCTAGGTAAACATGTGAGGATATCTAGCCTTCATATCCTCCTCCGACTCTAACGTCACGTTAGCACCTCGATGATGCTTTGATAACTCAATTTTTAGAGTTAATATTTCCATTTATTTTCCACTTTATTTTGTCAACTTTAGCCATTTCACTTCTTAAAACCCCCATTCTTGGTATATTTCACGAAAACGAGCAAAAGGAGTGAACCATGGTCTTTAATAAATTATTTGGTAGAATTTGGGTGTTTTTCACGTTTTATCCTGCAGTGACCACTGTTGTGCCCACTCCGGGTCCCCACTCTTCGAGCAGATCAAAAAGAAGAGAAAAAGAAACTATTAGTTGGGATCTAATTTTCTGGAGGAGGAAGGTTCATATGACAGAGAAATGGCTGGAGAAGTACAAAGATATCTTCCTTAAAAGATGACAACAAGTACACCTTCTTGTACTTAGAGATTGACTTGGAAAAGGGACCATTGGGTAAAAGGATTACCCATAGAGCTGAATTCTGCCACAACATAGCAGTCTTTACCCATTGGAAGACCCACCTCTTTTGTGTAATACCCAACTCCTTCTCCTAGTATATAAAGGAGCACTTGGGTACCATTAAATGCATGCTTGGATATCATCCTTGAGTTTTTGTTTAGCTTTAAATTCTCTCAACTACCACATTAGCTTTAGTCTTTTATTTACTGCAGTAACTAGCTTTAATTTTCAGTAATTTACTTTCTTAGCTTAATTGTAGTTCGCAATACACAGTGACAGGACGAACCCTCGTTCCCCACTGTGAGTTCTATTCAAGTCACTTTCAGTTTAATTATGTGCAACTTCTACTCTTTTGCTTTCTTTACTTCAAGTATGGGCTAAACATCCTTTGGGATGTAGGAAGGAGAAGTACCTGGATTTTATTAAAAATGCTTGAGTAATCTTTATACTTAGAATATTTGTTGTTTTGGTCATTCATTCTCGATATTTACCCAAGGATGCGAACAAGCCGATCACTTGCAAGGATCTAAAGTCTAGTTCTTAACTTAGAAATAAGTAGAACGTAGTGACACGAGCTTGAAAGATGCTAGGGGATTCGAAAGAATTCTTATGACACTTACGAAAGTGAGGTCGGCACAGTGAGCAAATCTCAACCCACTGGAGTAGTAGGAAAGCTAATTTGTGTATTAAAAACACTTAGAGTATTTGTCTCTACACATTCCATCGAGACCTGAAAAGGTCCATTCTTGAGATCACCATTGACGAAACAATAAGTACTAAAAGTATGGGATTTTTATCTAAACGATGTGAGTATTTTGTAACCGGGCTTTTCTAGCGAAAATGTCCACCACGAATACGAGGATCACTTCTAAGGATCGAGTATTTGAGATAAAATCTAGGGAAAATCTAACCTACATTCCTCCTTTTAAATCTTAGTAAAATCGTTAAAGTAGCTATTTCACCAACCAAACCAAAGTATTATTTTCTTCTCTAATTGAAACTTGTAAAAGGAACTCATGAGAACCGTATTGTCTTGATTGTCCAGTCCCTGTGGATTCGATTCTGGTATTTTACCAACTCTTACTTGCTGTGACGATCATAGTGGACAGTGTACACTTGCACTTCCCAATGTGGACAGTTTGCAACCCACTGCGATTAAAACACACATTTCGCACGTGACAAGTTTTTGGCGCCGTTGCCGGGGAGTGGCGTGATTTTAAATCTCAAGACATTAGTTTTTGTTCGAGCCCGAGTAACTCGTTTTTCTATGCTTTTCGTGTTGCATGCCAAGGCAACAACACGAACCTTTGTTACCAATCGATCTTGAAATAGAGAAAACTTTTCGAAGAAGACGCAGAAACAGAAATCGACAACCCCCTGTGATCCCCACTGTAAACATGGCTGCAATACCGCCACCTGTAGTGGAGACCACAATCACGATTGCCGATAGCAAAGATCGAAAAATACGGGACTATGCTACTTCCGGAGTTAGTGATTTAGGCTCCGGGATTCGAAGGCCCGTCCTTGAAACAACGCATTTTGAACTCAAACCGGTGATGTTTTAAATGATCCAAGCTATGGGTCAATTTGGAGGATCGCCATCTGAGGATCCGCACTCACACTTAAAATCTTTTTTAGAAATGACCGATTCCTTTCAGTTGCAAGGTGTTAGTGATGAGGCATTAAGACTAAGGCTTTTCCCTTTTTCATTAAGGGACAAGGCGAAGTCTTGGCTGAACGCACATGCACCTCACTCGATAATCACTTGGCAAGATCTTGCGGATAAATTTTTACAAAAATACTTTCCTCCCACAAGGAATGTAAGATTTCGAAATGATATTATTTTGTTTAGACAAGAAGAAGATGAGGCTGTTTCGGATGCATGAGAACGATTTAAAGATTTACTTCGAAAATGCCCACATCATGGCATCCCATATTGCATCCAATTGGAGACCTTTTACAATGGTCTTTCCAATGCAGCCAAAATCATCTTAGATGCAACAGCCGGTGGAACATTTACGAGTATGACTTACAACGAAGGATATCAAATCTTAGAAAAAATGTCCAACAACAATACCGAATGGTCAAATCTGAGAGCACCCATGCCAAAGACCAACACCATCGATTCCGTGGCACTTAAAACCATGAATGCGCAATTAGTGGCCTTGACCAAAATAGTTTTAAATCAAAATAGAGGCCAAGTCAATTCCACAACGCATCTCCCTGAAAACTGCTCCCTCTGTGGAGAAGAGCATGTTTTTGATTTTTGTCCGGCAAATCCCGAATCTGTTAATGTCATAGGGACCAACCCACGGAACAATCCTTTTTCGTAAACCTATAATCCAGGTTGGAGGAACCATCCGAATTTCTCTTGGTCTGGAAATCAAGGACTCCAACCCCACGGGGCGAGTCATGGCCAATCAAGACCACACAACCCCCCTGGATTTCAGCAACATCACAATGGGCAGAACTCACATCACAGTGGGCAGAACCCACCAAACTTTCACCAAGGCCAATCCTCACAACAATACCAATCACGATCTACTCAACCCGCTGAGACCCAACTGTCACTTGAATCAATTCTCAAGGGTTTTATGAATCAAACTCAAGCAGCCATTAGGAATATAGAGACCCAAGTAGGACAGTTAGCCGTTGAAGTTAAGAATAGACCACCAGAAACGTTACCTAGTGATACCGAGCAAGCTAGGGTGATAGGAAAAGGACCTGAACATGTCAAGTCCATAACACTGAGGAGTGGAAAGGATCTGAAAGATATCGTTTTTGAGTCGGATGATTCGCCTCAAATACCCACTGTGATCACCACAGTGGGCACTCCTCAAGTCACTGTGATCCCCACAGTGGGGACTGGCATCCCTGACCTTCCCACTCTTGGACCTATTCCAAAACCTACTGTTCCAAAGGCAATACCACAACAAACTCAGATTGACCCACGAAGCATACCTTTTCCTCACCGAATGAAGCCTAAAAATGTCGAGGTTCAGTTTAAAATTTTTTAGACATTTTTAAACAGCTTCATATTAACATACCCTTGGTAGAAGCTCTTGAGCAAATGCCAAGCTATGTTAAGTTTTTAAAAGATATTTTGAACAAAAAGAGGAAGTTTTTAAAAGATACTGTGGCTTTGACCGAAGAATGTAGTGCCCTTCTTACTAGCAAGATTCCACCTAAGTTGAAAGACCCGGGTAGTTTCACCATTCCATGCACAATAGGAGGACAAGAAGTAGGTCAAGCACTTTGTGATTTGGGAGCTAGTATAAATTTGATGTCGCTGTCCATTTTTAAGAAGTTAGGTATTGGAGAGGCTAGACCCACAACCGTGACATTACAACTAGCCGACCGGTCCATTGCCTATCCCAAGGGAAAAATAGAAGTCGTTTTGGTCCAAGTGGATAAATTTATCTTCCCCGCCGATTTTCTAGTTCTAGATTATGAGGCCGATAAAGAAATCCCAATCATCTTAGGGCGTCCGTTTCTTGCAACCGGACGTACTTTGATTGATGTGCACAAAGGGGAACTCACGGTGAGAGTTAATGACCAAGAGGTGACATTCAATGTTTTTAAGTCTCTTAAATATATAGATACCGAAGATTGCTTTGCCTTGAGTTCGATTTATGGAACCCACAGTATTGACAAACTGCCCACAGTGGGGAGAACAGTTCCCACAGTGAGGAGTGATAGTGCGCACTCTGAATCTGAGAGTGATGACACTTTTGAGGATGAGTGTAACGAAATGGTTGCAGCTTTTGAACCTCTGGACTTTAAGGATAGAAATGTTCAACCCCCTTCAATAGAACAACCTCCCGAGTTAGAGCTTAAACCATTGCCTTCCCATTTAAAATATGCTTATCTCGCTAAAGATAATAAACTTCCCGTTATTATCTCTTCCAAACTTAGTGAGAAACAATAACAACTCCTGATCGATTTATTGACGAAGCATAAGAAGGCAATTGGTTGGACCATAGCGGACATTCGAGGAATTAGCCCCTCTTTATGTCAACATAAGATTAATTTGGAGAGTGACCACCCGGGGAAAATCCAACCTCAAAGAAGGTTGAACCCCATCATGAAGGAGGTAGTTAAGAAAGAAGTCTTGAAGTGGTTAGATGCCGGTATTATCTATCCCATTGCTAGTAGTAGTTGGGTGAGCCCCGTCCAATGTGTCCCTAAAAAGGGAGGGACGACTGTAGTGAAGAACGAAAAGAACGAGCTCATTCCCACTAGGACTGTCACGGGATGGAGGATATGCATGGACTATAGACAACTCAACTTGGCCACTAAGAAAGACCACTTTCCTTTACCCTTCATCGATCAAATGCTTGATAGGTTAGCGGGAAAGGAATTTTATTGTTTTCTAGATGGATACTCCGGATACAACCAAATCCACATTGCACCCGAGGACCAAGAAAAGACCACCTTTACTTGTCCCTACGGCACTTTTGCATTCCGGAGAATGCCATTTGGATTGTGTAATGCCCCCGCCACTTTTCAACGTTGTATGATGGCTATTTTTACCGACATGATAGAAGATACCATAGAAGTTTTTATGGACGATTTTTCTGTGATAGGGACATCATTTGACAATTGTTTGGGAAATTTAGAGAAAAGCCTAGTGAGATGTGAGACCCACGACCTAGTCTTAAATTGGGAAAAATGTCATTTTATGGTCGAAGAGGGTATTGTTTTAGGACACCTTGTCTCAAAAAGAGGGTTAGAAGTTGACAAAGCCAAGCTTGAGGTAGTGGCACAACTTCCCGAACCTACAACGGTGAAAGGTATTCGAAGTTTTTTGGGTCACGCAGGTTTTTATAGGAGGTTCATCAAGGATTTTTCGAAAATTACAAAACCCCTATGTAACCTGTTACAACATGAAAAAGACTTCATTTTTACCCAAGAATGCCGAGAAGCTTTTGAAAAAATCAAAGAAGCATTAGTCATAGCACCCATAGTGACCACTCCTGACTGGTCACTCCCATTCGAAGTGACGTGTGATGCCAACGATTGGGCTATGGGGGCTGTTCTCGGACAGAAAAAGAACAAAGTTTTTCACCCCATTTATTATGCAAGTAAAACACTGATTGAAGCTCAGATTAATTACACTGTTACTGAAAACGAATTACTTGCGGTGGTGTTTGCTTTTGATCGTTTAAGGTCATACTTGATAGGGACGAAGGTCATAGTGCACACAGATCATGCATCGATCAAATATTTGATCAACAAAGCTGATTCCAAGCCACGGTTGATTAGATGGGTTTTATTGCTGCAAGAATTTGACCTTGAGATCGTCGACGGAAAAGGAACAAGCAATCAGGTTGCCGACCATTTGTCCAGGCTCGAGAAGACAGTGGGCACTGTTGATCCCACTCCTGATCCCACTCCGGTAAAAGAAACTTTTCCCGATGAACAATTACTATCTGTTCAACATCATAACATTCCTTGGTATGCTGATATTGCAAACTTTTTAGCAAGTGGACTTAAGCCCCACGGGATGAGTGGACAACCATTCAAAAAGTTTTTACACGACACACGACGATACGTTTGGGACGATCCTTTCTTGTACAAGATAGGGGCGGACCAAATATTGAGGCGTTGTGTCCATGGGAGTGAGCAACATCAAATACTCCATGGTTGTCACACATCCCACTACGGTGGCCACTTCGGTGGAAACCGTGCCGCGGCAAAAATCTTGCAAAGTGGATTCTTTTGGCCCAATGTTTTTAAAGACTCGTATGAGTTTGTGAAAAATTGTGAGCAATGTCAACGTACGGGGAATATATCGCAAAGAAATGAAATGCCTCTTAACAACATTTTAGAGGTTCAACTTTTTGATGTTTGGGGAATCGATTTCATGGGACCTTTTCCAAATTCCAACAATAATTTTTATATCTTGGTTGCGGTAGACTATGTTTCGAAATGGGTAGAAGCCATTGCATGTCACTCTAATGATGCCAACACCGTGGTGAAAGTTTTGCATAAAAATATGTTAGCTTCAATCTTCCTAATCATAGAAGTATTTAGAAGTAGTGAAAAATAGGCTAAGTGAAGAAAGCCTCTTACAGAGGCTCTGTCGACATTACCGAGAAATCAAGGTCAAGAAGCTACAGAAGCAGCAGAGGCTTCCTACAGAACCTCTGTTGTACTCAAGGAAGACCCAAGACTCGGAAACAAAGGTGGACTGCTCCACAGAGGACCAGACCACAGAACCTCTGTAACTCATTACAGAGCCTCTGTGGTCCTCACTGAAAGACTTGAAGATATTTATAATATCTTGCTACTGTTACAGGACCCGTTCATCAACTTGCATGGTAGCATGCCCTGTCCAACGTCGACGTGTCAAACTCTGTTTGGACTCAGTAGGGCTTAGTACATATTAGACGTCTGCTGCATTAAATGCAATACAGCACGTCTGACTGTTCATGCCATCCCTCCAACTGTTCACGACATCCGTTCTACTATTCATCAGTACCGTTCTGAATAGTAACCTGCTTTATGGTCCCCTTTAGATTAGTATATAAGGAAGACTCATGTTGAGTTCTTCCTTATCACTGATCACTTTCTTATCACTTATCACTAATCAAATATATCAAAAAGAACCCAAAAAGCTTATTCACCTTAAAAGTCATATCTGTTTTAAAGCTTTACTTACTCTTTGTTCTTAATCTGTTCTTGATATATATATATATATTCAGTAAACCTCAAAGAAATTATATTCTGTTCACTGTTTATTTATATTTCGTTCTAAATCTATCAAACATATCTGTTAGTTCTTCCAATACGCTTCCGCATCAAACCTTAACTTGAACTAATAGATCTGATAATCTTGTTTAAACAAAACGGGAACCAACAATTGGTATCAGAGCGAAGCTTGATTTTCAATATCAAGTGATCCATGTTTTACAACATTGTTGATAGATTTCATTTCTCTTCATCACCATATTTCTGGATATTAGTTGTACCCAGAAAACCTCCCAGATCTTCATACTAATAAATCCTCCATCAGATTATCCTTTCCTCAAAATGACAAATACAAATAACTTTTTCACTGCTGGTTCTTTAACCAAACCTCCTACTCTTCTTAGAGATGAGTATCCTCAATGGAAAATAAGAATGGTTAATTTTTTTTAGGGTACTGAAAAAACTCTCAAACAATATCTATACAATCTTCCTCCGGTTCCTATGATAACTATGCCACGTGTACCAGCTACTGCTGAATCTCCTGAAATCCCTGAACATCAAAAACCTAAACCAAAAGAAGAATGGTCAAATGAAGATAAAGCAGAAGATGAAGTTGCTCAGAAAACAAAAAGAATATTTATCATGGCAATCCCCAACGAACTTTTTCAATCCTTAGATGCATGCGAAACAGCGCACAATCCTTAGAAAGACAGTTGGAAGGGGGTGCTAAAACTCAGAAGAACCGAAGGGCACAATACATAAATGAATATCATGCTTTCATAGCCTCTGCAACAGAATCTCTGCAAACAACATACGACCGGTTCAACTCTCTCATAAACAAATGCAAAAAGTCTGGTATTCACAGAACCACGGAAGAAAATAACGTCATGTTTCTAAAGAGCCTGAACGATGAGTGGCTTCAGTTGTCTATGTCTTTACAAACAAATCAAGATCTAGACTCCTGGACACTCTCTGATCTCTATGGAACACTTGCTGCACAAGAGCCTCAAATAGCTCAAGCTAAAACACTAACCATTGTGCCATACGCATTGGTTAGTAAATCTACAGAGGCTGCAGACAGACCAAGAAATGAGAGATCTACAGAGGAGAAAAAGAAGGAGAAAAAGAAGATGATAATGGTTGATAGCGAAGAAGACGAGCTGATAGAGGAAGAGATAACTCTTGCGTCATTAGCTAAATCAATGGCTCTATTGACAATAGAGTTTAGAAATAACCAAAGGAATTCTGGTAGAAGAGATGATGAAAGAAGAGAAGAATCAAGTGACCGACAGAGGTCAGACTACAGAAATGATGACCAACAGAGGTCGAGCGACATAAGCTACAGAGGAAATGATCGACAGAGATCAGATGACAAGGTAGGCCACACACAAGAATGCTACAAATGTGGTAAACCCGGTCATTACGCAAACGAATGCCGAACAGAGAAAGGTGGAGACCTACAGAAGTCTGACGACCGAACTGGAAACACCTCCCAAGGTTGTTTCAACTGCGGCAAGCCAGGTCATTTCGCAAAAGAATGCAGAAGTAGACCAAATCGCACACAGAAGGACTCAGATTTTTACAAAAAGAAGGCCGAGTATTATGCACAAAAATCTCTAATGGCAAACAAAGGGCATTCAGAGGCAAACAAGGAGGACTTTGAATCAGACTCCACCTCTGACGATGAATTCCCTACAAATGCCCTGTTCTGTGGTATGGCAGAAGTCAACTCCGGCACTGACAATGAGGTATCCACTTCAAACTCTATCTCAAGTACTGATTCTGTAGATGATGATTTATTTAAACTTAACATTGAACTGAAAGAAGTAAATGAAAGCATTCAGAAAAGACTGACCTTTATTGAGAGAGAAGTAAGGATTCTCACTCAAGAAAAAGCCAAAATCTTTGAAGAAAAAGAAAAAGTCGAAAAATATTGGAGCAAAAATATAGATCCTTTAAAAAGGCAAATTTCTGATCTAACCTATGCTTTAAAAATCAAAACAAAAGAACTTTCAGTTTCAAAAAGTGAAACAACAGACATAAGACCTCTCAAAGAATACTTTCAAAGAGAAAGAGAGGTACTTTGGCAAGATCTTTTAAGAAGAGAAGTTTTACTTAAAAACTATAAAGATGCACAGAAGGTGTATGAAAAGGTAAACTCTCAAATAGCAAGACGAGGTATAGGGTACAGTGATATTACCTTAGGAATTGAAAATAAACGACTAAAACCTCTGTCTTCTCTATTTGTTTTGGGAAAAACTAATAAACCAAACTTTCCAAACTTACTCTCTGTAAGTAAAAGGGTTAAAATCTCTGCAGAACCTCACTTGAGGAAACAAACAAAGATGATCAATGTGTGGTATGAAAAAACAGATTCATCATCTTCAACCTCTGTCAATAGAGGAATCAAACCAAAGAAATATCTGAAAACACAAGATCAGATTGGTATCTTAAAGTTTGGTAAACCAGAGACTCAAACACAAGTTGCTTTTGTCTGCATGATAAACGTCGAAAAGAAATTATCAGCAGAAGCTCCTGAGTTTAAACCCATCTTTTCAGAAGAAAAACTTGAAGAATCTATTGAAAAAGAAATTTTGGAAGTTTTAAAATCAAGTGTTTTAGAAAGTCTCTGTACATCTTCTATAAATCAAAAACTCGCTGAAGAGATCTCATCAGAAACCTCTACCATCTATGAAAGTATCTCTACAGAGGAAGAAAGCTCGTACGATACATGCTCAGAAAATCCAGCCTCTGTCGAAAGAGATGACTCAACCTCTGCATATGAGGACGATTCATCCTCTGACGACTCAAAGACTGATTTCAATACAGGGATAATTCACTGTGACGCAGAGGATGTTAAATTCTCCTCTGAGGTTCTTAACAGAACCATCTCTCCAAAAGAGAAAATCACAGGGATCCCTATCTGTCCAGATTTTCTAAAAATGTATATTCAAGTTAAAACCTCTGCAGAGCTTGAAAATCTAAAAAAGGTCTCTATAGCTCCTAAAAGCTCAAAATTTTCAAAACCTTTAAGGAAAATTAAAGAGAATCCCACTTGGCAACAAAAGGGAAAATGGCCTGAAGCTAACAAATATTTTTCCTCTGTGACAGTGAAGAAAGATGTTCACCACAGAAGAGAGTCATAGAAGGCAGGAACTAAACAAGACTTTTGCAAACAACATTCTAGTATTCATAGATCTTCTTGTAATAGGAAATCTAATGTAAAGAAATAATGTAATGCCTCTGTGGCTCAGTTCAATGAATTCAATGAAAAGTTCAAACAAATCACATCTCATATTCAATACTGTCATTGTTTTGATCTTATGTTCAAATTAAATAAACACTTCTCAAGTCCAGATTGCTTACTCTCCATAAACTTTCAAACTCAAAAGTCAGAACCAAAAGAGAAACAATCTGATTCTTCTAAAAAGGATAAAATGTATTTCAAGAATGCCAAAGCAAACTTGAAAAATTCTAACAATATTGGACCCATATGGATATGGGTACCTAAATCTCTGTGATTGTCTTACAGAAGCTACATGTGCCAATCTGGTATCTTGACTCTGGATGCTCAAGGCACATGACTGGCGACAGAAGATTACTATCCACGTACAAAGAAACACACGATGGTGGATCTGTAACTTTTGGAGACAACAAGAAGGGACATATCAAAGGCTATGGAGTCATACAAAAAGAAAATGTCTCTGTATACAAAGTTGCATATGTGGATGGCCTCAAACACAACCTACTCAGTGTAAGTCAACTTTGTGATACATGATTCGATGTGTTATTTAAAAGAACTTTCTACTCTCTACAAAGTGAAAACACAGGAATGGAACTTCTGCGAGCTGAAAGAAGAGGTGATTTATACCTAATGAATTTTAATTCAAAATCCAAAGAAAAAGTCTGCCTAGTAGCTTGCAAAAGTGAAGAAGCTTGGTTATGGCACAACAGGTTCTGTCACTTAAACTTTCACACCTTAGATAAACTAGTAAAACTTAATCTAGTTAAAGGTTTGCCAGATGTTAAATTCAATAAGGATCATTTGTGTTCGGCCTGTGAAATGGGAAAACACAGAAGGGCTTCCCACAAAGGCAAAACAGACGTGTCTTGCACTAGGCCTCTGTACATGCTTCATGTCGACCTCTGCGGTCCCATTGCCATACAGAGCCTAGGTGGCAAGAAATACATACTTGTCCTAATTGATGAGTATTCACGTTTCACATGGGTTGAATTTGTTAGAAAGAAATCAGATGTTCCAAATGTATTGATAAATCTAATGAAAAGAATCCAAGTTCTTTATGATTGCAGAATACAGAAGTTAAGAAGTGACAATGGCACAGAATTTAAAAACTCTGTCATTGAAGCCTATCTTTCAACAGGAGGAATATCACAGAACTTCTCTGCAGCTCGCACTCCACAACAGAACGGTGTTGTCGAAAGAAAGAATCGAACACTTGTGGAGGCCGCAAGAACTATGCTGTCAGCATGCGGATTATCAATGAACTTTTGGGCAGAAGCAATTTCTACTGCGTGTTATACTCAGAATCGTTCAACCGTTGTGAAAAGACACCTCAAGACGCCTTACGAATTGCTTAACAAAAGGCGGCCAAACATCAGATTTTTCCATGTATTCGGATGCAAATGCTTTGTCTTAAACGACAGAGATTCAAGAGGAAAGTTTGATGTAAAAGCTGATGAAGGCAAATTCATTGGATACTCTGCCACTTCCAAAGCCTACAGAACATTCCTTACAAAGTCTCACAAGATTGTAGAAAGCATCAATGTTTCTTTTGATGATTCATTCCAAATGACTTCTGAGCAAATCAGTTCAGAACTCGGAATTAAAGGAAAATCCTCTGTCATCTCACAAGCAAAAGAAGACTTGAATCTTCTATTTTTAGAGATGTTACACGATAACATTGATCCTTCTGTTGGAACCATCAGAGTTTCTGAAGAACCATCCTCTGTCGGACAAAATCCTACAGGTATGACTCTAACTGGTCCAAATAATGCTTCATCTTCTTCTATAAATACTACAGATGCAAATGCCGAAGAAGAAAATGCAGAAGATGAAACTTCAAGAAAAACGACCACATAAGCTGCTGAAAATCAAACTCCACAATCCACAGAAGAACCAATTACAGAGGAGGTTGAGGACCAAGACTATACGTCCTCAGAGGAACAAACTCCACCACCACTCATACCAATCATTCAGCAAACGGTAGGATCAACTACCAAGGCACGAAAAACGACAGAGGCTACACGAGAAGAAGAAACACCAGAAGCCTCTGAAGAAAGTTTTGATGACATTGATGATCATCTTCCACGCACAACTCAGTGGACAAAAAGCCATCCTCCAAGCCAAATAATTGGAGAACCTTCTGACTCAGTAAAAACAAGGTCTGCCACTGCTAATTTTTGTTTCTTTACAAATTTTATTAGTGTGATAGAACCAAAAAAGATTTCTGAAGCCCTAGATGACCCAAACTGGGTAGACGCCATGCAAGAAGAACTTCTGCAATTTGAGCGTAACAGAGTATGGACTGTAGTACCTCTGCCAAGAGGGAAACAGGCCATTGGGACTAAATGGGTCTACAGAAACAAGAAGGATGAAGATGGAGTGGTCATCAGAAACAAAGCAAGATTAGTAGCAAAAGGATATAGACAAGAAGAAGGCATAGACTATGATGAGACTTTTGCCCCTGTCGCACGGCTCGAAGCAATAAGAATATTCTTAGCCTTCGCAGCCCACAGAGGTTTTAAAGTCTATCAGATGGACGTAAAATCAGCTTTTCTAAACGGTGAAATCCAAGAAGAGGTTTACGTAAATCAGCCACCAGGTTTTGAAAGCTCAATGTTCCCAAGGCATGTATACTACCTTGAAAAGGCTCTATACGGACTAAAACAGGCTCCAAGAGCATGGTACGAACGACTTTCCACCTTTCTTCTAGAAAATGGCTACAACAGAGGTACAACAGATACTACATTATTTTCTAAACGCAAAAATAGTGAGATAATGCTTGTACAAATATACGTAGATGACATAATTTTTGGGTCTACAAATTCAGAAGAGTGCAAAAATTTTGAAAAATTCATGCAGAGTGATTTTGAAATGAGTATGATGGGAGAATTAACATTCTTCCTCGGATTTCAAGTCAAACAATCTTCAGAGGGAATTTTTATAAATCAAGCCAAATATGTCTCTGACATTCTTTTAAAATATAATCTCTCTGATACCTCTGCAATGAAGACTCCAATGGCCACTGGAAATAAGTTATTCTTAGATCCAAATGGTATTTCTGTAGAATGTACTCTCTACAGAGGCATGATTGGATCTCTGTTATACTTAACAGCAAGCAGACCTGACATTATGCATGCCACATGTCTTTGTGCACGTTATCAAGCTAATCCAAAGAAATCACATTATGATGCTGTAAAGAGAATCTTTAGATACCTGAAGGGGACCAACAATCTTGGTCTCTGGTATCCACAGAACTATGGTTTTAGTCTTAAAGCTTATACAGATTCAGACTATGGAGGATGCATGCTCGACAGAAAGAGTACCTCTGGGAGTTGTCAATTCCTAGGTGGTAAACTAGTCAGTTGGACCTCCAAGAAGCAAAATTGTGTCTCCACATCCACTGCAGAAGCTGAATACGTTGCTGCTGCTAGCTGTTGTTCTCAGGTTCTATGGATGAAGACTCATCTAAAAGACTACGGCCACATCCTATTCAAAATACCCATCTTCTGTGATTCCAAAAGTGCCATTGCTATCTCTGCCAACCCTGTGCAACACTCAAAAACCAAGCATATCGATATAAGGTACCATTTCTTGAAACATCATGTTGAATACGGTACAATCGAAATGCATTTCGTGCCCACAGAATATCAACTCGCTGACTTATTCACCAAAGCACTAGACGAGAAAAGATTCAACCTCTTGGTGGGTAAGTTAGGAATGATTAACATGGTGTGAAAATCCTCTGTAAGTATAGCTTTATCTTTTGTAAATAAGTATAAATATCTATTATTACTTAAGTTATTGCTTTGATAAATTTATTTATGTATGTATTTTTTTGTGTGTACAAAAATAATTCTTGGTTACAGAGCTTCTGTGGGTCCGCTCAGATCTTCTGATAACCCTTACAGAACCTCTGGTAAACATGATCTATGCTCAATACAAATCTTACCATCCTTTGAACCAAGCATAGATCAAGGGGGAGCAAAAGGAAAATTCTTGATCTACAGAAGTGATTAGATCAAGGGGGAGCAAAAGGGACCCTGAAATGATCTACAGAGGTAAATCTTTCAAAGGAAAGCCAAAGAAGAATGTCTATAATTCTCCATCGACAGAAGTAAGACAAAACTGCCGAGAACAGAAGAACCAAAAGGTATGTCTCTCGCACAAAAGGTTTTTGGAAAACAGTTTTCTAGGACAAGAATTGTCAAATATGTCCTAAATATGCTGTGAATAACATTTCAAAAGTCAAAAGCTCAAAAAGTTTCACAAAATTCAAATTAGGAGAAATTTAAGGTCATAGAGCTTCTGCTGAGCTCAACAGAGGTTCTGCAGGAAATATGCTCTGTGATCACAAATTAACCCTCTGTCGATCTTTTGGAATGTTATCTCGGAAACCGAAAACATACACCATGACCTTCTCGAACAAAACGTTTTTCAAAACAGTTTTCTCGGACACCAACTTTCAATAATGTGCGAAAAACTTCTCTTAACACAGTTCAAAAATTGGATGATCAGAAAGTTAATAGAATTCAAGTTATAAGATTTTTCCTCTCATAGAGCTTCTGCAAGTTCCATCAGAGCCACAAAACCTCTGCGAGTAAAATTTCTTGACAAAATCCTATTGATCCTCTCCAATGTCTTTACAAACGTTTTCGTTCAAAGAAGAACCTTTAGAGTCATGACAACAATGAGATATATGAGAAGAGGTTAAAAATCAAGATTTTCAAAATCACAGAGCTTCTGTAAAACACAAAAGTTCTGCCATTTTGTTATCTGGGCATCTCTGTTGTAATAACGGTTACTTTTACTGAGAGTGAAACTCATGTGGCTAAAAACAACCTCACACGCCTAACATTAATGGGCCGCGCACGACGTCCTGTCATATTCTGACAAGGCCTACGTGTCCCATTTTCATTGGGCATACCTGGAACGTTTTTATTTGGAAAGTTGAACCCGCCGTTCTAACTTGAGTACGGATTCCAAATTTTAATCCATTGCCATATATTTTACTCTTTCGAATTCTACCAATTTACCATCCTATAAAAACCAAGCTTACCCTCTCATAAAACCTTTTACAAACTCTTATCTTCTTCTCCGGCGAAACCCTGCAAAAGCTTGCAAAAACCTTGTTCTTAAAATCAAATGGCTTCATCTTCTAAAGCTATCTCCCAAGAACTCTCTCCGGCGAACTCACCAGAACACTCACCTGCCCATTCTGAACATTCAGAAAACCCCAACCTTGCAAGAAATATTGCACAACAAGATTCCGGGGACTCAGCAGACTTTGCTCCGACGACACACTTACAAAACTTCATAGCAAAAGATCACTTCGAAACCATACTTCCTATCAAATCCAACAACTGCTATTTGGTTCCCTCACCCACTGCTTTCGGCGAAGCCCATGCTATTCTTCTGAACCTAATGGAAAATCACATCCTCTTCCCTCTACTCTCAAGAACCCTAAACAAAATTCCAGTCCGTTATCTGAACCAATTTTGGCAAAGCTGCCGATTTGATTTAGACGATTCTCTTATCAAAGGGTACATTTCAAGACCTGATAAATCTGAGTACCTTGAAATCAAGTTCAACAGAACAATGTTCTCACTTGAATTCAACCTACCAACAAGGGGTCTTCTGGGATTGAAGAGTTATGCAGAACAACCAACAGACGAAGAGCTCTGTCGCTTCGTGGAAATGCTTGGGTACAACACCCAACCACGGAAGAGAAATGACTTCCGCAGAGGAAGATTACCACCTCTGTGGAACACTTTGTTCTCTATTCTTAACAGATGCCTGACAGGGAAAATAGGGAGTATTGACCAAAGCTCACATCAAATCTTGAGCATCATGTATGGGGTTTACTATGATCTTCCACTAGATTATGCGACCATAATGATGCAAGAGATCATAAACACCATCGACAGAAAGAACAACACGAGAAGGGTCAAAGAGAACGATCCCAACTTTCTACCACCTCTGCAATTCCAAAGAATATTGGGAGTATTGTTCGAACCTCTACTGCTAATCCAAAACTGGCCAATGGAAGGACCAACTCCCAAACAGTTCCCGATGAACAAGAATACCCCCACTGATCATACTGATGGCTACTCACACTGCAGACCTCTGTCAAAGAAGCTTCTGCACTACGCATCGAATAAATCCCTTAAGAAAGAGTATATACGCGATCATAGAACTCCTAAACCGAGTCCTATGACACCCCCGCGTTTAGGTGTCCCCCTAGGAACAATGATAGCAAAACCTCTTTCCACTCAAGAAGAAAAGGATCAGAAGTTAGCAAAGCACATGGCTATTCACCTCAGCTGTATAGCCAAACGTGCATAACTTATGGGAAAGAAGTATTCATCAAGAACCTCTGCATCTACTCCAAAAGCTAAGAAGAGAAAAACTGCAGAAGGCACCTCAATAAGCGCTGCAGAAGATCAACCTTCACCTCCTCATGCCACAGAAATTGGCTCCTCTGCTCCTCCCTCTTCCCCAAAAATGAAGAAGAAAAGAAGATTGAAATCAACAGAGGAAGGGGCACCAAAACCTAAGAGAAGGAAAACCAAAAGGAAGCATGGTAAATCACTTGAAAAGTTGGTTACCATTGCAGAAGAGTAAACTGCAGAAGAAGAAAATGCAGAAGAAAGAACTGAAGAAGAAGTTGCAGAAGAAGGAATGGCTACAGAAGAGTATCAATCACCCTATCAATCTCCAGATAGATTTGCTCACCAAGGAGACCTGAACGACTTCTTACAGAACACTGACATTGCCAACACCCTAAATACAGCAGGGTGGACGGCACAACCTCTCGACCACCACTCTCCAGAAGAACAAGATTTCTCCATTTCTGGCATTGACACACATCTGTAAGAAGATGACACAACACCCAAAGATCAATCAGCCAACACCCCTGTTATTTTACAAAACCCTTTCATTCAAGGATTGGACGTCCACAGAAGGAGTCCAAACCCAGCTTCAGAAGAAATAGAACAAACAGAAGCTGAGTGGAATAGAGGTAAAATAACAGAGGCTTCTGAGAAAATAATGGAAGAAGAAAAAGAAAAAGGGGCCGAAGTTGTACAAAAAGAGGGATTTGCAACAACAGAGACAGGAATAGAAATCTCAGAGGTGGATTCAGATGAAGAAGAAGCTGTGTGGATACGAAAAGGTCTCTATCATCCAGATGTCATGAGATTATATGGCACTAATCCAATGTACGACTTCTTACGCGCAGAGCAAGGAACTTCAAAAGAAGCAAGGGAAAAAGCACCAAGCCGTAGGATAACTACAGAGGTTGAAATAATAGACGGTGATGTAGTGCTTGGGTGCTTAACAGAGGAAGCAGCAAGAAAAGATGCCTGGATAAATAGAGGCACACAACCAAAACCAACTCCCAGTGCAACCCACATTTCTAACTCCGCAGTCTAGCTGCAGAAGGAGTTATTGAAAAAGAGCAGCACAACTCGATCCTAACCCAACCCATCCAGCCAGAGGTTACTCTTTCAACCTCTGTGCCCACAGAAACCGGGGAATCCATTCCAAAGGAGTCTCCTCAAAGAGACTCACCTATTATTCGTGATCAATCGCCCCAGATCACACTAGAACACCCTACGGAGGAATTCGTTTCCTCTGCCACGCACACATTAGGGCCAAATCTTCTTTCAGAGAGAAGTAGTGAGCACAGAGACGAAGAGACTCTAGACAAGTCTCCTAGTCAACAGAAGGACATTCCAATACCCACCTCTGGAGTGGATTTGGACACTGTTCTTCACAGAACTTCTGTAGAGATCGAAACTCAGGTTTCTTCTCAAGGATCAGAAGGAAATCCTTCCACCCCCATCGTACAAACAAGGGTGAACGAAGGTGTCCCAGGAACAGGGACTCACTCTGGAGACGAATGTGTTCCTCCAGAGGTTACACAAGGAACACAAGTATCAAGGGATGAGTTCCAAACCCTTGTCACCTCTGTGAACCAAACAATGAAAGAGTTGCAAAGCTCTTTCAAATCCTTTACAGAGACAACATCTACGGCTATCCTGAATCTGAACACCAAAATGGACAATCTGTCCACAGAGGTAAAAACCGCCATCTCAGAGATGAAGTCTTCTGCCGAAACTACTGCCAAAGCTACAGCCACTTCTGCCGCTCAGGAATTCGGAACAACTGCAACTTCTGCTTTCAGGGACTTTGTCAAAAATTTCCTTGAACAAATGAATACACAATCCAACAGAGCAGAGGACATTACTCCTGCAGATTTACAGAATGCCCTATCACAAGTCCAAGCAGAGGCAATACGCAACACGACAATGATGCAACCAAAAGACTATATGACCAGAGCACAGCTTATAGAGCTCGGACAGAACGTCATTAACCAGGTCACAGAAGTCATTGTCTCCTTCACAACTGCAAATGCCAACTATGTCAAGGATTTCAGAAAGAGTGTCGGCAGAATGCGTTTCAAAACAGAAGCAGAGCTTGCGACATTGATTGGCCTCTGCGATTATGTCTGTGAAAAGTTGATGGCAGCAGGAGCTGATATACCGAAGAAACCCAACACTTCTTGCAGAGCAGAGGGCACTTCTGATAAAAGTCAGGATGATTCTGATGATGACCAACCTGGTCCATCAGATAATCCTGAGGGGGAGAATCTAAGAGAGAAAGCTACGAGCAGAGGAATACAAAGTCCACCAATCGCAGCAGAACCAATCAGCCAAGCCCCTCCAGAACAAACCCAACAACAACAAACCCAAAAGACCACAGAGACAACACCCATCTCTGTGGAATCATCTCCTGACGAAACCAAAATTCCAGAAGCAGATCAGCAAACCACAGAGGCAACAACCGCCCCTGAGGTAATCATTTTGGAAGAAACAGATGAACAAACCACAGAGAAAACACCCACCTCTGTGGAAACACCCCAAACCATACCGAGAAGAAAGTCGATTGCCACCAAACCAAAAAGAGCAACGACCTCTGCTTCTGACGTTCTGAAAAGGATGCACATAACAATGAGTGATCGTATGGCGAAGAGAGAAGAAATGGCAAGAAGATTCGATGTCAATACTTCATCAACAGAAACTGAGCTCACAGAAGAAGTCAACAAACAACCTCCAACAGAGGTTACAGAGCAACTCAAGCCAACAGAACCATCGCCACAAAAGTCCTCTAAATCACAAATGTCAAAACCCACAGAGGCAACCCCCATCAAGCCAACAGAAGTGCCAGCCTCCAAACTTACAGAAGCAACCGTTTCTGCCCCGCCAAAAGCCAAAGATAAGGGCAAAAGAATACTGACAGAAGAGCCTAAGAAGAAAACATTGCCAAAGCCAACAGAGAAACTAATGAAGAGTGCGTTTGATGCCTTTCAAACCCCAAAGCCTGAAGAAGTTGACTGGGCACATGGATTGAAGCCTCTGTCAGACATTCCTCTAACTGGTAGAGTCGCAGAAGTTGTTCAACAGATGGAGAGTCTCAGAAGACAAGTACCACAACCTGGTCCAACATATGAAGAAATGGAAGAAGTGGTATACAAATACCTCTACAAACAATCCTATCAGACAAATCATCCAGTAGATCATGTGACAGATCCAAGGATCAGAGAAGAATTTGAGAACATCTTCACAAGGACAAAGCCAAGAACCAAAGCAGATGTCTTCTCAATCCACAAGATCAAAAAGGTGATCTTTTGCAGATTCTCCTTCACAAGAACCTATCCAAGGGTCAGGTACAATCTTTACAAAGTCAGAAGAGAGAACAATTCAGAATCTACCTTCGCTGATGCTGATCTAAGAAATATCAATCCTTATGATCTACCTGACCTTCTGCAATGGACAAAGGAAAACTACAACACAGAGCCAAACACCAGAGCCTATCTAGTGTTGAGAAAAGCGATGAGGGAAAAGCTTCTGCTCTACAGCATGATAGATTTTCAGCTAGGAAAGGATCTTGGTCTCAAACATCTAGATCTACGACCACCAGAAGATCGCTGCCCACCGGACGCCGTACCTAACTCAATCATTACAGAACCAAGGTTTGGGTTAGTATTTCAAAACCCACTAGGCGAGGTCAAACTTTTTGTACCCATGGATTGTCAGAAGTACGCAACCAGTACTCTGAACAAATTCTGAGCAAGCCTTGTAAAATACAGAGGTACAGAGAAAATGGATAGAGATGCTGCAGATACCTTCATCAGAGAGATAGACGCCACAATCCGCCTAAGAGAACTATGCATCAGATTCTACAAAGAGATCAGAAGAGTCGGAAGAGACAACAGAAGCTACAACGATTTCAAAGATGCCAAAATCTGATTCTCAGACCTCCAATCTCTGCAAACAAAGTTAAAGTTTATATTTCATTGTACTCAAATGTAAAATGCCTCTGGCATATTTCTAAATGAAAGAAATTTCGAGGTATTGTTTAACCTCTGCCTAACTTAACTCAAGTTCAAATTTTTATTTTTCACTACTTAGGGGGAGATTGTTAGCTTCAATCTTCCTAATCATAGAAGTATTTAGAAGTAGTGAAAAATAGGCTAAGTGAAGAAAGCCTCTTACAGAGGCTCTGCCGACATTACCGAGAAATCAAGGTCAAGAAGCTACAGAAGCAGCAGAGGCTTCCTACAGAACCTCTGTTGTACTCAAGGAAGACCCAAGACTCGGAAACAAAGGTGGACTGCTCCACAGAGGACCAGACCACAGAACCTCTGTAACTCATTACAGAGCCTCTGTGGTCCTCACTGAAAGACTTGAAGATATTTATAATATCTTGCTACTGTTACAGGACTCGTTCATCAACTTGCATGGTAGCATGCTCTGTCCAACGTCGACGTGTCAAACTCTGTTTGGACTCAGTAGGGCTTAGTACATATTAGACGTCTGCTGCATTAAATGCAATACAGCACGTCTGACTGTTCATGCCATCCCTCCAACTGTTCACGACATCCGTTCTACTATTCATCAGTACCGTTCTGAATAGTAACCTGCTTTATGGTCCCCTTTAGATTAGTATATAAGGAAGACTCATGTTGAGTTTTTCCTTATCATTGATCACTTTCTTATCACTTATCACTAATCACATATATCAAAAAGAACCCAAAAAGCTTATTCACCTTAAAAGTCATATCTGTTTTAAAGCTTTACTTACTCTTTGTTCTTAATCTGTTCTTGATATATATATATTCAGTAAACCTCAAAGAAATTATATTCTGTTCACTGTTTATTTATAATTCGTTCTAAATCTATCAAACATATCTGTTAGTTCTTCAAATACGCTTCCGCATCAAACCTTAACTCGATTCGGAACACCACAGGCATTGATTAGTGACGAAGGCACCCATTTTATAAACAAAGTCATGGCCTCGGTTCTTGCTAAATATGACATACATCATAGAGTGGCCACCGCATACCATCCACAAACCAATGGTTTGGCCGAACTTTCAAATCGTGAAATCAAAGGGATTTTGGAAAAAGTTGTTAAACCACACCGAAAAGATTGGTCAACCAAACTTGATGATGCTCTTTGGGCCTATCGAACGGCCTACAAAACTCCTTTGGGAATGTCTCCATTTAAATTAGTTTTTGGCAAGGTTTGCCATTTACCAATTGAATTAGAGCACAAGGCATTTTGGGCCCTTAAAGAACTTAACATGAGTGAGGATGCTGCGGGAATCAAAAGGAGTTTACAAATGCATGAGCTAGAGTAGTTGCGTTATCACTCCTATGAGAACGCAAAGTTGTATAAAGAGAAGACCAAGATGTGGCACGATCGTAGGATCAACCATATGGAGTTCATAGAAGGACAACATGTACTATTGTTCAACTCCCGTCTCAAACTCTTTCCAGGTAAACTAAAATCAAGATGGACGGGACCATACACCATTGTTAAAGTGGGTCCTTTCGGAACAGTAGAGTTGAAATCTCCACAATCGGGTCAGACCTTCAAAGTCAATGGGCAAAGGGTGAAGCACTTTCTGAACGAGAGTGCCCACATTCCATCCCACTCTCCACCCCACTTTGGTTAAGAAACATCGGGACCACTTGTAAATATTTTATTTCAACTCTTTGTTGCCTTTTTATTATTTTTGGTCTTTTTAATTCTGCATGGTAGTTTGTTTTAATGTGTGTAGAAGAAAGTGCCACTTTTTGAAGAAAAATCAAGGAAAGTACTTCGCAGTGGGGAAAACGCAAGTCCCTGCGCTCCCCACTCCAGAGCTGACGCGATATTGGACAGATTTGGGGGCCCAATGCTGACACACATCAACCTTTTCTGCCACCTAGTCTTCTTTTTACTCCCATGTGTCATACTTTACATGTTCCCAAGATAAATCATCATTGTACTTTCTCTCCCTCTCTCCTAAAACCGACGGTTCCCCCCATTTTTTAAAAGAATAACAATTAAACCTTTTCCTAATCCACCTTAACTCCCAAAAACCACTTTTCCTCCTAAAAATTCAAACACTACCTTTTCCCATCTCTCTCTCTCTCTTACGACCTAAAACCATTCCAAAACCCTAGTCATGGCCAGGAGCAAGAGATTAAACACTCACCCGGAGGCACCCACACGTCCGGCGATTCGCCGGAGAACCGCCGAAGGACAACCGCCGGAAACTGTCACCGGCGACCTAAATGAACCGCCACTAGTCTTCGGCGACAATCCGATTGTTCCAGATACAGGTTCGTCGAAACAAGAGAGTCCCAAGGTTGTTTCTTCATCTAAAGTGGCAAATTCTGGTTCTAGCCACTTCAATGATGAGGCATTACAAGCCGAAGTGGAAGAACGAAAATTGGAAGAAGAGTTCAACCTGCGCATGTCGGCCATCAGAAAGAGAAAAGAAGAAGAGGAAAGGTTACGAGAAGAGGAGGAGAGAATACGGAAAGAAGAGGAGGAGAGAAAACGGAAAGAAGAGGAGGAAAGAAAGGCTAAGGAAGAAACGCTTCGGGTCGAAAAGGAGAAGAAAAAGGTCGAGGAAGAACAAAGACGAATTGAGAATGAAAGGCTTCTTGAGGAAGCAATGAAAAGAGCGGCTGAAGAGAGGGAAAGAAAAGAAAAAGAAGTTCAAGGAATGGGTAAGGAGCATATTCAGACTGGAACAAATTCTCAAGCCACAACTGCTGTTGGCTTGGAAGCGATAACAACTGCTTCCCACAGTGGGGAGAATCCAATGAGGAAGGCTTTGAGGAACAAGGGAATGGTCACCAGGTCCTTGGTGACCAAATCAGCGAAAACACCCACTAAGAAGCCGAGGAAGACCGCTGGAAAAGGTAAGGGTCTAGAACCCTCTTTGAGTTCTTCTTCTTTAGAAACTGATGCTGGGGATATCCCATCTGAAAACCCACACAAATCCACAGTGGGGACTGCGCATGCCCCCAGTGGGGTACCCAGGCAATTCACCACTCCCGCCGTGGCTGCCCACTTTGAATGTATTTCTAATCAGAAGTTGAACTTAGAAAGGGGTTTTGACCCCGACTTTATAGAAGCCAATGCATTTATTAAGAACAGGATCGTCGAGCAAGATTGGTCGACGTTGGCAGCTGCCAACCGTCGCGCAAATGCCTATTTAGTGAGGGAATTTTATGCCGAGGCCTCTCAATCCAAAGAAACTTCTGTAAAAGTCCGGGGTAAAACTATATTCTATCATGCTAGTGCTATCAACCAAGTTCTTGGCATAAGGACCCCCACTGTTTGCGAATTTGTCCGATTTTTGAAAAAGATGACCGAAGCAGATGAAGAATTGATTTTAAAGGAATTAGCAGCTGAGGGAAAGCCCTGGGGTAAGGATGGTCAACGTAAATGTTTGCCTGCTAATGCCCTCACAACTGAGGCCGCTGTATGGTTCCAGTTTGTGCGGGCAACCATATCCCCCAGTTCTCATGACACTACGTTATCGATGCACAAGTGCGCCCTGTTGTACTGCGTCTTAACTGGTAAACCGATCAATATGGGGACCCTCATGTACGCTGCCATCGATCAAGCTCGCACCAGAAAGAAGGTAAATCTGCCCCTCCCTTGTCTCATTACTTCATTGCTAATAACTGCTGGAGTACCCACAGCTGCGGAAGATCAATGGCTTGTTTCCACAAGCAATATCAGTGTGGCACCAATAAGAAGTATGGGACGAGCAGTCACTACCCCCACTGATGATCCCACAGTGAGGATTGCTAATGAGCACATTGTGAGAACCACTGGTACCCCACTCCTACAACCCACTGTAGGAACCGCAAGCACTAGCAGCAGTAATCCCATGTCCGAAATCCTGAAAGCTTTGAGGAAACTCACGTATCGAGTCGACCTAATGGAGGTCCAGCAGAAATATCAAAACAGGGCGACGACATCATTTTGGATGTACACCCGGGAACGTGATGAGGTGAAAAAGAAGATGTACGAAGTAGCTAATCCTGAGTTAGCCGCACAACTCCCTGATTTCCCCGAAGATATCTGCCCTACCTATGATAGTGAAGATGAGTTTGATGATGATGGTGCGGATCTGTCGCCGCAAGCTACCCCGTCCCCTTAATGGTTTGTTAAAACAATGGTTTATCTCGTTTGCTCCTAAAACAATTTTAATTTCTGTTTGTTTTATATTTTGTGCCTATGGCTAGGCTTTGACAATGTTTGCTACATATTTCTTTTTGGCGTTTTAATGCATGAAAATCCTACCACTGGGTAGGTACTTTTGGGTACTAACGTATTTGTTGTTTGAATGCTTGTTTGATCTCGTTTCCATTTTAAGGTACAACTTTCGGCTTCCGACTTAAAAAGGTCCCTTTTTGTAAGTACGAATCTCAACTTGATACCATGAGATAAAATAGGCCGTTTTTCGCATCCAAACACGATCCTTTTTGTACCCCAAACCACCACCTTTGTTCCTTAATTCAATGTCACAGTGGGGACACTGTGAGATTTAAGTTTGAGGTGGGAACTTCCAGAGTGACTTCCAGTTTGCCCACAGTGGGGACACTGTGAAGTCTAAGTTTGAGGTGGGTAAGCCTTACCCACCTCCCAAAAAAAAACACAAAAATACAAAAACAAAAGAAAATCGGAGTGTCACTAGCAAAATTGATGGTGTGCCTTTTCTGGACCATCAAAGTGCTCACTCCCAGAAAAAGATGGTGTGCCTATTCTGGACCACCAGAATACCCACTCTCACAAAAATATCCATATCCACAATAAAGCCTGAAAGTGTGCGTACATACCCATGAAAGATCCAAAATACCCACTTCTTGAAATAAAAATCTCCAAGCGAGATTTTCGGTCCATGTTTGGAAATACTTGCAAAAAACCCTTGGGAAAATATTCAAAGCCATAAACTCGTCGAACCCAAGAAAGCCCTATTGATTAATGGAAAACAAGGGAAAGATTTCATCAAACACAAAAGTGAAATTTTCAAGTTTGGAACCGAAGGAAGTATCGAAGGAAGGAGATCAACGCCCATTCAAGTCAAGAAGTATGTAAGTCCCTAAAAGTTCTAGTGCATTTTGTTCATTTTATTTCTTTCTTTTTATTACTTGGGGACAAGTAATGGTTTAAGTTTGAGGTTGTGATAACTCAATTTTTAGAGTTATTATTTCCATTTATTTTCCACTTTATTTTGTCGACTTTAGCCATTTCACTTCTTAAAACCCCCATTCTTGGTATATTTCACGAAAACGAGCAAAAGGAGTGAACCATGGTCTTTAATAAATTATTTGGTAGAATTTGGGTGTTTTTCACGTTTTATCCTGCAGTGACCACTGTTGTGCCCACTCCGGGTCCCCACTCTTCGAGCAGATCAAAAAGAAGAGAAAAAGAAACTATTAGTTGGGATCTAATTTTCTGGAGGAGGAAGGTTCATATGGCAGAGAAATGGCTGGAGAAGTACAAAGATATCTTCCTTAAAAGATGACAACAAGTACACCTTCTTGTACTTAGAGATTGACTTGGAAAAGGGACAATTGGGTAAAAGGATTACCCATAGAGCTGAATTCTGCCACAACACAGCAGCCTTTACCCATTGGAAGACCCACCCTTTTTGTGTAATACCCAACTCCTTCTCCTAGTATATAAAGGAGCACTTGGGTACCATTAAATGCATGCTTGGATATCATCCTTGAGTTTTTGTTTAACTTTAAATTCTCTCAACTACCACATTAGCTTTAGTCTTTTATTTACTGCAGTAACTAGCTTTAATTTTCAGTAATTTACTTTCTTAGCTTAATTGTAGTTCGCAATACACAGTGACAGGGACGAACCCTCGTTCCCCACTGTGAGTTCTATTCAAGTCACTTTCAGTTTAATTATGTGGAACTTCTACTCTTTTGCTTTCTTTACTTCAAGTATGGGCTAAACATCCTTTGGGATGTAGGAAGGAGAAGTACCTGGATTTTATTAAAAATGCTTGAGTAATCTTTATACTTAGAATATTTGTTGTTTTGGTCATTCATTCTCGATATTTACCCAAGGATGCGAACAAGCCGATCACTTGCAAGGATCTAAAGTCTAGTTCTTAACTTAGAAATAAGTAGAACGTAGTGACACGAGCTTGAAAGATGCTAGGGGATTCGAAAGAATTCTTATGACACTTACGAAAGTGAGGTCGGCACAGTGAGCAAATCTCAACACACTAGAGTAGCAGGCAAGCTAATTTGTGTATTAAAAACACTTAGAGTATTTGTCTCTACACATTCCATCGAGACCTGAAAAGGTCCATTCTTGAGATCACCATTGACGAAACAATTAGTACTAAAAGTATGAGATTTTTATCTAAACGGTGTGAGTATTTTGTAACCGGGCTTTTCTAGCGAAAATGTCCACCACGAATATGAGGATCACTTCTAAGGATCGAGTATTTGAGATAAAATCTAGGGAAAATCTAACCTACATTCCTCCTTTTAAATCTTAGTAAAATCGTTAAAGTAGCTATTTCACCAACCAAACCAAAGTATTATTTTCCTCTCTAATTGAAACTTGTAAAAGGAACTCATGAGAATCGTATTGTCTTGATTGTCCAGTCCCTGTGGATTCGATTCTGGTATTTTACCAACTATTACTTGCTGTGACGATCATAGTGGACAGTGTATACTTGCACTTCCCACTATGGACAGTTTGCAACCCACTGCGATTAAAACACACATTTCGCACGTGACATGCTTCCACTGTACCTTTAACATAACCACTTCCTTACCACTACGTAACCTTCTAACAGATCTTTCCAAAATTGCTTCCGGTTCTTCTACACATCGGCTCTTCTCATCCACTCTCACGTCAGAAAGTGGAATCACATCAGTCTCTTCGGCTAAACATTTCCGAAGGTAACCAACATGGAAGGTATTGTGGATGCCTTCCAATTCAGGTGGAAGATCAAACTGGTAAGCTTGTAATCCCACTCGCTTAGTTATAGTGAATGGTCCTAGAAAATGAGGACTTAACTTCCCACGTTTGCCAAACCTTATCACACCTTTCCATGGGGATACCTTAAGCATTACACACTCCCCAACTTGGAATTCTTTCGGTATTCTTTTCGGATCATCATAACTCTTTTGTCGATCCTGAGCTGCTTTCATATGCTGTCGGATTTCTTTTACCTTGTCAGCTGTTTGTTGTACCAATTCCGGACCAGCAAACTGTTTCTCTCCGGCTTCTAACCAACACACCGGAGTTCTACATTTCCGGCCATACAAGGCTTCGAAAGGTGCTCTTCCAATACTAGAATGGTAACTATTGTTATACGCAAATTCCACTAAAGGTAAATGCTCATCCCAGTTACCTCCAAAATCCAATACACATGACCTGAGCATGTCTTCCAAAGTTTGAATGGTTCTTTCGCTTTGCCCATCAGTTTGTGGATGATATGCAGTACTCAAATTAACTTTCGTACCCAATTCTTCTTGTAGTGACTGCCAAAACCTCGAGGTAAACCGACTATCACGATCTGACACTATAGACACCGGTATACCACGTCTTGACACCACTTCATCAATATATAGCTTCGCCAATTTATCTGTTGGTGACGCTTCTTTCATAGCCAGAAAATGAGCACTTTTAGTCAATCGGTCCACGATTACCCAAATAGTGTCGTTACCTTTTTGCGTCTTTGGTAACTTCGTCACGAAATCCATAGTGATTTTCTCCCACTTCCATTCCGGAATTTCTAAAGACTGAAAACTTCCGTAAGGCTTCTGTTGTTCCGCTTTTACCAAAGAACATGTCCTACACTTCTCTACTATTCGGGCCACATCTACTTTCATAGCTGGCCACCAATAATGTAGCTTCAAGTCCCTATACATCTTACTACTCCCAGGATGTATAGAATACTTCGAGAATCAACTCTTGGTTTCCTCCAATCTTTGGTACCCAAACACGGCCTTGAAACAACTTAATTCTACGGCTATGTTCAATCAGTTGAAGATGTTTCTTGCCCATCACTTCTTCTTTCAAATTTTCCTCCCGTAAGGCTTCCGATTGTGCCTCCTTTATCTTTTCCATCAAACTTGACGTCACGTCAATTCTAGCGTTAGTCGATTTCAAACACCCACTATACTCTTTTCTGCTTAAAGCATCAGCTACGACATTTGCTTTACCAGGATGGTAATGCAATTCACAATCGTAATCCTTAAGTAACTCTAACCAGCGCCGTTGTCTCATGTTCAACTCTTTCTGATCAAAGACATGTTGCAAGCTTTTGTGATCTGTATAAAGAGTACACTTCGTTCCATACAAATAATGCCTCCACAGCTTCAAAGCAAATATGACTGCTGCTAATTCCAAATCGTGCGTAGGATAATTCTTCTCATGCTCTTTAAGTTGCCTTGATGCATAAGCAATCACTTTGCCACGTTACATCAATACACATCCCAGACCCATCTTTGAAGCATCACTATAGACCTCCAAATCTTTTGTTCCTTCTTGTAAGGCAAGAATAGGAGATTCACATAACTTTTGACGTAAAGTTCTGAAAGCTGATTCTTGTTTCTCCGTCCAAACAAATTTCACGTTCTTTCGGGTCAACATAGTTAAAGCAGAAGCAATCTTTGAGAAGTCTTTAATAAACCTTCGATAGTAATCGGCTAAACCCAAGAAACTTCTTATTTCAGACGCGCTCTTCGGTGTCTCCCAATTTGTCATAGCTTCTATCTTTGCTGGATCTACTTTAACTCCATCCAAAGTGATCACATGACTTAAAAATTGTACCTCCTTTATCCAGAATTCACATTTCGAGAACTTCGCGTACAATTTCTCTCTTCTCAACACTTCTAAGACTTCACGTAGATGATATTCATGATCTACTTCAGTCTTTGAATAAACAAGTATGTCATCAATAAATACAATGACAAACTTGTCCAAAAATGGTCGACATACTCTGTTCATCAGATCCATGAACACTGTAGGAGCATTTGTCAACCCAAATGGCATTACAAGAAATTCATAATGCCCATACCTTGTTCTAAATGCTGTCTTAGAAATATCTTCATTTCTTACTCGAACTTGATGGTATCCCGACCTCAAATCAATCTTAGAAAAACATCCCGCATCTTGGAGTTGATCAAACAGATCATCAATCCTTGGAAGCGGATACTTGTTCTTAATCGTCACCTTATTCAACTCACGATAACCGATACACATTCTCATGGTGCCATCTTTCTTTTTGACAAACAAAACCGGAGCTCCCCAAGGTGAAGAACTTGGTCTAACAAAACCTTTATCCAACAACTCCTGAAGTTGAGTCATCATCTCTTTCATTTCGGTCGGCGCTAAGCGATACGGTGCACGCGCTATCGGTGCCAATCCAAGGATAAGATCAATACGAAACTCTACTTGCCGTTCAGTCGGTAGGCCTGGAAGATCCTCAGGAAATACGTCCGGGAATTCACGTACCACCTTAATATCTTCCACTTGTTTCTTTTCCGACCTTACATCTAAAACATACGCCAGATAGGATGAACATCCTTACATTAAACATTTACGCGCTTTTGCAACAGAAATTAACGGAACTTCCCCTTTTTGCTTTTCCCCAAAGATGAGTACATCATCCCTATCAGCCATCGAAATTCGGATTAATTTCCTTGCACAAAGTATCTCTGCCTGGTTGACTGTCAGCCAGTCCATACCTACAATCACATCGAATCCCCCAATTTCCATCAACAACAAGTCGATCGGAAATTTCGTTTCCCCTACTGAAATAAAACCACCATCTAATCTTTCACGAACCAAAACTTGACCCCCGTTAGCTACCTCAACTACTAAAGCATCTTCCAAGGTAGTGACAGACATAGCTAACTTGTGGTAGAACAACTTGGACATAAATGACAAATTTACACCACAGTCAAATAAAATGCGCGCAGGAATAGAATTTATGAGGAATGTACCAGAAACGACATCTTTTGATTCTTTCGCCTCTTCTGCCGTCATATGAAATGCTCGGCCTGTTGGTTTGGGAACATCTGGTTTCTTTCCCTGATCTCCGCCCTTCTTTAACTTCAGACAATCTCTTCGGATGTGTCCGGGCTGTTTACACTCATAACAAATCGGTCCTTGGACAGGACAGTTAGCCACTATATGCCCAGGCTTTCCGCATTTGAAGCATTCATTTCCGACTATCCGACACTGACCAAAATGTTTACTTCGACATTTCGAACACCAACTTGGTTCCCGACGAGGTTCATAACGAACGTTCTTCCCAAATGATTTGGATTTTTGAGAATAATCTGACCGACCTTCCTACTTCCGCTTTTCTCCCACGTGTGTCTTTTCTTCTTTATCCTTTGCGTACACTTCTTCTATAACTTTTGCTTCTTCAATCGTCTCTCTCAACGTTGAAGCTTTTGAACTCCGCACCCTTGACATCATATCTGCCGGCAAACCGTTCAAATAAGCTTTAACTTTGTCTTTCTCAGTTGGAGCCACATGCCCCACTAAGTTTAGCTTCTCCATGAAAGATTCCGTATACTTCCTAACAGATGAAGTACCTTTCTTGAGAGTCCGAAACTCTTCTTCAGTTCTATCCATCTCGTTTTCATTGAAGTATTCTTCCAGAATCTTCTTCTTGAAGGACTCCCAAGTCATAGCAGTCAAGACTGGAGCCGAGATTGTATCCATCAATACATTCCACCAAGTCAGGGCATTACCTCTTAACATTCGAGATGCAAATCTGACTTTTGACTTCTCATCACAATCACAAGCTCGAAAAGCTTGTTCCATCTCCCTGATCCAGTTCATGCAGGCTACAGGATTATCTGCTCCTTTAAACTCTGGAGGTTTACAGCTTAGGAAAGTTTTGTATGAACAGATTCTTTCAATTCTCCTTTCTGTCTCTGACCCGGGGTTAC